>LR990357.1:7189928-17189928 GCA_905147345.3 Mythimna impura | reverse complement strand
AGTAGTTTTTGTTCAATTCAACTTCTCATGTGTAATGAAGGAAATTGAGAGTTAATAAAAAAAAAACAAATACATAAAACGATACTCTTTCAGGCATCCGCTATGCTTATAACCTTCAGCCGCCTTGGTCCGCTCGCACCGGTTACTTTAAATTTTCATTAGCGCGCCGGATCGCCGCCCGCCTCTCGCCTCTCGCCGCGGAGCGCCCCGGCGCGCAGCGGCGGCGCCGACGACGACTGCAATTACATCTCGCAATTTACAAATTGTCTTTTTATTTACGATGTATGCTTTCGTGAACACTTGCTTTATTCTCAACTTACTTTGATTGCGTCTTTGTTTTTACTAAAAAATTAACAATTTTATAGTTTTGATAAAAATGCCTTTTAAAGTGATTACCATGGTTATTTGATCAAAATGTCAAATCTAAATTATTTAATTTTAATTAAAATAAATGAAACAACTAAAAATATCGTCTGTTAAGATGTTTAAAGAAAATTGAAATAAATGTATTTTAAAATATTTTCACCAAAGTGACGCGTTGATGTCTTTTGTTCTATTGACAATTTTGCTAACTTTGTTGATTGAAATTCTAATACAACAAGACATATTTTTTATTTTATTTTACTATGACAGGTATGTTTTAGATTATAGTTTTTATTTTCTTGTTCTTAAATGCAGTGGTATTAACAGAAACATTAATAATAATAAGTACGAATTAACTTTAATTGCGCTCTTGTAACACTAACGAAATACGTGTCATTCTATTAAAAGGCTTTTCATAAACCGCAAGCTAAGTTGTAAAGTAGCCGCTAAACTAGTCTACTATGTATGTTGGACTTGTGCAAGACTCTATTGGTGTTAAACCACTGACACTGGGCTGCTTTACAACACATAATTACGAAGGATTTGAAGTATTTATGTCATTAAAATAAATCAATAAAATAAATATCTAGGTATACATACGTATACCTGGGTATTTATTTTATTGATTTATAGATACTATATCTATTAATCCTTTACATCTTTTATTTTTGCTTATGACATCAAAAATACAGTACTGCTTTTTTCAATCCTTTGTTATAGTGAACGCTAATCTTTACTTTATGATGCTCGTTTTGGATTATTATTGTGTAACATATACTTGCTTCTATCGGCAGTTTTGCGTATGTGAAAGTCGAAAATTACCTACCTCAAGAAAATTTACTCCCGGGATAAAAATTATCCGACGCCCTTTTCCAAGGCAGATCTTGAAAAATAAGGGATAAAGATAAGCTTGAGAATAGGACTATCCCTATCTTTATAGCAGAAAATATCAAAATCAGCAGTTCAGGCGTGAAGACGTAACAAACAAACAGATTTATAATATTACGAGTAATCATGGATTTCTCAAAAATGTTCATTCATCAGACTGAAAATTACACATTTTTATTCAATAATAATAAATTCATTTATTTCAAGTTTGGAATACCAGTAGTTAAATAAATTATATTTAATTCCGCCAAGTCTGTTCCATTATCGGGCCACAAGACGTACGGCTATACGCCACCGGTACATGGTGGACATCCCACCCATACGTATAAAGCGTTTTGGAAACTAATTCATTATGCTTACAGCTAAGGAGTGGTATTCTCTGTCAGAGTCTGGGTTTCCTGATAGCTACAACCTAGGGGTCTTTAAGTCAAGAGTGAATAGGTTGCTACTAGGCAAGCTTGCTCCATCGTCGGCCATATCATCGCCTACCATCAGGTGAGATAGTGGTCAAACGCAAGCCTACACATAATAAAAAAAATAATAATTAAAGCTTCATTTTTAGTTAGAATTAGGTACTTAAAAGCTTGCCAACGTAGGTGTTTCTTACATACGCACAACTTTTCAAGTGCGACTACTTTGCAAGTAATTTTATGAAGACTGTGCGCTTGTAAGTTTCTGGGTGGGTAGTTACAGCCGGAAACGCGAAAGTTCCACGGCTGTCGGTGGCAGGTTTGCTCTTACACAAAGCGGTGTCGAGCTTCTCTCGCCGCTGGACTAATTTCGCTTCTACGGTTTCAACCTTTGTTTGGGAGGAGATACTAGAGCTTTATATGTGAAGTATGCTTACGTCTGGAATTAACTGTGAAATACATACATCAAAACATGTTTACGTTCACTTGGAAAAACTGTTTTTTATGCTGAATTTTTAGTCTGAAGTTGTTGTAAAATGTGTTATTAAAAGCTCTTTTTCTTAATAATATGAACTAGTGCTTGATTGCGATCCCACCTGATGGTAAATAGTGATGCAATCGTTAATTGTGAGGTGCACTAGTTTATAAGGAGCCTATATATTCACTCTAGCTTTAAAGACACCCAAATTATAATCAGACGGGACCACAGCAGGCAAATTGTTCCATTCCTTCGATGTTCGCGGTATAAACGATGAGGCGAAACGCTTAGTCCGGACCGTAGAGGTTTCAACAACGTAAGGGTACTCACCGTACGTCGGGTTGTCCGACGGTAGAAAGGTGATGATGGAATCAAATCATGCAATTCCCGCGTACACCATCCAAAATACATCCTGTAAAATACCGAAAGGCTGGCTACCCTACGCATGTGCTCCAGGCTTTGCAGATTAGATTTAACCAAATCTGGATAAATAAAAAACTTTTTACAAAAAAAAATACAACCAACTTCAAAGTAAAAAAAACACTGAAAAGTGCAAAATAACTTTAACTTCGGAAGTCGGTGTTTCTATAATAGTTTTGTCTCTTCGTTATTTAACACCAACTTCCGAAATGAAAGTTATTTTGCACTTTTCAGTGTTTTTTTTTACTTTGAAGTCGGTTGTATTTTTTTTTGTAAAAAGTTTTTTATTTTACACTTTTTAGTTATGGTACCACCACTAAAAAGTACCCCTAAGCCAAACTTAAATGCCTTATAGCCAGAGTGCATCTCATGACAATTCTAATAATCCCAAACACGGTTAGATTACATTAATTTATTACAGAGTTCCGGTGCCTAACTTCAGGCTTCATCATCAGATCAGTTCGATATATTCCCCCTCTACTTTCAGTCAGTCATCGACTACACGTATAAACAAAGCAATTTTACTTGTTACGATGGTTCTGCTGTGATCCTATGAGGAGTTCTGTTCCATATCTTCAAAGTTCATGATCAGATCATAACAATATTTCTATGGGACCAACTCGGAAGTATAACCTTCCAATCAAAAAAAAATTTTCAAAATCGGTTCACAATTGACCGAGAAATCGGTGAACATACATAAAAAATAAAAATAAAAAACATACATTCAACCGAACATATAACCTCCTCCTTTTTGAAGTCGGTTAAAAATTAGCCTCTTCTAACGACTTCCCACTGAGTCCAAAGCTGCTAGATGGCATTTTGCAGCACCATCCCTATGCGGCTGCAGTACTCCACACACAATCGGAACTGGGCTTTGTATAATATTAGAAGCTGTAGCGGTGTGAAGTACTGCCGGACTTTTGCAAGAACGCCGAGTTTCTTAGCCTTAGCTTTGGACTCAATGAACCACCCAAAGTCTGAGGAAACTTCATCTCCCAAGAGCTGAAGGCGGTCGGTGCACTCCAGAGACACATTCCGGAAAGCAGGAGGCAAGGTGAACGGGCTCTTTTTTGTGGTGAACAGACATGCTTGTGTTTTGATAGCGTTGAATCCCATCAGATTGGCTTCGCCCTATTTGGAGACTGCCTGAAGTGAGACATTCGTACGCTCTACCATAGCCTCTCTTTCGAACTGGATTAGCTCCTTGCTAGCCCGAGCACCCGGCAGGTATCTCTTCACAACTGTGCATAATCATAGATACCGGGTATCAGCAGATCGTTGATATGTAGCAGGAAGAGAGATGCAGAGAGAACAGACCTCTGAGGAACCCCAGCATTTGTCGTCATGGATTCCGATGACCATCCATCGACAACAACTCGGAGAGACCGTTCACTCAGAAAGTCTTTTACCAAGGCAATTAGTCCACGAGAAATGCCGTACGTTGGAAGCTTACTCGAATAATACTCGCGTGCCATACCCTGTCGAAGGCCTTCGAGACGTCTAAGGAAACGGCAATCGCTTCCCCATTCTTCTCGCCTCACAAGTGGGTGGCATAAACTAGTCCCCAGTAGACCGACTGCGGCAAAACCAGTACTGTCGGTTATTGAGAAGATTGTTACCTTCCAGCAGAGTATGGAGTTTATTGAAATCGGCTACCCTTTTTGGACACGGGTTGCACATTGGCAAGCTTCTAGAACTTGGGCACTATACCAGTCCTAAATGAGAGGTGATACAAGCGTGTCAATACAGGAGACAATTCGGGAGCTCAATCAAGCCTTGAGAACAATCGCTGGTATACCATCAGGTCCACTAGCTTTATTCACGTCTAGACGACACAGCATCTCAGAAGCTCTTTGTTTCTTATGCGAACCTCGGGCATCGAAGTGTCGCAATGAGACAATGAGACAAAATTGGTGAGGTAAGACTTCTAGTGTCAAGATGTGAATTATGTGCGAAAAGAGATGCAAAGAGACCAGCTTCCTCTCTCGTCGTATGAGCCAGTGTTCCATCAGATTTAACCGGTGGATGCAGTGTGGGCAGAGAAAAGTTCACTTCGACCGACTTGGCAAGGGCCCAGAATGCTCTGCTACCAGATGGCTGTGCAGAGAGCTTTTTGCCAATATGGGTAATGCGGTCGAAGCGAGCCTTCCTTAGTGCCTTTTTGAAGGACTTAGCAGCATGGTTGAAGGCTATCTTCTTTGAGCTCAGATCCGAAGCTTTGCGGCCACGAGCGTCCACCCAGGTGAGAAACGCCGAATGCTTACGCTTTTCAGCTTCAGCTCAATCGGCGTTGAACTGATGAGCACGTCACTATAGGGATTAAAATACTCCATAGCTTGACACACAACATTGGATATAGCATCCACATAGCTCGACGGATTTTCAGAAGAGAAGTAGACCTGCTGCTAAGGATAAGATACAAATATGTGTCACATCTCATCCCAATCCGCTGATTTGTATCGCCACATTTGCCGTTCACCGCGTGAGTTGCAGTCAGGTGGGGTTCTCCCCACTGTCTGTGATCTGAAGTTCCTATTGGCGAGGAGACTATTACAATGCATCTGTCTGGTTCGGTGGTCAGCAGAAGAATTGGCGGTATGACCAACTACATCAGCCCCCCTAGCTAAGTTACGATCGTTTCGTTTGCGTCGTACGCCTTGTGAGTGAGCGTTGAGATCACGTCAGAACAAAGGAATCGGAAGCGTGGCCTACTCGAGGCGTTCGACGCAAACGAAACGACTAGGGGGGCAGGCACCCTAGTTGCTTGCTTAACCAGTTGGGAAAGGCCCATCGCTACCGCAAAGTTTCCCGCTTCTCTCCCAGAGTGGTCGGTTTGATATGGGAAAAACCAGTCTTGATGGCAGGCCTTAAATTCCCCCAGAGCGACGAACTGCGCATCAGGATGCCGAGCCTTATCGGCGGCCTCACTGATGTGGTCAAATAATCGAGTCATCTCCTGATCACGTATCGGTAGACACAGGCATAGACAATTTGTCCATATCAGTGTCCACCAACAGCCATAGCGTAGAAAAATTAGGATCTTCAAGGTGACGGAGACGCTGGCAGCAGATGACTGTCATTACGGACGTATACACAGACCCCGGCACGCCGCAGGAAATGATGCTCCAATGAGTATCCCGGGTAGTTGAGGTACACCGCATCTGACGGACATCTAATCTGGGTCTCCGTCAAGAAAAGCAAGTGTGGCTTGTCAGTCTCTAGATGGTGGTGGACCGCATCGAGATTTGAGTGCAACCCTCGAATATTTGAGAGATGCACTTGAAAAGAGAGGACGTGCCTCCTCTGTAGACACTTACTTTTCTTTTTTGGACTTTTCATTTTTATTTTTTTTATGTAGAGTGAATAGGGTTGATGGAAGATGGCAGTTGAGTGAGGTGATGCGATATTTAACCCAATAACACGAACAGAGTTGCTGCACCTATGGGGGGTTGATCTGGAAATTGCGGGGACGCCCGAACTCCCCAGGGATCGCCATCATTGGGTCCTCTCGTCCGGTCGCCAACCGGCATGATGGGGCCACCCTGGTTTTTTTTTTTTGCCTTTTGTGTGTGTCTGGCACACTACTTGGGCTCCCAACTATCTGCGGTCGACCAGCTGATCAGTGTGCTTCGGATCCCGCTACCCTCCACGACCAATCATCCGCAACTGGCGCATCATACCCGGCATACATCGCAACACAACTACTCAGATCGATCCTCCACCATACGGTTTCACCAGACATCATGCCGGAACACGACGGATCGCTTGGCGGCATGACTTTGTTTGGTGGACTTGTAAGCTGGCAGCCGATGCTATGGCCTACCATCGCATTTACTGCTCGTATAGCACTTCCCAGGAGACACGTGTAGGGTGGTCAGAACTTAAGTAGTTCCTTCGGACACAAGCAGTTTATCCCCCAAAAGTTCTGCACAAAATTCTATGCTTTTCCATAACCCCACTGCTACAACGTCCATCACCTCTACAAATATGGATCTCAACTCACTACTCACTAAGATGTGTAACAACCTAAATTCATTTTATAAGTCCGTACCCGAAGCTGATATATATAGTTATGATAATTCTAAGGCGAAATTCTTTTTTTTTTTTTTTTTTTTAATTGATATAAACTAGTGCTTGACTGCGATTCCACCTGATGGTAAGTGGTAATGCAATCGTTGATGGTGCGGCGCACTAATTTATTGAGAGCCTATTCACTCTAGCCTTGAAGAGACCCAAATTATAATCGGATGGGAAAACCGCAGCAGGCAAATTATTCCAGTCCCTCGATGTACGCGGTATAAACGACGAGGCAAAACGCTTGGTGAAAATGAAAAAAGAATATTGTCTCCCTACACACTAAGGGCTATATTTCACCGTGACACCATGGCGGCGCGAACAGTCGCCGCTACCAACAAAATGTATACAGCTTTATAGAGAGTTACTCACCTGGTGTCCATTTGGTTGCGCAACCAATATGGTAGCGTGACCAGCTCGGACGCCAGTCCGGCCGCCAGTGACGCCCCCATCAAAGAGAAAATATAGCCCTTAAGGAATATAGTCGCATCCATTCTTGTTTACTCGTGTTTATTTTGTTCTTTTTGTCGTACTTTCATTTTTTTTCTTATTGCCCTCTGTTTGTCTTTTTGCATCACAATTGTATATCTAAGTTAGCAACCAAGCAGTAATCTGGCATCTGTGTTGTAAACGTTGTGTATATATATATATTAAAATATTACCTAAGATTTTGTGTATGTATGTATATATATATGTGCTGTGGGTGAACTTAAATAAATAAATAAAAGGTGTTATTAAAATAAAAAATCGTAAACAATGTTTTGGTGCTTTTATAAGACGTATGTCGATTGTCCAAGTATGATTATAACTGGCTGTTGGTTATATCAACCCTTAGCGTGTGTTCTGTTCAGCATTTGATGTCAGCTGCTGCAGGCTTTTTAAAAGCCGTCGATCGATGTTAGAATGTTTCAGTCGACGACGATCGACAGTCTACACACCGATCGACAGACGTCAATAAAAGTACTTGGTAGACAATAAATTAATTGGTGTGGTAACACTCTCAGTTTTACGACCTGCTGCTATTATTTCTCCACGTGAAGTACTGTTTTCAAATTTTATGAACTGTAAGGTTTAATATGCTGACAGTTCAATGCATGTATATATATAAAAGGCAAAGTCCCGACTTACTCACTTACTCATCAACGTCCAGCCTAAACCCTTGGACCTAGAACACTGAAATTTTTAGAAAAAGAAGAAACGGGGGTCCAAAGTTTGTATGGAGAAACCTACTTTCACGGGAGCGAAGCAACTGGCAAAAAGCAAGTTCCTGATAAGCCACGACGACAATGTTATACCAGCCCCGCTAGCCAAGTTACAACCGTCAGACTATAAGAATCGGAGGCGTGGCCTACTCGAGGCGATCGACGAAAAGAGAATCGAAACGAAACGGTTGTAACTTGGCTAGGGGGAAGATCTTTGTATATTGCCATGCTGCCAGAAATTTTCTCCTTTCTTAGTGATTAATAAATTGACCACAGTTCGGTGCTAGGTGTTCGTATGTTCATTATTTGGCGGCGAGCGGCGCTGAACTTACCAGTGGCTGTTTTTGTCCCCGGCGCCGCGGTATCATTTTGTGAAGTATGAAGAATAAATCAACATTCCCTACTTTTTTTTGGATTTTTCTTTGGAATTTTTGTTTTTTATTACGTATTTCGAAAAATTAATATAGATTTTAAAAGTCACGGTAAAATACAACGATCATTATGCTACCTCAAAAACAAAACTTTTGATTAAAAAAGGGGCCGAATACTTTGCATGCGTTATAATTCCGATAGAGCGACCAGGCATCGACGACGGGGTTGATTTATTTATTAATTTATGTACACACAAACACTTAAAATACGAAAAGAACGAAATGAAGACAAGGATGCCGCTTATTTATTGTTTTCTTTAGAAACTTTTTCCAAAAGATCAGCGACAGGAGAGTTGCGTGACAGATTTAGATTAAACTATAATAACTTAAGTAAATTTATATGTATATAAAAGGAGAAACTGACTGACTGACATATCAACGCACAGTCGAAACTACTGAGTCTAGGACACACAAGACTTCCTTTTATGACATAGGCGAGCACTAAGAGAGGATTTTCCAAAATTCACCCCCTAAGGAGACGAGACGGGGTTCCAAAGTTTGTATGGAGAAACCTACTTTCGTGCGGGCGAAGCCGAAGCTAGTCCTTCATATTACTTAAGTAATTGTAACTAAATGTACACATAATTTTATAGATAAAATACATAAATTATATTATAAAAAAAAATACGTATCCATAATATATTAAAAAGAAAAAGGGATGAGACGCTGTACGTTTTAATTTCTAGTAATCTCCCTGGTATTTACATATGTTTAAAATGGTTAAAGAATACAAGTCTTTTGAGTTTGTCCGTGTCATAGCGATAACAAGTTAAATGTACATAACGTGTCTGAGATTGTTAGCAATACTACACTTATCGCGACAGAGCAAATTTGCTGAACCTCAAGGCAGGAAGGAACCCAGTGAAACAATCCACGATCTCAAGAGCATTGCCAAAACTGGTACAACCTGGCTCTCTCGAATGTTCATATTTTTAACGAATTGACCAATACGACAGCCTCCAGACGACCACATAAACCGCAAACGAACACTGTCTGAACATTCAGTCTTGAAATGATTAACTGGATATATAATAAATATAGGTACTTTAAGATGGATTTTTCGGATCTTTTACATTAGTAGCTTTTCTACAATCCATTCTCTGACCGTTCATGCATACATGAATTGGATGTGTGAGAATCGCGCAGACTGAAAAGGAAGTGTAGCCTTTTGTTTGAGCTGTATCGAGCGAGTTGCATTAAAGAGTGGGCAGTGTCGTGTAATCAATCGGAGTTATCTGTTTACGTGTGGAGCGTCGACCTCACGCCCCCTCCCTTTACCCCAGGTCCCAGCTCTCCGCCCCCTCCCTGGCCCGGGCGCCACCGGGCTGCGCTTATCGCTCGCTGTGCACCCGGTGTTCCGCTTTGTTCTCAATTCCACGCTGGCTTTGTATACACACACATATGTAAACGCAATTAATTGTATGTTAATAACATATTTTTCTATTGTCTGAGTGCCGTCTGAGTAGGGTAATATTCATAATTGGGGTTTTCAAGTGTTGCGGTGAAGATACTAATTAACTCCTAATTAGTATTTTGGCCGCACTACGCGAAAAGCAAGAGCGGAAATTTTGAGGGAGCAGCTCAAGGAAGTTCTTACTCTCTTTAAATGTTGCCTTCGTTAAAATGTTGGTGCTCAAGTAAGGAAAAATTAGGGTCTATTTTGATTCATGTTTAGAATAAGCTCTCGCTTGCCTCTCTCTCTCCTCGTTCTCTACTTTGGGAGTGTAACCTACTACTTCAGGTTAAATAACTGCCGTCGGTCCAGACAAGAGATATTATTTTAATCGGCAGGGTTGTATGAACACAGGTTAACCCGCAATTTACATGCGCGCATTTGCTCTCTCGGGCACGCCATAATCATGGTGGAAAGTCCCCTCTTTGAGGAGTGACTGGAGAGGCGTTCTCACCTTCAGCATGACGTAGAATCTCACTGGACATGGTGAGTTCGGGAGGTTCCTGTCCTGTCCTGTCCTGTCACCATTGTGCGGACTGCCCGAAGGACACGATGGAGTATACGGTGAAGGTGTGGCCCGTTTGGGCGAAGCAACGCCGTATCCTCGTGGAGGCGAAACTGCGCGGCGGCCAGTATTGTTTTATGCGCGCCTAAAAGAGATGTCAGTAAAGCCGTAGGGGCCCAGCAGGGCCGATGCCCGCTCCGCCCTAGTAGGAGAATACATTCAATGATTTCCCAACACAAATAAAAAACTAGGCAAGTGCGAGTCGGACTCGCGCACTGAGGGTTCCGTACAAACTTACCTATGAAAACAGTTCAATTTCCGGATTAAGTTACGAAGATTTTTCTGTGACTTAACTACAAATTTACAGTTTTCAGATTTTTTCCTATACTTGTGTTATGTGACCTTGCTTTATGCCAAATATCAGGATTCTAGATCAACGGGATTTTGATTCCCTTTGTTTTTTGCGACATAATCGGCCGTATCTTTGTTTCCCGTTAACTCATAGGTTTGATTTTTCACAGTTTCAAGGGACCGCAGACTTGAGTATGTGGTTTTAATATCAACTCGATACCTACATACGTTCCCGAGATAGAGGACTGACAGACAGACTGACAACAAAGTGATCCTTTAAGGGATCCGTTTTTTCCTTTTGAGGTACGGAATCCTAATTCCTTTCCTTCCGTCTTGTCATTTAATTTGTCACAAACCTGATGGCATATAATGCTTTTGCCATTTTCGGTAAACATTTCATTTCAACACAAGTCCAAGCTCCACCATTATCACTAGCAATAAAATGAGCTCTGATGAAGATTTATATCTTGTAAATGACATCAGTCTCTCTCGTCTCGTCTTCCAGACGAAATTTATTATTTTATGCATAATTTTATTTATATTATTATATCTTATACTGTCTCGAAAGTTTACATGACACTTATAATATGATGTATTTCGTCTCCGACTCGCTATGGTGTTGAAATATTATTTGTGTCATCTAGTTTGTCTAGTCTAGACTAGCTGTTGCCCGCAACTTCATCCGTGTTAAACCACATAAATGACAATTTCATGGGTTTTATTTTTTTGCGTGGAACCCTAATTAGATTTCCTAAAATAAAACTAATCAAAGTTACTTTTTGTAATATCAGTTAAATTATGTGTCATTGTAAATCCCATCTAAATTAGACAGACATGTAGACAAAAAAGTGTATAAATATTATTTGTTTGTTATAAGTACCGTTTATACTTTCACATGCATTTAGTAAAAAAGTAGTTATTTTGAGACATACATTACAAATGTAGACACTTCAATTGTATTCATTGTGTGTAGATTTATGGGTAATTCAGTGAATGGCATTTATTGTTGTAGGTGATAAATTACTTGAAAACTAGCGTTTACTCGCGGCTTCGCTTCCTTTGTTTGTCGCACAGAACTGATCAATTTTCGGCAAAAAAATGCTTTTAATAAATAGAATTTCCGTAATGTGATCGGTAAGAGATTCCATTTACAAACATACGAACAACTTAAGCTGTAGATAAGTAGAAGAGATCATCTTCAGTTCGCAATACAAAACAGATACATTGACCGCGTGTTGTAATGCCCCACAATGTCTAGACTATATAAAATGTTAATAACAAAGTGATTGGAACGGCCAATTAAATTAATGTCGTGGTATTTTTTCGTCACGGAGCTCTGGATTCGTCTGCGTACAATTTGCCAATCTTTGTTTTATTGTCGTTGTCGCTTTATAATCCCTTTTTGTAATCTATATACTGATACTGTGGCTTGACTGGTCTGTTCATCTAGTGGTTAGTGGCCCTGACTGCTAAGCCGGGGGTCGATTCCCACACAGGACAAATGTTTGTTTGATGAGTACGATCATTTGTTCTGTGTCTGAGTGTAATTTGTCTATAATATGTAAGTATTTAGAAATATATAAGTATGTATATCAGTTGTTTAGTACTCAAAGCACCAGCTCTGCTTAGTTTGTGACTAGATGGCGTTGGGTGATAGTTGTGGAATATAAAAAAAACTTTATAATACGAGCTGACTCAGTTAGCGTTGTTTTGCCATAAAAACTATCAAAGAAAAAAACAGGGGTAGGAGGGTAAAAAATAGCCTGTGACCTATTCTTAGACCTATCAGATACAACATTATTTTGAGTACTTATATGCAAAACCTGAATATAGTTTGTTCAGAATCAGTATCTAACTAAATCGATTCCAATATTTTTTACATCATGTTATATTTTTTCCTAAAAATATTTAAAAAGGATCACAAGTTGGACACCACCGACACTAAGTCAACACAGGTCATAGCGGACATTAGGCGCCAGCGCACACCCCTCAGTCGCCCGGATTACCCGGTAACCATGAATTTGTGCGGACCTAACAAGCTTATAATTTTGAGATTTTTCATGATACAGTTAAGAAATTTTGTGCATAGATTTTTTACATAAAAATACTAGACACGTGTTTCGGGTTTCGCATATACTTATTAAAAATAATGTATATTCTTCCAAAAAAAACATAAATCGGTCAAGTCGTTTCGGGCCTTCAAAACGGCTCATTCCTCATCAACTCTTCAAACTCCTGTGTCGTCATCAAACTCTTGTTTGATAGCAAACACAATGACACGAGATTATTATATATTAAGCGGAAGAGTCTTTTTGCTGTGTTTAAACGCGCTAATCTCAGAAATTGCCATTAAGTTGTAAAAAAATCTTTCTGTATGGCATAGCCAAATTCATAAAAAATAGTACAGCGTGATGTCATACATCACGTTACGATCCACGGAAGCGGAGCAGTAACCAAAGACACGGGTACAACAGCGATTGACAACTAGTTTTATATATTTCCCAATTATTGACTAGAAATAAATCTTCGTTTTCCATCAGTATGTTTTATTAAGATTTATTAAGATTTGTATGAAGATACATAAAATCCATAATTGGGCTTTCGATTAACTCGATTGTAAAAATTTGCTCAACGTTATCGATTCATCATCACCACTGCAACTTATACTCAGCATAAAACCAAAAGATAAGTCATGTATAAAATTCAGAAAAAAGAGAAGCGCGTTTGGACTTTCGAGGATGTACAGTACAGCCGCTACATACATGTACAGTGACGTACACCTTGCGGGCGGGTCGCATTGCACTGCAAGTTTAGCAACCCGACGCCTTCCCGCGGCGACCGCGGCCTCCGAGAAAAAAACCAACCGACTTCCTGCTCGGCTCGACCATCCGACTTCGCAACTTGATACAATGTACATATGCAGTCTATATTCATACACATCTGTACATAAAGTTTTTGTGGTTTATTTTTTAAGATTACCGACCTTTACTGTGATTGCGTGTCGATTTGGTATGCCAAAACGTTTATTTTAAATATAACACATCGTACATGCGTTAGTTAGTTTTTAGTAATAGTAGTTCCTAGTAGTCAGTAGACACCGGTGTATTCAATGAGGAACTTGAACTTCTCATTAACTGTTTAGTGTAACGAAGGGTATCGACCCCACCCGCATGTAAGGGTACAAACAAGAATTTGCAAACCGAACAGCAGCGCAACCTTTTTTTGTGAGCCGACCTTAAAAACGTTCAGTCATTAAATGCATTTTTCTAAAAAGATGCATTAGAAACACGTAGGTAATGCAATGTTCGTCTGAGAGGCAGAGGTCAGCTACAGACTGCAGTATGTATTGGTGTGTGTGTCAGTGAAATCGGGCGATGCACCGTGCGTCTGTGTGCGTAGCGAGCGCTGCGCAGCCTCCATGCGTCTGCGGCCTGTCTAGACACCCCCCCTCCCGGCCGCGCCGCTCGCGCCGCCCCGCTCTGCTGTGGTTAACACTACTTGTACTTGCTAACAATTTCATTTGGTCAGGCTTTAATATAATCCTATGTGGTTTTGTCGTAATCACGTCTGTAATAGTTATAATGTACTGATATAATAGCCATAAAGTGCTGTTATGAAATCGTCAACTTTCAGAAATTAGTTTTTCCTTAAGTGACGAAAACTCAGGCCCATAGTAATAACTATGAGTGTAACATCTTATATAGCCCTAAAAATTAAATAATTTTCGAACTAAATGTAAGGTGTCAATCAGATTCACGATTTCGTGCACTTCAGTTTGCACTAACTACTTACAAAATTACAAATTCCAGCTTTCACAAAAACATTCAAAAAGCCGTAACGGACAACTAGTTCTTTATCATTCCAGATTTATATCTTATTCTTGTTACCGACTATAATTACCGAGATTTGAACATAAAATGCAAGAATTGTTTTCTTTGTGTTAATTTTCGATACAATTTATGATCACAATCGGTAATGAGCTCGCTGGTAATCTGTGTAAGAATCCGAGTACATACATGAACAAGTGTTGTTGTTATTAGCAATGGATCGTAAACACGTCATTATAAGCATTCCTGAAAGCTCTAAAGCTCACACATGCGTGATATGCTGCTTTATAGCGCGGGACTTGGCGGGAAGGAGGCGGCGATAACAAAATAAATTGTATACTCAGAAATGTATGCAGTCAGAATTAAAATTTAGAAGACACGAATCTTAAACATTGTAGCTTATTCAAGAGAATTTAAATCATGCTTTTTCAGCAGTTAGGCTGAAAGCAGTGTTTTTTGTTAATAAGTAATTTATTTATTGTTTGATTTTCGAGTATAGATATTAATTAATAAAAGCAGAAAACTTCTATTGTTTTAGAGCAAAAAGGGCAGTGTTTACGTAATGTTAATACTCAATTTTAAGTACACAGCTACCATTGTGTGTTTAATCCTTTATTTGCAAGCTTGGCAGGGTGCAGACGGGCAAAAAGGTTGAAGTGAGCGTAGAATGAGATTAGTCCCGAGCCGGCTTTGCGAGTTGCAAGCTGCGCCGGCCACCGTGCCGCCGCCACCGCCACCCGCTCCGAGCAACATAATAAATAAGAGGAGTCGATACAATGTTGCGGTGTACTCCGGGCCCGGTACCTATAACAATGTTGTGAGATAGCTATAAATAGATCTGGACATACCTACGTGTGGTGTGACCACCTGCCGTGGGCTGCCGCGCTCTGCAGACGGGATGTGACCGTCGATTTCATGTTTCACATTATTAGTTGGTACCCCAAGTGTTAGGGGACTTATCTGAATTATTAATAAAAGAAATGACACCAAATGACATTTTTCAAATAATTGCTATCTAAGTACAAAATAAAAATATTTGAAGTTTATGCTTCTGATTCATATAGCGCGTCAATTTGCCATTTTCCGGAACATAAAAACTTTTTACAAAAAAATAAAATAATAGAGTTCACTAAAAAAACACTAAAAGGATAAAATAACTTTAATTTCGGAAGTCGGTGTTTCTCGGTATTGTTTGTTTCTTATTTAACACCAACTTCCGAAATTAAAGTTATTTTGATCCTTTTTGTGTTTTTTTTTTGTGAAGTCTATTATTATTATTATTTTTAGTGGTCGATTTTTTTTTGTAAAAAGTTTTTTATTTCACACTTTTTAGTTGCGATACACTTCTAAACAGGGACCCGCCTATTTCTCATGACAATTCCAATTAACCCAAACACTGCTAAGTTACATTGTTTTGTTATGTAGTTCCTTCCACCTTCCGGCTCCATCATCAGATCAGTTCGATAGTACCTTATTGCTAAAGTGCATCTCATGACTATTCTAATAAGTCCAAACACGGCTAGGTTACATTGATTAATTACGGAGTTCCAGTGTCTACCTTCCGGCTCCTTCATCAACAGATCATTTCGATGATACCATTTTCAACATAACTATTCAGAACCATTCATTTATTTGTATTGTCATAGTCACTTAACTATCTTCATTGTGATATCTATGTGAGTATGAAGTTCCGTTGACCATTTCTGGTCTTCTTTATCTGTTCCACTTTATCAAATGTTACTTTTTGACTGTAAATGCTTAAGTTCTCGATGAAAATACCAAAATCACTATATGGTTGCCTATAATATTTGAGGAGTTTCCTCGATTCCTCATGGATTCCATCATCAAAACTGGATTTTGACAAAAATGGGACTAATCTGGAAGCAAATCCTTTAAGGGGAAAAAAAAATTGCAAAACGGTCGATAAATGACGGAGTTTTGAGGTAACAAACATAAAAAAAAATGATAAAAAAATACAACCGAATTGATAACCTCCTCCATTTTTTTGAATTCGGATGAAAAATGGCCAATGACGCATTTTTCCTTTCACACATACATCAATATAAATTATAATTATATCGAAAGGAAATGATTTGTCCTCTTACAAAACAAATGTGTGTTAGTTTTAAGTAGGTACGTTAGTGTGTTTATAAAAAATTAAATAAAAAGTGTCCGGAGTATAATACTAATCAATATGGCATAAAGCTGCGCTTGACCGTACTTGGACGGGTGATGATGATGAGAGTCTAGCTTCCCGCTCGGGCGGAAGCCAGCCGTGGAACGGACGAACTAGAAGGCGGACTTGCGGCTGATTGACTTAGATCCTGATGTTACTAAGGTAAATATTTGATTTATCTGCGTATGGTTCATGTGGTATCCTAATTACAATGCCTATTTTAAAAACCGATTTTTTTTTTAAAAACTTCAATCTTTAACCCAAAAGCATCATACAAAAGTATAATGCTTTTGGGTTACAGATTCGTGTAGAAAAATGACGATAATGAAGTCTGTATGAGTGATTAATCTGTGCCTGATCCATATGATCAAAACCCCATATGAAGCACTGAATAAATAAGTTTTTCTCTTCTGTAGCACAAGGAGCACTATTTTTGCGTAATTCTCTATGTCCAATTTTGGACCGTGTACCAGTCAGTAGTCTTATTTATTATATTTTTTTATTATTCAAAAGGTAAATATTTATAATACTTACCTTTTGAATAATAAAAAAAATTACAAGAGTATAAAATTGTTCTAAATATGACACTTTTCATATGTCTTAGTCTTGGTTAAGAATTAATAATTATTATTTAGAATTAACAATCATAACTAACGGTGTGTTTATTACTAACAAAACAATCATAAAAACCTATTTATTCATAAGACAATCAGTCATTTATTCAAAAGTCTCTATCTAATTTCTGTTATTTTAATATTGCAGTAAACAGCAACGCCTCTTAACAAAGATAAAAAAGAGACTTGCAGAACGTAGAAAGATGGAAAATATAAGAAAAGTATGTCCTGAGTTGTACACGGCAAAAAAATAAAACAGAAAATAATATAATGTAGCATTAAAATAACTTTTTAGTACCTTATAGACTTTATTGTATTAAAAATATTAGTAGTAGTTAAAATTTCTGTTATATAAAATATTCTTGCTTTATATATATAATAAAATTGTATACTGGAGTTTTAAAAATGTTTTACAAGAATTATTGTTGAATGCACCAGATTTTTTCCGTGATAATTTTTTTCACAAAAACACATTAACTATTTATTATTTATTTATTTCAAGTACGAAAGACTCATAAATAATCATACACGTACAGACAATATATGTCATAAAATTACATACAATTGAAATATTAAAATTAAATTAATTTAAAATGCATTGGATATTAATTAAATTAAATTGATTTCTATAATTATAACGTCAATCAGTCAACCATTTAAAAATGGCATTAAATATTAAAATAAATGTATAAAATTAAAATTCTACCACACGTCATTGTTATATTAAAATATATTACCATTAATGTTGTTGTCAAAATAGGATTATTTTCTGAATACAGATCCCATCTACATAAAGGTTTTCATTTTTATTTCTGTTTCTGATTTATATGTAACAAATTCTGATTCATCTGGTCACAAAATATTCGAACGACAATATCTTGAAAACTACTTTATAAAAACGATTCCCTCATTCAAATATATGTTATTTGTTATACCCATTTTCATATGAACATGTGTAACAGAGCTGAAAGTGAAATTAAATTTTGGCCATATGGATCAGTCGAAGAATCTTATTTCGAAGAACTACCCATATGCATGATGTACGAGTATATGTTGCAGTCAAAACTCTTAACAAGTCACAAAACAGACATAAGTACTTTTGACCGCAAGCGCTCGACTACAGTACTTTCGACTGATATTGCAGTTAAAACTAGTTTTGAACAATAGACCTGGTTAAAAATAGTTTTGACAGATGACTGTTTTCATGAAGTCAGTCAAGGCTTGACATTCTTATTATGTTAAAACGCCTTTGCATTACTGTTAAAAAAAAAAAATGTTATTTTTTACATTGAAGTAGGTTGTCTTTTTTTTTTGTAGTAAATGCTAGTATTAAGTAGTTTTAAGTGGACAAAAATAATTTAGATTAACAGTTTTGACGGTGACATATATAATTGGTTATTTTAGAATGTAAACCTTGCAAAAAAATAGGAAGTAGGTATATTGCAATCAATAAACAATGTAAAACATAAAAAAAAAACTTTTTAATTTATGAGGTTCGCATTCGAATAATGTTTGGCTTTTATACTTCGAATATGGTTAAGGAATAAGTTGTGTCTAGAGCAGTAGTGGCACAGTAATAACGGCCCCGACTTACGGAGTTGTAGGTTGCGGGTTCAAACCTAGTGTATCATAATAAATAAAAGTAATTACTTCGTGTAAATTATTTCATCACCACTGCTCTCAGTAGTAACTGAACATCTAGATACAGGAAAAAAATGTCCCTCGGTATTTCTAGATCTCAAAAAGCTTTCGACACCGTTTCTGTTCCATTTCTTGTGGACAAGCTAGAAAGAGTCGGAATAAGAGGAGTCCCTCTCAATCTCCTTAAAGATCACCTATCAGAGAAAAAGCAAAGAGTTAAAATAGGAGCATATCTCAGTGATGATGCGGACGTCTAATTTGGGGTGCCTCAGGGTAGCGTTTTGGGCCTTATACTCTTTTTAACGTATATCAACGATCTCTGTACCCTAAAAGTCGAAAACGAAATTTTTTTTCATACGCTGATGATACAGCTGTTGTATTTTTTGGAGATAGCTGGTCTGTAGCTAGCTATTAATTAGCTAGTTATTAATTTCGTTCCGGACGTAATAATTTTAACAGAATGTAGATTACAGGTTGTTTATGTTAAAAGCTCCATGAAACCCAAAGTGGAGGAAATACAGCTTACCCAGGCATCCTGCCTAAAAACAAAACACTGCTAGGTTACATTGCTTTATTATGAAGGTCCTGTGTCTAACTTCCACCTTCCGGCTTCATCATCTGATCAGTTCGATAGTACATTATAGCCAAAGTGCATCTCATGACAATTCTAATAAGCCCAAACACGGCTAGAATACATTGATTAATTACGGAGTCCCTGTGCCTACCTTCCGGCTCCATCATTAGATCTGCCCCCCTAGTCAAGTTACAACCGTTTCGTATCGATTCTCTTTTCGTCGATCGCCTCGAGTAGGCCACGCCTCCGATTCCTTTATTCTGACGTCATCTCAACGCTCCAGAACCAAGGAGTAGAAGGCGTGGCCGACTCGAGGCGATCAACGAAAAAGGAATCGAAACGAAACGGTTGTAACTTGGCTAGTGGGGCAGTTCGATAGTACCTTAAAGCCAAAGTGCATCTCATGACAATTCTAATAAGTCCAAACACGGCTAGGTTACATTGATTAATTACGGAGTTTCAGTGCCTACTAAGTCGGTGTTTCTCGGTATTGTTTGTTTCTTATTTAACACCGACTTCCGAAATTAAAGTTATTTTGATCCTTTTTGTGTTTTTTTTTAGTGAAGTCTATTATTATTATTATTTTTAGTGAAGTCGGTTTTTTTTTTGTAAAAAGTTTTTTATTTTACACTTTTTAGTTGCGATACACTTCTAAACAGGGTGCCTATTTCTCATGACAATTCCAATTAACCCAAACACTGCTAAGTTACATTGTTTTATTATGAAGTTCCTTCCACCTTCCGGCTCCATCATCAGATCAGTTCGATAGTACCTTATAGCTAAAGTGCATCTCATGACTATTCTAATAAGTCCAAACACGGCTAGGTTACATTGATTAATTACGGAGTTCCAGTGTCTACCTTCCGGCTCCATCATCATCATCAGATCACTTCGAAGATACCTTTTTCAACGTAACTATTCAGAACCATTCATTTATTTGTATTGTCATAGTCGCTTAACTATCTTCATTGTGATATCTATGTGTGTATGAAGTTCTGTTGACCATTTCTGGTCTTCTTCATCAGTTCTACTTCATCAAATGTTACTTTTTCACTGTAAATGCTTAAGTTCTCGATGAAAATACCAAAATCACTTTATGGTTGCCTATAATATTTGAGGAGTTCCCTCGATTCCTCATGGATCCCATCATCAGAACAAAATGGGACCAATCTGGAAGGGAAAAAAAAACGCCCGGGTGTCACCATTGTGTGGACCACCCGGAGGACACAG
Organism: Mythimna impura; assembly: GCA_905147345.3. Taxonomy (NCBI): domain Eukaryota; kingdom Metazoa; phylum Arthropoda; class Insecta; order Lepidoptera; family Noctuidae; genus Mythimna; species Mythimna impura. The sequence continues at coordinate 17,169,291 of LR990357.1, read as the reverse complement.
TGGAGCATACGGTAGAGGTGTGCCCCGCCTGGGCAGAGCACCGCCGTGCCCTCGTGTGGGCGATCGGCGGATTCGGCGGTAATGGTTTCTCGCGCCGGGCCTTGGTACAGGCCATGGTCCGGTGCGAGGAGGAGTGGCAGGCGGTCGCCTCCTTTTGCGAAGCAGCAATGCTAGTAAAGGAGGTGACCGCACGCGCGAGTGAACGCCCCTCACGCCCCGGCTGCCGGGATTCCGATCCCGATTTCCAGCCACCGTAAGCGCGGGCTTGCGGACAGCGAGCAATGGGTAGCTCGCCGTCCGACCGTCCGGTAACCGTCCGGACCAAGCCCAAGTCGTCGACGGCGACGGACGAAGAAGTTGAACGCCGTCCAGAGGATCTTCGCGCAGAAGCTGTCCTACTACTACCCTATGTTTCGCAGATGGCAGAGGTCTTTCGCATGGCAAGAGTATGGTTTTAGCCGGTAAGAGTCCGGCACTACCATTCATCCATAAGGATTTCCCACTCCTGCCACAAAATAAAACATGTATAAGACTTGAGTTGGAAGAGACTTCAAGACAGTCTGTCACAACGACTCCTGTACCGCCTTATTTGTAATTTCATGGAATGCAAAAAGAATTAGTAGTACAGATTATTTTTTAATGAGCCAAACCAAACCCACTTATAATAATGGAGATTGAACAGGTCTCACGATAAAGAATATGACAAATGAGTAAATATAACAGGTAGCATATTCAGTGATGATTTCATACGATCAGATGATGATTTTACGTACTTCATTTTCAAGAAATACCTATGTGAATCATACAGTCTAGTGTCTGTTGTGATATATACAGCACTTTTGCCACTAAACAAATAATACGATAATTAATAGTTGTCTGGTGTTAGTCACCAGACATGTTTGGTATACTCACGTCAATCACTTTTATCAAAGCGGACAGATAACATGCTCATTGCTCATGTTAGAGTCAGCTTAAGGAAAATATTGCACTATATTTTAACAGAAATTCGTAGTAGAAGGAAATATTTTTTACTGAATTTCGGCCTCCAATTCAAATTCTTTCTGGGAAAAGCGTACAGCTAGACAAATTTATAGCGCCCAAAAAAACAAGCCGAGCCGTCTGACATCAATTTCTGGGAAGTTTAAAATAAAAGACACATCAGCGTGGATCTAGACTAAACGTGAAATACCTGCGGTGCGGGTGATTCAGTGAAAATAGTCGCAGACGACTATTAATTCTAAATTACGTCACGTAATTGTCGATTGTGTCGGGAGCCCCGTTTCGGTGTGAAACAAATATGTGAAAGCGGTCGGTTAGCTCACGACCTCCTGGATCAGTCGTCTAGACACATACTCACGGATACGTGCTGCTAAATAGGCGGGCTTTCCCCTCGCCGCAAAAACCATGATGATCGGCGCGTGCGTCACTGTATTGCAACAACTATAGTTATAACCAAATCCAATTGAAGTATTGCGTAATGGTGTCCGTGGATACCGCGGATTCCCGTCTAGACGGACCGCAACGCAACGCCACTGGAAAAACAAAATGATACACTGAACAGACTAAAATTAAATAAGTGTTTTTATTACTAAAGTGTTTTGTAGTTGTTTGTGTAGCAGGCCAAAGCGAATCCTTGTCTGATTTGTAATGTTACCTTTGATTTTTGTGATTAAAGAATTCACTCCTACAACGTTGTTGCAGTTGGCAATTTTATATCCCATATAAATTAAACATATATAATGAACTTATATTCGCAGTTCGTTAAAAGTCCGACTTGAGCTCATGAACCTGTTTACCTCGTCTACCTGAGCGTGAATGCTGACACATACGAACGACACTTCATATGTTATGTATTTATACTTGTTGAGTTTTAGGTGTCCCAAAACGCGGCCAAGAGCGAGGCGAGTTTGTTTAATTTGTTTTGTGAAATTGTATCACATCATGAGAAAATTTCAGGCCGTAAGCTATTTCAGAAAAAGTATATTGTATTACATATATATAGAAAATTTTTTCTTTACTTAAGTTTTCTTTATAGCTCGACGTTTTATTCTTTTTCAGCTGGCTTTTAATACCGCACACATGCATCGGGTCAAACAAATGACGTCGTTAATAACAGTCTGACGTTGCGTTGGTCTTGTCTGTTGGGGCATCAAACTTTGCAAACTGAAACTGCAAATAATATTTTACATTTTAAACGTCTAGGTATTGAACGTAGACACTATACCTAAACTAACACATACAATCTACCTAACGTATAAGTAGGTGGATTTAACAGGGAACAAATAGACAGGCTGATTAAACATATATATATTACGAATTACCTCGATTTTTTTTATTTATTTCCCGTATTGCTGTCGTGTATAGAGGTGTACAATTTGCCCGCGACGTAGCTTATTGTTTTGGATTAGTACAAAGTGGCGGACTAATGATTGTCCTCCAGTCGTGTCGTAATCTCGACCTTGGCCTGACGCGCACTTCGCCACTGTTACTAATATGCGTACATTTATTTTTGTACTTATTTTGAGCTTTTAACGACTGAGATATTTGAGAGGGCACGGTCAATGTCGTTTGGTGTTAATTATTCGAACTTCTGAATTAATTACATCACCTTGAAATAACTTTGAGCTTAAGACAAATATTTTTAAAACAATGTGCATTGCAATCCAAATGTGTTTTTCAGTGCCACGATAGGCACGGAGGTTATTGCACTTAACATAAATTAAACGTTTAACTGAAAGCAGAAACTTGTGAAATTGATTAAGCTTGATCCAGCTCAATAATATGCAACCGGATTTCAATTACAACTAGGTTTTCAATTGCTCCTGAAAAATGTTGCTTGCAAGAGGCAGATCTAAACTTTAAAAAATACCAGATATTTTACGATTTTTTTTAAGTTCTATTAAGTTTGTGTACCTGTAGGTGATTTATAGAGCATGTACACTATGTATAGTTTACAAAACGTGTTCCATGTTATAGGTAGTGACTGCAGCAGGCAGACGCGGCCGAGCCGAACCCCGCTCGTGCCTGTATTAAAAATTCGTCTGCGGCTCGTCTAGACGCGCTCCGCTTACATTATGTCGTCACCACGTATCACAGCCCACAGCCCACCACAAACATCCACTCGACTTATGCATCTAGCTCGTGTAGAATTAGGGATTGATTTCGGCGTCTGAGCATAATGTATCTACGTATGTATTATGTATCTTTTTGTTATTATAAAGTCCGCTTAATGCATTCCGAGTGACCGGTGTCTAGACGAGAGTTTTGGGTACTATTGTAATTTTTGCCCGGTGCACGGGTCTTGAAATACATTTGGAATATATAATATTTCTGTCAATAAAAGGAATTGTAGTACCTGATCTTTTGTGCTCAGCTTGTCAGTTGGATGGTTGGGTATCGTTTTATGTCTTATCTCTTACTACTACTAAAAAGCTATTTTTTTGTCTTGTCTGTTTATTGTAGGTACCTACTTAATGAAAATTCTGGCAGAATTCAAATCATGTATCATCTGTCAGATTAACTAGTGATAACAGCAATCAGATGGAGATCCCTAATCGACAGCTCTAGACAGGTGGCACGTGCAAGTTAATGTGAAAAATTATTTGCAAGCATGAACCTTTTCGACAACTAAATAATTCAGATTGACGTTACATGTACCTTTCCCATTAAAATTTACTGAGTAGACCAATTGAATACGACCGTAAGACTTTCGTATCTAAAATTTAAATGAACGTCAGACTGGCTGGTTAGAAGCGTAATAAACTAGTATTTTGATTTGAATTCACCAACAAAGCGCTTCGCTTGTATGATGAATATAGTTCTCGTATAAAATATAGACATGTCTAGTTTACAAGTCGTGGTAAGTCGCTTGATAATTTAAACTCTCTAGACACTTCTCGTCTACGACTCTACGAGTCGACGACACGGCGCTCTTTCCGAGTGGATCCTGGCAAAGTCGCTGCACCTCTGTGAATACAGCACACTGCACTGTTTGCGAATACTTAGCTATCTTATTAGTGTTGACTACAGACGAATCTCGTTTGTACTCTTTGTGACTATTAAGAATTTAAGAGCGTCAAACAAGAAAATAAATTTTGATGTTTATAATGTCTCGGTCTCCAAAAATTTTGTAGGTAATGCTTACAACCACAGACTAAACTACGTAATTGTGGAGCCTCGGGTGTAGAAGGAACCGAGACGACTTTTTATAAGAAAATTATATAGCATTGAAAATAGCAAACCGTCTCGTCTTATACCTAAAGGAATAGCAGTAACTAAAGTCGATTCTACCAATCTTCAAATTCTCAAACTTTAAACATTTGTTAAACAATAAGGACTATCCTACCTGGGCACGGAATCCGAGAAGTGCCTGAAGTATCTTCATTTTAAATTCTATTATCGTCGAAACATTCGAATTCATAAATATGTACCTACTGCTAACATTTCTTGTTTATATTATGACGTACATTTGTTCACAGACGTGGATGCAGTGCAATGGGTCGTCTATTAAAATCTAATTTGAAATCGTTATGGCTTGTGTCTGATATGAATCTCCAGACATGATTACATTCATTTTTATTCATAGCGTCGTGCCGATACAACGATTGTAAAAAGCCAATGGCATTTGGTGCAAAATATATGGTGTGTCAATCATTACAATATTCAATGCACATTTGGCTGTTCGCTTTTTGTGCAGTAGACAAATAACAAGAGCATATGTGGCTTAGCCGGGGCGGATGGCTCGTCTAGACACACAATTCATATTCGTCTATCCCCAGACTGATCTTGATCGGCGTCCGTAAAAAATATTACAGTTTCGAGCTGCGGAAAACAGAGACGTCAATTAACAGCTGTAAATTGTTCGACAGTTTGCGCTCAGACACAACTGTGCAATTTTACATGTTTGATTACGAATCGTGCTCCACGGCCTCTACCATTGTGTTCATGATGTGTTTACAAAATTTGATATTTTCCATAATGTTTTGTCTTTGGTCATAATTATGAAGAACCCATTGATGATACCTGTCAGTGATTCAGGCATGAAGTGACTCATTTAGTTTTAGCTACAGACTCTGATCTGACTCTGTAAATTGACCAGGAATACGAAATCGGGTCTTCTTTTATATTTCTGAGAGAAATAAAATGAGCTAATTATTTATAGCACCCCAGTCAGCAAGGCGGTAAGGCCCCCCCCCCGAAAGATTTCCCCGGGACCCCCCGGGCGTTAGGCGTTTATATATTTCCTCATCGCTAAATATTGCACTTGAATGATTCCTGTAAGATAAAGTTTTGATTTCAATAAAAAGAGAGACTTGGTGATATAATCCCACAGAATCCCTAATAAATTAAACTTTTTCTTTAGAAAATGTTTGAGGGATTCATTTCTTTTTCGCAAATATAAAGCTTCGCAGTTCTCAAAACGAAATTAGATATGTAAGGCTTAAAAATGTAATTTATAAATGGTTGTACATTTAGTACCAATCTAGCTATCATCATTTTCTTAAAAGTGTCGGCTTACGAGCTACATTGTCGTTAGTAGCTAAGGCAAAGCCATGAATGAAAGTCAAAAGGCATTTGTCTGATTCTACAATGTCATCACACACTTTTTAGGGTTCTGTACCCCAAAAGGTAAAAACGGAACCCTTATAGGATCACTTTGTTGTCCATCTGTGTGTCTGTCTGTCAAGACCCTTTATCTCTGGAACGCGTAGACGTATCGAGTTGAAATTTAAACCATATACTCAGGTCAGCGGGCCCTTGAAGCTGTGAAAAAAATCAAACTTCTGAGTTTACGAAAAAAAGATAGGGCCGTTTATGTAAAAAACGTATATTTCAACACTCTCAAGGGAATAAAAATTCATAGGGTACTTCCTGTTGACCTAGAATCCTGAAATTTAGCGTGAAGCAAGATCTCATAGCACAAGTATAGAAAAAATATCTGAAAACTGTAAATTTGTAGTTACGTTATAAAAAAAACCTTTTTTGCGATTCGGAAAAATCTTAGTAACTCAATTCGGAAATTGACCTGTTTTCATAGGTTAGTTGGTACGAACCCCTCAGTGCGCGAGTCCGACTCGCACTTGCCCGGTTTTTTTAATAACATTACAACATTTATAAGTTTGAGGTTAATCTCGGCATTGATATAATTTTATTATTTCTCGAAACACCTGTGTTCAATTATTAAATGACGAATTTTATTACTGCATCTTAAAAGGAGTTGTGTTGCATCGCGTCCAGTTTTCCAGTGGATCTCGAAAGTGGACGTACGTAGTGTTCAGGCTGGTTCATTATGTTATACTTGCTTAGTGTCTGGCAGGTGGTAGGTATGTAGGGTTGGTCGGTTGGTCGCAGCGGCCGCTGCACCTTGTGGTGGAACTGGTCGGTGGGGTGGCGGGGTGCGGGCGGCTCAGGGCTCATCGACCTCGGCGCGAGCGCTTCCACGGCGGCGCCCGCGTCGCGCAAAAAAGCGCCTAACCCAAATTTCGGTAGCCGTCTGGCACGAATGCACGATCTCTCCCGACGCTCGCCGCGTTGGGCGGGTTGATCGCGAGTCGCGGGCGCACATTTCGGCTGTACCTATGTAATCAGCCCGCGTGCGTGCGCCTGCAGCGGCTTTAATCTAGCGGTTAGTCATGTTCGTGTCAAACTTTTCGTTATCAACATTTGTTTTGCTGACAATAAGACGTGAAGCAGGTTATCTATTCCAGTTATGTATTTACTAACCCAGCTTCTGTATTGAGCTATAGTTATACATGAAAGTATGAAAATAGTCTGATTCAAAAAGGTTTTTAAATCACCAATCAGATTATATTTTCGCATAGGCCCAATCTTTTCTATTCTGATATGTTTTTAACTCGTTGCTATCAGATTTTCAAGGACCTCATTAGAAAATATTGCAGGTGGAGATTGTAAAAATTTGAAAAAATTTGTAATTTTAATTGACCACTAGAAGATAAAATACTTACGTAAAATACATATCTAACGATATTTATAGTTTCTTACGTATCGATAACTTAGATAAAAAAAAATATATACTTCTGCATTGAGTTGAAATTGAGAATCGACAGATACCATTCATAATACAAAACAAATAATCAAATTGAAGCTCATAATTAAACAGTATCAGCTGTTTTAACAACTATAGGTAATTTTTAGCACATAAGCTTCCGCGTCCTTCAACTCATGCATAACAGCTGATAACAATAGATACCTAATTGATAATAACGTTATCTCTACGAAATAGCGTGATATTTGACAGCCTGATATAACGTGACACTCATACCTCGGCCAGGCATTTCCTATGTGATCCCTCGACTAACGACTTTAGTAACGATTGATTCACTCGTCATACATGAACGGTACGAAGAAGCGTTATCAATTATCTCTAAGTGCCTATCTAGACGTTTGTGATTGATAATAGATATGGAATATCGTTTATTGATCAAGACTTGTGGCGAGACCATTTTTTGTTCCTTCATTTTTGACAATATGAGAAATTAATCGAGTTTTCATTCAAGTCCACAAAATTAGTGACTGCAAATTACTGTTTAGTAACGTTTATTGTTCCATATCAATGGTAAATACTTTATCAAGTTTCTTTAATGGAATCGCTTATGTACTTGTCTGTCTTTTTATACCTAGAAGGAATCAACTGTAACCACAACAACGTTTCACAAAACGCTGTACTACTAGACTTTTTTCAAAATTTAATTAGGTGTGATATTGAAATAAAAGTAATTTGAGTTAGCCAGTATTTGAATTGGTTGACAATGTTGTCATCTTGCCGTTCGATTTACTCAAACACATATTATTTTACAGGAACGAAATGAGCAAACATTGTTCAATATGAATGTGGGTCACTTTGGTCGGAACAGAATTCCGGATGGTGACATCTGAATGGACTTCATCAAATGCTGAGACTGTGTACTAGGGATGTTACGAAAGTGATTATATCGGAACCGAATTTGGAAGCGGAGTTCTTAAGATTGGTTGGACGGAACCGGAACTGGAATTGGAGGCTGAAGAGAGATGCCGAATAAATGACTAATAAAATAAAATTTCACATACGTATTTATTTTAGTCGTAGGAACCCATAGCTATTAACAAATGGTTAACAATTACATACATGATACATTGAGCCAATTACAGGTTCCCACGCGTAAAAACAGAAAAAGTAGTAGAGTTATTAGTTCAAAAATTATACAGATAGGTGTAGACCTAGGTATGGAAAATAAAAACAATCGAATTTTAAATATTAACAAAATCTCAGCGCAAGCATGAACAGGGTTCCCCACGCGAAAAGTATAAAATTGTTTGTACGCGCAGCATTGACCTCCGATATATATAAGTTCCGATAAATTTTATTTATTGGAAACGGAATCGGTGTCGAAGGACAATATCAATCGGAAGCACCGACCTTTCGGAATCGGAATCGGACCTCCGTAACATCTCCGCTGTATACAACGTAATCTTGAGACTGAAACTGTTGTATACGGATTAAGATCAGATCATAGGGTTTTGTAGTTCAAACTTATTATGTATAAGGTTAGGCAGTTGAATGTATAGTAAGTATAAGCCCTATTATACATATAATAGGGGTTAAAATTCAAAGATTCAAAGCATTTTATTTCAAATAAACCGTTCACAGGCACTTTTGAAATGTCAAGAATTCAGTCAGTCAAAAAAATGATGCTAATTGAACATTCCAAAGCGTAGATCTAAGATATTTATAGTTAGGGTTTTTTGTTTAGGTGGGAAAATCATCTTATGACAAATCCTGCTCTTGGGCGGAGCGGGAAACAGTGTCAGAATTTTACTGACTAAAAACCCACTCCTAGCTGTTCCTTCTTTGCCTTTGTCCCAGGGCCCCGGGTTTCACTTTCACACTACCCGTGGCCCCAGTAGGCTTCGACCCTGCTGGGCCCCTACGATTTGCTGACATCTCCATGACGCGCGTGTGGAACAGTACGCGCCGTCGACGACTTGGGCTCGGTCCGGACGGTTACCGGACGGTCGGACGGCGAGCCACCCATTGCTCGCCGTCCACAAGCCCGCGCCTACGGTGGCCGGAAATCGGGATCGGAATCCCGGTGGCGGTTGGGGCGTGAGGACCGTTTCCTCACGCGATCGGCCGCCTCCTTTGCTAGCATTACTGCTTCGCACAAGGAGGCGACCGCCTGCCACTCCTCCTCGCTTCGGACCATGACCTGTACCAAGGCCCGGCGCGAGAGATCACTGCCGCCAATCGCCCCCACGAAGCCTTTGACAGGGTTTGACACGCTAGCCTTTTGAGTAAGCTTCCAGCGTACGGCATTTCCTCTGGTCTGATTAATTGGGTAAAAGACTTTCTGAGTGAACGGTCTCTTCGAGTTGTTGTCGACTGATGCTCGTCAAAGCCCATGACGACTAATGCCGGAGTTCCTCAGGGGTCTGTTCTCTCTGAAACCCTCTTCCTGCTGCATATTAACGATCTGCTCAAACCCGGTGTCTATGGGTATGCAGATGATAGCACCGTTGTAGAGAAATACCGCCGCCGATTATGTTAGGGTAAGATATTTAGATAATACTAGATACTATTACTGGAATATTCCGGTATATTCTGATAATGGTAACATGTTTACTTTTAAATCACAAACGGTAATAGCACCGATGAATCAGAGAATTATTCGACCACTACCACGAAAAACATCATTTTCCTTTAGTATGTAGCATTTTTAGTCATTGTACACAGTTGGAAATACCCGAATAATGATTAATTACACCTTTGTTCCATGTTTATCGTATAAAGAGTTCGCTATACCAACACAATTAATGTTACGTATTAGTGATACTATTATATGGATTAGACAGGTACCTATAGAAACTGATAACAATGCCCGTAGTAGGTGCGAAGAGCAGACGATACCGATGTTGCTGATATGATAAAACACACACACGCTTACGCACTTGCATGTACATACGTGTACACATATCACATATGTGAACTTCACACACTTGCATTGTAGTTGTGTAGACAGATACATTCCATCATGTATGATTTGTGCGTTTTCTATCAGGATTGTTATTGATTTATTGCAACACGATATTATGGCTGTCGATGTAATGAAGTCATCTTGTGTAATTCTTCAAGCCTGTTACCAAACTCAGCCTTGTTCTTAGTAAACGATCGTCTCAATAGAAACACAAAATCGGTAGCACGAGTTGCCTAAAGATACATTCTTATGTTTTCTGTGAGGTGCTTGAAAGTTAAATTAAAGCACATCCCGTTAATCTTGATTTAATTTGTGCCGTAAATTAACAACTAACAAGGATGTTAATCCTGTATGTTTAAGGCTGAAGAAACGTCAGAGTCAGGCGGTGTAGTTAGGTATATAATCACCATTATGACGTTCAAAACTTTTCAATATACCCCTTTTCCCGAAGACACACAGTTTTTTTTTTTCGGTGGGTAATAATCAAATAATTTTTCTCGCTCTGGTAAGGGCGTGTCAGACTTTTACTGACTATAACCTATCTATGTTCCTTCAGTAGCCCTTTGTTTTCCAGGGCTATGGTAACTCTTTCGAACATTCCATCAGCCCTAGAGCACCAGCGTGAACTCAAGGGAGCTTTAACAAAAGACTCTCTTTTCTGACAACGAGAAATAATAGTTTTTTTAGGGTTCCGTACCTCAAAAGGAAAAAGGAACCCTTATAGGATTACTTTGTTGTCCGTCCCTCTGTCTGTCTGTCTGCCAAGTTCCTTTATCTTGGGAACGCGTGGAGGAATCGAGCTGAAATTAAAACCATATACTTAAGTCTGCTGTCCCTTGAAGATGTGGAAAAATAAAACTTCTAAGTTAACGAAAAAAAAATATACGGCCGTTGATGTCGCAAAAGACGTATATTTCGACACTCTCAAAGGAATCAAAATTCATAGACTGCTTCCTGTTGACCCAGAAACCTGACTTAAAGCACAGATATAAAAATAAATCTGAAAACAGTAAATTTGTTACTTCACAAAAAAAAAAAAACTTCATTTGCGATCGAAAAAATCTTCGAGATTCCATTCGGGAATTGAAATATTTACATAGGTAAGTTTGTATGGAATACTCAGTGACTCGCACTGGCAGTACCGTCTTTACCATAAGGGCACACGGGGCCCGTGCCCAGGGCCCCCATTCTCAGAGGGCCCCGAAGGACCGACAATTTCTCTCACACATTTATTCTCAAAACATTTTTGTTGGGCATATTACATTTTTTTCACAAATCAGTAATCTTATCAGAAGGTATTTACGAGGCATATATAGTACTACGCCATTATATCGATGACTACGCCTATTCCTACTGTACTAATTAATAATATTTCTGAACGCATCCTACCTAATTTACCATCTAGCGATCACTCACGCAATCCCTCCGATTCCAAAGTCAAGCTGCACCGTCTAAACAAGGCCTAACATAAATGTCGACATTGTCTATGGACTATGGTTGGGGGAATCCCCGAATGATGTATTAAACTTTCAGTCTGATAGGAGTGAGTGGCGTTATTTTGTTTCGTTTGATTATTTAAAATTGTGTAAGATAAACAGAAGTTTTGATTTGTTCGTTTAAACATTATTTCATTATGTCGAAAAGAACATATTTAAGTGGTTCACAAAAAAGAAAAAAGTAATAGCTCAAAAAGAAATAACGGAAAAACTTCCAAAGCTCACTTCGTTTTTTACGGTTGAAGAAACAAATAAGCCGAGGGATTATTCATTCTCATCAGCGCAAGACAAAAGTACCTCTGAATGTCATCAGGAAAAAGAGGTTACGTGTGACGAAAATGACAAACACACATTAGATGCTGAACCATCGACTTCAAGCTACTGTGAATTAATAACTGCAAGCTTAGAGAATGTATCTGTGTAGCCTGACCCTGGTACTTACTGTGACAACATTTTACCGGAAGAAGTCCGTGATATTTGGATTCGAAAAGGGCCAGAGATTTTCCAAAATAAAAATAGTGACTTCTCCGAAACTTCTACAAGTTTTCTAGATTCAAATGGTAAACCGAAAACTAGATACTTGACTAAAAATATTTTTATTCGTAAATTGACGAATGGTGAGTCTTTAGAAAGAAAATGGCTCCTTTATTCACCAGCAAAAAAATCTGTATACTGTTATTGCTGCCGTCTATTTAATACCACTACTGGTACTGGACATAATTTAAGTTCTCCTGATGGATATAAAGATTGGAAGCATATAAGTAACTTATTGATAAAGCATGAGAACAGTTTACAGCACAGGGAATTTATGATGAATTATGTTGCAAGAATGAAAACTACTGGACGAATTGATACTGAGTTGCTGTCCCAATATAATACAGAAATTAACTATTGGAAGAATGTGCTTAGGATTGTTGCAGTAGTGAAATTTTTGGCTTCAAGAGGTCTTGCTTTTCGTGGTGATAATGAGACATTAGGATCGCAAAATAATGGGAATTATTTGGGATAAAACACACACATCATCCACATCATACTCCCGTCCGTCATACTTAGTAAAAAAAATGTTATTATAATTCGCTTTTTTTACTTTCCAATAGGGCCCCAAATTCTTGTGTGCCCAAGGGCCCCAGCCTAGTTTAAGACGGCCCTGCGCACTGGCCCAGAATTGTTATTATTGATAGGCTCGCATTTGAGCACTATCTCACCTGACGGTTAGCGATGATGTAGTCGACGATGGAGCTTGCTTGTCTAGAAGTAACCTATTCATTCTTGACCTAAAGTCTCCCAGATTGTAGCTATCAGGAAACAGAGATTCCGGCAAGGAATGTCACTCCTTAGTTGTACGCACAATGAAGGTGTTCCCAAAAAGATTTGCGCGTATGGGTGGGATGTTCAACAATTATATTGGTGGCGCATCGCTGTATGCAAAACTAAGCTCAGAAGATTCTGGGATTTCTGTCACAACGCTGCAGAAGCGTTAGATTCTAAGGTACAAGGCAAGCTGATCCTACTGCATCCAGCAGGGATTAGCAGGCAGCGAGGTGGCTGGGGATCACGTAAAAATTCATGACCACTCGCATGATATTTTGAAAATTTTGTAAAAAATGTATAAGAGGCTCTACGAGGTGATCGAATATTATTACGTATTCAAAATATTCTTAGCGCCTCTATTATCTTTTTGATGTTTAACTAACTTGATGTGTTGATTACAGATAAGTCTGTCTTTCAGAACGGCGCGTAGAGATAACACTATCACTTCATGGTCACAGTGTTATGAAATAAACGAAATCAAGCTAGACTTTTCGTCTATGATTTTCTTTGATAAATTTACAATCCTGCTGGTCTGGTACTGTTGGTCTGCGATAATGTTCGAAACATGTTCCGTGGCCCTAGAACGCAAAGGACAACTGAAAGAACACAGGTGGGGTTTAGGTTCAGCAAATCTGACACGCCCTCTCATTCCTCCCAGAGCGGGGGAAGATAATTGAGGATTTTCAATCTCAAAAAAAGTGTTCTGGTTCTTTTGGTACGGTGGTCGTCCGCACTTGATTTGATAGAACCCATAGAATTTTTATTTAATAAATAATCCTCTTGTTTGCCAACTGAAAAAATATATCGTCACTGACTTAGCCGTCGCTTTGTTACAGTACCTATCTCGGGGTTACCTTTTTAAAAAGCACCTTCTGCATGTTACGTCATGGTATGTAACCTATAGGGCACTGAACACTTTTGATACGGTCCTTAGCGCCATCGATCCTCTCCTGATACCGCTCCATGCCTTTCTTCTGAATTCTTTTAATGTTTCACTTGTTTTTCATGGCAACAACACTAGCCCAATTATCACCATCACTTCAGCTGACAGACGTCTACTGCTAGAGATGATTTATCTTTCTCCCCCAAGTATCATCATATCAAACGATTGCCTTTTATAATCTTCTATACGTAAATAAAACTGAAGTGTCCGTAACAGTTTTCTTACTAAATTCATAATCATATTCGATATAACAAAAATGTAATTGTGGTTACCTGCATTAGTACAGTTTTACGAACTCGACGCGGATGAAGTCGCGGACAACAGCAAGTTTTCTCTAAAAATATTAGTAGTTAAACAGCTGTTGAAACGTATCGTTGACCATACTTTCATTCTATTTCAATAAACATCCGTCCATAACTCTCCTATTTAGGGTTGTACCTGCAGTCGTTCGAGACAAAATCGATAATCCGAGCAGCGAGTGCAACGTATTCACAGGACTATTGTGACCGCACAATGTTACCTATACGTCATTATTATCTGAAAAGAATTGAATTGAGACTGTTACTGTTGTTCGCATAATGCGCTCTTACATGATTTTGTCTGCACTGCAGTTTGTGGTGATAAGCGCCATGTTCTCAAATTATTTTTTGATGTAAGATAAAAAAGATATATCTGAATGTTAAGATTGTAATGCAATTTTATGATATCCTAACAAATAAATTCTACTTATACTTGGTGCAAACTACAAAAGTGCACGTAACTCTCCGTAGGTACTATCGATTTGATCCAATATTAATTTGGACACAGCTCGGCTGTTCTATTAAATACAAGTAACAATCAAGTTATTGATTCAACGGAACGATTTTATCAATTGAAGGGTTGATGGGTCAAGCCTATACGACATAGGTACATTTGAATTGGTTTTATAAAAACAATGTGTTATAATCATTTCAAGAATTCGTTGGCATATGACTCAAATAATTTTGTTATATAATAACACTTCATTATTATTCCTTCCATTTTCATGAAATTTTGTTTCATGTCTGCATACTTTCAGCATGTGTCATGAAATATTCACATATTTGGTATTTTCTGTTATATTTCATAAAATAGGTATGTACATGAAGATACTTATCATTATTTAAATTAACTCGAATTTGAAATTATGACATTTCATGTACTTTACAAAAACTGAAGTGTTGGAAATTCGTAACAATTAAAATTATCGCTTATCATCCAATTAACGTAATTTTTTACGTTCCTTACTGCAGACAATGAGCGTCGAAATTATAGGTTGCACATTGCTCACCTATAATTATATCTATTAAATAAAATACCTCGGAGTATGTCTGTGCATTTTACATAACTTAATGAATGAATCGGAATTTCCCGCAGCGAGTGACGCCGCCTGGCGGCAGCTCCCGTAATCAGCTCAAAATTAGCTAGGTAGGTACAGTTTCATAGACAGAGTTTAATTACATAGCAGACAATTATGCGCCAGACAGACGTGATAACTCTGTCTAGGTCATTTCGTTTGTACGATGAGAGCTAAAATAATTTGAGCATTGTACGTACATTACTACTTACCAACGTGAGAAATGTTTTACTGCACATACGCATTGTTGACTGCAGAGAAATCTTTAGAGAAAATCGCTGCTCACAAGATAATGATTTTACGACATGTTGACTGTTTATTGTATAGTGATGCAACAGCTATTGATTGAGTCGATGTTGAAGAGGCAACAACTGTGAGTGAGAAAGTGGACGTATTTAATAGCTCTCAGTTCATTGATGCGCATGAGCAGCTGAAGGCCGTCCATGTTAAGTGCCCTCGAGCTCCATAGATTACCCCTTTTTCCAGTGAGAAGTCATCAATTGACTCTTCCCAATGTCGGTGGGAGAAGGAGCGTCAGACTTTTATTGACTAAAACCCACCTGTGTAAGTTCACTTGCCCTTTTCTTTCGGACAATCCTGCAAGCCTAGCAGACATTGGCCCTAGCGCACCCCGTCACATATACTGACATCTCTTTGAGGTGCGAGTGAAACACAACGCGTCATCGACACGGGCCTGGTCCTTCTCGGACGGTGAGCCACCCATTACTCGAGTTTTGCTCGGCAGGTCCCGACGCCCGAGTCGTCTCCTGCGGCGACTGGGGCGTGAGCATGTCATTTTTCCCACGACTTCTACCACCTCCTTAGCTCGCATTACTGCTTTGTAGAAGAAGGTGCTCGAAACAAGGATTGAAGCGAGAGGTGGTGCTCTGCCCAAGCGGGGCAGACTACCATGGGCAGTCCATGGAGTTCAAATGGCGATGAGACAGCGTGACAAGACTTTCTGAAGATGTAGAAGAGATCGCAGTGAGAAGAACTGGAACCTGAACAAGTTGGCTTGAAACCGCTGTAATAAAACGGCATCAGCTGATATATGTAAGGGTTTCAAATCACTCGACATAACAAAATCCTCCTCTCATAATTTTCTCTCTTATAATGATGAATGATTTAAACAACAATTTCATCACGGGCTATGCTTGTAGTATTAAAAATAATACTATTCTTAATATACTTACACGCCGATGTTATTTGCCGATTCTTTCTCTTTTTTCCCAGTGACCAACCCTGAGATTTTTAGTTGCAGAAACCTGCGGATTTTAAGCGTGTTGAACATAGATCTTACTGTATGAAGTGTCCCTATCGGTACTGAACGACAGACGGGACAATGGGCTTGATAATCCTAGCTTCACTAGGTGGTATCATGACAGAGGCTGTCACTTTTCACGAAATAACGAGCCTTTCGATGCGGGAGAGATACGATGGCTGAGGTGGCTATTACGTATCAAGACAAAAGAGATCTCCTGCATAGGTATTGCGTAATGCGTAAATTGAATAAATCATCTCACGTCTGCTTAAAGTCTCTCAAAAAACTCACAAGAAGTGATAATGTTAAGAATTTACTTATACTTATTATGTTTTGGATTGGATTCTACTGTCACTTGTAGACATAATCTTTATTGGTGGATGAAGCTGACTGAAAAGTCTTAGATTCAGATACACCCAGGTTTTTTTTTAGGTGGGAAAATCATCTTATGACAAATCCCGCCCTTAGGCGGAGCGGAAGATAGTGTCAGACTTTTAATGACTAAAAACCCACTCCTGTTCCTTCGTTGCCTTCGTCCCAGGGCCCTGGGTTTCGTTTTAACACTACCCATGGCCCAGTAGGAATACACCCAGGTAGGCCTTTAATAAGAACTTGGCAAGAAATAGCAAGCTAAGCTAAAATTCGCATTTATAGCTAAGAGTATGTAAATAAACGAAGGTATATTTATACAGTTTTTCATAGTTTCCAGTTTCAGTGCTCACTGCTGCAGAGTCTCTGCTTAAAGAAAATGTTAAAGTTTGCGATTCTGATTTTATTTTAGAACATGTGACTTATATAGATATTATTAAGACGTTTAACTCCTTAAATGTAAAAAAGACTGCAGATTTATGGGGTAATTTTACCATGCCTCATGTTAGGCAAGTAGAAACTAGTCTGCTAATAAAAGGTAAAGAGTTGAGTCCTGAAGAAATATATTCTTGGGCATAACTCTAGATGCTAACCTTCAGTGGAACATATAGACAAATTATCGAAAAAACTTAGCCCTGCAGCATACGCTGTTAGACAAATTCGAAATTTAACTGATGACTGAGACTGCCCGTGAAGTTTACTTTAGCTATTTCCATAGTGTCCTCAACTATGCGAAGTTGGTGTAGGCTAAACTCATTTAGCTTAGCTAAGTGTGCAGACCGAAATACAAATTACCTAAGCTGTGCGAGCAGAGCTAAACTCATTTAGCTTAGCTAAGTGTGCAGACCGAAATACAAATTACCTAAGCTGTGCGAGCAGAGCTAAACTCATTTAGCTTAGCTAAGTGTGCAGACCGAAATACAAATTACCTAAGCTGTGCGAGCAGAGCTAAACTCATTTAGCTTAGCTAAGTGTGCAGACCGAAATACAAATTACCTAAGCTGTGCGAGCAGAGCTAAACTCATTTAGCTTAGCTAAGTGTGCAGACCGAAATACAAATTACCTAAGCTGTGCGAGCAGAGCTAAACTCATTTAGCTTAGCTAAGTGTGCAGACCGAAATACAAATTACCTAAGCTGTGCGAGCAGAGCTAAACTCATTTAGCTTAGCTAAGTGTGCAGACCGAAATACAAATTACCTAAGCTGTGCGAGCAGAGCTAAACTCATTTAGCTTAGCTAAGTGTGCAGACCGAAATACAAATGACCTAAGCTGTGCGAGCAGAGCTAAACTCATTTAGCTTAGCTAAGTGTGCAGGCTCTGAAAATTACCTAAACTATGAGAGCTTAGATAAACATTTAGCTTAGCTCTTGGTCTATATTTCTATAACCAGGTTACAGCT
Organism: Mythimna impura; assembly: GCA_905147345.3. Taxonomy (NCBI): domain Eukaryota; kingdom Metazoa; phylum Arthropoda; class Insecta; order Lepidoptera; family Noctuidae; genus Mythimna; species Mythimna impura. The sequence continues at coordinate 17,151,166 of LR990357.1, read as the reverse complement.
TCCCCGGACGATTTCTTTCTAATACTCTAGCTCTACTTACTATAGTTAGATTGCTAGTGATCAGAATTAAATATCCTACAGGCCCTTGTCTACGAAACTCTTAATTACACATTATGTAATGAACAGATAATATTTTATCAATATACGTACTTGATATACCTACACATGCGTGACCCCGTTCTGTGACCTAAATGGAGGGTAATAAGAGGAGTCACAATTTCATTAGTCTCTACAATTTATTACTTTGCTTACGTAATGAAAATACATTTACTAGAATGTGTATGAAAATCGTTGGGCATCGTGAATGTCCCGGTTTATACATAATTATACAAGGCTATACGAGTACTTTGTTATGAGAACTGCAGTAGAGGACATAGATATGTCATAGACATAACACAATGTCGATTGTCGACACATCTGGTGTACCTATATAGAGAGGTGGTGAGCAGAGGATGAATGTTTTTTGACGTTTTGATTCGTGTCGGATGGAGGCTACAACTTTTTTTTTGAGGTGGGATATTCTTCAATGACTTTTCCCGTTATCTTACAGTTGCCCTTTTTTTTTAGGTGGGAAAATCATCTAATGACAAATCCCGATCTTGGGCGGAGCGAGAGATAGTGTTAGACTTTTACTGACTAAAAACCCACTCCTGTTCGTTCTTTGCCTTCATCCCGAAGCCCCGGGCTTCGCTTTCACACTACCCGTGGCCCCAGTAGGCTTCGGCCCTGCTGAGCCCCTACGATTTGCTGACATCTCCTTGAGGCGCGCGTGGAACAATACGCGCCGTCGACGACTTGGGCTCGGTCCGGGCAGTTACCGGACGGTCGGACGGCGAGCCATCCATTACTCGCCGTCCGCAAGCCCGCGCCTACGGTGGCCGGAAATCGGAATCGTTGCCTCACGCGATCGGCCGCCTCCTTTGCTAGCATTACGTCTTCGCAGAAGGAGGCGACCGCCTGCCACTCCTCCTCGCTCCGGACCATGGCCTGTACCAAGGCCCGGCGCGAGAGATCGCCGCCGCCGATCGAACCGAACCTGCGTCATGCGGTAGGTATAAGGACGCCATGTGGTCTTTCCAGCCACTCCTCAAAGAGAGGACTTACCGCCATAATTGTGGCGTGCCCAGCACTGGGTTGCGACAGTCGCTGTCGCCATTACACCATGAGATCCCGCCGGAGTTCTTCCCGCCATGCCGCGACTTGGCGCGGCAGCGGAGTTTCGCCCCGGCGTTGCATCTCCACGCGCAGATCGTGCATGCGTGCAAGGACTTTCAGTTGCCCTTTGTGTTTTAGGATCACGCGTTCCCTTTCGGAAATTCCCCGGGAAATACGGTTTTGCTAATATATCTTTGAGGTGCGCGTGGAACTCGACTCGAGTTAGGTCCGGGCGGTTACGGACGGTTACCGGACGGCGGAACGGCAGCCTACTTACTCGTCGTCTGCTACGATTTTTATATTAGGTAAACCTTAAAATAGTTTTCCTTTTCAGTTTTTGCGGTTACAAAGTAAGAAATAAAACCGTTTCACATTAAATAATAATTCACGTTCTTTTCACGTTGATCGTGTATTGTTTTTGTAAAAGTCTAGAAAGTTAGCAGAGAGTTGTCAGATAAGCAAACTTTAACTCTTGAATATCTTTTTGCGCAGAACGACTGAAAACTTTGGCCTACATAATTAACTCATTAATTTTATTGTAGTCGGCCTAGTTAGTGCTGAATAATACTGGATTGTTTTTTTTTATTATTCTTAGATCTAATTTAAATTTTTCGCTGGAATGGGGCTGTTCCAAGTTAGACAAATCCGACACAATATTCCGAACCAATGCAACTTCTGAATACCAGAATTAAAATTGGCGTCCTCTAAGACATCGTCGAAGCAAATGAACCCGCCCCCCTAGCCAAGTTACAACCGTTTCGTTTCGATTCTCTTTTCGTTGTTCGCCTCCTATTCCTTTGTTCTGACCACGTCACTGAGCGTTGAGATGACGTCAGAATAAAGGATTCGGAGGCGTGGCCTACTTGAGGCGATCGACGAAAAGAGAATCGAAACGAAACGGTTGTAACTTGGCTAGGGGGGCTGGCCAGTCTAAAAAAAAACAATTCAACTGTCTTGCATCTCGTAGCCAGGCTGTTCTAGAAAACTATTTCAGGAAACTATATATCTTATTCCTAAATATATTTCTGAAGCAATTTTTAGTGATTATGGCTTTATTCAACTTAAATCCAATTTAACAGCTCGTCTTTTCTTCCCTATTCGCAAGTGACAGGAGACATAAAAGCTTAGTTCATGGTGATTTTCACAATCACACTAATATTATAAAGGTAAAAGTTTGTGTGTATGTTTGCCCGTTTACTTCTTTTCGCTGGAACGGCTGAACGGATTTGAATGAAATTCGGTACAGGGTAGACCATGTTCTGGAATAACCTGTAGGATACCTTTTTATCCCGGGTGTATGTTCCCTTGGAACAATCTACCACTTTTAAGCGGGCGAAGCCACTGACGGCAGCTAGTATTCTATATCTACAACTGCTGTTACTTCTATTTGCAGTATATAGTAAATGGAAACGAGTCGTTTATTGTGTATAAAATCTTCTATTCCTTACTAGGAGAATATGATTTAGGCCACAAAATAAACGTTTTTTGAGATTCTAGATTACCCGCCAGCTAATACCATAATCTCTTTTTACTATGGGTACTTTGTTGACATTATCTATTGACCAAGTTGAAACCCGAAGCAAACAGTCACTTTGTATTTATTCAATTACATCGCTTGTCTATGTCCTAGACTTGGTAACGTGTCTAGACTTCACATAACATCTTGGCGTCATAAAATATAACAGATCAAAGACCTCGATTTAAAGACGCAAGAGAGACTACACACGTGTAACATAAAATAAACCATTGACATGAGAAAAATAAATGTACTCATATCCATGGCTAGACTAAGTGTTGAATAATTATGTGGGTACTTCTTAAAGGGGTGGGTGGAGTTCCAAGTTAAACGGGAATTTCTAAAAACATACATTATTTTTTTGATGAGCGACAAAGCAGCCGCAGGTGAATAGGTAAATAGCAGGCTTCAGCTTCAACTCCCAACTCGTAAAGCTGCAACCGAGAATTATCTAAATGGAAAACCCAACAGCGTTTCGCCTTGACATCGAACACGCTACGTTCGTCTGCCGCACTTCCGACTATAATAACGGTGTAATGCAATAAAACTCTCCAATTTTGACTGCTTTATGCTTGTGCAATGTCATTAATCATGAACCCATATTACGAACTATTAATTCCTCATGGGTAATTTGTTTCATACGGATACTCCTACATCACAATCTATGAAACCGTCTGGCTTCATTGATTTCTATCTTCAATAATCACTTGTTTCCTCCCTATCTCACCGTGAATCAGTTTTAACTATAGAGCAAGTAGATATTTTTTGCCCGTTTGAGTCGGATCCTAATCATATGACTTGTTAATTGCTTTGTTATATGTTATTTATACTGAGTCCAACACATGATACAGCGTCCGCTACTGTTTTTAATAAAAAATCTGTCTGGTTTCTTTGCTTATTTTTTTATGGTGAGTCTATATAAGGTTTACGTGTATTGGCAATACACCTGTAGGTTTTATTATAAGGTCGTTGTTGAATGTTGAAATATATTAAAATCTTCACGTTTGTGCTCACGATATTTCACATTCTATTAGGATGAGGAGGGCGTAGTTGTAGTGTCTGGTACCGCCTGATCTACGAAACAATAACGAACACGATGACTTGGGCTGGTAATCCCCGTAATATTTCTGCGTAAAATATCACTTGGGGATAAGGAAAGGTTGCTACGTCGCAATGTTAATGGCATGGAAACATAATCAGACACTGGGCGGAGGATTATTAAAGCCGCTGCCTGTGTTGAATCTGTAGAAGTAGGTGATATTTATACCAGATGTTCGGGCAGCCTTAGCACCACTTCGACGTTAGGGTTAAAATTGTGTATTTATTCTTAACATTATTATTAGCTGTCAATGCAGATGATTCCATTTTTTCTGACAATATATATATGCATACATAACCTAACTATGTAAATTTATACAATAATAAAACATACTTAGGCGAAGGTCTCCTCGTACATCGCGACATCTGGGCACGCCGCGCCGTGCCCAGAAGACAGACAGCTATGCCAAATTGAATGGCAATGCTAATTCTTTGGGCAAAAAACGAGCTAACGAGGATTCAATTTGTAATCATCGAGATTACAATTTTTTTTTTGTTAGTGCAATAAAGTATATTTATATAAATAAATAAACTAACCTTCTGGTGACGGAGTGTTGATCAATCGGTGAGAAATATACAAACATCTTTGATGACGTTAGCGTAGCGTTTCGATTCCAAACGGCTCAAAATTGTACCCTGTAATTACCTATAAGGTAACAAAGTAATAGGTACAGTATTTACGAAGCAGATCACCGTACTTTTTAAAATTATTAACCTTAAGCTCTAGTTTCGATTCGTAAAAATCGTAGTCTCTTTCTCTTTCTTACTTTAGATGCCAAATGAGACGGAAACCGACTGAAGTACTTACATAGATGTGACATGATCTTGGCTGCCCGATCAACGTTGAAATGTTACAACTAGAATATAATTATATTTTTAATTGTAATTGATTGCGTTCTGATTTAGATTAAATATTGCTTCCTTACTAACTACATAGTAGTGAATGCTAAGTTTATGCGTATTGCTCTACATAACTGAATAATTGTGTAAGTTGTCAACACCAAATGATGTGTCATTACTGTAAGTGTCACTGAAGAGGATTAGCTATTGATATGGCTAATAGCAGATGTTTGTGCGAGTAATGGTAAACAGTAAAAGTAAATCTATTTTTGTGTCACTCTTGACCTTTCATGCATGCTATCTATATATAAATGATGTCTTATAGTCCCTCCGTGGCTCGTCACGTCACAAGCGAGCGCGCCGTGGTACAGGGTACAGAAGTGTCATGTGTCGTCTATGGTCACCGTCGATCGTTATCGTCGAGTGCATCGGTACAGTGCAACAATACCGTTTGAAAAGATAAGCTGCTGATCGAAACAGTCAGTGCATAGCTGTCGGGAGGCAGACGCGGGGCGCGGGGCGGCGGCGACGAGGAGGCGAGGAGGGGGGGGGCGCGGTGCGGGCCGAGGGCGCGGGGCAGGCGCCCGTCTAGACGCTACGTCACGCGGCCTCGCGATACCGCGCCGGTAAACAACAATGTGCACTGACCGAATATGGCACCCGGCACGCCGGAGCGGTCATCGGTCACCCTGCGCCGGCCCACTGCCTACGACGCTGCACACCCAGGATGCACATGCACCACTTCACCAGCAGACTGCACGTGCTGGTGACGCACGCACCACGCAGATGTTACGTCGACCCGCCAGCTCACACCATCACACATGTAGGCATATGTTACCTGTAGTAAACAGCTGTGGTTTGATAATTTCCCCCAGAGTAAAAAAAAAACATTCATTCATGCACAAGCGGACATACATATCTACACAAACTCGGAAAATTCTCTGACGAATTATAAAGGAATGTAAAAAGCCATAAGTATATTACGTGCACTTATCTTAAAACTTAGTTTTGAATTCCCTATTACGTTTTCTAAAAAAACAAACAACAAATTCTATTTGTTACAGCATTAATTAATGAACCCGTCGAGTTGGTACTGGAAGCTGGAAGTCATTGTCGTGTCAATAGACGAATCGCTAATGAGAGGAGTCGTTACACGACTCGATAAACGTGGAGGTCGTTGAGATGACCATCTGTAATTCAGGTGACCGCTTCAACAATACTGACTAATTTCGATTACGTTCAATAGTTATTGTAAATAAGAATAGCCCACCTTTCAATTTCTATCGATCTTTTCAATAACGGCATTTTAATTCTTAATTTTTAAACTTGGTAGTAAGTTACTTGAATAGCAATCAATTTCAAGAGTTAATCATTTGGCAATAATTCTCATGTGACTGTACGTATCATCACAACATATTGTGGGCATCAAAGCGAGCATAAACTACCTTAATATAGGCTTGTGAAAGTCCACGCATGATACACTTTGTTGAGCATTAACCACGTAACACGGATGCATCGTATTAGTACGCAATTCCTTTCATAGAATGCTCAATGAATTTCAATTTACATTGAACAGGTAACGTGATGTAAATCCACTGAGCTGTTCACTTTGAACGTTTTGTAAACATCTAAGGACTGGACGCTTCAGTTTGGCCCGCAGTGTAATATCGTTTTCAGTAAACATTAATATTGTTTTGGGTTCGTCTACAACTGTTTGTATAAAACGACGATAGCGTTCAGAAAATGTCTGTCGCTTATCTTGTTTATACGTTATCTCTGACACACCTAGTCACCAGACATCGGGTACATAGACACACATACCGCATACGCAGAAGAATGAAACAATGCGTGTCAATTTGCTATTTTTGGATCGAATAAGGTTAGTCGAGTACGGGTGTTGAGGTTAATTTATATTTTTTCCTAACGGAAACAAAATTCAGGAACGTGTCGAGTTTATTTACGATTACTTTTTGTTGGGCTTGACGGGCACCTGCTCCTAATCATGGTATTAGTAGGCAACCAGACAGCGTCCGCTTGTGCAGCGCTATTGCCTGCCATAAATTCAGCGCTTTGTGTCCGTACGTGGCCTGATAATAACCACGATGTTGTAAAATTGTACCCCTCCATTGCGTTACCCTGATGTATGAGTAATCACAGATTTAAAGAATAATTTTAAGAATTTTCCAGCACTTGTCAGTTTTATGTAACGATGCAGAATTATTTAACAAAGTAATCATGTGCCTGAATGTAGGCCGCACAGATATATTACTTATGTGTGACAATGGAGTCATTTTGCTCTCACAGCTTAGCCATCGCTCGTAAATTACTTTACAAATGCGGTGCTCGACATGCGACGTGTACCAGATTTGGTTTAGAATAGTCCCCTCTATGTTGTTGACTGGTGTAATAGTCCCCTAGTCTCTATACAGAGATTTGAGCTAAATTAGTAATAGGTGTTAGTTCAAGGTTCGAATTCTTTGTGTTTTTGCAATCGTGGTGTGCGCTGGTGCTATGAACTGGAGTTGTCGCCATAATGATCACGTCGTCCGTATTGCATTGTTTGAGTCATCTCATGTTCGCTAATTCTGTAATTCTGAAGTCTTAGCGTAATCAATCATCTTCTTGACATTTGCAAGTTAGAGTTTTAAAAATGGCTTACAAATTATTCAAATATCAAACCCTCGCAACAAAATAATTATTTAATCTTGTACACCAATTCGGTATTGGCTTCGCTTCATGTGCGGTATTAAAGTTATCCTTACGGATTTCTTTTAACTTTCACATTGTCTGACAATCTGTGTTATTCTAGTCTGTCTCACTGTTTGGTTCATGTCTGCCGTTAGCAGGAAGTACATCGTAATATTCAAGCATGATCGTGCAAAATTACGATGCGACTTTATATATACATAAAACTTTATATACATATAGAGTCGGTTCGTAATATTCCAAGTCCCATTTGATATTATATTGTTTTGCTTATTTATTCATGTGCTCATGTTTGTTTGCAAATTGCACTGCTGTCCAAAAAATTGCTTTAAAGTACAGAGAAGCAATCAAACATAATTTTACAAAAATGACAAGTTAAAAAAATGCAGATACAGGTATCGGCACGGATCTTGAGCGCTCGGCGAAAGAGTGTGGATAGCTTTGCGTACGCGTTTTATTTTATTTTTAAAATTTTCACCTATTTCATTTTATTTTTTCTTTTACCAAGTACCTAGTAGGTAATAAGTAAAAAAAAATAATGGTAGTATCGGCACGTAGGCGTAGGCGGTAGGTAGGTTCCCCACTCTTTCGCCGAGCGCTCAAGATCCGTGCCGATACCTGTACATGAGTTGAATTTGAAGCAGTCTTACTGCTTTTTTGAACATTAGTGTATAAAGACTTTAGATATTGTTGTGTCATGACAATATACCTACTGAACAAATATGATATGCATGTTCCTTAATGGTTGGTAAATTAAGTACAATCTTATTAAGTAATTTATGCAGACTTAAGTGACTTTGCGAAAAATTACGAGTTAATTTTTAACCGACTTCAAAAAGGAGGAGATTATACGTTCGGTTGAATATATGTTTTTTTTTATGTATGTTCACCGATTTCTCGGTCAATTGTGGACCGATTTTTAAATATTATTGTTGATTGAAAGGTTATGCTTCCGAATTAGTCCCATAGAAATATTGTTCAAATCAAATCAAATCAAAACGTTATGATCTGATCATGAACTTCGAAGATATGGAACAGAACTCCTCATAGGATCACAGCAGAACCGTCGTAACAAGTAAAATTGCTTTGTTTATACGTGTAGTCGATGACTGACTGAAAGTAGAGGGGGAATATATCGAACTGATCTGATGATGAAGCCTGAAGTTAGGCACCGGAACTCTGTAATAAATTAATGTAATCTTACCGTGTTTGGGATTATTGGAATTGTCATGAAATGCACTCTGGCTATAAGGTATTCAAGTTTGGCTGAGGGGTACTTTTTAGTGGTGGTACCATAACTAAAAAGTGTAAAATAAAAACTTTTTACAAAAAAAATACAACCGACTTCAAAGTAAAAAAAAAAAACTGAAAAGTGCAAAATAACTTTAATTTTGGAAGTCGGTGTTAAATAACGAAGAGACAAAACTATTATAGAAACACCGACTTCCGAAATTAAAGTTATTTTGCACTTTTCAGTGTTTTTTTTTTTTACTTTGAAGTCGGTTGTATTTTTTTTGTAAAAAGTTTTTATGTATACTCATATCAAATTATTTATAGGAGTATTGGTACCTACTTACCTATATTTAGTTTTACCTTTCTAAGCACCGAATTCGTTATTTAAAAAAAAGGATACGAAATCAAATAATGGGATCAAATAATGCAATCTATTGTAAGGACAACACCGGGGTTTTAGATCTAAAAAAAGATCAAAAGACCCTCTTTACAGTAGCTTGGAAGTAAAAATGGGGCACGCGCTCATAAATTGGGACAATGTTAATTAAGAAGGGTGGCTCCCTTCGCTTGCGACCGGTTTGGCAGACGACCGGGGAAAAAAATACGTAATGGAGGTGTCTGTTAACCCTGGAGACGTTGCCCCTGGAGTATGGTCTATGTGTTTCGACTTATAATAGATACCTCCCTAATAGGTAACTCAGCTTGGTACCTAATTATTTGATACCTATAATGATAAGTCGCTGACCTAAGATCTGTAACCATCTATTTACGTAACGTACCTACACAATTACGTTAGCTTTCATCGAGGACCTTATTTGTCTGACAAAATTACGATTACGCGAACTACATGCCACAAACTGTAATTTTAATTCTTTATTTTTGTTCCAAATATTGGCCCAAACCCACGTGGTAGAATGTGATAAGACCATTGTTAATTGAACACCATGTTCTGACCAATTAATGAATTTGAATTTTAACCCTTTTTTGAACTTCTACTGAGTACTTATTTTATCGTGCATTGTACTAATTTTCCGTTTGGGATTTAGGAAGACGACCAGCTCCTCAAACTTGGAATTGACATTTGGATGTCACACACCACAATATTGGTATTGTGGTCCTGCCGTGTTTCAGTTTTTTTTTTTTTTATAAAATGAACCATACATAAAGGTACTAATTATTTGTACACTTAGAGTAGCTATAGTATGCCCCATTTTTCGTCGTTCAAGGCGGTCTTGTGGACGGGGGTGAATAGCGGCCCACCTACGTAGTCTAAATTCTCAAATAATACGAGGGTACAATTTCTTTTGTTCGGGTACTAATTAGTAGACTACCGATTGGATACTATTATTAATTAAATGTGAATGCGATTGGCGATGTTGGGCCTGCGGTAGTCACGGACATACCTAAGTGTTTACTGCACACATGAGACACGGAAGTGTATTGTATGTTTATTGTGTCCGAATAACTTTTGTGTAACTAGGTGCGCTGCCTTACTTACACGTGTTTAAAGTATACAGTCATACATATTCACCATAAATACCAAACAATGTACAGAAAATGTCAAATAACGATAAACTCACCTGCACATTACTTTTAGTTTGCACTAGCGATGCGCCCCAACTGGGCAAATTTTCGGCTTTTCTTTACTATAACAAGCATGTATTACATAACTTTACTCATGTTAATGTATCACTCTGTCTATTGATGAAAATCCGTAGTTTTTGAGTTCATTGCGAACAAACTGAAAGACAGACACAAAGAGGGACTTTGTTTTATAAAATATTTTGTAATAAGTTTTTTATTTTACACTTTTTAGTTATGGTACAACCACTAAAAAGTAATCCTCAGCCAAACTTAAATACCTCTCATGACAATTCTAATAATCCCAAACACGGTTAGATTACAGTAAATTTATTACAGAGTTCCGGTGCCTAGCTTCAGGCTTCATCATCAGATCAGTTCGACATATTCCCCCTCTTCTTTCAGTCGGCCATCGACTACACGTATAATTATACAAAGCAATTTTACTTGTTACGACGGTTCTGATGTGATCCTATGAGGAGTTCTGTTCCATATCTTCGAAGTTCATGATCAGATCATAACAATACTTCTATGGAACTAACTCGGAAGCATAACCTATCAATCAAAAAAAAAATATTTCAAAATCGGTTCACAATTGATCGAGAAATCGGTGAACATACATAAAAAAAAAAACATGCATTCAGCTGAACATAGAACCTCCTCCTTTTTGAAGTCGGTTAAAAAAAGTTGTGATAACGTGATGGTTGACAAGATAGAATAGAAAAAAAAAACGTGTTGCGTAGTCCTCAAGTACCACGAAACAAGGTCAGGAAGATGATATACTATTGCATAAAACTTGTTACGTTTAGGTAATACTAAACTATATAATTGGTATGTACCCATTAATTCGTCTATTAGTCACGTAGGTTATAAGTAATTTTCCACTGTGTTAGTGTTCTGTAAACATGCTGCTAAGCTAAATCAAGGACCGATTGCTTCGTCAGATATTATGACAAATAAGTACTCCCATATATAAAGTGCGTCATGTTTCAATTAAAATAGCTAATATGTTTTGGTTTCCTACATTACTGACCTGATTTGTGTCGTTTGGTACCTACTTAAAACCTTAAATTGGTAAACAGATGACGAATGAACAGTTTCGTTTTAATTAAGTACCTAACTGTTAAAATAAATAATTAGAAAACTGTAACTTATACTGTAACATAAAAACTCTACTTTAGCCTGAAAATCAACATTCAAGTAAGGATTCAGGATAAGCTTGTTTCTGTCCTCAGCATTAGGCCTCTCTCCGAGGCCACTTCCAAATTATTTTTTTTTTGTGAATTTCGGAGGATATGTTCGCAAAGCATCTGTGCAGTGCTTTGGTATTATAAAAACCAGGTATTCAAAGTATTTGCAGCCTCTTGTAAACAATCGGATATTGACAATTTATACTTCAGTGCAGTTTTGTCGGAGTTAAGAATTTGCTGTCATTCCATGTACCATTGTTATGGCTTGCTGCTACTATGTGAAAACAGTTTATCCTTTGATTGTATAGGCTTTCTATTAGACAAAGTTATTCTAATAATACAATTACTTTTCCTTCTGTAGGTTAAATGGAAAACGATTTTTAATTATAAATTACATGCTACAACAATTAGCAAATCACACTGTGATAAATTGTCCTATTTCTGTATAGATTTGTCGTACAGTATCAACTGACTACTGAGACAAAACATATAAGAAATTTCTTCAAGTGCTACATCTGTTTCGGGAGGAGGATGTAGAGCTATCGCTCAAGTAGATCTATGTCTGAATTCTAATATTGAGACATAAACTAGTCTTACCTCCTCTTAAGACGTCTTAATTGAACTGCATTCTATAGGTCATTCATTAGTATATCATCAATGTCCGGAACAGGGTCTGCTCCTGAGTCGCCACGTCTGCGCTATTTGGGTCGCCACTACGATCACCTAATTATAATGAAATTATATATAATTAGAATCATATCTTGTTATAACGAGCAATTAATTTTATGACTTTAGCATGGTTTATCTACAGCGATAACCATTAAACATTATAGCAATAATATTAACAGACCCCGTAATCTTGAAAACGATAGTAGACAATTTCATGACTATTGCATCAGACTTAGAAAAAGAGGCAGTCTGTAATGTAAGTATCGTGTAGGTACATTACCGTTGTTACGCTAACTTACTTTCATGTATGTACTTACCATAACACATTTGTAGGCAGTTAGAATAAATGATTGCACAATTAGAGGCAAACGAGGCGCTCTTCACATTAATAATGCGTTGCGGTCAATTTAACATTCACATTACCTTGCGATAGAACGCTGCCCGAAGAAACGGGCACACCTGTCTAGACGAACGCCGCGCACACTTCGACACATCGCTAATGACACAAGGCCGAGGCTGAGCGATACAATGCATCTCCTAACCGCACTGCAGGCACCAGAATTGAGATAAACAACAACACTTTTAAATGAAATTATTCGGTATAAAAAATATCATCGGGTCAGATAATATAATATTTTTAATATGTCATAATATCTCTCAGGGGCCCTAGGATCCTAGACCTTTGAAAGTCATGTCAGGGGCCAGAGATAACTAGCGGAGGCTCTGTTGCACATGTTTGACCCCCAGAACAATTCCCCAGAACCCCCCTCCCCCCCAGAACAATGCCCTTGCCAGAACAATGTTATTAAAATGCATCGAAAATTAAGGCAGGGTGTGACTTAGACACTCAATTTTGGTCCCCGAAAGCAAGAAGACAACAAATTCTGAGGTGCTTAAGGAAGGCAGGAAGTATGGTAAAGATCCCTACCAGCATTTTACTGGATTATACATCCTTCTCCCGAGCACGTTTGCTCTTTGCGAATCTCCCAGCCAATGAATGCAAGAGAGAGGTGGGAGCTCTGTTCCTCATCAGTGTCGATTACGACAGGTCAATAAAGGCAAGCAAAAGAGGAGGAAAAAGAATTGGGTGGGGCATCATTTACTAACTTCTACCGCTCTGGGCGGAGCGAGACGGCGTGTCAGCTTTACTGACTAAAACCCGCCTGTCTTCCTTCAGTTACCCTTTGCGTTCCAGGGCCACGATAAATGTTTCGTACATTCCCGCAGCCCTACAAAACTGACCTGAGGATTTATTGTTATAGGTAAGACATACTATTAGCTATTATTTGTTGATGTTTGTGATGTTAATTTAAGTTTTGGTAATGTTTTTTTTTTGACTGGATATTGCATTTCTAAATTCCCAGTGCGACAGGCAAGTGCAAAAAAGGAATGGGCTCTTTTCTGTACTTGCCTATCGCACTTGTGTGAGGGAGCGGGACCAGACTACCCGTTTAATCGTTTCTGGAATGACATTTTTGATGACACCTGTATTTTTTAATGGCGTAAAATTTGTGAATTATACGCGCCGCACTCTTCTACAAAACGCAAAATCGTGTGAATTTTCGTGTTTGTGCTTCGAAAAAACCGTGTGTGTTAAGCTGTGCCGTGGACTAACCAGGTATTGTGAAGTCTTTTTTAAAGGACGAGTCGTTCTAACCTATTTTTTAACCGACTTCAAAAAGAAGGAGGAGGTTATATGTTCGGTTGAATGTATGTTTTTTATTTATTTTTTATGTATGTTCACCGATTTCTCGGCCAATTGTGGACCGATTTTGAATTTTTTTTTTTTTTTATTGAAAGGTTATGCTTCCGAGTTGGTCCCATAGAAATATTGTTATGATCTGATCATGAACTTCGAAGATATGGAACAGAACTCCTCATAGGATCACAGCAGAACCGTCGTAACAAGTAAAATTGCTTTGTTTATACGTGTAGTCGATGACTGACTGAAAGTAGAGGGGGAATATATCGAACTGATCTGATGATGAAGCCTGAAGTTAGGCACCGGAACTCTGTAATAAATTAATGTAATCTAACCGTGTTTGGGATTATTAGAATTGTCATGAGATGCACTCTGGCTATAAGGTATTTAAGTATGGCTGAGGGGTACTTTTTAGTGGTGGTACCATAACTAAAAAGTGTAAAATAAAAAACTTTTTACAAAAAAATACAACCGACTTCAAAGTAAAAAAAAAAAACACTGAAAAGTGCAAAATAACTTTAATTTCGGAAGTCGGTGTTAAATAACGAAGAGACAAAACTATTATAGAAACACCTAGTTCCGAAATTAAAGTTATTAAAGTTATTTTGCACTTTTCAGTGTTTTTTTTTTTACTTTGAAGTCGGTTGTATTTTTTTGTAAAAAGTTTTTTTTCCTACGGCTTGTCAATCCCACACCGTAACAAGCCAAATTTCGAATAGTTCGCAATCTTTCGCCTGAACCGCGCAAACATTATCTCGTCTAGCATGATTAATTAGGCAGATAGTAACTAGATATGTAAACGAAATTCCTTTTCCTCAGAGCAAGATGAATGTCAAAATGTAAACTTGTCAAAAGATTTGAACTGTTAAACGTGCAGTAATTACACGCTTCCATGTTCTTACATAAAATTTAAAGCGTGAAGTCGTAACAATATTTTAGGTGACACATGTAATAAAACTTGCTCAGAAGTCTTGACAATCATTCGCTTGTGCCACCGAGTTTAAAGCGAGACATTATAAAGTTACCTACTTAATCTTAATTTTGATAACTTAGATATCTTAGCGACTCACATTATTAGCGTTCGCTCTCTCATTGTCTTTCTATTGTGTCTCTAATTACGGTATTTGAAAGGTTAAAGGCTATGACAACAAGTGCTCCAATACAAAACAGATTTTCAATTAAATGAAATTATTAAAAATCTGCAGATATGCCTTGTCGATTCTATACGGTCTATTGGCAGAAGCATTACCTGAAATTACTTCATTATTCTCCAACGAAAAATAAAAATAAAAATGATGAAAGACGCGTAAAATTAAGAGGCATAACATTGTTCGTAACAATATTTTAAAAATAGAATAGTGTACGCGCGAACGACTGCAGATTCACTCGAGTTAGTAACCGTTGTTTCATTGTTTAGTGTCATGGTCACACTGCTCACTGTGACCAGTGAACAGTGTGAATAATCAAGGAAGCGGGAGCCGGCCCTGGCCGAGATACACACGCGCCCATTCATTCACATTCACTCACCAAAAGAACAATCAATACGACGATACGGTGCGCCTACGAAACGTCTCACCCAAAACCGCAATTTATACTCATACTAGAATTAATTTGCCTCAATTAAAAACCGTGATCCAAATGAATTTTAAATAGTAATTGAAATAGGTATAGGAAAATACAGTACAGTAAGTACATTCTAACATAAAAAATTTGTAATTGCTTACTGTATTAAAAAAAGCGTTTTCTATTAATTTAATAGACATTTTTTTAGACAAAATTGTTTAAGGTTATGCTATGCTAATAGACATGACAGTATTTAGTAGTAATAATATTATTATTTGCCGTTAATTGAAGTGTACTAAATAAAGCTTCTTCATTATTGATATCGACTTCGATTCAAACCAGCCAAAAGTACCTTTCATGGAAAGTCGAATTACGCTTTGGCGTGTGCCCTGAATTAGTAGCAGACTGCAATAAAACTGTAGTCTAGTCCCACCTTTGTCTAAATAATCCACTTCCTGTCGAGTGCCCGCGCGTCCGCTTTCGCCCTCAGTGTATGGAATCTAGCCAGACCAGACGCCACGCTCCGCTGCCTGAGAAAAATGTGTCTACCAACATAATAGCTTCAATAGTTCTAGAAATCACATTCAGCTAATAGCGTTATGACGAACTAAATTTGATAAATAATCATTTTGATTGATGTCTACATTTGTCATTATTATGTCTGACTCGTGCGTAACATACACTTTTCTTTAAATAATAATACAACCCGAGTTATTTTTCTTTTGTGAACGGTGCTATTAAAATAATTGCGCTTTTGTCTACTTACAATTTGCTGGATGCATTACATGGATGGCATGACAACGCATTTTTCAAAGTCACCTGCGTTTATCCTTAACATACTTTGGTACAAAATCAGATAAATCACAATTCTAATGATCTTATACAGTTATAGTTCTTAGGTATTTTGCATTTATATGTATTGCGTTTTTATTGTCACTGATTCGTAGTGCATATAAACAAAAGTCAATCAAACAAACTTATGGTTAAAGTACACTAAAATTTCCTCCTTTCTTGACTAAATCGCGAATCAAAAACCTGTTCCTTATTTATTTATTTATTATTTATTTATTTATGTACACACAAACACTTAATATCGAAAAGAACAAATACAGATAAAAGAGTACAAAGGTCCTGCTTATTTCTAACGAAATTTCTTCCAGCAGACCTGCGACAGGAGAGTTGGATGAGAAATGTAGACGCAGTGTGTATAAATAATATAAAGAAGATTTAAATAGACTAAATTATCTAAATTAAACTTATAATACAATAATATAATATATATATATATCTTCCTTAGTAAAGCAACAGAATTTTGTCTGATATACAGACTCGTCAGACTTCACAGATGGTTTCACGGTGACTCCCCAAGACACTGTGTGCGAAGTATTTATTACTCTTCGAGATTAATTAATTTTAGCAGGTAGGTACTTACGTAACCACGGATAATTGATATGATTAATTCAAGATTCGCAATAAGAGTCTTGTATCTATAATTTGTATCATATCATATACTTTCCCCAACTCGGACGATTCCATTAGGTATTATAGATAATATAATACTATTAATATTCCATAGATAATATAATACTAGCGTAGCATACACAATATGACTAATGATAGTACAAGATCATGAAGAGTCACGTATGTAATTACGTATATGTCGACATTAGTTTAAACAGGTAAAATCAACTGCATAATCGAAATATCTCATCATAATCAACGTTTTTTTAGAAAATCCGACCACCTTTCCAACGCTTCCACGTCACGTAGACAATAAAGATTGGATTGTATATATTCGATTCATTCGACATTAAAGTGACGTGACAATGAAGTCACGTGAGGCTTGCGACACATGGTAGGCGCCAGACGTCTAGACGGCCCGACGCGTCACCTGAAGGCTCTTCAGGAAGGCCGCCAAAATTCCTCTCCCCAGCGGCAGCGCCGTCGCCGCCGCCGCCCGCGCCTCGCCGACGGCAGGCGGCCTCTACTTACCTATATACGGTACAATTCACAAGTCAACTAGGTAGTAGGCACAACGTACTATACAAAAAAAACATTACTATAATCCGTGGCTTTAATGGTTTTGCCGTTGATTGCTCAGACCACTTTTAATCCTGAAAGCCATTCGTGATTCTTGTATTTAGGTTAAATGTTCGAGCTTGATACTCATTTTGACAAAATAAACACCTACGTATGTTGTGTTTTCGCTTTAACTATGAATAGTTTCTTATCACTAATCTAATGTTTTTGGTTACGCAGTGGAAATATCAATCTTTCCGTAAAACACTTCTGTAGGAAGTTTGTTATTATAGCTACGTTATGCTATGACATGTTCACTGCAGACGTACCTACTGAAGTAATTTTTCACAAAATGAACTATTTTAATTAAGGTGTAGGTTAGTCGGTCGTAAATGCTAGTAAAATTTAAATTACGAATTTCATTACGAGACTTTCTTACGAGTAAAGGCCAAGGGTACATGAAGGGCCTTTTAATTCAAGCTCATTTACACATAAAAAGACTCGCACAGTTTTAAATTATTTGATAACTACAATTAATTGGTATAATTATAATATTGCGAAATTTGAAACATTATGTATGATAATAATTTAATGTCCAAAAATAAAATGGCTCTGTCAGATTAAATCCGTCTGCTGAGCTGATATTTTACAAAGTTGCGTCATTTAATCTGTGAAACTTATATCAGCCTGTTTTATTAAAACGCAGGGTTTTATGATCTGGTATATGAACCACATATTGAATCACTTAGGTGTATTTTATGTCTCTCCGACTTCGACGAGAACTGCCCGTGGTTCCTAATACCTCAAAATGGATCTTTTAAACCACTAGTCACAGCCTTTTCGAGTGCCTTATTTTTTT
Organism: Mythimna impura; assembly: GCA_905147345.3. Lineage (NCBI taxonomy): Eukaryota > Metazoa > Arthropoda > Insecta > Lepidoptera > Noctuidae > Mythimna > Mythimna impura. The sequence continues at coordinate 17,133,035 of LR990357.1, read as the reverse complement.
TTTTTATTTTATTTCAGGCATTTATTTGAGGATAATTTTATCTCACCTTAATCACTTCATAATTGTAAGAGGGTACTTGTATTAATGCTACAGTATGAGCTAGGTATACACGGAACGGAAGCGCACGGAAGTGTCTAAATCATTAGGAATCGGGCGTCGATATTTTAATGAAGCAAGAATAAGTGTCAAGTATCAGAATTTTTCATTATTTATTATTGTAACTTTCCCCTGTAACCTTTTCTTTTTAAGTAGGTAAAAATTAAATTACTCCTCCCGCTCTAGGTGGAACTAGAAGAAGAGCACCAACGGGTTCTCCTTCAGTTGTCTTTTGCGTTTCAGGATCGCGGTAACTCTTTCAAACAATCCTGAAATCTTTTCCACTGTATTTGTAAATGTCGCAATAAACGTGGCCATAGATCTGGGCCCCAACAGTATAATTTGATGGATCCTCGAAGCCACGGAATAGAAATTCCGTGATCAAATCGAAACGAAGTAAGCAAAACATAATATAATTATGTACTCTCTTTCAATAAAATGAGTCGCGTCAGCGACTAAGTCTAACTCATAAGTCTCATCTTCAATTATCTTATATTTAAATTAAATATTATCTAAAAAACAATCTTATTATCCTCAGAAGGAATATAATAAAAAGGACTTGAATCTATAATTTTATTTTTTCTCTCGCTCTTATATTTTGATCTCCAAATAACCTCATTATTTTCTCTGGTTGTTAGCATTACTGGATATTAAAGTGAATGTTATCTTAATCGTTACTTATTTTATGAGTAGGTTACTGAAGTCTATTGAGGGAAATTCTTTTTTTTTTTAATTTGATTTCTAATTGTTCCGAGAATCACAATATATTTGTTAGGCGTCTTCAAGGCTAGAGTGAGTGGCTCTGAATAGTGCGGTTCACCATCAACGTTTGCATAACTGCTTATTACATTATTGCATTGCTGGTTGTTGTGGTCAAATAGTTTAAATCAAATATGCCACCCACTTGTGGGGCGAGGCCCTCGAGAAGAATGGGGAAGCGATTGCTGTCTCCTTGGACGTCTCGAAGGCCTTCGACAGGGTATGGCTCGCTAGCCATACCCTGTCGAAGGCCGAAAAAAATACCGTACGCTGGAAGCTTACTCAAAAGAGTAAGCTTCCAGCGTACGGTATTTATCCTGGTCTGATTAACTGAGTAAAAGACTTCCTGAGTAAACGGTCTCTCCGGGCTAGTAAGGAGCTAATCCGGTCTGAAAGAGAGGTTATGGTAGAGCGTACGAATGTCTCACTTCAGTCTCCAAGTGGGGCGAAGCCAATCTGGTGGAATTCAACACCGCCAAAAGGAGCCCGTTCACCTTGGCTACTGCTTTTCAGAATGTATCCCTAGAGTGCACCGACCGCCTTCAGCTCTTAGGGGTTGAAATTTCCTCAGACCTTAACTTTGTGCGTTTCGTTGAGTCCAAAACCAAGGTAGCTGCTAAGAAACTCGACATTCTTGCATAGGTCCGGTGGTATTTCACACCGGGACAGCGAGCAGCAAAGGTCCGATCGTGTGTGGAGTACTGCCACGTATGGTGGCTGTTGCTGCAAAATGCCATCTAGCAGCTATGGACACAGTGGAAAGGCGTGCGAAGAGGCTAATAGGTTATCCAGATTTGCGTAACTCCAATGTACAAAGCCACAGGCGTAGGATAGCCAGCCTTTCGGTATTTTACAGGATATATTTTGGAGAACGTGCGCAGGAATTAGGTACATGACTTAATTCCGCCATCTCTTTTCTACCATCGGACAACCTGACATACGACGAGTCCGGACTAAGCGTTTCGCCATGTCGTTTATACTAGGTGTCTTCAAGGTTAGAGTGAATAGGCTCTTAATAAACTAGTGCCTCAACATCAACGATCACTGCTTACTATCAAGTGGGATCGCAGTCGACCGCTAGTTTATATCAATTAAAAAATTATATCGTACTATGTACGAGTAAATGGATACATCTCTACCTACCCAGACTGATTAGTTAAATATGATACCCGTCAGTGTTGAGTAGTTACATATTATAACGTGTTGGGCAGCGAGATTGTTCGAAACTCTGATGAAAAACTGAAAGGCAAAGGTCAACTGAATGAACTCGGGTAGATTTTAGTCAGTAAAAGTTTGACACTCCTTCTCGCTCCACCTAAAGGCGCTTGAACTCCCAGTGAGAGGAGATATTAGTTATTAGATGATTTGTTTTTTTTTATTGTTTTGATGATTTTCTTTTTTTTTTAATTCCGATGTATTCTACTGTTTTTTTTTTAATTTTACTGTATATGTGAGGTACGAATAAACGTTTTTTCTTTCTTTCTTTCTTTTAATTTAAAAATGAATATGATTTTAATTCACGTAATTATTCAAGGTTCAACCATTTTAGTGAAACAATTTGATTTGAAAGTACGATTCTGAAATCCGTAATTTATTCATCGATTTTTTCATATGGAAGACGATACACCTAGCGAAATTCAAATTTTAGTACGTTTCTTGTATTTTTCAGGTCGATATCAGGTTCTATGTTCATTAAAATTATGATTTGTGACCGTAACAAGTATTTATTTACGAAATTGTAATCATTCAAAATCATTCATTCAAAATCACAAACGTTTTGAGAACACATTTATTATGCGTACAGCCAAGGAATGGAATTCCTTGCCGGAGCCTGTGTTTCCTGATAGCTACAACTTAGGGGTCTTTAAGACAAGAGTGAATACTTCTAGGCAAGCGTGCTCCATCGTCGACCACATCATCGCTTACCATCAGGTGAGATGGTGGTCAAACGCTAGCCTATCATTAATAATAATAAAAAAAAAAATATTCAACTTTCTCAGTTCGTCTAACTCAGTAAAGCCATATTTGTTTTTCTCCAAAACTTTTAATTTCGCTGGCTACCCTGGTGCTTAATCAGTGTCGTGTTGGCCCAATGGTTAAGGCACCCGCCTCTCATGCTTGAGGTTGCGGGTTCGAAACCAGACAAGGTACTAATGTGATTTTTTCATTTCATATGTACTTGTTTTAGTTCATCAAGTACATCACTGACATCCTGTGCCTCGGAAAGCACGTAAAGCATTTGGTCCCGGTTGTCATTCGTAGGGTCTTTGACAGTCGTTACAAGTAGCCAGAAATTCTGACCATCAGCCTACCCAAGAAGTTGCCCAGTAACTGGGTTGTGGAAGTCTGATAGGCAGTCGCTCCCTGTAAAACCACCCCTAAGCTAGTTGGGAAAAGACTAGGGAGATGATGACCCTTGCGGTTTCACCTCGTGTCAATTTCGATTGAGTGACCGTCTGTTGTTTGGTTTATATGCACCCAGACTAGAAACGACTTTAAAGGTGCCATTCGAACCTCGGTGGCAGGCTGCGGATGCAAGCAGCACATGCGGCGGCTTCACGAAGCCGGCTGCAGTTGCACTACTGGTTTTCTATGTAGTAATATGGATTTTTGTAATGCAGTAATGCTAGCAAAGAAGGCGGCCGAGACAACGGTCCTCACGCCCCAACCGCTACCGGGATTCCGATCCCGATTTCCGGCCACTGTAGGCGCGGGCTTGTGGACGGCCAGCAATGGGTAGCTCGCGGTCCGACCGTCCGGTAACCTTCCGGACCGAGCCCAAGTCGACAGCGCGTAATGTTCCACGCGCGCCTCAAGGAGATGTCAGCAACTGTAGGGGCCCAGCAGGGTCGAAGCCTACTGGGGCCAAGGGTCTGATTCTGAAAGGAAAAGACTCGGCCCTGGTACGAAAGACAAGGAAGGAACAGGAGTGGGTTTTTAGTCAGTAAAAGTCTGACACTATCTCCCGCTCCGCCCAAGAACGGGGGATGTCATAAGATGACTTTTCACCGAAAATAAAAAATAGATTTTTGTGAAAACCATTCCGAACGCAGCTGGGGCCGCACGTGCTGCCGAGCTTCGCCTGCGAGTGCTGCCGTGACTTGCAGCCGCAGCCGATCGCAGACCAGTAGTGCTGCGGCCGCAAGTCGATACTCACTGGAGTGACGTAACTACGTCAACTACGTGTAACGCAACCGGTTTAGACAAGTCCGAAATAATTGCTACTTGGAGCCAATAGCGCTCATACTGGATTGAATCATAGATTTGCAAATGGCAGCACGTACAGCCAGCCTTGGCATCATTCCCGGCTGCGGATGCAAACAACGGCTGCATGTCGTGCGTGCTACGCCGAGGTTCGAATGGCACCTTCACAATAATGAATTTTTTTGTAAGTCTTATGGTAGAAATGGTTTGCTATTACTACTTGAAACTCAACCACTTGACAAAATAATCACTTAAATACTGAGTAGCCTCGGTTAAATGATAGCCACCCACATTGACGACTAAACGGTAATCAGACTATAATGTAAACATTGACGATAAGTGTTCCCCAGTTGGATTTTTCCACAAGAGGTAATATTGACCTCATTCGTGGGTAGACAGAGCAGAGCGTAGCGTAGTTAAGCAAACATTAGCGCAGACAAAACTAGTGCAAACGTAGACTACGTTTGCACTAGTTTTGTCTGCGCTAATCAGAGGTATCAGTGCTATCGTCGCTGATGCTGATAACGAACGGCCGACAACTAATATGAATAGTACCTTAGATTAAATCAAAACAGCGGAAGATAGGTGACTCGCCTCTAGCACGTGAACTGCTGAAATCAGGTCCCTGTCGCCTAATTTCACTCAATCCCAATCGGCGAGTGACATAAACGGGTGTGTTAAGCAAAAATATTATTTTTTTGTTTTAAGTGGGATAAAGGTTATCAAATTGCCTTCGTGTGCTTTTATGCGTTGTACAAATCATTCCAAACGGAAAAAACAAATCCCATGGAATCACATTTCACTTGTAAGTACACGAAAACTTGAAATTTCTTATGATATTTCTAATTTCTCTTATTATTTTGGTCGCCATTTTGCGAAGCGAGATAGATAGAGCTGTTTTTCGTAAACTTTTTATTAACTCTTTCATACAGAAACAGCCCAATGTATGAAAAAGCTTTATTACCAAATTTAAGTTTGCAGAAAACCTTTCTGCGTGTGCGCTGGTCTATCACCTCAGTGACAATTGCACTTTTGTGGAATTTAAGTAACTCTGACAAAATGTACAATTGGCGAACAGTAAGCAATTTCGTCTCTCGATACAACGTATCAGCAGGAAAACGGATTCCCAATCAAGCGCCCTTTGTGCACGTTCAGCAGTAATTAGGAAGCTTGTACCAGTAGAACCCCAAGATAGAATGCAGTAACATAGAATAGACTGACATAGAACTGGGTAAGTTTGCGTTCGGAAATATAGGAGATAAACCATTCCAAAGCAATACCCCTGATTCCTGAGCGTTCCATCTTTTTGATCAGTATGGGCCTTGACACAGTATCAAAAGCCTTGGCAAGATCAAGGAAGACGCCGTTTGTCAAGTTTACCAATGATATGATCGACCAAGTTGGAAACGGCATCCTCCGTTGACCTGCCATTACAAAAGCCGTACTGGTTGGCCGATAGCAGTTGCTTAGTTTCTAAGAAAGCCAATAGTCTTTTATTCACCAGCTTTTCTAGAATTTTAGATAGTGATGTAAGAAGAGATATAGGTTTGTAATTGGACGGGACTGATGCATCTCCAGCTTTGTAGATCGGGCAGATATTCGCTGTTTTTAACTAAGCTGGAACTATTCCTGACGCCATGCTCATATTGCATAAGTGAGAGATGGGACTGGCGGAAATGTTGAGCTAGTTTAAAAACACGGTTCGGAATACCATCCCAACCAGGAGCGGAATCATTTTTAAGGTTCGATATGATAGCACTAACTTCTGCTTCGTCAGTAGGAGTCATAAAGAAGACTGTGAGAGAGAAGGATCAGAGTTATCCAGCATGAGTGCTAACTTAGCTAGTTCTGTCTCTGTTGTTCTCAAATGAGTTAAGGATTGCTCGGCAAGTTGTTTTCCTACATCTGCAAAAAAAGTATTAGCCATATTAAGCGAGACTATTGGGTCAGGATTTTCGTTTAGTAAAGTTAAGGTATTGGATTGTTTCTTTTGGAGGTTACATATTGTTTTGATTGCTGACCAGGTTTTTTTGCTATCAGCTTTAGAACTGTCGAGGAGTCTTTTATCGTGGGCATTTTTGAGATTCTGAATTATGTTATTGCAGTGGTTTCTATAAGTTTTATATTTTTGTTGCAGAGCGTAATTGTCTTTATTTTCTTCTTTCTTTGTTTCTGAGTGGAGTCTGTCTCTTTTGCGTATACATTTCAGTAGACTTTTTGTCATCCAGGGTCTTCTATGGTTTTAGAGTTTTGCAAAATTCCTTTTTTTGTATTTCGATTTATAATGTGCCATAAATTATCAGTAAATGTGTTCACTGCCGTATACAAGTCATCGGATTTTAAAATAGGTTAATCCAATCAGTATTTTTGACTTTGGTAAGAATGTTAGGGTAGTCCAGCTTAAGCTTATATTTTGTTTGCGCAGAGATAGGTATTTGACTCGATGATTATTTACTTATTCCTGGACTATCAGCACGGTATCATGATCGGTGACAGAAGATTGACATACTACTATTTTAGTGTATTTTTTTGTCTTTACCAAAGCATGGTCAAGGCAAGAATTTTCACGTGTAGGGTAGATATTGGTGGCCGGGATAGAAACCATAGAATCCGGTAACGTCAAGATACTCACTGGCATGCTTGTCTTCATTACCAATTTTTATGTCAAAATTTATGTCCCCTATAATTGCCATTGATAAAGCACACACTAGCTCCTAAGCTAAGGAGGGTTTCAAGAGATTCGCAAAAGTTACTAATGTTGTACACTGAGGGCGACCGGTAGATAGCAAAAACGGTAAATTCTGTACCTACATTAATAACTATAACTAAGCAATTTGCATCTTTTAAAGGCGACTCGAGTACAGTGACATTCAGTTCCGATTTATATAAGACTGCTATACCATCGTTCTGATTTAAATAGCTTTGAGAATAATGACATTCATAGCCAGTAACTTGAACTTTTGGAGTGTGTTCATTAAGTCTACATTCGGTCAGTATGATAATGTCTGGTAAAAAGTTTAAGCTAGACAGAAAAACCGTGAAGTTATCAAAGTTTTTCATTATACTCCGTATATTTTGGATAACGATGGTAAGCTGGTTTTTAACGTCACCGAAGTCATTCACACATTACGAAAAATTTAAAAAATAAAAAAAAATACCCGACTACGTAAAAAATAACTTTAGATAAAAACTAAAAAGAAAAAAAAACAAGTTCAGTCCAGTAGCGTAAAAACTAATTTAAATAAAACAAATAATAAATTTTAATACGGAACATATTGACTGCAAAAGTCGGGACCCAATAAATGGGATGATTTTAGTCTGGATTATTTTAATGGGTCCCGACTGTTGCAGTCAATATGTTCCGTATTAGAATTTATTATTTGTTTTATTTAAATTAGTTTGATGTTACAAGGAGTAACTTAGGCTACTTTTCATTTTCCCGCGGGAACGGGACTTAATTTCCAGGGGGGGATATATCTCTGGAATAGATAACATTTGTTTTACACGATTGCCCCAAAAAAGGGGAGTAACGAAGTTGCGAGTAACCTAACCTAACCTAACAAGTTAGCAGAAAAGTAAATGACATATTTCCTATTGTAATTTTTTTTTAATATGCTCAAGATATACCATTTTGAAATCCTCATGATGAGCTCTTGAATTTGATATCCATATTGCACTACCCAAAATTTTTTTTTTTTTACTCTAATTTATAGCGTCCCACAGTCGTTATGCTGATTTTTTTTCCAACGTCACCTATCTAAGAACACTTGGGTTAACAAGACGAATCTAACGATATGCTAATTATGTAAATCCGTTCAGCGGTTTGGAAGATATGAGGTAATAAAGAATATTACATACATACATACATACAAGATACGCGCGAAAAACATAACCCTTCTTGCAGTTGGGTAAAAACAAACAAAACACCAAATAATAAAAATTTCGTTACGGTCAATGTCGTCAATTAAGTCAATTTTATTAGCCATTTTTAGTATTAGTTAATTGTATGATACAAACTGTTTATGTACTATGTTACCAGTACAGCACTATGGCGTAGTGCAACTCATATGTTGTGTATAATCTACGGGAATTTTAGTACCTATATTTTTTTCAGTTTTGAGCGTATTTCATTTATGTAAATAAGTCTATTTTTAGACTATAAATAACCAGACGTAATTATTTGCATCGGTAATCTTCGCTCGACACGTTTTATTTGCCAAACACGACGCAACAGCTATTCGCAATACCACGTGAAACCAATTTTTAAGCTCTTCAAATGTTTTAATTTTTTGCGGAACAGTAAATGTCAGCTTAACCATTTCAAACAAAAAGAGTCATAAATAAATTATTACTTGACGTGTTTATGGAAAGTCTCAACACGTCTAGACAAACAGATGATGAATTTAATCTTACAATTTTATCGAAGTTTTATGAATCTTCTGAAGAAGTTGTCGATGAGTTATGAATCATTTTAAATCTCACTTACATTGATTAATGACATTGGTATATGAATTTTGGTGAGGTCGAAAATGCATCTAACAATATTTTAAATAACAATAGCAGGGTTGCGGATTGTTAAAAAAAAAAACTTTTTAGAAAAAAAAAAATAACCGACTTCACTAAAAAAAAAACACTAAAAGGATCAAAATAACTTTAATTTCGGATGTCGGTGTTTCTCGGTATTGTTTGTTTCTTATTTAACACCGACTTCCGAAATTAAAGTTATTTTGATCCTTTTAGTGTTTTTTTTTTTAGTGAAGTCGGTTATTTTTTTTTCTAAAAAGTTTTTATTTCACACTTTTTAGTTGCGATACACTTATAAACAGAGTGCCTATTTCTCATGACAATTCCAATTAACCCAAATACTGCTAGGTTACATTGTTTTATTATAAAGTTCCTGTGTCTACCTTCCTCCTTCCGGCTCCAGCATCAGATCAGTTCGATAGTACCTTATAGCCAAAGAGCATCTCACGACAATTCTAATAAGCCCAAACACGGCTAGGATACATTGATTAATTACGGAGTTCCTGTGCCTACCTTCCGGCTCCATCATCAGATCAGTTCGATAGTACCTTATAGCCAAAGTGCATCTCATGACAATTCTAATAAGTCCAAACATGGCTAGGTTACATTGATTAATTACGGATTTCCAGTGCCTACCTTCCGGCTCCATCATCATCATCAGATCACTTCGATGATACCATTTTCAACGTAACTATTCAGAATCATTCATTTATTTGTATTGTCATAGTCGCTTAACTATATCTTCATTGTGATATCTATTTGAGTATGAAGTTCCGTTGACCATTTCTGGTCTTCTTCATCAGTTCCACTTCATCAAATGTTACTTTTTGACTGTAAATGCTTAAGTTCTTGATGAAAATACTAAAATTACCATAGGGTTGCCTATAATTTTTGAGGAGTTCTCTCGATTCCTCATGGATTCCATCATCAGAACTGGATTTTGAAAAAAATGGGACCAATCTGGAAGCATATCCTATAAAGGGAAAAAAAAATTTTGCAAATCGGTCCATAAACGACGGAGTTCTGAGGTAACAAAAATAAAAAAAAAATAAAAAAAAAAATGATAAAAAAAAAATACAACCGATTTGATAACCTCCTCCTTTTTTTTGAAGTCGGTTAAAAAACAATACGGCTCTAGAACGAAAAGGGCAAAAGAATACGGGTGGTCAGTATAAGTCTGACACTCTTTCTTGCTCCACCCAGAGTGAGAAAAGTTATTAGATGATTTCCCAACCCAAGAAAGGAGGTTTTAGGATGCTAGGTATAGTCTGCCTGCTCATAACAGAAAAGGTTAAAATAGCGAAGCTCTTTATTTCTGACTTTCATGGCTCTACTTTTCCTAAATTTTGTGATTTGATTTTGATGATTACCCACCCAAAAATAATTAAACTAACAGGAATTATGACATTCTACATTTAATACACACATCAAATAAAACCTTGCATAAAAATTGCAATAGTAAATATGCAGCATATTATGTATATGTTGTCACGCGCCAGACAACCTTACAATGCAATCTAAGCATCTCGGTATAGTTACGTTCCCTCGTTTTCTATTCACTCTCGGCGACTCGTATCACATCAGTGACAGCGGCATTACTGTCACGACTGTCGCTGATAAGCATCCAGGTTACGTACTTGACAATCTGCATGAATTTTAGGTTCCCATTTATAGCAGTAGACATATATGTCACGCTTGTGTTCCTCAAATGTTTAGGTAGGAGATGTAAGGAAAATACACTTTCACCACACATGTTAAAAGAATGATGGCCCAGTGATACCGGCCCCGAGAAACGATTTGTGGCGACAAGCAAGTTGTTGTTGTGCTGTTGTATGTTGTAGTGTGTTGTTGCACGTTGAGAAAACAGTGGAGAAAAGTGCCTGAAAACAAACACACACTCTCAAAACGTTGAAAGAAAACATTGTGTAAAACCAAAAATTCAAATTCATGTGATATCCAACAACTCGCACTGCACCGGCGTGAATGACTCCTAGAGAAGAAGCCTGAATCCCAACCGTGGGAACTTTGTAAGGCCAGACATGCTTACTATACTTACTTTAATTTATGTCTCATGTAACAGGCAACGAGCCAGTGGCCATCATCCAGCATTAAATTCACACTCTGGGTTCCAATTGAGAAACTCCAGAAGGGAAAACTCAATATAATTTTGCCCGATACGTGAATCGAACCCAAGATATCAGATGCCCATTTCTATAGACTAATAATAAGGAAAAGCGATGAAGTAGTTACGAGGCCTTTAAGTCAATAGTGAACAGGTTACTTCTAGGCAAGCATGCTCCACCGTCGACCACATCATTACTTACCATCAGGTAAGATAGTGGTCAAGCGCGAACCTATCAATAATAATAAAAAAATGTGTTGTCACGACAATAAGGTAAAGGAACAAGGTTGCCAACTAACGTCATCATAATTTACATGGACGATTACTTGATTACGTTTAACCTTGTTATGTTCACCGAAGCTAGTTCTTTTTATAAAATAAATATTTATATACTGACTTTTGACTTGCCTGTTGGTCTAGTGTTCAGTGGCCTTGACTGCTATGCTGGAGGTCGTGGGTTCGATTCCCACCCTGGGCAAATGTTTGTGTGATGAGCACGATCATTTGTTCTGTGACTAGGTGTAATTTATCTATAATATATATGTACTTTGAAATATATAAGTATGTTTATCAGTTCTCTAGTACTCATACCACACAAGCTCTGCTTAGTTTGGGACTAGATGGCCGATGGCGTTGTGTGAAAGTTGTGGAGTATTATTATTGTTATTATTTTACTTTATATACCGTAGTGGTACAGTCAGGGTCAAAAGTGCAGTTGCACTCTACCGATACTAAAGTATCTATTTTGTAAAAGAGGGTCAATGGTTCATGATTGATTTAGTTTGTAGCATACAATCTAAAGTATTGAATTAACTAGTCGTAGACCACTGAACTTCTATTACAAAGAAATTTTAGACACTAGTATTTGTACAGTTTTTTTTTTAGGTGGGAAAATCATCTAATGACAAATCCCGCTCTTGAGCGGAGCGCGAGATAGTGTCAGACTTTTACTGACTAAAAATCCACTCCTGTTCCTTCGTTGCCTTCGTCCCAGGGCCCCGGGTTTCGATTTCACACTACCCATGGCCCCAGTAGGCTTTGACCCTGCTGGGCCCCTACGATTTGCTGACACCTCCCTGAGGCGCACGTGAAAAAATACGCGCCGTCGACGATTTGGGCTCGATCCGGACGGTTACCGGACGGTCGGACAGTGAGCTACCCATTGCTCGTTGTCCGCAAGCTCGCGCCTACGGTACTTTTGACCCCTGACAGTACATAGGTATTATAAGACTACTTGATTCTACTACGACTAAGTACTTAATACGCCTATGCCTCTTTCCATAAGTAAACTGCATGGTATCGGACTTTGAACGAAAATTGATAACACGTATTTGTTACAACAAAATACATAATTACTTACCTACCTTAAAATATGTATGAAAAACGAAAGAGATTCGTGGAGTAGGTATAACATACAATACAACACAAAGCATTTTATTATAACTGAAATGCCACTTGCGACTTTTACGGGCATTCAATTTGCGTAATATAGATTTAAATCCACCTTTTTAGCATAATCCTAACTATATAATATTGATATAGCATCGATTTTTTTCTGCAGCATCGTCGTTCTTTTTTTGTTATTTTTAGTCAATCTTTAGTCAATTTAAAACGCGAGGATTTTTAAACAGTCTTACAGCTTGCTAGCAAATATTCATTTTTGTACTGTTTAATTTGTCCTTCGAGGTATGATGCCCTAAGCAATTGTTTAATTTGCCTTTGGGTTAACCCGGCACTGAACAAAGCATTCTTTACCAGACAACCTTTGTATTAAAAAAGACAGCAGGTGGTAGGTTGCAACCATAAACTATTAATATTTAAAATCGAATTGTCATTAAGATTAGGTACCTACTAGGTAGTAAATTTTTTTTTTTTAATTTTCATTTTATATACATTTAAATTTAATAATAACGTAATTATAATAAACAAAACCAAGAATCTGTTATATTTCTAGAACATGCCGTTTAGTGTAGGTATTGTATGCTAAGAAGTACTATGACGAAATTAAAATTCATTATGATGTACTACATAATGATTTAGAATGTTCCTAATCAAGCAAGGTTAGGTAGGTATGTAACAGATGCCACCAAACTTCTAAATTAAATTAACTAAATCCAATCAGTTAATGGAACCATATGTTTTAAGTAATCAATTAAGCTTTAAGCTCAAACAATTTACAAACATGACATGTTCGAGGCTCTACTTACATAACATTTACAACATTCCGATTTGATAATGCCCACCCATATTTAAATTGAATCACATCATCGTAATATATTTTGTTAATTTATACGATTTCATTTTCTTTGTTAATTAAAACTAGACTAATGAATGATAAAATTGTTACAAAGACCAGCTTAAATGCGCATAAATATATAAAATTAAATTACAAACTGATGCTATCCGGTTTTTATTAAACTAGTGTTCCACCGATAATATATATTAGGTTTAGATCGTTATAGATACTACAGGGACCACATAGCTTTAAGCCTATTAATATTAATGTTGTAAAATTTTAGTTTGTTCATTCACAGACATGTTTTAAGACTGTAGAAAGTTTTTGTTCGGTTAGACAACGCTGCCACACATTGTTGTGGGACAGGAAAACATACGATTAAATTGTTTTACACTAGGGCATATGACTAAATAAATTATGAAATGAAATATCATTTAAACTCATTCTGAATTGTGTTTGCAATACGAGATGAGTCAGTAAGTTGTCCGATTTCTATATATTTCGGTCTGTGCGTAGCGTGTCTAGTCTAGCCAGACTTACGAGACTAATTTCCGGACTATTAACGTATAAAAGAATCTAATAATAGACAAGTTCATCGATGTTTGCTAGTCTTCCGGTAAAGTTAGACATCATTGTCTGCTTTTTCGGAGAGTTTCGATTCAAGTTGACGTGCTGAATCGGGGGCAAGTCTAGCTTATAACTAAAGGGACGAACTGACGACAAAGGTGAGCTTTTATGAATTTCAACAAAAGTTCGTTATTTCCTCGCGCTCATCCGAAATATGTCAGAGTTTATCCGCACCGGAATTTATTAAATATCTAGCTTCTGCCAGCAACTGTGTCCGCATGAAAGTAGAAAATTGTCCCAAGGGAACATACTTCCGGGATAAAAAATATACTATGCGCTATTCCAGGACATGGTCTACCCGAGTACCGAATTTCATCCAAATCCGTTCAGCCGTTCGAGTGTGAAGAATTAACAAACATACACACTGGCAAACTTTCACCTTTATAATATTAGCGAGATTATGCCTTTCCAAAGGTCACACTAAGTGGAACATGTGCAGCGATAGAATTGAAATTCAAATTATTTTAGCAAAATATCATCTACAGTATGTAGATTATGTTTTCATTCTGTTCTCCTAATTCCGATTTTTGTTATTAAAGTTGTCAAAAAATAAAAGGCCCGTTTTGACATCTGTCACGAAACAAATAAGCAAAAAGAATACTCGCAATATATTCCATCACATTATTTAACGCACCAAAAAAAATGTATGTATTTTTTTAAAACATTTTATGTAATTAATTATTAATGAAATTGTTTCTTTTAGTTTCGTTCTAGGGTATTTCTCAAATGTCAAAACTGACCTTTTATTTTTTTAACGAGTTTATACACTAAGAAATAATGTCATTCAGTGGTGAACGCCTTCGCTGTGTTCTTTACTATGTATAATTATTAACTCGGGTGAACAATGTCTATATATAATTACTAACGTACTGTGCATGATGTACAACTTTATGTTAATAAAATTGCACTAAAAATACTTTGTACCATCTCTTTCAACAGATTTTCAGATAAAAAATTATTACTACTTAGTTTACTTTGTCTAAAGTGAACGCACCTACTAATCTGAAATAATCTGTGTGAACCCGAACCGTGAATAATAGTTTGCAACGACAGAAGTTAAAATTGGAATTAAATGGTACGAATCATGCACTGTTATCCTTCGTCACTAAACAGTTTAACCGATTATCATTTATAATTTAACTGTAATGTGCATAAATTTATTTTATAATTTATGTACGTACACACAAATATATAGAAAAAGATATCTTATTATAAAAAATTGTACAAAGGTACTAGCTGCTTATTTCAAAAAGAAATTTCTTCCAGCAGACCAGCGAAAGGAGAGATTAGAAGAGATATATTTAATTTGATACCCACTTAATCACATTTAAAAACATTTCGGTTGTTCATTCCTACTTCACCCCCGTCCATTACTTGTAAATCGCTGAACCATCTAAGAACCTTCGCTAGAAAACCTTTCAATTTAAAAAAGTCATATCCAAATCGTTTAACCCATTTATGAGCTACGGTGCCACAGACATACAAACCAACTCACATCGAACAACAAGCGGTCAAACTTATTACATCCCACTTTGCGTCTCCTTTTTGCGTCAGAGGTTAAAAAGTAAAGCACGAGACCTAATTTTATCTATCATTTGTTTTTTTTGTCTCTGAAAAAGTTATTAGTCTTAAAATAAACTATCCTGGAAATAGAAGCGTTACGGCTTTAACACAATGACTGCTACGTTTCCAACTGATGTTCGCAGCCCATGTATTTTAAGTATAACTGACATTAATTTCTCGCTTCATGCGCACTGCGTTTTAATTATGTATATTAGGTACACGTAGATCATCGTGCTTTGTAGTTACAGTCACCCGACTGTAACTACAAAGCACGATGTCACCTGACTACGAGATGTCACAGGCCACGTAAACAGTGCAGCGCTGGTCAGTGGAGTGGCATTCGGTGGATGAGCGGTGCGGGCAGGGCGAGCTGACTCACGCGCCCGCTGTCTACCCGGCGTCGGCGCTGCCGGCAGCGCACGGCGGCCGCGGCGCGAACTAGGCGCGCGCCCTCGCCCCGACCTTGCCTCGACACGGATTTATTGATGCGTCACCACGAGACACTACGCATGCCGCTTGACGGCTCGACGACTCGACTCGACTTACGTGCCGAGTTACGTGCGAGTTTGCTCAGCGGAACCGATTCAAGTAGCGGTCCACCAATTTGTTCCACATAGGATTATACTATTGAAACGTTCGTGATTGTTTGAATTGCGCTATCTCGTTTCAGAAGACATAATTACGACGTTGACAATGGGCGACGCAATTCGTGAGACAATTTATATAATGACGGAGATTATGTTGTATAAATTGGCGTGACCTACTTATAAATAAAATACGATTATATAAACATAGTACAGGTTTCATACAAAAGTTTTGAATACTAAAAAGTAATCATTTATTTAACAACTGCTACATGCAATTTTCATACTTATACGGGTAAAATAGTTTTTTGTTTTAGTGCATAGGTATATTATACACTAAAACAAAAAAGATATAAAAACCCATAACTAATTAAAACTAACTAAAAATAATCTAAAATATAGCGTCGAAAAACTCATTCACATCGCTGTCCTGATTGTGCCCAATAGATTGGTGGCATTGCCACACTGTGTGGCAATGTTTATCCTCCCTCCAAGATGAGTCAGCCCTTGGATCACACGAAGTGTCAACTGGGCGTTTAGATAGGTCTATATATAATTTGTGAACACTTTTTTATAACATTTGGGACCACATATGATCCGAGATTTTCAACCCCAAACAGCTATTGTATTTCCGCTGCTTGAGCACAGCACGATGAACTAGGAAGATGGGATTGCGCTTCCCACAGTAAAGGCGCCTACCTTTCTTCAAAGGAATTAAAGACGTACCGTTTCGTAGTGTTGGGTAGGACATACAAGAGGCACTTCAAATGTCCCATACAGTATGACTGAATGTCCCAACACCTCAAAAAAATATTTTGTACCGCTTCACTGTGACAAAATACGAATGAATGACATAGTACGCATTACGCGAGATGAGTGAGCGAGTGCAAGCGATTATCGAAGGCTTCGTTACCTGTGGTTGGTTCATTCGGTGACGTCAACACGAACAATTTTTATGACTCATTTTAAAGCGTTAGCTTTACATACTCTTTGACACATCTGAGAGGGTTTTTTCAAAATCCTTAGAAGTTCAACAATGATGTGTTTGTTGAACTCATGTACCTATGTCTTAGAAGGTAATATGATAGTTTCCAATATAATCCCTCATACTTCTAAGCTCACCTCAGAGCCTCAAAATGTGTTTTGTGTTAATAGTTCAAAAAGGTGGGACAATGTCACATAACGACTAATGGCTTAATGTGTAGTAACGATATGACATTGTCACAATACCGAGGAATTATCACGTTATTGAAACATTGTCCCACCTCATTTGAAGTGGTACAATGTATTACCTCACGAAGGTGAATGAGTTACTCATACAAACTCATCAAAATCGCTTGTCCTGCCCAACACTACCGTTTCGACGTGTTTATCGTTTTGAATTCGTATCATGTAATCGCATTTATCGTATCTATAAATAAATAAAATTACTTACATCATTTTATCAGTCGATTTTTTGTCAATTTATAGCACGGTTAATTTAAGCTTGCTACGCTTTATGGTATGCATTCTCTTCATACAGCCTTGCCCAAATTTATTACAAACCTTGCATAAGCACGATAACTACAGCAGATAATGAAACAACTACAGCAAATATAATAAGTACAGCAGAAAATGACAACTATAGTTTATAAAATCATCTGGCGGTTTAAAAAAAGAGGTTTTAAAAACAATACCTTACGCCATACTCGGTAATAAAACAATACCTTACGCCATACTCGGTAATAAAACAATACCTTACGTCATACTCGGCAATAAAACAACTGGAGTGATATATATTTTTTCAAATTAGTAATGTGCTACTGTCGCTCTTTGTGGACACTCCAGTGACCTAAGTGCTATTTTGGAGGTTTTTTTCTTGACATTTAGTTATACTCTTGCAAAATGCTTAAAAAACCATCTGTACACTTACACATACACAAATATTATATAGAGGTAGTTTGTTTTTAGGGTTCCGTACTTCAAAAGGAAAAAACAGACCCCTTATAGAATCACTTTGTTGTCCGTCCGTCTGTCTGTCTGTCAAGACGCTTTATCTCGGGAACACGTGGAGGTATCTAGTCTAAATTAAAACCATATACCTACTTACGTCTGCAGTCCCTTGAAGCTGTGAATAAATCAAACTTGTAAGTTAACGAAAAACAAATATATGGCCGTTTATGTTGAAAAAGAAACGTATATTTTGACACTCTCAAGGGAATCTAAATTCATAAGGTACTTGCCGTTGTCCTAGAATCCTGAAATTTAGCATGAAGCAAGGTCTCATAGCATAAATATAGGAAATAATCTGAAAACTGTAAATTTGTAATTACGTTACAAAAAAAAAAACTGTTTTTGCAAAAAATGTTTGAGACTCGATTCGGAAATTTAATTGGTTTCATAGGTAAGTTTGTACGGAACCCTCAGCGCGCGAGTCCGACTCGCACTTGCCCAGTTTTTTTTTTGTGGTAATCTCTGAAAGTACACTGGTCCGATTGCTAACATTTGTTCACCGATAGAAAGCTGGTTTATTCCTGATTAACATAGGCTATATTTTATGTACGTGGACGATGCCGCGGGCAATAAATAGCTATAGAAAAACGTGTACAGACACAGCTTCTGCATAAGCATGCGAAAAAGATAGCATAAGCATAATCAGCCTTTTAATGTAACTACCCTACTGCTGGGACTCAGGCCTCTTCTCCAGGAGACGGGATGGGCCGTAATCCACCACGCGGGCCCAGTGCGGGTTGGTGGATATCACATGTCTTCAAATTTTTGGTTTTAGGACGTGCCGGTTTCCTCACGATGCCGATTTTTCTTCACCGTTTTGAGAGCAGTGGTGATGAAATAAATTACACAAAGTAATGCGCCTGGCTGGGTTTGAACCCGCGACCTACAACTCGACCAGCGACCATGTAGTTATAGTCATATAGTTTACTAGCTTCTGCCACTGCAATTTGCGGTTGGATTGCAGTTGAAATGCGGTCCGTCTGTCTAGAGCCTCACACGATTGCACGCCGACTGCAATTGAACTGCAATCGGACTGCACGTTTGGTTTGCAGTTCTATTGCAGTCGTGTCAACTGTTTTCAAACTGCATCCGAACTGGATTTTGCGGTTGGATTGCAGTTGAAATGCGGTCCGTCTGTCTAGAGCCTAAGTAGGCAAAGAATTCAGTCTGGAGAGTGTGATCCCAACCACCACATAATTATGACGGTGGTAGCGTAGTAGATACGGCTACATGATTGCTTCGGGAATTGACCAAATGTTTTTGGGGAGGTACTGAAACCTACTCGAATCTGAATTCTACCTTAATTTCGTTCAAAACCAACATAGATTGTGCAAAATCCCTGCAAGACAACGAAACTTGCATAGATCTACCCGCTCAATGACTTAGTTTAAGAGAAATGGCATTGAGCTTCTTGATTGGCCTTCCCAGTCTCCGAATCTCAACCACATCGATAAATGGTGCGGTGTAATAAAGCGCAAGGTCCTGCAGGCGTCAAGAAAGAAGTAAGTAAAGCGACAACTGTGTGAAGCATTGAACTCTTTAACTTACGTGCCCCTTTACTAAAAGTAATTATTGCCGTGATTAAGAAAAAGGATAGTCCAACAAAATATTGATTTTATATTACGAAAAGGCATTGTAAAGCTAAAAAATGTTTGAATTTATTTCAATAGAACTTTTTTCTCAAGTCTTCTAGTTTCTCTAGTTACACTACTCAAACCATAATCTAAAATTTAATCTTGTTTTAAGTAATGTTAAATGAAAAAAAACACAGTTATATTACCTATTTTACGCATATTTTCACAATTGTATTTGCAAATATGTGAATTACAGCCTATGTACCTACTCCAACTGATTTCTAATGGGTTGTATCTTTCTATTCCAACTTACGCAGATAAAGGTCAAAATGATTGATATAATCAAAACACAACTATTTAAAAATGTATGAGGCTGTATATCTTTACAATGAAGATTATTTTATTGTGTTTTTCATACCTTTGAAAACAAGCAAAAACCAAATCACCTTTTTTCATAAATAAAATAAAAACAAGCTCACTTTATGGGTAGGTTAATGTAAAAGTTGAAAATGACATAAACATCACAACGACATTACAAAAAAACTGTTGCTTGGGGAAATAAATGTTGCTTCAGAACATTCGTAACCAGTTGGGAAGGCAGGTGATTGACGCGATGATTGCAACACGGCGGGCCTGACGTCACGTCGGATGCCCGACGTCGACGTCCAATGCCCAACGTTGGACACCCGGTGGCCTGAAGGCTATCAGGAAGGCCGCTGTCAACCGCTTTCTACAAAAACCCGAATTACACGTCGATGATTTACTAAAACGTAAGTTCACTCAAATTACTTGCGGCTCGAGGGAATTATAATGTAATACATAGTTGAGTACCTATAGTTTAATCACGGTTTTGTGACCGAAAATTTTTAGGCGTATATTTTCTCCTGAGATAAAATATGTTTGAAATTCAGACGATTTACATTACACATAACTTTTGCAAGATCTTATTAAATTCTGCTTTCAGGTCTACTTGAGGTTATTTTGTTTTAAGTTTATTCATTTTAAATAAAAATAGGATCCACGGACAGTAGAATAATTTATAAAATTATGAAGACTAGCGGTCAGAAAAAAAAAATTAAGAACCTGATCGCAGCGCCACCTACCGGGTATAATTTTATTTTCAAACTTTCCAGGGACCCAACCAAACAAAACACAAAATAACTTTCAAATCGGTCAAACCGTTTAGGACAAACACTTTCGGAAGAATTATATGTTTAAATAAAGATAAATACAGGCACTCTAAGCCTAGAGACAGATAAACAAAGCCAGACGTTACCGACGAACGAGTTACGCCTTGTTGCTGAACATATGATGTAGGTAGTACAATAGTACTATATGATATAGATAGGTATGTATGTAGTACTGCAGTCCGCCGACTACGCACACGGCTACTACTCGCGGATTTAATGGCCCATAACTATATAGTGTCGGCAGTCGACACTCGGTAGTAACTTGGTGATTTAATAGAAGCTATGTTAAGTTTTCTGTTGTGTACGGAGCGTCGTACGATAAAAATGGAAGAAGAGAAAATGTATTAGCTTGAATTATTCATATCTGGAAAAATATCCAATCGATAAATGCAATTGAGATGTAATTTTGTTACATAGTCTTCAGTCTCTTGTGGAAACAATAACAACGAGAATTCACTTTATGTTATTAACCGTTTTAAAAAAAGGAGAAGGTACTCAATTTGAAAGAATCTTTTATTTTTTTTATATGTTCCCCGATTAATCGAAGACGCCAGGACCGATTTGGGTTTTTTTTTCAAAGGGTCCTCAAGTCACATTGTCTGACCATGATCTGGGTGATGGGATTCTGGAGAAATCCTTGGAAAGTCCTTGTTAAATAACGGAGAAATAAAACCAAAAACATCGTATATTTCGACACTCTCAAGGGAATCAAAATTCATAGGGTACTTTCCTTTGACCTAGAATTCTGAAATTTTACATGAATTAAATTATGGTCTCATAGCACAAGTGTAGCAAAAAATCTGAAAACTGTTTTGTAGTTACGTCACAAAAAAAAACTTTTTTCGCGATTCGGAAAAATCTTCGTAACTCAATTCGGGAATTGAACTGTTCACTGCGTCTGACTCGCGTACTGTGGGTTCCGTACAAACTTACTTAAAAAGTTTGTACGGAACCCACAGTACGCGAGTACGACTCGCAGTTCCCCGGTTTTTTTTAATTCGGTTGAATTTGATTGAAGTCCGTAGTTTTTTTTTAGACAAATAAAATCTGATATTGATATTTATTAATTAAATGCTTTATGCACACAAAAGTACAGAGGTAGATTTGATGCCTTAGGCATTTTCTACCAGTCAACCTTTTTGATATCGGTAAGCACTTCACTTTATTGATGATTAAATTGAATACAGCGTTCGTTAAAAAGTTTTTGCCTGTATACCTGCACGCTTACAACGTGTATATCAATCTTATCTTATCTTTTATCTTGAGTCAATTGAGAAGGAAGCCAAGAGGATCATTGGTAATGTACACTCGTCGAGTTGAAGCTTCAAAGTATTGAGCATCGACGACAAGTTGCAAGCCTGTCGGTTTTCACTGATTTCATTTTGCGTCGGAATTACATAACCAAATTCCACCAAGCCCGCTCCATCATCGGACCACCAGGCGTACGGCGATGCGCCAGCGGTACATGGTGGACATCCCACCCATACGCACAAAACGTTTTTGGAACACATTAATTGTGCGTACTATTAAGGAATGGAATTCCCTGTCGGAGTCTATGTTTCCTGACAGCTACAACCTGGGAGTGTTTAAGTCAAGAGGGAATGGGTTACTTCTAAGCAAGCGTGCTCTATCGTCGACCACATCGTCGCTTTCCACTAAGTGAGATAGTGGTCAAGTGTGAGCCTATCAACAATAAAAAAAACTGGGCAAGTGCAAGTTGGTCTAGCGCACTGAGGGTTCCGTACAAACTTGCCTATGAAAACAGTTCAATTCCCGAATTCAGTTACGAAGATTTTTGAATCGAAAAAGGAGTTTTTTTTGGTGACGTAACTACAAATTTACAGTTTTATATTTTTTCCTATACTAGTGCTTCATGCCAAATTTCAGGATTCTAGGTCAACGGGAAGTACTCTATGATTTTGAGTGATTGATTCCCTTGATCATATGGATATTAATAACATTGCTCAGGTAGGGGCCCTAGTCTTAACATAGTTCCAGGTTACCAGTTCACTTAAGATCACCAACCGGAAGTTGCCCTTGGATGCACTAGCGTAGCGCGAACAGGGATAATCGTCGGTTGGTAACGCCATCTAGTCCTAAACTAAGCAGAGCTGGTGCTATGAGTATTAGACAACTGATAAACATACTTATATATTTCTAAATAGATCTACACTTATATATATAATATTATAAAGAGGTAAAATTTGTTTTTTTTTGGTTTTTATGTTATTTTGTTTGTAGGTTTGGTCCGATGGCTAAAATTTTTTCACCGATAAAAAGCAGCTTTATTCCTGAACGTTATCGGCAGGGGGGGAGGGGCGGGGGTAGTGGTAGGATATGGGGATTTTATGTACGCGGGCGAAGCCGCGGGCAAAAGCTAGTACATTATAGATAAATTACACCAAGACACAAAACAAATGATCGTACTCATTACGCAAACATTCGCCTTGGGTGGGAATCGAACCGACGACCTCCGATATAGCAGTCAGGGCCACTAACCACTAGACCAATAGGCCAGTCAAATGCATACTTAGTTGTTAATAATCATTTTTTTTATTAGCCTTAGCCTCGGCTTGTAAGTTTTCTAAGCCCCTCCAGGAAGTTTTGTTGGTAATGTTTATTTTTTTTACACTATGCAATGACGACACGGTCGCGGAGACGGTGCAACGTTTTTTAAAAAAGAAAGAGTATTAACAAAGGAAGAAATAGCTGTCTCCGGTTGATCTCGCAGAATGTCTTACCAAGTGTGTCTTCATCTACTAAAGAAACACCATTATATACAAATTTAGGGATCCTTTATCATCGATAGCGCATCTGAAACTAAGTAGATGAGTCTGTTTCATTCTTTCAACTTCCCCGTGCCGACGTATAATCGTTAATGCACTAGGTACATCTCTACATTTACTTAAATTTTAATCAACGTAAGTTGAAGATTAGGTTTTCTTCTTAATAGCATAGACGTAACGTCAATTGGGCCATTGTTTACACAGTACATTAAATCATGTAAATTAGACTCACACTTGTCAGAGTCGTCTGGTCTTTTATTTTTAGGAATTCATCTAGTTATGTCTCGTCGTTTCGTTTTAGAGCTCGTAAAATGTTTAAATGAGATGGTCAGCGTCGGTTAGCGCTCGGCGCACGGCGTGCATATTGCGACGAGTGCAATTGCACGTCGATGTACAAACTTTGAAATTACGAGTGCGACGTCAATGCACGGATTATTCGAGAAGAGTGAATTGATGTGCTTAAGTGTGGGGTGAGGGATGCGGCGGGGCGGGTGGCGGGGGGGGGGGGGGCGGTGCACGTTGCATTCGATGCACCTCGGTTACAATGCACCCGGACCCCGGGCGCCTGGCCACGGGGCGTCGCCCGGCGCCCCCGCTGGCCATTGCCACCGATTTCACCAGCACTTACGAAGTCTTTACATTACGTTATCCGATGGACATGTGAAGAGAAATCTGTAAATGATCATTTTAAATGTCTGCATTGCAACACAGTGTATTCGGAAGAGATTATTTGGACGGAGCGCTGGTTTTAAACCGTTATTATGATTCTTCTTTGATGTTATGGTGGGTGTTAGCTAATACAGATATTCTATTTCACGAAGATGGTCGAATGTGTAGAGTCGCGTAGGTATACATTGTTTCTGTGTGCTGTTTCTAAGCTATTTTCTATGATACGTACATATGATATATACACTTAACAAGACAAACCGCCTTGATGATATAGAATAATATTAACAGTATTTATGAAATATGTACAAAACTAAGATACCTACATTGAAAACTGACTGAGCAACATAACCATATTTATTTTAATATATGCCTATGTTGCAAAGTGACAATGTAGCAATTGGTGAAAGAAATGTTAAAATCAGCCCAGTGGTGCTTTTATTTATATCAAACAAAAATACAAACTTATCTTTTTCTAATATTAGTATATGTAGAAAATTATATTTTTTTCTGTATTCTGTAACTACTTTAATTAAAAGTAGTCCATTTCATCATCGGACCACTAGACGTATGGCGTTGCGCCATCGGTACATGGTGGGGAACGTATGGGTGAGAACCCATACGTGCAAAGCGTTCATTATGCGTACAGCTAAGGAGTGGAATTCCCTGCCGGGGTCTGTGTTTCCTGATAGCTACAACCTAGAGGTCTTTAAGTCAAGAGTGAATAGGTTACTTCTAGGCAAGCGTGCTCCATCGTCAGCCACATCATCTCTTACCATCAGGTGAGATAGTGGTCAAACACGAGCTTATCAATAATAAAAAAACCTCATCTATATTCTACAATCCCCCATGTATTTCTCTAACCTAACGGTTTAAAATATTCTGGTCATTCGCTATCCACTCTGTGCTCGGAGTTTTTCGGCCAAAGTTGGGTATGAAAGTCACATGAAGGCACATAACATGGCAGCATTTCTGAGCTCGCAACCACTATGAGGAGCCAAGGAATGCGTGTGATGTGGCCGGAATCACCTAGATGAAATCATCATCATCACATTAAAACTTGCATATCAACATAGACACTAGCATTAAAGGTTTTTCCTTTCTCAAATATAACTCTACGTATCTACTTTGTTAGAGGTACCTACTATTTACAGCACTTACAGTAATATATCTTAACTGAAACGATCGGTGCTGGAGAACAATTTGCTAAACCAGAAGATAGACCAAATAAAATAAAACTGGTGCTCTCTAGTAGGTACCTGTACGTTTCCTGTCCGGCTGATTTATAGACCGCTTCTAAATAGAGCGCCTAATGCTGCACTCTGCCGGTGGAAGCTTTAATTACGGTACTAGAATAATGTAAGGAAGCCTTAACTATCCACCTGCTTCCTTATTTTAGCATTACCTACGTAAAAACAAAAGAACACTCTTATTATTAATAGAATACAATGCCGAAACGAAAGGACGACAACGGAATTTTTCGACTTTAAAACGAAACTTCTAGGTTTACTTATAATATCATTTATTTCTGTATAAGGTAATATGACAAGCTTATTATAATAAGTTCCTTTCATGTCGGTGAATGGTATGGACAAATTGTGAAACTCGAGGTCAACGGCCTCGCGGCCAGGAACTCCTTTACAAAATTGTTAAGGCACTTTTAAAAATATTTTTGTGCATATTTGACAAAGCTTTGAGACGTTGCAATGCACTCCATGGTCCAAAATGAGCAGCAATAAAAAGGCTCGATTTATCGTTATGGCCGACATATAAAATATTTGACGGTAAATAAATTACGTGTTTGGTGTCTCAGGCACACGTAACATTTTATACCGAATTTATTGGCAGATGAATTAAGCAATCTTGGAATGTATGGGACAGTATAATCCGCTTTACTGGTACATATTTTCGTAAATAAAAAGCTGTTCCCAAAACAAAGTTTGAGAAATTATTTAAAATAAATAATTAGCCGATATTTTCAACAATTTTACTAGGTATTCAACTGGTAAAACATGCATTAACAAAAACTCTACGGTCTGTATTTATTGATAAGCCTTCTAAGTAGATATTATTCCTTCAAACAGCAACTGTCGCATTAACAATTGGAATAAAATTAAATTGATGATAATTATTTACTAATCTACAACAAAACTTAAAATTATATGCATGTTAAAAAACTGTTCTTTCGAGGATCTAAAAGAGTCTCTACTATTTGTAAGCATAACAGTAACTATAAACGTAGCTAAGTAACTAATTCGATTAACTTAACTCTAAAAGATAATTTCGAAAGAACGTTGTATGTATTTTTTTAAACATATCTGTAAATTATAAGCCTGGTAATGAATGTAGAAGTGTTGAGTTGTGGTTAAACGGTCTGATGTCCACTAGGGCTAATTTTATTTCATTGATTATTGACTTTATTTGTTTATAAGTTCACGGGTGTTTTCTTTTGAAGCCTTTTGGGTTCTATTCAGGTAAAGCTTAAGTTATAACTTTATGAAAAATACGTTCAAGAGTCACGGTAACTCTTTAAAACAATCGAGGCCATGTGCATGCCATGTGCACCTGTGCATGTACGCCCTTTTTCTTTAGCTTCTCCCGTAGCAAGTCAATATGGTACTAGTCCAAAAGACTTTGGAAGATCAAGAATTTGCCGATTAGTTTACAGAATACTACGTCTCCTGTTAAATTTACGAGTTTTCATCTACTAGCTTTGTATTATCGTCTTCACTGAAAGTCTCCAGCACATTGTTCCTTTTTAGGCACATGTACTGATTAAAATGAAAACAAAGAGGCTATAATATATGAGCAATATGTACATGACGCCGGAAATGTGTCGTCGGAGCGTTAAGATGGAAGTCCTGTTCGGGCAGCGCCGCGTGAAAATCAAAACGCAGTGCCGGATGCGCGCTAAAACACCAACCATGTTCCATCGGTACGTAGCAGGTACTCCCTCCACACCTGCATTCCACCTTTACCCCCTCTGAACTCCTTGTTATTGCATTTTATTTTATAGTCGGTTTAAACATTTTAAAGATCTTTGAAGGATAAATAAGTTCGTTTTAAAATAAGCGGTCTTTTTTCAGAACAAGTTTACATATATTTTGAAAGCTTTTGGTTAGTCAACATTATATGTATACTTTTCACAATCAAATTTTAGTAAGTATTTAAGGCTTTCGATACACGTACCCGGGCGGTCACATCATTTGTTAAGAGCTAGTTATTGTACCTACAATTATGCCTTTTTTACGTGGGTTACATTACATTCATGATTCCAACTGCTCTAGGTGGAGCGAGAGAAAGTGTTAAACTTTTACTGATTAAATTACCTGTGTTCCTTCGGTTGCCCTTTGTTGTAAAGATAAAAGTAGCGTTATGGTAACTGTTAGCGGATGTTGATTCGAAAATATAACTTTGTGTTTAGCGATTAGCAATGTATGAGGCATGTGGTGCATAGAAATGTAATAACTATATGCTACAAGTACCTACTTTAATATAAAATTAATAAAACACTAAAACACAGGTAGTGCAAAAGTACAATTTGGAACAAATATGTTTTCTAGTACTATACAAATTGCTATCATGTACATAATCATTACCAGTCAATCAATAGTAAAGTAACAGCAGTTGTAGTAAGTAATATACCTACTGTTCCTGGTCAATGACTCCGCTTTGATAGATGCATCGCAACGTCCTTCATGCATCCTCGGTGACTCTCAAGTTTACACCTCGAGCCATAACAGCAACACTTAATTGTAACACAACACGCGTATGGAATGACAAACATTAATTTTAAAAGTATACTTAAATGTCTTGAAAGAAAATATATGGGGTATATAATTATGTATATCTTCGTTTGTCAAAGTCACATTCACGTACCCTGTCTGTTGTATCTGATTGACAAAAGAATCCAATATAGCCAGTATTGGTACAATCCTGTAAATTATTTTGGTATTATGTTCTACCAGTTTTTGTAATATTTAAAACTTACAATTTTATTTAGTTGATTTTGGCTTTCAAATTATACAGCAGACGTTTTATCATTCACAATCTTGTGATTTAACAAAGTGACTCACACAATTAAATATAGTAAATTTAATTTATTATAAAAATAACGAACGACTTTGTTTCGTCCTACAGTTGTGTCATGTCATTGAGGCTTAAAACCGAATATCACAATACTCTTTTGTCTGATACGTCTAAATGGCTTCGCCCGTAAAATACATTTTATAGCTACCGATACTAAAATTCACTTATCATAAATTAAAAGTGAAAAAGAAACATACATTTGTTTTTTTTCCGTTGTTATGTCGAGAAACTGTTTAATTAAACAGAATGTCTTAAAATCTGAATATACAGTATTTGTGCATCATCGCGTAGGTGCACTAACGTTTCGGCGTAGCCACGTAGTCTAACTACGTAGACGTACTATCGCGTCGGCGTAGCCGCGTAGGCGCTCTGACGTATCGGTGTAGCCTGTGCGTCGTAGCCGCTTAGGCGCATTAGCGAATCAGCGTAGCCCAGTCGCAGTAGTCGCGTTGTCGTAGCTGGGTCGTCTTAACCGCGTAGGCGCTCTGACATATCTGTGTAGCCTGAGCGTCGTAGCCGCTTAGGCGCATTAGCGAATCGGCGTAGCCCAGTCGCAGTAGTCGCGTTGTCGTAGCTGGGTCGTCTTAACCGCGTAGGTGCACTGACGTATCGGCGCAGTCCAGTCGTTGTAGCCGCAGAAACGCGTCTTAGTTGCGTAAATACGTCGTTTTAATGATGATGTTTAGAAAATCTGAATTAATACATTACACAAACTTAAGTTGCCTATTAATACATAAATACTAACTAATTTGTCGTTATTTCCAAACACTTATAAACTGTTCGTAAATATTGCATGTCAACTGGTGTCAGCGGTTTCGCCTGCGTGATATTAGAAAATTATTCGAAGGGAACATACTCCTGGGATAAAAAGTATATTTTGTGCTATTCATGTACATGACTTACTCATGTACAAAGTTTCATCGAAACCCATGTAGACATCGAAACCCATGCAGACATTCAAGCATGAAGAAATAATAAACATACAAATATACACAATTAAAAACTGTCGCTTTTATAATATTAGTGAGTAGATTATGAACAGTTGATTCCTACTTGGTGCTGCACTTGTTCTAATTGATGACGTCTTGTTATATTAAATTGTTACAAATACAAATAATCTGGAAATCGTTTCTTCTATGGAATTTAGTGTCAGGTCGTGAATACGCACTTCAATTACTACTTTTAAATAATATGTTCGCTTACTACAAATTACATGAAAATATCTATATAATCAGTTAAATATTTCGGACAGACAGACAAACAGACGCTACAGTGGCCTAATTTATCTACCCAGTACCTACTGTTTACGGAGAGTTTTTGAAAAGGAAACCCGTAGTCTTAGAACGCAAAGGGCAACTGAAGGACAGGTGAGGTTTTAGTCAGAAAAAGTCTGACACGCTCTTTCCGCTACACCCTAGAGCGTGAGATATTATTGAATGATTTCCAACTTCAAAAAAATGATCGTACTTCAATGACTATTATTTTATCCCATGAAATCAAATGTTCGCTTACTACAAACTACCTACCTTAAATTAGCTGTACCTACCTAATCAGTTAAATCGGTCAGACAGACAGACAGACACATAGGGGACTGTTTTATCTACCCAGTACTAACTACAAACAAATGAATTTCAGCGGCGATCTTTTTTTTCTTATGTATAGGCTCGCGTTTAACCACTATCTCACCTGATCATAAGCGATGATGTGATCGGTGATCGACGATGGAGCTTATATCAATTAACATTTAAAAAATTAATGTCGGTGGCAGTATGCCTGCAAAATGTGGTCAATGTTATTGAGTGGCAGTGTCGTAATCACGAAGGGTGTCACGGCGGCGACGACCAGCGCCGTCCTTGCAGTGACACCTCGTACTTTAGATTGGCCTATAGAGAATCGAGTCGCCTCGGCGGCATTCATTGCTGGAGAATTTTCAAAACTTTTCATACAAACCAAGCAACTCTTTTTTCTCATGGAAACTGTCGCTCAGTGTCAATTCTGCTTAATACATAAGTGCTTTCGTAAGCACAAGTTTTGGTTGCCACAGAACTGATTATGGTTACATACATAATCAGCCCTATAATAGCGGCACGATTGGCACAGTGGTTGAGTGGTTGGCTACTGCGCTGAGTATCGCGGGTTCGGTTCCCGCACTGAACAAATATTTTATGGCCTACAGATAGTTGTTCCGGGTCTGGATGTCTTATGATATGAGTTTAAATGTCTGTGTCATACAAATCTCGCACTCACGATACAGGAGTTATTCCTAATGTGCGGAAAAGTTAAAAAAAAAATTGCTGAGATTCAGGCCTCCTCTCTAGGAGAGGGAATGAACCGATATTCATCACGTGGGCCCAGTGCGGATTGCTGGATGTCACAGTCTGTGAATTGCCACGATGTTTTCCTTCACCATTTTTAGAGCAGTTGTGATGAATTAAATTACAGATATACATCTGGCTAGGTTTGAACATGTGACCTACAACAAGTACGGGTTATATTAAGCTAGGTTCACATTACTGTGTAGAGGTGTCTCGTGGTTTTAGATACACCAAGTTTTCTAGCTAAGTAACTGCGCCAGAAGGCGCCCCGACACGATACTGTAATGTGGCCTGTTATTAGTAGGAAACGACATCTCCTGTCGCTGCCGGTCAAGGCGATTTCGTGCTCTGTGGATTAGTCCTAATCATCTCGAAGCCTGCACTAACTACACAGAGAAGGGCGAATGTCACATTCATGTTTTAGACATGAATATACCTAGTCTTGTATTAGAGAACATAATATTCTGGACAGACTTGAGAAAATATATACAGCTTAAGCATATAAAGAACATTAGTTTATTTCTTTTTTCTTTAAAAAGATTATATTAAATCACGTGAGTACTCTCTGGGTATTATAGGATCTCAAAGGTTTTAAGTCTTAAAGTGTTAGACGGCTGGCTTTGGTCGTTGATTTTCAGTCAGATCATTTACTTTAGGTACTTATCTGAAAACTTTATCTTGTCATCCTTTTGTGACAAATGTCAAACGTTTGAGTTACAAGATAATGCGTATCGTATGAGAAGCATTGCAGGATGGGCATATTTTTTAATATTTTTTTTTGTAAAGTAATATCAACGAAATACCGGAATACAGATGGCTGGAAATTGCAAGTAACTCGCAAAATATTGTTCTATAACTAGTTCCAACTGGTGTTGTCAAGCTACTTGCATACATTTGTGCAAGTTACAGGCATGTGTATTTTGACCTTAAGTGTGTTTTTGGCCCGTTTATTACCTATTACTTACAAACAATGGCCTCCACAAATGATCGTTGCTGTAGACACTAGGATTATCAAAGGACGTACATACTTACTCTATATCGTATACTAGATTTGAAGTCACTGCCTTTCCATATGTACAAATTGTTGCATGAGCAAATGAAACCAACTATCGAATGCTCATCTCAGCTCAACCGGTCTCGTTGAGATAATTGCTGAGTAACACGAGATTTAATTTTATCTACCTGTGAAAATGTATGCATGTGCGGAGCGTATGACTGGCTGGTTTTGAGCATCGGGTTGCAGACTTGCAGCAGTAGGGGGCGCGCAGGTCGACGGGTCGCGCGGCGAGGGCGCATCGCTTGCAGCGCCCTCTGTGCCCTTGCCGACGCACGGTGCATACACCCTGTGTACTGCACAGTACAGCGATCAACAGTGGATCAACTCCAATGTATGGTGGTATATTATTTGAGGTCTATTTGTATAGCGGCTAGGATAGACATACATAAAACGGTTTTGAATTATGATTCAATATTATGATAATTGCCAATTTGCTATCATCATTATCTTCAGGTAATGTCACATGTTACATGGTGTTTATTTTTTTATATTTTCGTTAGGAAAATCATTCAAATAGACATCCCTCGCCCTTGGGCGGAGCGGAAAGGTGTGTTAGACTTTTACTGACTAAAAGCCTACTCCTGTTCCTTCGTTGCCTTTCATACCAGACCCGAGTCTTTCTTTCAGAAGCAGACTCTTGGCCCCAGTAGGCTTCGACTCTGCTGGGCCCCTACGGTTTGCTGACATCCCCTTGAGGCGCGCGTGGAACTGGGACTGAGGAGTGGACTTGGGCTCGGTCCGGACGCGGACGGTTAGCGGACCGGTGGCTGGAAATAGGGACCAGGATCCAGGCGGCTGGGACGTGTGTAATAATAATAACAGTGTGTCCTTAGTTTAACTTAGACTCTAATTGTTGCTTAAACGAATATCTGCGTCATTCTTTTTAAGAATTCATCAAAATATTTCTTTGCATTCGACGTCCTAGTTTTTAGCACAGTAAACACAACACTGTAAGAATTATTCGGGGTTTCGAACTCAACGTTATCCACCTGTTATGAGTAAAATTCAAGTTTAGTCACGTTCTACAAGTATTTCCTCAATCAAGTATAGTTCAACTCCAATGTATGCAGCAATAACCTACTTAACTTTCCTTTTGTTTTGCGTTTAAAGGCCATTTACCTTCATTCCCTCACGTAAAGATAAGGATGGTTAATGAAGAAATCGCGTAGTTGTCCTACTAGTTTTCCTTGTCTGTGGCCATGCATCGACCCTCCCCCCTGCCCCTCAGCCTGCCTCCCCTCCGGCTCCGATGTGCTGGCTCGTCGTGATGCTGCATTTTAATAACGTTTTTGACTTACATGTCCAGCCGGGACGGAAAAAACCTTTGTTTTTCTTATTTCATGTCATTCCCTTTACATAAAGCTGGACTGATATTATTGGGTGCAGCGTTTTGCTTTGATTCTGAATAAAACACAAGATTACTATTTATTAGGCTGTGTCTGAAGATCGAACTTCCAGCTTAATCTCATATTTATAAGATGTGGAGAATGGCTGAACTGTATTGAAGGGGATGTGGTCGGCAGATCTGTTGAATCCATTATGTATCATGTATGTAGATAGTACTTAGAAGGCTGATTTCGCGATTGTCCGTCCTTATGCAATGGCAGTCTTTGTTGCAATTAAATGTACCCACATAATTTAAAATTGTATGTATGTTGGTATATGTATGCACTGCAAGTCGTTCGCAGGTGTATTTGGATAGCAAGCCGTTTGCATTGTGCCCTATTATAAAGGGATATTGCCAGACAGTCTGACAGACGTAATTAATGCTGCCAGTTGTACACGTTCACCTCAGTTCAAATACATTAGTCGTATATTATAATTTCTTTAAGAATTGTGCGTTTTAATGACAATACAATAAAATTCCAACAATTAACTTTATAGTTAAAGAGATACATAGGTAATCCTAACTTTAGGTTGAATACTAAAACCTCTGCTAGTGCGTACGAACAAATTACCCAGACTTCCAAAATCCTACATATTTATATATATTTACATAATTTTTCTGTGCTTCTGTTTGTCACATATAGCAACTTGACTGATATTTTTTTAAATATTATATTAAATTATGAAATTTTGTGTGTATATTTGAGTACCCTGGATGGTTTGAAAATACAATTGGACCCGGTAGGTGGCGATACAATCGGGTTCTCATTTTTTTTTTCTGACCAAAAAGCCAGCTTTTAGATAGGACAACGTCTGTCGGGACCGCTAGTAATATTATATAATATCCTTATGCAGATCATGGCGGACCATAGCTTCAATTATCTTTTCTATGATTAAGATAGCTACGGTTTCTTGCTATCAACAAGCAATAGTACTAAGGGTACAAGGAACTCAATCGAAAAAGTACCGATGTGATAGTGTAGTACCTACGTATATGGACGCGTGCGGTCGTCGGGACTCGGGCACACTTCGTCGTGTGGCAATCATAACACGTTCGCAAATTGATGTCAACGCCTCTTTGAACCCTCGCTTCACAAATTTAATTCAGCATAAGTACAACACTTTTGTATGCGTCTGCGCACAATACCTATTCAGATTATTGAAGAGCTGAATTGGTAATCGACTATCTGGCCGGCCTTTTCGTTATCAATGCGCGCCAAGGATTGTATTATGAAATGAACAAAAAAGTCTTTGTTCTGTAATAAGTCTTTGTACCTTAAAGCAAAACTTTTTAGATTTATTTTATGTTTTTAAAAATAACAAGCTGGCACTTTATTTATGCCGATGCCGATAATGATTTGAAGATAAAAATTTAAAGAAGTTGACACATTTGGTTACAAGTGACAGAAGTTTGTCATTAATGCCGAGTCGGTATTAACTTCCTGTATATTACCAAAGTACTCTGTGGTATTAACAATGTTCACGCGTATCATACGACGACGGCGTTTTTCTATACAAGTGTATGAAAAGTAAAAAAAAATAAGCCTACTAGGATAACAACTAAAAATAACATTTTTTTTCGGACTCGGATGTAATGTGTTTGATTTTTTGTGCCAAATAGCCTAAATGTAATAAAATAATATAAAAAAATCTGGGCAAGTGCGAGTCCCGTCGGACTCTCGTTCTGAGGGTTCCGTACGAACTCACCTATGTAAACAGTAGTAGTAGGTAATTACAAATTCACAGTTTTCACATTTTTTCCTATACTTGTGCTATGAGACCTTGCTTCATGCCAAATTTCAGGATTCTAGGTCAACGGGAAGTACCCTATGAATTTTGATTCCCTTGATAGTGTCGAAATACACTTTTTTTGCGACATAAACGGCCGTATCTTTTTCTTTTGTTAACTTAGAAGTTTGATTTTATCACAGCTTAAAGGGACCGCAAACCTAAGTATATGGTTTTAATTTCAGCTCTATACCTCTACGCGTTTCCGAGATAAAGGGTCTTGATAGACAGACAAACAGACAGACAGACGGACGGACAACCAAGTGATCCTATAAGGGTTCCGTTTTTACCTTTTGAGGTACGGAACCCAAAAAATAACATAAATATAGCAACCAAAAATATAATAAACTGAATTTTATATTAAGAACACAAATGGTTTTTTTGGTAAAATACTTTAATACTTTGATATAATAAACATTTAATTTAACATAGTTGAAATAATTATTAACCTTTTACATCTGTAAAGGAATGAGGCTCACATTGGAATATGAAAATATGAGTGCAAATATGAAAAGTAAAACATACACTGCAGTGATACTAATACTAGTCTTTTTAAGTTGTGTGATTTCTTTTTCTTGGACCAGTGCATTGAAAGCCAGTTTTTGTTTTTGACAGTTTTTTTTTAGCAGCATAAGTAGAAAAAAACATTTTACTTAAACGATATATTTTTCATTTACAATCACTCGTTTAAGTCTTTATTGAGTGATCAATAAATTGTTTAGCAGACTGCAGATTTTGTACCATTTGTTTGGACTCCTTCGATAAAACGAGTATTTTATTTATTGATACTTCTGGAATACGGTTTCTCAGTCTGAGCAGAGCTTCCTGTTCCTTTTTAATATTGTTCTCAATTACTATTTGTATCGGATATAGGTCACTTACATAGTGGTCAATAACATCAGGATCGTTGAGTTTTTCATCCAATCCCGCAAACATGGTAATAAAATTGCTTTCGATGCTTTTTTTGATTTCATCTACTTTAGATTGTATTAATTCATCTACCGCTGCATCTACGCTCAAACTATCAGTATCAGTAACTTCTTCTTCGATTGGGCCAGCAGGCGACTCTTCATCTTCTTCAAATACATCTGTAATGTTATTGTTCAGTTAAGTATGGATATAATATTCTGTGATGTTATGATCTGGATTGGATCGTCAATATAAAAAGTAATAGGTGTCCACCACCTATTACTTTTTTCACATTATATAGTTAATGTTAACATAACATCTACTAAACTGCAAAATAGTTTGTCTGTGTCAGGTTTTTGTGGATTTCGCACGAGGTCAAACGTTAAACAAAATATATCTATGTAAAATTATATCTAAGTTAAAACTAAGACTACTACTGAATTTTAGACTAAAATGACAGCTCTGCAAGCAATTTCTCACATGGATACAAAGTTGTTAGTTGTTGCCCAACAATTATAGCTTACACATAATATTTAAAGTTACTATAAGCAGCGGAACCAGCCATGTGATTACATCTATGAATCTCAAAGTCTTCAATTCATCTACTCGTTGTAATTTCTACTAAAGGGTAATACATAAGTCACAAACAATTTGATATATCCTAGTGTTTATGAGAGTAAGCTAGACCAATTTTCTATCATAAAAACATACATACATCATTACTACATTTCAAGGTCTACTTACGGCGTTTTATCCTTGCGTTACCGCACTTCATACAATATTGTCGATATTTCTCTAAATCACGTTTCAGTCCAATTAGTTTGAAGCCAATTTCAGCATTATTTTCCATTATATTATAAATTTCCGAGGAAACGTTAACGTGTTCTAAATCAGTCCTAAAATGATGATAATCATCGTGTAGACTTAAGATATCGTACATCGTCATTCCGAACTGTTTTACAGCAGCGTCTTTTAAATTACTTTCTAATTCCAAAATTTTTTGTTCATACATTTTATCTCTGATATCGAGCGGATGGCTTAAACCATCATATTGCGCTTCTATCTCACTTAATTTTTTATTAATGTAATCATTAAGATGTTTAAGTCTAATGCAATACATGCCATTAGGTTTTTCAACAATTGAAGGATCACTATTGATCTCGTGTCCAAATCCTGAAAAGTTACAATTATATATTATATGATTTTTTTTAAAGCAATTTATTATATTTTTTCTTGTTATAAAAGCAATAAAATATACTTTACGTACTGAGCTGATTTTCGTCACAGTTAATGTGACATATTTTTTTATACTTTTCTAATTGATTTAACATAACCACAGCGCCTTTTACAGCACCGTTAAAGTTATCTTCGAGGGTTTCAAATTGGTCTAGCTGAGCCGCGAGCTCCTCTACGTCGGGTTCTAATTGCTCACGCAAACTAGTCATACTGCGCAGTAAGTGTAGCATATGTCCTGGACGCTCTTTGAATCGTTTCTGGAATTCTTCTAATTCTCCCATATGCTTTTTAAATACTTCTTCCGCGTCGGAGTAATAATTGTTTAATACTTTTTCTTTAATTTTTAATGTTTCTGCCTTGTCTTCAATCAAATATTTTATGTCGCTGTGACTTATCACACTATAATCTTCTCCATGACAGAAATCTTTAGATTTTTTATGTAAATTATTGTTCGAATTATTCTCTGAACGTTCATTTGTGTTATTATTAAAATATTCTTCAAAACTGTTCTCTGAATGCTCATTTGAATCATACTCGTCACTATATTCAAATGTATTAATACCCTCAACAGATTCATAACAAGAATCATCATAATCCCTTGAACAATTTAAAAACTTGTCGTAGCTCACGTATTCTGAATCCCCAGAAAATAAATCCCATGATAAATCCAGTGGAACAGCCGCACAGAACATTGATACTATATTTTGCAGAATTAAAAAGACCACAACTTGTTTGCGAATAAACATGTTTACGAACTCTTTTAACACTTTAGACTGAACGTTAAAACCCAAATATTTTATATAAGTCCAATAGTCGTAAATAATTAGAGAATTTAAAAAATGCTTACATACTTAACCAATACCTTCCCAGGTAAATTATTTCAATAAATTATTTTTTACGATTCTTGCACCTACCTTATCTATCTGCCTAAAACAATAAAGAACACAATGCAGTTTACTTTAAAAATAAACGGAATTTTAAGACTTATTTTTTGGTGTACTACACCAGGTGATATCTCACGGCGTCCTCACCTTTTGCATGACGCAGGTTCTCACCGAACATGGTCAGTTCGGGAAGTTCCTGCACCGGATTCATGCGGAAATAACGCCCGGGTGCCACCACTGTGTGGACCGCTCGGAGGACACGGTGGAGCACAGGGTAGAGGTGTGCCCCGCCTGGGTAGCGCTCCGCCGTGTCCTTGTGGGGGAGATTGGCAGCAACGATCTCTCACGCCGCTCTCTCGCCCTAGCCGCCGGGATCCCGATCCCGATTTCCGGCCACCGTAGGCGCGGGCTTGCGTTCGGCGGGCAATGGGTAGCTCGCCGTCCGATCGTCCGGTAACCGTCCGGACCGAACCCCAAGTCGTCCACGGCGCGTACTGTTTCACGCGCGCCTCAAGGAGATTTCAGCAAACCGTAGGGGCCCAGCAGGGTCGAAGCCTACTAGGGCCAAGGGTTTGTTTCTGAAAGGAAAGCTCGGCCCTGGGACTAAGGCAAAGAAGGAACAGGAGTGGGTTTTTATTCAGTAAAAGTCTGACGCCCTCTTGCTCCGCTCAAGAGCGGGGAATGTCATTGGATGATTTACCCACCTACAAAAAAAAAAACACCAGGTGATATATTTTATGTAAAGGCAAGTTAAATGATATGCCTTTGAAAACAACAGTCTAAAGTCAGCTCTGAATTACCCTTGAAATCTTGAATAAAGGTTTGTAAGTCAAACGCGAATGCATTGCTGCGGGACGCGCTAGGGTTGCCTGGCACTCGAATGAAACCGGACAGAGTTATGGTTTTTATATACAAGTCTGGCCAAATCAGATCAACTGGTTCGGCTCTTGTTATATTTCTAATTACAGTTTTACCAAAAATTGTATAATAATGAAGATTAACGGTTGAAGTTCTTCAGGTAAAGAATTAGGGAAAATTTCATATCAACATGAACCACAATTATGCATCTATAGGATTTTTTTTGTTTATAATTTTTTTTACATATATTGTTTATATTATGTACATGTACTATGTGCTTTACATATATTTATTTAGTACATTTAAGTGTGGGAATTACTTGTATATTATTAAGTATTTTAAATTTTTGTTGTGCACTTATGTTTAGGTATATTATCATATGTTTAGTATGTATATCTGAAAGAAAAAAGAAGGAAAGAAATGTTTAGATCAGATTCATGTACTATACAATAATTTTCGTCGAGAACTAAGACACAAAATCCATAATATGCTTTTTTGTTTTTTTTTTTTTCGGTTGGGAAAATCATAATAAGCTGACAAGGTCCGGTCTTTCGGGTAAACTGGCTGGTCGGTCCGGGTATCTAGTTTTAGGATGTAGCAACTAGGGAATGCAAAAACCGCCAAAATTAAAAACCGGTTTTGTTTTCGGGTTTCCTAAAAAAAAACCGAGTAACCGGTTTGTAATTTTTTTGAAAAAGATTTTTTTATTGTTTGTTATTTTTAAACTGCTTGTGAAATAATTATATATTTAAATTGAAACATCTATTTAATTTTTAAAAATGTATACTTATTCAAAATTTTAATGAAAATGCAAAAAAATATTTAGGTGAAAGTTATATTTGCGTTTTGTGTTTAAACTCAGTAGGTACAATATAAATCAACATGATCAACAAAATCAACTAAGCGTAATTTCACGCATGAATATAAATTACTATAAAATATAAAACTCAACATAATTGATTAGGTACAGATTTAAACTCTTTCATTATAAGCTCTAACTAGGAAATGCAAAACCGGCCAAAATTA
Source organism: Mythimna impura (assembly GCA_905147345.3). NCBI lineage: Eukaryota > Metazoa > Arthropoda > Insecta > Lepidoptera > Noctuidae > Mythimna > Mythimna impura. The sequence goes on along the minus strand of LR990357.1, from coordinate 17,093,564 downwards.
AAACCTAATTTTTTACCCGGTTTTCGGTGAAATCGTTTTTAAAATTAGTTTTATTATTTATTTTTTTAAGTGAAATTTTTCAATGGCTTGTTAAATTCAGGCCGCCTACAACTTGCATATTTTTAATAATTATTTAGAAACTTATCTATTCAAAAAAAATTGTATACCTAATATGGCCATAAATTCTGTTTGAAATAAAAACATCTTAAGTTCTTAACTACATAAAAACGAATGTCTTAGAATGATGTCGTACATAAAGAATGTAAACCAGAAATCAAACATACTTCTACTCAAAATATCCACCCTTAGCCCTAACACAGGCTTCTAAGCGTTCAGGCCACGCGTCTATTGGTTTACGCACTGCGACCATTGGAAAGTTGCCCACCGCTGATCGTATATAATTTTTTAAGGATTCTTAATTATTGTGACGTTTGGAGCAGCCCATATTCTCTAATACAGACCACAATTAATATTCCAGGGGTTGAAGTCTGGGCTAGCCGAGGGTCAATCATCATCCCTAATGAAGTCCGAAACATTCGCTGCAAGGCAAGCCTGGGTAGTGCGTGCCTTGTGACCGGGTCCTCAGTCTTGCTGAAAAGACCCTAATATGTTATCAAAAAGAGAGAGGCTTTAAGAGGCTTCGCTATGCCGTCTAGGATAGTATCTTGATACACTTTAGCTGAAGTTTTCACCCATTTTCACGAAATACAAACTTGGTCACTCCGTGATAGAATACCCTTACCAAACCATTACTGATACCGCATGATGACCATTCTGGCCATTCATTCGACTGGCCTGTTGGTCTAGTAGTTAGTGGCCCTGACTGCTATGCCGGAGGTCGTGGGTTCGATTCCCACCCAGGACAAATGTTTGTGTGATGAGCACGATCATTTGTTCTGTGTCTGGGTGTAATTTATCTATATATGTATGTATTTAGAAATATATAAGTATGTTTATCAGTTGTCTAGTACCCATAACACAAGCTCTGCTTAGCTTGGGACTAGACGGCGTTGTGTGATAGTTGTGGAATATTATTATTATTATTCGTTTATTCATAATTATAACATGTAAATTATATTTTTAAATATTTCAATAAAAAAAATAAAAAAACATTTAAAAATATAAAAAACAGTGTCCCACCGGTATCGGGAACAGGGTCCAAGCTACCGGCGGTCAGGGCTCCAGAGAAAGGAACCTCCTGACAATACGAGCCGTGTCCAGGAGTACCGCTTTCTGGATCAAGCCCTTGATCCAGCCGCCTAACGCGAGCCTCCTAAGGTGTTGGTCGAGGCTCTTAGCTATTAAGCCATTGGCTGACACGACTATCGGTACAATGATCGCTGAGTCTACATCCCACATGTCGACAACCTCGCGAGCCAAATCAATATACTTGATTTGTTTGTCTTTCTCGGCTTTCACGAGGTTCTCGTCATGCGGAACGGATATGTCAACAATCATTGTACGCCTCTCTCTTCGGTCCACCACCACTATATCAGGCTTATTGGCTACAATAGTCCTGTCAGTGATGATGGACCGGTCCCAGTACAGCGTGATATCGCCATTATCGAGAACTGGGTCGGGCACATACCTGTAGTATGGCACCTCCGATTCCACAAGAGAGTAATTCAGAGCAAGTTGCTGATGGATAATCCTGGCTACAAGGTTGTGTCTATGCAAGTATTCCCCGTTAGCTAGACGAGAACAACCAGAGATAATGTGGCGGATTGATTCACCCGGTCGGTGACATGCCCGACAGATGTCAACCGTGCCGTCCTTCACAATAAATCTCCGGTAGTTATTCGTCATGATAACTTCGTCCATAATTGCACAGACAAAACCTTCGGTTTCCCCAAAGAGGTCACCGACGCGCAGCCAGGCTACGGACGCTAGTTGATCTACATCGGGCCCATGAAGGGCCCGGAAAAAGCGTCCGTGGAGTTCCTTACTCTGCCATACTTCCCTGCTATCGTTAGTGTCAAGCACTACAGGTTTGCGCCAGCTCTCGTTAGCCAAGGAGAGCGGGGTGAGTCCCTTGTCCACTGCCACTACATCACGATGCATACCCACGTCGGCGGTTAGGAAATATTCCCTGAGACTGCATACCTCGCGATTGTGCAGGGTCTTAGCATTTAAAAAGCCTCGACCCCCACACTTCCGCGGGATATACAGTCTCATGACCGACGATCGTGGGTGATGCATTCGGTATGCAGTCAGCAGTGTACGGACCCGCCTATCCAGGGCATCAAGTTCCGTTTGAGTCCATTTGAGCACGCCGAAAGAGTACATCAATACCGGCATGACCCAACCGTTGAAGGCGCGCACCTTGTTTCCGCCTGAAAGAAGGCTATTGAATACCTTCTTCAGGCGTCCAAAGAAACGCTCCCTCAACGTTTGCTTCATGTCAGTAGCATTGATGCCTAACGCTTCCGACATACCCAAATACTTATAGGTTTCGGTTGGAGAGAGAGATCTCAAGTTTATGGAATCCGAGAGTTGGGTACCCACGGATTCCACAATCTCCCCTCTCTTTATTATTATTATTATTCAGGACTCTGCTAACCAGTTGAGAGTGTTCTATGGAATTGCGAGCATAAACCCGATCATTTTGCTTGTTGTAATATTCCTTGATTGTGAAAATTGTCTCATCGGTAGCAAGAATATCCATGAGTTTTCCATCAGTGTAACGAACATGCAAAGATTTTGATCTTTTCACTCTTTTCTATATAAGCGACTCGTTTAAGGTGATGATGTTATGATGAGTTCTCACAACACACGGCCGGACTGGATCTTTTATGATCGTGAACAGAAGAAGTGTACAGTTGGTGTAGCTATCTATGATACGATAAACAAACCTACGACTGATACCAAGCCTCAGCAGCGTTTTAAAACAATGCTAAAAAATAGTGTCATATAGAAGTAATAAAAAAAAATGACGGGTTGCACTCTGGGAGTGCCGCCAGAAGTGAAAACTTAAGTATTAACGTTGTGCGTTTTGGATATTTTGGAATGGTTATGGAATAATTTTGCACGAATTGCTTTTTTTTGCACACAATTTTGCACGACATCCGTCTTACGAATTTTCGATCAGGTCACGTGTCCTGACGCGAGTTTAACATTTTTTACCCATTACAAAAAAAGTGTACAACGCCGCTAAAGAAGTTTTCACTTCAATTGCACACAATTTTGCACGACATCCGTCTTACGAATTTTCGATCAGGTCACGTGTCCTGACGCGAGTTTAACATTTTTTACCCATTACAAAAAAAGTGTACGACGCCGCTAAAGAAGTTTTCACTTCAAAACTCGAAAAAACCGGATACTTGAAAATAAAACCCAGGTTTTTTAATCATTAAAAATATGCCGAAAAACCGGTTTTTCAGTTTTCGGGTTAACCGGTTTGCATTCCCTAGTAGCAACCCTAGCCGCGGTCGCAGCACGTCATTACCGAATAGTACGGCGCGCGGCGGTGCGTCAGGTGCAGCCGACCTCGCATGGTCGCCATGCTGTCTGCTGTCTAGAGGACACGCGGTCAGGTCGACCATCAATTCACATTAAACGTCATTGAATTCGATACTGAAAACTATATTTCAAATGGCTTCGATAGATCTGAAATTGTTTGCAACGTTATAAGTTAAATATTAGCTCCTCTTTTAACTACATTTTTGAGTCTCCAGGCACATGTAAGTCATAAAATACGTTACATAAACAACTGTAATATAATAAATGCACATCCTGAAATTAGTATGTTCAGAATCGGCGGTTATTGAATCGATTCAAGCTTAAAATAGGTATTTTTAGGGTTCCGTACCTGAAAAGGAAAAATTGGAACCCTTATAGGATCACTTTGTTGTCCGTCTGTCTGTCAAGACCCTTTATCTCGGGAACGCGTGGAAGCATCGAGTTGAAATTAAAACCATTTACTCAGGTCTGCTGGTCCCTGGAAGCCGCGAAAATCAAACTACTGAGTTCACGAAAAAAAAAAAACGGCCGTTTATATCGCAAAAAACGTATATTTCGAAACTCTCAAGGGAATCAAAATTCATAGGGTACTTCCCATTGACCAAGAATCCTGAAATTTGGTATGAAGCAAGGTCTCATAGCACAAGTATAGGGAAAGTCTGAAAATTGTAAATTTGTAGTTACGTCACAAAAAAAAATGCTATTTGGAAAATCTTCGTAACTCAATTCGGAAATTGAACTGTTTTCATTGGTATAAAGTTTGTACGAAATCCTAAGTGCGCGAATCCGACTTGCACTTACCCGGTTTTTTTATCTTAAAATAACCAATAATTTTTTATTTTAGGATTATAAAAGTCACTTATTTTGATAAATTCCTTAGAAATAAAGACGTTGTCAAGAACAGCGTCATTAACGTAGTTTTATTACGTGCGTAGATACCAATACCGACACACTATCAATATGTCATTGATTTCCTTATTATTTGCCAACAATAATAGGTTAATAGGTTAACTAATTTCTTTTATAAAATACTTCCGAAGTGTAAGTAACTTTTCAGTACTTGAATTATGATTGTAACTTAATTTTCTAATTGGGGCGTTATTTCTAGTTAGTAATTATATATATACCTATAAACTTATAAAATATATTTAAAAAAACTGGAATTTAAAAAAAAACTATAAATTAAAATAACTGGAATTGTTTAATTGAATTCGATCTAACGAATCAATCGGCAAACAAATGAAAAACAAATGTTACGTTGAGATTGAAACATCTCATTGAATTACTCTGTTTCAATGAACGGCTGAGAACCGCGGCTTGTAGACTAAATAAACATGAAAGCACGTAAATATTTTCTCGTCTGGACTGCCTTAAGAAATCGAGACGCAGACAGTAAACACTACATTATAAGTACTTACTTAGTACTAGCTCTTTGCAGTTTGCATTCATTAGCGTAATTTCTATTATTACGTCTTTTTGATAATCTTAGGGGTATATTAATGTTTCTGTGTAATGAAGTAACACTAATATTATAAAGAAATGTTTGTATGTATGTGTTTGTTTGTTACCCCTTCACGCTCAAACGGCTGAATGGATTTGAATGAAATTTAGCACAAGGGTAGAAAATATCCGGTAATAGCACATAGAATACCAATTTTTTATCCCGGGAGTATGTTGTGATAATTTTCTTCACTTACGCGGGCGACGCCGCTGACAAAAGCTAGTAATGAAATAATGACTTCTTAGAACAAAAACCTTTTTACAAAAAAAAATACAATCGACTTCAATGTAAAAAAAACACTGAAAAGTGCAAAATAACTTTAATTTCGGAAGTCGGTGTTTCTATAATAGTTTTGTCTCTTCGTTATTTAACACCGACTTCCGAAATTAAAGTTATTTTGCACTTTTCAGTGTTTTTTTTACATTGAAGTCGATTGTATTTTTTTTATAAAAAGTTTTTTATTTTACACTTTTTAGTTATGGTACCACCACTAAAAAGTACCCGACAGCCAAACTTAAATACCTTATAGCCAGAGTGCATCACATGACAATTCTAATAGTCCCAAACACGGTTAGATTACATTGATTTATTACAGAGTTCCGGTGCCTAACTTCAGGCTTCATCATCAGATCAGTTCGATATATTCCCTATACTTCTTTCAGTCAGTCAACGACTACACGTATAAACAAACCAATTTTACTTGTTACGACGGTTCTGCTGTGATCCTATGAGGAGTTTTGTTCCATATCTTCGAAGTTCATGATCTGATCATAACAATATTTCTATGGGACCAATTCAGAAGCATAACCTTTCAATAAAAATAAAAAATCTAAATCGGTCCACAATTGACCGAGAAATCGGTGAACATAAATAAAAAAAACACACATTCAGCCGAACATAGAACCTCCTACTCCTACTAAAACTACTCCTTTTAAAAGTCGGTTAAAAATGATGATCATCATCATTCTAGCCAAAAGGTGTCCACTATTGAACGTAGGCCTCCCCCAATAGTCGCCACAACGAACGGTCCTGTGCGTCTCGCATAGAACTAAATGATTACTTTCGATATCCAACCTTACCGTAAAGACCAAAGCTTAACAGGATTTTAGGCTAAAGGAAACCGTCTCGCGCGCAGGTTCGACGACTTCCAGCCTCCCGAACAAGCCGGATTCCGAAAAGGCTTTAGCACCATAGACCACATACACACGCTACGGCAGGTTATACAGAAGACCGAGGAATATAATCTGCCTCTCTGCTTAGCGTTTGTGGATTACGAGAAAGCCTTTGATTCGATCGAGACTTGGGCTGTGCTGCAGTCTCTCCAACGGTGCCAGATTGACTATCGGTACATCGAAGTGCTGAAGTGTTTGTACGAAAACGCCACTATGTCAGTCAGACTGCAGGACCGGACCTCGAAACCTATCCTCCTGCAGCGGGGTGTGAGACAGGGAGACGTCATTTCTCCGAAACTATTCACGGCCGCAATGGAGGATGTCTTCAAGGTTCTGGACTGGGGTGGATTGGGCATTAATGTCAATGGCGAGTACATCACTCATCTTCGGTTTGCCGACGACATAGTAGTCATGGCTGAAACTACGGAAGAGCTCAGCACAATGCTCAATGACCTCAGTAGAGCTTCCGAAAGAGTGGGTCTTAAAATGAACATGGACAAAACCAAAGTCATGGTAAATAACCATGTAGCACCCACTCCGATCAAGATCGGAGACTCTGCACTCGAAGTTGTAGACGATTACGTCTACCTTGGACAGACAGTCCAGTTGGGTAGATCTAATTTCGAGAAAGAGGTCAACCGTCGAATCCAACTCGGCTGGGCAGCGTTCGGGAAGCTGCGCGGTATCTTCTCATCCAATATACCACAGTGTCTCAAGACGAAAGTCTATGACCAGTGCGTGTTGCCAGTGATGACATATGGTTCCGAAACGTGGACGCTCACAATGGGCCTCATCAGGAGGCTCAAAGTCACCCAAAGGGCGATGGAAAGGGCTATGCTCGGAGTTTCCTTGCGTGATCGAATCAGAAATGAAGATATCCGCAGGAGAACCAAGGTTGCCGACATAGCGCGAAGAATCGCCAAACTAAAGTGGCAATGGGCAGGGCACATTGCTCGCAGAACGGATGGCCGTTGGGGCCGAAAGGTTCTGGAGTGGCGACCGCGTACCGGAAGACGCAGTGTCGGAAGGCCCCCTACAAGGTGGACCGAAGACCTGGTGAAGGTTGCGGGAATCCGATGGATGCGAGACGCACAGGATCGTTCGCTGTGGCGACGTTTGGGGGAGGCCTATGTCCAGCAGTGGACGTCTATCGGCTGAAATGATGATGATGATGATGATGAGGCTAAAGGAGAGTTTACCCAATACTGAACATCATTCCAGCGCTCTCGGTTTTACCGGTTTGGTGTTCATCTTGCTACATTCCGTAGTGACGTTATTGAGTAGGTACTTAGTTATACATACAATTGAAACAACAGTGTTTGGGATTATTATTTATTTATTTTTTTATTATCTTCTTATAGTAGTAGATACTATCTCTCCAGAATCGCAACCTAATAGCGTTAGTGTGACGATTTCGTGACACTAGCTTTGCTATAGGTACAGCTACACTTACTGCACGTTACATTACACATGCACAGGGTCTACGCGGCTGCTACGTGGCTGCTACGCGGCTGCTACGCCGTTACAATTATAACGCCTACGATGGCCATACGCTCCGTGTGAAGCTACCTTAAGGCTTAACTATTGGCAATACCACTAACATCTATTAATTCAATTCGAACTCAAGTGTTTTTACAGGGTCTTAAAAAATAGTTTTTCATTACTCATACTCTGAAAGTAGGTCTGAAGTTGCCCGAGTAGCGGGTTGAAAGTAATACTTTTCATCTCTATGGAGAATCCCTTTCAACTGACAGCTGTCAAATTCTAGTTCTATCTTCACATTTCTATTGAACCATGGTTCAACTTTCTATACAGGCAGTCAATTACAGCATGATGTAAAATTTAAATAACTTAAAGATAAATATTAATTAATGAATATATTTTTTAAATGACTTATTTTATTCAACTATTTTTTCAAATACTATTTTTTTATTTAGGAAAAATATATACTATTTTTTTAATAATGAAAATGAAAAATCGCCTGAATAGCTGGCCGGCCACAAAAAAAAAAACAAATAAGCGGGCATTTAGTCCCTCGAACTATTGGTTGGACTAAATAAGTTACTTTCACCCCTAGGGTAACAATGTACTATTACAATTTCACATGTAAGGCACAGCAATTTTGTATAAATAATATTACAAAATAAATGGAATAAACTTAAAAAAAATTAAGCCAAATAAGTTGGAAATGTATTTCCAACTTATTAAAAATTAAAAAAAAAAAGTAAAAAAAAGTAGTAGTAGTAGTAAGTGTAAAAAGTGGTTGTAACCACTTTTTTAATTAATTCAGTAAGTAGGCAAATTAAATTGAATTGATTTGTTGTATTTTGTTCGTCAAAGGTTTTTATTTTAATTTTGGTAAATTACAATAAAAATCTTAAATGAAGTCTCGGAACGAATAAATTTTAAGCAGAACGGTCGTAAATTGAACGGTCGGTAGCAGGAGTATGACACATTGTGTAACGAATTAAAAGTCTTGGAGAGAGCTATATTTTAAAAAGTTCTATTTGAGATAAGTTATGAGATCGGGTCACGTAGAAAAAGGCCATCACTTACAGGACCAGTAAGATTGTTGTTAATATAAAATCGTACACCTAGGTAAAACACCTACTTACTTAATAGAAAATGATTTATGAACATAAAACAATACAACTTTTCAAATCAATACAATGTGACTAGACGTTATTGCGTGTATTTAACACGACTTTCAGCTTCATTTATCGAGTGTCGAGACGAGAAAGGAAGGGGTCGCGAGGGTGGCGAGGCGAGGGGGTCGCGATGACGCCGCCTGGGGTCAGACGGCGGCGTTCAAGGTTAAGGCCAGCCCCCCCCCCGACCTCACCCCCCCCCCTTACCTCGCCCCCCCCATCTTCCCCCCACCCCGCCATCCGCACGCACGCCCTAATGATACTAATACACAAGCCACTGACGCACCTGCACCTTGCACTAAACCCTCTGCGTCATCTAGACTTAAATCTAAAGCCGTTTTTGCGGTGTCATCGTCATCGATAACTTTGTCTATATCACAGGCAAATTAAAGTTGTTTGTAGTATCTGTAAACCCTTTTGCTGATTTAGTTTTATCGAACTTTTGTTACCCGACTGCATGAAGGGTTATGTTTTTCGCGCGAATCTTGTATGTATGTATGTAATATTCTTTATTACCTCATATCTTTCAAACCGCTGAACGGATTTACATAATTAACATATTGTCAGATTCGTTTTGATAACCCAAGTGTTCTTAGATAGGTGACGTTAAAAAAACCCAGCATAACGACTATAAGATGCCACAACTCAGAGCAAAAAAATTTTTTTTTTGTTTACCTACTGCAATATGGGTATCAAATTAAAGGGTTCATCATGAGGATTTCAAAATGGTATATCATGACCATATTAAAAAAAAAAACAATAGGAAATATGTTATTTATTAGCTACTAGATGTAACTCGTGACTTAGTTACTCCCCTTTTTTGAGGCAATCGTGTAAAAAAATGTTATCCAATTCAGAGATATATTCTCCCCTGGGAACTAAGTCCTGTTCCCGCGGGAAAATGAAAAGTAGCCTAAGTTACTCCTTGTAACATCAACTATCCGTCAGTTGGGCACGCTATAATCATAGTAGTAAGTCGGTCTTTGAGGAGTTGCTGGAGAGGCGTTACGGCGTTCTCATCTTCCGCACGACGCAGATCCTCACTGGACTTACTAAGTTCTGGAGGTTCCTGCACCGGATTCAGGTGGAAGAAACGCTCGGGGGTGTCGCCGTTGTGCGGACCGCCCGGAGGATACGGTGGAGGTGAGCCCTGCACAGGACGTGTGTCCTCGTGGGGGCAATCGGCGGTGGTGACCTCTCGCGCCGGGCCCTGGTCCAACCCATCGTCTGAAGCGAGGGGAAAAGGGTGGCGGTCGGCTCCTTCTGCAAAGCAGTAATGCTAGAGATGGAGATAGCTGAAATTCCGATTACTAACCCCGTAGGCACGGGCTTTCGGATGACCTGCAATGTGTAGCTCGCAGTCCGGCCGTCCGGCTATTGTCCGGACCGAGCCCAAATCGTCGACAGCGCGTCTTATACTACGCGTTCCTCAAAGAGATGTCACCTTGCTGGGCCATGGGTGGCTGGGTTATGGAAGGACTTCTGAAAAGGTAACCCAACCAAAGTCCTGGAACGCAAAGAGCAACTGAAGAAACCTAGGTGTGGTTTTACTCGGTAAAAGTCTGGCACACTCTCCCTCTCCGCTCCAGAGCGAGAGAAGTTATTAGATGATTACCAACATGAAAAAGTCTTTCCGTCAGTGATAGTCCCATCAAAATCGGTCTAGCCGATTCGGAAAATAGTCTGAACAAATTGACAGATAGCCAAAAATTTCAAAATTCACATTTTTGTCAGAAGTATCGAATACACTTTGATATATACGAGTATTTAGTAAACAAATGTTTTTTTTTTTTTATATTAAAACAGACACTTCAATTTTATTTAAGCTAAAAAATAAGCGAGGTGGATGACTAGGTAGGTTTGTGAACTTTAAAGTGATAAATTTTCGCCTAAAATAGTGTGAATAAATAGTGATAATAGATTATAATAACTAAAAATTACATAGAGCATATTAACTGCAACAGTCGAGACCCATTAAAATAATCTAGACTAAAATCGTCCCATCTAATATGGATCCCGATTTTTGCAGTCTGTATATTCCGTATTAGAATTTATTATTTCTTTTATTTTATGTGTTTAAATTAATGCAATTAAATTGGTTGGTACTACGCTACTGGGCTGAACTTGTTTTTTTTTCTTTTCTGTTTTATTTAAAGTTATTTTTTACGCAGTCGGGTTTCTTTTTCTTTTTGATGTGGGTAATCTTCAAATGAGTTCTGGTGGAGCTAGATAGCGTGTCATACTTTTACCGACTAAAACCCACATGCGTTCCTTCAGTTTTCCTTTGCGTTTTAGGGCCACGGTAACTCAGTGAACGTTTCCGCAACACGCTTTTGACTTATCATACTTAAGCGTTAACCACTTTAATTCTTATTTTACCAACATTTGTAACAAAGAGGTGATCAAATGTAGTTTTTAGGATTTCGTACCTTAGTCCGCAAAAACAGAACCCATATAGGATCACTTTATTGTCCGTCTGTCAAGACCCTTTTTCTCAGGACCGCGTGGAGGTATGATGCTAAAATTAATACCAAATACTGAGGTCTGCTACCCCAATGCTGCAATGAAAAAATCAAACTTCTAAGTCAACGCAATCTAAAGAGAAGGCAGTTTATGCTCCGTTTAAGCGCATATTTTGACACTCGCAAGGAAATCAAAACCTGTAGGGTACTTCCCGTTAACCTAGAATCCTAAAATTTGACATGAAGCAAGGTTTTATAGCACAAGTGAACTGGTCTGAAAATTATAAATTTGTAATTACAAACATACTTTTTGCGATTCAGAAAAATTTTCAAGACTCGATTCGAGATTTGAACTATTACAATTATGTAAGTTTGTATGAAACCCTCGGTGCGCGAGTCCCACTCGTACTTAGCAAGTTTTTTTTTTACGTAGACCACCTATTTGACGGCTTGCTAAATGCCACCCAAATATTTTCCCACCCCTCTTGCATGGAATCTTGTTAATGCTATAGCTTTTTTAAAGTGTTGTGTTACATAACATCGGTAATACCAATTCACCCTATACCGTACCTATGTATATACAATCACCGGTGACATCATGTTGCCAAGTTTGAATTCACTACCATACCGTTTCATTTACAGGTATAGTTCATAGCTATTCCTAGGACATATTAGCGATAGCGCCATAATTGTGTTCCATGACGTTATGTTCCGAATTAGCAGTGAACTATTTTGTCATTGTCACTTGTTAGGAATGACAATAGATTATAATGCATTTATATTATTATTTATTATGCTATTTGGTTTCCATTGATGTATCTACTTCTGCTGGTTAACGTTAGCATTAGAATTGCAATTTTATACTTAAAATATACAATAGAATCTAGATTTTTATAATTTTATATGTCTTTAATACTCGTTTAGACAGCTTCATCTGAATTATTAAATAACTTACTGCAGGGCAGTAGCTTTTTCTGTAAAACTCTGTTACTCCCTCTTACTCCAGCCGGAGTGGGAAGAGTCATTTGATTTTTTTCCTGCTGAAAAAAGGACAGTCAATGGCTTTATTTTTTCTTTATTTCCTCCTGGAATCGGTCAAGTGTTGACCAGTCCTGTCTGAAGGTATCGAGTGACAGGTTTTTCCACAAAAATACTTTAAATATTAGAAAAGTATTATTTTTGTTATATCATGTTCAATATAAAAACCTGCAAAAGTGGTGATAGATGCTAAACGTGCATTTGGCACATCTTGCTGACTGTGTAATTACGGTATAAGCTTGCATGCTCGTATCGATCAAGCTGATACCAAAGGATTGGTGCAAACAACATTTATTGGTTACGACGAAGTAAATATTCCAGAGAAATTGCAAACAAACCGTGATGAATTAGTATTAAAACGTGAAGGGCGGACGAAATCTACGTAGCGGCGCGGCGGCGACGACGTTGGCATATTATCAACCGTCGATATCGAAACGTTTAGCTGTGTCGACTGCAAGTGCTGCTCTCTCCTTCCCACCTGTACGCTCTCCTATTAGTGCGAGAAGGTATCATTATCGATTTCGTTTGAGGATGTAGGAAGGTATGCCGTACCTACGGAGCGTGCACAACTTTGCTCTGGCAGACTGTCCGACGTCGCAGACGAAATGCTATTAAGTGACGTCACAGGCTACCTTGTGTAAGGGGACGCGGTGTAATAGCGCACTGCCGCCCAGCGACGCCCGCCGCTGTGCGCCCTGGGTGCGGTGCGCGGCGCGCGGTGCGGTGCGACCACGCACGTTATGTAAGCACGCATTCAACAATTATTATACACATTCATTTATTGCTCATATCTCTATTATTTCAGATTCAAATACAACGTCTACGTTTTTAGATAGGTGTGTTAATTGCTGCAGTTTTCAAACGTTTTTACTCGCTTTTCTACATCAATACCTACTTAGGAAGTGTAAAAGCTATCAAAAAAACGTAAAATTAAAGCGAATTGCAAAAAATTGGTTTATTAATTTGACTATGACACAGGTTTAAGCTTATGTAATTGTTATTAGATATACTTATTATGTACCTAATGCAATTTTAGTATATTCAAAACAGATACTATGTAGTTACAATCATATTGTAACTACTTAATGGAAGTAGCATAGTTAGTTTTTCCATAAACAATTTTCTGCTATTTCAAAAGAACTACATACTAATTATACAATTTTTTAGTGCAAAAAGGAACTAGAACACATAAAAAGTCAAACAACAAAAAAACTCAACAAACGGCGCAATCATGGCGGATTTTGGTAAAGAGGAACTGTTCCATGATTTTAGAGAGTCATGAGTCAGTTGTGAACCGACGCCGCCGGTCGGCGGATATGAGTCCTTCCTCCACGCTATCGGCCGGCACTTTTGTTAAATTAAAATGGATGAGGTTTAAAGTGGAGCGGTCGTAACTAACGGTTGGCGCGGCGACGTCTGTGCGCGATTGCGACAATCTGCCACGCGGTAGGAAATAGGACGCGCCACCGCCGCGCCGCCCGGCCGCCGCGACGGCCGCGACGCGTGGGGTCGCGCTCCCTCGCCTCGTCACTCAACCTGACTCCACGCTAATAAGGACCATCTATCTACAGCCAAACCTCCTGTGCTTCAGTTAACCGACACGGCTGCTTGAGATACTACCATGCTCCTGCAAAAGAAAAGGTTTAAAAAAGGATTTAAGTCCTGAGATGCACACATTGACAACCTTTTAAAACATTATCCAATTATGTTCTTGAAAAGACAACATTAAAAAGAAAGTCAGAGATTTAGGTTTTGTCGAGCTTACAGAGAGTTCTTTAGAGACAACGCTGTATTTTATATTATATTCTATTATGCAGCAATCGGTTTTCGCAAACAACTTGTCTTATGAAGAAATAAGATATATAAGGGTAGAGTACAGGTTCCAGTGTTATTCTAGCCAGAAAACCAGCAAATACACAATGTTTATTTCACCCTGAGCTAGGTAGGTATGTGATTTGATACAAAATCAGGAAGACAGGGAAAGTACAGTTTTAAATAAAAAAAAAGTAAAAAACTAAAACCCGACTACGACAAAAAAAAGACGCTGAAAAAGTATGAAACAAGATTTTCAAGATGCTGAAATAAACAAAGTAACTGGAAAAACAAGAATAGAACAAAAAGAAAAGCCGTAGTCACACGCTATTAAAGTGTTTCGATTATTACCTACCTATAACGTGTGACTACGGCTTTTCTTTTTGTTCTATTCTTGTTTTTCCAGTTACTTTGTTTATTTCAGCATCTTGAAAATCTTGTTTCATACTTTTTCAGCGTCTTTTTTTTGTCGTAGTCGGGTTTTAGTTTTTTACTTTTTTTTATTTGAAAGATTTTGGTGTTAAATCACTGTGCTTCTATACTATTTATTTTGGTTTGAACAAGTGAAGTCCTTTCAAATTATACCAAAACGACGTATTTATCTTATTTTTTTTAACACAATACTTTTTGTCTACTAGAGGGCGCCACATTGAATTTTGATGATATTTTTTTATAAGTACCAGTGAAGCCCTTTCAAATGATATGAAACACGGTGTATTAATATTTTTTTAAACATGACTTTTTGTCCGCTAGAGGGCGTCACTTTAAATTTGAGCAATATTTTGGAAATGTACAAGTGAAGCCCTTTCAAATAATACCAAACACGGCGTATTTATCTCCTTTTTTATTTTTAACGCATTACTTTTTGTCCGCTAGAGGGCGCCATATCGATTTTTGTGACACGTCACGTAGCCTATGTTTAGCAGACAATTAAAACGGTTCTAACGATATCTCATACGTCGAGTTCCGATAAGTAGATTAGGAGCTATGAGGGAACAGATGAACATACTCACATACATACATAGCCTGTCAAAATCATAACCCTCCGTAGTCGGGTAAAAATATGCTGTTACGAATCCTGCCTTGCCAAATACCACTACACTACACTACACTGTACGCTCACTTTCTTTTTCTGTCCTAAACCCAAACGGAGGGTTTAGCTATTTTACAAACACATTGGCAGTGGTATCTAACGCAATCTCTATTCTACCTACACTGTTCCAAAAAATACTTAGAAAAGATAAAGCCATGAAAGAGTCATTAATAAAAAAGCTTCGGTAGTTTAACCTTTTCTGTTAGGTATATGTAGGCGAGCTAAATCAATCCTCTTCCTTTTTTTTGAGTTGAGAAATCATTAAATAACTTCTCCCCCTTCTGGCTAGAGTAGGAGGGAGTGTCAGAAATTGACTGACTAAAACCAACCTGTGTTTCTTAAGGCAACACTTAAAGCCAGCAACCTTGAGCGAACAAAATAGGAGCAAGCGTCAGTCCCCGCGCATCAAGATTATTCGAATAATAATATATCCTTCATTTATTATACCAATAATAAATAAATAACACAATATGAATAAAAACCGTATATCAAAAGATTGGTAATTAAATTATCTTTAGGTTTGTGAAAGTTTCATAAAAATACACCAATAGTTTTTGCCTGATCTTCGCTTTTTTGTCTGTGTACTACATAACTTTGAAAATAAATAACAACAAGTTCTATGAAAAAAAAATTTGATTCTGATTCAGATTTCATTTATTTGCTCAAACATGAGTGTAGGTATATACAATTATTATAGTAAACAATGCATGCAAGGTGTTACAATCAATGGAGTTGTGCTAACATATTTACCATATTGTCATGGTGTGCAAATATTATTATAAAATGTGTTTAGGATTTTAAATAATTTAAACATTAGATTTAGAAAATAAGTTAAACGTTAAACATTAGATTACACTGCTTGACTATAAAATTAGATACGTTATACTAGAAATAGACAGCGAGCTAAAATAGACAGAAGATTACATAAATTGCAAAACCATAAATTACACAAAAATAAAATCAATATTTATATAATGTCAGTGTTGGTAAAAGAATATAAATGTCAGTTGGTCCAAAAAAAGATAACCTGTAAAAAATGACAATATAAAATCATTATTATAGTACAAATCAAATAATTTATGTCAATTTAAAGTGAATCTATTAAAAATTCCCTGACATCATAATATGCTTTACTAGCTAAAAAAGATTTCAATTTCCTCTTAATCAGTTCTAAGTTTAGCTCTTTCAAGCTATTCGGAAGCTTGTTGTAAATAATGGGAGCCATACAAAAAAACACTCTTGCGCATAAGAGCAATCCGAGACCTATGTTGACAGAGTTGACTGTTGTCACGTCTATTTCTAGGAAACAAATCTGCCATCCGGGGAAATAGATTAGGATTTGTTTTAACAAATATCGCAATTTCCAAAATATAAATTGATGGTAAAGTCAAGATTTTGTAAGTTATGAAAAATGGCTTGCAACTATCTCTCGGTTTTAGTCTAAATATGGATCTGAGGCATTTTTTTTATTTGAGCTTTAAAATCTATATCTCTATCCGTAGAATGTCCCCAAAAGATAATGCAATATCTGATAATTGGCTTTGCTACGCCGTAATTAATTAATATGACATCAGTATTAAGAATCCGCGATAGTTTATATAGTTATATAGTGCGAATGCACTGTTACTTAATTTTTTGCTAATGACCTCTATGTGTGCCTTCCAATTTAAGTTTCGATCCACCGTTAATCCTAAAAACTTAGTAGAATTTACTTCTCGAATTTAGTACTTGAATAATCGTATATCAAATTATTAGGCACATAGTCTAGTTTAACATTTTTTTTTAAACATACGGACTAGCCATTTAGACGTGATGTTGGATTTAAATTCATCAAAAATCATATATCTGACCCTTAAGTTGCCCTTCGCGTTCCATGCCCACGGTGACTCTTAAACATTTAACATTTAATCTATCAATAACATTAAGTAATGACTAATGATACATACTTTACATTCAGCATACTGTTGAAATATAATAAAAACAATCGTAAAAAGTAACATTCCTAACGCAAAAAAATGCGGCAATAACAATTTTATGAAAGGAAAACACGTGTAACAAGACAAAAGGTAGGTTAAATCGGCACGCACCTATTCAGGCACCAGTCACTGGGCACTAAAAAACATTAAGTAGTTAGCGAGTTATCAAATTATGGTCGTCTGGCACAACAGCCCGATTACCCGGTCAGTTTGTACGGTGGTTTTCGCCAAAAACATATTGTAGGAATGCTTAGAGGAGAAGAGAGCAAATTGTTATTGACTTATTTGATTTATAGCCAAAACATTGCTGATACCTTTAAGTAATTAAGCAGCTTACTCCATATGCCCGATTTGTGCTGAAATTGCACAATTACCTCTTTCCTTCCTAGGTGCAACTTACCTAATCGTTAGTTACTGAGATCGTAGAAATATCAACCAACAGGATTATAAGAACTTGGTTATTGTTATTCCTTGAAAATATGTATAAAATATCACCTAACAAATAGACAATTTATCCATATTTCTTTAGTATCCAATAAATCTCAACACTAATCAAAATAAAACGTTGAAATCCAGGCCATATAAGATATCAAATTCAGCAATTCACATGATCAAATATGTTCTTTCATCAAAGCAATTGTATAGTAAAAGCATAATCTTCAAGTCTTGTAAATAGGCGTCTAGGTATAAATTTACATAATGCAATTCGTCTAGACTAGACGAAGTGCGCTCGCCGCGCGTGCCGAAAGGAGACCGTCTAGAGGTGAACCAAGTCGTAATGCAAGTGCACTTATTGAGAGAACGCAGCCGCGACCTACCAGCGCCTAAGTACCGACTCACGCACCAATATCTCACATCAGATGCGTAGCTACCGCCGTATCAATAATATATGGGGGCCCGAGGCTACAAAGGCCCCAAAGTGTACAATTATTCGTAACATGTTTTCCACAATCTTAAATTCTCTTTTTGATAAGAGGCCTGTAGTTAATTAGTAGGTACCTAATGACTATAAAATTGATAATATTCCAATATTATAGTTCACTACGCTCGTTGTAGAATTTTCTACATACGATCACAATAAAAAATTAACCTACCCTAGTCCAGAATACTGTATTAAACGAGCCTATTTCCAATTGGGACATGTCAAGCTATCCAGTTATCCAGTCTCGAAAAAAGCATTCAAATATATTTGATACAGGGCCCCTCTCGGGCTAGATACGCCACTGTCTCACATCTAATACAATAATGTATCTTAGTTACTCCTTCACATTCAAACAGTTGAACGGATGAAAAGAGAATGGGCGTTACCCAGAGCCGTATCAAATTGTAGCACATTTCAGTTGAAGGGTCATGAAGCTATTACTGCTTCACTTTATAGCATATTAAACAGCAAGAAAAGAATTATTGGGTACTCATTTTATTTTAGTAGGATATCATCAATGTCAAGATGTCACCTATACGTAGGTGACGCCTGACTTTGATTTTTGACATTCTAGAGAAAATAAATAAGTTATTCATTAGTAAACGGAGCCTAAAGGTTCTCTATTAAACTCTCTTTAGAGTGAACGCAGGTAATTACTTATCTGAAACAACGTAGATGATGTCATGTAGTGCCTGGATTGGACATCAATGAAAAGATTAGCTACTGGAAAGTGCTCGTACCTGCCGATTTACTCTTTAAATGCTTCTCCAGTCCCATCAAGCTACGTACTAAAAGAAGGCCGATTAACTGGTAAAGGTCACAGAAAACAGCTGCAAGAAGCACAGTCCCAGTTGTTGTTGTTGTTGGCCGTTGACCATTCAGAAAAAAACATCCGATCTTTCAACTTAATTTAAGGTGCTTGGTCGCATACATCCTTCTACTTCTGGATACCATCAATGTTATAAAGCGAATTAAAATATACGGGCTACTTACCAGTAGATCGTCCATTGTCCAGTTTAGTAAGAATCTGCATTTACTCTATATAGCGTTCAGTAGAGAAACGATCCATTCGCCTTCAAATTTTTGCCAATAAAAAATGTAGTTAGGTATATGGAATGGAAATATACTACTTAATATCTATCTTCTATATGCCACACTAGGAACTAGGTATACTGGAACGGAATCCATACAAAAGTGCCCATTGTCCTTTGGCACACGGGCAGACCATGTCCTGGAATAGGATTGGGAGACTTTTAATCCCGGATGTATGTTCCCTTGGGATAATTATCTACAATCACGCGCGTGACGTCGCTGGCAAAAGCTAGTATGAAGTAATTTATTGAATTGATTTGTAAGTATTGTTTACTTTTTCAACGCTACGTTTGATCTGTTCGGTCTGTGACTATGGAGCTCATGTTTCTGCCATTAACCTGCAGTCTCAAATGATAAGACATCTTACTAAGCGTAGTCTCTTCCATAGTTTTAACTAATAAAAAACTTTTTACAAAAAAAAAAAATACAGCCGATTTAATGTAAAAAAACACTGAAAAATGCAAAATAACTTTAATTTCGGAAGTCGGTATTTCTATAATAGTTTTGTCTCTTCGTTATTTAACACCGACTTCCGAAATTAAAGTTATTTTGCACTTTTCAGTGTTTTTTTTTACATTGAAGTCGGTTGTATTTTTTTTTTGTAAAAAGTTTTTTATTTTACACGTTTAGTTATGGTACCACCACTAAAAAGTACCCCTCAGCCATACTTAAATACTTTATAGCTAGAGTGCATCTCATGACAATTCTAATAATACTAAACACAGTTAGAATACATTGATTTATTACAGAGTTCCGGTGCCTAACTTCAGGCTTCACCATCAGATCAGTTCGATATATTCCCTATAGGTACTTCTTTCAGTCAGTCATCGACTACACGTATAGACAAACCAATTTTACTTGTTACGACGGTTCTGCTGTGATCCTATGAGGAGTTCTGTTCCATATCTTCGAAGTTCATGATCAGATCATAACAATATTTCTATGGGACCAATTCGGAAGCATAACCTTTCAATAAAAAAAAAAGACCGAGAAATCGGTGAACATACATAAAAAAAAACATACATTCAGCCGAACATAGAACCTCCTCCTTTTTGAAGTCGGTTAAAAAGCAAGTCATCAAAAATCTAAAACATTTTGTCGTTTCAATTATTTCGTCTAATCAGCGATTAACCTAGTTGCAACTTAATTAAACTAGGTTTACGCCTACACTGGTTATAGTTCCACTTCTCGTGTAAGTAAACAAAGTCTCAGATATTATGACGTGCGTCAAGATAACGTATTGTTTTGCAGTGCAGGTGGAAACTGCACTATTACCTACAATCTGTATTAATAGCGAATTGTTTGTCTGTACCTGTCTGCAACAATATCCGTCAATGAACCTCTTTGTATTTTTAGCTTTAGATTACATGACGTCAAGTCGGTGGCGATAGCTGTTTGTCTAGTCTAGACAGCAGCGGCGTGGCGGAGCGGCGGAGTGGAGGACAACAGACGAAGCGTGCCGAGCGTCTGGAGGTGAACCGAAGGCCTCTCCATTGCCTTTTACGACTAAATGCATTCTGGACCGTCTGGCCGCCTAGATCCTAGACGACTGACAATTCAACAGTGTTATTTTTGCCATTTGTACCTATCGATGTCTCGTTTATCTACGTTAAATTGCACGATAGTATTTTTTTCGCACTCTTTATAAAAACTGCACCAATCTTTATTGTTATTTACTGTTTCTTTAATTTTGGCATTGACAGTAGGTATAAGAAAAGCAACACCTAAAAAACTATATAAAACAATACTTTTTAGGAAATCAAAAACAATCCTCAGTATTCTGCAATTTATATACAAACCTTCGCAATACCTACCGCTAATCCGCTCATTAACCAGTTCCCTGTCTGATAACTTAGAAGCGAAGCATCGTTTAAGTTAATCGAAGGCTTAAGGGCAATTAGTGAGCACAGTACACACTCGTGCAACAGACGGACGGTAATATTAATTAGTGGCGTGTACTGCGCAAAGAGGGCGCGGGCAGCGCGGCAGCGTGGCAGCGAGGCAGCGTCTAGACAGCCTACGCCCGCCACCCACGCGCCGTGGGCCTTGCACTGCGAACGCACCCCTTTGTCACAGACTTCGCTTAGCGTACCTATACTCAAACCTAACTCAAATATTTAGCTTTGTTTAAAACATGACGAGGCATGCTTTGTCCTAAAGATGCAAATGGGCAAAGGAAAAACACGTCACTAAGACGTGTTTGTCCTTAACGTCCTTAGCATTTTATGACTAATAATGACGATGGCTTAAATAATATGACAAAGAATAATATAAAATAAGCAACAATTGTAGGCTTCAGATTTCAGGCGACTGTTGATGTCTGTGTTTTTACGAGTTACTTAAGTACGTCACTAATGACGACAATCTAAATTGCCGTAACTTCCACCCCATCTATGACTGCGACTACTTATAGTATTTCCTGACAGGAATATGCAATAGCTAATACGCTAAGTATTAGCTATTGCATATTCCTGTCAGGTATAAAAATCTTTAACTTTAAGACCTGAAATTCTAAAAAAAAAACAACTTTGGGATTTAACATGTGCATCAGTGCACTACTTTTCATTATTTATACATATTATCATAAATAATCATAGCATAGTGCCACAAATCAGCTGCATTTAGCAACAACAACAGTTTGGCCTAGACGCCTCGCAAAAAACTGTGTGCAAACATTTATGAGCTTGTGATTGGCATGTAAGTATGACTCATAGTAACTATATTATTAGGAAAATACTTGTTCGTTTGTAATTAATATTATTTAACATTGCTATTTATTGCTTGACTTTTATTTCTCAGGTCTAATATACTCCTCCTCCGAATTTTATTTTACGAAAAAAGATCTTAATCTCAGATTTGCGTATAAAAAAAAACCCTTAATAACTTCATTTCAAGTTCAATTTTTGAATGTAAAGAAAGAAAATGAATAGTGAATGATTGTTACATATTAGTATTCAGAGGTATCAGTGAATTGCGTGCAGTTACTATACAGGCTATGTTTGTATTGAAAGCGTCTAGACGCGGGGGCGGACGTTCCTAGAGGTTAGATAGGTACGCTCCGGCCCTTTCGTAAACGACCCTCCAGTACTGTTGTATGCGGAATTAGGTCACACACACAAACCTACATTTTTACCACAGAAACATTATAAGACCTAGTGAAAATGTAAAAAGGTTTACATAAGACGCACTTAATATTAGGTCCAATTTCATCAAGAGAAAATGCTAGGTTTTATTTATTGTAATCGTAACTGAATAGATTGCTAGGTTTTATTTATTGTAATCGTAACTAAATATTTATAAACATAAAAATACGATCCTAAATATAATCATTTTGGTGAGTGAAGATAAGTACCTAGTACAATGAACAGACATCGCCTGACACGTCCGGAGTCTGACCCGGCACTCGGGCATTACGTCGACGGTACAGACGGTGGTTTCCGCTGACGATTTTAATGACTTACAAAATAAAATCTGAAAGCTATTGCTTATTGATCAGTCTCATCGACTTGTTTTTGATATCAGTACAATAAAACTGTCATATAAACGTCAAACTTCTAACAGCCGCCTCATTTGAGCGTAATGCCCGGTAGCTATTATACTACCCCTATTTTTCAGGCGTGCAATCGTGAAGTGTTCCATGAAAACATTTAATATTTTAGGTATCAAAATGCACTATATTTACAGAGTGCAGTCAAGTGCATCTTCTTGATGAGTGAAAGTTGGTTTATATTTGTTACTCTTTAACGCTCAAACGGCTAAACAGAGTTAGATGAAATTTAGGTACATCAAGTCCTGGTCAATACCAGGGTCACATAGGGACACTTGACTTTTTATCCCGGGAGTATGTCCCGTTGTGATAATTTTCTACTTTCACGCAAGCGAACCGCAGGCCTACCTTATTTTTATATTCGTAAAGTTCAAGTCATGATTAACTTTATTAATTAATAATAATTTATAGACTGTAATTAATGTTATGACTAGCGATATCTTTATAAATATATCACTAGCGGTCCAAGCAGACGTTGTCCTGCTCGAAAGCTTTTCGTCAGAAAAAAAGTTAGAACCCGATTGCAGAGCCGCCTACCGGGTTCAATTGTATTGTCAAACCACCCAGGGACTCACACAAATATACACACAAATTTTCAACCACTAGTTTATTATACAAATACCTACCTATACGTGCACAACTACGAGACGCTCACTGAAAAATACCTTTGTGCAGATCTATCATGTACCTATCTGAAGTGTGTGTATACTTGTATAGATCTAATATGTGTTACTAATAGCGTCTAGACTTCGTTTAACACGAACTTGATTCTGATAATATTAGCACAGCACCTATGTATACATAGTGTTAACTTTGGCAGAAGGTCGCGCAGGTCAGGCCGCAAAATCTGTTTTCCAACCAATTCAGTACTTCACCTTGTAATATTCGGTAGAATTTAGTAATTCTCGGTATTAATTATCCTGTATGACTTTATTAGATTCTTCATAGGTAGGTACCTGAGCAGTTAATCGGGATTTTTTTATGAAAATCACATTGATTAGACTCTTCCATTATTATGTACCTAGTAAATAGTTTTAAAATATCGGTTGCTTGTGAAATTCGAGTGACATCAATACTAGTCTTCGGTCTAGTCTAGACTAGACGTTTGACCTCTGATTTCGTTTCGGTGTTTCTTCTCAACGTAGTCAGCTAGGAAACATTGCACCGACCTCATCTAGTTTAAATCGAAGTATAAAACTATTACTTGTAACCAGCCTGTGATTCACAGGCTAAGAAAAAAAAGAATCTGACTGACTGACATATCAACGCACAGCCGAAACTACTAAGTACAGAGAGTAGGAGCGTGAGATTTTTTTATTTACTTAGATTATTATTTGTGCTATGTTTGAAGTATATTGCCCCCCCAAATTAAATTTTGCATACAAACCAATTTCCCCCTTTTCACCCCTTTAAAGATGAATTTTCAAAAACCCCTTGATAGTGCTCACTTACATCATAAAAGCAAGCCTTGTGCAAAACTTTACGTTAATTGAAAAATTAAAATATTTTAAATTGAATAAAATTTTTACGCATTGCCGAAACTACTGGGCCTAGCTCAGTAGTTTCGGCAATGCGTTGATACGTCAGTCAGTCGGTTTTTCCTTTTATATAGATTTTGTGCAAAGCCGCACTGTGTCACTAGTATGTATAATACATAAAGAACATATAAAGACACTCCTTGCATTTATCTACAGTGCAATTCTTTGTTGTAGAAATCTGTTACTATTACATGAACTAATTCAATATTATGAAGAGGGGAGATTAAATATTTGTGACTGATAATAACGTAAAGTCTTTGAGAGCGGACGATAAGGTTATCATTGTGAGGAGTGTCTAGACTTCACGAGTACCTACGTACTATACGCAACAAGTCTACGGCATTTACTACATAACTGACATAACTATGGACTCTACCTACTTTGTGTACATGTATAGGTCTTCGGCCTAAGTTTTCCAGTGTTGTAACAATGCAAACTTTGGGTAAAAGATATTCGACTTTAGTTCGTAGGTACAGTTGCTGCACGGCTTTGTTTGTTTTATCTTAATGTCGGCTGTAGGTTACCTTGTCCATTTTCAGTGAGAAGATTTACAAAGGCAACCTGAATTGGACAAGTTTTAGGAAAATATATTTTCCTCCGTTTGTATATAAATCTTGGTAGTCAAACGGAGGAAGACTTTGGTTAGAACTGGCTACGATGCGTAGGTACCTAAAGCTAAACTGTTTATACTTAATTATGAAGATTAAAGAAATAATAATTAATTGCATTTCACAATCTCGATACGTGAAGTGCAGACAAAACATAAAACGACTGTAGGTAAATCGGTCAACAACAGCAATGCGCTGTGGCCTGTGCCTCAGACATTGTTTACTTTTTGAAGCAAAACATTGCGAATAAAGTAAGCACGAGTAAGTCGCTCGCAGTGCAAACTGTCTGCCTTTCCGTCGCCCTTTGTCTGTCTGTCTAGGCTATCTCGATATTCACACTATTGCACGGACCTTTTGAGCCCACAAACACACTGAACTAAATTAAGTTTTGAACACAGTTGCGAATCCATACCTAATGCTACAGTTAATAAATACGAAAATCTTAATGCGTCACGTAATTTTCTTTCTATTATTAAACAATATATCAAGGCAGGCTACATGTTCTGTATGCTAAACATGATTGATGAATTATGATCAAATAATGAGTTTTCGTTTTCATCAATAATTTTACAATGTGGTTTTTGATAAAACGGCTCATTTCTTAGTTTGCAATAATACCTATGTCACACTTTAATTTTCACGATTTCAAAAGATCTAATTTTGAAAATTCTAACTTCATAATACGCAAACAAATGCTCACATAATTAATCAACTTGTAAATATTCACACCGCAAATAGAACCCACACATCGGGTCACCAATTTTAATAAATTAAAGGTGGAAAGGAAAGGACGTTTAAATTAAAGTCGAACCAGCATAATAATGAGGTTACTACGCGTTAGTTTAGGGCGCCGTAGGTCACATCTCTTGACCTTTCAGAATAGAGCCAGCTTTTCCATTCGCGTAAATGCCGTAGGTAAATAAAAGTAATATGCTTGAGAAAGTTTATAGGCTGTCTGGTCTAGACGTCCCGCCGAACATCGTCTCGCTTGACACGACACAGAACACGTCGCTAACAAAACTTTGAATTTGTAATTGACGTCTCTCTTGCGAAATAAGCCGAAATTTTATTTCTACGAAATGTAGACTGAGGATTTAAGAAGATATTCTGCGAGATTTAGGAACGTGCTATACCTACCTACCTATCATTTCATTATATACATTTAAAGGATAGATCTCTACTACTTGGCTGAAAATTTACCAACTTTTGTAAATAAACTACCTAATATGTATCTATCTAAATAATATATTAATATTTAAAGTAATTAATGTAAGTCTGCGCCTACTTTTGCAAAGTTTACAGAACACGAAAGACCTTTCCAGCTAGTGGAAAATCAGAAGTTTTCATTGTTCGTTTGTTTTGTTATTTACTAGATCTATTTTCGCTAGTGGCTTTTAACATTCATTTGTTTAAGTAACTGAAACTTAGCGGCGATAGTCATCTTGGGCTAAAAAGGGGTCAACCTCCAAATTAAAGACGAAGCTGAAGTACCTAATAACCTTTATTTTGACATTATAAATGTTACCTCAACAGTCGCAATAAATATTAAATATCATGTGAGCGTCTAAGATTTTCACGATTAAAGGTCGCTTATATACTTTTTTCATTAATACGTAGGTATCTCGCTTCCTTTCCTACGCTTCATCTTTGCAATTAAAACAAAAATGGTAGATCTTTCTCTCTTTATTTTAAGGAATTTTTATTTGTTTAAAAGTTTTCGAGATAGAGCGAGAAGAGTTTTTAACCGACTTCAAAAAGGAGGAGGTTCTATGTTCGGCTGAATGTATGTTTTTTTTTATGTATGTTCACCGATTTTTCGGTCAACCGATTTTGAAAATTCTTTTTTTAATTGAAAGGTTATGCTTCCAAGTTTGTCCCATAGAGATATTGTTATGATCTGATCATGAACTTCGAAGATATGGAACAGAACTCCTCATAGAATCACAGCAGAACTGTCGTAACCAGTAAAATTGCTTTATTCATACGTGTAGTCGATGACTGACTGAAAGAAGAAGGGGAATATATCGAACTGATCTGATGATGAAGCCTGAAGTTAGGCACCGGAACTCTGTAATAAATTAATTTAATTTAACCGTGTTTGGTATTATTAATGATGCACTCTGGCTATAAAGTAGCTGTTGATCCCCGCACGAACGCCGGCGTTCGTGCGCCATTGTCTTACTATTGTGTCTCTAATTACGCTAATCAAGAAGTTAAGTATGGCTAAGGGGTAATTTTTAGTGGTGGTACCATAACTCTAAAGTTTATTCTATTCTATTCTATTCTAAAAAGTGTAAAATAAAAAACTTTTTACAAAAAAAAAATACAATCGACTTCAATGTAAAAAAAACACTGAAAAGTGCAAAATAACTTTAATTTCGGAAGTCGGTGTTAAATAACGAAGAGACAAGACTATTAGAGAAACACCGACTTCCGAAATAAAAATTATTTTGCACTTTTCAGTGGTTTTTTTACATTGAAGTCGATTGTATTTTTTTTTGTAAAAAGTTTTTTCTTTTACACATTTTAGTTATGGTACCACCACTAAAAATTAGTTTATTATATTAAGTGTATACAAACCCCCTTCTGGATTGTATGACTGCTTTGAAAACGTAATGGATGAAGTATTCCACAAGATTTCCAATTCAAACAAGTACATAATCACTTGTGGTGATTTTAATGTTAATTTATTAGAAAACTCAGGTTTACGTAGTAAAATTTTAAGTCTATTTCAGTCCTACAATCTTGTTAACTTATTTTTGGAGCCCACAAGATTAACTCCTTCTAGTGCCACATGCATAGATAATATTTATACGGATGTTGTACCAACTCACAAAGAAATTATAAATTTATTAGATTCTGATCATTGTGGACAGTTAATTACTTTTCAAAACCAAAAAAACATTGTGGCTACAAAGAATATCACTGTTAACCCTAAAACTGCAAGTCGTTTAGAAACTTTTAAAACTAAACTCATTAATAATTTACCAGACTTGTCTACATATGATGATCTCAATAACCAATATGAAGGTTTCTTTAACATGTACTGTAATCAATTTAATTCTACTTTTATACCTAAGACTATTTCGGTTAATAGTAACGTTTCGTTCTGTGAATGGGCTACCACTGGTATTCATAAAAGTAAAACTCAGCTTTACGAATTGTATGATGAAAGAGTTATTGTTAATACTGCTGAATTTAGTTCATGTGTGCGAAATTATTCAAAATTATTTTTAAAAAATTGTTCTATAGCGAAATCGCGTTATTTGAGTTCCGAAATTAAAAACAGTAATAATATAATTAAAACTACTTGGAATGTTATAAATAGTGAAAATGGAAAGTCTACAAGACCATCTTGTGACTATAAACTTGTAATTAATGACAATGTGATCACATCGGACTCACAGGTTGCCGCGGCTTTTGAGAACTTCTTTTCAGAGATCCCCATATCAACAACAAAATCTCTGAACTCGTCACCCACTGCTGCAGAGTCTCTGCTTAAAGAAAATGTTAAAGTTTGCGATTCTGATTTTAATTTCGAACATGTGACTTATGTAGATATTATTATGACGTTTAACTCCTTGAATGTAAAAAAGACTGCAGATTTATGGGGTAATTCTGTGGACGTTGTTAAGTCTATAATCCACATTATAGCTCCTTCTTTAGCTTTTATTTTTAATAATTGTATTGATCGCGGTGAGTTTCCTGATCTAATGAAGAATAGTAAAATAATTCCATTGTTCAAAACAGGTAGTACATCTGACCCCACGAATTACAGACCCATTTCAGTGCTACCCACTTTTAGTAAAATATTTGAGAAACTTATTTTAGAGCAACTACAAGGATTTTTTAACAGACATACATTATTGCATACCAAACAATTTGGGGACAAGGGGTCGTTCAACAACCGATGCCGGTGTTGAACTTTTAGAACATATTTATAATGCATGGGAAGACAAATGCGATGCCCTGGGCATTTTTTGCGATTTGTCAAAGGCCTTCGATTGCGTTCTCCATGAAACATTAATCAGGAAACTACACCATTACGGAATCCGGAACTCCTCCCTGGATCTTCTTACATCTTATAGGTGAAAGGATTCAGAGAGTTGATGTAAACGGTAAAAGATCTCCTGGATCTGTAGTAAAAATGGGTGTCCCTCAGGGCTCAATTCTTGGCCCATTTTTGTTTCTTATATATATAAACGATTTACCTTACCTCATAAAGGATAACCATAACATAGTGTTGTTTGCAGACGTCACTTCACTTTTGTTTAAACTTAAACGTCAGCAGCCGGTTACTGACGATATAAATATAGCACTTTCAAAAATAGTACAATGGTTTGATGTAAATAACCTTCTTCTTAATGAAAAAAAAACTAAATGTATAAAGTTTACCATGCCTCATGTTAGGCAAGTACAAACTAGTGTGCTAATAAAAGGTAAAGAGTTGAGTCCTGAAGATAATACAGTGTTCTTGGGCATAACTCTAGACGCTAAGCTGCAGTGGGGCCCACATATAGACAAATTATCAAAAAAAAACTTAGCTCTGCAGCATACGCTGTTAGACAGATTCGAAATTTAACTGATGTAGAGACTGCCCGTTTAGTTTACTTTAGCTATTTCCATAGTGTCATGTCGTACGGTATTCTACTGTGGGGAAATGCCGCCGAAATACAGTCAATTTTTGTTTTGCAAAAAAGGGCTATTCGTTCTATTTATAAATTAAGTCCCAGATACTCCCTCAGAGATAAATTTAAAGAAATCAATATAATGACTGTACCTTCACAGTATATTTACGAGAATATTTTGTATGCACATAAAAATATAAACATGTTTAAAAAATACAGTGTTGTTCATAATTTTAATACTAGGAACAAACACAAATTTGTGGTTCCTACAACCAGGCTGAAAAAAATTGGGGGCTCATTTAGATGCCAATGTATACACTTCTATAATAAACTTGTTGAGGTGGGAGGTTGAGGTTGAGGACTATGTTGATTGCTTTTTTTTTCCTTTTCAGTAATTTTAACATATGTCTGGCAATTTGAGTATTTTCTGCGGCCTACCCAAATGTCCTTTCCTTGGTATTGTTCGTCAAGTCGTTGAGCTCCTTAGTAGTCTTGAGTTGAGCTTTACGAATACTGACAAATGCTTGCACTGACTGGACAGGTCCACTCAAATCTGTATGGTTCTTTCTTCAAAAAACCATTTCAGACAAATCTGCATGGTTCTCATGTGATTTGACCATTACATATTTACTGTATGGACTTTAAAAGAGACTTTGACCCTTGAGTTGGTTTCGATGTTTCTTCTCAGGGTAGTCAGCTAGGAAACATCGGCCTCATCTAGTTTAAAAAGACGAAAAAAAAAAATTACGTGTAAAAGTGTTTTATTAAATCTATTTGCAAAATAAATATAATTTATCATTTGTCGCCGTTGACGAGATACGCGTAATGTAGCCACAGACATATTAAGTATCTGATCTCCGTCTCCGTCAAGAAAAGTAAGTGGGGCTTGTCAGTCTCAAGGTGATAGTGGACCGCATCGAGATTGGCGTGCAGCCCTCGAATGTTTGAGAGGTGCACTTGAAACGAGAGGACGTGCTTCCGCTGTACACACTTACTTCTCTTTTTACCTTTCATTTTTTATAAGGAGTGAATATGGTAGATGGAAGATGGCAGTTGAGCGAGGTGATGCGATGCTAAAGCCGACAACACGACCAGAGTTGCTGCACCAATGGAGGGTTGATCTGGAGACTGTGGCGACGCCCGAACCCCCCCCAGGGATCGCCACGGGTCCTCTCGCCCGGTCGCCAACCGGCACGACGGGGCTACCCTGGGATTTTTCGCAGTTGGCGGGGCAGCTTTTCGTGTGTGACTGGCACACTACTTGGGGCCCCCAACTACCTACGGTCGGCCAGCAGAGAACCGTGCTTCGGATCCCACTACTCTCCACGATCAAACGTCCGACACAACAACAGCTGGCGCAGCGATGCTTTGGCCTACCACCGCATTTACTGCTCGTTTAGCACTACCCAGGGGACACGTATAGGGTGGTCAGAACTAAGTAAATCGTACGGACGCAAGCAGTGTTCATCCCCCAAAAATCGCCGGATAAATACCCCAAAAAAGTATGACTATAACGTATCAAATATTATTTCTGCCTGGAGCGGCTGCATAAGTACATCTATAGATGGGGCCCTTTTTCTGATTTCTGATTAATCCTCCCGCTCTGGGTGAATTGTGTCAGACTTTTACTGACTAAAACCCATCCGTGTATCTTCAGTAATCATATGCATTTCAGAGCCGCGGTAACTCTTTCAAACCCTGGACTTGGAACCCTGATAAAAATATAATTTTACAATAAAACCAAGTTATTTCTTACCAAGAACCTATCAAATAGAACAACAAACTTCCTAGTTACTAAACACACGAAAACCATTAGTATAATAGGGATGTAGGCAGGCACCAACAGTTACTGCATGCCTATTATAGCTACCTACAAACGTCAAAGCTCTTAAAACAGTTAGGTAACGAATGTTTCCGATAGCATGACATCAAAGGATTGAATAAACTTCCTTCACCGTGACTTGTGATTGTTATAATAACTAACTAGATACCTATTAATAATTCCTTTTTATTGCTTGATCGATTCCATTCATCACCCGAGCAACATTCTGCATAAGGAACCGAAGGGTCGGAAGCTTTATCTAGTAGTTTGGAATACAGGCAAGAATACAGTTTAGTTTTGATAACGTGAGCTATTTTTTTTTATATTGAATTAATAAATTGAAAATGGAGGCCTCAGCAGCACCTGCTCCGGTTAATATAGGTAGTCGTCGAGAGCCTTGTACCGATCCTGTCAAAGCTCAGGGAATATTGTAAGTGTGTTTGTTTCTGTTTTAAAAATGCAATTTTATAAACAAAACTAATGACTTTTTGTAATAAAATTATTCAAATTATTATTACATATAGTATATTATATCATATTATAATATAGCGCTATCAGAGGACATTGGTCCTACAAAATAATTATCGAAAAATATCTGGGCTTTTAATTTAAATTCATAGTTATATAAATAATATTATAGTAATGTATTTGAAATATTAGTTAATATCACATCGCCTTGGACGCGTCTGTAAGGGTACCGTGTTATAATATGATTTAATAAATAAATACTGTGAAACGTTACATAAAGAGGTAGATAAGGTTGCCCCTCAAGTGGGAAACATCTTTCTAGTTATATTTGAGTGAAACATACCTGAGTATTGTAGTTTTAGTAGGCGCCTAGCTATTATCGCCAACCCTTTTCCTCGAAATTAGATATATATGTTGGAGTCCAGGGGCGCCGACTTTTAGAAAACCTCATGGGTGCTCATGCTCATTTGATGGACTCGAAAAAGTGGCGAAGTGTGAGAAAAGAAATGCACACTGATCGACCGACAAATAAATAAATGTCCTACTTACATACTGCGTACTTAATTACTAATTATGTTTGTTAAAAATATGAAATTAAACCATTATATAAAAATTAAACTAGGTTTTTTTTTTTTTATTCATATAAACCAGTGCTTGACTGCGATCCCACCTGATGGTAAGCAGCGATGCAATCATTGATGGTGAGGCGCACTAGTTTATTAAGAGCCTATTCACTCTAGCCTTGAAGACACCTAAATTATAGTTGGACGGGAAGACCGCAGCAGGCAAATTGTTATTTTTTATTCAGGTATTTTTTATCAAGAAATATTATAATATATACGTAACCTAAAAGGCGATTACTGATCTGTTTCTTGATGTCTATTCTCAGGGGTGCTCAGCACCCACTATTTATTTCCCATGGGTGCTCGAGCCGCCTAGCCCCTGTTGGAGTCTAAGTCGAATCTAGCCAGGTGTTCAGTCTAACGGACAAATGCTGGTCCATTAATGAGGATTGTTTTCAAACTCTGAATAGAATTTATATCTGAGTGCCTGCGGCTACGACTTATGATTACTAAGGGTACATCTGGAAGTCGTTTGACTCATCATCAAATCTGAGGTATTATCTATTCATTTGGCGCGTTGTTAACTTATAGTAGGTCCACGAGGCAAAACCGAATACTGGACAACAGAAGAACCAGTAAGCGGAGCGGTGTCAAATCATTGCTTCTGTGAAGCAGTCATTCGGAGACGGAGGTAGTAGAAAGCGTGAGACAGAAGACATCCTCACGCCCCAGCCGCTGCAGCAGACGCTCCAGGCGTCGGGGATCGCATGAGATATTTCCGGCAACCGTAGGCGCGAACTTGCGAACGGCGAGTAATGGGTAGCTTGCAGTCCTATAAGGACCAGGCCTAAGTCGATGAAGCGTTGTGTTCCACGCGCGCTTCAAATTGATACTAGCATAAGTGACGGGCCCGCTGGGGCCCGTCTGCTGCCAGTACTGCGAGATTGTTCGAAACAGTTACCGCACTTGGGTTTTGGTCTTTTATTCCACTTAGAGCGAAAAGATTTATTTGATGAATCCGCCCAAAACAAAAGGTCTCATATCATCTTGGGCAATATATTTTTTACATTAAACGCCAACCACAAACTAGATTCGGGAAAAACTTAGTTCTGCCATTTCAGTGGCTTTAGTTTCGTAGCGTTAAGGAAGAGAAAATCAAATTGTTTATTTTTCAATTTTTGTTCCGACTTCAAGTCAGATTGAAGTGGAAGTAAACCTAAATCAAGTCGACTGCCTTTTTTGTACGGCTTCATCTTCCTTATTTCTAAGGCGTCCAATACACGATAGGTTTTGCTGTCTGTTTTGCCACAGTCAATGTTTTGATTAACGTAAAATCTACCGTCTAATGCGATGATTGACGTTTGCATACTGACTGACGAAAACCATCATTTATGATTGATGGAATTGATTGACGCCTGCATGACCGTGTACTGAACGCCTAAGTCGATTTTAATAAGTTTATTTTAAGAAAGGTTCAAGTAGGTATACCGGCCATTTGGTCCTATGTTTTTGTCTTGTCATAAGATGTTAGATACGAATGTAAAAGAGAATACAAGTTGAGATATACTTATAAGGCAAAAAACAACAATTTAAAAAGCCGCCTCTCTGCGACTCCGATCACCTTAATAACTATTCTGTTCGAACAACTGAAAAGTTGATGGAAGTCAATAAGATATACAAATAATTATTTTTTTGAACGTACGACACATTTACGCCTGTAACATTTGCGACATGTGTCAGGTACGACACTTGCGACCCAAATCTTTGTCTCGTGGCATCGCTTTCTTATTATGTATATTCCATAGGCACCAAACATTTTTGTAAAAAAAGATCAAATTTTACTTACTTAAATAATTTTTCAGAAATTCAGTTATGCGAAAATCTAAATCAGCAGCGAAACTTTGGCCGCAAAGATGGTATTTTTATAGCAAAATTCGAGAAATACAAGAAGAAGAAGCACAGAAATGCGGTGGGTATCCCTACTACTCGTATATTAAAAAAAAAAACAGTATTCGAAATTTAATTTTAAATTTTGATCTTTGCGTGTTTGTTCTTTTTATGAAAAAAAAAATTCTGCATTCTTTTGTTTTCTTAATCTCAGGCATGACAGTGGAAGAATATCACGCAGCCTTACAATCCCACAGCAGTCAACTTGCACCCAAGCAGTACCCAGTGACGGTGGACCCATCTCCATTTCCTTTACCACCTACTTCTGCAGGTAAATTACACCTTGGGCTCAGGGCTTGTTCAAAAGAATTACCGCGGCCTTGCGGTGGACGCAAAGGGCAACTGAAGAAACACATGTGAATTTTTGGCCAGTAGAAGTCTGTCAATCCCTTTCGCTCCACCCAGAGCGGAAGAAGATATTTCATGATTTCCCACCTAAAAATAAATGCAGGTAACCTATACCACGGTAATATTATCTATACAGCCCCCCTAGCCAAGTCACAAACGATAAACGTAAACTCTCAGTAGTCTTTAATAGATTTTCAACTTTATGTTAATGGATATAAAGTTGAAAATCTATTGAAGATTACATAGTGTTTTCGTTCGTTCCGATCGCTAACGCTCAGTAATCTTTAATAGATTTTCAACTTTATGCTCTTAGGTATAAAGTTGAAAATCTATTGGAGATCACTAAGCGTTCACGATTATCGTTTGCAACTTGGCTAGGGGGGCAGTATTCCAACTTCATACAAACGGACGAAACGCGAGCTGTACCTACGCGCCTCGATCTCGAGGTGCGCTCGGGATGCAGACAGTCGCGTCTGTGCCGCGCGATATTTTCAATAAAAATAAGTTCAAGTAGGTATATTTAATAAGACGAGTAGGATATATTGTGCTGTTTTTGGTTGCATGAATTCTTCATTTAAAACCAAACATATAAATTGTAAAGTAGCTGCGGGTATCTATAACTAAGTAAAAGATATTCCTTTTTCTCCACCTTGTTCATGTTTCCCAAAAAAAAAAATACAACCGAATTGAGAACCTCCTCCTTTTTTTTGAAGTCGGTTAAAAACAAGTTTTAATTAAGCTTTAGAATGCGGATTCTTGTACTTTAAAATTTAATAATAAAGCATTTCGTAGGACGTCTCAGTCGTGGCGCAAATATTTTTAGGTCGCAAATATTGAACACTTCCTATTCAATTCACAAAGTATTTTATTTGTTTATATAAAAAAGTATATTTACAATCACAAAACTAAATGGAAACACAAAGTAGGCAAATGTAATTAAAATGCTGGAGGCGGGCAGCCATAGTGCGGGCAGCCCTATCGCATGTTTACGTACCGCGCGGCTGTAGGCATTTATTTCAAAGATACGGCCGAGTTACAATACGGTATAGATAATATTACCGTGCCTATACCTTTGGACTCGCCACAATCGCGGCGGTAAATCCCCTTTTTTACGAGTGCCCGGAGAGGCGCCACGGCGTCCTCCCCTTCCGCCTGACACATGTCCTTACCGGACATGGCCATTTCAGAAGGTTCTTGATTCGGATTCAGATGGAAGAAAAGCCCAGGTGTCACCATTGTCCACCACCAACTCGAATAGCCCAAACAGGACATACCTACAGATTAAATTATTATGGCAGCTAATTATGTAGAACTATTTTGGTAGATACTCGTATAACACAAAAGTTTACGATCACTAGGTAAAACTGTGTTGTTTATCCTGTAAAATTATTGAATTTTATTTTTAAGCATTTGTTTTTTTAAAATCTGTTTTATATATATATATTACATACACATAAATTAAGTTTACGTTTTTCGAATCAATGCAAACTTTTTATGATGCGTTTATAAAGTTAGAAAACCCATGAAAAAAATAACATTAACACAATAAAGCTGAGGACTTAAGAAGAAAATAGACAGAAATCATAAATTACGAAAGTTAATTAGCACTTTTAAAGTCCTTGAGAGTAAACGAGATCCAAAGTCCTTGAATGCGTGCAAAGGTGACCGACTAAAGCTTAACCGCAAAACGGTAAAAATCTACAAGATATTTAAGAAGAAAAGAACTTTCCAATTGAAAATATTTTTACTTAGCAAGTACAAGTTTATGAACATTTTTTCAGCGATGATTGGGCGACGCGCGCAGTGCCCTCTGGAGCGGTTCGGACGTCTGGTGAAGACCGACCGTGATTATCCACACCGCCCACCATTAAGGCCCGGACAAATTTACGACCCTTACAAGCAGACTGTTGTATTCTTAGGGTGCGTATACCTTACTAACGTGTTTATTTTAACGGCTTTAAGTCTTAGAACTCCTGAATTATATGTGATAAACTCTAGCAGCTAGATCTCACTTTCTTCGGGGTGTGAGGTTTTTTTAGTCACATATTTTTTTTGTAACGATTTTGACCTTCAAACAATAATTTTCATAAAGGTTTTTTTTATTTGTACCTAGTATTTAGTAGTAGTACAGTCTACCTTGGACAGACAGTCCAGTTGGGTAGATCTAATTTCGAGAAAGAGGTCAACCGTCGAATCCGACTCGGCTGGGCAACGTTCGGGAAACTGCGCGGTATCTTCTCATCCAATATACCACAATGTCTCAAGACGAAAGTCTATGACCAGTGCGTGTTGCCAGTGATGACATATGGTTCCGAAACATGGTCGCTCACAATGGGCCTCATCAGAAGGCTCAAAGTCACCCAAAGGGCAATGGAAAGGGCTATGCTCGGAGTTTCCTTGCGTGATCGAATCAGAAATGAAGATATCCGCAGGAGAACCAAGGTTGCCGACATAGCACGAAGAATCGCCAAACTTAAGTGGCAATGGGCAGGGCACATTGCTCGCAGAACAGATGGCCGTTGGGGCCGAAAGGTTCTGGAGTGACGACCGCGTACCGGAAGACGCAGTGTTGGAAGGCCCCCTACAAGGTGGACCGATGACCTAGTGAAGGTTGCGGGAATCCGATGGATGCGAGACGCACAGGACCGTTCGTTGTGACGACATGTGGGGGAGGCCTATGTCCAGCAGTGGACGTCTATCGGCTAAAATGATGATGATGATGATGACCTAGTATTTTAAGACTATCCTAATATCCTATACTTACCTAATATTTTTTAAGCTTCAACAATGTTGAACAGCATCTATTTTAAATGGGTGGGCATTTAAAATAGAGGCTGGTCAACATTGAGCGATAAATGTTTTTGAGATACCGGAAGCTGTCGTTAGATAATTGGACTTAAGTAGATAGTACTGTAAGATGGTTTTTTTAAGGGTCCCACCTTAAAAAAACCATCTTATAGTACTATCTAAAATCGTCCAATGATTTGGCGCTCTAGGACGAGGCTGGATATCCGACTTTTACTGACTAAAACCCACTCTTATATTCTTTCTTTGCCTTGCGTTCCATTCCAAAACCCCGGGTTTTCCTTTCAGAAGCAAACCCATGGCCACAGTAGGCTTTGACCCTGCTGGGCCCTTACGACTGTAAGAGGGTTAAGCATCTCCTAAACACCCATACTCACGGGCACTTACTAACTTAAACATCATAATAACAGCTTCGTGGAATCTTCTTCTTTTCGAGTCGATGGACACACACATTTTTTTTTTCTGACCAGTATTGGGCAACCTGTACAGCTCTGTTATTGGCCTCGTATAAATCCTGACAGGCGCAGGTGGTCGTGCAGGACGGGTAGCATAGCAAGTGAGGTATGTCCTGTGTAGCGGCTCCACACTGGCACTGTGTTCGGGATGGGTCGAGGAATCCCCATTTGGCCAGAATGTTTGTGCAGCGGCACACCTGGCGGGCCTAGCCGACTGGCTAGCTTGCAATGACCCACTGCTGGTTACAGGCCTCCTTTCATTTCTGCCATGCTTCCCGGTTCTATGCAAGCCTTATGCGTTTTAGTTTTTACAATTTAACTCTGGAAAATTGCAGACTACTCCCTCAGAAAAACCGAAAACTCGGTAGACTGACCAAATTTCCTTTACAAACTTTTAAAAATGAACAAATAAATTTGGTTTAATCATCGGTCTTCGTTTTGTTATTTTTTATTGGATTGTTTGAGATTAATTTAATTTAATTTAAAAATAACAAAATTAATGTAACAGTTTCAATTCCAGCAAACCGTTCAAATTCGCATGATTTCCGTTTGATTTTTTCCAGGAGCGTCGACGGTGACCCGATATCATACAAGTTGCCCCCGGCACGGTGTGAGATGACGGACGACATGTGGGCGCGACCGCAACAGCTGACTGTGTCGCCTCTCGGCTGGGATAATTTGGAACGAATCATGAACGAGACAGAATAATCATAATGTTGCGATGACCTTTGTAATTTTAAGCACATAACTTTTTAAATTTTCCAACTTAATTTTGCACTTTTTTTAAATAAGTAACTTTTATGATAAATCTCCTTACTCACGCAAAAATCAGTCTAACATCTCTCTCAAAATTTCTATGGCACTATTAAAACACGATACTTCAAATTTCTTTATTCTTATAATTTTACATTTATCGATATAATTGTAAACTTTAAAGCAGTGTCCTACCTGAAGAATTTAGTATTGGGGTTATCAGTATCGCAATTCATGATAGTAAGAAAATATCTGTTGTCGGATAAAAACCGAAACTGAAATAAGTTAAATTAGAACAGACGGAGTTCAGATCAACCCTACTTTAGAGGTATGTGGAACAGCGTGTAAAGTCCCATGTTCCTCCGATGAAAAGGGTGGATCGTCCGAATAGACAGGTGTTATGTCTGATCCGCGCAACTGCCCGATAGAAGATTTTGGGCTGTTGTTTATGTTCAAATCGCGCGGAGAACTCTAATTACGCGATGCAGGATTTCTTACTTTAGTTCTTATGTGACGCCATAGATGTCGCTACAATACAGTTACCGACATATCTAGGATTCTCATCGGATGCAGTGTGGAACGGCTCTTAAAGTTATCAGGATGTAACCTATCTGTATATATTATCTGTTAAAGATTGAAATAAACGCAAACTAAAACGTTATTTAAAATATCATTTATTTACATCATATATGTCCATGTCGTTTCGTAGCGGCGATAGGCGGCAACTGTGAGACTATGTTTTCGGGCAGCACTTCTAGCGTTACAGCTTCATCCTTGTCTAGCCAGTGGAAATCAGCCAAATACTAGAAACATAAAAGAACAAGTTTTTACTAATGTGGTACTGGTAGATCATAGAACTGAGTTACCAGGTAGGACTGCGTAGTTTTCCAAATACACTCTCAGGCCGTAAATATAGTTCAGCAAGTTTGAGGAGTTCGGCGTTGTAGAGCGTAGTCTCTGTCATATACAACATATAACATAATAAACGCACATACTGAAAATAGTATGTTCAGAATCGGTTACTGAATCGATTTCACCAATTATTTTTAAAATAAGTAATTTTTTTATCCGATTATATTCAAGGACTATTTTTAAATACAGGCAACCCTTAGTTTTCTTTTCGCGTAAGCTAAGCTCAAGTCAGCGAAAGTACTCTCCTTATGACCGTGAACTGCTCGCGATATATAAAGCGATCAAATATTACAGACATGTAGTTGTGGCCAGAGAGTTTGTGATCTACACGGATCAGAAGCCCATCGGTTTCATACACGTAAGGAGAATAGCTCACCAAGACAGTTCAAACATCTAGATTTCATCTCGCAATTTTCCACGGATATTAGGCACATTTCAGGGAAGGATAACGTAGTAGCCCAGCCTATTGACTTGAACGTTCTAGCTAAGTCTCAAGCTTCTGATCCAAAACTCAAACAGCTGCTAGATGGGGAAACATCATTACGCCTAAAGAAGATTACTTTACCAGGAACACTGTCTGAACTGTACTGCGATGAGAGTAGCAAGACACAAAGACCATATGTCACGAAAGAACTTTGCCGTCAAGTTTTCGAGCTGCACTCCTTGAGCCACCCAGGAGCCAACGCCACTGCCAAGCTGGTATCAGAGCGTTATGTGTGACCCGAAATGAAAAAGACTGCAGAGAGTGTAATCGAAATGCCAGCTTGCGAAAATCACTCACCATGTCTTCGCACCCTTAGATAACTTCAAACTACCACGTTCACGATTCCTGCACATCCATATAGATATGATTTAATCACTGCCAATCTCTCACGGTTTCCTTTATTGCCTCACCACTGTAGATCGCTTCACACGATGGCCTGAGGCAATATCAATCAAGGATAATACAGCCGAAACAGTGGTCAAAGTTCTTCTATATGGATGGATTGCACGCTTCGGTTGCCCTACAAAAATATTGACGGATCCTGGCAGACAATTTGAGACGGCCCTATTTAAACACCTGTCGGACATAGCTGGATTCGAGCATCAGAAGACAACCGCTTACCACCCTGCCTGTAATGGTATGGTTGAGCGGTTCCACAGACAGCTAAAAACAGCTATTACCTATCACGGGAACCATAACTGTGTAGAATCGCTAACGCTAGTCCTGTTAGGCATCCGGCGTACATACAAGGATGACAGGCAACAACTGCCGAGTTGGTGTACGGAGAAACATTACGCCTCCCAGGCGATTTTTTCGAACCAGAAGCGGTCAATAACACAAGACTTGACAGACTACATTTCTAGATTACGCATGTTCGCTAGAAAGTTACAGCCGTCAACTGCATCGCGACACTCTAACAGTCGGTCCATTTTTATATTTAAGGACCTTCACACCGCGTCGCACGTATTTTTAAGGGATAACATGTCATCTGGTTTATTCAAGCCAGCATACACAGGACCACATAAGGTATAAAAGAGGGGCGACAAGGTATTCAAACTCATCTTTAACGGTAAAACAGTCACAGTATCGGTAGACCGACTAAAACGAGGTTTAAGATATCTTTATTTACTAGAATTTACAATTACATGAGAAAACTTAAAAATTAATTTACAAACGTTATTGGTAGCGTACAGTAGTGTTACAACAGAACTCTGCTTCCGCTTCCACTTCTGCAGAAGTTCCGCAGGCTTTTTCACTTCCGTTTCCGTTTCTGGTTCCGCAAACTTTATAACAGAACTCTTAACAAAAGAATACAACGAGGAGCGCGGGGGTGGGGGGCCCGTAGACGACTGGACACGACGGAAAAGGCGTGGGGGGGGCATTACGCAAACGTGTCACAGCGACTTTCTTTGTTTATAATAAATTTTTTTTTCGTTCGTTCTGCGCATCACCGCGCCTCGTGACGTTTAGCGTAAGCTTGTAAATCTTCTATTGTTTTTTTCTTATGTTTGTTGTTTGTTTTGTTCTTCTGTTGCCAATAGTTCGCCAATACTTATCAGCTCCCCCCAAAAGTGTAGAGCAATTATTTAGCGGAGCTGGTTTAATAAATGAAGAACACCGAAACAGACTCAAATGTGTAAAGGCGGCCAAATTACTTTTTATTAAATATAATTTGCCTCTGTTTAATTTCAAGTACAAAATATAAAATATAAACAAATAAAAAAACAAAAACAAAAAACAAACTACAAAAACAAAAAAACTACAAAATAAAAAATAAATATAAACTACAAAACACAAATTTAATTAAACAAATCTTAAAAAATGAAATTGTGTTTTTATTTTCATAGAATTAACACTTCCGCTTCCGGTTCCGCTTCCGCTAAGATTTACTTTTGACATCTGTTTTTGTTTCTGCTGCCGTTAATACACTTCCGTTGCATCAGTAGCGTACAATAACAGTTTTGATTTAAATACAATTTAAGGGGTGATCAGACGGTTGCAAACTAACGTTCCAACCAAGGTGACCTTGGTTTATGTGTTTGGTTTGTGTTGCGGCTATATGGATGTAAACCACGCGCCAACACATTCGGTGCTTGGGAAAACGCGCCTCCCAACCAAGGGTGTTGAAGGTCATGGATTACAACTGCAGTCTACACGGATTGAAACCAGCAAGGTCACATTGGTTGGGACGTTGGTTTGCAACCATCTGGTCACCCCTTTAAAGAGAAGTAATAAAAAAATGTAAGGTAGTCGATAAATACTTGCATAGTTAAATCGTAAACGTATACGGAGTACGAACAACTGAAAGCGGCTTAAACTAAGGTTGGTTTGTTAAAGATGTGTAATTTTAAGTATTTTTTTAAATATTGACATTGACTTTGCATTTTTAATATTATTTGGTAATTTATTATAGTGCTTCGTATATTACATTTTTGGAACGAAGTTCCATATCGCGCGTTGCGAAACGGCTAGACGGAAAAAATTAAGACCAAAAGTTGTTGCGACACGCAAAAAGTATCGTTACAACTTTTGGTCTTAATTTATATTTCTTTTATATATTTCTATTATATATTTTTATTTATAATGATGATGATGATGATGATGATGATCTTAATTTTGGAACGAAGTTCTTTATCGCGCGATGGAACGCGAATGGAATGGAATGGAATGAAATAAAAATTAAAATAAGCTTATTCAAAATTGGGCTCACTTTGATAGGTACGATTTTTAGAGCGACGTTCTGACTGCCAGGTCTCGACTTTCGTTTAGCGGCCGGTTCAGCTACCTCCTGGAAATAAATGAATGTTTTAAAGTAACCATAACTAAACTAGTCACCTACTATACGCATGACAAAAGATGACTTGACGATATGGCATTAATAGGCATAGTAAAGGGCCTATTACACTACTCGATATTCAGACAGTCTTAGTCGATGTCGCGTAGTGTAATAATATGGGTTAGACCGGTCTTACTCGGAACAAAAATAAGACAGTCTGAATATCGTGTGCTGAATATCGCGTAGTGTAATAGGCCCTTATAGAATCAAGCAACACAAAACTTTTCAAGGAAAAGGGTCGTTTGTTTAGGACACTTAAGAGGGCATAGAAAACCACAAGGCCATATTTACAAATACTCCTTTCCTTATAGTAGGTGCAAGATTTGGCCTAAAGTACATTGACCTTTTCCTAATATCTCTGCGTAGGTACCTGAAAAATAAACAATGAACACTCGAAAATTTAAAGGATCACGATAGATTTCGATTCAAGGCATCTTTATAGGGCCCAAACACATAACGGCGATGCGACGTCGCATCGTAAAAATCTACTAGTTTGTACGACGCATCGCAAGAACTTGCGAATTGATTCGCATCGCACATTGTATAGTCACCTGAACCGATACTTTGCCGCACGAAATGACATCGCAAATTCTTACGATGGGGCATCGTACCGCATTATATCGCAGTTTTTGCTGTATTTCTATTTTTGGAATTAAGAATGTCAATAAATGTAGAAGGGTCAATGTACTTTATTCCTTTATCTGGCGCCTACCCTAAGGTAGGCGTA
Source organism: Mythimna impura (assembly GCA_905147345.3). Taxonomy (NCBI): domain Eukaryota; kingdom Metazoa; phylum Arthropoda; class Insecta; order Lepidoptera; family Noctuidae; genus Mythimna; species Mythimna impura. The sequence continues at coordinate 17,049,948 of LR990357.1, read as the reverse complement.
AGAACTAATTCTTTACCATTATTTACTACCCCCTCTACGCGACTGCATATACCATGGTCCTGGATTCGATTTCCAGGTCGGGCAAATCGTTATTAGGTTTTACAATTAGAAATTTCTCAGTGGCAATACGGAGTTTGGAAGTTGTCCGTGTGCCTCCGAACCACGACAGACAAGTTAAGCCATTGGTCCTGCCCACCTGCGACTATGACAGTAAAGAGATACAGAGTGCAATAGTATTTGCATACACACTTTTGCACTATAAATCCATCTTCTATACACATAAATAAAATTGCTTGTTGTGTAGATAAATATCAATATATACTGACACGTACAATGGTCCACATAGGACTAAGTGCGGAAACCTAAAATAGATAGATAGATAGATCAATATATATTTTTTTTACTAAATCTAAGGGGAAACTGACTGATTGACATATTAACGCATAGCCGAAACTACTGGGATTATGAGCGTGAAATTTTGCACAAGGTTTCCTTTTATGACGTAGGTGAGCACTAAGAAAGGATTTTCCAAAATTCACTCCCTAAGGGGGTCCAAAGTTTGTATGGAGAAACCTACATTCACGCGAGTAAAGCCGCGGGCAGAAGCTAGGCTAGTTCATATATATTCGAAACTTATAACAAAAACGCATTTTTTTTAAATATTTTGTCTGTCTCTCTATTTATCTGTTTGTTCCGGCTAATTTCCGAAACGGCTGGACCGATTTTGACGGGACTTTCACTGAGAGATAACTGATGTTATTTGCCGTCCTTGTGTACACTCTTTATATTAGTGAAAACCTTGTCTAAATCCGTTGCCATAAGTGAAATCGGTCAGAGGTAGGCGCTATATTATTAACAAAGATTACAATTACCTGTTTAGCCGTTTTCTCCATGATCCACAGCGAGGTTTCGTCCTGGAACAGCACGGCGTCGCGCGTGGGGTGCGCACAGACGGACGACACGGCCGAGCGACGCGACAGCCACTCGGGAGGCAGCGCTGAACCCGGCCATTTTGTGAAGCGCTTCTCTTTTAGCTCGTATTCTATTATCTGACAGACGGACATAAATAGAAATGATTAAATACGAAGTTAATAATAAATACTGCGACTATACTTTTAAAACTATCCTCATTGTGAAGTGAATTCTAATGCAGATAGTGATTTATACCAGTCACTTTATACTCAGATAAACAGGGATCATAATATTCTGAATTCGAAATGTTTAATTAGGGGAATTTCTGAAAAGGAAACCTGAGGTCCGAGAACGCAAAGAGCAACTGAAGGACACAGGTGTAGTTTTAGTTAGTAAAAGTCTGGCACTCCCTCTCGCTCCCCCCTAGAGTGGGAGAAGTCATTGGACATTCCCTACTCAAAAAGGTGTCTGCGACATAACATAAACGCACTTAACAAAATAGGTATAGGGCCTATTTTTGTTTGTATATTTTTTAACCTATCATAAAACGATACGTAAATTAGCCAATAACAGGAGACTACGATTCGTTTTAGCTAAGTCACACATCAATTGTTCAATTCTATCCATAGACTAATATACATTAAGATGAGATTCTATCCTAAACTTTAATAAATATAGTTCCTTCCAAAAGTAAACATCTTTTCTTTGATCATATGCAATGAAAATGCTGAATTTCACGATACATCAGTTAGACACATACAGGGTTGGGCAGTATTTGAATTACTTGTAATTAAAATACGTAATTGAAATATAAATACGTATTTGGTATTTGTATTTCAATTACCTACTTCCTTAAAATGTAATTTGTAATTCGTATTTCAAATACTTGAGGCTTCAAAATACATTTTAACAATAAAATACATTTAACCCTCAAGAAATATTGTTTTCTTTAGCAGGTTTTATTCACTCTCCAACAAGAGGCTGTTTTGTCTGACAGTACATTTAAAAATCTAGTGTTCATGAAGGGAAACTCTGGTTTTACTGATTAATTAATCTTGTTTCCCTCTACTTTTCAGCCCATGCTGGTCTAGATTACTTATTTTGTAATATGTAATTTGTATTTTGTATTTCAATGAAAAATAGCTAAAATACAGTATTTTGTATTTTATATTTCAAATACCTAACTTAAAGATATTTTTGTATTTTGTATTTTAATTACTTGCGATACTGTATTTTGTAATTTGTATTTCAATTATAGCAAAGCATGTATTTTGCCCAGCCCTGGACACATAGATAAGTTTCAACTAGAACTTATTTAATGTTAGTCTGCTTAGTTCTGAAATCTTGTTGAATGAATCCTCATTCACTTACCTTCTGATCAACATAAGTCACAATGAGATTTTCTCTTTGACTGTCAACAGTCAGTGCCGAAGGAACGCAATGGTACTTTGGTAGACTGACGTAGAACTCGAACTTCTTGTTGTTTTGCGTCCAAACTGCTATGGAGCCGAGCGTGTCTGCTACTACTAAGTATGTTACGCCCTTCGGACTTCGCTTGGAAATGTAGAGGTGTAATATTGACTTCGCTTTTAGATCTGCAAATAAAAATAAATTGTTGAGAATCCAGTCAACAAAATAATCTATATAGGTATATTAATATTATTGAAGTGTTTGCTTCTAATGTAAAAATATTTTTTTTTTTGCTAAGTGCATACGGAAGTATATTATTATTCGATACCTATTACACTAATGCAATTTTTTTTTTGTCTGTCTCTTTGTTCCAGCTAATCTCCGAAATGATAAGACCGATTTTGTCGGGACTTTCACTGATGTAGGTATAGCTGATATTACAAGGAGTAACTTATCCCTTTAACGGTTATAAGGATCTAGATGAGATAGAAAGATTTGGTTTTCGGATTTGTGTTACTTATGATGCCTAAAATAAAAATTGATATAATTTTTTTTTTTAACTTTTTTTTTTAATTGGTGGTAAGAATATTCCCTCTACCTGTTTGAGAGTAATGAAATAGAGGTATGTTTTTTCAAGAAACTAAAAAAACAACATCAATCTTACATAATAACTTTATTAAAATCACACAACTGAATACCAATAAGAAAATAGAAACAAAAATAAAAGAAAATTACATTTGTTTATGAAAATTCGAAAAGCATGGTGTTATGCATAAAGGCACTCCACATTTGCTGCACTTGATCTTAGATCGCTTTAGTGCTGCAATATCGGCATCTTTGATACGACGGTATATCATTTGGCATGTGATCACCAACATTGGAAAAGCGAATTTCTGGTGCAACAATGTGAATTGCCTTTTGGTAATTTTCAGATACAGCAACTTTTTTTCTTACGACGTAGTTGACATCAGCAAGACGTTTTCGGGAAGAAAAACAACCAATAAGTCCTCTGGCTAGAGCTATACGATACTCCAGGTTGGACAATTTGGTTGCATTCGCATTCTTTCCCTGGAGTTCCAGCTCCTCGTCCTGTTCCAAATTTACGTCCGGTTCCAGATCCACGTTCCGTCCTAGCTCCTCGTCCTCTTCCTTTCACAGGTAACTCACGTGAAATAGGAGGCTCAACAGGCAGTAGTACAGCTGGTTGCGGCACATTAGGTAACAGCACTGCAGATGAAGACGCAACAGGTTCTGTCACAGTAGGTGGAGGTATTACACGTAAAGGCTCACCGCATGGGACCTCCGCATCAGATGATGTAGATGGTTGAGGCGATAACGATGCTCGTATTGTTGCAGTAGATCGAAGCTCTGGTTCATCTAAATCCCCTAAAATTCGCTGTAATTTCGTGACATTGTACGGAACGTCATCCTCTTCTGATTCTTCGCCATCTTCAGACTCTTCCGGTTCTGACAAGCCGAACATACCGTACAACTCCTTCTCAATATCGTCTTCTCCGAGTATTTTCATTTTAAATCAATCTGCAAATAAAAAACAAAAGCCATGCAAATACCACACCAAGCCCCGAGGAAAAGCAGTAATAAGACCACCAAAACCTTTTTTCCTTAGTCGCAAAACAATAAAAACAGTTACCATTACCACAATAAAGGAATATTTTCTCTAACCTTATTAGTAGAACTTCACGGTTAGAGGGAATATTCTTCCCACCAACAAAAATCGACATAAATAAAAATTCGTGGCAGATACATAAAAAATACGTCTTACATCTATGAAATAACATTCAAAAGCACAACGTCTAGAAGAACTTACCTTTTTTCACCACTCTATTGCAAAGATATGTACCGATTTCGCTCGCAGTACAAAAAAACGCCAGTTTTGAACATTCACCACAAGAGCTTTGAGAAAAAATGAATCTGTCAATTTCAAATAAAAACAGAAATAAACGTCATAACGTTACGTTAGTGTTGTCAGGTCGAAAAAAAAATTGGCAAATAGAAATTTTGTTTTTTTTTTTATTGGTTTTTATTGGTGGGAAAAATATTCCCTCTAACTGCAAAAGGGTTATGCTACTTTTTATCTCCTACCGGGAACGTGATTTTAAACTACAGACTAAATCTGCAAACTAAACAAACACACATTTTTTACACGATTGTCCCAAAATGGAAACGAATGAAGTAGCAAATAATAGCTAGTCTTTAAAATAAATCGCAACAGAAAGGAAAGTTGATATAGAAGTACTGACTGAGAAAGTGGTCGGCTAAAGGTTACTAAGAAGGTCCTTATTACGTTGTCGAGTATGTTTCCAACGAGGTGAACCAACGAGATGGGTAGCTTCTCCCGCGTGATAATAGAATATTATCCCAAAGGAACGTACCCCTGGGATAAAACGAAATATTATATGTGCTATTCCAGGACATGGTCTACCCGTATGCAAAATTTCATCCAAATCCATTCAGCCGTTCGAGCGTGAAGAAGTCACAAACATACACACAAACTTTCGCCTTTATAATAATAATTGAGATAATAAGGCACTCGGTTATGATAGTTTTAAGATTAGTAACAAATAAAACAAGTTATAATATTACTCACATTTATCTAAAGAGATAGTCTGCACCGGCGTAGCTCCAGCTTCTGGGTCCACCTGTAGCACATGCAGAGTACCAGCAGTATGTGCCACCATCGCTCTCGAGTCGTCAGAGAACGCCACGCGGTCGCAGCCGCCTTCAGGCAGGCCGTTGATCAGCACTTTCGATACAGATATGTTGGACTGCTCTTCGTCCTGCAATAAAAAATAATATTATAATCACAATTAATGATAAAACAAGTCTTGAAGAAAAAAATATGAAAGTATTTATTTATTTATTACATTATAACACCTTTACAGACAAGTCCAAGGCGATGTTATAACTAACACTTAATATATGTACCTACATGGATGTCATGTAATGTCCAGACCTCTCTCAATAATTATTTGAGCTGCTTCTAAAAATTTCGGCAGTGTTTGGCCAAATATATCCTCCGATTGTGCTATATTATTGATAATATATATAGCTCGTGACAAAGGGGCAAACTTTAGAAGGTTAGTCCTAGCAGACGGCACCTCTAAGAGAGCACTATGAAAGCATTTACTGTGGAACTGGAAATGGTCTATAGTATCTCTCGCGTCGGTCTCTGGTTTAGGCCATGGTCCGGAGCGAGAGGCAATGGGAAGCGGACACCACCTTGCGAAACAGTAATGAGGACAAAGGAGACGCCCTGGGCGTCGAGTCGCAGGGAGTCTGTGCCGACGAGCAATGAGTAGCTCACCTTCCAGCCATCTGGTAAAGACCAAGCCCGAGTCTACGGTTTGTAGTGTTCTATGTGCACCGCAAAGAGATGTCAGCAAAACTGAAGGGGCCCAGAAGGGGCGATGTCTACTCGGGCTGTGGGGACGATTAAAAGAGTGACCTTAGGGTCACTCTTAAAACGCAAAGGGCAACTGAAGGACATATGTGAGTTTTAGTCAGTAAAAGTATGACATGTCTGCACCACCCTAGAAAGGGAGAAGTCATTTGATAACAATTACCAACCTCAATAAAAAGGTTAAACAAAAACCATGTGACAGTGAATGGGAAACAAAATGTTTTTTTTTTTAAATGCATTGCGAACTGCAAATAAAATTTTAGACCTTCACAATAATTTAAAGTACCTTTTGCGTTATTGGTTCTGAAGTCTTCCGGACTCGCTAAGTACCGGAAGATGCAGCATTGGAAGACCTCCAACAATGTGGACCGATTACTTGGGGAGGGTCGCGGTAATCTGATAGATGCGAGATGCGCAGGACCAGCTTTTGTAGCGACACTTGGGGGAGGCCTATGTCCAACAGTGGACGTCTTTCGGCTAAAATAATGATAATGCATACTTACAGCATCCAATTTGAGCATCCTAACAACACTGGCAGTGGAATAAACAACTAGTTCTCCATTAGGCGCCAGCGCACAGCACCGTATCTGGTTCTTCTCTTTACTTTGAATAGACACTAACTTTACTGGCTTTTCTGTTAATTTTAAACTCTGTTGGTGTATGTTTTCTGCTTTAGCTTTGTTTATAATATCTATTGTTGAATCTTGTTCTAGTTCGTTATTTTCTATCTGGCTATCTAGTTTAGTGTTAACGTTAGTGAGCAACACATTGCCATTATTGGTTGCATATGAACCTAATTTCCATACTTCTAGATGACTGCTGTACCTGAAAATTTAATTAGTAAATAAATATTACGTCTTATAGTTACATCACTAAAGTCCGAAAGATCCTCATTCTAAGAAACCGAAACTCGACGCGACGCATCTCAAGTAGCACAACAAGCTGTATAAGAACTGTATAAAGATTCAGGTGTACACTCTATGCTGATAGTAAGCTGTATAAAAACTACAAAAAGGGCCCCAAATTATACAGCATTAAGTGTTAGTGGAGAATAGTTGCTATAAAGTGGCTGCATAACAACTGCATAACAGCTGCATAAAGGCCCATGTGTACACTCTAAGCTGTATAGAAGCCGTATATCGGTATACAATTGAACATTAACTCTACAGATACTTACTTATAACTATCTTATACAGAAATTGCTGTAAATTGGTGTTTCAAGATAGAATTACGTAAGAATAAAACTTAAAGAACTTTTTATTTTTACAAGACTATTTAATATACTGAATGTCGAATACGCTATTATAAATTTATAAGTAAATTATTGGTGAATTTATAGTGCCGATTTTGTTTCATTGTGAAAGTGTGAAATTTTTACATGAAAATATTCACGCGCCAGCGAAATAATCAAATCTAACATAAACGAAAACTGTAAATACAGTATGTTTTTTTAAGGCTATATTAAAAAAAACACGTTTGAAATAATAGGTATAAATGTAAATCAATCATAATCCAAGCTGATAATCATGATAGGACTTTAGGCTTTTGCCAAATAATCCTTAAATTATGTTTATAAAACCATTATGCATTAGAAAATGTTGACAGTTTGAAAACCAGCCTAAATTATAATTAAACCCTAAAATATAATTAAGACATAAGTTCTAATCATCTTTAGATATACGTATAAGAAATGAAAAATCCTGAGCTCATGTCATTTAGAATTAATTTTATAGTATGAATAAAATTAAAATGGCAGACGTGGTCTTCGTTGAAAGCTGATTACAAAAGAATTAGAGCAGCTGCTTTATTTTATGTCCGAATACATTTTATATACTAATTGTGATGAAGTTTTGTAACCTATTATTTTTAATTTGTTTTTCATAAAAAGTACAATAAGGGCTTTAGCTTGGCGCAATACCAAGTTCATGAGAATCAAAAAGCGATCTAAAATGACTATAAGCAAGTGATAAGCCGTCAGATGAATTAATGAAGGATGACAATTCTATCCTTCCAGATCATTATGGGGCTACATCAAAATGCTTCGTATGAAGGCTATTATTATCGCCAATGAAGAAGCAGATTTTTATAATCTTCTTCTGCAGTATTAAATAACTGTTAAATTTTTTCACAACAGAACTCTGTTCGTTGGACATCAATTACTGTTTGTGGTGTTTAAATAAATATTCTATATTTGTAATATTTAATTATTCCCTTCTGACCTTCCTCTTGACTGCACCAAATCTTTTTTTAGCGTTCCGTACTTCAGTCGGCAGAAACGAAACTCTTATAGGATCACTTTGTTGTACAGAAAAGAGGATCAAATAATCAGGTCTGCTAGATACCACTTGGAACACCGATAACAGCAAACTTTTAAGTCATTGCAATCTATAGATAAAGCTGATTATGGGTTGAAGTGTAGCTTTTGGGGCGCTATGGTATAGAACAAGTACTTGAACAATTTTGCAATTTTTTTTCCGAGAAGTTTTTTTTAATATGTAACAATTTTATTATAGTATCAGGTTGATCTTAACCATAGAAACCATTTAAGATCTGAGAAGCATGGCCCTATGACGCAACGTTTCCGAGTCATGTCCTTCGGTTTTTATTCTATGTAAAAACTTTTTCTGGAAAGAAGTTGTTGTTCTGATCGGAAACCATGTGAACCACGAAAAGAAATTGGCTAAAAATCAAAAAAAGGAGTGAGAAAAAAAATTGCATTACTGCTTGCACGGGGGGATAAGAATTCGGTTATTTTTTACCTAGGACGCACCGTTTTCGAGATATTTGAATATCTTCTTTTTATCTGAGGTCCCATAGCACAGGGATGACCTAAGTCACACCTCGTCATCCATGTGTGTCGACAACCCACATGGGTATGTCAGGGCTAAATGGTTTCTATAGACAAGGTTAATATGGGGTTGTAATAATAATCAGTGATCGGAGTAGGTAGATTGATTTTTGGTACTTGTATCATAAATGCACACAGAAAGTATAACATGGATAAATCATTTTTCTGGAAAGTAATTCCGGTATTTCCAAATTCAATTAAATATTGTTAATGTTGTACCCAATTGCTTCGAGCTGCGAAGTGCGGTGCCGTAAACTGCATCGCGACGACGCCGCTCGGCTTATCGCGAAGCAACGGAGGGTATTATTATTATTAGCTCGTGGGCTTAGCGGGCTTTTGAACCACTCATCTGCCGGCGTAACATCACTGTATCACGCCGAGTTAAACAAAATGGGGCATAGCATATTCAAATGCTCTCAATGAAATGTGTACCTTTTCGAGTAATAAATAAGGTTCTATTTTGTATTAATTCATTGATAGGTGCTCGTCGCATCGCGTCTGGGTAGAGCTTTCTCGTATTCTGAATGTTAGGTACTTTCCAAAAGAACCTCTTGAAATGAATGCTCTATAAAGTGAAAGGTTACCTTAAAAGTAGTAATTTCTTTCGACTGCAAACTGACGACCTAGGCGCTGGTATCATGGGCGGCAACCTCATCACCCACTTAGGTGGATAGCTAGAGAATGTTAGGTAGCCATCAACACCGATTGAGATTAATTTCTCTCCATGTATTACCAGCCCTCTGAAAATACATAATTATACAGGGTATGTCAGACATAAACGCACAAAAGTAATTAATTAATTTTTTTTATTAGAAAAATGTCGACGATGCCAGATGCAATCATGCAACGTCGCCAACCCGGGTGGGTTCTTCACTTCAGTAAGCCATAGCTGTCTTTTCTGCGACATTTCCTACTTGAATTATGCGTAAAAAAATTATCAAGACAAATAGAGAATGGTAATTTGATTGTCCTACCTAACATCATGTTCATGAATATTTCTCTGCACATTCTTCACCCACTGTGCCTCAGTCTGCTTCCCAATGCTCTTGTTGACTTTGATAAAGTTCATGATGACAGGATCCACTCCACTGCAGAACAAACTCTTTTCATCATCAGACACGGCTATTGACAGTATGTCTGCTTTGTGAGTGGAATATGATTCAAGCTGAAATTAATGAAGTAGTCAAAGAATGAAGAATGGACAACAATTTGCTTGACTAAAACTGGCCAAAACTGTACCATCTATTTTTTCGGTCACTAATTATTTTATTTACTAAACATACTGGATAAAGTTGCATTTTAACTTTCATTGCCGGGAAAAATAACCAATTAACCCTTTAACCGCTTTAATCTCGTTTAACTCTTCAATACCCATAGGTGACAGAAGAGCTAATGAGATGGAGTATTTGGTTGTGGATGTGTGACCCTGGCAGAATAAACACGAGATTTGTTGTTTGTTTTGTTTTACATTGTACAACATGGCTTCTGAGTTCCCGGCACTGTATATGTTAAAAAGATCAATTTCAATATTGTTACCTGATCACCAAGAGTACTGTCCCAAAATATAAGTCTGCCTAAACTGTCTCCAGACACAATAGTGTTATCTGATAGTACTGCTAGTGACCACACTATAACTTCTCTGCCTCTGCGACTCACTGACATGCGGGTTATTGCATGCCCTGTCTGCACATTCCACACGCGTATTGTGTTTATTGAACCTGAAATATATTATTATTTGCAGATACATTTTTTATTGTTATGATTCTCATAAATTGTTCAGTACTGCGTTAAATTAATCATAATAGTTTTGTGACATGTGAACAAAACACAATTTTAACAAATATTCCACAAGTTCATACCTGTAACAAGCACATTTCCTGTTTTGTTAAATTGACAACACAATATTCTGCCTTCCTGTTTGTCAAATAACTTGTTATAAATAATCTCATTATTATCCACACTGTATAGGTTCACATATCCTTGTTCAGTTCCGACTGCTACAAGACTGTTATCTGGACTCACGTCTAGGCACCAAGCTGCGTAACCTGTCAGCAGCACCGTAGTTTTCAGACATAGTTTATCTAGATCCCATTCAATCAGGGCGCCTCCTAGACCTGTTGATAGCAGCCTGTCCTTAACCCAACCAAGTGCTTCTACAGAACCATTCTTCATACCAGGAATTAACTTAACGAGATACGGCGCATAGTTTAAGTCCCATATCTCAATTGACGCATCTCCTCTGTAATAACAATCAAAATTAATATCTAAACTTAATATCAAAATCTAATGAAAACATAAACAAAGTTTTATTTAGTCGAAAACTTACCGCGCAACGGCAATGTGTTTGCTTGTTTTGTTAAATGAAACACAGTTGATCGGTTGCGGTTTCGCGTTATAGTAACGAACTCTGTGCACTTTGCTAGCCATTTCAGAAACTATTATATTTATAAATAATTTAGAACTTTAAAATCACATGCCCTGTACACAACACATAACCTCCAATCAATCAATAGCATTGACTTGACTTGACAGTAGATATCACTTTTTCAAGTGTCAATGTCACGTGTCAAATCATCGCTAGAGTTATACATTAGCATTCCGGCTCACGATACCATCACTTGTAACACGCCAATTAAAGTGTTCCAAGAGACGACCGTACGTGTACTCTATGCGTACGCGTTTTATGCGTCCATATAGGTTACTATACATAAAAAGGTACTCTGTGATATAGGTGTCCGATAACGATTGATTTGACGCCCGGCCCTAACAGCGATGAGGCGTGATTTTATCGTGCGTCGTCATGAGTCGGAACGCAGAGCAAATAATATCTTGCAATAGATTTGCAAGATAGTATTTACTATTGAACAATTTAATTGGTTCTAAACTTCCAACCAATTAGAATAGTTGAGTCTAGTCTGAACAAGGATCTTGTATACCCTACGGACTAACTGGATTGATTACGAAGCAATATTACAAATGAGGATCAGTCATGATTTTTGTGAAGTATGCAGACTTATAACGTCAAAAAACAGTAAATACTGTGAAGAAATTATTTAAATCGAACCAAAAATGACTAAGCTACAGCAATTTTAGCATATTAGTTCCAGAAACGCGCCCGAGAATGAAGAGTCGCTGTGACGTCATCTGTCATATCGTGCGTCGTCATGAGTCGGAACGTAGAGCAAATAATATCTTGCAATTGCAATAGATTTGCAAGATAGTATTTAATAATGAACAATTTAATTGGTTCTAAACTTCCAACCAATTAGAATAGTTGATTCTAGTCTGACCAAGGATCTTGTATTTAATTTCAACTTCCGTAAGCTGGATAATGGCATTCGAAGTAGCGCATATCTGAGAGTTCGTCAAATCTTTAAACTCTCATAACTCGTAAATCATACGAAACACGATAAAAATATTGTGTACGTATATCAGGAACATAGTCATATAAACTAGATCTAGTAAAATAAATTTTGTGCTAAGGCAACATTATTTTTAAATCAACTTGCTTAATTTCTAAATGTCCAAGTTTCAATGAGTTAAAAAAAAAAGTAAAATCAAGTTTCGAGGATTGCAGTACGAGTACATATTTTCTTGAAAAATCGTGATTTAAATATTGGATACTTGCATACTACGCTATCTAAAGTTAATTTTTTCCATAATGGGGGACGGTCAAAGTGAAACTAAACCGTTACTAAGGGATGGTAAGTATTTAATTGGTTTTATTGTTTTGACAGCTGATGATTCAACTAATATTTCTTGTGATTTTTGTTGCTAAACAATGGAGTAAGATGGTTCAAACCAGCCGCTACGTAGTTCAATCAAAATACTTACGTTGTGCAACAGATTCACCAGTTATTACATGATTGGTTACGTATTTCTAACACGCGAATGTAATGTTTTTGTATGACAGAGGAGGTAAATGTCAGCACAATATCTCCTATCGGACCTGACGAGCTTCCTCCACCTTACCAGCAAGCAGGAATGCCGATGGTAACATGTCGCGTGTGCCAGGCTATGATCGACATATCAGGGAAGAGAGAACAGCATGTTGTCAAATGTTCAGAATGCAATGAAGCCACAGTAAGTAATTGAAGCAAAACCTATTAATTTTATACTTATGAAACTCTTGTAATTTCCAATTAGACTTCCAATTAGTTTAGGTCAGAAAGCTTTACTTATCATGATAATCTTATTGATTATAATATTTTCAATTCTTTTCTTTGTTTGTTCTTGTTGTTAATCAGTTCACTGACTCATAACACTGCAGATTATACTTTACTTAGTTTATAGATATTTTATTTCATCTGTATCGTTTTTTCAGCCTATAAGGAATGCTCCACCAGGCAAGAAATATGTGCGCTGCCCTTGCAACTGCTTGTTAATTTGCAAGTCGTCATCACAGCGCATTGCATGCCCCCGTGCAGACTGCAAGAGAATCATCAACTTGGCGCCATCGCCCGTCACTCCACCAGTGCCAACCTTGCCTGGAATGTGCAGGGTCATCTGTGCTCACTGTCAGGACACATTTTTGGTATGTAGAATGGAATATAAAAACAACTTTATTAATCTGTGTAAAATTATTCTGTTGCAACTCAGTATTTACAACATATAAAAAATAAACATAACCATTTCACAAGGAGTTAACTTACACTTCAGGTGTAATAATATCAAAATGATTTTAAAACAATATTATAATAACCTCTATCAATCATCACAGAATTATTTTACTTGACTGTTACCCTCATCATTGAAAACTAGCTTTCAATGACAAGGGCATTGTGGGTATACTATACACATTATTGTATTTTGTTGCTTGCCATTGTTAGAGAAGGTAACAAGCAAAATAACCATGTGTGTCTAGACTTTAAATAAATATAAATGTCACCTTGCATTATATTTTATGAAACCTTTACTGGATCAAAGGTAAAAACTGCAACGTTGCAGAAATGGCAATAAATTATTATTGTTTGTATGTATATAGGTTTGTATTTTTTTTTTTTAGCTACAGAAAACGCGACAAACTTAATCTCTAACTGGCGCGTATCAAATGAACCCTCTTGCTCTGACCACAGAAGAATATGTTTCTCTCTGGCAGCCATTACAAAAAACCCAGAACCACGGCGCAATCCTCGCCGTACAAATGTACCTGAATATAAACACCACTTAACTTCCCTACTAGCCAGGGAACAAAGACCCGTAAATCAAATAACTGACTCCGTAGAATTGGATAACGCCGTGACAAAACTCACAGACAACATAATCAAAGCATACCACACAAATTGTCAACTAAGCTCCCCACACATCAAGGGAAAGGGAAACCCCTGGTGGAACGCAGAGCTTGGCAAACTCAGAAATTCATTACGCAAACAATTTAACAGAGCCAAAAACTCGAGACGTCCAGAGGACTGGGAGCAATACAAAGAAACCCAATACAGATATAAGAAAGCAGTTAGGACCGCCAGAAACTCCGCCTGGCGCAATTTCTGTGAAAGCATTGAATCCAACACCGAAGCAGCAAGGGTCAGAAAAATCCTGTCAATTGACCAGGAACGTACCCTTGGTGCGCTGAAAAAACCAGACAACAGCTACACACTAACAGACCATGAGACCAGTAAGGTCCTACTGGAAACGCATTTCCCGGACTGCAACCTACTTGAGGACAGGACGTGGTCGAGCGCACCGGAACAGACCCCAACGGATCTTGACTGGTCCAGAGCACATAACATAGTGACAGAAGACCGAATTAAATGGGCCATCAGGACCTTCCAACCGTACAAGTCACCAGGACTAGACGGTGTCTTTCCGGCGCTACTGCAGTGGGGAGAACACTCCTTAGTGCCGTGGCTGCTGGTGATATACCGTGCCTGCATAGCACACAGATATGTACCACACACATGGCGTGAGGTGAAAGTTATTTTCATCCCGAAACCCGGCAAAACTGACTATACACAACCCAAGGCGTACAGGCCCATAAGCCTGACATCCTTCCTACTGAAAACCCTGGAAAGGCTTTGCGACAGATATATCCGGGACGGACCTCTCTTGGAGAGACCGCTCCACAAGCAGCAACATGCCTACTCAACAGGTAAATCAACAGAATCTGCACTACATAGCGTGATCTCAAAGATTGAATGCGCTATAAATCACAAAGGCTCTTCGTTAGCAGTCTTCATAGACATCGAAGGAGCTTTCGATAAGACTATGTTCCGAAGCATCAGCACAGCACTCGAAAGACACGGTGTCGACTCGACCTTGAGTGGCTGGATCACAAATATGCTCAGACTTAGAGCAGTACAAGCAAATATAAATAACACTACAAGGGCCATGGTGGCGAAGGGTTGTCCCCAAGGGGGTGTCCTCTCACCTTTACTATGGAACTTAGTTGCAGATGATTTAGTTAAAAGACTTAACACCAAAGGTTACTTCGCCGTAGGATATGCCGACGATATAACCATTATAATAAATGGCACTCACGAAAATACACTATGCAACCTTATGCGGCAGGCCTTGAAAATAGTAGAGGACTGGTGTAAGGAACACCAACTGACTGTGAACCCCACTAAAACTGAATTAGTACTTTTCACCAAAAAAAGGAAATTGGCAGCACTACAGCTACCACGTTTCTTTGGAACTACCCTTAGCCTGTCAACTGAAGTCAAGTACCTGGGCGTCTACCTGGACAAACAGCTGAATTGGGCAAAACATACTGAGTACATCACCAAAAAAGCCAGTATATCTATGTGGCAGTGTAAACGCATGTTAGGCCGCAGCTGGGGCATAGCCCCAAGGATCACTCACTGGCTATACACCTCTGTTATTAGACCAATAATCACATATGGCTCCCTAGTTTGGTGGCCCAGGACCGAACTGAGCACAGCACAAAAAGATCTTGAAAAACTGCAACGACTCGCTTGCGTAGCGATCACTAGCAGCATGAGAACCACACCTACGGCTGCCCTGCAAACGATGCTGGGACTGCCCCCACTGCATCTAATAGTGCAGGAGGAGGCGGCCTCAGCGGCCTTCAGGCTCAGCGCATCGGGCACCCTGAGTAAAGATTCCAGAATCAAACACATACGCATAATGGAAGACGCCATCAAACGACAGCCTATGATGGCAGCACCTACCGACAAAGCTCCAAAGGCGTATCATTTCCAAAAGAATTTCAATATTCAACTAACAGAAGAAGAGCACGACTACTCAGGCCCAGCTGAACTGAGAGTCTACACGGATGGATCAAAGACAGATGCTGGCACGGGAGTTGGAGTCTTCTCCAACGACCTCAATATCAGAATATCCAGAACGCTAGGAGAATTCAACACCGTCTACCAGGCGGAATGTGTTGGTATAATCCTAGCGGCCCACGCCATAGAAACTAGGAATGTAACGGACACACACATTCGGATACTCTCCGATAGTGCTTCAGTCATACAATCCCTAGGCAAAAACTCTACCACCTCGAAAATTATACAAGAATGCCACTCAGCACTGGAAAGTGTCACAGTGCCGAAACGCAATACGGTGACACTACAGTGGATTAAAGGACATAGCGGCTCACTGGGCAACGACGCGGCGGACGAACTGGCCAGGAGAGGATCTGGAGCGGTGGCCTTCGGGCCCGAACCAATTGTGCCGGTCCCCTTTGGTCAGCTGCGTAGTTGGCTACGTGAACACACGCAGATACAAGCAGAGCGCTGGTGGTCCTCGACACCGGGATGCAGGCAGGCCAAGGAGGCCCTACCACATCTCAATAAAGCCCTCACCAAAAAACTCATAAGACTGGACAGAGGCGGCCTGCGCCTGGTGACGGGGACCATCACCGGACACTGCACACTGAATAAACACCTTCACACGATAGGCATCACAGACAGTCCCCTGTGCAGAGCATGTTTGGAGGGGGAGGAGACGATTGCACATGTGCTCCTGGACTGCACAGGTGTCACTGAAATACGCACACGAACCTTAGGATCCCCGAACTCCCTTATTGATGCCCTGAAAAACCTAAGAGGCCTTATCTGTTTTTGGAGAGAGGTGGGCTGGTTGGAATAAGCCCACCTAAGGTTGTGGCCGCTATGGCCCACGTACAATGGTCCACACGGGACTAAGTGCGGAAACCGTTCATAGATAGATAGATAGATAGATAGGTTTGTATTGTTTGTACATTGCTATAAAAATAATCATCCACAGTTTATTACTCATTGTATCAAATAAATTCTAGGTATGTAAAAAATAATAAATTATTATTATCAAATTCAGTACGAAGAATTTTTTTTTACTAATAACGACTACTATGACAATGTCACTAATAATATTATCCATTTCTGTTTATTGACACAAATGCATAATACAATTACTGTTGTGAATTTACAATGTTTAGCAAATAGTCTTACTTTCACAACAGCTGTTCTACACTTTTCAGTGTAAATGTTTAACAGATTTTTTGCAATTTATTTATAAACATTTAGTGGATTTATCATTTCATTATACACTTTGTATAATTATGTTGATTTCATTATCTATCTACACTCTAATTAACCTACTTATTGAAGAAATTCAACCACAAAATATCCTCAGCACTTCTATGGTATCATAAAACCAAAATCCTTACAATGTTTACAAAAAGATAAAGTATTCTGATAGTTTTTGTTTATAACAAAGATTCTTATTTTTCATTACTGTGAGTAAGAAAGTGACATAAATATGTTCCTAGTTTGATAGTGGCAAAACATATCTCTGCTATGACACATATTTTATTAGATATAGATACTTATATGCAGAGTTGATAAGGTCGTTGACCTAAGATAAATATTAATTAATTACGTAAGTATAAATGTATTGGTTGGTGATATTCCAGTATCAACTGCTGAAGAACGCGCCGGTGCGGTGTCCGCATTGCCGCAAGGTGTCGTCGGTGGGCGCGCGCATGGCTCGCATGCGCGGCGCCATCTTCGCGGTGCTGTCGCTGGTGTTCCTGGCCATCGCGCTGGGCGTCACGCTGGGCACGCTGTCGGCCGCTAAGAGTCACGGTGGCGGCATCTACGTCGCATACGTCGGCGGCTTCCTGCTCGCCTTCATCCTCGGCAGTCGAGCCGTCTACTACTTCGCCATGAAAGTAAGCACCATTGAGGGCCCAATGTAATAGTCGTTTAGTCACTCGACTTTGTGATAAAATTTGTATGACTAGAAAATATATTATATAGAAAATTCTCAATTCCATATAGCATTGTTATAAGAGCTTGGTTTGCAGAGTGTATTTAAACCATCTCAATATAGAGCCAAGTTTGTTCTATTTGATGATTAGTTGGCGTTGATATTGCGTTAAATGTACCTAAAATAAACTTTGGAAGTAAATTATGTTATTAAATCGAATAAAGTGTAGGTAAGTTATGCCCTATTCTTAACAATGGAAGACGCTATTGTTAATGAATAATTTAGTCTTGTTGGATACATTTTGACAAACAGTGTTGTATCTGGGATTCTAACATTCATCTTTTTCAATTATTGTGTTAAATAGTTTGTTGGTATGTATTTATACTGCAATGATAAACTTCATGGATAAAAACAAAAAATAACGTAAATGGGTAAGATCCATAAGGAATCTCATATCCTTAAAAGAAATTCATTGATCCAGAGGTTGCAGTTGTTCTTATAATATAAACTAAACGCAGTGTTTCTTACTCATCGTCAGCAGCTCTTCAATAGCAATCATAAATATAAAACACAAATGTAAAGCTCTGAGATTATTATAATTTCTATTTAGCACTTTATGTGAAATTTTATAAATTTAGAAAAGTGTATTATTCATACAGGGTGACATTATTTTGCCTTCTAGGTTATTTTTATGCAATTTTTTTTTATCATTGAAGTTGTCATGACATTCTGTTTGCAAGTCTATAAATATGTAGCAAATTGTAAATATTTGTATTTTCTAATAACCTTTGACAAAACGGACTTGAAATGATGATGTATGTGTCTACATCGTATTTATTCATTTATTGCGATATATTAGAAAAGCTGCTGTAGATAATTTTAATATTAGTCTACAGAATTTGTCACAAACAAAAAAAAGGTTAAACTTTCGTTTGATTCATAATAAGTCCTGGTGTTAAACTAATTTCAGATATTATAAGTACCTATTAAAAATCATGTATCAAAGAAACTCATTTAAGATATTTCCATATTTAAATGAGCCACATTTAGAGATTGTAAAGAGATCCCAAGGCTAATACGTATGGAATCATATTAAAAAATGTCATATAAAATAAATGCAAATATATTATCTAACTTGAATTGTAGACTGACTTCATTGATAAATTAAATTAACTCCGAATAGCTTCTTTCAAACATTCGTCGTCACTCATTCATTGTTGTTTCTATCGCGTCATTCCAAGAACGTTGTTTATGTATAGCAAAATTGGTGTAGATCTGTAGTGCCCGCGCCAAAGACGACAAGCAAATGACGTGAGCATCAAGCATGCTATGAAGTAACAAACCAGCAATATTTAGCTGATAAAGAAATCGCTCATTAACAAAATTAGTTAAGATAAATGTTATGAATACATAATTATAATCCACAAAAAATAATTTGGTGCTGAATTTTATAAAGTTTAGATGAGTGACGGTGAAGACTTACATTTGCTGCAGCATTCCTCATGTCGCTAGTACATGGCGCGTGTTTTAAGTAAAGATAACCCTTCTTTAAAGACGGGCAAATACAAACGAAGATTTGTACACGAATACTGCTTCGATATTAAAGAATAAATTCCCGAATTTATTCTTTATGTCGAGGCAATTGAATATTATAGCCACTATTAATGTAGAAGTAAAATACTTACGCCATTATTATAGTTATTTTTATGTTCACAGTAACAAATTTATAACTTATTAATTGACTTCAATCGTGTGGAAGTTTAAAATTATCCCACAGGAACATAGACTACCGGGAGAAACTATCATAAGTCCGAATTCAGGTCCACCCGTGTTCCAAATTTCATCCAAATCTGTTCAGCAAGGGTTATGGCGTGAGTGATTTCATCAAACTTAATAAAACTAAATATTATAATGTGAAATTATAATATTTAGTAGGATTTTACTATCTCAATATTACCTACAATGTCGTGAACAGACCACGCAGGCGTAGATAGGATTTCAATGGCGAGTGTGCAAGATATACCAATTTTTTTTTATCACGTGTCTCTTGAAAGACGTCAAGTGCATGGGTAAAACCTCGAAATAGACATTTTGCTGCGCCTGACCATTCGTTCGGTTTGTGTGAACATTTACTTCATGGTTATAATATTTTGTACCCTAAAATTGGCGATTTATCGTGTTGTAATTTGTGTATATGTAAATATCGAACACGACGAACAGAAAGTCGGGTTCTCGTTAGCAGGCTGTATTATGACGTGCACAAGTATCTGTACCTATTATTTAAACTTTTGCATTCTATTCTTTGTTTTATTAATTTTTATTTAAACAATATATTATTATATCGGATGGTAGTAAGGGCTAGCAGTCAATGTTTGTGTTATTATAATTACATTGTATAGTTTAACTATAATAATCGAACAATATGTGGATTAAGTTTTAGATTTGCTTTCAGTGAATAAAATTAATAGTACCACCATATAATAATACCATGTATAATTGATTATTAATTATTTCATGAAATGTTAGTGCTTTACACATGTATTTGTAGTTATAAGTCAAATAAATTGTACCAATCGACATCTCATTTGATTTTCCTTTAATTTTATACCACCACATAGGAAGAAAACAACTATAGAATAATGTATGTATTTTATTAATAATGATAACAAAATAAATTTAAGGAAGATACATTACTGTAGGTATATTAAAAGTAGGCGTATTTACCAATATTAATATTGAAAAAGAATAAAAATCTAAGAACTTACAAATAACCGTGCACTTACGTTATAATTATGACACATTAATTCTTTTTAAAAAGTTGTAATAAAAGAAAACAAAGGTACCTTGAATATAGGTACGTTACGTAGGCTAGTACTTGCTTTGTACATTAATAATACAGTAGGTGTTTTTGTTTTGTACTATTTATTGCAAAACATTTTCAGTACCTACATATTACTTGAATAAATACGATACAATACAAAAAATACCATCATTTTATGACCTTTCAGTTTAAAAAATACATTGAAATTTTAAAATAGTTTGTAAAGAATCTAACTCTACACACGACTAGACGAACTGATTAGACAAAATAGTCGGTGATAAATATCGGGATAAACGTTCCAACTTACTCTAATTATCGTATAGGTACTTTCTAAGGAAGGAATGTCTTTCGCACAACATACAAAGCATTAGATTGTTGAATGCATTAAATCTAGTACCATGTACTTAAGAAGACATGTACAGTAATTTATTCGTACTTATAGAGGGGAATTTATCGACCGACAAGAAGCGAGAATGTTGATGCGAGACACATTACCGCACTCATGCGTTTAAATATGGACCTTATTAATAATGATAAACGGTACAAATTTCAGTAGGACCACATAACGATATCTATGTCTGTGCACACTGACGCAGAATCAGAGACTAGACTCTGGGTCAGTGTGCCTTGACCCTAAGCATAATGTTCTCGTCGCTTGATACTTGACAGTCGTAAATTGTATCTGGTTGTCCTGGTTTTCACCGAAGACAGGATTGAGGATTCGGGCTCCCGGGTATATTTAAACGTAACTGTTACCCCGTGTCCTAACAAAAAGTGATCGCTGTCCGTATA
Source organism: Mythimna impura (assembly GCA_905147345.3). NCBI lineage: Eukaryota > Metazoa > Arthropoda > Insecta > Lepidoptera > Noctuidae > Mythimna > Mythimna impura. Next base: position 17,028,591 of record LR990357.1, on the reverse strand, counting down.
TGCGATCGTCGCTTATTCCATCCCACTCATTTGTTCGGAAAGCTGGAAGGCGCCGTCTTGGCATCTTGGCATCACGACGAGATGTTCGGTTTCGCCGAACAAAATGAACGCGATTATCGCATACTTACTCGCGTGACGATCGCTTGCATTAGGACACGGCCTAAGCCGTGTGAACATGTTGGTGGTTAATGGGTCTTATTGTAGGAGTCCTTGTGCTGATATCCCGACACGTAGCCTGAGGCATCGGCGAGGTCCTTTCTGCCCGCGATGCCCTTACCCTTGCCCGTCTCATCAAACCGTTGCTTGTGCGACCCTGTGTACTTACTGGTATCAGTCAGACGGTCTACAGTAGCTGCAGCCGCCGGGGATTTAGTCACCTGAAATTGTATAAACGTTAGGTAAGCGATCTGCTTTCATATTTCAAAACTACCGCTGTATACCTATGCTGTATTATTTTGTTCATGAATTCTTGGGTAGCATTGATCATAAGACACTACTGGACCCTGGAATAAGGTATGGCTAAGAACTCAGAGTATCCCGTCTTTAGTCTCCTCCCGTTGCAGTCTGATTTCATCGTTGAACTAATAACATTATTACCTACCTACCACTTAATGGTGATAATTATAAGTGAGGCAAGAACAGTGTACGACGTAGAGGAAAAATATTTATTTTACATAATGAGAATCGTAAACAGTAGGTACGTCTGTCTGTACCTATCCTACGTCTTGACTTACATCTACATCGATAAAACTCAAGGTTTTTTTAAAGTTATGAAGATGAGAATTGCGTTGGTTTATACACTGAAACTTACGTGTGATGTCAATCCTGGCTGTCCACAGCTGGTTAGCTTCTTCTTTATATCATCCAGCTCTACCTTTTTACTTTTAGCAAGATCTTCGAGGAATTTCTGGTAATCATCGAAGCCAAGTTTCAGTGTCTTCAGCTTCTTGAAGTGAATTGCTGTATCTGTCGTTGTGATTTTCTTTCCATCGATCACCTTTGCCTGTTTCATCCATTTGTCGCTTTGTGACAGAGTGATCGTTTTGCCATCTGATTTTAAATCTCCGAATTTGGAGAATGCTTTGAAGGCATCCTGGAAATAAAATAAGTTCATCAGATCAGTGGTTGAATCTAAGTGTAGGACATACTTAATATAGAGACGCAACTACGTACGAAGGTAGGTGCGTCTAATATGTAAGATTGCGTGCACTATGTGTCCAAGAAAAATAGGTTAATGTTGCATACGTATGGCTTTGGGTTACTAACCTAATAGTGGTAGGAACTATTGCCTACTTTAAAATCTAGCTAGAAGAAAGTGCACTGGTTTAAAATTATGAAAACATGGCTAACACTGCTAACCGAGAAGACAACCAGTGCCATCAATTGCTGCTTCCAATATATATTTTTTTCTTTTTCTTTTCGACGAACTGCCTCCACCAAAATCCGGTGTCTCTTTATCTATCCGAATTTCTAAAGTCTTAAAATTTCGATATTACCTTCAGCGTGACCACTTCAGCTTTGGCCGTTCCATTGGTTGCTCCTGGCGCGGTCCCGTTCTCTAGCTTGACGTCCTTCACTTCCTGCGTCACCTGCTCCACCGCGGCGTCCGCCTGTGCTGCCTCTGACATCTTTATTTATACTGTAATTTAAAAATATATAAAATTAAATTAATTCTCTTAACTGTCTGAATGCCGGGAGCGTAGATCCACGCGAGACACAATGTTTTTTAATTGTGTCTCTAATAGCCGGCATACGAAAGGTTAAGCGGTAAGTTAGGTACTATTGCGGTTTCTAATGGGGAACTGGGGAAGTTCCTAAGTAAGTAGAACATTGCAAAGGCAATTAGACGTGCGGGATTGTTCGAAAGTCCGTGTCCCTATGCATTCCAGTACCGTGGCACTGGAATGCATATTACAAACAGGACGCCATCTTGACATTCCAGCTACCAGCCCCAAGAGAACGAGACGCCTGCTTAGAATTTTTTTCGGTAAGAATGCAATCAGTGATAATCATTTACTGTAATACCTACTTTAAATCTTCATTGCAATTATTTTAAACTGTTAAGTGACCTTGTTAGTTTATGATGTTACTATTATTTTGTGAATATTTCTAGAATTAAAAATGTGACATGAAATTTCAGGTTAGGATGGTACCTAAGTATGTTGTTAATTTGCCAAAAGTGAGCATAATAATTAGATGTTATTTTAAGCTATTTTGTTTAAAAAATATTGATTACCTAGAGAAAGAATATAAAACTGTTACAAAGATAAGAATTTTAATAAAATAATAAAGAAAAATGTGAATATAATTTGGTACCTATACTAAGTATATTCCAAATTACCTGCACCCTAAGTCAAATCTTGTTTTTGGAGTTTTTTAGTTTGACAGGCATTTTGATAAGGTTTCTGCCCCCCTAGCCAAGTTACAATCGTTTCGTTCGGCGCAAACGCCTCGAGTAGGCCACGCCTCCGAATCCTTTGTTCTGACCACGTGACTGAGCGTTGAGATGACGTCAGAACAAAGGAATCGGAGGCGTGGCCTACTCGAGGCGTTCGCGCCGAACGATACGATTGTAACTTGGCTAGGGGGGCTGGTTTTGAGTTTTTGGCGGGATTTCTTCGAGTGAAGTTCAGTGGCTGTTTTAATTATTCGCAAATTAATTCCTAGTGGATATTGTGATGTAAAATTTGTGTAGTTTTGTATCTCAAGTGTCTGCGCAACTGGAATAATATGTGGAATCATTGAAATAGGCGCGGTCTCGGTAAAATGGAGCTGAGAATTTTATTGTAGTTTTAGCTACCTCAGCGAAGTTTGCTGAGAAGGCTGAATCAATACATTTGCTGCCAAATACTTTAAAAAACATTAGAATGTGTTACACCTGCATTCTAATGTAAAACAAAAAGAAACAAAAACTGATGACTAGGCAGCATGGTCTCTGACCCTAGTCTGTTCCAAAGGAATGAAAGAAAAAATAAAAAAGGTTTCTGGTTTTTGTTATTTATCTGATTGTTTTTATTACCTATTAAATTTTAATGATTTTCCAGTAATTTAATGTACCTACTTATTTTTATTGAGCCATCCCGTTTCTCTTTAAATTCATTCTTAAAAAACAAACTAATTTAATATTCCAAATATGCTGCAGTTCCTCTACCTTCTTTTTACACTACCTAATTAGTAGACAATAAGATACCACTTTCTTGCAACGCCATCATTGCATAGCGCTCTTTCATAGATAAAATATAAAACAAAGACTCAACTACGTTTTTTTTTTTTGAATTTATCGCTAATAGACAGACAGACGCGTCTGTCTGTATATTCGCGATAAATTAATAAAAAAATTATAAAAGTATCTCGAAACCTCGAAAGTACTTGGAAGTCGGTTATTTTTTTTTTGTGAAATGTTTTTTTATTTCACACTTTTTAGTTGCTATACACTTATAAACAGAGTGCCTATTTCTCATGACAATTCCAACCCAAACACTGCTAGGATACATTGTTTTATTAAAAAGTTCCTGTATCTACCTTCCACCTTCCGGCTCCATCATCAGATCAGTTCGATAGTACCTTATAGCCAAAGTGCATCTCATGACAATTCTAATAAGCCCAAACACGGCTAGGATACATTGATTAATTACGGAGTTCCTGTGCCTACCTTCCGGCTCCATCATTAGATCAGTTCGATAGTAGGTACCTTATAGCGAAAATGCATTTCATGACAATTCTAATAAGTCCAAACACGGCTAGATTACATTTATTAATTACGGAGTTCCAGTGCCTACCTTCCGGCTCCATCATCATCATCAGATCACTTCGATGATACCATTTTTAACGTAACTATTCAGAACCATTCAATTATTTGTATTGTCATAGTCGCTTTACTACCTTCATTGTGATATCTATTTAAGCATGAAGTTACGTTGACCATTTCTGGTCTTCTTCATCAGTTCTACTTCATCAAATGTTACTTTTTGACTGTAAATCCTTAAGTTCTCGATGAAAATACTAAAATCACTATATGGTTGCCTATAATATTTGAGGAGTTTCCTCGATTCCTCATGGATCCCATCATCAGAACTGGATTTTGAAAAAAATGAGATCAATCTGGAAGCATATCTTTTTAGGGGAAAAAAATTTGCGAATCGGTCCATAAACGACGGAGTTCTGAGGTAACAAACATAAAAAAAATACAACCGAATTGATAACCTCCTCCTTTTTTTTTTAAGTCGGTTAAAAATTACTAAACGGTTCATGCGGTTTTCACCAGTATACAAAATGAGTCACGAGGAAGGTTTATGGATAATATAATGCATGCATATTATAGTAGAGAAAAGCCGAGAAATTCAAAGATTTCTAACACCCTTGTGAAGCTGGGGAGGGTCTCTTTATGTAAATAAATAATCAATTCAAAGATTTGAAGAATTAAGTAACATAATCGTTAAAACTTTGCCAGCTCTCCGCCAGTTAAACCTACCTACTTATCTAAGTAGTAAGCAGGTAAAACATGATAGTACACTACATACGTGTACAAATCATTGTCAGGTCCCCAAGTTTCAAACAAATTACGCCACTTCAAATAAATGGGATTCGTAATGAAACGGAAAAAAACGTTCATTAAATCTTCAAATAATTATGACGGTCAATTTACACTATTGCATTTGATGAGAGTCAAGGATGATGTCATACATAAACTATAAACATACAGTTGTCTATATCTATTGCAACATATCGTAGGATAACGCGACCCGTAGTAGTGGCTCACGTTCGAATGCTAAAAGCGGCAATTACATCACTGACCTTGCCAACGAAACGATCTGCCGGCAACTTGCCGTAAACATCAGCTGAGATTCCAAACTTGCATTAGGTACATATATACCTAAGTGCTTAAATAAACTGGTTGCCTCCTACGTTTCTTCAGGTTTGTCGGTACATAACACAAATGAAACTATATTACCTTGCCGTTCTGTTTGTTCAAATAAGGAAATTACTTAATGCCTGATTTGGCAGTCTGACCTCGGAGGCGGCTCTAATCCTGAAGACAATGTGGATATAAACACAAATTCATTAATCACTCCTTGACAAGCTTGTGGGGGCTCAAGAGGAACAATATGCTATTACACCTCCGCTGATTTTTCACTGTGGGTGCTCGTCTATTATATCTAGACTAAATGATCTGACCTACACACGCTGGAGATCAAGGCTGATCATAAAATATGACTTGATTTGTTCCAGGACGCGATGAATCACTTAAAATTTAAATAGATCTCCGAGATCTACGAAAATCAATCGTACCTAATTAATGTCACTTTGATAGGTCGACCTAATAGATTTTTGCATAATTCCTTCCTTGCGCAGTTATTTGTATTTCATACCTAACTTAGATACGTATCCAATTCATGAAATTTACATAACAGCGTTTACAATCAAACAAATTATAACTGTAGTTTAGGTGGATGAAGTTCGCATATAACACAAAGGAGCGCCCTTGACTGATATTATTTGTGACGCCCTTGTTGATTTTATTGAAAGTTAAAAAGTCGCAGTGCGTATTTCATTACCTAGCACAAGGACAAGACGTGTCTATTCGTAGAAATAATCATTTTAATGTTATGACGATTTTTTAAACTAATGGCGAAGCAGCTAAGCAAACTGTTTGAATAACAAAAGTCGGTTTGTCTAGGAGTAGAGCAGGGGGGCTATTGGCTAACTTTTTCAATAACAGTTGACAACTAGCATTCGTTGCACACTAAACTTAGTTGTCAACTGACAATTTCATAAAATTGGTATTACGTATCACACAAGTGACTAACAAACTACGGTGGAAATGTGGTGAATTATAAAAATTTAAGGTGCCTATTGCGACCACTCTAAAATTTTATCGACTATTATACAGCTTCAAAAGCTTACACAATCGCAATTTTAAAAGTATCGATACAATAACATCTGTCAAAACGTGTTACGGTGGCTATCAAAGGCACCAGTGGCTAATGACGTCACTGCAGTTGGTCACTGAAGATAGGCAATACGAAACTAGCTGTTTGACAGTTCAATGATGCACATTGTTAACAAGTGATCATCACTTGAACTGTCAACAGAGTTACGCAATAACCCCGCTGGTACTTAATTCTACAACTAAGTATAGCATATGTAGGTAGCTACATCAGCTTTATAGGCCCGGTACCTACTGCATTTATGTCAGCGTACTGACATACAATGGAGGTCGACGCCTTGGCGGCACCTCTCCGACCTACTTCTTACTTTAACCCATATTTATACAATTCCGGCCGTAGCTCTCTGCATGCGCGCGGTCTGTTTACACTGAGCTCATAGCTGCACCGCCATAGTCACATAAAAAACAGCGACGAGCCTTTTGAAACTGCAACTGCATAAACTGCACACACTATCTAGGAAGTCAGTCATATACCGTAATCAAATGCTGATAAAACGATAAAATTAACAACATAATTATGTAGTGAATAATCTAATCTTATCAATGCAAAAACAAAGGACATAAAAGTTATAAATTTTGACTTCCACAATGTTTTTGAGCATTTAGGTTCTTCAAGAAAACTACGTGTCTACACTGTCCAAACTACGATATATCTATACACATTTACGATACAATCCAGGAACAGGAACTAGGCTCCGCTTTACTATTAGTTACATAAGTAAACACAATATTATGTTCCCGTACAACTAGCATGTGACCCACCTAGTGACCGAGACTGACGTCACCCCCATCACCACTCGCAATAAATGCCCTCCAGTAATGAGTCATTCTTATAAAAATATAATATTAGCATACGGATACGCCCCTAATATTAACTCACATTATTTAACTTTCCCCTTAGACATATCTACGGTTTCTGTGGGCTTCCTTCGCGTGACTAAAACAAATCAGACTGCACGTTGGAAAATTGTAGAAACAGGTTTTAGAAACTTTGCTATTCACCTTAGACACAAGCCTAGGTCCCTATAGAAAGGTAAGTACTTCTGGACTGCAGGAAATTCAATATCATCCAAAGACAAACGTCCTTAACATAATTATGCTTTGGTCGAAAACGGCACAATGGGAGGCAACTCATTGCGCTACGTTCATCTTCGAACGTGATTTGTGTGTCTAATGAGTTAAGACTCGCACATAACACGATGGAGCTATATTTACTTGAAAATGATGTCATGTTTAAGATGACAGACGGTTTAGCTAGTGGTTCAGTTGTAAGCAAGCAGCAAGCGATGCTTATCTATGTAATTGTGAGAGTCTGGGGATGCCCTGAAGTAAAGAGGACTTTGACTATTGTTAATTGTCTAATACTTTATTCAGGAATAATCTATAATCTGGCATCTGTAGGAGCGTTTGAAAGAGTTACCGTGGCTCTAGAACACAAAGATAATTGTGCGTACAGCTAAGGAGTGGAATTCCTTGCCGGAATCTGTGTTTCCTGATGGCCACAACCCGGGAATCTTTAAGTCAAGAGTGAATAGGTTACTTCTAGGTAAGCGCGCTTCATCGTCGACCGTATCGTCGCTTTCTATCAGGTGAGATAGCGGTCAAGCGCCAACCTATCAAGAATTAAAAAAAAAACAACAAATGAAGTAACATACCTAGGTGGATTTTAGTCAATAAAAGTCTGACACTTTCATTTGATGACTTCCCACCTCAAAAAATAAAGAGTACTGTCTAAACTAATAGACTGTACTGTGTATAGACCATAGGATATAGTCCAAATAGGAATCGGTCCTATATGTCTAAAGGTAAAGGTCTAGTATCTAGGTTAAACCCAAACGAGTTAGCAGTAGGTAGGTAGGTACCTATTTGAAAACTGTCACTTGCAACCACACCCTGACGGTAACGGACATTTGATACCTTGCTTTTATAGCCATGAACTTTGTTGTTTATTGTGTCATGTTTTAAAACAGAATATTTACTAAGTTAAAAGCTTCAAGGCTTTCTTTTACTTTATAATTTAGTAGTTAAGTATAATCACCTAAGGTGATGGTGCAAAGGGCGGGTGGCGCCGAAAGACAAGGCCAGGCCTTGCAGTAAGTAGGTACGTATTTTAAGTTCGGTTTGGTAGAACATCTAATTAGATTCAGTTTGACTGAACATTAAATTTCTTTAAAAAGAGCTTGAAATGAAAATAGAGTAGCTATAGCTAGGTTTCAAGAATCTCTAATCTCAAACTGCTAGAGAAAATACGCTTAAAAGTTACTCAGGCTACAATAAACTGGAAAAGAAGGGTTCCATACAGTGTGACTTGTCGTGACCTTTCTAAATTCCACTCGGAGTGCGGCAAATCAGATATCGCCCCCCCCCCTGTTAATAGCTAGGAAGCCCTTGTCTGGCGGTATAGCAATACGGAACGATCGAAATAAAGATTCTATCAAAAGACAGGTTTTTCCATTATTTCATTTGACTTAACACACGCAGCTTAGTTAACAAAGAATTGAAATTATTTGACAGTAGTTTTGATGCAACGGGAGGCTTACAAATTCATAGTTTCATCCATTAGTCCTGAATTAAAAAAAAAACAATAATAGGTACCTACGCACTAGGTAAATTTTGATGCAAATGGGCAAAGTTTGTCATTGCAGACCTGGGATAGACGCCTGAACCGAATGCGAAGCCGTTGTGGAGCCGTGAGACTATAATGATAAATGCGTGGGCCAATCCTACAACGTTTTTCAACAAAAAAACTTATTACTTTTTAAAGTGTTTGAAAACTTAAATTTCATAAACATTGGCGCGCGAGTTCGATTTCTGCACAGAACAAATATTTGTATGGCCAACAAATACTTAGGTGTTCCGGGGCTGAGTGTCTCATCGTGTATGTGAGTTTACATGTTTTTGAACGCATTCACGATACAGAAGTTATTCCTAGTGCAAGGTATATTAAATGAAATAAAAATAAAAATCTTTGGTAATATTTAGTAATAAACTATTGTGGGATATTGCTCGCAGATTTTATCATGTATATCATCATCATCATCATGATCATGTAGGTTGACTGCTATGCCGGAGGTCGTGGGTTCAATTCCCACCCAGGACAAATGTTTGTGTGATGAGCACAATCATTTGTTCTGTGTCTGGGTGTAATTTATCTATATAATATGTATGTATTTAGAAATATATAAGACTATAAGTATGTTTATCAGTTGTCTAGTACTCATAACACAAGCTCTGCTTAGCTTGGGACTAGATGGCGTTCTGTGATAGTTGTGGAATATATAATATATGTTGGTATAATTATATTTTATATAGATAAAGATAGGCTGATTGCTGTCTTACCTAATATAATAATGCTAGCCTCTAAATTTTTCGGTATGATTGCGAAATATACTTCTTTGCGAGACTTAAGGCAGTGCAGCAGTGAGGATAGGAGTCGATTTTCGAAGTACCTACCTACCGAAGTGTGATAAAAAATTACTTTTAGAAGTTCTGAAAAAACTAAAACATTTCAATTCCACGTACAAAGAAGTGCAATTAATATGAAATTGATATAAGAACTTGTTGAACGCATAGTTTCGACAACTTTATAACGAACTACGTTCACATTAACTACAAATGGAGGGAAATCGGGAAAGTGAGGTAGCGTGCGAAAAACTAGACAGAATGTGAACGGCCTTGCAAGTTTCTATATTGGAGTTGATAGCTAAATGTTCTGCATAAACTTTCCCTGATGCCTACAATACTGAGCAAGCTTGTTTCATCGCCAACATCTCTCTACCTATATTTTCCATAATGTTAGAACTTTTGCAGGTGTTTTAATCGGTTTGATTTAATGTTCTATTATCCACACTCATAGTGAGCGCTTTTTGCAGGAAGGGGTAGGTATTTTCTTACCTATGTTTTTCTCATTTTTGTTAATTTTTTTGTGTGTTACTCTGTGGCCGGACCACAGTTTAGTACTCAGATGCTATAGTTCGAAATAATACCTACCTAAAGTCTACTTTCATCGGAATATATATATATTTTTAGTACCTCAAGAGATATCTTTTTAATTAACAATTTATGTGGTCCGGCCGCCAGGCAGTGCTCTCTGGCCGCGCCACCTCAAATTAAATAGACCATAATGAACTATTAATAAATCAATATCCCGAAAAAAACTACCTAAAGAGTACCTTGCATACGACAAATATGGTCCAATAAACCCCTTTAGTTAAGAAGTTATTGGTCGTAGGGTGTGGTCCGGCTGGAAGGTATAAGTACTCTGCAGCAAGTCAATTTTGCAATATTTAATATTAACTATCCATAAATCAATTTAAGTAATAGTACCTTTTCTCTACTCTTCGTTGATACTTTTTTCTCTCAAGAAACTATTCATTTTGATTAGTTAATCTTTAAAGTATGTGGCGCGGCTAGGGAGGATTACTTTCAGCAAACATAACGAAATATGCTTTATTTCTTTATGCCAACGAAAACTTCATAATAAGTACTTTATAAAAAGACCTGGACTTCATCTATAAACTTTTATTTTTATTACCAACAATGATTTTGAAAAAGGTGCACTTTTTGGTTTTTGTTTACCCATCTACCTAAGAATAGGTAGTTAATTTGACGAAGTAAGTGAAAATTTTGGTTTAAAAAAAAACAATAACTATACGAATAACAAATATATTTTCATAATCAAATATTAACAATTGTTAATACAAGGAATTTTAAATGACGGAAAAGTGTTTTAAATAACAAACTAAAGTCAATAGATTGAATTTAACCATTTAACCCTTTAAACAAGAAATAACAATGAAAAAAAGAGTGTCCCAAAACCGCGTATTAAAAATATAGTCAATCAGTATTACAAATAAAGGAGTTTTGAAGTTATTTTCCAACTTTAAAATGCAAGGCCTAAATTAAAAATAAACATTTTGATAAAAATAAGTTATAATTTACAATTTTGCGTATAAAATACAATGAACATTTATTTGCTGGTTTTTAGTCCTCGTAACTTTAGTACTTAGATATTATGTTTCCCAAGTATCATCCAGACGCTTGCAGTGAGCGACGTAATGGCAAATATTTGGTAAATACTCAATCACTGACAACAGTGTAAATAATTTTCCTTGTAATGTCATAGTGTCTGGAATGTCATTTAAATAAACTCCTAAATCAATTTCAAATATTAATAAATCATTCAATGTGTAGTTAATAATTTGTTTACCGGTACACTTTACACCGTCGTCATTACTTTTAACACATAGCACACCTGAATCAATCTCACATTGTTTGAGCCGATTCTTCAAGGGCTGAAATGCCTTTATCAGACAAAATTAGTTCATTCAGTGGCATGTACGAACATTACATACTCGTTGAGATGTGGAGTTGTTCTGACTGCATTGTTTATTTGTGCATCGTTTTTCCGATATAACTATAGGAATATCTTTTAATAAAATTTTGTCTAAAACAAAAGTAATATTCGACATACTGTTTATGATCGTCAAGACATTTGTGATTGTTTTGTCAAAATAATATTTGTTTATAATATTGGCTCGTATGCTGTATAAATTTATGGGATCTTGATTAGCAAGAGACGTCTAAATTTATACAGCATACACTATGACATTACAAGGAAAGTTATTTACACTGTTGTCAGTGATTGAGTATTTACCAAATATTTGCCATTACGTCGCTCACTGCAAGCGTCTGGATGATACTTGGGAAACATAATATCTAAGTACTAAAGTTACGAGGACTAAAAACCAGCAAATGAATGTTCATTGTATTTTATACGCAAAATTGTATATTATATATATTATAACTTATTTTTATTATATCAAAATGTTTATTTTTAATTTAGGCCTTGCATTTTAAAGTTGGAAAATAACTTCAAAACTCCTTTATTTGTAATACTGATTGACTATATTTTTAATACGCAGTTTTGGTACACTCTTTTTTTCATTGTTATTTTTTGTTTTAAGGGAATGCTTAAATTCAATCTATTGACTTTAGTTTGTTATTTAAAACACTTTTCCGTCATTTACAATTCCTTGTATTAACAATTGTTAATGTTTGATTATGAAAATATATTTGTTATTCGTATACTTAGTTATTGTTTATTTTAAACCAAAATATTCACTTACTTCGTCAAATTAACTACCTATTCTTAGGTAGATAGGTAAACAAAAACCAAAATGTGCACCTTTTTCAAAATCATTGTTGGTAATAAAAATTAAAGTTTATAGATGAAGTCCAGGTCTTTTTATAAAGTACTTATTATGAAGTTTTCGTTGGCATAAAGAAATAAAGCATATTTCGTTATGTTTGCTGAAAGTAATCCTCCCTAGCCGCGCCACATACTTTAAAGATTAATTAATCAAAATGAATAGTTTCTTAAGAGAAAAAAGTATCAACGAAGAGTAGAGAAAAGGTGACTTACTTGACTTAATGTCCTATGTCCCCTAGATGGGGCAGAGGGCGTCCACAGTAATTCTCCATCGCGAACGGTCTTGAGCTTCACGCTTCACCTCGCTCCACGTCATTCCGTTGCTTGCCGCTTCTGCCAATACGGTGCGACGCCAGGTTTGACGGGGACGGCCACGCTTTCTTTTTCCTTGCGGATTCCAGTCCAAAGCTTGCTTGGGTATGTGATCGGAATTCCTTCGAAGCGTGTGACCAATCCACCTCCACTTGCGACGCTTGATCTGGCGGTCGATCGGGCTCTCGTGGCATTTTTCCAGCAGTTCCACGTTGGATATCGTCTCGGGCCAGTAAATTCCGAGGATGCGACGGAGACAGCGGTTGACGAAAACTTGGATTTGGCGTGAGATGTCCTTTGTGACCTTCCATGTTTCGCACCCGTAGAGCAGTACAGATTTGACATTTGACCCGAAGATTTTAAGTTTTATCCGTCGGGTCAATTTCCGCGACTGCCAAACAGGTCTTAGCTGTGCGAAGGTTGCTCGAGCTTTGGCGATCCGTGAAGTGATGTCCTCTTCACTACCTCCGGTTTCTGAAACGACGCTTCCCAGGTAGGTAAATTTGTGTACGCGTTCCACTACCTCTGAGTTCAACATTAACGGTGCGGGATTCCTCACACCCGTTCTCATCTCCTGTGTCTTCCGGATGTTTATTTTAAGGCCAGTTTCTGCAGCTTCCCGACTTAAATTTTCCAACTTTGCTTGCATGTTGGCGTGGGTATGACTCAGGAGGCATAGGTCATCGGCGTAATCTAGGTCCTCCAAGACGTCGGACAAACCCCACTCAATCCCGCGGCGCCTGTTATTGGAGATGCGAAGCATTATTCCGTCAAGAACCACAAGAAAGAGAAGCGGCGAGAGTAGGCAGCCCTGGCGGACACCAGCGTGAACTGCGATGTCATCAGAGATGAGGCCGTCGTGCGTAACCTTGCAAGAATACTTCCTGTATATAGCCTCCAGAAGACGGATAATTTTCGGTGGTACTCCAATGCTCAGTAGGCGAGACCAGATGCTGGACCACTTCAGCGTATCAAAGGCTTTTTCGAAGTCGACAAAAGTCAGATAAATCTCCCTCTGCCATTCTGCTGCCTGCTCAAGTATGATACGAAGAGTGTTGATCTGGTCCGTGCACGAGCGGTCAGAGCGGAAACCAGCCTGCTCCTTGCGTAGGAGAGGATCCACGGCCTTAGACAACCTATCCAAGATAATCCTGCAGAACACTTTTGAGGGAATTGAGAGCAACGTGATACCTCTCCAGTTATTGCACTGACTAAGATCACCTTTCTTGGGTACAGTGATTAAAAGACCTTTGTTCCATTCGTCTGTCGTCAGAGAAAAGGTACTATTACTTAAATTGATTTATGGATAGTTAATATTAAATATTGCAAAATTGACTTGCTGCAGAGTATACCTTCCAGCCGGACCACACCCTACGACCAATAACTTCTTAACTAAAGGGGTTTATTGGACCATATTTGTCGTATGCAAGGTACTCTTTAGGTAGTTTTTTTCGGGATATTGATTTATTAATAGTTCATTATGGTCTATTTAATTTGAGGTGGCGCGGCCAGAGAGCACTGCCTGGCGGCCGGACCACATAAATTGTTAATTAAAAAGATATCTCTTGAGGTACTAAAAATATATATATATTCCGATGAAAGTAGACTTTAGGTAGGTATTATTTCGAACTATATCATCTGAGTACCTACTAAACTGTGGTCCGGCCACAGAGGAACACACAATTTTTTTATATATATTTTAAAATGATATGTAATAAAAAATTATAAATAATAGAAGAAACAATATTTAAAATACCTACTTCTACATAAGTTGTACGTTCAGCAAAAAAAAATTGTAAACTAAAAGTATTAAAAATAATATGTAGGTTTTCGTTAAAATAATGAAAGCCTCATACTCTCTCTTTCTCTGAGGGCTGCCTCGTTGCTAAGCAGATCTAGGACCAGCTCCAATGGCATTCTTCGAACCTTAGCCGATAAACATGATGCGCCAGTGATCAAGCACTGGTTGCATAGAAATATAAAAAACAGGAGAAGTGGCAAGGGGGCGTGTGCATGTCCGCGCGACTTGCGCAAAATCGGCATACACGGGCAAATGGCCGTCAGTTATAAACTTGGGAGATTCGCGATACGTGATCGTAAACAAATTTAAAATGCCGTGTTGTGCAGTGGTTTCTTGCAAGAACCGAAGCGATAAGAGAAGCCTGGGTCATCACGGAATCTCTTACCATATGTAAGTACAAGTTTAATACTATATTTATCTTTAAAATCAGTAAAAACAACAAATCTTCTAATATCCCTTGCTGCTACTACGTTATTTTTGTTTTCAAATATCAAGGCGACTGTATTACTCATACAGTAAATACATCGCTCTTTTACCACTACCTAATTTCAACGCTCAGTAACTGAACAAGCAATGTAAAAATAACATAACGATACTTTCTCAGTGCGGTGTATTTCATAATACGGCCGCTGTTAGTAGCGGTGAGTTAATGATGTGCCTGTATGGCTACTAATGTAGACTATCGACAATAATATCGATTGGTTGGATATCCGAAGTGAAATAATGTAAATATTTTTATTTATTTTGATTATTTTACAGAGTAGTAGAGAAATACGTAAGCAACTGTCGTAAAGTAAGTTGGTTAAATTGTAAGTTAATAGACGGAGGACAATTATTTGGATTGGGTTATCATAAGATATCGTTTTATTTCCTTGCTTTTTCTGATTTTGATATTTTCACTTCCTTCTTAGTCTTCAAAAGCTTCGAATGCTCTATAATAATGGGCATGATTCTGGCAGAATATATTAACGACTTTATTTGTTATGCATGGGTGTGTGTTGTATTTCATATATTTAACAAGCTGCTCTGTACTATTTTTTTTGTAACAAAAGCCTTTTACATGGTCAGGTTTAGCAGTAACCTAGGTAAAAATGATAACTAAATGTTATTTTATGTTTTCAGTTTCCCGAAAGACGCAATTTTCGCACGCGACGGAACAGCTTCTAAGGTTATACAAAGCAAAGGTCCTGTCTGGAGTACTACTTCAACCTTATATGGGTTGGTGCTGCAAACTGCCATCTAGTAGCTATAGACTCAGTGGGAAGGCGTGCGAAGAGGCTAATTGGTGATGAGATTTGGTTAAGTCAAAGCTGCAAAGCCTGGTAGAGTAGCCAGCCTGTCGGTATTTTACAGGATGCATTTTGAAGAGTATGCGCGGGAATCGCATGACTTAACTCCGCCATCATCTTTCTACCATCGGACAATCCGATGTACGGCGAGTTTCGACAACGTAAGGGTGGCCCTTACGTTGTTGAAACTTCTACAGTCCAGACAATTTGCTTATTGCGGTCTGATTATATTTTGGGTGTCTTCAAGGCTAGATTGAATAGGCTCTTAATAAACTAATGCGTATCACCATCAACGATTGCATCACTGCTTACCATTAGGTAGGATCGCAGTCAAGCACTAGTTTAGGTATATTATAAAAAAAAAGCACGATAAACGAGCTATGAGCTTGAAATTTGGTGATAATGTTTGTTATTACTTAAGTTTTACTAAAATATTAGTAAACCAAATAATTTATTTGAAAATTTGGTACGGAACTTAAAATGTGCGAAAAATAGGCCTCGCGTGTGAAATTTTTAGTGTTGGACATTGAGGTTCTAAAATTCTGTATAATGGCCTAATTAATATAATTAATTATAAAATAAAATTAATTTAAAAAAGCCTAATTAGTTACAAAGTAAAATAAAGGTTTTTGAGTTTTATGAAAACAATTTTCATTGTTCTATTATTAATATATTATTTTCTGGAAATATTGATTTTTATTTCATTTATATTTGTGACCCAAAAAAAAAATAGCACAACAAAAAATGGAATTTCGATATCTTTTCTATTTAGTCAATCACTAGCGTAAATGTAAAATAAATTGCTTTTGCACAGCACATCGACTTTTATTTGTGTGTAATTTGTATGGTGCATGGAAAATACACGCTGTGGTCAAAGAGAGAAGGTTTATAATTGACTGTGTAGTATGGACTGATTTATGAATTGCGGATGTGTGCGCGACTGCGTAACTATTGCTGCATGTGTAGTAGTGTCAGCGGTGGTAGGGAAACTGGAGACATCGTGTTCCGGTACATTTTTTACTACTTAGCATATCTCCTCCTTTCTTATATCTATGACTGGTTGCAATTGTTAGTGCGGCATTAGTTTTAAGTTTTTTACTAACCCTTTTAGTTGATAAGTTTTTTACTAACCATTGGACCCATGTAGTCTTTAAATAAATTATTATTATTATTATACTGGTAATAAACAATGTATACTCGTATTTATGATATTATCTTTCCAAAAATGTTAGAACTTGTTATTCATCATTTGCTAACTGTAGCTTATGATGTTCTTTCTGTGCGCTGAGTGTGAGTTTGCGTTTACGTTAACTCTATCAAAACGTTTTCCGGGTTTGGCTCTTTGATTGGATAAGAGCTTGAAGCGGATCAATCGGAGCGCCGCGCCGAAAACGTAATAAACGTTCAAACTCGCACCAAGCACTCTGAAAAGGGTCGATAGGTCTACCTATACTTCAAACGTTTAGACTAAATCATTATATAAGGTGTAAAAAAATTAACTTTAAGAATTTCGAGGGGACATTGTACTCCTCATTATGAACAACTTTTACTATGGGACCAAACCTGAAATGGCGAAAAAAAAATCAGCTGTTCCCTACGTTTATGTTCGCATAACTCGTCAAAACGTATGGAGCAGCTGATTTTTTTTTCGCTATTTCAGGTTTGGTCCCATAGTAAAAGTTG
Organism: Mythimna impura; assembly: GCA_905147345.3. Classification (NCBI taxonomy): domain Eukaryota; kingdom Metazoa; phylum Arthropoda; class Insecta; order Lepidoptera; family Noctuidae; genus Mythimna; species Mythimna impura. The sequence continues at coordinate 17,011,348 of LR990357.1, read as the reverse complement.
TTCATAATGAGGAGTACAATGACCCCTCGAAATTCTTAAAGTTAATTTTTTTACACCTTATATAATGAATGTATTTTCTAAACGATCATGACGGTATTGTGCAACAAATATGAACATAGGGGTTTTCTTGCTAATTTCGTCTTCAAATAAAAGAAGGCTTTTGTATGAAAAATTGTGCCACTGTATCAGTTGACCTTTCGATAGTTTGACATTTCGATTTTTTTCGTTACTCCGACGCGACGTTTCATTTGGTCGAAAAACTTTTCACCGATGTTACACTTAGCCGAAATAACATTTGTTCGAAGTATTATGTTTCCTAACATTCATTATACCACTGTTTACACTTAATAATACAGTTGATTATGAACAAAAGTGGTTTTAATTGGTCCCAGTTAGAAGCATGCAAACAAGGCAGTATGCAAGCAGGCATGCAGCATGGAAGCAGGCATGCAACATGCAGCAAGCATTGTTTCTGTCACGGCTCCGGCGCTGCGGGGTTTTGGCGGCTCCTCGCGAGCTATCATCGTCGCAGATGGTTTTAACGCTCACCACCTTAGCTTCGGCTTACTACCCCTACGCGCCTACGCGGGCTTGAATTTCACTCAGGGATAGGGCAAACAAGACTGTGTGAAGTCTGTTTTGCAGCGAATCGTTTCTGTGACTACATTTTGTAGCACAACTATTGACTTTTTAGGACACATTCATAAAAAGTCCCCTATGTTGCCAAAAGACAGGTCGCCGGAGTCCCGAGCTCGCTTCGCTCGCTCTTCTCTGTGCCTTTTTACTAAGTGGATGAGAGTCGGGAGTAATAGCGGCAGCGTTGACAAACATTGAATGGCATGAGACAACAAAAAAAAAACACTCGGTTCCGGGTAGCCTATTAAAAATATACCTACATCATCATCATCATTCCATTTATAAATCAATTTTTGGTAAACTGACAGGATACCAAAATTGAGATTAGGTACGGTTGGTACGGTATCTCAGAAACTGCCCACTAAATTGAAACGAAAAGCTTAGGTACCTACTGAAAAGTAAAAGTGATACTATAGGTATTTACGCCGATAACTAGATACCTACTAAGACAAAATAAAATTTGAATGTAGGATTTCTTATTCTGTGATGTAGGTAAAGAACCATTCGTACGATTACTCATGGTGTTACCAAAAAAAGTCATATTTACAATGTAAATTTACATATGTCCAGCTGAATATACTTAAGGCAAGACGTAGGTACCTTGTATTATGGCCTAATCTTTAGTCTTATACTCTGCTAGTACCTAGCTAGCTACATCATTAAAATATGACCAAGTTAATTTACCGACTGGATTAAAATATGCTGAACTACTAAACACTATGGCGTATGAATATCAATCAATGCAGCTCCTTTGATTATATAATGTCTGAAGCCAAGAAGATCATCGGTAATGTACCTAATGATGCACTCGTCGAGTCAAAACTCCAAAGTCTTGGGCATCGACGCCGAGTAGCTGGCCTGTCGGTTTTCTATCGTTTACATTTCGGGGAGTGTGCGCTGGAATTGCACAATTTAATTCCACCAAGGCCGTTCCATCATCGGACCACTAGACGCACGGCGTTACGCCATCACGGGTACATGGTGGACATCCCACCCATACGTATCTACAAAGCTTTTTGGGAACACATTCATTATGCGTACAGATAAGGAGTGGAATTCCTTGCCGGAGTCTATGTTTCTTGATAGCTACAACCTAGGGGTCTTTAGATCAAGTGAATAGGTTACTTCTATGCAAGCGTGCTCCATCGTCGGCCACATCATCGGTTAGGTACCATCAGGTGAGATAAAATAACTTTACATTTTTTTTTCGATTTAGGTAGGAATTTAACCTGAAGTGGTAACAGACTTTCGTTGCTGACTGTACATACAATTAATAACTGCTACATTTTGTGATCAGTGAATTTTTTTTTTTATTCTTGATAGGTTCGCGCCTGACCGCTAACTCACCCGATGGAAAGCGACGATGCGGTCGACGATGGAACGCGCTTACCTAGAAGTAACCTATTCACTCTTGACTTAAAGATTCCCGGGTTGTAGCCATCAGGAAAAACAGATTCCGGCAAGGAATTCCACTCCCTAGCTGTACGCACTATGAATGTGTTCGCAAAACGTTTTGTGCGTATAGGTGGGATGTCCACCATGTACCGGTGGCGCATTGCCGTACGCCTGGTGGTCCGATGATGGAACGGGCTAGGCGGAATTAGGTTATGCAATTCCGACGCACACTCCCCGAAATGCAACCGGTAGAAAACCGACAGGCTAGCAACTCTGCGTCGATGCTCAAGACTTTGAAGCCTCGACTCAACGAGTGCATCATTGCCAATGATCCTCTAGGCTCGCCTCTCAATTGCCTCAAGTGCATCAAGCTGGTATCGGGCAGATCCGTCCCAAAGATGAGAGCAGTACTCCATACACGATCGAACTTGCGCTTGATAAAGTTTGAGCAGCTGTTCCGGCGTGAAGTACTGTCTGACCTTCGCGAGGATTCCCAGCTTTTTTGCTGCCAGTTGAGCCTTTGCTTCGATGTATGGCCCAAAGTTGAGTGTTGACGTCAGCGTAACACCAAGGAGATCAAGATGGTCGGTTATTGGCACGGTTACGCCCCGGAAAGTTGGAGCAGGGCTGAATTGGCTCCTTTTAGCGGAAAATAGACACGCCTGGGTTTTAGCAGCATTGAACTTGACCAAATTGGCATCGCCCCATTCAGAGACTGCCTCCAAGGACAAGTTCAAGCGCTCGACCATAGCCTCTCGGAGAGACTGGATCTGTGACCCACTAGCCTGCGCGCTGGATATGTAACTCTCAGCAACAGTGCTGTCGTCTGCATACCCAAAGGTACCGGGCTTAAGCAGATCATTTATGTGCAGCAAGAACAATGTTGCCGAGAGCACTGACCCCTGAGGGACCCCGGCATTAATGGCCATTTGACCGGACGAGCAACCATCGATGACCACTCGGATGGACCGGTCACTCAGGAAATCTGCAATCCAAGCACACAAACCAGCAGGTAATCCGAAAGAAGGAAGCTTACTAATAAGGCTTTCGTGCCAGACCCTATCGAAAGCCTTCGAGATATCGAGGGAGACGGCAAGAGCTTCCCCGTGTTTCTCGATGGCCTCACTCCAGATGTGGATGGCATACGCTAGAAGATCACCAGTTGACCGATTTCGGCGAAAGCCGTATTGTCGGTCACTTAGGATGTCATTAGCTTCTAGGTATGCCAGGAGCTTACTGTTGAGTACACGTTCCATTGTCTTACAGAGAATGGACGTTACTGAGATTGGCCTGTAGTTAGCCGGGTCAGCCCGACTACCCTTTTTGGGTACGGGCTGTACGTTAGCTTGCTTCCATGCAATCGGCACTTTTCCAGCCTCAAATGAAAGCCGAAATAGGCGTGTCAGGATCGGAGACAGTTCAGGCGCACACGTTCTTAGAACAATTGCCGGTATCTCGCTAGCTAGACTAGGTAGTCTGGTAATCACTAAGGCATTTAACACAATAGGCACTAAACGTTTCTCATTAGCTATGGTTCCCATAAACGAAATATATTTAAATATAAGTCACGGCTCCGGCGCTGACTTTAAATGTTATGTCAGTATCAGCTTACGTTCATAACCATGTTCTAACGTTAGCGGTCTTTGTTAGCTTGGTTACCCTGAATAAATATGTTACGTAAATGGCAGCTCAAATATTATTGGTGAATAATTTTATGAAGAGTGTGCTGCCATTTAAGTTGCGCTCCAGATCTTCAAAATACATTTAACTAATTACACGCCTTGGCTTTGCTCGGGTGTAAATTATTCATGTACTTTCATCAAAACTTACATCGATATCCGTGACTTACATAAACCTTCCTCGTTTATTGTTCTCTCTTTTCTATAACAGGGAATACCGCATCAAAATCCTTTACGTGCTTTAGAAGAAGTTAGCGGATAAACAGATAGACGCAGAATGCGACTATGTGTTATACGAGTACTTACTACTTTTATATTATCTATATATGTATATAAAAGGAGAAACTGACTGACTGACATATCAACGCACAGCCAAAATTAATAGCGTATATTTTATGAGCACAGACAAATTGTCTAAAAGTCTAGCTAAACCTCGGAAGATCGACCCGTATAGCACCTGTGCTGTAACTAGGGCGGAGCCAGCGGTGCCCAGGCACAGAGCGCAGTCCTTCGAGGGGCGCCAAAATTTTCTATCTAAGTATGTCCTTTTTGTTGGTATTATACTTTTTTCTAGGGGCGCAGTTATAGAAGCTCGCACCGCTACGGCTAGTTACCGTACCTACTGGCTAAACCACCGTGATTTACAATTATTAGTAACTATAGCGACCCGAGCTTCGCACGGGTGTTAGAAATCTTTAGAATTCTTGGCTTTTCTCTCCTATAATATCTATGCGTGTATTATACACCTACCTTCCTCATGAATCACTGTCTATGAAAACGGCATGAAAAACCGTTCAGTAGTTTTAGAGATTATCGCGAACAGACAGATAGACAGACGTAGTGGGGGACATTGTTTTATTATCTACCTAGGTATGTAAGGATGAATTTACTGAAATGACATCATTTAATTAACTAACTGGCAAAAAAACTGTATTTACATTGTTTCGTGGAAAATTAAACGCTGACAAAAAGTCGGAAAGATATGCGCATTTTCTACAGCATCGTTATTGGCGGCTAGATGATATCATCTACTAACATAAACTTCAAACAGGCTTTCAATAACGGCTTGGCCGTGTTGTAAACTCAGCAATTTAGGTACCCGTAGCAACTGTGTCTTGGGCTCGAGCTATTTGCATTTAGAAATCTTTACATACTGTAGATACTATAGTTTCCTACCCCAATATAATAAAGTATACCAGTAATAATAATAGTATTTAAACCGTGTTGATGTCATCAAAAATAACAGGTAATTCAATGTAGAATTTATGTTTATCTACGTTAATTTATCACCAATATAAATAAGTTAATTTATTACTGAAATTGATTCCAAATTAATGCAATCAATTAGGCATCGAAAATGTGAGCAGGCGGTGGTTAATCCACCAGACTATGGATATAAGAGATACGATAATTTGGTAACACGCATGACAACACTTGTTACCTACGGAACCACGCAGCTTATTGAGTAATTATCAAAATGTTTGCGCTGTGCTGTTGATAAAGGTTGTACCAACTACCAACTACCGTGACTATTAGGTATTTGTTATCACATAATTGCACGATGAATTTTGAGTGCGCCGATACCTACTACTCCAGATAAAGTGTTTATCGACAGGAAACTTTTCAGCATTTAATCACTTATTTACGGATCGTAGCTGTATGAAATACATCCAAATATTTGATTGTGATGCAAGCTCTGGAACTATTTTTATCTCTGATTGATAGGCATAGCCGAATACATGCCCGTAATAAATTGTGAAGCTAAAAATAGAGGCCTATGGAGAAAATTGTGTGTGAAAGCAGGAACAAATTGATACAAAACATTAAGATATTATTTCTGAAACATTGGATGGATTGGGAATTTAGACGCGCATTAGATTAACACGAGGGGTGTTAGTATAGCCGAAATATGTCACCCTAACGCTTTCTTTGTTTCCCTAAAACAATCGGGGCGAGACTGAGATGCGACTCTCGCTAACGTTCTGAACCTTGTAAAGTACAACCAGCGCATAATATAAACCTATTGGTAATCCGTAGGTAAATATTTATGATGCTATAAATAAGGTCCATAAAAAATATCGTAAAATTAGAAGGGATTCTATAGGGTTTCCATTTTTTACGAGAGGAAATCTTCACTTACGAGCTGTCCTCCGCTCATAAGCGCATCGATTACCCGCTTATTATAATTTTAGAAGACGACAATAATAAAATAAAAATAAATATAGACTCACATCAATGTTTCAGGATATGAGTGAAATAAATGAGATCACATGAACTAGCGTGTGCGAAGCGGACACTATTGGTGGCGGCGCGTATCTCTCGCGGTTGCACCGATACTGGCGGCGGTGGGCTGGCGCGAAACCGAGGGGACCGACGATGTTGACAAGCGGAGATGCGCGGCGAATTGCGATACTCTAGTACGCATGCGCTGCACGACGTACCGCCACACCGTGTCTACTGTACGATGCTGTCTCGATGGCTTTGGCCCAATATACGCCCCATGAAGCAAGCAACACAATCTTATAATCCCTGCGAGCATCATCTACCGCATCGATGGAATTATCATGTCCCAAATTCATTTGTTTGCTGCTGGTATTCTAATATAAGCCGGATATCTTATGGTGCCTACCATTTGGAAATTTATATATTTATTGAAAGAAAATTGTTACGTACAGTCGGCAAGAAAACGGTAAACATTTTAGTTTTTTTAATAGTTGGACAGTCACAAACGCCTATATATATAAAAAAAAAAAACAAAAGAAGGAGAAGGTAACATTATAATAACAAATTGTTGACATTACATGCAAACTCAGTGTAGCGTGGTGTTTAGTTAGTTATTTTGTAAAAACTTATTTCTGGCTTGACTAACAACTTTAGTTCCTGCCTGTAGCTAAACCAATCGACACGAATAGTGCATGATAGCCTTTCTATACCTGGTGACATGGTGAGCTCAATAAAACTTTCAAGAACGATGTAAATATTTTATTAAAAGCAACACTGTACATTATAATAATATATACCACAACTGTAATAAAATATTAATTTATCTGTATACGAATGAACACATACAGTGATGAGTCAACAAAGCCGTTTTAAATAATATAAAACTTCTTATTAATAAGTAAGATAAATTTCGTTATAGTCATTAATACTTACTTTTTATTATAATCCCTTTATATATTATTGTTCTACAGTTAGGCATCGAAGGATCCCTTCATATTCAAATTTATAAGTTCTCACAATCTTTCTTTCAAAGATAGGGAAAACTTAAGAAAAGAAATATACATATATATTTTTTTTATAATGTCACTGGAAAAATAAATAAGGTTGCATTTAACTTTGTCAATGCAATTTTTCGTAAATAAATAGTAATAATTTATGCACTTGGAAATATCTAAAGATAATGATATAGATACTAGATAGTAAACACTAATATTGCAACATTAAACATATCGGAGGAAATAATTCGAATCAAGTTGATTGTTTTATAATGCGAGATATCAGCTACACGAATATCTAAAACACAATATTTTGTTAAATTTTCATTTAATTTCATTTGGTAAACCGTTACAAAGACGATTCTGTAGTTTGAAATCCCGTACCCGCGGGAAAGTTAAGTTCTTCTAAATTACTCCTTGTAACATTAGCTATCCGTCAGTGAAAGCCCCGTATAAAAATCGGTCCAGCCGTTTCGGAAATTAGCCGGAACAAACAGACAGACATTTCTAAAATTGCATTTTTTTAGGTAACGAATATACTTTCATTCGCATTTAAAAAAATGATATTTTGATATCGCAACCAGACACTGCAATTTTATTTATATGTATGGGTAGCTATAGAGAGAATAAGTTCATGATAATCGAGCTGTTGAATAGTGTTGATGTTCATAATTAAATGTTCCGGATAAACGGTCAGGTAGTCAGAAATCGGAGCCGATTTCGAGCTTGGTGCTTTGATTACGTGCAGAATGGCAATATTGCTACTGATTTCAGTAATTTTGTTGTTGTTTCCATTTATTTTTACGAAGATCCACAATACAGAGATGTTCACCCTTCTAGCAAGCTAGATACCTGCTCACAAAGCATTTTGAAGCTGAAAGAACACGCGTACGTTATACTGTACATCGGTCGAGTCAGTCGCGTTAAGGAGTATTAGTGCATTGGAAAAGCTAAGCGAATATTAAAGAATTTTTTTTTTAAAACGTTTTGAATTGTCAGTCACAGAATTAAGAGTGCAATCAAAACAGGGACGAAAATAATTAGAGAATTTGAGATATCGTTATTGTAGTCTAGGATCTAAAGTGCTGCTAAAGTTGAGCTACATTCAGTAGTAAATGTGTAGATTTCGGTGTAGATAATGATGATGTTCTATTAAGGGTACATAACATAAATTATAACAAACGAACATACGAGTAGATCAAGGTAGGTGAGCCCCATAACATCTGCTCTGCTTACCTACAGCTATGTAAAAAAAATCACAGATTAATAAAACACAGTAAGCGCGCTGGTAACGACATGAGTTAAATTAAGCTAAGTAATAAAATATAAAACCAATCTCTTATCAGTTTGTGCTGTACTTAGGTATCTAATGCTTTTTCTATTTTGAATAGTATTTTGTAACTTAATAATACATGTGTGAGTACACTGCTTAAGAATAACTACCCTTGCTTTAGAATTGACCTATGCTTTGAACATTCTACTATAATTGTCTACGGATTTGTCTATGGTGTACTATGGTTGTATAAGAGAGAGGAGGTCGCCTAGCTTGGGTAGGACGACGTCGGGTAGCGGCGGAGTCTTTTCAGTGCGCAGTTTCTCCAATTCCCTAGTGTTGGTAACGCCCGACAAGACTAGTAGCGTCTGGAAACCGCAGCGCACGCCCAGCTCAATATCAGTGTTACATCTGAAAAAGTATAAAATGTGTTTTTTACTAATCATAACCATAATGCTACACATATGAAATGTCGTACAAAAAATAAATATAAATGAGCTTTACTGTTACTACATAGTGTTCAAATTCGTTTGCAATTTGAACGTAAATAATAGCAAGTATAAAAGTAATAAAAGCTATAAGTCAAGTGTAGCGTAGCGTGTTCAATTAAATGCTTGAGAAATTGCGATTTATGGTAATAGCTCTATCATAAATGATTTAATTAAAATTCTAACATCATGGTACACTTGTGTATTTTAATAGTTTTAACCTTGAGAGTAATAAATATGCTACAGAGAGAAAACATCATACCTGTCTCCAATCATCAGTGTCCTAGCAGGATTCAGTCCACAAGATTCAAGATACTTCCTCACATAGCTATGAGGCTTCCCAAGAACCAGAGCTTTTCTCTCTGAACAAGTTTCAACAGCTCTGACGAGTGTTCCAGTACCAGGCACTACAATAGACCCAGCTTTAGGAAACCGTTCATCAGTATTTGTTGCAATAAACAGACACTCTTCTGACGCGAGATAAGAGGCAGCCTTCATGAATTTTGGATAGCTGACATGTTCGTCAAAGCCAACTACCACAGCACCAACTTCAGGGTCTAATTCTGACGGCTGCATAGATTTGAAGTCTGGCTTCACATGATCTGGCTGCAATAGAAAAACAATTGAGTTATTTGTAACAGGTTCGGTTGTTAATTGTATCCTGAATATAGGCAACATTCTATGAAATTAATAGGTCATTTTTTTTTTTTTTGCAAAATTTTGACATTTCAGCAACAACGGTGTAATAGTCGCCCCAGAACAAAGATGTCAAAGAGGTCCGATTTCGATTCCGAAAGTTCGAAACTTCCGATTAATTTTGCACCTCCTATTCCGATTTCGGTTCAGATAAATTTTCTTTCACATTGTTCTCCAAAGAGATCTACGCCTTGAAATGTGCAATTAGCATCATTTTTCTAACTCACTGATTTATTGACAATTCAAAAGTGCCTACAAATGGTTTATTTGAAATAAATGCTTTGATTAGTTTTTGGAGTGTTTCATTTGACGCTTTTACTTCTGCCTCTGATTTCGGTTCCAGTTCCGACGCCGAAAAACCAAATTAAAAAAAAAAAAACAGATAATTTGAAATAAAACTTTGGGGCCGTATTCAGTTTCGATATAACTACTTCCGTTACATGCCTACCCCAGAGTGCAAAGGCAAATACCTAAAGGGGTGGCCAGACGGTTGTAAACCAACGTCTCAATCAAGGTGACCTTGCTAGTTTCAATCCGTGTAGACAGCAGTTGTAATCCATGACTTTCAACGCCCTTGGTTTGGAGGCGTTTTTTTTTCTCAACCACCGAACGTGTTGGCGCGTGTTTACATCCATGTAGCAACACAAACCAAACACATAAACCAAGGTCACCTTGGATGGAACGGTAGTTTGCAACCGTCTGGTCACCCCTATCAAACGATTCTTAAACAAAAAAAAACTTTATGAACATAATATGCAGGTATTTAGTAAAAATGTCATCATCATCATCATTTCAGCCGATAGACGTCCACTGCTCGACATAGGCCTCCCCCAAATGTCGCCACAATGAACAGTCCTGTGCGTCTCGCATCCATCGGATTCCCGCAACCTTCACCAGGTCATCGGTCCACCTTGTAGGGGGCCTTCCAAAACTGCGTCTTCTGGTACGCGGTCGCCACTCCAGAACCTTTCGGCCCCAACGGCCATCTGTTCTGCGAGCAATGTGCCCTGTCCATTGCCACTTAAGTTTGGCGATTCTTCGTGCTATGTCGGCAACCTTAGTTTTCCTGCGGATATCTTCATTGCTGATTCGATCACGCAAGGAAACTCCGAGCATAGCCCTTTCCATTGCCCTTTGGGTGACTTTGAGCCTTCTGATGAGGCCCATTGTGAGCGACCACGTTTCGGAACCATATGTCATCACTGGCAACACGCACTGGTCATAGACTTTCGTCTTGAGACACTGTGGTATATTGGACGAGAAGATACCGCGCAGCTTCCCGAACGCTGCCCAGCCTAATCGAAATTAGCAACCCAGTCTAATCGAAATTAGTAACGCAGCCCAGTCGAAATTAGATCTACCCAACACTCTTTCTCGAAATTAGATCTACCCAACACTCTTTCTCGAAATTAGATCTACCCAACTGGACTGTCTGTTCAAGGTAGACGTAATCTTCCACAACTTCGAGTATAGTCCCCAATCTTGATAGGAGTGGGTGCTACATGGTTGGTTTATCATGACTTTAGTTTTGTCCATGTTCATTTTAAGACCCACTCTTTCGGAAGCTCTACTGAGGTCATTGAGCATTGTGCTGAGTTCTTCCGTAGTCTCAGCCATGACTACTATGCCGTTGGCAAACCGAAGATGAGTGATGTACTCCTCATTGACATTAATGTCCAATCCACTCCAGTCCAGAACCTTGAAGACATCCTCCATTGCGGCCGTGAACAGTTTCGGAGAAATGACGTCTCCCTGCCTCACACCCCGCTGCAGAATTATAAGTTTCGAGGTCCGGTCCTGCAGTCTGACTGACATAGTGGCGTTTTCGTACAAACACTTCAGCACCTCAATGTACTGATAGTCAATCTGGCACCGTTGGAGAGACTGCAGCACAGCCCAAGTCTCGATCGAATCAAAGGCTTTCTCGTAGTCCACAAACGCTAGGCAGAGAGGCAGATTATACTCCTCGGTCTTCTGTATAACCTGCCGTAACGTGTGTATGTGGTCTATGGTGCTGAAGCCTTTTCGGAATCCGGCTTGTTCGGGAGGCTGGAAGTCGTCGAACCTGCGCGCGAGGCGGTTCGTGATGACTCTGGAATACAGCTTGTAGACATGGCTCAGAAGTGAGATGGGCCTATAATTCTTGAGCAGGGCCTTGTCGCCCTTCTTAAAGAAGAGTACCACCACACCTCCGCTCCATGCCTGTGGTGTTTTTCCCTCGAATATGACGGAATCAAACAGCTTCTGAAGGGCCTTAAGGATCGGTTTCCCACCCGCCTTCAGGAGTTCGGCTGTAATTCCGTCATCACCCGGTGCCTTGTTGTTATTAAGCTGCTTCAGAGCCATCCTAATCCCGTACAGGCTGACGTCCGGGATATCTTCGGTATAGTGTCGGGTCAATCTAGCTCTTGGGTCGTTTGCTAGATTCGTAGTGGGTTTTGTAATTGACGTGTACAACTGTAGTAAAAATGTATTGTAAGAAATGGCTCGCCAATTTATTTTTGCGTTATGTTTTGTGGCAATGGATGCGTTTGATATCTACCAATCATATCCATTGTATCATATAGCATTCAGGAAAATGGGTTCAACTAAGCTATATTTTTAACCGACTTCAAAAAAAAGGAGGAGGTTATCAATTCGGTTGTATTTTTTTTTTATTTTTTTTTTATCATTATTATTATTATTATTATTTTTTTTTTTTTTATGTGTGTTACCTCAGAACTCCGTCGTTTATGGACCGATTTGCAAAATTTTTTTTTCCCTGTACAGGATATGCTTCCAGATTGGTCCCATTTTTTTCAAAATCCATTTCTGATGATGGAATCCATGAGGAATCGAGGGAACTCCTCAAAAATTATAGGCAACCCTATGGTAATTTTAGTATTTTCATCAAGAACTTAAGCATTTACAGTCAAAAAGTAACATTTGATGAAGTGGAACTGATGAAGAAGACCAGAAATGGTCAACGGAACTTCATACACAAATAGATATTACAATGAAGATATACATAGTTAAGCGACTATCACAATACAAATAAATGAATGATTCTGAATAGTTACGTTGAAAATGGTATCATCGAAGTGATCTGATGATGATGATGGAGCCGGAAGGTAGGCACTGGAACTCCGTAATTAATCAATGTAACCTAGCCGTGTTTGGACTTATTAGAATTGTCATGAGATGCACTTTGGCTACAACGTACTATCGAACTGATCTGATGATGGAGCCGGAAGGTAGGCACAGGAACTCCGTAATTAATCAATGTATCCTAGCCGTGTTTGGGCTTATTAGAATTGTCGTGAGATGCTCTTTGGCTATAAGGTACTATCGAACTGATCTGATGATGGAGCCGGAAGGAGGAAGGTAGACACAGGAACTTTATAATAAAACAATGTAACCTAGCAGTATTTGGGTTAATTGGAATTGTCATGAGAAATAGGCACTCTGTTTATAAGTGTATCGCAACTAAAAAGTGTGAAATAAAAACTTTTTAGAAAAAAAAAATAACCGACTTCACTAAAAAAAACACTAAAAGGATCAAAATAACTTTAATTTCGGAAGTCGGTGTTAAATAAGAAACAAACAATACCTAGAAACACCGACTTCCAAAATTAAAGTTATTTTGATCCTTTTAGTGTTTTTTTTAGTGAAGTCGGTTATTTTTTTTTTCTAAAAAGTTTTTTTTAAATGGATGGTTATGTGCTCTGGATGAGTGCTATAGATGCTTGCTATAGATGCGTGCTATGGATGCGTGCTAAGGATGTTTGCTATGGATGCCTTTGCTTCTGTCGATGCATCGCATAGCTCGAGCTGTGCATCTTCCTCGCACAGCTACATCGCAGCGGCGCATTTTTATTGCACATCTTATTGACCTCGCTACTTATGTTAGCATCAGTTGCAACAGTCACATAATTTCGTAGTTTATCTTTCATATCCTCGCAGCATAAATTACATAGAACATATCGCACCTTCGGTAGAACAAGGGCACAATTGTCAAAAATTGCAAAAATGAGTTAAGTATACAGAAATGCCTTAAAAATAAACTATACGCCTAAAAAGGATATAGTATATAGTTTATATCATGCAAAGAAGAAAAACTTTCGAGCAATATTAACAGAGCAAGACCTCACTGAATGCAATAAATATCTTAAAATAGCTCTCCTGTAAAATAGCAAAAACTGCAATTATGCCCTTGTTCTACCGAAGGTGCGATATCTGGTGAAAAACCCCCTTATGTGGTGGCCTACCTATATGGCCAGCCAGGGGCGCCGGCTTTTAGAAAACCTCATGGGTGCTCGAAATTAGATCTACCCAACACTCTTTCTCGAAATTAGATCTACCCAACTGGACTGTCTGTCCAAGGTAGACGTAGTCGTAGTAAAAGGCGATTACTAATCTGTTTCTTGATGTCCATTCTCAGGGGTGCTCGGCACCCACTGTTTATTTCTCATGGGTGCCCGAGCCCCCACGGAGTCGGCGCCCCTGTGGCCAGCAGACACGATCAGCTAGTTTGATATTTTCGCACGAACTCTCGCGGTGACTTGTTTTATATACGACTTCACATACACGTAGGACAGGTCACCGCGTCGCTTTGAATTCGCCTGAACCGCAATGGACCGTTTCGCAATCGCGTTCGTGTAGGACGCCACGTCATTTCATTAATTATTCGTGTCATTTTTCCAGTAAGTGTGTTGAAAATATATTTTTTTTAGCCATTAGACATAAAGTTTGCAAGTTTCCTCTGTACAATGCATTGGATTTTTATCTGTAATCTTGTGCAAGCACTTGTAAATAAATAAATGTTTTAGATGTTAGAGGAAAGAGTTTGAGGTAATCTTATATCGGAACCAAATTCAGAGCTGGAGTTTTTAAATCTGTTTTAACGGAATCGGAACCGAAATCGGCGGCAAAAAGGTCAAATGAAACACTACGAAAACTAATAAAAAATAAGTAAGCATAAATGAAGAAGTCCAAATACGAAACTAAACAGCAAGTAAAAGAGTATTTGACAGAATGCAGTTGGGAAAAGGGAGGTTCCCCACCCGACAAGTATAAAACGTTTGTGGCTTCAATTAAAATTTATCAAAATTGGAAGTGGAAAATCAGTTGTGAGTTCTGAACTTTCAGAATTGGAATTGAACCTCCTTAACATCTCTGATACAAACTGTAAGGCTGGCTGGTATGCCAAATCGCAGTATGATTGATCTCAATGAAAGCTAGTTTGTATTTTGATTAAATGGAACCTTTTAAAACAATTCTAGTCTTTTGTACAATGTTAACTTGTTAAAACTGCATTTTAATATTAAATGACTATTAAGAGACTCTGCAAGAGCATTGAGGATATATTTTACTTACCCCAACACCATAATGTCTAATACCAACAGCTTTCAATTCTTCTCCAATGCCATTGGATCCCAGTAAATATACCTTTTTGGTAAACCCAATACCTTTCAAGTAATGAGCTACTAAATAAGCAGTTGAGAGGATTTCTTCCTGTAATAATAGAATTGTTTTGAAAACACTGAACTAGAGATATACCTATGTACTCATTACTGACAAAGATGTATGATGGTTTGCTGGAAGAAAACTCAACTTTGAGTTAAGCTCGCCTATCATGTACATGAACTTTGTTATCCACTTAAGTATAAGTTGTTATGGTGTTCAATAAAGAATGACATATTCAAAGTAAAATTGATATGAAAGTGATACTGTGCTTCCTTTTTACCTTGGATTACTCTGAGAAAACCCAAAGATGAAAGATAGCCTTTTACTAAACTTACATTTTGTGTAGTGGACTTAGTAGCCATTAGCCCTGAAGAGTATTATTTCATTTTACTTTTATTTTTTACATGTTCCAATCCTGCCCATCTTTCATAGAATAGGAAAGATTTAATTTTTTTCTTATAATATATAAAATAAATGTTAAAAACTTTACCTGACTAGCAATAAAACCCAGTTGTGTTGCTTTGACAGCAAACTCACTGCGGATTTTAGTAGAATTGTTTGTCACATAAAATATTTTCTTTCCTAACTTTCTGAAATAGTTCATAGCATCCGCTGCGCCGGCGATAGCATTATTATCGATCCATAGTACACCTAAAACAATCATGATTGATAAAGAACTCATTATTACAGACAGACTTACAGTGAAAGGCACTATGAGTAGATAGCAATAATGGTTGGTCTGTCGGTCTTAAACAATAATTACTTTATGTCGTAACCGTATGATTGTTTGTTACGAAAATATATATTAAAATGACATAGATTTTTGAGAGGTTACTAACAGGAAACTATAACACTTGATACGCACGTATTAATAAGTCCGTTACAAATAGTTAAGATTTATCTTACCATCACAATCAGTTAAAACTGTATCAAAGGAGTCTAAGAACTCTTGAACTTGATCTTTCGATGCTTCTTGGAGATTGAATACCGCTGACTTAAACATGGTGCAACTTGTACTGAAATCTCTAATTTTATACGGCACTATAACTTTACCATATACTTTAAGACAATGCAAGCTGTTAATTTTAAGGATTTGACTAAGCAATTTATGCATTCCGCGTTCGCATAAGTTTATAGAGGGCTATGTTAGGTCAAACATGTCATTGTCAGCCCTCCCATATCTTTTTCATAATTTGACATTTGTTTGAAACTTTGAAATAATAATACTGTCACTGTCAGTTATTTACTACTACACCTGCGTTCCGAATTGCGTCAAAAGGGATAATATCGCGAATCCGACCAACGCGCAACGTCACAATAATTATTCAATAGCCCTTATATTTTGTGACTATTAAATTTGGTTGAATTCGCGATATAATCACTTTTATCGCACTTCGGAACACGGGGTACAAAGAATATGTAAAGCTATCGCTTTACTACTATGACAGTTTTTTGGCGGGATTTCTTCGAGTGAAGTTCGGTGGCTGTTTTAATTATTCGCAAATTGATTCCTAGTGTAAAGGTTGTAAGTTGGTTGTAGGTGTAAGTTGTAATGTAAAATTGGTGTAGTTTTGTATCTCAAGTGTCTGCAGAACTGGAATAATATGTGGAATCATTGAAATAGGCGCGGTCTCGGTAAAATGGAGCTGAGAATTTTATTGTAGTTTTAGCTACCTCAGCGACGTTTGCTGAGAAGGCTGAATCGATACATTTGCTGCCAAATACTTGAAAAAACATTACAATGTGTTACACCTGCATTCTAATGTAAAACAAAAAGAAACAACTATTACGGAAGACTTATTACGCAAGAAAACATAGACGAAAGACTAGGCGATATGGTCGAAGAACTATAGCCTTCCCTAAGGGGTAAACAGAAAAAAAAAATTATGAATACAGCCCTGCGTTCAAAAATAACCAGACTAGAGTCGCTACTCTAACCGTTCAAAAACGCTTGGAGTTGCAACCGCAACCCAGGGTCGTTCTTTTATAACTTGAGTAGCTACCCTACAGTTAACCCAACTAACTCTAAAGCTCCGTACTCACATACGGTTTTACTCGATAGTTTTACTCCAAAACGAGTAAATATTAACGTGTGGACCGCAAAGCTCACAGCTCGAAGCGGCTCGCATCGAGCCGGCTCGATGGAATTAAATAAAAGTAATTTCCTTCGCACCTACTCGAAGCGAGCACGAGCAGTCGAGCTTGACTCAAGCGTGTGTACGTCGCCGTGAGTGGCGCGAGTCGAGCGTCATCGTCAGTCCCACAGAGTACATTGAATATACTGAGAGTCAGTCCGTCGTTGTTGATCGTCGTGAAAACACGTGTAGAATAAAAAAAATGGATTTTCGAGTTAACCCAGTACCTCCTTTTATGTTTCTTCTTTTCATTTTCTTTAATTCTTATATAATTAAGAACTGCGAGACTTGCTAAATGTAGCAGCCACCGTCTCCTTTGTTGAACAGATATGTTTTGGCTCGAACGGTTCTGTGAATATTGAACGGCGCGCGTCACTCGATAGATTAATGCTGAATGTGTGGACGACAGCCCATGCCATGGTTTTTACTCGACATGATAGCTCTATCGAGTAAAACCGTATGAGAGTACGGAGCTTAACTCCGAGTAGCGTAGGTTGGTGTAAACAATTGACATAGGAAATAAACGGCCATAAATAACACTTGCTTGGCATTGACAGTTGAATTTTACGTTCGCGTTCAAAAATGCGAGCGTAAAGAGCGTAAACCTTGATCACGTCATTAGAGTTAATTGTAACTTGATTGTAACCTCATTTGAACGCAGAGCAGACAGATCAGATAATTTGTTTAATAAGGAACCTTATACGAATAATCCAACAACTATTAGTGTACACATGCAGTGAGTAGTGACACTATAGTTCGTCACAGTGGTTTTACCTTCGCAAGTCAGTGGACTTGAAAAGGTAATTTATTTACCTTTTCAAGTCCTTGTTGTAATGTAATTTCTAATGCTTGTTGTAATGTAATTTCTAATGCTGTCAGAAGACAGCAATATAAATTACATTACAACAAGCTTACATAATATGTAAACGGTCTGTAGTAGGTACTGTGACCAATGACTTCAAATTAGATACACATAACAACCAAACAAATTTTTCGTCGAAGGCCGAATGATATGCACGAATGTGTAAAATGCGGTATAATATCTGTTTAACACATGCGTGCTCACAAACGCGAGACCACCAAAAGGTTTTCATACGGACAGCTGGAATGACAAAATATACACCTGAGAGCTTAGCCAAGTTGATAATCTATAATCGTTAACGCTAGGTGAAAACTTCAAATGTTTCGGAATGACATCATTCCAACGTTAAGTCACGTGATCAGAACAAAGGAATCGGAGGCGTTCCCGACTGTAGAAAGAGATTCGAAACGAAACGGTCGTAACCGTGTGATGTAAAATTGGTGTAGTTTTATATCTCAACCCTCAAGTGTCTGCGCAACTTGACAATATGTAGAATCATTGAGATAGGCGCGAACTCGGTAAAATAGAGCTGAGAATTTTATTGTAGTTTTGGTTACCTCAGCGAAGTTTGCCGAGAAGGCTGACTATAACTAACTAACATTTGCTGCCAAATACTACAAAAATATTAGAATGTGTTGCACCCGCATTTTAATGGTACACTAATGAACTATTCATACGAAGACATGGCTTAAAAAACTTAGTACCTAGTCAAGCCAAAAACAACAAAATAAAAATCTTATGTCAAATCAACTGTCAATGTCGGTGTCAGATAAATTGTCATTTTGGTGTTTGTTTACTTTTACTCATAGAGTTACCTACCTACTAATCTTTTACTGCTAAGTCATAATTCACGCTAAATACTTTCCAGCGTTTGATGGCTATTAACAGTTCGCACGTGTTATTGGCAAAATTGCGGTGTCTCTTCCACAAATGCCCATAATGAAGAGTTGAAGTTGTTTACTTTTACTAAAACTAGTTTATTTTTTAAATTGTAAATTAAAAACAAGCATAATTTAGCAAAGTTATTTTTAAGTATAGTTTAGAATAATTGCGGATTCCATTAAAAATTAAAACCATTGAATTGTAAAAGCCACAAAGAATAATTGCGCTTTAAAAAAAAAAATACATTTTATGATAGTTATTATATCATCGACTTTGATAGGAAATTAATAATTTGATAAAAATGTTTGGACTTTGGACCTACTAAACATAGCGATTGGAGTATAAAATCGGAAAGAGAAAGTGAACATTTAAAATGTTAATATAATCGTGCTCGACAGGAAATCAAGAATTTGATAAAGACTGTTTGAATTTAGAACACAGATGATTTTGGAAATACCAAGATGGACATCAAAGAGACTATTATTGAAACTTACCAAGGAGGTATTAAAATTGTTCAATACAATAAGCCTAATAAGAAAAATGCCATAGATGCTGTAATGTACAAGCGCGTGAGTCGTATACTGAATGAAGCAGCAACTGATGATAGTATTTCTGTGATGGTACTCACAGGTACAGGAGATTTTTACAGCAGTGGGAATGATTTCTCAAATCCAACAGACTCTAGTACAGGCAACCATTTGAATATTCTTAAGGATTACATTAATGCCTTTATCATGTTTCCTAAAATACTGGTTGCGATAGTAAATGGACCTGCAATAGGCATTGCTGCCACTACATTAGCACTATGTGACCTGGTGTTTGCTTCTGAGAATGTAACTTAAATTTTTAATATTTTCTAAATATATATATAAACTAATAGGTACAAATTGTAATAAGTTTACTGTTACAGTCATACTTCTACACTCCATTCACAAAGTTGGGTATTGTAGCTGAAGGGTGTTCTACATTTACATTTCCAAGAATCCTTGGGGAAAGAAAGGTAAATAGAAAAAAATAAGAAGTAATATAATAAGTAGTAGTTTAATTTACTTTTCCTTTTAATTTATAATTCATATGTATTTTTATTTCCTTTTTCTATCCAAATCTCGTACGCTGCACCGTTCGGGCTTCTTTATGTCAACACCGCCACCGGCCCACGCTGAAAACCTGCGCTGTGAGCTCATCGCATAATGCGTGAGGCCGCAGCTTTATGCTGAGCGTTCGGCCGTTTTGCGCGGATGTGACGGTTATCTTCCCTATTCAATTGATAATGTTTGTTAACTAGTTTTAAGAATGCGTCATTTCGCGCGAATAAATAGTTTTTCTTTCTTTCTTTCTTATGTATGTAACATGGAAGTCACTCTAAATTGTTTTATTATGCTTCTTGCACTTTATCATCTCTTAGATTTTTTTTTTTTTTAAATTTCAGGCCCTTGAAATGTTACTATGTAACTACAGGATGCCTGCCACAGAAGCACTGGAGTATGGGTTTGTCAATTACATTTATAAACCAGAGGAACTTCAAAGTAAGGTTTGGGACAAAATAATAGAGGTGTCAAAGATACCCAACTACTGTGTGACAGCCACTAAAAAACTCTTGAGGGATGCTGTGAGAGGAGATCTGCTGCAAGCCAATGATAAGGAGATAGATGAACTCAACACTATTTGGTTGAGAAATATGAACAAAAGCAAAATATAAATTTTAGTGATCATCTACCTACCTAGCCTTTGCCAAACTTTGCTTCTGCTTAGGTACTTTATAATTTTTAACTACTTAAAGCTATGGTCAATACTTTCATTTGAAATTTTAAAAAAATCCCAGGTTTATGAAATCAAATATTAAATTAGTCAAGTAGGTATTTATAGTGCATTTATTATACGTACAAATAATAACAGGTGGGCCTATTACACTACTCGATATTCAGACAGACTTAGTCTATGTATTTCTATGTATATCATCGTTCATGGGCGTAAGTTGCTCTTTTTCTTGTGTGACACTACATAGACTAGACACACTATAAGACTGAATATCGAGTGGTGTAATAAGCGCTTTAGCACGGTAATATTATCTATACAGTATTCCAACTTCATACAAACGGACGAAACGCGAGCTATACCTACGCGCCTCGATCTCGAGGTGCGCTCGGGATGCAGACAGTCGCGTCTGTGCCGCGCGATATTTTCAATAAATATAAGTTCAAGTACATATTTATATATTTAATATGACGAGTAGGCTATATTGTGCTGTTTTTCATTCACATAAATATTGCTTCATTTAAAACCAAACATATAAATTGTAAAGTAGCTGCAGGTATCTATAACCAAGTAAAAGATATTCCTTTTTCTCCACCTTGTCTATGTTTCCCAAAACAATTTTTAATTAAGCTTTAGAATGCGGATTTTTGTACTTTAAAATTTAATAATAAAGCATTTCGTAGGTAGGTACGTCTCAGTCGAGGCGCAAATATTTTTCGGTCGCAAATATTAAACACTTCCTATTCAATTCACAAAGTATTTTATTTGTTTATATAAAAAAAGTTGATTTACAATCAAAAAACTAAAAGGAAACACAAAGTAGGCAAATGTAATTAAAATGCTGGAGGCGGGCAGCCATACTGCGGGCAGCCCTATCGCATGTTTACGTACCGCGCGGCTGTAGGCATTTATTTCAAAGATACGGCCGAGTTACAATACTGTATAGATAATATTACCGTGGCTTTAGTTTCTGCCTTACCCAATCCCATGGAAAAAGGCGTGACTGCTTACTATGAGTAGGTATTTAGATAAATTACGTACAAGGGGTTTTTGGAGTAATTAAAATGTTACAAATAAAATAATTTTGTTACTTATATTTTAGTTTTAAGGGTACCTAAGTTCAATAATAAACAATGTTTTATCAATTTTGTGTATTTTTTTACAATTATTTCTTAGAAGTCGAGAGTGGTTCACCCATTGGATCTGGAGGCAACAGTCCTTGCACGCATGCGTTTGGCGCGTGGAGATGCAACGCTAGGGCGAAACTACGCTGCCACTACAAGTCGCGGCACAGATAGAGTTCCGGCGACGGCGACTGTCGCAACACTCGCAACCCAGTGCTGGGCGCGCCATAATTATGGCGGTAAGCCCCCTCTTTGAGGAGTGGCTTGAAAGACATCACGGCGTCGTCACCTTCCGCATGACACAGGGCCTCACCGGACATAGTAAGTTCGGGAGGTTCCTGCACCGGATCCGTACGGAAGAAACTTGTGCAGACCGCCCGGAGGACACGGTGGAGCATAAGGTGTAGTGCCCCGCTTGGGTGGAGCACCGCCGTTTCCTCGTGGGGGCGATCTGCGGCAACGACCTCTTGCACCGGGCCCTGGTGCAGGCCATGGTCCGGAACGAGGAGGAATGGTAGGCGGCCACCTTCTTCTGCGAAGCAGTAATGCTAGCGAAGGAGGTGGCCGCACGCACGAGGGAACGGAGTTTCTCACGCCCCAGCCGCTGGCTCCGATTTCCACAGTAGGCGTGGGCTTGCGGACGTCGAGCAATGGGTAGCTCGCTGTCCACCCGACCGCTAACCGTCCGGACCGAGCCCAAGTCATCGACGGCGCGTTGTATTCCACGCGCGCTTCGCAAAACCGTAGGGTCCAGTAGGGTCGAAGCCTACTAGGGAAAAATCCGGAGTCCTGGAACACAAGGCAAAGAAGGAACATAGGAGTGGGTTTTAGTCAGCAAAAGTCTGACACGCCCTCTCTCTCCTCCATAGACCGGGAGAAGACATTGAATGATTTCCCACCTAAAAAAAAAGCAGTCAGAGTGGTTAATGTAGGTACCTACCTAATTCTCGGGAGGAAACACGGCTCCCTGTCGTTTAGGGCGACGCAGGTGCTCTCGGGGCATGGCTGCTTCGGGAAGTACTTGTGTCGCATAAACAGGGAGCCGGACGCTCGGTGCCATCACTGCACCGACTGTCGGGAGGACACGGCGCAACACACACTGGCAGTGTGCCGCATGGGAGGAGCAGCGCCGTGCCCTTGTATCTGAAGTGGGCCCCGACCTGTCGCTGCCGGCCGTCGTTCGTTCGATGGTCGGGGGCGCCGAGTCGTGGGATGCGGTGATCTCCTTCTGTGAAGACGTAATTTCGCAGAAGGAGGCTGCGGAGAGGGAGAGGGAGGCCGTGGCCACTCTCCCGTGCCGCAGCAGGCGAACCGGGCGTCCGCGGAGGGCAGACAACGCCCTCTTCCAGCCCCCATAAAGAGGTCCGGAGGGACGGCGGACACGGGGTCGTCCGCCGTCCCCCATCCAGCAAGACCCGAGGTGGCAGCGCGTAGTGTTCCACGCGCGCCTCTATTGGACGTCGCGGGGGGAGGACACCTCACACTCCCCCCGGCTTGAGGTGGCTCGCGTAGGTGGGCCGGCACTAGCCGGGGATCATGGATGGCGTATCAGCTCCCACGATCCCCGGTCCAAGTGTGGGAGGGAACACCGAGGTGGTTTTTAGTCAGTAAGAGTCTGACAGACCCCTTCGCCTGCCCCAGGCGAAGGACATCCATGAGGATTTTCCACCCCGGCAACAAAAAAAAAAAAAAAAAGGTACCTACCTAATTAGAAAAGTGCGTTATGATACATTCTGGCATTCATAGCAAGTAGATACGAGTCAAATACATTTAATAAGTACCAACTTAATAAATTAAATAATGACTTATTAAATAGGTACTATTACACATTTCTCATCATAAAAATTGAAACAATACATAATGCAAGTACTATTCAGGCGGCATTTAGAGATCCTAGCAAAGAGATTTCTTCCTAAAAAATATCGCCACCTAAATTATGGCGTAGCTGCATTCAGGGCTAGGTAGTCAGCTTGTTGGGGCTGCACGATTGCATGTTAGCCTCTCTGCTATTATTCGAGTTTATCTATTAGCATTATCGGGAGACTGGTACTGGTTCGAGGATTGAATGTGAGCGATCCTACCATAAAGCCACGGGTCCCACCGCACCGCCCCGCTGCCCGCTGACTTCGTGTCCGTGGCCTAAGAACGTGGTCTGAAAATGGCCTATTTACGGTAGACCACCGAAGAGCGAACCAAAACTACACGTGAGCATGAACCTTAAATTCAGATAAGTAGGTAACTACCTACCTGCCGCCACCGCGGCCGCGGCCGTTAGTAGGTACTAATCTGCTGAACCAACTAGACTTGAAGAAAAATATTTTGTTAGACGTTTGACGTGTTAATCGTAAGTGCACGTTTAAACTGTTATGATAGTATACAAATATTTCTAAAAATGTCTTCTGTAAGTTCGAGCACCGCTTCTTTGTCTGAATTCTTTCGTCCGATTAGACCGAAAGGTTTAAGGTCAAAGGATCTGAGCAACACGCGGCTAAATCTATTGAAGAAAGAAATACAAACAGATTTGCACATGATACCGTTGAGTAAGTTATTCGACAGTAGAAGTACTTAGGTACCTATGTGTCCAAAATGAATTTTCCAGATGCTTCTGCAAGATTTATTTTCCTGTTACGTACCTAATTCACTGGCTAATATGCCTCATACTAACAAGAACGGGTAATTTAAGGACATTATGGCAAAGTTGAGGGGCTCAAAGCAGACCATGCCGTAATCCGTAGTACCTTTTTTGTGGTGGGAAATCAACAAATAACTCCTCGCGCTCTAAGTTCCTTCAGTTGTCGTTTGCGTTCTAGGGCCACGATGTGTGCGTACGCGCAGCGGAATGTTGTTGAATTTAAAGATTTTAATTATGCAGATATTTAGTGTATGACGTCGTATAATTGTGTATGGTAAAAAAAAATTTGTGCACGCAACCATTGTGGAGAAATTCACCAAAAAACTGATTCCGCTGGGCGAACGTTGTCCTGGCGGAACTTTTTTTAATCCATAGACTTTAGAAGAAAAGAGATGTGTCCAAAAATTAGTGTGTATTTGTGTGTAATTGTGTATGTATGAATAAAACTAGTGCATGCATAAACTTCGGAGAAATTCAAGTTTCCGCTACGCGAACGTTTGGCCATTAGCTAGTTTTCATATAAAGCGCTTACATAGAGAGCTGTAGATTTTTACATACGTAGTTTTGAATTTGTTTATATTTGTTTAAAAAACAGATTTAGAAAAAATCGTACGGCTTAAAAGATAAAAATATAAACGTAAAATACGCTTATTAGGTCTTAGTTCTTAAAGTATGCACTTTGGGGTCTAGATTTTCACGTTTATACAAACCTTGTAAGTGTCTGCAACATGTTGCCAAGTATCAATGATGTTCCGTTAGTAACTAAAGAGTTATAGGACAAATTTACCATGAACAGATCACTGTTTACAAAGCAGTCAAATATCACGACGTTCTGAAGGAATTGCATGGTAATATGTATGTCAATAATTAGTGTATTCATTCAACTATTCTTATGCAAAATTTCATGTCAT
The DNA here is from genome assembly GCA_905147345.3 of Mythimna impura. Lineage (NCBI taxonomy): Eukaryota > Metazoa > Arthropoda > Insecta > Lepidoptera > Noctuidae > Mythimna > Mythimna impura. The sequence continues at coordinate 16,986,217 of LR990357.1, read as the reverse complement.
TACATTCAGTAATTAAAGAAAAACAATTATAATACTGACGAAGCATCGAAAACCTACATAACCCGACCAAGTTCGGATGGCTACAAAAAAGCGGCCGTGCAATATATTTAGGTAACATCCCAAAATTTACAGTATAATACCGGTATTGAATTGGTATAGGTGATAACACAATTGTTGTTTCGATATAATTTATAGGTCATTTATTTTTGTACTCCTACTTTTTTAAATGTATTTGACTATGACAGAAAGTAGGTACTATTTACGTAGGTACTTTATTTAAGTATGCGCTTGAGACTTGAGATATAATCTAAATATATTATTTAAGACAAATAAAATTCATACAGCTAATTTCTATTGAAGATTTCACGGATCAGGATTCTAACTATAAAAATACCTAGAAAATACCTTTTTATACCAATGTTTTAGTTTATAAGCACTTTTTTAATGTTGATCAAATCTAAACAACTGAATAGGTTAGTTATGTGATGTGATTTTAATTTTTATTGAAGCTCGAAATATTATACTTACCCTAAGTTTCGTCATCCACACGAACGAAGTCGCGGGCAAAAGCTAGTTCATAATCTATTTTAGTTAAAACACATTTAAGTCGCATTGCAAGCGTTTGTTAACGTTAATATAATTACATAATTACCGCCATTAGACCGCCCATTGTACACTTATTTTTAATTATGTTTTCCTGTATTTTTGTTTATGTGGTGTACAATAAAGAATATAATAAATAAATAAATAATAAATAATTAAGTATTATATGTAATTAAAAATATTTTTGTACGCGAATATTTAAATAGAGAAGTACTTGTTAATTGAAGATTTGTTTTTATCGTAGATAGTGGCGTTATTATTAAAAAAATATTTTTCATTCAAGAAATGCAATTGTTTTATTTTTTCCTAACGCTTGTGTACGCAACTGTACCATATTAATAAATACTATATTGGAAGGTTAAGAACGTTTCTTAGATATATGGCACGGCCGCTTTTTGGTAGCCATCCGAACTTGGTCGGGTTATGTAGGTTTTCGATGCTTCGTCAGTATTATAATTGTTTTTCTTTAATTACTGAATTTAATGACATGAAATTTTGCATAAGAATAGTTGAATGAATACACTAATTATTGACATACATATTACCATGCAATTCCTTCAGAACGTCGTGATATTTGACTGCTTTGTAAACAGTGATCTGTTCATGGTAAATTTGTCCTATAACTCTTTAGTTACTAACGGAACATCATTGATACTTGGCAACATGTTGCAGACACTTACAAGGTTTGTATTAACGTGAAAATCTAGACCCCAAAGTGCATACTTTAAGAACTAAGACCTAATAAGCGTATTTTACGTTTATATTTTTATCTTTTAAGCCCTACGATTTTTTCTAAATCTGTTTTTTAAACAAATATAAACAAATTCAAAACTACGTATGTAAAAATCTACAGTTCTCTATGTAAGCGCTTTATATGAAAACTAGCTAATGGCCAAACGTTCGCGTAGCGGAAACTTGAATTTCTCCGAAGTTTATGCATGCACTAGTTTTATTCATACATACACAATTACACACAAATACACACTAATTTTTGGACACATCTCTTTTCTTCTAAAGTCTATGGATTAAAAAAAGTTCCGCCAGGACAACGTTCGCCCAGCGGAATCAGTTTTTGGTGAATTTCTCCACAATGGTTGCGTGCACAAATTTTTTTTTACCATACACAATTATACGACGTCATACACTAAATATCTGCATAATTAAAATCTTTAAATTCAACAACATTCCGCTGCGCGTACGCACACGGCCACGATAGGTAACTCTTTCGAACAATCCCGCTGCCCTAGCAGGCACTTGCCCCGTTCATTTTGCTGACAGCCCTTTGAGGCGCGCGTGGATATTATAACATCAAAGACGAGAGATCGCGTGAGGCAACGGTCCTCACGCCCGGTAACCGTCCGGACCGAGCCCAAGTCGACGGCGCGTACTGTTCCACGCGCGCCTCAGGGAGATGTCAGCAAATCGTAGGGGCCCAGCAGGGTCGAAGCTTACTGGGGCCACGGGTAGTGGTGAAACCGAAACCCGGGGCCCCGGGATGAAGGCAATGAAGGAACAGGAGTGGGTTTTTAGTCAGTAAAAGTCTGACACTATCTCCCGGGATTTTTCATTAGATAAAATTCCCACCTAAAAAAAAAAACGAGAGGGGATATAACTCAAATGGGTGCATGTAGGTATAGTCTGTTTCTGTTGTACCTATCACTTCGTAGTTAGCAAAACTATTGATAATTGCTGCTTTACTAGTTTTTCTCGAAGTGGCATTTAAATAGGTAGGTATCAACTGGTAATGGTATCAGGTATTAGCTAAATATCACAGACTGATTGAATTTTGTAGACGAATTATACGAGCTCCTACAGACAGACCCTGTAAATGGGTTGACGACGGCGAAGGCTCAAGATTTGCTAAACTACTATGGCCCAAATACACTCACACCTGCTACGGAAAATGGATGGCCTGTAATGTTATTTAAGTCGCTATGCACAGGTATGTTTGCTCCTACGTTGGAAATAAACAAGTTAGTCTAACATTCGATGTTCCTAATTTGTTAGAAAAACATGCTAGGTATGGTTTATTTCTAGCAAAAATATGATGAATGCGTTCGAGCTTTAAAGGAGGTACGAGGAGGGCCAAACTCACGTCTTGAACAATAAAAACCAAACTTACTAGGTACTACGAAATAAAGGCATGTGCCTTTATTTCGTAGTGATAAGGCGGTTAATTTTTCTGAAAATTCCCTCTAGGTACTTGTATTTTCTTTTGTGTTCAGGGTTTTCAATACTAATCTGGTTGGGCGCAGTGCTGTGTTTGTTGGCGTACGTCATTGAATCGTCAACAAAAGCAGAACCTACTGTTGATAACCTCTATCTCGGTAGCGTGTTAATTTTTGTCGACGTCATATGTGGGCTCTTCAGTTTCTATCACAACTTTAAAAGTTGCAAGGTTTGATATTATTACTATAATTTACTAAGTAGGTATAGGTACCATTGACTACTTTACATGTAAGTACCTACCTAGCATATTGCATTTCCAACAGGTGCATTGTTATCTACTGAGGGTAATAGAAAAAGGTGTAGACAGCGTAGATAGTTCCTAGAACGCATACTTGTAGGTACCTATCTACCGGCCTATTGGCACGGCACCGGGCACGTCACCGCACTGGTGCATCCGCTCAACACGGCACAGAAAAGTATCTACCTATATTTTCATGACGCGGTAAATAGTACCCAGAAGACCGTGCGCGCACTGCCTTGCGTTTTTCTAACGCATAATCTGTGAAGTATGGAGTCTCATAGAAGTGCGCGCACTGCCGTGAAATAAACGCATGCGGTAGAATCACCGTTGGCCTCTCGCTGCAAATTTGCGGTGAATCTACCGCAAATATTTTTGTATCGTATAGAGATCTAGGAAGCGCCGCGCACTGCCGCGAAACTAACGCACGTTTTAACCGACTTCAAAAAAAAGGAGGAGTTTATCAATTCGGTTGTATTTTTTATCATCATTGAAGTGAAACTTCTTTATCGGGGTTGGAAAAAAATTTTGTGTAACATTTGTTCGTTACGCGTCACATTTATTTTTATATATTTAAATTTGTAGTTACAAACTAGTTAAACTGTAAACTTCTTTTTTTGCGATTCGAAAAAAATCTTCGTAACTCAATTCGGGAATTGAACTGTTTTCATAGGTAAGTTTGTTCACCCTCAGTGCGCGAGTCCGACTCGCACTTGCCCAGTTTTTTTGATAAAAATCTAACACCTATTCTAACTTTGTATAATCTTTAAAAAGTATAATGATCCAGCCAGTCTGTATAAAGTTAGCTATATAAGACACCCCTATTTTTTAATTAGTACAAAAAAAATAGGGCTCTATCCGTACCCGTTACTGATCATATTTTTGTAGTCAAAGGTAAAAAAAACGAAATTACAAAATTGTCCGTACGAGTCATAATCGGTAAATTCAAAATAGAATCCAATCATTCATAACAATTGCTACTAGAAAACACTGCGTTGTTTTTTCCATTTTGATCATCATTTATTCATTCATAATCCAACAATTCCAGTACAAAATATCACCAAAAAGAGAGACACTTTGGGATATAAACTTTGCTGTTTATGAATATTATTTAATGAGACTTTAAATAATAACAAGACCTTTTCTAATTATATGTACTAATTAAAAATTAGTGGTGTACTTATATGTAAACGCATGAAAAATAGCTTCTATATATGGAGCTATTTTTCATGCGATCTCTTTCGTCGAAATCACAGTATATAGTATAGGTACCTACACCAGGGATGGCGACGAACCTAAGGCACGCGGCAAAATATTCGGACACGTCAGTGTAAGATGCATAGCACCAAGGTTATTAGAATCAACAGTAATCTAATAACACTATTATAATTTTCTCTTTATTTAATTTAATAAACAAACAGTTGTAAACATTACGCTATACAAATTTCGGGTTCTAAAGGTGTAAATTTTAAATTACGAAGTCAAGATTCTTTCGTGGCACGTCATGATCACCTTTTTTCATATATTTAATGGCACGTTCTTCTATTTATAAGGGTTCGCCATCCCTGGTATACACCAACGATGTACCTACTTACTCAACTACACTCGAGAAAAACAAATAAGTCTTCATAGTGTAGTTACATTACAAGTATACCTATTTATAGTGACAGTCTAGATTACGTAGGTAATCTAAACTACTTACTAGCAGTTGGAATGTTGTTTGTAACTGGAGAAGACCAATTGTTACCGCCCACGTTAGTTTCTGGAAAATAATTGCGCTGTTAGTTTCATATCCCGTAATGGTGTCAAAAATAAACCTTCTCCGTTATTGTACCGTCCGTTTCAGATCATGAAGACATTCAATAGTATGATACCGACCTACGCGAACTGCATCCGAGATGGAACACTTAACTCTGAGACACAAGTATGTAGTATCGTCAAGGGTGATATCGTGCAAGTACGGGCGGGGGATATAGTGCCGGCAGACATACGTATTATCGACAGCAAGGGATTCAAAGTAACTACGCATCAATAAAGTCCTATCTCTGTAACCGACACGTGCACATTCCGTGTGTGGATGCACGTGCCGGTCTAGTTCATAGTATTGTAAAGGTTATCTATCCGCAGGTTGATAATTCTTCATTGACTGGGGAGCCTGTGGCAGTCAGTCGAAGTAATACAGAAGGACATCATAACATCCATGAATCGGGAAATGTTGCTTTCTTTTCCACTCAATGTGTAGAGGGATGGGCTTATGGTAAAGTTTTTGTATCCGATGCTAACTAATAACCATCGTTTTAGAAGTTGATATCTAATATCCATCACCGATAGGCACAAAACATTATCCATGCTAGAGCAATTCACGCTTCCAGAATAGATATTACGTCTGTTGCGAAAGGACAAGTGGAGGAATTAGAGAATTTATGTTTAGAGTAGTATCTTTGGTTGGATACTAGCTTAAATAGCATCACTTGTAATGTGGTTTGATGTCGCTGCAGGTGTTGTGCTATGCTGCGGTGACCTAACAGCCCTAGGTCGTGTGGCCGGTTTGGCAGCCCGACTAACGCCGGCCCCTTCACCGCTGTCGCGAGAACTACGCCGCTTCATGCGTTACATGTCGATATGGGCTTTAGGACTCGGCGTCTTCATAGCTGCGGCATCCTTAGTCCTCGGTTATCCTTTCATGCAGACTACTATATTCGTAATTGGAATAGTTGTCGCCAATATTCCTGAAGGTAAGTCCCGAATTGATACGACTGCACCTATAAGGAAGAAAGTAAGACAAATCTATCTCTAAGGAGTTTCCTCTAGTCGGAAATAATCTGGATCTCCTTTCTTATCTCTTGATATTTTAGGTTTGCAACCAACAGTAACAGCGTCCCTTACAATAACTGCTCAGCGCATGGTGAGGAAGAACTGCCTGGTAAAGAATTTGGAGGCCATAGAGGCGTTGGGCGCCTGCACTGTTATTTGCTCTGACAAGACCGGTACACTCACCGAGAACAAAATGATCGTGCAACACGTATGGACATGGAATAGAGTCTTCGATGTGCAAGATTCGGATTTTTATAGTATAAATAAATTTTATTTACATTATCGCCTGATGCAGGTACCGTACCGGTAGGTAGGTAGGTATGTTTTTTGGGGAATTGTTTTATCGTAGGTAGGTACAGCCCCCCTAGCCAAGTTACAATCGTATCGTTCGGCGCGAACGCCTCGAGTAGGCCACGCCTCCGATTCCTTTGCACAGTGTGTTATTTTACCTAAGTTGCGGACATGTCTGGTTTATGTGTCTATACGATAGGTCTAGGTTTGATAAGTGTTCAACAAAAATACCGACAGTATAATTATCTATATTTATTGAGTTTTTTTTTTTTTTGTGAGAGTTGAATGGCCTTTACAAAAACTAAATTTAATTATGATTCCAAAACTAGTAAACTTATTAATTTTATTTGTTACAAAAATAAAGTAACAGCTCATTATCTACTAGTATTAAAAAAAATAGATTTGTAGCTTTCATATTTTAAGAAATATGGGCTTTTTCCCGATTTCGACAAAACACTTTTTTAAAATTAAGTGGTACTGTTGTAGCATGTTATTTTTAATAAATAACATGCGCAATAATATTGTTTCGTATGTCCTAAAATATCATACACGACAATCGCCTTATATAGGAGATACAGCGTTTCTAAGTATTTATGACTTTTCTATGGAAATAGGGTTGTCAACTAGACGTAAAAAAAAAATAAGTTTTAGTTGTTTACGAAGTACAGTCAATAGACCTATAATTCAAATTGTTTAGTTATTTTAAAAAGAAAGTGAATAATCTTGATTATGTCTTTTATATGAAATATGCTTTAAAAAATGTGAAATACGTTTCGTAACATCAGATCGTTGTTTTTATCATTTAGATGTTTTAAAATTATAGATAATTGATTTATTAGTAGTAATTTGCATTTTTTTAAAACTAGCCGTCCCCCGCGGTTTCGTTTGCGTCTATGGTTGAAAAATTTTAAAGACTAAAACTACACTAACAAAGTTTTGTATCCAAGGGCGGATCCAGCTTTGGCGCCGGGGGGGGGGGGGCAAACCACGTCATGGTCAAGTCATAAGAAGTTATGATTTAATTTTGATAATAATAGATACGGGTAAAAATACATACATCAATAAAATACCTACTATTTTATCGATGTATGTACTGTGCTTAAAAATACCTATATTTAAATAACAAAATCAATTTTTCTTTTACGTCTCCCGAAACGCGTTATCACTCCATCTACTTCAATGGTAATGAGAAAAGCAAGTGGCGAACTCAAAAAAATGGACTGCCACAAGGTAGTATCCTAGCTCCCTTGCTGTTTAACGTTCACACCAATGACTAACCGGTGAGCCCTAACACAACCCGCTTTCTGTATGCAGACGAACTAGCATTAACTTGCCAAGCCACTGATTTTGAGGAGATTGAGGCCAACCTTACCACAGAGTCTCTCAGATCTTAGCCAGTATTATACTGCTAATGCATTTAAAGCAAATCCCTCAAAAATGTGCGTCTTTCACCTTTGTAACAGACAAGCGGGTTGAATGCTCAATATCTCATGGCAGGAGGTGCCAATCATTCATAACCCCCATCCAAGATATCTCTTCATCACTCTGGATAGGTCTCTCAACTACAGAAAGAATTGCGAGAACGTTAAGCGGAAGGTGCATACGAGAAACAACCTGCTACGTCGCCTAACATCCACTAGATGGGGGGCGTCTCCCCAAGTTCTGCGAACAGCTAAAATGGCGCTCCGCTTCTCCGCTAGTGAATATGCCTGTCCAGTATGGAGCCGCTCCGCCCACTCTAACATAGTGGACACAGCACTTAATGAGACGTGCCAAATTGCCACTGGTTGCCTTATGCCGACTCCGGTACGAATGCTGTATCCACTAATCGGTATTGCACCCCTAGAAATTCGCAGGACCGTGCCTAGCCGCATAGAAAGAACGAAACAATAAAACAACCCTCGCCATTCTATGCAATATTACAGCTCGGTGCCCCTGAGACTTAAAAGTAGTAAAAGTTTTGTTGTAAGCGTGAGCCCATCTCAAAGCATAACCATATGGCTTTACTTTGAGATGGGAGTGATGCTCTCTCCTGGACACGAATTGCCATGGCCAATCTGGAAAACTCTAAACAGACTCCGCATGCAGGTTGAACACAGCAAAGACAATCTCCACAGATGGGGGTTCCTGAACGGTTCCGACCTTCAGTATTTGTGCAGTGTCTCTCCACAGACCATGTCGCACCTTCCATCCTGCATGACGTGCCCTGTTACCTGTTCATGTAGGGATCTTATAACAGTATCAGTGGACGACATTGCCGTGGCCAAATACTGGGCCAGGCAAGGAATTTTATTAGTTTTACCATCGACACGCTAAGAACGTACGACACTCTACGTTTTTATGGACAGAAAGAAGTGCCAGTCCGGTTAGACATTCGACCATTGAAGCTTCTAGTCATAATTTGATTGTTCGTAACGAGAGAGATCTTCCCGCTGTCGCTACACTAACATGTAGTGTAGTCATAATACATAAAAAAATCTTATATTAGGATACGTCTCAAAATCACAATTTAAAATAAGTCAGAAAACTTCTATTGATAAAATATTTTTATTAAATCTTTTCAAAGAACTCTGCACTAGCCTTTATACAAAGTTTCATGCGTCTGAAACAATTTTCGAAACATTTTTTCCAGTCCGCTGCAGACACCTCTTACACGGCTTTCTTGAACGCTGCTAGCGCGTCTTACGGCGATGAAAACTGTATCCCTTTCGGCAGATTTTTTATTTTAGGGAATAAAAAGAAGTCACACGGTGCCAGATCAGGACTGTAAGGAGGGTGCCCCAAGACTCTGACCGGTGCGGTGTCCAGGAAGTCCCTCGTTTTGAGCGCTAAGTGTGCGGGCGCGTTGTCATGGTGAAGCAGTACCCTGCGGAGCCCGGTATTCGGTCGCTTGTTGCTCATTGCAGACAAAACTTCTGGCAGGCATTTTGTGGTATACCATTCGGCGTTGATGCTGCTTTGGTCTCGTAATGGAATTGAAATCAGATACCCCGTCAAAGTGAAGAAACTAGTGATCAAAATTTTCCCTGCGCTGTTTCTGTTTCGTTTTGAAACAGCCAAACTGTCAACTGTCGCTTTGTTTCTGGGTCGTATTAATAAATACAGGATTCGTCACCACCTGTCACAATGTCGTAAACGCGCCGAGAGGAGCCGTTTCAAATTTTTGAATCATATCACGGCACCACTCCACACGGGCTTGCTTCTGAGCTTCGGTGAGGTTGTGCGACACCCAGCGGCAAACTATCCTTCTCACACGAAGGTGCTCGTGTAGAATCTTGTGAACGCTTCCCGAACCAATCTGCAGTGTATGCTGAATCTCTTCGTATATAATCCGTCTGTTTTCTTGAATTAATTATTTTACTGCCAGCACACTTTCTTCCGTGACAGCTGTCGTAGGACGACCACTCCTTTGTTCAACCCGCATAGTAAGGCTACCGCGCTTGAACTCGCTATACCAGCGGTAGATGGTTGCTTTTGAAGGCCATAAAAGCAATTTGAAGTCGATTAAATGACTCATCAGGTTTTAGGCCACATTTAAAATCATAGAAAATCATCGCACGAAAATGGCTTCCATAGATGTACTTTATATATTTTTATATATTAAAAAGCGTACATTATGAAGGACCAAAATTCACGTAAAATAGCAGATATTCAGAGGTCTTTAGTCGATTAGTTTTACACAAGTTTATGTTTTGATTTTTATAGAAGCCTAGATAATATTTACAAGATATCTGTGTATCCAAAATATCTGAAGAAAGAAAATGTACCTTGGGTTGGCCCGGTTGGCCGCTCTTAAATTAATTAAATATTGAAAGTGCATACATAAAATCTATATTGTGACAAAAAATTACATAAAAACATTATGTTTAACAATTTTAGTCAGTGGTTCACCTAGGTCCTGGATCCAGCCCAGGGGGGGTTCATGACCCCCATGACCCCCCCCCCCCCGGATCCGCCCTTGTTTGTAACAGAAAACATAAAACATATAAAGATTGGAGAGAGACCTGCAGTGGGACAATACGGGTTAGTTATAATAATAATATAATAATGGGTAACTTATAAAACGTCTGAATTTAGTGCACGGTTCCAATTGGTCGTTTTCTATGGATAAGAACCGAGAAGAAACTCGTAAACTTTTAAAAAATTATTAATTTTACAATATTAATAGGTATGAGAGGACAATGTAGACCAGTCAACATTGTACCCAAAATCATAAAAAAATATTATAAATAAAAAAGTGGAATCAATATCTATAATATAATGCGACATCTGGTTTTTTATGATGATATATTATTAGTATAATAAATCATAGAAATTAAAAACACATGCGACCATGTAATAATTATTCAGAAAAAAAACTTGAAATTACTGAAAACATTTTTTGAGGTCTTTTTTTTTAGGTGGGAAAATCGTCTAATGACAAATCGCGCTCTTGGGCGAAGCGCGAGATAGTGCCAGACTTTTACTGACTAAAAACCCACTCCTGTTCCTTCGTTGCCTTCGTCCCAGGGCCCGGGTTTTCACACTACCCATGGCCCCAGTAGGCTCCGACCCTGCTGGGCCCCTACGATTTGCTGACATCTCCCTGAGGCGCGCGTGGAACAATACGCGCCGTCGACGACTTGGGCTTGGTCCGGACGGTTACCGGACGGTCGGACGGCGGGCTACCCATTGCTCGCCGTCCGCAAGCCCGCGCCTACGGTGGCCGGAAATCCAGATCGGAATCCCGGCGGCGGTTGGGGCGTGAGGACCGTTGCTGTTGCCTCACGCGATCGGCCGCCTCCTTTGCTAGCATTACTGCTTCGCAGAAGGAGGCGACCGCCTGCCTCGTCCTCGCTCCGGACCATGGCCTGTACCAAGGCCCGGCGCGAGAGATCGCCACCGCCGATTGCCCCCACGAGGACACGGCGTTGCTCTGCCCAAGTGGGGCACACCTCCACCGTGTGCTCCACCCTATCCTCCAGGCGGTCCACACAGTGGCGACATCCGGGCGTCCGCGTCGGTCTGTAAAATCTTGATCAAAAAATAATTTGAGGATTTATAGATATTATTTTCTTTTGGTGAATTCCTATCATACTACGAAACATTTAATTTAAAAAAGAAAACACAAGAAGAGAAGATATTTTTTTTGGTTTCTATGAACTATCTCCGATTTTCTATATATCTAGAAAAATATCATAAATGAAGGCACGAGTTTTATTTAGAGTTTTATTTGAAATGTATCTTTTTGAAAAGCAAAATTTTTATATTAAACTTAAAAACTTCTTAGTTGACAACCCTAACCTGAAACTTAAAAAATCAATATCTCAAGTATAAGGCGTCTGACGCATCTGAAATTTTTAATGAAGATACTTATTAGTATAACAAATATATAGTACTTAAGAACTTATGCTACAACGTAGTAATTTGCCAGAAAAAAAATTAAAACGAAATCACTGAAAACATTTTTTTGTGGTCTGTAAAAGCTTAATCAAACTAGTATTTGTAGATGTATAGGTTCTTTTTGTGAATTCCTATCATACTATAAAATATTTAATGTAAAAGAAACACCAGGAAAGGAGACACAAAGTTTTTTTGGTTTCTATGGACTTTTCTCGATTTTCTCAATAACTCGTAAACTATGATAGATGGAATCACAAGAGTTTTAATAAGAGTTTTCTTTGAAATGTATCTTTCCGAAAAGTATATAAAATGGGCATGTCCGCAACTCGGGTGAAATAACACACTGTGCTTTGTTCTGACGTCATCTCAACGCTCAGTTACGTGGTCAGAACAAAGGATTCGGAGGCGTGGCCTACTCGAGGCGTTCGCGCCGTACGAAACGATTGTAACTTGGCTAGGGGGGCAGGTATCGGCACGGATCTTGAGCGCTTTTCGAAAGAGGGGATCGCTTTGCGTACGGGTTTTTTTTTACATGTACACCTATTTTATTTTCTTTTACCTACTAGGTACTAGGTAAAAGAAAAAATAATTATGTAGGTAAATACCTACCTGCATTTAATAATATATACCTATTTATAGGTAGGCATGACTATATTTTATTTATAGAAACGAGATAAAAAAAGCTAGAAAAAAAAATCATAGGTTTAACGAGTTTTAACTAGGAGTATTTTGATGCTTACATTTTTGTTACTGTAAACTGTAAACATGATGATGCGTAATTTCATTAGCACGGTAATATTATCTATACAGTATTCCAACTTCATACAAACGGACGAAACGCGAGCTATACCTACGCGCCTCGATCTCGAGGTGCGCTCGGGATGCAGACAGTCGCGTCTGTGCCGCGCGATATTTTCAATAAAAATAAGTTCAAGTACATATTTATATATTTAATATGACGTGTAGGATATATTGTGCTGTTTTTCATTCACATAAATATTGCTTCATTTAAAACCAAACATATAAATTGTAAAGTAGCTGCAGGTATCTATAACCAAGTAAAAGATATTCCTTTTTCTCCACCTTGTCCATGTTTCCCAAAACAATTTTTAATTAAGCTTTTTTTAGAATGCGGATTTTTGTACTTTAAAATTTAATAATAAAGCATTTCGTAGGTACGTCTCAGTCGAGGCGCAAATATTGAACACTTCCTATTCAATTCACAAAGTATTTTATTTGTTTATATAAAAAAAGTATATTTACAATCACAAAACAAAATGGAAACACAAAGTAGGCAAATGTAATTAAAATGCTGGAGGCGGGCAGCCATAGTGCGGGCAGCCCTATCGCATGTTTACGTACCGCGCGGCTGTAGGCATTTATTTCAAAGATACGGCCGAGTTACAATACTGTATAGATAATATTACCGTGTCATTAGTGTGCACATCGGAACCCGTTAATTAACCCTGTATTATTGTTAACAGATAAGTAGGTACTTATAAGGCTTAATTAAGTTGATAAAGTGTAAATAAATATTCGCTTTGCTTGCAGGTGCTGTACACAATAATCACGGTAAGTCATAATGGTCTATTCGAAATAAGCACCTAGCGAAATCCAGGGTTATTTGACACAGCCAGAAGGTGTCTTGATAGACCATGTCAAGACAAGTTAACTGAAACATGGATCGAAATAGTTGACATTCATGGGACAAGCTTTTTCCCAGCAGTGGGATGATTTAGGCTTACAGTAACCTACATAATCCGTTGGGCCAAATAATGATTATGAAGGACTAAGTTTATGTAAAAACATTTAAGTCTTCGTTGTCTTAACCTCGATCTGATTCTGATCTCAATGTCCAGACGAAATTGTTTCTCGTTTCAGCATTCGACTATTTGAAAATATGTGGTGCATTGTGCAGTAACGCAGACATGAAAAATGGTGGCGGCATACGCGGTGACGCTACGGAGACTGCCATTTTAAACTTCCTTGTCAAATACAACGATCCTATTGGCATCAGAAGAAATTTTCCCAAAGTGGCAGAAATACCCTTTAACTCTGTCAATAAGTTTCAAGTAAGACAATTACTAATAGATATCGTTCTTGGGTTACCTTTATCCAAAGGTCTATTTCAATACCAACTAACATTTTGTAATAATATCTACAAGATAAAATGACACAACCAGTCTCTCAATGATAATACCGCGATTCATCAAGGGACTTTACCGATTGCAAAAACCCGGCAAGACTTTGACCTTCCAAACGAAACAAGAATCTACCGCGGTTTTCCTTATTATTATTAGCATTTTATTTTCATGCTTCGATTAATGTCTGGTTGACGACATCTAGATAAAAATACATTTGATTTTGTATGACGCATTTAGATAAATATTTTAAATCTAGGTCAGCGTGCATCTCGATATTTCAACTGAGAAATTTATAGTGGTGATGAAAGGTGCGCCGGAGATCATATTCGCTCGCTGTCTCACCGTAGCTACCAATACAAAAGATATTAACTTCACAAACGATATGAAAAAGTCCGCTGAAGCAGTCATTGAACATTTAGCCAACACTGGTCAGTATCTATGTCTAATTTTTGTACCTACTGTAAAAAGCAAGCAGCATAATTTTATTCAATGCTGTTTGCCTCTCGTTATAAATATTGAACCCCGCTATTAATCTTTCCTGTCGCTGTTTATTTGCTACAATTGCAATTTAGTGTGGTGTTATGGTCTCTCTCAAATTAGAGCGTATACACAAAATGGTCATAAGTATCTACTTGGCAATAGCATCTTGGACAGATGCAATACCTATCTATGTTTATAACTTCTGTTCACCAGTGTTTTCACCTACTTTTACCAAACAAGTTACCGATCATATTCTATGCTCTTAATTTGAAGGTGAAAGAATTATGGCTTTTGCTGATTTTATCCTGAATTCAAAAGAATACCCACTGAACTTTGCATTTGATACTGACAATGTTAATTTTCCCGTGACGGACTTACGGCTCCTTGGAGTAATGGGTCTCATGGATCCACCTCGAGAGGAGGTTAGTTGCGATTTATGAGTTTACTAGATTTTAGCGAGAATGAATAGCCATGATCCGGCGGCTTTACCCTATCCCGTTCTCTTATTTTAAATACGACTAGGATTTCGAAAATAAAGGGCAAACTTGGTTCAGTCGGATTATCTTTGAATGGAATAGGTATCATACCGAAGCTGATTTGGGACAGTAGCGACTGGTAGCGACTCTGTCAATGTCCGGTAGTTACCTGACGTATTCTGACCATCAGGCAATCCGAAGGAAATGTTTTTAAAGTACCTAAGAATGTGAAGTTTTAACAGTTAGTAGTCCTTATTATGTGGGTTGTCTATATCAGGTACGTACCTCAATAGGCCGAGTGCGCCAGGCTGGGGTGCGAGTGATGATGATTACTGGTGACCACCCAGCCACAGCGCGTGCTGTAGCGCTAAAGGTCGGCATCGCCACGAGCGAAAAATGTCATGTTGTCACTGGCAACGAACTTAGAGGCATGACTCCAGAACTCTTACATTGGACGCTTGGCAAACATTATGAAATTGGTAAGAAATCGGTACCTATGTACTATGTATAGGTATCTACTTATGTATAATACAGTTATTCAAATAAGTTACTTACACTTAAAATCCTGTATGTTCAAATCATTTCTGCTATAAAGTGTTTGCAAGAACTTCTCCAACCCAAAAGCTTCAAATAGTCGAGGCATGCCAGCGTGAGGGCGGCGTGGTGGCGGTGACTGGGGACGGCGTCAACGACGCACCCGCGCTGAAGCGAGCCGATATCGGCATCTCCATGGGCATTACTGGATCACAGGTAACTAATCAACTGTTAAACATAGCTAATGTTAGAAATGTTACTAGTCGTCGTCAACTTTTTTTACAGGTGTCTAAACAAACAGCAGACATAATTTTGATGGACGATAATTTCGCGACTATCGTGACAGGTATCGAAGAAGGAAGGAGGATTTTCGACAATCTTAAAAAATCAGTTTGCTACATACTAATTTCTAATGTACCTGAAGTCGCTCCTGTGCTTATGTTTATCTTGCTTTCGATTCCTTTGCCGTTGGGTAAGTGAGCTATGTAGGCAAATGTTGTGTTGATTTATTTCATCACTTGAAATAGTCTTTAAAATGTTATTTTGTTGAAGGTGTAATGACCATATTGTGCATAGACTTGGGTACGGACATGTGGCCGGCTGTGGCGCTGGCATACGAACAAGCCGAATCTGACGTCATGGCGCGGCCTGTTCGCAACCCTGACCCTCTCGTCTCGGCTAAAATGTTACGATTAATATACGGACACTTGGGCCTCATAGAATTTGCTGCTGGTATGTACGCCTACTTCATTGTCATGGCTGAACACGGCTTCTATCCTGAAGACTTATTTGGTAAGACGTAACAATGATTAGAACTCTTGGATTAAAATTAGATATGGCTGCGAATAAACCCTACTTGCTGATCTAGGTATAAGACAAAGGTGGGACAACGAAGCAGTGAATGACTTGCTAGATTCTCGTGGTCAAGAGTGGACTTACGCTGAACGTAAGGAGGTCGAGCGGGCTTCCCAAGCGGCGTACTTCGTAGCTGTGGTACTCACACAAATGACGAATGGCGTCATTTGCAAGACCAGATATAACTCTTTGTTTCATGTCGGTAAGAGTAATGGAACTTCTATAATTAAATGTTGGGCTCCTGCCAATGTTAAAGCTCAATAATTCTTAGATAACGCAATTAAAATGAATATTTGACGGTTATTTCTAGGAATGAAGAATAAAGTTTTGAATATGGGACTTGTATTTGAGCTATTACTGTCATGCGCTATCTGCTACATTCCTGGGATAAATGACTTTTTCCATACGTATCCTCTCCGAATAAGATGGTACCGGCGGCTTTTTTAACTTCTATACTATTTCAACTTTTATCTTTATCGTGCTAAATTGTTAAAACAGACTTTAATTACAGGTGGTTCCTGGCTTTACCATTTTGTTGTTTAATGTTTGCTTTTGACGAATTTAGAAAATACTGCATCAGAAGAAGACTTTTCGGAGGCTGGTATAATAGATTAACGTATTATTAATTAATTGTTAATGTTAACATAATATTATATACCTAATGATAAAATCTCTTGTTCTAATTTAAGGCATAATAATACTCAAGTATCGGCGGATGCAGCGTAGTCATCTACGCTGCATCCGCCGATAACAGTTATATTTTTAGTTTATAGCTGATATAATATATAGGTTCTATTAATAACTGGATGAGAACAATATAAAGCATTATAGAAATTGTAAATAAAACAAAGGTATCCAGAAAATAGGAGTTTACTGGAATATTTCATTTACATAATTTGATCCCACACATACTCAGATCTCCAAATAATACAAATTAAACAGTTAAGTACCTACCTAATTTAATGAGCAAAATAATATGACATTTCAGGATCAGGTCACATTAACATCATCACAATAGTTTAAGGTCAGTGCGCGACGGACCTCGCTTTCAGGAAGTGAGCGGGCGCTACCTTAACAAAATCAACAAATTGTTCATCTTAAAATTTGAATAATTTGTGATAGGTACGAGTACTTACATATTGTCTTGTTAAAACGCGCCTACAAAGTATTTGTACCGCTCTTTCACTTCCCGAATAGGAATGTTGTTTTTAATTTCTCTAAAGCGATTGATTGGTGCAAACAGTAAGTAGGAATAACACTTTGCAATCGCTTTCAGAAATTTAAAAACTTTGTTTTTGTACAGTCACACAGCTATGGTAATTATCATCATTATTAAAAACAATTTTAGGTTAAACATTGGTATATTTACCGTCGACAAAAATGCGCTTGTAGACATAGGAATGATTTGACTTTTCTTAAAATATGCAAGTACCCACTTCGATAAGGCACGAGTAAATAAAAACTATTTTAATCCCCTCTAAATAAGTAATAATTCTAATCTAGTAAGCATGTTGTTTGATTCATAATAATAATATCTATAAAGAAAAGAGTAACAGATCAGAATAATTTTAAAATATTTTGTTCTAACACATCGTCATTCTTTTAATTACTGCTTTGATGGCTTGGCAATAACTAAACTTGTGGCGATATTATACCTACTACAGCGTGATTATTAACTTCAAACAGTTGTTTCTTTGATATGCAGGTAAAAAGATCTTTTAAATATTTACAGGTTCGTCAACTCGTCACATGACAAACACAAAACCCTCGTTCAAAGCAGTTTTGCTCTAATCTGAAGTTTCAGTCAGAATGCTGTCCCAAATTTCCAAAATCCTTATGCCCAAGACCCTATCCCGCCCATGTTCCCCGCAAGCCCTAATCTGCCATACGAAAGCTCTTAACGAAACTACTATTTGAAGTAAGATAGTCATAACTGCGTACCTACTTATTATTCTAATTTGGTGTACGAAACTATTGACAAAAGTGAAAGAGAGAAGAGAAGCTCATAGAGATAAAATTTATCACAAAGGTGACAAAATGTACATAATTATATATTTATTTATAAACTTTACAGCAGACAAAATGCATAGTCAATTAATTAAATTAATGCTTACACTCATTATTAACAACTTATTTGTGTCTTAATTAGAAAATGGAGAATAGATTAACAATAAATATCAATATAATATGAAAATATAATATTAGCTATTTACATCACTAACATAATAACACTTTTAGATATACGGTTTGCTTTCTATTCTTAATGTCAGGCAAGTTTGATATGACCCATAAGTATCTAAGATATAAATAAACAAGCAATATTATATTAGTAGTCTTTGAACTATTAATTATTTCAAATAATAAGTACATAGTCCACAATCACACTCTTGGCCTGGGACACATAATTTGGCTCAATTTTAGTTATTCTCTGAAAGTAAGATTAAAATTTGTAGATTTCAAAATCGTTTACAATAAGCTCAGATAGACTTATAGAAAAAATTTTAATATGAGATTTACGAATCAAAGATCACTAACATTTATAATTATCCTAGAGAATGCCTTCAGAGATTTTTCTGACTATTAATCGGCACATTTTGTAGCTATGTATTTAAAACGTGTCAAAAATTATCATTTGTAATCCTAAATTACGAATTATAAGTATAGCGAATCTCTGATTATATTTATTTAAAAATCTCAAATTTTTCTTTTGATATTTTTTATATTGTTCTAGAGATTTCACCACTTTTCCCTAATAAGACGTCTTAAAATCATCATAAAGTTGGTGTCAGAGAGAGACGGAACTAGACAGGATAAATAGCCCTGACCTTTTCTTACACCGGAATTATGATGATTTTAAAATATCATGGTAGGGGCTGATTGTGATTTAATTTTGTAATTAAAATTCATATAATTATTTAATTGATCCATTTCATGGTACTATCATGTACATATTATAGTCTTTTATTGGTTTAATATTATAAAAAAATACCTTCACCAATACATTTGAGCGTAGAATTTTGAGCTAACTTGGAATTTACTTTCTTCAACAACGAAAAGTACCTATGAGAAATCATATTTACACCGTCTGCCAATTAATGAGCCTATAATTCAGATTTGCTCACAAGTTCTGTTTATACATAGGTGAGGTCATATTTGTTAGTTGTTGCGCATACGCGCGGCGAGGATTGCATTAAGGTTAGGCTGAGTTCGCATGTCTGCTATAGAATGTCTGGCCTTTATGAATGCCTCTTCACGAATAACTTCATCTTGAAGAATGCATCCAATTATTTTAGCTACAATTGTCGACGGTGGAACATGAGGATTCCCTGAAAATGTATAAATAAACTGAACAAGAAATCTTATGATAGTGTAATTATCAAAACAAATAAGGGGAACATCGGTATTGTGGTTCGTTGGGCTATGCGTTTATAATTCAGCGTCTAAATGTTTATTAACATTTCAATTCTAGGCATGGCACAGTGGTAACTTCATCACTGATTTAGGTGAGTAGGTTTAAAGGGGATAGGTTTCAAATATTGTTACTTTACTGGCAAAAAATCATTTTAAACTGAGCTACGTACGCTCCAATACATTTTAGAACAATGTTTTAGTCACCAATAAATAGGGTAGGTACTTACAGCCGTTTTTGCCCAACTATCCATTTTTTGTTTAATTAATTAAATCTTTAGTTTTTATGTAGGTAAATAGGTACTATCAGTAACAGTTTAATGCCCATTTTAAAAAACGTGATCAAGTCGTCACGACTTTTTTCTTTTTTTTTTGAGTTGGGAAACCATTAGATGACTTCTCCAGTTCTGGAGTAGAACGAGAGGCTTCCAAAAATTCTCGCAGCCCTAGCAGGCGCAGGCCCTACTGGGCCGTCATCGTTAAGAACGACGACGTTTTGACGTAGGTACCAGAAACCATGTATTCTAAACTACCCACTAATATGAAACAGACACCACAATAATGTTAGGTACTTACTGGACTGCAATCTCAGGAACTTGATATGACCTATGACAACTCGAAGAAACGGGTTTCATAAAGCGGCATACAGGCGTGCAGTGTTCTGTTAGTAATTGTATTAAAATTGTTACTATTGTTAGTATAAACACCTTCACCAAATAAACAAGGAAAATGAATTATAGACAATGTTAATAAAACAAGTATCTGTATTAGGTGAGCTATTTTGGGACGCAAACGTCTAGATTTTTTTACTATCTTTGGATCTTTCAAGTTGCAGATTTTTAGTAGCCGTTTTAAGATTAAACAGTTTTATTTGGGTAGTAATTTATTTATTGATTCGCAAGAATAGGTATAGTCTAGACTCTAGACTATGAATTCAATCAATACATCGTCACCAAACTAACACAAAATGTACTTAAAATACACAGCACTAAAGTTGATATTTGAACTTAAGTGTTGTGTACCTATTTTATGTTGGTACATTTTATAAGTGGCCATTCGTAATTATCTCGGATTCTGAATTCAAATATGATACGATTTAGAAATAATGTATTTCAAAATACTTTGCGTAAGCATCGGTTTATCGGTTCTTTTATTGGATTCGAATTATAAATGCTAAATTATAATATAATAAATATTAATACTTCCGATTTGCGATCACCATAACTTATGGAAGTAGGTAGGTGCATTAAATAGCTCACATAATTAGAATCACTGTTAATAATAGGTGTAGTTAATTTATAAATAAAATATGATAATATTACGAGACACAATGTCCTGTATTCCAAAGTCAGTAAGGTTAAATAATGTTTATCCCTGTGAATTACTGAAATCTAAAAATAGAGTTAAGCTGATTATAAATTATTAAAATGTGTTGTTAGTGTGCGTCATACGATGGAGAATTTTTACTAACAAAATTGTATGGTTATATAATAACAGTTTGTAGTTGGAAGCTATTAGACCCATATGGCATTATATTAGATGCGCGACAATCTGCGGCACTGCTCCTCACATGGTTTTGTATTTTTAATATTTTTCAGTCACAGTAGCCATCACTGCAGTGGTGGTGGTGGTTAGCTAGTTCATTAGGAATAGTGATCAAAATATTAGTATTAATAATTAGTAAAACAATTTGTAATATCTAGGTACCTCAGTCTTACTTTATCATGTAATCAAAAAAGTTTTGAATATGTAAAAATTTCTCCATGGACAGACTTTAGTAGCGTTTTACCCATTTACCCTTAGCGTTGTCGTAATAGATACCACTTACCTGTAAGACCTCTGTATCCGAATATACCGCAATCATGCATACGCATTGAATGCTGCTCTTTTTTAATGAAATCTTCCGTGCTTATGCCTTTGAGCTAAAATAAAATAACAATATCAGTAAAAAATAATCAATAGCAGCTCAAATAGAAATCCGAATTTAATGAGGTTTACAATATTGTAATTTATGAGGCAAACTTGGCCAGAGATCACGCTGGAGAAGTTTGGAGGGAACAGGCCTCTTCTCCAGGAGAAGGAATGGGCCGTACTCCACCACTCGGGCCCAGTGCGGATTAATAGATGTCACATGTCTTCAATTTTTTGGATCTAGGAAGTCCTAGAACTAAAAAATGAAACATCATTGTCATCATTGTGAGGAAACTGGCAAGTGCCAGCTTCCTCACAATGTTTTCCTTCACCGTTTTGAGAGCAGTGGTGATGAAATAAATTACACAAAGTAATGCGCCTGGTTGGGCAGTTACTACTGGGCCACCACTGGGTCAAAGTATAAGATACTAAAAAAAATATTATTTTTTTATGTTTACATAGGTATTACTAACTTTAGATGGAGCTAAAAATCTATCAGGTATTCTTTGTAATTTCTGCTGCTTTTCACTTGGCCCAAAACCCAGAGCAAGCAAAACTGACTCTGCATCAACCTTTCGGGCTCCCAGCACGTTTAAAACTGAGCTGCCACTAGATCCACTGTTATCAGACTGAAAAAAAAAACATTACATAATATAAATTGCAACACAGTGGTTACATGGCATCATCAAAAACTCTGTGGTCCAGTAGTTCTGCTATGTTAAGCAAGTGAAAGTTACCTGGAGAGAATGATCTCTAAACAATGGGTTTTTAAACTTTGGAGAGTATCCCTCTGATTGTACTGAGTGGTCCCGCTGTAGTCTCTTAACTGTTGTTCTCTGGGGAGTGCTAGTTAGTAGTGAACTGTCAAGTGATTTCCTCTTCCACGCTTCTTTTATAGGAACTTCTAAGTTTTGGTCATCTTCTACTTTTTCTTTGATAGTATTTGGTTCTACAACTGTGTTTTCAGTCACTGATTCCTCTGCCTTACTCTCATCAGAAGTGGGCTCAGTGATCTTCACCTCTTCACTAGTGTTTTCAGTCTCGGCTGCTGCATCCGCTGGCAAGGAATCCAGCCACTGTTGCACCGGACTACTGCGCCTCATGTCGTCAATTACTCCACTTAACCAACCTCTAACTTTCCTTTCTATTATTGTTGAAACCGACTCATTAAATGTATCTAAAAAAACAATGACTGTATTATAACTCAAAAGTGTAGTTAAAATCTTATTCTAGTGTTTGCATACTCATTTTCAAAGTAGTAAATTGCATCTCCAAACAAATTTAATTGCTATTTAAAAATAAACCTCCTATACAGATTAATAGACACTACAAAATATATTTTGTTACATAAAAATACCTGTTTTGGTTACAACAACTAAAATAAGTATTCAGCTCTGTTTTTATAGAGAAACAAAATAAGAGAGGTTCAATAAAAATGAAGTTTTTATAAATCCTTACTCATCATAAATATGTAACATTATTTTAAAGATATTTTAGATATTCCCATATAAAACTGGCTATTGTTTGGCAACTTTAAGAAACTATAAGATAATTTGCATTTATCACCTACCTTTAATACCAATTACACAATACTTAATTGGCCAAAATTAGCATTAATTACTTACACACCAAAGTACACAGAAAATGCAAAAAGCAGTGATTTGTATTATAATTGAAATTAATATTTGGAAATGGACAACAATATTTGTTTATGATATCTATAACAAGAAAACTACGGTAATGTAGCTGGTGAAACCAACCTTGCTTGGGATCCATCTCCAGTCAAGGTAACGCTGCATGCAATACGAGGAAGTTCATGAATTAACGTGCAAGATGCGTTCGATGATCACAAATACTCTTTTAATACCTACAATTTTCCAGAAACCAGGATACTACATCAAAATATAATTATGACTTACCTTGAATTAGATAAATGTGTTTTTGAATCCTTCAACGAATTATCTCTGGTTACATAAATTTGATTTTCTTCAAATAATTTTATAGATAGCACTTTTTCAGTCAATTTACGTCTGATTTAACCATATAATCAATTTATTAAAAAAATACGTATATAAAGTCCGCCGACAGCAACAATGACATAAACCTGACTGACTGACGTACTGACGTTCGCTAGCGTTTACCTTCACCTGCACCATTGACATTTCTCGTCTGTCTGTAACTCTGACAGTGACACATCGTCGAAAAGATTCTTGGGATACCATAAGAAAATATCAGCTATGGAACTACCATATACTATCGGATCTAGCTGTTCCAAACTTTTATCCACAAGAGATAACGCACAAGATCAACTTCTGTCTTCGCAACTCTTTTTTCTCACATCAAGTTACGGGTTTTGAAAGTGCGGCAAAGACAATAAAACAAGTTGCTGAGCAACTAAGTTACTAGTCCCGCTCCTAGCAAAGCCGTGAGCATTGGAATTCATCTCTATGAAGATTAAGAAGGTACCAAGGTACCAAGGGGAAGGTGGTCACGATTAGGTAGGTTATCTATATAGCAAATTTTTAGTTTCGAAAGATTCGCATTCGTTTTTAGTAGTTGTTTGGTTTTGAACGTGTTTTTATGGTTCCGGTTTACTTTGAGCTTTGTTGTCAGTCTGTCCGTTTGTAAAGACTCTTTTTCTCAGGAACACGTGGAGGTATCACGCTAAAATTAATTCGCTCAAATACTCAAGTCTGATACTCCTTAAGCAATGAAGAAATCAACTTTCTACTAAGTGAACTTAAACTAAAGATAAGGCCGTTTATGCTCCGTTTAAGGCGTATATCGATATTAGATTAATGAAATTTGGCAAGAAGCAATAACATGTAGTATTTACCTACAAGTAAGGAAAAATCCGAAAACCGAAAATAGTATCTACTTTTTTGCAATTCGGAAAAATCTTCGAGATTCGATTCGGGAATCGAACTATATAAATATAGCTTGGCAAAAAAGAGTGTGGAATAAATGAGGTCAGCAGTATCGCACCTGTGGCAACCCGGTATACTACGAGTCAACAGTTTTTGATACTTGTGATTTTTGAGAATATGATTCTAATTATTCCAATCCTAAGTGGGTGGGGTGCAGTCCCTCGAACGCTTCAATGTCCAGTATTAACAATGTTAATACAGGACGCTAAAGCATTGTTCGAACGCGGTGTAGTAAGTATCCACATATCGATAATTGCCCCGAGGGCAGATTAAACCCCAAGCGAACGCCGGCGTTCGCGCACCTATTGTCTTTCTATTGTGTCTGTAATTTCCACGATCGAAAGGTTAACAGTGAGGTTGTTGTTGTGCGTCCAGATCTGATGAATGTGTCGCTTGCGTGCATTTCATGTTCGTTAGAAGCGCGCAGGGGTTTTATAAATACGAGCCGTGCGCGAAATATACATGCGCCGTTCGCAAGCGGCGCCTTCGCCAGATCTACGCAACACTATGACTTGACAAATAGTTCGATTACAGGGATAATGAAAGAACACGTTTTTTTTTGAAGTTTCATTTTAATAGAAAATAATTCAATCCGACGAATCGAAAACACTTTCATCTAAATATTCAATGCCAGAAAAGCTCACATTTTGGCTAGAGCTTCCTGCACCTGATGATTTTGAATCACTAGAATATTCTAATTCTGACAAATCACTGCTACTGTCATCTCTTAGATTTATTATCAGTCGTTCCATCTGTTCATACATAATCGCACCTCTGTCATAATATTCTTTTTCTATTTTCATTACATGCTTGCATGAATTTTTCCAGTCTTCGGCAGTAATGTTTGAAAATGCTTGTTCAGCAGCCACCTATAAGAAAGAAATTATCTTTAAAATCGTTTATACATTGCAATATTAAATAATTAAGCATGTATAAACTAGGCTACATACCTTTATATCAATGGACCCAACATTGACTGAAGCAATTTTATGCTTTGCGATTCCCCATATCAACTCAATAGGGTTTAGGTCACAATGATAAGGTGGAAGGCGTACCACAGTGTGACCATGATCTCCTAAAATATGGTCAATTTCGTAAATGGGCTCTGGTTTATGCCGCTTCACTAGCATTAATAATTGAGGTTTACGGAGAGACTCATCAAAAGGTATATTGTTTTCCAGTAACCATATCTTTATCTCTGCAACCTTTGAAGCGCTAGTTGGGGCCTTGTTCAAGACAACCGAATGGTAAGGAGCATTATCCATTACAATAATGGAAGGTTCGCTTAGGTTGGGGATTAATTTTTCAGTAACCCATTTTGTGAAGTTGGTTTTATTCATTTCCGAGTGATAATCTTCATTTTTGTTTGTGCCACTGAAAATCAAAAGGGCATTTGGAACAAATCCTTTCTCGCTCCCCGCATGTACAATTATATATCTCTTGCCTTTTGATATGTTGTGTTTCACTCCGCTGACATCAACTGATTGCCAACATTTTTTCAGCTTGTATGATGTATGAATATAACTTTCATCCAAATATATTATTTGTTTTTGTAGTTCTGGAGGCAGGTTTCTATTCTCCATAATAATTTTCAAATATTGCTCCCGCTTTGTTGCTATGTGAGGTTTCTCTATTAGTGCCGATCTGTCTGTTTTACATTTCTTATATGAAAAACCCAGAGAGTGTAATATCTTTCTGAGATGTTCACGGCTTCCGTCATAACCTAAGTCCTCTCTAACTACCGGCAGTAAATTTCTCAGTGTAGGCACCTGAAACATAATATTTTGTTTTAAATCTACTTTTTTTTAATTCATGAAATCTGGAGTAGTGTACGAATAAAACATACCTGCTTTTTCACAGTATAAAAAAATGAACTTTTTGTCTAATTGCACATAAATCGAAGTTATCTAAATCTTTCTTTGGGCGACCTTTGCGATGTTTTCCCGGTGTTGAAAAAATACCATTATTTTTTTCACCTTCCTGAACAATCTTTCTTATTGTGTTGACAGATTTACCTAAAACAAAAAGCATCAGAACAATACTTTATTATTAAATCCATATTCATTATCTTTAAGTTTCTTGTCTTGGAGGATAGCGTATACGAAACTTGTCAAACTACAAAACATAACCTTAATTTTCAATTTATATAAACAAGAATAAAAGTTATATAAATCTGGATATCTACAAAACTACGCATTGAAAAACATTTGTAAAAACCTTATTTAAGGTACAATAACTAATTTAGAGAACATAAATACCTGTCATATCGGCAGTTCTTTGATAAACATTGTCGATATCGGACAAAACTTGCCCCGCTTGAGATTCGGCCAAACACCGCAAAAAGACGTGGTAAATCACTGCTCTGCCACTACTACGAATAGTTTTATTCATTTTAAATAGTTAATTAGGCAACGAAAATTGTTATTAAGCTCAACTGTACCTTTCTCTAAGCCATAAATTGAGATAGACGTATCCGGTTCCGGTACGGCGTAGTGCTAATAAGCCCCAGCAGCGTCATATTCGCCCCAATCCGGCAGGTAGTAGGGATGCGTTTGCAAAGCGCATGACGACATCTAAGAACCTCATTGGCGTTCGGATTTCCGAACGGTGTAGTCGCGTTTTAAAAGTAGCTCGTTACTTTTAAAAAAGGGTGTCCTACTTTTTCAAAGATTATAGTGCTAACTAGAATTATATTTTGGTGTTCAAAAGTGAATGCATTAGAATAATTTTAATAATGTTAGTACGGACAATGCCCCACGTGCTCGGTCGCAATCTAGTGGTTCGAGTAGTAGCAGCGATTCTTCTTCGACGGCGCGTAAAAGGAGACATCGCAGGCGAAAGGAGCAGCGCCGCCGTATGAAGCTAAGTAAATTAGAGGATACTTTTTCGAAAAACTTGCTGAAAAAGTACCCTCCTTGTAAGATCATATTGTTAAAAATAATACTCAGTCGTGCATGTCCGACAGAGTCTGTTCTATATAATCCGAGCCCTACTGAACTGGATAACGATCTGAACGTAGAAAAAGGGGTTGATTTGATATTGCAAACTACCCTCAAGTCGCATTCATTACAGATAAAATACTTGTCTCGAATTACTTAAAAAATTACAACATTCTAACTTGCCCAACTGGGCTCAAGTACTATATACTCTGAAGTATAAAAACTTTATAATTCTACCCCACGTTCTGTAGAGCTCGATAGTAATGATATTTTAAAATTTGAACGTAACTGTTCGTTAGCGGTCGAATACTTCTTTAGCTGTGTACGATCCTGTGGATCGTAACTGTGTAATATGCCGTTATTTTACAAAATATAGCCTTTCAAATAGGCTTATACCAATTTATATTTTGGGTATCCGAATTAAACGAATTTGGTTCGACAAATTTTTATTAACGAGCACTGACGAGTTTACTTAAGAATTTGACGATGCATGGTTTACAGATTTTATAGGTAAACAAGGAGGCGTCTTAAAAGTTTTCAAGCCGCACTAACTAAACTATCCTCGCAGGGTAGATCGTATAAACCTACTATCCAAAAGTAGGAAATGTAGTGCCTGTGCGCAACAGTGCAAACTATCGGCCTTCCACTGCTAGTGGCTCTAATCCTGCGCAAGGACGAAAGTGAAAGGCAAGAGTTTTTTCGTCACGATGACGATACAGTATATGGTAAGAAACGAAATAACTAAACTATCCTCGCAGGGTAGATCGTATAAACCTACTGTCCAAAAGTAGGAAATGTAGTGCCTGTGCGCAACAGTGCAAACTATCGGCCTTCCACTGCTAGTGGCTCTAATCCCGCGCAAGGACGAAAGTGAAAGGCAAGAGTTTTGTCGTCACACTGACGATACAGTATATGGTAAGAAACGAAATAACTAAACTATCCTCGCAGGGTAGATCGTATAAACTTACTGTCCAAAAGTAGGAAATATAGTGCCTGTGCGCAACAGTGCAAACTATCTGCCTTCTACTACTAGTGACTTTAATCCTGCACAAGGACGAAAGAGAAGGGCAGAAGAGTTTTTTCGTCTCACGGACGATACAGTATATGATAAAAACGTAGTGCCCGGGCACGGCGTGATAAACGAGTTGGATATTGTCAACGTTTTCAAGCCGGGAGAATCAAACATCGGGTAAGTGTCTGGAGGAAGTTGGGGGCACCTTTATATGTACTAATGATAATACCAAGCTATTGGACCCCATTTATAAGCAAACCACCGCTGACTCTCGGGAAGTCCCGAAAAGATTTCACACAGTAAATCCAAAAGAACTCTTAGTCCAATTAAGAAATCTAGTGGATCAAAACGTATTAGAATATGCTTCAATGACTCCGAACTTTGTCTCGATAAATTTTTATTATTTTCTTATAATTATCGAAAAAGGAAACGATGTCTTCGTTTCCCACGGTTTTCTATTTAAATCTACTAAACGTCTATGTTAGAACAGACAAGTTTCGTTGGTGAACATGCAAAGTCCCCGACTTCCTCCAACCACAAGATTAGCTAGTGAAAATAAACTTGATAATGTCGGACCAACTTGGGTAAATGATCTTCCTCTTTCGGTTTGACTACTGCTCCGAAGGTTTTTGCCAGCCTGACAAATTGGATCGCGCAGATCCTGAGACCAAGGAATGCGATTGGTGGCATAAGCAAAAGCATGATCGGCCTTTTAATGTTCCCACTGCTGGGACTCGGGCCTCCTCTCTTGGGGGGGAGTGGGCCGTGGTCCGCCGCGCGGACCCAGTGCGGGTTGCCAAAGCTGGCATATCTCGATTTTCTTTTGGTGAATCAGAATCGAGAAAGCGCAAAGTCACGCGAACTTAACGTTAAGACTATTGCAAACCCTTGGTTTCGTTGTAGACTTTCAGAAGTCTGTATTAACTTCTCAGCTGTCAATCGAATACAAAGGTACGCTTACTGCAAAAGAGAACATCGAAAATGGCAAAAGCTACTAAGGTAAGTCTATAAGAAGTCCAGAATATGCTAGGTCTGTAGAATTTTCGCCAGCTTCGTAGTCCCGCGAGGGCGCTTGAATTATCTTGTAATGCTGAACTTTTCCGAGCCTGCAATGTTGGATGCAGAGTTACAATATGAGTTCTATTCTGCACACCTTAACGACGGGCTCTGCCCAGGTAGCTTTGGGCGCGCAGCCCAACAACGAGACCTCAGGTGGCAATTGCTCAGTACAGAAAAGAGATGCTCGCAGCAGTATCTCAGAGATGTTGACAATTTTGCGAGTAATTCAGGTAAGAGGTCACCTTATGACTGACTCAAACTTATCGATTCGGGGCGTCAACCAAACTAGTTTCTTATCTGCGCAACGAAGGCTGTACACAGTCAAAGCCCCTACTAATCGTTTTTGGAAACGTATGTCGGTATATCACCTTCCAGGTTGATACGACTAGCAGATCGGTCTTCAAGGAAATCTGCTCCGATAGAATGGCATTTGCTTATTCTAAGTCGAAAAACTTTTTCAACCGAAATAGATCTGTCGCGTCACGAACAGCTCGTGTAGTACCCAGGCATGCAAGTCTGGATTTAGATCAAGCGACTGTTTTCCACAATGCCTTCAGTAGCCTTTGGCACCTATAGTGCCAAAGGCAAGCGTGAGTTTTCTCATCACCTTATCTAATACCCAGAGTATTAGCGCACCAAAACCGAGCAATCGGTATGATCTGTTGATAATATCCAATAGGAAGAATGTATTAGAGAACCGATCCGGTGTCTCGCTCCATGCGTCGTCCTTACCTGGTGAGGGACTTGGACCTAGTCTTGATAGACACGACAATCAATTGACCGCTTCTACAAGTTCATCAATTGAATTGAAAGGGGTGTCCAATACAAAGTGGTTGTCACTATTAGATTCTTGGCAGAAAGATAAGATAGAAATTTTTGAAGGTAACTGGCGGAAATCGACTTTAAATACTTATAAATCAGCATGGTTACAACCACTGTAACCATGCTGGGTTATGGCCTTAAGTGGTCACTTAACAATGATGCGAGTACTGTAGATCCATCTCCTGAAGATGTAGCCTGACTTCTGACAGACTTGCATGTTTGCAGTACATAAGTCCGTTGTACCTTTTGGGGTCCGTCTAGTGACTTCTCATTACTCTTATATTATTATAAAGCAAG
Organism: Mythimna impura; assembly: GCA_905147345.3. Classification (NCBI taxonomy): domain Eukaryota; kingdom Metazoa; phylum Arthropoda; class Insecta; order Lepidoptera; family Noctuidae; genus Mythimna; species Mythimna impura. The sequence goes on along the minus strand of LR990357.1, from coordinate 16,955,796 downwards.
TATTGGAAGGGTATAGTATTAAAACGGCCCCCTAAGACTAAAATTCCTATATGGCACACTCATATTTTGATTGATCTTGTTCGAAATTTCAAGAAGATCCGCAATTCTTCTTTTGTATTTTGGACGCAAAGGACGCAAATCAAAACTTTGTAAGGAGTGATAATCGTATTTTGGCCGCTTTATGTCAATCTGGGGTCTATGTGTTGAAACGTCGGGACGTGCGAGCGGGAAAAAGCGATGGAGTGTATAGCACACTCCTTATAGCTCTATCCCTTTAACGGTTCACTTTGGGTCGGCAAATGGATCACGTTAAGAGCTCGTGGTAGTGTCTCTGGTTGGCGTTTATTCGTGCGTGTCAATCTCAAACATTGACCCCAATTCTTGGATTGACAAATTGCTAAAGTACTTAGTTTTTAGCACATGTAGTGAACCTAAACCAGCTTCTCGTACTATTATAGAGAGCTGGATTAAGTCATTATTAAAACAAGCTGGAATAAGCACTAGTCCAAGTAGTGTACGATCCGCAGTAACTTTGGCTAGTTCGCCAGATAATATTCCCATTGATCATATTATTGGCGTTTTGCGTTGATATATCATAATATTGTCTACAAATGATTCAAGTTGTTCAAATCAGTTCAATAATCTGTTTCAAACGATAAGATGGTTTTTGGAGTTTTATATCAATTAACTATTTAGTTGCTCACATTGGCGTTCTATTAATGTAGTCCCAATCCAGCAGCCGATAACAAACACTTCTCAATTTATGGCTTAGAGAAAGGTACAGTTGAGCTTAATAGAACAATTTTACCTAAAAATAAAATTGATATTAAGCATACTTACCTTTCTCTAAGCCAATTTATATTCCTGTCTGCTGATTCATAAATATAAATTTATGTGATTGAACTTTATCAATCACCGTAAATCGAGCCGCAATGAGGTTCTTAGATGTCGTCATGCGCTTTGCAAACGCATCCCTACTACCTGCCGGATTGGGGCGGATATGACGCTGCTGGGGCTTATAGCACTACGCCGTACCGGAACCGGATACGTCTATCTCAATATATGGCTTAGAGAAAGGTAAGTATGCTTAATATCAATTTTATTTTTAGGTAAAATTGTTCTATTTTTATGAAATCTATGAAAAACGAATAGGATAGACGCACTGTTGACACAGAATGTACTAGCAGTTGACAAGTGAAGCAATGTTGCCTCAATCATCGCTTTTTAATTCCAACTGTCACCGCGTCAGACTCTTTTTTGCCAAGCTGTAAGTCAATGGTTCCTGCAACCATTTTGAAGTTTTTTTTTTAATTATTTCTTGACCATGGATACAAAGTCCTTTAGGCGGAATAATAAAAATATATGGATAGTATAGAATTTTCATTTTAATAATCGACCAGAACATCATTTATTATATCAATAATATGCATTTGGTCCATTGATAAAAATGCAAATGTTTGGGTGTTTTTAGCGGGACTTCTTGAGTGAAGTTCAGTGGCTGTATGGTCTTAAGACCTTAGCCTAACCAAATGGGGCGAAAAGTGGCGGCAAAAAGTGTCACATTTTGGCGCGTAGCATAAAGTAGCATTTGAATTGGGACTATTTGTTTCAGTTTGTGACTATTTGCTATTATTACTATTCGCTTTCTTATTGAACTCTGCACTCGCTTTTCCCAACGAACCCAGCCTGCCTATGGATTCTGAATCTGCTATGTACGACAATGACCCCGGCCGCTCTATATCGGACTCTGTTTCTACTTCTTTGAATAACTCCAGCGTCCGAAAGATGGAAAGCGACTCGTATGTACCATATTTCGACCCGCAGAAGCCAACGCTGTGTTAATTGTGCTTTAAATATTACTCAAATGAGACAACATTCTTTGGAAGTTGCTGAAATCCGTGATCTGTGATACAAGAATGGGTTTATCCACAGCAGGTAAGAACTATTTAATTTGTTCTAATACTTAGTAACAAAAATAAAAATATGGAAATAAAATACTACAGATGTTGATGTTGAATGATACTTGTTGATGAATAACAGCCAGTTTCTTCATCAACAACTAAAACTATCAGTAAAAGTATTAACTTTTACTTGACCATTACTGATATTACAGCAAATGTGTTTCTTCATCCAAGTAACAGCTAAACTAAAAGTCAATTGAGTTACCACAACAAAAACGTCATAATTACCCCAAAAAAACGTGGGGAGCTTTTTTTACCCATGACAACATCGCAATATCCACTGCCAAGTAGTGCCAAAAGTCAAATGTGGTCAAATGTCATTTCTTTTTAAACGAACGAATGTTTTTGTTGAAATTGAATTGATAAATAATAACATTTATGTACATTAATATGGAGCTTTTCGAAGATAATGAGCGATATTTGGACATGAATTTGACGCCCAGGGATGTTGTCTTTATTATTAGCAAACCCGCAAAATTTCTACATCTATAATATCAACAAAATATCAACTGTATTTATTTCTGAAACTTACTACCTACTTTAAAGTGAATTTTCTATTGGACATAGCTGTGAATCGTAAGATCTGATAAATCGAAATTATGCGTGGTATTTTTAATTGTAAGGGTTTTGAAACTACAGTATATTACTATACCTACTCTTTGAACTATAGGTACCCCTCAATTTACTGTAGTTGACCAGAATTTGATATCAAAATTTGAAAATTACATGTGTTTCATTATTTACAGTGACAGATCTTCTAATTTCACTGGCAATGATATTGAACATTTGAAGAAACTAATAAATAAATATGCAAAAAAACCAATGGATTATCTATTAAGCAAAAAGATGAAACTTGGGAAATAATATCAAAAGAATTTAACGCCTCGAGCAGCACTTCCCGTTGCATAAAGTCGTAAAGCCAGCAATAATTGTTCTTTCACCGATAGAGCTTTATTTCTGTAAAACATCAAAAAGTAATGAGTTAAAACTATCCTTGACATTTCCAAGGAGAGATTTTTTGTGTAAATATCTGCTATTTACTGAATAGATAGGTAGCTGCTTTCCTAAAATAGGTAGGCACATTAGTTGGTTCTATAAGTACCTACTGGTAGTCGTACCTATTATATACAAACTGAAAATAAACTTACTTTTCCGTGGTTGGCGTCAGTTTATCTTGTAACAATAGGCTGAGGTATGTAACTGTTTCCTTTGAAATTCTGTATCGGAACTGAAAATCAGCGTCGTCCCATAAAAAATGATCTTTGCGAATATTAAACTTTTGCGCCTACGCGTTAAATAACTAACGATAAGTTCATCGTCTGATGAACTTGAACTTTCACTGGACGAAGTTCGTGATAACATTTTAGTACTAAAATATTTTAGAAATAAATACAATGAAACCTATATAACCTACAACTTTGTCAAAATGACAGTGACTTTAGCTTTAACAGTCCCTTATTGAGCAGTAAAAGTTAAAGGCAAAAGTAACAGTTAAACCAACAGTTAAAATTGTGAAGAAACGAATTTGACCGTTACTTTTACTTTATGACGTTACTTTGGCTGTTACTTTTGATGAAGAAACTGGCTGTGAATAGATAGGTAGCTGCTTTCCTAAAATAGGTAGGCACATTAGTTGATTCTATAAGTACCTACTGGTAGTCGTACCTATTATATACAAACTGAAAATAAACTTACTTTTCTGTGGTTGGCGTCAGTTTATCTTGTAACAATAGGCTGAGGTATGTAACTGTTTCCTTTGAAATTCTGTATCGGAACTGAAAATCAGCGTCGTCCCATAAAAAATGATCTTTGCGAATATTAAACTTTTGCGCCTACGCGTTAAATAACTAACGATAAGTTCATCGTCTGATGAACTTGAACTTTCACTGGACGAAGTTCGTGATAACATTTTAGTACTAAAATATTTTAGAAATAAATACAATGAAACCTATATAACCTACAACTTTGTCAAAATGACAGTGACTTTAGCTTTAACAGTCCCTTATTGAGCAGTAAAAGTTAAAGGCAAAAGTAACAGTTAAACCAACAGTTAAAATTGTGAAGAAACGAATTTGACCGTTACTTTTACTTTATGACGTTACTTTGGCTGTTACTTTTGATGAAGAAACTGGCTGTTACAGCCAGTTTCTTCATCAACAACTAAAACTATCAGTAAAAGTATTAACTTTTACTTGACCATTACTGATATTACAGCAAATGTGTTTCTTCATCCAAGTAACAGCTAAACTAAAAGTCAATTGAGTTACCACAACAAAAACGTCATAATTACCCCAAAAAAACGTGGGGAGCTTTTTTTACCCATGACAACATCGCAATATCCACTGCCAAGTAGTGCCAAAAGTCAAATGTGGTCAAATGTCATTTCTTTTTAAACGAACGAATGTTTTTGTTGAAATTGAATTGATAAATAATAACATTTATGTACATTAATATGGAGCTTTTCGAAGATAATGAGCGATATTTGGACATGAATTTGACGCCCAGGGATGTTGTCTTTATTATTAGCAAACCCGCAAAATTTCTACATCTATAATATCAACAAAATATCAACTGTATTTATTTCTGAAACTTACTACCTACTTTAAAGTGAATTTTCTATTGGACATAGCTGTGAATCGTAAGATCTGATAAATCGAAATTATGCGTGGTATTTTTAATTGTAAGGGTTTTGAAACTACAGTATATTACTATACCTACTCTTTGAACTATAGGTACCCCTCAATTTACTGTAGTTGACCAGAATTTGATATCAAAATTTGAAAATTACATGTGTTTCATTATTTACAGTGACAGATCTTCTAATTTCACTGGCAATGATATTGAACATTTGAAGAAACTAATAAATAAATATGCAAAAAAACCAATGGATTATCTATTAAGCAAAAAGATGAAACTTGGGAAATAATATCAAAAGAATTTAACGCCTCGAGCAGCACTTCCCGTTGCATAAAGTCGTAAAGCCAGCAATAATTGTTCTTTCACCGATAGAGCTTTATTTCTGTAAAACATCAAAAAGTAATGAGTTAAAACTATCCTTGACATTTCCAAGGAGAGATTTTTTGTGTAAATATCTGCTATTTACTGAATAGATAGGTAGCTGCTTTCCTAAAATAGGTAGGCACATTAGTTGGTTCTATAAGTACCTACTGGTAGTCGTACCTATTATATACAAACTGAAAATAAACTTACTTTTCCGTGGTTGGCGTCAGTTTATCTTGTAACAATAGGCTGAGGTATGTAACTGTTTCCTTTGAAATTCTGTATCGGAACTGAAAATCAGCGTCGTCCCATAAAAAATGATCTTTGCGAATATTAAACTTTTGCGCCTACGCGTTAAATAACTAACGATAAGTTCATCGTCTGATGAACTTGAACTTTCACTGGACGAAGTTCGTGATAACATTTTAGTACTAAAATATTTTAGAAATAAATACAATGAAACCTATATAACCTACAACTTTGTCAAAATGACAGTGACTTTAGCTTTAACAGTCCCTTATTGAGCAGTAAAAGTTAAAGGCAAAAGTAACAGTTAAACCAACAGTTAAAATTGTGAAGAAACGAATTTGACCGTTACTTTTACTTTATGACGTTACTTTGGCTGTTACTTTTGATGAAGAAACTGGCTGTGAATAGATAGGTAGCTGCTTTCCTAAAATAGGTAGGCACATTAGTTGATTCTATAAGTACCTACTGGTAGTCGTACCTATTATATACAAACTGAAAATAAACTTACTTTTCTGTGGTTGGCGTCAGTTTATCTTGTAACAATAGGCTGAGGTATGTAACTGTTTCCTTTGAAATTCTGTATCGGAACTGAAAATCAGCGTCGTCCCATAAAAAATGATCTTTGCGAATATTAAACTTTTGCGCCTACGCGTTAAATAACTAACGATAAGTTCATCGTCTGATGAACTTGAACTTTCACTGGACGAAGTTCGTGATAACATTTTAGTACTAAAATATTTTAGAAATAAATACAATGAAACCTATATAACCTACAACTTTGTCAAAATGACAGTGACTTTAGCTTTAACAGTCCCTTATTGAGCAGTAAAAGTTAAAGGCAAAAGTAACAGTTAAACCAACAGTTAAAATTGTGAAGAAACGAATTTGACCGTTACTTTTACTTTATGACGTTACTTTGGCTGTTACTTTTGATGAAGAAACTGGCTGTTAATAAGCTAATACTTAGAAGTCACTTACATAATGTTTTTAGACGTTGTTCTAATTTTAAACGAATAAATATTTGTTTATTTTTCTGTGCTTCAGCCGCCATTTTGACTCTAGCAATATAAAAATTAAAACTCGATTTAACTCATTTCCCCCAACTTTTAGATAAACCTGTAATAGCTGTAACAGGTTTATAATTACATAAACTATGAATTGAAGTTGTCTTAATATATGTCCACTGGTGGCCAAATTTTGTATGAATGGTGGTCCATACCCTTTACGGTGCCTATTGTGACCGCTCTAAAATTTTATCGACTATTATACAGCTTCAAAAGCTTACACAATCGCAATTTTAAAAGTATCGATACAATATCATCTGTCAAAACGTGTTACGGTGGCTATCAAAGGCACCAGTGGCTAATGACGCTACGCGGACGACACGCTGGTCCTGGCGCAGGGAGCGTCGTACCAGGCGGCGGGCGGTCGAACTAGCGACACGCGGGGTTGCGACAGTCGTGGACAGGATCCAAGAGTGGCATTGCACTCGAGGTGGCATTGCACAAGTGGTTCATGGCCCTCGGAACGCGCCACCAGCAGGTTCCCAACTAACGGTAGGAGGAGTTCATATCGGCGTCGGGTCGACGATGAAGTACCTGGGACTCGTTCTCGACAGCCGGTGGAGTTTCGAGGAACACTTCCGACGTCTGGCTCCCAAACTGAATCGGACTGGGGCTGTCCTCAAGCGGCTCCTGCCCAACCTAGGGGGTCCAAACGTCTCCTGCCGGAGGCTCAACGCAGGAATCGTTCGGTCCATGGCCCTTTATGGCGCACCGGTGTGGGCGGCGGTAGTGCAGAAGCAGGCGGCGGCCTGGCTGAACGCATGCCAGAGGGTTATGGCCATACAGATGGGGATACCGCACGATTTCACGCGAAACGGCGAGCCTCCTTGCTGGCCTGCCACCATGGAACCTGGAGGCAACAGTCCTTGCACGTATGCCTGATTTGCACGTAGAGATGCAACAAACTACACTGCCGCGTCAAGTTGCGGCATGGCGGAAAGAGTTCCGGCGGGATCTCATGGTGAAATGGAGACAGCAACTGTCGCGACCCAGCCATAATTACCTGACTTACTGCCGTAATTATGGCGGTAAGTCCCCTCTTTGAGGCGTGGCTGGAAAGACCACATGGTGTCCTTACCTTCCGCATGACGCAGGTCCTCACAGGACATGGTAAGTTCGGGAGGTGCCTGCATCGGATTCGTGCGGAAGAAACATCCGGGTGTTACAATTGTGTGGACCGCCCGGAGGACACGGTGGAGCACACAGTGGAGGTGTGCCCCGCCTGGGCAAAGCAAAGCCGTGTCCTCGTGGGGCCATTGTACAGGCCATGGTCCGGATGTAGGAGGAGTGGCAGGCGTTCGCCTGCTTCTGCGAAGCAGTAATGTTAGCAAAGGAGGAGGCCGCACGAGTGAGGCAACGGTCTTCACGCCCCAACCGCCGCCGGGATTCCGCCGCCGGGATTCCGATCCTGATTTCCGGCCACCGTAGGCGCGGGCTTGCGGACGGCGAGCAATGGGTAGCTCGCCGTCCGACCGTCCGGTAACCGTCCGGACCGAGCCCAAGTCGTCGACGGCGCGTACTGTTCCACGCGCGCCTTAAGGAGATGTCAGCAAACTGTAGGGGCCCAGCAGGGTCGAAGCCTATTGGGGCCAAGGGTCTGTTTTTGAAAGGAAGACTCGGCCCTGGTACGAGAGGCAAAGAAGGAACAGGAGTGGGTTTTTAGTCAGTAAATGTTTGACACTATCTCCCGCTCCGCCCAAGGGCGGGGGATGTCATTAGATGATTTTCTCACCGATAAAAAAAAGGCCGCTAAGAACTAACAAATGGGTAGCTCGCTGTCCGATAAGGACCATCAGGCCTCGGTCGACGATGCGTTGTATTCCACGCGCGCCTAGAAGCGATGTAGCAGTATTATTGACGATGTCTATTAGGACAATGCTGCGGTATTGTTTGAAACAGTTACCGCGGCCATTCAACTGAAGGAACACAGCTGAGTTTTAGTCAGTAATAGTCTGACACTCCCTCTTGCTCTACCCAGAGAGGGAGAAGTTATTTGATGATTTTTCACGCAAAAGAAGGGGTACTATTTAGCCAAAGACATTTCGCACTCTAGGTAGGTACTTGTTATTATCAACCGGCCTATAATTATATTCCCTTGGTTGCTTCTGAATTAATGACGATTAAATTTCCAATCATTCCTTAAAGGGCCCGAGGATCGAACCCATGGCAGTACGCTCGGTATCGTATATGCGCGCCTAAAAACTTAACTCCTGGACCACTCTGCATCAGAAAAACCTAACGAGTATTTTCATAGAGGAACTGAATTTAAAACAGGTGTTTCTAATAAAAAATCTGATTTATTATAAATAAAGAATATTTATTTTTCTATAAACACATTATCCTTTTATATCATCAATTTCTGACATCATTATAAATCACGGATCGCGTTGGGCTTTTGTCAACGAAGTCGAGTGCATGGATGGAGAAGAGTTCAGCGGACACACGGCGGCCGGCGCGCGACGCCGAGACGAAGCGCCCAGTGCGCACGGCTCCTTAGCTAAACAATTTGTGCATCGAGGTTCAGGTAGAGATTACTTTAATCGCTAAATCACATTTGGACACTAATATACATGTATAACTACGTTCAACAAGTGTCAATATTGAGCAGTACGAGGGGGGCCGCGGGAGCACGCGGCGCGGAGCCTGCGTCACGCCGGCCCGTACACGCAGTCGCCGCGGCGCGCGCCCGCGCTCTCCTCGCCCGGCAGCACGGCGGCGCGCCGCCACTGGTCGCGCACGCGCTCCACGTGCTGAAGCACGCGCACCACGTTCATGCCGGCCAGCTTGCGCACGTCGTCCTCGCTCCAGTCGGGGTCGCGCAGCAGCTCGGCCAGCAGGTGCGGGTATCGCGATACGTCCTCGAGCCCGTCGGGCGGCGCGTCGATGCCGTCGTATCCGGCGCCCAGCCCTACGTGCTCCACACCCGCCACCCTCCGCACGTGGTTGATGTGCGCCACCACGTCTTCCAGTGTGGCGCGCTCCCCACATGTTACTAGTTTGGCATAGAAATTTATCATGACGACGCCACCGTTCGCAGCAATCATGCGAAGTAAATCGTCAGGAACGTTTCTACTTGAGTTGCATAGGGCTGCAGCTCCTGAATGCGAAAATACTACAGGCGCTTGTGACATTTCTAAAGCATCGCGTGCTGTCTCTTCACCCGCATGTGACAGATCTACAATCATGCCGAGCCGATTCATCTCACGGACAACAGCTCTTCCAAATTCGCTGAGTCCTCCAGCGGTGCCCGCTGCTCGTGCCCATCTTGTATCACACGTATGCGTTACTGTTAGATATCGAGCACCAAGTTGGTAGAACGCCCGAAGTACTGCAAGCGAATCTCCAAGAGCGTGTCCGCCCTCCACCCCGATAAGGGAAGCGATGCGCCCATCACGATGAGCATCCAGAAGTTCCCCCGCATCTGTCACTAACGCCAAGTGCGCTGCATTCAATTCTACAATACGCTTGATAACGTCCATCTGTTCCAGAGCCAACTGCACTGCATCGCGATCTCTCGCACCACATGGCACGTACGCTGACCAAAATTGAGCACCGACCTGTCCGAGCCTCAGGCGCGGGATATCCGTGTGCGACCAGCGCGACCGCGCCCAAGGTTCAATTCCATCGAGGCCGGCGCTCAAGTTAAAGTCACCAATTTTATTATGTAAAAACTTTCGTACGTTCCACGCTAAGTCATTGTGACCATCCACCAGTGGCGAGTCTCGTAGCATGCGGCGAATAGTAGTGAGACGTTGCTCCGGAGTAGCGCGGCCGCCGCCACCAAGCGCGAGCGGCAGCGCCAGCGCGGCGCCCAGTGCGGCCAGCACGACCAGCGCCGCGAGCGCTATGCGCCAGCGCGGCCGGCGCGGCACCGTCTTCTCGTCCGAGCTGCCCGATGCCGACGCCGATAGCGAGTCAGGCGCCCAGCGCCCGCAACGCTCCGCTACATCTGGTAGCGGGCCTGGGAACGTCATACCTTCCGGCACTGCGGCCTGCAAACAGAAAAAAACAATATGTTACTAATTTATAGTTTTCTACATAAACAAAAATCAGATGCTACATATGACGGAGCATCACTTGAGTACGGCTCGACAGATTTGTATTTTTTAACCGATTACAAAAAGGATTTTATTTTTTGTACTCTAATCAGTCCGTAACCTCAGAACTCTGTCAATTATGAACCGATTTGGAAAATAATAATAATAATAATGGATACTAATGACCGCAGGGAAGTATGGCAGAGCAAGGAGCTTCACGGACGCTTTTACCGGGCCTTACATGGGCTCGATGTAGACCTGTTAGCGTCCGTATCTTGGCTGCGTTTCGGTGACCTCTTCGGGGAAACTGAAGGTTTTGTCTTTGCGATTATGGACGAAGTTATGATGACGAACAACTACAGGAAATATATAGTGAAGGACGGTACGGTTGACATCTGTCGGGCATGCCACCGATCTGGGGAATCAATCCGACACATTATTTTTGGGTGTTCTCATCTAGCTAACGGAGACTATTTGCATAGACACAACCTCGTAGCCAGGATTATCCACCAGCAACTTGCTCTTAAATACAATCTTGTGGAATCAGAGGTACCGTACTATAAGTATGTGCCCGACCCAGTTCTCGACAATGGCAATATCACGTTATATTGGGATCGATCTATCATCACTGACAGGACTATTGTTGCCAATAAACCTGATATAGTGGTGATAGATCGACAGAGCGTCGCACAATGATTGTTGATATAGCGGTCCCTCATGACGAGAACCTCGTGAAAGCTGAGAAAGATAAGCAAACTAAGTATCTTGACTTGGCTCGCGAGGTTGTCGACATGTGGGAAGTGGATAGAGCAATCATTGTGCCGATAGTGGTAACGGCCAATGGCTTAATAGCCAAGAGCCTCGAACAACATCTGAGGAGGCTCTCGTTAGGCAGCTGGATCAAGGGCCTGATCCAGAAAGCAGTACTCCTAGACACGGCGCGTATCGTTAGGAGATTCCTCTCTCAGGAGCCCTGACCGCCGGCAGCTTGGACTCTGTTCCCGATGCCGGTGGGCTACTATTTTTTATATTTTTAAATGTTTTTTTTAATGTGTGTTTTTTTTAAGGAAATATTTAAAAATATAACAAGTATGTAATATAATAAATAAATGAAATAATAATAAAGTTTATTGTCACAAAAAAACATACATACATTAGTATACACTGACTAACAAAATGCTAACTACGCTGCTGAAGTTTGTATACAGATAATGTGAGCCCTGCCTCTCAAACTAGGATAGCCTGTATATTCTTAAGAGACAGTGTTCAGCTGTGAGGTTACATAAAAAAGGATTATTACAACTGCAGACTGTGCCACCTATTTATTATCAGATTGATTATATAAAACATATTATTATATTTAGAAAAAAATATATGAGTGGAAATATGAGTGGTGAGTGGTAGGTGGTGAGTGGTGAGTGGCGTGGTAAGCGGTGAGTGTATGAGAGTAGTGAGTATGAGGTGTTTTATGTACGGAATTAAAAGTGTATAAAAAATAAAAATAATAAATAAATGCAATATTAGGCTATGTATTTGAGAAGTGATTCCGTTTGAGCATAGTTTTGTCGAAATAACCATTCCATTACCTTTGCTTTCAGTTCAAATTTATTGCAATCGAGTATATTTAGCATTATCATTTTTAGATTTCATAGGATTCAAACGACGTCTATCAAAATCTAGTTCAGATGATGTTGTCCAGTAATTAAAGGAATTCCTCAAATATTTATTACGGGCCTAAATATATGTCGCAGCCATATCGTATAATGCGCCATATTACAAGTGGGCGCGCAGGATTTAAAAACGTCGCTGTAATGTAAAGCAGCTATCTCATTTTCAGCCAGATTTCAAATCAGCTGAAATAAATTACGCAGCGTTGTATGCGCGTTCTTCAAAGCGGCTCAGAAAGGGGGGCCTTCATACAAACGGGCGCATCGTCGTCGATACGCCCGCGCCGCTTCGTGTTAGCGTTGAATCGCCGCCCGGCTAAAAGTGGGGCCATAATCACGGTGGTAAGTACTATCGTGATTATGGCGTTTAGAATTTGAATGAAAGATTTTTTTGAAAATCCATTTGAAATTAAATTGCAACCATGGGAAACCGGCGGATCGCTAATGTAGTCTACACTAATATTATAAAGAGGTAAAGTTTGTTTCTTTGTTTTTTTGTTTGTAAGACGTAATCTTTGAAATTACTGGTTGATTGCTAAACATTTTACACCGATGGAAAGCTGCTTTATTCCTGAGTGACAGGCTATATTTTATGTACGCGTGCGAAGCCGCGGGCATAAGCTAGTGTAGTATAAGAAGGATTTTGAAAAAAAAAATAATGAACTGGTCACCTGTAATGTCAATCTTTCAGTTATACATATTTATTTACTAAATCTATACTGAATTCTATTAATCTAGGTACTGATGTAGCAACGTCGAAACTGCGCCAACATTGGCCATTATGTACATAAGCATCTCATTTAACTTTGACCCACTTTGACCTAATTGCGGGTTTCTGTCAGTACCAATTAGGTAATTAATAATATAATAATAATAATAATAATAATTTATTTAAGTATTTTTTACAAAGAATTACATAAAGCAAAACTTATGAATACTTAGTAGTACTAATTTCTAAAAAGATTGTCTTAATTACTAAGTTTCATTTACACATATTTATATTGACCTATTAATGGTGTATTAGTACTGCCATAACAACTTGTAGCGACTTGCCTGAGCTAGGTTAACAAAAACCTGTGTAATTGCATGTTAACTGTATTTTTCTTAACCGCCGCCGAAGGAGACGTACCGGGCGTCAATTGTCGCAGGGTGATTTCCGGCGAACAATGGGTAAGCTCGCCGTCCGGCCGTCCGGGGAGAATCGAAAAACCCGACCATGTAAAACAGACAGAACTGTAAACAGTGAAATATGGGAAACTTTTGGGGACGCCTATGCCAACATTGCCAACGTACAAACTAATAATATCATTACCGATATCGAAGATTAAGTTTCATTATATTTGATGGTAACAATTTAACCATCAAATATAATTAAACTATACATATAATAAATCTGTAGTAGTTTTTAGTTGTACGCGCATCACGTAAAATGTACGAAATCGATGTACTTAGATAATTTTTATACATTAAAATTGTGAGTAACTTGATATATTACATATGCTTTGTTTCATCGCAATCGGTTGATTATACCGAAAGATACTACATTCATTGACTGTTAGGCGGTACGAAGTTCGCTGGGTCATGCTAGTTTTGAAATAAAAACAACTAGACCTTACATATTATAAAACAAAGTCTCTGCGTCTGTCTATCTGTAATGAACGCGATAAACTCAAAAACTACGGAACGGATTTTCATGCGATTTTCACCGGTAGACAGAGTGATTCATGAGAAAGGTTTAAGTGTACAATATATGCAACATATTATAGTAGACAAACGCAGAGAATTTGAAAGATTTCTAACACCCGTGCAAAGACGGGACGGGTCGCTGTTACTACATAATACTTAATAGATATAATATAAAGTAGTATGTAAATATAATAACAACTACTTTAAATACTAATTTATAATAAGTAATTATACTAAATTAGTATAACTAGTAGTGTTGATATCGAAAAATCATATTATGCATGTATATTAATTTATATAACAATTTAAGAACAATTTAATTTTCTCAATTGTGACAATTGAGAAAATATATTTGAATTACTAGAAATTAAAACTACTTTTTGAGTACGAAACATTTGCTCCACATAAAGAAATACAACCAAGTACCTACCTAAAAATATAAATAAAAATGCAATTGAAAAATATTTTGGACCAATTTGGATGAACTTTCTTTTCTTTAAACTATCGGTTTTATAAAGAGAAAATCTGGGCAAGTGCGAGTCGGACTCGCGCACTGAGGGTTTCGTACAAACTATAATTCCCGAAAAACAGTATTTTTTTTGTGACGTAGGCAACAACAAATTTACTGTTTTCAGATTTATTCCTATATGACCTTGTTGAAAATTTTCAGGAAACGAGGTCAACGGGAAGTACCCTATGAAATTTATTTTGATTTCTTTGAGAATGTCGAAATATAAGTTTTTTGCGGCATAAACGGCCGTACCTTTTTTTTTCGTTAACTCAGTAGTTTCATTTTTTCACAGCTTCAAGTGATCGCAGACATGATTATATGGTTTTAATTTCAACTCGATACCTCCACACGTTCCCGAGATAAAAGGTCTTGACAAACAGACAGACAGACAGACGAACGAACAACAAAGTGATACTATAAGGGTTCAATTTTTTCCTTTTGAGGTACGGAATCCTAAAAATGGAAAAATTGCAGCTGTCAATCCTTTTTGACAGAACGATGTCTGTCCGGTCAGCTAGTACAAAATAAATACCTAGTTCCGCTTCTCTGGCAAGCTTCCCAAATCCAAGTATGTACAACTCGTAGTACATGCACATGCATGCATGTGCATGCAACAAATATTACAAGCGATAGAATATTTTTGCAAATCATTATTATCTACGCATATGTTTAGATAGCTACCTATTAAAATACTACATATAGCAATAGAAATAAGGTATAAACGAACTTAATTTACAACATATTTTGCAATTTCCTATGTAACTATATATTACTAGCGGATACTCGGCGTGTGTACTATAACAAAAAAAATACATTTTGTTTATTTATTGAAAAAAAAGGAATATGCATTTATTTATTTTAATGCATTATTATTATGGTCTAAAATCATGTTCATTTTTGGACACATCGGTTGGGTTGATTCAAAGGCTATAACGGACATACCTAGGTAGATTTTTTATGTTTTGTATTTAAAGGTAGATTTTATTTATTATATACATCTAATTAATTTAATGAAATCATAAATTTAGTATAATATTTAAAATTTATTCAGATTAATAATATAGTATTTTATTGTATAATTTTATTTGATATTGAATTTAATCAAATTTGTATTGACAATCTAATTTAATTTGTATTTATTTAAATTGATTTAGTTTTTAATTTAATATTTATTCAAAATTTAAAGTTTTTAAATTAACAATCGGACATTTTCAATTTTTAATTTTTATGATTTATTTATTTAATGTGATGTCAACTATATAATTGCAATGAAATAATGATTGTTATTAGTATGTTTTTGTTTGTGTTTTGTGTGTTTCTGTGTATTTGTATTTGTGTTAACCTATGGGTATCTTACCTGAAATAAACGTTTATTATTATTATTATATACACAGGGCTACTTCAAACAAACATAGGCAAATTCAACAAGTAGGTAAATCCAGTATGTAGGAAAAGACCTAACATAGGTGACTTATTACGACGCGCCCGTCTACTTTATCCCACATCATGTTTCCTGATTAAATATAATCTTGCAGACGCGAGGCGGTTACAGTACAATGGATTTAAATGACTGACACATTTACCTTGCTACGGCAAGCGAATTAACTAAGCGTTAACATATACATGCTGTATATTCATGAACGCCGTAATTAATTTATAGCTAACTGCTGAAAGAGACGTTACTCGCACAACAAACAGTCACGTAACTGTTTGTTTGTATTATTCGTTTACCACAATAGTGGACAAAGGACGTATTCCATAAACATTAAAAGAAAATCCGACCCGCAATTTTCCCACATATTTTTCAGCGGGATTTCAAAAGAGAATATTGTAAGCGTTCATATCAGTCGATTCAGGCGTGACAATAATTTGCCGCGTGTTCAATTATGCAAGGGGCACACACAGTTAGGGGACGAGACTGTGGGAAGGGGGCGCAGGGTGAGCCTGAATAGCTTCTGACCCATTTACACAGAGAACTGGCGCGAAGGCCCCAGTCGCCTGGATTTCAGTCTTAACTGAAAACCTGCTTTCTAATTACGATGCTCATATTTTGCATTCTATCGTGTTCCCGTAATTTGGGTTAGTTTATTTTGTGCTGGCAGGTAAACTGTTAACAAGCAATAGCAATTTTATTTTAAGTGTTAGTGCATAGCTAACGATTAAATAATAATCTACAGTTACATATATAGAATTAATGTTCTGACTGACTGATTAGACAAACTAAAAAAAAACAACTTGAAAATTGGTAATTGATACCTTTTATGCTGTACCTACCTAAGGATTTTTGAAAATGTAACCTCTAAGAAAATAAAATAAAAGATGAACGGTTGATTGGCAGTCCGTAATTTTCAAAGTAAGTAGCATGAAATCTAATACGCCTATTTCTGGATATGTGATGTTTGGGAAAAAAAATACACCTACGCTCAATAGATGGCGTTGTGTAGGATGCCTGAATCGCGCTAAGGCATCTACCGCCAAAAAGCTTGATTTTTTGACAGATGTTGTACCTTACAACGGTGTGTGTTAAGAAAGGATTTCGCGAAAGTTAACGTATAAGAAGTAATGGGAGAAATTTTCTATATGAAAAGTCTTACTGTTGGGGCTCATTTTGAAACTTGAAGAAATACGTGCTTTTGGATTTTTAGCAAATCGTTTCCAAAAGGGGTGGCAATGGACGTTCAAACTTTCAGGGGAGGATTTTATGCGTTCTTGAATTACCTCAAAACTTGGTATAAATAATCTAGAAGTGAAATAATTGTAACGGGTTAAACAATTTTTTCTTAAATTAATAATTATTTGTATGAGAAACCTATTCCTTCAACTTAGGAATTTGAAATTTAGAACTAATACCTACTAAGTTAGATAAATAATAAAGATCGTAACCATAATTTTGACTGACCTGTTGGTCTAGTGGTTAGTGACCCTGACTGCTATGCTGGAGGTCGTGGGTTCGATTCCCACCCAGGACAAATCTTTGTGTGATGAGCACGATCATTTGTTCTGTGTCTGGGTGTAATTTATCTATAATATGTATGTATTTAGAAATATGTAAGTATGTTTATCAGTTGTCTAGTACTCATAACACAAGCTCTGCTTAGCTTGGGACTAGACGGCGTTGTGTGATAGTTGTGGAATATTATATTATATTATTATATTATAATTTTAGCAAGACTACGCGTAAATGGCGGACGAGTGTTGAAATTTGTTTAAAAAAATTAATTGGCGCTCAAGATACAATACACACAGCTGTTCACACCTATTTAAGGGGGTTCTCATAAGTGTGAACAGCCTTTAATTTTTAAAAATATTGGCGGCACGCTTGGAACAGTGGTTGAGCGGTTGGCTGCTGTGCTGCGTGTCGCGGGTTCGATTCCCGCACGGAACAAATATTTGCATGGCCTACAGATAAGTGTTCCGGATCCGGTGTCTTGAGTATGTCAGTTTACATGTTTGTGAACGCACCCACGGTACAGGAGTTATTCCTAGGGAAAAAGTTTAAAAAAAAAAGAAAATAAGAGAACTGCTTTCATATCGGGCTATATGTTTAGGAGCTATATAAAACATGCACACAGAACGATATCGCTGTCAACTTAGAATGCCCTTCTTTTAACTTCCAGGATTCGACATGGTTGTGACATAGTCCCTTTTCCCAATTTCGGTTATAGCGGCCGAAGTGAAAGACATAGCAAGGGCTCAACAATCCGACACGACAGGGAAGATTAGGTGCTGTTTAAAGTACTTTCCACGGCTCGAGGGTATTACGCCGTGAACTTTCAAACTCCGGTTTACCACGGAGAAATTTCTAATGGGAAAACCCCTGCTCTGCCTGACCTAGGAATCGAACCCCGGATGCCCCCACTCATCAGTTATGCTGTTCTCTCACCCATGTTCTTCGTTTGTTATGGTTAAACAGTTATAAAAACTACTCTTTAAACGAGTTGCAGAAGTTCATATTTGTACGGGAAAGTTCTAAATCGACGCGGACGAAGTATCGCTACTTCGTCCGCGTCGATTTAGTAAAGAGCTAGTTATTCATATAAGTAAGTTTTAATTTTAATTATGTATTGATTATGTTGGAATAAATCGCAAGACTTCCCTAGGCCTAGTCAATATATCATACACATATAATAACTTTTACTAAGCCTGAGCTCGACAAATTGGAATTGGATTTATGGATTAGATGCAATCGACATACTAATTAAGTTCCTTTTTCAACAAATTTATAAGCGCTATTACCATTCCTTTTGCTACGTAAACAAGTCGTCAGCCTAGTGATCTACTGTCGTTCGTAAGATGTGCCAATTCCGGGCATTATTCCCAACATCTACATTACTCTATTGCACTATGCCAAGTGCTACTGCTACATCAAAGTACATTGCTCTAAATATGTCTTCACGATGCTAGGTCAATGAAATTGGTTATCTATCCTTTAGGTACGTATATTTACTGTAGGAATATATATATGTTTACTTATATTAGCCCACAGGGTGGAAAATAGATAAATTCTAAATCCAATAATTTGTGTAACTGCCCCAGTGCCATTACATATCTACAGTGATTATTTAGCAAATTAACGATTGTTCAAATTATCGGATATTACTTAGTGGGCAGGGATACTATCGGAGTTCATAATTGATTAGCTTTATTTGTAAAGACAAAGTTGTACGAGTCAATTTCAAGTGGAATATTACAACTCTGGGATCGCAGCGTTCCCGACTGTCGCCAACGCTCAAAGTGAGACTTAACTTTTAGTTTCGCTTTCCCCAAAGGATTAGACGTTTACTTGCAGTTAAAGAATACACAAATTCGACTAACTAGTCGAATGTCTTTAGTTACACATTCTCATTCCTGAAACAGACTATCTATGAATAGGATTTTCAATAATTATGTTAACTAAATGGTGATAGTGAGTAAAAACCAGTGGGTTTTTAGAATTAATCTGATATTAATTCTAAAAACCCCCTAGGTTTTTAAAATCTTGAGAAAAATACGGAGCTCAGACAACAATGAGTAGGTACAAAAATGTAGAGATTCAAAGTCAATGACCGGCTTCATGAGAACCGAAGTTAGACGAGAGCGAAGGTCATCAAAGTAGATTAGCGTTCGAAGGTCCAAATAAAATCGTCATTACACATGAATTTGTGCTGCATAATTAATGATCATGTAATTTAGATGTGATAAGAGTGATGTTTACTGAGAAATTGCGAGGAAAATCGCGAAAACATAGTCGGCGGGGCGAGGCAGGTGCGGGGGCGGAGCTGCATCGATTCGCTGCATGGCAGACAGCGGTATCGCAGCCCCGGAGCGTGGCCCGGCCGGGGCCACGGCTCGCAGGCCACGGTCCGCGGTTGCTGTAGCCCCCACTGGCCCCCACAACGACATAATGTTGCGTGAAATTTGCGCCCCCATTGTAACCTTACCTTCAACTAACCGGCCGTCCGTAACGCCTTTATGGAGCGCGGACCTGGATGCTACATGGACCGAGTGTGAATCACACACGTGACGTTCCCCGATACAATACGTTTTATTGTGGTTTTTATTGTTTCCTATCACCAACATTCTAGTAAATGAATGTATAAAAGTCTTAAACTTTAATTTGAGGGGTTACAATTAGAGGGCTACTGGAAAATAAAGGAATGATAAATTGGAACAGTGCAGTTCATTTTCATAATTTGTTCATGTTCATGAGAATGTTCATAATGATGATGAAACTATACAAATTGCGTAATAGTGAAATATAATATGAATAACACTCAATGAAATGGTTTCGCCTATTGTTCTTGTTGACGAGTCACGCGAGCTCACAACAGATGGATTTTGATTTTCTACATAGTTTTATTTAACAAATAAATCTAGCCAAGTACAAACGATTTGAGGAAGATTTACCATGATGCATCTTGACCCTTGATAAAGTAGGTATGACCGTCAGACACAAGGCAAAGTTCGTAATAGACTTGTTGTTTCGCACAGACCAAGCCGCGAGTCGTACTAATGCAATTGAAGTTAAACTGTATTAATGTGGAGAGACGTAGATATGATAGGCATACTTGTGTACAATTAGCAGAATAAATTGTTAGATACCTATTCTTAAATTTAAGATAGATATCTATACCTTTACTGTACACTAAAAATTAAAGCAGAAGCTTAAAATTAGTACGGTGTAACAATGGGCCGTCTTATCGCTAAAAGCGATTTTTTACAGACAACCTTTGGATGGATGTAAGTTAACACTTTTGGAAAGGTTTTATGCATATTGAACCTTTCTTCTAAGTTCGCCATGAGAAAGAGAAAAATTATTTTATTGATGGCATTAAATAACAATTTGATTGAGAAGTCGAGATTAAGTTGAGTGGCGGAAATGGCTTACAATACTTATAGGGCTAGACTCTAACAGTTTAACTGTCACTATAAGTGCAGTAGTTCGCTTCTGAAAGGAATCCCGGGGTCCTGGAACGCAAGGCAAAGAAGGAACATTAGGAGTGGATTTTAGTCAGTAAAAGTCTGACACTGGCCCTCTCGCACCGCCCAAGAGCTGGAGAACTCATCGGATGATTTCCCACCTAAAAAAAAACCGTAAGTTTACTAGCTTCTGACGTTTTATAAGTGCCCATCTACATGGCCAAACCCTATGCCTACTAATAGGCGTAAGCCTATGTGAAATAAAAAGATTTTAAATGTTAACGTGTACAGTAACAAATTGTTTTCTTCTAATGAGAATGACTGCTTCTCTTTCTTGATTAGAATTTAGAACGATTTCATCCCGCCATGACTGTCTATCTCTCAGTCAAGTTGCACAACTAACATGGTCTTGGCATTCTGCTAGCGGATGTTTGATTAGTAGTCTCGCTCACATCTACATAGTCAATTTCAATTAAGTCCATTAATTGTTGAATCGTTTCAAACTAAGTGCTTTGTGGCTTGCGCTAAATCTGCGTATCAGTGTAAGCGGCTTGTTCTTACTCGGTTTTACTGTATTATGCTAAGGATCAATTTTAACGATATTTAAAAGAATCGATGGTTTTTTTAAAAGTCATCAAAAACTAGAAACCAAGGTACTTACTTGAGCTTAAGGTGCATAGCTGATTAGGTTACTCGAAAACTACTTCTTTTTTTTAATTTGGAAATCATCAAATGACTTCTCCTGCTCTAGGGTGCATCGAGAGGGTGTGTCAGACGTTTATTGACTAGAACCCACCTATGTTCCCTTTGCGATCTACGGCCACGAACCCTTTCAAACATTCCCTCAGACTGGAAACCTACTATATCTAAGTAAACATTGTTCATTTCTTTTGTGGGATATATTATTTTAGTGTTAATGTATATAATATGTATTTTCTTTTTATTCTTCAATGTGTTACTATTGTTTTTATTTAATGTATTTTTTTTTTGTAAGTTTCTACTGTACAACGCCTTTGACATCGTTGTACAAGTGCTTGTAAATAAATAAAATAATTTAAAAAAAGAAATAAAGCATGTTTTATAAAATTATTATGATACGCTCACGCTTGACTATTATCTTACCTGATTATCAGCAATGATATGGTCGAAGGTAGAACACGCTTGCCTAGAACTAACCTGTTCACTCTTGACTTAAAAGACCCCCAGCAGAAGTTTTTAATGTGCGCTGTTAGAAACTACTATTTATGCCAGCTCGTCATCATCTTCCTGTCCTCGTCCCGTTTTGTTTGAGGTCGGCGCAACACGTATGTTTTCTTTCATTCTGTCCTGTCACTCGTCACGCTATCACTAACTCCCTTTTCTTTCATATCACTTCTCCATCCATTCACCTTTTCTTATTTATACCAGCTCAAAAATTCAAAATCTTTGTTCAGAAAAATCAATTAATTTAATGCATGGAAATGGGTTCGTTTGAATAACGAGGTGATGGTACAGCAACCAAAAATAACGAAGAAGAAGAGGATTCTTTAGAAATAAACATAAATTAAGTAACTATTTTTTTCTGCATGTCTATTATAATAATATTCCACAACTTTCACACAACGCCATCTATACTTATATATTTCTAAATACATACATATATAGATAAATTACACCCAGACACAAAACAAATGATTGTGCTCATCACACAAACATTTGCTCTGGTTGGGAATCGAACCCACGACTTCCGGCGTAGCACTGTTGTATGTATGGTTTGACATAAACTGAATGAACTAATATTATGTAGACATTGAAACAAACAACATTTTTCTTCGTAAATCTTCAACAGCAAACACTAACGGTTTTGTTGAGTTGGGAAATCATCAAATAAGTCTTCCGGCTCTGGGTATAGCGAGTGGGAGTGTCAGAATTTTACTGACTAAAACCCAACTGTGTTCCTTCATTTGCTCTTTGCGTTCCAGCCGCGGTAATTCTTTCGAACAATGCCGCAGCTCAACTATAAACAGCTCAGATACGTCCGGTAACCGTCCGGACCGAGCCTGAGTCGTCGATGGCACGTAGTAAAGATATGTCAGCAAAACCGTTGGGGCCCAGCAGGGCTGAAGACTACTGGGGCCATGGGTTGACTTCTGAAAGGGAAACCCGTAGTCCTTGAATGCAAAGGGTCACTGAAGGAACATAGGTTTGGTTTTAGGCAATAAAAGTCTGACACGCCGTCTTGCACCTACCTACACTGGGAGAAGTCATTAGATGATTTTCTCACCTCAAAAAAAAAAAACTCAGATTAAAAAACTCACATTAATAAACTTGAATTTCAAGACGATATATAAATCTATTTGATTTTCCGACATCTTTCCGACTACTTGTCCTTTGTACAGATAAACTCAAATAATACCACAACATGTAATGACGATCGGATCCGAGGAAGAGACAATCAAGATCGCTTCAACAAACCCACACTGATACCAATCTCATTTCCGAACAAAATCCGCCACATTTGTTTCAGGAGCGAGAAGAGTCGAGTGTCGAAGTGTCTGCATTACATATAGGAAGAATAAACTCTATATTCTACTGATACATTTATTTGAGCCTGTTTTTCCTGATAGCTACAACCTGGGGATCTTGAAGTCAAGAGTGAATAGGTTACTTCTAATTAAGCGCGCTCCATCGTCCACCATATCGTCGCTCTCCATCAGGTGAGGTAGTGGTCAAGCGTGAACCTATCAATAATAATTAAAAAAATATATTAATTCTGTATAAAAATCTACAAATATAGTAGAAGCAAGCCGAGAGGAGTAGAAGGAATGTACAACTATAGTAGAAGCAAGCCGAGAGGAGTGGAAGGAATGTAAAACTATAGTAGAAGCAAGCCGAGAGGAGTGGAAGGAATGTACCACTATAGTAGAAGCAAGCCGAGAGGAGTGGAAGGATTGCATTTTATTTTATTAGCCACGGCGAGGCAGTGGGACAGTAGGCTTTTTTTTTCGGTGGGAAAAATCATCTTATGACATCCCCCGCTTTTGGGCGGAGCGGGAGATAGTGTCAGACTTTTACTGACAAAAAAACCCACTCCTTTTTCTTCGTTGCCTTTCGTACCAGGGCCGAGTCTTTCAGAATCAGACCCTTGGCCCCAGTAGGCTTCGACCCTGCTGGGCCCCTACGGTTCGCTGACATCTCCTTGAGGCGCGCGTGGAACGGTACGCGCCGTTGACGACTTGGGCTCGGTCCGGACGGTTACTGGACGGTCGGACGGCGAGCTACCCATTGCTCGCCATTCGCAAGCCCGCGCCTACGGTGGCCGGAAATCGGGATCGGAATCCCGGCGGCGGTTGGGGCGTGAGGATCGTTGCCACCCGCGATCGGCCGCCTCCTTTGCTAGCATTACTGCTTCGCAGAAGGAGGCTACCGCCTGCCTCTCCTTCTCGCTCCTGACCATGGCCTGCACCAAGTCCCGGCGCGAGAGATCATCACCGTCGATCGCCCCCACGAGGACACGGCGTTGCTCTGCCCAGGCGGGGCACACATCCACCGTGTGCTTCACAGTGTCCTCCGGGCGGTCCACACAATGGTGACACCCGGGGTGGGACAGGCGGCTGACATAATTATAATATTGTAGACTAGCTTTTGCCCGCGGCTTCACCCACGTACATGAAATACATCCTATGTCATTCAGGAATAAAACTGCTTCGTATCGCTGAAAACATTTTTGCAATCGGACCAGTACTTACAGAGAATATCACCTACAAACAAAAAAACAAACTTTACCTCTTTATAATATTAGTATAGATAATATTAGTACAGATAAAAAACAGGCTAATGATATTGATGTATCTGCTCTAAAGCTAGCAGCCAAGCATCAGGGTCTCAGTTTGAAACCCAGTTATTAGTGTTTGAATATATTTTGGACTATTTATTTTTTAAGTAAATCTGAGATATGACTTTTTTATAAAAAAGACGGGATCATGTAAGAATATATCAAAATAGTAGTTTTTAGTAAAACTTTATAAATGTCTATCCTAGCTTCCTGACAGGGATTTTAGTGTTAAAATATTAATTACAAACCAATCCTACTGTTCAGCTTCCATTACATGTGTTTTAAATAGCATTACGATGACCGTTTAATAAGCTTATTTAATGGATGAACATAAACGGCTTTTAAATTATTAAAACAGCTTTTGATGTTGAATGGTGGTCGGTGCAAAACTTATTGACAACAATATTGTGGTTCACACCAATTTACACGCGCTTCCACCGCAAACATTATCCATAATATGCGTGGACAGCACATTAATGTAATTATGACGTTTTACTATTATTTAGCAATTTCGTATAAATTTTTCAAAATCGTTGCACTTGCAAAGGCACGCCTCGAAGCAGCTTTTAGACATTCATCATCATCATCATTTCAGCCGAAAGATGTCCACTGTATAGCATAGGCCTCCAACAAGTGTCGCCACAATAAACGGTCCTGTGCATCTCGCATCCATCGCATTCACGCTGCCCGTACCGTATCACGTCTTAAATTGTGGCACTGTCGTAGACGCTTTACGATAAATAAGTTCCTTTGTAGCTATGTTACAAAATTGCGATAGTTTTAAGACGCACTATGAAATCGTAGCATTTGAGTAAAAGCACTACGAAAAGAAAGTTTTTACGCAGCGTTGTTTACGATAGCGTAGCATTTCGTAGGCTACGTTTTCGTAAAACGTAGCACTTTCGTAGTCGCGCTACAAAAACGTAGCACTTTCGTAGACTTGCTACAAAATGTAGCTCTTTCGTAGTCGCGCTACAAAAACGTAGCAATTTCGTAGACTTGCTAGAAAAACGTAGCTCTTTCGTACTCGCGCTGCAAAAACGTAGCACTTTCGTAGTCGCACTACATAACGTAGCAATTTCGTAGACTTGCTACAAAAACGTAGCACTTTCGTAGTCGCGCTACAAAAACGTAGCATTTTCGTAGACTTGCTACAAAAACGTAGCACTTTCGTAGTCGTGCTACAAAAACGTAGCACTTTCGTAGTCGCGCTGCAAAAATGTAGCAGATTCTTAGACTTGCTACAAAAACGTAGCACTTTCGTAGTCGCGCTACAAAAACGTAGCACTTTCATAGTCGCGCTACAAAAACGTAGCACTCATTGATTTGCTACAAAAACGTTGCACTGTCGTAAACGTACTAAATACTGACACGAGATTATTAGTCAAATTCAATTTAGTGCCATGATTTGCAAAACGATGACGAAAATGAATCTTCATGGACTTATACGTTTACCTGACATTTTATTTCTGTAGCGCATTCGTAGTTGGCTACAATAACAGTAATTTTACAGCGATTTAAAGTATTTCTACGATTTGTTTTAATGGCTATGTAATAACAGTTGGTGAAGGTTAAGCTACTCTTGCCGAGGTCGATTCGGAGATGGGTTAAAAAGCCCACAAAGCCGTTGGTCCGGGCTGTTATTCGTAAATCTTTGACAGTCGTCACGGATAGTCAAAAGCCCAACGTGGTCTTACCAAAAGGGAACCGTGCTAGCCAGTAACTGGAGAACTTTTTTAGTTGAGATGCGCAGTTGCTCCAGGTTATTATAGTACCTAGTGCACGGTCGGCGCAGTGGTTGCGCAATTAGCTGTTGCGCTGCATGTTGCGGGTTTGATTCCCGCACGGGACAACTATTTGTAAGGCTTACAGATGATATAATTGTTCTGCGTCTAAGTGTTTAGTGTATGTGAATTTATTTTTGTTTTTGTGGTTACTCGGAAGGAAAACCTGTTTATCAATACATAATAAGATAAGCATAATTATTCTGATGCCAATTTGGGCGTATGGAATCCAACTCTGGGGCTGTACTAAACGGAGCAACATGAAAATAATACAACAATTCCAAATAAATTACTCAGGGATGCTGTAAAAGCACCCTGGTACATCAGAAATGACGACCTCCACCATGACCTTAAAATAGAACTCGTCACCACCATCATTCAAAAATTTGCTGAAGCCCACGAACACAGACTTCACCGCCACGTGAATGTTGAGGCAATCCAGCTGTTAGACAACACGGACCTAGTGCGTAGACTAAAGAGAACTAAACGTTTTGAGTTAGTGTAGTGTTTAAAGTTAGTGTATAATAGTGATTAATGCTGTGCTATGCATATAACACATGAGCAAAGTGTTTTTATTAATACCAGATTCTAAGAAAATGTTATGGGGTTGTATAAAATTGCTAAAGGACGCTATTCTTATAACAAAACCTACAACGTATAAAAATAAGTTAAAGTTAAATTGCTTATTAATCTGTTAGGCTAGATTGTAATCAATTATTAAGAAATCTGTTCTTAATAATAAAGGAAAAAAAAGGCTGCGAGCTGACTTTATCATAGTAAGGAAAAAAATAGGCATATGATCTCACAGAACGCAGAAGTAAGAAAATTATTTGTTGTTGATCAATAAACCGACACGAAGCATCTTTACATCGCTTGTCAACATTATCCCTCGCCGTAGAATTGTACACCACATCAAAAAAAGATTCAATTCATTACCAAATAAAAAGTATTTCCACGAAAATTTGTATCACGCGCGCCATAACATTTACCTAAAGTAACATACTTGAGAACAAAGTAGCTGCTTATTGTCCGACGCACATTGTCGCCTTCCGCACAGATCTCAAGCGGCGTTAAATTTAATACATCCCCGGCGCGTGCTATACGTATAATAAGGTAAAAGTATACGACGCGTGCTATACGTGTAATAAGGTATATGTATAACATCACATTCTTGTATAAATATCCGCCGTCGGCGTCATTGTTTTAAGTAAATTCTCTTTTGGATGACCGAATTTTTCAACTAGGTCATCCCTTAAAATTAGATGGTGGACGCGAGTGAGGGTCCCTCATGAGCACACGGCTGCTCTAATGCTCACAAAGATAGCTCAGATCGATATCTCAATATGGGCCGTCTGCTCGGAACAGTGCAAATAGCGAGTTGACAAGGGAAAAGATAAAACTTCTAAGTAAACTGCGAAGCACTTTGATGTCGGCTATACATAAACAGCGATGCGTGAACAAGGCGATATTTCCAACGTCAAGTTTCCCCTAATACCGAAGTACACCGAAAGGAACTCATAAAAAGGTTCCAGGAAAATATTTGTTAAAAACGGCGAGCTCGGCGCGCCGCTTACCCGCCGTGATTAAGGAACAGGCATCTGATGTTTTCCTTCCTGTGACCCACCTCTTACCTGTACTACCACATAAACGTTTCTCCCCACTAACATCATTTATTAGAAACGGGTAACAAACTGTAGCTAGAACTTTTACGAAAACAGTCTAATACACTTTAGTACATTATTATTACACTAATGTTATAAAGGCAAAAGTTTGCTTATATGTTTTTTACTCTTTCTCGCTCATACGGCTGAACGGATTTGGATGAAATTGGGCACACAAGTAGATCATTGAGCTGTTTAATATAATTTTCTACTTTATATACACGCTGACGTAAAAGTATTATTAAAGTAAAGATGGTGTACAGTACAGTAGTTACCGGTAGATGGATGCCGAACGGCGCGTACTGTTTCACGCGCGCCTCAAGGAGATGTCAGCAAACCGTAGGGGCCCAGCAGGGTCGAAGCCTACTGGGGCCAAGGGTCTGATTCTGAAAGGAAGACTCGGCCCTGGTACGAATAGCAACGAGGGAACCGGAGTGGGTTTTTATTCAGTAAAAGTCTGACACTATCTCCCACTCCGCCCAAGAGCGGGGGATGTCATAAGATGATTTTCCCACCGAAAAAAAAATATTGATGCCGAATCTTTAGATATTTGAAGTGTTGATTGTTGATCAACATTAAAATGTAAGATATGCCATTACAACAAAATTACGTTTAGTAGTGTGAGAATAATGGATCGCTATAGAGACTTAATTGCAAAACAGCATGTTCAGCATATTAAGAGATTATGAAATTTTAACCATAACTTTTGCATTAAATCACCAAATTTGTTATTTTTTAATAATATAAACTAGTGCTTGACTCCGATCCCACCTGATGGTGTTTTTATTCCGAAAAGCTGAAAGAATTCGACAACTTTGAACACTTTGAAAGACTTTCGAATGGTGGTGAACAGTTCTTAGTGTAGTTCCTAATGGTTTCTTATTACAATTCTTCTTATCTATGTATGTAAAATCAAAATTCCGAACCATGTTTTTTATAAAATGTACAACGTCACTTTTTAATATCGTGGAGAGAACCTACTAAGCAAACCAAAATAAATATACCTACATTACAATATCATTAAATAAAGTTCGAGTAGCGGATTTGGAATTAAATGCGTGTATGTTTATTACCTTTTCAGCTTGAAGTAACAAACACATACATACACACACATTCACAAACTTTCACCTTTATAATATTAGTGTATTTGTATGAATCTTTGAAACCGAGAGAACGTCTCATTCATCTGGCCCAGCTTTTGTACCTATCTATTTTGTGTCGTAAGCCACTGGGCGCAAATGAGTGCCTTTGATACATTTAGTGTTCGGAGAAAACTAATATGCAAATAAAAATATCAAATTGTAAAGAAATATCTAGGCCAGATAAATGTGACACCCTCTCGGTTTCAAAGAATCACCTATTTATCACACTAAATGCATGTAATAATAAGTGCAAAAATGTTACATTATGCTATGCATCGGCCGTTCGACCTTCAAATGTACGGAAGAACTTGATTTTGTGATAGCACCTTTAACATTTTTGGGTACACCAAAATTAAGGCGGTAACTCCCCTCTTTGAGGAGTGGCTGGAAAGACCACACGGCGTCCTCACCTTCCGCATGACGCAGGTACTCACCAGACATGGTAAGCTCGAGAGGTTCTCCTGCACAGGATTCGTGCGGAAGAAATACTCGGGTGTCACCATTGCATTGTGTGGACCGCCCACGTGGAGCATACGGTAGAGGTGTGCCGCGCTTGGGTAGAGCACCGCTGTGACCAGAAGCACACGCGAGGGAACAGCCCACGCGCCCCAGCCGCCGGGATTCCGATCTCGATTTCCTGCCACCGTAGGCGTAGGCTTGCGGATGGCGAGCAATGAGTAGCACGCCGTCCGGTCGTCCGGTAACCGTCCGCGCCGATCTCAAGTCGTCGACGGTGCGTAGTGTTCCACACGCGCCTCAAGGAGATGTCAGCAAATCCTAGGGACCCAGCAGGGTCGAAGCCTACTGGGGCCATGTGTTCGCTTCTAAAAGGAAAAACCGGGGCCCTGGAACGCAAGGCAAAGAAGGAACATAAGAGTGGGTTTTAGTCAGTAAAAATCTGACACGCCCTCCCGCTCCGCCCAAGGGTGGGAGAAGTCGTTGGATGATTTCCCACCTAAAAAAAAAACCCTTAACATCTTTTTAATATTAAATTCAATAATTAAGTATACATGTATGTGTGCAGATATTTCAACAAAAGGTTTGTAATTAGTGACAGCTTAGCAGGTTTAGATAATTGACTTGCTTCACTTGCGGAGAAGTCACGAGATAGATAATGTCATTGCCATAAACTTCGCGTTTGGCGGGAAATCTTACGGAAAAGTTATTCGTCTAAGCTCGTAAAAAAACAATTGTATAAAGTGTATGGCAACGACACAACACCTGCGGAGAAGTCACGTGACAAGTGTCGTGACAGGTAATGTCATATATGTTATATTTAGCGTTTGGCGGGAAACTAACGGGAAATTCATTCATTTACATGAATGAATTTTCCGTTAGTTTCCCGCTTGTAAAAAAACAATTGCCTAAAATGTATATATATTTTGTACTTAGCGTTTGGCGGGAACGCTAACAGAAAATTAATTTATATTTATAAACTTGCGCCATGAATAGAACTTCTAAACGCCATGAATAGAACTTCATGGCGTTTTCATCGAGTGGCATTATCAAAGCCGAATACAACACGAAATAGGCTCAGGCAGTTTAGTAAATTTAATAATTGGGATAGATAGAAAGAATAAACGTTGTTTATTTGTGACTTGCACAAGGTGCATAGCACAAAAAAAAACAATATGAAAGAAAGTTATTAAAACTAACATTATAAAACGACCTGGGCGAGGTGAAAAAGATTCCTTATCTCTGCATATAGTTTGGAAGCATAATCAAGAAAAATCTGATTCTAATCACAAAGAATCTTAATTACGAATAATATATTCAATGAATGGGAGAAGTCAGCAGAAGTTTCGAAGTAAATAAATCTATTCTACCGTTTAAACATGTCTCGGGACTCAAATGTCGTGCATGGCCTCTCGTGGCCAGGTGACGAGCACGCTCTAGCAACACAAGTCTCAGGAAACTCGCTCGTTAACTATTAGCCAACATATTAAACTTGTCAAGTAATTCTATTATTCTGGGCGTTATGACACAAACTGTTGTGGTTATGGGCAATTATGATTTAGGGCGATGACTAAGTTGTTTATATAAACCAAAGATATGAAATAAAATTACATGAGTAACAAGTTTACGTAAACACTACTAGCTTCTGCAAGTAGCTACGCCTGCGTGAAAGTAGAAATAAAGAAAGAAGAAAGTAGAAAAGATAAAGTAGCATTATACTGGTGAAAGAATTTTCAAAATTCGTCCAGTATTATATAAAAACTAGCTGAAACGGCAAACGTCGTTCTGCCGTATAAATTGACAATGAAAATATGGGACAGGTTGTAGGAGGGTGAAAAATAGCCTACGACTTATTCTCAGACCCACCAAATATACACAAACTAATTCATAAAAATCGTACAAGCCGTTACGGAGGAGTTTGATAACAAACAAAGTGATAGTAGATTGATTTTTATATATTAGATATAAAACTTTTCATTAGTACAGATTTCTAGATACAATGCTGCAATTTTTGACTTTTTTCTTCACTTTATCAGAATAATGTGCAAGTAGCAAATGAATAAGTTTCATTTAGTTAGATGCTTCTCTTAATCTATAAAATAAATCTCGTTGTGTTTATTTGAAGCCCAGTTAATCTGTCCACATTGGAATACAGTATTTCCAAATATCCGTGACCAATTTAATCAGATGTTTCGATACCCGCTCACCGGAAATGAGACCGAGTAACAGATAAAAATAAAGCTGCCGAGTTTAAATGGAAAATACCAAACTGTATCTGTTCGAAGTTTTACGCTGTTATCTTAAACAATTGTTACTACACTACATTAAGTTCGTACAACATAGAAGTAAGTTCGATCGATCTAAGTATAGTTCATAACTAAAGTGCTAACAGCACTTCGCAAATATTTACATGATTGTATATTACAGGAACATAAACATCAAATCGCGACGTACTTGTTTTACAAACTCTATATTACGCCCTCAAATCTATTCAATTTTATGCTTATGCTCCGATTCGCGTGTATTTCGTAGGAATAAAATAGGGGAACTTGAAAAGAATTGTGGCGGTAAATCTTTTTAGTGCAATAAAATTGAATGCTGACTGAATTGAGATGTAAAGTAGAGAAGTGTGCTGGCAATGGCGTGGCGCATGGCGGGCCGAAACTCGCACGTGTACGAGTTTATGAGCTCACGACCTAATGTGCTACAATAAAATGTACAAATAGGCCATTGTTTTTATACTGCTTTGCTTATTTTTATGTAAGTCTGTTGCACAATGTAGTGAAATGAAAAATAACGATTGGTTTGCAGGGTTTATTAATATTATTTATTTTAAAATAAGCCCTCGTACCGTTATGCGTTCTACTGACATATTTCCAGCATAAGCCGCGCCGCGTTAACGCGACGTTGCTTTTGATACAATAACATATATATGTGATTTATAATAGTTAGGTACTACTCCATCATAGATAGTACTCTACCAAATAAATAAGCGGCACCATCTTGTTAAAAAATCACGTAATGACTAAATCGACTGTCTTTAAATATGTAATTACTGAAAGAAAACAATTTGGATTCAAACATAGACGGTTTAGCTGTGTACGTTTTATGTAACAGAATAAATACAGAGAGCGGATTATATTACGTTTGGCGTATAAGACGACGGATTTGATAATTAATGAACATAATGGAACCAATTTAGGTTAATCGCTTTGAGGAAGCGCGACTGAAAACAACGCATAACCGTAGACAGATTGCGGTGAAGAATGTTGGCTCTGCCGTCACGCCGAGCCTGCGACGCATTGCTGAGGCGAGTTTGTGTTACCTTTACACGGACCTATTTATACTCAGCTATTTACGGTATATCTACATAATCATATAGATCCTACCTTATGTCAACGTATAATTAGACCTACTATAAATGAACGTGGACCTTTCGTGCGTTAGGCGTGAATATCACGTATAAAAAGACACAAAATTAAGGCTGAAAATATTCTACACAGGCTTCGTGACTTCATTAACAGTTTCGTTCATAATATGCACGATTGAAAACAACGGTTCAAATTGACAATCTGAAATACACAGATGGGAAAACAAACCACAACCAGCATGAACAATAACTCTCTGAATGACAATGTATGCGGTTATTTTTTATATGCCGCGAAAATAAACAAAGTCCCCAACAGTGGCAGCCCTGATGCTAATTTATGTATTCACCACGCGCCGTCCAATTTAGTAATTTAAGCAAATTAGATAAAAAGCAAGCCTTTTTCCATCTAAACCGGTTACTTACGCACTCTTTGTTCGTGCCTGGCTGAGTTCAATATAAACGTCAAGTGCACCGCTTCAAGCCTTATTACAAAGTTATATAATTCTGAGATCAAAGTGACCAAATAAATCCTTTGATGGCCCGCGTATCGCATGCAGACCTTTACTTTGTAATTTAACTTTCTAGCTAATGGTGTTTTTACAATACCTTTATTTGATGGTTTGGAATAAATATTAAAAAAAGTAAAAAAAACCTTAAAAAAAGCAATTATTTTCATCATAAGTACTCCAGCTGCCAACATAAATGTTCTTTAAATTTTAATACATATTTACCTAATACAAAATAAATGTCTTTTTCTAGAAGACAGACGCGAAAGATCCGCTTGATACTATAATGAAATTTCTACAAACAGGAAGTTGAAGATCCGGTTAGAATGCGACTTACTGCGGAAGAAAACATCAACTCCGGGGGAAATTAAGAAACCATCCAATGTGAGCGATGCCGCGGGGAAAGACAATATTGTCAGAGGAAAAAAGCTTGTAGGCGTGTTTTGACAATGTGTTAGCGTTACTTTAGAGAAGGAGTAGGTATTTCAATTATTCCTGTAAATAATTGAAATACCTAGTTGAATGAGATAATCGGTTTCGTTGTTCATTCTATATTACATACTAGCTTCTGCCAGCGGCTTTGCCCGCAAAACTTATGACATGAAAATATTTTTTGCAACACTCAGAGATAGTGTAGCTACATATTAGTAAAATAATTTTCAGAATCGCTTCAGTAGTTTCAGAGATTACCCCTACATACAAACTTACAAATTTTACCTTGTTATAATATAAATGTCAAAAATGTACGGCCGTTATTTAAGTATTTTTCTATCTATCGTCTATGACAAGGTTTCCCAAGCTTTAGGTCTTCGAGCGTGTCCCAACGGATCCCGGAAACTTCACATATAAAAATATATTTTCTTCCAACGACATTCCTTGTCCTTTCTATAATATATCTTAATATTTCTAAAATCATTATCACGGGGTCCGTGACGGTGATCGTTAATCAACAGAAGGGGCCGCGGTTAAAAAGGGTTGGGAAAGGCTGGTCTATGGAAGAATCCATTTTTCGCAGAAGGTTTAGGTACGGACCACCGTAACTATAAGATACAAACATTGTCAGAAGAATTGAATTTGTGTAAAACTACAAACAGACAAACATGCACGCACACAGATTGCAAAAACTTTTAACTACTTATGTTGTGAAGTTATTAGACCCAACTAACGTGAACTGTGGGTGGGGATGACACAAACATGAACATGATGGCAAAATAATGATGCGACTTGAGCGTAGTAAAAAAGTAGTGGAAAACAACAATCAAAGTTCTGTGTCAACCATGTTTTCTCACATTCCCTTTGATTCTCATTTGGTACTAGTTTAATTTAGGTGTTGTGACTAGTGCTCACGGTAGAGTATAGTTGTCTAGAGTACTAATGTTGATATCACAAGGATGTATTAGAATCTATGTAAAACAATCACTAAAGCTTGAAATCTAAACAAAAATAAAACGAGATGAACGAGTAAACTATATTATGATAACTTCACTTTAACATACATTAATGTTACATAAATCACAGGTACAAGCCGAACACTACATTATGCAGTTGAAATGACATAATACGAGCACTACAAACAAATCAGCGTGAAGACGGTCCCTAGCGGACCGCGGCGAGATCATGCGGGAGAGGGCCGGAGGATGCAAGCGGGCGAGAGCGCGAGCAGCGGCGCGCCGCCGGCGCGAGCGAACAACACGTACGTGGGCGTGCGGCGAGGTGATCGCGCGGCACAGGCAGGCGTGCGCCGCCGGTGCCACCTGGTAGTCCATGTAGTTCCCGTAGCCCATGTGGTCGCACGTGCACTGACAGGTCTCGATGTGCCGACGCAACTCTAGCTCCAGCTCCCACGGCGGCTCCATGAGCGCGTCGAGGCGGGCGGGCGCGCGCCGCGGCGTGCCCGCGCCTCCGCGCGCTGCGAATGCGGCCCCGGGCCGGGCGCGGGCCGCACCTGCGCGACGCCACCTGCCTCCCCGCCCCCCGCCTGGCGCGCTCCACCATACACTGGCTAGCGCGCGGAGGCGCCGGCGACGCGGCCCTCGCAGCAAGCTCGGGGCCCTACCCCCGGAGAGCGGCGAACCGCGGCTCGCGCGGACTGTCTCGTGTCGGCGCGCATAGCGTGGCGGCCGCCTGCCGGCTGGGGAATGCCGCGCCGCGAGCTCGGCCGGGCGCGAGACCCGGGCGGCCGGGCCGCGCCGGCGCCCCGAGCTCCACGTGACGGCCCCCCCCGGCCCGGCCGCGCGCCCGTAAGCCCGAGCGCTGTGACTCCCACCGCCGGACACGTCTTTCAGATGCACAATCATCAACCATCAATTAACTCTGCGACGTAGGTACATTTCACGGAAATTGAATTGCAGATTAAAAGGAAAACCGACTCGCAGTCTTAAACATCGGAAACCTGATTCACGGAATTAGTGGAATATATAGTTTTCAAAAGCGTTTGCGAGCTGAAAAACATTGCAACATCTATAACTGTTGGAAATAATTTGAAATATCACGGTGACCAAATATATAGGGGTCGAGCAGAAGATACTGAATGGGTTTAGGAAGTATTAATGTATACCCAGCTTTTGGGCTAAGGGCAACTTTTGTGAGCTATGTAAGTAGGGCAAATCCAGCTAAATGTATGAGAATCAGGACGGGTCGAGGGTGGCAGTCCAGGACCAGCAGTGAGTCAGCTACCCCGTCCTCTCGATGCGACGTTGGAAACAGTAGAACTTCAGTTTTATCAAAGAAATCGAGCTATTGGCATTACCCTGCTCTCAGGGAAGCATGGGTCAAAAGGGAGGAGGCCTATATTCAGTAGTGAGTGGTCGTCGCTAGTCATGCTTATAGATAAATTTCCCATGACATTTGAATTATCATCTGCTAGACCTTCTGGATTTTGTTGACTGGTTCGATCGAATTAGCATTCGTATAAGCTAGAAAATAGGATAAATCTATATAACAAGAATGGGGAACGGAGAGCCAAAATAAGTGAATTTACTAGGGTAATGCGTAGATCTATATGTACCTAGTTTATAATATGCTTAAAATGAAGTGTTATCTGGCAGTTTACGTTTGAATGCGGTTCGAAAGTTAAATGTGAATCTCGTGTTGCGGTTTAGTTTCCAAGCGTTTGAAACACGCTACTCAACTCAATCCCACAAATCATGTTACAATTTCATAACTGAATTTAGTTTTATGGTGGAACGCGTTTACGTCTGTTTTTATTGTATATGACTGATACGACTGCTCTCTGATTAACACCTAGAGTAAGAGAGTAGGTAAGTACTTAATTTGCATCATTAGTGCCGACTTTTTAATCGTCAGATAATTTTTATGCTGGTAACGAATAAAAATCGGTTTTTACAGCTTTTTTATATAAAATAACACCATATCAAAAACATAATCTTATTTAAATCACATTTAAATGGTATCTAATGATTATATAGCAATAATAAATAACTTATAACTTTCGGTTACTTTCTAACGGTATACTAACCTGTCTTACACTAGAATCATGCTTCA
The DNA here is from genome assembly GCA_905147345.3 of Mythimna impura. Lineage (NCBI taxonomy): Eukaryota > Metazoa > Arthropoda > Insecta > Lepidoptera > Noctuidae > Mythimna > Mythimna impura. Next base: position 16,918,985 of record LR990357.1, on the reverse strand, counting down.
CGACTGGAACTTGGAAGGATTCCTGCAATCATATTAATTTTGCAATACTTATTGTTGAAATAATACATGCTATAGTCACACATACATGTCACAGATACATGTCACATAGACAAACGAAGCCAATCACACTAATCTATCTAATATATAAAATTCTCGTGTCACGGTGTTCGAACTTGAACTCCTCCGAAACGGCTCGACCGATTCTCATGAAATTTTGTGAGCATATTGAGTAGGTCTGAGAATCGGCCAACATCTATTTTTTTTTTTTTTTTTTTTTTTTTATTTATATGGCAGAACAACGTTTGCCGGCTCAGCTAGTCTAATATATAAAATTCTCGTGTTACGGTGTTCGAACTTGAACTCCTCCGAAACGGCTCGACCGATTCTCATGAAATTTTGTGAGCATATTGAGTAGGTCTGAGAATCGGCCAACATCTATTTTTTTTTTATTTTTTTTTATTTTTTTATTTATATGGCAGAACAACGTTTGCCGGCTCAGCTAGTATACCTATATAATGTACTATACTAATTTATAAATAAAGCTCAATTACTAGCTGGTTGTGACACCACAGTAAGTGCGAGTGACGATACCTTATTATACACGTTATATTCCAAACATATCGAGTAACCGTTCTGTCAGGTTATAACGGTGCAATAAGCACATTTTGAGTGACCTCTGGCTCGAATTGCGGCGGTAAGTAAATGAACTTATTTTAAAACATACGGGTAGCTACTAGAGGTTTAATGCGAACAAAAAGTATTTTTGCCTTACGATCGTTGATTAGAGCTGCTATAATTTAATTACTTATAAAAAAACATAAAGTTTGTATCAGGAGGCCTTTAGCAATTTATAAGTTTTAATTATAAATTCAATACATTCCTCACTCACAATCTAGCTACAGTCGTCATTTCGTTAATCATTAATCATTCGTCTCTGCGAACCCCGTTCGACTGAAGTATCATCTGTACAATTCTCAAGCATCGTAATTTTTATTAACGGAATTAGGACGCAGGTGGACTGGAGCTGAGAGGCTGCATGCGTGCGCAGCGGCCGCTGGCGGGGCCGCCGCCGCCGCCGAGGCCCGCGCCGCGCGGCAGTCGGCATGAGGCGCGCGCGGAGCGTCACCGGGCCGCTGCGCCGGGCCCACCCGGCCTCGGGCGCCACCTGGAACGTCCAGGTACCTCCACGCTCCTCTTCCCTACCTACCCCGCCATCTACGAACAGACTACGTCCCGTGATACGTCTATGTAGCCTCAGGGGTCGGGGTGCCCCTGGGACTACTGAGCTTCAGTCAGTGTACTGTAATCACCTCGTGAAATGATTGCTGGAAGCTGGAACTCAACAGTTGGCAGAGGACTTGTTGCACGATGAACTCTGATCTTTGAATACATTAAAATGATTACCATCTACTTAGATATCATTTAGAATAAGAATAACATTTCTTTTCGCTGAAAACTAAAAATATAAATAAACATTGATATAATAATAATAATTAGTCTATATAGAATTAGTTTATAAAGAAGCTTATAAAATGAATTATGCAAATATGTTCATAGAGATAAACATTATATACTCAGTCATATATTTATGTTTGGATCATAAAGTAAGTTGATTTGCTCGTTTACGACTATGTCCACTGATCACAACGGTACAATGGCTCCAATCTACATTTGGTTAATATTCTAATATGAATACATATTTATTTTAGTGAGTCGTGAGACGACCGACGTCGGCGTTGAATTTGTGTCGAGTACGTGACAGCCGCGCGAGAAATCCGCGCGCTCTCACATATTGTTTTCAGTTTCAGTACGCCAATACATTTACGCGAAGTGAAACCGAATATATTGTGGCATATCAACTAGAACAGGTCACTGAAAACATTTGCTTACAATAAATTGATTAAATAAATGATGTATGATGGATGCGAGACGCACAGGAGCGTTAATTGTGGCGACACTTGGGGGAGGCCTATGTCCAACAATGGACGTCTTTCGGCTGAAATGATTATGATGATAAAATGATGTACTCGAAATGTTATTAAATAAAAGTAATGTTTGATCCTAAAGTCTGTGTTCCTCTGCTCTTTTAAGCCTATTTGCATACATTGTTTTGTTATGGTCCAATAATTTAAAATGAGATTGTCGACTTCGACGCTCGTGGTTATGAGGCGATCATGTCTTATGTTTATGTGTAATTTACGTGTTCAGGTGGTGAAGGGCAAGATGAGTTCCACGTGTCTATGGCACGCTTGTCGCGCACTGTCAGCTGGCTTGCTGCTAATGCTGCTGGGGGCCGCGATGGCGGTCATAGGTAACAATATTTTCCCTCATTGCTCTAAGTTAATCCATGGATCAACAAGGCTTACCCTTGCCGGTGTTGGTCTATAAATGAGTCACCATTCGTAACATACCTACTGAGATTCGTCCGTGCCTCGGGTAGCACCAAAGATCCTGGCTGCTATTTGAAAATCTTTTATAATCATTACAGGTGTCATGGGCTATCCCATTGCCCAATTACTGAGTTGTAAGAGCTCCATGTAAACTACTGCTATTCAGCTGCATCCAATAGATTGATTTAGGCTTGGCAGGTTGATTTTGCTCTAAATCCACGTAGGAACCTGGGGGTTTACCCCCGCGGGGGAAAATTATAACAAACCAATACAATAGAAATCACCAGTGCATTTCATGCCCTATAGTGTAATCAAATGATAAGTCGGAGTCTCGCTTTAAACAAACCTACCACATCCACGAAAAAAAAAAAATGAACGTTACGTTTAAAGTAGATTATAATTGTAAAGAGACAGAATTGGGCACGCCCCAATTATGGCGGTAAGTCCCCTCTTTGAGGAGTGGCTGGAAAGACCACATGGCGTCCTTACCTTCCGCATGACGCAGGTCCTCACCAGACATGGTAAGTTCGGGAGGTTCCTGCACCGAATTCGTGCGGAAGAAACGCCTGGGTGCCGCTGTTGTGTGGGCCGTCCGGAGGACACGGTGGAGCATACGGTAGAGGTGTGCCCCGCCTGGGCAGAGCAACGCCGTGTCCTCGTGGGGGCGATCGGCTCCAGTGATCTCTCGCGCCGGGATTTGGTACAGGCCATGGTCCGGAGTGAGGAGGAGGAGTGGCAGGCGGTCACCTCCTTCTGCGAAGCAGTAATGAAACGCTGCAAAGGAGGCGGCCGATCGCGTGAGGTAACGGTCCTCACGCCCCAACCGCCGCCGGGATTCCGATCCCGATTTCCGGCCACCGTAGGCGCGGGCTTGCGGACGGCGAGTAATGGGTGGCTCGCCGTCTGACCGTCCGGTAACCGTCCGGACCGAGCCCAAGTCGTCGACGGCGCGTACTGTTCCACGCGTGCCTCAGGGAGATGTCAGCAAATCGTAGGGTGGGCAGGGTCGAAGCCTACTGGGGCCACGGGTAGTGTGAAAGCGAAGCCCGGGGCCCCGGGATGAAGGCAAAGAAGGAACAGAAGTGGGTTTTTAGTCAGTAAAAGTCTGACTATCTCTCGCTCCGCCCAAGAGCGCCATTTGTCATTAGATGATTTTGCCAACTAAAAAAAAAAAATAGAAAAAGTACTTCTGTATTTTATATATATCTTAATTAGTAAATATTGTAGCTGAATAGGTACATATATAAAAACTGAAAATAATATGTACAATACAAACGGGATGATATGATAAGATGAATGATAGAAAGAGGTAAGGTACTCGTAATGTGATTGTAAGAACATACTCAGTATTTTTGTGCAATTTTTATATTTAACTAGGCTAAGTCGATTTGTATTTATATGACCTACTAAATCATTGGTAGTATGAGGGAGAGGAGGATAGGGGGAGGGTAAATCAGTTTCCCAAGCTAAATCATAGGGATGACAAGATCGAAAAAGTTAGGAACTAAACAAATTACAAAAAGTTAAAAACCGCGCAAAATTTCAAAAATTAAACGTTCATATGATCAGTTTGAACTTATTTATTTACATACCGGCGATGTTTTGAGTTAAAGTGTGTGAAAACAAACAACTACCTCGGCTGTCGGAGCGGAAAAGTTAAGGAATTGATTGTAATCAATAGTTGAACTTTAACTGAACTTATTATGCAAACGATGTCAACAAAGCACGTCATTTTTCCTTCTTATTTACATAGTATAAAAGAAAATTGCATTTAGCACAACTGCTTTTATTGAAATAAATACTGCGCTATTATATTTTTTATTATTGTTGCAGTTATAGTTGTGATATTTATTGCACATTTTACTTGATGGAAGGAACATTTTTTTTTTTTATTAATGATAGGCTCGCGTTTGACCACCATCTCACCTGATGGTAAGCGATGATGTGGTCGACGATGGAGCGCGCTTGCCTAGAAGTAGTCTATTCACTCTTGACTTAAAGACCCCTAAGTTGTAGCTATCAGGAAACACAGACTCCGGCAAGGAATTCCACTCCTTGGCTGTACGCATAATAAATGTGTTCTCAAAACGTTTTGTGCGTATGGGTGGGATGTCTACCATGTACCGGGAACATGATTAACATAAACTTACGCAAATGGAAAAAAAAACACAGACCCATAAACTTCACATAGATACATGAATATCTTCTCCCATGTCACATTACTTCCTTTATGATCCTATTCCCACCTATGGTGGAGGTGACTAAAGAACTAACCTAACACATTGCAACTTGAATGCTGATATTTTATATGGAGAGACTACATATCTGAACCCATTAATTCAACATTAACGACGGCATGATTGGCGCAGTGGTTGAGCGATTGACTGCTGCGCTGCGTGTCAGCCCCCCTAGCCAAGTTACAATCGTTTCGTTCGGCGCGAACGCCTCGAGTAGGCCACGCCTCCGAATCCTTTGTTCTGACCACGTGACTGAGCGTTGAGATGACGTCAGAACAAAGGAATCGGAGGCGTGGCCTACCCGAGGCGTTCGCGCCGAACGATACGATTGTAACTTGGCTAGGGGGGCAGGGGTTCGGTTCCCGCACTAATCAAATATTTGTATGGTCTACAGAGAATTGTTCCGGCTCTGGGTTTCTTGTGTATGTGGATTTACATGTTTGTGAACGCACCCACGATACAGGAGTAATTCCTAGTGTGTTGCAACGTTTTTGTAAAAACAAAACATTATGTATATTTACTAATAATGTGTTAATATATGTAACCTTGGCAAGACTAATGTCGAATTTGCCAACTTCTATGGATTGTAAAAATCTCCAAATGACCACCAAGACCAATGGCTTGACGTGCTTCCCAAGGCACGAGGGGGCACCAAGACCAATGGCTTGACGTTCTTCCCAAGGCACGCTTGACGTGTTTCCCAAGGCACGAAGGGGCACCAATGGCTTGACGTGCTTCCAAGGTACGAAGGTGCACCAAGCCCAATTGCTTGACGAGCTTCCCAAGGCACGAGGGGCACTTCTTGCACAGCTCGTCAAGCAATTGAACGATGAACGCCTAAACGCTTTTATTAACGTATGCTGTTGCAATGTTAATTTACGAACAATTTGATGCAGTTTACCGAAATTATTATTATTATTTTATGAAATTTTATGATGACTTTACCTACTACCTACCTAGGGTTCTAGATGATCTTCCCTTCATATTTTTTTTTTTTTTTTTGTTTGTTTTTTTTTTTTTTTTTTTTTTCGGTGGGAAAATCATCTTATGACATCCCCCGCCCTTGGGCGGGGCGGGAGATAGTGTCAGACTTCTACTGACTAAAAACCCACTCCCGTTCCTTCGTTGCCTTTCGTACCAGGGGAGTCTTCCTTTCAGAATCAGACCCTTGGCCCCAGTAGGCTTCGACCCTGCTAGGCCCCTACAGTTGCTGACATCTCCTTGAGGAGCGCGTGGAACAGCACGCGCCGTCGACGACTTGGGCTCGGTCCGGACGGTTACCGGACGGTCGGACGGCGAGCCACCCATTGCTCGCCGTCTGCAAGCCCGCGCCTACGGTGGCCGGAAATCGGGATCGGAATCCCGGCGGTGGTTGGGGCGTGAGGACCGTTACCTCACGCGATCGGCCGCCTCCTTTGCAGCGTTTCCTTACTGCTTCGCAGAAGGAGGCGACCGCCTGCCACTCCTCCTCCTCACTCCGGACCATGGCCTGTACCAAATCCCGGCGCGAGAGATCACTGGCGCCGATCGCCCCCACGAGGACACGGCGTTGCTCTGCCCAGGCGGGGCCTAGGACTGACTATAAAACACAAATTTCAGGCGTATTATTTAGAGTTCCAATTATTGTCATGACTATCGCGTCGTAGCGGGAGTTTTATTGTTAAAGAAATACAAATTACGTACGTTGAAAATAACAAAACGTTGGGTTCAGTTTCTTGTTTCGTCAAACGAGTTGAATTCATAAACGTCGTTGTCTCGTAACTCGTTGACGAATTCATCGAATTGGTTTGTACACGGTCAACGTTAATCCTGTTGAAGAGACATCAACGTTGATTCCACTAGTTCGTTGATTCAACGCCCATGCATTAAAAGCAATCTGCTTGAACAGTTCGACAACTCTTCATTTTCGAACCTATATATTTCTAAAATATAGTTTTATATAACTTATCGGCTGTCAAAGAGCGGTTATTAAAACTGTTGAATTATACTGCAAAATAAACGATTTTATTTAGCTTTTTTTACAATTAAGATAGCATTCCTCTTCTAATAATCCTCCATATCTACAGGTCAGTTTCATATTTCATTATATATTCTACTCTCTACAAAATCTTCTCACTGTAAAATATCACCACACCTCGTCCTCTATAAGCAGCCTAGGCACGCAATGAGGCAAGCATTTCAATCATGTTACAGGATTTAACATCCCATGCTCGTAAGAGTAATATGTATACTAAAAAAAGATGTATTACATATTTCCCACGTCAAGTTTTCAATAGATCCGTGTCTTTTTACCGCTCCAGGCGACGACGCGACGTAACCCGTCAATAACAAAGCGGCATCGGCAGGGGTTGCAAACATACATACACGTGTCGTATATACGTGCTGCAATGTATGTGTTGCGGTAGGCAGCGCTTCCTGCCGTACGTGACAGTTTCCGGCTGGAGCCCCGGTCTGCGGCGACGGCCCTACTTATTGATGGAGCTTCATACAACCGTCCCAGCTATTGTTGTTGCTGCGAGCCATTTTGTGATTGCTGTACGCTTGCAGTGTCTGTAACTCTTTGACAATGATATGGAATAATTGGCATTTAATTCATTTGCAATGAAAAAAGAAAACCTATTTATTGTAAATAAAATTACCTCTTTTGAATTCTTTGTACTACTAGGTACTGATAAATCATTTTATTAAAGTTTGCTCTCGAATATTAAAAACTCTATAATACAAAAGCTTGCTCTAAAATGTCAAAACTCGAATATACTACTATAATGGTTTGCTCTCGAATATCAAAAACTCGAAACTACAAAAGTTTCCAAAGTTAATTCAAAGTTTAGTGTTTTCGATATTCGGAAAATATCGAGAACACCTAAACTTTGAAGTAAAAACGTAATTCGAAGTAAAATAGCCTACCTAACCTACTGGTGAAAGAATTTTTAAAGTCGGTCCCATAGTTTTTTAGTTCATTAATTTAAAACAAAAATATAAAATTATAAATATTGCCTTTTTGTAATATAAGTGTAGATAAAAAATTGTCGTGCATCTAGCCGGCATTTTAGGCGGTGAATTGTCTGATAGTTAATAAATTTAATATTTTATTAAACAGACAATAAAGTTCGTTATCCACTGTTCCAGGGTACTACGCAGACACGTTGTCGGTGGCGCAGGAGGTGCGCGGCAACTCCACGGTGTCGGTGAAGGACGAGGCGCGCGGCTTCCACCTCAACAACCTGTCCTATGCCGGACCCATCGTCATGGGCTTCGGTGGTAACCATCCTCATACTTGAACACTTACACAAGATTTTTTCCTGAATAAAAAAAATATATGGTAAACTAGGTACATGCCCCAGTCGGTAACGTGCCCCACTTGCAAAACTTAGGTATCTTAACACCCATTTAAAATTACATAAACTATACAACGCAAGCTTATTTGAACCGATCTGCTTAGTTTAATACGTATAAACTAAGCAGATCAGCCCCCCTAGCCAAGTTGCAAACGATAAACGAGAACGCTTAGTAATCTCCAATAGATTTTCAACTTTATACCTAAGAGCATAAAGTAGAAAATCTATTAAAGACTACTGAGAGTTAACGTTTATCGTTTGTGACTTGGCTAGGGGGGCAGCTCAAATAAGCAGCCGGCAGACGGCGATGTAAACAACACAAGTTTAACTTGCGTTGTATACTTTATGTAAATTTAAATGGGTGTTAAGATACCCAAGTTTCACAAGTGGGGCGCGTTACTGAATGGGGCACGTATTGCTGGTTTACTTTAATTATACAAGCGGACCCGGCAGACGCTATCCTGCGCGAAAACTAGCTTAGGACAGAAAAAAAAATTAAAAACCCGATTGCAGCGCCATCTATCGGGTCCAATTGCATCTTCAAACCATCCAGATACCCACAACAAATCACATATACTCGTAAAATCACATCCAAATCGATCAAACAGTTCAGGAGGAGTTAGGTGATAAATATACGTACAGAAGAATTATACATATATACACTAGCTGCTGCCAGCGACTTCGCCCGCGTGATAATAGAAAATTGTCCCAAGGGAACATATTCCCGGGGTAAAAAGTACCATATGTGCTATTCCAGGACATGGTCTACCCGTGAACCCAGTTTCATCGAAATCCATTCAGTAGTTTTTGCGTGAAAGAGTAACAAACATCCATAAATACAAACTTTCGTGTTCATAATAATAGGTACCTATGAAATTGCCGTTTTTTAAAACGGGTCGCTTTGAAGTGTTAATCTTTGGATTGACTAAGAATTATAAGTTCAAATAAAATATTAAAAGTACGTTATTTTTTTTTTCAAAATAAGTCTTTATTGGTTTCTTTGTGTTTTGTATTTTCTGTAATATCGCAGTACTTATTTATAACCATGAAAGCTAATAAAAAAATCTTTTTTTCATATTAAGAGTTCCAACGTAGAAACTATGCATTTCAAAGGGCAAGCAATATCAATGGTATACGTCTAACTAAGACTTTCTTCTAACAAAAGAACTCTGTGTTCTTGGTTTAATAGCTTTCGTTTTGGAAATTTTGTCGTGTTGCCGCCCTGAGTAGAAAAGTTATTCGTGAGATAAAATTTCCCACGTGAAAGTGATTGAAACAAAAATATTTGTAGACATCCCATTCATTAGCTTTCTAGATTGTAATGCGATCTAGAAACTATGTATATGTACCTTCTGTTCGCCTAAAAGTATGATTTGGCTCCGAGTTGTCGCTTCTGACATACCGTTGTTAAACCGGCGATTGTTAAAAAAATTCAATAATGTTTATTTGTCACAATATGTTACGAGTACAATAGATGTTACAATTTTGGTTCCAGCATATCCTGCGTACACTCGTATGTTCAGACGTTAACAGATTGCGATAACGTAAAAAAAAAATAGTTATAATATAAAAAATAAAATATAAAAAAAATAGAGCGAGTTTCAAAGTTAAATCAAAACATAAATGAAAGTCCGACATTCTCATTTCTTACGGAAGGTTTATGCATAATAATTTATGAAATAATAAATGTATTTGCACTCTCTTTTAGGGGATAAATTTTCAGTAACACAGGATTTAGTTTCATCTTTTTTGTACATTATTAGCTTCTGCCAGTGGCTACGACCGCGTAAAGGTTATTATATATATATGTCTAGTATCCACTCAGCGATAAAGTAGCATTCTATTCAATACAAACATATACACAATAATATATTTATTATAAAATATGATGTCGCTGGTCAATATGTAGTCGCTACGGTACACCGTTTCTACGGCGCGGCGTAGTTGCACATATTGCTACGGCGTAGCAGTGTCGCTGCTACACTGGCTACACTTCGTAGCGACTACGTGGTTTTCGTTGCTACGCATCGGACGGTATTCCATGCTCTTTAAAATTGAATCAAGATTTGAAAAGGGACAGCGGGGGATGTCATAAGATGATTTTACCACCGAAAAAAAAAACTACTTATCAATTTTTCGATTCCGTTTATAATAATAGTCAAGATTAACTAAGTTTTTATTACATATCAGAAATCTGAAATTAATAATACTTATAACCATGAAAGCTAATAAAAAAATGTTTTTTCATATTAAGTGTTTCAACTATGCATTTCAAAGGGCAAGTAATATCAATGACGTATATCTACGACTTTCTTCTAACAAAAGAACTGTATTCTTGGTTTCGTTTTGGAAATTTTGTCTTGTAGAAGAAAAGTTATTCGTGAGACAAAATTTCCCACGTGAAAGTGATTGAAACAAAAATAGACATTCCATCCATTAGTAGTTTTAAGTCCGTATACATCATCAATATTGCATACCGCTTGAGACACATTGTTTCCACGGTAGAACTCATATTTCAAAATAATGCGAGTTTTCTTAGATTTCATGCAAAAATGGTTAGAAGTACTGCAATATTATAGAAAATATAAAACACAAAGAAACCAATAAATACCTAATTTAGAAAAAACAATAACGTACCTTTAATATAAATTATATAAAAACGCCGTGTCCTCGTGGGGGCGATCGGCGGCGGCGATCTCTCGCGCCGGGCCTTGGTACAGGCCATGGTCCGGAGCGAGGAGGAGTGACAGGCGGTCGCCTCCTTCTGCGAAGCAGTAATGCTAGCAAAGGAGGCGGCCGATCGCGTGAGGCAACGATCCTCACGCCCCAATCGCCGCCGGGATTCCGATCCCGATTTCCGGCCACCGTAGGCGCGGGCTTGCGGACGGCGAGCAATGGGTAGCCCGCCGTCCGACCGTCCGGTAACCGTCCGGACCGAGCCCAAGTCGTCAACTGCGCGTATTGTTCCACGCGCGCCTCAGGGAGATGTCAACAAATCGTAAGGACCCAGCAGGGTGGAAGCCTACTGGGGCCATGGGTAGTGTGAAAACGAAACCCGGGGCCCTGGGACGAAGGCAACGAAGGAACAGGAGTGGGTTTTTAGTCAGTAAAAGTCCGACACTATCTCCTGCTCCACCCAAGAGCGAGATTTGTCATTAGATGGTTTTGCCACTTAAAAAAAAACCTTTAATATAAAGTTTATTTGAACTTATAATTCCAAGTCAATCCAAAGGTATCACTTCAAAGCAATCCGTTTAAAAAAAACGGCAATTTCATTGGTGATTACCTATTAATTGAATATTTGTGCACATCATGAAAGTAATCTAACCTCGCCTTTACATCCATAACCAATACTTGTTTTCAAAAAATGATCATATAACTTATTTATGACATTGTATGAAACATTTTACCTGTTTTATTTTAATTAATTTATTATGGGAAAAAAAATAAACAGTAACATAATATGTCATGTGATGCAATATGATTCTTCATATAAATAGGTAAACATATAACCCACACGTCCTCGGATTATTCAAATATATGTAAAACGGAATTTGATTGTAATAATTATTGTTAAAGTTATTTGAATTACGTATTAAATTAATTTGAAATTTTGATGATAATGCGTCATAGCACGAATAGAATTTTCAAAAACTGAGATAATATCTGCGTCCATGAAGTATGCGTTATTATAAGTAGCACAAGGCGACGAAGAGGCACTCGTACCCGGCGTCAGTTCCACATGGGTTCACTTGGAACAAGTGGGACACGCGGCGCCTATGTCTTATAAGGGTCGCCGCACACGGGCCACCGGCGACAACCACAAATCGCCGCCACCTGTAAGTTTCAAACATTTTATATGGATTCGCCACACGCTACAAATCGCCGCTGCTCGCTTCTTGTGGCCCGCACTGGCCACTAAACGCTGATACAAAACGCCGTCACACGCGACTACTGATAAAAAATAAAAACTTTTTACAAAAAAAAATACAACCGACTTCAAAGTAAAAAAAAAGCACTGAAAAGTGCAAAATAACTTTAATTTCGGAAGTCGGTGTTTCTATAATAGTTTTGTCTCTTCCTTATTTAACACCGACTTCCGAAATTAAAGTTATTTTGCACTTTTCAGTGCTTTTTTTTTACTTTGAAGTCGGTTGTATTTTTTTTTGTAAAAAGTTTTTATTTTACACTTTTTAGTTATGGTACCACCACTAAAAAGTACTCCTCAGCCAAACTTAAATACCCTATAGCCAGAGTGCATCTCATGACAATTCTAATAATCCCAAACACGGTTAGATTACATTAATTTATTACAGAGTTCCGGTGCCTAACTTCAGGCTTCATCATCAGATCAGTTCGATATATTCCCCCTCTACTTTCAGTCAGTCATCGACTACACGTATAAACAAAGCAATTTTACTTGTTACGACGGTTCTGCTGTGATCCTATGAGGAGTTCTGTTCCATATCTTCGAAGTTCATGATCAGATCATAACAATATTTCTATGGGACCAATTCGGAAGTATAACATTTCAATCAAAAAAAAAAAATTCAAAATCGGTCCACAATTGACCGAGAAATCGGTGAACATACATAAAAAAATAAAATAAAAAACATACATTCAACCGAACATATAACCTCCTCCTTTTTGAAGTCGGTTAAAAATTTTGGTTAAAAAAACTAGCAGCCACCAACCACAAGTTGCTGTCGCGCGCTTCAGCTTCCTTTGTGGCCGCTTCTAGCTTCTCGTAGCGGCGTTTGTGGCTGTGGCACGCAGGCCACAGCCCATGTGCGGTGACACTGACAGTTCTAGACACCGTATAGCATATTTTATTTGTAATGTCATTACAGTCAAATCTATAGTAACACAAATCATGCAGTATCTCTAACACTTTTTATCAAAAATCTTTTTATTTATTAAAACTTACGCACTAAAAATGCATTGTACAAAATCGCATAATTTAATGGCTTAACTCCGTTGGCACTTTCTACCAGTCGACCTTGGGGTGGTACAACATTTATTTTCAAAAGTTAAAATTAAATTAATTAATTAATTTTTGAATTTAAAATTTAGAATAGTATACTATGTAATGTGTCTTTAAATTTTTTAAATAATATATATTTGTAGTTCATGCAAGATTTTTTGTGAGCTATTTCTAATTAGCTATTTTATTATAGATAATACGAATTCCAAATAAGTAGAATTTTTTTTTATTTATTTATTTTTAGGTGGGGAAACGTCCAATGACGCCCTTCCGTGTCAGACTTTTACTGACTAAAACCCACTCCACTCCAGGTCCCCGGGTACGGCGTAAACCAGTTGCGAGAGTAAAAACATTATAACATTTAAAAAACCTGAAAAAATACAGAGTTGCATAAAGTCCTTTGATAATCATCACGAAACCACACAATCATTAGAAAAACCCTTTTTAAATATAGAAGCAATGTGCATGTCGAAGTGTACATCGTTAAACTTCTTCAAGTTTCGACATTGCATTCAATCTGTGTGTTGCTTTCCTGGTTTGATTTTTTATAAGATCTAATTCATCATTACATCGTAATGAGACTGCATGATCTTTGAGACTATCGATGTTCGTTCTCTGAATATTCAGTTAGGAAACACGAACCTAATAAAGTCTAAGTTGACAAAAAAAAATTGTCGTGTTGAAGTGTAGATAACTTTTGATTAATTTACAAAATAAATATCATTTAACATTTAAAGGTTTCATCGTGGTGGCAGCGTGCGTGATGACGTTCGAGGCACGCGACAGTGCTGCCAAAGTGACGCCAGCGCGGCCGCAGGTACGTACCAGCACGAGTTCTAGATAAAATAACTGTAAAATGTTTTCTAATCGGTGCCGTCCGACGCAGCGATGACTCAAATAAAAGGGCTTAATCGTGGACATTTAGAAGACGTAGGTACGGGGCTAAAGCCAACTTGCAGAGGCCCATTAGACACTTCATAGAACCTGGTACCAAACCGACGATTATCCTTACGCGCTAGGCTATGCAGATACACGCAAGGAAAACCCTTTGTTGGTGGGAAAGTATTGCGACTTTTAACAATTCAATTATTATATTATCTTTCAAATGGCATATATTTTTTTTGGTGAGAAAATCGTCTAATTACAAATCTCGCACTTGGGCGGAGCGGGAGATAGTGTCTGTCTTTTACTGACTAAAAACCCACTCCTGTTCCTTCGTTGCCTTCGTTCCAGGGCCCCGGATTTCGTTTTCACACTACCCATGGCCCCAGTAGGCTTCGACCCTGCTGGGCCCTTACGATTTGCTGACATCTCCCTGAGGCGCGCGTGGAACAATACGCGCCGTCGACGACTTGGGCTCGGACCGGACGGTTACCGGACGGTCGGACGGTGGGCTACCCATTGCTCGCCGTTCGCAAGCCCGCGCCTACGGTGGCCGGAAATCGGGATCAGAATCCCGGTGGTGGTTGGAGCGTGAGGACCGTTGCCTCACGCGATCGGCCGCCTCCTTTGCTAGCATTACTGCTTCGCAGAAGGAGGCGACCGCCTGCCACTCCTCCTTGCTCCGGACCATGGCCTCTACCAAGGACGGGCGCGAGAGATCGCCCCAACGAGGACACGGCGTTGCTCTGCCCAAGCGGGGCACACCTCCACCGTGTGCTCCCCCGTGGTCAAATGGCATAAGCCATAAATTTATACATCATTGGATACGGAGGCCACGCAATAGTGCCAGTACCAAAATTAGCTCTAGGTCTTCATTGGGCATGCATTGAATTACTAATCAACCTGAAAGTTTAAATGGGATGGTGAATAACAAAGTGTATTTTATCTTTTCATCCAAACGTCTGACCTTATTTGACTCCTGTGACTCTACTGTGCAGGCAATGCCGCGTCCGATGGCACGTCGCGGGCCTGCGTGCGCGGCGGCGCGGCTTGACACGCTGGGCGTGTACCGGCTGCCGCACGCGCTGCCGCTGCCGCACGCACTGCCGCTCGCGCCGCACCCGCACCGGCACCACCGACCCAGTCATCACAGGTACATAGCTCACATAACTCAAGTTGGTGCCGAGTATGATGACAATAGCGGTCTTTGCCCGTCCTTTACACCTTTTGGAAACCGTATAATAATAAAACTAAAGTCTAAGGTCCGACCGAGATCTCGGTCTCGGTCTCGGTTCCAGTCATTCTCGGCTAAAAATCAGGCCGAGATTCTCGGTCTCGTTCTCGGCCTGATTTACGCCGAGAATCTCGGCCATGGCCGAGACTTCTTGAGGTCCAACAAATCATTTATTTTCCCTAGATTTAGAGCTTATCGCTCCATCTACCGACGGATGGGCGAATTAGGTGCAGGTTTGACGTTACTCGCGTTTCTGTTTACGATCGCTGATTGATTGGCTAATGGCTTAACGTCAACAAGCGCTGACTTGTCGGGGAAATACCTTTCGTATCTTATTTGTTTTTTTACATGTATGTCAATTTATTGTCAATATTTGGAATAGTGATTTAAATAAACATAATTCACGGATTGTTATTTGACAAGAATTATTGTTAATAGATTAGTGAAAAAGTTGCGTGCGAATTGAATTGGTTTGGTCTATGTGAGTTTAAATTGGTAAGTAGGTATCTAGTGTTATTTCATTTCTTCCTTTTTTACTTGTTGTGTTGTTGTAATTAGCGGAATGGTATCATTATTTCATATTTACATCTGTCGATCGGCATTATTTAATAATTATGTGAAATACATACGCAGCTTTTTTAAAGACTTACTTTTTAAACACGTCGCGCGTCGATCGTGCGTTTACCTATGTACCTATGCTTATGTACCTATTCAGTGCCTAAGTAAGTGTTACCAAGTGTTTTTAATATTCTCAATTTTTTTTTCTATGTTTAAATATAGTTCTGTTCGATTTTGATTACGAAGTGTTTTTAACATTCACAATAAAAAAATACTTTTTTTATGTTAAAATATAGTTCAGTTCGATTTTGATTACTAAGTGTTACTAAATGTTTTTAATATTCACAATAAAAATTACTTTTTTTATGTTAAAATATAGTTCTGTTCGACTTTGATTTCTAAGTGTTTTGAATACGTAAAATAAAAAATTGCTGAAACAAGCACTATTTCGTATTATTTCGAGATTTAACATACTAAATGTTATAGCGCCATGTCTCGGTCTCGGTCTCGGTCTCGGCCGAGAATTTATTTTATTCTCGTTCTCGGTCTCGGTCTCGGCCGAGACAAAAAAACAAGGTTCGGTCGGACCTTACTAAAGTCCGTCTTACGTTTGAAGCCTCGCAGACGCCGAGCTTGCGGCTATGCAACTGAATCCACCTCTCACAGATCTAGTAATTTCTATATAATTGCCCTGGGACTTGTAACGTGAGACAGACCGTATATATGAATGTCACCGGAGTATTACAAACACCGTAAGTTTGTAATCAATCTAGCAAGATTGTAAACTCTCAATATGATCAGTAAATTTTATAAAATGGTACAATAAATTTCATAATTTATAATGTATACGTGTCTTATTGAGAAGGAAAAGTATTAATCATGTCGCGAGATATATTATTAATTGTCGGTATTTGGAGTATCCTAATTCGGTGACAAAAAATCGTTTCTACCTGTGAAAAAAATGCCGACATCGATCGACCTTCGATTAAAAATTTTAAAGGACTTTTTGTATTTTCATACTAAAACAAAATGTTGAAGGGACAATAACCACTATTGCCATGTTAAAACGCACCAATATGAAGTCTAGTTTGCCAAATCCAATGCTCTCGCCTAATTTACTTTTTTGAATTAAGTAAGAGGACAATTGTATGTACACGCTCACCTAAATGGAAAGTGTGCTTACTTTCACCACTTCAACTCAAGATAATAATTTAAGATTATTCGATGTGTGAACTATCAATTTATTCTTTTAATCAATAAACAATCATGAATAAGTAAGCATGCTCCGTTTGTAAAGAGCAACAATAAGACAGACTGTAGATTCCTAGCCCCGTAGCTATTTGTCGCTTCAACGCCTCAGCCACGTTCACTAAACTATTCATGTCATTGCTTACAATTCGGCGACAACAGTGCGAGAACCACCACTCGTGTTACACCTATACCTCAACATACTTCACGTTAAAAGAATATAGAACTACAACGACATGTGAGCATCGTGTACACAGTAGCGCGCGATTTGTGAATGTATAGACCAACATACGTGTAGCTACTGGAACCAGAAATCACGTGATATATAGCCGCCACTGAGTACTCAAATACACTTGACAAAAGACTAGGGCGATGATGAGGGCAGTCAGTGTATGTGACACAGAGTTGCTGGAGAGAGAGTGAAGATTCGCGCTCGGTTTGGCTCGGCGCCCGACCTGCATAGCGCGAGCGCGCGCGCCGCGCTGCCGGTGAGCGCGCTGCGACGGCCGCTGCGCCGCTACGCGCTCTCCGTAGACGAGCCCCCGCAGTCAGCCGTTAGGTAAAGTCACATACATCACCAACACTATTGTTCATAAGCTTCATTTATTTTATCATTTCCGCTTAATACTTACCTAAGCTTGTATATGTCTTTCCTATCCTTTACTTGCAGTTTTAAACTACCTATCTAATTCTTTAAAATACTTACCTATCTACCTTCCGAATAATAAATAAGACGTCAAGGTGGGTCGTCCAAGGGCGATGGGATGCGGGACCAGGAACTGCGCGACTAATGCGCAACTCCGAATGACGAGTTTCACACGTTTTTACAATCAAACAATACTGACCCCGGGGTTATTGCTAGCGTCGTAAGTTTATAATTAATATTTAAGTTAAGACAGACAATTTCACTTTGCGATTGCCTGCATTTTATCCTGTTATATCATGAGTATGCAAACTCGAGAAACTTTTTGAAAGCTTAAGTTATTTACAATAATCCAATGGAACATGCTAAACTATGACAGCGGCTCCACGCCTGTCGCGTAGTGTTTTGAAATGAAAGATTCACTAAGTTGGTACCACGTAGGTACATACATATTCTTATTTGTTTGTTGACTTGTTAGCGCCAGCGCGGCGGAGTCGGAGTGTGGGTCGCAGTCGTCGCTGGCGCTGGACCTCCACGGCAGCGGCGCTTGCGCCGGCATCACGCTGCGCGTACGCGACAACACACGCCGCCGCCCGCTTGCAAGGCAGCAGCGCCTCAGGGACGACACCGTGCATCGTTAGTAATGTCCATGATATTTAATTGGAACTTAATTTTAAAATAAGAAAATAAATATGACTATGTTGGTAGAACTTGAAAACTGATCGCCGCATAGCGCAGTCTAAATTAGGCAAGCTACCTATATTTGAATTCAGAATCTAAGATGGACGAATTGAATAAAATGGAATAAAAAACTAACTTTTACATATATACAAATATAATTGGCTGGGACAGACGAACACAAAAACACACAAGTGTTCGTATAAGGGTTTCGTTTTTTCATTTAGACATATGGAATCAGTTTGAACAGTCGATGTCACCGGTTGAACGTAGGTTTGGTTTAACTACGAGATTATTTTTTTAAGCTATGGTGCTCCGACTTTCATAGTCGCGTAGATTTTAAGATTAAAAACCCGACTGCGTAAAAAATAACTTTAAATAAAGACTGAAAACAAAAAAAACAAGTTCAGTCCAGTAGCGTAGAAACAGAACATATTGACTGCAACAGTCAGGACCCATTAAAATAATTTAGACTAAAATTATTCCATCCAATATGGGTCTTGATTGTTGTAGTCTAAATGTTCGGTTTCTAAATGACTGCACTTGTTTTTTTCTTTTCAGTCTTTATTGTGCTGGACATGTTTCCCGCATGCCGATTATATCGAACGAGCTATGGGTTAGTAAAACTGTAAATTAGTGTCCCAAAATGGCGAGACGGGGCCGCGGTAGACCACGAAAGAGATGGCGGGACGACCTGGATGGTTTCCTTGAGGACTGGCCAGACGTAGCACTAAATCGTAACAAATGGAAAGAATGGAAGGAGGCCTTTGCCCAGCAGTATATGTTAATTATAATAATAATAATTTATCGGTCTTCCTAATTGATCTAGTGGCCGTTACAAGGCTTGCCTTGCCCTCAGGTTCGAATCCCATGTTACCGAAAATAGTTTTGCACATATTTCTGTTATCCACACCAAAGCTTCTATCTCTTCTAATTAGTTAAGTATTTGTTATACATACTGAGAAGTAAAAATGGTAAACAGTGGTAAACAAAGGCACACTTTCTAAGGAAGCCACAGTTACGAAAAAATATTTTCTTGATGACACTGACCATACTGACGTTACGAATAAAATTAAGGTTAGCTTGTACGTGATCTCACGAAATTTGAACAATAAGTCATTAAGTATGTAACATATCACATAGCAATAAAATCGTGTACTTATTATGTGATAAAAGAATCGTTTACAGTACATACGTTACACGATACCGATAACGTTATACGTTATTTCCAACATATTTCAAAAAGAAGAGGTCCTCAACTCATTTTTTTTATTCAACTACTCCAGAGGTGGTTCCACATAGTTTTGTAAAGACCTCATGTAGACTTTCGGATATAGGCAATAGAACTCTTTAATAACGAACAGTACTCACTACACGTATTGTGATTTGGTTATTGTACTAAAGATCAATTACCACTACTGGTTAGTTACGTTTCATAACTGGTCACGGATCCTGTAGATGAAGCACATTTGCTGGTTAGGTTATTTAGTGATACCGTTTCTAATGGCATGGCCTGGTTAGAATTTAACGACGGTAACTTTAAGGTATAAAAAAAAATGTTTTGTTCCTTTTTTAGTGTCTATATCTACTTAGAATCTAATTTCATTTATACTAATAAAATAGATCACGCAGCTAATACCACCCAAAAGTTTTTAATATATAGAATTACACGTCAGTTAAGTTGAGGACATACGCATAACAAATCGATTCTTCTAGTAATTTTGAATTAGGTTTGCGCCATACTAAAAATAACATTATGTAAAAATCTTTTTGTTTTACTTTTACTGTAAAATGTGCAATTTATTATTTTATATAAACAAAGATTATACTAATGATAACTACTTGAACCAAACACAGTTGCTATTGAATGCGGTTGGGTACTATTGTGTACTTGTCTCATTTTTTTTTTGTATCAAAAAGTAGGTAACATAATCTAAAATTATAAATATAAAGATTTCACGCGCCCACTTATTCCTCATACAAATAGTTGAAATGCTCATTTATTTAATAACCAACTTATATGCGTTTTTCAGAAAAAAAGTGTTCTTTCTTGTTTAGTACAAAATATTGTACAAAAAAATAACCGACTTCACTAACAAAAAAACACTAAAAGGATCAAAATAACTTTAATTTCGGTAGTCGGTGTTTCTCAGTATTGTTTGTTCTTATTTAACACTGACTTCCGAAATTAAAATTATTTTGATCCTTTTAGTGTTTTTTTTAGTGAAGTCGGTCATTCTTTTTTTGTAAAAAGTTTTTATTTCAGACTTTTTAGTTGCGATACACTTATAAACAGAATGCCTATTTCTCATGACAATTCGAATTAACCCAAACACGGCTAGGTTACATTGTTTTATTATGAGGTTCTTGTGTCTAATTTCCACCTTCCAGCTCCATTATCAGACCAATTTGATAGTACCTTATAGCCAAAGTGCAGCTCATGATAATTCTAATAAGCCCAAACACGGCTAGGATACATTGATTAATTAGGGAGTTTCTGTGCCTACCTTCCGGCTCCATCAACCGATCAGTTCGATAGTATCTTATAGCCAAACTGCACCTCATAACAATTAAAATAATTCCAAACACGGCTAGGTTACATTGATTAATTACGGAGTTTCTGTGCCTACCTTCCGGCTCCATCAACAGATCAGTTCGATAGTATCTTATAGCCAAACTGCACCTCATAACAATTCAAATAAGTTCAAACACGGCTAGGTTAGATTGATTAATTACGGAGTTCCAGTGCCTATCTTCCGGCTCCATCATCATCATCAGTTCACTTTGATGATACCATTTTCAACGTAACTATTCAGAACCATTCATTTATTTGTATTGTCATAGTCGCTTAACTATCTTTATTGTGATATCTATGTGAGTATGAAGTTCTGTTGACCATTTCTGGTCTCCTTCATCAGTTCCACTTCATCAAATGTTACTTTTTGACTGTAAATGCTTAAGTTCTCGATGAAAATACCAAAATCACTATATGGTTACCTATAATATTTGAGGAGTTCCCTCGATTCCTCATGGATCCCAACATCGGAACTGGATTTTGAAAAAATGGAACCAATCTGGAAGCATATACTATAAGGGGAAAAAAAAATTACAAATCGGTCCATAAACGACGGGGTTCTGAGGTAAAAAACATGAAAAAAAAATGATAAAAAAATACAACCGAATTTATAACCTCCTTCTTTTATTTGAAGTCGGTTAAAAGTAAACACAAGCCAGTAGGTACCCAAATACAAGCGTTTTTGATGTGCCTTAATCACCATCATCACCACCATGACTTTTATTATTTTTCCCAAAAATGTTATATACGAAGTTTCCAGACGATACCAGTGAACGTTTACGTGCCTTGTTTACCTACTCATGCTCGAGTCTAAGAATAGTACTTAAAACAAACACCCGTATACACACCTCCATTCACGTTTACATACCTCTCACATGTATACCTACGTCCTCACCACACCACACCACATCTCACCACAGCACACCACACCGCACCACACCTCATCACATCACGCACAAAAATATTTATTATTATTCATTTATTTGTTCAGCCTTCCGATGTGATTGTGAGCGACCACGTTTAAGCCAAATATCATCTGGCAACATGCACTGATCATAGACTTTCGTTTTGTGACACTTCGTGCTATTACTTATTCTCAGGTATCGCAGGCCCATAGATAAATACTTTAACCTAAACATACAAATAAATATACAATCGTGTTAGTATATATAAACTTAAGTCTAATTTAATATTATATGTATATTATGCATGTAACATTCATACGAGTTAAAGTTATAACCCTACTTTTGGCTGGACCGATTTTGACGGGACTTTCCCTGACGGAAAGCATTTTTTATGTCGGTAATCATCTACTGACTTATCCCGCTCTAGGGTGTAGATGGAGAGCGAGCCAGACTTTTACCGAGTAAAACCACACCTAGGTTCCTTCAGTTGCTCTTTACGTTCTAGGATCACGGGTTACCTTTATAGAAGTTGTCCCATGGCCTTAGTAGGCACCGGCCCTGCTGGGCTATGGTATCTCTTTGAGGAACGGGTAGTACACGACGCGCTGCCGACGATTTGGGCTCGGTTCGAACAATAGCCGGACCGCGAGCCACACATTGCACGTCGTCCGAAAGCCCGCGCCTACGGTGGCTGGTAGTCGGGGTCGGGGACTCAGTGGCTGGGGCGTGAAGATGTCCATTCCCTCACGCGTGCGGCTGTCTAAATCACTAGCATTACTGCTTCGCAGAAGGAGGTGACTACCACCCATTCCTCCTCGCTCCGGACCATGGCCTGGACCAGAGTCCGGCGCGAAAGGTCACCGCCGCCGATTGCCCCCACGTGAACACTGCGTTGAGAGCAACGCAGTGTTCTCGTAGGGTTCACCCGCACTGTAAGCTCCACCGTGTCCTCCTGGCGGTCCGCACATGGCGACACCCGCGAGCATTTCTTTCGCTTAAATCCGGTGCAGGAACCTCCCGAACTTTCCATCTCCGGTGAGAACTTACGTCATGCGGAAGGTGACCTGGACACCGTGATGCCACTCCAGCCACGCCTCAAACAGGGGACTTACCGCCATGATTATGGCGTGCCCAACTGACGGATAGTTGATGTTACGAGGAGTATCTGAGGTTACTTTTCATTTTCCCACGGGAAAGGGACTTAATTCCCAGGGCCGATATTATATCTAAAAAATATCTATAATCTAATATCTCTGAAAAGGTTAACATTTTTTTAAACGATTGCCCCACAAAAAGAGAGTAACGAAGTCGCGAGTAATAAATAACATATTTCCTATTGTATTTTTTTTTAAATATTTACATTATATACCATTTTGGAATCCTCATGATGAGACCTTTAATTTGATACCCAAATTGCAATATCAAAAAAAAATCCTCCAAAGTATAGCGGGTCACAGTCGTTATGTTGATTTTTTTTAAACGTCACCTATCTAAGAACACTTGGGTTATCAAGACGAATCTAACGATATCTTAATTATGTAAATCCTTTCAGCAGTTTGGAAAATATGAGGTAATAATAGTACAATAGGATATAAGTGTGTAATGTTAGTGATTACCGTCGAGGTGGTATTTAGACCCGAGCCGTGGCGAGGGTCTTAAGAGAGCCAAGAACGGTAATCAATAAATACTCACGTGTGTCATACGACATTTTTCAATACACTTGTGAAGAAAACAACAGTAAAACTAGTAAAATTTTCTGCAAAGTACTCTGTTATTTTCTGTGACATGGCGGTAATAGTACATTATGATACAAGTGTGTAATGTTAGTGATTACCGTCGAGGCGGTATTTAGACCAGAGCCGTGGCGAGGGTCTTAAGAGAGCCAAGAACGGTAATCATTAATTACTCACGTGTATCATACGACGTTTTTCAAAACACTTGTGAGGAAAACAATAGTAAAACTAGTAATTTTTTTGTGACATAGCGGTAAAAGTCTGTTTTTCTTATGTGCGCGTATCATTTTTTTTTATTTACCCCTAGGGAAGGCTAAGGTATTTTGATCATACTGCCTAAATCTTACGTTTATATTTTCCTGCGTGAAATGTTTTTACAATTATGTCTTTCGTAGTGACAAAAGAATACGGATGTAACATTTTCTAATGATTTTGTAGTATTTAATTTTATTTAATTAATACAGCCACTGAACTTCACTAGAATAAAAAAAAATTAAATGATATAAATATGCTTATCTATATATATAAAAGGAGAAACTGACTGACTGACATATCAACGCACAGCCGAAACTACTGGAACTAGGAGCGTGAAATTTTGCACAATGTTTCCTTTTATGACGTAGGCGAGCACTAAGAGAGGATTTCCCAAAATTCACCCTCTAAAGGAACGAAACGGGGGTTCAAAGTTTGTATGGAGAAACCTACTTTTACACGGGCCGTCAAAAGCTAGTTTTGTATATATATATACTTTTGAACCCTTATTTTCGTAATAATCTTTTATATTTTTATGCACCTGCCATATTTTCTCTTCACCACCCTTGGTTGACTGGTAGAAAATGCCTAAGGCATTAAATCCGCCTTTGTACTTTTGAGTTGCATGAAGTTTTAATAATTATATAAGAATAAATAGGTTACTTTTAGGCAAGCGCGCTCTATCGTCGACTACATCATCGCTTTTCATCAGGTGAGATAGTGGTCAAGTGCGAGCCTATTAACAATAAAAAGACCTGTTTTTAAGGTCACAGTATATGATAATTTTATTTAAGTTCCAAAGATTAAAATGGCGGCCATAGACCACAAAAAAAAAACAAATTTTATTTGAATGTACAATTTATTTACTAAATGTTTTTTTTATTAAATAAATAGTTTGTACAAGTTAAATTTGTCCATTTTAACTTATAAATTGGATGAAATACGTAAGTAAGACACTAATTTATATACTATTGAAAGCAATAACTTAACGGGAATTATTCGAATTCAAAATTTGTTTTGCGAACAAAGAGGTTGAACAAAAAGGTTTTAACTACATTATAGCACTAGTGCGTAATGGTGATCAAAATGTCACAGTTTGGTAACGAGTGCCATTATATACCTAAGTGCAGTGCAATAAGAGTCACTTTCTGAGCAAGTGTGTTGAAAAGAATATGACATACATACATACAAAATACTTGCGAAAAACATTTAATAACCCTTCTTGCAGTCGATTAAAAATTGATTTAAAAGGACGTCCTTAAAGTTTCATGCAGTTTCTTCTTCATAGCGATCTTAACTATAACTAGCTTCATCTCTTTTTTTGACTCCTTGACCAAAAAATCAAAATTAAAGGGCGTTAATTGGTTAATTTAAATCGATAAGTGATACGAGTTTCAGAGAGTTTATTGCAGCTGTGACTGAATCTGAATGCCTACATGTCAATAGTAGCTAATAAAGGCAATCTTTGTCCTGTTTTGTGTATTTTTTTTAATTTATACTCTTTTCGTTTTTCAGCTACTCCTGTGCCGAGTTTAAACAACATAAATAACATAGAAGAACCCACGTTCAGGTAATTATTATTAATATGATTGCATCGTTCCTTGAGGCAAAATCAACTGCTGAAAACGTATTGATAATCCAAACCATGCCACACACGCAAGGCTTACTCACGTGTGTCATACGACCGTAATTCTATATTAAATTTTTTCGTATTCTCGCGAAAATTCACACGCGCCGAATATTTCAACTAGCAAATAATTGACACGCGCAATTGATTGCTGCGTCCGCGCGTGATTCGCTTTTTTGTAGCCAGTGATTAATGGCTTGATGTATGTTTTTTATAGAACGGAAGCGGAAGCAATAAGTAAAAACAATTTAGAAGATATGTGTTTGTGCGTGCAGCAAGAGGAGCGCGCGAACAGCGCCCCGCCAGTGGCCCCCACGCAGCTTTCGCCGCCGCCCTCACCGCGCCTTTTGGTGACGTCACCTGGCCTGACGTCACCAGGCTTGATATCACCCAGCCTTACCTCTCCCACTACTCCACCGGAGACCTGTATCACTATCGAGTCCTCGCAACCATCCCCAGAAGATCCTCCTCCCACCGACCAATGAGAACTAGCTCAGTCTCGCTCCAACGAGACGCTCCAAAATGCTATAAGACCAGTTGACTCTTGTTGATACAATTTTGTATGAATTATACAATTTTTTCAGTTACTTTGAAAAATCAATGTATTGTACAGATACATATATTATAGATACATTACGTATCGAGTTTTCGATGTGTCTTCATAAAATTGTCGACAGTCAGTATCTATTTTTTAGACCCACTGTTGTATAGTAATATATTGGTGTACCTATTATAATATGATAAGAAAATTTACATGAACTAATAAGGCAGAAAGATGTAGGCCTAAATTGGCGAAATTATAAGTATATCTTTCAATCTAAATATAATGGTGCCGTAGACAAAGAACGATAAATAGAATGTTATAAGATGATGTATTGTAGATGTATTAATTTGTTCGAGTGAACTATTAACCAATAAGAGTGTGATAAATGGCCGGAGTATAGTAAAACAATGTATTACACCATAACATAGTTAAATACAGTTATTACATTGTTGAAGGATTTTCTCGAATACAAAGCAGGAAGCACACAAGACTTACCGTACTCAATAACCACTCGTAGCACCTCGTAGCGTTGCAATCGTGTAGCATCGCGTTGCATTGTGTAGCATCGCGTTGCATTGTGTAGCATCGCGTTGCATTGTATAGCATCGCGTAGAGTCATATATCCAGGTGTCAGTGTTGGTGTAGTTTTTGAATGAGGTAAGGTGTTATGAATTTGTAATGATGAAGAGAGCCTTGTACACGATGTCTTCTCCGTGCACAGACGACACGCAATATTTAATGACGCGTTTCACAAAACCTGATTCCACTACCTGGGCTGTATCGTAAAACCTAGGCTTTATATAAATAAAATAAACAACTAATAATTAATTATTATAAATAAAAAAATAAAAAGTTTTTAGCAAAAAAATAAGGCACCGAAATACTAAAACTGATTTTATTTTAAACCAAGAGCTTGAAAAGTCAATCATACATTTCAACCTAAACAGGGGTTGAAATTGATTTTTAATGTTTTTGGAGTCCACTGTCCAATAAAGAAATAAATATATAGGTAAATTGGACGACGTTGGTAAAAATTTTAGCGTAGTCATACATATATGTATAATATATAATCAAATTGAGTTGTGCCTGTGACACTTTCGCGTCTGTGTGCAAGAGAAGACACCATATATTGTGAACTACCTTGAATCCATTTGATTCAATAAGTGTATCAAACATAATAAGTGCACATGCCTTATGATCTTGTTCTTATTTATTAAAATATGACATAATAGATTCACCTGTAAGTTCAACACTAGTCGATCTAATAATTAAATAAGATAGTAAAACAAAAATCAATTAAATAACTAAATCCATTTTAATTTATCATCCGTTGTTAAATTAAAAGACTGATAAAAGCGAATTTTATAAAAAAAAACACATAACTTTACAATAAATATGCCATTCAAAAGATATATAGGTACATGTACCTACGTGGTACGTATATTGCATCTCATAATGCATAATATTCACTTTTTAATATTGTAATAAATCATTATTTGTAACTGGCTAAATAAAACGTTTTTACAAACATAAAACACATGCAACTAATATTAGCCCATTTCGTAGTTCTTTTTAAAATTTGTATTGTAAAAATAAATAGGGTTCCGCTTTTTAGTTTTGGAACTCTAACATTAGCGGAGTGGGAATACGTGGATATAAATCGAAACGATTTAAAAACTAATTGGTACTTACTTACTGGTACATAAAATATCTGTACATGTAGCATCTGTACCTACGACATCGGATTAGAGATTCAACTAACTCAGAACTTACCTGCTCCGCTATATGTAATCGTATTCCTACAATACAGTGCACAGGATCGATATAATGGTACCGAAACACGAATCCTTGTAAATTATAATCACCCATAATGTAATACTGAATAAGAATTGCGAGCTAAGTAGTAGTTACATAATTAGATGTTATTAAAAACTGAAAAACACATACGTGTAAATAATGTACTTTGTAGTTTATTTTGTGTAGGTGCATAGACATTATGTACTCTTTAAAAAGCAACAAAATATACATCACACATAAACTTATGAAATTATCGTAAATCTATATAAAAGTATTTTTCCATTACGTCTGACGAATGTCTCCACTGTTACTTACTTTGAATGATTTGTATTTTGGGTAACTGTCTTTGCTCTTAGACCACAGTATACTTACCATAGGTTTTGGGCACGAATTTTTACTATGTACGACTTAATTAGATTCATATTTTAATAAAGTGATTGATTAGGTTGGAACAAAACATTTTTACGGGTAAAATTACAGGAAGGATAGAGAGGGAGTTGGGTGGAAATGATGTCTCTTGAAAAAGTACTCGTAGATACATTTAATCTTAATTGTTACGTCCAAAGTCTATACCTAAATTATTCATACAGGTATTTTACGTAATCACAGATGTTTGACGAAAATTAGTTTCTTTTGCAATTAAATGAATTGTGAAAAAAATATGTATTGTGAAGATAATAATTATTATGTAAACTCGCTGAAGGCCTAACCTGAAGTAAACATTTACTTTTATTATTAAGTTATGGAGTGTTACGAAAGGAGTGAGTAGTGTTAGTGTTATAGATGTGATGTTATCGTGTGTATAAAATGTGGCGTAAAATTACGCACCTCTACAAGATTGGTTACATAACAAAAAAAACATAAATCCAATAAGATACTGTTACTTTCAATAAACGCTTTATTTAAAACAGAATGATTTTAAACTTCAGTTCAGATACACAAGATTCTGTACAGCACAATGAAAAAAAAAATCTGGGCAAGTGCGAGTCGGACTCGCGCACTGAGGGTTCCGTACAAATTAACTTACCTAAAACAGTTCAATTCACGAATTGAGTTACGAAGATTTTTCCGAATCACAAAAACAGTATTTTTTTTGTGACGTAACTACAAATTTACAGTTTTCAGATTTTTTCCTATACAAGTTGTACTAAGTAAGTTGTACTAAGACCTTGCTTCACGCCAAATTTCAGGATTCTAGACCAGCGGGAAGTACCCTATTAATTTTGATTCCCTTGAGAGAGTCGACATACACGTTTTTTGCGACATAAACGGCCGATTCTTTTTTTTTCGCTAATTCATAAGTTTGAATTTTTCACAGCTTCAAGGGATCGAAGATAGGTCTTCGATGAAAAAGAGCCACCTGCTCGATAATGCCCTTTTATACGTCATACAACCATCACTTAAAGCAAGTCATTATGTCCCTAGGGAGATAATGCAGTATGGGCGATCCCTAGGGAATAATGAGATTTGAATTTGGAACGTGAAAAACCGTCAGCATTATGTGAATTAAAATATAGTGCATCAAACAAGTTTATTTAAAATTCAAACTGGCCACTAACAAAAAAAAAACAGAATACAAAAAGTTTCTAAAAAAAGTAATGAACAAGCGGGGCGTTATAGAAAATTTAAACTATAGAATCTTTGAGTAGTGAATTTTGTTTGTTTCAAATCTCAAAACATTTTGAGTGATAGTTAAGATTAACTCGTAAATAATACTTATATTTCTCTATTATATGATTTGTTTTACTAAATTGTCTTTTAATTATCTCACAGATGGTGTAAAAAGTAGAGTATCCAACACGGGGATAAAGCTGTCTTTGTCTTGGGCGGCTTGAATTCCTCACTTCACTCAGGTTTCTTTATTAACTCCCTCGCAGTGCTCGGGAGTTAATTATATAAATCCCTCACTGACGTTCGGGATTAAAATTAGCAACCTTCGTTTCGTTCGGAATTCAACATGCCGCCCGCGACTTAAAGACACTGCTTTATCCCCTAGTCACATAATCTACTATTATTCGAGACATTTTTAAGTAGAAGGAATTTTTGTAACAAAGAAAGTTTCTACTCCTGTTTTGGCATAATTGAAATAAGAGAAGCGCGAAATATTTTATTAATTTCGGTTACGGCTGAAAATCGTCTTTTGGTTGGACACTAATATTATTGTCAACCGCTTTTTAATAGGTGTACCTACCGTGTAACATTTTATATATTAAACAATTCTTTAAGGGAGATATATACTTTTATCTAAAACTAACTCTTTGGCAAATCTGGTGGGTATCTTATGAGAATGGACGATACAGTCGTGTTCTGACTGATCCGTGGAATAATTGTACTTTTGTATTATAATAAAAACTTAAAAAGCGTTTTATATGGTCTGTAATTGTATAGAATTCTTGTATATAGGTATGTAAGTCATTTTATAAAATTAGCAATGTGTACTCGATCCAAATGGTTGTTGTGATGTCTATTAAAATTGTTGATTATTTACTTCGCTTTATTTAAATCCTAATAACTTGCCTACCACCTCTCCTATTTTTGAACAGTTGGGTAAGCTGGGATCAACTTCCAGTCTAAGGTGGCCTAATCAACGGTGGGCAATGAGTGCAATCCATCGCTTGATTGGGCCGGTCAATCTGTGTCGAGGGCCCATATTCCATGTCATTTCCAAGGACTTCCACCTGGCTCAGTCGGCACAACAACGGAAGATCCCTCGATATCAAATAGGTAGTACCTTTTGATAGATGTGGAGAAAGTTTCAAAGTCATTGCAAGCGAGGCGAAATTATGGAGCCGAGTGCTGCAGTGACTAATCTCCACGTGTATCAAACTACGTGTAGGACACTGGGGGAAGGAGCAGGAGTGGGTTCTTAGCCAGTAAAAGTCTGAAACTATCTCCCGCTACTGAAGAAAATTTCCCAAAGTTGCCATACATTTTGGTTTTAATTTAGACGGCAGCAAGCTATCGCAAGTATTTTTTACCTCAATCACAATATCTGGCGGCGTATCATTTAAAGAATTCTGTTCAAATCTTAAATTCGACTATTTTTTCACAAATAACACAAATGAATATTTTTTTTCTTCTTTTTGTCTTCGCACAGTTTGTGCATTAGCCAATGTCATGTTTATTTTTTACTATAAATTAAAGTTAGGGAAACAAAAATACTAATAGAGTTATTAGTTTAAACGTAATTTGGGAAAGCATGAAAAGAAAGATATAGGATCAGTATATTAAAATACCGGGCAAGTGCGAGTCGGACGCGTGCACTGAGGGTTCCATACAAACTTACTGAAAACAGTTCAACTTCCGAATTGAGTTACGAAGATTTTTCCGAAACGCAATTTTTTTTCTGTGACGTGAAAATAATTATAATAATTGACTTAGCTCGCGAGGTTGTCGATATGTGGGAAGTGAATAGAGCAATCATTGTGCCGATAGTCGTAACGGCCAATGGCTTAATAGCCAAGTGCCTCGAACAACATCTCAGGAGGCTCTCGTTAGTAGCTGGATCAAGGGCCTGATCCAGAAAGCAGTACTCCTGGACACGGCGCGCATTGTTAGGAGATTCCTCTCTCAGGAGCTCTGACCGCCGGTAGCTTGGACCCTGTTCCCGATGCCGGTGGGCTACTATTTTTTATATTTTTAAATGTTTTTTTTTGTGTTTTTTTTTTTAAGAAATATTTAAAAATGTAATGAATATGTATATAAAATAAATAAATGGAATAATAATAATAATGAGTTTATTCAAATAAATTTACAGTTTTGCAACAGATTTGTAGGCTATATTATTGTAAGACAAAAGAATGAGATATATGTAGCCGAACTAGACAAAAGCCTGTATTTCGGCTATGAGCGCTAATCCCCTCAAATAATAAAAATTAATATATAGTAGTAGCGACGTAACTACAAAATTTACAGTTTTCAAATTTGTTAATATACTTGTGCTGTAAGACCTTGCTTCATGCGAAATTTCAGGATTCTAGAACAATTTTAGGAAATACCCTATGAATTTTGATTCCCTTGAGAGTGTCGAAATACACACCTCAGAATTACAGCTCAGAAGTTTGATTTTTTTTACAACTTCAAGGGACCGCAGACCTGAGTATATGGTTTTAATTTCAACTCAATACCTTCACGCGTTCTTGAGATAAGGTGTTGACAGACAGACAGACGGTCAACAAAGTGATCCTACAAGGGTTCCTTTTTTACCTTTTGAGGTACGTAACCCATATTAAAAATACAAATTCAAATATTTTTGAATTTAGAACACAGATAATTGTTAATTTGTTGGTACCTAATAACAAAATATTGTGTAAATAATCATATTTATTTATGATATTCTGTTCATAAACTATTTAAATTTTCATTAAATATTAAAACCTTAAAAATATCCGCCTTTGCTTTTTAAATTGCTTTAAAAAAAAACACCGTTGACCGTGACGAAATAGGAAAGAAAAAAGCCCTTGTTGTGATAAATTAAAAAGAAACACGAGGGTGATATACCTACATGTTCAACCTAAACGTAGTGCGATAAGAGTCAGTTTTCGAGGAAGTGTATTGAAAAATAACTATCAAATAAGTTCGAGTTAGAGGACATGACTTGGAATATAGAGTTTAAACTCTAAATTAGACACAAACAAAACAAAAGTCATTTATCTAGATTGATTACCAGTACTTCTTGAACACCAAAGTGCTACATAGAGGCAGTACCCAAAACCGCCCGTCACCACTTCTTAGTGGTAGTAGCTGAGAAAAAGAAGTGCGGCAATAAACTCCCCGGAGTCACCAGCATATACATTATATTTAACAGAAAAATTATACCTATATTATATTTAAAGGTCCAATTTTAAAAACTCATATAAATTGTTTTCCAACCGAATACAAAAAGAAGTAGGTACAATTCATTTCAGAAGTCGGGGTTTAATAATGAGGACACAAAATCTGATTTACTGACTTTTTTAGAAATCGGTTGTACCTATGTTTTTATTTTACTCTAAAATACAATAAGGTGCTTAGAGAATATTACCATTAAAATCGTCTATAGTAAGAGCGTATCTTATGGCAATTTCAATTAACCCAAACACGACTAGGATATGTTGTTGTATTATGAAACCCACCTTCTGGCTTTATCATCAGATGCTCGATGGTATGCTATTTTATTTTCATTAGCCCCTTTTTTAAATATTCGAGAATATTTGTGTGTTTATGAAGTTAGCCACCAGTGGTTTTTTACAACAGTTCTAATTCATCAAGTGATACTTACTGAATGCAAATGCTTCTTGTTGAAAAAAAAGGTACCAATCTGGCCTTACAAATAAAAAAATAATTTTTCAAATCGGGCTTGGTGGGGATGTCGAGCGAGCTTGCGAAACAAAACCAGAAATGGGGGCAATCACGATCTTCCCCCCCAATACGTAGCCCGTGCAGTTCGTCCATGACCGATCACTACATGTTTGACGGCCTATAAATTTCTTACATTCACCGATCACCTCCACGCGAGGATAAGCGGGGAGTCTGCTATGCCGCTGCTTTCAGCGTATGCTCCACCGTGTCCTCTGGGCGACGCGGGTAATGTGACACCCGGGCGTTTCTTCTGCCTGAATACAAAACAGGAACCTCCCGGACTGACCAGGTGAGGTGAGGACCTGTGTAAGTCGGAAAGTAAGGACACCATGACGCCTCTCTAGTCACTTCTCAAAGAGATGCTTAATTGTATAAAAAAACTTTCCCAGGAGGTAAGTACTACATACTTACCTAGTAGTTTCATTCTTCTTTATAACTTGTACTGAGGGGCTTCCTATAAATACATTAAAGCTTTAAACACATTACAAACCACATCAACAGGAATCTCTGCCCGTGTGTGACCCAAATCTCTACTAATCCTATCAAAGGTGTCACGGCGGATAATCCAGTGAATCTGGTTAGCAAGGTGTGATATAAAAGCAAAAGGCGAGCTGGAACCGACAGCAGTCAGTCAGTGCAGTGGGCAGTCAGGCACACTACCGAGGACTGCTCACTCCTTCCTAACTTTCATTCAACATGTATAATCAAACAGAAAATTCTTACTATGATGCACACTTTGCACCTTTCAAGTAAGTAAAACATTTTTTATTAAAAAAAAATTCAGCCTTTTTTTCTACTCAGAACAATCGATTGTTTTCATTGATTGCTGTGCAGGTCGGGAGGGCCGAGTGGAGTGGAGATGCTGGGTGATGGTCTGACGGGGGACGACCTGGCCGCGGTGCCAGAGCACTGGCTGTCATTCCCAGCGCCTCCGGCTAGTGCACACACTGCGCTTGCACTGCTTTACATATTTTTTACTGCGGCCGCTTTAGTGGGCAATGGACTAGTTATTTTTATATTTTCCACGTTAGTTTCATCAAAGGATCTAATTGATTGTTTCATGTTTTATATCCCAAAATATCTAAGTACCTACTTAACTACCGATGTCTACATTCGTGCCAATATCTTCGAAGTGGCGTAATATTTACTAAATTTATCGGTTACTATATGTACCATCCTTACCAAGAAAATGACTAGAAACTAAATTCACTTCTTTTTTCAGAACAAAAAGTTTAAGAACGTCCAGCAACCTTCTAATTCTACAGCTAGCTATTTTAGACTTTATAATGATGGCGAAAGCCCCAATATTTATATATAATAGTGCGATGCGCGGCTTCGCCAGTGGAACCTTCGGCTGCCAACTGTTTGCGTTGATGGGCGCGTATAGTGGCATTGGCGCAGGCATGACCAATGCCTGCATCGCTTATGACAGGTACCTTCCCATTAGGTGAAATACAAACATTTCATAACTAAGGGCCGAACACACATGGACACGATACCTCATCATACCGTGTACATACTGTGTTTTAGCCCCTAAACTGATTTTGTGTAGAAATACATTTACTTAGGTACATACAAGATACTTAGGTACTTTTCCCTTGATTGATAATAATCATACAAAATTTGATCTAATTGTATCATAATGTCTGTAGAAAAAATTGCCTACAGTGGGGAAGGCTTTCATTATTATCTCAATATAAACTATAACTATAACCGCCGATATTCAGATGATTTTTGTTTTGCAGAAAAGGGCTATTTGTATTATTTATAATAAATTAAGTCCCAGATACTCCCTCAGAGATAAATTCGCCCATATTTTTTTTTTACATATTATTTTCACATTTTTATATTTATTGTCTCACTTACAACTATCACTACAAGTAAATACCTAATGCGATAGCGCGGTCTTAAAATTAACTTATTTACAATATAAAACTTAAAAAAGATTCCAGAAGAACTTGCATCATAATCATATTAAATAAAAATCTTTTTACAAAAAAAATACAACCGACTTCAGAGTAAAATAAACACTGAAAAGTGCAAAATAACTTTAATTTCGGAAGTGAGTGTTTCTATAATAGTTTTGTCTCTTCGTTATTTAACACCGACTTCCGAAATTAAAGTTATTTTGCACTTTTCAGTGTTTATTTTACTCTGAAGTCGGTTGTATTTTTATTTTACACTTTTTAGTTATGGTACCACCACTAAAAAGTACCCGTCAGCCAAACTTAAATATGTTATAGCCAGAGTGCATCTCATGACAATTCTAATAATCCCAAACACGGTTAGATTACATCAATTTATTACAGAGTTCCGGTGCCTAACTTTAGGCTTCATCATCAGATCAGTTCGATATATTCCCCTCTTCTTTCAGGCAGTCATCAACAACTCGTATAACAAAGCAATTATACTTGTTACGACAGTTCTGCTGTGATTCTATGAGGAGTTCGGTTCCATATCTTCGAAGTTCATGATCAAATCATAACAATATTTCTATGGGACCAACTCGGAAGCATAACCTTACAAACAAAATAATTTTTTTTTAAATCGGTCTACAATTGACTGAGAAATCGGTGAACATACATAAAAAATAAAAAAACATACATTCAGACGAACATATAACCTCCTCCTTTTTGAAGTCGGTTAAAAAGTTCCTTATATATAAAAACAATACTTACCATATAAAAAACCACAACATGTAGCCTACTCTAATCTACCATAATATGGTGTTATATTAGACCATGAAATAAACCATAGAATTTTTGCGAATTCATTAAAATGATATGTAAATACATAGATCTTGATGTGAAGATCGTTGTTAACTCGAATTGCGGGGGTCAATGGGGTGGTAGCAAGAAGGTTGGTCCTGGCTACCGGTACAGCCAGCAGTAGCGGGCGGCGCCGCTTCCACACATAGCGGTCAGGTACACATAAACTCAGGCGCTGCAGTACTCCTGGTTTATACTCAATGCCACGAAGTAACTTTACCAGGTGCGAAACAACCGTGAATTCCCATCGTACCTTCAGTTGGTTTTATCCGACCATACCGAGCATAAACAGAGTAGGGTACATCAACGGGTAACCATTCAATTATATGAGTAAAACGAATATACCCCCTACAGTTCTTGTACAAATTGCGCTTAAATTTGTTCCAAGTGACAAGTGAGTCTTACAGGACCCTGACTGTAGCGATGTTAGTGAAATGCCTCAGTGTATACCTAAACATATTTAAAAAATACAGTGATATTCATAATTTTAATAATAAGAACAAACATAAAGTGTTACTACCAGGCTCAAAAAATAGGGGACTCATTCAGATGCCAATGTACATATGTCGTAGCCAGCTCTTAGAAATTGATCACTTCATGATATGGCCAAGTAAAACAGACCAAATCGTTTTAAACGTTAAAGTTTGATGATATTTCAATCTTCGTTTGGCTTACTTTCTTTAGACCTTTTTACCCGACTACGGAGGGTTATGATTTTGACAGGCTATGTATGTATGTGAGTATGTTCATTTGTTCCCTCATAGCTCCTAATCTACTTATCGGAACTCGACGTATGAGGTATCGTTAGAACCGTTTTAATTGTCCGCTAAACATAGGCTACGTGACGTGTCACAAAAATCGATATGGCGCCCTCTAGCGGACAAAAAGTAATGCGTTAAAAATAAAAAAGAAGATAAATACGCCGTGTTTGGTATTATTTGAAAGGGCTTCACTTGTGCATTTCCAAAATATTGCTCAAATTTAAAGTGACGCCCTCTAGCGGACAAAAAGTCATGTTTAAAAAAAATTATAAATACACCGTGTTTCATATCATTTGAAAGGGCTTCACTGGTACTTATAAAAAAATATCATCAAAATTCAATGTGGCGCCCTCTAGTGGACAAAACGTATTGTGTATAAATACGTCGTTTTGGTATCATTTGAAAGGAAAATAAATAGTATAGAATAGATGCACAGTGATTTAACACCAAAATCTTTCAAATAAAAAAAAGTAAAAAACTAAAACCCGACTACGACAAAAAAAAAGACGCTGAAAAAGTATGAAACAAGATTTTCAAGATGCTGAAATAAACAAAGTAACTGGAAAAACAAGAATAGAACAAAAAGAAAAGCCGTAGTCACACGTTATAAGTAGGTAATAATTAGCGTGTGACTACGGCTTTTCTTTTTATTCTATTCTTGTTTTTCCAGTTACTTTGTTTATTTCAGCATCTTGAAAATCTTGTTTCATACTTTTTCAGCGTCTTTTTTTTTGTCGTAGTCGGGTTTTAGTTTTTTACTTTTTTTTTTATTATCATTGAAATGCTACAAACGAGGATTGACATCTCTCGCCAGTTTTAGTTGGCCATATCATCAAGTGATCAATTCTAAGATTTGGCCATTTGTACGCTCTACAATTGTTGTCATATTTTCTCTTGTGTGTTTTTAGGGTTCCGTAGTCAACTAGGAACCCTTATAGTTTCGCCAAGTCTGTCTGTCCATCCGTCCGCGGATAATCTCAGTGACCGTTAGCACTAGAAAGCTGAAATTTGGTACCAATATGTATATCAATCACGCCAACAAAGTGGTAAAATAAAAAGTGGAAAAAAATGTTTTATTAGGGCACCCCCAAGCACTTTTTTTTAACTTAGTTTACATATTTTATTATTCTAAATGTATCTTCTTTCCAATAAAAAAAGAATTATTAAAATCGATTCACGCAATCCAAAATTACCAACGAAAACCCAACAATAACCTATCTAGTTTGTATACATTAGTAACCTAATTTCCCGAGAGATGGCGCTGTACTTTGGGCTACTTCGCGCTGTTAAGATTTTTCCTGAGTTGAAGGGATCGGGACGGGTATGAGCTATTATATTGTTGAATTGTTCGGTTGGTCTCTCGTTGGCATTGGTGGTATTTGTTCCTGCTCGTTGTCTGTCGTTCATTAACTCTTAAGTGGGGACACTTATTTTGACGGACGGGAAACTACGGAACCGTACACTGAGCGTGGCCCGACCCACTCTTGGCCGGTTTTTTTTTAATATTTTCAGTTGTGCTTTTTATTAGTTTTTTTTTTAAATTTGACATTGATAGGTAATAATTATTTTTTACCTTACATGATATTGATAATTATTTTTTTACATTTTGACATTGATTGTTTTTATTTTATAATTTGATTTTTTTTTTAATTAATATTTGTCATAAATATTTACTTTGTTAAATATTACATTTTCGTACCCTTTATTTTATATATTTTCTTTTAAAATTGAATGTGAGGACTATGTGGATTGTTTTTTTTTTAACGGACTTCAAAAAAAAGGAGGAAGTTATCAATTCGGTTGTTTTTTTTTTATTTATTTATCTCAGAACTCCGTCGTTTATAGACCGATTTGCAATTTTTTTTCCTCTTAAAGGATTCCAGGATTCCAGGTTGATCCCACTTTTTTCAAAATCCAGATTTCATGATGGGATCCATGAGAAATCGAGGGAACTCCCCAAATATTATTAGCAACTATATGGTAATTGGTATTTTCATCGAGAACTTAAGCATTTACATTCAAAAAGTAAGATTTGCTGAAATGGAACTGATGAAGAAGACCAGAAATGGCCAAAGGAACTTCATACTCACATAGATATCACAATGAGGATTATTAATCTACTATGACAATCATCATCATCATCATCATCATTTCAGCCGAAAGACATCCACTGCTGGACATAGGCCTCCCCCAAGCATCGCCACAGCGAATGGTCCTGTGCGTCTCGCATCCATCGGACTCCCGCAACCGTTACCAAGTCATCGGTCCACCTTGTAGGAGGCCTTCCAACGCTACGTCTTCCGGTACGTGGTCGCCATTCCAGAACCTTTCGGCCCCAACGGCCATCTGTTCTGCGAACAATGTGCCCTGCCCATTGCCACTTTAGTTTGGCGATTCTTCGTGCTATGTCGCCAACCTTGGTTCTCCTGCGGATATCCTCATGCCTGATTCGATCACGCAAGGAAACTCCGAGCATAGCCCTCTCCATTGCCCTTTGGGTGACTTTAAGCCTTCTGATGAGGCCCATTGTAAGCGACCACGTTTCGGAGCCATATGTCATCACTGGCAACACGCACTGGTCATAGACTTTCGTCTTGAGACACTGTGGTATATTGGACGAGAAGATACCGCGCAGCTTCCCGAACGCTGCCCAGCCGAGTCAGATTCGACGATTGATCTCTTTCTCGAAGTTAGACCTTCCCAACTGGACCGTCTGTCCCAGGTAAACGTAGATGACAATACAAATAAATAAATAGTTCTGAAAATGGTATCATCGAAGTGACCTGATGATGATGATGATGGAGCCGGAAGATAGTAGACACAGTAACTTCATAATAAAACAATGTAGCCTAGCAATGTTTGGGTTAATTGGAATTTTCATGAGAAATAGGCACTCTGGTTATAAGTGTATCGCAACTAAAAAGTGTGAAATAAAAAACCTTTTCCAAAAAAAACCGAAAAAACGACTTCACTAAAAGAATCAAAATAACTTTAATTTCGGAAGTTGGTGTTTCTCGGTATTATTTGTTTATTATTTAACACCGACTTCCGAAATTAAAGTTATTTTGATCCTTTTAGTGTTTTTTTTTTAGTAAAGTCGTTTTTTTTTTGTAATCTTTTCAGTATTTTTGTTTTTGATATATGTCTGGCAATTTGAGATTTTTCTGTGACCTACCCAAATGTCCTTTCCTTGGTATTGTTTGTCAAGTCGTCGACCTCCTAGTAGTCCTGAGTTGAGCTGACAAATGCTTGCACTGACTTGACAGGTCCACTCAAATCTGAGTGGTTCTTTCATCTCAGACACTAATCTGCATCGTTCTCATATGATTTAATCATTACATGTTTACTGTATAGACTTTTCAAAAAAGGCTAAGATTCCCGAGTTTTTTTCGGAGTTTCTTCGCAGTCAGCTAGGAAACACCGCCGTGGTCTCGTCTAGTTTAAATTGACGAAAATTTTAACGAGTAAAAGTGTTTTTTTTATACCTATTTGCAAAATAAATATCATTTATTTATTTGTTTTATGAAGATAAAGACAGAGGAGGAGAGGTATTTTTGCCAATTTTTTTATTTAACTATTTACAAACCTGATATCGAGTTTAATTTTCAGGCATTCCACAATCACTCGCCCTTTGGACGGGCGATTGTCCCGCGGCAAAGTTCTTCTGATGATTGCATTTGTCTGGATTTACAGTACACCATGGGCTCTACTACCGCTCTTCAAAATTTGGGGAAGATATGTTCCTGGTATGTTCGTCATATACTTTTCTAATAATTTCTTTAAATATTTTTTCCCACGCTAATATTTTTGTTATTTTTATTTCAGAGGGTTATTTGACATCTTGCACGTTTGATTACTTGACGAATACCTTCGACACTAAATTATTCGTCGCGTGCATTTTCGCCTGCAGTTACGTCTTCCCCATGTCGATGATCATATATTTTTACAGTGGAATCGTGAAACAGGTGTTTGCACATGAAGCTGCTTTGAGGTACTGTTTCGAAAATATAGAGACATAGATAGTATAAGACATATTTCGACATTGAAGTTCCAATAGTGCGTAAAACCAAACTGGCTACTGTACAGGAGAAATGAGAAAAAGATTTTAGTTGCTTTTTATTTTCTGATTGATTGAAAGTAAGTGAAGCACGCGATCTTCCCTAGTCCAATAGCATCCTTGTTCAAACCTACCATCAATCTTCTAACTGCCAAAAATGACTAGCGCACTGCCAGAATTTCATTGCCGATTTGTTATTAAATATAAAACAAATAGCTAACAAAACGGAAACATGTTTTACAACGAATTTTTATTTTTTAATTATTTATGTACACGCAAACACATAAAAAAGAAAAAATACATATAGAAAAGCGCAAAGGTACTGTTTGTTTTATATTAAGTTTTCCAGCACTTGCGACAGGAGAGTTGGATCAGACATAGACACAGTGTAAATAAATAAATTAGAAAAGTTAAAATATACTAGGTGTACCTACATCATCTAAATTAAATCTAATATTTAATTTTTAGAGAACAAGCCAAAAAGATGAACGTGGAATCACTTCGAGCTAACCAAAATGCGAACGCTGAATCAGCCGAAATCCGGATAGCCAAAGCCGCTCTCACCGTGTGCTTCTTGTTCGTAGCGTCATGGACTCCTTACGGAGTTATGGCGCTTATAGGTGCTTTTGGAAACCAACAACTGCTTACGCCTGGGGTAAATATTTTAAAATACCCACTTTAACTGGCAGGTAGTACTATAGGTCGCCGTCCAATAAGGACCAAGCCTGGGTCCAAGGCGCGGCGTGGTTTACAAACATTGACGGAGCCCGCTAGAGCCGGTGTCTACCGGGGTTGTGGGATTGTTCAAAATAGTTCAGTTATATATAATAGTTAATCCTAGAGCAAAGGGCAACTGAAAGAACACAAGTGGGTTCTAATCAGTAAATACTGAATCTCGTTTACCCAGAGCGAGAGAAGCCTTTGAAGACTCCTCACCAAAAAAAGGTAGTACAGTGAAACTTGGTTAAATGGAACCAGGATAAATGAGAAACCTCCTTAGCTGGAACTCATGCTGAGGTCCTGACACTTTAGCACTGAATTACCTCTGTTAGTGAGACAAAGCAAACCTCTGTATCTGGGATTCGTTCTTTTGATTTTATCGTCATAGTTACCTCTATAATTGAGACAGTAAGTGTATTTTACCTCTTTTACTGAGACTTTATTTTGAAGAATACTTTTTCTAAATTGTTTTGTTTGAATTTTATAGGCGTCAACCTTTCTAACTGAGATAACATCAATTTTTCACCTATCTAACGTGTACTATTTGTTTACAACTTCCTGCATAATGTGTACATAAATACGTTATTTTATTTGATAATCGCACCTCTATAACGGAAATAACCTCTATTAATGAAACCCTCAATAAATGAGATAGATATTTATTTATATCTGGATATCTGAGACATTGGGTAAGTGGAATAAGTACCTCTTTAAGTGAGACCAATTTGCAGTTCCCTTAAAGTCCCAGTTATCCAGGTTTCATTGTACCTTATAAATACTTATTAACTTTTTCGTTCTCGACTACTTGACATCTGTGCAGATGATGAATGGTTTGAATGTTGGCGATAAAAGCCTGCAAGGACTGCTTTGTTGGTCTGGTCACACTATCACCAGATCGACGAAGTATTGCCAAGCAAAAAACCGTTATTACTGATTATGAGGTCCTGAGTTCGATTCCTGGGCCATCCGGCAAAGTCACCGGAGTCTGTATTTGTGCCCATCCTATTACTGAAATCTACCGATGGCAATACGTATAACATAAGACTTAAACATAAATGATGGTGGTCCTACTACTTGTGTGAATATGACTTACACCTCTGCCTAATAACCCTCCAGGGAATACAGGCGTGATGTTATGTGTGAATATAAATTAAACATAAATGTTATAATATTCTTCATTCTAATCTTTAATTGCTGGAAGACATTATCCTGGAATGAGGGACGAGGTCACTGAATGTTCGAGTATGAAATAAAATCTCGGCCTCCATGGACTGTGAGTAAGAAAAAACCCTTGGATTTTTTCTCAATTTGGGCTATTGGTATTGGTACTTTCGCCCCGTCACAACCGTATTGCTATTACACACAGACCTCATAATACAAGGCTGTTACCATCTGCGTGCAGTTTGCAAATTACCTTAACTAATATCTACTAAAAATGTACTTAGGTAATTATTAAAACATGCATTATTTTATTCACAGGTTACAATGATACCAGCTGTGGCATGCAAAGCTGTGGCCTGTATAGATCCCTGGGTTTATGCAATCAGTCATCCGAAGTACAGGTACTTGAAACTAGATACTTAGGTACCTATTACAAAATAATGGACAAGTGCGCTTACTGA
Organism: Mythimna impura; assembly: GCA_905147345.3. Taxonomy (NCBI): domain Eukaryota; kingdom Metazoa; phylum Arthropoda; class Insecta; order Lepidoptera; family Noctuidae; genus Mythimna; species Mythimna impura. The sequence continues at coordinate 16,876,092 of LR990357.1, read as the reverse complement.
GGTTTTGACACCTTTACGCAATATCAGACGTCAATCGCAGGATAAGATACAAATTAAATATAAAAGTTTTGTCGAATTCGTTCTAAACAAACGCCTATTTACATTTTTACAGACAAGAGCTGCAACGTCGCATGCCGTGGTTGCAGATCCAAGAGCCGGATGATAGCGTGTCGACTGCAACCAGCAACACCGTGTCCAGCGCTCCACCCGCAGCACCTGCCTAAACACTGACTATCATCCTCTTCAATTTTAATTTAAGCTCAAAATGAGAAACATACTGCTAGGCAAAAGGAAAGGACAACTAAGTATAAAAACAAGTACCTATATTCTTGCCCTTCTTTATTAAAATCATAAATCCATTAGGTGTCAAGACATTACTGTGTACATATAAAGAGATTTCAAGCTTTCTAAATGTTGACGAGGACATCCGACATAGGACATAATTATACTTACTCTAAAGTTGTTGAAGCCCTTTTGCTCAGCTGTACCCTGTTCCGTATTAGACATGGATAAGTTCTCCAATACAACGACAACGGCTTGCTTAACGGACTGGAATATTATTTATTACTAACTTTGTATTATTATAAAAGTGTAACTTGATTATTTACATGCAATACAAATGATGAAGTCAAAGATATTGTTTATTTTATTTTGAAAGTATCTATATCGTCCAGATGGACGTAAACCCCAAGTGGCGCGGACGCGGTATGTCACAAAAATAATGGGTATTCTAGCCACTTTTTTTATATAAGTACCCACGCCACGATACAGGAGTAATTCTTTGTGAAAAGCAACTTTTTTTCTTAAAATACCTATATATCGACTGTTTATTATTTTCATGTCATACCGAGTCGCTTCGCATTCGCGTCCAGCACACTTAGCCAAGTTGATAATCTGCAATCGTTAACGTTAGTCGAAAACTAATCAAATTTATGAGAATGGCATCACCTCAACGTTAAGTCACGTGGTCAGAACAAACGAATAGAAAATTCGTAGTCAAGTTCACATCGTTCAAAATGATAGAATGAATTGATATCGTTTCCACAATGTTCAACGCTACATCCTTTGTCATTTGTATTTTGTAGATCGACATTGTAGAACGAGCGGCCAACTCAGGCGCGTCAACATGGCTACAGGTATCGGCACGGATCTTGACCTAGTACCTAGTAGGTAAACGAAAAAATAAAATAAAATAGGTGTACATTTAAAAAAAGAAATAAACCGCGTACGTAAAGCGATCCCCACTCTTTCGCCGAGCGCTCAAGATCCGTGCCGATACCTGTACCAACTTACTGTTTTCTACAATTGCTGACACCGAGGCGTTACCGATTGGAGAACGGAATTCGACACGAAACGGTTGTAACTTGGCTAGAGGGGCAGGTCGCTCACGTAACAAGGCATCGCTCCTACAGGGCCCCTTCAGCTTTACTGACATTTCTTTTAAGCTCGCGTGGAACACATCGCTCCTTACCTGATGGCAAACCCGCGCCTGCAGGAACCGAGAATTTTTGCTATTTATTACCTTTTATTTTAAAAGGTGAATAGCAAAAGTATAATCGTGCTAGATTTTTTCCACACTTTTGATAGTAATCAGTGCCTCAAAATCTATTAAAATCAAATCAAAGAACAATGGGTAATTTTGTATGAAACCCGTACCCACTGTGTAGCATTTTAAACTAGGTGTCATATTTTTTTTTCTCTCAGCCATCGACAGATTATGGCTAGCACTCTTGTGCATTCGCTCGTGGCCTTCGCTACGTCCCCATTAGGGGGCGTGGCAGGTGGTATCATCCCTCTGACCGCGGAGTCCAGCCGGGGTCCGTAACAACGGACCAGTCATCAGGGTGCCTAACTAGGCTCGGCGGTTGTAGAGCAGATGGCTTTATGTGTATATGTTTGTATGTGTGTACTGTAGGCACGTCACGACGCTGCTGCACACAGCGCCGACTCTTCACGATATACCGGCGATCAGTCCCCGCCAGGTGAGATCCCTAGGGGAAGCCCGGCGGGGGACGACCAGCGACGAGTATGCCGACAAACATTTGATCGGTCGCCACGACGTGCCGATTTTAACTTTTGGTCCTATACGCTGGTCGTAAATACGTGGCTATCACGTTGATATGACCGAAAATAGGCCCATTTTATGCGAATCAGTGTCGAAATAGAGTTACACAGCAGTCGTTTTAATCACTATTTGATCATGTAGTGGTCGTATAGATGTCATATGGACCTCTTTCCGTCGAGTTATGGTGTTTATTAGCGCTATTTTGCGGCATTTTATCGAATAACTAGAATTCATCATGACTTTAATAAGAAATTTTGATGTAAAGTGATGAGATAAATGTAGTGAATTGAAACTTAAAAACCACACTAATAATCTTATACTGTGTAAGAATAATATACTTTTTTATCATTGAAAGAGGAGTACAGCCATTTTATTTATTCCATAGCATAGCATAGCATAGTCGGCCTTATAATGTTCCCACTGTTGGGACTCAGGCCTCCTCTCTAGGAGAGGGAATGGGCCGTAATCCACCACGCGGGCCCAGTGCGTGTTGGTGGATGTCACATGTCTTCGAATTTTTTGTTCTAGGACATGCCGGTTTCCTCACGATGTTTTCCTTCACCGTTTTGAGAGCAGTGGTGATGAAATAAATTACACAAAGTAATGCGCCTGGCTGGGTTTGAACCCGCAACCTACAACTCGTAAGTCGGGGCCGTTACCACTCGGCCACCACTGCTCATTTTATTTATTCATTAGGTATTATATTTATCGTCGAAAGTCGTTGGTGAAGCGTCAATGCCTTTTCTCAATGTGTATATATTTTTAGAGAATAAATAATATAAATTAGTTACCTTTCCCGCATTCTCTAAGTCAATTGAGTCTCTGTTGAGGATTCCATACACCAATATCTACGACCGCAGCGCCCATTGGTCGTATCGAATGCTTCCTTGAGACGCTCGCTAAATACCGATAGAGGGCGTCTTCCCGCAAAAAACAGTTCCGCTCCGCCCGCCATTCGGCATTGCGTCGAATGAAAACTGCTCCGCGTTAGAAATCCCATATATGTTGAAAACCTGAGAATTCTCGTGTAATAAGTGTATCTGCTACTGTGAGACATTGAGACCTTATAGTGCAGTGTTGGTTTCACGAGTTCTGACCAGTCCACCGGTGGATGAATCAAGTTAGCTCGCCGGCCGGCAGCCCACGCAGCGACCACGCACCCGTGAACGAGGCGCCTTCCTACCTTCAAGTGGGGTCCCTGGATTAGCAAGGTACGTGGGCTTTATTGCTGCAAATGGATTTTGTGGGTATTGGTGTCTCAGAGGGATCATCAACAGGGATTTAATTTGTGTAATTTACTTTCACCGCCATATTGGTTGTCTTAAAACACCTCAATTTCAGGTGAGGCTATTTACACGCCTTACCAGTCGTGTTCAAGTACATTAATCTATTGGGAAATAATTTTATTGAGTAATATACACTAGTTTTCTCAATATAATGAACGCGCCTTATAAATTATTTCAATTAAGCAACATTTTAAAATTTATTTTAACGAAAGTGTTAAAAATTACCTTTGTACAACTTAGGGTTTAAGACACAACCGTAATACAATATCTAGACGACTTTTCGTTTCGTGCACTTACTTTTTTATCTGTATATTGTAAATTATAAGCCATATTAACTAAATAATTAGGGTTCACTTAAAGAAAATATCATATGAAAAAACCATTTTGAAATATATAATTAAACTAGTGATTTATTTATTGTTGGTTTCAGCGATAATAAAAAATGTTATATAATAAATATAATGGACATTGATAAGTTTTTAACATATTGATACAGTATGTATTTGAGATGGCTATTGATATCTCCTATATCTTCTGAGGCACGTTTATGTTCATGAAAGTTAGAGATCACTTTGAAGTGTGCCAGAGACGGATGACATTTTAGTAATGTTATTTTCAAAAATTAATTTTCCAATTGCCCATTTACATTATCACGAAGTATGTCATTTTTATTAGTTTCGCTTGCGCTTTCATAATCGGAACTATCATTAAGATATAATTTATCAAATCTACCTTTATAGAACCCGACTCTACTTTTATAGAACCACTAGATCTACTTTTTGCGGTTCGAGCAACATCGAATCGTTTAGACTTTGCAGCGAACTCAATTATTTTGAGTTTTAAACAAAATGTTGTGCGGAACCAATTCCAGTTTCATTACAATTGACTTGTTCTGGCTGTGGTTGTAATGTTGATATTTTTTATACACTAATAAGTCATCTAGTCATTGAATAATAGCATAAAAGTGTTCATATTGACTGAAAATTGTATAAGTGTGCAATTTATCACTCTTACACGATTATCTCTTAAAAGCAGTTTCCGCGACTCTAATACGATTAATGACGGTATAAAAGTCGTGTACATGTTACTAAGACGATAGCATCGGTTATACCACTGAAAATTGTGTATCAGTCGTATAAAATAGTCGTATAGAAGTTTATACGATGTCCATATACGACTATAAGTTGTGTAAAGATAAGAGGCACTAAGTCATATTACACGATAAAAATACTTCAATACAATATTTAAAGCACTTCGAGTCGCGTAACTCTTACTTATACGGCTAAAAAGTTTGTTGGGGGATCTACTGGACTGGAGGAAATGTGACCCCCGTCTACCCCGCTTCCAGAGCGAGCCGGTTACGGTTTAGGGCTTGCACTCACTTGAAACAAGACTGTCTTAGACAGACTTGTCTACGACGTCTGCGACAAGACTGTTTTGTCTACTTCACGGCGCACACTATCAAGACCACAGAATAAGTAATAGTACAAGGTGCAGAAGTTTCACTCTTCGAAAGAAAACATGCGAATATAAACAACGTTATTAATGTACATAAAACATTGCACGGCACGGACGTGACCTTGATTATATTTGTCTACCGGGCCTAGTAGCGCTCGTAACGAATCAAAATGCACCTTACACGTACCGGGAGTCTCTTTTTAACCGACTTCAAAAAGGGGGAGGTTATATGTTCGGTTGAATGTATGTTTTTTTTTATGTATGTTCACCGATTTCTCGGTCAATTGTGGACCGATTTTGAAAATTTTGTTATGATTGAAAGGTTATGCTTCCGAGTTGGTCCCATAAAAATATTGTTATGATTTGATCATGAACTTCGAAGATATGGAACAGAACTCCTCATAGGATCACAGCAGAACCGTCGTAACAAGTAAAATTGCTTTGTTTATACGTGTAGTCAATGACTGACTGAAAGTAGAGGGGGAATATATCGAACTGATCTGATGATGAAGCCTGAAGTTAGGCAACGGAACTCTGTAATAAATTAACGTAATCTAACCGTGTTTGGGATTATTAGAATTGTCATGAGATGCACTCTGGCTATAATGTATTTAAGTTTGGCTGAGGGGTACATTTTAGTGGTGGTACCATAACTAAAAAGTGTAAAATAAAAAACTTTTTACAAAAAAATACAACCGACTTCAAAGTAAAAAAAAACACTGAAAAGTGCAAAATAACTTTAATTTCGGAAGTCGGTGTTATATAACGAAGAGACAAAACTATTATAGAAACACCGACTTCGGAAATTAAAGTTATTTTGCACTTTTCAGTGTTTTTTTTTACTTTGAAGTCGGTTGTATTTTTTTTGTAAAAAGTTTTTTATATTATGCCCGTTATGCGCCTTTGAACAGGCCGCTCTTGTTATAGGGTTAGGACCCTATAACAAGAGCGGTTAGGACTTGCGTGTTTTTGAAAAATGTGAAATAGATACTTACGTTTTATTAGGTACATAAGATATAATTAAACCAGATTTTCAAAATTATACGGTACCTAGATAAATTATTATAATACCAATACAATACTACAATACCTAATTGATTTCTACCTATTTACTTATACAAATACTTTAAAAAAAAAAAAAAGTCATCTCATAGAAGTGTCAAGAGATTGTTTTTTAGTTGGTTGATCTAAAAAAATGAAATAGGTAATTAAAATCAAGTGTATATAACTTTGTTGGTTTTGTATGTGCGTTAGAACCTACCTTACCTACCTACCAAAAGCAACATATAATAATACATACACAATAATTACATATGAACGCCTTTGCTTTCATATGTAATTTCTAAAAGGTAGGTCGTTTAAGACGTTATTACACATAATGATTAACTTTAACATTTTGTAAGATATGTTGACAGTAAGTATATGTTGACCTTGCATTAGTAAAGTAGTCACTAATTACTGGGAGGTCTACATAAATTGAATGATCTTTAAGGTCATTGGTCGTTTACGTGAAAAATATCGCAAATACTTGAAATAAAAACTCGATATAATCGATAAAGAATTCGAAAATAATTTTCGTTAGCGCGGGCAAATCGAACACGCGTGTGTCACTCTACCGAATTTAACCTTGCAAGAAAAGCCGCGCGGCGTAGTTACATTTCTATACCTATAGTTAGGAGTGCGCCAGGCCTGATCAAGACAAAAAAAAAAGTCTAGCGGCGTACGGCCAGTGTTGCCAACTTAGTGGATTTTCCACTAAAACTGTTTGTCTGTCAGTTTGTCTGTTTGCCTATTTGTCGGTTTGGCTGTTTGTTGTTCTTTTTTTCGTCTAAATAACTTTTAGTACTCCAAAGTGGTACTTTCAGCGTGCGAGTACGAGGAGCTTAGATTATTATTTTTTATTTCTAGATAAAATTATGCCGAAGGTTGCGAAAACGAAAACTCGTAAAGAAAAACTAGCTCAAGCACGACTACATAGACGGGAAAAGTTTGCACAACTAAAAAAAGATCCAGAAAAATATGCAACTGAAAAGGAAAAGGAAATATTAAGATATGTTAAACGAAAAATCATTACCATCATAAATAAAAACTTCAGCGACCTATCTCGGACATCATCGATGCAATTCGAAAACTGCACATAGTATTAATTTAAATTTATAAGCAGTCATATTTTCGTTTCACACTATGATTTTCAAAATCTAAAATTTTTCAATTTTTTTTTTCAGATCGGACCGAAATCAGAGAACCACCCACCTACCATTCGGTGATACCATGCACTTCCAGTTTTCACCGCATTAATAATAATAATAATAAAATAATAATAAATAATAATTTATTTAAGTACTTTTTACAAAGAAATACATAAAACAAAGTTATGAATACTTAGTAGTACTAATTTCTAAAAAGATTGGCTTAATTACCTAATTATATAAAAACTAGTTTTATTTACACATATTATATTGACCTATTAATGGTGTATTAGTACTGCCATAACAACTTGTAACGACTTGCCTGAGCTAGGTTAACAAAAACAATGAGACATCATTGAATATTTGCTTCTTCGTCGACAGAATGAAGTCAATATCATTTCTAGTTGCAACGTCGGGACTTTGCCAGGTCCACCTCCTATGCTTACGTTTTTTGAAGAAGGTTCATCATGTAGAGGCCCTCTTTCTCCATAAAACTAGCCAGTAGGTATCCCCGGTGACAGTGCCGTAACTAGTCTTTTATGCGCCCGGTGTGAGCCTATATAACTGCGCTCCTAGAAAAAAGTACAATACAAACAAAAAGGACTAGATATAACATTTTTGCGCCTCTTCAAGGACTGTGCCCTGTGCCTGAGCACCGCTGGCACCACCCTAGTTACGGCACTGCCCGGTGATTCCGACGTCCAAATCCAAATTGCCCCACTCGCAGCTCGTCACCATCTCGTTTGCCCAGTTTTGAAGTCCCCCATGACCACGGTGAAGTGAGTCTTAAAACCATGCATGGCCCTGAATACATCGTCATACATGGTCTCTACTTCGTCGTCGGGGTGCGTCGATGTCGGGGCGTAAACCTTCAGCGTATATCTTGATGATATTCTGAGTATAAGGTACGCCACTTTGGTCGACACACTCTCGATTTTCATCACATTGTTCACAAGGGACTAGTGGACGAAAAACCCGACACCACCCTGGGACTGCTGGTCACCCACCCGAAAATAGAGCAGGTTACCAGATTCGAGAATTATCGTGTCCTCCCCCTGTCTTCGGACTTCAGATAATCCAATCCAATGTATCCATCGTAATGTGATCTAAAGTACCGACATCATCACCACACTCGCAAAGATTACTGTCCACAATATGCAACTTAGCAAGGTGGAAAGGAGTACAGACGTGGCCAAGCCGCATACGAATTATCATGCTTGCAATAGGCTTAGAGCATTTTATTTTAAAAAACCATGGTTTGACTGGAACCGAAGGCTGAATTGAGGCATATACCTTGCCCATTACTTGAGAGCTTTCACTCCAAAGAAGATCCCAAGTATGCCGCAGATAATCTTTAGGGAGGCTGACAAGATCATGGCAGAAGTTTTTATAAGGAAACATGTCACCATTCTGCATTGCTTGTTTGGCCAATTGATCAGCTTTTTCGTTCCCTTGGATTCCGGAGTGACTTGGAATCCAAGCAAACTGTACCGTGTAGTTTTTCAGTATACATTTGTGCAACTGTTTTCTAATATCAAATACAATGGGGTAAAAGGGTTTCATTTTAAATGTAAATTTTTCGATGGTTTGTAACGCACTTTTAGAGTCGCATAATATTAGAACATTTTTAAGTTTCGCGATCAAAACATACTCTAATGCCTTGAACAAACCGAAGCATTCTACGGTGAAAACCGACGTTTCAGGAGGAAGTTTTACCATTTGAACAATTTTGTACTGAGAATGAAATATAACAACTCCCACACAACTATTCTGGGTCTTTGATGAATCCGTAAAGATGTAATGACAGTCCATAAAATTTTCACCAACAGCTGCATTAAACTTTATGTTAGCCCCTACATCACTTTTTTCTATGCCGAGATCATAATGTACTGCCGGAGAGACTAGTAAAGGTTCAAATGTTTCGCATTCAAATAAAGGAAGAGTAGGTGAACTATGTACACTTGATGATATAGAATTAAACTTTCTGAGACTTTTAACTAAACACGGAATATCTTTGTGCCGCCAATAGGATGAAATTTTTTACGAGTTTGTCAAGTTTTAATAATTTTGAATGAAGCAAATGATTGGAAAACTGCATCGATTTAAATAAAAATCGGTCAGATAAATATTGTTGGATTGATTGGAGGTTCTCCTACTTCTACCTGTAAGGCATTTAACGGGCTTGACTTCATGGCTCCAGAAATGATTCTAAGAGCTTTAGACTGTATGCTATCTAACTTCTTAAGACCCTTTCTGTTACCATCTTCAAGGAAGAATGTTCCGTAATCAAGTATGCTTCGAATTATTGCATTATACAACAGTTTAAGACTAAAAAGGATGTGCCCCCCACCATACTCCAGAAATATTATTAATGATACACGGATTTTTCTCAGAGATAAGAAACTTCAGGGATGGAGGTCATTTTGTATGTCTTTATCGCCCAGTACATGCCCGTCAGAAGTTTGGCGCAGTATTAAAAAATTTAGAAAGCCCTTCAGTGATACTGCTCCTTACACACAATTACCTCCATCTCTTATTAATAGTTTTCTTGACAAGTTAGCTCCAGCATCAGCTCCAGAGTATGATCAAGTTTACCCAAATTTTCCTCCGTTAAGTATTGGTGATAGTTCGTCTTTGAACTCTCCCTTTTCAATGTACGAATTGAAAGGGGTATTAACGTGCTTAAAAGACTCGGCCCCAGGAGAAGATGGTATACCGTATTCATTCTTCTCACATTGTAGTGATAATGCATTATCATATTATTTACAAATAATTTAATTCTGTTATGGTTTCTGGAAATATTCCAGAATCCTGGCGTTCCCAAGAAATATTACCGATCCTCAAACCAAATAAAAATTCAAATGACATTCTATCATACCGGCCTATTGCGCTATCATCTGTTCTTACTAAAATTGCAGAACATTTACTTAAAAATCGTTTAGAGTGGTATATAGAAAACAAGCAATTACTAGCAGGCAGTCAGTTTGGGTTCCGTAAAGGTAAAAGCACAACTGACAGTTTAAGTGTGTTTACTATATACCACCCTAAACGATGATAACAACTCAAGCAATAACGGCAGATGTCTACTGTGCACTCCGAACAATGATATTAAAACTAGCAGTGAACCAGTCCCGACTTATGAATCAATCTTCACCATTATTGCTCCATGATAACGCGAGACCTCATACAGCACGAGAAACCATTTTAATTCTACAGGAACTGCAATTAGAAACCATTTGTCACCATCCGTATTCGTCAGACCTAGCTCCAAAGGACTACCATTTTTTTCGTGATTTGGACAATTTTCTACTTGATAAAAAGTTTTCTTCTTAGGATGCAGTACAAATTGCTTTCACACAGTTTGTCGAATCTAGATCTCCAGAGTTCTATCTCAAAGGCATAAATGACTTTCCTATTAGATGGCAGCAATGTGTTATTATCCACACATTGCTGCCATCTAATAGGAAAGTTATTTATGCCTTCATGGTAATTATTTTGATTAAATAAATATGTTAAATGAAAAAAAAAACTAATTTCAATTTTTCAGTACAAATCGGCAATTTCATACTTTAACCATACATAAATAAATTATGCTTTGATTTTTATTGTTGTCGCACCTACTCCACTTCTAACGTACCACTTTACATCTCATCACCTTATTTTACAAAAAAACTAATGTTTTAGGCGGTAAAGGTTTAAAGACCGATTCTAGTTGATATACGGATAGGGGGGCCCACAGGCGTAGATTGCTTAGGGCATCAAGTAGTCTTAATCCGTCACTGTACCTCAGCGAAGTTTGCTGAGAAGGCTGAATCCTGAATCGATACATTTGCTGCCAAATACTTTAAAAAACATTAGAATGTGTTACATCTGCATTCTAATGTAAAACAAAAAGAAACAACTATTACGGAAGACTTATTACGCAAGAAAACATAGACGAAAGACTAGGCAATGTGGTCGAAGAACTATAGCCTTCCCTAAGGGGTAAACAGAAAAAAAAAAGTAAACAGAAAAAAAAAACATCCACTTGTCATTGTCAAACACAGAGTAGTTGTCAAATGTCAACCATCAAATCAATCAGACTGTGTGTGAAAGAAATCAAATATGAAATAAATAATACGACGTAGACTTCAGTGTTACGGAAATACGGAGTGATATTTGTAATTGTTATAGAGTTAAGTATAGCTAATCATAAGATACAAAATAAGTTTCCAACAATTTACCTATTACTGATCACTCAATCATTATGCAAAACAGTGAATAATATAAGTGGTAAATAATAATAAATTCGTTCAATCTCCGACATGGATAAACTAACCGTAATATCAGGAACATTGTTTATGGCAGCTGATGTTTTTGCCATTGTAAGTCTTGCTATGCCCGACTGGATAATTACTGAAGTTGGAGGTATGTACCAAATGTGTATTAAATAATAAATGTTTGCATTTACATTACGACCTTGGTTGTTACTAAGTTGTTAACTAACTAGTTGTTTGTTGTTGAATATGGTATTCATTTAGAATTTTAAAGTGTTAAGCACCACAGTATCCCACTATAAATGCTGAAATTTTTATATTTAACTCGTTGAGTAGTGTAATTAGAGACACAATAGTAAGACAATGGCGCCCGAGAGCCGGCGTTCGTGCGGGGATCAACAGCTTAAAATCAAAAACTTGTTCATTAATCTCCACAAATTACACTTAGAACATCCAATATGTTATTTGGCAGAAAAAACATAAAAACTTAAATAGCTGAAAAAATAGTTAAACATATGACTTGCAAGTGGCATAAATGCTTTCAAAATCATATTTGTTCTAGGCACATATATAATGTATACACAATTGACACTGTAGGGATAAACAGAATTATTGGTCAACTGGAAATAGCTAGTTTTGTCAGTATCTGTACAGCCAGTATTTTATTGTACCAATGAAATGCCAGTTCTTCTCCATAGGAAACAACCAATTTGGAACCGTGCACTAGCTTCTGACGTTTTATAAGTGCCCATGTAGGCCTATGTGAAATAAAAACTTTTGACTTTGACTTTGAATACAAGGGTTTCTTTTTAAGGTCTGTCTTTTTTTTTTTAATAATATTTCTTTACTTTATGTTCAGGTGACACAAGACTTGGTTTGATGTGGTCCTGCATCACTCTTTACAACCGGCCGCAAGTCTGTTATACTCCTGATCTGCAACCTGAATGGTTGCTCGCTCTAATTTGCATATTCATTGGATGCATATGCATAACCACTACTGTGATACTCTTAGCATCCAGCCATTTTGATAGAAATGTGATACCATATGCAAGATGGGTCGGATTTGCAGCAAGTATGATAACCAGTTTTTGTTTTCTATATTTATGATCATTGAAATGGCAGTGTAATGAACTAATTTTTATTGTTTTTCTTTTTCAGTGGTAGTTTTTTGTCTAGCTGCTGTCATATTCCCAATGGGATTCCATGTGGATGAAATAGGAGGACAGCCTTACCAGCTACCAAACAGCCACCAAGTTGGCATATCATATATCTTATTTGTTCTCTCTCTCTGGATTACTGTGATATCAGAATTATTTGCGGGAAAAGTGTGCCTGCCTCATTTTTAGGATAGATCATATTGTTATATAACTTTTATGTTTTATTTACATTCCATAATATATTGATATTTGTGTAAAATAAAATAAGTTATAATAATATATATATCCTCATTGTCAGTCATTATCTCTCATTGATTTATTACTAGTGACTGGAATTATTAAGACTTTAGGTATTGTCATTGTCCGGCCTTTTCCCAATAAGGTCCGGCAGGCATCCAACCTTTCCAAATTTGTGTGGACCGCCTGGAGGATACGGTGGAGGTGTGCCCCGCTTGGGCAGAGCAACGCCGTGTCCTCGTGGGGGCGATCGGCGACGGCGATCTCTCGCGCCGGGCCTTGGTACAGGCCATAGTCCGGAGCGAGGAGTGGCAGGCGGTCGCCTCCTTCTGCGAAGCAGTAATGCTAGCAAAGCGTGAGGCAACGGTCCTCGCGCCCCAACCGCCGCTGGGAATCCGATCCCGATTTCCAGCCAACGTAGGCGCGCGCGGGCTTGCAGACGGCGAGCAATGGGTAGCCCGCCGTCCGACCGTCCGGACCGAGCCCAAGTCGTCAACGGCTCGTACTGTTCCACGCGCGCCTCAGGGAGATGTCAGCAAATCGTAGGGGCCCAGCAGGGTCGAAGCCTACTGGGGCCACGGGTAGTGTGAAAGTGAAACCCGGGGCCCTGGGACGAAGGCAAAGAAGGAACAGGAGTGGGTTTTTAGTCAGTAAAAGTCTGACACTATCTCCCGCTCCGCCCAAGAGCGAGATTTGATATTAGATGACTTTCCCACCTAAAAAAAAACTTTTCCAAATTCAATTGACTATACCAGTATTCTATAGTCTGTTATAAACTGTTTGGAGGGAATACCTACTTGAGTGTGAAAGCCGTATTATCGAATTTTGTTTCTTCGAAATTCTTTCAACGACATCACTATACTGCGACGCCTTGTTAAATCGATGTTTTGGCACAGCATTGTTTCGTTACATCGAAATACTGTACTACGAACGATTTTATAGATATCATAATTATTACTAAGATAAAATATCATAGTACGAAGCCTAAGGCCTTGCGCGCACTGCCTTGCGTTTTTCTAACGCATAATCTGTGAAGTATGGAGTCGAAATATTTGCGGTAGATTCACCGCAAATTTGCAGCGAGAGGCCAACGGTGATTCCACCGCATGCGTTTATTTCACCGCGGTGCGCGTGACATCCCCCGCCCTTGGGCGGAGCGTGAGATACTCCTGTTCTTTCTTTACCTTCGTTCCAGGGCCCGCCGCCGAGATTCCGACCCGGACTACCAGCCATGGTAGACGCGGGCTTGCGGACGTCGAGCAATGGGTAGCTCGCCGTCCGGCCGCTCGGTAATTAACCGGACCGAGCCCAATCGTCGCGTAGTGATACACGCGCTCCTCAAAGAGATGTTAGTAAATCGTAGGACCCCAGCAGGGCCGATGCCCGCTAGCTAGAACCGCGGAAAAAGGAAACCCGTAGTCCTAGAACGCAAAGGGCAACTGAAGGACACAGTTGTGGTTTTAGTCAGTAAAAGTCTGACACGCCCTCCGGCTCTACCCAGAGTGGGAGAAGTCAGTCAAGCTGATTCTGCGAAGCAGTAATGCTTTAGAGAAGGAGGCGGCCGCACGCGTGACTGGACGGATTTATTAAAGCCGGATCCTGACCCTGATTTCCGACGGTAGGAGTGGACTTGCGGACGACGAACGATGGTTAGCATGCCATCTGCAGTGCTATTCTCTAAGAAAACAGCATTGCGCGCAGCGCTGGCCGCAACGACGAAATCGAAATAGGTGCATTGATTTAGGATCAATCTAATGTACCTATTTAAATACAGCCTTGAGCGCAGCGCTGGCCGCAGCGGCATAATCCAAATAGGTACATTGATTTAGAAACTCAAGGCTGTTTTCTTAGAGAATAGCACTGCTGGACCGAGCCCGAGACGTTGACGGCGCGTAGTGTTCCGCGCGCGTCTCAAATAAGTACCTAGATGTCAGGAAAACCGTAGATGCCCAGCAGGATCGAACCCTACTGGAAAAAAAAAGTTTTCCGAAGTAACAATTATAATCGCAAAAACAAGACGTCGACTGAACAAGGCTTCGCAGTATGATATTTTCGCTTTATAATCGTTCGCAATAGGTAGGTACAGTTTTTCGTTGTAACGAAATATCGCAGTAAGTTTATAGATGTTGAAAGGTTTTCGAATAAACACAATTCGATAACACAGCTTTTGCATTCAAGTAGGTAGGTATTTCATTTGGAGAAAGGTGTCCTTTTTCATTTTCATACTTTTGATTTTTTTCGCTCGCCGCACCGCTCAGAGCGGCAAGGTCGTGAACGAGCCGTAACCTTTGCAAGAATGTAGTTTCCTAGCAGCTACCGTAGCTTTAGATTCAATGAACCGCCCAAAGTTTAGGTTTAAGGAAGTTTTAACTCCCAAGACCTGAAGGCGGTCGATGCACTCCAAGGATACATTCTAAAAAGCAGGAGCAAAGGTGATCGGGCTCCTTTTGACACAGTGAACGGACTCGCTTGTTTTAGCGGCGTTGAATATCGCGGCTAAATGTTACACATGTTAAATAAATATGAATCATATTTGTATCGCATACTTATTATTTTCATGACTATTCAAGTCTGTTAATTCCGTTTACGGAGTAGTTAGGGTGAAGCTTAATTTTTTTTTTAATACGGCCTTTTTTTGTTGTGCAATCTTTCGTTGGCCAGTCTACGATGCAAATACTTCGTTTATCAGATCGGCGGCCTTTAAAATATCTGTTGTTAAATCATTGTCTAGTAAAAATTAAACAAACAGTAAAACCAGAATCATTTATTGATTAACTCTAAAATATATTATTTCGCGTGCTTTAAACCTTTACCGGTATCATCGGAATTAGCGTGCTTTTAAAAATATTTCATAATTATCATTACAGTTGAAACTTGAAATACTTAAAATTACAATATTTACAAAAACCGTATGGCATTAATGTTAACACTTAGGTCCATTCAGTAGTTACATCTATAAATAGTTTTTTGAAAGTTTTTATCACTTTATCACTCTAAAAAATGTTCGTTGATAAAATCCCACTTCATTTCACGCATTATGTTGCATTTGCTTCCTGTAGATCTTCTCCCTGGCGATAAATCTTCAATGTTCAATCCATTTCAGCTGTGCAACTGAATATGCGGCTTGGCTTATCATTGAGCCTCCTCATACTAGCAAAGCGCTTAAAAAGTAAGATGTTAATTATGTTGAGCGATGACAACGACTGGCACGCAGCAAACAACTTGCAGCTTATTACATCATCACGCAACAACACGCTAATAAACTAGGACGGATATCAAATACGGAATATTAAATGCCCGGAACAGCTGGAAGACTGGCCTTGCAATCTAATATCGATTGATCGCTGTCAGTATAACAAAGTGGGTATTGGTTTAAGAATTCAATTGCCTTAGAGCTTGAATCGAACGCCAACTCTCGAATGATGAAGTCCACGGGAACACTTTGTCTGTAGCTGCACATATAAAGTAAAAGTTAATATAACACGGCCAGCACTGCTGGCAATGTAATAGCTCAGGTATAACGCGACAAAACACCAAACTTTTATGCCTGGCTACTAGATGTAAGGGATGGTGCACATAAAACTTGTTCTGCAGTCTTACCACGAGCTCTTAACACGATGCATTTTTCGACCTAAACTGCACTGTTAAAGGATGGAGCTATATCGGGTGTTGTATAGCTCCATCCCTATTTGTCGCTCGCACGACTGAAATTTTAATTCGTCATGGTAAGACCCCTGGCCAGGTAACAATATGAGTTGCTAATCAGCTAATGTGACTGGACTGCTACCGCCACTGTGTAATAGCGAAAAATAGCTTTGCTCACTTCTATCTCCCAGTCTCACGTTAATAACTGCTATTTGCGCTTAGGCAGTAACTTAGGTGTCTTCTGGTTATAATGAAAATGGGTCTTGTGGAAGAGACATTTAAAAACCAAACTATATAATACAGCAATAATGCGAGCGCTGCCTCTCCCTCACATGCTCGTTCGCCTGGTCCAACGCCACCAAACCCAAGATCCTGAACTTCTTTAAACAACTGCAATTTGTTTTGAGAATCGACTTAAGGTAAAAAAAACCCCAGTAACTTCGATTGACTCCGGAAGATGCAATCATACGGCACTGTTGTAACTGAATGGGCGAGTTGAGACTCTGTAAACTAGCTTTTACTCGAGTTTACAAATCGCCGTTACTTGTCTTTTCATTTTAGCAAACAGAAAATTTTAGCACACCATCGTTTACATCCAGTATAGCGCGAAATTATTGTCTTACACATAATTAGCAATATAAAATGAATATTTCTAAATACCGAACTTTTAAAAATGTTGGCAGTTAAAAATTTATTTTTGCAAGACCATTGGGTCAACTTCATACTGAGAAAAAAAACGAATAAGACTAAGATCTCATGGAGCGAAATAATTTATTAATCGCGTCCGAAGCTGGGATACACAAACCATTGTTTATTCCTCCGTTTTTTTAAACTATGACTGAAAACATCTTGGATCTTATATCTTAAGATCGAGAATTTTATAACAAAATAACTCCATTTTACCACTTCATGAGTTCTTTGCCTTAAAAGCTAAAATATTTGAGCTCATATGCCAGCTTTGCATGCAAGGTGAAAAGTGAAGCGCCAAAGGGGAAGCACCCTAAATATTGATGCAAAAATAATAATAAATAGGTGTAATAGCAGGTTTACTCAAACTCATGATTTTTTCGAATTTTGCACAATGGTCTCGTTCATACGAGACTAAATGTCGGCCATCCTTATTAGAGAAACTCCAAAAAATTTTATCTAGCTGAACACAGGTTATAATATACTTGTGACTATTATTCAGCATTCAAAATGGATACATTATATTATATATTTCAATAGCTATTAATGATTTATATATTGAAATTAAAATATTTTAAAATTGGACTGGACCCAACAGTGATCTCAGTAGGTACTATTAATCAAATGCCTGTTTTCTTGCAAACCCCATATCCTATCTATGCAACGCACTGCTAATACCAGCAAAGGAGTTAATAGTGCGCCTAATTTATTAGAACGCCACGTATTTGCAGACGCGCTACAATGACTTGTAACCTTAAACCTGCGCGTCAGATCAAAATTTAAATAAAGTGTTATAAAAATGACGGACGTACGACTTTATGATGTATCTCAGGTATTGCTTGCGTTCTCGATCAACAAACCAGTCCATGAGATATCCTGCCATCAATGGAGCTGTTTTATAGAGCAAGAAAAATTTATGGAGATTTCCTGTGGCCCAAGCACATCTTGTTTGGAGCGCATGTTTGATACACTCATTTTCTCTATCTTCTTTTGAAAGAAACTGAAATATTGTGGTTAAATCTGAAAAAAAAAAACCAAATTAATGCTCCATTAGTCAATATCTATATTTTAAGTAGGTACCTATACTCCATCGGTTTAGGTATTAACTAAACGTAAACAACCTTAATGTCTTTTTATTAAAAAAAAATCGTATAAAAGACATACAAAGATTATTTAAATTTAGTTAGTTACCAAACATCGGTATAGGTAAATAACAAAATGTAAACATTTTTAGATAAAAATTATAGACAACTTTTAGATAAAAGACATGTCAAGATTGTTTACCTTTAGTTAATTACTTAAACAGATGGGAGTATGTATAGATACTATTCTAAGATGGACTGAAGATGGAGGTCGCTCACTACGACTTTTTGCGTCGATTCAGTAGTGATTCGTAAACCTACCTATTTTGAAAAGCCTTTATTACACTGATTTCCTTTTTATCAACCAACTAAACCCTTCTTTTGATAAAAGTAGCATAGCAGCAGCAGAACAATTTAAGATTTATTTTTCAAAACTCATACAAAAACAAAGTTATATAACATACCTAGGGTATTTTTAGTAAAAATATAATACAGTATCCTGTACGCTGTAAATTCCGGAGCATTGGATTTGCTATCGGGCAATTCACTGTATAGCATTTTAAGCTGTGTCTGGCACTGATTGAATTCTTCATGATCACCTTTCTCTAAAGCAATTCGCGCATGCGTCTCGTATACTTCAACAGTGAAATTGTCGCGTATTCCTTGTACCTGAGAGAAAAAAAGATAATATTTCCAAAAAAGGATGTAAACTATGAATTTTTATTAATTTTAACTTACCTGTTTTATCAGCTTTTAAAAAGATATTAGGGCCTAGTTTTACTAAAATCACACTAATGTCGGGCGTCTAAGCATAAAGGGTCCAGGTTATTTAGTTTCTGATATATACATTGTTTTGCGAAGTTTCGATATTTTTTCTGCAGAATGCCACCATATTTTTACTAAAAAACGTTTGAAGCACCTATATTCCTCAAGCTAATAATTTTTATGTGGATGTCGTACACCCGATTACTAACTAGTCATGAAACCACTACCATTCTTTTTAGGACTCATTACCTGCACTGTAACCAACGCGTAGACATCGTTATATAAGAACTCGATTTTTCTCTCCATACTGATTTGGTACAGAGCGAACCATATCCGTAGCGGAGCTAGACGGACTCGAATAATAATAATTATGGTCACCAAACTACACTTTAAATGGATTGGTACGGATGCAAACCGAATCCATGGTCCGTCCGTACTAAATTTTAACTCTTTATAGAGCATGCTACTGAGGGGATTAATTTCCTGCAAAGAATGTAATAATTTAACGGATTTTATTGCAGCTGCTGTTCAAGCTTGTCTGAAAACGAAATGAACAATAATAGCTATTCGTACTGATGATGAGAACGACTTACGACTGGGCAAATTTGCTTTCAACCTGATTCTGCAAGCATTAACCCTTTCAACGCAACGAATTTTTATAAAAAACATTCACCAAACACCACGACCAAAAACAGACAACACTTTTATTGTATGTTGACATAAAAATTGAAATTTGTTTTAACCCATTATTTGTCTCTTAAATCAGACTGTGGCGGCGCGGGCACGAAATTGATTTGTCACATATATCAGACTGCGGCGTTGAAAAGAGTTTCTACATTTGTATAATTTTGAAAGAAATGAAAATGATTGATAAAAATTCTGAAAATCAACCAACTGTAGCAAAGGTTTTGAACCTGAATAAGTTAGTTTTCCTTTAGAAAAATACACCACAATTTTTTTTTAAATCCCTATTATCAATTAAATATTCTAGATATTATCAATTGACTATTCTAGATACCGAATCTAGTCAACTCAATACCCCACTGCTGGACCCTTTTTGCTTGGATGCCAACATATTATAAAGGCGAAAGTTTGTATGTGAAGGTGTGTTTGTTAAAAGTAAAGTAAATTATAGTGTCTATGACAAAGTAACTTACTGTTAAATCCTGCCTGATTGATTTTAATTGATCACAAGCATATCTGTAATCTTGTTTATCAATCCATCTCTCTTTGACATTTTTGAGGGAATTTCTCAAAACAGGCACAGGCCGGACTTCACATGGCTCTGGTGCTTTAGTTAGCCGAAGGAATGACTTTTCAATGTCTGAGCAAATCCCTACTATGTGCATATTATTGATTTCATAATCGCCTTCACAATCCTGGATAATGGACCTTCTAGCTGTTGGTTCCTGTTTCTTGATTCCACCCTGCAAAGAGCTTGCTATGGAAGGAACATTACCTACATTATTACCAAATCTTTCAGCTCGTTTGAGCAGTTTCTCAGCATTACCCTGAAAGTCTTCTACAACAAATGGGTCAAAAGACTGTTTCTTTTTGTTTCCATTTTTTTGATAACCTTTATCTATTTTCTTTTGATCTAAAGACAATCTATCTTTAACTTTCTGACGTCCCTTGCCCTTGGTATTTTTTTTGTCTTCAACCTCATCACCAGAAGCAGAAGAAGCACTAAAAACAAAAGCAGATATTACATGTTATTAAACTTGGCTATCAAATATACACAGAAAATTAATCAAATTCTACTATAAATTAGAAAACTTTCTGAAATGTTGCACATTAGCAACTGGCACTTGGTATTAGATATTATAAAGTCAAAACAGGAATGTAACATTTTCATTAAATAGGTAGTTATATTCCCCTTAAATCTGAAGACAGAGACAGACTAGTGTAATCATCAGATTTATACTAGACTTACTAAATGCAGTAGATATTATGACCCTATGGTCATACAAAACACCTGTGTTTTGTTATATTTAAAGGCCCTTAGTTCGAATTTGATAGTAGAAGAATTTTATCACAATCTAGAATTTTTTAATTTTAATGAATTTTTTAAATTTTAGGTGAAATAGTTGAGATATACTTATTTAATTTAGTTTAGACAATTTTTTGTATGTAATCCAGGTTAATACAAGCAAATGTATTTTAAGAATGTATTTTTTATATAAATTAAAAATAGTACAGTTTAGCCTATGGATTATCTAAAGATGAAATCATACTTAGTATGCATTCATTAAAATAAAAACCCCAATAACCACTCTTTTGCTTTTTGACTGTAGACTAGTGTTATTTTTTTTAATGAGATATACAATTAACTCAATTTTTTTTTTGACAAGTTTAATCAAGATCTCCATAGCATACCTCAGCCTTTTTCTAGGAGGGCTCCTAGACCTTGATCTGCTCCTAGAGCTAGCACGTCTTCTTCGCTGTGGAGAGTTCTTATGATTGTGAAAGCCTCGAGCACTTAACAGACCTCTATTTTTGGGAAGTTCCACAGCATTTTCTAACTTTTGGTACAAACTTAAAGTACCATGAACAGGTTTAACAGCCAAATTATTTCGTTCACTATGAACACTTGGAATAGGTTCTTCATCCCAATTTCTAGTCCATATTTCATCTTTATTGGCTGCAGCTGTTATTCTGCCTTTAAGACATATATCAATTTGATCACGGTCAAAACCAGATTTACATTTTTCATAGCAACGTTTGATGTATCTCTCCAAGCTTTCAGGCCAAGAGCCTGTTGATGTTGATTTGAAAAAGTTTGAAGAATTATTATTTTGAATACTTTCTTCATTTTCAATATTCTCAGCTTTAATCAAATTGAGGTCTTCTGGTTCTGGTGGTTGAGGTATATCTTCTGTCGCCAACGGAGGTGGCAATGGCACATCAAGCGGTGGAGGGGGAGGCTTAGGAATGTCTGGGGGAGGGAGTGGTGGAAGTGGAGGAGGATGATTTGGCAGCGGTGGTTGAACGTCACTTGTGCCTTCTATTCTATCTTCATTAAATCTGTTGTTGTTAGGCTTCTTGCGTTTCTTTTTATTAGGACCATTGTTGTTTGAAAGTAGTGGATTTTCATTGAGCGTTATGGGTGCAGGTTTCCTGATATTGTTAAGATTGAACCTGATAGGAGGTTGATTAAAGAAGGGACGATTGGTGTCAAGGGGGGACATTCCAAGCAAAGGAGAAGATGGTGGTGGCTTTGAGAATTGAGGATGACTAAGATCCATCTTCTGGTCCTTATTTTGATGAAATTGATTAGGATTATTAGAAAAACCTCCGTTGTTGGACATTTGGTTGAAATACTGGTTATAATACGGTGAGTATATACCACCATGATATCCATTGTACTGGTGGTACATATTGTATAGCCAAGGATTATGATTCGGTGGTAGGCCACTTACAGTTTGTATCGGAGGTTCTTTTGAATTATTATCAGCCATGCTGATTTACTATATTCACAGTTGTTACGATACACGATTTTGTTACTTTAAATTCTGGTGGTCCTATCACAAAATGGCGTTAGGTTCGACAGTCATGTTACCCTTTATGACACAGATGTGTGAAACGACGGTATAATCCCCTCAAAAGTAGTCAAAATTGCACTTTATTCTCCGGATTCAATAAATATTCTAAATATCAGCCACGAACGTTAACAATCATCAAAGTTATAAATGCGTAAAAGTACCTAAAGTACAACGTAAACGATACTTGAAGCACCACCAAAGAGTATGGCACCAGGGGCTATAATCTCAGTACAAAAAACTGGGAACAGCGATGGGTACAATGATACAAAATTACGAAGTATATATAGCCCCTGCACAAAATAGGTAACAGTGTGTTTTTTAATTTTACCGGATAATAATCGTACTTAGTACATACACCAATTATCAGGTGGCAGTTTTGACGCCATGTTCACAAAAACTAGAATAGATGGCGTTAAACAAAATCTATCATATGTGCATAAAATTTTGAAATTAATTTATCATCGATGGATTTTCATTACATTTATCATATTGTTTTTGAAAGTTTGAATAAATTTAGTTAGCAAATATCACTGGGCTGGTAGTAGAATTGGTAGAATTCACTTGGTGGTTTTATTACCAATAAACGGGTAACCCCATCACATATTTACAAATATCTGCAAATGGCTGACATTTGTGCCGGTTATTGCGATATTTTGTTTATTTTGTGATCTTTCTGTGTTGTTATGCGTTGATTGCTGAGTTGAGCGAAAGTTCTTCGCAACCAAACCATATTTGTGACCAGAAAGTTCCAGAAAGTTATTTTGTGAAGTGTTAAAAGATTTTGAGACAGGACTTGTGTAGTGATAAGTTTGAGATAGGACTTCTTTAGTGCATCATGCCATCGGATAGGCTTTGCTGTGTTCCTGGGTGCAAGAACAGCAGAGGTATGTAATATTATCAGAGCCAGATCATCCAATATAGGTTTTCTTTAGTCAGTCTAGCTCAACGACCATACAGCCCATAAACGCCTCATAACAGGCGACCGATGTCTCAACACATATGACTTATAGGTTTTATACAGGTCGCCGCACTACAATTTCTATTAGATTCTACCACTTTTGTGAGCCATAAACACCTCCGCGTTAGTCAATATAAAATAAGACAATAAATATAATAATGGCCCCCTGTTCAATATGTTGGTGTGATATCTTCAGCCAGACTTCGACTAGATCGATCCGAAAAGATGGCATGGTATTGTATAAACAAGTTAAAATTTACATACATCATATTTCATTAATTTTCTGATATTTTTGTCAGAGTTCATAATAACTGGTCATAAAGGAAGGCCTGTGAGTGATGTCTTGTTTGCATCTCTTTCTTCTGTAAGTAATTTTTTCACTTTCTCTTTTCCTCTATTATTTGGTAAACATAAATAATGATGTACTATTTAACCTTTCGAATAGCGAACGCCGGCGTTCACTTGGGGTTTAATGAATTAAAATGACCGTTTCTATGTATGTTTAAACAAAATATGAGGATCTTTTTTTACTAACTAGAATTTAATTGTGCATCGGTTGTTGATTATGGAATAATTTTTTTTCACATTTCATGTTATCACTTACAATTTATTAATATGTTTAAACAGTATCAAGAAATAGGAAGGTCAAAAAGAGCATACATGTGAATGGATGGAGAGGGAGAGGAAGGCGAAAGAAAAGATGGATGGATTGTGTGAAGAGTGATATGAAAGAAAAGGAAGTTAGTGATAGTATGACGAGTGACAGGGCAGATTGGAAGAAAAAAACGTATTGAAACGGCAGGAAGGTCAAAAAGCCAATTAATAATTGTAAGAATCAATAAAAAAATATCAATACTTTCAAGATTTATTTAAACCTGTATCATCTCTAATGTGCCGTAATGACCTTGGTAGGGCCAAACGGAATGCTGTACCCCACTTCCTCAGATAGTGAACGAATTGTTTTGGTGCATTCAATCAAACATAGGGTGTCTATAGGCTGTATGATTGTTGGTCTAGCTAGTCCAATACTTTTTTTTTCCTTACTCCTTGTTTTTACCAACCACCAAGTAAAGTAAAGTGGTTTTGTAAGTACCATTTTGTAGAATCTGTGCAGTTTTAGAAAAACTAAAGCTGAAGAGATTCTATAAAATAAATCAATTTATTTCAAAATCTTTATGAAATGTTTATAACCTACTATTAACTTAATATTTATTTATAATATGTACTCTCAAAGAGTAGTAAGTACTCCACACTCAATTTACTTGGGTACTTAAAACCCCATGTCTCTTACACTATGATAGAGCAATCAAAAAGTTGATAATGTGGCAGATAGCTATATTTTTTTTATTGTTTTGATTAATTTAACAATATTACAGAATGGAAATATGAAATATTATCTATAGCGCACCAAAATATTGACGTATGAATTGCAATAATTAATATTGCTAAATATTTAGTTGTATGTGTAAATCAAACATATGGAAACATTCCATTTAACATTATGTACATTTTTGTGTGAGTTGGATAATCCTTGCCAACAATGTAATAGCAAGTGCGGTAATATTGACAAATTAATGAAAACATCAAAATCACAGAGTACTATTTTATAGCTGAAAATCAAGATGTTTGAAAGCTATTTGTCAAACTGCTACAATATTGTATATACCTTGAAGAAATTTTTGTTAGTTAACTTATCCAAAAGCCTGTCAGTGGGTACATTTCTTAATTCTTAGTTTGTCTTTTTCAGTTAAACTTCTGTTTATCTTCAGAGTATTCTAACATTGTAAATTCATTACCTAATATAGGAAAGGTAATAGGAATATATTGCATAATAAATGCATGATAATTGTTTTAGACAAGCATGGAGTTCTTCATAAATTCCCAATTCCTGAAAAAGATAGAGTACAATTCAATACCTGGCTGTACTCTATTGGAGGTGATATTTTGGGACTTGAAAATGCACACTTATTAAAAAACCGTCGAGTGTGTTCCCTACACTTTCAGGATAAATATATGTGTCGCAACAACAGACTAAGCAATATTGCAGTTCCAACATTAAATTTACCAGGTTAGTTGATTACATTTATGTTTTTGTATATTACAATAAAATTTACTGACATTGGTTGACTGGTAGAGAATGCTTTGTTTCATTAAGCCCACCTATGTACCACTACTGTATATGAAGTTTAAATAAATAAAATTAAATACTGATATTGAAATTTGACTGAAATTTTAAATTAATTGAAACAAACCACCCAAATTGTTCATATAAATACTTACATCTCATAAAAACAGTAGTTATTTAAAATTATACTAGTTTTTAATCAATTCCTTGATTAAATTGTCATAATCTTTCATAATCATAACTGAAAATGAATGTGATTCATTCAATAGTAAAATTGCATAAATAAAGTTATATGAGCAAAATAAGTTTTCGATATAAGTACCTAATTCAATTTTTATAATTTTTTCAGGACTTAATTTAGTAACAGTAAGAAAACGATTGTGAGGACTGAAAATCTGCCAATGCCATTAACATCTACAGGTATTTAGATAAATAGAATAATCATTCTGATTTGAAAATTAACTTCCCATGAGGCAATTAACTCACGCTTCTTCATATTTTATTTTAGCTCCTGAATCACTTCAGCAGTTAATGTATGTGACATCTACCAACCTTACAGAAGAAACAATTGTAGAAGAAAATATTGGTAAGTAGTTTTTGGTTAATTATAGATATCGTTGCTGACTTCTTTGTGCTCATGAAAAAGCTCAAAACTTGATACTACAGTTATTAAACCCATATCTACACTAATATTATAAAGAGGTAAAGTTTGTTTTTTTGTTTGTAGGAGGTAATCTCTAAAGGTACTGGTCCGATTGCTAATATTTTTTCACCAATAGAAAACTGCTTTATTCCTGAGTGACATAGGCTATATTTTATGTATGCGGGCGAAGCCGCGGGCAAAAGCTAGTGTCATATATAGTCAGGACTCGAATCTTCATTGAGTGATAATCATTTATTAATATTTTAACTCCAGAAACAGTTGCATGTGAGCAAGTACCACCTGCTTCTCAAAGTACTGCAGACACAATATGCCAGAATAAGTCACAAACTCCTCATGAACCCAAGAAGATTATTCAGAAAACTTAGGTAAGCTTTTTATCTTTTTATGTTAGAAAATTTATTTCAAAAAAGATCTTAAGTACCTATATGAATATATAACATTTAAATGTAAATGTACAGCTAATAGCAGAAGTGTGGCTACGCGTAGTTTAAGCCGGCTACACCTAGTTTTAGTCTGCTACAACTAGGTGCAGCTGGCCTCATGTGGTTTAGCATTTTGGTTTTGTTTTGAGATTCTTATCTTGCGATTCCCGATTAATACGTGGCCTATTGTCCACTTGTTTTAGAAATTTTTTTAGTTAAGTTTGTCCTGTGTTAAGGTGTGCAATAAAGTATTTAATAATAATAGTGCTCGGGTGAAGTATGTATAATCCAGTAGTAGGGCTCTTGACCTTATTACCTGGATGGTCCTGATAGCCGTGGTATACTTTTCTACTCCTCAAACACCTCAGGATATGTTGCCCTCTTGTTGCTACGTCATTTTGTGCTAGCGACCGTTTTTGGGGACCCATTTATTGACCCCCTGCATTTTTGTTATTGTTGTCTATTAATAATATTGTTCAGGCAGTGGCCAGAGTCTTAACATACTTCTTGGTAACCAGTCCACTTAAGGCTTTTGGGAGTCATAGCCTTTTATATCTTTATTTTCCATAAATCGCAATAGTTTCCCACCAACTGAGAATTGTACTTTGGTGCACTAGCATAGAACGTAATGGGATAAAACCACACTAGGAATTACTCGTGTATCGTGGGTGCCTTCACAAACATGTAAACTCACATACACAAGACACCCAGACCCAGGGCACCTATTTGTAGGCCATACAAATATTTGTTCCGTGCGGGAATTTAACCCGTAACACGCAGCACAGCAGCCAATCGCTCAACCACTGCGCCAACCGTGCAGTCAGTTGGTATCACATTCCATGAAAATTGTATAAAGGGCCTCTGCGAGTTGGCTTCGGCCGCTCATACACCTCAATAAGGTCTAGGACAGTAGGACCTCAGGGTCCTGAGATAAATAAATGCATGAAATAATAATATTAGATTTAAGGTTTTTAGGGTTCCGTACCTCAAAAGGAAAAACGGAACCCTTATAGGATCAGTTTGTTGTCCGACTGTCTGTCTATCAAGACATGCCTTTATATCGGGAATGCGTGAAGCTATCGAGTTGAAATTAAACCCACATTTTTTTTAAATGAAATGAATGGTTTTAAAACATCAAGTTAACGAAAAAAATAGGATACGGCCTTTTATGTCCCAAAAAACTTATATTTCGACACTCTCAAGGGAATCAAAATTCATAGGGTACTTTCCGTTGACGCATCCTGAAAGTTGGCATAAAGCAAGGTCTTATAGGACAGGTATAGGAATAAATCTGAAAACAGTAAATTTGTTGTTACATCACAAAAAAAACTTTTTTGCGATTTGGAGAAAGTACATAGATGTATATATTATGTTCATTCACAAGCAAAAAAATTTAGTGAGACTCAACTGACTTCATTTCATTTTCTATTTTTCAGGCAGAAAAGTATCTGTTAGGACACTAGGGCTCTCCAGTGCCGATAGAAAATTTCAACATCAATTAATGACTGCCAAAAGGAAAATAAATAAATTGAAAAACAAAGTCCGAAAGCAGATGGCAGAAATAAAGGCAAAAAAGAAGACAAAGAAAAGGTTAAAGGGCGCCGATTCACACTTCAAGAAAAAATTGCTGCACTTTCTATTTTGAAACAGAGTCCAAAGGCATATAGATTTTTAAGGAAGATATTTATATTGCCCGCAACTCAAACACTTTCAAAAGTAATTCAGAAATGCAACCTGCGACCTGGACTGAATAAAAATATATTTTTGCAGTTAAAAAAGAAAGCTGAAAAGATGAAAATTACAGACCGATTGTGTGTTTTGCTGTTTGATGAAATATCATTACAAGCACAAATAACATATAGTGAAAAGAAAACTATCTAAAACATTAAATTATGAAAAAGATGGTGTGAAGAAAACAGCTAAATGGTCTCACTTATTACAACTCCTTAAAGAAAACCCTGGTTATAAAGGTATAAGATTAATACGAAAACTTACTGAATACCACATAAACCCCGAAAAAATTAATAAAATGAAAGTGAAATTCGCATCTCGGGTCTTTAGTCGCACTGTGGCATCCAATATGGGATACCTAGCAGGTAATTTACATTTTGCTATTTTTTTTTTCCATTGATAATTGTTGTACAGTACAGACTAGTTGCTGGGAAGTTTTTTTTATCATGGAATATTTACTTTGTACCCTAGATGAGTCCTGAACGAATGAATAACATATTTTCTTTTCCTTTTCAGATAAAGGAATTCTACCCAAAGAATGCCGAGAAACTGCAGATCTGCTGTTGTTTATGGACAACGTTTTCGACAGTATATTGTTAAGATTTTAAATTCCACAATTTCGGTTTTCAAGATCCTATGTCCGACGGCTTCTATGGGGACGAACTATCGTCTCCGATATGTTCCCACTTGTTCAACTAAAGACTTCTATAATGCAACTAATGGGATTTTTTTCTCAATATTCCTATGATATAAGGTATTACAAAATAGTAAAACTATTGGGAGTCTTTATTTCCACTCGTTCTATTTGATCTATTCCACGGTTTTACGATCGAACTAATGAGAATTTTCGTTTCGTTTCATTTGGATTATATCCAGAATAGTAGAAAAGTGAAACTTTAGTTCCAAGTGGTTCTACTCTAAGAAATAATATTTTAGTTAACAGTAAATCAGATAAAATAAGGCTTAACTAGTATATGAGTATTTAGTAATAGATTTCTTAGAGTAGAAACTACCTGGAACTAAAATTTCACTAGTTCTACTATTCTAGAATAAATCGAAATGTAGTAGGTACTAGTGACAATGAAAATTCCCATTAGTTCGATCGTAGAACTGTTTAATAGAATAAGTTAGAACGAGTGGAAATAAAGACTTATAGTTCTACTACACTCGCGAGCTACCAAATCAACTCAATATACAAGTGTACACTTGCAGACGTGATCTTTAAAGAATACTGAATTGTTTAAAAAAAGCTGATATAGGTACCGTTGGAAAAGCTAAAAGTTCGGCTTTATATTGGTATCATTATTA
Source organism: Mythimna impura (assembly GCA_905147345.3). Classification (NCBI taxonomy): domain Eukaryota; kingdom Metazoa; phylum Arthropoda; class Insecta; order Lepidoptera; family Noctuidae; genus Mythimna; species Mythimna impura. The sequence continues at coordinate 16,846,515 of LR990357.1, read as the reverse complement.
TGAAAATTGATTCAGGGTTTTTTTATTAATTAATTTCGTTGGGCGTATAAGAAAATGTACTCACTACGGTACCTACGAGTTGTGGCCAAACTACTTCATAAAAACCCTACGCAATCGTTTCTCCTTATTAATCGCTTATCAGAAGTTGACCTGTACATATCTTCGTAAATACAATTCATTATTTTGTTGAAATTATGGATAGGACACCAGAAAAAGCCGCTCAAGTTGATGCTCTACTGCAACAGGGACTTCGTCGTCGGATAAGCGATTAATAAGGAGAAACGATTGCGTAGAATTTGTATAAGTGTAGTTTGTGCCCCTATTTATAGGTACCATAGTAAGCAAATTTTCTTGTACGCCCAATAATAAATAATTATAAAAAAGTAATTTCCAGAATAATGATACCAATTTAAAGCTGAAGTTTTAGGCTTTCTAACTGTATGTGCGTTTTTTTTTAAACAGTTCAGTATTCTTTTGAGGAAAGTGCACACTTGTAAATTGAGTCGATTTTGTTGCTCGCAAGTGTAGTTTTGTAAATACCTTATACTGTAGTATTATTGAGAGATGAAATCCCATTAGTTCTACCATAGAACTGCTTTATAGAACAAGTGGAAACAAATCGGCCATTGGCTAGTTTTTACCTAATGACCTCTATCCTAATAGCCCAAGGGCCCACAACTGCCAGATCTTCGTTATTTTATAAAAGCTGACAGTTTCTCAGCGCAGGCTTACAACAGGTAGGAATGATGGCCTACTATGAAGTTTGGGTCATCGTTGTTTTAGCAGGTAATCCTATATGCTTGTCTGACCAAGTGTTAGAACTATCAAAACTGTCTGGCTACTGGAGGAACATCTTCTAATAGCAAAACTTCTAATAACTCAAGTAAAATGTATAAAATTCTGATTTTATACTGTAACGCAAGTAAAGTTACGATTTATTTAAGTTTGATGAACTGAAACTTTAATCCAAATATTTTATTAAAGTGCCAGTTCATTAAACTAATATATTATAACTATAGTTACGTTAGTATAAAAACTGACTTTTATATAAGTTACTTGAGTAATATACCATTAGAAGATGTTCTCCCAGTAGCCAGACAGTTTTGACAGTTGTAAAATCTGACCAGACAAGCATATAGGGTTACCTGCCAACGTCCCGATGACCCAAACTTCATAGTAGGCCATCATTCCTGTTTTTTTGAAGGGTGGAAATCATCCAATGGTATCTCCCGCTCTGGGTGGAGCGAGAGGGCGTGTCAGGCTTTTACTGACTAAAACCACACCTGTGTCCTTCAGTTGCCCCTTGAGTTCTAGGACTACGGGTTTCCTTTCCAGAAATTCCCCGCGGTCCTAGCTAGCGGGTATCGGCCCTGCTGGGCCCCTACACTTTGCTGACATCTTTTTGAGGAGCGCGTGGATAGCTACGCGCTGTTGACGACTGGGCTCGGTCCGGTTAATTAGGACGGCCGGACGGCGAGCTACCCATTGCTCGACGTCAGCAAGCCCGCGTCTACCGTGGCCGGTAGTCAGGGTCGGAATTTCGGCGGCTGGGGCGTGAGGACTTTCGTTCCCTCACGCGTGCGACCTCCTCCTTCGCTAGCATTACTGCTTCGCAGAAGGAGGTGGCCGCCTGCCATTCCTCTTCGCTCCGGACTATAACCCGAACCAGAGATCGCTGCCGCCAATTACCTCCACGAGGATACGGCGGTGCTCCCTAGCGGGGCACATCTCCACCGTGCTCCACCGTGTCCTCCGGGCGGTCCACGCAATGGTGACACCCGGGCGTTTCTTCCGCCTGAATCCGATGCAGGAGCCTTTCGAACTTGCCATGTCCGGTGAGGACCTGCGTCATGCGGAAGCTGAGGATGCCGTTTTTGTCGCTCCAGCCACTCAAAGAGAGGACTTACCGCCGTGATTATGGCGTGCCCAATTCCTACGTGTTGTTGGAAGCATGCACTGAGAAACTGTCAGCTATCATAAAATAACGAAGATCTGTTAGTCGCGGGCTCTTGATCTATAAGTGTTACGGTAATAGAGATATTGTCCCTTTATTTTTTTTATAATTATCTAAAATCTCGCCTTGTAAGTTACAATTGTTTTGTTTGTGGTTGTTATTGCACTAAATAACTTCTTGTATTTTGGAATGTATCTTGCTACTAAATGAATTAATCTGAAAGAAAAAAGAAATAAATTAAACTGATTTCTAGTTTTTTATACCCTTTCCAACGGTATGCTAAATGTCCTAGAAGTCACATTATGTACTTAAATTACGAGGTGTGATGTAGTCCGGATAAAAAAGACATTTGTGTTTAAGATTTTTTAGTTACCTACAAATCTCGCTCAAATTAACTTCCTATTTAGCTATCATCAGTTTTTAAAATCTGATAACAAAACGGGAAAGTAGGCACTGGAACTCTAAAACACATAATATGTCCTTTCTTACCCCCAACTACGTCATGTCTCGTATTTTGACCACTTAATCACTTCTACGACATTAATATACTTTACATACTTATGAAAATACTTAGTGATAAACGCATAATAAGCTTGTAAAAAGTAGAATTTCTTTTAGTTTTTTGTACATTCTGTAAACCAGTTTCCATATCCGGCTTAAGAGTGGCTTTTCAAAAACCTATTGATATAGTTATTCTCAAAATCGGGCTCATTGTTTTTTTCCTCTAATTTTGTACTACAAATGAATTATAAAATGTCTAACCACAATATCTCAGTACCCAATCATGTAATAAACATAATTTTATAAATAAACAGTAAAGATAACTAAATTGTATTTCATTAATTCTACCATGCCTACAAAATAAAGAATAATAATAATTTTTATATAGCTACAGCAGTACCTACACGCACGCACACATGCACACATACACGCACACACGTACTACAGGTATCCGTAGCAAAGATTTAGTTTTTAAACCGTCTTTCAGATGGCGCTAGTTTCTGTGATCCGTTCTTACCATAGAAGATTGTTCTCTATTCCTGTATATTACCAAAGTACTCTGTGGTATGGCACCACAGAGTACTTTTTTGTGAAGCACAGAGTCACAGACCACAGAGTACTTTGTAATATACTGGCACAGACCCAGACCACAGACTACAGAGTGAGCAAAGAGTATAGTAACCACAGACGACAAAGGGATACAGTAACTACACTAACTACCATCATTGACATAGAAAATTATACTCAACTACTAAAGACTGAAGAACTACTAAGATACTAAAGTGCGGGTGCGTTAAGTTGGCGCCTTTTGCCGCCATCTTGACGTTTATGTCATGTGTTCAGGGGGGCTATTGGCTAACTTTTTCAATAACAGTTGACAACTAGCATTCGTTGCACACTGAACTTAGTTGTCAACTGACAATTTCATAAAATTGGTATTACGTATCACACAAGTGACTAACAAACTACGGTGGAAATGTGGTGAATTATAAAAATTTACGGTGCCTATTGTGACCACTCTAAAATTTTATCGACTATTATACAGCTTCAAAAACTTACACAATCGCAATTTTAAAATTATCGATACAATAACATCTGTCAAAACGTGTTACGGTGTCTATCAAAGGCACCAGTGGCTAATGACGTCACTGCAGTTGGTCACTGAAGATATGCAATACGAAACTAGCTGTTTGACAGTTCAATAATGCACATTGTTAACAAGTGATCATCGCTTGAACTGTCAACAGAGTTACGCAATAGCCCCGCTGTTCTGTGTTTTTAATCCAAAGAGGTAAATAAAAGAGAAAGAGATAAATATGTCTGATCTGAGGCGTCCATTACACGGTCATGCAGGCGTCAATCAATTCCATCAATCATGAACGATGTTTGAATGACGGAACTTTATCACCATTAGTTTTTCGTCACGCAAACGTCAATAATCGCATTAGACGGTAGGTTTTTCGTCAATCAAAAAATTTACTGTGGCTAAACTGACAGCAAAACATATCGTATAATGGAACTCTGTGGATAAAGTAGGTACTCTGTGACTCTGTAGCACTGTCACAGAACTACAGAGAAGAGAGATGAAATCCAATGAAATCAAATCACTCGGTCTGTGGCTTATGGTGGCTTATAGTATAGAAATATTGTAAGGTCTTTAGGGCCTATTACACTACGCGATATTCAGCACACGATATTCAGACTGTCTTATTTTTTGTTCCGAGTAAGACCGGTCTAACTCTTATTACAATCTGTTTTTTAATTAAAGATAATGATTTGACAATTCGAATGTTGCATGTTTTTTCCATTTCATAAATAGTGAGGTACCGCAACCGATATTGAACAAAAAACCGAAAATATTCGTAAAAATAAATTCGTTTTTTTATCGAACTAATTATGGTCGTTTTTTTTATTTCTGAAGGTAATTTGATAGATGCAAATGTCTAACTCATAAAATAAAATATAATTTAAGCCTAAGAATTGAAAGACAAGCAAAAGCTGCGTCATTTTATTTTTTCGTCTCGATTTATTATCACCAAACCCAGATAAAAATATAGAATTACTCAAAGTTATATTTTTGCTGACACTTTATTACAAATTTACTAGGTTAGAGATTAACTCTAATCTCTTCTAAAATTGTAGCGATAAACGAATCTAGTGTCGGTTTCTTGCAATGCAAACATGTGAATTCACAGCTTGACGAGTAATGGGCACGCCATAATCATGACGTTTGGGGACTAACCGTCATGATTATGGCGTGCCCATTCTTTGAGGAGTGGCTAAGCAAGTCCTCACCGGACATGGTCAGTTCGGGAAGTTCCTACATCGGATTGAGGAAGTCACCACTGTGTGGACCGCCCGGAGGACACGGTGGAGCATACGGTGGTGGTGTGTCTCACTTGGGCGGAGCACCGCCGTGTCCTCGTGAAGGCAATAGGTGGCAGCGACCTCTCGCGCTGGGTCCTGGTACAGGCCATGGTCCGGAGCGAGGAGGAGTGGCAGTTGCCGCCTCCTTCTGCGAAGCAGTAATTCTAGCGAAGGAGGAGGCTGCACGAGTAAGGAAACGAAAATTTTTACGCCCCGGTCGCCGAGACCCCAACCCGGACTGCCACAATGTCAATACTGACGTCGAGCAATGGGTAGCTTGCCGTCTGGCAGTCCGGTAATCGCCGGGACTGAGCCCCAGTCGTCGACAGCGCTTAATGATCCACGTGCTCCTCAAAGAGATGTCAGCAAACCGTAGGGGCATAATAGGGTCGATGTGGTTTTAAGCAGTAAAAGTCTGACACGCCCTCCTGCTCCACCCAGACCGGGAGAAGTCATTGGATGAATTCCGATCTTGATAAATATCTTGACGACCAATGATGATATACTTTTATAATTCTAAAGCATAAACTGCGACTGTCTCGTCCCGCTCTTGTAAACAAGATATAAAATTGTGTTGGGACGCCCATATATTGGAGCTCCCTGGTAAAAGGTACTAGTTAAGAACTCATGGAGCGGTTTTCAACCGCGCCCGCCACGGTGGAGGAAACAGCTGTTTTATTTCTATAGCCACGAGACCGGAGTTTTGTGTGGTTACACAGCCGTCGCGGTTGCGGTTATTGCTCGCAAACGTGGCAGATGACAATCGCAAGCCGCGCGGTTAATTACCAGTTGAGCTCCAGACCGCCGTGGGACATACATCAGAAACGAGCTGTTGAGTTATACTTACTTCACAGAAGAATGAAAAAAAGAAGGCCTATAAAGTTCTGGGTGCATCAATCGATTTTCGGTTTTCGCATCGAATTTCTCTATCCCCTGATGGCCATTGCGGTTGTTAATCGACCGCAGAGAGTGCGGGCGCAACCCGCCGAGGCTGCGGGTGACCGTGGCCTGCACGATTCTACTAGTGGTCCGCCGGTAAAAACGGTTTTGTGAGTTCTTAGTGTAAGTAAAAGTCCAAGTGTAAAAAAATATGGTAATATTTTTGAATATTTTAATCTTCAATTCATATTAGATAGACTCTGCTATAAACAAACACTATCGTATCTTAGTCCTTCTTTCCTTAAAGGTTGTATTATTAAAAGAATCGGTATAAAAAATCGAATTTGGAGACATCACTTTTATCAAAAAGCAGGCAACATATTTCTGGAGTTTGACATTTGCACTTGTCAAATCATTATCTGGGATTAAAAAACGAACTTTACACTACGCGATATATCGAATCATAGACTAAAACTGTCTGAATATCGAATGGTGTAATAGGCCCTTTTGATCTGTGGTAGCGACACTACCAACACCACGAAAAAAGCAAAAATCCTTAGTCTGTGGTTTACTTCTATTCTATTCTAGATTAATATTTTTGGCGGGATTTCTTCGAGTAAAGTTCAGTATCTGTTTTAAATATTCGCAAAATTCCGGATAATGTGATGTAAAATTGGTGTAGTTTTTTTGTATTTCAAGTATCTGTGCAACTGGAGAATATGTGGAATTACTGAAACAGGGGCGATTTGATAAAAATGGAACTGTGAATTTTATTGTAGTGTCACTACAGTCCGACATAAAAGAAAAGAAATTAAATGTTTTGGAACTAAACTAATTGAAGATAAAAATAAATGACAGTGTCATTTATTTTTATCTTCAATCATATATGATATTACGCATTTTTTTTTTCGAGTAGTTTTTGTTAGTTGTAGAGACGAAAAAAGAATTATCATGCCTAAAGAAATTCGTGGTGGTGCACGTGAAATTATCTAAAAAGTTTTTTTTTTTAAATTCCAAGCTGGGAAACTGCTAACCAATTTAGACGATTTATAACTAATAAATCGTCTTTTAAGTACCTATGTATTTATGGTTTAAAATTATTTCACGCTAAATATGCTCGCCGACTCGCTGCTTTTCTTTGCAAACCGTACTTACCAATCAAAATTTGACAGATCAAGGTTATTGGCTTTCCTATCCTTATTTGGAACGCATAGTATTTATAGTGCGACTAAAAAATCATGAATTAAATAAATATAAGGTGACTGGCAATTAGTGTACGATACTTAAACACGTGATTGTGCTCATGATAACAAACAATTTTTATTATGGGAGCAAAGCCGAAATCGCGAAAAAAATATCAGCTGTTCAGTACATTAGGCAAACGTAAATGTACTGAACAGCTGATTTTTTTTCGCGATTTCAGGTTTATTCCCATAGTAAAAGTTGTTGGTTATCATGAGCACAATCACGTGTTTAAGTATCATACAATAATTACCAGTCACCCTATATAATCCTTATAACAACAATATTAAGGCCACGGCGATGGATGAATTATCCATACAAAAGTAATACCAAAATCATTTGCAGATTGAGCATATTTCCATCATATTATGATGATATTCGGATTTAGACAATACAGCTAATATACCTGCAATAATTCAACTAAACTGGGCTTAGTGTAATCAGTGTAGTTAAATTGTCATCAAACTAATCGCGGTTAGTTCAAACTAAACTCAGTTTGAGCATTTTATTATTCAATTACTCTAACGAACATCAAAACTAATAAATATTAATAATTTAATAGGAATATATACAAACTAAAAATAATAATATTTACAAACGGGTAGAAAAAGAAATGATTGGGCATCAAAAAATTCATTCACATCGATATCAATGGGAAAAGTGCCCAGAACGCTGGCAGCATTGCCACTTTAGGGGTATGTGGATTGACGGATTAGTTCTTATGTGACGCCATAGATGTCGCTACACCACGTTGGATAGCAATGCTGATTCGTTGTCCGAAGAAAAGCCCAGCCCTCTGGTCACGCGAATAGTCGACCAGTTGTTTGCTGATATCACGAAAAACTCTATGAGCGCTCGGACCTCATGGCCCTAGTGTTTCAACCCCAAACGGCTCAAACATATAACTTCCGATGAAGTTATTATATTTACGCTGTTTGAGGTTTTCTGCACTTGCAGCAGCCGCCCCAGCACAGCCTGCCGTACTCAGAAGATGGGATGGCGCAAGGCTGTCGGCACATGTTGCATCCCACACCAAAAGCCTACCTAACTTCCAGGGCATTATGATCATCCCGTCTGCGGGGCTATTGCGTAACTCTGTTGACAGTTCAAGTGATGATTACTTGTTAACAATGTGCATCATTGAACTGTCAAACAGCTAGTTTCGTATTGCCTATCTTCAGTGACCAACTGCAGTGACGTCATTAGCCACTGGTGCCTTTGATAGCCACCGTAACACGTTTTGACAGTTGTTATTGTATCGATACTTTTAAAATTGCGATTGTGTAAGCTTTTGAAGCTGTATAATAGTCGATAAAATTTTAGAGTGGTCACAATAGGCACCGTAAATTTATATAATTCACCACATTTCCACCGTAGTTTGTTAGTCACTTGTGTGATACGTAATACCAATTTTATGAAATTGTCAGTTGACAACTAAGTTTAGTGTGCAACGAATGCTAGTTGTCAACTGTTATTGAAAAAGTTAGCCAATAGCCCCCCAGGCCTCTTTCCATCATCGCGTGCCAAGCCATTGGGTTCTAGAACAGCTGGCACCCCGGCGGTAACAAGAGCTCGACGGATGATGTCATTAATGCTTACGTGTCTAGCTATCCGACCAGCGCTTCTACTACAGGATAGGCCATGGTGCCCGAGGCGGTCGACTGCTTCACCGCATTGATACCGATGTGGAGCTCCGCCAGGAGCACCCAGTCGCAGTCATGTAGCGATCCGGAAGGTGGTGTCACTCAGCATAGTACCTTTGGAAGTAGGCGGAACAGAGTGTTAAGTCCCGCAAACCTCCGTTGAAAAGGGAGGATCCTCCGACCAGACGGGTGTTATGTCTGGTGGGCAACTGCCCAATAGATGATTTCGGGCTGTTCTACATGTTCCAATCGCGCGGAGAACTTTGATTGCGCGATGCAGGATTAGTTCTTTTGTGACGCCATAGATGTCGCTACATACCTATGTTGGGCGACGGTAGTGTCTGTAGCCAGAGGCCCGACTCCCATTCACCCACAGCCAGTAGGCGGGCACGCTCAGCAGTACTGGTGGACGTGTTAATAAGGTTATTCCGTGCCAAACTGCAGAGCGGGTCATCCCACTGTCTCTGGGAAGATGGGTTCTCGGGCAACGCCTTGTCCGGGCAAGCCATTTTCCAGGCGCTTACGGCATCGGCCAAGCACGGCACCTCACAGCTAACCAATGATGGAGTCATAATTCTATTGGTCAACTGTTGAGTGCTGTGAACCGAAGACAGGAACGCCGGGAGGCTTACACTAGAAATTTTGCGGATGCCGAGCCACCAAAACGAATGGGTAGCGTATCTTGTAGTCACGCTCGATCATCCAGACCCACATTTAAGAGGGAAGTCAGAGTATATCGAATGGTCTGATCCAATTTTGTCCAAGAGATGTGGCTGCTTCCGTAAAGGGGAAGAGCGGAGAAAATACATGAAATTTGGTGCAAAACAACTATTGTTGTTTTATGAGGGTGAAAGCCAAATGAAGGTTAATTTTGGATAGTCTTCCCGAAATGTTGTTAAAACGTTCAATTTTGTCATCAATTAATAAAGAAAGTTTATTAATACTTATTAAGTTACTGAAGTTATAAAAGAACGACCCTGGGTTGCAACTCGAAGCATTTTTGAACGGTTGGAGTAGCGACTCTACCCTACACTGGTTATTTTTGAACGCAGGGCTGACACTGCTGACAGCATAGAAGCTGACAGTGTCAGATATCGTGTCAGTGCAGTCAGTGTCAATTCAATCATGATTTTGATTAGGTGACGATCAGTGACGATTGTGATGTCATAATTTTATTTTGTTTGCTAAAGGCAAAATCATGTAAGTTTGGAATAATTAAGTACCAGTGATTAAGAAAAATTGCTACTAAATCTAGCAGCTCCATGTGGTTTTTAAACTCTTGGGATCCCGTGGACAAGGATTTGTTATCCTTTTCATACTAAAATTAATTTATTTCGGAAGTAAGAATTTCTTTTTTTTTTTAATAACTACTAATAATTAATACACAACCTTTTTTGCAGATATTTCATGATCACGTCGCGTATATACTAGACAATGGATTTATTAAAAACACCATCTGTTCAGTCTTTGTTAGACTCTGACTTGGAATCAGTTGAAAGTCTTCAGTATTTGGATTTGGATATAGAAGAGGTGACGATAACTGTTTATTTAGTAATTCACTATACTTTCATTGCATTCATTACTCTCTTACAGTGACCTACATAAATCTAGTAGGTCTATAATATATCATGGATCACATACTTAATTTGCATTTCACAATTTACAGTATTATAGGTACCTACTTTATAAAATTATCGCCTGTTACGCCCACCTCTCGCTTTCATGGCACTCTTTAATCAGTATGATCTATACTGTCACAAAACACTTATTAAGTTCACAATTATTACAGTAAAATTTTATAGATACAAATTTTACTGTGCAATGATTGTCCAGCTAATTATTAGGTAAATAATATCTTTCTTTGTTTATATTACACTAGCTTTTGCCAACAGTGGCATGTTACAATACTAAATCTGGCCATAGTCTACTTGTGCGTCAATTTTAATCAAAATCCATTAAATACAGTTTGAGTGCTCGGTGAGAAAAGGTGACAGACAGGAGTGACATTTGCATTTATACTATGAGCATGATCATGTAGCCAAATTATAGTTATCTATGTTATTTTTTATGATGATAAAAGATAAAACAGCTCTCTAGAAGATCATAATTAGAAAATCAGGTAATTGACTTATGCTATCTTTTTCCAGAATCATTGTCAGTTACAGTGGCAGATTAGCCATGTAGCAAGAGTAGCAAATACTACAGGCCCCGCACATTGGGGGGCCTCACATGTTCGGGGATCCTGCACTCAAAAAAAGGCTTTAAAATAGATTATATTAAAATTCAAATACAACTCATTATTTCATTGAATATCTCAATATGTCAATCTCTTAGATTCCACATAACTTACACAATCTTAAATCCACAGGTTTTTTGGTGATTGAGAATAAGAATGAGATCAATAATACTAGGTCTATACAGAGGCCCCTTGGTTGAATTTGCTACAGGCCCTGCACTGGCTTAATCTGCCACTGGTCAGTTATTGCTTACATTTTGAGCCTTGATTGTCTGATTTGATTCATTATAATACCAATTAATCCCATGTGGGGGATTACGGCCCTTTCCCTCTCCTAGAGAGGAGGCGTGAGTCCCAGCAGTGGGAACATTTTAAGGCTGACTATGCTATGCTAATACCAATTATAAGTGTTGATTGTTTAACAGCAAATATATAACCATAAAGTCTTTTGAACCCTACATAAAAAGAATTGATAGGCATACTTAATCTTTTCTTTTTGTATTATTATCCAAAATCTGTGAATGCAGTTGAGAACATCTTAAAAAGTAATGGTTACTTTTCCCATTACTATAACGGTTAAGGTACCTGCCCTTATTGTCCCATCCCTAAAATCCACCCTATTTAATATTGTTTTATTTGTCATAATAAGTTGTGTAAAAAAAAAAATTAATGTATAAAAAAACAATAAATGCATTCATAATGGGTGATTATTGTAACAGAGATCTTTGGAAGTTATAGATGAATGTCGTTCATATGTATGTGGTGGGAGTGTTACATTACAACATGTCAGTGGTTAATTTCAATCTTACCACCCCTGAATCTATTTCTATATGAATATAATAATTATTTAAGGAAAAACTGACTAAAATATCTACACACAGCCAAGATTACTGGGAGAAGGAATGTGAAATTCTAAAAAAAAGCTTCCTTTTATGTTGTAAGCGAGCACTAAGAAGGGATGTTTGGAAATGCAAGTTTTAAGGGTGTCAAAAGGGGGTTGGCTTTGTATGCAAAATCTTATTCCTAAAGTCAAAATCTTAGAAACTTGCCACAAATAGTGACCTACTAAATAAATAATAAAAGTGGTTGTTATTCATTTTTCAAAACTGCCCCATATAAAGATTCAGAGGGTACGTAAGATTGTATGAAAGACCCTTATTCCTGGGTTTATGAAACTTAAAATTTGCAATACTAACCTAAATTATTAATAAACATGGGCATTGTTAGGAAGTATTTAGTTTGTTAATAAAATTGACATGAATACTCTCCTAAATAAATAAAACATGAAAATTCACGTGAACGAAGTCGCGAAAAAAATGCTAGTTTATTCTCGAAACAACTTTTTTTAATCAGAATCAGAGTTCATCCGAGATGTACCTACTTTTCAGTTAGATGAGATTGAATATGCATTGCCAGCAAGTGAGGCACCAACATTAGCTGAAGTATTATCTACAGAAGAGGAAGATGTTAAAAGCAAAGAAACTAAATATAATGAAGACCCTGCTGCTTGTTCTGCATTACAAGTGGATTTTTTACAAGGTGTATCACAACAGCTTTTACAAGCACAAGTATGTATTATTCAACTAAGTATGGCTAAATGTATGCTTACCTACTAAGCAACAAAACTTTTTTTTTCTTTTAATATGAAGTACCTACTTATTGCTTCTAAGATGTATCAACAATGTTAACATACCAACAATTATTTGATACTGTTGTTTCCTGGCTTTTATGTTAACCGTTTTTATTTAGCAACTTTATTGCGTCTATTTTTACACGGCGAAAAAGAGCTTACCTGCTTACCACTAACATTGGAGAATCCTCGTATGTGACCTCTAATCCACAGCTCTTGGATTAGAACAAACGCCAAGTATTGAAGCTCCAACCACTTGCGTACCTGGGCTGTCGTGGTCTGGCTGTGATGAAGGTTCACCATCCAGTCGACTCGTAGCCAGGCGAACAGGCCGTCTTTGTCGAAGCCGTCCTACTCCGGATCCAATGCCGGAGACAACATAATATCGTAGAGTTCCCCACTCGATGGAGGGACGGCATCACACACAACATCTTGCTGTTGCAGCAGGGATAACCGCTGATGCTTCAGAGTTGTTTGGTGAGGGAAAGGTCCCCCCTGTGTCTCGAACCTGTGTTTCAAGCTCTCTGAGGGTCTTAGACGGACTTTCCGTTCAAACCCGACTTTTTTTTATGAAGTGAGAAATCATCAAATGACTTCTTCCACTTTAGGACTCAGGCCTTACTGAACTGCCAGACGGCAAGCTACGCACTGCTTGTCGTTCGCAAGCCCACACCTGCGGCGGCCAGAAATAGCCTGGATTCCTGACGCCAGGGGCGTCTCCTTCGGCGGCAGCTGGGGCGTAAAAATGTCCGTTCCGTCACGGTTGCAGCTATTTCTCTTGCTCGCATTACTGCGTGGCAACCGCTTACCATTCTACCGAATGCTCCACCGTGTCTTCCTGGCGACCCGCACAGTGGTCACACCCAGGCATTTCTTTACAAACAGGAACCTCCTGAACTGGCCAAGTCCGGTGAGGACCTGCGTCAGGTGGAAAATTAAGACGCCATGGCGCCTCTTTAGCCACTCCTTAAACAGGGGATTTACCGCCGCGATTGTGGCGTGTCGTTCAGACCCTGAAATTTACACTGACGTGCACCAATCTCAGACCTATCGAGAGTCGGCGCCCGACGTGCATCTGGGTCGGAATTTGGTTCAGCATGCTCTCTGCTTGTCGACGTGCCAAAATTAGCCATATCTTGACTTCGGCCCAGGGGTTTTGATAACTAAAGGCTCGCCCAATGTTCCTGGAATCCTCGTATATCTCCTGGTCGTCAGTTATTATGGTGTCACAACACACCCGCTTCTGTATCTCCGACTGGCTCCGGACATTTAGTGAGGTCAGACGCAGAAGGGTTACGGTTAGTATTGGAGTTTTTGTGTTAGTAGGATTTGTTAAGTACCTATAAGTAGGATGTGTTCCATACTCTATGGGTCGCCCAGTGGTGTCAGTCACGTCTAATTCTCAGGGAATAGGCCAAAAACATCAAGCAAGTGGATCTGGCGGACATATTTTGAGGATCTACGCGAAACAGACCTCTGCTACTGTGTCAAACCAAGTAAATAAAAGAAAAAACTCAATTTGACACCTACAAAAACCTATCAGATACAGAGATTTTGACGCGAGTCGCCGTTTCGCTTTGTTTCTTGAGTTCACATTTTCATAAACATGGAATAAGCAAAAAATATACCTAAATAAATGTAAAATAATGATGTTTTTCTTTGTTTTATAGGAAAGATCATCAGCAGGTACGGCAACGGCGTTGAGTGTGGGGACCGAGACAAAATTAACAGTAGGAACAGCACATGGTCACCTACTGTCATTTCATGAACAGACATTGAGATGGGTCTGTGATTTAAATACTGACCGAGGAGCAGTATCATGTTTGGCATATAATCAAGACTGCACTCGACTCCTCGCTGGATATGCGAGAGGGCTTATATGTCAGTACGAAAGTGTACGCGGAACTATATTGAGACGCGTTACCCTAGGAGGAGAGTTATGGGGCACTTTACGTGTCACGTGGGCAGGTACATCTGGACTGGCCCTAGACACAGGCGGGTCTGTTTGGCTAATCAAGTTTTCCCGACCTTTAGGAGTACGATCTGCACGATCTTCTTGTCTATTTTCTGGTGCTCGAGGAGAAGTAGTAGCAATGGCGGCTCGGGACGCTCGCATTTTGGCACTAGCGACTCTGTCGCGCGTTATTATCGTAGCTGGGGGTCGGGCTGCGGGATTGCGTCTCACTGGCCCTCCAGACACTCTCCCTGTCCTAGAGTGGAGCGAAACAGACGAGCGAGTATTAGTATGTGCTCGATCTAAAACATTGCAATGGCTGTCACTGAACATCACTGGTTCATCTATATCTCTGAAACCTATCCAAAGAGTCGAACTGGTATCAAGTCCCTTATGGCTTGGCTGGCTTGGTGGTAATCTCGCTATTTTCGACGCCGATGAGAATCTAAGATTGTGGGGAGATGACTACGATAAAGCCTTAGATCTTTCACACATGGAACCGGTCTATGCCTCTGCATTCTTCAAGGTATGTACAAATTTTGTGTCTCCCGTAAAGGTTACTTGTTACAATTGCAATTCTTTCTTCTTCTTCGTGAGACTTCAACCACCATCTGAACTAATAGTAGATGTAAATCAGGTGAGATGGTGGTCAAACGCGAGCCTATCATTAGTAAAAAAAAAATAGGTACCATTTTTTGTAAATAGGTATAGAAAAATTATATCAATGATAAAATGATACACTATCCTTAAGTGCCATTTATGCTACCTTTGATTTCGAACAAAAGTGGCATACCTACTTTTTATGGTAAGCACAGCTATCACAAACAAACGGTAGAATAGTCAATTGTCGATCGAGATGTTCGCGCTTTTAACTGTCTATGGACCGCGTTATGGAAGTCAAGCCTTTGTTAGGCTGCGGCCATATTCGAAGAAGTTACCCTTGAACGCCAAGGGCAACTGAAGAACACAAAATTAAAGTCTCGCACTTCCTCTCACTCCGCCCAGAGCAGGATAAGTTATTTGATGATTTCCCAGGCCTAACTTTGTTCAGCGACCGAGTCCTGTATCATCCAACATTTTGCACCGGGAATGTTTTGTTTTAGGGGCATTGGACCGATGGTCGCGTGTCGCGAGCAATGTGTACGGCCGGCGTGAGTGCCCTAGGAGGCGCATGCGTGTCGGCCGGCGCGCTTTCGTTGCTGGGCCGGCGCGGTATCGTGCGTGTACGGCCGCGGCACCTACTTGCGCGAGCACAGGCATTCTTGTCTTCAGGACGGCATCTGAACGCATTACGCTTGCTTTGTTCTACCCAGGGAACTGAGGCCATGTCTTTAGCTTATCAATTTATAGACAACATTTCGGACAGACCACACATCTTGAGTAACAAGCAAGTGGCTGACCAAACTGTCAAGTTATGCTTAAAGTATAATCTAAGGTTAGTTCCATTTATTTATCTATGCAGAGCCAACGTTCTATAATGCCTTTGTTACTTATTTTTAGGCAATCCTAATCTTTTATTATAACTTGTTAGGGAGGAGTTGTGGATTCGCTTGTGGGAACATTGTTCTGACGAAAAAGCCTTCGTAGAGGCACTAGGCGACGCGGCAGCACGAGGAGAGTTATCAACGGCTGAGATGGCACCCTCACCCGATTCCACGCAGGTGATTTATGCATTTCGATCTTAAATTTAAAATTACGATTTGACATGAAAATTATAATTTACACGTCATATTTCTGCAGGCACTTATTGAGAAACTAACGGATTATGAACCGTCCCTGGTAGAGCGTGTCATAGCATCGTTACCGCTAACGTCCATCGATCCTCATCGGGCGAGTGTCCTCACGAGAGAGAAGGGCCTGTGGCGAGCAGTCGGCGCCATCGCTGCAGCACTCGGTAACATTAAGCTATCACATTAATATTATAAAGGCGAAAGTTTATATGTATTTATGTTTTTTACTCCTTCACGCGAAAACATCTGAATCGATTTGGATGAAATTGAGTAGACGATGTCCTGGAATAGCACATATTATGATACTTTTTATCCCGGGAATATGTTCCGTTGGAACAATTTCTACATTCAGGCGATCATTACTTAAATACTAGTCTTGTGTAGTTCGCGAACGAACTAAGGTCGCTATCGCACTGGCGTGTTACGAGCGTTGGCGCTTCTCCAACGTCTGCGCAGCGCCAACGTTGCGCAGACGCGACGTTAAAGTCGCGAGTTTCATGAGTACACCTAAAACCGCGACGTTACCGTCGCGTCTGCGCAACATTGGCGCTGCGCAGACGTTGAAGAAGCGCCAACGCTCGTAAAACGCCAGTGGGATAGCGGCCTTAGTCATAACGCGAACTAGATTCCAGATCCGTTACTCGTTCTCAGTTTGCTAGTTCATTCGATATGACCGACTAATTTAAGCCCCTACCTACTACAATTTTAGAAAGAAACAATTAAGTAACACTTATTTCTACATATTAAATTAAGAAAAAAACATTTTGGTTGCGAATTACTACGAGTATATTATATTTGTATCTATTATAATTATGTAAAGTAAAAAATACCATCAAAATTATTTAACAAAGCAACTATTTCACTGAGCTTCGAACTGAACTAACCACACCAAGTCGCAAACTTTCTATGCGTAAGACTAGAATAGGCAAATTGTCACTACACATTGCGGAACAGAGAGTAAAGTCCCGCAAACCTCCGTTGAAAAGGGAGGACCAGACGGGTGTTATGTCTGGTGGGCAACTGCCCGATAAATGATTTCGGGCTGTTCTATATGTTCAAATCGCGCGGAGAACTTTAATTGCGCGATGCAGGATTAGTTCTTATGTGACGCCATAGATAGCGCTACAACATTGGCAATTTAGTCAATTGTCCACATTAGTGTTTTAAGTTGCCTTTTAAACGGTCGTTAAGCCAAAATTATGCAAAATATTTGATTTTTTCAACATTAAACATTTTATTTTTATCTCATAGTAGCGAAAGCATGTGCGTGGTAACTGAGGGACCATACCGGTATATAGTAAAAAAAAAATAGGATTTAGTAGTACACTTAAAACAATTGTAGAACAAGTCTGGGAATTTGTAAACCAATATACTGAAAACTACAACCCTTAAAGTGTGGTCCCTCAGTTCTCACAGACCAGATCTCGAAAATTATCAGATAAATTGAAGTATTGTGACTACAGACATTTAGTAGAGAGTTCTTAAAGATATTTACTGAATTTCAGACCACAAAGCACCAAAGATAAAAAAATATATAACGGCTAAACGGTGGTCCCTCACAAAGACAAATGTCTTAGTCAATATTACCGAATGTAAAAAATAAAATATTTCTTTTTCTACATAAAGTTTTAGTAAGAATCTTAAAACATTTCGTAAAAAAAAAAAAATGGACAAGAAATATCGACGTAATTTAAGGATAGCGATTATTAAAACTGGTCCCTCAATCCTCACACCCACTGACATTTGAGCACGTTCTAGCTACTAGATGCTAGATATATCAGAAAGTCTAGTATACCAATCTTTTAGTAGAAAGTTTCTACTAAATAATAAGCATCTAAAATTGTGTAGTTCTTACCTCTTAGCTGAGATAATTCATTTTTTTAATCCTATGAATGGGAACACCCAAATACTCCGAAATATTTTATTCCGAATTTCGATGTTCCGATTTTCAAAAGTCCGAATTTCATAATACCTAAGAATTATAATGTCTATTATTAAAAATCACGAAATTTATTTTACCGAAAGTCGTAAATGCGATTTGTTAGTTTTCCGATTTTCATACGTTCGAAGAATCAAATGCTCGAAGGGTTCTCGGTCCGAAAAACGATATTCCGATTTTCAATACTTCGAATAAACTAAAAGTCAAAATGTAGTGCTACAAAATTTAGTGACAGAAACGAATCGCTGCAAAACCGACTTCACGTAGTCTTCTCTGCCCTACCCCTAGAGTGTAATTTAAAGCCGCGTAGGCGCGGAGGGGTAGGGCGGGCCGCGAGCTGAGGAGCAGGTGGTTTGAAGGCCCACTGCCGCGGCCGAGGCTGGCCGGCGAACCCGCCAGCAAGCCGAAGCTGCGGTGGTGAGTGTTAAAACCATCTGCGACGATAAGCTCGCGTGGGGCAGCCCAAACCCCGCAGCGCAGGAGCCGTGACAGAAACAATGCTTGCTGCATGTTGCATGCCTGCTTGCATGTTGCATGCTTGCTTGCATGTCGCATGCTTGCTTGCATGTCGCATGCTTGCTTGCATGTCTGCTTGCTTGCATTCTCGAAAACGCATCTGTCATTAGTTTTTTAATTCTACCCCCTCATACTATACATAATATTATACATCTCTCTGACGAGAAATTATGTGTTCATTTGTCTTGCTATACAGTTTTACAAGGCGTTTTTATTTCGGAATTGTATTAATCGGTATTTTAATAATCGGAATTCGTATATTTTGATGTTTCGAATTATCATTCAGTCGGACTTTTTGTTATTCGATCTATTGAAACTCGGTATTTTGAGAATAGTAATTATAAACGATAGGAATATTGAAATTTAGGAATTATAAATTAAACGTATTTGTGACTGTCGGAATAAAGTTTTTCATATTTATGTAGTGTACCCCCTATGAATTCAATGAATTCTTTTTGCGTGATCGCGTCAGAAATGAAGATATCCGCAGGAGAACCAAGGTTACAGACATAGCCCGAAGAATCGCCAAACTTAAGTGGCAGTGGGCAGGGCACATTGCTCTTAGAACAGATGGTCGATGGCGACGAAAGGTTCTGGAATGGCGACCACGTACCGGAAGACGCAGCATTGGAAAGCCTCCCACAAGGTGACCGATGACCTGGTGAGGGTCGTGGGAATCCGATGGCTGCAAGACGCACAGGACCGGTCATTGTGGCGAAATTTGGGGGAGGCCTATGTCTAACAGTGGACGTCTTTCGGCTGAAATGATGATGATGATGAATCCTATGAAAATAGGCCGAGTAGTGTGACCACACAATGAAACAAAATGTAGACAGTACTCATTTAATAAAGCTTTAGACGAAATAAATACAAGATTGTACAGTTAACTTAACGCTATATTACATGGCGTATGTGTATTACATACAAAACAAAACAAACTAAACTACGAAACAAAAAAAAACTTTTTTACAAAAAATATAACCGACTACTTACTAAAAATGACAAATAGCGGGAGTCGATGTTTCTAATTTCGATTCTTAGTTTTTTGACACCGACTTGTAAAATTAAAGTTATTTGTATTTCTTAGTTTGTTTTTGAAGTCGGTTGTATTTTTTTTTTTTTATAAAATAGTACATTATGATACAAGTAGAGAAAGTTTGCCATTGTGACCGAAGTGTAATTCTTATGGAATTAATTAACTAATTGTTATGGAGCTGAGTGCTGCAATGACAAATTTCCACATTTATCAATCGATGTTTTTCAATACACTTATGAAGAACTAAATATACGTGGGCTGCCCGGCAACTCGTGGGGGTCGTTTAGCGCCCAGCCTGATACGTTAAATACAACAAATAGTGACAAGGGCAAGCTCGTGCATTTTTCTACGCTAGTGCAGAAAACAGTAAAACAGCAGCATTAGATGAAATGAAAACAAGGTTGTACGGTTAGTTTATGGTAAGTTCGGGAGGTTCCTGCACTTGATTCTTGCGGAAGAAACGCCCAGGTGGCATTATTGTGTGGACCACCTAGAGGACACGATGCAGTATAATGCAATTACCACCCGCACCTGGAAGACACGGTGTGCCCCGCTTGGGCGGAGCACCGTGTCCTCTGTGTCCTCGTGGGGGCGATCGGTGGCGTCGACCTCTCGCGTTGGACCTTGGTACAGACTATAGTCCGGAGCGAAGAGGAATAGATGGCGGTCGCCTCCTTCTGTGAAGCAATAATGCTAGCGAAGGAGGCGGCCGCACGCGTGAGGGAACTGATATCCTTATGGATCTCGACCCCGATTTTCAGCCACCATAAGGTATGGGCTTGCGACGAGCAATGGGTAGCTCGCCGTCCACAACCGTAGGGGCCTAACATGGACGAAGCCTACTGGGGTCATGGGTTGTGCGAAAGTGAACCCCGAGGCAATGGAACGAAGGCAAAGAAGGAGTGGGTTTTAGTCAGTAAAAGTCTGACACGCCCTCGCGCTCCGGCCAAGGGAGATGGCATCAGATGATTTCCCAACTAAAAAAATGTGTAATGGTAGGCTTCGGCCCTATCTCCTTGAGAAACGCGTGGAACACTACGCACCGTCGACGACTCAGCCTCGGTCCGGACGGTTACCGGACGGCCGGACGGTGAGTTACCCATCGCTCGTCGTAAGCCCATGTCTGTGCTCCGCCGCGAAGTTAGAAACATCGACTTCCGTTATTTCGCATTTTTAGTAGTCGGTTATATTTTTTGTAAAAAAGTTTTGTTGTAATCAATTTTTGTATGTGATGCACATACGCCGTGTAATATAACGTTAAATTAACTGTACAACCTCGTATTTATTCGTCTAATGCTTTATTAAATGAGTACTGTCTACATTTTGTTTCATTGTGTGGTCTATTTTCATAGGATTAAAAAAATGAATTATCTGAGCTAAAAAGTAAGAACTACACAATTTCAGATGCTTATTATTTAGTAGAAACTTTCTACTAAAAGATTGGTATACTTTCTGACTTTTTGATATATCTAGCATCTAACAGCTAGAACATGCTCAAATTTCAGTGGGTGTGAGCATTGAGGGACCAGTTTTAATAATATATTTTTTATCTTTGGTGCCTCGGGGTCTGAAATTCAGTAAATATATTTACGAACTCTCTACTAAATGTCTGTAATCAGACTACTTCAATTTTTCTGATAATTTTCGAGATCTGGCTGATGGTCTGTAAGATCTGAGGGACCGCACTTTAAGGGCTTTAGTTTTTAGTATATTGGTTTACAAATTCCCAGATTTGTTCTAATTGTACATTCAGTCAGAAAAGTATCGGGAATGGATGATATGTTTATGGTTCCAAATTCAAATTTTTGTTTTTTTTTTGTTGTTGGTGCATTGGCACAACTGTTTTCCATTTTGGCGCGGAGTTTGAGTTGCATCTGTTATTTATATTAAATACAGTGCTGTTTTTAGTGTGTATTGCGAATTTCATAATGGACAAAAACATCGAACAAAGAGTTTGTCTTAAATTTTGCATCGCCCGGGCGCCCGCGCCAATGGAATTTCGTGTTCGGAGTCACTGAAAATGTTACAGAAGGCTTACGGTGAATTGACTTTATCAAAAACACGTGCTTATGAGTGGTACAAAGCGTTCAAAAGCGGTCGAGATGTGATGGAAGATTTGCCTCGCTCTGGTAAGCCATCAACGTCTTCAACTGAAGTTAACATCGCAAAAGTAAAGGAAATAGTGACTGAAAATCCTCATTCAACTTTGAGAAAGATAGCCGCCGAACTTTCTGTATCTCACGAGTCGATCCGTACCATTTTAACTAATCATTTGGGTATGAAACATGTTACCGCTCGGATAGTCCCAAAAGACCTGAATTTTCTCCAAAAACTCAATCGCATGAGAGTCGCTGAGGACATGCTAAAACGAGTCAATTCCGACCCAACATTCATGAAACGCATTTTTACTGGTGACGAGACGTGGATTTACGAGTTTGACATGCAAACTAGTCAACAAGCTTCGGAGTGGCGCCTTCCAACTGAACCGAAACCGAAAAAACCACGCCAAAGTCGATCAAAAGTCAAAGTCATGTTGACTGTTTTCTTTGATTATCGCGGTGTTGTGCACTCGGAATTCTTGCCGGAAGGTCAAACGGTAAATAAAGAATATTATTTGAGCGTTATGCGGCATTTAAGAGAGCAAATTCAACGAAAAAGGCCAGATTTGTGGAAAGAAAATTCTAGTATTTTGCACCACGATAATGCGCCTTCGCACAAGGCTATCATTGTGAACGAATTTTTGAACAAACACTCAACAACCATCGAGCAACCACTATATTCACCAGATATGGCTCCAGCCGACTTCTTTCTTTTTCCTATACTCAAATACCTTCTACCGATTGAAAACGGGTGCCACCGTTTTCAATCGGTAGAAGACAAAGGAAAATTCGCGGCGAGAACTTAACTCAATTCCGGAAACAGCATTTAAAAAAGTAAAGCGTAAGTGTATCGTTTTTGAAGGAGCATACTTTGAAGGTGATAAAATAAATTTGGATGAATAACAAACATTTTGTGTATTATTGATCTTTTCCCGGTACTTTCTTGACAGAGTAGTACAATTGTTTAAGTGTACTACTAAATCCTATAATTGTTTTTTTTTTTTGCTAAATTCCGGTATGGTCCTTCAGTTCACACGCACATGCGAGAGCATGTAGAAGAGAATAGAAAAACGTTTATTCTTTTTTATTTTCTATTTTTAACTTTCATTATGTAAAAGCATATCTGTCTTGCATACTATTGTATAAAATCTAGTTATTTAACCTGAACAAATACATGTGTTGCTGGGGGGTTTCTTACTCCTCTTCTTCCTAGCTAAAGCTCTAAGAAATGCTGACCGGCTATTTTCGGGTACTGTCTATATGTCAAACGACGTTCAAGAATGTTGAGTTGATTTAGATTTTTGGTTTTTGTGATGCGGCAGGCGGCGGCGGCGGTGCCATGCGGTCGCTGGCGTCGCACGTGCGCGGGCGGTGCGCGCGCGGCCCGTGCGCCTGCGCCGGCGCCGCGCTGGTGCTGGCGGCGGCCGACGCGCTGGCGGGCCGCGGCGCCGCCGGCCGCCCCTTGCCGGCGCACGCGCGCCCCTCCGCCCGCCACGACGCGTTGCATGCGTTGCTAACTGGCGTAGAGGTAACCGCGCTCCTACTATTATTGACGTAGGTATATATACATAAATCTTACACTGCAACTGGACTGGACGACATTACAAGACATAACTGTGTGGAAAAGGGACAATAGCCTTTGCCCAGCAGTGGGACAAAATAAGCTAAATAGATAAATAGTAAACCATAAAAATTACAATATCCAACGATTTAATACAAACGTGGTGCTCATGACTTCATCCGCGTGCGACTCGTAAAACAGCACAATGCAAATTTGGCCATAATTTCGAGCAACATCACTTGGAAGTCCCGTCAAAATCGGTCATGCCGTTCGAAGATTGCGTTTTTGGAAGAGGCTTCGAATAAACTTTCATATGCATTTAGTAAAAAACAAGGGTGATGTGCTTGAATGCAACAATTATAGAGGAATAAAGCTAATGTCACATACTATGAAAGCCTGGGAGAAAGTTATTGAAAGGAGGCTAAGAGAAGAGAGTGAAATTTCACAGAACCAATTCGGTTTTATGCCTGGTCGGGGTACAACGGATGCCATTTTTGCTATACGCCAGATGTGCGAGAAATACAGAGGTGCGCATAAAAACTTGCACATGGTATTCGTTGACCTCGAAAAGGCATGTGACCGTTGACCTCGTGAGGTTCTGTGGTGGGCCCTTAAGGAGAAAGTTGTGCCTGGGAAGTATGTGCAGTTGATCCGAGCGATGTACAGCCAATGCAGTACCCAAGTCCGGTCTACAGTGGGCAACACTGGCAGCTTCAATGTGGCTGTCGGTTTACATCAAGGGTCGGCCCTCAGCCCTTACCTCTTCCTGATGATAATGGACGCTTTGACGTCGGGCATCCAGGAAGAGGCTCCCTGGTGTATGCTGTTTGCCGATGACATTGTGCTGGTTGCCGAGAGTGGCCTAGAGGTCCAGAGCAAATTGGAGGTGTGGTGGCACAGACTGGAGAGTGTTGGCTTAAAATTGAGCAGAACGAAAACCGAGTACTTGTTCTGTGATTTCGGTGGTCTCTCCGGTCCTATGCCCTTAGCTCTCGCTGGAACACCCATACCAATCTGCTCCGACTTTCGGTACCTCGGGTCGCTTATCCAAGGAGATGGCGAGGTAGACCGAGACGTATCAAATCGGATCAATTCAGGATGGATGAAATGGCGACAGGTCACTGGAACAATTTGTGACCCACGGATGCCCCCCAAGTTGAAGGCTAAAATCTACAAGTCCTTGATAAGACCTGTCATACTGTATGGATCAGAATGTTGGACTGTGAAAAAGACGGATGAAAAAAGATTGCATGTAGCGGAGATGAGAATGTTGAGATGGATGTGTGGTGTGACGAGAATGGATAAAGTGAGAAATGAGTATATCAGAGGAAGTTTGAAAGTGGCGCCAGTGACTGAAATGTTGAAAGGGAATCGTTTGTCTTGGTATGGTCATGTAAAGAGGAGAGATGAAACGCATGTTACTAAAAGAGTTATGAGTATACATGTGGATGGGTGGAGAGGGAGAGGGAGGCCAAAGAAAAGATGGATGGATTGTGTGAACAGTGATATGAAAGAAAAGGAAGTTAGTGATAGCATGACGGTTGACAGGATAGAATGGAAGAAAAAAACATGTTGTGCCGACCCCAAATAAGATGGGACAAGGTCAGGAAGATGATGATGATGATGATGCATTTAGTAAAAAACAAACTTCTTCAATTTTAATTTAATGTAGGTATAGATATTTCTGCCATTAAATCGACACAAGTAACATTTACATTTCGGAAATGTAACTGTCCACCAGTGCGTTTGGAAGATAAGCCGTTACCAAGCAATAACAGCGTTCAATATCTTGGCCTACACGGTACAGCTGGATGATTGACCTGGTCTAACCTATCAAAGCCAAGGCAACAGAAGCCACCTTATAACTCAAAGGACTATCCTGGCTACTAGGGCGTCAATCTCGGCTGTCCCAGAGTAACAAACTACTGGTCTATAAAGCTGTCAGAAGACCAATATAAAATCAATCAAATGAAAAGGAACGTGCAAAAAAAACTCATAACATCGAGAGTCTCTAGAGATTTCAAAACATTGCTTTAGGAGCTGTTTCAGGCTCACACTGGTTTGTCAGAAACACAGAATTACGTGTATCTGTAGATGCCGTCCGTAAAGGAGAGAGACTTGCAAAAGTATCAGGAAATACAAAGAAAGGCTCAATAAAACTAATGAATTGCCTAAGTACTTTATAACTCTACAAGATGGCAAATACTAGACATAGACCAGGTAATCTAATAATTATACCCTATTCATCTGGGCTTGAGACAAAATGTAAGACAAAGAAAACAATGTACCTAAGGTACCTTTGACCAAGTTTCTTCGACATGTTCGAGTACATTAATTACAGTCTCTTTTTCTGTTAAATGCATTGGCGTTTTCTTTGCACGCTTTTTCTTTGGCGAAAAACAAGAATTCAACGAAAATATCTCGTATCAATTATTTGATCGATAGTGAAAAAGATGGCGAATTATAACCCGCCCGATGACAAAACGTCATATTTTTTTGTAAAATGTTTGCAGTACCTGTGGTCTATAATTTAGTAGAATTTTAAATGGTTACCTTTTATTTCACGGTTCCCTGAATAGGGTATAGTCTGTATCAAGTTATACAGTGGAGTTTAATGGAACGCACCCAATACAAATTTACAAAAAAAAAAATAGAATATGGATTAAAGCCGATTTGCAAATACAGTGGAAAAAGATCTATTATTAGAATATATCGATTAAATGTAGGTAGTTATGTCACTCGTCGAAAATAGCAGAAACGGCGGCGGCGCCCTAAAACAAGACGAGTTAGGCCACTGGTAGATAAATGAACTACAAAATAAATGTTGATGTTTCAGAACGAGAACGGTGGACGATCTCCGTTAAAAGTGATGGTGGAGCACGACGCGGCCGCGGCCGTGCGGCTGCTGGAGCAGAGCGCGCGCGACCCTCCCTTCGTGGGGCCGCTCGGCAAGCAGAACCGCCTCAGGGTCGCCCGGGCATTGCTCACCTTTGCACGCGACTTGCCAGTAAGAAGTTTTATTGTTATTAACTTAAAATTTAACATCTTTATGTTGGCACAAACATACAATACTAGATATACTAACATCATTTCCACTTTGCTATCAAGCACTAAGCAGGCATATAATTATGAACTGGCCAATTATTACACTGGGACTGCACCTCCAAATCCAGATGCTTTATTAATATGAATATTAAGGGTTCAGCTTAGTACATCTGTTAACACCGAATCTCACTTATGCTTCTATCCTTTTCTGTCGATTCCGCCGCCTGCGTTTGCACTCCTGCCACAGATTAAAGAATACTATACAGATACATCACTCTCATGCAAAATCTCAATAGATTTTTCGATGCTGTAACCAAGTTTTGATTGTAGAAAGCCAAGAATCTGTCAAAATTTATTCTTAAATGCATCCTCTATGATTCAGAATTAGCTAATTCAGGGTATTCGTACGTATGTGATACTGAAATTCATTTGAATTTTGACAAACCCGTGAACAATCACTGTGGAAGTTTTTTTTTTCGATTATGGCGAAACAAAGAAAGATAAGTCGTGCAGTTTTTAGGGTTCCGTACCCAAAGGGTAAAACGGGACCCTATTAGTAAGACTACGCTGTCCATCCATTTGTCTGACCGTTTGTCACCAGGCTGTATCTCATGAACCGTGATAGTTTGACAGTTAAAATTTTCACAGATGTATTTCTGTTGCCGTTATAACAAATACTAAAAAACAGAATAAAAGAAATATTTATGGGGGCTCTTAAACAACAAACATGATATTTTTGCCGTTGATTGCTACGGACTCTTCACGTGCGAGTCCGACTCGCACTTGGCCAGTTTATATGTTGTCGATTTTGAGTTTTTCTAATAATTAGAATTACATTATTTCTAGTCGATGTTTAAATTACCTGAAATATAGCAAATAATAATATGGGGAACATGTGATTATAGCCTGTTGAGTCGAACTAATTTGTGGGAGCTGTATATCCGTGAGCGTTACAACCGCGCGGCCATAACGATAATTAATAAAAAAAACTATGCCAAGATTATGTAAAAATTTGTAAAAGTTGATTCCCAAAACCATAAATTTGTCGAAGTTTTTTTTTTTTTTAATTGATATAAACCAGCGCTTGACTGCGATCCCACCTGATGGTAAGCAGCAGTTATGTTTAAAAAGTTACAAGGGTTTGAATGTGGCCGCGCTATTGAAACGGGGAGAACCACGCGGCCACGGAGATCTTTAAAACTACGCATTGCAGATACTTGAAATAATAGATCGTTGATATCTCGCTGAAAAAGCATCGCAGAGGTCTGAAGTTTTTTTGTAAAACAAAGATTTGAATTTGTCGAAACTTCTAAAAATACAAGAAAAATTCCTAGGTTTATATTTCAGGAGTCGTAATACAATATCGCGTAGAAATAAGTCGTGTTTATCAATCGATGAAATTAGGTATTAACGAGTTCTTTTTTTTGTAAACACCTATTAATATGTAGTACTACCAATAGGAGACGAAATCATATTCTTTTTTTCATAATATAAAGTTTTTTGAGTGTTGCGATAGGGTGAACATGGCTTACTGTTTACAGAAAACTTTCCACCTGCTTTTCATTGCATTAGAAATTATACTATTATCTTAATTAAATAATTTTTTATTATTAAAACAATGTATGATTCTATAAAACAATGTATGATATTGAATCTATGATTTATGTGATTTTTAAAGAAATAAGTATCTTAGTGTAAGTAAAAAAATCTGTGATTTATAAAAAAACCTTTAAAGAAATAAATACATGTTTGTAGCTTATCGTTTCTTTTTAATTTAATTTAGAATCCTTGAGATATAATTTCTAATATAATAGGTAGGTGGAAAGTTTTTTGTAAACAGTAAGCCATGGTCACCCTATCGATTCACTCGAAACAGATTTTTATTATGAAAAAAAAATATGATTTTGCCTCCTATCGGTAGTTTTACATATTAATAGGTGTTTACGAAAAAAAAGAACTCGTTAATACCTAATTTCATCGATTGATAAACACGACTTATTTCTACGCGATATTGTATTACAACTCCTGAAATATAAACCTAGGATTTTTCGTTGTATTTTTAGAAGTTTCGACAAATTCAAATCTATGTTTTACAAAAAACTTCAGACCTCTGCGATGCTTTTTCAGCGAGATATCAGCGATAATATGATTGTCACCGTTTCAATGGCGCGGCCATAGAGTTTTAGTCTTACAGCTCCTAAAATATAAACCTAGGATTTTTTGTTGTAATAGGTAATACCTATGAAATTGGAGATTTTTAAAACGGGTTGCTTTGAAGTGTTATATCATTGGATTGATTTGGAATCATAAGTTCAAATAAATTTTATATTAAAGGTATGTTATTCTTCTTTTGAAATTAGGTATTTATTGGTTTCTTTGTGTATTATAGCAGTACTTATAACCATTTTTGTATGAAATCTAAGAAAACTCGCATTATTTTGTAATATGAGTTCTACCGTGGAAACAATGGGACTCAAGTGATATGCAATATTGATGATGTATACGGACTTAAAACTGCTAATGAATGAGATGTCTATTTTGGTTTCAATCACTTTCATGTGAGAAATTTTATCTCAGGAATAGGAATTTCTTAGGGCGGCTACAAGACAAAATTTCCAAAACGAAATCTATTAAACCAAGAACACAGAGTTTTTTTGTTAGAAGAAAGTCGTAGGTATGCGACATTGATATTGTTTGCCCTTTGCAATGCATAGTATCTACGTTGAAACTCTTAATATGAAAAACGTTTTTTTATTAGCTTTCATGGTTATAAGTACTGCGATATTACAGAAAATACAAAACACAAAGAAACCAATAATTATCTAATTTCAAAAGAAGAATAACATACCTTTAATATAAAATTTATTTGAACTTATGATTCCAAGTCAATCCAATGATATAACACTTCAAAGCAACCCGTTATAAAAATCTCCAATTTCATAGGTAAAGACCTATTATTTTTAGAAGCTTCGACAAATTCAAATCTATGTTTTACAAAAAACTTCAGACCTCTGCGATGCTTTTTCAGCGAGATATCAGCGATAATATGATTGTCACCGTTTCAATGGCGCGGCCATAGAGTTTTAGTCTTACAGCTCCTAAAATATAAACCTAGGATTTTTTGTTGTATTTTTAGAAGTTTCGACAAATTCAAATCTATGTTTTACAATAAACTTCCGACCTCTGCGATGCTTTATCAGCAAGATATCAGCGATAATATGTTTGTCACCGTTTCGATGGCGCGGCCATAGGGTTTTAGTCTTACAATTCCTGAAATATAAACCTAGGATTTTTTGTTGTATTTTTAGAAGTTCAGACAGATGCCCTCGTGTGACCTGTAGAACCTCTTTCACAAAAAGTCAAACGCGTAGTACAAGCGCTAAACTATATAACGATTTAAATAAGAAACTTAACATCGTTTCAATAAGTAGATGTAAAGTTAAAGTAAAAGTTACAGAATGGCTTCAACAACTGGACTATCTATCAACCGAAGACCTTCTTAATTACATATATAAATCCGACTTTCCAACGCATGCACACACATACATCCACTCTCTTTCTCACGACACACACACACACACACACACACACACACGCACGCACACTTACACGCACACACCATGACATACTATCAATCACCCTCAGATATAAAATTGCTAGCGTTCAATAACTTAAGTATAAACAGCGACCCATTGTACGAACAGTATTGTTTACCTTTTTTGCGACTGAACACTGTCTCCCAAGATACAGGCTCCTGGCCTAGTTTGGGAATCAGTATCAGTACATCTACATTGTAACAAATATCCTAAGACTATGCGTGCGCCCGAGTTGTCTCCTGTACTGACGCGTTTGTATCGCCTCTCATTTGGGACTGGTATAGTGCCCAAGTCCTGGAAGCTTGCCAACGTGCAACCCGTGCCCAAAAAGGGCAGTCGTACCGATCCTACCAACTATCGGCCGATTTCAATAACCTCCATACTCTGCAAGATTATGGAGCGTGTATTGAACTCGCGCCTCTTGGCATACCTGGAAGGTAACGATCTCCTCAGTGATCGACAGTACGGGTTTCGCCACAATCGATCTACTGGGGACCTTCTAGTTTATGCCACCCACTTGTGGGGCGAGACCCTCGAGAAGAATGGGAAAGCGATTGCTGTTTCCTTAGACGTCTCGAAGGCCTTCGACAGGGTATGGCACGCTAGTCTAATGAGTAAGCTTTCAGCGTACGGCGTTTCCCCTGGTCTGATTAACTGGGTAAAAGACTTCCTGAGTGAACGTTCTCTCCGAGTTGTTATCGATGGATGCTCATCAGAGCCCATGACGACTAATGCCGGAGTTCCTCAGGGGTCTGTTCTCTCTGCAACTCTCTTCCTGCTGCATATCAACGATCTGCTGATGCCCGGTATCTATGGGTATGCAGATGATAGCACAGTTGTAGAGAGATACCTGCCAGGTGCTCGAGCTAGTAAGGTGCTAATCCGGTCCGAAAGAGAGGCTATGGTAGAGCGTGCGAATGTCTCACTTCAGGCAGTCTCCAAGTGGGGTGAAGCCAATCTGGTGGGATTCAACGCCGCCAAAACACAAGCGTGTCTATTCACCGCTAAAAGGAGCCCGTTCACCTTGGCTCCTGTTTTTCAGAATGTATCCCTGGAGTACACCGACCGCCTTCAGCTCTTGGGAGTTGAAATTTCTTCAGACCTTAACTTTGGGCGGTTCATTGAGTCCAAAGCCAAGGTAGCTGCTAGGAAACTCGGCGTACTTGCAAAGGTCCGGCGGTACTTCACACCAGGGCAGCTTTTAATGTTATACAAAGCACAGGTCCGTTCGTGTGTGGAGTACTGCAGCCACATATGGGCTGGTGCTGCAAAATGCCACCTGGCAGCTTTGGACTCGGTGGAAAGGCGTGCAAAGAGGCTAATTGGTGATCCAGATCTGGTTAATTCCAATCTACAAAGTCTTGAGCACAGGCGTAGGGTAGCCAGCCTTTCGGTGTTTTACAGAATTCATTTTGAAGAGTGTGCGCAGGAATTGCATGACTTGATTCCACCATCTCATTTCTACCATCGGACAAGCCGACGAACGGCGAGTATCCACCCTTACGTTGTTGAAACCTCTACGGTCCGGACCAAGCGTTTTGCCTCGACGTTTATACCGCGTACATCGAGGGACTGGAATAATTTGCCTGCTGCGATTTTCCCGTCCGATTATAATTTGGGTCTCTTCAAGGCTAGAGTGAATAGGCTCTCAATAAATTAGTGCGCCTCACCATCAACGATTGCATTACCACTTACCATCAGGTGGAATCGCAGTCAAGCACTAGTTTATATCAATTAAAAAAAAAAAAAAAATGCATACTTAAATACAAATGTAAATTTTTGTGTCAATAAACAATTTTATTTATTAGTTTCGACAAATTCAAATCTATGTTTTACAAAAGACTTCAGACCTCTGCGATGCTTTTTCAGCGAGATATCAATGATATGTTTGACACCGTTTCGATGGCGGCCAAAGGGTTTTTCCTTTATAGCTCTTAAAATAAAAACCTAGATTTTTTTTTCTATATTTTAACAATTCAATCTATTATTTACCTAAAAGAGATTGCCCAAATTTGTATGTGGATCCGTACCAACTTGCGTCAAACCAAATTTACTCTCAAGAGTATAGTTATTATTTAAATTTTCACTATCTAAAATTGTTTTGTTAATATTTAACCACATTTTTGAGAAATTAAAAATAGTTCGAAAACGCCTGATCATATTTCATAGCAATTTTTAACCGTAGTGATTATTATAATTTGCATTCTATACCATAGGTATGCGTTTTAAGGCAAATTGCTGTGTAGTGTATTGCATTATTATTGATATATGCGATAAGTTAGGACCCGGATTCCTTCGCTCCTATATTGTGGCGTTACTTAAGCTCAGGCTTTTATCGCGCATGGGAAATCTTTACGCTATGCCTAAGACTACACTGAAGAACCTTAAGACTGTTAAAAGTCGTAATGGTTTAGTCTTTTATTTACTTATTTATTTATAAAATTATCAAGACCTAAACAAACTTACGACGTGTTTTAGTTCGATTTCTCGAATCAAAAAACGCAATACATCACTTACAGGTTGTGGGTTCTACATTCAGCTACCGAAACGTACAGTAAAGGGGTTGACTGTAGCTTATCATCACCCTTAGCTGCACCTAATAACCTAGCCCTAACCATATAGCTACAATAAATACGTATATAAATAATAGTGCGGGAAGCCTGTTGCCTTGACACCTAAGGCAACAGACGGAAGGTGGGAATAATGAAGGGTGTATAGGACGGGATTTTATCATTGCCGATCCGCAACCTCACGGACCGACCAATAACTAAGGCTGGATAAGGCCAGAGCTATCGGCAACCATTTATAGGCGCAGTAACAGTGAGAGGAGTCGATGGTCTCGTCGTAATGAAACAGCGTTGCTCGTAGCGTAGAAAGAGACTTTATAACATATTTACATAGTATTTATATTAATCTATTTACATTGGTTATTAATGCATTTGTGTGAAAAAACTGATGTACCTAGTCGAATTATTTTAGTGACAAATAACTAATATTGACGTCATTTCGGCTTCACTGCCACTTTCTCGTGTGAACATAGGTACTTAACAAGGTAACACAAATAAAGAATTTGTAATTGTTAGGCAGATAAAACATTTACTTTTAGGGTACATAGTATCAAATCATCGTCATCTTCCTGCCCTTTTAGCCCATGTTACTTGAGGTAGGCCCAAAACATTTTTTTCTTCCATTGTATCCTGTCAACCGTCACGCTGACTCCGTTTTCTTCGCACAATCTATCCGACTTTTCTTTAGCCTCCTTCTCCATCTATTCACGTGTTTATTCTTTAGGTATATTCTGTGTATAACTCTTTGGGTGTGTTCACATCTGGCGAATACGCCGCTAGCGAGCTGCGTGCGTGCATTTCAAGTTAGCGCGCCGTTCCCATGCCATCATCGTACCCTTCGCGCGAAGGCTTCGCCACGCGCGAACGGTGCAAAACCGCGCCAGCGGCCAGCGCGCTTCTCCTCGCGCCCGCAGAAAGCAAATGGAAATGCATGCGCGCGAATTGCGTCACTATCACTATTAATATAAACACTATGAGTCACTATCTCAACACTGTCAATAGTTATTATAGACGTATTGAATTAATTATTATTCAATATTACCAGAATTACTCAAATGCAGTACAAAACCACCAAACGATATAAACGTCAGTATAACAACAAAATATCAAAATGTCATAACCAAATTGGCAGTGTAAGTTTTCAGTTTCTAATATACGCAATGTTTACTTTATAAAATGGTGAGATAAAATAAAATAATTTAACAGAATTCATTTTTAGCAGTTTAATTATTTTCAACTATATTAATTTATTTACTTAGATAGCAGATAAAATTAATTAGGCGAACCATTTATTTATGATCATTGTCAGATTAAAAGCGTTAGCATTACATACTCTTTGGTCAGATTACAAAAATAACTGAAAACTGTAATCGGAACGTAAAGATTTCTGAAATGACATTATTTTTTTCGGAAGTAGGAATTGTTAATCATTTAATATCATTTTAACGATATTTTTTAATGTGGTTAAAAAAAGCGGTGAAAAATCAGTACATTGTACATATAAATGAAACATTATTTTTGGTATTAATATACTTGTGACGCAATATGGTACGGGGTATGGGCATTCTTCTTTCAGGTCTCTGCAACGCGTAGTTTTAAAGATCTCCGTAGACGCGCGGTTCTCCGCGATTCAATGGCTCGGCCACATTCAAACCCTTGTAACTTCTTAACCATAACTTTGTCAAATTTATGGTTTTGGGAATCAACTTTTACAAATTTTTACATAATCTTGGCATAGTTTTTTTTTTAATTATCGTTATGGCCGCGCGGTTGAAACGCTCACGTATATCCTTTGCCTCTTCAAATTATTTTTTTTTTATTCTAACTATCCATCCTACTTTATCGGTGATTTTTTAATAAACTGATTACTGGAAAATACGCAATAATTAAGATTATTTTACACATATTTAATTATTACCTACAAAGATAAATAATTCGTAGTCTATTTTTTCTTTCTTTTACCTGTAACTAAATTGAAAAAAATAATAACAAATTTTACTAAAAAATATAATATAATTATACATACCTATACTATACAAATAAAACAATAAATAACAAAATATAATATAATTATAATATACTTATTATTATTTTATATTATTAGGTTATTATACTAACCTAATTATTTAAGCACTATTGTTACTAACACACCAATACTAACAAAACTATGGACAAATTTAGTCTGAAATAAACTTATTATTATTATAATTATGTAATTACATATAATTATACAATTTAAAAAAAATATGGTTAAACATTTATTTTATCATTTTTGTACACACATTTAGGCAGAAGAAGATACATTAGATACAAGGTACTGCTTAATTCTAAAAGAAATTTCTAACACCTGCGAAAAGAATAAATATAGACAATATTGTGTAGAAATAAAAAAAGAAAAGTTTGTGAAATCTTAAAGTTAGTATTTCAAATCTCGAATGCTAGGCGGAAAAGTTCCAAAACCTTACTGCATGGACAGAGAAAGAGTAGCAGTCTGGATTTATGTGGAGTGGATTTAAGAAGGGTTCTTAGAAGTGATCTGCACGGTGCGTAGCTAGGGCGAGCGTAAGAAAATCGGTCGCGCAAGTAGGAGGAATAAGATGGGTTGCGTAATTGTGTAGGATGTTGAAAAGGAGACATAAAATCCGAGTGTTCCTGCGAAGGCGGATAGGGAGCCACTTGAATTCCTTGCGAAGATGAGAGACGTGATCATTGAATACTTTCGCAAACATGCGCAATTATAATTATATATGTTACCGGCAATCTGTATACCTGGGGCGTCCAGGCAATGTTTGAAATACTATGAATATTATTGTCCATTACATACTTTACCTCTTGTTCCACCGGCAATGTGTAAAATAAATAGATTTTGGTTTATATTTATCAATGTTAACTATCCTACCTATAATCTATGTGTTTAAAAGACAAGAGGAGAACCCCACAGAGACATAGGACCTGAGTACTTATACATGTCGTTCGTCGTCGTATCGTGAGTCGTTATTCTAACCAACCTCGATAATGTTTTTAATTTTAAAAGTAATTCATTCATTTGCTTTTCTTTTTTACTAAAAATGTTAGAATAACGATTTTATACAGTTTAAATAAAAAAAAAGTTAAATTTTTATTTTAAATTGTAAAAAACCGACGAAAAATTCCACTACTGTCCAGAATCATGTACTGGATCCATGGTATTCGTTTGTGCGTCCATGTCAAAGACACCCTGTATAGAATACCAAGACAAGTATAAAATAAATAATACTAGCTTTTGCCCGCGGCTTCGCTCCCGTCAACTGACTACTATATCCTACTCTACCCTACTCTACCATAATAAAAAAAAACTATCCTATGTCCGTCTCCTGGTTCTAAGCTACCTCCCCACCAACTTTCAGCCAAATCGGTTCAGCCGTTCTTGAGTTATAAATAGTGTAACTAACACGACTTTCTTTTATATATATAGATTTCATACATTACCTACACGTTTTAGGTATTCTATACATTGCCTAGGTATTGTATAGAATACCGGATTATACAGATTACCGGTAACACATACATTTAGTTATCCATTACAGGGTCGTCTTTACCCAGGCAATGGAATTATGTTTTTTTCTGATTTTGTTTTTATAAGGAATCATTTAGGGCGTTGTTTGTAGAATAAATCTTTAAATAACACTTTATATCTTGCAGCGACTCTTCAGGGCCTGTGTAAAAAATGCACAATTAATTACTTATTATTTTTAACAATATTTCAAGTATATAAGTAATAATAATAATAAAGTATTAAAATTGTAGTCTTGCTTCGGCAGTGTCGCGTCGTGGACATGTAAGTAACCCCGTGAGTTGTCAATTCAGAATGTAATTTTGTGACAGGTGGTCCTAAGTAGGTAACTGAAATGTTCGGCACGTTTTGCACAAATATTGCACTCTACCGCCCATAGATATCCGGAGATATGCCTTCATTTTCGATTAGTAAGGAGTCCTAGTGATGCCGCTTATCTCCCACCAAAATAATTACAACATTCACAAATAGTGTATTTACGACACACATTTAAAATTTGCACACGCACACTAAGAAGAAAGCAGCTACACTAAATCAATTTCTAATAGCACACATAAATAGAATGGGCGGAGCATGCACTTGTAAATACTTGTTATTTGGAAACATTCAATGCACACGCATGCAATTAGGGAGTCGAACGCGATGGTCGATAATATTTATCGATATTGAATTTCAGCATATTCTTGTAATATAATTACTTCGTTGATTTTCTTTAAATAATTTATTGTTTATATAGGTACCTATCCGAAAAGAGAGTTTACTTTTAATCAAATAAAATATTTTTTTAGTATCGTATTACTGGTTAAAGGGAACGTTCTCTGTTAAATATCATGCTGTATTATTATAATATAACTTATTCTTAAAAAAAAAAACATAAAAGCCTACCTACATTCAGGGATGGTTTAAACAGTTAGGTAAATTATACTCATACAGTTTTATACTCATATTCAAACTCGATAGCGTTAACACGCGTTAACTGCAGAATAAATAGCGTCATCTAGCAAACTAGTTATAATTTTAGATAAATTAGACAAATTGTAGGTAGTTGATGCTGACAGGATCGAATTCATAAGGTGAAATAACTCTAATACTTCTAACAAAATAAAACTGGGCAAGTGTGTGTCCGACTCTCGCTCTGAGAGTTCCGTACAAACTTACTTATGTAAATAATTCAATTTCCGAATAGATTCTCAAAGATTTTCCCGAATAGCAAAAAACTTTTTTTTTTTGTGACTGTTCTCAGATTTATTCCTATAACTGTGTGTAAGATTTTGCTTTATGCCAAATGAAATTTCTTTAAGTCGCGTCGTTCGTGAGAATGGCGCGGTTATAATAGAGAGTAGGCTTGAGTCTTTGCAAAGGGAACTGTAATAATATAAATAAGGGAATGTAAAATTAAAATCAAATAAAATTGGAAATCAGAAACTTTATTTCAAATAGATCAATAACAGGCATTTGAATAGTCAAAATGTCGGTCAGTCAAAATAAAAGTGAAATTAAGTTGCACGTTCGAAAGCGTAGATCTCTATGGAGAAAAACATACAAGAAACTCCATGGGCACTCTTTTAAATCATGTTAAGAGTTACAAAAATCTTCGTTATATATTTTTGTCGCTTAGAAGCGACAAAAATATATAACGAAGATTTCATAATAGATTATGTGAACACAATATTAATAAATAAATCTTTTAATGGAATTATTTATTGTCCAGTAATCTATAAACATATAATAAAACAGTAAAATTATTTTGCGATGGTATTAGTTGGCGCAAAAACTACTGAACCGATCCTGTTCAAATTTTGCATACATAATCCTTATAGGTCAGTGCATCTGTTAGGCTATAAATTATCACGCTATTTGCTATGGGGGGTGAGCAATAATCCAAAACGTCAGTGTTGAACGACATTTCCCGCGAGTTCGATTCCCAGCTACAGTTAAATTTTTTTTATTTTATCTTCTTTTTGTAATAAAATAACTTTTACCATTTTTTCAAAATAAAATTGACATTTCTATTCGATATCTTCTAAATATATTGTAAAAACTAATCAAAACACATAATAAAATCGAATTAGTAAAATATGGCACCACACGCAATTCAGATACTCGCAACGCCATCTAAAGACTCAAAGTAGAAATAATGATGACAATGACAGTTGAACTTCATATTTGATAGATGGCATTGTGTATTTTACGTAATTATCTGAATGGCGGAAGAAGTGACCATCGCCCACGTTTGCAGACAGTTCTATTGTTCAAAATTGGAGGAAAATAATTATGGTTAAACTGGTGTTAGACGGAGGCATTTTTAACAATCCTACTGCTTTTTTTTTCCATGATTGTAACAAGATAATTGACCATGATTATTCAAGGGATACCAACCAAAAAAGGCGATAAAAGTAAACAAGTACCTATATGTATTTAATTATTGATTTTAAAATAACACGGGCAAATTTTCGTAAGGGGTTGCATGGCACCTTGTGTTGGAAGGCCCCCAGGTAGACCGATGACCTGGTGAGGGTCGCGGGAATCCGATGGATGCGAGACACACAGGACCAGTCATTATGGTGACACTTGGGGAGGCCTATGTCCATGAAAATGATAATGATAATGATGGTACTTTTTTTTCTTTTTTTAAGAGTGGAAATCATCCAATGACTTCTCTGGTTGGAGCGAGAGGGCGTGTCAAACTTTTACTGACTAAAATCACACTTGTGCCCTTCAGTTGCGCTTTGAAACATCTCTTTGAGGAGCGCGTGGATCACTACGTGCTGTTGACGACTGGGCTCGGTTCGGTTAATTACCGGACGGCCGGACGGCTGGACGGCTAGATACCTATTGTTCGATGTCTGCAAGCCTGCGTCTACCATGGCTGGTCGTCGGGGTCGGAATCTCGGCTCGGCGTGAGGACGTTCGTTCCCTCACGCGTGCGGCCTCCTCCTTCGCTAGCATTGCGGCTTTGCAGAAGGAGGCGACCGCCTACCATTCCTCCTCGCTCTGGACTATAGCCCAAATCAGGCCCCGGCGCGAGAGGTGACTGACGCCGATTGACTCCACGAGGACACGGCGGTGATCCGCCCTTGCGGGACACACCTCTGTATGCTCCACTATGTCCTCCGGGATGGCACCTTGCGGCCTAATATTGGCGTGATTTATTGTTTGCAGTTTCTGCTCCACATAAAACGGGGTCGAAAGTGGTTTACGTTCCTGATCACTGATGTATCTCAGATTCCTGGCAGCCTTACGTCGACATCTGGACGTTACCTCCTTGCAGTGAGTGGTGACCAACACTGGAACAACCCTCTGAGGGAGGCCAGTCTCAGGGATAACACTAATCGGCTGCTACATTTGTTTACCGTAATTTCATTGTTTTATGGATACACAAGCTCAGGACTGTTGAGGGTGTTTCGAGCGGTTTCTGTTCCGGATTCGGTTGGAAGTATTCTGATAGGTATTACCATTTTGCGAATCGCCCGGAGGACCCGGTGTAACATGCGGTGGAGGTCTATCACATTTGGGTGTACCGCCGTGTCCTCATAGAGGCAATCGGTGACAGTGACCTCTCGGTTTGGCCATCAATATGCGAGTTTGATTGGGCGGGGATACACGCGCTCAAGATTTCGCCGAAATTCATTCAACGGGGACGTCAGTTAAATACACACCAAAAAATCCTAGGTAAATGAACAAGTAATTTTTATACCCAAAATGATCAAGCTGCAACAATCAATGCAAGCATGCTCTCGCAAATTCTTCATAAGTACTGTTGTGGAGGAAGATAGTTGATGATGATGATGGTAGTTTTTGGATTCACTGGCTTTTTGGCTTTGCACTATCAGTGCACTTTATTCAGCTGAAGGTCGGTGTAGCGATTATGCTCCTTCATTTACCTCTAACAAAGCTGTCTAACGGCTTAAATTCTTCAGTGAAAAATTATTGAGGCGAAAATTTTACGGGAGGTAACTCTTTCGAACAATCTCGCAGACATCGGCCCTAGAGGGCCCTATCCATTTGCTGACATCTCTTCTCTTCTTTTGAGTCCGGTGTAGAATACAACGCGCCGTCAATTCAGGATTGCTTTGACCAGACGGCCGGACGGCACCACCGCAATCCCGGTTTGCGATGGCTGGTCGCCCTGCGGCTTTCAACACCCGGAGCATCACTTGCAGCGGCAGTTAAGGAGTCAGAATGTCCTATCCCTCATAGTTTCAGCCACCTTCTTCGATCGTAGTGCTTCACTGAAGGAGGCTACTGGTTGACATTTTCTCCACCAATCGCCTCCATGAGGACACAGCGGTGCTGGCGCTCCGACCAAGCGGGACCGACTTCCACCGTATGCTCCATCGTATTCTCCAGGCGATCCGCACAATGGTGATACCCGAGTGTTTCTTCCCGTTGAATTCGATACAGATACCTCCCAAAACACCCACATCCGGTGAGTCCTGCACAAAGAGAGGATGCCGTGACGCCTCTGTAGACACTCTTCAAAGACAGGCATTACCGCTGCGATTGTGACGTGCTCACTGTGGCGAGGGGTTAAAATCATACAATGTTGTTTCACCAGAACATAAACCAGAAACATACATAAACTAATTTCTTTTCTTTTGGGGTAGGCAGAAATGCCAACTGCTACGACCCTTACATACTCTTTCTATTCATTGACATTCATACATTTGGATCTGGACGAGTACATAACAAGTTTCCTGAAGGTAATTTGCGTTTTTACTTTTAACCGTTTTATGTTAAAGTACAATAAATAATTGCGTTGCTTTCAGAATGAATTGCAAGCTCAGAATGATTGTACGTTTTTACAAACTTAACGCAGACGAAGTCGCGGGCAACAGCTAGTATGCAAATATTTGGATAAGATTTGACGCTTTGAAATTTTTGGTGTCACATTTTTTGCCAAAGAGTGAAGTCTTATGTAAATGTATTTTTCCATGACACATTTTGTCAACTGGATGATATGATTATCTAGTGGTTCCTGGTCGAATTGATGAAAATCAATGGATTTAAACACATTTGATCCGATGAAGTGGTTAAGAGCTTTTGGTACCAGTAATGACTTTATAAAAGTTTGTTTCTATGTCTGAGGCCGGATTAGAGCCAAAAGCGTTACAATGCTCAATACAATGCTCTCGCCAGTTATACGACATTTTTACCACATTTGCGAAGAAATAAAATGTGAAACCCTCATAAACGAAGATTTAATATTAAAATAGCGATGGATCGGGAATTTTCTAATTCAAAGTTCGAACATTGACGGCTGCTCGGCCTTATGATTGACTAAGGTGGGCTTGCCTACTCGGTCAATAATATTGAGCAATATTATTAATCTTTTAGGGCCTAGCTTACGAAACCGCGCAATAGCCAGATTTTTTTAAAATAATAATTGAATACTTTTACATAGCGAACACAAATTATTGTAACTTTAGGCCAAAATTAAAAAAAAAACTGAATGAAATTATATTTGTTTATCATGCTACTTATCTTATTGTACTATAAATTAAAAAAATACTTTGATCATCTCAATCTTTAGGTATAATGTCAATTTAAGTTTTTACACTTCACGGATAATTGTATTGAAATAACAATGACTTAATTTGGTTCAAACAACATTAAATTATTATTAAATACGACAATATCCATTGAAATGTAAAAAAAAATATCGAACTGCAATAATACGCATATCGATAAAATCGACCACACACCCTCGATTGCACATCTCTCTCAGTCGTTGCGTTCGGGAAAATTCGGGCTAGTTCGTGTCGCTCTGAACGTAAGTTAGTAAAAT
The DNA here is from genome assembly GCA_905147345.3 of Mythimna impura. NCBI lineage: Eukaryota > Metazoa > Arthropoda > Insecta > Lepidoptera > Noctuidae > Mythimna > Mythimna impura. The sequence continues at coordinate 16,804,679 of LR990357.1, read as the reverse complement.
ATTTAAAAATTGATTTAGAATATAAAACAGTGACTTAATTGATTATTATTTACCGGTGGTAGGACACGCCAGTTGTCTTCAGGTTGATGGTATTTGGCCTATTTTTACATATAAATACTGCACAACTCGGCATTTTGGATTTTTATGCATCAATAGTGCACTGTACGCAATTGCAAAGCGACTGAATGAAGCGTACAGCCGCCGTTCGAATATAAGACTAATTTGATAATATCGAGGCGGCACGTGCCACGCCCCCAAGGCATATCCCTCGATATCCGTGCTACCGCCAATAGGTACTAAAATGTTATACTGATTGATGTGCAAAATTATACAAAAAAAAGTTCTTCCTCAAGCCAACACACTTAAATAGGTATTATGTACCTGGGTAATTTATATGCAAACTGTATCTAGTGCCGCTGTCACACAAACAATGACACTGATTTTATTCAATCATAACTAAAGTGACACGCTACCGTTTGATTTTTTTCAGGAAACCGATGACCGCGTGGAGATTCTGGAATTTTTAACAGGGCAATTGAATTCAGGTGCTCTGCCGACCGACCAAGAAGTAATATACAGTCTACGAGAACTGGCCGCAATGACAAATTGCGAGCGAGCCGATCGGGCGTGGCTCGCGCTTCTTACCAAAGGACGTATGCAATGTGAACTTCTAGAAGAGCAATACAGCAAAGCCGACCAGCGCCCGCGCGTCTTATGGCGCATTGATGCTACCTTAGGTCGACATGAACGTGCATTAACAGAATTCTTTAATATAATGAAGCCTTCCAATGCCGACATAGATGAACTCTTTGATTACCTTCGTCCTCTAGTAGAAGCTAATGATGATGCGAAGAAATTACTCGAATCATACCTTCCGGCGCTCATCAATCTCCAACCACGGGCTGCTGCATGCCTCGCGGGCGACCACCTTCCAAATGCCGGTGCATCGATCCTACAGTCAATGTCTAACGTGCAGGTCATCGAATTCGGCCAGAGTCTCCTCGAGGCGGGTCACCTTCGAGGTGACTTAGCCGGCGCACACTTGCGAAATCTTTGTCGCCAACGTCCGAAAGATGTGCAATCTTTTCTGATCGAAAACGTCGGTCTCGTTCGTCCGGAAGAGGCTTTAGCCATAGTCCGTGCGGAAGGTCCGCCCGAAGCTGAACCATTTTGTCTCGAGGCGGTCGGCGACCCGAGCGCCGCTCTCGATGTCATTTTACGTCTCGCTGCAAGCGAGGACGAGTGGGTCTCTTCACATTGGGTGGTCGCAGGCGGCGAACTGTGCGTGCGAGCCGCGCCCGGCCTGCCGCCCGCCGCCGCGGCCGACATGTGGGCGCGGCTGCTGCGCCTCGCGCGCGCGCCGCCGCCCGCGCTGCTGCTGGAGGCGGCGGCCTACCTGCCCGCGGCCGACACGCTGCAGGGCGCAGACGCGCGCGCGGCGCGGGCGCTGCTGGCGGCGGCGGCGGCGCGGCGCGCGGCGTGGGCGAGCTGGTCGCGGGCGGCGGCGCGCGAGGCGCACGCGGCGCTGGCGCGCGCGCTGCTGGCGGCGCGGCGCGGCCTGGCCGTGCGCGGGCGCTGCGTGCGCTGCGGCCGGCGCCTGGCGGAGCGCGCGGCGCGCACGGGCCACTGCGCGCGCGCCACGCACTCGGACTGCGAGGCGGAGACGTGCTGCGGCCAGTGCGGGCGGCGCGTCACCGAGGCGGAGGTGACGCTGGCGCCGCGCGCGCAGAGGCGCCGCTCTCCGCCGCCGCACGACTTCGAGCTGTACCTGGTAGCTCCGCCGAGACCCGATCTCGAGGGTGCGTAATCGTAGCAGTAAAACATACTATGGGAATCCATGTAGGAATATGAATGACCAAACTATCTTCAAGTCAAGTCGCGCGCCGTGAAGATTGGAGGATGTTTTTACAGAACCGAAAAATGCGATACAGTTGTATACAGAAAGCATGGCTCGCCGATATGAACAGTCAGCAGTTGTTGATCTTAATTTTCTTGTTTACAATATTAAAGTTATCTTAATAAAAATGCCGTTTTTTATCAAACAAACCCTATTTTCATATATAAATAACTACATACAGTGGTGGTCATATAATTAAGAACGATTCTTAAACTGTTCGAGAGTTGTTTCTCAAAATCTCATTAAAAAAGACTGATAATGTTAAAATTTGCAATTTAATACATTTTATTATAAGTTAATAGTTTAAGCTGTTGATGCCCGCACGAACGCCGGCGTTCGTGCGCCATTGCCTTACTATTGTGTCTCTAATTACGCTACTCCAAAAGTTAAAGCGTGTCCACGGCTTTTGATGACTGCCTTACACCGGCAAGGCATTGACTATCAATTTTTGACATTTTTCAAGAGAAATAGAGCGCCATTCTTCTAAAAAAACGTTGTCTATCTCACTTAGGTTACCACACCGTCGATTTGAAACTTTTTACTTAACTTCGCACCAAAAATGCTCTATGGAATTTAATTTGGAACGTTTGGTGGCCATTGTAAGACAGAAACTGATTGAGATGCGAGGAATTCTTTAACCGTTCGTTTTCACTTTTATATACTTGGGGTCGAATGCTGTATTGGGAGGGCATCGAACATATAGTTTCCCCTTAGAACATACTCTCTTAATTTTTGTCTCGTCAGAGAAAAGAACATTTTTCACTGTTTTACTGTCCACCTTTCATACCCCCTAGCAAATGCAAGCCGGGCTTGCCTATGACACCGTTTCTACATGGGGTATCTTTCTTGCTATCCTTCCGTTCAACTTAGCTTCTCCCAAACGCCTTCGGATAGTGCGCGCTGAGATCGCCAAAGAGTTGATTTCACCAAAATATTCTTTTCTCAACTTGTTAGACCCCAAGGGTACTTATTGTACAACTTGATTGGAGCACTCGCACAACTATGGTGGCTGGCAGGATTAGAAGAATGATCATATAATATTCAAGAACGTACGGAGTGTGGCAACTTTCAAACTTCTAATCCAAACTTACCGTGCTTTGTGCGAGTGCCTAGTCAGGTATTGTATCTGCGCAAGGGGAGATACATTTAAAAATCATCTGATTATTGTAGAAAGGGAGCAAAGAGCAGTACTAAAGGTGATTATGCGCTTGCCCTTTAGACACCCAACAGTGAATGTCTATGAAAGAGCAAACGTACTATCGGTTAGAAAACTCTTTGTGCTTGAGATGATGATAAGATACCACAGAAATATCGTACCTACCCTGCCTATTACAACTAAAAGGATCAACCGCTGCCCTATACCGCGTGCTAGGACTGCCTTTGCAAGACGACATATTGATGTGCTAGCAGGGACGTGCGACCAATACATGTACATAAGCCGGGCTTTATGTGAAAATAAAACCACACCACACCACACTCATCTATCTATATCATATAACACAACAAATGAATTAAATTAAATAAAACTCTAATTTTTTTAAATTTCGCGCACCTACGGATACGCCATTTCGTGTTCAATGCAAAATTAAAATTCATTGATAAAACACGCGTAGGCCATGCAATGTTGCCGCTCTGACTTCTGAGCGCAAGGTGCACATTATGCAATGTTGCCGCTCTGAGCGCAATCTCTCCGATCTCACTCTAACACTTAACAAAAAAAAGAGATGAACACTAGTGTGTTGCTGCCTCTGTCTGGCGCAAAGGCTTGTTATGAGGCTTGATCTGCCATCTCACTTTTCCCTATAAAAACATAAAAATGTGAGTCTGTGTGAGTAAAATTTGATACTGTGTGCACGAGCTGATGGGACGAAATCGTACTCGATAAAGCCAAGCTTGGTACTTCTAATCAATGGACCTAAACTACGCAAACGAGGCGCCCTCTGTCTATGACGCGTATAAAAAACAGTTCTGCAAACAAATTAGTTCAAATTTGCTTTGAGCGGTTACCGTGTTTACATTTAGGTACTTGTGAGTTTTGTTATGACTGATTTTTGATTTCTGTCATTTAAAGTTTTATGATTAGTTATTACTGTAACTTACTTGGTTTTGAAGTGATTAAAGTTTATTATCTTTGAAATGAATTCGAAAATACATGCAATTGTTCCTTGTGACGGATTAAAATGTGTGGAAAAAATACTTGGCCAGGTGAAGACTTTGACTTTTAGAGATAAATATGATATCGTAACTCACTAAACCTACCCCTGATTTGAAAATTTCTCAGAAAACGAAATCACATAATAGACAGTTTCATTCGTGTTGCATATTTTTCTCAAACGATAAGAATGCTTGGAATAGGTACATCAGGTTATAATGACTTATATAACTTCGCTGGTGCTATGAAAAGACATCAGAATTCTCAAATGCTGTTATTTCATTCTGTAGTTTTGGTAAACCGCGAACAAAAACTTGGTTCTATTTCTCGACCGATATCCGTGTTCTCGACAGTTACCTATGTGATGAAATTTCTAAGTGTGTGATAAAGAAACGAAGAACGGCTATGCTGTTGTATACTCTATGGCTGTTTAAATTGTGAGTATTTGCTATGCTGATTATATTACATATCAATATCGTAAACAAATGATTGATTTCATTGATTACTACTTTGTGCGCCATCTAGTGGATTATTCAGAAGTAGCCAGCTAGAATTTTGTTGTGAGCGAGCAAGAGTTGCCAAAAAATATCAATAGATGGCTCTTACATATTTTAAATCATTTATGATACAGGTATGATTATACTTAATTTCTATCTTATAATTAATAACAAATGAAAATGTAGCAATTAATCAGCATTACAGCAAGAGATTTTGCACTGATGATACGTGACGGCGGATTATAGCGCGAGTTTTTTTTATTCGAAATATTAGGTAAATGGGTACTTGGGTAGGTAGGTAGTAGAAGGTTCCTTGGCTTGCCCCCTTTAAAGGTATCTGGCACGCCACTGTGTGCTAGCTCCTAAAATTTATAATATATTCCTCAAAACAAATAATGACTGCAAAACATATATCTACTGTCCGCAAATTTAAAACCAAATTGACTCTCTGGCTAAAACAGTACAATTATGATGAAATTGAAAACTTAATTTCAGGCAAATAAATATTCTTATTATTTTATAACTTCACTTACACGCTATTCAAAACACACACACACTCCACAGAATGCTTAATTTTAAATCTAGACCTAAGTATTTATTTTTAAAGTATTTCTGACATAATAATGTATTTACGAAAACTGACGAAGACACTGGTCCCTATGATACAGTTTACACTAGTTTATGGACCAGGGGATTTATTTCTATGTAAAACTTTATGTCAATAAACATTTATTATTATTTCGTTTATTCATTGTTCTAACATATAAATTATATTTTTAAATATTTCAATAAAAAAACTTTAAAAATATAAAAACAGTGTCCCACCGGTATCGGGAACAGGGTCCAAGCTACCGGCGGTCAGGGCTCCAGAGAAAGGAACCTCCCAACAATACGAGCCGTGTCCAGGAGTACCGCTTTCTGGATCAAGCCCTTGATCCAGCCGCCTAACGCGAGCCTCCTAAGGTGTTGGTCGAGGCTCTTGGCTATTAAGCCATTGGCTGACACGACTATCGGTACAATGATCGCCGAGCCTACATCCCACGTCGACAACCTCGCGAGCCAAATCAATATACCTACTTGATTTGTTTGTCTTTCTCGGCTTTCACGAGGTTCTCGTCATGCGGAACGGATATGTCAACAATCATTGTACGTCTCTCTCTTCGGTCCACCACCACTATATCAGGCTTATTGGCTACAATAGTCCTGTCAGTGATGATGGACCGGTCCCAGTACAGCGTGATATCGCCATTATCGAGAACTGGGTCGGGCACATACCTGTAGTATGGCACCTCCGATTCCACAAGAGAGTAATTCAGAGCAGCAGAGTTGCTGATGGATAATCCTGGCTACAAGGTTGTGTCTATGCAAGTATTCCCCGTTAGCTAGACGAGAACAACCAGAGATAATGTGGCGGATTGATTCACCCGGTCCGTGACATGCCCGACAAATGTCAACCATGCCGTACTTCACAATAAATCTCCGGTAGTTATTCGTCATGATAACATAGTATTATTATTGTTGTTTTGCTAAACGCACGATATTTCTATCGTCTCGCCGAGATGAATTTCTCTTTTTAGGTACACGTGGAATATTTGAATTTTGATACGTGTTAAATGCTTCATAGCCTGGAATATTATTGTTTTGAGCACTGCAAGTGATCGGCTCTTTTTATATGACCAATTCTTATCCTCAGACCAATAAAAAAGTTATTGGTCTGAGTTCATAACGCGAAGTTTTATTATCACTTCCCTTGTAGATTCATCGCAACTTTTATTTTTCCCCATTGTTTTTATGTGAAATAATCAACTTCTTGACTTTTACAGTAGGTACTAAATGGCGCCAAAATTACGCGATTAATAATGGCTTAGTTACAGAGTGTTTGAATATTTTTTGAATAAAAAAAATAACTATCCTGCGTTCATAATTATGTAGCCAGCCCGTAAGTTTGCAATAGTATGTTAAAGTTTAATGTAAAATTCTAATTATTGAATTAATCATGTTATAACTGTGTGCTACGACAATGTGGAACAATTTTGTACAAAATTCACGTAAGTTTGAAAAAAGCTTGTTTTTTAAATAGTCTTTACTAATTATATGTGTCTACGAATGTCCAAAGAATAAAGTTGACCAAGCTTGCTAGTGAATAAATGGCTATTCATTCACAACAAGCAAGTTCCTTGCAAGTTTTTATGACGATTTTGGTCATTTAATGGCAGGCGGTCGCCTCCTTCTGCGAATCAGTAATGCTAGAGAAAGAGGCGGTCGCACGCGTGAGGGCACGGGCATCCTCACTCCCCAGCCGCCGGGATTCCAACCCCAACTACCGTAGGTGTGGGCTCAACCGTATACTATAATAGGTACCAACCGTAAAACTTTAATAACGTGTGACTACGGTTTTTCTTTTTGTTCTATTATTGTTTTTCCAGTAACCTTATTTTATTTATTTCAGCATCCTTAAAATCTTGTTTCATACTTTTTCAGCGTAGTCGGGTTTTAGTTTTTTTAGTCAGTCGATTTTGTACCGGTTGTATTTTGGGGAGTGTGCTTTGGAATTGTATAATTTAATTCCACCAAACCCGTTCCATCATCGGATCATTAGACGAATGGCGATGGTAGACACTCCGCCCTTGTGTACAAAACGTTTTGGGAACACATTCATTGTACGTATAGCTAAGGAGTAAAATTCCCTGCTAGTCTGTGTTTCCTGATAGTTACAACCGAGTGGACTTTAGTAAAGAGTGAATAGAGTACTTTTAGGCAAGCGTGCTCCATCGTTAACCACATCATCGCTTACCATCAGGTGATAGATCAAGGTCAAGCGCGAGCCTACCAATAATTGGAAAAAAAGCGGTACGTGGTCAACTTACCATTCCTTTTACCTTTGAGAAACGGTCGACTACTTGCCGTAAGATCGGCGCTACATAGTAGATGTGGAAATGAAATCACATACTGCAAATGACACCAGAGCACGGTTTAAAAGCTTGTTGGTTCATGCAACGCAATGTGTGATAAAGACTCAACGCGAAAAAAGAGAGAATACCTGAAAGCTGTGTTGGTATTCGGTAAGTAATTCCGTCATTCACAATATTTCACAAAACTTGCTCCAGTAAATACGCGTTTTTTTTTTTAAACTTTTATAGAGATTGGAAGTATTTTATTATTCAAAATCTTGATTTTTGCAAAGTTTCTAGATTTTGTTTTTCGACTTTTTAATTTATGAGTACATTATGAAGGGTCAAAGTTCACGCAAAATATCAGATTTTTAAGTCTACTGGAATAGTTTTTGATTTCAATAGAAACCTATACTCTATTCGCGATAGAGCATTAGACAGAAGTTTTAAGGTTGCTTTAGGGTACACTTTGTAATAAAAGTACAATATATGTATATTGTGCTTTATTACAGTTAAAATTGATGCTGAATTTATTAATCAACTTATATACCAACTGTTATACTTAAATGAATTTATTTAAATTATTCATCTTCTGAATTCGTTTTCGGCTTTTAATTAAATAAAATATTTAATAATTTATTTAATTAAAAGCCTCACTATTTTAGTTCTTACTTATAAAGTTTTTGTCTAATGATGAAGTGAATGGAGTATAGACAATAGTCACAAGGTAAATAAAGAAAAATAAGTAAACAACGTCATAATCACGTAAGAGCGATTGTATGAAATAATGTATCTCAGGTTGCACGCTCTTAATACATTATGTAGGCACAAGTTTTGACACAGAGAGATACGGATACAGGGAAAATACAGATGTAAAGAAAAAAGATAAAAGTATTTTTGCATAATTTTAATCTTTTATTATATTTATTTACCTTACTGCCGCAGGGCCGTTACTCAAAATTAACCTAACTTTAATTAACCAACATAGACGTTGGCACACGACCACACTAAATCTTCATAAAAATCTGTTTTATTTTTGGCTGATGTTCCAATTTATACTTGTCAATTAAAGTTTAGTAATGATTGAATATTTTGAAGTGACGTCCCTGAGTTCGTTATTATAGTTAGTACTACTTAGTTTAATAGTTTAAAAATTAAATGCACACATTAAACCATTTCGAAAAATGAAACATACTATATGTATAGTGTCAGAACAAATATATATCATTATTACTATGGGCCTATCGTTTAACTGAGATGGTACCTAAGGTAGCACGATGCGCGGCGGGCGCAAGTGGGCTCTCGCGACACACGAACACATCGTGATGCTACCTCAGACACCGTCTTGGTTAAGCGGTAAACCTACATTAGCTTCTACAATGATTTTAACGTAATCGAAACACAGGCAAATTGGCTGCCTTAAGCCTATTAGGTACAAAACAATATTTTTCAAAGGTGAAATCCCACAAAACTAAAATCACGATGAATATATTTGTCATATCTGCGATTGCCCCTGAACCTGCAACAAACTCATAAACGCTAAGTCGTGCGTGGTAGTGTGATTTCACCTTAAGATCTCTTTAATGTCATAAAGACTACGACAAGATCTACGACAAAATATTATTATTATTACTTCCTGCAGACAAACCTGTTTGACTTTTCGTCTCAAATAAGAAAGCTAGTTTACATTAAACTGTAGACAATTCTTTACTAACTAGATGAATAAGTATGTACTAACATTGTTTTTTTTCATGTTCTTTTTAAATCGAAAGCACCAAGGTAGCTCGCGAAATAAAATAAAAATCGAAGTTTGTTGTTAAAAACTTATTCACCAACATAACAAATATGTATTTACGGAAGTATTTTCATTAAATCTAAGGAATAACAGAACTCAAATGTCCTGATATCTTGATTCAATTGGGTAGGTAATTTAAACTTACGAGATTTGTTTTTCTAATTTTAATGCGTATACTCCTAAATACATGTTTATTACGGCAGCGTATATATACTTTTTTAATAGCTTGCAAACTATTTCTAAACCTTATATTTGAAAATATAATTCGAGATAATAGTCAAATTTTGAAACGCACGCTTGACAGAGGTCGAATTCCATTAAAAACTACTTTTTAGGGCCTTTTTAACACAAATTAACATAAACATCAACTTAAAATACACAACAGTAAAGTCGACTTCAGTTGGTGGCGATGATGGTTTGAAATCATCTTGAATTATATAATCAAATATAAGTTGTGAACTGTGTAAAATGGTTTGAATTTAGCAAACTACACGAGCGCTTTCCTTTATATTATAATAGGCTAAAAGTTCAAGCCGGCTATATCTACCTTACTTCAATCCAAAGTGATAACAATGTTAACAAACTTATAAAAAATGACACATTAGTAATTTATGTAATCGTGGGGCGTAGACTATCATTCTAATAAAATACCTTTGTACCTACAAAAGGTACAAAGGTACCTATTTTCAGAACTACGAGTACATACCCTGAGATAATTATATTTTTCCCCATTTTTAAATTACAGTTATAGAAATTGCTAAAACGCGTTTTATTTAATCATTGTTTTATTTAAAAAGTGAGATCACGACTTGCTAGGTACTCGTCAAAAATATATTCATTATTATTTAATAATGTATTAGTATTGTTGAAAAAAACGGGGAGTTAAAATTCAGGTGAAAAAAAAACAGGTTTGTTAACATTTATATCAAATTCTATTGCAATATTCTAATTCTAACCTGCCTGAACAATCTTATCTACGTTCGTTTTCTTCCCGTCACCGACATGCGACAAAGGTTCTGAGTGGGCATAACCGTAAAAATACACAATCCGCAAAGATTGAATCCACGTTTTGAATTTATATTATTTACTGTGAAGGTAGACAAATGACTTGTATGTTAATCGAGAGCTCTTATCGGATGCTGTAAATGTATTCAAGTAATCTTAAAAAGATCAGCACCACTGTCTGACACCACTCATTCTTAGAGCTTGGGGTACGTGATCGTCGTTGTGCAACTGACAGCGTAATACAATTTCCAGCAAAACAATTGAACGGCGGCCGTCCACGCAGCGCTTCGGCGCGAACGCACAAAATTTACTAGGGTACTATACGGGGATGGCATTACTTACAACAAGTCACATTTCATATCTGCTGAGAATAATAGTCATGACAGTTTTGCCACAGCACGATATTGGGACATCAGCTGCTTCAGAAGTGAGTTTCCAAAGTTACAGCATGTCTAAGATGTAAAATTTTCGTCCCTGTCGTGGGAAAACGATGTAACAAGTCACATTTCATATCTGCTGACAATAATAGCAATGACAGTTTTCCCACCGCACATAAGATATTGGGGCGTCAGGTGCTTCAAAAGTGAATTTCCAGTTACAGCATGTCTAAAATGTTAAATCTTCGGCCCTGTCGTGGGAAAACGATGTCTGTCGAGCAGTTTTTTTTGCTGGCAGTTGGTTTATAGATGGCCAACACTTTTAAACTGAGACCATACCAAAGGCCTCCATAAATTCTTGTACAATTAAGGTTTATTGTACTTTTTATTTTAAATTTTTTCTAAAGAAAATTATTTATCAATATTGCATAATGTTACAGTGAAAAACATGTATTTAGTTAGAACGCCATTTTACTAGCTGAGACTTTTTTATACCGGTCGTCTTAGTTACGCTTACCTAGTTATAACTAGAATTTACTGCTAGCCAAAAAATTATTTGAGATAAAATTAGTTCTGATTCTCAGACTAATAAAAATTGGTCTGAGTTCTGATTAGACAAAATGGTTAACTTCCTCCTGATAAAATCCCTACAATAGATTTGTAATTGTTTGATTTATCCCAAATATGTTTATCTAGTTAAAATGTAATTTAACTAATGTTCTAAATTAAAACTACTTTTAAAACACTCAACAAAGTCAACCAGTATAACTTACAAAAAGTTTTAACTGGTAAAAAGCGTTCTCATTAAATCGTGATTTCACTGTATCTTACATAACTAAAAAATAATGTCCAAATTGAGCCTCGTAATAAAGCTTGGGGCAGTCATTTGTCCACCAGATACGAACATAATGGGTTCCAGACCCTGCGCGACTGTACACATAGATGTATGTTATAACAATGTGGCAAAAAAGAGAAATTTAACACTGCAAAAACCTTACACAAATGATTAATTTGGTACATTAACGTACCATTCCGGGAATAGAAGTTCAAAAATACGTTATTCAGCATCGTCGTAACGCACTCTGCAAATAATGAAAAAATAATATTAGAAAATTTTAAAATTAAATTCCATTGAATACACTCATAAAAGTATGACAGCTATAAACATAACATTGGAAACTAGCTTGGGAAATAGTTTTATCTACTCTTAAATCGATAAGTTTCAATCATGAAATCAAAAGCTATGTGTATTGTTATAGAAGGTGCTTTCCATAACAAAATAATAAATAATAAGCTGTTTTTTTTTTTCTGTTAAAGTGAAAGGGACAGATTAGCTCGCGAAATTCAAATTTTCTCAAGTTTCTCTCTATTGAACGGCTAGTCATTCAATAGGATTAACTGAACTGAGAAGGATGATTTTAATGATTATAATTCCGTACATAAATAAGTGCTCGGCCGCCACTCATATTTGACACTGACCTGCAAAATACAAAACTTAAGAAAATTTGAATTTCGCGACTACCCTGGAGCATCCACTATAAAGTACAGCTCCAACGAGTTATCAAATTATAGGTTTTAGTTATCGTTGACGAACAATACAACACATAACAAAAAAACAGTTTGAAAAAGCGTTAACTTGGATAACTTGAGATTATATTTTGTACAAATTCCAATGCGCCAGCAGACAGATATGAAGTGAAGAAGATGAGGACAAAGACGTGTGAAAATTGCCATTCCGTTGGCGAACTCACCCAGATAAATAAGTCGACGTGTCAGTGTCTGAAAACTAGTAGGCAAAGACAAAGAACTGCCACTATAACCTTCAGCAAAGCGGTAAAACAGTGTCATATTGGAGTGAAAAAAATGATGATTTAGAGTTAGAACGCCTTTTTTTTATTAAATACCAATGCTACCGAAAGACAGGAAAGAAAAAACCAGGCAAGTGCGAATCGGACTCACGCTCTGAGGGTTCCGTACAAACTTACATAGGAAAACAGTTTGTAAATTCCCGAATTCAGATACGAAGATTTTGCCGAATCGCAAAAAACGTTTTTTTTGTGACGTAACTACAAATTTTCAATTTTTTTCTCTAATTGTGCTAAGAGACCTTGCTTTATAACTCTTTCAGGATTCTAGGTCAACGGGAAGTAGGTACCCTATGAATTTTGATTCCCTTGAGAGTGACGAAATATACGTTTTTTGCGACATAACCCAGAAAGTTGATTTTTTTCACAAGTTCAAGGGTCCGCAGACCTGAGAGTACATGGTTTTGATTTCAAGTCGATACCTCCACGCGTTTCCGAGATGAAGGGTCTTGACAGACAGACTGACGTACAAAAAATTGATCCTATAAGGGTTGTCATGGAGGGGGTTGAGACGTACTCAGACCACCGGTACATCCGGTTTGACGTCTCCGCCCAAACCTCGATCGCGCCGGTCCGACAGAACCCTTGTGGTCCGCGATGGGCGCTGAGGCAGATGGACCGGGAGCTCCTCTTGGAAGCCGCGACGGTACAGGCCTGGGTGCAAGCACCGGACAGGCCTGACGACATCGACGTCGAGGCAGTGATTCCGGGAGGCCATGTCGCAAATGTGCGACGCGGCAATGCCCCGAGTCCGTCCAGGACGTGCTCAGCGCCAGGTATACTGGTCACCGGAAATTGCGGCACTGCGCAACGCGTGCAATGCCGCGCGACGCCGGTATGAGAGGCGGAGCTGTACGAGGGTTACAGAGAGGCAAAGCGCACCCTCCGAGCGGAGATAAGGCGGGCCAAACTGGAGGCCCGTAGCGTGTGGCTGGGGACTCTGAATGGGGACCCATGGGGACGCCCTTACCAGGTGGTGCGGGACAAACTCCGCCCCTGAGCTCCCCCGCTGACGCAGAATCTTCGGCCCCAGCTTGTTGATGGTGTGGTGACTGAGCACTCTGTTCCCTGCGCGAGGGGAACACTCTCCCCCGCCCATGGCTCCGCCACCAGCGTCCGACGCGGACTACGATGGCGACGACGACAAAAATGCTCCAGGGGTGACCAAGGTAGAGATGAGAGTGGCGGTACGAAGGCCGAGTGCCAAAAATACCGCCCCAGGACCCGACAGCTTGTCTTGGGAAGGCCTGGGTCCTGGCCATGGAGGCTCTTGGGCCTCGACTAAGAGAGCACTTCAGCGCATGCATGGAGAGAGGCCAGTTCCCACTTCGCTGGAAGACGGGGAAACTGGTCCTCATCGCGAAGCCGGGGCGCCCTGCGGACTCTCCGTCCGCGTACCCGCCCATTGTGCTGCTTGACGAGGTGGCCAAGCTCTTTGAAAGAGTAATTGCAGACCGCCTTGTCGCGCACCTATCACGGGTGGGGCCAGATCTAGCGGACAGCCAGTTCGGCTTTGCAGGAGGCGCTTCACGGTGGACGCCATCATGTGCGTGCGAGCTCTCACAACGGGGGATGCCCAGGGCAGGTGTGTCGTGGCGGTGTCTTTGGACATCGCCAACGCCTTTAACTCCCTGCCTTGGAGTGGCATTAGGAGGGCACTCCGGTATCACCGGGTTCCTCCTGACTACCTCTGTCATGTTGTCGAGGCGAACCTGTCGGACAGGTACATTACCTACCCTGGTCACCAGGGAGAGTGGGAACGTCGAGGGACGTCATGCGGTGTTCCGCAGGGATCGGTACTGTGGAACATCGGACACGACTATGTGCTGCGCGGCGACCTCCCTGACGGGGTCAGCGTGGACACGCTGGTCCTGGCGCGGGGAGAGTCGTACCAGGCGGCGGTCGAACTAGCGAAACGCGGTTGCGACAGTCGTGGGCAGGATCCAGGAGTTGAGACTCGAGGTGGCATTGCACAAGTCCGAGGCCATGTGCTTTCACGGCCCTCGGAACGCGCCACCACCGGGTTTCCAACTAACGGTAGGAGGAGTTCACATCGGCGTCGGGTCGACAATGACCCGACCAATGGGACAATGGGACTCGTTCTCGACAGCCGGTGGGATTTCGAGGAACACTTCCGACGTCTGGCGCTCAAACTAAATAGGACTAGGGCTGCCCTCGGGCGGCTCCTGCCCAACCTGGGGGGTCCAGACGCCTCCTGCCGGAGGCTCTGCTCAGGCATAGTTCGGTCTATGGCCCTTTATGGGGCACCGGTGTGGACGCCGGCGCTGCGGAACCAGCCGGCGGCCCGGCTGAATGCATGCCGGAGTGTCATGGCCATACGGATGGTGCGGGGATACCGCACGGTTTCCCGTGAAGCGGCGAGCCTCCTTGATTGCCTGCCACCATGGGATCTGGAGGCAACAGTGCTTGCACGCATGCACGATCTGCGCATGTAGATGCAACGCCGGGGTGAAACTCCGTTGCCGCGACAAATCGCAGCATGGCGGACAGAGCTCCGGCGGGATCTCATGGTAAAATGGCGACACCGACTGTCGCGATCCAGTGCTGGGCACGCCACAATTATGGCGTGGCTGGAAAGACCTCACGGCGTCCTTACCTTCCGCATAACGCAGGTTCTCACTGAACACGGCAAGTTCGAGAAGATCCTGCACCGGATTCGTGTGGAAGCGATGCCCGGATGTCGCCACTGTGTGGACTGCCCGGAGACACGGTGGAGCACACGGTAGAGGTGTGCCCCGCTTGGGCAGAGCACCGCCGTGTCCTCGTGGGGGCGATCGGCGGCGGCGATCTCTCGCGCCGGGCCTTGGTACAGGGTCCGGTCCGAAGCGAGGAGGCAGGCGGTCGCCTCCTTCTGCGAAGCAGTAATGCTAGCAAAGGAGGAGGCCGATCGCGCGAGGCAACGGTCCTCTCGTCCCAGCCAGGATTCCGATCCCGATTACCGACCACCGTAGGCGCGGGCTTGTGGACGGCGAGCAATGGGTTGCTCGCCGTCCGACCGTCCAGACCGAGCCCAAGTCGTCGACGGCGCGTATTTTTCCACGCGCGCCTCAGGAAGATGTCAGCAAATCGTAGGAGCCCAGCAGGGACGAAGCCTACTGGGGCCATGGATATTGTGAAAGCGAAACCCGGGGCCCTGGGACGAAGGCAAAGAAAGAACAGGAGTGGGTTTTTAGTCAGTAAAAGTAGTCTGACACTATCTCCCGCTCCGCCCAAAAGCGAGATTTGTCTAGATGATTTTCTTAAAAAAAAAATCTTATCAGGGTTCCGTTTTTTCCTTTTGAGGTACGAAACCCTAAAAACATTGACAGCATAGGAGACTTGTATGAACACTAACTAGTTGTATCATCGTAGCATATTAATGTTATTATATGCTACAAGCCTTTACCCGCGGCTTCGCCCGCGTACATAAAATATAGCCTGTGTCACTCAGCAATAAAGCAGCTTTCTATCGGTGAAAACATTTTAGCAATCGGACCAGTACTTCCATAGATTACCTCCTATAAACAAAAAAAAACTAAATTTACCTCTATATATTAGTGTAGATTTGAAAGGTCTTAACAACATTCAATCGTATGATACCAACAGTCAGACATGCGCAGGCAAATATATATATATTTTTTTTTTCATATAAACCAGTGCTTGACTGCGATCCCACCTGATGCATGCATCTAAGCAGTGATGCAATCGTTGATGGTGTATCGTTGGTGGTGGTGAATTGATTATTAAAGTAGCTTTATCCAAATTCGCAAATAGAAATATTTTTTTATAAAGAGGAACTGGCTTACTGACATCACGCAAAGCTGAAACTACTGGGGACTATAACGTAGGCGAGCTAAGGTCTTTTTGAAATTTAACATAAGAGGGGGTGAAAAGGGGGAATTTCGTTTATACGCAAAATCTCATTCTATGAGTCAATATACTTGAAAGTTAGCATAGGTTAAAGGTAAATTCTTTTTTAGGGGTTTAGAAATTGTGTGGATGATTCTTATTTCTTGGGTTAATAAATCTGAAAGTTAGTACAAATTCTACCTAAAATTAATAATAAAGACATTACATATTAGTTTCTTTTTCCCAAAAGTACCCTCAAAATACGGGTGTTAAAGTTTTTATGAAAAACGTTCTCGAGAACACAGTCGCTGGCAAAGTGCTAATCGGTTCACAATTCAGTTAGTTTTAAATATCGATCATGAAACTTTTAATCTATCGGAAGGGAAACTGTCAACTAACAGAAAAAGGATGCACAAACTGACGTGACGTCACCGGCATTAGATTACGTGCGTTCAAAACAGTGTTTGTAAAATAGATATAGCGAAATATGGCCATCACGCCAGCTCATTTAATAACCAACTTCGGTGCTGTTTTGGTTTTGGCTGCTTTGAGTGGACATTCGGAGGGGCAAACGTGCTTGGAGGAAGAAAGTATTCCAGTAAGGGCTTGTAAGGATATGACTATCTTCCGGGCTCTGAGATTGTTCTGATAGCCGTGGATTACCTTTCAACTCCTCAGGATATGATGCCTCTAGGCGCTACGTCACTAAAGTGCTAGTGACCGTAAAATAAAAAAAATACATACAGCCGAACAAAGAACCTCCTTCTTTTTGAAGTCGGTTAAAAATAATAAAAAACGATTTAACAGTGGTCAGACGGACCCACATACGTTCCATAGTAATAGGTGACCAGTGAGTGCAATGTAATTACCCGAACGCATACCCCACCCAGATTACATCTGATTAGTTTAGTAGGTACCTTAGGCGTTCAGTCTAGACAGAGTTCAGTGAAGAATGGAAGGCTTCATTCACCACTAAATGGAAAAGACCACATGTGGTCATCGTGTAGATCGTGTAAACAACAACTTTGCCGTCAAACCACAGGTGTTATCTGGACAGAAAATCGAAGTCGCGTTAGGAATTCATGTCGCAATATCATCGCAGTCATTGGATTAAATGTTAAAAACTTGTCAAAATGAAGGGAAATTAGGAGTGTTTTTTTAACAGATTGCAATTGTGATGCGATGCCAATGCTCCTTTAAATACGAGAATTACCTTTCTGAACATATCTGAGTTTTGGTATACCTATCGACCTTCAAATGACGTATATTTATGTCACAACTTCATACAATGCTGGGTCCAAAACGTTCAGTAACTTGTACAAAACGGCCGTTTATCGACGGAATTGTCACACCCTTTAGGAAAAATTAGGGTGTTTACCGATGATAACGCGCCTGCATATCGAGTTGAACGAGCTAGACGATTGTCGCCCAGCTCGCCCAACTTAAACCCCGACCGTAAAGCACACATCACAGACCCTATCAAAGATTATTGATTACTTAATGGGATACGAATGTTACCGCAAGATTTATTGGACAATTTGATGTTCAGTATAGGAGGAGGAAATTTTCGTTTCTGTTTGTGCTAGAGGAGTAATTATTTTGTATTAACTTCTTGAGTAGCGTAATTAGAGACACAATAGTAAGACAATAGCGCACGACCGCCGGCGTTCGTGCGGGGATCAACAGCTTAATTTGCTAAAAAAAAAAAATAAGTGTGGCACTCGGGGACTGCCGCGGTAAAGCTATTGCATAGCATTTTGTATCAACTTATGCAATTATAATTATTTATTTATTTTATTTATGCAGTATTTCTTTTTCTTTGATATTAACCTTTTGAGTGCGTAATTAGAGACACAATAGTAAGACAATGGCGCGTGAACGCCGGCGTTAATGCGGGGATCAACAGCTTAATTCAAGTTACACTTTTTGAGCGTGGTGACCGATAAGAAAACAATATTTTTTCTTTTATTAAATAAATAAACGAGCTTCGTAGTCGTACAATACGGCTAGTTGCACGCACACAAACAATACGGCTAGTTGCACGCACACAAACACCCTTCAAGCCACACCTCCGTGCCCGTCGGAGTGGGGAGCGTGAGGTTTTTTTCGTTACGGAATTTCTGGATTCGGTCCCCGCGCTCAAGGCCCTCGATAGAAGCTATGCAATAGCTTAACACAAAAATTATTTCTTTATGAAGAAGACAAGAATAATAAAGTGGACCTCACCTCTGACGTTGACCGCGCCTTTTGCTCAAACGTCTTCCTGATGAAGGATCCTGTAGTGTGAAGCGATTTGTGGTTTCTGGAGCCACTCTCAAGTTCCGGGAATCTACAGAACGAGCCTTGCTCACCTGTTATTAAAATGACAGTTTTTAAAAACGGTTTAATTCTTTAAATCTATAGACGCCATGTTCTTCCAATAGATATAGACTTACCTTATCCATAAATTTCTTTATCAACTCCGGACAATTTAAATTGTTTTCTGGTTCCCAAGAATCAAATTTACTTGACCATCCTTTCCAATGAATAAAGAACTCCCTCTTTCCATTCTTCTTGTGACGAACTTCTAAAATGCGTTCAACCTGAAACAAGAAAATCGACTTTAGTTTTTTTTTAGTATGCTTTTTAGTGATTCTTCTGCTTAGATCAATAGAGGTCAATGAATTAAATCTAATAGTATTATTTAAATTCATCTACAGCTTGATACTGAAAATATATATTAAACTGTTATATCCAACCAATCTCGATGTGGTCCACTACCACCTTGAGACTGACAAGCCCCATTTACTTTTCTTGTTCTCTTTCTTTTCCCCATCTGACGGACATCTGATGCGTCCCGACGCAGATCAGATGTCCGTCAGATGCGGCGTGTCTCGACTACTCGGGATACTCATTGGAGCACCATTTTCTGCAGCGTGCCCGGATTTGTGTGTACGTCCGCAATGAAATCTGCTGCCAGCGTCTACGTCACCTTGAAAACCCGTTTCTCGACTTTTTGGTTGTTGGTGGACAACGGTATGGACAAAATTGTCTATACCTGTGTCTACCGATCGCACAGCGGTAACCAGAAGGCGACTCGACCGTTTGGCCACCTCCTTTCCTTCCTTGGGTTCAAGCCACATACAAGACACATGTAGTGATGATAAACTGATCCCAGTACAACCCACATGGTCATTTTCGAGAACTGGGTCGGGCAAATATTCCGCGGGATGTAGTCTCATTACCGATGATCTTGTTATTGTTCTTATTATTCCGTTTATTTATTTATACATTATCAATACATAATAATTATTTATATATTACATATAAATTATATTTTTAAATATTTCAATAAAATATTAAAAAAAAACATTTAAAAATATTATTCTAGTTATTTTCACATCTATATTATTATATAAAAGAAAGTCGTGTTAGTTACACTATTTATAACTGAAGGACGAACCGATTTGGATGAAAATTGTTGAGGATGTAGCTTAGAACCAGGAGACATCGGATACTTTTATCGAGTAGGGTAGGGTAGAGTAGAATATCAGTCAGTCAGTTGACGGGAGCGAAGCCGAGGGCAAAAGCTAGTATTTAATATTAGTATGGATGACTATCATTCAATATTTTGATTTCATTTT
This sequence comes from Mythimna impura, assembly GCA_905147345.3. Lineage (NCBI taxonomy): Eukaryota > Metazoa > Arthropoda > Insecta > Lepidoptera > Noctuidae > Mythimna > Mythimna impura. The sequence goes on along the minus strand of LR990357.1, from coordinate 16,784,728 downwards.
ATTTTCTACATCATTTTGAATCTATTTACGCCTAAGGTTTTTTTACTGTAGGGAGGTCTGGGCTCCTAGCCCCAAGCCCCCAACCAGTGTCATGTATAGATTGTGTCTCATTGAAGATAATAAAAACCCTGGCCAATTTTCTTTAATTCACATGAAAATGAGAGTTAAGATTTTAATAAATCTGAAGAACTATCTTCACTTGACCTAAAAGTTTGGTTTTTATGAAATAAACCAGCTGTTGCTCATGACTTTGTCCAACATAACGCCTCTCGCCAGAGCAGGTCACACTGACTAAAACCCACCTGGTGTTACTTTATTCTTTCTAAGCCTAGCTATCAGAGATTGGAAACTAAAATGTTAACTAGTTTTTTTTTTTGTTATAGATACCTTTTCTACATTCATATTAATTTAGTTAAAAAAAAAAACTTGTTTTGACATTACAAACTTACATATCAATTTTATTATTAGTTTTTTTTATTATTTCCTTACCTCATACTCCGCATTTTCATCAGCATTACTGCCATCCCAATCATTTTTGGCCCTTTTAGCAGGTACTTTGGTTTCTTTTTTTGCTTTCCTCTTATTATTCTTCTTCTCTGCTTTGCTCTCTTTGTTTTTAGAATTCTCTTTCTACAAAAGAAAAAGAAAATAATCAAATGTAAATATCCCCAACAAAAGTGACTGCTCTCAATATTAGTTAGATAAAGTGCACTCTTACCTCATCATTATACTTGTTAATTAGTTCAGGGCATGATAAAGTGTTCTCAGGTTCCCAGGTGTCATTATCAGCAGAATAACCCTTCCAACGTATTAGGTAATGAAGTTTTCCTTTGATCTTCTTGGAGTCAACCACTTTTTCAACCTAAAATTTTTGTTAAAGATTTAGATTTTACATAAATAATAAAAAGATCAAACATATTGAACATGATTAGGTTTGGCCTGCTTCCAAACCTAAACATGTTCAATATATTTGATCTTTTTGGAAGCAGGCTCTGGAGAGAAAGTATCCTAAATATTTAGGATTTTAAGAGTGACCTACACAGCCTTTTCAAAGTTGAACAATTATCTGTTCATATACCCTGGAATACTGTACCTCTCAAATGGTAATAGCAATTTTTTCAAAAATTAATAATAATTCTGGAAATTATTGTCCTTCTTTAGTCACAAAATTTGAACACTTTTTTTGAAATATCTAGTGAAAAGAAATAATAGATTACAATTTTTCACCATTCAAATTTAGTAACATCTTAAAAAAATATTTATATACATTAGTAATAGTGTTTGTAATCTAAGCTGACATACAGATAACTAGGCTAGGGCAGGTGTCATCTTTGCAATTGGAACATTTGCATCTGAATCACTGAAATGTTCCGGAACAGTGATATGAATCATTTGGAACATTGGCTCAAAAGATACAAATGGAACATTTGGAACATCGGCTCAAATGAACTGTTATCTCGCGACACAGTCACACGGAGACAGAGAAATGTTAGATGATAATTATGTATCATTGGATAGCTCAAAAGATACAGACACTGACTGTTATAAATCGTCATCTGTTACGTCACGTCACACACACTAACAGTTTTATTAAATTGAAATTTGATTTAAGAATAATTTTATGCAGATATTTAGTTCAGGTCATTAATTATATTTAGGTACACTATTTTAATTTTACGTTTTAATTCATTAAACCCAAGCGATCGCTCTCTCATTGTCTTTCTATTGTCTCTAATTACGGTATTCGAAAAGTTAATTTGAATTTTAAAAAATCATTTTCCAAAAAATTACAACCAACTTCGAACTAAAAAAAAAACACTGAAAAGTGCAAAATAACTTTAATTTCGGAAGTCGGTGTTTCTATAATAGTTTTGTCTCTTCGTTATTTAACACCGACTTCCGAAATTAAAGTTATTTTGCAATTTTCAGTGTTTTTTTTACTTTGAAGTTGGTTGTATTTTTTTGGAAAAAGATTTTTATTTTACACTTTTCAGTTATGGTACCACCACTAAAAAGTACCCCTCAGCCAAACTTAAATACCTTATAGCCAGAGTGCATCTCATGACAATTCTAATAATCCCAAACACGGTTAGATTACATTAATTTATTACAGAGTTCCGGTGCCTAACTTCAGGCTTCATCATGAGATCAGTTCGATATATTCCCCCTCTACTTTCAGTTAGTCATCGACTACACATATAAACAAAGCAATTTTACTTGTTACGATGGTTCTGCTGTGATCCTATGAGGAGTTCTGTTCCATATCTTCGAAGGTCATGATCAGATCATAACAATATTTCTATGGCACCAACTCGGAAGCATAAACATTCAATAAAAAAAACAATATTTCAAAATAGGTCCACAATTGACCGAGAAATCGGAGAACATAGATAAAAAAATAAAATAAAAAACATACATTCAACCGAACATATAACCTCCTCCTTTTTGAAGTCGGTTAAAAAGACTGCAGGTCACTTAAAGTAAATAGTGTTTCAGTGTTCTAATTGTTCCAAATGTTGCATTTAAAACGTTACTGATGTACCAATCTTTCGGAACACTAAAATGTTTCGGAACAGTACTGATAACATATGCCTCTCACTTTTTAGCTGGCAAGCATGCATTTTATGATCATCTAAATCTCCCTGTACCAACCTCAGGCACCATGTATATTGTTCAACAGAGACAGCTCTACAATATGTGTAAACATAAATTGGTTATTGTAAAAATGAGATCTCCACCATAATCAATATTTGTAATTTCGTCACCTAAATAGAAGGTTACTGTTGCTAAGCAAATTATAATAAATATAAAACGGAGTAATTTATTTTTAACAGCCCGATTTTTTACAGCGTAGGGCCCTGGTCTGCCTAGTCTACATCCACATCAAAAAATTATGCAACATTTAATAAATACGATACATTCACTGCAAGCCTAAGTTGACCTACCGACCCACCGTGGAGCCTATCTGACCCCACGCAAGTAATGACGGGTTGAAAGTCTATTTGAGCGAATTTAACAAGGTCTGGGCAGAAACAGGGTCATCTTAATGAAGAATTAAAGATTAACCTCTTACTACTTCCCTCCTGTGAATGTTTACAAACATGACTATTATAATACAAACCTCATATTCCTCTTCGGCGACATTTTTCTCAGATTTTCTCTTTTTAGACTTGTTTTTTGCTTTGCCTTTTTTCGGAGATTCTTTGGTAGAACTAGTTGAAACATTCTCATTTAGTTCGACATTATCAGTCGATTCAGATTCGGGCTTTTTCTCATCTGGGTCAGCTTGGCGTTCACCGTCCGCGTCAGCGTCAGCGTCGGCATCGGCATGTTCATCATGAATAACAGACCCATTCGTGGATGATATCACATCATCATCCTCTTTGCGACTCTTTGATATCTTACGCATTATAGCGATCAATTTAGTGGTACTAATATAAGCTTAGAACAGTATTACACGTATACGACTGGTGCTAATTTTTAAGGAGGGAAAACCTAGGTACTTACACAGGCGAAATTGCGTGGGTACGCTTTGGTTGGCTTTCTTGGCTAACAAAAACTCTTTACTCTATGCCTTCGGACCAGAAAATGTTGCAAGTTGTAAAACGAAAAAAAAAACTATTTTGATTGACTAATAAGCCGACCATACACGGTTGGTTTCACGGTTGATCAGGAATTCAGATTCTTAAGTTTTTAAATGTTCTATTACTTGAGACATAATCCGCTGATAAACAAACAGAAGGACGGACGCTGAAACAGTCGAGGTTTTATACTAGGGTTCCGTCCGTTCTGAGGTTTGGGTGTGGAACCCTAAAAAATTAAAAGTAGAACTAAAAGTGGTCGATATTTTATACGACCCTACTTATTAATAATTAGTGCTGGACCGAATCAGGACTTTCCATATTCCATCATAGATGTACAAAAAATCTACAACGACATGACTTAAAGAACTTAGTATCAAGCCAAAAATATTAACAAAAAAAAGCACGAAGAAAGAAGCACAAAAAATTTTTTTTGTTCACAAATAAATTAAAACACAAATAAATTATTCACAAATTGTTTCCTAGTGGATATTGTGATGAAAAATTGGTGTAGTTTTGTATCTCAAGTGTCTGCGCTACTGGACAATACGTGGAATCATTGAAATAGGCTCGATCTTAGTAAATTGGAGCTGAGAATTTTATTGTAGTTTTGGCTACCTCAGCGAAGTTTGCTAAGAAGGCTGAATCGATACATTTTTTTTTTATTCTTGATAGGTTCGCGCTTGACCGCTATCTCACCTGATGGAAAGCGACGATGCGGTCGACGATGGAGCGCGCTTATCTAGAAGTAACCTATTCACTCTTGACTTAAAGATTCCCGGGTTGTAGCCATCAGGAAACACAGATTTCGGCAAGGAATTCCACTCCTTATCTGTACGCACAATGAATGTGTTCCCAAAACGTTTTGTGCGTATGGGCGGGATGTCCACCATTTGCTGCGAAATACTACAAAAACATTAGAATGTATTACACGCGCATTCTAATGTAAAACGAAAAGAAACAACTACGATATTCGAATACGAAAGACATTATTACTAGAAAACAACGAAAGACTAGGCGATATGATCAAACGACTATAGCCGTTCCTAAGAGAAAACAGAAAAAAAATGACATGACATCAACCCTGCGTTCCGAATTGGGATAAAAGTAATTATTTTGCGAATCCAACCAAATTTAATAGTCACAAAATCTATGGGCTATTGAGTTGAGTAATAATAATAATTGTAAAGTTGCGCGTTGGTCGGATTCGCGATATCATCGCTTTTGTCGCAATTCAGAACGCAGGGCAAATGACTTTGACAAATTCTTTCAAGTACAGATTACGGCCCTTAGTGCCGTAATGAATTCAAGATCCACTATTTTCGAGATTGTAGGAAGCTATTAATTATTCTTAAAATATAAACCCATCCACGGTTGATCAACCTCTTATCAAAAGATACTGATGTTTACTGGTATAACTTTTAGTACCAGGTATCTAAGATTGATAGTGAAATTCTCAAATAAGTGAACACAGTGCAAATGAAAATTTTCAAATCATGACCAGCCGAGGAAGTTTTAAAAGCGCTCGAATGAACTTTAAAGTGCAAAACGAACCGCTTGAAAGTAAAGGTACCAAGCCTACTCGAGAAGAATCATCGATACTAGAAGTTTTTGTTTTAATGATAGTGTACATTTGTAAAAAAATTTTGTTCTTTGACACCAATTTAAAAATAGCTGTTTATTTAGGAGCACTCTTTCTACTATCTATTGTTGCAGACGTATTGACATTTCCCAAAACATATTTTTCGAGGAGTGATAACATATTTAATCAATATTTTGTGAAAATTGGATGGTTTTGGACACTGTTCATGACTGTGCCTTATGTTTTATTAACATCCTACACGACATGCTGTGGAAAGAGAAGAACTGTCGCAATCGCTCATTTATCAAGACTAATTGTTGCCACTGGGTTTTGGTATATGTGGACATCTGTTTTCAACATTATAGAAACTAGCTATGGACGCTGTAATAATAAACAATATGAAAGCAAAACATTATGCTTGCAGAAGGGGCATTTTTGGAATGGTTTTGACATATCTGGCCACTGTTTTATTCTTATTTATTCAAGTTTGGTGTTGATAGAAGAGGCAAAAGCAATTAATGGCTGGGAAAAAATAAAAGACTACATAAGAGATGAAAAGTATGCTCGAAGTATTGATGACAAATCTGCCAGTGTTAATCCTTTGAAGAATATTACTACAGATGAGTTAAGTATTTTAAAAATGTCTTATGAGAATTTCACACCATATGTAAGAGGATTTTTCATAGCTATTGCTTTGTTACAATTATTATGGGATGTAATGCTGGTTTCAACAATATTATACTACCATATCATGGTGGAAAAATTTATTAGTGGTATTATAGCAATACTGACTTGGTTTGTCACTTACAGAGTATGGTATACCATACCAAACATTTTGCCTAATTTACCAGGAGAAGGTATATTTAGATACAATAATAAGAACAAACCAGTTCCCATTACACCTGTCTATCGAAAGAGAAGTTCTACAAATGGCAAACATTTTATGGGTATGCCAATTAACATCAACCAAGATTCAGAAAATACTAAGGAGGAAGCCAGATAGTTCATTAGTGATGAAAATTTTTAGGTATGGGTATTAGCATAATGTAGTTTGAGCTGGAATCGGTTTGAAATTAATAGATTTTGTATCTTGAAATCTACAGTGGGTATATTTTGTGGTTGGTAATTTTTATAAATTATATTACCTAGGTAATTAAGTAATGTTGATAATTTTATATCTAATTTAAGCATAAAGGGTGGCTTATTTACTGTGGTCCAAAATTATAAGCCTCATTCTAAAGGCTTTTTAAAACTATTGATTGTTGCTGTAACCATAATTCATTAATAAACTTAGATCAAAAAAGAGTTTGAAAAGATAGTTATTCTTATTTCTTTATGGCAATTAATATTCCATTGACATACATGATAATATAAAAAAAAATTGCTTTGTTATGTTTTTTTTTATATTATTATATGTAGGATATATTCCTGAACTAAATGATTATTTTATTCAAAGATTTAAGGAGTCTGATTTGCAAATTTGTTTTTTTTTTTTATATTTGGGAATGCCAAAACACAATCACATTGAATAATGAATACCAAGAATTTAGGACATGATTCTGAATGAACTATGGTAGAGTTTATGGCAATTTATTCTAATCTTTGTTGCATTTTTTTTTACTTTTATTTGTTGTTAATAATAGGTCTTTATCTATGAAATTGCAGTTTTTTAAAACGGGTTGCTTTGAAGTGACAACATCTTTGGATTGACTTGGAATTATACATTCAAATAAACTTTATATTACTTAAAGGTATTATCTAATAAACACCTAATTTCTAAAAAAGAATAACTTTTTTCGAAATTAGGTGTTTATTAGTTTCTTTTTGTTTTGTATTTTCTGTAATACTTATTGCAGTATTTCTAACCATTTTTGTATAAAATCTAAGAAAACTCGCATTATTTTGTAATATGAGTTCTATCGTGGAAACAATGTGTCTCAAGTGGTATGCAATATTGATGTGTATACATCATCAATATTGCATACGGACTTAAAACTACTAATGAATGGGATGTCTATTTTTGTTTCTATCACTTTTACATGGGAAATTTTATCTCACGAACAACTTTTCTTCTCAGGGCGGCTACAACAAAAAAATTCCAAAACAAAAGCTATTAAACCAAAAACAGAGTTCTTTTGTTAGAAGAAAGTCGTAGGTATACGTCATTGATATTGCTTGCCCTTTGAAATGCATAGTTTCTACGTTAGAAGTCTTAATGTGAAACAACGTTTTTTTTTTATTAGCTTTCATGGTTATAAGTAGGTACTGCGATATTACAGAAAACTCAAAGAAACCAATAAATGCCTCATTTCGAAAAAAGAATAACGTACCTATAATATAAACGGAAAAGCAACGCCGTGTCCTCGTGGAGGCGATCGGCGGCGTTGATCTCTCGCGCCGCCTTGGTACAGGCCATGGTCCGGAGCGGCGGCCGATCGCGTGAGGCAACGGTCCTCACGCCCCAACCGCCGCCGGGATTCTGATCCCGATTTCCGGCTACCGTAGGCGCGGGCTTGCGGGCGGTCAGCAATGGGTAGCTCGCCGTCCGACCGTCCGGACCGAGCCCAAGTCGTCGATGGCGCGTACTGTTTCACGCGCGCCTCAAGGAGATGTCAGCAACTGTAGGGGCCCATCAGGGTCGAAGCCTATTGGGGCCAAGGGTCTGATTCTGAAAGGAAGACTCGGCCCTGGTACGAAAGGCAACGAAGGAACAGGAGTGGGTTTTTAGTCAGTAAAAGTCTGACACTATCTCTCGCTCCGCCCAAGGGCGGGGGATGTCATAAGATGATTTTCCCACCGGAAAAAAAAAACTAATATAAAGTTTATTTGAACCTAAAATTCCTAGTCAATCCATCCGTTTTAAAAAAAACGTCAATTTCACAATTTACATATTATATTGTTTTGGTATTTTTATTATCAGACTGTTTGACGGCTTCAAGACTCCTTATAATAATGTTTAAAAAAAAACTAATTTCACAATATTTGTACAAAATATGAGAAATTATTAGAACTACTTAATACATGTTGTTTGATGGAGAATGTTGAAAAACGTCGTTTGATATGTACGCGTGAGCATTTACCATTGCACACTAATAAATGCACAACCTATTTATAGTAGGTACCTATAATAGTTAAAACCTGTTTTGCATTTTGTCTGTTATTTGTGTGATATCCTAATATATTTATACATACATACAAGTAATAAGTTGTGTTTTTTATAATATTTGTTTCTTGTTACTGTAGCATTAACTGAAGTTTTCATCCATGACCTGACCACATTTAAGATTTCAATTATTATATTTTTGGGTAAATTGTAATAAACAGATTAATTAAACCAGTTTTATTATTATTAGGCGATTTTTATTTCCTGTACTTATGTACCTAGATAGGTATGTATGGGTGTCCGATAATTAATGGTGGAACCTTGAAATGGATCTTGGTAGAACCAATGGCCATACGATAAAATACACAAATTAAAAAAAAAATACATTTACTATCATTTATGTGGTCTATCTCCCGAAGTTCTTCATCAGATCTTCACCAAATTGAATGGGACCACACCTGACAGACTAACTCTTCGAAACACAAAAAATAATCGTCGAAATTGGTACACATTTGTCGAAGTTATCGCTGAGTTATAAAAAAAAAAACATTCAGATGACTTTTTTTGTAAGTCTGTTAAAAGTTAGACTTCATAATTATAATGGTTTGGATCACAGTTGGATCAGGTCGGAGCGAGGAGGAGTGGCAGGCGGTCGCCTCCTTCTGCGAAGCAGTAATGCTTGCATAGGAGGCGGCCGATCGCGTAAGGCAGCGGTCCTCACGCCCCAACCGCCGCCGGGATTTCGATCCCGATTTCCGGCCACCGTAGGCGCGGGCTTGCGGACGGCGAGCAATGGTTGGCTCGCCGTCCGACCGTCCGGTAACCGTTCGGACCGAGCCCAAGTCGTCGACGGCGCGTGCTGTTCCACGCGCGCCTCAAGGAGATGTCAGCAACTGTAGGGGCCCAGCAGGGTCGAAACCTACTGGGGCCAAGGGTCTGATTCTGAAAGGAAGACTCGGCCCTGGTACGAAAGGTAACGAAGGAACAGGAGTGAGTTTTTAGTCAGTAAGTCTGACACTATCTCCCGCCCCGCCCAAGAGCGGGGGATGTCATAAGATGATTTTCCCACCGGAAAAAAAAAAGTTGGATTAGGTATGTATATCACAAATCTGTCAAGAAAAGGCAAAAAAAAGGTTTTATCAGTTTAATAAATATATCATAACAAAGGTAAATAATACTGTTTTATCACAACTACTTTATAATACCTGATGCTTATATTTACATTTTACGGCCTGGCCACGAGTTTTGACTTAGCGGGACGGGGCGATGCGATATTGCTCCATGCATTATAATCATTAAATTACCTCCAAATAAGATTCACTTAGGTTTTGATTTATCTACCTGCCATCATATATTTTTCTGTAATTTGCACAATTTATTCGCTTAGTTTGTTTCAAGTGGATCTTAAATCCTCCATGAGATCCCAATATTTCAGCCTTTACTACATGACTTACAAAATCTGAAATGTTCACTAAACCCTAGTAGTAACGACAGCAGCAGCGGCAGGCGACATCGAGGTGGACTTTTTTATCATATTTTAAGCACGCTGTTCAAAAACATGTATTTTGTTGCTCATACATAAAACACAAATTTGTAAGTACCTACAAAAACTGCAGTTTTTTTTTTACTATACTTAAAGACCTGAAACTTGGAGGGTATATTCTTTGTATGACCTAAGCATCCGATAAGAAAGCATTTTTCGAAATTCTACCCCTAAGGGGGTGAAAAAGGTGGGTTTGTATGAGACAACGTGATTCCTTGGTCCAATCTACTTCAAATTTTTCATGAACACTCTTTAACAGAATTAATGGAAGACATCTTATTGATCCATCCATCCCCTGACGGGGTTAAAAAGGGGTAGAAAGTTATTTTGGGGGTGATTTGCTTCGAACTTGTTATCAATACTCCTTAGTACTTTTGATTTACTTAAATTACATTTTATTTAGACACATGTTTGAAAACTCAATCTGATTTTATTATGTTATTTATAAATGAACCCCTATTTTTCCTGGTCACGCTATAAATTAAAAACGACTGGACCAATTTTAATAATTCTTTTTTGTTTTGTTCAACAGCATACATTGAAGGTTGTAGGGTAGGTAGGTAGGGTAAGTGGGTAGGTAAGTAGCGAAGTGTAGGTAGGTAACTAGGAAGGGAAGAGCAGGGTAGAGTAGAATAGAGTAGTCAGTAGACGAGAGCGAAGCCGCGGGCAAAAGCTAGTTCTTCAATAAAATGCGCCCTTTGAAATGCTTCATACATTTTGGCCCCGCACTATATTTCCGTTTGTTGCAACAAGGTCGTGGCCAGATTGTTAAATACCTATTAGCAGTACACAGGGTCAGAAACAGATCATAAATATTCATAGATGTTACCGGCCACCCAGGCTGCTGTGCCCGGCAGGCGCGGAGATATCTACGCCCGCGTATTTCTATCTTATCTTCTCTTCTATTCTGGTCTTCAACACAGTGGACACAGTTTTGGATACCCCTTTTCGACTGCCACAACTTAGAAACGTGTCAGCGTACACGGTGCGTCACGTGCGTTCTTGAAACATACCTACACAACTTGCAAATTGTCACGTCAATCGAGTAACTAGTTAATTCTATTTCTACGTCAATCTTTATCTAGCTTTATTCGACACATTGGATATAGGCTCGCTCTAAATGAATTCTTCCATTTGCAGAGAGCAAACTTTTCAAAAATGTAGAGCGAGCAGTCAATTTCGCAAGACGCCGCGCTTGAGCGTGTAGGCCGTGACCACACGGTTAAGGTTATGTACACATTCTATTGCACGTATACATAGGTAAGACCGCACCTAACTACCTACGTAGTATACATAAAAATAAACAAATACTCATTCTACTTTTTATTTCTAAAATCTTTGTTTTAATTTGCTTTATATCTTGTAGACTACTTTACTTTTTAGTGTATAATTTTTTTGAAGATGTATACAATTGCAACAACAACGCCAATAGATACAGCACCGGCAGCTCCCAAATAAGCTGGTGGTTGAGACATTACAATCATTTTAAGATGAACAGGCAAATTAGGTATTGTTTTTTTGAAGGATTCTCGTTGTTTCACACGATTAAAATAGTTTTCTAATAAAGGACGTTTTCCTGCTTCCCAATATCTACCTTCATAGCCAAGTTCCCAAAGACGTTGAAGGAGGATGGCTAGATTAATATCAGCAATACTGAAGTTTTCACAGCACAGCCAGTTACCTAATAATAGAAAGATTATTTTAAAATTATAAAAATAAAACGACAAAGTTCAAATCGAATTCGAGCATCGAAAAAAATAATAATCTATTGAGCGTGGATCTAAAACTGTGAGGATATCCAAAAATACCTACTCAACTGAGAGTAGCAGAAGTCTATGGCTCTAATTTAATCAAAACTCAGAGATTTAAAGAGATACAATTTGGTAGTATATACCTATTTAATGTCTGTCAAGACTAAAATTGCATCATAAGATTTTTGAGAAAAATAAATAGTAGGTACCTACAATGTGTTTCAGCAACATCAAGGAATTCGATTTTTGGCTAGAAATATAGATTTTTTTTAAACCTATGATGCAGTTTTAATTTTCGTCAAAATAGGACCCGAGAGTAGGTACTTTCGAGTATTTTTCGCTATTCCTCAGTTTCTCCTCGGATTTACTTAGTCATCCACCAAGCCAACACAGTGACGCTACAGCGGATTAAAAAACACAGCGGTTCATTGGGCAACGATGCGACAGATGAATTGGCGTTGGTGTTCGGGCCCGAACCCATGGACAATGGTCCGCATAGGCCTAATTGCCTAAGTGCGAAAACCCATAGAGAGTTGCCTTGGTACCTACTCGTATATATGGGTTAAACAGAAAAATTCATATCTGCTCTTTGCATTTTGCTTATTTATCTTTTCTACCATAAGCAGTAGGTCCTATCTGTAGGTTGGACAAGAGTGGAAATCATACCTACTTACGAAGTTCATTACCGCGATGTTCTTTATTGCGAAAATTTCGCTATCGCGATCGCGATCGCTGTCGCGATGTTCGTTGTCGCGAAATTTTTTTACTGTGATGATCACAGCTTGAGTAAGTAATTTGGTACCTACCTATGTAGTGGAAATATTATATTGTTGAACATGACTAATAAATGAACAAAAATTGCAACCAATTTGAATTATTATTGGATCAAGAGATAATAATGCCCAATAAAATCAACATAAACAAAATTCACGAACGAATTATAAAGAACTTTCGCTACAACGTAGGGTGATTGCGCTGGTTTCCGTCCAGTTCCACTATTCGTCCATTTGACTAAGCTGCTACAAACATATGCGTAAAACTTGACTACAAACCAACCTTCCCGCGCAAGTTTGGTCTTTTTGTGATGCGTAATGTCTAAGCAACAATTCTACTAAGATGAAAATGTAATTAGACAATTAGCGAATTTTAAAAAATTAACGCCAGTAGCCACTACGCATCCGTGCTTTGAAGAAGCCATCGAGCTAGAAAAAAAAAATACCGACGGGAAAAGTTCATGGCAAGTTTAATTACTAATAAAGCTAGTTTACGGAATATTTTTGGCACGTATGTCTACTTATAAACATAATAAATACAATTTAAAGTGTTTTTTATAGTTTTTTTCTAGACATCTTAGATAAATATAGTGGACTAATACTAGCATACCAAGTTTGCAAACTATTTGGTTTTCGTCCACATGGACGGAAACACAGTCAGCTAGGTGAATATTTGTAATGGTCATTTCACTTCAACAGACCTATAAAATACTGAATATTTTCTCTCAATATGATCTTTATTGCTATTAGATTAGATATTTTAGTTTCCGTCCACTCCTTTGTTAGTATTGCGCAAATAAAACAATACTTAAAGGACGTGGACAGAAACTAAAAATAGCTTAAAAACTTGTTTTAGTTTTCGTCCAAAAACGAATACTGGGGTGGATGAAAATTAAGAAATAGTTAATCTTTTGAAATCTAAGGCCCGTATTATAGAACTACAATCAAGACTCAAGCATTACTTAAAACGAGTCTCAGTTGGAGTTTTCATTTTAGAACTTGACTTGAGCAGAGAAACTACAATCAATAATCACCTGAGCAATGTCACTTTAAAATGACATTTTTTACGTATTATAGAACAGTGCTTGAGTGAGCTCCACTCAATGTGTCCTTATTTTAAAATCACAATCAGCTCAGAATCTCTGCTTAAGGCGAGATTTGATCTTTGTTTTTTTACGCAAGTGTAGTAGAGACCACGCTAGAGCATAGAATCTCATGGAAATTGTTGTGGATTTAAATCAGAGATCAAAATCTCTACTCAAGCGTAGTTTCGTTTGATTTGAATTTGAGGATAGTTCTAAAATAAACTGAACGCTTAAGTCGAGATTCTTCGCTCAAGCAGTAATCGGTTGAACGCAGTTTAAGTAGTACTTGAGTAAGGTTCTGTAATACGGGCCTTAAAGGAAATAATTAAAGATAACAGCACACTGTCATTGTGACACATATTACTGATATAAAAAGTTTTTTTTTCGTTAATTTGTTTATTCTATACAGTAATATAATAAAGCGAGAGAGTCTTTTGTTTGTTTAAACGTGCTAATCTCTGGAACTACAAGCCAAATTGGAAAAATCTTTCGGTATGCGATAGCCAGGTTCATGACGGATACTATCTTTAAGCTAAATAACATCAAGCTACGACTCACGGAAGTGGGGCAGTAACCAAAGACGCCGGTGAAACTGCGGGGACAGTTAGTTACAGATAATAAAAAATAATACCTAAAATATAGAGAGAGAATACACAGAAGCTACTATTAAATAGTAGATATGTTGCTGATTAAGTAAAAATATATATAATTGGATTTTTACCTAATAATTAGCCTACACTCTGTTTTTTACACTGTGGTCGAAAACTAGCTCACACTCGGACGAAAACCAATTTTTTTGGACGAAAACTAGCGAAATCCCTACTTTTTCAAAAAATATTTTTTATAAAAAAAGCCGTGAATGTGATATATTGTCATGTGATGTTAACCAAAAGAAGACTATATAAGCAATAGAAACAAATACGATATAGTTATGTAAAGGTACTTCAAGATATTTATTTCACATCACAAAGCTGGTAACTCCGATATTTGGACGAAAACCAGCGCAATCACCCTACGTCGCAATGGTAAATTTTCGCTGTAACTTGCATCGCGATATTGAACATCGCAAACTATGACTTACACTTGTTGGACAAGAATATTGCAGTCATTAGTCAAGATACTTTCCTATTCCAAAACATTGTCTCTCAGCCAGCCCAAGGCAACTCGGTTGAATCAAGTTTAACCAGATGTTCTAGTTGTTCATACATTTTGGCACCTATTAGGTACCAGCTGATGCCAATGGCTTCCCACTTTTGTTTTAAAATCTGCAATCGGTTATTTAGCCATAATCAGATGTGTTTCACTAATCTTAGCTTTGTAGGCGACATTCCAATAAATGGCACCATAGGTCTACAAAATATTGTTTGTTGTTCAAAATTTGATATAAATGGGATTTCAGGATCATTAAGATTTTGTTTGTGCCACACCCTGTCAAAGGCTTGCTGTGTCTATGAATGCTGCTGTGATTGTCTGATTATGTGGACTACCCTGTGCACTTATTAGACTGTTGCAGGGGCTCTTTAAAACGAAAATTATGCCAGTGGAACACTACTAGGATAAGAAATATCCTATGTTTAATATGGGTCTACCGGTGTTCCAAACACAAACATTCGGATTTCTAAAATTAGTAGGATTGATATTTAAACTGTAAATAGAAAATATTATAAACAGCTAATAAATTACCTTCAGGTTGATTTTTCAATTGTTCTTCAACATCAGTCAAAACTTGATCAATGATTTTTAGAACTTTGGAGTACTCTTCTTCATTAGTTATAATTTCATGTTTGCGGTCTTGTATGTCAGCTTTGTACAATAATATTGATTTAGCTTTTGGGTTTTCCTCGGCTAGCTTTCTTAAATTTGAAGAATTACCTATGTCTCCACCTACAAATAATGAACCACATTATATACAATTAGATTTGATATTTAAGTATGGCCAGGTACAGAAAATGGTCACTCCCATACAGGTACAGAAACCACTAAAGCAAACAACACATTTTTTGGATGACACAATAAACCTATGTGCTTTTAAGCTGTTGATCCCCGCACGAGCGCCGGCGGTCGTGCGCTATTGTCTTACTATTGTGTCTCTAATTACGCTACTCAAGGAGTTAAAGAGCAACAAATTACCTGAAAAAATAAAGCAATTTTATTTAAAATTTTAAATGAACACACCTACTTACTTTTAAGTATTTCTCGCACTGGCAAAATAAATGGTAGCTTAGGAGTACCACTCAAATGGGGGTGAAAAAATGAACCCACTGTAATTAAGCCAGCTGGTAGTGCTTCTAACACCTCACGGAATCTATTGATATTATATAGCACTTTACTCTCCGTAGACACATTTATCAATGGTGTTAATTCTAGAAATGAAGAGAAATCATGTGAATTTATTATAACTTTCAGTACCAAGAACATACAATTATAAGTTCATGTGCCCACAACCTGCCTCCTGAGTCATTGTTATTTGCAGCCATATATAACTGGTGTTATTTGTAGCCATATTTGACTAGTGTTCATGCCCAGTACCTGGGCACTAGCGAGTCCAACTCTAAGTATGCTCAACATACTATGATTGTAGATTTTTAAAGATTTTTCAATTATTGTATGAGTATGGGAACTTGTTGTACGGGTCTTGGATGCTTGGACTTTTTTTTATCAAAACAAACCTGGATCTAAATAAAATTCCAAATAATCCAAAATTCTAGTGGAGTCCGGTATCACTTCATTTTTAACTTTTAGTACTGGGATTTCACCACGAGGGTTAATATCCAAGAACCATGAAGAATACTGCTCGCCTTTAACAACATCCACCAGCAAAGGTTCAAAATCAATATTCTTTTCATAAAGAGCCATCAGGACCTACAAACATTACATAAAAATTCAGACTATGATATTGTTGACTAGATATACATGTGTATACACAAATAATATGGATATGGGTATTTTGGTGTACAGTAAAATATATTCGATCTATCTATTGATTGAAAATGATAGGTTGCCAGTCTATAATTTGTCACCCTTTCCCTGCTATTTATGTGTTTATGACCGGTGAAACGATTATCGAAAAGTAATAAAAATGGTTCGCAACATTTACTCTGTAAAATGTACACTATGATACTATGAGTACTCAAATGGGGCTTTGCAAAAGTAATAAAAGTGATAAAATAATGATGGTATCGAACCACTGTCTTACCTTTTGTGAGTAAAAGCTGTAATAGTTACAGTAGAGGTAAATGTTTGTAGATTTTTTACCGGCATTAGCATTCGTATTGAATGTTGGTATTGGTAGTTTCTCCATATATTTTTGTACATAATGCATTTTTCTAAGTAATAGACGACAAAACGAACACTAATCTAATCCAGATAAATAATACTACTACATTTAGCTACACAATTCTTCAAACTTCTACGCGGTTTTTTCGCTTTCAAGAAAAGCTACCAACATTACAATACTAAAATCAGCTGACTGACAGTAGAAAAACAAAGTATCCGCCGGAAATCAGATCTATTTTGCTTTTTTTTTAAGTAGTGATTATGGCTTTGGTATTAAGTCCTTGGGGGCTTTTGGCTTTTTTTTCAATAACAGTTGACAACTAGCCTTCGTTGCACACTAAACTTAGTTGTCAACTGACAATTTCATAAAATTGGTATTACGTATCACACAAGTGACTAACAAACTACGGTGGAAATGTGGTGAATTCTAAAAATTTACGGTGCCTATTGTGACCCCTCTAAAATTTTATCGACTATTATACAGCTTCAAAAGCTTACACAATCGCAATTTTAAAAGTATCGATACAATAACATCTGTCAAAACGTGTTACGGTGGCTATCAAAGGCACCAGTGGCTAATGACGTCACTGCAGTTGGTCACTGAAGATAGGCAATATGAAACTAGGTGTTTGACAGTTCAATGATGCACATTGTTAACAAGTGATCATCACTTGAACTGTCAACAGAGTTACGCAATAGCCCCGCTGGTCTTCTTAAAATTACTATGCGTTTCGTGATGCGTTCCAAATAAGAATAGGAAAGTCAATAAAGGGCCTATTACACTACTCGATATTCAGACTGTCTTAGTCGATGTCGCGTAGTGTAATAAGGGTTAGACCGGTCTTACTCGGATCAAAAAATAAGTCTGAAGATCGTGTGCTGAATATCGCGTAGTGTAATAGGACCTTAACCTCGATCTGTCAAATGTTGAGTGAAAAATAAGGTTTGCAAAGAAAGCTTATTTGCGTATCAATAAATCAAGGTATTTTTTTGCTTTGTATTACTTACTAAGTCTTAGTTTTAATCTAAGTCTAAGTTTAAATCTAGGTGAAGTAAAAATGTTAGTGTTTAATATAAATTAGCTAAATATATTGTTTCAAGTCATAATTTATTAGTTTAAAAAAAATATATTTTCTTTCTTAATTTTATTGTTAGGAACAATTCACCTTCTTTTTCCTTTTGTCACTACTCAGACACTTCATAGAGACGCAGAGATGAGCAAAATTTAAGAATTGGATTCTGATTATACTTTTTTCGTTCGCGATTTGTAAATATATTGTTTTTTTTTTTCTTGTATGGCAATTGAGCCGATTGCGACTATTCTGTGTCACGTTGAGACGGCGACTCGGTGAGGATCACCGTCAAGCTTTTGGCTTCGTGGTAGATGTTAGTAAATGCTGAAAGGACAAACACAAGTTGTTAGTAAAAACACATAATCTAAATTACTAACTTATCTACGATATATATATACAGGGTGTTTGGCAGAATGTTGAACATACGAAAATGGTGGATAGTTGGGGTCATCTGCTACTTACTCAGCCCTAATTTATTTGGCCCTGGCCCACTGGATATTTTTAATTATTTTTTTTTATTTTTTTTCTTGTTTCACCACTTTCTTAACTTTAAAGTGTAATTTTTATTAAAAGTGGGTGAAACAGGCAATATTTAGTTTTTTTGCATACTTTTATGTTGGCAGATTCTTATAAAATTATTGTTTTATTCAGATGTTTGCTAGAAAAAAAGTTCTGAGTCCTCAAACTTACAGAAAGATGTAAAAAAATACTTAAATCTTAATTTCAACTTGCATTTAAAAAAAAAAACAAAGAATGATTGAGGAGTTCCAATTCTAGCAAAACATCCCTAGTGTGTGAGCTTTCTAATGGTATGTAATTTGCTTTTATAAAAAAAAAACTTTAAGAGTTATTTCATAATTTTATCAAGTAGGACATTTTGGACGAAACTCTACCTTTACGGAAAGTGAAATGTTTTGCGAAATTTAATACTGCAAGGTTGGTAAAAATTAAATGGTCGATTCAAATTATGCTGTACCAGTTAGGTGTGTTAAGGAAACAATTAAAAAATGTTAATTAATTTATTTAAATAATAAATCACAAATGTTCGAATTGACGCCCTTCATTTACAATACAGGCGCGGCATCTACGTCTGATTTCTACAGTCGTTGTGCGCAGCAGCATCTCCTGTCGCATAACTTCGAAAGCAGT
Source organism: Mythimna impura (assembly GCA_905147345.3). NCBI lineage: Eukaryota > Metazoa > Arthropoda > Insecta > Lepidoptera > Noctuidae > Mythimna > Mythimna impura. Next base: position 16,765,812 of record LR990357.1, on the reverse strand, counting down.
ATTAATTCGATTTATCAAATCTTCTCTACTTTCTACTTCTGTAGTGTAAACTAGTTCCTTTGCCCTTCCCCACACGTGAAAATCGAGCGGAGTGAGGTCGGGCGATCGCGGAGGCCAGGGGATTGGTCCTCCCCTGCCAATCCACGAATTTGGGAAACAATTATCCAAATGCTCACGTACAATCAGACTAAAGTGAGCTGGACAGCCATCGTGTTGAAAGACAAGAGGCCTGTTTATGTCTACTTGGAACATTTCTTCCACTAATGGTGGTAAATCATTGATCAAAAAATCCAAGTAGTTGTTCCCATTGATGTTGTCGGGCAAATAATGAGGCCCTTTTAGCTTATCGCCAATCACTCCTGCAGATCGAGATCGCAGAGGCAGTTAAGTCTCAGAAAATAGTTCATTCTGAGGCGTCACGGTGCCACAAGAGCGAAAGAGAGCAAAAATACGCTATGACTGGGCAAGAGTGAGACAAAATTTCTACCTGCTTCGTGTAACAACCATCCCAAGGGAATAGTGAATGTCAATTTGCACTACTGCTACTGGCAAGCCGGCGATCATTTAATTTTTACCAACCTTGCAGCATTAAATTTCGCAAAACATTTCACTTTCCGTAAAGGTAGTTTCTTCAAAAATGTCCTACTTGATAAAATTATGAAATAACTCTTAAAGTTTTTTTTTATAAAAGCAAATTACATACCATTAGAAAGCTCACACACTAGGGATGTTTTGCTAGAATTGGAACTCCTCAATCATTTTTTGTTTTTTTTTTAAATTCAAGTTGAAATTAAGATTTAAGTATTTTTTTACATTTTTCTGTAAGTTTGAGGACTCATAACTTTTTTTCTAGCTAACATCTGAATAAAGCAATAATTTTATAAGAATCTGCCAACATAAAAGTATGAAAAAAAAAACTAAATATTGCCTGTTTCACCCACTTTTAATAAAAATTACACTTTAAAGTTAAGAAAGTGGTGAAACAAGAAAAAAGATAAATAAAAATAATTAAAAATATCCAGTAATAGCAAAAAACCAGGGCTTTCGTTGGATTTCAGGCTGTATAGCTGCATAGTACTCGTACATACCCTTGGTTTTAGAAGTCGTCTTCCATGTTTCAGCCCACGAGTTAAATAACTTGGGTTTGGCACCATTCCGCAAATCGTAGTTGTGAACCACGTAGTGCTTTCGATCAGCTGGATTCGATGTGGCATACTTTGCTAACGAATCAGCGCACTCATTGCCCACAATTCCCGTGTGACCGGGGATCCAGGCTATCTCGATGTCCAAGCCGTTTTGGAAACAATCAAATAGCAAGTTCTTAATATCTACAATTATTTGACTATCGATTTTACTATGAAGTTGATTTAGTTTTAAGGCCTGAATACTACTAAATGAATCTGAAAAAATTACTGATCTTGCTATTTGATGGGATTTAATATAGTGTATGGCTTCTAGAATACCAATGCACTCTCCTGTAAACACTGATGCTTCTGGTGGGCATTGGAAAAGTAGAGCAATTCTAGAATTTTGGAAGTAGACTGCCACACCAGTACCTCCTGTTTCGGAAAATTTTGAAGCGTCAGTGTAGAAGAAATTCCATCCTGCCTAGTACCGCCTGAGAGCTAACTCAAAGTCATCCCTCGCATTCTGGGCATTCCTTGATATACCTAGTCCCAAGACGGCTTTTGATTCGAAATGAATCGCTTCATATGCAGAAGAGAAGACCGGGAGCGTTGGATATTGACAAATAGGCGCGGAGAGCCGTTTAAGCTCTCTGTACCTACCTATCAATAAAGGAACTGTTTTATTGTTCCAATAAGGGGAATTACTATAAGAGAGGTCGATTTGCTCTAAAATTGGGAGTAAGGGATGGGATGAAAGGGCAAAAGCTTTAGACAAGAAACGATCTGCCAAATACTGTCTTCTATGGTGTAGAGGCGGTTCTGCACACTCGACTTGAAGAGCATTTATGGGAGAGGTTTTCATGGCTCCAATGACAATTCTCAAGCACTTAGCCTGGATACTGTTTAGTTTTTTCAGCGCTTCTTGATTGCAGGGCTCAATTAGAAAGCTGCAATAGTCCATTGCGCTTCGTGTCAATGCATTATAGACAAGTTTTAGGGTATAGGGGTGAGCTCCCCACCATACCCCGGTCAAGGCCTTAAGGACCGACACAGAGCGTTCACACTTTTTGACCGTGTTGTTAATGTGGTCGACTCCAGTCAATCTTGAGTCTAAAGTTACTCCCAGGAACCTAGCCTTATTCATTACTGGAATGATTTGACCGTCAACATTGATATACATTTTGTTGGCACAGAACGCTTGCGGGTAAAAATGACCGCTGTACTTAAACGGCGCACTTAAAGACAAACCGTGATCAAGAAGCCAATGATTTAGAGAGGACAGTGAGATATTTATTGAATGAGCGGCATCCTAAATGGAACTGCCAGAGACCGTTAATGCAATATCGTCAGCATACTGAAGGATTTTGCAGTCAAAATTCAGAGACAAGGGTATATCAGCTGTATATATATTGTATAATGGGGGGCTAAGAACGGATCCTTGAGGTAATCCTTTCCAAACCGTTCTTTGTTCAGAGCCAGCCCCAGGGATTCTTAATTGGATGATGCGATTGGTGAATATGCTACCAATGATGCGACAAATCCTAGCCGGGATTCTCAGCTCGTGCAGCTTTTGCCTGAGATTAGGGAGGAGGACCGAATCATAGGCAGCCGATATGTCCAGAAAAGCTCCAACCACGGACTCGTTCCGGCTGAGGTCCAGTCGGAGCTCTGACGTGAGTACCTACCTACACTATCAGCTGTGCCCAGACCTTTCCTAAAACCAAATTGAGTCGTTCGGAGCAGTTTCCTGTTCTCTACCAACCACTCTAAACGATTTTTTATCAGATGTTCTAACAGTTTGAAGAGTATTGACGATAAAGCAATAGGCATTTAAGAGCAATAATTGTTAGGATCTTTGCCGGGTTTTAATATTGGGATAACCACTTGAACCTTCCATTCTGAGGGAATATAGCCGGAAATAAAGCAGAAATTAGCCAAGTCCAGATAATACTGGTGAGTTTTGGGGCCAGCTTTGGAGATAAAAGAGTAGGTGAATCCATCCACTCCCGAAGCAGAGTTTCTAACATGGGACAACACAGTTTTTAATTCCTCCAGGCTAAAGGGCCCGTTCATTGGGTCGTCGCTTCACCTTTCGCCCGTTGAAACCGGTGTAGACGGACTCAACGAACTGCAATACTTTGACCAGCCATCGCGTTTCTTTTTTTTAAGGAATTTTCTGGACTTAGCCAATATCCGCTTGAAAGCGATAAGGTTATCCAGGTTCATATTGTGGTTAACTGTCCTTTCAGCCTCATTTCTGGCCTTAATCATGTCAGTGCATTCCCTATCCCACCATGGAAGGAAGTCTACCAGAGGGGTTTTTTTTGTTGGGAAGCAATCATCCGCTGTAGAGGAAATGGTGGAAGAGAAGGATGAGAAACATTTGTGGCTATTATCGCAGTCTACTTTTGGAAGGGAAGATATTCTTAGGTCCAGAATTTTTGAATATAAATCCCAATTTGCTGAACTAAGTTGGTATTTTAGAAGGGGGGGAGAAACTTTAGTGGGAATGTTTTGGATGGGAATTCAATCATGATATACTATAAAAAAGCCTTCGATACCCTGGATCATGAGGTGCTTTTGCAGGCTATGGATGAGTGTGGGGTCAGGGGTCCCACAAATAGGTGGTTCCGTAGTTACCTAAGTGGCAGAACCTTACAGACCTGCGTTTCCGGTGTTGCTGGTAAGGAAGCGGCGGTGCAGCTAGGTGTTCCGACTGGCTCAGTCTATGGTCCCGTTGGCTATGTGATGCATGTCAATAGCGTCAGTAATGTGGTGGAAAAATTTCGGGTATACATGTATGCAGACGACATGTGCCTTATGTATTCCTCTAAGAATATACAGGAGGCCAGGGCTGTGCTGCAGGCAGACTTCGATAATATCACTCGGTGGGCGCATGACAATGGTATAATACTTAACCTAAATAAGACGAAAGTAATGCATATTCGCTCACAGCACAACTTGGTGGCAAAAAATGTCAGGAGTGAGGATATAGGTATCGTGGGTCACACATATGAGTGCATGCACGTTAAAAATGTCAATTGCGATTGTCAAAAGTTGGATTACGTGAGTAAATTTAAGTACCTGGGTCTGTGGGTGGACTCCAACATGAATTGGAAAACACAGTGTGCACAAAGCTTAGGGCAGTGTTAAGCAAGTTTTATGTACTAAAGGCACCGTTGAGCTGGAAAACGCTGCGAGTAATTTATTTTGCTCTCGCCGAGTCACTGCTATCCTATGGATTAAACACATATGGCCGTAGTACATTTAAAACCTATCTTAACAGTATAAAATCACTGCAAATTCGTTTTATGAAATATCTTGTCAACCCACACACAAAAATTGCTAGTAAAGAAAACTATGAAAAACTATTTGTTACATGTAAGGTGCTTTCAGTACATGAAAAGGTCGAGTACTTGTTGGTCCTAGAACAGTGTGTGTGTGAGTGAACAATTTAAAATACGGGTGCAAAATAAATATAACACTAGAAGCGTCAGAGAACGTAAACTCGTGCGACCACCAGTAAAAATTACTATGGTAAAAGAACCAACAAGTATTTGATGCCTACAATTTTCAATGATTATGACTGGTTAAGAAACAATAACAGAATGTGTAAACGAACATTGAAAAATAAATTAAAGACGGTTCTCCTTAAGACAGTGGCCGAAAGATGTGAAAATATCCGCTAACTTGTTAATGTATTTTTGAAATGTAGATATAATTTAATTGCATTGCATTTGAACCAATTGTTACAAACAAGCGCTAATCCCGCCGACAAACTGTTACGCAGTTTGGTGGGTTTATAATATGTAAAACTTTGTTGGTCCAAATAAACGATTTATTATTATTATGATGGAGTAGTGGTCACTTCCATAGGTCATATCCAAGCGACGCCAAATGAGAAGACTAGATATATTGGATGAACAGAATGCTAAATCAACACAGCTATTATTCTGTCCTGCGGGGCTATTGCGTAACTCTGTTGACAGTTCAAGTGATGATCACTTGTTAACAATGTGCATCATTGAACTGTCAAACAGTAACTTTGATAGCCACCGTAACACGTTTTGACAGATGTTATTGTATCGATACTTTTAAAATTGCTATTGTGTAAGCTTTTGAAGCTGTATAATAGTCGATAAAATTTTAGAGTGGTCACAATAGGCATCGTAATTTTTTATAATTCACCACATTTCCACCGTAGTTTGTTAGTCACTTGTGTGATACGTAATACCAATTTTATGAAATTGTCAGTTGACAACTAAGTTTAGTGTGCAACGAATGCTAGTTGTCAACTGTTATTGAAAAAGTTAGCCAATAGCCCCCCAGGAGCAGACCTGCGTGTTGCGCTACCATCGTTGATGAGACAAAGGTCAAGGTCATCCAATATATCCAGCAAGCCAAGTATCTGAACCCCAACGATAATGGTGGCAATTAAAATCACCCATGACAAGTATTGGACCGCTAACACTGCTTAATAAGTTTCTAAAAACTAAAAGATAATCCAGTTGTGGGTGTGCAACATAAAAAGAAAAAATATTTATATCCTTAGCCTTAACAGCAACAACATTTATGTTGTCGCCAACAAAGATTAGAGGAATTTGGGAGTATGATACTTTGCTATTAATGAGCAAAGCACATTCCCCATATCCATCAGTTCTATCATTACGGACACTGTCAAAACACGGCAACCTGAAGTTACTATCAGGCAAGAGCCATGTCTCGGCAATGCCGCAGGTTGATGGTTTAAATTTGTTAATCAGAAAAGTAAGGTCAGGCTTTCTGGGAGTAATACTCCACACGTTCCATTGAAGGAATGTCAGGGGATGGTACATTATTAATATAATTTCAGATCGAGGTCAATTTTGAGGCAACGTGGTCAAGTATTTTTCGGGTTGGACTAGCTAATACAGACATTAGCATATTGATTATGAAATCCAAAATATTTGTGGAGTTATTCTCCTGTCTATAAGTGATTGGCTCTGCAACTTCCGTTGGTAGAGCACAACCATTACCGGTTGGTGAAAAAGAGTAGTTTTCAGTAAGTTCTCGGTGAGCTTGTCTGTCATAGCCAGGCGAAAGAGGGACGTGGGTTTTGGGTTTTAAGAAGACCGTTTTACGGTATGATTTTTGGGTAAAAGGAATAGGACTCGAAAACTGGGATTGAGGAACATTTATCCTAGGCTTGTTACGAGGAGAGGATTTAAAGACGTCAGCATATGACCGAGACACGGGTGGGAATACCCGACTTGCCTCCGCATACGAAATCGATTTCTCCGACATCAGAGCTTTGATGCTCTTCTGTCGGCCCAATTCAGGACAAGCACTGTCATACGCGAAATGGTTACCTGTACATGAAACAAAGAAGCTTAGTTCCTGGGTGACATCACATCCATCACCTGGATGATTTTCACCACATTTAAAACACCTTGGTTTTGATCTGCATAAGGTGCGGGTATGACCAAAGCGGCAGCAATGATAGCAGAGTATAGTTGGGTAGGAATATCGCTCAACTGGAAGAGATGAGTAAAAACTAATCACGTGTTTGGGTAGGACTGTAGGACCTGTCCATCAAATGTTAGTACCACAGTTTGAGTGGGCTTCCACTCAGTAATTCCAGAAGAAGTCACCTTACGGCTCATCCTTTTGGCCTTGATGACAGGGCCATAACCCTCCGGAACCTGAATGTTCTGGATAACTTCATCCTCCGACCACTCAACCGGTATATCCCTAACAATGCCCATTCGAGTGATATTGAACTGTGGAATGGTTGCAATGTAATTATTTTTTGCCAAGACCGTGTTGTTGAGAAAACTTTTCGCATCCTGATGTGAATTGAACTCAACCGACACACGATTTCTGCCAATACGTTTAATCCCGTCAAGACGTATATTACTGACGTTATTAATCGTCAAGAACATACCAAACTTAATTGGTTGTAGCACAGTGCCTGAGGTCTGTTCACTTTTTAAGGACACGTGGACGATATATGGAGGGTTATCCCTCATTGTGTACGTTAGTCTACCGGGTAAACTTTTAGCCATCTTTGACGGAACGTTGGAAATCGCAGGAGGCGAACCAGCAACCCTTTTGCGAGTCGAGTTCTCAGTATCCATAGCGGGATCTTGCGGGGGTGTTTCAATAGCATGTGGGAGGGTTATGGTCAAAACAGGGGAATAAATATCAAAAAGTGAATCGGGGGGGTCAGGGGCAGGAGGCTTTTTGGAATTCATTATGGCAGATTATAATTAAAAACAAGGACTATCACAACTAAAACAAACCTTATACCAAGAACACACACACACTAAGAACAGTCTCGATCATGTTTAACACAAAAAAGTTTCACTAAAATTGAAAAAATTCGTAGCACTGACAAAAGCACGTGTCGAGCCTTCACCACTACCAACGAAAACCCAAAAAAAAAATACTTGTTTTGTTCACCCTACCCAATTTCTTCGATTTGACAGTGTGACGTGACGTCACAACATGGCAATCGATCCTATTCTGGAACGCATAGAAGAACGATGTACACATTCTAATGTTTTTGCAGTATTAGCCAACCTTCTCGGTAAGCTCCGCGGAGGTAGGTACCTAGTTAGCACTAAAATAAAATTCTCAGCTCGATTTTACCGAGATCACACCTGTTTCAATGATTATATATATATTATTAATATATATTATATTGTCCAGTTGCTCAGACACTTTTGATACAAAACTACTCCAATTTTACATCACAATATCCATTATGATACAATTTATAAATAATTAAAAAAAGCCATTAAACTTCACACAAAGCATCTCGCGAAAAACTCAGATTGATCCTTAGGCTAGGTCCACACGCTACAAAACAACAACCAGCGATGATCAGGATTTTTTATGGTGCGTTTACATGTGGGCCCAGGCTCGGCCAATCACTATCCCTAGCCAACATGTAAACGGGGTCTTGGTCATGAAATGGCATGAATGGCGTAAGCTGGCCCCGATCCGGGCTAGTGTCGGTTTTTGGACACAGATCAAAGGAGCTGGCGGCCGGCGTTTGCGACGCGTTTACACGTTGGCCCGCGTTCAGTGTCGCTCGACAGATCGCGCCGAACGGCTATGTTTACGCTGCACTATGTACTATGCGTCGTTCCAAATAAGGCTCACCGCGATGATGTTTGCACAAGGGTTCTCGATATCATTTCTTATTTTTCATTATAAAACACAGTAAAATATTTTTCTCTACATACGTAACAGCCAGGATAAACTAATTTATTATTATTCTTTTTAAATTTATTTATTTAACCTATACACTTACCCACAAATAAGTGTTTAATACATTTAAGTTTTAAATTAGTACTCTCCCTCAATTACTCGTACCCGTGAGGCCACCAGTATTTGGAGTTTTTACATTTTATAAGAATAGGTATATGGTTTTACTAGCTTTTACCAGCGGCTTCGCCCGCGTGAAAGTAAATTTTTCCATACAAAGTTTGGACCCCCGTTTCATCCCTTTAGGGGTCTAATTTTGGGAAATCCTCTCTTAGTTCTTGCCGACGTCATAAAAGGAAACCTTGTGTAAAATTTCACGCTCCTAGTCCCAGTGGTTTTGGCTGTGCGCAGATATGTCAGTCAATCAGATTCTCTTTTCATATATACAGATTTCGCAGTTTCCGTGACTACTTTCTATGATCAACTGCTATGATTCTATGGGGAACTTCGTTCCATATCTTCGCAGTTCATTATCAGTTCATGATAAATTTCTATGAAACCAATCCGGTAGTATTCACATTAATTTAAAAAAAAGAAAAACGGCCGAGACATCGGAGAACATACATAAAAAAACATAAAGCCGAACATATAATAACCTCCTTTTTGAAGTTGGTAAAAAATATGTGCCCGTAGACAGAGTATACTCTGTCTACGTGCTAAAAGCACAGACTAAGGCCCGTATTATAGAACTACAATCAAGACTCAAGCATTACTTAAAACGAGTCTCAGTTGGAGTTTTCATTTTAGAACTTGACTTGAGCAGAGAAACTACAATCACTAATCACCTGAGCAGTGTCACTTTAAAATGACATTTTTTACGTATTATAGAACAGTGCTTGAGTGAGCTCCACTCAATGTGTCCTTATTTTAAAATCACAATCAGCTCAGAATCTCTGCTTGAGGCGAGATTTGATCTTTGTTTTCGCAAGTGTAGTCGAGACCACGCTTGAGCATAGAATCTCATGGAAATTGTGGATTTAAATCAGAGATCAAAATCTCTACTCAAGCGTAGTTTCGTTTGATTTGAATTTGAGGATAGTTCTAAAATAAACTGAACGCCTAAGTCGAGATTCTTCGCTCAAGCAGTAATCGGTTGAACGCAGTTTAAGTAGTACTTGAGTAAGGTTCTGTAATACGGGCCTTAGTATACTACTCAGGATGGCTAATGCCCCATTTACATGCAGGCCCAGCCTCGGCCAATCCACATACTTAGCCATTGTGTAAACGAGGAAACCCCGTTTGTTAAAAACAATGGCGATTGGCCGAGGCTGGGCCCACATGTAAACGAGGCATAATGCAGCGTCCAAAGTACCTATTCTCCACCAACGCTTGGTTGTCATTTACATGTTGGTGAGGGCGTCAGTCTGATAAGGACAGGCAAGCGAGGCAAACTATGACAAGTGACAACGTCTACAATGCTGTGTCGGATTTTACTTTTCGCTTGACATATTTTTTACCAACTTCAAAAAGGAAGTTTTAGTAATTATGTTCGACTGTATGTTTTTTAATGTACCTATGTTCTCAAATTTCTCGGTCCATTGTGGACCGGTTTTGTTTTATTTAAAGAACGTGTATACCTATTTCTGAATTGGTTTCAGTTTCATAAAAATATTATCATGTTCTGATAATGAACATCGAAGATATAAAACGAAATTCCTCATAGGATCATAGCAGCTGATCATAGAAAGTAGTCATGGAAACTCCGTAATAAAACAATATAGGTACCTTCCTATTCTTATTTTAGATTTAAATTGTATAAACTCTAAATCATACTGTGGCCTACTGTAATTGAGGAAGTGCGCTAATTTAAAACTTAAATGTATTAAACACTTATATTTGTGTGTACATCCTTTGTTGGAGGCCCTAAATAAATAAAATTTATAATTAATGTATCTCAACCATGTCAAAAAACCACAGAGCAAAATAACTTTAATTTTAAAATAACTTAAATATCGACTTAGGAGACAAAACAAAACGAATATAAAAATACCGAATCCGACGTTAATTAGAGTTATTTTACACTTTGATTTTTTACTTATAAGTTGGTTGATTTTTTTTGTAATAAGTTTTTCATTCATTAACCAACCTACTAAAGGGCCTATTACACTACGCGATATTCAACACACGATATTTAGGCCCGTATTACAGAACTACAATCAAGACTCAAGTATTACTTAAAACTAGTCTCAGTTGGAGTTTTAATTTTAGAACTTGACTTGAGCAGAGAAACTACAACCAATAATCACCTGAGTAATGTCACTTTACAATTACATTTTTTACGTATTATAGAACAGTGCTTGCTCCACTCAATGTGTCCTTATTTTAAAATCACAATCAGCTCAGAATCTCTGCTTGAGGCGAGATTTGATCTTTGTTTTCGCAAGTGTAGTCGAGACCACGCTTGAGCATAGAATCTCATGGAAATTGTTGTGGATTTAAATCAGAGATCAAAATCTCTACTCAAGCGTAGTTTCGTTTGATTTGAATTTGAGGATAGTTCTAAAATAAACTGAACGCATAAGTCGAGATTCTTCGCTCAAGCAGTAATCGGTTGAACGCAGTTTAAGTAGTACTTGAGTAAGGTTCTGTAATACGGGCCTCAGACTGTCTTATTTTTTCTTCCGAGTAAGACCTGTCTAACCCTTATTACACTACGCGACATCGACTAAGACTGTCTGAATATCGAGTAGTGTAATAGGCCCTTGAATACTCGTGATCGATATTTGGCCGTACAATAGCGTAGTGTAAACATATCCGTTCGGCGGGACACTGAATGCGGGCCGACATTACGCCACATTTCTTTGATCTATGTCCAAAAACCGACACTAGCACGGGTCGGCGCCAGCTTACGCCATTCGTGCCAGTTCATGACCAAGACCCCGTTTACATGTTGCTAGGGATGGCGATTGGCCGAGGCTGGGCCCAAATGTAAACTCACCATAAAATATGTATATATAAAGAGGTTGGAAACAAGCAAGTTTGTGATGCTTCTGGCATTGCGGGCGTCTACAAGCTGCGATAACTGATTACCATCCAAAGACTACTATAGTATACTGGCTATTACCATCACTAAGTAGTTTATACTCTATCGGTAGTAAATAAAAAAATAATGTATGATTTGGTTTCGGTCTCTTTCATATATTACCAAAGTACTCTGTGGTCTCTTTTTATGGTTTGACTGCTGGCAAGTTGGCAACACCATTTTTCGTTGTTGCCATTGTTGGTTGGTTGCTTGCTTGATTCTTGAACTTCATGTGAATGAATAGTTTGATTGTTTCGTGTTATTTTTATTATTTTTGAATAATGTTAGAATTTCGTACATAATAATGTTCTTTTAGATATAAATACTATGCTTGTAATTACGAGTAGGCTTAGTAATTGATACTTAGTCCCAAAATAAATTCATCTAACAAACATTGAACTGAAAATGGAGGTCTCCAACAACACCGACGCCGTCAACCTTGGCGTTGGTGAAGTAGAAGCAGAAATTGGCGAGGAATTAAAACAATTAGAGGAAGGAAAAGATTTTGATACACGGAGTGAAGTGACTAGTACATCTTCAAGCGAATCGAGTACACCAAGTATTAGTTCAGTCAGCACTAAATCCAAAGAGAGACGCGCAAATCGTAAACGAACCAAGTCGTCCAGCCATTCACCTGTACAAAATAAACGACGATGCCTTACAACTAGCAGCAGTAAAGCAAAGACATACGATTACATGACCAAGTTGAACTATCTATTCAGGGACACCCGTTTCTTCTTGATAAAATCTAACAACGCCGAAAATATAACACTGTCGAAAGCGAAAGGTGTGTGGTCTACACTACCCCAAAATGAAGCTAATTTGAACCAAGCATATAGGGAATCCAGAAATGTGCTATTAATATTTTCAGTTAAGGAAAGTGGAAAATTTGCTGGTTTTGCACGTTTGGGCAGCGAATCTCGTCGAGATGTTGCCCCTATATCATGGGTTCTTCCACCTGGTTTGTCTGCCAAGGTTTTAGATGGTGTCTTCAAAGTGGATTGGATTTGTCGAAAAGAATTACCGTTTAGTAGCACCCTACACTTATATAATCCATGGAATGAAGGAAAGCCAGTCAAAATTGGAAGGGATGGCCAAGAAATAGAGCCTAAAGTTGCTGAAGAACTATGTAGACTCTTTCCAGAAGATGAAGGAATAGAAATGACTCCAATACTTAGAAAATCCAAGGAAGCATCAAAAAAGGGCTACTTGAAAAGTGGTGGCAACTACAGGACGTATCGTGCTCCATTGTCGTCTAGAGGATCAAACTTTAGGAATCGCTTAAACACATCTTCTAGGAGTAGGAGAAAGATGTTTATGTCCCCAAGGAGTCGAATTTCATCAAGCTCATACAAGCGCCGCTCTCCATCACCATACATGAGGGAGCGTTTACCAATTTGGTTTGGACGGAACCGCGAGAGTTATAACAGTGGTAGCTCTGCAGCCGAAGCTTATGTAGCTGAATATATGAGATCAATGCATCATCAGTTGCCACCATTGCCTTATGTGCCTCCACCAGGGTTTAGTGGTGCACTTGCAACTTATGATGGAATACCCCCACCACCACCGCCGCCTCCTCCGCGATACTACGATTTAGCTGACTATCCTCGTTCCGTGTTGGTTTATGATAAACGGTCTTATGAACGTTCAGTGGATGAGTTTCTGTGGCGTACTTCAGATCGGTCTCGTGCTCGTAGTCGTGAACGTGAATCACACAGATCATACCGCGATCGACGATGAAACTGTATCAACCCCTAATGTATTGATATGATATCTGGTAATTGCTAATAAAAAATTGTGTTTGAACTTTGAACTTTATTGATGAGTAAAATAATCTTGAGTGTTGTGGTGAACTATGATAATAATGAGCTTGAACTATACTGGTATTAATTTGGACTGTTTCAATAAATTATAGGTAAATGAAATGAGACTACTGAAAAATAGGAGTGGAGTTATACATGTAAGAAATCTCTATTTACAGGGTATATGATGGAAAATAGTGATGAGTGTTGTTTTCTAAACTTAACTATTTTTCTCAGTGTTGAAAGTGTAACATTAGCCAAATAATAATTATTATGTAGTTGTAAACTACATTTATTCTTGGGTAATGTTACAGATTAATAAATTAAGCACCTTAGTTATTATAACTAATTTTGTACAACTTAAAATGGTTGTGTAAATAACTGTGATATGATATTTCCACCTATTTTATCTGTTATACTATATTATACAATAATGCCGTGCCTTCTTTGGCAAATACATATCAACCAAAGAAATAGATTCCAAATTTGAATTTTATTATATTTAATTGATGTATTATTCTTATGTTTTGAGTTTGTCCAGCATCATATTTAACTTATACCTATTAATTTTTATTATTTTTAAATCAAACCAATTATTGTTATTATATTTGGCTTACTGTTCGATAATATTGGATTAATGTTCCACTCCCAATTAAAAAAAGGTATATTGGTACATATCCAGCGAAAGTAAAGCTGAAGCCTCAGTTAATTGAGGCAATAGCTTCAAATAAGGCGCTACATACTTGAATCGACGAGTATTCCATTAAGGATTTAAATAATAAGCTGTAAACTTTAATGCTCTAAATACCTCTTTATTTTGGCATTCTAAAAGTCAGTACAAGTCTCATAAAATGTGTCCGCTTTTTAGATAATCAAGATCAAAGGTCACAAAAATCGCATTTTCTTAAATATCTCGCTTCATAAGATTTCAATCATATTATCATTTCATAGTAAAATTGTAGAGCATAAAATTCTATGCCTATTTTGTATCAAACATGTATGGTATGCTTAACCAGGGTGTCCATTTTCTGGATAGTCCAGGGAAATTGTGGAAAAGTCAGGGAAGCTCAAGGGGGTCAGGGAAAGTCAGTGAAATCGAGGGGAAACCTGGATACTCAGGGAAAATGGAGATTTTGCACTGTTTATGTCTCAAAATTTCTTAGTGCTTTTAAAATGAGAGATATAGGTAATAATAATAAATAAAAATCCAGACTATTGAATATTTTTTCCTAGATTTTGAGTGACTCACATTATGACATTGATTTTGGTCATAATTAGATTAGATATCCGTGTTAGGGTTATATAGAAAAAGAATAGTTTCGCTAACGTCCTTATTTTTTAGGGTACCGTAAACTCAGTCGGCAAAACCTGAACCCTTTTAAGATCACTTTGTTGTCCGACTGTCAAGATCCTTTTTCTCCGGAACCCTTATAGGTATCAAGCTGAAATTAATATCAAATACTCAGATCTGTTACCCCTTGGAGCACTGAAAAACTCAAACTTCTAAGTCAATGCAATCTAAAGATTAGGCCGTTTAGGCTCATATTTATGAAATCAAAACCACTAAATCTACTTCCCGTCGACCTAGAATCCTGAAATTTAGCAAGAAGCACTCGAGAAGTCGAGTAAAAGTAAAGGAGTAAGTCTATAAATTGAAAATTTGTTTGTTTTCTAATAATTACTTAATTGCGATTTGAAAAAATATTCGAGAATTGAACTATTTAGATAGGTAAGTTTGTACGGAACCTTCAGTTCGCAAGTTCGACTCTCATTTGACCAGCTTTCTTTACTCGACTTTTCCGCGGTGTGGGGTATTTTACTACCTTTTTTCGAATTAGGAACTTGTTTGCGAAATATAGACTCGAAAGTGGTCATTTTTAGGGTTCCGTACCTCAAAAGGAAAAACGGAACTTATATAGGATCACTTTGTTGTCTATCGGACTGTCTGTCAAGACCCTTTATCTCGGGAACGCGTGGAGGTATCGAGTTGAAATTAAAACCACATACTTAGGTCTGCGGTCCCTAGAAGATGAGGCAAAATCAAACTTCTGAGTTAACGAAAAAAAAAGATGCGGCCGATTACGTCGCAAAAAACGAGTATTTCGACACTCGAGGGAATAAAATTCATAGGGTACTTCCCATTGACCTAGAATCCTGAAATTTGGAAGGTCTCCTATCACAAGTTTAGGAAAAATATCTGAAAACTGTTTCTCTTGCTATTCGGAAAAATCTTCGCAACACTATTCGGGAATTGAACTGTTTTCATAGGTAAGTTTCTCTCTTGCCCACTACTCGCACTTGCCCAGTTTTTGTAAGTAATGTCCAGGGGGACATTAGTTACAAAAACCGGGCAAGTGCGGGGTAGGGACCCCTGTGTGCATCTGGATTGGGGGCCCATTTTTTAAATTCTTATGAAACGAAACAAGATTTATAGGGAATTTAGTTAAAAATTAGTAAAACTTAAGGACCCATACATTTCTAAAACGTAAATTAAAACTGATTTAATAACGCGGGCCCGCAATCCAGACTCTTGCAGAAAGAGGCATAGTCTAAATCTCGGAAAGTACGATGTCTGGGTTAATTATTATTATTTAGGAATTTAGTTCTGTAGAATATCACATTACAGATTTATGGCGGTGTGTACCTTGGGGCCCTCAATAATGAATCGTGTCTTTTATAAAAAATCTGCAAAAACTGAATTTATCTGAGGAAATTCATACATACGACTTTAATATATTTTATTAGATACCTCGATGAATTAGTAAAAAATAAATAATGACCAAAAAGTTAATCGTTTAAAAGTAAATGAGAGTTGAATTTTACTGAAACGTCTGAACTGAGGGACCAAGATTTTCGGCTTTACTGACTAAACTTCATAGATTGACACAAAGTAAATTTTTTTTTTTAGGTGGGAAAATCATCTTTTTTTTTTTTATTCTTGATAGGTTCGCGCTTGACCGCTAACTAACCTGATGGAAAGTGACGATGCGACAACGACTCTTATGACAAATCTCGCTCTTGAGCGGAGCGAGAAATAGTGTCAGACTTTTACTGACCCTAAAAACCCACTCCTATTCCTTCTTTGCCTTCGTTCCAGGGCTCCGGGTTTCACTTTCACGCTACCCGTGGGCCCAGTAGGCTTCGACCCTGCCCCCTACGATTTGCTGACATCTCCCTGAGGCACGTGTGGAACAATACGCGCAGTCGACGATTTGGGCTCGGTCCGGACGGTTACCGGACGATCGGACGGCGAGCCACCCATTGCTTGCCGTCCGCAAGCCCGCGACTACGGTGGCCGGAAAACGGGATCGGAATCCCGGCGCCGGTTGGGGCGTGAGGACCGTTGCCTCACGCGATCGGCCGCCTCCTTTGCTAGAATTACTGCTTCGCAGAAAGAGGCGACCGCCTGCCACTCTTCCTTGCTCCGGACCATGGCCTGTACCAAGACCCGACGCGAGAGATCGCCAACGCCGATCGCCCCCACGAGGACACTGCGTTGCTCTGCCCAAGCGTGGCACACCTCCACCGTGTCCTCCTGGCGGTCCACACAGTGGCGACACCCGGGCGTTGCTTCCGCTCGAATCGGTGCAGGAACTTCCCGAAGTTACCATGTTCGGTGAGAACCTGCTTCATGCGGAACGTCAGGACGCTGTGAGGTCTTTCCAACCACGCCTCAAAGAGGGGACTTACCGCCATAATTGTGGCGTGCTCAGCACTGGGTCGCGACAGTCGCTGTCGCCATTTCTCCATGAGAACCCGCCGGAGCTCTGTCCGCCATGCTGCGACTTGTCGCGGCAGCGGAGTTTCGCCCCGGCGTTACATCTCCATGCGCAGATCGTGCATGTGTGCAAGGACTGTTGCCTCCAGATCCCATGGTGGCTCGCCAGCAAGGAGGCTCGCCGCTTCGCTGGAAATCGTCCGGTATCCTCGCACCATCCGTATGGCCATGACCCTCTGGCATGCGTTCAGCCCGGCCGCCGGCTGCTTCCGCAGCGCCGGCGCTCACACCGGTGCGCCATAAAGGGCCATGGACCGAACGATTCCCGCGTAGAGTCTCCGGCAGGAGGCGTCTGGACCCCCCAGGTTAGGCAGGAGCCGCCCGAGGGACGCCCCAGTCCGATTTAGTTTGGGAGCCAGACGTCGGAAGTGCTCCTCGAAATCCCATCGGCTGTCGAGAACGAGTCCCAGGTACTTCATCGTCGACCCGACGCCGATGTGGACTCCTCCTACCGTTAGTTGGGAACCCGGTGGTGGCGCGTTCCGAGGGCCGTGAAAACACATGGCGTCGGACTTGTGCAATGCCACCTCGAGTCCCAACTCCTGGATCCTGCCCACGACTGTCGCAACCCCGCGTGTCGCTAGTTCGACCGCCGCCGGGTACGACTCTCCCAGCGCCAGGACCAGCGTGTCGTCTGCGTAGCAGACCACGCTGACCCCGTCAGGGAGGTCGCCGCGCAGCACGTAGTCGTATCCGATGTTCCACAAGGGCGGCCCTAGTACCGATCCCTGCGGAACACCGCACGACATCTCTTGGCGTTCCCACTCTCCCTGGTGACCAGGGTAGATGATGTACCTGTCCGACAGGTACGCCTCGACCACACGACAGAGGTAGTCGGGCGTCCGGTGATACCGGAGTGCCCTCCTAATGCTACTCCAAGGCAGGGAGTTGAAGGCGTTGGCGATGTCCAGAGACACCGCCACGACACACCTGTCCTGGGCCACCGCATCCCCCGTCGTGAGAGCTCGCACGCGCATGTTGGCGTCCACCGTGGACACAAAGTAGATCAAGATTTCTTATTATTTTTTAACTAAATTTTAATATACTCGTCCGTTCTTCTAAATGCTAATTTATTTTCATTTTTGTATATGAGAAAATTTTGTAGGGTGACCATAATGTTTATCGTACGTATAGGTACACTAGCTTCTGCCAGTGGCTTCGCCCGCGTGAATTTAGGATTCTCTATACAGACTGAACCCCCGTTTACACCCGAATTTTAAAAAAAATCCTCTCTTAGTGCTAGCCTACGTAATAAAAGGAAACCTTGTGCAAAATCTCACACTACTAGTCCCAGTAGTTTCGGCTGTGCTTTGATATGTCAGTCAGTCAGTTTCTCCTTTTATATATATATATATAGGGTGACTGGCAATTAGTGTACGATACTTAAAAACGTGATTGTGCTCATGATAACAAACAATTTTTATTATGGGAGCAAAGCCGAAATCGCAAAAAAAAAATCAGCTGTTCAGTACATTAGGCAAATATAAATGTACTGAACAGCTGATTTTTTTTTTCATTTCAGGTTTGTTCCCATAGTAAAAGTTGTTGGTTATCATGAGCACAATCACGTGTTTAAGTATCGTACACTAATCACCAGTCACCCTATATATATAGATTTTGTAAAGCAGACTAAAATTCATATGTTACTCTTTCACATGTTATTTTGTTTCGTATTTGGCATGTTGCGACTTTGTGCTTCATTTATGCTTACTTAACAGAGTTTTTGATCAGGTTTAGTAGTGTTTCATTTGACGCTTCTGCATCCATTTCCGATTCCGGTTTTGGTTCTGATTCCGGTTCCAATTCCGATAAATTAAATTAAAAAACTGCTTCCGAATTCGTTTCTGATTTGACCACTTCCACTATATCCCTAGTTTAAATACCATAAGGACTAACATACATTTAAAGCAAGCACCTAACATAAAAAAAATATAAAAAACAAACAAGATTATATGAATTTTAGTTTGATTTACAAAATGTAGGTACCGCTACGGCACAGAATAAGAAATAGTACAGGTACAGAAATTGCACTCCGTGATAGCCATCATACGAATTTAAACTTACTAACAACAGCGCTAATGTCCATAATACATTGCACGGCACGGACACTACCTTGATTTTATTAGCCTACCAGATCCAGTGGCGCTCGTAACGGATCAAAATGCACCGTAAGTCCGCGCGATGAGAGTCTCTTTTATTATGCCCGTTATGCGCCTTTGAACAGGCCGCTATTGTTATAGGGTTAGGACTTGTGTGTTTTTGAAAAATGTGAAATAGGTACTTACGTTTTATTACATAAAATATAATCAGACTTTCTAAAATTATATGGTAGATAGATACCTAATTGTTTTCTACCTATTTACTTATATCCATACTTTAAAACATATTTTTTTGAAAGTCATCTCATAGAAGTCAAGAAATTGTTTACATTTAGATATGTATCTAAACAAATGAAATAGGTAATCAAAAAGAAGTGTATATAACTTTGTTGGTTTTGAATGTGCGTAGGTCGTTTAAGACGTTATTATACATAATAATTAACATTTTGTAAGATATAATTCCAGTATATGTTGACCTTGCATTAGTATGGTAGTCACTAGTACTGGGAGGTCTACATAAATTGAATGATTTTAAGGTCATTGACTCGTTTACGTGAAAAATGTCGCAAATACTTGAAATAAAAACTCGATAGAATATTCGATAAAGAATTCAAAAATAAATTTTGTTAGCGCGAGTCAAGCGGAAAATCGAACACGCTTGTGACACTACCGAATTAAGCCTCGCAAGAGAGGCCGCGGACGTAGGCATATTTCTATACCTATAGTTAGGAGTGCGCCAGGCCTGGCTACGGTAAGGTTTATCATACTTATAGTACGATAAACTTTATGGTCACCCTACAAAATTTTCTCGTATACAAAATTGAACATCAATTTTCTCTTAAAGTATAGCGATACGGAACGGACGATACGTTAAAATTTGCGACGCCGAAAGCCGACTATGAAGCTTAGTCTAGTCAATAAAGCCGAAAATCTTGGGCCCTCAGTTCAGACGTTTCAGTAAACTTCAACTCTCATTTACTTTTAAATGATTAACTTTTTGGTTGTTATTTATTTTTTACTAATTCATAGAGGTATCTAATTAAAATATATTAAAGTCGTATGTATGGATTTTGCCAGATAAATTCAGTTTTTGCAAATTCTTTATAAAAGAATTTAATGAATTGAGGGCCCAAGGTAAACGGCCATACATATTATGTAATGTGAGATTCTACAGATTTGAGAATTTCTTAAAATATTTAAGAAATTCGTAACTAAATTCCTAAATAATAATTATTAACCCAGACATCGTACTTTCCGAGATTTAGACTATGCCTCTTCTTTCTGAAGAACCAGGATAAATAAATAGCAAAGACACCGAAAATGGAATCTAAACGTAATCAAAATCCAAGATGAACACTAAAACCCGAACGACAAAAAAAACGACACTGAAAAAGTATGAAGCAAGATTTTCAGGATGCTGAAATAAACAAGGTTACTGGAGAAACAAAAAAAATATTTTTTTTCTGTTCTTGTTTCTCCAGTAATCTTGTAAAACAACACGATATACAACGTGTTGTTTTTGATATCCCATAACTCAAGGTTTATATTCTTTAAGGAAAAATAATACTGAAAGTCCTAGAATATGTGGTCCAAAAATGCATAGTTTCAAAGATATCAATATATTTAGATCAAAAATGGTCGCCCGTATGACAAATCTTTACTTTTGCGACGTTGCCAAACTTCGCAGTAGTGTAGTAGAGTTATAAAAAAACATACATTCAGCCGAACATAGAACCTCCTCCTTTTTGAAGTCCGTTAAAAAAAGATGACAGCGTAAATAATGACATTACATTTTTACGCTGTCATATTTCATGTAAGGGTGTTTTACATTAAGAATCGTGAACTTATCGAATTATTATGTATGGAAAATGAAATAATAAAAAAGAGATAATTCATAAAAATAATTCGTATGCCAGTTGATTCTTTGATATGGTCTCATTCATATCCCAGAGTTAAAGGATATAAAAAAAACGCGTATAGGTACCAACCGTAAAACTTTAATAACGTGTGACTACAGCTTTTCTTTTTTTGTGAAGCCCTGATATCAAACACGAAGTAGGTATTTATGTATTTATCTTAACATTTTTTTAACACATGACTTTTTGTCCGCGTCGAGCGTCACTTTAAATTTGAGAAACGTTTTGAAAATGTACAAGTGAAGCCCTTTCAAATGATACCAAACAGACATAGTTAACCTAATTTTTTTTAACACTACTTTTTGTCCGCTAGAGGGCGCCACATTGAGTTTTGTTGTGACGTAGCTATGTTTGGGCACGCCACAATTATGGCGGTAAGTCCCCTCTTTGAGGCGTGGTTGAAAAGACCTCACGGCGTCCTCACCTTCCGCATGACGCAGGTTCTCACCGAACACGGTAAGTTCGGGAAGTTCCTGCACCGGATTCGTGCGGAGCGACGCCCGGGTGTCGCCACTGTGTGGACTGCCCGGAGACACGGTGGAGCACACGGTGGAGGTGTGCCCCGCTTGGGTAGAGCAACGCCGTGTCCTCGTGGGGGCGATCGGCGGCGGCGATCTCTCGCGCCGGGCTTTGGTACAGGCCATGGTCCGGAGCGAGGAGGAGTGGCAGACGGTCGCCTCCTTATGCGAAGCAGTAATGCTAGCAAAGGAGGCGGCCGATCGCGTGAGGCAATGGTCCTCACGCCCCAACCGCTGCCGGGATTCCGATCGATCCCGATTTCCGGCTACCGTAGGCGCGGACTTGCGGACGGCGAGCAATGGGTAGCCCGCCGTCCGACCGTCTGGTAACCGTCCGGACCGAGCCCAAGTCGTCGACGGCGCGTATTGTTCCACGCGCGCCTCAGGGAGATGTCAGCAAATCGTAGGGGCCCAGTAGGGTCGAAGCCTACTGGGGCCATGGGTAGTGTGAAAACGAAACCCGGGGCCCTGGGACGAAGGCAACGAAGGAACAGGAGTGGGTTTTTAGTCAGTAAAAGTCTGACACTATCTCCCGCTCCATCCAAGAGCGCGATTTGTCATTAGATGATTTTCCCACCTAAAAAAAAAACGTTGCTATGTTCAGCGGACGATTAAGACGGTTCTAACCACGTTCTAAAAACTCATGTAGAGTTCCGATAAGTAGTTTAGGAGCTATGAGGGAACAGATGAACATACACACACACATACATACATAGCTTGTCAAAATCATAACCCTCCTTTGGCTGTGCCGTAATTGGGTAAAAGTTTAAACATTTTTCGTTATCAGTGTAATTTTCATGGTTCTTGGGGTTATCTATGACGAAAATGGGTTCGAAATTAAACACAATTTGGTGTGGTGGTGTTTTTTAGGTTGTAGTTACTCAACCTAAAAAACACCACCACACCAAATTGTGTTTAATTCCCTAGGAACCCTACAATTGACTGGTTTCTTGAAAATGACTATCATCATCATCATCATCATCATCTTCCTGCCCTTGTCCCGTTTTATTTGGGGTCGGCGCAACACGTTTTTTTCTTCCATTCTTGAAAATGACTATAACTGCCTCAAATCTTGAAATGGTAAAAACAGGGAAATTAGATAAACTGGTCAGGGAAGTCGTGGATATTTTTTGAGCATTAGCAGTGGACACCCTGTTAACCGTTTTTTAGATAGAGCGCTCTGCGACAGTCATTGGGCCGGAACGTTGACACCGGAAAACGGTACGCGGCCGCGGTCAGTAGTGCTATTCTCTAAGAAAACAGCCTTGTTGAGCGCAGCGCTGGCCGCAGCGACGAAATCCAAATAGGTACTACATTCAAATCACATACAAATCCAATGTTACCTATTTGGATTTCGTCGCTACGACACTATCAGAGGCTGGTGGGCCTTGACGCCTACGCCATCCGGCTACCGGCGTCCTCTTCGTCGACGTGTATGTGGTGACATCGCTGAAGACGAGAAATACCTACTCGTTGCTCGAGCTTGACGCAACGGCCAGTAGGTACTATGACCTGTGAAAGTGCCTGGATAGTACAGAAATAAAATCGTGTGAAGCGAGAAATGACGCCATCTAGCGTAAAATCAGATTTAAATGTTGTTATCGACAACATCTCATTATACTGTTACTAGATGGCGTTGCTGTGCTTCAAATGTTTATGCTATGCTAATGCTTATTTTTGTTATTTCTTTTTGTTTCTTCAAACATTAAAATAATTTATAGTTTATTTTAAAGAGATGAAGATATTAAAATTGAATATCAATTTATAAATATATATCTATTATCTATGTGTTAGTTTTCAAACTTAAGAGGGTAGGTTGAATATGGATTTGTAAATAATAATTAGAAGGTAGTCTAACCGAAGATTGTGACTAAGCTTAATTGATTGTTCACTAAGTTCATTTCGGTTACCTCGTTGGCGCTCCTTTCGTTCAATTTTATTTTTAATCAGGAGAATTTACCTACTTGTTTTATCAAAATGAGTACGAATTATTGTAATATCGATTTAGTAACAAGAGCTCAAATAATTGCTTTGTATAATCAAGGTAAAAACTTGTCAGAAATAGCCAGGGAGACCGGTGTAAACGTAAGTAATTTTATTTATACTCTTATATAACAATAAACCCACTATATAATAATCATAATTTTGGGTATTATATATTTTTGTTTTATTGTTGCAGAGAAAAACAGTTGTTCTATGGGTACGACGATTTGAAGAAGAGGGTTCTTTGAACCACCGTCAAAGAACTGGTAGACCAAAACTCATAAACATGTTTCAGCGTCAAACCACGGTAAGGGAGTACGAAAAAAATGGATTTCTGCCGACGAATCACTATGCTGGTTTATTTGACACAAGTGTTGACACTGTCCGTCGTGCTCTTCATAGCGAAGGGCTGCATTATCGGAGGCATGCTGTGAAACCCTTGCTTACGGAAAACCATAAAAGAGCAAGATTGCAGTTTGCTCTGGATCACATAAACTTTGATTGGAGTAATGTCATCTTTACTGATGAAAAAACTTTTAAGTCCAGCGAACACGGACGCTTATGTTTGTGGCGTCGAGATAATACGCGATACACAAGTGGTCATGTAGTGCCCAATATGCAATCTGGTCATATAACTGTGAACATGTGGGGATGGATGAGTGCAGCCGATCCGGGAGAACTTGTCAGAATACCTAGTCGAGCAAATAGTGCAAATTATATAGAAGTGCTGGAGGAGATCATGTTGCCTACAGTTCGAAATGTGTATCCAAGCAGTAGCGGCGCAAGGCGTGTGCGATGTGGGCCACCGCCTACGGCCTCGCAGTCCAGGGGGCCTCGCACCTGACTTGAAACTATATTACTTAAAAGCCTTGTCTCTAGTCATTCTCTATTACAGCCTGAGTAATCTTTGTTCCTAATCATTTTTGCGTGAGGCAACAAAGGTACTGTTATTACTTAGTGTAGGAATGGTAATTAAAACAAGTTAACCTATCCACGCTGCGTCTTCCGGTACGCGGTCGTCACTCCAGATCCTTTCGGCCCCAAGGCCATTTGTTCTGCGAGCAATGTGCCCTGCCCATTGCCACTTAGGCAGCGTTTATTGTATTATGGCGATACTTGGGGGAGGCCTACACCCAACAGTGGACGTTTTAAGTTTACGTCAGGCTCGCACTGTTCAATTGTGATATATTTGAAAAAAATCCGTTTTCTTACGCCACCAGAAGGCCTCGCAAAATGTACCTTGCCCACATTAGATTCAGATCTTACCCCGCCACTGGCCCGCAGTTTCGCCCACGTACATAAAATATAGCCCATATCACTCAGGAATAAAGCAGCTTTCTATCGGTGAAAAAAGTTTAGCAATCGGACCAGTACTTTCAGAGATTTACCTCTTTATAATATTAGTGTAGATTGGTTCGCGTTTGACCACTATTTGACCGGTAATTTTTATTTAGTATAAACCAGTGCTTGACTGCGATCCCACCTGGTGGTAAGCAGAGATGCGATTTATTTGAAATACTTCTATTTAAAATGCAAATACAAAAGCAAAATACCTATTTTGTATTTTGTATTTAAATGCCTTTTAGTATAAAAGAAATTGTATTTTATTTGAAATACCTTTCGAGATGTATTTTGCATTTTTAATATTCATTTCAAAATGCAAAATACTTTGTGATTAAGTTTAGCTAACATCACCAGTCAAACAAAATGAAATGAATGAATGCCGCTTGTATTGCCGAATTTGACCGATAGAGGCGCCTGCTAGCCATGCGCGCCCTTTTTTTTCTTCTTTGGTCAGAGTGCGTGCCTTACAATGCGTTCCAAATAAGAATAGGATCGATTGCCATGTTGTGACGTCACGTCATACTGTCAAATCGATGTCAAAGAGATGAGCAAAATTGAAGAACTGGATTCTGATTAAACTATTTTCGTTCACAGTTCGTAAATAAATTAAATTTAAAAAATTTCTTGTTTTGCTCACCTTAATAATTCTTCGATTTAATAGTATGACGTGACGTCATTACCGGGCAATCGATCCTATTCTTATTTGGAACGCATTGTACAAAGCCAACTTTCATTTTTAGTTGGAAGGTAAAATATTGTATTTTGTGTCTCCATTTCTCATGATAAATACCTAAAATAAATAAAAATATCTGAAATTTGGTAAAAAGGTATTTTATTTTGAAAAAGTATTTTGAAAATACCTATTTTGCATTTAGCATTTGAAATACAAAACACAAAACTATTTGGTATTTTGCATTTGAAATCGTAAATCTGTAAAGTATTTTGCATTTTGTATTTAAATGCTTTTTTAAAACCATTTTGTACACTCAGGTGGTAAGCTGTGATGCAATCGTTGATGGTGAGGCGCATTAGTTTATTAAGAGCTTATTCTCTCTAGCCTTGGTAATCGACGATATGGTCGAAAAATGGATTGCGACAGTCGATGTCTCGTTTTTAAATTTATGAAAGAAAAAAATAAATTTAAAAAATAAAAAGTTCCAACTGCGAAAAAGCCCTTTACTTTGATACCCATATCGCAGTAACCAAAAAAACAATTTATTTTTACCTTAAATTATGGCATCTCACAGTCGTTATATTGGGTTTTTTTAACGTCACCTATCTAAGAACACTGGGGTTATCACGACGAATCTAACGATATACTAATTATGTAAATCCGTTCAGCGGTTCGGAAGATATGAGGTAATAAAGAATATTACATACATACATACAAGATACGCGCGAAAAACATAACCCTTCTTGCAGTCCGGTAAAAAGAAAAAGGCCCCGCTGATGCGCTTTCGCCCACGTCTAAATCAGTCCACATCACGCCTCTGTATCCAAGAGAAGAATTACCACAGATAAAATTTGTACAGGATAATTGTCCAATACACCGTTCCCACAGTGTGCAGGCTTGGTTTCGTCAGCATAATGACATTTGCACTATTCCTTGGCCTGCTAGATCACCGGATTTAAATCCAATTGAAAATTTATGGGGTGTCATTGTTCAACGGTGGAATAATCAAAATGAGCGTACTCCAGATGCGTTAGAGGCTCATTGTTTACAAATATGGGAGAGTATTCATGGTTCAGATTTGTGTAAAAATTTGATTAATTCAATGCGTTCCCGAATGCAAGCTGTTATTGACCAAAATGGTGGTTACACGAGCTATTAAATAATTTATACTTAATTTATTAATATTATTTACTCAGTACTTATTCTCTATACTAACTGGAGATCTCGATAAGTGCGTTTAACCTAATACTTGTAAATATTTAAAATAACTTAAAAAAGTTATGAACACTTCAAGTTAAAACACAACATATTTTTTAACCGACTTCAAAAAAAAGGAGGAGGTTATCAATTCGGTTGTATTTTTTTTTTTTTTTTTATCATTTTTTTTTTTTTTTATGTTTGTTACCTCAGAACTCCGTCGTTTATGGACCGATTAGCAAAATTTTTTTTTCTCTTTATAAGATATGCTTCCAGATTGGTCCCATTTTTTTCAAAATCCAGTTCTGATGATGGATTCCATGAGGAATCGAGGGAACTCCTCAAAAATTATAGGCAACCCTATGGTAATTTTAGTATTTTCATCAAGAACTTAAGCACTTACAGTCAAAAAGTAACATTTGATGAAGTGGAACTGATGAAGAAGACCAGAAATGGTCAACGGAACTTCATACTCAAATAGATATCACAATGAAGATATAGTTAAGCGACTATGACAATACAAATAAATGAATGATTCTGAATAGTTACGTTGAAAATGGTATCATCGAAGTGATCTGATGATGATGATGGAGCCGGAAGGTAGGCACTGGAACTCCGTAATTAATCAATGTAACCTAGCCGTGTTTGGACTTATTAGAATTGTCATGAAATGCACTTTGGCTATAAGGTACTATCGAACTGATCTGATGATGGAGCCGGAAGGTAGGCACAGGAACTCCGTAATTAATCAATGTATCCTAGCCGTGTTTGGGCTTTTTAGAATTGTCGTGAGATGCTCTTTGGCTATAAGGTACTATCGAACTGATCTGATGATGAAGCCGGAAGGAGGAAGGTAGACACAGGAACTTTATAATAAAACAATGTAACCTAGCAGTAGTTGGGTTAATTGGAATTGTCATGAGAAATAGGCACTCTGTTTATAAGTGTATCGTAACTAAAAAGTGTGAAATAAAAACTTTTTAGAAAAAAAAAATAACCGACTTCACTAAAACAAAAACACTAAAAGGATCAAAATAACTTTAATTTCGGAAGTCGGTGTTAAATAAGAAACAAACAATACCGAGAAACACCGACATCCGAAATTAAAGTTATTTTGATCCTTTTAGTGTTTTTGTTTTAGTGAAGTCGGTTATTTTTTTTTTCTAAAAAGTTTTTTTTTTTTTAATATTACCTACTAACCATTTGATATTTCGTTGTGCAATTTTGTATTTTTTAGCCTATATTTAATCCTTTTGACCTTTGTGATAAAATTATCTAGTTTTGTGTTTGTTTTTGTTAAGGTTACATACGCTTCAATCCTCTTTCGACTTTTGGAAACGAATATTTAAGCTATGGCCTCAAAAATAAATAATATATAATATGGACGTAGTTAAGCTGAAAGGACCTAATCCACTGTTTGGTCGGAATTGAGTTAAGTATGCCATCATACTTCTGAGGGTCGAATCTATCATACAGTGAAGACTTTATTTTCGAAATGTATATAGGGTGACTGGCAATTAGTGTACGATACTTAAACACGTGATTGTGCTCATGATAACCAACAACTTTTACTATGAGAACAAACCTGAAATCGCGAAAAAAAAAAATTTGCTAAATGAACCCAACCTGCTTGAATTGTTTCTGAGTAATGCAATTTCTATGTACGTATTCTTAAACATAATTTATCAGATAAAACTTAAACAGTTTGGGTCCTTTCTGAGAATTAAATTTTGCCTAACAATTTAATCTTGAAAATCACTGAAACGACTTAAACAATTTGGGTCGTTTCTGTGTTTTAGGTTTACTGCAAACGAACTTCTGTTTTTGTTTATTAGAAACGACTCAAAACACTTAGGCTATTTCAGAAAAAAGGTTTTATATGAAACATCCATACAATTCTTAATAACCTAAAGTGACTCAAGAAGGTTAAGTCGTTTATAAGAAAAAGATTTAGTGATTGACTCATACACTTATATTTTAACTGAAACGACTTTCGTATTTATATTTGGACGTAGTTAAGCAGAAAGGACCTAATCCACATCAAGTCACTTTTGAGTAATGGGCGTTTGAATTTTATCTTGACCGTACTTCCGGGATTGTCCTGATAGCCGTGGTATACCTCTCCACTCCTCAAGCACCTCAGTATATGTTGCCCTCTTATTGCTACGTCACTTCGTGCTAGCGGCCATTTTTGGGGGCCCATTTATTGAGTGTGCAAGTCACCCCCTGCCTTTCTTCGATGCATATTAATAACGTTTTCAGACAGGGGCCATAGTCTTGACATAGTTCCATGTTACCAGTCCACTTAAGACTCCAAAAACCATAGCCCTATTATCTTTGTTCTCCATATGTCGCAGTTTTTCAATAACCGGGGGTTGTCCTTGTGTGCACTAGCATAGCGCGTACAGGGATAATCGTCGGTTGGTATCATGTTCCATTATAATTATCTAAAGGGCCTCTGCGAGTTGGCTTCGGCTCCTCGTACGCCTCCCAAAGGTCCAGGACCTCAGGGTCCTGAGATAAATAAAATATATAAAAATAATAATAATAATAATATATTTATTTGTGAACATAGGGTATGGTTAAAGATGTTGTACAAAAAATATAATGTCCCGCCAGAAGGCATACAAATATTATCAATATTGTAATGATTCGAATTTGTAATATTTATAAATTGCAAAATGAAAATTAAAATACAATAATTATTAAAAAAATTAAATGTCAACAATTAAAATAAGGTCTAACTAGTCACAGTTTAATTAACAACTAATTGCATGTCACATTCAAATAAATAAAGTAATAGTCAGTCAAAAGAGTAAATAATGTCAATATATAAAATGATAAATTTAAATGTCAAATATTTTTAAAATTTGTCATTAAGAAATTCATTAATGGAATAATATACCTTGTCATTTAATAATTTAAAAAGATTTCTTTTGAACTCATTTACATTTTTGCTGCTTATCACTTGCTCAGGTAACTTATTATATAACTTAGGAGCCATTGCAAATATGCTTTTGTGATAAAATTTTGTTTTAGTCTGAAGCAGATGCAATTTATGTGAACGTCGTTGACTCTTTACAGGTTTAAATAAATACCTACATATTATTTTTAACAAAAATACAAACTTCATAAACATAGAGTGATGGTACAGTCAATATCTTTAAATTTTGAAAATGTGATTTACACGAATCCGTTCGCTTTATTTTACATATTGCTCTAATGCATTTTTTCTGTGCTATTAATACCTCTTGAACTTTTGCCGCATTGCCCCAGAATAGAATACCATATCTTAAAGTCGATCCAACATAACCATGATACGCTGCTAGGAGTGCGATTTTATTCGCAATTTTACCCAGCATATAGAGAGCATAAGAAAACTTACTGAGCTTTGCACACACATTTTCGATTTGAGTCCTCCATGACATATCATTGTCAATGTGTAGTCCAAGAAACTTTGTTGTACTTGTTTCAAATATTTGGTCTCCTTTATAATTTATTTGCAAGTTTGATAGTATACTCGTATTATGTCTTATTTTAAAATTCATCACTTTAGTTTTGGCTAGATTAATTTGAAGGTTATTAGTTTTTAGCCAGTCAATAATTGTTATAAGACTAGTATTTATGTCATCTACTATATCTTTATTACTACCACTGTTATACATAACTGTGCTGTCATCGGCAAATAAGGACATTTGGTGGCTGATTATATTAGGGAACTCATTAATGTAACAAATAAAAAGCAAGGGTCCTAACACGGAGCCCTGCGGAACACCGTAATATAGTACTCTTGAGCTAGACGAGTATATTATCTCAGTTTTGGACCTAATGTCTACTTGACTTATCTGAGTAATTTGTTGTCTGTCCTCTAAATAAGATTTAATGAGGTTAAGTACGTTACCTCTTATACCATATCTGTACAGCTTAGTTAATAGAACTTTATGGTCGACATAATCGAAAGCTCTGGTCATATCCATATACATCGCCATTACTGGTTTTCGATTGTCCATGTTATGACATATTTTTTCTAGAAAATTATAAACAGCCATATTAATCGTTCGATTCTTTCTGAAACCCATCTGTTCCTTGCAAAAAATCTTTTGTTTTTCAAGAAAATTATATATACTATTATAAATTACTTTTTCAAATATTTTTGAGAATATTGGTATTAGTGCTACAGGTCTATAGTTATAGACTTTGGTTTTATCTTCTTTTTTATACATGGGTTTGATAATAGATACTTTTAACTTTTGGGGAAAAGTACCATTTACAATACATTTATTTATAATGTCACTTAATATAGGTGCTATAACAGGAGCCACTGATTTAACTATTTTTGTGTCAATTTCATCATAGCCGGTACTGTTTGTATTTTTAAGATTGCTCATTATGTTACAAATATCCTTTGGTATGGTTGGTTCCATAAACAAAGAGTTAAGCGATCCTGATGTTTGAGAGTTTTGATTTCTCTTATAATTATCAGGATTAGGTTGTGCATTGTGGTTTAGCTACTGTAGAAATTTTACGTTTAACAATCGGGAAGCAAAGACCGTAGAATAGCTTAAATAGTTCATAAAAGGAATCAAAGCTTTTATTTCCATTCTCTGTTTTGTAGATATCAGAAAAACTAAGGCTACTAATACAATTTTTAAAACGATTAATGTTTTCCTTGCTGTAATCGCGTTTTTTTACATAATAATATTTTAAAATACATGTTCGTTGCACTGGGAATTTCATAAATTGTGCTGTATGATCTGACACACCAAGCTCCAATATCTCACTCTTACATCCTCGTATATTATGAAGAAAATTATCTAAACACGTACCACTAGTAGGACGCGTCGGCTCATTTATTTCTATACTGAGATTAAACTCTTTTAGTAAATTTTTAAATAAAATAGAATTTTTAGTTTTCTGCAAAATGTCAATGTTAAAATCCCCGCAAATAATTATTTTTTGATTATTTTTATAGCAAAACTGTTGTAGTAAACTTGTCAAATTATTAAAGAATATATTCATCTTATTTTGATTTGGAATTCTGTATATACACAGGATTATAACTTTATGGTCTGTCAACTCTACCGCGCAGCATTCAAAGACGTTCGGAATGTTGACACTCTTTACTGATTCTATTTCTGAGAAACTAATGTGATTGTTTACTAGTATACAAGAGCCACCATTTCGCTTTTGTCTAGTAAAGTATGTGACCAAAGTATAGTTAGGAATATTTAAGTAGTCCACGTCACTCTGTTTCATATTGTGCTCCGTAAAACAGAGAATATGAACACGTTTTCCATTGCTAGTGAGAGTATCTAAATGATCAGTTATTATATCACTCTTTGCTAGCAGTCCATTTATATTTTGGTGCAGTATGCATAAGCTATCATAGACGAAAAAAATCTTCATTGATGACATTAGAACTATTTGAATTAGACAGATCGTAAAGTAAAGGATTTTCGTTCAGAGGTTTAATGTTTTTCGCATTAGTGTAAACGTATTGTTGTAAATCATTAAACATACTTGCAATTCCATAATTACTGATTCGTCCACTATGTCTTTGAAACATGGTATAGTCACAAGATAGGTTTAAATTTGTGTCAAATAATGTGGCATAATTGTAATTCTGAATGTCCTGGTAGAGGAGATTATTAAACATTTCAATTCTAAAGTTATACATAGTTGCGTAATAATTATATTTATATGTTGGAAGACACAGTATTATATTTGTATGTTTAATTGCTGATAAAGTTTTACGTATAGTCAATATTAAGTCGTAGTAGTCAATATTAGTTTGACGGAAGTCTTCTTCACCTATAAATATTATACAGTTATCCATCATTGTATAATTCATTACTTTCGTGTGAATACCATTTAATAACATTTTTATACCAGAATTTGATAGGAGGTAGTGACATATTTGGTGGGTGGGTAAAGTTTTTTCAGCTATAGGTAATATTTTATTATATCGATTGCTACTTATAATACACAGTTGGTTGTTCCCTTCTTGAGTCACCTTCTGTTTAGTGGACAGTTTGCTGTTCTCCTCTTCAGCTATCATCTGTTTAGTAGAACCTACCAAATTGATCTGTGAGGGGGTGAAGAGTTCCGGAGTTGCATATCTTGAGCTATCTTCTTGGTATGATTTATGCGAAGTTTTTCGTAGAGGTGTAGATAACTTTACTTTTTTATTAGGTGTTCTTATTTCGTTTGATAATTTCTTAGTAACTTTTTCTACGAGTTTATGTTTGTTATGCATAATCTCCATCGCTTTCTTTAGTTCTGAGTTTTCTATAGACAAGTTATTTATCTCTTCGTGTGCCGTCTGTAGCTGTGACGTAAGTTCAATGATTTGACGTTTGAGTTCTTGCATTTCTTCGTTCTCGTCATCTATAATGTTAGGTGCGCTGTTATTTATGGCGCCCTCTATTGACGAATTGTTTGAACTACATTCATCTAAAGTTGGTTTTTCTGACTCGGATCGTCGGCGACTCCGAAGTGTAATGTTTTCAAAGAAATTCATTTTGAAGATTTTAATAGAAAAAAAAGTCAGGTCAAATATCGTGGGGTTTGAACTCGAGATCAACCGTTTCGTAGCTACAGGCAAGTGCCTTAACCGCTACGCCACGCGGGTATTACAAATAAGGGTGAAATATGGTGACTGGTTAACACTTGATCCTATGAGCTGACATCGATGTTCAAGTCAAATGGCGAGCAAGTCCAAAGTCCGATTCTTTGTTTGAAGAACGTTCGTACTCAACTGCTGTAATTTGAGTCGTTATTTTCTTTTTCGTCACTTTTTTTTTTGGGTTCTGTCAGAAATCATGCACTAATTGTTCATTATAGTTTATATTTACACATCATGCACAGTTTCTGTCATTAAAAGTGTGTTAAGTTTTGAGACTTTTACCGGTTTTTCTGAGGTTGATAACTTCATTATTTGATAATGTTTTTTTCTAATAACACTGACACATATGGGCGATTGCGTCCTTTCACTATTTAACTTATTATTAACACTGTAATGCTGTTTGTTTATTTATTGTAGATTTTAAATAACAGAGCAAATGTTTACGTGACGTTACGTCTACCCTATCTCCCTCATCTTCGTTTATGTCCGTTCCTGTGAGGTTATTATAAAACGCGTGGCAATCTTCGGGTATCAAATTATACATAGATTTGAGATCTGCTAGCTTTGCTTCGGCAATAGCCTTTCCTTGAGGCCACAGGATTTCGAAATCTTCTTCTGAAAATTTGATCAAAACACCTTTGATCTTTTTCGATACATCTAAGGTTTGAATCTCTCCACTGTCTGATATCATGGTAATTAAGTAGGGATCATCTTTTTTCAAAATAATTTGTTTTGTAATCAGCCAGTTAATTTTATTTTTATTTTACATATTTTACGATTTATAACTTTCTTCTCAATTTTCTTACTGCTTAAAAAATCTTGACTTTTCATTCTAGTTACGCGAAGAGGGTTTTTCTTTTTAGCGATTTTCATGATATTTATATATTCTTCTGCCGTATAAACTCTTTCATGATTCTTTAGCTCACATTCTATTTTACTAAAGTCTGTGTCGTTAGGGAGAAAAGAATGTCCAGACTCTAAATATTTAAACGTGATTGTTTTTAGGCTCGAATGTCTATTCAGTACAGTTTTCAACATTAGCACTATTTTAATGTTTCTATTTTGTCCCCCACAGAAATCGCTCCAAAGAACTAAGTTTTCTACACCATCCCTCAGATGGTTTTTAATGAAACTAATTAGACAAGACCCAACTTCTTGGGCTCCTCTTCCGGCTTCTCCTTCAACCCAGATATTACATCTACCTTGATCGCTAGAGCCAACGTGGATCCCAGCATTATAAACCCATAGCTGACGTTTATAAAACACAATGTTAGTCGGTATACGGGGTAGAGGTAGCGTTTTTTCTAGATCGTAGGTAATACATTCAAATTTTGGATCTATTTTTGCCCGCGCCAAGTCTTCAGACATTTTATTACGGAGTTCTTCCGCTCGTATTTGATGTGTATCTCGTTTCTTGATTAATAAATTTTTTTCTTCTGGCACATGACATTTATTTATTTCGAGAGCCAGTGAATCGCATGTTTTACACGTCTTTCTTTAACGATTTACATCGTAGATTAAAGTTCGTATAAAATATGCGCTTCAATGTCGCAAGTGATGCGTATTTTTTGTCATCATCATATCCTTTTTTAAATTCAGAAACGTAAATGTCGTGTATTTTTTGGACAGTCATACCTACTTTTAAATATTCTATACCATTATTTGTTTCCCTCCTGTAATGGGATTTATATCTTGGGAGAGAATTAATAACATTCTTCACAAAATCTAATCTAATCACGTTTAAATATTTAGAGTCTGGACATTCTTTTCTCCCTAACGACACAGACTTTAGTAAAATAGAATGTGAGCTAAAGAATCATGAAAGAGTTTATACGGCAGAAGAATATATAAATATCATGAAAATCGCTAAAAAGAAAAACCCTCTTCGCGTAACTAGAATGAAAAGTCAAGATTTTTTAAGCAGTAAGAAAATTGAGAAGAAAGTTATAAATCGTAAAATATGTATAAATAAAAATAAAATTAACTGGCTGATTACAAAACAAATTATTTTGAAAAAAGATGATCCCTACTTAATTACCATGATATCAGACAGTGGAGAGATTCAAACCTTAGATGTATCGAAAAAGATCAAAGGTGTTTTGATCAAATTTTCAGAAGAAGATTTCGAAATCCTGTGGCCTCAAGGAAAAGCTATTGCCGAAGCAAAGCTAGCAGATCTCAAATTTATGTATAATTTGATACCCGAAGATTGCCACGCGTTTTATAATAACTTCACAGGAACGGACATAAACGAAGATGTAGATGGATATGGACCAACATTGGATTTTGATTTGGAGGAAGAATAATGAAGTTCTCTATGCCCATGTCTGTACCGTTTTTAAGTTTATTTTATTTTTTTCTGTGTCAAAGAGAGCATAATGAAGCTGATTGAATACATTATTTTTTAATAAATATTTAATTTTATTTTTAATAAATTATTTTGTGGCTTGAGTTTTTTCTGAGGAATTAAAATTTTTTACGACTTCTTTAAAAATAGCTTTTCTTGGGTGAGGTGTCCAACAGTGAACCATGAAAAAGTTGCACATTCAAAACTGAAGTGTTTCTAAACATAATAAAGATTTTTTTTTTACTAAAATACTTCTCATGTATCTGACTTCAATTTAGCATATTAATTTTAGACCCAAACGTAACAGGATAGGATATTTTTAATTTTTTTTTAAAGATGGGAAATGGCTCACTGAGTCCACCTCGTGGGACACTCTGAACCGGGGGCTAGGTCAACAGTGAACCAACATGTACACAGTGAACCATCCTAACATATAGACAGTGAACCATCATATTAATGCTACAAAACTAAATGTAGGTAAAGCAATAAAACGTCTTGTATATGTTCCAAATAATCAACTTTATTAAACCTAAATATTTTTAACAATGTGTTTAAAATATTTATTGTTATAAAAATTTAACAAATATCTTAGGCTCACAGAGATCAATTGCTCAGTACTTTGTATTAATCAGTCTTAATGATTACAATTGTTATTTTTACGAAAGAAAAACTTAAATACAAAACACAAAAAAACAAAAATTCAAAAGAAAAAGCATCTAAAAATCAAAAAGGGAAGTTCAAAAGAGATAGGTTAATTGGAAATTTGAATGTTGCCGTTCGGCGACTGCTGCCGTCTACCTTGGGGTTTGGTAATATATATTTTATATCATTTTTTGTAACCATTGCAATATCTGGCTCTATAGGCTCACAAAATGTGTGATGAAATTTGCTTTTTAATTTTAAATACGAAACGGAGTAGTCATATTCAGCTTCAGGAGAATCATCAAGAATCTTCGCAACATTAGCATTTTATCTTTTTTTTCTCTGATTCAATCAAAATAATTACAAAATTATCCGCTTTGGGTTTTCTACGAAGTGGTGGAAAGTCTTCAGATAAAATAACTTCATCATCTTCACTGTCACTGACGAAATTTTCTCCACCAGATGAAGAACCACTAGCATAGAAAGTGCCTTCGGAATTAGAATCGTCATCAATAATTGGAGTTTCTTTTTTTGTCTTCTTTTCTTTAAATAAATTACTTTTTACTTTCTTAGCTTTTACTTCAACTTTTTTTTTTCGCGATGCTATTATATCTTTCTCAGGAGTGTCGGTGGCTATCATACTCCGGCCTAAGGGTCTGCTTCTTTTGGTAGTCTTTCTTGGGCCGGCTTTCAATGGCAGCCTAAACATTTTTGGAGAAACAAAACTTTCTACTGCTCTCGAAGTGGAAGCTTGCTGTTCATTTTCATTGTATTTGGATGCCAGATCATTACATATTTGTTCTGATGGTAAGTCTTGTAAAATTGAAGGAGAGGGGGTCTTAGGAGGTGAACGGTTTTCATTTATTTCACATTCTGTATCTATTTCATCTCTTCCTGGATCGGGTCTATCCGTCACAGTGCTTGGTAGAAAATCCTCTTCTGTGAAAACTGATTCGTCGTATGGATATATTCCACATTTCCTAAATGCGTTGGTGATGTTAATTGGAGTCATGGCTTTTAAATAGGCCTCGCCTGTGTATTGAGCTACATGGTAGATATTGAGAGTCTGCCCGGGGTTCCGGAGTAGCCATGAATCGATGGCAGAGTTATAAAAAGTTTTAAATGGACCATTTAACCCCACATCTAATGGTTGTAATCTTGCGGTAGTATGAGGAGGCAGTGTCAACACTGTAACACCAGCAGTTTTAGCAATGTTCAATGCTTCTAATGACAAATGACTCTCGTGGTTGTCCAGAATCAAAAGAGCTGGATTTTCTTTTGAGGCGGAAGTATGTTGTATGAAGTGTTTCATAACATCTACGAAGATGTCTGCATTCATCCATCCAGATGAAGCAGCCAAGCCAAGAGTCCCAGGAGGAGCGCCATGGAGCATATGAGATTGAAACTTCTTTCTTGGAAAGACCATTGCTGGGGGCAAAGCATGACCGGTGGCGGAAACAATGCAGCAAGTTGTCACTAAAACACCTCTTTCTCCACTCGTAACTTTGGATACGTTACTCCCCTTAAGAGCTAGGACTTTTTGTGGGCGTTGTACTGTCGTGGTTGAGGTTTCATCCAAATTATAGACACGTGTTCCGTTACCAAAGTTAGGAGACCGTTGCATGGCTTCTTTTAAGTTTTTAAAAAATGTTTGAACATTATATTTGTTGAATGCCGAGGCTCGTGCCAAGCTGCACGGTTCAGGTTTCTTGAGACTTAAATCCGTGTGTTTTTTTTTGAATGACCTTAACCACTCCTTTCCAGCAATATGTTTCTCTTCCCATGAAGAAGGAACTTTTATTTTATTAATAAATGCCATTTGGTAAGCTAGTCTTCGTGTATCTTTAGCAGTAAGCCCATAAAATTTTAGCGAACAATCTATAAGGTATTCTTTTAATTCTATTTCCTGGTTACGTGTAAAAACAGCATTTACTTCATAATTGGGTACTAAATTTGTGGTTTCGTCGGACTTAAATTTTTCTACGTATCTCCGTACAGTTGGGTAGGGTAATCCGCATTCTTTTGCTGCTTTACGAATTGATTGTCCATTTTTTACAAGCATGATAGCCTGCAACATTTCTTCTTTTGTATGACCTCCAATTTTCCTTTGCGCTTTTTTAATTCGCCCCATGCTCAAACAATAACATAATAATACAATGTAATGTTTAAACTCAATATAAGTAATGTATAAAATTCAAAACCTACCCACATAAAGTAGCAATATAGAGGTGGTACACAATGAACCGGTTCACTGTTCAATCTACGTTCGTGGTTCACTGTGTACTACACCCACCATTCAATATTTAAGGTTATATTAAAAACAAACAAAAAGAGTTACCGTAGTAATTTCAGTTTTATATGATACCCCAATAAACACTATAATAAGTATAATAAATGTCACACAGAAAAACTATACATAACAGAAGTAATAAGAAAAGATAGTACTTACGTTTTATTTTGTTTTGTCGCCGAAAAGTATAATGCGGTCCGCCACACGGGCGTCTTTGGCGCTAGCTCGCTCGCGACTGGGGAGCGGGCGGCGCGGTTACAACTGAGTACTTTCGTGTCCACGACACGGTTTGGCAACGTCGCGTTTACAAAGTAAGAAGGGTGGCTCAATGTGTACCACTGGTTTACTGTTGGACACCTCACCTAAGGACTCAACCCACACTTTGCTTAATATCTCAAAACCTACTGATAAAAATAATGTTTATATTACGTTAACAATAACAATATTAGACTACTAGAATAAAAAAAAAACATTCTGAAAAAAAAAGAATGTTCCTCTTAGAGCAATTACAGCTGAAACTTCAAACGCCCATTACTCAAAAGTGACTTGATGTGGATTAGGTCCTTTCTGCTTAACTACGTCCATATTATAATGTTATTCGATGATTAATAAACTGACAGTTAAATTTGAATAATAAACTGTAAGAAATAAACATCTATACTTTTTCAATAGTCCCTTTTTGTTTGGTGAGCCTGTTTACCTGCTCTTTTATCATTTTGATGATTAACTACCGACTTGAATATTATATTACAAATAAATATCCACTTGTTAGCTTTGATATAATTCCTACCGATTTCTTTTGTTATTCATAACTTACAAAAAGTGTAAAGTACTACGTGAGATTTGAACTCACGGCTCACTGATTCACGCATCGATCTGCACATGCTTAACCGCTAGGCCATCATGACTCTAATTTTAGTGATGAAATTATGAACTACAATCAGTTGTTGACGACAATGATGATGCTTGTGTCTATTTTCTGTCAAACTAAAAGTCAAGTTTATACTTTGTGAGATTGGCTTTGTTGCTCGCCACTTAGCTGTGAAAAAACCAACGCCATCTAGTTTAATTTTCGAAAACTTGAACTTTAACGTGCAAGGGAAAATAGGCGTTAAGGTATCTAAGCACTTTTGTAGGCGTCTGTACCTATCACAGTATACAGGGTGCTTGGTGCATCGTGTGCCAAATTGAAATGGTCGACGGGAGGGGTCATCTGCTATCCTTTCAGACCCCTAAACACTTCTCATGCCCTGTGGATTTTTTTTCATCGACTTTTTATTGTTTTATGAAAATAAGACCCAAATTTTTCATTCAAATACAATTTAAAAAAATATATATAAGGCGTAGACACCTGAATTTTAATTTTATTTAGTTGTATATTGTATTAGAGTATTTTAAATTTAAAATTACTGACATTAGCTACCTAGTTTTGTTTTAAATTCCTTGCAGTTTTTTTGAAGATGTCCATGTTACAGCTTTTTACATAGCAATAAAAAAAAAAAAAAACAAAAGCGACCGGAATCTTTCAACCCCCCTCAAAAATTCTCTAGTTTATCCTCTTGCTAGTAATGAGCCACATGCCATAAAAATTTTGTGAATTCAAATTGTGAATCGAGTCACTTATGACTAGTATTCAAAATTATGATTTAAAAAAATATTTTTGCTTAACTGATACCTGAAAAACCTATTAAAAATGTTATCTCACTCTTATAAGGTAAAATCTGTCTCGTATTTCTCTATTCGTGGGTTTTACTAGAATAAAAAAAAATGCATTTTTAACATTTATTTCATAATTTTTACAAATTTTGCTCAAATTGTTGGCCTCTGTTGTAATTGCAGGCCCGACATCTGTTTCGTATTTCGACAGTTGATGTACGAAGTCGTATTTCCTCCTAATTAATGAGTCGGAACGAACGGTCGAACGGAAGTCGGTGTTAAATAAGAAACAAACATCGACTTATATTCTAGCGATAGACAAGCACTTTCATGGAAACTATTTGTCAAAATATTGAAAAGTTAAAACAATAGTTCGCTGCAGCGATAGATTGGCATTATGTCGTCTAACAAAACTATTAAAACATACAGCGCCTAGATGGCTTTTAGAGGATACTTTTTTCACGACCAAAATGTCTTATGCGCCATGAATTTCGTGGCACTTACGCGCTTCGTTCAACATAGTGTAATGACATGTTATCCATATAGATTTTTATACCGCAGAAGTGACACAGCTTTTTGCCTACAATTCATTACAATAACACTATATTTCAAAATTTAACAATAGTCCTCGTTAGTGTAAATTAAAAAACCACGTTCTACTACTTTAATAAATATGTGAATTCAAAATCGCGTAAAATACTGAAACCCTTTATTGTAATCATCATTCTGAAGAACTGCTATCCTGAGTGAATGAAGATCAGGACTACGCTGCTAATATCTAGTAACAAAACAAACAACAACGGTAAATTTATCTTTAAAATGTTTAACATTTCCAGTTAAAGATTCCGTTTTTTTTTTCAGAGATATTTATTTTCACGTTGTAATTTTATAACTTTTTTTGCAGCTAAAACTTTTTTTAAAATCGTTTTTCAACTTAAAATCATCAGCTTGAAAGTGTGCAGAGCAGATAAACGCATATTTTGTAGGAAGCCACGTGTTTTCACTTCTATCTTCTTGAAGAATTTTTATCCATTCTTCCCTTTTCGGCTCACCAGAGTGAACAAACCTAGAATATAATTATAGTGTATGAAGGACGAAATCTCAATATCAGTAATGCGCCACGGGTAGTGTGAAAGCGAAACCCGGGGGCCCTGGGACGAAGGCAAAGAAGGAACAGGAGTGGGTTTTTAGTCAGTAAAAGTCTGACACTACTTTCCGCTCCGCCCAAGAGCGGGATTTGTCATAAGATGATTTTCCCACCTAAAAAAAAAAAAAAAAAAAAAAAAAAAAAAATATCAGTAATGCAATATCACACATAAGACTACAAATTCAACTGAACCTAATGTATATTTGAATACTAATCTGCACGTAATATCTAGGTAGGTACGTAATACCTAAGTGCGAACGATTGACAGAATGCTTACCTAACGACAAAACGTAGCGATGAAAACTGATACCCAATGATTTGCTGAGTTTTTACAGTATCAAAAACACACGTCATAATTTTTGAATTTGATGGAATTCATTGTTATCATTTATACAAAAAAGAAATAACATTAAATAAAATATTAAAAAAAAAAAAACATACAGGGAATAAAACACCATGCAAATCTGTGTTCACTAAACCAGTTGTAGATAAAAATCTGGTTTTTGTGGGGGGAACATCTGCATGTTTTAGTATATGATTGCGCGTTCGCCCATTGACATGTAGCTCTATTCGCAGCCATTCGCAGCGTGCAGCATCTCGTAACGCACCACAAAACTTTTAACAAAACGTAAGCAACGGCCAACGGTATCATGTAGACATGCGGAAATCTCGCGACACGCGACGTTAGCTGGCGGAAGAACATTATATCATGGAGACGACTAGCGTAATAGAGTCGCGGCGCCTCACTGCAAGTAAAGGGGTGCTCGCCCATTGTCATATTTCTTAGTCCTGCCAGGTTGCGGGATCGTTCGAAAGAGTTACTGTGGCCCTAGAACGCAAAAGGCAACTGAAAGAACACAGGTGGGTCTTAAGTCAGTAAAAGTCTGACACTCACTCTCTACCCAAACTGGGAGGAGTCATTTGATGATTTAGATGATAAACAATATTATGTTGTTATTTCTGTATAGTCAAATTATCGGAGGCAGGAAACCGAGATGTGGGGAACAGGGT
Organism: Mythimna impura; assembly: GCA_905147345.3. Lineage (NCBI taxonomy): Eukaryota > Metazoa > Arthropoda > Insecta > Lepidoptera > Noctuidae > Mythimna > Mythimna impura. The sequence goes on along the minus strand of LR990357.1, from coordinate 16,723,384 downwards.
GTAGTCTCGTAAATTTTCATTGAAAAGGGAGAATCTTTTGATATGACGGGTGTTATGTCTGGTGGGCCTATACCTGATGAATGTCGGGCTTTTAGGGCCGACATTGCGTTAAGCGGGTGCCCGTCGCGTGACAAAGCGCGTGTGTCTTGTGCGATGATCGCCATCGCGGTAACCGGGTTATTGCCTGCGCAGTGTTGCTAGTTCAACTTTAACGGTGTGTATGTAGTCGTAGAACTTGAAGGAGGAGGATGGAGGCTCCCCGCGACGGATGCCCGCGCGGGTCTCCCGCAACGGAGCACTTTTGTATGGGACCGCGCGGGCGTCCGCTTAACGTAGTTTCGACCCTTAACCAGTCTGAAATATACGTTTTCTAGAGGTCTGCAAAGTAGTCCTCTATGGCGGCGATAATGTCCTCATTTGAATCAAATTTCTGCCCTGCGAGTGACTTTTCTAAATTTGGAAACAGAAAGAAGAAGAAGAAGTCCCACAGGGCCAAATCTGGAGAATACGGAGGGTGGGGCAGCAGTTCGTAGGCTAATTTGACCGTGGCAACGCGGCGGAGGTGTGAGCCGGTGCGTTGTCATTGTGGAAGAGCACTTTTTTTGTTGTCTGAAATGAACAAACGCGGCACCCATCGCGCAGACAGCTTTCTTATGCCCAATAATTCATGCAGGATATGACCTTTGCGGTTTTTTGAGATGCTCTCTGTCTCAGCTATCTCGCGCACCTTTTATCGGCGGTCTACTAATACGAGATCATGGATTTTTGTCACGTTATCCTCCGTGGTAGCCGTTTTGGGGCATCTGGGCGTGACTCCTCAAAAACCGAGTCACCGTACATAGCATCCAAGCGCTGTTTGATTTCGCTACGCGATTTTCCTTCCAAAAATAAGATTCTAATCACCGACTAGTACCTACCTACTGCGCTTTTTCCATTTTTCTAAATATCCGTCGACACGCCCGTTTCCAGACACGGTAAAAAAAAAACTACAAGTCCGATTCGGCTGAAATTTTGAGAGTAGCTCTCAACAAGAATATCACGATAGTATTTTTTTTCTTGTGATAGTGGCGCCATCGGGCGATGAGGCTAAGGACTTATCTGACCGCTCTCGTAGATATGTGTGACGTCAACTCTATTTTAACCGACCACATAAAAAGAGGAGGTTCTTGAGAAATCTGATATTTTTTATATCTTAGCCGAAATGTAAACCGATTTTGACAATTCTTCACTTGATTTCGAAGACTTTATCTTAGTGGTCTCATTTTTGATGAACATTTGATGAAGAACTTCGGAAATTAAACCGTGGAAAACTTCGATACATGATAGCGAATCTTCTGGGATTGCTGCAATCTCATGCCTCACCATTTCATAACATAACAATAACACGCCAGTATCAGTACCTTCTTACAGTCTGAAGGGGTACCGTAGAATGACGCAGGTCCTCACCGGACATGGTAAGTTCGGGAGGTTCCTGCATCGGATTCGTGCGGAAGAAACGCCCGGGTGTCACCATTGTGTGGACCGCCTGGAGGACACGGTGGAGGTGTGCCCCGCTTGGGCAGAGCAACGCCGTGTCCTCATCGTGTGTCGTGTGTGTGGTGTGCGCCATATTTGACGTAAATAAACTGTTTTTCTTTCTTTCTTTCTTCTTTCTCATGGGGGCGATCGGCGGCGGCAATCTCTCGCGCCGGGCCATGGTACGGGCCATGGTCCGGAGCGAGGAGGAGTGGCAGGTGGTCGTCTCCGAAGCAGTAAAATAAAAAGTAGCAAAGGAGACGGCCGATCGCGTGAGGCAACGGTCCTGACCGGGATTCCGATCCCGATTTCCGGCCACCGTAGGCGCGGGCTTGCGGACGGCGAGCAATGGGTACCTCGCTGTCCGAAGTCCCAAGTCGTCGACGGCGCGTACTGTTCCACGCGCGCCTCAAGGAGATGTCAGCAACTGTAGGGGCCCAGCAGGGTCGAAGCCTACAGGGGCCAAGGGTCTGATTCTGAAAGGAAGACTCGGCCCTGGTGCGAAAGACAACAAAGGAACAGGAGTGGGTTTTTAGTCAGTAAAAGTGACACTATCTCTATATCATAAGATGATTTTTCCACCGAAAAAAAGGGGTACTTACCGTAGATGTGTAAAGTTTAAACTGGTATACCCTCATTTCAACAATTATGTTCAATTTCCATGATATTTTAGGTTATTTTTATATTGATAGGTTATCTATTCGGGCATAACTTTTTTGTTTATGGACCAATCTGATTCTTTTTGTGTTGAGAAGAGTATTTTTACCAGTTGGTTCCATTTAAAAGATGATGCAAACCTTCCAATACCTATGCGTGTTACATCGTTGGATAGACCCACCGTAAGCGTGAGCTTGCAAACGACGAGCAATGGGTAGCTCGCCGTCCGGCCGACCGGTAACCGTCCAGGCCTAGCCCGAGTTTTCGACCGCGCGTAGTGTTACACGCGGCCTTAAAGACATCAGCAAAACCGTTAGGGACCAGCAGAGTAGAAGCCTATTGGGGCCACTGTCTGTGGGGGCCTACTGTAATATGAAAATATTGTAAACAACCACTTCTTTTAAAAGAGTAACCATGGAGTTTCTTGCCGGCTCTTCTCCATAGGAAACGACTAATTTGGAACCGTGCACTAGCTTCTGACGTTTTATAAGTGCCCATGTAGGCCTATGTGAAATAAAATTATTTTTGATTTTGATTTTGATTTTTTGCCATGGGTTGTCCGAAAGGGAACCCCGGGTCTTGGGACGCAAGGCAAAGAAGAAACAGAGGGGGTTTTAGTCAGTAAAAGTCTGAGACCCCCTCCCGCTTAGCCCAAGAGTTATTTGTTGGATAGATATTTTTAAGCTGAATAAAAGTGACTATGGCACTAAGTTCCAAAGCTAAGTCTTTTCAGAGTTATTATTTATGTGCCCGCGACTTCGTTCGCGTGGTTGTTGTAAACTAAAATCCCACCAAAAACATTTTGTAAAAAACTAGCCAAGTCTCGATGGAGCTGCTTGTTTATCTCTAAAAAATAAAAATATTTAAAGAAAAACAAAAAACCCGACTGCGTCGAAACTAATTTTAAAAAATACGTAAAAAAATTAACTTAAATAAAAACTAAAAAGAAACAAACAAGCCCAATAGTTTAGAATTCTGTTATGTAATACTAAATAACTACACAATTGAAATAGTTTTATAATCGATACAGAACAGAACGACTCACAGTCGGGGCCCCTTGGGAAGATTTGATTGGTAAAATTTGAATGGGCCCCGACTGTGAGTCGGTCTGTTCTGCATTAGAATTTATGATTTGTTTTATGTGTGTATCGATTATAAAACTATTTCAATTGTGTAGTTATTTAGTATTACATAACAGAATTCTAAACTACTGGGCTTGTTTGTTTCTTTTTAGTTTTTATTTAAGTTAATTTTTTTACGTATTTTTTAAAATTAGTTTCGACGCAGTCGGGTTTTTTGTTTTTCTTTAAATATTTTTATTTTATTTTATACTTTTTAGTTACGATTCATTGACTTCGTTATAAGATGGTAAATTTCGCAATCTAGTCATTTCATTGAGGGAGTTAATATCGTGGGGATTATTAAGTAACTTGCGGTGGTCTAAACTACTGATGATTAATCCCTCTAGAGACCTAACTCGGCTCAAAGCTACATATGCTTGACCTTTAGCAAAAATGCGTGAACTTAAGTCAACCACAGCTCGGTCCAAAAGTCCAAAGTAGTTCCTTGGAGCTTGTGTACAGTTACACCCCAGCACAATATCAATGACAACATTTTTCGCTCTATTTTACCCTGTCCGCGAAGTGCATCGAATTCTGTCGTCGATGGTTCGATTCTGACTCCTACTCCAGGAACATTGTTTTTAATTGCTTTGTCGTCAAATTCTATATAAACAGCTTGTGGCAATTCTCCGGGTTCCAATTGGTGCCTCCGAAGAGCTGGCCACTCAATTGTCCTTATAACACCCATTGCTCCGTTAACAAGACCATGGGTAACATTCAAATTTCTTCGTAACATAACTCGTGATCCTAAACCGATTGTTAAATATTTAACGATTCCTCCAGTTTTGTTAGGATCATCAGAAACATATACCTACATCTTTCGGTTTTTGACCATATGTTTTCGATTCTACTGATATATCAACTGCATGTAATTTATACAACCAGTAGTTTTTGCCAATATAGTTGTCATCTTTTGCTTATGTTCATCGACCTGTCTAGTAGATGGGAAAACTCGAATGATTTGATTTACAAACGTGCATCAAATGAACAACGCCATCTATCGAGTTTGGTGGTAAACTTTTTTTTACCAAAAATATTTGTTCTTCATGCTTTTTCACTATTTTTTTTTATTTGTGTATCGTTTATACTTGAAATGAAAACTTAAATCAATAAGTAAGAAAATTAGCGAGAATAATTGTTTTGTTAAACAACTTTAAATCGTTATATATCCTAAACTATTATTTAAAATGAAAAATGATAAAAGGAACCTAAAGGGGATTTTAAAATACCTATTCAACGACACCCCACTTGACATAGTTCATCGACTTTTTTTTTTCATTTTGAAAATATGGCGTCTGGTTGTAGCTGTGGTGAATTTTGATTACTGTCATGTCTTTAGTGACACTCGCAAGGTTAAGACGAATCGATTGACGTAAGAATTATCAAAATCGGCCTACGCATTTGGTCTCTAGAACGCCACATAGACACAAACATACATACATACATAGACTGATAAACACATTACCCTACTTTGCGTCGCGCAGTCGGGTAAAAAGTAATGAAATCTGGACAAAGTCGTGCCAAGTCTAAGGTTCCTTACTGCGATTTCTTTATTATTATAGTTAATGTTGTGTGACTTGGCCGTTGAACAATACGTTTTCCAAGTGGCAATTTTCCATCGTCAATGGGTAGCGATTCTGGCGACAGATTGGTGCAAAGGTGTCATGGAGCACCTGGTTTTGTACCTTTGTGTTTCCTTCAACGGCCAAGTCACACAACATTAACTATAATAATCATTCGAATAATAATAAAGAAATCGCAGTAAGGAACCTTAGACTTGGCACGACTTTGTCCAGATTTCATTACTTTTTAGAGATAAACAAGCAACTCCATCGAGACTTGGCTAGTTTTTTACAAAATGTTTTTGGTGGGATTTCACTTCTTTTTGTAGAAATATTGATTTTTGCAATGACAGTCGATTTTTTTATGTAACAATAGTAGAAGGGGGCATTACCATATCTCTAATACAGCTGAGACCAGCTGAGGGTTCTTCATCAGATACTTCAGACCTTTGATTTTTGACATCAAATGAAGCAGCCCACCAAGTAGAATGTTTTTTGTAAAGGCGGTATGTCGATCTCTAATAGTTTGGTTGGGCTCTTGTGTTTTCTAATCAGAATCACCAGGTACTCCAGATCTTCGATTATCCTAGTTTTTATAGTTTTCCTAAAGGGAAAACTATAAAAACTGTGTGTGTGGCCATTAAACCCTAACTCTGTACCAAATTTCAGCTCTCTGAGTTTATGGGAAGTACTAGTTCTATTCTAATGATCATGAGTGAGTGAGTGTCATAAATGCGAAACTTTGCTTTCGCTTAACTTCGGAACTAAATGACCTACAGACATGAAATTTTAGATTTTAAGTATGTGATTATAGTTTACTGGATGACGAAAATTTCTGCGTTCTGGTCTTATCCAGAAGTTCTCAAATAGGGGCCTGAAAATGCGGCGAAATGGTTCCAGTAAAGGATGGTACGGCAGTGTTTGCTTCGCGCTCGGCTTGGCGGGGGCACTGCCGTGCCCCCCGATACGTTGCTTAAGTTGGTACTTATATAAGAGTTCAGTCAATACCTAATGTTATCTGCGTTACCTGGTTATCCTTTAACACCATGGGTATTTTTTTTTTTGAAAATATTTTCGATGTAGAAAAACGACTTTTCTACAGATTTTCTTTATTATATGTTTAGAGGTACCTATGCAGTATAGAGTGTAAAGTCCCACATACCTCCGTTGAAAAAGGAGTGGAGAGGGTGTTTGTCTGGTTTGGGTAACTGCTCGAGAGATGATTTCGGGCTGTTGTATATGTTCAATTTAGTTTAGTTTTTAAGTAGCGCCTTAGATGTCGCTACATATGTATTTGAACATGTTGGTTGTGGCAATATCCACTATAGCTATATTATACGTAATAAAGGTATATAGGGTATTATGAGATTTCTACACGTAGTGTTATCAATTGCGTCGTTGAGTTAGATAGATAGATTTTCGTCGTGGAGTTAGAAACCTTTTTATGACCCGACTGCAAGAAGGGTTATATTTTTCGCGAGTATCTTGTATGTGTGTATGTACCTATGCAGCTATGTAATATTCTTTATTACCTCATATCTTCCAAACCGCTCGACGGATTTATATAATTAAGATATCAATAGATTCGTCTTGATAACCCAAGTGTTCTTAGATATGTAGGTGACGTTAAAAAAACCAACATAACGACTGTGAGACGCTATACTTACTTACGTTAAAGTAAAAAATATTTTATTTTTTGATACTGCAATATGGGTATCAAATTAAAGGGCTCATCATGAGGATATTAAAATGGTATACCATGACCATATTAAAAAAATAATACAATAGGAAATAAGGTGTCCCGGGGCAATTGCAACTAGAAAAAATATGGTTCCAACTTTGATTTTGTGCAGTTTCTTTTTTATTATAAATTTTCTTTATTAGATAATTCTACTTGATTAACAATTTCATAAATATTACGTATTACCTAGTTCTGAAAACAAAGTCCGTAAGGAATTGGATTAATAAAACGGTTTTTGACTAGAGGTAGAAAAAGTTGCATTTACCCCGATAAGGGGCAAATGCAACTAATGACAATCGTAGTGTATCTGTTGGTCTTAAAATTATTAAAAACAGAGGTTTTTTTAACGCAATGTGGTATCGTAGGCGAATTTGAAACGTAAGTTCACGTATCTAAGCTCAGTTTGGAGTAATATAAATATTTCCTTAATACAGGGGTAATTGCAACTATTTCGTTAATAGTTAGTGTAGTGAATTTACTTTTCCCTTTTGTCGATAATCGAATTTTATTGAATGTTTGTCATGAGGAATAATAAAAGCAGGATATATGATACAGTGTTTTAATAAGAGAGAAAATATGCTTATGAGTTGTCAGTCTTAATGAGAAGTAAAATTTAACAATCACAGTATAAATAAAAAAAAAAACATACAAATATAGTAATTTCTTGTTCCTAAGAAACCATAAAGAAGACCTCGGAATTCCGTAAACGTCAGTCGCTTGATAGGTGTTCAATTCATTGCTCCTAACAGAATATTTTATTTCTGTCCTCCGTTTATAATTCCGGACCATCTAAAACAATTGATTAATTTTATTTATGAAGCGAATGCGCAAAATTGAAGCTTTGTACTAGGTCGTTTTTTTTTTATTAAAAACCTTTCAAAATATTGATTTCTCTTAGTTGGAGAAAAAGCTTGTGACCCTCAGGGTTCAAGCTATCTTCATGCCAAATTTCACAAGAATCGGTGCAAGAAAGTTGTGAAAGCGTACATACAGATAAAAATACACCTTTAAAATATTGAAGATGGATTATGTTCAATATAGCTGTTCTTTAAGTCCACGTATCTAGTAGTATATCATATCAATATCTAATTCAGTAATATACACAATATCAATAAAAAAACCACAGCACAACATGGCACAACACTATTGCTTCATAGTTTCATACAAACCGACACGGGGAAAATGCAACTAACCTCAAAGTTACAATTACGCCATTTTGCGTTATTATCAGGGAAAATGTAACTACACACACATCTTATTGTAACTTCAACCAATCCTTAAGCAAAAAATAATTATAGCTACTTACGGTTGTCAACTATGTACTCCACTTGAAACACCAGCAATAAAACACTTTAAAACGTATTTTTTGTAGATTTTTGTCACCACGTGCGTTCGTACAAATATGCTTTAAAATGGCGGTTTGACAGATCAACCTGTTTTATCTTCATTTTTAGCTGTAGTGCTTCCATCTATTATTTCCACGTAACAATATGGTATGCTCCGTAATTTCTAGATGGCATTATGTTCAAAAATGCTATCATAACGGAGTTATTTAATTTAGTTACAATAGCCCCGTAGTTGCTTTAGCCCCGGGGCACCTTTTCTCCAGGCGAATATCAACCACTGCGCCCCCGCTCAGGATCTGTTGCTCCAGAGCATGGCGCAGTGGTCGATAAACATCGCCGTAGTTTCCGAGCCGTACTACGTCCTGCCCAGGGCCGACTGGGTGCAGGACCTGAACGGCTCGGTGACCCTAATTTCGTCGGTCGCCGCCGGTACTCCGTTCCTCGAGGCCGTTACGATGGGGACGGGGTTGCGTGGCAGCACGGTTCGGGGACATTGCAGTGGTAGGCGTCTACTTGTCCCCGAACAAAACTCTCGCCGATCTTCACATCTCCCTTATGAAGCTGAATGCCGTCGTCGCTGGGTTTGGTTCCCTCCCCGTGGTCGTTTGCGGGGACTTCAATGCCAAGAACTTGGCTTGGGGTTCCCGGTACACGAACCAGCGGGGTCGGATGGTAGAGAACTGGGCTCTGGAGACAGGCCTCGTCGTCCTAAACCGGGGTTCTGTCCCCACGTGTGTGCGGATGCGGGGCGAGTCGGTGGTGGACATTTCGTTCGCCAGCCTCGCTTTGTCACCGCGTGTCGTCGACTGGCGCGTCATGGAGGGGGTGGAGACGTACTCAGACCATCGGTACATCCGGTTTGACGTCTCCGCCCAGTCCTCAACCGCGCCGGTCCAACAGACCCCGTGTGGTCCGCGTTGGGCGCTGAAGCAGCTGGACCGGGAGCTTCTCCTGGGAGCCGCGATGGTACAGGCCTGGGTGCAAGCACCGGACAGGCCTGTCGACATCGACGTCGAGGCAGAGTGATTCCGGGAGGCCATGTCGCAAATCTGCGACGTGGCAATGCCCCGTATCCAGCCAGGACGTGCCCGGCGCCAGGTGTACTGGTGGTCGCCAGAGATCGCTGCACTGCGTAGCGCGTGCAATGCCGCGCGGCGCCAGTACGCCAGGCACCGCAGGCGCCGCATCCGTCCGCCGGATGCGGAGGCCAGAGAGGCGGAGCTGTACGGGGGATACAGAGCGGCGAAGCGCACCCTCCGAGCAGAAATAAAGCGGGCCAAGTTAGAGGCCCACAACGTGTGGCTGGAGACTCTGAACGGAGACCCGTGGGGGCGCCCCTATAAGGTGGTGCGAGAAAAGCTCCGCCCCTGGGCTCCCCCGCTGACGCAGAGTCTCCGGCCCCAGCTTGTGGAGGCTGTGGTTGGCGCTCTGTTCCCCTCACGAGGGGAACACTCTCCCCCGCCTATGGCTCCGACAGTTGCGGTGTCCGACGTGGACCACGACAGCGATGACGACGACGACATTGCTCCAGAGGTTACCGAGGTAGAGATGCGAGTGGCGGTACGTAGGCTTAGTGCCAAGAATACCGCCCCAGGACCCGATGGCCTGCCTGGAAAGGCCTGGGTCCTGGCCATGGAGGAACTCGGGCCTCGACTAAGAGGGCTCTTTAGCGCATGTATGGAGAGGGGCCAGTTCCCACTTCGCTGGAAGACGGGGAAACTGGTCCTCATTGCGAAGCCGGGGCGCCCTGCGGACTCACCGTCCGCGTACCGGCCCATCGTGCTGCTCGACGAGGTGGGCAAGCTCTTTGAAAGAGTTATTGCAGACCGCCTCGTCGCGCACCTAACACGGGTGGGGCCGGATCTTTCGGACGGCCAATTCGGCTTTCGCAGGGCGCGATCTACGGTGGACGCCATCATGCGCGTGCAAGCCCTCACGACGGGGGATGCGGTATCCCAGGGCAGGTGTGTCTTGGTGGTGTCTTTGGACATCGCCAACGCCTTCAATTCCCTGCCCTGGAGTAGCATTAGGAGGGCATTCCGGTATCACCGGGTGCCTGACTATCTCTGTCATGTTATCGAGGCCTACCTGTCGGACAGGTACATTATCTACCCTGGTCACCTGGGAGAATGGAAACGGCGAGAGATGTCGTGCAGTGTTCCGCAGGGATCGGTACTAGGACCACCCTTGTGGAACATCGGTTACGACTACGTGCTACGCGGCGATCTCCCTGACGGGGTCAGCGCCGCGTAGTCTGCTACGCAGATGATACGATGGTCCTGGCGCGGGGAGAGTCGTACCAGGCGGCGGTCGAACTAGTGACACGCGGGGTTGCGACAGTCGTGGAGAGGATCCAAGAGTTGGGACTCGAGGTGGCATTGCACAAGTCCGAGGCCATGTGCTTCCACGGCCCTCGGAACGCGCCACCATCGAGTTCCCAACTAACGGTAGGAGGAATTCACATCGGCTTTGAGTCGACGATGAAGTACCTTGGACTTGTCCTCGACAGGCGATGGAATTTCGAGGAGTATTTCCGACGTCTGGCTCCCAAACTGGATCGTACAGGGGCTGCCCTCAAGCGGCTCCTGCCCAACCTTGGGGGTCCAGACGCCTCCTGCCGGAGGCTCTATGCAGGAATCGTTCGGTCCATGGCCCTTTATGGGGCGCCGGTATGGGCACCGTCGCTTCGAAAGCGACCGGCGGCCAAGCTGAACGCAAGCCAGAGGGTCATGGCCATCCGGATGGTGCGGGAATACCGCACGATTTCTCGCGAAGCAGCGAGCCTCCTTGCTAGCCAACCACCGTGGGATTTGGAGGCAAAAGACCTTGCGCGCATGCACGATCTGCGCATGGAGATGCAACGCCGGGGTGAAACTCCGCTGCCGCGCCAAGTCGCGGCATGGCGGAAAGACTTCCGGCGGGATCTCATGGTGGAATGGCGACAGCGACTGTCGCAACCCAGTGCTGGGCACGCCATAATTATGGCGATAAGTCCCCTCTTTGAGGAGTGGCTGGAAAGGCCTCACGGCGTCCTTACCTACCGCATGACGCAGGTCCTCACCGGACATGGTAAGTTTGGGAGGTTCCTGCACCGGATTCGTGAAGAAGAGACGCCCGGGTGCCACAATTGTGTGGACCGCCCGGAGGACACGGTGGAGCATACGGTAGAGGAGTGCCCTGCTTGGGCAGAGCACCGCCGTGTCCTCGTGTCCTCGTATCTCTCGCACCGGGCCTTAGTACAGGCCATGGTCCGGAGTGAGGAGGAGTGGCAGGCGGTTGCCTCCTTCTGCGAAGCAGTAATGCTACCAAAGGAGGCGGCCGATCGCGTGAGGCAACAGTCCTCACGCCCCAACCGCCGCCGGGATTCCGATCGATCCCGATTTCCGGCTACCGTAGGCGCGGGCTTGCGGACGGCGAGCAATGGGTGGCTCGTCGTCCGATCGTCCGGTAACTGTCCGGACCGAGCCCAAGTCGTCGACGGCGCGTAGTGTTCCACGCGTGCCTCAGGGAGATGTCAGCAACCGTAGGGGCCCAGCAGGGTCGAGGCCTACTGGGGCCATGGGTGATGCGAAAGTGATCCCCGAGGCCCTGGAAAAATGGCAAAGAAGGAACAGGAGTGGGTTTTTAGTCAGTAAAAGTCTGACACTATCTCCCGCTCCGCCCAAGAGCGGGGGATGTCATTAGATGATTTTCCCACCCGAAAAAAAAAGCCCCGGGGCACCTTATGTTATTTATTACCTACAAGCTGTTACTCGTGACTTCGTTATAACATTAGCTACATCCCAATGCGATCAGCTATCACCAGGACGGCAGTAGAGCATCTGGGAAAGATATGGAGAGACATATTACACAGAATACCAAAGTTCGTCTAATGAGGTGTCTGATTTTTCTAACGGGGCCGAGACGTGGACATTAATTAATGATACAATATCGCCGAAAAATCGATGCCTTAGAGATGTGGTTTTGGAGACGGATGTTGAAAATACCGTAGACAGCATTCCGCACCAATAACTCCATCCTTAAAGAGCTTACGGGATAGACTTTCGTCGATTGTGCAGTTATGAATACTGAAGTTCTTTGGGCTCCTGCCGAAGGCTCTACGCAGGAATCGTTCGGTCCATGGCCCTTTATGGCGCACCGGTATGGGCGCCAGCGCTGCGGAAGCAGCCGGCGGCCCGGCTGAACGCATGCCAGAGGGTCATGGCCATACGGATGGTGCGAGGATACCGGACGATTTCCCGCGAAGCGGCGAGCCTCCTTGCTGGCCAGCAAGGAGCCACCATGGGATCTGGAGGCAACAGTCCTTGCACACATGCACGATCTGCGCATGGAGATGCAACGCCGGGGTGAAACTCCGCTGCCGCGACAAGTCGCAGCATGGCGAACAGAGCTCCGGCGGGTTCTCATGGAGAAATGGCGACAACGACTGTCACGACCCAGTGCTGGGCACGCCACAATTATGGCGGTAAGTCCCCTCTTTGAGGCGTGGTTGGAAAGACCTCACGGCGTCCTCACCTTCCGCATGACGCAGGTTCTCACCGAACACGGTAAGTTCGGGAAGTTCCTGCACCGGATTCGTGCGGAAGCGACGCCCGGGTGTCGCCACTGTGTGGACCGCCCGGAGGACACGGTGGAGGTGTGCCCCGCTTGGGCAGAGCAACGCCGTGTCCTCGTGGGGGCGATCGGCGACGGCGATCTCTCGCGCCGGGCCTTGGTACAGGCCATGGTCCGGAGCGAGGAGGAGTGGCAGGCGGTTGCCTCCTTCGGCGAAGCAGTAATGCTAGCAAAGGAGGCGGCCGATCGCGTGAGGCAACGGTCCTCACGCCCCAACCGCTGCCGGGATTCCGATCCCGATTTCCGGCCACCGTAGGCGTGGGCTTGCGGACGGCGAGCAATGGGTGGCTCGCCGTCCGATCGTCCGGTAACCGTCCGGACCGAGCCCAAGTCGTCGACGGCGCGTATTGTTCCACACGCGTCTGTCACTGTCGAGATGTCAGCAAATCGTAGGGGTCCAACAGGGTCGAAGCCTACTGGGGCCACGGGTAGTGTGAAAGTGAAACCCGGGGCCCTGGGACGAAGGCAAAGAAGGAACAGGAGTGGGTTTTTAGTCAGTAAAAGTCTGACACTATTTTCCGTTCCGCCCAAAAGCGGGATTTGTCATAAGATGATTTTCCCACCTAAAAAAAAAAAAAAGTTCTTTGGGCACATCTCCAGAAACGAGGATTCGATGGAAAGACTTGTGGTTCACGGTCGCGTTGAAGGCAAGAGAGCCCGCGGCCGATCTCCAACTCGCTGGATCGATCTTGTCACGAGGACTACGAAGTCGATCGCAGTACAGTGAGCGCGTAATGCCAACAACCGCCAGAAATGGAGAGATATCGCTCGTCATGCTGCAGCCTTGGAGGCAAACGACGGCGGCATGCCGCAGTTTTGTCCATCATCAACGACCACGATCACTCTGACAAAAGTGCCCGACTAAGAAGAAGAGACATCCTAATTAAAGTTTCGTAAAATTTTATACAACCATTTCGAAGATGCTCTCCCCTTCCGGGAATCAAGATGTTCCCCACTACTCGAAGTAAGTCCCGATCCCGCAGGAATATAAAAAGTAGCGTAAGGTTCTCCTTATATCATTAGCTATATCCCAATTGGGCACGCCATAATCATGGTGGTGAGTCATCTCTTTTAGGAGTGGCTGGAGAGGCATCACGGCGTCCCCACCTTCCGCATGACGCAAAAAAAGAAAACCCGTGGTTCTAGAACGCCAACGGAAGGACAACTAAAAGACCTATAATATAGGTGTGATTTGAGTCAGTAAAAATTTGACACCCTCTCGCTCCAATCTAGCGCGGAAGAAATTATTAGATGATGTCCCACGTCAAGAAAAAAATACTATATCCCAATGAAAGTACCACATTTCATCGCTATGTATCGCTTATGTTACAACTAGGGAATGCAAACCGGTTAACCCGAAAACCGAAAAACCGGTTTTTCGGCATATTTTTAACGATTTTATTTTCAAGTATCCGGTTTTATCGAGTTTTTTTTTAACTTTTTAATGACATTATTTTTTTAGCAAACATTGTTTTAAAACGCTGCTGAGGCTTGGTATCAGTCGTAGGTTTGTTTATCGTACCTTATATAGCTACACCAACTGTACACTTCTTCTGTTCACGATCATAAAAGATCCAGTCCGGCTGTGTGTTGTGACTCATCATAACATCATCACCTTAAACGAGTCGCTTGAAAAGAGTGAATACATCAAAATCTCATGGATATTCTTGCTACCGATGAGACAATGTTCACAATCAAGGAATATTACAACAAGTAAAATGATCGGGTGTATGCTCGTAGCTCCAAAGAAAACTCTCAACTGGTTAGCAGAGTCCTGAATGGTCATCATTCGGTATCAGTAATGGTTTGGTAAGGGCTAATTCTATCACGGAGTGACCAAGGTTATATTTCGTGAAAATGGGTGAAAAATTCAGCTAAAGTGTATCAAGATACTATCCTAGACGGCATAGTGAAGCCTCTTAAAGCCTCTCTCTTTTTGATAACATATTAGGGTCTTTTCAGCAAGACTAAGCACCCGGTCACAAGGCACGCACTACCCAGGCTTGCCTTGCAGCGAATATTTCGGACTTCATTAAGGCGGATGATTGACCCTCGCGAGGGTAGACCCTCGGCTAGCCCAGACCTCAACCCATGGACTACAAATGTGGTCTGTATTAGAGGACATGGGCTGCTCCAAACGTCACAATAATTAAGAATCCTTAAAAAATTATATACGATCAGCGGTGGGCAACTTTCCAATGGTCACAGTGCGTAAACCGATAGACGGTGGGTGGATATTTTCAGTAGAAGCGTGTATTGATTTCTGGTTTACATTCTCTATGTAGGTTTTTTTTTTCTTCGGTGGGAAAATCATCTTATGACATCCCCCGCCCTTTGGCGGGGCGGGAGATAGTGTCAGACTTTTACTGACTAAAAATCCACTCCTGTTCCTTCTTTGCCTTTCGTACCAGGGTCGAGTCTTCCTTTCAGAATCAGACCCTTGGCCCCAGTAGGCTTCGACCCAGCTAGGCCCCTACAGTTGCTGACATCTCCTTGAGGCAAGCGTGGAACAGCACGCGCCGTCGACGACTTGGGCTCGGTCCGGACGGTTACCGGACGGTCGGACGGCGAGCCACCCATTGCTCGCCGTCCGCAAGCCTGCGCCTACGATGGCCGGAAATCGGGATCGGAATCCCGGCGGCGATTGGGGCGTGAGGACCGTTGCCTCACGCGATCGGCCGCCTCCTTTGCTAGCATTACTGCTTCGCAGAAGGAGGCGACCGCCTGCCACTCCTCCTCGCTCCGGACCATGGCCTGTACCAAGGCCCGGCGCGAGAGATCGCCGCCGCCGATCGCCCCCACGAGGACACGGCGTTGCTCTGCCCAAGCGGGACACACCTCCACCGTGTGCTCTACCGTGTCCTCCGGGTGGTCCACACAATGGTGACACCCGGGCGTTTCTTCCGCACGAATCCGGTGCAGGAACCTCCCGAGCTTACCATGTCCGGTGAGGACCTGCGTCATGCGGAAGGTAAGGACGCCGTGTTGCCTTTCCGTGCTTGAGCCAGCTGTCAACGTTTCGGCCCAACGTTTATCGGATCAGGTGCGGGTCATCCAGCGTAACCATATGTTGGATGACGCCGTACTTGATAGACTGCGCCTAGAATCACGGAATAGCCGTGTTTCACCACCAACCGCGATGCAACTGCAATCCAGTGTCTCACCGCGACTTGACCACGTTGCATGATGAGGATGATGATGACGGGGCTATATCCGTGAGTACCAAGTGCAATGCACGTTTGAGGAGCACTTTGGAGGATGTTTTCCGAGAGTACCGCTCCACACCTCCTGGGCTTAGACCTCGTTTACTTTGTTTGCCCATGCATAAGAAAAATTAGGCACTGGTGTGTGCTCTAGATTCGCAGCTATCAATTTGTTTTGATAGCGGCAAAGACCTTGCCGATACTCACTCGATCTTATACTGTGCGGCTGCAGCGGCGTGTCGTATAGCTCAAGTAAAATTTCCTAATAGTGACCGAGCTACACGACCAGCTGTACTAGCTTGGCAGTGCAGGATCGAGCGTCGTATCGGTGAGGCTAAAGCACTCATCGGCAAGCTTATCTGCTTCAGGGAGGGCAACACTCGCCCTAGGGTGATGCGCTTTGTGAGGCAGGCGTTTTCAGGGACTGATATTGATCCTCGAGAGTATTTACCCCGCGTCACAGAGCGTATCGGCTTCCTGAAGCAGAAGAATTATGCATGGGCAAACCGTATTCGTCGGTACAAGCGGCGAGTCGAGCGGTATACTCAGAATCGCACATTCCAAAGCAACGAAATTGGAAATTGGGTCGCCAATACCTGTACGTCGGCCGGGAAGTGGCCGGCCACCGAAAGGCTTGAGATCTAGGGGCCAACCGGCCCCGAGCCGGGTCCCCGCTGCCGGTGGTTGTGTGCAGCGCATGAGATAGGCTCAATCCATGAATGAGAACGTCATGAACGCATATTACTGGGCTACAAAGGGGGGAACTAACCTGACTGCGTACTGTGTTAGGATGCTGTCTCTGTTCCAGGACCTTGAACCGTAGACATCTCGGCGCAACGATTGTCGGTTCAGGTGCGGGTAATCCAACACAATCATAGGTTGGACGACGCCGTACTTGATAGGCTGCGTTCAGAGGTACTGAACAACCATATCGTCTCGACTCCGACACAGACAGGGGTACTGCCGGCCACTGATGCAATCCCGCCGCCGTCTAATGTTATTGAGAATGAGTTAGATGTTAGGGTTGACACAGTAAGTAGCCAGTGCAATGAAAGACTGAGGAGCGCACTGGAGGATGCGCTTCGCGATTATAGGTCCACTCCAGCCGAAGTTAGACCCCGGTTACCGCGGTCACTTATGCGCAAACGAAATATGGCGCTAGTGTGTGCTCTGGACTCGCTGCTTAAGAATGTTTTTAAGAGCAGCGAGGACCTTGTTGATACGCATTCCATCTGTATTGCGGGGCTGTTGCGGCATGTCGTTTAGCTAATATAAAGTTTTCAAGTTATGATGTAGCTACTTGAACAAGGCCTGCCGCTACACTGCTTCAGGGAGGGCAATACACGTCCACGTGTGATGCGAATCATGCGATTCGTGAGACGGTTTTCGGGAACTGGAATTATCCCCCGAGAATACATGTCCCGTGTCACGGAGACCATCGACTTCCTGAAGCAGAAAGTTTGTGCATGGGCCAATCGTATCCGACGGTATAAGCGTCGGGTTGATCCATAGATATCCGAGGGTCGATCGATACTCACAGAATCGCATATATGTTCCAGTGCGATGAGAGATGAGTCATTCCCGCTCGTCCACACTCCGTCGTCCACACTGCGGACGACTGGGAATGTTGCGTTCTGTTCGTCTACACTGTGGACGAACAGAACGCATTATTCCCAGTTATTCCCAGTCGTCCACACCCCGGTCATCTCACATCTAGTCTAAGAGTTAATAAAGAAAATATGATGATAGTATTTCCTTATATAATAATCATACTTTTAAAATATTATGTACTTAGCTTTATTACTTTAGTAAGGCAAATACTTTAAAAGTACATACCTAGTAAATCTAAAGCTTTTTTGCGTATTTTATACTAAATGTATAGCATAAGAATGTTTCACATTTTAATTTTACACATTGGGTATTGTATGATCAATATCAGTTTAAATGCAATTAATGTGTAAAAAGTTTTCGATACATGGTATACATAGAGTGAATAGGTTACTTCTAGATAAGCGCGCTCCATCGTCGACCGCATCGTCGCTTTCCATTAGGTGAGATTAAACTAGACATGAAACGAGGTGCAGACGACTGGGAATGTTGCGTTCTGTTTGTCTACACTGTAAACGAACAGAACGCATCTTTCCCAGTCGTCCGCAGTATGGACGACGGGGTGTGGACGAACGGGAACAACCCTGAGAGATGGGTGTACAGAACTTGGGAGCGACCTGAACAAGGTGTGATTGACGTGGTCCGCCCGGATGATGCCACCACCAATAAATTCTGGCGCAGCATTTGGTCGGTGCCCGTCTGTCACAGTGAGGGTGGCTGGATGCGTGATGTCGAGCGCGTTTGCATTGATGTACTAGAAATGGAAAAAGTTGAAATTACACCATTAGACGTAGCCAGAGAAGTTCGTCCGTTACCTAATTGGAAGTCTCCAGGTACGAACGGACTGCACAACTCCTGGTTAAAATGGTATAGCAGTTCACACGCGTTTCTGGAATTGCAATTCCAGTCATCTATAAAATCTGGGTCGCTACTTTAGTTTCTAACAACTGGTATCACCCACCTGCTCCATAAGACAGATAGCCCCACGGAACCTAAGAATTATAGGCCGATTACATGTTTTTCGACGGTCTATAAACGTCTTACATCCATTCTGGGAACGAAAATTAACCAGAACATTGATAGTAACTCAATTATGTCTTCCTCTCAGAATGGATGTAGGAACGGGTCTCTTGGTACTAAGGAGCTACTCCTCATCGACATGACCATAAGCCAACAGGTTCGTCGATCCCGCAAGGACAGATTTGTCGACATGCTGGATAGATTATAAGAAGGCCTATGACTCTGTGCCACATAAATGGCTCATGAGGGTGTTGGAATTGTATAAAATAGATGGAACTCTACGCACCTTCCTTGAGTCATATATGGGTCAATGGAATACAGTCCTTCGCTATCCAGGATGTCAATCAATCCGGAGGGATGATGAGCCTATATGGATTAAACGGGGAATATTCCAGGGCGACAGTCTGAGTCCACTTTGGTTCTGCTTAGCCCTGAATCCTCTAAGCACATTGTTAGAGGAATCAGGCTTGGGCTATTGGTTGAGAAGAGGTAGTCAGGTACTATCTCACCTTCTTTACATGGATGATCTGAAACTCATTGCCCCCAACAAGTTACGACTGATGGAACTACTGAAGATAACTGAAACTTTCAGTAGTGCCATCAGGATGGAATTTGGTGTGGATAAATGTGCAGTCATCCATGTAAAGCGAGGGGAGATTATGGAATCTGAGGGAATTCAACTCTCGGATTCCATATACCTTAGATCCCTCTTTTCGACCGAAACCTATAAGTATTTGGGTATGTCAGAAGCGTTAGGCATTAACGTTGCTGACATGAAGCAATCGTTGAAGAAGCGCTTCTTTGATCGCCTGAAGAAGGTATTAACAGCCTTCTGTCAGGTGGAAATAAGGTGCGCGCCTTCAACGGTTGGGTCATGCCGGTCTTAATGTACTCTTTCGGCATACTCAAATGGACTCAGACCGAGCTAGACGCTCAGGATAGGCGGGTCCGTACACTGTTGACCGCAAACTGGATGCATCACCCACGGTCGTCTGTGATGAGACGGTACATCCCGCGGAAGTGTGGAGGTCGAGGTTTTTTAAACGCGAAGACCCTTCACAACTGCGAGGTGTGTAGCCTCAGAGAATACTTTCATAAAACCGATGTGGGTATGCACCGCGATGTGGTCGCAGTGGACAAGGGACTCACCCCGTTGTCCATGGCTAAAGAGAACTGGCGCAAATCTGTGGTACTTACAACTGATGACCGCAGGGAAGTATGGAAAAGTAAGGAGCTCCACGGGCGCTTTTATCGGGCTCTTCATGAGTCTGATGTAGATTTTGCAGCGTCCGTGGCCTGGCTACGTTTCAGCAACCTCTTCGGGGAAACTGAAGGTTTTGTCAGTGCAATTATGGATGAAGTCATCTTGACGAATAACTACCGGAGATATATAATGAACGTCAACGGGACGGTTGACGTGTGTCGGGCATGCCATCGTCCGGGTGAGTCTATCAGACATATTATCTCTGGTTGTTCTCGTCTGGCTAACGGAGAGTACTTGCACAAGCATAACCACGTAGCCAGGATTATTCACCAGCAACTTGCTTTGAAATACAACATAGTGTATTCAGAGGTACCGTATTACAGGTATGTGCCCGACCCAGTTCTCGAAAATGACCATGTCACGTTGTACTGGAATCGGTCTATCATTACTGACCAGACTATTGTAGCCAATAAGCCGGATATAATGGTGATAGACCGATTAGTGCGCCGCGCAATGATCGATGTCACCATCCCACATGACGAGAATCTCGTGAAAGCTGAGAAAGAGAATCAAATCAAATATCTAAAGAAAAGAAAGAAAGAAAATATGTTTATTTGGCACACCATGATTCATTAATCAACAAATAATTGATTTAAAAACTTAATTTAAATTAAAAAAAATATTTGTTTTATGTTTAAAACAAATAAAAAAATAAATAAGTAGAAATAAAATTAACAATAACAAAATGTCTCACGGCTCCGCCAAATAGTATAGTTCAGCATAATGCCAGACAACTACGTACCTAGCAGTTGCCTGACGCTGGTTTTCAACTGAACCTTAGAGTGTAGTTACGGATGAAAATCAGTTTTTTTATAAGGGAATTAAATAAATATCTCGACTTAGCACACGAGGTTGTCGACATGTGGAATGTGGACTCGGATATCATTGTGCCGATTGTTGTTACCGCCAATGGCCTGATGGCCAAAAGTCTAGACGACCACCTGTCGAAACTGTCGTTGCGCGGTTGGATCAAGGTCCTGATACAGAAGGCAGTACTCCTCGATACGGCTCGCATTGTGAGGAAGTTCCTGTCTCTGGAGCCCTAACCACCGGTAGCTTGGACCCTGTCCCGACACCGGCGGACTACTATTTTTTATATTTTTAAATGTTTTTGTTTTAGATGATTTTGTTAAAAAAAAATATTTAAAAATATAATTTATATGTATATTAAATAAATAAAGTGAATACCTAATAATATTCCACAACTATCACACAATGCCGTCTAGTCCCAAGCTATAAAGCAGAGCTTGTGTTATGAGTATTAGACAACTGATAAACATACTTATATATTTCTAAATACATACATATTATAGATAAATTACACCCAGACACAGAACAAATAATGATCGTGCTCATCACACAAACATCGTCACATCGTCCTGGGTGGGAATCGAACCCACGACCTCCGGCATAGCAGTCAGGGTCACTAATCACTAGACTAGACGAACAGGCCAGTCAAGTTATGATTAACTTGTAAATAATATTTCTCTAATAGGTATACTCGTATGATTTGTTTTTAAATTGTCTTTTAATTATCTTACAAATGGTGTAAAAAGTAGAGTATTCAACACGGGATAAAGCTGTTTTTGTCTTGGGCGGCTTGAATTCCTCACTTCACTCAGGTTTGTTTATTAACTCATACCAACCGCTCCCCGCGGTTTCACCAGCGCCCGCTTCCGTGCGTCGTAACGTAATGTTATAAAGCCAATATTATTTGTCAAGAATCTGACTATCCCATGCAGAAAGATTGTATCCCATCTGATTGTTAGTACCTGAGATTAGGGCGTTTAAACAAAAATGACGCAAAAAGACTTGCGCTTTATTAAGTTACCTAGTATACCTACTTATATTATAAAATTAAAGACTACGTTGAAGACCACTTTATTTGGCATAATAAAGGCTTTGCTGGTAGTTCATTAACTGCATCGTCTATTAATTGCTCCATCTTTGCTTTATTTTTAATTGACATTATTTTGTATTGCTTAATAAGCCATCTGACTAACTTAATAAACTTTTGTGGACACGTACCGGTTAGATTACATAACCATGTAATTTTTGAGAGAATATTTTTGTTTAAGACATTTATTTTCGATGTTTATTAATCACATGACAAGTACCTACATAATGAAAGTAAAGTCCTTATGTAAATGTTTTAAATATTCATCCCTTCATTACTTCTTCTTGAAATAACACAACGGGCATTTCTATCGGTTAACTCCTTCCTACCCATTTTTATTGATTACCTTTCTTAAGTTCTGTATCGGTCCTGGAAATTACCCACTGTTCGACAACTAATCTCAATGAATAAATGACTGAATGGTGATCTTAATAATAACTATTCTCAAAAACTCCAGTAGTCAGACAAATTGTAGTGACCAAACATCCAGTCAGTGCATGAAATCGTCTCACTCGCTCTGAAATGCATGCGTGCTCTCGCGCTCATACTCTTGGCTGAATAATTTTTGTGTATATGGGATGTTTGGTCACTACAATTAGTCTGACTACTGAAATATAGCTTTGTAATAGTTAGCTTAGTAACATATTTAAAAATCAGACATGTAAAAATAAGTAAAGTTCATTTATTTTTGTTGAGCTTTAAAGCGTCTGACAGAAGTTTTGGTCCATGGAAAGTGTCTGACACTTATAATACTACTTCAGAATAATATTCTACAAAACATCTATAAAAATCAGCAATAATAAATTAAGTTAAGTAACTTTTATTTTTAGTTCCCTTTCTCACCTAGCTCAGGGGCTCCAAGAAGGAGCTCCACAAGCACACAGGTATTCAAAGCACATGAGACTCATGAGAGGCTACTGAGAACCTACGGTTTCATCCATGTGAAAATAAGTTATGTCAGACAGCTCTGGGATCTTGGTCTACATCAATTTAAACATTCATTTAAGTCAAAGTCAAAAGTTTTTTATTTCACATAGGCCTACATAGGCACTTAGAAAACGTCTGAAGCTAGTGCACGGTTCCAAATTGGTCGTTTTCTATGGAGTAGAACCGGCAAGAAATTCCATGGTTACTGTTTTAAAAAAAATGTTGTTCTTACAATATTTTCATATTACAGTATAAGTAAATATTAAGTAAAGACAGTGTAGACCGGTCAATATTGTACTAAAAAGTAACCTAAGAATTCGCGGAGTCTACAGTGTTCTCACATTCACATTAAAAAAGGGGCTATATAAAAAAGCAAGAAAAATAAATAATTACAATTATCAATAAAAGAGACGTTAAAAAAATAAATTACTAACGAATTTATGCTGGTTGGGGGTCTAATAATATAAAAAATATAGGTAGCAAAAGCAATGTGTTAGAAAAAAAAAGAAAAAAGCAGGTATACAGGGTGTTTGGTGCATCGTGTGCCAAATTGAAATGGTCGACGGGAGGGGTCAACTGCTATCCTTTCAGACCCCTAAACACTTCTCATGCCCTGCGGATTTTTTTCATCGACTTTTTATTGTTTTATGAAAATAATACCCAAATTTTTCATTCTAATACAAATTAAAGAAAACATATAAAAGGCGTAGACTCTGAATTTATTTAGTTGTATATTGTATTAAAGTACTTTTAAATTTAAAATTAGTGACATTAGCTATCTAGTTTTTTTTTTTAATTTACTCGTAAAGTTTTGAACTTAAATTTAAGCTGTTCATGTTACAGCTGTGACTCGATTCGAAATAAGTCCAAAATTTTGCGAGTAAATTAAAAAAAAAGCTAGGTAGCTAATGTCACTAATTTTAAATTTAAAAGTACTCTAATACTATACACATCTAAATAAAATGAAAATTCAGAGTCTATGCCTTATATTTTTTTTTAAATTTGTATTTGAATGAATTTGGGTCTTATTTTCATAAAAAAATAAAGTCTTTAAAAAAGAAATCCGCAGGGCATGAGAAGTGTTTAGGGGTCTGAAAGGATAGCAGATGACCCCTCCCGTCGACCATTTCAATTTGGCACACGATGCACCAAACACCCTGTATATTACAACAAATGTGGAGCAGTTAATAGATACATTTACACAATATTATGAGTTACCAGAGGGCCACATGTGCAGAAACAGTAATTGCCAAACAAGCATGTCTTCGACATAGTCTTTAACCTTGTAATACGCTTTTTTAGTTAGGACACGCTTAAACGGATTTGAATTTTCCCTAGCTTTTTTTTTTATAGGTGGGAAAATCATCTTACGACAAATCTCGCTCTTGGGCGGAGCGTAAGATAGTGTCAGACTTTTACTGACTAAAAACCCACTCCTGTTCCTTCGTTGCCTTCATAGACGGCGGGCCACCCATTGCCCGCCGTCCGCAAGCCCGCGCCTACGGTGGCCGGAAATCGGGATCGGAATCCCGGCGGCGGTTGGGGCGTGAGGACCGTTGCCGTTGCCTCACGCGATCAGCCGCCTCCTTTGCTAGCATTACTGCTTCGCAGAAGGAGGCGACCGCCTGCCACTCCTCCTCGCTCCGGACCATGGCCTGTACCAAGGCCCGGCGCGAGAGATCGCCGCCACCGATCGCCCCTACGAGGACACGGCGTTGCTCTTCCCAAGCGGGGCACACCTCCACCGTGTGCTCCACCGTGTCCTCCGGGCGGTCCACACAGTGGCGATACCCGGGCGTCGCTTCCGCACGAATCCGGTGCAGGAACTTCCCGAACTTCACGTGTTCGGTGAGAACCTGCGTCATGCGGAAGGTGAGGACGCCGTGAGGTCTTTCCAACCACGCCTCAAAGAAGGGACTTACCGCCATAATTGTGACGTGCCCAAACTTTCCCTAGCTAAGTTCAGTCACCGCCTTTGGCAGCTTGTTATAAAAGAGTATGCTACTAAAAATGACTTGCTGGTCTTAGCTAACATCTATTTTGGGTAATACAATTTCGTGTTTACCACGCGTATTTATGTTATGAAAATCGCTTCTAATTTTGAAGAGTCCTAGGTTTTTACGAACATATAAAATACTTTCTAAGATATAAAGAGAAAGCAGAGTCAGTATATCGATTTCTTCGAATTTAATTCTGAGGGAGTCGCGAGGACCCATTTTATAAATAGCCCAAATTGCTCTCTTTTGCAATATGAAAATTTAGTCTACATCAGCTGCAGATCCCACAGTAAAATGCTATAAGACATAATACTGTGGAAATAAGCATAGTAAACTAACCTAGCTGTGGCTACATCTGTTAATTGCCTTATTTTTCTTACTGCATGTGCAGCTGAGCTTAATCTATCTGAAAGAGTTCTAACATGAGCGCCCCACTGCAGTTTAGAATCGATAGTTATACCTATGAACACAGCTTCCCTAATATCATCAAGTTAGTATTTAGTATTTACACATAGGTTTCCCTGTTTCAGCAGTCCTTTCCTCTACAATGAACTAAATACTACTTTCAACGACACACTAAATAAATAAGAATGCAAAACCAAAGTATTTTTTCTGCTCATTTTAAAACTTTATTATTAATATTGCGTTGTAATATTATATTTTTATTGTAAAGTGATAGAATTGTGGAAATGTTACATCGGACTGCTGTATACGTGGGACACTCAAAAAGTTTTGAGAAACTAAAAAACGAACTTCTATGGTTAAAATATTTTTATTAAATTTTTTCAAAGAACTCTCCACCAGCCTCTATATAAAGTTTTATGCGACTGTACCAATTTTCGAAACATTTTTTCCAGTCCGCCGCAGACACCTCTTCCACGGCCTTGTCAAACGCAGCTAGCGCGTCTACCGGCGATGAAAACTGTATCCCTTTCAGCAGATTTTTTTTATTTTAGGGATTAAAAAGAAGTCACACGATGCCAGATCAGGGGGGCTATTGGCTAACTTTTTCAATAACAGTTGACAACTAGCATTCGTTGTACACTAAACTTAGTTGTCAACTGACAATTTCATAAAATTGGTATTACGTATCACACAAGTGACTAACAAACTACGGTGGAAATGTGGTGAATTATAAAAATTTACGGTGCCTATTGTGACCACTCTAAAAGTTTATCGTCTATTATACAGCTTCGAAAGCTTACACAATCGCAATTTTAAAAGTATCGATACAATAACATCTGTCAAAACGTGTTACGGTGGCTATCAAAGGCACCAGTGGCACAGAATAAGAAATAGTACAAGTACAGAAATTGCACTGCGTGATAGCAAACATACGAATTTAAACCTAATAACAACAGCGCTAATGTTCATAATACATTGCACGGCACGGACACGACCTTGATTTTATTAGCCTACCAGATCCAGCGGCGCTCGTAACGAATCAAAATGCACCGTAAGTCCGCGCAACGAGAGTTTCTTTTATTATGCCCGTTATGAACCTTTGAACAAGCCGCTTCTGTTGTAGGGTTGTGAGTTGTTGTGAGACACAAAGTCATTAGTCCATTGGGACCAACAGGGGCTAAGCCCTTGGTCTTAGAACGCAAAGGACAACTAGAAGAACATAGGTGTGGTTTTTAGTTAGTAAAAGTTAGACACGCCTCTCGCTTCGCCATAGAGCGGGAGAAGAAATGATTTTCCACCAAAAAAGGTCGTGAGTCCATTTGTTTAGGTAGGTACTTTACTAAATGTAAACATTCTTGATAAGAAATGCCTTTTAAAGTAGGTATGTACCTATATTATCTACAAAATATATTTTCGTAAAATGCGAAATTAGTAGTAGGTACACTACGTTATATAGCATAAAATAAATTCAGAGTTTTTTTAAAAATTACATGGTAGATAAAATTACATGGTAGATAAAATTGATTTACATGTACCTAAGTAGTAATTTCCATACTTTAAAATGTATTTATAGAGAGACATGTTATGATTGTTTACATTTAGTTAGTTAGGTATCTAATTGTCTAACTAAACAAATGGAACAAAAGTAAAGTCAAGTGGTAGCTAGGTAGGTACTTGGATATTGTAATGTAACTTTGTTGATTTCGGCCACAAAATTACCTAAGTATCTATTTTATGTTTCGGCTATGCGTTCGTAGGTATATTTTAAAAGATGGTAGGTAATTCACGATTAGTAATATTGTGAACACGATTATTTTAAAAACATTACCGCCGGCCGCCGCGCCAGCAAAAATTACGAATCTACTTAATAGCGAAAAATGATGATACGAAAAGGAACACGAATCCTCCTCGTGTCTATAAACTGCAACAATAACCTACCTGTTATACCTACTTATTAATTATCATAAAATAAGAGCCACTTTAAGAGTGTTGAAAATGTTATAATTACTTACCTTTCGGGATCCTTTGGAAGAGTAAAGAATGAAAAGTCCACATTTTTGTTGATAGTCATGCACCCATAAGCTATGCAGTATCTTTTGGCTTTTTGCGTGCCCAAATTTATAATTAAACCTCTGTAGAAATGCGAACATATTTTTTGTTAGCGCGCGTCAAGCGGCATGCGGCAGTTCGAACACGCGTGTGACACTCAACTGAACTAGCCCTGTAAAAGAGGCCCCGAGACGTAGGTATAAATTCAAGCGCGCGCCGAGAGTGCGCCGGGCCTGCCAGTGGCTAATGACGTCACTGCAGTTGGTCACTGAAGACAGGCAATACGAAACTAGCTGTTTGACAGTTCAATGATGCACATTGTTAACAAGTGATCATCACTTGAACTGTCAACAAAGTTACGCAATAGCCCCGCAGAACTGTAAGGAGGGTGCCCCAAGACTCTGACCGTTGAGTGCGCGGGCGCCTTGTCATGGTGGAGCAGTACCACGCGGAGCCCGGTGTTCGGTCGCTTGTTGCTCATTGCAGACAAAACTTCGTGCAGGCATTTTGTGGTATACTATTCAGCGTTGATGCTGCTTTGGTCTCGTAATGGAATTGAAATCAGATACCCCGTCAAAGTGTACTAGCGATCAAAAATTTCCCTGCGCTTCTCGATCGCTTCACTTTCGTAGGCGTTGGTTCGTTTTGAAACAGCCAAACTGTTGACTGACGCTTTGTTTCTGGATCGTATTGATAAATCCAGGATTCGTCACCTGTCACAATGTCGTAAAAGTGCCGAGACGAGCCTGTTTCAAATTTTTGAATCATATCACGCCCACGCCACCACTCCACACGGGCCTGCTTCTGAGCTTCGGTGAGGTTGTGCGGCATCGGCAAACTATCCTCCTTACGCGAAGGTGCTCGTGTAGAATCTTGTGAACGCTTCCCGAACCAATCTACAGTGTATGCTGAATCTCTTCGTATGTAATTTTCCTGTTTTCTTGAATTGAACTTTTTACTGCCAGCACACTTTCTTCCGTGACAGCCGTCGTAGGGCGACCACTCCTTTGTTCTTCCCCCAAAGTAAGGCGACCGCGATTGAACTCGCTATATCAGTGGTTAATGGTTGCTTTTGAAGGTCCTTCATCCATAAAAGCAATTTGAAGTCGATCAAATGTCTCATCAGGTTTTAGGCCACATTTAAAATCGTAGAAAATCATCGCACGAAAATGTTCTCGATGCAGATCCATTTTTAAATGAGACACGATAATTTGATTTGGCTCTCGAAAAAATGTGGAGAGAAATTCAAAGAATTCAAGAGAATTTCAAACACGGAACAGGAGTGGGTTTTTAGTCAGTAAAAGTCTGACACTATCTCCCGCCCCGCCCAAGGGCGGGGGATGTCATAAGATGATTTTCCCACCGAAAAAAAAAAATACCGCACCTTCGGCCAGTCACATGAAGAGCTATGAAGAACCTCTCCAGGTCGACGCCAGCAGTCAAGCCCTACGTCGCACAGCACCGCTTCGACTCACTGGAGCCAACAGCACTACTCCGACCCACTGGAGCCTGCAGCATCATCCCGACTCACTGGGACATCATCACCCCGACTCACTGGGGCATCATCCCGACTCACTGGGACATCATCACCCCGACTCACTGGACACCATCCCGACTCACTGGGGCATCACCACAGACAGTTCCAAATCACCGAGAACTATGAGGCATTCGGTTCCGACCCATTGGAACCAACCTACCACTGGTCTGGCACGCATCAAGAAGCATCAAGAACCATCGATCTCCGGAGGGGGGTGGTGTAGCGACATCTATGGCGTCACATAAGAACTAATCCTGCATCGCTCAATTAAAGTTCTCCGCGCGATTAGAACATAATATAGAACAGCCCGAAATCATCTATCAGGCAGTTGCCCACCAGACATAACACCCGTCTGGTCGGAGCATCCTCCCTTTTCAACGGAGGTTTGCAGGACTTTACTCTCTGTTCCGCCTACCTCCAAACTGGTTACTAATAACTTACACAAAACTACCTACCAAAGAAAAAATGGCAAACTAATAACTTATTAGTGTTTGGGACTGTTATATATAATGTATGCATGTTTCTTTTCCTTATCAACAAGTGTTATGTTGGGTTTGTTGTTAATGTATTCCTAGAGTGGTCGGTAATTATAATATATTTTCTAAAACCATTCTTATAAATAATTTTGTAATATGTTGTGTACGGGATCCTGCATGAGTTTATGGCCTACTGTCCACGGACGCGTAGCTTCATAGACGCTTATTCGTCATTAAACGCTTGGTGTACGCCTGCTTGTCGTCGTAGTGTTGTTGCCGCTTCGTCGACAGAGTTTCATAGTTTTTTATGTAAATGTAAGCTTTGAGCAGGCGTACACTATGCGTTTTGTTGTGAGTTTTTGGTGTATGATAGTAACGAGTTGAATAAATGTCAGTGAGTAGGTAGGTATAGTCGTTCTGAGTCAAGGTCATACAAGCACCTATGTATTGTATAGAGTTTCAGGTTTGTTTGTTGTGATCTGCATAAATAATTTCTTACTGTACCTACTATCTTTAATTTATTATTATTATTTCGAAGCTACATCTTTTTTTTTTATTAATTGTTTCCCCGGTTTTCCCCACACACATATTGTTGTAAGTTTCTAAAAAAACCCCACTCTAAACTAGGTATCTATACTTAGATAATTTTCATCCATATTATATATAAAGGCGAATGTAACTCCGTCTGTCTGTCTGTTACCTCGTCCTAATGGTTGACCGGATTTGGATGAAACTTGGCATTAGTTACTTTTTATCCCGGAGCGGCCGGAGGTACCTATGTTCTTTTCGGATTATTTTCGACTTTCATGAAAGCCGCTGGCAGAAGCTAGTAGGTATAGAATAGAATAGCAAACAAAATAATAACAAAATTAAATGCAAGTCGTGCCTAGTCGAACGGTTGATCTAGCAGGTAAGTACTTATCATCTATTTGTAAATACAACCGCATGAAATAACAAACAGAAAATGATATAATAATAAAGGTTGGTGTAATTAGAGATCATGTCAAGTTGTTCATGTGTGCTCTCGACTCCCGATATCAGGGATCCGTGAATGTTTAGTCCTATTATGTAACAGGACATGGAAGGCTCGTGGATATTGTAAGTAGCTAGCGCAGGCGCGAGTCCGGATGGCGCGCGGGGCAGCGGGGGTGCGGTCGCGTCAGTCTGCGCTCGGCGTCTGGAGGTGCTTCGCGCTTCGCGCCGCGCCCCAAACAGCCGGAGCGTGGCTCGGGGCGTGGCGCTTACGTAAACACGCGTGGCACACAGCTCGTGTCGCAGGCGGCGCGGGGCCGCGCCACTGTCCGTCCTCGAACGACCCCATGTTGGCCCGCGCCGCCTCTTAGGTCTATGTGGATATTAGCGCGCAGCCTGCCGCGCGGCCGCCGCTGCCACTGTCACCACCGCCGATTAACGCGCTTATAGGTACAGTTTACTTTATTTATAACATAACATTTATTTGTAGATACTCTTTTCGAGACTGGGTAGGCAGCTCAAATTATCTAAATAACTTACTTAGGTCCCAATTATTGTGTAACAAGATTATAAAATAAACAGCCATCTACAAAGGCCCGCTTTATAAACGTGTATTGAGCTGTATACGATGAGGGCTTACAGCCGCTTCAATCGTCGCGTTATCTGGTTGTACCTAGGTACCTAAAGGCTTCTACTACTTCTTCTTAATCGTGTGTTATCTATTGAACTTAAAATTTAAAACGTGTCAACATGCGAATAAATTAATGACACTGTCTACTTATTTAAGTTAGGTAAGTTTTATTTATTTACTCGATATAGGTACTTAGGTACTCGACGCTTAGTGTCTTTTGTCAAAACGGCTAAGTATTGGTTAGCAATATCGATAACTAACTTCATATTGACACTGGTTTACTCCAGTAACAGTGTGTCTATTTTTTATAGGTATGTACTTGTATAGCAGGCAGGGATACACGAATTTTGAATAATATTTCAAAATTCGTGTATCGTTAAGTTTGACACAATTGATAGAGTTTTATTGAGGTGACATTGGTATTGATATTATTATATAAATAACAAATTTTAAATCCGTTTGGGTAGATATTTATTTATTTGTTTACTTACACTGATTGTTATTCATTGTTTATAGAAGCTACACATATTATTTCGTATTTGGGACAAACCTGCTAAGTACCTAGGGCTTTTTTTGTTTTCTTTCATCCTCAAAAAAGATTTTAAGACTCCATGATGTAGGTAGACATCTACTAGGTAGCTAAGATCTAAAGTTTTGCTTTCATTTAATTTACAAAGACAAGAGCCATGGTTGAAAGATTGACACTTTTTACTCGTTGGTGAAAGCTGCTTTGCAATTTTCCAGTCCCAGTAGCTTCAAAATGAGTTTACTTAACTAGCTTACTTAAATTTTGTGAAAAACGAAAAAACATTGTTGACAATAAAAAACGAATGCTGTTTGCTGGTAAACGCATCACTTGGAATGGGCGGATCAATTTGTTTTTTTTTTTTTAGTGTTTGTAATACAAACACTAAAAAAAAAAAACTGCTTGAATAGTGGTTTTAGGGGGAGGAATATGAAGTGATTGGAAAAATTGCCAGTAAAGCTGTAAAATTAAAAAAAATATCTATCGTAGTTTTTAATCGATAAGGTGGAAATCTGTCTGGACATATTACATTTTTAGGATTCCGTACCCGAAGGCTAACAAAGTGTGTATTTCTATTGCCTTTGTAACAAAAAAAAAATAATAATTCTATCGTAAAAACGGAGCGACTTCAAAGGTTATAACTGAATTCAGTATACATATTGTGCTAACACTTGAGTGGAGGTACCTTTATCCACAAATAATAAAAACCGGTCAAGTGTCAGTCGGACTTGAGCACCAAGGGTTCGCATTGCCGCATTTTTCGACACTCGCAAAACGTATACATAGGTATAGGGTTATTCTCGTTGACCTAGAATCTAAAAAATCCCAAGAAGCAAGTCCCCCCAATACAATAAAATAATTATTTTATTGACAATAAATACCTACAATACAATAACTTATTTTATTAAAAATAAAAGGTTACTACAATTTATGTAGCGACTCCTGTACTAGGCGGTTGTACTGAATATGAAGGGTTCCTCCACTTGACCGGTTTTGTTTTGTATTTTTTAGTACTTTGAACAATTTTAACAGCAGAAATTTCTTATTTAAAAAATGTGTCAAAATGTTTAAAAAACTAGGTACTTTTGCTGACCGTTATCGCGATAAAAGAAATTATTTTTGAACAGTCGGACTCGCGCTTGCGTGAAGTGTTTCAAAGGAATAGTATTTGTTTGTTTGTTTTGGCTGTGCATGGTTTGTGCATTTATCCAGTGTCGAATTTAGAAAGTAGTTTTCAGTCACTTTGAGTTACTTTGCAAGAATTCAATTAGATTTCGGAAGTAACACGTTCTAATATTAAAATTTTGCAGTATTTGGCAGTAAATGTATCGAGTCAGCTTTATTTACTGAGGTAGTCAATACTACTATACTACTAATAATTACAGTGTGGAAAAATAAGTCGGGCCCTGGAAAACCTTAAGTTGGCTTATTTTACATAAGGGAGACATTCCTTTATTTTTAAAAAGAAACAAATCTGCATTCAAATATTTTCTAAAACTAGCTTGCCTCACCCGGGACTCGAACCAACTAAAATCAAATTTTAGAAAAATGGAATGTTTATCAGACATAACAATCATTATTGGTCCCGTCAAAACCCATTCTGTGTTCGTGAAACAAACAATCAGGTCAGGTCTTCGTTTAATGTTTGGTGTGGAATCAAAAGTAATATAGTTATTTCGGTGCACATTTACGAAGGACATCAAAATACGTTAAAATGTTGGAGCTTTTACAAAATCAATGAAACCTTCTACCGGAAGGGGACCGAAATAATACCATTTTTCAACAAGATGGTGCACCTGCCCACAACAGCAGAATTTCCAGGGCTTACCCCAATGAAAATTTCAATATCTGGATAGGTACAAACGCTCATAAGATGGCCTGCAAGAAGTCCAGACCTGACGCCCATGGACTTCTTCTTGAGAGGTCATGTTAAAAATGCTATTTATGAAACCTGCTATGAAAACGTGCAAGAGCTAGAGCTGCGGTAGAAAATGTTATTAGGGGCATACACCACAACACTTTGCTGAAGGCTACAAGAAATGAATTTCAACGGAGACTAAATTTGTGTAGCCGGAACGAGGGACTTATTTCGAACAATTTATCAGTTAAATAATTTACATATGTGTAACAAATTGATAATAAAATAAAGTTAATGTTAGATTTTACGATATTTTTTTATTATATGACCAAATTTTTGTTAGAGAAATTTTATCCTGAATAGTAATCCTATCCATTATTATAATAAAATAGCAAGTTTTTTTTATGTTTAGTTGGTTCGAGTCCCGGGCGAGGCAAGCGAGTTTTAGAAAATCTTTGAATGCAGTTTTGTTTCTTTTTAAAAATAAAGGAATGTCTCCTTTAAGAGCCATCTTAAGGATTTAAGGTAGTTTCCGTCCAGGGCCCGACTTATTTTTCCACACTGTATATATATTAATAATAAATAAATAAATAATATTTGTTTCACATTGTAATTTTAAAGTTGAAAGGAAATCGGTTGTCTTGGCATGGTCATGTAAAGAGGAAGGATAAAGCGCATATTACTAAAAGAATTCTGAGTATAATGTAGATGGATGGAGAGGGAGAGGGAGGCCAAAGAAAAGATGAATGGATTGTGTGAGGACTTGAGGAGTGATATGAAAGAAAAGACAGTTTGACGGGAGACAGGACAGAATGGAAGAAAAAAACGTGTTGCGCCGACCCCAAGTAATATGGGATAAGGGCAGGAAGAAGAAAAAGAAGAAGATTGTAATTTTAAAACCACAGGATTTTCATAAGTTTTCCTCTCATCCATTATTATTATATATTTATTTTTCAAAATACTTGGCTCAATATTTTATTTAATATTTAATTTTTTTCATAAGAGAAACATAATGCATATCATCTCAAATAACTTTAAATTATTAAAAATAAAATATTGTAGGTATACTCTCACAATAACCCCTTTCATTTGATATGTCACACGGTTTTTTGTTTTCTTAAAATAATTTTTCTTCTAAAAGTAACCCGTTGTTCAAAGTTTTATGTTTTTTCAGTGAAGTATTCGATGTAAAAGTGTATTTTTTTTCTGAACAATAAACCATTATTATTATTATTATGTAACGGGTCCATGTGTGGGTCACAGAAGTTCATTTACTATACACCAAACAATTTAATCGGTCCTGAACATTCGATCGGAACCTGTGACAGACAGACAAACAAACCCACGAGTGATCTTTTTAAGGTACCTACCATTTTACATAACGACGTACCCTGAAATGTAATATAAATGTAATGAACCCTGAAAAAACGAGTTAGACGCACATTCGAAGGGTTACATATTGTGGTGTGGTAGGGCAGTGAAGCCCGGCTATAATTTACTAAATATCAACTATATATTTATTGAAGATTTTTTCAAGTATACACGTGGATATTGCGCTTTTTTACTACAAAACGACCTCGCCTTGGGCTCGGGTATGTATTCTGCCTTGGCTGTAATGACCAACTTTGCCCACTTGTATCAAAATTCTTGTACTTGACTTACCTAATAATACATCAGTCACAGTAAGTAACACATACTTTAACTGAAAAAAAGAAACAAGTGTTTACCTATTACATTACAGTTTCAAGGATACAGGCTTGTGACAGGCACTAAGACGGACGACCGGATATTGGATACAGGTTTCTACCCGTGGGTTCTCCCACGGGTACGGAACTTTAAATATGAGTAATTATGTGAAATACCTCTTTTTATACAAATTGATACATAAAATATTTAGCAAAAGAGTTTCTGCAGTGTTTTTATCCGATACAAGGAAATGGTTAATTTAAAACGAGTTCGTTAAATAAAAATACAATAAAGTTTAACTTATTACGTACGTAATAAAAAATTCGCATATGACCAATGATATGACCAGGAGCGGCCTTGACCGTTATGAGGCCTCGGGCGGCCGCGAGGCCCATGGTCTTTTTGGAAATTAAAAAAAAGGACGTTAATCAAAACTGAATATTTCTAAAGATAGGTGAGAAATGTGTTTCCAAAACCTACATGAATAGGTACTTTGTTTTTTTAATTATTATTATTTTAGAAGATTTATAAAAATGAACAATCGTACTACAACTGTGGGTACTAAATGACTTAAAGATAAACACGGATTTGAAAATGTGGTTTTCTGCTTTTCAATAATCTAGTAAATGGATCATCATTTTCATTTGAAAAATAGTAGGAACTAAAAACCGATCTTGTGTTATAAAATTTGAGAAATTCTCTATTTTTCTAATCAAGTTGTTGCGCGAGGCCATCGGCGGATGCCCTGCTCGCCTTCCCCAAAACCGCCATTGTTTATGACAAAATATTTTTAGTTTTTATGAAAAACTGGCCTTTTTCCACGATTACGATCCCGCGTAGGCCAGACACCCGACAGAAGCCCTGCATTTTTCCGAGATTTATTTATTTATTTATATACACTTTATTGTACACCAAGATTACAATATTTATAAAAGGAAACCTTATAAAAAAAAAACATACAATCGGCGGCCTTATCGCACTCAGCGATTTCTAAGTTCCGATTAAAATTTATCGGTGCAAAATCAATTGGAAGTTCCGAACTTTCGGAACCGGAATCTAACCACTGTAACATCTCTGATACCACCGTAACATACAAAGATTACAAAAACAATAAACGCCAGTTTTTTAGTAAAGTGCGTTGATGCGTAAGATATATATATCAGTATTATTGTTTTTTTTTTGGTACTTTGTAACCCAGTAAAAAAATGACGGGTTGCACTCTGGGAGTGCCGGCAGAAGTGAAAACTTAAGTATTAACGTTGTGCGTTTTGGATATTTTGGAATGGTTATGGAATAATTTTGCACGAATTGCTTTTTTTTTGCACACAATTTTGCACGACATCCGTCTTACGAATTTTCGATCAGGTCACGTGTCCTGACGCGAGTTTAACATTTTTTACCCATTACAAAATTTTTTGCACACAATTTTGCACGACATCCGTCTTACGAATTTTCGATCAGGTCACGTGACCCTGACGGTCACGTGACCCTGACGCGAGTTTAACATTTTTTACCCATTACAAAAAAAGTGTACAACGCCGCTAAAGAAGTTTTCACTTCAATAGGTAATTAAATATCTGTTACAAATTTACAATAGTAGCAATGGTCTATGAAAAGTCCATAAAGTAAACAAGAGCGAAAGTAAGAGTGAGTGTGCTTTTTGCGATTCATATACCTACCTAGTTCATAGAAAGATACACTGAGAGAAAGTGAAAGGTGTATGGAGGGGGTAAGGCAAAAATCTTACGTGTCGTTTCATTATTCCCGAATCACATTTACCGCAAGCCGCGTTAAGGAAATTTGTTCCAAAAATGGGAGTTAAAGTTCCCGTTAAACCACTTTTTTAGACAACTCGGGTGCACAAGCCTTGAGATCAATCGTTGGTATACCATCTGGTCCACTAGCCTTATTCACGTCAAGACGACACAGTGTTCTCAGAACTTCTTTATTCCTTATGCGAACCTCGGGCATTGAAGTGTCGCAGTGAGGCAGAGTCGGTGGAGTAGCACTACCAGTGTCAAGACGAGAATTATGGGCGAAGAGAGATGCAAAGAGACCCGCTTTCTCTCTCGCCGTATGAGCCAGTGTTCCATCAGGTTTAACCAGCGGAGGCAATGAGGGCCGACAGAAGTTCGCTTCGACCGACTTGGCAAGGGACTAGAATGCTCTGCTACTGGATGGCTGCGCAGAGAGCTACAACTATTATTTAGAGAAATACAAAAAAATCTACAAAAACATCATGAATATTATATTTATTTACGATAAATATTGAATACTTAGATATTTTTTTTTATCAAATTCTAAATAAAGCCACTTCGAATAATAATCAAATTTTGGTATGTTTTTAAAATCGCGGGTGCTCCGGCTACCATATTATTTAGTAACAAAATTCCTTTGCAGCTTGGATTTATATTTACGCAAGCTTAATGAGCCCAGTCTGAACTTACATAGCATTGGATTCAATCCTCATCGAATATTTCACCACAAATGCGTCATTCCGTTTCCAGACGTTACGAATAATGTTTAGCATAGCATAGAATAATCAGCCCTTTAATGTTCCCACTGCTGGGATTCAGGCCTCCTCTCTAGGAGAGAGAATGGGCCGTAATCCACCACGCGGGCCCAGTGCGGGTTGGTGAATGTCACATGTCTTGGAAATTTTGATTCTAGGACATGCCGGTTTCCTCA
The DNA here is from genome assembly GCA_905147345.3 of Mythimna impura. NCBI lineage: Eukaryota > Metazoa > Arthropoda > Insecta > Lepidoptera > Noctuidae > Mythimna > Mythimna impura. The sequence continues at coordinate 16,686,084 of LR990357.1, read as the reverse complement.
CGATGTTTTCGTGACGAATAATGTTTAGATGCAACCTTCTCCAATTGAAACTGCATTTTCAGGTTTATTGGCCTTTACCATAGTTTTAGGGCCATACCCTTGTCCTTTAATTCCTTTTTGAACGGCGAACATGTCAAAATTTCGCTTTTTTCTGTTCTTCATTTTTTGGTACTCAGTCGTTTCTTTGGGGCATCTGGGAGAGATAACAAAACCTTAAGCACATCATTAATATTCCCGACATCAATACTTGTATTTGGCACTTCCTTTTTCTGATGATGTTGATCCTGCATGGAATTATATAGAACTTCGTATCGGTCTGCGGCAGCTCTCGATTGTTTTTTGTCAAAGACGACTGTAATTACGTTTTTCATAGTTTTTTCACTCCAGTCTCTGCGATTGGTAGTCCTATTTTTTTAATTTAGGCATTGTTACACTACAATTTTTTTTTTTTTTACTGAATGTTTAAGAATATAACCAATAATAAACATCAGCACATGTGGCCGGAGGTACCCCATAAACTGATGGCCGGTATTACCCGACTTGACTTTCGTCAAAAAAAATATTCTGTTAAAAAAGCAAATGATTACATCTTTATAGAAAATGAAATATACAAAATAGAATAGCAATATGTAAAATAAATAAATTATTAAATACGTTTATCCAATAAATATGATTGTTTTAAAAATTTCATATTACACAGTCTAAATATACCAACAATGAAATTCAATCCATCACAGCCAAACACAACGTTCAAGCGATTTCAACTTTCTGCGTATGTAGAATGACTCTTAAATACACACAGAGATCACCGTAACTTTAAGGATACATTACGCTAAGTATGAATATTTGTTATGGCCGGGGCTACCCCCCTTTCCCCTACCTATATAATAATATACTTCGACAAATGTATTCATCTTTTATAAAAGGCTTTATAATATTCACTATTGATTTAGAATTATAATAGCTCTTGAGATAAAAGTAACAAGAAGAAAAGTAGAGAACGAGAATGAAAAATAAGAAAACAATATATATATATATGAAAGGAGAAACTGACTGACTGATATATCAACACACAGCGGAAACTACTGGGACTAGGAACGTAAAATTTTGCACATGACTTCCTTTTAAGATATAGGCGAGCACTTTTAATTGAGTGAAAAAGGACTAGGACCATACAATAGTTAAGTTCTAGTGTATACACAAATAGTAACCTAAGTGCTACCTAAGGAGTTAATATAGAAACCTAAGTGAACTGAGGAATTCAAGCCGCCCAAGACAACGACAGCTTTATCCACGTGTTGGATACTCTACTTTTTACACCATCTGTCAGATAATTAAAAGACAATTTACTAAAACAAATTATGTATTAGAAAAATATAAGTAGTATATCTAACTATCACTCGACATGTTTTGAGATTTATAACAAACAAAATTTACTACTCTATGATTTAATGAGTTTTAATTCTCTATAACGCTGAACTCTTTCATTACGTTTTTTAGAGACTCGTCAGTAACTACAATTTTTTTTTAGTGGCCAGTTTGAATTTTGAATAAGCTTGTTTGATACACGTTCATTTTAGTTCACACAATGTTGACGGTTTTTGACGTTCTAAATTCAAATCACATTATTCCCTAGGGATCGCCCATACTGCATTATCTCCTTAGGAACAGAATGATTGCTTTAAGTGATGGTTGTATGACATATAAAAGGGCATTATCGAGCAGGTGGTGTAAAAAATATCTTGAGGACAACCAATTACTTTCAGATAGTCAATTTGGTTTCAAAACAAAAAGATCAACTAGCCAAGCTGTACACAAACTGACAAATTATATTACTACTAATTTGGATAAGCATTTTAAAAATTCCTCGATCTTGCCAAGGCTTTCGATACTATTTCTTGTTTTAAACTATTGCACAAGCTTGAGGCACTTGGGATAAGAGGAACACAATTCCTACTTTTATCTGATTATCTTAGCAATCGTTAGCAGGGTGTAAAACTCGGTCAGTATAGAAGCTTAAAAATAGCTGCTATGACATTCCCCAAGGAAGTATTTTGGGACCAACGTTGTTTTTAATTTACATAAATGAACTGTGCAACCTAAAATTACAAGATACTATCTTAATGTCATACGCAGATGACACAGCCTTATTGTTCTCAGCTAAATCCCGAGAGGAGGTCTATAAATATGCTCAATATTGCTTTGGTGGCTTTAATATTGTATCTAATTGGCTAATAATATGTATTTATATTAACATTAAATGCTATCTGCATTTATAAACGAAATATATTTTATTTAGAATGAGAAACACTTATATTAGTTTTACTAATCCTCAAATTTACGCTCATAACTGTACGACAGACGCTGACGCTACATATTCGTGTCCTACTCTAGTTAAAACCGATCATATGAAATATTTAGGAATCACGATTGACACAAATCTGAATTTTCGTAAAAATATTGATTTGCTATGTACTCGACTTCGTAAATTAATGTATATCTTTAAGAATTTACGCCACATGGCCGACTTTAAATTAATTAAACAGGTATATTTGGCTTTGTGCCAATCTGTTCTTACCTACTGCATAACTGCATGGGGTGGTGCTGCAAAGACAATGCTGCTACCTCTAGAACGCGCTCAAAGAGTAATTCTAAAGGCCACCTTTAGGCCTCTAGCCTCTGTAGATTTCCTACACATCAGCTTTACATTGCATGTGAGGTACTAACAGTACGCCAATTATTTATACTGCGCATCGTATTACATCAGCATGTTGAAGTCGCTTACCTTTAGATAAGAAAAGGAAAGACTTGGTTTTTATCATTCTTGGTTTTGTAAGCAGTTTCTTTGTTTATTTAGGACCCGTTTTATATAATAAGCTCAATAGGATACTTAATATTTATAGTGTTAGTTTCTTAAGTTATACGAATATTTGGGAAAACTTGACTACACAAACACAGAAAAACTTCTTAAATTACTTTAATAATTTTATAGATATTAAATTTGTTGTTTTTGTTTTTAAACTGTATTTGTTAATGACCATAGTATTCTTTAATAATTAATTATTAAAGAATACTATTAATATTCTTTAATTAATTATTAAAGAATACTATTGGACCAAAATAAACTGATCGCTTAGTCTAGTGATGGCCTGAAACACAGGTTTTTGTTAACCTTGCTCAGGCAAGTCGCTACAAGTTGTAATGGCAGTACATTAGTACTGCCATTACAACTCATTCATTCCTTCGATATCCGTGGGTGTTAATACATTGAATACACCATTAGTAGGTCATAACATGTGTAAATTAAACTAGTTTTTTTAATTATAATTAGGTAATTAAGCCAATCTTTTTAGAAATTAGTACTACTAAGTATTCATAAGTTTGTTTTATGTATTTCTTTGTAAAAGTACTTTTGAGTGCGTAATTAGAGACACAATAGTAAGACAATGGCGCGTGAACGCCGGCGTTAATGCGGGGATCAACAGAAATAAAAAATTATTAAAATAAAAAAATATTGAAAAATTGCAAATACGTAAAAGGGCATTATCGAGCAGGTGGTGTAAAAATTTTTTACACCACCTGCTCGATAATGCCATTTTATATGTCATACAACCATCATTTAAAGCAAGCCATTCTGTCCCTAGGGAGATAATGCAGTATGGGCGATCCCTAGGGAATAATGAGATTTGAAATTGGAAAGTCAAAAACCGTCAACAATAAGTGAACTAAAATGTATGTGCATCAAACAATTTTATTTAAAATTCAAACTGGCCACTAACAAAAAAAAAAACAGTATAAAACGTGGTCGTGGTTAATGACGAGTTTCGAAAAAAAAGTAGGCAATGAAAAAGCGGGAGCGATAAAGAAAATTGATAGAATCTTACAGTAGTGAATTTTGTTTGTTTCAAATCTCAAGACGTGTTGAGTGATAGTTACGATTAACTTGTAGGTACATAATACTTATATTTCTCTAATATATGATTTGTTTTACTAAATTATCTTTTAATTATCTCACAGAGGGTGTAAAAAGTAGAGTATCCAACACGGGGATAAAGCTGTCTTTGTCTTGGGTATCTTGAATTCCTCACTTCACTCAGGTTTCTTTATTAACTCCCTCGCAATGCTCGGGATTCAAAGATTCAAAATAGATTCAAAAGCATTTATTTTAAATAAACCATTTACAGGCACTTTTGAAATGTCAAGAAGTCAGTCAGTCAGAAAAAATGATGCTAATTGCACATTCCAAAGCGTAGATCTCTATGGAGAAGAATGTGCAAGAAACTCCATGGACACTCTTTTCAATCATGTTTTGCAATTACAAATATCTCTGTTACATGTTTCTTGTCGCTATCATGTGAGAACAATGTCAATAAAGTAAAAATAAAAACTAAATAGAGAGAAAATAAAAGCTAAGAGATGACCAGTCTCAACTGACAGCGCCCGTTCACGGACCTGACGCAAATATTAGCACCACTCAGCTCAACCATTTTGAAGGGAACCGAATGATCCAACACACGCGCCACCATCAGTGAGACATTTGAGTGAGCATGACAAACTCTCAACTGCCATGCTCATTTATGTCAAACAAGTCCAATAGTAACCTAAAAACCATAAAATAGCTCTATGGTACTCACATTTACAAACTTTGAAAAAATATGCTTCTACTTTATACAATACTAAATACAATAATAATTAACTACAATAATATTTTACAAACTTAACAAATTCAAAAAAAATAGTTTCAAAACTAATCAATTTGGACACCCCGGTGGTAGTGGAGCTTGACCAGCATTGAGCCAAGCATTTTTATCTTGAATATAATCCTCCAACTTATAATATGCTTGCCTGCATAGTGTGCGTTTAATATAAGATTTAAATTTCGTTTCATTGAGTTCTAATATTTGGGGAGGTATTTTATTATAACATTTCAAACAGTACCCCATGAAAGAAGAGGCCACTTTAGCCAGTCTGAAACCTGGTTGAACTAATTGGTCCCTATTTCTTGTAACATAATTATGTCTATCGCCTCTTTTACTAAAAAGATGAAGATTTTTTCTAACGTACATGATGTTTTCATAGATATATTGACAAGGCACCGTCAATATGTTAATATCCTTAAACAGTTCCCTTAGAGAATCGCACCGGCGGAGATTTATTTACAATCTCCGCCGGTGCGATTCTCTAAGCTCTGATAGCTCTTTTCTGTAGAATAAAAATTGAGTCGATGTCTGCAGTTCGTCCCCATAGTAAGATACCGTATGACATGATACTATGAAAAATAACTAAAATAGACTAGTCTAGCGGTATCAACATCCGTAAATTGGCGGATTTTTCTAACAGCATATGCAGCTGAGCTAAGCCGTCCCGCAAGAGATCTTAAATGAGGACCCCATTGTAGCCTTGAGTCAAGCATAATCCCTAGGAAAACCGTTTTATCGACAAATTCTAGTTTCTCATTGTTCAATATTATGTCACAATTACTACTTTTGACATTCGGTAAGGAAAATCTTATGCATTTCGTTTTTTTACCATTTAGAACTAGATTATTAGCAGTGAACCAGTTTTGGACCTGCAGTAGGGCGTTATTTTCGTCGTCAAGATTATTAGTCTTTCTATTTATCTTGAAAATCAAGGAATTGTCGTCGGCAAACAACACCATATTAAGTTTGTTTTGCAACAAATAGGGTAAATCATTAATATAAACTAAAAATAAAAAAGGACCTAAAATTGAACCTTGGGGTACCCCCATTTTCACATTTAATCTAGACGAATTGACACCGTTTATCTGAACTAGTTGCTGTCTGTCATTCAAATAAGCAAATAATTTTAATAAGCTTAACGCTGTTTTGCCTAGTCCGTAATGCTTATGTTTCAGGAGTAATGTTTCATGAACCACACAATCAAACGCCTTAGACAGGTCGCAGAAGATGCCTATAGCATCTTGTGCCTCTTCCCACACATTAAAAATGTGTTTTAGTAAGGAGACACCAGCGTTAGTTGTACAACGTCCTTTGGTGAAACCATACTGTTTATCGTGCAAGATGTTATTCATGTTAAAATGATTAAGCATTTGATTTAACATTACCTTTTCAAATATCTTGCTAAAAACCGGCTACACGGACACTGGCCTATAATTATTAGTGTCTTTACTGTCCCCGGATTTAAAAAGTGGTATCACTTTACTGTATTTCATTAGATCCGGAAGGACTCCTTGATCTATACACAAATTAAATATCAAAGCTAAGTACGGCGCTATAGTCTCAATAATTGAGGTACAAACTTTGATAGACATACTCCATAGATCTTCAGTCAATTTAACCTTGATTTGTTTAAAAGCTTTTATTACTGTTATGGGGTTTATATGTTTAAAGTTAAATTCAGTCGAGCAGGCTGCAACGTTCGCCTGTAATAATAAACCAAAAGCATACGATGGCGACGAATTTAGGGCTTCAGTAGTTTTAATTGGTATACTAGCAAAGAAATTTACAAATTCTTCTGCAACTTGTTTGTTATCGCTAATAACACCATGATGAGTCTTCAATGTGTAATCATTGACAGCTCCGTGTACATCAGCAGCAACCGAGCGTTCCTTCAGTATTCAAGGATATATACATAATAACAAAAGAAATCGACTTTCAATGGAAAGAGCCGCAAAAATTTAATATATTTGTTACAACTGGAATCTTAAACATAATATGGCTATGTCGGCGACCTTGGTTCTCCTGCGGATATCTTCATTCTTTATGCGATCACGCAAGGAAACTCCGAGCATAGCCCTTTCCATTGCTCTTTGGGTGACTGTAAGCCTTCTGATGAGGCCCATTGTAAGCGACTAAGTTTCAGTGCCATATGTTATCGCTGACAACACGCACTGGTCATAGACTTTCGTCTTGAGACACTGTGGTATATTGGACGAGAAGATACCGCGCAGCTTCCCAAACACTGCCCAGCCGAGTCGGATTTGGCGATTGACCTCTTTCTCAAAGTTAGACCTACCCAACTGGATTATTTGTCCCAGGTAAAAGTAATCGTCTACAATTTTGAGTGTAGATAGTATATGGTTATTTACCGTGACTTTGGTTTTATCTATATTCATTTTGAGACCCACTCTTTCGGAAGCTCTATTAAGGTCATCGTACTGAGCTCCTCTGTAGTCTCAGCCATGACTACTATGTCGTCGGCAAACCGAAGCTGAGTTATGTACTCGCCATTGTCATGAATGCCTAGTCCATTCCAGTCCAAAACCTTGAAGACATTCTCCATTGCAGCCGTAAACAATTTCGGAGAAATGACTTCCCTGCCTCACACGCCGCTGCAGAAGGATAGTTTTTGAGGTCCGGTCTTGAAGTCGGACAGACATTGTGGCGTTCTTGTACAAACACTTCAGCACTTCGATGTACCGATAGTCAATCAGGCACCGTTAGAGAGATTGCAGCGCAGCCCAATCGAATCAAAAGCTTTCTCGTAGGCCACGAACGCTAAGCAGAGAGGCAGGTTATACTCATCGGTTTTCTGTATAACCTGCCGGAGCGTATGTATGTGGTCTACGGTACTGAAGCCTTATCGGAATCCGGCTTGTTCGGGAGGCTGAAAGTCGTCTAAACTGCGCGCGAGACGACTCGATGCAATATCATACATAAGACTACAAATTCAACTGTACCTAGTTTATATTTGAATACTAATCTGCACGTAATATCTAGGTAGGTACGTAATACCTAAGTACTAACAACTACGAAGTACGATGACAGAATGCTTAACGACAAAACTTACCGATGAAAAGTAATGCCCGATGATTTGCTGACATTTCTTGCTGAGTTTTTACAGTATCGAAAAACACACGTCGTCATAACATCTTAAGGCTTTAGTCAATAAGAGAGTTGCCAGAGACTTCAATTAGCATTTGGTGATGAAGCACTATGTCGCAGCTCTGTGTATTTGTGGTTTGGAGAATTTAGACGTGGACGTGATCGACTTCGGTTACAGACTCGAATATTGACACCGTACGACAACTTATTGAAACTGACAAAAAAATTACTTGCCAGCAAATTCATGCTTTGTTTGGCATTGGAATGAGCCAAGTTCAACACATTTTACAAGTGCATCTGAAGGTTCGGATGCTTTGCACTCGATGGATACCACATGACTTAACGAAAGACTAGAAACGACTGCGTGTCCAGTGGTGCCGTAAAATGATAAAATGTTTAATGGAGGAGAGTCATTAGCTGTCTATAATATCGTCACATGTGACGAAACCTGGGTGTACTGCTTTGTACCAGAAAGAAAAAGCCAGTTGGCAGAGTGGGTCTTTCCTTTTAAAGATTTGCCGATGAAAGTTAAGAAAAGCCGAAGTGTTGGTAAAATAATGGTTGCTTATTTTTTCGGCAAATCAGAACATTACACTACAGTATCGCTTGAAGATCAAAGAAAAGTGACTGCAGATTGGTACGTTAACACTTGCTTGCCCAGAGTCTTACAAAAAGTTCGCGAAAAGCGTCCTCGAAGCAATGTACTCCTCCACCATGATAACGCATCCTCACGTTCCGCTATAAGGTAACAGAAGCCTATTTGAAGGCTTTAAATGTGGAACTGATGACGCATCCGCCTTACAGTGTTTTTTCAAACAATACCAATACTTGATCCCGGAATACCGGTATTGAAAGCCCTAGCCGCAACATACACGTCCAACCTGCGACGCCTATGACTATCATCGCATCGGTTTTGTGTTTAATGCATAATTTTAATTTCAGCATCAAGAGTGGAGATGCAGACGCGCGCAGCGCTGATGGCGCTGGCGGCGCTGGGAGCGCTGGCGGCGGCGGCGGCGACGGCGGCGGAACGGGGCAGCGGCATCAAGGTGGGCGGCGCGGGCGCGGGTGGCGGCGCGCGCGACGCGGGCCGCGGCGGTGGCGTGCGCGTCGGCGGCGACGGACTGCGGCGCCCGCGAACTTCACCCGCGCCGCCGCCGCCGCGCGCGCCCTCCTCCATCACAGCAGCGCTTGTCGTGCCGCACAAAGCCTTTGGCACACGTGATTACACTAAGGCCGAGAAGGCAGCGCTGTCGAAGTTGCCGCGTAAACTAAAACTCTTCTCTCACGTGCGCCTAAATATAACGCTTTCTACTCAAGGCTTGACGCCTAGTCCTATGTGTAAGTGATTGTATTTTGGAGTTTCTACTCTTAAAGCTAACGTCATACCTTTCTTTAAACACGTCATTACAAACGCTGTCATTTCTAGTATACTAATTTCTGAACGCTTTCAGCTATCCTGGATTCGCTATGTAAAGAATTTCTAGCAGTCAATGTGTCTGCTATACTCTATCTTATGAATCATGAACAATACGGGCGCTCTACTGCCTCTGCACAGTATTTTCTACAACTCGCCGGCTATCTTGGCATACCGGTAATACATTTTATCTATGCATACTATGATATAATCATGCTCATAAATGATTTATATTTTTTACTTTAAATGGGATAAATTCAGATGAATGGTTTTTTGTACGTATAGGTTATTGCGTGGAACGCAGACAACAGTGGTCTTGAGAAACGAGCGTCACATGCGTCGTTGCGGCTGCAGCTCGCGCCGTCGATAGAGCATCAGACGTCGGCCATGCTGTCGATACTAGAACGATATAAATGGCATCAGTTTAGTGTCGTTACATCGGCGATAGCAGGCCATGACGATTTTATACAGGCTGTGCGTGAAAGAGTTACAGCCCTGCAAGTATGTAATCAAATAAACAATTCAATTATACTCGGTATGAAAGTTTGTTTCGGTTATGCTTGAACTTATTTTAATCCTTTTATTTATGTGCAGGATCGATTTAAGTTCACAATACTGAACGCGATCGTGGTGAAGCGATCGTCGGACCTGAACGAGCTGGTGACGAGCGAGGCACGCGTGATGCTGCTGTACGCCACGCGCGAGGAAGCCGCTGAGATCTTGTCGGCGGCCGGCGACCTCCACCTCACCAACGAAAACTTCGTGTGGATAGTCACGCAGAGCGTGCTGGGCTCCATGCAGCAACCCAACAAGTTCCCCGTTGGAATGCTCGGTATGTTTCATTCATGAACCTTCGATATATTTTAGTCTAAATGAAAAGGTTACAAACTTATTGAAATAGACACTATGGGCCAGGTAGCCCCAACACAAGAATATTTTGTAACTACTGGGGTTACCTTACCCGAAGCAGTTTAGTGTATGAGATAGAATAAAAAACTTTGATCTTTGCTTTGATTTGATAATTATCGTCATCTTCCTGTCCTTATCACATGCTAGGTACCCGGTCGGTGCAACACGTGTTCTTTAATTTCGTCCTGTTGTTTTTCTTTCATGTCATCTGTTTTTATTTACGTGTATACTCACATACAGAAGACACTCAAACCTGGGACAACTATCTACAGGCCATACAAATATTTTGTTCCGTGCGGGAATCGAACCCGCGACACGAAGCGCAGCTGCTTATCGTTCAACAACTGCGCCAACTGCGCATTCAATTCCTCACATAAGTCATCTTTTAATTTTCATTACACGCCTTAAATCGAAATACCCTTAATTGATAATAAACTGAAAAAAAAACGTATTACTTTAATAGCAGTACAGTTACGGGTATTTAGTAATACAGCAAGTTGCGTGTCATATTGTTGGCTTATCACAATTATAATGTAGAGATTTTACATATTTCACTAGTAAATAAGGTATATTTTCAATGTAACCTGTATTAGTGTAGTTACGTGACCTTTATTTATGTTAGTTTAAATAATCTAAAATATTTCTTTATTGTTTGCTAGCTTCTGCCAACATCTTCACCCGAGTAAAATAGGTTTCTCCATACAAACTTTAGACCCCCATTTCATCTCTTTAGGAGGTGAATATTTTGGAAAATCCTCTCTTAGTGCTCGTTTACGTCATAGAAGGAAACTGTCCAAAATTTCACGCTCCTAGTCCCAAAAGTTTCAGCTGTGCTTTGACATGTCAGTCAGTCATTCAGTTTCGTCTTTTATATATAGGCGTACATTTCGACACATCAAGTTCATCGCTGATCGCCGAGATCGCCACAGCGGTGAAAGTGTTCGCGTACGGCGTGGAATCGTACGTGTCGGAGCCGGATAACATCCGCTACCCGCTGGGCACGCGGCTGTCGTGCAGCGGCGCGGCCGCGAGCGAGGCGCGCTGGTCCACCGGCGAGCGCTTCTACCGCCACCTGCGCAACGTCAGCGTGGAGGGCGAGGCCGGCCGGCCCAGCATCGAGTTCACGCCCGACGGGGAGCTGAAGGCAGCTGAGTTGAAGATCATGAACCTGCGCCCGGCGCTCGGCGAACAGGTTTAACTTATTTTATTATTATTGAGCCTGTTGTCGCCTTAGCCCGTTTTTTAGGTGGGAATCATACAATGACTTCTCCCGCTCTTGGGTGGAGCGGTAGGGTGTGTCAGACTTTTACTGACTAAAACCCACTCCTTTGTTCCTTCTTTGCTTTGCGCTCCAGGGCCTCAGGTTTTCCTTTCAGAAACGAGCCCATGGCCCCAGTAGGGTTCGACCTTGCTGGGCCCCTGCGGCTTGCTGACTTCTCTTTGAGGCGCGCGGGGAACTCTACGCGGACAACGAGCTACGTATTGCTCGCCGTCCGCAAGCCCACGCGTCGGGTTAGCCCTGCAGTTTCCCTCCATTTTTCTTTACCCATAGCTTGAAACTTGTTACTTCCAAATCTTTAACTTACTACTGCTTATTTTATCTTCTTAGTGCACAGTGTGTAGCGGCACTATATACTCACGATTTTAAATATGACGACATACGAAGCCTTCATTGAGTAAACAATTTTCTTTGCGATTTTCTGTTCAATAAACCACGTGACTTATTTAAAAACAAAAAACCTATTTTCTAAGTTTTTTGCGCGACACGTCAAACGTATTAATTTATTTCAGAATCAGTTCAATTAAGTTTTTATATTCATATTCACAGTTGGTGTGGGAGGAAATCGGTACGTGGAACTCTTATCCGCGGGAGAGACTGATCATCAAGGACATAGTCTGGCCAGGCGGGCTGCACACGCCGCCACAGGGCGTCCCGGAGAAGTTCCACATGCGCATCACGTTCCTGGAGGAGCCGCCCTACATCAACCTGGCGCCGCCGGACCCCGTCAGCGGGCGCTGCTCACTCGACCGTGGCGTCATCTGCCGCGTGGCGCCCGAACTCGAGGTCGCCGGGTGAGACTAGCTGTTTGATTTTTATATTTATAATATTAGCCGTCCTTCGCTTTGGTGGGTCGTAGCATGATGTTATATAGCCTATAGCCTACCTCAATAAAAATAAATGAGCTGATCAACATTAAAAGAATTTTCCAACTGGAACCAGTAGTTTCCGAGATTAGCGCGCTCAAACAAACTCTCCCTGTATTTTAAAGTTCTTACGATCCATCCTAAGGTTGTCTGTAGGGATATAAAGCAGTAACATTACCAAGGTAAAATACGGTAAAAAGCGATACTTTACAGTAAATTTCGGTAAATTACGGTAAAAAAATGTAAAAATCGTACTTATACGTTCTACAAACTTATCTAACGGTAATGAATAAGCGTGTTTGTATGTATCTTACTCTTTCACTATATATAATAATTATACCATGTCATCGGTTAAATAAATATATGTATGTTATGTGCAAAGGACAGCAAAAATTAAAACTTTAGTTTTTGGAAAATTACTTTTATTTAGATAATCAGTTCTCACAATCAAAATTTGAATTACAAAATTAAACAAATTAATTTGATTTTGCAATACGCACGCGGTATTTATAAAAAAAAAATATTTTTACTAAGAAAAAATACAACCGACTTCAACTTAAAAAAAAAAAACACTAAAAAAGTAGAACCACTAGAAGAGGGAATGGGCCGTAATCCACCACGCGGGCCCAGTGCGAGTCGGTGAATGTCACATGTCTTCGAATCTTTGAAAATTACACAAAGTAATGTGCCTGGTTGGGTTTGAACCCGTGACCTACAACTGTTAAGTCGGGGCCGTTACCACTCGGCCACCACTGCTCTCTATTTTTTTTTTGTAAACAAAAATATTTTTTACACTTTTTAGTTGTGGTAGCACAACTAAAAGGTACCCCTCAGCAAATCATCATCAGATTATCTCGATGATACCTTATAGCTAGAATGCATCTAATGACTATTGTAATAATCCCAAACACGGCTAAGTTACATTGATTTATTACAGAGTTCCGGTGTCTACCTTCCAGCTTCATCATCAGATCAGTTCGATATATCCCCCCCCCCCCTCTTTCAGCCAGTCATCTACTACACGTATAAACAAAGCCATTTTACTTGTTACGACAGATCTGCTATGATCCTATAAGGAGTTCCGTTCGATATCTTCGAAGTTCCTCATCATATCATAACAATATTTCTATGGGACCAATTCAATTTCAATCTAAAAAAAAATGTATAAATAAAATTTATAAATATTTTAAAATCGGTCCACAATTAACCGAGAATTCGGTGAACAGACATTAAAAAAAATTAAAAATTTGAATGTTAAGCCACCAGTAATTTTACCGTAATTTATATACATAAATTACTGTAAAATATCTGTATTTTACCAGCGTTTTCGGTAAAGTTACGTAATTTTGCAACCATAGTTGTCTGACAGCGAAATTTAATCGCTGTCAGCGATAAGACCGCTATTGTACCATAGATTTAGGTTTGTTTATAAGTTGTGTTACTTTTTGGTGTACCTATAATAAAGTTTTTTTCTATTCTATTCTCTTCATTTTTACAACATTAGTTTATGATCGTATTGCTAAAAGGCGCAGGGCTCCATCGTAGCACTCGTAGCTCCTCTACGTTGTAGTACTATTTTTATTAGTAGTGGCTTTCGCCGTCGTAGCACTCCTAGGTCTTCTACGTCGTAGCACTCGTAGGTCTTCTACGTCGTAGCACTCGTAGGTCTTCTACGTCGTAGCACTTTGTAGTTGTTGCTCTCGCTGTCGTAGCACACGTAGCTCCTCTAGATGTCGTAGCACACGTAGCTCCTCTATGTCGTAGCACTATCTAGTAGTGGCTCTCGCCGTCGTAGCACTGTATACTAATGGCTTTCGCCGTAGTGGCTCGCTTATTTGTAGCAGCTTACGCCGTAGCAGGAATTGCTTTATTGTACTTACGTACATATCTACGTGTCGCCGCACATGGGCCACATGCCACAGTCATAAACGCCACCACGAGAAGCTAGAAGCGGCCACAAGCCACTTGTGGCCGGTGGCTGCTACTTTTTTGACAGTATCAATGGACTCTTACGAAAAAGGTTTAAATGCGCGAATGGCGTGTGACGGCTTTTTTTATCGGGGTTTAGTGGCCAGTGCGGGCCACAAGAAGCGAGCAGCGGCGGTAGCATGTGGTGTGCGGCGAATCCATATAAAATGTATGAGAACTGTAGGAAATATTTTGTGGCGGCGTTTTGTGGTTGTGGCCGGTGGCCCGTGTTCGGCGACCCTAAGGCTACGAGTGCTACAATAAAGCGACTCTTGTAGAGGAGGGTCTCTACGTCGTAGCATTTGTAATTCCCATGTCGTAGCTACTCAGTCGTAGGGGTCGCTCTGTTGTAGCACTCGTAAGTTCACTAACTCCTCTACGTGAGAGTTCTCGTATCATCTATTACGTCGTCGTCATAGGGGTTGACTCGTTAGCAGTTAATTATATCGTAATGCTCGTAGCTCCGTTTCGTCGTAGCCCCTATAACTCGGCTACGTCGTAGAAATACCCATAACACGTCTACGTCGTAGGACCTATAACTCGTCAATATTTATGTTGTGTAGTACGTTTAGCGTTTAGCTTGCTATACCAGTGCTGCAGCGGGTTCTGCATTGACCTGCTGCAGCAGCTAGCGGAGCAGCTGGGCTTCACGTGCTCTTGTAGTACAGTTGATGAGATATTCTCTATCTCCCGTTTAGTTTGGAGGCGGGCGCGGCGCACGGCAACAGCTCGCTATACCAGTGCTGCAGCGGGTTCTGCATTGACCTGCTGCAGCAGCTGGCGGAGCAGCTAGGCTTCACGTACGAGCTGGTGCGCGTGGAGGACGGCCGCTGGGGCACGCTGCACCACGGTCGCTGGAATGGCCTCATTGCTGATCTTGTCAACAAGAAGACGGATATGGTAATCTCACTGTTATTGAATATGTGGATAATTTTACCAAGATAGCGATGAAGAGGGTAAAGCTGTGGGCAAAAAAAAAATAGAAACAGTATTTATAAGCCTAGGGGCTGGTTCATTTTAGCCAAAGAATCAAACCAGCATTTTCTATTAACGTGGCAACTATATTTTCTCCTTCTTTGTCAAATCCATCCAAAGGTTGTCTGATAAAAATCGCTAGTTACTCGCCTACCTTTGAAACTGTTGTATATGTGGGTAATTTTAAGCTAGCGCGCAATTGTGTTTTGTAACTGCCATCAGTTCAATATACGCTTGGTTTCGTACGCACGTTTTTAATTTAACAGTGGCGACGAGGATTAAAAAAAAATAAAGAAACTTTTCGGTGCAGAATAGTTTTAGATTATGTCGTGTAGTCGTGGACAATCATTACAATGTCAGTGGGCAAAATCAAAGATTTCGATGTGAAAACCGGTAACTGGTCAGCATATGTCGAGCGGCTCGAAATGCTTCATAGTGAACAACATAACGGACGATTTAAAGTTACCAACTTTAATCGCGATAATCGGGGAACAAGCTTACGAATTGTTGTCTACATTAGCGAGTCTTAAGAAGCTATCAAGTTCAAGACACCCTCAATCTTAGCAGTATATAAGATATAGATTTCGTCAAAGGCGTCAAATGGCCGGTGAATTGATATAGGACTACGGGGCTGACTTGAAAAAGATGGCCAGGTACTGTGAGTTTAAAACAAACTTAGAAGAAAATTTACGGGATCAATTTGTATGCGGTCTGCGGAGCGATGTTATTCGGCAGAGGTTATTCGCGGAAAATGACCTAAACTACAATAAAGCGCTACAGTTAGCCAAATAAAAACCCTGGAAGCAGCCGAGCGGGACGCCGGAGCTGTCGATGGGCTTGCAGGAACAAGTTTCGGACCGGGAACTTCGCGAGAAGGTGCACAAGTTGGAAATCAGAAATTGTTCAGCGTGTGATGGCAATGGACATACACCGCAGAACTGCAGGTACATCGATTTTGAATGCAGTTACTGTGGAAAAGTGCGCCATTTACGAAGAGTATGCAATGCGGGGCATACTTACCTTATTGTAGTGGAGGCTCATTCAAAGTGGATAGAGGCAATTAAAATGACTAGCACTATGGCGAAAGCCGTAATAAAAGAATTGCGGGAAATGTGGGCGAGGTTTGGGTTGCCGAAACAAGTGGTTAGTGATAATGGTCCACCATATTTCAGTATTGAGTTCAAACAATTTTTAAGCACTAATTGGATTGAACAAATTTCGTGTAGATTCCTACTGGCTTATAGAAATACACCACACTACACAACCGGCGAAAGTCCGGCAAAGATGTGCATACGGTGCAATCTGCGCATGCGTCTAGATTGCTTAAAACCTGATCAGAAAGAATTAGTAAAAGCTCGTCAGAAGCAGGCGGAAAGGTCAGCTGGGGGAACGGATAGACAATTTACATCGGGGGACCAGCGGGGCTATTGCGTAACTCTGTTGACAGTTCAAGTGATGATCACTTGTTAACAATATGCATCATTGAACTGTCAAACAGCTAGTTTCGTATTGCCTATCTTCAGTGACCAACTGCAGTGACGTCATTAGCCACTGGTGCCTTTGATAGCCACCGTAACACGTTTTGACAGATGTTATTGTATCAATACTTTTAAAATTGCGATTGTGTAAGCTTTTGAAGCTGTATAATAGTCGATAAAATTTTAGAGTGGTCACAATAGGCACCGTACATTTTTATAATTCACCACATTTCCACCGTAGTTTGTTAGTCACTTGTGTGATACGTAATACCAATTTTATGAAATTGTCAGTTGACAACTAAGTTTAGTGTGCAACGAATGCTAGTTGTCAACTGTTATTGAAAAAGTTAGCCAATAGCCCCCTAGGTTTAGTTTAGAGACTATCGGGGTTTCGATAAGTGGACGGCGGCGACAGTGATAGAAAGAACAGGTAGTACGGATTACAAAGTTAGATCTATCAATGAAACCGAAGAACACAGACATGACGACCAACTAAAGCTTAGAGTGTCAAGAGATGTTACTAAGATAGTAAATTGTGACAGCCACCATGTACGCGAAAGACCTTTAAAACGATTCCGCCCTTCGCTAATTTTTCCAGTAGACAACGACCAACCGGACACGAGCCCGAGCTCCCCTGAGCCGTTGATAGCCGTGGGCGCATCACCAACAGCAACCGAAGATAGGGACATTGTGTTAACAGCAACTCCGCTAAAAACATCTAGCGTGCCCATTGTGCAGGAAATAGATAATCATGGCTCGAATAACAATGTACCTAATGATCCACCTAAGGTTCGGCGAGTACGTAAACTTGTCAAACGATACGGTATCGAGGACTGTTTTATGTAGATAAGAATATATAATATTAATATTATAAGTTTAGTTATACATTATGTAATTTGTATGTGTATTTATAGGTAGGTTCGTATTAGTAATTAGTTTAGTTGTGTAGTAATAAATTTATTAGAAATTAAGGGTGAAGGTGTTCTATATGTGGGTAGTTTTAAGCTAGCGCGCAATTTTGTTTTGTAACTGCCATCAGTTCAATATACGCTTGGATACGTACGCACGTTTTTTATTTAACAGAAACTATTTAGAAATCATTCGGCATAGCTTAGCTGTTTTCAGAAACTCACACTGACATTCATAAGATACAAAGTTAACATATTTGTTTCTCCATAGGTACTAACATCGCTGATCATAAATTCAGACAGAGAGGCTGTAGTGGACTTCAGTGTACCTTTTATGGAAACGGGAGTCGCGATCGTAGTGGCCAAGCGAACAGGCATCATCTCCCCGACAGCTTTCCTGGAGCCTTTCGACACAGCTTCTTGGATGCTCGTGGGAGCTGTAGCCATCCAGGCGGCCACCTTCTCCATATTCTTCTTCGAGTGGTTGTCTCCTAGTGGATTCGACTGTTCGACAGGGAATAACTCAAAACGTGTTCCACAAAATCGGTTTTCTTTATGTCGAACCTACTGGATTGTTTGGGCAGTACTATTTCAGGTTAGTTTTTTTACAAGTATTTGTTAGCTTGGTTAACAAAGTGGACAGTAGGACACTTGTACACTGTACAGGAAATAAGGACTTTTTATTTTAATAGCACACCTGTACATACACTAACTGTGTTTGTTTGTACTTGCAGGCCTCAGTGCACGTAGACTCACCTCGGGGCTTCACCGCCCGATTTATGACCAATATGTGGGCAATGTTTGCAGTAGTGTTTCTTGCCATCTATACTGCCAACCTAGCGGCCTTCATGATCACGCGCGAAGAGTATCACGAGTTGAGCGGCTTAGACGACCCGCGGATAGCGCGGCCTATGACACAGCGGCCGCCGCTCAAGTTTGGGACTGTACCATGGTCCCACACAGACGCGACCCTTGCCAAATACTTCACAGAGCCGCATGCTTACATGGCTCGGTAAGTTTTTACGCTTTTTACCCTCTTTTACTAACTTCATCTTGCTTCACTTCCAAACGTACAGCAACGCACTATTTTGGTTATAATACCTATATCGCGCTCAACACTCTCTTAGACACGAAACCTGAATGCGATGAGTTCGCTGATGAATGGAAGACAATCATGATGGATGTCTGGAGTTCTGTGAGATGAGTTTTTGAATTTTGTGTATCTTCTTAAACTAATATAATTGACGGATAGCCGTTTTGGATAAAGTAAAACAAATTAATATTGCAAGATCTACTATATAGTCTGTGACAGAGCTCTATTTAAAATAAATGTATAGTATACCTGTACCTCTGCAAGTGAACCTAGGTGCTTACTGGATTCTTGTTTGCCTAGAAAATTAACCAATTGATGATACTCAATCGAAATGAGCTTATTTCGAGCCCAATCAACTTTAAAAAAACAACTATAAATACCAACGTTAATAACTTCTACTATTTTTTTTTAATAAATAAAAGCTATTTGCTATTTTATATTATTAATTCTTTCCATATTATTAAATTTTATCTTTTCAGATATAATCGCAGCACCGTCAGTGCAGGCGTGACCTGTGTGCTCACAGGTGAACTCGACGCCTTCATATATGACGGGACTGTTCTAGACTATTTAGTATCTCAAGTAAGTAAACTAGTTTATCAAAATTTTAAAAGACTAGATTGCTCAGATGCCGATCGAAAGAAAAGTTAAAGTTTTTAGCTAATTAATAAGGACTATAAAAAAAAAATCTTAAAACAACCAGAATCAGGAGAATTTATGTTTGCTGATTTTTATCCGAGTTTTCAACAAAGTGCGTACTCTATAATAATAATAATAATAAACGTTTATTAAAGATAACTTGGATCCAAATAATAATGTTAAATATTTTTTTAAATCTACTTATTATTCAATTCAATTCAATTCATTTATTAATTTTGTGAACAAAGGGTACAATGATCTTATATATGAATGATTATAGAACGCACACAAATTAATGTTCATGAATGTTTATTCTACGCGTACATATTAAATGGTTTCCAAGAAATAAGGATCTGCAATACGTTACCCCGTTTTTTCTGGACATTTTGCAATCATTTTGTGTTTTCAGGATGAAGACTGCAGGCTTTTAACCGTAGGTGCGTGGTACGCAATGTCCGGTTATGGCTTAGCATTTACACGTAATTCTAAATATGTCAGTATGTTTAATAAAAGATTACTTGACTTAAGAGCTAATGGAGATCTAGAGAGATTACGGAGGTAAGTCAATCATTTTATACGTAACCTAAGTAGTCACATCTTCCCTAAAATAACAAAGTCTCTTGAGTCAAATAAACCAAACTAACGACGTTAGACTACTCGAATTGTTGTCACAATTTATTATTATTGGTAGGCTCACGTTTGACCACTATCTCACCGGATGGAGCGATGGTCGACGATGGAAGTGATGGAACACGCTTGAGACTTAAAGACTCCTAGGTTGTGGCTATTAGAAAACAGACTCCGGCAGGGAATAAATTTAGTTAAATTCACATAAAATTGAAATTAAAAAATGATAGGACCGGTCCTCAATGGACAGTTGCAAAGTAGGCTACATTTCAATGACATTGGTCCCGTTAGTTCCGGCTATTTGGACCACGTTTGCCCTTTGTCATTCGTTAACCTAAATCTAATCATAGAGACTACCTACCAAGTACAGTACAACTGGGAAAAGCATGCGCTTCGGCAGTCTTCGTGTTTCCGAATAAGCCATCGCGCCAAGTTTTGTGCTGTCGTACTTTGTACTAGCAAATAGCCGATTGTTAATCAAAAGTTTTGAAAAGTTTTTTAAAATTATTGTATAGAGTTGATTAATTATCTGTTACTAAATACGTAATCTTATACGGACGTGTTTCAACCATGGAATTCCCTGTTGTAACACCTTTGTGACCGCATCATTGTGATTTCGGTGTTCCGAAATTATAGGTACTATTCTAATATTCTTGGTATATCTTTATAAAGTACTTTTCGAACCTGATGACTTGATGAGTAATTAATTTACCTACTAAACATTTTTGTATTACCTACAGATACTGGATGACGGGAACTTGTAAGCCTAATAAACAAGAACACAAGTCATCCGACCCCCTGGCGTTAGAACAATTCTTGTCAGCTTTCCTGTTGCTGATGGCGGGGATCCTGCTGGCGGCACTGCTGCTGCTCCTGGAGCACGTCTACTTCAGATACCTGCGCTCGCACCTGGCCGCGTCCAGTGCGGGCTCGTGTTGTGCGCTTGTATCTTTATCTATGGGTATGTCACCGGGTTATTACAAACACCGTAAGTTTATAACAAATCGCGTGAAAATATAAGCTCTTTTTAACACGCTTTTATTAGCTTCATTTGTAACTAAATATGTATGTAAGAAAATCATGGAATCTTAATTTGACCCACTTCCCGGTCTTCGATTAGGATGAAATTTTGCACACGCTCTGAGTTCTGATGACAATACATGACTAGCTAAGAAACGTCATTACAAATCCAATATGGCGGCCTCCCCAAGATGGCGGACTGGCTGTTTGAAATCCACCCCCATGATATGGGTATCAAATGGAAGGGTTTGCTGTCAGGAAAACGAAAAAAATAGTCACGTGACTTAAATCCAATATGGCGGACGTCCAAGATGGCGGACAGGCTATTTGAAATGCACCTCCATGATAAGGGTATCTAATGAAATGGTTTGCTGTCAGGAATACGAAAAAAATAGTCACGTGACTTAATCCAACATGGCGGACATCCAAGATGGCGGATTGGCTATTTGAAATGCACCCCCATGATCTGGGTATTAAATGAAAGGGTTTGCTGAATGGGATACGAAAAAAATAATCACGTGAATTAACTGTGAATTTTGTTAAGTTTGTTAATAATAAATATCTTTAAATACCTATTAATATTTTAAATTAGTAAGTAGTAAATTAAGTTTGAATAATAAGAAGACTAAAAAGTATAAAATAAAAATAATAGTTTAAAAAACTAAAAAACACGCTTTTAGCATGCACTACGAACTTTCTTCTCACTTTGCTTTTATAAAAGCTTCCCAATTAGTCAGCAGAGTACAACGTGGACATTAACCGACTTCAGTGATGTGACGTTAGCTATCCAGAAGTGACTGAGCTATATCTTTATGAAAAAGGTGTTGAAACGTGCATTTGGCTGGCAAAGTCAGGTTGTATTGTCTGAGGAACTTTTTGCCTGCGAAGACAAAGACTATGCTTTTGCAGTCTTTAATTTTCCCTATAATCGACTATGGTGGCGTGTGCTACTTTGACCTAAACGCGGTATTACTAGATAAACTTAACAGGCTCCTCAACAACTGCATCCGGTTCATATTTAATTTGAGAAAATATGACCATATTTCGAGCTACAGATCTGAGCTCAAATGGATGCCCATTCGCCAGAGAAGGAGTTTTTGCGCTCTGACTACTCTTTACTCAACTCTTCTACCTCTCCTTCTTATCGTATGTATCACACTTTCAATATCTATGTTCTTCCCATGCTAAGATTCTGCATTCTTCTAACAATCTTCTACTGCTTTGTCCTTTTCATACTTCTGATTTTGTTTATTCTTCCTTTCATATACAGTCCATACTTCTGTGGAATGCGCTTCCTCTCGAGATCAGGACGGCCACCAGTCTTTATGCATTTAAGCGGATGTTGCGAAATTATTTTCTGCACAAATAGTGAAGTCGTCTTAAAAATCTCTTTCTTTTACTTTATATATATATGTATATACTACTCTGTCAAGAAAGTACCGGGAAAAGATCAATAATACACAAAATGCTTGTTATTCATCCAAATTTATTTTATCACCTTCAAAGTATGCTCCTTCAGAAACGATACACTTACGCCAACGAATAATCCAATCACAAAACATTTTATGCTGTTTCCGGAATTGAGTTCAGTTCTCGCTGCGAATTCTCCTTTATGTCTTCTACCGATTGAAAACGGGTGCCACGAAGTGGTAATTTGAGTTTAGGAAAAAGAAAGAAGTCGGCTGGAGCCATATCTGGTGAATATGGTGGTTGCTCGATGGTATTTGTTGAGTGTTTCCTCAAAAATTCGTTCACAATGATAGCCTTGTGCGAAGGCGCATTATCGTGTGGTGCAAAATCCAACAATTTTCTTACCACAAATCTGGCCTTTTTCGTCGAATTTGCTCTCTTAAATGCCGCATAACGCTCAAATAATATTCTTTATTTATCGTTTGACCTTCCGGCAAGAATTCCGAGTGCACAACACCGCGATAATCAACGAAAACAGTCAACATGACTTTGACTTTTGATCGACCTTGGCGTGGTTTTTTCAGTTTCGGTCCAGTTGGAAGGCGCCACTCCGAAGCTTGTTGTCTAGTTTGCATATCAAACTCGTAAACCCACATCTCATCACCAGTAACAATGCGTTTCATTAATGTTGGGTCGGAATTGACTCGTTCTAGCATGTTCTCAGCGACTCTCATGCGATTGAGTTTTTTGAGAAAATTTAGGTCTTTTGGGACTAGCCGAGCGGTAACATGTTTCATACCCAAATGATCAGTTAAAATGGTACGGATCGACTCGTGAGATACAGAAAGTTCGGAGGCTATCTCTCTCAAAATTGAATGAGAATTTTCAGTCACTATTTCCTTCACTTTTGCGATGTTAACTTCAGTTGAAGACGTTGATGGCCTACCAGAGCGAGGCAAATCTTTCATCATATCTCGACCGCTTTTGAACGCTTTGTACTACTCATAAGCACGTGTTTTTGATAAAGTCGATTCACCGTAAGCCTTCTGTAACATTTTCAGT
Organism: Mythimna impura; assembly: GCA_905147345.3. Taxonomy (NCBI): domain Eukaryota; kingdom Metazoa; phylum Arthropoda; class Insecta; order Lepidoptera; family Noctuidae; genus Mythimna; species Mythimna impura. Next base: position 16,662,628 of record LR990357.1, on the reverse strand, counting down.
GACTCCGAACACGAAATTCCATTGGCGATGCAAAATTTAAGACAAACTCATTGTTCGATGTTTTTGTCCATTATGAAATTCGCAATATACACTAGATAACTAAAAACAGCACTGTATTTAATATAAATAACAGATGCAACTCAAACTCCGCGCCAAAATGGAAAACAGTTGTGCCAGGCTACCAACAACAAAAAAAAAAAACAAAAATTTGAATTTGGAACCATAAACAAATCATCCATTCCCGATACTTTTCTGACTGAATGTATATTATATTAAATTATATATGTATGTTTATTTTGTGTATATATTCATCCTTTTGAACCCTTATTTTCTTAATAATCTTTTATATTTTTATGCACCTGCCATATTTTCTCTTCACCACCCTAGGTTGACTGAAAGAGAATGCCTAAGGCATTAAGTCCGCCTTTGTACTTCTGTGTTGCATGAAGTTTTAATCAATAAGTATATAAACATCGGCACGAGTACCTATATCAAGATACGATTATTGAGAAGCTGGTATAGCCTCTTAACAACACCATGTTCCATAACCATGAATGGTCTTTTCAGCAAGACAGCCGGGTCACAAAGCTCGATCCACCCAAGCAAGGTTGGAAACGAACGTTTCGGACTTAATCAGAGCTGAAAATTGGTCCTCATCTAGTCCCTTTTAATCATAATGCCCCAGACTTAATCCGCTGGATTATGATTTATGGTCAGTTTTAGAAGATATGGCATGCTCTAAATGCCATGGTAATTTGGAGTCCCTAAAACAATCCATAAGATTGACAGTGAAGAATTTTCCCATGGAGAGAGTGCGGGTTTTTGTTGATACGAGTAACTGGCCTCAACGTTTAAAGGACTATATTAAAAACAAAGATCATTTTAATTCTTAACTCTTCATTGTACATAATAACATACATAGTACATGGTGATACAGACAATTCATATAGGTACAACGGCGAGCTTAACTCAGCAATGAGTCATGAGTGTGTGATCATTTTGAATGCAACACCCATTACAGTAATAAATGTTTTAAGCAATAGATTTATTTTAATTGTAAGAATATTTGTGCCAAGATTAGGTATATTATACCTGATCAAGATTTATTACAATCGTACCGTGTTGCAATAATCCAGTGACAAATATTTTTAACATTAGAGTGTAATATTACTTTCCATAGAGAAGTTTATTGAAACATATTTTAATAATATTTCTCTACACTGTGTTTATAAATCGTGGCCAACAAGTTTGATGATTATCAGGCGATAGTGGCAGAGCAGATAAGTACTTCAATAAAAGTTTAATATGATTGACAGGTCAATCCCTCACATTCCACGGCGCCGTCGTTGAGGCGGCGGCGCGTGGATTCGGAGAACGGAGCCATTGCCGCTCCGCAGTTTGTGCTGCACAGGTATGTGTGTTAAATTCTAAACCATGTAAAGAAGCAGAATGGAGTGATGTCTTCCCTCCGTTTTACCACCATATCAATATCTTTCTTCAGCGCATCAGTCTTGTACGCTATTGATACCACGAATAACTTAAGGTCATCAATAAACATAAAACACCGCACCGTCCTTGACTCAAACCAGAACAGTTCACTGAAGACGGTCAACTAGAGAAAAGATGAAGCAGTTTCAGCAGGCTAAATGGGTTACTTCTAGTAATCTATTACATATTATTATAACCAGAATTTTTTTTTACGTCAAACGGTTCTTAATTACCAGGTACCTAATTTAGAACCAATTGTCGTACACTTATTTCTTGAATAGCAGAAGTTGAAATTGATAGAAAGTGTGACAATGTATATATCTTATTGCTCTGGACTGTACATGGTGTACATTACACCTGTACGTACGAAACTAAGAAGTGGAATTCCCTGCCAGAGTTTGTATTTCCTGATAACTACAATCTAGGGGTCTTTAAGTCAAGACTTTGGAGTTTTAACACGACGAGTGCATTATAGCCGATGATCCCCTTGGCTCGCTTTTTAATCGACTTTAGCGCATCTAACCGATATTTGGCAGATCTTTCCCAAAGATGAGAGGTTCATAACTGCATGTTTGCTGGGTCTAAAACCATGCCGACAATCGCCTAGGCTTAGGCTTAGGCGATTTGTTATGAAATACAGATTACAGACTCATAGGCATGAACGTGTTCTCAGATATGGCGAGCGCGGCACGAACGCGACATTGCCGTGGCGCGCGCGCGGCAGCTGGCGGCGGCGCTGGCGGCGCACGGGCTGGCCGCGCCGCCGCGCCGCCTGGCGTCCGCGGGCGCGCTGCTGGCGGGCGGCCGGCACGACGCCACGCACGTGCGCACGCTGTGCCCGCCCGCCGACCTACTGCCCGATCTCGACAGACCGCTCTCTTGCGGCGATTTACGCTCAAGGTATAAGAAAATTATCACTTAACAAAACTAGAGTCCAACTGAAGTATCGATTTTGGTTACAATTAGAGTAAAAAAAATTGGTTTCGGCCGCAATTTCTTTTTTGCCAAAAAGTGACCGACTGTTCGACTCGACCGAAATTAGCGTTTTTGAGTTGGCGATCAGTAATTGGCGCCGATAGGACTGTTTTCAGGAGGGTGCATTATTTTGGGATCATCCTCAAGTAATTTTCTTTTGTTCATTCATAAAGAGATAAATCAAACAATGTCCATTTATACAGAATAGCTTGAGAACTGAAGAAGAATTATACAAGAGCGAGTAAAGGCTCGATTTTCTTTATTAATAGCCATTTTTATATCTATCATCATCTCCCTAGCCTTTTCCCAACTAGCTTGGGGTCGGCTTCCAGTCTAACGGATGCGGCTGAATACTCGTTTTTACACGGAGCGATCGCCTTTCAGACCTCCACAATCCAGTTTGCTGGACTACACGATACTCCTTGGATAGAGATGGTCAGACTTTTTATATGTATATTTTTAATATTTTTATTTAAAACCAGGTGCAAGTGCACCTCCTTACACACCGCTCACAGCGCCCCTGTCAGTTGTAGCAGATGGACTTCATTGTCAGCACTGAGACCACGTTCAGTCCGTACCCACCCTAGTTTCGACCCAAATGCTCATGAAGTGCCTATCTGGAAACTTAACAAGACTCACGGAGTATCACAGTTCCGAGGATTTGTGCGAGATTTCAAGTGTTTACCTAAAAGGTGTATAGGTATTTAGGGGTTAATGCCTACCTAGCATTTATTGTTAACATCTCCAAACTCACACTTAGTTCGCAATAAAGAATTTTAATTGTATTGAATTGAATTGAATTAATGGTCTGTAGTTGTTGGGGATGGTATGATCATAATGTTGAGATGGATGTATTGAGTGACAAAAATGGATAACGTAAGGTGAAAAACACATATATACTCGTATGTATTTGAATTCGGAATTTAAGGTAATAATTTTTGGAACAGAAAACTTTATGGCGTACACAACTCACCTCTATAGCCTTTTCCAAACCAGTTTGGGTCGGCTTCCAGTCTATCCGTATGCGACTGCGGTTGAATAACCGTATTCTAGAAGAAGTGAATGCCTACCTTAGCTCCACAACCCAGTTACTGGGCAAACCGATACTCCTTGGATAGACTGATGGTTGGACTTCCTGGCGTCTGACTACCTGTAAGTCCCACACTAAGATATTAATCTATAGAATATAACCATTGAAACCGTACTTACGTATAGTCACAGTGCATCTCAGATATCTGTGTGTTAGTTCCGCTTGCCATTCGCGGTCTTCTTCGTCAGTTCCTCACTACTCAACTATGATACTTTCTCAATACAAATGTTTAAGTTTTTAATGAAAATACCAAAATCACTTATTAGGAGTATTTTTTATAACATGGGATTTGGGCAGAGACATGACCTGTTTTCGTGCCTATATTCAGAGTAAGAGAGTCGCCAGAATACGAACCAGGGGAGGGGCTGGGAATGGGAGGGGCAAGATGGGAAAAATATGAAGAGTCGACAGCTATGAAGCAAGTGAAAACTTCAACGTGCTCTTGACTGCACGATAAATAAAACTTGTAAATATAGTAACAGATAATAGTTAACATACACGACAAGACAATACAATATCACGACATGACATTACCTATTCGCTGACAATACAATTAATTTAGAATCTGTTAGTATTAATTTAGATAAATTTATTATTAATATTGACAAGACCAAAATTATGAATTTTAAAATACGAACTCGACGTAAAGTAAGTACTTTAAATATCAAGAAAAAACAAAGACATCGAAAAAACAGTCTGTGAACGTTTGTTTTTACATGTCTGTAAAAACACACGTTCACAGACTAAGGAAAAATGAAAATGTACCTACACATGGGTTACATCAGCTCTAACCTTAGATGGCGGCCTGATATTCTGGGGCAATAAACTCCGAGTATGGTTCCCTTAGTTTTTGGAGTAAAATAATTAGTATTATAACAAAAAAAGTTTTTACAAAAAAAACAACCAACTTCAATATAAAAAAAACCAGGCAAGTGCGAGTGGACTCGCGCACTGAGGGTTCCGTGCAAACTCACCTATGAAAACAGTTCAATTCCCGAATACGAAGATTACGACGAAGATTATTGTTACGAATATTTATCTAAATCGCAAAAAAGCTTTTTTTACAAATTTACAGTTTTCAGATTTTTTCCTATACTTGTGCTATTAGACCTTGCTTCATATCAAATTTCAGGATTCTAGGTCAACGGAAAGTACCCTATGAATTTTGATTCCCTTGAGTGTCGAAATACACGTTTTTTGCGACATAAACGGCCGTATCTTTTTTTTCGGTAACTCAGAAGTTTGATTTTTTCACAGCTTTAAGGGACCGCCGACCTGAGTATATGGTTTTAATTTCATCTCGATACCTCCACACGTTCCTGAGGTAAAGAGTGGTTACAGACAGACAGACAGACAGACGGACAACAAAGTGATCCTATAAGGGTTCAGTTTTTCTTTTAGAGGTACGGAACCCTAAAAACACTAAAAAGTTCAAAATAACTTTAATTTCGGAAGTTGTTTTTTCTCTATTAGCTTTTTCTCTTCGTTACCTACATGTCAATAAATAATTTATTATTATTATTATTTACTTACATCACTGACTCGTGAAATGAAAGTTATTTTGCACTTTTTTTACATTGAAATAAGTTGTATTTTTTTTTCATAAGTTTTTTATTTTACACTTTCCAGTTATCTTTCTAGTTAACCCCTCAGCCAAACTTAAATGTCTTCCACCTTTCTACTCCATCAGATCAATTCGATGGTACCTTATACCCAGAGTACATCTCAATGACATATTCTCATACAAATCTAATAATTCCAAATACGGCTAGGATACATTGATTTAGTACAGATTACTTGTGCCTGCGTTCCGGCTTCATCGTCAGATCAGTTCGAAATATACCCTCCCTCACTTCCTTCAGTCTTCGACTACACGTACTTATAAACAAAGCCATTTTACTTGTTACGACAGTCCTGCTATGATCCTATGAGGAGTTCCGTTCCATATCTTTAAAGTTCATAATGAGATCATAACAATATTTCAATGGGATCAATTCGGGAGTATAATAATCTTTCAATAAAAAAAATAATTAAAAATCCATCCACAGCTGACCGAGAAATTGGTGAACATACAAAAAAATACATATAACCTCCTTTTTGAAGTCGGTTAAAAATGTATACCACCAACCAATGTGATGTTGTTAAAGGACATAGCTGTAAACAAATTTATTATAACCAATAGACTATACCATCGTTTTAAAATAATTTTCAATCTTTTCAGAGAGCGGACGCGAGTAGAAATGGAAACAGTGCTGTGAGGCGTGTATAGCGCCACCCTATTTCAATTCCTGAAGGCTGTTCTTACACCAAGTTATACAAAACGAAATTAGTTATACCTAATGTTAAAATACGGACACATAAAAAAACGTTGTAATTATTAAATAAACTATTACAATTATTAAAACAGAGAGCTGGACGTAGATAGCGAAGCGTTGTTGTGGGACTCGCGCGCGGCGCAGGCTGGGCGTCGGGCGCGCGCCCCCGTGTTGTCTACTACAATAAAATATATTTTTTGGACAATATAAAGTGTTTTATTGACTAAGGGTGCGGTTTAGGATTAGAATGGGACTATAATCAAAGATCAGTAGGTATTATGGTTCGACAAACCCTGCGAAATCCAGCATGAGTCGTTCGGACCACATTTAGGGTGCTTTTCCACCAGAGATGTGTTTGCTACGTTGTTATGGATGCGTTTGATATTATTTATCAATCATATTCATTAGTGGATATTATCCAAATAGTTTAGCACTGGTGGAAACTGCCCCCCTAGCCAAGTCACAAACGATAAACGTAAACTCTCAGTAGTCTTTAATAGATTTTCAATTTTATGCTCTTAGGTATAAAGTTGAAAATCTATTGGAGATTACTAAGCGTTCACGTTTATCGTTTGCAACTTGGCTAGGGGGGCTGGTTCACTAAGCTATGTTTTTATATGGCTGGATGCGTTAAGGATGATTGCGGCGGCGTGCGGCGCCAGGCCTGGCGCACTTCTAACTATAGGTATAGAAATCTGCCTACGCCCGCGGCCTCTCTTGCGAGGCTTATTTCGGTAGAGTGTCACACGCGTGTTCGATTTTCCGCTTGACCCGTGCTAACAAAAAATATTTTTGAATTCTTTACCGAATATTCTATCGAGTTTTTATTTCAAGTATTTGCGACATTTTTCACGTAAACGAGTCAATGACCTTAAAATCATCCCATATAGTAGACCTCCCAGTACTAGTGACTACCTTACTAATGCAAGGTCAACATAATTGGAATTATATCTTACAAAATGTTAATTATTATGCATAATAACGTCTTAAACGACCTACCTTTTAAAAATTACATATGAACGCAAAGCTAACGCACATACAGAACCAACAAAGTCACATACACTTCATTTTAATTACCTATTTCATTTGTTTAGATACCTAACTAAATGTAAACAATCTCTTGACACTTATATGAGATGACTTTTAAAAACATATTTTTTAAAGTATGGATATAAGTAAATAGGTAGAAATCAATTAGGTACCTATCTACCATATAATTTTAGAAAATCTGATTATATTTTATGTAATAAAACGTAAGTACCTATTTCACATTTTTCAAAAACACACCAGTCCTAACCCTATAAAAAGAGCGGCCTGTTCAAAGGCGCTTATCGGGCATAATAAAAGAGACTCTCGTCACGCGGACTTACGGTGCATTTTGATTCGTTACGAGCGCCACTGGATCTAGTAGGCTAATAAAATCAAGGTCGTGTCCGTGCCGTGCAATGTATTATGGACATTATCGCTGTTGTTAGTAGGTTTAAATTCGTATGTTGGCTATCACAGAGTGCAATTTCTGTACTTGTACTATTTCTTATTCTGTGGCGGCGCTAACATCTCTCTCTTCGGCGCGCCGCCTCTCCCCGTGACTTCCCTACTGTCGATATATTTCATAGCTTGAAATGCACATCTTCCTCGCACAGCTACCTCGTGGCGACGCATCTTCATAGCATATATTCTTACTCACCTCGCTAGTTATAGTTCCGCATAGTTTCGTAGCTTAACTTGCTTAGCACATCTCTAGTGGAGATATATCCTTAATAAGTACCATGGAATTATTATATACCGAGAAAGTTAAATTAAGCTAGGCTAAGCTTTAGGATGTTATTGCGGCTGCCACGGTTTTGCAGCGCATCTGGTATGTTCATGGAGGCGTGTACAGATGGATTCGCAGCCATTTTGTGTAAAGAATGTGGCCTCCTTATTAAGCAGGGTTCGTGCGAGCGGCAATGGTATTCTGGCGGTTGTTGTTAATAAATTTTGCTGCCCTATACTAAAGCATCAAATTAGGGTGCTGATGGAATAGGGTTGAACTAATTACAATGTGAAATAATCAATTAAGTTAATCTATTATATATTCTATTCTATTCTATAAGTTACAAAAATATGTGGATTACAGAGTTCATGTACATAGGCGAGCTTAACTCAAAGTTGAGTTTTCTTCCAGCAAACCATTGAGTGATTGAGAGAGATCACAGTAGAGGGTAAGATCCAGTGCACAATTTTAAAATTACAAATAATATGAATAAGATAATCATAAACATACTTACATACATAAATACATACTTATAAAATATATATATATATACATATATGTCCTATGTCATTGTGAAAGGAAATACTCTTTAACTTTCCTCTTGAAGACATCCAGAGAAGGGCTGTCATGTAAGGAGTGTGGAAGAGAGTTCCATAGACGCATTGCAGTGACAGAGAAGGAGAGCCAGTCTAATGTCATCGGTTATTTTGACAAGGGTTGTTACAGTGCTATGGCCAGGTCTGAAACCAGATTGGTAAGGACTCAGTACAGTAGGATTAGAGGAAAGATAACGAGACAGTTGATTCTGAACAACACTCTCAAGGACTTTGGAGAGGATTGGGAGGATAGATATTGGTCGGAACTGGGATGGTGAAGAAGGATTTGACACTTTAGGAAGCGGTAAGACGTGAGCCTTCTTCCAAGCAGAAGGAAATGTGAATTATTCCTCTCTGACAGTACTGACAGACATCTGACTCTTCCAAAATTCAATGCAATAGCCCCTGCAATCCAAATTATCGATAAAAGTTCTCTTCGTCTCCTTGGGTCCCCAATCTTTGAGGATTCGATCGTGTATGGAGTACTGCTCTCATCTTTGGGACGGGTCTGCCAAATACCAGCTTGATGCGCTAGAGTCGATTGAGAGGCGAGCCAAGAGGATCATCGGCAATGATGCACTTGTTGAGTCGAAGCTCCAAAGCCTTGGACATCGCCGCCGAGTTGCTAGCCTGTCGGTTTTCTATCGTTTACATTTCGGGGAGTGTGCACTGGAATTGCACAATCTAATTCCGCCAAGTCCGTTCCATCATCGGACCACTAGACGTACGGCGTTGCGCCACCGGTACATGGTAGACATCCCACCCATACGCACAAAACGTTTTGAGAACACATTTATTGTGCGTACAGCCAAGGAGTGGAATTCCTTGCCGGAGTCTGTGTTTCCTGATAGCTACAACTTAGGGCTCTTTAAGTCAAGAGTGAATAGACTACTTCTAGGCAAGCGTGCTCCATCGTCGACCACATCATCGCTTACCATCAGGTGAGATGGTGGTCAAACGCGAGCCTATCATTAATAATAAAAAAATAAAAAAAATTCTTTCCCAGTTTTGTGGAGGAAAAAATACAAAATTTCAATGACGTTTCGGAAAGATTACTCCAAATTAACATGCATTCGCCCACCTTTTAGAAAAAATGGACCAAATTATCCGACATACACTTACTTTAATTTTAAATATGACCTTGGACGATCGAGCTTGGGATCAAGTTACTCTTCCCATCCGTATGGGAGGCCTCGGCGTCCGCAAAATTACCAGCAGCCTACCGGCATTCATATCTTCGGTTCACAGCACTGATAAATTAATCAGGAACATTCTAACTTCCACACTGATTCCTTTTGAAGTGCCGTGCTTCACCGAGGCTATGGATGCCTGGAGAATCGCTTGCCCGAATACAAATCCGCCTGACAACCCAACTTCCCAGAGACGGTGAGATGAGCCGCTCTGCAAAGTAGTCCAGAAAAACCTAATCCTAACATCTGCTACTACTGCGGAGCGTGCGCGCCTCCTGGCTGTGGGAAATTGGGAGTCAGGTCTTTGGCTTCACGCACTGCCGTCGTCGAATATTGGCACCTTATTCGACGATAATACTTTCCGCCTAGCTGTTGCCCTACGCCTAGGTGCTCCTTGCTGTTCTCCTCATCCGACGAGCCCTTGTCACCGTCGGCGTTCCGGCTGTTTTGGAACCTCATGGCCTGGCACGCGACGATTGTAAGAGACCGGACGGTATGTCTTTATTTCCGGGGAAGATGGTAGGCCTTTAGTGTAGGACGCTACCTGTGTCGACACTCTTGCGCCATCCCATCTTCCTAGGTCTTCGTGCTGTGCTGGTGCTGCCGCTGCGGCTGCGGAGAACCTCAAGCGGCGGAAATATAACAACCTCGTCGGCAGTTATATTTTTGAGCCGTTTGGGGTTGAAACTCTTGGGCCGTGGGGTCCGAGTGCTCATAAGCTTTTCAAAGAATTATCTAAACGCTTAGTTGACACTTCGCGTGACCCAAGGGCTGGGTTTTACCTCGGTCAGAGATTAAGCATTGCCATACAACGTGGCAATGCCGCCAGCCTTTTGGGCACACTTCCGGTCGACAGCGATGCGGAGGAATTTTATGACGCCATATTTTAGCTAGTAGTTTTTGGCTTTAGTGTTTATATAGTTTTAATTAGTTAAGTGTTTTTATTGAATTATACAGTTAATGTGCCTTTATTATTAATAAAGTTTTTTAAAACAGTCAAATAACCCAGAAAAAAAAGCAGAAGGAAAAGAGTTAGTGAAGAGAGAAAAATTTACTATGTGAGTTCCTATCCTATAGGAACTATTTAAATCAGAATAGGTAGGAACATTTGGAGCTGAAGGCCATCATCACCTACCGCTTTAGTAGATATTGATTGGATACATTTCTTAATATCTGCTTCAGTAACTGGGTGGAAAGTGAAAGAAGTATTAGCTGGCAAAGGAAGATTTGAGAGATCATTAAGAGTTGAAGATTTAACACACAATCATCGAGTGTAACAGGTGACATAGAAAAATGTGCATTAAGTGTATTGAAGTCCATTTTATCCGGAAAACTCTTGCTAGAGGCTTTGCCAATACCAAGAGTCTTTAGAAATTGCCATACTTGTGTTGTGTTAGAATTGTCAAGTGAGTTGTGAATGTGGCGCCTTTTCGCATCTCTACACAAACGACTGCAGCGATTTCGCATCTCCTTATAAAAGTCCCAATTTTCTTCAGTAGGCCGCTTCCTATACAAACGCTTGGCCCTGTCCCGCTTCGCCATTTGTTTTTTTATGGCTGGGGAAAGCCACGGTGCAGGAAGGTGCTTGACTCTTACCTTTTTAAGAGGAGCATGTGTGTCATATAAATCCAACATAGTCCTGCTGAAAACTGATACCATTGTGTCCATATCCTCGCAGGTGAGCACAGGAGACCAGTCACATCCACCTGCATCAGCCCTCAAACGCTCCAAATCAACGTTTTTAAAACTACGAAGAAAAAGAAATTTGGCCTTGCATTTAGGAGGTCGAATCTTATAGGAAAGGAAAATAAGGTCATGGTAGGAAAAGGAGGCAGGCAGCTGTCCATATGTGACTACTTTCTTAGGGTCAGAAACTAGGATGAGATCTAAGAGAGAAGGAGTGCAGTGAGGAGCCCTGTGTGTAGCATCGAGTGAAAGTATGTGCATATTGACAGAAGAGACAATTGACTGGAGTTTACGGCTGCGTGAGTCTCCCTTGAGCAGACAAGTATTGAAGTCTCCGAGAATAAATTTTGTGTGATCGTATTGAATGGAAAGATTTTCTAATTTGGCTTCGAAAGAGGAAAAGTAGTCAATTTAGAGAGAGGTACTATAAAAGACACCTAGGAGTAACTTTGTGTGCTGGAAGTCTATTTCAAGAGATAGGTGCTCAGCACACTTCTTCTTCTTCTTCTTCTTCTTCAGCAATCTTTTAATTTACTAACACCTAGATGATAAGTTTTCTACTAACCATTGGATCAATGATGTCTGAAACAATAAAATTATTATTATTATGCATTTATACATCTCAGGACCCTGAGGTCCTGGACCTTTGGAAGGCGTACGAGGGGCCGAAGCCAACTCGCAGATGCCCTTCAGATAATTTTAATGGAACGTGATACCAATCAACGATTATCCCCGTAAGCGCTATTCAAGTGCACCCAAGGACAACCCCCGGTTGATGAAAAACTATTGCGACATAGGCAAACAAAGATAATAGGGCTATGGTTTTTGAAGTCTTAAAGTCAAAGTCAAGTCAAAGTCAAAAAGTTTTTATTTCACATAGGCCTACATGGGCACATATAAAACGTCAGAACCTAGTGCACAGTTCCAAATTGGTCGTTTCCTATGGAGAAGAACCGGCAAGAAACTCCATGGTTACTTTTTTAAAAAAGTGGTTGCTTACAATATTTTCATATTACAGTATTAATAGACAATTATGTAAGAACAGTGTAGACCAGTCGATATTGTACCCAAAAGCACAATAAAAATAATCATATTAAAAAAAGAAGTGAGTCGTAATAGAAGTAGGTAACCTAAGAATTTGCAGAGTCTACAGTGTTCTCACATTCACATTATAAAAAAGAGGCTATCTATATAAATATAAAAGAAAGTCGTGTTAGTTACACTATTTATAACTCAAGAACGGCTGAACCGATTTGGCTGAAAGTTGGTGGGGAGGTAGCTTAGAACCAGGAGACGGACATAGGATACTTTTTTTTTTAGTAGGGTAGAGTAGGGTAGAGTAGAGTAGAGTAGGGTAGAGTAAGGTAGAGTAGGATAGAGTTGGGTAGAGTAGGATATAATAGTCAGTTGACGGGAGCGAAGCCGCGGGCAAAAGCTAGTATAAAATAAGCAAGAAAAATAAATAATTACAATTATCAATAAATGACATGTCAACAAAATAAATTACTAACGAATTTATGGTGGTTGGCGTCTAATAATATAAAAAATACTGCAAAAGCTGTGTTAGAACAGAAAAAAAAAAGTATATATTACAACAAATTACACAATATTATGAGTTACCAGGGGGCCACATGTGCAGAAGCAGTCATTGAGAGGACTATAGGGGGTAACCTGAAACTTTGTTAAGACTATGGCCTCTGCCTGAATAATGTTATTAAGATCACCCCCTGCCTTTTTACCCATCGATAAAAAGGCAGGGGGTGACTTGCACACTCAATAAATAGCCCACCCCAAAAAACGGTTGCTAGCACGAAGTAAACGTAACCAAGAGGGCAACATATCCTGAGGTGCTTGAGGAGTGGAGAAAAAAAGAAAGGGTACGGTCAAGATCCTTAGAATAGAATAGAATAGAATTTATTTTAATTCGGACACAAAAAGATCCATATAGTGTTAGTAACTTAATAAATAACTTATTATCTAGTGTTAGTACCCCCTTTGTACAATAAATTTTATAATCCAAATAATTAATAATCCTAATTTAATAATTATATAATATTATATAATTTTATAATCGGAGAGCTATAGCTCTCCGCTACAGTTCTCAGGATGCTGTTGCGACTATCTCTCACTCTCCTAAGCAGCGAAGCGCTTTTCTTTCGTACAATCGCGTAGAACCCGTCGGTACGAGCCTGCGCAAACATATCCGACGCACTGCAGTAGCGAGGCAGTCCCAACAACATCCTGAAGGCATTATTATATTGGACGCGCAGGACATCCAGCGATCTTTTGGTATAATTGACCCATAGATTACCCGTGTACAGACTCTGGCAGTAGGCCTTAAAAAGAGTAATTTTAACTTGGTCGGTACACCGAGCAAATCTACGGACCAACATGTTGCACCGGACGGCTAGTACCCTGCGCTCCCTTTCAATGTCTACATCGTCTTTAAGGTCGTCGGATAGACAATGTCCCAAGTATTTGAAAGAATATACTCTTTTGATTGCAGACCCGTTTATAAGAAGCTCGGGTCCTTCTTCTCGATCTTTGCCAACGAAAAAAAACCTTACCAGCACCTTACTGGATTATACATCCTTCTCACAATTCTCCCGGGACAACAAGAATTCTCCCGGGAGATCGGGTCCGTGGGGTCGCTAATGCCCAAAAGTTCGCCACAAAACCGCCCAGCGGATTGTATCTCTCTTTGTCTGGCCCCTCACCCTAGGCGTGTTACGGCAAAGCAAACGCTACCGATGCAGACCTAGGGTTTTTTGGAGCACGCTAGCCCCACCACGACATCAACGGCGATAGGGTTATTATTATTATTATTAAAGAACAGATAGAAAAGTCGATTGCGCTTTGGTTCAGATTGGGACCACAATGACGTGTGGCAGCTCCCGAGTTTAAGATGCACAAATTATTATGCATCGAAGTCTATTAAACAAGTAATTTATCCCCATAACAATTAGATGTGGAACAATTGCATAATTGGTGATGGCAATTGAAGTTCCCCAATATTAAGAACGGCTTTGGAAAAAAGAAGAGATTATTCATTTTTTAGAGAAAAGAAAAAGAAGGGTGAGGAATATAAATAGAAAAAAAAAACCCGGCAATTAAAAGTCGGACTCGCGCACTGAGGGTTCCGTACAAATTTACCTATGAAAACAGTTCAATTCCCGAATTAAGTTACGAAGATTTTTCCGAATCGAAAAAAATGTTTTTTTTGTGACGTAATTACAAATTTACAGTTTTCAGATTTTTCCCTATATTTGTGCTATGAGACCTTACTTCATGCCAAATATCATGATTCTAGGTCAACGGGAAATAGATACCCTATGAATTTTGATTTCCTTGAGAGTGTCAAAATACACGTTTTTTGTGACATAAACGGCCGTATCTTTTTTTTTCGTTAACTTAGAAGTGATTATGATTTTTTCACAGCTTCAAGGGACTGCAGACCTGAGTAGGTATATGGTTTTAATTTCAACTCGAAACTTTCACGCGTTCCCGTGATAAATGGTCTTGACAGACAGACAGACAGACAGACGGACGGACAACAAAGACATCCTATAAGGATTCCGTTTTTTTCTTTTGAGGTACGGAACCCTAAAAAGACAAATGTGATGCACTTCATTTGAAATACAATTGAAATTTCCTCACTATGAAGAGGCATGTACCTAATGGTAGAGAATGAGACAGAATTCTTGATAATCTACTCATCCTCCTGTTAAATATTTTAAAACTTTTGATTCGTTTTGAACCAAGTCTCTACTAAAGCAAAGTCAAATGGCTCGTATTTTTTTTAAATATGTGGGCTGCTGAAGTTTCACCAGATTATTTTGGATGTATTGTTCATTATGAATAGATTGAAAGATGAGGCAACGTTGGACCGTGAAATATTGAACTGAAAGAGAAGATTTTTTTTGCAGCATTACATTATGCTGAAAGAAATTCGTTTAAGGAAAAAAAAAAACTTTTATGTCATTATTAGTAAAAGCGTCTGTGAAGCTAATATTTCCCGGCAGTCATTAGTATCTAGTACTACCTATAGGTTGGCGCCAGTTCCCGTTAGTCCCTAAAGTCCACCGCCTCTACATCTTGATGCTAGGAAATATTTCCTTAGACTGCATGCCTTGTGGTTGTGCAGGGTTTTAGCATTTCAAAAGCCTCGAACCACGCGCTTCCAAGGAATATACAGCCTCATCACCGATGACTGTAGGTAATGCATCAGATTTGCGGGCAACAGTATGCGGACCCTCCTATCCAGGGCGTCAAGTTCCGTCCAGTCCATGTGAGTATGCGGAAAAAGTAGATACATCAAAACCAACATGACCCAGCCATGGAAGGCGTGCACCTTGTTCCCGCCTAATATAATTATAAGTACTTTATTCAGGTGCCCAAAGAAGCGCTCCTTCAACGATTATTTCACGTTAGCAGCATTGATGTCTAATGCTTCCGACGTACCCAAATACTTGTAAGTTTCGGTAGACCAGAGGGATCTAATGTGTATGGAATTACTTCACATGAATGACTACACATTTGTCGACACTAAATTCCATTCTGATGGTGCTATTGAAGCAGAAACGTGCGAGCAATGCAAGTAAATAAGCCCGGCTTAATGTGAAAATAATACCTCACCACACCACACTCATCTATATCATAGAACATAACAAATGAATTAAATTAAATAAAACTCTAATTTTTTAACTTCGCGCGCCTACGCGGTTACGCTAAGTTGCCATTTCGTATTTATCAGCTCCTGTTTACAGACGCTTCGAAGCACGGAAGAGACTCCTGTGTGGGAGTAGGTGTATACCACTCCCAATATAATATTGTACAAAAAATAAAGCTCCCGCCCGAATCATCTGTATTTACGGGAGAATGTTACGGTCTATTCACAGCTGTTGAATATATACTTGTTATGGGTTTGCGAAAAACACTTATTATAACTGATGCAAAGAGTGCCTTACAATTTTTGGCCAGATTTCCTTTCTATTGTCAAAATCCTTTTTATTACCTACCTATATTTGAAACACGTGAACTCCTCAACAAGTGCTCTCTTGAGGGGTACTTAGTGCATTTTGCGTGGATTCCCTCTCATTGTGGCATTTTAGGTAATGAGAAAGCAGACCAATTAGCTAATGATGCCTTTTTGTGTGGAGATGTTTTTCCATACAAAAATAACTCTCAAGATCTGGCTGCTCTGCCCAAAGTTTATCTACAGGAATCCTGGAGTCAGCTTTGGTCGGAGCATTCCCACTTCTATCTCATGTATCTTGTTTATTCATTAACGCTCAGGCGGTAGCCGGCGTCCGCAAGCCATTGTCTTACTATTGTGTCTCTAATTACGCACGTCAAAAGGTTAATTTTAATATTTGTCGGTGAAGTCAATAGTACGGAAGCTTGAGAACGAATGAACGAGCTAAGTGAAAAGTGACACATGTCACTTTGACAGAATCCGCGCTGACGTTTGCACGAACCGAGTAGATAAAAGGGCCGACCGCAGAGGTCCGTGGCTCATTCCTCTGTCGGCAGCCGTGCGTACAACGTCTAAGTGTCGGGGACTGTCTCACTGCTCGTTGTGTAAAGTGAATACCTAAAGCTTGCATCATAATAAATCAGTTGTGTGATCTGAAATAGTTTGTTTATTGCTCGTTACCCAGCCATCGCCCACAAGACATAGTCTCTGGACAGAGCTTCAATGATGATCGGCACCCTGCGCCGACATCAGAAGTGGGATTCCGAGCAAATAAACAAGAGCAGCACGAAGATTACGTAACGCCGGTCACGAAGGAAATAGCAAGAGCCAAGACAAGTAGCGGTCATTATTTGAAATGGAAAATTAGAAAGTGAAGACCTGGAATGAAGCACTGGACCGAATAAGATTCAAAGTTCCGTTAATCAATGTCATTATCAGTTTTGGTCTGATTAGGTTTTTTCTGGGGTTTTTCCCTAATCCTGAGCAACGAATGTTGGACCCTGATGACATTGTTTCCCCAGAAAGAAATAGGAACTGACTAAATCACCGTGTACTACCCAGATTGTGACCGGGACAAGACCGACGCAAATGCATGTTCACGATGTACCATTTTCCGGTACGTGCTTTGCTGATAATCCGAAGTCACCAGTGATTACAGCAAGAATTACAAACTTTTAGTTACCTGAAGTGTAAAATGCAAAGTGCAGTGCGTGTGTGTGTGCATGCCTGAGATGCAGTGTGTCAAGTGCGCTACCAGATCAGAAAATATTTGACACAAAACGTATGAAGACATCTCAAACGTCACCTGTCAAATGTTTCCACTGTGGAAAAATTGGACGAAGCAGGCTGTGTTTTCATAAGCAAGAAGCAGTAGGAAACCGACAGAATAACGTGATATTCAAGCTGCAAGACTCAATCCCATGGTCAGCCACATCGTATGCTGCAAATGTGGAGAACAAGGTCACATCTCCTTCCGGTGTCCTGATGAAAGTGACGCAGCGGTGACGGTGACGCCAAGGCATCACGTAGCGAGCGAGAGGTTGACTGACGGGTGTTGTCGATCCTACGCCAGGAACAAGGTCAGGTATTCACATTCCATTTTAATTCTGGTGCTGAGTGTTGTCTCTCTTTCACTTTAAAGTCTGTCATCACTATTTCACGGCAAACGTAAACACAGTATTGTTACAATGAAGGGTCAGTTCAGTGTGTTCAGATCTATTTGCGAAGTGATATTTTGGCCGTGAAATATTGTTGCAAGGGTTCAGTTCAAATAGTAAAAATTGCTAAAGTTCACGACGTAAACAATTGTAATTACAACTACCCTCATTAGATCCAGTAGATACCTTTTCGATTTTTTTATGACAGTGATAATTCCTCCATAGATAATTTTGACGATATTGACACTGACGTGTGACGTGTATCGGTATGCTACAAACGCGTGTTGTAAAAAGTAAACTTATCCGTTTGATTGACTCGTATTTGACTGTATAAAGATGACCATAGCGGTCTAGCGCGGAAGAATTAATAATGCGTGAGCGGGTAGATGATTGTTGCTGGCAAATATTATTCGACCGAGTAATTCGGTGTTTGTTAGCTCTTTTGACTTAAAAAACTCGACCGGTCAGATATAATGAGCAAAGATTACTGTGAACTAAATAACAATGTGCCTAACCGAGATACCACTCACCTTAGACAAAATAACTCGTTTAAATAGTGCGCGTTATTTTACAAAATTAAATTGTGTATCAGGCTTTCAGAAGTATGATAGCGGACAGCCGGTACAAATATTTGACCATGCCAATCAGTTTCAAAATGCGATCTGAGTTTTTCAACGGACGATTGTTGTTGTTCTAGGCGAATCGGTAAATGCCTGAGTCGTAGTTTGAGTTGTCAATATTTTGATTATTTATGAAACTATTAAGAGGGACGTCGGGAGACTTAATGTAGTTTTACAAACGTTGACTAAAGCCGGATTTTCATTAAATTTGAGAAAAATGGTTGTTTTTGATAATGCAACTCAAGTTACTAGGGTATGAAATTAAGTCAAGTAGTGAAGTTAGGAGGAATATGACCTAATAGCAGAAAGCAGGTCACGTACATTCGACTCTGCCTCCACCGTTTATCTTAGCTCGGTTAGGGCAGTTTATAGGTCTAGTAGCTTACTTCGGGCGGTTTGTGCCTAAGTTTACTCCTGTTATGGGTCCGTTCTAAAGATTTGATGTGTAGTAAAGTTTCTTTTTCTTGGCAACAGCGCCACGAAGACATTGATTAAGAAATAATTTCAATTCTTATAAAAGAGTCGGTTTTAATGATTTAAGCCTCTCAAATACGTAGTAGAATTGCATACTGATGTCAGTGAAACCATAAGATAAGGCTGGATTCAAAGCAGGAGATGCCCTGTAGTAGTACCATACGTGAGTTATCGCGAAACTATCTCCCATTGCTTGATCATAAAGATAATTTACAGTCGGTTAGAAGGTAAAGCTAAAAAGAACTCTCTGGTAATTAGTTACGTGCTGAACAAACAAAAACGAGACTACGAAACTTTTAAGGTTCTGATTAAAATAAATGGTAGTTAAAAGGATTTAGAGTTCTGTGATTCAATTAACATTATCTTACACTTGGTCGCGACGGGATTTTCACGTGTAACAAACGTGTGATGTTCGTGTTAGAACCAATGCTAATAACGACTGTAGAGACAAAAAACCGTTTGTAGTAGGGTTCATTAGGCGAAGTCTAACTCGTGATTAATTGTTCAGTTACGGACGCTAAACCAAACGACGAAGGCAGGTGGTCCCTTAGCACTGTTAATTGACAAGGCTGCGTTTTCTCTACCGTTGATGACAAAAGACGATGTAGACTCAGAGTTAAATTTTAGTACCGTGAGAAATGATGCGTTACGCCATATAGAGAGTGCCTAGCAAC
This sequence comes from Mythimna impura, assembly GCA_905147345.3. Classification (NCBI taxonomy): domain Eukaryota; kingdom Metazoa; phylum Arthropoda; class Insecta; order Lepidoptera; family Noctuidae; genus Mythimna; species Mythimna impura. Next base: position 16,643,131 of record LR990357.1, on the reverse strand, counting down.
CTATGAAAAGAGTAAGTTTAATCTGACGAAGGCGGAAGTTGATAAATTTTTGATAAGAGACTTTTTCATATACGAGCAGAGCAAGTAAACTGAGTAAGATCCATTTAAAGATTAATTTGAAGTAATAGAGAGAGAAAGAAAATCAGCGCATAACTGATAAAATTGGGGTAGAGTAAAGTAGTAGAGATAATGAGATTATTAAGTTTACATGATGATCGGACTATACCAGATTTGATTTGTAGCCGTAGCTTAATAGAAATCGGTATCTAGTGGTCACAGTAGTCCGTGAGTACGCGGTATTGCGATCAAACCTGGGACGTAATGTGGGAAACCATTACGTCGTGAGAGACTTGGCAATCATGGAGGGATGCGCAGGAATGGTTGAGTGACTAGAGGTTACTTTGCTATTAGTAGCCAGAGATCACGTGCAGAGATTAATGATTAGTGTTTTCGATTAGTTTGATTGATTTGGTGGAGAAGTTACCATGATAATTAATTCACGGTTATGCTCTGAATTTTCTGATTATTGATTTTGATATTGAAACGATATAGAAATTTTGATGTTAATTTATTTTCTTTAATTGAACTTAGCAGTACTATGAACAGTAGTGAGAATTAGGAGGTTAGTTAAAAGAAATATAGAGTTTCGATACATCTCGAGTTTTGTTGAACCTTCATAATTTACGGTTGACGCAGTGGTTGAGCGATTGACTGCTGCGCTGCGCGTTGCGGGTTCGATTCCCGCAGGGGGCAGACGTTGTTATGGCCTACAGAGAGAGGGATAATAGAACATGAGGTTCCGGTTGAATTAGATGTATAGGAAGTAGGTGGGGAAAGTGATCATGGCACTATTTAATCACTGCTGCTTTAGAATTAAGGAACGATTAGTGAGTTATCCTCGTTTACGTTGGTGCGTAAACGAGATGAGTCGTTGTAGCGACGCAATTAGTGAGTTATCCTCGTTTACGTTGGTGCGTAAACGAGATGAGTCGTTGTAGCGACGCCTGTAGTGAGTTATCCTCGTTTACGTTGGTGCGTAAACGAGATGAGTCGTTGTAGCGACGCCTGTAGTGAGTTATCCTCGTTTACGTTGGTGCGTAAACGAGAGGAGTCGTTGGTGCGACGCCTGTAGCGAGTTAACCACGTTTGCGTTGGTGCGTAAACGATTTGGATTTATGGTTGCATTGGGAATTTCATTATACATAGTCACTCATGATCAGGATGTCTAGTGTGTGTGAGAGTTTACATGTTTGGGAGCGCACTCACGGTGCGAGAGTAGTTCCTGATGTTTGTCAGGAGTGACCGAGCTATATGATACTGCGAGATGTATTTTGTTTCAGATCAACACACAGAGACCGACGCCTTGTTTGGAAGTCTCGTCAGTGGAAAGTCTTCTGGATGAGGTGGTGAACTGGTGGTGATGAACACAGCGACGGATGTCTTGTTGGGACGTCTCGTCAATGGATATCTTCCAGCTGAGGTGACGATGATGACTAACACACAGGGACGTGTGTTCCGCAGGATGGCCGTGTCGGTGAAGTCAATAGTACGGAAGCTTGAGAACGAATGAACGAGCTAAGTGAAAAGTGACACATGTCACTTTGACAGAATCCGCGCTGACGTTTGCACGAACCGAGTAGATAAAAGGGCCGACCGCAGAGGTCCGTGGCTCATTCCTCTGTCGGCAGCCGTGCGTACAACGTCTAAGTGTCGGGGACTGTCTCACTGCTCGTTGTGTAAAGTGAATACCTAAAGCTTGCATCATAATAAATCAGTTGTGTGATCTGAAATAGTTTGTTTATTGCTCGTTACCCAGCCATCGCCCACAAGACATAGTCTCTGGACAGAGCTTCAATGATGATCGGCACCCTGCGCCGACATATTTATAAAATCATAGCACTTTTCCTTGTAAATAATGATATAACTATTTAAATGTAAAAATGAAAACGTTTGATACATAATTAATGTATATTTTTTATTATTATTATTATTTATTATATATATTTATGTACATATTGTTTATAATGTAGTTTTTAGCTTAATGTAACAAAGACGTACCAAGTTGGGCTTCTTGTTGGACCAGCTGGTTGCGTTAATTTTCTATTATATTATATTCCATACCTACTGTTGTAATTTATAATTTAAATTCAATAATCCAAAACAACTAATCTCCTTTCCTTATCCAAATTTTCCTTTCTAACATTTTATCGTTTCGCGAGTAACCGATTCTTACGTTTTATTATAAAACATAAAATATTGTCAGTGGCAATAAGTACGAACAGTGCAAAGCCATAAAAAAAGACGTCATCAGCCCTGCGTTCAAAAATGAAGTTAAAGATAACTCTAATAGTCTAATGACGTCATCAGGGTAGATACTCGACGCTCGCATTTTTGAACGCGAACGTAGAGTTCAACTGTCAATGCCAAGCAACTGTCATTCCTGCCGCTTACACCAACCTACCCTGCTCGGAGTTAGAGTTAGTTGAGTTATCTCTAGGGCAGCTACTCGAGTTATAAAAGAACGACCCTGGGTCTGCAACTCGAAGCATTTTTGAACGGTTAGAGTAACGACCCTACCTTACTCTGGTTATTTTTGAACGCAGGGCTGGAAGTTAAGCTGGCAATGTCAATGTCAATTTGATGTCAAGCTACCGGTAATTCGATGACTGGAACAAATTGCTGTTACAGCTGATATTTTCATCTTGTGCTCTCAAACATTACATTATCATAATAAATTTAATCATGTCCAAAGATATCATTGTTCTGACGCCAAATGGAAGAAGGCAAAAAATACACTGTACTCCTGATACGAGTATTCTGCAGGTATGAAAAATGATACCTAATTTAATTTCAATAAAATTACATTGAAGTAGTATATTTATTTACACGAATATATTATTCTTATTATAATCAAGATACACTAGCTGCCTTATCAGTCAAAGTCACATTATTGATTGCAAGACTCCAATACAATCCACTTAGATGAATGTCAAAATTATATTGATAATAACAAACCACCTTTGAGCAATTTCTAAATATGGTTTAGCCGCCATTGCATAAGGTGGTTTCATACCGAAAAGATGAATAAGAAACTAGTACTACCATTTATGAGAACTGCATTTCAGAGTGTCCTTAAGTTCCAGTTGATTTCTGAAAGTATTTTGATCATATTGCCTCATTGTGTACAATGCATTTTATTTTGGATTTAAAAGTAAATTTTAAAAAAATAACTACCATATGCATGCCTGTTAGTAAAAAGTTACTACTGTGTATGGTAATATGCTCCCATAGAATATTAAGTCTATATAATATACTTAATTATGTTGCAGTCAACTGGCTTAATTTGCCACTCTGTTAGTAGCCTAGCCTGATAACTAGGGACTGGATTATGTGTATTTGCAGCAATAATAGCATATTTTACCTGAGATCTAGTTATGATATATATTATCAGTATATACAGTGGTGGTCATATAATTAAGAACAATTTGTACTACCAGACATTTTTTAAAAAACAATGTCATACACATACATTTTATTTTCCTTCTCAAAAAAAATAGCAGAAGAGCTCAGTGAAATAGCTACATGGATAGAGTAAACTGGAATAGGAGTAAATATTAAAATCACTTACCTACTATCATCCACCCTACAAATTTAATTTATTATCGACAGTTACAATTTCAAATATAAATAAAGCTGGACAAATAATTAAGAACGTTTTTTAAACAGCTCAAGAGTTGTTTCAATAGTTATTTAGATTTTGAATAAGACAGTGATAATGTAAAAAATTGCAATTTAGTACATTTTATTCTAAGTTATTAGTTTGTAGTGTGTCCACGGCTTTTGATGACTGCCTTACACCGGTGAGGCATAGACTCTATAAATTTTTGAAATTTTTCAAGATAAATCAAGCACCATTCTTCTAAAAAAAGTTGTATAACTCACTTAGGTTACCATGCCGTCGATTGAAACCTTTTTCTTAACTTCACATCAAAGATGCTCTATGGGATTTAAATCTGGACTGTTTGGTGGCCATTGTAAGACAAAAACTGATTGAGATGTGAGAAATTCTTTAACCATGCGTGCAGTATGGGATCATTGTTGAGTTGAAATGTCCAAATAATCGGAAACACGTCTTCAGAATATGGTAACATTGTTTCTACCAGTATATTTTTGTATTGGAATTGATCCATGTTTCCTTCTATCAATCTAACAGGTCCAACACCATGACCAGAGAAGCACCCCCAAATGTTCACATTTCCACCACCATTCTTTAATGTCACTTTCGTTATACTTGAGTGACCAAACATCCCCTAAAAACAAAAATTATTTAGCTGAGAGTATGAGCGCGAGAGCATGCATGCCTTTCAGAACGAGTGAGACGATTTCATGCACTGACTGGATGTTTGGTCACTACAATTTGTCTGACTAATAAAATATAACTTTGTAATAGTTACCTTAATAACATATTTAAAAATCAGACATGTAAAAATAAGTAAAGTTTATTTACTTTTTATGGAGCTTTAAAGCGTCTGACAGAAGTTTTGGTCCATGGAAAGTGTCTGACATTTATGATACTACTTTAGAATAATATTCTACAAAACATATACTTATAAAAATCAGCTATAAAAAATTAAGTTATGTAACTCGTTATTTTTAGTTCCCTTTCTCACCTGGTACCTGCTCAGGGGCCCCAAGGGGGAGCTCCACAAGTACACAGGTATTCAAAGCACATGAGACGCTACTGAGAACCTAAGGTTTCACCACACGGTGGAGGTGTGCCCCGCTTGGGAAGAGCAACGCTGTGTCCTCGTGGGGGCGATCGGCGGCGGCGATCTCTCGCGCCGGGCCTTGGTACAGGCCATGGTCCGGAGCGAGGAGGAGTGGCAGGCGGTCGCTTCTGCGAAGCAGTAATGCTAGCAAAGGAGGCGGCCGATCGCGGGAAGCAACGGTCCTCACGCCCCAACCGCCGCCGGGATTCCGATCCCGATTTCCGGCCACCGTAGGCGCGGGCTTGCGGACGGCGAGCAATGGGTAGCTCGCCATCCGACCGTCTGGTAACCGTCCGGACCGAGCCCAAGTCGTCGACGGCGCGTACTGTTCCACGCACGCCTCAAGGAGATGTCAGCAAACCGTAGGGGCCCAGCAGGGTCGAAGCCTACTGGGGCCAAGGGTCTGATTCTGAAAGGAAGACTCGGCCCTGATACGAAAGGCAACGAAGGAACAGGAGTGGGTTTTTAGTCAGTAAAAGTCTGACACTATCCCGCTCCGCCCAAGAGCGAGGGATGTCATAAGATGATTTTCCCACCGAAAAAAAAAAATAGGTTTCATCCATGTGAAAATAAGTTATGTCTGACAGCTCTGGGATCTTAGTATAGCACTAAATGGCGCCAAAATTACGCGAATAATGGCTTAGTTACAGAGTGTTCTCTATTTAAATTTGAAGTCAGCCAGTAAGTTTGCAATAATATGTTAAGGTTTAATGTAGGTAAAACGTTTATCTATATATTATTGAATTAATCATGTTATAACTGTGTGCCACGACAATGTGGAACAATTATTTTGCGATACCGAGAGAGATACATAAAGACATGCAATAAGTGTAATTCTCGTAAGTTTGAAAAAGCTTGTTAGGGTTCCGTAGCCAAATGGCAAAAAACGGAACCCTTATAGATTCGTCATGTGTCTGTCTGTCCGTCCGTGTGTCACAGCCACTTTTTTCCGAAACTATAAGAGCTATACTGTTGAAACTTGGTAAGTAGACGTATTCTGTAAACCGCATAAGATTTTCACAAAAAATAGAAAAGAACAATAAATTTTGGGGGTTACCCATACTTAGAACAGAAACTCAAAAATTTTTTTTTTTCATCAAACCCATACGTGTGGGGTATCTATGGATAGGTCTTCAAAAATGATATTGAGGTTTCTAATATCATTTTTTTATATACTGAATAGTTTGCGCGAGAGACACTTCCAAAGTGGTAAAATGTGTGTGTGTGTGTGTGTCCCGTAACTTCTAAAATAAGAGAATGATAAAACTAAAAAAAATATATGATGTACATTACCTTATAAACTTCCACCGAAAATTGGTTTGAACGAGATCTAGTAAGTAGTTTTTTTTTAATACGTCATAAATCGTAAACCACAATTTACCTTTCAAGTTTGTACGGAACCCTCAGTGCGTGAGTCCGACTCGCACTTGTTCAGTTTTTTTTTAAATAGTTTTTAATTATATAACCACCACTGTATGAGTGCAGTGCACTCACCCTGCATTCCGAAATGCGATAAAAGTGATCATAATTATCATGAATCTGAAGACACAATCTTACCACTGAACATTTGGAACAATAATAATAATAATAACAATCGCCTATTGAGACTGTATATCCCGCGGATGTAAGGGGGTCGAGGTTTTTTAAATGCTAAGACCCTACACAACCGCGAGGTATGCAGTCTCAGGGAATATTTCCTAGCTGCCGATGTGGGTATACATCGAGATGTAGTGGCAGTGGACAAGGGACTCACCCCGCTCTCCCTGGCTAACGGGAACTGGCGCAAACCGGTAGTGCTTGCCACTAACGATCGCAGGGAAGTATGGCAGAGCAAGAAACTTTACGGACGCTTTTTCCGGGCCCGTGACGGGCCTGATGTAGACCAATTGGCGTCCGTAGCCTGGCAGCGTTTCGGTGACCTCTTTGGGGAAACCGAAGGTTTTGTCTGTGCAATTATGGACGAAGTTATCATGACGAATGACTACCGGAGATTAATTGTGAAGGACGGCACGGTTGACATCTGTCGGGCATGTCACCGTCCAGGAGAAGCAATTCGTCACATTATCTTTGGTTGTTCTCGTCTAGCTAACGGAGAGTACTTGCATAGGCACAACCTAGTAGCCAGGATTATCCATCAGCAACTTGCTCTGAAATACTCTCTTGTGGAATCGGAAGTGCCGTACTACAGGTATGAGTCCGACCCAGTTCTTGATAATGGTCATATCACTTTGTACTGGGATCGGCCCATCATCACTGACAGGACTATTGTAGCCAATAAGCCTGATATAGTAGTGGTGGACTGAAGCGAGAGGCGTACAATGATTGTTGACATTTCCGTTCCACATGACGAGAACCTCGTGAAAGCCGAGAAAGATAAACAAATTAAGTACCTATATTGACTTGGCTCGCGAGGTTGTCGACGTGTGGGATGTGGACACGGCTCGTATTGTTAGGAGGTTCCTTTCTCTGGAGCCCTGACCGCTGGTAGCTTGGACCCTGTTCCCGATACCGGTGGTAGTATCCCACCGTATTTTTTATATTTTTAAATGTTTTATTTTTTTATGATTACGTTTAAAAAATATTTAAAAATGTAATTTATATGTATTTACAATTAATAAAGGAGTATAATAACAATCGCATATCAAAGTATAATTTAGTAATTGTATACTGATTTTGCATATTCTGCCAATTTTCGTGCATGTCAAGCATTTTACATGCTAATTTGCATGCATATACAAGCTTTTTATGTTTCATATAATCCTGTCTTAAAACTAGCTGCCAGATAAATATTCAGCTGATCCACCATTTCTGAACTGGCTGTCTAATGCTTAGGTATTTCATACAATAGAATACCCCATCCCTCTTGCCTAGTCCCCAATGGCTGGACTAGGAAAGTAATTATTTAAACATTATTGATCCAAGTTATTAACTGTGTGATTGAATTGCTTAATATAATTCAGGTGACTATAAAAAAGGCTACACTAACCGAATGACAAACTAAGCTAGCTGGCTGCATGCCATATTGTAAATTAATTTGGATCACACAGACCAAGAGATGCCAGGCATGCCGAGGTTTAAACATAATGATTGGTTTCTTTATAGGTGTTGGAAGATGTCTGCCAGAAGCAAGGTTTTCAACCTTCTGATTATGATTTAAAACATCATAACCATATTTTGGATTTAAGTACTACTGTCAGGTTTTCCAATCTTCCTAACAAAGCTACACTAGAATTGGTAGAAGCTGATAAAAAAAGAGAAGAAGTTAATGTTACCATTGGATTGCAATTAGAAGATGGTAAAGTGATCCTTTCTTAATAAATTATTTCCATAATAATTGAGTAAAATCTTTATTTGTAAGCAATACAATTAGCATAGCATAGCATAGTCGGCCTTATAATGTTCCCACTGTTGGGACTCAGGCCTCCTCTCTAGGAGAGGGAATGGGCCGTAATCCACCACGCGGGCCCAGTGCGGGTTGGTGGTTGTCACATGTCTTCGAATTTTTGGTTCTAGGACATGCCGGTTTCCTCACGATGTTTTCCTTCACCGTTTTGAGAGCAGTGGTGATGAAATAAATTACACAAAGTAATGCGCCTCGCTGGGTTTGAACCCGCGACCTACAACTCGTAAGTCGGAACCGTTACCACTCGGCCACCACTGCTCTCACTCGGCCACCACTGCTCTCAATAGCAATACAATTAAAAAGACTAAATGGAGAAAGTCTAGTTTTTTCTGCTTTCTCCCAATAGACCATACAGTATGTATATGTAGTACCTACATAGCTCACCTGTTTGAAATTGGTTAAAATAAAATTTACAAATAGAATCGTTTGAAAAATATGCAATACCTCTATTTCAGGTGAAAGAAGAACAGCTGATTTTGCACCAAACACATCATTATATGACTTAATAATATCATTGGCCCCAGGAGAATTAAATTCATTGGAGCTTCCAACTGTTCTGTACATGCGTCAAGAAGTTGTAGGTGAAACTGCACTCCGAGAAAAGACTTTGAGGCAGTTAGGATTAATAAGGGGTAGAGCCATTCTCAGGCTGCTCAATAAACAAGCTGAAGCAAGGTAATCTTATGTAATATGAAAATCAATGGTAAATTTTATGTGATCTTTTATTTTCAAATTTCTCTTCTTATGTTAATTTTATTTATAGACAAGCTAACGTTTCTGCTTTTTATCGACGACCAGTCATTGATGAAAAAGTTGCAGATGAGAAAAAAGAAATAAAAAAACAACAAATAGAAGACTATGCTGTTTCGGGCCCTTCAACTACAAACAAGCACCATCAAGATCAATTTCGCAAGCCTGATATCTTAGACAAAATCAAAGAAACTGCTCTCCAACAGAAAAATAAAGATGAGTATAAAGTTGAAAGTTCATCTCAAGAACTAGAGACTTCTACCAAAGAAGAAGCGATGGATATTGATGTAAAAAATACCAATTTGTCTTTCCCCTCTCAATCAAGAGAATATTTAGAAAGACGACTTAAAATTGAAGAAGAAGTCACATTTGTAAGTATTTTTATTCAAGTGCCATTTTTATAGTTTCGCCAAGTCTGTCTGTCTGTCTGTCCGTCCGTCCGCGGATAATCTCAGTGATTGTTAGCACTAGAAAGCTGAATTTTGTTACCAATATGTATATCAATCACGCCGACTAAGTGGTAAAATAAAAAGTGGAAAAAAATGTTTTATTAGGGTATTTGGGCCCTACACGTAAAGTGGGGAATGATTTTTTTTTTCATTTCAACCCTGATGTGTGATATATTGTTGGATAGGTATTTAAAAATGAATAGGGGTTTACTAAAATCATTTTTTAATAATGTTAATATTTTCGGAAATAATCGCTCCAAATGTTTAAAAAAAATGTGTCCCCCCCTCTAACTTTTGAACCATAAGTTAAAAAATATGAAAAAAATCTCAAAAGTAGAACTTTATAAAGACTTTTTAGGAAAATTATTTTGAACTTGATGGGTTGAACAGTTTTTGAAAAGTTGTACAAAATAATTTCTGGACTAAGTTTGTAATTTAACCGTATAGGCAAACATTTTTTTAACTTAGTTTACATATTTTATTATCCTGAACGTAACTTCTTTCAAATAAAAAAAGAATTATTAAAATCAGTTCACGCAATCCAAAATTACCAACGAAAACCCAACATACATAACCTGTCTAGTTTGTATAAATTAGTAACCCAATTCCCCGAGAGATGGCGGTGTACTTTGGGCTACTTTGCGCTATTAAAATTTTTCCTGAGTTGATGGGGTCAGGACGGGTATGAGCTATTATATTATCGCATTGTTCGGTTGGTCTCTCGTTGGCATTGGTGGTATTTGTTCTTTCTCTTTGTCGGTCGTTCATTAACTCTCTAAGTGGGGACACTTATTGCGACGGACGGGAAACTACGGAACCCTACACTAAGCGTGGCCCGACATGCTCTTGGCCGTATTTTTTTTTTCAGTATTTGTCTATTAGGCACCTGTGAGCACGAAACCCTTTTTATAAAAAAATCCAATAATAAAAATTTGTTGTAGTTTCTCCAGAGGTTAGCTTACAAATTATCAACGTAAGTTAATAAAAAATCGATAAAAAATTCCTTTGCAAGCGACTGTGGTCGCATCCCGAAAGAATATTCTATGCGTAGGTACCTACTCCGCGTGTACAAAATAATAACAATTTACTTTCAGTTGGGAGCTCAAAAAGCTATAGCATTTACGCAACCAGATCACGTAGAAGAGGATATTGACGATCTGCCAGATGACTTTTACGAATTAAGTATAGAAGAAGTACGAAGATTGTATCATGACTTACAGCAACACCGTATTTCTGTAGAAAATACACCACTATTAACTTCAACTAAACAAAAGGAGTTTGAAGAACAGGTAAAAAGATTAAATTATTGAAGTAGGTACTTTATAACTGGTGCGATAATGATAGATCATAAAACAAGCAATGGTGAACAGCTTCGATTTTAATGTTCTTTTTTATTATTTTTGGATTCAAAATGGACTCTAAAATACTTACACAGGCCACAGCTGTGTTTAGCACATTTTTGGTCGCGTAACTCAACGAAATATAAGGAACAGCTGTTTTTTTTTTTATATTAATGGTACAAAAATCGGACTATAATTATCAAATCGAAGCGGTCTTGAGTAGGTATTAAGACTTCCAAATTCAAAGCGATCATCGCGCGAGCATGCGATCCTCACGTAGGTACTGCAAGCACAATCATGACGCCAAATTAAAGCAACGATTGCGTAGGTAATTACGTATTCTCACGATGATCGCTTAATATTAGAAAGACACCTAAGAAATTATTGACGCAACTATTGGCGAACTGCTGCAAATACTGCAACATGACCGCGTCTCCAAAAAATTAAAACTTATTTCACAAGAAATTAAATCAAGCCAATTTCTATAAAAACCAACATTAAATCCGGAACCAGTTACACCGATTTATGATGACTAACTAGTTATTTTCTATGACGCCGACTGCTCCCGATTTTTTGCACTCAGATAAAAGGTGTCCGTAAACCTACGGCGAGCACATCCAAGACCAGCTGGCTTTGGTGAGATATAACCATTATAGATACCAAATACCAGATACAGACAGGCTGAAACGAACGCTAAAACTGGGTACCGCCGATGAAGACCTCGCGTTCTTCACCGTTAATTCCACATAGTGTGAATTTACACTAAGTAGGTAATTTAAGTACTAGTATTCAATGTCAATGCTAGTAAAACACTGCACACACTTCTAATTTGGATTTTCGTTGTATGTTTTTGAGTCTGCATCTATGGTCTGCATCTTCGTCCAAATCGTCTAGCCCACAGTTAGATTGAGATAGACCTTGATTGTTCCATTTAGAGTAGTGAGGCTCAGAGGTGATGACCCCAATTTACGAGTCGTATGTACGTTCGTAACGTCGCGAGTTCAAACCCAGGCAGGCTCTTTACTTAGTTTAATTTATTTCATCACCACTGCTCCTAAAACAGTGAAGAAAAGTATCGTGAGGAAATAGACCAATGAAAATGGACAAAAAATTTGAAAATGTGTGACATCTACCAACCTGCACTGGACCCGCGTGGTTGACTACTGCCCATTCCCTCTTATAGAGAGGTCTAAGTCCCAGCAGTGGGAGCATTATAACGCTGATTTAGCTAATTATGCTTAGTATAGATCTAGATTTGGGATAAGGATAAGAATTTGTGTAAACAAATCGCCGTATCTCTACATTGACGTCGTGGTGGGGCTTGTGTGCTTCAGAAAACCCTAGGTCTGTATCGGTAGAGTTTGCTATGCCGTAACACACCTAGGGTGAGGGGCCAGACTAAGGGAGATACATTCCGCAGGGCAGTTTTGTGGCGAACTGTTGGGCATTAGCGACCCCACGGACCCGATCTCCCGGGAGAATTCTTGTTCTTCATCTCCGGCTTGCCTTTATTGGCCGGCCGTTGTGAATACTGACGAGGAACAAAGCTCCCACCTCTCTCTTGTCTTTATTGGCTGGCTTGAGTGGAGGTTCGCAAGAGCAAACGTGCTCGGGAGAAGGATGTATAATCCAGTAAGGTGCTGGTAGGGATCTTGACCGTACTTCCGGGATTGTCCTGATAGCCGTGGTATACCTGTCCACTCCTCAAGCACCTCAGGATATGTTGCCTCCTTGTTGCTACGTCACTTTTTGCTAGCGGCCGTTTTTGGGGGCCCATTTATTGAGTGTGCAAGTCACCCCCTGCCTTTTTATCGATGGATATTAATAACATTGTTCAGGCAGGGGTCATAGTCTTAACATAGTTCCTGGTAACCAGACTACTTAATATTCCAAAAACTATAGCCTTATAGTCTTTTCTTTTCACTAGCACAGCGTGCACTAGCACAGCGCGTACAGAGATAATCGTCGGTTGGTATCACATTCCATTAAAAGTGACTAAAGGGCCTCTGAGAGTTGGTTTCGGCTCCTCGTACGCCTTCCAAAGGTCCGGGATCTCAGGGTTCCGAGATATACTGATAATAATAACAAACGATGCGATTGATAACTTATTTTTTTTTCCAGGCATCTCTTCAAAAGCTTAATTTATACAAGAACGTGGTGGTCCGTGTACAATTCCCCGACCATATAATACTTCAAGGAATTTTCACTCCTAAAAACACGATCGAGGATGTGACTAATTTTATAAAAGAGCATTTACGGAACCCAAACAAGGAATTCCATATATGTAAGAAACTATTGTAAATATTATCAAAAATTCTCAAACAATGATGTTTGGACACGCTATAATTATGGCGGTAAGTCCCCTCTTTGAGGCGTGGCAAGACCTCACGGCGTCCTCACCTTCCGCATGACGCAGGTTCTCACCGATCACGGTCAGTTCGGGAAGTTTCTACACCGGATTCGTGCGGAAGTGACGCCCGGGTGTCACCATTGTGTGGACCGCCCAGAGGATACGGTGGAGCACACGGTAAAGGTGTGCCCTGCTTGGGCAGAGCACCGCGGTGTCCTCGCGGGGGCGATCGGCGGCAGCGATCTCTCGCTCCGGGCCTTGGAATAGGCCATGGTCCGAAGCGAGAAGGAGTGGCAGGCGGTCGCCTCCTTCTGCGAAGCAGTAAAGCTAGCAACGGAGGAGGCCGCATGAGCATGCGCGAGGCAATGGCCCCCGCGCCCTAGTCGCCGGGATTCCGATCCCGATTTCCGGCCAACGTAGGCGCGGGCTTGCGGACGGCGAGCAATAGGTAGCTCGCCGTCCGACCGTCCGGACCGAGCCCAAGTCGTCGACGGCGCGTAGTGTTCCACGCGCGCCTCAAGGAGATATCAGCAACCTTAGGGGCCCAGCAGGTTCTAAGCCTACTACTGGGGCCAAGGGTCTGATTCTGAAAGGAAGACTCGGTCCTGGTATGAAAGGCAACGAAGGAACAAAAGTGGGTTTTTAGTCAGTAAAAGTCTGACACTATCTCCCGCCCGCCCAAGAGCGAGGGATGTCATCGGATGATTTTCCCACCGAAAAAAAAACCTGTTCACAGCCTAGATGTCAATTTTTAAGTTGTCATGCAATGCATTTTTTTAAGTATAAATATTACTTTGCAGTCATCACTCCTCTAAAAGAAACTCTGGAGCCCAAAATGACGTTATTAGAAGCAAAATTTGTACCTTGCGTTCTCATGCATTTTAAGTGGATAGAGGAGGACAAGACAAAACAACCGTACCTGAAAGATGAGATATATCAAAAGAAAACCGCTTCAGACGCAGCTAGTATCTTGGCTTCCAAATACAGGTAAGAGAAGTGTTAGCGAAATACATATTCCAGCACATCACTACATAGATCATCGGTTTGTCGACATTACCTTGACGATAACTAGTGTCCGGTCGAAACTCGTTTTTCAGCAGAAACTGTAACCATAATATTCGGCTCCTCTTCCAGGTTTGGCCGAAACCGAAATAAAGAATTTTCAAAGTAGGTAATAATAAAAAACTTTTTACAAAAGAAAAAATACAACCGACTTCAATGTAAAAAAAAACACTGTAAAGTGCAAAATAACTTCAATTTATAATAGTTTTGTCTCTTCGTTATTTAACACCGACTTCTTCTTTTCATTTCAACCCTAACGTGTGATATATATTGTTGGATAGGTATTTAAAAATGAATAGGGGTTTACTAAAAATCATTTTTTGATAATGTTAATATTTTCGGAAATAATCGCTCCAAAAGTAAAAAAAAAATGTGTGTGTGTCCCTTCTAACTTTTGAACCATAGGTAAGTTTAGAAAATATGAAAATAATATTGGTACGAAGCCAGTTTGTGACTATCATTAAAATTTTTAATCGCATATATAAGAAAGTTATGGGCTGAAAAGTTGCGAGTTGCAAAGAAGATTGGTTGTAATTTTATTATACTACTAGCAACTAGCCCGGCTTCGCAAGGGTTCAAATTGAACATATACCTTCCTCGTTTACCGCCTTTATTAGCGAAAACCGTTGCATGGTTTAGAAGATTTAAGCAGAGTTACAAACAGAGGCAGACAGCGACTTTGATTTATACTCTTTAGAGATTCTTAGATATTACAGAGAGAGTCTACATCAAAATCTAAATGAATCCCAATCAATATTTGTGTCATTAAGATTTCGCAAAACGCTCACGATTCCAATACTCACTTAAAAAAAACTATTTTACGGATTTTTCAAAATATATTTTACTCAAACGAAAAATGTGAAACCTAAAACTTGCCCGTAATCCTTTATTTTTCCCGCACACTAGCTTTAGCCTGCGGCTCCGACCACGTGGTATGTTGATAAAAAATAAGTTTGCAAAAACCAATGTCTCCACGAGCAAAAAATCGTTACATAGGTACATAGATTCAATTTTAATTTAAAAATCAGGACCACCTACATACAGATAAGGATACAGGAGTAATTCCAAGTGTTTTTTTTTTTTATGGCAAGTTTGAAAGTGGCGCCAGTGACTGAAAAATTGAAAGGGAATCGTTTATCTTGGTATGGTCAGGTGAAGAGGAGGGATGAAGCGCATGTTGCTAAAAGAGCTATGAATTTACATGTGGATGGATGGAGAGGGAGAGGGAGGCCAAAGAAAAGATGGATGGAGTGTGTGAGAAGTGATATGAAGGAAAAGGGAGTCGGTGATAGCGTGACGAGTGACAGGACAGAATGGAAGAAAAAAACGTGTTGTGCCGACCCCAAATAAAACGGGACAAGGGCAGGAAGATGATGATAAAAATTATACCAGCATGACGCTCGACTTCTTTGTCCATCGGTATATTCAATCAATCTGTTTTGTTTTCTAGGGCACCCTCAAGAAGAAAGCCAGAAGATGCACCTCAGAGTTCTACAGCTTCCACGTCTAAAAGTAGCAGGTTGCCCAAATGGTATAAGAATTAAAACAAAAAAGGCATGTGATAGTCCGTACCTACTAAATAAATAGCATCCATCCTCGATAATTTAACAACTCTTAAATGAATTACTATTACTATACTATTATGTGTGTAGGTACAATTAAACATTTTTTTATGCAAGTTGGTATTATAACCCCATCACCCCTTTAATCGCTGCAAACTGGTGTCGTATGATGAAACTGGAATTGGTGCTTCACGTCCGTCTTTCATCCATCTTCATTTTATTTTTACTTGTAAGTTGCGATGCACAATGATAGTTACTGCCATCCATGATTGTATGGATAGGTAGTACAAGTTGACGACAAGCTTGGCGCCGTGGTTAAATAATGGCTGCAGCGCTGCGTGTTGTGGGCTCGATTCCCGCACGGGACAAATATTTGTATAGCCTACATAATATGGTTGTTACGGGTTTGAGTTTATTGTCTATGTGACTTGACATGATTGGGAACGAAGATTAATAAAGGGGGAACTTATTTTTTAATTAAAAAATTCTAGCATTCTTTAGGGCTATAATAGTACCCTACAAGGCCACGTTGCAGAGGTAATTGGAATAAAAACTTCTCAGATCAGACATTTTCTACATCCAGATTTCGATTTCGCTTTCAATCAAACAGTTTATGAATGAGCGGCACGTTAATAGTGTTAATTTAAGTGGCGATCTGTTTCCAAATTAGTATTCACTTGAATGAATTAGTATTGTTGTATTGGTATTAAAACATAGGTACTAAAAATACAGCTAAATATAGGAAATATATTGTACGTGCTTTTATTTATTTATACTTCATAGATCACAATGGTATAACGGCTCGTTCACGACCTTGCCACTCTGAGCGGCAGCGAAAAAAGGTGCGGCGAGCGAAAAAATCAAAAGTATGAAAATGTTTGAAGCACGCCACGAGTCGCCGCTCATAGCGAAAAAGCGCGCGGTTTTCTCAGAGCGAATCGCTACAGCGTCGAGCGGGGAGGTGAGCGGCGGGAACAAGCGACCAAGTGCGACGCCACGAAATCACGAAACAGAGCGGTGCGAACAGCGGTGTAGGAGTGACGTACTCAGTGGTGAAGCAGAAAAACAAAATAAATAGAAATGTTTTAAATTTAAATAAATGTGCTGCAGAATATAATCAAAAGTTTTCACACTCATTCTTGTGTACTCATAAAACTTATCTGGATATTTTCTGTAATCTTCGTATAGGTGACGAAATTCGCCATTTAAACACCGATCTTTATTCAGTTCGTGCACTCCTCTCGTATTAAGAATATCTTGTTTTTATAATATATTGCTTTCTAAATAGAAAAGGGATAATTTTGATAATGCCATTATTTTGAGCACGTTCTGACTACCTAAATACGTCCACTTCGGCCGCCGCCGCTCGGGTTCGTGGCGTGCAATTCGTCCCGCTTGCCGCCGCCGCGCCGCTCGCCACTAAGATCGAAGTCGTGAACCGGCCGTAAAGGCGTACTTAATGCCTTATGTAATCTGGGCATTTTTCATTGCACTCTTGGCCCCATAACAAATCACCCTCGCCTGCGGTTCGAGCGTTAATCATACCTCTGTTACATTGAAAAATTTAGCCCAGGCCACCGTGTATTGTCACACCACTAGGAGGTGTTCTAAATTGTTTTTAATAAGTAATTAGCCAGAGATTGCTTACAGGGAGGAGTGCTCTCCCCCCTACAGTGTAATCTAGTAATCAATGAACTTGTGATAAGTTCAAGTTAAAAAATTTAGCCCAGGCCACCGTGTATTGTCACACCACTAGGTGTTCTAAATTGTTTTTAATAAGTAATTAGCCAGAGATTGCTTACAGGGAGGAGTGCTCTCCCCCCTACAGTGGAATCTAGTAATCAATGAACTTGTGATAAGTTCAAGTTTATAATCGTTTCTACAAAATAGGTTATGCAGACGACCTCGCAATCCTTGTACCTGGGAAGGTGACTGGGACGATCTGTAGCCTCATGCAGCCAGCACTGCGCATCATCGTGGAAAGATGATGCAGGGAATATAATTTGTCAGTGAACCCCACTAAAACTGAGATAGTCATGTTCACGCAAAAACGAGCACTAGGTCGCTTCAACCTGCCTAAACTGTTCAATATAGAACTCCAGTTGTCTAACGAGGTGACATACCTGGGAGTTACCCTAGACAGTTAGTTAAACTGGAGCACTCATCAAGACAATAAACTACAGGGCTTGCATCTAGCGATGGGCGAATCCGAGATGTTTTAACAATCGAAAGAATCGGAGTCGTTAAAATAAAACCATCGAGTCAATCATCGACTTGCCGTTCTACAAAACAATCGAGATGTTTTTCGGTTGTTTCGTGTCAACGGGATCGACCGCTAGTTTTCGATTATTCGAATCAGTCACTGTCACTCACCGAGTCCCGCTCGATCACCAGGGTGAGGTGTCAGTTGATTGCTTGCATCAAGCCGAGGTGCGTGTTAGTGCGCCATAACAGACCGAGTCAGACTCGAGTCAAAGTCAAAACCACCGAGACGATAGAAAAATCGAATAAAACCTCTCGCCATCTTGCATCGCTACTTGCATCAACTTCTAGCAATGCTGGATAATTACAGGTAAGAGGTAGGGCCTATCCCCCAAAATCATACTATGGCTGTATAGCGCAGTAATTCGGCCTATGATTACTTACGGCCGTTAACAAACTACAACACATGCACTGGCCTGTTATTCTAGTGGTTAGTGGCCCTGACTGCTATGCCGGAGGTCGTGGGTTCGATTCCCACCCAGAACAAATGTTTGTGTGATGAGCACAATCATTTGTTCTGTGTCTAGGTGTAATTTATCTATATATGCAGGGCTGGGCAAAATACATGCTTTGCTTTAATTGAAATACAAATTACAAAATACAGTATCGCAAGTAATTAAAATATAAAATATCTTTAAGTAAAGTATTTGAAATATAAAATACAAAATACAGTATTTTAGCTATTTTTAATTGAAATACAAATTACATATTACAAAATAAGTAATCTAGACCAGCATGGGCTGAAAAGTAGAGGAAAACAAGATTAATTAATCAGTAAAACCAGAGTTTCCTCTTGTTGGAGAGTGAATAAAACCTGCTAAAGAAAACAATCTTTCTTGAAGGTTAAATGTATTTTAATGTTATAATGTATTTTGAAGCCTCAAGTATTTGAAATACTTATTACAAAATACTTCGCCGTCAGGTATTTGAAATACCTACGAATTACAAATTACATTTTAAGGAAGTAATTGAAATACAAATACCAAATAGGTACGTATTTGTATTTTAATTACAAGTAATTCAAATACTGCCCAACCCTGTAGGTATATAGGTATGTATGTATTTAGAAATATATAACTATGTTTATCAGTTGTCTAGTACCAGCTCTGCTTAGCTTGGGACTAGACGGCGTTGTGTGATAGTTGTGGAATAAAAAATAAAAAAACGGCTGGCCTGCATGGCGATTACAGACTGCATTAGGACTACTCCGACCGCGGCGCTCGAAGCCATGCTGGGACGTGAGCGTTTCAACCGCGCGGCCATAACGATAAATAAAAAAAAACTGCCAAGATTATGTAAAAATTTGTAAAAGTTGATTCCCAAAACCATAAATTTGTCAAAGTTATGGTTAAGAAGTTACAAGGGTTTGAATGTGGCCGCGCCATTGAAACGCGGAGAACCGCGCGGCCACGGAGATCTTTAAAACTACGCGTTGCAGAGACCTGAAATTTTTAGATAAATAATTTTATTTAAGTTTTTTGTAAAACATAGATTTAAATTTGTCGAAACTTCTAAAAATACAACAAAAAATCCTAGGTTTATATTTCAGAAACTGTAAGACTAAAACTCTATGGCCGCGCCATCAAAACGGTGACAAACATATTATCGCTGATATCTCGCTGAAAAAGCATCGCAGAGGTCTAAGGTTTTTGTAAAACATACTTAGATTTGAATTTGTCTTAACTTCTAAAAATACAACAAAAAATCCTAGGTTTATAAGTATTTCAGGAACTGTAAGACCAAAACCCTATGGCCGCGCAATCGAAACGGTGACAAACATATTACTTATCGCTGATGTCTCGCTGAAAAAGCATCGTAGAGGTCTGAAGTTTTTTGTAAAACATGGAATTGAATTTGTCGAAACTTCTAAAAATACAACAAAAAATCCTAGGTTTATATTTTAGGAGCTGTAAGACTAAAACCCTATGGCCGCGCCATCGAAATGGTGACCAACATATTATCGTTGATATCTCGCTGAAAAAGCACCGCAGAGGTCCGATGTTTTTCGTAAAACATAGATTTGAATTTGTCGAAACTTCTAAAATTACAACAAATAATCTTAGATTTATATTCAGGAGCTGTAGTACAATATCGCGTAGTAATAAGTCGTGATTATCAATCGATGAAATTAGGTATACGAGTTCTTTTTTTTTTCATAATAAAAAACTGTATCGAGTGAATCGATAGGGTGACCATGGCTTACTGTTTACAGAAAACTTTTCACCTACCTATTGTATTAGAAATTATATCTCAAGGATTCTAAATTAAATTAAAATGAAATGATAAGCTACAAAAACATGTATTTATTTCTTTAAAAGTTTTATAAATCACAGATTTTTTACTTACACTAAGATACTTATTTCTTTAAAAATCACATAAATCATAGATTGTTTACTAACACTAAGATATATATATTTCTTTAAAAATCACAGAATGTGACTAGACACACACGTGTGTGTGTGTGTGTGTGTGTGATGTGTTTACTTACACTGAAATTATATTTCTTTATAATTCACAGATTGTTTACTTACACTTAGACAAAGGCGTGACATGGACTAATTCAGACGTGGGCGAAGGCGCATCAACCAGACCTTTATCTTTCGTAAATTCGAAAACGAGAAAAGCACATTTTTCATATTAATAATTATTGAAATATCTAAAAGCAAATACTTAGCAAGTTCAGATATAAAATAGACCTTTTTGGATAAAAAAATCATCACAATTGCCAACCAGTATTGAAATAAATATTATCACTATAAGACTCGGTCAACTATGTTGACTAAAAAACTTTTTAGAAAAAAAAAATAACCGACTTCACTAAAAAAAAACACTAAAAGGATCAAAATAACTTTAATTTTGGAAGTCGGTGTTTCTCGGTATTGTTTGTTTCTTATTTAACACCGACTTCCGAAATTAAAGTTATTTTGATCCTTTTAGTGTTTTTTTTTTAGTGAAGTCGGTTATTTTTTTTTTCTAAAAAGTTTTTATTTCACACTTTTTAGTTGCGATACACTTATAAACAGAGTACCTATTTCTCATGACAATTCCAATTAACCCAAATACTGCTAGGTTACCTACATTGTTTTATTATAAAGTTCCTGTGTCTACCTTCCTCCTTCCGGCTCCATCATCAGATCAGTTCGATAGTAGCTTATAGCCAAAGAGCATCTCACGACAATTCTAATAAGCCAAAACACGGCTAGGATACATTGATTAATTAGGGAGTTCCTGTGCCTACCTTCCGGCTCCATCATCAGATCAGTTAGATAGTACCTTATAGCCAAAGTGCATCTCATGACAATTCTAATAAGTCCAAACACGGCTAGGTTACATTGATTAATTACGGAGTTCCAGTGCCTACCTTCCGGCTCCATCATCATCATCAGATCACTTCGATAATACCATTTTCAACGTAACTATTCAGAATCATTCATTTATTTGTATTGTCATAGTCGCTTAACTATGTATAGCTTCATTGTGATATCTATTTGTGTATGAAGTTCCGTTGACCATTTCTGGTCTTCTTGATCAGTTCCACTTCATCAAATGTTACTTTTTGACTGTAAATGCTTAAGTTCTTGATGAAAATACTAAAATTACCATAGGGTTGCCTATAATTTTTGAGGAGTTCCCTCGATTCCTCATGGATTCCATCATCAGAACTGGATTTTGAAAAAAATGGGACCAATCTGGAAGCATATCCTATAAAGGGAAAAAAAAATTTTGCAAATCGGTCCATAAACGACGGAGTTATGAGGTAACAAACATAAAAAAAAAAAAAAAAAAAAATGATGATAAAAAAAAAAAAAAAAATACAACCGAATTGATAACCTCCTCCTTTTTTTTGAAGTCGGTTAAAAATTGGCATCTAATATTAAGTGGTAAGAGAGTAAAGAGTGAATTACTTACTTTGATAAGAAGTAGATATTAATTTGCAATATAATTGTAAGGAATACCGAAGTCCAGATTGTAACAACAGAATGTAGTTTTCCAAAGATAACAAATGTCCGAAACAGTGCGCAAAACAAAACAATGCATCGTTTAAAAGTTATTTAATTAAATATGAAACACTTCAATAAGTCCTAACACTCAGAGAGCTCTGAAGACTTACATTACACGTTATTTTGTAGCTCGTAACTTTATTCAAACGATTATGAAGTTTCATTAGTATCCTGTAAGTAATTAACAATTTATGATTATAAAGTGCAAGACCGTGATAACCCGACTATATCTACTCCATCGGTTTAGGTAGTTAACTAAACGTAAACAATCTTAATATGTCTTTTTATTTTAAAAAAAATCGTATAAAAGACATACAAAGATTATTTAAATTTAGTTAGTTACCAAACACCGATAAAGGTAAATAACAAATTGTAAACATTTTTAGATAAAAATTATAGACAACTTTTAGATAAAAGACATGTCAAAATTGTTTACCTTTAGTTAATTACAAGTTAATTCCCATTGACATCGATGTGGATGAATTTTTTGATGCCCAATAATTTATTTTTCTACCCGTTTGTAAATATTATTATTTTTAGTTAGTATAAATTCCTATTTATTTATTAATATTTATTAGTTTTGATATTCGTTAGCGTAATTGAATAATTATATTTTTATTGATAATATTGTAATATTATAATAAAGAATAGATATATTACAATTACAAGACAATAGAAATATCAACGATAATAATTATGTTTGTCACCGTTTCGATGGCGCGGCCATGAGGTTTTTGCTTTAAAGCTCCTAAAATATAAACCTTGGATTTTTTTCTATTTTTTTACAAATTCAATCTATTATTTACCAAAATTTCAGGTCTCTGCAATGAGTAGTTTTAAAGATCTCCGTGGCCGCGCGGCCACATTCAAACCCTTATAACTTTTTAACCATAACTTTGACAAATTTATGGTTTTGGGAATCAACTTTTATAATTTTTTACATAATCTTGGCATAGTTTTTTTTATTAATTATCGCTATGGTCGCGCGGTTGAAACGCTCACTGCGCTGCGCCTCAGCTTATAAAACCCACTCATACCTATATTAATAGCCTTTGACTTATGAGATAGTATCATACAACTGCCTTATTTTCGAAGGGAAGCCTTCAAAAGGCGCCCCGACTTCGGGGATAAGTCCTGGGAGTGTGGGGATTTTAAACTCACTAAAACTACCTCAGTGATCACTGTCAGCACACACAGGGGGCCCTGTTACCGCTTAAGTCCCTCCCTGTGCAACACCTGTAAGGGCGCCTTCAAATTAAAACGCGCGACTGCAGCTGCGCTACACCCGCGCTGCACGCTACTTTGTTATTTACATGGAATAAGAGGCAGTGGTGGCCGAGTGGTAACGGCCCCGACTTATTGAGTTGTAGGTCGCGAGTTTAAATCGAACCAGGTGCATTTACTTTGTGTAATTTATTTCATCACCACTGCTCTCAAAACGGTGAAGGAAAACATCGTGAGGAAACCGGCATGTCCTGGAACCAAAAATTCGAAGACATGTGACATTCACCAACCCGCACTGGCTCTGCGTGGTGGATTTAAGATTCAAGATTCAAAGATTCAATAGCATTTATTTCAAATAAACCATTTACAGGCACTTTTGAAATGTCAAGAAGTCAGTCAGTCAGAAAAAAAAATGATGCTAATTGCACATTCCAAAGCGTAGATCTCTATGGAGAAGAATGTGCAAGAAACTCCATGGCCACTCTTTTCAATCATGTTTTGCAATTACAAATATCTCTGTTACATGTTTCTTGTCGCTATCATGTGAGAACAATGTCAATAATGTAAAAATAAAAACTAAATATAGATATTAGATTATGTCACATTCCCTTCTCCTAGAGAGAAGGCCTGAGTCCCATCAGTGGGAACATTAAAAGGCCGATTGTGCTATGCTAACAATGCAGCGCGGCGGCGCTGCAGCCGCGCTGCCGTCGCGCGGCACTTTGCGGATAATTTGTAGGTGCCCTTAGGGCACATCTCTCATATCATACAACAACCTAAGTTATAAAAAAATAATTGGAAAATGAAAACAAGAAGCTTTTATAGTAAATTTTTATTTCGATCTATAGAAACCCAATACAATTAATTCGGATTGATGTATAAATGTTATACAAAAATACTACAATACAATTTTAGTGTATCTATATCATCTATCTCTCGGTAGGTACTAAGTAGTCGCTGTTAATCGCGAGGCTGCGTTAAGGCTGAGCGCACACTTGAGACAAGACAGTCTTTAGACAGACTATTGCTATATAAAACTTATGAAGACGCGCACATTTGAGACAAAGTCTCAAAGACATAATTGTCTAATACCAACAAAAACTGCACAGCGACAAGTCTGTCTACAGTCTACGGCTTCCCTTTTGTAAGTATGCGGGCGCGCACAAAGACAAAACAGTCTAGCGACGTACCTACCTCTGGTAGTATGTCGGCAGTGACGAAAAATGCCGATGATGTATACGGGGATGACCGATACCGTATCGAGATAAAGCTAACGTTTCATCCCTAGACGAAAACAGCCTCGTTTTAGGTGTACGACGTGTCGTAGACAAAACAGTTTCGTTTTAGTTTTGAGACAGACTTGTCTATGTGAGACAAGTCTGTCTAAAAACTGTCCTGTTTCAAGTGTGCGCTCAGCCTAAGTTTGGCTCATATCTTCGTAAGGTCAGAACTATCTAGGTACAGTTCTGACCCTAAGTACGATGACATGAGCACTCAGCACTAACAAAGATACAACTACCATGTAGGTATAATTACTAACACTAGTCTCATAATAGTCATAATTATACTCGAAAAAAGGACTGAAGAATTACATATTTACACAAATATATTTGTCGTTTTCGTTAACGAAACTGGAAAATCAGGCTTTTTCGTTCAAATTCACGTAGAAGAGAGTAAAGCTAGATAACGAGTGCCTACCTATATCATTTAAAAATCGATTCTCAGAATATATTTATTATTATATATATTTATTATATACGTATTATTATAAAATAAAACTACTCGCATGTCAGTGGGGTCCGCGTTGTTAACCCAAACTAAGCATCAGCTTTTGATACTGTTTTCACCTTCATTTAAATTTTGCTCTTGATGATATTGTTTATGGTGTAGAAATCCGTTCAGGTTATGGAATATGTTCTGAGAGTTGACTATGATTTCCTTAAACAATTTTTTTCATTTCCATGGGCAGTCATATTTTAAAAGGCAGTTCTTACAATATAACTACCAATTTCCGCTGCACCCTGTATAAGTTTCAAGGTTCTATAAACATATAAATCAATTCGCCTATCAACAATGAACTATCCTTGCGTAAAATTACACAACACTGATGCGTTCATTTATTATTTGTGACTAAAAGCCAACAGAAATAGTACATTTTGATACAAGTGGAGAGTTTGTCATTGCGACCGAGACGGAATTCGCCCGAACCATACACGAGGGTGTTATGGAGCCACAGAATAGAAAATACAGTGGAAGTGCCGCTCAAAAATACGTAGCCTGCATCTACGTCCGCTGTCCGAAGTAGTAGCTGCAGATCACTAATCACACTAATACCATAAAGCCGAAAGTTTGTATGTTTGTTACTTCTTCACGCTCAAAAAGCTAAACTGATTTCAATAAAACTTATTTAAAATTAAATATTTTTAGTACTATCTATCATCGTTTCATTTAGCATTAGCTTCTACCAGCGGCATCGACTGTGTGAAATTAGTACTTTATTTTGTAACAGCGCCCTCTAGCGTTGAGTAGCTAAACCCGTTGTAAATTGTGCAATTATAGGTTTTTAGACAAAGACATTAAATATATATTATACTACCAATGAAAGTGCTCGGCCACAGTGGCAGCGCGGTGCGGGTAGCGGCGCGGGAGCGGGAACGCGCGCGATTTGCGTGGCCACACAGGGCTGCGTTCAAAAATAACCAGAGTAGCTTCGAGTTGCAACCCAGAGTCGTTCTTTTATAACTCGAGTAACTACCCTAGAGTTAACCCAACTAACTCTAACTCCGAGCAGGGTAGATTGGTGTAATGACAGTTGCTTGGCATTAACAGTTGAACTCTGTGTTCGCGTTCAAAAATGCGAGCTTAGAGTATCTACCCGATGACGTCATTAGAGTTAACTCTAATCTCATTTTTGAACGCAGGGCTGGTAGCGCGGTGCGGGCAGCGGCGCGGGTGATAGTGCCTGTCCGAAGTAGGCTTGTTGAAAAAATATCGATATTTTTGCTTCGATATATCAAAATTTTCAGTTTATATATTTTGATCCGATACATCGATATATCGATACAAAATATTCAATATCGAAAATTGTATCAAAAACGATATCTTTTTCAAAATTTATTTATCACAGAATTAAAAGATAGGAACGAACGGAAAAAAAACTGTATTGTCTATATTGTACTGTTATGTTTTACTTTCCTTAAAATGCCTGAAAAAACTAATTGGTCTTCAAAATATTAGTATATCGTTATTTAAAATAAGGGCAGTAAGAAGAAGTTTTATACAGATTCTCACATATTAAAATAATGTGAATTTTGTGTAGAAATTACTATGTATTACCTATTATTGACCTAGACTGAACTAAATGAATTCTTATTTTAAGACCGAAAATCTCGGAAAGTTTGACCGATATATATCTTTTCCTCGATAAATCCAGGCCGATAATAATATTTTTATAAATATCGATACATCGATAAATATTACTTCTAGCATGGCTCGAACTAGTTTGCCGCTTGCCGCCCGCGCCCTCACTGTGGCCAGTTGTATGAACTCACTATGGCGTGAGATGCCCGCGCGCGTTCCGCGTGTCGCAGTCCGCGCCGCTTCCCGCGCCCGCGTGCCCACTGTGGACACTCAAAGGAAGTTCTTGTGTTTGAGATTGCCGCGCCGCGCCGCGCCCGCCCCGCACCCGCGCTTCCACTGTGGCCGAGCACAAAGAGATACAATAGAGCGGCTATCAAAAAAAATGTCTTAGAAAAACTGTCATCCTATGCCTCAGTGACGCCATCTGGCTTTCTTTCTTACTACCATCACTCTTTTTCGCTCGTACGACTGACATTTTAACATTATCATGGTAAGGCCCCTGACCACCTACCGAGCGTCGCCTAACAACAGACGCGATTAAATGCCACGTTGTTTACTCTTTCATCTAGTGTGCTATTTAGCAGAAGTTGGCAACAAGATTCCGAATGCAATTACAATAATTAAAATAGCATCATAATGCAATTTCAAACACTGCAACTAATTACTTTTGTTTGACAAATGTGTTATCTTACATTGTCGATGATGATACAATTACTTCATTTCAATTACTAAATTATAGCTGTATAAATGAAGGTAACGTTCCTAATTTACATCTCATAGGTTTTATCGTTTCATATGGTTCATTGGAGCTACTAGCGTCTTTGTGTTCATCGTAATATCTATTTTCACTGTTGACACTTGTTTTTTCAATATTCTGAAGCACTTCTGTAGCTTGTTCTTCAGCAGGTTGTTCTTGTTTTTTTATATCACCTTTACATATTTTTGGTTCATTATATTTCTTTCTGAATGAATTTCTTATTTGAGAAATTGGCATTTTCCTTTCTGTAGCAATGTTAATATGACGTTGTAAACATTTACTACCTTTCTCACAATACCCCTTCAGAAAATCTGGACAAATCTTAGTCTTTTCATTCAATTTAACATGTAAATATGGACATTCTGCTTTAGTGCACGTTCCTTGTAAATAGAAATAACAGGTGGGCATTTTCTTTGTCGTTAAATCATGAGACAGAAGGCACTCTTTGTCGTGACAAAGGCCTTTGATGAATTTTCGACAAATGGACACGTGTTTTTTGTCATGTAGAAACTCACACCTCCCCCTTGCGTTTCTTAAACATTTTCCGAATTTACGGAATAGGGGGCAAGGTATATTATTTTTCTTTAAATTTCCTTTCATTTTCTTCATTCTTGTTGGAGTCGCTTGATTGGATTTATACAGTTTTTTATGAGTCTCACTGAATATTTTTGTTTTTATTTTATCGTGCTTCAAAGGGGTTGCATTATAACAATTAATTAGTTTAAATTCATTATTTTTTCTGTTGAATAGTAATGAATTAGAGACATTTTCATTAACTGTCATCTGGAAATTCGTTTCAAAACGTTTCAAATTATTATTTGTAACATTATTTACATTTCTTTTGATATCTTTCCACGACACAGTTTTGTACTTGTTTAATTTGAATGTAGTTTTAACTGTTTCATTTATAGGTTTATTAGTTGTTTCATTTAGCGGTTTATTAGTTACATTCTGCCTAACTAAACAATAACGAGATTGTGCTAATGGCGCTGGCAGCGCCGTTGCTGCCTTGTGGTCTGATGTCTGCTGATAAGTTGTCAACGAGTTACTCAGGGGATGTAGTAAATCGAGATTACCATAGTTATTGTCAGAGGTTGAAACGCATTGGTTACCATAATCAACACTTCTAGATTTCATAAAGTTGGGATTAATGAAAATTTTGTTCTTATTTTGTATGTTACTTTGACCATGTGATACAAAGTGAGAGAATTTTGGATTAACATACATAGTGGCACTGCTAGGAACATTACTTGTCGGTGGCCTATTGAAATTCGGGTTAATATAAACCTTATTCTTACTGTTTTCCAGACAATTCATGTTTAATATCGCTTTTGATTTATCCTCAACTCAATGAGTACTGAAAGTATTTATTACCACTTTTACAATGAATTGTCTCTATTAACACAGTTTCGAGGGATTTTTCTATCTCCTGACACAAAATTTCATTTAATATATCTAAAATACTATCAAGCTCTGATTTCTTATCTCCATTTACCCATAGAACACTCATATGGAAGAACGGATTCTGAAAAAAAAAGAAAAAAAAGAACATTATCGTGCAAAACACTTGGCTTTTTTTAGCACACCTCATAGATAGGTACGTCTAATTGTCCACCGCACTAGAGAGGTATGTCAGACAGTTAGGGTCAGATCACCCTGAAACGCGAAACAGCGCGTATTCTTAAAAATAGAGATACTTACAATATAAAACTTTATTTACATACATTTTTTTCGCATGTTCAGTATGGCATCGTTTTGTCAACTCAACGCAAAAGAAGTAAAGACAACGCTAAATGAGACCCTGTCTTATCGCAACGGGGTGCTTAAAATTAAATAGGAATAGCACCTCCAGACGTTCGCCGTGAAATAGAGCCAGCCGCATTGAAAAACCAACGAGACGGCCGTTACCCCACACAGCATGGACATCACCCCTGCACGTTTAAAGAACCATAAAAATATCACAGATTTACAAACTCATCGAAAGAACTATACGACCAGTTCGTAAATCTCACTAGCACGGACGAGAAAATATGTGCACTGTGTACGCGTGAGAATTACTCAACTCCTCCACACTTCATCAACCTGGCAGAACATCTTCCCTTGTAGACGAACTTCAGTAGACAATTAGTAAATCGCGTAAACCGACTGCAGATCCATGTTGGCCACTACACAAATAATCTAGCTAAATGGGGGCTTCCTCGATCCATCTCAAACACAGTGCCAGTGTGGAGCCCCTTCACAGGGCATATGCCACCAGCTTTGCAAACAGTTCTGCACAACAACCTGCACCATTCAGGATTTCTACGAAGCCAATAAGAGCTGTACAGGTTGCTATACTGGTCAGACTTATCGACACGAAAAGAACTCACTTTCATTTTGTATTTTTTGAAGTAAAAGAATGTAGGATATAAGATTTTACGCACCTCATAGAATGTAGGCAACAGAAATTCAGTCAGAACATCATCCAGTTTTTTTGACACATTTAGTAAGTGTTTATGTGTAAATGGATCCACATCGAGAGCAATAAATGTCCTTGACCGATCTTCGTTACAATATACTTTCACTGCAGCAAACCCAAGTTCAAAACTGAAAATAATAAGTAAAAATAAATAGGTAAATAGTGAATAAATGTGATAAGCGTTCCTTGTGAATTGTTTGGTGTAATTGTGCGGCCACGAAACTTGCGACAGCCGAGCGATGGCGACAATGGAGCGACGGCGACGCACAGTGGTTCGTCGCCATACAAGAGTTTGGACGTAGGAAATTGAAAATAAAAATTACAGAATTTGAAAAATCTAATTACACTATTGTGTTTGTCATTAAAGGGCCACTATTTATTTTAGAACTTTTTTCAATATGGTCAATAGTTTAGGAATAAATCGAACAAAACCATTTTTTAATATGGAACGCAACACATAAACGTGTGTATCTTGCGCATCCCGTGGCACTTCGTTTTTGAGATTTCATATTTAATATGTACTTATTATTAGCTCCATTTTCTCCAAAGGCACATAGTGCGCCACTCGTGCACTTTCCGAGGTATGACGAAAATAGTATTTAAAAAAAACTTTTTACAAAAAAAAAAATAACCGACTTCACTAAAAAAAACACTAAAAGGGTCAAAATAACTTTAATTTCGGAAGTCGGTGTTTCTCGGTATTATTTGTTTCTTATTTAACACCGACTTCCGAAATTAAAGTTATTTTGACCCTTTTAGTGTTTTTTTTAGTGAAGTCGGTTATTTTTTTTTTTTGTAAAAAGTTTTTATTTTACACTTTTTAGTTGCGATACACTTATAAACAGAGTGCCTATTTCTCATGACGATTCCAATTAACCCAAACACTGCTAGGTTACATTGTTTTATTATAAAGTTCCTGTGTCTACCTTCCACCTTCCGGCTCCGTCACCAGATCAGTTCGATAGTACCTTATCGCCAAAGTGCATCTCATGACAATTCTAATAAGCCCAAACACGGCTAGGATACATTGATTAATTACGGAGTTCCTGTGCCTACCTTCCGGCTCCATCATCAGATCAAGTCGATAGTACCTTACAGCCAAAGTGCATCTCATGACAATTCTAATAAGTCCAAACACGGCTAAGTTACATTGATTAATTACGGAGTTCCAGTGCCTACCGGCTACTTCCGGCTCCATCATCATCATCAGATCACTTCGATGATACCATTTTCAACGTAACTATTCAGAATCAATTAATTATTTGTATTGTCATAGTCGCTTAACTATCTTCATTGTGATATCTATTTGAGTATGAAGTTCCGTTGACCATTTCTGGTCTTCTTCATCAGTTCAACTTCATCAAATGTTACTTTTTGACTGTAAATGCTTAAGTTCTTGATGAAAATACCAAAATTACTATAGGGTTGCCTATAATTTTTGAGGAGTTCCCTCGATTCCTCATGGATCCCATCATCAGAATTGGATTTTGAAAAAAATGGGACCAATCTGGAAGCATATCCTATAAAGGGAAAAAAAAATTTTGCAAATCGGCCCATAAACGACTGAGAGGTAACAAACATAAAAAAAAAAAAAAAAACAACCGAATTGAATAACCTCCTCCTTTTTTTGAAGTCGGTTAAAAATGCACAACGTTTATTCAAGTGTTTTACTGTTGAATACTAATAATTACAATATTTTATCATAAAACAACTAGCAAAGGGGTGCGTCTCATATCATATAAAGTTATTTGGTATATTTTCATTTCAATAACATTCACAAGATATATTTTTTTACATATAAAATTTATATAAGTACTCTAAAACTTATTTTGTATAATGTTATTGGATATAAAGTTTATTTCATCGAAAATCATTAGGTCTATCGTTTAAAATATATATGTTTGTCGCAGCTGTATTGTATAACACACTGTTAGGCCTCTTGTACACACACGGTTTTTCACCGTGAAAACCTACGGTTAATTCGCCGTGTCTAGGCACGGTCGTCAGTGTTGTATGGATCACTATGGAAGCTTGTACACGTGCACGGCGGCGCCACGGCACGGCTCCGCCGCCGTGTGCGCCGTGTCTGCCCCTCGGCGCGCCGCGTCTACGCACGGCGTGATTTTCAACAGTGTTGTATGGCAGTCTATAGGAGTGTGTAGATGACGCCGGACCTACGCACGGTTTCGTGACGGTTTACGTACGTTGATTCCCGATTTTGTTATAAAATGAGCATAAATCAAGAATTATTAATTACACTGATTCAGGAAAGGCCTATAATATGGGATAAGACTATAGATGATTATAAAAATAAGCGGCTTAAATATGATTCCTGGAAAGAAATATTTATTCATTTACATTTTTAGTTTCTGGTACTTATAATTTTTTAAGCAAGTTGTCGAATGTAGTTTTCTGCATTCTAAAATAATTGTAAAACTTGTCTTCATCTTCCCTCAGTTGATTCTTGACAAGTGTATGAAATGCGCCGTAATCCTCCCTTTTTTCTAAAATCGGATGTATCCAAAACCGTCTTTCCCTTTTTTTTACTTTTTTCAGTTTCCTATATACCTATGTAATAAGCAACGATAATCTTTTTTTTTTCGTATGAAAATTCATGACGCACGTCCTGCACAGCTCCAGATAAAACGCTACTGAGCCGTACTTGGCCGATGTCTCGCTCGGTGGTTTTGCCGTGTCATGTACAAGCTCTCACGGTTTTTCAACTGTACGGCGTGTTAACCGTACGGTTGAAAAACCGTGACGTGGACAAGAGGCCTTAGTATACCAAGTTGGCGCAGCGTATTGAAAAACGTTACTGTAATATAATGCAGCTGCGGAGCCGCGATGGCGAGCGAACGAAGCGAGCATGTATGTGGGTTACATTAGGTTAGATCAGTGACCATTAAAGCCCTTTAGTGAATCATTTGGATTAGGTTAAGTTAAAAATCGCGCCTGGATTAGGTCAGGTTAAAATAGTGAACATTAGAATGCGATGGCGAGCGAACGAAGCGATCATGCGAGAGACACGAGCGCGCCGCGGCACGGTGGAACGAAATGACGTCGTCGACTTAGGGATCGTCAAAAACTGATAGAGACTAAAAAAAGTAATTACAGAAATGAAATCTACTATCAAATACAATTTACTTACCTAATAATATTCCACGACTTTTACGTTAGACCATTATTTTCAGTGTTATGAATTTTTAAAGATTTTTTTGTATGAAAAAAAACAACTTCGTAAAAATCTCGAAAGATTCAAGCTTCCTCCAAAAACTGTTTGCAGATTTGAATAGTACCAATTATTAGACTTTTTTAGCATATAGTCTGGTACTGCGAATGTTTGCGATATTGGAGAAGTATTTTTTTTAAATTTTCTATTCCACACCACCCTACAGGTTGAGAATTAGGCGCGTTTTTTTAATAGTGGTATCCCCAATAGGCTTAGTCCACTACAGAAAACGTTTTTTGTGCTTTGTCTAAGCACAAAATACAGTTTCAATTTCAACATAATTTTCTATCACAATCATTGCATAAAAGATCCAAAGAACAGATAAAAAACTATACTGAAATGTGCAATAGTAAACTTAAGTAAATTAATTTTCCGGATGAATTAAGGCAATGTAGTTATACTATTTGTAATCAGGCCCCTCTTCCCCACTGGGCACACTGGGCACGTGCCCAGGGCCCCGCGATGTATTGGGGCCCCCTACTCCCTACTCGATTACCAAACGATAACCGACAGCTACTCTACTCTCGCCTGAAAATCAGGCTTACCGATTGCAGCATGTTTTAATAAATTTCAATATACATATAAAATTAATTGTATATAATAGCTATATAAATATATATTAAATTTAACTGTTTTAAAGAAAATCATCAGTAAATTATTTCTATTTTGTGTTTACGATCAACAGTTTTACGGTAGTGGATCGCGGCATTCAAATAAAGCGAAAAAAAAGCATTAACTTAATTATTTTGAATATGTTTGACACTAATGTCAATAGAATGTCTAAATGCTTGAAAACATAGATTTGAAGATGTGATTTTAACATAAGGACTAATCGTGGATGCTGGTTACTTAGTGTGAATTACATTATTTATATTGTCTATTCATCATATTATCTAATAAACTGTAAAGAAATAAAAATAAAGCCAAAACTTTGCATATCTACGTTCTTTGTCTCTTCTTACAAAATAGTGCTTTAAGGTCATAGGGGCCCCATTATCCTAATGTGTCCAGGGCCACTAATAGGTGAAAGATGGCCCTGTTTGTAATTGTAAGAAATATAGACATAACTTAGATAAAATGTATAGGAATATAATAGCGATACTAACAGACTCGGCAATTAACACGTGTGAAACTAAGTCAGGATAGGCAACGATCTGGTAGGTACTGCATATGAGGAAATGTGTGAAAGTCGAAAAGTATTTAAAAAAATGGTGTCAAAACAATAAAAAACAGCTAAAAATAGAAATAATTTCAGAATGTCGAGCCTCAAAAAATATTAGTGACTTCTGGAAAGCGACACACAATCTGAACCATAAGTCTGGTCTCCCTGTGAGCGTGAGAAGTGCGAGTGATAGCAGAGATATAGCTGAACTGTTTAGAGAACATTTTTCTTTCGCCGCTAGGTCCGTCATGAGGAGATCTTGGGTCTACCATGACCGGTGACTTGTATAATGTGTCAGCTAAACAAGTGCGCCAAATTGTTAATAGTATGTCTAGGAACAAGTCATCGGGTCATCATGGCTCAGTATCGAACATTTGACGTAGGTACGCTGGCGTTTATTTGCCACGCGTACTCGCGATGTTCTTCACTTTATGTCTGAATCACTCATACCTGCCCATGGACCTTATGAAAACGGTTGTTGTATCTATCGTAAAAACAAATCTGACGATTTGTCCGACATGAATAATTACCGACCAATATCCTACAGCTACAGTGGTGGCTAAAATGTTGGAAAGTGTGCTTGACTCAGAACTTGACAAACACCTTAACCCACACGACGCTCAGTTCGGTTTTCGCGCTGGACTTTCTACTGAAAGCGCAATACTGAGTCTTAAGCACACTGTTCAATACTACACGGAAAGAAGTACACCTGTGTATGCTTGCTTTCTTGACCTCTCCAAAGCATTTGACCTTGTGTCTTTTGACGTATTATGCAGTGCATACGCAGGTGCAACAGATTTTTAATTTTGGTACCAGAACTAGAAAAAATATGTTAGGTGAGCAAACAGCTTTTCTGACAGGAACGGGTTGGAGTGTGGGGTGAGACAAGGTGGTTTGAGTTCTCCCAAGACCCAAACTCTTCAACTTGTACGTGAGTTGGGCTCTTCAGCACTCGAGTAGGAGCTTCAATCTCATACGCAACCCCAACAGAAAAGTATCATCTATGACTGTAACTGTGTGTAACTTTAACCGTTTACGCAGCGCACGCAACGGAAGCTCTCAAATGGAATAATTTTCCTCCGTTTTTCCAACATTTTTTGTCGATACTCCGCTCCTATTAGTCATAGCGTGTTATATATATAGCCTTCCTCCATAAATAGGCTACCCTACACTGAAAGAATTTTACAAATCGGGCCGTTAAGTTCCTGAGATTAGCGCGTTCAACCAAACAAACAAACTCTTCAGCTTTATAATATTAGTAAGTAGGTATAGATAAGTAATATTATTTAACAATTTTTTATTCGCTAAAAAAGCTTATTTTTAAATGGTACGCAAAGGGAGCTTACAGAAAAGGTTTATTTAGTGATGAATTTTTTTGCTATTGAACAAAAGCTCTATAGAAGCTTCCCAATTAGTCAGCAGAGTACAACGTGGACGTTAACCGACTTCAGTGATGGTTTGAGGGGGTGTTAGCTATCAAGGAGTGACTCAGCCATATTTTTGTGAAAAAGCTGTCATCATCTGCACAAGTGTATTTAGATTTTCTGTTTCCAACAATTTTTAAATGCATTTGTATTGTTAAAGATATAGGTATTATTTTTATTCAGTGACATTTACGTGACAAATAATAAAGCAAGCAATTATAAACCAAAAAGAGATTGTCTCGCCTTTTTTGATTTTTTTTTCTTTTTTTTCAATATTAAAGTTATTATTGCAGAAATAAGCGTCTCATGAACCATATTCATTATCTCAATAATAGTACCTACTCTAAATAAACTTTTATGTGAGTACTCTGTTATTTTGGTTCACTGTGCGCGTCTATTTATAAGTTAACAATATAAAAGTCTTATAGGAAAAGTTAATTTCATTCTTTTTAGTGCACTTAATTAAAAGCTAGTTTTTAAAAAAAATCACACAACTCAGTTTGGGTAGTATAACATTAACATGCTATAAGCGCCTGCATTACCAAAGAGTAGAAAGGAATGTGGTAAATTAAAATATTGCATAATGCTTTTGAATTTAATAATCCTACTAGTGTTGAAAATGTAAATGTGAGTTTGGGTATTCTATGGATGTAGGGACACAGAATAAGAAATAGTACAAGTACAGAAATTGCACTCCGTGATAGCCAACATACGAATTTAAACCTACTAACAACAGCGATAATGTCCATAATACATTGCACGGCACGAACACGACCTTGATTTTATTAGCCTACCAGATCCAGTGGCGCTCGTAACGAATCAAAATGCACCGTAAGTCCGCGTGACGAGAGTCTCTTTTATTATGCCTGTTATGCGCCTTTGAACAGGCCGCTCTTTTTATAGGGTTAGGACTTGTGTGTTTTTGAAAAATGTGAAATAGGTACTTACGTTTTATTACATAAAATATAATCAGATTTTCTAAAATTATATGGTAGATAGGTACCTAATTGATTTCTACCTATTTACTTATATCCATACTTTAAAAAATATTTTTTAAAAAGTCATCTCATAGAAGTGTCAAGAGATTGTTTACATTTAGTTTTTTTTTTTTTTTAATCTCATTTTATTTGCGGGATATTTACATTTAGTTAGGTATCTAAACAAATGAAATAGGTAATTAAAATGAAGTGTATATGACTTTGTTGATTTTGTATGTGCGTTAGCTTTGCGTTCATATGTAATATTTATAAAAAACTTTTTACAAAAAAATACAACCGACTTCAAAGTAAAAAAAACACTGAAAAGTGCAAAATAACTTTAATTTCGGAAGTCGGTGTTTCTATAATAGTTTTGTCTCTTCGTTATTTAACACCGACTTCCGAAATTAAAGTTATTTTGCACTTTTCAGTGTTTTTTTTACTTTGAAGTCGGTTGTATTTTTTTGTAAAAAGTTTTTTATTTTACACTTTTTAGTTATGGTACCACCACCACCACCACCACTAAAAAGTACCCCTCAGCCAAACTTAAATACCATAGAGCCAGAGTGCATCTCATGACAATTCTAATATTCCCAAACACGGTTAGATTACATTAATTTATTACTGAGTTCCGGTGCCTAACTTCAGGCTTCATCATCAGATCAGTTCGATATATTCCCCCTCTACTTTCAGTCAGTCATCGACTACACGTATAAACAAAGCAATTTTACTTGTTACGACGGTTCTGCTGTGATCCTATGAGGAGTTCTGTTCCATATCTTCGAAGTTCATGATCAGATCATAACAATATTTCTATGGGACCAACTCGGAAGCATAACCTTTCAATCAAAAAATTTTTTTTCAAAATCGGTCCACAATTGACTGAGAAATCGGTGAACATACATAAAAAATAAAAATAAAAAACATACATTCAACGGAACATATAACCTCCTCCTTTTTGAAGTCGGTTAAAAAGGTAGGTCGTTTAAGACGATAATATACATAATAATTAACATTTTGTAAGATATAATTCCAATTATGTTGACCTTGCATTAGTAAGGTAGTCACTAGTACTGGGAGGTCTACTATATGGAATGATTTTAAGGTCATTGACTCGTTTACGTGAAAAATGTCGCAAATACTTGAAATAAAAACTCGATAGAATATTCGATAAAGAATTCAAAAATATTTTTTGTTAGCACGGGTCAAGCGGAAAATCGAACACGCGTGTGGCACTCTACCGAAATAAGCCTCGCAAGAGAGGCAGCGGGCGTAGGCAGATTTCTATACCTATAGTTAGAAGTGCGCCAGGCCTGGTAGGGAGTAAAGACACAAAAAAAAATTACTTCTATTGAAGCTACATACTGTAGGTGGTACATACCTTTCAACATTAGTAAGGCATTTGTGAAGTGATGATTGGAATGTTGATATCAAATGATACTTCAGTACAAATGTTTTGGATAGACTGATATGAAAATCATCACATCGATGACATGAATCAACTTTTGTTACTATTACTTCCTCCAATTTTTCAATCAAATCACATACAGCATCTGTTTGTTGACTATCTGAAATATAAATGATAACTATCATAAAATTATTCTATCACTTTGGATTAATTTAAACAAATTGCAATTTAATCTACATACAATTCACATAGACAAAAGTGGCCCAGTTTCCCCTTACATGAGGAAATGATCGTGATCTACCACCATGAAGCTGAGGGTCATCAATATGTGTGTCAGAGGGCACAACTGGAACTTTGCTTAAATTAGGCACAGGAAACTTAGATCTGAAAGGACAAATAAAAGTTTTAGATGCCACCTGCACATAGGCTGTAAGGAATAATTTATGAAACCCTTTTAACCAATGTTTTTGACTTATGTAATCAATAATCAATTTAAGATCACCGTACCAAATGCTGTATGTTACAACAAATACTCATATTTATTTTATTTTTAAAATTAGGCAATTTTACTCTAAAAATAATTATTATTAGTTCCCTCAAATAAGTTGCTCGTGTAGGTATCTAAAACAAGGGCAGATCAAACATAAACACTTCATTGGTTTAGACTTTAGTACACTTGGATAGTAAGAAACCAATAATATTTTCTGCACATAAAAATTATTCATATGATTGTTAGCATCCTTTACATCAATATCATCTTAACACTTGTCAAATATTTCTAAACAACCATTAACAGTTGGTTACAAAATATTTGATACTAAGTGTAAATTATGGGTGCTTTTGCCCACAACAATGTGTGCTTTGACTGCATAGATGATTATGGGCACTTTTTCCTAAATTTTGTCCTATGTGTATGACATTTTAAGCAATGTTATAACAAATAATTAAGTTTCTTTTACCTATTAAGTTCAATGTCTTTGTTATCTGTTTCACAATCTTCTGAATCAGATCCATATTCATCACAAATATAGGATAATGCTGACATAAGGTATTATTAAATGTGTCAACATGCATCAATATGCACCAATTAACCCAGGAAGATTAAAATTGTGTCTGCAAAAAAAAATCCTAATAAAGGTCTGTGATTAAAATAAAGTATTAGATATATATACAGTGTGGAAAGTTCATTGTAAAACCATGTGCAATGAGAAAATTAGGATTTTTACTATCCAAAATGGAAATTCAATTTTAGCAAATAAATTTGTAAACTTATGTTTACAAAATAATTGTAAAATAAATATTCATTTAAGTACATAACCTTTTCTTAGACGATGTTTAAGTTTATTCCTTACTTTATTTTACTAAAAATGTTCTAATAAGACTAAAATATAATATCTTGACATAAATTATGCATCTCACAAATTGGAGGGTAACAATATTTTACTTTGAAGAACAAACTATAGTAAAAATTTACCTTTAGAATGAGTTTAGAAAAAAGTAAAAAGCCAGAAAGGATGGAGGAGCTTTTGCCCAAAAGTGGGGGAGAGTGCGTTAGCAGTAATAAAAAAACTGATAGAAGCCAGAGTGTGTTAGCAGTAATATAAAAACTGATTGAAGAAGTAATAGTTTAAACACACTTAGAAATGGTTTTCGTGACCTTAACCAATTTTTTATTTTGGTAAATGTTTTTTGAAGGACTATTCACACAAAACTGCTAGTATCGTGGTCAAAAATCCGATGAAAATCTTTAGTAGGATTTATTCCGCAGTTTTGCCTTTACTTTGCTTTTATTTTCCTAGGCTATGATAGGATCAAACAAGGCACGAAACACCAATAGCACTAAGAACATTACAAATTAACATTTTAAATTAAAATTACTATATAAAAATATCTTTTTTATACTGTATTATTACGTACCCATGAAATAATGCGAAATGAATTATGAATTCTAAATTATTATAAGAAAACTAGCCAGAAGTCAGACAGAACTGAATGACAAATATTGACAATTGACAATTTTTTTTTTCTATTTACCCCTTAGGGAAGGCTAAAGTCACTTGACCATATCATCTAGTCTTTCGTCCATGTTTTCTTGCGATGACAATTGACAATGTGACGACAATAATTTTATTTTTAATAATGTTTTTTGTTTGGTTGGATACTACGATCTTTAAGCTATATTTCTATACTCTAAGGTCTTCGTTTATACAGCAGTCTAAGTGTATAGTCTATGGGCCCGTTGGCCGGAAGCTGGGCCTA
Source organism: Mythimna impura (assembly GCA_905147345.3). NCBI lineage: Eukaryota > Metazoa > Arthropoda > Insecta > Lepidoptera > Noctuidae > Mythimna > Mythimna impura. Next base: position 16,602,925 of record LR990357.1, on the reverse strand, counting down.
CGTGTAAACGGGGCATAAGGGCCTGTCCGCACAGCGACTATAATGCGACAGCGACATATAGTGTAATTCCGATCGCGGAATATACAATGCGTTCCAAAAATGGTTCCAAATAAGAACAGGATCGATTGCCATGTCGTGACGTCACGTCATACTGGCAAATCGCAAGAAATTGGGCAAAATTGAAGAACTCGAAGATGAGCAAAATTAAAGAACTGGATTTTGATTAAACTATTTTCGTTCACAGTTCGTAAATAAATTAAATTTAAAAAATCTCTTGTACTTGACCCTTATATTTACTATACTCTTTGTACTTGACTCTTGAAGAATTATTATGGTGAGCAGGTCGTCTTTGCGCTGACATTTTGGTCACGAATGACATAATTCAGTGTTGCCACACTCAAATTTTATTTTCTACTATTAGTTTATGAATTTAAGAAATATTTAGTCGATTTGTAATCGATGAGAATCGGATAAAAAACTAGTAGGATTTAATTTTTGTTGACGTCCGTCACACCGGACTTTATCAAATTAGGGGATAAGCACTTTGTCAATAACTAGGGCAGTTTTTGTTTTTCTTCAAGTTGGCTCTCTCCAACCATATATTGAACAAAAAGCGAAAGTGAATCGAATGTCAAAAATAGTATGGTAATGTAGAATTATATTACCGATTACCAATATCGAATGGATAATTTTTTATTTAAAATTAAAATATCCAGTCTTAACATACGCTATCAATATGATACCGTCGTAAATGGAGTAGTAAAAAACGAAGTGATAGGTTTATTAAAAGATTTCACAAAAAAGTCTTGACTCTTTCTTTGCGGGCTCCGATTCAGCCCTGCGTTCAAAAATGAGATTAGAGTTAACTCTAATGACGTCATCGGGTAGATACTCTAAGCTCGCATTTTTGAACGCTCAACTGTCAATGCCAAGCAACTGTCATTACACCAACCTACCCTGCTCGGAGTTAGAGTTAGTTGGGTTAACTCTAGGGTAGTTACTCGAGTTATAAAAGAACGACTCTGGGTTGCAACTCGAAGCTACTCTGGTTATTTTTGAACGCAGCCCAGGGAATCAACAAAATAATCGCCACAGACTACATATAGCAAAGAACTCAGGGAACCGTATTTTACTTCTTAAACCCTTTTATTCATTTCTTTTCAAGGTTTTTTTTAAAGATAATTATGGGGGCTCCGATTCAGGGAATCAACAAAATAATCGCCACAGACTACATATAGCAAAGAACAAAGACTACTATAGTATACTGGCTATACTATAGTAGTCTTTGTTCTTTGCTATTAGTATACTGGCTATACTATAGTAGTCTTTGTTCTTTGCTATATGTAGTCTGTGGCGATTATTTTGTTGATTCCCTGTTCCCTGAATCGGAGCCCCCATAATTATCTTTAAAAAAAACCTTGAAAAGAAATGAATAAAAGGGTTTAAGAAGTAAAATACGGTTCCCTGAGTGTATTAAATACAGTTTGCATAATGTCAAGCAATTTCCAAGAACCCGTAGAACCTGCCAATGATGATACCATTCAGTGTTTGTTTTTTTCTCCTAAGCTTGGCTCGGATTTGTCACTATGGGAAGACTTGTGTCGGCAGCTCAATAATTCTATTAACATCATAACTAAAGATTATATTTGGCATCGGGATGAGTTTCAAGTGTATGCTCCTATTATAAAAAATAGCATCACAGGTAAGCCAGTTACCGCATCAAGGTACAATAATTCAGTTTCAAATGTATATTTTCTTTTGTTAATTTTGCCTTTTATTTCTATAAATTTATAGTTCACTTATGAATATGAGTTTGATTAGGATAAGGCATATCATGTGTAGAGGGCCCTCACTGGCTCCATAGGCCATTACAACCCTCAAAGTATATTATAAATATTTCTAGCTTTCTGACAATGCTTTTTATTTTAATGGCTAAACTGTACTTTAACCAGTCCAAGAACTAGCAAAGTGAGCTTGGTACTTTATGCACCCTGATATGAACAGGTTAGGTTAGAAGAGGATAACTGGGCCTAGTGAGTGAGCAAAGCATGTAAACACATACCCCGCTATCCCCTTCGTGGTTATTTTTTAGGAGGTCCTTGCATGGGGCTTCTGTCAACCCTACAGCAATAAAATCTGTCACAATCAGCAGTATGGTTAAACCAAAGGATTTTGTATGACTGACGCTGGTGTCACTTTATAAATTCATTAAACCCCAAGCAAACGCCGGCGTTCGCTTGCTCATTGTCTTTCTATTATGTCTCTAATTACGGTACTCGAAAGGCTTAAACATATATTTGCAGCGTGGGAAGAAGCCCAAGATGTGATTAGAATTTTTTCTGACCTTCCTAAGGCTTTTGATTGTGTTAATCACGAAACCTTGTTTTTAAAGCTGGAACATTATGGGCTAGGTAAACTTTTTTTGCCAGAATCTGTGTTTTCTGATGGCTACAACCCGGGAATCTTTACTTAAAACCTATTCACTCTTGACTTGAAAAGAGTGAATAGGTTGCTTCTAGGTAAGCGCGCTCCATTGTCTACCGCATCATCGCTTTCCATCAGGTGAGATAGCGGTCAAGCGCGAACCTATCAAAAATAAAAATAAATTATTTATTAATTATATATATTAATAAGTTAAAATGTGTGTATCACAAGGCTCAATATTGGCGTTCAGGGGCAAAATGTCCAATTCTCAAAATGTCCAAATACCCAAAATGTCAAAATGTCCAATGGTCAAAAAGTCCAATTCTCAAAATGTCCAACTCCCAAAATGTCCGATCTTTGAGAATGTAGCAAATTTGCTCAATAACTTATCTAAGCGTTTTTTAAAACCGATGACCTTTAGTTCCGTCAAATGAAATACCAGCAAGCCCAAACTCGCGCGAAATGGATAAGTTTCGTAGGGACTTTGAGTCCACATGGTACCCAAAGAAGTCGCCAGCTTTATTGAGCTGTGCTGGACAGCGTCATAGAACTACTAACGCATTAGAAGGATGGCACAGACAATTAAATAGCCATATACAGAAGAATCCTAATTTGTACTTCTTTTTATATAAATTGAGAAATGAACGTAAATATTGGGACTGTCGTTTAGAGGATTTGCTGTTTAAGACAATGAGAATTAAAAGAACACCTAGAGACATCCAGTTTGATCGGAAATACAAAAAATATTTAATAAAATTATGAAACAGAGATCTCACATTACAACGATTTTTGAAGAAAAATTTTTTTTGAGACAGCTTGTTTAAAAAGTAAAACGTAATGTGGTAAATATTACATACATAAATCTTAAAAATAATTATGTTGATTATTAACATTTGAAAAAATGCTTGTTGACTAAAAATAACAATTATGTTGATTATTACTTACTTGCTTGACTAAGCAAAAATAATAAAAATATTTTTTTATGTCTTACCTTGATTATATAAAACTGTTTAATGTTTGATTCAATTTATAATTATAAAAAATTATGATGTTGATTACTGTATTTTGATGATTTTATTATTTAAATGACTTGTCAGTAAAAACACTTAACTAATTAAAACTATATAGGCAAAAACTACTAGCTAAAATATGGCGTTATAAAATTCCTCCGCATCGCTGTCGACTGGAAGTGTGCCCAAAAGGCTGGCGGCATTGCCACGTTGTATGGCAATGCTTAATCTCTGACCGAGGTAAAAGCCAGCCCTTGGGTCACGCGAAGTGTCAACTAAGCGTTTGGATAATTCTTTGAAAAGCTTATGAGCACTCGGACCCCACGGCCCAAGAGTTTCGACCCCAAACAGCTCAAAAATATAACTACCGACGAGGTTGTTATATTTCCGCCGCTTGAGGTTCTCCGCAGCCGCAGCGGCAGCACCAGCACAGCACGAAGAGCTAGGAAGATGGGATGGCGCAAGAGTGTACTAAAGGCCTACCCATCTTCCACGGAAATAAAGACATACCGTCCGGTCTCTTACCATCGTCGCGTGCCAGGCCATGAGGTTCCAAAACAGCCGGAACGCCGACGGTGACAAGGGCTCGTCGGATGATGTCGTTAATATTCGCGTGCCGTGCTATCCGTCCCGCGCTTCGACTGCATGACAGGCCGTGGTGACCAAGGCTGTTGACAACTTCGCCACAGTGGCAGCGATGAGGAGAACAGCAAGGAGCGCCTATGCGTAGGGCAACAGCTAGGCGGAAAGTAGTATCGTCGAATAAGGTGCCAATATTCGACGACGGCAGTGCGTGAAGCCAAAGACCAGACTCCCAATTTCCCACTGCCAGGAGGCGCGCACGCTCCGCAGTAGTAGCAGATGTTAGGATGAGGTTTTTCTGGATTACTTTGCAGAGCGGTTCATCCCACCGTCTCTGGGAGGTTGGGTTGTCAGGCGGATTTGTATTCGGGCAAGCGATTCTCCAGGCATCCATAGCCTCGGTGAAGCACGGCACTTCAAAAGGAATCAGTGTGGAAGTTAGAATGTTCCTGATTAATTTATCAGTGCTGTGAACCGAAGATATGAATGCCGGTAAACTAATACTGGTAATTTTGCGGACGCCGAGGCCTCCCATACGGATGGGAAGAGTAACTTGATCCCAAGCTCGATCGTCCAAGGTCATATTTAAAATTAAAGTAAGTGTATGTCGGATAATAATTTGGTCCATTTTTTCCAAAAGGTGAAGGTGCTTCCATAAGTGGGAAGCACGAAGGAATTATATTAATTTAGGACCGAAACAACAATAACGAATTAGGGTAATGGCCGAATGCATGTTAATTTGGAGTAATCTTTCCGAAACGTCATTGAAATTTTTGATTTTTTTCCTCCACAAAACTGGGAATCATTTAATCTGTATTTTTGTATTTAGGTACATGACAAAAATAGTGATTTTGGGTACCTATGTTGTGGTCTCCTCTGATCTTAATTTGTTATTTACAAATAAAACCTATTTTGATTATTTTGTATTTATTATTTGTCTTATGTATTAAAAAAGCGCTTAGATGAGTTATTGAACAAGTTTGCTACATTCTCAAAGATTGGACATTTTGGGAGTTGGACATTTTGACCATTGGACATTTTGAGAATTGGACTTTTTGACCATTGGACATTTTGGGTATTTGGACATTTTGACACCGTTGGACATTTTAAGAATTGGACATTTTGCCCCTGAACGAATATTGGGTCCTTTTCTCTTTTTAGTATATATAATTGATCTACTGCATCTATTTAAAAAACAACCACTTAAGTATTGTTTGCTGATGATACGTCGTTAATTTTTAAGATCAATAGACGTTCCACAAACCTTGACGTAAACAATGCTCTACAGCAACTCCAAAACTGGTTTACTGTTAATAATTTAGTATTAAATGGAAAAAAAACTGTTAAACGGAAAAGTGCATGAGATTTGCGTTACCGAATTTTAAAAGTAATTACTCCGACATAGTATTGAACAAGGAGAAACTCGAATTCGTCGAGAATAGGTACGGTTTGCCTAGAGATAACGCTTGACTCGATGCTACAATGGAGTCCTCATTTAACATCTCTGGCAGGTCGGATTAGTTCAGCAGCATATGGTGTCAGAAAAATCCGTCAATTTACTGATGTAGATACTGCGAGACTAGTTTATTTTAGTTACTTTCATAGTATCATGTCTTACGGTATTTTGCTATGAACGACTGCATGGCAACGGGACGAGCTGCAGTCCCCATAGCAAAATACCGTAAGACATGATACTATGATCTATTTTTATTCTAGTGTCTATTTTTATTATTAGACTGGAGTCTATTTTTATTTTGCAGAAAAGAGCTGTCAGAGCCATATATAATCTTCGCAGACGCGATTCTCTTAGGGAACTATTAAGGAAATAAACATCCTGACGGTCCCTTGTCAATACATTTATGAAAGGGAACCGATCACTTTTCCGATTATTTTTTGTTCGAATTTCATTTTACCGAAAACTATTGACCGACGACTTTTTTGCTATAATCATTATTTGACATATTTTTAGATCATCGAAGTATTATGTGTCATAAGTACAATTTTACCGAACCATGTTTCCCCGATTTACAAAATAACTTTTTGCTGTTGGCCGAAGGCACTTTTGACCATTTTTCATTTGCCAAATTTGCCATATTTTCACCACACAGAAACAACATTTTACGGAATTTTGGTCACAAATATATAGACGGTTACTTGGTAGCATTTTCAATATTAAATTAAAACAATATCATAAAAATTCAATATGTTGTGCTACAAAATTTAGTGACAGAAACGAATCGCTTCAAAACCGACTTCACACAGTCTTGTCTGCACTACCCCTAGAGTAATTCAAGTCCGCGTAGGCGCGGAGGGGTAGCCAAGCCGAAGCTGCGGTGGTGAGCGTTAAAATCTGCGACGATAAACTGGCGTCGCACGTCGGGCCGCCCAAAAACAGCAGCGCCGGAGCCGTGACAGAAACAATGCTTGCTGCATATTGCATGTCTGCTTCCATGCATGCATTGCTTGCATGCTGCATGCCTGCTTGCATGTTGCATGTCTGCTTCATGTTGCATGCCTGCTTCATGTTGCATGCCTGCTTCATGTTGCATGCCTGCTTCATGTTGCATGCCTGCTTCATGTTGCATGCCTGCTTCATGTTGAATGCCTGCTTCATGTTGCATGCCTGCTTCATGTTGCATGCCTGCTTCATGTTGCATGCCTGCTTGCATACTGCATGCTTAAAGCAAGCATCCTTGTTTACATGCGTCTTACTGGGACCAATTAAAACCACTTTTGTTCATAATCAACTATATTATTAAGTGCCATTACGTTTAAATAATTAATTTAACAAAATATTAGGTTTAAATACTAATCTGAAATTAGCTCGTGTTGTCTCAATCATGCCAGTGTAATAATTACATTTCTAGGCGTTCGTTTGGTGAAATGAAAATATGGTAATTAAAACAGTGGTTTAATGAATGTTCGGAAACGTAATACTTCGAACAAATGTTATTTCGGCTAAGTGTAACATCGGTGAAAAGTTTTTCGGCCAAATGAAACGTCGGAGTAACGAAAAAAATCGAATTGATAATAGGTCAACTGATACAGTGGCAGACGTGACTTCGATGAAATAAAAAAAAACGAAACGAAAATAGTTGAAAAGTTTTAGGTGAAATGAAATTCGGTCAAATATTTTTCGAACTTATGATAGGTAACCGTATGAGTTTCGAATAAAAAAAAAGTTCTTTAAGCTTATTTGATTCGTCTAGATGTGATGTTTGTATGAAATTAATAACTTGATTTATATTTTTAATAAGTAAAATTACTTGAAAATTGGGTGAAAAGCTAATTTGGAACCAAATTAACTTCTAAAATTTTCTTTTCTTTTTACGTAACAAAACAAATCGAATTTGATCTTTAGATTTCTGGTTCCTAGGTAACTCCTTAGTATATTCTATGGTTTTATTTTTTGTAATATTTAAAAATGTTTGATTTACTATCGTTTACTATTTAAAAAAAACGTGTTGTTCCGACCCCAAATAAGACGAGAGATGACGATGATTTACTATCATTGTGTCATTACATTATGCTCAACCTTCCTACATGCTGTTTGAAGTTTAGTCCTCGATTTTTCCTTTTTACTCTAAAATTGGTAACAAACTCGAGTTCTGTACTTATGCATTTACTTCGTTAGGAGGAGGATTCAAGGGGTTGAAGGTTACCCCCTCCCCATAAAACGCCCAAGGTTTATGGGGAGTTTTGTGATGTAAACCCCCAGGTTTACACCACAAAAATGATTATAATGTACGGTTTTTCGATACTCTTGTATCGAAGTACTTTCGATTTGAACTTCCCTCTTCCCTCCCCGTCCCCCAAAAACCAACATATAGATTGCCTGTATATATTTTTTTATTTATATAATGTAAAGTAACACTTGACTGTTAGATGCAATCGTTGATGGTGAGGCACACTAGTTTATTAAGAGCCTAAAGTAGCCTATAGTACAGTTTTACCTTTTTAATTTTAAATTATAGGCAAGTTACTAGTTTTGAATTAATGACACTTTTTGTTATTTATTTGTGTTCCCTGATGAACAAGATGGTAGGTAAGCACTGCTATTGTTGGATCATTCATTATTGTTTTAACATTTACAGGACTCCCAAATCACCTTTGCAGTACTACATGTTTTGGTGATAACCTAGAAGATGAATGGTTCATTGTCCATGTTATTTTGGAAATTTCCAAGCAATACAGAGATTTAATCATCCAAATAAAAGACAGCGATGGTGATTTTCTTTTGATTGAAGCTGCAAACTATTTACAATCTTGGGCTAATCCGGAAAACACTGAAAACCGAGTAAGTTGAATAAGAAAATTGTATTTCCATGCATGTTACTTACCTACCACTGTAAATGCTCAAAACAATTCTGTTATAATATTTAATTTTTAGCATTATTGTGTTGAAAATTTTATTTAGAAGTCTTTTGATGTCATATTGTTACACAAGATTGGCAAGATTTTAAGTTTAAATATTTAATTCTCGTACCTATTAGACTAAAGACCCACATACATGAGAAAATAAGTTAATGTAATAAACTCACACTTAAATTGGTTGGTCACATTCTATGGTTTTATTCTCAACTAGTAGAATAGTCACATTGGTAGGCTGGCCTCATACATCCGGAATGGCTCTCTGGATTCATATTATTAATTCAGAAAGACCGGAATACCATACAATATCAGTATGCTCCACACAAATTCTGATTTTTTCAGATTATGAATTTCTCAGATTCTATGATATCTGTAAGAATGATACTTTTTTTCGATTTCTAATTGGCAATCTGCTTCGGGAGCAATAAACCAATGTGCTGGCTGAAATCTGTCTTTTGTCAATTGATGTGGTGAGTAGATTTGTCCAGCGACCGCGCATTCCACTACGATCCACTAGTTCCATTTTAAAAGAATCTGGAAATAATGGAACTAATGTGGAATTTCATTATCACTGGTTTCACATTATTTTTTATTATTTTAGGCACTTGTGAACTTTTTTAAGGGTGGAAAAACACTAGAGGTAAAACTCTTCTAAAATTTTTGAATGATTGAAAAACTCTAGGAATAAAAACACTTAAAAAAAATTGGAGGGTTGAAAAACACTACATTTTTTTGATAAAATACGTTCAGTGAGTTTTCTGCACAAAGATGATTATTTTAAATTTATACTAAATCCGAATCTTATATTAAAAATAAATAATATGTTGTCGATTTTATTGACTATGATTATTTGCAAAAAAAAACTAAGTAACTTTTTACCCCTATACTCCATTCACTTCAGCATTAGACAAATGACGTTCATAGAAGCAGGTGTGCACAACAGTTATTTTTCGAGATAAATTCAGTTTTAATAAATAATGGCTTCATTATAAATTATTAACATTTCCTACTTAGATAAATTTGATTATTGTTAGGTAAGTACTAAACACTTAGATAGGTAAATGATAGGGATTTTTTAAAAATAAACATAACTTTATTTTAAACAATTTTAAATGGCGTATCAACAAGTTTCCTCCTTACAAAACATATGAATTGTATACAATACAAGGCAACAAGATAATTATTCAACATTCATACAAATAGAAATAAGTAATATTATGCAGTATAAAGGAAAACGTTCCAGGTACTGACAACCCCTGCTTCTTTTAGGTTTTTAACATAGTAGTAGTAAGTAAGAACTAAATAATTTATTCACAAATTCAGAAGATGGATAATTCAAATAAATTAATTTAAGTATAACAGTTGGTATATAAGTTGATTATAATAAATTCAGCATCAAACTTAACTGTAATAAAGCACAATATACATATATTGTACTATTATTACAAAGTGTACCCTAAAACAACCTTTTTTAACTTGTGTCTAATGCTATCGCGAATAGAGTACCTATATTGTCTTTCAAGCCTTCGAAAATTTTACAAGTATTTTTAACCTCTAGTGTTTTTCCACCCTTAAAAATTGTTACTAGTGTTTTTACCTCTAGTATTTTTCAACCCTTATAGGGGATCGTAGTGGAACATCGAGTCCCCTAGGGGACTGGTTTAGGGGATCGTAGTGGAATGCGCGCCAGCGACGCATCACAAAATTTTATGTTGCGTATCTTTCCGCCAGCTCCTAGACACTGTGTCTTTTTAATCAGGAGAAAGTGAAACTCTCGGGCCCTAGCAGTTGTGAAGCTAGTTCGTTTCTGTGTTTACACAGTCGGTTTTGATAGCTTTTTTTATACGGCTCGATTTCTTCTGTGACGGTTTTCAGCTTGATATCCTTATTGTTTATGAACAGGTTGCTAATGTACTGCGGGATATTTAGCATTTTTCGAATCATTTTGCTTTGGAATCCCTCCAGTATTGCAATATGCTTAGCCCCAAAGCTGGATGCCGTACGTCTAAATAGGCTTGATGATGGACTTGTAGATAAGCATTTTACTGTTATGAGTGAGTTGGAATTTTGGACCAAATTAGCCAGTAAAAGTTCCGGATTTTGGTATCCAGCTGCTTGCGTTTGGTCCTAACATGTTTTTGCCAAGTCAGTCGGGGGTCAAGGTGCATTATCAGGTACTTTGCATCATTAGCTTGTGGGACATGTTCATTATAATATAGAACAGGTGGGCAAGCTTCACGTCTGAGAGTGTAGTGATTTGTCTTTGTTGGCTTAGACGTTTTTGAAGGTTTCTTGGTGCCATTTCAGGGTTCCCATAAACATAAAATAGAGGTGTCGTCGACAAAAGTAGCAGTGGTGGTGATTTCGTCGAGTGTTGGTAAATCCGCCGTTAAGATTAGGTACAGAATTGGTTCCAATATACTGCCTTGCGGCACTCCTGCTTTGATCTCGTGTAGCATTGACAATTTATTATCTCAAAACACCTCCTTTATTAACTCATCAAATCATAAGTGGTATGAGTTGATAGTATGGGTGTGTGATCTTTTGTTTTATTTTGGAGAGCAGACCGTCATGCCAGACTTTATCGAATGCCTGACTAATATCCAGGAAAATAGCCGAGCAGTATTGCTTGTTCCTGTTCGATAGTACCGTGACCCTCTCTAAATCCAAACTATATATATATAATACTATAATATATATATATAATAACTTCAAGGTCATTCCTTATTTTTGTTAGTATTACTTTTTACAACAATGGGCAGCAGACTTATGGGTCTGCACGAAGACATTTCTTGGGCTGGTTTGCCCGGTTTTAAAACCATGATGACCTGAGCGATTTTCCATTGGCTGGGAAACATCAATAGACGCAAACAAGCGCTGAAGATCAACACCAAAAACTTTTAAAGAGTTGCGTCTCTTTGGTCATAATCAGGTGCTTTACAGTCTCGAAGGTTGCGGATTTCTTTTGGTGAGATACTGGCTAATGGAAGACTCATTTGGAAGGGTGATGTAAGAAAGTTATTAATTTCTTCATCTTGTTCTTTGTTTACTCTCGGCAGAATTTCAAAAACTTGTGCAGGTGTGAAGCGAAAGCATCAGCTTTATCCTGCTCTGATCTAGTCCATAACCCCGTTTGGGTTTTTATAAGCGTTATTTGCATCTTCCGACGTTTAAGCTTTGATGTAGCCTTCCAGAGCGAGTAGTTTGTATCACTTGTTGGTCATTTGACTGGCCTGTTGGTCTAGTGGTTAGTGGCCCTGACTGCTATGCCTGAGGTCGTGGGTTCGATTCCCACCCAGGACAAATGTTTGTGTGATGAGCACAATCATTTGTTCTGTGTCTGGGTGTAATTTATCTATAATATGTATGTATTTAGAAATATATAAGTATGTTTATCAGTTGTCTAGTACTCATAACACAAGCTCTGCTTAGCTTGAGACTAGACGGCGTTGTGTGATGGTTGTGGAATATTATTATTATTATTATTATTTATCAATGATAACCTCCAGGAATATCTCTTGAACCTCACTCAAAAGGTATTCCTGGAGGTTATCATTATTCAGGTCATTGATTAGTGATTTCAGTTCTTTTATGGATCTGTTGAATGCAGCTTTATCTCTTGGGTATGCTGTTTAATTTCAGACCTTACGTAAGTGGCGTCGTTCAAATATTTTGTCTTTAACGAAGGAGCATGTATACCCATATACATGTTCTTTTGGGACAAATACTTTGTGTTTTGGAATAGATTTGTGTGCGGCAAGATGAGCTTTCAATTGCTTCCTCCACTTCTTCGATGGTCTTAAGGGATATTTTGAGGTATACCATTGATGTATTAATATGCTGGTACTCTTCCCAGTTTGTGTGCCAACTATGTATTTTTGCTATCGCTTCATGTACCAGTACCTTGCAGTTACATTTAGTACGACAGGGGTGTGGTCATCAGAAGAGAGATCTATTTTTTGTTCGGCACTCATATTGTTGACAGAAAGATCCTTAGTAATTAAGAAATCTAGTAAATCCGGTTTCCTGGCTCTATCTGCTGGCCAGTAAGTGGGCTCCTCGGTAGAGATGCATTCCAGATGCACCCGCAGCGCACCCACTGCGCTGTACAGTTGTCTCCCTTTTGTGGGTTTATACGTCTAGAGCCCCAATGCACATGCTTAGCATTCCAGTCGCCTCCGCTGATGAAACTGTTCCCCAATGTCCTTTCCTTAGGTATTCTTTGAAACATTGAGCAGATATACTATGTTTAGGTGAGCAGTAGATTGCCGATATTGTGATTTCCGAGTATACATCTATTATTCTAATTTGTGACGCCTGAATCATCTCAGAGCAGAACGGTTCGAGTGGATAGTGTTTTAGTTTAGATTTTATTATGATAGCAGCTCCTGCGTGAGCTTTTGCTGATGGATGGTTTGTGGTATAAACATTATAATTTTGGCCCATTTTTGTTTCTTATTTATATAAACGATTTACCTTACCTCATAAAGGATCAATTATGGCGGTAAGTCCCCTCTTTGAGGCGTGGTTGGAAAGACCTCACGGCGTCCTCACCTTCCGCATGACGCAGGTTACACGCAGGAACATGGTAAGTTCGGAAAGTTCCTGCATCGGATTCGTGCGGAAGCGACGCCCGGGTGTCGCCACTGTGTGGAACGCCCGGAGGACACGGTGGAGCACACGGTGGAGGTGTGCCCCGCTTGGGCAGAGCAACGCCGCCGTGGAGTAGCAGGCGGTCGCCTCCTTCTGCGAAGCAGTAATGCTAGCAAAGGAGGCGGCCGATCGCGTGAGGCAACGGTCCTCACGCCCTAGTCGCCGCCGGGATTCCGATCCCGATTTCCGGCAACCGTAGGCGCAGGCTTGTGGACGGCGAGCAATGGGTAGCCCGCCGTCCGACAGTCCGGTAACCGTCCGGACCGAGCCCAAGTCGTCGACGGCGCGTATTGTTCCACGCGCGCCTCAGGAAGATGTCAGCAAATCGTAGGGGCCCAGCAGGGTCGAAGCCTAATGGGGCCATGGGTTTTTAGTCAATAAAAGTCTGACACTATCTCTCGCCCCGCCCAAGAGCGGGATTTGTCATAAGATGATTTTCCCACCTAAAAAAAGCCCTATTATCTTTGTATTCTATCGCAATAGTTTTTCACCAACCGGGGGTGGTCCTTGGGTGCACTAGCATAGCGCGTACAGGGATTATCGTCAGTTGGTATCACGTTCCATTAAAATTATCTAAAGGGCCTCTGCGAGTTGGCTTCGACCCCTCTTTCGCCTTCTAAAGGTCCAGGACCTCAGGGTCCAGAGATATGTAAATGCACGGATGTAAATGCATAAAAAATAATAATAATGTTGCCTGGAGATGTAACGTTGATGTAAATCTTCTTTTTACACTGTTCCATAGAGTCTAGCATTATAGATGTACTAGTTGGCGATGCATTGATTAGGAAAAAAGTTGTAAGCTAGCATTGTTATAAATCCAACTATGAAAACCAACCCACATAGGAACGTCAGGTAACTGCAAAACGTACACTGTAAACTGATCATCCAAATATTTTCGATTTCGGTGTATAGCTGCGAGTTTGTAGAGTGCATAATTTCTGTACCATCAATTGTTGATGGCAGTTCACTTGTCATTTTCGGTTTTTTATATACGGAATCTCTTCAAAAGTTCTTCTTCTTTTTACCGTTGTATGTGGTATATATAATTTCTACGGTGTTATGTTTCTGGGAATAAACTGGATTGTTCAAAAGAAGTATACATTTTCAGTCTCTAGTTCCTCAATGCCCTGATAGCTAATACATGGCCATATCGATTAATAATATCAATAATTTAAATAAATTATAGCTGACATTATGTGCTATGATGTTTTTACATGACCATTATGGCCTGCAAAGATTACGTCTTGAGAATAAGAACGCACTAGACGAGCACATTTCAGGCTTTTTTCCGGTTTTTCATTACATCCAACGTAGAAAAGTAAAGTGAAAGTCCAGTAATTGTGGTGGTATCGAAAGTTCTCCTGAGTATAATGCTCTGTTGTTATATTTTTTATCGGTAACTTACTTTTTTTCCATTTGCAGTGTTAGTTTTCTTAAAATTAATAAATAAAAAAATGATAAATAAAATAAAATAAATTTATTTCAGACTAATTCCAATGTCCATATTATGTTAGTAACTGATTCTTAAAACTACGTTAGTATTAATGCAGCTTTTTGCAAAGTATTTTCAGTTTGTAAGTTTTATTATAACTATATATTTCCTTTTATTATTGTGAACGTGAGGACTATGCTGATTGCTCTTTTATTCCCTTTTCAGTAATTTTAACGTATGTCTGGCAATTTGTGTATTTTCTGCCGCCTACCCAAATGTCATTTCCCTGGTTTTGTTCGTCAAGTCGTTGAGCTCCTTTGTAGTCCTGAGTTGAGCTTTGCGAATACTGACAAATGCTTGCACTGACTGGACAGGTCCACTCAAATCTGTAAGGTTCTTTCTTCAAAAGACTATCTAAAACAAATCTGCATGGTTCTCATGTGATTTGACCATTACATATTTACTGTATGGACTTTGAAAGAGACTTTGACCCCTGAGTTTGTTTCGGTATTTCTTCTCAGGGTAGTCTGCTAAGAAACACCGGTCTCATCTAGTTTAAAATGACGAAAAAAAATTGACGTGTAAAAGTGTTTTTTAAACCTATTTGCAAAATTTTCTCATAATGGCATTAAAGCCTATTTCTGTTAGTCTTGTTTCTGAAATAAGGACGATGTCAATGTTTAAAGCAATGTGGTAAGTCAACATGTGTTTCTATTTTTTTGTTACCTTGTTTCAGGTTTTCATTTATGACAATCAAATTCATATAATACCACCAGAACTGGCAGCATTAGATACTAAGTTGGAGTTACAAAAAGCTTTGAGACTTATTTATGAAACGCCACAACTAACACTAGCAGCCAATGAAATACAGCACACTATTTTGAATCGTATTGGAAAGTATCCGGACAAAATAAACGAACAAATTCATAAAACTGTAGTGAAGTTGCCTTCCAACCTTGCTACATTATTGACTCTGAAACCTTCACTTGTGGCACCAATCGTTGATGCGTATTGTAATCACGACATTATAGATGCAAAATGTTGTAAAAACATAGATTTGCAGAATTGTGTTACAGTCGAAGTAAAATTCACGAAATTTTTATATGCTACATTGATGCATTCTAAACTTATTAATTTGGCTAAGCAGCATATTCAAAAGGAAAATGATAAGAAAAATGTTCTTGGTTTGAAATTAATGTGCGGGTATCAGATTATCATGAACAAGGTCTCGGAAACGGACATATATTCATCAAATGAATACAATCGGTTTCTTAATAACTTGAAGAAAAATGGATATTTTAAGAATAATATTGAGAATTCTAAAGAGTACAATCATTTACTTCAAAAAGCACAGCAATATTATTCTATTGTGGAATGTCCTGTGAGTTCTAATGTATCCCTTAAAATATCAGAACTATTGGCATCAAATGACTTCGTTAGGGTGAAAAAATCACTAGAGAGCATGACATCAGTTGAACAACTAGATTATGTCGAAGATAATGAAGACTGGTTAAATATACGTCCAGAACAACTAAATGAATTATTGCAAACACGTTACGGCAAGAAATCTAAACTTAAAAGTGATGATTATGTAACATCACAAAAAATAACAGAGGAATTGTCATCTTTTTTTAACCAAACAACAGATTTTGAAGGTATAGAACAGGACAGTAAGGAAATACCCGAACAGGAGGATATTGAATTTAAATCAGATCAGTTTGTGTCATGCATAGAAAAAATGTTAAAGATGTTAAGTACTGGGAGTAAAGAGGACATTGGAAGTGAGAGCAGTGAAGACGACTTTGATGATATGTATTACGACGATGATGAAAACGATGATAATGATGATGACTGCGATAGAGAACTTCAAGCCAAATTACAAAATGACTCTAATGAAACTTTAAAAGACAATAGAACTGTCCTTGGGAACATTATTAAAAGTATGAAAGAAGAAAAGGCGTCAACGGGACCGTCAAGCACCTTAATGCGGTCTTTGGGAGTAAGCAAAAGTGAACTATTGGATTCAGATGATGATTAAGTCATAAAATATTTTTACACATAAATGTAAGTGCTTAGGTAGGTCTAGTATACATAGTTGTGCAAGAAATTAAACAATTTATAAAAATATATTATTATATTTATTTATTTTTCTTAAAAAATATCCCCAGATATACATATCAAACATTTAATATTTATTTATTTATTAACACATACATACATATCATAATACCCTCAAACGTCACTTCTAGCAGGCTCAAAGATGGGCATAAGCTCCTCCAGCAGTGACTATGGTTTCTCCAGTTATGTAACTGGCATCATCTGAAGCTAAAAATGCTACTGTGCTTGCGATCTCTTCGGGTTTTCCAAATCTTTTCATTGGCACTATGGACAAGCTTTTTTCTTTACCTGCTTCAGAACTCGTGATCTAAACAAAATATATTTTTTTGTAGTTTTTCTCTGAGCAGAATAAGAAACAGGTATAGTCGTATCGATGGTTGATGGGCTGTGACTGAAGCGAGACTTTGTTACCTTTAGAAGTGATTTCTTTTTTTTAATTTAACCTTTTGAGTGCGTATTTAGAGACACAATACTAAGACAATGGCGCGTGAACGCCGGCGTTAATGCGGGGATCAACAGCTTAATGAACAATATTCAAAAAGTTAAACTTTGCTTCGACTCAAAAATCCAAGGTGAATAATGCACACACACACACGGGGTGAATTATTAACCCTAAGTAAGTCATATGACCCTATCGCAATAAATGGCGCTTCAGCCAAATAGCCGTTCAAGCTTCGATATCAAATAAATACTTACAGCAGACGCAAACTTCGTAGCAACTATCCCAGGAGCAACACAATTGACTCGGATGTTATCATGGACAACTTCATTGGCTATAGCTTTAGTCAGACCCAATAGAGTTGTTTTACTGACACTGTAAGGGCCTAGCGGCTGAAATCAAATAATATTTTGTAAAAAAAGTTACTCCAGAAACGAATTTTACGAAACTGATAAATTATTGTCATAAAATAATTTATATCCAGCACTTTGTAGATTGCTTGTATGCAACCATATTGAACAGGTGCGCTGGAAGTGGGGCAGCTCTAATAGTACCTATCCTAATCATAACTACGGTGTGCGTACGCGCAGCGGAATGTTGTTGAATTTAAAGATTTTAATTATGCAGATATTTAGTGTATGACGTCGTATAATTGTGTATGGTAAAAAAAAATTTGTGCACGCAACCATTGTGGAGAAATTCACCAAAAACTGATTCCGCTGGGCGAACGTTGTCCTGGCGGAACTTTTTTTAATCCATAGACTTTGGAAGAAAAGAGATGTGTCCAAAAATTAGTGTGTATTTGTGTGTAATTGTGTATGTATGAATAAAACTAGTGCATGCATAAACTTCGGAGAAATTCAAGTTTCCGCTACGCGAACGTTTGGCCATTAGCTAGTTTTCATGTAAAGCGCTTACATAGAGAGCTGTAGATTTTTACATACGTTGTTTTGCATTTGTTTATATTTGTTTAAAAAACAGATTTAGAAAAAATCGTAGGGCTTAAAAGATAAAAATATAAACGTAAAATACGCTTATTAGGTCTTAGTTCTTAAAGTATGCACTTTGGGGTCTAGATTTTCACGTTTATACAAACCTTGTAAGTGTCTGCAACATGTTGCCAAGTATCAATGATGTTCCGTTAGTAACTAAAGAGTTATAGGACAAATTTACCATGAACAGATCACTGTTTACAAAGCAGTCAAATATCACGACGTTCTGAAGGAATTGCATGGTAATATGTATGTCAATAATTAGTGTATTCATTCAACTATTCTTATGCAAAATTTCATGTCATTAAATTCAGTAATTAAAGAAAAACAATTATAATACTGACGAAGCATCGAAAACCTACATAACCCGACCAAGTTCGGATGGCTACAAAAAAGCGGCCGTGCAATATATTTAGGTAACATCCCAAAATTTACAGTATAATACCGGTATTGAATTGGTATAGGTGATAACACAATAAAATTGTTGTTTCGATATAATTTATAGGTCATTTATTTTTGTACACCTACTTTTTTAAATGTATTTACTTTATTGTGTTATCACCTATACCAATTCAATACCGGTATTATACTGTAAATTTTGGGATGTTACCTAAATATATTGCACGGCCGCTTTTTGGTAGCCATCCGAACTTGGTCGGGTTATGTAGGTTTTCGATGCTTCGTCCATATTATAATTGTTTTTCTTTAATTACTGAATTTAATGACATGAAATTTTGCATAAGAATAGTTGAATGAATACACTAATTATTGACATACATATTACCATGCAATTCCTTCAGAACGTCGTGATATTTGACTGCTTTGTAAACAGTGATCTGTTCATGGTAAATTTGTCCTATAACTCTTTAGTTACTAACGGAACATCATTGATACTTGGCAACATGTTGCAGACACTTACAAGGTTTGTATAAACGTGAAAATCTAGACCCCAAAGTGCATACTTTAAGAACTAAGACCTAATAAGCGTATTTTACGTTTATATTTTTATCTTTTAAGCCCTACGATTTTTTCTAAATCTGTTTTTTAAACAAATATAAACAAATTCAAAACAACGTATGTAAAAATCTACAGCTCTCTATGTAAGCGCTTTACATGAAAACTAGCTAATGGCCAAACGTTCGCGTAGCGGAAACCTGAATTTCTCCGAAGTTTATGCATGCACTAGTTTTATTCATACATACACAATTACACACAAATACACACTAATTTTTGGACACATCTCTTTTCTTCTAAAGTCTATGGATTAAAAAAAGTTCCGCCAGGACAACGTTCGCCCAGCGGAATCAGTTTTTGGTGAATTTCTCCACAATGGTTGCGTGCACAAATTTTTTTTTACCATACACAATTATACGACGTCATACACTAAATATCTGCATAATTAAAATCTTTAAATTCAACAACATTCCGCTGCCCGTACGCACACATAACTACGAGTTGCCTGGTCAGTTTGAACAAACGTGGATCACAGTGTGCCGTTTCGTGGATTGTCGCACCAGCGATCCAATGGTATGTGTCGTAGTTTTATTTTATGATTTTTAGTGTCCGTGCTTACTGATGTAGTCGGTCGTAACATCTACTATCCATTTTTTTTTAATGGCTACTCGAATAAAAAAAAAAACTTGTTTTCTATAATTACCTCCATTGGTTGATAGCCCGCGATTGACGATATAAATACGATATTTCCCCCTCCTCTCTTAATTAATTCGGGATATGCATCTTTTGCCAATAGCCAGGCGGATTTCACATTGATTTCGAATATCTTGTCCCACACAGCATCATCAGTCTAGAATGCAAAAAAACTTTAGGCACTTTATAATCAGCTTATTAAGTGTTCTATTCTGTGAGGTTTATTATTGGTCCAGATGATCACCAACTGATGGTCTATGACGAAATTAGGGAACCAATAAAACCCCCAGTTTCACTTCTACACGTGTAATATTTGTTGTGTTGTTTTTTCGTTAGCACCTATATTACACTGAAACTGTTACTACACTTCCATAGTAACAGTTTCTCACTACCAGCCTACGCGGCAACGTTAGCAGAGTATTATGGGCGATTTTGTTTAAGTTCAAGTTTTCAAGAATTAACAGTAGGTAGGTACTACCACAGACTTGTGATTGACCGCACCTCTTCCTAGAATGAATAACTAGGTGCTTGTTTCATTCAAAATCTTTACTCCCCGGGTGTAAAACTTATGTCAAATGTGCCCGATATCGAACGGAAAATATACCTACCTCTATACCACAAAGATAATTTCGCATCTTGTAGGTACCTATAGTTCTGCAGAAATTATTTTCTAAGGTTTAATCTAATCAGCAGGGTTCCTATTCTTAGTAGGTACAAGTAGAATACTTAAGTAAACGAACTTGGTAATAACTTCACCTCTCTATACTCCGTTCGAAATAACATTAGACATTTAAAACAACCTTTTTTTTACTGTCCGTTCAACCGATTTTGACTTTTATTACGTAGGTGGCATGACAAATGGCAACTGCAGTAAATAGTTGGGTTTTGTAACCACTTTTTGCTTTTAATGTCATCCTTACGGAATAGAAGTTAAAATCGGTTGAAAAGACAGTAAAAAAGGTCTCTATAAATGTCTAATCTTAACGTGAATCGAGTATAGTCTCGTTACTGTGGCTCAAAGCCTACTAACTTACCTCTAAAATCGGCGAAACAGCAGGATTAACTGCAGCATTAGAAATAAGAATGTCAAAGCCTCCGAATTTGCTTTTCGTCTGAAAAAAAAATAGGTTACTTACTGATTATATTGTTATTGTTTTCATTGGAGACACTTTACCTATTGATTCATTGGTACCTTTGAGATTCCTTCGAGAAATTTTGTTACGAGACTACCTAGTTACGAAACTTTCTTGCATATGATACCTCCATCTATAATAAGTACATTTAAGGCAACAGTTTTTTTTTTGTTTGAGTCGAGTTAACGACGACATTCTATCTCAGTAGGATTCCTTTAGTCTTCACCAATAAAAAAGGCGATGGGGTTGCTCATAATTTCCATTAAAAAAAATCAATAATTATTCTGTTTGAGATATCATTAGTATTATTATTTTTATTTCATTACCTGCTACATGATAGGTACTGGAAATGTGAAATAGCGTAAGGGATATTTATCTAAAATGTGAAAATGTACCTTACGATGATTGATGTTAGGGTATTTTACGCAAAACGTAAAAATGTCCCTTAAGTTAATTCATACTTCTGATATCGATTATTTATTTAACAATTGCTACCATAGAAAATCTATGATTGCTACATATTGTAGCGAAATAAAAATCAGCATTCCACCACTATACGTATAATTGTACCTACCCTATGAATTAGATGTAATTCGTTTATACTTGATATGGTACACAAACTTCAATAAAAAGGTAAGAAGTACCTAGTTACTAAATGAAATATGTACTTAATAGGTAATAAATACTTGCAGTAGGTATCTATACTTACGACTTCAAATAAGTTTTTCCGTTGATCTGCGTTTGCTACGTGGCATACAACGCCTTCCACCGTAATGCCTTCACTTCGCAAATTTTTTACCGCTGCTTCCACATTTTTCTCCTTTCTACTGCTTATCACAACTGAAGCTCCTTCATTTCCCAGTCGCTTAGCTATAGCGTACCCAATTCTAAAAGAAGTGCGTTGTTCTCTATTAGAAATAGAAAGTAGGTACCATTCCTGCTTATAAATAATCAATATTCCTAATTAAAATATCTCATGGATGTCTTCTAATACGAAACTTATGTACCTACCTACCTATTTAGTGTTCATGACATATTCAAATTTATTATAGGTACATATTATTAGGATTTTATATTATTATTGAATTATTTAATTTTTCAAATCATTTAAAATTGTTTTCAACAAAACATCATTGTTGTCAACAAAAATTAAGCCATAATAAAATGGGTATAAAGCGCTGACTTCTGACGTACAGGCACAGCCAGGTTCAGGAGTCAGAGGCTTCATAAATTGTAGTAACCTTTTATATCAATAAAGAATTTTTGTATTATATGACACCGGAAGTGTTAACATGTTAAGGTACCCATACGCGCTAGGCAGAGCTAGGCTGGGCTAGACCCTGACAGGTTTGCCTGTACCTACAGTTATACCTGGCAGGTAAGTTTGTGTGGAAACTTGCACGGTTTTGCAACATCACGCTCCGGTTTACCTGTAAAACTCAACTGTACAGGCAAACCTGTCAGGTATACCCACCCTAGCGTGTATGGCTACGTTTATGAACATTTTACCCTGTAACTTCTCGCTTCCGGCCGTGGTTCAGGCCGTAGTACGGAACGAGAGAGAATGGGAAGTAGACACTTCCGCAAAGTAATAATGCCAGCGAAGGAGGTGGCGGAAAGCGTGAGGAAGAGCGAATATTCACACCCCAGTCCCCGCCGTAGGAGACGCTGAATGCTTTTAACATGTGGTTTTTAATTAGTTAAAGTCTGACTCTCTCTCTCGCTCAAATTAGAGCGGGAGGAATTATTTCATGAATTCCTACCAAAAAACAAAGCTTTCAAGTTCGTCAACTTTAAGGGAGTTGGTTTCTCTGAGTGGCCAACTCAGAGGAACCAACCCCCTTAAAGTTTCGTGAAATTATTTTTTTCTTAGTTTAAGTACATTATTTATTGCAGTGAATTTAGCTATTTATTAAATATCATCAACTTAATGCTATTAGTGACATTTGTTGCAAGATAAAACTAATTAGTACCTATTTCATTGCAAACTGCCGTTTGAAGCGAAATACTGTAAGAATTACATTTAAACATGTTAATGACTTCTACGATTACCTACCTATTGTTCTACTATGTACACTTTCGTGAATGTCACACTAATTCAGATCTGTACTTAATTTGCAAAACGCTTCAGAAAAAAATGATTTCACGGAATTTATCTTAAAGGATGGGGAATCCTCTAAGATAAAGAATTCTCATAAGTCACCAGTGCTAAAAGTATAGTACCTACCTAAAATATCTAGCAGTCTCAACGTTATGGTTTAAAGGTAGGCATTGATAATTTAGTTGTTTTTATTGCATGATGAAAGATTTTAAAATATCGATATGAGATGGCATCGATCGTAATAACATGGTAATAACTCTACTCCATTCCATTTAATATATTCATCTACCTTTTTAGTTTGATGGTAAATAGCTAAAGAGTAAAAAAAAGTATCTAAAGGCCAGTCATAAAAAGTACTCTGTGGGCCAGCTCACAGAGTACTATCTATGTGTACTCTCGACGCGGACGGACGACGGTATCGCAGAGTGCGACAGTACTTTTTATGGCTGGCCTTTGACCCCGGATCAAACTTCAAATTGATTAAAATCTAAAAACGTAATAGGTAGTAGGTATTAGTAGCTGTATTAGGTAATTTAGTTACTTTTAGCAAAAAGCAACACAAAACAACTAAAAACACAAATACATAATTATAACGTTAGGTGACATGCCAAAAATATAAATCAAAATATTAAAAACTTACCCTTCGGTTGAGGCTGTAACTATTGCGACCTTCCCTTTAAACCTACCACTATGTGCGTCGCGAGCACTTAAATTATACGGGTTCAGCTTAAGAAAATGATTTGGCTTTGACATAATTTTGATTGTATGAAACATAATATAACGTAAACAGTTAGGTTCACGGTGCTATCTTCGTCAATAGGTATTATCTTCGTGATAAAAATTCCTAATATTTTTTTTTTTTCGTGTGTGAGGAAAATATGAGGCTGCGGCGCGCACCCAAACAGGGGCATACAGTTTACCTATAATTAAGTATTATGTTATTGGCTAAAGCCAGATTTACACATTTACTTATACGAAGTACGAGATAAAAAATTAAAAATAAAAGAGCGAAAAAGGAGCGAACGATTTTGGTTTCACACTTGACATGTAGATACCCCTATATTATGTTATTGGCTAAAGCCAGATTTACACATTTACGTATACGAAGTACGAGATAAAAAATCAAAAATAAAGGAGCGAACGATTTTGGTTTCACACTTGACATGTAGATACCCCTATATTATACTTAATGTACTCTGTGGATACATGTAAACATCTTGCAATCAGCGAGTTGCTTATCGTTTCAAAATCCTCAGACAGACACAAGACAGACAGTCTGAAAGTAGGTACCTATTGGCAAAGAGTATGTAAAGCTAACGCTTTCCTACTGGTTAGTTAGAAGATGGTTAAGTCTATTTCTACCTTATTTATACTACCCCTATATTCAATGTACTCTGTGTTTATACCGTCAGTGATTTCTACTAAAATAGAAAGTACCACAGACTACTTAGAAATAGAAAGCATGTTGTTGTACAATGCGTTCCAAATAAGAATAGGATCGGTTGTCATGTTGTGACGTCACGTCGTAGATTCTGATTGAACTTTTTTCGTTCCCAGCTCGTAAATAAATTGAATTGCAAGTTCATCATTGTACCAGTGTTTTGGTTAAAATTTAGTTTGATTAATCACTAATGATCAAACTATTCAATCATGACTAGAGTGTGTCTCACAGAGTACCTTTTTGTATAGTGTGTGTCTAGACTCCGCACGCGTTAAGTTGGTGCGTGGCCGAAATCGGAACTAATCGTTTGCCGCCATCTTGACGTTTATGTCATGTGTCTGGAGAATGTGTTGTCTAATTGTCTTCTGTGTTTTCAATAGGCGTGGGCCAGTAATATATGGGCGTGGGCAAAGTGTGTCATCTTAACAACATTAGCATCGATATCCGTGTTTGCATCTGAATCACTGAAATGTTCCGAAACAGTGATATGTATATATACCTACGGAACATTTGGAACATCGGCTCAAAAGATACAAACGGAACATTTGAAACATCGGCTCAAAAGATACAAACGGAACATTTGGAACAACGGCTCAAAAGATACAAAGACAGACAGTGACTGTTATGAACCGTGATCTGTTACGTTAGAACAACAGTTTTATTTAATTGAATTTTGATTTGAGAATAATTTAAAGCAGATGTTTTTAGTTCAGTTCATAAAAAATTACACTATTTACGTTTTAATTTGAATTTTAAAAAGACTCCCGCGCTGCGGGGCTATTGCGTAACTCAGTTGACAGTTCAAGTGATGATCACTTGTTAACAATGTGCATCATTGAACTGTCAAACACCTAGTTTCGTATTGCCTATCTTCAGTGACCAACTGCAGTGACGTCATTAGCCACCGGTGCTTTTGATAGCCACCGTAACACGTTTTGACAGATGTTATTGTATCGATACTTTTAAAATTGCGATTGTGTAAGCTTTTGAAGCTGTATAATAGTCGATAAAATTTTAGTGTTAGCAAACGTGCTCGGGAGAAGTATGTATAATCCAGTAAGGTGCTGGTAGGGATCTTGACCGTACTTCCGGGATTTTCCTGATAGCCGTGGTATACCTCTCCACTCCTTAAGCACCTCAGGATATGTTGCCCTCTTGTTGCTACGTCGCTTCGTGCTAGCGACCGTTTATGGGGGCCCATTTATTGAGTGTGCAAGTCACCCCCTGCCTTTTGTCGATGGATATTAATAACATTGTTTAAGCAAGGGCCATAGTCTTAACATAGTTCCTGGTAAACAGTCCACTTAAGACTCCATAAACCATAGCCTTATATCTTAGTTTTTCAAATGTCGCAATAGTTTCCCACCAACCGGGGGTTGTCCTTGGATGCAACTGGCATAGTACGTACAGGGATAATCACCGGTTTGTACCACTTTCCATTAAAGCGTCTACAAGGGCCTCTGCGAGTTGTTGCGTTGTTGTTGTGTTCTAGGTGGTTTTTTGTAGGTTAAGTGTAAGTAGATTTGAGTTCAGCCATTGCATTACTGCAGCCAGAACCATTTCTGCTTTTGTTTTGACTGTATCCCACGTAAGTCCCTGCATGAGAATAGCAGTGTCATCTGCATGCGCATATATATTACAGTCTGGGAGACTCATTCTGCACAGATCGTTGAAGTAAATAAGGAATAATGTTGGACCCTGGATGCTTCCTTGAGGAACGCCATATGACACTGATTCCTCGTCGCTAAGGTACGCATCAATTTTGACACATTGAGTACGATTTCTGAGGTAATCTTTAAAAATGTCTAGTAATATGCCACATACACCAAGAAGCTCCAACTTAGAGGTAAGCAGGGGAATAGAAACTGTGTCAAATGCCTTGGAAAGGTCTAGGAAAATACCTAGACATTTTATCTTTTGGTCCAAACATTTAGCAACCGTTTGCGTGAAATCCAGTACAGCATCTTCTGTTGACAGCCCTGGTCGGAATCCATACTGGTTGTCAGCAATGATCTGGTTTTTGTTAAGGAAGCTGCGTAAACACTTATTGAGAATCTTTTCAAGAATTTTTGATAGCGCTGGCAGAACAGATATTGGCCTGTAATTATTGACACAATTTCTACTCCTCCCCTTGTAAATAGGGTGAACGATTGCCTTTTTCAGGGCATCGGGAAAAACTCCAGTCTGTAGGCAACGGTTGCAGTGGTAAGTTAGTGGTTGAAGCAATCTTTAAGGAGACAGCAATCGCTTCTCCATTCTTCTCGAGGGCCTCGCCCCACATGTGAGTGGTATACACTAGTAGGTCCCCAGTAGACCGATTGTGGCGAAACCCATACTGTCGGTCACTGAGACGATCGTTACCTTCCAGGTATGCCATGAGGCGCGAGTTCAATACACGCTCCATAATCTTGCAGAGTATGGAGGTTACTGAAATCGGCCAATAGTTGGCAGGATCGCCACAACTGCCCTTCTTGGGCACGGGTTGTACGTTAGCAAGCTTCCAGGACTTGGGCACTATGCCAGTCCTAAATGAGAGGCGATACAAGCGTGTCAATACAGGAGACAACTCGGGCGGACATGCCTTGAGAACTATTGCTCGTATACCATCTGGTCCACTAGCTTTATTCATGTCTAGACGACACAGTGCTCTCAAAACTTCTTTGTTCCTTATGCAAACCTCGGGCATCGAGGTGTTGCAGTGAGGTAGAGTCGGTGGAGTAGCACTGCTAGTATCAAGACGAGAATTATGGGCGAAGAGAGATGCAAAGAGACCTGCTTTCTCTCTCGCCGAGTCAGTCAGTGTTCCATCAGGTTTAACCAGCGGAGACAATGTGGGCCTACAGAAGTTCGTTTCGACCGACTTGGCAAGGGACCAGAATGCTCTGCTACCGGACGGCTGTGCAGAGAGCTTTGTGCGAATATGGGTAATGCGGTCGAACCGAGGCTTCTTCAGTGCCTTTTTGTAGGACTTGGCAGCACGGTTGAAAGCTCTCTTCTTTGAGCTCAAATCCGGAGCTTTGCGGTCACAAGCGTCAACTCAGGCGAGAAACGCCGAATGCTTACGCTTGTTACGGTTCTCGTGATATCAGACGGTAACAATCATTGCACGCCTCATGATTCGATTTCTATTGGCTACAATATTACTGTCAGTGATGATGACCGATCCCAGTAAAATGTGATATGACCATTATCGAGAACTGGATTGGGCACATACTTATAGTACAGCGGTTTCACGTTGTTTTCCTGCACAGGTTCGTTGTTGGTTGGAATCAAAATGTTCGTATAAAATAATTTTATTCTCCTAATTACCCATCTGGGTTAGGTGAATTTCATGACAGTTTCAATATGTGTAGTAGATAGATAGATAGATAGATAGATAGATATATTCTTTATTGTACACCAAAAATACAAATTACATTAGGAACTTAAAATTAATAGGGTGTCACAATGGGCGGTCTTATCGCTAAAAGCGATTTTTTACAGACAACCTTTGGATGGATTTGACAGAGAAGGAGAAAAAAGATACGCAGGTAGTTCGTGGTGTACTATTTATATATATACAATACATAAACTAATAAATTTCATATAATACAAACAATATAATATATATTTAAATATATAATTATGAAAGCAAAAAGAAATGATGTACGTAATGACGACATTCAAGAGGAAAGGTAGTGATCCTTAACCATATTTTTAAAAATCGTGAGTGTTTGAGCTTGCCTTACCGACACGGGCAAAGCATTCCACAGCCGCACTGCTTGAACTGTAAACGACTTGTCATAAAAATTGGTGGAATGGCTTGGCATCTCTAGCCCCAAGTTTTCCGATGACCTAAGATATCTAGTATGTGTGTCATGAAGGAACTTGAAACGTTCTTTAAGATATGCGGGGGTTTTAGGATTGAACAGAACACTGTAGAGCAGAGAAAGAGTAGTGTAGTCGTTGCAGCATTTTATATTAATTGATGCAGCAATACAACACGAATGTATAAGGTATAATTATGTAGAAATTGACTATTTATTACTAAAAAAAACTGGTCAAGTGCGAGTCAGACTCGCGCATTGAGGGTTCCGTACAAACTTGCCTACGAGTATGTAAACAGCTCAATTCCAGAATGAATTATCGAAGATTTTTCCGAGTCGATTTTTTTTTTTGACCTGACAACAAATTTACTGTTTTCAGATTTATTCCTATATCTGTGCTATACGACCTTGCTTAATGCCAAATTTCAAAATTCTGGGTCAACGGGAAGTACCCTATAAATTTTGATTTCTTTGAGAGTGTCGAAATATACGTTTTTAGGGTTCCATACCTCAAAAGGAAAAAACGGAACACTTATAGGATCACTTTTTTGTCCGCGTTTGTCTGTCGGTCTGTCAAGACCCTTTACCTCGAGAACGCATGGAGGTATCGAGTTGAAATTAAAAACATATACTCAGGTGTGCGGCCTCCTGGAAACTGAGAAAAAATCAAACTTACGGCCGTTTATGTCGCAAAAAACGTAGATTTCGACACTCACAAGGGAATCAAAATTCAAAGGGTACTTCCCGTTGATCTAGAACCCTGAAATTTGGCATGAAGTAAGGTTTTACAGCACAAGTATAGGAATAAATCTGAAAACTAAAAAGTCGCTACGTCAAAAAAAAAACAATTTTTTCGATGTCGAAACATCTAGACTCGATTCAGGAATTGATCTATTTACATAAGTTAGTTTGTACGGAACCCTCAGTGTGCGAGTCCGACTCGCACTTGCCCAGTTTTTGCGACATAAACGACCGTATTTTTTTTCTTTAACTTAGAAGTTTGATTTTTTCAGTGTCAAGGGACCGCAGACCTGAGTATATGTTTTAATTTCAACTCGATACCTCCATGTATTTCTGTGATAAAGGCAGACAGACAGACAGACCGACGGACAACAATGAGATCCTATAAGGGTTCCTTTTTACCCGACTGCGCGACGCAAAGGAGGGTAATGTGTTTATCAGTCTATGTATGTATGTATGTATGTTTGTTTCTATGTGGCGTTCTAGAGACTAAATGCGTAGGCCGATTTTGATAATTCTTACGTCAATCGATTCGTCTTAACCTTGCGAGTGTCACTAAAGACATGACAGTAATCAAAATTCACCACAGCTACAACCAGACGCCATATTGTCAAAATTAAAAAAAAAAGTCGATGAACTATGTCAAGTGGGGTGTCGTTGAATAGGTATTTTAAAATCATCTTTAGGTTCCTTTTATCATTTTTCATTTTAAATAATAGTTTAGGATATATAACGATTTAAAGTTGTTTAACAAAACAATCATTCTCGCTAATTTTCTTACTTATTGATTTAAGTTTTCATTTCAAGTATAAACGATACAGAAATAAAAAAAACAATGAAAAAGCATGAAGAACAAATATTTTTGGTAAAAAAAAGTTTGCCACCAAACTCGATAGATGGCGTTGTTCATTTGATGCACGTTTGTAAATCAAATCATTCGAGTTTTCCCATCTACTAGACAGGTCGATGAACATAAGCAAAATATGACAACTATATTGGCAAAAACTACTAGGTTGTATAAATTACATGCAGTTGATATATATCAGTAGAATCGAAAACATATGGTCAAAAACCGAAAGATGTAGGTTTCTGATGATCCTAACAAAACTGGAGGAATCGTTAAATATTTAACAATCGGTTTAAGCTCACGAGTTATGTTACGAAGAAATTTGAATGTTATAAGCCGGTGCATTAAAGAAAGGAATCTGAAATGGCGGCATGTACTTGCGTTGACAGATAGTACAGACAGCATATAAAATTTCAAGTAAAGGTTTTTTTTTCAAATTAATAATAATAAAAACAAGACTGGGTCACATTAATTTCAAACTATAATGTTTAGGTAATTAACAGAAAAGGTGTTTTATTTTCTAATTTATATAATTATACATCTTAACTATTAAATATTATAACTTAATAAGTATATAAACAAACTGAAAAAAATAATATGTACAAACGGTAATTAACTAAAGGTAAACAATCTTGACATGTCTTTTATCTAAAAGTTGTCTATAATTTTTATCTAAAAATGTTTACAATTTGTTATTTACCTATACCGATGTTTGGTAACTAACTAAAATTAACTAAAGGTAAACAATTTTAACATGTCTTTTATTTAAAAGTTGTCTATAATTTTTTTATCATTAAAGAATTTCAAGACAGCGTGGAAGCAAATCAAGACTAATTTTTTTTCTGCTTACGGTACGCGCGAGAGTGAGTATAGACGGCACTAGTGTGCGAGCGAGAGAACATGATAAGCGCCGCCATTTAAGATTCCTTTCTTTAATGAACCGGGTTATACCCATGGTCTTGTTAACGGAGCAATGGGTGTTATAAGGACAATTGAGTGGCCAGCTCTTCGGAGGGACCAATTGGAATCCGGAGAATTGCCACAAGCTGTTTATATAGAATTTGACGACAAAGCAATTAAAAACAATGTTCCTGGAGTAGGAGTCAGAATCGAACCATCGACGACAGAATTCGATGCATTTCGCGGACAGGGTAAAATAGAGCGAAAAATGTTGCCAGTGATATTGTGCTGGGGTGTAACTGTACACAAGCTCCAAGGAACTACTTTGGACTTTTGGACCGAGCTGTGGTTGACTTACTCGTAAGTTCACGCATTTTTGCTAAAGGTCAAGCATATGTAGCTTTGATCCGAGTTAGGTGAGGGACTAATCATCAGTAGTTTAGACCACCGCAAGTTACTTAATAATCCCCACGATATTAACTCCCTCAATGAAATGACTAGATTGCGAAATTTACCATCTTATAACGAAGTCAATGAATCGTAACTAAAAAGTATAAAATAAAATAAAAATATTTAAAGAAAAACAAAAAACCCGACTGCGTCGAAACTAATTTTAAAAAATACGTAAAAAAGTTAACTTAAATAAAAACTAAAAAGAAACAAACAAGCCCAGTAGTTTAGAATTCTGTTATGTAATACTAAATAACTACACAATTTAAATAGTTTTATAATCGATACACACATAAAACAAATCATACATTCTAATGCAGAACAGAACGACTCACAGTTGGGGCCCCTTGGGAAGATTTGATTGGTAAAATTTGAATGGGCCCCGACTGTGAGTCGGTCTGTTCTGCATTAGAATGTGTGATTTGTTTTATGTGTGTATCGATTATAAAACTATTTAAATTGTGTAGTTATTTAGTATTACATAACAGAATTCTAAACTACTGGGCTTGTTTGTTTCTTTTTAGTTTTTATTTAAGTTAACTTTTTTACGTATTTTTTAAAATTAGTTTCGACGCAGTCGGGTTTTTTGTTTTTCTTTAAATATTTTTATTTTTTTTCCTTTTGAGGTACGGAACTCTAAAAACTCCCATAGTTCTCTTTGTTAAGCATATGGGGAACATTCGTTACATATTAATTGATTGGTTTTGAACTTGTAAGTTTATAGAATGTATCAATAACATTTTGAACTTCTTTAGAACAGAATTGTCCCATAGGCATAGTACGAAGCTAGTCTATGGACACACTAGTAGAAAGAGATATCATCCACCATTGAGGTTGACATAAGCGTTCCATTCAATATAGAAATTCGTTGCCCTAATATTACTTCCATTTCTAGTTTTTTTGCGGGATTTCTTCAAGTGAACTTCGGTTGCTCTTTTAATTATTCGCAAAATGATTCCTGATGAACCATTGAAAGGGCGATCTGGGTAAAATGGAGCTGAGAATTTTGTTGTAGTTTTTGTTACCTCAGCGAAGTTTACCGAGAAGGTTGACTTGGTACATTTTTTAACAAATACTGCAAATACATTGGAATGTGTACATCCATATTCTAGTGTTAAACTAATAGACTATTTATACGAAGATATGGCTTAAAAGATTTAGTTACCAAGCCAAAAATATTAACAAAAAAATTACCTCCATCATTTGACTCGGAGACTGTCAGATTCTATATCTATGGTCAGGACTCAGGAGTTTTTGGCGGGATTTCTTCGAGTGAAGTTCAGTGGCTGTTTTAATTATTCGCAAATTGATTCCTAGTGGATATTGTGATGTTAAATTGGTGTTGTTTTGTATCTCAAGTGTCTGCGCAACTGGAATAATATGTGGAATCATTGAAATAGGCGCGATCTCGGTCAAATGGAGCTGAGAATTTGATTGTAGTTTTAGCTACCTCAGCGAAGTTTGATGAGAAGGCTGAATCGATACATTTGTTGCCAAATACTTCAACAACATTAGAATGTGTTACACCCGCAGTCTAATGTAAAACAAAAAGACACAACGGAGGACTTATAACGCAAGAAAACATGAACGAAAGACTAGGCGATATGGTCGAACGACTATAGCCTTCCGTAAGGGGTAAACAGAAAAAATAAATCGGAGACTGTCAAGTGTCAATGTCAACTGTCAAGTTAAGTTCTCAGTTCCCAAAGTACTCTGTGCTCAGTTCTGAGACCACATCTGAGACTGAACACGAAAAATTTGTTACTTCTGACTTCTGGTTTGTCTGTTTTGGTTAATAACAGTGTGGTCTAAATGAGGGAGAATCGTGAAATAAAAAAGAAAAATGTAGGCAATATAGTTTACAAACTATTCAGATTTTATAATATTCATTTGAATTTTGATCAAAACTATAAAATGAAACATCGTTAACATGGCGTTTACTTTAATAATAAGAAAATATTATTATAAATATACGAAGTGTATAGTGGTAACAGTTTTACTTTTTTTCTTTATACATATTTTTATCGCAATTAGTTTATTTCCGTCTATTAATGATAATTTATTGAAAAAAAATGGTTACATATCCACTGCTCGACAAGTAGTCGGTGAAGTTTCGGCCAGGAAGAACAATATTGGCTATAGTGATGATGAAGACTTGTCTTCAAATAAAAATCACAATAAGCTCATGACTTATCTGAGGCGAGAGGAACTGGACTTCCAACCTCCTTGTGAAATAAAGAGTAGAGAAGCTATATCTGCTATTCACCGTGCTAAAACACAAAATTGCAAACAGCAAATAGTCAATAAGACATGCCTTATACAAAGTGGACATTTTTATCCAGAAGAATTACCTAATAGTTGCCTTCGTGGACAGACAACTTATGGTAAATATTTGGGATGCTATGCAGATGAGAAGAAATTAAGATTGCTGTCTGGTTTCTACGGCAATTACGCAAATACCAATTCGCCAACTGCATGTTTGGATATATGCATACAAGCTGGATTTCTATATGCTGGAGTTCAATATGCGTAAGTTTGTAACTTTTTATATAAGTATTGTATTGGTTTTTTTTCAAATTGGTCAGCAAAATCTGACCAATTTGTTTAAAAAATCTTTGATTCAATAGGCACACTACGCCGTCTAGTCCTAAGCTAAGCAGAGTGTTATGGGTACTAGACAACTGATAAACATACTTATATATTTCTAAATACATACATGTTATAAATAAATTACACCCAGACACAGAACAAATGATCATGCTCATCACACAAACATTTGTCCTGGGTGGGAATCAAACCCACGACCTCCGGCGCAGCAGCATGCTCATACTCTCATTTACTCATACTCTGTTTCACATATGTCATAACAAGTATTAGGACCTATTTGGTGCAGCCGTGAGACACACAATGTTGATGTATTTTTAAGTTTTAGTATTTAAGTTTCTATATTATAATTTTTATCTCATTGTGTGCCAAATAAACATATTTTCTTTCTCTCTACTAATTTGAAATATAGACATACATATTTTTAAAATTATTTAAGACAATGGATAACAATTGATTACTTATCTCTGAAACTTCCAAACCCTTAGCACCCAATTCCGACTCACACTTGGCCAGTTTTTATTAAATATTAATTTCTTGACAGCTGATATTACAGTATGAAAAGTTACGAGAGGACTGTATAGAACAGTCATGTTCGAAAATACTCTCTTATTCATGTAATTAAATTAGCTTTTATACTATCAAAATACACTAGCCAGCAGGCCCACACACTTAAAATTAACATAAATATATTATATTAATAATAAAGTATATTAATAAAATATGTGGGGTGGTTGTAAGTCAGATTTAAAAGTGCTAATAAGTTACCCTTTGATAAATTTTATGCCGCGACGACGCGGTCAGAATTCCGGCGGGATCTCATGGCGATATGGCGACAGAGACTGCCGCAACCGTGTGCTGGACACTCCAAAATCATGGCGGTTAGTCCCCTCTTTAAGGAGTACCTGGAGAGGCATCACAGCGTCCTAGCCTTCCGCATGAAGTTAAATAAGTTTGGAAGGTCCCTGCACCAGATTCAGGCGGAAAAAACGCCCGGGTGTCGCCATTGTGCAGGTAGCTCGGAGGACAGGGTGGGGTGTCCGTGGTCCGTGGATACGATCGGCGTCGGTAATCTCTCGCGCTGGGCCCTGGTCCATGGTCCAGAGGGAGGGGATTAGGTGGCGGTCGCCTGCTTCTGCGAAGCAGTAATACTAGTGAAGAAGGCAGCCGCACGCGTTAGGGTACGAACATCTTCACGTCCCAGCCGTCGAGACTCCGACCCCAACTTCTAGCCACTATAGATGTAGACTTGCGGACGACGAGCAAAGGGTAGCTGGCAATCCGGCCGTTCGGTAACCGTTCGGACCGAGACCGACTCGTCGACGGCTCGTAGTAGTATTCCACGACTACACGCCCCAAAGAGATGACAATAAACCGTAGGGGCCCAGCAGGACCGAAGCCTGTTGGGCTTCAACTGAAGGAACATAGGTGTGGTTTTATTTAGTAAAAGTCTGAAGCATCCTCCCGCTCTGGGGCGGGGCGCGAGGATGCTTCAGACTTTAGATGATTACCCACCTAAAAAAAAAACCCTTTGATAAAAAGAATTTTCTACAAACATTATAAAATAAATTAAAATAACAAAACAATTAGTTAATTGCTTATGAGTAACTACTTAGTTAGCAAATCGCACGACTGCGATTATAGGTATTCTTCTAATGATGATATAGTATAATTTGAAGACTTTTGTGTATGTTGAAGACTATCTCTCTGACCATAGTGCCATAGAAAATCTGTCAAGATAAGTAATAAAATTAGCACAGAGGAACAAGTAGCCTTCGGAGTTCCCTAGGGAAGTATTTTGCGTCAATCTCCAAATTTATATA
Organism: Mythimna impura; assembly: GCA_905147345.3. Taxonomy (NCBI): domain Eukaryota; kingdom Metazoa; phylum Arthropoda; class Insecta; order Lepidoptera; family Noctuidae; genus Mythimna; species Mythimna impura. The sequence continues at coordinate 16,567,411 of LR990357.1, read as the reverse complement.
AAAGAAGTCTGTAAAAGCCTATAGGCTTTAAAAACCAAACAAACACACACTCTCATACACACACTATACGCGTAATAAAAAATATTATGAGTACTTTGTTCAAATACCAATACTTTATTTTGTAACCGCAATAAGACTCCTTTAAAATTGGAAACTCTTTCCTAAGTTACAGACAGGTTTTCTGCCTAGTTTATTGATGTTATTGTATTGTAGGTATATTATTTATTGTACTGGTTTTTCTTTCTTTCGTTTTAAGATTAGGTAGGTACTCTGTATGCCATTTACAAGCTATTTAATGAACACATTTTTATTATTATTAGTTCCTATTGTCATTTCTAAGAATTAAAACAACAACAATAATTTTAGTTGTATTTATATAGACATAATTATAAATTAAAGTAAGTCAATAAAGTATATCTATAATATGTATAAAAGGTAAAATTGACTGATTGACATATCACAACTTACGCAGCAACAATGCACAGCTGAAACTACTGGGACTAGGAACCTGAAATTTTGCACAAGGCTTTCTTTTATCATGTAGGCGCGAGCAATAAGATTTTGAAAATTCAACTTTTAAGGGGGTGAAATTACATCGACGTCAAGTAGCTAGCCTGCCGGTTTTCTACCGGTTGCATTATGGCGCCAAGCCCGTTCCATCATCGGACCACCCCTTGCGTACCGGGCGATGCGCCACCCGTACATTGTGGAAATCCTACTTATACGCATAAAATGTTTAGGGAACACATTAATTGTCCTGCCAGAGTCTGTATTGCCTGATAACTACAACCCCCCAGGTTCTCTTATAATATAGTCAAGCCATCTTTCAGTCAAGAGTTACTCTAGTAGGCAAGCGCGCTCCATCGTCGACCACACAGAACAAAATTCTTTATTCCGTGGTCGACCACATCGTCACTTTCCATCAGGTGAAATAGTGGTCAAATGCAAGCCTATCAAAAAAACAAAAGGGGATATTTTTTTTTGTGTGCAATAGTATATTACTTGGGCCCATGTACTTGCTAATTTTCAAGTACAACCTAAGTCATTATATATTTTTTATAACTACCCATTCAAATTGAATTGGTCGGGCGTTACAGGTTGTGTGGTAGAATCTTATTCCTTGAGCTAATAAACCTAAAACTTGGCACAAATTCTAATCAAGACTGTCATTATCAGTTTTTCAAAACTATCTTCAAAATACAGTTTAAGGGGTGTTAAAGTTTTTATGAAAACATTCTCGCGGACACGGGACAAAGTTGAGATTTTTATATATTATCATTAGACTAGCACTTTGTCAGAGTACTATTCTAATAAATAAAAAGCTCGTGCCACAGTGTTCGTTATCAAACTCCTCCGAAACGGCTTGACCAATTTTTATGTTTTTTTTTTTTATTTATATAGGGTGACTGGCAATTAGTGTACGATACTTAAACACGTGATTGTGCTCATGATAACAAACAATTTTTAGTATGGGAGCAAAGCCGAAATCTCGAAAAAAATATCAGCTGTTCAGTACATTAAGCCACACATAAATGTACTGAACAGCTGATTTTTTTTTCGCGATTTCAGGTTTGTTCCCATAGTAAAAGTTGTTGGTTATCATGAGCACAGTTTCGTGTTTAAGTATCGTACACTAATTACCAGTCACCCTATATGTGGGTGGGTCACTTTTTTAAATACTAATAAAATAAAGTATATGTATTCTTAATGTATTTTTCAGGTCAGAGTGTTTTTGTGGCGAGAATCTACCACAGGCTTCAGCTGCTATTGCTGATCATCTGTGTGACATGAAGTGTCCTGGAAATGTAACTCAACTTTGTGGAGGTTACTTCACCATGAATATTTATGAAACGGGATTATCTAGTAAGTTATTTTTTATTTTAATACTAGCTATGACCACAACTTCGTTCGCATGCAGTTGTCAAAAACTAAAATGCGTCGCTAAGATAAGAGTACAGTCAATACGCAGGTAGCGTCACCTTGACTACCTTGTACTATTACTTATTTTGTGCATTGACTGAGATTGACGCTGTGCTGCTGTTTCTGCTCGTCTCAATGCATCTATTTTTTTTTCTTTCACATGCTAAATAACTTTATTCGTTCATACGCGCTCGTAGTTTACTTTTAACAGTTGCTAATCGTCGTTCTCTCTGAGAGAGACTCTAACTCGAATGAGATGGCGTGCAGCTCTCGTTGCTCACTTGTGAGCTCAAAGACGCTGTCGAAATCCGTTGTTAATTTAAACGTGACTTCCTTTCCGTGAAAGTTTCTGAATCTTTCTGACATATTGTTGAGGCGCGCGTGGAACACAGTTTCCTCAACTCGGACTTGCTCCTTACGGAGTGGTCGAACGGCGAGCTACCCATTGCTCACCGTCCGCTTGCCCGCGCCTACAGTGGCCGAGAATCGGTCTGCGTCTTCCGACGCCCGAGTCGTCTTTTTCTGATTGCTGAGAACTATTTAGTTTTATCTTTTTACGCATTTCGCCTACATAGCGAAGGGTTAAATTTAAAAAAAAAAAAGACATTTTCAAGATAAATATCCTCCCCTTTTCAGTTGTGCTGACCTCTTTGAGGCGCCTGTGGAACACAACGTAACGCGCCGTCGACCCGGGTTTGGTCTTTACCTGACGGCCGGTCGGCGAACAACCCATTGCTCGCCGTCCGCAACCCTCGTCTGTGGCCGAGAATCTCCCTGTGACTCCTGACGTCCGGGGCGTCTCCTACGGCTGCGGCTGGGACGTGAGGATGGTCTTTTCCCTCACGTTTTCAACTACTTCCTTCGCAGAAGGCGATGATTGCTTCCCATTCCCTCTCGCTAGCCTATCTCGCCTATATCGCCCTTAATGTCAGGGTTTCTTCCCGCCGTATCTGAAACAGGTTCCTCCCAAAACAACCATGTCTGGTAAAGATCTGCGTCAAGTGGAAAGAGTGGACGCCGTGGCGTCTCTGTCACCACTCCTCAAGAAAGAACTTACCGCCACGATTGTGACGTGCCAGCACTTGGTTACGATAGTCGCTGTCTCCATACCACCATGAGATCCACCTGAGCTTTGTCCGCAGTGTCGCCAAATATTTTTCGAATTTATGAAAGAAAAACGCCTCGCTGATGAACCTTCGCCCACGTCTAAATTCGTCCACGCTACATCTCTGCTTGTAGTTAAAATTTTAATTTATTAAAGAAAAAAATTTTGCTTGCATTTCGTAAACTCCCACGAAAATCTTTATTTTTTGTAGACAAAAAAGACTTACCTACTCAGTAAATGAATTGTAAATCGTTGATAATGCCTTTATCTTGTTCCCGCGATTTCCTACTCTCAGAAAACATTACTTTCGTTTATCTTGATATTATATTATTTAGAAAATGTGTTTTAAACTGTTTATCTCTGAAACCGAGCGTGGGTAACTTCTTTTTAAAAATGTGAATGTAAGAACACTACAGACTCCGCAGATTCATGGATTATTTTTATACGTTCTACGTTTTATTATTATTTCCTTTATTCATCTTGTTAAATTTTCTTAGAAAAACAATTAAAAATATTTGAAAAAATATTAATCCAGCGGCATCGGGAACAGGCTCCAAGCTACCGGTGTGGTCAGAGCTCTTGAGAGAGGAATATCCGAAAAATACGTGCCGTGTCCAGGAGTACTACCTTTTGAATCAAGCCTTAGATCCAACTGCTTAAGAAGAGCCTCCTCAGATGTTGGTCGAGGCTCTTGGCGAACACGACTATCGGCACAATGACTGCTGTGTCCACTATCCGTATGTTGACAATCTCGCAAGCCAAGGCAAGATACTTAGTTTGCTTATCTTTCTCAGCTTTCACGACATTCTCGTCAGGAGGGACATATATCAACAGTAATTGTGCGTACGCTCTAGTCGATCTATCACCATTATATCAGGCTTACTGGCAACAATAGTTCTGTCAGTGATGATAGATCGATCCCAATATAATGTGAACCATTACCATTACCATTGTCGAGAACTGGGTCGGGCACATACCTATAGTACGGTACTTCTGATTCCACAAGATTGTATTTAAGACCAAGTTGCTGGTGGATAATTCTGGCTAAAAGGTTGTGTCTATGCAAATATTCTTCGTTAGCTAGAATAGAACACCCAGAAATAATGTGTCTGATTGATTCCCCGGGCGGATCGGTGGCATGCCAGACAGATATCAACCGTGCCGTTCTTTACAATGTATTTCCGGTTGTTGTTCTTGTTCGTCATCATAACTTCGTCCATAATCACACAGACAAAACCATCGGTTTCTCCGAAGTGGTTATCAAAGCGCAGCCAGGATGCTGACGCTAATAGATCTACATCAGGCCCATGTGAGACCCCCTAACCGAAATAAAAATATTATGAATTTGGTATTGGTTGTCACAAAAAATGGTGCGGGCATAGGAAGGTTTAGGTTTATAAGTGTTTTCTTTATTTCTTTAGACAGTATCATCAATAACGTTGCCTTCTCAGTGTGACCACATAACAGTTTAAACTACGTCAGAAATTATGGATCATAATATCGGAGATCACACAGGAATTGGTGACTAGGCTCCTGTGTATCGTCGTCGAGTATGGTGAACTCATAGGTTGGTTAAACAACCAATTTTTGCTCCCCGAAGCTAATCCCGCGAAAAATATATTAAAATCTTAAAATTTTTATTTACAGAATTTACACCTAGAGTACCTCAAACAACGAGCATTAATAAAGAACCCATTAACATTGTGTTCCTATTAACGCTGAATGGGCGAGCACTGAGACAAGTACATCGGCTGATTAACGCTTTATACAGAAGCAATCACTACTTTTACATACACGTTGATAAGGTAAGGCAGACAGAGAATGGCCCTTAAATTGTATATTCACACAATCATGTGAAAATGGGGATTTTGCAAGTGAAGAAGTTTCCATTTCAGTTCATTAATAAAATATTAAAAAAAAATGATAAATTAATTTTAGTCTATATTTTAATTACTTATTAAAATTATATATTATTAACTCACGACCCAGTGGGCCCCTCTTAATTGCAAGTGACTTGATGGCAGGTCCAGATGGAAGTGGCCAAATAAGCTGGACTCTTTTTAAAGATTAGTCCTTAGCGACTCTGACAGATATGAAAGGAGACCTTTACCTAGAATTAAGACAAAGTGGCCTAAAAAACTGCTTTAAAATATAGATTTATAACACTGTCACTGTAACATTATAGATTTGTAACTGCAACCTTGAATAGGGTAGGTACCAACATTGATTAAAATTTCAGTGGCTTTAATTATTAACACATAATTAACGATAATACAAGCAAAATTAAAATATAATAATTTGATAACGCTGTATGTAGGTACGTTAGTTTGCGTCATCGTGGGGCTAAATAAAAATAAACTATTCAATAACAAATTTTAAAACCTTTTTCGACCTTCATAGCTATTGCTCGCCAAGCATCTAATAAAGAACTTAGTTCCAAAAACTATTAAAAATCCGTCCTTGGGTTTGTATCAAACTTGTTCCATAGGTTTTCTACCTAAGTATCTTGCAGCTCACTTCTGGATATTTATGAGAAGCCACAGTAAAATAAAACTGGGCAAGTGCGAGTCGGACTCGCGCACTGAGGGTTCCGTACAAACTTGAAAGGTAAATTGCGGTATACGATTTATGACGTATTAAAAAAAAACTACTTACTAGATCTCGTTCAAACCAATTTTCGGTGGAAGTTTGCATGGTACATCATATATTTTTTTAAGTTACAGGGGGGGGGGGGACACATTTTACCACTTTGGAAGTGTCTCTCGCGCAAACTATTCAGTATAGAAAAAAAATGATATTAGAAACCTCAATATCATTTTTGAAGACCTATCCATAGATACCCCACACGTATGGGTTTGATGAAAAAAAAAATTGTTGAGTTTCAGTTCTAAGTATGGGGAACCCCCAAAATTTATTGTTTTTTTTTTTATTTTTGTGTGAAAATCTTAATGCGGTTCACAGAATACATCGACTTACCAATTTTCAACAGTATAGTTCTTATAGTTTCGGTAAAAAGTGGCTGTGACATACGGACGGTCAGACAGACAGACATGACGGATCTATAAGGGTTCCGTTTTTTGCCATTTGGCTACGGAACCCTAAAAAGGAGTAAATTCACTGTTTGTTTACAGTACTCCTTTTTAGGGTTCCGTAAACCCTAAAAATAACGTTTTCGTTAGGTTTTTCATCATCAATGGTATTACTTAGCATTAATGGTATTACTTGTTTGTTTCAGCGTCAAGATTTTTTGCACAGGAAACTATCTGCCTTAGAAAAGTTCCCAAATATAAAATTAGCTCCAAGTAGATATTCTACCATATGGGGTGGTGCATCTTTACTCAAAATGTTACTTGCAGCTATGAAAGATTTTATGTCATTGGGATGGAAATGGGATTTTGTTATAAATCTAAGTGAAAGTGATTTCCCTATAAAGTCATTAGAAGAATTAGAAATCTTCTTGTCTGCAAATAAAGGTCTTAACTTTGTGAAGTCACACGGACGAGAAGTTCAGAGGTTCATTAAAAAACAGGGCCTTGATAAAACATTTATTGAATGTGACACGCATATGTGGCGAGTCGGTGAAAGAAAGTTACCCAGAGGTATAGTAATAGACGGTGGAAGCGATTGGATTGCTTTGTCGCCAGACTTCGTTTCATATGTAGTAGGAAAACAAGATGAGCTCTTAGCAGGATTGGATATAATATTTCAACATACTCTGTTACCAGCTGAATCGTTTTTCCATACAGTATTAAGAAATTCTCATTTTTGTGATTCGTATGTCGACAATAATTTGCATGTCACCAACTGGAAAAGAAAATTGGGGTGCAAATGTCAATATAAACATGTGGTTGACTGGTGTGGGTGTTCTCCTAATGATTTTAGAACAGAAGACTGGCCTAGAATTCAAAATACTCAAGACCGACAGTTATTTTTTGCGCGCAAGTTTGAGCCAGTAATAAATCAAGAAATAATAAACAGAGTAGAAAAATACATTGGATTTAAAGATCACTATTTGATGCCGAACTTAGAGTCATATTGGCAGAGTATATATAATATAGAAGATTTGACAGCTAGTTCAGATGACTTAATAATAACTCACGCTGGAAGTATTGTTCGACATAACGCAAGAATCCTTTTAGAAGAAGGCTGTAGAATAGAACCTGATGAAATTATTGAAATAAATTCCTATAATCATGCTGATATTTACAAGGGAAATTTAATATTACATAAAGCAATTGTACATGATAACATACAAATATTAATAGAGACTTGGTATAAACCTAAAAAACACATAGACTTAAATTTCGAAAACCCTTATGTAGATAATATTAAATTGTTTAAAGTAAGTTCTGATTATGATCAGAAAGAAATGACATTTAGGAATTTAGCTAATGTTTTAGGTCCCTTATCAGAACCCATTTTACTTTATGAATTTTCAGCCCAAATAGGCAAAAAGAGTGAAAATTTAACTTTAATTTGGTTAGATCCTACTGGGGCCATTGGTGATGTTAATGTCATACATGTAGATGAAACCAATCTTACGAATTTTATAAAACCTAACTTAAAGGCACCACTCTTGCCAGGAATTTGGAAAGTAGGCTTATTTGAACAAAATGGAATAATAGTAGCAACTAAGTTTCTTATATCACCGCTGGAATATTTCTCTGGTAAAGACTTGTCACATTTACAATCTAGTATAATTCACAGTGGATCACAAAATTCATACAAAAACTTTTCTAATATAAAACCAAAGAACTTTCTTCCTGGTTATGAAGAGAGTATACTGTTACAAAAAATATCTCAGGCAAATGTCCAGAGAATAAATCAAGACTTAAAAGAATGGATAGATGGACTGAGTTTAGAGTTTTATAATGTATTAGGTTCATGTATCATGTTAAGTAGTGAAATCAAAGATAAATTAATATGTGGGCACCATAAATTTGAAAATTGTATTTCAACTGAGTGGAGTTCTTTATCACCGGATCCTAAAGGTACAATAGGAAAACTAAATAAGATTAATGGGCGAATGGAAAGAGTATGACAAATAATGTTTGATTAGTATTTTTTCTTTGCGTTACCAATTTTTGTACGTATCTGCCCTGCCTGTCTAGGGTTTAAATGCACAAATAGTACATTGGAAGCGATTTTTTTTTCGCTTTACTATTGGCAAGACTGCAGGCCGACTTACGTGACTTATTAGATTTGAAGTCGAGAGTCCAATGACAAATATTCACGAATATCAAACGACTAATTTCTACACACTTACAAACAACAATAAAATATATAACATAATAAATTATTTTGTAACGAATATACAAATAGGTACCTACCTACCTATAACGGAAATGGGTGGTCCTATTTTAGATATATCTTTCTTTAGAAAGTCATAGATAATTCTCAAAAAAAGTTAGCAGCAGCAGTTGGTACCTATCAGTTCATCAAAATTAGTAAGAGATGTCCAATTTTTTTAGGAATTGACTATGATTTTCTTGAAGAAAGTTGTTCATTTCTATGGGCAGAAGTAATATTTTAAATATTGCATCTGCCCACCACCACCTATTTCCGTTACAGCATGTAAACTACAACCACAAAATAGATAGGTACAGAAGTCAATCTACATACAAAGCGCGCTCGAGCAACGCACACAGCACCGCTCACGGACACGATATCTCGGCTCAATTCAGCTCAATGCGAGCTCGAGTGCTATCCGTTTGAAACACTCATCGTATTGAAAGAGAAGATGATTGCCGCGTATTGTGGCTAAGTAATATTTTTACAATTCAGATTAGGTACGCATTTATCACTGCTCCCGGTCGCACTTGGACAGTTCGGCGCCACGCGCTGACCCTAGCCAGGCCTGGCGCACTCCTTACTGTAGGCTTGAATTTATACCTACGTCTCGGGGCCTCTTTTATAGGGCTAGTTCAGTTGAGTGTCACACGCGTGTTCGAAGTGCCGCATGCCGCTTGACGCGCGCTAACAAAAATATTTTCGCATTTTAGAGGTTTTATTATAAATATGGGCACGCAAAAAGCCAAAAGATACTGCATAGCATATGGGTGCATGAATAACAACAAAAATGTGGACTTTTCATTCTTTACTCTTCCAAAGGATCCCGAGACCTACATAATTATTATGTAGGTATAACAGGTAGGTTATTATTGCAGTTTATACATAGACACGAGGACGATTCGTGTTCCTTTTCGTATCATCATTTTTCACTTTTTTTTTTTTTTTCGGTGGGAAAATAAAAAAAAACCACTCCTGTTCCTTCGTTGCCTTTCGTACCAGGGCCGAGTCTTCCTTTCAGAATCATCAGAATCAGACCCTTGGCCCCAGTAGGCTATCATTTTTAACCGACTTCAAAAAGGAGGAGGTTATATGTTCGGTTGAATGTATGTTTTTTTTTTTTTTATGTATGTTCACCGATTTCTCGGTCAATGGTGGACAGATTTTGAAAATTTTTTTTTTGATTGAATAGTTATGCTTCCGAATTGGTCCCATAGAAATATTGTTATGATCTGATCATGAACTTCGAAGATATGGAACAGAACTCCTCATAGGATCACAGCAGAACCGTCGTAATAAGCAAAATTGCTTTGTTTATCGTGTAGTCGATGACTGACTGAAAGTAGAGGGGGAATATATCGAACTGATCTGATGATGAAGCCTGAAGTTAGGCACCGGAACTCTGTAATAAATTAATGTAATCTAACCGTGTTTGGGATTATTAGAATTGTCATGAGATGCACCCTGGCTATAAGGTATTTAAGTTTGGCTGAGGGGTACTTTTTAGTGGTGGTACCATAACTAAAAAGTGTAAATTAAAAATTTTTTACAAAAAAAAATACAACCGACTTCAAAGTAAAAAAAAAACACTGAAAAGTGCAAAATAACTTTAATTTCGGAAGTCGGTGTTAAATAACGAAGAGACAAAACTATTATAGAAACACCGACTTCCGAAATTAAAGTTATTTTGCACTTTTCAGTGTTTTTTTTTTACTTTGAAGTCGGTTGTATTTTTTTTTGTAAAAAGTTTTTTATTCACTATTAAATTCGTAATTTTTTGCTGGCGCGGCGGCCGGCGGTAATGTTTTTTAAATAATGGTGTTCACAATATTACTAATCGTGAACTACCATCTTTTAAAAATTACCTACGAACGCATAGCTGAAACATAAAATAGGTAATTTTGTGGCCGAAATCAACAGTTATATTACAGTATCCAAGTACCTACCTAGGTACCACTTGACTTTACTTTTGTTCCATTTGTTTAGACAATTAGATACCTAACTAACTAAATGTAAATAATCATAACATGTCTCTCTATAAATACATTTTAAAGTATGGAAATTACTACTTAGGTACATGTAAATCAATTTTATCTACCATGTAATTTAAAAAAAAAAAACTGAATTTATTTTATGCTATAAAACGTAGTGTACCTACTACTAATTTCGCATTTTACGAAAATATATTTTGTAGATAATATAGGTACATACCTACTTTAAAAGGCATTTCTTATCAAGAATGTTTACATTTAGTAAAGTACCTACCTAAACAAATGGACTCACGACCTTTTTTGGTGGAAAATCATTTCTTTTCGCGCTCTAAGGCGAAGCGAGAGGGCGTGTCAAACTTTTACTGACTAAAACCACACCTATGTTCTTCTAGTTGTCCTTTGCGTTCTAAGACCAGGGGCTTAGCCCCTGTTGGTCCCAATGGACTAATGACTTAATGTCTCACAACAACTCACAACCCTACAACAGAAGCGGCTTGTTCAAAGGTTCATAACGGGCATAATAAAAGAAACTCTCGCTGCGCGGACTTACGGTGCATTTTGATTTGTTACGAGCGCCACTGGATCTGGTAGGCTAATAAAATCAAGGTCGTGTCCGTGCCGTGCAATATATTATGAACATTAGCACTGTTGTTATTAGATTTAAATTCGTATGTTTGCTATCACGCAGTGCAATTTCTGTACTTGTACTATTTCTTATTCTGTGCCCTAGCGCGATCGTCGAGCGGAGCGTAGGTATGAAAAGTGAAGTAGGTACATGCATGAGATTGACTTCTGTAGGTAGGTACCTATTTGGTGCGACAACTCACGGTTTTCTTTTGTACGTCTGGTCGATCACTTGAGAATAACTATTTTATTGCCGTAACTATTTAAATAGGTAGGTATGCTATTTTTTGTAAAAACGGAAAATTTAAAATGTAAAAACTGTAGGTGCTACGAGTTTTTTGTATGATCTCAGACAGAACATCGTCTGTTAGTTATAAATAAATAAAAAAAACTGTTGTATAGATAGGTATACTTATTTTATTTCAGAACAATAATCGAATCAACCATTGTATTTTCAAGTTTGTGCTACAGGCACCAAATGAATGTTTTTTTTAAAGAATGTTGAACTGTTAAAAAAATAAATATTTTGTGAAATATAATTTCTATTTATTATCCATTAACTCTCCTTTGACCTTACATAATTATTAACTTGCCTTACTTAGTTTTATAATTCCTGTTTATTTTCATATTATCTTACCTTGTCATCGTTGAGGTGTATTTGTATAATTCACATGCAGACACAACTGGCTGTAGCATAGCAGTTCCTGTGAAAATCATGTTTCGACTAGGTATCAAAACTAAACTTACAACAAAGTTGCATATCCGCTTCTATGGACATCGTTACAACATTTCTCTTCGGTTCCCGCTCTGAGGTCCTCCGACCTGTGGCGTACGTGACCAGCGAACCAGTAAGGCAGCGTACCTACGTCAAAAATCGGTTTGAATTGTTCAGAGGGCTCGGTAGCCGCAGGGTACCTACGACCCGCTACTGTCATCAACCTCCTAACACGGAAACTTTGGGACGCAAATAGTGTAATCTTTTCATTTTCCCTGACTTTCCAGGTGTCCCATCGATTTAACTGACTTTCTTTGACCCCCTTGAGCTTTCCTGTCTTTCCAGAAAGTGGACCCCCTGCTAATTTATTGACTTTAATGAAATAGCCATTCAATATGAAGTAGGTAATGATGATTTTATTGATTATAATTCCGTAAATAAATGTGAGAGCAGTGGTGGCCGAGTGGTAACGGCCCCGACTTATGAGTGGTAGGTTGCGGGATCAAACCCAGCCAGGCGCATTACTTTGTGTAAGTAATTTATTTTCATCACCACTGCTCTCAAAAACGTTGAAGGAAAACATCGTGAGGAAACCGGCATGTCCTAGAACCAAAAATTCGAAGACATGTGACATCCACCAAGTCCACCAACCCGCACTGGGCCCGCATGGTGGATTACGGCCCATTCCCTCTCCTAGAGAGGAGGCCTGAGTCCCAACCACGGATATCTATGGTCCCAACAGTGGGAACATTATAAGGCCGACAATGCAATGCAAAATAAATGTGTTATGGTCGCCAATCATATTTTACTCAACATACCTACAACTCGACACTAAAGGTCTACTACAAAAAACTTTTAAAAAATTGAGAGATAGAGCCCCTTAGGGCTGTGGTACTATAACCTAAGGATATAACTAACTTACATAGGGACTAGGGGCCTACTCGGAGAGTTCATTGTATTAAATAATGACAACTACCAACATCTTTTCTTATGATTTATAGTTGTTTATTACAAAATTTATTGTTTTATCAAAAAAACTAGTGTTGGTTAGGTACAATCGGCGACATAAGTCTGTTATTGTTGCAGATTGTATCTAACTACAATACCTAACATACAATTCTTTGTCAGTCCACGGATCTTTGTGTCTGTTAGTACATGCGGTTAGTCTAAATGAAATATCTGCATTCGATTTAAGAGGTGTAATATACCACAAATGGGAAGATAATCTTGATTAAAAATGTACAAATCTTCCAATATGCAGGTTCAATCTCACAAAGATCCGTAGCGAATACGATATTGTAACTAAATATTATAGGTAAGTACATGAAAAGTATCATTTCATTTGAATTATTTGCTGAGTTGCTATTTTTATTAATCCATTGAAGTCTTCGTGCAAATGGGATCTCCAAAATTTGCATCTGCCCCACACAATGGCAGGATAATTTGGTGAAGAGATTCCTTGAAATATTCTTGCTATACTTCTTCCAGAAAAATTACAATCTTTATATATACATATTATAGATCGAACATCTGATGTAACTCTCTCCACATCCAAGGGTCTTTCTTCTAAATTCATATTAGCTGGTAAATGATCTCTTTCAAAATAGTTTTGTATAGTACTTTTTAACTCATTGGAAACTTTGAAGAGAATATCTTTAGATAGCTGTATGTTTTCCAACGAATAATTTCCAATATTGTGGAAAGCTATATTACATTCTTCTAACTGGAATAACCGGGCTTTTTCTTGAGAAATCACAGAATTATGTAAATCATCCAAAATACTATCAAGTTCAGTTGGACTAAGATCTCCTCTAGCTCTGATTCTGAAACCAAGAGTATTAAACTCTACTTTCAAATGAGATCTTTGTGAGGTCCCGGATTCAGTATTCCACTCTAAATTTTTTAACTGGTACTTAGTAATACCACTTTCCCAGCCGATAGCTGCTGCTACCTCAATGACATTAAATTCTAGAACACTACTGGTCATAATACCAGGGTTTCTCTTATTCTCTAGTAAAAGTGCCATTGCCAGTGGTCGACATGTCTTTGCCGCGTCATGTATTTTTTTCGGTCCTCCATATGAAGAAATTTTACAATTTATATAAGCATTATTTAGAAATTTTATGTACTGTTTAGGATGAAGTTCCACATAACATAACAGAGTAGCAATATTTTCAGAAGGCAAATCTAATTCTTCTACAGTGGCATCTGTAGGGATTCCCACTTCATGACCTGTACAATAGTTATGGGATGACACTTTGTCAGATTTAGCACATTCACAAGGAATAAACATTTTCGAGAGTAATTTTCTTATAGTAGGCCTATCAATAGAATTTGCATGTATATGCTTTAAAAGTTCATTTTTGTCACTACTACCTTTACTTAAAATTACATGGCAGTATGCAAGTTTGCCATCTCTACCAGCTCTTCCAACTTCTTGCACATAAGATTCAAAACTGCTGGGCATGTTAAAATGTATAATACATCTAATATCTGATTTGTTTATGCCCATACCAAAAGCAACTGTTGCAACAATTATTCTAAGTGTGCCATCCATGAAATGTTTTTGTATTTTTTTTCTCTGGGCAGCAGACATGCCAGCATGATAAGCTTCTGCAATGTAAGACATTCTTTTTCTTTTGTTCTTTTTACTCTCCATATTGAGTTTTCCAGTTTCTTGTAGACAAGATCTTAACACAGCTGCAACTCTTTCACACTCATCTCTCCTTATGCAATATACGATTATAGCATTAAAATGTATTATTTGTTCTGATAACAAGTATGACACCAGAGCTTTATCTTTATCTTTTTCAATAGAAACTGACAGGCAAAGATTATCGGGCAGGGCCGGGTTCCTAATTACTCCATTAGCCCCATCAGCAATATTAAGATGACTGATTATACTTTTTATTGTTGTCTGACTTGCAGTTGCAGTTAATCCAAGAATACAATTTACATTTAATTTTTCTCTTAGTACTCTGCAAATCATAAGATAACTTGGCCTAAAATTGTGACTCCATTGTGATACACAATGTGCCTCATCTATACAAACAAAAGCGATTGGAGGGAGCGATTTAAACAGACCAGATATACCATTTGATGAATCACCTGCTATTAAGGCTTCAGGAGATATGAGAAGAATATTTAACAAACCATCCTTCAAACACTGCAAGATTTTACCTCTCTGTGTTTGAGATTGATTTGTATGGTAACAACCTGCCTTTATGAATTCTGGTACATTCAACACTTGATCCTCCATAAGAGAAACTAGTGGAGAAATAACTAATGTTATACATCTATAGTGTTGACTGTAGAGATAAGCAGGAAGTTGATAACAAAGTGATTTTCCACCTCCTGTAGATAAAATGAGTAAAGTAGACTTTCCACATAAAATTCGCTTTATGGCATTTTCTTGTCCAGGGCGAAATGATTGATGGCCGAATTTAGCAAGAGCTAGCTTTAAGTCAACTGAAATATTTTCTTCATTGGTACTATACAGAGGTTTGATGCCACTCCTGTCATCATCTGTAGATTCCGCTAACATTTTCATAAAAGAATCTGGAATTTGACTAGGTTCAAAAGTTGATGCTAACATAGATTCATGTAGTTGATCAGTTATTGATTGATTACTGCTAGAAGGTTCAGATGCATACTTTTGCATATCTTCCAAAGTAGGAATATCATTTTCATTGTAACTATCTAATGGTAAAAGTGTTTCTCCTTTATGTGATCTACAGTACCTTGCCATGTGCCCTGTTTCACCACACTTAAAACATGCTATTTTACCAGCTTCGGGAAATTCCATGCCACCATGAAGACTCTTCTTACTCTTCCATAGCTGCTTTTTGTACTTGCTATAGTTCATACTTTTCTTTCCTCGTACAAACACTTTTTTCTCAATATTAATTTTAACAAAGTTCTCATTTAATGTTCCTGACTTAATTTTACTTTCCAAACCATTGCTTTCTTTGGAGTCATCAAGTTGGTCACTCTTTTCTAAAGAGTTAACTGTCTTGAGTACATTGGAAATTTGCAAGTGACGAGGTTGAATATCTTTTTCTAAACCATAAGGAACATATTCTTGAATATCTATTGGTTGATTTTCTAAACTGCTTTCATCGTTTTTGTTATTTTTATGTTGATTCTTGGTAGTAGGCTTAGTCTCAGATAGTCGTGCTTGTGTTATTTTTGCCCGACAAGGTCGTTCTTGCCGAATGTCTTCTACAGTAACATTTTCTAGTTTCCGCTTTTTCAGAGCAGGTTTCAATTTACCACTGATAATATCTTCATCTTCTGACTCACTATTTTCTACATAATCACAGGGCTTTTCTTTGATTTCCAAAACTTTTAAGTTTCCTAATCCAAATTTTTCAGGCTCTTTTGAATGTTCTGTCCCTTCTACAATACCAGTAGCTCTATCAAGCCATGCATCATTTAATTGTCTTATCAATGGTTTTCCTGTCAAGCCTGATGTTCTGGGTACATAACTCATCATTGCAATATTTTTACTGATATCAATACTTTCAGGATTTTTAAATGAAGTTACTAACTCAAAATTCATATGTAATTCAGTATTATTTTGCAAATTATTATGTCCTTGACTGTTATTTATTAATTGTTCATTACTAAAGGATTTATTTTCACATGCAGGCTGGGTTCTAGGCAATGAAAGCTTTCTTGGGTTTCTCAGAGAAAACTTTCGATTTTGGAAAAGTTTCTTGGATAGGTTTTCAGTGAACGGAGTAAAAGTATTACTATCTTGTTTGAGATTTGAAGTTGATAATAACTTCTCTAATTCTTGGCCACTTGGTAGTGCGGGAATCTCCAGCTGCGGACTTGTAGACTCAGTGGTAGTGTGTTCCAGCTGATTTGCAAATTCTGGCGACATAATAGGCTCATCGTCAATATCACAAATTGACAGAGAGCTTTCAAGAGCGTTGCTCTTAAGTTGGAAGTATTTCTTGTAGGCATATTTTATTTTCGCCGGTGCTTCCTTGATATCGAATTTCGAAGGTGTTCGACTATACTTTAACTTGAAGTCTTTTTCCCAACTTTTAACTACAAGCTTGCATTTCAAATAAGCTTTGTCTTTCTTTATTGTGTCAATAATATCCATATCACAATCAGCTATGTCACTGGTTCCACTAAATTAGTAATATTATAAGTAGTTATTTATATCGCAAGCTCAATCTAGTTTTAGTTTCAGTAAATATTATTGATTTCAGGAATAACTATGAACGTACTAAAGAATTTTTTGGCGCCTGAATTACATTATTTGACAACTCAGTCAATTGACAGTGTTTTTTTTTTAAATGCTTGGATACTAAGTTCTTTAGGCTAGATCTTCCTGAGTAAACAGTGACTTTCTATATCAATAGAATAAGGATGTAAAACATTCTAATATTTAATAATTTGGATGATGAATGAAAAATATCCCTATAAATGACGGAATTCTGAGGAAACAAATATATAAAAAAACAACCAAATTGAGAACCTAGTACTTTTTTGAAGTCGGTTGAAAAAAAATATTACATCCACCATCTTAAATAAAAAGATGACACATTCGCAACCACAACCCTCAAAAATGACTATTTTAACAAATTACTCGATTAACCTTTTGAGTGCGTAATTAGAGACACAATAGTAAGACAATGGCGCGTGAACTTGCGTTAATGCGGGGATCAAATTGTTTAAAATATTATTTTTAGTTTCATTCTGTATCAGTAAATCAAAGTATGGTACTCGTACTTAATTTTATTTCGAAAAAGGATCAATATATTGCATCTACGATTCGTCGCACTTTATAAATGTTGTGCGCCGCATTTATTTTTTCCAAGAAAGCGACATACCACTATACATAAAAAGGTAGGCAATCTGTGGACATACCCGTCCTTCTAGCGCGTCCGCGTCCTAGCGCGGAACAGCGGAATGACGTTTCTTTAAAACTCGTGCGTTCAATGAAAAAGTATGTTTTTTTTGGATTTTAATGACCTGCCCTGCGTTCAAAAATGAGATTAGAGTTAACTCTAATGACGTCATCGGGTAGATACTCTAAGCTCGCATTTTTGAACGCTCAACTGTCAATGCCAAGCAACTGTCATTACACCAACCTACCCTGCTCAGAGTTAGAGTTAGTTGGGTTAACTCTAGGATAGTTACTCGAGCTATAAAAGAACGACTCTGGGTTGCAACTCGAAGCTACTCTGGTTATTTTTGAACGCAGCCCTGCGGGGCTATTGCGTAACTCTGTTGACAGTTCAAGTGATGATCACTTGTTAATTAATAATGTGCATCATTGAACTGTCAATCAGCTAGTTTCGTATTGCCTATCTTCAGTGTCCAACTGCAGTGACGTCATTAGCCACTGGTGCCTTTGATAGCCACCGTAACACGTTTTGACAGATGTTATTGTATCGATAATTTTAAAATTGCGATTGTGTAAGCTTTTGAAGCTGTATAATAGTCGATAAAATTTTAGAGTGGTCACAATAGGCACCGTAAATTTTTATAATTCACCATAATTATTTTCACCGCAGTTTGTTAGTCACTTGTGGTATACGTAATACCAATTTTATGAAATTGTCAGTTGACAACTAAGTTCAGTGTGCAACGAATGCCAGTTGTCAACTGTTATTGAAAAAGTTAGCCAATAGCCCCCCAGGTCACTTGGACCTTTAAGTCAAGGAAAAAAAGTTTGAAGAAATATCGAGTGGTATTATTTTGGTCATACATATATCATAAAGTTATGTACTTGTATGTAGATTCAAAATAATTAGCTATGCTTAAAGAAGAGTATATATTATAAGCTGTATTATTTTATGATTTTGAAGCTAAAAATGTGCACTGGATTTAACTTACGCGTACATAATCAGACTATTCATTTTTGTTATTTTAGACGATTAGTGCGTTGCTAAAATCGTATGTACCTATGTGACCATGATATTTTTTTAAGTCATCCTGGAGATTAATATATTGCCTTTTATTTGATACCTGATGACATCCTCATGGTTATGATTACTAGTAGTGCATCATAATGGTACTTACCCGAAAAACCGAGATTTTTGTAGAAAAAGGTAAAAGCGTCCGTAAGTGCTCGGAAATAAAATATTAGAACAAGATTATAAATAGTAGGGTAGGGAACGACTTTGTGACTTGTGACTATTTATGGCCGCTCGCTACTGGATGGGCTTGATTCTTGACACAGTGGCGTATTGTTATGTGATTCCTCTCTCAGGAGCCCTAATCACCAGTAGCTTAGACACTGTTTCCGAAACTGGTGGCGATGGCGGTGGGTTACTATTTTTTTTTTTTTAATTTTTATATAGAAATTTTATACAGTACAAAACAATAGGTTAATTATAATAATAATAATAAGAGTTTGCTATTCGGGAGTATCGCAACATGACGCTTGAACTTAGGCCGCGCTTACCTCGTTTGCCCATGCATAATGTTTGGCCTGTTGGTCTAGTGGTTAGTGGCCCTGACTGCTATGCCGGAGGTCGTGGGTTCGATTCCCACCCAGGACAAATGTTTGTGTGATGAGCACGATCATTTGTTCTGTGTCTGGGTGTAATTTATCTATATATGTATGTATTTAGAAATATATAAGTATGTTTATCAGTTGTCTAGTACCCATAACACAAGCTCTGCTTAGCTTGGGACTAGATGGCGTTGTGTGATAGTTGTGGAATATTATTATTATTATAATAAGAATAAGGCGCTGGTGGCTGCTCTGGATTTGCAGTTGTCAAACTATTTTGATGACTGCAAAGATCTCACTGATACACACTCGATAATGTACTGCGCAGCTGTTGCGGCATGTCGTGTAGCTCACTCAAACTAATCTGCTTCAGGGAGGGCAACACTCGCCCACGAGTGATGCGCTTTGTGAGACGGGCGTTTTCGGGGACTGACATCAGCCCCCGAGACTATATGTCCTGTGTCACAGAGCGCATCGACTTCCTGAAGCAGAAGGTGTACGCATGGGCAAACCGTATCCGGAGGTATAAGCGGCGGGTTGAGCGGTACACCCAGAATCGCACATTCCGAAGTAATGAAAGGTGGGTATATAGGGCTTGGGAGCAGCCGGACCAAGGTGTGGCTGACACGCGCCTTCCGGATGATGACGTCATGAGTTCGTTCTG
Source organism: Mythimna impura (assembly GCA_905147345.3). Classification (NCBI taxonomy): domain Eukaryota; kingdom Metazoa; phylum Arthropoda; class Insecta; order Lepidoptera; family Noctuidae; genus Mythimna; species Mythimna impura. The sequence continues at coordinate 16,547,623 of LR990357.1, read as the reverse complement.
GCGTAACATCTGGTCGGTGCCTGTCAGTCATACTGAAGGTGGTTGGACTCGAGAGGTTGAACGAGCGTGCGAACCGATTCCAGAAATGGGGGCAATTACAATCAGCCCCCAAGATGTGGCCCGTGCAGTCCGTCCGTTGCCTAATTGGAAATCTCCAGGGCCGGACGGACTGCACAACTTTTGGATAAAGTGGCTTCAAAGATCGCACGCTCGTTTGGCATCTCAGTATCAGACCGCCTTGGAGTCTGGCTCGCTACCCGAGTTTCTTACAACAGGAGTTACCCACCTGCTCCACAAATCTGGTAGCACCGCGGAACCCAAAAACTATCGACCGATTACGTGTCTGCCGACAGTCTATAAGGTTCTTACATCCATCTTGAGAGCAAAGATTAACCACCATGTAGATAATAACGCTATCATGTCTGCCTCTCAAAATGGATGTAGGAATGGGTCCCGCGGTACTAAGGAGCTACTCCTCATCGATATGGCCATTAGCCAACAGGTTCGGCGTTCCCGAAAGGGATCTGTCGACATGTTGGATAGACTATAAGAAGGCCTACGACTCAGTTCCTCATACATGGCTCATGAGGGTGCTAGAATTATACAAAATTGATGCAACATTACGCACCTTCTTGATGTCATGTATGAGGCAATGGAGGACGGTCCTTCGCTATCCAGGATGTCGACATATCCAGAGGAACAGCGAACCGGTAAGGATCGAGCGAGGTATATTCCAGGGTGACAGTTTGAGTCCGCTTTGGTTCTGCCTGGCCTTGAATCCTCTAAGCACACTGCTGGAGAATTCAGGCCTAGGCTATCGGTTGAAGAGAGGTGGTCAGGTTATATCTCACCTCCTCTACATGGATGACTTGAAACTTTTTGCCTCCAACAATCTGGAACTGATGGAGCTACTGAAGGTAACTGAAACCTTCAGTAGTGCCATCAGGATGGAGTTTGGTGTGGATAAATGTGCAGTGATGCATGTAAAGAGAGGGGAGATTGTGGAATCCGTGGGTACCCAACTCTCGGATTCCATAAACTTGAGATCTCTCTCTCCAACCGAAACCTATAAGTATTTGGGTATGTCGGAAGCGTTAGGCATCAATGCTACTGACATGAAGCAAACGTTGAGGGAGCGTTTCTTTGGACGCCTGAAGAAGGTATTCAATAGCCTTCTTTCAGGCGGAAACAAGGTGCGCGCCTTCAACGGTTGGGTCATGCCGGTATTGATTTACTCTTTCGGCGTGCTCAAATGGACTCAAACGGAACTTGATGCCCTGGATAGGCGGGTCCGTACACTGCTGACTGCATACCGAATGCATCACCCACGATCGTCGGTCATGAGACTGTATATCCCGCGGAAGTGTGGGGGTCGAGGCTTTTTAAATGCTAAGACCCTGCACAATCGCGAGGTATGCAGTCTCAGGGAATATTTCCTAACCGCCGACGTGGGTATGCATCGTGATGTAGTGGCAGTGGACAAGGGACTCACCCCGCTCTCCTTGGCTAACGAGAGCTGGCGCAAACCTGTAGTGCTTGACACTAACGATCGCAGGGAAGTATGGCAGAGTAAGGAACTCCACGGACGCTTTTTCCGGGCCCTTCATGGGCCCGATGTAGATCAACTAGCGTCCGTAGCCTGGCTGCGCGTCGGTGACCTCTTTGGGGAAACCGAAGGTTTTGTCTGTGCAATTATGGACGAAGTTATCATGACGAATAACTACCGGAGATTTATTGTGAAGGACGGCACGGTTGACATCTGTCGGGCATGTCACCGACCGGGTGAATCAATCCGCCACATTATCTCTGGTTGTTCTCGTCTAGCTAACGGGGAATACTTGCATAGACACAACCTTGTAGCCAGGATTATCCATCAGCAACTTGCTCTGAATTACTCTCTTGTGGAATCGGAGGTGCCATACTACAGGTATGTGCCCGACCCAGTTCTCGATAATGGCGATATCACGCTGTACTGGGACCGGTCCATCATCACTGACAGGACTATTGTAGCCAATAAGCCTGATATAGTGGTGGTGGACCGAAGAGAGAGGCGTACAATGATTGTTGACATATCCGTTCCGCATGACGAGAACCTCGTGAAAGCCGAGAAAGACAAACAAATCAAGTATATTGATTTGGCTCGCGAGGTTGTCGACATGTGGGATGTAGACTCGGCGATCATTGTACCGATAGTCGTGTCAGCCAATGGCTTAATAGCCAAGAGCCTCGACCAACACCTTAGGAGGCTCGCGTTAGGCGGCTGGATCAAGGGCTTGATCCAGAAAGCGGTACTCCTGGACACGGCTCGTATTGTCAGGAGGTTCCTTTCTCTGGAGCCCTGACCGCCGGTAGCTTGGACCCTGTTCCTGTTACCGGTGGGACACTGTTTTTTATATTTTTAAATGTTTTTTTATTTTTTTTTATTGAAATATTTAAAAATATAATTTATATGTTACAATAATGAATAAAATAATAATAATAATAATAATAAATCCGCAGGGCAGTATTGTGGCGAACTGTTGGGCATTAGCGACCCCACGGACCCGATCTCCCGGGAGAATTCTTGTTCTTCATCTTCGGCTTGCCTTTATTGGCCGGCCGTAGTGAACACTGACGAGGAACAGAGCTCCCACCTCTCTCTTGCCTTTATTGGCTGGCTTGAGTGGAGATTCGCAAGAGCAAACGTGCTCGGGAGAAGGATGTATAATCCAGTAAGGTGCTGGTAGGGATCTTGACCGTACTTCCGGGATTGTCCTGATAGCCGTGGTATACCTCTCCACTCCTTAAGCACCTCAGGATATGTTGCCCTCTTGTTGCTACGTCACTTCGTGCTAGCGACCGTTTATGGGGGCCCATTTATTGAGTGTGCAAGTCATCCCCTGCCTTTTGTCGATGGATATTAATAACATTGTTTAGGCAGGGGCCATAGTCTTAACATAGTTCCTGGTAACCAGTCCACTTAAGACTCCAAAAACCATAGCCTTATATCTCAGTTTTCCATATGTTGCAATAGTTTCCCACCAACCGGGGGTTGTCCTTGGATGCACTAGCATAGTGCGTACAGGGATAATCACCGGTTCGTACCACTTTCCATTAAAAGCGTCTAAAAGGGCCTCTGCGAGTTGGTTTCGGCTCCTCGTACGCCTTCCAAAGGTCCAGGACCTTAGGGTGCTGAGATAAATAAATGAATAAATGTATAAAAATAATAATAACGTTTATTTCTCACCACAAGCCAAAATATACAGACAATCTTACAATAAGAAACATTGCTAACAATTTTTGGTTGTGGATCGCTGGTGCCTGTGGTAGGTAGTAACACCTGTAATACAGGTCACCAGGTCCCCACCTGTTCCGAGTTACATAGTTAGTAGCTTACATATCAATTCAGCAAGTAAGACAAATTACAAATATATAGTGAGTTTAATAACCTCAGGAGTAAATGACTAAAGACAGTAAGAAAATAAGATAAAATAATGAAAGTATGTGTAGGTATGTATGGGGAGGTGTTAATGTAAGTATGTTTGTGTATGAGAGTGTTATGATGTGTGTTGTGTGTGTTTTGGAATTTGTGTGATTAGACTAATACGTCCAAGAGAGTTTCTGTGGCAGCGTATGTTTGGCCTTGAAGCCAGCCTTGTAGAGTGAGTTTAAAATTATGTTTGTTTAATGAGTGCAAGGAAAGAATTCGGTGTAATTTATTGTAAAGATGAGGACCAAGGAAAATAAAGAACCTATGACTAAAATATGTTTTAAGAGGAGTAGCTTTAGCTACTAGATGGTTGCGGCGATTTGTTTCCTGCGAATAGTTGGTAATAGCATGTTGTTTGATAGCAGTGGCCAATACGAATAATTGCCTAACCGTTAGAACTTGACAATATTCATAGAGCTCAGTGGTGGGATAAAGTCTTGGCTTGAAACAGCACACCTTAAGAACGGCTCCCTGTGCGCGTTCTATCTGAATACAGTGAGATTTTGCTGCACCACCCCAGGAAGAGATACAATAAACCAGAACTGATTGGCACAATGCTTGATAGGTCATTTTCATTATGGTAGCATCCGCCGACTGGCGTAGTTGTTTAAAAATGTAGATCAACTTGCGCACTCTGTTCGAGAGGTGTATTATGTGATCCCTAAAAGTAAGGTTGCAGTCAATTACAATCCCAAGATACCTAACCAATGGGACTCGTTCAACCTTGCAGATGTTGTGATCATGATTGCTATTTCCGTCGCCATTACTATTTGACTGATTCAACTGGGCAGCAACATACAGTGAACTTGAGGCTGGAACATTGGTATAACGAATAGAAAAATCCAACATCTTCGTTTTTGCGATATTCAGTGTGAGCAAGTTGTTAGTAAGCCATTCACTGACTGTGTTGAAACCCTTCTGTGCATGAAGATATGTGTCCTCCCAACTATCCGATGCAAATACTAGAGCTGTATCGTCCGCATACGAAAATATTGAACCGCATTCTAGGCTGAGGCTACACAGGTCATTCATGTAGATTAAAAATAAACTGGGACCGAGAATACTACCCTGTGGTACACCAAAAGTAATGTTTAAGTCAGTGCTAAAACAGGTTCCAATTTTAACACATTGTGTTCTATTCGTAAGATAGCTCTGAAATAGTGAGAGTTGGGTACTTCGTATACCTAGACACTCGAGCTTAGTTATTAAGATTGGAATTGAGACCGTGTCGATTTGCGAGATCTAGGAACAGCGCAACGCATTTCTTACCATTATCAAGTTTTTGAGCTATGTGATTAACCAATTTATGAACGGCATCGGCAGTAGACAGATTCTTTCGAAAGCCAAATTGGTTGATCGACAATAGTTTGCGTGCCTCTAAATATGCAACCAGCCTTGAATTTATTATTCTTTCCAGAATCTTGGACATTGCAGGTAGTACAGATATGGGTCTGTAATTTTCGACACGGTCACGATCACCAGATTTAAAAATAGGGTGAAGAATTGCCTTTTTGAACAAGTCAGGGAAGACACCAGTATCAAGGCACAGGTTACAATCATATGTCAGCGGAGGTATAATAACATTTTTATGCCGTTTTAAAAAACTAGAAGAAATATCATCCCAGCCGACCGCACAATCATTCTTGAGTGAAACGATTAAACGTTCCACTTCCAGCTCATTTGTCCTAAGTAGGACAAACGATTCCTTCTGAGGGCTGGGCAGCGAGAAAGACTGTGGGTCTCTATTTATTTTATCGGCTAGGCGTTTCCCTACGTTTGCAAAATAGTAATTGATTTCATTTATAGTGCTTTGCTTATCGTTATTATCCGCTAAGAGATCATGGGCTGAAGACTTTAATTGACCTATGCTTGTGACATTCTTAATTACTCGCCAAAGCTGTTTAGAATTTCTACCTGCTTTTTCAAATTCCAGTCTCTCATAGTCTCTTTTTGCTTTTCGAAGTAGATTTGTACAGAAACTACGATACCTTCTGTAGGACACCACGAGGATTTCGCTTGATGGATCTTTTTTTAACTTCTTGTATAGATTGTCTCTGTGGCGCATACATTTCAGTAAACCTTGAGTTATCCAGGGCTTAATCGGCCTGCGTCTACGTGAGATAGAGATAGTTTTAGTGTTCTTAGATAGAGCCAGGCGAATTGGTTCAATTAAATATTCAGTAGCCAAATTAGGGTCCCTCGTTGCATAGACTGAATCAAAACTAATATTGCAAATGTCATTAGCAAGCTCATCGTCATTTATTTTCGTGCTTTGGTTAGAGTTTAGTGTTTTGATTCCATTGAATGACAAAGAAAGTATAACTGCAGAGTGATCTGTGACAGTAGACTCTAGCACCAAGACTGTGCTAGCGAAAGTTGTTTTTATATTGGCATGGTCGAGACAAGTAGATCCGTGAGTAGGCAAAGTGTGTCCAGGAATAAGTCCATGGTGAGATAATAAGTCCAAATAATCTAGCGAGTACGAATCTTTATTATTGTGGGTAATATCAATATTTATATCTCCCATAATTACAATGTTTCTAAATGATTTAACTTCACATAGTACACTGTCCAAAGATTGTATGAATTTTGAGAGATCTTTAAATGCATAAGGTCTGTAGATAGCAATTATGGCTACATCAGATCCAATCGTGACTGTCAGACAGTTTACTTCGGACAGGACCGGTTCTTTAACTATCACATTTGCTAATGAATTATTGACTACAACCACTCCATCATTCTGATTGAAGGTTTTTGATGACTTATGGGAAGTATATCCATCCAGAATGGGAATTGCGGGGTTGCGGGACAGCCAACATTCTGAAAGAACAACAACATCACTAGGCACTGCAATTCTTTGTAAAAGAGTTAAGAGCCCCGCGTAATTAGCCTTTAAACTGCGTATGTTTTGTGACAAAATAGTTAAACAGGTGTTAACGGGTATCAGCTTGGAACACTGATCAGGGTTGCATGTTGTCGCATTTGAGAAAGTAATGTTATCCAAATTTTCCAGCATATCATTTATATTATTTGAATTATCGAATGGTACGGTTTGAAACTATTGGGGACAAAGTACAGAATTTTTAAATTTACTATTTTTCGAGTGACATATGAGTCACGCCAGTATTCCAAGGAAATGCAAGAGCCACCACTAAAAACTACTACCTCTCTTGATCGTAAATGTGTGTAGGGTATAAAGTGTGTATTTTTGAGAAAGTGTAATTGTATGAAAGTGTATAATTATGTGGATTAGTATTTTATAAAAATCAATTTTTTTTAAACATTAAGTGACAAAAATTATTACAACAGTTCGAATTAGGTATTCCAAGTTTTTTGATTAAAACAAAGTAATAACACAAGGAACAATTAAAAATATAAAAAATGGGCATGCAGGGTTTTGTAACTATGACGTAATATGTGTACAGTCAACTTTGAGATATCTTGGCTAAGTCTTTCTCAGAATTCACTACGATACGTTGCGCTCCGTCTTCTTTTCGTAGGTAAACTTTACCGTATGCCGTCCAGCAGTGTTTGTATTTATGCTGAGCTGCGAAATCTCTTGCCAGAAAGTGTATCTTTCGGGTTTTTGAGGGCAGGTTATCACATAAATAGATTATTAATTTTGTTGTTTCATTGTTTACAACAACCTCTTCGATAAATATAAAAAACCGAATTTCTACATGTCCGCCCGATACAATGTTATTATAGATTAAAGTCATCTCAACTCAGGTCCCCAAGATACAGGTTCTACCTAGTTTGGGGACCACCATCCAAATATATCTTGAATTACTAATTAGTTACAGACAATATTAATCATATATTAGTTTTAAGGTATTCTTTATTTACTGTAACAATGAACAATAAACATTATTCTTATTCTTAGGTACCTTGGGACCGTTGAGTCGCAGGTGCGTTGTATTGAGCTTGTTGTTAATGTTGTTTTTATTGAAGGTCCTGACTGACTGAAGTACTTTTGTTTTAAGCAAAACCGTAGTAAAATCGACAATAATGGTGTTATTCATGGAACTCTGGGAGTTTATTCTATATACATCCTTTAAATCAGATTCAACGATGGTGGTGTCAAGGACGTTACCGACATTTCTCACTGCGTTTGCCAGATCCAGTTTCGATTCATTAGCAATTTTAGGGATGTTTTTAATTTCAAGACTGGATATTCTTGAGTGTTTTTCCAGCTGATCGATTCTTTCCTCAAGTTTACAAATATAATCCCGATTTTCTTTTCTCTCAACTTCAAAATCATGCATTTTTTTCAACATCTCTTCGTATTTCGCAACAGAATAATCTACGTAGTCTTGAAGTTTACTGCATTGATTCTTGATTTCCAGCAACGACGCCGCAGTGTTCGAGTGATGCAATGTTTGCTCCTTTCTAAGGTCTTTGATTAAGTTGGAAATTTCGTCCTTGAACTCGTTCATTTTGAAAACATTTTGTTGATCATCCCACTTCCGTTTATTACGCGAGGTTATATTTGCATCCATGCAGGCATCATTCGATTCCCCGAGCGTACATATATGTTCGGCTCAGATTGATGAAGAACAGGAGACTGTTTATTTATCACGGCCGGAGATGCGGGAGGAGTGCGTTTTAATGACATCATTTTATGGAGAGCAATGCTGCCGTCATAATAAAGAAGGCCGTAACTGACATTTTTGTCAAAAATGAGTTATAAACATATTCGGAATCAGCAAAGAAAATGCTATCTTATGGTCTTACACACAAAGCTGTAACTCGTATTAGACCAGAGATATCATAAGGATTTTAGCCGTAACTACGTCACAAATTCTGGTTTTTGAATCTGAAAAGCCGTAATTACAAAATAACGGCCTTTTTTGTTAATATTTTCGTATTGCTAGTCAGGAAGGCCGCAATTACCAATTAGGGCTTTTTAACTAAGCAAAACTTTAAATTTACTACAAAAAGAAGCCCTAACTTCACAATAAGGGCTTTGCATATTAGTATTTTGAAGGGACAAGCGCGCGGGAGTGGGCGCGGGGAGAGTATATTTGAATGAATCCGCGTCGCTCAGTTGCTAGCTAGGAGGCCACGCGAGGGTTTAGTCGATAAATGTCAGATTCTACAAATGTCAGATGAGTTTAAAATGCCAGATTCTGTGAATTTCACATTTTTTTTTTACAATTGCAATATGATAATTTTCTTAAGTGCGTGTATAAAAATATTGCTAATTTCAAAAGTTGATGTTGTTGCTGGTTGTTGTTTTTTGCATTAGAAAATGTAAAATTATATTATCTAAGGTGTTTGTCAACGTTGCTAAAATTTTATGGAAATAAAAAAAGACAGTTATTGGGAAATTATTTAATAATAAAATTACAAAATTATCGTCGTTTAGTTAAACAAAACTTGTTCTTGTATTAAGAAAAAAAAAACTTAAATGATCTATAACCAACAATTAAAGTCATCAATTTCGTAAAACAAACCTTCGATGCCATTAAAAAAGCATCATTTTTATGTTAAAAAACAAACATTAATCAAAATCAAAATATAAAATCAAATAACTTCTACTACTATCAGAAATAAATTTGACTGCAGCAGATGTACGTAGATTTTTTTTTAAAAAGTCTTTGACATTTATTTCTCCCCCTTGAACTTATAACTTGAAACTTAGAAGCCTTGGATGCAAGGCTTCTAAGTTGCGCCGGACAACGCCACCGGACCACTAATGCACTGGAGGGGTGGCACCATTGTATGAATGTGCTGATCCCGAAAAGACCCAATCTGTTCTTCTTTGTCGAAAAACTAACAAAGGAGGCTAGACATTTTGACATAAAAATAAAAAAATCTTTTTGCGAATCCCAAAGGAAGAACCGCCGAAATAAATATGTTTTATTTGATAGAAAGTATAAACGATTGTGCAAATCAGTTACAAGGGGGAGAAATAAATGTCTGATTGAACAAGTTTTGTTTTAACTAAACGACGATAACTATGTAATTTTATTATTAAATAATTTCCCAATAACTGTCTTTTTTATTTCCATAAAATTTTGGCAACGTTGACAAACACAATATATAATATAATTTTACACTTTCTAATGCAAAAAACAACAACTAGCAACAACAATAACTTTTGAAATTAGCAATATTTTTATAAACGCACTTAAGGAAATTATTATATTGCAATTGTAAAAAAAATGTGACATTAATAGAATCTGGCATTTATAGAATCTGGCGTTTATAGAATCTGACATTTGTAGAATCTGACATTTATCGACTAAACCTTTAATTGGTTAGTACAAGTAAGAATTGATTGTTTAAAAACGCTTCAAGTTAACTGGAATTAGTTGTATGTACCTACTTGAATGTGTCTTGTGTAATATTTTAAGCTTGACTGAATACTTCAACTTATGAGACTGACTAAATTAATAAAGTACCAATTTTATTAAGTTAATATTCGTGGTTTCATTTTAATAAGTCTTCTTTACAATCGTCATTATCGATTCGTAACTTACGTTTACTATAAAAAAAAGGCGCAACTGTACATTTGAAGCTTTAGATGCCAGGATTTCGGCTCTAAGAAGATCGAGTTCTTTATATGAAAAGCCGTAATTACATTATTTCACAATTACGCCCTTTCAGATAAGTATTTCACATTTTATTATTATATTTTTGCTAAAATAAAAGGGAAAAAATTGAATTAAATTAATATGCGTGTATAAATTTAAATAAATTATGGTTCATAATAACGCCTGTATTTATTAACGTTTTATAAAACAATAACCACTTACTAAAACCATTCAGTAAATCGCGGGCCTTCATTTTAGATAAAACTTTAATTATCTCGGAATCAGCATTGATGTAGTTACGGCCTTCTTTCTAATGACGGCAGAATGCTACGATTTAGTTTTCGGCAGTTTTTATTATGTATTTATATATACTTATAAACAATCTTAAATAAAATTAAGATGTATTCAAACTTTCATTCATATAGTTTTAAAATACCAAAAAAATAAAACTACAAAAAGTGCAAAAACTCCAGTCTTAGATTCGAACTCGAGACAGTGCGAACGGCAATGCGCTGCCAATACCGCAGTGCTACGACGTAATTATACTAACGCACTAAATAAAAAACTTTTTACAAAAAAAAAAATACAACCGACTTCAATGTAAAAAAACAATGAAAAGTGCAAAATAACTTTAATTTCGGAAGTCGGTGTTTCTATAATAGTTTTGTCTCTTCGTTATTTAACACCGACTTCCGAAATTAAAGTTATTTTGCACTTTTCATTGTTTTTTTACATTGAAGTCGGTTGTATTTTTTTTTGTAAAAAGTTTTTTATTTTTCACTTTTTAGTTATGGTACCACCACTAAAAAGTACCCCTCAGCCATACTTAAATACCTTATAGCCAGAGTGCATCTTATGACAATTCTTATAATACCAAACACGGTTAGATTAAATTTATTTATTACAGAGTTCCGGTGCCTAATTTCAGGCTTCATCATCAGATCAGTTCGATATATTACCCCTCTTCTTTCAGTCAGTCATCGACTACACGTATAAACAAAGCAATTTTACTTGTTATGACAGTTCTGCTGTGATCCCATGAGGAGTTCTGTTCCATATCTACGAAGTTCATGATCATATCATAACAATATTTCTATGGGACCAACTTGGAAGCATAACCTTTCAATCAAAAAAAAAAAATCGGTCTACAATTGACCGAGAAATCGGTGACCATACATAAAAAAAAAAAAAAAAAAAAACATACATTCAACCGAACATATAACCTCCTCCTTTTTGAAGTCGGTTAAAAATTACGATCCCAAGCGAGGCGTAGTAGGCGCTGTAGTCCGTATCCTTTGTGTTTAATAATGAGTCCAAAGTTCAAACTGAGCACTTTTTAGCAATGTTGGTGTTTGTTTAAAAGTTTAACTTGTGTTTTGGAATAGATATAATTGTTATTTCACTATAATTTTCGCACAGTTTGTCACTTGCTCACTAAGGTTTATGAAGTTATATTTTGCTCGTATGAATAATTACTTTTTTCACTGATTTGTAATTTACGCACTACGAGAGCAAAAAAACACGTCTGTTCACCGTGACACCGCGAGGGGGGGGGACGAATTAATTACATAATGCATGACTACATAGCTAGCCACTTTCGATGTAGGGATCTGTGGTCCCAGTCTCACACTGTGGAGGTGTACAGCAGCAGGGCGGCTCCTCAGTAGTGCTACCACGAGCTCTCAACGCGATCCATTTTACGAACTAAATTGAATTGTTAAAGGGCTACATTGTTTTTAATATACACCGTGTAATTGACAGGTTGGCAAAAACTGAAACAGTAGCTTCATGACCATGATTATGACTGAAAAACGTTGGAATTTTCTTCAGGAAAATTGTCGAATTTTCCGACCGTTTTTCAACTAGATTTGTGTTCTATTTATTTGTTACAACAAAATCCAGCCCAAAAACACAATTTTAGTGAAAAAAAAGCAAAAAACTTAAATTCGGCAATGTAATCGTAAAAGAAAATTCATACAACCCGCGGGGAATCAGCTGTTAGCCGTAAAAGTTTACTGAACTCCGTAGTGCCTACGACAAACAGAGACAGCATACCGCTCGCTCGCTCGCTCCTTTTGTGTGGTGCGCGGGTGCGCCTTTGCTTACGCGCCGACGCGGCGACGCTGCTAGGGTTGTAGTACCGCGTACGGAATTTAATACTTGTAATTTTATTTTCTTTATGTAAAATGCTTTAATAATAATTAGATACTCAGGAGTATGATTACTTTATTATTTCTTAACCTTTTGACGTGCGTAATTAGAGACACAATAGTAAGACAATGGCTTGCGGGCGCCGGCTACCGCCTGAGCGTTAATGAATTAATTCCAAAAACCTTATTTTAAATCGTTAATGATCTACAGTATCATATATCATTATATTACGAAGCTGCCCGAACTGTACACACGCGTTGCATTACAGTAATGTAAATTGTTTGCTTTAGACAATTTAGTGGGACATAAAACATAAAAACAATGTGTCAATATTGCCAGATTCACATTCTACCTGTCAATCCCTGAGCGAAAGCCGGCGTTCGCGCGTGTAGTCACGAAAAGCTTTGCTTATTTTCGATTTTTACATACTATAATGAAAACTTCTTATTTACGTTCTTGAATAAATACCCTATAAAAAAAACTTAATTTATAATCTATGCGAACGCCGACGTTTGCTTAGTGTTTAGAAAATGCGCAAAATCGCGCGCATGCTGCTAGGGGATTGACAGGTACTAGGTTTAAACTTGGAAGCAGAACCATGAGTAAAAGTTACAAAAGATAGCGGTTAATAACAATGTTTATCATACGATTACGATACGATTATTTTTCAATACCTAGTTCTTCATCTTTATCTCAATCGCAGGCAGACCACTGTAACTACTGCGCCATGGGCACCTCGACTAACGTCTATTACCGAAATAAAAATGTTTAATTTCATACCATGTGGGCAGCCCTAATTGCTACACGTGTCACACACACTCTCAAAGGTTTGCCGACAAACGAAACCTTTGCCGCCATTTCAGTTTGCCGCGATTGCTGGTGAGTTCTGGACGTCTATTTCGTTTTCTTTCAACTGTCGAGAGTTCGGGACTGTGTATTGCGTTCAGTTGAGTTGTGTGTTTTTGTGTTGTGTGGTATCGTCATGAATCGGCGTAATGAAACGTTTAGTGCTCGCGAATATGGCCAGATGTTAATGTGCTTGGGTGAAGCTAGAGGAAACGCGTCGTTGGCATTAAGGCTCTATGTTCAAAGACACCCAAATGAACGACATCCAGCTAATAGTCGTACTATCACAAGGGCATATCAACGTGTTTTAGAAAATTTACCTATTGTGCCGCGTCAGGAAGGTGCTGGAAGGACAATCCGTGTTCGTTCTGAGCAGGCGATTTTAGATGTTGTCCGTCGAAATCCGCGTTTGGGAACCCGTAGGTACTGCTGCAAAACTTGTAAGGCGTAATAACGGACCCCGTGTTTCACATCGTTGAACCAAAAACTCAATGAGGATGTGACAATGATGCCTCGTCTCCATGCCGAAACCCTGCGTAGAGCACAACTGTGCGTGCAGCTCGGAGGCAACCACTTTGAGCCATGCCTTATACGACCCGAGAGACTTTAATTTAGGTAAGTGACTATTTTAATTTTTGATAGGTTTTGAATTCGTGTTAAAATTTTTTGATAGGTGTGTTTGTGTGTGTAGTGTACTATGTATTTATTCCAAACTGGTACGTCGGGACGTGGACCTTACGTCCCGAAGTACCTACCTATTAGTATGAATGAACAATGCGCGAGGTACAGGGTCGCGCGCGTATCGATATATTCGTTATACATTGCGTAGCCGAAATAAAATTGAAAATTGAAAGACGTTCACCTATCATTTCCGGGAAAATATTTCACTATCAAAATATTAACAATACCAGCCTGAATTCATACTTTTCGTTTTTGCCAACCTGTCAATTACACGCTGTATATTAAACCTGATTATAGTTAGTTCACAATCAGTAACTGAATCGATTTTAATAATTTTTACACCATGTATTTTTTCCCAAAAATATTTAAAATAAGGTCCCAAGCTAGACATCACCGACACTAAGTACAACACAGGTCACGGCAGGTCATAGCGGGCATCAGGCGCCAGCACACAGCTGGGTGCGGGAGCAGAACAACCCCTCAGTCTCCTGGATGGCCCGGTGACCGTGTATTTGTGCGGACCATCAGGTAACATAACAAGCTTATAACTTTGTGATTTTTCATGATATAGTTATGAATGAATGAAATGAATGATCTCTACTTATCCCCCTTTCCCGCTCGAACGACTGACATTTTCATAAATCATGGTGCGCGTCTCGCTAGAACATGCTACTCGCGCTGCACCATCGACGTAGTCGTGGCGCCCCATGTATCGTCGTACACCACTAGCATGTCGCGCGGCCTTGGTGCTGTCGGCCCACAACTCCATTGTGTAGACGCTTGTGCAATGATTCATAACGAGCTGCGCTTTTATGGCATCGTTGAACACATTTGTAGGTACCAAGGCTAGTAATTCCTTTTTTTTTGGCAATTTGTTTTTGCATAAATCATGACTGATTGATACCCACCTAATGACTGGAGGGCACGCCACATGGCCTCTTTGAGGCGTGGTTGGAAAGACCTCACGGCGCGGCGTCCTCACCTTCCGCATGACGCAGGTTCTCACCGAACACGGTAAGTTCGGGAAGTTCCTGCACCGGATTCGTGCGGAAGCGACGCCCGGGTGTCGCTACTTTGTGGACCGCCTGGAGGACACGGTGGAGCACACGGTGGAGGTGTGCCCCGCTTGGGCACAGCAACGCCGTGTCCTCGTGGGGGCGATCGGTGGCGGCAATCTCTCGCGCCAGGCCTCGGTACAGGCCATGGTCCGGAGCGAGGAAGAGTGGCAGGCGGTCGCCTCCTTCTGCGAAGCAGAAATGCTAGCAAAGGAGGCGGCCGATCGCGTGAGGCAACGGTCCTCACGCCCCAACTGCCGCCGGGATTCCGATCCCGATTTCCGGCCACGGTAGGCGCGGTCTTGCGGACGGCGAGCAATGGGTAGCCCGCCGTCCCGGGCGTGAGGACCTTCGTTCCCTCACGCGTGCAGCCTCCTCCTTCGTTAGCATTACTGCTTCGCAAAAGGAGGCGACCGCCTGCCATTCCTCCTCGCTCCGGACCATAGCCTGAACCAGGGCCCGACGCGAAAGGTCGCTGCCTCCAATTGCCTCCACGAGGACACGGCGGTGCTCTGCCCAAGCGGGACACACCTCCACCGTATGCTCTACCGTGTCCTCTGGGTGGTCCACACAATGATGACATCCGGGCGTTGCTTCCGCCTGAATCCGATGCAGGAACCTCCCGAACTTGCCATGTCCGGTGAGGACCTGCGTCATGCGGTAGGTGAGGACGCCGTGTTGCCGCTCCAGCCACTCCTCAAAGAGGGGACTTACCGCCATAATTGTAGCGTGCCCAGCACTGGGTTGCGACAGTCGCCGTCGCCATTCCACCATGAGATCTCGCCGGAACTCTGTCCGCCAAAAAGTTTGACACTATCTCTCGCTCCGCCCAAGAGCGGGATTTGTCATTAGATGATTTTCCCACCTAAAAAAAAACCTAATGACTGGAAAAAATTGGTACGTTCAAGTACCACTATAGTAGAATTAGGTGTATTTTGAGGCTATAATTTGACTAAGTTCAATAAAGTGAAATGTCGGATTTTAGCAAATACTTACCATTTTATTGACTTAACGGTGAATAACAACACTATTTCAACATTCCCATTGGCAAGTAGGTATATATTATTATAAAATTAATAGAATTTACAAAGGTGGTAACTAAGTTTTTGTTCTTGAATATATTAAAAAGTACTTAAGTACTGACATAATCACTTCTTGCGTTACTAATATCTATTCTGCTTCTTAATCTAATATCTTTATACAGACAACGAAACAAAACTGTTGTACTGAGCAATATTTCTCTTCAAGATGTCAGCGCACAAGCCCAACACTCTTTCAAACCTGAAATCAAAACAAATAATCTGGCTGCACTTTTTTTTCCTTCTTTATTATTAGTTTGGGGTTTATAACCACTAGGATATGTCAACCCTATTGTACCTTAAACAATATTAATGTAAATACATTTAACAATACTTGCTGTAAGTACTTGAATTTGGAATACAAAATAATTTGAATCCATCGCCATCATCTTAAGATACTGTCTTAAGATGATAGCGATGGATTCAAATTATTTATATATTTATTCAATTACGACTTTAGTTATGTTTATTTTAAGTGACAATGTTTTATTAAAAGTATGGATTATAATGGGATTAATAAATATAAAGAATAAATTATAATGAAGTTTGTTGTTATAAAATTATGTCGAATTCTGAAATCAAATTTATTTTTACTTACACAATGCAACCAAAATGAATATAAAAAAGAATACCTACCTACAAACCCTTTCATTCACGCATTAATTTAGGTGAAAAAAAGTCCGGGCATAAACAGTGTTAATGAGTTTATCTTGTATGTAAAACAAACTAGCGCAAAAATTTGTTAGTAAAGAATATTTTCTGTTTCATATTTACCTGGCACGATCAAGCTTGACACATTTAAGAGACCCATCAGCGCGAACAGTTGCTGCCCGTGGTCTGTCTAGCAATAATGCGATCTCTCCAAAGTAATCTGATGGCCCCAATCGTCCCACTTCTACCGCAGAACCTTCCCCCTGGCCACTTCTTTGTTGGAGCACGACTGCAGTTCCTACAAAAAATTATATTCTTTAACAAAATATGTTGTAACTTTGTATCAGGGGCGTAACTACCGCCATATCATTCGCATCAGTGATACAGGGCCCCCGGCCTACAGGGTTCCCGACATGGGCAACAATTCGTACCATGTTATCCACTGGCCATCTCTACCGTGGCATAATGCGACCTCGGCTCATTGTCTCTGTGCTGCCAGTTTTTCGTTAGTAGACCCTTATTTGCACTAATTACGCCACCGCTTTGTATTTAAATAAATATTAACTAATCGCGTCAAAACTCAATATTACAGCGAAAGATTAAAGGTAAAGAATATCTAAGGTAATGTCCGCCTCTGTACATTAGTGCGCATTAAATGTCAAGGGTTTTTTTTAATCAACGTTGCCTCACACTAGGAATTACTCCTGTATCGCAGGTGCTTTCACAAACAAGCAAGACACTCAGACCCGGTACTACTGTCTGTAGTTCGTACAAATATTTGTTCCGTGCGGGAATCTCCGTAGCAGTCAATCGTTCAAATACTACGACAACCGTCTCGATGATAGATGCACTATCGTATAACCGACAGCATTATTACTAATAAAAATAAGAACATTACCTTCCACTATTATGTAAAAATCGTTGCCAGGTTCACCTTGTCTGACAATGATCTCGCCGTCAGTGAAAGATACAGGTTCTAAGGCGTCAGCCACTGTCAGGCGTTCCCATTTCTCTAAACTTTCTGAAAAAAAAAAAATACAAAAGAATACAATATTTAGACCGAGCGTCTGTTTCGGATAAGTTAAAAATTTTGTTGAGATCAATTCATGTTGCCTCATGGAGGGGAAGTAACCATCCTCTAGAGAAACGGCACTTTATCGATATTAGCGTGCACAAGGTTTCGTCCATATAATATATATTGTAGGGTCACGACATATATGTCGTCTTAAAAATTGATAATTTCATGATATGGCCAAGTCAAACTGGCCAGACCATTTTAAATGTTAAAGTTTGATGATATTTCAATCCTCGTTTGGCCTACTTTCTTTAGATTCTTTATTATCACAGACGAGTGACTTTTATTAGCCAAACGAGGATATACATATCATCAAATGTTAGCGTTAAAAAGATCTGGCCAGTTTTAGTTGGCCATATCATGAAATGATCAATTCTAAGATCTGGCCACGACACATAATATACACCACTAATTTTTAATTAGTACAAATACTTAAAAGGCTTATTAGAAAGTCTTGTTATTATTTAACTGAAGTCTCAATTAATAATATACATAAACAGCAAAGTTATTAGCGTTTGTTTATATACCAAAATGTCACTCAATTTATGGATATATACTACAGGATTGTGAACGAATAAATGACGATCAAAATGGAAATACACTGCGCGTAGTATTTTCTAGTAGTAATTGTTATGAATGATTTTATTATGAATTTACCAATTATGACAAATTTTCGGACGATTTTGTGATTTCGTTTTTTT
This sequence comes from Mythimna impura, assembly GCA_905147345.3. Classification (NCBI taxonomy): domain Eukaryota; kingdom Metazoa; phylum Arthropoda; class Insecta; order Lepidoptera; family Noctuidae; genus Mythimna; species Mythimna impura. The sequence goes on along the minus strand of LR990357.1, from coordinate 16,529,376 downwards.
TTTTTACTTTTAAATACAAAAATATTATCAGTAACGAGTACGGATAGAGCCCCATTTTTTTGTACTAATTAAAAACTAAGGGTGTATTTATGCAAAAAGATTCAAGGGACAACAACAACAGCGATTGGCAATTACTCAATTTGTTTTTATTAATTACTTTCATTATCTTTATAAACGAGTATATATAATTCTTCTGTATCTGTTTTTATCACCTAGACGGTTTAACCTATTTGGATGAAACTTTGTGTGTATATTTGAGTGAGTCCCTGGATGGTTTTAAAATATAATTCAATCCTTTAGGTGCCGCTCCAATCGCGTTCTCATTTTTATCTAACGAAAAGTTAGCTTTCGCACAGGACTTCTGTCAGGACCGCTAGTTTAATTTGATAAATCTCAGAGTCAAAAGAGCCAGTTCTCGAGTAAGTGTGTTGGAAAATAAATTATTATAATACAGCTTACCTAATATGGAAACGCGCGACAAGAATTCATCGTACATGCGTCTCTTCCTAATTGTAGAACCCATTAATATACGACGGTAAGAGTCACGATCCAAGCCCCACAGCTTTAGGGAGGTGCGTGCGCGCACAGTGGCTGCTCTCGGTGTTCCGTATATCAGAGCCAGTTCACCAAAACTGCCTCCTTCTCCAATGGTTGTAACAGGTTCTCCATTCACTAGGACCTAAAGATCCATACATAAGTTATTGTAGGTACTAATTTTAAATAATTTCCCTAATAGTTGTTTTTTTTTTAGAAAACTAAAGCTCACTCACTTCGACTTCTCCAGAATCAATTATGTAAAAGTTATCTCCTTCGTCTCCCTGTCTGATAACCGTCTCGCCAGGTAGACATTGGACTGGGAACATAGCGTCAAACATATCCGCTCGTTCAGATTCATCCAAATGGGTAAACAGAACGTTAGAAGCTATAGCACGCGATAGTGCACCCATAGTCTTGTAATCTTTTGGCACCACCTAAAAATTTAAGTTCAACTTAAATCAACAATTCATTTTTTTTTTTAATTATTTCTAGCAGACGAACACAGAAAGATGACCTATTAACACAATTGAATTCCTATCTAACAGAATCTCAAAGTGAAACCATGCCCAAACTCAAAGGATTTATTTCAAATAAACTATAAGTAATTTACAGACACTTTTGAATTGTCAAGGTCGATCAGTCAGAAAAAAAGGTGAAGCGTAAACATGCATTTTCCGATCCCTCTTATAAGATACCTGAGTAATGCCGAAAGGAGGAGGGTTGATAAGAGGCATTTTTCGCCCATTACAAGTTCAAAAACGAAAAATATCTGTTTGCAACAATTTTTAAATGCATTTGTACTACTACCACTACTACTATGCCACTGAATAAAAATTCAGTGGCATTTACATGATAAATAATATGGTAAGTAAAAGCAATTAATGCCCAAACAGAGAGTGTTTCGCCTTTTTTTGTCTACGTTAATATTTATTTTTTAAATGAATCATAATAATTTAGTACTCACATAAAAGTTTAAGAGTAGTATCATTGTTATTCAAAATTAATATGGTTCATGGAGCGCTTGTTGCCGAAATAATAACTTAAATATTGAAAAAACTGGGCAAGTGTGAGTCTTACTCGCGCACTGAGGGTTCCGTACAAACTTACCTATGCAAATAGTTCAATTACCGAATGGAGTCTCCAAGATTTATCCGAATCTTTGACGCAACAACAAAGAAGGACAACGAGGAAATTGTTGATGAAATAATTAAGTGTCAACATATATCACCGTGATATATATTTGCGAATGATTTACTAAGTATCATCAAATCACGTTAATAACCAGTCTAAGTAGCGCAAAAAAATCATAATTAGAAACTGAATTGACTAGTTTTTTTACAATAGTAAATAATCATGGCTTAGTTTTTTTTTACTGGCTTGACTTCATGACTTTTGGTTAAACTGAACTCTTAATGTAAAATCATGGTCAAGTAACATAATGTACTTTGCTTAATTTATTGCAATAATATACTTAGGACATACATTTCTGCATTAGATAATAAACATAAAAATAACTTTGTTTGTTTAGAATTTAGATAACGCCCGCCGGTGAATCGTTTTTAAAGACCGTTTTATGTTCTGCGACGGTGTAACCGCTTTTGCGACATGCATCATTGAACTGTCAAACAGCTAGTTTCGTATTGCCTATCTTCAGTGACCAACTGCAGTGACGTCATTAGCCACTGGTGCCTTTGATAGCCACCGTAACACGTTTTGACAGATGTTATTGTATCGATACTTTTAAAATTGCTATTGTGTAAGCTTTTGAAGCTGTATAATAGTCGATAAAATTTTAGAGTGGTCACAATAGGCACCGTAAATTTTTATAATTCACCACATCTGCACCGTAGTTTGTTAGTCACTTGTGTGATACGTAATACCAATTTTATGAAATTGTCAGTTGACAACTAAGTTCAGTGTGCAACGAATGCCAGTTGTCAACTGTTATTGAAAAAGTTAGCCAATAGCCCCCCTGGTTCCAGTCTTCGTTGCACAAACCCGTCTTTGAATAACTTTATGCGTTTTTTTGTTATTTTACTTCTTAGAAAAATAGTAGAGAAACCCATTGAGTCAACTAATACTTTTGTTGTGTCATCGTTCATACCGATTCAAAAATTGTTCTCAGGGTATTGTTTGTTTACATTTTTTTTTTAAATCAGTTGTAATTATGCACGTGCAAAGAGAGTTCTATAAGTATCGGTTATTTTTTTGCAAATTGATGTGTTTACGAGTGAATTTTAAACTGTAAATAGTTTTGTAAATATTGAAATGCCCATTTTATTTTATAGGTAATATATATTTCTAACATAATTTATACAGTACTAGCTTTACCCCCGCGGCATCGCTCCCGTCAACTGACTACTATATTCTACTCTACCCAACTCTACCCTACTCGATAAAATGTAAATAAAATTTCAGGATTCTAGATCAACGGGAAGTACCTTATGAATTTTGATTTCCTTGAAAGTGTCGAAATATACGGTTTTTGCGAAATTAACTGCAGTTTTTTTTTTCGTTTATGGTTAAAAAAATAAAAAAAATACGGCCGTTTATGTCGCAAAAACCGCATATTTGATTAAGTATATGGTTTTAATTTCAACTCGATACTTCCACGCGTTCCCGCGATAAAGGGTACAGACAGACAGATAGACGGACAACAAAGTAAACCTATAAGGGTTAAGTTTCTTTCCTTTTGAGGTACGGAACCCTAAGTAGTTCTGAAAACCCATAGTTTTGAAATAGATTTTCTAATGCAGGTGGAACTTGCCTTCTTGACGTAGCTGGTAGCATCTTCTTCTGTAACCGGTTCAGCACTAATTCCGCCACGTCTGCGCGGAGGCTGTCCCCCTGGCACAGGCAGTGGAGAAAGTTCTCCATCAGCCTCACCTTCAGATGCAGCTGCAGCAGCTTGAGCAGCCTTTACTTCATCCTATAACAAAATTGGTAATAGAAAGACACCAACATTGGACATATTTCGCAGACGACTTTTATAGATGAGATTGGAGAAAAAAAAATATCTGAGGGGCAATTTCTGTTTTTAATTAGCCAAAAATATAATATACTTTGAAATTGAATGATTTCAAAAGGACATTGCCAATCTTTGCATGAGAGTTGGACCAAGTACTGCCCAGTATGCACACATAGTGCATTATGTTCCTCAGGCCAACACCAATCAGTAAACTGAAGCGCTCCACAATCTGTCCCAGGAGTCAAGAGAAAAAAATGTTTTGTTGTGAATTATTTATTTTCGAAAAGTAGCTTAATAATTGTTTTTGGCGTAATTGATTACTGACTATAATGTACAGGGTGTTTGGTGCATCGTGTGCCAAATTGAAATAGTCGACTGGAGGGGTCATCCATCTGCTATCCTTTCAGACCCCTAAACACTTCTCATGCCGTGTGGATTTTTTTTCATCGACTTTTTATTGTTTTATGTAAATAAAACAAAAATTTTCATTCAAATACAAATTTTAAAAAATATGTAAGTCGTACTGAATTTTTATTTTTATTTAGATGTGTATTGTATTACTTTTAGAGTACTTTTAAAATTAAAATTAGTGACATTAGTAAGTATCTAGTTTTTTTTTTTAATTTACTCGCAAAGTTTTGGACTTAAATTAATGCTGTCAGGCCGTTTGCGGTATGATGCTCAGTGTAGCCAGTCTAGAGGAGTTGGGTCGAAATAGCTGTTCCAGCGCAAGCAGACCATCCTGGTTCGTGCTGATATGGAGGAATCGGGAGGCTAGTCGCGGAGGGTAGCGGGATCCGAGGCACGGTTGCCGCTGGCCGACCGCAGGTAGCTGGGGGCCCAAGTAATGTGCTAGCCACACATGAAAGGCTGCCCCGCCAACTGTCGAAAAATCCCGGAATGCGCCATCGTGCTGGTTGGCGACCAGACGAGAGGGCCCGATGGACATTCTCGGGGGGGCTCGGGCGTCCCCGCAGTCTCCAGACTAGTCCCCCAATGATGTCGTCCTGTCAGTGCGTGCTTGAAGGTTAGCTGCGTGGAACCTCATTTCACTTCCTTCTCCTCTCCTCCCTTCACTCAAATAAAAATGAAAAGGAAAAGAAAGAGTCAAGATAAACAGCGGCTGCACTCCCTCTCTCACAAAGTGCACCTCACTAACATACGAGGTCTGCACTCCAATCTCGTCGCAGTCCACCACCACCTCGAGACTGAAAAACCAGCTCTCTTCTTCCTTTCGGAGACGCAGATTAGAGGTCCGTCCGACGTGTCGTACCTTTCTTACCCAGGTTTTACCTTGGAGCACAATTTCAAACCACGTGCGGGTGTATGTATGTACGCCCGTGACGACATCTGCTATCGGCGTCTCCGTAACCTTGAGGACTCCAGGTTCTCGACGCTTTGGACTTTGGTGGACACAGGCCTAGATAAAATAATCTACGCTTGTGTCTACCGCTCGCACAGCGGAGATCAGGAGACATCTGGGCTCATACAGCATCTGAGTGAGGCGGCGGATGCGGCTCAGCAGCGGTACCCTTCTGCCCAATTGGTGTTACTGGGGGATTTTAATGCCCACCACCAAGAGTGGCTTTTCCCGTACCAGTCCACAGACCACGCTGGGCGAGAGATGCGAAAGCTAGCGCTAGCATTAAATCTTACCCAGCTGGTCCAGGGGGCAACGAGGGTGCTGGATGTGGATTCGCACACAGCCAATTGCCTGGACCTTCTGCTGACAACAGATCCAGACCGCTACTCTGTGTCGATATGTTCGCCTTTAGGCGGTTCCGACCACTGTCTGGTTAAGTCTGTGTCTGTCTACTCCCCGCCCGATCCCAGCCCTAGGGGCACCCGGCGGGTTTGGCGATACAGGTCAGCAGATTGGGATGGCTTGCGGTCTTTCTTCGCATGCTATCCTTGGCAGCCCACTTGCTTTTCTTCAGATGATGCTTCGTCGTGCGTAGATGCCGTGACGGATGTGTTGCGACAGGGGATGGAGTACTTCATCCCATTCTCTGACGTAACAATGTCTGGCCAAGCTCGTCCATGGTTTGGCGCCGAATGTGATCGCGCAGACGCGCTTAAGCACGCGGCATATCGAGCTTGGGCCGACGCTCGTGCGCGCAAAGCAAGCGACGTGGCTCAAAAGAAGAAGGCCTTTAACAGGGCTGCCAAGTCCTGCAAGAAGGTGTTGCGCAGGTCTCGGTTTGACCACATAAGCCGAATTGGGAGCAAACTTGCTTCATACCCCGCAGGTAGTAAAGCGTTTTGGTCCCTGGCTAAGTCGGTTGAATCGAACTTCTACCGTCCGTCACTTCCGCCACTGCTGAAACCCGATGGGTCGCTGGCTCACACCGCTGAGGAGAAAGCAAACTTGTTTGCCTCTCTTTTTGCGGAATATTCTCGTCTGAATTCTGGTGACGCACGGCCACCTGTTTCTCCTGATGGATGCGCGACGAGGATGTCAGACGTTCGTATCCATCAAAAGGACGTTCGTAGGGTCCTGCGTAACCTCGACGTGAACAAAGCTAGTGGCCCCGACGGGATACCAGCAATTGTACTTAAAACTTGTGCGCCTGAATTGTCTCCGATCTTGACACGTCTATTTCGCATCTCATATGAGACTGGAAAAGTGCCGATTGCTTGAAAGCAAGCTAACGTGCAGCCTGTGCCCAAGAAGGGCAGTCGAGCTGACCCAGCAAACTACAGACCCATCTCTGTTACGTCCATCCTCTGTAAGAGTATGGAACGGGTGCTTAACAAGAAACTTCTGGCATACCTAGAAGCTAACGACATCCTCAGTGACCGGCAATACGGTTTTCACCAAAATCGGTCCACTGGGGACCTTCTAGCGTATGCCATTCACATCTGGAGCGAGGCCATCGAGAAGCATGGGGAAGCGCTTGCCGTCTCCCTTGATATCTCGAAGGCTTTCGATAGGGTCTGGCACGAAAGCCTTATTGCTAAGCTTCCTTCCTTCGGCCTACTCACTGGTCTGTGTGATTGGATCGCAGACTTCTTGAGGGATCGATCCATCCGAGTGGTTGTTGATGGCTACTCCTCCGGTCAAATGGATATTAATGCCGGGGTCCCTCAGGGGTCGGTACTCTCGGCAACACTGTTTTTGCTGCACATAAATGACTTACTTAAACCCGGTATCTTTGGGTATGCAGACGACAGCACTGTTGCCGACAGATATGTGTCTGACGCACGTGCTAGTGGGTCACAGATCCAGTCATCCCGAGAGGCTATGGTTGAACGCTTGAACTCGTCCTTGAAGGCGGTTTCCGATTGGGGCGATGCCAATCTGGTCAAGTTCAATGCAACTAAAACCCAAGCGTGTCTTTTTTCCGCTAAACGGAGTCAATTCCAACCGGCTCCATCTTTCCGAGGTGTGACCGTGCCAATAACCGACCACCTTGAGCTTCTTGGGGTAACGCTGTCGTCTACTCTAAATTTCGGCTCATACATTGAGGCAAAGGCTCAACTGGCTGCCAAAAAATTGGGGATCTTAGCAAAGGTGAGACGGTACTTCACGCCGGAACAGCTGCTCAACCTTTATCAAGCGCAAGTACGATCGTGTATGGAGTACTGCTCTCATCTTTGGGACGGGTCTGCCAAATACCAGCTTGATGCGCTGGAGTCGATTGAGAGGCGAGCCAAGAGGATCATCGGCAATGATGCACTTGTTGAGTCGAAGCTCCAAAGCCTTGGGCATCGCCGCCGAGTTGCTAGCCTGTCGGTTTTCTATCGTTTACATTTCGGGGAGTGTGCACTGGAATTGCACAATCTAATTCCGCCAAGTCCGTTCCATCATCGGACCACTAGACGTACGGCGTTGCGCCACCGGTACATGGTAGACATCCCACCCATACGCACAAAACGTTTTAAGAACACATTTATTATGCGTACAGCCAAGGAGTGGAATTCCTTGCCGGAGTCTGTGTTTCCAGATAGCTACAACTTAGGGGTCTTTAAGTCAAGAGTGAATAGGCTACTTCTAGGCAAGCGTGCTCCATCGTCGACCACATCATCGCTTACCATCAGGGGAGATGGTGGTCAAACGCGAGCCTATCATTAATTCATTAACGCTCAGGCGGTAGCCGGCGCCCGCAAGCCATTGTCTTACTATTGTGTCTCTAATTACGCACGTCAAAAGGTTAATATAAAAAAAAAAAAAAAATTTTTTAATCATAATTTTGAAAATGAGTCATATGACAAGTGATCATCACTTGAACTGTCAACAGAGTTACGCAATAGCCCCGCTGGTCGTTTCTAGTAAAACTCACGAAAAGAGCTATACGAGACAGATTTTACCTTATAGGAGTGAGATAACATTTTTAATAGGTTTTTCAGGTATCATTTAAGCAAAAATATTTTTTGAAATCATAATTTTGAAAATTAGTCATCACATATGATTAATTTTCAAAATTATGATTTGTGACTCGATTCACAATTCTAGCGAATTCACAAAGTTATAAAAAGATTTTTATGGCATGTTTTAGTCTATGATTGTAAAATGGGAAGGCTTTTAAATAAAATAATATATTTTCTAACATACTGTTACGATATTAGAAGCTATTAAATTGCTCAAACAACCAGTAATTTTACTTACATGACTACAGAATTATTATTAACGTCCAGATTTATTTTGATTTGACTTTATAAGCGCCGCTTTCATACTGCATGAACGTCAAAACTTCACTAAAGTCATCAATATCAAGGTGCCTAGAAGACACTGCACCTGAGTCGATTGAAGTGAGTTTACGGCACGCGTAATCTAGTACGTAGTACATATATATCGATGAGGTAACCTGTCTGTCAATTCCCTTTTTTCTTACTGCATATTATGCAGCTGAGCTTAATCTACCTTAGAGAGTTTTAATATTAGTGAAACTGCTATTTTCAATCGAAAAAGTTCTAAGTACTTATCTAAAAATATTGTTTCCGCCAAAACACCAAATTTTTGCCGTCAAGGATAAAAATGAGGCCAACTTGAGAATAGTAGACTATACACTATTCTTAAACACTAACTCGAACGGTTTTGATACAAGAAACATGATTTAATGAAAAATATTTATTAAAAACAAAAGTTGTTTTTATTTGATTTCCGGGGATCAATTTTTTTTTAAATATATATTTTTAGTCTAAATTAATGCTACGATACCACTGGTCCAAACCCTGGCAATATCCTTTACCTACGGCCAATTTCAGCATTATCATTAACAATTAAAACATTACCAATTGTTTTATTACACGTTATACATATATCAAAAGTCGATCGTGGTGCGACTACAAAAATACTGGGCACTTGCGAATCGGACTTGCGCACTGAAGGTTCCGTACAAAATTACCTATGAAAACAGTCCAATTCCCGAATTGAGTTACGAAGATTTTTACAAATCGCAATTTTTTTTTTTTGTGACGTAAGTAACTACAAATTTACAGTTTTTAGATTTTTTCTTATTCTTATGCTATGAGACCTTTCTTCATGCCAAATTTCAGGATTCTAGAACAACGTGAAGTACCCTATGAATTTTGATTCTCTTGAGAGTGTCGAAATACATGTCTTTCGCGACATAAATTGCCATATCTGTTTTTTTCGTCAACTGTGAAATTTGATTTTTTTCACAGCTTTAAGGGACCGCAGAGCTGAATTTGGTTTTAATTTTAACTCGATACCTCCACGCGTTCCCGCGATAAAGGGTCTTGACAGACAGACAGACAGACAACAAAGTGATCCTGTGTCAACTCTGGCAACACGCATTGGTGGACTTTCGTCTTGAGACACTGTGGTATGTTGGATGAGAAGATACCTCGCAGCCTCACGAACGCTACCCAGCCGAGTCGGATTCGACGATTGACCTCTTTCTCAAAGTAGACCTACCCAACTGGATTGTCTGTCCCAAGTAATCGTCTACAACTTCGAGTTGTTGTTGAAAAATTTGGGTCTTTTTTTTATAAAACAATAAAAAGTCGATGAAAAAAAATCCACAGGGCATGAGAAGTGTTTAGGGGTCTGAAAGGATATCCGATGATCCCTCCAGTCGACCATTTCAATTTGGCACACGATGCACCAAACACCCTGTATATCTACTTACTATAGATTGGGCTTTTATTACAGTAATTTTTATATCTATTTAAAGACAGACATCACAGGCACACATAATAAAAATGTGAATACTTGCCATCAATAACACGTCGGGGTTTGCCATATCTAACAAATAGTAACTATGTACAGTTAGTATATGAAATTTAAAGAAATCTATAAATTCAATTTTATAACTTATTAACAATAATGGCACTCCGCATAAGTAATGTTAGCAACTGTTATATATAAGGATGACTGCACTAACTACACTTTTTCACAAACAAATGAGTAATGAGGAAAATACATATTATTATTGAAAGAAATAGATTTGTCCTTAAAATTTTATTGAATTATGTCATTTATTATGAAATAGGTTACAAATGATACTTTTTTGTTAGTGAACCCTACAGTTTTTTTTTTTTTACATGTGCAGAATCACCATACATAATAGGCACACCGCAATCGTGGCTGAATTCCCCTGTTTGAGAAGTGGCTAGAGAAACGCTACGGCGTCCTTACTTTCTGCCTGACACAGGTCCTCACCGGATATGGCCAGTTCGGGAGGTTCATGGGGTATTTCGGATTCAGTCGGTAGAAACGACTAGATATCACCATTGAGTGGATCGCCCGGAGGATAAGCTAAAGCATACAGCGAAAGTCAGCCCCGTGTAGTGTTCCACGCGCGCCTCAAAGAGATGTAAGCAAAACTGAAGGGGCCCAGCAGGGCCGAGAGGGCTACGGGAATGTTTGAAAGAGTTACCGTAGCCCCAGAACGCTAAGGGCAAATGAAGGAACATGGGTGGGTTTTAATCAGCAAAAGTCTGACTCGATTATTTTTGTATCAAAAGTCAAACGCTATAAGGCAATAGTGGTCCTGACCGACGTAGTCCTGCGGGAAGGCTGACATTCCGTCAGAAAGAAAATTGAGAACCCGATTGGAGCGCCACCTACCGGGTTCAATTGTATATTAAAATTTTCCAGGGATCTACTCAAATATACACACAAAGTTTAATCCAAATTGGTAAAGCCGTTTAGGAGGAGTTAGGGACAAACACACGTACAGAAGAATTATAAAGATTAAAATAGGTTAAAGGGTTCTAAACAAACCCCAGAGTTTGAGTAACAATAAAATGCCAAAAAGTCTATACTAATATGTCACTAGGTCAGCAGTTCCATAGTTCCCAAAGTATGGGAAGGGACCCCACTTGTGGGCCACTGCCGATTAGTCTGGCGACCACTGTCAGTGACTGGCTGCAATCGCGCAGAAATGTGAAGCTTTGAAAGTCCTTCTACACTTCAGCACCTCATACCTACATATTTGAGGCGGGATTTTAGGCCTCAGTTAATATTAAAAGTAAATACCAAAATAAATTGGATATCGATATTTTGATATGTCTAAATGTAATTAAAAGTAACTTAAATTGGGAGTTAAAATTTCCTCAAACCTAAAGTTTGGGCGGTTCATTGAGCCCAAAGCCAAGGTAGCTGCTAAGAAACTCGGTGTTCTTGCAAAGGTCCGGCGGTATTTCACATTGGGACAGTTCTAATGTTATACATAGTACAGGTCCTATATTGTGTGGAGTACTGCAGCCATATATGAGCTGGTGTTGCAAAATGCCATCTAGCGGCTTTAGACTCAGTGGAGATGAATGTGTAGAGGTTAATTGGTGTTCCAGATTTAGTTAACACTAATCTACAAGGGCTGGAGACTCTTAGCATTGGTCTTAACTGGCTACGATAATCCTATGTTTACTGGTCACCATTGCCGAAATTGGCAAGGGAATATATATATATATGCGTATGGTGATCAGCCTTTTAGGAGCTTTTTTCTATAGGATTCATTTCGAAGAGTGTGCGCGGGAATTACATGACTTGATTCCGCTATCACCTTTTTTACCATCGGCCAACCGGAAATACGGCGAGAGTCCATTGTATTGTCCACGTCTGATAAGCGTATTTTGCGTACGGGTGGGATAACTGTGTATTCGATCCACCTCAACTTCTGAAGAAGAAGCAGCACCCTGGTTATTACTGACCATTTCTCGGAGGGTACCTGTGTTCTCGAAGTACTTTGTCCTGTATCCTGCTGCCTTGTCCTCCTCCATGCAGGCTCTGCAGAGTGGCCTATCTGTTACTATGAAAGAGAGGTGCTTATTAAAGGTCCCGTGGCCAGTTGAAAGTGCCTCTTTGGCCTGCCTGCACTCACTATGATCTACCCAGTTTGTGGAGTAGATCTCTGGTGCATTTCCTTACTAGATTGCGTAGGTATCCGAAGAGGAGCGCCACAGTGGATTCAGGCCTCATCGCTGTTATAATCGAACATCTTCGGTCGAGTTCGTCCGCTGCATCATTGCCTCGGGAATCACTGCGTCCTTTGATACACTGAATGGTTTCTTGGTTTTGTTTATCCAAATGGTAATGGCGTTGGTGTGACACTTGTATATCAGCCCAGAGTTAACTGTGTTGCTGTTCTGTGCTTGCAGGACAGTCATGCTGACAGAGAGTATGCGTATTGAGTGGTCCTTAACTTTCCTGGTTGTGATAGCTAAGGCTGCCAGAGAAATGCCCAAGCACTCAGCCTGGAACACTGTGTTATGAATCCCCAATAATGTGGCTATTTGAATATTGAAATCCACCGAGAAGACTCCCGCACCCGTGCCATTATTTGTTTTGGATCCATCAGTGAAGATCCGCAGCTCTGCAGGGCACAGCCTATCGCAGCGGTGGTCATCATGCAGTTGGGTTTTGTATTTTTTATCGAAGATACTCTGCTTAGGTATCCAGTCGTTGATTGCTTTCACTATGGGAAGCTAATTATTGAGTTCCACGAGCAGAGAGCAGTGTATTGTGTTTCTCTCTTACCCCAACGATCCAGTGTTTTGAGGCGTACTGCGATCGTCGATTCCTGTTGTATGAACAGGTGGACTGGGGGAAGTCCCAGCATGGCCTCGAGCCTGCATGGCCAGTCGGAGTAGTCCTCATACAGCCTTTGCCTTTGCATGTATTGTAGTTTGTTTACGGCTGTGGCTAGCTTGGTACAGCGCCAACACGCCACGGCCTCGTAAGAAATCATGGCCCGAATTACTGCGCTATAAAACCAGAGTATGATTTTGGGGGACAGGCCCTACCTCTAACATTTTTTCTGCATTGCCAGAAGGTGATGCAAGCCCTGGTTAGTTTATTGTCTAGACGAGTACTCCAGTTTACCTTACTGTCTAGTATAAACCAGATATTTGACCTCATTTGACAACTGGAGTTGTATATTGAACAGTTTAGGCAAGTTGTAGCATCTTAGTGCTTGTTTCTGCGTGAACATTAGTAACTCAGTTTGAGAGGGGTTAACTGACAGATCATATTCCCTGCATCGTCGTTTCACGATGCGCAAAGCTTGCTGCATGAGGTTGCAGATCGTTCCAGTCTCCTTCCCAGTTACAAGGATTGTGAGGTTGCCACTCTCACTTTTTGACCCCTCTACAGTCCAGACTAAGTGTTTCGCCTCATCATTTATACTGCATTCATCAAAGGACTGGAACAATTTGCCTACTGCGGTTTTCCCTTCCGATTATAATTAAGGTGTCTTCTAGACTACAGTGAATAGGCTCTTAGTAAACTAGTGAGCTTCACCATCAACGATTGTATCGCTGCTTACCATTAGGCGGGATTACACTCTAGCACTAATTTATTTCATAAAAAAGGCAAGTTGCAGTCCAGTCAACTATAGGAACTACTGCACTAGGTGTTTGCAAACACTTATCAATTTATAATTTGTAAATCCTCAAGATTTGTTAAAAACGTAGTGTAGTGTATTATTGGTAAGGGTAAGGTAAACCTTACCCTTACCAATAATGACTAAAGAAACTCTTTTAGAAAATCTGAGATTAGCTTATTAGAACTCATTGATGATTAGTGAAGATGTCAGGGAATGATTTTATTTTTATGGGACATGTCACATCTCGATAAGATCATCTCATCTTAATAAGAATGGGGAAGCGATAGCGTTTCCTTAGACGTCTCGAAGACGTACCTTTGACAGGGTATGGCACGCTAGTCTTATGAGTAACCTTCCAGCGTACGGCATTTTTCCTGGTCTGATTGCCTGGGTAAGACTTCCTGAGTGAACGGTCTCTCCGAGTTGTAGTCGATGGATGCTCTTCGAACCCATGACAACAAATGACGGAGTTCCTCAGAGGTCTGTTCTCTCTGCAACTCTCTTCCTGCTGTATATCAAAGATCTGCTAATGCCCGGAATCTATGGAAATGCAGATGATAGCACAGTTGTAGAGAGATATCTACCGGATGCTCGGGTTAGCAAGGAGCTAATCCAAAAGATGCTAATCCATCCGAAAGAGAGGCTATGGAAGAGCGTACGAATGTCTCACTTCAGGCAGCCTCCAAATGGCGCGAAGCCAATCTGGTGAGATTCAATGCAACCTAAACACAAGCGTGTCTGTTCACCGCAAAAAAGAGCCCGTTCACCTTGGTTCCAGCTTTTCAGAATGTATCTCTGGAGTGCACCAACCGCCTTCAGCTCTGGGAGTTGAAGTTTCCTCAGACTTCAACTTTGGGCGGTTCATTAAGTCCAAAACCAAGGTAGCTGCTAAGAAACTTGGCGTTCTTGCAAAGGTCCGGCGGTACTTAACATGGGGACAGTTTCTAATGTTATACCAGGCCACTCAGAAAGTTTTGCGAAAAAAAGTTTTTATGTATAACGCACTGGCCACTTGTCATTATTTTGAAAACTTTGGTTGTTTATAAGTAAAAATACCATTGTTCGAATTTTGAATTTCCCTCAACATTTTAACGAGAGCCAAATCAAATTAACGTGTCTCATTTAAAAATGAATCTGCATCGAGAACATTTTCGTGCAATAATTTTCTATGATTTTAAATGTGGCCTAAAACCTGATGAGTCATTTGATCGAATTCAAATTGCTTTTATGGATGAAGGACCTTCAAAAGCAACCATCTACCGCTGGTATTGCGAGTTCAAGCGCGGTCGCCTTACTTTGGGGCGATGAAAAAAGGAGTGGTCGTCCTACGACGGATGTCACGGAAGAAAGTGTGCTGGCAGTAAAAAAAATAATTCAAGAAAACAGGCGAATTATATACAAAGAGATTCAGCATACACTGCAGATTGGTTCGGGAAGCGTTCACAAGATTCTACTCGAGCACCTTCGCGTGAGGAGGATAGTTTGCCGCTGGGTGCCGCAAAACCTCACCGAAGATCAGGAGCAGGCCCGTGTGGAGTAGTGCCGTAATTTGATTCAAAAATTTGAAGCAAGCTCGTCTCGGCTAGATTTATCAATACGATCTAGAAAAAAAGCGTCAGTCGACAGATTGACTGTTTCAAAACGAACCAACGCCTACGAAACAACCGATCGAGAAGCGCAAGGAAAATTTTGATCGTTTCTTCACTGTGACGGGGTATCTGATTTCAATTCCATTACGAGACCAAATCAACGCCGAATGGTACACTACAAATTATATGCTAAAAACGAGGGACTTCCTGGACACTACACCGGTCAGAATCTTGGGGCGCCCTCCTTACAGTCCTGATCTGGCACCGTGTAGCACTTTTTATTCGCTAAAATAAAAAATCAGCTAAAAGGGATACAGTTTTCATCGCCGGAAGACGCGCTAGCAGCGTTCGAGAAGGCCGTGGCAGAGGTGTCTGCGGCGGACTGGATTTTTTTTTTCGTAAATTGGTTCAGACGCATGAAACTTTGTATAGAGGCTGGTGAAGAGTTGTTTGAAAAGATTTAATAAAAATATTTATTTTATACATAGAAGTTAGTTTTTTAAGTTTCTCAAAACTTTCGGAATATCCCATGTACAAAGAACGGGACCGATCGTGTGTGGAGTACTTACTGGGGCTGGTGCTGCAAAATGCCATCTAGCAGCTTTGGACTCAGTGGAAAGACGTGTGAAGAGGCTAATTGGTTATCCAGATTTGGTTAAGTTCAATCTGCAAAGCTTTGCAGATTGAGCAGTCGTGCAGTGCAATGCGCGGTCAAGTACGGACGTGTTTGCGCTGCTCGATACGAATTTTTTATTCACGTGAAGCGCGGTAGTAGCCGTTGGCCGTCTTCGCTATGAGTCAACCACTCATAGTTAACGAGCTGTTGGCATTCATAAAACATGCCATTGACTACATGGACGAGGTCAGCATCCTGCAGATCTGCAAATCCAGTTACAACGAGGAGGAGATTTGCAGTGCCAAGCTGCTGCTTTTCCAAGCGCTGGGTAAAGTTGACCAGATGCAATCCCGACGGAGGGATGGAGGCCAGAGAAGTGTGCAGGACATCATCACAATGATGAAGAGCACCGAACCGGACGACGTACCAGCATTCGTGGCGAAGGAGTTGCATAAGTTGCCCCCCGTCACGTTCGACCACGTCGATGTCACCAGGTTGCTGAAGGACATAACATCTCTGAAAGCTAGCCTGGCCGAGGTACAATCTAAGCTGGAGGTCTCTAATAACACCGTAGGTGAATTACGTGCTGAAGTAGAGTTGTTGCGCAACGCTGTTTCGGAAAGTAGGACGCCTTACACCACCAGTGTGAATATTTGTCGCGGAGCGCAAAATGCATCCATCGGCAATTGGGAATTGGCAAGTTACAGTGCGTCACCCGCTGAAAATGCTTGCGTTGCATCTTGCTCCGCTGTTGCCGTCGCTGTTTCGTCACCGGTCGAAGTGGTGACGCATGTAGGTACGTCGACCTCTAAACGTGCCTACTCTGCTATAGTTGCCGCAAACATACCTGCTGTGTCACAAACAACGCGGCAAGCAGGTAAAACGAAAGGGGGCAAGCAGAGCAGCTTAGAGTCTCAAAATGTGGACTTGAAACAACGAGGTCCAGTTAAGAGCTCGTGCGATGAGGATGGTTTCACAAAGGTGGAGAAGAAGAAGAAGAAGAAGAAGAAACCTCCTTGTCAGAACCAGTGCGGTACCGCGCTGGCAGGACCCAACATGCTGCTGCGTCCAGCTATACCCACGACGCAGATGTATGTGTCGAGACTACATCACACCACGAAGGTTGAGGAGATCGTGGAGTATGTACGTGTAAAAACAAACTGGACTTTGAGAGTCGTGCAGTTGGAGTCGCGCCATAACACTAATTTCAAGTCGTTTGTGGTGCGGGTGCCGACTCAACACTTGGAGACCTTCCTCAAAGGAGAGTTTTGGCCGAAGGGTGTCGTGTATCGACGATTTCGTGAAAGAATACCGACCTCGCAGCGAAACACGACGCCGTCATTTCGTGTGCAATAGTGCAAAGTAAAAAAATAGATTAGTTATTGTATGTTGTTAATATGTATTAGTTTATTATTTTTAAGATTATTCTATGTATTCTGTCTATGGGCCTTAGTTGCCTGAAAATAAAGAATTATTATTATTATTATTTGCAGATTGAGCTTTGCAGCACAGGCGTAGGGTACCCAGCCTTTCGGTATTTTACAGGATGCATTTTGGAGAGTGTGCGCGGGAATTGCATAACTTGATTCCGCCGACACCTTTCTACCATTGGACAACCCAACGTACGGCGAGTATCCACCCTTACAATGTTGAAACCTCTATGGTCTGAGCTAAGCGTTTCGACTCATTGTTTTCCACATACATCAAAGGACTGGAACAATTTGCCTACTACGGTCTTACTATCCGATTATAATTTGGGTCTCTTCAATGCCAAAGTGAATAGGCTCCTCGTGAACTTGTGCGCCTAACTATCAACGATTGCATCACTACTTACCACCAGGTGGGATTGCAGTCAAGCATTAGTTTATATTATTAAAAAATAAAATATATTTTTTTGCTTGATACCTTAGTTCAGTCTTCGTCTTAATTGTTATTAAGTTCTCTTAATGATTTGATATTTTTCATTGTTTCTAGTTTATAATTTTAGCTTTAGTATAAATAACTTATTATATTTTTTCTGTTTGAAGTATCTCTTATTTGTTTATTGTACAAACCAACCACAGTGTTGTCTTTTTAACCCAAAGGTTGACTGGTAGAGAATGCCTTCTTGCATTTAAACCACCTATGTACCACTACTGTAGTACATGAAGTTTAAATAAATAATCCAAATATTATTATATTTATTTCATTCTTTGTTTGTTTTATGTAATACAAACTACACAGCTGTGCATCTGTACACTGTATCAAAGTAAACAGTTTAAACCATAATTATTTTTTTCGAAAACCAAGATGTATAAAAATATATTAAAAATAATCATATAGACTATCGATAAGCATAAAAATGATTAAATTATCAATACACATAGTGATTGATAACTGGTGAGCTTTAAATTGATTGCTTTTTTTTTAAATTATCCACTTAATGAAGTTTACAATTTGAATATGTTTTTATTCATTGAACATCATTTTACTCACCGTAACATAGACGTTCAACAGTTCTTTCTCTAAATAAATTATATTAGTGGTTGGACGATGAAATCATTAAGCTGGGGGATGGTTGCCAGAATAAGATCACTCAGAAATGCATTACTCTGGGCCCATTAAGAGCCCAATAAAAGCGCCTGAAGCTCTTGGCTTTGCTATGAACCTTCTTCCAGACATTGGTAGTAAGAACTTCCAGTATGTACTGTATGTATGAATTGTTTGATAACATCAATCTTACTGAATTTTACTTACCCTTTCTAATTTTTGAAAATACTGTCTCAAAAAAGTCACAGGGTTTTCAGGTTTGTTCACACATAACTGCACAATACAATCTTTTAATAATAATGAAATATTATGACTCTGAATATAGTTTTCACAGTCATGTAAACATTGTTCCTCTTCCATTTTTTTGACTATCTGAAATTATGAGTAAGTGTCCTGTCATAGACTCTTCAAGATTACAACTTCTACAGTGATTCACAATCGGAAAACAGCTCACACCATGAAAGGCTGTTATGAAAACAGTAGATAGCACAATCTGGCTATTAGCTTATAAGTTTCTCTATCTATTTTTTTATAAATACCTAGTAAATCTTAGTAAATAGATAGAGATAGAGGGCCATGGATTTTTTAACTGACACTTGACAGCTTGACAATGGCTTGACAGTTCATTTTTTTTTCTTCGCCACATTTTTGGGTAGGCTAAAGTCTTAGACCATAGTGAGACATCAAAATTCAAAAGTTTTTATTTCACATAGGCCTACATGGGCACTTATAAAACGTCAGAAGCTTGTGTACGGTTCCAAATTGGTCGTTTCCTATGGAGAAGAACCGGAAAGAAACTCAAAGGTAACTCTTTAAAAAAAAAAAACAGTAAAAAAAAATATTAAGAAAGAAAGAAAAAAAAACATTTATTTGAGACTCGCACAGGACAAACAACAATAACTACTACTACTACTTTTACTAATGTATCTAACTTAGTATAGGGATGGAAAACATTCTAGTGACTTTTGCAATATTTGTGCAGGAAATGTATCCAGCCAGGCTTTTCGGTAAGCTTCGGCGAGGCAGTCAATGTTACAACAAAAAAAACTGTCTGATTCTCAGACTCGAAGAAATCCCGCCAAAAACTCACATTTCATAAAATATAAACCCCGCTTTCCGAGGATCTAGTATGGATGTTAACGTACAAATAGTCGTTCTGTGAAACACTAAAGGTTAGTGTCATACGGCGGTGCTGTGCCCCGCTTGGGTGGGTCACCGCTATGTCCTCGTAGGGGCGATCGGCAGCGGCGACCTCTCGCGCCTGGCCCTCGTACAGGCTATGGTCCGAGGCGAAGAGGAAATGTAGGCGGTCGCTTACTACTGCAATGCAGTAATACCAGCGAAGGTGGTGGCCACACACGTGAGGAAACGGACATCCTTACACCCCTGCCACCGAGATCTCGACCCCATTTTCTAGCCACCGTAGGCGTGAACACCGAAGGCGAAGGACGAGCAATGGGTAGTTCACCGTCTAGTCATCCCGTAACCGTCCAGACTGAGCCCGAGTCATCGACGGCGCGTAGTATTCTATGCGCCTCAAAAATATGCTGACTATAGTTCATAATTTCATCATTCAAATTAGAGTCATGTTGTCCTAGCGGTTTAGCATAAGCAGATAGATGCGTAAATCAATGAGCCATGAGTTCAAATCTCACGTAGTACTCACACTTTTTGTAAGTTATGAATAACAAACTAAAGGAGTTGGAAGGAATATTATATCAAAGCTAACAAGTGGATATTTATTTGTAATATAATATTCAAGTGGGTAGTTACTCAGCAAAACGAAAAAAATGCAGGCTCATCAAACCAAAAGGCACTATTAAAAAATAATATGTTTATTTCTTACAATTTCTTAATCAAATTTAACAATCAACGTTTAATCACCGAATAAGATTATAATATTATATATAATTTCTTAATGAGGCCATAGCTTAAGTATTCGTTTCCGAAATTGGAAAGAGGATTGAAGCTTATGTAACCTTAACAAAAACAAACAAAAGACCAGATAATTTTATCACAAAGGTCAAAAGGATTAAAAATGTAGGCTAAAAACTATAAAATTGCACAACAACACATCAAGTGTTCATAACTTTTTTAAGTTGTTTTACTTACGGATATTAAGTTAGCATACATAACAAGGTCTCCAGTTAATACAGAGAATAAGTACTGAGTAAATAATATTAATTCAGTATTATAATTATTTACTATCTTGTAGCCACAAACATAACCGTCCGTGTTCACTGGGCTTAAAAGTTTTTTCATGAGTAAATATGACATTAATCAAAGTTTATGTGATCCAAAGCAAACTGCAATCTTGCCCTTTTATGGACGTCCATTTTCTTCGTACTCCCTTATCATGGTTTGACGCTGCTACATGTTTATTAGTTTTAGTCTGCCAGCTCTTTGATGGTGTTTCAAAGAACCCTCTTCTTCAAATCATCATATCCATAGAACAACTGTTTTTCTCTGCAACAATAAAACAGAAATATATAATATCCAATAATGATTATTATATAGGAGTTTTTTGTTATATAAAAGCGTTAAAAAAAAGTACTTACGTTTACACCGGTCTCTTTGGCTATTTCTGACAAGTTTTTACCTTGATAATGCATAGCAATTATTTGAGCTCTTTTTACTAAATCTTTATAGCAATGAATATTTACTCATTTTGGTAAAATAAGTAGACAAAACACCAGGTTAAAAATAAAATTGAACGAAAGGCGCTGGAACGAGATAATCGAAATTAACTTAGCGAACAACCAATTGAGCTTAGTCATAACTCTTTGGTCTAAGTATTATTTATACTACCTACTAGTTATTATTTATAAATCCATATTCAACCTACCCTCTCAAGTTTGAAAACTAACACATAGATAATAAAATATGTATAAATTGATATTCAATTTTAATATCTTCATCTCTTTAAAAGAAATTATAAACTATTTCAATGTTTGAAGAAACAAAAAGAAAGTACAAAAATAAGCATTAATCATTTGAAGCACAGTGGCGCCATCTATTAACAGTATAATGTAATGTTGTCGATAGCAACATTTCAATCTGGTTTTACGCTAGATGGCGTCATTTCTCGCTACACACGGTTTTATTTCTGTAGTACCTATGCACTTTTGCTTTTGGCCGTACACTCTCGACTCGCCTCGCCTTAGTTCTATTTGCTTCATACAGTCACGCTCGCTGCTCGCTTCTTTTGACTCGTGGTCAAAAAACCGACTCGAACCGGAGCGCTCTCAAGACGAGGCGAGACGGCTCGAGAGGAACCGACTACTGTAAGTACACTTGTCATTTCTCGCGAACTTTCGTCACTTCTAGCATAAAAAAATGGGTTTACCCTGACAACAAAAGTGCCCGGGTTTCTCCCAGACACTTTTTAAAAACCCCCGCTGGACGGCCCCCGGACGCCCTTCAAACTAGGACAAATCCGGGGAATCCCGGAAGGATGGCAGCCCTAATTTTGCTCCACCACGACCAATCGTCACTATCAATAAGATACTTTGTCAAACAAGTCAGACTCTGGCCAACGAAAGATAGCACAACAAAAAGGAGGCCGTGTTAAAAAAATTAAAGCTCACTTGTTAACAATGTGCATCATTGAACTGTCAAACAGCTAGTTTCGTATTGCCTATCTTCAATGACCAACTGCAGTGACGTCATTAGCCACTGGTGCCTTTGATAGCCACCGTAACACGTTTTGACAGATGTTATTGTATCGATACTTTTAAAATTGCGATTGCGTAAGCTTTTGAAGCTGTATAATAGTCGATAAAATTTAAGAGTGGTCACAATAGGCACCGTAAATTTTTATAATTCACCACATTTCCTCCGTAGTTTGTTAGTCACTTGTGTGATACGTAATACCAATTTTATGAAATTGTCAGTTGACAACTAAGTTTAGTGTGCAACGAATGCTAGTTGTCAACTGTTATTGAAAAAGTTAGCCAATAGCCCCCCTGAGTAGAGCTTCCGGCGCCGATGTGAACCACTCCTACCGTTATTAACGAAAGCCACCTAAGATGTTGGTCGAGACTAGAGGCTATTAACTCATTGTGTGACACCACTATCTGTACAATGATCGCTTAGTCCACGTCCCACATGTCGATAACCTCGCGAACCAAGTTATGATGCTTAATCTTTCTCAGCTTTCACGAGGTTCTCGACATATCAGACTGTAGCATTAACAATCAACGCACGCCTCTCGATTCGGTCCACCACCACCTTATTAGCATCGATATTTCGGTCACTGATGATGGACCGATTTTAGTACAATGTGATTTGATCATTATCGAGAACTGGGTAGGGGACATACTTGTACCTACATAGTACAGCTGTTTCCTCACGATGTTTTCCTTCACCGATTCATGTTTGGCATCAAAATGTTCTTATAAAGTAATGTTATTCTTGGGTGAATTAAGTAAATTTTCATGGTCATGTTTCATATTATGAAAACTCCCATTGTGAGCACAACGGGAGTTTTGGTAAGCATATTGAGAACAGTCGTTACATATTAATTTATAGTTTTTGAACGTGAATTCTACGTAATGTAGTAACAACTTGAACTTCTGAAGAACAAAATTGTCCCGTACTATGAAGCTAGTCTATGGATACACTAGTAGAAAGAGATAACATCCACCTTTGTGCACCTTTGGATTGTACAGTCAGGGCCGGGGTCAAAAGTGCAGTTGCACTCTATTAATGCTAAAGTGACTATCATTTCTTTGTAGGAGAGGGTCAATGGTTTATGAATGATTTAATTTGTAGCGTAGTGTCTAACTAAGGTGTTGAATAAACATCTTTTGGATCATTGAACGTCTAATATACAGAAATTTTAGGCACTTCAGCATTGGTAAAGTGCAACTGCTCTTTTGACCCCTGATTGTACGTACTCTATGGAATGCTGTTGAGGTGGACGTAAGCATTTCATAGTTTAAAAATTTCTTGGCTGTTGGTTACTTCCATGTGTAAGATAGATTTCGTCATAATCTATGTTAGTAAATAGGTTTAAACCTTAACTATCCTAGGTGGAGTCACAAAGCTTTTGAACTCGTTTCGCTTCTTTTTAACCAACTATTCACTGAACACCGAAAGTTCTGTCGTGTTTTAATAAGTCACCCAGTCTGACAACAATTCCGACTGAAGGACTTTAGGGCCTATTACACTACGCGATATTCAGCACACGATATGTGTGATATTCAGAGTCTTATTTTTTGTTCCGAGTAAGACCGGTCTAACCCTTATTACACTACTCGACATCGACTAAGACTGTCTGAATATCGAGTAGTGTAATAGGCCCTTAAGTATCTATGATCGAGAAATAAATTAAAAAAAAAAAACACTTTGTTTGTGTGAGCCTGAGCCACATTATGGTGTTGTGTGAGCTCTGTGGTCTGTGGTGTGAGCTTTTTTCTGTCTGTGGTGAATGAATTCGTGTGATTATTTCTGCTGCATACTTCTGTCCGTGTGATTATCGGTCGAAGATGGAGGCCGCTGAATCTGAAGCCGCTGTTAAAACTCATTTGAATAATGTTTTATCAGAAGAGGAAATCGCTAATTTACCTTCTGCTATTGCGGGGAAGATCAACGCATATATCGATTCAACATTTGAAGAATATCTAACATCTAAAGCGCTACATGAAAGTAACAAAACTCAGATTGGTAAGTAAACCGGTGTTTCCAGACGCTTGCATTCAATGCTTCATTTTCTGTAACGAAATAGCTAATTGAAATCGTGTAATATTTTAATATTAACATTATATTTAGGTGGCTATTAGCTTTCTTAATTAACCATATTTTTACTAGTTTTACTTTGTGTTGTAGGTATCTTATTTACTGTAATTTCATTCTATAACCTTATTTTTCTGTCTCAGATATTTCTTTTTGTTATATATATGTAGTTGTTTTTTTGTTTATATTATTACTATTAGTGATGCTAATGATCAATAGACGCTTATTTACCTGTGTATCATATGGTTCAAGAAATAGGTAACGGTTCTTTCTTGGTAAAGGTAGGGGTATTACCTACATTTATCAAAAATCATACATGTACTGTACATATCTACCTATATTCTTTATCTTCACCATCTATCCAACAGTTGTAGTCTACAATACTAGACAGGCAAGTGGTAATTTTGGTGTTCTTCCATTATTGATTATTACATGATGTCAACAGTTTATTCATAGTTAATACATGCCAGCATTTAAAAAAATTGCTATAAAAAATTAGTAACCTAGTTCAAAATAACTATTACTGTATGATACAGAAATATATATCAATGCTGTGGTATCCATTTCATTTTCCTCTAAACCCAAGGATGGTTTCTTGTATTGGTTTCATAATCTGTTTTATCTATACACATGGTGAACACACACAAAATTAGTTTTATAATAGCGACCTACTCCTACTTTGCATGTGTATTGTCCAACCAAAACCAAATTTGGGCAACACTCAGTTTCGGCCGAAACCAAAACTTCCTTACAAGGATCATGTTTTGAGGAAAAATTCAAGAAAACGTTATTATAATCAGTCAGTCTATATTTTGAGAAAGTCGAGGGATGTTTGTCAGGTAAGATGTATAAGAGATGAAACTGGAATGGTTCTATCGGATGATGAAAAAATCAGAAATATTCCTTCCACCTGGGAAGGAATGTTTTGAAAGACTGATGAATGAGGGAAATAATTGGAGTGGGGTGTTAGAGAATAAACCAGTAAATGTGGGATTAGTGAGAATGGTTAGTATGGATGAAGTCAGAATAGCAGTAAATGGTATGAAGAATGGTAAAGCCATTGGTCCAGATGGAATACCAGTTGAAGTGTGGAAGTTATTGTGAGTGGATGGATGGACGTGGTTAGCTTTGTTCTTCAATAAGTTGTTGCTGGAAGAAGCCATACCTGATGAGTGGTGCTCTTTGGTGCCGATTTTTAAAAACAAAGGTGATGTGCTTGAGTGCAACAATTATAGAGGAATAAAGCTAATGTCACATACTATGAAAGCCTGGGAGAAAGTTATTGAAAGGAGACTGAGAGAAGAGAGTGAAATTTCACAGAACCAATTCGGTTTTATGCCGGGTCGGGGTACAGCGGATGCCATTTTTGCTATACGCCAGCTGTGCGAGAAATAGAGAGGTAATGGGAGGAAATACATAAAAACTTGCACATGGTATTCATTGACCTCGAAAAGGCATACGACCGGGTACCTCGTGAGGTTCTGTGGTGGGCCCTTAAGGAGAAAGGTGTGCCTGGGAAGTATGTGCAGTTGATCCGAGCTATGTACAGTCGATGCAGTACCCAAGTCCGGTCTACAGTGGGCACCACTGGCAGCATCAATGTGGCTGTCGGCTTACATCAAGGGTCGGCTCTCAGCCCTTACCTCTTCCTGATGATAATGGACGCTCTGACGTCGGACATTCAGGAAGAGGCTCCCTGGTGTATTCTGTTTGCCGATGACATTGTGTTGGTTGGTCTCTCCAATCCCGTGCCTTTAGCTCTCGCTGGAACGCCCATACCGATCTGCTCCGACTTTCGGTACCTCGGGTCACTCGTCCAAGGGGATGGTGAGGTAGACCGGGACGTAACACATCGGATCAACGCAGGATGGATGAAATGGCGACAGGTCACGGGAACAACTTGTAACCCACGGATGCCCCTCAAGTTGAAGGGTAAAATCTACAAGTTCGAGATAAGGCCTGTCATACTGTATGGATCAGAATGTTGGGCTGTGAAAAAGACGGATGAAAAAAGATTGCACGTAGCGGAGATGAGAATGTTAAGATGGATGTGTGGTGTGACGAGAATGGATAAAGTGAGAAATTAGTATATTAGGGGAAGTTTGAAAGTGGCGCCAGTGACTGAAAAGTTGAAAGGGAATCGTTTGTTTTGGTAGGTATGGTCATGTGAAGAGGAGGGATGAAACGCATGTTACTAAAAGAGTTATGAGTTTACATGTGGATGGATGGAGAGGGAGAGGGAGACCAAAGAAAAGATGGATGGATTGTGTGAAGAATGATATGAAAGAAAAGGAAGTTAGTGATAGCATGACGAGTGACAGGCCAAAATGGAAGGAAAAAACGTGTTGCGCCGACCCCAAATAACACGGGACAATGGCAGAAAGATGATGAAGAACTTTTTCGAAAAATTGCCAAATGCTGTTTTTAATGACATATTCCTTTCATCATCAATGATTGCATACTGCAACAAAAAATTTAAGAAGAAAGATTGTCTATCAGGTGTAATCAGTACATAATGCATTTTAAATTTAGGTATTTATATTCATTGACTATAATGAATTTTACGAGCGTGGAACCTAATATAGTAACACACTTGTACGATACGACTACCTACAGAAAGCAACGCTCATAGAAATCTCTATTCCTAGACAGCACTGTTGACAGAGATCTCTGCTCATAGATAGCACTTCTTGCCGTAAACTTTGAACAGAGATCTCTGTCAACAGTGCTTCCTATGGACCGAGATATCTACATACAATGTTTTCTATTAACCAATAATGTCTAGGAATAGAGATTTCTATGAGCGTTGCTTTCTGTAGGTAGGGTGATTGCGCTGGTTTCCGCCCAGTTCCACTATTCGTCCAGCTGCTACAAACATATGCGTAAAACTTGAACACAAACCTACCTTCCCGCGCAAGTTTGGGCTTTTTGCTATGCGTAATGTCTAAGCAACAATTCTACTAAGATAAAAATGTGATTAGACAATTAGCAAATTTTAAAAAATTAACGTCAGTAGTCAGCTAGAAAAAAAAATGCCGACGGGAAAAGTTCATGACAAGTTTAATTACTGATAAAGCTAGTTTACTGAATATTTTTGGCACATATGTTTACTTATAAACATAACAAATACAATTTAAAGTGTTTTTTTATAGTTTTTTTTTCTAGACATCTTAGATAAATATAGTGGACTAATACTAGCATACCAAGTTTGCTAACTATTTGGTTTTCGTCCACAACTCCACATGGACAGAAACACAGTCAGCTACGTGAATATTTGTAATGGTCATTTACTTCAACAGACCTATAAAATACTGAATATTTTCTCTCAATATGATCTTTATTGCTATTAGATTAGATATTTTAGTTTCCGTCTACTCCTTTGTTAGTATTGCGCAAATAAAACAATACGACAACTAAAAATAGCAATATAGGTCGTGGACGAAAACTAAAAATAGCTTAAAAAGTTGTTTTAGTTTTCGTCCATAAACGAATACTGGGGTGGATGAAAATTAAGAAATAGTTATTCTTTTGAAATCACTCGCCCTGCCGATGCCCCTTGCAGATCCCACCTTAAATTCCATCTTAATTTCCCATCCCATAATACCCATTTCTATTCCAACTCCTTCTCTTTTCATGCGTTACGATTGTGGAACTCACTTCCAGCTAAGATCCGTGACGCTAAAAGTGTATCTGTCTTTAAGATGCTAGTCAAAGAACATTACCTCTCTACCATCTCGTAAAATTATATTTTGTGGATATATATTTTTATAATTTAGTTTATGTATTGAATCTATTTATGTATTATTTGATTTAATTTAGATAATATAGTATAGGTATATATATATATTTTAATTTTCTAACTTATTTGTATACACTGTGTCTACATGTCTCATCCAACTCTCCTGTCGCAGGTCTGCTGGAAGAAATTTCATTTGAAATAAGCAGTACCTTTGTGCTCTTCTGTCTGCTTTTATAAATAAATAAATAAAAACATACATTCAACCGAACATATAACCTCCTCCTTTTTGAAGTCGGTTAAAAATAAATAAATCATAAAGGAAATAATTAAAAATAACAGCACACTGTCATTGTGACACATATTTCTGACAGAAAAAGTTTGTTTTCGTTAAAATGTTTATTCTACACAGTAATATAATAAAGCGAGAGAGTCTTTTGTTTGTTTAATCGTGCTAATCTCTGGAACTACAAGCCAAATTGGAAAAATCTTTCTGTATGCGATAGCCAGGTTCATGATGAATACTATCTATAAGCTAAACAATATCACGCTACGACTCACGGAAGTGGGGCAGTAACCAAAGACGCGAAACCGCGGGGACAGTTACAGCTAATAAAAAATAATAACTAAAATATAGAGAGAGAATACACAGAAGCTACTATTAAATAGTAGATATGTTGCTGATTAAGTAAAAGTATATATAATTGGATTTTTACCTAATAATTAGCCTACACTCCTTGTTTTACATTGTGGTCGAAAACTAGCTCACACTCGGACGAAAAACAATTTTTTCGGACGAAAACTAGCGAAATCCCTACTTTAAAAAAAAATATTTTTTATAAAAAAAGCCGTGAATGTGATATATTATCATGTGATGTTAACGAAAAGAAGACTATATAAGCAATAGAAACAAATACGATACATTTATGTAAAGGTACTTCAAGATATTTATTTCACATCACAAAGCTGGAAACTCCGATAATTGGACGAAAACCAGCGCAATCACTTTATCTTGGTAATAAATATTAAAATAAATTTTGAAACTTTGAATCCCTAACATTATCAACACATATATATTACTATAATGAACTAAAGTAAGTACCAAGTACCTAACTAATGTTTGTTTAGGTATAGCGTTAGTGAGAGGGTTAAAATCAACCAAAAAAATATTTAGATAGTTAAGTTAAACTTGTTTCTAATTTAATCTATGTATTAGTTTGTTAAGATAGAACTACACTGCGCACACGTGCCACGATCAGGGCGCGTCGGTCCCCCTCCCATACGTTTTATATAGAAACTAGACTTGTAGAGCTACACTTGATCCACGCCACGCGACGTCGTTAAAAAATCAAACTTCTAAGTTAACGAAAAAAAAAAGATACGGCCGTTTAAGTCACAAAAAATGTATATTTCAACACTCTCAAGGGAACCAAAATTCATAGGATACTACTTTCCGTTGACCTAGAATCCTGAAATTTGGCATAAAGCAAGATCTTATATCACAGATATGGGATTAAATCTGAAAAAGGAAAATTATTGTTACGTCAAAAAAAAAATTGCGATTCGGAAAAATCTTTGTGACTCCATGCGGGAATTGAACTGTTTTCATAGGTAACTTTGTACCGAACCCTCAGTGCGCGAGTACGACTCGCACTTGCCCAGTTTTTTTTTGTTATTTCAATTTTATTGGATAAAGAAATAGTGGAAAATGTTAATGAGTCAGGTTTTTGTATAATATGCAGTATTTTATATGTCTGCTATTTAATTATGCCAATTTAAGTAAGAAGGTAAATAAAATAGGATAGGTTTTTTTTTTTTCGGTGGGAAAATCATCTTATGACATCCCCCGCTCTTGGGCGGGGCGGGAGATAGTGTCAGACTTTTACTGACTAAAAACCCACTCCTGTTCCTTCGTTGCCTTTCGTACCAGGGCCGAGTCTTCCTTTCAGAATCGGACCCTTTGGCCCCAGTAGGCTTCGACCCTGCTGGGCCCCTACAGTTGCTGACATCTCCTTGAGGCGCGCGTGGAACAGCACGCGCCGTCGACGACTTGGGCTCGGCCCAGACGGTTACCGGACGGTCGGACGGCGAGCCACCCATTGCTCGCCGTCCGCAAGCCCGCGCCTACGGTGGCCGGAAATCGGGATCGGAATCCCGGCGGCGGTTGGGGCGTGAGGACCGTTGCCTCACGCGATCGGCCGCCTCCTTCGCTAGCATTACTGCTTCGCAGAAGGAGGCGACCGCCTGCCACTCCTCCTCGCTCCGGACCATAGCGGCCTGTACCAAGGCCCGGCGCGAGAGATCGCCGCCGCCGATCGCACCCACGAGGACACGTTGTTGCTCTGCCCAAGCGGGCACACCTCTACCGTATGCTCCACCGTGTCCTCCGGGCGGTCCACACAGTGGCGACACCCGGGCGTCGCTTCTGCACGAATCCGGTGCAGGAACTTTTCGAACTTACCATGTCCGGTGAGGACCTGCGTCATGCGGAAAGTAATGACGCCGTGTTGCCTTTCCAGCCACAAATAGGATAGGTACGACACAAGATTTGGACAACTTAAAACCTGTCAACCACATTTACATAATGACTAGAGGTCGGAATTAGGTAGAGTTAAACATGTACTTACACCGATTTCATACAGCGAAAGAATAAAGATATGCCTGAAATCCTGAGATTAATTTTAAGGAGCAGAATTATTTTTTAAGACACTCAGAAATAGAGGAGGAGGAAGTGTATAAATTTGGTAACCTTACCGCAATAAAATTAAGTTAAACAACTTTTTATGATTGTTTACACAAAAATAAAAGGATTATCCCACATTCTCAAGTGTTAACAAAGCACAAACACATTGGATTATTGCTCCCGAAGCAGATTGCCAAATAGCAGTAGAGAAAAGGAAAAAAAGAAATCGTTTTAATGCTATAATTATTTAAATTCAGTCCATCTTAAGATTCAGCTAAATAATGATGAAAATCATTAGGTAAAATGACAATCCCTTAAATATTTATTTTAATCATAAATATCACTGTTTCAGGTGATAAAGTGTCAACGTTAGAAGCTCAAATACTTGAAGTCACCGCAAAATATGATGATGCAGTAAAAAAGTTATCAACTTCTGAAGAAACCATTACTGAACTAACACAGCAAGTTGAATCTTTGAACACGGAATTAGAAAAAGCACGAGATAAAATAACCCGTCTGGAGAATGAAATTATATCTCTTAAAAGTTCAAGGGATGCTGCTGTTGATGAAAGAAATGACTTGACAAGAATATTACAAAGGCGAGATACAGAAGTTGAAAGATTAACATCAAGTGAAGCTGCTCTATCCCAACAATTACGTGCAGCAATAGATGCCAAATGTGAAGCCTTGGCATTGAATGATGAAATACAAAGCAAAGAGCTTTCCCTACAATATCGCGAAAAACGTATTGAACAGGAAAGAACTTTACTAAATTCACAAATAGCTGGCTTGACAGAGGAAGTAAATCGGCTGACTTCCGAACTACAAACAGTAAGATTAAACAACACCAGTCGTTCAGTGAACTTAGAAACCCAGCTAGCTGAAAAAATTGAGGAATTGAATGCAGCAAATGAAACTATAACTCAATTGAACGATGTCAAAAAAAGTCTTAATAATAGAGCTGAAAATTTGACTCAACGCTTAATGGAGCAAAGGGAAATAGAAAATAAAATGACAGAAAATTACAAAAAAGAATTGGAGGCTAAAACAAAACTGGCAGACTTATTCAAAACCATGCATGATGATGCTGAAGCTAAAACTTTAGAATTGACTGAAGGAATTTCAGAATTACAAAAATTGTTGAATGAAGCTACTGAAAAGTATGGTGAATTAGAAACAAAATATAAACAAGCTGATTTGGATCATGAAGAATTAATGGAAAAGAAAAATGAAATTATAAGTTCTTTAAAGAATGAATTAGAACATGCAAATGACTTATTAAAAGCTGCTAATGCTCAAAATCTTGATATGGCTTTAAGTGATTTAGCCCCTTCAGCTGCAACTGCTAGTAAACTTTTGAAATCAGGTATGTCTCTAACTCAGATATACTCTCAGCTGGTTAAAGCTACTGATGAACTGGCTCAAGAGAAGGAAGATAATAGACGACTTAACATTACCATCAATACAATTGTTCAGGAGTTGGAAGAAAAGGCTCCTTTACTACAGAAACAAAAACTTGAATTTGAGGAAGCATTAGAAAGCAATTCAGCTTTGTCACAGCAAATAGATTCTCTAGTGATTGAATGTAATAGACTTCGTGATGATTACAATGAATCATCTAAAATTGCTAATCACTATAGTCGTGAAAATACAAAGCTTAAAGGTGAATTGGCTGATTTGGGAAGACAAGTTTGTTTCTTGTTGAAAGAAATAGAGCATAGTCGCGGGGGACTATTGCCAAACGGTGATCATGACTCCTCACAAACCGCTTCTAACACAACTAATTCATCAGATTTAAGCTCATCAAGAATAATATCTAAAACTTTAGTAACATTTAGTGACATTCAAGAACTACAATCAAACAATCAGAAACTTTTGCGAATGATTCGTGAAATGACAGACAAGCAAGAAGAATTTGAACGACACAAAGAACAATTTGAGAGTGGCGAAATGCAGAACAAAATAGAATCATTGAAAAATAGAGTAGTTGAACTAACTGAAGCTCAAGAACGTCAAACTAAAATGGTAAATGGCCTTATCAGACAAAGGGATATGTTTAAGAAGCTTTACCATGATCATATGAAGGGTAAACGTCATGAATTGTCGGCATTAGAGATCTCAGAGTTGGAAAAAAGCGGAATATATTCAATGGACACTACACCTGAAAATGTTACTAAACCTCCCATTCCAGAGGTATCTTCGTTTGAAATAAAATACAAAGAAACAGAGAAGCAATTAGAAATGTTGAAAGAAGAATATAAAACTTACAAAGAGGAAAAAGTTACAAATGAAAGAATGTTATTTGATCAGATTGATAATATGAGACAAGAGATAGGAAAACTCACGGCTGCAAACAGTAAATGTGCTTCCACTTCAGAGTACAATAATGAAAGACTTAAAATTTTGCAAACGAATATAACAACTTATAAAAAACAAATTTCTTCCTTAGAAGAAAAGAATAAGGCATACAATGCAACCATTGCTAAGCATGAAGTCTCTTTGCAACATTTAAGGGATGAAGCTTTAAATGCTCAGAGTAAACTTGCTGCAGCTGAAATTCAACTTGAAAATTTAAAACTCGAACTCAAATTGCTTAAAGATGCTGAATTACGTATTCAAACCGAAAAGGAAATGTTAAACAGAGAAAGACAGGGCCAATCTATATTGTTGAAAAATTTGGAACTAATCAAAGCTAGCTTAGAGCGTGTAGAATCTGAAAACCGTGCCAAAATCGAGACAAGATTAGATGAAGCTACTAGAGAATGTTCAGCTTTAAGAAGAAGACTTCAGGAAGAACAGGATCGTTTTAGAGAATTGGCGGATCATCTTAAACGGCAAACAGACACTGCAAAAGAAAGAATGCAAGAAGAGAAAGATGCAGCAGATATCTTAAGAAAAGAAATTACAGAAATGAGACAAGACTTGTTAGAGAAAAACAAGGCAAATGAAGAACTTAGTAAGAAGCTCAAAGTTGCCCTTTCTCCTAACACAGATGGGTCATTTGATACTGTTAAGAAAATAAGGGATCTAGAAAATAAACTGTCCGATAAAAAAGGTGAAGTTCAGTCGCTTCAGGAGCAACTAAATGTTGCAAAAGAACATATTACACAATATTGTGATATATCAGAGAGTGCAGAAAAAGAGTTAAAAGCTCTAAACAGTGAATATGAAGCTTATAAAACAGAAACTGAAGCAAAACTGACCAATTATACCAGTAAACTGCAGAATTTAGAGGATAAATGCTCAGAGCTAGAGGCTGAACTATCACTGCATGCCAATGGGGATCATTCCAGCAGTAACAGTGCATTGAAAAATGAATTATCTGTTCTCAAAGAAGAATTGAACAATGCCTTACTCCAGGCAAATGGTTATCGCACAGAGCTGGAAGCTGCTCGCGCCGAAATTACTAAATTGTCAGAAGCTGTGCAGAATGCCGAAGAAAAATATACGCATGAAATGATTTTACATTCCAGCGATATACAAGTCTTATCTCATGTAAAAGAAGAATTGTTAAAAGCACAAAATCAAATAAATGAACTGGCTGCTTTAAAACACCGCGCCATAGAAGATTTGGAAACGGAAAAGACATCTTGGCTAGATAGGCAAAAAATACTAATGAGTGAAAATGCCCAGCTAACTGAGCGCTTGAAAGACTTAAATGATCAAAATGCTCTATTACATGATCAAATACAAGCATTAGGTACACAGCTGTCAGTTACACATGCATCTCAATCACGATCAGAAAGCTTTAACGAATCTGCAAATGATTCTAATATTAACATCTCTGTAAATGAAGAAGATGGAAAATCATCAGAGCAATTGTTTCAAATAGTCAAGTTTTTAAGGAAAGAAAAAGATATTGCTATGGCCAAATTTGACATACTACAAGCTGAAACTATGAGACTTAAATCACAGTTAGAAATAGTTGAGAAACAGCTTGATAACACTAAATTGACTTTAGCATCAGAGAGAGAAAAGACAGAAGTAAGCATGGTAACTGTAAATAGGCAGTCAGATATTTTAAGAAAAGTTGAAACATTAAATGCCTTGACAGATAGTAACAGAATCTTAAGAGAAGAACGTGACGTATTATCCTCTCAGGTCGAAGAGCTTTCAGCAACAGCTAAAGCAATGGAATCCCAGCTAGCACCGTTGCAGGATAAAATTTCTGATCTTTCTTCGAAAAATGAAACATTACAATCAGAAAATAATGCTTTGAAGGCTGATTGTGCGAGGTGGAGAACCAGAGTGAACGCCTTAGTTGAACGTGCTAACAAAACTAGTCCTGAAGATTGGAAACGACTTCAAAATGAAAGGGAAACATTAGCAAAAATGTTGACGAATGAAAAAGAAAACGTCAGGAAATTAAATGAGGAACTGAGTAGTATTAAAATAGAAAAAGCGAAAATAGAGGAACAGTATTCTTTGCTATCAAGACAGCAAAATGCTCTAGCAGAGGAAAATAAGAAACTCAATGAAGAATTGCAGACTCTTAGAGAAGATATGGCTCGTGTTACTGAAGAAGTCACAAAACTTAGAACTGAACATTCCGTAATCGTCGCCTCGAACGCAAAATTAACAGATGAGCTTTCCAATAAGGATGCATCATTAACTGATATCAGAAACAAAGAAAATCAGATAAGGAAAATTGCGAAAAAATATAAAGCTCAATATGAGGAGTTGGTAAAAACGGTAGAGGAAGACAAAAAGAAGAATGAAGGAGATGTTGCTGCTGCTGATGCTGCTTTAGCGGAAACCAATAAGAAATTCGAGGAACACATAGCTGAACTTCAAGCAAAACTCGACGCCGAAAAAGTAAATACAGAGAAATTAAAACAAGAACTAGAAACTCTTCGGACGGCAAACATGGAAAAAGAAGAAAAATCCAAACAAGTTTTGAAGCAAGCTAAAAGTAAAATTGTGCAACTAACTGAGCTCAAAAATACGTTAAGCAGAGAATTAGATGAGTCTCGTAATAAAATAGGTGCTATTGAGCAAAGTACACGCGACGAACAGGATGTGAGATTAGCTCTAATAAAATCTCAATACGAAGGTCGTCTCTCACGATTAGAAAAAGAGCGAAGTGAAGCACAAGCTGAAAAAACTAGAGAGGTGGAAGCACTGCATCAGAAAGTAACATTACTTCAGCGGCAACTAGCCAGCCAAGCTTCGGCGTCAAAACAACAAGCAACTACTGAGAAAACTACTACAGATCCGCCAACCGCTAATATAAAACCAATGGCTGGTGAGTCAAATCATTATATTTATTATTTGTATGACAATATATTTGTATCGAATTATCTCGGTAACGCTGCACTTTATCCCGGGATGTTATTTGTTTTAAATGCCCGCAACGTCGTCTTACAACCTGTGTCATTGTGCGCCACAACTTATATAAATCAAAGTGGCGATGAAGTAACAATGTCAGCATCCATAGAAAAAAGTTCAAACCTCTTTGCTTAATTATCAAAGCATTTTGATTTAAAATTTATATTTAAACAAATAATTATTAATAAACCAAAATTATGACGTTTTCTCATATTTTCTACTCATTACATCGCAGCTCCATCGCAACTCATATTGGAATTATCGAGAAAAATGCGTTTAAATTGTATTGATTCAGGGATACTATGTATAAATATACAGGGTGTTTGGTGCATCGTTTGCCAAGTTGAAATGGTCGACGGGAGGGGTCATCTGCTATCATTTCAGACCTCTAAAAACTTCTCATGCCCTGTGAATATTTTTTCATCGACTTTTTATTGTTTTATGAAAATAAGACCCAAATTTTTCATTCCAAAACAAATTTAAAAGTCTATGACTTATCATAGACTCCAATATTAATTTTATTTAGATTACCAATTTTAATTTTATTTAGATGTGTATTGTATTAGAGTACTTTTAAATTTAAAATTAGTGACATTAGCCATCTAGTTTTTTTTAAATTGACTTGTAAATTGTTGGACTTAAGTTAAAGCTGTACATGTTACAGCTATTTACATGACTATAAAAAAAAATCAAAAGCGACCGGAGTCTTCCAACTTCCTCAAAAATTCTCTAGTTTATCCTATTGCTAGTGATGTGCCACATGCCATAAAAATCTTTTTATAACTTGGTAAATTCGCTAGAATTGTGAATCAAGTCACATAAGACTAATATTCAAAATTATGATTTAAAAAATATTTTTGCTTAAATTATACCTGAAAAACCTATTAAAAATGTTATCTCACTCTCATAAGGTAAAATCTGTCTCGTATCTCTCTTTTCGTGGGTTTTAGTAGAAATAAAAAAAAAATGCATTTTTAACATTTATTTCATATTTTTTACAAATCCTGTCCAAATTGTAGGCCTCTGTTGTAAATGCAGGCCCAACATCTGATTCATATTTCGACAATTGTTGTACGAAGTCGTATTTCCTCCTTAATTGTATTGAAAGCCGTTTCAATGCGTTGTTTGCAAGTTAGTCTTATGTGAATAATTCACAATTCTAGCGAATTTACACGGCTATTTTGGTCAGCTGGACCAATTTTAATAATAAAATTTTTTTTTAGGCCCAACATCTGATTCGTATTTACGAATCAGATTTTGGGCCTGCATTTACAACTGAGGCCAATAATTTGGGCAGGATTTGTAAAAATTACGAAATAAATGTTTTTAATAGGTTTTTCAGGTATAATTTAAGCAAAAATATTTTTTAAATCATAATTTTGAATATTAGTCTTATGTGACTGATTCACAATTCTAGCGAATTTACAAAGTTATAAAAAGATTTTTATGGCATGTGGCAAATCACTAGCAAGAAGATAAACTAGAGAATTTTTGAGGAAGTTGGAAGACTCCGGTCGCTTTTGTTTTTTTTTTATAGTCATGTAAATAGCTGTAACATGAACAGCTTTATTTTAAGTCCAACACTTTGCAAGTCAATTAAAATAGAACTAGATGGCTAATGTCACTAATTTTAAATTTAAAAGTACCTACTCAAATACAATACACATCTAAATAAAATTAAAATTGGGAGAGTCTACGACTTATATATTTTTTAAATTTGTATTTGTATGAAAAATTTGGGTCCTATTTTCATAAAACAATAAAAAGTCGATGAAAAAAAATCCACAGGGCATGAGAAGTTTTTAGGGGTCTGAAATGATAGCAGATGACCCCTCCCGTCGACCATTTCAATTTGGCACATTATGCACCAAACACCCTGTATAATACAGCACCTCACCCACCAATTTGTAGTAGTATTTGTACACTGTAATCGATTCTGTAAATTGTCATAATGTACTACAATGTTTTTGATGAATAAAGATATTATTATTATAAATTAATAAAAATGGGCCACATATGGACAAATACATAATTGAACTATAAATATCAAACAACCAACAACTCTACAACTTTTCCCAGTGTCTTTTAAAGCATATTGTTAAGTATCGCACACAAAGTATATTGTTCATAACACGATTAGGTGTAGCCCAGCAAAGTGTGACTGCGAGTCGGCGGGGCGGTGAGACACCTTTGGCATCAATTCGTCCGATGGCGCAAGTAGGACCCACGGCCCCTCATGACGCTCACACGACGGAATACATGCCAGCCTCGTCGTCTCGGCCTCTTCCTCGAGCTGCCGTAGCAGGTTCTACGGCGCCACCAGAGTCTACACAGGTTAGAGCTATGGCAATTTTTTTAAATTTTATTTTCCTCTATTATATATTTTCTCCGCAAACGTTAAAATCTGATTACTTTTCAGGCGATTAATACTTCTGCTAATTTGTAAAGGCAACCGTTTGTATGTATGTTTTTTTTGTTAGGTACTCCTTCACACTCAAACGACTGAACGGATTTGTATGGAATTTGGTATAAGGATAATTTATATCCTGGCTCTAGTCTTTCCTAGTGTTGAAAATTTGCGAAAAATACATTTTTTTTCTAAACTTTGTATATTTCCTATAAAATACATGTCATTTAATGCACAACAAGGGCCACTGTAGCAAAGGGCTGCCCCCAAGGGGGCGTCCTCTCACCATTGCTATGGAACCTAGTCGCAGACAGCCTTGTCAAGAGACTCAACGAAAAAGTTTATTTACCGTGGGGTACGCCGACGACATAACCATAATAGTAAACGTCACTCATGATAACCACATTATGCAACCTTATGAGCCAGGCCTTGAAAATAGTAGAGGATTGGTTTAAAGAATACCAACTAGCCGTGAACCCCACCAAAACCGAACTGGTTCTATTCACAAAAAAAAGGAAGCTGCCTGTAATGAGACTAACAAGCTTCTTTGGAACTACCCTAAGCCTTTCAATTGAAGCCAAATACTTGGGCGTCTACCTGGACAAGCAGTTGAATTGGGCAAAACACATGGACTACACAACTAAAAAAGCCAGTTTATCCATGCTGTAATACTGACGCATGTTGGGACGAAACTAGGGCATAAGCCCAAAAATCACCCACTGGCTATATAACATAGTCATCCGACCAATCATAACATACGGCTCCCTAGTCTGGTGGCCCAGGACAGACATGAGCACTTGAGCCCAAAAAAAAACTTCGAAAAATTGCAGCGGTTCGCCTGCGTAGCAATCACTAGTTATATAATATTGTTACAGTTTACACCACACGCATAAATTATAGGCACGTTAATGAATAGTAATAATACATAAATGAAACATAAAAAACATTAACATAATAATAATTAAAATAACATTAGCCAACAGGTTCGATGTTATGATGATAGATTATAGGAAGGCCTATGACTGTTACCCCCTGGCACATGAGGGTGCTGGAATCGTATAAAATTGATACAACACTACGCACCTTCCTGATGTCGTGTATGAGGCAATGGAGTATGGTCCTCCGCTATCCAGGATGTCAACATATTCGAGGTATATTCCAGGGTGATAGTTTGAGTCCGCTTTGGTTTTGCCTAGCCTTGAATCCTCTAAGCACACTACTGGAGAATTCAGGTCTAGGCTAACGGTTGAAGAGAGGTGGTCAGGTTATATCTCACCTCCTTGACATGGATGAATGGATGACTTGAAACTTTTTTTCCCCAACAACCTACAACTAATGAAGCTACTGAAGGTAACCGAAACCTTCAGTAGTGCCATCAGGATGGACAAATTTGCGAACATACATGTCAAGCGCGGGGAGGTTGTGGAATCCGTGGGCACTCAACTCACAGATTCCATAAACCTGAGATCCCTCTCTCCAACCGAAATCTATAAGTATTTGGGTATGTCGGAAGCTCTAGGTATCAATATCACTGACATGAAGCAATCGTTGAAGGAGCGTTTCCTTGGACGCCTGAAGAAGGTATTTAATAGCCCTCTTTCAGGCGGAAACAAGGTGCGCGCCTTCAACGGTTGAGTCATGCTGGTATTGATGTACTGTTTCGGCGTACTCAAACGGAACTTGACGCCCTGGATAGGCGGGTCCGTACACTGCTGACTGCATACCGAATGCATCACCCACGATCGTCGGTGATGAGACTGTATATCCCGCGGAAGTGTGGATGTCGAAGTTTTTTAAATGCTAAGACCCTACATAACCGCGAGGTATGCAGTCTCAGGAAATATTTGCTAACTGCCGACGTAGGTATGCAACGAGATGTAGTGGAAGTGAATAAGGGACTCACTCCGCTCTCCCTGGCTATCGAGAACTGGCGTAAACCTGTAGTGCTTGATACAAACGATCGCAGGAAAGTAGGAACTTCTTGGACGCTTTTTCCGGGCCCTTCATGGGCCAGATGTAGACCAATTGGCGTCCGTAGCCTGGCTGTGTTTCGGTGACCTTTTTGGCGATACCAAAGGTTTTGTCTGTGCAATTTTGAAGAATTGAAGTTATCATGACGAACAACTACCGGAGATTTATTGTGAAGGACGGCACGGTTGACATGTCCAGGAGAATCAATTCGTCACATTGTCACATTATCTCTGGTTGTTCTCGTCTAGCTAACGGCAAGTACTTGTACAGGCCGTTACATAACCAAGTACCCAGGAAACCAGGATTAATCACCAGCAACTTGCTTTGAAATACAACCTAGTGGATTCGTTGTACTGGGATCGGTCTATTATTACTGACCGGACTATTGTAGCCAATAAGCCGGATATAGTGGTGATAGACCGATTAGCGCGCCGCGCAATGATAGTCGACGTCACCATCCCACATGACGAGAATCTCGTGAAAGTTGAGAAAGAGAAACAAATCAAATATATCGACTTAGCACACGAGGTTATCGACATGTGGAATGTTGTGGACTCTGCTGTCATTGTGCCGATTGTCGTGACCGCCAATGGCTTTGTAGCCATAAGCTTCGACGACCATCTGTCGAAGCTGTCGTTGCGCGGTTAGATCAAGTGCCTGATACTGAAGGCAGTACTCCTCGATATGGCTCGCATTGTGAGGAGTCTCTGGAGCCCTAACCACCGGTAGCTTGGACCCTGTTCCCGACACCGGCGGACAACTATTCTTTATATTTTGAAATGTTTTTTAAAGAACTATAGTGTAAATTATATGTATATTAAAATAAATAAATGGAATAATAATTAAAATCATGTCCAAAAAAAAAAAATATGTTCATGTCAAAAATAATTTATTAAGTAAGTAATTGAGATTGAAAAAATAAAATAAAAAATAATAATGAAAAATAATATCAAAAAAGAAAATTAAAACTTACAATAATACCTATATCAAAAGGCAAAGTAGCATGAGAACGGCACCCACTGCCACCCTACAGGCATTGCTAGGACTGCCTCCATTGCATCTCATAGTGCATGTCGGGCACACTGAAAACAGACTCGAATTAAATATACACGCATTATGGAAGACGTCGTTAAGCGACAGCCCGTGATGTCGGCCCCCAATGACAAAGCCTTAAGGCAGTGCAATTCCAAAAACATTACAGCATCCAACTAACAGAAGTACCGTATGACTGCTGAGGCCCTAAGGACTGAGAATTTACACCGAAGGATTAAAGACAAACACCGGATCTGGAGTCGGTGTCTTCTCTAACAACCTTAATATAAAGATATCCAAACCGCTAGGAACACTCAACTCTGTCTACCAGGCAGAATGTGTTGGCATCACTCTAGCGGCCCACGCCATAGAAGCCAGGAAAGTTGCTGATACTCATGTCCGCATAATCTCCGACAGTGCCTTAGTACAATAATCACTAGGAAAACCCTCAACAACCTCGAAACTCATACAAGAATGCCACTCTGCACTAGAACGCGTCACAGCGTTAAATATTAAAACTGACACTGCAGTGGATAAAAGGACACAGCAGCTCACTGGGCAACGAGATTAGCTGGCAAGGGCCCCGGTCTGACACGGTGGTCTTCGGACCTGAAACCATCGTGCCAATACCCTTTAGTCAACTGCGTGGTTGCCTACGAGAGCAAACTAACGCACAAGCGGGAAGGTGGTGGTCTCTGGCATCGGGATGCAGCTACGCTAAAGAAGCCATGCATGCCGATGCCTGCGATGCCTTTGATCTTACCATTTTATAAGTATACTATGTCGTATTGCAAAAATTGATACTCCTGTCCAAAAGAGTTCTGGACTATAATGTGTCGATGGCAGCGCTATAAAGGTAATACAACATCGCTTTGCAATTACATTTTGATACAAGTAGCAAAAGAGATTGAACATTCAACCAGCAACCTTCTGCCACTGGACAGAGGCAGCCTGCGTCTGGTGGCAGGGACCATCACCGGACACTGCTCCCTGAACAAAAACTTTTTCACAATGTATATCACGGATAGACCTCTGTGCAGAGAATGCATGGAGTCAGAAGAAACTGTCGCGCACGTGCTCCTCGAGTGCACAGCCGTCAGCGAGATAAGGACACGAATCTTGGGAGCGCTGAATTCACTCATAGAGGCCCTGAGCAAACTGAAGAGACTCATCTGCTTCTGGAGTGAGGTGGGCTGGTTGGAGTGAAGGCCGCCATGGCCCACGCACAATGGTCCGCTAAGGACTAAGTGCGGAAACCAGACCACAAAGATAAGAAGATACATGTC
The DNA here is from genome assembly GCA_905147345.3 of Mythimna impura. Lineage (NCBI taxonomy): Eukaryota > Metazoa > Arthropoda > Insecta > Lepidoptera > Noctuidae > Mythimna > Mythimna impura. Next base: position 16,487,164 of record LR990357.1, on the reverse strand, counting down.
ATTTTCGAATAAAACTAATTTCTGCATACACATTTAAAACTATTTTTATACTGTGTGATTTTCATGTTTAGCAATCAAAGGGAAAAAATCATCCTTATTAATATTAATTGAAAAGTGAGGACCAGAAGGCAGGTCGGCTAGTACTCCCGGGATAAAAAGTAGTCCTATCTGCTATCCCAGGACATGGTCTACCCTTGTGCCAAATGTCATTCAAATCCTTTTAACCTACACCTAGAATATAAACCGTAAAATAAAAATAAAAAAACTTAAACTTACCCAAGATTCAAACAGATGATTCGGAGGGAACATTTGTGTATCTATATATATAAAAGAAAGTCGTGTTAGTTACACTATTTATAACTCAAGAACGGCTGAACCGATTTGGCTGAAAGTTGGTGGGGAGGTAGCTTAGAACCAGGAGATGGACATAGGATACTTTTTTTTTTGAGTACGGTAGAGTAGGGTAGGGTAGAGTAAGATAGAGTTGGGTAGAGTAGGATATAGTAGTCAGTTGACGGGAGCGAAGCCGCGGGCAAAAGCTAGTTTTATTTAAATAGGGGTGTTTGAAAGATACGAGGGTGGATTGAAAAGTTCGCGGCCTCAGCAAGAAAACAATATAAAATATAAGCAAAAGTAATTTTATTTTTCCACGTAATCTCCACTTAACTCTATGCACTTCATCCATCTGGTTTCCAACGCCTGTATGCCGGTCATAAAAAAAGTTTCTTCAAGGCCTTCAAAAAAGTCACCCACCGCAGCTTCGACCACCTCATTTGATGAAAATTTTTGACCTTCAAGGTGTTTTTTTTAGGTTTGGGAATAAATGAAAGTCTGAAGGTGCCAAATCAGGGGAATAGGCGGGATGAGGCAGTAATTCAAAGCCACAATCACTTATTTGAGCCATAGATTCAACAGACGTGTGAACGCGTGCATTATCCTGATGGAACAACACTTTCTTGCTGAGTAATCCTGGCCTTTTCTCTTTGATTGTTTCACGCAAGCGACGTAAGAGGGTGCAGCAATAAGCCGAGTTTATAGTTTCACCTTTTGCAAGGTAGTCCACCATGATGACACCCTTAGCATCCCAAAAAACTGACGCCATCACCTTGCCAGCTGACAAAATTGTTTTGACTTTTTTTGGAGTCGGTTCATCAGGTTTTTTCCACTGCTTGGATTGCTGTTTTGACTGGGATGTAGTGGTGTACCCAAGTTTCATCCATTGTTACAAATCTGGCCAAAAAATCTTGTGGATCAGCCTCAAACATTTCCAAACAGTCGCGAGAAATCGTGAGGCATATTCGTTTTTGTTCGACTGAAAGCAATCTGGGTACCCACCGCGCAGAAACCTTAGAAAATCCATGTTCATTGACTATGATGTTTTGTGTTCGTTCATACGAGATGCCAATAGTGTCTGCAATCTCCCTGATGGTCAATCTCCGATCTGTCAATATCAGATCACAGATTTTCCCGATGTTTTCTTCAGTCGTAGACTTCATAGGCCGGCCAGAGCGAGGGTCATCTTCAATACTCTCTCGTCCGCGTTTAAATTCAGCAACCCACTTTTTCAGTCGTATATGACGGAGCAGATTCCCCCAATGTTGTTGACATATCTTCGTGAATCTCTTTTGGAGTTAGTTTTTTTTTAAACAGGTATTTGATGACCGCACGTTGCTCAATTTTCTCCATTCTTTAAAAACGCTGCACAAAGGCTTACAAAATTCAGTCTAATTTAAATACAGTTAATGCTATTGCGATAGAATTTTACAATTTAACAACCAGAGAGTAAACTAATCGAATGAGGTCAGTTGCATTAAAATAGTTTAAGTATTTAAGTGTTTGGTTTAAGTGTTAGGCCGCGAACTTTTCAATCCACCCTCGTACATCTATTTTACATGTTATTTACTAGTCATAAATGTGGAAGTTTGTGAGGATGTATATATATGTTTGTTACTCTTTCACGTAAAAACGACTGAAGGATTTTGATGATTACAATAAATCCAATAAAATAAAATTTTATGTATATTATTATATTATATTATTTTAAATGGTCAACTTACCATCTCTTGATGGTTATTATTCCTACAGAAGTGACATAAACATAAACCAGAACGATGGTTTAGTAGTTTATATCAAAAATAATTTAAGAACTGTAAAAGAAGAACCAGTATCCCTGGATAGTAATTGTTTAATAATTAAAGTTATTCCCGATACGGTAGTCATGGCTATTTATAGGCCTCCTTCTCAAAACATAGATGGATTTTTAGAGTCACTCGACAGAAACTTAAAAAACATAGCATCTTTTAAAAATATAATACTTTTGGGCGATATTAACATTAACATTGCTTCCGGGAAAATAGATAGTAAAGTACATAATTATCTGAATATTTGCTCATTTCATGGACTTCTACCAGCTCACTACCACCCCACGCATCGGAGCGGCTCATGCTTAGACCACATCATTCTAAAATCAAAAAATCCATCCAAAACATTGGTTACTAATTCTACGCTTACTGATCATCAGGCTGTTTTACTAACATTACAAATAAGTTCACCTAGAAAAAACTGCATGCGTAGCTACACTAAAGTCAATATGACAATTCTTGAAAATGACATACGCGGTATTGATCTTGACCCTGTTTATAATTCAGACGATGCAAATAGTTCGTTACATTATTTCATAAATTCGTTACAATCTGCGATACAGAAAAACACGTTTACTATGAAAATGCCTAGAAAGTATAGTTGCATTAAACCCTGGATCACCCCTGGTCTCGTTCGTTGTATAAGGCATAGAGACAGACTTCACCTAAAATTAAAATTAGCTCCTGATAACGAAGTACTTTCTATAACTTATAAAAGGTATCGGAACTTCTGTAATAATCTTTTGAAAAAATTAAAAAATCAGTACGATAAAAACGAATTACAGAAGGCCGGGAAAAATAGTAAACTAGTGTGGAAGTTTGTAAAATCTCATACATTTCGATCAAAAAAACCCGAACCCCCGTTTGATATATTATTGTCAGGTATAAACCCAACAGAAGCAATAAATAAAGCAAACAACTTTTTTGTTAACGTTGGTAAAAACTTAGCTGAAAAAACACTCAACTCTAGTATCATTTCCCAACACAACTCTACCACGACATCCTCCACATTAAAATCTTTTGTTTTATTAGATACAGACGTTAACGAAGTAGTCAGAATTATAAGCGGGCTTAAGGATGTTTGTGCCACTGGGTGGGATAACATACCTAATAATATTCTTAAAACATTTAAAAATCTACTTGCCCCTCCTCTAACCCACATCTTCCAACTTTGCTTATCTAAAGGTATATTTCCAAAACTACTTAAAAAGGCTGTGGTCACACCTGTATTCAAATCTGGAGATAAAACCAGTGTGAATAACTACAGACCCATCTCAGTGTTAACAGGCCTCTCTAAAGTTTTAGAAAAAATTATTAACAGTAGATTGATAAAATATCTAGAAGAAAACAGACTACTATCAGATAGTCAATTTGGTTTTAGGGCTAAGAGATCAACTAGCCAAGCAGTACACAATTTGACTAACTATATTACTACTAACATAGATAATGGTATGCACACAATTGGGATCTTTCTAGACCTTGCCAAGGCTTTCGACACTATTTCTTGTTCTTTACTTTTGCACAAGCTTGAATCACTTGGGATAAGAGGTAAACAACTTTTACTATTTTCTGACTATCTCAGTGATCGTCAGCAATGTGTAAAAATAGGTGAATATACCAGTTCTGATCTTAGAAATAGCTGTTTTGGCATTCCGCAAGGTAGCATTTTGGGGCCCACATTATTTTTAATCTACATAAATGAACTATGCAGCCTGTCGCTCCAAAATGGTGTTATAATGTCATATGCGGATGACACCGCTCTATTGTTTTCAGGTAAGTCAAAAGTTGAGGTGTATGAATACGCTCAAAATGGTTTTGACATTGTTACTAAGTGGCTCCAGAAAAATCTCCTAACATTAAACGCAGATAAAACAAATTACATTTTATTTACAATGAGAAATGCTAACATACCGCTTAATAACCTAAACATTCACGCACATATTAACTGCACGTATGCTGACACTGCATGCCCTTGCCCGACTTTAGCCAAAGCTGACCATTTAAAATATCTAGGTGTCACGATTGACTCAAATCTGAATTTCCGTAAACATATTGAGTTACTGTGTACGAGAGTGCGCAAATTAATATATGTTTTTAAAAATTTACGTAACATAGCCGACTACAAATTAATTAAACAGGTCTATTTAGCTTTGTGTCAATCCATTCTTACATATTGCATAACTTCTTGGGGTGGTGCGGCCAAAACAATTTTACTCCCGTTAGAGCGTGCTCAAAGAGCAATTCTCAAGGTTGCTACCTTTCGCCCTTTTAGATTTTCTACGCACCAGCTCTACATAGCATGCAATGTGCTAACAGTGCGGCAATTATTTATTTTAAACATAGTACTACACCAGCATGCGGCACTTCCTTTTGACCCTATATCTTCTGACAAGAGAAGGAAGGACTTGGTTTGCATTAAGCCTCAAACCAGACATGCCTTTACTAAGCGTTTTTACGTATTCTTAGGACCATTTCTATATAATAGGCTTAACAAAGTACTAAGTTTCTATAGTGTAAGGTATAAAAAATGTAATAAGAATTTGTCAGAATATTTAGTGAAACTCAATTACACAGACACAGAACAACTTCTAGAAATTTTGGCATAATGTTATCTGATCTCCTCGTTTGTGTTTATTATTTTTTGTATAATTTCATAGACTTAATTTTAGGTATTAATGTACTATAAACTTATTTTCGTAATTATTTATTATAATAGAATATAATTTATTAAAATAGTTTTACTGTAACTTTAAATTTTACTGTCGCAATAAAACTGGACTGTAAAGTGATGGCCTGAAACACAGGTTTAAATTAACCTAGATCGGGCGGTCCACTATCAAACATTGCTATTCCGAACTACGATTAATCGCACCTTTAATAATATTTTAGTTTTAGTATATTTTTAGGCACTGTAATTGTATGGGAAACCTTGTTACTGTTGGCTTAATGTTAATTTTTTGTAAACGTTAATTGAATAAATTTTATTATTATTTTTATTATTATTATTAGTAATAATTTCACACAAGCGAAGCCGTTAGCAGAAAGTAGTGGTAAAAAGATGTTTCAATTAAAATTTATATAACAACCATATTGTGGAAAATAAAGTAGAAAAATCTTTGGAAAATAAAACTGATTGCATTAAATTAAGATTACATTTTCGTCTTTTTTAATACATTTCAGGATATGGATACTAGTGAGGCTGGCATGGGCAGTTCTGGTTCTAGTGACAGCACAGCACAGCCCTCAACTCATTCACAAGCTCCTCAACAGGTTAGAGCAGTCAAATTCTAAGCAATAAAAGCACTCTTAATTAATAACAGGAAAACTCTTCTAAGGAAACCTGTGCAAGCTATGCAAATGTACCCAAGGATAACCCCCCATCTAGTGTGGAACTATTCGACATACCTAATATCGATACTTGTAGAATACGAAATAAAATAGTGTCTAATGGACCTCTGAAGTTGATTTCAGCCCCTCACAAATCTTCTAAATGTGCGGGAACCCAAGGTCTCGAGAATGCGAAAGACCTACATACAAATAATAATAAATAATTCATACAACACATTTTATATTTTTTAAATTTATTTATTTGATGTAATGTAGTGCTTGATTGCGATCCCACCTGATGCTAAGATTTGTATATGATATTTCGCTATTTAAGTGCATCAGTTAGGGCTTGAACACGTAATGACTTTCCTTCGTTGCCACGCCGCTTTATGGCCATTTCAAATGCCACGATCCAAAACTTGTGATTTGATTGTTTGAAAGTATCCACAACACTGAAAAATTTCACTGGCCGATTTTGGTCTTCCGAGTATAAACATATACATATAAATAACATTGGGCGAGGCATACTCGCTATTCATCGGTATTTTACTTACGATACCCTAAAACTAATAAAGTGCGCGTGTGCTTGCACGCACCATTCTATAGGCTGTGGCGATGGTGATGCCTCGTATCGAGCAACCTAGCGGGGCTGCGTCCGGCAGCGTGACAGGCGTGTCCACTGCGAGCTCGGCAGCGGCGTCCAGCGTGCCAACCCCTGCCGCATCCGCACCTCCAATAGCAGGTAACTAACTAAAGCAGCGACACCTTAACTTCTTCAACTTCTTGTATAACCAATAGCACTCCTTACCAATAAGGGTAAAACTACTAAAGGCCGATGACGTGTGCCAGATGTTTTCATGATGATTCAAGACATCAAGCGTAGCTCACGACATGTAAGTTTGCCGCCAGGCAATAGCTGCTTTATACTAAATCTCACATTAAAACAATGGAATACCTAGATTCATGGCCGAAAACTAACTTGATTTGGTTAAATTAAGGTAAAATTTACTCCAACCACATAATTATAATATGTAGAATGAAAATACGAAGTTTATATTTTGTTTTGGACCGCCGCACCGGCTACGCTTCCGAAATGGGGGTGGCTACTATTGGTATATTGAAAGTCATAAGCTGAAAACTGTTAAATAGGAGCAACGGCAGCACCGTCAACGTCTGGTCCGGTATCGCAAGCATCGGCTAACGTGAGCACGTCCCACGCGCCTCCCGGCGTGAGCACTTCGCAGCCAGTGGCCGGTGTGAGCACTTCGCACCCGCCGGCGGGCGTGAGTACGTCTCACGCGCCGCCCGGTGTGAGCACGTCTCACGCGCCGCCCGGTGTGAGCACGTCGCACGCGCCGCCCGGTGTGAGCACGTCGCACGCGCCGCCCGGAGTCAGCACATCGCACGCCCCGCCAGACGCGCGCCCTCCCAAGCGTCGCTTGCAACAACGCCCGCTAGCTGCCAAGAGAACAAGGGTACAAGTACGTTGTATGCCATTAGGTTAGATTGTATAGGGAAATCCAGAGGCACGAACACACATGCCTGCTTTGGTTCTAATATGACTAATAAGATAATGCCAAGAAAATCTATTGGTTGCCAAAGTGACACCATACTGGTTCAAAAGATTTCATCATCGGTAAATTCAAAATATATTTTATTTGACTGGAAAATCAAAAAAATTTTTTTTTTTTCGTTTTCTTTGAGTCAAACTAAAGTTAAAAAACATACAATTTTCACATACACCGAGAAAAACAGATTTCGAAAGGGGAAAGAAAAATAAAACGTAATGCAACGCAAAAACTTTTGAACAACAATTCAAAATATAATTGCTATTTCTACCAAAGTTATTTCAATTACTTTGGTTATTAACTAATGCGCATAATGCATATGGACAACCAACCAAAGTTATTTCAATTACTTATCAAGCTATCCTTTATCACATTTACCAAGCTATCCTTTAATTTAGTGAATGATGACATTTACTTACTTTGTCTTATAATCTATTTCGTTTCATTCCATTCAGTTCTGCTGCTCAAAGATTCAAAGCATTTTATTTCAAATAAACCATTTACAGGCACTTTTGAAATGTCAAGTCAGTCAGTCAGAAAAAATAATGCTAATTGCACATTCCAAAGTGTAGATCTCTATGGAGAAGAATGTGCAAGAAACATCATGGACACTCTTTTCAATAATGTTTTGTAATTACAAATATCTCTGTTACATGTTTCTTGTCGCTATCATGTGAGAACAATGTAAATAAAATAAAAATAAAAACTAAATATGGATATTAAAATAGCAACCGGCAGCTAAGAAATCGACATAGACGCGAATATTAGCGCCACTCAACTCAACCATTTTGAAGGGAACCGAATGATCCAACATACGCGCCACCATCATTTTGACATTTGAGTGAGCATGACAAACTCTCAACAGCCATGCTCATTTATGTCAAACAAGTCCAATAGTAGCCTAAAAACCATAAAATAGCTTCATGGTACTCACATTTACAAGCTTTGAAAAAAATGCTTCTACATTATACAATACTAATATTTTACAATTTCAAAAAAAAAACATTAAAAAATAATAATAATAATTTCCAAACTAATCAATTTGTACACCCCGGTGGTAGTGGAGCTGGACCAGTATTGAGCCAAGCATTTTTATCTTTGATATAATCGTCTAACTTATAAAATGCTTGCCTGCATAGTGTGCGTTTAATACAGGATTAAATTTCGTTTCATTGAGTTCTAATATTTGGGGAGGTATTTTATTATAACATTTTAAACAGTACTCCAGGAAAGAAGAGGCCACTTTAGCCAAAGAAATAGGGACCAATTAGTTTAACCAGGTTTCAGACACCTGGTTAAACTAATTGGTCCTTATTTCTTGTAACATAATTATGTCTATCGCCTCTTGCTAAAAAGATGAAGATTTTTTCTAACATACATTATGTTTTCATAAATATATTGACAAGGCACCGTCATGATGTTAATATCCTTAAACAGTTCTCTTAGAGAATCGCACCGGCAAAAATTGTAATTAGCTCTGATGGCTCTTTTCTGTAGTATAAAGATTGAGTCGATGTCTGCAGCCCGTCCCCATAGTAAGATGCCGTATGACATGATACTATGAAAATAACTAAAATAGACTAGTCTAGCAGTATCAACATCCGTAAATTGGCGGATTTTTCTAACAGCATATGCAGCTGAGCTAAGCCGTCCTGCAAGAGATGTTAAATGATGACCCCATTGTAGCCTTGAGTCAAACGTAATTGCCAGGAAAACCGTTATATCGTTAAATTCTAGTTTTTCATTGTTCAATACTATATCACAATCACTACTTTTGACATTCGGTAAGGAATATCTCATGCATTTATTTTTTGTCCCGTTTAAAACTATATTATTAACAGTGAACCAGTTTTGGACCTGCAGTAGGGCGTTATTTTCGTCGTCAAGATTATTAGTTCTTATATTTATTTTAAAAACCAAGGAAGTGTCATCGACAAACAATACCATATTAAGATAATTTTGCAACAAATAGGGTAAATCATTAATATAAACTAAAAATAAAAAAGGACCTAAAATTGAACCTTGAGGTATCCCCATTTTCACATTTAATCCTGACGAATTGACATCGTTTGTTTGAACTAGTTGCCATCTGTCAATCAAATAAGATTTAAATAAGCTTAACGCTGTTTTGCCTAGTCCGTAATGCTCAAGTTTCAGGAGTAATGTTTCATGAACCACAAAATCAAACGCCTTAGACAGATCGCAGAAGATGCCTATAGTATCTTGTGCCTCTTCCCACGCATTAAAAATGTGTTTTAGTAAGGAGACACCAGCGTCAGTTGTACAACGTCCTTTGGTGCTTTGGTAAACCATATTATATGTTATTGGTGTTAAAATGATTAAGCATTTGATTCAACATTACTTTTTCAAATATCTTGCAAAAACCGGCAACACGGACACCGGCCTATAATTATTAGTGTCTACTGTCCCCGGATTTAAAAAGTGGTATCACTTTACTATATTTCGTTAGATCCGGAAAGATTCCTTGATCTATATACAAATTAAATATTAAAGCTATGTGTGGCGATATAGTCTCAATAATTGAAGTACAAACTTTGATAGACATACCCCACAGATATTCAGTCAATTTAACCTTGATTTGTTTAAAAGCTTTTATTACTGTTATGGGGTTTATATGCTTAAAGTTAAATCCAGTCGAGCAGGCTGCAACATTCGCCTGTAATAAACCAAAACCATGCGATTGCGACGAATTTAGGGCTTCAGTAGTTTTAATTGGCATACTAGCAAAGAAATTTACAAATTCTTCTGCAACTAGTTTGTTATCGCTAATAACTCCATGTTGTCTCCAATTTGTAATCATTGTTATGTTTTTTGTTCCTGTTGGTTTCATTATTTATAATTTTCCAAACCGTTTTTATTTTATTATCTGCTGATTTAACTTTGTTGCTAATGTATAAGGCCTTAGCTGCCTTACAAGTGTTTTTAAACAGTTTTGAATATGTAGCAACATACTTATTAAAAGTTTCAGTGTTAATAATAGGTGTAAGGCCATACATACAGCTCAAAAAGTCTTTCCCTACTTATTTTGATTCCTTTAGTTGCCCAGTCACTAAATCTAAACTTAGGGCAGATACTTTTAGTTTTTTTCTCAAAAGTCTTATTGAACTCGGTTTGGACTATTGAAAAAAAATCGTTATACGAAAGTTACCATTGTTCACTTCAAGATTCCAATCACCTATACTCCATCGGTTTAGGTAGTTAACTAAACGTAAACAATCTTAAATGTAATTTATTGGTTCTACAGTAATTTTGAAAGCTATTCAAGTACTCTTGCAGTAAAAGGGAGTCTTCATAGGTAGATATCTGTTTCATGATTTTCATGTCATCTGCATAAAGTAACACTCTTGAGTGGCGGAAAGAAGACATGACGTCATTGATGAATATATTAAATAAAAGAGGCCCCAATAAAGATCCTATGTCTTTTTATTAAAAAAAAATCGTATAAAAGACGTACAAATATTACTTAAATTTAGTTAGTTACCAAACATTGGTTTAGGTAAATAACAAATTGTAAACATTTTTAGATAAAAATTATAGACAACTTTTAGATAAAAGACATGTCAAGATTGTTTACCTTTAGTTAATTACCTAAACAGATGGAGTATAACTTGCTAATTAAAGTGCTGTTAAATTTATTTAGTTTACCAGATGTTATTGGTCTGGATTGTATCTCCTGCACTTGTTGTATCGGTAAGTTGGATTCAAAAGTTACCATTAGGCCGCTATGATCAGAAAGCAGATAATTTACAATGGCCTTTTCTAAATAGTTGCAGCAACAAAAACATTATTGATACATGCAGCAGTATTGTCGTAGTTCGAGTAGATTCTATAAACACATTTGATAAATTAAATGATTTGAAGTGATTTAATAATCTACTGCTATCTGAATTATTTTCTAAAATATTAACATTAAAGTCTCCACAGATAATTACTAGTTTGTTACCAGTTGCAAGTTTTGCCATAACATCCTCCATGACAGACTCAAAAATATAGTAGTTTTGATAATTAGGGGGCCTGTAAACGCACACTATGACATGCATATCCAGCTCAACACAAGGAAATTCAATGCTATGTTCACTGCTGTGTTATCCAATTAAAATATTATTCCTCCTGTTTATAATCTTGAAAATAGACACAACATACACTTGTCAATAACAATCATATTATCTAATTATATTAACTAAAAAACCTACCTTATAAAGGGGTTGCACGTGGGTGTTGAACAAAGTGGCGGTCGAAGTTAATCAAGTCCAACATAACGAGATACTGGTGTTTGTAGGATGATGGCCATGTGAAATAATAACAGTATTTAGCTAACGCTTTATTTCTCTTTACCTGTAAATGCGGAAATCAGTGTATTTGAGATGATTTTTGTATGGTTCAGGGATTTGAACGGTCAGTGGAAGTAGAGTACCAAGTACCGACTTCGTCACGCTGCGATCAAGACGACGAGGGCGTGATCGTCGTAGACTCTGAAGAAGACGACGAGAGATGCACGGGCACTATGTACAGGGTATGGTTTTACCCAACCATTGATTAGTTATATTGCGTTACGGGAATATGAAATTAAAATCTCGCTTTTTAAAATTCATAGGAGGGAGAGGAAGAAGAGGAAGATATGGAAGAGGAACAAGAGGATGAGGCCGGCGAGGAAGAGGAGGAGGTGGAAGGAGACGATGCGGAGAACGCCGCGCGACAGGTAGCTAACGATGTTGAGCAGCCGTGACCACTTTGATCAACAAACATAAATTATTTACTATTAAAAACGGGTCAATCAATCTACCCAGCCGTTTCCTAACTATTTTAAGGTTGGTTTCCAGTCTGGGCGGATGCAGCTGGATACCATTATTTTACATGGAACGACCTCCACAACTCAGTAATTGGGATAACACAATACCCCTTGTCACAAATTGAGTCAGATATTCTGGCTTCAAACAGTTCTTAGCGACTGTCAAAGGTCTACAAATCCGAGTGGACAATACGTAAGATGTAATTGAAGAGCGAAAACTAGAAATTGAGAAGTAATCAAATAAATCAAGCAATTCAAAGTCTTCATTAATTTAAAGTATAGAAACCGTCAATACTAACAAGATGCATTTCAAGACAATTTTAGTACAGTGGATTCAACCAAACAAGTCTAATCCAATCTTGTCCTGACTCAAATCGTTAATTGATTGATAGTTAATTACCTTATTTATAACTCATCAGTGCTAAGTGTATATTTGTTAAGCTTGGCCATTTTAATATAATAAATCATTTCAATCAATATCTTTCTGTTACTTATTTTGTATTGTTATTATTCCAACATTTGAAACAGAAAAAATATTTATGTTAATAAAAGTCATAGATAATTATAATAATATTATGGCATTTCAGTTTAATTAAAATTGTGTTAGACAAGCTGTGCCTTTTCTGAGCATTGTCTTTTCGGTTGCAGTGGAATTTGAACTTTGTACATTTATTATATAGTTCAAATGATGATAATAATCCGTGATTGACCAAAGGATATATTAGTATTGTTGTGAATAATAAAGTGCAATGTGTGTGGTGCAGGAATCGCCGGCGCAGTCCCCGGAGGCGGGCGAGGAGGCCGACGAGCCCAGCGCGGGCGCCGCCGCGCGCGCCGAGGCCGACAGCGAGCCCGCCGCGCCGCACCAGCAGATCGAGGCCATCAGCAGCGGCACTGAGCGTACGTACCTCACACCTGGACAACCTACTATGACGAGCTAATGACGTCTTGCTTCTGTTGTAAAAAAGGAATAGTACGGAATCGTTCTGTATAGCTCCGTCTCTCTCTCGCAACACGAGCATGATGCCATTGACATGTTCTCACTTAGGTCTATAGGTGCTCCATCGTCGGCCACATCATCGCTTATCATCAGGTGAGATAGTGGTCAAACACGAGCCTATCCATCATCATCATCTTCCTGTCCTTGTCCCGTCTTATTTGGGGTCGGCGCAACACGTTTTTTTTTTTTTCATTCTATCCTGTTAACCGTCACGCTATCACTAACTTACTAAACGCGAGCCTATCCATAATAAATAAAATGTAATGGGTACCCATCTACGAACCGACCTCGACCGACAATCATTTTATTCCATATCTGCAGCTCCACAAACTGGTCCTAAAGTGAGTATTGATGACCTGTGCTTGGTTAGCTAAGCAGAACCAATGTGCTCACATTGTCTCTGCTTGACCCTACAGTAATTTTAACGCCAATCATGCTCATGATTGGCGTTAAAATTACTGTAGGTGCACGGAAGAAAAAGGCTGAAGACGCTACTCGCCGTTGATTGACTATCAAACTTGACAAGATAAAAACCAGTATTTTTTATTTTATTTACAAGTACTTCTACAACATTATAGAGAAAATCTAGCTAGGTCATCGTACAGGAGAAACTTCAAAATAAAAAAACTATCTATTGAAACCTAAGACCATAACATACCTGCACACATTGAATAGACATGAAAATGTGAATCTATTTTATTTATTTCTTTATTACACACCTTAACTTATTACAGGACAGACATATATAAAAAATAAGTGTACAATATGCGGTCTTATTGCACAGGGCAATTTCTACCAGACAACCTTTGGGTGGGATGAAACAAAAGGAAAACATTTGGGGCTGTCAGCGTATAAACAACATAACTAATGTACAAAAATAAGATAATAAAAATACAATAAAATATATATACATATAATACATAAATAGGTACATTACCAAATAACAAACTAATAGATATTAAAATAAACGATAGAGAAAGGAAAAGAAAAATTAAAGTGATAGGTAATGCTCCTTCACCATCTTTTTGAAAGTCGGTAGCGTTTGGGCACGCCTCACTTCTAAGGGTAATGTATTCCACAAACGCGCTGCTGAAGTGGAATGCATATGAGTACTAAGTTTGAGATTCTCCGATGACCTCAAGAACCTAGCATGTGTGTCACAGAGGAACTGAAAGCGTTCTTTAAGACAAAAAGGGGTGGAAGGATTAAAGAGCACATTGTAAAGCAAAGAAAGTATGTGAGCATTCCCTCGAAGGCGAATGGGAAATTCAGAAACGTGGTCATACTTGCGCAAGCCAAATATAAACCTGATACAAAGATTTTGAAGTCGCTCAAGCTTATCCAATTGGTCTTGGTTGAGATCAAGATAGCTGGCATCAGCATAGTCCAAGATTGGAAGAAGAAGAGATTGTGCCATCGCAATTTTAGTAGGGATGGGAAGAAAATTACGAAGGCGCCCCATGGAACCCACCGAGGCAAACAGTTAGTTTGAGAAACCCGGGTATTATCATACCAGATCCGAGTCTTCCTTTCAGAAGCAGACAATTGCCCCAGTAGACTTCGACCCTGCTGGGCTCCTACGGTTTGCTGACATTTCCTTGAGGCGCGCGTGGAACAGTACGCGCCGTCGACGACTTGAGCTCGGTCCGGACGGTTACTGGACGGTCGGACGGCGAACTACCCATTGCTCGCCGTCTGCAAGCCCGCGGCTACGGTGGCCGTAAATCGGGATCGGGATAGGGATCCCGGCGGCTGGGGCGTGAACACCGTTCCCTCGCGCGTGCACGTGCGTCCTCCTCCTTTGCTAGCATTACTACTTCGCAGAAGGAGGCGACCGCCTGCCACTCCTCCTCACTTCGGACCATTGCTTGTACCAAGGCCCGGAGCGTGAGATCGTTGCCGCCGGTCGCCCCCACAAGGAGAGCTTTATAGAGATGAATTTTTACCCTTGTATCTAGTTCATCCCAAACAATTCAATGTGAGTTTTATCCTCATATGATTTCCGTGTTTTCCCACCATATTTGATTGTATGCACCAGTGTTGACATTAATTATTATTATTGCGTTTATTCATTGTTCTAACATATAAATTATATTTTTAAATATTTCAATAAAAAAAAAAAACACTTAAAAATATAAAAAATACAGTGTCCCACCGGTATCGGGAACAGGGTCCAAGCTACCGGCGGTCAGGGCTCCAGAGAAAGGAACCTCCTAACAATACTAGCCGTGTCCAGGAGTACCGCTCTCTGGATCAAGCCCTTGATCCAGCCGCCTAACGCGAGCCTCCTAAGGTGTTAGTCGAGGCTCTTGGCTATTAAGCCATTGGTTGATACGACTATCGGTACAATGATCGCCGAGTCTACATCCCACATGTCGACAACCTCGCGAGCCAAATCAATATACTTGATTTGTTTGTCTTTCACGGCTTTCACGAGGTTCTCGTCATGCGGAACGGATATGTCAACAATCATTGTACGCCTCTCTCTTCGGTCCACCACCACTATATCAGGCTTATTGGCTACAATAGTCCTGTCAGTGATGATGGACCGATCCCAGTACAGCGTGATATCACCATTATCGAGAACTGGGTCGGGCACATACCTGTAGTGTGGCACCTCCGATTCCACAAGAGAGTAATCAGAGCAAGTTGTTGATGGATAATCCTGGCTACAAGGTTGTGTCTATGCAAGTATTCCCCGTTAGCTAGACGAGAACAACCAGAGATAATGTGGCGGATTGATTCACCCGTACGGTGACATGCCCGACAAATGTCAACCGTGCCGTCCTTCACAATAAATCTCCGGTAGTTATTCGTCATGATAACTTCGTCCATAATTGCACAGACAAAACCTTCGGTTTCCCCAAAGAGGTCACCGACGCGCAGCCAGGCCACGGACGCTAGTTGATCTACATCGGGCCCATGAAGGGCCCGGAAAAAGCGTCCGTGGAGTTCCTTACTCTGCCATACTTCCCTGCGATCGTTAGTGTCAAGCACTACAGGTTTGCGCCAGCTCTCGTTAGCCAAGGAGAGCGGGGTGAGTCCCTTGTCCACTGCCACTACATCACGATGCATACCCACGTCGGCGGCTAGGAAATATTCCCTGAGACTGCATACCTCGCGATTGTGCAGGTTCTTAGCATTTAAAAAGCCTCGACCCCCACACTTCCGCGGGATATACAGTCTCATCACCGACGATCGTGGGTGATGCATTCGGTATGCAGTCAGCAGTGTACGGACCCGCCTATCTAGGGCATCAAGTTCCGTTTGAGTCCATTTGAGTACGCCGAAAGAGTACATCAATACCGGCATGACCCAACCGTTGAAGGCGCGCACCTTGTTTCCGTCTGAAATAAGGCTATTGAATACCTTCTTCAGGCGTCCAAAGAAACGCTCCCTCAACGTTTGCTTCATGTCAATAGCATTAATGCCTAACGCTTCCGACATACCCAAATACTTATAGGTTTCGGTTGGAGAGAGAGATCTCAAGTTTATGGAATCCGAGAGTTGGGTACCCACGGATTCCACAATCTCCCCTCTCTTTACATGCATGACTGCACAAGTGCACATTTATCCACACCAAACTCCATCCTGATGACACTACTGAAGGTTTCAGTTACCTTCAGTAGCTCCATCAGTTGCAGATTGTTGGGGGCAAAAAGTTTCAAGTCATCCATGTAGAGGAGGTGAGATATAACCTGACCACGTCTCTTCAACCGATAGCCTGGGCCTGAATTCTCCAGCAGTGTGCTTAGAGGATTCAAGGCCAGGCAGAACCAAAGCGGACTCAAACTGTCACCCTGGAATATACCTCGCTCGATCCTTACCGGTTCGCTGTTCCTCTGGATATGTCGACATCCTGGATAGCGAAGGACCGTCCTCCAATGCCTCATACATGACATCAAGAAGGTGCGTAATGTTGCATCAATTTTGTATAATTCTAGCACCCTCATGAGCCATGTATGAGGAACTGAGTCGTAGGCCTTCTTATAGTCTATCCAACATGTCGACAGATCCTTTCGGGAACGTCGAACCTGTTGGCTAATGGCCATATCGATGAGGAGTAGCTCCTTAGTACCGCGGGACCCATTCCTACATCCATTTTGAGAGGCAGACATGATAGCGTTATTATCTACATGGTGGTTAATCTTTGCTCTCAAAATGGATGTAAGAACCTTATAGACTGTCGGCAAACACGTAATCGGTCGATAGTTTTTGGGTTCCGCGGTGCTACCAGATTTGTAGAGTAGGTGGGTAACTCCTGTTGTAAGAAACTCGGGTAGCGAGCCAGACTCCAAGGCGGTCTGATACTGAGATGCCAAACGAACGTACGATCTTTGAAGCCACTTTATCCAAAAGTTGTGCAGTCCGTCCGGCCCTGGAGACCAATTAGGCAACGGACGGACTGCACGGGCCACATCTTGGGGGCTGATTGTAATTGGCCGTATTTCTGGAATCGGTTCGCACGCTCGTTCGACCTCTCGAGTCCAACCACCTTCAGTATGACTGACAGGCACCGACCAGATGTTACGCCAGAACGAACTCATAGCGTCATCATCCGGAAGGCACATGTCAGCCACACCTTGGTCCGGCTGCTCCCAAGCCCTACATACCACCTTTCATTACTTCGGAATGTGCGATTCTGGGTGTACCGCTCAACCCGCCGCTTATACCTTCGGATACGGGTGGCCCATGCGTACACCTTCTGCTTCAGGAAGTCGATGCGCTCTGTGACACAGGACATATAGTCTCGGGGGCTGATGTCAGTCCCCGAAAATCTCTATCGTCAACATGTTGTTATATTTATTTCCATTTCGTTTCGGCTAGGTATTTCATTATATTAATCATTCTTCCTGGTGACATAATATGTCATCTGTCTTGTGTATGCATTTTTCTCTTTTATCTGGTATTCTACTGATTTAGGATGGTTTACAAAAGTTTTTATATGTAGGTGTATGTTTCTTGTTATTTTTATTGTTGAATTTGTGTTATATGGGTCCAGAAATCAATATTTAAAAAAAATATTATTATTATTAATCAATTAATTATTTTGATTAATTTTAATCAGATTATAAATTAATCGTGATTTAAAAAAGGTATTCTTAATCATGATTATTGACGTTAATCATTAATTGATTAATTCTATATAAAAGAAATGATGGAAAAGAATAACACACTTTTCTTAAAATAGTTTCTAACATTCAAATACACTGAATTCTAATTTTCAATCAACTAACCTTCGATTTTTACATTTCTGTTTTTTTGTGTTCAAGTTACATTTAATTTCATAACTCCTTTTTTTTTCAAATATGTCGTCAGATAATTTGTGTGACCTAGGTTATAAAACTACAGGACAGTGGAGCTTACGGTAGTGGTGTACCTCGCTTGGGCAGAGCACCGCCGTGTCCTTGTGGGGGCGATCGGCAGCAACGATCTCTCGCGCCGGGCCTTGGTACAGGCTATGGCACAGCACCACCAGGCACCTCCTTCTGTGAAGCAGTAATGCTAGCAAAGGAGGTGGCCGCAATGGGCAGCTCGCCGTCCGACCGTTCGGTAACCGTCCGGACCAGCCCAAGTCGTCGATGGCCACCGTAGGCGCGGGCTTGTGGACGGCGAGCAATTGGTAGCTCGCCGTCCGACCGTCCAGACCAGTCCAAGTCTTCGACGGCCACCGTAGGCGCGGGCTTGTTGACGAAGAGCAATGGGCAGCTCGCCATCCGGACCAGCCCAAGTCACCGACGACCACCGTAGGCGCGGGCTTGCGGACGGCGAGTAACGGGTAGCTCGCCGTCCGACCGTCCGTTAACCTTCCGGACCAGCCCAAGTCGTCGATGGCCACCGTAGGCGCGGGCTTGTGGAAGGCGAGCTACCCATTAGCTCGCCGTCCGACCGTCCGGACTAGCCCAAGTCGTCGATGGCGCGTAGTTTTCCACGCGCGCCTCAAGGAGATGTCCAAACCGTTGGGGGGCTCAACAGGGTCGAAGCCTTCTGGGGCCATGAGTTCGCTTCTGAAAGGAAAATCCCGCCCTAGAATGCAAGGCAATGAAGGAGTGGGTTTTAGTCAGTAAAAGTCTGACACCCCCTCTCGCTCCGCGCAAGGGCGAGAGATGGAAATTTGATTATGATTAATCTTAATCAAATTTTTTGATTATGATTTTTCATGATTTTTTTGTGATGAGCGTTTCATTATCGAGAAATCTATAATACAATAATCTTCTCTATTTGTTGTAGATTTTGGCATACCAGATCTTTTTATATCTTATTTTTTTACCCAGTTTCTTGTTTTCTAGCAAGCGTGCATTGGATTCCTTGACAATAAAATCCGAGCATTTATGCGATTTGACGTTCACTGCTTTTCTCCTCAAGCAGAGTACAGATAGCACTTTGCTGTTCAAGTGTGATTTGTTTACGTTTTGTCACTTACAGAAGAATAAGTATGATCAGAGCAGTAGTCAGTCTGTCGAATATAGACAATGTCCATATTCTACCAACCTTCTTTTCTATCAGCGGACAACCCGACGTTCGGCGAGTATCCACCCTCACGTTGTTGAAACCTCTACGGTCCGAACTTAGCGTTTCTACTCGTCATTTATACCGCGTACATCGAAGGACTGGAACAATTTGCCTGCTGCGGTCTTCCCCTCCGATAATAATTTAAGTGTCTTCAAGCCTATTGTGAATAGGCTCTTAATAAACTAGTGCGCCTAATCGTCAACGATTGCATCACTGCTTACCAGGTGGGATCGCAGATATACCAATTTAAAAAAAAACAACACAATCTTCGCATACCAATACTCAAGTATGACGAAACTAGTAGGGTCAAAATAACTTAAAATCACCAAAAGTTTTCTATGCAAAAATGCTATCTATTTACATAAAAGGAGAAACTTGGCTGTGCGATGATGTCATCAACGCACAGCCAAATCTTCTGGGACTACGAACATGAAATTTTGTACAAATCTTGCTTTTATGACGTAGGCGTGCACGAAGAAGGGGGCTTTAAGAAATACAAACCTTTGAGCGAGTAAAAAGGGGTAATTTCGTCTGTATGCAGTATCTCATACCTATTGCCAATATACTTGAAAGTACAAATACTAACCTAAGGAAATAATAAAGGTTGTAATTATTTGTTTTCAGAACCACCCCTCAATAAAAAAATTGTGATTTGGGATTGTTCGAAGGATTTTTATTTTTTTTGTTAATAAACTTAAAACTCTGATCAAAATAATATCAAAGACTGCCATTTAATAGTTTTCAAAACTAACCTCAAAATACTGTTCAAGTGGTGTTTAAGTTTTTATGAAAACACGCTCGCGTACGAAGCGCTAGTCTTTCATTAAAAAAGTGTTCCGGAAATTAATTTGTCAAGGAAAAAATTGTCAAGGATTGTCATCCCACATTCACAAAGTTTAAACTTGGGTGTGGTATTACAATCCTTGAGTTGACTTTTTATGCAAACAGTCGTACATCGCCGCCATAATCATTTTTAAAATGTCTGTGTTTCAGCATGTCTATAGTAGGTATGATATTAAATGTATTATATTTTGTTTTAGAAAGTGGAGCGTTATCTCTGGGTGGTAACAATGGTGACGACGGCGACGATAGTATAGTGCCATCTACACCTACACTTTACGTACCGAGACGCAATGACGGGTAAGGACGAGGTAGACTATATAAAACTTTATGCAGTAGGGACCTTCCATAAGTAAGTTCACTGGTACGCCTTATTATAACTGCGACCGAGGTCCGCGTAATATCTACTAATTCCAGTTAAAAACTTGCTACATTCTTCATTAATAAAGGTGTTGGTGTTTTAATGCCCAACAGTGAGAATGTTATATTATAAATACAAATATTTGATTTTCTAAATTCTTATTATGTAAACCCTTTGAAGGATCTTATGTTATGTAAATGAGTAGACGAACGTTTCCCTTGATGGATTTATTGTTACTTCATATAATTATTCGATTTAAATGCTATGTTAAATGCACAGGCAAACAAAATGTGCATACATGAGTATGACATACAAACTAGCACAAAGCCCAATGTACAGCGAAGCTCGTACAAAAGGGTTTTTCTACTACTGGTATGACATTCGGAAACCTAATACGCTCAGATGCTAAATGTATAAAAATACACTAAGCCACATTGGTGTATTTTAAGGTTCAAATACATTAAGGGACAAAATGTCTTACAACATGATACGCAACGCTGTCAAATTGTCTAACAACTGATCACAGTCACAGTCCCGCGACACGTGAATGCGTTGTAAAGTTTTGGCGGCCCAGTTGCGGGGCACTGAGCAACGTTGCAACGTCGCGTCGATTGATCATTGAGCTCATGTTGGGGACATTTGTTCCCTGATTTTCGAGGAATTTGAAAGGTAAATAAATAAACGTTTTTATGTGGTTAGGTTCGGCGAGGCGGTGGTATCGCCGGTAGGCGCGGGTGGCGGCGGCGGCGGCGCGCGCTTCACGTTCGCGGAGGCCGCGCACCTCGACACGCACGCCGACCTGGCCGCCGCGCTGCCGCCCGCCTCCATGCCGCATGCCAGCTCCGACGACCGTGAGTACACACTTACATACTATCTGCATTTACATTACACTCCATTCTTGCTTTATTTATTCAAATCGTGATGATTACATACCTAGGGGTCTTTAAGTCGAGGGTGAATAAGTTGCTTCTAGGCAAGCGTACTCCATCGTCGAACACATCATCGCTTACCATCAGGTTAGATAGTTAGGTATAAAACGCGAGCCTATCCATAATAAGAAAAAGAAAAAAACATAATATCGTCAGCTTACAGGTAAAAAGTAATAAGTGTAGTTTGTGTCAATTCGAGTAAAGGAGTTTTGAAAGTTTATGTTTTAGTTTGATCTAATACAAACTCTTTAATTAAAAAACAGTTAAAGCAAAATGTTGCTAATGAAACTATAAAATTTAATTTAGATCGAAAGGGGGTCGCATTAATATGTTTTAAGTACCTGTACTTAACGAACATGTTATATCTCCCGAACTCTTTTATTTCAAAAGCTCATTTAAGATTTTCATAATAGCTTATTGTATTTTACACTAATTACTGGATAGGAAGGAATTTTTTTTACAACATTTTTAAGCTGGCTACATTTAACCTGTTTTACCTGTTGAGTTTTAATGTAAGTATGTTACATAATATGTGACATACCTACACTGAAAAAAAATTAGCTGATCAGCTATTCAGCTGATCAGCTAATTTTTTTAAATCGTTAAATTCGTTTAATTTAAATTCTTTAGTTTTGTAGGGCGTTAACATGAAAGAATTACCTAACAGTTATTGTATTTTTCGATCTTGCTCGTTTGAAAATAGAGAGACTAATCAGGCATGCAGTAAACCTCAGAAATTTTCTTTGCTGACTTAATACTGCTATGCAATCTATTCACCTCCATGTAGCTGTGTCCTGATTCAAGAAATTTGTGTTCGATCTTTTCTAAGTAGGAAATGTTTTGAACAGCAAATAAAAGACAGCCCACACTAGCACATGTAATGGATGTAAAAAGTGAAGTACATATAAGTAAAAAAAAAGAGACGCGAAAATTATATGGACATTGATAACAAAATCAAGACATCTATACAACTCTCGGAAGGAAAGATTATAGTAGAACACTGTATAGAAATAATTTTTCCTTTTTCTTTTTTTATCTTATACAATAGTTGTTCACTAAGTTAAATTTACCATTTTTGTTGAAATTTATGATATTATTAATAATAAAGATTAGATTCAAATTTCAGTTATTTATTTTGTAACTGAATACATCATGTATTTTAAACAATTACCTACATACTGTATTTTACTGTAATGTTGGATAATAGCTATATTTCGAAGTTTCGAAAGAAGATCCAACCCTCTGTGTTGGAAACCAGTTTCGAAAACTGAAAAATATCTCTTTAATAGAAACGGCGTTTCTATTTTCGAAATTGGTTTCCAAAGTGGCCGAAAGGCTAATTACGGTATTCGAAAGGTTAAGTGTAGCTTAAAAATCAATATAATCCAGCAATAAATGTATATTTCATTTTTGCTGTTGAGAAATTAGCAAACCGTTCTATAAATAACTAATAAATAATAGAATAAATAACTCTAATATGGTTATGTTGTTTAAACTATTACGTTCATAATAATAAATGTGTTAATGACCTCAGAATAATTCTTACCATTTTACTATTAAAATCATAAATAAAAGTAAAAAGCTTTAACCGTTTTTATTTTCATTTAACTGTTAAACTGAAACGGATTTGAGGCATAAAATTATTTATTAGGTCATACTGGTATATTTTTTTCAAAATGTGAGAAGATATCACTTTTACAAATTCATTATCTTTGCAGCCATTGGACATAGCATTTATTCCGTTTTACCAGTAGATAGCGCGTAAAAAATTACATTTAATTGCATTTTAAACTCGATTTAGTTAAAAAAATGTACTTATCTAGTTTTACCAGTAAGCAGACAATATGGTGTCGGACCGAAAAAAAATATTGGCTCAGATTATTCAGTAGGGTATGCCAGCCTTATGTTCATATGATTAAACTGGTTACCACAAAAACTAATTGTATCATCTGCCTCGTCGGTTTTACGGTCGTAAACTCGACTATGGAGCGTAGGTTTCAATTCCCAGGTCGGGGAAGGTTTTAAGAATTTCTCAGTATCTTTCCGAGAGTTTGCAAGTAGGTGATGACACTCCCGTGCCTCGGAAAGCTCATAAAGCCATTGGTCCTGCGCCTGATGTCTCCCTGGTAGTGTCTGAGTAGACTGCCATCCAATTGAACTATTTTAGTAAATGCACAAAGAGTGCACCTTTAGCACAGATACTTTTGCACTATAATATCTTCTACGCGCTTTGTTAATCTCCTCTGAGATCAGCAACCATGACCGCAATTCGGTCGGGAGGATTATGAAAAGGAATGCTGATCCAACGACACAATTGAAGATTTGCTATTCAATTTAGGTGCAGAAGGAGGCGAGACAAGAGACTGGGAAGAGTCACGAGTTGAAGAAGAAGCGACTGCTGTCAGTTCACAGGGCAGTGAACCTTCTTCCCCACATCAAGTAAGTAAAGTTGTATGAATTATCATACATCGTTTTTAAACGGTTTTACGATGCGTTTCAAATAAGAATAGGATCGATTTTTACGCCATGTTGTGACGTCACAGTCAAATCGAAAAATTGGGTAGGGTGAGCAAAACAAGAAATTTTAAAAATTTAATTTATTTACGAATTCATGAACGAAAAAAGTTTATACAGAGATACATGGTGGTGGTCGACAGAAATTCAGAGTGTATTGAAAGAAAAGAAGAAAAAATTCAAGGAATGGCAGCGCGTAGAGCCAGGAAACGCTAGTTTAAAATCTGAAAAAAAGAATGAGTATGACTTTTAAAGAAGAAAGCTAAGAAAGCCGTGGCAATAGCAAAATTAAAAGCCCAGGACAAATTATATGACACACTGGACAGTCCTGCAGGCCAAAAAGAGCTATACCGGCTTACTAGAATAAGAGAGAGAAAGGCGAGGGATGTTTGTCTGATAAGATGTTTAAGAGATGAAACTGGAATGGTTCTATCGGATGATGAAAAAATCAGAAACAGGTGGAAGGAATATTTTGAAAGACTGATGAATGAGGAAAATAATTGGAGTGGGGTGTTAGAAAATAAACCGGTGAATGTGGGATTAGTGAGAATGGTTAGTATGGATGAAGTCAGAATAGCAGTAAATGGAATGAAGAATGGTAAAGCCATTGGTCCAGATGGAATACCAAGTTTGGAAGTTATTGCGAGTGGATGGATGGACGTGGTTAGCTTTGTTCTTCAATAAGTTGTTGCTGGAAGAAGCCATACCTGATGAGTGGTGCAATAGCTCTTTGGTGCCGATTTTTAAAAACAATGGTGATGTGCTTGAGTGCAACAATTATAGAGAAATAAAGCTAATGTCACATACTATGAAAGCCTGGGAGAAAGTTATTGAAAGGCGACTGAGAGAAGAGAGTGAAATTTCACAGAACCAATTCGGTTTTATGCCGGGTCGGGGTACAGCGGATGCCATTTTTGCTATACGCCAGCTGTGCGAGAAATATAGAGGTGCGCATAAAAACTTGCACATGGTATTCATTGACATAGAAAAGGCATACGATCGGGTACCTCGTGAGGTTCTGTGGTGGGCCCTTAAGGAGAAAGGTGTGCCTGAGAAGTATGTGCAGTTGATCCGAGCGATGTACAGTCGATGCAGTACCCAAGTCCGGTCTACAGTGGGCACCACTGGCAGCTTCAATGTAGCTGCCGGCTTACATCAAGGGTCAGCTCTCAGCCCTTACCTCTTCCTGATGATAATGGACGATCTGACGTCGGAAATTCAGGAAGAGGCTCCCTGGTGTATGCTGTTTGCCGATGACATTGTGTTGGTTGCCGAGAGTGGCCTAGAGGTCCAGAACAGATTGGAGGTGTGGTGGCACAGACTGGAGAGTGTTGGTCTGAAATTGAGTAGAGCCAAAACGGAATACTTATTCTGCGATTTCGGCGGTCTCTCCAATCCAGTGCCTTTAGCTCTCGCTGGAACACCCATACTGATCTGCTCCGACTTTCGGTACCTCGGGTCACTCGTCCAAGGGGATGGTGAGGTAGACCGGGACGTAACACATCGGATCAACGCAGGATGGATGAAATGGCGACAGGTCACGGGAACAACTGGTGACCCACGGATGCCCCTCAAGTTGAAGGGTAAAATCTACAAGTCCGTGATAAGGCCTGTCATACTGTATGGATCTGAATGTTGGGCTGTGAAAAAGACGGATGAAAAAAGATTGCACGTAGCGGAGATGAGAATGTTAAGATGGATGTGTGGTGTGACGAGAATGGATAAAGTGAGAAATGAGTATATTAGGGGAAGTTTGAAAGTGGCGCCAGTGACTGAAAAGTTGAAAGGGAATCGTTTGACATGGTTTGGTCATGTGAAGAGAAGGGATGAAACGTATGTTACTAAAAGAGTTATGAGTTTACATGTGGATGGATGGAGGGGGAGAGGGAGACCAAAGAAAAGATGGATGGATTGTGTGAAGAGTGATATGAAAGAAAAGGAAGTTAGTGATAGCATGCCGAGTGACAGGGCAGAATGGAAGAAAAAAAACGTGTTGCGCCGACCCCAAATAACACGGGACAAGGGCAGGAAGATGATGATGATAAACGCAAAAAGTTTAATCAGAATCCAGTTCTTTAATTATGACTTAAACAATATATTTAGCTAGTTTAGATTAAACAATAACGTTTTTACTTTATCTAGATTTTACTAAGACTCAGTAATATAAAGAAGAAGAAAAAACCGTTATTGATACGCAAATAAGTTTTCTTTGCAAACCGTACTTTTCAATCAAAATTTGACAGATCGAGGTTATTGACTTTCCTATTCTTATTTGGAACGCGTAGTATGGGAATTAATGATATTTGTGATGGTTGACCCCAAATTTTACGGTTAACGTTAGAGTGCCCCAAATGCAGTTACTATGCAAGTGTAGGCATACAGTAGCACTTTGGAGTACTTGACGAGTACCACCGATGCTTCAGTTAACGTAACTACCTACTGGTGGGCCCAGTAGGTAGTAATAGTTAAACGAAGAAAAGAAGAAGAAAACCCCAACTAACATGGAACAGGGTGATGATGTTATAGGTTTATACTATCAAATTGTCACATTGACAAATAAGTTTCGTCGTCCTATGACGTGCATTTACATTCAATAAGGTGAACAGTAATTTTTCTGACTACATGCCATGCAACGCTGCCGGGTCGTTAAAAAATTCGTACCGACTTTATCAGTCGGAACGAATTTTACGATTTTTTTACTAATTAGAGATATCTAATTCGTATAAAACAATTATATGGCGGTGTCTGTTTCTCAGCTCACTTCTTGTAAACCACGCAACTCATTTTGAGTACGGTTTCGGTGATAAACGAGGAATGTTTGTAAATATAATTTGCACTCGTGTAAAACCGGGCCGGGTCGTGCGTATGGGTGGGATGTCCGCTGTATACCGGTGGCTTATCGCCGTATATCTTGTGGTCCGATGATGGAACAGACATTGCGGAATAAAATTTACTGATTCACAATAAAAATGTTGGTTTATTTAAAAAAAGTTGTGTTGATACGCTCATATGCCATTGCACTCTCGGCCCCGTAACGCCCGACATCAATCCCGCATCGACTGCAATGATTATATTGTGCTATAACTTAACAGCATCAAGATAAAAGACGTTTTATAATAATTCTACAGAAACTTATTTTAACACATTTTCCGGAGTCATTTTCAAAAAGTGAGAGCCATTTAAATGGTGCCAGAGATAAAACTAATTTCATGTACCTGACAAGACTGTTAAGCCGATAAATTGTTATTTAGACAAATGGAATAACAAGCAACTCCTCACTCGGAAACTTAACCAGTTTGAGTCATTCATTTGCATACATAACATTGGTACACATATATTTCCAGTTTAAATTATGGCAGATGGTTCTATTTTGTAACGAATTAGTAGATTTTTCTGCAACAATTTTGGAATTTTCAATGTTTTTGGAGTATTCTTTTTTATATACCTACGAATAAAAAAATTATATGGATATTCAGGGTGAACAACTGAAGTCCAATCAAATGTTTCCTTGGCATTAATGGGTACGATCAGTATTTAAGGTAATTCTCCTTCAGGATCTGCTTCGACTTTCCATCTAGTATGTACATATAATATACATCTTGGTGGTTTAATAGATCGAACAACTTTATTATAAGTGACGCTAGACAGAATTACTCGTTAATTTCGGTACTCCAAATAACATTCCGTGTTCAGGATTAGGCGAACAAAAGAAAGAATTGGTTACTTTTGGAAATGGGCTGTATTGCTCAAGGCTTAAATTAGGAAATTAATTACAATTATTTGTGACTTAGCAGAAAAGAAAGGAATCGTTGTTTCCTGTCATTGGTCGATTACAATGGCGCGACATGTGATGTATCGCTTTATGATAGGTTAAAATGATACAAACAAAAATAGGCGTTAAAACTATTACACTAAGTAGGTTTGTGCTGTGTCGTAGACATTCCATTCCGCCATAGTGTATTCTGTTCATTTGTAACAGCTGCAGCGTTTCCCCACTTTATATGAGAGAAGACGTCAATCAGAAAAAAGCATGGGATATAAGGTGTAAAAGCCCAAATTTTTCGAATCTCCAATTATTGCGCGCTTAGGGTGGGCTTACAATTCATGCGTTTTTTGACGGCCTGCTACGGTGCCGATGCGGTGCGTTAGTCTTACTGTGTACGGACGATCGTATTTTTCATACAAAGCGCGCGGTGCGGCAACAGTGCGGCGCCAGTACCGCGAACGCCCGACAACAGGACGGCAACGTCACAAGCAACACGTGTTTAATTCGGTGTTGAATGGTGCGGTAAATATTCCACAGAGCTAATTTCATAAAATTTTCAGAAGGGTATACAATTTTGGGAAATTAATCTACAAACATTGTGGAAAACTCCGTCAAATCGCAAAAAAAAAAAAAAAAGTTTATTCATACCTACCAAATTTAAATCTAATATATGATGATCTTCTTAATATGATGTTTTGTAATAATAGATTTTAGAGTGACTGTAAATTAAAGTTTTAAGTGACAATACCGGAGTACTAAATAAGCAAGATTTAATAGAAGTAGCATTAACAAACTTAAAACTGGAATTGGGTTCCATTGATATTATTTGTCTACGGAAACCTTTCTTAAAAGTGGTTCTGAAAAAATCTCAGAATTGACAACTACAAAATGGCATCATTCTTCTCTCGACCAAACCAACGCCGGGGCGGTTCATGCATCCTATTAAAAAATAACTTGCAATACAAGGAAATCCACCCTATCCCCTCCATTCCCCTTCAATTCGAATAAGGTGCCATTGAAATTCTTAAACATAATCTAATGATAGTATGCATCTACAGAACACCTACACATTCATAACTCAACTCCTCCAAACTCTCACAAATAAACTGTGTAAAAAGTTAAAAAAAAGTCATAATTTGCGGTGACTGGAATATAGACATCCTAAAAAGAAATAAAATATCCAACGATCTAAATGCCATACTTAATAATAACAACCTGAAAAATTATATTAAACTACCGACGAGGATAACATCTTGTTTAGATTTAATTGTAAGCAACATATATGACGTTAAGTCTGCACTGCACAACTTAGCACTCTCAGACCACGAAACAGCACAATCACTGACAGCTAACTTAGAAACGGATACTAAAGTTAAGTACATTCACAGTTTCTGGTTTAAAACTGTAAGGGACCTCAGTGAATAAAACATCAATAAATTTAAGGACTGTTTGTCAAGTTTATCTTTCTCTGAGGTATACGAATGCAACTCAACAAACGACGCCTTCAATTGCTTACACGATAAAATTATTATTTTTTACAACTTATGCTTCCCCATTATTAAAGTTAAAAATAGTAACAAACAAGTAAAAAATCTATGCCTAACAAAAACTATTAAGCAATATTGTATTAAAAACGAACCCTATACCTAAAATACAGCCCTTGTAAAGATAACAAAAATCACAAAAAAAAATATGACGACTATACTCGAGTATTAAAAAGATGTATATGTGTATGCTTTGTTGATGTACATCAACAAAGCAAAAAAATACAAGTGAAGCAGCATTGTGCAACAACATTCTGACATTGACACAATACAAATCAACAGTGAAAGAAGGATGGTCAATTTGGACTAGGAAAACAAGTGTATTTTTACCGAAATGAGACTGTCATCATAACATAAAATATTATCGATGTAATTATCGGATGACATCAGTTTATTTTTAAGAGCAGGAGGAAAATAGATATTCATTTTAAAAAAATAATTATTTTTGTTTAATAGAACGCTTGATAATATCTTATTTATGAATGCATCCATAATGTTAACATTCTGAGAAGTCCAAACTTTAGAATAAAGTCGTACCTTATAGCCAAAGTGCGTCTCATGACAATTCTAATAAGCCTAAACACGCCTAGGATTGATTAATTACAGAGTTTTGGTGCCTATCTTCCGGCTCCATCATCATCATCAGGTCACTTCGATGATACCATTTTCAACATAATTATTCCGAACCATTTATTTATTTGTATTGTCATAGTCGCTTCTATCTTCATTATGATATCTATGTGAGTATGAAGTTCCGTTGGCCATTTCTGGTCTTCATCAGTTTCACTTCATCAAAATTGTTACTTTTTGACTGTAAATGCTTGTTCTTGATGAAAATACCAAAATCACTACTGATTTCGATATGTGCACATTATAAAGACTCACAAGTCTTTATAATGTGCACATATCGAAATGAGGGAATTAGTTTAATTGGGCTTAATTTGATCGACAGCAAAAATATTTAAAAAATCTAAATATTTGTAACTTTTAAACTAAATGATCTATCACGATGAAACAAACTCCATAATGATTGGAAGTAAATTAGGCGTCGTCATAAAATGAAAATTGTGAAAAAAAAATAGCCTCAATTTAAAATATGTATACACTTTTTTTTGACAAAAATCTGATTTTTTTTAAATTCTTTTTTACAATACCTGTAAAATTTCTCAATAACAAGCCCCATCACCTACCTTTTTTATTACTTTAAGTTATTCTTCATTGTATTAGGAACCTAACTGTAAAAATTGCATGTTTTTAACTCAACCCCAACATTTTTTATCAACTGTCAAAGAAAGGCCCAGCGCATAGTAATAATTTTAGTAGTAGATTTTCGATAAATGTTTGGGCTGGTCTTATCGATAATATGTTGATTGGACCAGTCATATTGCCGAGAACGTTGACTGGTGAAAGATTTTTAAGTCTATTGAGAGATGAACTACCTCAGTTATTGGAGGATGTACAGTGGTACATCCTCCAATAACTGAGGTAGTTCATCTAAAGAAACATCCTTTGACACATAGCCAGTGGGCTATGTGTCAAAGGACGTTTCTTCAGGTGGACGGATGCCCTGCCCATTACGCTACAAATGTAAGGAGATTTTTATACGACAATTATCATGATTAACGGATCGGCCGGCAAGGACCTGTAGGGTAGCCTGCGCCTTCACCCGATTTGACGCCCCTTGATTATTTCCTATGGGGGACCATGAGGCAACACGACTACAGTACCCCTATAAACAGTGAGGCCGATTGGCGTGACCGCATAATAAACTGTGCGAATGATATTCGCAATGATCCCGAAATGATAGGAGAACGATACACCAAATTTTAATTCGTGCGGCTTGGTGCTCACAACAACGAGGTGGACATTTTGAGAACCTGATGCATTAAATTTGGTATTTAATAATAAATGGGTTTTAATTGAACTCTTTTGTATTAATTATCATCCCAAATAAACTACCCTTATGAGAACAATACAATGAGGATCAATCTTTTTTTTTTTTTCATCGTATGTGTAATAATTTACTGAGCATTTAATTTTTAAAATTATTAAAATCCGTCAAGAAATGGTGGATTTATTAAAGTTTTTCTGAACGGTTACTTAAAAACGCGCGCTCTCGCTGGACTATTTACGATGACGTCATCTGCCATGATCCGTGCGACGAACGGCTTGATCGTACGGGCATTTCACGGAGAGCGGACAATTAAAACATTTCTTTGTTTCCGATTTTAGTAATATTTGAGTATGTTATATATGTCTATGTTCCCGATATACGTACATAATATTTTTATCGTGTTTCGTATGATTTACGAGTTATGAGGGTTTGAAGATTCGACGAACTCTCAGGTATGCGCTACTTCGAATGCCATTATCCAGCTTATGGAAGTTGAAATTAAATATGAAGTAATGTATTTTATTCTATAATTAATGAGGTTTTTTAACTAAATATTCTATAAAGAAAAAAATATATTTTGTGGAATAAAAATCAGTTTAATTTTTTTTAATATTCATAAACTACTTTAATCATTTTATTTTCTTTGTAATTAAAGCTCTTAGTGTTAACATATCGCTCGTTAAGTTTCACAATGGACTTAAAAGTTGTTTAGGAGCCAGATCGATTATAGTGGAGGAGGTTGACGCTTATACAAAAACGCCACCATGTCAATCCGACTTCAGGACCAGACCTCGAAACCTATCCTCTTGCAGCGGGGTGTGAGGCAAGGAGACGTCATTTCTCCGAAACTTTTCACGGCCGCAATAGAGGATGTCTTCAAGGTTCTGGAGTGGAGAGGGCTAGGCATAAACGTCAATAGCGAGTACATCAATCAGCTTCGATTTGCCGACGACATAGTAGTCATGGCTGAGACTACGGAGGAGCTCAGTACAATGCTCGGTGACCTCAGTAAAGCTTCCGAAAGAGTGGGACTTAAAATGAACATGGACAAAACCAAAGTCATGGTAAACATCCATGTAGCACCCACTCCTATCAAGATCGGAGACTCTACACTCGAAGTTGTGGACGACTACGTTTGCCTGGGACAGACGGTCCAGTTGGGTTCAAGATTCAAAGATTCAAAGCATTTTATTTCAAATAAACCATTTACACTTTTGAAATGTCATGAAGTCAGTCAGTCAGAAAAAAAAAATGATGCTTATTGCACATTCCAAAGCGTAGATCTCTATGGAGAAGAATTTGCAAGAAACTCCATGAACACTCTTTTCAATCATGTTTTGTAATTACAAATATCTCTGTTACATGTTTCTTGTCGCTATCATGTGAGAAATGGGTAGGTCTAACTTCGAGAAAGAGTTCAATCGTCGAATCCGATTCGGCTGGGCAGCGTTCGGGAGGCTGCGCGGTCTCGTCTCGTCCAATATACCACAGTGTCAAACGCGAGCCTATCAATAATAATAAAAAAAAAAACGTGGTCGCTTACAATGGGCCTCATCAGAAGGCTTAAAGTCACTCAAAGGGCAATGGAAAGGCCTATGCTCGGAGTTTCCTTGCGTGATCGCGTCAAAAATGAAGATATCCGCAGGAGAACCAAGGTTACAGACATAGCCCCAAGAATCGCCAAACTTAAGTGGCAGTGGGCAGGGTACATTGCTCGCAGAACAGATGGTCGATGGGGATGAAAGGTTCTGGAATGGCGACCACGTACCGGAAGACGCAGCGTTGGAAGGACTCCCACAAGGTGGACTGATGACCTGGTGAGGGTCGCGGGAAGCCGATGGATGCGAGACGCACAGGACCGGTCATTATGGCGACATTTGGGGGAGGCCTATGTCCAACAGTGGACGTCTTTCGGCTGAAATGATGATTATGATGAGGTTGACGCTGCCCAATCGTTTCACTGAAACAATGACCAGGCCACTTTCCTGATATCTGTGTATTATTATAAAAAAGAAGAAGAGTTTAAAACACGGCAGTATTGTCATGATATCTGACGATTTAAAATACGACACTGCAACCTTTTACAACTTTCGATTTTTTTTACATCTTTATTTTTGTTGCTTCTTCAAGACCAAAACATAAAATAAAAAAATATATATTACTAACCTAACCTATTCCATTATAATCAAGATTTTGGAGCAGAAGTAGAAAAAAAAAAAAATTAAACTGATTTTTGGTTTTGGAATATTTAGATAAAAACCTCATTAAATGAAGAATAAAATGCATTACTTAATTTATTTCATTTCAACTTCCTTAAGCTGGATAATGGCATTGGAAGTAGCACATCCCTGAGAGTTCCTCAAATCTTCAAACCCTCTTATCTCGTAAATCATACGAAACACGATAAAAATATTATGTACGTATATCGGGAACATAGACATATATAACATACTCAAATACTTATTACTAAAATCAGAATCATCGAAATTTTTTAGTGGTCCGCTTCACGTGAAATGCCCCCGTATTCATTCGCCGGTAGAGTAGACCGATCGCCACAGATGACGTCACAGCGAGTAGAGTTCATTCTCGGGCGCGTTTCTGGAACTAATATACTAAAATTGCTGTATCTTCGTCATTTTTGATCCGATTTAAATAATTTCTTCACAGTATTTACTGTTTTTTTTTGACGCTATAAGTCTGCATACTCCACAAAAATCATGACTGATCCTCATTGCGCGTTCGGAGTGCCATCTTTGAAACGACCCGTGCACATTCACAACATCGTTCACAAAAAATGGTTATCTACCTGCTAAACAATAGTGCGTAGCTATGCGCTGGGCCTTTCTTTGACAGTTTATAAAAAATGTTGGGGTTGAGTTAAAAACATGCAATTTTTACCGTTAGGTTCCTAATACAATGAAGAATAACTTAGGGCCGATTTTTCATTCCTCAGCTAAATCGTCGAATAGCTATCTGGCCAGTAAAATTATCTGGCTGTTTATCAGGCGAATAAATATTTTCAGTTTTTCAATCGTGTAACTAGAGAATAGCTATCTGTGGTTTATGCTCGCCAACTTCACACTATTTATGTGCAAGCAAGCGAGATGCACAGATATAGTATTTACTGTATTAGACAAAAACAGCAACGCAAACATCTGGATATTGTTCTCTATGCAACACATGTTTGATTTTTACGTTTGTTGCAATACAAAACATAACTTAAAGTTCGCCGAATTTGTCGCTTGCTTACAGTCCACACCATGCTATTTATCATAAAATATATTGAATTTGTGTTCTTTTGTGGTATAAATCTCGCATCATTAAAATGATGAAATAAGAAAGCAAAAATTATATCAACTGATGCTCAACACTATGCAGCAAAAACATTGACATAATTAAAGTTTAAACGCGCCATACTTTATTTATATGTAAAACTTAATTTCTATTATTGTAATTATGTTTATTTTAGTTTTTACAAAAATAGCCAGTGAGTGATTTAAAATATTCTAATATTGTATCCGGTGTTGAGCTTCTTCGTGCCTATCTAATTTCTCAGGTAATAATGCAAGTAACTACTGACCTGGTGAAATTATTCTGATGATTTTATCCTCAGTCAATAAAAGCAAGTAAGCTGCGGTATCTTTTTTCAACCAAAATCTTCTCCAAAATTCGTTGTCGTCCCATGTGTGTATGTACTTAAATTAAAGTTTTTCATGTTCATGTTCGATATTTTCGTCATTAATTGTTTCAAACACGTCTATAATAATTATCTACAAATTACAGTACTAACCTACTTAGATCGTAAAATTAATAGCAAGTACACTATCCATTAAACTTTAAGATCAATCATCAATTAAAGAAGAACAAGACGCATGGATTCGTCAAAGTCTCGCATCGTTTCCCGCCGTCCGTCACGTCGGTCCATAGATAGATGAGTAAAGCGGGAAAGATGTTCTTTGTATACTTAGTTACAAATTTACAAATCAGACAATATTGGAACAAGATTTAATTTCTTTTTAATGGATTTAAATCGCTTTATAGCATCAATGAGAAAAAATTGGAAAATAAAATACTGGGTTGACAACAGCTTAAGAGAAAACTTTTTACAAAAAAATATAACCGACTTCAATGTAAAAAAACACTGAAAAGTGCAAAATAACTTTAATTTCGGAAGTCGGTGTTTAATAACGAAGAGACAAAACTATTATAGAAACACCGACTTCCGAAATTAAAGTTATTTTGCACTTTTCAGTGTTTTTTTACATTGAAGTCGGTTATATTTTTTTGTAAAAAGTTTTTTTATTTTTCACTTTTTAGTTATGGTACCACCACTAAAAAGTACCCCTCCGCCGTACTTAAATACCTTATAGCCAGAATGCATCTCATGACCATTCTAATAATACCAAACACGGTTAGATTAAATTAATTTATTACAGAGTTCCGGTGCCTAACTTCAGGCTTCATCATCAGATCAGTTCGATATATTACCCCTCTTCTTTCAGTCAGTCATCGACTACACGTATAAACAAAGCAATTTTACTTGTTACGACAGTTCTGCTGTGATCCCATGAGGAGTTCTGTTCCATATCTACGAAGTTCATGATCAGATCATAACAATATTTCTATGGGACCAACTTGGAAGCATAAACTTTAAATCAAAAAAAAAAATTTCAAAATCGGTCTATAATTGACCAAGAAATCGGTGAACATACATAAAAAATAAAAATAAAAATCATACATTCAGCCGAACATAACCTCCTCCTTTTTGAAGTCGATTAAAAAATACATACTTTTGTTGCATATGATGCTCGTCTTTCATGT
The DNA here is from genome assembly GCA_905147345.3 of Mythimna impura. Taxonomy (NCBI): domain Eukaryota; kingdom Metazoa; phylum Arthropoda; class Insecta; order Lepidoptera; family Noctuidae; genus Mythimna; species Mythimna impura. The sequence goes on along the minus strand of LR990357.1, from coordinate 16,451,136 downwards.
ACTTTCGTATGTTTTCAGAAATTCATGACCTAATAGAAAAAGATATAAAAAAATAGTAATCTATACCTACGAATATTATAAAGAGAAAAGATTTGTATTTTGTATATAACTGTTCTGATAAACACAAAAAATACTGGACCGGTTTTAATAAGTTTACCTGGATATAAGGGCCAAAATTGAACGAATGCGTACGAAGCGTTGCGTCACATGGCGTGGATTATAATTATGTAACTCTACAAGTCAAGTTGCCATATAAAATGTGTGGGGTACTACGCGTTCAGATCGGCATACGTGGTCCACGTGGCCTAATGTCGGTCCTTACCTTGGATCATCTTTACATACCGAGATTCTTCCGTGCATTGGGAAGCCCATTAAACCCCCGACTGTCGTTTGAAGATCTTTGACAGTCGTTACGGGTTGTCAAAAGGTATCTTACACCAGTTTAACCAAGGGGTATCGTGTTACCCAGTTACTGGGTCGTGGAGTGCAGATAAGCAGTCTCTCCATGCAAAATACTGGTTCTCAGCTGCGTCTGGTTAGACTGGAACCCGAACCCAACATAGTTGGTAAAAGACTTGTGAATTTTGATAAGTATTCTAAATTCAAGTACGAAATTAATCTGATTGGGAAAAAAAGGCTGGTAGAGTGGCAAGTTATTTCAGTTAAGCAACACAACGATAACTTTAATGAAATTGTGATCATCAAAAAGCAGGTGGCGGAGGAAGGGCGGGAAGCTGAAGCGAGTGCACCGACGGGTGTGGCGCGTCGTGCTCACGCGCAACCACACGCGCACTCTCCTCATTCACCACACTCGCACAATCAGCGATGGATGCGCGCCGCAGGTACCTTTAACGACTAGTCTTTGCTTAGACCTTAACTAGGCTTTAACTTTGATTTAGTACGGACCTATTAGATAAAGCTAGAACTCTTCGGAATTGAGAGGGTTTAAGGTCAGAAGCTAAAATTTAAAGAGAAAGTAAGAAAACCTGTTTATTTTATTTACATAGCATATTACAAATCTTAGAAACCAAATCTTAGAATTAAACAATTTATGATGTCCTCAACCACTTTATAAAATAGTCGTATTTCATGATATTAAACATTGCTCGCTAACCACATTTATGATAAGGGCTAGCCAAACCAGTGAACTTTTTTTAGCGATATGAACAGTTAACGACTTCGTTTAACGACTAATTCATGATATGGTCAAACATCATAATCGTAAAATAGTTATGTTGTTGTGACTGGTATATTTAGCAAATAATTAAGTTTCGAATGCAATCAATCCATGCTATTCTAAAAATTGCAAATGGTTTTTTTTATTTGATTGCTAACCATACAGACCGCAAGTTTTATTTTAATTTTTAAACTGACTTTTGTACTTACAAGAGCTGTACAGCCTACACAAGTTCCTTTTTTATTTAGATTTTTAGTACCTATCACTTTACATTAATGGCCAAAGGTGGACTGTCATATCATCAAATGTTAACGTTTAAACTCAGACTAATAAAAAAGTATAGACGGAGTCGTCGTAAACAAAAGCGACGAAATAAGTGAGGACTAGTTTTGGCTTTGTGTGCGTAACTTGGTGTATGACATCGTAGATTTGCACATGTGTGCTAGAGAAAACTGTTGCTAGCGTTGCGGTGCGACTCCCAAGTGCGAGAGATATACTTTGGTTAAGTTTTATTATTGTGTAGGTAGTATAGTGTTTATCTTGGTTGTATGAAATGAATGATAATTTCATTTAATAAAAATCATTTATTTTCATATTAAATGAAATTATTAATTTAAAAAACACACAAAACTTACATATAATAATAAGAATATATATCCAACGACAATCGGATTAGGTGCGGGTCATCCAGCGTAACCGTATGTTGGATGACGCCGTACTTGTAAATAAAAAAACACTTTGTTGTAGTGTCCGTAAAAAATTACGACTTCCCTTATTTTTGGGAATAAATATTGTTCATAACTTGCAACACCGACACAATGGCGTGTTCAGAGAAATTATATCAGATACTTTTACGATTTTATTTAATTTATACAGCAAAAACGTTATTTACTTGTGAAAAGTAATCCCAGAAGCATTTTTTTGGAAAAAGGAATTGTTCTTGCAGCAGTTTATGACACAGGACGGCATAATTTCGTAATTATTATCTCAACAAAACAACGTCACGCGCACTCGCTTGCTAGCGGCAGACTACCGAGCGGCTGGCTTCATATTGCCGATTGGCTTCATATTGCGTGCCACACTTTTAGGAGCGCAATGTTCTGTCTATACTTTTTTATTGGTCTGAGCGTTTAAACAATTTGATCAGTTTTAGCTGACTATATCAAGAAATGCAAATATTTCATGTAATGGTTGATCACATCATGAAGTGATAAAGTCTGGTCACGACACATTCATTTCTAAACACACATCTCTCTCGATCGTACGAGACCGTATTTTGTATCTCGATAGAAATCAAGTTTCACTGCTCTTTTTATGTACGTGTCAACTGAGAGACCACACTGATATTTCGCAAAAAAAATCATAGGATTTAGTAGTAGACTCGAAACAATTTTAGAACAAATCTGGGAATTTGTAAACAAATATACCTAATAAAAACTCCAGCCATTAAGTGTGGTCCCTCAGTCCTCACAGACCACCAGACAGATCTCGGAAAGTACCTGAAAAATTAAGGTATTGTGATTACAGACATTTAGTAGAGAATTCGTAAAGATATTTACTGAATAACAAAAGACAAAGCATTAAAGATACAAAATATATAACGACTAAACTGTTGTCCCTCGTTAAAGATAAATGTTTTAGTGAATATTACTGAATCTAATAAATACAATCTTTCTTATTTTACATAAGGTTTTAGTAAGAGCCTTAATACATTTTGAAAAAAAAAAAAATAACGACGCAAAACGGTTCACACGCACATCTCTTTTTAGTATTATTTAAAAGTGTATTAAAAATAAGGAATGAAAAATGAGCACACGTTCTCTGTATTTGTTATAACGCCGTCGCCGTGAATTCTAACGATGTGATGGCGGCGCCGTCAATTGCGGATTATACTCGCTCATATCTGCTTTGATCATTTATAGTAGTCACATATCCTTGCATGTAATAAAGAATTAAAACACCAGAGTTAATTTTAATATTATTTATAAATTAATATAAATTTATGTAATTTAAATCATTAAGATTACGTCTCAGCTATTCGAATAAAAACACGACTTGGTAAAACATTTCCATAAGATTAAACACTCATTGGTAAACTGAGAAATACAATTTTATGCAAATTGGTAACTTTGTATACAAAATAAATGTGCTGAGAAATGATGACGCTGAAAAATGTTAACTTGTATTTATTATCTTACATCTGTTTAAATACAATAAATGTATAATTCACAGACAGCGAGAGTGGAGCACGTGGCCGTGGCATGCGGTCCCGTGGGCGACCTTCCAGAAGATCCCACAATTATATGAGGTTCTAAGTTTTAAGTGTAGTTTTAAGACGAAAATCCTATTATATCAAAAATTTCTTCTAATGCTGGTAAATTAGTAATTTTCTTAGAAATAAAAAATCTTCAATGTTGCTATTTCAACACGGTACTTATTCAATTTTCATTTACCTAATTTAAAATGTTACAGACATTTCTTAACACGGTATTATTATGTAGGAAAGAATTACTACTGCAATATAATACAGTCCATACGTTTTTCTAAATTCACATGTTCTAAATTCAGTTGAAATATACGTCAAGAGTTCGGGACTTGTGACGAAGTGAAAATAGAAAACAAAAACGTCGAAACAAGGTGGGACAGGACTGTAAAACATTCTTTTTTGCTTTGATGTAAAGCTGTTTACAAGCAATGTAAACTTAAGTTTTCACCGTAAGCATTCACCTGATAATTTCATACCTAGTTCTGGTCCTTAGTCCTTCAGGTTAAAACTTGGCTTTAAAAGTTCTTAATCTTAGCATTCTATCAGTAAATGTCACACATAGCCTTTAAATTTTTATCTTTTTGACATCAACGTAAAAGGAACAAGTTGACGGAACGCAATTTAAAAAAAAAACCAGGGTAACGATATATATTCTAAGGCGCCACCCTCACGAGCGAGTGTCTTTCGCGGCGATATTTAGCCTTGCCAGTTCTTTTTATAACAACTCCTATGAGCGTTTCTTCACACGGCTACATTATCGCGACAAATTGACAAGTGTCATTGACAAGCAAAACGTCAAAGATACGCCGCGCGCCCGCTGCGAGACACGACGGTACTTGCGGCGATTCACTGGCTCGTGGAGGTGACGCCTTATAACGTAAACCACCTTATCACTATGTCCACTTACATGTCAACAACGCATTGGGAAGTTATTGATGGGTTTATTGATGCAAAAATTTTATTTTTGAATTGAAATTTTTAGGTGTAGATTTTCCAGGCTGTAGCATCAGGTCAAGGGTCAAATATGATTTATTTAGAAAGGTATGTGTGACCTTGACCTGTGATCTAATTAAAAGTACATAAAGTAATAAACATGTCATCTAAACATTATAATTTCAATTCGCAGATTAACCGTGCTGAAATAACCACATGTTTTTTCGAAATAAATGAATTTGTAACGATTTTCATAGGACTTCCAAGTTAAAATATTTTGTTATCAATCATTCAAAGTATGCAAAAGACAAAATGTTCCAACCTTGTTTAAATTGGTTACGACAAATTAATAGTATTAAAAATTATATGAATGTCTAAAATAATTACGCTGATAATTTAAATAGATAAATGATAATTCAACGCCAAGTTAAGTTTCGAAAAATTAAAATTACTTCAGATATTTGATCAATTGGTTTCTCACATAATATTTACATTTATACTATGGAGAATTGAACAAAACGTAAATTTTGCAATGTCATTGTTACTAAACACTACCTATGTTATGTATTTTTAATAGTGCTTAAAGTAATATCTCAATTTGGTTATTATTTATTATAAAAGCCATACCAAGAATCCAATTTTTATAATTTTGAACGTTATTGCTTGCGGCGGACTTAAAAAAATTGTTTTAATATCTAATAACAGCGCTGAAATCCAATCGAGATCATACTTTGAGCGAAATATTAAGGATAAACTGAAATCTTAAAATTACTATTAAATGTTGCTTCGAATATTAAGCCAGGCTTTACTGCCAGAACAGTATTCTACGATTTCACATTGTATCGGTAAGTACGATCTTCAAAAGAGATTCTCTACCTACTTGGAAATGAATAAAGACATTTACTAATTTGAAGATAATTTCAGTAGCAAAAATTATTTCCATTTGTATAAATGATTAAACTGTAATTAAATGTAAGTTGAAGAAAAATAAAGAGTATTATTTTGAATGACGAGTGGGTGTCAAAAAGAAATGATAACCTTTTTCAAATGTGTATAAAACGTACTCCTTGCATCACTACGAATTGCCTACTTAATTTCCAACGTAAAGATCTTAATACTTACCTAATTGATATTAAGATTTTGGAACACTTTCCAACAAGTAGGTATGTGGAAAGTAGCAAATATACATCATGTCAGCAATGAATTCGCTTCGCCAATCCGGGTATTGCGGCTGCAGATAGCAGATAACCCTCCTTGCAGTCGGGTAAAAAAGACTGGGATCGATAACTTGTCCATCCGAGTCTCCCGTTACCTACCAGTCAACAACTACAAAAACGCCTCATGAAACAATAATGTTTATAATCAGCTTCTTTTTCTTTTCAAAACTCATCACTTCATTCACCAGAACAAGAATGAAAAAATATTCCTCAAAATTTGGTCAATTTTACTCGTCAGATGGTACACAATTATATTCGACGAAACTATGTGAATTGCTTCGTACAAAATGTAGCTATGCAACCAACAAGACCATAGACAGATCTGTGATGAGATGAGTCCTCAAGTCCATATCATAAAACCCGGAAATATGCGGAAAGCCTGTCTAAATCCGCTTCTAACCGACTTTTATGATGCGCAGTAATGGTCCTATACTGTATCCAATTATAACTGCGAGGAAGTATTTAACATCATTTGTAAGATTAAGTTTCTCCAACTTCCTTTGAAACTAATTACCTGAGTGTAGACCTTCCTAAATTGGACTTTGTCTTGGTTTAAAATTAGAACAAATCATTATGGACTGCCGCTTCCAACTCTGGACAAATTCAGATTTTGCTGGGATGTCTCATACGATTTTTTGCTGTAGGTTCCCAACAGAGGCGGCGTAAGGCGTGGGCGACGTGGGCCTACGCCTACGGCCTCGCGGTCCAAGGGGCCTCGCGCCTCGAAGGCCCGTTGGGAGTTCAGTAAGGCTAAAAGCAGAAAATTTCTGTTTCTTTAATTGTTTACTTGAAGTACCTGGGACTCGTCCTCGACAACCGGTGGAATTTCGAGGAGCACTTCCGACGTCTGGCTCCCAAACTGAATCGGGCTGGAGCTGCCCTCAAGCGGTTGCTGCCCAACCTCGGGGGTCCAGACGCTTCCTGCCGGAGGCTCTACGCAGGCATCGTCCGGTCCATGGCCCTTTATGGGGCGCCGGTGTGGGCGCCGTCACTGCGAAAGCGACCGGCGGCTCAGCTGAACGCGTGCCAGAGGGTCATGGCCATACGGATGGTGCGGGGATACCGCACGGTTTCCCGCGAAGCGGCGAGCCTTCTTGCTGGCCAGCCACCATGGGATCTGGAGGCAATAGGCCTTGCACGCATACACGATCTGCGCGTGGAGATGCAACGTCGGGACGAAACTCCGCTACCACGACAAGTCGCGGCATGGCGGACAGAGCTCCGGCGGGGTCTCATGGCGGAATGGCGACAGCGACTATCGCAACCCAGTGCTGGGCACGCCATAATTATGGCGGTAATTCCCCTCTTTGAGGTGTGGCTGGAAAGGCTACACGGCGTCCTTACCTTCCGCATGACGCAGGTCCTCACCGGACATGGTAAGTTCGGGAGGTTCCTGCACTGGATTCGTGCGGAAGAAACGCCCGGGTGTCACCATTGTGTGGACCGCCCGGAGGACACGGTGGAGGTGTGCCCCGCTTGGGCAGAGCAACGCCGTGTCCTGGTGGGGGCGATCGGCGGCGGCGATCTCTCGCGCCGGGCCTTGGTGCAGGCCATGGTCCGGAGCGAGGAGGAGTGGCAGGCGGTCGCCTCCTTCTGCGAAGCAGTAATGCTTGCAAAGGAGGCGGCCGATCGCGTGAGGCAGCGGTCCTCACGCCCCAACCGCCGCCGGGATTCCGATCCCGATTTCCGGCCACTGTAGGCGCGGGCTTGCGGACGGCAAGCAATGGGTAGCTCGCCGTCCGACCGTCTGGTAACCGTCCGGACCGAGCCCAAGTCGTCGACGGCACGTGCTGTTCCACGCGCGCCTCAAGGAGATGTCAGCAACTGTAGGGGCCCAGCAGGGTCGAAGCCTACTGGGGCCAAGGGTCTGATTCTAAAAGGAAGACTCGGCCCTGGTACGAAAGGCAAATAAGGAACAGGAGTGGGTTTTTAGTCAGTAAAAGTCTGACACTATCTCCCGCCCCGCCCAAGAGCGGGGGATGTCATAAGATGATTTTCCCACCGGAAAAAAAAATGCTGTTAATTGAGGTATACTTAATAATTTAAAATAATTACAATGAAGAAGTTTGCATTTTTATGAATAAAAATTTGAGTATCAAAAAAATTTTTCCCGTCCTCTTGCGTCATCCATCAGGGGGGCCTCGCAAAATATATCTTGCCCACATCAAATTTAGGTCTTGCCCCGCCACTGGTTCCCAACTTCTTTTCACTTTATGCGCACGATATTGATTTTTTTTTCATCCTGAATTAAAGGTAATTTACAATAAAATTATCATGTCACACAGATACAACGTCTTCTAAAATTATTTTCACATTAATTGTCGGGGTGCATCGTGGCGCGCACAGCCATCTTAACGAATCCATCAAGTTTACTCAGAATTTAGGAACCAATCAATTGAGTCACAAGACGCGACACAACAATATGATGTGAACCCAGTGTAAGCACGAGAAATACCAGAGAAGAAAGTCGACGTGACCTTAAGTTTCGGTGGTATAATTCGAATCAAACTTAATGGCGGTTCTGAACATGAGCCTGCATGAGCAACTTGCAGGACACCGTCAAACTGTTTTGTTTCACACTACTTAGGTGCGGTTGATAGTAACTATGTAACTACCAGTGTTATTAATGTGGATTCTATGTTGTTGCTTACAATATAGAGTATACTATACTACACTTGTTGTATGGCTTTTGTGAATATCGAACTATGTTATTAGGTGCATACCTACTCTGGGTAATAGGGACCTAACGATAAGAACCTAAACCTGTAATTGGTATAAATGCTTGATTAGGTATCTATTAACATTATTACATTTATTAGCACCATTAAGAAGAAAGAAAGAAGAAAGAAAGAAAGAAAGAAAAACAGTTTATTTGCACAAACATGACACATAACTTAAAAAATAATAATAATAACATACATATATAACAAACTATACAAAAAAAAAAGGAAAATTATGCGACACATTCATGCAAAAAGGCCAGCGAAGGTATGTAAATAACTTATCTTTCCACAAAGCTGGCATCTAGCTAGGACTTAAGACAAGCTGGAATAGCGACAGTATCTGACCCAATACGAAGGAGTGGCTGGAGAAACAGCATCGCGCCGTTATATTCTGGCTGACACAGGAGTTCTCCCGGCACCTGCGGCTGACCTCTCGCTTCCAGGACATGGTCGGAAATGAGCCGCCACCCTCACAGCCTCCTTTTTACGAGGAAATAATGTTCGCAAACTGCGAAGCATAGGAATGACTATTAATGTATGACGACATCAAGGCGGACGTGACAAACTAAGCAAGTCCGCGCGGGTCGCTGGAAGACCAAAGGTAATTAAAGAACACCATAATAATATGGTTTTACGTGGTTAATAATAATAATAAAGTTTATTTGTTTACATACAGTGTTACAAAGTTAAATGTGGCACTGGATCCCGCACTAGGATACCCTGTGTCGCAGGATCCAGTGGTGGGTGGCCACCGACATCAAAACCACATAGTTACTGCTTTAGTAAATAATTAGTAGGTGCTCCTTTGGTACTAGTTAGTAGGTACCCGAACAAAGTAAAAGTATACCATCCTAGATTATGAGACTTAAGAGCTAGCGCGCACTGGTGACTTGTGAGGGTGACCATATTTTTGTCTTTTTTTACTCAACTCTCACGTATTGTCACCCTGACAACACCAGTGCGCGCTAGCTCTAACACTAAAAGTACTTAGAACTACGCTGCGCACACGTGTGCCACGTACACCGATCTGGACGCGTCGGTCTTCATACATTTTATATGGAAACGACTTTTAGAGGTAGGTACCTACACTAGATCCACTCCACGCGACTTCGTTCTACGTACAAATCAGGCGTGGTCCACGTTGCGTCGGTCTAATCTAACCCTCATTCTTAGCATAGGAAATCAGTTAAAACTTTTCTTGTTATTAATTACAAGTGTTGATTTTTTTTGTAAAAAAAATGCAGTTTGATGGGGAGAAATCTTGAAATGGCTCATCAATAGCATGATATCACTCGTATACTAATATTATAAAGGCGAAAGTTTGAGTGTGTGCTTATCCTCGAACGGCTGTACGAATTTCAATGAAACTTGGTACACAGGTAGACCATGTCCTGGAATAGAACATGGGATAGGTACTTTTAATCCCTGGTGTAGGTTATGATCATGATCCCTAGCAAAAAAAAATGGATCTTAATGATATAGGTACTTACGTCACCGACGAACATCTTACCAAAAAATCAATAAATATAAAAATAATATTTATAAAGGTGAAGAACAAAATAATTTTCGTGGTACTAAGTACCTACTTGTTATAACTTCTCACATTAGTTATCATTACCTACCAGTATCACCTGTACCAAAGTTTTATACTAATAACTAGGTTGTCTAGCTATAGAGAAGATTATAGTGTACGTACCTACATAGATAATAATTTGAACGACGTAGAAAAACATGCGACCCAGTACTTTTGTTTTCAGGATGTACAATACCTATTGTTTTTTCCAGTTGACATTGGTTTCCGCTAGGTAGGTACCTAACTATTGCACCTTAACATAGTATATATAATTTAATAAGATAATAATATTGAAGAATACATATTCATTAAAGTAGGTTAGGTAGGTATTGTATGTAATAATTGCCATCATCATCGTTTGTTGAGGCTTTACTTATATCGAAATTCGAAACTGATGACGTCGACCATCTCGTTAAATTATTTTGTTGGAATAAAACTATTGGCTTAAATATAGACCAGTATAGACTCCCTCGTAGGACTGGTATCATCATTCATTTTTAGCCATTAACCTACAGCCTTCAAAAAGCACTTATCTTCTTAATCACAACTGCAAAATGTGCCTAATCATGAGTCAAACAAAATACAACACAGAAGTACAAACAAAATGTAAATTGTAGGGTGGTCGGAAATGCTTTAAAAAAATGTAGGTAAATGTGAGGTTTAATTAAACAATTTTAATGTATTTGAAGAATGTAAACAGGTACTTTATTCAGAGCAATTATTAAGTAAAAATATTGAGAACTAGGTAAACATTGTGAGCTTTGTACTGGCATTTTAGTGCTCGCAAACTGCTAGTTGGGTATGTTTAGAGCGATTTCAATGGCTGGTGTTTCTTAGGTAAATCACTGAAATATGTAATATTAAGGGCTGATAGATACATATCACAAAATAAAAGAAAATTTCTATTTATTTATGTTTATTGTTTTGATACAGGAATAATTACATACCTAAACCAAACAAAAAAAAAATGGAAACATTGCAATATTTTCTCCATAAAGTGGTATGTAATATTATCATAACACAGTGTGAAAGTGCCAATAATTATAATAATCACCATTTTAACATAATACATCATCATTAAGCTAAACCTTAAAATTAAGTTTCACCATATGGTCAGATAAATCAACACAGTACAATTAAAATAATGAAATGATCAGTTTAGAAAGTTAATAATTTCCATAAACATTTTCATCAGAAAATGCTATATAAAGAAAGAAGTCTTCATCGTGATGCTCTTGATAGAGAGACCCCATTGTGGCTGATGTCGGAGGAATTACGTTGTTAACAAAGAAGAACAACGCATCCTCTGGCCGCAGATGAATACGTTTTCTGATCAGGAAATAAAATTGTCCGACTGTGAGATCGGATGGTACCAAATACTTCTTTTTGTCGAGGTCTCCAAGCCTAGCCTTCGGGGCTTTCTCAACAATTACCGGAACACGGTCAGGATACTTCCTGCGAATTTTTTCGCCTTCTGTCTTTCTCTTTTCAAAAGAATGTTCTTCTTTATATTGGAATTTCATGTTGAGATGATGCGCACTCCACAATTTTCAAAACTATCACCAATAAAGTCGGATCTGATATCTACTGCGACTTGTTTTTTGTTTTTGCGTTATATGATGCGAAGCAATGACGCAATCAGCTGATATGACAAGCAACACAAAGCATTTTTCTCTTTTATATGTTGGCAACCAATTTTCCTTAAGCCAGACACAGACTTAAAATGCTCAACGTTGTGCTGGCTTGCCAAAAGCCCAAGAGTTGAAAACCTTTAGTTATCGCTGACGACGCGGCGACGCGACTAACTAAAGTAGTTGCATATGTATCTAGCTTCATTTAGCTTTAAAAAAATCTTCTTATATTATAATTTAAGTCATAGTAGGAATTAAGTCACTAAATTGTGAAAAGAAATAAGTCACTAAATTGTGCGAATGCCCAAGAGTTGAAAACCCTCTTTAGTTATGGCCGACTAACTAAAATAGCTGCGTGCTAGTATAGTTTTTTTTTTTTTTTTTTTTTTTCCAGCCCGTCGGACTAGAGGTTATGGCTAGCACTCTTGTGCATCCGCCAGCGTCAAGTTGTTTATCGATAGGACTTTATTTTGGGTGAGGTTTGAAGAGAAAGGTAGGGAAACATTTAACGCGAAAATGAAAAGAAACAGAATTTAGAACAACATGGATACAGGATCAGGAATGTATAAAAAAAAAAAGTATAACTAAGTAACTATACTACTAAGTAACTAAGTATAAAATAAGTAACTTAGTTATTAAAAGTTAACAAAGAAATAAAAAAGAAGACAGAAGTCTGTTGAAATACTAATAAATATTAATATATTTTTACAGATGGATATTGTTGTCATAAATATAATTAGAAAGAACATTATATATGGACGGGTTAAAAGAAAAAAGAAGAGTTTTTATTGATGTAGGGAAAGGGACACGGAGGGATATCAAACTATTCAAAAAGGAAGTACGGTCATGAATCGGACAGGAAAAGAATATATGGTTGAGATCCCCAAAGTCATGTCCACATTCGCATTGAGGACTGTCTGTAATATGGAAGCGTGCGAGGTGCGCTGGACAAGTAGTATGACCTAAACGCATTCTTATTAAAATGGTTGTCGCAATTTTGCCAAGTCTGAGGACAGAGAACCAAGGTTTACGTGGAATTTGTGATTGAATACTAAAGTAGTATTTCCCTTTTGAAAGGCTACTTTCTGCCCAAACTCTATCCCAGGAATTCCTAAGATAATGTCTAGGAAGAGTAGCCAGGTCCTGAGTATAATTTTTAAATGGAACAGTGTCCCCACACACCAAAGCCTCATTGGCAAGTCCATCAGCTTTTTCATTACCATTTATACCACAATGACTTGGAATCCAGACAAAAACAACAGAAAAGCCCTTCACAACACAGTCGAAAAGTTTACTCCTAATATGTACTATAAGAGGAATTGGTGGTTTAGACTTAAAAGGATATCGTAGGAGCGCCTGAAGGGCACTCATGGAGTCAGTTAAAATTAAACTATTTCTAAGTTTTAAAAGTAAAATGTATTCTAAAGCTTTAAGGATACCAAGACATTCACCAGTAAAAACAGTTGCTTCAGGTGGGCACTTTACCTTTTGAACAATATTGTACTGTGCATGGTAAATTCCTACCCCTACAAAATCATCAAATTCATGTTTGGATGCGTCAGTAAAAATATGATGCCACTCAGGCCAATTTCGTTGAACAATAAAATTAAAATGTGGATTAGCGTTATTTTTATCAATATCTACAATGAACTTAACAGATGGCGTATTAACCAGGGCTTCGTATTCACTGTTAAACAAATCAAGTTTTGGAGACCGGTGTGTGGGAGCATGAAATGATTTAAATCGGATATAACTTTTAACTAAACAAGGAAGAGTTTTGTGATTCCAATAATTTGATGAGTCAATGAGATCAGCAAGTATTTGAAGTTTTTGAATTAAAAGGCTATTAGTAAACTGTAAAACACGGAAAAACAATCGGTCAGCCAAAAATTGACGTCTTAGACAGAGCGGAGGTTCGTTACACTCGATTTGTAATGCGTTAATAGGACTAGATTTCATAGCTCCTGTGATTATTCTCAAGGCGCGTGATTGGATGGAGTCCAGTTTCCCAAGGGCAGCCACGTTACAAGGCTCCAATAAGAAAATTCCATAATCAAGAACACTTCGAACCAGAGCGTTGTAAAGAAGCTTTAAGGAAAACGGATGCGCACCCCACCAAACACCTGATAGACACCTCATCAAATTTAGGAGTTTTTGACATTTGTTTAGAACGTAATCAGAGTGCGGAATACCTGTAAGTTTGGAGTCCAAAATGATGCCCAAAAATTTGACATGATTTTTAACTGGTATTTCATTATTGTCACAATCTATAGATATCGGAGGGTGAATACGTTGGCGAGTGAATAAGACTAGTGAACTCTTACTCGCTGATATGCTCAGACCATTTTTGTCCATCCAAACTTTTAAACCGACTAGAGAGTTAGATAGCAGAGTACAAAGAGAACTTGATGAACTCCCCGTGACGTACAAAACTAAGTCATCTGCATATTGCAGGATGCTTGTTGAATTTCGAAGTGAGGAATGTAAATCATACGTATACAAATTAAATAATATAGGGCTGAGAACTGAACCCTGTGGGAGACCTTTCCATACTAGCCTACTGTCATCCTGTGTTTGATCTAAGTTAATTTTTCTACCTGAGAGGAGATTAATTATAAAACAAATCAACATTTCAGGGATGTGAAGCTTCTTTAATTTTTCTTTAAGGACACTCAGGAGAACATTGTCATATGCTGATTCTAGATCTAAAAATACTGCGAGTACCGATTGATTTCGAGAAAACGCAACTCTAATGTCTGTTACAAACGTAGCCACACTATCCAGTGTACTTTTGCCTTTCCTAAATCCAAATTGTGATTCTGGTAAAATTCCGCGGTTTTCGATAATCCATTCAAGACGATTTTTAACTAAGTTTTCAGCTATTTTTGCAATTACGGGTGATAAAGCTATTGGGCGATAAGATGAAGGTTCTAATGGTGCTTTACCTGGTTTTAAAATAGGAATAACAGTTTGAGATTTCCATGACGGAGGGATTTTGCCTGATAACATAACTTTGTTAATTAAGTCCAAGTAGAATTCAAGTGCAGTTTTATTTAAATTAGCCAGGAATGAATAAGGAATACCGTCTTCGCCTGGAGCGGAATCTTTAACTGAGGATAGAACGCCCTGTAACTCTTGCATTGTGAAGGGAGAATTTAGTGGACTTTGGTTATGAGAGACAGAAGGAGGAATGTTATCATAAATAAGATCTTGCTCTGGAACAGATGGCGGAGCTAACCGATTGAGAAAAGAGTTCCTTAAATTGGGGGGAATGCCAGAAACATTAGAAGGAGTAACTCCATTTCTAAATTTTCTGATGTTTTGCCACACAATAGAAGCGTTGACATTAGGGGAGATCGAAAGACAAAATTTTTTCCATCCTTCAATTTTTTTTTCTTTGAACAATTTACGTGCTTTGGCCATAGCATCACATATAATTTTAAAATTATCTTCTGTCATGTTATTTTTGTATTTTTTTTCCGCTTCCTTTCTGGCTTTCACTACTTGGGAACATTCTTTATCCCACCAAGGAGGAGAAGGAATGCGACCATTGGCTGAATTCTTTAAAGGGAAAGTTTCATCTGCAGCTTGTATAAGTGCATTCGTAAAATTATCATTACAATCAATAAGATCGTCTGATAAATTATTTTGTAAATTAGAAAGCTTAACTTCTACAAGAGTTCTAAACCTATCCCATAACCCATCCTCACCAAGTTTATATTTTAAACGTGGCCGCCTCGACACACTAGGAGACCTGCAAGGACGTGTGGGCGACATAAGGATTGGAAAGTGGTCACTTCCATAAGAAGATGGCAAAGTGCACCATATAAGAGATGAAGCTAAGTTAGGGGTACAAATGGAAAGATCTATTGCACTCAAATTTTCTTTAGGCCCTGTACGTCGAGTTGGAGAGCCGGTATTTAGTACACAAATGTTATGATGGTCAAATATATCTAATAGTATGTCACCACAATATGATGAAAGAGTACAACCCCAAGAAATATGGTGACAGTTGAAGTCACCTAAAATTAAAAAAGGGCGAGGAAGACTAGATACAAGATTGTTGAATTGTTGAAGGACTGACGAAGAAGGAGAAGGAATGTACACAGAAACAATACTAGTATTATTTATTTGTGCAGCTACCACAGAAAAATCATTAAATACGGGAAGGGATAGAGGATAGTAAGAGACAGAATTTCTGATGAGTATAGCAGCCCCGCCATACCCATCAGACCTATCATCTCTTAGGCAAGAAAAACCATTAATTTTGAAAATGGAGCCTGGTTTTAACCAGGTTTCAGATATTGCAAATAACGAAGCATTGTATTTATTTAACAAATAGATAATTTCGTTTTTTTTAGAAACTGCACTTCTACAGTTCCATTGTAAAATGTTTTGAGTTTGAACTGACATTGTGGACCGGTTTAGGATTTTTATACATTTTGACTATAGAGGCAACGTTGGACGGTATTTCTATATTGGATTGTGTTAGTGTTTGAATTAGAATTTGAATAATATCTGATACTGACATCATTTTAGGATCAGTATCTGTGTTTAAGGCACAGCCATTTTGTGGATTCGGTAAACTGTATTCATAAAGAATCTGTTGGTGTTTTTCACGATTGTAACTTTTACCCGGTTTGGGGGGAGGACGACGTTGTATATAAACTGTTTTTTTATGTGAGCTATGTGTAGGAGAATGTTGTGTATACGAAGATTGTGAGACTGGGTGAGCGTATGTAGTCACAGGAGTGCTAGCTACATCGGCATAGGGTTTCGAAATGGGCGCAATTAATTTAGCAGCTTCACCATAAGAAATACATTTTTCTGCCATAATAGTCTTTATTTCTTTTTGTCGTAAAAATTCTGGGCATAATTTAGACGTAGCAAAATGTTTGCCAGAGCAATGACAGCAAGATATCTTTCCTTCTTCAACGTCACAAGATTCACCAGTATGTTCCTGACCGCACTTATAACATTTAGGTTTTGATCTACATTGAATTTTCGTGTGACCAAAGCGACAGCAATTGTAGCATTGGATAGTGGGATATACATACAACTCCACAGGCAATGAGTTGTAGCACATAAATATACGCTTAGGAAGAATCTGACCATCAATCGTAATCACAATGTTCTGCGTTGGTTTCCAAACAGGTGATCCTTCTACGATAGTTTTATAATTTATCCTCCTAACTTTGAGAATTTTCCCACAATTATCTGGCACTGAAGCATTTTCTATTATTTCTTCAGGCGACCAATCTGATGGAACACCACGTACAAGACCCATTCGTGTTATGTGAAAACTTGGTATGAAAGCTTTTAGATTACTTTTTGCTAATTCTGTGTTGGAAATAAATGAATTAGCATTGTTAATGTTCGAAAACGCCAAAGAAATTCTATTTCTGCCTATCCTCTTAACTGATCCATCTACAATGTTGTGAAAGGCATGGGTTTTTAGAAACTTACCAAATGTGACCGGGTGTAAGGTGGTATTATCACTAGGTGACTTGACCTCTTTTTGTACATGAACAATAAACGGGCTGATGTCAGTGGCCTCATACTTGTTCCTTGCAACACCAGATACTGAACCCTGAGGGCTCGGAATACTAATCGGCGTGACAATGTTGACTGAAGTATTTACAGCAGGGGCAGAGTCACTGTTTTCACTATCTGCACTAGCACAGCAACATCCTGTCTTACCGTCAATAGCCTGACTGTGCTTCCTTTTTTTCTTGTTGCATACTCTGCATATTTTATGCAGTCTGTTTCTTTTCCGCCCACGTTGGGCATTGGAACCATCCGTCTCCATTCCTGATTCATTTGATAAAGTTGACGAAGCAACTATTACAAAGTTAGTAGCCGGGGGTACAAAGACCCCCGGGTCCGCCAAGTCAGGCGGCTCGTTCATTGAATATTAAAAAAATACTTACCGAATCCGGCAAACTATACACTAAAACTAATATATGTACACTAAATATTAATAATATTTACAATATAATACAAAACTGATCCTTAAATATTGAAAAATTAAAATTGATTTTTCTAACAAGAAAAAATGCACCGGTCCGCTCAAAGTTTCCCGCGCTTTTTTTTTCTAGTATAGTTCAGCTTATGTTATTATTTTATTTTACTTATAATTTAGGCGATTCATTACAAATTTATTGGCATAATTTAGTGACATAATTCAAAGAGTATTTATGGTACATAATTAAACCACTAAAGGGCCTATTACACTACGCGATATTCAGCACACGATATTCAGACTGTCTTATTTTTTGTTTCGAGTAAGACCGGTCTAAAGGGCCTATTACACTACGCGATATTCAGCACACGATATTCAGACTGTCTTATTTTTTGTTCCGAGTAAGACCGGTCTAACTCTTATTACACTACGCGATATGTCGAATCATAGACTAAAACTGTCTGAATATCGCGTAGTGTAATAGGCCCTTAACTCATATTACACTACGCGATATGTCGAATCATAGACTAAAACTGTCTGAATATCGAATGGTGTAATAGGCCCTTTAATTTCAAAGAAGGATGGTCAATTTGGATTAGGAAAAATATGTGTTGTTACCAAAATGAGACTGTCACCATAACATAATATATTATCAATGTAATGTAATTATAAGATAGCATCAGTTTATTTTAAAAGCAGGAGGAAAATAGATATTATTATATTATATTTAAAATATATATTTTTGTTTATTAGAACGCTTGATATTATCTTATCTATGAACGCATGCGTAATGTTAATATTCTTAGAGAGGTCCAAACTTTTAGTAAAGTCGATATCGATTTAATTTCTAAATCGAAATTAAATCCAAGGATATGTCAACTGTTTATATGTATAAGTATAATTATTTTAATATTTACTTAATCTAAGTTAAGACACTAACATGAATGAAAAAAAATATTTAAAATTGAAAATGACGTAAATCGATCGAATATGGAGCCACCCTATTTTTGACAAACAAGGTTAATTACATTTTTAAGTAATATTTTAGGCTTGGTTACTAAGTCCTTTAAGCCATGTGTGCCTTTGTATGAATAGTTAATTTGAATATTTATTTATTTATTAGGCTCACCAATTGTTAACACTTAAAATTATTACAAAAATTCACTTAAATCTATAGTCTAGTGTCACAATTTATTACAGGTAAGCACCACATGTGCTAAAAAGTACAAAATGATTTATGTGTCCAATTCCAAGGTAAAATTAGATATT
The DNA here is from genome assembly GCA_905147345.3 of Mythimna impura. Classification (NCBI taxonomy): domain Eukaryota; kingdom Metazoa; phylum Arthropoda; class Insecta; order Lepidoptera; family Noctuidae; genus Mythimna; species Mythimna impura. The sequence goes on along the minus strand of LR990357.1, from coordinate 16,432,385 downwards.
GTAAAAGTGGTACAATAAATATATTTGCTTAATTTACTATTTAACTAATATATATATGTATAAATAAAGATGGAAAAAATAAAAATAAAATAAAAAGTAAACAAAAATTAAAATAAAACTAAACAGGCCAGTTACATTGCTTTGTGCGTCAATTTCCGGAACTTGGCAAGTGAGTCCGTATGTACGTCCACCAGATCGCCTGCAACTATTAACAATTTTGCACATCCAGGGAATGGCAGAGTTGACACCGAGAATAGTTCTATGTGATGGAGGATAGAAGGGAGTGATTGGTGCACGGGGGTATCTGGACGGAGCTCGGAATCTGATTTTCCTTAATAATAATAATAATTTATTTAAAGACTACATGGGTCTACTATATGGTGGACTATATGGTTGGTTAGTAAAAAAAATATCAACTAAAAGGGTTAGTAAAAAAACTTAAACTAATGCAGCACTAACAATATTGCAACCAGTGCTTGATCACTGGCGCATCATGTCTATCGGCTAAGGTTCGAAGAATGCCATTGGAGCTGGTCCTAGATTTGCTTAGCAACGAGGCAGCCTTCTTCCTTACTATAGCGTGGAAATCCACACGCGCTAAAGCGAGCATACCCGATGCACTGCAGTATCTAGGCAGCCCCAACAGCACCCTGAAACCATTATAATATTAGATCCGCAGGGCATCTAGAACCTTCCGCGCAGTGGCGTAGCTAGCCCTAATGGGGCCCCATATCAAATATTTTTGCACATTTTTTATGTACAAAATAGGTCCTACTAGCATAGAATTAGTGCCTTGAAAGGCCTCGAAAATGAAAATGAATAGGTTGAGTTTTTAGTATCGCCTTGCGTAGAAAAAGCTAGAACGAGCGGAGGGAGCTAAAAACTATTAGAACAGCCTATCATGTAGATATTAGTTAGTAGTGGTTTCGTCACAGCGCTAATTTGTTTCCTTGTTATTTGTTTGCACCAATTATTTCAATAGATTCGTATGCTCTTCTTTTTATTTATTCTTTTTCATTTCGTTGTAGTTTGAGTATATACGAGTATATATTATATACAGTGTATTTTTAATTTATAGGTATGTGTTTCCATAAAGAATTTTATAATATGTAATGGTAATATTGCACCTACCACAATTTGTCTCTGCATCACCCAACTGGTAGAAAATCTTTTTTGTGCATTAAGTATGTATAAATAAATAAATAAATTATTCATTCACTACTAGCCTCCTATCACTAAGTGAATTTAAGATTGTGGATGAATGAACATATTACCAATTATGGCACATGTCGGGGCCCCTGTGGCTCAGGGGCCCCGTATTATTGATACGGCTGATACGGCGGTAGCTACGCCCCTGCTCCCGCGTATAATTGACCCACCCGCAGGCCGCCCGTGTAGAATGATTGGCAAAAAGCTTTAAATAAAGTAATTTTGACCTCGTTACTACCATATTGCATCTAACTGCTAACACCCTGCGTTCCCGTTCAATATCAACTTGATCCCTGAGGTCCCTGGTGAGATAGTGGCCTAATAATTGAGGGCAATCTATTTTGTTTGGCAAAATTTTAGTGAAGAAACTTGCATCTATCGCATTTCTACGTTTCTCTAGAGAGTATATTTTTTTTCCTTAAAATGCGATAGCCTAGCTGCATATGATGGCTTCTTTTTAGCAACTCCGGCCGAATATGCCAAATGCCAGAGGAACCCTGTACATTCAGTTACCTAAATGTACAGTAAAGGGGTTGACGGTAGCCTATCAACAACCCTAGCTGTCCCTAACAACCTAGCCCTAACATATAGTTACGATATATACGTATATATATAGTGCGGGAAGCCTGTTACCATGAGACCTAAGGTAACAGACGGAAGGTGGGAAGGATGAAGGGTGTATCGGATGGGATTTTCTCACTGCCGATCCGCAGCCTCACGGACCGACCAATAACTATGGCTGGGTAAGGCCAGAGCTATCGGCAACCATTTATAGGCGCAGTAACAGTGAGAGGAGTCGATGGTCTCGTCGTAGTGAAACAGCGTTGCTCGTGACGTAGAAAGAGAGTTTATTACAGATTTACATGGTATTTATATTAATCTATTTACATGTATGAGTATATTAGTTATTAATGTATTTGTGTGAAACAACTGATGCAATCAATAATTTTAGTGACAAATAACTAGTGTTTACGTCAATTCGGGTTCACTGCGGTCACTGGCCTGCTGCGTCGGCATGTTCACATCCTCGCGTGAACATCTTGGCGCGTCTCAGAAGAATAGGTCTTCAAGGTCTTCATCTCATAGAGAGTCGGCGACTGCCTCCGTGGAGCCGGCCGTGCGTAAGTGTGTTCATGTTGTCGTGGCGGTGTTGCAGGCTGATCGTTGTGGGAACTGCTGACCGGTGCTACCGTTGCCCGTCTTGATGCCACCATAGTACGTAATCTGGCCGCTATTTGTGGAGCAAAACAATAAATTAATAAACAAATACATGTAATTAATAATATGGTTGAAAAACTAATGACATAAGTTTGTGCTTTGATAGTGGTCCAAACAGTATTGTCTAGGGTTGTCTGTTGGCTCATTTCTTCGTCTATTAAATGTTTGAAAATATCTTTAGAACTATCTATAACTACTTGTTCCTTTGAAATATCGTTATGTAAACTAATTACAGAACTAGTATTATCTAAATGAAATATAAGTGATCTACTATAGGACGCTAAGACATTGATTGAATGTACTCGTCTAGCTACTAATGTAGTTGCCGTGGTTTTAATAATACAATTTTCTGAGATTTGTATTATTCCGATGTCATGGATGGAAACTTCTTCTCTCTCTCCATCGCACACAATGGAGACTGTTTCTGTTTTCTTCGTTAGGTATATCCAAGTGTTTTTCATTTGAACTTGTTTCCAAATGATATTATTTTTGATGTTATAGGTTCTCGTAGGGCACGTAGAGTTGTCGTCTTTTGTGATCATGCGAACAATGCAATTTTTATTTAATTGCATGTTTTTGACGGCCGCAGGAAAGCATATAAAGTTGTTGAGTCTATGTAAACATTTGTTGTATTCTTCGTTGGTTAATTCAAAATATCTCTCATTGTTGTAATCTATTGCCATAAATGTCTGTGAAATATCTATGCTTGTGAACGAATCATCCTGGTTTTTCATTGGTATGGGAATTACATGTATAAAGGTATACTTCGACTTTTCTGTAATCGGGAAGTATGACATCACTGTAATATGCGTGTCGTTTTCGGTTAGCCTGGTGTCAAGTAACTGAGTTTGCACGATGTGAAGATTTGATGGTATCTTGCTGTTTGCATTGTCGATAGCATCTGCTATGTTTTTTGGAGAAAGCACGCTGTATACTGTAGCTTTCGTGATGTATATTTCCATTAATCCTGAATAGTAATAATTTATTTCTGTGATATAGTTGTAGGCCATTTGGTATGATTGCATAACTTGGATTTGTACGTGATTCCTGTCAATTGATTTGTACCATCGATTATAGTCATTTATGTAACTCAGAGCTTGATTGAGCTTTGTTTGGAATCTGTCTAATTTTTGTTTTATTCTCTCTTCTGTTTGGTTGACTGTCGATATGGTAGTAATCATGAATTTTGTCTGGTGATTAGCTGAGTCTATAAGTTTTTGTTGGTTATCTTGCAGTGCCTCTAGGTCTCTATAAACTTCATCATTTACGCCAAATATTGAAGTCATTAATGATCCTAATACACCTCTTTTCTTTCTTTGGCTGGTGATTTCCGTCAAGTATTCATGTATTCTCTCAAATTTTTCCTCTTCCTCTTGCAGATGGTGATAGTACTGATCGCAATGTGTGTAACTGTTTATTGTAGTACTGTCATCACATAATGTTTTGAATTGTTTCAAAACGTTCTTTGCCATTGCTAAATTGTGGTTTAACATGTGCCTTTCGTAGGTTGTTTCTATTCTAAATGTTCCTCTGTCTAACGTAGCGTTTCCCATTTGCTCTATATATAATCCTGGGTCTAAGTTTTTGATAGTATATGTAGTCGCAGCTGATGTTACAAGTTGTATTATTAGTAACACAGTTAAAAACCAATATTGCAGCTTGCCTGTTGATTTTTGCATAGCACGCTGCCTGTGTGTTATCATGTGTGTATGCAGTCTTGTTAAGTTTGTTTGCGCAGGCGCTATTGTTTGTCTGCTTCCTGCTGTCTCTATGTCTTCGTTTACTGGTAGTGGTATCAAAGTATGTATTGTTCTCTTTTGGTCTGCCCCTTGCGATCGTTCGAGGGTGACAACTCTGGTGGCGCCATCGTCTCCTGGGTGAATCTCTTTAATCTTCGCCAAGGGCCATTTACTCGGGCTTATGTTTTCGTCTTTAACTAGTACAATTGCGCCGACTTTTAAGTTTTCTTCGTTCGACTTCCATTTGTATCTCTGCTGTAATTGATGCAAATATTCTTTCGTCCAACTATTCCAAAAGTCTTTTTTCATCTTTTGTATATGCTTCCAACGGTTTATGAGGTTCGTATTAATGTTGTCTATTGGGTGAGGCACGCCCACTGCTTCTCGCCCAATAAGAAAATGGCTTGGGGTCAATACTATGTTATCGTTGATGTTTTCTGTTTGAATACATAATGGCCTCGAGTTCAAACATGCTTCAATTTGGTGAAGGAATGTCGATAATTCTTCATAGGTTAAGGTGCTGTCTCCTATCACTCGTCTTAAATGGTGCTTCATTGATTTTACTCCAGCTTCCCATATGCCGCCGAAGTGCGGCGCTGCTGGCGGTATAAAGTGCCATTGCGTACCTATGTTAGTTACTGTATTTTGAAACTGTGGTGACTGAGTGATTTCTAGAACTTCTTTGTATAGGAAATTGGCTGCTCCCACAAAGTTAGTCGCATTGTCACTGTACATGTGATGCACGTGATCTCTTCTGGCCATAAATCGCCTGAGCGCTGCAATAAACGACTCTGTTGATAAATCTCCTACCAATTCTAAGTGGATAGCTTTTGTTGCTAGGCATATGAAAACTGCTATATAGCCTTTATACGACTTGTGTCCCCTGCCTTTCATTGTTCGCACTTGTATAGGTCCTGCAAAGTCACATCCAGTGTGGCTGAATGGATATGATTGCGTCACACGTGGTCTAGGTAGTGCTCCCATTTTTTGTTTCGCTGTTTCTGCTTTGTACCTAATACATTTTACGCATTTATTTATGTAGCTTTTTACTTTTCGTTTTCCGCCAATTATCCAATATTTTTGCCGTAGATATGATAGTGTGAGTCGATTGCTGCCATGTAAAGTTTTTACGTGTGCGTCATGTATTATTATTGTTGTCACGTGATGGTTGTAGGGCAATAATACTGGGTGCTTCTGATCGTAAGGCAGTTGAGAGTATTGGAGTCTGCCACCTACTCTGATAAGTCCATCGTCGTCTATAAAAGGATCCAAACAAGACAATTTGCTTCCTTTTTTTACCGTTTGTTTTTTTTTTAGTGTTTGGTATTCTTGTTGAAATGCGTCTTTTTGTACTTGTTTTAAAATTTGTTTAGTCGTGCAGTCTATTTCTTCGCAAGTGAGTAGCGCTGTAGTTTTTCGTCTTCTTATGAATCTCAAACAGTAAGATATAATTCTCACCATCTTTGTGAAGCTGGAAAATCTTTCCATGTCGTCATTTTTGTTTTCAATGTTTACGGTTGTCTGCAAGCACCGTTTAACTTCTTCATTAGGCTCTGGTATTATTTTTGTTGGTATCAGATTATTTGTGTGAAGCCATTGCGGACCGTTCCACCATAAGTCACAGTTTTGCAATTTACTGGGTTCTATGCCTCTTGATATGACGTCAGCAGGGTTATCTGCGGAAACAACATGATTCCAGGTAGCATTTGGTAATGTTCCTTGTATTTCTGACACTCTGTTTGCGACAAAGGTTTGCCATCGGTCTGCTTCTCCTTTAATCCATCCCATAGTATTCTTTGAAAGGGTTGATCATCCTTATGTATTTTTATGAAACGGTACATCTTTTCTATGTCTGCCATAAACGCAACTTTATGTTTGCGCCATCGCAATAGTATAGTAGCTAAATCTTGTTGCAATCGTGGACCTTTATGCATGTTGTCATTTAGGCTTATTTTTGTGCTCGACTTGCTGCTCGCGTCGAATACACATCGTAGTTTTGTTGTTATGGCATCTTCTCGTATTACTGGCTGGTGCGGAATGTAGTATTTCCCTTCATAATTATTTGCTTTGTTTACTTTTATCATATGGCCCATGTTTATGTATTCTTTCATGAACTCATTGTATTTTTCTCGTAAGTTTTTATTTTTCTTAAGTCTTTTTTCTAATTGTATGAGTCGGGCGGCAGCTTTTTGACGCGTATTCCCGTACTCTAGGGATGGGTTTTTGAATGGGAGTCTGACCGTATAGGTCCCGTTTTTATGTCTTTGAGTAGTGTCTTTATAAAATTGTTCGCACTGTTGATGTTCTTTGTTTAATTGGTAGTCGTCGGTGATGTCTTCTAGTTCCCAGAATTTATTAAGTTGAATTTCGTCAGCACGGGTAATTAGACTTATTATTTTTATCGTTTTGCTTGGTTCCGTAGGGCAAAACCCGGACAATATCCAACCAAACTCTGTGTTTTGAGTGATAATGCTGTTATCTATCTTTTCTAACCCTTGTAACAGTATTTTACTATATTCTTCGGCGCCTAAAATTATGTCAACTGGACCTTGTTTGTAGTAGGTTGGATCAGCAATTATTTTGTTTGCTAATTTTTGAGGGTCCAGTTGATAAACATTTTCTTTCGGCACTGATGAAGTCAGTTTCGGTAATACGATCAGCGATGTTGATAACTTGTATTCACTTGTAAATCTTGGCTGAAGTGTGACGTCAATCATGTAGTTGGAGGTCTTTGGTATGTTATCTGCAATACCTTTTATTTCGGCTTTTATCTTCCGTCTCGGGAACCCTAAAAGTTGAGCTACCTCTTCCGTGCATAGTGAGGCTTCCGAGCCTTGGTCACATAAAACTCGCAGTAATAATGGTGTGCCGTCGAATGTTTTTGTCTGAACTAAGGCTGTGGCTAGAAGTACAGTTTTTTTTTTGAGTTATGAAGTTGCGTAGCTGCATGAGTTGTTATTTTTTTATTTTCTGTCTGTTGTGGCTTCAGAGTGTTTGTCTTTGATGTACTGGGTTTTGATGCTTGGTTGGAATTTTTGGTGATACTATTTTGCCCTTGCTGCTTTGCTGATAGATATTCATTTACGTTTCTGTGCAACAGTGTTGAATGAGCCTTATTGCATATTTCACATTGTTTGTATTTATTGCTGACGCAGTCTTTTTTTGTATCGTGCATGAGACATACATAGCACATTTGTTTTTCTTGCACTTTACGAATACGGTCATTGACATGTAATGCCTTAAATGCTTGACAATATTGAATATTATGGTCTTTCTGACAGTACCAACAGAGTCCTTTTTTGTCTTGCCAGTTTGTTTTTCCTTGCATTTTTGGTGAGTGTGTAGAATTCAAGTCGTTTGTTGTTGTCATAGTGGCGCTTGATTCTAAGCTCTTGAATCGTTTTTCTAAGAATTTCATCATTTCTTTGAAATCTTGCAACTTATTTGGCTCCTCTAATTGGTCTTCATACCTCATGTTGGTGTCTGGATCCCACTTGCGAGTTACTATTCGGGTTAAAATTGGGCCCCATGTAGATATGTCGATGTTTTGATTTTTTAAAGCTTCTAGGCTTTCGTTTATACAATCATGCATGTTACGTAACATTTTGGCGTTGGGTGTCTGAATTTTGGGCAGATCTATTAATTTATCAATGAAAGTCTGTGTTATTTTTCTCTCGTCTTTGTATCGGTTTTCCAACAGTGTGAGCGCTGCCTTATAGTTGACCTCGTTTACGGTCAAATGCTTTATCAACTTTTCCGCGTCACCGCGAACATGCGTTTTTAGGTATTGCATTTTTTCTGTTATAGAAATAGTGCAGTCTTCGTCAATAATTTTCTTGAATAAATCATAAAATGAATTCCATGTCTCGTAATTCCCTGCAAAAATAGGGATAGTAATTCTTGGTAACTTTGTAGGGTGATTCCTGCTAGTTTGTACGGTTTTGTCGTTAATTTGCTCATGTAAATTTTGTATTATTTCCTCGAATTGTTCTTGTGCGTTTGTAAAGCAGTCATTAGTGAAATATTCGTCGTCGTGTGTACTTTGCTCCATTAGTAATTGTATGTGTGTTTCTTCTATATCTTGAAACAGCTTTTCAAGATTATTAATGAGAGATTGCAGTTGCCACGCTGGTTTTTGTTGGGCAACGGCGGTCATTGCGGTCGAAATCTTCTTCTTAAGTTGGTTTAGTCTGTATTTTTGTACGAATAACTTAGGTGAAATAGTAGTGTCTTCTTGTTTTTCGTCATTTATTTGAATGTCGGTGGCGTTTTTTATATGATGTAGCTTGTCTTCACATTCCTTCAAGTGGTCTATGGCTACATCATAGGTAGTCTTTATATGCGTGTCGAAATAATTTAGTGTCAAATATTTGTGAGTCGATAAAATCTCTTGGTCTTGTAAAAGTCTGTGGTTCTGCGATGCTCTTTCATAAACGTTGTTCAATGTTGTTTTTCTGTCTGTTATGTATTTTTGAGTTTTCCTTGATGATGAGTCCTTTTTAATGTTATCCCATATCCTTTTTAGTTCAATGTAGTCGTTTTCCTGGCTTTTGATGAGTTCGTTGATTCTAAGAATGTCCATTGTCTTCTGATCAATCTTCTTTCTTGAGCGTCCTTAGTCCCTACCCTACTCCTAACACAGCTACCCTATTTGTACTCGCCTCTCCCACACTCTCGGCTCGGTATTTATGCGCCTTCTCAATGAACTGGTGAGATCCGCTTGTGGAAGGCCAGTCACCGAATCGCTACCGACGAGAGATGTCTACAGGATACAGCAAAGTACAGCGTCTGTCTGTCCCAGAGTGTACCAAAACTGATGCGATTTGAGGACACCAGCCTGCCACACCTGAAACGTGTCTGTCTGTCTTTAGTCAAATAAACCCTAGGGGGGACAAAGAGGGCCGCGAATTTATTTAGGTTCACAATGCTCGAAGGACCAAATGTACATTCAGTTACCTAAATGTACAGTAAAGGGGTTGACGGTAGCCTATCAACAACCCTAGCTGTCCCTAACAACCTAGCCCTAACATATAGTTACGATATATACGTATATATATAGTGCGGGAAGCCTGTTACCATGAGACCTAAGGTAACAGACGGAAGGTGGGAAGGATGAAGGGTGTATCGGATGGGATTTTCTCACTGCCGATCCGCAGCCTCACGGACCGACCAATAACTATGGCTGGGTAAGGCCAGAGCTATCGGCAACCATTTATAGGCGCAGTAACAGTGAGAGGAGTCGATGGTCTCGTCGTAGTGAAACAGCGTTGCTCGTGACGTAGAAAGAGAGTTTATTACAGATTTACATGGTATTTATATTAATCTATTTACATGTATGAGTATATTAGTTATTAATGTATTTGTGTGAAACAACTGATGCAATCAATAATTTTAGTGACAAATAACTAGTGTTTACGTCAATTCGGGTTCACTGCGGTCACTGGCCTGCTGCGTCGGCATGTTCACATCCTCGCGTGAACAAACCCCTTCTGAATTCGCTCCAGTCTCAACTTATGTGTAGCATAATGTGGCCTTCAGACAGTGCTACAGTATTCTAAAATGCTGCGAATGTGGCAGTTGTATAACAAAATTTTGGTTTTACTGCGTCGAAAGCCAGTAACATTTCTAATAACAAATCCCAGCATTCTAGAGGCTCGCTTGATGAAGTTCTCTAAGTGAGGGATAATTAATGTGAGTTTTTTGTCAAATAGTATACCTAGATCCTTGATTTGGTCCACTTCCAATATGGATGTAAACCAAGGGCGGATCCAGGGGGGGGGGTCATGGGGGTCATGACCCCCCCCTGGGCTGGGTCCAGGACCTAGGTGGACCACTGACTAATATTGTTAAACATAATGTTTTTATGTAATTTTTTGTCACAATATAGATTTTATGTATGCGATTTCAATATTTAATTAATTTAAGAGCGGCCAACCCGAGGTACATTTTCTTTCTCCAGATATTTTGGATACACAGATATCTTGTGGATATTATCTAGGCTTCTATAAAAATCAAAACCTAAACTTGTGTAAAACTAATCTACTAAAGACCTCTGAAAATCTGCTATTTTACGTGAATTTTGGTCCTTCATGATGTACGCTTTTTAATATATAAAAATATTAAAAGTACATCTATGGAAGCCATTTTCATGCGATGATTTTAATTGTGGCCTAAAACCTGATGAGTCATTTGATCGACTTCAAATTGCTTTTATGGATGAAAGACCTTCAAAAGCAACCATCTACCGCTGCTATAGCGAGTTCAAGTGCGGTCGCCTTACTTTGGGGGATGAACAAAGAAGTGGTCGTCCTACGACCGCTGTCACGGAAGAAAGTGTGCTAGCGGTAAAAAAAATAATTCAAGAAAACAGACGCATTCACTGCAGATTGGTTCGGGAAGCGTTCACAAGATTCTACACGAGCACCTTCGTGTGAGGAGGATAGTTTGCCGCTGGGTGTCGCACAACCTCACCGAAGCTCAGAAGCAAGCCCGTGTGGAGTGGTACCGTGATATGATTAAAAAATTTGAAACCGCTCGTCTCGGCGCGTTTACGACATTGTGACAGGTGACGAATCCTGTATTTATCAATACGATCCAGAAACAAAGCGTCAGTTGACAGTTTGGCTGTTTCAGAACGAAACAGAAACAGCGCAGGGAAAATTTTGATCACTAGTTTCTTCACTTTGACGGGTTATCTGATTTCAATTCCATTACGAGACCAAAGCAGCATCAACGCCGAATGGTATACCACAAAATGCCTGCCAGAAGTTTTGTCTGCAATGAGCAACAAGCGACCGAATACCGGGCTCCGCAGGGTACTGCTTCACCATGACAACGCGCCCGCGCACTTAGCGCTCAAAACGAGGGACTTCCTGGACACCGAACCGGTCAGTCTTGGGGCACCCTCCTTACAGTCCTAATCTGGCACCGTGTGACTTCTTTTTATTCCCTAAAATAAAAAATCTGCCGAAAGGGATACAGTTTTCATCGCCGGAAGACGCGCTAGCAGCGTTCAAGAAGGCCGTGTAAGAGGTGTCTGCAGCGAACTAGAAAAAATGTTTCGAAAATTGTTTCAGACGCATGAAACTTTGTATAAAGGCTAGTGGAGAGTTCTTTGAAAAGATTTAATAAAAATATTTTATCAATAGAAGTTTTCTGACCTTATTTTAAATTGTGATTTTGAGACGTATCCTAATATAAGAATTTTTTTATGTATTATGTCTACACTACATGTTAGTGTAGCGACAGCGGGAAGATCTCTCTCGTTACGAAATATCAAATTATGACTAGAAGCTTCAATGGTCGAATGTCTAACCAGACTGGCACTTCTTCATGTCCATAAAACGTAGAGTGTCGTACGTTCTTAGCGTGTCGATGGTAAAACTAATAAAATTCCTTGTCTGGCCCAGTATTCGGCCACGGCAATGTCGTCCACTGATACTGTCATAAGATCCCTACATGAACAGGTAACAGGGCACGTCATGCAGGATGGAAGGTGGGACATGGTCTGTGGAGAGACACTGCACAAATACTGAAGGTCGGAACCGTTCAGGAACCCCCATCTGTGGAGATTGTCTTTTCTGCGCTCAACCTGCATGCGGAGTCTGTTTAGAGTTTTCCAGATTGGCCATGGCAACTCGTGTCCAGGAGAGAGCATCACTCCCATCTCAAAGTAAAGCCATATGGTTTTACTTTGAGATGGGCTCACGTTTACAACAAAACTTTTACGACTTTTAAGTCTCAGGGGCACCGAGCTGTAATAGTGCATAGAATGGCGAGGGTCGTTTTATTGTTTCGTTCTTTCTAGGCGTCTAGCCACGGTCCTGCGAATTTCTAAGGGTGCAATGCCGATTAGTGAAACAGCATTCGTACCGGAGTCGGCATAAGGCAGTGGCTTTTTAGCACGTCTCATTAAGTGCTGTATCCACTATGTTAGAGTGGGCGGAGTGACTCCATACTGGACAGGCATATTCACCAGCGGAGAAGCGGAGCGCCATTCCAGCTGTTCGCAGAACTTGGGGAGACTCCCCTCATCTACTGGATGTTAGGCAACGTAGCAGGTTGTTTCTCGTATGCAGTTTCCGCTTAACGTTCTCGCAATTCTTTCTGTAGTTGAGAGACCTATCCAGAGTGATGAAAAGATATCTTGGATGGGGGTTATGAATGATTGGTACCTCCTGCCATGAGATATTGAGCATTCAACCCGCTTGTCTGTTACAAAGGTGAAAGACGCACATTTTTGAGGGATTTGCTTTAAATGCATTAGCAGTATAATACTGGCTAAGATCTGAGAGACTCTGTGCCTCTGTGGTAAAGTTGGCCTCAATCTCCTCAAAATCAGTGGCTTGGCAAGTTAATGCTAGTTCGTCTGCATACAGAAAGCGGGTTGTGTTAGGGCTCACCGGTTGGTCATTGGTGTAAACGTTAAACAGCAAGGGGGCTAGAATACTACCTTGTGGCAGTCCATTTTTTTGAGTTCGCCACTTGCTTTTCTCGTTACCATTGAAGTAGATGGAGTGATAACGCGTTTCGGGAGACTTAAAAGAAAAATTGATTTTGTTATTTAAATATAGGTATTTTAAAGTACAGTACATACATCGATAAAATAGTAGGTATTTTATTGATGTATTTATTTTTACCCGTATCTATTATTATCAAAATTAAATCATAACTTCTTATGACTTGACCATGACGTGACGTGACCCCCCCCTGGCGCCAAAGCTGGATCCGCCCTTGATGTAAACATTCTGAGGAATCAATTATTGAATAATTAAAACAGCCTCCGAGTGAAATTTCGTAACATCACTCGAAGATATGCCGCCAAAAACTATTTTTGACATCTTTTTGTAATGCTGCAGATTACTAATAAACCACATAGCCTTAAAAAATATTTTAATTATTTACTTGTTTCTCCGTACTTTTAAAAATATATTGATTGCCGTACATAATAATCTTCATTCATGCAAATCAAACGTTATATTATGTTTCATCAAGTTAAGTTTTAAAAATAAAATCTATGCTATGATTGTATTTTGTACCTACTAACATAGTTTATAAGTTTTAAATAGTTACTAATCATTATGGATCATTGTTATCTGAATAAATAAATAAATTATTATTATTATTACATTTATTTTCTATATATACATATTTTTTAAATTTTTAAATATTTATTAAAAACAAACATAATAAAAAAAAAATATATATAAAAAATAGTAGCCCACCGGCATCGGGAACAGGGTCCAAGCTACCGGTGGTCAGGGCTCCTGAGAGAGGAATCTCCTAACAATGCGCGCCGTGTCCAGGAGTACCGCTTTCTGGATCAAGCCCTTAATCCAGCTGCCCAACGAGAGCCTCCTCAGATGTTGTTCGAGGCTCTTAGCTATTAAGCCATTGGCCGTTACGACTATCGGCACAATGACTGCTCTATGCACTTCCCACATGTCGACAACCTCGCGAGCTAAGTCAAGATATTTAGTTTGTTTATCTTTCTCGGCTTTCACGAGGTTCTCGTCATGAGGGACCGCTATATCAACAATCATTGTGCGACGCTCTAGTCGATCTATCACCACTATGTCAGGCTTATTGGCAACAACAGTCCTGTCAGTGATGATAGATCGATCCCAATACTATGTGACGCCGCCATTCTCGAGAACTGGGTCGGGCACATACCTATAGTACGGTACTTCCGATTCCACAAGATTGTATTTAAGAGCAAGTGGCTGGTGAATAATCCTGGCTACAAGGTTGTGTCTATGCAAATAGTCTCCCTTAGCTAAATGAGAACATCCAGAAATAATATGTCGGATTGATTCTCCAGGTCGGTGGCATGCCCGACAGATGTCAACCGTACCGTCCTTCACAATGTATTTCCGGTAGTTGTTCGTCATCATAACTTCGTCCTTAATTGCAAATTATTATTATTATGAGCCCGTTGTGTCCCACTGCAGGGCAAAGGCCTCCCTTCCGTTATTCCATTCTTTTCTGTCCTTAGCTACGAAAATAAAAAAAAAAACTTTTTTTTTTCTACTAAAAAAAATGTTTTTTTCGTTATAGAATATTTAGTTAAAAACCTCATTAAATGAAGAATAAAATCCATTACTTAATTTATTTAATTTCAACTTCCTTAAGCTGGATAATGGCATTCGAAGTAGCGCATCCCTGAAAGTTCGTCAAATCTTCAAACCCTCCGTCGACCCTAGATATACTGGGCACTTGCTCGCTACCTCACTGGAAATCTCGCTCCAATATGTAAGTATACCACTTCCCAAGTCGCGACTTGTTGCAACACGTTCCTCAGGACTTTTTCGCGGTTACGGGGCTATATTTAAAGGGCCTATTACACTACGCGATATTCAGCACACGATATTCAGACTGTCTTATTTTTGTTAATGTTTGTACCAAGAGACAGTAATGGAACAGTTTTTTTTTTCCACAACTATCACACAACGCCGTCTAGTCTCAAGCTAAGCAGAGCTTGTGTTATGAGTACTAGACAACTGATAAACCTACTTATATATTTCTAAATACATACATATTATAGATAAATTACACCCAGACACAGAACAAATGATTGTGCTCATCACACAAACATTTGTCCTGGGTGGGAATCGAACCCACGATCCCGGGGCATAGCAGTCAGGGCCACTAACCACTAGACCAACAGGTCAGTCAATTTGTTCCGAGTAAGACCGGTCTAACTCTTATTACACTACGCGATATGTCGAATCATAGACTAAAACTGTCTGAATATCGAATGGTGTAATAGGCCCTTAAATTTCAACTTCCATAAGCTGGATAATGGCATTCGAAGTAGCGCATCCCTGAGAGTTCGTCAAATCTTCAAACCCTCATAACTTGTAAATCATACGAAACACGATAAAAATATTATGTACGTGTAACGGGAACATAGACTTATATAACATACTCAAATACTTATTACTAAAATCAGAAACATCGAAATTTTTTAATTGTCCGCTTCACGTGAAATGCCCCCGTATTCATTCGCCGGTAGAGACCGATCGCGACAGATGACGTCACAGCGAGTCGAGTTCATTCTCGGGCGCGTTTCTGGAACTAATATACTGAAATTTCTGTATCTTCGTCATTTTTGATCCGATTTAAATAATTTCTTCACAGTATTTACTGTTTTTTTTGACGCTATAAGTCTGCATACTCCACAAAAATCATGACTGATCCTAATTGCAGTTGCAATCACGATTACGAGACTACTTTTTACCCCTTAATCGGGAAAAGGAACTATTTTTTTTAGTCGGTGAACTTGATGGCTGCACGCTTGTGTGCGTTTCATGATCGTTGTGTTTAGTATTAATTGTATTTTAGTAACTTCAAATACGTAGGGCACGCCATCACGGTGTCCTCACCTTCCGCATGACGCTGGTCCTCACCGGATAAGGTAAGTTCGGGAGGTTCCTGCACCGGATTCGTGCGGAAGAAACGCCCAGGCGACACCATTGTGTGAACTGCCCGGAGGACACGGTGGAGCATACGATGGAGATGTGCCCCGCCTGGGCAGAGCACCGCCGTGTCCTCGTGGGGGCCATCGGTCGCGGCGATCTCTCGCGCACGGGTATACGATTGGTACAGGCCATGGTCAGGAGCGAGGACGAGTGGCAGGCGGTCGCCTCCTTCTGCGAAGCAGTAGTGCTAGCAAAGGAGGAAGCCGCATGTGTGAGGCAACGGTCAACACGCCCCAGCCACCGCTGGCGCGGGCTTGCGCGGGCGTCCGGTTACCGTCCGGACCGAGCCCAAGTCGATGACGGTATCTTATATAAGAAAATCTAAATTCACATTGAGTGGCAACACTTTGTCATTAGCGTTCTCCAATCTCCACAGAGCAATACCTTAGTCATTCTAATAACTCAGGGCCTTTAATTCAGGGCAAGTCAAAGCCTTCGATGCATTCGCCTGAAATGTTTGAAGTGTACTAGGTGAGCTCGGCAAATTTTAATGTATGTGCGACAAAACTGTACTGCGACTCATTATAGTTCGAAAGCATGCTTGTGAGACACACTGAAGCTCGACATTACTCTAGTGCGACATGAAAAATATTAACATAAAAAAATAGAATAATAGGGCACCTCAACTCCGACACGTTATGTTAGAAAGCTAAGGTGGGCCGGTGGCCGGTTGGCCACTTCGTTCCCACCTTAGATTTCGTGGTTATTTTATTTATAACCACCCTGAAGTAAGAGCCTTCGAGCTATCTTGGCAGGTAGGGTCAAACTACTGTAATACTGCACCAACGTACTGTCGAATTACAGTTGCACTACCATAATTGTTTACATGCTCTATGACCTTTATGTCGAACTTCAGTGTGTCGCACAAGCGTGTATTCGAAATAAGGTAAGTCGCAGTATAGTTTTATCGAGCTCAAGTAGACTCATTCGCCTGTTCCTGTAATCAAAACTCCTTGGATACGTTGAAGGCGAGCAAGAAATGTCCATCACCGATTCACTGAAAATCAAGAATCTTGTATTACAGACTATGGAAAATCCATTCCTTTTTTTTCTATCATTAGCTCGTTCGCTAAGTCTGTTCCGATCTTAACTGGATACTCAAATTTTAGTAATCATGATAGTCTAGTAGATGATTCTAACTTTTATTTTTTGCAAGGGTCCCCGCTTCATCTCCGGCCACCGGATATTTTCTATAATTTAATCTGGTCACACTGGTTCTTTTTTGAATTTCTCTTTGGTTTGCCTTTGCCTTGAGCGTGCCATCTGCATCATCCCGCGTCTAACGAATTGCCCGATACTAGCGCCTCAATCAACGCATTTCGTTTTGGTTTTCCTTCATTTGCTTGTTGCTTGCCTTTTTGGGGTTTTAGCGTGGGTCGTGATTTTTCTGTTTCCTGTCGTATTGTGATACCTTTAACAATATGCGTAAACGAAAATCAGTAAAGAAGAATGACGATGATTCTGATGGTTCTGAACCGGCAGCGGAACCTGAAGAATTTCAAGACTCGGGTGAAGATTGGACGCCGGACGCCGATTCCGTAAGTCGAAACTCTGTGCAAATAGAATATATTCGTTTCTATCAAAAATAATTTTCCTAAACATCTTAGCCAAGGTATTCCCAATGTTTTTGTTGTCTCGATGAAAATAGCTGTTGCCATGTTAGGTTAAGTTAGTAACGCTGAACGAGTAGGTAGTAATCTTTTGATATTAAAGGTATATTATTGATGATATTTGGTTTTCCTCCGTAATTGTGATTAGAATATGTAAATAATTAATATTTCGTCAGAATGAACAACCAGGACGTGGAACACGGAAACGGCCTTCCAAGGTGGCTGTAAATAACACCAAAAAGAAACGTAAAAATTCATCATCTGAGGAAAGTGAGGGTGAAGGAGAAGAAGACGAAGAAGCTGAGGATGAAGAGGGGGAACTAGACGAGGAGGAAGGCTCAGATGATGAGAAAAATGGGTCTGATGGAAACAAGTCTGATTCAAGTCAGTCGAAAGACGTACCAAAGCATTTCCATGTAAGTCTTATTCTTATACATTCTGTGAATAAACCTCTTAGCTTTGGTTACATAATATTTTAAAGGATTTAATCATATTTTACAGTCAGGAAACTTTGTATTGCTAAAATCTGATGTCAAATGGAATGGAGATACTGTCACCTCTAAGTTGGATGAACTTAATTTGTGGAAAATAGATGGAAAGGCTCTGCTGCAAAAATTTATTCCAATGGAATCATGTGGTAAAATACTGCACAAATGCACATGTGTGGTGAGTATGAAATTTATTTTGAGGAAGATTTATTTTGTGTGGTGTGGTTGTTTTATTATATGCAGTTGCCAATAATTAGTAGCCCACAGAGTCATCAAATTTGCAAATTGAAGTTTGCATAAACCTCGTCAAATCGCATGATAAAAAAAAACAGGACTACCTTCAAGACACAAAACTTAAAATAAAACAGCAAAAGTCACATTTGATTGACACTTTCCTTTAACCTTTTGAATACTGTAATTAGAGACAATAGCAAACACCGGTGTTCACTTGGGGTTTAATAAATATAGATTTACAAAATAATAAAAATATTTTGTAACTCTGGTTACATAATATTTAGTTTATGGTCTAGCTGCTAGATAAATAGTAAAATAGAACATAATAGAACCCTCAGCATCCACTGATATTGGTTGATAGATCAATGCCGTATTTGATTTTTTGCCTTTGTTTAAAGGAGATTGGGCATTTATAGATTCACTTTTTGATGCTTTTTATTTATGTTATTGTATAATTCATAACTATTATTTTTAATGATTTTTCTACTTAAATTAATTGAAATCATTTGTGGGGTTTCTGTTTTCATTTTAATTCGTATTTAATACAATAAATACGTCATTTGTTCCATTATAGTGAAGTGACTCTTTTCTCGATTATAATTGATTGATTAAACATTAACGTAAATTGTGGAACAACAAAACGAATCTACATTTGCAACTAAAACATATTAAGAGTGGTCATTATTATTTTTCTATAATTATGTTAATATTTTTTTAGTTAAAAAGCAATTTCTGGCCAAAAATAAAACAATTAAGATATAAATCAATAATGTTATAACGACATAGACGGTTGATGTGCCACATCACTATTCGATGAAATGTCAAACAAAATCGTTTATCGTGTTTAACTACCGGCAAACCGAGAATATTGTTTTGAGCTTTTCTCTGCTAACAAATATAAAGGATTCTTCCACGTTCATTTACCACATCAAGCGATTTGACTCTTTTGTGTCAAAAAAGTGAATTGTTAGAACGTTTTTATGTCCATGGTGATTTGATCTAGACTTCAAACAATATGTCGCGCTGTGTAATTGTTCTCTTTTATTAGCACACCCACTGCCTAGCCGCCAAATTAGAGAGGCAACTGGTTCCATGGCCCAGAGGCAGGGTTTCAAAACGAATTATTTTGAGATGTAACATAACCTCAATACTCAACTTATTTTTTTTTTCAAAAACCCCACAATATATGAATTTGAATTTAACCTTGTTTTAAATGAAGCATGACACTACCCCTTTTTTGTATCTAATTTTCACTATTATACTGTGTCAAAAGTTGCATAACCAAGTGTCATAGTAACTTGCCCAATCTCCTTTGACAGTTAACATAAAATTCACTTTTTATTTTTGGATGAGTTCACAAAAGACTCCAGCAAGCAATCTACTCCATATTTATTGTTAGCCCCTGATATAAAAAAAACTACACTGTCTTTCCTGTAGCTTCTTATCACTATTGAAGCTGGACCATTAGGGTCATCTCACACTGAGAGATGACATGCGTCATTGTATGCTTGAAGAAGGCAGTTCTGTAACAGCTGAATATTTTAGAAACTACTTTTTACTTTATCCAACATGCAACTAAAAATCTTCACAGACAAGATAATAATGGAGCACTCCATCTGACGCCGGTTTGTAGAGTGTTTTTGTGAACAATGAACACAACTTCTTGGAGTAAATGCTGCACTTACTGGATTCTAATAAGTACATATATGGAGTTATATTTTTGTGTTAATGAAATTATTATCTTAATTTTCAGTACTCTGGTTGGAATGTTGACAACAGGGATAACTATTACCCTATCACTGAAATACTGGACAGAAATCCACGCACTGACTCCAAGGAAATATGCGTAGCATTAGATCTAAATGATCTTATCAAAGTAAGGGACAAGTAAATTCATGGTATTTTTTACTTAATTCAACTAGATAAGTGAAAGTAAATTAATTAATGTTTCTTTAATTCCTAATTACTTGCGTAATTCAACTTCATTCCAGATTACTTTGTGTAATATTTTATAAGCTGGGGATTAAATGTTCAATTCTACAATAGTTTTATTGTTGGTTTTATTTTCGAAAAAACCCCCTATTTCTAAACGCCAAAATAGTAACTGCAATACCTGCAGTAATGCAATAGCTGCAATATTATGAAATAAAAAATATGTATTTAATTTAAACTTGTTTGTTTGTTTAATTCATTAGCCTGTAGAAACAATATAGTAAAACTTCCACCTAGGTAATGAATATGACATAAGATAAAATGAGTCAAACAATAATCCATTAAAAAGGAAAGCACTTGATATTAGTGTTGTCTTAAATTTTTTCTTTTATTTTTATTATTCTTGATAGGTTCGCGCTTGACCGCTATCTCACCTAATGGAAAGCGACGATGCGGTCGATTATATATAGCTATACTAACTGTACACAAAATAAATTATATTTAATATGAATAATTTCTGAAGTGCCTTTAGGACCGGTTTTCCACCTGCCTTCAGGAGCTCGGCCGTAATTCCATCCTCACCCGACGCCTTGTTGTTCTTCAACTGCTTCAGAGCCATCCTAATCTCGTACAGGCTGACGTCCGGGATATCTTCGGTATTGTGTCGAGTCAATTTAGCTCTTGGGTCGTTTGCTAGATTTGCAGTGGGTTCGGAGTTTGACGTGTACAACTGTCTATAAAAAGCCTCGATCTCTCCCAGAAGCTCAGATTTTGCGGATATGACTCTGCCATCGTCGGTCTTCAGTTTCGTGAGCTGGCTCTGCCCAATAGATATATCTCGTGCAAATACTTTAGAGCCCTTATTCCGCTCAATCGCATCCTTAATCCTCTCGGTATTAAATCGGCGAAGGTCGCGTTTCAGAGACAGATCCGTTTATTGAGCTGCCGATATGTGCACGCATCATCTGAAGACTGCAAAGCTAGAGAGTTTGATCTGACAACTTCTTGTTATTTTTTGTACAGTGGGCCTTGAAAAAAATTTAGACCCGACCGTATGGACAGTTCCCACGAACCCATCGTTATATTCGTCCACGGAGCTTCCTAGGCACTCGAAACGATTGTAGAGTTCGAGCTGAAAGCTCTCGGAGTTTTGGATCTGGATGGCGGAGCGTAGACTTCACCAGTCGAGACCTTTCAAGCTTAATATTGATATTCAATGTGCCTCTTACCATGCGGTGATCACTTCCAGTTTTCACCGCATTGATCACGGAGACATCATTGAATATTTGCTTCTTCGTCGACAGAATGAAGTCAATCTCATTTCTTGTCGCACCGTCGGGACTTTGCCAGGTCCACCTCCTATGCTCACGTTTTTTGAAGAAGGAGTTCATCATGTAGAGGCCTTCCTTCTCCATAAAACTAGCCAGTATAGGTGTCCCCGGTGATTCCGACGTCCAAATCCAAACTCTCAGCTCGTCACCATCTCGTTTGCCCAGTTTCGCGTTGAAGTCCCCCATGACCACGCAAGTTGAAGTTGTTCAGAAGTTGTTCGATTCCGTCATACTCGAGGGAAAAACGCCACAGGCATGGAGCAGGGGTGTGGTCGTACTCTTCTTTAAGAAGGGTGACAATACCCTGCTTAAGAATTACAGGCCCATCTCACTTCTGAGCCATGTCTACAAACTGTTTTCCAGAGTCATCACGAACCGTCTCGCGCGCAGGTTCGACGACTTCCAGCCTCCCGAACAAGCCGGATTTCGAAAAGGCTTCAGCACCGTGGACCACATACCTACATACGCTGCAGCAGGTTATACAGAAGACTGAGGAGTATAATCAGCCTCTCTGCTTATCGTTTGTGGACTACGAAAAAGCCTTTGATTCGATCGAGACTTGGGCTGTACTGCAGTCTCTTCAACGGTGCCAGATTGACTATCGGTACATCGAAGTGCTGAAGTGTTTATACAAAAACGCCACCATGTCAGTCCGACTTCAGGACCAGACCTCGAAACCTATCCTCTTGCAGCGGGGTGTGAGGCAAGGAGACGTCATTTCTCCGAAATTGTTCACGGCCGCAATGGAGGATGCAAGGTTCTGGAGTGGAGAGGGCTAGGCATAAATGTCAATGGCGAGCACATCACTCACCTTCGATTTGCCGACGACATAGTAGTCATGGCTGAGACTACGGAGGAGCTCAGTATAATGCTCGGTGACCTCAGTAAAGCTTCCGAAAGAGTGGGACTTAAAATGAACATGGACAAAACCAAAGTCATGGTAAACATCCATGTAGCACCCACTCCTATGAAGATCGGAGACTACACTCGAAGTTGTGGACGACTACGTTTACCTGGGACAGACGGTCCAGTTGGGTAGGTCTAACTTCGAGAAAGAGGTCAATCGTCGAATCCGACTCGGCTGGGCTGCGTTCGGGAAGCTGCGCGGTGTCTTCTCGTCCAATATACCAGTGTCTCAAGACGAGAGTCTATGACCAGTGCGTGTTGCCAGTGATGACATATGGCTCCGAAACGTGGTCGCTTACAATGGGCCTCATCAGAAGGCTTACTCACTCGTAGGGCAATGGAAAGGGCTATGCTCGTAGTTTCCTTGCGTGATCGCGTCAGAAATGAAGATATCCGCAGGAGAACCACGGTTACAGACATAGCCCGAAGAATCGCCAAACTTAAGTGGCAGTGGGCAGGACACATTGCTCGCTGAACAGATGGTCGATGGGGACGAAAGGTTCTGGAATGGCGACCACGTACCGGAAGATGCAGCGTTGGAAGGCCTCCCACAAGGTGGACCGATGACCTGGTGAGGGTCGCAGGAATCCGATGGATGCGAGACGCACAGGACCGGTCATTGTGGCGACATTTGGGGGAGGCCTATGTCCAACAGTGGACGTCTTTCGGCTGAAATGATGATGATGAATAATTTCAGTTTCAGTATACATAATATAACTAGGGCAGTATCGCGTTAAATATCGTCACATCTGGCGACGATAAAAAGGAGCGGTAGTCGAAAATCTTAAGAAATTTAATTCTGATTCTATATTTTGCACAAAAAGTTTGCATAGTACAATTATTGTAATTGTAAGTATAATGTATTTATTACAGAAGCAAGGTTAACCTAAAGGGTTGGGTTCTCTGATGGCAAACATTAACGCGAAAGAGATTTTAGCCAACCAATACAACGAAACTTGCCCCATATGACTCGCCGTCGACTAGTGGTCCTTACCAGTCGGCGAGCTACATACCCATCGTCGTCCCCAACCGCCGCGTCTACGGTGGCCGGGTATTGCCCTCTGCGACTCGACAACCGGGACGCAAAATCTCTGGCTACATATTTCTAAACCGTGGTATCGGAGTTCTTTGCGCGATTAGAACATAACCGGCTGCTGCCAGAGGCTTCGGCCGCGTAATAGTAGAAAATTATCCCAAGGGAGGATAAAAATATCCTCCTATGTGCTATTCCAAGACATGGTCTACCCGTGTACCAAATTTCATCGAAATCCGTTCAACTGATCGAGCGAGCGTGAAGAAGTAACAAACACAAACTTGCGTTTTTATAGGTAGGTATTTAATATTATATTAATAGTTGATTGCTTTTTTTTTCCTTTTCAGTAATTTTAACGTATGTCTGGCAATTTGAGTATTTTCTGCGGCCTACCCAAATGTCCTTTCCTTGGTATTGTTCGTCAAGTCGTCTTGATAGTAGTCACAATACTTACTTCAATTTTTTTGATAATTTTCGTGATCTGGCTGATGGTCTGTGAGAACTGAGGGACCGCACTTTAAGGGCTGTAGTTTTTAGTATATTGGTTTACAAATTCCCAGATTTGTTCTACAATTGTTTTAAGTGTACTACTAAATCCTATTTTTTTTAAAATAAATACCGGTATGGTCTCTCAGTTCACACGCACATGGATGGTGAGCTACCTATTGCTCGTCGTCTGCAAGCCCGCGCCTACGGTGACCGGAGATCGCTCTGTGACTTCTGACATCCGGAGCGTTTCCTGTAACGGTGGCAGGGGCGTGAGGATGTACATTCCCTCTGGACCATGGCCTGAACCAGGACCTGGGGCGAGAGGTCGCCGCCGCCGATCTCCTCTACGAGGACACGGTGGTACTCCACCCAAGCGGGGCACACCTCGTAAGCTCCACCGTGTCCACCGGACGGTCAAGCAGAAATAGCTCCACCGTGTCCACAGGACGGTCAAGCAGAAACTGAGATAATAATATCTGCATTGTTTTGTTACAGAGTTTCCGCGCCTTCATCATTATTTCAGATCGTACATACCGTACATACTTTGTAGCCAGAATTCTATGACAATTTTAATAAGCCGAAACATGCAGGCTAGGTACCTATACATTGTTTTATCACGAAATTCCTCATGGATCTCATCATCAAAACTGGATATAAGAGACCTCCTTTTTTGAAGTCGCTAAAAAAAATTATAACAGCTCTATTGCAATTTATCCAACAATAAATTTAAATCTAGTGACGAAATGTCCAAATATAAACCTACCGGCCATAAAGAGGACGAGCCCTCTATGAGAAGACCAAGAAATAGTAGTAAGACCGCTTTATGTGTCATTGCTTTTATGAGTGGAACTTAGTCGAGAGGCTGCCTAATTTGTGCCTCTTGATTCTTTTGTTTACCTTTATTCTTTCGAGTTGATGGCCTTGATCTTGAAAGGTTTGTTAGGTTTGGGTATAGATTCAAGTTTAGACATCTAGGTTTAGATTTTTTAAACGTGGATCCAAGTTAATAAAAATCTTTTTCCAAAAAAATACAACCGACTTCAAAGTAAAAAAAAACACTGAAAAGTGCAAAATAACTTTAATTTCGGAAGTCGGTGTTTCAATAATAGTTTTGTCTCTTCGTTATTTAACACCGACTTCCGAAATTAAAGTTATTTTGCACTTTTCAGTGTTTTTTTTTACTTAGAAGTCGGTTGTATTTTTTTGGAAAAAGATTTTTATTTTACACTTTTCAGTTATGGTACCACCACTAAAAAGTACCCCTCAGCCAAACTTAAATACTTTATAGCCAGAGTGCATCTCATGACAATTCTAATAATCCCAAACACGGTTAGATTACATTAATTTATTACAGAGTTCCGGTGCCCAACTTCAGGCTTCATCATCAGATCAGTTCGATATATTCCCCCTCTACTTTCAGTTAGTCATCGACTACACGTATAAACAAAGCAATTTTACTTGTTACGATGGTTCTGCTGTGATCCTATGAGGAGTTCTGTTCCATATCTTCGAAGTTCATGATCAGATCATAACAATATTTCTATGGTACCAACTCGGAAGCATAAGCATTTAATCAAAAAAAAAATTTTCAAAATCGGTCCACAATTGACCGAGAAATCGGTGAACATACATAAAAAAAATTAATAAAAAACATACATTCAACCGAACATATAACCTCCTCCTTTTTGAAGTCGGTTAAAAAAAATAAGTCGCTTAAAGTCAAGTCGGGTAAAAAAGAAAGACCTTTTTTTAAGTTTAAATTTTTTTTTTTTCTACAAGTAAAGCGCCTATTACACCACTCAATTTTCAGACAGACTTAGTCTATGTTTATTAGTTAGTATATAAAACAAGGTCAAGTATTAATTAATTGGATAACCTACTCATTGAGGAACTTCACACTCTTGTAGTCGTCTCATCCCTACTGAGTCAATTTTTGTTAGTTTTGTTAAATAAGCCAGATGCCAGATGAATACCAGATGAGGGTTATCGAAAATTCTCACTGCTCGATTGTAATGTTTTCTTTTGTTGTACCTGCGTTTTTATTTCATTTTAATTACCGGACGTATAGTTTTTAGTTTATGGTACCCACCGTTTTACCATCACTTTTTTTTCTCTGTCTATGCTTTTTTTCAATATTTTGTTAAAAAAAGGCAACACTGATTTGAACTGACACTTTGCTGACACTGACACTGACAGACACAAACAACTATGAACTCCAACCAAATTGAAAAATATTGAAGCTATTCAAAGCTATTTTATTTAAGAAAGTGGTTGGCACGGATTGGTAATAGACGTATTACTTGCGTTTATTTGTTATGGTATATTAATGGAATTGGGAGAAATTAATAGCATCGGGATTGCATTGTCTTATATTCCCACAGATTCTTTTTGAAGAGTAGAGATTATCAATATGAACGAAAATGACGATAGTAACAGCCGTAAATCTGGTAAGTATTTCATTAGCTATTTTGTAACCAACAGAAGTACCTATTAAGATATTTATAACTACATAACTGGATTATAAGTTCACTGGGATCTTGTAGATTATTAAATTATATATAACTTTTGTTTTAATTATAATAAGTTTGGAAAACTGTAAATCAAGGAAAAGATGGTTTGTGTGAGGGTAAATGAGGAAACTAGCGTTATGTTTACTGGGAGAGAATGGAAAAACTCGTTGCAGTGACCTCTGTTAACATAAAATTCTCTCAGGAAGATTATATATTTTGTAAAACCCTTTGTGGCCTTTTGGCTTTGTACAATACAATATTCTTCCTTTTCTTTACAGAAAATCTAAAAAAAATGATTGAGTCCTTAAAAACTTGAGTTTACTTAATTGCTGGAATGCAATTGGTGGAATTACTTTTCTGGTACACACACAATGTTATAGTGAATTTCTTGTTTTTAAAAAGTCATAGTAGCATGAGATAGACATAGTATGACTTCATATGTGAGATCTGAGAAAAACAGCAGCTGCAGATGGGATGGGCAGAGGAAGCACTGCACAAGCAGTCCTGTGCCCTGGTTAAGGTAGCTAAAGAATATCACGACATGGTTTTATTCAATAAGAAAGGTAGACCTCTGCCCTCCCCAGGGTGGAAAAATTAATAAATATTCTCCCATTTGAGGTTTTTCACAATCTAATGGGATGACTTCTCTGTCTATCATACATGATAGAAAGATTTCTTAATTTGAAAGGAAAAGCTTAAATTGGAATTTTATGTAGGGATGTGTGAGGTAGGCAGTGGTGTTATGTGTTGTATGGGAATGTTATCATTGATAGAGTAATCAAAGTCTTATTATATTTTGTCTTTCGGAGACGCAGATAAGAAGTCCATCAGACGTGTCGTACCTGTCTTACCCAGGGTTTACCCTGGAGCACAATTTTAAACCACACACTGGTGTGTGTTTGTACGCCAGGGACGACATCTGCTATTGGCGTCTCCGCAACGTTGAAGATTCCAGGTTCTCAACGCTTTGGGCTCTGGTGGACACAGGCATGGATAAAATTATCTATGCTTGTGTCTACCGTTTGCACAGTGGTGATCAGAAGACGACCAGGCTCACACAGTACCTTAGTGAGGCGGCGGATGCGGCTCAGCAGAGGTACCCTTCCGCACAACTGGTGTTACTGGGGGATTTTAATGCCCACCATCAGGAGTGGCTTTTCCCATACCGGTGCACAGACCATGCTGGTCGAGAGACGCGAAAGCTTGCGCTAGCGTTAAATCTCACCCAGCTGGTCCAGGGAGCTACGAGGGTGCCGGATGTTGATTCGCACACGGCCAACTGCTTGGACCTTCTGCTGACAACAGATCCTGACCGCTATTCAGTGTCGATATCATCACCGTTAGGTAGTTCCGACCACTGTCTGGTGAAATCTGTATCAGTCTACTCTCCGCCCGATCCCTGCCCTAGAGGCACTAGGCGGGTTTGGCGATATAGGTCAGCAGATTGGGATGGCATGCGATCTTTCTTCGCATGTTATCCTTGGCTGCCTACTTGCTTTTCTTCAGATGATCCATCGTCGTGCGCAGATGCTGTGACAGATGTGTTGCGGCGGGGGATGGAGTACTACATTCCATTCTCTGACGTAACAATGTCTGGCCAGGCTCGCCCTTGGTTTGGTGCGGAGTTTGATCGCGCTAACGCGCCTAAGCACACAGCATACCGGGCATGGGCCGACGCTCGTATGCATAAGGCGGATGACGTAAGTCAGAAGAAGAGAGCCTTCAACAGAGCTGCCAAGTCTTGCAAGAAGGTAATGCGGAGGTCTCGGTTCGACCACATTAGCCGCGTCGGGAACAAACTCGCATCATACCCTGCTGGTTGTAAGGCGTTTTGATCCCTGGCTAAGTCGGTTGAATTGAACTTCTGCCGTCCCTCACTACCGCCACTGCTGAAACCCGACGGGTCGCTGGCCCATACCGCTGAGGAGAAAGCAAATTTGTTTGCCTCACTCTTCGCGGAATCTTCGCGTCTAGATTCTGGTGACGCACGGCCCCCTGTTAATCCTGATGGTTGCGAAACGAGTATGTCGGATATTCGCATCCATCAGAAGGACGTCCGTAGGGTGCTGCGTAACCTTGACGTGAACAAGGCTAGCGGTCCAGACGGAATACCGGCAATTGTTCTAGGAACGTGTGCGCCTGAACTGTCTCCGATCCTGACACGCCTATTTAGGCTTTCATTTGAGGCTGGAAAAGTGCCGATTGCATGGAAGCAAGCTAACGTACAGCCCGTGCCCAAAAAGGGTAGTCGGGCTGACCCAGCTAACTACAGGCCAATCTCAGTAACGTCCATTCTCTGTAAGACTATGGAACGTGTACTCAACACTAAGCTCCTGGTATACCTTGAAGCTAATAACATCCTAAGTGACCGACAATACGGCTTTCGCCGAAATCGGTCAACTTGATCAACGTGATCTTCTAGCGTATGCCATCCACATCTGGAGTGAGGCCATCGAGAAACACGGGGAAGCGCTTGCCGTCTCCCTCGATATCTCGAAGGCTTTCGATACAGTCTGGCACGAAAGCCTTATTAGTAAGCTTCCTTCTTTCGGTTTACCTTCTGGTTTGTTTGCTTGGATTGCAGACTTCTTGAGTGACCGGTCCATCCGAGTGGTCATCGATGGTTGCTCGTCCGGTCAAATGGCCATTAATGCCGGGGTCCCTCAGGGGTCAGTGCTCTCGGCAACATTGTTCTTGCTGCACATAAATGATCAGCTTAAGCCCGGTACCTTTGGGTATGCAGACGACAGCACTGTTGCTGAGAGTTATATATCCAGCGCGCAAGCTAGTGGGTCACAGATCCGGTCTCTCCGAGAGGCTATGGTCGAGCGCTTGAACTTGTCCTTGGAGGCAGTCTCTGAATGGGGCGATGCCAATTTGGTCAAGTTCAATGCTGCTAAGACCCAAGCGTGTCTATATTCGAGCCAATTCAGCCCTGCTCCAACTTTCCGGGGCGTAACCGTGCCGATAACTGACCATCTTGATCTCCTTGGTGTTACGCTGACGTCAACACTCAACTTTGGGCCATACATCGAAACAAAGGCTCAACTGTCAGCAAAAAAGCTGGGAATCCTCGCAAAGGTCAGACGGTACTTCACGCCGGAACAGCTGCTCAAACTTTATCAAGCGCAAGTTCGATCGTGTATGGAGTACTGCTCTCATCTTTGGGATGGATCTGCCCGATACCAGCTTGATGCACTTGAGGCAATTGAGAGGCGAGCCAGGAGGATCATTGGCAATGATGCACTCGTTGAGTCGAGGCTTCAAGGTCTTGAGCATCGACGCCGAGTTGCCAGCCTGTCGGTTTTCTACCGGTTGCATTTCGGGGAGTATGTGTCGGAATTGCATGACCTAATTCCGCCTAGCCCGTTTCATCATCGGACCACCAGGCGTACGGCAATGCGCCACCGGTACATGGTGGACATCCCACCTATATGCACAAAACGTTTTGGGAACACATTTATTGTGCGTACAGCTAAGGAGTGGAATTCCTTGCCGGAATCTGTGTTTCCTGATGGCTACAACCCGGGCATCTTTAAGTCAAGAGTGAATAGGTTACTTCTATCGTCGACCGCATCATCGCTTTCCATCAGGTGAGATAGTGGTCAAGCGCGAACCTATCAAGATTTTAAAAAAAAAATGTTAAAAATAATATTTGTTTTTTAACTAAGTACTTGTTTTATCTATTTTACAGAATTGGATTGTGCCGTGTGCTTACAAAAATGTAACCATCCAACACAGTTACCCTGTGGACATGTATTTTGTTTCCTCTGTGTGAAGGTAAATATTGTGTGTGACAATTCCAATATCCTAAACCAAAACTTTTGTTTAATATAATCACACAAGTTATCAATTTCTTTGTATAAAAAGATCATTCCATTTTGATCAGGTATGTTTAATATCAGCACCAATACAATTAGTAGTTTTATATTCCAGGGTATTGCATTCCAAAGTAAAAAGTGTGCAATGTGTCGAGCAGATATTCCACCTACTTACCTGGATAATCCAATATTACTTGGGACAAAAGTTGAACAAGATAACATTAATACCACTGTTGAAGTAAATCAGTGGTTCTATGAAGGAAGGAATGGTATGTAACCGTGACTTATTACCAGAGGTCTGAATTAGGTAGTCATTTATGTACTTACACTGATTTCATTCAGAGAAAGAATAAAGTAGATATGCCTTAAATCCTGAGATTATTTTTAAAGAGCAGATTTTTTTTTATGACGCTGTCAGAAAACATTTCTCCCTGCATTAATGACGAGGAGGAGGAGGTGTATAGATTTGTTAACCTCACCTCGTTTGACATAGAGAGATCTTTTATAATGAAAAATACTAATAAATATTGTATAATAATTGGATAGATAGATAGTCTATCTCTGAGGTTTTTATTATTATTTGTAATGTTGTTGGCCACATGGGACTTTTCATTAGAAATCCTAGAAAGATCCATATTAATATCAACATTTCGATGCAAGTACATAAATAACTCTACCTAATTCCGATCTTTGCTTATTACTTTTAATGCCAAGTTAAGTTGACAAACTTACAAATAATAATAAAAATCTCAGAGATAGATTATCTATCTATCCAATTATCTTTGTGCTGTGATGTCATGCTTGAATCGACCTAACCTCATGGGATAAACAGTATCTTATGTGCTAATTAAGGAAATCATTGTGATGGAACGATTTCTTTGACTCATCGTCATAAATATCTATCAGATACAGAAACTGCTTCCAGATTATGATTCTAGAAGTCATCTCTATATTTGAGACATAAACTTTTGAGTTTTTTAGGTTGGTGGAAGTATGACGAACGGAGTAACTTTGAATTAGAAAGTGCTTTCAATGCTGGAGAGCCTGATTGTACACTGCTACTTGCTGGAACTTTATACAACATAGATTTTCAAAGTATGACACAGGTCAGACGAAGTGACCAAACTAGGCGTCGTCGAGTACGACGTGATACGCCAATGTTCCCGTCTAAAGGTAAACATCTATATTACGCCAGCTGTGTCAGGCCTGATGGACGACCAAAGCACATGAGTAAATAAACGGAACAGAGGCAAAGCTTCCTAAGAACCTATTTTGGTAGGGTTGTCACATTACATTAGGTGAAAACAAATTAAATAAAACATTTGTTTAATAGTTTTATTACTCAGTATGATATTTTACAAATTACTTACTCTAATAATTTTATTTTTATAAATTTTGTTTTTTAATCATTTATTCTTTTAATAAAGTGGTAAATTCTGAATCTAACATAAAGTTTTTTCAAGAGATCTAACAGGAAACACTCACACGGCATATCAAATTTACAATCTTCGTTGCCAACATTGACAATATTTATTTCAAGATCGAAATATTCGAAACTCGCTCGAGCAATTCAACAAATGCGATAAAATTATCAGTAGGTATAATTAATAAATCCAATTGTACATCACCATCATTAAAATAACTGTAATGACTGAATAAAGAGTCTTTGCCCATGTTTATAGGTTGTTCAGATCTCTTAACGTAGTTTTATTTTTAGCATAATATATTTTAACTTTTTCTAGTATTGTTTATACACACAGTACAATAAACCACCATTATTGATAATAAAATACCACGTTTTAACGTTAACATATTTAAACTTGTACAAATAAAACAAACAACGTGCGTCGCATAGACCCTAGACGAGTCCACTGACTGAGCCTGCGTTAACCGGTTTTTTCCCCAGTGTCGTCGCGTAGGCAACAAGCGGACAGTGGACACGCACACATTCCCCGTGTGGTTGTAGTAGTGTAACCGATTCGCGCGGTTGTATGAAGCTGTCTCTGTTCCGTTTATCTACTCATGTGACCAAAGTGCGGCATCACGGCTCCTTACTGCGCCACGTTGTCGCCTTGTGGAAAGAGTATTCTTGGTGGCACATACAATATTTAAGTACCTGGGTCGTAGTAGGTATATAATACACTTCTGGACACATCTATTGGCCCACTTTAGAGTTTAGGTTTCGATGGCCCCTACCGAAATATGATTGCTAGATTGAACAAAAACTGTTGATGCAGTTTTAAACCTGATACATTTTACCATCTTTTTCGATCGTATTGTTTTAAATTTGAATTCAGAATACCATACGACATGGAGCTACGCCTAACAAGTCGGATATGCGCCCTGTTAAAGGCAATTGATTTTTGAATAAAAAGCATGTTTTATCAAATAAAGGTTTAATTTAATAACGCGTGTTGCCTCCATGGGCATCTACCACAGCTCTCATACGATTAGGCATAGAGTTTATCAACCGCTCTATGAAATTTTGAGGGATCATCTCCCATTCCTCTTCTATGGCAGTTTTCAACTCCTGCATCGTCTGGGCAACTGGCTGACGAGCCCTAACACGTCTTTTTAGCTCGTCCCACATGTGCTCAATGGGGTTCATGTCTGGGCTTCTGGCTGGCCAGTCCATAACTGTGATGTTCACATCCCGAAGATATTCCCTGACGATGCCGGCCGCATGGGCTCTTGCATTATCATGCATAAAAAGGAAATTTGGGCCCACATAGTCCGCGTATGGTATCACGTGAGGTTCTAAGCACTCACGAATGTACCTTTCAGCATTTAATGTTGGCAGCCGTGGTCCTGTATGATCACGAATGTACCTTTCAGCATTTAATGTTGGCAGCCGGGCGGATATACCGCCCCAGACAGTCCATGAGCCACCGCCATAAGCAACCCTCTCTTCAAAGCAGCATTGTGCGAAACGCTCTCCCTAACGTCGGTAGACCTTCTTCCTTCCATCATTGCCATGTAACACAATTTTAGACTCATCAGAAAAGAGTACACGGCTCCAATCTTGCTGTGTCCAATTTAAATGACTGCGTGCGAAATGAAGGCGCGCTGTTCGGTGGGCTCGCGTTAGTTTGGGCCCATTAGTTGGCTTGTTTGGTACCATATCGCGTTCTTTTAACCTTCTCCGAACAGTTCGAGCGCTCACAGATACTCCGTGGAAGTCGCGAAGTTGGTTTTGTATCTCAATGGAGGTAAGGTGACGATTTCTCAAGCTGGTCGTCACGATGAATCGATCCTGCCTTTCAGTTGTGACCCGAGATCGTGGCCTTCCTTGGCGACGAACAAAGCCGCCAGTCTCTAGGTACCTCCGATAAACAGTTCGGACCGCAGATCGACTTAAATTAAGTTGAGCACTCACGTTTCTTTGGCTGTGTCCGGCCTGAATAAGTGCCACAGCTTGGGCGGCGACTTCAGGTGAAGTATCCATAGATTATTGATAGAACCTCACCTTAATGTTAAGAATAAGTAATGTTTGTTGCAAAACCAAAGATATCAATCACTTTTTCAAGAATTAAATCCAAGTAAACCAATAAAACCAAGTTTTCTTAGTATTCGATTGTTTGATATCAACAAACAGGCTCCAAATTGTCTTTTGTTTCTTTAAATTCTGTGTTCGAAATTCAAAAAAAGACTATTGAATGAAATTGTGAATGTGCCAGGTTCAAAACTGCATAAAAACTTTTTGCTCGACCTAATATAAAATTTTAGCTAGGACCAAACGAAACTGAAAATACAAGGTGGGCCAATAGATGTGTCCAGAAGTGTATATACCTACTACTACACTATGTAGTTCGTCTACAAATTTATATTTGAATTCGAAATGTCATTATGTAGATACTTATATAGTTTAAAATTAAACTAGAGTTTCTTTTTTATTTATGTGTATTCTGCGACATGGCAATCTGTCTGATAACAATATGCCCCTCTTTTGGTTTTCAATTTCTAGGTTTTATATGTTGGAAGCTTGGATGGACACTTTGCAGTCAAGTGCCTCATTCCACATTGATGCATCTATCCTGAAGAGAAAGTATCTCCTTTGTCTTTTAAGTCTCCTGTGTTGGAAGCTTCCATCTCCTGACAATTGGTGGGCCAGTTCATTTTTGTGCTTTGCTAATCTTTCTTGATAATTTTTGCTGTACTGGCTTGTCTCTTGTCTAACGGTTGTTATTTGCAGATCATGGTAAATATTTTATTGCTAATACATTGAGGAATATTGAATATGGTTCTAAGCGTCTTGGTTTGGAATCTTTCTAGTATGCCGATGTTGCTATTACTAGCTGTACCCCAAAGCTGGCCGTACATCCATATCGATTTCAGGATTACTTTGTAAATCATGACCTTGCAATATGCTTCATCTGTGAATGTCTTCCTATCAGCCAGTACATCTCTCGCAGCTTTGTGTGTAATAGTTTTAGCTTAGTCCACAGTGTTTACGCCATGTTAGCCGTCTGTCTAAATGACCCAGAGACTTAGCATCATCACTCTGCGGTATTTCTTTGTCATTTAAATAAATTGGCGGGCAAGTTTCTTTTCTGAAGGTAAATGTCACTTGTACAGACTTACTTTCGTTGGCTTTAATTCGCCAGTTATTGAGCCAGTTTTCTATTTTAATGACATGAAGGTGTAAGAACTTAGAAGCCGTCACTAGGTTTATATGTGTAGCTAATAGGGCTGTGTCGTCAGCATAGGTAGCAACTGTAGCGTTATCTGTTGTTGGCAAGTCGGATGTATACAGGGTTATTTGTAAAACACCGGCAATCTCTTAGGAATATTAAGAACATCATAAACAACAACTTTTGTTCTATAACTTTTAAAAAATTATCATACATTGGTTCACCAGATTTTCAAACAAAAATATTTAAATTGAATGTTCTAAATGTTACGAAGGCTATGCGAAGCAAGCGATAGTACAATAGCGGAGGGGAGCGGGGATCGTGCGCGAGAGGCGTAGGTGGGTACAGCAAAATACAGAGTTGAAATATGTTAGATAGAACAAAACATTGAAGTTTTGTTTTTGGTAAATGTATTATGTTTTGTAAAAAGTCATAGAACAAAAGTTGTTGTTTATGATGTTAGTAATACAGTTCTGCAAGGTAGTTGATGTTTTACAAATAACCCTGTATAATGAGTACAGAACAGGTCCCAGCACACTTTCCTGAAGTACACCTGATCTTATATCATATAATTCTGAGTGCTAACTTTTGAACTTCACTTCAAAGCATCTATTATCAAGTTAAGATTTTAACACCAGGAAGAATGCATGCGGGAGCAACTTCTTTATTTTGTATAGTAAGCCTTCGTGTCATACTTTGTCAAAAGCTTGACTTAAGTCAAAAAATATTGCAGATCATTATTATTTTGTCTCAAATGATCTGCTTATAACATCAACCATACGATGGACTTGTTCCATTGTTCCATGCTGCTCACGAAAGCCAAATTGATGAGTAGGTATTACGTCTTCAAGGTGTATTTTCATCCTTTTACGTAAAATCCTCTCAAATAGCTTGTCTGTGATTGACGAAGACATGAGTCTATGTATATGAGGTGACTTTGTGTGGTGGTTTGCCAGGTTTAGGTAACATCACAACTTGTGCTATTTTCTATTGACCTGGGAAATGAGACAATCTCAAGCTAGCATTGAAGATTTGGGCTAATGCTACAATCCTTTTCTTTGACAATTTCTTTAGTAGAGTACTATCTACCAGATCATATCTCGGTGATTTTCCTTCTTGCAGTTGTTTTATTTCATGTGTTTTTTCCCTAGAGCTAGAATATTGAAGCGGTGGGCACATTTATAGTGGTTTTTGTGGGTGCAGTGGCGTTACCTTCATTCATACAAGCAGAAAAGCCAGGCATGCCTTACTAAAATGCTCGATAGAGAATCAATATCAAACCCGAACTATTTAAAAGTTCGCGCGCTTTAATTCTTATCAAAATAACACGAAGTATCTACCTATGCCACACTACTACACATCGAGATTGTTCGCGCGCAGTTTCGCATTTGCCGCATCTACCTATCTCGCTTACGCGTACCGGCTTACTATCAAACACAAAATATACAAATACTATCTCTGTCACTTTCGCACTTATAGCGATGTGCCGTATAACGAGTTAGGACCTTTTGCGTCTACAAATCGATCAGTATGGAAGATTTAAGCCGGGCATTCGTATGAAGTTGCTCGCGTATGCGTGACCTTGTCACCTTGCCAACTCTGCAGTGTTGCCGTTTTAGCGACGTTGTGAGATCTTGGAGATTTTTAACGAGTTTGGAGACTTTTTTTAAGATTTAGCAACAATAAAAACTAGCGACTTTTTAAAATAACGAAATTAAATATTCAAGCAATATCTTAAAAATAAAAAAATTGCGACATCTAGCTTGATTTTTCATATATCTGGTGACTTTTTTTGCCTAAATGACAACACCGCAACTCTGCGTAAGTAGTTTCTGACACCCGTTTGCAACTCACTTCATTTTCATTTGCTTGAGTGGGTATAGTTTTTTTGTTTAAGTTTTTTGTGTGTTTTCTTAGATTTTCTCAGTGATACAATTGTTTTGGTGACTTACCTACAACAATGGAGAGACCACCTCCACCCCCTCCCCCCTCCTCCCCCCTCCCCTCTTCCCTCTCCTCTCTCCTCTCTTCTTTCTCCTCCTTTTGTACCTTGTGAGGATTTAATATGCTTTCCGAGTTTTGATTGGCGAAGATAAGGTAAAATCTTTAAACTTTGCTCAGAAAAAACAGTTAATTTCTTCATTAAAACCGACGCCTAATCTGTGTATTTCTCAGACTAGTAAATCGCATAAACGAAAATTTAATAGATCAGTGTTTAAAACTAGTTGGATTGTTGGCTGTTCGCACACTAATGAGTTGTATTGCTGGTGCTGCATATTTTTTTCGAATGAAGATTCCGTTTGGAATACATCTGGTTATAATGATTTAAATAACATATCTGGCGCCATTAAAAGGCACGCAAATTTCCATAAACACCTGTGTGCAATGGTTTCTTTCGGTAATTTTGGTAAACAACGAATTTTGACATCTATATGAAACTGAACTTTCTTTTTTGAAATCGGTTAAAATTTTATTGGGCTTGCCTTATTTTGAAACCCTAGGCACGCCACTGTGTGGGTGGTCATTTATATCGTCATCTTGTTCAGGGTGCAATGGTGAAAATGGCTTGAAAACGTTACATAGATGATGGGCAAAAGTTGTTGCTTTTCTGAGTTGGATCTGGCTCATTCTCCATTAGGTTTTCTGATAGAAAGGATCTGAGTAGTCGGCCGCTTTAGTTTTCTTGTGGCTTTTCACAGGGAAAAAATTGTATTGAGGGAAGGTGAGAGATGAGATAAGAACTTTTGCAGGTTAGTGTCGTTCAATCAAGTAGTACATCGGTTGAAAGCTGCTTTATACTTGGGGTAACCTGTATGATGCCAGACCTTTCTCAGATCTCGTCGTTTTGCTATTTTATCTTTGATTGTTTTTGGGTACTGATTTAATCTTGGAGGACATTTTCTGCGCATATTAGTAGACTCAGTTGCAACCTAATGTATGATCCTGTTAAGACTCAATAGCAGATTCGATTTAATCAGTCGTTTTTATTACCTTTTGGAGCTCGACTTCTGTTGAGACTATATATTTTCCCAGAAGGTTTGCGTGTTGTCTGACGATAGGCCTGTCTATACAGGTCTTCAATGGAGAAATAGTTAATACCGATGTTACTAATGATGAAAAAATCCAACAAATCAGGAATCTTATTTTGGTCTGTGGGCCAATGGTTTGGTTCATGGGTAGTAAGGCATTCAAGTCTACGGTCCTGCACCGATCTTAGTAGTTGTCTTCCTCGATGAGTAATTAAACTTGATCTCCAGTAAATATGTGCTTTGCATTCCAATCGCCTCCACATATGAATCTAAGCCCAAGTGATGCAAAGTATGTGCTTAAATCATCTTCGACTATTGTGTGGTAAGGCGGGCAGTACACAGCAGATAGAGTTGTTTCAAGATTGTCATGTCATTCAATATTACTTTTATTGAGTTTTTATATTCTTCAAGTGCATAGTATTTTATGTTATTTTTAACAATTACTGCCGTTCCCCCGTGGTTATTGCCTGATGGATGGTTTGTCGTGTAGGTTTTTATTGCGATGTGTGATTTTGCAGTAAATCGTGTTTCAGAAATAAGGGCTATATCTGTCTTTTCGATTTCTAGAAATATTTTAAGTTCTTGACATCTTTCTGTCAAGCGATTGGCGTTCCAAGTGACCACTCGGAGTGTGCGAATCATTTTGAAACTATACTTGTGATCAGCTAGATCATACGGTCCATCATAGTCATCATGATTTGTTGGAATTTAGCAAACATAGATTCTAATCGGTCTGAAGTGTTTTCTGTATGCTGAATAGCTTCTGTACTTTTTGGCAGTTTATGTGTGGATTTTGTTGCATCAGCATAACCTTTTTTTCCTCTCTCATATTTTTTGTCACAGTTAAAACATTGATGGCTGATTTACTTTGGTGTATTTTTCATTTGGTAGCGTTATTTCTTTCTTGATTATTTATAGGTGAAAGTTTAAGTATTCGTTCTCGATACTGTTTATATTTCAAACTACCCCTGTAGCTAGCGGAATGGTTTTCTTGACAGTTAGCGCATGTTGCATCTGTGTCAGGCTTTTTGGTACAGGATGAGGTGGAGTGCTCGTTGCCAACCTACGTAAAGGAAGCGTTTAAAACATTGATTTTTGCTATGTCCAAAGCGTTGGCATCATTTACATTGGATAATTTCTTTCTTTTTGTATCGAGCTTCAAAGGTTATTTTCATTTGGCTTAAGTATTTCAGGTTAAATATCTCTATGTTATTCTTCTTGGGTTCCAAGTCTACATAGAACAAAGGAAGTGCTTCATTGGTACTCCTTTGTAACACATTAACTATCTGCCTTATTTCATGACCTTTTTCATTCAGCTCCTCTTTTATGAGGGAAGTGTCTTCGGTGGAGTGTATTCCTCGTAATACAACTCTGTATTCTCTTACGCTCTTAAGCTGGTAGGTATAATGAGCTATGCCAGACACAATAAAGTTGTCCCTTAAGGTTTTGTACGTAGCCATGTCAATGGGCATTAACTTGATAACATGACTAGGTCGTAGGTTTGCTAGTTTGTATGTATGAGCTACAATTTTATTGAGTGTATCTTTTGTTATTTACACCCGTTAAAAAAATAGGTTCCGGCTTAGGTTACTCTTTAGTTGGTGTTTCTACTTCTTCTCAGTGATGTACATCCTGTTTTTATTTATTAGGAAGAAGTCGGCGAAAAATTTCCGCCACCTAGGGGATACCGAATCCGTGGTACCCGTTTGTGCGTCGATGTCAATTATAAATATTCTTTATAAGTAGGTACATACTCGTACCAAGCATAGTATAAGCATCCCAACAGATTCTCATTGCTCAGACACAAGCCTCTTCTCTATGAGACGTAGGGATATTCTGATACACTTAAAGTATTGATACCTTTTCATATCAGTAGTACTCTAATCATTTTTCAATATTATTCATATGAGTACTCCTAAAGAAATGGA
This sequence comes from Mythimna impura, assembly GCA_905147345.3. Lineage (NCBI taxonomy): Eukaryota > Metazoa > Arthropoda > Insecta > Lepidoptera > Noctuidae > Mythimna > Mythimna impura. The sequence continues at coordinate 16,392,797 of LR990357.1, read as the reverse complement.
ACTAATTTAATAAATGCTAATGGACAATAATGTTATTAGGGCAAAAATTAAAAGTAAAGTAATTAACATAAGTCATCTTTTTATTTTTTATTAAGTTTAGTAAGTATATTAATAAAAAAAAATTAGCATAGTTTGCCCAAAAAAAGTTTCTACTCTAGGTATTCACGGGCCGGGCCCTGGTACAGGCCAAGATCCGAAGCAAGGAGGAACGGCAGGCGGTCGCCTCCTGCGAAGCAGTAATGCTAGCGAAGAAGGCCTCGATTTCCAGCCACTGTAGCCGTGGGTTTGCGAACGGCGAGCAATAGGTAGCTTGCCGTCCGGCCGTCCGGTAACGGTAACGGCGCGTAGTGTTCCACGCGGGCCTGAAGTTGACGAGATCGCCACTGTGTCCTCGTGGGGGCGATCGGCGGCAGCTATCTCTCGCGTCGGGTTTTGGTAAAGGCGCGTAGTGCTCCATGCGCACCTCAAAGAAATGTCAGAAAAACTAGGGGCCCAGCAGGGTCGAAGCCTACTGGGGCCATGGGTTCGCTTTTGAAAGGAAAACCCGGGGCCCTGGAAGGTAAGGCAACGAAGGAACATAGGAGTAGGTTTTAGTCAGCAAAAGTCTGACACACCCTCTCGCTCCGCCCTAGGGCGAGAGAAGTCAGATGCTTTCCCACCTAAAATAAAGAGGTATTCACAGGACAATCTGGTCCTTGTATTCGACATTGTTGCTCCGGCTTTGGAAAACAAGCACTCGCTTGAATCTGATGTTGCAGAGAAGAGAGGGCTTTCGCTCTGATACGTTCGGAAATTTTTAAAATTATATTCGTTGTCTGATTCGATTTGATACCAAGTACTTTTGTAGTGATAGTATCGGAATATAAGTTAGAGGTAGTGGGCCATAATCCATCATGCGGCCCAGCCCTGATTTCTGGATATCACATATCTACGAATTTTTGCTTCTAAAACATATTATTATTCTTCCTCACGATGTTTTTCTTTTACCGCTTTGACAGAAGAGATGATGAAATAAGAGACGCAAATTAAAGCTACCTGTAGTAGCCTGGGCTCGACTTGAAGCCACTACCTGGAACTACCTCATTTAACTTTCAAACATTTTCTCCAGGAATAGCTGGAATAAAGACTGATGATAGTACTGGGAGACAAGTTAAGAGTGATGATGAGGAATCTTCTGATGTTGTACATGTACCAATTGAAGAAGAAATCATAGAAATTAGTGATGATGAAGGGAATGTTCAAATTGAGCCAGTTATTACTCGTCAAGAAAATGTAAGCCACTTAACTGAGGCAATTAGGTAAGTAACCGTGTCTTTATAAGGTTTCCTGTAACTACAGGGTAGATTTATTTATTTATGAAACGGGATTGTACGAGGGTTGTTAACTTCTTACGTTTTATCTAAAACGTTTAATAATAAGTGTGACACAGTGTTTGAGCTATTGGCTGCAGCACTGTGGCGCTTGTTCAATTCGCCCGCGTGGAACAGGTATTTGTAAGGCCTATATATATTATAGATGTTCCTAGCGGCGGATTAGCCGTGTAGCAAGAGTAGCAAATGCTACAGGCCCCGTGCATTTCGAAAACCACGCGCGACCGAGGATCCTGCTCTTGAACACAAAACAAATCTAGTCAAAGTATATAAATTGAAACAGCTGATTTCTTTGAATGTGATAGCCAATTTACTTCAAACTTTCCTCCAAGTAAAACCCCCATTATCGTGCTTTTTTCGTACCTAACCCAATCTTAAAATCCACGGTGTTATCGGTGTCTATTGTAATTTATACATTCATACAAAATATGTAGATCGATTAGTACCCTAAAAGAGAGATGGAATTTGCTACAGACCCCCCCCCCTCGGCTTAATCCACCACTGCTGTTCGGAGTGTGTGTATGTGATTTTGATTTTTCATATTCTAACAGCCCTGCCAAGTTACGACGACGTCATCTCAACGCTCAGTCACATGGTCAAAACAAAGGAATCGGAGGCGTGACCTACTCGAGGCGTTTGAAGCAAGAGAATCGAAACGAAACAGTCGTAACTTGGCTAGGGGGGCTGATCAGTAAAGGACTGCAGAGATAGATTTATCCAAACAAACTAATACCAAAAATCATTAGCTTCTATGCATATTTCCACTGTATCATGTTGTGTTAATCAAATTGAAATGGCATTGTATTTTCCTTTGAATATGGCACAACATTTCACTATTTAAGTACTATGCGTTCCAAATGAGAATAGGAAAGTCAATAACCTCGACCTGTCAAATGTTGATTAAAAAGTACGGTTTGCAAATAAAACTTATTTGCGTATTAATAACGGTTTTTTGACAAATCTATGTAACTACTTATAAATTTCTAAACTAATAAATATTATAACTTAAAAGGTATATATTATACAAACTAAAAATAATAATATTTACAAACGGGTAAAATAGAACTTATTGGGCATCAAAAAATTCATCCACATCGATGTCAATGGGAAAAGTACCCAGAACGCTGGCAGCATTGCCACGTCGGATAACAATGCTGATTTGTTGACCGAAGAAAAGTCCAGCCCTCTGGTCACGCGAAGAGTCCACCAGCTGTTTGCTGATATCACGCACAACTCGATAAACGCTCGGACCCCATGGCCCTAGCGTTTCAACTAAGGCTTTCAGCTTCGATACATTTTCGAGTCTTGGGACTAAAAAATCGAGACTCGGACCAGTCTCGGGATTCCCGCGAAAAACGAGACTTTCGAGACTGGTTCAATAGAAAAAGATTTATATTCAAATGCACGGCATTTAGGCAATTAATACAATATTATAAAGAACTTTATTAAAAACAGTATTTGAATCTTGTTTTCCTTCTGTCGTGGTTAAAATCAAGTAAAATGACAATGACGAGTTTCTTTTTTAAAGTGAGCACGTAAAAATCATGAAACATCTTATGTGATTTCAGAACCTTAGGATCTGTTACTTTGTTACGAAATTAAGCTGCGTCAGAAAAAGCCCTCTGCTTCCACGCTCTGCTACAATGGCTTAAGAATTTGAAATCTTTTTCAAATTCTGAAAAACGTTCAACGTGGTTTGTAAGTTATACATATGGTTAAACGCAGATGTTTTATTATCATTTATTATATCATATTGAGGTTTTAGTAAACGTTTAAGCTTATATTCTAGGGCTCTTTTTGGCAGTTAAACCTAGCTAAACATAGGGGTTTTTAAGTCAAGAGAGAATATGTTACTTCTAGGCAAGCGTGCTCCATCGTCGACCGCATTATCGATTACCATTAGGTGAGATAGTGGTCAAACGCGAGCCTATCAATGGTAAAAAACAAAACTATCAATGGTAACATATATACATTAAAAAAAATTATAACATCTATACTTACATAATTTAAAATTTAGAAAGATGACATATAAATTGCTCTTTATGGAACAACGTAATATGCGATAAAATACGAAAAAAAAACAATAATTTCGCACGCTTAGTCTTAAAGAAACTTTATTTTAAAAAGAGGAAATATTGTTTTTGTAAAAAAATAATAATATATATATGAATAAACCAGACCATGATGGCGCCGATTGATATTGTGGAATAATTTTTTGCTCGCCGTCCAATGTGGACCAAGCCAGTAAACTGGGCGTTGTGCACTACGCGCGTTTCAAAGAACCAGGGCCTGCTATGCCCCGTTGCCTGCCATGACTGCCTGAAATAACAACTAAAAAAAAGAACACTACAACAAGTGCAACGATTGCTACGTATTACGCAACGTTGGCTTCATTGTAATTTGATTGTAATGGTGAAAAATGTATAAATATGCGACGCCCCAAACGTTTCTCCGGCAACGATCATCGTGAGACTGCGCCTAAAGTCCGTAGCTCGTCAAATCAAGCCGTCAATTTAACTTTTGTTGTGTATTGTCTTGTTATTGTTTTCTATTTTGTGTTGTTCATGATAGTGATGGTAAGTGAAATCCTTTTTTTTAATGTTAAATGCCGGCTGCAGCGATACCGGTACTTGTAGCAGTCAACCTGCCACATCGCTCCAAATTCAGTTAACTAGATGCCACTGCTCTCAAGCACGGTATTTTAAAGGTGCACGAGGGCTTAAGATGCACTATGGCAAGGTTCAAAAACTACATAGTGTACCTTTGTGTAACCCAGCTACCTCCCAAACATCAACACATTTGGAATCACTTTGGGAAACATCATAATTGAAAAATTCTACACCAGTCTTAAAGAGGGTTCCCCGGGGCGCGAGACGGTTTGTTGCGCTGAGTTTAGCGCGATGCGTCCGTCTTGCAACCCAGGAAAACACACAAAGTTTTTGGAAGAATTACTCACCTTCCCTTACAGAATTCTACATGTCCAAAAAAATTTGGCTTCTAAAAAAACATTAACGACACAAATTAAAGATAATTGCAATATTTCAGCTCACATTTTAGATCTAAATTTACCAGCTTTTAACAACATTTCCCAGAAAGGTTTGTGCTTACATGTGGAATCTAAAATAAGTGTGGGTGACATTAGGGGAGCGGCTAGGCTACTGTTCAGCAATGATGTGGTGGCGCCATAGTCTACAGATACAATTTCAGCCCTGAAAAGTAAACACCCAGCGCCTGCGGATGACCTCATCTTTCCTGACCCTCCTGACACCACCACCACCAGTTACCAGTTTCTGGTAGTTTTTTTTTTTTTTTTGCTTCAGCCAACAAAGTGTCCATGTTAACAGAATTAAGGGCGTTTTCAAAGTGAACCTTGAGGATGACCTCACCCTTATCAGAATTTAGGAAAGTGGCGAGGGCATGTACGGCAGCCTCACTGCCCCCCTCTTGAACCAAAGCCAAGCTGTAGGGGCTGGAATTTATTGGTCAGTGACTGACCGTATAACGTGCAATTTAGCTTCACTTTTTTTTTTGGTTGTAAAGTAACTGTAGATAGTCTATTTGAAATAAATTATGCTTTTGACTTTTGGCTGCCTTACTGCATCCGACGGCGATTGGACGAATGCCACAGTCTATCTTGCGCAAGGCACATAGATTGGTTCCGTACAAGACATCGACGATGGCGTTGTTCACGCCGCCGGAGAGCATAAAATTGACAAGAGCCAGAAGTCCCTTCAAAAGCGACTTACCAGCTTCCCCGGCGCCTGAACTTAAAAGGGGTTAAGTGCCGTCGAGGCCACCGGCGGAACCGCTTCTGAAGGAGCTCACGACTGCAAGTAACTGGGGCGCTGAAATTTGGAGAAAAGATGAATCCGGATTAAGGGTGTCAGGAGGGTCAGGAAAGATGAGGTCATCCGCAGGCGCACCCAGCGCCTGCGGATGTTTACTCTTCAGGGCTAAAATTGTATCTGTAGATTATGGCGCCACCACATCATTGCTGAACCGTAGCCTAGCCGCTCCCCTAATGTCACCCACACTTAATTTAGATTCCACATGTAAGCACACACCTTTCTGGGAAATGTTGTTAAAATCTGGTAAATTTAGATCTAAAATGTGAGCTGAATTATTGCAATTATCTTTAATTTGTGTCGTTAATGTTTTTTTAGAAGCCAAATTTTTTTGGACATGTAGTATTCTGTAAGGGAAGGTGAGTAATTCTTCCAAAGAATTTTGTGGGTTTTCCTGGGTTGCAAGATGGACGCATCGCGCTAAACTCAGCGCAACAAACCGTCTCGCGCCCCGGGGAACCCTCTTTAAGACTGGTGTAGAATTTTTCAATTTTGATAATGTTTCCCAAAGTGATTCCAAATGTGTTGATGTTTGGGAGGTAGCTGGGTTACACAAAGGTACACCATGTGGTTTGTGAACCTTGCCATAGTGTATCTTAAGCCCTCGTGCACCTTTAAAATACCGTGCTTGAGAGCAGTGGCATCTAGTTAACTGAATTTGGAGCGATGTGGCAGGTTGACTGCTACAAGTACCGGTATCGCTGCAGCCGGCATTTAACATTAAAAAAAAAGGATTCCATTTACCATCACTATCACGAACAACACAAAATAGAAAACAATAACACAACAAAAGTTAAATTGAAGGCTTGATTTGACGGCCGTGGCGCAGCCGAGCTACGGGCTTTAGACGCAGTTTCACGATGATCGTTGCCTGAGCAACGCTAGGGCGTCGCATATTTATACATTTTTCACCATTACAATCAAATTACAATGGAGCCAACGTTGCGTAATACGTAGCAATCCTTGCACTTGTTTTAGTGTTCTTTTAGTTGTTATTTGAACAATTCCGCAGTCATGACAGGCAACGGGGCATAGCAGGCCCTGGTTCTTTGAAGCGCGCGTAGTACACAACGCCCAGTTTACTGGTGGTGGCTTGGACCACACTGGACTGCGAGCAAAAAATTATTCCACAGTATCAATCGGCGCCATCATGGTCTGGTTTATTCATCTTCTTATATATAAAATTCTCGTGTCACGGTGTTCGAACTTGAACTCCTCCGAAACGGCTCGACCGATTCTCATGAAATTTTGTGAGCATATTGAGTAGGTCTGAGAATCGGCCAACATCTATTTTTTTTTTTTTTTTTTTTTTAAAGTGCAAAACAACGTTTGCCGGCTCAGCTAGTATATATATATAATTATTTTCACAAAAACAATATTTCCTCTTTTTAACCGACTTCAAAAAAAAGGAGGAGGTTATCAATTCGGTTGTATTTTTTTTTATTTTTTTTTATCATCATTATTATTATTTTTTTTTATGTTTGTTACCTCAGAACTGCGTCGTTTATGGACCGATTTGCAAAATTTTTTCGCTTTATAGGATATGCTTCCAGATTGGTCCCATTTTTTTCAAAATCCAGTTCTGATGATGGAATCCATGAGGAATCGAGGGAACTCCTCAAAAATTATAGGCAACCCTATGGTAATTTTAGTATTTTCATCAAGAACTTAAGCATTTACAGTCAAAAAGTAACATTTGATGAAGTGGAACTGATGAAGAAGACCAGAAATGGTCAACGGAACTTCATACTCAAATAGATATCAAAATGAAGATATAGTTAAGCGACTATGACAATACAAATAAATGAATGATTCTGAATAGTTACGTTGAAAATGGTATCATCGAAGTGATCTGATGATGATGGTGGAACCGGAAGGTAGGCACTGGAACTCCGTAATTAATCAATGTAACCTAGCCGTGTTTGGACTTATTAGAATTGTCATGAGATGTACTTTGGCTATAAGGTACTATCGAACTGATCTGATGATGGAGCCGGAAGGTAGGCACAGGAACTCCGTAATTCTGTGTCTTCAAGGCTAGAGTGAATAGGCTCTTAATAAACTAGTGCGCCTCAGCATCAATGATTGCATCGCTGCTTACCATCAGGTGGGATCGCAGTCAAGCACTGGTTTATATGAATAAAAAAAAAAAAAAAATTATCAATGTATCCTAGCCGTGTTTGGGCTTATTAGAATTGTCGTGAGATGCTCTTTGGCTATAAGGTACTATCGAACTGATCTGATGATGGAGCCGGAAGGAGGAAGGTAGACACAGGAACTTTATAATAAAACAATGTAACCTAGCAGTATTTGGGTTAATTGGAATTTTCATGAGAAATAGGCACTCTGTTTATAAGTGTATCGCAACTAAAAAGTGTGAAATAAAAACTTTTTACAAAAAAAAAAATAACCGACTTCACTAAAAAAAAACACTAAAGTAGAAGAAACTAGTGAAGTCGGTTATTTTTTTTTTGTAAACAGTTTTTATTAAAATAAAGTTTGAAAATATTGCTTTTTTTTCCGTATTTTATCGCATATTACGTTGTTCCATAAAGAGTAATTTATATGTAACCTTTCTAAATTTTATATTAATTATGTAAGTATAGATGTATTGATATTACAATTTTTTGACGTGACAACGTCTTATAATTCGATGGAGCCGGCTGCACGCACGAAAAAGTGTGACGCATGCGGCGTTACCTCGCTCTGAGGCGTTCCATTTAAGGCTTGAAGTGCAAGCGAGAGCGCGTTCGGCCTCCGCGTTCGGCAGTGTTCGACATCTGTCTCTCTCCTACTTGAGTGAGCGATGCGTCTGCGTCGTGACAACTGCTATAGAATTATAGAATAATACATTTACATGTTTTCGTCAAGTATAAAGTGCAGTGAAAAGTGAATGTCGTGTTAATTGTTTATTTGTATTTATGCGTACAAATAAATGTTGTCACGTTCAACTATCGTAATTAAACCGACTTTACAGACAACCGATTTTTTAAAATGTATATTATGTTTCCGCTAATGTGCGTAAAAATATGTGTTCAGGACTAAAGTTACAGAAGAGTTATGATAAAAATCCAAATTCGTTTATTAATAAATTATAAAAAAATAGAAAGGTTTGATTTTAGGATTGACACTCTAACTAAGTAGACGTTGGACCAAATTTGAATCGATTCGAGTGCTACCAATAAAATTGAGTGATAATAATAACAGCTATTTATGTGTTTCCAGATCTGTAAGTCTTGAAGAGCCCAACGTATCCCGAAATCTCAATCGAGAAGAAACCTGATCAGTCGGGAGATTTAAAAATATATTGTGTAATTTTTACATGGTCTACGATTTGGTTTTGTATGTTATATAGTACATTAAATTATATTTATTGTTATTGAAAATATTTTATTTTTACACACAAAGAACATCCGTTAGCGTTCTCCGTTACAGCCAAGCGGTTTTGATGCTATGGTTTCATTCCGTTTCATGCTTTCTTACATTTGCGTATATGTTTACCTCTCACACGAATGTGTGTATAGTGTAATAACGGCCATCTGTCCCGTACTCAGCGCGACCGTGCTGTCTATAATGCGATGTAATTTCGCTTTGCAATTATTACTCCCGCATTCCTGGGATTTTCACGCACAGGCAGCGTAGCGCCGCAAACTCGCAAAGCACTAGTACACTTGTAGAACTATAAGATCTTGTAATGCACATCTATATTTTTTAATTACCTCATTTTTTTAATTAGTACAAATACTTAAAGGGCTTATTAGAAAAGGCCTTGTTATTATTTAAGACTAGTATACTCTCAATAAATAATATTCATAAACAGTAAAGTTAAGACCGTTTGTTTTAGATATCCCATAATGTCACTCAATTTATGGAAATATTGTACAGGCTATTGATTAAGAAGGAAAAACTCTCCGCGTAGTATTATCTAGTAGCATTTTTTATGAATGATTGATTCAATTATGAATTTACCAAATAGGATTTTGTTTTTTTTACTTTTGACTGCTCAAATACGTGGGGCACTCAGAAAGTTTTGAGAAACTAAAAAACTAACTATGGATAAAATATTTTTATTAAACCTTTTCAAAGGACTCTCCACCTCCAGCCTCTATACAAAGTTTCATACGTCTGAACCAATTTTCGAAACATTTTTTTCCGTCCGCCGCACACACCTCTACCACGTCGTTCTCGAACGTTGCTAGCGCCTCTTCCGGCGATGAAAACTATCCCTTTCAGCTGATTTTTTATTTTAGGGAATAAAAAGAAGCCACACGGTGCCAGATCAGGAGTGTAAGGACTGACCCCAAGACTGACCAGTGTGGTGTCCAGGAAGTCCCTCGTTTTGAGTGCTCGCTGATTACGCGGGCGCGTTGTCATAGTGAAGCAATACCCCGCGGAGCCCGGTGTTCGGTCGCTTGTTGCTCATTGCAGACAAAACTTCTGACAGGCATTTTGTGGAATACCATTCGGCGTTGATGCGGCTTTGGTCTCGTAATGGAATTGAAATCAGATACCCCGTCAAAGTGAAGAAACTAGCGATTAAAATTTTCCCTGCGCTTCTCGATCGCTTCACTTTCGTAGGCGTTGGTTCGTTTTGAAACAGCCAAACTGTCGACTGACGCTTTGTTTCTGGATAGTATTGATAAATCTAGAATTCGTCATCTGTCACAATGTCGTAAACACGCCGAGACGAGCCTGCTTCAAATTTTTGAATCATATCACGGCTCTACTCCACACGGGCCTACTTCTGAGCTTCGGTGAGTTTGTGTGGCACCCAAACCAAACTATCCTTAGGCGAAGGTGCTCGTGTAGAATCTTGTGAACGCTTCCCGAATCAATCTGCAGTGTATGCTGAATCTCATCGTATGTAATTCGCCTGTTTTTGACTGACTTCAAAAAAAGGAGGCGGTTATCAATTCGGTTGTTTTTTTTTATGTGTGTTTCCTCAGAACTCCGTCATTTATGGACCGATTTGCAAAACTTTTTTTTTCTCTTAGAGGATATGCTTTCCGATTGGTCCCATTTTTTCAGAATCCAGTTCTGATGATGAGATCTATGAGGAATCGAGGTAACTCCTCAAATATTATAGGCAACCGTATGGTGATTTTGGTATTTTCATCGAGAACTTAAGCATGATGAAGTGGAACTGATGAAGAAGACCAGAAATGGTCAACGGAACTTCATAACTACTCACAAAGATATCACAATGAAGATAGTTAAGCTACTATGATAATACAAATAAATAAATGGTTCTGAATAGTTATGTTGAAAATGGTATCATCGATGTGAACTGATGATGATGATGGAGCCGAGGCACTGGAACTCCGTAATTAATCAATGTAACCTAGCCGTGTTTGGGCTTATTAGAATTGTCATGAGATGCACTTTGGCTATAAGGTACTATCGAACTGATCGGCTCCATCATCAGAGCCGGAAGTGGCCCAGAATTGCTACAAGTAAACATTTAGATTTCTTCAAGACAGAAGTTATACCTAAATTAACAATAAGTTGTGTTAATTAAACATAAACTTTAATATCGTTTGCATTTTAATTAAATTCAAGACCTTCTATCACTAAATAGTAGGTAAAATCAATAAATTTAAAAAAATACATTCGAAATTCAAACCTCATTTTTAAATGTGTTCAAAAATAATTATTTTTAAAAATTAAACTAAAATTGTTAGCAATAAAGTTTATTATAACACACTAATGGTGCTTATTCTATTTTCTTATTATAGAGAAATCATATTTCAACGCTTGGAACAGAGTCAGTATGGAGTTGTGGGGTGACTTTTGTCGCCGTGACTTTAAAGTGTTTTTCACAGTCACATTCACATCACGTTTCCAAAGTGGAGTGCGCTCACGAAGAGAGACAGTGACAAAACTTTTTTGAAATCGAAGCGTCATTTGCCGATATGGATTTCGAAGAGACGGTCGTTCTCTGTGAACTCATGAGACTCAGTAGAAAAAGAAAGCGAAGAGAATACTGGGTACACCCACGCCATAATTGTGGCGGTAAGTCCCCTCTTTGAGGCGTGGCTGGAAAGACCTCACCTTTCGCATGACGCAGGTCACCGACCGGGCCGGACCCGTGCCGTGTGACCGGATTCGTGCGGAAGAGTCGCCCGGGTGTCACCATTGTGTGGACCGCCCGGAGGACACGGTGGAGCATAGGGTGGAGGTGGAACAGGCCATGGTCCGGAGCGAGGAGGGGTAGGAGGAGAGCAGGCGGTTGCCTCCTGCGAAGCAGTAATGCTAGCAAAGGAGGATGCCGCACGTGCACGTGTGAGGCAATGGCCCTCACGCCCCAGCCGTTTTTGTTCCGATCCCAATTTCCGGCCACCGTAGGCGCGAGCTTGCGGACGGCGAGCAATGGGTAGCTCGCCGTCCGACCGTCCGGACCGAGCACAAGTCGTCGACGGCGCGTAGTGTTGCACGGGCGCCTTAAGGAGATGTCAGCAACCGTAGGAGCCCAGCAGGGTCGAAGCCTACTGGGGCCAAGGGTCTGATTCTGTAAGGCAGACTCGGCCCCGGTACGAAAGGCAACGAAGGAACAGGAGTGGGTTTTTAGTCAGTAAAAGTCTGACACTATCTCCCGCCCCGCCCAAGAGCGGGGGATGACATTGTATAATTTTCCCCCCCTTGGAGTGACAGGCTACTACGTGGAAAATTCTATACTATTAATTATTATAAACTTCGAGAACATCCAAAGAATTTTTTTCTGAATACTCTTTCAACCTTTTATTAAAAAGAACTGGTCTCTTTTCCATTTCTTCTATAAGAGCGTCATTAATTATCAATATCGTCTTCACGAATGTTTACGTTTTGCGTAGATGGTGCGCCAAAGTCGGAATGCAAATGGCAGCAGGGCAGCACCTAGAACGTGCTCAAATGTCAGTGGGTGTGAGGATTGGGGGACCAGTTTTAATAATCGGTATCCTTAAATTACGTCGATATTTCTTATCCATTTATTTTTTACGAATTTTTTTAAGATTCTTACTAAAACTATGTAGAAAAAGAAAGATTTTATTTTTTAGCGGTAATATTGAATAAGACATTTGTCTTTGTGAGAGACCACAGCCAGTAGTCGTTATATATTTTTTATCTTTGGTGCTTTGTGGTCTGAAATTCAGTAAATATCTTTACGAACTCTCTACTAAATGTCTGTAGTCACAATACTTCAATTTTTCTGATAATTTTTGAGATCTGGCTGATGGTCTGGCACTTTAAGGCTGAACTAGTCGCGGGTTCGAACTCGCTGATGGGTGAGATGGCCAAAAATTGCGATGTTTCATCTGATATTGTGTCCGACAGCGATAATATCAAGTATGAGCAGTTAGACGCTAAAATATATGCACATCGTATGGTTCGCATGCACACAAACACCGTTCCGAACTGAAATGAAATTAGACGGTGCGTAAAATCTGAGAGTAGTGCTTTGGAAAATCGGGTTTTATGAAAAAACCACTGCATAAATCACAAATAAATTGTATAGAACTCTTCGATAATAAATGTTTGTCGGTACCGACTTAGTTTTTGAGATTTTATACGATTTTTGTTACTTTTTTACACTTGAGAGTTGCGTTAAAATCATCAAAAAACAGAAACTTTGTTGCCTCATAACTTTATAACGGAAATTATTTTTGTTTTTCTGTTTCCGTACAAACAAAAAAATTAAGTATAAGATAAAACCATATCATGTTTTACTTTGGATGTACAATGTTAAACTGTGGAGTAATACCCCCCCCCAAAGTTTGTATGGAAAAAGTGTTGACTAGTGTAACCTTAGGTGCTGTAGTTTTTAGTATATTGGTTTACAAAATTAAATGTCAACACTTTTTCCATACAAACTTTGGGGGGGGGCCCCCAAAGTTTGTATGGAAAAAGTGTTGACTAGTGTAACCTTAGGTGCTGTAGTTTTTAGTATATTGGTTTACAAAATTAAATGTCAACACTTTTTCCATACAAACTTTGGGGGGGGGCCCCCAAAGTTTGTATGGAAAAAGTGTTGACTAGTGTAACCTTAGGTGCTGTAGTTTTTAGTATATTGGTTTACAAATTCCCAGATTTTGACGTGACAACGTCTTATAAATTGGTTTGCCGGGTGACACTTCAAGAAACTGCGTTACGCTCCGCTCACGTTATGCGCTCACAATGAGAGCGAGTGAGAGGCACGCGTCCCTTCCACTCGGGCATGGTTAGCCCGCCTAAGAGCGAGAGAGACAGACAGTGCGAGATTCTTTGTATAAATTAATGTTTTAAATATAATTCTTTGTATAAATAAATGTTTTAAATTGTTACTATTATTTCATCCTTCTTCCTACTATACGAATGAATATTCACATTAAAATTATTTTACCACTCAAAGTCGTTGTCACGTAAAACTTTCGCCCGTATACCGACTTTACAGGCAACCAATTTTTTTTTATACAATTGTTTTAAGTGTACTACTAAATTCTATATTTTTTTTTTTACTTAATACCGTTAAGGTCCCTCAGTTCACAAGCATATTATTCTAATAAAAAAAAACAATATTAATTTAATACTGATGAATATACGGTATGGTCTAAGACTTTAGCCTGCCCAAATGGGGCAAAGAAAAAGTAAAAACTTCGTCGTGCGTCGTGGTCGTATGTTACTGGGATTTTTGGCGGGATTTCTTCGAGTGAAGTTCAGTGGCAGTTTTAATTATTAGCAAATTGATTCCTAGTGGATATTGTGATGTAAATTTGGTGTAGTTTTGTATCTCAAGTGTCGGCGCAACTGGAATAATATGTGGAATCATTGAAATAGGCGCAATCTCGGTAAAATGGAGCTGAGAATTTGATTGTAGTTTTAGCTACCTCAGCGAAGTTTGCTGAGAAGGCTGAATCGATATATTTGCTGCCAAATACTTCAAAGTACATTAGAATGTGTTACACTTGCATTCTAATGTAAAACAAAAAGAAACAGAAGACTTATTACGCAAGAAAACATAGACGAAAGACTAGGCGATATGGTCGAACGACTATAGCTTTTCCTAAGGGGTAAAAAGAAAAAGAGTTTTTAGCGGGATTTCTTCGAGTGAAGTTTAGTGGCTGTTTTAATTTAATTATTCGCAAATTGATTCCTAGTGGATATTGTGATGTAAAATTGGTGTAGTTTTGTATCTCAAGTGTCTGCGCGACTGGAATAATATGTGGAATCATTGAAATAGGTGCGATCTCGGTAAAATGGAGCTGAGAATTTTATTGCAGTTCTAGCTACCTCAGCGAAGTTTGCTGAGAAGGCTGAATCCGATACATTTGCTGCCAAATACTTCAAAAAACATTAGAATGTGTTACACCTGCATTCTAATGTAAAACAAAAAGAAAAAACTATTACGGAAAACCTATTACACAAGAAAACAGACGAAAGACTAGGCGATATGGTGGAACGACTATAGCCTTCCCTAAGGGGTAAACAGAAGAAGAAAAAAATCGTATGTTACTGTCAGTGTCAGAGTCGAAAAAAAAACGCGGGAACCTTGAAACGTACAAGGCGCCAAAATTGAAATCGTTTTGTAAAAAATTGTTAATTCTTGTATAATCCTTTTTATATTTGGTGAAGAATTAGAAATATTATTAGTGTGAATATTTGTAAATAGCTATTTGAAGATGGGGGGAAGTAAGAAGCGGAAAAAAGCGGAGCCCCCTGACGATCGAGCATCAGTTAGGGATACTTCCTCTGACTCTGATGAAGACTGCAGCAACAAGTATAATATATTTAAAGTTCCAGGGTATTCAAGGAAGTACCCTGAAAACAGTAAAAAATCCGAATACATCGTGTTCTTATCTCATCAAAATGAGACCAAAACTTTCACAGACAAGGATAGGCTGGCCATATCCCATGCCATACGTAAATATTGTGTGACTGGGATACTACATTTGAGGGCAATAAATAAATACAAAATTGGTATCACTTTTGATCTTTCGAATAATGCCAATGTTTTCTTACAAAACAAAAAACTCCTAGAAGAAATGGGCTTTAAAGCTACAATACCTGCTGTCGACACCGAGGTGACTGGGGTTCTTACCTCAGTCCCTACGGACTTATCGAATAAAAGAATTTTTGCGCTAATTGGAAGTTCCAGGAACATAATACAGGTGAGGCGCTTCATGCGCCGTGTGCAGAGTCAGAGTGAGGGTGGTGCGGTCACGTATCAGCCCACTCAAACTGTCGCGGTGACTTTTGCATCAACAGAGTTGCCTCAGTATGTTTACCTTGACTCTTGGAGGCATGAGGTAAGCGTATACGTTCCTCCTGTAAAACAGTGCCTTCAATGCATGAAGTTTGGGCATATTGCAAAATATTGTAAAAATGATTTAGTATGCTCTATATGTACATTCAACCATAGTTTCAAGATTTGCAAAGAAGACCCTAAAAATGCTAAATGCGCCAACTGTGGTGGCAATCATGTCGCCATTTCAAATACTTGTCCTCAGAAAAAACAAAAAATAGAAGAAAGTAAAATTAAAACCAGAGCCGTCAAGTATTCAGAATTATTCAATGAACATTCATTTCCACAATTAACACACAAAAGTATTGAAACTCAGATTATGAACTTAACTAAGTCAGATTTTTTCATGAATACTCTAACAAATGCAATAACAAAAATTATAGTAAGCCAAAAAGATAACCCCATAAATTCAATATCCATAAAAGAAATTCTTCAGCACACATTCAGAAATAGTACTTCCTCTCATAGCAATGGATCTTAATATCATGCATTGGAACGCACAAAGTATTTTAAGTAATAAGCTTTTATTAACTCGATTTCTTTATGACCATAACATACACATTGCAATTATATCAGAAACTTGGTTGACACCTATTAAACATTTTAACATTAGAGGATACAGAATAGAAAGAAATGATACCGGTAACAAGCACAATGGTGTAGCTATTTTAATTCACAATAATATAGATTACAGAAACATAAATACATATTCTGACAATTCCTTACAAAATATTTGTATAAGAATCACTGTAAATAATACAGAAATAAGTATTGTAAGTTTTTATTGTCCAACAAATTGCACTCCTTCTTTTAACAAACATAAATTTGAATCTTTAATAAAATCAGTGCCTGAACCAATGATATTTGCTGGTGATTTCAATGCCCATCACACATCATGGGGATGTAATTCTACTAATTCAAGAGGTAGGGATATTTTGGAGATTATTGATGATAATAATCTAATTTTATTAAATAGTGGTGAAGTGACAACAGTCGGTTCTTTGACGTGGCGTCCAAATGCTTTAGATTTGTCCTTGGTGTCCTCATCATTGGCTCTTTCTTGTGATTGGTCTGTACATAATGATCCACTCGGCAGCTACCACCTTCCTGTAATTATTAAAGTTTTTGTAAATAATAGTAGTTTAGCAAACACTAGTAGCAATCCACAATTGCCTATATATCCTAACTTTAAATTGGTTGATTGGAAGATGTATGAACAAAATGTAGATTTAGAATTATCTAATTTTCAGGACCAAAACTTTGCTCCATTGGAAACTTATACTGCGTTTTGTAAAATTTTGCATTCTGCAATTGATAAGTGTCTTCCTTCTTATAATACGCCAGTTTCTCTCCATACTGATTCTTTGAGGAATAACTCATCTCATAGGAATTTGGTTAAATCCCCATCTCTCCCTTGGTGGAATAAAAAATGCTCAGAAGCAGTTGAAAAATCTAAGTTGGCTTATATTCATTTTAAAAATAATCCCTCAGATGACACATTTATACAGTTTAAAAGATTACAAGCCCTCAAAAAACTTACTTTGAAAACAGAAAGATCAAATAGTTGGCTTGAACTTTGCAGCTCCTTTAATCGTTGTACCCCTCTGTCGAGAATCTGGAAATATATGCGGAAATTTAATAAAACATATTCTTGCAACAATAATGATGATAGTTGGATTCAAGATTTTCTGCAAAAATATACCCCAGACTATGTAAATAATAAATCAAATCTTCCTCTTGCCAGCGAGACAGATTCTGTAAATAACTTCTTAACAAAACCATTTTTAATACAGGAGCTCATGGCTGCTGTCTGTTCTAGAAAAGATAGTGCTTTTGGACTCGATGGTATTCCATATATTATGTTGAAAAAGCTTAGTGATAGAGGTTTACACACTTTTCTCAAAATATTGAATAAACTGTGGTTGAACAATGATATACCTCTCTCTTGGAAGTCTGACTGTTTGGTACCTATTTTGAAGCCTGATAAAATTCGATCAAATCCCGATTCCTATCGTCCTATTGCACTTACATCTTGTGTTGGTAAAATTTTTGAACAATTAATGAAACAAAGGTTGGAATTTTACATAGAACAAAACAATATTTTACCTGCTAATCAATTTGGTTTTCGTAGGGGAACATCGGCTCGTGAAAGTATTTGTCAGTTACAACTTGATATTCAAAAGAGCTATATAAATAAGGATTGTTTAGTGTCTGTATTCTTTGATGTTGCTGGAGCTTTTAATAGTGTTAATATTGATGTACTTTGTTCTGAATTGCTTCTTACTGGAATTCCAAACAAAATAGTTCACTGGGTCCATGAATTCTTGACTGAAAGGAAAGTTTATGTTAAGTACAATGATAAATTATATGGGCCACGGTTTGCTTCTGTTGGAGTTTGTCAAGGAGGAATACTTTCTCCATTGATATTCATTCTGTATATTCGTCGTTTAAATTTGATTCTAGGCTCAGAAGTCAAAAATCTTCAATTTGCTGATGATTTGGTTGTGTATTTGTCTGGGAAAAATTTAGCAAATATAACAAATAGTCTAAATAAGGCTTTGGATGGATTATCTACATATTTCTCTTATTTAACCTTTTGAGTGCGTAATTAGAGACACAATAGTAAGACAATGGCGCGTGAACGCCGGCGTTAATGCGGGGATCAAAAGCTTACATCTAGATATAAACGCACTTAAGTCTAAATTAGTAGTCTTTGGTAAAACTAGCAACTTCAGTCCTTCTGTTTATTACAATAGAGTCTCTATTCCTATTTTTAATGAAGCTAAATTTTTAGGTGTCACTTTTACTCATAACCTTTCTTGGAAAAAATATGTTGAATTGGTAAGTTCAAGAGCTAACAGAGCTTTCAATATCTTGAAATCTTTGTGTAGAACCTCCTGGGGTGCTGATCCAAAAATATTGTTGCTTTTGTACAAATCTCTGATCCGTAGTCATTTTGAATATGGTTTTCTCTGTTTTGCTGGTGATAGGAGGATAGTAGATATCTTTGATAAAATACAAAATAAAAGCATGAGACTTATCACTGGAGCATTTAAAAGCACTCCAATCAATGCAATGCAAGTTGAATGTAAACTTCCTCCATTAAGTATAAGATTCTCTTACTTGAAAGAAAGGTTTTTATTAAAATTGTACAGTAAAAATAATAATCACCTGTTTTCAAATTTGAAAGAATCTAATACACCATCTATTTGTAACTCTCTTTATATACTTCAGAGTTTTTCTCAATATGTAAATTATCTTGAAACTTTGCAAATTCATAAGTCATCTCTTCTTCCATGTTATCAGGGGGAGTTTAACAGCAAATTTCCTGCAATTGACATCATCATTGACCACAATTTATCCACCAAGGAAGATGTACATTGTAAATTACTTGAGTTTTCTCATTATAGATTTGTGTATACTGATGGCTCCAAAACTGAGTCTGCAGTATCATTTGCTATTTACGATGGGCTATTGAATACTGGTATTGGTTATAAAATAAACTCAAACACTAGTATATTCACAGCCGAGGCTGTGGCTATTCTTGCTGCCTTAAAACACATTAAACATAAAAATGATGGTTGTTGTGAATGGATAATAGTTAGTGACAGCATGAGTGTTCTTGAAAATCTCAAAAATAATAGGTTGAACGCTAATACAAACTATCTAATTTCATTAATAAAAGAGTCATGGCTGCATTTGTCTTCTCATAATATTAAGGTTTTGTTTATTTGGGTCCCTTAACATGTTGGTGTGTTGGGAAACGAGAGGGCTGACTTTTTAGCCAGAACTTTAACAAATTCTGATGATGTCCCTGATTCAAGTAGTTTCCTCAACATATCTGTGCCTTGCACAGACATAGTCCCTCTGTTGAAAAAAAGGTCCATCGGTATATGGAAAAGGCATTGGAACCACACAGTCCAAATTGAAAATAAAGGTTTATGGTATGCTGTATATAATGTTCCTATAGGAATCATGCCTTGGTTCTGTAAAATCAACACTTACATGAACAGGAAGTTTTACTCTACCATACTCAGGCTTCGTTTTGGTCACTGTCGTCTAAATTATCACCTGTTTCGTCTGAAAATTGTGCATAGTCCTCTCTGTGACCATTGTAATTCCCAAGTTGAGCAATCACTACATCACATTTTCTTTGATTGTTCATCTTTTGGCATCCAGCGCCTTGTGCTAATGGATGAGCTTATTGAAATATATGGTAGTTCTGATTTGGTACCGCGCTCCGTCCAAGCTCTCCTTGTAAATAGTTCGACGTATTTACATTTGTTTAATTTCATTAATAATACTGTTGGCCAAATTTAATTCCTTTTGTCTATAGATCTGTTTTGTGTATATATAATGTACTTTTTTAATATAAATAGTTGAATTTTGTTTATAATGTTATGAAATGTTTTGGAAATGTTAATGATAAGATAACCTCAACCCCCTCAGTAGGGATGTAAAAAAATAATAATACACGGACTTGACACATGGCTCTTATAAACATAACTTCTAAATAATTGACTGGACTTTACCTAAGATTTTTTAAATTAAAAAGTCTTGTAAATGGATTATAGTGAAATAAATATTTATCACTGATGACTTAATCTGGATTTACTCACTTACGGATAAATATCAAACTAATGACTTAACTGGATCTACATAATTATCCGAAAAATAAACTGATGAATTTACAAAAAATATAAGAAAATACTGATGACTAGGCAGCATGGTCTCTGACCCTAGCCTGTTCCACAAGGAACGAAAGGAAAAAAAAAAAAATGTCAGTGTCAGAGTCATAACGTCCGTCAAGTTGGTTCTGTGGTTGGTTCATCGAAATAACCTAAAAAGTAAAATCGTCTTGTTTATTCACCCAAAAACAGGTATTTATAGCATTCTAAAAACATTAATTATTATAAACCCGCACTGTTCCATTGCTGGGCATAGGCCTGACTTCATTTCTGTCATTGGTCACGGTTCTGCGCTGTTTCTACAAAATATTTTAATGAAAAAGAAATGTTTTTGCGTTTATGAAAATATTTGTTACAGGAAAATGCAAAGGATAATTTCCATCGTGAAAACATTATCATCCGTTAGAAGTTTACCTGCAAGCCATGTACAGTTGCCGACGCTGAGTACGTTTCAACAATTTGCAAGAGAGCGATTTTTGCAGCCTTCTCTCCCTATGATTAATTCTGTTTGTGGTTTTAAAGTAAAAGGTCGCTTGCGCCGGCGATGTAAATCATGCTATTTCGTTGTTAGAGATGAAAGATTATATGTTATTTGTCCCAAATCACCCCGTCATAAGCAGATGGCAATGAAACCAAAACCATTAAATACATACATTTTAACACATGCTAGTCAGAGTCCTGTACGACCATGGTGATTTTCATAGACATAAAAGACTTGAATGTAATATAGATATAGCAGTTAATATGGAATAAATTTTTGTTAGAAACTACTGACATGTTTTCTTTGTTAGTACACTTGCTAAAGTAATACTAAAAATATTTATTATTTCATATCATCCTTCTATTTCTGTCTATTTTCCTTTGTTTGTACTTAGTGTTTTTTAAATAAATATTATTTTTCTAGTGATTTGTGGTATTAAGCAAAACTAACTATAAATTAAATATATTTATTTATGTAGCTACCTTAACCTGCACATCTTACGCTACCTTATATGAACATGATCAACATTTCAATAAATCTGAACAAAATCAATTTCAACCAAGTGAGTTGTATAACTGAACATCTTGTATGAAGGACGAAGTGTACCTGTCAACATTCAAGATGGAATAAAGTCATTATTAAACAAAAATAAAAATGAAACAGTGAGGGAATGCAACAATTATTGATTTAAATGTAGCGAGAGTTAACTGCAAACTGTTTGTAACCTAATAAAATGCTTCTAA
The DNA here is from genome assembly GCA_905147345.3 of Mythimna impura. Classification (NCBI taxonomy): domain Eukaryota; kingdom Metazoa; phylum Arthropoda; class Insecta; order Lepidoptera; family Noctuidae; genus Mythimna; species Mythimna impura. Next base: position 16,371,415 of record LR990357.1, on the reverse strand, counting down.
TTAGGTGTTTTTTTAATAGACTTTGTTTTCATCAGGTTTTAAAAGTGATTACTTTTATGTTTTTATTTATGTCTTGGTATGCAGAAAATGGTTAATTATGAAACAAATGAATAAACTCAGTAAAACAGATTACTGAGAAAGAAATAATTGGGTGTATTGCCATTAGCCATTAAAATTGGTCAAAGCCCCTTCAATATTTAAGGTAATTTGCTTCCAGGGCCAATTTTAGTTATCCACCTTGACTGGCGAGTTTTTGAGTTGGTCTACTCGACCCTGGGTTTTTTGCGATAACATCAAGATTTTGATTAATAGAAACGGGACTTTTTCGTTGAAAGTAGTAAATAATCAAATATTCAGTAGTAGTTTTAAATTATGTTTACATGACAATAAATAGCTATGGAAAATGTACTTTATTAGCAGTTGTGTCTTCAGAGCTTAAATAAGGCACGATTGGCGCAGTTTTGGAACGTTTGGCTGCTGCGCTGCATGTCTCGAGTTCGATTCCCGCACGGAACAAATATTTGTATTTTTTTAAAATTTATATAGGTAAACTAGTGCTTGATTGCGATCCACCTGATGTTAAGCAGTGATGCAATCGTTGATGGTGAGGCGCACTAGTTTATTAAGAGCCTATTCACTCTAGCCTTGAAGACACCTAAATTATAATCGGACGGAAAGACTGCAGCAAGCAAATTGTTCCAGTCCCTCGAAGTACGCGGTATAAACGACGAGGCGAAACGCTTAGTCCGAACCGTAGAGATTTCATCAACGTAAGGGTGGATACCTGCCGTACGTCGGGCTGTGTGACGGTAGAAATGAGATGGCGGAATCAAGTCATGCAGATCCCGCGCACATTCTCCAAAATACATCCTGTAAAATACCGAAAGTCTGGCTACCCTACGCATGGATCACCAATTAGCCTCTTCGCACTCCTTTGCACCGAGTCCAAAGCTGCTAGGCCTACATGGGGCCCCACCAGTGTTTACTGACTACAACCTGCCCTTTGCGTTCTAAGACCACGGGTTTCCTTTTCGGAAAATCCCCACGGCCCTAGCGGGCATCGACCCTGCTGGGCCCCTACATACAGTTAGCTGATATCTCTCTGAGGAGCGTGTAGAACACTACCAACGCGCTACCGACGACTTGGGCTCGGTCTGGACGATTACCGGACGGCCGGACAGCGAGCTACCCATTGCTCGTCGTAAGCCCGCGCCTACCGTGGCTGGCAGTCGGGGTTGGAGGCGGCGCCTGTGGCGTTAGGATGCCCGTTCCTTCACCTGTGCGGCCGTCTCCTGCCATTCCTCATCGCTTCAGACCAGGGCCGGCGCGAAAAGTCACCGCCGCCGATCTCCTCCACGAGGATACGACGTTGTTTCACCCAAGTGACCCAAGCAGGGCACACCTCCACTGTGTCCTTCGGACGGTTAAATATAAATGAATAAATGTTCGGTGAGGACCTGCGTCGTGCGGAAGGTGAGGATGCCGTAAAGCCACTCCACAAAGAGGGGAGCTCTAGATTACGACAGTCGCTGTCGCCATGTCGCCATGAGATCTCGCCGGAACTGTGTCCGCCATACCACTTGCATGCATGCGACTTGTTGCGGCAGCAGAGTTTCGCCCCGGTGTTGCATCTCCATCCGCAAATCGAGCATGCGTGTCAGGACTGTTGGTTCCAGATCCCTTGTTGGCAGGCTGGCAAGGAGACTTGCCGCTTCGCGGGAGACTGTGCGATATCCCCGCACCATCCGAATTGCCATGACCCTCTGGGACGCGTTTAGCTTGGCTGCCGGTCGCTTCCGCAGCGACGGCAACCACACCGGCGCTTCGTAAAGGACCATGGACAGCACGATCCCCGCGTAGAGCCTCTGGTAGGAAATGTCTGGACTTCCTCGAAGTTCCAACGGCTTTCGAGGACGATTCCCAGGTCACGACTTGATAGATGACCCGACGCCGGTGTAAACCTCTCCTAACGTTATTTGGGAACCCGATGGTGGCGTGTTCCGACGGCCATGAAAGCATATGGCCTCGGACTTGTGCAGTGCCCTGCACAAGTGCCCTACCTCGAAATCCAACTGCCGGATCCTCTGCCGCCTGGTGTGACTCCCCCTGCGCCAAGATCAGCGTGTCCACTCTCCTTGGCGACCGGGGTAACGAATCTATCTGCCAAATAGGCCCCGATCACATGATGGAGCTAGGTCGGCAGCCGGTGATATTGGAGTGCCTCCCACTGTATATCGACCGTGAAGTACCTTCTAAAAATATAATTTTTCGAGAAATTCATAATTTACCGCTATGAATTTAAAGTGTTTTTAAAATGGGTGTGGAATGGAATGTGAATGTTAAATGTGGAAATGCCTCCTAACTAAACCAACGTGTCTTATTTCATGGTTACCTACTAAACATAGGATATTAATAAGTTCGAGGTATAATAACTAATCCAGAAGTTATTATTACTATGATTAAATTAATTAATTACCTACAAATCAACCAATTTTCTACCAATCTCTCCTGTCGCATGTCTGATAGGAGAAATTTTTAACCGACTTCAAAAAAAAGGAGGAGGTTATCAATTCGGTTGTATTTTTTTTTTTTTTATCATCTATATATTTTTTTTTTTTTTATGTTTGTTACCTCAGAACTCCGTCGTTTATGGACCGATTTGCAAATTTTTTTTTCCCTTTATAGGATATGCTTCCAGATTGGTCCCATTTTTTTCAAAATCCAGTTCTGATGATGGAATCCATGAGGAATCGAGGGAACTCCTCAAAAATTATAGGCAACCCTATGGTAATTTTAGTATTTTCATCAAGAACTTAAGCATTTACAGTCAAAAAGTAACATTTGATGAAGTGGAACTGATGAAGAAGACCAGAAATGGTCAACGGAACTTCATACTCAAATAGATATCACAATGAAGATATAGTTAAGCGACTATGACAATACAAATAAATGAATGATTCTGAATAGTTACGTTGAAAATGGTATCATCGAAGTGATCTGATGATGATGATGGAGCCGGAAGGTAGGCACTGGAACTCCGTAATTAATCAATGTAACCTAGCCGTGTTTGGACTTATTAGAATTGTCATGGTTAGCACTTTGGCTATAAGGTACTATCGAACTGATCTGATGATGGAGCCGGAAGGTAGGCACAGGAACTCCGTAATTAATCAATGTATCCTAGCCGTGTTTGGGCTTATTAGAATTGTCGTGAGATGCTCTTTGGCTATAAGGTACTATCGAACTGATCTGATGATGGAGCCGGAAGGAGGAAGGTAGACACAGGAACTTTATAATAAAACAATGTAACCTAGCAGTATTTGGGTTAATTGGAATTGTCATGAGAAATAGGCACTCTGTTTATAAGTGTATCGCAACTAAAAAGTGTGAAATAAAACCTTTTTAGAAAAAAAAAAATAACCGACTTCACTAAAAAAAAACACTAAAAGGATCAAAATAACTTTAATTTCGGAAGTCGGTGTTAAATAAGAAACAAACAATACCGAGAAACACCGACTTCCGAAATTAAAGTTATTTTGATCCTTTGTGTTTTTTTTAGTGAAGTCGGTTATTTTTTTTTTTTTCTAAAAAGGTTTTTGATTAAAATAAATAGCACCTACAAATTGACTTCTCAATAAATTTAACTATTTTTTCAGGGGTCACAGACAGTTAGAGGAGTTATTGGTAGATACTTTGCCGTCGATATATAAAAATTTACAACGTCAATTAATATAAAATGCTGCAGTGACAAAAAAAAAAACAATTAATTTGTATAAATAGTAAAATGGTTTTAGTTAAAAAACTGGCCAAGTACGAGTCGGACTCGCGCACTGAGGGTTCCGTACAAACCTACCTATGTAAATAGTTCAATTCCCGAATGGGGTCTCGAAGATTTTTCCGAATCCCAAAAAAACAACAAATTTACGGTTTTCATATTTATTCCTCTACCTATCTGTGCTATAAGACCTTGCTTTATGCCAAATTTCAGAATTCTGGGTCAACGGGTAAGTACCCTATGAATTTTGATTCCCTTGAGAGTTTCGAAATATAGGTACGTCTTTGGCGACATAAACGGCCGTATCCTTTTTTTTCGTTAACTTATACGTTTGAGTTTTTCACAGCTTCAAGGGACCGCGGAGCTGAGTATATGGTTTATATATATACCTCCACTGATACCTCCACTCGTTCTTGAGATAAATGGTCTTTACAGATAGACAGACGGACGGACAACAAAGTGATCCTATAAGGGTTCAGTTTATTTCTTTTGAGGTATGGAACCCTAAAAAAGAGGTAAGAAATGGACACACTACCTCTTTCTCGTTGTCTTGCTCTGCTCAGTCCATTTTTCCTCTTTCGCTTGTCAATAAAAAATATGAACTTAATTTTAATGAAAATAATGGTTCCGAAAAACAAATTAATCTCCAGCGATCTGTGGCCGACTATTATTCTAATTAACCAGCGTTATAATGATTTACCGACAAAAAACCTAAAACATAAACGAAAAAAAAATATCCAAATTAACAACAGTTCCCTCGATTCCTCACGGATACCATCACCATCTTGATGTAGTGTATCAAGTTCACGCGCGCGAGGCTGACCGCTCTGGCAGGGTCGCCATATAATGTTAGGATTGTGAATAGATTCAAACACGAGCTCGGATGAAATGATACTAACTTTATCTGAGCATGTTCAAATTACATTTTCTCCTTAAAAAAAATGGATCTTCGAATAACAAAACTAAACCTCCGAATAAAATACTGAACCTCCGACAAAATTACTAAGTTACCGACAACAGAGGTTTTGTCAAAATAATCATATTTTTACAACTTGCATGAACTGTTTTAATTTCTATTGTTGGTTATCAAATTTATTTTTTAACTCTCAATAATGAGGAAAATACCTCAACTGTGCGGCTCGCGGGATCAGTTTCGGGTCGCTTTCGGCTGTTTTCGGGTCGGTTTTGTCTGTTTATGTTACAAAATTAAATAGTTTTTGTTGCTACTGGCTTAATATTATCATTTCAACGAACTAATAAATCTACTAAGAAAACTACTAACTTACTATCTATAAACTTAGTATTGTTACGAAATATGGATGAGGTACCCGTGTATCTACCGTTCTGAGTCGGAGGAGGAAGAGGAGGGAGCTGGCTCATCAGTACCGGTGAAGAAGAATCGTCGTAATAAAAGTTGGGTGTTGATCAAACGGTGCTATAATGTGCAAGAAGCAGAGGAGTTTGTAAGTAATGAAAAGACTTGGTCAAGAAACTATACGCGGGACAGTGATGAAGGCCAAAAACGTTTCTATCGTTATAACAAGGAACCCCCAATCATTTGGGTTAGGTTAGGTTAGAACTGTGACCATCAACGAAAACGAAATCCCCTTCTAATGTTAAAAGCCATTATGATTTAGGCCCCAAACCGCCCCATAAATCGATGGAAATTAGTGTTCTAACTTAACCTCAAACTTTAAACATGGATATTATATATATATAGGTTCTGCGGGGTGGGGATGGTACAGGGGGGTAGCCCTAAGCCCTTCTACTACCTAATAAAACTACATTTTCATAATAAACTGAGTTTTGTTTTATTTTTATTTTTGTTCTCGCTGACATTATAAAAACTAGGAAATTTGTCGAATAATTAGTAAATAACTAAGTATATTCTAGGAAACCAAAGTCTACTTGGTTTTAGATTAAAGCATGAATACGACTGTTGTAACTTTTTAACGCCTGAAATAGGTACCGCTATCGAAGCATACCTGTGGTATCTAAGTAAAATTTATGATATATGATGCAAGTAAAAGTTATTGTTACAAGTACCTACATTTTTATATTTTTTATAAGTTTCTGTATAACCACTCCGAATAATATTTTCAGTATAATGTTACAGTTAAAATAGCACCACAGTCTATGAAATATGAAAGGTAGATAATTTATGAATGGCAAGTAAAGATAAAAATTACAAAGCATAGTTTTCAGTAGAACGTAATTTATGCTGGTAGAAAAGTATTATAGCAATAAACAGTCATGTTTGTTAGGTTGAGTATATTACGCAGAGATTACACATTAGATAATGTTAACGGCATTTATTAATAGAACTGACATTAGTTTTTACGAAAAACATTTGACTTACAAAATCAACAGCTCTGTAGCATAGCAACCCATCTAAGGAGTATTTTTACTGATGTGCTATACAACCTTAACACTTTCCCTCATCAGTTGAAAAAACTATGCAGCCCCAATTTGGCTCTTATCTTGTTGAGCGTTGGCCTTGGAACTGCCTTAGTCATAAGGTCAGCTAATTGGTCAGTAGAACTGGTTTTTTGTACATCTACTAAACCTTCTTGAACAGTCTCACGAACGAAGAAATGTCTCACTCTTATATGTTTCGTTCGCTTGTGAAATTCTGGATTGTGTGCGAGACGTATAGCTGCTTCGTTATCTACCTTCAACGTTGGTACGCCCTCTAACATTGTGAGTTGGTCATATAACCTTTGAAGCCATACTAACTCACGTGCACCTTCGCTCGCTGCAACAATCTCAGCTTCAGTTGTTGAAATTGCAACAGACGCTTGACGTTGGCTTAACCAGGAAACAACTCCTCCGGCGAATAAACATGCTACTCCTGTAGTAGAACGTCCAGTTTGTTCATCTCCAGCATGGTCAGCATCACTATAACCTTCAATAATGGCTCTCGTAGAGTCACATGTGTATTTGATGCCATAGCTAGCTGTTCCCTTCAAGTAGCGAAATATTCTTTTCACTTTCAACCAGTCTGCTTGAGTTGGATTCTCTAATTTTCTTGATACGACCCCGACAGCATAAGCAATATCCGGGCGCGTACCTGTCATGAGATAAGCCAATGCGCCTACAGCTTCTCTATAAGGAAACTTTTCTCCAGATTCTTTCTCCTCAACTTTCCCTGTTTCTGAAGTCCTCTCTATAGGTGTCGAAATAGGATTGCATTCGGACATTCCGAATCGTTCGAGAATTTTCCTGACGTAAGATTGCTGTGTTATTATTACAGATCCATCTGTTAATCTAGCAATCTCTAATCCTAAGTAGTAGGATGCTGGCTTGACAGTTATTTTTAGCGTATCCCCTAATTCCTTTAAGAATTGGTTCGCCAAAGCTTTATCTGTTGTGGCTACAAGCCCATCATCCACGTATAAAGCTATTATAATTTTCTTGTTTCCTATCTTTCTCATAAAGAGACAGCAGTCAGCTGCATTCTGAGTAAAACCTTTCTCTAGCAAGATTTCCTCGAAGCAAGAATTCCAGCAACGAGGTGCTTGCTTTAAACCATATAGACTCCTTTGAAGTCGACATACTTTTGAAGTACCATCGCTGAATCCGTCTGGCTGCTCCATGTAAATTTCTTCCTTTAATTTACCGTTTAAGAAGGCTGTCGAAACATCAAATTGAGTCAGGTGCAGCTTTTCCTTTGCACTCACACTTAGTAAGGCTCTTATTGTAGCCATTCGAGCAACCGGACTAAAAGTTTGTTCAAAATCGATCCCTTTCCGTTGCTTGAACCCCTTGACTACAAGTCTAGCTTTATATTTGTCAACGGTACCATCTGGGTTTCGTTTAACCCTGAAAACCCACTTGCATGGCAGCGCTTTTTTGTTGGACGGTAAGTCACACAATGTCCAAACCTTGTTGTCAGCTAGGGATTTTATTTCGCTCGCCATGGCCTTTTGCCATTCGGCACTGTCCTCCCTCTTAATTGCTTCATCATAAGTTTCTGGGAAGTATTCTAAACCCACAAAGCAAACATAGTCTTCGAGTTTCTTTGGTCGGTTAATTGTTGCTCGGTTTCTAAGGTTGTATCGAGGCTCTGTTAAGGGCTCGACTACTTCTAATTGTTCCTGAGCATCCGTGAAATCTTCCTCATCCTCTGTTAGTATAGGAACATTGTCTTGAACTTGGTCCTCTGTTGGTGTAAGAATGTCCTCTTGAACTTGATCTTCAGTAATATCTCCCTCTAGATCAAGTTCTTGACTTTCTCTTATATTTTCAGAAGCTTGATCTTGTATGAGACCATGTTTATCGCTGTGATCTCCCTCTAACCTAATAGGGATACTGGTGGAAATCGTGAACTCGACATCAGACTGAAACGTAATGTCTCTAGACCTTAGCGTCTTTTTTCCGTCCCAGATGCGATAGCCATCATCGTTCTCATAGCCTATCAGCAATCCTTTAATGGCTTTCTTATCCATCTTCTTACGGCTTTGTTTTGGAACGTGAGCATAACATTCACTTCCAATAATTTTTAAATGACTAATCTTAGGTTTCCTACCGTGCCACAACTCGAAGGGTACTTTTGTATCTACTCTGGTAGGGCCTGTCCTATTCAAAACATATGCCGCAGTGTTTATGAGCTCTGCCCAGAGCACTTGTGGCATCTCTCCTCTCGCGTGTAGCATCGATCTTGCAGCTTCTACAAGCGTGCGGTTTTCTCGCTCACTACAGCCATTCTGCTCTGGCGTGTAAGGCATTGTCAGTCTATGCTGAATTCCGAACTTTTGTAGAATCTTTTGGATAGCTCCATTATCAAATTCGCCACCATTGTCGCTCAGTAGTGTTTTCACTGTATGACCTGTTGTCTTAACTTCTTGCAACATTTGTAACAGCTTATCCTTAACTTCGGATTTGTGCTTTACGAAGTATACAAAGCGGTAATTTGAAAAGTCATCCTTAAATAAGACAAAATATTTATACTTTGAGATGCTATCAGCAAAAGGTCCGCACACATCAGTGTGAATAAGTTCACCTGGCTCTGTAGCTCTTTCCCTTGTTCCAAACTTTTTCCGTTGGGATTTGCCATATATGCAACCTTCGCACTTTGTATTGTCTGGTTTTAAATCAATTCCAAGCTCCCTTTTAACAATATCGCGAACATGTCGTTTGTCTTGATGTGCGAAACGCTCATGGTAAAGCTGTAGTAGATTAGAACCAGTGATTGCGTTGACCTCAATGGATCTTTTCTTTGCTGGCATGACCGTCTTCATGTCCAACTTATAGAGTCCTCCATAAGGTACTCTCTTGCCAACAACTTTAGTTGAGCCTTCTATATCAAGCTTACATTCTCTTGTTGTCGACGTGAATACGCTATTTTGCATCCTATCCTGTGCTGCTAGCGTTGAAAAAAGATTTTTCGTAAGTGATGGTACTAGCCACACATCTCGAAGTGTTATTAGTTCCTGCTTATCATTTACATTTGCATTGACCACTACGGTTCCTTTTCCTATTGCTGGAATCACGGTCCCGTCTGCGGTTGTTACAGAGTGATCTAACTGAAATTCATGAAATTCGAGGAAGAAATCGCTTCTTACTGCAATGTGTGTTGTTGCGCCATTATCAACAAACCAGTTATTTCTATCTTGGATTTGTTCTTGTGAGCACGCATTCACCATTAATGAAATTTGTTGCACTTGCTTGGACTTTGACTTAGGTGCTGATATGCCTGAAGATGGCTTAGGTGGCCTCCCATCTTTAATCCACTTCTTGCACTTGCGAACTCTATGTCCTTTTCCAGAACAGTAGTTGCAAATCAGCTGTTCGTCCATGCTTTGCTTTAATTCTCTTTTAATTGGTGTAGTCACTAACGCCTCCTGTTTAGAGTTCTCTTGACTGCCTAGCTCTCGTTCGAACGTGCAGAGGTGACTTGTTAAACAATCAATAGTCCTTTCAGTCTGCTTTAGCATCAGCCAGCTTGACTTGAAGTTGAAGTACCTATCATCCAGCGTGTCCAAGACTTTACATATGAGGAACATCTCAGGAAGTTTAGCATTTGAGTCAATTCTGGAAACCTCAATCTTTAAATCATTCCAAACATTCTTCAGCTTTGATATGTGTGTTGGAATATCGTCCACCTTACTTTGTTTAAGTCCAAAGAATTCTAGACACAAGTTGTAGGCTCTGTCCTCTTCCTGTCCATCAAATAGTCTATGTAACTCCTGCCAGACATCACATGCAGTTCTATACCTCATTACCTTTTTTAATGTGTCTTCTGACATATTAGTAGTTAACATGAGCAAAGCGCTCGTTTCAGCCTTCCTATAACTAGCCAATGCTTTATTATAGCTGCTTACTTCAGCATCACCTGCTCCTTCGGCAAGGGTTGGTTTTTGGAGTTTACCTCTCACAGCATCTGTAGCACCTTCTGTGCCATCAAGCATTATAGAGATCTTATACTTCCAAGTTGACCAATTTTCTTTGCCATATAACTTTCCTATGTCGATTTTTGTACTATAATCCATTTTTATTTACGTACGCTTTTTCCTTTCGTGCGTGGGTCCGTAACCTGTTAGGTTGAGTATATTACGCAGAGATTACACATTAGATAATGTTAACGGCATTTATTAATAGAACTGACATTAGTTTTTACGAAAAACATTTGACTTACAAAATCAACAGCTCTGTAGCATAGCAACCCATCTAAGGAGTATTTTTACTGATGTGCTATACAACCTTAACAATGTTTATTTTTCGAAGATTTCAGTACCTATCTCATTCGGTCGTTTCGTCATTTTTATTCGGACAAAAATAGTCGGAAAGTTAGTATTTTAGGCAGTAGATTTAATATTTTGAGTAAGGACAATTCTTCTTTTTTTGTCGGAGCTTTTATTACTACCCAAAATAAAGTACACTTTAGAGTTTGTAATATTGCTTCGTAATCAATCCAGTTTATCCGTATACATGGTATAAAATCATTGCGTCTACGTTGAGCTTTGGGCAACTCGTTCGCGATAAAACAACACCTCGTTTCTTTAACTTTCCTTCATTATAAAAATTTACAAAACGAGAAAAGTAAAAACTTAGGTAGGTACTAATTCCATACATGATAAGCGCTCTTTATTCTGTGAAAAATAGGTATGTCCACTTCAAAATAACATTTGACATTGACAGACTCAGTACCTATTTGGTTGGAAGGCATAACCTGGAAGGCATTCATATTTAAAAATCATGATTGTGTAGGCATTTCATTTAGCATATATATTAATAAACGGAAGGCTCAAGTCTGTACTCGAAATGGAAAACGGAGTGGGTTTTTGATTAGTCTTGAACCTTCCGTTTGATTGGGTAAAGTTCCAGAAAACATTTTTTGTGCACCTCTAGGTACACCGCCTCGGCTGTAGTATTATTCAAAACCTCTCAATTGTCACCTTTTACCAAATTCTTGCTGATTAGTTGCATAACTGGTAGACTATTTATTTAAATAGAAGAGATTTTTTTATCTTCTCTTTCTATCTACCAGATATTATTATAGAGGTCTTTAAAATTCCCATAGACTTGCCTATCTTCGATGGGTTGTTCTATCAGTTACGAAACGGGTATAGCTGGAGTACCTGTAATATATTAATAATAACGGCCTCGCCTTTCGGCTGGGGCGTTGCACTTTTATTAAAATGTACTATTGTAATGATAATCATTCATGGAGAATAATAAGTGCTAAGCGTCCTCTTACATAGGTTTATAATTTATTCTCAATGAGTGCAGAGTTAGAAAATATATGCCTAGGCATAGGCATGGCGTTTTATTGAAGCTGACTACGTTGAAGACAGACAAAATGAATGCTCATAAAGTTACCAAGACAATCGTCACATCGCCAGTTATTTACAAACCAGTTGGACCTTACAGGTTTGTTTTTTTTAGAATATCTTAATAATTTAAAGTCTTCGTAGGCCGCAATGGAGGATGTCTTCAAGGTTCTGGACTGAAGAGTGCTAGGAATTAATGTTAATGACGATTTGCCGACGATTAGTAGTCATGGCCGAGATTATGGACGACCTCAATACAATGTTAGATTACCTCAGTAGAGCTTCCGAAAAAGAGGGTCTTAAAATGAACATTGACAAAACCAAGGTCATGGTAACCACCTACGTAGCATCTCCTCACTCCTATCAAGATCATTTATATATGATCAGACGACACTTGCAAGTTGTAAATAATTACGTTTACGACAGACATTCCGGTTAGGTAGGCGTAACTTTAGAAAGAGGTCAATCGTCGAATCCAACTCTGTTAAGCAGCGTTTTCTGCGGTGTCATTCGACATCGAGGGTCTCGAGACGAACGTCTATGATCAGTGTGTGTAAAACAGTAGTGCTTGGCGCTATGATGACCTAACACTCTTTTCTTGTATTGATGATGTGATATGGTCAGTTAGTCTCAAATTGTAAGGAAAATAACTATATTACCTACACTAAATCAAGTTACAAGATAAGTAAGATGGGTTTTGGTTTTGAGTGCGTGTAGCTCTAACGAGATCTGTACGCTGAGTGCGAGTTGTTTTTACGTTAAGGCGATCGAAACCTTTTCCGCGTAGGGCTCTCTGATTGGTTAAGAGCTTGGAGCGAGCCAATAGCAGCGCCAAGGGTCATATACGTATAAAACAAACTCGCACCAGGCACTCAGAACGCGAACTGGTCCACATTTTGGTGAACGAGCAAATGGACATACTTACTTCGATGCAATTATGCATTTTCTTAGGCATGATTGTTCGATTAACACTCGAACAGTATGTGTTGCTAGTGATGATAATACTTGGTTCTGAAACATGGTCGCTCATAATAGGCTATGCTTGGAGTTTCTTTTCGTGATCGAATTAGGAATGAAGATATCCACAGGAGAAATATAAGTTTACCGACATAGCCCGAAGAATCGCCAATCGTTTCAGGGTGCCAATCAGAGTGGGAACTCTTCTCTAGAGACTCTATTTTGTGAGTGGTGAGTAGGTACCGAGCGAACTATTCCAGACTACGCAACTGATTTATTATGATGTAGAAATTAGGTCATCACTTCGCTACGAGCGACTAGATTAGTTGTTGTACACGCGGTTGCCAACAGAGAAAAGAAGACCACGTCCCTGCACCATGCGTCCGTGAACACCAGCCCAAATTCTGTTAAAGTCGTGTGACATCACTACGGTAGCACCGCTTTCGACTCGTTCTCAAGCTTTCGTATTATTGACTTTACCGACAATATGAAGCTCATTCAAAGTGATCTCCATTGGCTTTACTACCATTTCTTTTAGATCTTCAATCCCCATAGGGGACAGAAGAGCTGACGAGATCAGTGGCGGATTTACCAGCAGGTTGAGTAGGCTTGAGCCTAGGGCGGCAGATTTTTGGGGCGGCAAATTTGGGAACCAATTTTTTTTTTTTGCTATTAAAAATGATTTTTGCATGACGGTTTTTTGATATCTCACAGATCACAACAAAAAGAGACAGAGTCTGCAAAATTTTTTGCATTTTTTCTCTTTTTTTCAATCTTTTTTTTACATTTTCATTTCTGACCAAAATAAGCGAATTGTCACCATCGATCCTTACAAAAAAGGCTCTGTCCTTAAAAGAAGTATATCCTAATGATTTAGAGACTGAGTTAGTTCAAAAATGCATACATTTTCGAAGCCACTTATCTTCGCAAAGCATTTTGGTAAAACCAGCTTCTTCATCATAAGAGAGTCTATCTTCGTTTCTGCGAAACCAGAGTCTGCAGACCATTTATCCGAACTTGGACATTTCCTTTCGTATGGCCTTATGTACACCAGCGATGAATAGTTCGGGTGAGAGAAGTTTCTTTTGTTTAAAAAGAGTGAAAAATTATCTGAGATCGACCTTGAGCCAAGAAAAATTAAACGCTTTAGCTCTTTTGTGCATAGAGTCTTCCGACTCTATGCACAAAAGAGCTAAAGCGTTAAGCGTTAATGAACAAAATTGCTTATAACGATATCATCGATGATTTTGCCAACAAAAATCACTTTTATAGGTATTGTAACGATGTAACAAACTTTTATAACTTGACTGAGTTGATTATTTTTAATTGTTTGTCAGTGAAATAAAGATTATTTATTCACGTTTACCAAATGTACATCATTGTGTAAGTAGCACACATTATCCCGCTCGTACATGACTGAGCTTTGATTAGCTCAAAAATATACCCAAAAATTATTTTACGTGTAATTTCAACGAAATTTTTATTTTATAAAAATAATGCAGGAGATGACAATTGTATAGGCAAGGGCGGCAAAAACTGTATAGCCTATGCCTTGAAAATTTGTAAATCCGCCACTGGACGAGATGGTGTATTTGGTCGTAGATGTGCGATTTTGGCGAAATAAACGCGAGAGTGTTTGTCGGATATATCCAATGTAGGCGGTTAAGATGGCGGCTAGTGTTCAGCTCCGATGAAGTGCGAAACGTTTGTTTCCGATCACGATTGGGTGGAGCGAGCTTTATGACTGTGCTGTTTTTCCTGTAAGGACCATTCTTGCTTATGATACATAGTGTTGTTAAGAGGCTTTTACCACCTTCTCAAAAATCATATCTTGATACACTTGTACCGATATTTTGACATCTTTTACACAAAAATATGTCTCAGTCACTCCTTGATAGCTAGCACTCCACCAAACCATCACTGAAGTCGAATTAATGTCCTCGTTGTACTCTGCTGACTAATTGGGAAACTTCTATAGAGCTTTGAGCATACTCGGTCATGATGAAAATACAAAATTTAATAATATATATAAAAATCTTGTGTGTTTGTAATCGAACTCCTTCGAAACGGCATGACCGATTTTTATGATTTTTTTTTGTGTATATTTGGTAGCTAGGTCTAAGCTGTTTTGGGAATAGGTTGTAGGCTATTTTTTACCCACCTCCCATATTTTTCTCTAATAATTTATTTGTAGTATGGAAGTACAACGTTTTCCGGCTAGTATTCATATAAAAATGACAGATTTCAAAATGTTTTATTTTCATTTTAAATAACAGTATTTATGAACAGACTAATAAGCGCGAAGAAACTGAAAACTGTTTTACAACTACCTGTTTTTAGAAAGAGATGGGTAATAGGTATATCGCAGCCATATTCTAAACACACCGTACCTACTCATAGTAGGCGCGCCGGGTTGAAAAACGTCGCTGTAATGCAATGCGGCTGCCGCATTGTACAAATTTGCACGCGTTCGTCAAAGCGGCTTAGAAACGTGGAGCCCACGTACAAACGGGCGCATTGTCGATACCGCGCTTTGAAAGTATTAGTTCCAAATAATTGCTGCAAGTAGCGCTGCATAACAACAAAAATGGCGTCACAAACGACAAAGGTGTCACAATAATAACAAGGTGAAATTAGAGTTTAAAAAAAAAGTACCTAAGTCACGGACATCAATAACATGTACCCGTATTTGTCTATAAAATAGTAGATCTATTACTTAGTCTAATCAACAATCTATAGTACCTACTCCCATAATTAATTAAAATAATTGGTCCAAAAGCGAGCGAAGCGAGCTCGTAATTTTAAGGCACCCTGACAGGTTAGGTTAGAAGACATTACGGTGTTAGAGTTACCGAGCAAAACGAGTGAACGAAGCCACCGTTATCCGCTTCGTATTAGGTTACTTTAAACCCCCCAGACAGAAATAGGAGGCCCCTACTACGGGGCTTCCGTCGATCCTGCGCATGCTCTGCAATGCGGTGGCCGGCGATCGTCGTAATCGTAACGCGATGTAGTTCAAAAATTGGACATGACACGTTGCCGTTTCGACTCTGTGCTAAGTGAGATCGAATGTCGTTAGCTCGAATAACAAAATCTCAAAAATGTTAGTTGACATGTACAGAACTTAGCAAACTAATGCGCGCTGTTTGTAGTAGGTAGTTTCAGTTCAGTGTAGTAGGTATGGGTAAACTGTAGGTACCTGTGTAGGTACAAAAGTGCAACGAATTTACCTACAAATTATTCTATTGGTTTCAGCCAAGCGATATTAGCAGATAAAACGCTTTATGTATCTGGCGTACTGGGCATGGACCCTCAGGCGCAGTTGGTATGTGGCGGCGCCGAAGCACAGACGCGACAGGCTCTCGACAACCTGAGGCACGTGCTAGAGGCCGGCGGCGCCTCTCTCGAATCAGTCGTGAAGACAACTATTCTGCTAGCACGAATGGACGACTTCCAAGCAGTCAACCAGGTTTATGCAGAGTGTAAGTACCCTACCTACTAGTGCTGCTGCTTCCGTTTCTGCAGAAGTTCTGAAAACTTTTTCACATCCATTTCCGTTTCTGTTTCTGGTTCCGCAAACTTTATAACAGAACTCTTATAAACATATAATATATTTAAATAAATCTTATACAATACAACGAGAAGCGTGGGGGTGGGGTGCCCGTAGACGACTGGACACGACGGAAAAGGCATGGAGAATGGGGGGCTGAGGTGGTACACAAACGTGTCGCAGCGACTTTTTTTATAATAATGTATTATTATTATTTTGGTCCATTCTGCGCATCATCGCGCCTCGTGACGTATAGCGTAAGCGCGTAAATCTTCTGTTGTTTTTTTCTTATGTTTGTTGTTTGTTTTGTGCTTCTGTTGCCAATAGTTCGTCAATACTTATCAGCTCCCCCAAGAAGCAGTGAGCAATAATTTAGTGGAGCTGGTTTAATAAATGAAGAACACCGAAACAGAATCAAAGGTGTAAAAGCGGCCAAATTAATTTTTATTAAATATAATTTACATCTGTTTAATTTCGAGTACTGTAGTAAGTACAAAATATAAAAATTAAACAAATCTTAAAAAGTAAAATTGTGTATTTTCTTCACTTACGCTTCCGCTAAGATTTACTTTTGACATCTATTTCCGTTTCTGCTTCCGTTAAGACACTTCCTTTGCATCACTACTACCCACTTACATCTGTCTTCGAGTTTTGTTATTTTTAGCAACTTTATATTATTCGACAACATACACATCGATCGATAAAACGGTTGTAGGCATCGATATATATGTACTACGTACTAGATTACGCGTGCCGTATACTCACTTCAACCGACTCAGGTGCAGTGTCTTCTATGCACCTTGATATTGATGACATTATACAGTTTTGACGTTCATGCAGTGTGATAGCGGCGCTTATAAATTCAAATTAAAGTGAATCTGGACGTAAATAATAATTCTGTAGTAATTTAAGTAAAATTACAGGTTGACCAAGCAATATAAAAGCTTCTAATATCGTACTATTATGTTAGAAAACATATTATTTTATTAAAAAGCCTTCCCATTTTACAATCGTAGACTAAAACATGCAGATGTTCCCTCCCACAAAAACCAGATTTTTACCTACGACTGGTTTTGTGAACACAGACTAGTATGGTGTTTTATTCCCTGTTTGTTTTTTTTTTTTTGTGAATATTTTATTTAATGTTATTTCTTTTTTGTTTAAATGATATCAATGAATTCCGTCAAATTCAAAAATTATGATGACGTGTGTTTTTTGATACTGTAAAAACTCAGCAAGAAATGTCAGCAAATCATTGGGTATCAGTTTTCATCGGTAAGTTTTGTCGTTAGGTAAGCATTCTGTCATTCGTTAGCACTTAGGTATTACGTATCTACCTAGATATCACGTGCAGATTAGTATTCAAATATACATTAGGCTCAGCTGCATTTGTAGTCTTATGTGTGATATTGCATTACTCATATTGAGATTTCGTCCTTCATACACTATAATTATATTCTAGATTTGTTCACACTAGTCAGCCGAAAAGGGAAGAATGGATAAAAATTTTTCAAGAGGATAGAAGTGAAAACACGTGGCTTTCTACAAAATATTCGTTTATCTGCTATGCACACTTTCAAGCTGATGATATTTAGTTGAAAAATATTTAAAAAAAAGTCTGCATAAAAACATTTTACAAAAAAAAAAACCAACTTCACTAAAAAAACACTAAAAGGATCAAAATAACTTTAATTTCGGAAGTCGGTGTTTCTCGTATTGTTTGTTTCTTATTTAAAACCGACTTCCGAAATTAAAGTTATTTTGATCCTTTTAGTGTTTTTTTTTAGTGAAGTCGGTTATTTTTTTTTTGTAAAATGTTTTAATTTTACACTTTTTAGTTGCGATACACTTATAAACAGAGTGCCTATTTCTCATGACGATTCCAATTAACCCAAACATTGCTAGGTTACATTGTTTTATTATAAAGTTCCTGTGTCTACCCTCCACCTTCCGGCTCCATCACCAGATCAGTTCGATAGTATCTTATAGCCAAAGTGCATCTTATGACAATTCTAATAAGCCCAAACACGGTTAGGTTACATTGATTAATTACGGAGTTCCAGTACCTACCTTCCGGCTCCATCATCAGATCAGTTCGATAGTACCTTATAGCCAAAGTGCATCTCATGACCATTCTAATAAGTCCAAACACGGCTGGGTTAAATTGATTAATTACGGAGTTCCAGTACCTACCTTCCGGCTCCATCATCAACATCAGATCACTTCGGTGATACCATTTTCAACGTAACTATTCAGAACCATTCATTTATATGTATTGTCATAGTCGCTTAACTATCTTCATTGTAATATCAATGTGAGTATGAAGTTCCGTTGACCATTTCTGGTCTTCTTCATCAGTTCCACTTCATCAAATGTTACTTTTTGACTGTAAATGCTTAAGTTCTCGATGAAAATACTAAAATCACTATATGGTTGCCTATAATATTTGAGGAGTTCCCTCGATTCCTCATGGATCCCATCATCAGAACTAGATTTTGAATGGGATCAATTTGGAAGCATATCCTATAAAGGGAAGAAAAAATTTCTTCTTTATTTTTGTAAATCCGTTTGCCAGCTGGCTAAAGTATGCTTTGTATCAATTTTCTACCGACTTCAAAAAAGGGAGGAGGTTCTCAATTCGGTTGTGACTTGTGTTTTGTTTTAATGTTTCCTCAGAACTCCTACGTTTGTGGATCGATTTAGTGATCGATGTGTGCGCTCCGCGCGCGGTCGCTTATACTGAATGTAGGTGTCTGGTACAGTATATTATATTAACTTAAATTTTATTTTAATGACTAATTTATTTTATTTTTGTATATATTACGAATTGCATCTAATTGGTATGAAATCATTATAGTAATTTATATTCTTGACTACACTGTCGCATTGGGTTGGTTTGTAATGATAGCTGTATGTAATTCAAATATAAAATAAAATTATATATAAGTATTTCACCAAAAAAATTAATCGTATTTATGGAGATATGAATACAGGTCAAACTCTGATAAGCGATGAATAACATGAAACGATTGCGTGGGGTTTTTGTAGGAGTAGTTTGTTCCCCAATTCGTAGGGTAGTGAGCACATTATCATAAGCGTCCAATTATATAGGGTGACTGGCAATTAGTGTACGATACTTAAACACGTGATTGTGCTCATGATAACAAACAATTTTTATTATGGGCGCAAAGCCGAAACCGCGAAAAAAATATCAGCTATTCAGTACATTAGCAGTGACGGATTAAGACTACTTGATGCCCTAAGCAATCTACGCCTGTGGGCACCCCTATCCGTATGTCAACTAGAATCGGTCTTTAAACGCCTAAAAACATTACTTTTTATGGTTCCGTACCTCAAAAGGAAAAAACGGAACCCTTAAAGGATCACTTTGTTGTCCGTCCGTCTGTCTGTCTGTCAAGACCGGGAACGCGTGGAGGTATCAAGTTGAAATTAAAACCATATACTCAGGTGAAGGTCTGCGGACTCTTGAAGCTGTAGCCGGCGCTTGCTGCTTTTTCTCTTTGATATTCTGCGAGGTCACTTGGACAGCAGTGATCTGCTGTCATGTATAAATTTCTGTACCCCTAAAACACGTACCAGACATACCAAGTTATTCAGTATCCCTGGCTGCCGCATAAAATATGGGAGAAACGCTGTTATGACCCGACTGCCTCGCATATACTCCGAGTATTTTGAAAATGTCGATATATTTCTTTTATCCAAACAATCATACCGGAAACAAGTTAAGCAGATATTGTTTAGTAGACAAATTGTACCGTAACCAAACTATTCAGTAATCTGTGCCGTAACTCATTTCGCGCTAGCTCTAATTTTGAATGTAAATTGAATCGTACTGTTTAGATTTCACGATTTATTATTTTGTTCTTCACCTGATTAATTGTAATAATATTCCTTAATTGTCTATTTTTACCCTTTCAATCTTTTTATTTTTTTTATTCTTTCCTTACACCACTTTTTAATTAACCTAGTTTTATAAATGCCGTGAAACTCTGTAATTGGTTTAAGTGATAATTGTCATCATTCCGCTATCAATGTACGCTGCACATTGATAGCGGAATGATGACAATTAGTGTAGACCTCACTTTTACATGATCTTTCACGCAGCTACATTGGGCTGGGCTGTTCATTGATAGTGGGGTGGACCTTCTTAACCCATGTAACTTTACAAATAAACTGTTGAGTTTCCTAAAATAAATAAATTTAATAAATAAAATGTAAAAAAACTTGTAAGTTAACGAGAAAAATGATTTTTTGGTTTATGTGGCAAAAAACGTACATTTCGACATTCTCGAAGAAATCAAAATTCATAAGGTACTTACTTCCCGTTGACACAAAATCCTGAAATTTGGCATAAAGCAAGGTCTTATAGTACAAGTATAGGAATAAATCTGAAAACTGTAAATTTGTTGTTACGTAACAATTTTTTTTTTTGCGATTCGGAAGTCTTCCGCGACTCCATTACGGAATTGAACCATTTACATAGGTAAGATTGTAAGGAACCCTCAGGGTGCGAGTTCGACTCGCACTTGCCCAGTTTTTTGTAAACCGATTGTACCGTCTGCGTCTGTACAACTTGAATGACCTTGAAAAACTCTTAATTGTCGTTTTGTACACACATTTGTACGATTTTTTTTAGCCGAAAATTTAGGTTTCTATATATTTGTTTTTCCTAGAAAAATCCAGAAAAAGTTTTATTTAAATTTTTTTTTTTTTTGGTGACACGTAAAAACGCGCAATGACGTAATAATAATACCCCCGGGGCGCCCGAGGGGTTAAGATGATGAGATGTATGAGAAGTGGAGTAGGTGTGACAACAATAAAAACCAAAGCATAATTTATTTATTAGGGGTTAAAGTATGAAATCGCCGTTTTATTGTAATAGGTACTTCGAATTGACATAGAACCTTCATGGTTTGGGATTTTTGAGTGAAACTTTTTTCACATGGTACCTATGAAGTTCTTATTTTAAAAAATGTGCAACATTCGATTATCGACTTTTAGTTGTTTTTTTTTTATGCAACTTAGACAAGAAAGATGGATACTTCGAAAATTCGAGTGATTTTTGAATACGAGTTCCGACGCAGAACTAACACGGCAGAAACAGCTCGCAATATCAATATGGCGTTTAGAGAGGGGACTGCTAATGAACGCACCGTGCGATTTTGGTTTAAACGCTTTCGTGATGGAAACGTTGATTTGAAGAACGAACCACGTGGAAGACCGCCCACACAGGTGAATAACAATGAATTGAAAGAGATGGTGGAAGCCGATCCGAGCGAAACTACCCAGGAATCAGCGGCATGGTTTAACGTTACCTTACCAACAATATTGACTCATTTGCGTCAAATCAATAAAATAAAAAAAAATATAAAAAATGGGTGCCTCATGATTTAACTTATGATTTATTCAGTATGCATAGAAGCCGGCCAGCATAATTACTCAAAAAACAAAACATTTTATTGACACAGATTTGCGGGGGCGCCAGGCGGGGGGGGGGGGGTCGCGCGGAAGGGGTGGTTTGTGATTGGCTAATTGCAATTCCGGGCATTAGAATTGCCGAACGCAATAGCGGGCAGCGTGTGGGCAAGCGGGAGTGGGGTTATGACTCTAGGTCGGACTCTTATGTCAACTTGAAACGCGCGAATTTTCAAATTAATCCTAGAAACTTTTTGGTGACGTGAGAGTGAGATGTGATGCCCTAAGGACGGATTTTTTGTGCTTCTTCTGGTGCCCCCCCAGACATGATGCCCTAGGCAATTGCTTAATTTGATTAAGGGTTAATCCGTCACTGTACATTAGGCAAACATAAATGTACTGAACAGCTGATTTTTTTTCGCGATTTCAGGTTTGTTCCCATAGTAAAAGTTGTTGGTTATCATGAGCACAATCACGTGTTTAAGTATCGTACACTAATTACCAGTCACCCTATATTAATTATTTAAATAGGTACAAAACTGGGCAAGTGCGAGTCGGACTCGCGCACTGAGGGTTCCGTACAAACTTGAAAGGTAAATTTCGGTTTACGATTTATGAGGTATTAAAAAAAAACTACTTACTAGGTCTCGTGCAAACCAAAGGAGATTGGGCACTTATAGATTCACTTTTTGACGCGTATGGCCATTTGAGGTATTGTATAATTCATAACTATTATTTTTATTGATTTCTTACTTAAATTCATTGAAATCATTTGTGGGGTTTCTATTTTCATTTTAATTAGTATTTATTACAATAAATACGTCATTTGTTCCATTATAGTGAAGCGACTCCATTCCAATTATAATCGATCGATTAAACATTAACGTAAATCGTGGAACAACAAAACAATCTACGTTCGCAACTAAAAAATATTAAGAGTTGTCATTATTATTTTCCTTTAATTATGTTAATGTTACGTCTACTGATTATGTTTACTTTCGTTAAAAATCAATTTCTGAGCAAAAATAAAACAATTAAGATATAATCGATAATGTTATAACGCCGTAGTCGATTGATGTGTCACAACGCTATTCGATGAAATGTCAAACAAAATCGTTTACCGTGCCGGCAAGCCGAGAATATTGTTTTTAGCTTTTCTCTGCTAACAAATATAAATTCGTGTCGAGTTGAGTTTTAGGATTCTTCTACGTTCATTTACTACATCAAGCGATTGACTCTTTGTGTGTGCGCTTTGAAGTGAATTGTTAGAACGTTTTTACGTCCATGGTGATTTGATCTGGACTTAAAACAATATTTCGCGCTGTGTAATTGTTCTCTTTTATTAGCACACCTGATTTTTAGCCGCCATATCAGAGAGGCAACTGATTTCATGGCCCGGGGGCAGGGTTTCAAAACGAATTGTTTTGAGATTTAACATCCTCAATCCTCAACTTATTTTTTTTTTCAAATACTCCACATTATATCATTTTGAATTTAACCTTGTTTTAAAGCATGGCATTACCCCTTTTTTGTGTCTAATTTTCACTACTATACTGTGTCAAAAGTGCCATAGTAACTTGCCCAATCTCCTTTCGGTGGAAGTTTGGGTAATGTACAGACGCCTGCAAAAGTGGTTGGATACCTTAACGCCTATTTTCCCTTGCACGTTAAAGTTCAAGTTTTCGAAAATTAAACTAGATGGCGTTGGTTTCTTAACAGCTAAGTGGCGAGCAACAAAGCCAATCTCACAAAGTATAAACTTGACTTTTAGTTTGACAGAAAATAGACACAAGCATCATCATTGTTGTCAACAACTGATTGTAGTTCATAATTTCATCACTAAAGAGAGAGTTAGAGTCATGATGGCCTAGCGGTTAAGCATGTGCAGATCGATGCGTGAATCAGTGAGCCGTGAGTTCAAATCTCACGTAGTACTTTACACTTTTTGTAAGTTATGAATAAAAAAAGAAATCGGTAGGAATTATATCAAAGCTAACAAGTGGATATTTATTTGTAATATAATATTCAAGTCGGTAGTTAATCATCAAAATGATAAAAGAGCAGGTAAACAGGCTCACCAAACAAAAAGGGACTATTGAAAAAATATAGATGTTTATTTCTTACAGTTTATTATTCAAATTTAACTGTCAGTTTATTAATCATCGAATAACATTATAATATTACTTAAAATTTATTTTTGAGGCCATAGCTTAAATATTCGTTTCCAAAATTCGAAAGAGGATTGAAGCGTATGTAACCTTAACAAAAACAAACACAAAACTAGATAATTTTATCACAAAGGTCAAAAGGATTAAATATAGGCTAAAAAATACAAAATTGCACAACGAAATGAGGCTATCAGCGCAAAAGTGGTGTAAGCCACTATTTGTGTTGGTTGCAGTTTTGGTGTAAACTACATTCCATACATTATCAACTTTGAATACAAAAGTGGAGTAAGCCACCTTTTGTTATCAAACAACAGATGGCGCTAAAACATAGTTTTTGCACAGAACATAATCTATCATTTTATTAGAGCAAAACTGGTGTAAGCTGAATACACCACTTTTGCTCTATGGCAAAACAGGTTTGTCTGTGGCTTACGTCGCGCCCGTACTAATGTCATTCGTCAGTGTCAACTGTCAAAACGTTAAAATTGAGACAAAACAAACTGAATTTCATTGAAATTAAGAATATCTTACTGAATAACATTATTTTTGCAATTAACCATGGACGGAGAAGATGATATTACTTCAGGTAAGTAACAAAAATAGTCTGATTGACTGCAAATTATAAGCAAACTTGTCACGTTGTATTTTTCATATTGTTAACCTAGTTAATGTTTTGGTTACAGTTGGAGACCTAGACTTTGAAGATTCTGGTTCTGAATATCTCCCATCACCTACGCCCTCATCATGCAATGACGACTCGGAAGAAGTCCCACAACGTAGTACTAGTTCAGCCATAACAAATTTACCACAGCCCTCGCCAACCACATCTGGGTCGATACCAACAGCAGAGCTTCAATTAAGCTTGTCTGAACAAGTATCAGCTGAAACCACCAATGAAACCCCTGTCCTCAAAAGCAAGAAACGTGTTAAAAAGCCTGAGACTTGGCAGCGAAATGTGCTTAAATTAAAACGAGCAAAAGGCGAAGAATACGAAAATCACAAAAAGAACGTTATTCCTGCGAAGACACCCAAAACAGGGGAATGTCTATGTCCAAAAAAATGTCATCTAAAGATAAATGAAGAACGCCAGCTGCAAATATTCCAAAGCTTTTATGAATTAGCTAATTTCGATATACAAAATGCATTACTGTTCTCGTTAGTTAGAGTGACAAATAAATGCAGAAGCTACACAGGTAGAGAGGAGTCAAGAAGACAGAAAACATATATCTATCATTTACTGAATAAAGATGGTGTTGAAGTTCTGGTGTGTAAAAAATTTTTCCTGAGAACTTTTCAAGTTTCTGACGGACGTGTAACCAGGGTAATGAAGCGAAAAAGTATACACAATGTCCCACTTATTGATCAGAGAGGTCGACAAAGCTCTGTAAACAAAACACCAGATAATAAGATAGCAGAATTAAAAGAATTCATTGCCAAGTTTCCTGCTTATGAGTCTCATTACACCAGACATAAAAGTGAGAATGATGATGATTTCTATCACCAGATCTAAGTCTTGGACGAATGTATTCTCTCTATAAAGAAAGTGTACTCGAACCTTTATCATCCTTCATGTTCAGTAAAATATGTAAGCTGTTGATCCCCGCATTAACGCCGGCGTTCACGGGTCATTGTCTTACTATTGTGTCTCTAATTACGCACTCAAAAGGTTAATTCATTAACGCTCAGGCGGTAGCCGGCGCCCGCAAGCCATTGTCTTACTATTGTGTCTCTAATTACGCACGTCAAAAGGTTAATGAATGTTTTAACCTACGTTTCCATGCACCCATCAGTGATTCTTGTAAAAGATGTGATCTTTTCCATAACAAAATTAAATGCGCTGAGAGTGAACAGCTAAAACAAGTGTTACAACGTGAACAAGAATTACATCAGAGGAAAGCAGACAGTGCCAGACAAGGGCTACAGAATGATACGGTTTTAGCAAAATCATCTACTGACATTACTGTTATTACCTTTGATTTAATGAAAACTCTACCTACGCCTGTGCTGACAACTGGAATAGTGTATTACAAGAGGCAGCTTTGGACTTTTTGCTTTGGCATTCACAACATGGGGACAGATGATGCCTACATGTTTGTTTGGGATGAGGCTGATGCTTCGAGAGGACCTCAAGAAATTGGTTCTTGCCTGCTTTATTTTTTTAAACATTATGTGAAAACTAAAAAAGTTATCATGTATTCTGACCAATGTGTTGGACAGAATAGAAACATAAAATTGTCATTGTTCTGTCAGTATATTGTATCTCATCCGGATTTTACTATTGAAGAAATAGACCATAAATTTTTAGTCAGTGGGCATTCATATTTGCCATGTGACCAAGATTTTGGTCTAATAGAAAAAAATAAAAAATTCTACAAAGAGATTTACATACCGGATAATTGGCTCGAAGTAATTAAAACAGCACGAAAAAGGCAAGCTTTCAAGATTGTAAGAATGACAGCAAGTGATTTTGTATCAAGTAAATCCTTGGAAAAAAATATAACAAACAGAAAAATATCAGTGAGTAAGGTGGAGTAAGGTGGATATCAGGGAGCAAGGTGGAGTGGCTAAAAATTCAATGGCTAAAATTCCATAAACTCCACCCTTTTTCAATTTTTTACAAATATTCCAACAATGAGGAATCCCTCTTTGATGAAGTCAGTGTTAAAAAACTGGGCAAGTGCGAGTCGGACTCGCCCACTGAGGGTTCCGTACAAACTTGAAAGGTAAAATGCGGTTTACGATTTATGACGTACTAAAAAAAAACTACTGACCAGATCTCGTTCAAACCAATTTTCGTTGGCAGTTTTTATAGTAATGTACATCATATATTTTTTTTAGTTTTATCATTCTCTTATTTTAGAAGTTAGAGGGGGGGGGACACACATTTTACCACTTTGGAAGTGTCTCTCGCGCAAACTATTCAGTTTAGAAAAAAATGATATTAGAAACCTCAGTATCATTTTTGAAGACCTATCCATAGATACCCCACACGCATGGGTTTGATGAAAAAAAAAATTTTGAGTTTCAGTTCTAAGTATGGGGACCCCCAAAATTTATTGCTTTTTTTCTATTTTTGTATGAAAATCTTAATGCGGTTCACAGAATACATCTACTTACAAAGTTTCAACAGTATAGCTCTTATAGTTTCGGAAAAAAGTGGCTGTGACATACGGACGGACAGACGGACAGACAGACAGACAGACAGACAGACAGACAGACAGACAGACAGACAGACATGACGAATCTATAAGGGTTCCGTTTTTTGCCATTTGGCTACGGAACCCTAAAAAAGGCAGTCAGTAACCATAACACAACTAGATGCATTGGAAAAACCAATTATTTCAGAAAAAAAGAAAAAAGACCTTCTTGAACTTTTGCAGTTTATCCCACCAGTTCATCACACTTTTTATCATTCTCTAAAAAGTTCCAACACTGTCTCGGATGAAGCTTATTATGATGAAACGGATGAAGATTAACCCATTACTGTTGTTATCTTTAATAAACTTGCTCTGAAATGGTGTAACCTGTTTATTATTTTTAATTTTACCAGAACATCTAAATGCAGAAGTGGTGTAACCCACATTTTTTTCATAATAAAATTATAAGTTTAATTAATACAAAAATATAATACAATTATAGATTTAGAAGTTCTTTTCATAAATTAAAAACAAAACAATAAAAAAATATTAAAATAAAAAAAATAAAAACAAATCAATTTTAGCAAATTTTAAATCCTTCTATTTTTCCTAAGTGTCGGGTTACACCGCTTTTGCGCTGATAGCCTCAAATATCAAATGGATAGTAGAAAAAAAAAAAAATGTTGTGTTTTAACTTGAAGTGTTCATAACTTTTTTAAGTTATTTTAAATATTTACAAGTATTAGGTTAAACACACATAACGAGATCTCCAGTTAGTATAGAGAATAAGTACTGAGTAAATAATATTAATAAATTAAGTATAAATTATTTAATAGCTCGTGTAACCACCATTTTGGTCAATAACAGCTTGCATTCGGGAACGCATTGAATTAATCAAATTTTTACACAAATCTGAACCACGAATACTCTCCCATATTTGTAAACAATGAGCCTCTAACGCATCTGGAGTACGCTCATTTTGATTATTCCACCGTTGAACAATGACACCCCATAAATTTTCAATTGGATTTAAATCCGGTGATCTAGCAGGCCAAGGAATAGTGCAAATGTCATTATGCTGACGAAACCAAGCCTGCACACTGTGGGAACGGTGTATTGGACAATTATCCTGTACAAATTTTATCTGTGATAATTCTTCTCTTGGATACACATTTCGAACTGTAGGCAACATGATCTCCTCCAGCACTTCTATATAATTTGCACTGTTCGCTCGACTAGGTATTCTGACAAGTTCTCCCGGATCGGCTGCACTCATCCATCCCCACATGTTCACAGTTATATGACCAGATTGCATATTGGGCACTACATGACCACTTGTGTATCGCGTATTATCTCGACGCCACAAACATAAGTGTCCGTGTTCGCTGGACTTAAAAGTTTTTTCATCAGTAAAGATGACATTACTCCAATCAAAGTTTATGTGATCCATAGCAAACTGAAATCTTGCTCTTTTATGGTTTTCCGTAAGCAAGGGTTTCACAGCATGCCTTCGATAATGCAGCCCTTCGCTATGAAGAGCACGACGGACAGTGTCAACACTTGTGTCAAATAAACCAGCATAGTGATTCGTCGGCAGAAATCCATTTTCTTCGTACTCCCTTACCATGGTTTGACGCTGAAACATGTTTATGAGTTTTGGTCTACCAGTTCTTTGACAGTGGTTCAAAGAACCCTCTTCTTCAAATCGTCGTACTCATAGAACAACTGTTTTTCTCTGCAACAATAAAACAAAAATATATAATACCCAAAATTATGATTATTATATACAGTGACGGATAAACCCTTAATCAAATTAAGCAATTGCCTAGGGCATCACGTCTGAGGGGGCACCAGAAGAAGCACAAAAAAATCCGTCCTTAGGGCATCACGTTTCACTCTCATGTCATCAAAAACCACAACAAAAAAAGTTCTAGGACTAATTTGAAAATTCGCAGGTTTTAAGTTGACTTACAGTCCGACCTAGAGTCATAACCCCGCTACCGCTTGCCCATTCGCTGCCCGCTAGTGCATTCGGTAATTCAAACGCACCGGAATTGCGTTCAGCCAATCACAAACCATCCCTACCCCGCAGCCCCCCTGCAAATCTGTGTCAATCAAAATGTTTTGTTTTTTAAGTAATAGTGCCGGCCGGCTTCTATGCATACGTAATAATAGGGGTTTTTTTATAGGGGTTAAAGTATGAAATTGCCGTTTTATTGTAATAGGTACTTCGAATTGACATAAAACCTTCATGGTTTGAGATTTTTGAGTGAAACTTTTTTCACATAGTACCTATGAAATTCTTTTTTTTTTAAATACTATCCGACTACACTAAAAAAAACACTAAAAGAATCAAAATAAGTTTGATTTCGGAAGTCAGTGTTTCTCGATATTTTTTTTTTTGTTTCTTATTTAACACCGACTTCCGATTATTTTTTAAAGTTTTTTATTTCACACTTTTTAGTTGCGATACACTTATAACCAGAGTGCCTATTCTCATGACAATTCCAATTAACCCAAACACTGCTAGGTTACATTGTTTTATTATGAAGTTCCTGTGTCTACCTTCTACCTTCCGGCTGCATCATCAGATCAGTTCGATAGTACCTTATAGCCAAAGTGCATCTCATGACAATTCCAATAAGCCCAAACACGGCGAGATCACATTGATTAATTACGGAGTTCCAGTGCCTACCTTCCGGCTCCATCACCATCATCAGTTCACTTCGATGATACCATTTTCAACATAACTATTCAGAACCATTTATTTATTTGCTATGTGAGTATGAAGTTCCGTTGGCCATTTCTGGTCTTTTTTATCAGTTTCACTTCATCAAATGTTATTTTTTGACTAAATGCTAAAGTCCTCGATGAAAATACCAAAATAACTATATAGTTGCCTATAATATTTGAGGAGTTCCCTCGATTCCTCATGGATTCATCATGAAAACTGGATTTTGAAAAAATTTGAACCAATCTGGAAGCATATCCTCTAAGGGGAAAAAAATTTTTGCCAATCGGTCCATAAACGATGGAGTTCTGAGGTAACAAACATAAAAAAAATACAACCGAATTGATAACCTCCTCCTTTTTTGGTAGTCGCTTAAAAATGTCCAACATTCGATTATCGACTTTCAGTTGTTTTTTATTCAGCTTAGACAAGAAAGATGGATACTTCGAAAATTCGAGTGATTTTTGAATTCGAGTTCCGACGCGGAACTAAAGCAGCAGAAATAGCTCGCAATATCAATGTAGCGTTTAGAGAGGGGACTGCTAATGAACGCACTGTGCGATTTTGGTTTAAACGCTTTCTTGATGGAAACTTTGATTTGAAGAACGAACCACGTGGAAGACCGCCCACACAGGTGAATAACAATGAATTGAAAGAGATGGTGGAAGCCGATCCGAGCGAAACTACCCAGGAATTAGCGGCATGGTTTAACGTTACCTTACCAACAATAAAAAAAAATATGAAAAACGGGTGCCTCATGATTTGACTGATCTGCAGAAAGAAACGCTTGTTGAAACTTGTGTTGCCTTGTTAAATCGATAAAGAAATGAAGGAATATTGGATCGAATTGTGACATGTGATGAAAAGTGGATTCTTTACGATAACCGTAAGCGAAAAATGCAATGGCTGACCCCAGGTCTAACGCCGCAACAGTGTCCTAAAGCAAAGCTTACCAATAAAAAGGTAATGGTAACTGTTTGGTAGTCTAAGCATGGTGTTTTTCACTATAGCTTTCTCCGATCTGGTCAAGCAATAACGGCAGATGCCTACTGTGCCGAACTCCGAACAATGATAGCAAAACTAGCAGTGAAACAGCCCCGACTCATAAATCAATTTTCACCATTATTGCTCCATGATAACGCGAGACCTCATACAGCACGAGAAACCATTTTAACTCTACAAGAACTGCAATTAGAAACCATTCGTCACCCTCCATCTTCGCCAGACCTTGCTCCAACGGACTGCCATTTTTTTCGTGATTTGGACAATTTTCTACTTGATAAAAAGTTTTCTTCTCAGGAGGCAGTACAAAATGCTTTCACATAGTTTGTCGAATCTAGATCACCAGAGTTCTATCGCAAAGGCATAAATGACCTCCCTAATATATAGCAGCAATGTATAGATAATAATGGTAATTATTTTGATTACATAAATATGTTAAATGAAAAAAAAAAACGAATTTCAATTTTTCAGTACAAATCGGCAATTTCATACTTTAACCCCTAAAAAATAAATTATGCTTTGGTTTTTATTGTTGTCGCACCTACTCTACTTCTAAGGTACGTTACATATCATCACCTTATTTTACAAAAAAAACTAATGTTTTTAGGCGGTAAAGGTTTAGAGACCGATTCTAGTTGACATACAGATAGGGGGGCCCACAGGCGTAGATTGCTTAGGGCATCAAGTAGTCTTAATCCGTCACTGATTATATAGTGGGTTTATTGTTATATAAGAGTATAAATAAAATTACTTACGTTTACACCGGTCTCCCTGGCTATTTCTGACAAGTTTTTACCTTGATTATGCAAAGCAATTATTTGAGCTCTTGTTACTAAATCGATATTACAATAATTCGTACTCATTTTGATAAAACAAGTAGATAAATTCTCCTGATTAAAAATAAAATTGAACGAAAGGAGCGCGAACGAGGTAACCGAAATGAACTTAGCGAACAATCAATAAAGCTTAGTCACAATCTTCGGTTTAAGTATTATTTAGACTACCTTCTAATTATTATTTATAAATCCATATTCAACCTACCCTCTTAATATTGAAAACTAACACATAGATAATAGATATATATTTATAAATTGATATTCAATTTTAATATCTTCATCTCTTTAAAATAAACTATAAATTATTTTAATGTTTGAAGAAACAAAAAGAAATAACAAAAATAAGCATTAGCATAACATAAACATTTGAAGCACAGCAACGCCATCTAGTAACAGTATAATGAGATGTTGTCGATAACAACATTTAAATCTGATTTTACGCTAGATGTCGTCATTTCTCGCTTCACACGATTTTATTTCTGTACTATCCAGGCACTTTCGCAGGTCGCCGTACATCATAATATATTTTCTGTAGTTTTATCATTCACTAATTTTAGAAGTTACAGGGGGGGGGGGGCACACATTTTACCACTTTGGAAATGTCTCTCGCGCAAACTATTCTGTTTAGAAAATTATATTTATTAGAAACCACTATATATATGTATAATAGATACCCCACACGTATGGGTTTGATGAAAATGTTTCGGTTCTAAGTATGGGGAAACCCCCAAAATTTATTGTTTTTTTTTCTATTTTTGTGTGAAAATCTTAATTGAAATACTTCTACACACTTTCGAAGAACAATAATTACATCTACTTAATATATAAAAAAAAACTCGTATTACGGTGTTTGCTATCGAACTCCGAACGGCTTGACCAATTTTTTTTTTTTTGTGTATAATTGGTAGGTCTGAGAATATTAGGCTGTCAAGTATTTTTTACCCTCCTACACCCACCCCCATTTTTTTCTTTGATATTTTACACATTAGAACATATTACATAATTTTAAATGGTTACCTATCATAAGTTCGAAAAATATTTGACCGAATTTCATTTCACCTAAAACTTTTCAACTATTTTCTATATTAGAGATGTTGAAGTTGAATGTAGAGCTTCCCTCGCACTCATCGAAGAACCTAATGATCCTCTGCCCTCATTATTCCAGAGGTGATGGAGAATATCATTAATTAAAAGGCTCCAGCCTCGGAAATACTTCGGCTCTGACATCAACAAGGTGTTAAAACTGTTCCCATCCCAACTCATAATGCTAATGACCGCTCTCTTCAATGGTGCATTAAGAAATAACATGTTCCCCAAGCGTGGAAACAGGCCACTGATATCGGTATCCCCAAACCATGCAAGCCCAAGTCAAGTGAGACCCCTCCAGCTGCCTTCCCATTCGTCCTTTCAATGTTCTCGGTATAATCTACATAATGCTTATTTACAAGCGGTGCAGCGGTGCAGAGATTATGCTGAAACTGCGAGTCTTAGTGCCAACGAGTAGTTTGGTTTCCTAATCGAACACTAGTGCATCCAACAAGTCCATCGCATCGTTGAGCACCTAAGCGCTGGATTTCAGCATAACGCGATGACGGGCGTCTTGTTCCGATGAACAAGACGCCCGTCATCGCGTCTTTGTCAAAAGCTTTCGCTACGTCGATACATAGCGAAAGCTTTTGACAAAGTGTGACACAATGGTTTATTATATAAACTATAATAACTTGGTGTCTCGTACTC
The DNA here is from genome assembly GCA_905147345.3 of Mythimna impura. Taxonomy (NCBI): domain Eukaryota; kingdom Metazoa; phylum Arthropoda; class Insecta; order Lepidoptera; family Noctuidae; genus Mythimna; species Mythimna impura. The sequence goes on along the minus strand of LR990357.1, from coordinate 16,338,314 downwards.
ATCTTGCGAGACTTTTTGTTGAATCGTACCTTCTACTACCTATCGCTTAGAGGGAGCGCTTCCATCTCCCCGCCCATACAAGCAGGAGTCCTTCAAGACTCCCCTCTGATCACTATGTATGGTAAACCGATCCCTTGGGAGAAGCAAGCTAAGTATCGTGGTGTGATCCTAGACCAGCATTTGACCTTTGCTGAGTGCATAAAGCAGACTTGTTCACGTGCCGTTTTCGCACAAAGCAAGCTACACTACATCCTGCACGTCTGTAGCAATCACGAAACAGAAAAAAACAGGTAGCAATGGTCACTCAAGTGCAAATTGCGCATTTGTTCAGCGGTCATCCATCCGTACCATCATGACATACGCTTAGGGTAAGCGTACTTCACATACGCAAAGCCCTGTCATATAGAAGGCAAATGCTTTAAAATCAATTCCTAAAAATCCTCGGAGCCTCCTGTTATGTGTGAAATTCATTTAGATCTCAAAATCCTCACCATCCAGAAACGCTTTCCAAGCGTTCATCTCCGAAATTCGCCGTCCCAAGCATATGGTTTTTTTGATTAGAAAATATTACCATGGTTTCAGATTGATTAGATTATGATTTTTCTAAACAATTAAAGCGTTGAGAGTTGGATATACCAAATTTTTTTAAATCTCAACTAATACAAAAAAATCAAAACACAATGAAGAAAGAAATACAGACTGCCTGTATTTTTTTTAAATATTGTCATGCTATAGTGTGTTATTTCATTTTTTGTGAACTTATGGAGAAGGGCGCTGATAACCGCGACACAGGTTTATACTACTGCTGTTATCATCGTTTCAATTTGATTGATGATGATGTGTTCTTGTTGTAAATAAATAATTTATTATTATTTCATTGAAAACCAATAATTTTTGAACTCGAATAAAACCGAGGATATCGGTCCCACAGCGTTGTTTCCGTAATAAAAAATGTTTGTGAAAACAAGTTCTATCAGAATATAGTTTTTTTTTTCTTTGACTTTTTTTGGACCAAAAAATGTATAGAGCGTGGATGACGCGTGACGTCCTTTGAAGCTTCTACGCTGCTAGAAGTTTTGATGATCGGTCAGTCAGTGAGTGACAAAATTATGAAACTTTGACCAGCTATAATTCTTAAACTACTGGTTGAAATTGAATGAAATATACCGTGTTTATACATTGCCTGCTTGGTTACTAAAACATCAGGCTTCTAGTTTTATACACAACGAAGTTATAAGGAAATGGCCTGAATTACAGCCTGAACTGTTTCGAGAAAAAGATGGTACGGCCGCGCCGCGTTGCTCTTTTGTTCGCCTTGGCTGGGGACACTGCCGTACCCCCAGATTACGGATTTGTTTTAAACGTACTAAAGTTTTTATTTTTATTGAGTGTTTTTGATACTTATCCTTTTTACATGTTCGAACCTAGAAAACTGTTTGACACTGACATCTTCTAGTTTTGGCATAACTCGGAAATATTTTTGTTCACAAAAACAATGATTATTGTGTAACTTTATTCTTCAACGTCTTATCAGCGAACATACCGACTCGTTTATCTTTTGTTGAATATATTTTATATTCATGAGGAGTGAACTGATGACCCCGTTCGTGTAGGTGCTTAGTAAATTTATTCACGATGAGTGCACCGCCAGAAAATACTGCGATTCCGGCCAAGACGGACGCGGCACCTAAGACGGACGCGGCACCTAAGACGGACGCGGCACCTAAGACCAACGCTCCGCCAAAGGCTGATGATCCAGCCAAAACGGACGCGGCACCTACGACCAACGCTCCGCTAAAGGCTGATGATCCAGCCAAGGTCTCTCTCGCTCAACTCAAGACAGATACTCAACCCGAGACAAACGCCCCTCAAAGCACAGACGCTGCAGCCAAAATGAGTGCTCAAAAGACAGATGAGGCAGCCAAAACAAACATTCACAAAGTTACCAAGACGATCGTTACAACGTCAGATGTCTATAAGCCTGTTGGACCTTACAGGTTTGTTATTTCTGTCAAATTATGTTTATTGTGCTAGGATAGGATTTAGTGACGTGTAACTAGGTTGTGATAATTGTCAAACTATACACTGTACTAGAATGCTTCTTAGGATTTCGTGGCATGTGCTTGGTTGTGGTAATGGTCAAACTATGCACTGCGGGGTTACCATGACGTTCAAAGTAAAATTGTTTCATTCTTATTTCAGTGTGGGTAAGAGACAGAGCTATACAGGTTATCTAGCGGCATCTCTTACCCACACTGGAAATAAGAATGAAACAATCTTAAACGTCATGGTACAGGTCCTGTTCTAGTAGGATGCTTAGGATTTCGTGGTATGTGCTCGTTTGAGATAACTGTCAAACTACCGTGTGCTAGAATAGGGTTTCATGTGAGGATTTAGTATGTGCTAGGTTGTGATACTTGTCCCACTGTGCACTATAGGTACTATTTTAGGCCTAGTGGCATGTGTTGGATGGATGGTACAAGATTCATGTTGTTACATTAGGAACAACTTACAACTACGGTACAGACCCCGTAATCTCGAATAAAAACATCAGCCTTTTCCTACATTTATCTACAGCACTGGTATCTATCATCAACCTGTGTATCTTAGTAGGGAGCAGAAGATGTGTAACGATTTCAGGGTCGGTCCCATGATAGAATTGACTCCATGATATGACACTGTTTATTTCAATAATGTCCATGCCTAAATTAGGCATTTGGATTCTCTTCAATGACGTTGGTCTACAAGTAAAATCACAAAGAAAGGGGGTGAAGAAAAGTATTTCTCGTTGCTTTGATTTTTCCGATGCTACTAAAGAGCAGTACCTACCTATGGAAAACTTTAGTACAGTATAAAGTACTTATGTGCCTAACAAATAATGCGGTTTCAGCCAGGCTATATTAGCGGATAAAACTCTTTACGTGTCTGGGGTACTGGGCATGGACCCTCAGGCGCAGTTAGTAACTGGAGGCGCTGAAGCACAGGCGCGACAGGCTCTCGATAATCTGCGGCACGTTCTGGAGGCCGGCGGCGCCTCTCTCGAGTCCGTCGTGAAGACCACTATCCTGCTAGCTCGAATGGAAGACTTTCAGGCAGTCAACCAGGTTTATGCAGAGTGTAAGTACTAACCTATCTCGGATTTCCATGCTGAATAACATGTTGTCGAATAATATCAAGTTTGTTAGGTATCACCGCAATCAGAAATAGTCCGGAAACAATAAACTGTAATCAACACGTGTTGTTACATAATTAAACAGTTACATATTGTGACATCTATCTTAGAACTAATATAATTGACCTTATTTTGGCCTGTTGTGACTAAAGCATTGTAACCACGTTGTTTCAGTAAAATATTGGTTAAAAAATACATTCAGTGATTCAGCCGAGCACAGAACCTCCTCCTTTTTGAAGTCTGTTAAAAAAACAATTAATTTCTGAATAAAAGTCATTTATCATCATTCGTGGTTAGTGACCTACCCAGGTACGTTGTGCTCTCTAAAAGTTATCGCACTATTTTTAGCGCGTACCTACCTAAGGCTATTATTACCAGATTTCCGTAAACCGTGCGTTATCAGGGACGCAGGCGGTCCGATCTTCCAAGGCTGTGGGCTTGTTCGAGAGAGTCATCGCGACCCTGGAAAGCAAAGTGCTAATGTGGTTTTGGTCACTAATAGTCTGACACTCCCTCAAGCTATGATAACCGATAACAGTAGTGTTAGATGCCGTTTTGGTGGAGTATATACCTAGGCCTTAGCACTTAGCACGTAAGTAGGTGAGATTATGGATTAATTTGTGAGATTTTTCGCTCTTTGGTTTGGCACTAGAACTACTAGAAGTGGTTACCCCGGGCATCGGCGCACCAACCTTGTTCACGCAGAAGATGGGCTCTTTGATAATCTTAGAGTACTTAGGTTTTTTTATAGAAGGAGTCATCAAATGACTTCTCTTTGGGGTAGAGCGAGAGCCCGTGTCAGAATTTACCCTTTGCATTCTAGGGCTACAGTAACTCTTTCAAACGTTCCCGCAGCCCCAAACATCTGGTGTCGGCTCTAGTGGACTCCTTCAGTTTAACTATCATCTTATTGATGCGCACCTGAAGCACTATAATAATAATAATAATATTTATATATTTAAGACAACTTTTGGTCCACATTATGTTAGTACCTACTTATTTCTATGTTAGTTCATACATTTTTCATATGTGCCGTCGACTCGGATTTGGTCTTTATCGGACGGCCGGACAGCGAGCTACCCATTATTCCTCGTTTGCAAGCCCGCGCTCATATACGGTGACCGGAATTCGCCCTGCGACTCCCGATGCCCGGGGCGTCTCCTACAGCGGCGGCTGGGGCGTGAGGTTGTCCGTTACCTCACAGATGCGGCTTTCTCCTTCGCTCGCCGTCTACTTCGCAGAAGAAGATGACTGTTTCCCATTCCCTCTCGATCCGGCCCATAACTAGAACCAAAGCTGGACACGAGAGGTCTCCGCCACCGATCGCCTCCACAATCTTACAGTACATATACAAGATACAACTGCGATTTATTGAGATTCATATTGTAGCATATATAGGTATTGGGTATCGTCCATCACTATTATCATTATTTATGTAAAATGTTCCGTATAATGACAAGTACTTCATTTGTTTCGCGATTGTGTCTGGATTGTACCTATTTGGCGCTTTTTTATGTTACAGATTTCCCAAAAGATTACCCAGCGCGTGCTACCTTTCAGGTGGGTCAACTTCCTATGGATGCGGCAGTGGAAATTGAAGCCATTGCACTCAGTGGAGACTTAGTGGTCGCCGAGGCGGGCCCCTGCCCCTGTGCGAAGATTTAGTGGAACAAAAGTTTCTTTTGACATTTTAGTACGCCGTGTATGTTTGTTACATAATTGAATTTTATTCTATTTGTTTGTTTGTAAGTATTTATTTCTTAAACATTTTTTAACTGAAATAGTAGATAATATGATTTTCAATTAACCTACTGCGTTTTTAATGAAGTAGATGTTGTTTTAAATAATTTACTAACCTACCGCTATTATTTTTGAAAATTTGTTTGTTCTTGATAAATAAATATTTTATTTTATTAATTGGTTTTCTTTTTTATTTGGAGGCATTTCCGGGCAGTTTATAATAGATATAGTTTCAGGTTAAAAAGTAGGAACGTGGGTATTGTTGAATGTTGTTGATTTCAGCTTTTCATAACTTATGTACCTTAGTAACATGCCTATGAAACGCATGTTACTAAGGTACCCTCCTTTTTTACTTGGTCATACCAAGACAAACGATTCCCTTTCAACTTTATAGTTACTGGCTCCATTTTTAAACTCCCTCTAATATTCTCATTTCTCACTTTATCCGCTCTCGTCACACCACACATCCATCTCAAGATTTTCCGCTACATGCAATCTTTTTTCATCAGTCTTTTTTACAGCCGAACATTCTGATCTATATACAGTATGATAGGCTTTATCGGACTTGTAGACCCTTCAACTTGAGGGGCATTCGTGGGTCACAAGTTGTTCCAGTGACCTGTCGCCATTTCATCCTTCCTGAATGAAAAGAACCACCACTGATAAACTGTTTTCAGTCTTTTCTTTGTTACATTAAAGAAAAGGCGAGAGGCGACCTTTGGGCCTATTATATTGGTAGCTTGAGTTTCATCATCACACTTTAGAGCCTTGGGACATCATCGCTGTAGTCTAGAGTATGATGATGCAGGCATTTTCGCCCGGCCTCTGTTTGGTAGGTAGCAATAGTGTTACTGTTTAGAGAGCAATGTGAAATAACCTAAAAAAATTAGCGTTCCGCTTCGAATAGCTTATGTAGGTTTTATTTCTAGAAAAAAAAAATCTTATATATTTAGTTCAGTTCGGTCGTAGTCATTGGTTCGGTCACACTGCTGCATTCTCATTGCAAGTATGACTGAAGCGACTCCGGTTTCACCCTCTTCAATACGTCAGATTTCCTTTGCTTCATTCATACAGAAATAGGAGTTACTCTGTCGACTTAGACAAGATACCTTTAGATTTAGATTATAGCAATCTGCCGTTGTCTTAATCACAGAGGCTCTCAACAGTTTCTTCACGTCTGGTACCACCGGGATCGAGCCAGGAGCCACTGCCTATCTGACAACTTATGATTATTACCAGACTTTTAGCCTTCTGCCTACCCGTAACGACTTCTAAATGCAAATGCCTACAAATGTCAATGAGACCAATGACCAGAGTCCAGACCAGAGTGACCAGAGTGTAAAGTTCCGCAAACCTCCGTTGAACAGGGAGGATCCTCGGAGCAGACGGGTGTTTTGTCTAACTCGGGCAATTGTTTGATAGATGATTTCGGACTGTTGTATATTATTTTTTTTATTATACCCTTATACTTCGAAAAACAATTAAATCACAAAAACGAAGATCTGAGTAAAATTAAATTGAAAGTTCAAAGTCAAATATCTTCTAATAATATACATTTTGCCAAATAAACTAGGTACTAAAAGAAAAGATGTATAATTTCATAATTTAACTAAATTTACCTATGTCAATAAATCGCATTTTGTTTACACATTTTATATGGAAACATATCGCAAAGTCAAAAGGTTGGTTTTCCCTGGTGGAGTTTAATTTGTCAGGTTGGGTTGCAAGTTGCAACGTCGTGCTAGACTGTGCCTGGAGTCTGGCGTGTGAAGCTGGAAACTTTGAACAATACCTCCAGATAGATAACATAAGTAGGTAATTTATTTATTTTATTTGTACATATAGTCCGGTCAATCTAGACCAAAAAATGAGAGTGAAGGTACATAAAATCCCAACAAGCTGAAAATCAGTAAAATTGTTCAAAACATAATTATAAATAATATTTAAAAGTTCTCCATCATTCCCGTGTATGGAAAAAAATTTATTCAAGGTCAAAGGTCAAAAAATTGAGTTTTTCGCGATTTTCAGCAAAACGGTAAGTTTTATCATAAAAGTACCTTAGACAAAAATTGTAGATCATAAAATTATCTATAAAAAATGCAACAATACTTTTTTCCTACGAGCCACCGTTACGATTCAAAAAGTTATAAAAGTTGTTATCGTCATAATATGCACACGTTTCCACGTTAAACCACGTTAAAAAAACGCGCTAAGTATGTACCTACACTACCTCATAGGTGGCTATGAGGTAGTGTACTTAGCGCGTTTTTTTTAACGTGGTTTCCCCAGTAGGCCTACTCCACGGGTCAGTTGTGATCCTGTTTAATGTGAAACTATTGCAAAATATATATGATTATTTAGAGTTTTATTACAACCTCTTGAAATTTTGTGCAGTTTTAAAACTGCACCTTGTATATAGGTCATGAGATATTTGCGAAAAACTGATTTTCGTGACCTTTTGACCTTTATAACTTTTTAGCCGGCACGATATCAATGTCGATTTTTCACATTTTCAATAAAACGTTGTAATAAAGGTGTATACAATTTAGCTCTCTAGGAATTTGTCCACAGATTCGGGTATAAAATGCCTAATTCTAAATAAATAGATAATGACTAAATATATTTATGGTAATATATTTTTTCTCAGTAATAAACGGTTAGAGACAATTATTAGGTCGTTTTAGGGTTCCGTACCTCGAAAGGAAAAAACGGAACCCTTATAGGATCACTTTGTTGTCCGTCTGTCTGTCTGCCTTTACCCTTTATCTCGGGAACGCGTAGAGGTATCAAATTGAAATTAAAATCACATACTCAGGTCTGCGGTCCCTGAAAGCTGTGAAAAAATCAAACTTCTAAATTGAGGAATAAAAAAGATGCGGCCGTTTAAGTCACAAAAAAAACGTATATTTCGATACTCTAAAAGTAATTAAAATTCATAGGGTACTTCTCGTTGACCTAGAATCCTGAAATTTGGCACAAAGCATGGTCTTATTATAGCACAGGTATAGGAATGAGTCTGAAAACAGTAAATTTGTTGTTACTTACGTCACAAAAAAAACCCTTTTTGCGATTTGGTAAAATATTCGAGAATCCATTCGGGAATTGTAGTTTGTACGGAACCACAGATATCTATGTACGGAACCCTCAGTGCGCGAGTCCGGCACTTTTCCTGTTTTTATTTTATAAAATAACGATAATCTATTTACACGATTTTATTTTTCCTGAGAGAACACTTACAATATTCATGCACAAAAGTGTTAATTCTGGATAATTGGTTCTCTTTGAAGATACTTATGCTTATAGTCGCTCTGCGAAAAACAATTATTTCCGCGTAATATTTACCTACTCACCGCTTGGTGACGCTGCCGCTGGCAATGCAATATAAAATGTGATAGTGTAGAACAACGTACATTATTTTCTCAAATTGACTAAAACTGAATAGATTATTGCATAGCGCAACAATTGGTTAATTGTAAAAAAGAAATTAAAAATAGATTTGTATTTATTTAATTGGTTTCACCTGTAGAAAAATACAGCATGAACTTATCTTTTGGGAAGAGTTATAGGTAATAAACAATTAAATATATTGTTTTTATAAAAATAATATTTTATTAAATTTTTAGGAGTTAAAAATACTATGCCGTTCTAGTTTTATGATATTATCGGAAACAAATCAGTAACAGTAACAATTAACTCCTGTTTCTGAAAAGAAGGTTCGGCCCCGGTACGAAAGGCAACGAAGGAACAGGAGTGGGTTTTTTGTCAGTAAAAGTCTGACACTATCTCTCGCTCCGCCCAAGAGTGGGGGATGTCATTGGATGATTTTCCCACCGAAAAAAAAGCTTACATTTATGTACCCGACAATAATTCCATAAAGTATATGAAATAATTGTTTTTCCTATTATCTATCTCCGAAAGTAAAGGACAGAGGATAGCCGGTTTTCGAAGTCGAAAGAGCATTAATAATAATAATAATAAGCTGTCAAGCTGTCAGTCATATTTTTTCCGATATTTTTTCAATTTTATTTAAAATATTAAATCATGATAACAATAGTGCAAATAAGACTAGATAAAACAACGAAAAATACGTATCAATCATAATTACAATTCATAATGCTACAATAACATCCGAAAATGACTATACCAAACCATGAAATATGACAAACTGATATGCTGACTAGAAGCCGGGCAAAGAAAGCCAACACACACCCAACATCTTCGGGTTCGTCGCTCAGCTCCGCCTCGCAGCCGCCGGGACCAGCGCCAACCGTGAGTCCAGAGATTCCGGTCGCTGCAGTTGCGTCGAGCTCGAGCGACGAATACTTCTCGCCGCCGACGACACCACCACCTGCGCGTCGGCGAGGAAGAGGCCGACCTCCGGCCAGTTTGGGACCTCGAGGCCCGCCGGCCTCTGATAGGGTCCTCGCTGCCGGTGGAAGTGTGCAGCGCATGCGATGGACACAATCCATTAACGAAAATGTCATGCGCTCATACTTTGGGGCTACAGAGGGGGGAAGTAACCTGACTGCGTACCGTGGTCGGATGCTCTCTCTGTTTCAGGTGCTTGAGCCAGCTGTCAACGTTTCGGCCCAACGACTATCGGATCAGGTGCGGGTCATCCAGCGTAACCGTATGCTGGATGATGCCGTACTTGATAGACTTCGCCTCGAATCACGGAGTAGCCGTGTCTCACCTGCTTCGCCACAGGCCGCGGTGCAACTGCAATCCAATGTTTCACTGCGACCCGACCACGTTGGAGAGGATGATGATGACGGGGCTATATCCGTGAGTAACCAGTGCAATGTACGTTTGAGGAGCGCTTTGGAGGATGCATTCCGAGAGTACCGCTTCACACCGGCTGAGCTTAGACCTCGATTACCTCGTTTGCCCATGCATAAGAAAAATAGGGCGCTGGTGTGTGCTCTGGATTCGCAGCTATCAAATTGTTTTGATAGCAGCGAAGACCTTACTGATACCCACTCGATCTTGTATTGTGCTGCTGTAGCGGCATGTCGTGTAGCTCGAGTCAAGTTTCCTAACAGTGACCGAGTTACACGACCAGCTGTACCAGCTTGGCAGTGCAGGATCGAGCGCCGTATTGGTGAGGCCAGAGCACTCATCGGCAAGCTTATCTGCTTCAGGGAGGGCAACACTCGCCCTAGGGTGATGCGCTTTGTGAGGCGGGCGTTCTCGGGGACAAATATTAGTCCTCGAGATTATCTACCCCATATCACAGAGCGTATCGACTTCCTGAAGCAGAAGGTCTATGCATGGGCAAACCGTATTCGACGGTACAAGCGGCGAGTGGAGCGGTACACCCAGAATCGCACGTTCCAAAGAAACGAAAGGTGGGTTTATAGGGCTTGGGAGCGACCGGACCAAGGTGTGATTGATACGTGCCTACCGGATGATGATGCCATGTGTTCATTTTGGCGCAGCATCTGGTCGGTGCCTGTCAGTCACACCGAGGGTGATTGGACTCGGGAGATCGAGCGAACGTGCGATCTTATACCAGAAATGGAGCCAATTACCATCAGCCCCCAGGACGTAGCTCGTGCAGTCCGTCCGTTGCCTAACTGGAAGTCTCCAGGACCGGACGGGCTGCACAACTTCTGGCTTAAATGGTTTCAAAGATCGCATGCTCGCTTGGCATCCCAATTCCAATCTGCCTTAGAGTCAGGGTCGCTGCCCCAGTTCCTTACGACAGGAATAACCCACCTGCTCCATAAATCGGGTAGTACTGCGGAGCCTAAAAATTATAGACCGATCACGTGCTTGCCGACGGTCTATAAAGTTCTTACATCTATTCTGAGAGCCAAAATTAATAGTCATATTGAGACAAACTCCATCATGTCTGCTTCTCAGATTGGATGTAGGAACGGGTCCCGTGGTACTAAGGAGCTGCTCCTCATTGATGTTGCCATTAGCCAACAGGTTCGTCGTTCTCGAAGAGATCTGTCGACATGTTGGATAGATTATAAGAAGGCCTATGACTCAGTTCCGCATACATGGCTCATGAGGGTGCTGGAGCTGTATAAAGTTGATGCAACTCTTCGCACCTTCTTGATGTCGTGTATGCGGCAGTGGAGGACGGCCCTTCACTACCCAGGATGTCGACAAATTCGAGAGAGCAGCGAACCGATAAGGATCGAGCGTGGCATATTCCAGGGCGACAGTCTGAGTCCACTGTGGTTTTGCCTAGCTTTGAACCCTCTCAGCACACTGCTGGAGGGTTCCGGCTTAGGTTACCGGTTGAAAAGAGGTGGTCAGGTTATATCTCACCTTCTTTACATGGATGATCTGAAACTTTTTGCTTCCAACAACTTGCAACTGATGGAGCTACTGAAGGTAACTGAAACCTTCAGTAGTGCCATCAGGATGGAATTTGGTTTGGACAAATGTGCAGTCATGCATGTGAAGCGAGGGGAGATTATGGAATCCGTGGGTACCCAACTCTCGGATTCCATATACATTAGATCCCTCTGCTCAACCGAAACTTACAAGTATTTGGGTATGTCGGAAGCGTTAGGCATCAATGCTGCTGACATGAAACAATCGTTGAGGGAGCGCTTCTTTGGCCGCCTGAAAAAAGTGCTGAATAGCCTTTTATCGGGCGGGAACAAGGTGCGCGCCTTCAATGGTTGGGTCATGCCGGTTTTGATGTACTCTTTCGGCATACTCAAATGGACTCAGACGGAACTCGACGCCCTGGATAGGAGGGTCCGCTCACTACTTACCGCAAATCGGATGCATCACCCACGGTCATCGGTGATGAGGCTGTATATCCCGCGGAAGTGCGGAGGTCGTGGTTTCTTGAATGCTAAGACCCTGCACAACAGCGAGATATGCAGTCTCAGGGAATACTTCCTGAAAACCGACGTGGGGATGCACCGAGATGTGGTTGCGGTAGACAAAGGCCTCACCCCGCTCTCCTTGGTTAACGAGAACTGGCGCAAACCTACAGTAATGGATACTAATGAACGCAGGGCAGTATGGCAGGGCAAGGAGCTTCACGGGCGTTTTTACCGGGCCTTACATGGGCCCGATGTAGATCTTTTAGCGTCCGTATCCTGGCTGCGCTTTGGTGATCTCTTTGGAGAAACCGAAGGTTTTGTCTTTGCAATTATGGACGAAGTTATGATGACGAACAACTACCGGAAATACATTGTGAAGGACGGTACGGTTGACATCTGTCGGGCATGCCACCGACCCGGAGAATCAATCCGACACATTATTTCTGGATGTTCTCATTTAGCTAACGGAGACTATTTGCATAGACACAACCTTGTAGCCAGGATTATTCACCAGCAACTTGCTCTTAAATACAATCTTGTGGAATCAGAAGTACCGTACTATAGGTATGTGCCCGACCCAGTTCTCGAGAATGGCAGCGTCACATTGTATTGGGATCGATCTATCATCACTGACAGGACTATTGTTGCCAATAAGCCTGACATAGTGGTGATAGATCGACTAGAGCGTCGCACAATGATTGTTGATATAGCGGTCCCTCATGACGAGAACCTCGTGAAAGCTGAGAAAGATAAACAAACTAAATATCTTGACTTAGCTCGCGAGGTTGTCGACATGTGGGAAGTGGATAGAGCAGTCATTGTGCCGATAGTCGTAACGGCGAATGGCTTAATAGCTAAGAGCCTCGAACAACATCTGAGGAGGCTCTCGTTGGGCAGCTGGATTAAGGGCTTGATCCAGAAAGCGGTACTCCTGGACACGGCGCGCATTGTTAGGAGATTCCTCTCTCAGGAGCCCTGACCACCGGTAGCTTGGACCCTGTTCCCGATGCCGGTGGGCTACTATTTTTTATATTTTTAAATGTTTTTTTTATTATGTTTGTTTTTAAGAAATATTTAAAAATGTAAATAATATGTATATATAGAAAATAAATGTAATAATAATAATAATAATAACTTTATTTCGGGTGGCATAGACCCGTAGAAAACTTAACCTAACCTAGTACAATTTTTATTTTTATTTTATTTGCCATGACTGGCCACACCTTTACAAGACATGACCCAATAATTTTGAAAGGGACAGTCAAAGCGTACAGCAATTGCGTTCAGAATGCCGTTGTTGCTGCCCCGTATACGAGCCAGCAAGGAAGCTGCTTCTTTGCGCATGATGGCCTGGAAACCATCAGTGCGCGCTTCAGCAAACATCCCAGAGGCGCTGCACCGCCACGGCAGACCCAACAACATCCTGAACGCATTATTATACTGAGTGCGCAAGGCTCTGTAGGCTCGCTGGGTATGACTCACCCACAGGCCGCTTGAGTAGAAGGACTGGCAAAATGATTTAGATAGCGTAATTTTCACTTCTCTCGTGCATCGCGCGAACCTGCGGGTGAGCATATTAGCTCTCACCGCCAGAGCCCTGCGCTCCCGCTCAATATCTTCATCGTCTCTAAGGTTACTAGTCACAATATGACCCAGGTATTTAAAAGTTTGAACCTGTTTTAGAGCTATTCCATTAAGAAATACAGGGGGCACATGGGTAGGCTGTTGTTTGCCTGACTTAAAAATTAAAATTTCACTCTTTTTAGTGTTATATTGTAACCCATGTTCCTCCGCGTACTTCTCACACATAAGTAAAAGTTTCCTTAGCCCGCTTATGGAGGGGCTCAGCAGCACCATATCGTCTGCATAGCTAATATTGTTGAAACAAGTGTCATCAATATGGCAGCCGACATGTGTGCTACTAAGCCGCTCGACAAGCTGGTTAACATAAATATTAAACAATAGAGGTGAGCTTAAACCACCTTGTCTAACGCCACATTCCAATTTATACTCATCTTACAGCGACCCTGCCCACCTTACATAGTTTTTCTGGTTTGCATACCAATACCTCAGGAGAGAGATACACTCCCCCGGCACACCCACGCTGCCTAGCTTGTCCCACAGAAGATCATAATGGACACGATCGAAAGCTTTTGACAAGTCTAGGAAGCAGGCGTATACTGGCGTCCTTCTGGCTGTATAGTACCCGACAGCATGCTTTAGACTCAAAATGGCACTCTCAGTAGATAACCCTGCTCTGAACCCAAACTGGGCGTCGTCGTGTAGGTCGACTATTTTTGTGAGGTTCGCATTAAGCATGCTGTCAAGTACCTTGGCCGCAGTGGTGGCCAGTGAAATGGGCCGGTAGTTAGCCCTGTCAGATGAGTCTCCCGTCCTATTTTTTGGAATAGGTACCACAATAGTACGCATGAGCGGCTCTGGTAGGTACGAATGGGACATGCAAAAATTAAAAAACATCGACAACACACGCGGCAAATGAACACCAGCATATTTAAAATGTTCTATACTGAGGCCGTCGTGACCGGGCGATTTTCCTCGCTGCATATTATTTATTATGTTTCTGATACTCTTAGCAGAAAATAATATCTTACGCTCAGTCATGACGGCACCTGCATCGTGAACATAACTCGCTGACGACGGGCCAAGTGATGACGGGACCGTAAACTGTTCCTTAAACGCGTCAGCAATAGTTTTGTGATCACTCACGCCACCGACACTCACTGGGAGGCTCGTTTTCACATTTAAACGGTTAACATTTTTCCAGAAATCTTTAAATTTTTTAGCCGAATGATTAGAGGCAAGCTTATTCATTTTTAATTGTTCTTGTCGGTCTTGGCATGATTTTAACTTGGACTTAAATATTTTTCGGGTATCTCTCATTTCGTCATACACTATACCACTAGTGGGCTTACCGGCTAGTACCCACAGTTTAAATTTTGTACGAGCGTCCCGATGAGCGTCGGCGACGTAGTCATTCCAACCAGTAATGTGAAAAGACTTGGTTTTTATCTTTTTACAATGATATGTTTTCATTGCAGCCTCCGATAATACAGAAATAATTTCATTATATAACTCATCAATAATTACGTAATGATCGGAATTACGACATACGGAATCACAACATTGTCCTAATACTAAAGGGAAATCTATTGTTCGAAGTTTAGAATTACATAATTCGTGATATTTATTAATTTGATTAGGCTGTCGTTCTCCCCAGATCACTCGCACTTAAAACCTTAGTACTTTGTCATCAGTCATTTTATGAAAAAAAAGAGTGTGTGTACTTATGTACACGCGTTAGAAGTTAGGTATACTTCTTTGGCGTATGGAAAAAAAATATATATATATATAGATATACTAATAAATAATAAATGATTAGTATCACCGTCGTATATGAAATTGATTTAATAAAAACACCAAAATAATATTTATTTATTCACACTGTTTAATTGTACTCTTACGAAACACGTGTTCTAATTCTAAATATAAAAATACTAGAATATACAACTTGAACCTAACTTGAACATAGTTATCAATTTTCATGCATGCCACCTAGAACTAACTTCACGATGTAGAATTTAGGTGTCGGTGTGCGCGTGCATCGTAAAAATTCACTCTCATCATTTTTCTCTATCGCGCCGGGCCAAAAGAAGTATAACTTCAAAAAAGATTTAATTGGTTTTCAAAATATAACGGCGATATGTTCAAATCGCGCCGATAACTGCGCGATGCAGGATGTCGATTTATTTTAGTTCTCATGTGACGCCATAGATGTCGCTACAGTGTGCTTTCGAAGTAGGTTACAGCGGGGTCTCAAACGTAAAGTAATTAATGGTTCCACATCCACGGAACGACCTCGGCAACCGTTGCTTTGTCCTTGGAGGTCAATTCGTGCGGCTGTTAGCCACGAGCACGAAATGCTTAGGGACATCAGGTACCTTTATAAATCAAACAAAATGGAATATTTAAAACAGTCCCTTCCTTAGGTAGTTAGGTAGGTACTAGGTAGGTACCAAAGGTAGGGGACCGGGAAGGAGAAGGGAAAAAGTTACCTATTAAAATAGTAATATTTTATACCTTTTTAGAGAAGTAACATGGTTACGTCAAAGGCCAACGACCTTGCGTGCTATAGTAGCAACACAAACTACGGAGCTTCTAAATACATTCCAAGTTATCAAAGAATACTCATAATGATACTGTTCTAAATGCGGCGGAAACGATTTATCTGACTAGTGGTTTTTTAGTCACATACCTACCTAGTTTCGCATCTGTCCCTCATGCCTCTACTTCTAATGGACCTCCTCTTTTTTATGTGGTACAGATATCATCATAGATATCCGGATATCATCAAAAAAACTACGCCGACAGAGCCGCTCGGGAGGTCGGCGAGCAACAATTATGTCCGACAGAAGCGGCCCCAGAACCGATCCCTGTGGACTCCACAACATCTTTTACCGGGCTAAACGACAGCTCTGTCCGTCAGATAGGCTTTAACAACTATACTGACGTTGGTTAGCATCTGATAATTCCGGAGTGCCTCCCAGATGCAACTCCAGACACCGCCCAAAAGACCCCAGCCCTGGACACCGCACCCCCCGTTGCCGCGTTGTGAGGGCTTGCACGCGGATGATGGTGTCTACTATGGAGCACCTCTTTCGGAAATCAAACTATGGCTCTCCACCACCATATGAGGCGGCCACACTCGCCCGACGAGGCGGGCTGCAATTACTCTTTCAAAGAGTTTGCTCACCTCGTCGAGCAGCGCGATTGGAGGTATACGAACAAGATTCCGCTGGGCACCCCGGTCTCCTTATGAAGACCTGTTTCCCCGTTTTCCAATTAAGTGGTATCTGGCCCCTCTCCAAGCATGTTCAAAGTGTTTTTTTTTTTAAATTCTTAATAGGTTTGCTCTTGACCGCTATCTCACCTGACAGAAAGCGATGATGCGGTCGACGATGGAGCGCCCTTACCTAGAAGTAACCTATTTTTTTGTAGATTGGAAAATCATCCAATGACATCCCCCGCTCTGAGCGGAGCGGCAGGGCGTGTCAGACTTTTACTGACTAAAAACCCACTCCTGATCCTTTGTTGCCTTTCATATATCAGGGCCAAGTCTTCCTTTAGAAGCAGACCGTTGGGTCTGCTTCTGAAAGGAAGACCCCAGTAGGCTTCGACCCTGCTGGGCCCCTACGGTTTGCTGCGATATCTCCTTGAGGCGCGCGTGGAACAGTACGCACCGTCGACGACTTGAGCTCGGTTGAGTTTCCGAGGCCGGGGTCCAGGCTTTCGCAGGTAAGCCTTTAGGTCCTGGGGCGGTTATTCTGGTCTCAAGCCTTTGAACCGCAACTCTCAGGTTTACCTCGATCACCTCCGAAACATACCCCCGTACCATGACGTTCAAAGTAAGATTGTTTCATTCTTATTTTTGTGTGGGTAAGAGACAGAGCTATACAGGTTGTCTAGCGCCATCTCTTACAATGGAATAAGAATAAAACAATCTTACTTTAAACGTCATGGTAACCCCCATGATAGTCGTTGTCGCCGTCATCGCCGGTGTGATCCGCATTGAGCACCGCAAGAGTAATGTGATATGGTCTACGGTATGGTCCCCTCGCAAAGGGAATATTGCCAAGACAATGCATCAGTGCGGTAGCCCAAGTTCAGGCTCAGTTTATTTCGCATCATTTGGTAGGGGCGTCCCCACGGCATGTTCAGAATCTCCAACAACATCCTTCCCCGTGTGTCCGTGTACCGAGAACCCTAAACCAAATTCTTGGCATGAAGTCCCCAAAGACGACCGCGGTGGGGAGGAAATGAATCGTCGGTTCAGGGAGGAGAAATAAACACCCACCACGGTAATCTCCCCGAAATAGCTGGCATGACACCCTGTCTCCTTCTGACAGTCTAGCTAGAGGGACTATTATGTATACAATGTATGTAACTATTATGCTTATTTAAGAGATTGAATCATAAAGGTAAGGTTCTTTTCTTGTATTTCAGTTGGTTTTATTCCTGGCTCATCGACTGCCAATTCGGTTCAAAGCCCTTTGCCCTCTTATATCAAACATAACCTACTATTTCTACACGCACTTAGTTGGTTTTCTTTTTCGTTTTGGGGGCTACTCTGAAGTATTCATATAGGTAAGTACCTCAATATAATGAGATTAACTACGTGCAGGCATATTTATTCAAATAAATAAGACACTATTTTTAAATCTGTGACCTAGAGTGGGTGGTCATGAAAACGGTAGTTTACAGCACGCCGCACCGTTCGTCGGGCAACTTACCTAAAGCTAACCATGCACGAAACGATTAGTCTGGTAGATAGCAAGTCCTTTTGATGTGGAGGTCGAAGAAATATAAAGGCACCTAATAAAACCGTTTTTCATAGATGAAAGATTGCAGTCGCATTCGTTTTTAAGTTTCAAAATATTAAATTGTCGTCTGGACTTCTGAGGTCGGTTCCATTTTTATAAAAATCAAGTGTTTTAATTTTCTCTTTTAGTTGTGGTTCCCCACAACTGTTACCTATGTCATAAAATGGTGTAAAAAATTACGTACCTATAGAATTATAGATACATACGATCGCATCAATCGCGGGACATTAGCAGTAAGTTATTGAAGAGATCCATTGTCTATCTTCGAAGGATCAGATTTTAATATAGGTATTTATATCAGGGCTGTTTGGGAACTGGGAATGGGAAGTTTAAGTATATACTTCGCATTCCCAGTTCCAAACCATCCCTGAAAAATATGCGTATAAATAAACCCAAATCGGATCCAGTTTTTGAGAAAATCGCGAATATACCTACAAACATATCTAGATACGGGTCGAATACAGAACTTCTTTTATTGAAGTCTATTAAAAAGGTTTTTCATACTCTAGAAAACGCCGCGTGTAACTGTATAAAAAAAGGAAGTATATACCTACTACCTACTTTTGTACCGCCGCCGTATTACAGTAATAGCGCAACCAGTCGGTGACGATTTTCAATCTGCTTAAAAATTCTAGGCTTGATGAATGGGAGATTATGAGGCGTGAGTAAGGCGGAGACGGCATAATTTATACGTGTATGTTGGGTACGGGGCCGAGGCGCGGGGTAGCGGCCGTAAGCCAGGTATTGCGTGTGTTTAAGAACAAAGAGCTTTTGCCGTTAACTAGCCACTAAGCTTTATTTGTTAACCCCACTTACGTATTTATAGCAGGCCAATTATAATTAAAACAAATGAATTGTGCGCAAATGTAGAGCTCTTTTTATGATTCACTAGCGATTAGCCCAGCCCTGCCTGTCTCGTATGTGTGCGGCGGCTACCGAGCTGCTGGCGTTGCTCGTCAATATGAAAGAGTGTCACTCAGTTGATTAACTTTTATCAACAGATTATATTTAATCAACTTAAAAATTATATACCAATTCATCTGTGTAGGTACTTACTACATAGAGATTTACGACATCCACATAATATGAACAAATGACCTGAAGTCACACAAATCGTACATCACTGAATCAAAGTTCTCCGCGTACCTAATTTGAATATACATAAACAAAAACTTTTTTACAAAAACTTACAACCAACTTCGGAGGAGGTTCGTGCGTCCCCGCAGTCTCCAGACTAGCACCTCAATGATGCCATCCTGTCAGTGTGTACCTGAAAGTTAGCAGCGGAACCCCATCTCACTTCCTTTTCCTCTCCTTCCTTCACTATTAACATACAAAATTCTGAGGGAAAAAAATGTTATACAGCAGCAGCACTCTTTCTCACAAAGTGCACCTCAGCAATATTCAAGGTCTGCACTCAAATCTCGTCGCAGACTGCGACGAGATCTGAGTCTCTGACTCGCAGTCCTCTGGAGACTAAAAAACTTGAACTATTTTTCCTTTCGGAGATGGAGATCGGAAATCCGTCAGACGGTTTATTCTGGAGCACCATTTTATACCACGCGCGGGTGTATGTATGTACGCCTGCGACGTCTCCGCAACCTTGAGGACTCCAGGTACTTTGGGTTCTGGTGGACACAGGCCTAAATTTAATTATCTGATCTAAAGCCCACCATTAGGAGCGACTCTTCCCAGCGTAAACCCTCACCCAGCTGGTCCCGGAGACCACGATGTTGCCGGATGTTGATTC
Organism: Mythimna impura; assembly: GCA_905147345.3. Classification (NCBI taxonomy): domain Eukaryota; kingdom Metazoa; phylum Arthropoda; class Insecta; order Lepidoptera; family Noctuidae; genus Mythimna; species Mythimna impura. Next base: position 16,318,460 of record LR990357.1, on the reverse strand, counting down.
ACACACGGCCAATTGTTTAGACCTTCTGATGACAACAGATCCAGATCGCTACTCAGCGTCGATATCTTAACCATTATAGTCCCGACTACTGTCTAGTGAAATCTGTATCCGTCTATAACCCCCCCGATCCTAGCCCTTAGAGGCAAAAACTCAGTGGGTTTGGCGATACAATGCAGCATATTGGGATGGGATTTTTTTAAGGTGTCAAATCATCTAATGACGTAAATTCTCTTGCTCGGAGGTCATGTCAGACTTTTACTGACTAAACTACACCTATGCTCCTTCGGTTAGGTTTGCTGACATCTCTTTGAGACGCGCGTGGAACACTACGCGCCGTCGACGACTCAGACTCGGTCCTTACAGGACGAGCAGACGGCGAGCTAACCATTGCTCGTCGTCCGCAAGCTCGCGCTTAGTGTCTAAACACACTATGCCGAAAAAACGCGACGGAAGTTCCGCGGCTGATTTTACGTTCCGATGTATTCGGCTGACATGACACACCATAAGTGCCGAACTTACGCGGCTGAAATTCAGATGCATAACTTTGTGTATATCAAGGATTTTCTATACCCTACGGATAAACTGGGTTGATTACAAAGCAATATTACAAACTCTAAAGTGTACTTTATTCCCATTGACTTTAATTTCATACGTTTCATTGACAAGCAAAAGGGGAAAAATGTACCAAGCAAGACAACGACAAAGAGGTGGTGGTGTGTCCCTTTCTTACCTCTATTTTAACTAGGGTAACCATAAATTTACTAATTTAATTGTTATTATTTTTATCACTGTAGTATTTTAATAAATGATGCTGTAGATTTTTATATATCGACGTTAAAGTACCAATAACTCCTAACTGTCTGTGAAATCTGAAAAAAATAGTTTAATTGATTGAGAAGTCAAAAATTTGCAATTAATTCATTTATTGAGGATAAAATAATAACATCTAGTTTAGTTATTATACTGCTTTAATATATTTTATATTTGTTTCTCTAACCACTTGTGTTTTATAACTAAACCAGAAGTTATTAGTATCCTATGTCAGGTAATCATGAAATAGACACGTTGGTTTAGATAAGAGGTATTTCCACATTTTAATTTAATGCAGTTTTAACAAAAAAATCACTTCGGAGATTTTACTCAAACATGCGGAAACACTTAAATTCATTGCGGTAAATTAGATTTTCTCGAAAAAATATTTTTAGGAGGTATTGGTACTATGTCAGAAGCGGTCGTAATCGTATCGTGATATAATATATGTCGTACCTACTTATGCCTGAGGCATTAAGTCCGCCTCTGAACCTATATGTGCATAAAGTATGAATAAATAAATAAATATTAGTTTTTGAACGTATAAGTTTATAATATAATGTATTAATAACATCAAGATGTATGTCTATGGACACACTAGTAGAAAGAGATAATATACCTTTTTGTATCGAAAATTTTACATTAGTCGTAGAGATGGGTTGTAACAGGTTAAACACGATATCTGTTATCACTGTTAGTGTTACTTATATATTTATAACAGATCCAAATATCTGTTATTAAATAACAGCCTGTTATTTTTGTACGTATGCGTATTTAAATCTCAATTGAGTATCTTCTTTTTGATAACTGCCTGTTATTTTTGTACGTATACGTTTATATCTCATTTTAATATCTTCTTTTTGATTTTCTCCGAAAATCCGATTTTCGACTTTAAATAATTCGAAATGATGTAAAAGATTAGACAGAGAATGAAAATAAACTTATTTTTTTATAACGTACACTAAGTTAGGTACTTAGTATCAAAACTATAAAACGAATAACCTAAACTAAAACAACTAAACTTATATATAAACCAAATGAACACTAGGACACCGTAAACAAACACTGATATACAGAGAAATCTTCCCGAAAATTTTAAAATTACAATTCACCACTGCTTTCGTTTTAGAACAAGAAAAATTCAAAATTTGAAAAATGTCAACAAACAAATCAGCCTAATAACTTTCAGTTGAATATTGAATATGATCTTTAAAATTAGGAAAATTAAGTCGTAAATACATAAAACATTTTTCAACCAATCCCATCAAAAGTCAAACCAAAGATAATAAGGGCGTCCTGACACGATCAATATAATTATGTTTGGTTGCTTGGCAAACTTAAAAAAAATAATTAAATAAATAATACTGTATCTGTCAACAAATACCAACAAATATGGCAAATTACTCTCATTAGAATTGATTTACATACTGGTTGGTCAGAAAATCGTGAATTCCTTCAAAGTTTTTTGATTAGCATACACAGATACGATTATAGAATTACAATTCACTTATTTTGAGATATTTAAATTTAATTTTTTATTGCTTTCGTATTGCTTTTGCGTTGGCAGGCTTAACACAATTTTTAAATAATTATTACGGACCCATTTTTTTAAATTGTATCACAAATTGCCATAAAGAAAATAAAATAAATTATAAGTTTTTTTATAATGGTCACTGGTCAGTAACAGGCCATGTAACAGGTAATACAACAAAATTTAGGAGTCGCTTTTTCGTTACTATTTGTTCTTGTAAGACCACCAACTATATTTTAGGGTTAATAAATACTAACTGCTTTACGTTTTAGCGTAGTTTAACTCTATATTAAGAGGGAGAAGTAAACATATTACGAAATAAATAATAGATGTGTCTGTTTTTAGCAAAGGTCATTCTATAATGAGGAAAAGAGAGAATGAGTAACAGAAGTAACAGCCACGGTAACAGTGTTTGAGGGTCTGCTATTAAATTAACAGATAAAATAAGTTGGTAGGAACAATTGTTATTTGTAAATATCTGTTACTTCTATCTGTTACGATAAATATGCCTCACTCCGGATCAGTCGACAATTGAATCGAACTTCGGTCGCGTGTAATGTGTGCTCTACAGAATACTTTGCCGCTTGCCGCCGAATTTCCGCTGAACTGACGTCGGACCGAAGTTCGGCTGTATGCTATAACGTAACGTAATTTCGGCATAGTGTGTCGTCAGTAATACAAATAGCATTGCAGGCGTTAACATGCCGAACTTCCATCGCGTTTTTTCGGCATAGTGTGTTTAGACACTTAGGGCGCGTTTAGGTTGGCCGGAGATCGCTCTGCGATTCGCAACAGCCTGAGCGTCGTTCTTTTGCGGTAGCTGGGGCGTGCGTTTGTACGTTCCCTCACTCTTCTGGCCGTCTCTTTCGCTAAAGGGTCTTGACAGACAGACAGACAGACAGACAGACAGACAGACAGACAGACAGACAGACAGACAGACAGACAGACGGACGGACGGACGGACGGACGGACGGACGGATATTATTATTCTATTTCACGAAGTCCGTTCGGCTCTGGTTGTAGTAGGTAGTGGCACTACCGACAAAAGCGCTTGTGTATGCGGTCAAACGGTCACCCCGTTTAGAGATGGGACACAATTTTGATTAGATTTTTCGTACCCACCGACTTATATTCTAGCGATAGACAAGCACGTTCATGGAAACTATTTGTCAAAATACTGAAAAGTTAAAACAAAAGTTCGCTGCAGCGCTAGATTGGCATTATGTCGTCTAACAAAACTATTAAAGCATACAGCGTCTAGATAGCTTTTAGAGATACTTTTTTCACGACCAAAATGTCTTAGGCGCCATGAATTTCGTGGCACTTACGCGTTTCGTTCAACATAGTGTAATGACATGTTATTCATAGATTTTTATATCACAGAAGTGACACAGCTTTTTGCCTACAATTCATTACAACACTATTTCAAAATTTAACAATAGTTCTCGTTAGTGTAAATTCAAAAACCACGTTCTACCACTTTAATAAATAAGTGAATACAAAATCGCGTAAAATATTGAAACCCTTTATTGTACTCATCATACTGAAGAACAGCTATCCTGAGTGAATGAAGATCAGGACCGCGCTGCTAATATCTAGTAACAAAACAAACAACAACGGTAAATTTATCTTTAAAATGTTTAACAATTCCAGTTATGGATTCCGTTTTTTTTTCGGAGATATTTTTTTTCCCGTTGTAATTTTATAACTTTTTTTTGCTGCTAAAACTTTTTTTTAAATCTTTTTTCAACTTAAATATCATCAGCTTGAAAGCGTGCAGAGCAGATAAACAAATATTTTGTAAGAAGCCACGTGTTTTCACTTCTATCCTCTTGAAGAATTTTTATCCATTCTTTCCTTTTCGGCTGACCAAAGTCAACAAATCTAGAATATAATTATAAGGTATGAAGGACGAAATCTCAATATCAGTAATGCAATATCACACTGACTACAAATTCAACTGAGCCTAATGTATATTTGAATACTAATCTGCACGTAATATCTAGGTAGGTGCGTAATACCTGAGTGCTAACGAATGACAGAATGCTTACCTAACGACAAACTTACCGATGAAAACTACATACCTAATGATTTGCTGACATTCCTTGCTGAGTTTTTACAGTATCGAAAAACACACGTCGTCATAATTTTTGAATTTGACGGAATTCATTGATATCATTTATACAAAAAAGAAATAACATTAAATAAAATATTAAAAAAACAAAAACAAACAGGGAATAAAACACCATGCAAGTCTGTGTTCACTAAATCAGTTGTAGGTAAAAATCTGGTTTTTATAGGAACATCTGCATGTTTTAGTCTATGATTGTAAAATGGCAAGGCTTTTAAATAAAATAATATGTTTTCTAAGATAGCATAGCATAGCATAGCATAATCAGCCTTTTAATGTTCCCACTGCTGGGACTCTGGCCTCCTCTCTAGGAGAGGGTATGGGCCATAATCCACCACGCGGGCCCAGTGCGGGTTGGATTTAATTTTCTAAGATACTATTACAATATTAGAAGCTATTATATTGCTTGGACAATCAGTAATTTGACTTAAATTACTACAGACTTATTATTTACGTCCAGATTCACTTTGATTTGAATTTATAAGCGCCGGTCTCACACTGCATGAACGTCAAAACTGCACTAATGACATCAATATCAAGGTGCATAGACGACACTGCACCTGAGTCGATTGAAGTGAGTGTACAGCACGCGTAATCTAGTGCGTAGTACATATATATCGATGTTCGTACCTGACTACTACTGTTAGTTTCTAAAAAGCATAGATTTATTTAAATTACAATTCACTAAACAGCACATAGCTAAATGTCGCAAACAATAACAAGATAATAACCTTTCAAAATGTTGGCTCTATTCATCCCCTGCATCCGATATCCGTGCCTGCATCCCTATTCACCCCGTTTGACGTACCTACCGACTATAGAAATATGGAATGGAGACCGTTAGCAAAAAATTAGTTCTGGTTAAAAAAGAGGCTAGGAATTAGAAATTTATGTTCCAATATAATAGAAACAACACAAATAGATGTAGACCGTATATTATTAAGTATTTATGATTATGGACTACTTTTCACCTAACACCCATTTCAAGCCTCAATTGTACGCCGTGTATATCGTAAATGAGACAAATCGGTTTGATTCTTTATTATTTTGTAAACTCATACTCTTCTCACAGGTATAAAAGCTATCAAGTTTCGACAACGAAACAAAACCACACATTGCACAATTTATGTAAAAATAGAACATATGGACATCAAACAATATACTTACTTACATAAATACTTTTAAATGATTCAAGATTCAAAAGCATTTATTTTCAAATAAACCATTTACAGGCACTTTTGACTTTTATGATTTGTTTTGATTGATATTTCAAAAAATTACCTTACGTTTAGTCGCTATCTCAGACCAGTTGCTATGCTAACGTTAGGTACTCGGTGAAATGATTTGGCGCAAAATCAAAATCGTGACAGACTGCTCCCGAGGTTACGCACATTTTTTTTGAACAAGCCTAACTTAATTGATGGCTACACTAGAATGAAAATGCAGAGTTTGGTTGGAACATAGCATAGACCACAAAACAAATGATCATTTTTGTCTTTTTTGTACAAAATAAAAAAGATTCCAGAAAAATCAGACATTATCAAACTGTGTGCTAATCTGCAACTGAAATTAATTGTAGACTCTAAATCAGATATAGATGGTTGAATGTTATGCGATGAAGTTTAAAATCTTTTTGGCCTGATCAGAATGTGGCTACTCCTGTCTTTAATTTAAATTTGATCTAAGAGCGCAACTTGCAAGAGCTGTATCCAAATGTATAGTTAACATTGCAAATATTGATTACTATGCCAGTAACTGTGGTTAGGGGGGAAAGGAGTTTTTCTAAGCTTAAGCTGATAAAAATCTATCTTCGATATATATATATATCGCAATCTAGATTCACGAACTTTTGTTTGTTTTGGTATGGTTATGTGAAGAGGAGGGATGAAACGCATGTTACTAAAAGAGTTATGGGTATACATGTGGATGGTGCATGTGGATAGTGGTGGGGAGGGAGAGGGAGGCCAAAGAAAAGATGGATGGATTGTGTGAAGAGTGATATGAAAGAAAAGGGAGTTAGTGATAGCGTGGCCGGTGACAGGACTGAATGGAAGAAAAAAACATATAATAATAATAATAATAATAATAAATCATTTATTTTCAGGCATCTTGGCCCATAGATAAATACCTTATAAACTAACATATATATAAAGTAAATTAAATACAATTTATTGTTAATAAATACGACTTATGACTATGTTAGTAACACTTCACTGCACTTGTTCACTTTGTGCTGTTCTGTGGCACTTGTCCGCGGAAGCGACGGAACACCACGCCCTGCGGCCAAAAGTCTTCCTTCAACATGAGGGGCAGAAAAGTGTTCGGGACTCGCACCACGAACGCCTTGAAATTGACGCTTTGATATTCCATTCACATCTGCAGTGGGGCCATCGAGAGGCACCGGTTTGCCGTTTCCCTCGACATCTCGAAGGCTTTCGATAGGGTCTGGCCTTATTAGTAGGCTTCCTACTTTCGGTTTACCTGCTGGATTGTGCGCAGACTTCCTAAGTGCTAAGTGCGATGGCTGCTCGTCCGGGCAAATGGCCATTAATGCCGTATTCCCTCAGGGATCAGTGCTCTCGGCAACATTGTTCTTGCTGCACATAACCGATCTGCTAAGCCCGGTACCTTTGGGAATGCATTCGTGTGCAGCGCGCAGCACTGTGGCTAAGAGTTACATGTCCAGCGCATGAGCTAATGGGTCACAGATCTAGTCTCTCTGGGAGGCTATATTTGATAGCTTGAGCTTGTCCTTGGAGGCAAGTCTCAGAATGGGGCGATACCAATTTGGTCAGGTCCAATGCTGCTAAAACCAAGGCGTGCCTATTTTCCGCTAAAGGGAACCAATTCTGCCCTGCTCCAACTTTGCAGGGTGTAACCGTGCCGACCATCTTGATCTTCCTGGTGTTACGTTGACAACAACTGTCAACTTTGGGTCATACATCGAGGCAAAGGCTCAACTGGCTGCAAAAAAGTTAGGAATTGTCGTAAAGGTCAGACAGTACTTCACACCGGAACAACGGATCATGTATGGAGTACTGCTCTCATCTTTGAGACGGATCTGCAAGAGACCAGCTTGATGCACGTGTACTTGAGACAATTGAGAGGCGAGCCAAGACGATCATTGGCAACGATGCACTCGTCGAGTCGTAAAGTCTTGAGTGAGCATCGACGCAGAGTTGCTAGCCTTTCGATTTTGTACCGGTTGTATTGGACATCCCACCTATACGCACAAAACGTTTTGGGAACACATTCATTGTGCGTAGGTACAAGTTCTAAGGAGTGGAATTCCCTGTGTTTCCTGATAACTACATCCTGGGGATCTTCAAGTCAAGAGTGAATAAGTTATTTCTAGGCAAGTTCGCTCCATCGTCGACCACATAGACGCTTTCCATCAGGTGAGATAGTCGTTAAGCGCAAGCCTATAACAATAACAAAAAAAACGGTTTTGCGCTGATCCCATGTTATTACATGGGATCAGCGCAAAACCGTTTTGGGACAAGGACAGGAAGATGATGATGATGATTGATGTTTTCTATTCCTTTTATAATATTTATCTTTGTTTAGTTTAAATGCAGAGTTTTATAAATTGTATTTTACCTTATGAACGACTAAATTTAATTACTGTAATGTTCATAATTATGTATTAAATTTAATTATAATAGATAAATGTCTTGCTTTTTTTTCGTATCAGTTTCAATAGGAGACGGGGGGCGCCGTAGAAATCTCGCCCAGGGTGCTGTTAGTGCTCAAACCGGCACTGGATATCTCCGTGCAACATACCATCTCTATAAACCTAAGTACCTACAAGTAACTTAACTTTTTTTTGCATTTAACTTTCTAGAACTACGTTTATAGTCCGGTGAATTTAGGGCGGAATTCACCAATAAAACTAATCGCGTTTTAACGTTTGGCTCGCATAATCGCGTTTAGCCGCTGTCACTAGTGTCACTTGTCTGTATTTTTCTTTTGTTGTATTTTTACAAGTGACGCTTGTGACAGCGGCTAAACTCGATTATGCGAGCCAAACGTTAAATGCGATTAGTTTTATTGGTGAATTCCACCCTAAGACATCCAAGTTTACAATAATTCGCATCAAGCTGGAAATTGGTAGGATTGTTCAAAACACCATCATAAATGAAACCTAAAAAGTTCTCATCGACCCGACACCTGGTTGCGCCTGGTGGCTTGATTTGATTTGATTTGATTTGATTTGATTCAAAAAGTTGAAAGAGGTCATCATATCGTTATTAACATAACCACAATATGTAGATGGTGAAGATTCCCTGGGCACCATTGACTGCTCATTTCATTTAGTTATGTCTACGGCCCGGAGGTGTTAACATGTCATCCGCAACACTTTACGTTCCCTCGTGGTTGGAAGACCTGTAGGAAACAAAGCATACGCTACTTACTTAGTAATTTTAATAATAATAATAATATTACTTGTATTTAGTTAGGTATTTGTTTTTTATTTTTGTTTACTTAGCCCTACGTGTCTGACCTACTTGCATCCGGCACTTGCATTAGTTGTCATCATCGTCGCCACCGAATGGGTGGCGACGATGATGACATAAAAGGCAGTCATTGTGACACGCAACTAATAATATTGCTATGATCAAGCGACACTCACCTTCCTATAAATCTATTTTCAATTCTTTCTTCTAAATCACTTTACTGATAAGTTGATAACGTCATAATACACATACATTATCTGATCGTGATCTTTTTTCAAAGTACCCGAAGTTAACAACAACTTTTTGCGCTGATCCCATGTAATAACATGGGATCAGCGCAAAACCGTTTTGGGACAAGGACAGGAAGATGATGATGATGATTGATGTTTTCTATTCCTTTTATAATATTTATCTTTGTTTAGTTTAAATGCAGAGTTTTATAAATTGTATTTTACCTTATGAACGACTAAATTTAATTACTGTAATGTTCATAATTATGTATTAAATTTAATTATAATAGATAAATGTCTTGCTTTTTTTTCGTATCAGTTTCAATAGGAGACGGGGGGCGCCGTAGAAATCTCGCCCAGGGTGCTGTTAGTGCTCAAACCGGCACTGGATATCTCCGTGCAACATACCATCTCTATAAACCTAAGTACCTACAAGTAACTTAACTTTTTTTTGCATTTAACTTTCTAGAACTACGTTTATAGTCCGGTGAATTTAGGGCGGAATTCACCAATAAAACTAATCGCGTTTTAACGTTTGGCTCGCATAATCGCGTTTAGCCGCTGTCACTAGTGTCACTTGTCTGTATTTTTCTTTTGTTGTATTTTTACAAGTGACGCTTGTGACAGCGGCTAAACTCGATTATGCGAGCCAAACGTTAAATGCGATTAGTTTTATTGGTGAATTCCACCCTAAGACATCCAAGTTTACAATAATTCGCATCAAGCTGGAAATTGGTAGGATTGTTCAAAACACCATCATAAATGAAACCTAAAAAGTTCTCATCGACCCGACACCTGGTTGCGCCTGGTGGCTTGATTTGATTTGATTTGATTTGATTTGATTCAAAAAGTTGAAAGAGGTCATCATATCGTTATTAACATAACCACAATATGTAGATGGTGAAGATTCCCTGGGCACCATTGACTGCTCATTTCATTTCATTTAGTTATGTCTACGGCCCGGAGGTGTTAACATGTCATCCGCAACACTTTACGTTCCCTCGTGGTTGGAAGACCTGTAGGAAACAAAGCATACGCTACTTACTTAGTAATTTTAATAATAATAATAATATTACTTGTATTTAGTTAGGTATTTGTTTTTTATTTTTGTTTACTTAGCCCTACGTGTCTGACCTACTTGCATCCGGCACTTGCATTAGTTGTCATCATCGTCGCCACCGAATGGGTGGCGACGATGATGACATAAAAGGCAGTCATTGTGACACGCAACTAATAATATTGCTATGATCAAGCGACACTCACCTTCCTATAAATCTATTTTCAATTATTTCTTCTAAATCACTTTACTGATAAGTTGATAACGTCATAATACACATACATTATCTGATCGTGATCTTTTTTCAAAGTACCCGAAGTTAACAACAACTTTTTCAATTTTCGTCGCTCAAAACTGGTTTTTGTTATGCACACGGAATTATGCACGATTGGGCGTCCATTACACGAGGGGTTTTGCTGTCAGTTTTGCCACAGTCAAATATTTTGATTGACGAAAAACCTACCGTCTAATGCGATGATTGACGTTTGCATGACGAAAACATAATGGCGATAAAATTCAGTCATTCAAACATCATTTATGATTGATGGAATTGATTGACGCTTGCATGACCGTGTAGACGCCTTACATGTACTTGCAGTCTTGTTAAATTTGGTGACATTTTTTATTTTTATTTATTTTTATTGTTATTTTATTATTTCGTACACATCTACGGTTTAAGACATTTATTTCTCAAAAGAATACAATTCACTTAATATGAGAAATACAAGTTATTCTTAAATACTAAAACGTTGACATGAGAAATGTAGGTACTCAAATAAACTAGTAAGTATTAAATTATCTAAACACAAAATTCTACAATGTCATGAGGGTAACAAGAAAAAAAAAAAGTACATATTTGTTGTATTAGGAACTCATTACGTATCGTTTCATAAAGGCAAGTCGATAGCAATTACATATTTTTGTTGTATCTAACTTTTTTATCTATGTTTTTAAGGTAATTTAAGCTTGTTTATTAAATTAATTGTAGATATGTATATTTTATTGACTCTTATTTACGGAAATTTACTTTGACTCTTTTCTTTTTATATCTTAATTTAATTAAAACGGGAAAAATCTTTCAAGATGTGGTGTTTCAAGGTTTTTTTGAATAACGTGTAGGATTGGATCTCTTTTATGTCATTAGGCAATTTGTTGTATAATTCTGCTCCCTCATATAGTATGTTTTTTCTTCCGTAGTTGGTTCGAGGTCGTCTCAGGCAGATATTGTTTTTTCGTCTAGTGATGCGTTTTTGTGTTTGTCCTTTCTTTGTAAACGTAATTTTAGAGTGTATATCTTTGTTATATGTATATATGTGTGAAAGTGTCATTAATTTAGTTTCTTTGTAAATCTTTTCTGTGGGTGTTAGGTAGTGGTAATGAAATAGTAGTTTGATTAGTTTATTTTGACATGTTTCAATTTGCTTTAAATTTTTTTAGCTGCAGTGCCCCACAGCTCTATTAGGTAGTCAATATGAGGTTTTACCATGGAATTATATATAATATACCTAACAGATTTTGGCAGACAGCGAACGATGCCTCGAAGCGCTCCCATAACAGAGGAAAGTTTAGATTTTAGTTTGTCTAGGTGTGGTTGCCACGTCAGATGTTTATCTAGATGGAGTCCAAGATATTTTTCGGAACTGACTTCGTTTATAGGTTCGTTATTTATGTATAAAGTTGAGTGGTTTCCTATTATTTTATTCTTAGCACTGAAAATAATGTAGTTTGTTTTAGTTATATTAACAGTTAGCAAATTACCTTGGAACCATTTAGAGAGAGTGTCTAAGTCTTGCTGAGCTTGTTCAATAATCAGTTCAATATCGTTGCCAAACAGAAATAAGCTGGTATCGTCAGCATAAAGTGTTATGTCACCCGTCAGATTTAGGTTATGTATATCGTTTATGTATATTATGAACAGCAACGGGCCAAGAATAGAGCCCTGCGGTACGCCGTAGGTTAAAAATTCACTATCACTTTGCGTATCCCCAATACGCACAGTTTGCTGTCTGTTAGTGAGATATGACCGAAACATGTCGAGGGCAGTTTTCCTGATGCCGATATCGTACAATTTTTGGAGAAGGAGGTTATGGCTAATTGTATCAAATGCCTTTTTTAAGTCGACAAATATACCGAGAGCTATGCGTTTTTCATCAATATTGTTTTTCAAGTTGGTCACAAGATCGATTGTAGCAGTTAGTGTATTGGATTTTGTTCGGAAGCCATATTGTTTATTAGAGAAGAAGTTAATAGCATTGAGATAAGTATCTAAGCGTTTATGTAGTATTTTCTCGTAAATTTTAGAAATTATCGGGAGGACAGATATGGGGCGATAATTGCCTGGATCGGACTTTATTCCTGACTTAAAGATTGGAATCACTTTAGCTACCTTGAGAGAATCAGGGAAGAAGCCATTTTGTAGACAATAGTTGATACTAGATGTAAGTTTGTGTATAATTAAGTTTTTGACGCATTTTATGGTTTTGCATCCAATCCCGTCTAAGCCTGTGCTAGTATTGGGATTAAGGTTATCAATGATTTTTCCTACTTCTTCTTCTGTAGTTGGAGATAATTGGAGTAGCTCATATGTGTTAGAGGTACTAGACCTTGCTGTTTGAGTGCTTGGCAGCGTATGTGTTATATTTTTATCCTTTTTTATTTTGTTAGCTAGAATAGACCCTATAGAAGCAAAAAAAGTATTGAAAAAATTGCATATTTCTGTAATGTCTGTGATTGGACCCGTTTGTGTAACTAATTTTGAAGGAGCAGAGCACGACTTTGTTTTATTCTCAGCTAAGTTTTTGATTAACTTCCACATCTTTAATGGTTTTTTTTCGCAGTTTTTGAAAGCTTTGTGATAGTAATTATTTTTGGTAGATTGTATTTGTTCAGATACGGCATTTCGCAGGTCTATAAATTTTTTTCTTATTGAAGCATCGTTGGGGTTATTCTTGTAAGTTGACCATAGCTGATTTCTTTTGTTTATCATTCGAATAATGTCTTTGTTAATCCAGTCTGATTTAAGCGTGTTAAGGATTTTAAATTTTGGTATTCTATTTTCATTTACTGCTTTCTTTATCATATGTTCTAGGCTATCGTAGTCACTATCTAAAATATTGGTGATTGCATTTTCTACTGTAAGGTATAATGCTGTGTAATCTATAGCATAATACTTAGTTTTCTTTTTTGTTTCCGGCATATATTTGCCCACTTCCAGATATATTTGCTTGTGGTCTAACATCGGGGATTCCACTATAGTTGCATGAAATTTATGATTTTTCAAGTTAGATGAAACGTGGTCAAGAATTGATTTTTTTGTTTGTGTGTCACGGGTACTAAATTTTGTATCGATTTTGTTCAGGATTACGTATCCATTTTCTTGCAGAGTTTTTGTATAATTATTTATTGATCGATTAGGATTAAGCAGGTCGTAGTTAAAATCACCAAAAACCAAACCTCTTTTCGTCCTCATCAGCTGTTGTGAGTATTCTTCCAGAAATCCATTGTTATTTGATTTTGGAGTTTTGTATATAGCGCCAATATCCAACGAGTATTTATCTAAATGAACCCATAAGTAATGATTGTCTTCTTTACATAGTTCTTCTGAGTAATTGTGTTTTAGGCAGTTATGAACAAATATGGATACTCCGCCTCCTCTGGTACCTTCTCTTATATTATAATAATAGGTGTAGTTTGGCAGTTTTAAATTTTTGGCTTCAGAATTTGACTTGATCCACGTTTCCGATAAGACAATCACATGTATAGGGCTAGATATGCTGTATTGTATAATGCAGTTTAATTCATCGAGTTTACCTGGCTTAACTATGCTACGTGCGTTAGCGTAAAGAAATTTAAGTGATTTGGTATTTTTAATTAAATTGCTGTACGAATCTGTTATTTCGTGAGTAGTGTTGCTTGGGGTTGTATCATCAGTATCTTGTGTAGTTAGTTTTTTGGCTGGATTTTCGTAATTTTAGGTGCTCCTTTGATATACTTTATAGTGATATCTTTTTCACCTCCTGCTAGTCGCCGTTTCAGTTCATCTTTCAGATTGTTCCGATACTTTTGTTGGTAGGGTGTCTCATCAGAGTAGATTTTAATTTCAACAGATTTTATGTTAGACTTATTGCGTAAAATCAATTTTGCTGCTTCAGATGTAGAAAATATAACTTTTATAGGTCTTGATGTATCAGGATTATACTTTCCTAGTCTTATAGTTTTGGTTGGTTCCATGTAGTCTGAGGTAGCCATTTTTAGTAACTTCTTTACTTCTTCACTATCATGGCGCATCTGACACTAAATACCTGTTTAGTATTTATCATTTATCACACATTAACATTTATATATATTTAATTACCTTACACATAATACTTATACATTACACATAACACTAATAAGTAAATAACTGCCGTTCACTCTCAATAAGGTTCAGTTGACAACCAGCGTCAGGCAACTGACTACCATGTAGTTGTCTGGCATTTTTGCTGAACTGGACCTATTTGGCGCAGCCGTGAGACACACATTGTTTTTTTGTTTTTTTTCTTAGTTGTCTTAAATTTTGTTTTTACAGTGTGTGTATGTACCTTTCCATGTGTGCCAAATAAAATATTTTTCTTTCTTTCTCTTTCTTTCTTTATCGTCTTATTATGCACACGTTTTCACACCACCTTTAAGGTAGTTACTTAGCGCGTTTTTAGGGTTCCGTACCTCAAAAGGATAAAACGGAACCCTTATAGAATCAATTTGTTGTCCGTCTGTCTGTGTCTGTTTGTCAGTCCTCCAGTATGTAAACTATGGTACATAATTTTCTACAGTATGCCAAGAATTTAATAAGGCGTGTCCACTTAAAAAAGTTCAAATCAATAATAAATCCAAATTTAATGAATGGGCTACTGCTGGAATAAAAAAAAGCAGAGATACTTTATATCAGCTATACCATGAAAAATCCTTGTCATCTGATCTTAACTTGCATAACCACGTTAGAATGTATTCAAAGATATTCAAAAGAGTCTGCGCCCAAGCTAAATCTAAATCAATAAGTAAGTTAATTGAAAATTCTAATAATAAAATAAAAGCTGTCTGGAAGGTGATAAACAGGGAAACTGGAAAGACAAACCAACGAGATCGGAATGAATTGTCGCTAAAAATTGATAATAAAATCATCTCAGATAGGTCAAAAGTGGCTGAGACGTTAGAAAACTTTTTCACCAACTTCCCAATAGAGGTTACGAAATCTCTCCCTTCTTCGTCTTTGTTAGCTGAATCTTTTTTAAAAGAACATTTCACTAAGGATATACCAACACTTGAATTTAAGCGTATCTCTGTTGATACAATTTTAAAAACATACAAGTCTTAACATAAAAAACACTGAAGACTTATGGGGTATATCCGTTAATGTTCTTGGAGATATTATTGATACTATTGCTCCTGTCCTAACAGGCATATTTAATCAATGCTTAGACAGCGGAATGTTCCCTGATTTAATGAAACATAGTAAAGTAGTACCAATTTTCAAATCAGGTAGTAAGAGTGATCCCTCTAATTATAGACCTAATCTGTGCTTCCAGCATTGAGTAAAATCTATGAAAAACATCATGCTCGACCAGATGTTGTCTCATTTTAATTCAAATAGGATTTTGCATAGTCATCAGTTTGGCTTCACGAAAGGAAGGTCAACGACGGATGCAGGAGTGAAACTCATCAGTCACATCTTGGAATCCTGGGAGAAGTCCCAGGATGCTATTGGCATATTCTGTGACGTGACCTCTCAAAAGCATTTGACTGTGTTGACCATAACACTCTGATCCGTAAATTACATCATTACGGAATTCGTGGACGAGCTGCTGATCTTGTTTTTTCCTATTTATCTTACAGGCAGCAAAAAGTATCCATTAATAGGGCGACGTCCTCGGGGTCTTTAGTAAACATGGGCGTGCCTCAGGGTTCAATTCTTGGCCCTTTCCTTTTTCTAGTCTAAATTAATGACCTTCCTTACATGATGGCTAATTTATCCGATATAATTCTGTTTGCTGATGACACTTCTCTTATTTTTAAAGTAGATAGAAAAGACGGTGATATCTTGCATGTCAACGAAAGTCTGGCTGTTCTTTCGAAATGGTTTATTGGTATTAATGGGTATTAAATGCGAATAAAACTAAATGTATAAAATGTTCATTACCGAATGACCCTCAAGTTGGCGTCAATCTAATTCTTGACGGCAACAAACTTGATGTTACTACGGAAACTGTGTTTTTAGGTATAACTATCGATTCTAAACTGCAGTGGGGCGCTCATATTAGAACTCTTTCAGGTAGATTAAGCTCAGCCGCATATGCAGTAAGAAAAATAAGCATTGACAGATGTAGCCACAGCTAGCAGGGTTACCCACACTGGAAATAAGAATGAAACAATCTTACTTTAAACGTCATGGTACAGGTCCATGTTAGTTTACTATGGTTATTTCCACAGTATTATGTCTTATGACATTTTACTGTGGGGATCTGCAGCTGATGTAGACTCAATTTTCATATTACAAAAGAGAGCAATCCGGGCTATTTATAAAATGGGTCCTCGCGAGTCCCTCAGAAATAAATTCAAAGAAATCGATATACTGACTCTGCCTTCTCTTTATATTTTAGAAAGTATTTTGTATGTTCGTAAAAACCTAGGTCTCTTTAAAATTAGAAGCGATTTTCATAACATAAATACGCGTAGTAAACACGAAATTGTATTACCCAAATGGAGATTAGCTAAGACCAGCAAGTCATTTTTAGTAAACAGCATACGCTTTTATAACAAGCTGCCAAAGGCGGTGACTGAACTTAGCGAGGGAAAGTTCAAAACCCATATTAAGCGTGTCCTAACTAAAAAAGCGTATTACAAGGTTAAAGACTATGTCGAAGACACGCTTGTGTGGCAATGACTGCTTCTGCACATGTGGCCCCCTGGTAACTCATAATATTGTGTAAATGTATCTATTAACTGCTCCACATTTGTTGTAATATATACTTTTTTTTTTTCCTCTAACACATTGCTTTTGCAGTATTTTTTATATTATTAGACGCCAACCACCATAAATTCGTT
The DNA here is from genome assembly GCA_905147345.3 of Mythimna impura. Taxonomy (NCBI): domain Eukaryota; kingdom Metazoa; phylum Arthropoda; class Insecta; order Lepidoptera; family Noctuidae; genus Mythimna; species Mythimna impura. The sequence goes on along the minus strand of LR990357.1, from coordinate 16,301,164 downwards.
AGTAATTTATTTTGTTGACATGTCATTTATTGATAATTGTAATTATTTATTTTTCTTGCTTATTTTATATAGCCTCTTTTTTATAATGTGAATGTGAGAACACTGTAGACTCCGCGAATTCTTACATTACTTCTATTACGACTCACTTTTTTTTTAAATATGATTATTTTTATTGTGCTTTTGGGTACAATATCGACTGGTCTACACAGCAACCACTTTTTTAAAAGAGTAACCATGGAGTTTCTTGCCGGTCCTTCTCCATAGGAAACAACCAATTCGGAATCGTGCACTAGCTTCTGACGTTTTATAAGTGCCCATGTAGGCCTATGTGAAATAAAAACTTTTTGACTTTGAGTCTACCTGTGTGTCTGTTTGTCAGTCTACCTGTATGTCTGTCTGTCAAGACCCTTTATCTCGAGAACGCGTGGAGTTATCGAGTTGAAATTAAAACCATATACTCAGGTCTGCGGTCCCTTAAAGCTGTAAAAAAATCAAACTTGTAAGTTAACGAAAAAAAAAGATACGGCCGTTTATGTTTCGGCGAGCAATAGGTTGCTCGCCGTCCTACCGTCCGGACCAAGCCCAAGTCGACGGCGCGTACTGTTCCATGCGCACCTCAAGGAGATGTCAGCAAACCGTAGGGGCCCAGCAGGGTCGAAGCCTACTGGGGCCAAGGGTTTGCTTCTGAAAGGAAAACTCGGCCCTGGTATGAAAGAGAACTAAGGAACAGGAGTAGGGTTTTAGTCAGTAAAAGTCTGACACACCCTCGCGCTCCGCCCAAAAGCGAGAGATGTCAAAAGATGATTTTCTAACCTAAAACAAAATGGGTAGGTATATTCTTTTCAGAACCGATGTGTCATACTCATGCGGAGGTGAGGACGCCGCGCGCCGTGGCGCTTCTCCAGCCACTTCTCAGAGGGGACTTACCACCGCTGCAGTCGTAGCGTGTCCAAGCCAAAATTACCTAAACGTTCATTCACCCTAATCAATGTTAGGCAGGTAAACTAACTTTGGGCAAAATTGATGACTGCTGTTAGTGATAATGACTGGATAATACTTAATTTTCTGATTATTATAATGATTGGAAAATTAATACCCACTTCGTAAATTAATTAAACGGAAGAAAGGTCTCTCACTAAACCATTTGCGAGTTAAAGAATGTACCTAGGTACTATGACTATGTTCGTTTAATAGGAAAAACGCGATGGGGGTGCGAGGTCAGTTTAGCGGGCTGCCTCCTTCCATAATAGGTAGGTACTACGATACGATCTCGGGGAGTCGTGGAGCGCCAGTCGAGCCCGGTTGCCGCGGACGGCTGGTCAAGCGTCCGCCGGTTAACAAACAACATCGCGACCAATTTCAGCTCCAGCAAGTCTTTCACTAATTCATCTTGGTTTTAATGGCCACTGACTAACTTTGAATTCTCTCGATAATGGGCTGTACCAGCAGTGCTCCAAACATGGTCAACTCAAGTACGGCAGGTATGGTAATTTGACATTTAGGCAACCCTTTTCAAACCTAATTAAAGAAGAGTAGGTAAGCACTTTCTTTTATTTTTCCATTTTTTTTTATAACACAAATTTTAAATTTAGTAAAAGGTAGATAGATAGATTCTGGTAAAGGAAGTCATACGCAAAAAATATACCTACTTATTATACAATAATTAAAGGTCACTCAACCTTTAGCAGTAAATTTAACTTAATAACGCAGAATAAAGAGTAAACCAAGTTAAAAAAAAAATTGGTAAGTTTCGGTTCTTTTTTTTTCAAAAACATGCTAAGACTAATAAAATTCATCGTTAGATATTTGTAGGCAGGAAGACACTGGTCTTCAATTACTAATAGGTTTGATTGCAATGAAGTGTATCTTTGGATTGACTAGGAATTATAAGTTCCAATAAACTTTATTATTCTTTTTTCAAATTTAGGTACCTATTTATTGGACTCTGTGTTTTGTATTTTCTGTAATATCGCAGTAAGTACCTACTTATGACCATGAAAGCTAATAAAGAAAACGTTTTTTCATATTAAGAGTTCCAACGTAAAAACTTTGCATTTCCAAGGGCAAGCAATATCAATGACGTATACCTACGACTTTCTTCTAACAAAAGAACTCTAGTGTTCTTGGTTTAACAGCTTTCGTTTTGGAAATTTTGTTTTGTAGCCGCCCTGAGAAGAAAAGTTATTCGTGAGATAAAATTTCTTACGTGAAAGTGATTGAAACAAAAATAGATATCCCATTCATTAGCAGTTTTAAGTCCGTACCTATATATATCATCAATATTGCATACCGCTTGAGACACATTGTTTCCAAGGTAGAACTCGTATTACAAAATAATGCGAGTTTTCTTAGATTCCATACAAAAATGGTTATAAGTAGGTACCTAGGTACTGCGATATTACCGAAAACACAAAACACAAAGAAACCAATAAATACCTAATTTCGTAAAAAGTATTTAACTTTCTCAGGTTCACCATTCACCATATTTTGTTTTATAGTTCATTACCTTTGGTCTTTCTGGCAACATGATACCTACTAAATTAATCAGAAGGTAGGTAATAGATGAATGAAGAGAGTTGAAATGAAAAGTTAGGTACAGATAATTACTTAGAAAGAAAAACGCTAAGAAAACTAATCATTTCGAAATAAATGTTATTTAGGTACCGATCTTCTGTATCATCTGCGTGAAAGGGACTCATTTTATGGTAAAATTAAACGTTAATTGTTGTTTCAGAGAAAAGCATCCAATCTGACGAGGAAATGAGTGACGACCAATCGAAAGATACAGAAGAAATAATTTACAGAGCGGGAACTGACACTGACAACATAAACGAGCTTCCAGCGTGTGATACTTTAGCAGAACATAATGTACATGTAGTTAGAAATAGATCTACTCCTAGTTTTAAAACAGAAAAAGGTATATTTCCCCTAAATGCCTTTGACTTGGCATGACGACTGTGTTAATATTGGATAGGCATTGATTATATCACCTAAGAAATCTATTCTTGAATACTGTTCGAAAATTTAGTTTATGAAAACGTCGGCTATCATAATTAATCCCAAAAATGTCTGGACGCTGAATTTAAATGAATGGATCATATTTATTTTGCAATTAGGTTCTAAAAACATTTTTACACTTCAATTTGACTGCCCTGAGAAGAAACACCGCAACAAACTCCGAGGTCAGTCTCTTAAAGTCCATACAGCAAACATAAGTCAATGGTCAAATCATATGAAAACCATGCAGAATAGTGCTTGAAATAGTCTTTTGAAGAAAGAACCAAACAGATTTGAACGCACCTCTCTAGTCAAGTACAAGCTTTGGTCAATATTCGTGTAGCTCTACTCAGGACTGCTAAGGAGTTTAACGATTTGACGAACAATACCAAAGAAAGGATATTTGGGTAGGCCGCATGATTCCCTTTCCTTGCAAATTACCAAAAATAATAACATAACAAAATTTTGTTACTTTAATTCATTGCCTGTTGCTGGAAACCTTGTGGTATTTTTAGCCGAAGCCTAAGTAAAATGATGTCCATAAAACAAATTGTTTATTGTACAAGAACGACAGTGTTTTTAGAGAAAAAATAGAAAGTGCTAGATCGCTGAAGTAATAAGAATAAACAAGTGTGGAGTTACCGTATTTAATGTAACCAATTTTTAGTAGTCCTTGTGGGTTACCACGACGTTTAAAGTAAGATTGTTTTATTCATATTCCATTGTGAGTAAGAGATGGCGCTAGACAACCTGTATAACTCTGTCTCTTACCCACACTGAAATAAGAATGAAACAATCTTACTTTGAACGTCATGGTAACCCACCTTATCATTTTGACCTTTAGTCGTAGCACGAAGATTCCATATCATACGAAACTGCTTTTGTTATCACTGACTTGTGGCCTACTGTGGTACTCACTCGAACCTAAACGGGATAGAAATAACATAATTTATACAGAAGGTATGTAGGTACCTCACTATCGTAACGTCAGAAGTAAAATAACCATGAAAATAAAATAATGCCGAGTGCAGTAGTTATTTTGTGATAAGATGTGCATGAACTTCTTGGTTTTATGTTGTTTGCATAAATAACAAGACCGACCACTGTCAGTGACCTTGTCGACATTTCATATGTGTAAAGAACCTTGAGTGAACTGTGACATGGTGTTAGTGTCAGTGTCACTGTTGGGCATTACAACCCCAACAGGGAGTGTCTTTAAATAACAAGACAGATACTGGACTCGCCAACGGACCATGGGCAATATTCTTTAAAAAACATCTTGTCTTTTAGAAAATCAAGTGGATGTTGCGAAGGTCAGTAAAACAGATTCGAGCGGTACACTAAACGAAGAGGAAAATCCACTTAAATTAGAACAACTGGTTGAGAAAGTCGTAGTATTGCATTCTTCAGAAAATATTAATGAAACGAAAACTGAGTCAAGCAAAGCTGATAAAGCAGAACAATCGCAAAACAATCAAGAATATAAAGATAACAGCAACAAAGAGAGGAATATTTTACAAGAAAATGAAGATCATTCAGATGTAGAACAGGATAATCATAAGTTAGTAAATAAATTTAATTGCCTAACTAGAAGTCATTTAAACAGTTTAACAGATACCAAAGAAAATTATTATAGTCATTGGTAGATATCCGTAGCTACATTAATCTAGTAACATATCTTACATTTAGAATGATAGAATAAATAGCTACTTGCCCACTTATGCACAATCAACGGATTTTAGGTAGGATATGCATTATGCTAAAAAGTACCTTCGTATAGCAGATATGCACTTTTACAAAATCCTGTTTTTCGTCATGCATGCAACAGCATATAGCAAACTGATTCAATCTTAGTCATCAATCAAACTAAATTGTTCCCAGGAGACAAGGGCATGAAGACAATGATGATGACTGCTACTAAATATGTACTTGTATTATTAGGGACGACCATCCCGAGGAAGCCATTAGTCCGAGTCAATCCGAGAGCAGTCGCGCGACTCGGTGGGAAGCTCTAGCGGACATAGCTGCAGAACTACCCCCGACTCTCACAGTCGACCCTTTAACGGGGCAAATTTTTGCGGTTTCCAAATAAATCATTGATCTATTTTGTATTCGTTTTTTTTTTACTTTCCTGAGACACAGTAAGTGTAACACCACTATGCGCTTTGAGGTTGTACCTAATTTTATTAACGTCGCGACAACATCATAAATTGAGCTGTGAGAAGCAGACATAAAAACAGATATCTACAGGGTTCGCACTTTGCACATCGTGACGCGTATTTATTTTTTTGACCAGGTACCAATGTTTTCAAAATGTTTTTTTTTGGTAAGTACTTATTTCGATTGGATATTCTTTACAAATTTTACTGCGAGCACGCCACATATGGTTCTTAACTTATCTATAACTAAATAATATGCGTGTGCACTTAATTTTCTAATTGGGGTGTATAAGGACACCCATAAGGGTAGAAAAATTTCAGTGCTTGAATTGTGATTGTAAAATCATAATTCAAGCACTGACATTTTTCTTATCGGCCTACCACACGCACAAGCTTCACCACAGTTTTGCCTGCGCTGTGGTTGGTAAAACTCATAGTTTTACATGGGTGTACTATGCCATCGAATTCCAAATAATCGAATATCAAATGATCGAACACTTTAAATCGCACATCTAAATACTCGAACGTTCATAATATCGAATGGTTAATAAATCGAACGTTCAACATCGAACACTCAATACGACGACTGTTCAAAATATCGAATGTTTGTTTGATTGAGCGGCCAAAGCATCGCACATTCATTCAATAGAAATATGATTATACTGATTACCTTTTACACAGAATACAAGAAATATTCAATTTTATTAATAAATCAGATTACAATCTTCAATATACATTTACAAAATTACAAATACATTTTATAAAATTTTTAGAGCAAACTCTAATAAATCCATGTGGTTTTTATTATTTAACTAGCTTCTGCCCGCGACTTCGTACGCGGATCCTGTTGCTTATGCCAGCGAAAACGGGGTCGTCAAAATCGAAGATCTGAATTGTCTGATGTCGAATTCTAAAAGCCCGGGGACGGGAAAACAACGTGATGCGCGAGACGATTCGAGACGTTCCAGATCTTTCATTTTTGTAAGTCAACAGGAAATGCCCATCAGACTAAACAATTGCTAAGACGTCATTCCTATATATGTTATAGTGTTGCTGGGTTTTGGAGTTCCACCCTCAGTAGGGGATCGACGCCGGTATGAAGGATATCCATCCTCACCTGTAAGAGTTTCGCTGCTAAATCGCTTCGGGCACCTTTTTGAGCACCGTCCGTCCCTCATCACTCACTCAGGCACTTTAATTTTAAATGAAACACCCGAGAAATCAAGTCGTGCCTGTCATGTGGCACCTGCCCTGCTAAGAGCTCGCGGGTTATTTCGGGCCACTTAGGGTTGGTAGTGATGGTGATGAAGAGGTCCGGTCGACCGTGCTTCCGCACGTAACAGAATGCGTCCTGTGTCCGCTCGTGCATCTACCGCGGACCTCCCGTAAAGGTGGAAGGGAGTATCACTATCCGTCCAACATTTTCCGCGTTAGAGACCTCTCGCATGGCGTCCCTTAGCTGCATGTAGTTTTCCGCCCTCAGTTTCCGTTGATTCGTTCCAATGAACACCAACCGCTCCGTTTCAATTTTAGCATACTCATCGACCAGAAATTATGGTAATAATGGACGGTAATAATGGAGATGAGAGATGTCGTTGGAACGGAGCTGAATCATGTAACTGTAAAACTGGAGGGCGAAAGTCTTTTTGTTATAATTTGGGGTACCTGTCTGCGGGTCTACATTGTATACGGCAAAGTGGTAGCCATCCTCTCCGCGACAAAACATTAGGGGATATTGTAGGGTAGGTATCATAAGCGCGATGTGTCTCGCTTATACGCCGTAGGCGATCAAAACAATGTCCCTTTCGTCGCATTCCTGGTCAACCAAGAGGACGGCTAACTCGTTTGACGTTGGTGCGTTATATCGTCCTGGATGGGCTGCGGTCGATCTTTTGTCTGCGCTAATAACGAATTTAAAATTATCGCGCTCGTGTTCAGGCACTGATTCCAGAGCGGTTTTGAAATCGGTAACGTATGGGTTGACACTGTGCAGAGTGTTTTGTAATCCCCTTATAAGAAGACTCAAGTCTAAATTAGGAATGTGTCGGCATCGGACATTAGCCGGTTCAGAAAAATCTGCAATGAAATATAATTGAAAAAAATTCGGAATTTCGGTGGGAAGCAGGGAAACCTATCCAATGGTAGACTTGCCCCTGAATTTTTAAAGTCGGCACGTATCCAGATTCAGTGACTTGATGAGCTCCAAATGAAGTCATCTGAAAAGCACTGTTGTAGGCTCGAATATTGCTTAAGAATAACGCGATCTTACTCGATGCTAACGCCATCTAGTTAGAAAACGGAAACTACATATTATTTACCCAAATCAAATTATGAATGAAACTAAATTGTCGTTAATTTAACAGACAACTACATTATTTTTGCATAAAAAAAATGGTAACAGCAGCAAGGAATAAAACTAAGAATTAAATACTTAAATCAATTACCTACAACAAATGTGCTTGGTAAGTTAAAACTTAGAACCAAAACTTTGACTTGACTTCATGATAGTGTAGCTTGTTGTACCACCAATCAATCTGTTTAGTAATATTGGTGGGAAACTCTCCATACAATTAGATAGGACATGTAAAGTTCTCAGAATTAATAACAATATCGTTCCTAATGCACATATTATAAAAAATACAAAAACTAAAAAAAAGGATTTTATGATTTTTTTAAAACAATATGGGATTTGAACTCGCACTATTTAGTGCGGTAAACGGTCGCCTGACCTTACCGCTAAATTCTCCGTTGACATATTGTTGAATAGCTGTTCCCTTGCAATTTATAATATCACTGCCCCGCTCCTTTATAAAAATAGCGTGATTATTATGTTTCCAGAGTTAAATTTTTATTAACTAAATAACATGTCATTTTGTGCATTCAATTACGAACAAAAACCTTTAAAATCAATATTGCTTACCTCCCATAACATACGGCGTGATAATATGTAGCCTAAAGCCTTCCTTGGTTTACAAAGAACATTTTTGTTGAATTTCAATTCAATCTATCTAGTAGTTTTGGCATGAAGCCGTACCGTACACACAGACAAAAAGACAAACAGACAAAAATTCTAAAAAGTCACTTTTTGTCATCAGTTACGTTTTTCTAACAAAAGCCACTTATTTTTTCTCGAAAATTCTCAATGTACAGTATTTCTTTCGTTACTATTTATTATATGTATAGATAGATATTTTTTCAATCGCATCATCCTTTTGCATCCATCCATCATCTCCTCTTTTCTATGGAGTAGGTCTTCTAAATCTTGCGTTTACCTTTTCAATTGATCCCGGCGGCTGGGGCATGAGGGAGACCGTCACTAGAATTACTGCTTCGCAGAAGGAGGCGACCGCCTGCCATACTCCGGATCATGGCCTGTACCAGGGCCCAGCGCGAGAGGTCGTTGCTACCGATCGCCCTCACGAGGACACGGCGGTGTTCTGGCCAAGCGGGGCACACCTTTACCGTATGCTTCACACCCGGTGCAGCAACCTCCCGTACTTACCATATCCGGTTAATACCTGCGTCATGAGGAAGTTGAGGACGCGGTGACGTCTTTCCAGCCACTCCTCAATCTCTCAACTCAAACTATGGCGTGCCCAGAAAAGTTCTATAGTATGGTATGGTGGTTCCAACTTCTGTGCTATTCTTCAATGCTGTTTTGTCATAAGAAAACCCAGTGTATTTACTTTGAAATACAGACCAAAGTTTCTTATTCTGTGACCAAAGCGAGCGTAGTTTGTTATTTCTCGTCTCACGAGAAATAATATTTCCCCAAACATAATATTTTCCAAACCAGGGGCCGACCATAAGATATAGACTATAAGATGGTTAGCTTAAAAGAAAGGCGGATCCATTCTGACTTACTTCTACTACATAAAATTATAAATGGTTCCATAGATGCGGAGTTGGTAAATTATTTTAACTTCAGGGCTAGCCAACGCAGCAAGCGACATCATCGTATTTTTCAATTGCCTACATCCACCTTAAATATTACTTTTAATAGTCCTCTTACACGTATGGCAAGGCTTTATCATGAAAGGTCCAACTTGATGGATTACCCTATCGATATCTTCTCCATGAGTTTCGCTTCATACAGACGCTGCCTATATAAACAGTGCGAATAATGTACGTCTTTGTATTTCGGTGTGTTTTTGTCTTTCTAGTGTTCTAGATTTAAGTATTCTGGACACACTTTTTATTCTGTGTTTGTCTCTAATGTTCATTTGGTAAATGTCATGCATACCTGTTATTTGCATGGTTACTGAAATGCCAATTTTAGATATAAGTTTATTTGAATTGTAAGTGACTGTGCTGTTGGTGTGCTTAATAAAAATAAATAAATAAATAAAGTGTTATAATAAAATAAATAAAATAAAAAAAAAATAAAAAAGCCTTTTATTTCTTGCATTACAAGTTAATAAAAATGTAGGAAAAAGAAAAAATTATATACTTAGTTAATGTTATTTACAGTATTGTTTTTTTTTTTTTTTTTACTTAACACTAAATTACTTATTATTAAAATTTATCGTAACTTAATATAACGAAGTCTAATTAAAGCAGCTTCAATAAATTGAATCCTATTCATGTGCAAGAACCCCTCCTCAGGCGAGGGTGAAGGCCTCCTCTAAAGAATTCCATTTATCTCTATCCTGGGCTATTTCCGTCCAGCAGGGCCCAGCTATTTTTATTATCTCGTCTGCCCATCTCGAATGTGGTCTACCTTTGAGACGTTTGCCGTATGGACCCTTCCACTTTGTTACCCTAAATAAAGTGTTATAAAGTAATCTTATTGCAGGAGCGTTGTGTTTCAATCTTAATAGTAGATTAAGTGACTAGGGGATAAAGCAGTGTCTTTAAGTCGCGGGCGGCATGTTTAATTTCGAACGAAACGAAGGTTTCTAATTTTAATCCCGAACGACAGTGAGGGATTTATATAATTAACTTCCGAGCATATAAAGAAACCTGAGTGAAGTGAGGAATTCAAGCCACCCAAGATAAAGACAGCTTTATCCCCGTGTTGGATACTCTACTTTTTACACCATTTGTGAGATAATTAAAAGACAATGTAGTAAAACAAATCAATTATTAGAGAAATATAAGTATTATGTACAAGTTAAGGACGCTTTTACGCTTTTTGACAAATATCTCGGTTTTTCGGGTACCATTATGATGCACTAGGAACCATAATTAAGAGGATGTAATGGTTAATGGTATCAAATAAAAGACAATATATTCATCTCCAGGATGACGTAAAAAAATATTATGGTCTCATATAAAATTTTCATATTTTACGATTTTACCAACGCACTAATCGTAGAAAATTAGAAATAAACGGGGTCTGAATAGGCACACGTAAGCTAAATCCAGTGCACATTTTTAGCTTAAAAACCATAAAATAATACAGCTTATATAGTCTTCTATCCATGTAGCTAATTATTTTGAACCTACATAAATAACTTTAGGATTTATGACCAAAATAAAACCACTAACAATTTTTCTTCATACATTTTTCACCGAACGCACGATTTCTCGCGTCATTCCGCGCCAGACTACTATAGTATACTGACTGGCTATTCCGCGCTCAGAAGCACTTATGAACGGACGCCTGTACAACTTTCTTAGAAAAAATAAATACGTCGAAGGCGTCGAAGCCTATACAGGGTCATTGAAAAAATACCCAAAACCTCTTAATCCTGATTTCGTATCATGACCCTGAACAATATTTGTTCTACGACTTTGACCTCAACTAAACAACGTAGCCAAAAACAATTTGTTTTCATTTATTTGACGTCTGTAAAATTTGCGTATACTACGCGCGTACCCATTTTGATAGCCGCGCCGCGCGCATGTTAAATTGGACCTTGTCGACTTGCGTTTAACAAGGTAGGTACCGTACCTACAGCTGATTTGCTCAATTATTGGCGATTATTAAGTGCAAGCAAACAAAATCGAGTAAAATAATAAATGTAGGCAACATACAAGTAGTACATTGACCCCTGAATATTTCATCGCATTGTTCTACGCTAATAAGTATGTACCTACATAACAAAGCGTCATTCTTCAATATCAACAGATGGATGAAGTACCTACATTACTTTAAACACTTTGTTTTGATGGACTACTTAGTCTTGTTGATAAGTGTGTCTCCTGCCAGGGTTGCGGAATTTGTCCGAAAGGGTTACCGTGGCCCTGGAACGCAAAGGGCATACGAAGGAACACGGGTGGATTTTAGTCAGTAAGAGTCTGACACTCCCCTCCGCTCCGCCCAGAGCGGAAGAAGTCATTTGATGAATTCCCATCCAATAAAAAAAAATGTGTCTCATCTATGATAGGTAAGTGCAGTGCCATTTACTCTGAATGGCCGTTTTATCGAAAATAAGTACCTACACGACTAAGTTCTGCCTAATTGGTGTTGTGGTCGCAAGCGCGGCTACTAAGCGCTAGGTCCTGCCGTCATCGATCTTAAACATCTGCCCCCCTAGCCAAGTTGCAAACGATAAACGTGAACGCTTAGTAATCTCCAATAGATTTTCAACTTTATACCTAAGAGCATAAAGTTGAAAATCTATTAAAGACTACTGAGCGTTAGCGACCGGAACGAACGAAAACACTATGTAATCTTCAATAGATTTTCAACTTTATATCCAATTACATAAAGTTGAAAATCTATTAAAGACTACTGAGAGTTTACGTTTATCGTTTGTGACTTGGCTAGGGGGGCAGGGCGGAGTCAAAGCGCTAGGCCTTGCGCGACAAAACAAAACATTGTGTTACGCGGCGCGTCATTGTGCACCAGAACCATTATTAAGCTGTTGATCCCCGCATTAACGCCGGCGTTCACGCGCCATTGTCTTACTATTGTGTCTCTAATTACGCACTCAAAAGGTTAATTATGATCATAAAATTAAATTATTATTTTAATAGAAGGGTACAGTAAGCGGAAGTGCACGCTAAGGATTGTATTGTTGTGAACAAGCGGTACAGGCCATACCTATATCTGGTGGAAGGTACCTAACCTAATGAGATTTTTAATTAAAAAACAATAAGTTCACTTATTTAACAAAAAAAAAACAATGTGAATAAAACTTCAAACAGCTGATTCGCAAAAGTTCACGTTTGAGGTCAACGAGCTTTATACCGAGAGCGCTCGACAAAATCGAAACAGCTCGCAGTGCCCTAAGCTGATTTTAAAAGATTTTTAACCGACTTCAATAAAAAGGAGGAGGTTATCAATTCGGTTGTATTTTTTTTTTTATGTTTGTTACCTCAGAACTCCCGTCGTTTATGGACCGATTTGCAAAATTTTTTTTTTCCCTGTATAGGATATGCTTCCAGATTGGTCCCATTTTTTTCAAAATCCAGTTCTGATGATGGAATCCATGAGGAATCGAGGGAACTCCTCAAAAATTATAGGCAACCCTATGGTAATTTTAGTATTTTCATCAAGAACTTAAGCATTTACAGTCAAAAAGTAACATTTGATGAAGTGGAACTGATGAAGAAGACCAGAAATGGTCAACGGAACTTCATACACAAATAGATATTACAATGAAGATATACATAGTTAAGCGACTATGACAATACAAATAAATGAATGATTCTGAATAGTTACGTTGAAAATGGTATCATCGAAGTGATCTGATGATGATGATGGAGCCGGAAGGTAGGCACTGGAACTCCGTAATTAATCAATGTAACCTAGCCGTGTTTGGACTTATTAGAATTGTCATGAGATGCACTTTGGCTATAAGGTACTATCGAACTGATCTGATGATGGAGCCGGAAGGTAGGCACAGGAACTCCGTAATTAATCAATGTATCCTAGCCGTGTTCGGGCTTATTAGAATTGTCGTGAGATGCTCTTTGGCTATAAGGTACTATCGAACTGATCTGATGATGGAGCCGGAAGGAGGAAGGTAGACACAGGAACTTTATAATAAAACAATGTAACCTAGCAGTATTTGGGTTAATTGGAATTGTCATGAGAAATAGGCACTCTGTTTATAAGTGTATCGCAACTAAAAAGTATGAAATAAAAACTTTTTAGAAAAAAAAAATAACCGACTTCACTAAAAAAAACACTAAAAGGATCAAAATAACTTTAATTTCGGAAGTCGGTGTTAAATAAGAAACAAACAATACCTAGAAACACCGACTTCCAAAATTAAAGTTATTTTGATCCTTTTAGTGTTTTTTTTAGTGAAGTCGGTAATTTTTTTTTTCTAAAAAGTTTTTATTGTCAGTTCGGTTTTTATGTTTATCGCAAAACGATGTGAACCACATATTTCTATGATGTGGACTGTGACTGTTAGTCGTAAATTCGAATTGATAAGTTATCAGAATACTTAACAATCTTTTCTCTGAGTGTCTTGTCTGTGTGTGTGTATTTGATGTTCTGAATTGAAATGAAAAATCGTATTGTGAACGTGTTTACAATGCTGCGTGAGGAGTGTGTCCAGGACCCCACTTTTTTGCCTCGTGTCCACTCTGAAACTCTGCGTCGTGCTCAGGATCTAGCGAGCTGGTGGCGACCAATTTAGTTAGTATTGAGCGAGCTTAGGGTGAGTAAGTTCAATAATTCATACCTATGCATTACGATCGATCGAATGTCGAACATCCGGAATTATTATTTAGGAATGAGATTTTGTTCGTGTTTTTTCTTATCGTTATTACTTACATCATTCATCAGTGTTATTGATTAATTAAAATTGATGGTAGATATGTGATTACAAATGTTGTCATCAGGTACATTTCAAGATTCCCTTTAGTTTTGTTATTGTGGTAAATTGGTAACTACCGGTCAATAATTTTAATTCCACTTTCCCTTCATACTTTGCCAGGCTTAGGACTGGCTACATTAAAAAATAAAATGTAAGCAGTATTAAATAGCAGATGTCAATCATTACAAAAACAAACTATCGGATCCCGATGCCCCAGCCACACGCGAGTGACACAGCGAGCGAGAGAGCGAGGCTAGCGCGTGATCTCAGTCCCAAGAAATTAATTGTCTTCAATCTTATTTGACGAGTCGCCTACCCTGAATTCAAAATATGAAACCGCTAATAATTACTTATTTAGCGAGTTAGTACATAACCGAGCTTAGTCAATCTAAGTTGCCTATTGACTACTGAGCGTCTCGCTCGCTCGCCGTACGCGTACGTGTATGGCGATGGCGCCAGCTTTACAGGGTCAATAAACTTTAATCATTATTTGTTTAATGTAGGCGTATTTCAAAAGTGGAATCAGCTTATTTACAATAATTCGTTTTCTATTTACAATTATTATTATTTACACGATATTGTTACCTCGCAATCGCAGGGTCCCTCGGATGGCGATGGTTATCACGCACAAAACGTTAAAAATAATCACCGCCACATCCAACACAAACACCACATCGGAACACCGATTGTTCTTCAACCCGAGCTAACACCTGTGGGTTACTCCGAATCAGGTCAAATGCTTCATTAATTTTAGTTATTAGCATTTGCCTATTTTCAGCTGCACCGCCGCTGTACACTAAACTTTTAACATGACCCCACAAGTAAAAGTCCATTGGGGTGAGGTCTGGCGATCTTGGAGGCCAGGCATGAGGTCCGCCTCGACCTATCCATCGTTCGGGATACTCTTCGTTCAGCTTTGCTCTAACTGCAAGAGCATAGTGTGCCGGAGCCCCATCTTGCTGGTAATAAAAATCACGCAAATCGGCAAGCGGTAAATCCTCTAACAAAATTGGCAAGGTATCTGTTAAAAACCTTAAATATGTTTCTCCAGTAAGTCGCTCAAGAAATACAGGGCCAAGTAACGTTGACCACACAATTCCTGCCCACACGTTAACTCGAAAGTCATGCTGAAAATTATGAGGTCGTACTTCGTGAGGATTTTCATATGCCCATTTAATGTTTTTTTTTTTTTTTTTTAATTTGTTAAATTTGTAAAGTATTATTATTATTATTATTATTTATTACTTTCTTACTTTATTATTGTAGTTACTTAATTATTATTGTATTTAGTATTGTATAATGTAGAAGCATTTTTTTCAAACATTGTAAATGTGAGTACCATGGAGCTATTTTATGGTTTTTAGGTTACTATTGGATTTGTTTGACATAAATGAGCATGGCAGTTGAGAGTTTGTCATGCTCACTCAAATGTCTCACTGATGGTGGCGCGTGTGTTGGATCATTCGGTTCCCTTCAAAATGGTTGAGCTGAGTGGTGCTAATATTCGCGTCAGGTCCGTGAACGGGCGCTGTCAGTTGAGACTGGTCATCTCTTAGCTGCCAGTTGCTATTTTAATATCTATATTTAGTTTTTATTTTTACATTATTGACATTGTTCTCACATGATAGCGACAAGAAACATGTAACAGAGATATTTGTAATTGCAAAACATGATTGAAAAGAGTGTCCATGGAGTTTCTTGCACATTCTTCTCCATAGAGATCTACGCTTTGGAATGTGAAATTAGCATCATTTTTTTTTTTCTGACTGACTGACTTCTTGACATTTCAAAAGTGCCTGTAAATGGTTTATTTGAAATAAATGCTTTTGAATCTTTGAATCTGAATCCATGTGTGTTCATTCCGAGTGTTGAAAAGCCCGACACGACCAAACGTGGCTTCATCAGTCCACACCCACAGTACCAGCGGCCGTTCAGACAGGAACCAGTTGCAAAATGCCACTCGTGCTGGTTTGTCGGGGTCTATGATATCTTGAACACGTTGGAAATGAAACGGGTATTTGCCTTCATTGTGTATGACACTCCAAGCAAAGTATTGGGGAACGTTGAATCGTGCTGCTGCGTCGTATGTGCTGGCTGACGGATTTGCTGCAAAGAAGTCCAGTATTTCTTCTTCTTCACGCACTGTATGGGTTGGCGGACGACCGCGGTCACTGGACCTAGGTCGAAATTGACCGTGATCACGTAGACGCTGTGTTGCAGATAACATAGTTTCATAGCATGGTCTACGTGAGTTAGGGAAACGCATTGCGTATTCACGGCAGGCCAACGACACTTTATCATCGCACCTTGCAAGCATCCGCACCATCTCCGTGTACTCAATGTTGGTATAATGGTAAGACATGATACTTAATATTTATGTATGTAGTTAATTTACTAATACGCGCGAATTTCGATAGCGCGCACGCGTGTTCTTACGAGTAAGGCACTCATGCGACTGTCACCCCGAACCCCGCACCTTTTCCATATTCCGTACCTATTCTGGAGCGTGTCGCGCCTTTTGATCTAGCCGCGCCGGCCGGGCGGCGGCCTTTCGTCGGTCACCGCATAAATGATATATGCAAAATTTAGACTAAGTTTATTTTTTTTGTATGGAAAAAAAATGCTTCGAAATTTGAAAAGTCGTAGAACAAATGTTGTTCAGGGTCATGATATGAAGGCAGGATTAAGAGGTTTCGGGTATTTTTTCAATGACCCTGTATATATATATAGGCTATAGCACAGAATAAGAAATAGTACAAGTACAGAAATTGCACTCCGTGATAGCCAACATACGAATTTACCCCACCAACTGTGTTCCCACGTTGTCGTCGTGGTGGGGCTTGCGTGTCTCTGTGATCTTGAGGGCTATGCCGGTAGAGCTACTCATGCCGGAAGGCCTCAAGTGAGAGACCAGACCAAGAGGAACACACTCAGGGCGGAGTCCAGACGGACCGCCACGGAGGGTGCGCTGTCCAAAAGCATCGGCACCAACAGCTGTTGGTGTTTTTAGACAGTGGGTTTTGGAGAGTGGGTTCGCCTCTGGTACATGTCTGCATATCAGACATGAGCATGATGGCGAACGTGTTTATTGGGGACCCCACCCCATTGACAAAAAGGCAAAGCTGTGTTCAGCACCACTATGAGCGCGAGTAATAAAAATAATATTACCCCAGGAGGGTACCTGCATGCAGGAGAATCCCTCCCCGAGCAGAGCTCGGGCTGCCCCTCGTATTCTGGGGGGGGCAATTACCGCCTCGGGTCTTCGGACCCCGTACCGTCCTCTGTGGACGCACTGAGCCAGGGTGGCTCACCCGCCGGTAGCGTGGAGTCCCTGGGACCCGTTCCCAGCACATCCGCGGCGCCAGCGGGTACCGAACAGGCCGGCAGGAGCTTCGGCCTGGTGAGCGGAGATGCGGTGTCGGATTCCGATACCGGATCTTCGCTTACCCCAGAGATAATGGAGGTTGCAGACACCCTTCCCAGGAGGAACCAGTTCCTCCGGAAGCGCCCCATGTCGGGAGTCGGTCAGGGGTCATCTTCTGATGAGGCTTCGGCCCGCAAGATTTCCACCGCTGAGCGGGGGGCGGGCCGCAAGACAGGAAGGGGTAGGGGGCTCACTGCCCAGGATGCAGCCAGGCGATCCCTGGAAATCGCCAGGGAGGGGCGCCACTCCGGGGCAATTAGCGGTCAGGGCAGTCCCTCGGAGCCTTCTGCAAGCGAGCCAGATGGCATGGAGGAGGCGATGGCCAGATTTACCGAGGTTGTGGTCGCCGCCTTAACAAGCGTCTCTAAAAAAAGGGAGAAGTCAAGGAAGAGGGAAGCTATCTCCCAAGGCACGACCTCAATTACGGAGGCACTGGGTACCGTCTTGGAGCCCCTCAATAAGAGGATTGGGCGGCTCGAGGCGGACCTGGCCAGTCTCCGAGGAGCTGGCCCCGAGACGGCGCCAAAAGGTGGACGCAAACGGTCACAGCCCCAGCCAGAGAGCGAGGTCCTGACCCTGCTGCGGCAGGAGCTGGCTGCCTTCCAGCAGCAGCAGCAGCAGCAGCAGCAGCAGCAGTTCTCCGTTCTGGAGGGCATCGTTCTGCGCCCACCGCTTGCGGCCTCCGGCCAACGGAAGGCGGCATCATACGCCGCCGCCGCCGCGATCCCAGCTGTTGCGCCCAAGCCGGGCCTGTCGGGGCAAGCAAAACGCGGGTCTACGGTGGTGTCGGAACCCGCGAGGCCAGCCCCGGCAGCTAAGCAACAGCAGAGGAAACCTGTTCCCCCCCCTAAAAAAGGCAAGGCGGCAAAAGCTCCTGCTGCGGTGGCGAGCCGGCCTCCTTCGCTACCCCAAACTGTAGAGTCTCCGGCCGACGCCGAATGGCAAGTGGTCGGAGAGAAGAAAAGGGTGGGCAAGGCGGCTAGGGCGGCCAAGAAGCGCGAAAGGCGGCAGCAGCGCAAGAAGAGGGCCCTCGCTGCTAGGCTTCGCGCCCCGACATCCGCAGCTGTAGTGATCACATTACAGCCAGGTGCGGAAAAGAAGGGCGCGACCTACAATGAGGTGATGACCAAGGCGAAGCGGGCGGTGGACCTCACCGAGTTTGGCATCGCCGGGGGATTGCGAATGAGGACCACCGCAACCGGAGGCCGCATGCTGGAAGTCCCTGGTGCGGACAGCGGCCCCACCGCGGACGCTCTGGCGGTGAAGATACGAGCGTCCCTAGACGCGGAGGTGGCCCGAGTATCCAGGCCCACGAAATGCATCGATATGCGCATTATGGGCCTGGACGACTCCGTGACGGAGGACGAGGTGGTGGCCGCGGTCGTCAGGACGGGAAAGTGTCTTGGCGATCAGGTGCGGGCAGGCACTATCCGTGCCGACAACACGGGCATGCGAACCGTCACGGTGAGCTGCCCCGTGTCGGCGGCCAAGGCCATAATTGGGGAGGGCCGAAGGCTCTTGGTGGGCTGGGTTTCAGCGCAGGTAAAGCTCCTGGAGCCCAAACCTCTGAGGTGGTTCCGTTGCCAAGTGGGCCACCATGCAGGGGTCCACTGCACCTCGGAGGTGGACAGAAGCGATCACTGGTTCCAGTGCGGTCGGCCCGGCCACAAAGCCGTAGCCTGTAACGCTGCACCTCACTGTTATATGTGTGCAGCGGCTGGCAAGCCAGCCGACAACCGGGCTGGGAGCAGGAACTGCGTTCCCCCAACGAAAGCCAGGGGTAAGGGCAAGAGGCCCTCCCCCACCACCGCCGTCACCGCCGCAGCCGCCGCTGCCGCAACCACAGCCACCGCCGCAACTGCCGCGGCAGGGCCCTCACAGGGGGCTCGGGAGGAGGCTGTAATGGAATGCCAATAATTGCTCCATTACGTCTCCTCCAGGCGAATATCAACCACTGTGCCCCCGCTCAGGATCTGTTGCTCCAGAGCATGGCGCAGTGGTCGATTAACATCTTCGTGGTCACCGAGCCGTACTACGTCCCACCCAGGGCTGGCTGGGTGCAGGATCTGAACGGCTCGGTGACATTAATTTCGTCGGCCGCCACCGGTACCCCGTCCCTAGAGGGTGTCAAGAGGGGACAGGGTTGCGCGGCAGCAAGGTTCGGGGACATCGCAGTAGTAGGTGTATACCTCTCCCCGAACCGAACTCTCGCCGATCTCCACAACTCCCTTATGGAGCTGAACATCGTCGTCGCCGGGTTTCAATCCCTCCCTGTGGTTGTTTGCGGAGACTTCAACGCCAAGAACTTGGCTTGGGGTTCCCGGTACACAGATACGCGGGGCCGGATGGTGGAGGACTGGGCCCTGGAGTCAGGCCTGGTCGTCCTAAACCGGGGTTCTGTCCCCACGTGCGTGCGGATGCAGGGCGAGTCCGTGGTGGACATATCGTTCGCAAGCCCCGCTCTGTCTCCGCGCGTCATTGACTGGCGCGTCATGGAGGGGGTGGAGACGTACTCAGACCACCGGTACATCCGGTTTGACGTTTCCGCCCAGACCTCAACCGCGCCGGTCCGACAGAATCCATGTGGTCCGCGGTGGGCACTAAAACAGCTGGACCGGGAGCTCCTCCTGGAAGCCGCTATCGTACAGGCCTGGGTGTCAGCACCGGACAGGCCTGTTGACATAGATGCCGAGGCGGAGTGGTTCCGGGAGGCCATGTCAGAAATATGCAACGTGGCAATGCCCCGAGTCCGGCCAGGACGTGCCTGGCGTCAGGTCTACTGGTGGTCGCCGGAGATTGCGGAACTGCGCAAGGCATGCGTTGCCGCACGGCGCCGGTACACCAGACACCGCAGACGCCGCATCCGCCCTCCGGATGCGGAGGCCATAGAGGCGGAGCTGTACGAGGGATACAGGGTGGCGAAGCGCACCCTCCGAGCGGAGATACGGCGAGCCAAACTACAGGCCCGCGACGTGTGGTTGGGGACTCTGAATGGAGACCCATGGGGACGCCCCTACAAAATGGTGCGGGATAAGCTCCGCGCCTGGGCTCCTCCGCTGACACAGAGTCTCCGGCCCCAGCTCGTGGAGGGTGTAGTGAACGCTCTGTTCCCATCAAGAGAGGAGCATTCTTCCCCGCCAATGGCTCCGCCTCTCGCGGTGTCCGACGCGGACCACGACGGCGATGGCGACGACACTCCAGAGGTGACCGAGGTAGAGATGAGTGTGGCGGTACGAAAGCTAAACGCTAAAAATACCGCCCCAGGACCCGATGGCTTACCTGGGAAAGCCTGGGTTCTGGCCATGGAGGAACTCGGGCCTCGACTAAGAGGGCTGTTTAGCGCATGTTTGGAGAGGGGCCAATTCCCACTTCGTTGGAAGACCGGGAAACTGGTCCTTATAGCGAAGCCGGGGCGCCCTGCGGACTCTCCGTCTGCATACCGGCCCGTAGTGCTGCTCGACGAGGTGGGCAAGCTCTTTGAAAGAGTAATTGCAGACCGCCTCGTCGCGCATTTAGCGCGGGTGGGGCCGGATCTTTCGGACAGCCAGTTTGGCTTCCGCAGGGGGCGCTCCACGGTGGACGCCATCATGCGCGTGCGAGCCCTCACGACGGGGGATGCGGTGTCCCGGGGCAAGGTCGTAGTGGTGGTGTCCTTGGACATCACCAACGCTTTCAACTCCCTGCCCTGGAGTAGCATTAGGAGGGCACTCCGGTATCACCAGGTGCCCGACTACCTCCGTCGTTTGATCGAGGCCTACCTGAAGGACAGGTCTATCATCTACCCTGGTCACGAGGGAGAGTGGAGACGGCGAGAGATGTCGTGCGGTGTTCCGCAGGGATCGGTACTAGGACCGCCCTTGTGGAACATCGGGTACGACTACGTGTTGCGCGGCGACTTCCCCGACGGGGTCAGCGTGGTCTGTTACGCTGACGATACGCTGGTCCTGGCGCAGGGGGAGTCACACCAGGCGGCGGCCGAACTAGCGACACGTGGGGTTGCGACAGTCGTGGACAGGATCAAAGAGTTGGGACTCGAAGTGGCACTGCACAAGTCCGAGGCCATGTGCTTTCATGGCCCTCGGAACGCGCCACCACCGGGTTCCCAAATAACGGTAGGAGGGGTTCGCATCGACGTCGGGTCGACGATGAAGTACCTGGGACTTGTCCTCGACAGTCGGTGGAACTGTGTGGAGCACTTTCGACGTCGGACTCCCAAACTGCAACGGACCGGGGCTGCCCTAAAGCGGCTCCTGCCCAACCTTGGGGGTCCAGACGCCTCCTGCCGGAGGCTCTACGCGGGAATCGTTCGGTCCATGGCCCTTTACGGGGCGCCGGTGTGGGCGCCGTCGCTGCAAAGGCGACCGGCGGCCATGCTGAACGCTTGCCAGAGGGTCATGGCCATCCGGATGGTACGGGGATACCGCACGATTTCCCGCGAAGCGGCGACCCTCCTTGCTGGCCTGCCACCATGGGATTTGGAGGCAACAGTCCTTGCACACATGCACGATTTGCGCGTGGAGATGCAACGCCGGGGCGAAACTCCGCTGCCGCGCCAAGTCGCGGCATGGCGGACAGAGTTTCGGCGGGATCTCATGGTGGAATGGCGACGGCGACTGTCGCAACCCAGTGCTGGGCACGCTACAATTATGGCGATAAGTCCCCTCTTTGAGGAGTGGCTGGAGCGGCAACACGGCGTCTTCACTTTCCGCATGACGCAGGTCCTCACCGGACATGGCAAGTTCGGGAGGTTCCTGCATCGGATTCAGGCGGAAGCAACGCCCGGGTGTCTTCATTGTGCGGACCACCCAGAGGACACGGTGGAGCATACGGTGGAGGAGTGCCCCGCTTGGGCGGAGCACCGCCGTGTCCTTGTGGAGGCAATTGGCGGCAGCGACCTTTCGCGTCCGGCCCTGGTTCAGGCTATGGTCCGGAGCGAGGAGGAATGGCAGGCGGTCGCCTCCTTCTGCGTAGCAGTAATGCTAGCGAAGGAGGAGGCTGCACGCGTGAGGGAACGAAGGTCTTCACGCCCTAGCCGCCGTAATTTCGACCCCGACTACCAGCCACGGTAGACGCGGGCTTGCGGACGTCGAGCACTGGGTAGCTCGTCGTCCGGCTGTTCGGTAATTAACCGGACCGAGCCCAGTCGTTAACAGCGCGTAGTGATCCTCGCGCTCCTCAAAGAGATGTCAGCAAACCGTAGGGGCCCAGCAGGGCCGA
The DNA here is from genome assembly GCA_905147345.3 of Mythimna impura. Taxonomy (NCBI): domain Eukaryota; kingdom Metazoa; phylum Arthropoda; class Insecta; order Lepidoptera; family Noctuidae; genus Mythimna; species Mythimna impura. Next base: position 16,278,647 of record LR990357.1, on the reverse strand, counting down.
TGCCCGCTAGCTAGGACCGCGGAGAATTTCTGAAAGGGAAACCCGTAGTCCTAGAACGCAAAAGGTAATTGAAGGATACAGGTGTGGTTTTAGTCAGTAAAAGTCTGACACGCCCTCGCGCTCCACCCAGAGCGCGAGAAGTCATTTGGATGATTTCCCACTTTAAAAAAAAAAAAAAAAAAAACATACGAATTTAAATCTACTAACAACAGCGCTAATGTCCATAATACATTGCACGGCACGGACACGACCTTGATTTTATTAGCCTACCAGATCCAGTGGCGCTCGTAACGAATCAAAATGCACCTTAAGTACGCGACACGAGAATCTCTTTTATATTATGCCCGATATGCGCCTTTGAACAAGCCGCTCTTGTTATAGGGTTAAAACTTTGTTTTTTTGAAAAAATGTGAAATAGGTACTTACGTTTTATTACATAAAATATAATCAGATTTTCTAAAATTATATGGTAGATAAGTACCTAATTGATTTCTACCTATTTACTTATATCCATACTTTAAAACATATTTTTTTTAAAGTCATCTCATAGAAGTGTCAAGAGATTGTTTGCATTTAGTTAGGTATCTAAACAAATGAAATAGGTAATTAAAATGAAGTGTATATATAACTTTGTTGGTTTTGTATGTGCGTTAGCTTTGCGTTCATATGTAATGTTTAAAAGGTAGGTCGTTTAAGACGTTATTATACATAATAATCAACATTTTGTAAGATATAATTCCAGTATATGTTGACCTTGCATTAGTAAGGTAGTCACTAGTACTGGGAGTTCTACTTATATTTAATGATTTTAAGGTCATTGACTCGTTTACGTGAAAAATGTCGCAAATACTTGAAATAAAAACTCGATAGAATAGTCGATAAAGAATTCAAAAATAAATTTTGTTAGCGCGGGTCAAGCGGAAAATCGAACACGCGTGTGACACTCTACCGAATTAAGCCTCACAAGTGAGGCCGCGGGCGTAGGCACATTTCTATACCTGTGCGCCAGAAATAGTACAATTACAGAAATTGCACTGCGTGATAGCAAACATAAGAATTTAAACCTAATAACAACAGCGCTAATGTTCATAATACATTGCACGGCACGGACACGACCTTGATTTTATTAGCCTACCAGATCTAGTGGCGCTCGTAACGAATCAAAATGCACGGTAAGTCCGCGCAGCGAGAATTTCTTTTATTATGCCCGTTATGAACAAGCCGCTTCTGTAGTAGGGTTGTGAGTTGTTGTGAGACACTAAAGTCTGTTTTTTAATTAGAGATAATGATTTGACAATTCGAATGTTGCATGTTTTTTCCATTTAATAAATAGTGAGGTACCGCAACCGATATTGAACAAAATACCGAAAATATCCGTAAATTAAGTTTCGTTTTAAAATGCAACTAATTATGGTCACTTTTTGTATTTTCTGAAGGTAATTTGATAGATGCAAATGTCTAACTTATAAAATAAAATATAATTTAAGCCTAAGACTTGAAAGACTAGCAAAAGCTGCGTCATTTTATTTTATTTTTTCGTCTTGATTTGTTATCACCAAACTCAGACTAAAATATAGAATTACTCAAAGTGATATTTTTGCAGACATTTTATTACAACTTTACTAATAGGTAGTGTTTATAAGGACTTCGGTTTGAAAACTAATACTTAATAGTTAAAATTAAACAATCTTAGGTCCTCTTTTTGTACTATTTTCGCATGGATCTCTTATATAATTGTAGTGAAAAACGAATCGAGTGTCGGTTTCTTGCAATGCAGTCATGCGAATTCACAGCTTGACAACCAATGAGCACGCCATAATCATGACGGTCAGTCCCCTCTTTGAGGAGTGGCTGGAGAGGCGTCACGGCGTCCTCATCTTCCGCATGAAGCAAGTCCTCACCGGACATGGTCAGTTCGGGAAGTTCCTAAATCGGATTCAGGAGGTCACCACTGTGGCTGTGGACTGAGCCCCAGTCGTCGACAGCGCTTAGTGATCCACGCGCTCTTCAAACAGATGTCATCAAACAGTAGGGGCTCAGTAGGGCCGATCTAGTTTTAGGCAGTAAAAGTCTGACACGCCCTCCTGCTCCGCCCAGACCGGGAGAAGTCATTGGATGAATTCCCATCTTGAAAAAATCTAGACGACCAATGATGATAACTTTTTTAATTCTAAAGCGTAAACTGAGACTGTCTCGTTCCGCTCTTGTAAACAAGATATAAAATTGTGTTGGGACGCCCATATACTGGAGCTCCCTGGTAAAAGAAATTAGCTAAGAACTCATGATTTTCAACCGGTTTTCAACCGCGCCCGCCACAGTGGAGGAAACACGAGAAAAGGGTGGAGCTGGTTTATTTCTAAACTCTCGAGACCGGAGTTTTGTGTGGTTACACAGTCGTCGCAGTTGGGGTTATCGCTTGAAAACTTGGCGGATGACAATCGCAAGACGGGCGGTTAGTTATCAGTTGAGTTCCAGACCGCCGTGGACATACACCAGAAACGAGCTGTTGCGTTATACTTACTTCACAGAAGAATTAAAAAAAGAAGGCCTATAAAGTTCTGGGTGCATCAATCGATTTTCGGATTTCGCATCGGATTTTTCTACCCCCTGAAGGCCACTGCGGGTGTTAACCGACCGCAGAGAGTGCGGGCGAAACCTGCCGAGGCTGCGGGTGACCGTGGCCCGCACGATACTACTAGTTGCCCGCCGGTGCAGCGGGGAGCCGGATATATTTAACTCTCTAGCATTCTACAGAAGTTGTGGGCCCGCAACCACAGCGGACGCGGGTAAAAACGGTTTTGTGAGTTCTTAGTATAAGTAAAAGTCCGAATGTAAAAAAACATGGTAATATTTTTAAATATTTCTAATTATTTCAATCTTCAATTCATATTAGACTTTACTATAAACAAACACTATCGTATCTTGGGCCTACTTTCCTTAAAGGTTGTATTATTAAAAGAATCGGTATAAAAAATCGAATATGGAGACATCACTTTTATCAAAAAGCAGGCAACATATTTCTGGAGTTTGACATTTGCACTTGTCAAATCATTATCTGGGATTAAAAAACGCACTTTAAGTCATTAGTCCATTGGGACAGAGCTAAGCCCCTGGTCTTAGAACGCAAAGGACAACCAGAAGAACATAGGTGTGGTTTTATTCAGTAAAAGTTTTACACGCCCTCTCGCTTCGCCATAGAGCGCGAGAAGAAATGATTTTCCACCAAAAAAGGTCGTGAGTCCATTTGTTTAGGTAGGTACTTTACTAAATGTAAACATTCTTGATAAGAAATGCCTAAAGTAGGTACCTATATTATCTACAAAATATATTTTCGTAAAATGCGAAATTAGTAGTAGGTACACTACGTTTTATACCATAAAAAAAGTAAAAAAACTAAAACCCGACTACGACAAAAAAAAAAGTATGAAACAAGATTTTCAAGATGCTGAAATAAACAAAGTAACTGGAAAAACAAGAATAGAACAAAAAGAAAAGCCGTAGTCACACGCTATTAGTGTTTCGATTATTACCTACCTATATGTGTGACTACGGCTTTTCTTTTTGTTCTATTCTTGTTTTTCCAGTTACTTTGTTTATTTCAGCATCTTGAAAATCTTGTTTCATACTTTTTCAGCGTCTTTTTTTGTCGTAGTCGGGTTTTAGTATTTTTACTTTTTTTTATTTGAAAGATTTTGGTGTTAAATCACTGTGCTTCTATACCATTTGCAAAAGCTTTTAAAATTTCTAATTAATAATGATAAATTAATTTTTGTCCACCAGAGGGCGCCACATTGAATTTTGATGATATATTTTGATAAGTACCGATGAAAAATCTTCCCTAAAAAATTAAAAATTATTAAAATTATTTAAAATTAAAAATCTCTGAATTAAAAAACCGAAACACTTTAATAACGTGTGACGACGGCTTTTCTTCCGCCGTCGTCACACGTTATTAAAGTGTTTCGGTTGTTACCTATAACGTGTGACTGCGGCTTTTCTTTTTACCTTGTTTATTTCAGCATCCTGGAAATCTTGTTTCATACTTTTAGTTTCGTCGTTTTTTTTGTCGTAGTCGGGTTTTAGTTTTTTTACTTTATTTTATTTAAATTACATGGTAGATAAAATTTATTTACATGTACCTAAGTAGTAATTTCCATAAGTACTTTAAAATGTATTTATAGAGAGACATGTTTTGATTGTTTACATTTAGTTAGTTAGGTATCTAATTGTCTAAATGGAACAAAAGTAAAATCAAGTGGTACCCAGGTAAGTACTTGGATATTGTAATATAACTTTGTTGATTTCGGCCACAAAATTACCTAAGTATCTATATATAAATATATAATATAATATTCCACAACTATCACACAACGCCGTCTAGTCCCAAGCTAAGCAGAGCTTGTGTTATGGGTACTAGACAACTGATAAACATACTTATATATTTCTAAATACATACATTATATAGATAAATTACACCCAGACACAGAACAAATGATCGTGCTCATCACACAAACATTTGTCCTGGGTGGGAATCGAACCCACGACCTCCAGCATAGCAGTCAGGGCCACTAACCACTAGACCAACAGGCCAGTCATAATCTATTTTATGTTTCAGCTAAGATGAGCTGAAACATTTTTAAAAGATGGTAGGTAGTTCATGATTAGTAATATTGTGAACACGATTATTTAAAAAACATTACCGCCGGCCGCCGCGCCAGCAAAAAATAACGAATCTAATGATGATACGAAAAGGAACACGAATCGTCCTTGTGTCTATAAACTGCAACAATAACCTAGATACCTGTTATACCTACCTACATAATAATTATGTAGGTTTCGGGATCCTTTGGAAGAATAAAGAATGAAAAGTCCACATTTTTGTTGTTATTCATGCACCCATGCTATGCAGTATCTTTTGGCTTTTCTCTTATAAAAGAGGCCCCGAGACGTAGGTATAAATTCAAGCCTACAGTAAGGCCGTGCGCGCACTGCCTTGCGTTTTTCTAACGCATAATCTGTGAAGTATGGAGTCTCATAGAAGTGCGCGCACTGCCGTGAAATAAACGCATGCGGTAGAATCACCGTTGGCCTCTCGCTGCAAATTTGCGGTGAATCTACCGCAAATATTTTTGTATCATATAGAGATCTAGGAAGAGCCGCGCACTGCCGCGAAACTAACGCACGTTTTAACCGACTTAAAAAAAAGGAGGAGGTTATCAATTCTGTTGTATTTTTTATCATCATTTTTTTTATGTTTGTTACCTCAGAACTCCGTCGTTTCTGGACCGATTTGCAATATTTTTTTTCCCATATGAGATATGCTTCCAGATTAGTCCCAATTTTTTTTAAAATCCAGTTCTGATGATAAAATCCATGAGGAATCGAGGGAACTCCTCAAATATTATGCATTTACAGTCAAAAAGTAACATTTGATGAAGTGGAACTGATGAAGAAGACCAGAAATGGTTAACGGAACTTCATACTCACATAGATATCACAATGAAGATAGTAAGCGACTATGACAATACAAATAAATCAATGGTTCTGAATAGTTTCTTTGAAAATGATATCGTCGAAGTGATCTGATGAAGATGATGCGACGAAAAAAATGCACGTTTTTAACCGACTTCAAAAAAAGGAGGAGGTTATCAATTCGCTTGTATTTTTTTTTTGTCATTTTTTATGTTTGTTACCTCAGAACTCCGTTGTTTATGGACCGATTTGCAAATTTTTTTTTTTCCCATGAAGGAGAAATCCAGTTCTGATGATGGGATCCATGAGGAATCGAGGGTACTCCTCAAAAATTATAGGCCACCTTATAGTGATTTTGGTATTTTCATCGAGAACTTAAGCATTTACAGTCAAAAAGTAACATTTGATGAAGTGGAACTGATGAAGAAGACCAGAAATGGTCAACGGAAATCCATACTCACATACACTAATAAAAATAAAAACACTAATAAAAATTTCGGAGAAACAAACAATACCGAAAAACCCCGACTTCCGAAATTAAAGTTATTTTGATCCGTTTAGTGTTTTTTTTTAGTGAAGACGGTTATTTTATTTTTGTAAAAAGTTGTTATTAACACTTTTTAGCTGCGATACACTTATAAACAGAGTGCCTATTTCTCATGACAATTCCAATTAACCCAAACACTGCTAGGTTACATTGTTTTATTATGAAGTTCCTGCGTCTATCTTCCACCTTCCGGCTCCATCATCATCAGATCACTTCGATGATACCATTTTCAACGTAACTATTCAGAACCACTCATTTATTTGTATTGTTATAGTCGCTTAACTATCTTTATTGTGATATCTATGTGAGTATGAAGTTCCGTTGACCATTTCTGATCTTCTTCATCAATTCTACTTCATCAAATGTTACTTTTTGACTGTAAATGCTTAAGTTCTCGATGAAAATACTAAAATCACTATAAGGTGGCCTATAATTTTTGAGGAGTATCCTCGATTCCTCATGAATCCCATCATCAGAACTGGATTTTTCCTATAAGGGGGAAAAAAATAATTGCAAATCGGTCCATAAACGACAAGTTCTGAGGTAACAAACATAAAAAAATGATGATAAAAAATACAACCGAATTGATAACTCCTCCTTTTTTTTTATTTCGGTTAAAACGTGCGTTAGTTTCGCGGCAGTGCGCGGTCCTGTGAATGCGTTTATTCTACCGCACGGAAGAATAAACGCACCGCATTCCACCGCAAGGCAGTGCGCGCAAGGCCTTAGGAGTGCGCCAGGCCTGCTTACGGTGAGCGGCAATTTCAACATTCAAAACTTGCCGCGCGCAGCTCAACTCTAGCCAGTATGCACAGCTTCTGTGGAAACACTCACTGAAAATATTTACCTACTCTCCACTTCGCATAGTCACATTTGTGGTAGAGTCCAGACTTGTGTAGTCTACATTTTTGGCTATTATTTATTTCTATTTATTGAGTGTCGCACCAAAATAGTTGATTAGTCGAATGACCAATTTTTATTAATTAGTAGAGTAAAACGGTAAACAACTGACTTTTGGCTTATAAATGAAATAACGAGTTTTTCTCCTGTTTTTATAGAATTTTTAACTTTATAACAATAACTTAAATTACCTAAGTGTTCTTCACTTTCATCAATGCCAATCCAGTGTCTTTTGAAGTTCCTCCAAACACAATAACAAATAAAGAAGACTGCTCCAGACTATCCCATATTGATTTTATCCACAAGTTGATTTTATTAATGAGTTCAACTTTTTTATCAACATCTAGTTTCAAATGGGCCATAGTCAAGTTATAATCAGGAACCGAGCCTGTGAATGATGTAATTACTTCTTCTACACTGTCAACAGTCACTAGCTTTATCTTCTTTGGATTTCCTTTTTTAAGCTGTGCAGATGTACTCTCTTTTGCTTGGGTTAAATATGTGTGATAATCACCAGTTATATCATCACAGCCTATAATAATAGATGATTTCTTCTGTTCCAGCATGTGATTGAATATTGATAAGGCATACTGTGGTGTTTTCACCATTTTAATTATATTTTCCTTAAACTTTTCTCTATTTGTATGTACAGCATCTCCAAACTCTATGCTTTTGCTTAGTTTCAACTGGACTAGCTTTAGTGCTGCTAAGGAATCTTCAGTTGAACAGTGACCTTCCTTACCCATTTGAATATCTTCTTTCAGAAATTCTCTTGCTAATGTTTTAAGTTTTGGTTTGCGAGTCCGTTCACCAGTAAAATTATACAGTAGACTGGTATCTATTATGTAAGGATGCATCATTTTCAAAGCATGCAGATCTGTGTTCAAAGACTGGCCTACTAAAATCGCGTCAGGAGGTAGAATTGTTCGTAAGTCATTCTGGACATCTTGCAGACGTTTGCTAACATTATTTAATAATGATTTAGTAATACCTGAAAACCTGGTTAAATAATCTGTGATATCGTTATAAGGTTTCACTAACGATTCATATATAACTTCATGCTTTTCATTAACTACAGATATTCTAGTAAGTTCGGAACCTGCACTTGTTAAGCACATTTCACAGTCTATACCAAACATTGGCGATGTAACAGTAACAGGTGCATATTCATCTTTTGTAAGAACATAATCAGCATATGCAGCACTCAATTTTCCTTTCAAAGGTACTGGATAATTTTCTTCAATCAATTGCCAGGCTGATAACACCAGTTGAGTTCTGGGAAATTTGTCATCATTAAAAAGGTTGACTTCATTGGTGTTTCCATTTCCTATAGGAAACACGGCTTTCATCATTATCATCAAATCTTTCCTTGCTTCAAGTGCTAAGTTCATACTTCCATACTTCTGAATTATGGAATCTTTCTCAGCCTCTGATAATGGCACTAGGGCAAGTTCTTCAACAAGTGAACCTCCATAAACTGAAGGTGTCAAAATTTCAACACAATCAGTGAATATTTTTTTTGTTTCATTGAATTCATCAGCATACTGTTCCCAGTGTTGAACAGATAAACCTTCTAAAATCAGACATGCCGTTTTTTGTATTCCTCCACATTTATCTAACACATACCAACGTGGAGATTCAGTTAGGTTGAGGTTACCAAGTAGTGAGTGTAGTAATAAATATTGTACATCTGTGAGTGTTAATGGTACCCTTTCAATAGTTGCAGTGGCCAAAGAAGCATTTTCACCATTTGCCTTTAAACGGAAGTTTGGTAAAGATTTCTTCCGTTTTTTCAAAACTTTAATTGATTTGATATCTCCTCCATTTTCTGTTGATGGATCAATGTCTGTAAATACAAATAAATAATTGAAACTTTCTTAGACTCTTGGTGTTTAGTATACCTCTTTCTAAACAATATAATAATGATCAGTCTTGATAACAGTATTCAACCAACCATTCACTATAGAAAGCAATGGTTGTGCTTCTCTAAGAGTTGTTTAAATAGAATGGCAGATAATATACAGGGCCCTCTTTCACCTGTTAGTGGCCCTGGGCACATTAGGATAATGGGGCCCCTGTGACCAAAATTAAGCACTATTTTGTTAGAAGAGACAAAGAACGAAGATATGCAAAGTTTAAACCTTATATAAACTTAAGCTTTATTTTTATTTCGGCTAAACTGTACTATACTGGACAGCGAGTTTTACGCTCATAACTTTTTATTGAAAAGGTTTATATCTAAAAAGTAATTATGCAAAGTCTCAATGTTAGAAAACATATAGTTTTTGAGAAAAAAAAAATGAAAATCGATAATTTTTCGTAATATTTGACGCTATTTTGACAGGTTTCGTTCACTTTATACCTTGTTTGTAGTACTATGACAAAGGTATTAGTTCATACAGCCACAATGAATATTTAACAAAGCACAAATTTACTTTAAAAATGACAAAAATGTAGCCAAATGACATATTATACATAATTAGACGTATTTAGCTTGTCCAATGCTAATAATAATAATAAAAACTATACCAATATCTACCCACACCACCACCACTACCACCACCACCACCACCTTTGACCACTCCTCAAAATTTCTATCTTGAATATCTTCAAAAGTATGCGTTTCCTAGATTCGGGAGGGGGTTCGGGGAGGAGGGGACACCCCCCCTCCCTCCCCCAAAAATCCCAATATTTCGCTGTCCAGTATAGTAGTTTTACCCTCTGTTTTCTCAAATAATGCTCTAATCATTGCAGTTCAGACAGAACTGCAAAAACTATACAGAAAAATGTGCATTGTCGGAAAACCTACTTTTAGGTTACAAATAAAAAAGTTTGAACTTTTGCATTTTACATCTGTACGTTAAAATAATCACAAAATAAATCATAAAATTCCGCAACACGCTTCTCTTGCTTGTCAGTCATCTTCAATATTATTAATGAAGATGACTGACGTGCACAAAAATAAACATTATTTACTTACTTTTCTCCAATCCGTTATGAACCCTTCGCTTTCTAGATGCAGTAGTAGTACTCATTTTAAATAACTATACAATACAAACAATACTTATGAGCTAAAAACAAAAATAAGTAAGTATATTGCTAGAAATAATTAATCACATGGAAATTATTTTTTGTGTTTCCATGCCGTGGTCTCGTCGTCTCGTCTGATTTTTTTGTTGGTTGAGTTGACAACTTGACATTGACAGTGCTGCTTTTTTTTTTTTTCGTTCGTTTTGGAACAGGCTAGGGTCAGAGACCATGCTGCCTAGTCATCAGTTTTTGTTTCTTTTTGTTTTACATTAGAATGCAGGTGTAACACATTTTAATGTTTGAATGTTTGAAGTATTTGGCAGCAAATGTATCAATTCAGCCTTCTCAGTAAACTTCGCTGAGGTATATAAAACTACAATAAAATTCTCAGCTCCATTTTACCGAGACCGCGCCTATTTCAATGATTCCACATACATATTATTCCAGTTGCGCAGACACTTGAGTTACAAAACTACACCAATTTTACATCACAATATTCATTAGGAATCAATTTGCGAATAATTAAAACAGCCACTGAACTTCACTCGAAGAAATCCCGCCAAAAACCGTCTTGCAGCATTGCATCCGGACCGCGTGTGAAAACTTTTTTTTTTGGCTTGGATACTATGTTTTTTTTAAGCCGTCTTCATAAGGAATAGTTCATTTGTTTACCATTAGTTTTTGTAGTATTTGGCAGCTAATACTTTACTTTCCTTTTTATTTACACTTTTTTGAAGTTTATGATAATATTGTTAGGCGACTGGATCAAGGGCTTGATTACGATAGCAGTACTCCTGGACACGGCTCGTATTGTTAGTTAGAAGGTTCCTTTCTCTGGAGCCCTGACCACCGCGCGCCGGTATCTTGGACCCTGTTCCCGATACCAGTGGGGTACTATTTTTTATATTTTTAATTATTTTTTTTTGTATTATTTTGTTTAAAAAAATATTTAAAAATGTAATTTATATGTGTTCCTAATGAATAAAGTAAATAATATAACCCTCTTGTTTCTACGTCACATCGTGCTAGCGACCATTTTTGGGGTCCCATTTATGAGTGTGCAAGTCACCTCCTGCTTTTTATCGATGGATAATAATAACATTGTTCAGGCGGGGGCTTGTGTACAGTCAGAAGGAGGCTTTTGGTTGCCAATGCCAATAAAAATAGCTGCCACTCAGCCCCGGGGCCTTAAATTACTCCTTGAGCACCGTGTTGCTCACGGGGCAACAGGTATATTGATCAAAACGCCGCCCCTGGGGAATAAAATGGTAATTGACATTACCATAGTTTTAGTGTTATCTCATATTTGAAATCTACAGTGCCTGATGCATCTACACAATTTTTTTCGTGAATTTCCAGCCAATATTCAAAAAGTTATAAAATAATGCAATATTATTCGTCACTTTTTCAAGCACAAATGGCGTCTTGAAAAAAAATATAATATGAAGTTAGTGAAACAGTATCTTCATTAAAGATATCACAAAAACTTTTGCAATAATATTCTCGGAAAACAAATCCGCGAAATAATTGCAAACATTATTGTCATTTTGTTCTCGTAAAAATCCGCTTAGGCTCAGCAACTAAAGTGTTCTTAGCAAACAGTACTTACTAATTAAAAACTAAGCAAAGACATATTTGGCCATCCTTTTTTGTCATTACAAAAACCACTGCACCTCCGCTCAGGATCTATTGCTCCAGAGCATGGCGCAGCGGTCGATCAATATCACCATGACCTCCTAGCCCTATATCAACGCTCACTGGTGTGCCTGGGTGCAGAACCTAAACGGATCGACCGCTGCCGATACCCCGTCCCTCGAAGGTGTCGCGAAGGAACGAAGGTTCGGGGCGATAGTGTGTGTACTCCTAGAATAATACTCTCGCCGAACAAATTCTCCACAACTCTAGAGCTGAATGCCGTTGTCGCTGGGTTTGGATCCCTCCCCGTGGTCATTTGTGGGGACATCAATGCCAAGAACTTGGCATGAGATTCCCGGTACACAAACACGCGGGGTCGGATGATGGAGGACTGGGCTATGGAGACAGACCTGCGGGGCTATTGCGTAACTCTATTGACAGTTCAAGTGACGATCACTTGTTAACAATGTGCATCATTGAACTGTCAAACAGCTAGTTTCGTATTGCCTATCTTCAGTGACCAACTGCAGTGAAGTCATTAGCCACTGGTGCCTTTGATAGCCACCGTAACACGTTTTGACAGATGTTATTGTATCGATACTTTTAAAATTGCGATTGTGTAAGCTTTTGAAGCTGTATAATAGTCGATAAAATTTTAGAGTGGTCACAATAGGCACCGTAATTTTTTATAATTCACCTCATTTCCACCGTAGTTTGATAGTCACTTGTGTGATACGTAATACCAATTTTATGAAGTTGTCAGTTGACAACTAAGTTTAGTGTGCAACGAATGCTAGTTGTCAACTGTTATTGAAAAAGTTAGCCAATAGCCCCCCAGTGATTCAGGCACAAAATGCTTGCGATAGCTGCCATCTAAATCTAAACGGAAATATATGGCAACTTTGGATAATTTTCTTCATTGAAAAATTAACAAAAACGCGTCATCATTTTCAGAAAAAGTATTTTCGTATTATTTTTTTTCGCTTTCTGCACTTGTATCAAAATGTACTTTATCTAGTTTTGCCATCGATACGCTAAGAAGAAGAACAGCATCATGTTTCATAACCAAGAATGGTCCTCTCAGCAAGACTCAGCACCGGGTCATAAAGCTCGACCCACCCAAGCGTGGTTGGAAACGAGCGTTTCGGACGTCAACAAAGGTGAAGACTGGCCGTCGTCTAGTCCCGATCTTAATCCACTGGATTATGAATTATGGTCAGTTTTAGAGATTATGGCATGCTCTAAACGCCATTAACATACATATAATCAAAACTGATTTTCATCCGTACTTACACTCAAAGGTTTAGTTGAAAACCAACGTCAGGCAACTGCTACGTCGCCGTTGTCTGCCTTGCGTTCAAAAATAACCAGAGGAGCTTCGAGTTGCAACCCAGAGTCGTTCTTTTATAACTCGAGTAGCTACCCTAGAGTTAACCCAACTATACTCTAACTCCGAGCAGGGTAGGTTGCAAGTTGGTGTAAGCGGTAGGAATGACAGTTGCTTGGCATTGACAGTGTTGAACTCTACGTTCGCGTTCAAAAATGCGAGCTTATAGTATCTACCCGATGACGTCATTACTCTAATCTCATTTTTGAACGCAGGGCTGACATTATGCTGGATCTATTTGGAATAGCCGTGAGACATTTTTGCTGTCGTTTTTATTTTATTTTTTCATGTTTAATTTAAGTTGTGTGCCAAATAAACATGTTTTCTTTCTTTCTGTTTCCATGATGATATATTATGTATATTTTTAATTTTCTAACTTACCTATTTGTATACTCTGTGTCTACATCTCTCATCCAACTCTCCTGTCGCAGGTCTGCTGGAAGAAATTTCATTTAAAATAAGCAATACCTTTGTGCTCTTCTATCTGCTTTTGTTCTTTTCATTTTTAAGTGTTTGTCTGCACATAATTAAATAAATAATAATATATGGAATCTATATGGGCCGACGCTGCATTAAGCGTGCGCCTGCGACGGGCACGTCACGCGTGTGTCGTGTGGGACGGTCCCTGTCACGGAAACCGGATTATTACCTGCGCAGTATCGCTAGTTCAACTTTAACGGTGTGCATGTAGTGGTGTCGATGTATTATTACATAACAAAACGGGCCCGGGCGCGGCTCGCGTTGGAGCAGTTCAAACTAAAACAAAATAATAAATTAAAATTAAAAAGTGATGAAGCCAATGACTTTTTAATAAAACTGTTTCTGATTTTGTTTCTTTCTTTTTATAAGCCGATTACCTAAATTAAAGTTGTAGCCACCCTACAGCACATCACTGTTACCACGCTAGAAACACGCAGCCATTGTACTCCAAGGACCCACGTGTGAACCTTGCTACCTGCTACCACAGCTGCTCGCCCAAAAGTATTCCCACGCCTACGCAGCCATTGTACTCCAAAGTCCCACGTGCGAACCTTACTACCTGCTACCCCAGCTGCTCGAACAAAAGCATTGCGCGCCCGAACCGCGTTCATTAGTTAAGTGTTTTGTAGATACTAAGTTACTATTGGTTAAATTTTTAGTCCGCAATATTGTAAACTTGTATAAAAGGAGGTGCATGGTAAAAATATACACATTCTCTTTTGGAGTCACACGATTCTTACTTCTATCCCCAAAGTCATTAACCGACTTCAAAAAAAGGAGGAGGTTATCTATTCAGTTGTTTTTTATGTATGTTACCTCAGAACTTCGTCGTTTATGGACCGTTGGAATTGTCATGAGAAATAGGCACTCTGGTTATATAATGTATCGCAACTTAATTTCACCGACCAGACGGGTGTTATATGTCTGGTGGAAAACTGCCCGATAGATGATTTCGGGCTGTTCTATATGTTCTAATCGCGCGGAGAACTTAAATTGCGCGATGCAGGATTAGTTCTTATGTGACGCCATAGATGTCGCTACATGAACATCGAGGCAATCCAGCTTGTCGACCACACAACGTATACAATGTCGCCCATGCGCATGTGACCGCCCGTAATATTCTGAATATTCATGAAAAAATATCGAAAATAAACTTCAAAAGGGGGGGTCTATCTGTAACATTTATCATGTTATTCAATTTTGAATTTTTTAAGTAGAGTTTGTAGACTTGCTTTCTATTTTTTGACACATCTCCGAAGTTTATGGGTCGATTTGTATTTTGTTTATTATTTCCAAAAGCTTATGAGTTATTTTAACAGGTTAATTAACATTTTACTAAAAATTATCGACTACGAAAAAAAAAAACGGAATCGAAGTAATTTTTTCGGTAAAAAATTGTGTATTTATTTTAAAAAAACTAGTGTAAGTCCATAAATTATCCCCATAGGACCACTTTTTTAATCATTATTTGTAATCTACTACATAACAGCTAAAAATTCACAGAACATTATTAAACCAAACTGTAACTAAATCCAAAGTAAAACTCTAAAACTCTAAGAGTCAAATTTAGGAAAAGAAAATGTGAAAGTCAATTAAATGTCCCCGCTTTTAGCAGTGAGTACTAAAAGGTTAAACTAATAAGGAGGATGATAATGGAAATAAAAACAAACAAGCAATAGCCAGATTTTTACTTAAAAAATAAAAAATACAAGAATTTTAATTAATTAGATTTTCGAAATGGTCCCCACCCTCCTGTAAACAAACTAAAGCTCTCATGGCAACACTTTTTATTGTACGACGTAATTCTTCACGGTTTTCTTTAATTTCCGCAGCAGCAGCAAAAATCCTAGCCGTTAATTGCTCGCGGCTTTCAATGGGCACGGCATACACTTTTTGTTTCATGTTGCCCCAAAGATAAAAATCTAAGGGTGTAAGGTCGGGAGATCGCGGCGGCCAAGCAATGGGACCTCCTCTGCCAATCCATCGCGGATAATTTTTATTTAAATAATCACGAACTAGTCGTGCGAAGTGTGCTGGAGCTCCATCTAATTGCAGATACATCCGCCTTCTTGTTTCCAGCGGTACTTCCTCCAAAAGCAACGGCAACGTATTGACTATAAAATCTAAAAATGCGTGTTGATCTAGTCTGTTTGGTAACACGAAAGGGCCAATAAGTTCATCGTCAATCATTCCAGCCCATACATTTATGGAAAATTGAGTCTGGAAAGTTGTTTCTCTAATGACGTGTGGATTTTCAGTGGCCCACACATGAAGATTGCGATGATTTGTTATACCCGCCCTTGTAAACGTGGCTTCATCTGTCCACAAAATCTTCCTCATAAAATTGAGATTAGCTCTTTGCTGTGCAATTATCCAATTACAAAAAACAGATCTCGCACCGTAATCGACATTTTCCAAATGTTGTGCACGTCGGAAATGATAAGGATGCAGGCCTTCTTTTTTGAGAATTCTCCAAACTCTTATTCTTGGTATACCTACTCTTATCGATAGGAGACGAATGCTTAGCATAGGGTTAGCGCGCACTAATCGTAACACATCCTCTTCCACGTCTACATCAACAATCACGCCGGGCTCATTTTGTTGCGGAAATAATCCTCTTTCGCAAAAAAGACGATGTACGGCAATGAAGGATCGGTACCCAAGTACTGGTCTACTTGGATATCGACGTCTGTACTCTTCGACAGCAGCGCGTGCATTTCCATTACAAACACCGTAAATGAAATGCATGTCAGCCACATGAGACGGCGGTAGATCACGCAATCGTACCATTGCAATGATACGAGTAGTTAACAAACTTTCCTCACAAGATTAAGTAGTGCACAAATCACAAAACACGTAGCGTCACGGGGTCAGTAATCAAGCGACTGAATGAAGTAACGCTAGCCGACAAGGGTGTGCACGTGGTAGGGACGCAATTGTTAAAAAGCTGTTTCTAGGAACCGGTTTCTACCTGAGCGACCCTTTTTATTTGAATAGTTGCAAATGTTCAACAAGTTGTTTGCTGGTTTTTTTTTAGAGATAGGTATTAGTAATGTTCTGTGAATTTTTAGCTGTTATGTAGTAGATTACAAATAATGATTAAAAAAGTGGTCCTATGGGGATAATTTATGGACTTACACTAGTTTTTTTAAAATAAATACACAATTTTTTACCGAAAAAATTACTTCGATTCCGTTTTTTTTTTTCGTAGTCGATAATTTTTAGTAAAATGTTAATTAACCTGTTAAAATAACTCATAAGCTTTTGGAAATAATAAACAAAATACAAATCGACCCATAAACTTCGGAGATGTGTCAAAAAATAGAAAGCAAGTCTACAAACTCTACTTAAAAAATTCAAAATTGAATAACATGATAAATGTTACAGATAGACCCCCCCTTTTGAAGTTTATTTTCGATATTTTTTCATGAATATTCAGAATATTACGGGCGGTCACATGCGCATGGGCGACATTGTATAGTGAGAATTCTAAAAAGAACAAAACCTTTCAAGTTAGTGTTTAGTGATAGTGAATAGTTTAATGTAGCATAATTGCTACCTAATAAATACAAGAACGAAGTGTATTCGCCCTAATAGAGACAATAAGAAAAGCGCTATTGGATATTATTAGTTTAGGGTGTAATTAAATTATTTATTAGTCTATATATAAGGCTAGATCGTAATAAAAACTAGGGTTCATCCTTTGGATGTAGGTACTCTAGGAATAGGGGAAAAAAAGTTGGATATACATAAATACTATACATGCAGGTACCTACTACGCACGGATAAATATACAACAACCCACGAATGCAGAATGAATGAAGGTTGACTGGTAGAAAATGCCTAAGGCATTAAGTCTGCCTCTGTACGTTTGTGTGGATAAAGCATTAAATAAATAAATAACTCACGAATGCTTTCGGAAAAACTTTATTCCAGGATTCTCCTAAAGGTAACTTTACAAGAATATTGTATCTACCTTTAACTTTTATTATCTTAAAACTAAGGTATGCTTAGCTGCAAATTTGAATTGGAACAGGAAGGTAGCATGAAGATAGCATAGAATATTAATTTACTAACAATAGTGTAACTATACCAACAAGAAAAATATTTTCTATTCTTTTACAAGGATTTTTGTCTGATTATTTCAAGCAGCCAATGTTTTTTCTATAAATGCTCTCATATCTTTAAGTTCCGCCTCTGAAGAACTGTGTGTCATTCCTTGGTATGAAATAAATTCAACATTTTTCATGAATGTTTTGAGAAATGAAGCTGTCATTTGTCCCCATTTAAAAGGAACTACTGGATCACAGTCACCATGGGCTTGGAATATCTGAAACAAAGACGCACATTTTATATGATGTATAATTTGAATTTGTTCATATTCGACGGAATTCGTCTTAATGCTCAGGGGTAGCTCCTGAAATTCAAGTTTTTTTGGTTTTCTTTACTTTTCAGTTTATCATGAAATTAATCGGTATTAAAGGGGGTAACACGAACTAAGGGTGGATTAATTAAAAAAAGAAGTAAAATAAATTATTTTAATTCCGTAAATTACGTATTCCACCAAAATCATATTTTAATCAATATAAAACTTGACACTGACCAGCAAAATGAAATAAACTTAAGAAAATTTTAAATCACATGTTGCACCCAAAGTTGGCTCATTATAAATTTGTGTGTTGACAACTTGACATCTACATATTGGAAACTGTATTTTTTAGTCTAGATTTTCCAACAGCGGTGGCTGTTGGAAAATCTTTAAAAAGTATTTATGAAGCTGGAATATTACACGATTAATAACACATGGGATAGCGATTGAAACGTTAATAAGTATTTTTTTTTATTAAAGGAAAGTCTAAAATTCACCATGCTTTTCTATGTTTAGTGGGGAGAATTTCCACCCTTCAGTATCTCAAAAACGCAAATAAATACATCTATCAATCTATCTCATGAAAGAATATTACAGAGGTACCCATATAACATCAATACTTACTAATATTGATGGTATATGTACCCATATACCATCAATATTAGTAAGTATTGGTGGACCTAAGGATTCAAGGCTCTTTTCAACTATGAATGAGTAGGTCAGTCAGAAAAAAGAAGAACATGTAATTCATGTAGCATAATCAGCCTTATAATATTCCCACTGCTACGACTCAGGCCAACTCGAGAACGGCTGGACCGATTTGGCTAATTTTGGTCTTGAAATAATTTTGTGATAGTCCAGGGAAGGTTTAAACGGTGAGAAAAACGCCATCTCTAATTAAAATGTTATTATAAAATGAATTATGCTGTTCTGGTAAAGCCAGTAAAATGCGTTTTTTAATTCCAGATAATGATTTGACAAGTGCAAACGTCAAACTCCAGATATATGTTGCCTGCTTTTTAATCGACTTCAAAAAGGAGGAGGTTATATGTTCGGTTGAATGTATGTGTAGCGACATCTATGGCGTCACATAGGAACTAATCCTGCATCGCGCAATCAAAGTTCTCCGCGCGATTAGAACATATAGAACAGCCCGAAATCATCTATCGGGCAGTAGCCCACCACCCGTCTAGTTGGAGGATCCTCCCATTTCAACGGAGGTTTGCGGGACTTTACTCTCTGTTCCGCATACCTCTACACTGGTGACCCTCGACAAAGAAAGTCAGCGCAGCCTTCGTACAGCTACTACTTCGTGACGTCATCATCACTTTCTCCAGCTTTCGAGCAGCGAGCCATACAGCCAGCACCCACGGCTTAAAAAAAAAAGGGTATCCTGACCACCAGCATGCCTACCTGGTCATACCTGGTCATCACCCTCAGCCTCATCAGCGAGCTTGGCTAATCACACCGCACCTTCGGCCAGTCACATGAAGAGCTATGAAGAATCTCTCCTGGTCGACGCCAGCAGTCAAGCCACTACGTCGCACAGCACCGCTCCGACTCACTGGAGCCAGCAGCACTACTCTGACTCACTGGAGCCTGCAGCATCATCCCGACTCACTGGGACATCATCACCCCGACTCACTGGGGCATCATCCCGACTCACTGGGATAGCAACACCCCGACTCACTGGGGCATCACCGCAGACAGTTCCGACTCACCGAGAACTATGCGGGCATTCGGTTCCGACCCACTGGAACCATCCTACCACTAGCCTGGCCTGGCACGCATCAAGAAGCATCAAGAACCATCGATCTCCGATCTCCGAAGGGGAGTGATGTAGCGACATCTATGGCGTCACATAGGAACTAATCCTGCATCGCGCAATCAAAGTTCTCCGCGCGATTAGAACATATAGAACAGCCCGAAATCATCTATCGGGCAGTAGCCCACCAGACATAACACCCGTCTGGTTAGTGGTTGGAGGATCCTCCCTTTTCAACGGAGGTATGTGGGGCTTTACTCTCTGTTTCACATACCCCCACATATGTTTTTTATTTTATTTTTTTATGTATGTTCACCGATTTCTCGGTCAATTGTGAACCGATTTTGAAAATTTTTTTTTTGATTGAAAGGTTATGCTTCCGAGTTGGTCCCATAGAAATATTGTTATGATCTGATCATGAACTTCGAAGATATGGAACAGAACTCCTCATAGGATCACAGCAGAACCGTCGTAATAAGTAAAATTGCTTTGTTTATACGTGTAGTCGATGACTGACTGAAAGTAGAGGGGGAATATTTCGAACTGATCTGATGATGAAGCCTGAAGTTAGGCACCGGAACTCTGTAATAAATTAATGTAATCTAACCGTATTTGGGATTATTAGAACTGTCATGAGATTCACTCTGGCTATAAGGTATTTAAGTTTGGCTGAGGGGTACTTTTTAGTGGTGGTACTATAACTAAAAAGTGTAAAATAAAAAAACTTTTTACAAAAAAAATACAACCGACTTCAAAGTAAACAAAAACACTGAAAAGTGCAAAATAACTTTAATTTCGGAAGTCGGTGTTAAATAACGAAGAGACAAAACTATTATAGAAACACCGACTTCCGAAATTAAAGTTATTTTGCACTTTTCAGTGTTTTTTTTTACTTTGAAGTCGGTTGTATTTTTTTTGTAAAAAGTTTTTTTTTGATAAAAGTGATGTCTCCAAATTCTATTTTTTATACCGGTTCTTATAGTAATACAACCTGTAAGGAAAGTAGGAACAAGATACGACAGTGTCTGTTTATAGTAGATTCTAATATGAATTGAAGATTCATCATCATTATCATCATCATTTCAGCCGAAAGACATCCACTGCTGGACATAGGCCTCCCCCACACAAGAAATAAATTTAAAATAATAATAAGGGGGTAGATAAATCCGAAGCGAAATCCGAAAATCGATTTATGCACCCAGAACTTTATAAGCCTTCTTTTTTTATTTCTTCTGTGAAGTATAACGCAACAGCTCGTTTTTGGTGTATGTTCACGGCGTTTTGGAGGTCAACTGATAATTAACCACCCGTCTTGCGATTGTCATCTGCCAAGTTTGCGAGCGATAACCGCAACCGCGACGGCTGTATAACCACACAAAACTCCGGTCTCGTGTGTTTAGAAATAAAACAGCTGTTTCCCCCAACGTGACGGGCGCGCTTGAAAACCTCTTCATGCGTTCTTAGCTACTTCCTTTTACCAGGGAGTTCCAGTATATGGGCGTCCCACCCAACAATTTTATATCTTGTTTAGAAGAGCGGGACGAGACAATCGCAGTTTATGCTAATCATTAATCGTCAAGATTTTTTTCAAGATGGGTATTCATTCAATGACTTCTCCCGGTCTGGGTGGAGCTGGAGGGCGTGTCAGACTTTTACTGCCTAAAACCACATCGGCCGTACTGAGCCCCTACGGTTTGCTGACATCTCTTTTAGGAGCGCGTGGATCACTAAGCGCTGTCGACGACTGGGGCTCAGTCCCGTCGATTACCGGACTGCCGGACGGCAATCTACTCATTGCTCGACGTCGGTTTTGACATTGTGGTAGTCGGGGTTGGGGTCTCGGTGACTGGGGCGTTAAGATGTTCGTTCCCTCACTCGTGCAGCCTCCTCCTTCACTAGCATTACTGCTTCGCAGAAAGAGACGTCCCCCTGCTATTCCTCCTCGCTCCGGACTATGGCCTGTACCAGGACACAGCGCGAGAGGTCGCTGCCACCTATTGCCTTCACAAGGACACGGCGGTGCTCCGCCCAAGTGAGACACACCTCCACCGTATGCTCCACCGTGTCCTCCGGGCGGTCCACACAGTGGTGACCTCCTGAATCCGATGTAGGAACTTCCCGAATTGACCATGTCCAGTGAGGACTTGCTTCATGCGGAAGGTGAGGACGCCGTGAGGCCTCTCCAGTCACTTCTCAAAGAGGAGACTGTCCGTCATGCATGATTATGGCGTGCCCATTGGTGGTCAAGCTGTGAATTCAAATGTCTGCATTGCAAGAAACTGACAATTCGTTTATCGCTACAATTTTATTAGAGATCCATGCGAAAATAGTACAAAAAGAGGACTATGATTGTTTAATTTTAACTATTATTAGTTTTCAAATCGAAGTCCTTAGTAACATTACCTATTAGTAAAGTTGTAATAAAGTGTCAGCAAAAATATCACTTTGAGTAATTCTATATTTTTGTTTGGGTTTGGTAATAACAAATCGAGACGAAAAAATAAAATGACGCAGCTTTTTTAATTTAAGCCTAAGAATTGAAAGACATTTCAATTCTTAGGCTTAAATTATATTTTATTTTATGAGTTATTAATTTGCATCTATCAATTTACCTTCAGAAAATACAAAACCTGACAATAAATAGTTGTATAAAAAAACGAAATTATTTTTACGAATATTTTCAGTTTTTTGTTTTATATCGGTTGTTGCACATACGACAATTCGAAAAACATTCAAATTGTCAAATCATTATCTTTAACACTTTCATTACCACTACGATTTTCGCGATGTTGTCCCGGATGCCGCCTACATTTTACGTTGGACTCGCTGGGCGAGTCGCCGGCGCTGTAACACGAATTGAATCGACTCGCCACGCGAGTTCAGTGGCATAGCGTTAGGGTGAAAACAATGTTTTGTTATTTTTGTGGCCGTGACAGTGTACGTTACGTGTTTAACGCAATTAAAAAGTGTTTAACTAACATACGGTGTAATTTAACATATAAAAATGGCAAGAAACACTATAGATAAAAGAAAAGGTAAGTTTGTTTCGTAATTTATGCAGTGACTGTCAATCTTATAAATGTAATGTAATGTTTTTTTATGTGAATTGGTTGGGAATGCTTTTCATAATAATAACTATGCAATTTATTATCCTTATTGTGTTTACATAAGGTCGGCAATTGCGTGATAAAGTAGCGTGTAAGGTAAAATTTGCCTATATAATAACACCAAATTCGAGCCCCTACAAGATGTAGAACACAATCCGCCGTTGTTTTACGAGTGAATGTGACTTTTGGTAAAATGAAAATAAAAGTATCAACCGTACATATAGATATTTCATTAATAAAAGTTTGAGAATCTATGTCAGTGAACTCGCCTAGCGAGTTCAAGGCATTGCAGAATAGTTTATTTTCTTTCGATTATAAACTGGGTCTGCACACCCGGCCCACCACGTAATTCTTTAGATTAGGGTATATTTAGTCTTCAGTATCATTTTAACCAGAAAATACACATGCATTTTGGAAAAAAATAGCAAACACATTGAACTCGACGGGCGAGTCTACGGCGCTGGAATAAAATTTACGTGGACTCTCCGGGCGAGTCGGTGGCACTGAACGTGTTAATTAAAAAACAGATTGTAGATGGCGTTGCTCTTATCTCATGCGATTCAACATCAACAATTGCTTCACTGCTTACCATCACGTGAGATCGCAGTCAAGCACTAGTTTATTATCATTAAAAAAAAAAACAAAGAGACTGACGATATTTTTTTTCTTTTTTAATCTTATTACAAGAAATACTAAAAACTTTTCAAGTAGTTTGATGCAGTTAGTGGCATCAAACCTGTGCCAAAATGCCAAAACTGTTTGTCAATTGTTAAAGCATAAGATTGATAGATAAAACGATTTTTATTTCTATAATTACACGGCGACGGATGAATTATGATGAATAGGTCCTATCTGCCGCAGAAATGGTGAAATTTCTTAGCGTGTACAAGCGATTAGAATCACATAGACCGGAAGAGCAGGTCACTCGACCAGCGGGCGTTGCAGGGTCAAGTGCATGCATTTGCGCCGATGCAAACACCACCCAGTGAATCCAAGCCGTACAAAATAAAATGCCGTGGAAAGAGACACGTAAATGATAACTTACAGCCGGCAACTTAGTATCTATGAATTCAGCCAGTTTGAGATAACCAACCTTCTCCGACTCCAATTTTCTATGTCTCGTTTGTCATTTCAGTTTATTTTGATTTCTACATTACCTTACGAGGTGCATTCAATAAGTACCTAGCCTCATCGCCAGAGGGCGCTATAGTTTCAAAAGAGTTTTACCACAGTGTAGCACATTCTTTTTTAATTCTTTTTTCAAATTTTCATTCCAATCCCTTCATTTGTTTTTATTTGACAACTTATGGCAGCAAACGTGTCGATCGGTTTTACAAAAATGGAAAAAGAGCAATATCGTTCGGTGATTCGATTCCTATTTTTGGAAGGGAGAACGCGCATCGAAATCAAAGAGCGCTTGGATGCTGTGTACGGTAACTCTTCTCCATCGACGGCCACCGTCAAGAATTGGTTCAACGAGTTTGCACGTGGCCGTACGTCGGTTTTTGATGAACCACGTCCAGGTGCACCGAAAACAGCTGCTACGGAGGAAAACATAAAAAAATCCATGATTTCGTATTGGCAGATCGCCGATTGAAGGTTCGGGAGCTAGCTGAGACTGTAGGCATTTCAGAAGGAACAGTGCATCATATTCTTCACAAGGAATTCGGCATGAGAAAGCTGTCGGCGCGATGGGTGCCGCGTTTACTCACACCAGAAAACAAGCGCAACCGTGAGACCACATCGGAGACGTGTTTGGCGCTGTTTAAGCGGAATCCAGCTGAGTTTTTGCGTCGTTTTGTGACCGTCGATGAAACCTGGATCCACTGGTACACACCAGAGACCAAGGAGCAATCAAAACAATGGATCCAGACCGGGGAACGTGCTCCAAAGAAGGCGAAAACTGTAAAATCGGCCGGAAAAGTTATGGCCACCGTTTTCTGGGATTCACAAGGTGTGATCTACATCGATTACCTCGAGAAGGGTAAAACAATTACAGGGCTTTACTATGCCGATTTATTGGGCCGATTCGACGCCGAATTAAAGAAAAAACGACCCCATCTGGCGAAGAAAAAAGTGCTGTTTCACCACGACAACGCACCGGTTCACACGTCTGCCGCTGCCATGGCCAAATTGGTCGAATTACGCTACGAATTGCTGCCCCATCCACCGTATTCTCCAGATTTGGCCCCTTGTGACTTCTTTCTATTTCCTAATCTGAAAAAATCACTCGCCGGGAATAGATATGGATCGAATGAGGAGGTCATCGCCGCCACGGAGGCCTATTTTGCAGAGTTTGACAAAAATTATTTTTCCGACGGATTAAAAAAGTTG
Organism: Mythimna impura; assembly: GCA_905147345.3. Lineage (NCBI taxonomy): Eukaryota > Metazoa > Arthropoda > Insecta > Lepidoptera > Noctuidae > Mythimna > Mythimna impura. The sequence continues at coordinate 16,253,621 of LR990357.1, read as the reverse complement.
GAGCATCGCTGGGCTAAGTGTATCGAACAAAGAGATTTAAAGAGATACAATAGAGCGGCTATCAGAACAAATGTCTTAGAAAAACTGTCAGCCTATGTCTCAGTGACGCCATCTGGCTTTGAATAGCAAACACGCGAATTAAATTTGTCCAAACTTTATAATTATTTAACTATCGCTCGGTAGGTGGCCAGGGGCCTTACCATGATAATGTTAAAATGTCAGTCGTATGAGCGAAAAAGAGTGATGGAGCTATACAACCTATATAGCTCCATCCCTTTAACAGTTCGGTTTAGGTCGTAAAATGGATCACATTATGAGCTCGTGGTAGAGCCTCAGTGTGTGATAAAGGTAAGGTTAAGCTTTTCAGCAATAGATGGCGTTATCACAAAATCAGCAAATGTTCTAGAACTATTTATAAATAATATTGAATATTAATTAATTACTTCGTAAATACCAAAAATATTTACGAAAATAAACCGAAGTTAGGTCCAGTCATTTTATCATAACAAGATTTGCAATAGGGTAATGCGCAGTTCGGGATATTTTCTCAGAAAATGATTTTCTTTTAATGCATAGAGCGGATACAAACACGACTTGACGTGTAGGGGCGTCATACTAGACTGAGCGACTTATGACCACTAGGTAATAAGTATCGGAGCACGATTTTGTTTGCTATGTCCTGTCTATTGGTAGTATATATTTAATGTCTTTGGTATCGAACTAAAAGGAGACTATGTTGAAAAATAAATTGCCACTTTTCCAAAATTTTCGTTTACTTTTTGTAGGCCAAGTATTTATTGAATGACCCTCGTACCTCGCCTCTTTTTAGCTCGCTTTTTATGCCGTCGGAGTTTTTTGTTTTACTCGATTTACATTTTACTAGCTTCTGCTAGCGGCTTGGTCCGCGTAAAATTAGAAACTTATCCCAATGGAACATATTCGGATAAATAATTTCCTGTATGCTATTACATTTTTTTTCTATGTTTCTGTCTTATAATTAGGAAATGAATAGTAGGTAATTATATGTAAAAGAATTCGTGAATTTCTTAGAGAATTTGCAACAAAACAATAGGTATAATGTAATTCGGTTAGTTAAAATTACATTAGATATACGGTATATGACCAGGTGATTAACCTGTTTTCCTGTAAGTATTAATAAACTACAATAAATATTGATAACATTAAATGGATAGAATACAATGAATACGTTTAGTGTTTAATGAATACTTATTGTAGGTATGTGTGAATGTCCGAATCCGAATTTATCTTAAGTTACTCTTTTTTTACGTGGGCAATCATCAAATAACTTCTCCCGCTCTGGGTGGAGCGAGAGGGAGTTTACTGATTAAAACCCAGTGTTTCTACAATTGCCTTTTTTGCAGGGGCTGCTGTAACTTCTTCGAACAATCCGCACCCCTGGCTGGCGTCGGCCCTAACTGGCCCCATCAATTTTGTTAACATCTTTTTAGCGAGCGTGAAACACAACAGGCTGTCGTCCCGGAATTGGTCCTTGCCGGATGGCGAGCTACCCATGGACGCAATCCGCAAGCCCGGGCCTACGGTGACCGGTAATCATCCTGCTACTCCCGACTTCTGGGAGTGTCTCCGACGGGGGGCAGGGCGTGAGGATTGTTCGAAGAAGTTACCGCAGCCCTTGCAAAAAGTGCAACTGTAGGAATACTTGAATTACTGCTTCGCAGAAAGAGGCGACCGGCTCCCATTCTCTCGCACTTTGGCTTGAACTAGGGCCGGATGCGAGAGTTCCCCGTCGCCAATCGCCTCCACAAGGACACGGCGGTTTTCGCCCAAGCACGACAAACCTCCACCGTATGCTCCACCGTGTCGTGCGGGTGAATAAATGGTAAAACCCAAGCGTTTCTTCCCGCTAAAATCGACACAGGAACGGGTGGCACCTGTGTCGGTTTCAGTGGGAAACAATCGTGTCTGGTAAGGACTTAGGTACCTCAGGCGAAAAGTAAAGGCGCCGTGGTGCCTCAGTAGTCACTCGTCCTCATCGAGGTGTCTTATCACCTCGATAGAGGCGTGCCCAGCACTGGGTTGCGCTAGTCGCTGTTTCCATACCGCCATGAGATCCCACCGGAGAAAGTTATTATAAACACCGCGTATAGGGATAATCGCCGGTTGATACCACGGTACATTAAATGCGTCAAACCTCAGCGAGATGGTTTCGACTTCTGGTACGCCTTCCAAAGGTCCACGACCCCAGGGTTCAGAGATATAACCCATATAATAATAATAAAGTTTATTGACAAAAAAATTATATAGGTACATAACTAACTTTTTGAAGCCCTGGCTCCTGAGCTAGGTAGCAACCTGTGTTACAGGAGTCATACACCACGACAACTTCGTTATTTTTTTTTTTTTATTGATATAAACTAGTGCTTGACTGCGATTCCACCTGATGGTAAGTGGTAATGCAATCGTTGATGGTGAGGCGCACTAATTTATTGAGAAATAAATTAATTGATTTATTCATTAGAAACGAAATTATTTATTTATATACCTTATTTTAGATATAAGAACCATAACAATGAAAAACTTGTATCTAAGAGATGACTAATAATGATTTAGAAGAAGAGAAGATGATAATATAATATTCCAATAATAATATTATGAGCGTTTTTTTTTTTATAGATCCAGACATCATAAGCACAAACGGAACTTCTATGAGATCATTCAAGTACTTATAGTAGAAACTTTTGGCAAAGATATTTTAAGCTTGTTTAAATTGAGCATTTTGTTTCATAGATTTTTACCACGTGGTGTACATGTATCAACTGGTAGCGCGAGCACTTGAGCATTTTAAAACAATTTTTTATGCTTTATGTTTATACATAATTATACTTTACAGAAAATGTGCAGAAACTTCTCACCTCCACTCCTTTTATCTTCGTAAGTACTGAAATCTAAATTACGCAATGAAAAAATTTGAAAGTACTGAAATTATATTTGTTTTAAGTGTGTAAATGTTATCTCCAGAATTACTGATACGATTACGAAAATTCTGTATTAATTAAGCTACACTATCGCTGAGCCTCATTGGACACTTTTTATCGCGAAAAATGCATGATTACTGTGGGATGAACACGGGGGCGAACCCGCGGGAAGACCCAACCAAAATTCTTAAAGCAATCAAGAGTGTTGTGTTTTTGTTCATTCTAATAATCGCAATCTATTGCTTTGATAGTTACATAAATATTCATATTAATACCATAAACTAGCTTCTGCCAGTGGCTTTACCTGTGAGAAAATTGATTATCCCAGCTTGAATTTAATTAATTATTAAGAGAACACACTTTCTGGATAAAAAGTATTCCATATGCTGTTCTGGACATATGTTTACTCGTGTGTATGAAGAATGCCTTTATAATAATTATAAGTCTGTTGCAAAAGTAGTTCTGTTGAGTTTTCACACTTAACCTTTTGAATAATACTGTAATTAGAGACACAATAGAAAGATAATGAGAGAGTGAACACCAGCGTCCGCTTGGGGTTTAATGAATTAAATCACTGAACCAATTTAAATGAATTCTGGAAGAGGGAAAGGTTTGAACCCTAAGGATACTTCAGAAGAAGAATATGAAACAGGGAAGGGATACATAAAAGAATATATTGGGATTATGTTCCCTTGCAATAATATTCGAAACAAATGGGGGTGCACTTGTAGAACTTTTTGTCATATTTACTGAACTAAAGGAGCTCAGTGTAATACAGAATAGGGTTTGCAAATGACTCAAAGATTTGACATGTACCATTTGTATTTATGAGTGTACATGTAACAGGAAATTTTCTTTGTAAATTGCTCACACTTCAGTCTTCAGTAAAATGTAATAAAAGCTAATTGTACTGTTCAATTAGCTGTGATTACATACTAACTACTACTAACCTAACTTAACTACATCAGCCATTAACTATAAATAAATTCACATTATTGTACTTACAAGCAAGTCTGAAGGAGCCTTTGTAGCATCTGGAAAGTGTGCATGTCTCGGCAGCCAACATGATAGTGACATGATTCCAGCTAGTGGTTCTGGATAGGTCAAACCAGCATGAAGTGCTAACGCGCCTCCTTGAGAAAATCCACCCAGCAATATCCTATTAGGGAGAATGCCAGCCTGCAATATAAAACCAGTAATCAATGACAAGAGCTTTTTAAAAAGTATATAAATAGTTCTATAGAGTCATAAGTAAGAGTAATAAATAGCTTTTATTGTATCCCATGTTTGCAGATTTTTCTTTCTCTAAAATAATTTTCTTACTGAGTGAGCATTTTTGTGTTTGCCTTTTTATAATAATTAATTATGCCAGCCATGGTTATTGTACACTGCACCTAATGAGTTAAACAAAATACACTTAAAAACCTATCTAGATGAATTCCTACTATGACATCTTATATTATTACATACATTTTTAGCAAGACAACCTTGGTCTAAGTTATATTTGGCGGGCTATCAATGAGTAGATTAAGAATGTAGGTAAATCACTACTACACAGTTTAGTTCAGTTTAAAAAACAAGGAGATCTTTCCATTTATAATTGTATTTTATAGTTAATCAATTATTTCTCTAGAAAATGTTGAATCATTAAATGTGAATATTACTTTGATAACAATTGAGACATTACCTAATATATTATACTTACTTTAATTTCATTAGCGATGAGGCGATGTACATGTTCAGTTGCTCTTAATATTCCTTCTTCGTCTTCAGGAGCCGTGGCATCTAGTGTCCTTAAATCAAACCATGACGGCATTCGGAAGCCTGCGTTTAATGTTACTGGCATCGTCGCGGCAGTCGGGCATATCACCTTAACGTGAGGACCACGGATAGCGGCGATGGTATTTGCCCAACCATGGCTAGAAATAAAAAGGTATCATTATTTCCGCTTCTTCGAACACTAAACATAAGAATATATACATATTCATAACTTTAGTGTTCAATATTTCAATATATGGAAACCAGCAGCTTATAAAACAGTTATACTAACCCAGTATCACCGAGACCATGCAGGAAAATAAGCTGAAATAAACACCGAGAAGTATTAAACAACAGTCATAAAATCAATAAAATATTTACGTTTAAAATAAATTTAGCTTACCGAAGCCGTTTGTTTGGCTGTCGCAGCAATAATTACGGGATTCGGTTCCATTATCTAAACAATATGGGAAAATCAATACTTTATCCTGCAATAGCAACAGAGTCAACCAACGTTCATTCAACAAAATTTTCCTAATCTAGCTGATTTTATGTCAGTGATTGATTTTGACTTGACTTTACTACCAGTGTTGCCTACAAGTCCTACCACATTTTGAAAGTTATCGATTGCGTTTTGGCGAACCACTTACCTACGCGGCTACGGTTAAAAATAAGCGCAGCAGTGTGTTTTGACCTTAAAAATATTGAATTGAATGGGTCTGTTTTGTCTGTTCCGTCTGTTTGATATCCTGAGCAATGCGTGTGTACCGAGCTTAATAGTAAGTCAACACGACTTACTATTAAGCTCGGTCCACACGACTTACTATTAAGCTCGGTGCTCGGTCCACACGCATTACGCAGGGGAAAAAACATCGCGACTCAAGCGATATCACTGTCACTACTCTGTCACTGTTACTACTCAAAAGTCGCACAGGTTAGAAAGGCGTGAGTTTAACAATAGAATAAGGAACCAATATATAACCAGAGTTTACCTAGTTCACCTTGACCTTTTTAAAGAAACTACAAACCTTTGTGTCGACTATAACGTAATATATGCGTGCATGTTCTCATCAATTCTTGTGGAAGAAGTTTGATCTTTTTTCTATGAATGTTGACCTTGTTTATTTGAAAGTAGTGGTGCACGCTGAAACTGAGTTCTAAGAGTTGAGAACTTTTAAATAAACACAATATAATAATAATAATAATAACCCCATCGCCGTATCTCTACGTTGACGTCGTGGTGGGGCTTGCGTGCTCCAATATACCCTAGGTCTGTATCGGTAAAGTTTGCTTTGCCGTAATATGCCTAGGGTGAGGGGCCAGACTAAGAGAGATACAATCCGCAGCGCAGTTTTGTGGCGAACTGTTGGGCATTAGCGACCCCACGGACCCGATCTCCCGGGAGAATTCTTGTTCTTCATCTCCGGCTTGCCTTTATTGGCCGGCCGTAGTGAACACTGACGAGGAACTGAGCTCCCACCTCTCTCTTGCCTTTATTGGCTGGCTTGAGTGGAGATTCGCAAGAGCAAACGTGCTCGGGAGAAGGATGTATAATCCAGTAAGGTGCTGGTAGGGATCTTGACCGTACTTCCGGGATTGTCCTGATAGCCGTGGTATACCTCTCCACTCCTCAAGCACCTCAGGATATGTTGCCCTCTTGTTGCTACGTCACTTCGTGCTAGCGGTTTTTGGGGGCCCATTTATTGAGTGTGCAAGTCACCCCCTGCCTTTTTTCGATGCATATTAATAACGTTGTTCAGGCAGGGGCCATAGTCTTGACATAGTTCCATGTTACCAGTCCACTTAAGACTCCAAAAACCATAGCCCTATTATCTTTGTTCTCCATATGTCGCAACAGTTTTTCAATAACCGGGGGTTGTCCTTGGGTGCACTAGCATAGCGCGTACAGGGATAATCGTCGGTTGGTATCATGTTCCATTATAATTATCTAAAGGGCCTCTGCGAGTTGGCTTCGGCTCCTCGTACGCCTCCCAAAGGTCCAGGACCTCAGGGTCCTGAGATAAATAAAATAAAAATAATAATAATACCTCTCAGCACACTGCTGGAGGGTTCCGGCTTAGGTTACCGGTTGAGAAGAGGTGGTCAGGTTATATCTCACCTTCTTTACATGGATGATCTGAAACTTTTTGCCTCCAACAACTTGCAACTGATGGAGCTACTGAAGGTAACTGAAACTTCAGTAGTGCCATCAGGATGGAATTTGGTTTGGACAAATGTGCAGTCATGCATGTGAAGCGAGGGGAGATTATGGAATCCGTGGGTACCCAACTCTCGGATTCCATATACATTAGATCCCTCTGCTCAACCGAAACTTACAAGTATTTGGGTATGTCGGAAGCGTTAGGCATCAATGCTGCTGACATGAAACAATCGTTGAGGGAGCGCTTCTTTGGCCGCCTGAATAAAGTGCTGAACAGCCTTTTATCGGGCGGGAACAATGTGCGCGCCTTCAATGGTTGGGTCATGCCGGTTTTGGTGTACTCTTTCGGCATACTCAATAATGGACTCAGACGGAACTCGACGCCCTGGATAGGAGGGTCCGCTCACTACTTACCGCAAATCGGATGCATCACCCACGGTCATCGGTGATGAGGCTGTATATCCCGCGGAAGTGCGGAGGTCGTGGTTTCTTGAATGCTAAGACCCTGCACAACAGCGAGATATGCAGTCTCAGGGAATACTTCCTGAAAACCGACGTGGGGATGCACCGAGATGTGGTTGCGGTAGACAAAGGCCTCACCCCGCTCTCCTTGGTTAACGAGAACTGGCGCAAACCTACAGTAATGGATACTAATGAACGCAGGGCAGTATGGCAGGGCAAGGAGCTTCACGGGCGTTTTTACCGGGCCTTACATGGGCCCGATGTAGATCTTTTAGCGTCCGTATCCTGGCTGCGCTTTGGTGATCTCTTTGGAGAAACCGAAGGTTTTGTCTTTGCAATTATGGACGAAGTTATGATGACGAACAACTACCGGAAATACATTGTGAAGGACGGTACGGTTGACATCTGTCGGGCATGCCACTGACCCGGAGAATCAATCCGACACATTATTTCTGGATGTTCTCATTTAGCTAACGGAGACTATTTGCATAGACACAACCTTGTAGCCAGGATTATTCACCAGCAACTTGCTCTTAAATACAATCTTGTGGAATCAGAAGTACCGTACTATAGGTATGTGCCCGACCCAGTTCTCGAGAATGGCAGCGTCACATTGTATTGGGATCGATCTATCATCACTGACAGGACTATTGTTGCCAATAAGCCTGACATAGTGGTGATAGATCGACTAGAGCGTCGCACAATGATTGTTGATATAGCGGTCCCTCATGACGAGAACCTCGTGAAAGCTGAGAAAGATAAACAAACTAAATATCTTGACTTAGCTCGCGAGGTTGTCGACATGTGGGAAGTGGATAGAGCAGTCATTGTGCCGATAGTCGTAACGGCGAATGGCTTAATAGCTAAGAGCCTCGAACAACATCTGAGGAGGCTCTCGTTGGGCAGCTGGATTAAGGGCTTGATCCAGAAAGCGGTACTCCTGGACACGGCGCGCATTGTTAGGAGATTCCTCTCTCAGGAGCCCTGACCACCGGTAGCTTGGACCCTGTTCCCGATGCCGGTGGGCTACTATTTTTTATATTTTTAAATGTTTTTTTATTATGTTTGTTTTTAAGAAATATTTAAAAATGTAAATAATATGTATATATAGAAAATAAATGTAATAATAATAATAAGAGCTCCCACGTCTCTCTTGCCTTTATTGGCTGGCTTGAGTGGAGATTCGCAAGAGCAAACGTGCTCGGGAGAAGGATGTATAATCCAGTAAGGTGCTGGTAGGGATCTTGACCGTACTTCCGGGATTGTCCTGATAGCCGTGATACCTCTCCACTCCTTAAGCACCTCAGGATATTTATGATGCCCTCTTGTTGCTACGTCACTTCGTGCTTGCGACCGTTTATGGGGGCCCATTTATTGAGTGTGCAAGTCACCCCCTGCCTTTTGTCGATGGATATTAAAAACATTGTTTAGGCAGGGGCCATAGTCTTAACATATTTGGATACACTAGCATAGTGCGTACAGGGATAATCACCGGTTCGTACCACTTTCCATTAAAAGCGTCTAAAAGGGCCTCTGCGAGTTGGTTTTGGCTCCTCGTACGCCTTCCAAAGGTCCAGGACCTTAGGGTGCTGAGATAAATAAATGTATAATAATAATAATAATAAATTGTTTATTTTCGGACAACAATGGAACCATTTTTGTTAGTAACTTACAAGCTAAAACTTAAACTCTAGGATTAGTAATTATAATTATAACTGACTGATATGTCCTGTGATATTGTAAGAATAACAGAGCCGTTTTTTTTATTCTTTCTCCAGTAGATTATTACAAGCAACGTAGAGCGTTGCTTGTAATAATCTACTGGAGAAACCACAATAACCTTACTGTTCATGAGATATAGCTCTTTGAGAAATACACAGCGGGGACAGTTACGATATTTAGGTACCCTTCGGGTACGGAACCCTGTAGGGATTGATCACAATACAGGCTGCTTTTTTTTCGTGTTTAAAATGCTATTTATTACTTTAAAACACTTATTTTTGAAAATAATCACATAATGACAAACTGCCAGTGGTGTGAAACTAGCAGATACTTATCAGTATGGTAACCCGTGATAAATCAAAGTTTCTAAACTTGACAAAAGCATATAACCACAAGAAAAAAAAAAGATGTTGTTTGTGATTTGAGGCCAGAATATTCGTTTTGGTGATTGTTACATAAACTTATCGGATCTCTCTTTTGCACCCGTCATTTAACTTAGGTCCACTAGCGCTCATTAATTGATTAGATACGCATTCTTGACTTTTATATTCATTGCTTGTTATTTCTTGGACATACAGTGGACTTCTTTTTATATTTTGTTGAATTTTGTTACAATGGATTCAACTTTACGTGAACAAGTCATGATAAATCAATTTGTGCTAGCAGCGGGATGTGCTCAAGAACAAGCAAAACAGTTATTGCAAGCTGCACATTGGCAATTCGAGGTAAATTTATAATATATGTAAACAAACAGTATGTAATCATGAAATGGCTGCTACATATTTTGATTTACAATAGCCTTTTCACAGATGTCACACGTTGTTATCAAATAACAAGTCATTCATTAGTAAATTGCATTGTATTTATTTATGGTTGGTAATTATTGAACCACTTAAGTAATTTAGTTCGCAATATTATTTGATTATGTTTGAATAACTTTGTATGTTGTTACGCGATATAAATATTAGGTAGTCGTTAATCTGTAAACATCTTATTAATGATATTGACGAAATAACACGCAATAAGCGGACGGAGCTAGTAGTATAACCTTGATGTCAATATAACAAATACCTACAAAATGTACATGTTCATTTACAGTAACTTCTTAGTCTCTCTTCTGGGATGCTGTAAAATAAAGATAGCTGATTAATTAGTCTCAAATGCAAATCCTGTTGTAATGTCTCAGTGGTTTTTAGCATGAATGTTTATTGTTAGCTATTGATAACATTCTTTTTTTTTTGTTTTGATTGTTAATGAAGGTTATGTATATTTGTTTTGCTTACAGTTTTGGTTTAGTTTATAAAAACAAACTTAGTTACCTACCTATAATTTAAATTAGATTTTTTAATTTATTAGTACAACTAAATACATTCAATTGTATTGGTATTTAAGCTGCTAACTTGCAACTATTTGGACTATAAAACCAGACTCATAGGCTTACAAAATGTTTTATTTTGTTTTAACATTCTATTAGAGGCGTTTTTATTAATTTATGTATAATTCTTAAAAAGATTTAGATACCTACTCTAAGAGGTGATGCTCAACACAGAATTTAGAGAAAATATCCCTAAATTGACTAGGGTTGGTGGGACAGAATAAAAAGAATTGGTGCTATTATATGAAAAAAGGGGCACATGTTGGGCTGCTCTCGCTGAAAATGGGAAAATGATTTACATTACACATCAGTAATGCAATCAATCATTGCTCTTGGAGCAGTGATGGCAAATCCTGAGTTTGATGCACAGAGTCCATGGCTATGCTCATGCCAACCAGAAGGATGCATGTACTGGTATCAGAGTACATAATAATTTATCAGTGATTATTGTAAGCTGTATCTGTAAAACACATTTAAACTACACTAACATTTGCGGGATCCTTGTTATACAGGGTGTTTGGTGCATTGTGTGCCAAATTGAAATGGTCGATGGGAGGGGTCACCTGCTATCCTTTCAGACCCCTAAAAACTTCTCATGCCCTGTGGATTTTTTTTCATCGACCTTTTATTGTTTTATGGAAATAAGACCAAAATTTTTCATTCAAATACAAATTTAAAAAAATATATAAGGCATAGACTGAACTTTAATTTTATTTAGATGTGTATTGTATTAGAGTATTTTTAAATTTAAAATTAGTGACATTAGCTATATAGTTTTTTTTTTAATTTATTTGAAAAGTTTTGAACTTAAAGCTGTCCATGTTACAGCTATTTACATGGCTATAAAAAAAAACCAAAAGCGACCAGATTCTTCCAACTTCCTCAAAAATTATCTAGTTTATTCTCTTGCTAGTGATGTGCCACATGCCATACAAATCTTTTTATAACTTTGTGAATTTGCTAGAATTGTAAATCGAGTCACATAAAACTAATATTCAAAATTATGATGTAAAAAATATTTTTGCATAAATGATACCTGAAAAACCTATTAAAAATGTTATCTCACTCTTATAAGGTAAAATCTGTCTCGTATCTCTCTTTTCGTGGGTTTTTACTAGGAAAAAAAAAATTGCATTTTTTAAATTTATTTCATAATTTTTACAAATCCTGCTCAAATTGTGGGCCTCTGTTGTAAATGCTTGATAAATGAATTTACCAATTTGTAGCAGTTGTTGTGCAGTAATGATAGTGGAAACTAGGGAGGTACTATTTCAACGCATTGAAACGGCGCGGCGGCGAAACAAAACAAAAAAGAATTATTAAAATTGGTCCTGCTGACCAAAATAGCCGTGTGAATTCGCTAGAATTATGAATGAGTCACATAAGACTAACTTGCAAACAACGCATTGAAACGACTTTCAATACAATTAAGGAGGAAATACGACTTCGTACAACAACTGTCGAAATACGAAACAGATGTTGGGCCTGCATTTACAACAGAGGCCAACAATTTGAGCAGGATTTGTATAAATTATGAAATAAATGTTAATAATGCGATTTCTTTTTTTTTATTTCTAGTAAAACCCACGAAAAGAGAGATACGAGACAGATTTTACCTTGTAAGAGTGAGATAACATTTTTAATAGGTTTTTCAGGTATCATTTAAGCAAAAATATTTTTTAAATCATAATTTTTAATATTAGTTTTTGTGACTCGATTCACAATTCTAGAAAATTCACAAAGTTATAAAAAGTTTTTTTTGGCATGTGGCACATCACTAGCAAGAGAATAAACTAGAGAATATTTGAGGAAGTTGAAAGAATCTGGTCGCTTTTAGTGTTTTTTTATAGCTGTAACATGGACAGCTTTAATTTAAGTCCAAAACTTTGCAAGTAAATTTAAAAAAAAAACTAGACAGCTAATGTCACTAATTTTAAATTTAAAAGTATTCTAATACAATACACATTAAATAAAATTAAAGTTCAGAGTCTACGTCTTATATATTTTTTTAAATTTGTATTTGAATGAAAAATTTGGGTCTTATTTTCATAAAACAATAAAAAGTCGATGAAAAATAATCCACAGGGCATGAGAAGTTTTTAAGGGTCTGAAAGGATAGCAGATGACCCCTCCCGTCGACTATTTCAATTTGGCACACGATGCACCAAACATCCTGTATAATAGTAAAGTCTCGTTAAATTAATAATTAAAAAACAAGCTTTTGTACTGGCAGTCATAATTGACTGTGTACACAATATTTTGTGTATCTCTCAGAGAGTTCCTAAATCTGGAGCTAATCCTGGATGTCAATTCAGATCATGTACACTACCTTCCGACTCCATAATCATCATCATCAGATCACTTTGATGATGCCATTTTCAACATAACTATTTAGAACCATTTATTTATTTGTATTGTCGTAGTTATTTAGCTATCTTCATTGTGATATGTATGTGAGGGTGAAATTCCGTTGGCCATTTCTGGTCTTCTTCATCACTTCATCAAATGTTACTTTTTGACTGAAAATGCTTAAGTTCTTGATGAAAATACCAAAATCACTATACTTATAGTTGCCTAGAATATTTGAGGAGTTCCCTCGATTCCTCATGGAACCCATCATCAGAACTGGATTTTGATAAAAATGGGACTAATCTGGAAGCATATCTTTTTAGTGGAAAAAAAATATTTGCAAATTGGTCCATAACCAACGGAGTCCTGAGGTAACAAACATGAAAAAAAAAAATTATGATAAAAGAAACCTCCTTTTTTTGAAGTCGGTTAAAAATTAGAGATCACAATATGAAATTTAATTTTACTCTACAAAGTTTTCAACCTGCATTCAGAACTTAGTAAATCCTACCATTGAAACTGCTTGTTTACCTAGTACAAGTAAAGAAATAGTAATTCTGGGTAATAAACTATCTGTACCATGGCAAAATCCCCATACAAACACAATAATACAGTAGTCCCCTGATGAGTCAGAAACCAATAAAATCTCTACTATGAGAATACAGTCACAACATTCAAGAAGCTGCAGCAACAGAACAACTTAAATAAGGTTCTGGTCATTAAACATGGATGAGTTGTTCAGGATCCACACTTTTGTTTTAAATTGATACTTAAACTAGTGCTTGACTGCGATCCCACCTGATGGTAAGCAGTGATGCAATCGTTGATGGTGAGGCGCACTAGTTTATTAAGAGCCTATTCACTTTAGCCTTGAAAACACCCAAATTATAATCGGTTGGGAAGACTACAGCAGGCAAATAGTTCCAGTTCTTTGATGTGCGCGATATAAAGTGTGCGTTACCCAGGCCAGATGTTGTCGAAAATGGTCATTTTAATCTTATAGATAATTAGTTTTGCGGCTTCTGTAATTGTTGCACACATTTTTAAATTTGTTGCGCTTATAGTTTTTTAATTATTTCACAAAAACATTTCCTGCTGGGGTAACGTTACCCCAGCCAGACCTTTTTCTTTCTAATGGGAATATTTAAATAATTACTAGCTATAAAATTAGTTGTCTAGATGAAGTAAATGTTGTGCCTTATTTTGTATTTGTTCTTTCATCGGTTGCGAAGTTATTCGATATTATGCTGGGGTAACGTTTTTGGTTTTGCTAGATCTTTGAAATGGTTAAGTGGATTCTTATCATATTTTGTACATGGCTTCTTAGGAATTAGTTTAAATTTGTTCTGCAATAAAAAAACCAAAATAATACATAGCTTAAAGGTTATTTCATTGAATAGAAAAACAGTTCAATTGGTCCCAGCACTCTCAATAAGAGCTCTAAAGACTTACTTTAAACGTTATTTTAAAGCTTGTAACTGCCTTCAAATGTGTATGAAGTTTCATTAGTATCCTGTAAGTATTTAACAAGTTATGATGATATTGACTTCTTCACGAGCACGGTCTTGATGCGCGCGGTGTTATTTGGTCACTGGATTGGATATATGAACTGAATGTTATGTCAATTATTAGTTTTTTAGTTCAGTTGTATATCAGTAAAATTTCAGCTCAGTACATTGGATAATTAATGAGATAATACGATTAAAGTCATTAGGAAGTGAATGACCGTGGTAACCCGACCAAGTTTAGGTGGTTACGAAAAAGCGAAAACGCAGAACATTATACTATCTTTTGAAATGTTTAGTATAATACACCTTACAATTTCGGTACAGACGCGTACACTGTTAAATACATTAATAATATAATAATATCCGTACTATGAAAACATTATTATTATCTTCCAGTTGCACAAACTTATCAAAAATCACTGATATAACATGTCGTTCGGTGGGACGCGGAAGGGGTGGGGTGAAGGGGCGCATTGTTTGCATATCGCACTAAACATGCTCCATAATCACATAATTCATCTTGTAGAGTGTGCGTGCGTTTCGGCAGTTCCGTTTCCTGTTTGTTTTGCAAATATTTATAGAGTGCGTGAGAGCTAATATAAAGTAATAAGTGTGGCGAATTACTGCTAATGTGGAGTGCTTCTATTGATGATCATAGTTATGGTGCAGGCTGCTTGATGAATTCACGAACAAGGTAAGCTTGTATAATGTAACTACAGAAATAGTAGCAAAATTATTATTAATTTGTACATGTTGTTAGGTACTTATCTAAAACTGTATTTTTTTAAGGCTTAAATATTTGAATTTAGGAGCTTATTATTTTCTTTTCTTTCGTACTTAGTTATTACCTAGACTGGAATTCTCAACAATGATAACGACATATTTATCCTTCGCTACTTATTACCTATAAAACAAAGTCGCTTCCCGTTTGTCTGTCCCTGTTTGCTTAGATCTTTAAAACTACGCAACGGATTCTGAAGCAGTTTTTTTTAATAGATAGATTGATTCAAGTGGAAGGTTTTTGTGTATAGGTATATTGTCAACATATGACTTGAAACTTGATTAATGAAATTCATGACTTAGCGACCGATTTTTATCGTTATCAATGTCGGGAGTAGGGACTACCGCAACAGGTAGGTATTTATTTATTTCCACAAACTCCTTGGACACGTAGACTTTAAGAAATTCATAATTACCTTGTTGCGACACTCGCGTTGATATAAACTCGCAAATAGATGACGATTCGAGTTTCAAATATGTAGGTAGCAAAACTACAATTGAAACCCCATTAAGTTTAATAATACTTTAAAAGTTCAATTGAAATGATTATATTACCTGTCAATAAAAATTATTTAACCTTTTGAGTGCGTAATTAGAGACACAATAGTAAAACAATGGCGCGTGAACGCCGGCGTTAATGCGGGGATCAACAGCTTAATAATCACGTAGTTTTTTTTTAAACTTGTGTACATGTCTGTACTAAATTTGTAACACTATCCTACATATTTTAGAAGGTACCATAATTTTTCGCTTTTTCGTAACCACCTAAACTTGGTCGGGTTACCACGGTCATTCACTTCCTAATGACTTTAATCGTATTATCTCATTAATTATCCAATGTACTGAGCTGAAATTTTACTGATATACAACTGAACTAAAAAACTAATAATTGACATAACATTCAGTTCATATATCTAATCCAGTGGCCAAATAACACCGCGCGCATCAAGACCGTGCTCGTGAAGAAGTCAATATCATCATAACTTGTTAAATACTTACAGGATACTAATGAAACTTCACATACATTTGAAGGCAGTTACAAGCTTTAAAATAACGTTTAAAGTAAGTCTTTAGAGCTCTTATTGAGAGTGCTGGGACCAATTGAACTGTTTTTCTATTCAATGAAATAACCTTTAAGCTATGTATTATTTTGGTTTTTTTATTGCAGAACAAATTTAAACTAATTCCTAAGAAGCCATTTACAAAATATGATAAGAATCCGCTTAACCATTTCAAAGATCTAGCAAAACCAAAAACGTTACCCCAGCATAATATCGAATAACTTCGCAACCGATGAAAGAACAAATACAAAATAAGGCACAACATTTACTTCATCTAGACAACTAATTTTATAGCTAGTAATTATTTAAATATTCCCATTAGAAAGAAAAAGGTCTGGCTGGGGTAACGTTACCCCAGCAGGAAATGTTTTTGTGAAATAATTAAAAAACTATAAGCGCAACAAATTTAAAAATGTGCGCAACAATTACAGAAGCCGCAAAACTAATTATCTATAAGATTCAAATGACCATTTTCGACAACATCTGGCCTGGGTAACGCACACCGATATAAACGACGAGGCGAAACGCTTAGTCCGGACCGTAGAGGTTTCAACAACGTAAGGGTGGATACTCGCCGTACGTCGGGTTGTCCGATGGTAGAGTGGCGGAATCATGTCATGCAACTCCCGCGCACACTCCAAAATGTATCCTGTAAAATACCGAAATGCTGGCTACCGTACACCTGTGCTCAAGGCTTTGTAGATTGGACTGAACCCAATCTGGATCACCAATTAGCCTCTTCGCACGCCTTTCCACCAAGTCCAAAGCTGCCAGGTGACATTTTGCAGCACCAGCACATATGTGGCTGCTGTACTCCACACACGATCGGACTTGTGCTTTGTATAACATTAAAAGCTGTCCCGGTGTGAAGTACCGCCGGACCTTTACAAGAACGCGCGAGTTTCGTAGCAGCTACATTGACTTTGGACTCAATGAATCGCCCAAAATTAAGGTCTGAGGAAATTTCTACTCCCAAGAGCTGAAGGCGGTCGGTGCACTCCAGGGATACATTCTGAAAAACAGGAGCCAAGGTGAACGGGCTCCTTTTGGCGGTGAACAGACACGCTTGTGTTTAGACGGCGTTGAATCCTACCAGATTGGCTTCACCCCACCTGGAGACTGCGACGACGAAGTATAGACCATGTATGAGGATGTATCCAGAGCCATGCATGGTTTTAAGACTCACTTCACCGTGGTCATAGGGGACTTCAACGCGAAACTGGGCAAACGAGATGTGACGAGCTGCGAGTGGGGCAATTTGGAATTGTACGTCGGAATCACCGGGGACACCTACTGGCTAGTTTTATGGAGAAGGAGGGCCTCAACATGATGAACACCTTCTTCAAAAAACCTGAGGGCCTGGCAAAGTCTCGACGCTGCAACTAGAAATGTGTGACTTTATTTTGTCGACGAAGAAGCAAATATTCAATGATGTATGACTCAATGATCAATACGGTGAAAACTGGAAGTGATCACTGCATGGTAAGAGGCGCATTGAATATCAATATTAAGCTTGAAAGGCCTCGACTGGTGAAGTCTACGCTCCGCACAGCACGGATCCAGATCCAAAACTCCGAGAGCTTTCAGTTCGAACTCCACAATCGTTTCCGAGTGCCTAGGAAGCTCCGTGGACGAAAATAACGATGGGTTCGTGGGAACTGTCCATACGGTCGGTAAGTTTTTCCAGACTCACCGTACAAATAAGAACAAGAATCTGTCAGATCAAACTTGAGCTTATGAAGAAGAGGCGTGAGATGACTGCAGTCTTCAGATGATGCGTGCACATACCGGCTCTATAGACGGATCTCGAAGTCTCTGAAACGCGACCTTCGCCGATTTAATACCGAGAGGATTAAGGCCCGTATTACAGAACCTTACTCAAGTACTACTTAAACTGCGTTTGAGTGCATTGAGCGAAGAATCTCGACTTAAGCGTTCAGTTTATTTTAGAACTATCCTCAAACTCAAATCAAACGAAACTACGCTTGAGTAGAGATTTTGATCTCTGGTTACGTGAGTAAGCAATCATTATGGTAACCCTGAACAATAGTTTGTTTTCTATTGCAATCAAATCAAAAAATCTTTTTTTTTCGCACGATTAAACTGGATCAAAAGCGGATGACGAGGCGGACGACACGATGTTATTGACACGCACAGCCACCCTTAACCCTTAGGAGTAGGTACAAATGTTCTGTGGACAACAAAACTGTGAAACTGAGTGTTTTTGGCGGGAATATTAAGAGTAAAGTTCAGTGGCTGTTTTAATTATTCGCAAATTGATTCCTAGTGGATAATGTAAAGCAAAATTGGTGTAGTTTTGTATCCTAAGTGTCTGCACAACTGGACAATATGTGGAATCATTGAAACAGGCGCGATCTCGGGAAAATGGAGTTGAGAGTTTTATTGGTATTGACTACCTCAGCGAAGTTTGCGAGAAGGCTGACTAGAATGTGTTGCACCCGCATTCTAATGAAACTCAAAAAAGATATAAATGAAAAGAAATAAGCTGATTGTAATTTTAAAATAAGGACACATTGAGTGGAGCTCAGTCAAGCCTCAAGCACTGTTCTATAATACGTAAAAAAAATCATTTTAAATTGACATTGCTCAGGTGATTATTGATTGTAGTTTCTCTGCTCAAGTCAAGTTCTAAAGTTAAAACTCCAACTGAGACTAGTTTTAAGTAATGCTTGAGTCTTGATTGTAGTTCTGTAATACGGGCCTGAGGATGCGATTGAGCGGAATAAGGGCTCTAAAGTATTTGCGCGAGATCTGTCTATTGGGAAGAGCCAGCTCACGAAACTGAAGACCGACGATGGTAAAGTCATATCCGCCAAATCGGAGTTTCTGGGAGAGATCGAGGCTTTTTATGGACAGTTGTACACGTCAATCTCCGGACCCACTGCAAATCTAACAAACGACCCAGAAGCTAGATTGACTCGATACTATACCGATGACGTCAGCCTGTAAGAGATTAGGATGGCTCTGAAGCAGTCGAAGAACAACAAGGCGTCGGGTGAGGACGGAATTACGGCCGAGCTTCTGAAGGCGGGTGGAAAACCGTTCCTAAAGGCCCTTCAGAAGCTGTTTGATTCAGTCATACTCGAGGGAAAAACGCCACAAGCATGGAGCAGAGGTGTGGTCGTACTCTTCTTTAAGAAGGGTGACAATGCCCTGCTTAAGAATTACAGGCCCATCTCGCTTCTGAGCCATGTCTACAAACTGTTTTCCAGAGTCATCACAACCATCTCGTGCGCAGGTTCGACGACTTCCATCCTCCCGAACAAGCCGAATTCCGAAAAGGCTGCAGCGCCGTGGACCACATACATACGCTACGGCAGGTTATACAGAAGACTGAGAAGTATAATCAGCCTCTGCTTAGCGTTTGTGAACTACGAGAAAGCCTTTGATTCGATCGAGACTTGGGCTGTACTGCAGTCTCTGCAACAGTGCCAGATTGACTATCGGTACATTGAAGTGCCGAAGTGTTTATATAAAAACGACACCATGTCAGTCTGACTTCAGGACCAGACCTCGAAACCTATCCTTTTGCAGCGGCGTGTGAGGCAGGGAGATGTAATTTCTCCGAAACTGTTCACGGCCGCAATGGAGGATGTCTTCAAGGTTCTGGACTGGAGAGGGCTAGGCATTAATGTCAATGGCGAGTACATCACTCACCTTCGGTTTGCCGACGACATAGTAGTCATGGCTGAGACTACGGAGGAGCTCAATGACCTCAGTAGAGCTTCCGAAAGAGTGGGACTTGAAATGAACATGGACAAAACCAAACTCATGATAAACAGCCATGTAGCACTCCTATCAAGATCGGAGACTCTACACTCGAAGTTGTGGACGATTACGTTTACGTCGGACAGACAGCCCAGTAGGTAGATCTAATTTCGAGAAAGAGGTCGATCGTCGAATTCGACTCGGCTGGGCGGCGTTCGGAAGGCTGCGCGGTATCTTCTCGTCTAACATGCTAGTGTCTCAAGACGGAAGTCTATGACCAGTGCGTGTTGCCAGTATATGGCTCCGAAACGTAGTCGCTTACAATGGGCCTCATCAGATGACTTAGTCACTCAAAGGAAAAGGCTATGCTCGGAGTTTCCTTGCGTGATCACATCAGAAATGAAGATATCCACAGGAGAACCAAGGTTACAGACATAGCCTAAAGAATCGCCAAACTTAAGTGGCAGTGGGCACGGCACATTGCTAGTAGAACAGATGGTCGGTGGGGACGAAAGGTTCTGGAATGGCGACTACGTACTGGAAGACTCAGCGTTGAAAGGCCTCTCACAAGGTGAACCGATGACCTGGTGAGGGTCGCGGGAATCCGATGGATGCGAGACGCACAAGACCGGTCATTATGGCGACACTTGGGGGAGGCCTATGTCTAACAGGGGACGTCTTTGGGCTGAAATGATGGATGATGACTTGGCAAGAGACCAGAATGCTCTGCCTCCTTCTGCGAAGCAGTAATGCTAGCAAAGGAGGCGGCCGCACACGAGAGGCAACGGACCACAGGCCCCTGCCGCCGAGATCCCGATTTCCGGCCACCGTAGGCGCCGGCTTGCGGACGGCGAGCTACCGACCGTCCGGTAACCGTCCGGACCGAGCCAGTCATCGACGGCGCGTAGTGTTCCATGCGCGCCTCAAGGAGATGTCAGAAACCGTAGGAGCCCCGCAGGGTCGAAGCCTACGGGGGCCATGGGTGATGCGAGAGAACCCCGGGGCCCTGGAACAAAGGCGAAGAAGGAACAAGAGTGGGTTTTAGTCAGTAAAAGTCTGACACGCCCTCTCGCCCCGCCCAAAGGTGGGAGATCTGATTAGATGATATCCCACATAAAAAAAAAGACAATTCTAATAAGCCCAAACACGGCTAAGATACATTGATTTAATTCATTTATAAAAAGACAATTCTAATAAGCCCAAACACGGCTAAGATACATTGATTTAATTCATTTATTATGGAGATCTGGTACCTGCCTTACGTCTTCATCATCAAATCATTTCGATCTACCCCCTATCCCTCATCCTTCAGTCAGTCGTCAACTACCTACATGTAATAAATAAGCAATTTTACTTGTTACATCAGTTCTGCTATGATCCTATGAGAAGTTCCGTTCCATATCTTCGAGTTCATTATCTACAGTACCTACTCTTTCAAACAAAGACAACAATTTCATAATCGGTCCACAATTGAACATGAAATCGATGAATATACATAAAAAAAACTACATACAGCCAAACATATACCTCCGCCTTTAAAGTCGGTTAAAAAACGACCACTTACAAAGTAGTAACTTGAAAAATAGTTTTTTTCCACACACACTGTCCAAAGATTTAAAGATACAGGTGAGTTTTTTTGGTGCCTCTAGCAGCAACATGGATAAAATTTTATACATTTGCATACATATATACATATATTTTATTACACCATTGTCATTTTGAGTTTATTGCTTATTTCTTACAGTTGATCACTTGATGCCTAAATGTTTTGAGGTTGATTATACTACTACTACTCTGTGTGAGCCCTAGAGAGTTTAAATTATATAGAAATTATTATACAGTAGGTATTTTAAAATTCTACATGACTATGGCGTAGTCGGTAGAACTAGGCAGTACACTTTTTTAATATAATATTTTCCATTTCAGACAGCGTTATCAATTTTTTTTCAAGAAGTGGCTCTTCCTGCTGGCGCTAATGGAATCGCTGCACCACACTACCGCCAGGTACCACTTTTGCTATGGCAAGCTTGTTTTTAATTATAGGTGAACATCAATCTATACCTACATTAAAAAAATTTAGATTAAAAAAAAGGAGTTCAATTTAATATTTAACTGGGGATAATTGTTATAATATTGCTTGTTGCATATGCATATATAAAAATTATTACATTTAAAAAACTATTAGGTACCTAAGTATTTAGAAATTATGATAGGCTAGCGGTCCCAGCAGAGTCCTGCTCGTAAATTGGCATTTCATAAAAAAAAATTGAGAACCCGATTGCAGCGCTGCCTGCCGGGTTTAATTGTATTATCAAACCATCTAGGGACCCTCTCAGATATACACACAAAGTTTCATCCGAATCGGTCAAGCCGCTTAGGAGGAGTTAGGTGACAAACACACGTACAGAAGAATTATATTTATTGCGTTTCTCACTTATAAGAAATATCTCGTTTCGATTCATAGACTTTGCAAGAAGGACAAGATCCTCGCAAAGATTTGCCGCCCGCCTACTCGTAACATGTTTACGGCCGCCACTGTTAGTGTTTACTGTAAAGACTACTAAATCTTAAGTTTAACTGGCAAATTGGGCAAAAAGGTAGGAATTTTCATAATTTTGAGCTTTAACAATAACAGGACAAGTATCCTATTTTCATCCTATCATAACATAATTTTCTTTTTCTACAAATGGATGAGTGATTATCGTTACTTATTTACATAATTATTAAAATTATTTCAGCAACTGATGACACCATGTAATACTCCTGCAACTCCTCCAAACTTCCCCGATGCGCTTGCGGCGTTCTCACGGCTGTCGACGACAGGCAGCCCAAACAATGCGGGCGGCGGGGGGTGCGCGGCCGCGCCGCCTGTGTCCCCGCTCGCCACGCATCCACCACCGCCGCCGCCACCACCACATGTTCAAATGAACATGTTTCCTGGCACTCCAAATCCACAGACAAATTATTCGTCAATTTCCTGCTCAACTGCCGTAAGTTCCTAATATAGACGCAATAACGTATTTTTTTGAGAATATTGATGCTTCAAAAAAGTATTGATTATAAAACTTATTTTTCAATACATTTACTCCAAACTTGGCCCTACCAGCACTCTAAAGTCAAATGGTGAATGAGACGGAATTTTAAAAAGCAACCAGCCAGACAAAGACTGAGCAACATAATTCAAATATCAAGGAACCAGTAGAAGGATCAAAGCATGCCAGCCACGCGTCTGAATGTACTGTTTACCGTAACTTAATTGTAGGCTAACAGAATATCATTAGAACCTAATATTTAAATAAAAGATAATCAAAACTGGAATGGAAGTTTCTCTACTTTCAGAATACACTCACAGAGTTGGGCAGAAATCGCATATAAATACATAATATAAGTAGACACGATTCTGCCAGTCTAGCAGAGTAGACCTAATAAATGATACTTAATTATTCAGCTGTTGATTTTGTATTATGGAAATTAAATAAAATTGAACTATAACTGTTTTTTTTTTTAAATAAACGACGTTTCTTTTTCAGATGTGCAGCGAAAACATGCCAAGATAAATTTGAAGATATTAGTTTAGGAGCATCTATAATTTATTTTTCTAATGGTGCGCAATGTGAGCTGTGGAATTGTGTATGAAATGTATATTACTTTAGTAAACACCCTATAGCAGCGTTGGTTTGCTGGACAATATTTGGGGTGCTGTACTGTAGTCAATCATGTTAAATTTATTACGAATATCGTATCTACATTATAATTATGTATACAGTGGTTTCAAAATGTGCACAATAAATCCTATGAATTGTGTTAGTTTTTGGTAATTGAAAATTATATTGTGATTGTAAAAAAAATATTGTAACAGAATTGTAATGTAATCGTAAATATTATTACTTTAATAACATACAGAGTGAGAATTTTGCTTTAGCTTCTAAAGTTATCGTCGTACTTCGGTATTTACTTATAGTCATAAAATGTAATAAAATAATATTGACACCCGCCATACCACCAGGATATACCTAACTAGACACATATTTCTAGTTATTGTAATAATAAGTGTTGAAAAATACAATTTACTTTGGTCTTGAATGCTATACCTAATCCATACGTATCAGCGGAAAATCAAATTATTAGCTATCAAAGATGCCTACATTTTGGTATTATCTCAAGACATTGGGAGCCTGGTCGTGATCGTATACACGCTTTCTGCAATAACAGTGTTGTTAACATCAAAATGAGCATGTGACTTCTCATCTTTTTCTCTAATTGCCATAGGCTATACACTTATTTTTAGGGCTCCATACCCAAGGGTTCAAATGAATCCTTATTTCTCTAGCTCGTCCGTCTGTCTATCCCTCTGTCACAACGGTCTAGTGGAGTTGAACTTACAGTTTTCATGTGTCTGGCATGTGGATTTTCATTTTTTTTGAATTCATTAAATAGAATAAAACTGGAAATCTAAATCATTAAAGGCCATCAGCTTTTTTACCTAAATAAAATTGTAAATATACTACATATTGTGGGTTTTTTTAGGTAACTAAAAATTTAGTGAATTTCCTTATTTTTACCAACAAACTGTCTGTCAGAAACGAGTATCATCTTATAACATTAACTAAATTTAAACAATTAATAACTTGCAGAGTCAAAGCGCCCCTGACTGGCTTTTACCTAACCGAGGTTGAGACTTCTTGAATGTTTAGTTATACTTAGGTAGATTTGACTTTTTTTTTAAGGGCGGAAATCAATGATTTCTTCCGTTCTGGGCGGAGCGGGCGGGCGTGTCATATTTTTACTGTCTTGTTTGTCCTTCAGTTGCCCTTTGCGTTCCAGGACTACGGGTTTCCTTCTCAGAAATTCCCCGCGGTCATAGCTAGCGGCCATCGGCCCTGTTGGGCTGGGCCTCTACGGTTTGCTGACATCTCTGAGGAGCTAGATCACTACGCGCTGTTGACCACTGGGCTAGGTCCGGTCAACTACGCTACCAGGGACGTGCGAGCAATACAAATAAATAAGCCCGGCTTCATGTAAAAATAAATAATACCTCACATCTAAATCATAGAACACAACAAATGAATTAAATAAAATAAAAATCTAAAGTTTAAACTTCGCGCGCCTGCACGGTTACGCTAAGTTGCCATTTCGTGTTCAATTCGAAATTAAAATTCATTTTTATGATACGATACCTATGACATGCATTATGCAATGTTGCCGCTCTGAGCACAATCTCTCCGATCTCACTCTAACATTTAACAAAAAAAGAGATGAATAGTAGTGTGTTGCTATATTTTTCTGTCGCAAAGGCTTTCGTATTTGGCTATCTGCCATCTCATTTTTCATAAACACGTGAGTCTGTGTAAGTAAAATTTGATACTGTGTGCAAGTACTAATCGAACATTTTTCTATTAAAAAAATCCAGGCTTTCGAAATGACTCCAAATAAATTTTCAATTACGAGGCGCCCTCTATAACGCGTAAAAAGTTGTGCATACTACAAATTAGTTCAAATTTGCTTTGAGCGGTTATCGTGTTGTACGTAATTGTTTTGATAGTTTTTTTTTTTGTGTCCTGTCATTTAAAGTTTTCTGATTAGTTATTGCTGTAACTTACTTGGTTTTGAAGTGTTAAAAGTTTATTATCTTTGAAATGAATTCGGAAACGATACTTGTGGGGTCACTCAAGTACAAACTGCGCATCTTCACAGGAGTCATCCGTCCGATCATGACTTAGGTACGCCACAGAATAAGTAATAATACACGTATAGAAATATCATTCTGTGATAGCAAAGTGAACTCCATTATATTAGCCTACCGGGACTAGTCGCGCTCATATTGAATCAAAATGCACCTTAGTTAAGTCCGCGAGTTACTTTTATTACGCCCGTTATGCACCTTTGAACAGGCCACTCCTGTTATAGGGTTAGGATCTGTGTCATAGTGTGTTTTTGAAATGTGTAAAATAGGTAAGTACCTACCTATGTTTTAAAACAAAACACACATTTAGATTTTCTAAAATTATATATGGAAGCAGTGGCGGATCAGCCATGTAGCAAGAGTAGCAAATGCTACAGGCCCCGCACGTTCACGCACTTGAACGTAAAAAAAACTTGTCAAAATATTTGTACTGCGTCAAATCTAAATACTGCTGATTTCTTTGGATGTATTGTGATACTTAGTCACTTTACTTCAGACTTTCCTCCAAGTAAACTACAGAATAGAAGATCTCTTAGAATTGCCCCATTCTCGTACTTTTTATGTATCTGATCTAAAAATCCACCAGGTGGGTTATTGGTGTCTAAAAGCCTTGTTCAAGCTAATTCTTAGAAGGTGTAGCTTTAGCCAGCGGCTTTCTGTGCGCGAAGCCGCTGGCTAAAGCTACTTAATTTTAATATGTGTAGCCTTGGTTAAGCTTATTCTTAATAACACTACTAAGAATACCTAAGCTTAAACAAGGTTTTTACACACCTCATCAGACAGTTTTAATTCACCCAAAGAGCAATGGAGAGGGCTATGCTCGGAGTTTCCTTGCATGATCATATCAGGAGTGAAGATAAGCTTAAGTGGCAGTGAGCTGGGTACATTGCTCGCAGAACAGATGGTCAATGGGGCCGAAAGGTTCTGGAGTGGCGATCGGGGATACCTGAAGACGCATAGTTGAAAGGCCTCGCAACAAGGGTACCAATAACCTGGTAAGGTTCACGGGAATCCGATGGAGGCGTGTTAAACAGGACCGGCCGTTGTGGTGACACTGTGTGATGATGACGATCGATGTTGGCATGTTGATGAGATCAATCTCTCGGAAAAAATATTCCAATTAAAGAATGGCTGAATCTAACCTCTCCAAAGAAAAGGAATATTGCATCCTATTCCTAGAAAATCTGAACTGTTCAGCTTTTCTGTACAAATTAACAAAGGCTTCGACATCACCATCGAAAAGACCCTATTTCTGTATTATTTATCAGAAGAAAACCTAAAATGACCTAAGCATAATTTTCGTGAATACTTCGGTTATATAGATTTTCGCCTTTAAATTTCTAATCGTTCGGGGTACCTATGCAAAAAACATCATCTAGGTTTTTCCAAAAGTGCTAAATTAATTAGTATTCTACTAATAAATTAATTAGTACCTAGTAGGTAGGGACCCCTTGGTCGAATTTGCTACAGGCCCCGCCGGTTTAATCCGGCACTGTATGGAAGATAATTGGTTCGTACCTAAATAGTTATATTCATACTTTAAAATGCATTTTTAGAAAGACGAAACCAGCACCCATCCCAAGAACAAGTCCGAGGGCCGCCGCGCGCTCCCTTCCTTTGCTCGAGCCAGTCCGCGCCGCTGAGCCTGTAGTCTTAATAAATAATCGTTGTTCGATCCAACCCGTCCCTCGTTCTCCTCCAGCGACGCACTAAGCTGAGGTCCGTACCCCACAGGGAGTGCCCTTAGCGAGTAGTCGCTTAGTTTTAAGTTTTGAATGTTCAGGCTTTAATTTATTAAGGTCGCTACAGGTTAGTCCGTAAGGCGTAGAGTCCCTTGAACATCTGGCCGGAGTTAAATGCACACATACTCGTACTGCCGCCTGCGCCTGCATAGAGCCCCGCTGACCTTTAAATCCATTTTTTTTTTGCGAAATATTTAAGTATTGATTTACTTATGTACAATTTGAAGAACATTTAACCAGCAATTTTTTTTTGGGAAATATATTTCTAAAGATCAAAGCCGTTTGAAAGGAGTAGGGAAAACAAGCGAAAAAATTATCATTTTTTTTTTAAGTACTTGAATATATATTAAACATTTTTTCAAACCTATTAACCTAGCTGTTACCGAGGAGTAGGCTCAAAAAAGGCACTGTTTTATTTCACTAAATGGGAGTAAGGGCAGCAGACGACAACCTCATAGGATGACCCGAGAGAAACTACTCACAAAAAAGGTAGGTAGTTGAAAAAGTTTTCCATATTAAATTACGAAGTAAAACATAAAACAAAGATCAATAATTTTTTTGTAACATAGCAGGGTAGTTTTATTATTATTCCATTTATTTTTAAACTGGTACTTACATACATTTAAAAAAAGAAATAGTAACCCACCAGCATCAGGAACAGATTCCAAGCTACCGGTGCAGCGGTGGTCAGAGCTCCTGAGAGAGGAATTTCTTAATAAACACGCAGTGTTCAGGAGTACTGCTTTTTGCTTCAAGCCCTTGATCCGACCGTCCAATGAAAGACTCCTCAGATGGCGGTGTTCTATAACTTTCACTCAGCAATGCGTTTTAATTATTTGCCGTTAATGTTGATTTCGGCGGAGATATGACTTATAAGTTTCACGGCGTAACTATGCCGGGAGGCTGTTACGCCGTCTAAAGGTGGGTACTGACCAACGTTACGAGGTGAAATGTAACATTCGCATCGAGCGTGTTTCTCATCGAGCATGTTACGCTGTGTTCTAAAATCGTCAAAACTCTGTGCTCCGTTTTCGCCGCCAGTTTACTCAAGATGGCCGACAGCGAGGAGTACGTGTTGGAATCTTTGGTTCTACTTAATTATTGTTTCATCCAAATCAAGATTCAGAATGAAGATTTTTCTTTGTTCCACTCCATGTTTTAAGAAATAAATGAAATAATTACAAGGAACGACGTGTGATCAATCGCGACGTACGACGCACCGCGTGCGCTCGTGACGACTTGCAACAGCGTACTGACTGAACCGCGTAACAGTCAAAGGATTTGCCAAAAAACCGACAGCCGGGCCGGCACTCAAAGCGAGTAACGAGCGGCTCGCTCGCTGGTTTCCCCGTAACACGACGTACTGAGTGCACGAATGCTCGCTGTGTAACACGTTACATTACGCCCCGTAACGCCGGTCAGTACCCAGCTTTAGTCGTGCTAAGTCATGCTCGTCCCGAGCACCATTAGATCCGTGATACTGCGCCCATCTGTCCATGTGGACTACCTTGGCTTCACTCTTAGCCCTTTATGCAGTAGGTTACGTCGTTGATCCTTTTTATCACGATATAAGGTCCTTCTCATCGCGCTTGAAGTTTCGGTGACTCCTCCTTTTCGTCGAAGCTGGTTGTGGAGTCAGACCAGTGCAACTTCTTCAAATCCCTTGGCGTTGGCATTACGGTTGTATCTAGTCTTTATTTTAGCACAGGTGTTCATGCTATTTTCACGTACTCGTTGATGCACTTCGTCCAACTGATCTGGAAGTCTCATCTCCCTACCGAAACTCATTCTTGTTGGAGCAGTGGCGTAGCGTGGGTTTTCGCTGCTTGGGGCCAGCCAGAAATACGCCACCCTTTGTTTTTTTATTATTAACGGACATAAATAGTAATTCGTACAAATTATTGAAAGTAAAATAAACTTATACCACTGCTTCAGATGGAACATATTTTGTACCATTATACATCAGAAATTCCCAGTAAGTTCCTCTGTTAAAATAATTAACACTAGGTACATACTCGTACCTAAGTACATGTACATGCAATAATAAAAGCAAACAAGAACCTATTAAAGTATCTATTTATTGCCAATAATATTAAGGGCTTGATTCAGAATTCAGATTACCACCAAATATGACCTTTAGCGATTTTTATAACAGCAATTGCAAGACCAACTTAGATAAAAGCAAAGACTCACTGCAGCCTGCTCTGTAGGCTTAATATCGATATCAAAGAGATCAGTAGGTAAATCTGTCAACCTATTTTCATGAGACCTGCACTGATCCCTAAGCTAGTGTTTCTTTGCACAAAATAAAAAATGTAGGTACTTTACGTGCTTTTTTTAACGCAAAGTCCTCTAAACAACCATATATTTATTTATTTAACGATTTATGTACCTACACACACAAAATAAAAGATTAGAAGAAGGAAACAGAAAAATAGGTACAGAGGTGGTGCTTATTTCTAAAGAAATCTCTTCCAACTCCAACATATCTGCATAAGGACAGATATACGTAAATTATTCAATTGGTCTTGGGTGAGATAAAGATTCAGTCAATTCATGAATTAAAAATTGTACTTCCCATACTAATTTTGATCAGCTGATGATGATGAACTTTGTAGGAAAACTTTTTTTTTTCGAAATTTACTATGACTTATTTAAACAAGTTCATTTACATGGGCAGAGGCAGTTTTTAAAGTATGGTCACACCTTTCCATTACTCCCTGTATTTGTATTTTGGGCTGGTGTCTGTAATTCTACGACTAAAGTGCGTTATTTGCGTACATTACTTCTTGTATTTGCTGCACCTTTTTGTTATGATTGCAGTGGAGTGAACCAGTGGTCGGGGTTTATAGAGCAGCAAGTCAAAGTTGTGTGTTTGAATTTAGTACTTTGATTGGTGTAATTTATTTCATATCCCTTGGCTCTTAAAAGGTTACAGGCAAACAATGTGAGGAAACAGGCCTTTCCTAAAAAGTTGCACTGGGCCTGCAGGGTGGACCTCCCTCCCCCTCATAAAAGAGGCTTGCAACCAAGCAATGGCAACATTATAGGTAAGCTAATTATGCTATGCTTGTTCATGCAAATGAAGAAGCCCTCAAGAATAATATTTTTGAGGGAGGCTGGCCATTGCTTTATTCTGTATCTAACTAAGGTTGGATCTAGGTCTAGTAGAATAAAAATTGGAATTGCATAACAGATTATTAATATTGATATCAGCAAAGTAGCCTTTATTTATATTGGTAGCATCAATATCTAAGGCACTTCATATAAAGACCTGAACTTGCATCATGAACTTCCTGCCTAATACAGGTACTGATTACCAATATAACAATTTTAAACAGATTTAAATATAAGATTCCGATTCTTCGTCAACACCTTCTGGGATAACTTCTGGAATCTTTTTTACCTCTAGGTTATTTGATATCTCATCCAATAATGTTGCACTATAATTTGTTTCAAGTTCTTCATTACTTTCTATTGGACTTATAATATTGGAATGCTTGCTCCCTTTAAAGATTAGCTAGAAAAAATGATAGAAATCCATATAAATATTATGTATTTATCATAGTTACTTAATTATATTAATCTTGTAATGCTTAATGGAGAACACTGAATGTCTCAATTACTTTAAAAAGAGCTCAGAGCTGTGGGATTGTTCAAAAGAGACACTGCGGCCCTGGAAAGCAAAGGATATCTGAAAGAACAATGGTGAGCTTTAGTCAGTAAAACTGACAGAGTTATTTGATGATTTGCCACCCTCAAAGCAATGACAAACTGGGGTTGCAATGGGGTATGTAGGAACTTAGCACTTATACCTACAGAATGACTACTGATGTTTGATTTTTGCTATGTTCACAATCAGTTTGAAATGCATATACTTAATGGATGTTGGGGATAGTGAAGACTTTGAATTCTACAGGGTTTGGTAGTTCTGTCATTGTGACATTAAAAAATCCTTCGCCCAAGAGATATAAGTAGGCTGACAGTAACTGGTAAGGGTCAGTGGGTCGTCTTATGTGCTTAAAAGACCATTTCTTGCGGCAAGAACGCAGACATTAATAACATATTGCAGAAGACATTAGCAAATTAAAAATCTAGAATAAACATACCTTGTAAAACTTAGGTTTCTCATAAATCCATAACAATACAATAGAAGCAATGATCACTGTTATAGTAAAAAGTAAATAATTGGTGGAATATCTGTAGGCATCCAAGAATACACTATACCAACAACCTGCGCTAACATGCACCATAATTTTGTGCAGTTTAGAAGAAGGTAACTAGAAACCTAATAAATTTTGTCCTGCTATGGACAGGGCTTTGTACTGTAGAATTCCAGTATTTGTACTTTGTAGTACACGAGTTCATATGTTAAATAATTCTTAAATAGAAGTTACTAATACTGATAAGTGGTTTTACTGTCCTCAAAGACTACTATAGTATATGTCCTGATTTTATATTTACTATACTCTTTGCCTTTGCCTATACCTGATTTACTGTGGCTGTCATTGTCATTATTTGTCATTTGTAATATTATTTTTTTCAACCAACTGCCCCTAAGGAAAGGCTATAGTCTTTATACCATAATACCTAGTCTACGTCCATGTTTTCTTGCGAGATAAGTTTTTAACAATAATGTTACAATAGAATACGAATGTAACACCTAATATTTTTGTGTTATTTGCCAGCAAATATATCGAGTCAGGCTTCTGGGCAAACTTCACTGTGGTAGTCAACACTACAGTAAAATTATCAGCTCTATTTTACCAAGATCACGACTGTTTCAATAATTCAACATATTTTTCAGGAGAATTACGAGACTAGTTCCTGACGAGAGAGCACTTGTTGTGTCCCTTTTACTTTCCGCATCCTCCATCCGCGAGTTGCCATTGTTGCAGAACTTGCAGAAGATCATCGTATCCCAAGACTGCACTGCCGACCATTGACGAACACGAACCATACTGACAGCGACTTCTAAACCGATAGCACGACCCGGCTCCTCTCATACAGCACAATCTGCCAGCGTATAATCATTTTAGACAAAATACATAAAATAATCTTAAACAATAATAAACTAATACATATTATAAAAACAAAACCCCAAATAACCTGATGCCATGCCGTGTCCTCCAACTTGTTGGACGCAGTGATAGAACCGAGCTTCCGGCTCCGTTTTTACATCCAGGTCCCAGAGTGTGGATCCTGCCAGTACGCAGACCGCCTCATATGAGACTCTGCGATATCCTCTCATAACTTTGACTGCCATCGCATTCTGCAGTTTACAGTGTTGCGATGTGACAGACTGGGGCTGTGTAAGGGCCGTCGATCGCACGACCACACGCCTCAACTAGGGCACCAGCCGCTGAAAGTGGGGACCAAAGTCCCGTCGGCTGTCGAGCAACAATCCCAGGTATACTAGATTGACTCTACAGCAATTCTAGTCTCTCCAATCATGTATGCCGGCAGCGCCGCCCGTCGGGGGCTATGGACAGCGACTGCCTCTGACATGTTGAGGGCTACCTTTAGGCCTTAAGAACCGTATATGACTTAAAACTGATGAGACTGTAGCCGCAGCCAACAACACTCAGTGTTGTTGGCTGCGGCTGCTATCTCATCAGGGGAGTTTGCACAGGGAGGCAGACTGCCTCCATGTGCAAACTCCCCTGAACCGTAGCCAGCGTGTCGTCCGCATAACACTTGTAGCGATATTTATGGCGCCTCATAGGAATTAAAATCCTGTATCGCGCGATTGGGACAGATACTCGAAATCATTTATCGGGCAGTTTCCCGGATTAGACAAAACACCCGTCTGGTTGGGGAACTCTCTCTTTTCAATTGAGGTTTGCGGGACATTACTCTCTGTTCCGCTTTCCTCTAAACGCTATAGTTCACACCCCCATAGGAGCTCGCCCGTTAACACCCAATCGTATCCGATCAATTCACAGGAACCCTGTGGAATAATCCACAATATATCGCGCAGTCCGCTGCCATCGCGTCCCGTGTAAGTGAAACATCTACCTGCCAGATAGGCTCCAAAAATGTGGTAGAGGGATGAAAGAACCTCATGGTGGTAGTTTAACGCCTCCCTAATGCAACTCCAGCGGGGCTATTGCTTAACTCTGTTGACAGTTCAAGTGATGATCACTTGTTAACAATGTGCATCATTGAACTGTCAAACAGCTAGTTTCGTATTGCCTATCTTCAGTGACCAACTGCAGTGACGTCATTAGCCACTGGTGCCTTTGATAGCCACCGTAACACGTTTTGACAAATGTTATTGTATCGATACTTTTAAAATTGCGATTGTGTAAGCTTTTGAAGCTGTATAATAGTCGATAAAATTTTAGAGTGGTCACAATAGTCACCGTAAATTTTTATAATTCACCACATTTCCACCGTAGTTTGTTAGTCACTTGTGTGATACGTAATACCAATTTTATGAAATTGTCAGTTGACAACTAAGTTTAGTATGTAACGAATGCTAGTTGTCAACTGCTGTGTTTTTCAATAACAGTTCAAAAGCTTCAAAAACGTGAGCTTCAGAAACGTGACTAGCGTTAAGATGACGTCAGAATAAAAGAATCGGAGGCGTGGCCTACTCGAGGCGTTCGACACAAACGAAACGATCGTAACTTGGCTAGGGGGGCAGTCGTCTACGCGCCCCCCACCCCCGTGCTCTTAGCTGTACTTACTTATTCTTCCGTTTAGAACTCTGTTATAAATTTTGCGGAAGCAGAGTTCTGTGGCAACACTACTTGAAATTAAAACTATGTAATTACTCAAGTTTGCGCTCCCTTGAAGCTGTGAAAAAATTTAAATTGCAAGAAGATACGGCCGTTTATGTTCAATTTCCGAATCCAGTCTCAAAGATTTTTTTCAATACACTTGCTCGAAAACTGGCTCTTATCGCACTACGATTAGGTTCAACATGCCATGTTTATCACCCTCGTGTTTTTTTTTTTAATTTATCACAACAAGGGCTTTTTTCATTCCTATTTCGTCACGGTCAACGCTGATTATTGTTTTTTTTTTAAGCAAAGAGGCAAATATTTTTAAGGTTTTAATATCTAATGAAAATTGAAATTGTGTTTTTGATCAGAATAATTAAATAAACATGATTACTTACACAATAATTGGTTATTGCCAACAAATTAACATTTATCCGTGTTCTAAATTACTAAATATTTGAATTTGTTATTTTTAACATTAAGATGCATATCGGCTTTATACCTTTGCTTCTCCTTTAACCTGCGAAAGTTAACCCCTCGGGCGCCTCGGCGCGGGAAAAAAAGTACCTAAATTAAATCACATTATTGGTGCTTTATTATGCTTGCGATAGCTTGTTGCCATCTTAAACGGAAATATATGGCAACTTTGGATAATTTTCTTCAGGGGAAAATTAACAAAAACGCGTCATCATTTTCAGAAAAAGTATTTTTGGCATAGGTACCTACTTCAATGAACTTGCCATTAAATATAAGCCTAACACCGGTCGCAATGACAAACTTTCTGCACTTGTATCAAAATGTACTATTACGAAACGCAAAATTTTTTTTCTGGGACGTAATTAAAAATTTAATTTTTTTAGATTTTTTCTTATACTTAAGCTATGAGACCTTGCTTCATGCCAAATTTCAGGATTCTAAGACAACGGGAAGTACCGAAGTACCCATAGTACCCTATGAATTTTGATTCCCTTTAGAGTGTCGAAATATACGTTTTATGCAACATAAACGGCCGTATCTTTTTTCGTTTACTTACAAGTTTGATTTTTTCACAGCTATAAGGGACCGCAGACCTGAGTACTTATATGGTTTTAATTTCAGCATATTATGACTATGACCTCTTTCAATTTTTTTAATCACGATTTCGCGAAAATCTCGTTTTTGTGACCTTTGACACCGAGTATTTTTTTTCCAGGTGTCGGATCGATGAGGACTTTTTAGGTTTCATTTATGATGGTGTTTTGAACAATCCTACAATGTTCAGCTGGGTGCGAATGATTGTAACCTTGGATGTCTAAATTGACCGAACTACACTGTCTTTGACATCGACGCACAAACGAATACCAAGGATCCAGTACATGATTCTGGACCCCCAGTGGTGGAATTTTGCATCGGTTTTTTACAATTAAAAAAAAATCTACGTTTTTTAATTTAAACTGTATAAAATCGTTATTCTAACATGTATAATTAAAAAAATGAATGAATTACTTTGTCATCTGGATTGATTTTTTTTTGTAGGTGGGAAAATCATCCAATGAAATCCCGCGCTCTTGGGCGGAGCGAGAGATAGTGTCAGACTTTTACTGACTAAAAACCCACTCCCGTGACCCTTAGCCCCAGTAGGCCTCGACCCTGCTGGGCTCCTACGGTTTGCTGACATCTCTTTGAGGCGCGCGTGGAACAGTACGCGCCGTCGACGACTTGGGCTCGATCTGGACGGTTACCGGACGGTGAGCTACCCATTGCTCGCCGTCCGCAAGCACGCGCCTACGGTGGCCGGAAATCGAGATCGGGATTCCGGCGGCTGGGGCGTGAGGGCCGCGAACCGCGCGTGCGTCCGCCTCCTTTACTAGCATTTCTGCTTCGCAGAAGGAAGTGACTGCCTGCCACTCCTCCTCGCTTCGGACCATGGCCTGTACCAAGGCCCGGCAATAGGATTGATTAGAATAACGATTTTATCAACACCTATGAATTTTAATTATTACTGAAAGTATCATAGGGGGTTGGTTAGAATAACAATTTTACCATTTAAATTAAAAAATTATTTTTTTTTAGATTAAGACAAAGTATTCCACCACTGGGGTTCCAGAATCACATACTGGATCCGTGGTATTTGTTTGTGTGGGTACTTCTTCAAATTAAAATTACATTAATTTTTATATTATCATTTACTATATTTTTTAGGTACATCATTATTTTCAATCTTAATTATTTGTCGATTTTATTATGTAGGTATGTTTGTAATAAGAATAGAATGACACCAAAAGAAATAACTAACTAAAATCTAATGTATAAGCTTACATTTAAAGAAAAGTAAACATTAAAAGATGTTTGAACATTGCAAAGCAAGAATGTAATTAAATGTCCACATTGGGGTCATTGCAATCTGTAATTAAAGCAATAGGGTTAGGTGAGGTTGCAATAATTGCAATATAGTTACAAGAACAAAACCATAGTCCAATTGATCAACAAATAGATAATTATCAGTCAAAAAGTTTTGTTCCCAGTAACAGGGCAAATATCAACATCATTTTTGTTTTGCTCTGGGCACGAGGTTCTTATATTTGGTACGTCAATAGTTCACATACTTATATTTTGTTATATGTACATCATTTCAGCCATAGATGACATTTTTTTTGGTATGTGCACCAAAGTTTCAAAATAACTTGCTAATTCATCAATGGTGACATCACAGGGTGGATTGAGAGCTTGTTGAGAACAGCTGCCAGCTCTACTAGTCTGTTGTTTTGGCTCTTTATGCTCTTGTGAACTTGATACATCATTCTTCCACCATTTACTCACATTGTTTTCATTGGAGACTACATTTTGTACATTGCTAGCACTAGATGATATTGTCAACTGGTTACAGTTATTAACAAGTGTGCACAAACTTAATGGGTCACATCTCTCGACTTCTGTAAAATTTTTATTTGTTGATTCTTGGCAGTTCTCTGGATCCAATTTAATGACAGCACTACATTTTTTTAATATATTCAATACTGGATCTTTGAGAATCTTACTATTTTTCTTTTTGTTGATTCCAGGCTTTAGTTTTTTTTGAGAGGTACAAGAGCATCTTGACTCTTTAGGAAGGACAGTAATCTTGGGAAAATTTCTTTTCTGCAGTGGGTTTATATATGTGTATTCATTACTTCTATTCTTACTAATTTTTAGTGGTTCTATTTCTAGTCGCCCCATTTCCAATCCTAATAATATATCTTCCTTATCCATGATTCCAAGTACTGCAACAAAAATATTTGATAAATATCTCAGTTTATTATTATAAATAATAAGGAATATTTTAATTTCCTCCTCATAAATACTGCTACTTGACATATACATAGATTTATCAAGCATTAACTACTTGATAAATCGATATAAATATTTTAATTATAATTTTTTTTTCACTTCAAGAATAAGTGCAAAAACTGTATTTTTTGTATGTAGATTATATGCAAAAACTGTATTTTTATGTTTTGCTGTCCTTTCTTCATCTAATACTGGACTATTTGCACGTAAACAATCTGTAAAGAAAATATTATGCGTTTGTTTGTTCGGGATAATAATGACAATGCAACCTGCATTGTGTAAACATAATAATTGGACATTGCATGTGGTTATATTTTCTTTCTTTGTACAGCACAAACTAGTTATTAATACCCCCACACGGGTTAAATGAACAATGTTGAGTATTGGCGTGCTTTGAGGATTGCTTTGTTTGTTTATGGATAACTTACCAGTGGTCTCACTGTGCTAGTTAGTAATTTCACGACACTGATTGATAATGATAACATAAGAACTATAATCACTTACATAACACTATTAGATATGTAGGATTCACGCAAAAACTAAATCGTATGCTATGCTGTTAATAAATTGGACATTTTTATTTTGTTTACGTCATGGTCGTCATGTTCTTTCATTTTTTTTTTCTGTTTACCCCTTAGGGCTATAGTTCTTCGACCATATTGCCTAGTCTTTCGTCTACATATTCTTGCGTAATAAGTGTTCCGTAACAGTATATATTTATTTTGCAAACAGATTTTAACTGTATAATTCAATAAAAACACTTAACTAATTAAAACTATATATACACTAAGGGCAAAAACTACTAGCTAAAATATGGCGTCATAAAATTCCTCCGCATCGCTGTCTACTGGAAGTGTGCCCAAAAGGCTGGCCGCATTGCCACGTTGTATGGCAATGCTTAACCTCTGACCGAGGTAAAAGCCAACCCTTTGGTCACGCGAAGTGTCAACTAAGCGTTTGGATAATTCTTTGAAAAGCTTATGAGCACTCGGACCCCACGGCCCAAGAGTTTCAACCCCAAACGGCTCAAAAATATAACTACCGACGAGGTTGTTATATTTCCGCCGCTTGAGGTTCTCCGCAGCCGCAGCGGCAGCACCAGCACAGCACGAAGAGCTAGGAAGATGGGATGGCGCAAGAGTGTCGACACAGGTAGCGTCCCACACTAAAGGCCTACCCATCTTCCACGGAAATAAAGACATACCGTCCGGTCTCTTACCATCGTCGCGTGCCAGGCCATGAGGTTCCAAAACAGCCGGAACGCCGACGGTGACAAGGGCTCGTCGGATGATGTCGTTAATATTCGCGTGCCGTGCTATCCGTCCCGCGCTTCGACTGCATGACAGGCCGTGGTGACCAAGGCTGTTGACAACTTCGCCACAGTGGCAGCGATGAGGAGAACAGCAAGGAGCGCCTAGGCGTAGGGCAACAGCTAGGCGGAAAGTAGTATCGTCGAATAAGGTGCCAATATTCGACGACGGCAGTGCGTGAAGCCAAAGACCTGACTCCCAATTTCCCACAGCCAGGAGGCGCGCACGCTCCGCAGTAGTAGCAGATGTTAGGATTAAGTAACAGTTGTTTCTTTTTGTTTTACATTAGAATGCAGGTGTAACACATTCTAATGTTTTTTGAAGTATTTGGCAGCAAGTGTATCGATTCAGCCTTCTCAGCAAACTTCGCTGAGGTAGCTAAAACTACAATAAAATTCTCAGCTCCATTTTACCGAGACCGCGCCTATTTCAATGATTCCAGTTACGCAGACACTTGAGATACAAAACTACACCAATTTTACATCACAGTATCCACTAGGAATCAATTTGTGAATAATTAAAACAGCCACTGAACTTCACTCGAAGAAATCCCGCCAAAAACTCCCTGTGTTTGTTAATTTATTTCCTAGTCTGTGGCACAGACTCAGACTACAGAGAGATTAAATATATCTGTGGTTCAGTTTGGTTTGGGTGGGTTCATTCTTTCAATTTCATTTCATACTGGTAATACCATTTGATATTGATCATTTGTCAGATGATAGAACTGCAATGTTTAATTATTGTAAATACAAAGAATTTTTAAAGATGAACAATTATTGCAAAAAATACTATAGTTTTTAAAAATTCGTTTACTTGGAAGTGTGTGCTTATCTTACCTCTATTCTTTCACGTTGTCTTGCTCGGTACATTTTTTCCCTTTCGCTGGTCAATAAAGAATATGAACTTAATGTCTATGAAAATAAAGTACACTTTAGAGTTTGTAATATTGCTTCGTAATCAATCCAGTTAGGCAAAGATTCAGCTAGTCGGTACCTACCTACCTACTAAGATCCTTGATATATTTAGGAACGGATTGTATCGATATTTTGGTATGTACTAGTTCCATGTTTAATGGTTTATTCGTAAGTTTGAAGTCAGTGGTTTGAAGTCGTGTCAACTGTCAAATAAGTGTCAGCTCAGCTGTTATGTCCCTGATTGATCTTTCAATACCTACTGAATAGAACATTCTTGTATCTTTGAAGTAGAATTTCTACATTTCTACACCTCATAATAAAAAAAAACAAACTTAAACTGGAGCTGAGGGGCAAGCAGAATCACACAACGAGATTTGAATTCAGTTCGAAATCAATACATAACGTTCGAGAAGTTTTTTTTTGCTGTTAGAATAATATTAAAATGCCTTGTATTCGAAAAGACGTGTTTTGGATTGGAATAATATGTCTGATTAGCTTTTGTTACGGAGAGCACCTGAAGTCATCATCTTCATCGAGTGAACAGAAAAATCCGAAGTCGATATTTAGTAAACCAGATACTACATTGAAAGGAAATGGATACACGACTAACAACAATCACGAAATTGGTCTGTCAAGGCCGAAGCGAGCCAGTTTACCGAATCAAAGTGATTTCAATTCTAGTGAATCGCCTGTTAATAATCAAAATGTGAATTCAACATTCAGCTCTTCTACTGAAAGTGTAAATATTGCTACAGAAAAGAATGATAAAGAATCTTCTATACTGTCGGTGGTGCTTGTAAATATATCTTCATCAGCAACTCCTAATGCCTCTGTTGTAAGTCCCTCTGATGCTGCACCATTGCCTGAAAAGAGCTCGGCAGAAGATGAACACAACAGTTCTATGTCCATATTTTTTGTGTTATGTGTGCTGGCGCTAGGCATTCTACTTATTCATCTCATGCTTCAAACTGGATTTTCATATCTTCCTGAGAGTGTGGTAATAGTGTTTCTTGGTGCTTTAATTGGTATGATCATCAACTTGATGTCCATTAAAAACATTGCTAACTGGAGAAAGGAAGAGGCATTCTCACCAACAGCTTTTTTCCTAGTACTGTTGCCTCCCATAATTTTTGAATCGGGTTACAATCTCCACAAGGGTAACTTTTTCCAAAACATTGGATCAATCTTATTATTTGCTATAGTTGGAACTGCTATATCGGCATTTGTCATTGGTGCTGGAATATACTTGCTAGGGTTAGCACAAGTGGTGTATAAACTGAGTTTTGTTGAATCTTTTGCCTTTGGCTCTCTGATATCAGCAGTAGACCCTGTCGCCACCGTGGCAATCTTTCATGCTCTTGATGTGGACCCAGTACTCAACATGTTGGTATTTGGAGAGAGCATATTAAATGATGCTATTGCTATTGTATTGACAACTGCCGTTTTGGACTCAAATGATCCTCTCATGTCCACTGGGGAAGCAATTCTTTCTGCAATTAATAGGTTTTGGTTAATGTTTTTTGCATCAGCAGGCATAGGAGTTTTGTTTGCACTTGTTAGTGCACTTCTGTTGAAACATGTTGACCTTCGAAAGAACCCGTCTCTTGAATTTGGTATGATGTTAGTTTTCACTTACGCTCCATATGTGCTGGCCGAAGGTATTCACTTGTCAGGTAATTGTTTCATTTATTGATTGTGGTATTATAATAGATATGAAAAATATTTATTAGGTGTATACTCAACTCTCATGTTAAACATAATTATTTTGTTTCAGGAATAATGGCAATATTATTTTGTGGAGTAGTAATGTCTCATTACACACATTTCAACTTATCAACGGTGACACAGGTCACCATGCAGCAGACTATGAGAACACTGGCATTCATAGCTGAGACCTGTGTGTTTGCTTATTTAGGATTGGCTATATTCAGGTATTTCAGTATTATAATGACTATTCAACACAAAATAACTACAAAAATAAGCAGGAAATAAAACCAATTTTGTTTAAATTTTTACAGCTTTAGACATCGCGTGGAGCCAGCCCTGGTGGTGTGGAGTATAGTCATGTGTTTAGTTGGCAGAGCTGCTAATATCTTCCCACTTGCTTTGCTCTGCAATAAATTCCGTGAACATAAGATAACAAAGAAAATGATGTTCATCATGTGGTTTAGTGGTAAGTTTTACTTACTTCATGTTTTAACCTAATCTCGGCAGTTTAGGTTAGGTAGTTGAATAATGACGTGACTATTATGAGAGAGTATGGAAAGAATTGTAAGGACCTCGACCAAAATAATAACAAATAAAAAAAGACGTTAGCCATTTGGGACACCTGGCCGATGTGATACATCTATGTTAGTACCTATGTGTGGACACATAAGGAAACGTGAGGTCAAGGGTGGTCTCGTAGTGGGGATCCCGCCGTTTGCCGTCACGGCATTCGAGTCGGTTTTACTGCCAAGGCGCGCCAATACAAAAACATTTGAAAAACATCTATTTTGTATTTCAGCAGTTTAGCTGACCTTGGTGGTGGTGCGTGGCGACGCACTGCTAATAAGTTGCTTGCCTAGTATTGACCTTCTTATAAAAATAAAAACGGGAATCAATGATGCTCCAGCCCCCCTAGCCAAGTTACAATCGTATCATTCAAGCCGAACGCCTCGAGTAGGCCACGCCTCCGATTCCTTTGTTCTGACGTCATCTCAACGCTCAGTCACGTGGTCAGAACAAAGGAACCGGAGGCGTGGCCTACTCGAGGCGATCGGCGCGAACGATACGATTGTAACTTGGCTAGGGGGGCTGTTATGATACCGTTACGAAATATGGATGCATGATATTAAAGACTAAATAACGAAGTAGACTGTTATGTAAAGACTGTATAATATATGTATACCTATACAAATAGTAAAGACTGTAATGTACCTAACATTACAGATTTTTTTTGAACTATAAAACTAGGTACCTATCATTGTGAAAAACAAAAAATCAACCAAGCGAACACCGGCGTTTGCTCTCTCATTGTCTTTCTATTGTGTCTAGAGACACACACATTACGTTATTCGAAAGGTTAAAAATGTGATAATTTACAATAACCAATGGTTTAGGTTTAGTTTAACACGATTATGGATGAGGTGTGTTCAGTACCTATCTACTTATAGTTTTGGATTTAGAATTAATAGTGCTGTTAGTGCCATCACAGAAATCATTATTTAATTATAAACAGATTTATATTATTCTGTTTGAAATTATTATTCGATTTACAGTGACATAATATTTACCATAGGTACTAATACATTTTGGTCATTACATTGCCTTTTAATGAGTGATCGAGTAGATTAGAGATAAGGATATCACATATGAAGGCTACATAGGTATTACATCGGTACTCGTACTACATAGGTAGGTACAACACAAATAATAGCCGTACGCATTTTGTTTGTTGTATGATAAAATTGCTCACTGACATAAAACGCAGTCTCTTGAGTCTTGCCTGCCTACATACTTTTTTTGTTACAACACTACTTTGCACTCTTTTAGCTGGGAGGCAGTCAGAAGAAAGTGTTTTTCACCTAAATAGTGTAACGTTTTGTCTAGATATCAAAAGAAACTGACTTATTAGGAGCAATGTTTTAAAACTTTTTCGCGCTCACTTCGCTCGCTCTTGCGTGCTTGACTACGCGGCAGTCCGCGGCACAAAGCTGGTAGGTGTGGCCTGCCGGCTAGCCGTATTTTCTTAAAACAAACACTACTAAATCTGAACTATATGCTTAGTCTGGCTATACTGTTACAATAAAAAAAAAGCATTATTTTGAGATTAGAATGGCTCTGAAGCAGCTTAGTAACAACAAGGCGCCGGGGGATGACGGAATTACGGCCGAACTCCTGAAGGCGGGTGTTAAACCGATCTTTAAGGCCCTTCAGAAGCTGTTTGATTCCGTCCAAGCAAAGGTTTGGTGGTACTCTTCTAGAGCGATAAAGCCCTGCCCAAGAATTATAGGCCCATCTCACTTCTGAGCCATGTCTACAAGCTGTTTTGCAGAGTCATTATGAACCTCGTACCTAATGACGCTGGATAACAACACAACAACAAACGTCTCGCGTGCAGGTTTGACGACTTCCAGCCTCCCGAACAAGCCGGATTCCGAAAAGGTTTCAGTACCGTAGACCACATACATACGCTACGGCAGGTTATACAGAAGACCGAGGAGTATAATCTGCCTCTCTGCCTAGCGTTTATGGACTACGAGAAAGCCTTTGATTCGATCGAGACTTGGGATGTGCTGCAGTCTCTCTAACGGTGCCAGATTGACTATCGGTACATCGAAGTGCTGAAGTGTTTGTACGAAAACGCCACTATGTCAGTCCGACTTCAGGACCGGACTTCGAAACCTATCTCCCTCCTGCAGCGGGGTGTGAGGCAGGGAGACGTCATTTCTCCGAAACTGTTCACGGCCGCAATGGAGGATGTCTTCAAGGTTCTGGGCTGGAGTACACTAGGCATTAATGTCAATGGCGAGTACATAACTCACCTTCGGTTTGCCGACGACATAGTAATCATGACTGAGACTACAGAGGAGCTCAATGACCTCAGTAGAGCTTCCGAAAGAGTGGGACTTGAAATTAAC
Source organism: Mythimna impura (assembly GCA_905147345.3). Lineage (NCBI taxonomy): Eukaryota > Metazoa > Arthropoda > Insecta > Lepidoptera > Noctuidae > Mythimna > Mythimna impura. The sequence goes on along the minus strand of LR990357.1, from coordinate 16,209,454 downwards.
ATGGACAAACCAAATTCATGATAAACAGCCATGTAGCACCCACTCCTATCAAGATCGGAGACTCTACACTCGAAGTTGTGGACGATTACGTTTACGTCGGACAGACAGGATCGAATTTCGAGAAAGAGGTCGATCGTCGAATTCGACTCGGCTGGGCGGCGTTCGGAAGGCTACGCTACGCTAAGGCTAGGCTAGGCTGGGGCATCTTCTCGTCCAACATACTAGTGTCTCAAGACGAAAGTTTATGACCAGTGCGTGTTGCCAGTGATGACAAATGTCTGCGAAACGTGGTCGCTCACAATGGGCCTCATCCGAAGGCTTAAAGTCACCCAAAGGGCAATGGAAAGGGCTATGCTCGGAATTTCCTTGCGTCTCGATCCACCCTAGCGTGGTTGGAAATGAATGTTTCGGTCTTCATCAGAGTTGAAGACTGGCGGTCATCCAGTCTTGATCTTAATCCGCTGGATTATGAGATATCGTCGGTTTTAGAGATTATGGCATCTCTAAACACCATGATAATTTGAAGTCCCTTAAACAATCCATGAGATTGGCAATGAAGAATTTTCCAGTGCGTGTTTCTATTTATAACTGGCCAATGAATTATTAATATTAAAGCCAATGAAGATCATTTTGAATATGCTTCATATATTTTTATAAACTAAAACACATTAAAGTAATAAATGTTTTATGCAATAGAAAAACAAAATATCTATCCTAGTAACATAATTTATGGCAATATAACTACTAATATATTCTAGCTCACTTTTGCATCCTTAGTTTCTAAATTCGAAGAAGGAGCTTCTGTCTACAGACATAATATATACTAGTCAAAACAAAATAAGGGCCACCACGTTTTTATAGTATTCTCATGAATTCTTAAGTTTCAAGGGTTGATTAATGATTAGATTGGATAAATTAACTGATTTTTATTGTAAACAGCACACAATGATAAAGGTTTTATTCCAAAAAAAAAAATTACACCACTTTTTCTAAAAACTAACATTTGTGCAAACAAAAAGTAAGGAATAAAAATTAAGTGAAAAAAGAAACAAATTAGGTATTGGTTGATTTGTGACTTTCCTCAATATTTTGTGTGCCCTCCTCGTTTTCTAATGCACTCTTGAAGCCTGGATGGTACACTCTCCACCAGGTGTACCACTGTTTCTTGAGGAATTTGTTCCCAGCTTGATTTTAGAACGTTTATTAGCTGTCTTTCATTGTGTACGGGTTGGTTTGTGCTCCGAACACTGCGTTTTAGTAAATCCCACATGAGTTCAATGGGATTGAGATCCGGACTGATTGCAGGCCAGGGCAACGTCAGTATACCAGCCTCCTCTAGGGCGTCTCTGATAGTCCTAGCTGTATGAGCGCGAGATTTATCGTGCATCAGACGGAATCTTGCGCCGATTCTCGGTGCATATGGGACCACAAAGGGTCTTATGACCTCCTCGATATAACGTTGAGCTGTAATTGTGCCTTCGTTGAGAATTACCAACTCGGTTCTACCAGATATAGAGATTCCTCCCCACACCATAACATTGGGGCCCCCAAATCTGTCACTTTCATGGATACAAGCATCCGAAAACCGCTCACCTTCACGCCTCCAGACCCTAATGCGACGGTCATCACTAAAAAATTTAACTTTGCACTCATCCGTAAACAATACTGTGCTCCAATCACTCATATGCCATGCCAGATGCTGCCTTGCGAACGATAATCAGTTTGCACGATGAGCACTTGTCAATGGTATCCGCACTACTCGTCTCCTGGAGAACTGCTGGTCTTCGTGTAACCGATTTCGAATAGTTTGATCACTAACACGTGTACCTGTCGCCTGCCGCAAACGGTTTTGTAAGGAGCGGGCTGTGATGCAGCGTTCTCTGCACGCAGTCAAACGCACGTAGCTGTCCTGTGCGGTAGTTGTTCGAACTCTGCCAGATCCCCGTCTCCTAGTTAGTCTCCCAGTCTCTTGAAATCGATTCCAAGCATTCTGAATCGCTTGCCGGGAAAAAACCAGCTGCAACGCAACAGAACGCTGCGAATGGCCTTCTTCAAGCAATGTTACGGCCCTAGTTACGGTTGGTAAGTCTATATGTCGTCGGATTCTCGGCAAAACTTTTTTAAAATGCTAATTCAGACACTACTTAAACAAAACTTAAGCTGTTCTTGACAGAATTGTCAGTTTGACTGAGTTAAAATCCATCTTAAAATTGGGTAGAATCAAGTGGCCACAATAAATTATCAAAAACTAGCCATTTTACACAATTATGCAGGTAGGACAATCAAAAAATATTTGTAAACAAATAAGATAACACTACTTTAAACGTTCAGCTACAGAACGCATAAAAAATAAATTATCGCTAACGCTGTTAAAAATAACAAGTGGCCCTTATTTTGTTTTGACTAGTATAGTTAAAAAAAAAACTAACCTATCCGAGGTGGGTTGGAGCTTTCTTCATTCACACTCGCAACTGAATTTTGTTTAGTTTAATCTTATTTACAGTTTTTGATTTATTATTTGGCACGGGTTCCTTCGTTGCCTTTCGTACCAGGGCCGAGTCTTCCTTTCAGAATCAGACCCTTGGCCGGACGGTCGGACGGTGAGCCACCCATTGCTCGCCGTCCGCAAGCCCGCGCCTACGGTGCCCGGAAATCGGGATCGGAATCCCGGCGGCGGTTGGGGCATGAGGACCTTTGCCTCACGCGATCGGCCGCCTCCTTCGCTAGCATTACTGCTTCGCAGCCTGAGGCGACCGCCTGCCACTCCTCCTCGCTCCGGACCATGGCCTGTACCAAGGCCCGGCGCGAGAGATCGCCGCCGCCGATCGCCCCCACGAGGACACGGCGTTGCTCTGTCCAAGCGGGGCACACCTCCACCGTGTCCTCCGGGCGGTCCACACAGTGGCGACACCCGGGCGTCGCTTCCGCACGAATCCGGTGCAGGAACTTCCCGAACTTACCGTGTCCGGTGAGGACCTGCGTCATGCGGAAGGTAATGACGCCGGGTTGCCTTTCCAGCCACTCCTCAAAGAGAGGACTTACCGCCATAATTACGACGTGCCCAATTTGGCCCGGGGTGGGGTACCAAATCCTTAAACACGCCACCGATTAAACGGATTAGTCTATGTTCAAACTAAAAAAGCAATTAAATATAATTAAGTAATTATATTATTACATTTTACAGGATTAAGAGGAGCAATATCCTATGCTTTATCACTTCACTTGGGTTTTTCCGACGAAACGCGGCATGTGATTATAACTACAACGCTAATAATCGTCCTATTCACGACTTTATTCTTCGGTGGATCTACAATGCCTTTGTTAAAGTTTTTGCGGGTAAGTACAAGAATATTAAATCAAAATAATATACCAAATTGTTCTTTTTAGGTTCCGTACCTCAAAAGGAAGAAACAGAACCCTTATAGGATCACTTTGTTGTCTGTCTGTCTTTCTGTCTGTCAAGACCCTTTATCTCAGGAACGCGTGAAGGTATCAAAATGAAATTAAAACCATACACTCAGGTCTGCGGTCCTTTGAAGCTGTGATTGAACTTTTCCTGTGAGCCTGTGATCGCAATAGTATCAGGTGCTGCACATTTACATCAATCCGGAAGGTAGAGAAAGTGCTGAGCATAAGGTGCGCAGGGAATTGCCTCAACTCATATTTTGTGATAACCTGCGTCGTCATGCTGACGAATGTTTAATTATCTACGGTTAATTAACTATTTAATCTTTCTATGTTTTTTGTGAGCGGGGCAAAGAAAACCTCATGGTGATGCACTTATTGTTACTGTGACTGTAGGTACCTGTACCTATCAAAATGTTCTGTTGTATAAACTTTTATCGAAATATGGCGTTCTCTCGCGATAAGGCAAACAATCGTTGCGAACATAATTTTAAATAAGTTTTTTTTTTTAACAGGCCAATAAAAAAACAAAGCGCTCGAGATCACTGCGTAAGCAAAAGGAAGTAAGTTTGTCTAAAACAAGGGAATGGGGGCAAGCGATAGACTCGGAACATCTTTCTGAGATTACCGAAGAGGAATTAGAGGTAAGAGAAAATTAAGCCATAAAATGCATGAATATTAGTTGTATCTACAATCTCGACTTAATTACGACTGTATCAATTTCGATTACAAAACTCACAATGAATTGAAACTTTATCAAGGTTGTAAGTATTGAAACCATAGGTCTAACAGTTGGAAATGACCGAACAAGGTCATTCAACAATGTTAATTTATTATGTTCTTTGATTTAGCGATTGACTGAATACTGTTTTTTTTTTGTAAATACATTGTCTGGGGGATTTGGGGGGGGGGGGTCACCATAAAGCCATAAAGGTTCTGGAGTGGCGACCACGTACCAGAAGACGCAGCGTCGGAAGGTCTCCCACAAGGTGGATAGATGAAATCCGATGGATGCGAGACGCACAGGACCGGTCATTATGGCGACATTTGGGGGAAGCCTATGCCCAACAGTGGACGTCTTTCTGCTGAAATGATGATGATGATGATGAGACAATGTTGTCTCAATCAATTATGATTTGTCGATGTGTGATAAAAAGAATAGGTTTATTTTAAGCATTCGGCTATTTTCCGTCGACATGACCCTCATTACGGTACTTAATTGTTTTAGGTTAATTATTCACATGCAACGCGACTGAAAGGTTTCGTGAGGTTAGACGTGAAGTATCTGACTCCATTCTTCACCAGGAGATTCACACATCAGGTAAAAATAGCTTTTACTAGATTTAAGCTTAGATCTTTTGCTAACGCTGTCATTAGGTCTTTAAATAAACAGGTGACAGTATGCGACTCAAGATGGGCCATGAGTTGTACCATCCGTGAACCCCACTTTCGGCGATTTTTGAGGCATTGCATATTTTTTTTCCTAACAATACTAACATACACTCTCATACACAAGACAGTCAGACAGGAATCTTATTTATTTATTTATTAAAACTTAATGCACTAGTAATAAATACTGTACAAAGGCGGACTTAATGCCTTAGGCATTTTCTACTAGTCGACCTTATGGTGGTGCAGAAACAAAACATGGTAGGTGCAGCTTAATGGTAAAGAAATAGAAAAGAAATACAATAATAAATATATACTTAGATACATACATACAAATTATAAATGTAATTATGAAAAACGAATCCAACCTCCTGCGCATGTGCTCACGTGCCATCACCTTAAAAGTGAACCGACTGGACGCCATCCTGATGTTCAGCGAGAGCGCATTCCAAAGAAAGATCGCCTGGACAAAGAAGGAGGATTGGATAAACCCAGAACAGTGTGTGGGACATCGTAGAAGACGATTATTGGTAGATCGGAGATTTCTATTATAACCAGAGCAAAGAAATTGGATTTGAGAAGTCAAATAAGAAGGAGAAGAAGGTTTATCCAGAAAAGAAAACAAGGTAGTCAAGGCTCTTAGCGCTCTACGCTATCGGATGGGTAACCATTTTAAAAGAGCACGCTACTCAGATACATGATCATACTTACGAAGGTTGAAGACAAATCGAATGCAGTTATTCAGAAGGCGGTCAAGTTTATTGAGGAGATCTGCATTCAGGTCATAGTAGCACACATCACCATAGTCAATTATAGGAAAAATTAGGGATTGTACAAGCAGTGCTTTAATGTGAGCTGGCAGAAGATTTTTTAGTCGATAGAGCGACCGTAACGTTCCGGTAACTCTCTGACTGACACTGCCAACCTGCTTCCTCCAGTCGAGACAGGTGTCGACATGCAGACCCAGATCCTTAACGTTGGAGCTAAATGGAATCACTGTGTCATCAAATAATACAGGTGGAACAGTTAGGCCATCAAGCTTTCTCAAATTATGGGGGCTCCCTACAACGATAGCCTGACATTTTAAAGGGTTCAGAATAACGGAATCAACTATCAGTAGGCCAAACATATATTAGTTGCTTGCGAGAATCGAACCTGCGACACGTAACCCAGCAACTAATCCCTCAACTACAGCGTCAACCGAGCCTTCATATATGGAGTGGTTACAGCATTCGTTCCACTGTCGTAGTGGGTTTAAGGCAACCATGATGGAGTGGGCAGAGCGCAGTAGCTTATGTTGCGATTTGGCACTGGCACCCCGGGTCAAATACACTTTATAATTAACAAAAAAAGGTAATAGAACATTTTGATCAAAGTAGAGAAACTTTGTCAGTGCGACCGAGGTAGAATTCTGTGTTATGGAGCGGAGTGCTACAGTGACTTTCCACGTGTATCAAACGACATTTTTCAATACACTTACGGAGAAATAAATAAACCGGGGCTGCTTGGCGCCCAGCCTGATACGATAAATGTAATAAATTTTCACACTTTTCTGCACTATTGCGAAAAACTTGCGTGCCTGAAACGCGGTACGGGAGCGGTGTCGAGTACCTAAGTGTGTTGAAATAGTACATTTTGATACAAGTGCAAGTTTGTCATTGCGACCGAGGCGGAATTAGTGTTATGGAGCCGAGGGCTGCATTGACAAATTTGAACATGTAAGTATCAAACGACTTTTTTCAATACACTTACGAAGCAATGAATAAACGGGGGTTGACCGGCGACTAGCGGGGATCGACACACGCCCAGCCTGATACGATAATTGTAATAACATTGTGGCGGGGGAGAACACGCGCATTTTTCTGCACTAGTGCGGAAAACAGTCTATTGCATGCCTAAAAGCGGTGGGATAAGAGCGGGTTTTCGAGTAAGTGTATTGAAAAAGTCTTTACGTTCCCGGGCTAAAGCCTTTTGGCCTGAGGGTGAATACGCTACTGACATTGCCATGAATGTTTTATACTTATTTGATTGCTTTAATTTCGCGCCAATAGACGCCTTATTTTTAATATTTCTACGAGTATAATGGAATAGACGCGTCTTCATTAATCTGTCTAACCAGAGCTTAAAGAATTCATACTATATATATTTACTTCTTGTTTCAGGAGTTAAAAGATTGTAAGAGCCAAATGACGGATCTAACCAACCAGTGGTATCAAGCTATTAAAATATCGAATGATCGAGAAACTGATGAAGAAGAAAGTCTGCAACAGAGCTCACATTCTAATTCACAAATTAGTCTTCAGCGAGGTGTATAAATAAATGAACGCCATCGTATTAAATAGTTGAGAAATGGATATGGGATAAGATAGAATTCCAATTTTTCGTTTAGCTTGACGATCAGAATCACCAAATATTAAAGAAATTACAATATGGAGATCGGATTACTTAGAAAACAAAAAAACAACTGAGATGTACCTAGAATTATGTTTTTAATTTATTAAACATGTTTTTTTTATTTGGTGCTTTCGTTTGTCTTTGAGTTATCATTTGCATGGGCGATTTACATTTGTTGTGATTTATATATATAAGTTACTTCGATTTTTCTTTAGATTTTAATCACTTGACAATCTACTTGTTTTTTTTAAATATTATTATATATATAGGAGTCTTAGCTTTAAGAAAACATAGGCTTTTATAAATAAATATTTCGTGTAAAATGAAGGCAGTCATCCGTTTCATGAACAGGATCAATTTAAATTATCTATAGAAACTACAGACTCTGTGGGTATCAATATGCAACAAAAATAAAAATCTAAACTCGTAATTTCAAGTAAGGAGTTTGCTGGCGGGATTTTATCGAGTGAAGTTTACTGGCTATTTTAATTATTCACAAATTGATTTGTAAATTGTGATGTAAAATTGGTAAAGTTTTATGTCTCATCAATATTTATGCGGCGTAAATAAAGTTATCTTTAGAATTAACAGTTTACATTTTGTATTGGTTTCCTATCATTAAGTACGTATACGATATCCATCTAGTCTTGCGGTGTTTCGCTTAATTTGACCCTGTATTTCGGTGAAATAAAGTTTGTCCGTTGTACTATTTTACCTACTAAAATAATTATGTTTACGATGTTAGAATTTATTGCGTCTATTAGTACATTTAATCGATTTAATCGAGCAGTTATGTAGACGCGCAAATCTGCAGGCAACTTTCAACACTAAGATAACAATAGATTGGTTTAGTGTCATGGTACAATTTTAGTAACATTGCTTGTTTTAGCAATATTTTATGTTTTTTATGTTAATGTTTTAATTGTAATATTATTAGTTTAGTTTTACTTATAGTGTGAATTTTAATTCATTGGCGATCTTTTAGAGGGAACACTATTTTGTCAAGAATCATGAATGGACTGAACAATCTTGTGAAGTAAAAGATATCTGTTTTTTGACACCCTCAATGATTGACAGTGAATACTACTAATAAAAAATTCACACATCTTGTATGTCGCAAGATAATGGCAGGAATAACAACACAAGCAGGTATAGGCCGCCTTTTGGTACCGCTTTGTGGCCTTAATTGTAGAGTGTGACAGAGGATGACCTGCATCTTCACTTGCACCATCTGCTTTGAGGTTGCCTAGCATTGTTTATTTAATTTTTGCATAATAATCCTAATATTAGAATTTCAAGCAATTTATGTAGGTAAACAAAGAAATTTCAGAATGTGAACAAAGCAAATGGAGTACCTAAGTAAGGATTGTGGCAGGTGTTCTGTAGTTTCTGCCTACCCTCATGGGAAAAAGGTTTTAGTTTATGTTGCATAAGGTTTCCTAACATTTCTTTCATTTTTGTTTACGTAAATTATGTGAAATTAAAATTTACGATCTAGCTAAAAGTTAAAAAAATGGATTAGTGGGAATTATGAAAAACATAACAATACCAAGCTAATATGAAGGATTAAAAAAAAACAACATGTGATAAGTTTGAATGTTATACAGTGACGGATGCGCCTATTGGTTAAGAACTTACTACATATGAGATATGTTCTGATACAACAAAGGTGTGTTTGTCTCTTAGTTAGCTCATCAGCATTCAAGTTTCCAGATGTACTTCTTTTTTTGCAATCACCTTCATAGTATCTCGTCCCATTACAAAGGTTGTTCTTAGTTTTCAATAATCCAGTCTTTATAAAAAACCCAATTATCTTGCGACAGTACATAGTTTGTATAGTTTTCATATTTTTAATTCTGATTCCTATTGAGTATTATGTTTTAGTCAAGAGATGTGATATGAGTATAATATTGAGCAAGGACTAGAGTATTATTAATTACAAAGTATTCTACGCCAAAGAACGTGTTTTTTAAACTACACTGGAAATAAATCTTAGTTCAGTGCTTAGGTACCTGTAGGCAGCACTAGTGGCGTACGTAGCCTATTGAGAGACAACAAACAGGCGTCATAAACCATATGAGTATCAATGATTATTTTATTTTGCCAAGTTATTGTAGTGTTGTGTAATAGAAACACACATTTAATGTGATTTAGTTATATGTACTTAAGTGTTGTTTATTAGCTTTAATACTTCATTATTTTTCTCAATATAAAGCAAAGTATTTCTAATGCATTTGTAAAGTATTGAATTCTGAAATGATTTTCCTGTTTATAAAAAAAATTAAACTATATAGTTGATACATGGTGTCATATTAATTTAATGTGAAATATATTTTTAAAGAAAGTATATTAAATGGCTAGTGTAAAGAAATAGCTGTTGTATTATAGCATATTTTTATTTTAAATGTATTGTTTTACATTATCATTATAAAGTTAGTATTAGTACCTACTTGCATAGCTTCAGTTTAAATAGTGAAATTATATAATAATTATTGAAATATAATGGCTAAGCAGCTATAATCATTTTTGTGAAGGTAATACTGAAACTGACCTATTAAATGTTTGTATTATGTGCAAAGGCATTTTTTGTTTATTTAAACCCATTAGGCTTGGCTTTATTAAAGAATATTAAAGTAAAAGTGGATTACAATTTTAATCTCAAATCAATCTTCTTCATTTTCCAAGTTAATATGACTTCCAAACTTTCCATACAAGTGTGCTTTTAATTCACCCATTTGAGATTTGAGCTCCTCACATTTGCCTTCCAGGTCATTTATTTCATTTAGTTTTTTTAATTTGGCTTCATCTAGTGATTTCTGGAAATAGAATTGCTTGGTTAAAATCTACTAACCTAAAAGGAAACAATTTTATTGTTTTAATGCTGTTTCAATTAACAAGGTAAGGTCCAGCATGGTGAAAGAAATTTGATCAATAGATATTATTATAGTATATATATTAATGTAGTCATGAAGCAGTTTCCATTAAAACTGAAATGTAATGTGTAAGAAGTTACTCAGTATAAAAACCGTATAAGATACGATACCGTACAGTATAAGATAATGAATCAGAGATGTGTTTCAGGGAGAGAAGTGATGGAACCTTCCTAGTTTGTTTCAAAAATAGCTAGCAACATTCAAATTGCCAATAGTAGGTTCATTAAGACCCAACCAGTAGTTTTAATTAATTTTTGAGAAAGTTTCAACATTGACTATCAAACAACAATATAGATTCATGTATTTACCAAAGTATCTTCAAGCCCTTGACAAATAAAAATTTCACCGATGAGGTACGGGATTTTTTCACCATCATCGGCAAGACTGAGTTCTTCTACGGCTTCTTCTAAATTCTTCATGTCATTCTGTTTAAGTTTCAGCTCTTCTTTGAGGTCGTCTACTTTGGCATTTAGACGAGCAAATTTGTTTATTTTCTGCTGATCTTCAAACGAAATGTGAACATCTGAATCCTAGAAACATGATTATAATAATTTATAAATGACCATAATATCTTAACATAACCTCGCATTATTGAAACCCTTTACGTACTGGTTGAAAAGTGCCTTTTCCGGAATTAGCCATTGTGTGTACGTATTACTGCAGTAGCTTTATCAAGTTATAGAATAAATAAAACCACTATATTCAGAGTTTTATGCACCACCTTCTGAAATTAGCCTTTCTAATATACAGATGTTCTGCCAAAGCTGAATCTGAAAAGTGACATTGACATACTGAGTGAGAATGAGATTTGTCATTTTTGTCAAGTTTGTCAGTGTAATGACACTGACAGCTTCGCATTTGCCGTAATTCGGAATGCAGGGATAGTAATCCCTGCGTTCCGAATTGCGACAAAAGTTATTATTTCGCGACTCCGACCAACGCGCAACGTCACAATTATTACTCAATAGCCTTTATATCTTGTGACTATTAAATTTGGTCGGATTCGCGAAATAATCACTTTTATCGCAATTTGGAACGCTGAGTATATCGTAAGGCGTCCATTACACAATAGGTTTTGCTTTCAGTTTTGCCATAGTCAATATCAATATTTTAATTATTGACGAAAACATAATGGCGATAAAATTCCCTCATTAAAACATCATTCATTCATTTGCCTGCTGCGGTCTTCCCGTCCAACTATAATTTAGGTGTCTTCAAGGCTAGAGTGAATAGGCTCTTAATAAACTAGTGCGCCTCACCATCAATGATTGCATCACTGCTTACCATCAGGTGGGATCGCAGTCAAGCACTGATTAATACCAATAAAAAATAAAAAACTTTTTACAAAAAAAAAAATAACCGACTTCACTAAAAAAACACTAAAAGGATCAAAATAACTTTAATTTCGGAAGTCGGTGTTTCTCGGTATTAATTATATCTTATTTAACACCGACTTCCGAAATTAAAGTTATTTTGATCCTTTTAGTGTTTTTTTAGTGAAGTCGGTTATTTTTTTTTTGTAAAAAGTTTTTTATTTCACACTTTTTAGTTGCGATACACTTATAAGCAGAGGGCCTATTTCTCATGATAATTCCAATTAACCCAAACACTGCTAGGTTACATTGTTTTATTATGAAGTTCCTGTGTCTACCTTCCACCTTCCGGCTCCATCATCAAATCAGTTCGATAGTACCTTATAGCCAAAGTGCATCTCATGATAATTCTAATAAGCCCAAACACGGCTAGGATACATTGATTAATTACGGAGTTCCAGTGCCTACCTTCCGGCTCCATCATCATCATCAGATCACTTCGATGATACCATTTTCAATCTAACTATTCAGAACTATTCATTTATTTGTATTGTCATAGTCGCTTAAGTATCTTCATTGTGATATCTATACGAGTATGAAGTTCCGTTGACCATTTCTGGTCTTCTTCGTCAATTCCACTTCATCAAATGTTACTTTTTGACTGTAAATGCTTAAGTTCTCGATGATAATACATAAATCACTATATGATTGCCTATAATATTTGAGGAGATCCCTCGATTTCGCCAAGATTCCATCATCAGATCCCGACTTGGTGACTATGGGACCATTTGGGAAGTATACCCTTTCCAACAAAAAAAGATTTTTTCAAATCGGTTGGCAAGCGACGAAGTTATGCGCGAACAAACCTCCTCCTTTTTTAGAAGTCGGTTAAAAAAAAACATGATTGATGGAATTGATTGACGCTTGTATGACCGTGTTCTGGACGCCTAATGGAACGATGTGGTATGGTTCTTTCGTGGAATTAGTAAATATTGTAGAACAAAAGCATCAAAAGCCATAGAACATACGGTGGAAGTCTGCCCTGCTTAGACGGAGCATCGTTATTGCGGTGGTGTCCTCGCGCGTCCAACCGTGGTTCAGGCCATGGTTCTGAACGAGAGTGATAAGCGGTCGCTTTCTTCTGCAAAGCAGTAATCCGAGTGAAGGAGGTGGCCGTCACCGTGAGGGAGAGAATATCCTCATGCCACAGCCACCACTATCTCAAGAGCCCCGACCGTCGGGTGTCCCAAGGCGATTTCCAGCCACCGTAAAATTCGGAACTACTACTTGAAGTCCTCTCAACTTTAGTTTGGTCTTCGTAAGAATTATTATTAAGTTCTCCTAATGATTTGATATTTTTCATAGTATTTATTAGTTTATAATTTTAGCATTTATATGTATTTTATTATTATAAATAACTTATTTTTTATTTTATTTTGTCTGTTTGAAGTATCTGTTATTTGTTTATTGTGCAAGCCTACTACAGTGTTGTCTTTTTAACCCAAGGGTTGACTGGTAGAGAATGTCTTGTTGCATTAAGTCCGCCTATGTACCACTACTGTACATGAAGTTTAAATAAATAAATATATAGGTGCAGCAATGAAGAGCAATGGGTAGCTCGCCGTCCGGCCGTCCCATAAGGATCGGGCCCGAGTCGACAGCGTGTAGTATTTCACGCGCGCCTCAAAGACATGTAAGCAAAACCGAAGGGGCTCCTCGAAGGGGGTAATGGCGAGTATATCACTTACCTTCACCTTCGGTTTGCCGACCGACATAATAGTCATGGCTGAGACTATGGAGGAGCTCAGTACAATGCTCGGTGACCTGAGTAAAGCTTGGATAAAACCAAAGTCATGGTAAATATTCATGTCCAGCCATCCAAACACCCACTCCTATCAAGATCGCAGACTACACTCGAAGTTGTGGATGACTACGTTTACCTGGGTCAGACGGTCCAGTTGGGTAGGTCTTCGAGAAAGAGTTCAATCGTCGAATCCGACTTGTCTCTCAATAGTGTCTTAAAACGAAAGTCTAGGACCAATGCGTGTTGCCAGTGTTGACATATGACTCCGAAACGTGGTCGTTTACAATAGGCTTCATCAAAAGACTTAAAGTTACCCAAAGGACAATGGAAAGGGTTATGCTCAGAAACTCCGAGCTTAGCCCTTGCGAGATCACATCAGAAATCAATCGATCGATCGATCACAAAGAACCAAAGTTAACGACATAGCCCTAAGAATCGACAAACTTAAGTGGCAGTGGATAGGGCACATTGCTCGCAGAACAGATGGTCGACGGGGACGCAAGGTTCTGGAGTGGCGACCACTACTGGAAGACGCAGCGTTGGACGGCCTCCCACAAGGTGGACAGATGACCTGGTGAGAGACGCGGAAATCCGATGGATGCGAGACGCACAGGACAGGTCGTTATGGCGAGACTTGGGGGAGACCTATGTCCAACAGCGGACGTCTTTCGGCTGAAATGATGATGAGGGTAGACGGTAAAATCACCTTTTACAGACACCTACATTACAGAATTCTACAGCAACCAGAATTTTAGGATCTAGACTAGCTAGACTCGAAAACTAAGCTGGTTCTTAGTCCTAGACAGATATGTAAAAATATCTACGTAGTATTTTGGGATGTAGTGGCAAAAGCCTAAAATCCGATATAGCTTATAGCACCGGAAGTCTTAACAGGGCACTTGTAATAGTGTGAATCATTCGGATTCACACCTTCCCTTCACATATAGCACTATAGTCTCCCAGTAATAGTTCTACACCACCCTTAGATGGCTGACTTTGCACCTACAGACTGTAAGCCAACCCTACCTGCTGAACTAATCACTCAGTGGACAGGGATGGTCGGGTAAAAACTACCCCATTCGATGGGCGAGTTTAGAGTAATTTTGGCACATGTAATTCATAGATATAGATACACTAGCTGTGCCCCGCGGTTTCACCCGCGTTTTTCTCGTTTCCGTGGAAATACCGAGATAAATATAGCCTCCCTCAATAAATGGACTATTGAATATTTAAACAGATTTCATATCAGATCAGTATTTCCCGAGATTACCGCGTTCATAACAAACAACCAAACTTTTCAGCTTTATAATATTAAGAAAAATATAGATTAAGTTAAATTGTATAAGTCGCAGGCAATAGCTGTCTATCTGTTCGACATTCAGTCAGACACATAAGAATTACGACTATAGGCGGGAGTGTCCGTCCACTTTAAACCGGGTTAAAATATTATTTTAAAGTACTTCTGAGTAAATTATATTTTTCGTTTTATTTTCTTGTGGCAGAAGAATATATTGATTGTTTCCGCAACCTGATCTTGACAACGCGACATATAGTTGGCCGTGCGAAAAACAGTCTTGCCGTAAATCTAATCCTACATATTTAAATGTTTGCCCCTGTGATTTATTTATCGTTACGGCAAAAGATAATTTAATTGAGAATTGGACTCTTTTAAAATGAAAAGGCAAATCATTTGGAATCATTGGGATCCGAGGTATAAGTACTGTTTGACCAACTGTGCTGGACCAGTCAAAACTGTTGCAACGACCACGTTATTGCGAAGAAATTTAACCTGAAGTCGAGTCCCGTTACATAAATTTTGTGGCTTAAGATTTCTAAGTAAAATAATTGGGGCACCAATTTTTAACTTGAGAGAATGTGTGGAGGCCACTCGGGTTTAAAGAATTAAGAAATTCCTGTGGATAATGGACTGCATCTTCTTGATCTCATCAACAGATATATTTCGAAAAAGATTATTACAGGATTTTATGTTGATAAAAAACTCTATGGCCCATAACTCATTAATAGGTACCAACTCTTAACATCTTACACACGTGATAACTTTTAAACGAAATATCCGATTGAGATGAAACAAAAAGTATTTTACTTCTACATAAATACTCTTGATAACATAATGCTTAATTTCGATAAAGATTAATATTACGATACATATTTAACGTAGTTTTTTTTTCTTCAGACGATTTAATAATTATTTTGAACACAAAATCGGTTATTGTGATTAAACCATGATAGCTAGATATATGTTCTCGCGGACTTTTTTGTAGGTCTTAATGGGATCTACAAACTCGTAGTACATCATTTTGTTCTATTGTCAATAGTTTTTGCAGCGCACGCAAAAATAGGTTTTCGATTTTACACCTTGTGTTACAAAATAGCAATTTTATTACGGATCCCTAATTTTGAAAAAAAAACAGTAGCCTATAGCCTTCCTCGATAAATGGACTACCCAACACTGAAAGAATCATTCAAATCGGACCAGTAGTTCCAGAGATTAGCGCGTTCAAACAAACAAACAAACAAACAAACTCTGCAGCTTTATAATATTATATAAGTATAGATAATAGAAGCACAAAGTTAAAAAATAAAACTTTAAAATAGATAGCGATCTGCTGTCCTCGTTATGGTAAAGTTTCATACAAGGATAGTAAACAGTTAGAAAAAAAATATTGTAATCTTGTAGTATTTGACAAGAATCAATTTATAATTTATAACTAGATAGAGCCTAGACCTTGAAGAGGTACCCTTGATCGCTTGTTCAAATGTCATCAGTAAAATCACTGTTTGTTAATTACTGGTAAGCCTGTCCCAAACCCAAAGTACCCTACAGCAAGTCATGAAGTAGGAACAACGGCATGAACACAGTAAGATAGACCAACGGCCACAAGAATCCAAGAAGCCGAACCAGTAACACAGACAGTCTACGGTACGCATTGGGTTTGACAGAACAGGGTGCTGGTCCACATCGATGTATTTGCACCCGTAGTCACATCTCAGTTCATAACAGCCAGCCTGTAATGTGATATTTTTTTTATGTTCGAGGGATAGGTCTTTCAAAAACCTGGCGGGCTTTTGGCGTTGTCTTGAAAACATTTAAAAAAAAATTATGATGGTAGGAGTATGAGTATGGGTGACTGGTAATTAGTGTACGATACTTAAACACGTGATTGTGCTCATGATAACCAACAACTTTTACTATGGTAACAAAACCTGAAATCGCGAAAAAAAATCCGCTGTTCATTACATCTATGTTTGCCCTAATGTACTGACAGCTGATATTTTTTTCGCGATTTCGGCTTTGCTCCCAAAGAAATTGTTTGTTAACATGAGCACAATCACGTGTTTAAGTATCGTACACTAACTGCCAGTCACCCTGTATATATATAACGGATTTAGAAGAAAAAGTATCACGAGTAAGTTAGTTAAGAGTAATTTTTTAATTTTTTTTATCTGGTTTCGACTTCGAGTTCGCGGCCGCAATACCCGACATTCACGCGGACGAAGTCATGGGCAAAAGCTAGTAGACGCTGACTATTTCAACCCGCGTTCTTACAGTGATGTTACAGGAAGTGAGCACTGTGAAGGATTTTTGTAATAAAGTATCTATATGTATATCGTGTAGATGTCGTTACGGAGATAGATTTTGACGAAAATTCAAACCGTTCCGTAACGACATTAAAATTAATACGTGACGTTGGTTATCATTCTCTTTTACTCTAATCTATACAAAATTATTTTTAGTTTAAGCGAAACCTGAATATAGTTTGTTTAGAATCAGTAACTGAATCGATTCCAATAATTTATACACCATGTTATATTTTTTCCCAAAAATACGAGTATTTAAAAAAGTTCACAAGTTGGACACCACGGACACCAAGTACAACACAGGTCACGGCAGATCATAGCGGACATTAACGCTCAACTGGGTGCGGGAGCAAAACAATTCCTCAGTCGCCCGGATGGAGTGACCATGTATTTTTACGGACAGCCAGGTAACATAACAAGCTTCTATCTTTTTGATTTTTGATGATACAGTTATGAATTTTGTACATAGATTCTTTATATAAAAATACTAGACACGTGTTTCGGGTTTCCCATATATTATAAAAAACTTTTTACAAAAAAAATACAACCGACTTCAAAGTAAAAAAAAAACACTGAAAAGTGCAAAATAACTTTAATTTCGGAAGTCGGTGTTTCTATAATAGTTTTGTAGCTTCGTTATTTAACACCGATTTCCGAAATTAAAGTTATTTTGCACTTTTCAGTGTTTTTTTTTTTACTTTGAAGTCGGTTGTATTTTTTTTGTAAAAAGTTTTTTATTTTACACTTTTTAGTTATGGTACCACCACTAAAAAGTACCCCTCAGCCAAACTTAAATAACTTATAGCCAGAGTGCATCTCATGACAATTCTAATAATCCCAAACACGGTTATATTACATTAATTTATTACAGAGTTCCGGTGCCTAACTTCAGGCTTCATCATCAGATCAGTTCGATATATTCCCCCTCTACTTTCAGTCAGTCATCGACTACACGTATAAACAAAGCAATTTTACTTGTTACGACGATTCTGCTGTGATCCTATGACGAGTTCTGTTCCATATCTTCGAAGTTCATGATCAGATCATAACAATATTTCTATGGGACCAACTCGGAAGTATAACCTTCCAATCAAAAAAAAAAATTTTCAAAATCGGTCCACAATTGACCGAGAAATCGGTGAACATACATAAAAAATAAAAATAAAAAACATACATTCAACCGAACATATATTATAACCTCCTCCTTTTTGAAGTCGGTTAAAAAGTAATGTTGTATTAAAAAAATGAACCCCTATTTCTCCTGGTCACGCGATAACTTAAGAACGGCTAGACCAATTTAGAGTAGGGTATAGTAGGGTATAGTAGGGTATAGTAGTGTATTATAGTACCTAGGGTATAGTAGGGTTTTTATTTTTTATTTTTTACTGTTTTCCTCCAATGTAATCGGAGTCATTGCTATGCCTAATAATTGTTATTAATTCCTTCCAGTTCTCGCTCTCGTACTTTTTTCTTTATACTTGATCTTTCTTTTATCCGTCATATATTTCTTACTCGAGGTCGGGATAGACTAAGTGAAACATGAATTTGAGCAATGAAGGTTAATCTTATACAGCCTTTCTTTTAAACCTAAGTCGTAACCACGTTGTAAAGGTACCAAAGAAGGGGTAATTTGGCTGATCGACTTCTTAGTGGCTGCCTATATTCTTTCTGCTGTTCAGAAGTGTTACATCAGACTGCTGACTGCCTGTGCTCCAACAGTCAACAGTAAATTAATGGCTTTATCACGAGCTCATTTGACGACCTAACTGACTGCTACGCCGGGGGTCGAGGGTTCGATTCCCACCCATTACAAATGTTTGTGTGATGAGCACGATCATTTGTTCTGTGTCTGGGTGTAATTTATCTCTAATATGTATGTATTTAGAAATATCTAAGTATGTTTATTAGTTGTCTAGTACTCATACCACAAGCTTTGCTTAGTTTGGGAATAGATGACGTTGTGTGAAAGTTGTGGAATATTATTATTATTATATGGGTTATTATATCTCAGAAACCTGGGGTCGAGGACCTTTGGAAGGCGTACGAGGAGTCGAAATCAACTCGCAGAGGCCCCTTTGACGCTTTTAATGGAACGTGGTATCAACCGGCGATTATACCTGTACGCGTTGTGCTAGTGCATCCAAAGACAACCCCCGGTTAGTAGAAAACTATTGCAACATATGGAAAACAAAAACTATGGGTTATGGTTTTAGGATTCTTAAATGGATTGGTTACCAGGAACTATGTTAAAACTATGGCCCCTGCCTGAACAATGTTTTTAATTTCCATCGATAAAAAGGAAGGGGGTGACTTGCACACTCAACAAATGGGCCCCCAAAAACGGTCGCTAGCACGAAGTGACGTAGCAACAAGAGGGCAACATATCCTGAAGTGCTTGAGGAATGGAGAGGTATACCACAGCTATCAGGACAATTCCGGAAGTACGGTCAAGATACCTACCAGACCCTTACTGGATAATACATCCTTCTCCCGAGCACGTTTTCTCTTGCGAATCTCCACTCAAGCCAGCCAATAAAGGCAAGAGAGAGGTGGGAGCTCAGTTCCTCGTCAGTGTTTACTACGGCCGGCCAATATAGGCAAGTCGGAGATGAAGAACAAGAATTCTCCCGGGAGATCGGATCCGTGGGGTTACTAATGCCCAACAGTTCGCCACAAAACTGCCCTGCGGATTGTATCTCTCTTAGTCTGGCCCCTCACCCTACGTATGTTATGGCAAAGCATACGCTACCGACACAGACCTAGGGTTTATTGGAGCGCGCAAGCCCCACCACGACGTCAACGTAGCGATACGGCGATGATTATTATTAAAGATGTATACTCGTACAATAATAAATTATTAGTGAAATTAAGGTGGCTGAAGTTTAAATAATAATTATAAAAAAACATTTCAAAAACAATGTCACAAGAGAGGAAAAAAGTATCAATGTATGAATAATTAAGTTAAAACAATGATGGAGCAGTTATTAGATGACTATACGATAATACAGTTAATGAGCTGCTAGGGAAGCCACATGTGTAGAAATAGTCATTGCCAAACAAGAGTGTCTTCAACGTAGTTTTTAACCTTGTAATACGCTTTCTTGGCAAGGACACATTTGATTTAACCGACTTTGGAAACTTGTTATAAAAGCGTATGCTGTCAATAAGGAATGACTTGCATGTCTTAGCTAACCTCCATTTGGGTCCCATTTACACATTACAATTTCATGTTTATTACGCGTATTTATAATATGTAAATGGCTTCTAATTTTGAAAAGTCCTAAGTTTTTATGAACGAAGTTTGTACCATTACCTACCTTTTAGTTTGTCATAAATAAATACACTCTTTTTCTTTCATTTTCGAGCCCCTAGTTGCGTTTCATATAGTTTGGAGATGTTTAGTCTGTCCAACCGATTTTTAAAGTTGTGCTACAAAATTTGGTGACAGAAACAAATCGCTGCAAAACCGACTTCACACAGTCTTGTCTGCCCTACCCCTAGAGTGTAATTCAATCCCGCGTAGGCTCGGAGGGGTAGGGCGATTAAAACCATCTGCGACGATAAGCTCGCGTGGGACCACCCAAACACCGCAGCGCCGGAGCCGTGACAGAAACAATGCTTGTTGAATGCTTGCTTGCATGCTGCATGCCTGCTGCATGTTGCATGCCTGCTTGCATGCTGCATGCATGTTGTATGCCTGCTTCCATGCTGCATGCCTTCTTGCATGCTGTATGCCTGCTGCATGTTGCAGCCCTCCTGCTGGATGTTGCATGCCTGCTTCCATGATGCATGCCTGCTTGCTTACTGCATGCCTGCTTGCATACTGCATGTCTTCTTGCATGCTGCATATCTGCTTGCATGCTGCATGCTTAAAGCAAGCATCTTTTTTTGCATGCTTCTTACTGTGACTAATTAAAACCACTTTTGTTTATATTCAACTGTATTATTAAGTGCCATTACATTTAAATGGGTAATTAAACAAAATATTAGGTTAAAATAATCTGAAATTAGCTGCTGTTGCCTTATTAGAATTAGAGATTAAATAGTGTGCAAAAACTTTCTAGGCGTTTGGTGAAATGAAAATATGGTAATTAAAACAGTGATATAATGAATGTTCGAAAACATAATACTTCGAACAAATGTTGTTTCGGCTAAGTGTAACATCAGTGAAAAGTTTATCGACCAAATGAAACGTCGGAGTAACGAAAAAAATAGAATTGATAATAGGTCAACGGATACAGTGGCAGACGTGACTTCGATGAAATAAAAAAAAAACGAACGACGACGATCGAAACGATAATAGTTGAAAAGTTTTAGGTGAAATGAAATTCGGTCAAATATTTTTCGAACTTATGATAGGTAACCGCCAGGACATTGTTAAATATTATAGCAAATAGTTAGTTAATAATTTTTTTATTTATGCTTTGCCAAATGTTTAATTTCTGACATTTATGCGGCAGTTGGTGAGCCGGTTGATTTTTGCAGTTTTTTACACACGAATAATTAAATGAGGATGAGCTGAGCCTCCACCTGATTTTCCAACCCCTCTTTGAGGAGTGGCTGGAAAGGCAACACGGCGTCCTTACCTTCCGCATGACGCAGGTCCTCACCGGACATGGTAAGTTCGGGAGGTTCCTGCACCGGATTCGTGCGGAAGAAACGCCCGGGTGTCACCATTGTGTAGACCGCCCGGAGGACACGGTGGAGCACACGTTGGAGGTGTGCCCCGCATGGGTAGAGCAACGCCGTGTCCTCGTGGGGGCGATCGGCGGCGGCGATCTCTCGCGCCGGGCCTTGGTACAGGCCATGGTCCGGAGCGAGGAGGAGTGGCAGGCGGTTGCCTCCTTCTGCGAAGCAGTAATGCTAGCAAAGGAGGCGGCCGATCGCGTGAGGCAACGGTCCTCACGCCCCAAACGCCGCCGGGATTCCGATCCCGATTTCCGGCCATCGTAGGCGCAGGCTTGCGGACGACGAGCAATGGGTGGCTCGCCGTCCGACCGTCCGGTAACCGTTCGGACCGAGCCCAAGTCGTCGACGGCGCGTGCTGTTCCACGCGCGCCTCAAGGAGATGTCAGCAACTGTAGGGGCCTAGCAGGGTCGAAGCCTACCGGGGCCAAGGGTCTGATTCTGAAAGGAAGACTCGGCCCTGGTACGAAAGGCAACGAAGGAACAGGAGTGGGTTTTTAGTCAGTAAAAGTCTGACACTATCTCCCGCCCCGCCCAAGGGCGGGGGATGTCATAAGATGATTTTCCCACCGAAAAAAAAAAAAAAACCTGATTACAAAAATCGGCACTTTTGTACGATTGGATTGGTCGGCCGGTTTGCCTGATTGAAACTCATACGAGTACGCGTGTGCTGCTCTAAAGCGAAGTGTTTTAAATCGTCAGCCGCCCCCATCAGAGCACTGAGAAGCCGCGATTCAAGCTAGAAGAGGAGTTATTTATTTTATCTGTCTGTGTTGAGGAATTTTAAGCAATTACCTGAAGGTTACTCACTGAGTCCGCAAGGCTTATATATAGGCTTAAGGATTATTTCTTGTTTATATAAACGAACTTACAAGTCTAACTTGCCCAGGGCGAAACCCATTTTTCGCAGATGGCACTGCCTTGTTCTACTCCGACGACACATGAAATGAGGTCCTTGATGCTGCTCAGTTGGGCTTTCGTATGGTAGGAGAGTGGTTTCAAAGCTATATTCTTACACTAAATGTAGATATGACCAAATATATCTGTTCTGGCATAAGGAGCAATAATAGTATCAGAATTTAATTACTGATAAATCAAATCACATGTCATGTTTGTCAGGAGAAGACTGCACACACCCTGTGTTGGAACTTGTGTATACTATTAAATATTTTGGACTTATTTTAGATAGTAGGTAATGTAAGCTTAAAAGAGCAATAAAACTCCTATGCGGTAAACAAAACCTGTTTTATACTTTTTTAAATCTAAGATACGTTTCAGATCCTGAACTGCTAAAACAGAATATATGAATAATATGCTCCATTGTAACGTATTGCTTATCTTCCTGAGCAGGCGCTTTGAAAACTGTACAAGCCTGTTGAGGTCACCCTGCGAGCAATATTAAATTAATTTCTACATTATTTATTATTCGAGGAAAAATACTCAAATAGCCAAAATACAGGTTTTGCCTAGTTTAGCTACAGATGCTAACTTTTCTTTATGTAATCACTTAAAAAAAATAGTTTTAGTATATGCGAAACCCGAAACACATGTCTAGAATTTTTATGTAAAGAATCTGTGTACTAAATTTCCTAACTGTACTATGAAAAATCACGAAGTTATAAGCTTGTTATGTTACCTGGTTGGCCGCACAAATACACGATCACCGGGCCATCCACAGGCGACTGAGGGGTTGTTTTACTCCCGCATCCAGCTGTGCGCTAGTGTCTAATGATCTATATAACCTGCCGTGATCTATGTTGTACTTAGTGTCGGTGGTGTCCAACTTGTGACCGTTTTTTAAATATTTTTGGAAAAATATATAAGTAACATGGTGTAAAAATTATTGGAATCGATTCAGGTACTTGTTAGCTAATGTGTTAACTTTAGAGAAAGATTGCATAAGAAACTTATTTAGTGTACCTAGATATAGTGTAGCGGGAAGGTTTTAAATAAAACGACCAAGACGGGTAACACACCCTCTATACTTTTGCCTTGACAGCACACAATCATTACAAATATCATAAATCAATACCATTTAAAATAATAATAATTATATAGTAGCACTTACTCTGAGATGTTGCTTACCCCGAAAACCGGAATGGAATGTGTCAGGACAGCGCAGCGCGTTATTTTATAACCTCTGTCAACTGTCATAGCACTGAGCTGTCAAATAGCATAACGTTCCAGTTGTCAGTGCAAAATAAATACATTTTAATGTTGCTAATACAGAAAACAATCATAATGTATGTAACTAATCATAAAAATCGCTAACAGTCGGCCATCCGTATTACAAATACGACCTCGTATGTGAAAGAATAAAGAAATTGGTGTTATACACAAAATAATGAGACAAGAAAAAAAGAATAACAGCAATAAAGCAAACAGATATCTATTACAGTAGCGAATAAAACTTTAGATTATTCATACACTGGTTGCTGTACCTACGAACGAGACTAAACATAATTATCAATTTACCAATTACTATTTAGACACAATTGATTGCATTATTTAGTTGTTATGTAAAAGTAGCTTATAAGCAATTGTGTATACATGATTTTACTTTGTTGCTCAATAAATATATATTATTATTCTTACAAATCATTATCTTATTCTTTATACAGTCATTCAAAACCAGGTCTCTAAAATGTCCTGCCTCTACTGATTCAAAGATTCAAAGCATTTTATTTCAAATAAACAATTTACAGGCACCTTTGAAATGTCAAGAAGTCAAGTTACAAATCTATGTTACTTATTTCTTGTCGCTATCATGTAATGACAAACGTACAGGCCCCTCAAATATCCTGCCTCTAATGAAAAACAAACAGGCTCTCAAATGTCCTGCCTCTAATGGAAAACAAACAGGCCCCTCAAATATCTCAAATATCCTGTCTCTAATGAAAAACAAACAGGCCTCTCAAATGTCCTGCCTCTAATATAAACAGACAGGTCCCTCAAATGTCCTGCCTGTAATGAAAAACAATTATTAGTTAATAAACAATTGCCTGATAAAGCCAATTGGTTTATTCTGAACAGGCCCCTCAATGGTTCTGAACAGGCCCCTCAATGGTCCTGAACAGGCCTCTCAATGGTCCTGAACAGGCCCCTCAATGGTCCTGAACAGGCCCCTCAATGGTCCTGAACAGGCCCCTCAATGGTCCTGAACAGGCCTCTCAATGGTCCTGAACAGGCTTCTCAATGGTCCTGAACAGGCCTCTCAATGGTCCTGAACAGATCCCTCAATGGTCCGATTGCATTCACACATAGAAAGCCACTGTATCCCTGAGTGACCTAGGCTATATTAATATGTACGCGGGCGATGCCGCGGGCAAAAGCTAGGAGGCAAATGTAATAAATGTCAGACTATCTGTCAACAGGCAATCCATATAATATTAATTTACCTAATTTTAATTTCAATAAGTGTCAATACTATTAACTGTCCTCTTTAGTTGCATTTAGATTATTCCTAATCAAAAGTATTACTGGTCTGCTCATTTACTTTATAAGTAAGCTCAGAACGCAGGTCATGGTAACAACGATTCATAAGTTGGTAGATATGTTTGCTACGGTCATTTAACAGTGATCCAAAACCGGTCCCTAATCCATCTGAACACACCCCGAGTTGTCCTTAGGTACTCAATAGATTTACATACGTGTGGTATGGTAATACCTCCAGGGTGTAGCCCTGGCAAGGCACGTGTAGTGGTGTGGTAGTACCTCCAGGGCGTAGCCCTGGCAAGGCACGCATGGTGGTGTGGTAGTACCTCCAGGGTGTAGCCCTGGCAAGGCACGCGTGGTGGTGTAGTAGTACCTCCAGAGTGTAGCCCTGGCAAGGCACGTGTGGTGGTGTGGTAGTACCTCCAGAGTGTAGCCCTGGCAAGGCACGCGTGGTGGTGTGGTAGTACCTCTAGGGTGTAGCCCTGGCAAGGCACGCGTGGTGGTGTGGTAGTACCTCCAGAGTGTAGCCCTGGCAAGGCACGTGTGGTGATGTGGTAGTACCTCCAGGGTGTAGCCCTGGCATGGCACATGTGGTGGTGTGGTAGTACCTCCAGAGTGTAGCCCTGGCAAGGCACGTGTGGTGGTGTGGTAGTACCTCCAGAGTGTAGCCCTGGCAAGGCACGTGTGGTGGTGTGGTAGTACCTCCAGAGTGTAGCCCTGGCAAGGCACGTGTGGTGGTGTCAGAAGAAACTCATATTGAATAAGGTAGTACAACAAAAGCGATAAGCCTGAATATTTTAAATTTCACCATTTTAAAGTACACATCACTATGCCCGCTTAGATAGGTACTATTTTATCAACAACATTGTAACGGTGCCTACATACGTAGGTACTTTCAAAGCAAAAGTAGAAGATGCAGTTTAGGAAAAAAAATCGCTTGTGGGCGGGATAAACGAATGCATTTAAATAAACGACTCGTTTATCCCACTTCTGAATTGTTAGCTAATGTGTTAACTTTAGAGAAAGATTGCATAAGAAACTTATTTAGTGTACCTAGATATAGTGTAGCGGGAAGGTTTTAAATAAAACGACCAAGACGGGTAACACACCCTCTATACTTTTGCCTTGACAGCACACAATCATTACAAATATCATAAATCAATACCATTTAAAATAATAATAATTATATAGTAGCACTTACTCTGAGATGTTGCTTACCCCGAAAACCGGAATGGAATGTGTCAGGACAGCGCAGCGCGTTATTTTATAACCTCTGTCAACTGTCATAGCACTGAGCTGTCAAATCGCATAACGTTCCAGTTGTCAGTGCAAAATAAATACATTTTAATGTTGCTAATACAGAAAACAATCATAATGTATGTAACTAATCATAAAAATCGCTAACATACTGATTCTGAACAAACTATATTCAGGTTTCGCATAAACTAAAAATAATGTTCTATATGTAATGTACAGCTATTTTTATAGTTGTACATAATTATTTAGTTAATAAAGATTATTACTAGCGGACCCATAGTTCCAGGAACACGGAACCTCACGGTTCACGGTTCTAACGTTTGCGTTTGTCAGGGGAACATAATTCATTTCGACATAAGAAATAATGCTATATGTCCCGTCTTGTTTCATCTTGCCTCGTTTTGTTCAATCTTGTCCAGTCTTGTCCTGTCTTACCTTGCTTTGCCCCGACATGTCACGCCTTGTCTCTAGATTATTTTGTATTAATTTGTTAAAATAACTTACTTACTTAAAAAATGGTTAAAATGATTTAAGTTAGCTAGGTCATTCTTTGTCTTTTTAACAATGTTTCATATGATTGTTTTACCTGAATTTATTTTAAAATATAAAATAATATAATTTTCGAGCTCTTTGTTTATTAATATCAAACTTTTCGGAAAACCGATGCGGGAATCCGATGGATGCGAGACGCTTCTGACAGGACGATTCTTTTATTTCCGTTTCCACAGCAGGATCTTTCACCTATGGACTTTTCGCCGCCAGGATCTTTCGTTTACGTTACTTTCGACGACAGGGTTCATTTATGTATGTGTGTGTGAGTTTCTTTATTCCACTATAAGTTCTAAATGACTAAACTGATTTATATGTATGTGATATCGTTAGAATCCTTGGATTGTCCGGAGTAAACAACAAAACTGAAATTTCAATAAATCGCAGTCGGGGGACTTCTTATACTATAAGAAAGTATTTTACAGAGCAGTCCCCCGACTGCGATGAAAATTTCAGTTTTGTAGATCAAGTAGTTTCTAAAATTCCGCGTTTAGTCAATGAGTGACTACATTCTTCAGTTTTCTATAAATTAACAAACATATTGTTTTTGATTTTTATTTATTTTTTTTGACATGGCAGTCGTGTTTTTAATGTTTTTTAATTATTTGATTTTTAGCTACCAAATGTTTGACCGACACAACGTAAAGTCTATAACTTTTTTAACTACAAACCTTTTCATCTACAGAGTATTCGCAGTTATATTAAGCGATAATACAATAAATATACATTTCTACAGCTTACGATGCCTTATAATATAATATGCATGTTATTGAACAAAACCAAATTCTAACATATTATAAAAAAATAATCGCCCACCACGTCTGTTTGTCTGTATGAACGCGATAAACTCAAAAACTACTGAGCGAATTTTGATGCGATCTTTGCGTAGAAAAAAGACGCTAATTTCAAAGATTTGTATAACTCGTGCGAAGTTGGGGCGGGTCGCTAGTATAAAATAAACAATAAAACAAACTTCACAAAATTATATTTTTAATTTATAAAACCAATCATAATATTTTTGTACTTGAACTTATTCTTCTTCTATTTCTCTTATTTAATAACCTGGCAAATATGTTACCTTGTTTCACTGCTCTTACACTTATGCATTGGCTCCGAGGATTTGTTTTTTTTTTAAATAATGACTAACTTTTTTTAAATATTAAGTTCTTTTTGTTGTAAGCAAAGTTTGCATTCTCTGGGGAAAGTAGCCGACCTTGATCTCTTAGGAAAGACACCATATATAAGCTGTAGAAATGGTATTTGGTAGCTAAACAAGACTGTCGTCGAAAGTTACGCAAAGAAAGATCCTGTCGGCGAAAAGTCCATAGGTGAATGATCCTGCTGGGGAATCGGAAATAAATGAATCGTCCTGTCGACGAACAGTCCAATGACGAATTCGGCCGTAGGAGAATGGTTGCACAATCCTATAATAATTGCTGAACTTGCTTTGCTCATTTTTGCATAATATATTGTCCTAATATTCAACATTTTCTGTGGAAATCAAAAACATTTAAAACATACTTAAACATCTCTAGGTAGATACCTAGAGACGTAGACGTATGTGTACTCCTGACCACCAGGAAATTGGTCTATTTACTGGGAATTGTTGTCAACGAGTGGTTAACATTATTCTGACTTAACAATTTTTGTACACATTGCTTATAAAGTTATAGGAATCTAGTACGTTCTGGAATGGACAATTAGGTTCATCTTTCTGGGACTCCTATACAATTCATAAGTGCCCGGTTTGATGATTTTACGGCAATAGTCAGGGAGAAGTCTCTTCACTGTTACCTGAGCAATACCTCTGGGTATCTCAGGTCTATTGTCATAATAAGTGAATGCATTACAGCGGTGTCGCGCGGCCCCACCACGTTCGGACGACGTCGACGGCGCCTACGACGAGCGGCGCCGTTCACTCGCGCGCACTTCCACACCGAACGTCCAACATTACGCGCGCGACACTACCTGGGCTCTACTTTTTTTTTGTGAAGATTTTATCGCGTGATGGAGAAGGAGCATCAACCAGATTCCATGGCGACCATCACCATGAAACCGGAATATCCACCATCTGAAGTGTACAGCACGTCGGAGCCCCCTCCGGTATGATAATTTCCGTTATTCTCTTTGAATAAATGTTAAACACGTAACGTGTAGATTTGCTGGCGACCCGTCACCGTCGTGACTGGGAGTCTGAGCTTTGTTATTTTACATATTAAGCTATAGTAGGTAGGTACTTGGAAAGCTGTTGTTTACTTTAAATATGTCATTATTTAGGTTATGTGCTGATAGAATCGTATGGGTAGACTGGTACCTCAATAGTTAAGTGCTCTAATTGTGAAAATTGGAAATCTGTTACCTAATAAATTGTAAGTCTCGTGTTTGATAATGATCATGTTGGTCTAGTGACAAAATATATAATAATTGAGTGGTCTACTAAGTGCGGGATATAAATGCGGGAAAGCGCCTTTCTCTCGGCCTGTAACCAGCGAGGCCGCTGGCGCGTAGCGGCTTCATAGTTGTTTGTAAACATGCTTCACCATTGATGCTGGCTATACCACTGAAATGAGCTCTAACATCTATGTTACAATATAGTTTTTATTTAATTTCGTTTAGTAAAACAAACAAGTTGGCAGTCATAGTACCTACATATAGCCGACAAAGTCAGGACCTACCAAGTCGTTGCTTTAACCTTTTGAGTACCGAGTGCTTTAAAGTCACTGGTTTATATAAGTTTTAAAGACATAAGCTTAATTTACTTAGTTGTCTGGGTGATAGTGATCTTTAAGTGAACATTTAAGTACCTTTTTTTCCACTGTTTATTAGGTTGAAAAAGAGAACGTTTCCTGATCACATGTATTCTCCGAAGGGGTAGGCCGGTTACCTGTGTGTGCGTTGGAATAGGCCTTCAAACTAAGCACCTATACTTTTATTTAGGACATAATGTAGTGCCGTCGACAAAACCATATATAACGATATTGTATACCTTTTGTGGTGGGTGTCGACGTGACCACTAGATTCGTTTCGTGTTCTGTTGATGCTCTAAATTCGAATCATATTAATAATCAGTGGTCTTATTGAAATATTATTGCACGACTATCCTATAATTACTTACTTTAGGTTAGGTTAGCATATCAAATTATTTAACATTTTTGAGCAGGTGGTGTGATGTTTATCAACATGGTAAAGGCGTTGTAAAATTAATTGAGCCATAAACAGAAAGTTGTTGTTAGTTATACGTCTTTTTCAGCAATCAATTCAGCTACTGATATGTATGTGTTAGGTTTATATGAACCTATGTATTTAAACAGAAATCCCTTTCCGAGAATTGTAATATGTTTATGTGGGAAAAAATCATTGTTCTATTGTCTTTAGCCATCCATTAACATAGCCTTCGCCACTTATAATAGTTGTCACGCAACTTCATCATAGTCTACTAAATAGGAACATACCTAGGTATTTAAATACATACCTAATTAGGTAAACTGTGACGTCAGAATTTGCACCTCCCATAAATAGTAGGAAATTACAGTAGGACTACGAAACTAACACGGAGCCTATAGCAATACGCCTGATGAACCCGTAGTTGATGAACGCGTAGGTTGGGTTTGAGTTTGATGAAAAAATCGTATGAAACGTTTAAGCATTAATTTGCCATTGTATTCTCGGCTCCATTACGCCCTCGAATGATGTATGACAATGACAAATTATGCAAACTTGCATCGAAATGTTGGTAGGTAGGTATCTAGTATCTCCAACCAACGCGCAACGTTTTATTGTCTTTTTTCCTGGTTTAGTAACCGATTACGATATATCTCATTCATTAATAGGGTAAAAACTATCATTTGCTCACTTCCCATGTCGCATACTATGATTAGGTCAGGAATTTGGCTGCAACTATTATCATTCAAGTTGATTCAAGTATTCAAAGATTTTTTGTAATTTGTAAAAAAAGCAATACTTCTTTTATAAAATATGTTAATAAAAGGAAAGAATATGAGAAATTTACAAGGCGAAAATTAGGAAAACAGGATTTTTTTTCTATAAATCTACTTTTTTAACAATGCTACGTCCCATCTGGGGGCTAACCATGAAGTGTTAAAATGTCGCCGTATGAGCGAGATAGAGGGATTGCGCTATGTATACACCCTATATAGCTCCGTCCCTTTTCAGTTTAGGTCGTAAAATGGATCGCATTAACAGCTCGTGGTAGCACTGCTGTTCTCTCTCGTCACATTTAATCGTTTTATTTTAATAAAAACTAAACAACAATAACGTAATGACTATTGAAAGCTTAGTGACAGTGATGAACTTTAACAACTGTGCTGCCATCGGACGGTTGAGCTTCAGCATTTTAATAAAAACTAAACAACAACAATAACGTAATGACTATAGAAAGCTTAGTGACAGTGATGAACTTTAACAACTGTGCTGCCATCGGACGGTTGAGCTTCAGCATTTTAATAAAAACTAAACAACAACAATAACGTAATTACTTAAGCTTAGAGGCAGTGATGAACTTTAACAACTGTGCTGCCATCGGACGGTTGAGCTTCAGCATTTTAATAAAAACTAAACAACAACAATAACGTAATGACTATAGAAAGCTTAGTGACAGTGATGAACTTTAACAACTGTGCTGCCATCGGACGGTTGAGCTTCAGCATTTTAATAAAAACTAAACAACAACATTAACGCAATTACTTAAGCTTAGAGGCAGTGATGAACTTTAACAACTGTGCTGCCATCGGACGGTTGAGCTTCAGCATTTCAATAAAAACTAAACAACAACAATAACGTAATGACTATAGAAAGCTTAGTGACAGTGATGAACTTTAACAACTGTGCTGCCATCGGACGGTTGAGCTTCAGCATTTTAATAAAAACTAAACAACAACAATAACGTAATTACTTAAGCTTAGAGGCAGTGATGAACTTTAACAACTGTGCTGCCATCGGACGGTTGAGCTTCAGCATTTTAATAAAAACTAAACAACAACAATAACGTAATGACTATAGAAAGCTTAGTGACAGTGATGAACTTTAACAACTGTGCTGCCATCGGACGGTTGAGCTTCAGCATTTTAATAAAAACTAAACAACAACATTAACGCAATTACTTAAGCTTAGAGGCAGTGATGAACTTTAACAACTGTGCTGCCATCGGACGGTTGAGCTTCAGCATTTTAATAAAAACTAAACAACAACAATAACGTAATGACTATAGAAAGCTTAGTGACAGTGATGAACTTTAACAACTGTGCTGCCATCGGACGGTTGAGCTTCAGCATTTTAATAAAAACTAAACAACAACAATAACGCAATTACTTAAGCTTAGTGGCAGTGATGAACTTTAACAACTGCGCTGCCATCGGACGGTTGAGCTTCAGCATTTTAAACCAATTTGGACGAAAAACACTAGGTTTTGATATTTATGAAAGAGAACTCTTTAATTAAAAATAAAGAGAAACCTATTCGGCTATTATTTGCTTAGATGGACCCAATAAACCTAAGTGAGACTGTGTTTTTGTTGTTTTAGTATAATTCATTATAATAAGTACTTATAATTTAGCTTTACTTTTTTGACTAACCGATATTTTGACAATTCAAAACTGCCTGTAAATGGTTGATTAGAAATAAATGTTTTTGATTTGATTCTTACTTTTACATTTTATACTGATAAATTACAGCATGAGAGATGCTATTGATGACATTTGCAGCAGCAGATTGCGATTGGCTGAGTTGCTGTATTGATATTTTTGTAAATGACCAGGCAATTTCCATGTGGAGTCAAGTTATTATCACGTTACTGGAGGAGGTGACACTCGTCAGTCGTATCACAGCCGATGATTTTATTGGGTATTTCCACTAAGAATTAGCATACACGTAGAGACT
The DNA here is from genome assembly GCA_905147345.3 of Mythimna impura. Taxonomy (NCBI): domain Eukaryota; kingdom Metazoa; phylum Arthropoda; class Insecta; order Lepidoptera; family Noctuidae; genus Mythimna; species Mythimna impura. The sequence goes on along the minus strand of LR990357.1, from coordinate 16,176,794 downwards.
TGTATTGTTATTGTACCTTTGTACAGTGATGGTAAACATAAAACGAGTAATTTTCAAATACTTTCGGTTCCCTCATCGCAACAAACAGGATTTTTTTGCGTTGATTTGCTTTTTATATATGTCAGATCATCGTAAATCATTTCAATTTATTTGATTTACAGGAACCTTCACTTAAATGAGTTGGAGGCGTCAGGCGTATTAAACCTTGAATTATAGCAACTGATATTAAAGGTAACCAGTATCTGTCTCGATACTTTGTTACAGACGCAAAAAAGCTTTGTTTAAAATATAGTGTCGTGAAAACTAGAGTGGCAGTGTGAATTATTTTAGGGACAAAATTTATGCGTAGGTATTGTGTAAATACCATACACATAAATTCCGTAGTCACCAGTTTTAAGCAAAATACCTACTAAATATTTACTTAACGGGGCGAAAGTGCAATGACAAAATAAGTGCTCAAGCGAAACAATCGACATTTTTCAACACACTTGCAAAAACAATAAATAACATTTCATAAAGAAAATGTAACAATTAATTGTGAGTTTGTCAGCCGCCAAGCAGTCAGTAATTTTATAAATTTTGGCTTAGTATAAATAATAAAAAGGTACACATTTCTTATATCTCTGATCAGTATTGAAATGGCTAGTACAGGTAAAGTAGTTTGGGGCGAATTTGCCCGCACGGGTATACAAAGTAAAACGCACATGTGCGAAATACATTACAATGTGTTAAAAATGGTACAAACAAATTTTGTTTGTTGAAAAAACATAAACAGCTAGTACAGCTACAATATGAGTGAAATCGTTATTGGTCAAACGGTTAGTCGAGCAAGTGGACACAATAGCGCTTGCGTCACGTACGAGCCGGACAGAGGCTAGCAAACTAGATATTTGCACAAAATGACACAGGCTTATAAAAACATAATTGTTTACACGGAACTCGTGGGTAAGAATGACTGCAACGTCAACGTTTTAAAGTAGAGATTCGCGTAGTTATTGCGCAGAAAATCTTCTCGGTTATGACGAGAGAGATGAGAGTTGTACCTACATGAAGATAAGGGGTGCTATTAAGCAAATGATTACACAATTACAGTTTGACCGTACCGACTTGTAACTGGAACCGACTGTAATGGTTTACATGCATTTTATGCTTTTGAACGTAATTTTGGGATATATGTTGTACCTGAGCTAAAAGTTTTTACAGTTTTCCGATGAAAATTGGTTGTTCTGGTCGGTATTTGTGAGATCACGATATGAAATCGGACAGTATTTTTATTATAGGTACTTACTTGTTTTCTGGCATCGTGGGTCATGCATTAGGCTATGTTGATTTAGTGTAATTTGAAAAACATGTTAAGCATAGGCATGCTTAACATGTTTTTCAATAATTACCTTAACCTACATAATTATGCTTAACATGAGAGGTTCATCAAATATGATACTGTTGCATACAGTCTCATAGACTTATCTTATACCTGACGTCTGGTATGAAATTCGACTCATCAAAACCTAAACGCATTGCGTAAGTCTAGCGATGCTGTTGATAATGCTTGACTATCCTACACATACTTTACATTTTTTAAAATTCAGAAACTGGTTGTAGGTAAGATTTAGTTCTCGTTTTCGTAACTGGCAGTTGTCACCAGAGCCCTTCAATTGCACTAAAATTGCACTGAGTTACAAGAAGTAAAAGAAGTTCATACAATGATGAGCGGCATGACCCCTTAGGAGACTACCAGATGACACCTTGTACAACGTGCGTAACATTCGAACAAAACGACGATTAGGTACGAAAGTCTGGAAAGTCATTGACCAGCCAGCTGTAGCAAATAACGTACTTCGATACGGTTTAATGAAGATGTGATAAACAAATCGTAAGATTGAAATCGACATCATTTTGTAGCGAGTTAAAGATGATGAATTTCTCAAATGCAACGGTAGGGGCACTTTCACCGGCTGCCCCTTCTCCCCCTACCCCCACCAGGGACCGGCGTGCGCTGGCGCCGACGACGGCTGCGTCCGCCCCTACCCGTTCACAGTTATGTAATTTTTGTATGGGTACTGGGTACCTACTCGAGTTCGTTAGTAAATCACAGCTTCATTAACTGCACCTCGCTAAGGACAAAGCACTCTCATGCTATTGCAGTTGCGCTTGGGTATAATGAATTCTCATGTACATGTATGTAGGTATTGTGTGGGAGTGGGAGATCTATGTAATTGTATTTATAGCGAAAAATGTTCTTTGTTTAAATATATGAAAGTGACATTGAGTACTTTCTTACAAAATATTTTATTTAATGTCTCTTTGCGTTAAGCCATTTATGTACTTAGGTAGTTATCTCTTGTTTTTATAAAAAAAGCTCTCAATACAACCCATTCAGGTATTTTACAATTTTTTTCAACGTTCTTATTTCTGTATCGTCACTGGGACTTCCCATGGTTTTTTGTACATATTATTATGTTCTTACTTATGTATAGATACGTTTTGGAGATCGTTGTAGATTATCTGTGAAGCTTACGACGTTATAGACTCGTCACAAATTGAACGCAAGTTAATTTATGCGAATGTCTGCTAAAAGATCATTCAAGATTTTTTAATTCAAATTGTATTTTGACTTTAATTTTATTATTTTTTCACCTAGATATATGTGCTTGCTGTGGTCTCCTATAACTTAAGGAGCACACGCTAAAGGATCCCTCGTACATTTGTGATTTCTAATGTGGTTACTGTGTATCCTTTGTTGGAGATCCAATTAAATAAATAAATTAAATAAAGATAGATATAAATTTTGCGACAATTTTCATATCAAAAACTAGGCCTTATTTCCCAGCTTTATTTCGATTTTTTAGTTTGTTATGCAGTATCTTTAATAAAGAGTACATATTCTCTCTCATTTTCTATCTAAACCATACGAGGTAGATACAATTTACAACTAGGGCGTGACTGAGAAACTTCACGGACACGTCATCCAGCTCCTGGGTTTCCTAAACCTGATGAAGTGTGTCGAATATAATCGATATCTGTATACCAGTGATCATCGTATAGAAAATATTGAAAATTATTATCACTGGAGTCTGGGCCATTAGAAAATATACAACTTGATTTATATAGCATTGAGTTCATAAAGTATTGTTCTTTTCACATAATTCTTCGTAAATAAAGATAAACAAATCAAACTAAAACATTTATAATGATCATTTATGTTTTTGTTTTTCTGGAAAATACCGCGATACTCATTTTAATTGACTCTGCCTTTACTTGTTTATGTGAATAATTTATACCAAGTTGGGTTTTTACTTTTTGTTTTGTACCTAATTGTAAACCATTACAATCTGTGAAAAATTTAATACACTTATAGTACATACATAGTGCCAAGTTTTCCACTCGGGATTTTTTGTTAGCCATACGATATGCAAATTACAAGGATACCGGGTACATAATTACAATCCATTTATCAAGGAAAATAAACTTTTGTCCTAACCGTCGAAAGCTTTAACAAAATAAAAATATAAACTTCGTTTTCCGTGTAGTCGACACGACTAGTGACATAATCGGTGCCTACTTACAACATTTTTATTGCCAACATGTAGCCTACCCGGAAAATGATGATAAAACATTATATAAATTTTTCATATCTATATATGTATGAACATACGGGCAAGCAATGGAAATAATTTTGTAGTTTAAGGATTGATTTTTTTTTTACTCATCAAGGACATAAAATAAAATATTATTTAGGTTCAAATAAGTACATATTACAAAGAAATTGCGTAAAATTTTATTTACAAGAAATTAACTGGAATAAACCCAAAGCCAAGTGAAATAGGAAAGATTTTCAGGCAGATATTGTGTTGTGTTACGAGCATATTTCTAAAAGTAGGTATGTACACGCGTTGAACTCTTTATTTAAACCAAGATGACATCTCTTGACACACTCCGGGCGCAATTTGTGCTGAGAGTTTTTCATAAGTGCTTTTAAAGTGGAAAATTCGCACGTTATTTTTTCTACAAAATGCACAGTTCTCGTAAACGGCGGACTAAACTGTTGCCTCGAAATAAATAGCAAATGACGACTATAATTTAAATGGAAGGACAACTTGAGAACACACCCGTACTAAACAGAGGCATCTAGTTACTTCTTAGTTAAAATTAAAGTTTAGTCTTAAGTTTGCTTTGAGTAGTATAGCAGGTATATTTGTAAGTGCTTGAGAAGGTGATATTTGGAAATAATCATGCAGGTAGCCCTGTTGAAGCCGCTGATTAGATATGCTTATTATTTGTGGGAAAACACAAAAATTGTGTTAAATACTTTCTCTAGTTATACGGCGATGTTTGTAGTTTTTTATAGTATTATTAGATAGGCCCAATCAAGTAAGTAGACATAACATCTCCGGAACACGTATATTAACTGCCACATATATTAATTGCAAAATATTATGATTCGGTCTCCCGCCTCGACTGAATTGTCAATCTCCACCTAGTTATATCAAAATGTATATGTAATCTACTTACCTGTTTATAAAAATAAAATATACGCTGTTGGTAGGTATAATTTACCTAGTTTTAGTCACAGCTTTACTTTCTGTCTTTCCTTTATTGTATTACAATTCATTTACATAACACTGCTTTGTTGGCTTAAAAATTTGGCATGAGTAAGTTCTTCATAATGTTAAAATCAACAGTTTTCCAAGATTTATTTTATAAAGATGTTATCGGTAGATCAATCCTTCTAGTCTGTCTAGCCTTGGGTAGAGGCTAAGCTGATTGACTGGTTTATATCTGTCACATTGTTAGTCTATGATAAATTAACGTAACGTAAAATTGTGAACTCTTTATTTTTATTAAGACTCCGGATAATAAATCCGAGTTTTATTAAAAATATAGATTTCACAATTTATCAAATAAAGTTATGTGAAATGATCTATTCATATTTTCATAATATATCGAGAGTTTACACTTTCGCAATAATTATTAGTATCTTACGGAGTTTGCAAATCAGCATCTATTGATTATGTTATACGAAGGTTTAATGGCAATAATTAAGTGTGTTTGTTTGTATTTGTATCTCAGGCATACCGGCAGAGGGTGTCATCTTCAGTACAAATCGCGAGGATCGCAGCGCTGACGGTGGTGGCAGCGTCGTTCATCTTGGGCGCGTTCATCCTGGCCTCAAGCTGGGTGGCAGCGCGCGCCTCGTGCCACCAGCTTGAGCAGCTGGACGCTATGCTCGACAAAGAGCTGGCGCTGGAGGGACGGGCGTACGGAAACGATGCTTTGTTGGCGGTAAGTACCTACCTTAACTATTTTAAAGACTAAAATCAAAATGACTTACTAATTACACCTTTTTCTACGCCGAACCAAACAAATGTGTAGGAATTGGAACTATGAATATCGTCGATACCCACTCAGTATTTTAGAATGTTATGTACCTTTTTCTAAGGCCTGTCTATCACGGTTCGATGGACTCTAGTAAAACATTAGACCTGATAATATTAAAAATAAAATACAGTAACATATATCCGTTTCTGAAATCGCCCCAAGTCGGTAGTATGCACCCACGATGGCAACCATTAACCGTATTAAAGTGTAGTCCCTGCACAGCTATTTCATGAAGAAGCTACAATCATTGCATAAATATGGCGCGGTTAACTTGCAGAACTGTATAATACCGTGGCAGAGTGCCAGCCCGGCTATCTACTTACACATCGGTTACTTTTCCCTTACGACCTTAGACTATCAGGTATTATCGACACCGGACATTGTATGTCGGAGTTCAAATATTTTATATGTTTATTGTTAACAACTTTCAAAGATTTCTTTATATAAGAAGTGTTCCTAAATAATTTCAATTTCAAAGTCAATATTAAGGACAATATAATAAAGCTTTGTGCGTTCTAATTAGAAAAGAAATAAATACAGACTACGATACAGGAATAGGAGTAATTGCTGGTATCTATAGAGCAACGGTTTTTTAAAAAGAAAAAAATTAAACAGTTCCTAGTTCAGTTCTTGTTCATGGAATCACATTTAACATATTTTTTAATTAACAATGATACAGGATTTGATATGAGCAAACGCGCACCTATGTTTTTAACCGACTTCAAAAAAGGAGAGGAATTTTTATGGAAAAAAAATTCGGTTGTATTTTTTTATCATTATTTTTTATGTTTGTTACGGCTCTGTTATTGGCCTCGTATAGATCCTGAAAACTGCAGGTGGTTGTGCAGGATTGGCAGGATGGACAGCATAGCAAATGACGCATGTCCTGTGCAGGAAGTCGGTGTTAAATAAGAAATAAAAAAATCCGAAAAACACCGACTTCCGAAATTAAAGTTATTTTGATTCTTTTAGTGTTTTTTTTTAGTGAAGTCGGTTATTTTTTTTTTGTAAAAAGTTTTTTTGTGTATATATTTGTAGATAATTCAGGAATTCACTCGTAATGTAGAAACGCAGAAGAAAAAGTAAACATTTACAGAGCAGGCAATCAAGCAAAGCTTATCGATACGCAAGTTACTAGTTAATAACAATTAGGTCTTCTGAAAATAATGTTTTACAAATTTTTCTATTATTTAAATATGTAAATTCAAATCTATATAAATGAAGATACAAGCCATTGGTACTGACCGTCAAGTGCTGCACTGTGGCATCACTTGACCGGTTTGGTGGTTTTAGTGTTCAAAATAAAATAGTCCGAGTAACTGCGGGAACGGTAAATTGCGAAAAGTCACCTGGAAATTGGAAAATTCGAAAGCACTTTTCTCAATGGGATACTACATGAACATAAACAAATGTGTTTTGTATTTGTAGTTACTGTTTAGTTGATACTTTGGTAGGCAGTATATAAAACAATAGGGATGCTTATTATTTAATATCAAATCAATTCTTAATCTTCGAATTCAAACAAATAACAAGAAGTGCTGTGTCTGTAACGGGGGTTTTATTATGATTAGCATTGAAGTAGCTGCAACGAAGATATCGATTGAGACTGCAGTTCACGAAATCAGGAGAAGTCACGTTCCTCGAGACGTGTAATGTCAATTTGCGTGACTTTCTTTATATATCGCCTTTTTACATGGCATGTGTTGTTACCTAATGTCGAACTAACGCAGTACCATCAGTTAAAGAGATTTTGTTCATTTATCAACTGATAAATGTAATGTTTTTTGTTTAAATTAATAAAATGGTCTAAAGATTCTACCAAGACATTACAAAAAGTAGAAATCTGTATCTCTCGTAGTAGTAGCCGCTTCGTAACCGAAGAACTGTCCTGCCTCGCAGTGCTACTAACATAGGTTCTTCCATATCGATACCTCTGGGCTCAAAAGTCGTAAACTTTTTGATACTGTTTTACTCAGTTTTACGAAATTCGCTAAAGAAATGCCTATACGACCTACATAATTTGAGACGTTAAACAAAGTTTACCGTGAAATTAAGGAAGTAAATAACACTTAGTCACCAGGGTGAACTCATTTAGGTAGTAAAGCAAAGTATAAAACAACTTTTGGTTGCAAAATACATTAAAAAGTCGATTGTGTTATATCACCTTAGGTGGTTAATATAAGTCACATCAAAAATTTGGATTTAAAGGACATCGTCTTTGCAAATTGTCGTGTACACCCTTTCAATTTAGAATAAAAAAAATACAAGTGGCCTTTACTACCTAGTTTCATTTTAATTATGTGCTTCCATTAAGGGCGTATATAAACGTGAGAAATTGTCCCATAAATCCTAGAATATTATTAAAAAAACAACGAATTTAATCAAAACTTACTACCTAACTTAAAACTTAAAATTAAACACAAAACTATTAACTCACAATTTTGTGATATGTGTTTATGATGAATGAAAGAAAATGAAAGGGGAAGTCCAAAGGAAAAAAAACCAGATTAACAATGAATCAGTTATTGGTAAGGATGCAGTGAAACAGCTATACAATAGTAACAAATAGCCGCTGCTAAATATAAAGATCTGATAAACCTGTCTGAAAATGGAACAAGAACAAGATTTCATAAAGAATATAGGAAGCTTCCATGCAATTCTGAGCTACGCGAGACTTTGAACAAAACAGACGAAGAGGACGATGAAAAAAGTGAGAAAGAAGATGAGTAAATAAATTATCAGATGATGATTTATTTACTTTCATCATAGATTCTGATTATACAGTTAGAAGTAAAACTAGTTAAAAGAGTAAAGAAGAGAGTGAAGAAAAGGCAACTAAGAAAAACTACGTTATCTCAATTTGATTACACAAACGTACATTTTATTAAAATACAGTAGTATACCTACACATAAATATATTACAAAACTACATGATCCATTTAATTATTAATGTATCCTTTTAGAATAACTTAGCAGGTGATCCTTAAGAACCTAAAAATATTACAATTGTCGATTAATTTCTTATTTTGTTTAGTTTTGTGCAGTAAAGTAGATTTACGCCCTTAGGTAAAATCATAGGCCGAAAATTTAAAGAGTGTAAAGGAGATAGAAATCTATCTCGGCAAATACAGCACTAGGGTAATTTTTAACACTACCCTAGAGAATACTATAAATTCTAAACACTTTTATTAGGTTTCATTTTAATAGCTCAAGAAATAAAAATGTTAGAGAAAATAATTTTTTTTTTTCGTTTTTTGCTCATCCTGAAAAGTCGCATTTTGTCTTTTACGACCTTTTGAGCCCAGAGGTATCGATATGTTACATGATTTCTTTTGCCGACTCTGTTCATGGCGAAGTATGTAGATGTGTTTGCTATTTCTGTAGCCTGAATAAAAATTAAACTCGGAAAACTAATGTTATAATTTGTATTATTATTTTTCTTCAAATTATCAATTTGTAATATTTGATCAATAGTATGTGGCTTATTTTACATGTGTATGTTAGATTCACATCTAGTAGGTGTCAATCAGATCTCTTGTGTTGTGATTTATTTTTTGTACGTATAATTGTCAACATGATTTTTGTGAAATATAATAATAAAAACATTCTTCAAACAAAACTGTATGAAACGATGTATTGGTGTTATGTAATCAAATCATTAACTAAAAATGGTTGCTGAAAACAAGAGAGTTCTCGATTACATTATGTCATTTTACTGGTAGTTAATGTGACAAGAGTTAACTATGTGAATATTGATTTAGTCACCACAGCGCACTTCCACACTATAGCAATTTATTTCAACATTTAATGTACATGTCGAATAGGTATTTAACAGTAATTACACTTCTTGTCAGGCTGCAGTATTAATGAATACTTCGAATCGTGTTGTTATGTAGTTAACTTTAAGAAACCTTGGATCCAACATCATTAGGTAAGGAACGTCAGTAAGCCATACTTGAAATTTTTTGTCATTTTCATGTGTGGAAAACGCTGTAAAAAATTGTGGAGGATAAAATAATGTGAATATAAGATGAGATGTCCATCATCCGTGACTTGTACTTAGTTATACTTAATGTTTACCCGAGTTATGTAATCTTTGTAGAGTTGTGTCGGTTCCGTGTACCGACCGGTATTTATAATTGTTGTGCGGGAAACGTTACAACAAAGTAAAGTTGATGATAGCTGTATTATGTTTCAACAACGAGTATTCACACCTATTATTATCACATAATGATGATGAGAAATCGATAAAATTTTTAATAGTCTTAACTTTCTTTGAAATTAGAGAAAATTCATATCCAATGTTGATGTCTGATGTCCAGGCCGTTGTTGGAAGGTATGTTTTCATAAATATGTAAACCTAATTTTGCTTTTTTGTACATAATTAAAAATTCAAATTTTTAGTTTCTATAATTATTTTAACTCTATCTGTATTACCTTAGATCGTCAAGCGTACCTAGCATATCAACTGGATAGCTAGCATTTTTTATAGTCAACAACCGACTCCCTGTAACCTTGCTTGCGAAATCTACGAGTATATTTCAAAGAAAAGGTTCACGATTTATTTCAGATGAAGATTTATATCCTTGAAGATTCTTTAGATCCTTTCACTATACATCTTGAACATCTACATACCTACCTAAGTACTTGGATCGAATGACTGAACCGTGGCTTGATTTACCCGCCTATGTATCTTGCCAGTGTTCGCAAGGATCATCAATTGTACTGCTGTACAGGGAAGGCAGGCTCGTGTCTGATGGGGAACAACGAAGTGGCAATGCGTTGTCTATGATGTAACATGTAACTGACCCAAGCTTCGCGCGAGTTAACAGGACACACGTTGTTATAGGCCCACAGTACCACACGCGGTGAAGAAATATTGCAGCGCAATATTTACTTAAAAATATGTATACTTGTATGTAACGTAGGTATACACATGTTTGTAGGTTTCCTTCGAGCCCGTCGCGCACTGAAGAGGTACCGTGTTGCGTTGCGACTGGATCACCTTGAATTTCTACACAGAACATGGATGGAGTTGACTTGTGGCTTTAATCTAACGATTTCTGTAACGTATGATTGCGAAAGTTGATGTAGGATCTGTCAAGTACCTATCTGCCATTTGTAGAGAGTCCGTCGTAACTGGTAACTTAAAACATTTTGTTGTTTAGCCCGAGGCTGGGTCTCTTAGTTTCTCGTGCCTTTCCGAGAAATTTGTCTAGTAAACAACGTATTCATTACATAGACTGTTATTTTCTCCGTTTCTTTGTTCTCTCAATCATATAATTTTGACATTACAAAGATTTAATAAATTTTAATGATTGAATCAAAGGTGACTTGAGAAAACGAATAAAAATTCAGCCATATAGTTTATACATTTAACTTCAAAGTGCCTTCGAGTAGTCATAACAGTCAGATAGGTACAAGGTACAAAGTAATGTCTACCTGCAGGCAGAATTCAACGATCAAAGGATTGCAGTGGGGTTAAGCTAAAGGTCAGCGTTTCATCTAGAGAGGAATTAATGTGTCATACGTGGCTGTCGGTGATTATGGATGTATAGCGAAAGTGGCTGGCGGGGGTCGATGACCTCCTGCGCACATCACTCTGTGAATCGTGACACATGGTAATGACATGTGAACTGATGTGCGTTCAGTATGGCACGCACTCGTCAACGTCACCTGACGATCAGACGACGCATTGCTTTAGTTTCACATTGCATTCGTAATATAAGATGAATGCAATATGAAACTTTAATGCGATATATACCTATGTCTCAGTCTCAACTTCATCGAAAGTTACGGCTGTATACAGGAAAACTTATAGTCGTTCCGAAATAAATATTGGTGTCGAAACACATAACTGTAGGTGTGTGAGTAAAGTGAATGTCGCCATATACGGCAAACAAACAGCATTCAAAAATGAAATGAGCAGGATTTCACGTTCTGCTTTGTTCGTACGAGCATGACGTGTTGTCAATATTGGTGGATGTCTATGAATGAGACAAAGACTGACCGTTTGTCTTAGCGTAGGTAGTTGTCATTAGACAGTCTGTGCATTTTGGAAATATTTTAAAAGTTACTTATAGACAATTAGGTCACAAGTTTACAAGACAATAAGAATATGCATGCAATTTCTTTATTGACTAAATGAAATACTTTTTAGCTCTGGTAAAGAAATATGAAACAAAAAATATCTTCATTAACAACGAAGTTATAAAGCTTCAAAGCTGGCTACTATGATAGAGAAGTCCGACATGGTCTTTGACGTCAAAGGCCATGACTCCCATACGGCTGCTATAGGAAACGGCGTCTTGGCGAGAGAGAGACAGATATATTTGTTTAAAATTGTTAAAGTATCTCGTTTGTTTTCCTACCAATTTTGATATTGTTTTCACAGTTAATATTCTAGTTTTGTATGTATAAAGATAAACTAGTTAACCAATATTTTATTCATGCATATTCCCTATTCGATTAGATTTCAGTAATCGAGAATATTTGGCGAATGTTTGGCCGCCGCGATGGGTATAACATTGAGTTGATGGTTAAACCTTTTAAATACTGTGAGCCCAATAGCTGGCCACGTAGCGTTCTTCAGGGCACCGCAATCACTTTGGGTATCTAACGGGTCAACAAAACCACTTATTGCCGAGTTGTGTTGGTAGTAGTCTACTAGTCTAACAGTAGAAAAAAACAAAAAGCTTTTCTTAATTATGTACTATGTATTTACTCCGAAATATTACGATAATTGATGTTGTTGACGAACCTCATTAGCTCTGTGAAGTGTCGCTGGCTAATTTTATTTGACTGTGTAGTTTCATAGTTGCGCAAGCATCACAAACAGGTCATAAAAATATTTCTACAATTTCCGTTGCATGTTTCAGTTTTTTTTTTAATTACCATTGCCTAACAGCATGGTAACATAAGCTACTAAATACTTTTTCTGGCGAGTAACAAATACGTACAACAGTAACTATGTTCTGTTTTAGGGCACAGATCAATAACATTGTTTGTTTCAAAGGCTTTATTCTTTCAATAGCAGGACTTTCTTTTCCTTTGTTTCCTTTCTGGCCTGTAACACATTCATAACGTTGTTAGGCACGACTACACATGTATCACGTTATTCACGGTCAGATTTCTCTATATTTGTTGCTTATTTTTGTTATGGAGCTCATTGATATGCCAAAGGTGTTACACGTTAGGTATCGGCCCTGGAAGTCAAAGCTCCGACATATTGTATTATACTCCACTGTAGTTGAAATTGTTGTCAAATGACATCACAGCGAAGGCGTCACTCGGACAATAGGCTCTTGCGTCGTGAATCTAAAATTAGAATCGATTTATTTACTTCAGCTATGCAGTCGTGGATTCACATTGATAAAGCTTGTTAGCGGTACAATTATGAAGTTAAACTGGCCTTAAAGTGTTCATCCTGTCATCTGGAATTTACGCCAACGTAATGTCTATAAAAATAGATGGAATCTTAACAAACTCACTATTATATGTGAACTTGACTGGTTCTGTTTCACCGCTAGAAGAAATTTCAACATTTTATTAATTGACACAGGTTGTTGATCTTATTATATAAAATCTTCCAATTGGTTACGATTTCTTCATGGATCATATCTGACTTTATTGATTCAACTTTGAAAGTAGTAGTTCGCGTAATACCTATAAAACTTTATCCGATTTTGACTGTGTTCAATCGATTAAGCTTATTTATCTATTATAAAAGGAGAAACTGACTGACTGACATCAACGCACAGCCGAAACTACTGGGACTAGAAGTGTGAAATTTTGCACAAGGTTTCCTTTTATGACGTAGGCGATCACTAGGAGAGTATTTTCCAAAATTCAACCCGTAAGGGGGTGAAATGAGGGTCCAAAGTTTGTATGGAGAAACCTACTTTCACGCGAGCGACGTCGCGGGCAGACGCTAGTTCAAAATAAAAGATTAACTTCAAGAGCACTTAAATTCTAGTGTTTAACAAAATACTGCACAGCTAGACTATTCGATAATCCTATTCGAATCACTTAAATACACTTTTATCTACTCTATTTTCATCTTTATGACGCAGAGTGATTGATAAATCTTTAAAAAAACACGCACACAATGCCAGCTGAACTAGTTTTTATGGTTTTTTTTAAAGCATTTTTACTGTTTGCTTAGCTATATTTAATGGCTTTTACAGCTATAAAAGACTTCATAATCGTGTGTCAGCCATCAAAGCCATGATAATGGTCCGTGCAAAGCAAAGGCCTTACTTATGTACCTATACCTGCGGCGTAGTGCCTAGTGGTCGTGATCAGGATGTGAATGGATAATCCGGGTGTCTTGTTGTAGCTAGGGCTGTTGTTGTGGCACCTTACAATGGTCCTTTAGTCCAGCCAGGTCACCCGCACCCAGAGTTACACGTACGAGGGGACGACACTTGTAATTGGACAGCAACAGTTTACACGTGTCAACCTATGAGCTTCTATAGTATTATGAGAATAAACCGAATCTTTTAATATTTCTGTTTAGTAGTAAGTTTTCAATAAAATTCTGAGTACCTATATATCTAGACTAGATATACTCTTGTACACCATGAAACATTACATGTGTGTATATTAGTTGTGTCATTCATTAAGTTAGCAATTATATTTTAAATTCATAATTCCTCATAATCAGCACCGTTGTATGATTATTTCATTCTTCGTGTCGTAGTTAAAATTTTATGACCATGAATTGTGTATTAACTGAAATGGAAAATCTGTCTGGGTTTTCACTGGGCTGCTTGATTACAAAATAATTGTTTAATATTATTTGTCGAGCTCTCATATTTGCGCCGTATATATATTTCACGTACATATAATAAACTTTGACTGTGTTTTTGGCAATGCCGGCGACGAGTAGAAATGTAAACAGTTCAAAGGCGTGAAGTCCTTGAGTCAGTCGCCGTGACCGATTGAAACGAAAATTAATACGTACTTGGCTTGCTTATTACAATGAGAACTTTACACTTAACTTACTTGCTATTGGTAGGACAAAGTCTTGATTGTTCAGTTGTCTGTTCCTAATTGTTACAGCTACACCTAAATTCTGTTAATTTTGCATAATAATTAGTTCGCCATCATTTTGTAAACTCTGTGTAGTCTGCTCCGAACAAGTGTCCGTGTGACAAGTGTCAAGATGCCTGTTGTCTCTGGAGAACAGAATCTTTGTTGAGTGCGTAGGTATAATCCCTTTGATAGACGTTTCTTAGCACTCATCCAAGTAAAAACGACCTCGTGGCCCTGAGCGACTCTGTCTGCAACAAATGTTTTATGCAAGACTTATTTATATGACTTAACGATTGTTGGAGCTGTTTATGTTCAGATTTAGTTTAGAAGAAAATCAGGAGTTAAAAAGGGAAATATTGTAGCTCAATTGTTCATGACAGAGCGCGCGTTGCAAAATCGATGCATCTAGAATAATTCTAGACTTTGTTCGAGTATTAACTTATCTGCATCAGTTTTCAAACCAAAACAAAAATAGCTATACTTATGTCTAATTCATGTGCTTGTCCACGTGTGCGTGTGTTGACCGGAAGCCGGCGATTTTCCGCGCACGCGCATCACAATGATCCTCCCCGCATCCGTCCACCCGCGCTCCCACCTACTGCGCTGTCATCGTCTAATTATTGACTCGCCATCATTCTTTAATTAACATTCTTTCTGCTCGGCTGACTCTTAAGTGCTCTTGAGACTTGACCATCATATCGTATATTATTAAATGTAATGTAACTAGCATCGCTCTTAGTTATAGGCACAATGGCTACAGGCTCGTGTTGATGCTTTCATTCATTACATTTTTACGCGATAGGAGGATTGATAGAAAGAATATTTTTATTGTCTTTAACAATCAATATGGCCAGCCTTTTTCTAACTATGTTGGGGTCGGCTTCAAGTTCAACAAACTGCAGCTGAGTGCCATTATTTTACATGGAGCAAATGCCTATCTGACCTCCACAATCTGTAATAGCCAACCGATATTGCTAATTCTATGTGTACAATGCCGGTTTTATCGCTGACAGTAATAAAATTAAGGACATGTATATTTTCTTATCGATTAGCAACGTATTATGGACATAAATATTTTTCATTTTTTTATGTTTTAATAGTTCTCGATGAAACTATTGTTATGGATTCATAAGGCCAGCAGGAGAAACAATTTCTCTTAGGTCATAAGATAACAAACAACCAGCTTATTGTTCTCTAGAAAGAATCGATGCTATTGATTTCGCCATTCGAGACTACTACGCGAGCCTTTGATCGCCCTGGTAGGTAGGTACCGTAGTCTCTAGTTACGTTTTTGCGACCTGCAACTGACACTGCATAGTATTTCTTTGCTTAAATTTCCTGCTCTTAAGGAAAAGATCTTGCTTAAAAAGCTTTCTTTGTTTCCTGTAAAGGCTTTGCGTTTCGTCAAAATCTTCAGCAAAACGTGTGGTTCTAAAATATCCTTTAGTTGCCGTAAGAAGTGTGATATTGTAGAGAGATATTATATCTAATTGCACTTACTAATTAAATATGCTCGGCGATCCTCATGACAATCAAAAACTTATCTTTTGAAAGCAAATACTTGTTATATATAGAGGTATTTGTTCACCCGTCACCGAGCAGACTGTGTTCATGTTACACAGTTTCATTACATACTATAAGGATTATGCTAACATTGTTTTCCCAAATTATTCTCAACTATATTAAACAACTAAGTTAACAGTTCTGAATACCCGAAATATAAACAAAAACACACAACTCAACCAAGAAACTTTCTCAAGAAATTAACTGGTAATCCACCAGAGATGTTACGGAGGTTTGATTCCGATTTCGAAAGTTCGGAACTTCTGATTGGTTTTGCACCGATTCCGATTTCGGTTCCAATAAATTTGAATCGGTTCTTACATCGGAGTCCGGAGGTACAAACTAGTTTATAAATACTTGTCGCGCGGAGACCCCAGTTTCTTTTTTAAGTTTTGAAATCATCCTACGACTTCTCCCGCTCTGGGCGGAGTGTGAGGGCGTGTCAGACTTTTACTGACTAAAACCACACCTTTGTCCTTCAGTTGCCCTTTGCGTTCTAGGACTATGGGTTTCCTTTTCAGAAATTCCCCGCGGTCCTAGCTATTGCGCATCGGCCCTGCTGGGCCCCTATGGTTTGCTGACATCTCTTTGAGGAGCGCGTGGTTCACTATACGCTGTTGACGACTGGGCTCGGTCCGGTCAATTACCGGACGGCCAGACGGCGAACTACCCATTGCTCGACGTCCGCAAGCCCGCGTCTATCGTGGCTGGTAGTCGGGGTCGGAATCTCGGCGGCTGGGGCGTGAGGACATTCGTTCTCTCACGCGTGCGGTCTCTTCGTTTGCCATTACTGCTTCGCAGAATGAGGCCGCCGCCTGCCATTTCTCCTCGCTTCGGACCATAGCCCGAACCAGGGCCTGACGCGAGAGGTCACAGCCGCCGATTGCCTCCACGAGGACACGGCGGCGGTGCTCCACCCAAGCGGGGCTCACCTCCACCGTATGCTCCACCGTGTCCTCCGGGTGGTCCACACAATGGTGACACCCGGGCGTTTCTTCCGTCTGAATCCGATGCAGGAACCTCCCGAACTTGCCATGTCCGGTGAGGACCTGCGTCATGCGGAAGGTGAGGACGCAGTGTTGCCGCTCCAGCATTGGCTGAACTGGCTGAACTGGCACAATTATGGCGTTAAAACCCCTTTTTGAGGATTGCCTCAAAAAGGGATTTTAACGCCATAATTGTGGCGTGCCCAGCACTGGGTTGCGACAGTCGCTGTCGCCATTCCACCATGAGATCCCGCCGGAACTCTGTCCGCCATGCTGCGACTTGGCGCGGCGGCGGAGTTCGCTCCGGCGTTGCATACGGAGACCCCCGTACCTTCTGTCAATTACTCTTTCACTTGTTGTTTGGATTCGTATTTGGAATGTTGTGAATACGCTCTGCAATATTTATCCAATTTTTTTATAAGTTTTAATAGTGTTTCATTTGACGCTTCCACCTCCGCCTCCGATGTCGGTTCCGATTCCGTTAAATCAAATTTAAAACTCCGGTTCTGAATACGGTTCGCGACTTCCGTTACATCCCTAGTAGGTACCTAGCATACCTACCTACCACAGGGGAGAGAGGTCGTAGTTTTACATATAAACAAGTGAATCTAAAAAAAAAATTTGCAAGTCGGTCCATAAACGACGGAGTTCTGAGGTAACACACATAAAAAAAAAATCAGCCGAATTGATAACCTCCTCCTTTTTAGGGTTCCGTAGCCAAATGGCAAAAAACGGAACCCTTATAGATTCGTCTTTTCTGTCTGTCTGTCCGTCCGTATGTCACAGCCACTTTTTTTCCGAAACTATAAGAACTATACTGTTGAAACTTGGTAAGTAGATGTATTCTGTGAACCGCATTAAGATTTTCACACAATAATAGAAAAAAAAAACAATTAATTATTGGGGGTTCCCCATCCTTAGAACTGAAACTCAAAAATTTTTTTTCATCAAACCCATACGTGTGGGGTATCTATAGATAGGTCTTCAAAAATGATATTGAGGTTTTTAATAAAAAAAAATTCTAAACTGAATATTTTGCGCTAGAGACACTTCCAAAGTGTTAAAATGTCCCCCCCCCTGTAACTTCTAAAATAAGAGAATGATAAAACTGAAAAAAAAATATGATGTACATTACCATGCAAACGTCATAAATCTTAAACCGCAATTTACCTTTCAAGTTTGTACGGAACCCTCAGTGTGCGAGTCCGACGCGCTCTTGCAGTAGTAGTAGTATTTTTTTAAGTCGGTTAAAAATATGTATGTTGACTGGATACTTAGAAAATTTAAATTAAAAAAAAATCTAATTAGGTCGCTAGTAAAACACACAATGAGTAACTACAGGTGAAAATAAGTTGGCCATTTTTAAACATATTTAATTTACGTTAATATTGGAATATACACATATTTTTACCCGACTGTAAGAAGGGTTATGTGTTTCATTTTCCTGTTTACTCTTGTCCTTAAGTTGCATCTGCCAAGTTTCGTTTTTTCCCATCCTAAGGGTGAGTGGTTTAGTTGATTGTTCATTACTTTTAGTTTACACTGATTGCAAACACATAACACTTGTCTGAAATCTATAAGATGTTTATGTGACAAGATAGAGGAAGTAAGCTGGCTCACCACAATTTACGACAAAACAAATAGAAAATGCTTAAGGCAGGGCAAGTTTACTTTTGTATAGTGGTCTTTACAGCAACAGGTCAGGATAAGAATTATGACTCATTTTATTTAAGTAGGATATCAATAATGTATGTAGATGATGTTTCCATTCCGTACACTTAACTTCGATTCTTGTCGTTATAGACAAAAAACTGTTACTATAACCGTTCAAATGGTTCATAATATATTCCACAACTTGATGCAGTTCTCGGTCCAAAACGTTCATTCCCTTCCTCATTGCGGTTACTCAAGATGATCTCTTTCAAAATGATCTTGCGTGATCGCGTCAGAAATGAAGATATTCGCAGGAGAACCAAGGTTACAGACATAGCCCGAAGAATCGCCAATCTGAAGTACTGCCACTTCGGGCGGGGCACATTGCTCGCAGAACAGATGGTTGATTGGGACGAAAGGTTCTGGAATGGCGACCACGTACCGGGAGACGCAGCGTTGGTAGGCCTCCCACAAGGTGGACCGATGCCCTGGTGAGGGTCGCGGGAATCCGATGGATACGAGACGCACAGGACCGGTCATTATGGCGGCATTTGGGGGAGGCCTATGTCCAACAGTGGACGTCTTTCGGCTGAAATGATGATGATGATGAAGATGTTTCTTAAGTTAGCTATCTTCATGTAAAATCATGTTCAAATAACATAATTGTCGTGTTCCATGTATTTTCGTTTGGCCTTTATGCGGGAATATTTGGTGATTATAATACTGATGGTCATTGGTTGGCGAACATTTGTATCATTATGTGTGTCTGCAACTGACCTTTGTGGCCATTCAAATTATATATCTAATGTGATGTCGGCTTCGGTATACTTCACCGCTCCTGAGGTATGCAGTGTCGAATTTCATTGAAAAATATTCTAATAATATTGAGGACAGGTATATCATAAATATAGATAGGGGTAAACTATATTTCAAATATAAGAAAAGTGATGATTTCAGGATTTGTCAGCATTTCTATTTCAGTGGCAGTATTTCTTCCAAAATCTAAATAGGGACAAAAATAGTAATTCTATTTTGGTTGTTGCCTTTTCGGCCGTTGTAGCGATACGACAGGTTAATGTCCAGCAGTGAACGTCTTTCAGCTGAAATGATGTTGTTGATCATGTTGTCTTTTTAGGCATTTTATCCTCTTAGTGAGAGGGAGTGGGCCCCGAGGGCCCAGGGTGGGTTGGTAAATGTGACATGTCTCAGAATTTTCGGTTCTAACACATGTTTTCATGAAATTACCTATACAAAGAGAAGTAGGAAGTATTATATAGGTTGGGTTCGAACTTGTAAACCGGAGCCGCTACCACTGGGCCACCACTGGTCTTCAAGTCATTCACATATACGAGCAGTCGAGCACAATTTGTATTCACGGTGCAAGCGTTGCTAGCTGCTACTTATGTATTTATAAATAAAGTTGCGTACAGAATTCCAAGAGGTCTGGGACATTTTATAGCATTTACGCACGCAAAAATTATTACAATACACAATATTAATAATAATTGTGACCTAAGCTAAGCGGTTTCTCCGACTGCGCTTAGGGTTCTTTGTTCATAGTCGATTGCTTTCTGTCTTCGCGAGAGGTGCAATTTCCTAGTTATCACGCAACGTTTGGTGCGGCAAGCAACAATAACTATTAAATGTTTAAAACGTTTCGTAAATCCAGTAAAAGTGTTGTGGGCGTAGTGCACAATGCGACAATAGTTGTCGACGTAATCGCCGTTTTCTATCAGTTGCGGTCGCAAACACTTCGCGCTCCGCTGCGCCCTGCTACTTGACAGCTCAGAACATCGTTTGCACACCAAGATACCAACATATCTCCATGAAATCTTACAAGTTTTCCACGACATGTTTAGAATTCATCACCTGTCAGAAGCACAGTGCTAACAGAACGACGCATTTATCTTCGAAGATGACAAATCGACAAACCACCTGTATCTATAGGTATTTACGCAACTGACTGTTAATTTGTCGTGTTTTCCATGGATTTCAAAAAACTTGCGTAGGAGTAACTCTCGTGGCATGCATAATTTTTGGATTGAATAGACTTCTCAACAAAGACACAATCCATCTAGATTTGCGTACTTACGATCGAACTGTAAAAGAGTCTTGATTTTTCAAGTTTGGCATCGATCGTTCGAGATTAATAAGCGACCGTCTGGGCTGGGTTCATGTAAACTACTACCATTTTCTCTTTGTCAGCTCCTTTGAATTATTCAGACTAAGGTGCTCAGACATTTCACATTAGGTACACCTAGTCAGATTTTGGCAACAGGCCAATAGTAGCTTTCTTGTAGTTGATTACGTGCAACAATATGATTATAGGAAATGATGCCATAGTAGGTCCCTGCAGCAATTTCTTCAGTAGGCTTAAATAGCCTTTGTAAGTAAATAAACAGTCGGTGACCATCCAATTAGTAACACTTTGTTATCATTTCTGATTGTTTTGAAAGCGTATCGAAACGTGCAAAGGGTCCTTCACTCCATTCGTATTGTAAAACAATCGTCAGCTGTCCGCTAAGCCTGCAGCCTTGCACTTTGTAATATGAACGTTTTTGAGGCACATTGCATGACTGTGGCCGGCCAACTGTAGTCATTATCCAATGAGAATACAGCAATTGACATGAACAATGATGAGACGCGATACCGTGTGGGTAAATACATGGTACGTTAGCATAGGCGAGGTACTTGGGTTACGCAAGAGGTTGGCTGTTGGCTGCATGCTAAAGGCATCCGCCATTTTGCGATGAGCACTTTGACGGTTTTTGCGCGAAAAGTGAGCGGCGAGGTTGGTAATGCTTCAACTTTAATTTGTTGAAGAAATTACGATTTTGCAAAGGTTTCCTAAATAACTTTAAGCGCCTTGTACAAAAAGTGGTTACGTGGAAAATAACATTGACACAGTCGCGGCAGGTAAACGTTTCTAGAACTTGCAGCGCGGGCGCAAGTGCCAGTTACCACAATAGGAGTTAAGCGTGACCTTCTTATTTAATTTGATTAACTGATTCAGGCGTTTTGCTTGGGTAACATCATGTGCACTACAAACTACTTACCTACATGTGATTTTAAGACATTGTATCTCATCTTAAAAAGCTAATTGTGAAAAGATGTAGGTATCTATATACATACTTTTCAAATAGAACAGAACAAATTTGAGAATTATTTGTTGAATGAGAATTAAAAAAAGATTTAAAAGTATATAATGTATCTGGAAGTCGCTAAACTTTAAACTAGGTTTTGAAATCAAGATATTAAAGTGTTGTTAAAAATAGTATTTCTACTATACCATAGATAACCGGCAAGTGGTCAGAAAAACTGCACTGCAATAGACTTGTTGTTCTCTTGTTGCGAAATGGTAGAACGTTCACCTTTGTTCTGATTGCTTTTCTAGAACTTAAGGCGTATCTAAGTGTGATAAAAAAAATCATTTGAAACTCGTGGGCATTTGCCATTGCAGTTTAGGCTCCATAACGCCGTCGCGCATCAAAAAGTGCTATAATGATATTACAACAGTGTAGTGTTGTTTTCTGTTTTTGTGCAAGATATTAGTTTAAGATACTTGTGAAATTGTGGATCACTTAAAAATATGACATATTTTGTATATTTTAGGACGAGCCTCTGCCCATAAACAGCGCGCACGCGTTGCACGGCGTGCCGCCTCCGTCGGCGTCGCCCGAGCCGCCTAGTCACGCACCGGAGCCCGGCAGCCAGCTCAAAGACGACGCACTCAACCATGCCGAGTCCAAGATCGATGAAGACAAATTACAGGTGAATATGTTTCTCACAGTATCACTGCTTGAATACTAAGTACTTAGTATGTCCATATTGTTGTTTTCAAGATTTGTGAATAAGGATAACATGAGCTAGAAAGAGTTCCATGAAACCAGCTTCGAATATTGTATTCATTTCAATTTACAAAGACCTTAAAATTTGTTGAACTCATTTGAATTTAAAATTCAACCGAGTGTGGTTAAAAGCACAGTGCAAATAAGCAGCATATCTCATCAATAGTCTAATAATTTAAATATATGTAGTTCGACTCTTTATTCTTAGAAACTGTGGTTATTGCTCATAATCAACAATTAGGTATCTCTTTTGTTCTATGATTTCTAGAACATACGCCCCTCGGTTTTACTCGTATAGTATTTTAAGTAATAGTAAAAGTGCTATCGACTAATAACCGATTAGTAAGGCCAGCCAGTGGTTTCTCTCGGTAGTTTCACGCGTGAAAGGCCTAAGAAAATTTAAATCGTGTTAGACGCAGGTCATCTACCTGCTCTAAGTTACAATTAAATAGAAATTGTGAATGTAAATAATTGCTTTTTTACATAAGTAGGTAATTGAGCGATTAGAGCTTTGTTATGGTGGGTTCGAGTGACGTAAAGATTATGAGAACATTACTATTCTGACTGAAGATGTAGGTTTTGTACAAATGTGCATTTGTCAGTGGGTGCAAGTGGTGACGTCAGTCAGCTTTCACTTGCGGGTCGAGGGGGGAGCGGGTGTGCGGTGGGCAGCGCGGCGGGGAGGGGGACGGCGACTGTTGCACCACGACCACGTGAAAGCGACCACTTTGTATTATTTGTATTGCCCAGATATTGTCGTCAGGAACGTAAAATGACTTGCATATTTATTTGAAATATTGTAGACATATGAAGGTTTTGAATACAGATGACTAATAGATATTATGCTAACTTAGCTGTTTGTATATTTATTTCAGTCTATCATTGCTTTCTAATGTCTTGATTTACTCTTCTAGCTACCTATGTAGGTAACAGTTGTATCAAACCTACAATACATAATTATTATGTCGATTCCATTTGCTCAAGTGGTCTGCGTTGTTACCTCATTAACCTGAGCTATCATCTTATAAAGTTCAGCTGTCTTTATAGAGCGACCCCTTTCATCGGTTCACTTTCGACGTCTACACATTTGCCGTCAACTTCTTATATACAAGAAGTTCATGAAACTGGTTGGCAATACAGCATGCAGATCAAATCAGCAATCGTAAGAGGCCGGATCGAAAAACAATACGCTGGGCCTGATATTCTTTTGATACAATAATAAGATTTGCATAGACAGGTTGATTCAACGATGAGCTATCTATCCGAATGTTAGTAATATTTACAAACGGAGGGCGGTGGAACAATGGCGCGCGGGCGCATTGTCTCGCGCAGGATGTCCGAACCATTGTACCAAGCAAACAGCACAGAACGAGATATATTATGTTCTTATTTCACACGACGCTTTTCCATTAAGCGTTGAATGGTATTTAAAGCAGTATTTTATGATATCATAAATAATCTGTCGAAAGTCGGAAATTATCCCAAGGATTATAAAAAGTATAGCTAAGTATAACCCCACGGTTTCACTGGCCTCATCTTTAGTTACTGCTCCACTCCTATTGGTCGTGGCATGATATTATAAAGCCTTTTTCGATAAATAGGCTATTCAACACTAAAATAACTTTTCGATTTGAACCAGTAGGTAGTTCTTGAGATTAGCGTGTTCAAACAAACTTTATAATATTAGTATAGATTTGATATCCTAATCCAGGACAGTCCATCATAGTCTACAAGTGAGCCAGGTTTTATCCAAATCCGTTCTAACTTTAAGACATGAAAAAGGTAATAATAAACAAACAGACAGAGTTATTTTCGTATTTATTATATTGAGTAATATTTTTACATTAACTTATTATCTGCACTGCAGAAATATCTTCAGTCATTTCAACAAATGTCGCCGCTTTCGCTTCCTTTCCAAGGTGTTACGAAAGCGAAAGCTACCTTTCTAGGGCTCCGGTCAGGTCAAATGTGTGAGAGGTCAAGTTAGTTCCTGAACTTCTCATTTATAGTCAATAACGTCTTTACTGTACGCCTATTCATCTAGGAAATTAATGTTTTTGCAGGCATTCAGTTCCTGAGTTTCGTAGCCTAATGTGGAATGATGTTACATACTTATTTCATTATGTATATTTAAATTAAAAGTTGATTGATAGATGTTCTTTTCTAACTTCTCTGGTCCTATTATTAGGCGTTGGGTCTCCTCACTTTCCTGCGCCAAGTGGCTCTATCTTGGGTTGTCAATTTTCGTAACTGTGCTTTCTTGAGGTCCTTCTCTATATTTGGCAGTTGATTGTTGTTGTTAATGATTTGGCTTGGATAAGCCCTTTAAGTCATGTCTTCGTATGAATAATTCATTTGTTTACCATTAGAATACGGATGTACACATTTTAATATTTTTGTAGTATTTGGCAGCAAATGTGTCAAGTGAACCATCTCGGCAAACATTGCTGATGTAGTACCGAGGCCGCGCACTTTTTTATCGTCTTATGATTCCCCGCTCTTGGCCGCGCTTGGTTTCACATATTGTCCAGTTTCGCAGACACTTGAGATACAAAACTACCCCAATTTCACATCACAATATCAATTTGCGAATAATTAAAACAGAAACTGAATTTCACTCGAAGAAATCCCGTCAAAAATATGTTTTTTCATGTAGATGTGTTCCTTATTTCCAGAAAATCGACGACGTAAACAATGACTCGCCGAACTCAGCGAGCGATGACAGCTCGGAGTCTGACAGTTCGGCCGAGGAGGAGGACGAGCTGGACGCCGTGCGTCCCATGCTCAAGCTGCCCGTGCAGTTTGACCTGGACGAGCTGGCCGGCGCGTTCCTTGCCAACAACAATCAGAAGTGAGTACAAGAATTACCTTATCTCTTCTCTTTCTTCTCGTTCCTTACTTCATGGTAGGTATTTTATGGATTTGTTTACAATGACTTTGAGGACCTGTCAATCAGTCTTTAAATACTCAACGAAAAAATGACTTCGAAGTATATATATATATCTAAGGGATTTATTTCGCACAGCAAGAAAAAACAGGAAAAGAGTGCTTTTGAATGTTTTCCTGTTTTTTTTTTATGTTGTTACTGCTATCTAAATTTAAAGAACAAGAGGTAATAAAAATATATATTTATATAATTATTATTTAGTTTCTTTGCTAATAATATAATATCTATTCCTACTAATGTTATGTCTATTCAATATTTTCTTCAGATTGCCAAATAGTCTTGCCAGTTAACGGGTTATTGTTCTATTTCTTCAAATCGGACTAGGCTTGATTAGTTATTAAGGTCTGTCTGCAAACAATACCTAGGTAATTAATAAAACAACAGTTTGGGTCAACGGAAGGAAATAAAGTTTATTTCAATGTTCGAATAGCATGGAGAATGACATTTCACATGGACAAAGCATTACACTTTTTATGAACTAATTACCGTTGACAATACTTTGATATCATTTTGTTGATAAAAATAATATGCGTTATAAAAAATTAAAACCAGGGGTAATATTTTTAAATTTATTAATTTATCTAGCCTTTGATCTAGATATATACTGATTAAGCAACCGACCAAACTATCGGCCGATCGAAAGTCTGCAGTTAGCGGGGTCTCTAAACAATGACTTTGTTTGATGCGTTTGTTGTCTATTCCTAATTATGTTCTGTTCTGAAGATCCTTATGACTAATGAACAAGGTCAAGGTGAAGAGGACTTCAGAGATATGTAGCAAGCTTAGCTTTGGAGCAGTTTGTTGTACAGCCTTGTCTGAACTTGTGCAATAGCGTCTAACCGAATGATCCATTAATCACGGGTTAATTGTGTTGTAATCAATAACGAACAACGTAAACGTTTACATATATTTGTTTTGAGCGATGAGCTGGGTAATTTCAAAGTTCAAATGTTTTCCGGAAAAAAAAAGCAATACGTACTATACAGTAAAATTGCCGCTATTATTGGGTTAGGAATTTCCGGAGGCTTCAGATAGCAAAAATGTCTTTCTTCTACACCAAGTTTGTAAACATGAAATGGTAAAAAACAACAGTTGGTTACTTAATTAACAAAATTTGAATGCGAATGAGACAACCGGAGCTCATTTCAATGAGAAGTATCTATCGCCAAGCACCGTAATAACGGACACACCCCAAATGTTAACAGCACTAGAGAATAGACACAAAAAACGGTATTGTATTTATATTTCGGGTTGGTGTCCACAACTCCACGTCTATAGCGCGTATTTTGCGTATAGGTGTGACAAATGTGTCATTTGATCCACCCCAGCTCCTCAAGGAAGGCCCGCAGCGCCTTGGTGTTATTGACCATTTCGCGGAGAGTACCTGAGTCCTTGAAGTACTTTGCCCTGTATCCAGTGACCACTGGGCAACTTAGAAGCAGATGAACTGCTGTCTCGTAATCCTGCATGCAGGCTCTGCAGAATGGATTAAAAAGGGTATTAGAAACAAAATAGGGTATAGCGATATTTCTATTTAATATAAATAGATATTTTGTGTTAGCAACTATTCCTTAGCAGACGGAGTTTTCCCCAGAGCGAATCGTTCAGTTTTTCCTGTGTTCTGATATTATAATGTTTTAAGTAGTAGTGCAATATCGCCAGCGCCAGGCGGAAGGAGCCGGAGAAACTTGTGTAATCACATTAATACGAGCTCATTGGTAATCTGTAGGAATATGTGTGATGTGACCTAACGCGGCTAGATCGACGATGCACTCCGCTGAATATTGCAGCGATCGAAGCGTTTCATTTAATACAGATAGGCAATCATGCCGATGTTACGTGCGTCGTAATACCTACATTCACTTGATTTTTTTTGTTATTTAATCTTGCTGTACACACACACGAATACGTCTCTGTTAGTCAAGCTTAGATGATGATAGTCTGAGATGATGTAATCAAATTAGGTCATGTTATACAAAGCTACTGCCTGCGCTAAATAAAACAAAACTACATATTTAATAAGAAATGAATGGCGGCGCGTAATAACACCATTAAAGCTTGAAGTGAAGCTAATTGTACCTAGATTTTCACAATGAACATTCTTTATACATATATGTAAACCCAATAATTGGTTCTCAGTAACAAATCGGTAGCAGTAAATCGCATTGAAATGAGAACTCGGAAAAAAAGGTTTGTTTTTACTGTCAGAACAGAACGTACATAAAAAAGTAGCAGCCAATCAGCCGTTTTGATTATTGTTGTTTGTTCTAGAATGGCTGGTTGAAGGTCATATAAAAAAACTCGTTTGTATAAAATTTTTTGAGGAAAAATCTTGTTTTATCAAAATTAAAGCTTTAGCATGCTAAGCTGTTAAGTCCCAGCTGTCGTTTGTAGACCTTTGATAGTCGCTAAAGGTATTCAAAAGCCTG
Source organism: Mythimna impura (assembly GCA_905147345.3). Taxonomy (NCBI): domain Eukaryota; kingdom Metazoa; phylum Arthropoda; class Insecta; order Lepidoptera; family Noctuidae; genus Mythimna; species Mythimna impura. The sequence continues at coordinate 16,148,953 of LR990357.1, read as the reverse complement.
AAATCTGATAGCAGTCTTGCTAAGGGGTATCGTGTTAACCGGTCACCAGGTTGACCGAAATTTAATCAGGAGGATATAAATACTGGTTTGTGGAGGTCAAATGCACAGTCGCTCCACGAACAATACTGAAATTCAGCTTTATTCGGTTGTATTGGAAGTCGACCACAACCCTAACATATAAATTCAGCTGCATCCGGTTGTATTGGAAGTCGTCCACGACCCTAACAAATAAATTCAGCTGTATCCGGTTGTATTGGAAGTCGTCCACGACCCTAACAAATAAATTCAGCTTTATTAGGTTGTATTGGAAGTCGACCACGACCCTAACATAAAAATTCAGCTGCATCCGGTTGTATTGGAAGTCGACCACGACCCTAACAAATAAATTCAGCTGCATCCGGTTGTATTGGAAGTCGACCACGACCCTAACATAAAAATTCAGCTGCATCCGGTTGTATTGGAAGTCGACCACGACCCTAACATATAAATTCAGCTGCATCCGGTTGTATTGGAAGTCGACCACGACCCTAACATATAAATTCAGCTGCATCCGGTTGTATTGGAAGTCGACCACGACCCTAACATATAAATTCAGCTGCATCCGGTTGTATTGGAAGTCGACCACGACCCTAACATATAAATTCAGCTGCATCCGGCTGTATTGGAAGTCGACCACGACCCTAACATATAAATTCAGCTGCATCCGGCTGTATTGGAAGTCGACCACGACCCTAACATATAAATTCAGCTGCATCCGGTTGTATTGGAAGTCAACCACGACCCTAATATATAAAGTTTGGGATATACTAGGCTAAGTAACTAGTTATAAAATTACCGTGTTTTGTTTTCAGGGGTCGCATGAACTGCGTGGTGGAGAGGCGCCGCGATGATCCTATGGAGAGACGCTTCCCCTTCAACATCCTCGGAGCGTTCGCCCCACGCAGCGCGCAGGCTGAGCGTATCGCCATCATCTGCCACGGAGGCGATGAGCCAAGGTAAACTAACTCATCATTTTAAGAAAACCTCCCACTTCTGAACCTTGGATCATCTTGATGAACTGTAGAGGTTGCTAATGTAGAATGTAGAAAGAATCTCGATTTCTGTGTATTGTGTAGTGAAATTACAGTACTACAGATTTTCTATGCGTCTGTTACCATTTTCGACTCCCACAAGAGGAGAGAGTACTGATGCTGAGATGACTCAGCAATCTCAGTATCAATAGAGATAGCTGTAGTACTTTCTCTACAAAGGTTACGTCCAGTCTTCACACTCAGTTATGTAACCGTTCGCCTTGTGTTTACTTCGAATTGTTTTTGTTTTCGATTACGTTAAAGACAGGTTTATAATTTGTAGCTGACCTTTATAAAGGTAGATCAAAGATATTGTTATATAATATAGTGTCGTGCGCATTATTTGTGTAAATAAAAAGCCGTTACCAAGGTTTACCTGCAACTTATTTCTTACTACAAAAGATTGATATGTTTTTTCTCCCATAAACCATAAATAAACTATGGTAAAAGTAACATAATTGTTTGATGTTGAACGTGTCTCAGTTTCGTATAAAACATATATAACTGACAATACGGATTACATTCTTTTGTTGAGTGTTTTGCGTGGCTCGCATTGAAATGCGGCGGAGTAGACCGATTATTCCTGTTTCTTAGAGTCTCGTAAAGGCTTGGCGTTCCATTCTTCGTGCTTTATTGTAGGTACCGTGTTTATATTTTTTGTATGACCTTCTGTAAGTTTGAGATTTATACGACAATAACGTGTATGGGATGCGAAGGTCAGGCGTAGGTTTAAGTCAGACGCCTTTGTGTGCAATAATACGGTCAGAGCATAATAATTGAGTCACAAAAAAGCATTGTCTACTCGTTTGTATGTATCATTTGCTTTGACATTATAAAAACTTATATGTCATGTCAACACCGTCATTAGAGACTAATTACATCACAGATGCATGTCTTCAATACTGATGACAAAGTGAAAGTCGGGTAGATCGCAATAGAACGAGTCCCTGCGAGCATAGTTGTAAAAGTTTATCAAGCAGTAATACACTTGGGAACCAACGTCTTACGCAATATAGATACTTTAATTATATGTCTATAGAGACTTCTTGACCTAGGCCAAATTAATTGACTGAACTTGAATATAATATATACATAGGTTTCTCATAATCTCATAATTGTAGGTACCTGTAATTATCTTATTATTAACTAACTAAGCTGTTGCTTTCATCTTGGGAATTATATTTTGCTCTAGTAGTTTTTAATGGATGCAGTTAGTTTTGCTCCAACCTCGGGAAACCTTTGTGCTGCTACTGACAAGGTGTCAAGGCTTTAAAATTGAAAATGAAGATACATTTTCCACGAGCCAACAAAAATATATTTAGCTAAATTGTATGAGTGGGTACTCTGACCCTGACCTCCGCTCTAGCAGGTCTATTGTTCATGTTTGGATCCTTCATAATATATAGCCAATAGGTTTCAATGCCTAGGGAAGGATACTTCAGATTTGCTTATAATCTACTAGTAAATCTAAATGAGATATCTATCACAATATACTAGGTACCTGATGCCTAAAGCACTATGGGACTCTTTTGCCCTCCAGAATGTAATAAACTTAATTGTACTCCAAAATAATCACAAAACTTTTTACACAAACTTAAATTTATGGGCAGACTGGCGGCCTTATCGCTGACAGCGATATCTGCCAGACAACCATTGAATGTACTGAAAGAACTTAAAATAAAAATGGCTCTGCGGCGTACTGCTACCAAATTTGTCAACCACTAGTCGCTGCCCGCGGCTTCGCCCTCGTGAAAGTAGTTTGTCTTAGGAGAACATATCTTCTCCCGGAATATAAAGTCCTCCATCCTATATGCTATTCCAGGACAAAGTTTACCCGTATGCGAAATTTCATCCAAATCCGTTCAGCCGTCCAGGGGCCCAAGTTTGCTATTTTTATAAATTCGTTATTCCAAAACGATCTCATTGTAATTTTGCTAAAAGTTCGTAATCTGCTAATTCATAATGATCGATCATTGACCGGTCAATGGTCTCGTACTAGAGTTGTGGTAAAATGACAATATCGAGCTTATTAAAAGCAATGACTGCATAATGACGTTCTGTCACTAATCTAAGGAACTGTCAAAATTTTCGCAGATTACCGCATAGGTCAGATATTCATTTGTCAATATGTACGAGATTACAATTCTAGGCCACTTCTTTCAATGGAGTGTCAGTGGTTGGCCATTGGAAAGTCATAATGACACCATTATATTAGTAGATTACCAAACTTGTCAAAATCAACAATTACTAAATCAATGATAGACCATTCTGACACTATTGTAATAGCAGACTTGAGGCCCAGGACTGATGATGTAACAAACATACACACTCACAAACTTTTGCCGTTATGATATTAGTGTGATTAGATTTTACATTAAAAATATACATAGACCTATACAATGCGTTCCAAATAAGAATAGGAATGACGCCATGTTGTGACGTCACGTCATACTGTCAAATCGCAAGAAATTGGGCAAAATTGAAGAACTCAGAGATGAGCAAAATTGAAGAACTGGATTCTGATTAAACTATTTTCGTTCACAGTTCGTAAATAAATTAAATTTTAAAATTTTCTTGTTTTGCTCACCATAATAATTCTTCGATTTGACAGTATGACGTGATGTCACTACCTGTCAATCGATCCTATATTTATTTGGAACGCATTGTACTCGTATAAACCCAATTCTAGGTTAAGCTTGCCTGTGTACATCAGCTGTCCTGTTTAAATTGATTTTTAAAGTTTTGTGTACAACAAAGAATAAGAAAACATACATACCTACAAATCAAAGAGCGTTAGTTTTAACCTACAACGGCCTTGGGTTCCTGACAATCTCCTACACGTGACTGTGGTAAAACTTTATCAAGCTTTAGTACACCCACATGACAGTCAAAATCTTATATAACACATAACGAAATATACCCAAGGATTTCTGTTTGAAAGTGATAATAATTTCAGCCAAAGACACGTTTTGAATTATAATTTAGGGAAGTTCAAAGTGGGATCGGATATCTTATTACTTGAAGACAATAGGAGTCATTAGTAAACGTAAGTGATGTCTTATATATCGACTGCGCCTACGGCAAGCAATTAGCAAAGTGTTACGGTAGTGGTATAGTGTATCGGCTGAATGTGATTTTTGGCTAATTGAATTTAAGGTTATTTGTTGGCCTTTACGTAAAACGTATAGATTTTATTGCCCCTAATTATTGGCGATTGGGTAGGTGATTAAATTCTTACATAATATAAAACGGAAATAAAAGTCCTCCATCGCGTCTACTCGTCAGTCTGTTCGAATTGCGATAATTCAAAAACTCCTGAATTGATTTTCATGCGGTTTTTAACAATAGACAGAGTGATTTATGAGAAGTACCTATGTATCATAGTAAAGAAATGCTGAGGATTTTAAAGATTTCTAACACCTGTGCGAAGCTTAGGACGAGTACTAACTCGTAGATAGATAAAAGAAGAATAATATGTGTTTAATAAGAACAAGAATAATGTTTATTGTCCATTGTTACAATAAATAAATAATACCTTATAACTATTACATAATGATTAATATTGTCTGTTTACTAATTAGTAATTATACATATATTTGGATGGTGGTCCCCAAACTAAGTAGAACATGTATCCTGACCTGAGTTGAGATAACTTTAATCTATAAATATAAAAAACTTTTTAGAAAAAAAAAATAACCGACTTCACTAAAAAAAACACTAAAAGGATCAAAATAACTTTAATTTCGGATGTCGGTGTTTCTCGGTATTGTTTGTTTCTTATTTAACACCGACTTCCGAAATTAAAGTTATTTTGATCCTTTTAGTGTTTTTTTTAGTGAAGTCGGTTATTTTTTTTTTCTAAAAAGTTTTTATTTCACACTTTTTAGTTGCGATACACTTATAAACAGAGTGCCTATTTCTAATGACAATTCCAATTTACCCAAATACTGCTAGGTTACATTGTTTTATTATAAAGTTGCTGTGCCTACCTTCCTCCTTCCGGCTCCATCATCAGATCAGTTCGATAGTACCTTATAGCCAAAGAGCATCTCACGACAATTCTAATAAGCCCAAACACGGCTAGGATACATTGATTAATTACGGAGTTCCTGTGCCTACCTTCCGGCTCCATCATCAGATCAGTTCGATAGTACCTTATAGCCAAAGTGCATCTCATGACAATTCTAATGAGTCCAAACACGGCTAGGTTACATTGATTAATTACGGAGTTCCAGTGCCTACCTTCCGGCTCCATCATCATCATCAGATCACTTCGATGATACCATTTTCAACGTAACTATTCAGAATCATTCATTTATTTGTATTGTCATAGTCGCTTAACTATATCTTCAATGTGATATCTATTTGAGTATGAAGTTCCGTTGACCATTTCTGGTCTTCTTCATCAGTTCCACTTCATCAAATGTTACTTTTTGACTGTAAATGCTTAAGTTCTTGATGAAAATACTAAAATTACCATAGGGTTGCCTATAATTTTTGAGGAGTTCCCTCGATTCCTCATGGATTCCATCATCAGAACTGGATTTTGAAAAAAATGGGACCAATCTGGAAGCATATCCTATAAAGGGAAAAAAAAATTTTGCAAATCGGTCCATAAACGACGGAGTTCTGAGGTAACAAACATAAAAAAAATAATAAAAAAAAATAATGATGATAAAAAAAAAAAAAAAAAAAAAAAAAAATACAACCGAATTGATAACCTCCTCCTTTTTTTTTGAAGTCGGTTAAAAAGGAGAAACTGACTGACTGACATATCAACGCACAGCCGAAACTACTGGGACTAGATACCTGAAATTTTGCATCAGACTTACTCTTATGACGTAAGCGAGCATCAAGAGAGGATTTTCCAATATTCACCCCCTAAAGGGATGAAACGATGGTCCAAAGTTTGTATGGAGAAAGCTACGTTGACGCGGGCGAAGCCGCTGGCAGAAGCTAGTTTATAATAACATTGTATCGGGCGGACATGTAGAAATTTGGTTTTTTATATTTAACAAAGAGGTTGTTGTAAATGGAAACCAACTTTTGAGCAGGTGTGTTAATCTAAGACTAAATCTACTTGCGTGCCGTACAGTCATCGCAGTGTGTTTTTCTCATTTATATTATTAGATAGTACTACAAATTACATTAGTAACAGAAAAGAAATAGCTTTTATTCTTCAGTAGTCTCCTGTTGCGCTTGCATCACGTCACGCCTGCCGGCCCCATCGTCGTTTCACTGGATTTTATTTGTGCATAACATTTTTACAGGATTCTTCCACTTAAGTGGAGTGTAAAAGAACGAGCTTGGGGTTTACTTTACACTGTTACTGCCAGGCCGTTTAAGTACCGCTAAATTAATTTCCTGCTAATTCAAACAATAGCTGTTTTTTAATAAGTTTTTGTACAGTTTCAGCAGAAATTACACAATATTTGAAATCGGAACTATTTATATTTTGACAGTTCACAAAATAAGCGAAGTTATTTGTTCAAATAAAGCATTATTAAATGGAAGGTGGACCTAAGTGAGGGTCACGGGAATCCAATGGATGCGAGACGCATAGGACCGGCCGTTGTAGTGACACCTGGGGGAAGCCTATGTCCAACAGTAGATGTCTTTCGGCTTAAATGATGTTGATGATGAACTTTACATATATTTGATGAGGTTACTAGCTGGTAGCAGTTTTCTTTTTCGATATAATATTGATGTGCGATGTTTGTTCCAGACCGATGAACTTCCCCGAGCCCCAGTCGCAGGTGTTCGCATTCCCGTTGACGGGCCCCATGCGCCTGCCGCTGCGGCCGCAGCCTGACCGTGCTCCCGCGCCCCCGGCCCCCGGCCCCGGCCCCCAGGGGCCCCGCATGCCTCCTGGCTTCATGCCGCTAGCTCACCGCCAGGCACCCTTCCCCCTACCTGTAAGTACTTACTATTGTTAGCACCCTGCCTTCATACGTACCAAAATCTGTTGCTTGGTTCAGAAGAAGTAACTGAAGAAACAAGCAGAAGCAGACAGTGAGTTTTTTTATACCATTTAAAGATAATATCCCTTTTATGTCTCACCGACGATATATTTAATATTCAGTGTGGAAAACGACCTATCCATACAGAATAATATCGCAAAGAAAATCTTGCAACAGACTTAATACAGCCCCGGAAGCTGCGGTCACCTTGTGATGAACGAGTGAGGCATCTTAATGTGAACATCACAAGTTTGTAATTGACCATAATAACTTGGCTCGTCTTCCGGAGTAATAAAGTATAAATCATTATATAACTAATTAAACAATGGACGAGGAACGAGTCTGCACGTAATAAATGTAATGGCGACATGAAACGATTATACTAAAGTACTGGGAGTACCTAACTAAGTCGCAGGGTTTTGTCAAAGAGAGAAAGGGATGACTTGTAACCCTTAGTTGTAATCGTACGTTTGATGTGGTAGAGAGGCACGTAATATGAATTGGTATTTGGGTCAAGTGAGACCGTGATTGCTGGGATTATCCTACGATCGTGTCGTTTATCGACCAGGGGGTCTAACAGTTTCAGCTGGCGCGATGTCGGGCTGAATACTTTTTCTTTTCGCAAATTTTGGCACAAAGAGCGTTAGATGATACACAAACGTGGAGACACGCTTTGAACTTTACTTTGTGAATCCGAAGAATTTTAAGTCAAACTTCAAATTACTGCAGAATTTTCACATTTCAAATATCAAAATATTTGGTTAGGAGATTTTATAAGATAAAATGGACTACAAAGGAGTGTTAATAAAATTGATTTAAGCGTTAGATTAGATGTGCATCCAATTTTCATTACTAGAAAGCTATCAGATAGTCTGTCTACGAATCTCGAAATGGATTCTGTGGATATTAGAAAAAGGATTGTGAATCAATCAGATATATGACACACATCACGTCCTTTGTATAAAGTCAAAAGTTTCACAGTAGAAATTTACATGGAAGAAGTATTCATTAAATTAATGGTTCTCTTCAAACGGTTTGTCCTATACCGGCGGAATTAAGCCCATTGTGCTCCTAAAGAACCTTCTTGTACATGAACTTCTAAGAGAGACGTCCGACAAATGATTTCTATTGTTATTGGTGATGTGTGTACTCGAGTGTATTTCACATTTCAACGGTTCAGTTTTTGCCACACATGTTTACGTTTTTGCTATGATTACCTCATGTTTGTGATTGAATGCATGTTTTGTTTGTTCGTTTTTATAGTATTGTTTTGGACAATTTTTAATTTAAATTTACTGCCACTACTACGATTAATAGGTACCTTTCGACTCTTATTAAAAGCCGGCCATAGGTTGATAGTTTATTAATAATAATAATCATTTTATTTCCGGTAAACAGTACCCGTATCATATATACCTTATAGAATAACCATACATAACTACGTATATTAAATTATTTTGTTAGCAAATATGATTTAAAACTATGTTAGTTACACTTCACTTCGCACTATATTAATATCGTTAAAACCTGTGTAAAATATGGGCTTCTTATTATCTAGTTTGTCGATAGAAATTTAAATGTTTTCGGTTCAGTCGAGTCAGAAGTACTGATAATCTGGAAAAGTACTAATATGGAGATGATCGGTGGCACTATTAAAGTAATGTATTCGGGTCACAAAGCGCCTGAAGTGCTGAACAATAAACTTGATGTCTTTCCACACAATAAGTACTGGGACGAAGCACCATTTATTACGTCTGTCATGTGTTATGGCGGCTATAATAATTTCATTACGTCAAGACATAACATCATTGACGCATCTCAGCAATGATAAACTTTAATTTGCGCCAAATATTACTCAATAACACTAATTTATTATTTACCTTCCTACGTATGTACAGGAAACTCCTGTAATTCTCAAGTAATCTGAACATAATATTAGAAATGACATCTACTGTAGGTAGTGTGACAAATTTAAAGGTAGGTACGGGTAATTATTAGATGCCTAAAGAGGTGATCAGACGGTTGCAAACTAGCGTTCCAACCAAGGTGACCTTGGTTTATGTGTTTGGTTTGTGTTGCGGCTACATCGATGTAAACCACGCTCCAACACGTTCGGTGGTTGGGAAAACGCGCCTCCCAATCAAGGGCGTTGAAGGTCATGGATTACAACTGCTGTCTACACGGATTGAAACTAGCAAGGTATCATAAATACCTTAGGTAGGTATAGACTAACCATACATAACTGCAAACCAACGTCGCAGTTGTAATCTACGACCTTCAACGCCCTTGGTTGGGAGGCCCGTTTTCCCAACCACCGAACGTGTTGGAGCGTGGTTTACATCGATGTAGCTGCAACACAAACCAAACACATAAACCAAGGTCACCTTGGTTGGAATGCTAGTTTGCAACCGTCTGATCACCTCTTTAGGCAACTAATAATTACCCGTACCTACCTTTAAATTTGTCACACTACCTACAGTATATTATTATTATTGAGAGAAAATAAAACGCAGAAACGCAAATTACTCGGGATACTTCTCGAGTAGCTTGTTTACTATGTCAGTGGATATAATTATGTCTTCCTTAAAAAGCCACATGGTTATCATAGATCATGCAAATATTTAATCAAAGTTTTGGCGGGATTATCCGACTAAAGTTCAAGAGCTCTTTTAATTATTCACAAATGAATTCCTAATAAATATTGGGATATAAAATTGATGTAGTTTTGTATGTCGGTCAAGTAACTACGCAACTGGACAAAGTGTGGAAAAATTTAAACAGGCGCAATCTCGGAAAAATGGAGCTGAGTATTTTTTAATACCACAGCGAAGCTTACCGAGAAAGTTGACTCGACACATTTGCTACCAATATTGCAATAACATTCGAATGTGTTATATTATTGTCAACGTTCTAATGGAAAATACAGTGAATGTATTCAGCATCAGAAACTAAATACTTTTTAAATTTGACACTGAGCAAATGCACAAGGCGTGTGAAGCCAAAAGAAAAAAAAAGTTGGTTTACGTGGAGATCGAATCGATCGTGTCTGTCTGTGTACTTGTTCCTAGGTTTACTTATGTAGTAGGTACCAGATGTACGTATGTATTGGTACTAAAGTGAGTTATGTACACGGTACGCACATCTTTCGCAGGAGTGCATAGCTTCAATTGTGTAGCTTCGTAGAGTAGTCGCGGCTGTATATCTCGTGTGCGCGATAAGTGGTCCCATGTGTATGAGTCGTTACTAGATCACCATGAGTGTACAAAGATTACTGCTCGTTTGTCTCATATAAATTGTTTCAATTAGACAGATTTTACACAAACGTTTTACAGGCGGATTTTATACACTACGTATTTATGGAGAATTAATAAACGAAAATCGACTTTACTTAAATTAGTGGTTTCCAACCTGTGGTCCACGGATCGGAGGGTGGTACGTAAGAGCTAAAATATGTTCAGCCAAAAGTTTGTAATTTTGAACTTTCCAACTGAAAACTAACATTTATGAAAACTAATTTTAAATTTCTATGTGTTTTATAGAAATTTTAAATCAGTTTCCATCATGACAGTGCTTGTTACTTTTGATTTTAAAGAATAGGTGTGCTACAAATTTTCTCATTGACTTTTGGTATCTGCTAACAACTAAAAACAAACTGATTCCAAATCATGGCTGAAATAACATTGGTGTCTATCTAGTGGTAGCAAGTTTTACTGCCGAGTATGAGATTTTGGGTTTCATTTCTTTACGATTGGTGCTTGGACTCGTACGTCTGGATTTGTGCCCAGTAGATGGCAATAAGCTTGCCCATAACATAATTGACAATATGTGGGTGTAGCTAGGTAGAATAGGTATTCCGCTGCCAAAACCTTCAGGAAATTCAACTTAGTCTGAAATTGATGTAAACCGCAAATTACATACAAAATGCAGGGTCCGACATTCATTTTAGTAGGAGAAATAGAATTGAATCGAGGATAAAGTTGATAACGACGTGATGAGGTTGACACCTGGTTGCGGCGAGCCGCGCGCTGCTGTAATCCAATGAAGTCGCGCAGCTTGCAGAATTTTGCAATCTAGGGAACTTATCAACATCACATGCAGGGAAACCCTTACCTACATAATCTAACTAATATGGCGAAAGTTTGTAAGTATGTTTGTTACTTCTTCACACGCTCGCACAGCAACGGAACGCGTGTTGGAGTCTACTGTATTTATTTATTTGATACTTTATGCACATAAAGGTACAGAGGCGGACTTAATGCCTTAGATATTTTCTACCAGTCAACCTTTGGGTGATGCAGAGAAGAATAGTAGTAGGTGCAATAAAAGAGAGAGAAAAAATGTATATTAAAAAGATATAAAAATTAATCGTAGATACAATACAGTATAAATATAATTTAATAAACAAAATATATACTTATAGGTATATATGGCGCACTTTGTGGCGCTCGTACGCCAAAACTATTAAGTATATAAAAAAAGGTTATACATACTAGTTTCATTCAACTGTTTTTATCGTAAAAAAAAATATTAATTTTCAAAACTCCCGGAATACTTTCCAGGTATGCACTATTTTTCGAACCATATTACTGTGCTAAAAAAGGTTCTTGATATCTCGGGAGTAGTTCCCTTAGGACAATTTTCTACTTTAACGCGGGCGAAGTCGCTGACAGCAGCTAGTTATTTCATGGTTTTGAATATTTGACCTCGTAATGTTAGTAGCCATATACAGGGTGTTTGGTGCATCGTGTGCCAAATTGAAATGGTCGACGGGAGGGGTCATCTGCTATCCTTTCAGATCCCTGAACACTTCTCATGTCCTGTGGATATTTTTCATCGACTTTTTATTGTTTTATGAAAATAAGGCCCAAATTTTTCATTCAAATACAAATTTAAAAATATATATAAGGCGTAGACTCTGAATTTTAATTTTATTTAGATGTGTATTGTATTAGAGTATTTTTCAATTTAAAATTAGTGACATTAGCTATCTAGTTTTTTTTTTTTAAATTTACTTGCAAAGTTTTGAACTTGAATTAAAGCTGTCCATTTTACAGATATTTACTTGGCGATAAAAAAGAAACCAAAAGCGACCGGATTCTTCCAACTTCTTAAAAAATTCTCTAGTTTATCCTCTTGCTAGTGATGTGCCACATGCCATAAAAATCTTTTTATAATTTTGTGAATTCGCTAGAATGGTGAATTGAGCCTCATAAGACTAATATTCAAAATTATGATTTAAAAAATATTTTTGCTTAAATGATACCTTAAAAACCTATTAAAAATGTTATCTCATTCTTATATGGTAAAATCTGTCTCGTATCTCACTCTTCGTGGATTTTACTAGAAAAAAATAATTAAATTGCATTTTTAACATTTATTTCATAATTTTTACAAATCCTGCTCAAATTGTTGGCCTCTGTTGTGAAAGCAGGCCCAACATCTGTTTCGTATTTCGACAGTTGTTGTACGAAGCCGTATAATTCCTCCTTCGCGTGTGTAGGGAGGACTGCATGGTTTGGCCTAGGCGAAACTAGTTTATCCTAAAATCAGGTTTGGCCAGTAACATATATACAAACATCTGTCACCTCTTTGGTTTCTTTATTTTTGAACTCTTTCCTTAGTGCACCTCAAAAAATTATAATTTCTTATCAAAGTAAACTTTCATATTTAGTGGTTTAGGACCAAGACTATGATTTATTTATCCTTTATGGAAGGAACTGTAAAAAAATATAAGTATTAGCATTACTTGTCCGTGTCCTACGTAAATTGCATAATAGCATACTATGCTTCGTCATTGTTAACAAAACAACTATCGAGAACGTTGTCTTTGTATTTGCACCTTATTTTTTCTAAATACATAGCTATAATAATCTGAAATGTCAAGCCCCAATGCAAATGTTATCATAGTAAAAAATGGCTTAATGCTAGTAATCTCACGACTTTCAAAACACGTGTACGAGAGACTAGCAGGAATGCGTACAAATACTAATGCATTAGTTGCATTGCATTGCAGTTCCTTTTTTTTACAAGTTTTTATTTAACTTGTACCTAATGTTTGTATGTTTAGGGCAAATCTAGCAAATGAATTATAAAACAGCTGAAAATCTATTGGAGATTACTAAGCGTTCACGTTTATCGTTTGCAACTTGGCTAGGGGGGCAGTTACCCCTAAACAATTTAGCAGATTTGCAGATATGTTTAGTTTTGAGGACGATTACCTGTGTGACTCGATCTAAATCCAACATGGCGGACAGTTAAAGATGGCGTTTCGAAGTTATTTTTTTATGCATCCCCATGATAGAGGGTATCAATATTAAAAAGGTGAAAATATGTCCAGCTAAAACAAGAAAATAATAATTTTAAATTACATTTAAAAAAATAAGACTATATTTAAATGCTCAAAATAGAAGAAAATAAACTTTAAACTAAATCAAACTCATTAATTCATTACATAATACAATTTATATGATTTAAAAGCTTATCGCATTACCTAATATATAAAAACCTCGTGTCACAGTGTTTATTATCGAGCTCTTTCGAAACAGCTCGACCGATTTTTATGTTTGTGTAGGTATATTTGGTGGGTCTAAGAATAGGTCGTGGGCTATTTATTAATCCCATCCCCCTTTTTTATTCTTTGAGAATTTTGCTGGGTCTGCTAGTTTTAAGTTAAGATTTTTTTATGTACATAAACAGTATATTTGAGAAGGTAATCTTATATGGCACATACAGTAGTTAAGTACCTGGATACTAGTAGTGTAGATAGTTCCGTTTACTTAATTTTATTAGATACAAGTTTTTTCTATCTCTGATCATGACACAACATAACATGATGTTATGATAAAATGGATTCTTTGAATTATGGACTTATTAAGTTATTTTGGAAGATTTTGTTTTGTAAATATCATTGGATTGCAAACTTTCCATGAAAACTTGAGTTTCTGTTCAACTTACATAAACATAACTTTGTTTATTATCTGTAGGTATATTTAGAAGGCAAAGTCCTGACTCAGTCATCGACTCATGAACGCCTCGCCCAAACTTTTGGTCTTAGATTGATCAAATTTTTCACAGAGGTTTCTTTTATAATGGAAACAAAGAATAAGAAAGGATTTTCAAACATTCTCCCCTAAAGTGGATGAAACAGGGGTCTAAAGTTTGTATGGAGAAACGCACTTTTACGCGGGAAAAGCCGCTGAAAGAAGCTAGTATACTAAGTATATGTATAAGAAATAAAGAGCATGTCCTAGACGATTGGGGCTACATTAACATCCCACACTTTCTATTTACAACAAACATTGGCCATTGTGTGAAAGCGGCGGTATTTTGATTAGGCACATATTTATGAGAAAGAAATTATTCTGGAAAGATGAATCACTTTTGGCCTTTTCTTCCGTATCTAATAAATAATAACAAACTGTATACCTACTGCTGCCTATCCTTTTATGTATTACATTTGAATGACTACATAAACTCGACTGGTATTTATACAGACTTTTCGTGAAAACACAAGCAGCGGATATGGCTTGTTCTCGCTTTGTTAGATTAACATCGAAGTTTATTACATGCTAGGTACTTATGAATTCTTTAGTAGGAACCACGGGAAGGTTCCCAGTTTTCCATCTGTTTGGCTGTTAATCAGGTGCGTCTTAATTCAAGTCAGCTAAGGCTTTGCCCGCTGAGATCCATTTTAAATCAGCTTTATTCGATGCCAATTATGTCGGCGGATTGGAGCGCTGTTTTTGATGAAATTGGAAGGAATTTGGGCGGTCTTATTATTATTGGAAGGCTTTTGTACACCGTTTTGTTTTCATTTGTCATGACCGCGGAATAATCTCCTGATTTTTTTATGGAAATATTGACCCTCTTACATTTATTGATTTTCTTAAATTCAAAGAGGAAATAAAGTCATAAAGCTGTCTTGTTTCAACATCTATCGCGATCCTTTACATTTTCTAGTAATCAAAACCCGAGAAATAAATAATGAACTATATTATTTATTTTTCTACGCAGAGATATAAGGAAAATGTTAACGTAGGTTCCTACTTTATGGTGGGCACTTAGTTTAAAATAACTTTAAATATATTTTAAATAATTTATTAATTTTATAGACGCATGTGATCTTAAAATAAATCCCGTCTGGAAATATAATAATGATGAGGAAATTGACATCGTACGTCAAAGGTTTATTTCTAGAATATAGTATTTACCCCCAGGTTTTCCCGATCTGAGATGGCAACTATTATCGCAGACAATACGAAACGTTTTGATTTCTAACTATGGGACAGTGGAGTGGTCCAGGAGTCGGGAATGTGTTCATAGGTGCACGTAATGGGGTCCTCTATGATAATATAACGTCATAAGTTGATAAAAATATAGATATTAATTAACAGATAGCTTTTTTTGGGCGAAAGCATCCTATGACTTCTCGCTTGTCAGAGTTTTACTGACTAAAACCACACCTAAGTCCTTCAGTTTCTCTTTGCGTTCTAGGATTACGGGTTTCCTTTTCAGAAATTCCCCGCGGTCCTAGTTAGCGGGCAAACTGGCCCTGCTGGGCCCATACGGTTTGCTGACATCTCTTTGAGGAGCGCGTGGATCAATTACGTGCTGTTGACGACTGGGCTCGGTCCGGTCAATTACCGGACGGCCGGACGGCGACCTACCTATTGTTCGACGTCCGCAAACCCACGTCTACCGTGGCTGGTAGTCGGGGTCGGAATCTCGGCGGCTGGGGCGTGAGGACGTTCGTTCCCTCACACGAATTAACTGATAGCTAACTAAGGGCATTCTTGTGCGCGCGTGCCTTTTACGAGATTATTGCATTACTACTTACCATCAGGTGGGATTGCAGTCAAGCACTAGTTTATATCAATAAAAAAAATAAAAAAAAAAATATTATGTTATAAATAGCTGCTTGGCGCTGAAAACAGGCAGTTTACCCGACTACGCCAGAACGATTATTGATGATTGATGATTTTTACTAGATAGGTAAGAAATGGGTGTTGTTTGAATTATGTCTCTAGGGTTAGATATTAAGTATTACTTGAGTTATGTCTTTAGGATTTTATGCACTCAAAATGAATTATTATTTACAGTGATCTATCTAACTTGAGATAATTCACCTCTAGATAACCTGTCTTAAACTAATATTAATAAAAAAGAGGTAAAAGTTTTGAACTCGCACATTCATACGCAACCCAACCTTCGATTTCTGATTTAAGCATACTTATAAAGTTGACTATTTCTCAAACTACTTTAGCCTAAAATCCTATTAAAATTTGGTTTTAAAGTAGGGTTTGAGCCGTTCTTAATTCGAAATACTTCTTTCAGAAACCTGCCCTAAGCCAAAAAAATACAACTTCACTTACTTAGGCTTGGCTACCGCCATCTTGTTTTTGTTTTCAAAATTCATATGATTTATGTAATAAAACATTGATTTAAATCTTTTTGGCCGTTTTTAGGCTTCAGGGCGTGCCGAAGAAATAGACGTAATATACATACTTGATACAAAAATCTCTCAAAAAACATTGCCCCTTGGTTTTATGGACTTATGTCCTGAAAAGTAATAGTTTAAAGTGACAACATATGAGGCAATTTGTCTCTAAATGACCTATGTTCTATCCAGCTATCTTGGAGCTTGGTTTCCGCACTTAGTCCATAATGGACCATTATGCTTGGGCCATGGCGGCCAAATGACATATGTTATACTAATATTACAATAAGAGGTCAATATTTTAAATGTTTGTTAAAGGTAATCATTGCTTAAATACTGACCTGATTATGAGAATTCTTTCACGAATAGGAAAAAAATCAAAATATCGCGGAATGTTGTGGTGTTGTGTTGTTGTGGTACTTTTTATTCCAGAAAATTTCATGTTCGGTTGCGGGAGCAAAGTCGTGGGAAAAAGTTAGTGTCATATAATGATAATATCTGGTAATGTGTAACTAGGTGTGTGCACTGAACTGTAATCGTAACAAAAATCTGTGAATGTGGTCGAGGACATATTTATGAATTACGATCACTTATTAAATACTTGCCACTTACTGTACCTACTGCTGGCATGCGAGTGTACGCCTACATGTGCTCTAAGTAGCAACCAATGCTAACAACGGTATTAATACCCACTTAACATTTTCCTTCGTTATTTTGTCGGCAGAGTACTTTAACTTCCTTTGCTGTTAAGAATACCTACGTTTTCCGTGAAACACCGTCCCGGTTTACCGAACGTATAGAAAAGCTGCTCAAAGAGAAAGTTTCCTTCAGATCCGACCACGCGTCTTCTTCCACCTTCTAGTGAAAGAGAAATGCTTTATGAAATATAGTACCTATCGCGGGGACGTTTCTATGACTACATTTGTTACAGAACCGGACACATTTTTCCTTCTTAAGATCGTCTATTTTATGTGAATTCAGTCGAAAGAAATGAAACGATAGATAACGATGTTTATGAAAGTCTAGCTTCTGCCCGTGGCTTCGCCCGCGTTAAAGTAGGAAATTATCCCAAGGGAAAATACTCCCGGGATAAAAAGTATCCTATGTGCTATTCCAGGACATGCTCTACCTGTGTGCTTAATTTCATCCAAATCTGTTCGGCAGTTTCAGTGTAAAAGAGTTAAATAAGTACATACACACTCACAAACATTAATTTTTTACATATCATTGTATCCAGAAATTATGTTATTTATCGGTCATACTCAGTAGATAATTCCCATGTTTACTAGGAACACATCGTGTTTTCTTTTCCCTTTAAAAGATTTCACATTTGTAAAAGAAAAATGTGAGGTAGCAAAGTGTAAAACCGTGTAGTATAAAGTAGACTGTTTGAGTAAAAAAGGGTATTGTCGAGTGCGTCGTCCGCACCTGATCCACAACACAACCCACAGCAGCAACAAAGTAGTGCATCAACAATATCAGCTAATCTGATAACGTGCCACACACAAACGTACAAGACTTTATGGCCTTGGCAATATCGTCTATCGTATTCTCTCATATCACTCTGTCAGTCATCTGGCTCCTTCAATATATATCCACAAGTATGATGAAATTTCACACGAAAATTATGCTTTTAGTGTACCCAAAGGAGGGGATAAAGCGAAAGTGCAAAAAATTTATAAGTATGTTTTTTTCAGAAATTTCCCGTTGCACGTTTTTTTTGCACGAAAGCACGAAATTGCACGTTCGTTGAATTCGTAGTGCTTTCTGACATGGACAAGGTTCTATGGAAATAACACTGTACCTAACCTTCTACAATGTAGGTAACTAACTTCGTGTACTTTAATGATTATTTTTCGCGTTGTATTTTAGCTTAAATTTAAACTCTCCAAAAAGAACATCAATCAATAATATTATGAGTTACACTATTAATGTAGGTGATATGCGTTTACTGAGGAAGTCTTTTGGGTGTGACAGTAACCGTCTATGTGGCAAAGTATGGAAGAGGCTGGAATCAAGATTATAAAGAAGTTATTGCAGCGCTTCATTACGTACTTGTTTGAGTTTTAGAAAAGCAAACAGCAAAATAACATTACCTTAGATCCGATTCTTGCAACTTCTTAGAAGTAAATTGTAACGTGGCAACATTCTACTGTCCAAAGGTGTGTTACAAAAAGAACGAGTATTTTAAAAGGGTTGCTCCTTGTCGCAGCAGTGAACAAAAACTAGCTTGACTGGTGTCGCTCCTAAAGGGATGACCAGACGGTTGCAAACTAGCGTTCCAACCAAGGTGACTATGTTTTTTGTATTTGGTTTGTGTTGCGGCTACATGGATGTAAATCACGCGCCAACACATTCGGGTTTAGATAAAAGTGCACACCTGGTATGTACCTATACCTATCTATTGTACCTCCACCTTTACGAAGATTCCTCTTACAGGGGTGACCAGACGGTTGCAAACCAATGTCCCAAACAAGGTGACTGTGTAGACAGCAGTTGTATCCATGACCTTCAACGCCCTTGGTTGGGAGGCGCGTTTTCCCAACCACCGAAAGTCGGCGCGTGGTTTACATCCATGTAGCCGCAACACAAACCAAACTCACAAACCAAGGTCACCTTGGTTGGAACGCTACTTTGTAACCATCTGGTCAACCCTTAAGGAGTGACCAGACGGTTGCAAACTAACGTCCCAACCAAGGTCACCTTGCTAGTTTCAATCCGTGTATACAGCAGTTGTAATCCATGACCATCAACGCCCTTGGTTGGGAGGCGCGTTTTCCCAACCACCGAAAGTCGGCGCGTGGTTTACATCCATGTAGCCGCAACACAAACCAAACTCACAAACCAAGGTCACCTTGGATGGAACGCTAGTTTGCAACCGTCTGGTCACCCCTTTAATTGGTACCCCTATCTCATCCATAAGTACCATAGATCTTTAAGTACCTGATGATCATTGTTCATGTTTGTCGTATAAATTATCTGCTATCACTTTGTTCGTAGAAAGTTTTATTTTATATCAACTTTCTTTTATGGTGAAAATAAATTGTTCAATGAATTTATTAGTGTTTAAGCGTAGTGAGAGTCCATTGGACAGAGTCCATTTGATTAATAAAATATTACCTACCTGCACTAATGATCTGCTGTTACTATGTGGGTACTCGTCTTTAATTCGTTACTATGTTGCAGTGCTACCAAGTTTATGTGAAAAACTGTCTATTTTTTGTATTCTTAAAGACATCTTCAAGAATACAAAAAATAGACAGTTTTGCGACACTACTTGTGGGCGATACGATCATGCGACTAAGCTTTCTTCGCTTGAGTTCCATTGTGTTCTCTAAACCTAACATATTATATTGGCACGTGGTCACAAGCAGCACTCACGTATTTCTTAGTTTAACTGCTTTCAATCCCGCTCAATTTTCCCTTCTAACAGAAAATAATATTTCATGTAACAATCAATCATGTTCACGCCATTAAGCTGAAACTTTGCGACTAACGATATGTGCGCTGATGTAAGAGTATTTTAAAAGGTCCCGGGCCGAGTAGCTTGAACCGAAAATTTTGCAAAAATCAGGGTCATTCGGTCATCGGCCCCTGAGTCCCCGACACTGGTCGCAGCGTGCACATGTGCTTATGCAATCACCAACGTTCCGGTTTTCGGGCTCACTGTACTTGTTTTACCCTTTCATTTATCATTATCGAGCACGGCAGCTAAAAAACAAGCTTAATCGTAAAACACGACCAAGTTGCCTCACGTTGCGTGCGACCATTTACGAAAGTACGGAAATTGCTTATCTGTTATCTAGGGAACATTAGTTACATTAAAATAAAACCACTGAGAAAACCGAAAGCAACCAGCAGCAGTTTTTTTCCTTAAATTGTTTGTGAGAGTTATTTTTCATATGTACTACTAACACATGTTAGTAAAGAGTTCAGGAAACATTTATTACAACAAAGGTAACCCTGGAATAAAATTCTGCCTCTGAGTATAGTAGGAAAATGGGCACGTTGGCACTCAAACGATTTTCTTTATTCGCATTGCTGTGTTTATGTACATAATCGTTTTTCTTGTTATTCTCTCATAAATCGGAAACACGCACTATTGTTCTTAAAATCTTTAAGTGTACCTACTCAGTTCAACTTGTTATAACAATATATAATTTCTATCTAAAACTCAAGATATTTCAATAGAAATTAGGTAATAACATAATAATATTATTATTCGTCTCAGTAACTTTCAGAACGGCTTTAATTTAAATTGAAGTCTTATTATTAAAAGACAAAATCAATAAGTGGTCGCGAATAGCTAAAAATCATCTTATTTTCTTCATCCGTTCGCTTCTTTACAAGGTAAAATACTCAATAGCTCCGAAGTAATGATCCGAAGTAAAACAAAATCAGGAGCTAGTCGGATTACTTAAAGTAATGGGTGTTTTCAGAAAGCTTAAAAACTTTCAGTAATTACAAAATAAACTTAGATTCATGTTTCACTCTTTCCTTTTGATTTATATAAACTGAGCAAGCTGAAGCTTCTAACATTTACAAATGAAACTTTTCCCTAATGAGGTAATACAATACACGCAGAACTTTAGAATGAAACTTGATGCAAAGTTTGAGTGATGTGACACTTTATCTTACTTTGCAAGGGCCAAGGGTGAAGATATGAATGAAATGATTCAAGTCACGCGAGTTCAAATGTATGTCGTGCGGGTTGTGCCCCGAGCCCCATCCCGGCCGGGCAGACCTCTCGCGGTGACAGGCGCTTCGACGCCTCGCTCGGGGGTGGAGCAGCCAGGTGTGGGTTGGGGGCGAGCATTTGGAGTTTGGCCACGGAGGGAAGGCGCGCGAACGTAAACAAATGTAAACGTTCCCGATCACAACAAACAAACGGGTGAGGAGACACTCAGCCTCACCTCGCCTCGCGCCTTGCGCCTCGTGCCCGCTCTACTCGCTCGCGGGACATCTGTTATAATATTTATAATTAAGTTTTGATCACCGATTGAAGGTGAAGGCTTCGTTAATCCTCCAAGATTTTGTTTTATTCCTTGCACAGTTTTTGCTTAGTTATTAATTAATCAATCGTCTAGTAAATTATGTGTTCCGTCGTCGGGTAGATTAATTAGATAAGAAAGATGAATCACTGCTACTATAAATATACGTAGAGTTGTGCGTACTCGTATGATAAACAACATAAACCTGCTTACACGAAGTTGTTATTATGCTAAAGAGGGGTCTTACATAAAACGATTTGGATGCTAAGCCATTGATTAGTTCCAGGTTATAGAGCCTTAAGTAATAACTGAGAAAAATATGTATGTACATGTCGCTGTTCAAGGTCACCCTTGTAAGAGTTTGCAACAGAATCTTTAAGTACGGCATGTATAAGTACAGCTTTGCATATTTTACTGAAAGCTTTAGCTTATTGATAACGATCCACAACCATACGAGTCGGAAACCAGATATTTAACTTTACATAATTGTTCATTATATGACCTACAGGTTTATAAAGTTCCTCAGAAGATACCTAGAAGAGTAAAGTTATAGCCACATTGTCTCATGACGACACATTTACTGACATGACATTTACAATAATACACCGAAAGGGCTGTCTCGAGCTGACGCCCGGACAAGACAGCTAATGAAATAAAAGAAAAATAAATTCTTCGCTATGTTCAAACGTATCAAGTGAAGTTCGGACAGTTTGCCACGCTACCAGACAATTGAGTTTCACCTAGTGTTCGGGCTTTCTTGCTTAGCAGTAGTGGTAATACTCGTAGTTTGTTTGAACACATGTCAGGTCGAGTTCTCTTCGACTAGTTTACAATATATTTCATACTTCCTGCTCATAGTAATGTCTGTGGCAATTACTATATCAACCTCATCCCACGTTGATATCACTCATAGATGATTACGTTCAGTTTGATTTATGCGTTGAATAAAATAATATTTTATATCTACATTAAGTATTTCAAATTAATAGGTTAGGCCTTGGATAGGTCAGCTCGGTATACATATAACTGCAATAATATGTTTCTTTGATAATTATGTATTCATTTATTCTTATATTGTAGCTTTTGTTCTTCATATGTGGTGTTCGATTTCACAATTCATAAAACGTTTGTGTGGTTGTAATTCGTATTCTTTAGAGTTTTTAATGGTCGGTTTATGTTGTGTTGCGGTCTCCTGTGTCGTGCTTGTGAGGATCGAAGGCATAAATAACAGATCGGCACACTGAAGCAGAACTTTAACAAGATCACGTAGGAAGCGGGCGCGCGCTACTGTGATATTTCGACCAGATATGAATGTTTTTATTGCTTTTTGTGTCGTGTTACCACAACAAACAACAAAGTATAAAAATATAGAAGAGAACTGTTGGAACTGGACGTCTAAAAAGATTTAAAGTAATTCTGATTATACACAAGCTAGAAAGTCCTTTTATTATTACTTTCCCCTACAGGCATTCTTTAGGCTTTAATAAAAAGATTGTGTTTGATAGTATGTAGGATTTATGCGATAAAACTAGAAGAATCATCACAGTTCTCACAGTATTACAAAGGTGTAAGTTTGTATGTGTGTGTCTTTGTTATTCAATCACGCTTGGACGACTGAACAATATGGGTAGACTATGTTCTGGAATATGTTCCCTTGAGATAAATTATTACTTTCACGAGGGTAAAGGCGTAGTGTTTAATAAAGCTAAAATTATCTTGTTATGTTTATATTTATACCACAAAATTCTTTCGTATTGTTTTCTATTAGATATATAGGTTCCTACTTTGATTTGTATTCTAACGTAAACGTAAATGTTTCCAATATTAATATCATGAAAACCAATCAATCATCACTGAAGCTTTTCCTTCTCCTCAAAATACAAAACGTTTTCAGTACAAACTTTTACGAAGACATCTTGGATTTTATCTCTAAAGCGAAGAAAACAAATTCGTTTCGAGATAGCGCTGGGGAGCTGTTGGCTACTCTCACTCTAAGTGAGCACAGATGGATGATAGCTGATCACAAATGAGGTCAACTTGCAATGAAAATAATGAGCAATTTAGCTTAACAGACGAGGAAGTATATTATTGATAATTTTATTTAAACAGTTGGTTGTGTAGGCACGGCGGCCTGGGCTTGTCCTGAATAGTCTTTATTTAAATAATTAATACTTGTGAGTACAAGGAGTGCCAGTACCGCTTACTTGCTTGTATAGCTGGCGAGTAGCGGGACTAGATCGTGAGAGTACCTACCTCCTCTAAGACAATGATTAGGTGTCAGTCGGCCAAATCGTTCATCTCATACAGAAAGTAACTGTACATGACGTTTTTACACGTCTGTCTGACAGCTCAACTATTGACGACAAGAAATAAGCGCTCACCTTTGTATCTTTGAAAGGCATGAAATGTTGAGCGACACCTTTCTAAAGAAAGGTATATTTTGCCATAGGTAGATACTTAGTTCTCGTTGTACAGGAATATTGAATGAATATTCGAATAATTGCTTTCGAGAATGTACATGCAAAATTATAAAGTCGCTAACTCGCTACTATTAATAATGTGCTTGTCATAATTGTGTTGGTTACCGGAAATCTGTAAAATCCAGCAATCTATAGAATTCTAATAACGTTCAGGCAATGTATGAAATATTTTATTTTTTTGTACTTTACCTAGGGTTTCTATATAAGGCCGTGATGGTCGTAAGTAAGGTAAACTGACGACCTATTTCCGTCTGTAGTTTGTAAAGGCACCTAACCTATCTGTGCTGGGATGCCCTAAATTCACCTGACCTGTCTGTGCTGGGATGCCCTAAATTCACCTAACCTGACTGTGCTGGGATGCCCTAAATTCCTGAGCTTGCTTCGCTCGCTCTTGGCCTAATAAGTTCGGGAGTTTTCAGGGTCGAGCACACTCCTTAAGTTTTTCCCCTTGTGGGATATACAATTCATAGGCACTGTATATATACTAGGCAGGTATATAAGGATAAAGGTAGATAAAATATTTTACATAATGCCTAGACAAGTTTGGCATTTTATAGAATGACTAGATATCGGATCACTAAATAATGCTATACAAAGTAGATATACCTACAAGAAGGAATTTGAGAAAACTATAGATAAATGGATGCGAGACGCACAGGACCATTCATTGTGGCGACATTTGGTGGAGGCCTATGTCCAGCAGTGGACATCTATCGGCTAAAATGATGATGATGATGATAGATAAATGTTTCAGTATAATTTTATTTCACATAATATCAATAAATACATTCTTATTAGCGATTGAACCTTGACATTTATGGCTCAATTTTCAGGGTGATCAAAACTGATTTGAATATTCTGCTTTTCTAAATAATAATTCGGTCTGCTTCAGTATTTATGTTGAGGTTCGGACGTAATAATATCTGTCTGCGAGATGAAATGCGACCGCAGTCCGTAACTCCTTTGCTAGTCAAAAGGTATAATATCTGTAGCTTTGCCTTTATTCAACCCATAAAAGATTAAAGGGATGAGAATTTGTAAGCTAGATACGTTTTAAATGTTTACAGTAGATATCTAGATATGGTACTATCTTTACATTCTTTTAATTCTTGCAACTTTAACTGTAATATTTCTGTCCACTTTTCTTTGTGACAACTTTCTTTTCACCAGTATTTTAAAAGTAAAATGTAACTTTTTCCGCACTCGCCCACATTTTATATACATCAGCTAACATGTAGCATATAATACCTACACATTCTTATGATATCGCATAATGCTCGCGTGTTGGTTATCCAATATTATATGTATAAATAACTACAGTTATTCTTAACATAAAGTTGAAAGGACAAACATATTTTGGTGCATGTATTAGCGAAACTTGGGGAAAATACTGGGCAAATGCGAGTCGGACTCGCGCACTTAGGGTTCCGTACAAATTTACCTATGTAAATAATTCAGTTCCCGAATGGAGTCTCGAAGATTTTTCCGAATCGCAAAAAAAGTATTTTTTTTATGACGTAATAATTTTCAGATTTATTCCTATACTTACCTGTGCTATTGATTGACCTTGCTTTGTGCCAAATTTCAGGATTCTGGGTCAACGGGAAGAACCATATGAGTTTTGATTTCCTTAAGAATGTCGAAATATACGTTTGTTGCGACATAAACGGCCGTACCTTTTTTTTTCTCTGACTTTGAAGTTTGATTTTTTTTACAGCTTCAAGGGACCGCAGACCTGCGTATATGGTTTTAATTTGGACTCTATACCTTCACGCATTTCCGAGATAAAGGTTCTTGATATACAGACAGAAAGACAGGCACACAGACAGACAGACAGACAACAAAGTGATCGTATAAGGGTTTCGTTTTTTCCTTTTGAGGTACGGAACCCTAAAAATTAAATCTATTTTTTTTTGCATTGTGAATTGGTAAGCCTATCCGTTACTTGAAGGTTAGGTGAAGCATAAATCCATATAATATTATATTTTGGGTGTGCTAAATCAGCACATACACACGCTATAAATAAATAAAGTGTAACATAAGTAAACATTCTGATTCCTTGTAATACTTACTTACGTTGAAATCTGTCATCGTAAAATATTAAGATGTTTTTATTATCGGAGCGTTTGAGCGACATGACAGCATCTGACAGTAATTGTGTAGGAGTTCAGGGTGGAGGGGTAGCTGCGCTGTAGGCCGAGGGGGGCCCGCTTTGGAGAACATCGATAGGTACCAGTGGCGGATTAGCCGTGTAGCAACCACACTTGAATGTAAAAAAAAAATTGACAAAGTATTAATTAAACTATATGAAATGTAAACTCGTGATTGTCAATTTGCTACAGACTTTCTTCTAAGTAAAAGCCCTCATTATCGTAGTTTTCACGTAACAAAGACTGAAGAGCATGATCTGCCTTTCTTCTTAGAGTTTGTAGACTACGAGAAAGCCTTCGATTCGATTGAGACTTGTACTACAGTCACATTAATAATACCGGATTGACTATCGCTACATCGATGTGCTGAAGTGTTGGTTTGAAAACTCCATCATGTCAGTCCGACTTCAGGAGTTCTTCCCTCCTACAGCGGGGTGTGAGGCAGGGAGACATTAATACTTCGAAACTGTTCACCGCTGCTATACAGGATGTCTTCATGGGTCTAGACTGGAGAGAGTTAGGGATTAATTTCAATTATATTACTCACTTTCGATTTGTCGACGATACAGTAGCCATGGCTGAGATTATGAAGGAGCTCATAACAGTGCTCGATAACCTCAGTAGAGCTTCCGAAAGAGTGGGTTTTAAAAATGAACATGAATAAAATCAAACTTATGGTAATTACCCATGTATTACTCACTCCTATTAAGATCGGAGGCTATCGAGGTTGTAGACGATCACACAAACGGTCCAGTTAGGTAGGTCTATCTTTTAGAAAGAGGTTAATCGGCGAATTCGACTTGACTGGGCAGCGTTCGAGAAGCTGCGCGGTTTTTTCTCGTCCGATAAACGAGTGCGTCAAGTACGTGTTGCCACTGATAGCTCTGAAACGTGGTCGTTCATAATGGACCTCATCAGATGGTTTTAAGTTACCCTTAAGGCAATGAAGAGGGTTATGCTCAGAGTTTCCTTGCGTGATCGAATCAGGAAAAAGCTTAAGTGGCAGTGAGCTGGGTACATTGATCGCTGAACATAAAAATTAAATAATAAATAGGGCCGAAAGATTCTGGAGTGGCGACCGCGTACTGGAAGACGAAGCGTTGGAAGGCCTCCAACTCCTGCAAGGTAAACCAATAATCTAGTGAGATTCGCAGGAATCCGGTGGATGCACAGGACCGGTCGTTGTGGCGTCACTTTGGCCTTTGTCCAGCAGTGGACGTCTTTTGGCTTAAACGATGATATAATGTTGACATGTTGATAAGATTATTTCTCTCGGAAAGATTATTCAAATTAAAGGATGCCTGAATCTTACTCCTCCGAGGAAAATGCTAAAGTCTGTGAATTAATAATTCTCAAAGACTTCCTATTACTGTATTATTTGTCAAACGAAAACCTAAAATGTCTGCATCATTTTCGAGTTCGAGAACATAGAAGAGTTCGAGTTCTTTAGAATTTTATTTTTAATCTATGTTCACACGGGATATGCAAAGATACCACCATCATCTAGGTTTTTCCAAAAGTGCCATACACCAAGCGTATAATGACGACTATGCGTCTATGAAGCTAAGCGTCCGGACAGAAGGCCTTAATAAAAATAGGTCTAAACATAAGCCCCTTAATCAAATTTCCTACAGGCCCCGTGCTGACTTAATCCGGCACTGATAGGCACAGTGAGGGCCGCAGCACGCAGACTGCTCGACGACAGTTCGGTATAAACCTCACACCTTGACGAATAGTTGACAGATGCCACAACACTCTATAACCTCAACATTCTGATGGTTGCTTCCTAATCTCTTTGTTTCGGTACGTTCTACGACTCATGAAACTCTTTACCAACCATAGTTTTCATGAGTACTGCGTATATTCCGAGCTCGGCTACGTATGAGGTTACCGTCAAGGTTCCCTGCACATGTATTCGGAAGTACCCAGCCAGCTCTGATTTGAATTTTACTTTAAAAAGATAAACATTACCTTGGAGTTCTCAGTTATTTAATGAGGAACTTTATGTAAGACCGTATATTTTTATTATAGAAAATAACTACCCAACATTAAGTTTAGACGTGTATTCAATGTTAATAGACTGTATTAAAATTGATGCCTCCAAATTATACTAGCTGGGAAATTCGGCTACACCGTATCCGATCCAATAGCGTACTAGTTCTTAGGCAAGATTAGATACGACCTACCACAGATTATAATTATTTATAGCTATTTATTTTGATGACTGTTTCATGTATTGATATGATATGATGTATTGATATTTCAACATTACATATTGTGTTATTTTTTTACTAGTTCGAGTTTGGGTTTCTACTTTTTTTGTGAGTATGTATCTAATGATGTTAGCATGTTCAACAAGCAAGCCTTACCTGCTGGAGTTTTCTCACTAAAAAAATTGATAATTATTTGAGTCGATTGACGTTTTGTTGTGTAGACACGATTTTTTTTTGTCAAAGCATTCGTAAGTGCTTAGTTAAACATTTGTCAACAATATCTTTCTCAGCAATTCTTATAAAAATCCTTTTTATATTTTAACTGCTGAACAATATATAACTAATGCATAGTAACTCTTAAATAAAACTTCAATAAGCTGTTAGGCACTACGAAGTTTAACATTATTTGAAGAAATAGAAGACTACTATCTTACAAACTGCCTTCTGTAATAAAGACAAATTAACTATTCTCTTTATGTTCGCGACTTTCGTAAGTTAGTTCGCTTTTCAAGAAAGGGACAAATTTCGATTAGAAAGTGTGTCGATTTGATTTTTCGCTGCAGTGACGATATGTGAAGTTAACCGCATTAAACTAATTGTTTCCGATCGCTCGGCTTGAGCAACTATTGTTTGAATAAGTAATTACTGTAGCAGTTCAAACATGGCTCCAGAAACTAGTCAGTGTTCAACTTTAATGTCTAAGAACAGGCCTGGCTGACACCAATTGTAGCAACTGCATTTTAACCTCGCATACATTATATTTCATTGTTCCCATTACTAAATGATAGGGTCTAATTACTGTAATACATGGAGGTACTCGGAGTGCGAGACTCTTCGTGTTTACACGCGATGTCTTCATTGTGTTATTGGTACTTTAGTACCTATCTATTATGTTATATCGCAGATGTCTACATAGTACGATTCAAATACAATTTAAAAGATAATAAAAGATTTAAAATGGATACAAAAAGTTCTTCGACTACGTGACCTTCCGAGATTGATTCTCTAATGTGAATCTATACTCACTATTAAGAATCCTATCGAGCGAATGTTTGTAATTTGAAATTGACGATTTCAAAATACTGACTATTAATAAAAATCACATTTATTAAAAAAAATATGATCAGATTATTCAAGAGTTGCGCAAAAATTATCATAAAAGATTTGGATTGGGATTTAAAACGGAATTGAAGTAAGTAAACGTTCTCACGTGGGTCGAGTCACACACAGTTAAAAACAAAAATATTATTTAAATATTATCGTGTATTATCTAATAGTCTCTATTACATAATTTTTAACTGCACTATCGATGTGCAATCAATATTAAATCTATTTTCTGTCAATCGTTGCCACTAAACCGTTCAGGTAACGGCATAACTTGTGCGTTCGATCACAGCCACTTCATATAAATAACATAAACTTAGTACAGTCTGAGCGTGGTCCGTGCGCGGCGGGCGCCCGGGGGATGCGCGGCGCTCGTGCGTGCTGCTAGTCACTGTGCCATCAGCGCAGCCTTGACATTTGAGGAGGCGTGCACTGGCGGCCGGCGGCCACTAGCCCCAGCGTCGGAAACGGTTATAGTTCGGCACTGGCAGATACGGGTACCGCGCCGGAACCCTCACATTTTCCAGGTTGTATCCCCGCCGCTGCCGAACCAGCGCATCACTCACTTGGTTGTCCACGTTTCTTTTTGCTGGGGTCACTATACTTAACACATTTGATGTTAATAACACATTATCTTCAACTACGTCGTCCATTGGCCTCGGTCTGGTGATGAGCTTTGCTCTGTTCTTGTGCGTACCGACGTAGTTGTCGTCGAGCACGTAGGGCTGCAGACGCACGTGAAGCTGCTGGTTGATCCTGCCGGCATCGATCTCCCTCTCGTAGCCGAGGCGGGCGGGCGCTGGCGCGGCCAGCGCGGGCGCCGCGAGCGCGAGCAGGAGCGCGAGGCACGCGTGCATGATGCGGTGTGTGTCGAGAGTATGAGCCGCGCCGCAACTACACATTTTTATATATACCAGCGATCGATACCATTCGTGCCCAATTTGTGGTTCTTATTTATTTTTTTGTGATCGCTATGCTCGAGACGCTCTTGAACTTGGCAGCGTGTCGCGGCGGTCGCCGTGGGCCCCGCGCGGTCCCTGCAGCAGGCGCTCGAGCTGCACTGACCGGTGCGGTGCAATTATTCGTATAATTTGATGCACCGGTGACTACGAACGCTCATGAACCTTGTTCCACTTACATTAGCCAACATTAAGTTATGTTGTTCTCATCGGCACAAGGCGACCGTTACATAATTAAGGTGGATCTATGTAGATTGTTATCATTCACTACGATATCAATTTTTGATCATATTTTTTATTCGTTTTGATTCTTGAATATTTGCTATACGTGCTTAATTTGTTAGAATGGAACCTAGGTATAGTAGTTACTCTTCGTTTATACATAATTTGAAGTGTGTTTATTCTTAGACTGAAATATTATTAATGCAGTGTTTACATATTTAAAAGTTTAATTTGTGTTCAGAGCATAACCGCCTCAAATTGCACATTTACAGACATAGAGCACGACTTGTTCAAGGATAATGAGCCAACAACTGCGGGTGCACATTAAACGCAGCTACATAGTTTGTCTTACGCATATTATCTTTTCTTACTCATATTAATGATTAGTTAAGTATTTTTACAAAAATGCGCCATCTTACACTACCTATGGTGTGGATTTAACATGCCGCGCGTAGGGAAAAATCCACAGAAATCTAGGCACAAAGACTCTGAATTAATTGTTACTGTGGTTGCCTTTTGTTTACCAGGGCCATTTTTCTTGAGCTGGGAAAACATCCTTCTCGATCTCTAGGGTGGAACGAGATCGCGTATCAGACTTTTGCAGACTAAAACCCACTTATGTCCTTCAGTTTATTTTGGCGTTCTAGGGCCATGGTCACTCTTTCAAACGTTCCCACAGCCCTAGCAAGCCGATGTCTGATGATGGTGTCGAAGAGATGTCAGTAAAACTGATAGGGCCGATGCCCTAGCCGGTTTTGCTGACATCTCTTTGAGGCGTGCGTGGATCTCTACGTGCCGTCGACTCGGGCCTAGTCCTTACCAGATGGACGGACGACGAGCTACCGATTGCTCGTCGTCCGCAAGCCCGCGCCTACGGTAGCTGGAAATCGCCTTACGACTTCCGACGCCCAGGGCATCTCCTTCGGCGGCGGCTGTGGCGAGAGGGTGGCTGTTTCCTCACGGTCGAGGTCATCTCCTTCGCTCGCAATACTGCTTTGCAGAAGGAGGCAACCGCTTCCTATTCCCTCTCGCTCCAGTGAACGAGAGGGAATAGTGAGAGAGGGACCGTTCGCCGGATCATGGCGTGAACCCGGGCCGGGCGCAAGAAGTTGCCGCCGCTGATCGCTTCCACGAGTACACGGCGGTGCTCTGCCCTAGCGGTGAGAGCCATGGTAACTTTTTCGAATAATCCTACAGCTGTGACCAGTACCCTAAAGAAATTAAAAGTGTAATGTTAGTCATTTTGCTGCACATTTGTCTGAAACATGTGCCTAAGCCCTTTGCAGTTTTCCAGATTGCCCAGCCTAAGGCGTACACAATAACAGATAACCTTTGTTAGGTGTCAATATATTGTCATAAGGAAGTAGTTTAAAAGAGATTGAAGATGCTATTGTAGGTATTACACGCATACAATATGGTTAAAGTTAAGTATACAAAACAATCTACGTCGTACGCTAGTGACGCACTTTGTAGCTGCCAGGGTTGCTGCTCTAATCTAGCATTCTTTACTACGGCAATATGCATTGATTGTATTGTTGTTGAAATCTTAAGAAAAAAGGTTCGCAGGGCAATACCTTCCATATAGTTCATATACCGCTATTGTGCGTAAACAAGAGCTAAAATAATAAAAATATGCTCAGAACAATATGTAACTCCCTAGTCACACTCTGCGAAGTTTAAAATATGTTGCTCTATTGTATGCATGTAGTCTGTTTTGAAATTTTACTCGAATGTCCTTCCGACTGACAAATATTTATGAACTTCTGGTTTCTTCATCCTTATTTGGGAGTGGAAACTAATAAACTATAAATAAAATAAACGATTAATTGCAGCAATATTTTAAAATAGAAAGCATTCGGAACCGAATACTCGAGGCCATCTCCAAAACATATGAGTGTAGCCTAGTGGTATACAGTATAGTGTGTATACAGGAAATACTGAGCCAGCTGTCGACCTTCCGAGATCTGTCTTGGTCCGGTGATTACATAACACTCATTTGAGTAAATGAATAAAGATAAAATGGACGATAATGTA
Source organism: Mythimna impura (assembly GCA_905147345.3). NCBI lineage: Eukaryota > Metazoa > Arthropoda > Insecta > Lepidoptera > Noctuidae > Mythimna > Mythimna impura. Next base: position 16,116,334 of record LR990357.1, on the reverse strand, counting down.
AACACACTTACGGTAAACAGATACAATTTTCCACGGTTTGTAAGACAACTTAAATATGCGCAGCTTGCTTCTAACGTTCGGACGAAAGTGGTCAGGCAGCTTCGCGGCTCCATCACCGCTGTATTAAAATGTTTATCTGAATGATTATGCTAATATAATGACAAATTGGAAATATATAAAAGCTCACAGACATTTTAATTATACTTTCGATATTCATTGCTTTTCGCTTTTTAGTTTATTTTAAACAGGTGTTTAAACAGCGAGTCAATTTTTAAATAAAATATAGCCTTAGAAACATAATAAACAAAATAAACGTCGAATAAAATTAATTACTAATAATGCGGAAGATAAAAATAAAATATCAAGTAATTTTAAAATGTACATCCGATTCATATAGAAATTAAACTGATCAAAGTTTGAAATAAAACATTTACCGGGCTAATAGGAGCAAACATACTTAATTAGCATACATATAATATACATACACATGTAACGCGTTCAAATATTATGTTCTATTTATGATAATGAGCGAACAGGTTTCGGTTAGTTAGGACGGAAATCGTTTTATTTTAAACGGAAATACAGTTAGCATGCGGATAGTGGATGTGAATGTTGCTCGAAAGGAGTGGAAGCAGCCAAGGCGAGAAGTTGCGGACGAAGCCACCTCGAATCGTTATCAGCCGATTGCAATATTATTTCAGTGTAAAAATGTGTATTCAAAAATTTTGCAGTTGCCTAATCCGTGAGTCGTCGAATACATTTAATAAGATAAGATAATTGAATATTTTAATATACCTAAAACTATATAATTTTCTTCAATTGGTTCTTAAATTCTAGCTTACACAGTCAATTTTATGTCTTTTTTCGTCCACAATTTTGTATCTAAGAATCTTTCAACATAATCTTCCTGCCTTTACCTTCAATCAATATTTGGGTACACATGTTTTGCTTTCGTACATTCCTTAGCAATCAAAGTCAAAATATTTGGTCTCAGTGAGTCATCCCCCTTTCCAACCATTTTCATTTTTACACAATCGTGCAGATAGCTTGCAAAATGATCATTGTTTATATCCTAATTTTTATATTGGTTAATAGAGGGATATTATAACAGAGCATGGTCTCTTTACTCATTTGTTCAGAGTTGGTTGATATCTTTAGATTAACGAATGTTTTGATAAATTACACGATACTTACAATGATTAGTGAAAAAGATGTGGAAGCAGATGAGCCGTCTAATACTGCGGTAAAAAAACGAACAAACAATTAAATATGTAAGAAACTGGTAACAGGTGTAGATATGCCGACGATAAGAAGCTAGTGTCTGTTTAAAATAAATCCGTCGGCGAAACTAATGACGCTAATTAATTAAATCATGCTTGTCTGCTTGATAACGAAGTGGTCGGTGCCGGTTTTCTGTGATCGATTACATCTGACAATGCTCACACCGCATAACTCGTCTCCTCACTCTGCACAAAGACTGAGGAGCCAGTGCACAAGGATGAATGGACAATACTGTGCTCGTCGTCGCTTCCGTGTTTTTGTTACGTTCCGCATCAAGCGGCATCATCATTAGAATATTAATATTCGTTATCCAAATTCAATGTTCGCTGAGCTTCTTTGTCCACAGAACGGTTAGGTTTTTGCTCTGAGATCTTTTGTTGCTCTAACATTTAGCTTGTAGCATCTAAGTTAGGATAGATCGGTACCGGATCAGAGTTCATGTTTCATTTTTGCATATTTAATATCAGATGCCTTTGTTGAACCTACATAGGCCAAGGTCTAATATTTTATCTTGACAATGTCTTGAGTAGTGATTTTTGCTCGGTGGGTGTTTATTAGTTTTGACACATCGATGTCTGCGAGGCGTGACGCGAAGAGTTCGTCGGCTTTGTCTTGCGCGGCCGGGGCAGGCGCGGACGCGTCCTCGGGTGTCGGCGGTCATTGCTTCCTGATCGCCCGTATTTATCTCTCGAAGATGTGACGCTCCCGCTGCGTTTGCGCAACGTACGCCATGCATTATTCATAACTGATCGTGCCTCCATTATCCTTTGTCCCCCGATAATTTCATATTACAATGCTAATGCACTTATCACAGATAAGTTGCTGTCGTTTTATTAGGTGGTCTATTATTATGGTAAAATATTTGTCGAGGTTATATTTAGAGGTCTCATAAAATATACAGTGACCACCACTGTGTTAGATTTTATTAGGTTAATAGGTTTCAAATGATGATAAATATTTATAAGAGTAGCGTTTTTATAATGTTGTATACATGATTGTTTCCTTTTGTGTTTAGATGCCATGGGACTCGTCAGAGGAGCAGATGGGTGGACCCCGTGAGATGCGCATCCACGTGCAACGCGTGATCGCTATCCCCGCGCCGCACAACATGCCCCCGCCTCCCGAAACCATGGGACCCTTCGCGCCTCCCCCACCCCCACCACCACAGGGCCATGACCAGAACGAAGTAAGTACCACGTAGAGGATACTCATGTAATCGTAGTTCCTTCTATGTGTCATCAATTTAGCCTCTCCTTTGATAGATTGCAGTGTGAATCGCATGCTGATCAGTCTACTAGGAATAGTGCGCTTCCTTGCACTTTTATAGCTAAAATATCATATTACATATTAGCTTCTAGCAGCGTCTTCATCTGTGTGATAGGAACAAAAGTATCACAAGGAAATATACTTACGTGATAAAAAATTTGATATTTGGTATTCAAGTGTGCCAAATTTCTTTCAAATCCATACAGTGATTTGAGCGCGATATTAGTGTGATAAAATATTAAAAACACAAGTACCTAACTGAATGTTTTGTCAACGCAGTGACTCGTATACAACCTGCTAAATAAACAGCAATGGGGGCATGTTTGTGCTCGACGAAGTATATTGTTTAATAGCTTTTGTTTACTCTATGGAAGGCCACACAGGGTACCTATGAGGCTATAAATTAACACTGTTAAAATCTTACTGAACCAATATTTACTGTTTAACCTGCTATAAAAGTTCTGGTACTATCAAGCTCCAACATATGAACTATACATAACATATTAGATCAACGACTTATTTACTCTCTCAAATGATAAGATAGGTTATTTTAACAGCCTTAAGTTAGTGTAATTAAGGTCTTTATCTATCTCAGCACGTACAACTTACGAGTACTGCAAAGAAAAGTTTAAAGCAACAGAAGTTACGTGCTCTGGATCGCTTGTAATCATTAAAAACACAATTGTATCATCAGTATAATAAAAATAAATACAACACGAAGTACAGTAATCAATGTTTTGTAACAGTTTTTTGTCGATATAATTTAATTATCTTTGGAATACATTGATTCGCCTCACTAATTTAAAATACAAGTATTTCAGTGTCGAAGTACTTTTAAAAACATGATACAAAAAATCGTCCGTACTCCGTTAGCAGTTAATTTACAAGTTCTGTAACGAGTGAGACGATGTTACACGGAAGTCTATGTATTGTATATGTATATACATGTATGGACATGCTTCGATAATAGCACTTGCAAACAATACTGAATTATTTAAACAAACACACATGTATCACGTTAAAAAACGTAATTATGTTTTAATAAATATGTCAGGAATGACTGGGCGAACATCGCAACTTTTTTTTGAGGTGGTAAATGATCAATGGAGTAAGTGTCAGACTTTTAATGACTAAACCGACCTGTGTTCCTTCAGTTACCCCTTGTGTTCCAAGGCTGTGCTAACTCTTTCGTATAATCCCGAAGGCCAACATCGTAAGTTTATAACAATAAGAAAACGATTAAAATAGTCTTCATTCACAGGATATCTACTATTTATCATTGACACGCTTATTTGCAATACATGTAGAATATGTAGATGTTATAACATCAAAATTCACTGGGTATATATTTAAATAGTTAGCTGTTACTGATTTTATATCTTTGCAACTCAATTTACATATCATTTTCAAGATTGAATTCGCACGGTTTAATAAAAAGCTTTAAGCTCCTGCGTAAAATGAAGAATCCTTTATAAAATTTCTACAACAAAGGATTTACATGTAAATAAACGAATGAATAAAGAATTAGCGAAGAGAACATATTACAAGAACCTTACATTGAGATCACTGATGCGTTTTCTCAGTAGAGGTTAAAGAACTCGGCACGTTGGCTTCGCGCGCGATCCATGTTGCTTGACGATTGTTATACAAGGGTATCGGAATCACTGTCAAAGATTGCGTATACATTTATAAAATTGACACCGTGTTTTCTTCCTTTCCAGCAACCCACCGTGCTCCACCAATTCGTTCCTCAGTCTGCCCCCACACAAGAACTTGACCAGCCTGATGTAAGTCTTCTTTTTGTCTATTTTTTTCTTTACATGTTTACAGATCTTTGATCGCTTCATTCATTATCTCACAGTAGGTAATGATTATGATATTGTTGCTTGTCAATAAACCCATCAACCATACGATAGTATGTAGATTCGTGATTAACGATATGTTAACGATGCTACTGTTCCAATGGTTAATTGAGCATCACTACAATACCACAAATGTTTACCTGTATAAATAATGTGCAATGTGAATATACGATGGGTTAATGTCTACTCGTTTAGATATCAATGCCAAATAGCTCCTTAAACAAAATGGTGATTTCCGTTAACAGATCGGATTTCTGTTTACCTTGCATATATTTACTGACGGAATTCGCACCATCTTGATCTCTCATCACGTTTGAGTTCAACGGTTTCGGTCATAAGATCAACTGCGAGTGCATTGACAGTATTAAGATCTTCTTCTTTTTAAGGGCTATTTTTAAAAAGGAATTGTTATTTAAATTCTGCATTTTACGCATACAATTATATAATGGTTTACTATGTCGTTATAAACCGTATTTAATTGGTCGAGATTTTTCTATCCGTTTATAAAACTTATGCAACGATATTAAAATCTTTTGAATGATTATCATCCTTTTTCAGTATGCAGGTAATGCGATCTAGAGTTTCTTAAGACGGAATTCTATTCAATATTACAACTTACCTTTACCTTTGTCATGTACAGGTACAGAAGATGCCCCTGGACGGCAACGTGCAGATGAACCTGCCATGGAACCTGAGCCCCGAGGAACTGCACATGATCCACCGCACGGCTGAGGACGCCGTCGCCAACCAGCGCCGTGAGCAACAGATCGACAATGACATGCAGGAGGTAGGAATTGATCATTGGAACTAAAACCTCTAAGCCATACAAGGCAAAGTTCAAATTCCATTGCAACCACACTTTTTTGAGCTTCTTCTATAAATGGTCACTTAAAAATTAACTTAAAATACATACTACTAGAGTCGAAACTTGACTTGTTGGTGATGGATCAAATTATCTCAAATAAATTCAGACGTACAGGCTTTAGACAAATAAAAGTGACATTCTGTCGACGACAAAGGTTGTCAAAAAGTTCAAATTGTAGGTACAGTATTGGTATGCGCTGCCGAAACATTCCCATATCCCTTATATTTTAGTATGGCGATATAAGCGCTTTATAATAAAGCGCTTTCGGTAACTTAATTTATTTTTGTCTAGACTAGAACCAGAAATAATGTAGGTGAGTAGAAAGTTGCAAAAAAATGCGTTTCAGATTACTGGAATTCTCTAAATCGTATACCATCGGATCTAAAATATTATGATTCTTCATAAATTTCTCAAGTTTGAGAGATCGCAGACTGACTACATTGATAACATTACAATATTGAACAAAAAGGTATTATTTAGGAAAGTATTTATGTTATCAACTTCGTTCATCGTTAACATTTATTTCCAGATAGATGATAACATTTTGACCAGGGTTGTTGCGAATATCAGCATCAGCATCAGCATCAGCGGAACATCAGCATTATTTTCCGCATCAGCATCAGCATCAGCATCCGCATTGATTGTTGCTGATGTTAGATGCTGATGTTCAAAGTTCGTGTCGCGACATGACCGACGGAGGGCGGAGTTAATGGCACGTGCCGTTGTCGCTTTCGAGTTTAGGCCAATCAAAATACGTACATTTCAAAACAAATCGTCAATATTATTCTCTGTGATTTAGTCAATATTGCAAGCAAAGTGTATGCAGAGCGCATTGTTTTTTGGTCCGTGTTTATGATTTTTAAAATGCCTCCCATATTTAAAAGCGGAATTTGGCAGTAGTTTAGATTAGTGAATCAAGATACCGCAAACTGTGTAATATGCAAGAAGAATTATTCACGCAAAGGACGTACAAATACGTTACAAAAAATCATTTGAGATCATCCCGAAGAGTACGACAAGTTTTTAACCAGCAGCGAATCTGAAATAAATTCGACTAAAGAATGTACCTACCTAAGTAAGTAAATGCCTAAAGGAGATGTTTCATTTTCGGCCATCAGATGTACATCTATCGAAAAATAGGAAAAAATACCACAAATTGGGGAAAAATATTCTCTGGTGAATTTGAGCCTAATTTGTTGTGTACAAAAAATAATAGTTTTTCAATTATTGCCATGTTTTAATCAACATGGCGTCTCGTTTGCTTGCAGACTTCATTCGTTCTGAAATCATGTTTCATCAAATCAATGTTACGTAGAAAATAATGAGATGAGATGGTGGCCAAACGCGAGCCTATCAATAATAAAAAAAAATGTGTGTATTCTTGTAATGTTAAAAATAAATTACTATTATTCTCTTATACATATTTTTGAGTAAACATAATTAAATGTGACCATTTCATCGTAACAAAAATCTTTAGTCTCCATTTTTGAAGTGTGTTTCTAAACGAATTCAAAATAACCACCCGAACGCTCAAAGTGACTTTTGTCCCTTTTTATTTAAGAAATGATTCAAAGATTTGATCGTGCTTTGGTGAGCCACTTTTGTCTAATATTCTATTAGAAAGATCCGATCTTAGACTATTTATGAGTTTAGTTCTAATAAACAAAAACAAAACAATTCTATAGGTTAAGTAAACGTCATCTCTATGACCTATCATGGCTGTCATAACTCTTAGGAGAAACGTCAAACATTTTTAATTTTTATTTTGTACATAAAAACCATTTCATATTATGAAAAAAATGTTACTTTATTCTATTCAGGGGTAAGTTTCCCAGCTTCGCTAAAATGTACATGTTATGGCCGGAGCCCCATACAAAAATGAAACATCTCCTTTCTTTGTAATTATTTATTATTTTAACCTTCATAGAAACAAAAAAGTTTTAGTAAATTTATTTACCATGGTGTAGTTTTTTAGGGTTCGATACACGTATTTGTTTGTGTCTCCGTCTCCCGTCTATCAGTCTGTTTGTAACAGTCATTTTTCTCGTTAGCTATTGATCTTAATTTAATGGCGCAAAATCTGTAAGCGGTTTACGTACCTGCATTACTGAAAAATAGAAATGAAGAAAATATTTTACAGACAGAATCATTAAAATATATCTTTTATTATAATATTTACCTAAAAACTATGAAAACCAGTATTTAAAAAAAAAACTTAAAATCAGCATCAGCATCAGCATCAGCTGATGTAAATTACAAAAAATCAGCATCAGCATCAGCATCCGCTGATGTGACAAAATCCTGCATCAGCAACAACCCTGATTTTGACTACCGGACGGAAGAGCGGTATTCGAATAATTGTTGGTATTTCAGTAATAAAATCGTGAAACAGTAGGCTCTATAAATTTATTTGACAGACCCGACAGTAGGTAACCACAAATATGAACATAAACTCATTAATATTTAACTAAATGAATGTGCGCAGTTTGATAGTGTTTTAATTAAGAGGAAAATGATGAAGTGGGAGGCAGATACCTGGTTATTAATTATTATCCTTGAATTGACTGTATTGAATGACATGTATTTGATGACAAGCGAATAGGACATTGAATGACTTCTGACAAGCGAATAGGTACAACACACAAGTGTTGTACCTATTCGCTTGTCAGAAGGCAACGCAGACGCCTATTGTTTATTAAGCCACTAGTTTTTGTCTGCGGTTTCACTCCCTTGGCCTATCGCTCACCCGACCATTATTATTCTTGATATAAAGTACCTAGCATATATTATATGTGACACTCATCGAAAGTGTTGCTCTGCGGAAACGTTTGAAAGAATTATCGTGAATCTAGAACGCAAATGAAGGAACATAAGTGAGTTTTATTAAGTAAAAGACTGACACGTCGTCTCGCGTCTTTCTAGATCGGGAGGAGTCATTTGATGATTTTCTACCTCAAAAAAAGTAATAGCGTTGCTATCTTTTAGCGGAATAATTTTCGGAATCGGACCAGTAGGAACTTCAAATATTTATAATATTGGTTCAGATGAAAATCGTAAACGTTCTGCATAAATTAACAGGAAATATATTCATTAGATATTTTAGTTACTAAAGTTAAATACACCATTTTGGTCTTTAGGCATCGTAAAGGCACAGAGTAACGTTTAGGTGCCAAACAAGGTTGCAATGCTGGTCAATGTGGCTGTGATCAGTGATGTTTTAGGAAAATTAATAATAGAAGAATGCACCCACGATACAACAGTAATTCCATGTGTGCGTAATATAAATTAAAAAAATATATGCACAAATGACTCGAATATTAACACTTCCTACAGCACACAATGCTTTCAGTCACATTAACCCCATGAACTAGATGCCTGGATATTAGTGGGGTATGTGTGTTTCAGTGTTGTGTGCGAAGTGGCAGCGAGGTGGCACTATCCTTTGTTTAAATGACAATTAGACGGTTCAACAGATCGATAGCGTACCTACTGAAGCTGCCGGGTTCAACTCGCAGTTTTGACCGCCATTGTGTTTGTAGCAGAAACAGACTTCAAACAAACTCTCTTACCTACTTACTGTTCTATTTATTTTGAGGCTGTGTTTCCGCACTGTGAGTCCTGTTCTCTTTTTTTCTATCCATTTCTGTTATGAGTATTAAGAAAACGCCATAAGACCGCCATTGCACTCTCAGATTTAAGTTTTTGTAAATATTTTGGTTTATTCTGTTTTATTGTGAACCTCATATTGACACAGGACCAACATTTAGAGATATTAAACAAGTAAAGTAAATTGTACAATATAGAACATTCACTCTGTTGGCACATATTATTGTATAAAATTAAGGGAAATGGCACTGATAACCTTAATACAGGCTTTGCCTGGCTCGGTTACAGAGGCTACATCCAATATCTTAAAATTATCTTGCTTACCTGTAATCATAATATTAAGCTTTTGTGGTGTATTGATGGTCTTCGTATCAGGACAGGATAATCTCTTACCGACTATCTTCGAATCAGGGATGTCGTGGTTGTGTTTCGAATCTAGATACGGATACGGATAAAGAAATAATATATACTATACCGGTTTCGGATAATATGTTTACGGATATTAAATTATTTCGGATTATCCGCTAGTTTCAGATAGTTTTGGTTACGGATAACTATAAATAAGTATTTGAAAATTTTAAAAGTAAAATACAATTAGCAAGATTTGTCTTTTATTTCTTGTCTAGATCATTATCATAGGCTAGTCATTTGTTTGGCCGGGAAACAAACAAAAATAAATGAAAAAATTGACATTTAGGCTCCGCTATTATTCGAAATTATCCGAAACTCATAAATTGGTATCGCTTATAATAATAAAATATATACATAATTATGCTTGTTTAAGCCTCAAGAAAGCGTCGTCGTTATTACTTAATATATAATAAGTAAGACTTATTAATACAAATTTCTCATAGGGTAGGCATTAATTAAATTTTACTGTACGTTTTTGTTCCTCATCTGAAGTTTTGTCAGTAGATAAGATTTCAACGGCGCAGGATAGTTACATCTATTCAAGAGTAGGTTTGTTTACAGAACATAAAATATCACCTACTTATACCACATATGTGTGGATATATTTGTTACGGTATCTACTTATAATTAACAGTTACTTACACTGTTTTTTCTGTGACACTCAACAAACAAGTGGGTAAAATACTTAGGTAAGTATCGCGAAATTGTTTGACAATGTACTGGTTGTATCTATAACAGATAATATACAGTTAAGATATTAATCCCGTTATAAACTGGCAATCACTAGCCACAGAGACCGCGAAATTCAGGAAATTAACAGTATTGACCGGTCTTGTAGTCACCACGAGAATGTTCAGTGTACCCACTTTGTAGCACACTGACCGGTGCGTAGTTTTCAGGGGTTTGCCATTTGTGTGGTATCATAAAATAATAACGTGTAATTTGGGTAAAATCCATAGTACTTACCTACTACTGGCATAATAGTAGTCAAATAGCCAGCAAAGGAAAATAATACATAGTCTAAATACAATTAAAATTAAAATAAATTTACAATATGTAATAGATAAAATTAAATAAATTTTCACGTAGTCAACATAAACAACATTAAATTATTTATGAAAATGTTAACCATTTTATTTACTATGAATGTTAAATATTATTTCGTCAACATAAAAAAGTATAGGCGAGACGTTCTTGTTTTATACAGAAAATTGCTTTTCACCTCGAAAAATAATCTACACTAATATTATAAAGAGGTAAAGTTTGTTTTTATGTTTTTTTGTTTGTAGGAGGTAATCTCTGGACGTAGGTACTGGTCCGATAGCTAAAATTTTTCACCGATAGAAAGCTACTTTATTACTGAGCGACATAGGCTATATTATGTACGCGGGCGAAGCCATGAGCAAAAGCTAGTATTGTATATAAATACGATAGAAGTTTTTGAGTGTATCAATTTTCTTTTATATTAAGTTTATTTGTAAACTACCTACATACAACATACATAGTATTGAAGGGTTTTAAATTGGGTAATAATATTTTACCTTTTTATTTGCGTGATTGAGTGGACGGAATACACCTCCGTGATACTTTTTTGTATAAATCTAAAAATAATAAGAAGAAGTAGATTCTACAGATTTTCTACTCAGTGAGCGATATATTTTAAAAACCCTCGGAAATCAATAATATGCACATAATTTTTTAATGATAATAACATATTTTTATTCAATTACCCAATGTATCATGTTTACTAATTATAACTAATATAAATAAATATTAACCCAATGTTTGCATGTCACATTATAATGACTAATTGTTATAGATCTGTAATTGTTTACGTTAAGACGAAACTGTACCAACACTTATGTATTGCGAAAATTGATTGGATTTGAATCCATTGTCGTAAAAAATAAGAACATCCCAGGAACCTAGCTACCAATACCTTTTAAATGTAGGTACATAAGTTACGATTCTGGTGCGCACTTCAACCCTTCCCTTCGTGAAATTTTAAGTGATCTCTGCCACTCGCTGATTGTCCTGTCAGCAGTACCTACCTTCATTATAAGACGCTGAAATATTACACACATTTATTAAATCTGAGGGTTTCTCTTACTAAAATATTCCCCGGTTTTACATTAAGTGGATCCTTCCCGAATTCCCTCGTGGGATAAACACCTGTATATACCTTACATCCTAATGTACTTGGTCATTTAATATTATATACGAAACATTATCGCTATATCAATAGAACCTCTTGTGACGTGTTGGCTTTGTTTTCTCTTTTGTTTACTATAAGTACATGCTCGTACTTTGTGTAACTATGTGATAAAAATGGAGACAGATTTTCGATGACATGTTCACTTAAGTAGTACACTTAAGAGGGCCTTTTCCGATCCATTTATCGTCAACGTGAGCATGATTTAAAATCTTTTTGTTTAATCTAACACAGTCCAATGTAATGTTTGATAAAGAGAGACAACGCGAAAAAGAGAGATAACGGCTGAACACTCTGTTGGCATTCGGAAATTCCGTCACTCACTCGAATATTTCATAAAACCTGTTCCAGGAAATGCGTGTTTTTTTTAAACCTTACATTTTTGGGAAAAAATTTCAAGTTTATGTAAAATAGTAGATTTTCAGGGGTCTCTACACTGGATTAGTCTTAAACAAATTTTTGATTTGTTTTCAATAGAAACTTAGATAATATTCACAAGAAATCTGTGTTTCCAAAAGATCTAGAGAAAGATGTGTAATAACGTCATAATCACGTAAGAGCGAGCGGCTGTATGGAAATGTATCTGGGGTTGGGCGCTCTTAAGTTGTAACTTGTAGTAGGTACACTATTATATGCATTCTATTTTCTTACATGTTTTACGGCTAATAGCCGAAGTGCGGCTACACCTAGTTCAAGCTGGCTACAACTACGTGCAGCCAGCCACGTGCGGTTAAACTAGATGTATCTTCGGTTAGAACTAGGTGTAGCCTTCATCATAGCGGCTAGAACTAGGTTTTCAGTGCAGTTAAATATTATGTTTTTTTTTAGATTCTTATCTTTCATTTCCCGATTTATTCTATTATATTAAAAAAATAAAAGACAGGGATGTTGAACTGACATTTATAATTATATAAGTAATTAATAAAACTCAAAATATCATAAGTCTTCTATTCAGAAAAAGAACTATACGTCTTAGGCCGGGTATTCATTAGGCAACATTTGTTGATAAACTGTTTACTACTTGTTTATTACCCAGTTTACCGTGAAACACTGTTTCTGAAACTTGGCCGTCTACACTTGTCAGTTGCTAGCATGTTTTATACACGGCTATGCTGAAAGATATTTTATTTTATTTTATTATTAATGATAGGCACGCGTTTGACCACCATCTCACCTCATTAACATAAAATTAAGGTTTTACTACTTAATTAAGAAACAATCAACGAACTCTTTGTACCCTATTCTCATATTTTTATGTAAAAACAAATAAGATAACTTTTTACTCTGATTAAATTATAAAAAAAACAATCAAGAATGTCTGTAACTTATTTGAACAAAATAAACTTGAATGACACTACGTACTGTAGCGTGCATTTAGCTTTTACCACAGACGGACACCATGATAAAATACATTTCATTAAGAAGGCAATGTCATTTCATTACATAATCTAATTAAACACAATTATAAATCTTGTTTAGACTGACTTGTCTGAGGTAAAATGTCCAGTCTACGAGGGTAATACAAAATCGAATCAATTGAGAAACACAAGATGAGAATCTCAAAATAAAACTAAATTTTTTAACTGAAAACCTAGTTCTAGCCGATGATAAATAGGATACACCTAAGTTTAACCACCGGTGTGCGGCTGTAATTAGTTCTAGCCGCTATGATGAAGGCTACACCTAGTTCTAACCGAAGATACATCACCGAGGATACATCTAATGCCCCGTTTACATTTGGGCCCAGCCTCGACCAATCGTCATTGGGTTTGCCCGTTAACACAATGGCTAGGGAAGGCGATTGGCCGAGGCTGGGCCCACGTGTTATCGAGACATGAGTTTGACTGCACCTGGCCGGCTGCACCTTGTTGTAGCTGGCTAAAACTAGGTATAGCTGCGCTTCGGCTATTAGCCGTAACATATACAATCTGTAGTTTGTAAAATATTCTGTACCCAAGCGAGCGTATAGGCTTAGATTTTCAATACAGAAGTATTTTAGTTAACATAAACTTGGGAGTTTGGGACTTGAGAGGTCCCGCCGGCAGGGTTAAGCGAAAGTAAAAACGTTGTGCCATCTGGGACACTAGGCTCAGAGGTTGCCTACTTTCTAACTATATTCCGATAGTTGTAGATAACATTGCGAAGGAAATATTTGTACTTGTATTGTAACTTCGGAATTATGGTAACTTCAAGGAAGATTAAATCTAACATGAATACAGAAAAAAAGAGTACCATTGCTCTTGAATGTATCTAATTAGAAAACGGTAGTTGAAGAAAAGGGAGACAAGCTAGTTAAGTAAAGATGATGGTATGAGGAAAAGAAGACACATTACGTTTTTAAATATTAAACTATGGACACTCAGACCAATAAATATGGACAGGATGACGAACAACAGCTATTGGACACTTACATTCTTCTACTTGAATATCAAATAGGTACTATTATCAAATATTCTCTGCGGTTCCATACCCGTGTCTTTGGTTACTATTCCGCTCCCGTGGGTTGTAGCGAGATGTAGCTATCCAACATTAAAATAATTTTATAGTTCGAACCAGTAGTTCCTGAGATTAGCGCCAGCTATGTAATAGTAGTATAGATTTCACGGTTTTCGTTTATGTTTGTATCATTCTATAATAATTTTAGCTGTTACTTGGATAAGACCATATCATCTGAGCTTTCGTAAAACTGACTTCACACTCATACCACAAGTTATTCCTTAAATGAACGTATTAACTATTCTAGGTGAAGACCATCGTGAAGACGCTGGCGGCGGCCGCGGAAGCTGAGGCGGAGGCGGAAGCGCGCGCGCAAGCTGACGAGCAGCAGCAGCAGGGCGAGCCGCGCGTTGACCTCGCGCATGCGCCGCGTGCACCGCGCACGCTCCTGTTGCCGCAGGACATGCCCATGCCCTCGGACGAGAGGCCGCACTGTAAGTAAACCGTTGTAACCATACTTCAATTGAGCGTACATCCCACCGAATATAACGGTGCATTGTCGTCATAATTCTTTAATGTGAGAGAGACGAGGCTTTACGGGACGAATAGCACTATCTCTTTTTCACAACGGATTTATGATTGCAATTATACTTCGTAGTAGGGGGGCACGTACAAATACCGGCACGAATCTTTAGCGCTCGGCGAAAAAGTGGGGATCGCTTTGCGCATCGTAAACATCGGCGAGCCAATCACTGTACAAGGATTGCATTGCCCGCCCCCGCGTCTCACTTCATACCACTAAAGAGACCCGATATTTCATTTCTGCGCAAGTGGAAGTCAACGCTAAAGATCCATGCCGGTATTTGTAGCTATAACTTTATAGTCTTTATGTCAAGATTGAATAGTTTAGGTACTTCTAGGCAAGCGTGTTCCATGGTGACCGAAAACACTTAAACAGTACCTAACTTGTGATTATCAACACCATTTCAGTCGAAATACGAAAAAGGCATAATCAGCCTTTTAATGTTCCCACTGCTGGGACTCAGGCTTCCTCTCTAGGAGAGGGAATGGTTATTATGTTATACGAAAAAGACTTCTTAAAGTCGACAAGTCCTGTTTTCTCGCATCTGCTTCTGATTATTCTTCACTACAGGGCAGTTTTTAATTATATAATAATATTTCAAGGGAAGAAAATATTAACGAATAAACAACTTTAACGAAGGGATTAATTTTGAAATAAGAAACTAAACAGCTGTTTAGTTTGTGAAATGCAGCCTAAAAAGTATCTTGCAAAAACTTCAAAAGTGGTTGATTTTCTGATAACAAACTTATTGATCAGTCAACCAGCAACGCTATTTAAATTCCGTGAGGTACTTCGATTTTAGTCAAATTCTAGGTAATGTTAAATATCCTTTGACGGAAGCCTTTCCTGGATCTGTTTACTAACGTTGCAGGTAGCATTTAAACCTAATGGTGTACGTGGAACTGCCCAAATTACTTTGGACTTGTACTAGGAATATAGTATATTTCACTATGGCTTGCTCTTCACTGGATACGCTGTCTACGAAGGAAAACAATGCTCAATTATTACGTGGAAAGCATCCCCTCATGCTATTGGAAACAAATTGCTAGTCAATCTGCTTTCAGAGAACTCTGCACGTTCGCAGAAAATTCCAGATAAATACAAATAGAATTTACAATATTATGATACAAGCACACAATCCGAACTGCATTATATTATTGAAGTAGTATTGAAAACCTTGTTATCTTTGTAATTGAAACGTTAATAGAATAAATTTCGGAACGGGTGGTACGTATTTGAAGTTTAATTACATTGTTTACTAATTCAAAGTTGTTAAAAAAGAAAAAATAACTTTCATTGAGCAGAGGACAGCTTCAACTTGAATTGTCATTAATTAACCACGTCTGACCTGTCATGTCTGCCGTAAACAGGGCCCGATCCAGGGGTGGGCGAACCGGGCTAATACCCAGGACGCCAAAAATCAGGGGTGGCAAAATAACGTAGATCGGTTGGCGGCTACAATAAACTTAAATTGAATTATTTAATTAATGAATAAAATTAAAATAGAACACGAGAAAATACTTCTAACTTTTTGATCGATTTTAGGACTAGTACTAGCTTTTTGTTTCGTCAGAATATGTAACATACCACCGGCGGCGGAGCGTTCCGTCTATAAACAAAATGAAAATTAAGAAGAAAATTTCGATGCTCGAGCGTACAAATTTTCAAGCTCGCTTAGCTCTGTCTCGCATTTTATCTTTTCTTTTGGCAAAACCAAAATTAAATAACTTTG
Source organism: Mythimna impura (assembly GCA_905147345.3). Lineage (NCBI taxonomy): Eukaryota > Metazoa > Arthropoda > Insecta > Lepidoptera > Noctuidae > Mythimna > Mythimna impura. The sequence goes on along the minus strand of LR990357.1, from coordinate 16,100,080 downwards.
GAAATAAAGCATCTATGATGTCGTGAAAATCCATACTTCGCTCGTCTTCACTTTCGCACGAAGTCGTCTTTAAATAGGGTTTAACCGATCCGGCTGATAAAAACCGCTATGCTAGAAAATCTTGTCTTGTCCTTATAACATCTTATAAAGGATGGCAAGTGTTTCCGATCGGTCCCTGCTCGGAAACATGTCTATAATATGTCTAAGTGTCTGCTAACTCAACAAATTTCTAACCATGTTTATAATTCAACTCCGGCAGAACCGTTAACAACAAGATAGGAGGTTTGCAATACTTTTTGACGAACGTCAAAACATAAGTAAACGTGTATATTTGTAACGTTTATATTATTATTATCTAACACAGATAAAACATGTGAATATAATATTAAGAATAACTTTTTTACACCACCTGCTCGATAATGCCCTTATATATGTCATACAACCATTACTTAAAGTAAGTCATTCTGTCCCTAGCGAGATAATGTAGTATGATGAGCGATCCCTAGGGGATAATGAGATTTGAATTTGGAACGTCTAAAACATTGAGTGAATTAAAATTTATGTGCATCAAACCAAGTTTATTCAATGATCAAAAAACACCGCCTCACTGCCGTTCGGGATTAAAACTTAGCAACCTTCGTTTCGTTCGGAATTCAACATCGGCACTTAAAGACACTGCTTTATCCCCTAGTCACATAATCTACTATTAAACACAGATAGCACAACATTTATCTATTTTCATGGCCAATACTCTCAAGTAATAGTCTACTAGTTACATACTTATTCAGCTAGTAGACTCATAGTGCTCATTCTTCCAATGTTTCCTTATACAAAATGAATGAATAGACATAAAGTCTACCACAAAAACACATGAATCACATCAGTTCCAATAATATCAATGTCGTGTGAAATAAGCAACGCTTTGTACTAGTCTATGTAGCTGTACCAACTTGTAGTAACTTGTTCAGGTGAGGCGGGATTGTTCGAAAGAACGGCCCTGGAATGCAAAAGGCAACTGAAGGAACACCAATCAGTTAACGTCTAACACTCCCTCTTGCTCCACCCAGAGTAAGAGGAAATGATTGATGATTTAGCACCTCAAAAAAAGGTGAAGCATGTTGAACAATGAACCGCAGATATTCTCTTTGTGCATATTAAATATTAGGGTCAAAGGACGCTCCCAGATTTCAAGATTGCTAGACAAATCTCAAAATGCTCATTGAACACTTTAAATAACGATTTTCTTTTAAGAAAATGATAAAATTAATTAAATAAATATTCAAATCTTCCAACGATATATTATCAGTCTAAAAATAACAAAATATTAATTATAATTTCTCGCTCGGACAGTAATCGAAAACAGATTTTACTTACTATTGTAAGCCACGTGTATATTTATTTTAATCACTACAATTCAATATTAATTTCAACTGTTCGTACCTGTTAGTAAGTATATCTCGTAATCTACTTGTCGAGAGATTGTGGTCGTGAACTCCGTTAACAAGCATTGTCTAACTAATTATGGAACAGCAATTTAAGATCAAAAGAATTTCAGTTTGAAACTATTATACCTACATATTATGTACCTACATAGATTAGTAATTAATGACTTGGTATTAATACAGGATGTAACAAATAATGTTTATTGTGTTTTCCCTCAAGAATTAGTCAACAAAATCATAGGAAGTGACGTCGTGGGCACAGTTCATCGTGGGAAATGCGTACTACTTTACAGTTGACGTCGATGCACGTAATTTCTAGTAATTGGGTTGTTCTTGCACTCACTGATTCCACATAATTAGTAATTTATGCAGGTCAATAGTGTTTGCTGACCTAGATTAGCCTTAGCATCTCTTGCTCTTGATCTTGACCTAATTTATTTATAAGAGCAAGGGTTGTGGGGTTTGCGAGCGTAATGTGTTCGTTACTTACGGTCCCTGTCTATTTATATGTGCGAGATGACTATCAAAATACTTTATTCGATGCCGAGCTTTTAAAATGATGGCATGTTTTTTGTTCGTTGTTACAGATCTGCAGCCCCGTTCAGTCCGCAGCGTGGACGCTTTGGTGAACAGTGAAAAGCGCGTGAAGCGCTGCGCGTGTAGCTGCGCGTAGAGGCGCTCCGCACGCCCGCGCTCCGCGTTTCTCTAGCGCTCGAGCGCTTCTCTCCGTCCATTTCTCAATCTTCAGTATTTTGTAACAGTTAAACAAACCTGTTAGTTAACATAATAACGGCTTGTCTCTAACATTTCTGTAAATAAAGTTGTTAATCCATGAGCTTCCGATGATGGTCTTTAATTACCTGTCGCTGCATAGAGGTTGTATTTATGGGAAATTTTAATGTTTGTTAAATAATTATACATTTTATAGTTCGTTTGTTTCCTGTTTCGATGTACCTTTGAATTTCTATTACGGACTATCTACTTGAGAATGCAATGTAAGGGTAGTTAATAGTTTTAACATTAGGTGCGTATGTTTAGGTGCATACGTACATGTTGTAATTGTGAGGGTGGCAGGAGGGGGTCGGCGATGCAATATCCATCTGAAAGATTAATTCACAAGCTCGAACACATTCTGTTCTGTTTGTTGTAAATTGGTTTTCGAGAAAATAGCTTTGAGTGGTACAGACAAGAAAATTTGCATTTGTTTGGGGTAAAAATAGAAATGCATTTATTTCTGAAAGAACTCTTAAACCTTGATTGCACACCTTGCTCCTTAATTAACTAGTGGTGATATTGTAAAATTAAAATCAAACTTGTATTCTATTATTGTGATCCTAAATTAAATTTGTACTAGTTTTATTTGGCTGAAAGTTTTATTTATCCGCTTATTATGATAAACCCTGAACCTGCCCCCCTAGCCAAGTTACGATGGTTTCGTTTGCGTCGAACGCCTCGAGTAGGCCACGGCTCCGATTCCTTTGTTCTGACCACGTAACTGAGCGTTGAGATGACGTCAGAACAAAGGAATCGGAGTCGTAGCCTACTCGATTCGTTCGACGCAAACGAAACGATCGTAACTTGGCTAGGGGGCCTGGACATTCATCCTGGCTTGTTCAGGAAGAAATTAAAAATCGACAACGAATATTTTTCAATGTTCCTATGTACATAGTACCTTTGATACTTACTCAAAGACGGTAAGTGAACAACTGAGGACACGACAGTTCAACTCTTAATCCCCTTCTCAAAAGTATCCACTGGATTAGATTACAATGACATTCAATGTGACTGAATGTCAGTATTGTCTATGGATCTCAAGTTGTAACAGTTGTCACACGATTGACTTAAGTGCTTGTAACCTGAGAACGAAGTAGTTTGTGTTCACTGCGTGGAGAAGTCTTGATGTACTACAATCGATTACAGTTAAGGGCCGAGCTACTGACGCAGGCGTTGTGTTCTACGTGCGCCTCAAAGATATATCAGCTTAATTGAAAACTTCGCTAGAACCAATGTTAACCTGCGGGATTGTTCGAATGAATCACTATCACTGACCCTGGAACGTAAAGGGCAACTGAAGGAACACTGGTGGGTCAAAGTCAGTAAAATTCTGACACTCCCTTTTGCTCCGCCCAGAGCAAGAGAAGTTATTTGATGATTACCCACTCTCAAAACAAAAAAAGAAACAATGACACGCAGAGCCGAAGCTTCAATCTAATTACATAGCATAATGGCTCTTATTTCCACAACGTAATGCATATTTTTCTATTGAGATAAATAATAAAAGCGCACATTGGTTGAGCAAAAGGCCAACTGGCAACTGCAAGTCCCTCACCAACAAAGATTATATACACTACTAGCTTTTGCCCGCGGCTTCGCTCGCGTACGTAAAATATAGCGTAACTATGTCACTCAGGAATAACGCAGCTTTCTAACAGAGACAAAATTTTAGCAATTGGACCAGTAGGTACTTTCAGAGATTACCTCCTACAAACATAAAAGCAAACAGTCAACGCGATTACTACTTTGTCGATGCCAAATAACTGTCAAGACTTATGATTCCGTACTCGTCCTAAAGAATTTTACGCTTCGTTATGTCTCTTTTCCATGTCAGCGTTTGCTTTGACCACAACTCAATTCCGTCCTTTGAAGCCTTGTCCCACCATTTCACGATGTTCATCAAAGTACTTCTCTCGTCTTAGTGTATGATTCAGTAAGTTTAGTGCCATTATTGAATATAGGATTTAGACAATATTTCATTAACGTTAAACGAATCACAAGCTTGCTTTTTAAAATGATCCACATGTCAGATATCTTTTTACTTTTAAATTTTTAATCAGTTAATGCCAGTCAGCTTCCAACTTGCTGTTGATTCAAAATGGGCTAAATTTTTACGAATTAAGTAGACAGGCTACTGATAGTTTCGGTGTATGTCACATACGTATCAATTCTGCATACATTCCTAACTCAAGGATTGCCACATTTCTACCGATAGACAAGGATTACACAGAGGTGTCTCAATTTTTCACTCACCCATCATAACCTCGAGGTTTTGGGATAGAAACAAGGACCTCAAAGCGCTAGCTCAAGCAGTTGAGACGTAATCTGAAGGGAGGAATGTACGTTGTTCTATAATATCGAAGATGAATTTATAACGCCACCAGCTTATCAAATATCGTAATGTGTTGAATGAACTATAGGCTTAGAGCTCCTCAAGAGAGAATCAGATCCTTTATAAGATCACTTTTTGCCAGATCTATGTGACGTGGGATTTTTTTGATCAAACAACGTCTAATATACCTAAATAGGAAAAACGTTAATGAAATCCATAAATATTATTATCACTATAAAGTACTCAAAAATTGGCAATTTGATTTTAATTGAATTGTCGTGCGGTTGCGGCCAGAGGCCACTAATGATTAAGTGGTTCGAACAGTCCAGAACAGTTGGCGAGGTCAAAGAGATGTCGAAACACAACAGAAAGCCGGGAAAAAGGGTTCACTCCGCCATAATTGCAGGCTAGAATTTAATTGTACGAACATGATGTGTAAACGATCGTTGGTTTAGACATTAAACTAGTAAATGTAGGTAAAACGAACCCTTCGAATTATATGAGTGTCTAAAATCCCAGGCACAATTAAAGGGTACAATTTATAAAACAAAATAGTGACCCGCTCCAGCTTCGCACATGTGCTAAAAATCTTTAAAATTCTATACACGTATCTAAACCTTTTTCATAAATCACTCTATTTATTGGTGAAAACTGCACTAAAATTCATTAAGTAGTTTTTGAGTTCATAACAGACTCTGATCAGATCTGTCTCTATGTTGAACAGAGAGACAGATCAGACACGGCGGGGGACTTTCTTTATAATATGTAAGGAAAAGGACTTTAAGGAAAAAAAAAAGTATCTGCGTACCGAACTAATAGAGAGAGTATCTGAATGCTGAAAACACCTTCCTAAATAGACGACTATCTATGAATGCATCACAGTTTTTATTAACTTATAACGTTGGCGTTGCTGCGACGTTATAGCCAACATAAAAATCCTAGAACTTAAGTAAACAGAGAGGGGTAGTATCGCACAGTTCTCTCCAGACTTGTTTCCTATTTCCTTACAAAGACAATTGCTCTCTGCTCAAGGGAAGCTGTTACAAGAGCCGTTTGTTAAAGTGTAAGTTCCTCGCTCAATATCGTTATGTAAGAGAATTACGAGAGGAAGGTGCTCGGTCCAATTTCCATTTCTTACTACCAACATTATCCTGCAGAATGTAACAACACAAGTATTGTGTGAAACCTAAAATACTATGTTGTTGCACTGTAGAATTTGTCAGAATTCATCGAAATAAGAGAGCTCGGATGAAAAATATACCTTATGTATTACTGATGGAGTTCAGGGTTTAGTTTTTGTCATTTAGATATATATGTTAGATAGGTAGGTAGGGACAGACTAGTAGAAGAGGTGGTTACCGATATCAAGAAAATATAATATTATTGAATATTTATTATAACATATCGATACTAAGAAACATCGTGTGATTAAACTTATGAATCTTTCTGTTATGCGAAGATATCTTCGACGGCGACCTCTCGCTTCCGACCCTGGTTCCGGCCATGGTTCGGAGCGACCGGGATTCGGAAGCAGTCACCTCCTTCTGCGAAGCAATAATGCAAGCGAAGTCGATGGCTGTAACCATAATGAGGGAGAGAACATCCTCACAACCCAGCCACCACCATAGGAGACACCTCGGGCGTCGGGAGCCGCAGGATGATTTCTGGTCACCGCATACATACGTTTGCGGAAGACGAGCAAAGGGTAGCTTCGATTCACGGCTATCCAGTAGAAACCGAACCCGGGTCGACGGCTCGTAGGTAACACTACGCGCCGTCGACCTGGGTTCGGTTTCTACCGGACAGCCGCGAATCGAAGCTGCCCTTTGCTCGTCTCGCGTGCCTCAAAGAGATGTCAGCAAAACCGTAGGGGCCCAGCAGGGCCAATGTCATCTAGGGCTGTGGAAATGTTTGAAAGAGTTACCACGGTCTCAGAGCGCAAAGGTCAATGAAGGAACATCTAAGGTGAGTTTTAGTCAGTAAAAGTCTGATACGCTCCACCCTAAAGCGGGAGCAGACAATTGATTCCTACACATTCCTACCTCAAAAAAATAGGAGAAGTCGTCTTCATCCTTTACAGTTAGAAATAAGTTTTTAGTTTCAGGAAAGGAAATCAATTGAAACGATAAAACGGTGTTAAATTAATTATATTTTATAAAGGTACGATTTTTTTTTGCGAGACATCAACGCAGTTACACAGTAACATTCGTTATTAGTCAAAACCATTCACACACATTCCAATCACAAAATTGGAAAGGGGAATATTTCAACATTTCATATTCACATCAGCTAAACTATAGTCAGGCAATGTTCTCGATGACTGTGTCTTATTATTGTAACTGAATATTATTAAAATAATATACAAAACAAGAATCAGAAAGTTCATGAGAAAACCTGAAATGTAACTTATGAGCAAAGTCATTAAAGATGTAAAACACCACAATTCCATAACATCTTTGGAAAATAAATAAATGTTTATTGTCAAACAAAGTAAAAATGTGACAACTGCCAGACTCCTGGCAAACTGTCTTTTGTTATCGGACATCACTCTGTACACGATAGCAATGTAGAGCGACGTACCGATAAAGATTAGCGGCCATCGGAAGATACTACAGATCATCAAGGTGACGTACCACTTTTCCATCAAGTTGGTGACGATGACCGTCGTACAAACCACACTGATAGGGATAGGTATCAACCACGAACAAAACAGTACTCTATAAAAACTGTTATGGCTTATTTTAACTAAAACTATTATTAAACTATTATACATGTGTTTTATAAAAAAGAAAACTAGTACAACTATTACAAAATCCATGTAAATCTGAAAGCAATATAAAATATTCTTGACTATCTCGTCAAGAGTTAGATTACCTTGACAATCTAAAAACTTTAACGTAAATATAATTCTTTTTATAAATCTTGCAAAAGTTAATTGCATTAACATTTGATTTCTGTAATTTCTTCTCCATCGTGGCATCTTGGTAGCTGCAAAAATTGAAATTATTAACTCTAGAGTGGTCATAACCAGTTCGATTACAACGAAAGTCTCAAATATTGAATATTCACTGTACAGTTTATTTTCAATTTGAAAACTGGTGAGGGCACTTCCATTGGTGGCATACTGTTCTGTTGAAGTACTTGCTGTTAACACTTCACTTTCATTGTACGGCGTGTCCGCGGCATCCGGCGCTAGCGTCGACAACAAATCCGTAACATTGTCGACGTCAACACTCGATGGCACCATTTCTGTCGACATTTTAACGTGGACGTATTTTCTATTTAATCATGAAGCACGTCAGGTTTTGTGTTGTGTATGTCCTGAAGCAGTAGACAGACTGGAGGTTCAAATGAGACTGTAATGCGAAACGGGAAACAACAACTTACATAGGTAGGTATATATTATTCATAGGTAAATGATACAACAACTTAGTGGAATTTGCGGTTTGTAGACGTCATAGCGGTGAGCACAAAATACCCCAGTACGACTTGTTTCCACTGATTATTGAATATATACTTTATTCGCTTTTAGATCATAAAAATATGTTTTATACTGTGAAGTATTTAAGTCTAGACAAGATATCTAATTGGAAGTAAGTAGACGAATAAGTTATTTTTCAACACACTTGCTCAGAAAGTGATTATAATTGCACAGCACTTAGGTATATAATGGCGCCAGTAACCAAACTGTGACTTTTTGATTACTATTATGCACTAGTGCGATCATGTAGATAAAACCTTTTAGTTATTAAACCTCTGATAACAAAATATTTTTTTAAATAAGATTTTTTTTTTTGGTCATGTTGTTGGCTTGTCTTATAAGCCATGTCTGAATAGTTAGTTTGTTTACCATTAGCATCTGGAGGTACGCGTTCTAATGTTCTTTGTAGTTTTTGGCAAGAAATGTATCAAGTCAACCTTCTCGGCAAGCTTCGTTGAGGTAGTCAACACTACAATTAAATTCTCAGCTCCATTTTACCGAGATCGCGCCTGTTTCAATGATTTTAAATATTGTGCAATTGGGAAGTCATTTGAAATACAAATCTACACCAATTTTACATCACCATACCCACTAGGAATCATTTAGCGAATAATTAAAACAGCCATTGCACTTCACTCGAAGAAATCCCGCCAAAAATTCAATTTTACAGTAGGTTATTGCGTTCAATAGTAAAAATTAGTGTCTTACTTGTTCCATGCAATTTCGTGTTTAATTATACCATTTTAACCTAAATAATTTGTTCATTCAAATAAAATTTGTTTTTCTTTGTATATAAGCAACCTCTTCATTCTAATTTTCATTAAAAAGTCTAGCTAGTCTATGGCCGCCATTTTAAGACGTGCGCGGTTTTAGGGCGTGATTTTTTCGAGTGAAGTTCAGTGGCTGTTTTAATTATTCACAAATTGATTTCCAGTGGCAAAATGAAACTAAGAATTTTATTGTAGTATTGACTACCTCAGCGAAGCTTGCCGAGGAGGAAGACTCGATACGTTTGCTGCCAAATACTGCAAGCACATTAGAATGTGTTGCACCCGCATTACATATTTATTATTGATGACGAGGCGGCATGGTCTAAAGACCTGCCCAAATAGGGTGAAGAAAAAAAATTACGATTTTTTATTGCTATGTTACAAAATATCACAATCAGTTTTGCTGTTAAATAAATAGTTAATTATATTATTTTTCTTCACAAGTGTGTTGAAAACCGTCGTAAAATACACGTGAATATTGGTGATTACCGTCCTCGGCTCTCTTAAGATCTTCGCCTTCGTCTCGGATCTAAATACCGCCTCAGCGGTAATCACCAACATTATACACTTGTATCATAATATACTATTCTCGTGTTCGGAATTTAATATGCTGCGAGTTATCTACCTTTGATATCACGATATTAAATGCTATTTCATATTTATTCATCCAGGTTGCCGAGTATGCAATAGCGAAATATACTAGCTGTATAAAGTAAAGCAAAGCAAAAGTTATCGTAACACAATATATTTAAAGTTATGCATTGAATTAAAATCATTAAGGTTATCAACATGACAAGTTTGATTTATTAATTAAGGATAGATACTCAAATATGTGTTGTTGCCGTGCCTTACCGAAAGTTACTACTTTTCCTCATAGATATTGCGACTGATGCTTTTCCAGAATGGTTTTTGATAAGGTTCTAAACAGGAAATTGAGAAAATACAGATTTTACCTGGAAGCTTACTTTGCTCAAAAACAAACGTAGAGAAATTGAGTGTTTAGTTACCACAATAGCAATACCTAACTTAACAGAAACTTGGTACGTTTCGTTAAGAGGACCTTTAGCTGCGCCAGACAAACATGGCTGGCAATTGCTTCGCGTGAAGGGTCCTTGCGAAAGCGGTGCGATCAATAGGTTTAAAATATGGGTCAAGCTCAGTGCGAGTCCCACGCTACAGGCACGGTGCTCAGTGCACAGTGTTCACCTGTGCCGCCGCTCTCTGTGCACACACTCCTGCTAATACTTACTGCACTCTCGATACATTTGCTGTAAGTGAATTATTTACTCCATGTATACAACTATTCATCTTACTTTTACAGCTGGTAGCAAATAGTGACAAACCGCAAACAATTGAATTCAGTGCTGGTCCGACATTGGGCCTTCTTTTTCTTGAGGTTGTAAATCAACTTCTCCTGCTTTAGGACGGAGCGGGTGGGCGTGTCAGCCTTTTACTGACTAAAACCACACTTATGTTCCTTCTTTGCCTTTGCGTTCCAGGGCCATGGGTTTCCCTTTTGGAATGTAACCATGGACCCAGTAGATATAACGGCAAACAAATACTTTACAATTCAAGCAGCTCGGTTGTGGAATGAATGCATTCCACAAACGAGCTGCTTGAATTGTAAATAAATAATAGTAAGGCGTGCCCGAACGCTACCAAAGCCCTACTTTCAAAAAATATTGAAGGAGCACTTATCACTATAATTTTTCATCTCCTTTTTCAATTGTATGTTTGATATTTATTAGTATATTGTTTGGTATTGTATTTATGTATTATATATTTTTAACATTATTTATATTGTTGTACTCTGACAGCCCTAAATCTTTATCCTTTCGTTCAGTCCATTCAAAGGCTGTCTGTAAGACATTACCAGTGCGATAAGACCGCCTATTGTAGACTTATTTTTATTAATGTTTGTCCTGTGTTAATTTAGGTTGCACAATAAAGTTTATAACAAATAATTAAATACAGTATACATTATTTGAAGACCGGTTGGTAACTTTTAACTACGCATTACGGCAGTTATTTATGTTACTACCTACAGGCACACACGTGTAACGTACAGCTATTGGTCTTGATTGTTATTCCAATTAGTGCTTCGATGCCGATATTGTAGTCCGGATCATCCCAGCTAATCTGTTAGGGATCAAAGGCTGATTTTATTACTTCAAAAATTGAAGCAACATTGTTATTATCCCAACAGCGGAGAATATTCGCAGAAATTATTTTAATCTTTATTTTCTACAATTTACGGACCATGCTACTATCGCACTAATATTAGGGGTTAAAGTATGAAATTGCCGTTTTTTAAAACGGGTTACTTTGAAGTGTTATATCTTTGGATTGACTTGGAATTATAAGTTCAAATAAACTTTTTAAAATTAGGTATTTATTGGTTTCTTTGTGTATTGTATTTTCTGTAATAATTAACACTTCAAAGCAACCCGTTTTAAAAAACGGCAATTTCTTACTTTAACCCCTATTATAATAGTGGCAAAAGTCAGTATGCGTGTATGTTACTCCTTCACGATCAAAAAACTGAACGGATTGCGGATGAAATGACACACGAGTAGTCTCAGTCCTACAATAGTCCAGTCCACATAGGATACATTTTATACCGGAAGTAATTTCCCTTGGGATAATATTCTACTTTCACGCGGGCGAAGTCGCTGGCAGAAGGTAGTAATATCGTAATGTATATGTGTAAGTGTCTATGTATATTAGAAGGTAGTAATATCGTAATGTATATGTGTAAGTGTCTATGTATATTAAAAGGTAGTAATATCGTAATGTTGGCCTGTTGGTCTAGTGGTTAGTGGCCCTGACTGATATGCCGGAGGTAGTGGGTTCGATTCCCACCTAGGACAAATGTTTGTGTGATGAGCACGATCATTTGTTCTGTGTCTGAGTGTAATTTATCTATATATGTATGAATTTAGAAATATATAAGTATGTTTATCAGTTGTCTAGTAACCATAACACAAGCTCTGCTTAGCTTGGGACTAGACGGCGTTGTGTGTTAGTTGTGGAATATTATATTAATTAATGTATATGTGTAAGTGTGTATGTGTATTAGATACTCCTTCACGCTCAAGCGGCTGAACGTAATTGGATGCATTTTTGTAGTCAACATCAAAATAACATGTAGGCTATAATTTATAATGGGGGAGCAAATTTCACGCAAAGCCACTGACAGAAGCTAAAAGTTAATACAACTATCGATTGAAAGTAAGAAATGTATATGGAGTACGTGAGATATAATTTCCAAAACTTTTCTGCTTATGTGAATTACAGATTTTTTTGGTGAAAATGTTAAAACCAATTTTCCAAACTATGGCTAAACTGACCAGCAGTTTTAGTTATTTCATTTCAAAATAAATTATATCGCAAAGACATGCAGACGCGTAGGCGAAGATTGTTTTGTGTTTTATACTAGTGTTCCTACGTGTACTTAAACTGTTAATATATTACCATAAAGCAAGAGCCGATAGTAACTAGTGAAAATAACAAGACATAAACATGTTCCTAATTGCAAAGTAATGACTCTAACAACATGTTAGTAGTGCCCAGTTATTGGGTAAACATTTTAAGTTGGCAGGAAGTGGGTTCTTGGCACTAAGTCTAACGATCCCACGATAAATGTGAAGTCAGAAGGTTTACAAGGTCTTTTTTACATAGCATGGGTAGGATGACAGCAGGACGAAAGTATGCATCTTTGAGATCAGAGAAAGGGATAGGTAGCTGACTTAAAGGTAAATAACATTGTATGAATCTGACAGCTGTCAACCGCACCATCCTATAGCAATTGTACTCGTACAATTAACGTAGAGACAGAGTAGCAATAAATAAAATAACATTCGATTAGACAGACAGTTTTATGACCTTAGCGCCAAGCAGTGCTATAAAACAGTGACTTTCTGAAGCCTAACGTAACGGCTTGGTTAATAGGTTTGAAAAAAAATAGTTGTTTATTATAGATTCATGTACAACATTATCAACGTATGATTTTTTACAAACGGCTTTGATCTTTAGAAATAAGATTACATAAAAAAATTACTGGGTACCTACTCAGCAATTCTGAAGAACACCTGTTCTTCAGAATGTACATAGCATATGTAAATCAATCATTATTTCGCAAAGAAAATGGATTTAAAGGTCAGCGGGGCTCTATCCAGGCGCAGCTACGAGTTTGTGTGCATTTAATTCCGGCCCATCTGGCCGGAGTTAAGTTCAAGGGACTATATTCCTTAAAAATAGGTTCTATAAGAGGCTCTAGATAAGTGACATTCTGACGGCAGAGTTAACGCAGTGGTTATGCGATTGTATGCTGCGCTGAGTGTCGCGGAGCAAATAATTATATAGCTTTTAGATAGTTGATCCGGATTTGGGTGTATTGTGTAAGTATGTGAGTTTACATGTTTGTGAACGCACCCACTATACAGCCCCCCTAGCCAAGTTACGATCGTTTCGTTTGCGTCGAACGCCTCGAGTAGGCCACGCCTCCGATTCCTTTGTACTGACCACGGGACTGAGCGTTGAGATGACGTCAGAATAAAGGAATCGGAGGCGTTACCTACTCTAAGCGTTCGACGCAAACGAAACGATCGTAACTTGGCTAGGGGGGCAGGAGTAATTCCTAGTGTGGAGCAACGTTTAAAAAAAAAGGATTCCGGTAAAAGTCTGGAGATAACGATTATCTATATTAAAAATTTATGCAATTGAAAAATCTATTGAAATGATTACGTGATTAATTTCTAACATTTTGATAAACGCTATCGTTTAAAAAATATCGCTTTTTTAAGAACTTATGAGGCAGCAATGACAATAATTGTCGTAAAGACAATAATATATGGAACTGACATTCATCACCGAAATATGAGACATTGCGGTAGCGAACTTCAATATGATACATTTTGAATTATCACAATTGACGATTGAATGTTATATGTCTAGTACTCAAAGAAACTTGCCTTTGTACATTCATCGGATGACACACTTCCTACGCACGTGGTAATGTTTGTCTACGCGATTTATTCTTCATCGGGAAAGTATAGGGAGTCACTCTCTTGTGACGAATTACACGATTCAACTTTAAGGAAATAAAAAAAAAAACAAGTGTGACTCATACTGTGTGACGAGTAATAACAGTAGGAAGTCAAGAACGGAGTTTTGTGACTCAAAAACTGATCTCCAACGCACTGTTCCACACATTCCTAATATACAAAAAAAAATCTTTAACTGAACTAAACACAAATCGAACCAAACTATGTAGAAGTAAGTATATGATATACCTACTTAGCACGAAGCACAAAATTTTAAGTAACCAGGAAAATAATATTTAAATATTATTTTATTTTATTTTGCTAGTGATTTCCGTTGAATATACCTGTATAACCCGATTTAACTGTACCTAATTTTCAGTGAGATTCCTGGAAGCTAACTTATATATGCCTACAGGTCCAAAGACAAATGTTTGTGTGATGAGCATGTTCATTTGTTCTGTGTCTGGCGGTAAATTATTTATTATTTATAATATGTATGTATTTAGAAATATGTAAGTACATATGTATAACACTTATCTAGTACTCATAGCACACGCTTTGCTTAGTATGGGACTAGATGGCGTTGTGTGTGACAGTTGTGGAAAAAAAAATGTCCGTGAAAGTTCACATTTTCTTGAGATAAGGTTTTCTGTGCTTTCTTATGCAACGGAGTAGTGGAGTGGCCGTCACTCGCCACGCTCATTTCCGGTCGCCAATCGATAATCAGATTCATTGATGTGCACTCCGTTTAGATTGGATTTGCGACCTGTGGATATACGCCTTGCCTTGGCACGCACGCCTGGCATAACTCTATGATTATCCTACTTAACATATAATCTTCATGTTAATGCTATTATAGAGTACCATTTAATATAATACTGGGTCGCAAAAAATCCGGGTCGCTACTAAAAAAATTCTTAAAAACATAAAAAAAAAACTTATGAAACTGTAGTATGTTGTAGATAGCAGCTATAAATATCGCAGTGTAAAAAAAAAAATGTAGTTTTATTACTTTGAATTTCTTTCACGAATCAGTGTCACTTCATTATGACGATGTGACATGCTGTAACCCAATTTTTTTAATATGATTTTATTCTCTGTTTTATCATTATTCTCTTAGCGCAATCTTTAACTGTTCTAAGGTGAAGCAGAACCTATCTTTAGCTGAAGCTAGAGAGCGTTGTCTAGCGTATCTCCTGAGCTCGTCCCTTGCATGTTTTTGAAATTTTACTCTGTGCTACTGTTTTTTTAGTAAGCTACTCAATGCAGGTAATATCGACGTCTTAACTATACAAAATGACCAAATAAGCACTATTATAGTGCATTTAAATGGAATTTAAACAAATATTCACTAGAAATTACCAGAATGCTCATTCAAAATTTTTTGAAAACCGTTTACTATCTCCACTAAATCCGTCCGACTCTCTGAAGATATCCCAATCCATACCATTGCTGATCTTTCACTTCACTAAATGGCACCTTTTCTTCAAAACACGCTTTATCTTATAATTCTCCTGTTATTTTAAATACTTTTCTTCCATAGTGTGTAAATAAACAAAATCTCAACTCATTGGAAAATAAAACCCTGGACCAATCTGTCAATCGAGCGTGTTCTTGAGCAAATCGTAACCGGGCAACTGAATGTTTTCTTTGCAGTTTGGGGCCATTTTTGAGCCTACAAGGCTTTATATCAGATCACATTGTTGTAGTGAAATCAGCTCAGATTTCTTGAAGGCTGTTTCAGACCTAAAAGCTTGAGCTGAAAGAAAGAAAGAAAACACGTTTATTTGGCACACATGTATAGACAATGAAAAACCAATTATGTAGAAACTTAAATACTTAAGCTTAGCCGTGAGACACACAATTTTGATGTAAATACATCAAAATTGTGTGAGCCAAACAGATCCAGTTCAGTAAAAAGGGCCACTACGTAGCAGTTGCACATGGCAGACACTCGCATCCATCAGAAGGACGTCCGTAGGGTGTTAGGTAACCTGTGCTAGGTAACCTTGACGTGAACAAAGCCAGCGGTCCGATCGGGGTACCGGCAATTGTTTTAAAAACTTGTGCACCTGAACTGTCTCCGATCCTGACACACCTATTTCGTCTTACGTTTGAGGCTAGAAAAGTACCGATGGCTTGGAAGCAAGCTAACGTAACCCGTGCCCAAAAAGGGTAGTCGGGCTGACCCTGCTAATTACAGACTTATCTTGATAACGTCCATTCTCTGTAAGAGTATGGAACGAGTGATCAATAATAAGCTCCTGGCATACCTAGAAGCTAATGACATCCTCAGTGATCGTCAATACGGCTTTCGCCGAAATCGGTCTACTGGGGATCTTCTAGCGTATGCCATTCACATCTGGAGCGAGGCCATCAAGAAGCATGCACTTGTAGTCTCCCTTGGTATCTCGAACTTCGACAGGGCCAGGCATGATAGCCTTATTGCTAAGCTTCCTAACTTCGGTCAGCCCACTGGTCTGTTTGACTGAATCGCAGACTTCTTGAGGGGACGATCCATCCGTATGGTTATTGATGGGTGCTCGTCTGGTCAAATGGATATTAATGCCGGGGTCCCTCAGCGGTCGGTTCTCTCGGCAACACTGTTCTTGCTACACATAAACGACCTACTTAAACCCGGTACCTTTGGGTATGAAGACGATAGCACTGTTGCTGAGAGATACGTGTTCGATGCATATGCTAGTGGGTTACAGATCCAGTATTTCCGAGAGGCTATGGTTGAACGCTTGAACTTGACCTTGAAGGCAGTATCCGATTTAATCGATCGAATCCGATAATGCTGCTAAAAACCAGGCGTGTCTTTTTTCCGCCAAACGGAGCAAATTCCACCGGCTCCATCATTCCGGGGTGTAACCATGCGGATAACCGACAACCTTGAGCTTCTTTGGGTAACGTTGTTGTCTACCCTCAATTTCGGCTCTTACATCGAGGCAAAAGCTCAACAGGCTGCCAAAAAATTGGGGATTTCAGCTAAGTGAGACGGTACTTCACGCTGGAACAGCTGCTCAACCTTTATCAAGCGCCAATTCGATCCTGAATGGAATAAAGCTCCCGAGCTGTTCTCTTTGGGATGGGTCTGCCAAATATCAGCTTGATGCCCTGGAGTCGATTGAGAAGCGAGCCAAGAGGATCATCGGTGATGATGCACTTGTTGAGTCAAACCTTCTAAGCCTTGAGCATCGACGCCGGTTGCTGGCCTGTCGGTTTTCCTTCGTTTATATTTCGAGAAGTGTGCGTTGGAATTGCACAATTTAATTCCACCAAGTCCGTTCCATCATCGGACCACTAGATGTACGGCGTTGCGCCATCGATACATAGTGGGCAGCCCACCTATACGTACAAAGCGTTTCGGGAATACATTCATTATGCGTACAGCTAAGGAGTGGAATTCCCTTCCGGAGTCTGTGTCCTGATAGCTTGTAGCTATCAGGATACACAGACTAGGGGTCTTTAAGTCAAGAGTTACTTCTAGGCAAGCGTGCTCCATCGTCGGCCACATCATCGCTTACCATCAGGTGAGATAGTGGCCAAACGCGAGCCTATAAATTATAAAAAAAAAATACCTGAAGCTGGTTTTCAACAGCTGTTTTTCAGCTGTGGATTTCTTAGCAAAGTAATCGATCCTCTAGTATAGTCTGTTGTGCACTTTGACCTGCCATTTCCTAATCTTCGTCTCTTGAAATCGCTGGAGTACTCTTTGGACTGTAGATAAAGATTTTCTTAATAGTCTGCTGAAAAGGTTACCGTAGAATGCAAAGGTAACTGAAGGAACATAGGTGTGGTTTTTAACCGACTTCTAAAAAAGGAGGAGGTTCTCAATTCGGATGTTTGTATTTTTTTTTTTTTTTTTTATGTTTGTTCGCGCATAACTTCGTCGCTTGCCAACCGATTTGAAAAATTCTTTTTTTGTTGGAAAGGGTATACTTTCCAAATGGTCCCATAGTCACCAAGTCGGGATCTGATGATGGAATCTTGGCGAAATCGAGGGAACTCCTCAAATATTATAGGCAATTATATAGTGATTTATGTATTTTCATCGAGAACTTAAGCATTTACAGTCAAAAAGTAACATTTGATGAAGTGGAACTGACGAAGAAGACCAGAAATGGTCAACGGAACTTCATACTCGCATAGATATCACAATAAAGATACTTATGCGACTATGACAATACAAATGAATGAATGGTTCTGAATAGTTACGTTGAAAATGGTATCATCGAAGTGATCTGATGATGATGAGCCGGAAGGTAGGCACTGAAACTCCGTAATTAATCAATGTATCCTAGCCGTGTTTGCGCTTATTAGAATTATCATGAGATGAACTTTGGCTATAAGGTACTATCGAACTGATTTGATGATGGAGCCGGAAGGTGGAAGGTAGACACAGGAACTTCATAATAAAACAATGTAACCTAGCAGTGTTTGGGTTAATTGGAATTATCATGAAAAATAGGCACTCTGCTTATAAGTGTACCTATCGCAACTAAAAAGTGTAAAATAAAAAACTTTTTACAAAAAAAAAATAACCGACTTCACTAAAAAAAACACTAAAAAGATCAAAATAACTTTAATTTCGGAAGTCGGTGTTAAATAAGATACTGTATAATAATACCGAGAAACACCGACTTCCGAAATTAAAGTTATTTTGATCTTTTTAGTGTTTTTTTTAGTGAAGTCGGTTATTTTTTTTTGTAAAAAGTTTTTTATAGTCAGTAAAAGTCTGACTACCCACTACGCCCTAGAGCGAGAGAAATCATTAGATGATTTCCCGGAACCTTAAAAAAAACTGGTCTAGCAGTAATACGCTGACTTCTTCCTTCTTGTACCATGGTAATAATTCGTGTATACTCTCCAGGTGTTTGCGACATGATGTTGTACGGAATACTTTGACCAATACAAGAAATTGTTTATTATATTTTGTCAGCTCGGTTTGAAACAAAAGTGGAAAAATATTCTTTTTGGCATTTTTAACTCTGTTTTTGACATTTTCGAAATTGTAACATTATTATGCTTTATAAGATCGATTTATGTACGTAATTTTGGGAAACAACGCAGTTTTTACATGTGACCTATAATTTTTGTGGAGCAGTGTGTTATTTTAATCTATACCTACTTGAAAATATGTATGCTTAAAACCTATTTTGTTGAGTAACAAAGAAAAGATTAAAGAAAGAAAGAAAGAATAAAAATTTATTTGCCAGAAATGACGCAATCTTAAAATTAGCTTAATCATAATCTATATTTATAATTCAATGGTCAGGGATTTTTCTGAAAGCTGATTAGCTGAGTTTATATTAAAGGTACCAATTCATATAAATCTATAGGTATATTTGTATTCATTCAACCATTCAAAAGGTATACAAATTCCTAAAAACTTTCAGGAGTCAGCGATTGCTTACATATTGGGCGTAGTTACAAACTAGAACAATTTATTCTGAAAAATAGTTCGCCAGATCAAAGAGACCACTTGTTTCTCTATGTCTTTGTTTTTTTTCTTTTTGATTGACATTTACAATTTTTGATTCTCCTGCGAATAAGTCCAAACCGATTTCAGACCAGTCTCGTGGGACAAAGCTTGCAGTCGTGTGGAGTTCGACGTGTTTTCCTTTTGTAACGTTTCATACCTAAAGCTCAAAGTGCTGAACTACTACGACAATCTACTCACTTTATCGCACGTCATGTTTGATGAGTGATAACATTCAATATGTATTTTTATCGCCGAATTGTAATAAAGCCTTATGATGAAGATTGGTACTGTTTATATTTTTTCTATGAACGTTTATCGCGTGTAATAATCTTTCCTGTTGTTGCTTCTGACGTACAGTTTTACGCGAATACTCAGAATTCGTATAATTTGACGCGAATTTTATGGCGTGTGTTAATTTAAGAGCTCGTAACTGCTACAGTTGGTGTGCAATGACTGGGGAAGACAACCAGAAAGCTATCTAATAGGTTGTTTACTTAAATGTTTACCCACATCCGACACAGAATCTTGTTGACGTGGAATTAGAAACTTTGTACGTAGGTAGATATTATTATGACGGGTTAGTAAAATTAAAAGCTTTTACGAAAATTAACCAAATGCACCGACACCTTGATTAAATAAATGTCATATGATATTATTTACTTAAAACTGAATTTCACAAAGGTATATAATTATACCTAATCAACGCTTAATTAATTTGCCACAGATTGCTCTTGGAAATTACCAGAATTAAAACATATTCAGTTGCTAACGACGATAACTTATGTCATCTGTGCTCCATCGAAGCGGCTGAAGCTACGTTCAAATTAGTTGATTAATTGGATCTTGGACTCATCGCTGCTGGGGCTCGATAAGGCGCAGCCGAACTGAGCAGAGAGAGCCAAACAAAAGACGGCGACTTAATAAGTCACTCAGCGGACATTGGGCGGGGTCATTACAATAGATTCATACTTACATAAATTAGTTAGCATTAAAGGAAACTTTATGACCCATTTAAGACCTCTGATGATGCGACTTTAGAAGCCCTTTGGGTCAAACAAAGCGCGCGTGCGTCTTCATGCCATGCCACGAAATTATTCGTGTTTCGCACGAGTAAAAGATGATAATGAGTTAAAGATTTAGTGCAAAATATAAATACATACATACATAAACATGATACAAACACGATCAACCGTCAAGTCGCGTCGCGGTGACGATCGAAGCCACTTCTTTCATTTGTTTCCTACGCATTCGCTTGCTTAAGGCGAATGTCACTTGAGCTTTTCGTGGCCTAGGGCGAATATAACAGGAAATAGATTTAATTAGGTCGTGCAAATATTCAGTGTGCACATTTTACTTTATATGAATGTGTAGTATTGATGTCTCTACATCTCTATTTACAGGGTACGGTGTCACCAACCCTTGTGTGGCACCATCAACTTTTGCCGGCACCAGACACATGTCACGTGTTACGTTTAAATAAACTTCAAAGAGGAAAAGCATCAGAATACTATTATAGCATATAGGACACTACATTAAGTAGGTACCAGTATGGCCTTACTAAGTACCTAGTAAGTAGTAAATAGTAGTAAGAGATGTCAGCAAACCGTAGGGGCCCAGCAGGGCCAACGCCCGGTAGCTAGGACCGCGGAGAATTTCTGAAAGGGAAACCCGTAGTCCTAGAACGCAAAGGGTAATTGAAGGATACAGGTGTGGTTTTAGTCAGTAAAAGTCTGACACGCCCTCGCGCTCCACCCAGAGCGCGAGAAGTCATTTTGATGATTTGCCACCTAAAAAAAAAAGTACCTAGTATAAGAAGTAACCACACGAGTACCTACCTAGTGTGGTTTAGAGTCTTTTAAATGACGTCAAAGAGTTAAAATTATTCCATTGCGAACATTTAAGTATGTAAATATTTATTTGGACTTTTTGAGCCAAAAGGTACTTTACTTATATTTATTTAGACTTGAAATAGAAAAGGCCTTTGCCCCTCGGGGCGAGCCTTCTAAATGAATAAATATATTAACTAAATAGCAATTATGACGGCTCTATTGAACAAGACCCTACTTTTTCATGCCTATAAAAATATATTGAGTTTTTACAGTAGGTTTTCAGTTTTCAAGAGATTGTAATACCCACGCAACTGTGTGAGAACAGTGCAATTATATTGGCGTAGGTGGTTGTCCATCGACTCCCACTATTTTAAAATAGTTTGCCTCTATTAATAGATAATATATCACATCTTTAGCACGCGATTTCGTCGGCGACGGTATCAAGCTGGGTTTAATAATTGCGTGGTTCCGAATGGAGAGATTTTCCGATACAAACTCCCGCTACCTCGTGTAACCCCTCTTAAGAGTTATTTTACGACTTCTTACTTGTTACTTTATGAGTATTTCAACGAAGTTTAACTTGCAAGTCACACACACACACACACACTATTACCTGTTTCGCAACCTCTGGATTGATTCTAGAAAAAATCCTTAAAAGCTCTGAACCTCTAGATATACTTTACTCTTAGTGACCTTTCAAACTTGTGTTGTAACTTCAATAGTTAAATGACTTGTCTGTCATTTGACATTTACCAAATATTTTTAAAACACTATCTGACCCGTGTCCGTTTCGCCGGGCATGAAATATTTTTGAAGTAAATAATATTATTAATTACAATCAAATATAGCCTATGTCACTCAGGAACAATATAGCTTGATACTGGTGAAAGAATTTTCAAAATCGTTTCAGTAGCTCCAAAATTTGCTTCCTACAAATAAAATTACGAACTTTACGTCTTTATAATATTCGTGTAGATTTAACTGGAATATACAACAATTGAAAAATTACGTTACAATCATAATTCAAGTATTGAAATTTACCTTAAATACATAGGTACTGCTTTTTTAAGAAATTACTTATTGTAATTGTAGGTAATATTGGAATTGGCGCACTAGTTACTGGTAGCGCATCGGTATTGGTATCTACGCATACACAAACACTCTAATGACAAAATCAAGAATTTATCAAAATAGGTAATTTTTTTTCCTACAGTAGGTAAACAAGAACTATTTTAGGATTATAAAATTACCTATTTAAAAAATTATTGAAATCGATTGTGTAGTGGATTCTGAACATAATACTTTCGAGATGTGCGTTTATTAGGTATGTTACATGTTGTTTATAAGTATAGATAGAAAATTTAATAACTGAGGAAACCGCAATTAAGCTACCTGTCTACATAATTCTAATAATAATATAGGAACGTTTGATATATTAAGCAAAATATGAAAGTTAATTTTCCTTGTTTTATCGGGGAACGACGTGGCAGTCAAAACTTTGCTAATCACCGTTCGAACGACCACTCGCAGAATAAATTACTACAAGAAAGTTTTCCGTCAAGTAATTAAGTTAGCACAGTCAAGTTGGCACTTACTGACTATATTCGTGCTGAAATCGGGCTAACTCCACAAGCTAACAACTACATGACCGGCTCAAGTGCTGCGAAGTTACGCGGAATGCATGCGGGAGGCAGATCTACTGGAGCTTGATAACTATGTGCATATAATGCAAGCAATTCATTCCGACTAAATAAGCAATCATTGAAAACGAAGTTTTTAGATAACGAAAATTAAGAATATTTAAACAGTCGTCTTTGAGTACAGGATGTATCCTTTATTTCTCGAATAATTAAACTCTGAAGGTACCTATGTAAACAAAACGTTGTGATGATGCATGAAGTTGAGGGTTTGAAACCGGGAAATTACCAACTTTTTAATTCATATGTATTTTTCTAAGTTGATCTAGGAAATTACTGACACCCCTAGCCGCTGCCGCAGCCGTTGGTCCGTTGTTACCGGGTTTAACGTCTTTAGGTGCTTGCGTGCCTGTAACGACTGTCAAAACAGGCTTTACAGGTAGTCAGACGCCAAAAGTCTTACAGTCTGACTATCCAAGGAGTATCGTCTTACACAGTAACTGGGTTGTGGCGGTGTGACAGGCAGTCGCTTCATTTTTAGGTGGGAAAATTATCTAATGACAAATCTCGCTCTTGGGCGGGCGGGAGATAGTGTCAGACTTTTACTGACTAAAAACCCACTCCTGTTCCTTCATTGCCTTTCGTACCAGAGCCGAGTCTTCCTTTCAGAATCAGACCCTTGGCCCCAGTTGGCTTCGACCCTGCTGGGCCTCTATGGTTTGCTGACATCTCCTTGAGACGCGCGTGGAACAATACGCGCCGTCGACGACTTGATGACATGACTCAATTATATATTTGTTATTTATTAGTACATTATTTGATATTGTATGTATGTATGTATTTGTGTAATTATATCTTATTAGTATTATTTCTGATGTTTGTACACTGACAACCCTAAATCTATCTCCTTTCGTTCAGTCCATCCAAAGGTTGTCTGTAAGAAATTGCTCTGTGCGATAAGACTGCCTATTGTACACTTATTTTTAATAATGTTTGTCCTATATTTTTTGTTTATGCGGTGTACAATAAAGAATATAATAAATAAATACTTAGTAACCGTTGAAGAGTTTTCTCATGTGGAGCTTATCCTAGTTTTAGCAGGTCATGTAATCCACGAGTGATATCAAGTTTCATCTTCAGAAATCTTTCCATATATGTAGTTGTAACGCACACATGAGGCTGAATAAAAGCTATAAAAGGCCAGATTGTGCATTCATTAAAAGGTTTTTTAGTTTTTCCTTTACGGAATTATTCATACTCTGGTGCTCTTGTTATTGCGGATCTCGTGGGCGACAGTAACCATCAATCATCAAATATTTTAAAAATTATAATCGGAAGTCGGATATGACCAAACAATGACCCTTTGGCATGGGTGTGGTAGAGATAAGAGAAAAAGTGCGTTCCAACGTTATGTAAGCTAGAGGTTGTATTCGTTCAATATTGAAATGTGAGCAGTAACCATAATATATAAATCATGCATATTTTTATATTTGCAGTGAAACACGTCGTCATGACCAGCAGTGCACCCTGAACGTGATCTGTATTGTGAATCTTCTTTGGCTTGTGCTGAAAATTTTCCGTTCTATTTGTAAATTTTCTAAGAAACTTTTAAATGCTGCTACGGCGACTGCTACGAGACGCTACGACGCTACGATGGCTACGACCTTGCTACGAAAACTTTCATTAGCCAACTATTTGAAGTTGGTTTTAGCAATTAATGACAGTCCGCATACAACTCGTATACATAAAAAATAATTTCAACCAGAGATTGCACTTAGTTTAGTCTGTAGTCTACGGGGGCTTAAAGCGATTAGCTATATCGTATTTATCGACACAAATTCCGTAAGTAATAGTTTTTTTTTACTAACCTAACAGCTTGAACACTTTGGTAACTTTTCTATCTAACCAAAAGTAATGAAATAAGCACTATTCATTATCCTTATGAGTTACGACATAATCCGAAAAGTTTTTTGTTCTTTCAGCTACATAACGTAGTTTGTTTTCATCTAATTATGAAATTAAACAGACTTCGTATCAAAAATAAGCACTGTTAAAAGTACTTGATAATAGACTATAATATGATTACATTTTCTGCCTCACGTTTTAGATCTTAGTAGTTTATAAAAATGTAACTCTAGTTGTAAAATGCTAGGGTAATAAAGCTTTCAAGTGAATACTCATTAATCAATAATGTGATAGAGTTGTAAACATAAGTTAGTGATTAAAAGAGGTTTGAGATCACCTGTCGCGTACACGATCAACAGGAAGGCACCAGGGCGAGGCTCGCAGGAGCGGAGAGGACGCCAGTCGCCGCCCAGCCGCCCCGAGCGACACCCGTGTCCGCGCGACCGCCGCCCTGCACCACGGCCGTGTACTCGACTCACTTACGCCTCATCACGTACCAAATTCAGTTACCCCATTTTTAAACATCACAAAAAAACAACAAATATCTCTCCCGAAATAGAACCTTTTAAACGTCGATGCAAATTAAGTTCGAATATCGGAAAAAGAACTGAGATCGTTCCAAGTTTACTGAGTGCCACCGGATAGCGAAGGATTCTCCGCGCCCTCATCATGTATTTCGCTTGAGGCAAAGGTAAGTTTTAAGTAACATTAAGTGCCAACTTATATTTCGCAAGTAGTTTTGTTTAGAAAACGGTATTGTCAAGTTCTGTTTTGTATAAATTAAGTTGTATTTGTTTACGTAATGTCTTATGTAGTAACTAATATGTAGATACATATCTGTGTTTACCAGTTATATAACTTTTTGTTTGCATGTTTCACGCCTCATTATATGTATTATTAATTGGTTTTAATCATTTAATTTAGTATTCAATTAAAAATACAATAATTATTGATATTATATTATAAAATAATGCATTCTACTCACTAACAAATGCAATGCAAAGCGCATAATATAACAACATACTTAACAAACATACACAAAGACACAAGTATACTGTCATTTGCAAATAAAACATGCTCTTGGTGGAAACATTTTCTTGTTTGTACTTCACAAGTTTTCCGAAGAAATTGTATAAAATACTTGTTTATATTGTATTACTTTCATGACAAACAGAGGCAAGCTGGACGTGCTCTGGTTCTCAGATTTCCTTTGCACCGTCCCCAGTTAAGTAGGTGTGTGTAGGTAGGTGGGGGTCGAATGCCAAAACGTTAAGGCCGCGACTACTTGGCACTTAATTGCAGCTTGGCATTCATTCCGCTCAGGGATGTGATTGGACACTTTAGTTTGTATTAGCAGTCACTGTTCATTAGCACTTTGTACTAACAGTCAAGCCTTAATTGACACAAAGATGTCTGATAAAACTGGTAAAAGGTAAGTTATATGCCTCACAGAACGTTTAAGTTAACCTTTGTGAGCTTGATGGTTTGCTGCGTCGCTGATATATGTTTACAGCGAACAATAAATTGAAGGTTTCTGTAAAGCTCGTTTTAAAGTTGTAGCGAAAAACTGCCGCTGAAAACGACATCCATAGCAACGCTCTTTTTAATTATTCGTCCGCCGTTTCCATCGTTGACTATTCCCATTTATGAAACACGTCGGGGCGGTGACTGACGAAAAATTCGTAATTTCAGTGCCGGACTTCAATCTGTATACGCGCAAAAAATTGCAATTTGATACTATTCAAATTACCTACAATGGAGGGAAAAGCTTCCATTCAGAATTTAATTTACATATTTCCATGAGCTAATTAGCTGTAATATTTTTGGTAAAATCTCTCTAATATTCTGATGTTGAAAAAAGTTTACGTCTCGTGGATATTAGCGTCGCTTGGCTGAGTTTAGTTTAGACTTTTATTAATTAAGAAGTTCAGAAGGCCCCCACTTGTACCAAAAAGAACCTTCAAATTGAAGTCGTAATAATATTATGATCTCAGACTTAATCAATGTTAAAAAACTTGTCAAAATATTAGAAAAGTATAGGTATAGTATGACACTGCATTGCATTTTTTTGCGTGAGAATTCATCATATGACTTCTTCCACTCTGGGTGAAGCAAGAGATATTGTCAGACTTTTACTGACTAAAAACCTCAGTGTTCCGTTAGTTGCTCTTCGAGAGCCACGATAACATTTGCACTAACTAGTCCCGTCAATCTTGCTGACATCTCTTTGAGACGCGCGTAGAACATAACGTCCCATCAACCCGGGCTTGGTCCTACCGGACAGCCGAACGGCGAACTACCCATTGCTCGCCGTCCGAGATTGCGACTACGAACGTTTGTTAAAAATACGAGAATTAGTCATCTGATTTAGCCTCGGATGGATTGGATGGTGATGATGATTAATTTATAATACGGTCACATTTCCAACCAGTGTCACCTTTCCGCCCCCATTTATCTGGGGTAATTTTTCACGGCATGACATGGTGTTGTTGTATATTGCCGGATTGTTCGAAACAGTTACCGTGTCCCTGGAACACAAAGGGTAACTAAAGGGACATGGGTGGGGTTTTAGTCAGTAAAAATCTGAAACTACCTGAGTTATTTGATGATATTAAAAAAAAACATTCCGCATCTCTATAAGCGGTATTCACCCCCACTCTTTAGTTACAATTACAATCTCCTTTCAGACAATCTATCCATCGATTCCACATTCTTTCACTATTTGCGAACTATAAACTTACCTGCCCGGGTTTTGCTTAATGTATTCCTGACCAAGGTACACACATCAATCAGGGCGCCGTGACACGGGTGTAACCGATCTTACAAACTTGGACACCGAATGGAGCTGTCCGGAACCTCTTGAATTGTTTGATATTTCTTAGGCCCAAATACATTGTGTAATTTCCGTGTTTCCATCAATATTATTATAGGTATTAATTGGCATTTCCTGAAACTAATATTACGTAGATACCCAGCGTGGGAATCGCTGAATTGATTAGGTTCCGAGTAACTATTGACCTTAGTTTTAAGAGTCAATAATTACTCGGATTACAACAAAGAGATTTCAAAATTGGATTGACCAGATTACCATGGCGCTGGTTCTGTCTCTTTGTGCTGTTTCTACTAAGAACTTATAATATGGAACTGAATTTGTTGAAAATTTTCTGTTAAAGCTAAGCTGTAAACATCCAAGAAGATGTTTTTTTTCCTTCTAAAACAGCCCACCCTATTGTAAATGAATAATTTATTTTGTATGTTACGCTCAAAGACCGAAATCGCTTCCTAAGCGAAAAAACACTCACAACGCGTAGTGGCTTCTTCAAAACAACGCAAATTACTCGGGGTGGCACAAAAACCGCCCATGACGCGTTGTGGCAATGAAGAAAGGCCATCATGCATTCTGAGTCTAAGTACTTGATCAGTAAGATATATTTTTACGATCATTGAGCTATCTCGGTATATAAGCGTAACATATACAAATATAGAAAATAGAATAGAACCTAATATGACATTCTAGACATTCTTGGGGCCGTTGCTCCAATATATTGTAGCGAAAGAAGCTTCTTTAGAAGGGTTTACAAAATACCACAGACTTTTAATGTACTTCGGCTGAAGTTTTCAGTTCTTTTCAAAGATAATGAAGTCTTGTAACTCCATTATTGTATCCGAGCCAAACTATAAGAAATGTGCGGAGACTTTGTTGAAACCTTGACCAGAATTGCTCGAGTTTTTCATAAAAGAGAACGACATTTTTAAGTTATGGCAAAAGAATAATCATTTTTTAATTATGTTTTATCTCAGGTTATTTTTTTTTTTGTTAATGATATAAACCAGTGCTTGACTGCGATCCCACCTGATGGTAAGTTGTGCTGTGATGCAATCGCTGATGGTGAATCGCTCTAATATATTAAGAGCCTATTCACTATAACCTTGAAAACACCTAAGTTATAATCGGACGGGAAGACCGCAGCAGGGAAATTGTTCCAATCCTTAGATGTACGCGCTATAAACAACGAGGCGAAACGCTTAGTCCGTACTGTACAACGTTAAGAACGTAAGAGTGGACACTCGCCGTACGTCGGGTTGTTTGATGGTAGAAAGGAGATGGCGGAATCAAATCATGTAATTCCTGCGCACACTCTCTAAAATCCAAAAGGCTGACTAAGGCAGCCAGTCTAGGGGTGGATTTAAAGCCTTGAGGCTTTGTAGATTGGTGTTAACCAAATCTGGATTACCAATTAGCCTCTTCGCAAGCCTTTATATTAAGTCCAAAGCTGTCAGATGGCATTCTGCAGTACCTGCCCATATATGGCTACAGTACTCCACACACGATCAAACCTGTGCTTTGTATATACTTTATTACATCTCTTTTTGCCTAGCCTTATCCCATTTCATTTGGGGTCGGCTCTTCTCGTCATTTTTAACCGACTTCAAAAAGGAGGAGGTTATATGTTCGGTTGAATGTGTTTTTTTTTTTTTTTTTTATGTATGTTCACCGATTTCTCGGTCAATGGTGGACCGATATTGAAAATTTTTTTTTTGATTGCATGGTTATGCTTCCGAGTTGGTCCCATAGAAATATTGTTATGATCTGATCATGAACTTCGAAGATATGGAACAGAACTCCTCATAGGATCACAGCAGAACCGTCGTAACAACCAAAATTGCTTTGTTTATACGTGTAGTCGATGACTGACTAAAAGTAGAGGGGGAATATATCGAACTGATCTGATGATAAAGCCTGAAGTTACGCACCGGAACTCTGTAATAAATTAATGTAATCTAACCGTGTTTGGGATTATTAGAGTTGTCATGAGATGCATTCTGGCTATAAGGTATTTAAGTTTGGCTGAGAGGTACTTTTTAGTGGTGGTACCATAACTAAAAAGTGTAAAATAAAAAACTTTTAACAAAAAAAAATACAACCGACTTCAAAGTAAAAAAAAAACACTGAAAAGTGCAAAATAACTTTAATTTCGGAAGTCGGTGTTAAATAACGAACGGAAGAGACAAAACTATTATAGAAACACCGACTTCCGAAATTAAAGTTATTTTGCACTTTTCAGTGTTTTTTTTTTACTTTGAAGTCGGTTGTATTTTTTTTTTGTTAAAAGTTTTTTTTCGCCAGACATTTCGGTTCTGGGTCGTCGAGTCATTCACTTGGGCTTTCTTTAGGTCATTGCTAATGACAGACATCTAAGTCAGAAGGGGTCTACCACGCTTTTTTAGACCTGCATTCAAGTGTAGGACTTGCCTAGTCATATGTTCTTCAGATCTTCTCATTACATGACCATACCATCTGAGTCGCGACTCACTGAGTTTTTCTCCAACTGGGCGGATCTTAAAACTTCCACGGATATGTTCGTTTCTAACCCTATCGTTGAGAGTGACACCTCCTGCCCATCTCAGCATCTTCATCTCAGTCGTGTGCATTTTTGTGGCATGGGTTTTTTTCAGGGGCCAACATTCGGCACTGTAGATTAGAGCTAAACGGACCGCGGTTTTGTAGACTTTGCCTTTGACACGTACTGGCATTCTGCTGTCACACAACACACCTGAAAGCTGACGCCACTTCATCCAGCCAGTGTTAATACGACAGCAAACATCGGCGTCTATCGTGCCGTTATTGGAGATCACAGAGCCTAGGTATTTAAAATGATCGACTTCCTTCAGCCCGTGACTTTGAATTTGAATTGTCGCCGGGGTTTGCTGGTTGGTTGTGGGATAGCAGCACGGTAAATATTTTGTTTTCTCCCGGCTGATTCTTAGGCCTTCGGTCTCCAAAGCATACCTCCAGCTCTCGAGTGCTTCTTCGAGTTCAACGGGGCTGTCTCTGATAAGAACGATATCATCCGCTTAAAGTTGAAAGTAGGTCCCAGGGTGGTTCCTTCTGTATACTCATAATTTCATCATCATCATCATTTTAGCCGAAAGACGTCCACTGCTGGACATAGGCCTCCCCCAAGCGTCGCCACAACGAACGGTCCTGTGCGTCTCGCATCCATCGGACTCCCGCAACCGTTACCAAGTCATCGGTCCACCTTGTAGGAGGCGTTCCAACGCTACGTCTTCCGGTACGTGGAAGACGTGCAACACGTGTAATACGTGGTCACCATTCCAGAACCTTTCGGCCCCAACGGCCATCTGTTCTGCGAGCAATGTGCCCTGCCCATTGCCACTTTAGTTTGGCGATTCTTCGTGCTATGTCGGCAACCTTGGTTCTCCTGCGGATATCCTCATTCCTGATTCGATCACGCAAGGAAACTCCGAGCATAGCCCTCTCCATTGCCCTTTGGGTGACTTTAAGTCTTCTGATGAGGCCCATTGTAAGCGACCACGTTTCGGAGCCATATGTCATCACTGGCAACACGCACTGGTCATAGACTTTCGTCTTGAGACACTGTGTATATTGGACGAGAAGATACCGCGCAGCTTCCCGAACGCTGCCCAGCCGAGTCGGATTCGACGATTGATCTCTTTCTCGAAGTTATACCTTCCCAACTGGACCTGTGGCGTTCTGTTCTATATACTTGCAGTAAGGTATTCCATGACAAGATTAAAAAGAAGGGGGCTCAGAGTTGATCCCTGGTGTACACCTACTCCTACTTCGAATTCATCGCTTGTTCCTGCCGAGCTCTTTACCTTCGTGGAGACTTTATGGTACAGTGACCCAGCAAAAGTGCTTGGATACCTTAACGCCTATTTTCCCTTGCACGTTAAAGTTCAAGTTTTCGAAAATTAAACTAGATGGCGTTGGTTTCTTCACAGCTAAGTGGCGACCAAAGGCAATCTCACAAAGTATAAACTTGACTTTTAATTTAACAAATAATAGACACATGCGTCATCATTGTCGTCAACAACTGATTGTAGTTCATAATTTCATCGTTCAAACTAGAGTCATGTTGACTTAGCGGTTTAGCATGTGCAGATAGATGCGTAAATCAATGAGCCATGAGTTCAAATTTCACGTAGTACTCACACTTTTTGTAAGTTATGAATAACAAACAAAAGAAGTCGGAAGGAATATTATATCAAAGCTAACAAGTGGATATTTATTTGTAATATAATATTTAAGTGGGTAGTTACTCAGCAAAACAAAAAAAAAATGCAGGTAAACAGGCTCATCAAACAAAAAGGCACTATTAAAAAATAATATGTTTATTTCTTACAATTTCTTAATCAAATTTAACAATCACCGTTTTATATTAATCACCGAATAAGATTATAATATTATATATGATTTCTTATTGAGGCCATAGCTTAAGTATTCGTTTCCAAAATTGGAAAGAGGATTGAAGCTTATGTAACCTTAACAAAAACAAACAAAAGACCAGATAATTTTATCACAAAGGTCAAAAGGATTAAAAATGTAGGCTAAAAACTATAAAATTGCACAACAACACATCAAGTATTCATAACTTTTTTAAGTTGTTTTAAATACGGATATTAAGTTAAACACACATAACAAGGTCTCCAGTTAATACAGACAATAAGTACTGAGTAAATAATATTAATTCAGTATTATAATTATTTATTATCTTGTAGCCACAAACATAACCGTCCGTGTTCACTGGACTTAAAAGTTTTTTCATGAGTAAATATGACATTACTCTAATCAAAGTTTATGTGATCCAAAGCAAACTGCAATCTTGCCCTTTTATGGTTTTCTGTAAGCAAGGATTTCAAAGCATGCCTCCGATAATGCAGCTTTTCACTAAGTATAAAGAGCACGACGGACAGTGTCAACGCTTGTGTCAAATAAACCAGTATAGTAGTTCTTCGACCGACGTCCGTTTTCTTCGTACTCCCTTATCATGGTTTGACGCTGCAACATGTTTATTAGTTTTAGTCTGCCAGCTCTTTGATGGTGTTTCAAAGAACCCTCTTCTTCAAATCGTCATATCCATAGAACAACTGTTTTTCTCTGCAACAATAAAACAGAAATATATAATATCCAATAATGATTATTATATAAGAGTTTTTTGTTATATAAAAGAGTTAAAAAAAACTACTTACGTTTACACCGGTCTCTTTGGCTATTTCTGACAAGTTTTTACCTTGATTATGCATAGCAATTATTTGAGCTATTTTTAATCTAAATCTATATAACAATGCATATTTACTCATTTTGGTAAAATAAGTAGAAAATACACCTGGTTAAAAATAAAATTGAACGAAAGGCGCTGGAACGAGAAAATCGAAATTAACTTAGCGAACAATCAATTGAGCTTAGTCATAACTCTTTGGTCTAAGTATTAATTATACTACCTACTAGTTATTATTTATAAATCCATATTCAACCTACCCTCTCAAGTTTGAAAACGAACACATAGATAATCAAATATTTATAAATTGATATTCAATTTTAATATCTTCATCTCTTTAAAAGAAATTGTAAATTATTTAAATGTTTGAAGAAACAAAAAGAAAGTACAAAAATAAGCATTAATTAAGCATTAATCATTTGAAGCACAGCGGCGCCATCTATTAACAGTATAATGTAATGTTGTCGATAACAACATTTCAATCTGGTTTTACGCTAGATGGCGTCATTTCTCGCTTCACACGATTTTATTTCTGTACTATCCATGCACTTTTGCATATTATAGTACATGTTGGCAATAACATCATCGTAGTATTCTGGTATTCTGAAACATTAGAGCCTGGTAGATAAGCTCTCGCGGCACCCGATCAAATGCCTTATTACATATATGCTTTATTACATAAGTCACATTAAAATGTAAATGATGCGTCTTGATTTTAGCGTTAAGAGTTTAAAATGATCCAACCAGCTACTATGAAATGCATAGGTACGAAAGCAACGAAAATGAATGTATTTCATAATTTTTTTTTGAACTCATTTAATCATATCTGAATACTTACTATAAAAGGGATTTCATACAGGGACCGCATACTCTGATTGCGACCGAATTAACGTCTTGTAGAGATATAAGTAGCTATTCGGGCGTGAAAAACTGGTGGCAGACCTCATCACAAAACCGTACATTCGGTTTACAATTCTATTAATATGATCCTCAAAGTGTAGTTTTTCATGCAACTAAACTCCTAAATCACGCACCAATGTTTTTTTTTGAGGATTGTGTCACTTATAGAACATTGGTAACTAGTAACGTTTCTGTTTTTAGGAAAACTTATACAGCAACATTTAGATAAGCTAAGTTGGAGTTTGTTAGATGAACAATAAGCATCACCTATTTATGTCTTCTTGTAAGAGGTGACAGTCGGTTTAATTACTAATTGGTCTGAATATCCTTAGGTCATCTGCATATAAAAGTATTTTTGAGTGTTTGAAACACTTATTAATATCATTTATAAATATTATAAATAAAAGTGGTCCTAAAATAGAATCCTGAAGCACCCCAGAAGTGACATGTGTAGTGGAAGAATTAAAACTATTTATAACCGCACTTTGAGTTCGTGAGTTCTTTGGGACACGTGAGAGGAAAACCATCTTAGGAGGTCGCCACGTATTCCATTAAATACAATTTTTTGCAAGAGCAGATTGTGGTCAACTTTATCAAAAGCCTTCTTGAAGTCAGTATAGATAGCGTCAACTTGGATGCGAGAGTCCATGTTGTTAAAAAGATAGTCAACGAATGTGACAAGATAGGTAGTAGTTGATCTACACTTTAGTTAAGTGTCCATGTTGTTGTTGCATATATTTATTTATTTATTATATCCTTTATTGTATACACCAATAGAAACATAAAAGGAAACTAAAACACATACATATTGTTATGTAGTAGGGGGTAGTACACTCTGTGATGCACTAGTCTTTCGAAGACTTTCGAAAAAGTTGACAATATTGAGATGGGGCGGTAGTATTCTACATCCCGGCTAGATCCTGACTTGTGCACTATAGCTATATTGGCAAGCTTCCATGATCGTAGAAAAGCTCATTGTTTAATAGATTGGTTAAATATTAGTTTTAGCGGGACGCACAGATTTGTAGCGGGAAACCAGCCGGTCTCCGTCCTTTAGTAGGATCTAATGCCTTTAAAGCCTTAAGCAACTCCTCAGTTGTAAACTGATCAGTATTTAATACACTACAGCTCTCGGAGTAATCTACAAATGAGGGAGGTGTGTCGGTTGAAGTTGAGGGTTCATAAACTGATTTGAAGAATAATAAATAATAATAATAATAATAAATTTATTTATTTTCTCGCCACAACATTACAAAATACAGAGCAATAAATAGCAAATACATAATATACTTTTATTATTCAATATTGTGGGAGACTGGTGCCTAAGCTAGGCTCAAGGTCTGTATTTCAGGACACCAGGATCTCCAACATTTACATTTGCTTATAAACTTACTATAATGTACTCGTACACTGATCACATAAATTACAATATTAGGGTAGCAAGAATAATTTGCATGCATTCACAGACTCGCTAAGATCAGTTGTCGAGTCAGTGATTTTAAATAAATTGTACTAAGTTCTGTGTGTTATTTGCATGGGAAGTGTGTGATGTAGTGGGGTAGGGGTGTGTTTGTGTGAGTGGTATGTAATTGGTTGTGCGTTTATGAGGATAGTTTAGTGAGTGTTGTGAGTTGTTGCTATGGATTAAGAAAATTGGATGGAGTACGCGAGTGTACGAGTATGTATAAGAATATTATTACACCATGGTGGTAAGTAATTTTTCCGTACTCTCATAACTTAGCTCCTGGAGGAATGCATTCACTTTCTTTTTGCACATGATTCTAGGTAGGTTAACTATAGGTGATATACGATTTATTTTATTATATAGAAATGCACCTAAGTAGCGAAAAAACTGCTTCAAAAATTGAGTGGAATGATGTATGTGACGACAGTTTACAGGATTGTACCGTCTTTTACCAAGCGAGGCCGAAGGATGATAGGTAATTAACGAGTGCTGTTTTAATATGATGCTTAAGATAAAAAGCTGGCGTACTGTCAAAACTTTAGCCTCCTTGTATAGTAGCTCTGTGGGATAGCGGTAGGGTAGAAATAAGGACACTTTTAGTATAGCTCGCTGAGTTCTCTCTAATTCGATTATCGTGGATTTCGGAGCACCTCCCCAGACAGAGATGCAGTATGTTAGGAGCGATTGAGCGAGGGCAAAATAGAGTGATTTCTTTAATTTGTCATCAGCTACTTGTCTCAGGGTTTTGAAGATGTATATTAGTTTGCGTAGCCTAATTTTAAGTGTATTTATGTGTTCATGGAATCTTAGTGTATTGTCTATGATGACTCCCAAGTAATTAACGTATTTAGTATTGCGAATGTGCGTGCAGTTACATAGGTTGTTATGTGGGTTTTCGCAGGTGTGTGATACTATCGTGTGAGAGGGATTCATTGAGGTATTTGATATGTTACTATTAGCTTTTATAGAAAAGGTCATATAATTGGTTTTATCTGTGTTAAGCGTTAGAATGTTATTTCGTAACCAGTAGGAAACAGCGTTGAAACCCATCTGAGCGTGTGAAAAAACCTCATCCCACGTATCAGCACTAAAGAGAACTGCTGTGTCATCTGCAAATGTTATGATCCTACCATTGGAGAGTTTGAGCTGACCCAGGTCGTTAATATATATCAGGAATAAGGTGGGACCTAACACGCTTCCTTGGGGCGCGCCATAAGAGACAGTTCTTTCGTCACTAATGTATCCGTCCATCTTAACGCACTGGGTATGCTCACTCAAGTAGTTCTCAAGTAGTTGAAGCGGGACTCCTCTTATTCCCAAAGTCTCCATTTTCCGTGAGAGAATTGGAACAGAAACCGTATCAAAGGCCTTAGCAAGATCTAGGAATATTCCTAGCACTTTTTTCCCCTTATCCAAATTAGTAACAATATAATCAGTTAAATCGTGTACTGCATCCGACGTAGATTTTCCAGACCGAAAACCGTATTGTGTAGGAGATAACAGACTATATTTTTCGAGGTAATCAACAAGCCTATTATTTATTAACCTCTCCAGAACTTTTGACAGGGCAGGTAGAACGGCTATA
The DNA here is from genome assembly GCA_905147345.3 of Mythimna impura. NCBI lineage: Eukaryota > Metazoa > Arthropoda > Insecta > Lepidoptera > Noctuidae > Mythimna > Mythimna impura. The sequence goes on along the minus strand of LR990357.1, from coordinate 16,063,382 downwards.
GGCCTATAATTAGTGACACGGTTTCTGTCCCCATTTTTATAGATCGGATGTATGATTGATCTTTTAAAGACTTTAGGGAATATGCCTGTTGAGAGAGCTAAGTTACAGATGTGTGTGAGTGGGGGTACAATTAAAGCTTTGTTTTTTTTTGAGAGTGCTACCAGATATCCCATCCCATCCCAGTGAGCAGTCACTTCGAAGGGACATAAGTAGATGCTCAACTTCATCTTCGTCGGTTGGTAGTAGAACCATTGAATGAGAGGTGTTGTTGACTTGAGCTTTGTTAGGTTCTGATGGCCTATCTATTTTTTCCGCAAGCTGTTTTCCAGCTTGAGCAAAATAGTCATTAATTGAGTTTACCGATTCTTTTGGAGAAGAGGATATTGTTAAAAGGTGAGATGTAGCTTCTTTCTTTTTAGTCCTGCTTGTTATGTTATTTATCGCAGTCCATAAATTCTTGGGAGAAGTCAGAGAAAAGATCGCATATGTTTTCAGGGTTATTCGCGGACTTATTCTCATAATGCATAACCGAAGGAATACTTAATTAAATGACCACAAATGTTTAATGTTGTTTTGAAAGCCGTCTTCGATAGATTTTATGTACCAGTTATAGCTGACCCTGTACTCAACCAGAAATCTAGAAAAGTGAGAATTGCTCATAGTCTGAGATGTTGTGGTACAGTTTCCATCTAATCCATGCTTTGGTCTTATTTTTGTAAATATGTATCAGAGCTTTGGAAAAACAGACAGGGTACTTTAATGGCCTAGAAGGAGTTAAAGGTATGTGATTTAATAATTAAAAAAATCTCATTAATTATAAAATATTTCCATTAGCTTCCTCAACGTCTCGGTCGCATAAAAGGTCATACCAGTCAATTTCAGATAAATCCTCGTTAATGTTAGTATAGTCTGCTTTAAAATAATTATATATTTTTACCTCATTACGCATCAAAGAGACATGACTTCAGGCGAAATCATTACACAGAAGGTTGGGTGGTGGTTATCAATCTACACAAGATAGTCTGTGGGTACAGTCACAATGCAGTTGTCGTTGCTAATAATTAAGTCTAGTACGTTTCCGCTTAAATTCTTTATGGTGTTAAATTGGTACGGTAATATCGATCATCACGTACCTACTAAGCTACATTGCCAAGCGCTAAGCTTCAACACTCATTTGATAACCTTTGGCTCCGAGTCCTACCGGATATTTTTATCTCTCGTAATCAAATTTTCTGCTTCCTTATGGGATTTTGACGAATTCAAGCTTCCATCTGTGTTGTGTATTTGGTGCGTGGGTGAGCTTTGACTGAGGGAGTTAAAACTTCACAAAAATATTACTGCTTCAAGAGAAATACGTAATTTAAATATATTTTGAACTCGTGTAGATAAAGTGAGCTTGCGTTATGTTTTCATGTTTTCACAGTATATTTAATGTGGATATTATTCGCCGTTCATTCGCGAGGTTGTTTATTTGCAAAATGTTACTGGAAGTGCTGTAAATACATGCATGAGAACTACGTTATAAAAAAGTACTGAAAATGAATTCTTAACCATTGTTCAGACAACAAAGTTGTCGTAAAGCTTGATCATGACCACGTATTGAATATCGTGGCTATTAAAATGTAGTCACTTTGACGAGTAAACAGACTAAATTATGCAAGAAACGTAAAACATTCTCTCGAAGAGATCGGATGACATACATAAATAAAGAAGCTTTTCTATAGGCAAGAGTAGTCAGCCGATCGTCACTTAGCGTCAGGTGGAATATTTAGAGCAAATGCAAACCTGAAAATAAAAAAAGGGTTTTAAGTATTCAAAACACAAGTCAGGATTTTAAAGCAAATGCAGTTTAGATGACAGTTAAAGCACGGAAACCGATTGAAAAAGAGGCAGAGGAGATGGACGTCGTCATTTACATGAAAGTTTATTTGCCAAGTCGGCGTCGGACGCGAAGTGGCGGCTTTAATTAAACGAGCCACAGGAAGGCCCAGCTGACTCAAAAGATTATTTTGTAATTTATTTTATTAATATATTTGTATTCATTTGTTACGAAACTGTTCCTGTTTTTTGTGAAGCCTGTTTTTGTTTTTGATTTGAAACTCAATAGTAGAGAGTTGATGACGATAGATTTAGTCTGTGGTTAAAACCATACTGTGTTGGCATATCGAAGTATCTTTACACGGTGATAAAAGTACATCGTTGCGATTAACATTGAAATTGTGTTTGATAACCATTATTACCCTTATCATGGCCTTTGTTTTTCGTTTGGTACGTTGAGCTTTTGATACACTACAAAAGCAGTTTACATATTACAAACTTTAAGAGTGAAAGTTCTTATTCAAGTGGCTTGGTCTATGTAAGATGGGGTCTGCATTTCTCCAATCTCTACACATGAAATGGTTCTGAAGTTTTCATATGTCGTCCCGATTGCCTCCCGTCGAGAGTATACAGATATTGTTCGAGGGTTAAGCGACCTTTGTTTCCTGAACCTTAATTTTCTGATGAATATAGGTACTGTGGTTCCGATTTTTCATCAAAAAGAATATGGTTTTACGTTGTGCAAATAATTGATTCATTTATGTTACTAATACCATCGTTATTTTTTTTCAGTACATTCATAGATTTTTTAAATAGGGTCACGTCATGCTGTATTTAAAGTGGGTTAAATTGTCCTGTACACAAAAATCTGTCAATGATAAATGATAAATGATATTTATTTTGTAAATAGGTTTAAAAAAACACTTTTACACGTCAACGCAATCAATTTTGTCTTAGAACCCTATCCCAAATATGATATAATGTGTAGTTACTAATAAAAAAAACAATCTTCTTTTTGAACCTTCATATTTAGTGGTTTGAAAATGAAAATATTTGTGGATTTATAGTTTCTGTACCATGATGGAAGGCTACTTCGCCAATAGAGCTACTTTATTTTATTTGTATTATAATATTATACAATCCGAATTTCATTTAATCAAGTCCTTAAATAAAGTCAAGTAAATTACAATCAAGCAATTGAGAGCTTGTAGATTTCAATGAAAAACAATGTCCTCGACGATCGCTTTGCTGCTCGCTGTCTCCGCGGCACTCGGATCCGCTCAGTGTTATGTTTTCAAAGTACACCTCCGTTTCAGTATAATTAATTGTATTGTTCTATTCACGTATCTGAGAATGACACAATTTTGTTACCTGTACGAAATGAAGTTCTCTCACATGAAATTATATAACAAATGGAGAATAATAAATTTAGTACGTGACGTAACAGGAAAGAAGCCCGACAGCTTTGAATAGTAGGGATTTGTTTTATAGATAATTTGTGAGCTATTCGGGCAATCCGCAAGTGTTGAGGGTTAGGAGAGCTTCCCGAACGTAGGCCGGATTTGAGCGTAGATATAGTTATAATCTGAAATGGACTTTTATCTTATACGAGTACATAGCGGATGTTCATTTCACTGTCTATGTTTATTGATTCTGTTATTCTGTGTTGATTTATGTGTCTTTCGGTAATTGGAAATTCTTGCAACAATGAACATTCTCAATTGAATAGTACACGATTTTTTTTCCTGCGAAATTATATGCCAAATCAAAATACCCATTAGGTACAAAAAATTAGACAAAACAATTAATTAAAACTGAAAATCGTGCCAGACTCGTCAAGTTTTCAGAAAGGTTTGATAAAATTAGATATTTTCATCGTATAAACTCCAGCCCAATAATAAATTTAGATTTAATTAAACTTTATTTAGGAATCATGGCTTATGTAGGCAACTGCTAGACGAAAGACTATCTATTTAATAAAACTTAATTTATCAGACGAACGAAAATAATTACATTCCAATTACTTCGTTCCATGATAGTATAAAAGACTCGTGAATTACATTGTTTGTTTAATATGGGTTGGTCTATACAAACATCACCTAATTCTACAGCGGGAGAAGTCATTGAATGACTTAAAAAAATATGTCCTTCAATAATAATAAGATCCCTTTTTTTTTAGTTGGGAAAATCATCTAATGACAAATCCCGCTCTTGGGCGGATCGGGAGATAGTGTCAGGCTTTTACTGACTAAAAACCCACTCATGTTTCTTCTTAGCCTTCGTCCCAGGGCCCTGGGTTTCACTTTCACACTACCCGTGGCCCCAGTAGGCTTCGACCCTGCTGAGCCCCTACGATTTGCTGACATCTCCCTGAGGCGCGCGTGGAACAGTACGCGCCGTCAACGACTTGGGCTCGGTCCGGACGGTTACCGGACGGTCGTACGGCAAGCCACCCATTGCTCGTCGTCCGCAAGCTCGCGCCTACCCTTGTGTTATGGGTTTGTAATATGGGTTGGTCTATACAAACATCACCTAAATACACTTTTACAGCACGCATTTCATAGGGTGCCGAAGTGTTATCGACTATCCAGTACGATGAAACGCGCTCTAATTACTTTAGACTCATTCGCCACTACAAAGCAGGCGCGATCATAATGGACTTATAGTATTAATTAAAATCACGCATAGATAACACTGCTTCAGAACTTAATGCCAGTCTTTGTACAACACGTATAATTAAGGCTTAAAATCATATTTTAAACGCATTATTCATCATCAATGTTGAAATCCGCGATGCAGCTTTTGATTTTAACTAATTAAATTTAGTCATGCCATCTACTCATTAATAGTTATTTACTCACCAAGTAAACATATGCGGCTTCAATATTCATCCTTCCCTATTTCAGCTCCTAATCATCTTAGTCATCATTGTTATCCAAGATCGACCAACTGTCAAAGTGAAACCGATTGTTATTAGGAGCGCGTACGGGATGAACGTGGTTGGTTATCTTGTCTATTTGTTTGGTAGAGGAGGTTGACTTAGTTTAGTCATATTTTTACGTTAAGAACGTAAGTATAGAAGTTGGCACGTCTGTGGTACAAAACCATGATAAGCTGGAGCTGGCCTCGCACTCGGTTAAAAGTGTGTGTTACGCTAGGCCAGCTCATGGCCCAAATTCTATGAGTCTTGTTTATTTCAGTGGACATTGAATGAATAGACTTTTACTGACTAAAACAGTCTGTGTTTCTTTAGTTACTCTTTGCGTTTCAGGGCCACGGTAACCCTTTCGAACAATCCTGCAGCTTAAAATGGTATCCACGCGGACGCTCGGCCGACTGTACCTGCACTTACCTACGGGATTTAGACGAATGAGCATATTTTAGTTTAACCAGCTTAATATTCACTGAACACTAGTCACTTAAAAAAAATATGTTGAAATAATTAAACTCTAGATTACATTGTAGTAATAAAAATATAACTTAATTAAAATACTTTGACGGACACCTCGCATTATAAAATGCGAGGTGTGAATTTTTTACGTAAAACTCATTTCAACGAAATGAAAAGCGGGCGAGCTGAGAGTGGCCCCGGGGGCCAGCGCTGCCATCTGGGGAATCCGCCTTAATTTGTTCATTAACCGTAGAACAGGAGGCGACCCCTTTGGTAAATTCATACTTTTAGCTATAGTTACTACGACCTTCTCTGCTTAGAATGACTTTCGATGCCAAAGCCTTTCTGTGATCTTTAGTATTTTACCCAAACTAATTAGACAAGTGATAATATATATACACGTATAGCTTACTAGCTTCTGCTAGCGGCTTCGCTCGCTTGAAAGTAAGTTTATCCATACAAACTTTGGACCCCCGTTTCATCCTCTTAGGGGGTGAATTTTGGAAAATCCTCTCTTAATGCTCGCCTACGTCATAAAAGGAAACCTTATGCAAAATTTCACGCTCCTAGTCTCAGAAGTTTCGGCTGTGCGTTTATATGTCAGTCAGTCAATATAAACGTGCGTTTATATGTTTATATGTCAGTTTAGGTGTGCGCCATATTTGACGTAAATAAATTGTTTTTCTTTCTTTTTCTTCTTTCTAGTCATTTCCTTTTTTTTAATTTATAGATTGATTTATAAAACTCGCTAACCCTATGCTTATGTTAAATACTGTGTAGCGGATTCTAAATTCAAATTTTCCATAAAAAAACTTAAAATATGGATATAGTTTTTTTTTTTCATAAATAAGGCATAAGGCCGATAATAGGGATGTCGTTTGCTCTAAAGGATCTCGAGATATGTTATAAGATCATTATGCCAAAAATTAAATACAAATAAAAGCTTTAAAGTAAAACTTCAAATTTTCCTCTCTTAGGTACTACTTCTAATTGCGAGAACCCTGGAGACCAAAAGGAGTTTCTGTACAAGTAGAACATTTAAGTGTCTCTAGATTGATACCCTTGGATTTTTTACAAAAAAATACTTGAGGATTACTTAAAATCTTATCTATCTCGAGCAGTAATGTAAATTTTTGCTTAAGTCGATTCATTTATAATTCAAATACTTGAGACCAACTTTTTAATGAAAGTATCCGAGAAGCAAACGATGAGAATGTCATATTAAATTACAAGATTATTGATTTTATTTAACTCTTTAACATTGCCTGCGGTCCCTATGTTTAAACTATTGAATGTATTATACTTGTATAAACATATATAGTGTTCTTGTATTGTGATTAGTATAGTGACAGTGTTAGTTAATAGATTATGAGATAAATTGGATAATAATAGAGTTCCTATTCCATTAAATGCAGGATGGAAGCCTTACCGTTCGTCGTAATAGCGTGGTACGTTTAAACAAAGCCCCGTCTAATCAAACCCCAGTAGGCTGTATTGTAGCGCGCTGGCCGGCGGGGTCGCCTCCCAATATTGTAGGTACAGGCGGGATTATGGCGGAGCATCATGCCTTGTCCAGAGTGAACATGCGGCGGCTAGAGCGGGAGCGGGCGCGGTGGCGGGCACGATGTGATGGCTGGGCTAGACGTGTAACTTAGAGTTGAACAATAGACGATCACTCGCTGGTGAAGCCGTTCCGTCACGTCGCTCTAGCACGATATGAAGGGTGGGCTAGACGTATTTCTTCAGGGTTAAACAATAGACGATCACCCGCTGGCAAGGCCGCTCTGATATGTCGCGCTAGACCAATATAACTTCCTTATAGACGCAAACGACAGTTATGTTTCGAGACTTCACACCAGCGTAAGCATCCACATAAGCTCCTTACCCTGATCAGGACCTTAAACTACCAGCTTAATGGATTTACTGCTAGTTCCTCCCCACAAACGTACTCTCCTTATTTACTAACACAAGGACCATTTTATAATTGTTTACACAGCGTTTTTCAGTTCGTTAATTCATTTGGTAAAAGCTCTATCAACAGAATGAATGAACGGCGCGTCGCGGCGGTAGGTGTTTAATAATAATTAAGTTGTATGACGTTTTTATACTTGTTATGAAGAAAAAGAGAGGTTATTTTCGAAGAATTTGCAGGTTTCTTGTTAAAATGATTGATGATTTAGTAAAAAATTGATCAGGAGTCTTCACGGGGCACTATGCCACCAACAGACAGCTCCACAACATTGGACTAGCAAGCGACCCGACTTGCAGGATCTGTGGAGATGCAGAGGAGACTATGCTACATTTGCTGTGCGACCGTGCAGCACTAGGCTCCAAAAGACTAGAGTATCTGGGCCAACCATTTCTAAGACCAGAGGACTACAGGCTCAGCCCCATCAAGGCCATACTGGGACTCATGAAGAAGGTGCACGGAGGGCTAGAGGTTGAGTAGACAGGAGGGGCATAGCACAAAAGATCCAGAAGGATGGAAGTGCTCTGGCCTAGAGCCAGCTCCAAAACAAGATAAGATAAACAATTGATTCTTGTATAAAAATATATCGCTTCTACTGTTCTTTACCCTGGTCCAACGTTTTTTTTTTTTTTACGAAAATCTATTTTTATATCTAGCGTTGAACCTACTCATAATTTGCACTAAGGATAGTGCAAATTATGAGTAGGTTCACAGGAGTGGCAGTTCATTGCTGGGTTGGGCATCTATCTCCAATCATATGATATTGTGATATCGAAGAAGATCGCATCACATATTTGTTGCTCTTATTAACTTAAGGACTGGCTAAACAAGTACACTTTTAAAGATTATGCGAATATAGAATAGGTATTTGAATTTGATGGGTAAAAGAAATGATTGTTTTTTGAGTCAGAATATGAGTTATGACGGCTAGCTTGAGAGCCGTCGTAATAGGTAATAGGTTATGCATATTGAATGTTTCTATAAATAATACGATTAAGGCTGCTTTTCCACCAGAGATGTGCTATGCAGCTATGCTGCGAGGATGTAATAGCTAAGCTGTGAAACTATGTGACCGTTTCCACTGATACTAAGCTATGTAGCGGTGCGAGTAAGATGTGCTATGAAGATGCGCCGCCGCAAAGTAGCTGCGCGAGGAAGATGCGCAGCTCGACCTATGCGATGTATCAGTAGGGATCCATAGCACGCATCCGTAGCACGCATCCATAGCACGCATCCATAGCACACATCTATAGCACGCATCCTTCTACATAAAAAAACATATCTTAGTTGCATCCGTTTCCACCAGTGCTCAGCTATGTGCACCAATGAATATGATTGGTGGATATCAAACGCATCCAAAGCAACGTAGCATAGCACGTTGCTTCGTCGTGCGTTGTTGCGTCGAAGGTGCTTTTTCTGGTGAAAAAGCACCCTAAGCATAGTGCTTCTAGAAATAAATCCGATAATTAGATGCACAGTAGCGTTTCATTTCTCTCCGCGCATAACAGTATCATCCTCAGCTGTTTTCATTCAGCTGCTTCAGTCATACTGCAAATATTCTCATTCCATTTAGTCTAAAGGTGACTTCAAATTTTTTTTTACGAGTAAATAATATAATAACTTCTCTCGCTCCACCCAGAGCGTGAGACTTGTCAGACTTTTACTGAATGAAACCCACCTAGTTGCTCTTTGAGTTCCAGGGCCGCGGTGACCCTCTCAAAACAATTCGCAACCCTGGTTGGGCGGGACACGGTGGAGCATACGGTAGAAGTGTGCGAGCACCGTCGTGTCCTCGTGGGAGCGATCGGCGGCAACGATCTCTCGCGCCGGGCCTTGGCACAGGCCATGGTCCGGAGCGAGGAGGAGTGGCAGGTCGCCTCCTTCTGCGAAGCAGTAATGTTAGCAAAGGAGGCGGCCGCACGTGCGAGGGAACGGCCCTCACGCCCCAGCCGCCGGGATCCCAATCCCGATTTCCAGCCACCGTAGGCGCAGGCTTGCGGACGGCAAACAATGGGTAGCACGCCGTCCGGACCGAGCCCAAGTCGTCGACAGCGCGTAATGTTCCACGCGCACCTCAAGGAGATGTCAGCAAATCGTAGGGGCCCAGCAGGGGCAAATCTAGGGGTCGAAGCCTCCTGGGGCCATGGGTGAAGTGAAAATGAACCCCGGGGCCCTGGAACGCAAGGCAAAGAAGGAACAAACGAGTGGGTTTTAGTCAGTAAAAGTCTGACACGCCCTCTCGCCCCGGGAAATGTCATTGGATGATTTCCCACCTAAAAAAACCCTGGTTGGGCGACTTTACCTTAGCTTACTTTTGCCAATTCGTAGCCTGGATGCTCGAACACCTCTACCCCGACGGTCATCTGTTGGGTCTAAAGCATAATGAATAAATAACACTCGAGAATGAGGGATGGAGGTAAAATAATGAATTTTCTCAATAAAAAATGTTATAGTGTCTATAAAATGTAACAAAAGGCATCCTTTTGAGAAAAATCTCTCCGAGCATAAAATGTTTATGGCTTGGATTTATTACATGAAAATATTGCAGCTTTTATGAACCCTGTCTTTAATTTTTAATAGCTATCAGATTCCTGGAATTTTATCAATCACTAGGTGTTTCCATCGGGATGAAAATATTGTTTTTTCACCACCTGCTCGATAATGCCCGTTTATATGTCATACAACCATCACTCAAAGCAAGTCATTCTGTCCCTAGGGAGATAAAACAGTATGGGCGATCCCTAGGGAATAATGAGATTTGAATTTGGAACGTCAAAAACCGTCAACATTATGTGAACTAAAATGTACGTGCATCAAACAAGTTTATTCAAAATTCAAACTGGCCACTAACAAAAAAAAAAAACAGAATAAAACGTGGTCGTGGTTACTGACGAGGTTCGAAAAAAAAAGTAATGAAAAAGCGGGAGCGATAAAGACTCGCAATGCTCGGGAGTTAATTATATAAATCCCTCACTGTCGTTCGGGATTAAATTTAGTAACCTTCGTTTCGTTCGGAATTCAACATGCCGCCCGCGACTTAAAGACACTGCTTTATCCCCTAGTCACATAATCTACTATTACTAGCGAGGCTTCGCACGAGTGCAATGCTGATACTAAATATACTACAGAATGCAACGTTCACAACTTTTTTGTCATTGGACAATACAAACATGTTATAACTGGCCATGTGAAAAACACTTAATGCTCAAATCTAAGCCTGCAACGTTTAAAGTTTGACCCTGCGATTTATTAATGGTCATTGCAAAAGATATCTTTACCGCAAATAGTAGGCGTTTAAATTGGAACGGTAAATCCGATGGTATCAGAGGAATTCGAGGAATCAATACATCTTCTCCAGCGCAATCGCTATGTCCCTGCATTTTAAATCTGTAATATCTTCGAAAATATTCATTTAAATTAGATGCTGCCAAATTGATCTATATTAAATGCACAATGTACTTAATTGAATAAGGATTGATGCTGTATTGCTTAAAAACACTTCGTAAATAAGCCATTATTTCTCGTAAAAAGTAAAGATTAAAAAATGGTTATTGTGGGTTATCCCTAAGAGTTAGACATAATTATACCTTTGCAGATTTTTTGTAGATCTTTATAAGGTGTACAATACTGTAGTACATTATTTTGATCTATCTCGTAAGGTTCAGTCAGCGTTTGCAGTGTAAGCGCAAAAAATGTGTTTATTTACGACATCATATTAGTATATAAAATTATTAGTGTTTCTCTACTATATTATGCATGTATTATTATACATATAAACCTTCCTCTTGAATCTCTCTATCTTAAAAAAAAACCGCATCGAAATCCATTGCGCAGTTTTAAAGATCTAAGAAATCAGAAATCAGAAACGTTTTTTTCAAATAGACCAATTACAGGCACTTTTGAATTGTCAAAATGTCGGTCAGTCAAAAAAAGTGAAGCTAAATTGCACGTTCCAAAGCGTAGATCTCTATGGAGAAGAATGTGCAAGAAACTCCATGGACACTCTTTTAAATCATATTATGAGTTACATAAATCTTGGTTACATATTTCTTGTCGCTTCTAATATGTGAGCACAATGTAGATAAGTAGGTAATAATAATAAAAATAAAAATACACTAATAAAAAAAAATAGAAATAAGTCACTAAGCATACATAGGGACAGATAGTGGGAAGCGACTTTGTTTTATACTATGTAGTGATTGTGAGATGCCCATGTAGTTTCTTTTAGATTAAAAAAATGCATTATGACCATCAAGATTTATTTTACCGTCATAAATAAAACACAGAATAGACGATTATTAAGAACACTAAAATCTAAATGACGGATATCAGCTTCTGACATTATGATGAAGATAATGCATTACGTAAATGAAGACGAACGCCTTACAATTGTGCGCTACACAATATAACAATTTATCTGTTAGACACCTGAAAAAAATCTTATTTTTAAACTGCCTTTTAGGCGACCCTGACAGCTTTAAATAATTAATCACTCCGGTAAAACCCAGGGTGACATTAAAGCTCATGGAACGAGCACGTTTTAGTACTAAAACAATTTTGCTTTAACAACCAATGACCAGTATTGTTACGAGCCACAGTTACGTGATTGTTTTCCGTATGTTGTGTGTTTTCCAATACCAACAGTAATGCTTTTCTCTACAGAGTCTCGACTACCGCGCTCTTTTGTTTACTTTATTCAACTTGAAACGTTAATAAAATCTAGGTATTTATATTTTCTTTTTATATTTTCCTAACTTTTATATAATGGTTATTTGTGCAACAAGAGAGCAAAGTCGTTTTTTGCTGCGAGTGCTGATTTTGAATCCTGAGTGTGGTGAGAGATTCAAAGACACGAGATACAACAAACTTTGCTCTCGTGTAACAAGCATAACTTTTCACTTCAGCAGCGAGAACACTTTAGGAGATAAAATAATAAACAGGAATAGATTGAAATAACTGTTTATTGTGAATCAAAATAATTACCATTGTAGGTAGAGGTACCAATTCAATAAAATGAAACATTTTAAAAGTTAAAATATATTACGTAACATTATTGAAACTAGAAATAAATATTTACAGGTTAAATATCAGTTTTATTTGCAGTAAATACTTATTTTCGTTTAAATACAACAATAAGTTAAAAATTCAATAAATTACATTAAAAGACATAATTATCTTTTTGCAAATCTTTTCTTTAGTTAGTACGAAATTCCGAACGTCTTTGAGGTCGAATTCAAAATCGGAACTTCGAAAGGGCTAACCTTTTTCTCTCTCTCTTTCTAATGGCGGGAAAGAGATAGAGTCTGAAAGTTTCGAATTGTATGATTAACCCAAGGCTGAATAAGATATTCGCGGTTTTCTGAAAACAAAAATTAAAAAGTTACTTTGTCTCACTCAGTGAGCAAAATCGCATTTTGCTCACTGATTTCAGGCAGCAAAACCTACATGTTTGAGCTACTGAAGTGAAATAGTAGATTATGTGACTAGGGGATAAAGCAGTGTCTTTAAGTCGCGGGCGGCATGTTGAATTCCGAACGAAACGAAGGTTGCTAATTTTAATCCCGAACGATAGTGAGGGATTTACATAATTAACTCCTGAGCATTGCGAGGGAGTTAATAAAGAAACCTGAGTGAAGTGAGGAATTCAAGCCACCCAAGACAAAGACAGCTTTATCCCCGTGTTGGATACTCTACTTTTTACACCATCTGTGAGATAATTAAAAGATAATTTAGTAAAACAAATCATATATTAGAGAAATATAAGTATTATGTACACGTTAATCTTAACTATCACTCAACATGTCTCGAGATTTGAAACAAACCAAATTCACTACTCTAAGATTCTATAGTTTCAATTTTCTTTATCGTTCCCGCTATTTCATTGCTTTTTTTTTCGAAACTCGTCAGTAACTACGACCACGTTTTATTCTGTTTTTTTTTTAGTGGCCAGTTTGAATTTTGAATAAACTTGTTTGATGCACATACAGTTTTTGACATTCCAAATTCAAATCTCATTATTCCCTAGGGATCGCCCATACTGCATTATCTCCTTATGGACAGAATGACTTGCTTTAAGTGATGGTTGTATGACATATAAAACGGCATTATTGAGCAGGTGGTGTAAAAAAGGGCATTATCGAGCAGGTGGTGTAAAAAGTATATTTCATTATTGCATCTGTCTGTTCGCGGTAAACTCAAAAACTACTGAACGTATTTTCATACGGTTTTCATCAATAGACAGAGTGACTTGGACAAGGATTAGTAACACGCGTGCTAAGTTGGGGCGGGTCACTAATTTCCAAACACAACAAACAAACGTTTTTTAAACATATCTTCTTCACTTAAATTCATGTTCTGCCTAATAAAGAAATGTTGTGCAAAGTAGTTTTGTGTTGTTAAGTATTTACATAACAAGTAACCGTCTATAGATATATCCATAGAAATGTATAGAAACTATGCCTGACACCGTCCGGCCTCGAACAATTGTTGTTCACACAAAGCTCCGCTGTCCAGGGGAAACAGATAGATTTCATAATAATGAACAACAATATCCCAGGACGATATATACGGACACAAGATTTAATAAAACTGTTCACCGTTAGACGAAGGGCTGGCAACCTGTCACTAACAGTTCCCCACTAACAGGGTGCAATGTTTCACTGTTTCCACCACAACACGAACGGCATTTATTCAAACACCGCATTCGTGGCAAACGTGGGTTCAAGAATTGTTACACACCCAAATTTACACCTTAATTGAAACTTACTTTAAGCCGTCAAAGATAATAAGCCCGGTTTTATCTGTCGAGTACGACATGTACAAAAGAGTTAAGTACTATTAATTATTATTTTATATGATGTATTTATTTATTTCTTATTACTAGGAACATCAACGACATATTAACAAGATATTTTACATGTAGATAACTTTACAGACGTTCGATTCTGTGCAAATATGTCAATTAAAGGTGTACACAGCTTATACAATGTAGGTATATTTCAATTTTCAATTGTATTTGTTTGTTTCAGGTACAGTGTACAACATCCGCACTAGTGTGAGCCGCGACAATGACCGAACTGTGAACATTTAGAACGTAACAGTGATATGAGTGTTGGTAATTAACTGGACAGTGATTCAAATGAGTGTTTTATAAACCTGAGTGGTGTTCCGTAGCCATGAGTTTCTTGACGTCGCTGGGGCAGTATGTGGCGGGCATGGCAGACAGCGTCGCCGGGCTGGCGCTCTCGCCACGCCGCGTGCCCCCCTCACGCCACCGCTCCGCTGAAGAGTCGCAGGCGCAACCACCGCCACCATCCACTGCCACCATGAGAGGTAACTTAACTCTAGAGATGGACTGACTAGTCGTCGAATAATCGGGATAGCCGTGTTTTTCGCCGGTGACTAGTGTACCGAGTAGTTGGCCATTTGAGCACTGACTAGTTATCTAACCTTCCGAGTATTTTGTATCTATTTAGTCAACTAGTTAGCCAAATCTATAGTCAGCCTATCTCGACTAAGGTCACATTTTTAAAGGCACCTTTTCGCCTTTGACTTTGTTAAAGTTTTAAGACTTTTGATGTTGGCTCCCACTTCAAATTCCGCAAATTGTTCGCTAACTCAAAGGGTTGTTTTAAAATCTAGCAAATCTGTTGGCAGTAACAAGTAATCAAGAAGACACAAAACATTTTAATAATGATATTTTTGTAAATGAAAACTTACTCAAAATTTTTGAGGGTTAGATGTAGAGGTGAGATATGTGCGTTTATATAATAGATTACCTGTATACAGTCGCAATCTATTATATAAATAATAAAAAACCAAATGAACGTGAAAATCGTTTCATATAAATTACAAACCAGCAAATGTCTGTGCGATTCCTGGTGGATGAATGGATATGAATACCAATTAATGAAAACAGACAGAAACATATTTCTGTTTAATTTAATTAATTTATATTTGTCTACATACCTAGTCCATGGTTCGGATTTATAACCGACTACAGCGAAGTCAAAAGGAGGGTTTTGATATTAACCATTGTTTTTATTTAGGTATATTTATATTTATCTGTTCCTTCGTAACTTCGAAACTACTTATCATAATTGGGTAGGTACTTGACAGAACCCTTAGTCGGCAAAAACAAAACCCTTACTTCGATCATTTTGTTATCCGTCTGTTTGTCTGTCAACACCGTTTTTTTCACTAACGCGTGGAGGCATTCATCTGAAATTAATAGCCGGCTAGCCTTTAGAGAAGTGAAAAAATCAAGCTTCTAAGTCAACGTAATCTAAAGATTATGCCGTTTATGCTCCGTTTATGGAGCAAGTTTTGAAACTGAATCTATAAGTTACCCGATGACCTAGATTCTTGAAATTCGGCAAGAAACAAGGTCTTATAGCACAAGTAAAGGAAAATAATGAAAACCGTAAATTTGTAGACGTCACAAAATAATTATTTTATGCGTTTCGGAAAATCTTCAAGACTGGATACTGGAATTGGACCGTTTGCATAGGTTAGTTTATACGGAACCCTCGGTGTGCGAGTCCAACTCGTACTCGACTGGTTTTTTAATGTGTATCAATAAGTAGATTACGTTAACCAAAAACGCCACAAAATTAAAATTAAAATTTATAACCCTTTTAAATTTGGTAGAACGATAAACAATTAAGTAAAAAATAGGATGCAGAATCTACAACGTGACATCACCGCCATTAGGTTACACGCGTAGAAAAGAGGTAGCTAGATGTTCCCGTCACGCGTTCAGCGTCCACCCTGCCTCGTACAAATATTTGTAATGTTAATTGCTGCTAGATTTTATGACCAAATTTATTGCTATTTTCAGAAAAAGATTTACTTTTAGTGTTGGATTTTGAGAACAAAATATTGTACATAAATAAACACAGCAAAGTACCCAATTTGATAAATTAGGTATGTATTGTTGGAAGCGCCTTGATGACATCACAGTAAATCAATATGGCGCCCTCTAATGTACATAAAGTAATGAGTAAAAAAACAGTTTTTAGAAATGTGTTGTGTTGGGCATCAAATGAGATTAGTTATTTTATGCGTATTATTTCGTTTTTGTTAAAGCATGTACGTTTGCATTACTTATATCACAACAACAATCACAAGATTAATAAGGAAAGAAATACGAAAGACGAAACAAAGACTGAGAAATTCGAATCTCCAAGGAGAATGGGCGTTCTATCATGATACATTGAGGAGTGCTGCGAGCCGAGGTTGTACAAAGATTTGCATTACCGTTCAGCTTATTAATAATAATAATATAATAATAAACTTTATTGTCAGACCAGAGATCCATATTTTCATTACTAACAATTGATACCTACTAAAGACAAACAAAAAGACATACAATACAATACAAAACAAAACAATACAATACAACACAATACAGTACAATACAAAAAGCCTACTTCACATACCTGAAAGACGGTCTGTGTACCGCAATCCAGTGAGACACCATTAGGCCATCCACCCTACCGGCTACAGTAGCCACGAGGCTATTGGGGCTGTCGCGCATCCGACGCATCAGTGAAGCGATTCTCAGCCGCAGCAGTGAGCCGAAATCCGGAACACGCGCGTCCGCGAACATCCCCGACGCGCTACAGAAACGCGGCAACCCCAGCATTACCCGGAACGCGTTATTATATTGGACTCGTAGAGCATTGTACGAGCCCTGTGTATAACTGACCCACAGGGCGCACGTGTACAGCGACTGGCAGTAGGCCCTGAACAGTGTTATCTTAACTTCACGCGTACACCGTGCGAACCCGCGAGCCAGCATGTTACACCTGACAGCCAACGCTCTACGTTCCCTCTCTAAGTCAGCGTCATCCGACAGACTATCGGTGACCCAGTGTCCCAGATATTTAAAACGAGTGACTCTTTTCATCGGAACTCCGCCCAAGGAAACCGGTGGAACAGTGCCACATATTTTATTTTGCTCCCTAAACACTAAGAGCTCGCTTTTTGTTTTTGTTATTATCTACATAGAAAATTCTAAAAAAGGGAGCCCCTAACTAATACAATAGAGACTTTTATGTCCTATGTATTTGTGGAACTTTAAGAGTCCTAAGCATGCAATTCCGACGTCTGGCTCGGACTGGGGCTTAAGCGGCTCCTGCCCAACTTAGAGGGTCCAGACGCCTCTTGCCGGAGGCTCTACGCAGGCTTCGTTCGGTCCATGGCCCTTTATGGGGCGCCGGTATGCGCGCCGTCGCTGGGAAAGTGACCGGTGGCCAAGCTGAACACATGCCTGAGGGCCATGGCCATACGGATGGTGCGGGGATACCACACGGTTTTCCGCGAAGCGGCGAGCCTCCTAGCTGGCCTGCCACCATGGGATTTGGAGGCAACGGTCCTTGCACGCATGCACGATTTGCGCGTGGAGATGCAACGCCTGTGTGAAACTCCACTGACGCGATAAGTCGCGGTATGGCGGATAGAGTTCCGGCGGGACCTCATGATGGCGGCAGCGATTGTCGCACCCCAGTGCTGGGCACTCCTTAATTATGGTGGTAAGTCCCATAATTAAGGAGCTGGCTGAAAAGACCTCACGGCGTCCTCACCTTCCGCATGACGCAGGTTCTCACCGGACATGGACAGTTCGGGAGGTTCCTGCCCCGGATTCGTGCGGAAGAATCGCCCGGGTGTCACCACTGTGTGGACCACCTGAAGGAACATAGGTGGGTTTTAGTCAGTAAACGTAAGATACAACCTAGAGCGAAAGGAGTTGACTTGATGATTTTCCACGTAAAAAAGACAAAGCTACTTATCATACTAATATTATAAAAGGCAAAAGCTTGTATGTATGTGTGTTTATTACTTCTTCACGCTTAAACAGCTTAGATTTGGATGATATTTGGCACCCGCATTTTATCCCAGGAGCCCCATGTAAATATTTTCTAGTTTTACGCGGCCGAACCCACTGGTACAAGCTAGTTTGCAATAAATACAGTATATCATATGGTAATAGGTATATATAATTTTTTAATACATTCTCATTCAATTTTAAAATATAATGTGCAAAATTCTATCAAATTTAACCCAATTAAATGTTTTAAAGTAAATATTAAAGTTTCTAAACTCGAGATAGAATTAAATAGGTATCGGACTTTAAAATATTATTACTTATAGAAATAACACAAATTAACACAATTAGAAGTTTTAAACTAAACATCAAGTTTTATAAACTCACCACAATATCAAATAACAGACTTAAACATTTAGAGATAGATACTCAGACAACATCTACATTAATAAAAATGAATGTTTGTATGTTTAATTGATGTTTGTATGTTTGTACTCTATGCGTGCCTAAACCATTGAATTGGGAGGGAATCTCCAATAGGGCTGGACCGATTTTGACGAGACTTTCACTGACTGATAGCTGACGTTACAAGGAGTAACTTAGGCTTCTTTTCATTTTCCTTCCGGATCGGGGTTTCAAACTACGGGATACAATAACAATATGTCTCACAGCTACGCCAAATAGGTCCAGTTCAGCATAATGCCAGACAACTACGTAGCAGTTGCCTGACGCTGGTTTTCAACTAAATCTTAGAGTGATGGTACGGATGAAAATCAGTTTTTTTATTTGGGTTGCGATCCAAGGTCACGGTAGCATATTTCGAACAATTCGCGATACCATGTCATTATATTATGAGTAATTCAGTAGTATGCAATATTTTTGGCAAGGTTGGTACACGACCAGAGACATCCTCTAAACATATTTTCTTGTTTGTTATATTTTTGAGCACGCTTTTGTTAAAGTCGAGTTTTGGTTTTTGATCTTATATTTTGTCTTCAATCGATAGTTGGATGTTTCATAAATTATCCCTCTTTCACAACACATTTTAATATGCTGGATAACGTATGATAATATAATAATATGTAACAAACTCGACTTGGTTATATTCCAAACTTTTAAAACAGGCGGCAGTTTAATAGGGTGGCCAACTCGTATTGCAACTTTAGATTAAGATATTTTACTATAAAACGAAAATTATCCGATTTTTTTTTCATACTTATGTTATTTTGCCAATCTGTATGTCCACCAATATCAACCAAATCTTAACTGGTTTGATGGCTAAAAATGCGCTGCTTTTGAGTCATGTCATCAATTCGTGTACTTTAGGTAGGTTCTTTTTTATTTTATTAAGGAAAAGAAACCATTCTACAATATATCTTACATCTAATAACATCTTAAAATAGGCTAATGTACAATTCACTACATTTCCACATATATTACTTTAGAAGATTACATAAACTGAACGTGTTTACGACTAATTTTTATTACAAATTATTTAAGTCTGAAAATGACACTGTAACATTTTAACAATGCTTTTCTTAAATTAATTGTGACTTAAGGCAAATATGTTAACTTTTTCAAAGTAATTATTATATACTAGCTTCTGCCAACGGCTTCGCCCGCGTAAGAGTAGGTTTCTCCATACAAACTTCCAAAGCCGGTTTAACCCCATTAGGGGTAGAGTTTCGTAAAATCCGTTCTTAGCGGATGTCTACACCCTATATGGAACCTACCAGCCAAATTTTAAGTTTGTAGGTGTTAAAGTTTCTGAGATTTCGTGAGTAATCAGTGAGTGGTATTTCGCTTTTATATAAATAGATTTTTACTAATCTGTGAAGGAGCGTGTTATGTTGTTGTGTTGTGTTGGCAAAGGAAGCGGCCGCACGCGCGAGGGCACGGCCCTCACGCTCCAGCCACAAGAATCCCGATCCCGATTTCCGGCCACCGTAGGCGCGGGCTTGTGGACGGCGAGCAATGGGTAGCTTGCCGTCCGACCGTCCGGTAACCGTCCGAACCAAGCCCAAGTCGTCGACGGCGCGTAGTGTTCCACGCTCGCCTCAAGGAGATGCCAGCAAACCGTAGGGGCCCAGCAGGGTCGAAGCCTACTGGGGCCATGGGTTCGCTTCTGAAAGGAAAACCCGGCCCTGGAATACAAGGCACCGAAGGAACTAGGAATGGGTTTTAATCAGTAAAAGTCTGACAAGTGCGGGAGATTTCCCACCTAATAAAACTATATTTATTTACTTTGTTTATACCTTATTGTTACATCTTATATTAAAACAGAACAAAGATTTATAAAAATAAGTATACAATGGGAGTTCATATTTCACAGAGCAATCTCTTACAGACCTTTGAATGGACTATACAAAACAAAATTGTGACTCTTTAACAAAAAAAAAAAATAGATATCAAACAAAAGCAAAAACTTTCCGCAAGTCAAAAGGGTGAGAAAAAAAGTTGTCTACATCAGATGTGGATACCCTACCCTATAGAAGCTACCGAAATCTTAATGACTTCAAAGTTGTTATGGACCAGATTTAGAAGAGTGTCGTCTCAGAAATTTGTCCCGGGAGGCCTGTTACTTTGAAAGAAAACGTTCAACTTTGTAAAATTAAAAATTTTACTCACTTTTTCGTTGATTTTGAATAGAGTAATTAAAAAACTTAGTCGATTATAATTTTGAGCTTTAGGTACATGATATCGTTCAACCAGATGTGGCCACTGTTAGTTAAGAAGTCGTATATATGTTCAAAAGGGCTGGTAGTGGGAAGGACCTTGGTTGCGGCATGTAAAATCATAAACCTTCATGGTGCGGCGATGGGTCGAGTCGGCCCCCAACGATATTTCTGCCAGTGCCACTAGTACTAGGGTAAATTAAAATGCTATAACTTTGCGAAAACATGATCTAAAGGATTTTTTTTTTGTACTGTTAGGATAACCTTGAACCTTACTTCCTTAGGTTTGATTCGCCCCGGGATCTACCAAACAGGAAATGAGAAAGAAACCAGGGAAAGTGGCAGGCCGATATCGACCTGAACCGCACTAAAAAGTATTTTTAGTAGTGATCGGACAGGCAAAAATAAGGGGATATCGAAAATAGAACAGAATTATCGTAAAAGAAATGAAAAATGTCTTTAAAACATGTTACAACATGTTTTAATTCTCTCTTTTTCATTTCTTTTTCAAAAATTTGGGTTGCATTTCCTGCAATATTATTTTTTTTACTTTTTTTACCCGCTGTTTTTCGTAGCATCCTGCACAATGTTCCGTTTAGCGTTCATGTCAAGGACATGATCATTGTCCTTAGATTTACTTGATTTTCTGAAATGTTTCTTTGTTTTTAATTCCGTGTGATTGAGTTGACTCACTGTTAGGAACTAATAAATAGGTTCTCAAATGAAATTAAAAAGTTAAGGATGAAAATATTTCTTCACTGCGGTCACTATCAATAACTGCAGGGCGAATTACTCTTAACGTAATACGAGCGAATACAGTTTTGATATTTATTGTTATTTGCATAATCGACAACATGGATTCTAAAGTTCAAAGCATTGTCTTTTAGATATAATATTAATGTTTTTAAAATATAAACATAATGTATTTATAAAAACAGTTTCAATTGACGACTAAAAATACGACTAAAAAAAAAATTCACAACACTATTAGTAAGAGTTTTCCATAACTTTCTATAATAATATATTGATAAAAATAATCTCTGGTTTTTATATTATTAAATTGTAATAACAAATCTTGCTACTACATGCTAGCTCGGATGTTATTATTGATTGTTTCTTGTAGGACGCGTGGTTGAATTTACTCGTCATAACTTTGGGGACCTGTTATATAAAGATCCTGTAAAGCAATGAACTCAAAAAGGCCGGAATTTGCAAGAGCTAATCATTTTAATGATAAATGTATTTCAACAAAAACATACAACCAAGGAAACCCAAGTCTCTTCTGACAATTTGTTGAATGCTTTATTCAAACAAAATGTTTGAGATAATTATACAACCATTGTAAGAACTTTTATAACCACATTCATCTGCAAATATTTTTTTTTGACTTTGACTTATCAATATTTTTACAATAGCAGCAGCCGTTCGACTTTAAGCTTGATACATGAATATTGATGAAAAGTCTGGATCTTAATACACTGACCTATTAGCGTTAGTTTACTTGTTACCTGGCCGCTGCATACGTCTTTCTTTGGTGAATCAGAGTCTGATTTTACAGAGAATACAAATATTTATCAACTAGCTGGGATGGGTGCCCCAGCTTCACTCGGGTGTCACAAATCTTTGAAACCCTCGGCTTTTCACTATACTAAAGTATTATACAGCTAAACCTTCCTCATGTGCACTCTGCCTATTGGTGAAAATTGCATAATTTGTTTTATAGTATGTATATAAAATTGAAAGTTTCTAAAAAAGCACACCGATGTAGTGCTATTACCTACTTCATGTGTATTTTATATATTTATCTATTTATTTCTATTATAATCGGAAAACAAACAGTATCAAGTAACAAAATCAACAAATTTTGTAACTAGTAACCAATGACATGTTTTCGCATTTAATTAGTTATATATATAATATATATAGAGCGTGCTTTATAGAGAAAAAAAAGCTAATTACAATGGTATGCACTACAATCATGATATTACGTCATGTAGTGCAAAATAAAACAGTTATCGAACCAATTCGAACCAATGTTTGGTAAGAATTCGATTGAATACAAGCGACTTAGTAGTGGATAAGTCAAGTTCAGAAAAAAACAAATTATTGTAATCTTAAAAAGAACGAATTCTGTCTGTACTTTGTGTAGCAGCGGGAACGTTAAGAAGAAGAAAGGGTATTCTAGCAGATCTAGTGGGGGCGCGTAAATTAATCATGGAGAGAAGTTGCGGGGCTTCGATGTAAGATTCTGCTAACTTAAAGAGGAGATATATCTGATATACTTACCTACTTCTTCTCTCCCTAAAAGGTAGTAGATGGCGCCTTTTGCATCTCGACTCGTAATTATGATCGCGGGTTTTACACTATGGAGGTATCGCGTAAAGTTTCGCTGGACAGATTCCAATCTTGAGATATAGATGGCATACATGGGATTCCAAACCTGCGAACAGTATTTAAGTAAGCTACAGACGAAGGAACAGTACAATATTTTGATTATTTTGAGATCTGTAAACTGGGAACAAGGCTTTGTTAGCTTTATTTACTATGTGATCTACGTGTTTATTTACATAAAACATTAACCATAATACAATAAAAAATAATTTAAGGTATATGTGTGTGGAATAATACTGTGAGCTTTGATCTGTTGGGTTATGAGTGTTTTGTTATAGACATTTTGCCAGTTAGTTATATCCTATGTAGTAGTGGGCGAGTCCTTTGCCATCAACAGGGTACAAACTCCGACACTGGGTTGCCACTGAGAAATTCCAGACACGACGACCTAATAACACATTCCCGACCCGAATCGAACCCAGTACCTTGCGGTTTATATTGGTTCATAGAAACTAATGCATTGTTCCTTCGTAGGATTCCCTCGAGTGGTGCCAACGGAGGGAGCATCGGCGCTGAACGCACGACGCCGCACGCTGGACTGCCTGGCTCCAGCTCCACCGCCGCGCCGAGGAGGATCCTTGCGCGTGCCACGCAACCAGCAGCCACCCGAGAAACCCACCATGGCCTTCTGCAGGAGGCGCCTCTCCTGGCCTGAGGTTGATAACTCCGTCAATTCTGGGTAAGTAACTCTTCTTTTTCCAATTTCCAGTCAATTACCTCAATAGCTGGACGGGTTGACCATGGCCTAGATTGGGACATTGGATAGACTTTTCATTTCAGTGACGTATTCCCGACAATATACGACATTCACGCGGACGTCTCAGTGCTGACAAAAGCCAGTTGAAGTATAATTTCACAATTCGTGTTAAATTAACTTCAATTTACCTAATCCGCGAGTTCTATTTAATGGTTCTAAAGCTGGCGCTCAACAAAGGCTATCAAGACAAATAATGATATTGGGGAAATCACAGGCTCTCGAAGGATATTAACGTGTTTCCACCGAAAGGGGAATTGCAAATTAGCGGGAACTCCTTACGGCCCTGAGACGAAACATGTCAGGAATAGAGATTAGTTGTCTCCTAAACCAAATACTTTAAAACGTGCAGTTGTCGACTTAACTTTTCTTACGTTTGTCGTATATGAACCAATTTTGTGAAAAGCTTCAAATTATTTTGCACTGTAAATTCAAATGATGTGCAACAAACCCCACAGACACGATTTTCCTTTGTACGTAATTCAAAGACTCTAACATATTCAAGGGTATGACACTCTCAATAAGTATTAATCTAAAGAGAAATTCATTGTGTTAAATAAAATGTGAGTGATGTGATGTCGTTAAATGAATCGATTTACCAGCAGGGAGCTCCATTTGGGAGAATAGAAAACTTGATTAAACCAGCGGGTGCCTTATTTATGCCGTCAATTCAAATGAAATGTAATCATTTTTTACCTTTATTGTAGAAAGAGTTCATGAGATCAGATGCGCATATGTGTGAATAAATACGAAATTGAAACTGTTTGAGTTTACGTTTATATTCGTACTTTATCAGACATTCATATTTTATCGCGTATATGTTATCAAATCCATTAATCCACTTTGACGAGTCCATATGCTACACAACGGAAACCTAATTCATTACGCCGTTGATTAGGCTTATCAGTGCAAAGCGGCAAGTAAAAATACTCAGGAGGTCGCTTTTGTTAGGTAATAAAGTTAGCCTTAGTCGGTTTGAAAGTTTTTCAGCGGTGGCGGGCTGGCGTGTTCGCTCCCCCCATTAGCACGGTGTCTCGACATAAGTTGACACGAAAGGTTTTCAATTAGATAAAAGCTGGCAACTGTGGCGCGATGATTGCGAAGTAAAAGGCGCGGGATGCGGGGTAGTGCGTAGTTGCGTAGGTGCCGTGAGGAGGGTGGCAGGCGCGCGAGAGGACGGGCGCCGCGCGCCTCGGGGACACGTGCAAGGACGTGCAACAGGTCGCCAGCTGACCTACTTACAATAATATTATTAAACACTGGATAAGTTTATTGATTTGAGACGAGATATAAGTCCATATAGAACTTCGCATGCAATGCTGATGATATAAATATTAATTTACTATTTTCGTCAACAGCTTTAAACATCCTATGAATAAAATATGTTATCAATTAAAGTTTTTGACTTTAACAAAGTATTGTTCAGATAAAGTTTTAAATATTTTTTTGTAAGCTGAATAAAAAATAACAATTATACCTATTTAGAGGTATGCGGAACAGAGAGTAAAGTCCCACATACCTTTGCTGAAAAGGGAGGATCCTCGGACCAGACGGGTGCTATGTCTCGTGGGCAACTGCCCTAAATATGATTTCTGGCTGTTCTATATGTTCAAATCGCACGGAGAACTTTAATTGTGCGATGCAGGATTAGCTCTTATGTGACGCCCGCCACAGATGTCGCTACATCTATTTTAAAATTAGTTTCTAAATATTTACAGAACAGACCTTCCTTCCTTCAGTCAGTCATCTACTACAGTCGACTACACGTATAAACAAAGCAATTTTTAGGGTTCCGTACTTCAAAAGGAAAAAAGGGAACCCTTATAAGATCACTGTAGTCAGTCTGTCTGTCGGTCTGTCTGTCAAGACCCTTTATGTCGGGAACGCGTGAAGCATAGCATAGCATAGTCGGCCTTATAATGTTCCCACTGTTGGGACTCAGGCCTCCTCTCTAGGAGAGGGAATGGGCTGTAATCCACCACGGGGGCCCAGTGCGGGTTGGTGGATGTCACATGTCTTCGAATTTTTGGTTCTTGGACATGCCGGTTTCCTCACGATGTTTTCCTTCACCGTTTCGAGAGCAGTGGTGATGAAATAAATTACACAAAATAATGCGCCTGGCTGGGTTTGAACCCGCGACCTACAACTCGTAAGTCGGGGCCGTTACCACTGACACGCGTGAAGTATCGAGTTGAAATTAAAACCATATACTCAAATCGGCGGTACCTTGAAGCTGAAAAAAAAAAAAACTTGTGACTTAACCAAAAATAAGGTACGGCCGTTTATGTCGCAAAAACGTATATTTCAATAGGTACTCTCAAGGGAATC
This sequence comes from Mythimna impura, assembly GCA_905147345.3. NCBI lineage: Eukaryota > Metazoa > Arthropoda > Insecta > Lepidoptera > Noctuidae > Mythimna > Mythimna impura. The sequence continues at coordinate 16,037,228 of LR990357.1, read as the reverse complement.
AAAATTCACGAGTCCGACTCGCACTTGCCCGGTTTTTACTTGTTACGATAGTTCTGCTCTGATCCTATGAGAAGTTCTGTTCCATAACTTATTGTCAGATCATGACAATATTTCTATGGGATCAATTTTTTTACTAAAAGATACTTCTGGTATAATCTTTTAGTAAAAAAAAAAACTTTCAAAATCAGTCCACAATTACTACCTAATTATTCCTGCAAGTCGCAACGGAACGTTACTGCTGCAAGTTAAAAACATTCCGGATCTATCTCGGGTAGTGCTTAGTAGCGATCTTTCTTTTGCTACGAATATTTTAACAATATAATTGCAAAAGCCATGTTTGGGTTTATCAATAGATTTGACAAAGAAAATAGGGAACCTTGACTTTGAACGTGTTATATATATAACACTTTGTGTATATAACTTTGTGCGCAGTCTGATACAAATATGTTGTATATTTTAGTGTCTACCGATTTTTGCTTAAAATTTCTTTGATTTTTTTTTTCTTTTTTTTTTTTTTTTTTTAGTTGGGAAAATCATAACAAATCCCGCTCTTGGGCGGAGCGGAAAATAGTGTCAGACTTTTACTGACTAAAAACCCACTCCTGTTCCTTCTTTGTCTTCGTCCCAGAGCCCCGGGTTTCACTTTCACACTACCCGTGGCCCCAGTAGGCTTCGACCCTGTTGGGCCCCTACGATTTGCTGACATCTCCCTGAGGCGCGCGTGGAACAATAAGCGCCGTCGACGACTTGGGCTCGGTCCGGACGGTTACCGGACGATCGGACGGCGAGCCACCCATTGCTCGCCGTCCGCAAGCCCTCGCCTACGGTGGCCGGAAATCGGGATCGGAATCCCGGCGGCGGTTGGGGCGTGAGGACCGTTGCCTCACGCGATCGGCCGCCTCCTTTGCTAGCATTATTGCTTCGCAGAAGGAGGCGACCGCCTGCCACTCCTCCTCGCTCCGGACCATGGCCTGTACCAAGGCCCGGCGCGAGAGATCGCCGCCGCCGATCGCCCCCACGAGGACACGGCGTTGCTCTGCCCAAGCGGGGCACACCTCCACCGTGAGCTCCACCGTGTCCTCCGGGCGGTCCGCACAGTGGCGACACCCGGGCGTCTCTTCCGCACGAATCCGGTGCAGGAACTTCCCGAACTTACCGTGTTCGGTGAGAACCTGCGTCATGCGGAAGGTGAGGACGCCGTGAGGTCTTTCCAACCACGCCTCAAAGAGGGGACTTACCGCCATAATTGTGGCGTGCCCATCTTTGATTTGATATTTACGTAGCCCAAATAGAAAGCGTTCAAAAAACAATACTTAATTATATAAATGCTTGCAGTTTAAAAGCCAAAAAGCCTCAGATTCCTTTGTACTGACGTCATCTCAACGCTCAGTCACGTGGTCAGAACAAAGAAATAGGAGGCGTGGCCGACTCAAGGCGATCAACGAAAAGAGAATCGAAACAAAACGGTTGTAACTTGGCTAGGGGGGCAGACGTAACCTCCTTGACGGTGAATGGTGGCCAACACTAGCTTATATTTTGACGGAAGCCAGCCCCTGTGGGTCGAGACCTTTTTTTGCTGTTATTTTGTGATGTTGCCGTCAGTTGTTGTCGTAATAATATCGGCATCATTTTTCTGAAGTATTTTTACGAGCTTTGAGGTTATACTACGGAAGATAAAGATGACATTAAACAAAATGATGAAAGCGTTATGGACAATTGAAAAGCAGTAGTGGCAGTAAATTTAATCCTACAGGTTAATTTCGGTGAATCTCACCGAAATCAAAACGTGATATCCCAATATATCGCAGTTCAATTTGGCGGCATTTTCCAGAGAAATAGTCGTAACATTGAAACAGCCGTAAAGTAAAAAAATAATAATATGCTTTTTGAATGAACAGCTAGCACAGAAAGATTTAGTTTATAGTGGCATTTATATAGTTTTACGCGAACGAAGTCGCGGTCAAAAGCTAGTTTTAATTAAAAGGCCTTTAAAATCCAATTATTCACTTTAAAATAGGTACAATGAAATGAGCAACATTTCTAAAATGATATTCTAAATCCAGTATGATTCTTTTTTCTCTTTACAAAATCAGTAGGTATCTAAAATGTGGCTTTATTTTATGAATATTATTTTAGGTATCGTGTTCGCTAATGGTAACACGAAATATCACCTTTTAATAGACCACGGAAAATATTAACAATGCGAATAACAAACTTACCACATTTTTGTCGATAAACAGACATTAAATGAGAACAGAGGAAAGTTCCACGGATGGTTTACACTTCACTTGTGCTTAGTGAATGGAGCTGACAGAAATAAAAAAGTATAAAAAGGGAAGAGGGATGAGTGAATCAATACTAATATTTATAAATAACTACATAACTTTGTGTAGGATGTTACAAGATAATACGCATACCTACAATGTTTGTGCGACAGACGGTAACGAAGGCCTTTTGGATGGCCGGAACCTTCTCGGATAGCTTGTCCACCATGGAGGTTGTGCCCTACATACTCAGAGATAACGATTCGTCGAACGAAACTCAGAATAATATACGTGCTCATTTAAATGTATGTAACAATAGATTTGTTGACAGGTCAATGGTCGCAAAACCTTTCTCAAAGTCGTATAGTTCACGTACAGTTTGCAGTTACTAAACAATATTGCTTGTTCTAATGAACTTTCTTCTGAAGGTTGATTCGGCTAGACGGTATTGCGTTACGTAAACACTTATTATGGTTATGAGCTGTGTGCCCGAGCCTTTAAGGGTTAAGCGACATATTAGACCAAACATTCATCTAAATGAACCATCTGTATTCAGTTACGAATGGTCGTTTTAACAACACATTAATGTAAATTAATATTCTTGCACCCGAAATATTTTTAACTAAACGCATTTAAAGGTATACACGCTAGGGTATACCTGACAGGTTTGCCTGTACAGTTATACCTCAGGTAAGCTTGTGTGGAAACCTGCACAGTTGTGCAACATACACGCTCCGGTTTACCTGTAAAACTCAACTGTACAGGCAAACTTAAGTTCTAGGAATTTTAATACCATGATTAGATAAGCAGGTATATAAGCTGTTAGGTTTTTACTTCTCCTAGGAATACCTAGCAACTGGACTGAGTTCTATCGTTGTAAATTTCCCTAGAGATCTTAGTCATGGATCACTGTGAAGGTTTCGAGAATCGGTTCATTTTAAAACATTTGCATGTTTAGTTCAAATTCTTGGGATTCTTAACGTAGTAGTGTCCTCTATTTTTGTAAAGTAATTTTAACCTGTTGTATGCCAGAACGCAGACGTACGCGGGACACAATGGCTTTTTAATTGTGTCTGTAATTCCGGAATACGAAATACGACCCATTTCCAATAAAACCCATTCTGTAGTTTTTGAGTTAATTGTGTTCACACAGACAGATAGTAGCGGTGGGGAGGACACGGTGAAGCATACATTGGATGTGTGCCCTGCTTGGGCGGAGCACTATCTCTTGGATGCAATAGGCGGCAGCGACCTCTAGAAGAGACTGTGTCAATAATTATCGTCCAATTTCACTCCTGCCGTCGCTGTCAAAAATCTTGGAAAAGATTATTAATAAAAGGCTAGTAAATTTTTTAGAAAATAAAAAGATTCTAGCGGATGGCCAGTATGGCTTCAGACCTGGTAATTCGATGGACGATGCGGTACACTACTTTACCGAATTCATTGCAATGAAATTGGATGAGAAAAAAAGTGCCTAACTATTTTTCTGGATCTGGCAAAGGCATTTGACACAGTCTCTCCTAATAAACTCTTCGAAAAGCTAGAGAGCATGGGAATTAGGGGTTCGGCTTTGCTCCTTCTTAAAGACTACCTTACCTTCCGGAATACGAAAGGTTAAAGCTCGTCTGTTTTACACGTGTGATAAGATGAATGAATACGAAGGAAGCGCACACATTATATATCAATGGCTAGCTTCGTGTTTGTAGTTCGATTAGTAGTAGTTTACTTTCTTTCTAGTAGCCTTAGGACTGGTCTAAAGAGTGGGTGCGGCAGAAGGTGAGGTTGCTAGGCTCTAAGACGAATGGAAGCTCGTAACACAGTCTCAGGTCCAAAGGATATCCCTGCCCGAGCGTGGGTTTTGGCTCTGGTTTCCCTGGGAGACAGCAAGCTGGCTGTTCAACAGCTTCTTTCGACTGGATTGGTATTATTGAGGAAGGAAGGCAGGGACTCGAAGTCTCCTTCTGTATACTATTTCATTTGTCTGAGAGTCACCTTCGACAAGGCTTCCAAGTTCCAATCTCGGAGGATCTCGCGAATAAGTTTGGTCTATCCACTTGTTTGGTCAGACAGACTGTCAGGTGTCTGAAGCTGCAGGACTAAAATCAATAGTCAGAGGAAAATGGTCATTCGCATCGAATATAGATACCAAATGATATCCTTTGAGGTAGAAATTCTTCTGGCACAATTTTTTTTTTTTTTTTTTAATTCATATAAACCAGTGCTTGACTGCGATCCCACCGGGATTTCCACTAGTGGACATCCTGGCAGATAGGGAAGCAAGCGTCTATAACTAGATTCGCAAAATACGTGTCGAAAATTAAATAAAGCGTGTTCGGAATTGCTGTAGTAAGGCTAAAGCTCCAGGATTGGCTACACGCGCTCGAACGGTAGCATGAGTTGCCACAGCGAGCGGCCGCAATTCCCGCACAAGTCCCCGGGAAGCCGAAAATTAGAAGGTAATGGACTTCTTCTGTGAGACCATGATAGTTCAGAAGGTGGCGGCCAAACGAGATTGTGATAGGGCCGATCCTGCTCGGATAAGGAGGTATGGGATTCAACCACCTCGTTGCGTTGCCTAATACGCCAAATCCATGCACCATGCATGTTGAAGGAAGGCAAGAAGGAAGAGTCAAGGGTTAGGTCGAGGGCTATTAGATTAATGAGAATCCTGGCCGCCCACCGAGTGACCCTAAAAAAGACGGTGGCACATTGATCACGGTACCCCATGCATATCGAGGATCAGGGGAGACCCCTTCACAGTCTCTTTAAAGATGTGCGCTAACAAGCGTTGTATAAAGGGGTTCCGGGGTGGTCTTTAAAGAGATTGTTGGGCCCTCCTTCCACGTGCTGATGGTGATGACCGGGGTGGTTTTAGTGAAGCAAAAATCCTACACTTTCTGGTATTTTCCTCAAAAGACCAGGCGTCTTTTAAAAAAGAAACCTCTGAAAACCAGAATATAGAAAAGGTAATCAAAAAGGCAAAAGGCATCAAGGATTTTTCTTAGAAAGGTATATACTAAAACGTAGTCAAAGGTTTAGAGTCTCTTTTCGAGTAAATTTACATACACAATCTCTCCTGTACATCCACCAATATTAAAATTTGCTACTTGCGGAAATGGAATTCGGGATCCGTCACAACTTTCTCGTAAAACAGTGGCTGTAGATTGCAAATTCTCGTCTATCAATTACATAGTCAGCTCATTAACGTCCAGTGCTGAGCACGGGCCTTCCTTGGCACGACAATGAATGGAACTACTATTTCTTGTAAACGTGGTCACGCAACATCCTCGAAAACCTACGTAGTTCACCATAGTAAGTATTGTTGCCAATTATCTTGCTTCATTAATTTTCACTGAACTTCACTTGAAAATACAGGCTATCAGTAGACTTCAATTATAATTTCATTCATTCTTCATTTTGTGTCACAAAATTAAAATTCTTAAGCTGGATAAGAATCACCACAAGTGCGTTGAAGAAGGTTCGTATTTTAATATTATCTTGAGTACATTTTAGCCTTTGATATTGTCGGTACATACCTACGTACGTACATGGGCTTCATTAAAATATAGCTGATAAGAAATTAATATAGAAGGTTATACAGAAGACTGAGGAGTATAATCAGCCTCTCTGCTTAGCGTTTGTGGACTACGAGAAAGCTTTTGATTCGATTGAAACTTGGACTGTACTGCAGTCGTGTATCGAAGTGCTGAAGTGTTTGTACAAAAACGCAACTATGTCAGTCCGACTACAAGACCAGACCTCGAAACCTATCCTCTTTCAGCGAGGCGTGAGGCAGGGAGACGTTATTTCTCCGAAACTGTTCACGGCAGCAATGGAGGATGTCTTCAAGGTTTTGGAATGGAGAGGGCTACCGCATTAATGTCAATGGCGAGTACATCACTCACTTTCGGTTTGCTGACGACATAGATAGTCATGACTGAGACTACGGAGGAGCTCAGTACAATGCTTGGTGACCTCAGTAGAGCTTCCGAAAGAGTGGGACTTAAAACGGATAAAACCAAAGTCATGGTAAACAGCCATGTAGTACCCACTCCTATCAAGATCGGGTCATCACCCATTCCTATCATAAGAAGACTTAAAGTCACTCAAAGGGCAATGGAAAGGGCTATGCTCGGAGTTTCCTTGCGTGATCGAATCAGGAGAACCAAGGTTACCGACATAGCACGAAGAATCGCCAAACTAAAGTGGCAATGGGCAGGGCACATTGCTCGCAGAACAGATGGCCGTTGGGTCCGAAAGGTTCTGGAATGGCGACCACGTACCGGAAGACGTAGCGTTGGAAGGCCTCCTACAAGGTGGACCGATGACTTGGTAACGGTTGCGGGAGTCCGATAGATGCGAGACGCACAGGACCGTTCATTGTGGCGACACTTGGGGGAGGCCTATGTCCAGCAGTGGACGTCTTTCGGCTGAAATGATGATGATGATGATGATAAGAAATTCAATATTAGCTTAAACATACAAGTCTTTAAATGCAGTTTAAATAGTTTTTGGAAACATTACAAATATAACCAACTTTCCAAAGATTAATGTTTACACTGTAAAAAGTTCGAACTACAACAAAATAAAAACTTCTGACAGAATAGTTTAAAAAAAATGTAATGGACGCCGTATTTTACAAAAACAGAAATAAAAAAACAAATGCTGGCTTTAATGACATCTACTTAATCAGTTTTTCAGCACTAAATGCCAGTTAATAGATGTTTTATAACACAACACCACTAAACATGCTCTAATGCCATATTGGAATGTACTCGTATTAGGTCCGTTTCAAAAACGAAATACTTTCTTCACTTGACACTGGCTAAATGCACAAACCGTGCGAAGAAAAAGGAAAAAAGAACTCATTATAAATTGAAAAAAGAGAACAAATACTCCTCGTATTTTTTGATTGGATTTCTTCGAATGAAGATTAATGACTGTTTTAATATTATTATTTGCAAATTGATTCCGATTGGATATTGTGACGTAAAATTGGTGTAGGTAGTTTCGTTTCTCAAGTGTCTGTCCAACTAGACTGGTGGAATCAATTTATAGAACAGGCGCGATCACGGTAAAATGAAGCTTACAATTTTATTGTAGGTACCTAGTGTTGACTGTCTCAGTGAAGTTTGTCGAGAAGGTTGAATGGATAAAAATTTATCAAATACTAATACTACAAAAACATTCGAATGTTTACATTAATATTCTAATGGTAAACAAATTAATTATTTATACGAAGACATGACATAAAGGACCTAGTATCCAAGCCAAAAACATTAACAAAAAATGGAAAAGGACAAGGCTGAATGTTTTTTAACATAATTATAGTACCTATGTATAGGCAATAAAACTTTGTGATTCGCGGAAAAGCGTGGGAAATGGAATATATATAATATGATTCCAACAGATTTTTTCGAGTGTTTGTGTGATGGTTTAGTGTTAGGTAAATGTATTCAAAAAAAGAAGATTATTTGGTAAGGTTTGGCCGTACATTTTTTTCTAAAACGAAACATGTCGTTGTAGGGGTCTCGGTGTTGAGGTTACGGACTTATATTACGATGAAATTATGAAAGCTACACATAAAACGAAACCTACATCCATAGTTTCATCGAGACTGCTCTATAAAGTTGGAACACGTTCGGCCAGCATGTTGTATTATGGGGAATGTGTGAGAGTAGTCGCAAAACTCGCAAACTGACCGTCACGCACATGTCACGCGTTACCGATACGCGTGGGCCGGCTTTTATGTCACCTTTATGTCCATTGTACCCTGCCCTGAACCCGGCAAGCCTCTAACTATTAAATAAAAACCTCTGTGTTACAAGTTACGAAACGGTCCCGACTCAATTCTGATTTAATAGTATTGAGTGTGCCCTAAACATTCGGTGTTTTTGCACTTTATTCGGTATATATTAAATTTGATTTTTGTTATAAGAAAATAAAAGATATTGTATATAAAAATGAAACTTATAACATTGTTTGTTATCGTCGTTTGTCATCGTTTAGCAACAAAATAATCATCTTTTGACACAGAATCAGCATAATCGGCCATGTAATATTCCCACTGCTAAAACTCAAGCCACTCTCACACTCTATACAAAAAAAAAAAAAAAAAACAATAAACTCATCATCGTAGTAAAGTAGACCGCATATTATAAACCCTTTCACGTAAATTACATTATTCATATTATTTTTGATATACAGGCCCATAAGTATCGGGTTTTCAGTGTAACTCTGGCACGCTAATAGGGTTCAGTGAGAATGTCAGCAAAGTTCCGTGGCTCGTATTGATTGCTGACATCAATCAGAAGCAACTTGTTGTTTTCCACTTCGACCGTAAATCACAACACCTTTGTGTGAAGGTCAATGTTATCTAATACTTTGTTTCGTGTATCTAACGAGCATTTAACATTTTATGTTGAATCGAGTCCTAGGTTTCTTTTGATAGGATAGGAACTTTCTTGCAAAATAAACTATAACACATAGGTACTTTGTAGAGACTTAAAAGCTGTCTAAAATTTTCCTCTCAAGTAAATTCAACTTAAATAATAGGCTGATGTGCCTACCTACATCAAATATACCCATTAGGTACATTAATTTATTGGTCGACACACATCAAAACAGTTTGACGATTACTCAGCCGTTTACCATCAGTATTAACCCCAACCTAATATTTCGTCTTATCCATCCACATACTCATATTTACGAAAGTAAATAAATAAATGCGAAATAGTATACGTGACAAATGTTCCACTGGACCGATTTAGGGATTACGTATGAATCTCGAAATATAGATATTTAGATAGGTATCAGTAAATACAGGGTAATACATAAAATAAGTAACAATCTAAGTGGCTATTCTATTCTATTCTATTTAGGTGTGGTTTCCGCACTTAGTCCTATGTGGACCATTGTACGTGGGCCATGGCGGCCATAATCTTAGGTGGGCTCATTCCAACCAGCCCACTTCTCTCCAAAAATAGATTAGGCCTCTTAGGTTTTTCAGGGCATCAATAAGGGAGTTCGGGGATCCTAAGGTTCGTGTGCGTATTTTAGTGACACCTATGCAGTCTAGGAGCACATGTGCAATTGTCTCCTCCCCCTCCAAACATGCTCTGCACAGGGGACTATCTGTGATAAATCTAAGTGGCTCCTCCAGTAAAAATAAGTGAGTAAAAAGGTTTCATTTCGCAATTAGAAAATTTTAACACGATCATCTACTTCAAAGTAATTTAAAGTTTATTTTTACAGTCATTTACGAGCCTATTAGTATTTTAAAACAATTAAGTACAACTTCTTTGAACAATTTAAATTCGTTATAATTAGACTTGTGAAATTGTCGTTCAATACAAATAAAGACCTCGGAGTTCGATAAAATGTTTAAGAATATTCATTTAATTAAATTTTCCATTCACGATTAAGTGACTTTTGTCTAAATGTAGATGTACCTAATTACAGAGCTATTTGTCTTTGTAAAATAGAAAAAGAATTTGTCCCGTTTATTTTTGAGTAAAGATCGGTGGATTTGCAAGTCATCAAATGCATCACGTATGAACAAAATTTTAACGCAATTAGTATGAAACGCATGAGTATTTTCATGTGAGTGAATTCTACCAACTGTTAGGGTAGCTGCCCTGTAAGACCTCAACAAGGACAGTTATTGCGTTTGGCTGCAGTAAACTTACCTCATCTCCCTGTCGTATTGTTATGCGCTAACCACCATTTGCGTTATGGGATGGAAGACGGTCTACCTAACTCAGACGACACTGTTGCAATACAGCAACGAAAACTTGTCACAATTGAATGTGGCTCTGTACTGTAAGGATCGTATATAATAAAAGGGCTTTTTTTTAGGTGGGGAATCATCCAATGACATCTCGCGCCCTTGGGCGGAGCGAGAGGGCGTGTCAGACTTTTATTGACTAAAACCCACTCCTTTGTTCTGCGTTGCCTTGCATTCCAGGGACTAGGTTTTCCTTTTAGAAGCGAACCCATGGCCCCAGCAGGCTTCGACCCTGCTGGGCCCCTAGAGCTTTGCTGACATCTACTTGAGGACCGCGTGGAACACTACACGCCGTCGAAGACTTGGGCTCGGTCCGGACGGTTACTGGACGATTGGACCGCGAGCTACCCATTGCTCGCCGCCCGCGCCTACGGTGGCTGGAAATCGGAATCGGAATCCCGGTGGCTGGGGCGTAAGGGCCGTTCTCTTTGCCAGCATTACTGCTTCACAGAAGGAGGCGACCGCCTGCCACTCCTCTTCACTCCAGACCATGGCCTGTACCAAGGCCCGGCGCGAAAGAGCCTCCGGTGGGAGGCGTCAGGACCCCCTAAGTTGGGCAGGAGCCGCTTGAGGGCAGCCTCAGTCCTATCCAGTTTGGGAGCCAGACTTCGGAAGTGCTTCTCGAAATTCCATCGGCTGTCGAGGACGACTCCCAGGTACTTCATCGTCGACTCGACGATGATGTGAACTCCTACCGTTATTTGGGAACCCGGATGTGGCGCGTTCCGAGGCCCGTGAAAACTCAAGGCTTCGGACCAGTACCACCTCGAGTTCCAACTGCTGGATCCACTCCACGACTGTCGCAACCCCGTGTGTCACTAGCGTCAGGACTAGCGTGTCGTCTACGTAACAGACCACGCTGATCCCGTCAGGGAGGTCGCCGCGCAGCACATAGTCGTACCCGATGTTCCACAAGGGCGGTCCTAGGGGATCGGTAGATCCCTGCAGAACACCGCACGACATCTCTCGCCGTTTCCAATCTCCCTAGCGACCGGGATATAATATAAAAACTTTTTAGAAAAAAAAAATAACCGACTTCACTAAAAAAAACACTAAAAGGATCAAAATAACTTTAATTTCGGATGTCGGTGTTTCTCGGTATTGTTTGTTTCTTATTTAACACCGACTTCCGAAATTAAAGTTATTTTGATCCTTTTAGTGTTTTTTTTAGTGAAGTCGGTTATTTTTTTTTTCTAAAAAGTTTTTATTTCACACTTTTTAGTTGCGATACACTTATAAACAGAGTGCCTATTTCTAATGACAATTCCAATTAACCCAAATACTGCTAGGTTACATTGTTTTATTATAAAGTTGCTGTGCCTACCTTCCTCCTTCCGGCTCCATCATCAGATCAGTTTGATAGTACCTTATAGCCAAAGAGCATCTCACGACAATTCTAATAAGCCCAAACACGGCTAGGATACATTGATTAATTACGGAGTTCCTGTGCCTACCTTCCGGCTCCATCATCAGATCAGTTCGATAGTACCTTATAGCCAAAGTGCATCTCATGACAATTCTAATGAGTCCAAACACGGCTAGGTTACATTGATTAATTACGGAGTTCCAGTGCCTACCTTCCGGCTCCATCATCATCATCAGATCACTTCGATGATACCATTTTCAACGTAACTATTCAGAATCATTCATTTATTTGTATTGTCATAGTCGCTTAACTATATCTTCAATGTGATATCTATTTGAGTATGAAGTTCCGTTGACCATTTCTGGTCTTCTTCATCAGTTCCACTTCATCAAATGTTACTTTTTGACTGTAAATGCTTAAGTTCTTGATGAAAATACTAAAATTACCATAGGGTTGCCTATAATTTTTGAGGAGTTCCCTCGATTCCTCATGGATTCCATCATCAGAACTGGATTTTGAAAAAAATGGGACCAATCTGGAAGCATATCCTATAAAGGGAAAAAAAAATTTTGCAAATCGGTCCATAAACGACGGAGTTCTGAGGTAACACACATAAAAAAAAAAAAAAAAAAAAAAAAAAAAATGATGATAAAAAAAAAAAAAAAAAAAAAAATACAACCGAATTGATAACCTCCTCCTTTTTTTGAAGTCGGTTAAAAATAGCTTAGGTATAGGCGTTTGGATGTGGGATTTATTCCTATGCAATTACCCTCTAATTTAATTTAAAGAAATGACTCGACCTTTTCGGCCTGACAACCTTCCTATATCTAACTGTTATTCAAGAAATCTTAGGTGCGTATACTCGTATGTATATAAAATTAATAAAAAACTTTTTACAAAAAAAAAAAATACAACCGACTTCAAAGTAAAAAAAAAACACTGAAAAGTGCAAAATAACTTTAATTTCGGAAGTCGGTGTTTCTATAATAGTTTTGTCTCTTCGTTATTTAACACTGACTTCCGAAATTAAAGTTATTTTGCACTTTTCAGTGTTTTTTTTTTACTTTGAAGTCGGTTGTATTTTTTTTTTGTAAAAAGTTTTTTCTTCCTATTAAAGAAATGGCTGCAAGACCTGACGTATGACGAAACAGAAAATTTAATTTGCCCACTGAGATGACAAGCACCTAAACATAATCACCTTCACCGAGACAACACTTATACCAGCCCATCGCTCACACACACCACTCATATGACTCACGACATTTAATTTTTATTTTTTTTATATATATATATATTTTTTAAATTGACATTTTATTTTATTTTAATTATATTGCATTGATTATTATATATTAAGTTATTATTATTATTATACATTTATTTATCTCAGCACCCTAAGGTCCTGGACCTTTGGAAGGCGTACGAGGAGCCGAAACCAACTCGCAGAGGCCCTTTAGATAATTATAATGGAACATGATACCAACCGACGATTATCCCTGTACGCGCTATGCTAGTGCACCCAAGGACAACCCCCGGTTGTTGAAAAACTATTGCGACATATGGATAACAAAGATAATAGGGCTATGGTTTTTGGAGTCTTAAGTGGACTGGTAACATGGAACTATGTTAAGACTATGGCCCCTGCCTGAACAACGTTATTAATATCCATCGAAAAAAGGCAGGGGGTGACTTGCACACTCAATAAATGGGCCCCCAAAAACGGCCGCTAGCACAAAGTGACGTAGCAACAAGAGGGCAACATATCCTGAGGTGCTTGAAGAGTGGAGAGGTATACCACGGCTATCAGGACAATCCCGGAAGTACGGTCAAGATCCCTACCAGCACCTTACTGGATTATACATCCTTCTCCCGAGCACGTTTGCTCTTGCGAATCTCCACTCAAGCCAGCCAATAAAGGCAAGAGAGAGGTGGGAGCTCTGTTCCTCGTCAGTGTTCACTACGGCCGGCCAATAAGGCAAGCCGGAGATGAAGAACAAGAATTCTCCCGGGAGATCGGGTCCGTGGGGTCGCTAATGCCCAACAGTTCGCCACAAAACTGCACTGCGGATTGTATCTCTCCTGGTCTGGCCCCTCACCCTAGGCATATTACGGCAAAGCAAACTTTACCGATACAGACCTAGGGTATATTGGAGCACGCAAGCCCCACCACGACGTCAACGTAGAGATACGGCGATGGGGTTATTATTTTATTATTTTTAAGTCCTCTATGTCATTTGGTTAAACTTAGAATTTAGAATATTTTGTTTATTTACTATACCTAGTTCGATTTTAAATTAATTGTGATTTAGTTTTATTTTGTTTTAATTTTATTTATGCCAATGTTTTTCTTTTTCTTTTTAAGTTTCTATTTATGGATTGACATTGAAGTTTTGTTTATTAATTTTAATTTAATTTAATTCAGGTTTTTTTTCTTTCTTCTTGCAATTGTTATTTTTGTTATATTTGTAATTTTTTATTTATTTATTTTTTATTAAGCTATTGCATAGCTTCTATCGCGGGCCTTGAGCGCGGGGACCGAATCCAGAAATTCCGCAATATACCTCACGCTCCCCACTCCGACGGGCACGGAGGTGTGGCTTGGAGGCCGACAGAGACCGAACACCTATTTTTGAAAAGTCGTTAACGACCTGTGTGGCGCATTGGTACAGCGTTCTACCTATGTTATCATCGTGCCTCGAGTTCAAATCTCGGTCAAACAAAATAGTCTTTTTGTATTACAATAGATTATAGTAATGTTCTATGATAACAACTGAACATACTTGTAGCAATTTATGAAGTAAACAAGAAAGAAAAAAATTGTTTTCTTATCGGTCACCACGCTCAAAAAGTGTAACTTGAATTAATATCAAAGAAAAAGAAATACTGCATAAATAAAATAAATAAATAATTATAATCGCATAAGTTGATACAAAATGCTATGCAATAGCTTTACCGCGGCAGTCCCCGAGTGCCACACTTATTTTTTATTATTATTATTTCTGTATACTTTTGAATTCCTTCCTGCACCTTCTCTGTATATTGTACTGCATCACACGGAACTTTTAATCAGTATATACCTGCTGCCAATTAGTTTTGGGCCACCAAGATACAGGCTGTGCCTAGTTTGGGGCCCACAGCTACCTCTGTTGTGTTTTCTATTTATTTTCTTCATATTTGTATACTTTTTTTTTCTTTTCAAACTTGTGTGTGAGCTAATAAATTATTTTTATTATTATTATGCCGGGGCTCATGGGCTCAGGTATAATGTGAAGAAGAGCGAGCTCTTGGTGTTCCAATCACCAGGCCATAAGGTCAGGTATGTACCACAAGTATTCATTAATGGTGTGGCATTACCAAGAGTTTCTCAATTCAAGTATCTGGGCCACTGGGTCTCGGATGACCTTTCAGATGGCGAGGATATTGAGAGAGAGCGCCGGGCGTTGGCTGTCCGATGCAACATGTTGGCCCGTAGATTTGCACGCTGCAGCATGGCTGTAAAAGTAACACTGTTTCGGGCGTTTTGCCAATCCTTTTACACGTGCAGTCTATGTGTCAATTATACGCAGAAGACAATCAGCGCCCTGCGCGTTCAATATAACAACGCTTTTAGGATGCTGATGCGGCTGCCGCGGCATTGTAGTGCATCTGGCATGTTTGCAGACGCGCGTTTTCATGCAATCCTGCGAAAAAGAGCTGCGTCACTGCTAAGTCGTGTTCGTGGCAGTAGCTATGGTATCCTTGGCGTTGTGGCGGGTCGAATAGAATGCCCAATATTGTGGCATTGTATTTAATTACATGTCGAGAGGAATGGTTAATTAATCATAATCTTAATATTTCTTTGATTATTTAATTTAATTGTCCAGTCCAATATAATTTTAAAAGAAACTAAGTCCTGTCCTTAAATCTCTATATTCTTGTTAATTTTGTTGCAATGTTAATGATTTTTAATTATTTCTTTTATTTAGATTAATATAATATTGAATTTTTGCATTACATTTAATGATGTGACTTAATAATTTCATGGTTAATTTTATTTTTATATAGTTTAAATTTTGACATTTTTTTGTGTAATTGATTGGTATCTATGGTAATGTTTATTTGTATTTGTTTATGTACATTTTCTTATTAACATAATTTTAAGTGCCTACTAAAATATTGATCTTGTATCTGAAGCAAATAAATAAATAAAATAAAAATAAATAAATAATTCAAAATTTACAATATCAAATCACACGCGCGACCTGACAGCGTTCCTCACTATATGAAAATCTTATTTATTTTATAACTCTAATTAGTGCGTATTTATAATGCCCTATTAGTAGAAACCCTCTAATGGGGTCCTAATTTAAGCGTCTCTAGAGTATCTACTCCTCATTATAAGTGTACCTATATATATAGTTTGTCAAATAAGCTTTAGTGCTCGCCACTTACGGGGGTTTGATAAATGAGTAGTAACGGATAAGAGCCAAAGTATAGCGGTTATTAAGTAATGTCTGAAAAAAAAACTGCTTTCTTTCTGTACAGGGTGCAAGACACAGATGGCTCGTATTTCGAGAACTTCACGGCTCTATCGTGGCGGCACGAGAACAGGCGCCTCGCTGCACTGCGGCTGGTGGAAGCCAGATCGGAGAGGGCGCCGCCTGCACCGCATGACCTGGGCCTACCCAGCGTGTCGGCGCAGCTATCGCACAAAGAGCACGAACATCTGTATACAGAGGTATGTTGGTAAGACGGTTCGAACTTCGATAACTTCGCGACACTGTCGTGGCAATACGAGAAAAGGTGCCTGGCCATACTGCGGCTGGTGAAGGTTAGATAGATAGGGGCCGCACAACCTGGGTCTACCTGAAAGGTCACCGCAGCTATTGCATAAGGAACACAAACATTTACAGAGGTTCGTACATTTGTAATATGTTCTTAGAACTTAGGAGTGGATGTTGTAGACATAATATCCATCCAGATTCACTCAGGACTAATGATTGTGTGATGAGCACGATCATTTGTATTTGTCTGGGTGTAATTTATCTATAATATGTATGTATTTAGAAATGTAATATAAGTATGTTATCAGTTGTCTAGTACTCATAGCACAAGCTCTGCTTAGTTTGGGAATAGACGGCATTGTATGAAAGTTGTGGAATATTATATTATAGATTCGTGAGATTCGTCATTTGTTAGGAGAAGTAACAATCATATCATTTATTATTTTCATTTCACTATAATATTCATAATTGGGAACTATCAAAATTGGAACCGTACTCTAGTTTCTAAGCGTAGGTTTGTGTGAAATAAAATATTTTGTATTTCAACAATGCCAAGCTTTCTTACACAGAAAATACAAAGTTGCTTTGGTAAACTATACCAAAACATCAAATTGTTGATAAAAAAAATTCACAGTGATAAACTCCACATTCTACATTGTATTCATAAAAATAATTAATTCTAATCGCATCTAACTGTTTAATAAATCCCAGTTGAAAGTAAAGGTGACCCGAGAAAGTGCGAGAACCCAGGGGTCGTTAAATCTGTTGTATATGTACCTACCTATATTACAGAGATTTACAATGCCTTTGTAGATAGGTATTGGTCAAATTACGAGCTTAACGTTGTCACAGACATTAGGCGCTACTTCGTCTTTGGCATCTTTAATTCTGTACATAGCTAATTTTTTTTATGTGATCATCTTATTTTAATTATTTATCAAATTTTTCTCAGTTATGTATTCAGTTTGCAAAATATACCTAATTTCTGCTTTCTAACAGCGGCTTAACCTACGTGAAAGTCGACAATCATACCAAAGGAGTACACTCTCGAGATAAAAAATATCCTTCATATGTGCTATTCCAGAACGTGGTCTATCCGTGTGCCAAATCTCATCAAAATCCGTTTAGTGTAAAGTAGTAACAAACATAATACACGTAAAAAATTAGAAACAATTTTCATAACAAAAATACGCGTACTAAACATGAGATTGTAATACCCAAATGGAGATTAGCTAAGACAAGCAAGTCATATTTCTCATTTTCAGCATACGCTTTTATAACAAGCTGCCAAAGTCGCTTTCAGAACTTAGCGAGGGAAAGTTCAAAACCCACATCAAGCGTGTCCTTACTTACCAAAAAAGCGTATTACAAGGTTAAAACGACTATGTTGAAGACACGCTTATTTGGCAATGACTGCTTCTGCACATGTGGCTTCCCTGGTTTCATTTCCATCTTTGTTTTAATTATATGCATTTTTCTTTCTTTTTATTACATTACTTTTGCGTTTTTTTTAAATATTGTTAAGACTTTAATTCAACCACCTTAACTTAATTAGTCATAGGTTTATTTTTATTTTTCTATAGCGTCTTTTTTATAATGGTAATGTGAGAACACTGTAGCTACATCTATAGCACCACATATGAACTACGATATCCTGCATCGCGCAATTAGAGTTCTCCGCGCGGTCTGAGTATATACAACAGCCCGAAATCACACCAGACATAACACTCGTCTGGTCGGAGGATCCTACCTTTTCAACGGAGGTTTGTGGGCCTTTACACTTTGTTCCGCATACCTCTAAAACACTAGACTCCGCGGATTATTAGATTACTTCCTATATCGACCCACTTTTTTATTACTATTATTTTTATTGTGCTTTTGGGTGCAATATTGACTGGTCTACACTGTCCTCACATATCTATTAATATTTGTAATATGAAAATATTGTAAAACATTTTTTTTTAAAGTTAGAGTTACCATTTAGTTTCTTGTTGGTTCTTCTCCATAGGAAACGACCAATTGGAACCGTGTACTAGCTTCTGACGTTTTATAATTGCCCATGTAAGCCTATGTGAAATAAAAACGTTTTGAATTTTAAAAACTTTCGCCTTTATTATAAAGACAAAAGTTTTATTAAATTATATTAGTATGACATATCTAGAAAGAAAAAGAAAGAAAGAAAATGAATTTATTTTGTCACAACGCAAGGCACACAAGGGTTGGTCTTGGAGGTCTGTGTAGGTTACGTACCTACACTTTTTACATGAAAAAGAATATTCATACCTATGATATATTCACCAACTTGCATTCATAAAATAAATCTATGTGTACAAAATAATTATTATCTCCAGACAATTATTATTAAGGGTACATGCTAGAAATCACGGTGGAGGTGTGTCCCGCTTGGGCAGAGCAACGCCGTGTCCTCGTGGGGGCGATCGGCGGCGGCGATCTCTCGCGCCGGGCCTTGGTACAGGCCATGGTCCGAAGCGAGGAGGAGTGGCAGGCGGTTGCCTCCTTCTGCGAAGCAGTAATGCTAGCAAAGGAGGCGGCCGATCGCGTGAGGCAACGGTCCTCACGCCCCAATCGCCGACGGGATTCCGATCCCGATTTCCGGCCATCGTAGGCGCAGGCTTGCGGACGGCGAGCAATGGGTGGCTCGCCGTCCGACCGTCCGGTAACCGTCCGGACCGAGCCCAAGTCGTCGACGGCGCGTGCTGTTCCACGCGCGCCTCAAGGAGATGTCAGCAACTGTAGGGGCCTAGCAGGGTCGAAGCCTACTGGGGCCAAGGGTCTGATTCTGAAAGGAAGACTCGGCCCTGGTACGAAAGGCAACGAAGGAACAGGAGTGGGTTTTTAGTCAGTAAAAGTCTGACACTATCTCCCGCCCCGCCCAAGGGCGGGGGATGTCATAAGATGATTTTCCCACGGAAAAAAAAAAAAAAAAAAAAAAAACATGCTAGAAATAATTTAAACCTAACGTAGCGTAATTAACAACGTGGTAGCTTGTTATACATATGTCATGATTAATATGCGTGAATGGGATAATTGGCGCATTAGTCGACTAATTTGCATGTATGCGATCGCTATTCGAAGCGTTTAGTTTACAAGTTTTGTTGGGTTATGCTAGAATACGATAAGGTTTTCTAAATATTTTTATTTTGTAATCAATCATATGTGTTTTATTACATAGAACGGCTCTATAATCGAATCTGATATATCTTATTATTGGTAGTAAAACACAAATCAAGACAGAAAATTGTAATGCGTGTAAACTTTTCCAAATTATTGATTATAAACAGGAAATTTAAATTGTTTTCCAAATCATTTGATCCTTTTTCTCCAAAGTCTTTATTTGTAGCTAAATGAAGATATCTGAAGGAGGATGATCTAGGGTTGTTCGCGTAATTCATATTTTCTTAAGAGGAAAGTCCTTAAGAAACACCTTTTACAGTTTTCAAAATTTCTAAAAATACACCGCACTGAATTACACAAAAAAAAAAAATGAAAACCTAAATATATGTGCCAACAGTTTCACCGTGAGATATATGCAAACATATCCTTAATAACGAGAAAAAAAAATAGTTAAATTGACCTTTTCCATTTGCAGGATTTGCAATTTTTTTTTAATTTTGTGCGGTGTATTTTTAGAAATTTTGAAAACTGTAAGTGCCTTTTTGGTGTTTCTTAAGGAAACTCCTCTTAAGTATTTTGTATTAAAATATAATTGGCGGTCGTAATACTTATTTATTTGCGGAATTATAATAATTAAAATCATCAATACAACCATCTCAGTTTGTCTTACACTGTTGAATGACTATTTAATTAAAAAAGTTATTCAATAGGGCAAAACGCATGAAAAAATTTGAGTTTCGCCGGCTACCCTTTTTTACATCAAATAATTTCTCGCGCTCTGGATAAAGCGGGAGGAGTGTCAGACTTTTACTGAGTAAATCCTTCAGTGTTCTTTCAGTTGCCCACTTTGCGGTAACTCTTTCGAACAATCCGTAGCCCTGGCAGGTGTCGACCTTAACTGGCCTCATCGATTTCGCTGACATCTCTTTGAGTCGCGCAACACACAACGCACCGTCGACCCGGATTTGGTCCCTACTGTACGGCCGGACGGCGAGCTAACCATGGCTCGTCGTTCACAAACCCGTGCTTACGGTAGTCACCCTGCGTCTCCCGATGCCGGGGGCAGGGGCCAGGGCGTGAAGTTTCTCTCCAGCTCACGGTTTCGGCTGCCGCCTGGCGCTTTTACCTTAAATGTGATTTCTTAACGCAAAAGTAGATATTCTCATTCACACTGCGCAATGTTTCATGTAGCCGTATGCACACCTAAATACCTAATATAAACTGTACGCGGGTTTTTTTCACTTACCCAGTAATAAAACAGTAATGCAAGAACAAAAGAAGGTAAAATATCTACCCTAATTGAATACTTTGTCTCTTGCGTAACTATCTTGGAGCATGCAAAGTCGTCTTCCCGCGGAACACGCATTCCGTCACGTCAGCTTTTTCGTTTACGGAGTCAGTTCAAAAGGTGATACTTAATATGGTACGGTAGGTAGCACGTGCGCACGTTTTATCCAGATATCCGCTTTCTTCTCGGATATTTTTTTTTACCTTACATGATACAATGTAGAATCAAATTGCCCACCGATATAGGTATGATCTTATACAGTTTGCAGGTTCACATTTATAAACCACAGAAACGATCTAACAAAAAGAACATCTATGATTTTGAAGCAAAGCGTGGGCGTCGTTCTGTGATTACTTTTGCTCATTTCTTTGTCCACAATGTATTATGAGAATAATTAATATATCTCCATTTACCAGTAATACCTACCAATAGAAATTTGTTACCATATTATTTAAGCTAAATTTAGAAATTAATTAGATTCTATATTACCTTGCAAATCTTTTTCCGACCAGGTGCTGTACTGCATCGAGAATGCAGTAGGAGCACCAGCCCCGGACGGTCAGTTCGCTGCTTATAAGGAAGAGGTAGTTGAACACGCTCGGCGCGCGTTCCGGGTGTCTCCAGAAGTGCACGCGCGTGCCATGCGCTCAGCTGGTAGCGAACGACCTCCCACCGTCGTGCTCGGCTGCTCCGTCATCGAGGCTGATGGACTTGAAGCCAAAGATGCCAACGGTAAGCTGTTATAAAAAATTTAATAGCTTATTAAATCATCATCATCGCTTTACTATCACCACAACTTGTTTGATACTCGTATCATCGTAAAAAACAACTGAAAAAGATGGCTTTAATAGACCTTACAGACTTGAACATTATATTATACAAACAAAGATGGAGATCACGCTTGAGGAACCACCATCATAATCATCATCATCTTCCTGCCGTTGTGGGAGTCTTATTTGGTCTTCTTGAGCAACCACCATATCCTGTACTAATTCTCCTTATAGTCTAAGTAATGATTGCAGAAGATAAGTTTAAAAAATTTGGGCCAATGCAGCATATTTTTCTTCTAAACTCATACAAAATATACCTACTTTGGTAAAAATTTAGAACTTAGTAACATCATAACTTGTGATTAAGGACTGATGAATGGACTTATTCTGAACAGTTTTCCGTCGTTAAAACCTCGCAAGGTGAGGAAAGTAAACCTACATTTAATAGAAGCTCGCTTGTTGCTCACACGTCGCCCTTTATGTGCCCTTAAATCATATTCATAAGTGATGAGTGTCGCCTTGAATACATTTCATGACGTTCCCTCGGTTGACTACCTGAGGCGACATTCGGAACATTTATACTAATAAAACATCTGTAATGTTTCATGATATTGTTCTTTTTCAAAATTCAAAATTCAAAATTCATTTATTGGTGTGATTTTTGGTACATTTTACATGAGATCTTAATAATAAATTAGTTAGTTCCTCAAAAATCTACCTTAAAGGTGTACACTCTTTCTCGTAGTTTATTATAAATAAGAATTAATTAACACATTGAAATAATTATAACAAAAACACAACATAACTCAATGAATATAAATTAGAATAAAAATGCAATGTCAAAATTAAATAAATATCAATGTCAATTAACTTACTAAATAGTAAAAATAATAATACAATGTCAAAATTAAATAAATACCAATGTCAAGTAACTCAATATACTAAAAATAATAATACAATGTCAAAATTAAATAAATACCAATGTCAAGTAACTTAATATACTAAAAATAATAATACAATGTCAAAATTAAATAAAATCAATATCAAATAGCTTACAATTTATCATTAAGGAATTCGTCAATATTATAATAACATTTCTCCATTAATAGATTTCTTAATTTACTCTTAAATTGATTAATATTTAAGTCCTTAATTTCATTTGGTAATTTATTAAATATTTTTGGGGCCATACAAAGTATGCTTTTGTGCATCAAGGCGGTCTTTGATGGTCGAATGCATAGTTCATGTCTATATTCTTGTCTGATTATTTTGTAGCGATGTTCAGAGGCTTTTCTAAATAGATGCATGTTCTTTTTAACAAATAAAGCAGTCTCAAATATGTACAAGCAAGGTAAAGTCATAATTTTTAACAATACAAAATAAGGCTTGCAGCTATCAGTTATTTGTATACCAGTAATAGCTCTAATGCATCTTTTTTGCGATTTGAACACCATGTCCTTATTGCAGGAGTTACCCCAAAACATGACTCCGTAGCGTAGTATAGAATCGACATATCCATAGTATGCAGTGACTGCCGCTGCTTGATTGACTACTTTCTTTAGTTTGTACAAAGCGAAAGCGAACTTACTAATTTTTTTAATTAATGTTGAAGTATGTTGTTTCCAATTAAGTTGATTGTCGATTGTTAAGCCTAAAAATTTTGTATTTGCAACTTCTTCAATTTTTTCATTATTAAAGATTACATTTAGTTCCGAATTAACTACTCTTTGCCGAAAGTTCATAATTTTTGTTTTCTTCAAATTTATAATTAAGTTGTTATGCTCCAACCAGTTAACTGCTTGTTGTAATGCATTGATTATTTTAGCTTCAAAGTCTTTATTATTTTTGTCAAGTTTAACAATGATAGTACTGTCGTCGGCAAACAATGTGTGTAATGTGTTTATCAGGGTAGCTTCCAGACTCAATACTTAAATTAAATATGTAGCTGAGAGGATGTGATACTATTTCTGAAACATATTTTAGGACCTTTGTTGAAATGTCGTCGTATCCTACACTATTTTTATTTTTTAAATCTTTTATAATTCTATTTACTTCATCTGGTATGATAGGGGCCAAAAACATTGACTGTGCAGATAAATTTATTTTATTATCAGTGGTAACTTGTGTCGAAGCAGTGGAAAGTTTTTCTGCTTGGCTTATGAAGTAGTCGTTAAAGGTATTTGCTATGTCTTTGGGAGTAGTGTATGTAAGTCCGTCATAATTTATTTCTTTTATATACTCTGGTGGAGAGTTGTTTCTATTTCCATTTATTATATTCCATGTCATTTTCGATTTATTATATGCTGTCTCTATTTTATAATTATTCTTTGCTAATTGTGTCAATTTTATAATTTTTTTAAGTCTGTTTGAGTAATTTCTAAGTTTTGTCACATTTATCTTAGATGGATTTAATCTATGTTGCCATAACAACCGTCGTTTTATTTGGCTACACCGTCTAATACCAGGTGTTATCCAATTTGGATTTCTTATTAGTTTTCTTTTTTTATACATAATTGGAAAACATAAATTATAAAACAATTGGAATAGCTCTAAAAAGTTGTTATATGCTACGTTAGGGTCTTTAGTGAGGTAGACATCAGAAAAGGAAATCGATTTCAAGCAGTCTCTGAATTTCATTAAGTTTTCATTACTATAGTCACGCACTTTTATTTTCCAGCTTTTGATTAAACATGTCTTTTTTATTGGAATTTTTAAAGTTTGTGCGGTGTGATCCGACATATGTAGATCAAGGACACTATAAGTACATTTTCGTGAAATATTATGTGAAAAATTATCAATACACGTATTGCTTTGTAATCTAGTTGGTTGATTAATTTGTAAACATAGATTGTACTTCAATAGGAAACTAGTAAATTCAAGAGATAATTTATCTTGTTTTAAAATATCAATGTTAAAATCACCACATAGAATTACATTCTTGTTCGAGTTGTAACAGTATTTTGATAATATAATGCTTAATTTTGAATAGAAAACTTCTAAATTGTTTAACTTTGGTACTCTGTATATACAAATAATGATTGTGTTATGTGGTATTATTTCTATTGCACAAACTTCGACAACGCCTTCAATTGACATTTTACTGACATTCGTAAGTTCTTTATATTGGAGACCAAATTTTACCAAAATACAGGCTCCTCCTCTTTTCGTACTTCTTGTATAGTAAGCGGCTAATTTATAATTAGGTATTGAGAGAAGCCCCTCGTGTCCTCGCTCCATAAAGTGTTCTGTGACGCAAATTATGTCTATACTGTTTCTTTGTTCGGCTAGTTCTTGCAGGTGTAGTGTTAGTTGGTCCACCTTGTTGATGAGTCCCGCGATGTTTTGATGCATAATAATCAGATAGTTATAGAAAAAACGTGTCTGAACGCTCATTTTCTGAGGTAGAAGAATTAGATATTGTCATATTATTTTCAGCATCGATTTCAGTTATAGTCCTCTGGAGATTAGTGAAAATATTCCTCATTCCTGTTCCATTTATATGTCCTTGTGGTGCAGAAAACATTTCATAGCCACAAGTTAATTCGGCATTAGAGTCCAATAAGTAGGCATATTCGTGAGTTAAGTTGTCTAGATATAAGAGATTATTAAAAGTTTCTATTCGTGCATTATATATAGTTGTATAATTGCCATATCTGTAGGTCGGAAGGCAAATAATCACATTCGTGTTATTGATTTTCCCGATGGTTTCTCTAATAAGAAATATAATGTCGTGATAGTTTCCAGTCCGTATAAAGTCCATCTCTCCCATCATAATAACACAATAGTCATTTTTATTAAAGTTTTTTATTTTATTATCAATGCCCTGCAGCATTTGCTGAATATCACCACCTGGATGAAGATAGTGGCAATAATCATACATACAAAAAGTGTCCTCAATTAAGTTGCATAATTTATTCCTTTTATTGTTGCTAATTATACATAAATTTTTCCTTGTTTGTGTTTTTTGGAATCGATTTTTATCGCCTTGCAGGTTCGTCATTATATGGGTATCATATTGTGTTGATTTGTCAGTCTGCGCGGGTAAATTGTTAGTTATAATTTGGTCAGTCTTGGGTGTTGTCGGGAGGCTGTTATTTGTAACAATGGTTTTGTTCCTCCTTTTCTTGTTAGTTATTGGTGATGTACTGTTGTCACTAACTATATCGGTTGTTATTTTTTTATAAATATTTTTCTTCTTAGTTAATTCGTCGATAGTGTTTTTAAGTTGAGTATTCTCTAAGTTTAAACTCTCGACTTCTGCGTGTGCTGCCTCTAATCCCAAAGTTAATTCCTTAATTTTATTTTGTAGTTGGGTAATTTCATCGCTATGTTCTTCGTCTGACATTTCCGGCAAACTATTGCTAGTGGTACAATTTAATTCGGTGGTTATATTTAAATCTTCATTTGTATCCGAATGTCTGCGCTGGCGCTGACGTCGCTGAGTGATATTACCGAAGAAGTTCATTGCAAGTTAACTAAAATTGTCAAGTTAACAATTTGGTTTATTACAAAAAGTGATCCAGCCGGCGGGGTTCGAACGCACGACTATGTGTACGGCAGTCGACTGTTTGAGTTACCTCACTAGCTAAACTGTTACAGGTGATGTTGAAATTGGTGATCGGTTTATGCGAGAAAGATTTTTAAATAATAAGAAATCGTTAGTTATGAGTCATGCCAGTGGAATTTTTTCCTTACAACTCAAGTGATTCAAGTTATAACTGCGGATTATTTTATAATTTTTGTTCACTTATTATGCACTGATAGTCACTTATTCTGCACTGTTGCTTCACTTGAGTTCATGTTTTAAAACTATTGTTCGTAAGAGGATTTTTTAACACTATTCACAAATGTTAAATTATTTTCCCTATCACTTAAGTTTTTTCGAGGATAACGTTCACACTTAATATTTATAACTTGCTTTATGTTTTTGGTGCACACTTATTGTTATTAAACTTTGTTTATTATTATTAGTGAATTTTAAAAACAGAGAACAACAATACAAATGCTTGTAGCTAAAGCGCCATCTAGCGTATTTTTTTCGTGTCGTGTGCGCGTTTTTTTTCTTGACATTCGCCTATAACTCATATATCTTACTACATACATGTCTTTATATATCATAATATGAAATCAAAACTCTTTACGTCTCTATATTATTGAACAACTTAATAAAACTTTGCCTTACTCGCACTTGCAAAATGAATGTTTCCACCCACACTGCTTTTGACGTTAAGCAATGGAAAAAAACGCTTAGGTATTTTATTAGATTCCACTGTGGATGGAATGGGGCAGGGCGCATTGCTCGCAGAACAGATGGCCGTTAGGGCTGGAAGGTTCTGGAGTGGCGACCGCGTACCGGAAGACGCAGCGTTGGAAAGCCTCCTTCAAGGTGGACCGATGACCTGGTAAAGGTTGCGGGAATCCGATGGATGCGACACGCACAGGACCGTACATTGTGGTGAAACTTGGCGGAGGCCTATGTCCAACAGTGGACGTCTATCGGCTGAAATGATGATGATGATGATAACTATCGATGGCAGAAATTGATAGTATTGTGGCCAGAAAATGCGGAAATAATTTAAAATTACAGGAAAATAAAAATATAAATGATGTATCAAATAACGTGTGAGTGGGGCTGGCATACTGACCGCTACGCTAAGCGTGTTTTAATGGATCAAGCCTCAGATACATTAGGAGACAAAATTTCCCCCAACATGAAGCGCAACGCTTAATCAACGTTACCCGGGGTTCCACAACTTTCCACCCACACTCTTAGCTTGAAACACACGTTTTCCCACATCGCAAAATTTTGCGATGCACCCACGTGACACAGGATATGTTGTTGGGAAATATTCTATTCCCTAATGTATCCGAGGCTTTACACGAAAACGATTGCGAGCGCCGAGATCCCGACGCGATCGCAGCTGATCAGTGCGAGAAAACCACTCACAATCACAACAAACGACATCACATTATGCAGTAAACACCCCAAACAAAAAATAATGTTTCCACGAACAACCACATTTTCTGTAAAATAAATGCTACTACCTACCACTGAAAGTTAAAATCAAATTTCTATTCAAGCCAAACTTTGTTTCGACAGCTTTGCAAACAGCTAGTAAAGTTGTAAGGTATTCAATTACGCTTCTCTGAGTTTCGCAAACCATATACATATCGAATGTTGCGGTGAAAACGTGGCGAAAAAGCAATTTTAATTAGTTTTGTCCAAGAATTTTTCCTTTGAAACGATGTTTTTAGGTTAATATTTGTTTATTCTCGGCAGAAAAAAGAGCTTATTTTTTTATTTGGCGTTGACTAAACGATGGCCTATCTATCTTTACAGTATTTGATATACGGGTATCGCCCATTTAGACACTGATAACATAATGGAAAATTCTTGGTAATGGCTACAGTTAACTTTATATTTACAGTATAGGTAGTATCGTTAATAAAATTAGTACCTAAGTTCCTGATCCCTATAAGACACAATTATAGAAGATAAAATAAATATTTAAAAAAATAAACAACTGCATTCGTAATTTACCTACAGGCTGTCAAAACTGTGTTTGGTTCGGTTTTCGTTCACCCACTACGACTTTCCTTGTTACGCCTTCGCTACGTAGCTACGGCGTAGCACGTTGTTACAATTGCTACGATAGATTTATTCCAGCGGCACACTTTTAGAACGTTTTAGTAGGTACTAGTTAAGATTTAGGAAACTGTCATATTTTTTTTGTCAGTGTTGATTTGATTAAATCCATCAGTAATGGCTCTAATATGACCTAGAAATCATAATCATTTTCATTATCAAAACGAATTCCTTTTTTTATTGAACTGGTATGAAATCCTAAAAAGGCGGCACTTTATACCACTTAGGGTTCAGTGACCCGTACTGCATGCTGGGAATCCAACCAGCTTCCCTGCCGGCTTCTCCACGTGCTTCAGAGGATGAGGGACGCAAGCATGGGTTCAGGCTGAGCTTCAAACGCCGGGATGGTCGTCAGCAGCGTGACAGCCTGGGCAGGCTGCCGGCTCGTTACATACGAGCCACTAGTGTGAGGCAACACACGCTGTCACCCAAGTGGAATGAGACATTTAAATTGTAAGTGTTTTATACATTTAGTAAGATTTAAGATATTTACCAATAAGAAAGAAAAAAAGTATTTATTTATGCCTCAAACGCTCTATAATATATTATACTATAGTAAATTAATTTTTTAAATTTAATTTTTTTTCGTTAGTCCGTTTGCATGTTAAATACTTATCCCAATTACAAAGATAAACCAATGTAAGCCATAGAATACTGTAAAGCACTTTGTAACATATTTTATGTATCGCTCTTGGTTACTCCGATAGATTTTATCGTAGATCGGCCTTTTACGGCAACAGATGTACAAATTAAGCATAATAAGAATATTTAAGAGTAGTGGTGGTAACGATCCCGACTTATGAGTTGTAGGTCGCGAATTCAAAACCAGTCAGGCACATTTCTTTGAGTAATTAATTTCATCACCACTGCTCTCAAAACGGTGAAAGAAAACATTGTGAGGAAACCGGCATGTCCTAAATTTAAAAATTAGAAGACCTGTGACATTCACCAATCCACACTGGGCCAGCGTGGTGGGTTACGGCCCATTCCCTCTACTGCAAATACAAATTAATATACAAATACAAAAAAATGTATATTTATATACAAATTCATATCTAATAAATAAGCAAAACCAATCCGTATTGATAAATTGATATTTTCATAGTGACATCGACGACATTTCATCGGATGTGCTGCACTTAGACATCTGGGACCACGACGACGAGAGCTCGGTCCTGGACGCCGTGTCCCGCCTCAACGAGGTGCGAGGCGTACGAGGCCTCGGACGGTTCTTCAAGCAAGTCTGCCAAAGCGCACGTCAGGGCAGCCAGGATGACTTTCTAGGTAACTTTCACATTTTGATAAAATTTGCCTAGCCTTTTACCAAATATGTTGATGTCTTCTTCTAGTCTAACCGAATGCGGCTGAATACCTACCAGTATTTTACATGGAGCATCTGCCTATCTGACCTCTACAATCCAGTAATTGAGTAACACATAACCTCTTGGCAAGACTGGTATCATATTTCTTGGTATCTACAAGATCTACAAATGGTAGCCAAAACCAAAATAGTAGATTATGCGACTAGGGGATAAAGCAGTGTCTTTAAGTCGCGGGCGGCATGTTAAATTCCGAACGAAACGAAGGTTGCTAATTTTAATCCCGAACGATAGTGAGGGATTTATATAATTAACTCCCAAGCATTGCGAGGGAGTTAATAAGAAAACCTGAGTGAAGAGAGGAATTCAAGCCACCCAAGACAAAGACAGCTTTATCCCCGTGTTGGATACTCTACTTTTTACACCATCTGTGAGATAATTAAAAGATAATTTAGTAAAATAAATCATATGTTAGAGAAATATAAGTAGTATGTACATGTAAATTAATCTTAACTGTCACTCAACACGCACACTCACACTCTAAGATTCTATAGTTTAAATTTTGTTTATCGCTCCCGCTTTTTCATTACCTACTTTTTTTTCGAAACTCGTCATTAACCACGACCACGTTTTATTCGGTATTTTTTTGTTAGTTGCCAGTTTGAATTTTGAATAAACTTGTTTGATGCACATACATTTTAGTTCACTTATTGTTGACGGTTTTTCACGTTCCAAATTCAAATCTCATTATTCCCTAGGGATCGCCCATACTGCATTATCTCCCTAAGGACATAATGACTTGCTTTTGCTTTGCAGTATGGGCGATCCCTAGGGAATAATGAGATTTGAATTTGGAACGTGAAAAACCGTCAGCAATATGTGAATTGAAATGTAGTGCATCAAACAAGTTTATTCAAATTTCAAACTGGCCACTAACAAAAAAAAAAACCGAATAAAAAAAGTTTCTAAAAAAAGTAATGAACAAGCGGGAGCGTTATAGAAAATTTAAACTATAGAATCTTTGAGTAGTAAATTTTGTTTGTTTCAAATCTCAAAACATTTTGAGTGATAGTCAAGATTAACTCGTAAATAATACTTATATTTCTCTATTATATGATTTGTTTTACTAAATTGTCTTTTAATTATCTCACAGATGGTGTAAAAAGTAGAGTATCCAACACGGGGATAAAGCTGTCTTTGTCGGCTTGAATTCCTCACTTCACTCAGGTTTCTTTATTAACTCCCTCGCAGTGCTCGGGAGTTAATTATATAAATCCCTCACTGACGTTCGGGATTAAAATTAGCAACCTTCGTTTCGTTCGGAATTCAACATGCCGCCCGCGACTTAAAGACACTGCTTTATCCCCTAGTCACATAATCTAATATATTTTTTAAGTGGGGAGTCAAGAGAGAGTGTCAGACTTATACTGACTAAAAACCCACCTGTGTTCCTTCAGTTGTCCTTAGCGTTCCAGGGCCCAAGCAGGCATGGGCACTTTTGGGCACCAAGGGCTAAACGCGCTTTCCCAGTCACGTAGGAATCTCTCTATATTGGCATGGTCACTAATCTACATCGATTCATCGAGTTCCTTTAGTTTCACATTCTAATCAAACTTTTGAAATCATACTTAATAATATAATAATAATCATACCAGACGTCTGGAGCAGATATTACTGTAAGTACCGTCTTTGTTCAAACAAATTAAAGTTATAAATACTGTTCTAGGAACATTAAAGTTTTAGTTCATCGGCCTCTTTAATTTGCTAAATCATTTTAAACGTGATACCTATGTGTCACGTAAAAATCTTGGTGTATAATATTACGCAGAAAATTAAAAAGCCCTATGGCTTTTTAATTCTCTGCGTAATATTATACACAAAGATTTTTATATCACCTTCCAAATTTAAAGTTCTTCGAGAAAAGTAATGAAATTTCCGTTTTTAGGGTTCCGCACCTCAAAAGGAAAAAACGGAACCCTTATAGGATCACTTTGTTGTCCGTCCGTCTGTCTATCAAGACCCTTTATCTCAGGAACGCGTGGAGGTATTGAGTTGAAATTAAAACCATATACTCACTCATATTTGCGGTCTATTGAAGCTGTGAAAATATCAAATTTCTAAGTTAACGAAAAAAAAGATACGGCCGTTTATGTCTCAAAAAACGTATATTTCGACACTCTCGAGGAAATCAAAATTCATAGGGTACTTCCCGTTGACTCGGAATCCTGAAATTTTGCATAAAGCAAGGTCTTATAGCACAGGTATTGAAATAAATCTGAAAACTGTAAATTTGTTGTTACGTCACAACAAAAAAAAAAATGCGATTCGGAAATATCTTCGAGACTTCATTCGGGAATTGAACTGTTTACATAGGTATGTTTGTACGGAACCCTCAGGGCACGAGTCCGACTCGCACTTGCCCTGTTTTTTCTTTTAGTATCACTTAGTACTAAAAAATTGGGATAAGGCATCACAAAATTATCCAAAAGATGACAATGCTTGTAGACACTATGCGCTGCGCACTGTCGGTCACACACACACAAGCCGGTCGCGACGTGTCCGACTCCGCCCCCAAACGTCGTTATCAATATTAAACATAAGTTGCAAATTTTTCCTTCATAATTTTACGGGCCGTCAATTTGCAAAAGGCATGACGTAATGTGATTAATACAAGGTGCCAGATAGAAACGTGGAATAAGGTAAGAACATTGACCTTTTCTTAATATCTCTGCAATTAACTGTTTTTCATTAGTAGAAAATGTAAAAGATCGTGATAAATGTCGATTCAAGACAGCTTCATGTCTTTATTTCCGTTTTTGAAATTAAGAATCTCAACAAATGTAGGAGGGTCCTTTATTCCAAGTTTAACGCGCGCTTACCTTAGAAAGTAGTTCAAAAGTAGTTGAATACAATTTAATAAGAACTTCAAAAATAAGGCCAGATCATGTCTTTTAAATTATTGGCGTACTTAAGAAATTGAAATCAACATATGTAAAACAATTTACATAAAATCAACTTACAACTTTAAGAGATGTCAATAATTGTTAATAACGTCCAACTTGTACCATAGATGTTTTTAGGTACTCGTACCGCTAAGCAGTATTAGTTGCAAATTGTTTTTTTTTTTTTTTTTTCACTTCACGATGTCGTGAGTTCGGATGACCGCAGCGGCCAAGGAACAGGACCTCCACAAACTTAATTACCATTTCACAATACTTGCGATTTGAATACATCGTATCGATGCCTCCCGGCTGATAGCGCAAACGTGCGTCTTACAATAAAAAGAGAAAGAACGCGCGCGCCGCGCCACACCACCTCGCTCAATACCTACGTTTTGCTAGGTGACCACGCAAATTTGAAATACGGAAATTCTATCTTTTTTTTTTAATTTTATCTAAGTACCTTTTTTTATTTCATAAATGGAATGTTTGAATGACACCTAAATTAAAAAAAAAATTTGGAAGGTGATAAAAGAAAACTTACTGTATAACGGTGAAAGACGAAGCTCCCTAATGGAGCTTTTATCATAATTTTATATTTATACAAGCTCTTTGCCGCCTTTGCATTTATGAATGTTGACTTTCGTATGATCATAATTAGGATTGATTTTTGGAAAATACCTAAATAAAATTACTGCGTAGGCCGTTTGTACATGACGCTGCACACCGCTACGGAGGGCTATGGTGCCGGTATTGTGCAGCGCGGAGAAGCGGTGAGGGCCTTTGTCCGCCTGAATGAGTTTCTAGTGGTGATGTTAAGCATACATACATACATACATCTTATCCCACACTGTTATATGATGCGGTAACATCTCGTGTGTGAAGCACTGTCGTACCGCAACAGCGGACATAGGGACGGAGGTGGTGTAGGCGCGGTCAGATGGTGTACGTGCGTTAGGCATCAGTGGGCGTGTGAGAATCACCAAAATCATAATTTTATGATGAGTACCATATTGTTGCGACTTTTTTGGATAGGTATTTATGATCTAACTTCGAAAGTAGACCTCGACTAACGTTGAATTAACCTTTGGAATTTAGTTTATTAGTAAATACTGATGAATTATTCACGTTCACTTAAATTATGTACCTAAAACTATACCTAAGCAATTTATTTTTGACGAACAATTTTCACTTTATTTTAGGTATACTAGGCATGCCTTTTAAGTTCTGTCGTTTTCATATTTCCCGGCAATTTTGAATTTAGAACTGTTCTATATTCGAATGTGTTAAAATTTTGAATCTCAAAACAGTAGAAAGTATTAGGATTAATGCTATTGTTTAGTCACAGCGTCGATTGGAATCTGTCAGGTTACGTACGAAAATGAATCTTTCTAAGGAAAATGTTCGTGCAATAATTTTCTACAACTTTATAAGAGGCCTGACACGGCGTCTGTGTTTTGAAGAGCTAACATCTGTGTTCAGTGATGAAGCCCCATGTCTGCGGACTGTTGAACGCTGGTATTTAGAATTCCAGCGTGGACATACTAGTGTTAGTGACAAATCTCGCGAAGGACGCCCAAAATCCGCCTTCACTGAAGATAACGTCATTGCTGTGAGACAACGAATTCTCGAAGATCGTCATGTGACATATCGAGAGATAGAGGATCTATTAGGCTTCTCAGGGACAACCATTCAGAAGATCTTGAATGAAGCGCTTGGTGTGAGAAAGCTAGTTTGCCGTTTGATGCCGCATCTGCTTTCCGATGATCACAAGGCGGCCCGCGTCAGATGGTGTAAGAAAACTCTGCAAAGGTTCAACCGAGGAGAGTCAAATCACGTCTACGACATCATCAGTGGTGAAGAATCTTGGATCTATGCTTACGATCCTGATTCCAAACAACAATCTACAATCTGGGTCTTTCAAGACGAGCCAAAGCCGACTAAAGTTGTTCGTTCTCGAAGCACTTCAAAGAAGATGGTGGCCACGTTCGTTGGAAAAACCGGCCATGTTGCGACTATTGCACTTGAAGATCGTAGAACGGTTAACGCAGAGTGGTATACCACAGTTTGTTTACCACAAGTCATCGCCGAACTTTGAAAATCTAACTCAAAGCGACGCATCATCCAGCACCACGACAACGCAAGTTCACACAGCGCTCGTCAAACGATTGAGTATTTGAAGCTGGAAAAAGTAGAAATTCTTGACCATCCTCCATACAGTCCTGACCTAAGCCCTAACGATTTCTTTACATTTCCTAAAATTAATAAAAGTCTTCGTGGTCAAAGGTTCCAGTCCGGTGAAGAAGCAGTCGACGCTTTCAAGTCAGCCATTTTGAACACCCCCACTTTAGAGTGGAATAAATGTTATAATAACTGGTTTGAGCGAATGGAAAAGTGTATTAAGCTACGTGGTGAATACTTTAAAAAACAATAAAAAGTACTATAAGGTTCTAGTTGTGTTTTTTTCTTCAAACGACAAAACTTAAAAGGCATCCCTCGTATTGACGCTGAAGCCCACACAATACCCAAGCTAAACACTAAAAATTATGAAAATATTATTACGAGATGCTTGATATTTTGGGGCAAACGTCAACACGTTAAGGACTTACTTAAGTATGATTGATTTCATTTCTAATATCTCATTTGCTTTAGAATTTATGACTGCTAAAAAATCAGTTTAGTATCCAATTTTACCTATATAGATATATTAATTTATTTCATTAATCAGAACGGCGACAGGCCACTTACATTAATTAATGAAGATAATACAGCCCCCTAGCCAAATTACGACCGTTTAGTTTCGATTCTCTTGCTTTGAACGCCTCGAGTAGGCCACGCCTCCGATTCCTTTGTTCTGACGTCATCTCTACGCTCAGTCACGTGGTCAGAACAAAGGAATCGGAGGCGTGGCCTACTCGAGGCGTTCGACGCAAGAGAATCGAAACGAAATGGTCGTAACTTGGCTAGGGGGGCTATTGATTACAAACATTCATATGTGTGCTAATCTAACTTTCTTTTTTTTTTTTAATCTTTATTTTAAGAGTTTTTTCGCTAGTGCGAATATGTCACTCTGTTGGTATACAAATATAACAGTAAAAAGAAACAGTTAGGTTTTGGGTCGGTTTTTCAGAGCGAATTTAAACGGATATAATATTATTCAGGGACTCACAATTATGTATTTTGACGTGTAAGATTTCAATGCCAGCATTTCTAGACTGACATTGTGCGATCTGGCCTTTAACTGAGTAGTGGACTAGGATTGAGACTCCTCCATAGCCGTCCCATCTATCTTTGCGATATACATTATACCCACTAACACGCAGGTTAAACTCAGGTTCCAACCAGGTCTCTGACAATACAGCAATATGTATCTTTTCTTGAGAAAGAAGGGCTTCCAATTCATTTAACTTCCTTTTTAAACTTAGGCAGTTCCATTGTATGATTTTTAATTTATAATTACCTTTATGAGCCATTGGTCGTACTAAATTGAAAACCGGACAAATCAAAAATCTTATTTAAAATCAATTGTATGAACCACTCGAACAGTATTTGAAAACAAGTTTTGATTTTATTCGATAACGAATCATTCCTTTTTAAAATAACTGCCTTTATTTTTTCTATTAACTCTCTGACTTTGTTATTTGTAGTGCCTTTTTTATAGTCTTTAGATTTATCTGTATTTTCCTCTTCTTCATCCTTTTTACTGTTATCACAATCCGAGTCTGAACATATACATTCCCAGTCATAGGTTATACTAGTATCATTTACCTTCTGACTATGTTGTCTATTAGTTTTCTTTATTTTATTGGTACGTGAAGTGGTGGGGACTCCTGGCAAAGATGAATTTTTAGTTGCTTCAGTCATCATCAAGTTGGGTGCACAGATAGAAGAATATAACGGCCGCGACGTTTTTTGAAAAGGAGTTGAACTAATATGTTCAGTCACATATTGAGAATCAGAGCATGGTGCAGAATTAACAATGTTTAAGGTTTCTTTCTCTGGAATTGGAGTCGAAGATGGAACGTACAGCGTAAGAGCTTTCTTATAGGTACAGTTGAACTGGGACATTATATTTCTGATTTTGTGCTCCTTTTCATACATAGGACAAACTTTACTCAACGCCATGTGGTCACCTTTACAATTAATGCACGTGTATGAGGTTGTTTCACAACATTCGTGGTTTTTGCTGCATTTAGGGCATATAATTTTCTTGTTGGGACAAATCTTTTTGTAATGCCCGAATTTCCAACAGTTGGAACATTGTGTGACAGGATAAACGTATGGCTCCACATTTATTCTAACGCCATACATACGTATAAACGTCGGTAATGAGGAGCCTTTAAAACATACTCTCACAGTTTCACTCTCAGTCCATCCAGAACCATCTATCTGTCTGCGACTAAGCCGTTTAACAGATATTATTTCGGTATCAGACGTTAAACTGTCCATAATTTCTTCCTCACTGCAGTCCAGTTCTATATTTTTTATTATCCCGTAACTTCGTTCAACTTCCATAGTTTTTATGATAACCCATTTCTTTTCCTTAAATTCTGTGCAGTTAATTAGCTTTTGCAAATCTAGTTCACTTTCGAATTGTAACTTCAATTTAAACTGATTAACATACTTAATGCGTGAAACACGATTAATATTGTTGACTTGTAATAGTTTAGCTAATTTACACTGTTTTGGAAGAGGTTCCTTACAAGTGATTGCGACTTCTATTTTTTCTCCCAGGTCTTGGGTAGCTAGATTACTTAGACTCTTATATCGTTTACCAATTTTATTAATAACGGTCCAGTTGTCATCTATATCGTTTATTGATCTTCTTTTTCGTGTTTGTGAGTTATCATTTGCATGTTGGTCTTCAGAATTTGTCTCCATATCGTCTAATTGTGTATTGTCTTCTCTCCCTTGTGCATTGGTCACTGTTGGAATGCTGGATTCCATCCGTATGGTCCTCACTTCACTGTTCGCGACGCCGACCCTAACACGTACAGTGCAGGTAGCGTCGCACAAAATAAAATAGTTTAAACTACAAGTAATTAGCTTATTATTCTATAAATAATTAATAATCTAACTTTCTTAAACTAAATTAGTTTGCCTAAACTTGATCCAAGTATAATACCTATAGATATTTCATAATAATAATACTTATAAATATAGTCTCATGACGCTCTGTAATTTCCTTTTTGTTGGTCATATAATAACTTCTTCCACTCTGAGTGGAGAGAGAAGACTAAAACCCACATGTGTTCCTTCAGTTACCCTTTGGGTACTAGAACCGCGGTAACTCTTTCGAACTATCTTGCAGCTGCTCTGTAGTGAATTTAGGTGGTTTCGCTATTCTGCGTTCTACCAACAAATTCTTGCATACTTACAAGGTGTGAGGGACAGGTCTCCGCAAACTTTAAGGGCTTGATCAGTAGACTAAACTGAACAACTTTTCGCAAGATTTTTTTTCAGGAAACGAAAAATAAAATCAGCTTCTCCATACAAACTGTCCAATCAAGTTTATAATTTTGTATGGAGAGGCCGATGTAGCGACATCTATGGCGTCACATAAGAACTAATCCTGCATCGCGCAATTAAAGTTCCCCGCGCGATTAGAACATATAGAACAGCCCGAAAACATCTATCGGGCAGACATAACACCCGTCTGGTCCGAGGATCCTCCCTTTTCAACAGAGGTTTGCGGGACTTTACTCTCTGTTCCGCATTCCTCCAAACTGGTAACCCTCGACAATGAACGTCAGCGCAGCCTTCGTGCAGCCACTACTTTGTGACGTCATCATCACTTCCTCAAGCTTTCCAGCAGCGAGCCATACAGTCAGCACCCACGGCTTTAAAGGGTATCCTGACCACCAGCATGCCTACCTGGTCATACCTGGTCATCACCCTCAGCCTCATCATTGACCTTGGCGAAGCACACTGCACCTTCGGCCAGTCACATGAAGAGCCACGAAGAACCTCTCCTGGTCGACGCCAGCAGTCAAGCCACTACGTCGCACAGCACCGCTCAGCACTACTCCGACTCACTGGAGCCTACAGCATCACCCCGACTCACTGGGATATAATCACCCCGACTCACTGGGGCATCATCCCGACTCACTGGGATAGCACCACCCCGACTCACTGGGGCACACCGCAGACAGTTCCGACTCACCGAGAACTATGCGGCATTCGGTTGCGCCCACTGGAACCAACCTACCACTGACCTGACTGCTGGCACGCATCAAGAAGCATCAAGACCCATCGATCTCCAATCTCCGGAGGGGAGTGATGTAGCGACAGCTATGGCGTCACATAAGAACTAATCCTGCATCGCGCAATCAAAGTTTTCCGCGCGATTTGAAACGGGCAGTTGCCCACCAGACATAACACCCGTCTGGCCGGAGGATCCTCCCTTTTTAACGGAGGTGTGTGAGACTGACTACTCTCTGTTCCACATACCGCCAAACTGGTCGATTTTTTTTTTCGTTTCCCGGTAAAATATCTTTTGGAAGTTTGTTCAGTTTCGTCTACTGAGCAAAGCCTTAAAGTTTGCGGATACCCTGTCCCTCACACCCTGTATACTGAACCCATCAAAAAGTTTAAGGACGATTTGCATAAGGTTCTACGGACAATATGAAATATACCTGCAACAACGGTCAATCTATACCTATATATAAAAGGAGAAACTTACTGACTGACATATCAACGCACAGCCTAAACTACCGGGACTAGGAGCGTGAAATTGAACGAGCACTAAGAGAGGATTTCCCAAACTTCACCCCCTAAGGGGATGAAACGGGGGTCAAAAGTTTGTATGAAGAAACCTACGTACGCGCAAGCGAAGCCGTTGACAGAAGTTAGTTACGGTTAAAAAAAAAACAGATAAGTGAACCGGGACTTATCGGTTAGATAGACTAATAGATAGTGTTCATGTGAATAATTGACTTGAAACTAGTTGAAACTAACCTACATGCAGTCGGTAGTGCACTTTCAAAGAACAAACTAATCAACGCACTAATGAGTTCGCGTGTATGAGTTTGTGAAGGATCAAATAATACAGTGGTTCTGTTGCAGGTATTCTGATTTTACATAAATTTTAATCTTCATCTGCAAAATTGGTCTCTAGAATAATAATGATTATATAATTTTAACCATAAACCATTTCAGTTGCGTGTAAGCATGATAATAACTCTTTTCTTTGGGGTTGGTAATCAAAAAAAAACTTCTCCCGCCCTGAGTGTTTTTTTTTTTCCCGGTGAGTGGTGGGAGAAGGAGTAACAGACCTTTAGTGACTAAAACCTACCCTGTTCCTTCAGTAGCCCTTACGTTCCAGAGTTGCGGTGACTTTTTGAAACAATCTCGCAGTAAGCATAACAATACCTGGCATGCACTTTTTTTTAACCGACTTCAAAAAAAGGAGGTTATCAATTCGGTTGATTTTTTTTTAAGTGTTTCAGATATCCGTCGTTTATGGACCGATTTGCAAAAAAATTTCTTTCTCCTTAAAGGATATGCTTCCAGATTGGTCCCATTTTTTTCCATATCCAGTTCTGATGATGGGATCTATGAGGAAACTCCTCAAATATTATTGGCAACCATATAGTAATTTTGGTATTTTCATCGAAAACTTTAAGCGTTTACAGTCAAAAAGTAACATTTGATGAAATGGAACTGATGAAGAAGAAAATGGCCAACGGAACTTCATATTCGCATAGATATCACAACGAACATAGTTAAGCGACTATGACAATACAAATAAATAAATGGTTCTTAATAGTTATGTTGAAAATGGAATCATCGAAGTGACCTGATGATGATGATGGAGCCAGAAGATAGGCACCGGAACTCTGTAATTAATCAATGTATCCTAGCCGAGTTTGACCTTATTAGAATTGTCATGAGATGCACTTTGGCTTCCTTTAAGGTACTATCGAACTGATCTGATGATGGAGCCGCAAGGTGAAAGGTAGACACGGGATTACGGGAACCTCATAATAAAACGATGTAACCTAGCAGTGTTTGGGTTAATTGAAATTGTCATGAGAAATGTGGGCACTCTGGTTATAAGTGTAACGCAACTAAAAAGTGAGAAACATAAAACTTAAAAAAAAAAAAACACTAAAAGGATAAAAATAACTTTAATATCCGAAGTCAGGGGTTTGCTGGAAGAGAACTCATTGTTGAGTTAAGCTCGCCTTTGTACATAAACTGTATATGTATCACCGTGTATTATGTATGTTTTGTGTGCAATAAAGAATTAAGAATTAAGAATTAAGAAGTCGGTGTTAAATTAGAAACAAATTCTAAATTTCTAAAAACGGAAACACAGACGTAAAGCTGTGAGCCATCGTATTTTATCTTAAGCCTATCTTACTAACAGTTGCAGTTGGTACCACATCATGTAGGTAAATCAAGTATATTATTATAACATATATACTATCCGTAGGTATGAGGCTAACCGCAGAACCGACATATCTTGCTACGGTTCCTCAATACGTAACCGTTAGGCTTAGGTCGCACCTTGGTTAAACCACTCTGATTTTTAAGGTTCCGTACCTCAAAAGGAAAAAACGGAACCCTTATAGGATCACTTTGTTGTCCGTCTATTTGTCTGTCTGTCAAGACCATACTCAGGTCTGCAGTCCCTTGAAGCTGTGAAAAAACCAAAGTTTTGAGTAAACGAAAAAAGAAATATATAGCCGTTCATGTCACAAAAAACGTATATTTCGACACCCTCAAGGGAATATAATTTCATAGGGTACTTCCCGTTGACCCAGAATTCTGAAATTTTGCACAAGGCAAGGTCCTATAGCACATATATAAGAATAAATCTGAAAGCAGTAAATTTATTGTTACGTCACAAAAAAAAACTTTTTTTGCTATTCGGAAAAATCTTTGAGACTCCATTCGGGAATTGAACATTACATAGCATAGGTAAGTTTGTACGGAACCCTCGACTCACACTTACCCAGTTTTTTTAGCAGTGTGATTTTGAGAGTCAATAAACCTAATACAAACACATTAAGAGTTTTTTCCTGGACTGATTTTAAAATCATGATTGTTACAAAATACAAAATGTGCGGCCAAAACATGCGGCAAAATTTGTAATCCACAGAATTTGGTCGGCGCACACGCACTATGCGTGAACCACTGGCGTTTTTTCTGTTAGGCCTTGCGCGCACTGCCTTGCGGTGGAATGCGGTGCGTTTATTCTACCGTGCGGTAGAATAAACGCATTCACAGGGCCGCGCACTGCGGCGAAACTAACGCACGTTTTAACCGACTTCAAAAAAAAGGAGGAGGTTATCAATTCGGTTGTATTTTTTATCATTTCCTATAAGGGGAAAAAAAATAGCAATTCGGTCCATAAACAACGGAGTTCTGAGGTAACAAACATAAAAAAAAATATTTAATAAATGCAACCGAATTGATAACCTCCTCCTTTTTTTGAAGTCGGTTAAAAACGTGCATTTTTTTCGCCGCATCATCATCATCAGATCATTTCGACGATATCATTTTCAAAGTAACTATTCAGAACCATTGATTTATTTGTATTGTCATAGTCGCTTACTATCTTCATTGTAATATCTATGGGAGTATGAAGTTCCGTTGACCATTTCTGGTCTTCTTCATCAGTTCCACTTCATCAAATGTTACTTTTTGACTGTAAATGCATAATATTTGAGGAGTTCCCTCGATTCCTCATGGGTTCCATCATCAGAACTGGATTTTTTAAAAATTGGGACCAATCTGGAAGCATATCTAATATGGGAAAAAAAAATTGCAAATCGGTCCATAAACGACGGAGTTCTGAGGTAACAAACATAAAAAAATGATGATAAAAAATACAACCGAATTGATAACCTCCTCCTTTTTTTTGAAGTCGATTGAAACGTGCGTTTTTTTCACCGCAGTGCGCGGCGCTTCCTAGATCTCTATGCGATACAAAAATATTTGCGGTAGATTCACCGCTAATTTGCAGCGAGAAGCCAACGGTGTTTCTACCGCATGCGTTTATTTCACCGCAGTGCGCGCACTTCTATGAGACTCCATACTTCACAGATTATGCGTTAGAAAAACGCAAGGCAGTGCGCGCAAGGCCTTAGTATTCGGCAGACTCCAGCCTGAAAAGTATTTGTGTTGTCGCGCCATTGCAACTTTATCGTCGTCTAAGTTACAGTTTTTTTCAAGCGAACGAAAGCATGAAAGTAAATTCCAGAAAATCATAGTGAAAATACAGTAAAGATCAGCTTTATGCGATAGTCACAACTTCACAAGTCAATAATCGTATGATACTGCCGGAGGCTTAGACAAATAAGAGACATTCATGTTATAAAAAGTACCTATTTATTTATTATGAAAATCTCAAACTATTTTAGTCAAATTCTCGGCGTGGAAGCGACTACAGTGGACCCCCGGTAGTCCGACAAACATTTTGCAGGGCAGTGTCGAACTATCGAATTTGTCGGATTATAGAGTACTGCCTAAGACCGAAATTTTTTACAAAAGAGTACCTTGT
Source organism: Mythimna impura (assembly GCA_905147345.3). Lineage (NCBI taxonomy): Eukaryota > Metazoa > Arthropoda > Insecta > Lepidoptera > Noctuidae > Mythimna > Mythimna impura. The sequence goes on along the minus strand of LR990357.1, from coordinate 15,994,445 downwards.
AATCCGACAAATTACAGATCCAATGATAAGATTTTTTATATTATATATACATTATGTACTTCTGAAGTTTAAATCATACTTCATTATGTATTATTAAATTTGATTAAATTTAGAATTTTTTTGAATTTATTAAATTTAGTAAATTAAACAACACAATAGAGAGCTTACATTTTATCATAAAATTAACGTCATTAATGCTATAGAACTTACAAAAAATATGCAATAACTTTACATTAGGAAATTATTGTGTACAAACAAATGTACATACATATTATCAAAAAAATATTCAATAATAAATAATAAGCCATGTCGGATTACAGGGGGTGCCGGATTAGACAGGGGCCGGATTACCGGGGGTCCACTGTATACGTTTAAATGTTTTGAGTTCACCATTAATGTGAAAGCATTAATTAAGTATAGTATTTGGCAGTACCTACTTAGTCAGTTTCGTTCTGAGAGTGGGACTTATTTTAAATTAATGTAGGAGATATAAAATAATGAGCTATTTTTTTTAGTACAAAGCAAAAAAAGAAATAATAATTATGAAGAAGACAAAATTTTCATAAATGATTATAACAATGTTACACAAACTTATTACGTTAGGTATTAATATCTATCAAAGCAAAATATTTGCTTAGATAGAAATTATGAATATTTTGAAGCCATAAAAATCATAAGTATATAATTCTATCCATTCGAACCCCCACTTCAAGGTCAAGGATCAATATCATGTGTCATTTACGCAAACACCGTTTCCAAAATCATATTATACAACTCCCTTTTTCCATCTGCAATTATGCTGATACATCACCATCCCCCCTAGCCAAGTTACAACCGTTTCGTTTCGATTCTCTTTTCGTCGATCGCCTCGAGTAGGCTACGCCTCCGATTCAAACGGTTGTAACTTGGCTAGGGGGGCTATTTCGATACCAGTGCTGGCTATACCTTCAATAACAAAGAAGCTGCAGATCAAGCATAATGAGATAATATCGAGCAGGTAACCTTTTAAAAAACCTTGATTAATATAAATACACCTTCAATATATTTGCTTACTTACGTCAAAGTAGCAGACAGGTGCTCCTCTGGTGAAATACATTTGCGAAATTTTGTATTCATGAAGGTGATATATAGACCCACAACTTGCAAAATTTTATCGACGCTGGCTGCTGACATTTTATTGTAATTGAAAAAAATCTAAAAATATTTTCTTAAAAACTAATATTTTTTTTGTGAAAGTTCCCTTTCTTATTTCTGTGGTTAACGAATGGATGGACCCAATATTTGCGAAATTTATGTTGACGTCTTCTTTTTCTTAGTACCAGAGCGTACATACATACTGCTCTCTTGGAATCTATCTTCTAACTGTGGAAACAGTAAGCAGTTCCGCGGTTTTTAATCGTAGTATGTACGCTACGTATCGAGTGGTTTAGTGGTCATGAGGACGGCTATAGTGCGACCTTAGCTTTACTAATAGTGTTAACACCGTAATACATATATATCGATGGTTTACACACGTTCGAACTTGATACGACGGATTTGGTCCGTCCGTACCAAGGTTGAGCGTCACTCAGGGTAATTATTAGTATTAACACACGTTCGAACTTAGTACAACGAACCAAACTTACGCTACCAACTTCGAGCATATGTTAACACTATTACACGCGACAATATTACACATTAACTAGTTTTAACCCGTAGATTTGCTCCCGTGTACTATGTTTCAGGAACCTTTTTCCAAAATAAAAAGTAGCATGGCATGACTATCAGAGAAGTAATAATTGCTTCCAGAGATTAAAAGGAATTAACAAACAATTTAATCTCTTTATAATATTGGTTTCGAGTATCAATATAACCACTATCTCGAAGCATATCAAACCAATATCTACCGTCGCGAAGAAGCCTTGAAAAAGAGCTAAACAAATAAGGTATTATTTGTCTTATTGTCAACAAAGGGCGACTTGTAAATTGTTCTCTGTACCTCTGAGGAGGCTGACAAGCGATCTGGGGCCCAAGTTTACTATTTTTATAAATTCGTCATTCCAACACGATCCCATTGTCATTTTGCTAAAAATTCATAATCTGCTAATTCATAATGATCGTTAATTGATCGGTCAGTGGTCTCGTAATAGAGTTGTGGTAGAATGACAATATCGAGCTTATTAAAAGCAATGACTGCACAATGACGTTCTAATGGTAGGTCACTGGTCAAAGGAACTGTCAAAATTTTAGCAGATTACCGCATACGTGACACATTCATTTGGCAATATTTACGAGATTACCATTCTATGCCACTTCTTTTAATGGAGTATCAGTGGTTCACCATTGGAAAGTCATAATGACGCCATTATATTTGTAGATTACCAAACTTGTCAAAATCAACAATTATGAAATCAATGATAGACCATTCTGACACTATTGTAATAGCAGACTTGAGGCCCTGAACTCAGCACACCTAGGTTTACTTACTGTAACCTACTCTTACTAAGTACTGAGTAGTTTACGTCTCTGTATTAAAGATTACTCTGAGAAAAGATTGTACATCTATGTGAATACAGTAATGGTAAATGCGTAAGTACCTAGATAGGTATAATTGCTCATCTCATTAAAACGGCTGGTCTTGGATGTGCGTAGGTCCACATACACTTTTCTTTCTGTATGCGTAGGCTTGGACCGCTTGGTGTCATAGAAAATAGCTTACGCACACATAAACAATATGTACGTGAGCCTACACACACATCCAAGACCAACCCGCCTTGGGAAAATAGAATTTTTATCTATACATCAAGTGCGTGTACCTAGTGTACACCACTAATTTTTAATTAGTACAAATACTTATAGGGCTTATTATTATTTAAGTAAAGTCTCAATAAATAATGTTCATTAAAAACAAAGTTATTAGCGTTTGTTTATATCCCAAATCTTAGTGGAAGCGAAAGCGAAACCGGAAGCGGAAGTGTTATTATGAAGAAAAAACACAAGCAATTAAATTTGTGTTTTGTAGTTTACAGTACTGAAAATTAAACAGAGTTAAATTATATTTAATAAAAAGTAATTTGGCCGCTTTACACCTTTGAGTCTGTTTCGGTGTTCTTCATTATATTAAACCAGCTCCGCTAAATAAATGCTCACTGGCTACACAGCTGGGGGAGCTCATAAGTATTGGCGAACTATTGGCAACAGAAGAACAAAAGAAACAACAAACATAAAAAAAAACAACAACGCAGAATGAACCAAAAAAAAAAATATATAAACAAAGAAAGTCTCTACACTCGAAGTTGTGGACGACTACATTTACCTGGAATAGACGGTCCAGTTGGGTAGGTCTAACTGCAAGAAAGAGATCAATCGTGGAATCCGACTCTTCTGGGCAGCGTTCGGGAAGCTGCGCGGTATCTTCTCGTCCAATATACCACAGTGTCTTAAGACGAAAGTCTATGACCGGTGCGTGTTGCAAGTGATGACATATGGCTCCAAAACGTGGTCGCTTACAATGGGCCTCATCACAAGACTTAAAGTCACCCAAAGGGCAATGGAAAGGGCTATGCTCGGAGTTTCCTTGCGTGATCGAATCAGGAAAGAGGATATCCGCAGGAAAACCAAGGTTGTCGACATAGCACGAAGAATCGCCAAACTTAAGTGGCAATGGGCTGGGCACATTGCTCGCAGAACGGATGGCTGTTGCGGCCGAAAGGTTCTGGAATGGCGACCACGTACCGGAAGACGTAGCGTTGGAAGGCCTCCTACAAGGTGGACCGATGACCTGGTAAGGGTTGCGGGAATCCGATGGATGCGAGACGCACAGGACCGTTCATTGTGGCGACACTTGGGGAAGGCCTATGTCCAACAGTGGACGTCTTTCGGCTGAAATGATGATGATGATGAAACAAAGAAAGTCACTGCGACACGTCGTGTCCAGTCGTCTACGGGCCCCCCAACCCCGCGCTCCCCGTTGTATTCTTCTGTTAAGAGTTCTGTTGTAAAGTTTGCGAAACCAGAAATGGAAACGGAAGTAAAAAAGCTTGTGGAACTTCTGCAGAAGCGGAAGCGGAAGCAGAGTTCTGTTGCAACACTAATAATAATATAATATACTTATATCTAACAACAAATCTAATGAGTCTTAGGCAAGTCAAAAATAATACCTAAACAAAAATAAATCTATATAAAACTAATAAATGTAACGCAGATTGATGACCGACGACGTCGAAAGATTAAGTGTAATTGATAGGAAACTTAATGAACATGTGCGAGGAGACAGCCAGACGAACGTATTAGATTTGCTTTACACTTAATTATTTCATTATCAGTCAATCGCTCTATTCAGACGGTTACAAGGTTTCACAAAATTAATTGAAGAATATCAAGGGGCAGCTATTAATTTATTTCTTCTATATTTACTTGAGTACCACCCACACTAACTTTGATGGCTTCTGTCAATTCACTAGGTTCAAGGAATACTTTCTGTTTAGTATAACAATAGTAATTAGTTTTATTAGCATATTAACCTTTTGAGTGCGTAATTAGAGACACAATAGTAAGACAATGTCGCGTGAACGCCGGCGTTAATGCGGGGATCAACAGCTTACGTGATGATTAAGACGACATTATTTTCTCAGACATCACACATATTGTATCACACAAATATTAAGGCGATAATTTATTTGTTGCGACTCCTTCCACTCTCACTCAAACGGCTGCACAGATTAGGGTGAAAGTCGGCACACGGGTAGATGTTCTGGAATAGCACATATGATATTTTTTATTCTAGGAGTATGCCCCCTTGGGATAATTTTCTACTTTCACGGAGCCATGCTGCTGGCAGAAGCTGGTTTTATTATATTACGATAACTAACTTTTAATAAATAAGACATGTTTAGTTATTCTAATAAAGTCAAGGCCAAAGTTTTCACTTACAGACAACATCACAGACATATATATTTACATAGCTAAAAAGACAGTTATTGTTTTCAATATATAATTGGTACTTACAATATTAAAACTTGAGATGATAATAAAGAGAAATAAAAGAGATCACAAACAAAAACATATTTAAAGATTGTAATTTAGATCGTCATTGTACCCATAGATTTAAGTTTGTGTATAAGTAGTGTTACTTATTTGGTGTACGATAAAGTTTTTTTTTTCTATTCCAACTTTAAGAAAAAAAATAGTGCAGAGTTCTTTTTAATTTAAAAATCCCAATGTTAAAATGAGGCTACATCAAGAGCACGACTCGCTTTAGTCACCTTTAGTCAAGTATGCGTTTTACCAGTAAAAAGTTTTCACGGTGTGGCCAGTAGGTGAGGTCTGCGTAGATAATATTTACAAGGTACATGTAGTCTTATCTTACTTACCAAATCAGATATGTACCTACATGTATTGATCCGTCCATAATCTTGAACAAAAATGCCAAAGCTGCGATTTTTCTGCGCTCGTAGAGAAAAATATATGAAATTCCTTTCTGTATGTACACTAAAACCATAAAGATGATTGGTGGGGTTGGTCATAACATTCTAGTTTATGAGAAAAATGTAGCATTACATAACACAGAGCTGGCTGGAGACCAGTCATTAATTAATCATACTAAGTACAGTATTTATTCAATCCCCATAATGCCTCACATAGACAGCGAAGCAGTTAGTTGACAAATTACGTTTTTATGGACACTGAACACGCAGAACACTTAACAGAACCAATAAAGGTTTGTTTATGTAAAACTTGTGAAAGTGTATGACGAATGTGTACTGTCAGTACAATGTATAAATTCAAATGAGAGGTGGTAAGCGCTTGCTTGCATTCAGGGTGGTGGAGGAGGCCAAATCGAACTGCGTGGTGGTATGGGTGCCAGATAGAACCTTGTCTCACGAGTCACGTCCACCGCCATACGTCAATGTTTGATCAGCGTAATACCCCTCACGCACTCATTCCATATAAATCTGTTTATGGTAGTGCGAGGGTAATCTGATAACATTGCATTGCTCTTATGACATCGTCACCCTTTGACGTCAAGTGTCTGACTTGTGTTGATGAAAATCGATAAGTACTAAGCCGAGTGTAATCCGATGTGCTCAGTAGATCATGCAACTCGTGTTTATCTTAGAAAATAGAACAAACTTCACTTATTACATAGCTTAAGCAAGTACTTAATTGCGAATTGTTAAAAATATCAATAGATAATTTCTAAATATGTTACAGTATGATCTATAATTACACGACTACCGACATCAACTAATTATAATAATGACAAACCAAAACGTAACCAGATTTTTTTATTCATTTAGACACAATCTATATAGTGGTGCCAATCAATATGACTGCAGTCCCGAGCTACAAAATCCCGCTTTTCAATGACATTGTCAAATCTCTTTTTTAGGCTTAGAGGTGAAATTGTGAATTCGCTGCAAAATTGTATACTAAGATGAATTGATGGAACAAGGACAGAACTATCAAGTAAAATTTTTCAACGAATACCAGCTGTAGTCGTTAATTTATTTTATTTAAAATAAATGTTTTTGTTCATTGTTGTCAAATTTAATAAGTTCAACATAAACTGACCATGCTTGAGCAGTTTAAATGTAAACGGGATCGAAAGGTTTGCATTTTCCATGAAGGTTTCACCAAGCACGAACGTTTGTGAAATGGCATTCAAATAATTAAACAATATTGATTTCATTGAATTCATATCGCTTTTCGATTTCACATCAAAGGCTTCTACGTTAAAGCTTGACAGGTAAAATATTATATCAGGCAGCGAAACCAAGCTTCATAATATTAATGCGTCAATTTAATTTCCATTTATTTTGAGAACGAAATCGGCTTATGAAGCTGCAGAAATCTGTTGTTTTTCACAACAAAATTATACCTAACTGATCCTGTACCGTTACTCTATAAATAAAAGCAAATTTTTTCGTACTAGAAAATGTTTGAAATTCTCAACTTTGAAATGGAAACATAACTTTGTTAACTTCGCAAATAAAACAAGAATTATATAAAAATGTGGACTGTTTTCTGTTTGATATTTTCTGTAACATAATTTGACTTTTTAGATTACATCGATCGACTTTTTAGTAATTTGCAGATTGTTCAACAGAACGTTTCTCATCATGCTGTTTTAATTTTTATGCAGGATGCGTGAATATTCCTCTTCGTGAGATCCCGTCGACCGGCCAGGAGGCGTGGTACAAACTGGAGGCTCGCTCCCAACGCTCCTCAGTCCAGGGTCGCATCCGCCTGCGTCTGTGGCTGTCTGCCCGGGAGGCAGGCCGTCACGACGATGACAACTGGCAACAGGTAACGATAACGTTATAATTCAACGCAAAAGTCACGTTTATAGTTCGTCAATTTGCCAACTGCAGCGGCGGCATTTTGTTTTGATTTTTGCGCTTTTATAAAAATAAACACTAGACTTTGCGCTTGTCACAGAATTTTCTAATATAAAAATGAATTTCAAAAGCTACACTTCCATTTTATGTGCACCTTTACCATAATTTCTGGGGTACCTGCCTACTTAAAATATATTAATATTTGAATACATTTAAAAAAAGAAGAACATCCTCTGGGATTTCTAATAAAAGGCGTCTACCTAACCGTATTCCTTCATTTCTACTTACTTTATTGATGACACAGACAGAGATAGCGTTAGTTAACGGAATTCATTATCTAATATTAAATAATAGGATTATCCTAATGTCTGTGTTTGTTCTTTGGCAACAATATGAATATCGCATCTGCATTATAATCGAAACTGCTATGCTCGTCATTTGCACATTGATTGATTCACGGAGTAGTCCACTGGTACTGAATCAAATAAACATCTACAACACAAAAGTTATCGATAACTCATATAGAGTAGGTATATTCATATTTCCATCGTTTTATATTCATAGTTAGTTTGAAACAAACGAAATGTACCTATAGAGTATATTGTTCTGTGCGTAAACTCAGACGCGAAATCGAAAACTAAAGCACTTTTCCGTCTGAGTACAATAGTACAATTCAAAGACGTGATTTTCTTCTTACTTCGTTTAGCCTAATTTTATACTTCAGTGGCTCTGATATTAATAACGGTGCCTTCTTAATATCGCAGAAAGATCTTGGCTTAACAAGCTTTAATAAATGAACAATAAAGATGATCGCTCTGACGTGGATTATAGGCTTACATATCAATATTGCTGATCCACGGAGCCACTGCACTGTACATAAAACATTTATTGGCTTTTGCAGCGAACCATTAGTTGATGTGTGATATGTAGGTGTATAAGGCTGGCTTTATGTAGCAGCAAATATAACGCTATCGTCAGGGCCGAGCCGCGTGTCAACCACGCTCCATCGCCCATGTTGTTATTTTGGATCACACTGCCTCTTTTATTTGCTTAACAACCCATACTGATATAGATTTATCAGCTACAATGTCAAGTTAATATTAGCGTTGAATTACCCATCACTCATCTCTCTTATAGAAATTATACCTTTTTCTGGAACACTTTACAAGTATCTATTTATGGTCTGCGTAATAATCTCACCATACTAAAGTGAAAAATAACCACACGTTCGTATTAAACGTTGAATTAGTTCCTTTATAATAGCCAAGAAGAGCGCCTCAATAAAAGAAATCAATTGAACATCAAACGATGTTTAACCTCACTTTATTTTGTAAATAGGTACACGTATAAGTACTTCAGATACGGGCACCTCGTATTTACAATAACTTAGATAAGAATCAATTTCCATTTAAGAATCTCTTACCGTCTCGATAAAGATTCTCTAGTATCTCGATAACGTATTCACAGTACTCACTGACTGAATATCTCTGTTAGCCCCGCGTAATCAACTGAGCGAGCGACTGAAGCAAAATTGCGATTACACGATAAATCCAATTTATTCCTCATAGGTGCTTTTTTCAGTGTGATAGTCAGTGGGACTGGCTTTTGCACGCTTCAAAAGTTTTCACATATTCATTTTATTATCTAAATATTGGGCTTTATTTATTTCTAGGAAATCTCTTGTTAATGAAAAGGGTCTTTTAAGCCGATCCCAAGAAGCAGAATAAAGTCAATCAGAGTCGGTTTTTCGCATTTTCTTAGAACTCTTTACTTTGTACCTAATGTGTTTACTCGAAGGAGCTGACTAAAAGAGTACTTAAATTGATATCTTATAGATTTATTTTATTTGCATTTACTGCCGAGGTTGTTGCTTTATTTACAGCCTGTAAAGCTTTGACGACACGTTGAGTCTTCATCATTAGAAAATGTAGCCGTACAGACACGAAGAAGAAAGGATTAGGAAATATTGTTATGTTCTACATTAAAGCTATCCATCATTGGTAAGGTGCGTCAACACGAGCGCCTGTTCGGCGTGCTGCTGGCGCATGAGGTGGAGCTGCAAAGGGCTGCCGCTGCAGCTACCGCAGCCGCAGCTGCAGCAGCTGCAGCTGCCGGGCAGCCCGAGCCAAGCGCAGCCACGCCTACGCCACCGTGGGATGGAGACCTTTGCGGTGCTGCTCAAACACTCCTGCACCAGCACGCCATACAAGGCGATCTTAGCGCGCTTCAAGCATCTATTGCGCGCTTTGCTGCAGCTTGCAGACTCAACGCGGATGCTCCTCTTGATCCTAAGTAAGTCTATATCATTAACTAAACTCATTATAGTTTTTTCTGAATGTAATTTTATGCATTGAAATGCAAGTAGCCTTCTTTATAAACTTAGATTACTTTGTAATTTTACACTAAATATGTCGTTAAGAAATAACAGACTTCGATAGTGACTACTACTTCCTAGCATGGCCAACTGCAAACCCACTTACGCACTAGTCGGATCATGAATATATGGATTGCCTTCGCTCAAGGTACATGCACAAGTTGCTGATCGAGTTGGAGCGTGCCTGGTGCGCCTGTGAGGCGATCTCAGGCGGCGGCAGCGGGGACTCAGGGTCAGGAGCGTCCCGCGACGAGGAGCGCTGGCTCGCCGATTGCTTCGGCGAATATGTGGAGCGCGCACTGCACCAGCTGCGATTGCATCGGGACCTGTATCCTGTGCTGCACCAGTACAGCATTAACAAGTTAGTCACCTATCTAAACTCGTTAAAAAATAAAAGGCTCGTTTTAACATTTGAGAAATACCCTAGAATGTAACTTGGAACGAAACTGAAAGAGAACTTTAAAAATTAAATAAAACGGGTTCCGGTGTAGGTATTTAGTAGTAGCTACACCACATCGGACAAGCCGATAGGTAGTCAAAATACAAATGTCAAAACGGGCCTTTTATTTTTTGACAACTTTATTACACTAGCTGTTGATCCCCGCATTAACGCCGGCGTTCACGCGCCATTGTCTTACTATTGTGTCTCTAATTACGCACTCAAAAGGTTAATGATAATAATCAGTTGCAGGTTTCGTTTTAATCTTCGTTTAAATTCGATATGCGCTTGTTAAACCTAACTTGCACCAATAAAATTGAAATGAAACGAAATCATCTGAAACAAATATATTTCTGCAAAGATCTGATTGTGATTTATTTATTTATTTATTTATTTATTTACAAGCACTTGTACAACGTTACGGAGGAAGTCCAAGGTGTTGTACAGTAGAAACTGTAACAGTGATGTGTGATGAGATAAATTTATTACGGGCCCATATTTTACTAATGGTAAGCGATAACAATTTTGAAAAGCATTCATGCATTCGCAATGTTATTTGATTCGAAATTCGGTTACATTGTTTAATTCCATAATCCTGTGATTATAAAAGTCATATTAGCATTTGTTTAATCAAAACAACAAACCACCGCTGCATTGTGTTGGTAATAACTAGAATTATTTTCAAAGCATTGCTGTGGGACTATACATTATCAGGCTATAACAGAATTGAATGGGTACTTTCCATTCCTATTTAGTCTCTCAAAGCGAGCTCTTACACGCACGAGATTCGATTTACTTGTGCTCGTGGCATCCGACTAGATAAAACCTTTTATTACGATCATGTTTTGTTATTCTACACTATGAGCAAAATTAAGATTACGTAAATTCAATGGTTTTTTATCGCCTGAAAATTATTTAGGTACAATAGTACATTATGTAAGTGTGTAATGGTGATTACCGCTGAGGCAGTATGTAGACCTGAGCCGAAGGCGTGGGTCTTAAGAGAGATGAGGACGGTAATCATCAATACGCACGTGTATCGTACGACATTTTCCAACAAACTTCTGAAGAAAAACAATTTAACTAACTATTATTATTGTCAAAAAATATAAGGCCCAATAAATAGAATACTTAAATACGCAAATAGGTACTCGCAATATATTTCATTATATTGTTGGTTTAGTTGACAAATGTCAGATTCTAGTTATGCTCGTATTTTCGTAACTTGCTGTTAGTGATAGTCTCACGTAAGGGAAAAGATCCCTTTAAAATAATCAAGAACTATTCCTAAAGTTTTGAATGTCTTTATTTTCCTCTAAAATAATATATCCCATGTTTGAATAATGGCCATAATAGAAGTCTTTATAGTACCTGAAAAGCATCGGAAGAGCTTTCCTTTCTGCTTTTCTGACTAAATCAATATTTTCCACTACCTATGGTTCAGATTTGATGGGCTGTTAAGTGTTGCGTGCAACGTAAACCGCAGAAATAAACACTACAAATAACCATGTTTCTTGACAAGTTTACAATAAAATCTACCCTTGTGATCTTTAGGGTGTTGGAATAATTGATTGAAGCAGGTAAACGTAAGGAATAAGAGTTGGGTTGGACTCCGTCGGCATTAATTTAACCTAACTACGATAAAAGATCGCTTATGATTTATTTGGATTATTAATTATACGACACCACACTACCTGTGTTTCCACTAAACACATTCAAAGCATAAATTACTAGGATATTTTGGGTACTAAACAGTTTAGCTCATAATTATACGGCGCGGAATGATATAATTAAATAATAATTCGTTGCTAGGGACTATTGGACCTATAATAATTGCGTTATGCGGTAATGTAATTAATACGGAGCTGAAAGATAATATCTGAAATACCGTTACCGACTATCTCAATAATATTGATTACGGCACGTGTATAACACAATTAATGATCTACCATAATGGTCCTAAATGCGCACTAATCAAGATACCTGTTTACCTCTGATATTTTACTAAACAAGTTCTTCTAGCTAGTTGACAAAACTCCAGAACAATGCCTGTATAACTACCAACTTGAGAATGTAATTGGTTTTAAAAAGTCGATAAAGTTTCCTGTGGTTGATTGCAGAGAAAGCCCTTCTCACTCGTGGGTGTCAAAGGCGTCAGTTAGCATACTCGGCATTGTTCTCCTCCCAGCTAGTCACAACAAACTGCAATTACCAATCCGTCTGTAAGCACGGTGATTGTAGACATTTCTCTTTTGTCATTTCATTTGTAGCGGCTATTCTGAGTCTCAGTATGTTAAAATATTTGACGTATATAAACGGAGCTAAGTTAAATCCAAAGTATTTTTCAGTCGTTAGCCTGTCGACTGAAAATGTTAACTGCTGAACAATTTATTTGCTCACCTGCAGTTTTGTTTTTTGTAACACTTCACTCAGCATTCCCTGTCTATGACTGAGGATAAGCTATCCAAAGTGAAAAAATTATTCAATTAGATTGAGTGGGCACTTCCAAGATTACCTACTTCAAGAACAAACAATATTTCTTTTCTTTATTATACTCGTTCAGACGCGGTGAAGTATTAGAAAGCCATGTTTTACATGAAGAATAGCCATTTAATAGCTTTTTATTGGTAAGAAACGGAGGGTTCGTTTTAAAGTTCTTTAACTTTGACGCATTGATCTACTATTTGCAGGAATGTTGGGATTCAGGCCTCCTCTCGAGAGGGAATGGGCCGTAATCCACCACTCGGGCCCAGTGCGGGTTGGTGGATGTCACATGTCTTCGAATTTATGGTTCTAGGACATGCCGGTTTCCTCACGATGTTTTCCTTCACCGTTTTGAGAGCAATGGTGATGAAATAAATTACACAAAGTAATGCGCCTGGCTGGGTTTGAACCTGCGACCTACAATTTGTAAGTCGGGGCCGTTACCAATCGGCCACCACTGCTCAGGAATTTGGACTCGTCAAATTTGTTACGAAAATACTTCTAAAATGTAAATGGTAATACTATATTCTTAGGCTTTTTGTCTAAAAATAGAGTATACGCTGTTTTCAGCCTGATGACTTTATAAGCTGCCTACTATCGTATTCTTTCATGCATTGAGTTATTCAGTCCCTTAGCTCATAAATATGTCTAATAGTCAGTCGATATAAGTCGCGAACGGTAAATTGAACTCGGTAGACAATACTAATTTAGTTAAGAGATTAATATAAAACACAGATATTCTATATGTATAGCTATAGAATGTCAATATCATTTAAACGGATCTGGTAACTTTAAATTGAGTTATTGTCTTTAGGTTGGAGTATCTGCTACGATGCTTGAGCCAGCTCTCACAAATGAAGGCTTTCTGGCGATGCTGCCCCTTCAACAAGGAAATCAGGCAAGTTGAACTATCATAGTCCTCGAACAGTAATTTATTAAGATTTGCTCCGTTTGGACATTCTTTCACTAGGTATCATGCATTAAGAACTCAATGTGTGCAACTCACAGTGCAAAATGCACCAGTATTTGCTTATCAAATATATAAAGCGTCAAGTTTTGTTTTTGTGCTGAATGATTTCAGAAAAGTACAAATATAACTCCATTGATATAGTTTTACCAAATATTTGACGAATAGTTTTAAATATTTGTATTTACATGTACCTACCTAATTATATGCCAAATACTTGAGACAGGCGCATTTGGTAAACGTAAATCATTCGGAACAGACAGCGCGGCTTCATAGTTCTCAGAGTATTTTTCACGAGATTAAAGTCAGCTTTTTACCCTCGCCAAATGAGTTGGGGGAAAGGATCTAGCACAGCATTTTCTAAATAATTGCTTTTGCAAATGGAGACGTTAAATAGCTGTGAAAATGAATCTGTGTGGTGGCGCCAGATTAGACTTTTTAAAACTGTTTTGTCTTTTTAAGCTTTTGAGATCGGGATTTCAAAGGAACCAGTGCGGAAGTAAATTAGCTCTGAAAGTATTTTAGCATTATACTTTCCCTATGCGAGTACATTGCTGTTCTATTCGTAGGTACCAATAAGTTTACAAAAGGCAGACTTTATACGATGATGCAGAAGTTAGCTGCCAGCATGATCATTACTCTTTATTGGCTTCTTGCATCGAACACATGTGCCACTATTATTGAATCCAGAGCACAAAGCCTGCAGTAACTTGAACAATAACTCTTGACAATAGGAGCGAGATCGTGAGCGCGCTCCGCAAGGGCACCTCGGAGTGGTACGAGGCTCTGTGCGGACAGGACACGCACTCCGAACGCGGGGAGGACCTCGTCAATCTCATCACGCTTATACAGATCGACTTGCAGCAAGGACTCACCTACTACCATCCGCTGTTTGAGACGTGAGTTTAGATATATACGACAAACATCAGCAGACGAGACATGATAGAGGTATTAACAAGAACAAATTATAATTACCCTTCGAACAACTTACTACTGCAGTAATAAGAAAGAAGATCAAATTAACAGTATTACTACTGGTAGTAGCATTGTTAGTAACACGGGCAAGAAAGGGAAAATTTTCTACCAATGGCTCGTATATTGAAGCTTTAACAAAAACAATGTTTCTACATTCGATTAAAAACGTAGAAGGACAAAAATTTCCAGTTATTGTTTTTTTTCAACCTAGGTATTGATGTTACCTAAAACATCAAACTTTCAACGTTTAAATGTATCTATGAAACATATAATTATAATACTTCATCCTTGATTTATCTATACATTAACTTCAGCTTACGCTTTTAATCTTCTGGCTCGTGCGCTCTTATCTACGAGTCTAATTGCGGCTCAAAAGCTAACAGCCGGAACCAAAGCCCTTCGCCTAAGTTCCAAATAAGCGGTCTCCGCCGAGAACTCTTGAGACGAATTCGTCATTTTTTTACTTCAATCAAGATTTAATCACAGTTTATTATTGCGGAATAAAGGGAAGTTTAACCCTTGGAATATGTATTTATGTATCGATGTTCGACCCCGAGTGTCCATTGTGTCCGCGCCCATTCTTCATGATCATCAAGTGGAATGAACTTTGGGCGGAAAGTAATAGAGTCCCTCGCGAATTACGTTCATATTTTCCAGTGTACGAAATATCACATGCCATTCTGTTGCAGGACCAATAACGTGCCATACTTCAGCATAGTTTTCAACCAGATAGACAAAATGGTAAGTGGACAATTTTGTTACGTCTCGTTGGCAGTAACCGGCCTGTCGCACTCATATTCAATTATTGTCAAGAGCTGGATTTGCTGTTACTAAAATTGACTAAACCTGTGACTGGTAGATGTCCGATATACATACCTATGTTGCTACATACATACTTGTTTGTGTACTCAGCTTTGTGCATTATGTACCTACCTATTAATGATTTGACTTAGGTCGTGCCGACATGGTAATAACACTAAACTGCAGCGTACTGCTACAATATGGGATACACTTCTGGTGGTTCTCATGCTGCATAATTAACGTGACGGGTGCATTCCGCGCTTCTTTCCCACCGAACATGTCCTTACCTTGATTATACGTTGCATACTGAAATACATAACTATGGGAACTGGGTCATTGCAAAGTGGCGAGGTTATTAACTTTTGCAGAAATTACTAATAGAGACAATACTTGATTCATGTTAAATATAAAAACATGAATGAGAATTTAATTTGGTGGTAATTAAATAAATTTATAAGAAAAATAAAACTGGGCAAGTGCGAGTCGGACTCGCGCACTGAGGGTTCCATACTTACCTATGAAAACAATTCAATTCCCGAATTGAGTTACGAAGTTTTTCCAAATCGCAGGATTCTAGGTCAACGGGATTCCCTTGAGAGTGTCGAAATATATTGTTTTTGAGACATCAACGGCCGTATCTTTTTTTCGTCAACTTAGAAGTTTGATTTTTTCACAGCTTCAAGGAACCGCAGACCTGAGTATATGGTTTTAATTTCAACGCGTTCCCGAGATAAAGGGTCTTGACAGACAGACGGACGGACAAAAAAGTGATCCTACAAGGGTTCCGTTTTTTTCCTTTTGAGGTACGGAACCCTTAAAAGGGAACAGTATAAATCTAGATGGTAACATATTGATTTTGTCCAATGATCCTTTTTATTAGCAACCATTAATTGAAGGAGGCCAGTTTTCCCTTGACAATAACCCATGCGTTAATATAAGGAAGTAACCTTTCCTTGCATTTATAAAGCTACAAATAAAGTACACGCGTATCAGCCTGATACCCGTGTACCTTATTTGACGATCAGGACTTTGAAAGTTGAAAAGTTACCCTCGTTATCTATACTCAATATTTCATTAAAGAACAAATATTTTCCTTTTCGTTATTTTGAGTTTTCATGACAACGTTACGTTATATACCTACACACGATACATGGGTAACAAGGAAGATTTATATCGGGAACCCTCTTGGTTAAAGAGATTACTTTCAAAATCCCACTGGTGTATCAGGATCCGTTTCAAAAATTCCTCTTTGTAAACGGGATTAGATTACGAGTAAAATATACATAAAAAAGCTTGTTTTAGCTATCAGAGGATGTAAGACAATGCGTGGAGCACTGGGTGGTAGAAGGCTGGTGTGGCGTCGTTGAAGAACCGATGTACGATGAACACGGAAACGGAGGTAAGTCGTTAAGAGGACTACAGCTCCCGTAGCCAAGTTACGACCGTTTCGTTTCGATTCTTTTGCATCGAACGCTTCGAGTAGGCCATGCCTCCGATTCCTTTGTTCTGATCACGTGATTGAGCGTTGAGATGATGTCAGAACCAAAGAATAGGAGGCGTGGCCTACTCGAGGCGTTCGACGCAAGAGAATCGAAACGAAACGGCCGTAACTTGGTCGCAATAATCTCACAAACAATCAAAATGATAGCATGTGTATTAGTCCGGAAATTGATAAAAGTAATTTTCAGTGGCATCTAGTGATTTTTTTTAAATCATACTAAATTATCTGTATTATATTTTGAACACATTATCTATCTAGCATTTATCCTGAAGATTATCCTATATTTTTTTGATTCTGTTTACTGCAGTGGATCGTGCATTATAGAGTTCGCGATTAGCTCGTGTAGTGTCCTCTTAATATTTTATATGATATGCGTTACATATAGGTATCGCTTAACAAAAAATGTAAACAAAACAATATAACTTATAGGCAGGCATGTAACAATTTTGGCCAACGCTCATATATCCCTCTCAAGGGTTTTCCATTTCTTACATGAGTGGTCCCAGACTATATCCAAGTTATGACACGGCGATGCTATCGATAAAATGCCTGGCGAGAATATATCTACATAGCATGATCTATCTCAGTAATCTTTCGCTAAAATGTTCGAGCAAAATATCGTACGCTTCTGCAAAACATTTTTGCACGTAGTGCATTCAATATTTTTATCAATTGAATTTGCTTACTGGCGACTTTTTACGAAAAATAAAATCCCCGGACCCGTCAACTGCGCTCAGCATACCATTGAAAAACAAATAACGTGCATCCCTTCACTGGCCTATTCAAATAGCAATGGTGGTGCCCATACATATCGACTTTCGTATTCAATACAGAAAAGGCCGTAACGCTTATTTATTTTTCACCAGCTTCTGCCACTGGGTTCACCTGCGTGATAGTAGAATATTGTTCCTAGGTAACATATTCCCGAGATATAAAGTACCCTGTAATCTATTCTGGGACATGGTCTACCCGTGCCCCAATTTCATCCAAATTCGTTAAGTCGTCTGAGCGTTAAGAAATATCTAACATACACACACATACATACCATACTTTCACCTTTATCATTTTAGTGTGATGTGATGTAAAACGTATTGAAATTTAAACTGACTGCTATACTAATACTCGTGACTATATAACTGAAAGATGCAGGCTTCAAAAGGTCAACATCGGTACTTATATTAATTGAACTATCTATATTTAGATTGAAAATTAATAAACAAGAGGTATTACGGGAACATCTGGCGCCCCTGTAAGCTTTGAAAGATGTATTATTAAATATTTTGCTAAGCTTGGAAAATGATTAACTTTAAAGTTAAGGTAAAATGTTCAAAAAATCGCCAGTTTTAATGTTGTAGTAATAAACTTAGAGATTTGGGAAGCTTATGTTTTTAATACCTATTATTACGGCATTAGCTTAATTTCCTTAATGAAATTGCAAAATAAGCCAACACAGCGAAGTTAATCTGCTATCATCATGACTTGGTTGATTAACCGCTCTTAATATAGACTTGTGTACCTACACCTACGTCACTTCCGTCTGTCCTGGATTTGGTTTACCAAAATAGAACAGAGTACCTAGGTACTAAAAATAGACAATTGTTTTACCATAGTAGGACATAGCAAAATGGGCGTACCTAGGTTACAATTATAGATCAAGATTGGAATCCCTGAGAAAACTTATTATTTGTGGCTTTACGGTACTCTTTATATTTCTTGTCCTGTCCAACAGTATGCCTGGTGACAATAGCGAAGACATTGCCTTTTGAAGTGCTATCAGCAGTCCGCGAGCTATGCGCCGCAGCGGCGCTCGCGCCGCAGCCGCAGGCGCACCCCCATGCACCACACGACCCGCCACCGCAGCTGCTGGATGCATACCTGTAAGTACTTAAAACTACCAGTTATTTTATCATCATCATCATTTCAGCCGAAACCCGTCTACTGTTAGACATAGGCCTCCCCCAAATGTCGCCATAACGACCGGTCCTGCATCTCGCATCCATCAAATTCCCGCGACCCTCACTACGTCATCGTTTTACCTGTGTGTGTGTGTGGGACGCCTTCCACCGCTGCGTCTCCGGGTACGTAGTCGCCACTCCAGAACTTTTCGCCCCCATCAACCATCTGTTCTGCGAGCAATATGCCCTGCCCACTGCCACTTAAGTTTGGCGATTCTTCGGGCTACGTCGGTAACAGTTTTTGGTAATGAAAAATTGTGACTTACAGCCCATGGCTTCGTAAAGAGGAAGAAATTTTTACAAAAAAGCTACAGCAGAGAGTAGAGAGCTATGTATGTGATATTCTTCGTAAGAATATCACATACATAGCTCTCGACGCTTTATTATTTATTTAACAAAATTATGTACACACAAATAATATTATGTCTTTACCTATGAAATTGCCGTTTTTTAAAACGGGTTGCTTTGATGTGTTATATCTTTGGATTGACTTGAAATTATAGGTTCAAATAAAATTAAACTTTATATTAAAGGTACGTTAATCGAAAATAAGTATTTATTGGTGTCTTTGTGTTTTGCATTTTCTGTAATATCGCAGTACTTATAACCATTTTTGTATGAAATTTAAGACAACTCACATTATTTTGTAATAAGAGTTCTACCGTGGAAACAATGTGTCTCAAGCGATATGCAATATTGATGATGTATACGGACTTATAACTGCTAATGAATGGGATGTCTATTTTTGTTTCAATAATTTTCACGTGGGAAATTTTATCTCACGAATAATTTTTCTTCTCAAGGCGGCTACAAGACAAAATTTCCAACACGAAAGCTATTAAACCAAGAACACAGAGTTCTTTTTAACCGACTTCAAAAAAAGGAGGAGGTTCTCAATTCGGTTGTATTTCTTTTATCATATTTTTTTTTATTTTTGTTACCTTAGAACTCCGTCGTTTATGGTCCGATTTGCAAATTTTTTTCCCCTAAAAGGATATACTTCCAGATTGGTCTGATCCAAAAACCATTTCTGATGATGGGATTCATGAGGAATCGTGGGAACTTCTCCTTTTGTATGTAATTGTATTAGTACAGAGATAAGTTATCTTTTAAAAACATATAAACAAACAATTTTTACTTTTTATAAATTAGGTCATATTACCTACCAATCAAGTCCAGTGACATTTTCGTTAAGTTAAAAACTGTTTATATTTTCGATTGGTTGAAATTATTATATGATCTTATATTCGAGACTAAAGTGCGGAACGAGGACAAACAAAATGAATGAACAATTTTTTTTCATATTCAGATTTTTACAATATTCCTTTCCTGGTTCAGAATCTAATATGTTTGAGTCCAGGTTAAATTCTAACCGTCCTAAATTCTATTTAAATCTGTCCAGTTGCTGCGATATAATTGAGTTACGAACTTTCCCATTTATGAATTAGTGGGATCACAAATCTGTTCGGATATTATATTGCGGTGAATCGATTACGTGTTTCAGGAAGTTGTTCAAGACTCGAACTTACAGTTAATCAAAGTGTCAGTAATCGACTGGTTTCGGAAGTAGACTAGATATCTACCTACCATATATTTCGTAACTAGACAGCCACCCTAGCGTCGCGTCACGCAAACGTGCATGCATGCACATCCTATCGTGTGTATCTGTTTGAAGAATGCAACGCTATATTTCAGATAAGGGCACGAATTTCGTATAATTTTCTTTAGGTGGGAAATAAGTTCTTCCGCTCTGGGTGGAGGGACTAAAATCCACCTGTGTCCAGGGCCGCGGTATCTCTTTCGAAAAATCCCATAGCCCTGCCCCCTAGCCAAGTTACAACCGTTTCGTTTCGATTCACTTTTCGTCGATCGCCTCGAGTAGGCCACGCCTCCGATTCCTTTATTCTGACGTCATCTCAACGCTCAGTCACGTGGTCAGAACAAAGGAATAGGAGGCGTGGCCGAATCGAGGCGATCAACGAAATGAGAATCGAAACGAAACGGTTGTAACTTGGCTAGGGGGGCTGGACGATTTTCCTACAATGCCATTCGTTCTACCTACTGTCAACTCAACTCTCGATTATCCTACAACAGCTAATAGATTCACTGTAATACGATCTCTCCTGATCTGCCATATCGCATGAATGGACCGTTCGAATTCATCCGTTTTCCGGCTAGTTTACCGGCACACAGACTGCTAGTGACAAATGATTGATTAAAATCCGAACGCAATGATATAGGACCCTGTTCCCGTACGAAATCCGATTTGATAAACAGATTTTGATGTTTGAAGCTATATTCTGATTTTTTCTCTTCTGTCAGCACGAGTTAGGTAGGCGAAAATAATTTAGTTATTGAAACTATAAAGAGATTGACCTATAAGTAAAAATGATCAAGTGTGGAGTATTCATGCTTTGGTTGGCACTGTTCTATGATGGAGACTTTTTCTTATATAGCCTATTATAGGGGGACTTTGGCGTTGTCTATGAATCAAGCTATGAATAAATACTTATTATTTATTCTTTGTAATTCAGGATAAAAACGGAAGTACAATCATCTAATGACAAATCGCACTCTTGGGCTTGGCGGGAGATAGTGTCAGGCTTTTATTGACTAAAAACCCACTCCTGTTCGTGGAAGTACACTTGCGTTTGTTATACATACTATCTTACTAATTAAACAAAACACTCATACTACCTACTAGCTACATTATCCCGGTAGACATGTAAGCTGCCTACACGTGTTTCGTTAAATGTACAATAACTGAATTTTCCTCATGTTTTTTCAAGTTATATAAATGGAAATCAAAGGAACCATCGAAGTTATTATTATTACACCAAAACATGTTCACATAAACAGTAGAAACCACAAAAACTACATCACATAAAATATTCATTGCAACGCAAATAACAGAGGCCTTATTTATTTTGTCGAATGCGAGCGCAGAATGAAATAACGAAAAGCTTCGTCAATATTCTTTTCAATGTTTTGTATTTATTTTTGCTTTTGTATATCTTGCGTCTGTCCGAAGCAATTACATTGTAATTCCTAACAAACTAGATTGTGCATGCAGTACTTATACCTAACTAATCCTTTGGTTTTTTATGATAACGTTTAGGTACAGGTTTCAAGGTTGAGCTTTATAAACTCAAACACTTTAAAACTCAACTCGAACGACTCAAAAGATTTTGTTCGAGCACTCAGTTGTATACCTAAGTCTTATTAATTAACAAGTCTTTTCAAAAGCTTAATGGATTAAGTAAAGGAGTACTTCTTTGTAGTGTTCATGTTGCACAGCTTAGTCATTAGCGGAAAACGTTAAAGTGGTTGATGATAGAGGGAGGACAAACTTCTTTTCTCTATAGTAATGTTATTGTGGCCGCAGGTGGTTCGAACCGCTGATCGATCGGTGGCTCGCCGTCACCAAGACTATGGCGCTGCAAAGAGTTCGGGCAGCCGTCGAACTTGGTAAGACTCCCGTCATTTCTTATTTGTTATTTGTAGCATTAGTTGTGTCACTATTTATTTCAGATGTATCTAAGTGTATACACGGGTTAATCACGAGAGACGAATGTAGGAAAACTTCAAATAAAAAAAACCCCATACTTGAGTAGTTTGAAATATTAATACTATTTTGTGAATAGTCATACACAAAAAAGTTTAGTAAGTAGGTACCTACTTAGATGTCTTTATAAAAAGAGAAATTGAAAAGAACAACTTTAGCTCAAGGCGACAGGTGCTACATACTTTATGAAAATGTTAACCCATCTGTTACCTGAGTTAGGATACTACAAATCATTATAAGTAAGTATTTAATTTATATCACAAAACAGATTAAGGCGCATAGTGATTAATACCTACTTAAATAAATTACTCGACAAAATTGTAATAATGCGAGATTCGTACGTATATCAACATAGATTTTTATTAGGTAGACACACGGAATATCCTACAAGTGGACAATAAATGTATCACACACCTATTACATAATTATAATTACGAAAACACTTTTATGTAAATGTGTATGAACGACAATCGAGTTAATTGGTCGTAAACACACAACGTGTGAACTGTGAGTTACGAGTTGTAATTAAAATGATACAAATAAACCATTTGGATAAGAGTTACTAGAGTTCACCGATGTAAAGAACTAAACAAAAAATGTATGGACACCATCCCTACTCTTGTAGCACTTTAAAACTTGTGATAATCGAAGGGCTATATCCATCTTATCATTTTATTCTATGACAGCGAAATTGAAATGTCCATCCAAAAAAACTATAAACGTCCGCATGTTTTGAGCACTGTTCTTTGGAAAATTTCAACCGCTATCCTGTGATTATCTGTTAGAAAACCTATAAGTAGCTAGCTGTCTGGCCTGATCAAAAGAGACTATAACCTAGCAGAGTATAAAAACAAGTGATTTTCGAAAGAGGCAGTGTAATTGTTGTGAAGGCAAAAGGCGAAGGTTCACACCCCGCGCAGGGCGGCGCCATTTAGATAAACATCGAACTCTAACTGTGCCGTAACACGAACCGTTTTATTGGACCGAGACAAATAAAGGACTGCTTGTAAATTGTTATTATACGTATAGATGACATATTTAAACCCTGCCCTGTCTACAAAAATTTTCTTCACGATTCTTATTAAGCTAAACCTATCTTTAATCTAAGCGGTTTTCAAAATTCATTGTATATAAACTCTATCGCTTTCAGTAAGTATGTATGACCAACCAATGCTCCTTCCATATTATAAAACACAGCCCCCACCGCGTCTGTCTGCCTGGATAAACGCAATAAACTCAAAAACTAATGAACGATGTTTCAAACAATTTTACCAATAGATAGTGATTCATGAGTAATCATGAGGGAGGTTTAGGTGTATAAAACACGCACTATTATAGTATAGAAAAACCGAGAATTTCAAAGATTTCTAACACCCGTGCGGAGCTGGGGCGGATCGTTAGTACAAGTATAAACATCGTAATATAGGTAAAGCATCTAAAGCAGGCACAATAAGTTGCTTCAATAAGAAATCCGATATCAAAGTTAATGACCAATTATAAGGGCCGCCGTATCAAATCACAATTGTGAAAGGTTTGAACCAATCTCTAATTGATCCTTAAGTGACGGCCATATTGAGTTCAAGGACTCGTTTTCACTTAATTTTTTAACCGACTTCAAAAAATGTGGAGGTTCTCAGTTCGATTGTATTTTGGTTTATGTTTTTTTACCTTCAGTTATGAACAAAGATTATACTGATTTCATACAGCGAAAGTATAAAATAATTTAAGGCATAGGTATCCACTTTAAAAAATCAGCTCTTTAAAATTAATTTTAAAGTGCTGATTTTTTTATGATCCTGTCAGAAATATAGCAGAAAAAAAATCTTCTTGCATTAATGACGAGGAGAAGGAAGTGTATGTTAACTTCACCTGAGTTGACGTAGAGAGATCTTTTTCAATGAAAAATACTAATAAAAATTGTATGTTAATTATCTTTGTTTAATTTGTATTATCTATATCTGAGGTTTTTATTATTATTTATTTGTAATATTGTTGGCCATGCGGGATTTTTTATTAGAAATCCCGGAAAGATCCATATTAATATCAACATTTCGATTCAAGTACATGAATAACTCTACCTAATTCCGACCTCTGGTTATGAAATGATTTGAAAAATTCTTTATTTGAAAGAATAAACGTCCTTTCAGATGATAAACTCTGGCTACAAACACATTTTAAGTTAAGCTGCCTACAAGAAAAACTAAATGATAACTTTTTATGTCGGTTTTAGATAACGAATAAATCAGAAAAACCGACTTCCGAAATTAAAAGATATTTTTTTGGTTTTTCAATTTTATGTGTATCTAAAATCGCCAATAGAATGATTTTTTCAAACCTATTCCAAAATTAAGTCAATTCAAAACCTTTCATCTAACAGAAAAAGAATGCACAAACTGAAATACGACGTCACCCCTATTATGGAGATGTTCCCACAGAGATCACATTTATATTTAAAACGCTGAATGCTGCTTCATTTATGCAATAACCAATTAATAATAATAATATTAATTAAGAAAAGATTTCTTTTTAATGGTGTTTGTTGTTTAGTATCAAGTATTGTTTGAAAATAAACACAGCAAAATACCCAATAAAAAACGCGCCTTCGACTTTATTGGTCCATCCGCGCTATTCAAATTAATATTCTTGTTTGTTTTATTTTTATTAACATTCACTTACGTATTTTTCATTACCTTGGAAGAAGATAACATCGCATAAAAATTTATTGTATCATACCAAATCATAAAAAAAATTGAACATGAGTATAGACGTGTGTAACTATTACATTTATTTTGATGTTGCCAAGTGGGTTTGATAGAGTACCTAGAATATTGAATTTGTTTGAGAAATAATGTTGTTTGTCACAATATTGCTCACTTTGTAACGGAGATATTGTTTTCAGACCGTCCTGTGGAAGGCGAGCACCTCGTGAAACACAGCACTTCGTCCGTGGATACTGCAGCTTGGTTAGTTTAGACTAAAGAAATACCAACACTCAATATATAAACTATAAATCAACTGTTTTGACGGGATTTATTCGAGTGAAGTTCAGTGGCTGTTTTAATTATTTGCAAATTGATTCCTAGTGGATATTGTGATGTAAAATTGGAGTAAATTGATTCTTAGTGGATATTGTGATGTAAAATTGGAGTAAATTGATTCTTAGTGGATATTGTGATGTAAAATTGGAGTAGTTTTGAATCTCAAGTGTCATCACAACTGGATGTTGAAACAGGTGCGATCTCGGTAAAACGAAGGTGAAAATTTTATTGTAGTAGTAGATATTAATATTGACTACTTCAGTCAAGATTGCCGAGAAAGATGACTCGATACATTTACTGCCAAATACTCCAAAAATATTTAAATGTGTTACATCCTCATTTTAATAGAAAACAAAGTAACTATTCCGTATCAAAAACTAATTACTTTCTAAACTGTTTAATTGGCTAAATACTTCGGCGAACCGATAACAAATACAAAAAAGCTTTCTACGTGCCTATATCAGCATGTATTTCATATTTATACGAATATCATGCGAGCAAATCCGGCCTACTATAATTTTCAGGTCACGCACCTGTTTAAGGGTTAGGTATTCAATACGTATTACCTGCCTTATTGGCTTTTTACACCAACATTTTTATCAATAACCAGCTTACCGTGTCGTTCTACACACCAACATGACAAGGGTATAACTAAAAGCACTTCAACATCAATTACTTTATTTTTGCATAATTTACTCAATTATAAATTTAGCAAGCCTTCGTCCTGCGTAATTGACTGGTTACACAAAATACGGTGAAATAATTAAACAGCGCTAAAAATTAGGGCATATAATAAACGGTGTACGTGGAAATTTTTATATACCTGTCTTGCTACGAAGGTTATTGCTTTACACTTTAGTGCTTTCAACAGGTAATAAATACTAGGAAAATGTACCGTAAAAGATACACAGTAAGCAAACAAAGTTGAATTTACCATTTGGGCAACTCAAATGAACCCGTGGAAAGTATAGGGTAGTAGACACACATACTGAAGCCTCGCGTTAACGGCACATATTTAACTTTGTCACTGTTATCTGGCTAAAAATGGACAGGGCAACCCGTGCCCTTGTTTAAATAAGCTTTTTGTGCATGAGGTGACCGTCACCGACTTTCGTAACTTTTTGCTTTCATGTTATATTTTTGGTATTAAGTCTGTAAATAAGACCGTTACGTCATTTTCCTTTATGAAGCGTAATACGATTTGTTTAAATAATGTAGCAAATAGGGTACAAATTTCTGATGTATTTTTTAGAATGACGATCAAAATCAAAACATCTTCTGTTGGAACATCACGGCTTTATGAAAGCTGAGGAACCCAAATATTCGTTTTGAAGAGTAATCGAGCGAAAATATCTTGGATTTCCGTACCTGTTGGCCAATTTATCAATTTATATGCTTATAACTTGAGTATATAGCATGTGACTATTTAGATAAAGCCATAGTAAATTATCTTCCGTCTGATCATAGTGGACAAACGGTAGCTTTTAAGTCTCACGCAATCTTGGAAAAAACTTTAATTCAATTTAGGCCAATTACAATTGGCAAATTAACAAAATTTAATAGTAACTTAGAAAATAAGTTAAATGTTCTGGGCCATGATATTGATGATGCAAATAAATTTTATGATAATTTCTTTTCAGTGGTACTCAATGAATTTAATACAGCTTTTGAAAAGAAGTCGAAAAATATTTTCCCTAAGTTTGCATTTAGTGACTGGGCGACTAAAGGTATTAGGGTAAGTAGGGAAAAACTATATGAGCTGTACGGCCTTAAGCCATTCTTCAACACTGAAACCTTTAATAAATATGTAAATAGATATTCTAAACTTTTCAGAAAGATTTGCAAGGTAGCGAAAGCCCTGTACATTAGCAATAAGATCAAATCGGCAGACAATAAAATTAAGGCTATGTGGAAAGTTATTAATAGTGAAACTGGTAGGAATAAAGTACGCAACACGGATTTTTTATTGGAGACTTCACATGGTCCCAAAAGCTCTAACATAGAAGTAGCCCAAGAGTTTGTGAATTATTTCACCGATATACCTCTTAGGACAACGGAAGCTCTAAATTCCTCCCCTGAAGCTTCAATTGCTTTATTGAAAGCAAACTTCCCAGGCTGTCCGGTTGAATTTCAATTCAAACATATAAACCCTTTGACAGTCATAAAGGCTTTCCGGCAAATCAAAGTCAAATTAACCGAAGACCTATGGGGAATGTCTGTTAAAGTATGCACATTCTTAATTGATTCATTACTTGAATTGACCATAACACCATACTTAGCTTTAATATTTAATTTGTGTGTGGACCAAGGAGTTTTTCCAGATATAATGAAATACAGTAAGGTTATACCACTTTTTAAATCTGGTGACCATAATGACACTAATAACAGACCTGTATCAGTATTGCCGGTTTTCAGTAAGGTGTTTGAAAAAGTTATGCTTAATCAAATGCTTTACCATTTTAACAGCAATAAAATCTTTCACTATCAGCAGTATGGTTTCACCAAAGGACGTTGTACGACTGACGCTGGTGTCACTTTATTAAAACATATATTTGCAGCGTGGGAACAAGCCCAAGATGCGATAGGAATTTTTTGTGACCTCTCAAAGGCTTTCGATTGTGTTAATCACGAAACCTTGCTTTTAAAGCTAGAACATTATGGGCTAGGTAAACTTGCACTCAGCTTAGTAAAATCTTATTTAATTGATAGGCAACAGCAAGTTCAGATAAACGGTGTCAATTCTCCGGGTTTGAAAGTCAAAATGGGTGTACCACAAGGCTCAATATTGGGTCCTTTCCTCTTTTTAGTATACATAAATGATCTACCACATCTATTAAAAAAACAACCACACATTGTATTGTTTGCTGACGATACGTCGTTAATTTTTAAGATCAATAGACGTTCCACAAACCTTGATGACGTAAACAATGCTCTACAGCAAGTCCAAAACTGGTTTACTGTTAATAATTTAGTATTAAATGGAAAAAAAAAACTAAGTGCATAAGATTTGCGTTACCGAATGTTAAAAGTAATTACTCCGACATAGTATTGAACAAGGAGAAACTCGAATTCGTCGAAGATACGGTTTTCCTAGGGATCACGCTTGACTCGAGGCTACAATGGGGTCCTCATTTAACATCTCTGGCAGGTCGGCTTAGTTCGGCAGCATATGCTGTCAGAAAAATCCTTCAATTTACTGATGTAGATACTGCGCGACTAGTTTATTTTAGTTACTTTCATAGTATCATGTCTTACGGTATTTTGCTATGGGGACGGGCTGCAGACATAGAGTCTATTTTTATTCTGCAGAAGAGAGCTATCAGAGCCATATATAATCTTCGCAGACGCGATTCTCTTAGAGAACTATTTAAGGAAATAAACATCCTGACGGTCCCTTGTCAATACATTTATGAAAACATTATGTATGTTCGGAAAAATATTCATCTTTTTACTAAGATAAGTGACAGGCACAATTTTTATACTAGGAATAGGAACAAATTAGATCAACCTCGATTCAGATTGGCAAAAGTACATAGTTCTTTTATGGGGTACTGTGTAAAATTTTATAATAAAATAGGTACCACTTGAGATTCTACAACTAAATGAGTCCAAATTTAAAACATGCATTAAACGCACACTATGTCGACAAGCGTATTATAAACTGGAAGATTATATCCTTGACAAAAACGCTTGGTTAAATGCCGGTTCTGCTCCACAGCCACAGCCTTCAAATTAAGTTTTGTGTTTTTTTTTTAAATTATTTTAATATTTGTAATTATTGGAAGAGATACTTACTATTCCCCTTTTTGTTTTGTTGTTTTCGAAATCTTTCTTATTTTATTTTATTTGTTTATTTCAATAGAGCATAGGATAATTTATTACCTTTTGCAATTGGAAACAATAGCATTATATAATGTAGAAGCACTTTTTTCAAGTTTTGTGAATGTGAAGTAAGTACCATGGAGCATTTTATTAGGTTACGACTTGTTTGACATTACGAGCATGGCAGGTGAGAGTTTGTCATGCTCACTCAAATGTCTCGCTGATGGTGGCGCGTGTTATTGGGTCATTCAGTTCCCTTCAAAATGGTTGAGCTGAGTGAGGCTGATGCACGCGTCATGCTCGTGAACGGGTGCCGTCGGTTGAGACTGGTCATCTCTTAGCTGCCAGTGGCTTAATTCAATTTCTATCTTTTTAATTAGTTTTTATTCTTATTTATCTACATTGTGCTCACATATTAGAAGCGACATGAAATATGTAACCAAGATTTATGTACTTAACTCATAATATGATTTAAAAGAGTGTCCATGGAGTTTCTTGCACGTTCTTCTCCATAGAGATCTACGCTTTGGAACGTGCAATTTAGCTTCACTTCTTTTCTTTTTTTTGACTGACTGACTTTTTGACAATTCAAAAGTGCCTGTAATTGGTCTATTTCAAAAAAACGTTTCTGATTTCTGATTTCATGCAAATGTCGCCACGTTCTATACACTCTACACATCCATCTCAACATTCTCATCTACGCTACATGCAATCTTTTTTCTTCCCTCTTTTTCACAGCCCTACCCACCGTAGCAACAAAAAAGTTTAGAATGTTAATTTTGAATGAAAATTATTTTGACTTTTTATTTTAATTTGACTTCGATTATTATTGTTTTTTTTTTTTTATTCCTTGTATTTTCTTTTAATTGTTTGACATTTTTTATTATTTGACATTGTTATTTACCTAATCATTTGTTGACAAATTGTATGTAACATTCTATAAATGACTTGTAAGAATCCCTTACCAATAAATTACTATGACTACTACTACTATGACTATGACTACTATAGTTTTTTCACATTATATCTTCATTTTATAATCCAAACATTTATTGGGTGTAGCCTATACCACATGCGCCTGGTATGGCGCTCGGTGGGTGGTGCCGAGGAGTGCACCGCTGGCGGCAGTGTGCGACTGCTAGAGGCCGCCTGCGCCACCGCGCTGCATTATGCAGACCTAGTACACGGCGCGCTTGCAGACCAGGGGTACTACGAGAACTATGGTATGTACCAGACAATGAAACATGAAAATTCTGTAGGACATTATGTGAACCCCTATTTTAGCGGCCATGCTATCATAACATCTGAATGTGTTTGAAGTGCAGCGTACAAAAGCCGGCAGGGTACCATATTAATAGTAATAATAGCTGTTGTAGTTGTATGGGTCGCGAGCGAACATTAGAGGCTCCCTGAAAAGACAAAGCTACAAAAACATCCTTCACTTTGAAATAGTAGGCATATTTATTCTTTTTAAATAATTTAAAAGGTCCAATTCAATTCAATTCTTTATTGCTATAACACATGTGTTACATAAGATCTTAAAAATATTCCTTCATTCATATTCATAGTAATGCTCTTTTTTTTCTCCATGAAGGCCAAAAGGTCAGCCTCTTGTCCTTCATGAAGAAAAAAAGAGCATTACAAAAGAGCAAACTTCCCAAATCGGGACTAATCCCGATTTGGGAAGTTTTTGTTAGGAAGGTCACAGTCCAGTCAATTTTGGGAACCACTGCTAGAGGTAATTAGCATGTGTGATAAAATCATAAAAAAACATTATTTCGAAATCGGTTCGCAAGAATGTTGTAGTTCGCACGCACCAGGCGCTTTATGAGTTCTAACAAACCACCTATTTGTTACCATTTAATGAATGCTAGGAAAAATTTACCTAAACAAATATGTTACTCACTAAATTGTACCAAACACTCAATAAAAGTATAACAAATATTAATTTTATTGTGTATCGACGTAATATTATTTAACGATTCATTTTCCTATTGTATTAATCGTACGTACCGCACCTACACAGTCAAAAACTATTTGTTTGCCCAGCAAGGTAGCATATAATGAATCGATATTTTATAATTAGCACCATGTACCAGGATAATTATACCTATGTGTAGCAAATAACGTCATTTATTTGTACCTATATAAAAGATTCACCCTTATGAACCCATCTTTTTTGCAGCCGATCTTACAGAAATTTTTATAACAGGTCAAAACAAAACGACAGAAGAAATCTGCACGATCGTGAACAACTTGGAATATGTGCGGCGTTCTCTAGCGGAGTACGATGACGAACACATGTAAGTGCGAACTAATCTCTGGACCGTGAATATTGCGCGCTCCACACCCACGCCGTGGAGCACAAACTTCATAAATTCTACACAAACAAATATAAGCCTTACGAACACCGACCCTAAGCATATATTGGCATACACATTACCTTACTAGTCTAACTTAGAGAAAATGTCATGCAGCGATTGATAGAACATAAAACGCTCAGCTACACAGCGTCTTCATCCAAGCTGAAAATAATAACAGCGTAGATTTCTGTCGTTTCGGAGAATTTATTTATTTAGTTGCCCTTAAGGTTGAACAAACAGAAATGGGAGGCAGTGATAGCGTGACGGTTGACAGGACATAATGGAAAAAAGAAACTTGTTGCGTCGATCCCAAGTAAAATGGGACAAAGGAAGGAAGATGATGATGAAGGATGAAGAAACAAACTCAAAAGGGAATGGAAGCCTTTTGGCCGGGGGGTACAAGTCCTAAACTACAAATTGTTTATTAATGTTGTTATTGTAACTGAATAGCTTTGCGTAAGCTCCTGAACGTTTGTTTGTACGCAAAACATTCAGTTACACGCGCCACACAGCCATTTCGAAGTTTTAGTGGTTCTTAAGAACAAATCGCCTCGGGATATAGCCATCTCGTGTTAATGGCTGAACTTGTCCCGAATAAGCTAATAAGCTGCAGTAGAAAATCTTTTCACATTTTACGACGTAGTAGGTACATCAGCGAGTACTTACAAGTTGTAACATAAATACTTACCAAGCCGTTGCCTATAAATCTTAATTAAAACTTAAACAACTTGAGAACTATCTCAGTTTGAGTTAAACTCAATCAAAAGTTGGTACATTACGAATTTACGATGTTTATAAACCAATTGATAGCAATGATAGCTGATAATGTATAACGTGTTGAGGCAAAGGCATAAACGTTCGATTCATTCTTTGCCTCGATGTTTGCATTTCAATTAGTATTTAACATACCAATAACCAATTTTCATAACTTCTGATAAGCACTAATGAACATTACATTCTAAATTCAACGGAATTGGCAGGAGAGTTACATTAAATATATTGTTTTGTTGATGCATTTGGGGTACAAATTTCGATCTCGTTTCCGTGCTTGAGTGATTATCTACTTAGCTCAAGCTTGTTAATACTGTCACAGGCACGGGTAATATCCGATATACACCTTAATTGAAGGAAGTCCTTAGACGGTGGCTCCGCAACATATTGTGGGTAAAGTGATTACAAACGAATAATATTGTAGTGTGAACGACGAGAACGCGCGGCAGCTTGTTCGCGGTGCGCTCGGCACACTAGACGCGCGAGCTGCTCGCGCCGCGGCGCCACTTGCCGCGCGAGCACGACCTCCCCTCAGGAAAGCTGTGTTCCATCTCGCATGGTCGCCTGACACCCTGCCCACAACACAGGTCAGTTACTATCTAGGTTTACTTTAATTAACGTTTACAACAAAAAGCTTGGGAAACATAATTCTAACATTAACTTAACTTATAAAGTACGCTCATTGCAGCTGGCCTAACTTTAATCTGCATCATCTATCACGAGCAAATAAACTTTCCAAAATGCAAATGTGAAATAATTTGACCAGAGCGTACACCAATACCCAGAATAGGAAGCTTTCTTCACTGAGTCCGCAATGTTCAATGTAAGTACCATAAAGAAAAACACTTCTAATCCGGCACCAGGCTATAACTCCTCTGCTGGAGTTCCTGGACCAGCACCTGTCGTCGCTGAACACTTGGCTGCTGCCGCGTGCGTTCATCCGTGCACTGGCGGGCTGCTGGAGCGGCGTGCTCAAAGAGGTGTCCTCGCAAGCAGACGCAGGCGGCGCTGAGCGGCCGCGCGTGTACCATCACAGGCTCAGAGAGGCACTCGACCTTTTAGCCGAGTTTTTCCACGCAGAAGGGAAAGGTCAGAATTTTTCATTTTTGTCTACTTGTAATCACAATTTAGCTCTGATAGAAATACTACTTTATTTATTAAAAATAAACAAGAAAAAACTTAGCCAATCAAGAAGTTAAAAGTTACATAACGAATAATACCTACCTATTAGCCAAAAAAAACTTATAAAAATAAAATATTTCGTATATTAGGTACTTGTTAAAATGTTGCCGAAGTTGGAGCGAGGAGTTACGAACTCTCGGACGGAGGTCGTAAGAAGCTTAGTTGGTAAACAATGGCTAATCGATATCTATTTAGGTCTCCCGATGTCGGAGGTGCACAATGCGGAGTGGTTCCGTGTGGAACAAAGGATGGAATATCACCAGGCGCCCACTGAGAAACTATTGGAGCTGTGGCTCGCTGATAGACTTGCTGAACAGGCTCGCACTCCGCTGCCTTCACGCTATGGCTCTATACTTGTTCGGTCAGTATACTTTTGTTGAAATATTATTCAAGAGAAGTTCTAGGTCTAGGTTGTAGTAAGGATCTGAAATTATAATTCATATATCTTTATATATATACATATTTCTTCTATACGTGTGTTTGTCACGTAACTTCTTCTAAACGGCTTTAGTTTATTTGAGTGGGTCCCCGGATGGTTTGAAAATACGATTGAACCCGGGTGACGCATATCGGGATCTCCTTTTTTTCTGACTAAAAGCCAGCTTTCGGGCAGGACAACGTCTACTTATCAGAACCGCTAGTGTTACATAAAATAGACGAAAGCTTCCCAAATGTTTTGTTAACTAACAGCTTTGTTCGCCTAATTTGTATCCTTTATATTCTTGTCAGTATATTTTTCTCACTTAGCCAGTTTACTCCCGTTCACTCTTATCTCTGAAACTTGGTCTCTTCGTTTTATGTCTAAAAGGTTACGCTCCATCGCTCTTTGTCATGTTAGTAATTTGGATCGAGTACATTTCGCCGAATGCGCAAGTTTGACGAGCCACTGAACCATAGTAACCCTCACTTTTTCAAGCTTTTCTTTATTACTTTTGGGTTTGTTTCATAACAAGTTTTTTTCTACTGTTTGTGAAAAGGCTTTGTCTAAATATGTTCGGTAAGACAAACATTGTTAAAATATTTTACGGACAAAGTTTCAGTAACGTTATTTGATGCCTAATGTTACCTACCGCTACATTTTGGTATTTAATTTTAGGCTATATTTTACGTTTGGGTTTCTATGAGCCAAACAAGAAAGGGTAATTTAAAATATCATTAATTTGTCCGACAGCCTCATTTCTTTCAGTTCTCAGTCAAGATTGCTTTAATTCAAAACGGACAAAAGCATTGAGCGGAATCCTTTCCATTTGTGTGTTTAAAGAACAAAGAATAAATTCATAGAATTCCGTAAAAAACAATCCATACTTACCCACGCTATTGTTGGAAAAATATCGTTTGTTTAAGCGAAAATGTACATTCCGCACTTCCATTTTAGAAGGCATAATTATTATTATTATATTTAACCTATACTGTCCCACTGCTGGGCAAAGGCCTCAGTCCATTCCTTCTATTGTTTCCGACTCTGAGCCACTTCTTTCCAATTTCTAAGGAAGGGTAATATATTGCATAATATCAGTGGAGATATGACCCTACGTAATTGGTTTATGATGCTCCATAAACCAACTCTGTCTCATACTGGTGATTCTTAGGTGCAATTCATGTAAGTTACTACTACATAACTTTTTGTTTCTTTAAATAATTGCGTCTCACAGTCTTTATGTTGTTTTTTTTTTAACGTCACCTATCTAAGAACACTTGGGTTATCAAGACGAATCTAACGATATCTTAATTATAAAAATCGGTTCAGAGGTTTGGAAGATTCAGGTAATAAAGAATATTATCTACATACATACATTCATACATACAAGATACGCGGGAAAAACATAACCCTTCTTGCAGTCGGGTAATGAATTGCACCAGAGCAAAGGTAATTTAAATTGTATACTTACGTAAGTTTTAGAATCTGTAACATCTTCTAAACCACTGCTTCCATAAAAAATACAACCGACTTCAAAGTAAAAAAAAACACTGAAAAGTGCAAAATAACTTTAATTTCGGAAGTCGGTGTTTCTATAATAGTTTTGTCTCTTCGTTATTTAACACCGACTTCCGAAATTAAAGTTATTTTGCACTTTTCAGTGTTTTTTTTTACTTTGAAGTTGGTTGTATTTTTTTTGTAAAAAGTTTTTATTTTACACTTTTTAGTTATGGTAACTCTCACTAAAAAGTACCCCTCAGCCAAACATAAATACCTTATAGCCAGAGTGCATCTCATGACAATTCTAATAATCCCAAACACGGTTAGATTACATTAATTTATTACAGAGTTCCGGTGCCTAACTTCAGGCTTCATCATCACATCAGTTCGATATATTCCCCCTCTACTTTCAGTCAGTCATCGACTACACGTATAAACAAACAAATTTTACTTGTTACGACGGTTCTGCTGTGATCCTATGAGGAGTTCTGTTCCATATCTTCGAAGTTCATGATCAGATCATAACAATATTTCTATGGGACCAATTCGGAAGCATAAACTTTCAATCAAAAAAAAAAATTTCTAAATCGGTCCACAATTGACCGAGAAATCGGTGAACATACATAAAAAATAAAAATAAAAAACATACATTCAACCGAACATATAACCTCCTCCTTTTTGAAGTCGGTTAAAAACAGAGATAACCTCAACCTTTCAAATAATGAACATTAGATATACTTATTACAATTTAAAATATATTTAAATTTGTAAAATAGTACTTCCTCTGGCTGTTACCAAGTTTAGTTCTACCTACCTCGATCTAGAACTCTTTTGAAATGGATATCGGAAGATTAAAAGAATTTCTTGACTTGAACAATTTCGCACTTGACCGGCTTTTTATTTGTTTTTAGTTTCAACTTTCTTGAGGCATCATATTGTGTTCGAGTAACTGGCAGTATTAAATATAAATTGTCGGAAAAAGGAAGGATTAGTTGTTTTATTCTTTTTACGATCTTTGCTTCCATGAAGCCCGTAAGAATTTAATTGAAAGAGGAGCTTGTTTTTAATGGTTCTAAATCTTGTTTATTGTATATTCTTAACTACCGCTTACCTACCAGCTTACCAAGTTCTCAATAGATATACAATGTAAACCGCAAAGTGATAATCTAACTTGTAATCTATTCAACTAAATTGTTTTACGTTAGAATCTACTAAAATGGACCCTGGACCAAAACTAAAACAGAACTGTCCTTAATTTTTAAAATAGTAATATAAAATATTGATATTTAGCGTATACTTCAACCACGACTCGCTGTGCGTGGAAGTTCTGTCAGCGCGCGACGTGATCCCGCTGGACCCGAACGGCTTAAGTGACCCCTTCGTGGTGCTGGAGCTGGTCCCCAAGCGACTGTTCCCGAAGGCTCACGAACAAACCACTAATGTACAGAAGGTAAGACACCAACAGAAGTGATAGAAGTTAATGATTTTCTAATTGGATGATGAAACTAAGAAAAATTTGAAATATAATCTGCTAAATGAGAAAACTAAAACGAAATGACTTTTTTCCATTTTCATAAATTCACACCGTGCAGATTATTACTGAAAACTCACAGCAATATACTTTGCTGTGACTTTTCAGGCGCAGTCGGAAAATTCCAGAGACCTCAGCGCAAGACGAAATTATAATGAGGCATTAGTTACATAAAAGTAGCATGTTTATAATGATCCTAACGTACTATCCGACCTTTTTTGGTTCACTACTAGGCTGCGGTCAATTGACGACACCGTGCCATATTTTAAAACATTTGTATATATAAAAGCAAAGTCCTGGCTCGGTAATCGTCGGTTGGTACCACGTTCCACGGAAATTGTCTAATGGGGCTTCTGTGAGTCGGGTTCGGCTCCTCGCCTTCCAAAGGTCCAGGACCCCAGGATCCTGAGAAAAATAATCATTATTTATTTTCAAGTAACAAAACTCATACTGTTAGTAACAATTTACTTAAAAAGTTTACAAAATCATACCGATGATGTGCAGAGAAATATAAAACTAGACTGTAGAAACATCCAAATCAGCTAGCTCTCCAGCTTACATTACCAGACTGTGTACAGATTATAGAGATCCAGAATCTTGGAACTGAGCAGTATATGAGCCATTTTATTACTATGGAGGATATTTCTAATGAGAAATATCACTCCACCTGAATTCTTTGTTCAACGCATCTGCTCATAGTCGGAAAGACTGATTGCATAATATAACTTCAGAAAAAAAGAATCTCAAAAAGTATGTTAGTAAAATAAAAACAGTTGTGACACCACTACTGAAAGGTTACCGGCCCAATTACGATTTGACACAAAAATGTTGTGTCAGAAAACGCTGAACCCAGTGTGGGACGAGTGCTTCGAGTTCGCTGTATCGCTGGAGGCGTGCCGCTGCCCGGGCGCGGCGCTGGCGCTGTCGGTGTGGGACCGCGACGTGCTGACCGCCGACGACTTCGCGGGTGAGGCCTTCGTGTCGCTGGCGCGCGTGCCCGGCGTCAACTGCCACGCGGCGCCTGACCCGCTGCGCCCCATCGAGCTGCCGCTTATGCAGCTACACGATCGCAGTTAGTACTTTTATGCTTTAGTACATCATCTTCCTCTCATTCATAATACCCCCAAATAGAAGTGCTTTCTCACCATCATTTCAGTCCGGATCACCGATTATATACTTTCTTCTCCTCCCTCATAAATCTTTTCATTTTGACTTTCCCCAACAGCCTCGTTTGGCGCTATGTGGTTACTAATAGTTTAGCATAAGGTTGTTTCGATATATTAAGTAACGGTCGGGATCCGAAACATTCCATTCTGAAATACTCACAAGTTTTTTTTTTTAAGTGAGTGTTTCTGAATCACACATTAACACCGGTCAAAAGAGTAGATATGCGGATTGGCGATATTCATTTATATCGCTACTGCTAGGGATAACACATACTATTCCTATTATACTTGTTTTTATCAATGCAGATTTAACATCGAGTTAATGCCTTCCTGAGTTACCCAAAATAGCTGTTATGTTCATTACGTCTTTTATTTGACATTAACTTGTTACAAAAACCTTGAGGTTGTCAATCATTTTGTAAAGGTATCCCTACGATATTTAATTAACAACAAAACGTTTCCCAAGAATAGCTGCGTATTGATGAATCTGAATAAATTTCCTGCTACTTATCGTCCTAATTAATAACTCCAATAATGATTTCCTAAGTATTTTCATAGTCTTTTATGAAGTTGGTCTTTGATGTTTTGTATCAAAATTAAACAAGATCGTGTTCTCATTTTATTCAGTTCAATAACTTTACGCTACAATAAAGTGAATAATTTCCGTTGAGAAGATAAAAGTAGAGAATCTGGCGATGGTTGTGACGCTACCAAGTACTTATATAAACTTTGTTTGCAGATCATCCCATCATACAAATCCTGGAGTCACGCACCACAGATAAACTGGCCATTGACTTCGTCAAAAAACAAAAGTTAAGATTCGCCGAGCAGTAAGTTGTCTGACAAGTTTCAAGTATCTGTTTCTTACTATATCTACTTATTTCGTTATTTCTATTTACGCACAACGTCCATTAAAATGTTGACAATATATACAAAAATTTTACAAAAGGAATTCGATATTTTTTAAATAACATTTTAGTTATTGAGTACATACCTATTTATTATGATTAAGATGTATAAAAGTCATCAGTATTAACATATTACAAAGACTGTGTAATTAATTCTTCTACTCATGAGAGAATATGTATGTATAGAGTATTGTGTATGTGTAATTTCAATGCATTTTATATGTGTATAGAATTAGTACGCACCCTCGGAGCTTATGTCCCTAGTTGTTAGTCTCTATTAGAAGTTCCCGACCAAGTACTTTAAGGCCCGTTGTTAACAATTTCATACGTGCTGCGTGCTACTGTCTCCACCCGCCTTCTTCTTTTACATGGACTTTACTGTTGCGCACTTTTTTAAACCAAAAATCATGATTACGGTGTTAGTTGTTAATATAGTAGCATTGTCAACAATATATTATTATATATCAATATATGGTTGTAATTCAATTCACATAACATGTCACTCGAATAGTATTTGACCCTCAGAAAATTTAAGTGTTTAGTATGTAATTTACAGTGTCAAATCCTTGTTTGACGATTATTGCCTATGAATTCCTATTATATTTATTCGTAGATGTTAATGTTTCAATGTTTTGCTGCCTTATCTCTGCTGATTGTGAACTCACTAGAACGCACGAAAACTAGTGCTTTTAACATTTAATTCGTAGATATATTTAAGTAATATTTGGTATAATATCATTATTGGTTTTCATGAATCCCGAATGTTTTCTAAGTATTTCGCGATTTGTTATAAACCTTAAACAGGTGCGTATTTCACAGCTCGAGGACTAATAAGAGATAAATCTTTTAAAAATATATTGTGTACAAATTTTTTATAAAACTTTATGCATATAAAACGAGCTTTTTATTACCAACCGTCGCATTACTTAATGAATATTTAATTTTAAATATATTATAATATATATGGAATGCATTGTCTTCGACGACTGATTTTTCATCGTTAGATTTAATTGTATGAGATATATTTTATAACTATACGTGACGTATGTACACTGTGTATACAAGTATATTATTGTAATAGATGATGTATTGATGTTTTAAATTAGCAAATGAATATTATATATACCTACTTTATACATGTAACAATTAGTGTAAAGGAATGTTAAAGTTATTTGAGATGGATTTGTATTTAAAAGAAGAGAATGATTCGTGTTTAAGTAAAGGAAGGACGTGGCAGATTCATTATATTTTATGAGAAGAGATCCAAGTTATAATGTAGTAGGCAGCCCTCAGTGGTGCGGCACACAAACTTGCCAACATAATTGAAGGACCGAGACGGAATAATACCCAACATCTAAGGTCCGGTTAGCTACAGTAGATATAATTCAAAATTTTAATTTTAAATTAATGTGTGACCGTAAATTATTCAATAAGGAAACATACGTATAATAATATGATGATGTTGTAAACTTTCTGCGCTCCTGTGTACTTACCAACACACTGTAGTTGAAATTGTGATTGATGGATACCTACTCCTCACGTAATAGAAACCTCGAAACGTCATATCCAATGCTACCCTAACCATATCGCTGAGCTTTTAACGACTACGTAAGATATTATGTATTTTAAAGTTTATACCTGCGCAACGCGGGCACCGCGTCGATATGCCAATGTTAGTGATCGATGCAGTACCGCTATGCCACGCTGCTTTTGATACGTTGGTAAAACCTACTTATATGTATACATTGAATAGGCATATGAAAACAAAATTTATGATCCTTTGGCTAAACAAGACCATACCAAAAGTCAATTATTTAAAATAGGCTATTCAAAAACAACATATTTTAAATTCAAAATCTATATATATTTTATAAAGTATTAAAAAAATTCATGAAAGAAGTCATGTGCCAGAAAAGATCGACTTTTTTTGATATAAAATCATAATATACAAAGACTTTTTATAAACTTTTCACCACCACTTTTCAAAGCAGAGAGTGGGCAAGAAATATTTTGCGATTTTAATATAATGTAAAATGCATATCACACAGTCATGTTACATTTCTACGAAACTGTTGTCTGCTTGTCTAATTTATCCTATTTGTATCATTTAATGTGTGTTATTGACGTTACGCAAATCCTGTTTAGAAATATAAGAAAACATTAGTGTTGATATTGATGTACCCATTCCTCATACCTAATTGTGCAACTTATAGGAACCCGCTAAACCTAACCCATTGCATTCTGGAACTGATTCATTCAAAACCATAAATTGAAGTTGTACGTACTATTGACACTTGTGTTCCTGGCTTTAATAAATTCTAAAACTAAATTGATATTTTCGTTTTATTTGGAAAATTTAAATACTCTATCTCTATCTATATCTTTTAATATCCTACGATGTGGTTAAATCTTAAATAATGTGAATCCTGCAAGTATCATTTTTAGGGTTCCGTACCTCAAAAGGAAAAAACGGAACCCTTATAGGATCATTTTGTCGTCCGTCCGTCTGTCTATCTGTCAAGACCCTTTATCTCGGGAACGCGTGGACGTATCGAGTTGAAGTTAAAACCATATACTTAAGTCTGCGGTCCCTTAAAGCTTTGAAAAAAATCAAACTTCTAAGTTAACGGAAAAAAGATATGGCCGTATATGTCGCAAAAAACGAATATTTCGACACACAATTCACAGGGTACTCGTCGTCCCGTTGACCTAGAACCCTGAAATTTGGCATAAAGCAAGGTCTCATAGAACAAGTAATAGGAAAAAATCTGAAACTGTAAATTTGTAGTTACGTCACAAAAAATAACTTCTTTTGCGATTCGGAAAAATCTTCGTGGGTCAATTCGGGAATTGACGGTTTTGTTTGTACGGATCCCTCGGTGTGCGAGTCCGACTCGCACTTGGCCGGTTTTTTTTTTATAATATACCTACTGAGAGATTGCAAATCTCCAAGTTTGCGGAATTGATTGAAAGAGTTAGGGTAGTTATTGGAAGAACGCAAGTGAGTTTTAGTCCGTAACAGTCTGACACTCCCTCTGGCTTCACCCAGTTAGGGAGAAGTTAAATTATTAGCATAGCATATTCAGCCTTTTAATGTTCCCACTGCTGGGACTCAGGCCTCCTCTCTCTAGGAGAGGGAATGGGCCGTAATCCACCACGCGGGCCCAGTGCGGGTTGGTGGATGTCACATGTCTTCGAATTTTTGGTTCTAGGACATGCCGGTTTCCTCACGATGTTTTCCTTCACCGTTTTGAGAGCAGTGGTGATGAAATAAATTACACAAAGTAATGCGCCTGGCTGGGTTTGAACCCGCGACCTACAATTCGTAAGTCGGGGCCGTTACCACTCGGCCACCACTGCTCTCAGTTAAATTATTACAAACCTAAAAAAACAAGTACCAAATTAGTAAAACCGTATCGTGAACATTTTTGTTTATTTTTTCAAACACTCGGTTCTAGAAGATAAACTAAAAAAGACTACAGACGTACTTTGAAGGCTTTACACATAATTAGTGAACACAATGAGTTGATAATTGACTACTGACGCAACTTTAACCTGCTAATGGGCTAAGAGCTAGGTTAGATAGTTACGTTTTAATGGTCCCATAGTTATATGAGACTTCAATCAATAACCCCCGCTTATAAAGCGATTGAGACTAGTTTCCTCGTTAACAAACTTTATTAACACTATCGCGAAATAGCATGGCTGCCAACCGATCTATCTGCTTTCACAGACGAGTAATAAATTGAAGAATCCCTTTCAAGTCCCCGTTTAATGACTAGATTAAAATGGGGCAAATATTGCAGCGCAACGTGAAAGTTTTTACTGGTATTGT
Source organism: Mythimna impura (assembly GCA_905147345.3). NCBI lineage: Eukaryota > Metazoa > Arthropoda > Insecta > Lepidoptera > Noctuidae > Mythimna > Mythimna impura. The sequence goes on along the minus strand of LR990357.1, from coordinate 15,951,531 downwards.
TCGATTTAAATGGTTTTACCTCTCTTTTCGTTTTTTATCATATATGATGGTTTCGTAATCAATTTTACTCCTAATTCTAAATGTTTCAGATTTTTAGCATTATATTGTGATGTGACTGGAGTAACCATTGACTCTCGCTACATCTTTCAATGCTTCAAGCTACGATGTGGTACAAATCAAATAATTACATATTTTCTACTTGCTCTAAGTATCTTGTATCCTAACCGTAGCAAGTACGTAGGCTACATAACAATGGCTCCAGCAATAATCGCCACTACTGTGTCGCGGGTAAGTGTGATTTTTACATAACTTTTTCTTATTATTCCAAGACAATTTTACATAGTTTCATTGCTTCGACTCTTTACAGGTGGGTACCACTGTTTATTAAAACTTTCAGAAAGAAAGTAAACTTACTCCTAAAAAAACTTACTACAATAGATATTGAAAATAGACTAAAGACTTAGTCTACAAGACCTACATAAACAAAATTAGTACCAACTATAAATCTTCCTAAAGAGTATTAAATCGCCAAACGATTCAAATATAATATGCAAACTTTTTAAATGAAATATCCTTTTCATGGAATTCAAGGTTCGCTGAACGGTAGACTAGGTACATCGACCGCTGAAATTGAAACACGCGACCACGTAGGCGACTTGACTAAGGATCTAGCAATTATTTAAGCTATTTTTCACATGTTTTAGAGAAGACTAATAAAATTCATAAATAGATTTCCAGTATACAGAGAAGGCAAAGGTGAGAAGGTAACTAGATAATAAATTAGATTATTAGTTGGTCGTGGCTCCGTGATCGTTATGAAGTGGGCTTGTTTGTGGTCATGGGCTAACTGCAGCGGTTTATTGTGTTAACTCTTGTCTCCAACTAACTAAATAATTAGATCTTGACAGGATATGCCGCAAACTACACTACATTATGCATACAAATGTGATTAGAGTCCATGTTCGAGGTTTATGATTCAGTTATACGGGAAGCGGAGAGTTGTTAGGGACTCAGAAATAACAAGAATAGGAAATGTTGGAAGGAGGGAACAAATTGCGATCTATTTATAAAACTCGAAGAAAGTCATTTGTACCTACGTATTGAAGTTGCTAGCTATAGCTATGGACAACACTTTAAATCTTGGCAGATAGCAAGTACCGTTTAACTTATTACGCACAATTATGAAATGTGACTTTTATATTTATTTGATAAATATTCAATTAATTAGATTGTTGATTAAATTAAGCGCCTACTATCTCTTGTTCATATGTACCTATGATATGATATTCATCTTTATCCCTTGATAAGATTATTTTCCGACCACACTCATAAAGAAACATTTACCTAAAATTATGGTGGCTTTATAACATGTTTTATTTAGCATTATTTATTCAGACAGATGAATGGCTTAACAAATTACGTCAGCTAATTAAATAGAACAAAAAGGACTTAAGTCTTAAATTACAAACACAGCTGAGGTAAATGTTTGTTAGGGATTGAATACATACCTATCTACTTATTATTTATTCATTTATTAAAACTTTATACAACACAAAGGTAAAAAGGCGGGGGAGGGTGTATTAGGTCTCCAAAATGTTTATGTTTAAGCTAATAGGAAGCGAGCACTTGTGAAAACACTCAATCAAAATAATGCCACGGGTATTGTCGATGTAGCTATTCATTTGACATCTCTATCAGGTGCGAGTAGAGGGAGTTATGGCTTTCGATCAATCAATAAACTCAGGTGTCGGTGGAAATGAAAAACCTGCCATGTTATACCACGTAGTATAAGATGTCGCAGTCAACCAACATAATAGGAAACCAAGAACAGAAATAAGATTTGTATTTTTGTTTGTAATGAATAAATTCAAAAACTACAGTCCAATAGGTCTTATCACAATCAGCTATTACATTATTATTTTTCTACATTCCGAATCTCAATTAACAAAATCTTATACTAATCTTACATAATATATACTCTTACGCCATCCCATGTTTTAGCTCGTGGTGCTATGCTGACGCTGCCGCTGCGACTGTGGAGAAAACCTCTAGCAGCGGAAATAGCAAAATCGTCAGCAAACTGTGGAGTCCAAGTACTCATATACTATTTAAAGATTTATCCAAATGCCTAGTTGACACTTTGCGTGAACCAAACTGCTGGCTTTTAATATGGCCAAAGAATAAATAACGATGCACAGGATTTTTGACACCATGTGAGTTATTTTGTTAGCATTACATAGTTTATGATTTAAGCATATAAATGCATAGTATAGTTAGTATTTGGAATTAAGTCTTTAGAATAATAACAAAATAGATTTTAGCCTACATAAGAGGATGCAACTCGACATACATTTTCACTGTTTTTTATACAACCGCTTTTACGCGGTTATGACGTTATTACATATTTTTCATTAGATTTTTTGGAAACACGGTATTTTGTGGATATTATCTAGGCTTCTATTGGAATTAAATTATAAATTTGAGTAAAACTAATCTAGTAAAGACTTCTGAAAATATGCTATTTTGCATGAACTTTGACACTTCATAATTTACTTAAAAATTACAAAAGTCAAAAAAGTATATCAATAGCAGCCTTGCAAATTTAATCAAGATTCTGAATGACGACAATTGTTTTCAAAAACTTTTAAGGGTTAAAAAAAAAACACGTATTTCCTGGAACAAGTTTTGTAAAATATTCGAGTAAATCACGGAATTACCGAATGCTAACAGAGTTTTCAGATGTTATCTCTCTTTTTTCGCGTTGCCTTTTCGTCAAACATCGCGTTGGATTGCGTTAGATGAAGTAACAAGCTTTTAAACCATGCTCGATGTTGACGATAGGCGAGTGAAAAAGGACCCTCTTAAAGCTCTATGTATAATGTATCAAGACTTCTTTCTGGAGTTTTTTCTTAATCAACCCTTTGTAAGTCCATTTCCCTAACAGCTAGGTCGTTCGCGACGCTTGTCGTACGCGCTGCGCTGGTAAGACAGGGTATTTATATGCAGATCACTTTAATATGCTAATATCCTACGATCCTGCTCTCTATGTATGCTTCGAAGGACCCCTTTTTTATAAATATTTAGGGTAACGCGTTCTAATAGGTAGTTCAACAAGCAACCTATGAGTTTTTATAGAGCCTATTTTAGTGATCAGTGCATACTTCAAAGTAAAATTATAAATATTTTTTATCCAGGATTTATAAAATTCTACCCCGACGAAGTTAAGGAAATATTAATCTTGCTTTAATTTTTTTATGAAATTTGAAATAGCTTACCTTACGTACTAAACAGTGCTTAAAGCAACATCGATAACAATAAATCAAGTAAGCAATGAAGCGTGATCAATGATTTAAAGAGACCTGCCAGCTTTTTTCTTCAGAATCCAAACACACAAAAACAAAACAAACACACATTCGAACAACAACAAAACCTTCGAATTTCTGAATTTCTAAGGAGTGGAATTCCCTGCCGGAGTCTGTGTTTCCTGATAGCTATAACCTAGGAGTCTTTAATTCAAGAGTGAATAGGTTGCTTCTAGGCAATCGTGCTCCATCGTCAGGTGAGATAGTGGTCAAACGCGTATCCATAATTTAAAAAAAAAAATTGATAGACATAAGAGACTCTATTGGTCATAAAAGATTGATATCTCTATAGACTTCTTTGAAATATGTTTTTTCATAGACGAAATGACCAGTCGCCAAGATACGATACAAAATACAACTTGGATACCATACTGTAATCGACATGGTACGGTTTCCAGGCCATCAGTTATTTCACACTCGCAAACACATTATTTTTGTGCCTAAACTAGCTGTAGACAATTCATCTAAAATGAACACGCTTTCGATCCATTACCACGTTCGTTACTTAAAAACTAAACTTTTCGCTTGAAGAGTGAGCTTATTGGAACTTGAACAAGATCTTGTCGTAATCACTGAATCGCTTCCTTCTAGATAATTCGGTAAAAAAATCAGATGTCCCTGTAACGACTACAGTTTAATTCGGCGCGTTCGAGGTATTCCTCGTTGCACTGCTTTTTTCTGAAATCTTAAAACTGAACCTGTGTGGTACTGACCTTTCATCTAGTTCGTTCGACCAATATTCGTGTGTGTCGTCTATCAGGTTGGCTTAGTGCTATTGTTGATGTTTATATAACTTAGTTACATTTTGTTGTTTGACTACGAAGAATATAGTCCTTTTCCTTTTAAAGACCGCTGACTATCTTCGTGTGACTGAACCTGTACAATTCTCTGCCTCGTGACACACGTTCAGGGGTTAACCAGGGGTACCAGGGTAGTTAACGTAAAACTGCACAAATGTGGGTAACTAATAACTCTGTGCTTGCGATTAATTCCGTGATCTAATTTATTTATTTTTCTTTCACATAATCCATTTTAAAGATGTCCCTAAGAGTCATTTAAAAAAAAAAGTAGTTTATATAAAAATCTGCTCTTTAAAATTAACCTCGGAATTTGAAGCACAACATTAGCTTTAGGTATCCCAATAAAAGTCCCGTCAGATTTTGTCTGTTTCGATGAGGATGAAATCCCGCTTCCGCGAGAAAAAAGTCGTAACATCAGCTATCCGCCAGTGAAAGTTCCGTCAAAACGGGACCAGCCGTTTCGGAGATTAGCCGGAACAAAAAATAAGCAACAATTTAAAAAATTGCATTTTTGTTATATAGAATATGCATTTAGTATAATTATGTAGGTATAAGTTGTTTTGATATTACAAACAGACACCACAGTTTTATTTATTAGATATGTAGAAAGATATTGTGTAGATTTGTGTCAACATACTTATTCTTGTGTGTACTTACATGATTTGAAAAGTATATGAACTAATCATTGTAATTGGCATTTTGTGATTCCGGTTAAATGAATAAATAATTATGAAACAGAAATATTTCACAGTAGGAACATGATCACGTCATCCGGCACGTGCCGACTATTTTGCCGGAGGACCACGCTCGCCTCACTCGCTCCCGCTGACCACGCTGCCCACTGAATTATAATAAGCCTCGTATCGACTAACTTTTCACAGAAATCTACTTGCCAGTAAAAGATTGCTACATTCAAAATGTATTTGCAATCAAGCTAACGCTTTTAAGGTTTCAGAAAACAAAATATGCGGTACTGCTTTTTTTTTGTTATTTTAAAAATAACAACGACGTCGTAGATTGGTTTATCTAGGTAGCTGCTTCGTAGGGGCCCAGCAGGGTCGAAGCCTACTGGGGCCATGGGTAGTGTGAAAACGAAACCCGGGGCCCTGGGACGAAGGCAACGAAGGAACAGGAGTGGGTTTTTAGTCAGTAAAAGTCTGACACTATCTCTCGCTCCGCCCAAGAGCGAGATTTGTCATTAGATGATTTTCCCACCGAAAAAAAAAAAAGGTAGCTGCTATCCGTTTAAACGATATTCGTTTAAAAAGAAAAAGAAAAGAAGAAAAAGAGTTTATTTACGTCAGAATATGGCGCACACCTTAAAAATAAAACAAATAACAATAACGACTTATTTATAAGTGGAAGGTTATGCGTCACATCCGCGCGCGTTCAAAGAAAATATGGGTTTTCCAGGAAAATAAAAAAACTTAGGTTTATGAAAGCCTAAAACTCTTAAACATCTAAGTTGGTAAACACCTACCCAAGTCATAAATAGAATGTAACTCTTTAATGTAGAATGATGTTCTGCCCACATCTCATGAAAGTTAAACTATTAAGAAGGCACTTATTAAAACAGTTTCTAAGTACTAATTAAATTCAGCGAGCAAAGGAAACCGCTGAAGAAAACGTTAGAAAAGAAAACCTTTCTTTAATTATATTTATCGTGGGTTTAAGTAAACGTAGTGAAAATTGCTGGGTATTAGGAGGCTACAGAGTGGTATTAATTTAATTTGCGTCTGTAAATACGCACTTGTGCCTTAAGCTTTGTGGCCCAGTCAGTTCTATCTCGCTGCAGAGCCGGCGCGGGATTCACTCGGCGAACGCCGTACAATTCCATTGAATAAAAGCTTTATGAGATTCTGTAGCTTTTGTCGAGCTACTTTTCTCTCATCTAAGAGGATTTATAATTCTAGTTATGTCACCCTTACCTACTTATAATAACGCAGCGTTCATAGAACGCTCTTACATGACTGTGTAGTTACTGCAGAATAGTGTCTGGGGCCACGGGTAGTGTGATAGTGAAACTCGGGGCCCTGGGACGAAGGCAAAGAAGGAACAGGAGTGGATTTTTAGTCAGTAAAAGTCTGACACTCTCGCGCTCCGCCCAAGAGCGAGATTTGTCACAAGATGATTTTCCCACCTAAAAAAAAATAACGGTAAAACCCTTTTATATGATTTTAACAGCTGTACAACATATATACATATGTCTATAATTAGTTACAGTAATAAGTAAATATGTGAAAGTAAGTGTAAAAAACATTTAATAGGGTTTTGTAGTATACATGTTTTATTCTCGATTTATATCGAAAAAATGGATCTTAATCTCATCAAAATTTCAGATAAACGCCTATATGGCGATTTATTCACGTTTTCATAACTTGTATCAATAATAGTGTAATATATATTTATCGTATCGGTATTTCACACTTGCTCTGATAGCAATAGTAATTTATACTAATGAGAACTATGCTTCTTGAGATATTTACTATAGGTACCTACACAGATTTACCTTATTTGTTAGATTTTTGTCTCTACTAAGTGCTGAGAAACGCTAGTGCCTAGAAACACGATTATTTCCCGGTCAAAATATTATGCTCTCACCTCAGTGATGATATACGGCTTCAAAGAAACAACAAAGAACTTTTCCCACGTTTTTCCACACGTGTGTTGGGCACGCCACAATAATGGCGGTAAGTCCCCTCTTTGAGAAGTGGCTGGAGCGGCAACACGGCGTCCTCACCTTCCGCGTGACGCAGGTCCTCACCGGACGGTGATGGTGGACGGACCAGGCGGTGGCCTCCTTCTGCGAAGCAGTAATGCTAGCGAAGGAGGAGGCCGCACGCGTGTGGGAACGAATGTCCTCACGCCCCAGCCACCGAGATTCTGACCCCGACTACCAGCCACAGTAGACGCGGGCTTGCGGACGTCGAGTAATGGGTAGCTCGCCGTCCGGCCGTCCAGTAATTGACCGGACCGAGCCCAGTGGTCAACAGCGCGTAGTGATCCACGCACTCCTCTAAGAGATGTCAGCAAACCGTAGGGGCCCAGCAGGGCCGATGCCCGCTAGCTAGGACCGCAGGGAATTTCTGAAAAGGAAATCCGGAGTCCTAGAACGCAAACTAAAGGACACACACAGGTGAGGTTTTAGTCAGTAAAAGTCTGACACGCCCTCACGCTCCGCTCATAGTGGGAGAAGGAGAAGTCATTGGATGACTTCCAACCTTCAAAAAAACCCACACGTGTGTACCTACTGCTCACATATAAGGAAACCTCTACTCAGAACTAGAACCCGCAAGTATTCTAGTATATGTACATAATAGTATATATATATATATATATGGATAGTAGGTAGTCACGGAACACACCGTACTATTTTTCAGAGTATTATTATGTTTATTTTTCGCAAAGGTAACACCACACCACATTGTCATCGATGCGGAATAACAACGACAACAAACTCTCCGTTTGTATCCCAGAGCCTATTGCCTTCGCCTCGGGCTATCGACCCTTACCTAACCCGTCTTGGGACACATATGGCACTCCAAAATACTTACATTATATTGAGATTACACATTACTTACCTCTACCTTTATTTTGAGTAGTCTTTGAGGACCCCTTTTTTACGAAACGACCCTAATAAACTATTTCAACATTATTACACAGTAGCGTTAAATATGATCGTAGTTATAAGCCTTATAAAAATAACTGAAAATGATATAAGCAAAGTTAGGTATCTGCGTTAAATAAAGCAATTATAATCCTGATCACGCACTGAATTACGACGAGTTTTTCCTAATAAACTGTAAGATTCTTAGAAGTTATTGGAATACAATAAAAAAATCGTCGTCGTAAATAATCGTCTAATAATTCCTTTTATTTTAGATTGTCCCTTCCGGCTCCTGGGATTCGATTAGAGAAGGTAACGAAAGCAAAAATGGCCGTTTTTAGAAAGCGTTTTAATTTAAATAAAGTAACCTATCCATCAATCACGAAGTCGGATCTATCTATCAAGCGGAGGCGATAACGAGTGACTCGCGTGAGTCGACACTATCTGCTCTCCAACACAACATACGCATATTTAATATTGTTTTGAACAGTTATCTATCGCAGTTATCTATCGCAAAAACAGGTAATTTAGCATGGAGATAATATCGAATCTAATCCATTTTGATAAATTAATTACTTAAATTGACATCAAAGGCTGACTATTATACATGATAGTTATTTAATCATTCTTAAAATTCATGATTATAATAAGCTTGTTCTTTATATAATCAAAGTAACTGATAGGTGATGCGGTACTATGGGTTTGATAAATGCATTTATGATAATCAGTTTGTTGTTGGCTGACTTATTTCTGAAAGGAAAATTCTCATTCATTTCTTTTTATTTTCTTATACAGGTTTTTTGTGATGTGTGTGGAGATCAGGTTCTATTTACACGGTTTTCCCCAATTTTCGTTATTCTAATCACAAAACGGACAATGCAGTGGGCTACAATATTACTAGAACTTAAAAAAGTGTTCTTTCTATACACAAGTTTCATATTGTAGCTATTTATTATCCCTCCATTAATTACTGCTTCGCAGAAGGAGGCGACCGCCTGCCACTCCTCCTCGCTCCGGACCATGGCCTGTACCAAGGCCCGGCGCGAGAGTTCGCCGCCGCCGATCGCCCCCACGAGGACACGGCGTTGCTCTTCCCAAGCGGGGCACACCTCCACCGTGTGCTCCACCGTGTCCTCCGGGCGGTCCACACAGTGGCGACACCCGGGCGTCGCTTCCGCACGAATCCGGTGCAGGAAATGCTAGCAAAGGAGGCGGCCGATCGCGTGAGGCAACGGCAACGGTCCTCACGCTCCAACCGCCGCCGGGATTCCGATCCCGATTTCCGGCCACCGTAGGCGCGGGCTTGCGGACGGCGGGCAATGGGTGGCCCGCCGTCCGACCGTCCGGTAACCATCCGGACCGAGCCCAAGTCGTCGACGGCGCGTATTGTTCCGCGCGCGCCTCAGGGAGATGTCAGCAAATCGTAGGGGCCCAGCAGGGTCGAAGCCTACTGAGGCCATGTGTAGTGTGAAAACGAAACCGGGGCCCTGGGACGAAGGCAACGAAGGAACAGGAGTAGGTTTTTAGTCAGTAAAAGTCTGACACTATCTACCGCTCCGCCCAAGAGCGCGATTTGTCATAAGATGATTTTCCCACCTATAAAAAAAAAAAAAAAAAAACCCTCCATTAATAAAATAAACTTTTGCAAAAGTAATCATGATATGCAGCAAGCACCGTACATGCGAAATTTTATATTCTTTACGTATTTTTAACCGACTTCAAAAAGGAGGAGGTTATATGTTCGGTTGAATGTATGTTTCTTTTTTTTTTTGTATGTTCACCGATTTCTCGGTCAATTGTGGACCGATTTTGAAAAATTTTTTTTTGATTGAAATGTTATGCTTCCGAGTTGGTCCCATAGAAATATTGTTATGATCTGATCATGAACTTCGAAGATATGGAACAGAACTCCTCATAGGATCACAGCAGAACCGTCGTAACAAGTAAAATTGCTTTGTTTATACATGTAGTCGATGACTGACTGAAAGTAGAGGGGGAATATATCGAACTGATCTGATCATGAAGCCTGAGGTTAGGCACCGGAACTCTGTAATAAATTAATGTAATCTAACCGTGTTTGGGATTATTAGAATTGTCGTGAGATGCACTCTGGCTATAAGGTATTTAAGTTTGGCTGAGGGGTACTTTTTAGTGGTGGTACCATAACTAAAAATTTTAAAATAAAAAACATTTACAAAAAAAAAATACAACCGACTTCAATGTAAATAAAACACTGAAAAGTGCAAAATAACTTTAATTTCGGAAGTCGGTGTTAAATAACGAAGAGAGAATTACTATTATAGAAACACCGACTTCCGAAATTAAAGTTATTTTGCACTTTTCAGTGTTTTATTTACATTGAAGTCGGTTGTATTTTTTTTTTGTAAAAGTTTTTTTACGAAATAATATCATCATTTATTCATAACATTCCATGCACAAAATAATTTCATAAGAGAGCTCTTGTTCGTCTATATACCTAAGTAGGGTAGAAAAGACTGTTAATATCGAAATTACCGAAACCAAGATTCATTTATTTCCATTTGTGTCATTCCACATTTTCCGCCGGCAGCGTAGCGGCATACCCCCGCACCGGGCGCGGGCCCGCAGCTGGACTCTCTAAGAATATAAATTACATTTCATTTTACCACTTACAGTATGCGCGTAAGTAATGCCCTTTGAAATCATTTCAACCTTCACAATATACATATGTCCTACAATTCAATTACTCCGTACATCTGTAAAATAACGTTCTATTAAAAGTCAATAAAGATTATATCTTGAGTTATTAGTCGTTGGGCATTAAAACGCGTAAATTATCGCAGTTGGCAAAGGTGGCTATAAGTCAATTTGCAATTCTAAACATGTCTGACGAAGACCGTGTTCCGCTCTACTGAGTCAAAAATCAAAATGTTCACAATCATTTTATCAAGTTGCGACTTCGTGAAAGCAGTTGGGCTTTAAGTTACGATTTAGTTAAGATCCAGCTTCCATTATGTGGTATACACATTAAATGTAGACCAGCTGAGGTGTGGCGTCGTGGGCACACTCGATCCGTTCCCGAGATCGAGTAGACATCATTCTGAAGTTGCGCCTGCTTACTGATAATTTGGTTGTTTCATTTATAAACCCAAATCCCTAAATAGTGATTTTAGTGAACACCACACAGTACATATACCTAACTAACGCAAACTTATGCCACAATAATACAATTTCAATACCTTGTTCGACGGTACTACTTTCTGCCTAGCTGTTTCCCTACGCCTTGGCGCTCCTTGCTGTTCTCCTCATCGCTGCCACTGTGACTAAGTTGTCAATAGCCTCGGTCATCACGGCCTGTCACGCAGTCGAAGCGCGGGTCGCATAGCGCGGAACGCGAATATTAACGACACTATCCGACGAGCCCTTATCACCGTCGGCGTTCCGGCTGTTTTGGAACCTCATGGCCTGGCACGCGACGATGGTAAGAGACGGGACAGTATGTCTTTATTTCCGTGGAAGATGAGTAGACCTTAAGTGTGAGACGCTACCTGTGTCGACACCTTTGCGCCATCCCATCTTCTTAGCTTATCGTGCTGTGCTGGTGCTGCCGCTGCAGAAATCAGAAACGTTTATTTCAAATAGACCAATTACAGGCACTTTTGAATTGTCAAAATGTCGGTCAGTCAAAAAAAGAAAAGAAGTGAAGCTAAATTGCACGTTCCAAAGCGTAGATATCTATGGAGAAGAACGTGCAAGAAACTCCATGGACACTCTTTTTAATCATATTATGAGTTGCATAAATCTTGGTTACATATTTCTTGTCGCTTCTAATATGTGAGCACAGTGTAGATAAGTAAGAATAAAAACTAATTAAAAACATAGAAATTGAATTAAACCACTGGCAGCTAAGAGATAACCAGTCTCAACTGACGGCACCCGTTCACGAACATGACGCGTGCATCAGCCCCACTCAGCTCAACCATTTTGAAGGGAACTGAATGACCCAATAACACGTGCCACCATCAGCGAGACATTTGAGTGAGCATGACAAACTCTCAACTGCCATGCTCGTAATGTCAAACAAGTTGTAACCTAATAAAATGCTCCATGGTACTTCACATTCACAAAACTTGAAAAAAGTGCTTCTAAATGCAAAAGGTAATAAATTATCATAAACTCTATTGAAATAAACGAATAAAATAAAATAAGAAACATTTCGAAAACAACAATACAAAAAGGGGAATAGTAAGTATCTCTTCCAATATTTATATATATATATATTTAAAAAAAAAACTAATTTAAAGGCTGTGGCTGTGGAGCAGGACCGGCATTTAGCCAAGCGTTTTTGTCAAGGATATAATCTTCCAGTTTATATTAAGCTTGTCTACATAGTGTGCGTTTAATGCATGTTTTAATTTTGGACTCATTTAGTTGTAGAATCTCAAGTGGTATTTTATTATAAAATTTTACACAGTACCCCATAAAAGAACTATGTACTTTTGCCAATCTGAATCGAGGTTGATCTAATTTGTTACTATTCCTAGTATTAAAATTGTGCCCGTCACTGAGTAAAAAGATGAATATTTTTCCGAACATACATAATGTTTTCATAAATGTATTGACAAGGGACCGTCAGGATGTTTATTTCCTTAAATAGTTCCCTAAGAGAATCGCGTCTGCGAAGATTATATATGGCTCTGATAGCTCTTTTCTGCAGAATAAAAATAGACTCTATATCTGCAGCCCGTCCCCATAGCAAAATACCGTAAGACATGATACTATGAAAGTAACTAAAATAAACTAGTAGCGCAGTATCCACATCAGTAAATTGACGGATTTTTCTGACAGCATATGCTGCCGAACTAAGCCGACCTGTCAGATATGTTAAATGAGGACCCCATTGTAGCCTCGAGTCAAGCGTGATCCCTAGGAAAACCGTATCCTCGACGAATTCGAGTTTCTCCTTGTTCAATACTATGTCGGAGTAATTACTTTTAACATTCGGTAACGCAAATCTTATGCACTTAGTTTTTTTTCCATATAATACTAAATTATTAACAGTAAACCAGTTTTGGACTTGCTGTAGAGCATTTTTTACGTCATCAAGGTTTGTGGAACGTCTATTGATCTCAAAAATTAACGACGTATCGTCAGCAAACAATACAATATGTGGTTGTTTTTTTAATTCAATTCAATTCAATATCTTTATTTTCAGACTAGTGTCCATTATGGTGTTAGTAAAAATACATAAAAAATAAACTTAAGGATAAATGTTTGTGCAAGCTTACTCTAATACATATTGGAATACATTATTTTTTTAGTTGGATTCGTATCCACTGCCTCCATATAGGACTATCCAATTTACAAGCAATCACCGTCAGGTAGCTGTTGGAACTGTCCCTCACCCTGCGCATCAGCGAAGCCGCCCGCTTACGGATTATGGCATGGAAGCCATCCACTTGTGCGTCCGCAAATATCGCTGACGCGCTGCAACAGCGAGGCAGTCCCATCAGCAACCTGAAAGCATTGTTGTACTGGACCCGCAGGGCGCTGACGACCCGCTGTGTATAGGTGACCCACAGGCTACAGGTGTAATAGGATTGGCATTCGGCCTTAAATAATGTCTTTTTTACCTCCCTACTACACCTTGAAAACTTGCGGGCCAGTATGTTACACCGAACCGCCGGCCCCCTGCGTTCCCGTATTAATAGATGTGGTAGATCATTTATGTATATTAAAAAGAGGAAAGGACCCATGAGCCTTGTGGTACACCCATTTTGACTTTCAAACCCGGAGAATTGACACCGTTTATCTGAACTTGCTGTTGCAGCTGCGGAGAACCTCAAGCGGCGGAAATATAACAACCTCGTCGGCAGTTATATTTTTACCGTTTGAGGTTGACTCTTAAGCCGTGGGATCCGAGTGCTCATACGCTTTTTATAGAACTATCCAAACGCTTAGTTGACACTTCGCGTGATCCAAGGCTTGGTTGGCTTTTACCTCGATTAAGCATTGCCATACAACGTGGCAATGCCGCCTGCCTTTTAGGCATACTTCCAGTAGACAGCGATGCGGAGGAGTTTTATGACACCATATTTTAGGGTCAATTCACACGTACCACAACCACACCACGTCGCAGCGACAAAATGTGGTCAAGCTGTGGTTACGTGTGAATAGTGTCGCAGCGGCTTTTTGCAGTTGCGTTGTGGTACCGACAAAATGTCGATGTGGTTGCGTTGTCGCTGTCGTTGCGATGTGGTAACCACGTGGTCATGTGCAGTTATACTCCAGCTTTAGTAGAGGTAACACGGCTTGACTGAACGTAGTCATGGAGGAAAGATTGCAGTACAACGCAGAATGAAAGAGGGGAGCGCAGGCGCCCGCAGAATGAAAGAGGGGAGCGCAGGCGCCCGCAGAATGAAAGAGGGGAGCGCAGGCGCCAGCTAGGCGCGCGCTGTTGATGAGGTCATGTCGTGGCGATGTGGCCGCGGTGCCGCCGCCGTGTGGCGGCGTTGCCGTCGCGATGTGGTTGCGATGTGGTCGTATTACACAAGTGGTCGATAACAACGGCAAAATGTGGTACGTGTAAATTGTAATATTCATTTTCAATACAAAATATACGCCCGACCACATGGCGTCGTTGTGGTGTGGTTGTGGCTGTGGTGTGGTTGTGGTACGTGTGAATTGACCCTTAGTTACGAGTAGCCTTTAGTGTCCTATATATAGTTTTAATTAGTTGGTTTTTTTTTTCGGTGGGAAAATCATCTTATGACATCCCGCGCTCTTGGGCGGAGCGGGAGATAGTGTCAGACTTTTACTGACTAAAAACCCACTCCTGTTCCTTCGTTGCCTTTCGTACCAGGGCCGAGTCTTCCTTTCAGAATCAGACCCTTGGCCCCAGTAGGCTTCGACCCTGCTGGGCCCCTACGGTTTGCTGACATCTCCTTGAAGCGCGCGCGGAACAGTGCGCGCCGTCGACGACTTGGGCTCGGTCCGGACGGTTACCGGACGGTCGGACGGCGAGTTACTCATTGTTCACCAACCCCAACATTGTCCGTAAGCCCGCGCCTACGGTGGCCGGAAATCGGGATCGGAATCCCGGCGGCGGTTGGGGCGTGAGGACGACCGTTGCCTCACGCGATCGGCCGCCTCCTTTGCTAGCATTACTGCTTCGCAGAAGAAGACGACCGCCTGCCACTCCTCTTCGCTCCGGACCATGGCCTGTACCAAGGCCCAGCGCCAGAGATCGCCGCCGCCGATCGCCCCCACTAGGACACGGCGTTGCTCTGCCCAAGCGGGGCACACCTCCACCGGGTGCTCCACCGTGTCCTCCGGGCGGTCCACACAGTGGCGACACCCGGGCGTTTCTTCCGCACGAATCCGGTGTAGGAACCTCCCGAACTTACCATGTCCGGTGAGGACCTGCGTCATGCGGAATAGTTTTAATTAGTTAAGTGTTTTTTAAATAATCGTGTAAATATAATAAAGAATTAAATAATATATTTCAAGTTGTTAGTAGGTTTATTTAATAAGGGACCAACATAGTCACCGTACGTTCATCACTGTAAACCATATTATTATTTTTATCGAAGGCTAACCCGTATCCGTTATTCACTGATAGTCTCAACATCAACTGTCTGCTATCTTTGTCGATACAATATATTCCATTGTGCGCCACGAAGTATGGCGTCCCAAACGCATCCGTAGTAGCTCCACGAATACTTATGTCATTACCGTGAACTAATGTCGGTGATTTACATCGTTTCTTTAATACAAACAATCCGGTTGGGTTGACGAAATACAAATCACTGTTAGCATCAAATACAAAGTGCTGAATCAGATTTTCTTTTGCCTCTGGCACCAAGCTCTTCGTGTTGTTTTTATACACGTACAGATTCTGCTTGGCTGTATCTACGAAGTACAAATAGTTGTTGAAGTACATATCGAAGATATCTGTTTTGTGGACTAGGGCCGGCTTCTCAATGTCTTTGGAACTGTAATTGTATTTGTAGATTCCGTCACTCCCTCCAAGGTACACGTCACCGGTCGCCTGATCCACCGCACTCGCGAAGCCATTACGTAGTCGAGGAACAATAGAGGTCAGCCCAGTGTCGAGGTTCAACACCACCGACTGAAAGCTTTGATCTGAAAATTCATCAGCGTTTATACAGAAAAACAAAGTATTCCGATTTCTGTCTATTGAAAATTTATATGGTATATTCACGTCTGCTAGTACCACATTCTTTTTGTATGGTTTACCACATATTAAGACCGAATCCTTGTTATTTGTAATCATTATTGCAAAATCATTGTAAAACAAACTCACAATTAATTTAAAAATATTAGAAAACTTATAATTTGAGATGATTTTTCATCTATCGATGAAATTGACGTGATCTTATGATGTGATTCGTATTCGGTAAAAAGTAATGACGTGAGCATAGACTTAACAAAATTTGTACTATGAAGGTTAGTGCTTGGTTCGTGCAAACTTTGAGCTTACACACTGATCACGGGCCGCAATAGAATTTATGATTGTAGAGAAGTATTTACTGGACTATGATTATTCATATTATGGGTTTAATTGTATCACCGTCACGTTCATCCACGACCACAGTACGTAGTCAGCCAATGAAAACATTTTCTTTATGCAGCACGGCTACACTGAAACCCTGCGAACGTGTTTTCAGCAGACGTTCAAACAATGAACCTCCTCCTATAATATGCTTGCCATCAAAAAAGTACACCCTAACATTAGAATAAAGTTAGTATCAAACATAGGTATTGTCGTTCCAAGCAATCATAGCCCATGGTAAGAAATCTATGTCCTCTCGTAAAACCTTATTGCATCACGTCGCACAATGAGGGTGGGTCACCGCTAGAGGCGCTGGTGTAGCGTGAGGTCTAAAAAATATCAAATTGCAGTTTGTGGACTTTAATACGAGTTTTTTTAAAACAATTTTTTGAAAATTTTATACCTACTATAACCGATTGATTATGGCAGATTAATTCAACGCTGTACCGATCACTGCTTAAGGGAGTACAACATAAATATGTCTTCTTATCGCGATTCATAATTTTTACTCAAACTTTGCTTCCGTGCGCGTTATAAAAACTTTTTAAAGATTGGCTTTAGAACCTTAGGGTGTATAAGATCCTTGAACCATGTTGTCTAGTGGTGACAACTAGTAAGCACAAAAATGTTAGCTCTCATTCAGTTAGGCACGCCACAATTATGGCGGTAAGTCCCTTTTGAGGCGTGGTTGAAAAGACCTCACGGCGTCCTCACCGTCCGCATGACGCAGGTTCTCACCGAACACGGTAAGTTCGGGAAGTTCCTGCACCGGATTCGTGCGGAAGCGACGCCCGGGTTGTGTGGACCGGCCGAAGGACATGGTGGAGGTGTGCCCTGTGTGTGGTGGTGAGGAGGAGTGGGAGGCGGTCGCCTCCTTCTGCGAAGCAGTAATGCTAGCAAAGGAGGCGGGCGACCGCGTGAGGCAACGGTCCTCACGCCCCAACCGCCGCCGGGATTCCGATCCCGATTTCCGGCCGTCCGGTAACCGTCCGGACCGAGCCCAAGTCGTCGACGGCGCGTACTATATTCCACGCGCGTCTCAGGGAGATGTCAGCAAATCGTAGGGGCCCAGTAGGGTCGAATCCTACTGGGGCCACGGGTAGTTTGAAAGTGAAACCCGGGGCCCAGGGACGAAGGCAAAGAAGGAACAGGAGTGGGTTTTTAGTCAGTAAAAGTCTGGCACTATCTCTCGCTCCGCCCAAGAGCAGGATTTGTCATAAGACTAAAAACAAGATACGTGATGATATTGGGCGATATGCCTGCGGACATCCTAGAGATGATTGAGAAATAATGTCACATTTGTTGGTTGATTTTATATTTGGTTTTTAATAAAAGTATTGAGTCATTTGTTGATTAAACGTTATTATCTAACACGGTGCCTTCATAATGTTTGATAATATTGATCACTGAGTCATAAACTAACTCCTTAGCATTAATGCCGTAGATGAAATCAATGTGGCTGAAGGTAGTCATTGGCACCTTGTACTTTATCGGCTTACTTAGTTCTCTATACAGCCTTTCGACATCATTGACATGAGCCAAATGGTCGTTGTCAGAGTAATGAAGATACACGGGAGCAGTAATCTTAGATAAGTCATAACGCGGAGGAGTGAAGGATCCATACTCCCTTAAGTTGCCAAGTCGTGTTCCTTGGTCGTAGCGACGGAAATGTCCTTCGGCTATTCCTTGACCATAGTGTGCAAGTTGCCTAACTGATATACCAGCTGGTGCATGTCCCATGATAACGGGCAGCATAGTCTGAAATCACAAACTTACTGTTAATGTCTTCCTATCTCAGGTTCTCTAACACGGACTCGAATAAAATCATTACTACCAAGTAAAATTAAATAAATCAATCTGAACTTACTGCATTATGTTGGTCTTCATTCCGCCCCCCCATCAAAAACATAAGTGAACTGCATATAGGCTGGACTGCTGATCCATCACGGCAGTACTTCGCCCCGAACGATGCGGTGAACTCATTGCTGGGCATAAACTCGCCGATTCCGATTAAAGATGCAAGGCTCTAGAAACATAGAAATCCGTTAGCGAAATCAAAATTAATACTGTACAAAATACTACTAAAAGATTTTCTTGAAGAGAACTCAACTTGAAATTAACCTCAACTTTGTATATATGAACTTTATTTTTCATAAAACAACTTTTTCATTATCTTTTAAAAACGTTGCTATTGATGTTCAGTAAAGAATGAAAAATCTTTAAATCATGTTGGACTTACTTCAATCCTTGTAGCATGTGGTGACACGAACTGCAGAAGGGGACTTTGATTGTTTGCCATATAAGCTACTGGAGCCAGTGCGTGCATTGAAATAATCTTGTCGTTATATTCCGGTCGCATCGACCCAAATACGAAGAAAGACGTGGTGCCCTGCGAGTGGCCCACATAGTGCAGCCTCTTTTGTCCAGACACCTCCAATACATAATCAATGACAGCGGGTAAGTCCATGTTTCCTATTTGTTCCCAAGAGAATCTCCAGAACGCCGTGCTTAGTTTAGAATCAGGGTCCAATCTGACGTGTTTACGAGAATAGTAGTTACCGCGGGCGTTACCCATCCAGACGTCGAATCCTTCCTCAGCGAGGATGTATGCTGGAAAAATAACTGTTATTAAGTAATATCCTACATATTACATGTGATGTTTGGCTGTGAGAATAGTACGTGAGTGGAATTTGGTTCCCAATACCTAGGGATTAGTGATTGTCCTAAGTTATATGGAGTGAGGTAACGGTCCTCACGCCCTAACCGCCGCCGGGATTCCGATGCCGATTTCCGGCCACCGTAGGCGCGGGCTTGCGGACGGCGAGCAATGGGTGGCTCGCCGTCCGACCGTCCGGTAACCGTCCGGACCGAGCCCAAGTCGTCGACGGCGCGTATTGTTGCAAGCGCGCCTCAGGGAGATGTCAGCAAATCGTAGGGGCCCAGCAGGGTCGAAGCCTACTGGGGCCATGGGCCATGGGTAGTGTGAAAACGAAACCAGGGGCCCTGGGACGAAAGCAACGAGGGAACAGGAGTGGGTTTTTGGTCAGTAAAAGTCTGACACTATCTCCCGCTTCGCCCAAGAGCGAGATTTGTGATTAAATGATTTTCCCAAGTAAAAAAAAAGTGATATGGAGAATTCAAGAGGAAGTTACTACTGGAGGCTCTGAAACTCTAGCATCGAGTCAGAAGAATCTAAAGGATCTTACCTAATCCGCGACCTGGACCCATAAGAACATAGTCAGCAGATGAAGTGAGCATCCCATGCAGGATGAACACAACCGGTTTCTTCTGGTTTGGGACATTATTGGCGTCTCGTCCGTGAGGGATGCGGTGCAATTCCAAGATGTAGCCATCTTCCGTCGTTACAGAGTGGACTTCAACTGGATAACGGTATTTTCTGATCAGATCAGGCTGAAATTATTGGAACATTAACGTTACTTAGAGGTTAAATCTTGTACTGTAGTATGGTAACGGTCTAATAAAATTTTATCACTAACCACATCCAAGAGCGCATCTTCAAATACATCGTCCGAATACCGTGAGTTAATGGTTTTCAACCATTTCTCCGTGCTGTCAGCTTGAGGAGATCTTCTGGCGGCCGCCAAAGAGACACATATCGCCAGGACCACTAATAAATCTCCACGTAACATACTTTACATGCAACTACTCACAGTAAACAACAATACATTCCGTCTTTTATAACTTCTGCAGATCTGAGATAAAGGTTAAGCTCCGATAACGATAACAATCAATGCTAAAATCTGGATAACGCCACAATAATATGTATTTTATCTTGTAGATTGGTGACTCATTGACGTACATAACAACAATTATGTACTGGCACATAGTAGCTACTGTGGTGTTCGTACGTCATTAAGATGCTATCTAATTACCGCAGGGGTCGAATGGAAGCACCCACAGTACATATTACGTCACATTTTTTGACGAAAAAAGTCGACCCGTATTTGCTAAATGTACTACGTACTTACTTATATTTATATCAATCATGCCAGTCTAGTCTAATTTGTAGTTTTTCGTGAGTGAATGTCCCTTTAGACAGCTATGACGATGGCATTTCTCAGTTTTTATCAAGACGTGACTGTTTATGTGATAAAATAATTTACTACAAAGATTTGAAGCAGGTTTAAATTCATAAACATAGGCCATATTCATGACGAAGTTAAGTGTCGGCCAACAACACTCCGCTACAAGATAAGCCGACAAGTTTGAATTGATTAACGCACTGTATGTACCTAAATGATTAGCTGTTACTTAATTAATGACACGAACCAACTTATTTGTTTCTCGATCTGTTTGGCGTCGAGGGTATCATAAAAGTCGGTTTCGGTACAACGTTGACAATTGCCAACATTTATATTTGTACTAATATTTTTCAATTTACAATACAAAGCAATTTTTAAAATAACTACAAAAATGTATTTGATGTATTGGTTTACGGAGTAGCTACCATCCGTTTTATCGACATTCATTTAAAGAAAATATAAATTATCCAGTATATTAAAAAAAGCTTAGGTATAAGAAAGCCTTAATAGGATCCATCATCCATACAAAGTTTGACCCACAGTGAACACATATGGATACGACTTCAATTTATAGTCTATGAACTAATGAACCTGATATGGCTATCACAGGTTGAAATAAAAGATGGAGGAAAAATGTGAAGCTCCAGTAAAATCCATACACGTGGTTTCAGCAGACATGCCACCTAACTTCTTCTTCTTCTCGAGTCGAAGAAGAAGAAATGTCGATAGTGATCTAACTTCTATAGATTATACTTACTAAAAATACACACTAATATTGATATAAAGTTTATCTCAAACAGATACAGGCACGGTCCACGGGTCAATTTGTGAACAAACAATATTGCATCACGTCGCACAATTAGGGATTTGAATTTAGTACTAGAGGCGCTGGTGTAGCGTGAGGTCTTAGAAATGACAAATAACACTGATAGTAAACATTTGATGTGAGTTTATTTTTAAGAATATTTTCGTGAATATTTTTCATTCTACCGATCACTGCTTTTTAACCGATTTCATAAAACAGGAGGTTATATGTTCGACTGTACGTATTTTTTTATATACCCAAAAAAAGAACAAAAGTAAGTTTTAATTTTTTTTACTTCAAAATTACAGCAACTTCAGCATACAATTAGTAAATTATCCTTTGATTGGTGACAATAGATACAGTTACATTACATGACATTAAAATTATTCCACTATTTTTCCGAATGATTCGACCAAAGTCACAATTTTTACTCAATAGCCCTTATATTTTGTGACTATAAAATTTGGTCCGATTCGCGATATGATCACTTTTATCGCATTTTTGAACGCAAACATTTTTCCGAGTGCAGTGCACTAACCACATGGCATTAAAATTATTCAACTATTGTTCCGAATGATTCGACCAAAGTCACAATTTTTACTCAACAGCCCTTATATTTTGTGACTATAAAATTTCGTCCAATTTGCGATATGGTCACTTTATCGCATTTCGGAACGCAGGGGAGTGCACTGCACTCGGAAAAATGTACCTACCGATAATATGCATCATAACTAGATCTTAGGTAAAATATGCCATTACCGCTGAGGATGGCTTAAACATGCAATTATGCATATGCATATAATCCGATTCCTAGTTATAATATAACACATATAAAATATATGCATTATAGCAGTTTCACGGCATTATGAATAATTTTAATTCAAACTTCTGCGCGCGCGTCAAAACAACTTTTTAAAGTTTTATGATTTTATTCTCCAGTGGCGACAAATAGTTAGGACAAAAATGATAGCTCATAGAGCGATGGTAGTCCTCGACACCGGGATGCAGGCAGGCCAAGGAGGCCCTGCCACATCTCAATAAAGCCCTCACCAAAAAACTCCTAAGATTGGACAGAGGCGGCCTGCGCCTGGTGACGGGGACCATCACCGGACACTGCACACTGAATAAGCACCTCCACACAATAGGCATCACAGACAGTCCCCTGTGCAGAGCATGTTTGGAGGGGGAGGAGACAATTGCACATGTGCTCCTGGACTGCACAGGTGTCACTGAAATACGCACACGAACCTTAGGATCCCCGAACTCCCTTATTGATGTCCTGAAAAACCTAAGAGGTCTTATCTGTTTTTGGAGAGAGGTGGGCTGGTTGGAATAAGCCCACCTAAGGTTATGGCCGCCATGGCCCACGTACAATGGTTCACGTAGGACTAAGTGCGGAAACCAAACATAAATAGAAATAGAATAGAAATAGAAATAGATAGCCCTCTATTAAGGAGCCCTTTTCCTCTCTCTCGATTCTGAAAACCAAGATTCATGATAATATGAGCCAACATGTTTGTAGATATCCTAGAGATGATTGAGAAATAATGTCACGTTTGTTGATTGATTTTATATCTGGTTTTTAATAAAAGTATTGAGTCATTTGTTGATTAAATGCTATTATCTAACACTGTATCTTCATAATCTTTGATAATATTGATCACTGAGTCATAAACTAACTCCTTAGCATTAATGCCGTAGATGAAATCAATGTGGCTGAAGGTGGTCATTGGCACCTTGTACTTTATCGCCCTATTTAGTTCTCTATACAGTCTTTCAACATCATTCACATGAGCAAATGGGTCGCTGTCAGAGTAATGAAGATACACGGGAGCAGTAATCTTAGATAAGTCATAACGTGGAGGAGTGAAGGATCCATACTCCTTAAAGTTGCCAAGTCGTGTTCCTTGGTCGTAGCGACGAAAATCGCCCGTGACTATTCCTTGACCATAGTGTACAGGTTGCCTAACTGCTAAACCAGCTGGTGCATGCCCCAAAATAACGGGCATCATAGTCTGAAAACACAAACTTACGGTTAATGTCTTGCCATCTCAGGTTCTCTGAAAACGGACTTGATTAATGTCATTCCTACCTAGTAAACTTTAGTAAATAAATCAGAACTTACCGCATTATATTGTTCTTCATTCCATCCCCACATCCGAAACATAATTGAACTGCATATAGGCTGGAATGCTGATCCATCACGGCAATACTTCGCCCCGAGCGATGCGGTGAACTCATTGCTGGGCATAAACTCGCCGATTCCGATTAAAGAAGCAAGGCTCTGGAAACATAGGGTTAGACGAAGTCAATTAATACTGTATAAAATACTAACTCAAAGATTTGCTTGAAGAGAACTCAACTTAGAGTTAATTTCACCTTTGTTTATGAACTTCATTTTTCATAAAACAATTTTTTCACTGTGTTTCAAAGACGTGGTTTTTGATGTTCAATACAGAATTGAGAAAATGTAAAGCACGTTTGACTTACTTCAATCCTTGTAGCGTGGGGGGCCAAGAACTGCAGCAGGGGACTTTGGTTGTGCGCCATATAAGCTACTGGAGCCAGTGCGTGCATAGAAATAATCTTGTCGTTATATTCCGGTCGCATCGACCCAAATACGAAGAAAGACGTGGTGCCCTGCGAGTGACCCACATAGTGCAGCCTCTCTTGTCCAGACACCTCCAATATATAATCGATGACAGCGGGTAAGTCCATGTTTCCTATTTGTTCCCAAGAGAATCTCCAGAACGCCGTGCTTAGTTTAGAATCAGGGTTCAAACTGACGTGTTTACGAGAATAGTAGTTACCGCGGGCGTTTCCCATCCAGACGTCGAATCCTTCCTCAGCGAGGATGTATGCTAGAAAAATAACTGTTATTAAGTAATATCCTACATATTACATGTGATGTCTGACTGTAAGAGTGTATACGTGGGTGGTTATCTAGTTCCCAATTGGGGTTTTCATAACTGAGCTGGAAAGTACAATATAGTTACTACAGGATGCTCCGAAATCCTAGCAACGAGTCACAAGCATCTGAGAGATCTTACCTAATCCGCGACCTGGACCCATAAGAACATAGTCAGCAGATGAAGTGATCATCCCATGCAGGATGAACACAACAGGTTTCGTCTGGTTTGGGACATTATAGGCGTCTCGTCCATGAGGGATGCGGTGCAATTCCAAGATGTAGCCATCTTCCGTCGTTACAGAGTGGACTTCAACTGGATAACGGTATTTTCTGATCAGATCAGGCTGAAATTATTGGAACATTAACGATGTAAATCTTGTGCTGCAGTATGGTAACGTTCTAATAAAATTTTCCACTCACCACATCCAAGAGTGCATCTTCAAACACATTGTCTGAATACCGTGAGTTAATGCTTTTCAACCATTTCTCCGTGCTGTCAGCTTGAGGAGATCTCCTGGCGGCCGCCAAAGAGACACATATCGCCAGGACCACTAATACATGTCCACGTAACATACTTCACATGCAACTACTCACAGTAATTGCATGGGTTCATTCCATCTTATATAACTTCCGCAGATCTGATATAAACGTTAAGCTACGATAACGATAACAATCAATGATAAAATCTAGATAAAGTCAAAATAATGTGCATAATTATTATCTTGTACAACGGAGATTCACTGAAGTTTATAACAACAATTATGTACTTGACTACTAGATGCTATCTAATTAACGCAGGGGTCGTAAAAAGGCACCCGCAGACATTACGTCGCGCGTCGTTTTGTTTGGACGACAACATTTTCAAAAATCGCCTCTTGTCCCACTAAGTACAAGTTCGTAAAAGTATCTTTGTATCAATGAGGGACCTGCACCCACGAGAAGTATCACATTAGACTACTAATTTCAATGAATGTCACATTAGACTACTAATGTCAATGAATGTCACATTAGAGTACTAATGTCGATCAATGTCACATTAGACTACTAATGTCAATGAATGTCATATTAGACTACTAATGTCAATGAATGTCACATTAGACTAGTCAATGAATGTCACATTAGACTACTAATGTCAATTAATGTCACAGTAGACTACTAATCAGAAATCAGAAACGTTTATTTCAAATAGACCAATTACAGGCACTTTTGAATTGTCAAAATGTCGGTCAGTCAAAAAAAGTGAAGCTAAATTAATGTAGCTAAGCTAATGTCAATGAATGTCGCATTAGACTACTAATGTCAATGAATGTCACATTAGATTACTAATGTGATACTTATCATGGGTGCAGGTCTCTATTGATAACTCTGACAGCGACTGTCATCAGTTAAATAATCATCTAGGAACTGTTTATGTGATACTATAGTTTAGGTTAAGTAGTAAGATGGATATCTGAAATGAAGGTACTCCTATGTTCCAGTCACTTCAGACAATAGACTAATAATGAAGAGAATAAATATTATATACGTGAATTAGCCAATTGTTTTTAGGTGGGAAATTATCCAATGATTTCTTCTACTCCAGGGCGGAACCCGGATGTGTCAGACTTTTGCCGACTAAAACCACGCCTATGTTCCTTCTTTGCCTTGCGTTCTAGGACCCTGGGTTTCTCTTTAAGAAGTCAACCCATGGCCCCAGTAGGTTTTTTTTTATTCTTGATAGGTTCGCGCTTGACCACTATCTCACCTGATGGAAAGCGACGATGCGGTCGACGATGGAGCGCGCTTACCTAGAAATAACCTATTCACTCTCGACTAAAGATTCCCGGGTTGTAGTCATCAGGAAACACAGATTCCGGCAAGGAATTCCACTCCTTAGCTGTACGCACAATGAATATGTTTCCAAAACGTTTCGTGCGTATAGGTGGGATGTCCACCATGTACCGGTGGCGCATTGCCGTACGCCTGGTGGTCTGATGATGGAACGGGCTAGGCGGAATTAGGTTATGCAATTCCGACGCACACTCCTCGAAATGCAACCGGTAGAAAACCGACAGGCTGGCAACTCAGTGTCGATGCTCAAGACTTTGAAGCCTCGACTCAACGAGTGCATCATTGCCAATGATCCTCCTGGCTCGTCTGTCAATTGCCTCAAGTGCATCAAGCTGGTATCGGGCAGATCCATCCCAATCTACTCCATACACGATCGAACTTGCGCTTGATAAAGTTTGAGCAGCTGTTCCGGCGTGAAGTACTGTCTGACCTTTGCGAGGATTCCCAGCTTTTTTGCTGCCAGTTGAGCCTTTGCTTCGATGTATGGCCCAAAGTTGAGTGTTGACGTCAGCGTAACACCAAGAAGATCAAGATGGTCGGTTATCGGCACGGTTACGCCCCGGAAAGTTGGAACAGGGCTGAATTGGCTCCTTTTAGCGGAAAATAGACACGCCTGGTGTTACGGCGCTGCTAGGCCCCTACGGTTTGCTGACATCTCTTTGAGGCGCGCGTGACACACTACGCGCCGTCGACGACTCGATGGTGCATTTTGATGCTACGTAGTGCAGTGCTTGTGCTACGCCGTAGCCTCAGCTCAGGTAAATGTGAAACTTAGATAGTTCCACATTTACCTAATATACATAACTAGCTTCTGTCAGCAGTCCTCGCATGTGTGAAAATAGGTTTCTCTATAAGACATGGTCGCTCACCGATTCACAAAAGTTTCGCCTTGGGGTTTGCCAACGAGCAATGGAGCGCAGCATTCTGGGTGTCAAGAAGGCCGACAGAGTGAGGAACACCACGCTGCGTCAAAAGACGGGAATTATGGACGTAGGAAAAAAGGCTGCCAGGCTAAAACGGGATTGGGCGGGTCACATCAGCCGCATGCACTCTGACCGGTAGGCAAGAGTCTACAAAGTGGATACCTGAAGATGGACAACGCCGCCGAGGTCGACCTGGGAAGAGGTGGCTCAAAAAAAGAATACCTGGAAGAAGTTGGGGGAAGCCTTTGCCCAGCAGTGGGACAGTATAAGTAATTAAAAAAAACTGCATCTCCGTTTCATCCCCATAGAGGTGAATTTTGAAAAATCCTCTCTTAGTGCTCGCCTACGTCGTAAAAGGAAACCTTTGTAAATTTCACGCCCCTAGGCCTTGCAGTTTCAGCTGTGCGTTGATCAGTCAGTTATAAATTTATAGCTCCTTAAATATATAGATTACATAAGCTTGTATACTATAAAGATTTGAAACTGATTTTAAATCATAAACAAAAGCATGTATAAACATGCTTTTGTTTATGATTATAATATATATGCTTGCTTATATTTATGCTTTTGTTACATGCTTTTGTTTATATTATAACTCATAAGAGTTATAACCATAAATTCATGACGAAGTTAAGTGTCGGCCAACAACACCCCGCTACAAGATAAGCCGTCGAGTTTGAATTGTTTTACAACTACGTACAGTATGTATAAATAAATGTTGAGCTGTAACTTAATTAATGACACGAGCTAATATATTTATTTGTTTAGCGTTGTGGGTACAATAAAAGCCGGTTTCGGTATGACATCAAGACAATTGCCAACATTTATCCATCTACTTGTTGAGTCCATCCGTACTTGCAACTATCCAATACTCCAATCATTTGACGTGGCATATGAAATCCTGCAACTTTATGGACCAAAGACTTAAAGAAGACAGAGAAACGGAAGATGAGGTATTTGTCTGACTTAACCATGGTCAGTTTTAAATTGCACGAAGTACCTACATAGTATGGATTTTGTTGTGAATGTACAGCAACTACCCTTACATATATTATTATCAAACAAAATCACCCACCACGTCTGTCTCTCTGTATGAACGCTATAAACTTTAAAACTACCGAACAGATTTTCACCAATATACCTACATTTAAACCACGGTGTCTATAGATAGAGTGATTCATGAGGAAGGTTTGAGTATACCTACACACACAAAGTTTTAAGTGTAAATACAAGGTGGCGCTAAATTACTCACTCTATCGGAAGATGTTATAATTATTGGAAATGGCGTCGTATGTCGAACATATTTAGTATTTGTGAACTAGACAGCTGCAGAATATAAACAGACAAGCAATGGAACGCTATACTCCGCAAGAGCGTGGATTCGATTCTTTGGACCAGTAATCGGTCGGTGGTGTTAGCGCAGCGTGCTTTTTTGACGTCGATTTCCTAATCGTGTCGCGCCAACTGGGCAAACATTCCACCGCTTAGCTGCTCGACTCGAACAGATTGAAACCACAAGAGACCTTGTAGGGTGTGGCCGCCACTGGACTGGTCGTTCTGCCGAGAATATCGACGCTTTGGCTGCCGATGTCGTTGAGAACGGAAAAACATCAATCAGACGACGGGTCACGCAATTGGGCATCACCAGACTGTCCCTACAGCGAATTTTAGTGAAAGACTTCGACTTCTTACTGCTGGAATTGGAGAAAAGTAGCTTGGTGAATACCTACGTGGTTTCAACAAGACGGTGCAACCGCACACACAGCACGAGCCACAATGGATTCTGTGAAGGAGGCGTTTCCTGGCCGCGTAATCTCCCTTTTTGGCGATTTGGCATGGCTAGCCAGATCGCTCGTTTTAACCGCCCCAGACTTGTTTCTTTGAGGCTTACTTGAAATAGCAGGTTTATACTAACAAGCCTCAGACTATCGCAGCTCGTAAAGAAAATATTCGACTGGAATGCGAACAGTTATCACCGGAAATCATACAGAAAGTCACAGAAAATGCGATAAAATGGGCACAAATGTGTATCGACACTGATGGCAGCCACTTGACGGATATCATCTTTTTCACTTAACAGAAAAAAAATAATCGTTTAAAAGTTTTTTAAACTATTATTTTTATTTTATACTTTTTAGTTTTCTACCCTCATACCATTCAGCCCTCGGCGCGTATCCTACCTTGGCTTAGGTGGGATCTCATAGACTCAAAGTCCAATCTTCGTATTCCTCTCGTCGAACCTTATTATTGACATGATAATTTGGTAAGAAAATGTCATTTTGCATTATTTTCAGCAAACCCTTTCATTTTATATCTAAATCATAGGGCTGCATTTCAAATAGCCATTCCGCCACCTTGGGACGGCCGCCATGTTGGATTTAGGTTACGTGATTATTTTTTTCGTATCCCATTCAGCAAACCCTTTCTTTATTACCCATATCATGGGGGTGCATTTCAAATAGCCAATCCGCCATCTTGGATGTCCGCCATGTTGGATTTAAGTCACGTGACTATTTTTTTTTCGTATTCCTGACAGCAAACCCTTTCATTTGATACCCATATCATGGGAGTGCATTTCAAATAGCCTGTCCGCCAACTTGGACGTCCGCCATATTGGATTTAAGTCATGTGACTATTTTTTTCGTTTTCCTGACAGCAAACCCTTTCATTTGATACCCATATCATGGGGGTGGAGGCCGCCATATTGGATTTGTAATGACGTTTCTTAGCTAGTCATGTATTGTCATCAGAACTCAGAGCGTGTGCAAAATTTCATCTTAATCGAAGACCGGGAAGTGGGTCAAATTAAGATTCCAAGATTTTCTTACATACATAGTAGTTACAAGTGAAGCTAATAAAAGCGTGTTAAAAATGGTACAGGTCCTAATAATAATAATATCCATCACTCAAAATCATTTATTTTTATTTAGTAAAAAAATTATACAAAAACAAAATTGTATGATTAATTTTGCGCCATCTTGTATATAACACATGCATGTCGCTAGTAACGCATTATAGGCATTATATTAGATAAAATTTCCTGAATGTCTTTGAAAAAGAAAACAAGTGATAATAAAACACATATTTATTGTTTGAGGGCAAAGCGTATTTAATAAATATAGGAACGTATTTGGACCAAAATTTGGAGATTAAACATTATCTTCAAATCCTTCCATTTCTTCGATTCCTTCGACTTCTGCTATTCCTTTGAGTCCATTGATATCCATAGCCTTAATGAGATTGATAACACGGTTGTAAATCAATTCCTTTGCGTCAATACCATAAATAAAATCAATATGACTGAAGGTGCTCATTGGGACCCTGAACTTGCCTATCGGTCTTCCAAGTTCTCTGAACAGTCTGTCAACATCATTTACATGTGCCAATGGGTCGTTATCGGAGAAATGAAGGAAAACTGGAGTGGTTACTTTAGATAAGTCATAACTCGGAGGTCTGAAGGATCCATACGTTCTATAGTTAGACAGTCGAGAGCCCTGGTCGTAGCGACGGAACCCTCTGTCATTGATTCCTTGACCGTAGTGTGCAAGCTGCCTCACTGACGCTCCAGCCGGAGCGTGGCCGAAGATGGCGGGCATCATAGTCTGCAATCAAAACAATTTATTCTCATTACCTACAAACCAGCTGCCTATCTTTACGTAAAAGTGTTTGTTGTTATTGTAAACTCACCGTGTTATGCTGATCTTCATTCCATCCTCCAATCAAAAACAAAATGTTACTACACAAAGGTTGGAAGACCACCTCATCACGGCACGCCGCCTGGCCAGCCCATGTGAAGACCACACTGTTCGGCATGAACTCACCGAATCCAATCAAAGAAGCAATGCTCTAAAAATAATAAGAAAAATTGACAAATATAAGCAGACCGTAAACAGCCACAGATTTATAAGAATGGTCTTCATGTGAGGTATACTAACTTCAATGTCATTAGAATAAGATGACAAAATCCTTAAGAGAAGGCTTCTGTTGTTGGCCATATAAGCGACTGGGGCCAATGCATGCATAGAAATAATCTTGGCATTATATTCCGGGCGCATCGACCCCAACACGAAGAAGGACGTGGTGCCCTGCGAGTGACCCACATAGTGCAGCCTCTCTTGTCCAGACACTTCCAAGGCATAATCGATCATGGTGGGCAAATCAATGTTTCCTATTTCATCCCAAGAGAATTTCCAGAACGCCGTGCTCAGTATAGCATCAGGGTTCAATCTGACGTGTCTACGAGAGTAGTAGTTGCCGCGGGCGTTGCCCATCCAGACGTCGAATCCTTCTTCAGCGAGGATGTATGCTGGAAAAATAACTGATATTAAGTAATGTCCATGTGTAAATGTTACAATAAATATTTCTTTATATTACCGAAAGTTATTTAGTTTAGGTTTTCTGATAGACTGAGTTACCCGACAGTTTGCATTTATTGAAACCACTTGGTGAATAAGTTAGGAACGCACAACTGATTGGTGGTGGTACTTACCTAAACCGGAGCCTGGGCCCATAATGACCATGTCAGCAGAAGAAGACAGCAGACCGTGCATCAAGAACACCACGGGTTTCCTTACATTTGGTACATTGTGGGCGTCTCGTCCATGAGGGATGCGGTGCATTTGTAAAATATAGCCATCCTCAGTCGTCACCTCGTGAACTTCAACTGGATAACGATATTTTCTGATCAGATCAGGCTGAAATGATAATAATGATTAACAATACGGCTATATTAAGACTATTATATTTATAAAAAAAAACAGGGCAAGTGCGAGTGAGACTCGCGCACTGAGGGTTCCGTAACTTACATAGGTAAATAGTACTTAATTGAATTCAAATGGAGTCTTTTTTTAGTGACGTAACTACAAAATTACGGTTTTCTGTTTTTTTCCTATATTTATGCTGTGAGACCTTGCTTCATGCCAAATTTCAGAATTCTAGGTGAACGGAAAGTACCCTATGAATTTTGATTCCCTTGAGTTTTTTTGCGACATAAACGGCCGTATCTTTTTTTTTTCTTTAACTTAGAATTTAGATTCTTTCAGTTTCAATGGACCACAGATCTGAGTATATGGTTTAAATTTCAACTCGATACCTCCACGCGTTCCCAAGATAAATGGTCTTGACAGACAGACAGACGGACGGATAACAAAGTGATCCTATAAGGGTGCCGTTTCTTTTGTTTTCGGTGGGAAAGTCATCCAATGACATCCCCCGCGCTTGGGCGGAGTGGAAGATAGTGTCAGACTTTTACTGACTAAAAACCCACTCCTATTCCTTCGTTGCCTTTCAGACCAGGGCCGGGTCTTCTTTTCAGAACCCTTGGCCCCAGTAGGCTTTGACCCTGCTGGGCCCCTACGGTTGCTGACATTATATTAAAACACTGACATTATAATAGACACAATTCCATTATATTTTAGAATATTTATTTCTAATTCGTTATTTAATGTATCTATTAATGAAGAATCAAAATCAGTATTATTTTGTGTTTCAATTAATGTGGAATTATCTTAAATAGATGGAGTGGTGTTCTGTGTAGGTACACTTGAATCTGTAACAAAATATTCAGTACTGGGAGTCGTGTCAGGCCTCCCTGAAGGAGGTGTTATTATAGCTGTTTATTTGTTGTGTAAGGTCTATTCTTTCCTCTTCTTCTTTCTTCAATTGTTCTACTATTTTAAATCGAATTCTACTTAGAGTGTCGTCCGATAATAACTTGTTTCTGATAATTACCTGACCCTTCTTTGGTCTGGTATTCTTTGCTCAGTTACATTCATTTCTGGTATTTTAATTTTAATTTTTCATATAATTGTGTGCAGTACATAGTTTTGTCCTCTTCAAGTTTTGCAACATGAAAATAAGTACGCATAACGAATCTGTTCATATCTTCAGTCCATTTCATGCGCACTCTGGGTTTTCCCGCTTACGTGGTGGATGTAACTTCTCTACTGTCCTCACTATTGTCTAGTCTGTCTGTCGGTTCGACTGTTGTATTTTTGTCGGTGAGAACCCGCCTGCTCAGTCCCCTACCGGCAATAGCCTAGGTCGTATGCTGTGACACCCAGCATCGGCCCCAGGTGCGCCCCGACGATTGCCCTCGGGTAGCGGTCCTATACGTAATCTCATTGATCTAGTCTCCATTTTGAATGGATTTCCAGAGCCACGTTAGCCACGCCAGTAATTTCAGCTTCGTATGTCCGCTCCCCACGTGATTAGATGGTCAATCAGGACGTATAGTTGTTTAGGGGCTTATTACTATTATTATTATAAAGGGCATCAGAATCATTTTCATTGTTTAATTGGTACCGAGTAAGTCGCATTGCTTTGTACCAAATATTGAATGCAAGTGCACATTCATCCCCTTCACTTATACGCGTTCAAATAATGAAAAACTCACCACATCTAACTCCGCATCTTCGAATGCGTTATCAGAATAACATGCGTCTACGTTCTTCAGCAATTCCTCAATGTTTTTAGATTGGGGAAGTCCTCCCCAATCTAAAAAAGTTACAGAAACCCGGCCTAAGTCAAGTTGCTGTGTGTTAAATATTGAGTGCGAGTGCACAGTCAATAAATGCGTTCAATAATCATCATCATTTCAGCCGAAAGACGTCCACAGTTGGACATTAGCTTTCCAAAGTGTAAACGCAACTCTCACCAGGTGATCGGACCAGTTTGTGGAAAGCCTTCCAACGTTGCGTCTTCAGGTTCGCGGTCGCCACTCCAAAATATTCAATAATCAAACAACTGTAACTCACCACATCTAACTTCGCATCTTCGAACACGTTGTCGGAATAACGTGCGTCTACGTTCTTCAGCAATTCTTCAATGTTTTTAGATTGGGAAGGACTTCTGCCGGCTGCCAGGGCCACACACGTGGCTAGCACTACTAACAACCCTTCACGTAACATACTTCACATGCAGCTGGTAACTACTCTTTGTGAACAATATTTAGTCTCTTCTTTTATAACCTTAGCCGAATTACGATAAAGAATTTAAGCTTTGATAAAAATTAACAATCACTGCTGAAATCTGCCAATTGCATATAATAATAAACAAATTATCACGATCTACGTGATTGATTCTGCGTCAATAAGTGTTTTATCATATACACTGCAGTAGAGACAGTGCAAGTGTACCCACGGTATCTATAGGCTATTTTACATAATCATTTTGTTCTTCGTATTGACACGGACTATTGTACTGCAATCTTTACTCTTGCTTTTTTAATATAAGCTCATCAACATAAAGACACTTCCATTTATCACTTAACTGACATTGTACACTCAACCGGACACAGGCACAAAACTGGAGCAGTTTAGCACGTTCGAGGTGTTGGTGGGGCCATGACTGGGAGACCGCAACAATGGGTGAGATTCCTTAGATGTCCCACACGTTGTGCGACCGTTAAAAATAAGAAGGAGTTAGGGCTTGATCACATTACCACGGTGTGGCGACGTTAACGTGAAACGGCGTAGGGCACCTGACCCTGGCAGGCCGTGTTGAGCGGATGCACGGCACGGTGGTGCATCGCATATACGTGCAATAAGGCAACGTTGCAAAACCTTTTGGTTGAAGACTGGTCATAAAATTTTTAGCAACACAATGCCTGAACAACACGGTGTCGTGGTAAGATGCGGTACCGTACCGTGCACCGTCGATATATATAACATTAATTAAAACTAAAGTATAATGCAAAACCCGAAACACGTGTCTAGTATTTTTATGAAAAGAATCTATGTACAAAATTTCATAACTGTATCATTAAATTAAAAACTTTTTACAAAAATAAAATACAACCGACTTCAATGTAAAAAAAACACTGAAAAGTGCAAAATAACTTTAATTTCGGAAGTCGGTGTTAAATAACGAAGAGACAAAACTATCATAGATACACTACAAGATATTGAAGTCGGTTGTATTTTTTTTGTAAAAAGTTTTAATATTTTACACTTTTTGGTTTTGATACCACCACTAAAAAGTACCCCTCAGCCAAACTTAAATACCTTATAGCCAGAGTGCATCTTATGACAATTCTAATAATCCCAAACACGGTTAGATTACATTAATTTATTACAAAGTTCCGATGCCTAACTTCTGGCTTCAGATCAGCTCGATATATTCCCCCACTTCTTTCAGTTAGTCATCGGCTACACGTATAAACAAAGCAATTTTACATGTTACGATGGTCCTGCTGTGATCCTTTGAGGAGTTCTGATCCATATCTTCGAAGTTCATGATCAGATCATAACAATATTTCTTTGGGACCAATTCAGAAACATAACATTTCAATAAAAAAAATATTTCAAAATCTGTCCACAATTGATCGAGAAATCGGTGAACATACATTTAAAAAAAATACATTCAGCCGAACATAGATCCTCCTCCTTTTTGAAGTCGGTAAAAAAACACAAAGTTATATGCTTGTTATGTTACGTGGTTGTCCGCGCAAATACATCGTCAACGGGCCATCTGGGCGACTGAGAGGTTGTTTTGCTCCTGCACCCAGCTGTGCGCTGGCGCCTAATGCCTACTATGACCTGCCGTAACCTGTGTTGTACTTGGCGTTGGTGGTGTCCAACTTGTGACCTCATTAAATATTTTTGGGAAAAAACGGAGCGCTCTTGCGGAGATGCGCAAGAGCGCTAGCATTACCCCTTAAATTTATTTACAACCAATCTCTCAATGAAAGTGTCTTCCCCGAGCAATGGAAAAAAGCATTGGTGGTACCTATTTTCAAGGCTGGTGAAAGGAAATTAGTGACTAACTATAGGCCTATTTCTATTTTGGTAATATTTGGTAAAGTGTTTGAGAAGCTCATAACCGAACGCCTTGCATCGCATGTTAAATACCTCATCACCAACCAACATGGCTTTATTAAATCCAGATCTACAACCACCAATCTATTGTGCTATGTGTCATCCTTATTGGAGTCTGTGGATAGGCGAATTCTTGTCGATGCCATATACACAGACTTCAGTAAGGCATTCGACAAGGTAGATCACGCTCTACTTATAAAAAAACTTCAAGACATGGGTATAGGAGGATCACTACTTAAATGGTTTCAGTCTTACCTGAGTGACAGGGCATCAAAAGTGGTTATGGATGGTTACCATTCTAATTCATTTAAAGCTACTTTCGGTGTTCCGCAAGGTTCACATTTAGGACCTATTCTTTTTAATATATGTATCAATGACATCACACAATGCTTTAAGTATTCAAATTTTTATCTTTTTGCCGATGCCATGAAAATAATGAAACCAATGGTTACCGAATTTGACTCTGCTTTACTGCAGGATGATCTGGACAGACTGACAAACTGGTGCCAAACTAATTGCATGTTCCTTAATGTCTCCAAGTGTTGCTACATACAATTCAGCCGCAACAAAAACACCAAGCCACACTTCTACACCCTGAGTCAACAAAGACTAAAAGAAGTAGATCAAATACGTGATTTGGGAGTTAGGATAACTCCCAAATCACGTATTTGATCTACTTCTCGTCATTGTTCGACTGGACCAATTTTAATAATTCTTTTTTGTGTTCAATGCGTTGAACTAGTACCTCCCTAGTTTCCAACTATCATTACTGCAAAACAACTGCTACAAATTTGTAAATTCGCTAGAATTGTGAATGAGTCACATAAGAGTAACTTGCAACAACGCATTGAAACGGCTTTCAATACAATTAAGGAGGAAATACGGCTTCGTACAACAACTGTCGAAATACGAAACAGATGTTGAGCCTGCATTCACAACAGAGGCCAACAATTTGAGCAGGATTTGTAAAAATTATGAAATAAAAGTTAAAAATGCAATTTCATTTTTTTTAATTTCTTGTAAAACCCACGAAAAGATACGAGACAGATTTTACCTTATAAGAGTAAAATAACATTTTTAATAGGTTTTTCACGTATCATTTAAGCAAAAATATTTTTTAAATCATAATTTTGAATATTAGTCTTATGTGACTCGATTCACAATTCTAGCGAATTCACAAAGTTATAAAAAGATTTTTATGGCATTTGGCACATCACTAGCAAGAGGATAAACTAGAGAATTTTTGAGGAAGTTGGAAGAATCCGGTCGCTTTTGGTTATTTTTTTATCGCCAAGTAAATAGCTGTAACATAGACAGCTTTAATTCAAGTCCAAAACTTTGCAAGTAAATTAAAAAAAAACTAGATAGCTAATGTCACTAATTTTAAATTTTAAAGTACTCTAATACAATACACATATAAATAAAATAAAAATTCAGAGTATACGCCTTATATATTTTTTTAAATTTGTATTTGAATGAAAAATTTGGGCCTTAGTTTCATAAAACAATAAAAAGTCGATGAAAAAAAATCCGCAGGGCATGAGAAGTGTTTAGGAGTCTGAAAGGATAGAAGATGACCCCTTCCGTCGACCATTTCAATTTGGCACACGATGCACCAAACACCCTGTATACCTAAGTGCAATAAGTGTCACTTTCTGAGCACTGTGTGTTGAAAAATTATTTACCACTCTGATTTAGCAGTCCAGTCTGGAATCCTCACTACGACATATACAGGGTGTTTGGTGTTCAGAGGCGTTTCCTATACCATCTTTGCTACAAAAATCGATTAGCCAAAACATTACCTAATTAGCTACAGAGACAGATTAGAGTATTATAAATTGGTATCTCTTGCTGATAGACGGAAAACAGCTGACCTGGTACTACTGCACAAAATATTCAATGGGATCTGCAGCAAACTTCTCTCTAAACTAAACATAAACGCGCCATCTCGTCTACCTCGGAATAATTCTTACAGCTTATTTCACGTCCCCGGATCAAAAACCAATCTGGGACACTTCGCCACTCTTCCAAGACTCTGTAGACAGTACAACGACTTATCGAAGCGTTTCAACCTAGACATAACCCTGCCACTCTAAATACAAAAATATCTTGACCACCGCAAAATAACGATGTATGTATATACCTGTGTTCCTTTTTCTCTGACTAGTCCTGTACTTATTAATCAT
Organism: Mythimna impura; assembly: GCA_905147345.3. Taxonomy (NCBI): domain Eukaryota; kingdom Metazoa; phylum Arthropoda; class Insecta; order Lepidoptera; family Noctuidae; genus Mythimna; species Mythimna impura. Next base: position 15,913,694 of record LR990357.1, on the reverse strand, counting down.
CATCATCATCATCATCATTTCAGCCGAAAGACGTCCACTGCTGGACATAGGCCTCCCCCAAGCGTCGCCACAACGAACGGTCCTGTGCGTCTCGCATCCATCGGACTCCCGCAATCGTTACCAAGTCATCGGTCCACCTTGTAGGAGGCCTTCCAACGCTACGTCTTCCGGTCCGTGGTCGCCATTCCAGAACCTTTCGGCCCCAACGGCCATCTGTTCTGCGAGCAATGTGCCCTGCCCATTGCCACTTTAGTTTGGCGATTCTTCGTGCTATGTCGGCAACCTTGGTTCTCCTGCGGATATCCTCATTCCTGATTCGATCACGCAAGGAAACTCCGAGCATAGCCCTCTCCATTGCCCTTTGGGTGACTTTAAGCCTTCTAATGAGGCCCATTGTAAGCGACCACGTTTCGGAGCCATATGTCATCACTGGCAACACGCACTGGTCATAGACTTTCGTCTTGAGACACTGTGGTATATTGGACGAGAAGACACCGCGCAGCTTCCCGAACGCTGCCCAGCCGAGTCGGATTCGACGATTGATCTCTTTCTCGAAGTTAGACCTTCCCAACTGGACCGTCTGTCCCAGGTAAACGTATTCGTCTACAACTTCGAGTGTAGAGTCCCCGACCTTGATAGGAGTGGGTGCTACATGGCTGTTTACCATGACTTTGGTTTTGTCCATGTTCATTTTAAGTCCCACTCTTTCGGAAGCTCTACTGAGGTCACCAAGCATTATACTGAGCTCCTCCGTAGTCTCAGCCATGACTACTATGTCGTCGGCAAACCGAAGGTGAGTGATGTACTCGCCATTGACATTAATGCCTAGCCCTCTCCATTCCAAAACCTTGAAGACATCCTCCATTGCTGCCGTGAACAGTTTCGGAGAAATAACGTCTCCCTGCCTCACACCCCGCTGCAAGAGGATAGGTTTCGAGGTCTGGTCTTGTAGTCGGACTGACATAGTGGCGTTTTTGTACAAACACTTCAGCACTTCGATATACCGATAGTCAATTTGGCACCGTTGGAGAGACTGCAGTACAGCCCAAGTTTCAATCGAATCAAAGGCTTTCTCGTAGTCCACAAACGCTAAGCAGAGAGGCTGATTATACTCCTCAGTCTTCTGTATAACCTGCCGCAGCGTATGTATGTGGTCCACGGTGCTGAAGCCTTTACGAAATCCGGCTTGTTCGGGAGGCTGGAAGTCGTCGAACCTGCGCGCGAGACGATTCGTGATGACTCTGGAAAACAGCTTGTAGACATGGCTCAGAAGCGAGATGGGCCTATAATTCTTAAGCAGGGCATTATCGCCCTTCTTAAAGAAGAGTACCACCACGCCTCTGCTCCACGCCTGTGGCGTTTTTCCCTCGAGTATGACGGAATCAAATAGCTTCTGAAGGGCCTTAAGGACCGGTTTTCCACCCGCCTTCAGGAGTTCGGCCGTAATTCCGTCCTCACCCGACGCCTTGTTGTTTTTCAGCTGCTTCAGAGCCATCCTAATCTCGTACAGGCTGACGTCCGGGATATCTTCGGTATAGTGTCGAGTCAATCTAGCTCTTGGGTCGTTCACTAGATTTACAGCGGGTTTAGCGATAGACGTGTATAACTGTCCATAAAAAGCCTCGATCTCTCCCAGAAGCTCCGATTTGGCGGATATGACTCTGCCATCGTCGGTCTTCAGTTTCGTGAGCTGGCTTTGCCCAATAGACAGATCTCGTGCAAATACTTTAGAGCCCTTATTCCGCTCAATCGCATCCTTAATCCTTGCGGTATTAAAGCGGCGAAGGTCACGTTTCAGGGACTTCGAGATTTGTCTATTGAGCTGCCGGTATATGCACGCATCGTCTGAAGACTGCAGAATCATCTCACGCCTCTTCTTCATTAGCTCGAGGGTCGGATCGGAGAGCTTCTTGTTTTTATTTGTACGGTGAGTCTTGAAAAACTTAGACACGACCGTATGGACAGTTTCCACGAACCCATCGTTATATTCATCCACGGAGCTTCCTAGGCACTCGAAACGATTGTGGAGTTCGAGCTGAAAGCTCTCGGGGTTTTGGATCTGGATCTGTGCTGGACGGAGCGTAGACTTCATCAGTCGAGACCTTTCAAGCTTAATGTTAATATTCAATGTGCCTCTTACGACGCGGTGATCACTTCCAGTTTTCACCGCGTTGATCACAGAGACATCATTGAATATTTGCTTTTTCGTCGACAGGATGAAGTCAATCTCATTTCTAGTTGCACCGTCAGGACTTTGCCAGGTCCACCTTCTATGCTCACGCTTTTTGAAGAAGGAATTCATCATATAGAGGTCCTCCTTCTCCATAAAGCTAGCCAGTCGGTGTCCCCGGTGATTCCGACGTCCAAATCCAAATTGCCCCACTCGCAGCTCGTCACCGTCTCGTTTGCCCAGTTTCGCGTTAAAGTCCCCCATGACCACGGTGAAGTGAGTCTTAGAACCATGCATGGCTCTTGATATATCCTCATACATGGATTCCACTTCGTCGTCGGGATGTGTCGAGGTCGGGGCGTAGACCTGTATGACCTTCAGCGAATATCTTGATGATATTCTGAGTATAAGGTACGCCACCCTGGTCGACACACTCTCGATCCTCACCACATTGTTCACAAGGGACTTGTGGACGATAAACCCGACACCACCCTGGGACTGCTGGTCACCCTCCCGGAAATAGAGCAGGTTACCGGATTTGAGAATTATCGTATCCTCCCCCTGTCTTCGGACTTCAGACAATCCCACAATACTCCATCGCAACCTGCTCAATTCCTCCTCCAGTTCGGTGATCTTCTCGTCAGTCCTCAGTGTACGCGTGTTAAAAGTTGCCAGGTCGAGTCGTTTCATACTTATTAATTAATTATATAAATTCTAATACCTATTATAATGTATCATTTTAATTCTAATTTTTAATTGTTATTTTGTAAGTTAACATTTTATTTATCTTTAATTTATTACCTTTTTATGTCACTCTAATTGTATAATTTTTAATTTTAATTCAAATTGTATTTTGACTCTTATTTTTAATATGTATTTTTTCACCTAGTTCTATAATGTGCATGCTGTGGTCTCCTGTAACTGAAGGAGCACACGCTAAAGGACCCCTCGTACTATTTGTAATTTATGATGTGGTTACTGTGTATCCTTTGTTGGAGATCCCAATTAAATAAATAAATAAAAAATTATTGAAATCGATTCAGTTACTGATTCTGAACAAACTGTAATCAGGTTTTGCATATAAAAATAATATCTTATATATATGTTACCAGCCAAACCTGATTTTGGGCCAAACTAGTTTGTCCTAGGCCAAATCAGTTTATCCTAAGCGTGAAAGGATCGGACAATGTAGCTTGGTCTAAATACTTTAGGTTTAAATAATTTGACCTAAGTGGAACTTTTTTTTTTTTTTATAGGTGGGAAAATCATCTTATGACAAATCCCGCTCTTGGGCGGAGCGGGAGATAGTGTCAGACTTTTACTGACTAAAAACCCACTCCTGTTCCTTCGTTGCCTTCGTCCCAGGGCCACGGTTTCGTTTTCACACTACCCATGGCCCCAGTAGGCTTCGACCCTGCTGGGCCCCTACGATTTGCTGACATCTCCCTGAGGCGCGCGCGGAACAATACGCGCCGTCGACGACTTGGGCTCGGTCCGGATGGTTACCGGACGGTCGGACGGCGGGCCACCCATTGCCCGCCGTCCGCAAGCCCGCGCCTACGGTGGCCGGAAATCGGGATCGGAATCCCGGCGGCGGTTGGGGCGTGAGGACCGTTGCCGTTGCCTCACGCGATCGGCCGCCTCTTTTGCTAGCATTACTGCTTCGCAGAAGGAGGCGACCGCCTGCCACTCCTCCTCGCTCCGGACCATGGCCTGTACCAAGGCCCGGCGCGAGAGATCGCCGCCGCCGATCGCCCCCACGAGGACACGGCGTTGCTCTTCCCAAGCGGGGCACACTTCCACCGTATGCTCCACCGTGTCCTCCGGGCGGTCCACACAGTGGCGACACCCGGGCGTCGCTTCCGCACGAATCCGGTGCAGGAACTTCCCGAACTTCCCGTGTTCGGTGAGAACCTGCGTCATGCGGAAGGTCCTGCGTCATGCGGAAGGTGACCTAAGTGGAACTGAGTTTACAATTAGTTCAAAAGCGAGCAAAGCGAGCTCGAGAATTTAGAAGCTCATTCACCCCGAAACGGTAGTGTAAAGTTCCTTAAAACTCTGCAAACAGAAATTGAACCTCGCAGCAGGGTTCCATAGGCCTATCTTGCTTATGACCGTCATTAGCACATTGCCGACTGAACATTCATATGTCTAGGTAAAGTAGGTATAGAAGAAATTATATTTCAGTTAAATATGTTGTAATCCCAAGTATTTGCTCAAATATGCTGTGAAATTCAATTAAATTAGCTTCAGTAAGTAGTGGAACCTCACTGCTGTGAGGAAAGACCAGTTCAGCTGCTAATTATAATAGAGAAAATATCAGAATTCGAAAGATTTCTAACACCCGCTTCAGCTTCCGCCTAAAATATTATAGGCATGATTTTGGAAAAGATTTCGTTGTCGTTGAAAAAAAATTAAGTGATAATAAAACACATATTTATTGTTTGTGGACAAATTGTATTTAATAAAAATAGGAACATATTTGGACAAGGAGTTTAAACATTATCTTCAAATCCTTCCATTTCTTCGATTCCTTCGACATCTGCTATTCCTTTGAGTCCATTGATATCCATAGCCTTAATAAGATTGATAACACGGTTGTAAATCAATTCTTTTGCATCAACACCATAAATAAAATCAAGATGACTGAAAGTGCTCATTGGGACCCTGAACTTGCCTATCGGTCTACCAAGTTCTCTGAACAGTCTGTCAACATCATTTACATGTGCCAATGGGTCGTTATCGGAGAAATGAAGGAATACTGGAGTGGTTACTTTAGATAAGTCATAGCTCGGAGGTCTGAAGGATCCATACGTTCTATAGTTAGATAGTCGAGAGCCCTGGTCGTAGCGACGGAACCCTCTGTCATTGATTCCTTGACCGTAGTGTGCAAACTGCCTCACTGACGCACCAGCCGGTGTGTGGCCGAAGATGGCAGGCATCATAGTCTGCAATCAATACAATTTATTCTCATAACCTACAAACCAGCTGACTATCTTTACGTAAAAGTGTTTGTTGTTATTGTAAACTCACCGTATTATGCTGATCTTCATTCCATCCTCCAATCAAAAACAAAATGTTACTACACAAAGGTTGGAAGACCACCTCATCACGGCACGCCGCCTGGCCAGCCCATGTGAAGACCACACTGTTAGGCATGAACTCACCGATTCCAATCAAAGAAGCAATGCTCTAAAAATAATAAGAATAATTGACAAATATAAGCAGACCGTAAACAGCCATAGATTTATAAGAATGGTCTTCATGTGAGGTATACTAACTTCAATGTCATTAGCATAAGATGACAAAATCCTTAAGAGAAGGCTTCTGTTGTTAGCCATATAAGCGACTGGGGCCAATGCATGCATAGAAATAATCTTGGCATTATATTCCGGGCGCATCGACCCCAACACGAAGAAGGACGTGGTGCCCTGCGAGTGACCCACATAGTGCAGCCTCTCTTGTCCAGATACTTCCAAGGCATAATCGATCATGGTGGGCAAATCAATGTTTCCTATTTCATCCCAAGAGAATCTCCAGAACGCCGTGCTCAGTATAGCATCAGGGTTCAATCTGACGTGTCTACGAGAGTAGTAGTTACCGCGGGCGTTGCCCATCCAGACATCGAATCCTTCTTCAGCGAGGATGTATGCTGGAAAAATAACTGATATTAAGTAATGCCCATGTGTAAATGTGATAATAAATATTTCTTTATTTTACCGAAAGTTATTTAGTTTAAGTTTTCTGATGGACTGAATTACCCGAAAGTTTGCATTTATTGAAACAACTTGGTGAATAAGTCAGGAACATACAATTGATTGGTGGTGGTACTTACCTAAACCGGAGCCTGGGCCCATGATGACCAAGTCAGCAGAAGAAGACAGCAGACCGTGCATCAAGAACACCACGGGTTTCCTTACATTTGGTACATTGTGGGCGTCTCGTCCATGAGGGATGCGGTGCATTTGTAAAATATAGCCATCCTCAGTCGTCACCTCGTGAACTTCAACTGGATAACGATATTTCCTGATCAGATCAGGCTGAAATGATAATAATTGTTAATAATAACGCTTTACAGAAAAACCAGTAATGAGATTACAAAAATATCTTACGTGCATTAAAATATCTTAGACATAGAATATTTCGCAACTGGTATCTTAGCAAGGTTACACAACAACCTAGCTAAGATGCCAGTGTTAAAGTCACTAGTTTCATTCCCCACAGGGTTACATTTAATATTAGTCATAATAACATAATTGCAATCATATTGAATTTAATATATTAATAAAATAAGACAAAATTGTATTATTATTGAATTATTTAACTGATAGCTGTCATAGTTATAAATAAGGAAAGATAAAGATAACTAACGGTATCAAATTCCAGTAGCTAGAATTTATAGTACGATAAACTGATAAAAGCTTCTATGTTCTATACTACTTATTTGCTAGGTACTATGTTTACTATTCTACAGTCTACACCACTGACTTCTCATACCTATTAATATTGTAGTATGGTAATACCTATAGTAAAGGATACACAGTCACTCTCCAAAATGGAGAGTGTGCATGGAAATTTCATGGCTTGATACCGCCATCTCCTTTCTACTATCGAACAAACCCGACGTTCGCCTAGTACCTATTCACCCTCACGTTGTTGAAACTTCTACGATCCGGACTAAGCATTTTGCCTCGTCGTTTAGACCCCATACATCAAAGGACTGGAACCATTTGCCTGCTGCGGTCTTCCCGTCCGATTATAACTTAGGTGTCTTCAAGGCCAGAGTGAATAGGCTCTCAACGATTGCATCACTGCTTACCATTAGGTGGGATCGCAGTCAAGCACTAGTTTATATCAGTAAAAAAAGTGTTTTTTATAATAACCTTGGCAGTTTTTGCGTATAATATAGGAACTAAAATTAAAAATCCTCCTGCATCAGTATCAGAGTTCTCCGCGTGATTAGGCAACTATTACGAAGTTGCTCGGACTGCACACAACACCCGTCTGGTCGGAGGATTCTCCCTTTTCAACCAGAGTATGTGGAATTTTACATCCTGTTCGCCATACCTCCAAACTTCTCCATAAAAAAGAGGCGTGGAACCGTGTACTAGCTTCTAATGTTTTATAAGTGTCCATCTATATCTATGTGAAATAAAATAATTTGAATAAACTTAAAACCATAGAAACTTTTAACAGCTTCTGTAGTGTGGTCTTTTACGCCACTCGCTAATAGGTACCAGAATCATTTGCCGTTCTTTATCGGTACCGAGATAATTTTTTATTAACTATTTCAACTTAGGTATGTAGTTCTCATACTTTTCAATTTCGCCTTAAAACCTGTTAAAATTTGACCTAAGGTTTGGGCACGCCACAATTATGACGGTAAGTCACTTACCACAATTATGAGTCAAGTCACTTACCACAATTACTTACCACAATTATGAGTCAAGTCACTTACCACAATTATGACGGTAAGTCCCCTCTTTGAGGCGTGGTTGGAAAGACCTCACGGCGTTCTCACCTTCCGCATGACGCAGGTTCTCACCGAACACGGTAAGTTTGGGAAGTTCCTGCACCGGATTCATGCGGAAGCGACGCTCGGGTGTCGCCACTGTGTGGACCGCCCGGAGGACACGGTGGAGCACACGGTGGAGGTGTGCCCCGCTTGGGTAGAGCAACGCCTTGTCCGCGTGGGGGCGATCGGCGGCGGCGATTTCTCGCGCCGGGCCTTGGTCCGTCCGGTAACCGTCCGGACCGTTTTTTTTTTTTTGTTGCCGGGGTGGAAAATTCTCATGGATGTCCTTCGCCTGGGGCAGGCGAAGGGCTCTGTCAGACTCTTACTGACTAAAAACCACCTCGGTGTTCCCTCCCACACTTGGACCGGGGATCGTGGGAGCTGATACGCCATCCATGATCCCTGGCTAGTGCCGGCCCGCCTACGCGGGCCACCTCAAGCCGGGGGGAGTGTGAGGTGTCCTCCCCCCGCGACGTCCAATAGGGGCGCGCGTGGAACACTACACGCCGCCGCCTCGGGTCTTGCTGGATGGGGGACGGCGGACGACCCCGAGTCCGCCGTCCCTCCGGACCTCTTTATGGGGGCTGGAAGAGGGCGTTGTCTGCCCTCCGCCGACGCCCGGTTCGCCTGCTGCGGCACGGGCGAGTGGCCACGGCCTCCCTCTCCCTCTCCGCAGCCTCCTTCTGCGAAATTACGGCTTCACAGAAGGAGATCACCGCATCCCACGACTCGGCGCCCCCGACCATCGAACGAACGACGGCTGGCAGCGACAGGTCGGGGCCCACTTCAGATACAAGGGCACGGCGCTGCTCCTCCCATGCGGCAGACTCTGCCAGTGTGTGCTGCGCCGTGTCCTCCCAACAGTCGGTGCAGTGATGGCACCGAGCGTCCGGCTCCCTGTTTATGCGACACAAGTACTTCCCGAAGCAGTCCTGCCCCGAGAGCACCTGCGTCGTCCTAAACGACAGCGGTAGGGCTCAGAAGCCTGTCCCGCAATTCCGCCACCATGACCTCGCGGAGCTGAGACCGACGCAGCTCGATCACGCGCTGCATCGGTTCACCACCCCGCGTCCTCATAACCGTCCGGACCGAGCCCAAGTCGTCGACGGCACGAACTGTTCCACGCGCGCCTCACGGAGATGTCAGCAAATCGTAGGGGCCCAGCAGGGTCGAAGCCTACTGGGGCCACAGGTGAAAGTGAAACCCGGGGCCCTGGGAAAGAGCAAGAAGGAAAAGAAGGAACAGGAGTGGGTTTTTAGTCAGTAAAAGTCTGACACTATCTCCCGCTCCACCCAAGTGCGCGATTTCTCATTAGATGATTTTCCCACCTAAAAAAAATCCTGAAAGTAAGGTTTAAGACTTTTTTAACACATAATACTCAATTCAGAAACCTGGCCAAGTCAAGTTGCTGTGTGTTAAATATTGAGTGCGAGTGCACAGTCAATAAATACGTTCAATAATCATCATCATTTCACCCGTAAGACGTCCACAGTTTGACATGGCCTTCCAAAGTGTAACCACAACGAACGGTACTGTGCGTCTCGTATCCATTGCATTCCCGCAACTCTCACCAGGTCATCGGACCACCTTGTGGAAAGCCTTCCAACGCTGCGTCTTCCGGTGCGCGGTCGCCACTCCAGAATCTTCAATAATCAAACAACTGTAACTCACCACATCTAACTTCGCATCTTCGAAAACGTTGTCGGAATAACGTGCGTCTACGTTCTTCAGCAATTCTTCAATGTTTTCAGATTGAGGAGGACTTCTGCCGGCTGCCAGGGCCAGACATGTGGCTATCGCCACTAACAATCCTTCACGTAACATACTTCACATACAGCTGAGTTACTCTTTGTGAACAATATTTAGTCCCTTCTTTTATAACCTTACCCGAATTAAGATAAAGAATTTAAGCTCTGATAAAAATTAACAATCACTGCTGAAATCTGCCAATCGGATATAATAATAAACAAATTATCACGTAGATAGATACCCACGTACGTAGCCTATGCTATGTAAATAATATCTATTGTCGTGATTTTACGTCAGTAAGTATTTTATTACATACACTGTAGTGGAGACAGTGTAAGCGTACCCACAGTATCTATAGGCTGATTTACATATTCATTTTTTCTTCGTATTGACACGAACTATTGTACTACAATCTTTAAATAGCTCTTGTATCTATTTCTGTCTGCAGAATATAAAGTTATTAGATAACTTTAAATTCTGCAGACAGAAATTGAAGCCTCACAGCAGGGTTCCGTAGGCTTATCTATATATATAAAAGGAGAAACTGACTGACTGACATATCAACGCAAAGCCGAAAATACTGAGACTTGGAGCGTGAAATTTTGCTCAAAGCTTTCTTTTATGACGTAGGCGAGCACTAAGAGAGGATTTCCCAAAATTCACCCTCTAAGTTGATGAAACGGGGGTCCAAAGTTTGTATGGAGAAAACTATTTCCAAGCGGGTGAAGCCGCTGGTGAAGCTAGTCTTACATAATGACCGCCGCTAGTACATTGTCGACTGAACATTCGTCATGTCTAGGCAAAGTATAGAACAAATTTATATTTCAGTTAAATATTTTGTAATCCACAAGTATGTACCAAAAAAGTCTTAACATACTATGACGTTCAATTAAATTAGCTCTAGTAGGTAGTGGAACAACACTGCTCTGAGGAAAAACAAGTTCAGCTACGTACACAAACAAGCTGAAGTTGGATTGAATCGGCTGTAATAAAAAGTTTGTGCTGTCATACAACTTGCTCCCGTTTGTTTGAACTTCCACCTCAGAGTACACATCTTAGACGTGATGGGTAGTAGAGTGAAGTGTCTACTTATATATTAATATGTTTTTGAACAAATAACTTATTCCACTGTGGATGGGGCGAGAGGGCGTGTCAGACTTTTACTAATTAAAACCCACCTGTATTCCTTTAGTTGCCCTTTACGTTCTGTGGCCACAAAACTCTTTCGAACATTCCCGCCTCCCTTGCAGAGTCTATTTATATCACATTGTTCGGGTTCCATTTCTTACCATGACACATTTTCGAAACAGCACGCGTTATAAAAATTTCCCCTTTCTGTGTCCGTGCTAGAAATAATAAGGGTAAACTTGTGCTTTCTATTCCATTCGTACCACCAATAAATTCTGTACTATATCGAATGAATAATTCAAATTATATGGTAGCACCACCTGCCTGTACCCCTTAGAAGAAATAATAAATCAAGTTTAATTTATTGAAACCTATTATTATTATTTATTATTAATTACAAATTTAATATATAATTCCATCCAAACGGTTTTTCATTTTCAATCTTTATTTCAACAGAAGCGCCTGACGTCGGTCCTCCGCAAGATAGTTAATTGTCGATTAGCATTTGACAAAAGCAAAATGGATATCTTTTTATAAATTCTAAAACGAATTTAACTTTGAAAAGTTGACTTATAGAAAGGTATTAAGTCCGCCTCTTAAATTTCTTGTGCATAAATAATCAAATAAATAGAACAGATTTAGCCTAGGTTTGATTTGGGACAGTCTGTCGCATGAAAAACAGTATACCTACCCGTGATGGCGGCCCGTCTATCAATAGGAACTAGGATAAGGATGTCTCCTTATCTTTTAATTCCTGTCGTAAAAATAAAAGGTGAAAAAGCTAAAAAGAACTATGTTTTGACGAAAATATCCAGAGCTACTTGGGGTCAACAATTATTACCCTACTCTAATACAATGCGTTCCAAATAAGAATAGGATCGATTTCCATGTTTTGACGTCATGTCATACTGTCAAATCGAAGAATTTATTATGGTGAGCAAGTGAAATTTTTAAAATTCTATTTATTTACGAACTGTGAACGAAAAAAGTTTAATCAGAACCCAGTTCTTCAATTTTGCTCATCTCTCAGTTCTTCAATTTTGCCCAATATCTTGCGATTTGACAGTATGACGTGACGTCACAACATGGCAATCGATCCTATTCTTATTTGGAACGCATTGTACTTACCTGTATTGTATGTGCTACGGGGCACCTGTGTGAATCTTGATGGTAGCACCATAAGGGCGGTAGTCGTAAATTGTTTCAACTGCAGCGTTATCGATACTTGCAGGTGCACTTCTAATTGATCTTGAAGTGCAGTGACGTGTTACAATGTACTAACCCGCATGAGAGTTAACGGATCCAAAATTTTTACCGCAACGTGACCGTGCTAAGATCTCTAGATTAAACCACAGACTGCCATCTAGTGGGGAGTTTCATCCGAATGACAATTTATGATAATTCCATCATCGGCCGACACCTCAACTAGTTCTTTCCTTCTGTTCGTGAGCGGCTGGCTAGGGCATAGCTGGCAGTGGATCGCTGAATTGCCCAATTTTTCACAGGTCATCGTAATTTGAAGGGTAAATTACTTTCTTTCCCGCTTGTAACTTCGCCATTCTGTGAATGTTCTACACTTAATCGTGAGTACGAACAACTGGGCAAACTGAACGCAGATATAGTGTTCAGGTTACATCTGCAGTTGTATCGTTGTGTCTGTTGTTGTTTACTACATGGACGTTATAGAAGCTAGAACAAAGAAGATGGTGCAAAATGGGCCCAGTAATGTAGCACTTTGTGACCGACCTTGAATTGAAGAGTATAAAAAATTCAACAAACCTTTCCTTCTCAATCTCTTTCTCCTGCGTGAATAGACACAGGTCTACTCACACACATATTACAGTAGAAAAAGATTGTTGATTTTGATTGTATTTTTAATTATATGAATGCATTTTATCAACATTTATCGCCCTACGCTTACTATATATACTATTTCAAAATTACTTTGATATCTTATACTTCTATCTAATCAATTTTAATTAATTTCAATCATTCAGATTAATTTTATTGCGGAGTCCAAGACAGTTTAACTGTTTAACTCGATACCTCCACGCGTTCCCGAGTTAAAAGGTCTTGACAGACAGACAGACGGACAACAAAGTGATCGTATAAGGATTCCGTTTTTCCTTTAGAGGTACGGAACTCTAAAAACACCCAGAGCGAAGATCAACCATGATAATTTACACAAACGAAAAAATTAGTATAACATGGAACTCACATAGCAATTGTGAAAGACATTATGTTTTTGATCGAGTTTGCAAGCTAATGTAAACCATCGATTAAACATAATCGTCTAATGCATTAAGGTCCATTGCTTTAATAAGTTTGATGATTCTGTCGTAAATTAATTAATGCCTTTGCTTTGATGCCATACCTACATAAAGTCAAGGTGACTGAAGCTACGTGGCTACGCATAGAAACCCGAAACTTACCAATCGGGCTACCTAGTTCTCTGAACAGTCTATCAACATCATTGACATACATGTGCCAATGGGTCGTTATCTGAGTAATGAACTGAGGGGTAAAATCGTAGTATCGTAGGGGGCTGACGGATCCATACGTTCTGGAGTTTGGAGGAGACGGAAGGCTTTCCTTGAGATTCCTTGACCGTAGTGAGCAAGTTGTCTTATGACCGAAGATAGAGGGCATCATAGTCTACAATCACAAACTGTATATATATATAACTTTTGTAATACTTTTAAAATGTTCATGCTGTTGGCAATAGAAAGTTCTATGCTTAGATCAGTTTTCCTGTGTAATTGAACAAGAAATGAGCACCATAGCCAGAAGAATTTCCAACGTTAAGGAGCACTGGCTTAGGCAGAACAGATGATCAGTGGAATCAGAAAGTACTGGAGAGGCGACTGCATGCTGAAAATAATATTGTACTTGGGATATATTTTCAAACCAATCATTCTTTTTTTTAAAGTAAGCATACAGTTTCTTGCAGTTCTTCTCCATGAATGGAAACGACCAATTGGAACTGTACACTAACTTCTGATGTTTTATTAGTGCGCATGTAGGCCTATGTGAAAAAAAAAACATTTTGTATGTTTTTTTTACGTTTTCTCTGATTTGGTACATTGTTGGCGTCTCGTCTATGAGAAATGAGTAGTATTTGCAATATATAGCCATCCGAGGTCGTCACATTGTGAACTTCAACTGGATAAAGATATTTCCTGGTAAGATCAGGCGGCAATAGAAATTACAAAGCATTGTGAAGAATACAGTCCAAAGCAAAACTACTTAGTATGATCTTGTTAGACACGGCTGTCACATTTAAATTCGCATTTACAAAATATATATTATTATCAGAATAACGTACGTCTATGTTCTTCACTAATTCCTGAATGCTATCAGCTTTGGGAGAATTCCTGGAGGCCACCTGTGGTCACCACATCACTAACAACCTTCTAAGTAACATTGTTGACACAATTGGTAACAACTTATTGTGAACAATATTAGGTTCTGTCTTTTAAAACTTCTCTAGAATTAAGATAATGAATTCAATAACCCTCGATAACAAAACCAATTAATCCTAAAATCTAGTAACTAAATAGCATAATAATAAATCGTGTCGGTATCGACTGGAGCAAAATATTTAATATGTTTGGTCTTCACTACTGGTTACCACAAGGCTTGCTTATCACAAGAACTAAATGCTATCCCTAAAAAAATATGGCCAAAACAATGCAGTCATTACGCCGTGGTTCTTTATTAAGTTTGTATTTTTTTTTTCAATTTAAACCTAACCTAATGCAGGTCATTGGAACTCATAGAGCAAGAAATCAACGCTTCTGTAGTGAAGTCTAGCAGTAGATATCATTACCAATAGAAAATAGAGTGAGATGGATGCACAAGCGGATTAAAAAAGCGTGGGGGCCTGCAGGCTAACCAAGTCCTCAGATCCTAGAAGGTAGGGGGACTGACCAAAATATGTCCAACGTAGTTAGTTTTGTAGACGTAATGAGGGGCGGGATGAGGCGCAAAACAAACATCCAGTCAATGCAAGAAATCGTCTCACTCGCTCTGAAACGCATGCGTGCTCTCGCGCTCATACTCTCGGCTGAATAATTTTTGTGTTTAGGGGTTGTTTGGTCACTACAATTAGTCTGAATACTGAAATATAACTTTGTAATAGTTACTACAATAACATATTTAAAAATCAGACATGTAAAAATAAGTAAAGTTCATTTATTTTTTTGAGCTTTAAAGTGTCTGACAGAAGTTTTGGTCCATGGAAAGTGTCCACACTTATAATACTACTTTAGGCTAATATTCTACAAAACTTCTATAAAAATCAGCCATAAAAATTTAAGTTAAGTTACTCTTATTTTTAGTTCCCTTCCTGCCCAGGGGCTCCAAGGAGGAGCTCCACAAGCACACAGGTATTCAAAGTACATGAGACGCTTCTGAGAACTTAAGGTTTCATCCATGTGAAAATAAGTTATGTCAGACAGCTCTGGGATCTTGGTCTAAAAAAGATATAATGATTGTAAATATTGTACTTTTATATATAATGATTGTAAATAAAGTACTGTATGTACTTTTAGTAAAACAAAGTATTTACTTTGTTTTACTAAAAGTACATTTTTTTCATTTTTTCAATTCTCGATAACAAAATTTGTAAATCACGACGTCAAAATGTCAAATTATAGGTCGCCTAGTCCTTTAGACGGGTGGACGTAGGTACGTCATTTTTCTCGCCAAAATGCCCCCAGTATTTTACGTAGATTGATCGTTCAAGTGTAATAATATAGGAGAAGAGGGGTAGACAAATGCTTAAGGTCATCGTCTAATAGGAGCCCCTTAAGACAATTACAATAAGCCCGAACACAGCTAGGGTATACATATAGTTTTATAACATACCGCTCAATTATGGCGGCCATTTTTTTTCATAAAAACTATCTGTGGCGCCACCGGACGGTGGAGTCGCGCGATGTCGGCGCGTGAGTTTAAAATGAAGATAATTCTAAAGTTTTATATGGGAGCTGTTTATAAAGCTGATGTCATTGGAATCTTTATAAAACAAGCTAAGCATTTAAACATAGATTTAATTAGGTTTACAATGTAATTAATTATTTATTGTAATTTGAAATCAGGACGAGTGAAATTTTTCCAGTGTACTGTACAAAAGTCATTGTATTTAATAAAACGTACCATTATTTCAAAAAACTTTTATTTCATTTACATAAATATACATTAATTTACTTTAATTTACAAAAATAACACACCGTGCCACACATACTTGAAATAAAAATTAACATTTTACAATTCGATGGATTTTACAAACCAATTAGCACAATAAAAAGGCATGCTGCCTAAAAAATACATTCCAGAAATTAACAACGAAAGTTAACAATTTCACTAAAAAACCTATCTCTTAGAGATCGACCTAACAGGGACAAGGCCAAGGGAACAAGAAGTACATGCAAACATAGTATGGATACGACCAATACTGCCACACCTGAACTTGAAAAGAAGAACTAAAATTAAATTAAATTAGTTTAAGTAAATCTTATTTTATAAATATAAGGAAAACATATTTATAAAAAAGTTTTTATATTTTAAACGACTTCAAAAAAGGTTGTTCTGAATCATGTTTACATTTTTTTCAATAGATGCTAGTAAATCAACCGCGATTGTTGCGATTGAATTGTAATACCTACGCATATTAGTAAATTATATATGCCAAGAATACGTGTTTAATATCACAACTAACCAAACATAAAAAGAAAAAAATAACTTTACTTTCGGAAATCAGTGGTAAAAAAAATCAATGAAATAAAAACAAAGTAAGTTTGGGATGGAAAATCATCAAATGACTGATGCTACCGCGCTTTATGTTGGCTCTACACCTGGGAACACTAACGTGCAAAAGTGTGGTACAAAAATATACATACAAATATATAGATACATAAGAAAAAAATATATATTTATAAATACATCTTACATAAACTAAAAATTAATAGTGAGGAAGCAGGGGTCGAGGCCAACAGTTCTGCTGCAACCCATACAGAATGTACGGACCTGCTTTTTACAAGCAATACAGGCTCGTCGCATGCGTTGGTGACTCCCCATTGGGTACTCAGCCACACGGTGAGTCACGTCCGCTTTAATCTGTAAGGTTGCAGACAGGATCGTAGGGATGGGCGAAGAGGAATGAATAGGTAACAGAGATCTTATAAGTTTATATCGGAAATTGCGATGATTGAAAGGAGAAGAAGATGAGTGAAGAGTATTTTGTACCACACCTTTACGTTTTCGTTCGATAGGATACATGGCCAGGAGCTGATCTTTTTTGTCCACCCCACCCATCATGATATTATAATCCGCTATCAATATGGGTTTGGTGGACCGTCGAACTGTCTGCTGTTGTTGTTGTTACCGTTGCCAACAACAACAACAACAACACATACCAATGTAGAGATCATAGCCACTCTATTTTTATCTCTCCATGCCATAACATCGACGTCGCCTGTCGTAAGGCCAGAGATCTGCCCCAGGCGCATGTTGTGTTTGGTGAGACTGTTTAGGGCCTGCGGAACAAACTGACGATCGGTCCGCAGAGTCCCCACACAGTCAAACCCTAAACACTTCACATTTATATTCCCTTGGCATTTATATTATTCGCCAACAAATATCCAAAGCCAAAACCAAATGTATTAAATTGCCAGGCAAAAAAAAATATTTTTTGATTTAACGCAGTATTTCAAAAAAGAAAAAGAAGAAGGCGTAAAAGATGTTGACAAAGTTTTTTTAAGAGTTGCTAACGCAACTGGTGTGTCCCAACGCACAGTACAGCGGATCGCAACTAAAGGCAATGTTTCGGGCTTACTTTCGCACGCCTGGTAAGAAAAGGTCTAGATCAAAGCCTATTACCGATATTGACAATTTTGACCAAGGTGTAATAAACAGATGCATACACAACTTCCACAATTCTGAAAAAGAAATGCCAACAATAAATAAATTACTAGCGAAACTCAAACGGGACATAAAATTTCAAGGAGATAAAACGAGCTTAAAAACTATAGTTATAAACTTGGGGTTCAAGTGGCGAAAGACTGAAACCAATAGAATGGTTCTTATAGAGAAAACCGACATTCGCCTAAAAAGGATATTGTACTTGAAAGCAGTAAAAAAATACAGGGATGAAGGGCGACCAATTGTATACACTGACGAGTCGTACGCCCATGCATCACAAACAAAAAGTAAGGCATGCTATATCAAAAGGTCAGCGGATAATTATGGTGCACGCTGGATCAGAAGCAGGATTTGTTCCGAATGCCCTGCTGATGTTCAAATCTGGAAACAAAACTGGAGATTATCATGACATGAATTTCTTAAACTATGAGAAATGGTTACGGACTCAACTGATTCCAAATTTGAGCCCTAACTCGGTGGTCAGTTGTCATCTAACGTCATAATACGTCAGTGCATAAAAATCTCAAATTATAATATAAAATAGTATAAAATCGAATAAAAAACCGATATCGGCATGCATTTATCTTGGCCGGAATCGCGTCGCGAGTGCAGTTACGCAGTTTTTAATGGATAGTGATCAAGACCAATATGAGAATTATGATGCAAACTTAAACATTGATACATTAGATGACCAAACACAATTGAATAACGTTATAGAAATGAATACAATAATATCAGCGGGAAAACGCCCAAGATCTGAGAATAATCTAGAATGCTGGCAAACTGTAAGTAAAAACAACTCTAAGAAGAAGGCAAAACTTAGCAAGGATATGTCTGTGGAATCACCAATACAAGTCACTGTAACTTCCAAAGAAAAGATGCCCAAACAATTTGCGCTTGCAAAATTACTAAAACAAAATAAGATAATGGATATTGACAAAATTAAATATATTAATCCATATAAGTTGCTGGTAACGTTTAGTAACAAAAATAGTGCAGAAAATTTTCTTTGTTGTCCGGTATTTAGTGACCTTGGTTGGCGAATACAAAAAACCTGGGAGGTTGGTCTATCGTACGGAATTATTAGAGATATCGAATTGGGCTTATCTGAAAAAGAACTCGTGGATTATATGAATTGTGAGAAGGAAATTGTATCAGCTAAACGACTCAATAAAAAAGATGGAGATGAATGGGTTCAAAGTGAAACTTTCAGAATAACTTTAAAAGGTTCTTCCTTACCTTCACATGTATGTCTATTTGAGTTGAAAATAAGAGTAGAACCGTATACGTTTCCTGTAACGCAATGTTCCAAATGCTGGAGATTTGGGCATATTGCTAAAATGTGTCCAACAAGTAAAATAGTATGCCCAAAGTGTTCTAACTACCATAATACTTGTGATACAACTACATTCAAATGCCCTAATTGCTCAGGCAATCACGTGGCAATGTCGAAACAGTGTCCTCTGTATAAAAAAGAAAAGCGTATCAAAGAATTGATGTCAGAGCATAATTACACTTATCAAAAAGCCTTATCAAAGTATTGGGAGTCTCCCTCATTCCATACACCAAGAGTTGTACGTGATCCAAGTCCAATCCTGGAATGTAGAAGTATTCAGGCATCCGAAAGAAGCAAGCAAGACTCAGTATCTTCTTTACAAGAAGTTTACATGGAAACAATCGATACTAATATTCCTTCAGGTTCAGACAAGATAAAAAACAAAAAGAAAAGTACCAAGAAGAAGAAAGTACCTTATAAAATAGCAAATAATGTAATTGCGGAACTGGAGACTTCAGATTCAGAAAAAGCAGCTGAAGGCTCTACTGGTCAGTCGTTACGGTCAGAAAATAAGGATCAGACACATTGGAAATCATGGTCATTTAGTGAAGTTATACAAAGAATTAAGGACTTCATTAAAGAAAAGAAGGATAGTGTAGTCGTTAAGCTCAAAGCCATTATTAAGATTTGTAAAGACTGGTTTACCTCACTTTTTACTAACCTTTTACCAGACTTACCAGTGATAGTTAAAATGTTTTTGAGTGATAATGGTTAATCACTCAAAAACTAATGGTGATTTAAACATGATACAATGGAATGCTCGCAGTCTTAAACCTAAATCAAAATTATTTAATCTTAATATATTGCAATGGAATTCGCAAAGTATTAGACCCAAAATCACCGAGTTTGAGTCACTGTTGTTTAAAGAACAAATACACATAGCTGTCATCTGTGAGTCATGGTTAGAACAAAATAGTCCATTAAATTTATCCCAATACAACATCTATAGAAAAGACCGAGCTGACGGATATGGCGGAGTAGCAATCATTTTACATAAATCTATTACTTCTGAATTAAAAGTATCTAGTATTAATAATACTGGCATTGAAATATTGCATGTAAATATCAAAAATTGTAAACACCTGGAAAATATCCCCATCCTCGATCCAAACTAAGCAATGTGATTGGGATGAACTATTTTCGTTGTGTTCTCACAAAACTCTCATAGCCGGTGACTTTAACGGACATAACTCAAATTGGTCCTATAAAACCGATGTAAGGGGCAATCAAATTATAGACGCAGCACTAGAATACGGATATATATCTATTAACGATGGCAGTGCCACTAGGGTAAAATTTGTTAATAATAATTTGCAACAGTCATCTCCTGATATCACCTTTTCTTCATCCGATATAGCAATTTACTTTTCTTGGCGAGTCTTAAATGACAACTTGGGGAGTGATCATCTAATGATAAAAATTAAAATGAATTATAAAGATACTGTTCATGCAATTAGTAAACGTAATTTTAAAAAGGCGAAGTGGTCAGGTTATAAAAAAGACGTAGAACGGTTATTCTGCGATATTAGTGCTAATATAGTATCAGGCGA
Source organism: Mythimna impura (assembly GCA_905147345.3). Lineage (NCBI taxonomy): Eukaryota > Metazoa > Arthropoda > Insecta > Lepidoptera > Noctuidae > Mythimna > Mythimna impura. The sequence continues at coordinate 15,893,322 of LR990357.1, read as the reverse complement.
TATTCAGACAATGTATAAGACCTTTATCTCTATAATTGATAAATCTGCTGATAATAATATTCCACATACTAAAATTTGTAAAGACCCACAAAACAGTTTTAAGCCTAAACCGTATTGGAACCCTAACCTTTCTAAAATCGTGGCACAAAGAAGACTTGCATTAAAGGAATTCAGACACAACCCGACGCCGTCGAATTTGGCTGTGCTGGAGAATATAACTTTAAAAGCTAAGAAGGAAATTCAAAAAGCTAAGACAAATTGTTGGCAAGAGTTCTGCACTTCGATTGATGGCACCGTAACTTCATCGGAGATGTGGCGCAAGATGAAGTGGATTAAGGGATACAGACAAGCTGGGACCTACGTTTCTATTGAGAAAAAATGTGAGCTTTTGCATAGTTTGGCCCCAGATTCAACTCTTACTCCTAAACCCTTGTTTACTTCAAATAATGTGACATTAGAATCAGAGTTTACATTACAAGAATTGGAGGCATGTTTAAAAAAAAAAGATACAGCCCCTGGAGATGATAATGTCACTTATTCCATGATATATAACCTACCTAACGTTGCAAAAAAATTTTTACTCGATATATATAACAACATTTTTGTATCTGGATGTATCCCTGATGAATGGCGTAATATTAAAATAATTCCGATACCTAAAATTGGGAGTAACTCAAAATTAAGACCAATTTCATTAATATCTTGCCCTTGTAAAATATTTCATTTAATGCTGACTAAAAGGATAGAGTGGTTTATCGAACATTATAGTATATTATCTCCTAGTACAACCGGGTTTAGGAGGGGTCGATCATGTTTGGACTCTCTTGCGCAGTTGATAACTAATATACAGTTGGTTTTTACTAAAAACACACCCACCTTAGCGTGTTTCTTGGACATAGAGAACGCGTACAACAACGTATTAATTGACAGTGTAGTTAAAATGTTAGATAAGTTAAAAATAGGCAGTCGAATATGTAATTATTTATGGGAATTCCTTAAAGAAAGACATCTAATTGTTAAAGATGACACGGATGAGAAGGGTGGTATCATTAGGTGGACTAATAGAGGGTTGGCACAGGGAGATCCAATCTCTCCGTTATTATTTAATATTGTAACACTAGAAATTTGTTACTCAATTAATAATACCAATATCGTTAAAGTGTGTCAATACGCTGATGACTTCGTCCTCTTTATTCGTTCGGAAAAAGTAAATGATAGTATTAATGGAATACAATTGTCATTAAATCACATTGTGGCGATGTTATCTGCTATAGGTTTAGAATTATCAACGTCTAAATCACAAGTTTGCTTATTCAGTAGAGGATATAGAAGGCAACAGGCTCAATTATATGTAAAAGAAGTCCCTTTAGTAGCAGCTGATTGTATAAAATATTTAGGTGTTTGGCTAGACAGTTCACTTCGATGGGGCAAACATATCAATGAACTTAATGAACGATGTCAGAAAATGTTGAATATTATGAAAGTATTAGCTAGTTCTAACTGGGGAATGCATCCACAACAACTAAGACTTTTGTACATATCCTTAATTAGAAGTCGATTGGATTATGGCAGCATATTTTATGATAGTAGTGTTAAATCTCGATTATATAAATTAGACAAAATTCAAAATAAGGTTATGAGAATTATTGGTGGATTCATTAAAACTACCCCTATTCATGTGATGGAAAGTGAGTTGTGCTTACCCCCATTACATATAAGACGTAAATATTTAGCATTTAAGTTCTGTCTTAAGGTTAAATCGTGGACCAATTGTGTGACGAGTAAATGTTTGTCTGATCTTGGAAGTTTTACTACCCACAGATACTGGACAAACAAAAAAATACCTTCGCTAATGAATACTTATATCGAGTACATTTTTTCTTCCTTAATAATATTAGGAAGAAAAAATGTACTCGACCAATCCATTAGATATGTTTAAATTAAATACTTGGTGTAGCAATATCTCAATTAAAAATGTAATTAAAATTCATCTATATAGTGTCAATAGGCCCAAAAGTTCATACGAAAGTAATTGCTTGAGAAATGATGTCTTACAAGAATTAAACTGCACATATAGTGGGTGGTACAAATTGTTCACCGATGGTTCTAAGAGTTCTAAGATTGGGGCGGCCTTCTATGATCCCGTTACCAAAACAAGTGGATGTTTCAACATTGTATCTAAAGTTTATATCATGACAGCAGAGTTGTTAGCTATTTCCGAAGCGTTATCCTACGTTGCCACATTACAACACACTAATATAGTAATATTCACGGATAGCAAGAGCGCGCTCCAACATTTGGCTCGGTGTGCCTCTGGACTCAGAGGTGTACCGATAGCCTTTGCTGTTTTGCGCAAAATACAAGCATCTCTTTTAAACAATGTTAATTTAATCTTGCAGTGGATCCCGTCACATATTGGTCTACAGGGAAACGAGGAGGCTGATAGATTGGCTAAGATAGCAGTAACGTCAGGTATAGAGATTTATGTTTTACCAGTTCATTCGGAAATTTTATCAAAATTCAGAAGCTATTGTTATGAAGAGTGGAAAGAATATTTTGGTGATAAATCGAGATATAAAGGGATATGGTATAAAACAATCCAAAATGAGCCTCCCTGATCCCCATGGTTTAGTAGTTTTAAAGTTAGTCGAAAAACATTAGTAACTTCTTTCAGGATTCGTTCCGGACATATGCCTTTAAGAGCCTTTGCATTTTTAATGAAAATGGTGGACTCTCCGAATTGTTTAGTTTTTGTCATAATAAAATAGAAGATGTCCATCACCTTCTGTTGGAGTGTGTCAGGAATGAGTCTGAAAGAAGTTCGTTAATTAATGAATTAAATATAAATAAGCTAGATTTAGGTATATTTAACGTTATTCTTACCAAACCAATGTCGCCAGAAGCTATTTTAGTTTACTCACTAGTTACTCTGTAATTGTGATGTAACTGATATAACAATTTGTTGAAATGGAAATGGAACTGATATAACAATTTGTAAAAAGTTCCTTAAATAAATAAATAAAAAAATAAAAAAAAAACTCGGTGGTGGTCATCGATAATGCTCCATACCACAAGAAAATTTTGAATCCTGCCCCTACATCCAATGATAAGAAGGCAAAAATGGAATCGTGGTTAGCACAAAAGGGTATACCATATGAAACTGACATGCGTAAACCGCAACTTTATGATTTAATTATAAAAAAAAAAAACAAAGACGGGCATAAAAAATACGTAATAGATGAAATGATTAAAAAATACAACCATGATGTCCTTCGATTACCGCCTTATCATCCCGATTCAAACCCCATCGAGATGGCGTGGGCTGCTATTAAAGGACACGTAGCCACTAAAAACGTCAACTGGAATGTAACTCGAACAATGGTGCTCATCCAGGAAAAAGTAAATGCAATGGGTCAGGAACAATGGAGTGCTTTATGCAAAAAAGTGCAAGAAGTCGAGAAAGATTATAGGCAGAGCGATCATATTATTGATAAAATGACGGAACAATTCGTCATTAATACAGGTTCAGACTTAGAAAATGAATCTGAAAGTGAGAGCGACGACAATTATGATGACGAACCTACCGAGTACCTCACAAAGTACGCAAGGGGCAGATGACTTTATGTTAGGGATTTCCCCCCTCAGCGAAAGTGATTAAATAATAAAAAGTTTATCAAACTGTAAATAATATTGTGTGTGATTGTGATAAAAATCTGACACTATCGAAAGGTAAGTGCCCCATAAGTTCGATAGTACCTTTTTTTCTTTCGAATTCGAGCCATTAATATTTGTTTGATTATAGTCGCTAGAGTATTAATTGAGATGTCTGTGTGGTTGTGCATTTCCGTTGGCTATCTATATCATATTCAGATCTAATCCATTAAGTGATAGAGAGCTGCCTTCTGAATGGAAATGCTTGATATTATTATCTTGTGTAAGAAAATATCAAAATCGCTATATGTATGCATAATTTCTCCTCAAACTGAACACCCTCAATCTATACATAATAATATGTATATATAAAAGGAGAAACTGACTGACTGACATATCAATGCACAGCCGACACTACTGAGACTAGGAGCGTGAAATTTTGCACAAGTTTTCCTTTCATGACGTAGGCGAGCACTAAGATAGGATTTTCAAAAATTCACCCATTAAGGGAATAAAAAAAATAAACGGAAGTCGTTTTGAAGTTGGTTAAAAGTAACTCTTACCCTTTTATGAAGAGAGGAGCTAGAACGTTCGGGCTTGTTTTTGCTTCTCATTGCATTTTACGTTCTCCTGTGTCTCAAGCTTTCTAGGAACGAATCCGAGTACCAGGGTGTGGCCTCCTGTTTCTTTGGCTGTCCCAGGCTCTCGACTGCTTTAATCCCGCCGCTCTGTGAGTGGCAACATTTCTGATGGAAATGTTGCAACAAATAATCAAGGTGAATTAGACTTAACCACAGCGATTAAGGCTTATCAATTTTAATCACCGTTTGGAATAAGCGGAAGTAATAGCACTTCCATGCGTAGGTATTAAACTCAACCTTTAACAACTAGATATAATCCCTCTCTTATCTCTTTATTTCCCAGTGGATTGGTCTGCTTAGTGTCATTATAATAAGTAGATAATCAAAATTAATACTGGGCACCTACTCAAGATGTGGCATTTTCGTAATTGCTTTGTAACTAATTAATCTTTTGATAACTGCGAATCAGCTAGAGATAAAAAATTAGGCAGTAGATGCTAAAAATTAAAAAAGTAATTTTATATAGTTTTATTTAATTTAACCATCAACTTGTTCCTTTCATCATCAACTCTCGTTTTTCAAAATGCCTGTACAGAAGGCATGGCGTACTTACTTTCTGGCCGTCACTGGTGCTCCCCAGGCATGCTTCGGAAAGTATCTATATCGCGCTGCTTCGACGACACGGCGCGGTATAACTAATCACTCACCTCCGGTTGGGGTTCAGTCCATGATCAAAAGCGCGAGTGCATGGGACATCGTCGCCTCCTTTTATTAGGAAGTGACGGCCGCAAATGAGGCGATGGAAAGGGAGTGAGAGAATTCAAGAAAAGATAGTCTCTATCTCTAGTATCTAGAGGCACCGACAGCCGGAGGGTGCAGTACAATATCCGGCCGCCATAAGGTGTAGTCTGCAGGTAACGGACTTGGGGAGTCTGATACGTTGAACAGTGAAAGGCCCTAAAAAGGCGTGTTCCGTATGCGCTTCTCTAGAGGAATTTCGACTGTGCGCGGTGGCAAAGTATGTGGGGGTATACCAATACCGTGGCAAAGAATTGGACGGAATTTGCAAGCACTTCTGCGCCTCGGATCAAAATAGCTGCTTAATTCCGTGTGGTTTAAGTCAGTAAGAGCCTGACAGAACCCTACGTCCGTCCTGGTGCGGAAGACATCTCTGACGATTTTCAAACGTTAGAGAAGGTAAACCCATTTCCATAAAGAGGTCCGGAGAGACGGTGGACTCGGGACGGTGGACGCGGCTCCCCCATCCAGCAAGACCCGAGGCGGCGGCTCGTAGTGTTCCACGCGCGCCCCTATTGGACGTCGCGGGAGGAGGACACCTCACACTCCCCCGGCTTGAGGTGGCCCGCGTAGGCGGGCCGGCACTAGCCCATGGATGGCGTATCAGCTCCCACGATCCCCGGTCCAAGTGTGGGAGGGAACACCGAGGTGGTTTTTAGTCAGTAAGAGTCTGACAGACCCCTTCGCCTGCCCCAGGCGAAGGACATCCATGAAGATTTTCCACCATGGCAAAAAAAAAGGTAAACCCATTTAGTGATAAAACAATATGATGATAACAGGAATAATCCACCACATTCGATCACTGGCATTTTTTAACAAGACCAAATGGGACAGATAAGCACTTCTTCTGAATGAAATAACATCATAGTGCCAGCCTTCTGATGAGTTGGTCTACTGAGGCGAGATGTGGTAGATATAAAGTATACCTACTTATTTACAAACATACGTACCTCTAAATATATAGCCAATACAGCTGTTCTTTCTTCATCTCTTTTGGCAGTCATTATATCTACCTACATGATCTGCTCTACCCAAATGCTCCACTAGAGGGAATCAAGGTAGGACGCTAAGCACATACATAATAATAAAAGTAGATTTTTATTCGGTTGAGTACAAGTACACTAAAGTCATTAGTTAATCTCACATGGATTTAATAATGCTGATAACTCTATCGTAAACTAATTCCTTAGCACCGACGCCATACATGAAATCAATATGACTAAAACTACTCAACGGAACCAGAAACCTCCTCAACATTTTACTACCTAATTCGCTGAACAGTCTATCAACATCTTCAACTTCCGCCAATGGGTCACTCTTTGAGTAATGAAGAAATACTGGGGCGGTAATTTTAGATAAATCGTATGATGGAGGAGTGGAAGACCCATATTTTGCATAATTAGCTAATAAAGAACCCTGGTCGTAGCGACGGAAGCCTTTTTGGGCCATTCCTTGTCCAAAGTGTGCGAGCTGTCTTACTGACGATCCAGCCGGAGTATGACCGAAGATAACGGGCATCATAGTCTGCAAACATGAATACACATCGGGATCGTAAAAAAAAATATCTCCAAAAAAACAGAATCTATTATGCAAACTGAATCATTCAATACCTACCGCATTGTGTTGGGATTCGTCCCATCCACCAATCAAAAACAAAATGTTACTGCATATTGGTTGGAAAACTACTTCATTGCGGCATAACGCCTCGCCAGCCCATGTCATGACCGTAGTGTGAGGCAAAAACTCACCGACACCGACCAAGGAAGCAATACTCTAAAAAGTCAAAAAATTATAATTAGATATCTACTCACAAGGGAAATAGGGAAATGTACGCGTGTAGGTAGGCAGCTGGTTGACTTACTTCAATATCATTTGAAAAAGGTGCTAAAGCCTGCAAAAGAAGGTTTTTGTTATGCGCCATATAAGCCACAGGAGCCAGTGCATGCATTGAAATAATCTTGTTATTATATTCCGGTCGCATCGACCCCATCACGAAGAAGGACGTAGTGCCCTGCGAGTGACCCACATAGTGCAGTCTCTGTTCTCCAGTCACTCGCAATACATAATCAATCATAGTGGGCAAGTCTATGTTTCCGATTTCATCATAAGAGAACTTCCAGAAGGCCGTGTTCAGTATAGCATCAGGGTTCAAAGTAACGTGTTTCCGGGAGTAGTAGTTACCGCGAGCGTTACCCATCCAAACATCAAAACCTTCCTCGGCGAGGAGGTACCCTAAAAGAAATTGTACATTTTCTAAAGAACGATGATCAAATTTGTGTGAGACCCGTCCCGTCCCCTATCCAACAGATTTGAAACAGGTGTCATTCAAAACATCTAGTTGAATAGTTTTTTTTTATTCTGGTGACATATCTCAAATGGATGGGGTTTAGGTCTTATAAAATATTTTTATTTTAACCTAACCCATGTGGTTTAGACCTTAAATATACTCATAACATACATTATACATTTACGTACACAGATATGTAACATACGTTATACATTTTTTAATGCGGCTCGACGAGCCCTGTACGATTATACAAAAAATTTTGACAAAGAGCATTGCGTAAAACTGTCCCCAAAAATGACACCAGTTTCAAATGTGTTGGTATAATTAATAAAACCTAAACACCATAGTTTTGAGGTATGTCGCTTTAGAAAAAAATTCTCACCCTATTAAGATCTTTCGATTGAGATACATTTCAAATCTGTTGGTCGATGTAAGAGTTTGGGGGATGTTTTGATGCATCGTCCTTTAAATTACTCGTAAATATTCCTTTTTAGTAGTTAGTAGTTAGTATTTCGGGCTGGTATCCGCAACTCCACGACTAAGCGCGTATTTTCCTTTTTAGTAATACCTTCTTATAATAACATGAAAATGCGTTTAAATCTCAAATTAAATGATAGATGTGCGTAGGTTCTACAAGTTAAGATTTTAATATTTACCTAAACCAGAGCCAGGACCCATTAAAACAAAATCAGCAGAAGAACAAAGTACACCATGCATCACAAAAATAACAGGTCTTTTCTGGTTTGGGACATTGTTGGCGTCTCGTCCGTATGGGATGCGGTGCATTTGCAATATATAGCCATCCGAGGTCTTCACATTGTGAACTTCAACTGGATAACGATATTTTCTGATCAGATCAGGCTGAAATGGTAATTCAAACATGATTTACAAGGTCAAAGAGAAAATGACTAGAATGGAATGTGGCTCTGAATGGGTAAGAGAAAAGAGGCAAGATAGAGTAACAGAAGGTTGAATAGATTATTTGAAAGATTATGTAAAATGAAAAGCTATAAAATTACTGCCAAAAGATGTGCTAATGCAAAATACGTGTTGCATCGACAAAATCGAAATTGGGATATGCCTGAGAGCTAAATGATAATAATGATTATGGTGATCTAAAGAAAATACCTAGCAAGATGGAGAAGAAAACACATGAAATTATGTAGGTAGATAATATAACCTAACCATGAGATAGTTCCCTAGGTCATATTTGCTTATTAGAATAGGTCAGTACCTAGTCGATAGTAGGAAATTGTTTCCCTAAAAAGTACTCAGCGCTTATCTAAGGTTTAGATGAATAAATACTAGACGTAAGTAGGTAAACCCAGGAGTACAAGCAACATTTAGTTATTGAACACAGCTCTCACCACAACTAAGTTCGCATCTTCAAACACATTATTCGAATACCGCGAATAAATATTTTTCAACAATTCCTGAACATAATCAGCTTGAGGAGAGCTTCTGGCTGCTGCTGGTAGTGCAACACACGCGGCTATAACCAATAACAACCCTCCACGTAACATAGTTCCTATGCAGCTGGTAACTACTCATTGCGAACAAAGGTTCCGCCTTTTATAACTTGGATAGAATTAAGATAAACAATTCGTTAAGCTTTGATAGCGATACGAATCAATCCCAAAATCTTGTAAATGCCATTAAAATATTGTTTAGGTGCAATGTATAGGTTCCTATCTAGAAATAAAATTAGTTAGGTACAGTCTACAACGAAAGGCGACCAACAATACATCAGTTCTTAAATCCAACTAATATCATAAATTTGAAATAATGTGGCGATGGATGTTTGTGACTTTTTCACGCAAAAAAGACTTCAGTGGCTTCGCCTGTGTGAAATTTATGTTAAGTACTTATTACTTAGGTATTATTGATAGTGGGATGCAAAGTGACAAATGTGACAATATATCAAAATAACACATAGATTATAATTTATTTACATAGGAGGGAAGTACCTACTAATTCCACGCGAACTAGAATAACATCGGAACGTATGCAGAATAACATGACTGCCTCGTAAGTCACGGGCTGTGGGATGGTTCGAAAGATTTACTGCGGCCCTGAAATGCAAAGGGCAATAGAAGGAACATAGATGGATTTTCCCCGCTTGGGCGGAGCACCGGATCCTATGTGTCCCCGTGGGAGCAATCGGCGGCGGCGACCTTTATCACTGGGCGCTGGTACAACGCAGAAGGAGGCGACCGACGCTCATTCATTCATTTTATGTGAATTTTGAAATGTATTTTATTTTATTGAAATTTATTTATTTGTTTTGCAGTGCCCATAAAGGGTGCATGTTTGGAACTTTTAATTTTTATTCCAACCACTGTACAGCATGTTTGCAATAAACTGATTTGATTTGATTCGTCCGTCGCCTCCTTCTGCGAAGTAGTAATTCTAACGAAGGAGAGGCCGCACGCGTGAGGGAACGGACATCCTCACACCCCAACCATAGAGGAAACTCCCCTCACTTCACTCAAAGTGATCACATGATGAGGTTAATTCCCAGGTGGAGTAAAGTATTTTTAGATTTTTCATCAGGAATTCAGTAGTAGGCTGCAGTCTAAATTTGCGCCCAGTTGATAAGCTCGTCAATTATTACGTGGCGGTGGGATTTCCCTTACACAAGAGTGATGTTTTATTGCATTTTCGATAAAACAAGGGCCCAATTTGCAGCTATTCCAATTACCCATTGCACCCACCCATTACCACAGAATAAGAAATAGTACAAGTCCATTACCCATTTTAAGAAATTTTCTTCACATTCAGAATGAAGACCATTCTCCACCAGCTCTGCATTTGACTGCTCTATAAATGTCCATTCTATGATTATTCATATAAATAAAAACTATTAAACTAATGATTGTGGTAAGGCAACATGGGCCTTCATATAAATGAAAACTTTACATAATCTTGGTTAGGCAGCATGGGCCTTCATATAAATAAAAACTATAGGTACGTGGTAGTATTCTAAGCATACCTAATGGTGTACTACTTTCCGTCCTGTGCTTCGCTGATAGTCATTAGTTAACCGTGACAATCAAAAACGTGATAATTTGGATATAATACTGATCGCGACGATAGGTCGTGGTAGAGCAAAATGAAGGAGATGAGTGGACAACAACAATAACAAGAGTATGATGAGTTAAAAAAAAAGAAATACAACGGTCGGTTGAACAAGGGAAACAAGTTATCATCATCATCTTCCTGCCCTTGTCCCGTGTTATTTGGGGTCGGCGCTACACGTTTTTTTCTTCCATTTTGCCACTTGTCATGCTATCACTAACTTCCTTTTCTTTCATATCACTCTTCACATAATCCATCCATCTTTTCAAGGGAAACAAGTTATATGACGCTAAAAGAACGTGCATGAGTAGCCGTACGTGGAGGAGTGCAACAGCAGACTGCTACAGCGGGCGGGGGCCTGCACCCACTGCCCCGCATCTCTCTTCACAGCCGCCGGCGCGCGGCGCTGTCGGGAGTAGCCGTCTCAACAAATACAAAACACTAAAGATTGACCCACGTATACGAATACAAATACGAATAATGTTATTATTTTGATGTACAGTGGAGTTTATCCTGTTCTATTATAAATATCGAGGATGTATTCAAGGTGGGTGATGCTAAGTACGGAAGCTGTATCTAAGGTGAAAGATATCATAAGAGAAGGCTGGATGGAAGGCGGAAGATATCGTGTCATGGTGCCATACTCGGACTTCTTGTCGCGGGACGATTGGGTTTATCATGATACAAGTGTGTAGTGTTGGTGGTTGCCGCCGGGTGCCGGCGGTATTTGGACCCGAGCAGTGACGAGGTCTTGGGAGAGCCGAGAGCAGTAATCATCGATACTCACGTGTATCATGCGACGTTTTTCAGTACAGTTGTGAGGAAAAACAATTTAGCTACATTATCTCACTGGTGTGAAGTTAAGTTTACAGACTAAATCCTCGAAGAAAGAGCTAAACAGAGTTGTTAATAGAAATCATCTGCTAAACAAAAAACGTGACTCTGAAATATTTAAGTTTCTGACTTGAATAAAGATCAGTTGGATGACAAAATAGCAAAAAACGTATGAGATTCTTAGCGTTGCGTTCTTTAACGGAAGATTTAGTATAAAGATCGCGCTGAGTGTCTATCAATACTCCTTCGAGCGATCAGACAATCGGTGGTGAGCAATGACCATGAGTTAAATCTCGCTTACGATAAAGACTTGGAGAGGCCTCATGACTTCTGTTGGTCAGAGGGGATATCCCGTTATGTTAGGGAGTTTATTGATATTTGTATGATACGGAGTAGCAAGAGCACACTGTGTAAAGTAAAAGCCTTAACACTAGCAGCTGTTGGAGGTAGTGTAGCACTATTCGGTACTCTGACTTGACTGACTAGAAGACTTGTTTGATTAAGAACAAGGAGCGCTATCAGACTATGTAAGATTCATAATTATTTAAAGAATCGATTGAGGTACCTAATGGAGATTTTTGATGATAATTTATAAGTACTGGACTCCATCGGTACTTGTAGATCGCACATTAAAGGTTGAAAAGTTGCAGAATATCAGAGCATAACTGATCAAAGGGGAATTAAACTTTTCCTATATATTGCTGGCATGTATTTTTTTTTTTCGCCAAAAGTGAAACCTAGGCCATATCTTAAAGAACTGTATGATAAATCAATAGCAAAAAGAATTATGTCTCCTAGCCGTAACCAAACGAAGTTAGAGACTATTTAGTAAATTGCTATAATCTGTTATCAGGCGTTATTTTTCTTAAATAAAAATACTGTATGTGTGATATTTTTTGTTTACCATTATCTTCCTGCCCTTGTCCCGTGTTATTTGGGGTCGGCGCAACACGTTTTTTTTCTTCCATTCCGCCCTGTCACTCGTCATGCTATCACTAACTTCCTTATCTTTCATATCACTCTTCACACAATCCATCCATCTTTTCTTTGGTCTCCCTCTCCCTCTCCATTCACATGTAAACTCATAACTCTTTTTCATTTTAAGTTTACCATTGTTAAATATAGTTTTAGTTTTGGTTTTTATGGTGCATAGCATAGCATAGTCGGCCTTATTATGTTCTCACTGCTGGGACTCAGGCCTCCTCTCTACGAGAGGGAATGGGCTGTAATCCACCACGAGTTATGGTGAGTACGCATTATATAGTGTCAATCATTATCACAACACTAACGCGTATCTTTTCGATTTGTTTATCTCTATTTTTTTTTTCACCAGTTATACTGATGAAAATCTGCGAGTGTGGAAAAAAATGTAACAGTAATAACAAAAATCTATTTTATCAATGGAAACCTCAAAATGTTATGTATTATATTTCCATTTCATTAGATTATAACGAAAATAGGTAACGCCTGAAAAAAATATACTAGTAATGCTTCTATGCGTATCTTCGTTCGGTTACGGTTTAAAGACCTGGTTCTTTTTGCTATTGATTCCTCGTATTGGCCTCTAACATAGAACCCAGATTTCATTTCTGGCGAAAAGAAAAAAGTAAAACATACCAGTAGTTTGCATTGGCCTTTAGGTAGACCGGAGTGGTTGAGATAATGAGAGTATTAAGTTGCATGATGATTAAACTGTATCAGAGGTTGATAAATAGTCGTAGCTAAGCAAAAAAAACGGTAATTGCTAAAGTAATCCACGAGTGCGCAGTCAATTGTCAACCCTGGCAGAGGTCGGGTTTCAGTGGAAACCATGGAGTTCTGGGAGAGGAGTTGGCGGTCCCATGGGAACGCGTGTGAGGTATCCTCCTCCTTGCGTCGTACTCCTCAATGCTGAGGGTCGTGACCTTCCTAATTCATAACTTTCATTCGAACGATATTCCTCCATCTGTTTGTCTCTGGCGGTGTGAAGGGCATTGTATACCGTAGAGTCAAGAACGGTGCGGATCTGGTCGAACCAACGTATTGGGCTGCGGGCGTCCACGAGACCTTGTGTGAGTTATAAGTAACTGGAAGTTACTGGGCTGCGAGTAGCCGACGATCACATTCGGATTTTGGTGTTTGGTTTAGTTGAATTGGTGGTATGTTTTGATTTTTCTGATTATTGATATCGAAACGAGATAAAAAGGAAGAAAGTGAAGGAAACTAGTAGTAAGTTATTTACTTATATAATGGGAAAAGTAATGATAATGCCTGCTGGTATTATTAAAAGTCATTCTTTAAGATATCGAAATGAAAACCTTAACTACCTATAGGAAAAATTTAACGCAACGCAAATTCTATAGTTTTTGATTATGGGCAAAATAATTAATATGAAAGGTTCTCATTACAATTATTCTTAAGTTCTTGTCTGTTCCTGTATTACCTATACATATTTTAGATTTTTTTTCCTGGAAGGAAAAAATAATATTCATTAAATATATTAAGGGAGAGATGTAGTGTTTGTATGCTTGTCTCGAGTTCAAGAGCAGGGACAGTTCAGTTTTATACAAGCCCAAAGAGTACGAAGCGTATGAGAATACGAGCCGTTGACGGAGACGGAGGACGTGATGAACCTAACTGCTGGTGAAGAAACGAGCCAATGTTTTTAGCCCCTGTGTAAGTGCGTCCACTACACTTCTTTTCTTTTATTATTGTGTGTACATAATATTTTTTTTTAATAATATATATATAATTCTTTGCAAACCGTAGGTACCTACTTTTCAAATAACATTTGACAGATAGAGGCTATTGACGTTCCTATTCTTATTTGAATCGCATTGTAAATACTAAACTACCTACCTACTATTACCTTATACTTATACTTATTAAATTACCATATCATTAAATTATTAATTTCATTACTAAGGTTCATTTTTCTACTATCATTAGTAACAATACAATAAAGAGTATAATATCTATCTATCTCATCATCCGAAAAACTACTTACCTACTAATTTGTACCTATTGAATTATTGAATTGATGTTAGTTTCAGTGGCGGATTAAGCCAGCGCAGTGCCTGTAGCAAATTCGACTAAGGGGCCCCTGTGTAGACCTAGTACTATTATTCTCATTCTTATTCTGAATCACCAAAAACCCCGTGGATTTAAGATTGAGTAATGTGGAAACTACGGTAATGATCCCGGAAATCTAAGAGATTGACCATCATATTCAATGAAATAATGAGCTGTATTTGGATTTCAATTAAAAATTATTATATACACATTGACTGGATTCTTTTTGCGTTTACGGGCAGGATCCCCGAACGCGTATGGCCCCCGAATGCGCGGGGCCTGTAGCATTTACTACTCTTGCTATATGGCTAATCCACCACTGGTTAGTTTCAATGAGTAAATAAATAATTTAATATAAATGTCGGCGGTAAGAATTCCTTCCAGCAGTAATCTGCTTCTATCTAGCTAGCAGCTAGTAAGACTAGGTTTCGTAACGTAAAACGGTGAAAGAAACATCATGAGGAAACCGGCATGTCCTAGAAGGAACCAAAAATTCGAAAACATGTGACATCCAATCAGCACTGGGCCCGCGTGGTGGAATTGCACCTTCTCGCTCCTAGAGCCTGGAAAAGGAAGCCTGAGTCCCAGCAGTAGAAACATTAAAAGGCTGATCATGCTATGCTATGTTATTTAAATTAGGTAAAAAATTAAGTGGCTTGTTTTTTTTTCACTTTTAGCTTCCCCCCGTATTTTGTGTGTTAAGCCAATGTAAAATTTTAGAAAATACATTTTTCACTTTGTTTTCTATTAGAATGTGGATGTAACACATTGTAATGTTTTTGAAATATTCGTCGGTCTACTCCGCAAGCTTCGCTAGGTGGTCATGCTCAACTCCACTTTACAGACATTGCGCCGGTGTCAATGATGCCACACATTGTCCAGTTGTATCTGAGACGAGCCAAGCGAAGCGCAAGGGCACTACCTAACTTTTCTCGAAGTGTTTCGTCGTTTTTTTGAACCCTCATAGAGTTGGTTTCCAATGTAGGTAGGTACCAGATAGTTCATATTCTCAGGATATGATGTCAATAATAGACTAATTAAACATACAAAGTCTCAATATAACAGCATACAAGCTCTAATACTTTAGATTTTATTGATATCAAAAATACACCGATTTCGGCACTGACACACTCACTGATACACTGACACACTGATGATCATCAAAATGTTTGGCTGAAGTGCTAGAAAACTGAAATTTGGTATGTAATCTGAGTTTAGTATACAACCAACAAAAAAATTCATAAACTTATAACTTTCGCCCCCCATCCCCTAAAATGGGGGGGTGGAAGTTTGTATGAGACTTCAAAATGTTAGGGTACTTCCTGAAGTGCTAGAAAGCCGTTTGGTATGTAAACAAAGTTCAGTATACAAAAAAACACTACGGTGCCCCCAGATAAACTTATAACTTTCGCACCCCATCCCCTAAAATTGGGGGGGGGGGGTGGAAGTTTGAATGAGACACCATAAATTTTTACTCATATGTAGAATTTGTGAAGTTAGGGTCGGTAGAGTTAGGTCGTGTAGATTCAGAAGCTTGGCTCTATATGAGATCTGATATCTTTTTCACAGGGCAAACCTGGGCACGCCACAATTATGGCGGTAAGTCCCCTCTTTGAGGCGTGGTTGGAAAGACCTCACGGCGTCCTCACCTTTCGCATGACGCAGGTTCTCACCGAACACGGTAAGTTCGGGAAGTTCCTGCACCGGATTCGTGCGGAAGCAACGCCCGGGTGTCGCCACTGTGTGGACCGCCCGGAGGACACGGTGGAGCACACGGTTGAGGTGTGCCCCGCTTGGGCAGAGCAACGCCGTGTCCTTGTGGGGGCGATCGGCGGCGGCGATCTCTCGCGCCGGGCCCTGGTACAGGCCATGGTCCGGAGCGAGGAAGAGTGGCAGGCGGTCGCCTCCTTCTGTGAAGCAGTAATGCTAGCAAAGGAGGCGGCCGATCGCGTGAGGCAACGGTCCTCACGCCCTTACCGCCGCCGGGATTCCGATCCCGATTTCCGGCCACCGTAGGCGCGGGCTTGCGGACGGCGAGAAATGGGTGGCTCGCCGTCGGACCGTCCGGTAACCGTCCGGACCGAGCCAAGTCGTCGACGGCGCGTATTGTTCCACGCGCGCCTCAGGGAGATGTCAGCAAATCGTAGGGGCCCAGCAGGGTCGAAGCCTACTGGGGCCATGGGTAGTGTGAAAACGAAACCCGGGGCCCTGGGACGAAGGCAACGAAGGAACAGGAGTGGGTTTTTAGTCAGTAAAAGTCTGACAGTATCTCTCGCTCCGCCCAAGAGCGAGATTTGTCATTAGATGATTTTCCCACCGAAAAAAAAAAAAAAAAAAAAAAACGGCAAACCTTATGTGGTCGTCTTGGCAACATTTTACATGAAATGTTTTTGGTGAGATATATATGTCGTAGCCAGATCTTAGAATTGATCAACTTTATGATGTGACCGGCCATATCATGAAATGCTTGCATTTAAAACCAACTAAAACTAAATAGGCCAACTAAAACTGGCCAAATCGTTTAAACATCAACGTTTGATGATATTTCGATCCACGTTTGGCCATATCATTAATTTTGGATTAATGAACTTTTTATAAATTATAAAAGGGACTTGGGGCACCCCAAGGATCTTATAAACCCTACGGATAAACTGGATTGATTACAAAGCAATATTACAAACTCTAAAGTGTACTTTATTCTCATGATATTAAGTTCATATTTTTAATTGACAAGGAAAAGGGGAAAAATGTACCGAGAAAGAGGTAGTGTGTCCCTTTTTTACTTCTATCTTCAACTAGGGTAACCATAAATTTACTTACTATTTAAGTAAATTAATCTATACTAATATTATAAAGCGGTAGTTTGCTTTTTGTTTGGAGGTAATCTCTGAAAGTACTGGTCCGGTTGCTAAATTTTTTTCACCGATAGAAAGCTGCTTTATTCCTGAGTGACATAGGCTATATTTTATGTACACTAAGCTGCGGGCAAAAGCTAGTCTAATATATATATTATGATACAGTGGTTTTTACGTAGGTGTAAAAGTTCAGTAGCTTATATATTTGGTTTTGAGACAGGTAGAGTGAATCAGATCCTACTACATATTAGCTGTAATCTCTTTTTTCAAATAATGTCGATTATGAGATATTATTGTTCAGTTACATATATAAAAAATAAATACCAAAATAACCCGTTTTAAAGCAAAAATATATTAAAGACAAACTTAATTAATGACTATCTACTAAACCATTCATTATAATCCCTTTATCTCTAGATTCCCAGTGGATTGGCTTGCTTAGTTACCAAACCATTATCACTATTTGGATTAGGTACCTATGGATAAAAAGGTATAACTTTTTTATAATGACATGTAGAAGTAGATATAAAATGTACTAAAACTGAATATTCAAATGTGCAATACAATTGTTTTTCAAAATTACAGAAAATCATATTATTTTCTTCATTAAATCATAAAAAAAAAACATTTCAGTTTGTGTACAGTAAAAATAACATGATTGTAAAGATAAATAAGCATTTAATATTTTGTCAAGGCATTCCAGTAACAGCATAATTCCATGAGTTAATTTAATTAGGCAGTGCTAGAAATCATCATCATCTGAGTCGAGAGCGGCCCTCCTTCTGTCAAACTTCACAGTGCTTGTGGATTTCGGCATCTGTTGATTGAGAGACTCGAGTAGTTGAATAAGTTCTGGTTCTGTTATTTTATTACGAACCTGACCCATCTGGACCATTCTACAGATCATATTTTCAACCATGGCACCTTTTTCTGGTCTACTGAGTTTTATAGTGTTCACTGCAAAAAAAGCATAAGATTATTTTGATGACCTGTCATGATAATAAATATTAACATCTGAGTTTGATGTAATCGTCATATGACTTAAGTTAATATAGATTATGTTATTACGTCTTGCTCTGGCGTCTTGACTAAGTGCTTGTGCAAGAATTGTGTGTTTAGCTTCCTCCATTTGCTGCATTCTTTCTTCCTGTTGTTTGGCTTGATTAGGATCACCGGTTCCCTGAAAAACATTACTTGAGTTTGGAATAACATAATATTGCCTTTTATTTGTGAAATTAAGTAAGCTAAAAATAATTTATCCCAAAAAACGAAGCAGGTTGTGAGGTATTGAACTAAACATAACCTCCATATATTATTCACTCACCCCATGTTGAGCCTGTAATTGAGCAAGCCGCTGTTGTCTAATCTTGTCTAGTTCTGGGTCATCCATGTTAGTTTTTAAATATGTTCACAAAAATACAAAGCTTTTTTGTTCAATTCGATACTTTTGTTGCTTCCGTTTTTGACATTTACGGCAGTATATCGGTTTATGCAGTACTGCGTTCCATTTCTTGTAGCTTTGCTTGATATTTTTATGACATTAAGCATGAACTTTTAAAAGGGTTCTTTTTCACTCGCCTATCGTCAATCGATGTTTGATGTGCATGGTTTAAAAAGCTTGTTCTAACGCAATCCAGCGCGATGTTTGACGAAAAGACAACGCGAAAAAAGAGAGATAACGCCTGAAAACGCTGTTAGCATTCGGTAATTCCGTGAATTACTAGAATATTTTACAAAACTTGTTTCAGGAAATACGTGTTTTATTTAAACCCTAAAAGTTTTAGAAAAAAATTGATCACGATCATTGAACAAAATCATGCCTTGAATAAGGCAAAAGGATCAAACAAAGAGATTTAAGTAGATACAATAGAGCGGCTATCATGAGAAATGTCTTAGAAAAACTGTCATCCTATGCCTCAGTGACGCCATCTAGCTTTTAATAGCAAACACACGAATTTTTGTCAAATTATTATATATGTTACGGCTAATACCCGAAGTGTGGCTACACCTAGTTTTAGCCGGTTAGAACTAGGTGTAGCCACTTACTCTTGGTTAAACCTAGTACGAGCCGATTGTTTTCGGGTAAAACTAGGTCTAGCCTTCATCCTGCCGGCTACAACTAGGTCCAGCCATTCCCTGTTGGATAAAACTAGGTCTATCCGATATTATCATTCCGGCTAGAACTAGGTCCAGACAATCCCTGTTGGATAAAACTTAGATGCGTGTCCCGCCAAGCCTTCCGCCCCGCGTCACACTCATGACTCACAGCATCTGCAGCAGCGGCGCGGGGTGGAGGGCATAGCGAGGCACGCGCCTCTGCAGGTTGTGAGCGCCAGGTGCTGCTGATCTACTGCAGGTCTACTAGCGAGTGTGACTCACAGCCTCTGCAGCAGCAGCGCGTGTCTTAGTTTTATCTAACAGGGATTGGCTGTACATAGTTGTAGCTGGCATGCTATCGGCAGAGCTTTTTTAGATATTAAAAAAACATCCAATAAAAAGAAACGTAGAGAGTTTTTTTATTCTTATAAATCACATTGTAATAATTAACACAAATTATTAGGAGTACAATTTTTAATATAATAGGAACAATAAGGAACATTTTTTTAACAACAGACAATAAGTAGTTGCATATTATAATTTAAAGAATGTTATTATAATTATAAATCACACTTTTATAAAGTAACATAAATTATTTATTAGAACAACTTAAACTTGAGTGACATTTTGAGTTGCACAAAATCCTACCAGCAGCTTTGCAGAGGCACTTTTTGTTGCCACATTTGGTTTTGCAGTGGCATCTTTTATAGCCTTGCCCACCAGAGGTCGATTGTGCATTGGCTATTTGGCGTAGTGATTTCTTTTCGGGTGAAACCATGTCAATATCTAAAAATTTTGAGTCACACACAGTGAACTGATTTCTTGAAAATAGTTCTGTTATAGTGCCGTATTTGTTTCCTAATTTGTATAACCCCTTGTCGTTACATTCAAGTACAACCATTAACACATCAAATTGGGAAAGTCGCCTCTACCTCTGTCCACGTCAGGAATTTTTACTCGGACTGTATCACCGACTTTACATGGGGGAAACTTTTCATTTGATGAAGCCGTCATTTTTATAGCTTGTTTTACCAAACCTTCCTGTGCGCCTTTCCTGTTAGTGTCAATTTTTAGTTTCTTTTCACACAGCTTACATTTTTTCTCCTCATTCTGGTCACAGAGCCCGCAATATGTCATTTCGATTTCTTTCTGGCAACTTCCTGAGGCTATAAAAGATGCCACTGCAAAACCAAATGTGGCAACAAAAAGTGCCTCTGCAAAGCTGCTGGTATTTTGTGCAACTCAAAATGTCACTCAAGTTTATGTTGTTCTAATAAATAGTTTATGTTACTTTATAAAAGTGTGATTTATAATTATAATAACATTCTTTAAAATATGCAACTACTTATTGTCTGTTGTTAAAAAAATGTTCCTGATTGTTTCTATTATATTAAAAATTGTACTCCTAATAATTTGTGTTAATTATTACAATGTGATTTATAAGAATAAAAAAACTCTCTACGTTTCTTTTTATTGGATGTTTTTTTAATATCTAAAAAAGCTCTGCCGATAGCATGCCAGCTACAACTATGTACAGCCAATCCCTGTTAGATAAAACTAAGACACGCGCTGCTGCTGCAGAGGCTGTGAGTCACACTCGCTAGTAGACCTGCAGTAGATCAGCAGCACCTGGCGCTCACAACCTGCAGAGGCGCGTGCCTCGCTATGCCCTCCACCCCGCGCCGCTGCTGCAGATGCTGTGAGTCATGAGTGTGACGCGGGGCGGAAGGCTTGGCGGGACACGCATCTAAGTTTTATCCAACAGGGATTGTCTGGACCTAGTTCTAGCCGGAATGATATCGGATAGACCTAGTTTTATCCAACAGGGAATGGCTGGACCTAGTTGTAGCCGGCATGATGAAGGCTAGACCTAGTTTTACCCAAAAACAATCGGCTCGTACTAGGTTTAACCAAGA
This sequence comes from Mythimna impura, assembly GCA_905147345.3. Taxonomy (NCBI): domain Eukaryota; kingdom Metazoa; phylum Arthropoda; class Insecta; order Lepidoptera; family Noctuidae; genus Mythimna; species Mythimna impura. The sequence goes on along the minus strand of LR990357.1, from coordinate 15,872,174 downwards.
GTAAGTGGCTACACCTAGTTCTAACCGGCTAAAACTAGGTGTAGCCGCACTTCGGGTATTAGCCGTAACATATATATAAAAGAAAGTCGTGTTAGTTACACTATTTATAACTCAAGAACGGCTGAACCGATTTGGTGGGGAGGTAGCTTAGAACCAGGAGACGGACATAGGATATTTTTTTTTTTTTTTGAGTATGGTCGAGTAGGGTAGAATAGGGTAGAGTAGGGTAGAGTAGGGTAGAGTAGGGTAGAGTAGGGAAGAGTAGGGTAGAGTTGGGTAGAGTAGGATATAGTAGTCAGTTGACGGGAGCGAAGCCGCGGGCAAAAGCTAGTAAATTATATAAAATAGACTATCCCTCGGTAGGTGGTCAGGGGCTTTACCATGATATGTTAAAATTTCAGTCAAACGAACGAAAAAGAGTGATGGAGCTATAAACTCTATATAGTTGCATCCCTTTAAAAGTTCGGTTGAGGTCGTAAAATAGATCACGTTAAGAGTTCGTGGTAGAGCCTTACTGTGAGCCTAGGGACCGTTAAGCTCTTCAGCAATAGATGGCGATAAGCTAAGGCTGCCATCCGTCCGGGTTTCCCAGATTTGTCCTAGTTTGAAGGACATCCGGGGGCCGTCCGGGCGAGGTTTTTAAAAGTGTTTATTATATCCTGCATATTCGATATGCAGGTTAAAAAAATTGGGCTAGGGCTGGAAAGCCAACGACGATTGGTATATTCCCGTGTTTTAATAAAATCATCTTCCGTTTCGCTGTAGAGATTCATCATCATCTTCCTGCCCTTGTCTCGTGTTATTTGGGGTAGGCGCAACACGTTTTTTTCTTCCATTCTGCCCTATCACTCGTCATGCTATCACTAACTTCCTTTTCTTTCATATCAGTCTTCACACAATCCAACCATCTTTTCTTTGGTCTCCCACTCCCTCTCCATCCATCCACATGTAAACTCATAACTCTTTTTTCAACACACTTGCTCAGAAAGTGACTCTTATTACACTGCACTTAGGTATATAATGGCACTCGTTACCAAACTGTGACATTTTGATTACCATTACGCACTAGTGCTATAATGTAGTTAAAACCTTTTTGTTCAACCTCTTTGTTCGCAAAACAAATTTTGAATTCGAATAAAATTCCCATCAGTTTATTGCATTCAATAGTTAAATTAGTGTCTTACTTACTTATTTGATCCAATTTACAAATTTAACTTGTACAAACGATTTATTTAATAAAAAAACATTTAATAAATAAATCGAACATTCAAATTTTTTTTTTTTGTGGTCTATGGCCGCCATTTTAAGATGGGCGCGATTTTTGGCGGATTTTTTTTACTCCAGTGAAGTTCAGTGTGTTAAATAAATAGAATTAAATACTACAAAATCATTAGAAAATGTTACATCCTTATTCTATTGTCACTACGAAAGACATTATCGTAAAAACTTTTCACGCAAGAAAACATAAACGTAAGACTAGGCAGTATGATCAAAATACCTTAGCCTTCCTCTAGGGGTAAATAAAAAAAAAATTATGCGCGCACAATGAAAACAGATTTTTACCGCCATGTCACAGAAAATTTTACTAGTTTTACTGTTGTTTTCTTCACAAGTATATTGAAAAACGTCGTATGACACACGTGAGTAATTAATGATTACCGTTCTTGGCTCTCTTAAGACCCTCGCCACGGCTCGGGTCTAAATACCGCCTCGACGGTAATCACTAACATTACACACTTATATCATAATGTACTATAGTAACATGCGTTTCATCCCTCCTCTTCACATGACCATACCAAGACAAACGATTCCCTGTCAACTTTTCAGTCACTAGCGCCATTTTCAAACTTCCCCTAATATACTCATTTCTCACTTTATCCATTCTCGTCACACCACACATCCATCTTAACATTCTCATCTCCGCTACGTGCAATCTTTTTTCATCCGTCTTTTAATTTTGCTATTGCCACGGCTTTTTTCTTTAAAACGTCATACTCATTCTTTTTTTCAGCTTTTAAACTAGCGTTTCCTAGCTCTACACGCTGCCATTCTTTGAATTTCTTCTTCTTTTCTTTCAATACACTCTGAATTTCTGTCGACTACCACCATGTATCCCTATCTATTATGCCCTTTCCTCTCGTCTCTTCCAAAATATCTTTCGCTGCATGCCTGATACACCCAGCCATCTCATTCCAGCTTTCATTTATACTTCGATCATTCATGTCTCTCATCTCTATCATTCTGTCCACCACTCGCTCCCTGAACTTATTCGCACAATCATTCCTCTCTAACATATGCCATTTTATTTTAGGAGGAGGACGCTCTTTGTATTTGGTAGATAGTATTTTGACCACTGATGTCATAACCAGGAGTCTGTGTTGTGAGACTAGGTCTTCTCCTGGCAGTACTTTGCAGTCTTTGACGTGCTTTAAGTGGTTGCGCCGCACTAGAAAGTAGTCAATTTGGGTCTTATGATTACCACTTTTGTACGTGATCATGTGTTTGTAGCCACCCTACAGCACATCACTGTTACCACGCTGGAAGCACGCAGTCAACCCACGTGTGAGCCTACCTGATTCCACAGTTGCTCGACCCAAAAGCATTGCGCGCCCGAACCGCGCTCATTGTTTTGTAGATACTAAGTTACTATTGGTTAAGTTTTAGCAGGTAATATTGTAAACTAGTATAAAAGGAGGTGCATGGTGGAAATATACACATTCTGTTTTGGAGTCACACGATTCTTACTTCTATCCCCAAAGTGGTGACCCCGACGTGATCTACCCAGCTACGGACCTGGTTTATGCCTGCCGGCTGGAGTAGATATCACACCCGACATGCTTCTCACCCAGCTATGGACCTGGCCCTAGGCCTGCCGGCTGGTACGACGGCATAGTCACAGCCATCTCCATGTGATCGCTGCCCAACTACCATCGGCTCGCTGTCGTCATAACGGTACACCGTGATTGCACATTTCAGTTGGCCTCCCACAAGCGGGTCTCACCAACTGAAATTTCAAGAGGCAAAACATACACGGATATCGTTCCAGACATTCGACATCGCGCTGTACACTTCACGCCGACAAGATAATGGAGCAGACAGCAGCAGCCAAAGTCGCAGCCGTGCAGTCACCTGCACCGCCCACACCAGCACCACAGGTAGTTACTACTCAGTATCTCGTTAGCGAACTCCGAAAACTCTCGCTAGAGATAGCAAAATGGTGACCCTCGACAATGAACGTCAGCGCAGCCTTCGTTCAGCTACTACTTCGTGACGTCATCATCACTTCCTCAAGCTTTCGAGCAGCGAGCCATACAGCCAGCACCCACGGCTATAAAGGGTATCCTGACCACCAGCATGCCTACCTGGTCATACCTGGTCATCACCCTCAGCCTCATCAGCGACCTTGGCGAATCACACTGCACCTTCGGCCAGTCACATGAAGAGCCACGAAGAACCTCTCCTGGTCGACGCAAGCAGTCAAGCCACTACATCGCACAGCACCACTCCGACTCACTGGAGCCTGCAGCATCATCCCGACTCACTGGGATAGCAACACCCCGACTCACTGGGGCATCACCGCAGACAGTTCCGACTCACCGAGAACTATGCGGCATTCGGTTCCGACCCACTGGAACCACCCTACCGCTGGCCTGGCACGCATCAAGAAGCACCAAGGAAACCCAAGTACCACATACAAGCATGACGTCACAGCCCGCTAACAACAGAAAAACACGTTCGGGTCGTGTCGTCAAACTGCCGGTACGCTTCGCTTGAGGGGGAGTACTGTAGCCACCCTACAGCACATCACTGTTACCACGCTGGAAGCACGCAGTCAACCCACGTGTGAGCCTACCTGATTCCACAGTTGCTCGACCCAAAAGCATTCCCATGCTACGCGCTCATTGTTGAGCCTTGGTACCTGCTACCCCAGCTGCCCCAACAAAAGCATTGCGCGCCCGAACCGCGCTCATTGTTTTGTAGATACTAAGTTACTATTGGTTAAGTTTTAGCAGGTAATATTGTAAACTAGTATAAAAGGAGGTGCATGGTGGAAATATACACATTCTGTTTTGGAGTCACACGATTCTTACTTCTATCCCCAAATGTTCGTCTCTTTTATGGAACCACGTATTGGCTACTGCCGGGTCAAATGCAGTAGCGCTGTAGAGATTACCCTTACAAATTATGATACCTACCTACGTCTGTATGACGCGGCGCAAACGCATCAAGCACCCCCGCCGTCCGATCCCCGCTCTCCTACGCAATTACTATACCTACTAGTACTATCGCTATTGTTTCGTATAGACTTCGTAATATTTAGACCGTTCAATTTAAATATTTTTATTTTTGTATGAAAATCTGATGAACTAAAATATATGGAGGTCCAGGTCCCACTTCGCTGGAAGACAGGGAAACTGGTCCTCATCGCGAAGCCGGGGCGCCCTGCGGACTCTCCGTCCGCGTACCGGCCCATTGTGCTGCTCAACGAGTTGGGCAAGCTCTTTGAAAGAGTAATTGCAGACCGCCTCGTCGCGCACCTAACACGGGTGGGGCCGGATCTGGCGGACGGCCAGTTCGGCTTTCGTAGGAGGCGCTCCACAGTGGACGCCTTAATGCGCGTGCGAGCTCTCACGACGGGAGATGCGGTGACCCAAGGCAGGTCTGTCGTGGCGGTGTCTTTGGACATCGCCAACGCCTTCAACTCCCTGCCTTGGAGTAGGATTAGGAGGGCACTCCGGTATCACCGGACGCCCGACTACCTCTGTTGTGTGGTCGAGGCGTACCTGTCGGACAGGTACATTATCTACCCTGGTCACCAGGGAGAGTGGGAACGTCGAGAGATGTCGTGCGGTGTTCCGCAGGGATCGGTACTAGGGCCGCCTTTGTGGAACATCGGATACGACTACGTGCTGCGCGGCGACCTCCCTGACGGGGTCAGCGTGGTCTGCTACGCAGACGACACGCTGGTCCTGGCGCGGGGAAAGTCGTACCAGGCGGCGGCCGAACTAGCGACACGCGGGGTTGCGACAGTCGTGGGCAAATCCAGGAGTTGGGACTCGAGGTGGCATTGCACAAGTCCGAGGCCATGTGCTTTCACGGCTCTCGGAACGCGCCACCACCGGGTTCACAACTAACAGTAGGCGGAGTTCACATCGGCGTCGGGTCGACGATGAAGTACCTGGGACTCGTTCTCAAACGCGTGCCAGATGGTCATGGCCACACGGATGGTGCGAGGATACCGGACGATTTCCCGCGAAGCGGCGAGCCTTCTTGCTGGCCAGCCACCATGGGATCTGGAGGTAACAGTCCTTGCACGCATGCACGATCAGCGCATGGAGATGCAACGCCGGGGCGAAACTCCGCTGCCGCGACAAGTCGCAGCATGGCGGACAGAGTTCCGGCGGGATCTCATGGCGAAATGGCGACAGCGATTGTCGCGACCCAGTGCTGGGCACGCCAGAATTATGGCGGTAAATCCCCTCTTGGAGGCGTGGTTGGAAAGACCTCGCGGCGTCCTCACCTTCCGCATGACGCAGGTTCTCACCGAACACGGTAAGTTCGGCAAGTTCCTGCACCGGATTCGTGCGGAAGCGACGCCTGGGTGTCGCCATTGTGTGGTACGCCCGGAGGACAAGGTGGAGCACACGGTGGAAGTTTGCCCCGCTTGGGCAGAGCAACGCCGTGTCCTCGTGGGGGCAATCGGCGGCTGCGATCTCTCGCGCCCGGCCTTGGTACAGGCCATGGTCCGGAGCGAGGAGGAGTGACAGGCGGTCGCCTCCTTCTGTGAAGCAGTAATGCTAGCGAAGGAGGCGGCCGATCGCGTGAGCCAACGGCAACGGTCCTCAAGCCCCAACCGCCGTCGGGATTCCGATCCGTGCTTGCGGATGGCGAGCAATGGGTAGCCCGCCGTCCGACCGTCCGGTAACCGTCCGTACTGAGCCCAAGTAGTCGACGGCGCGTATTGTTCCACGCGCGCCTCAGGGAGATGTCAACAAATCGTAGGGGCCCAGCAGGGTCGAAGCCTACTGGGGCCATGGGTAGTGTGAAAACGAAACCGGGGCCCTGGGACGGAGGCAACGAAGGAACTGGAGTAGGTTTTTAGTCAGTAAAAGTCTGACACTATCTCGAGCTCCGACCAAGAGAATTTTAAAAGTCATAGAACAAAAGTTGTTGTTTATGATGTTAGAGTAATACAGTCCCACAAGGTTGTTAGTGTTTTACAATTAATCCTGTACCTATGTAGTGTTTAATTTTATTACTAAAATGTCTATTAATTGTTGCGGTTACATACGTAGGTACCTACCTAATTCGATTTTATTAGCAACCTGTTTATAAGAATAAAAATTAAAAAATCAGGTATAACGATGTTAAATTTAAAAAAAAAATCCGACGTGTCCAGGGAAAGAACCATATTTCGCCCAAATGTCCGGGATTTTTGCCGTGTTTGTCCGGCGTCGGCAAATTAGGTGATGGCAGCCGTAGCGTTATCACAAAATCAGCAAATGTTCTAAGAACTATTTATGAAAATTATTGAATTCCAATTGATTACTGCGTAAATCCCAAGAATATTTTCCGAAATTGGGTCCACTCATTTTACCATAACAAGATTTGCAATAGCGTAATGCGCAACTTTGCATATTTTCATAGAAAATGATTTTCTTTTCTTTTTAGTGCATAAAGCGGATAAATACAAACACGACTTGACGTGTAGTGTCATACTAGACTGAGCGACTTATTAGGAATAGGTAACAAGTATCTGGTTACGATTTTGTTCGCTATGTCCTGTCTATTGGTAGTAGGTAGGTATATATTTAATGTCTTTGGGATCAAAGAAGGAAGCAGGATCTTATGTCCCTTCAGTTTCCCTTTGTGTTCCTGGACCAGTTGCTGTGGTCCTGGAACTTTCCCGCAGCCCTAGCAGGCATTGGCTCTACTGGGCCACATCCATCTTGACATCTCTTTGAGGTTCGCTTGCAACAAAATGTACCTTCGACTCGGGCTTGGTCCTTACTGGACGACCAGACAGCGAGCTACCCATTGCTCGCCGTCCACAAGCTTGCGCCTACGGTGGCCGGGATCGCCCTGTGCCTCCCGGCGACGCATGTCAGTCGAAAGATACTGTAATAGCGATCGCGAACCGGAAGACGGAGCGTTGGAAAGTCTTCTATAAGGTGGATCAATAACCTGGTAAAGCACGCGAGTGTAGGCCCGCGATAAGCACAGAAACGGACGATGTTGCGAACCCTGCCAGAGGCCTACGTCAATCAAACCTTAACCAGCTGGTTAGGTTGGTGTCAAAATAACCGGCCCATAATTTTATAAGTTACTTAAATATTTATGTAAATAATGCAAAAATAATATAATTAAAATATTTTATTTATTTACGTAACATTATCATGCCACTGTAGTGTTTGGTATTCGGTTTTTCCATGAGCATTGCAAAAGGCTAATACAGCTAGTTTGTTTACAACTACAGATAATCTCCCAAAGGCTACAAACTCCGCAGGGCTGATTGTGGCGGTTTGGTCATAAATACACCGCACCATGTATGTTGCATGGAATCTCACTGGATCTCCTGAAATTGTAAAAATATAGACTGGGTATGAGTGCAGATAACCAAATGTACTTCATATTCAGTTAGTGCTCTAGCTGTTGATCCCCGCGTTCACGCGCCATTGTCTTTCTATTGTGTCTCTAATTACGCTACTCAAAAGGTTAATTTTGACTTTGGACTACCAGCGCCAGTGAGTTTATTCACATTTCAAACACGGATATATATTCAAATAAGGATTGGCAGGTGCATTCAAAAATTATTGTCTTGTTTTTATGTATTACCAGGATATAAAAGGTAGTCACAACCAAACTTTGATCCATTTGTTATATGATGTCTTTTTTCCCATAAATTTTTAAATATTTTATATTTAACGGCACCTCTTCCTTCTATAACACTGGGTTTTAAAACATCTAAATGGACGCTTTTCTTTTCTGAAACAATAAAAGAGAAAATATGAAGCATACTTGATATTGTCTGCTATTTTTTTAAAGTTAATGAATCAATAATAACCTGTCGGTAAATAATGTTCTGTTGGTAAGTGCATTAGGACATGTGCGGGAGCTAACTTTGGCAATTTATTTATTTCTTCTTGTAATAATATTTGTTTGTCCAACTGAACATCTGAAAAATAAACGAATACATTTATTTTTTTTAAGTTTATGATCAGTATAATGGTACATAGGTGGACTTTTTTACTATGGATAGTTTCGAGTTTTTCGATGTGATCGACGATGGAGCACGCTTGCTTAGAAGTAGTAACCTGTTCACTCTTTAAAGACCCTCGGTTATAGCTATCAGGAAACACTGCGGCAGGGAATTCCGCTCTAAAATGTGTTCCCAAAAGGTTTTGTGCGTAACGGTGGGATGTCCACTAAGTATAAAACGGGTGGGTGGGGCTTGGTGACGCAACGCCGTACGTCTGGTGGTCCGACGATGTATACTTCCCGAAATGTTAACGATAGAAAACCGACAAGCTAGCAACAGTAGCAATTCGGCGTCGATCCTCAAAAATTTGGAGTTTTGATTCGACGAGTGCATCATCACCGATTAGGTATGGTCTTGGCTCGTTTCTTAATCGATTCAAGCGCATCAAGCTAATATTTGTCAGATCCATTCCAAAGATAACAGTACTTCATGTATGAACGAACTCGCTCTTGATAAAGTTAGAGCAGCTGTTCCGAGTACCGTCTCACTTTTGCCAAGATCTTAAATTTTTTGACAAGCTTTAGCCTCAATGTATGAGCCAAAATTGATTCAAGATAGAAGTCAACGTTACCCAAAGAAGCTCAAGATGGTCGGTTATTGGTATGATTACACCTCGGAAAGATTGGAGCTGATTGGGCTCGGCTCCTTTTAGCAAAAAAAAGACACTTGGGTTTTAGCAGCGTTGAACTTAACCAAATTGGCATCGCCTCTTTCGAAGACCGCTTTTAAGGACAAGTTCAAGCACTCAACCATAGCCTCTCGGAGAGGCAGGATCTGTGACCCACCCAGGTCGTGCGTCGGACACGTATCTATCAGCAACATTTCTGTCGTCTGGTATACACAAAGGTATACCAAAAGGTACCGGTACCGGGCTTAAGGTCATTCATGTGCAGCAAGAACAATATACCGACCTCTGAGGTACCCCGGCATTAAAATTCATTTTGCCGGAGGAGCAACCATCAGTTACCACTCAGATGAACCGATCCCTCAAGAAGTCTGTGATCCAATCACACAGACCAGTGGGTAAACCGAAGGAAGGAAGCTTACCAGTAAGGCTTTCGTACCAGACCCTGTTGAAAATCTTCGAGATATCAAGGAAAACGGCAAGCGCTTCTCCATGGTTCTCGATGGCCCCACTCTAGAAGTGAATACCATACGTTAGAAGATCCGATTAGAAGTAGATCGATCTCTTTCACTAAGGATGGCCTTTGCTTCTAGGTATGCCAGAAGCTTCCTGTTAAGCACACGTTCTGTACTCTTACAGAGGATGAATGTAACAGAGATGGGTTAGTAGTTTGCCGGGTCAGCTCAACTGCCCTTCTTAGGCACAGGCTGCCTGCACGTTAGCTTACTTTCAAACAATCGGCGAAATAGGCGTGTCAAGATCGGAGACAATTTAGGAGCACAAGTTCTAAGAATAATTGCTGGTATCCCGTCGGGGCCACTGGCTTTGTTCACGTCGAGGTTACCCAGAACCCTACAAACATCCCTCTGATGGATGCGAATGCACTACATACTCATCTCGCAGCCATCAAAAGCAGGCGGTCGCGCGCCACGAGAGTTCTGACGCGAAGATTCCGCAAAAAGAGAAGCATTTCTCCTTAGCGGTGTGTACCAGCGACCCATCGGGTTTCAGCAGTGGTGGCGGTGAGGGGCGGCAGAAGTTCGACTAACTCGACTTTTGCAACAAGACATTCTCTACCAGTCTGACTTTGGGTTAAAAATACAAAAATGTGGTAGATATACAAAATTACAAATGTCTAAATAATATTGAAATTCAGAAATATATTGTAAATCCAAGAAACAGATATATTGCTGTTGAAGCAATAAATATTATGATGAAGATCAAATTAGGTTTGAGATGACTTTACATATTAGTTTTGTTTTTTTTATAAGTAAAATTGACTCTCAGCTTTTTTGACATCAAGAGTAAGCATGTTCCAGAATATTTTCAAATTCTATCTTATGTTAAATAACATAATTTGAAAAGGAAACATTTATATAAGTCTCTATAGGTACGGTACCAGTTACTCCTTTTGACAGTAGCTTTTGTCTTTTCCCAGCAATTATAATATCAATCTTCTGTGACAACTGTTCTATTTTCCGCTTCTTTAAGGCTTCAGTTTGTTCTGCTAAAACACTACAACAGCAATCAATCATGTTATTATTATAGAGGCTATTTTTTTACCGCTTGCATCGGATTGGTCCAACAAGTGTTATTGTGTCCTATTCGCCAGAGTTATATGTTTGCGACTGGGTACTCCATCTCGTTTAACTCTTCAATCTCCATAGGTGACAGAAGAGGTGACAAGAAGTAGTTTTTGGTTCTGGATGTGAGGCCCTGGCGGATATATCCGACATAGGCGGTTAAAAGGTTAATCTTGTTTTGTATATTTTGGTTAAATTAAGGTATTTGGCAACATAACAGTATTTGTGATCTGTTTTTTCAAATATACACTTCAGACATGGAGTTGTGGACACCAGCCCGACATATATACAAATACAATGTTGATCGCACAGCACATTAAGTATATATATATATTAAATTTAATTAAATTTAATTTGCAGTAGACCGTAGTCTACACCCTTTTTTATGTTAAGTTTTTACTGTCCATCCTAAGGTTGTCTGGTAGATATCGCTGATAGCGATAAGACCGCTATTGTACCCATAGATTAAGTTAGTTTAAAAGTTTTTGTTACTATTTTGGTATACAATAAAGTTTTATTGTATTCTATTCTATGTTTTAGACTTGACAGCGTGTTGTCTCTGCCACTTACATATATCCAAGACAGCATGTTGTATTTTTTTTTCAGGTGGGAAATCATCTCCTGCTCTAGGGTGGAGTGAGAATGTCAAACTTTTACTGGCTAAAACCCACCTAAGTTCCTTCATTTACCCTTTATGTTCTCTAAGCAGCTACAGTAACCCTTTCAAATGTCCCACAGCAGTGTATTGTAAACCAGTTCAGTTTGAGTATGGTTTCTGCACTTAGTCCTATGCGGACCATTCTACGTGCCTGCCATGATGTTACATGAGAGAATATTTCTAAAACTTGATGTGCCCTGGTACCATAACTTACTTTTGCTCCAGGTCTTTTATTATCTGCTTTTCTTCATCTGTAGGTTTTCTTGTAATGTTTGGTAATTCAAACAATTCACAAACACCCTTTTCTACTAACAATGCTGCTTCTTCAGATGTCAAAGCCATTGGTAATCCTAGAAATATCAAATATTATACTATAAAGACATTTATCCTCTACTAGCATTATTCTGTAAGTTTTGTTGGGAACATGAGTTATCCTCATGTATAAAATTTATGTACCGGTTAAATCTAAGGTTTGCTGTAAGAAAACCAAATTGTGGGTTAAGCTCGCCTGTGTACATCACCTATCCTATTTAACATCTCAACATGAAAAATAAAGTGGAGTGAGCATGAAGTAAACTGTTATTGCACATATGAAGCTATATAGATTAACCATTGACTTTAAGCTCACTTTAGCAGTGAAATTTTTACAGAATCGACCAGCCGATTTAATAAAACAATTTGTTACAAGTTATAACACAACTTAATGCAATTGACACATACCCAAAAAATCATTTTGCCTTGGAAACGATGGAACGGAACCAATCAATGAACCACATATGCGATAGCTGGTTCGTAAAGCGTACCAATCTAAATTAAAAACAAACATTAGTACCAATAAAGACATCAAAATAAAATATTTATAAAAGATTCTTGACTACCGTCGGAATTCCATACATAGGCAATGCCATTTTCAACGTAAAGTGATATCATCGTTTAATTTGTTTTCACTATGAAAAATGAAGTAATTAGCTATTAAACTAAATAATCACATGAAATCACATCATCACATCGACATAAACAAAAATAAAATAACCTAAAATTTCGTGAGACGTTTACAGGCTGATTTTTTTTCTTCTGTTTACCCCTTAGGGAAGGCTATAGTTGTTCGACCATATCGCCTAGTCTTTCGTATATATTTTTTTGCGTAATAAATCTTCCGTATTCGAATATCATAGTTGTTTCTTTTTGTTTTACATTAGAATGCGAGTGTAACACATTCTAATGTTTTTGAAATATTTGGCAGCAAATGTATCGATTCAGTCTTCTCAGCAAACTGCGCTGAGGTAGCTAAAAACTACAATAAAATTCTCAGCTCAATTTTACCGACATCGCGCCTATTTCAATGATTCCACAATTATTTCAGTTGCGCAGACACTTGAGATACAAACCTAAACCAATTTTACATCACAATATTCACTAGGAATCAATTTGCGAAGAATTAAAACAGCCACTGAACTTCACTTTTACTCGAAGAAACCCCGCCAAAAACCTCGTTTCAGGTTGATTGAACTAGCGATCACAGACTATAGAGAGATACTGCAGTACTGCTATAATAGCTAGCGTGCTGCTAGCACAGACGGCTGCTAGCAATGGGCGAATCCATCGATCACTGGCGGCCGGTGAGTCGATTTATTTTAATCGAGTTACTCGAGTCAAACAACAAACGACTTGACACGAGTTGCTTTTTTCTTCAACTCGAGTGGACTCGGTAACTCGATGACTCGGTAAAGCAAGACGACGCTATTCACGCACGATGCCAAACGATTTAGGGAAATTATGTTTTTCTAAAATAATTTTCTGCGAGCAATGTGCCCTGCCCATTGCCTTGGTTCCTTGGTTCTCCTAAGGATATCCTCATTCCTGATTCGATCACGTAGGGAAACTCCGAGCATTGCCCTTTCCATTGCCCTTTGGGTGACTTTAAGTCGACGTAGAAGACGTAGCGTTGGAAGGCCTCTTACTAGGTGGACCGATGACCTGGTAAGGGTTGCGGGAATCCGATGGATGCGAGACGCACAGGACCGTTCATTGTGGCGACACTTGAGGGAGGCCTATGTCCAACAGTGGACGTCTTTCGGCTGAAATGATGATGATGATGATGATGAAAAATAATTGTATATCTGATGTTTATAAACTTGACTTAAATAAATAACTAAAATAAATAAACCATTTCATTTTGCGTGAACGAAGTAGCCGGGAAAATGCTAGTTTCACGAACAAATGAAAACAAAGGAAAATTCTTAAAAAAATCCAGCTCCGGCGGAAATGAGATGTATCTTATTTAGTAATAATAAGTACCTAATAAAACAATAACCTTCTATTATAGTTATCTTTACTTGCAAACATATAAAATTGCCGGTTTTATTAATCAAGCGTCGAGATTAAGAAATAGCTTAATTAACAATAATAGTTAATTATTTATTTTTGATTACTATATTTTTGTTATGCTGCTTTATTTTTCATCGAGAACTCAAGCTACAACATACTCTCAAAAAGTATAATTTGATGAAGTGGAACTGATGAAGAAGACCACATACGGCCACCGGAAATTCACACTCACATAGATAGAAGATAGTCAAGCAATTATAAATATACAAAGAATTATATGGTTCTGAATAGTTACGTTGAAAAAAATAGTAGGTACCATCGAACTGATCTGATGACGATGATGAGGCCGGATGGTAGGCACCGGAACTTAATAATTAATCAATGTATCCTAGCCGTGTTTTTGGGCTTATTGGAATTGCTAGGGATGTTGATACTCTGGCTGTATGTGATATAGCTGTTAAGCGCAAACCTATCTGCAATAAAAAATAGTGTAAGTATTACAAGTAAAAAGTGTGAAACAAAAAATTAAAAAAGGGCTTCACTACAAAAAGCATCAAAACGTTCAAAATAACTTTTCATTTCGGAAGTCGGTGTTAAATAACAAACAAATAAAACCAGAATTCTGACTTTCGAAAGAAGTTTATATGCAGCATCTTCGAAATAGCAAAAACTTTCAACAAAGTCTTGTACAATGGCTTATTACTCGTAGATAAGCTACGTATATTATTATCTCGGTATACCTTAACGAGTCGTACTCATTTTACGAGACTTTAAGTTGAATCGTACTTTCCACTATTGCATAGAGGGTGTCGGGACGCCCGGGTATAATCTTAGTAATCTATACCTGTCTGCATTATAGACATAAAGAGGTGAGTGAGATGTAACTCAGATTATCCCGGAGGCCCCGTGGTTATAAGGATTAATTAATCTCATACCTGGATTCTTCTTTGGGTATATCTTATCGCTGGTTATGAAGAGTTCTGCTCCGCTATTATCCGTCTTAGTTATCTCCTTCCACCACCTGTGGGTTATATCCACATGAGTATTTTAGGTACCCCGGCAACCGCAGAGAAACAACCGTCTCAGTCCTCTGCACACCCTTTTCCGTTATAACTGTAAATGACAAACACATATATATATCTCAGTTACATCTTTACATAATCTTGTCTCTACCCTCTCACTAGAGGATCAAGGAGGACAATCGTAGTCTCAAGGAGTCTATCGAACCCAGCGCTGACCGCCAGGACCATTATACGATCAAACTCAATGACATAAGTCTAACCCAGCCACTCTGGTTAAACTACAACCTGATGATAGTTTCAATAATCTTGTCCCTACCCTCTCACTAGAGGATCAAGGAGGACAATCGTAGTCTCAATGAATCCATCGAACCTAGCGCTGCTTGCCAGGACCATTATACGATCGAACTCATTAAGATAGATCCAATTCAACCACTCTGATCAGATCTCTCATTCAACATTACAACTTACCCAAACCTCAATCTCCTTGAGGATCATTATATGGGATTTATCCTTACAACTTGGTGATCACCCAGAATTCCACACCTAACTATTCAGCCAGGATCATTATGTGGGAATCGTTCCTGTAACTTCATCGGAGATCTGTACGCAACTCAAGTCCTTGCCAAGAGCTCGTCCTAGACAGTAAAAACGGATGGTGTCAGAACTTAACAAAGACGCCTTCCTCTCCCGGCCCCACGAATACCCAAAATACTCAACTTAAATGAAGCGTCGACCGTAGATACACTGGACACCTGCTCGATGCCTCACTTCTCAAGTCGCGACCTGTTCCAACGCGTTTTTCAGGATCGCTTCGCCGTTACGAGACCATAGACTAAACTAGAATGACAATCTCTATTGCATTCCCTCTGAGTGTTGCTACATAAAAGTGACAGATATTCTCACCTACGTTACTACTCGTGTTCATCACGACACTCCCCAACGGCGAAGCTTCGAAGTGAAGTAGTGACGTAACCAGGTTACGCGTCCATTCCTTGATCTTTTCTGTCGCTTTTACAGCTGCGACACGTTTAGTTCTCGGGGTTATTTCTACTTCTTTATCATTTGTCTCAGTTGTGTTAGGTAGCAGTTTTCCTTTTTTCATCAATGAATATTCTGTATCCTTTTCCATTAGATCAATTTCACACTCTTCAATTTTATTCTCATGATTCTCAATCATTTCTTTAAGTGATGTGTCGTTTGGTGGGATCATATGATTTGACATCTGATCTGGCATAACCGGTGTATTGATTTGGTCGATTTTCTCAGTCTCTTGAGAAATATTGTCATTGACATCTGATGGGTTAGTTTGTTCTACCTGCTTGTAGATAGGTTCTACTGTATCCTCTACTTCTAACGGGTAGAGATGAGCGATAGAGCGTGTATATTCTGTTTTCCCTACTTGAACCCTTGCGGCTCTGTACAGTCCATCTGCGCTTGGAATCAGAGATATAATTTTCCCCACTTTCCAATCATTCCTATTCTTTGAATCGCCTTTAATCTGCACAACTTGACCAAGGTTCGGTGACAATTTTGACGTCACTCGTGGTTCTCGAGGTAAATGAGCATATCTCTCACGAAGGCTAAGCAAATATCGGTTCGAGAACATATCCTTAAATTCTCCCAGTATAGTTAGTGCTCTCTTCCATCCTTTTACAAGATCTGTTTTTGTCACGGATATACTTGAAAATTCACAACCATCTCCGTTCTCTTCTAACGAGATCACTCTCCCTACTGTTAGAAAGTCCGACGGTTTTAAGATATAGTCTATTTCCGAATCTATACTAGTGAGTGGTCGAGAGTTAATCACGGCTTCTATTTCCTTGATGACTGTTGAGAGTTGTTTATCGTTTAACATGTGTTTTTGTAACGTCTTTTTCAGGCAATTTTTTACTATGCCAACTAGTCGTTCGTAAAATCCACCTGCCCATGGTGATAAGGGATTAATAAATTTCCACTGTATTTTCTGTTGTATGCAATATTGACTTGACATTATTTCTGCTATCAGTTTGAAATTTTGGGCATTATCTGATATTATTACTGACGGTACTCCTCTTGTGGAGATCATCCGTCTTGTTGCTAGTAGGCCTTCCTCGGCTGTGAGGTCTTGTACGACTTCAAGATGTATAGCTCTGACTACAAGACAGGTGAAAAGACAAATCCACCTCTTCTGGTTACCGTCTCCATTATTTACTAAAAGTGGTCCCATGTAGTCAACGCCTGTATATGTGAATGGTGCTGTATAGTTTACTCTTTCAGCGGGTAATGCCGGTGCTGGAGGTAGCTTGAATGGGCCTCCGCTCTGCTTAGTGCATTCTGGACATTTCTTCAGTAATCTTTGAACATATCCTTTTCCTTTTGGGATCCAAAATGACTCCCTTACTTTACTCAGAGTGTGGTTTGCTCCTACGTGATAATTTTCTTTATGTGTTCTTAGGATGAGATTGTTGGTAAATTCACACTCTCTAGGTATCAGTATTGGATGCCGTTTGTCGAACGGCCATTCAGCGTTCTTCATACGACCACCGCATCTCAATATTCCATCTATATCTTTAAATAAATCTAGATTAATTGCTAAACTTGTTTTCTGCCCTTCACTTTCTTGTGGGAAATGCTCCTTTTGTAAATCCTTAATTTTCTTCATAGTTTTATGTAGAACTGTATTTTCCTCCCTAAATGTCTTATCCGGTATTCTTTCTTTGGTTTTCGTAAAGCTTACTATGTCCGAAGGACCCTTCTCCAACGACGGACTGGAAAAGTCAAGCGATGAGTGGTCTGGCCAATACCGCTCTCCCTTGTGCAGAAACTCGGGGCCATTGAGCCACATACCCTTTTTCTTATCCCATAGGTCGGGTCGAGTCGCTAGATCTGCAGGATTTATTTCTGTATTCACATAACGTATTCTCAATTTTTTATTTTCTTTTATAGTGTTTACTCTTCTACTAATAAAAGGAGGTAACAACTTATTAGAATGTATCCAGCTTAAAACTATCTGACTATCTGTCCATAGATATTCTTCCACTATCGGGATGCCAATAACGCTCTTAACGTATGCCATTAGTTTACTACCTAGATAACATCCTAGTAGTTCTAATCTGGGCATGCGTAGATGCTCTCTCTCTCCCTTTGGAATAACTTTTGACTTCGCCATAATGAAAGATATTTTCCTGTCATCTTTATCTTCAGTTGCTATGTAAATCACGGCAGCATATGCATGCTTAGATGCGTCGCTAAAAACGTGTAGTCTATGTGTTACTGTATTGGTTGGCTCTGTGAGTCCCATATATCGTGGTATTTCTATTCTCTTTATTGCTTCTAAGTGATGGATTATTTCTTCCCACTGTTTTTGGAGTTCGTCTGGTACAATGGTGTCCCATTTCACCTTCGACTCCCACAATTGTTGAAGTAATAGTTTTATAGGTAGTATTAATGGAGAACCTAGTCCACATGGGTCATACATAGAAGCTATAGTACTTAGTATCTTTCTTTTACTTTGTGGTTCTTTTATGTTATCTTCCTTGAAAAGTTCACTCTTAATATTCAAGCGTAGCGTATCGTTCTTAATGTTCCATGTTAAACCTAGTATTTTAGTTTGATTGGTTTCTTTAGCCCTAAATTCTGTAGGAATAGTCTGTAGAAAAGCTTCATCGTTAGATATCCAATCTCTAATATTCATGGCAATTTCTTTGAAAGTTCTTCGAGTTGTATCATATAGTTCGGTTGCTTCTTCAGTAGAGTCGGTACCCGTCACGAAGTTGTCTACATAACATTTATCCACTATCTTGGGAATTAGTTCCGGTGCGTTCTGTGAAATGTGATACTTTACAATGGCTGTCAATAGAAATGGACTAGAGATAATGCCAAATGGCACTCGACAAAAACGCATATGTAAAATATTATCCATATCTAGGGGTTTACTTTCGTCTTTTATCCAGATGAATCTGGTAACATCTCTGTCCTCGGCTTGTAGTCCTAATTGTAGGAAAGCTTTCTCTACATCCGCTGTGATTGCTATCCTATTCGTTCTGAACTGGATGAGTAGTGCTACTAAGTCTCCAATCATCGATGGGCCTCTATATAGGCACTCATTTAAGCTCTTATTATCTTTTAATTTTCCCGATGCATCGTAGACAATGCGGCCTTTCTTTCCTTCTTGATGCACCATGTGATGTGGAAGATAATGTATCGGAGGGACTCGTTGATTGTATACATTTTCCTCGGGGTTGATAATTTCTATGGTACCGTTCTTCAGTTGTTCTTCCAGTATATTTTGATATTCCTGCATTGAGGCTTTGCTCATTCGTTGTAGTAGGCCTTTGAGTCTTCCATACGCTAATCCGAAATTGGTAGGCATCTCTGGAGGGAAATGAATCCATGGCCATTTAACCCAATATCTCCCGTCTTTGTATTCTACAGTATCGTTGAGATGTTTGATGGCCTCTTCTTCTCTAGTTGTTTTCGGGTTGTCTGTTATTCCTATGCTTTCTAAGGACCATAAGAAGGATATATCCATATTCTTTAGAGGTAAGTCTGGTTCTGTAAAATAAATACAGTTAGGATCATGATTTTGGCAATATGTAATGACCGATAAGGTATTTTCCTTTTCTTCAGTATTTATTTTTCCACTAAGTATCCATCCAAACTCGGAGTTTACCAGGTATAGGTCTCTTCCTATATGTATCTTCCCTGTAGAAATCAAGCTAAAATAGTAGTCATTTCCAATAAGGATATCTACTCTTTCTCCAAGGGAACCATCGTCGGCTAGTATTGTATCCTCCTCCCTTTCAATAGTTATGTCAGGTAACGCTATACCTCTTGTAATCATCGGTACTTCGTTAGCGTAGAGTGTTATTAATCTGTTTGTTCTTGTCACCATTTTTAGTTCGACTCGTGGGCTACTATAGTCTTGAGGTGTCTCGCTGGCAAAAGTAAAGATAGATAACTTATTTTCTTCTCTAGCTGGTAGATTAAGTTCTTTGGAAATTTCCCTCGTGACATATGATCTTTGAGATCCTGAGTCTAATAGTACTCTGCATTTGATGGATTTACCAGGTTTGTTTTCATTCTCTACTGTTACTATAGCGGTTTGCAATACTGTAAAGTCACTATTATCTGTTGTGGTTATAGTTAATTCCTTTTTCACCTTAAATTTTTCTGGACATAAAGCTTGATGATGTCTTCCTATCTCTTTGCAATAATAACACTTTCTTTTACTTGGGCATGACTTAATTATGTGTTCTTCTGAGAAGCAGTTAAAACAACGGTTTTTTAGACGTGATCTTCTCTTTTCTATGTTTTCGTATTTTTGACACTGATCTGAATAATGACCTTGGTCACAAAATATACAGGTTCGTCTCCTCTTCTTGTTTAATGCATGGTCTTTCATTTCTCTCCTTTTCTCTCGGTTCCCATCTCTTGTTTGGTCATACTGGCGCTTTCTCGATTGACCACTTTTTTCAGTCTTAGAACAATGCGGTTCTTGTAACCAACGATTTTTATTAGATTCCTCTTTCTTGTCTCCGTTTCGTATGTTCCTTCTGCTGGAGTTTATCGTCCTTTTGATGTTGCTATTGAATTTTCCAGCAGTTTTATTTAACTTCCACGGTTTTTTCTCGTCGTGTGTTGTGTGTAGCATTTCTACAGTATGATTGTCTGTGATGGTTGACTTGTTTCCCTGAGGGGTTTTATTAGCTTCTTCTCTTGCTGATATTATCCCTTCTAGGTACATCCTCAATTCTTCCACAGTATTATCTTTCATCTTCATCTTTACCTCATAGATGATATCTCCCGGAAACTTTTCCATTATAAGATGTCTCAAATGATTATGATTCGTATCTTCTCCAAGTGACTGTAAAACTCTGAGATGGCGTTCCACCTCATTCAAAGTACTGCGGCATTCCCCAACAGATGTATTTGCAATCTTCACTTTGTTTAGTGCGCTGTAGTGTGCGTCTATAATATGTGACTGCTTACCGTACCTATTCGTTAATATTTGAATGGCTATAGTGTAGTTCTTGTTCGTGGTTTCCAGACCATCTATGATCCTACGCGGTTCACCTTTTAGTGTTGATTTAAGGTAAAGTAGCTTATCTACATCCGGCAACGGTCTATCATGGATATTGGATTTGTAAATATCCCAATATTCGCACCAAGTCAGTATATCTCCACTGAACTCTGGTAATGTAAGTGTCGGTAATTTAGCAGAAAAATTACGGGTTTGATCGCCATCATTATGGCTGTATGGTTGGACTTCGTTTGATCTACTCACTAGTATACACTTTAATTCGGTAAGGACTTCTTCACCGTCTAATTGGACATTACTCATATTCGAGATCTCATCCGGCGATGGATTGTTTGACATTCTAAAATATTCATTGAGTTCGCTCGTGAATCTTTTAATCATATTTTCTAACTTTGATGCACATATCTGTGCCTTCTGTATGGATTCTTTATCACTGCTACCTTCTCTACAATAAATTTCGGCCTGTCTTTTATGTTCATTTATCCTGTTTATTATCTGATAAAGTCTTGATTTAATTGTGACTTCCACAGAGCTATCTTCCTCCTCTTGCTCCATTTTACTTTGGATTCTCCTGGAATTATTTTATTGACTTATAAATCTTCAAATATTTTAACAGACTAACATCTACAATATCAGACCTGAGCACCGCTTTGCTCACTTTACTTTGTACTTGTATATATTTCCTTTATATAATATGTATACCTGATATTCTAGTAAGTGAAAGTTTTCATTAATATTATTATATTTTTTAATTCTAACTTCAATTAATTAGAATAGTATAAATAATCGTTAATCATCCGGTTACCAGGTTCCACACACAAATAAGTATAACAACATTACTTATATCAAAACTTTAAAATCTTTGTATTACCATGTATCCAGATTTTAATATTATATTTAAGCTTTGAGTCTATTAGAATTTGGCTTATGCACTACTATGCATCAAGATTCCAGTCTTTCATTTAAGCTTTAAATATATTAGAATTTGGTCTTTGCACTATCCTGCACCAAGATTCCAATCTTATGTACATCTATGCTTGACTTTAGCTCTTTCTTTGACTTCATCCCTTGAATGTTATTATTGAATCCTATAAAGTAGGTTTTTTATCTTATGAGTTGAATACTAATAGATCCCAGGCAAGTAAACAGTTGCAACGCACAACTTTAACTATATAACACTATCTACATGAGAAGAAGATTCGATTATTATATAGTTACAGTGTAATTTAGGTATCTTGAATAAAAAGGTAAGTCCCCTTTACTAAATAGTCATATTTTAATATATAACTCATGTACTTCACTTAGTTGTTAGGATAATAACCAATGTCTAGTGAGTATTTTCTCACATAAGTAAATAACTTTGTTTCATCTTGCTGTCATAACTATTTTAGTGAAACATAGTCTACTTGATTCTATGAAGGATCAGTTAACCTTATATGTGGATGTATAAATTGTATTGGTCTTCAATATTCTATGAATTAATTTGTGAAATAATCCTTGACAAGAATTTATTTTCAAACATTGCTTCAACTGGATTCTAGAATTTACTAGGTCTGGATAAATTACACCCATATGATTTATGGTGTGGAAACGACCCTTCTATTTTTCTATAGATTATTGTAGACGGTTATAACGTTCCTAAAGTTTTGACAAATGAAAACGAGTATTCCATTCTTTCTTAAAAGAACCTTGACAGAACTTTCGTTGTGTTTCTTTTATTTGCGTATTAAGTTAACTTTTAGGACATACTAATACCTACGTCTCCGTTGTCGTCTGGTGAGAAGGTCCGCACGATTATTATGACCACGCCTTAAACTTCGTTAATAACTTTGTTGGAAAATTCTATTTTTTCCTTTAATAACAAAAACGGAGGATGATAATGAACGTGTTAATGGTGTATAGCTAATCTCAGTAAATATTATCGTATGTACTCGTATACATCTAATACCCTAAACTTCACAACATAAAAGTAGCATTCAGTGTATGTATGAGTACCTACTTTTATCTGAATAATTTGTATCAGCTTTTCGCATTTATTCATTCAGACTTCACTGTATTTTATCGTAAAAGTACATGAATAAACAACGAGACGTTTATCCACTTTTACGCCTAGAATTCGTATTGCTAATAACACCTTAATTTCATAGTTTAAAAACTTACCACGTTTTTTCTGGAATTCACTGTTCACTAAAGTTATAGCTAAAGAAATACAGCACTCAATATAATTTATCTGTAACTTTCAAGTTTTTCTATCGTTTCTCCGGATTTTAGGTGAATTCTAACAGTTTATAACTACGAATTTCGTGTCTTATCGTAAATGTTCCCGGTTTTTTAAACAAAATAAAATGTGAAGTGTATTTCTTGATTTGCTCATTTTTTTCGTTTTGTAGGTTGGCGAATCTGCTGCTAGCGCCAGCTCGTATTTCCGGTACACCTATATTTGACGATCTTATTTTGAGTTCTCTTTAGATTTACATAATATCTTCTATCCTTTTAATACGTACGAATATTTTAGAATTATTTAATATTTAAGTCTATTATTAAACTTACGAAATAGCTTACTTCTAGATTTCGTATAAGACTTTTTCAGAACAAACTTTGTCCAAATCGATACTCCGAGCGCCATCTATTGCCGAGTAGCGGAAGTTAAACCGAACTTTCTGGAAGAAAGTCATCGTGGGAACTTAGGCTTGACCCATTGTTGACGTGTTCTTTTCCTATGATAAGCCAATGTCACAACATTACATCCTTGAATAAAAATAAGAGCTAGGCAACAAGTTAAGACAATCTCCTCATCCATTATGTCGTTTGTTTTTATATCCATTAATTTCACTCAGAATTTAGTTCATCTCTTACGTCATAGATGTCTCTAGTAGTCTAGTTAAGTCTAAGAATTACTTCTATCTTAATAAACAAATTCATGTAATGGAACCCAGCGACACAGAAAATTAATCTTATAATCATATTGAATACGTAATGCTTGCTGACAGTTTCATATCCTTACAGGACCCTCCGGAACAGGCGAAAAGTTGCGTTCAACATAAAATGACTATATTCTGAGTGCGTTCACATCGCATCCTAATATACATATTTCTTGGTCAATAGGTAATCAAAACCTATTGTCGCTTAGGTACATCTTCAATTTTGAACCAGTCTTTATACCCTTGGCGTTTCCATAGCTTCACTGCCATGTTGTCCAGCTTTCGTGGAACATCTTCCACTTTATCTTGGTGTGCTTGCATGCCGCACAGACTCCCATGGCCACTACACTATGTGGGGTTGCACATGCATCTCGCACTGACTCCCATGGTATCTTTGCCATATCATTCGGCATCTACCTTCATATTGGGATACGCATTTCCTCAGCATCTCCACCATGTCGGGACGCCCGGGTATAATCTTAGTAATCTATACCTGTCTGCATTATAGACATAAAGAGGTGAGTGAGATGTAACTCAGATTATCCCGGAGGCCCCGTGGTTATAAGGATTAATTAATCTCATACCTGGATTCTTCTTTGGGTATATCTTATCGCTGGTTATGAAGAGTTCTGCTCCGCTATTATCCGTCTTAGTTATCTCCTTCCACCACCTGTGGGTTATATCCACATGAGTATTTTAGGTACCCCGGCAACCGCAGAGAAACAACCGTCTCAGTCCTCTGCACACCCTTTTCCGTTATAACTGTAAATGACAAACACATATATATATCTCAGTTACATCTTTACATAATCTTGTCTCTACCCTCTCACTAGAGGATCAAGGAGGACAATCGTAGTCTCAAGGAGTCTATCGAACCCAGCGCTGACCGCCAGGACCATTATACGATCAAACTCAATGACATAAGTCTAACCCAGCCACTCTGGTTAAACTACAACCTGATGATAGTTTCAATAATCTTGTCCCTACCCTCTCACTAGAGGATCAAGGAGGACAATCGTAGTCTCAATGAATCCATCGAACCTAGCGCTGCTTGCCAGGACCATTATACGATCGAACTCATTAAGATAGATCCAATTCAACCACTCTGATCAGATCTCTCATTCAACATTACAACTTACCCAAACCTCAATCTCCTTGAGGATCATTATATGGGATTTATCCTTACAACTTGGTGATCACCCAGAATTCCACACCTAACTATTCAGCCAGGATCATTATGTGGGAATCGTTCCTGTAACTTCATCGGAGATCTGTACGCAACTCAAGTCCTTGCCAAGAGCTCGTCCTAGACAGTAAAAACGGATGGTGTCAGAACTTAACAAAGACGCCTTCCTCTCCCGGCCCCACGAATACCCAAAATACTCAACTTAAATGAAGCGTCGACCGTAGATACACTGGACACCTGCTCGATGCCTCACTTCTCAAGTCGCGACCTGTTCCAACGCGTTTTTCAGGCTCGCTTCGCCGTTACGAGACCATAGACTAAACTAGAATGACAATCTCTATTGCATTCCCTCTGAGTGTTGCTACATAAAAGTGACAGATATTCTCACCTACGTTACTACTCGTGTTCATCACGACAGAGGGAGCGCTTTCATCACCCCATATCATACGAGCAGGAGTCTCTCAGGGATCCGTGCTATTCCCCTTAGTTTACACGCTGTTCACCCACGATACCTCAAAAAGTAAAAAGGCCCAGTTGGCTCTTTATACTGACGACACGGCCATTTATTATACAAGTTGAGACCCTGGCGATATCGCTCGCAATCTCTAATCTTCCGCAAATATTTAGGGCAAATAGTTCTGGAAATGGAGAATCGGAGTTAACCGCGTTAAAACTTAGGCAGTCCTTTATTCGAAACTTCAGAAAACCCTCCCACCTCCTTCTTCGATCACCATTTATAACAAACTGATCCCTTAGGAGATGCAAGCTAAATACCTTGGTATATACTAGACCAGCATCTGACCTTCACTGGGCACATTATTATGTCGTTGGCGTGTTGCTTTCGCCCAAAGTAGGCTCTAGGCTATACTACATTTTGACCCGCAAAAAATTGCCTTTCAAGTACGAATTGAGCATTCTCACGGGTCATCCCTACGATCGTGACATTCTTTAAGCTTGTCTTGTCTTTGCACACGTAAACCCGTCACTTCCATGGGGTGCAATAGCTCAAAAACCGGTTGCCCCAAAAAATCCTCTTAACTTCTTATTATGTTTGAAATGAGAATTTATATTAAGTCTCAAAATCCCCACGATAAGAGTTCACCGAATATAATGCACCGAATCATATTTTTGAATAAAGTAGATATTGAAAAATAATTATAAATATATTTTTAAATCGATGCCTGATAAATATATCTAGCAATTTTTATAAGTTTGCAAGTAATGAAAATGAAAACATTATGTATGTTCGGAAAAATATTCATCTTTTTACTAAGATAAGTGACAGGCACAATTTTAATACTAGGAACAGGAACAAATTAGATCAACCTCGGTTCAGATTGGCTAAAGTACGTAGTTCTTTCATGGGGTACTGTGTAAAATTTTATAATAAAATACCAGTTGAGATTCTACAACTAAATGAGTCCAAATTTAAAGCATGCATTAAACGCACACTATGTAGACAAGCGTATTATAAACTGGAAGATTATATCCTTGATAAAAGCGCTTGGCTAAATGCCGGTCCTGCTCCGCAGCCACAGCCACTTTTACCTTCAAATTAGTTTTTTTTTTTTTAATAATTTTGGAAGAGATACTGTTCCCCTTTTTGTATTGTTGTTTTAGAAATGTTTTTTTTTATTTTATTTTATTTCAATAGAGCTTATGATAATTTATTATCTTTTGTATTTGGAAACAGTAGCATTGTATAATGTAGAAGCACTTTGTTTTTCAAGTTTTGTGAATGTGAAGTACCATGGAGCATTTTTATTAGGTTACAACTTGTTTGACATTACGAGCATGGCAGTTGAGAGTTTGTCATGCTCACTCAAATGTCTCGCTGATGGTGGCACGTGTTATTGGGTCATTCGGTTCCCTTAAAAATGGTTGAGTTGAGTGGGGCTGATGCACGCGTCATGCTCGTGAACGGGTGCCGTCAGTTGAGACTGGTCATCTCTTAGCTGCCAGTGACTTAATTCAATTTCTATTTTTTTTTTTAATTAGTCTTTTTTAAGTAAATTTTTTTTATTTTAATTATTATTACTTATCTACATTGTGCTCACATATTAGAAGCGACAAGAAATATGTAACCAAGATTTATGTAACTCATAACATGATTTAAAAGAGTGTCCATGGAGTTTCTTGCACGTTCTTCTCCATAGAGATCTACGCTTTGGAACGTGCAATTTAGCTTCACTTGTTTTTTTTTGACTGACTGACATTTTGACAATTCAAAAGTGCCTGTAATTGGTCTATTTGAAATAAACGTTTCTGATTTCTGATTTCTGAGTAAGGTTGACGATAAAAAGTGGTAATTATTTTATTACTTTTATATATTTTATTTATCTAAATAAATAATAATTTTAAATTAAGTTATTTTCCGCCGGAGATGGGTTTTTTTTTTATTTGGAGCAAAAACATTCTCCTTTCACTTGGTAGTCTAAGTACCTTCCACGTCCAAGTCCAGTAAATCTGACTAAGGCCCGTATTACAGAACTACAATCAAGACTCAAGCATTACTTAAAACGAGTCTCAGTTGGAGTTTTCATTTTAGAACTTGACTTGAACAGAGAAACTACAATCAATAATCACCTGAGCAGTGTCACTTTATAATGACATTTTTTACGTATTATAGAACAGTGCTTGAGTGAGCTCCACTCAATGTGTCCTTATTTTAAAATCACAATCAGCTCAGAATCTCTGCTCGAGGCGAGATTTGATCTTTGTTTTCGCAAGTGTAGTCGAGACCACGCTTGAGCATAGAATCTCATGGAAATTGTTGTGGATTTAAATGAGAGATCAAAATCTCCACTCAAGCGTAGTTTCGTTTGATTTGAATTTGAGGATAGTTCTAAAATAAACTGAACGCTTAAGTCGAGATTCTTCGCTCAAGCAGTAATCGGTTGAACGCAGTTTAAGTAGTACTTGAGTAAGGTTCTGTAATACGGGCCTTAGTGTTTGATCGACGCTCATTAACTCGTTATTGAGTTGACTCGGTGGAATGAGTTGACTCAGCTTAAAAAACTTGGTATCAAAGCCAAAAACGTTACAAAAAAAAGGTGTTGTCATTTTTGTCAATATCAGCAGTAGCTGTCAGGGGTTTTTGGCGGGATTTCTTCGAGTGAAGTTCAGTGGCTGTTTTAATTATTCGCAAATTGATTCCTAGTGGATATTGTGATGTAAAATTGGTGTTGTTTTGTATCCCAAGTGTCTGCGCAACTGGAATAATATGTGGAATCATTGAAATAGTCGCGGTCTCGGTAAAATGGAGCTGAGAATTTTATTGTAGTTTTAGCTACCTCAGCGAAGTTTGCTGAGAAGACTGAATCGATACATTTGCTGCCAAATACTTCAAAAAACATTAGAATGTGTTACACCTGCATTCTAATGTAAAACAAAAAGAAACAAAAACTAATGACTAGGCAGCATGGTCTCTGACCTTAGCCTGTTCCACAAGGAACGAAAAAAAAAAAAAAAAAAGCAGTGGCTGTCAGCTGTTATTTGAAAATAAAATTGACCTTACAGTGAACTTGAACTTAGGATTAGGAAAGTTTTACGCACATTTTACGACTTTTATTGTATCTGTAATGAGATTTACTGACACAATAAAAACATCTTGGATTAAAATTACTTGTATATTACAATACATTATAAGTTTGAGTATTACTTGAATATTTTTGTTGTAATGAAACTTCTGTTATGATTATGACAAATGTCTCAAAGTTGAAAGAAGAAATTTCGCGTTGGTTATATAATTCTAAATAATGGCAAGCAGAAAAGTTATAGTTGGTATGTACGTTTTTCATAATTTATTTGAGACCTGTTCACCTTGTCTGTCAGGTTCTAAAATCTGGTCGAATTTGGGCTATATGATGATCCTATGATTATCACAACATTGCGCCGGTAGGTATTTAAACATTCGGATACGGTCCGCCATAGGCATCAATGTAAATCGATATTCATTAGTCCTCCAAAATAAGCAATATTTCAGTAAAAAAATATAAGTGTAAGGACCTTTTGAGTACCGTAATTAGAGACAATAGAAAGACAATGGGCGAGCGAACGCTGGCATTCACTTGGGGTCTAATGAAATGTTATATTTGAAAACTACTAACAAACCAGCTATTGCACCGCAGCAGTCATTATGTCTAAATATAAAACAAAATATTTTCAGGATTTTGTGTGGAGAAAATAGTTTTTAAACAATAGGTTACACCAGGATCTAAAAGCTGCAGTTTGAATCCATTTTAGATGGCTTTATTAAATGTTCTGATTACATGAATTTGCTTTTTAACATGTCATATAAATGGATGGAAAGGGAGAGGGAGCCCAAAGAAAAGATGCATAGGTTGTGTAAGGAGTTATATAAAAGGAATAGGAGTCAGTGAAAGTGTGGCAGTTGACAGTACCTACAGAAAAGAAAATTTTTGTGCTGATCCCAAGTAAAATTGGACACGGACAAGATGATGATAATGTGTTAAAAAAATAAAAGACATTTCTAGATTATAACTAACAACAAAAACTTTACAATTATACATATTTACCTTAACCTCTGATGAAATAGGATTACAACTTAAAAACACCCAGATATTTAGAAAACAGTTAAAAAACTCATAGATTCATTAAACAGTCTTTATTCTTGTAGTAGGTTTAATTATATTTTAATAATAATAATTATTTTATTAAAATTTAAATGAGTATTAGCTAAACCCTTTTGCAAAAAACATGGGCACTTTAGATTTTTTCGCTTTTTCTATAAATATTACAAGAAACATGTTTTATTAATTTGACATTGTATTGGCATGTTATTTGAAACATCCCCTTAGGACTCAATGCTTTTCTTATAAATAAATAATAAATAAAATAAATTTATTTCAGACTAATTCCAATGTCCATATTATGTTAGTAACTGAAACTTAAAACTACGTTAGTATAATGTTCAAATGCATTAAAATATTAGTCAATTAGTCACAAATTAAATTAAATTAAAATAAGTCATTTCAAAAACACAATAATCATAATAATTGTCAAAACATAACACACAACAAATAAATAGTTTATAAAACATGCAGTTTTATAAACCTATCCCGCACTGGTGACTCTGGGCTTTCAGTGATCATCTTTAGGATTCTGTTACCGCTGCCCCTAATTCTGAAAGGAATGCAACATTAAGAAATAAAAAGTAAGGTGGGAAAATGATTACAAAATGTAATAGGTATTATAAATCTTTTTAATACAGTTGCTCAAAAAGTGATATCGCAAAATTTGTTTTAGCAATGCAATACTTATATTTTATCCGTTTGTTTCCACTGCTGAGACTCGCGGCTCCTCTCTTTGAGAGTGAATGAGCAGTGATTCACCATGCGGGCCCCTTGTGGGTTGGTGGATGTCATATGTGTTTGAATTTTTGGGTCTAGAACATGCCGGTTCCCTCACAATGTTTTTCAGTGCTACATGAGTTGTGATAGAATATACATATTACAAAAAGTAATGTGCTTGCCTATGGTCTTTTTTACATTGCATGGGTAGGTACGAAAATATGCATCTTTATGGTGGGAGAAAAGGATAGATAGCTACATTGTATGAATCCGACAGCTGTCACCCGCACAATCCTATAGCAATTGTAGTGTAGGGTTGAATCCAAGACAAACAACTCGTAAGTCGGGGCTGTTAGTACTGGGCCACCACTGATCTCGGTTTTATGCAATATATTGACTATTATTCCAGGTGGTGGCACTGGTTTCATCGGGAGCCATTTAGGGGAACTTCTAATTTTAAAAGGTTACAATGTACTTAATGTCGCCCGTATGCCAGCTACCAATAACATCTCCTGGACAAAGTTGGAGCAGGCAGGCTTGCCCAAGAGGTCATTAGCTGTTGTCAACTGTGCGGGCCAACAATTCATGGACTTTACAAAATCCTGGACACCTGGGTAATGTATACCAATAAATTTCAACAATCAAAATATCTTTTCAACAAAAAAAAGTGACTAACCTTTGATAATAATTCTTTTCAGGTTTAAACAAAATGTCCAGAATTCTCGAGTATACACAACCAAAGCCCTAGCTAAAGCTATAAACCAAAGCAATGACAAGCCAAAAGTATATGTTGTCGTCACTGGCGTGGGTGCTTACGAACCTTCCGAGGACAACAAGTATGACGAACTCAGTCCCACAACAGGCCGTGACTTTTTCTCTAGACTTACCGTAGAGTGGGAAAAAGCAGCACATGTAGATCCACCTGTAAGGCTTGTAAGTATTAATGCAATATTGTATGAAATTTAGAATCCTACTTCTCCATACGGTCAAATGTTTGTTAATGAATCACGCCTCAACGAATTTGGAAGGTTTCAAAAAGTTCATACCTACCTACGATAATTTCCGATTGTTACGCGGGTGAAGTCGCTGGCAAAAGCTGACAATAAATACAAGTATGAAAGATAATTTAACATTGTAATTAAATACGACTAAGAAAGATAATTGAACATTGTAATTAAATACGACTAAGAAAGATAATTGAACATTGTAATTAAATACGACTAAGAAAGATAATTGAACATTGTAATTAAATAAGAAAAGAAAGAAAAGAAAGAAAAGAAAGAAAAGAAAGAAAAGAAAGAAAAGAAAGAAAAGAAAGAAAAGAAAGAAAAGAAAGAAAAGAAAGAAAAGAAAGAAAAGAAAGAAAAGAAAGAAAAGAAAGAAAAGAAAGAAAAGAAAGAAAAGAAAGAAAAGAAAGAAAGAAAAATAATTTATTTGGTACAGCACAAGGCACAAACACAATATAGGTAAACACGAAACAAAAATAAAAACAAGAAGCAAAAAATGTAGTTGTGTGCCTCACGGCTGCACCAAAATAGGTCCAGTTCAGCATGAATGTCAGACAACTAGTGCCTGACGCTGGTTTTCAACTGAACCTGTGGTACATACCTACAAATAAAAAAAAGCGTGTGGTAAATACGAGCGTACGTATGGTGTTCGGACGTAAAGAATGGCACCATCCCATCTCTTCCCGTAATCCCGTAGGTGTCGTAAGAGGCGACTAAGGGACATACCAGAGAATGGGCAGCAGCATTCTCTGTGCATTATAACAACCACACTGCGATTGCCAACCCGCCTGCCTAGCGTGGCTATTACGGCAACCCCCCGTCTACCCTTGACTCCGGTAGCGATCAAGACCACAGTGAAGCAAGGGGTGGGAAGGCCTCCCACAAGGTGGACCGATGACCTGGTGAGGGTCGCGGGAAGCCGATGGATGCGAGACGCACAGGACTGGTCATTATGGCGACATTCGTCATCGTTGGCCTTGACTTCAAAGTTATTGACACCGGGTGTCCCAGGCGTTTCCCGACGTTTTATACATTTGACCTTGAGCTCTAGGTCATTGACCTTGAGCTCAAGGTCATTAACATTGACGTCGAGGTCACATGCAGTTTCCCCCGATATTCCCCCACCCTTTTACTCCCACATCACACCGGATCCCGAAGGCTTGATTAGGCGTTGTTTCGAAATTTTTTTTCTCAGTGCCCCGTTTCGTATCCACTGACCAAGATAATTGAACTTTGTAATTTAAAAATTTTTGTTTAGTATTATAATTTAACTAATAACTAACACTTTGCCCGGGACTTCCTTCACGAGAATTTTTGAATTTCATAAAAACTAAGTACCTACCCTTAAACCGTATTTGAGGGTCGTTTTGAAAAGAATTTTTATTATTCATTTTGATTAGAATTTGTACCTACCAAGCTTCAAGTTTGTTAACAATCCTGAAATCCTCCATACAGTCTTTAAATCCTCCTAAATTGTTCTAATGGGGGTAGTTCTGAAAACAAATAATGGCAAATTTTATTATTTACTTAGGTTATTATTTGTGCTAACTTTCAAGTAGGTATATTGACACACGGAATGAGATTTTGCATACAAACGAAGTTCCTCCTTTTCACCCTTTAAAGTTTGAATTACCAAAAACCTCTTCTTAGTGCTCGCCTCGGCAAAATTTCAAGTTCCTAGTCCCAGTAGTTTGAGCTGTGCGTTGATATGTCAGTCAGTCAGTTTCTCCTTTTATAATTTATATGAGTGTTGCCTAAAGCACCAACAACTAGAGTACGACCAAAACAGAATTTTCTAGCGAAACCGAAGCTTTTTCAGATATGTTAAAAATCTACCTATTGTTTACTAATATTTGACTATTTTTAACACTTAAATAAATGAAATAAAAGCAATAATTGAGGAAAAATATTCTTTTATATGTATTATGCTCTATAAGACCGAAGTCTGCCGAACAACGCGCGATATTTCACGAACGAAGTTTCGGTACTGCTGAAGGTTCGGCTGATTTTCTGCCGAAATTTGTCAATATCGAAACTGAACTTTTGGTCGGTCATTCGTCTGCAAATAATAATACCGACTATATTAACGAATGGTTCACTCTACAGGTAATAATTCGTTCGGGTGCAGTGCTGGGCCGCTGGGGAGGCATGATCAAGAACATGTTTCTCCCGTTCTACCTGGGGCTCGGTGGCCGCATCGGAAGCGGCAAACAGTACCTTCCGTGGATCCACATAGACGACCTCGCGCGACTTATTCAATTTGCGATCGAAAATGAATCAGTCACCGGTGTCCTAAACGGTGTGGCGCCGCAAGTTATCACCAACGATGATTTTACGAAAGTAAGTACGATTTTCATTTTTTATCGTAAAGAAAAGCTGTAATTTGCGGCTTATAATAATAATAAGTTAGTAGATAGTCGTTTCAGCCAATGTCTTAATAGCCAAGAGCCTCGACCAACACCTTAGGTGGCTCTTGTTAAGCGACTGGATCAAGGCCTTAATTCAGAAAGCGATACTTCTGGACACGGCTCGCATAGTCAGCTTCTTTTCTCTAGAGCCCTGACCGTCGGTAACTTGGAACCTGTTCCCGATAACGGTGGGATACAGTTTTTTATATTTTTTAATGTTTTTTTTTATATTTTTGAAATATTTAAAAATATAATTTGTATGTGATTACATTATAATAAATAAATGGAATAATAATTATTATTATCAGGAAACTAAGGCCCATAGACAAAATGCACAAATAATAATCTTACAAAATAATACCTATACTAATACATATTAAAACACTGGGCAAGTGCGAGTCGGACTCGCGCACTGAGGGTTCCGTATAAACTGCGCAATAAGGGTTCCGTACAAACTTACCAATGACAATTAACAGTTCAATTCCCGAATTGAGTTACAAAGATTTTTTCGAATCGCGAAAAAATAATAATTGTGATTGTGTTGTAGTTGTGTGACTGTGTAACTAATTTACAGTTTTCAGATTTTTTCCTATACTTGTGCTATGAGACCTTGCTTCATGACTTTCATGATTCTAGGTCAACGGGAACTGAAGTACCCTATGAATTTTGATTCCCTTGAGAGTGTCGAAATACACGTTTTTTGCGACCGTATCTTTTTTTTCCGTTATCTTTAAAGTTTGATTTTTTCACAGCTTCAAGGGACCGCAGACCTGAGTTAATTTCAACTCGATACCTCTACGCGTTCCCGGGATAAAGGGTCATGACAGACAGACAGACAGACAGACAGACAGACAGACGGACGGACAACAAAGTGATCCTATAAGGGTTCTGTTTTTTCCTTTTGAGGTACGGAACCCTAAAAACAACAACTAATCTATGAACAATTATTACACACGATATGACGTCGTCGTATTTCGCTGCGAGGTATTCTTCCACGGCCAAAACTCTCCTTTGTGGAAGGTCTCAAAATGGTGAGTCGGAACCCGCACCACTTAGAGCCACACGGGCTTAGAAGTCGATGGGTTGGTCTTGGTTGTGAGAGTGCCGTTTCTGTGAAATGTATTATTATAATCTTCTTCACGTGTCCATCGATTGACCACTGCTGACTGGTACTCATCATCATCATCATCATCATTTCAGCTGACAGACGTCCACTGTTGGACACAGGCCTCCCCCAAGTGTCGCCACAATGAACGGTCCTGACTGGTACTCAAAGTATTAAATTTTGTCCGATTAGCGGACAGCGGTTATGTTTGGACAGCCTTGTCAATTGCCTCGTTCAGATCCTGGATGATGCTTAGCATTATAGGTTGGGAAAGAGGTGTTTCACTGCTATACAGGGTAGCTTTGATATCGACGCACAAACGAATACCATGAATCCAGTACATGATTCTGGACCTCCCAGTGGTGGAATTATTCGTCGGTTTTTTCCTATTTTTTTTTTAATCTTTATTTTTTTTTTAATTTTAACTGTATAAAATCGTTATTCTAACATTTTTAATGAAATAAGAAATGAATGAAATACTATAACATAATTTTAAAATTAAAAATGTCATCGGGGTTGATTAGAATAACGATTTTATCAACCCCAATGAGTTTTTAGTTAATTAATTTTTAATTGAATTAATTATTTTTTTTACTAAAAATATCATCGGGGTTGGATTTAACGTTTTTGTATATTTATGTTAAGGTACTTTGACCCTGCAACTGCAGCCCCACATTCCTCCCAGCGCCCATGAATATTAACTTTAATTTAATTATATATTTTTTCAGTCCTTCGCCAGAGCTTTGAAAAGACCTGCTTTTCTGCCAGTACCCGAGACTATGCTGAATTTGTTACTTCACTATGAGAGAGCGATGATAATGACCAAAGGGCAATATGTCGTACCAAGAAGAGTTCTAGAATATGGATTTAAATATAAATACGCAGATATTAACGAAGCCTGCAAAGAAGTCGCTCACCTCTGGCCGAAGAAACATCCTCTTAAATAGAAAATTGATAAAGAATGCGAGATACCGATTGTTAACGAATTGTTCACGGTAGTGTTATATAACAGCAAAGCAGAGCCTTACCGTTATGTGCTAAAATGTCAGGCGTGCGAACGACGAGAAACGACAACGAGGAGCAGGGATGGAGCTATACGAGTATACCCTTTATAGCTCCATCTCTTTAACAATTCTGTTTAGGTCGTAAAATAGATAGCGTAAAGAGCTCGTGGTAGGCCCTCATGTCGGAGATTTTCGAATATGCATTTTTTTTGTAATGTTTGCTCTCAGTGTAATTTTGAATAACTTATAAGAATAAATTTTTGTTGACTAATAGATAAATGTATTTTAATATTTTTCACACCACGTGCTCGCAAATGTCGAATCAAATCATATGTCATGCAAACTTATTGTATCTAAAGCAAGTCATTGCCCTAGGCACACTGACCTCCTCTATTTAGTGCCTAGGCAACGGGCAGTAATACCTCTCTTTTGCGGTAATATTGTATACTAGCTTTTGCCCGCGGCTTTGCTCCCGTTAACTGACTATTCTGCTCTACCCAACTTTACCCTACTCTACTACCATTTTTTTAATTTTTTTTCTTTCATAAGATTCTTCTCCTGACAATAACAAACACAACAAAAAAAAAATAGTGAAATCGGTCCAGCCATTCACGCGTGATGGCGTGACCAAAGGAAATAGGGATTCATTAACCGACTTCAAAAAGGAGGAGGTTACCTATATGTTCGGTTGAATGTATGTTTTTTTTTTTTTATGTATGTTCACCGATTTCTCGGTCAATTGTGGACAGATTTTGAAAAAAATTTTTTTGATTGAAAGGTTATGCTTCCGAATTGGTCCCATAGAAATATTGTTATGATCTGATCATGAACTTCGAAGATATGGAACAGAACTCCTCATAGGATCACAGCAGAACCGTCGTAACAAGTAAAATTGCTTTGTTTATACGTGTAGTCGATGACTGACTGAAAGTAGAGGGGGAATATATCGAACTGATCTGATGATGAATCCTGAAGTTAGGCACCGGAACTCTGTAATAAATTAATGTAATCTAACCGTGTTTGGGATTATTAGAATTGTCATGAGATGCACTCTGGCTATAAGGTATTTAAGTTTGGCTGAGGGGTACTTTTTAGTGGTGGTACCATAACTAAAAAGTGTAAAATATAACTTTTTACAAAAAAAAAATACAACCGACTTCAAAGTAAAAAAAACACTGAAAAGTGCAAAATAACTTTAATTTCGGAAGTCGGTGTTAAATAACGAAGAGACAAAACTATTATAGAAACACCGACTTCCGAAATTAAAGTTATTTTGCACTTTTCAGTGTTTTTTTTACTTTGAAGTCGGTTGTATTTTTTTTGTAAAAAGTTTTTATTTTTATTTGTATTGATTTGAATTACGGGCCACTAGGCAAAATCCAATTTGAATTTGGAACCATAGATAAAAATTCGTATGAATTTTTAAGGTAAAGAAAGTAAAAATGTTCGAAAATCGAACTGGCCTCTACGAGCAAACACAAATAAAAGAAAACACTTAAGAGCATTCATCCGTTAAAACTACGTAGAAGCCAAAATCAATGATTTCCGACGGACAATATAACAATAATGTGTTTAATTTCTAGATAAGATATTGACGTCATATTATTGGGAATTTCATAATCTAGTGTATGTTCCAAAAACATTTTCAAATGATCGTATAGTTTTCCCATTAGAACAGTTCTTATCCAAGCCGTTTTTAAAACTAGCGGTCGACGGTCTACGCAGATGCGAGATAGTAGTTAAACCGTGTATGGTAAACTTACAACATTTTACTTAAAAAAAAAAATGATAACATTGACTAGTAAGTACCTACATGGCGCAAAAAAAAAAACACGATTGCTGTAAGTTTTCATTCAAGAAAAGTAATCTCAAAACTGTCATTTTTAGCCGTTTTTGGAGATATTAAACCTGTTAGTTTAGGATAATATATGAGGCATTTTTGTTTTTTTTTAGACTTATTAATTGAACGCATTTACGATCTATGACATGGTACAATAATTGTTTTAATAACTTATTTGTTTACACTACAATTAATTATTTAATATCACTATTTATTAGACGCGAAATCGCGTCAGCGCTTTGTACCGGCCGAGGTCTTTCAGATTTTTAGTCTTTCAATTCTACAGTGATACTAAATAAATTGTAGTGCACATTATTGTTATATTTTCCGTCGGAAATCATTGATTTTGGCTTCTGCGTGGTTTTAACGGATCAAAAAGGACGCGCGTGAGCCCGATTATTCCCGATGTCCACCACTTGTCTGGCTACCACTGGGGGACAGCGAGACAACTTTAAAACATTATTCTCGTTGTCCACCACTGGGGGACAGCGTCACAACTTTGTAAATTATTTCCATTCGCCACCACTGGTGGACAGCGACACGGATTTTTTAACATTCCCTATGGCCGCCGTTGGGGGACAATGGCACAACTCTTTTGATCCGATTCCCACTGGCCATCAATTTAAATTGTTTATCTAGAGACCGGTAAAGGATAGCTTAATATACTTACGGATTTGATTTTTAGCAGGGCTAAGGGTAAGACTAATTTAAATATTTATAAATTATATGGTAGGTAAATAATAGTCATATTCTTGAATCAACTTTTATTAAATGTTTCACTCAAGTATTCAAAAATGATCCTACTACTTAGCATTATATAATATAGCTTTGATTGGTTATTTTTTATTGAAGTGGGTAATTAACCGACTTAATTTCCACAGCTGGTTGACAGGCTACAATTTTTAAAATCGACTAGAACAAAAAGACAATAATAATTTATCACAATATCTAGAAATTGGCCTACAGATATGTACTAATCAACAGTTTTAAAAATCACATATGTAGTTAAACAAAAAGGCAATAATAATTTCTCACAATATCTAGAAATTGGCCTTTACAAGACCCATTTGGGTTTCTTGAATAAACTGATCGCTGTTAACATTATTATTGCCTTTTTGTTTAAGTACATATGTGATTTTTAAAACTGTTGATTAGTACATATCTGTAGGCCAATTTCTAGATATTGTGATAAATTATTATTGTCTTTTTGTTTAACTACATATGTGATTTTTAAAACTGTTGATTAATTTATAATATTTAATTTTTATTCCTCCGTCGAGGAATAGGATAATAAAACTGTGATTATGATTGTAATGTTCTAGTCGATTTTAAAAATTGTAGCCTGTCAACCAGCTGTGGAAATTAAGTCGGTTAATTACCCACTTCAATAAAAAATAACCAATCAAAGCTATATTATATAATTTTTGAATACTTGAGTGAAACATTTAATAAAAGTTGATTCAAGAATATGACTATTATTTACCTACCATATAATTTATAAATATTTAAATTAGTCTTACCCTTAGCCCTGCTAAAAATCAAATCCGTAAGTATATTAAGCTATCCTTTACCGGTCTCTAGATAAACAATTTAAATTGATGGCCAGTGGGAATCGGATCAAAAGAGTTGTGCCATTGTCCCCCAACGGCGGCCATAGGGAATGTTAAAAAATCCGTGTCGCTGTCCACCAGTGGTGGCGAATGGAAATAATTTACAAAGTTGTGACGCTGTCCCCCAGTGGTGGACAACGAGAATAATGTTTTAAAGTTGTCTCGCTGTCCCCCAGTGGTGGCCAGACAAGTGGTGGACATCGGGAATAATCGCGTGAGCCTAGTACGAATCGCTGTTCAGTTTAACAATTTTGTCTTTCTACAACTGGTATGTATCAAGACAAACATTCCTAGGTTTTATGTAAAGGTAAGTAAGATAAGGTAAGTATATAAATAAATACCTAATCTAAATTGTTTTTTTTTTATTGTAAATACCTACTAAGTAAAAAAATAACTGCAACTACATTATACGCTACGGTTTTGATACCATCGGTTTTTGACTTTCTCGCAGTAAGTGTGAAAAGAAGTAGACTAGATAGAGTAGTCTACTTTTACCTCGGGGATAAAGGGGCTGGCTAGTTTAATTCCCTTGCTACACTCAGGATTCTGAGCCTGAACTCCTTCGCTTTGCTCGGGAGCTACGGTTAATCTAGTAACGCTCGGGATTTACCCCCAGAATCCTTCGTGAAACTCTGATTTCAATATGCCCGTGACATATGGTACTGCGTTATCCCCTTTAGCGACTTGTTCGTCAACTCGCGACTGCAAAAGTCGCGAGTCCTTGCGAGCTGGCACTTTTCGATTTTACTTACTTTTTTTTGTTGTCAACTCGCTCGAACGTATAAAATATCTGATGTAGGTATTTATGTACAGTGCCGCCCGATACGAACCAAGATTCGCCGTCCTAGGCATACACTTGTCACCCCCGACGACCCCATTACCCTGCTCCAAGAGAGCCGTAAGGAAACCAGTACATTTCGCAGACAATACAGACTGCCGTCCTTCCGTTCTCGCCGCTGAGGCCCACCGCGACAATCCCGTCAACGTCCGCCCCGTCCCTTGCTCGAGCCAGCCCGCGCCGCTGAGCCTGTAGTTTAAAAAATCCCCGTAAATAATAATAATAATATCTTTGTTCGATTCAGCCTGTCCCTTGCTGCCCTCCCCCAGCGACGCCCTAAGCCGAGGTCCGTACCCCACAGGGGGTGCCCTTAGCGTGTAGTCGCTTAGTTTTAAGTTTAGTTAAGTAAGCCCTGGCTGGAGGCTTTGACTCTAGAATTAAGGCCGCCACAGGCAAGTCCGGTTAAGCAGCCGACAACCTCCTAGGTTGGCCAGCGAGAGGCCACAAAAAAAAAAAATGTACAGTCAGCTACGAAAACATCTTATAAAATGTGTGATGTAGATACCCAATTTGAATGTATTAGAAATTTTATGCGATTGGGCTCTAAAATAAAAGAAATATCGTTTATTAAAAATATATTTTTGCATGGAAGTGGGCGCAATTTTCTGTCGACTGCGTGTGAGCTGCGTGGACAATTAGTCTAGGAACTGTCTTATATATATTTATATTAAATTATTCATAAAGCGAGAGAGATTTAATCTTAAGGCGAAGTAGGTAGTGGTCAAACGGCAGCCTAACAAAAGTATTTTTTTTTTTTGTTTTAATGACGTGATCACTTGGACCTTTAAGTCAAGTCTTATTTTATTTTTCAAAACACTGCACTATGTAACTCATTAGAGTGCAGGTGCAACACATTCTAATATTTTTGTAAGTAGTATTTGGCAGCAAATGTATCGAGTCAGCCTTCTCGGCAAACTTCGCTGAGGTAGCCAAAACTACAATAAAATTCTCAGCTCCATTTTACCGAGATCGCGCCTGTTTCAATGATCCTACATTATGTCCAGATGCGCAGACATTTGAGATACAAAAATACACCAATTATACATCACAATATCCACTAGGAATCAATTTGCGAATAATTAAAACAGCCACTAAAAAAAAAAAAATGAAAAAAAAATAATAATATAAAATGTTTTTCTTTCTTTCTTTCTTTTCTTTTCCACTGAACTTCACTCGAAGAAATCCCACCAAAAACTACCAAAAGTAAAAAAAAAACTGGAACTTCTTTTTTATTCTGGATAGGCTCCTGTTTGATCACTATATCTCACCTGATGGTAAGCGACGATGTGGTCGACGATGGAGCATGCTTACCTAGAACCTAACCTATTCACTTTTAACGTATGACCTCTAGGTGGAATTTCACTCTTTAACTGTACGCACAATGAATGTGTTTAGTGCGTATGGGTGACATGACCACCATGTACCGGTGGCGCAACGCCGTACGTCTCGTGGTCTGATGATGGAACTGACTTGTTGGATTTGAATTGTGAAATTCCAATGCACACTCCTCCAAATGTAAACGATAGAAAGCAACTCGGCGTCGATGCTCAACACTTTGGAGTTTTGACTTGACATTTGCATCATTGCCGATGATTTTTTTGGCTCGCTTCTCAATCAACTCCAGTGCATCAAACTGGTATTTGGCACACTCATCTGAAAGATGAGAGCAGTACTCCATACACGATAGAACTTGCGCGTGATAAAGGTTGAGCAGCTGTTCCGGCGTGAAGTACCATCTCACCTTTGCTAAGATCCCCAATTTTTTGGCAGCCAGTTGAAGTAAAATTCAAGATCCTGCATCGTGGTGTTAGATTTCTCTATTGGTATAGCCTGAATTCAACTATCGGGCAGTTGCCCGGACTTGACTAAACACCCGTCTGGTAGGAGGATCTTACCTTTTTAACGGAGTTTAGCGTGACTTTACACTCCTAAAGTAACATTCTGGCAAAAACTGAATAGCGTGCTTGGGTATCCCGAAATTTAAGTAGATATAATCAGTACTTAAACGAATCAGCCAGAGTGGGCCAATCTGTTTTTATTTGCGTGCGAGTTAGCGACAAAAAAAGTAGGTAAAATCTGAAGGTAGGACCGTTCCGAGTTTCATAGTAGCGGGAGTCAGCACAGCAATAATTGGTACCTTCGTATTTTAGTCTTAATTACTGAGACACAAAAATTAAACTAAATAAACAATTTTTGATGAAATGCTGTGAGCAATTTGATAATTGATTAGGTATTTCGTTTTATCATAATGGGTTGCCTTTTCTGACCATCTACGCCTCTGAGCTACGGAATTTTAATTAACAGCATGGTATCATCACACATTTTTCACTCTAGAAAGTTTAAAAACCGAATTCAACTATTACGGTAGGTGTGTAACAATCACATCACACTAATATATGAAGGCGAAAGTTTGTGGGTGTGTCTGTATATTTGTTACTCCTTCACGCTCGAACGGCTGCACGGATTTGGATGAAATTTGGCACTCGGGTAGACCATGCCCTGGAATAGCACATACTTAGGATACTTTTTATCCCGGGAGTATAAATCGTCGGGTGACCTTCAGTTGCCCTTAACGTTCAATTGCCACGGTCACTTTGAAACGTTCCCGAAGCCCTAGCAGATATCGGCCCTGCTGGGCCCCTTTAGCTTTGCTGATATCTCCTTGAGGCAACCGTGGAACACTACGCGCTGTCTACTTTAGCATGGTCCTAACCTCACGATCGGAGGGCGAATTACCCATTGTTCGCGTCGTTCGCAAGCCCGCGCCTGCGGATACTCGAAATTGCCCTGCGACTCCCGACACCCAGGGCGTCTCCTTCAGCGGCGGCGTGGATATCTGTGCCCTCACGATAGCGGCCATCTCCTTTGCTCGCATTACTGCTTCACAGAAAGACGCGACCGCTTCCTTTTCCCTAACGCTCCGGACCACGGCCTGAACCAGAGCAGAGGTCCTACCACGCGCTTCGACCTAAACTGAACTGTTAAATAGATGGAGCTTACTGGAGCTATATAGGGTGTAAATATAGCTCCCTCTTTCTCACTCGTACGCCTGACATTTTAACTTCATGGAAAGGCCCCAGCCCCCTAGCCAAGTTACAA
This sequence comes from Mythimna impura, assembly GCA_905147345.3. Classification (NCBI taxonomy): domain Eukaryota; kingdom Metazoa; phylum Arthropoda; class Insecta; order Lepidoptera; family Noctuidae; genus Mythimna; species Mythimna impura. The sequence continues at coordinate 15,829,349 of LR990357.1, read as the reverse complement.
CCGTTTCGTATCGATTCTCTTTTCGTCGATCGCCTCGAGTAGGCCACTCCTCCGATTCCTTTATTCTGACGTCATCTCAACGCTCAGTCACGTGGTCAGAACAAAGGAATAGGAGGCGTGGCCGACTCGAGACGATCGACGAAAAGAGAATCGAAACGAAACGGTTGTAACTTGACTAGGGGGGCTGGGCCGCCGCGAGAGGTCGCCGTCACCGATCGCCTCCACTTTGTTTAAGTAGAAATTGATGTGTCTAAGTAGAAATTGATGTAACAGACTTGCTACTTTTTGACTTACTAATAAAAAGTTCCATGCGCTAACAGGTAATAAGATCCAACAGCGTTTTTTCGAAATAATTTTATTACAAAAATGTTTTTCTTACTTTCATTGAACACAACTTGGAACAAATTTCAGTTTGTTCAAGATCTATAAGATAATCTAACTTAACGTAATAGGAATTACCTTATTATTATTTACCTAAGTAAGTATACCTAGATACAAAACATTCGTTTAAAACTTACAAACAATATTAACAGCTTAAAATATATAAATATTTATAAATTGACCTACCTATCTAAACGTAAATTAACGCGTAGGTTCATATAAATATGCTTATTATAATAATTACTCATCTGGACGACGACACTTGGAAATTGGGAATAGATCTCTCTAAAACAAAATTGCTGCCGTTAACGGCAAATCTTTCGAATTTACTCTACAACTTGTTGATATTCTGTTAACATTTTGACTGGACAGCCTAGAAAAATGAGTTCGTCAATGTAGACCTGAGTTTATGAGTGTAGAGTATGTTTGAAGTTCAGTTCGTAAAATGCGCAATTTCAGTGGTTGGCTTCAATTTGTGCGAACCTCTCAACCAGCTTACTGACGAACTTGCGCAGGATGTCTTGGCGCATGCGCCCCACGTCCAGGACCTCTTCGTGGTTGGCCTCGTCATTGTTGTCATAGCTCGTTACACATTCATTCGTGATGAGGGAAAGCGCGAACACGTTTAAGTCACAGTGTCTTGCCGTGATAACCTGAAACAATAAAAAATCATTAGATTCTGTTTATCCATGAACTATATACCCAGTTGTAAGTCCTGGAAAGCGAGTAGAAATCCGCTGTCAAAGCATTAATACTTTTTCTTTTCGTTATGACTGGATCGTAAAGCCTGAATTTATTATACCTACTCCTCGAAGAAGGTGCTAGCCAGACATTTTAATCGTTGGTCTTTTTTTGGTTTATTTATTTTATTAATTTGTTACATCAAAATCATTTATAACATCAGCCAAACTGCATAGCAGTTTGTCGGCAGTACATTCTCGTGAATTTCGCTTAAAACTAAGACCACATCCGGTCACCCCCAAAGTTTGTAGGTAGGTACTCGTTGTGAGGTAAACAGATGCAGCACCACAACACTAACTGAGACCAACATACCGCAGCAACTATGGACACATAGACAGTTAATGTTTTATTAGAACATTTTTTAATTGGTTTCTATTGGTATCTCCATAGCATTATAATATAATCATCAATTGACTTCTTCTGCTCTGGGGTGTAGCGAGAAGGCGTGTCAGACTTTTACTGACTAAAACCCTCCTATGCTCCTTTCCGTTCTAGAGCCACGATAACTTTTTCGAACGTTCCCGCAGATCGATAGATAACTGCCAAAACTGCCTACACTCAGCAACCGTAGATACGTTCAAACACTGCCATCAGTCAGTATTGTTACAAAGGCACACTATCTAAGGATATCTGCTCACCTCGTGGACGGTGGACATGCCGACAGCGTCGACTCCGACCATCTTCAGCATGTTCAGTTCCGCGACGGTCTCGAAGTTGGGGCCTCCGAGGCACGTGTACACGCCCTCGCGCACTATGTTGTCGATGTTCAACTCTTTCGCTATCTGTAAAAGTACATTTCACAATTGAGTATTATTCTGTGTTTACCTTTGTAAAATAATTTATATTAAACCACAAATAACACTAAAAAAACCTTTTTATAAAACAGCATCAAAATTTGATAATAATGAAGCTACTTAGTTAGCATTTCAAATATTGGTATGAGGAAGTGTATGTATGTAGGGGCGTGGTAGGAACATCTGCATACACGCGTAACCTTATAGTGGTGACGTCACATTTCAGTTTGTGCATCCTTATTCTGTTATTTGACAGTTTCCTCTTCCACCAGATTTGAAAGAACGGATTTGAAAAATTCTTTCTGTTTGCGATTTTGGTTATATTATTATACACTTACTAGCTTTTGCCAGCGGCTTCGCTCCCGTCAACTGACTACCTACCCTACCATACTCTACCATAATCTACTCTACCCTACTCTACCCTTGGGCACGCCATAATTATGGCGGTAAGTCCCCTCTTTGAGGAGTGGCTGGAAAGGCAACACGGCGTCCTTACCTTCCGCATGACGCAAGTCCTCACCGGACATGGTAAGTTCAGGAGGTTCCTGCACCAGATATGTGCAGAAGAAACGCCCGGGTGTCACCATTGTGTGGACCACCCGGAGGACACGGTGGAGGTGTGCCCCGCTTGGGCAGAGAAACGCCGTGTCCTCGTGGGGGCGATCGGCGGCGGCGATCTCTCGCGCCGGGCCTTGGTATAGGCCATGGTCCGGAGCGAGGAGGAGTGGCAGGCGGTCGCCTCCTTCTGCGAAGCAGTAATGCTAGCAAAGGAGGCGGCCGATCGCTTGAGGCAACGGTCCTCACGCCCTAACCGCCGCCGGGATTCCGATCCCGATTTCCGGCCACCGTAGGTGTGGGCTTGCGGACGGCGAGCAATGGGTGGCTCGTCGTCCGACCGTCCGGTAACCGTCCGGACCGAGCCCAAGTCGTCGACGGCGCGTGCTGTTCCACGGGCGCCTCAAGGAGATGTCAGCAACTGTAGGGGCCCAGCAGGGTCGAAGCCTACTGGGGCCAAGGGTCTGATTCTGAAAGGAAGACTCGGCCCTGGTACGAAAGGCAACGAGGAACAGGAGTGGGTTTTTAGTCAGTAAAAGTCTGACACTATCTCCCGCCCCGCCCAAGAGCGGGGGATGTCATAAGATGATTTTCCCACCGAAAAAAAAAACCATACTCTACCCTACTCTACCCTACCCTACTCTACCCTACTCTACCCTACTCTACCCTACTCTACCCTACTCTACCCTACTCTACCCTACTCTACTCTATCAATAATTTGACAGCAAAATCCCCATTAACAAAATGATCCGCTCTTTATTGAATTCATTTGTTACAAAAAATGTGATAAATGAAGAACCGCTCGACCGATTTTGTGCAAACTTCACATAAACCATCTACTAAATAGTCCGAACAAAGCCTAAACATTTGGTTTGGATAAGTGAGCCTGTTCTTGAGTTACAAAATTACAACGAAAAGTGGCATTGATTTTTATATATATTGATATAGCTACATTAATAGATGCGAGACGCACAAGACCGGTTGTTGTGGCGACGCTTGTGGGAGGCCTATGTCCAACAGTGGACGTATTTCGGCTGAAATGATGATGATGATAGCTACCCGCTAATTTGCACCTTTAGTCCCGCGGTCTTTCTCAGAAGAACCGTGTTCTTTTTCAGTATAAAAAATAACCACTGTAAGTTACTCTTCGGCCCATAGATTGTTTGTATATTATGTTGCTGCGCTGTTGCATGAAATAATAAAAACAGCAAACACACTTTGGTAATTTGTGACATCATTAAGAAGTGGGGATTTTACTATTATCGTCTTGTTATCAAGTTCTGCCTACAGTAAGCTAGTTTTATAATCTATTTTCACGTCTTTAGTTTCGTGACGTTAGGAGATTTTCCCAAGTGTCGGTAATCTATATTAAAATAATCAACTTCGTGATAAATAAATCCGGGTAGAGTTGCATGCACCACAGTAGGTAGGTACCGATACACAATAATCCATAAACCTTTTGGATTATGACTGCCTGCTATCTAGTGAAGACGTCTTGTCGGTATTATCAAAATGAATTTAGTATTTTTTTTTATGTAGGTATGCTATAATATTATAAAGGATTTTTGTGTGTTTTTATTTTTGTATGTTCGTATTTTTGTTTGTAATGAATAAACTCAAAACCTTCTGGCACCAAAAAATGGCAGAACTCTACTTTATCATTGAGTGACATATCACATAGGCATCTATATTTTCTATAATGTGTAAGTTATTATAATATAATATTGCCTATTCAACCGTTGTTATAATAGTTGCCTTATGTACATGTAATTACCTTAATTTAATGTAAGTCAGAACAAAGTTAGCAAGCTTCAATTATAATGTCTATGCGGCGGTCCCCAAACTAGGCACGCCGCCTATATCTTGGGGACTTTTTTTTAAGGGTGGATATCTTCCAATGACTTCTCTCGCTCTGGGCGGAGCGGCAGGGCGTGTCAGACTTTTACAGATTAAAACCACACCTGTGTCCTTCAGTTGCCCTTTGCGTTCTAGGACTACGGGTTTCCTTTTCAGAAATTCCCCACGGTCCTAGCTAGCGGGCCTCGGCCCTGCTTGGCCCCTACGGGTTGCTGACATCTGTTAGAGGAGCGCGTGGATCACTACGCGCTGTTGACGACTAGGCTCGGTCCTGTCAATTACCGGACGGCCGGACGGCGAGCTACCCATTGCTCGACGTCCGCAAGCCCGCGTCTACCGTGGCTGGTAATCGGGGTCAGAATCTCGGCGCCTGGGGCGTGAGGACATTCGTTCCCTCACGCGTTCGGCCTACTCCTTCGCTAGCATTACTGCTTCGCAGAAGGAGGCCACCGCCTGCCATTCCTTTTCGCTTCGGACCATAGCTCGACCCAGGACCCGGCGCGAGAGGTCGCTGCCACCGATTGCCTCCACGAGGACACGACGGTGCTCTGCCCAAGCGGGGCACACCTCTACCGTATGCTCCACCGTGTCCTCCAGGCGGTTCACACAATTGTGACACCCAGGCGTTTTTTCCGCCTAAATCCGATGCAGGATCCTCCCGAACTTGCCATGTCTGATGAGGACCTGCGTCATGCGGAAGGCGAGGACGCCGTGTTGCCGCTCCAGCCTCTCCTCAAAGAGGGGACTTATCGCTATAATTGTGGCGCGCCCAGTATGTATGAGTGTGGAGTGTGTGTAGGTGATAATGTCTGTCGACTGTGATGGGATTCCGACTGCGAGTTAAATGATATGAGAAGGTTTTCTGATTCTTCGTATGTGAGTTCTAGAAACCAATTTCTGCCAACTTTTTTTATTTAGATATAGAGAGGAAGAGTTTCAGTCGATGAATCCTCACGATAAAACAAGTCTATAATTTAAAAGGTCTCATCCATAAACTTGTTCAATTAAATCTCACGTGCAATTTTATTTGTTGGAATAAAAATATCTCTGAAATGTTAATGGTCTTCCTGATCAATGAATAAAAACCAACCCAGTATTCTACTTTTAACCACAAATATGTCACAGCGCTCTAACAAGGCAAACAGGAAGGTGGCTCACACGACATTACGCAGTTCATTTTGTTATGCGTCAAGTTGTAAATCGTACCCGCGACCCCTGATAACCTTGGCTCTAGTTATGTTAACGAAACCCGGCTATTCACAAAACAATTTTCAAAGGATGACAAAGGAACTGATTTACTACGGGTTTATCTAAAATCTTTAGCTGCATCTGGTTTTAAGAAAGACGCACATTACAGGTCATAAAGTCAAAGATTAAAACTCACGTGCAAGAAAATGTGTAACGATATTACGTAGGTATATATTATAACTGACATTACCCCCCGTGACAATGTCATTAACGGTAGATAAGGTTTTTAGATAGTGGTTTGATACGTTGAGAATTTTATGTCTCTAATAGTAAAACTTACTTCTCGTGCCACTTTTCTGTATTCGTAGTTGTACGCTTTGCTCATGGGGGGGAAGCGTGGTCCGAACCTCTCGTCGTTAGGTCCGTGTAGAGGGTTGTTGCCGGCGAATCCCATCATGTTGATGTGATCTTTCACGATCATGATGTCACCAATCTTGTACGAAGGGTTCAGGCCTCCAGCTGCGTTGGTAGCTATTAAAGCTTTGATACCGATGAGCTTCATCACCCGAACTGGTAGGCAACACTGGAATTTTGGAAAATAGTCTACATTACTAAGGCGTTTCTCTTTCACTACCCTGTAGTTACTTAATCTTATCGTTAATCTTTCAGAATCAAGTAACGTAGTCATAGCTAGACACGTTTTGATAGCACCAATATGGCACCAATAAACTGTCTGTTTATTTTTGGTAAGTATCACGTTTTGTGATAATTAAAGCCCATAAGTTAAGTTTTTATTATTCCAACATTCCTACTAATAATATTCTTAACACAAACTTTATATTTTTTAATATTTCAAAACCAAAAAAAAAACATTTCTATAGGTATATAAAAAATGCTAGTATCAGATATTCTCTGGTCACAATAATCCTGTCAATTTAGATGGACCTATCCCAGTACAATGTGATATGACCATTATCGAGAACTGGTTCTTGCATATATCTACCAGTAGTACGGCATGCACTTCCGATTCCACAAGAGAATTTTCAGACCAAGTTGCTGATGGATAATCCTAGTTACGAGGTTGTGACTTGTGCCTATGCTAGAACTCTCCGTTAGCTAAACTAGAATAGCCAAAGACAATGTGCATTTCTTATTCTGTGAATGTGCCGAATTGATTATCCCGGACAGACACATGCGACGGAATAGATGTCAACTGCACCTAGATACTATCTTTTACAATAAATTTCTGGTAGTGTTCTTGTGAAAATTAATCATATATTCATTCATTTTCACAATAACATTACCAGAAATTATTAATTATAATTATTACCCATTCATATTTCGTAGAGAATAATGATATGACAAAACCATACTGATAACGCGTGAACAGCTGCTCTGTTACACAATGTAACTGATTAGCTGATTGTCCACTGTTTCTTTGAAAAAAATACAGTAAGAACTAAAATTAATAGGGTGTACAATGGACGATCTTATCGCTAAAAGTGATATTTTTACTAAACAAACAATTTGAACGAAACGCAATGTTGACTGTTGATGACCAATTCGCCTTTAATCTCCAATCAGTATATATCACACGTGAGCAATGTTTTGAGTTATTATTTTGTTTACCAGTGTAGAGGTATCTATCTAACCGCATGTCAAAACATAAGGTGCGCAAAACGGGACTTACCCTTTTGTTAATTTTCCCGTAGGATATAGTTATTGCTGAGTAGCTGACAGAGAAAGGAATTCAGCCATAGGAGCTAGGACACGAGTGACAGATATCCTCACGAAGATAGACCAACTGAAGTGGAGATGGGCGGGTCATATGCTAATAATAAAAATTAATAAGGCCAAGACAAATGGAGCAAAGTCCTGACTGAATGGTACCCTAGAAACGGTTAAAGAAATAAAGGTCGACCACGCAAAAGATGGGAGGACGAACTTAAACTTACAAAAAATCAAAACTGGCGAAGAGTTGCTAATGGCAGAGTACAGTGGAAGAAGTTAGAGGAGGCCTTTGCCAAAAGGCACACTGAACTCCGGGACATTTTATAACCCAAATGAAATATAAAATCAACATCAAAAAATTAAACAACAAAGGAGTCTTCAGGATACAGGGGCTATTGAAATTGAAATCGAGGATATAGTTTAGGTAAAGGTAAATATTGCTCAAAAACTGGACTTTTAGTCACCTGGGACTTACTGGAATGATTCTTATAAACATCTTTGTTCGTAGAGTTTCCTTGTATGTATGTAGGTCATATTGTCTAATATGGAACTCCCTATTTACAAGACGCTAAAGTACGTCGCTACTCGTCGTGTTTCTGTTCAGATTTATTTTATTTATCAGCTTGTCAAGTGCGTTTTATTTTCTTGACATATTAAACGGCCCTAAAAAGAACAAAAGCGTCGATCGCTGGTAGTATTTTATCTTAACGTGTCTGTTCCATTCCATTGTAATGTTCACAACAAGAGATAACCCCACTGCTGGGGGTCGTGAACGCTTTGCATCAGCCATATCCAGATACGGGTAAGTCAACGACGAGAATTTTCCGTAGATTACGAGAATGTTTTATTCTTTTTATAGACGCGTAGTTTAATTGACAGTAAAAATCGTAAGACTTTAATAAGTGTTACATCATTGTTATCACCGCTTGATCTCGTAGAAAAACAATATTTTATCGACGTTTTTTTACATACACTGTGATTCGTATGACGTTATCAATATTATTTGTTGTCTTGGAGCAATAAGTATAGGTCCTAGACTCAGATTATGAATTAGTTTCGAGAGTATCTATCCTCGCCGATTCTTATCTAAAAGACTTGTTTCGTGCAGCAAGCTTGAATCATACATTCCACTTCATATTCGATTTTATCTGGAACTGCATTAATTTTATGATAGTGTAATTTACCTTCCACAATGGATATCCCTCATAGTAGTGGAACCGTCCTTGCATAGCCATCACCGGGATCCCGTTGATCTTTCCGAACACCAGCTGGCCATGGTGACCCTCAACAGTGCTCACGGGGAAGTTCGGAATGTCTTCATATAAAATCGATACTGGTTCTGTAATGGTCTCAGCCAGAGATCCTGCGAAAGACATATACACTGTACTCTCACTTTTGACCACATTTTATAAAAGTGCTATATTGAGTAAAGAGTCAGACTGCGCTTTTTTCCTAGCAACACCTTTCAAGTTATTTCATTTAAATTGGAGCCACCTGCAACACAGCGCGGCTAGGGAAAAGTTGAGGACTAGATGTACAAATTAATGAAATAAGAAACAGTTTAACTCATTACTGCTGCAGAACGAAACTACGCAAAGTGAACATTTCAATAAACAACTACCTACTAACTATATTAAAAAATTCTAAGTGCTTAATCAAATTTTTAAGGACGAAATAATTTCAACTCTTTGATATTTTTCTTTTTATTTCTTTGAAAGGAAATGTAGTCCAGTTTTTATTAAGGCGTCATGAAAATGGAGTCTCTAACGCCATATAATTTATGACTGTGTTCCCTTTGTATAACTTCGTAAACGAATAATAGCGTGAATAATATATACCCTCTTTCCAATACGAACCCATCCCAGAGCCGCAAATAATGCCGATGTGTGGTTTCACTGATATGCGAGACAATAAGAAGTTTGCGATCTCCAGCAGGGTTTCGTAAGAGTATCTGAAATAAGATGAAAATGGATGTCATCTTCATGAATCATCAAGATGGTATTCGTAGTCGCAACTGCTGCATGCCATTATTTTGTAAGAATCTCTCATTTCATAAAAAAAAGAAGGAGAGTAGGAAGACAGAGATTACAGCCCAGTCTATGGGGAAGTATGGATATTTATAGAATCCTACATGGTCAGATCCTTATGAAGATCAATTATTGTTTATGACACGTTTCACTGCGAGCCTTGCTCAGTTGCATCGTGACTCGGCCTAATTTATATGAACTCGATGCGACAGCAATCGCCGACTGGCATATCAGTCACGCCAGTAAATTGATGCACTTGGCATTAATGCGAAAATATGTGAGATTCGTTTACTGATAGATTCTGAAGTCGTACAACTTCTCACATTTTTTTAGTGGTACCTATATTTTTGGTGCTTGCAGCTCAAGCTTGTCTTCCTAAATTAACGCCTTTATATTATTATGATATGAGATACGCGTGAATTTCTACTTATTGTTGTCATCACTTTCTAAAGTATTATACTTCACTCAAGTATTAGCAAAATACTTAAGTGAAGTATAGAATACTTGAATATTGTGCCATTTTCTTGGAAAGACAACGCAACGCAACTCCTCCAAATGAGGATTGAGATAATTATAGTCTCATAGAAGTTATATTATTTACTTACATGAGATTATGAAATAACCTAAATCACATAAATGTTGAACGTATTGCAAAAACTAGAAATAGATACATGGATATGTTTTGAGGGTAGCTTAAAGCTACAAACAAATGTGAGTTCGTTACATGGTTCAACTGTCAAGGTTACGAAACAATTTACCCAAACACGATTTTAGAATGAACTAGTTTCGCCTAGGCCAAACTCTCTATATTAGTCCAGAGTGAGCGAAGCGAGCTCGGAATTTTAGGACATCCTGAGTCCCTGACACGGACAGGTTAGGTGAGAAGGCTAAAGCGGGAGTGGAGTGGAGCGGAGCTCTCGCCTTACGCTTCGTTATTATTTTTTTATAACCGCGAGCTCCGCGGAACGAGAACTGGTTTGGCTTAGGCGAAACTAGTTCATCCTAAAATCGGGTTTTTGCCGATGTCATAAACTTAAAAAAAATAAGCGTAACTGGATATGGCTCTACACAATTGCAGAGAATATAATAGTAGGTAGTTAGGTTCTAGTAGTAGGTTTTTAAGAGTGGTTTTGGATTTAGATTATTTGTGATCTTTTCGTAATTTATTAAAAAATTTATAGATTGTTAATCGGCTATCTAGTTTACTAAATATCTTCTGTCCATATAATATAGTCTATCATACCTAGTCTAAAGTTCTTCATCTTATTTAAAACCTAGTTAATTTGGCGCATCTTTTAATTTTATCAGAACTGAGCACATTGTTTACTCGTATCTTTATCTTAACCGTTATCAGTCAAGATAATTTCGAGATAACTTAACACGCCCCCATAGTAAAAATAATTCTGATATCCGTTTTTTAATCACGTTTATAACAAATACACATAGAGTAATGATTACATCAGCAGGTTTAATTTAATCTATAGATTTATCTAACGAAGGAAAAAGGCCTGTCCTATCTCAAGAGCGTCGGTCGGTGTTTTTGTAGCTTGTCATCACCGGTCGCTACTACTCTCCGCACGCTTGTCAATTGCATATAATTTTCAATCTGCATCTCTCCGGGCGTTCGTGTCGGCGCTGAGATGATTGTAGTCATTATATTGCCATTCCGTGAGGAAAAAAACTCGTTCATTATAATTCTTCCTTGAATTTTTTTCCTACTGGCTTTAGAATTTTCGCTGTTATTAAATTCTAGACTAAAATATGAGGAATTTCCTGCAATCGATGAGTACTTATAGAGGTATTATTTTCACAGTAATTACGATGATTCATCTAATAGACTGTTTTCCCTTTCGGTAAATAAAGTGCTACCTTTTCAGAAAATTTAACGAAAATCGTGGTTCATAATCAAACAATAATAAGTTGATGATTTACCTACTCAAAAGTCCAACTAATTTCAAACTAGTTCCGCTAAGAACATGACCGTATAAAGTGATCGGTCTGCTGATGTAAGTAGGTAATTGATAGATCGAATAATTTTCAAGGATAGAGGACTTTCTGAACACTACGATTGATTGTTATTATTGTTTCGTTTATCGTTTAACCCTTGTTAACGTCTATTGGATCGTTAACGTAACGAAACAATAGGTCTCTCTAGAAATTATCGATAAGTTTTAACGAATGGAAGGTTAGGTAGGTTTTATAAGTTTGGCGACTTAATGAAAGGCATGAAATTTAGTGATCAAAACTGGTTATCGTACAATTATACCACCCTCTGATTACATTATAAATTACAAAATAAATGATTATGATTATGATCACCTAATTGCTTTGCAAAGTTTTTAACAACTAGTTACGCATATTAAATTGTATAAAATAAACCTTTAAGCATTATAATAGTTTCCTGGTAGGGTTGCGAGATTGTTTGATAGTGTTACCGCGGCCCTGAAACGCGAAGGGTAACTGAAGGAACTCTGGTGGCTTTTAGTCAGTAAAGGACAGACACACCCTCTCGTTCCACCCGGAGAAGGAGAATTTATTGGAAAATATACACGAAAATTAAGTTGTGAAAAAGATGAAATTTCCAAAATTTAATAATTCAATTAGAATTTGATATTATACTTTAATTTGTTATTCAACCACTATAAATATATTCTTTGAAATATACGACCTACAACTTGAACTACAGTAACACTAGACTTGAGTATTTGTAAACACCACTGCTAAGTATTGCTGGTACATACCCTTTAGGTGAATTCCCATTTCCGTTTCCATTGGCACCATCCGTTTCGACTTCAGGCAGAACTTTCTTCGCAGGCATAAAAGCCTTGGTGTCATTTATGTCATTAGCGTTAATAGGAGCCATCACTGCACTTAATTAATTATTGTTGTTATTAAAAATGTTAGCGTAGGTGCTTATTGGTTGATGTCCGAGCATGTAGTGCGCCGGACGATTGACTTCGTCAGTTTTATACATTGAGTCAGTGGTCGCTTTGATACAGTTATCATCGTACAAGTTCACTGGGTGTGTTAGTTTCAGCAGCAGATCAGTGGAAGGGTACGTCCTCGCTTTATCGAAAAAAATAAATGTTTAATCTATGTTTTCAATTATTTAAATTAAGATTTAGTTTTCGTAACTCGTTTGGGTGGTGGTACCTACGTGTAATTGCACTGGATTACATCATTTTAGTTTATATTATCTTTCCAAAGTGTAGCTCTTAATTGATTTAAGCTGTTGATCCCCGCAATAACGCCGGCGTTCACGCGCCATTGTCTTTCTATTGTGTCTCTAATTACGCTACTCAAAAAGTTAATGTATTCGTTTATGAATTTATTTGGCAGGAAATGGGATGGGTCGCGTGCAAGTTCGATTTTATTTTGATGATGGCCTACGTAGGTACAATTATTTTTTCTGGGTCTAGAGATTTGTGAAGATTACGAGTTTTTGTGCATATAGTTATAAAAGGAAATATGTATTTGCGGAAACATTACAGAACTTGTGTGGGTGAGACTCTGATTCCTACATCAAAATAATGACAAACAGTGAAATAATAAATCGTAACTCAAGAAAATCACAGCAAGTGCTCGCCGACATTGGTTATTTTATAATTAAATACCTGCAGTGAGCAGCGCAAATAGTTTTTACATTTATACTTGTCCAAGGATACCAGTTTATTAAAATCCTGCCCTTATCTGTTGACTATGTATTAGGGTCACGCAAAATATATCGTCAAATTCTTACCGTTTAGTACTTCATTTAGCATCAGCTGATGAATTAATTGGGAATTAATGAACATCATGCACAGATTCATAGTTAATATTTATTCAAGATAGATAGAAATACATAAAAAAATTTTGTCCTTAAGACTAAGTTCCAAGTAAAACATATTACTTTATATACAATAAACTCACCACTGACACCACGGGCACCACTGGCAGATTCAATGTGGCTGTCGGCTTACATCAAGGGTCGGCTCTCAGCCCTTACCTCTTCCTGATGATTGGACGCTCTGACGTCGGACATTCAGGAAGAGGCTCTTTGGTGTATGCTGTTTGCCGATGACATTGTGTTGGTTGCCGAGAGTGGCCTAGAGGTCCACATCAGATTGGAGGTGCGGTGGCACAGACTGGAGAGTGTTGGCCTGAAAGTGAGTAGAACCAAAACAGTGTACTTTTGTTCTGCGATTTCAGCGGTCTCTCCAATCCAGTGCCTTTAGCTCTCGCTGGAACGCCTATACCGATCTGCTCCGACTTTCGGTACCTCGGGTCGCTCGTCCAACGGGATGGTGAGGTAGACCGGGACGTAACACATCGGATCAACGCTGGATGGATGAAATGGCGACTGGTCACGGGAACAACTTGTGACCCACGGATGCCTCTCAAGTTGAAGGGTAAAATCTACAAGTCCGTGATAGGGCTTGTCATACTGTATGGTTCAGAATGTTGGGCTGTGAAAAAGTCGGATGAAAAAAGATTGCACGTAGCCTAGATGAGAATGTTAAGATGGATGTGTGGTGTGACGAGAATGGATAAAGTGAGAAATGAGTATGTTAGGGGAAGTTTGAAAGTGGCGTCAGTGACTGAAAAGTTGAAAGGGAATCGTTTGTCTTGGTATGGTCATGTGAAGAGGAGGGATGAAACGCATGTTACTAAAAGAGTTATGAGTTTACATGTGGATGAATGGAGAGGGAGAGGGAGACCAAAGAAAAGGTGGATGGATTGTGTGAGTAACTAAACACTAACTCCCTTTTCTTTCATATTACTTTATGAAAGAAAAGGGAGTTAGTGATAGCGTGACGAGTGACAGGACAGAATGGAAGAAAAAAACGTGTTGCGCCGACCCCAAATAAAACGGCACAAGGGCAGGAAGATGATGGTGATACAATAAACTCACTTTATACCGAGGTGCTTAAAAACAACTTTTTAAGTTCCAAAATAAATAAGTAACTCATCAAAATAATGTGACTAGGGGATAAAGCAGTGTCTAAGTCGCAGGGGGCATATTGAAATTCGAACGAAACGAAGGTTGCTACGTTTTAATCCCGAAAGTTAGTAATTGACTTATATAATTAACTCCCGAGCATTGCAAGGGAGTTAATATAGAAACCTGAGTGAAGTGAGGAATTGAAGCCGACAAAGACAGCTTTATTCCCGTGTTGGATTACTCTACTTTTTACACCATCTGTGAGATAATTAAAAGACAGTTTACTAAAACAAATTATATATTATAGAAATATAAGTATTATTTATAAGTTAATTTTAACTAAACAAATAAAATTCAGATTCTTTAGTTTTAATTTTCTTTAACGCTCCGCTCTTTCATTACTTTTTTTTAGAGACTTGACAGTAGCCACATTGCATTTTTTTTTTTGTTAGTGGCCAGTTCGACTTTTGATTAAACTTCTTTGAAGCACGTACATTTTAATCATAATTTAATTCAAAAAATGTGTTTATTTTCAAAGTAAGGGTTTTGGACGTTCCAAATTCAAATCTCATTATTCCCTAGGGATCGCCCATACTATAACAATGATATGAAACAGACACGGACATGATATGGGACAGAATGACTTGCTTTAAGTAATGGTTGTTCATATAAAAGGGTATTATCGAGCAGGTGCTGTAAAAAATTCTTTTTGCTTATTAAAATGGATAAATGCTCACCAAATACATATGTCCATGAGCGAGCTCGGAATTTTAGGGCACCCCGACATGGGCAGGTTAGGTTAGAAGGGACAACGGGAGCTAGAGTGAGCGAGCAAAACTAGCGAAGAAGCCCCCATTATCGCCTTCGTGTTAGGTTACTTTAAACCTCACAGACAGGAATAGGAGGCCAGTGCCCAGCATAACGTGTAGGTACTGCACTGCCATAGGGCCCATAGGTATAAAGAACGTCAACATACAAAAAACGAAATTGTTCCAGGTTTTGAGAAGGAAAATATAGATCTAACTAAGAAGTTAGTTCTATATTTGTTAAGTCGCAGCGCCCACAATTATGGCGGTAAGTCCCCTCTTTGAGGCGTGGTTGGAAAGACCTCACGGCGTCCTCACCTTCCGCATGACGCAGGTTCTCACCGAACACGGTAAGTTCGGGAAGTTCCTGCACCGAATTCGTGCGGAAGAGACGCCCGGGTGTCGCCACTGTGCGGACCGCCCGGAGGACACGGTGGAGCACACGGTGGAGGTGTGCCCCGCTTGGGCAGAGCAACGCCGTGTCCTCGTGGGGGCGATCGGCGGCGGCGATCTCTCGCGCCGGGCCTTGGTACAGGCCATGGTCCGGAGCGAGGAAGAGTGGCAGGCGGTCGCCTCCTTCTGCGAAGCAGTAATGCTAGCAAAGGAGGCGGCCGATCGCGTGAGGCAACGGTCCTCACGCCCCAACCGCCGCCGGGATTCCGATCCCGATTTCCGGCCACCGTAGGCGAGGGCTTGCGGACGGCGAGCAATGGGTGGCTCGCCGTCCGATCGTCCGGTAACCGTCCGGACCAAGCCCAAGTCGTCGACGGCGCGTATTGTTCCACGCGCGCCTCATGGAGATGTCAGCAAATCGTAGGGGCCCAACAGGGTCGAAGCCTACTGGGGCCACGGGTAGTGTGAAAGCGAAACCCGGGGCCCTGGGACGAAGGCAAAGAAGGAACAGGAGTGGGTTTTTAGTCAGTAAAAGTCTGACACTACTTTCCGCTCCGCCCAAGAGCGGGATTTGTCATAAGATGATTTTCCCACCTAAAAAAAAAAAAAAAAAAAACATAGTACATATGTTTTTAAAGTCACATGCATCTGTACTGGGGCCTTACCAATGACGTGTTAAAATATCAAACGTGTGAGCGAGAAAGAGAGATGGAGCTATACACCCTATATAGCTCCAACCTTCGTCAAATGGATTGCGTTAAGAGTTCGTGGTAGGCAGTGGCGGCCTTAGAAGGTGGCGAGCAGGACAACCGCCCGGGGCCTCACTCTTGTAGGGGCCTCGCACAATAACTTAATTTAAAAAAAAAACCCAATAATCGAAAATTTTTATTTTGTCCTACCTTTACCTTTCATAGTAAAGTTTATTAGTATAGTAGGATATAATTTCTCAAATTCTATGACACGAGATCAGTTTTTAGCTCGAGCCATTTACTAGATTATTGAAAAAGCAATAAACAACATTTTCAAATCCTCGTAAATATCTTTTAAAGCATTCATGACTTAGGTTTATCATCGTTGTCGTATATAGATATGATTGTTATTTTTCTAAATCTTCTAAAATAATATTTTAAATCTACATTCATACAGTACCTTTTTATAAATCTAGCATTTGCATTCACATACTTTGCTAAAAGGACAAGGGCTGCAAAGATCTGCCGCCCAGGGCCTAGTTACGGTTAAGGCCGCCCCTGGTGGTAGGGCCCCTGTACGCGCTGCTAAATGGGTTGCACCCACCTTGAATGTTAACTTGAAATGATTTTCACTATTAACCAAAGATTTGGTTAATTGCATAAGTACTTTTAACTATCACATAACTATCTAAAGCTATATGAATGAATGTAGCATGAATGATCGCTAATGATTACAGCTGTCTATGAATTCTGATTGTGTGCCTACTGCCGCTTTACAATATAATATATATAATAGGTATCATTCTTGAATGGCGACGGAAAACTACCGCAGCCCCCCTAGCCAGTGGCTGGAAAGACCTCACGGCGTCATTACCTACCGCATGACGCAGGTCCTCACCGGACGTGGTAAGTTCGGGAGGTTCCTGCACCGGATCCGTGCAGAAGAGACGCCAGGGTGCCACCATTGTGTGGACCGCCCGGAGGACACGGTGGAGCATACGGTAGAGGTGTGCCTTGCTTGGGCAGAGCACCGCCGTATCCTCGTGGGGGCGATCGGCGGCAGCGATCTCTCGCGCCGGGCCTTGGTACAGGCCATGGTCCGGAGTGAGGAGGAGTGGCAGGCGGTTGCCTCCTTCTGCGAAGCAGTAATGCTAGCAAAGGAGGCGGCCGATCGCGTGAGGCAACGGTCCTCACGCCCCAACCGCCGCCGGGATTCCGATCCCGATTTCCGGCCACCGTAGGCGCGGGCTTGCGGACGGCGAGCAATGGGTGGCTCGCCGTCCGATCGTCCGGTAACTGTCCGGACCGAGCCCAAGTCGTCGACGGCGCGTAGTGTTCCACGCGCGCCTCAAGGAGATGTCAGCAACCGTAGGGGCCCAGCAGGGTCGAAGCCTACTGGGGCCATGTGTAGTGTGAAAACGAAACCGGGGCCCTGGGACGAAGGCAACGAAGGAACAGGAGTGGGTTTTTAGTCAGTAAAAGTCTGACACTATCTCCCGCTCCGCCCAAGAGCGCGATTTGTCATAAGATGATTTTCCCACCTATAAAAAAAATAAAAAAATGTCAGTTTCATATTTCTCCACCTTGTCCATGTTTCCCAAAACAATTTTTAATTAAGCTTTATATTAGAAGGCCTACTGGGGCCATCGGTGATGCGAAAGTGATCCCCGGGGCCCTGGAAAAATGGCAAAGAAGGAACAGGAGTGGGTTTTTAGCCAGTAAAAGTCTGACACTATATCGCGCTCCACCCAAGAGCGAGGGATGTCATTAGATGATTTTCCCACCCGAAAAAGAAAAAGCCCCCTAGCCAAGTGATAACCGTTTCGTTTCGATTCTGTTTTCGTCGATCGCCTCGAGTAGGCCACGCCTCCGATTCCTTTATTCTGACGTCATCTCAACGCTCAGACACGTGGTCAGAACAAAGGAATAGGAGGCGTGGCCGACTCGAGGTGATTAACGAAAAGTCGGTGTCAAAAAATTAAGAAACAAAGCCGACTTCTGAAATTAAAGTTTCAGCATAATTCAAACCAGTTAAATCGGGTTCTCCATTCTTTAACCATTCATAAAACTCCATAGAATTATCTGTGGGATCTCCTTCACCATATGTTGCCATACAAAACACAGCTAAAGAATTCGGTATGTCTTGAAGTTTCATGAGTTCTTCCTAAAAACAGTCATGATAATACTTTTAATTGTAGGTGCAAACATTTTACTAAAGCAACAACCATTGGCTGACTTTTGATAGGAAGGTACCTAACTAACAGGTTTATAGAAAATGTTTTACCATATCGCATTCCTCGGGGTCAGCGACCATGCCCTTCATCTTGTATCGTATGCCTTCTTTGGCCAAACGACCAGCAAACTCCTCTCCTATGCCCGTCTGGGATCCATAGAATACGACTAAACTTCTTCCAGATGATTTTAGTTTGTTAATAAAAGAATTTTCTGTAACTTGGATGGATCCAGCAGCCCTGTGGACAAATAATTAATATTGTAATCATTAGATACGTATTAACATTGTAATTAGTAATGTAATTATTTCAATTCAACCAAAATTGAATTCAAATTGAAGCTTTCTCCGCTCACCACTAGGGTCAGAGTCAGAGTCATGATCGAGGCTTTTATTAAATAAAACTCTGCGAAGCTTAGTATGATTATAATAACGAAAGGACAATATTGCACAAATTCCCCAATCACGTACTCGATTTGCTAGGATTCAATTACAAAAACGTTCAGCCCATTTATATAATAAGATAAATAAGGAAATAAACATATATACAAAACAATACTATGAATGCAAAAATTCTTTAATTAATTGGATAAAACTTTTAAACTATGATGAAACAGAAGCACTGTTGACACTTGTATCATGATGCACGGTTGCTTTTACTTGCAATTGAGTGCAATCGTTTAAGTATTATTGGGATAGTGGTGGCTCGCACTCACCTCACATCACTTGTAGGCACACTCATTTTACACACACATAAACCTGCTCACACATTGACTCATATACACAATTACACAAGCATTATACTCACACTCACACACACACACACACACACACACACACATACACACATACAAATATTGTTTGTTAATATAAATATATAAATATTGAAAGTTGATTGTGAAGGAGCGGAGTCTCCCAATACAGGCATTACTCTGCTTAAAGGGAGGCTCCAATCTCAATTCTGTTTATGATATTTAGCTGAAGAAATAAATGTATTTTGATTTGATTGATTTTGATTTGATTTGATTATTTTACTAAGTTTAAAAGTAGCTTAATTGGGGATCTTACACACTTGCACAGTGCAAAAGTATGGATCAAGGTTGATGAATAGATAGGTAGTATACAGGTAGGTTCTTAAGTATTCAGTCGTCTGTGACTGTGACGTGAATACACGCGTATCAATATAATTTAATTCTTAATGGTATGGATCGACATAATATATGTAAGTGGGCTGACTGATATAACTATCATTTGGTAATTAACTATAGTATGTAAGTATAAAATGATAGTATTCGTTAGTGTACTTTAGTTAGCAGCAATTAGCCTCATTATTTTATTTCATTTACCTTCAATTGAATAGCCTTATTTTTTTAAATACCTACGGTAGGTACATCGGGCTCGGTACCATATATAGATACCTATTGTACTTAAGTATATAGTGGAAAAGGAAAGACCTGAGAGACAGATGCGACAGACGGAGCAGGGTTGTCCAGGGGTGATAACATTAATTTTGTCATAGGTCTTGGAAACCCATCAACTTGAAATTGTATTAATAATTGACGTATGGCGCAACAGTCCATGGTGCAACAACTCGCCTCGGATACTGCAAACTTTCTTAACCTATATTTCTTAAGTACCTTCCTACCGTAGAAGCTCAAGAGTCCCCGAAACGGTCAATTGCGATTGGTAATATTTACGTGAATGAAAATGTATTGACAATTGCTTCAATCGTTTAAAGTAAACGATCAATTTCAATCACGTAAATATATGTATTGTCAATCGCAATTGACAGTTTGGGGGGGGGGGGGGTTAACCAAATGATATACAAAATATGTAAAGAACAACACCCAAATCTCGCTACTATAAATTAATACGTATTTTATAGTGAGATTTGGGTCTGTTCAGGTTGTGTATAAAATTATCACAGACAGAGTGTCAGATCTATCTATCTATTTTCTTCCCAACAGGCCTGCCTGCGGATAGCTCAAATCAATTTCTCGCTTATGGGCGTTTGTGCAATTAGTCGTACTTGATTCGTGTTTTTACCAAACTGTGATGTATTACGTATAATATAAAAAAGTGTTCAATATTATATCCTTACAAATAATGAAGAATATGATGCGAACACGATTGAGCGTATAAAAACTCTAACTCTTATTCGCAGGGACGTGCGAGCAATACAAGTAAATAAGCCCGGCTTGATGTGAAAATAATACCTGACATCTATGTATATTATAGAACACAACAAATGAATTAAATTAAATAAAACTCTAATTTTAAAACTTCGCGCGCCTACGCGGTTACGCTAAGCTGCCATTTTGTGTTCAATGCGAAATTAAAATTGCAATTGCAATGTTGCCGCTCTGAGCGCAATCTCTCTGATCTCACTCTAACAGATAACAAAAAAAATAGAGATGAACACTAGTGTGTTGCTGCCTCTTTCTGTCGCAGAAGCTTTGTATTCGGTTTGAACTGCCATCTCACTTTTCCCTATAAAAACATAAAAATGTGAGTCTGTGTGAGTAAAATTTGACTGCTTATTCGATACGTATTTTTTACGAAAATTATGAAAATGGAACGGAATTAATTTAAATACAAATTAAACAATACACAATCACCAATGTGTGATGATGAAGATGTGACGTTCTTTTTTTCTATCGATGCGTATTTCGACAACACGGTCACACAAATTTAAAAAACTTTTTAGAAAAAAAAAATAACCGACTTTAATTTCGGAAGTCGGTGTTTCTCGGTATTGTTTGTTTCTTATTTAACACCGACTTCCGAAATTAAAGTTATTTTGATCCTTTTAGTGTTTTTTTAGTGAAGTCGGTTATTTTTTTTTTCTAAAAAGTTTTTATTTCACACTTTTTAGTTGCGATACACTTATAAACAGAGTGCCTATTTCTCATGACAATTCCAATTAACCCAAATACTGCTAGGTTACATTGTTTTATTATAAAGTTCCTGTGTCTACCTTCCTCCTCCCGGCTCCATCATCAGATCAGTTCGATAGTACCTTATAGCCAAAGAGCATCTCACGACAATTCTAATAAGCCCAAACACGGCTAGGATACATTGATTAATTACGGAGTTCCTGTGCCTACCTTCCGGCTCCATCATCAGATCAGTTCGATAGTACCTTATAGCCAAAGTGCTAACCATGACAATTCTAATAAGTCCAAACACGGCTAGGTTACATTGATTAATTACGGAGTTCCAGTGCCTACCTTCCGGCTCCATCATCATCATCAGATCACTTCGATGATACCATTTTCAACGTAACTATTCAGAATCATTCATTTATTTGTATTGTCATAGTCGCTTAACTATATCTTCATTGTGATATCTATTTGAGTATGAAGTTCCGTTGACCATTTCTGGTCTTCTTCATCAGTTCCACTTCATCAAATGTTACTTTTTGACTGTAAATGCTTAAGTTCTTGATGAAAATACTAAAATTAGCATAGAGTTGCCTATAATTTTTGAGGAGTTCCCTCGATTCCTCATGGATTCCATCATCAGAACTGGATTTTGAAAAAAATGGGACCAATCTGGAAGCATATCCTATAAAGGGAAAAAAAAATTTTGCAAATCGGTCCATAAACGACGGAGTTCCGAGGTAACAAACATAAAAAAAAAAATGATGATAAAAAAAAAATACAACCGAATTGATAACCTCCTCCTTTTTTTTGAAGTCGGTTAAAAAGTGAATCAAAACGAAACGGTTGTAACTTAGCCAGGGGGGGAGGGTTAGCCAAGTCAGTTTGATTAATTTTCTACAATCGTTAACGCTAGTAGAAAACTAATCAAATGTATGGGAATGACATCATCTCAACAATATTCGTAGCCAAGTTGACATCGTTCAAAATGACAGAATGAAATGTAATCATTTCTACAATGTCCATCGCCACATCTTTTAGTTTTATGGTATAAATGGTACTTACGCTGAGGCTTTATCGATTTTAGAAAGAGATTCGACACGAAACGGTCGTAACTTGGCTAGGCCTGCAGATCTGCATTGCACGGGTGCCATTTCCGATACATGACATGTACAGATTGCTTTTTTGAGATGGGAAATCATGAAATATCTACTCCCGCTCTGGGTGGAGTGAGAGGGACAGACTTTTACTCACTAGCACCCACCTGTGTTTCTTCAGTTGCCACTTGCGGCAGCGGCACAGTTTAAAGAATACCTACTAGCCGTGGCACCGAACTCTTTAGAAAAGTCCCATATTTATTAATATCATTTTGATAAGTGTACTTAGCTACTTTAGAATATCTGGCTATTAGATAAACCCGATACAGACTAGGATGACCTAAATACAAAAGACAGAACACTGTGTGTTACAGCTCAAATACAGAGAGACCTATGATGTTCATAAGCTTGGTAGTTGATTGATCTTACTCTGTCCCCTTATACCTAATCATATATATTTCCGGGGTGAGATAATTCTATCAAAAGCGAAACAAACAACAATATTTATAAATGTCTTATATAACTATAGCAGATACCTATTTTAATAAGAAAAATAGAGTTTTGCTCCTTCTCTCTCTACTTATCAAACTTATAAAACATTTAATTATTTTTATAATATACCTACCTACTAGTGGCCCGCCCCGGTTTGGTTCGGGTTTTAGAAATCTTTGAAATTCTCGGCTTTATTCTGGTATAATATGCAAGTCTTATATAACTATAACAGATATATTTAATAAGAAATAGAGTTTATTTTTATTTGATATAAACTAGTGCTTGACTACGATCCTACCTGATGGTAAGCAGTGATGCAATCGTTGATGGTGAGGCGCACTAGTTTATTAAGAGCCTATTCACTCTAGACTTGAAGACACCCAAATTATAATTGGATGGTAAGACCGCAGCAGGCAAATTGTCCCAGTCCTTCGATGTACCTACGCGGTATAAACGACGAGAAATCTTAGAAATTCGCTATTCTCAATTATAAAAGTGCATGTATTATACTCAAACCTTTCTCATTAATCACTTTGTCTATTGGTCAAAACCGCATGGAAATCTGTTCAGTAGTTTTTAAGTTTATCGTGAACAGACAGACAGACACGGTGGGGAACCTTGTTTTATAATAGGTATGTGAGGAAAAATTAAATATTTGTATATTTATAAATAAATACCAGACTAATTTGACCTTTTCTGAAAATGTCATTTTGTCATTTGAGAGATGCTATTATATAATAAAATTATTCAAATAAGACTTATCGATGCAAATCGATTCTATAAATCGCACTTAATATCCAAATATTCGCTAACTTGTTTTCTTTATAATAAAATGGTATTGTTTTTTTTTTCACAATAACATCCAACGGAAACACTTACTTAACTGATTAAAATTTAAGTGTAGGTGAATCAGAAACAAACAAAAAATAGCTTGTTTTGCTAAGAAATGGTGATTATTTATATTTTTAGTATAGAGTTACTCAGGTTCCGTTTAATTATGATTAGTAAACAGTTTTGTTGATTACTAGTATGACAAGCCCCCCTGAACATTAAACTGATCCCCACCAACTGTGTTCCCACGTTGTCGTCGTGGTGGGGCTTGCGTGTCTCTGTGATCTTGAGGGCTATTCCGGTAGAGCTACTCATGCCGGAAGGCCTCAAGTGAGAGACCAGACCAAGAGGAACACACACAAGGCGGAGTCCAGACGGACCGCCACGGAGGGTGCACTGTCCAGTAGCATCGGCACCAACAACTGTTGGTGCTTTTGGATAGTGGTTTTGGAGAGTGGGTTCGCCTCTGGTACGTGTCTGCATATCAGACATGACCATGATGGCGAACGCGTTTATTGGGGACCCCACCCCATTGACAAAAAGGCAAAGCTGTGGCCAGCACCAATATGAGCGCGAGTAGTAAAAAGATAACTACCCCAGGAGGGTACCTGCATGCAGGAGAATCCCTCCCCGAGCAGAGCTCGGGCTGCCCCTCGTATTCTGGGGGGGGCAACTACCGCCTCGGGTCTTCGGACCCTGTACCGTCCTCGTTGGACGCATTGAGCCAGGGTGGCTCACCTGCCGGTGACGTGGAGTCCCTGGGACCCGTTCCTAGCACGTCCGTGGCGCCGGCAGGTACAGAACAGGTCGGCAGGAGCTCCGGCCTTAGGGAGGTGAGTGGATATACGGTATCAGATTCCGATACCGCATCTTCGCTCACTTCAGAGACAATGGAGGTTGAAAAAACCTCGTCCAGGAGGGATCAGTTCCTCCGAAAGCGCCCCATGTCGGTAGAAGACCAGAGGTCGTCTTCCGACGAAGCTTCGGCCCGCAAAATATCTACCGCTAGGCGGGGGGCGGGCCGCAAGACGGGGAAGGGGAGGGGGCTCACTGCTCAGGAGACGGCCCGCCGATCCCTAGAAATCGCTAGGGAGGGGCGTCATCCCGGGGCGATCAGCGGTAGGGCTAGCCCTTTGGAGCCAGAGCCTTCTGGCAGCGAGTCAGACGGCATGAAGGAGGCAATGGCCAACTTCACAGAGGTCGTGGCAGACGCTTTAACAAGCGTCGCAAAGAAAAGGGAGAAGTCCTCCAAGGGAAGGGCCAAAACCCAAGCCACGATCTCAATCGCGAAGGCCCTTGAGACCGTCTTAGAGACCCTCAAAAAGTCCCTCAACAAGAAGATTCAGGGGCTCGAGGCGGACTTGGCCGATCTCCGAAGAGCTGGTCCCGAGGTGGCGCCAAAAGGAGGGCGTAAGCAGGGGCAATGCCAGTCCCAGCCCCAACCCCAGCCGGAGAGTGAGGTGCTGACCCTGCTGCGGCAAGAGCTGGCTGCTTTCCGGCAGCAACAACAGCAGCAGCAGCAGCAGTTCCAGCAGCGGGTGCAGCAGCAGTTTTCCGTTCTGGAGGGCATCGTGCTGCGCCCACCGCTCGCGGCCTCCGGCCAACGGAAGGCGGCATCATATGCCGCCGCAGTCACAGCTGCTGCGCCTAAGCCGGGTCCGTCGGGGCAAACCAAACGCGGGCCCACGATGGTGTCAGAGCCCACGAGGCCAGCCCCGGCGGCTAAGCAGCAGCAGGAGAAGCCTGCCCCCCCTAGAAAAGGCAAGGCTGCTAAGGTGTCAAAATCTCCTGCCACGGCAGTGCACCGTTCGCCCCCGCTACCCCAGCCTACAGAATCTCCGGCCGACGCCGAGTGGCAGGTGGTCGGAGAGAAGAAAAGGGCGGGCAAGGTGGCAAGGGCGGCCAAGAAGCGGAAAAGGCAGCGGCAGCGTCATAAGAGGGCCCTTGCGGCAAGGCTTCGCGCCCCAGCATCCGCAGCTGTAGTTATCACGCTACAGCCGGCTGCGGAAAAGAAGGGCGTGACCTACGGCAAGGTCATCACTAAAGCGAGGCGGGCGGTGGACCTCACTGAGCTCGGTATCGCCGGGGGCTTCCGAATGCGGCATACCGCGACCGGAGCCCTCATGTTAGAGGTCCCCGGGGTGAACAGCGGCCCCACCGCAGATGCTCTGGCCGACCAAATCAGGGCGTCCTTAGATGCGGAGGAGGCCCGAGTGTCCAGGCCCACAAAGTGCGTTGACATGCGCATTATGGGCCTGGACGACTCCGTGACGGTGGATGAGGTTGTGGCCGCCGTCGTCAAGACGGGAGGGTGCCTTACCGACCAGGTCCGGGCAGGCACCATCCGCGCTGATAGCACGGGCATGGGGGCAGTGACGGTGAGTTGCCCCGTGTCGGCGGCCAAGAACATCACCGAGGAGGGCCGACGGCTTTTGGTGGGCTGGGTCTCCGCGCGTGTAAAACTGCTGGAGCCCAGACCTCTGCGGTGTTATCGCTGCCACGTGGGACACCACGTGGGGGCCTGTTGCGCAGCGGAGGTGGACCGCAGTGACCGCTGCTTTCAGTGCGGTCAGCCTGGTCACAAGGCCGCCACTTGCAGTGCAGCGCCGCATTGCTACGCATGTGCGGCGGCAGGCAAGCCGGCAGATCACCGGGCTGGGGGCAGGTCCTGCGATCCCCCCACCAAGGCTAAGGGCAAGGCCCCGAGGCCCATTCCAGCGGATGTGCTCACTGCTGCGGCCGCCAAGTTAGCCACCGCCGCTATCGCTTCCGCAGACGCCGCCGCTGCAACCACCGCAGCTGTGCCCTTACAGGGGGCCCGGGAGGAGACTATAATGGACTGCCATTAATGGCTCCATTACGTCTCCTCCAGGCGAACATCAACCACTGCGCCCCCGCTCAGGATCTGTTGCTCCAGAGCATGGCGCAGTGGTCGATTAACATCGCCGTAGTCTCCGAGCCGTACTATGTCCTACCCAGGGCTGACTGGGTGCAGGACCTGAACGGCTCGGTGACCTTAATTTCGTCGGCCGCCGCCGGTACCCCGTCCCTCGAGGGTATCACGAGAGGACAAGGTTGCGTGGCAGCACGGTTCGGGGAGATGGCTGTGGTTGGGGTGTACCTCTCCCCGAATAAAACTCTCGCCGAACTCCACAACTCTCTTATGGAGCTGAACGCCGTCGTCGCTGGGTTTGGATCCCTCCCCGTGGTCGTTTGCGGGGACTTCAATGCCAAGAACTTGGCTTGGGGTTCCCGGTTCACGAACCAGCGGGGTCGGATGGTGGAGGACTGGGCACTGGAGACAGGCCTGGTTGTCCTAAACCGGGGTTCTGTCCCCACGTGTGTGCGGATGCGGGGTGAGTCAGTGGTGGACATTTCGTTTGCCAGCCCCGCTCTGTCACCGCGTATCGTCGACTGGCGCGTCATGGAGGGGGTGGAGACGTACTCGGACCACCGCTACATCCGGTTTGACGTCTCCGCCCAGACCCCGACCGCGCCAGTCCAACAGACCCCGTGTGGTCCACGGTGGGCGCTGAAGCAGCTGGACCGGGAGCTTCTCCTGGAAGCCGCGATGGTACAGGCCTGGGTGCAAGCACCGGACAGGCCTGTCGACATCGACGTCGAGGCAGAGTGGCTCCGGGAGGCCATGTCACAAATCTGCGACGTGGCAATGCCCCGAGTCCGGCAAGAACGTGCTCGGCGCCAGGTGTACTGGTGGTCGCCGGAGATTGCTGCACTGCGTAGTGCGTGCAATGCCGCGCGGCGCCGGTACGCCAGACATCGCAGGCGCCGCAACCGCCCGCCGGATGCAGAGGCTAGAGAGGCGGAGCTGTACGAGGGATACAGAGCGGCGAAGCGCACCCTCCGAGCGGAGATAAAGCGGGCCAAGTTGGAGGCCCGCAACGTGTGGCTGGGGACTCTGAACAGAGACCCGTGGGGACGCCCCTACAAGTTGGTGCGAGACAAGCTCCGCCCCTGGGCTCCCCCGCTGACACAGAGTCTCCGGCCCCAGCTTGTGGAGGGTGTGGTGAGCGCTCTGTTCCCCGAGCGAGAGGAACACTCTCCCCCGCTCATGGCTCCGCCACCTGCGGTGTCCGACGTGGACCACGACGGTGACGACGACGACAATGTTCCAGAGGTGACCGAGGTAGAAATGAGTGTGGCGGTACGAAGGCTGAATGCCAAGAATACCGCCCCAGAACCCGACGGCTTGCCTGGAAAAGCCTGGGTCCTGGCCATGGAGGAAATCGGGCCTCGACTAAGGGGGCTCCTAAGCGCATGCTTGGAGAGGGGCCAGTTCCCACTTCGCTGGAAGACGGGGAAGCTGGTCCTCATCGCGAAGCAGGGGCGCCCTGCGGACTCACCGTCCGCGTACCGGCCCATCGTGCTGCTCGACGAGGTGGGCAAGCTCTTTGAAAGAGTTATTGCAGACAGCCTCGTCGCGCACCTAACACGGGTGGGGCCGGATCTGGCGGACGGCCAGTTCGGCTTTCGCAGGGGACGCTCCACGGTGGACGCTATCATGCGCGTGCGAGCCCTCACGACGGGGGATGCGGTATCCCAGGGCAGGTGTGTCTTGGCGGTGTCTTTGGACATCGCCAACGCCTTCAATTCCCTGCCCTGGAGTTGCATTAGGAGGGCACTCAGGTATCACCGGGTGCCCGACTACCTCTGTCGTGTGATCGAGGCCTATCTGACGGACAGGTTCATCATCTACCCCGGTCACCAGGGAGAGTGGAAACGGCGAGAGATGTCGTGCGGTGTTCCGCAGGGATCGGTACTAGGACCGCCCTTGTGGAACATCGGGTACGACTACGTGTTGCGCGGCGACCTCCCTGACGGGGTCAGCGTGATCTGTTACGCAGACGACACGCTGGTTCTGGCGCAGGGAGAGTCGTACCAGGCGGCGGTCGAATTAGCGACACGCGGGGTTGCGATAGTCGTGGAGAAGATCCAGCAGTTGGGACTCGAGGTGGCACTGCACAAGTCTGAGGCCATGTGCTTTCACGGCCCTCGGAATGCGCCACCACCGGGTTCCCAAATAACGGTAGGAGGAGTTCACATCGGCGTCGGGTCGACGATGAAGTACCTGGGACTCGTCCTCGACAGCCGATGGAATTTCGAGGAGCACTTCCGACGTCTGGCTCCCAAACTGGATCGGACTGGGGCTGCTCTTAAGCGGCTTCTGCCTAACCTAGGGGGTCCAGACGCCTCCTGCCGGAGGCTCTACGCAGGAATCGTTAGGTCCATGGCCCTTTATGGGGCGCCGGTATGGGCGCCGTCGCTGCGAAAGCGACCGGCGGCCAAGCTGAACGCATGCCAGAGGGTCATGGCCATTCGGATGGTGCGGGGATATCGCACGATTTCCCGCGAAGCAGCGAGCCTCCTTGCTGGCCAACCACCGTGGGATTTGCAGGCAAAAGACCTTGCACGCATGCACGATCTGCGCATGGAGATGCAACGCCGGGGCGAAACTCCGCTGCCGCGCCATGTCGCGGCATGGCGGGAAGACTTCCGGCGAGATCTCATGGTGGAATGGCGACAGCGACTGTTGCAACCCAGTGCTGGGCACGCCATAATTATGGCCATAAGTCCCCTCTTTGAGGAGTGGCTGGAAAGACCTCACGGCGTCCTTACCTACCGCATGACGCAGGTCCTCACCGGACATGGTAAGTTCGGGAGGTTCCTGCACCGGATTCGTGCAGAAGAGACGCCCGGGTGCCACCATTGTGTGGACCGCCCGGAGGACACGGTGGAGCATACAGTAGAGGTGTGCCCCGCTTGGGCAGAGCACCGCCGTGTCCTCGTGGGGGCGATCGGCGGCAGCGATCTCTCGCGCCGGGCCTTGGTACAGGCCATGGTCCGGAGCGAGGAGGAGTGGCAGGCGGTCGCCTCCTTCTGCGAAGCAGTAATGCTAGCAAAGGAGGCGGCCGATCGCGTGAGGCAACGGTCCTCACGCCCCAACCGCCGCCGGGATTCCGATCCCGATTTCCGGCCACCGTAGGCGCGGGCTTGCGGACGGCGAGCAATGGGTGGCTCGCCGTCCGATCGTCCGGTGACTGTCCGGACCGAGCCCAGGTCGTCGACGGCGCGTAGTGTTCCACGCGCGCCTCAGGGAGATGTCAGCAACCGTAGGGGCCCAGCAGGGTCGAGGCCTACTGGGGCCATGGGTGATGCGAAAGTGACCCCCGGGGCCCTGGAAAAAAATGGCAAAGAAGGAACAGGAGTGGGTTTTTAGTCAGTAAAAGTCTGATCAGACTTTTACTGACTAAAACGAGTTGCCATGATTAAAGTAGTGTTGCAAACTATTTTGTTTAGATTTCGGAAGTTAGAGAATTTTTTGATAGTTCAATAAGAGATTTCCTAATCAATTTTAGGGGCCCTCCCGAGCTTAGGGGCCCTGGGGTATGCCCCGCCTAGCCCTATAGTAACTACGCCGATGGTACACTGACAAATAGTAGGTACATAGTAATTAGTTACACTTTACTATTTCTAAAGCCTACTTAGACCATGATAATATTATTATGTAAAGGCATTATTATTATCAAAGTTCCTACGCATTTCATTATTGTTTTGTCGTTTGTTTTTCGTAAAAGACACTGATAAAATAAAATGAGTTAATCCGAACTTTGACATGTTATTTATACCTATCTATGACATTCATATTTACGTATTTTTGTTTCAGTCGGTAGTTATAGAAATGTGGTTTTGGAAATGGACGTAAGCAGGTCGTAAAACTGTCGATCATCGGCGGGACCTTCAACAACAGAATTAACCATTTTCCTTTTTTTATTTTTGTACAATATTTTACTCTAATCAAAAAAATTAAAAAAAATCTGAAAATTTATGTTTTCAGAAAAAAAATCTGGTCAAAATTCAAAATTTTGTATTATATGAAGCAAATATTTGTTTATGAGTGGCGTTGTGGTGGGAACATCTCGCTATCTGTTTTTAACGCGTAACCTAATCGTGGTGACGTCACATTTCAGTTTATGCATCTTTTTTCTGTGTACCTACTTGACAATTTTTCCTTCCACCAGATTTAGGTTTCAAGTTACCTACTTAATTTTAAACGGATTTTAAAAATTCCTCCTATTTGCGATTTTGGATAAAGATTTTTGTTTAAGGAATATTTAAGAAAATGAGTCCATAACCTACCAAATAAAATTGTGAAAAAAATTCTCTGAATAAGTATAGATTACTAGCGCATGATAAAAATGCGCAAACTTAACTAATAATTCTGTGCTCGTGATTCATGCCGAAAGTATTTAATTAATTTATTTTAGTCTTACATAAAACGAGTAAAGGCCAAAACGAAAATTAACTCCAGTAAATATACATGATAAAACAAATCTGTGTGATTTTAATATGATTTGTTCATTAGAATGTACTAAAAGCACTTATATCTATAAAAACAAAAAAATATAGTATATTATTATTATCTAGGAAAACGTGCAGTTTTTCTTAGCTCTGGGCTAGTTTATAAGCTACATTAACGGGCCAAGCCAAGTCAATGTAGCGTGTTGTGAGTAAATTTAAGGTGAAGAACTCAAATCAATTTTTTATTGGTCTGAGGTGAAGAATGAGTGTTAAGTGGAGAAATTTAATTTTCTTCGATCTGCATGAATTTTCTCACTATTCTGCAGGTGTTTAAAATTGCAGCCTTTTGGAGGGTAATGTAAGTTGAGTCTTTCAGATCTATTACTTTGAGGCTGTGGTGGAGATGATGAGGTATGACACCCGTAGTGGAGACGACAAGGGTGACTACGTACACTTTTTCTTGCCTCCAAATTCTGGTCACTTCTGCTTTTAGTTCAGCATATTTACTAATTTTCTCACTTATCTTTTTTTTCAAATTATGTGTATTTAGGGACCGCGACATCAATTAAATAAGTGATTTTATTAATTTTATCTTATAAAGTTATATCTGGTCTATTGCCGTGAATGGTCCTGTCAGTCAATATTGCGCGGTCATAGTAGTTTGTGAATTGTATTTTCTAAAACTTTTTGTGGTGCATATTTGTAATATTTGTATCCTGTATGAGCTTATATTTGAGTGCAAGGTTTTGATGGATGATATTTGCTACCTGATTATGTCTATATGCACTATACCGAATATATCCCGGACGTCAGCCTGTGCGAGATTAGGATGGCTCTGAAGCAGCTGAAAAATAACAAGGCGTCGGGTGAGGACGGAATTACGGCCAAACTCCTGAAGGCGGGTGGAAAACCGGTCCTTAAGGCCCTTCAGAAGCTATTTGATTCCGTCATACTCGAGGGAAAAACGCCACAGGCGTGGAGCAGAGGCGTGGTGGTACTCTTTTCTTTAAGAAGGGCGATAATGCCCTGCTTAAGAATTACAGGCCCATCTCGCTTCTGAGCCATGTCTACAAGCTGTTTTCCAGAGTCATCACGAATCGTCTCGCGCGCAGGTTCGACGACTTCCAGCCTCCCGAACAAGCCGGATTTCGAAAAGGCTTCAGCACCGTGGACCACATACATACGTTGCGGCAGGTTATACAGAAGACTGAGAACTATAATCAGCCTCTCTGCTTAGCGTTTGTGGACTACGAGAAAGCCTTTGATTCGATTGAAACTTGGGCTGTACTGCAGTCTCTCCAACGGTGCCAAATTGACTATCGGTATATCGAAGTGCTGAAGTGTTTGTACAAAAACGCCACTATGTCAGTCTGACTACAAGACCAGACCTCGAAACCTATCCTCTTGCAGCGGGGCGTGAGGCAAGGAGACGTTATTTCTCCGAAACTGTTCACGGTAGCAATGGAGGATGTCTTCAAGGTTTTGGAATGGAGAGGGCTAGGCATTAATGTCAATGGCGAGTACATCACTCACCTTCGGTTTGCCGACGACATAGTAGTCATGGCTGAGACTACCGAGGAGCTCAGTACAATGCTTCGTGATCTCAGTAGAGCTTCCGAAAGAGTGGGACTTAAAATGAACATGGACAAAACCAAAGTCATGGTAAACAGCCATGTAGCACCTACTCCTATCAAGATCGGGGACTCTACACTCGAAGTTACGTACCTACGTAGTTAGTACGTTTACCTGGGACAGACGGTCCAGTTGGGAAGGTCTAACTTCGAGAAAGAGATCAATCGTCGAATCCGACTCGGCTGGGCAACGTTCGGGAAGTTGCGCGGTATCTTCTCGTCCAATATACCACAGTGTCTCAAGACGAAAGTCTATGACCACTGCGTGTTGCCAGTGATGACATATGGCTCCGAAACGTGGTCGCTTACAATGGGCCTCATCAGAAGACTTAAAGTCACCCAAAGGGCAATGGAGAGGGCTATGCTCGGAGTTTCCTTGCGTGATCGAATCAGGAATGAAGATATCCGCAGGAGAACCAAGGTTGCCGACATAGCAGTTAGAATCGCCAAACTAAAGTGGCAATGGGCAGGGCACATTACTCGCAGAACATATGGCCGTTGGGGCCGAAAGGTTCTGGAATGGCGACCACGTACCGGAAGACGTAGCGTTGGAATGCCTCCTACAAGGTGGACCGATGACTTGGTAACGGTTGCGGGAGTCCGATGGATGCGAGACGCACAGGACCGTTCGTTGTGGCGACGCTTGGGGGAGGCCTATGTCCAGCAGTGGACGTCTTTCGGCTGAAATGATGATGATGATGATATGTCTATATGTATAATCCGTCTGTGTGAGTGTGGTGCATGCCCCTGTAATGTGTTGAATAGTTTCTGGCTGAGTGTGACACTTGCGGCATTTATCATTTAGTCATCGTGGGGTCTTTAATGATGAACTTTCTGTAGTTTTTGGTGTTTATGATCTGATCCTGTATTGCAATAATAAATCCCTCGGTTTCCGGAAATATATTTTAAGCCATTTATTTGATGCCATCGTATCTATATGAGATTGCTCTAAGTCATGAGGGTGACGTCCATGCAGCACTTTCTTTTTCCAGTTTTCTATAATAACTTATTATTATCACTTTCAGCTGAGCATCTGGGTATTCAAATGTTTGTTTCGCGGCGCACTATTTTCTCATACAAAATAAATGACGATTAGTGACGTTCTGTTTTTCATACAACCAAAGATAATATGAAATGTGACACAACCGTTACTAGACGTCGACGTTTATCCATGTTGTGTCATATGCAATCCACGTATAGTACATAAATAAAGCACAGCGTCTAACCACGTTGACGTTCTTAACCGATGTGTCATATACTGTCCATATATATTAATAAATTGGGGAACAACGTCTAAACAAGTCCGTCCGACAGCACCGACAGAACTGTCGTCAAAGTCAAATTCTGGTATATCTGCTATAGAGTCTGTCCAATCTGCTACTGGAGACGGTGTTCGGTATCTTCGCTGCGGTCACGCGGTGTTCGAAGTATCTCGAGCACGACCGTGAGATGGGCCTGGTGTTGGGTTGTCCTCTATCGTAGCAGGTGGACGGAAGACAGGAGAAGCTGAATTATCACCTAGCGCTATAAGTGGCGCCGGATCAGGAGTTACGGAATGGCCCACTACATCTAAAGGCAATGGTGGCTCAGGAATTGTTGGGGTGCCGGGGTTGCTCTCTGTGTCTAGAAGCGGTGGTGGGTCAGGATTTCCCGGGTTGCCTTCTATGTCTAAGAGCTGTGGTGGCTCGGGATTTCCGACTCTACCTTCTATGTCTAGACGGGGCAGCAGCTCGAGAACTACGGGGTTTCTCCCTATATCTAGAAGCGGCAGTGGGTTACCCTCTATCTAGTAGTGGTGGCGGGTCACGACTTTCAAGTTCGTTCTCTTGACGCGACTGTGGCTCAGGTGAGCTCATTGTTTCCGTATCGCGATCAGCACTATTGGAATGCTCTGACATAGTTCTAGGCCGTTTTGATTTTCTGGTGTCAAAAATACTTCCAGAACTTGCACTGTGATCTGAAGTCTCGGAACTGGACTGATCGGTCTTCCGTGAAATAGTAATTCATTACTTGCTGAACTATCGCTCCCATCTAACCGTCCTGGCTCCTGGTCATAATCTGTATCAGATCCATGTTCACCATCGTCACTGAAAGGATCTGGAGTAGATTCCCGTGACGCCGATGCCTCATCGAAAATCCACATCGATCTTTGTTTACCTTGTTTTTTATTCATCTAAAACAATAAGTACCATTCTATCAATAAATTGGTAACGTACGATTTACATACCTATATAATATTACCTATATTTATCATAATTAAATCATGATTATACTTATTATTTTTACAAATATAGACGCAAACAATAAGCATAAATAACTTTACGATAAAGATTTACACAAAATAATGAAATACTTACGATAATTCGAAGGCATAATTTCGCAAAACCACGGCCACGGCACTACAATTGAATACTCTCCCGCTCACGGCGCACGGGACGACTGAAGTATGGGAGCGGGGGCATCGAGGGACGTATTATGACGTTGCGAATATATGCGTAACTAGAATGTATGTGTGCGAGTAGCTTTATAAAGTGCACAAAAAAACTAACGTGGAGTGGCGCTAGCAGTCCCAAAATTTAAAGTGATACGGCGCGATGACGTAGCTTGAAGGAATTTGTATAAGCTTCAGCCGTTTATACACGTTCTTTGAAGAAAGACATATTTTTTACTGACGTGATTAAACGTTGTGTCAAATAGCGTTTATCAAATTTTACGTATTATAACGTTGCTCAGCTCAAAGTGTTATTATTATTTTTATAAATTATATAGGTAACAAACTTTTTGAAGCCCTGGCTCCTGAGCTAGGTAGCAACCTGTGTTACAGGAGCCAGTGTCTTCACCCAGTTGCATATGGTATATTTGATCACATGGTAAAATAAAAGAAATGAAAGTGCACGCATGCTCTAAGTATTTATCTTAGCGTATTATGTGTGCGTTTTAATATCTAAGTGTATATCAATTCAATAGACCTATACATTTGATTGTTAATTCAATGTACCTATTTGGATTTCGTCGCTACGGACAGCGCTGCGCTCAAGGCTGTTTTCTTAAAGAATAGCACGAAAGGATCTGTTTTAAAAATTTTCGTAAAAGAACAGTTGATTCAAATCAAGTTATTAATATGTAGCCTGAGCTAGTTCAAAAACACTTAAGAAAAGTGTAGAGCCACAGTGAAAATCAGTCATCTTATCGATCAAATTTTAAAAGTAAAAAAAAAACTTTTTTTAAAACAATCTTTTAATTAAATGCGTTTAAAAGAATAAAATATCGTCAATGCGAATCAAACGAGCCGAAACTCGATGGAGTTGTGTCGATCTGTTGCAGAGTTGTTATGGCCACCTTCCCACCTCCATCATCAGACCCTGGTTACCATATAGGATCAAAGTACTCGTCAATAAGAATCAAACGAGCCCAAACTCGATGGGGTTGTGTAGTTTTATGGCGGAGTTTCTATGGCCAACTTCCAGCTCCATCATCAGATCAGCTCCGTGTCATCATAATATTGCATTGTTACGCGATTTACACATGTATACAAAATTTCAGCTCAATCGGTTGAAGATATTTGCTTCAAAATTGAGTTACAAGATTTGAGCCGAACATACATAGTTACATACATTGCAAGTTAATAAAAAGCTTTTAAAAACTCACTCTAGATTTTTATTACATTTTAACTTCAGTCAATAAAGAAACTTCTAGACACATGTTAAAACATTGTTCTCGATAATTGTGGCTCTCTTTAAACGGTTTTCTTGTTGTGTAAAAGCTAAAAAAAAATTTATTTATCACAATATTTTGTCTAGATATCAATGTATGTCACATTTAGAGTTCTCTTCATCTCTGCATCTTTTTGTTATTTTTTCCAAATGTAATTTATTTATTTATTGTTTTATCCTCACATCGGAACGCCTTGCAGCAATTACTCCAATGGAGCACAATTAGTCCAGAATCTGCTACTTTCCAACATCGTGAGCGCAGTGGAATGGTAATCATCAAAGGAGCGGCGCGGCGGAGGGTCATGTCGCTCGCTTACGCAGCATCAGTCCATCGCTCCTCCAGGATTCCACATGTATCAAATCCCATATCGAACACATTTTGAAATCTCAAAGCTCTTTCGATGAGTTTTTACAAAGAAAATTGTAATAGATATCCAGTATACAGTTTGACAGAGGCAACAAAAATTGTTGACCGTTCTGCAATCAGCATACCTATATGCCAGTATTAATATAAATTAACCCGATACGAATGCAACAGCAATAAAGTTCGAGGTTTCGTGATATTTAAATGATTAAAAATTCTCCTAGAAAAGAACATTCGCATTTATATTAAGTACTACTAGCTTTTGCCAGAGGTTTCTTTCTGCTCATATTATTTGGGGTTGGTGCAACTCAATTTTTATTCTTCCATTCTGACCTGTCAACTGTCACGATATTTGTCGATATCATATATAACTATCTCCCTTTTCTTTCATATCACTTTTCACACAAACTTTCTTTCTTTCTTTCAATCCATCCATCTATTCTTTGGTCTCCCTCTTCCTCTCCATCTATCTACATGTATTGGTACTCATTACTATTTTACATGCTCTTCATCCCTCTTCTTCACATGACTACACTAAGACAAACGATTCCCTTTTAACTTTTCAGCACTGGTGCCACTTTCAAACTTCCTCTAATGTAACATTTATCCATTCTAGTCACTCCACACATCCATCTCTCAACATTCTAAACTCCTCTACATAGAATCTTTTTTCATTAATCTTTTTCACAGCCCAACATTCTGATCCCTGTATATTACAGGATTTATCACTTACTTGTAGATTTTACTCTCTAATTTGAGAGACATCCGTTGATCGCAAATTGTTCCAGTGATGTGTCACGATTTCATTCATCCCACGTAAAAACACCAGCGAAATAAAGCATCCCATGTCCTAATCCAAGCCAAGATCTACACATAGTCCAAATGTGATTCAAACTATTTCAGCCACTCGTTCAAAATATGTAGGTATCTAAACAGCCACACTTATAGACTCTCATATTTGTAGGAACTACATAATGATGAAAACACGTTAGAATGAGGCTAGATATGACTCTAGTGATTTTGACATTTCTTAATAAATTTATTTTCTTTATTTGGCATGACTGTCTCGAAGTCTAAAGGAGACCACACATTTCATGAGATAAGTGCACTTGATAATAATAATTATAAATACGATGCAGTTCGAAACACTAGGGGTCATCGTGCAATGTCTGATTCTACGATTGGAACTCAACCCGATATCGCTTAAAAATTAAATACCTACACAAACATATAGTCACGAGATGCAATTTAACTCTTCAATACATATTCTGTGTTATTGATAGCGTACTTCGGATATACCAAGGTTAAATTATTAATAATAATTTGGTCTGCTATCTATTAAGTACCTACATTATGTTTCTCTAGACTTTTCCTCAACGCATTGAACATTACAAAATCAGGATGGGTTTCGCTTAGGACAATACAAGTGCAATCAATCATCACATCAATTGGGTACTTCTTTCATATTAAAATACCTTAGACCAGGTAGTTACCAGTTGATGACGCTATCCTTACCTACTTGAATAAGCATGAGAAAATCCTAATTTAACATATTCAAATATTAGAGATTAGATCTTTTGAAAGATCTATTGTGCATACAATAAGTAGCTGAACGTATTCAGGACATGACTTCAGTCGGTTCTCTGCAGGCAGGCACGATGTGGCTGCTCATCACTTTCTCAGTATTTGTCCTTTTCTATTTATTGAAGCACAAATTCCGAAGACCACATCTCTATCCTCCAGGTTGTGTTTTAGAGATGGCTCTGAAACCAATATCGTATGATATATTAAATAAATTGTACATTTTTAGGACCAACACCATTGCCGTTTTTGGGTAACTTGTTATCCGTTGCATTTAACTTGAGGTCTCGTATTCCCCACCATACATTATGGCGGTCCTGGGCTCGACTGTACGGGAACATACTTGGATTAAGATTGGGACTCATCAACGTTGTGATCGTCTCCGGAAAGGACTTAATAAAGGAAGTGTCGACTCGCGAAGTTTTTGACGGGAGACCCGATGGATTTTTCTTTATGATGAGATCGTTTGGTAAAAAGCTTGGTAAGAATTAAAATAATTTTCAACATATTTACATTCTGTATATGACATGTAAGAATCCCTTAACATTAAATTACTATGACTATGATTATTTCACAATGTTATAGAATTTTGAATGACGCACATTACTCTTCAAATTAGGTTGATCTGTTGTAAAAAATCATAAAGATTTCATATACGTGCTTGATACTCATGGACCTAATGATTACCACCTATTAAGCAATTGTGTGTCGCTGTTGCTGAGCAATTAATTCTACGACGTTATTTTAATATTTATGCATTTGAAAGCTGAAACAGTGATTCTTTATTTTTAATTTCGTAGGAATCGTCTTCAATGACGGAGCTTCTTGGAGCAAGACAAGGCGCATCGTACTAAAGTATCTGAAGAGCTTTGGGTACAATTCCCGTTTCATGGAGAACTACGTCAGCGAGGAGTGTCGAGCCCTTGTCAAACTGCGGATGAGCGACGCCGGGAAACCGATACTAGTCAATAACATGTTTAATATCACGATTGTCAATATACTGTGGAGGCTCGTCGCTGGAAAAAGGTCACAACTTTTAATAGCTTTTTTGTTATAAAACTGGTATTTATTATTGAATTTTCACAAAGATTTTAGTAATCAATACAAGATTGTGGAAATCAATGACCATGGATAATAGTACATTATGATATAAGTGTGTAATGTTAGTTATTACCGTCGAGGCGGTATTTAGACCCGAGCCGTGGCGAGGGTCTTAAGAGAGCCAAGAACGGTAATCATTAATTGTGTATGACACACATAAGACGTTTTTCAATACACTTGTGAAGAAAATAACAGTAAAACTAGTAAAGTTTTCTGTGACATGGCGGTAAAAATCTGTTTTCATAAGTCGCGCATCATTTTTTTTTATTTACCCCTAGAGGAAGGCTAAGGTATTTTGATCATACTGCCTATTTTTACGTTTATGTTTTTTTGCGTGAAAAGTTTTTACGATAATGTCTTTCGTAGTGACAATAGAATACGGATGTAAGTAACATTTTCTAATGATTTTGTAGTATTTAATTTTATTTAATTAATACAGCCACTGAACTTCACTGGAATAAAAAAAATAACGCCAAATACGGGCGCATCTTAAAATGGCGGCCATAGACCACAAAAAAAAAAACAAATTTTATTTGAATGTACGATTTATTTACTAAATGTGTTTTATTTAATAAATCATTTGTACAAGTTAAATTTGTCCATTTTAACTTGTAAATTGGATGAAATAAGTAAGTAAGATACTAATTATTTATATACTATTTAACGCAATAACATAATGGGAATTTTATTCGAATTCAAAAGTTTTGCGAACAAAAAGGTTTTAACTACATTATAGCACTAGTGTGTAATGGTAATCAAAATGTCACAGTTTGGTAACGAGTGTCATTATATACCTAAGTGCAGTGCAATAAGAGTCACTTTCTGAGCTACTACTATAATGCTCTTTTTCAACACACTTGTGTTGAAAAAGAGCATTATAGTTTTTCAAAAAAACAATATCCACGTGTATCGCATCTCTTCGAATTCGAAATGAGGTACACATTTCACTTCTTAGTAGACCAATCAAAAATTGATTCACAACAGAAATACCTTCTTCATAAATTAATATTAATGTACGGAAAATAAAACAATCCACTGGTATTACAAAAAGTTGCTAATATATTAATTTATGCATTCCAGATACGACTTAGAAGACAGAAAGCTTAATTTATTATGTGATTTAATAATGAGGCTGTTTCGAGCAGTGGACATGAGTGGAGGAATCCTAAACTTTATGCCTTTCGTGAGGCATGTGCTACCTGGAATGTCAGGATTTACCGAACTGAGTTCTATCCACAAAGCCCTCCACGACTTTTTGAGAGTGAGTTAATACAAAAATATATAAAAATTATAAGATGGTGAGGTCAAGTTCACAATAACAACATATCTCAGCAAATAAGATAAGCTGTTATTTAGTTCAGGGATGGGTGGTTTGCGTAAGAAACTCTGGATAACACTATCCAGACAGGTTTATGTTTTTGTTTTTTTTTTCCTCCAATAATGACATTGTAAGTTTTACTTAATTTTTCAGTTAACTTGGTCATTAATTCCTGATAAGGCTCATTATTATTATCCTCTGTTAACAAAGTGCAGAATTAGAATAAATAAATTGAATGAAATCTTTTTTTATTAATTATAGGCTCGCGTTTGACCAATATCTCCCTTCACTGTTATTGTAATAAATAATACACATAATAATATTGAATTGAAGGTCGATCACACTTCCTACAATTAGATCTAGTGTACCTATATAATTTAATGCAGCTTTGTTACGTATGCGTTATCAACAGGAAACCATAGACCAACATCAACAAAGCATCGACGTCAACAATCCGAGGGACGTCATCGACGCCTTTCTCATTGAACAAATGGAATGCAAAGATCTGTTCTGTACGTATCTATCGAATCTGAACGTATATTTATCACTGATGAACATTAAACCATTATTATAATAAATTTAATAGTCTTTAAGATAGTGTGTGATTGTCCTATCAATATAGTTATATGTCTTTAGATATTTGGATCAATCATGCCTCATCGATTGAACGGATTTATATAAATCTTTATTAGAACACTAGCTTCTGGCAGTGCGAAATTAGGTTTCTGCATACAAATTTTCGACTTTTTATTTCATTCCCATATGGGGTGGATTTTGGAAAATACTCTCTTAGTGCTTGCCTACGTCATAAAAGAAAACCTTGTGCAAAATTTCACGCTCCTAGTTCCAGTAGTTTCGACTGTTAGTCA
Source organism: Mythimna impura (assembly GCA_905147345.3). Lineage (NCBI taxonomy): Eukaryota > Metazoa > Arthropoda > Insecta > Lepidoptera > Noctuidae > Mythimna > Mythimna impura. The sequence continues at coordinate 15,787,837 of LR990357.1, read as the reverse complement.
GTTTCTCCTTTTTTTATAATTATAATTATGTATAGAAAAGGACTATTTTTTTCACACCAGTTGCTCGAAAATGTCATATTATAAGTCATGCAAACCCTAACCTAAAGTAGGTAAGCCATGATTATCCAGCTCTGGGCCAGAGGAGTACCCTAGCTACAGGTACCGGCTGAAGCCGGGGAATAATACTGTACAGAATGAATGTAGCCACTAGACAGCTTGTCAATAAAGTGATTTGAATATAGAACCTCAACTAAACATTTTTAATTAACCGGACAGCAACAGCATAGCAACAGGAGCCAACCAGCGCTGCTCACGGTGACCAGCCACTCCTTATGGCTTGAACACACTAACAGTACTTTTTAAAGAGTAGAGTAATTTTTTTATTTATCATTCATACAAAAGAATACAGGATTATTCATATTATATACCAACCAAAAACGACTAAGGTTTAAACTTGTGCTATCATGAGTATCTATCTCAATCTATACAAAATGCAATTGCATTATGCTCCTAAGTTTTGCCTAATGCTAGCTTGAATCCCTTCACTGCATTCAGAATCCTAATTGCAAAACTGCCTCGCTCTGCTCAAGTCTGGGATCCTTAATTTCGAACCGGATTCACTTCTGCCGGGATTCAAAATAATGTCGGTGACCCAAGACACTGCATAACCCTCTTCCTGTATTATCTACTATTATTCTTGGCTACTATTCCTGGCATATGACTGGTCTGTTGGTCTATTGGTCAGTAGCCCTGATTGCTACGCCGGAGGTAGTGGGTTCGATTCCTACCCAGGACATATGTTTGTGTGATGAGCACGATCATTTGTTCTGTGTCTGGGTGTAATTTATCTATAATACCTATGTATGTATTTAGAAATATATAAGTATGTTTATCAGTTATCTAGTACTCATAGCACAAACTCTGCTTAGTTTGGGATTAGATGGTTGTGTGAAAATTGTGAAATATTATTATTATTATATCATTCCGACAGTACATTCTCGTAGGATTGTTTTCGATTTTCACGCAAGCGATGCCGCTGGCTAAACAAGTTATAAATAAAGACCAGTTAATTATCTTCCAATTGATAATAATATCATCTGCGTTGACGCAAAAATCTTGTCGAATAACAAACATCGTGTTTTATCTCTACATAGGCTACTCAAATGTCAACTTGACATCAATTACTTCAAATGAACACCCTAATTTGATTAGTTTTGTTTTAAGTAATCGTGACATTTTTTTGTGATTTAATCGGCTCTTCGATAAATTCCAAATTAATTTATTTTTATCATTAATTTAGTGTCTTGATAATTATCATTTAATTATCAACATTACGCATAAATATTAATGGGTGCAAACAGAAACTGCACTGTATTAAATCTCAATCTTGCTTCAGGTGTGCCACAAGGGTCTCAACTGAGACCTGTTTTATTTATTTGCTTAAGTTAATCAGTTATTATTGCTGTCTTAACTAACAATAGTCACATATTAAATTATTTATATTTTCAATAGCAACTCAAATATTTCAATTTTTATCTTATATTCTATTCTTATATTCTTTTGTACACAATTTATGTTTTTCTAAATTATCATAATCATCATTTCGGCCGAAAGACGTCCACTATTAAACATAGGCTTCCCCAAGTGTCGCCACAACGAATAGTCCTGTGCGTCTCGCAACCATCGGATTTCTGCAAATCTCACCAGGCCAATGGTCCACCTTATGAAACTCATATGAAAGGCCTTCCAACGCTGTGTCTTTTGAATGATGCCGATTATTATTTATTGAGAATTCCTAAATCTAAAGACAATGTTTTCTACCTCTACGTCAGAAATACATACATTATTATCTGCCATGATCTTATAGAGACCCTCTATAAGATCGTGGCAGATAATAATATATATATACATACTATAGACAGGTTATACAACGGAGACACGAATTGGCGAGCCAATATAAAAAATAATTGTGAAACATGACCTTTATCTTTAGTTACAGACGAAGAACTCCAAGTAGTGTGCCTAGACCTGCTAGAGGCTGGCATGGAGACAGTGTCCAACACTGCCGTGTTCATGCTCTTACACGTCGTTTGCAACGGTGACGTACAACGACGACTGCACGATGAGATCGATGACGTCATCGGGCCCCTCAGATCCCCCGCACTTAGCGATAGAGCCAGGTACATTGTTTGATTACTAAAGACGATGTCCAATACTGACACTCCTGCACGTCATGTGTAACGGTGACGTAGAAAGACGGGTACATGACGGTTTTGATGACTGATTGTCATCAGACCGATAGATCAAGCGATAGAGCCAGTCGTGCTATTATCTAAGAAAACAGCCTTGAGCGCATCGCTGTCCACAGCGACAAATTCTAAATAGGTTCGTTGGATTAACAGTCCAATGTATTATATAGGTCTATTGAATTGTTAATCCTATGTACGTATGAGTACGCACTACAGGTTTACTGTGCAGTATTACCACGAGCTCTTAACAAAAACAATTTTACGACCAAAACTAATCTGTAAGAAGGGATAGAGCTATATAGGGTGGATAACTGACATTTTATCACGCCATTTTATCATTTTATCGCGTCTTATAAGTTTTATATGCTTTGAACGAATATTCCGTCGTCGCATGAGACGTACACGCGCCGCCAGTCAAACCCTACGCTGGACTTTACGCTCATGTGTGAAGACATTAGCGTTACCGACACCGCCATATCTGAAAACATCCGTATCGAGTGGTTTAAATATGAACTTTGGAAAGGTTTTATTTTAATTGTAGTTAGCCGCTACCGTACCTCTAATCAAGGTTTGGGCAATAATGCCTCATTTCTTTTATCCAGACTTTTTCGACTCGTTTCGAAACCCGAATGCATTAATTTAATGCACTGAGATACTAAGAATTCGGTTATAAGTTGCTGATTTACATGTCAAGGATGGTGTACACCGAAGCGGTGCTTCTGGAGTCACTACGCATTTCAAGCGTCGCGGCTATGGGCATCCCGCATATGGCGCTCGACGACGCACGGCTCGGGAATTATATCATACCCAAGGCAGAGTATTGGAATATATCCTTATTCATCATCATTATCAACATCATCGTCTCTCTCCCCTGGTCGCATGTTCCTTGGGGTTGGCACAATGCGTCTTCTTAAATTCCATTTTATCAACCGTCACGCTATCACTGACTCCATTTTCTTCCATACCGTTCCCCACACAGTTCATTCATATTTTCTTTGGTCTCCCTCTGTATGTACTGTATTATATATTACATACAAATAGATAATTTTATATTTAGGCAATGCTGATGCAAAATGAGGTCAGCAACGTTTTCTCTGATGCTCTTCATAATCACTATAATAAGAACTGTACCTTGACTTATTAATCATTTATTAGCACTCTTTTCTTTTGTTCTAAGGCATTATCTAGTAGATAAAGTAATTAAAAAGTTGATTTATTAAACTACTCAATACAATTTAATCGATAAAAGCGAAGGCACTGTACTATTAAATATCTAATGTAATTGCACGTTAATAGCCCTAACAAGGTTCTATAATTTCTAGGGCACGTTCATCCTTTTGTCCATGTTCGACCTCCACAACGGTGGCCACTGGAAGGATGCCGAAACATTCCGACCAGAGAGATTCATCACCAAAGAAGGGAATCTGATTCAAGACGAGTGGCTCATGCCTTTTGGAACAGGTTTGCCCCTTATAAATTAGCAAGAATAAAAGAATACTTTACAACGCTCTATATTTAGATTAAGGCTTGAAGGTAAGTATTGTTAAAGAAAACGTGTTTTGAGATACTTTGTCTGAGCCCTAAAGGTCTCAAAATATTCCACAAGTAACAGGACTTATTTGTACACAATAACTTGAAGTACCTCCTACTACCTATCTTTTGTTATGGTTCCGTACCGGTAGAGTACCAACGTACCATACCTACTTAGCTGAACGTCTGTCTGTCTGACTTAGGGATGTAACTATGCTGAGCCTTGATCACTCTTTATTTCTTTTCTAGGAAAAAGACGTTGCATAGGAGAAGGATTAGCGCGTTCTGAACTGTTCATGTTCCTTACTCATATTCTCCAAAAGTTCCGATTGAAGATACCTGATGGTAACAGCGTTCCTTCTGTGGAACCTAATGACGGTATCTCGCTGTCCGCTAAACCTTTCCGAGTCATCTTTGAAGCAAGAATGTAAATAATAGTTTCAACATCATCAGTATTATATAGTGGAAATAATGGCTTACAATGAACGGAATAAAACTGATTTACTTTGAATATACGGACGGTTTTATTAATTAAAGGTCGTTAACACCTGCACAATTTGTTTTATTGACGACACCTAATAAGTTATTGTGAAATATCGGCATTAGTGGATTGTAAATTTCCTCAATCAAAGCACCAAATTTTATTTTTTCCGATGAGGTTTTAATTAATTACCTACTAATCAAACGTACCTATATGGTACCTTAATGTGAAAGTAAGATAATGAACTGATTAGTGCACCACGAAAGGGTTGAAAATTTGACTAAGTTTATTTGTTATTTATTTATATAATATACTTTGTTGATAATAAATGTTACAATTTCAGCCTGATAGATCTGTCAAAACGTCTAGTTGACACTTCGCGTGATCCAAGGGCTGGCTTTTACCTCGGACAGAGGATAAGCATTGCCATACAGTGTGGCAATGCCGCCAGTCTTTTGGGCACATTACCAGTCGACAGCGATGTGGAAGAGTTTTTTGACGACATATTTTAGTTTTAGTTAGTTGTAATTAGTGTAGGGTTTTTATTATTGTTTATTTTATTTTATTGCAATTATAGTTAGTATTTTTAAATGTAAATAAAAACCATTTCAGCCTTTAAATTTAAAAACGTACAATTGTCGGCATATCGCTTTCCGCGATCTCTTCCAGGTAAACTAGAATGGATAGAGATTGCCGGGACAAAAAATGGGGTTGCACTTGAGGTTACACTAAGTTATTACAGTCATATTAAATATAGCACCAATATAGAAAGTCTAAAAAAATCGGGTTCATAAAAATAATTTGAAGTTTAGTAAATCCTAACCGTTACTAACAGATAAAACAAAGATATCGAGTGCTCGTCCTACGAAGGCGAGGGTCGCGAAGTCTCCACACTGAAAATCAATGTGTCTCACGCATGCGTCGCAGGTTTTCTTCCGCCGCTGTCAAGACCGCCGGCGACGTATATTGTTTATAACACAGTGAATATTAAATACATTCAAAACAAATACATTCAAAACAAACGATTAACTTTAACGAAAACAAATGCAAAACCAAGTAAATCGTCAGTGAATTTAACGTTAGGTAAGATTGTACCACTGAATATTAGCGATGTGTGTAGGTGTGATTAATTGACTCCTTGTATATTTTAAAACAAAAGTTGACGAAACCAAAGTAAACGAACATGCCAATATTTTATTTGGCACCCAATAATAACTGATTGTGAAAACTAGGACATCAGTTGTCAACAATTTACATAAGCTTTAGAAGTAAATAAACGATGTAGATGTTGGTAGTGTCGTAAGCTTGTCGAAATGAACGAGACCTTGGGTCGCGGGTACGCCCGCATCGAAGCGATCCGGGCTGCGAGGGGAGAACCGTTGTCGAGCATGCCGGATCCGGGAGCACCGCCGCCGGACCGGTACAACTCCGTCTACCTGACTCTCTTTGTTGCTGGCGCTGCCTTCTTACTGCCCTTTAACAGGTAACTAACATTCGCGTTCAACTCATCTAACACATATCAACAAAAACGAAAATTGTAACTCAAATATTCCCCATTAAGCGTAGTACAACCTCCTCTAAGGCTGGCCCAACACCTGACTCCGCCCCTTTTCACTCTAGTGCGGAGATGGTTTCCTAGCCATGTCTGTCAGGTTGAAGGAGAACTTCAGCAATACCTGTTATGAATTTGGCTGGAGAACTCGAGAACGAAGCACATTCTCACAATATTTCTTATGTAAATCATATATTTAGAAACTAGAGCATTTGTGGAGACATAAGGATTATTGGTTTGTTGGGTGCCATCAAGCTGAGCTAAAACGGTTGGTTGGGCGCCAAAATCCCGTTAATGGCGCCCAGCAAACTGTGAGACTTCTAATATATCGACTCTCTTGTACATATTCCAGTTTCATCATGGCCGTGGACTACTTCCAGATGCACTACCCTAACACCACGATCATGTTCGACATGTCCACTGTGTACATAGCCTCGGCGTGCGTCGCGGTCTGCCTCAACAACCTCTTGCTCGATCTGTTCACTTACAACACTAGGATCACTTTCGGTAAGTTTGTAATGGCATGATGCCAATTAGAAAAAGTGATATTGAATAATATGCTCCTATTACAGACGATTCAAAACAACCTTTTTCATAATAGACATTAAAATACTAATACACAGAAGATAATGTTCCCTTTCCTTGGTTTGATTTCTTAATTTCTAAAAACAAATTATACCTATTTATAAATAATAATACAATATAAATAATAAATAAATCGTTCATTTATAACATAAGGCACATTTAAAATAAAGTATATTAAATATTAAAAAGAACACAGTTGTTTATTTGCCTGAACTAAGGTGAACCTGTGCTTCAGGCTAGAGAGTGCTTAAATACAAAATAATAAATTAACACTAAACATGACTATTATAAAAACTTAACTAAATTTAGAGATACGGTGTGTTTTATTTACAAACAGTAAGTAGGTCTTCTGTCTCTCTCTCTACATAAGATATGCGAAATCTTTTTAAAGTTATACTTATTTAATTTGTAGGTACTTAATATTCTATTTAATTTATTGTACAGAAATGGAGTAAAAAGGTAAAAAATCTTTTTACAAATACATATTTTGAGGATGCATTAGAATGGCAAACAATATCATTCCGTCTCTTATTAGTAATTTCGGCGTTGTAGGAAAGCATGGTGAGCTGTTTTAATACTAAGTGCATTATGAAAAGCTAGCGAACAGTAAACACGTTACAGGATTTGTATAGCTGATCTGTAGGATAGAGAAAGGGGAGGAAATTAGCTACTTTTAAAATTGCTTTCTCACTCTTTCAAGAGGCATTAGGTGAGTTTTAGGTGCTCCACCTAACCTAGGGCTAAATAAATTTGTGTCACCAATTTGTATAGAGAATAAATGAATCTCAGTCATAATAATATAGTACTATACTCCCTGCTTATTGATAGGCACACAAAGAGGGAAGACGATGATACAATAAGTAGTGCAGTCTTCAGATTCAAAGTATTGATGTGTGCTCTCCCGAATACAATACCATTAGCTAGTTATTCAATATGTTTTAACAGAAATAAAGTTGTAGAACATCTCTACAAACCATATTATGTAAACTTCCAGGTATCTTAGTGTCCCTAGCGACGATGTTGTTCGTGGCAGTGTGCAACATCGGCTGGGACGGATTCTCAACTCGCGTCTCTTACACTATCAACCTGGTCGCCATTGGGGTGGTTGCGTTTGGCTGCACCGTGCAGCAGGCCTCGTATTACGGGTTCACTGGTTGCCTGCCGCCGAGATATACGCAAGCGGTGATGGCAGGCGAAAGTAAGTTATTAACCACATTATCCTTGTGTGTTGACTTTGTTTACGTACTTGGTCTCATGAGACGATGATATACAAAATGAAATATTTACGACTTCTTTGGTCATCTCTCGGAAATAAATATGATTGAGCATTTGTTTTAAAGTTTTGTAAAGGTTACTAAAATCATTCTAAATAGTTTTCGTACATTTTCCTGTCCACCACATCGCGTCTTTTTGTATTGAAATGTGACGCACCGATGCTATTGAGTATGTGCTTGTATTTTACGTCTTTAAATTAATTATTTAGGTGCCGCCGGCTTTTGGGTGTCACTAGACCGTATCGTCACCAAGTACGGTTTTCGTCAGCCGCAACGAAGTACCTTTATGTTCTTCGTGTTCTCCATACTGATACTGCTGGGGCACTCGATGCTGCATCATGTCATGATGCGCCATCCACTTGTGCAACATTATCTGCGGCTGACCAACGAGTCGCGACATAGGAGGCGCATTCAGCTGCACTTAAACCCGAATGAAGATGCTACTTTGGTAAGATTTATTTATTTAAACTTGATGTACAATAGTGGTACATAGGCGGACTTAATGCAACAAGGCATTCTCTACCAGTCAACCTTTGGGTTAAAAAAAAAAAGTAAAAAAACTAAAACCCGACTACGACAAAAAAAAAACGATGAAACTAAAAGTATGAAACAAGATTTCCAGGATGCTGAAATAAACAAGGTAAAAAGAAAAGCCGCAGTCACACGTTATAGGTAACAACCGAAACACTTTAATAACGTGTGACTACGGCTTTTCTTTTTACCTTGTTTATTTCAGCATCCTGGAAATCTTGTTTCATACTTTTAGTTTCGTCGTTTTTTTTTGTCGTAGTCGGGTTTTAGTTTTTTTACTTTTTTTTTATTTAAATTATTTTGGTGTTAAATCACTGTGCTTCTATACCATTTGCAAAAGCTAAATTTAATTTTTTTAATTAATAATGGTAAATTAATTTTTGTCCACCAGAGGGCGCCACATTGAATTTTGATGATATATTTTGATAAGTACCAGTGAAGCCCTTTCAAATGATATCAAACACGGTGTATTTATCTTAACATTTTTTTTAACACATGACTTCTTGTCCGCTAGAGGGCGTCACTTTAAATTTGAACAATGTTTTGGAAATGTACAAGTAAAGCCCTTTCAAATGATACCAAACACGGCGTATTTATCTCCATTTTTATTTTTTACACATTACTTTTTGTCCGCTAGAGGGCGCCATATCAAGTTTTGTGACACGTCACGTAACCTATGTTCAGCGGACAATTAAGACGGTTCTAACGATACCTCATACGTCGAGTTCCGATAAGTAGATTAGGAGCTATGTGGGAACAGATGAACAAACTCACATACATACATAGCCTGTCAAAATCATAACCCTCCGTAGTCGGGTAAAAAGACAACACAATTTTAGGTGTGCACAATAAAAAAATAATAGAAATTTCAAAAAGAAAAAAATGTCATTAAATTAAGGTGCTTGTAATAATAAAATACATAATTATTATACGCTAAAAATATATGCTAATAATTTTAAAAAAATACAAATTATTTTTAAATACCTGTAACGTTATGAACAACATTTGTGTTGCTAAAAACAAAATCATCATAGGAAATTAATATAAAAGTAGATATACATATCTACTAGCAAGGTTCAATATTCAGTTATTATAGGTACCTAATGCTGTACTAAAAAGTTAGTATAATAATAATTATACTAACATACAACGTATCGTCATTATTATTTAATGATGACGACACGTTGTTAATTTGCAAGGTGTCCTACAGTAATGTCCTAAAACTGTAGGTAATTCTGTAATTAGTATAATTTTAGATGGAGAGTGAGGCCGGCGAAGCTAGTTATGGCGTGTTAAAATTGCAGAGTCCCGTACTCTCAACTACCGGGCAAGGTAAGAATTATGTAGCTAACGCTCTTCTATTTATGACCTTTTTTGTTTTTGCTGCCCCGCTTGTATGATATATTTCGGTGTATTTCAGGAGAAATCGAGACAAACGCCTTCAGCTTCGCTAACCCGGTGTACTCGCCGACAGCCGTCGTGTCTGCTCCGACAGAAGGCACTGTAGAGCCATTTCCGGATAGTGTGACATCAGAGCCCTCGTCAGCACTTCGCACCCCTCGACCATCTTACAAAGTTGAAGACGTCGTCTTTGAGTCACCCGAGAGACCGACCTCCTGGAGAGCGTTCAAACGTAACAACTTCTAATCTATTTTTATCAGAGAATGTATTAAAGTTCTGTGCGCTGAGTGCGAATTGTTTTTACGTTAACATGATCGAAACGTTTACCGTGTTTGGCTCTGATTGGGTATGAGCTTGGAACGGGCCAATCGGAGCACTGAGCGTCATAAACATGTCGATTGTGTTAACGCACAATAAACTCACTCTAAGCACTCTGAAGACAAAAAAAATCAGGAACATATATAGATACAGGGTTATAAGTTTTTAGTTTTAGAAGAACCTTTCTGCGCTAATTTACAAATTGAAGCAGGCTTTATTCCGGTGGTATAAACGAGTTTCCTCTTCGATTCGGATGCATAGGCGCTGACACTGCATAAAGTTTTACTTAGCAAAAACTGGAAACTGACATCATACTAACCGTTTTTTACACTCACGTTATGACGTTCAAAGTAAGATTGTTTCATTCTTATTTCAGTGTGGGTAAGAGACAGAGCTATACAGGTTGTCTAGCGCCATCTCTTACTCACAATGGAAATAAGAATGAAACAATCTTACTTTAAACGTCATGGTACAGGTCCTAGTCTGTCTTTATAGGTGGAGTATTGGCGCGCTGGGCAGTAGCTCGCGCCATCTATCCGTACATGGTATCGATCGGGCTGGTGTACTTCACGACCCTCAGCCTGTACCCTGGCATCGCATCCGAGGTGCCTTCTTGCCGTCTTGGGACGTGGATGCCCATCATACTTATGTCCGCCTTCAACCTCTTCGACTTTATTGGAAAAGTAAGTGCCTTGTTAAGTTCGTTTAGCTATAAAGAACCAAGGAACCAATCTACACATTAGTGTAGATAATATTAATTATAAAGAGGTAAAGTTTGTTTTTTTTTGTTTGTAGGAGATAATCTCTGAAAGTACTGGTCCGATTGCAAAATTTTTTCACTGATAGAAAGCTGCTTTACTCCTGAATGACATAGGCTATATTTATTGTACGCGAGTGAAGCTGCGAGCAAAAGCTAGTCTTTAATAATTTTGTTTTTTTTTTTTGCTGTAAATTAATATTGATTATTACACTAGAGCATCATAGATTCACTACTAGTCTTCACATCACTTTTTTTTCTAAATTATTCTGTGCCTCTAAAAATAATTTAAATTCAATAAACATACATAGTCCGGTTCTGTTAAAAACTTTTAATGTAATTAATGATACACTTTTGATGTTTATTTAAAAAATATATATAAAATGAAAGGTAATTGTACAATACAATTTTATTTACATTATCCTAAATGCCCTCCCCCATTTTGAATATATGCCTTTAATCGATGCGGCCAGTCATCGATCGCAGCACGCACCACATTCATATCTATTTTTATCTCTGCTTTAACCAGAGATGCTCGGAGAGACTCCAAATTCTGATGAGGATTAGTGCACACTTTCTCCTCCAAATGTTGCCATATCTTGTAGTCTAGTGGTTTAAATTTCGACTAGAAGGGAGTCAACGTAGCTCGCCATCCGGTAACCGTCCGGACTGAGCCCAAGTCGTCGACGGCGTGTACTGTTCCACGCGCGCCTCAAGGAGATGTCAGCAAACCGTAGGGGTAACAGCAGGGTCGAAGCCTACTGGGGGCAAGGGTCTGCTTCTGAAAGGAAGGCAACGATGGAAAAGGAGTGGGTTTTTAGTCAGTAAAAGTCTGACATGAAGAGCGAGGGATGTGATTGGATGATTTTCCTACCTACAAAAAAAACTTTTTAGAAAAAAAAAATAACCGACTTCACTAAAAAAAAACACTAAAAGGATCAAAATAACTTTAATTTCGGATGTCGGTGTTTCTCGGTATTGTTTGTTTCTTATTTAACACCGACTTCCGAAATTAAAGTTATTTTGATCCTTTTAGTGTTTTTGTTTAGTGAAGTCGGTTATTTTTTTTTTCTAAAAAGTTTTTATTTCACATTTTTTAGTTGCGATACACTTATAAACAGAGTGCCTATTTCTCATGACAATTCCAATTAACCCAAATACTGCTAGGTTACATTGTTTTATTATAAAGTTCCTGTGTCTACCTTCCTCCTTCCGGCTCCATCATCAGATCAGTTCGATAGTACCTTATAGCCAAAGAGCATCTCACGACAATTCTAATAAGCCCAAACACGGCTAGGTTACATTGATTAATTACGGAGTTCCCGTGCCTACCTTCCGGCTCCATCATCATCATCAGATCACTTCGATGATACCATTTTCAACGTAACTATTCAGAATCATTCATTTATTTGTATTGTCATAGTCGCTTAACTATATCTTCATTGTGATATCTATTTGAGTATGAAGTTCCGTTGACCATTTCTGGTCTTCTTCATCAGTTCCACTTCATCAAATGTTACTTTTTGACTGTAAATGCTTAAGTTCTTGATGAAAATATTAAAATTACCATAGGGTTGCCTATAATTTTTGAGGAGTTCCCTCGATTCCTCATGGATTCCATCATCAGAACTGGATTTTGAAAAAAATGGGACCAATTTGGAAGCATATCCTATAAAGGGAAAAAAAATTTTTGCAAATCGGTCCATAAACGACGGAGTTCTGAGGTAACAAAAATAAAAAAAAAAAATAATAATGAAGATAAAAAAAAAATACAACCGAATTGATAACCTCCTCCTTTTTTTTTGAAGTCGGTTAAAAAAGGGGGTCAACTAGTTTTGCGTATTTCGTGCCTTATAAGCTGGTGGCTGGTGCAGAATCCTATTGGAATATCCAACTTCTGTTTTTGAACAATGTTTGACAAAGAGGTTCCACTATGTTTGTTAGAAGGGTATTTTGGTAACCTACAGCACTGATTTTGACACCTTTCCAGCAGAAAAGCACCTCAGTTACACCTGGATATAAGCCTTCAAGCCGTTTGGGTTGGAGTCTTATATGGTTTCATGTTTGATGAAAGATAATGCCCTTGTAGGACCCTCGGAATACGCACGCTCGTTTTTTCACATAATATGTGGACCTTATCATTTTCTTTGTTATAACTTTCTTCGATGGTAACAAGACAATTCCTTATTTATTTTCAATACTACACGAAAACCCGCTCTTATCCCACCGCTTATAGGCATGCAATAGACGATTTCCCGCACTAGTGCAGAAAAGTGCGCGTGCTCTCCCCTGCCAAAATTTTATTACATGTATCGTATCAGGCTGGGCGCGCGTCGACCCCCACAAGTTGCCGGTCAACCCCCTTTAATCATTTCTTCGTAAGTGTATTGAAAAAAGTTGTTTGATACACGTACAAATTCGTCACTGCAGCCCTCGGCTCTATAACACACTCGCCTACGGCTCATGCGAATTCCACCTCGGCAGCAATGACAAACTTTCTGCACTTGTACCAAAATGTTCTATTTCTGACCAACATATGACAGCAATCTTTTTATATTTGAACTATTCCGTTGCGTAGTAAATTTTTGATTACCAACCTAAATTTTTTATTAACAGTAAAATAACATTTTCGTTTTAGATCGCCGCTGCTTGGCCCTATGAGTGGAGTCGCAGTCAGCTCCTGATGGCTAGCGGTCTTAGGTTACTTCTAGTTCCACTGATGCTGCTATGTGCCGCTCCCAGACATTCACCACATATCGTTGGAGACGTACGTTACTATCTACTGTTCAATTTTTAGTAAATTCTGTTTACTCACTTTACTTATTATCTTTAAATGCTTTTACAGGTTTACCCAATATTATTCTCCGTGGTGCTAGGTTTCACAAACGGCTTGTTTGGCTCCGTACCTATGATACTAGCGCCATCTCGTGTCGGTCGCGAACATAGAGAAATTGCTGGTAAGAATTTTAATATTTTGCCTCATTATTTAAATAGGTTTTAATTTTTACCTGACTGTGTCCTTCTAATGAAAATGAAAAGTATAAACCTGCCTTTACTTCTTCCACCTGACTTGATCAAGATTTTTTTTATTTTTATTTTTATAAAAAGAAACAGCAAACAGCTACAATATAAGACTTAGGTACTACAGGTATACAAAACATAAAAACAATATTGTAGCCCACAGCACTGCTCACAGATTAACTGTGGGATCATCATCATCATCATTTCAGCCGAAAAACGTCCACTGCTGGACATAGGCCTCCCCCAAGTGTCGCCACAATGAACGGTCCTGTGCGTCTCACATCCATCGGACTCCCGCAACCGTTACCAAGTCATCGGTCTACCTTGTAGGAGGCCTTCTAACGCTACGTCTTCCGGTACGTGGTCGCCATTCCAGAACCTTTCGGCCCCAACGGCCATCTGTTCTGCGAGCAATGTGCCCTGGGCAGGGCACATTGCTCGCAGAACAGATGGCCGCTGGAATTGCCACTTTAGTTTGGCGATTCTTCGTGCTATGTCGGTAACCTTGGTTCTCCTGCGGATATCCTCATTCCTGATTCGATCACGCAAGGAAACTCCGAGCATAGCCCTTTCCATTGCCCTTTGGGTGACTTTAAGTCTTCTGATGAGGCCCATTGTAAGCGACCACGTTTCGGAGCCATATGTCATCACTGGCAACACGCACTGGTCATAGACTTTCGTCTTGAGATACTGTGGTATATTGGACGAGAAGATACCGCTCAGCTTCCCGAACGCTGCCCAGCCGAGTCGGATTCGACGATTGATCTCTTTCTCGAAGTTAGACCTTCCCAACTGGACCGTTTGTCCCAGGTAAACGTAGTCGTCTACAACTTCGAGTGTAGAGTCCCCGATCTTGACAGGAGTGGGTGCTACATGGCTGTTTACCATGACTTTGGTTTTGTCCGTGTTCATTTTAAGTCCCACTCTTTCGGAAGCTCTACTGAGGTCACCAAGCATTGTACTGAGCTCTTCCGTAGTCTCAGCCATGACTACTATGTCGTCGGCAAACCGAAGGTGAGTGATGTATTGATGATACAGTGATGTACTCGCCATTGACATTAATGCCTATCCCTCTCCATTCCATAACCTTGAAGACATCCTCCATTGCTGCCGTGAACAGTTTCGGAGAAATAACGTCTCCCTGCCTCACACCCCGCTGCAAGAGGATAGGTTTCGAGGTCTGGTCTTGTAGTCGGACTGACATCGTGGCGTTTTTGTACAAACACTTCAGCACTTCGATATACCGATAGTCAATTTGGCACCGTTGGAGAGACTGCAGTACAGCCCAAGTTTCAATCGAATCAAAGGCTTTCTCGTAGTCCACAAACGCTAAGCAGAGAGGCTGATTATACTACTCCTCCTCCTGTTAACTGTGGGATACTTAAATAAAATCACTAGGATGACTAAATTTAAACTAACTTAACTATCAGGCATGATTAAAAACAAACACAAAGAAAAGTAATAAAACAAACTCAAATATGTGGAGTGAGAGAGAGAAAATAAAAAATAAAACAAGAAAAACATTTATGAAAGCTCCTTAAGAATGAGACTTACAAGGTGAACATGCGAAAATATCTATATGTTCAAAAGTCTCATTGTAGGCATCAACCATTCTGCGAACAGGCGAACGCAAACCAGAATTGGAATTGCAAGGGCCCACTGAAAATAATTTACCAGCGCGCACCTTTCGCTTATGGACTGTCCTAGGAACCACATAACTTAACATGTTAGATAAATCTATGCAGTCAAATTTATTTCTAACAATATTATATAAATTCATAGCCTCTAAGTATTGTCGTCTATTTTCAAGCGTAGGTAGCTTGTACTTGGTAAGCAAATTTTTATAAGGTAAATAATATCACAAGGTAACAACAATAATATCATAAGGTAGTACTGAACTCGCTCAATAATTTCATTGTACTTCTTGTAATATGGACTCCAGACGGACACGGCATACTCCAACTGAGAGCGCACTAGGGACTTATACAAGTAGATATAAGAAGACGCCTTCTTAAAATCTCTTGTAGAACGCATTACAAATCCGTAAAGTTGATATGCTTTGTTGACAATTTTCCCTATGTGTAGGTCTAGGCAAAGCTTGGAATCAAGGACAACGCCGAGATCACGAATAGAGTCCACTTTAAGCAGAGGGGCATCGCACAGTGTATATGTGTGTTTAATTACAATTTTATTTTTAGTGAAATTTATGAAGTTACATTTAGGTAGACTTAATTGTAACTTATTTTGCTGGCAATAGGAGGAAAGTCGGTTCAAGTCTTGTTGAAGAAGAAGACAATCATCCGTTCGTTGAATGGTCCTGTAAACCTTGAGGTCGTCGGCATATAAAAGAATCTTTGTATTTTGAAAAGATTGACTGATGTCGTTTATATATAGAATAAATAAAAGAGGACCAAGAATTGAGCCTTGAGGGACTCCAGAGGTCACCTGTGCTATGTTTGATTGATGATCATTGATAACAACCCTCTGACTCCGATTGGTAATATAAGAAGCAAACCATCTCAGAAGATTGCCACGGATTCCGTTGAACGAAATTTTGTTGAGGAGTATTTCATGATCTACCTTGTCGAAAGCCTTACAGAAGTCAGTATAAACTGCATCCACTTGTACACGGTTGTCAACGCTATCAAACAAAAAACTTGAAAACAGTAAAAGATTAGTATTAGTCGATCGCCGTTTGACAAAGCCGTGCTGTTGCTGAATAATGATATTGTGAAGTACTTATGGATAAATTTCGTTATGAACTAACCTCTCAAAGAGTTTCGACAAGACAGACAGAATGGAAATTGGACGATAATGTTCAACGTTGCGTTTAGAGCCACTTTTATGAACGGGTATAATATACGCGTGCTTCCATTGCGTAGGTACAACTCCCTCAGAAATGCATTTATTATAAATAATAAATAGAGGCTTACAGACAGTAGTTGCAGTATTCTTAAGGAAGTAAGGCGTAAGTCCGTCAGGTCCGGGGCCTTTCGCTAGGTCAAGAGATTTAAGCTCCTTCAATATTTTAGCTTCACTAAAAGAAACGTCACAAATTGAGACATCGTGTAGTGCATTATGATCATGCGGAGGTTGCCATTGTGACAGTAAAGGGGACGCAGGTTCATATACCAAATTGAAAAAGTCAGAAAACATGTTGCAGGCCATACTTGGATCATTTGTTCCAGCATTTTTGTATTGAAGCTTAGCTGGTATTCCAGGTTTGTCTTTCCGATTAGAAACGTATGTCCAGAAATGCTTTATGTTTTTAGTCAGATTATCCTCTACATACCCAATGTACGAGATGAAGCACTTATGACATAAATTCTTAAATTGTTTTCTATAATTGGCAAATGATTCGTAATCAGAAATACTTCGATACTTCTTCCACTTGACCCATGCTTTTTGCTTCTTCTTAGAAATGGTTATAATAGCTCGAGAGAACTATATCGGATAGCTAACTGGCAAAGGACGGGCAATGGGGGTGTCTTGTTTAATGATAACATCCAACTCATTGTAGAACTTAACCACCGCTTCTTCAGAATCTAAGGGGCAATGCAGTTCAGACCAGTTTAATTGCTGTATGTTATGATTAATGTTATCAAAGTTGGCTTTATGAAAATTATATTTGAGAAGAGGAGTCTTTGTCATTGGGGTAATTTTGACGTTTAAGCAGGTATCACAAATCAGTGCAGGATGGTACGAGTCAACAGGTAGCAACGTAGTTAAGGTGGGGGAAACATTGCAGGGATTGTTGGAAATGATGAGGTCAAGTATTTTACCTTTATCATTAGCCACGCTATTAAATTGAAAGGCACCAAGAAGTGACATTAAATTATTCAGATTTGCACAGTCTGAAGGGGCTCCAGGATGTAATGTAGCAATTTTTGAAGTATGTGTTAGAGAGGATGCTATCCAGTTAGCTTCAGGCAGATTATAGTGAAGATCAGCTCAAGAGCTAGTCTGGTCATCTTCGCCTGCGAGTCTGTCGAGATGCCATTATCGTCTGACATGCTGCCATTGTGTCCAGACGGCTGGCTGGCTTTCAGTACCACTTGAAAGTATGTAGTTGTTTAAGTTGTTATTTAACTTCCAACATTAATATTTCTCATCCCATTGCTAGGTAACATGATGACGCTGTCGTACAACGGTGGGCTGCTATCGGGCTCGCTGGTATCGTACCTACTGCTGGGCATGCTGGGCCCCCCGGCGGGCGCGCCATGCCGAGTCTACCCCACACCCCCGCTGCCAACGCTACCGCCCGCTACGCCACCCAACATTACCTACGCTGTCACCGTGTCACATTAACTGCTTACAATTAGCCAACGTAAAATAGAGATGGCAGCACATGTATTAGGTGCTTTGGGGTAGTTATAAAAATGAGGGTATTCAGAAAATTATTTTTTAATCGTTATAATTTTGAGAATATCCACATTTTTGCAATGAAAGTACTCTAAAACACAATATTCGTAATATCAAACCAAAACCAGTAAAAATGGAATTAAGTTTACTTAGCTACAGATTAAAGGTACCTATTATTAGTCTAAAATGTATGTTTTACATCGTGCTAGTACCTACTCGCTTGTAAGTTACGAACGACGCATTTTCACTCTGTAAACCTCTCCTCCTGCAGCGAGTTGTAAGGCGACATCTCCGAAACTGTTCACAGCCGATTGCAGACGTCTTCAAGCTTCTAGACTGGAGCGGATATTAAGGGCAAAGTTGAATACATCACTCACCTTCAATTTGCTGACGATATAAGTACCAAAAGGTGCAGCGTTCAGCCAGCTAACAAGGTGGACTGATGGTCTAGTAAGAATCGCAGAAATCCAATAGATGCGAGACACACAAGACCGGTCATTGTGGTAGCACTTGGGCTCCCCCAAATGTTACGTCCTGTGCGAAAGACGTCCACTACTGGAAATAGGTCTCCGCTTATGTCCAGAAGTGGACGTCTTTCGGCTGAATGATGATGAATCCTACTGTAATAGTTTTGTGACCGGTATTCAGAGAACCAAAAAATGCGATTTGACAGGTTAATTGAGTATACAAGCAACAGCGCTTTACCTGCATAATTTCCACCAGTAAAGAAACTTTGCAGACTTACAAACCATCCTGCAACGTAAGGCACGGACTTGCCAACCTCGCTGAAAAGCCATGCAGGCTGGCCCTTAGAAAAAGTGTAAGTATAATTAACTTGTATGATTATGTCAACTTATTGCAGACTCATTTTAAATTATTAATATAGCAATAGGCAATAGCCATTTCAGCCTTAAATATTTAACCAAAAATGTTTTAGCGATTAGAAAATTCTTACACAATAAAAAATCAGTGTATATTTTCGGTATCTTTATGTATCTAGTATAAATTATTTACTAAATAAGGACTTTACCTACTATAAGTATACGCTCTTTCCATTGGACGTTTATAATAAAAATGACAAATAACTTTCCATAAAACTAATCTTTGTATATCTTTAAGTTGAAGTTGCCTACCGATCGAACGCATTTATTTACATTTTGTGATTATTCCTTTAAATATGACCTGTTATGGTTTTCCTCAGCAATTTTCAAAGCAAAAGCATTTACTGAATACATTTAAAAAAAAAAAATATAAGATTGAAACTTAGTTTTCTAAACGCATGTGGAACTATACAGCTGTAGGTACACCAAATTCCTTGTGGGCCTATTTTTTTTTATAAAACCTTTCAGTTATCCGACGTCATATTTAAGTAATGTTAAGTATTTAATGTCGGCAAACTTTTGCTAATGAAGTTAAATAGGCACTTCGCGTTGTTACCTAGAGTAGGTAATGAAAAGAATAAAAATAATGGTTACAATTTTAAAATTACAAAATTTTTAAACGTTAACTTATACAAGTAAAATAATGATGTTATTACAAATTTTTTACTTATGTTTTGCTTAATTAAAATGGAATGATAAATGGTTGTAAAGTAAAATGATAAACTTAGTGAGACTGAAAAAAAAAAGTTAAGTGAGTGGAGTGACTTATGACTGTTTTAATGTATTAATGTAAAATATCAACCTATGAAATGGCTACCTCTTGCTTTTCTACGAAACAATTTTGTTCTACAGTGTAGATATTTAAATGTATTGTACATAGCACCAGTGTAAATAATTTATCAATTAAATAGATACATATCTATATAGTTCTTTGTTTTAATTTCATGACCAGGGGCCTTAGCATGTCGTGATAAAATGTCAGTCGTTCGAGCAAGAAAGAGGAATGGAGCTGTACACCCTATACAGCTCCATCCCTTTAACTGTTCAGTTTAGGTCGTAAAATGGTTCGCGTTAAGAGCTCGTGGTAGCACTACTAGAACGTATAGTCTTCTATGTCTTAATAACGTCGCATAGCAAGTAGTACCTACCTATAACATACATTATCAGCATTATAATATTCCCACTGCTGAGACTCAACCTCCTTTTAAGGAGAGGGAATGGGCCGTAATCCACCACACGGGCCTAGTGCGGGTTGTTGAACGTCACATGTCTTCAATTTGTTCTAGGACAAGCTGCCCAACAAACATTTTATCGGTCGCCACAACGTGCTGATTTTAACTTTTGGTTCTATACGCGCTGGTCGTAAATATGTCGTTATCACGTTGATATGACCGAAAATAGGCCCATTTTATACGAATCAGTGTCGTAATAGAGTTACACAGCAGTCGTATAAATTACTATTTGATCATGTAGTGGTCGTATAGATGTCATAAAGACCTCTTTTCGTCGAGTTATGGTGTTTATTAGCGCTGCTTTGCGGCATTTTATCGAATAACTAGTGTTCATCATGACTTTTATAAGGGATTTTGATGAAAAGTGATGAGATAAATGTAGTGAATTGAAACTTAAAAACCAGACTATTAATCTTATACTGTGTAAGAATAATATATTTTTTTTATCATTGAAAGAGGAGTACAGCCATTTTATTTATTCATTAGGTATTACATTTATCGTCGAAATTCGTGTTCAAGTACATTAATCTATTGGGAAATTAATTTTATTGAGAAATGTGTACTAGTTTTCTCAATATAATGACCGCGCCTTATAAATTCTTAAAATTAAGCAACAAATTAAAATTTATTTTTACGAAAGTGTTAAAAATTATCTTTATACGACTTAAGGTTTAAGACGCGACTTAAAACAACATCTAAACGACATTTCGTTCTGTGCACTTATTTTTATATGTAGGTATATTGTAAATTGTAAGCCATATTAACTAAATTATTAGGGTTCACTTAAAGAAAATGTCATATGAAAAAACCATTTTAAATATATAATTAAACTAGTGACTTAAGTATTTATTGTTGGTTTCGGCGGTAAAAAAATGATATATAATAAATATTATGGACATTGATAAGTTTTTAACATATTGATACAGTATGTATTTGAGATGGCTATTGATATCTTCTATATCTTCTGAGGCACGTTTTCATGAAAGTTAGAGATCACTTTGAAGTATGCCAGAGACGGATGACTTTTTAGTAAGTAATGTAATTTTTAAATATAAAATTTTCAATTGCCCATTTACATTATCACGAATTATATCATTTTTACTAGTTTCGCTTGCGCTTTCATATTCGGAACTATCATTAAGATATAATTTTTAAATCTACCTTTATAGAACCTGGTTCTACTTTTATAGAACCACTAGATCTACTTTTTACGGTTCGTGCAACATCATATCGTTTAGACCCACTTTGCATCGAACTCAATTATCTTGAGTCTTAAACAAAATTTAAAAATTAAATTGTGCGGAACCCATTCCAGTTTCATTACAATTAACTTGTCCTGGCTGTGGTTGTAATGTTGAAATTTTTATATACACTAATAGGACATCTAGTCATTGAATAGTAGTATAAAAGTGTTCATATTGACTGAAAATTGTATAAGAGTGCAATTTATTACTCTCACACGATTATCACTTAAAAGTAGTTTTCGTGACTCTAATACGATTAATGACGGTGTAAAAGTCGTGTAGATGTTACTAAGACGACAGCATCGGTTATACCACTGAAAATTGTGTATCAGTCATATAAAATAGTCGTATAGAAGTTTATACGATGTCTGTATACAACTACAAGTTGTGTAAAGTTATGAGGCACTAAGTCATATTACACGATAAAAATACTTCAATACGATGTTCAAAGCACTTCGAGTCGCGTAACTCTTACTTATACGGCTAAAATGTTTGTTGGGTGGTTTCCGCACGATGTTTTCATTTCCAAGTAGCAAGTGGTATACGTGGAGCATACTGAAAGTATCTGGATCTGGCCACTTACAATAAAAGAATGAAAAAACAATTATAGAATTCGAAAATGGAACTCTTTGCGAGCATGTTAATTTTTAATTTGTGAGACTGTCATTTGTTTTTTCATTTTAGCGTCCTTTCGAAGATTGTGTGTCGCTATCAAAATGAATTTAACTCGTGAACATTTTCGTTCAATGATTTTTTATGATTTTCGTTGGGGCTTAAGTCAACAAGAGAGCTGCCAGAGACTTCGATTGGCATTTGGTGATGAAGCACCATGTCGCAGCTCTATGTATTCGTGGTTTGGAGAATTTAGACGTGGACGTAATCATCTCTATGACGAGGTACGTGAAAGTCAGCCGGCGACTGCGGTTACAAACTCGAATATTGACACCGTACGACAACTTATTGAAACTGACAAAAAACTTACTTGCCAGCAAATTCGTGCTTTGTTAGGCATTGGATGATTGGAATGAGCCAAGTGCAAAACATTTTACATGTGCATCTGAAGGTTCGTAAGCTTCGCACTCGATGGATATCCACGACTTAATGGAGGACCAGAAACGACTGCGTGTCCAGTGGTGCCGTAAAATGATAAATAGTTTAATGGAGGACAGTCATTGGCTGTCTATAAAATAGCATGACAGGTGACGAAATCTGGGTGTACAGATACGAGCAATAACATGGAAACATTTTTAAAATTTAAAATTCATGTAGTCGTCATCAAATTTTAAAAAGACGTTTGCTTAGCTGTGACCAATAATTATGTAAGTTGACGTCACATTATGACAAAATTAACTACCCATTTTTATCAAAAATTATTGTTAACAATACCTACATTACCAAAAAATATTATTTATTAACTTTTAGTTACATAATTATGTCAATCACAAAATAGCAGTTTCAAACGACTCGAGCCCGGAAGTAAGTTTGTGCAAAATTAGATATACACATTATAAATTATTTTTGTCTTGGTGTTTTTTTTTTGTATTATAATGTACGTTGTAACAAAAAAGTATGTAAATATTACGTTATTAAATATCTTACAAAAAAATAAGATTCATAATATTTAAAGTAAGGAAGGTCAGTCAGTAGCCATTAGCGAGCGGCAACGGCACTTCCAGTTCAGGCCGGGGTGCTGCCGGCAGACCTCGAGGTGGCCCGTGCGGGTAACATCGACGATATTCGTGGTTTGCCGCGGGAAGCGTCCAGCAGGGAGAAGGGTCATCGCGGGCGAGACTATAGCCGAGTGGCAACAGAGATGGGAAAGGGAAGAAAAGAGTAGGGAACTATTATGGTTTTTCTCAGACGTGGCGGTTAGACTCAGGGCGACCTGGGTCGAGCCGGACTGTCAGGTCTCTCAGATCCTGACGGGGCATGGATGTTTCCGCAAGAGGTTGTATGATATGAAGTTGTGTGAGGTCAGCGTCTGCTACTGCGAAGAGGACGACGAGGGCTTGGACCACGTTTTGTGGCGATGCCCCCTGTATGATGATCAGCGATAAAAGATGATGGACGGGATCACTCGCTCGGAGGAGGGACCGGTTTACTACTGCAACCTCTTTGCCTCCGAGTTCAACTTCCGGCGGCTGAAAGACTTCGCACATAGCTGGCACAAGATGAGGAGGAGCGGGCTCGAGAATGAGGACGGGTCAGGGTCGGGCAGCGAACCTGTATTGTGGCGTATTGACTCATGAGAACGGTGTCAGCTAGAATGCCGCCCCAGAATTGGGAGAAAGGCATCACGGGGGACAGGACGAGATAATTTGTAAAGGAGTCAAGAAGCAGCTGCGGTGACAGCGCGCTCAAATTTATATGGGCTATGTCCGCAGCCGTCTCCTTGCGATTCGGCCCATATGACGTGATGTCGGTGGGGCCATGGGTGTTTGAAGTTCCAAAACAGTTGGACCGATATTGACGGATAGCTGATATTACAAGCAGTAACTTTGGTTTTTCATTTTCAAACTACGGAAAACGTCTTCGAAACGGTTTAACAAAACAAAGAAACTTTTATTGGGATATAGGTAGCTTTTTTAAAGGTTGGAAATCATTCAATGACTTCTCGCGCTCTGGGGCGGAGTGGGAGGGCGTGTCAGACTTTTACTTTGTTCCTGTAACTTTGATCAGAGATCTGTACGCAACTCAAGTCCTTGCCTAGAGTTCGTCTCAGATCGTCGAACGGACGGTGCCAGAGGGTAGAGCTAACCAAAGACGCCTTCCTCTCCCGGCCCCACGAATACCCAAAATACTCAACTTAGATGAAGCGTCGACTGTAGATACACTGGACACAGGGCTCGATGCCTCACTGAAAATCTCACTTCGATGTAAGTATTTCACTTTTCAAGTCGCGACCTGTCGCGACACGTCTGTCAGGACTTTCGTGCGGTTACGGAACTATAGTCTAAACTAGAATGATCTCTATGACATTCCTCCTGAGTGTTACTACGTAAAAGTGACAGATAACCTCACCTACGTGACTAACGTGTGTCATCGTGTGCAACACTACACCACCGACGACTCCGGCTCGGACCTGCACCATGACGTTTAAAGTAAAATTGTTTCATTCTTATTTCCAGTGTGGGTAAGAGATGGCGCTAGACAACCTGTATACGCACACTGAAATAAGAATGAAACAACTTACTTTGAACGTCATGGTAACCCCGTCGGTCCTTACTGCACAGCTGGACGGCGAGCATTGCCACACTAACCACACTAATAACCGCAAGCCTGGTGGCGTCTCTCCAGCCACTCTTCAAAGACAGCGACAATCACTGTCGCCATACTGCAATGAGATCTCGCCGGAACTCTGTCCGCCATGCTACGATTTGCCGAGGCAGCGGTGTTTCGGTCCGGTGTTACACCTCCATGCGTAGGTCGTGCACAGTTGAGCCTATTAGCCTCAAAGCCGGTTTAAAATCTTAAAATAGTGTTAAGTACACACACTCTTTTTTTTGTTATATATATAAATAAGATTATATATGTACCTATATAACAAAAAAAAGAGTGTGTACTTATGTACACGCGTGAGAAGATAAACTTCTTTGGCGTATGGAAAAAAAATAACTAAAATGCAGTAGTGATTAACGATAAATATTAAAATTAATCAAAAAGATTTTATTTAAATAAAAAACACGTGTTCTAAATATAAAAATACTAGAATATACAACTTGAACATAGTTATCAATTTTCATGCATGCCACCTAGAACTAACTTCACGATGTAGAATTTAGGTGTCGGTGTGCGCGCGCATCGTAAAAATTCACTCTCATCATTTTTCTCTATCGCGCCAAAAGAAGTATAACTTCAATAATACTAGCTGCTGCCAGTGGCTTCGCCCGCGTGAAAGTAGTACAAATTATCCCAAGGGAACTTACTCCTGGGATAAAAAATGTCCGATATGCTATTCCAGGACACGGTAGACGCGTGAACCAAATTACTTTCAAATCCGTTCTGCTGTTCGAGCATGAAGAAGAAACAAACATACACAAACATTCACAAAGTTTTATCTTTATAATATTAGAGTGATGATTAAATATTTAGTTGTAAATCTTCTAAAGAGTTAGGTACCTACTGATGAGGCTTTAGAGTACCTACTACTCGTAAAATAAGGGATTTTTTGATTTCCCTTTATATTTTCTTGTTCCAAAAGCAATTGAGGCAGATAACATTTCGTCAAGATAAACTTTTATTGACTCTTCTTTTTATCTTAGTCCGGGCACTGATCACACATAGATCACGCACTCCACGCATTCATCTCCTTATTCTTTCATTAAAAATCAAATGAGGGCTTCATATTTTTATCGTTTCTATAGCAACTTATTTTTAAATTATTCCAATTCCATTAACCTTATCAATAAATTCGAAGTTTACTAATGACCATAACTATTAATGACTTAATTTTAAAGATATTTTCTGTAAGTTGCGTAATTACGAGTACCTACGAGTAACTTAATTATATACCAAGACTCAGACTTAGAGATATCTCAGACCTTTTGACTTGTTTTTCAGTATCTTTACTGTTTGTTCAAGTAGAAGGATGAAGGTAACTTCGTAAACAATTCGTAAACATATCTTCGTAATTAAGAAAATAATTTTTAGGGTTCTGTACCCAAAGGGTAAAACGGGACCCTATTACTAAGACTCCACTGTCCGTCCGTCTGTCTGTCTGTCCGTCTTTCACCAGGCCGTATCTCATGAACCGTGATAGTTAGACACATGTTAGACAGTTGAAATTTTCACACATGATGTAACAATAAATTGTAACAATAAATACTAAAAAACAGAATAAAATAAATATTTAAGGGGGCTCCCATACAACAAACGTGACTTTTTTGCCGTTTTGTGTTACGGACTAGCTTAAGTTAGTTGGCTGAAAGGCGATTTAATTCGCTATAAGGTTGACAGCCTAGCATTTTACTAAATGGTGCCATTCAACTAGCTGCCCGAACATCATCATCGTCATCATCATCATTTCAGCCGAAAGACGTCCACTGTTGGACCAAGCGCCGCCACAACGACCGATCCTGTGCTTCTCGCATCCACCGCACTCCCGCGACCCTCACCAGGTCGTCGATCCAGCTTGTGGGAGGCCTTCCAACGCTGCGTTTTCCGGTGCGCGGTCGCCACTCTAGAACCTTTCGGCCCCATCGACCATCCGTTCTACGAGCAATGTGCCCAGCCCACTGCCACTTTAGTTTGGCGATTCTTCGGGCTATGTCGGCGACCTTGGTTCTCCTGCGGATATCTTCATTCTTTATGCGATCACGCAAGGAAACTCCGAGCATAGCCTTTTCCATTGCCCTTTGGGTGACTGTAAGCCTTCTGATGAGGCCCATTGTAAGCGACCATGTTTCAGAGCCATATGTCATCACTGGCAACACGCACTGGTCATAGACTTTCGTCTTGAAACACTGTGGTATGTTGGACGAGAAGATACCGCGCAGCTTCCCGAACGCTGCCCAGCCGAGTCGGATTCGATGATTGACCTCTTTCTCAAAGTTAGACCTACCCAACTGGATTGTCTGTCCCAGGTAAACGTAATCGTCTACAACTACGAGTGCAGAGTCTCCGATCTTGATCGGACTGGGTGCTACATGGTTATTTACCATGACTGTGGTTTTGTCCATGTTCATTTTAAGACCCACTCTTTCGGAAGCTCTACTAAGGTCATCGAGCATAGCTGCCCGAACGATATTCAGCTATTCTGTTTAGATTATATATAATTAATCAATTAAGTCATTTGGTTCCCTTTAAAATAGTTGAACTGAATGGTGGTGACATGTTCGTGAACAGGCGCCGTCAGTTGAGAACCGCTCACTTCTTAAGGGTGATTCTTTGAAACCGACAGAATGTCTCATTCATCTGGCCTAGTATTCGTACAGCTATCTATTTTGGGTCGTAAGCCACTGGGCGCAAATGAGAGCCTTTGATACATTTTATACAGGCTTCCACCGTATGCTCCACTGTGTCCTCCTGGCGATCCGCACTTTGTCATCCGGACGTTTCTTCCGCCTGAATCCGAAACAGGAATCTCCCGAGCTTCCCATATCCGGTGAGGACCTGCGTCAGGTGAAAAGTGATGGCACCGTAGCGCTTCTCAAATCACTCCTCAGAGAGGACTTACCGCCGCAATTGTGGCATGCCCAGCGCTGGGTTGCGGATGTTGCTGTCTCCATTCCATTTCGCTATAAGATCCCTAGAACTCTGTCCGCCATGGTGCGTTTCGTCGCGGCAGCGGAGTTTTGCCCCGTCGTTGGACGTCCAGCCGTAACTCGTGCATGTGTGCTAGGACTGTTATATTGCCACCAAATCCTACGGTGGTAGGCCGGCAAGGAGGATCGCCGCTTTGCAGGAGACCGTGCGGTATCTCCTCACTTGTACCTATAGCACGCGCTTAGCTTGCGGGCCGCTTATTTCCGCAGCGAGCACACCCATACCGGCACCATAGGTAAAGGGCCATGGACCGCCCGATCCCCGCGTAGAGCCTCCTGTAGAAAACGTCTAGACCTCCAAGACTGGGAAGGAATCATTTGAAGGGAACCCCGATCCGCTCCAATCTGGGAGCCAGACGGAATGGTCCTCGAAATTCCACCGGTTGTCGAGGACTACGTCGAATCGACGCTAATGTGAACCTTTCCTACTGTTATTTTGGTTACCGATGGTGGCACGTTCCGACTTGGTGCGCGCCGTGATCCTGGCACATAGCCTCGGACTTGCGCAGGGCTGCCTGGAGTCCCAATTGCCAGATCCTCTCAACGACTGACGTAATCCCGCGTGTTGCTAGTTCGATCGCCACCTGGTGCTAGTTCGACGGCCACCTGTTGCGACCTCGACTGCGCCATCAGAACCGTATGTCGTCAGCGTAACAGACTACGCTGACAACGCTAGGGAGGTGGACGTGGAACACCCAGTCGTAACATGTCCCAAAGGAGCGTGCTTTGATCACATCGATAAAGTTTAATTACTTGCTTATAGCCCCGACATTCGAGAGAGGCTGTAGCAAGTCGTACATTTTGATGCAAGTGGAGAAAGTTTATCTTGTATCAAACGACGTTTTTCAACACTTACGAAGAAATAAATAAACGGGGCGACTCGCTTTGCGCCCAACCTAGCGATACGATAAATACAATAAATTGTGGCTGGAGCTAGCTCGTGCACTTTTTCGCAGTAATGTGGAAAGCAGCAAATTGCGTGCTTATAAGCGGTAGGCATAAGAGCGGGTTTTCGATTAAGTGTATTGAAAAAATAATTTAGATTTTTGTTCAGCAGGCAATGTGCTGAAGATCGATGGTCTTATCGATAGGCGAGTGGAAAAGGAGCCTCTCCTTTTCCACTCGCCTATCGTCAACATCGAGCACAGTTTAAAAGCTTGTTGCCTCATTTAACGCAATCCAACGATGTTTCATGAAGAGGCAACGCGAAAAAAGAGAGATAACGCCTGAAAACTCTGTTAGCATTCGGTAATTCCGTGATTTATCTATTTATATTCGAATATTTTACAAAACTTGTTCCAGGAAATACGTGTTTATTTAAAAACACTTAAATGGTCTGAGCTTAAAAGTTTAAAAAAATGTCGTCATTTAGAATCTTGATTAAATTTACAAGGCTTCTGTTGTTATACTTCTTGGACATTTAAATTTTTCAGTAAATTATAATGAAGTGTCAAAGTTCATGCAAAATCGCAGATTTTCAGAGGTCTTTACTGGATTAGTTTTACACAAATTTATAAATTGATTTCAATAGAAGCCTAGATAATATCAACAAGATACTGTGTCTCTAAAATATCTTATGAAAAATGTGTAATAACGTCATATCACGTAAGAGCGGTTGTATGAAAAACAGTGAAAATGTATGTCGTGTGTGTGTGTGTGTTGTGTGTATATTTCTGTCTGGGGATTGGGGTTAAAACTTTTAGGCTCGCCAAAATCGTGGTGGTAAGTCCCCTCTTTGAAGAGTTACTGGAGAGGCGCTACGTTGTCCTCAGCTTCCACAGGACACAGAATTCTCATCAGACATGGCTAATTCTGGAGGTTCCAGTTTCAGATTCAGGCGGAAGAAACGTCCGGGTGTCACCATTGAGTGGACCACCCGGAGGACACGTGCTATGTCGGCAACCTTGGTTCTCCAGCGGATATCTTCATTCCTGATTTGATCACGCAAGGAAACTCTGAGCATAGCCCTTTCCATTGCTCTTTGGGTGACTTTAAGCCTTCTGATGGGGCCCATTATGAGCTACCACGTTTCGGAACCATATGTCATCACTGGCAACACGCACTGGTCATAGACTTTCGTCTTGAGACACTGTGGTATATTGGACGAGAAGATACCGCGCAGCTTCCCGAACGCTGCCCAGCCGAGTCGGATTCGACGATTGATCTCTTTCTCGAAGTTAGACCTTCCCAACTGGACCGTTTGTCCCAGGTAAACGTAGTCGTCTACAACTTCGAGTGTAGAGTCCCCGATCTTGATAGGAGTGGGTGCTACATGGTTGTTTATCACGAGTTTAGTTTTGTCCATGTTCATTTTAAGACCCACTCTTTCGGAAGCTCTACTGAGGTCATTGAGCATTGTGCTGAGCTCTTCCGTAGTCTCAGCCATGACTACTATGTCATCGGCAAACCGAAGGAAAATTAGTGATGTACTCGCCATTGACATTAACGCCTAATCCACTCCAGTCCAGAACCTTGAAGACATCCTCCATTGTGGTCGTGAACAGTTTCGGAGAAATGACGTCTCCCTGCCTCACACCCCGCTGCAGGAGGATAGGTTTCGAGGTCTGGTCCAGCAGTCTGACTGACATAGTGGCGTTTTTGTACAAACACTTCAGCACCTCGATGTACCGATAGTCAATCTGGCACCGTTGGAGTGACTGCAGCACAGCTCAAATCTCGATCGAATCAAAGGCTTTTTCGAAGTCCACAAACGCTAGGCAGAGAGGCAGATTATACTCCTCGGTCTTCTGTATAACCTGCCGTAGCGTAGGTTATGTATGAAAGTCTATCGGCTGAATGATGATGATGATGATAATTTGAATATAATATAAAAGTTGGAAAGGCAGACATAATTATGCTTTTAACAGTAGATACTAAATATACGTGCTGAAACTCGTCTCTATATAAAAAAAACACAAGTGCGATAGCCTAAACTAAGTTCGAAAATTAAAATTTCTAACTAACTCGATAAACAAAAGTTGAAGTGACATTAATTGATAAAGTCAAAATTTTAATTAACATAAAGTAAATTGATAAATTCATGGCAAAGGTCGTCCTATTTATAATGAGGTTTGTCAAACAAAAGATCAAGTTACTGGCGGTTTCTCGTGCTTACACATACCTAAATAAGATTTAATTGAAAAAAGTAATTTGAATAATAATAATCTGTGTACAATATTCCATTACAATTTCAGATTTCAAACCGTTTATCAGCAACATTCGTCTGATCCGAGGGGGCAATGTCCCTACGTCTGACACATGCCATTGTATTATAATCTCCATTCATTCATAAAGTGCCTATTTCCACTACTTAGCTTTTAGTTTGAAGAAATTATTTTATTCAATGTTACACTAATAAATCAATTTATACATTAAGGAACCGGTGCTATACCTAGCGACTGTAAGCTATAATAAATTTTATTCAATGTATAATTAATTAAGTCATGTCTATCGTGAACTCGTCATAATATTAAGCAGAAATTGTTGTTGTTTTTATAATACTTACTTGAAATTCAATTATAAGTTTATCAATGACCTGTCATTGATAATTGAATTGTTCGTACCGCCTACTTTATGTATGTACAGTACATCCTGTTCATCACCGGATACGTAAATCATTATCACTAAGGGTATAGCACATTTGCAGGGGTTACGCGTGCAGGGCAATCCCGGATGCGTGATCAAAACCGCACAATATTAAAAACACCCTAAGGCCTACTATTCACGGAAGCGTAGCTTCATAGACGCGTACATTCGTCATTATACGCTTGGTGTACGCCTGCTCTCAGCGTAACCACAAAATAAATAGGTACAGAAGTCAATCTACATACAAACTGCGTTCGAGCAACGCACACGTAGACACCGCTCATAGACACGATATCTCGACTCAATTCAGCTCAATGCGAGCTCGAGTGCTATCCGTTTGAAACACGCGTCTGTGAACTTTTTGTGGAAAAATGGACCAACAAAAAACACCGTATTCTAACTTTTCAGTGCACGGTTGTTAAAAGTGAATTGACGTTTTTTAGGCTACCAATTGTTTCAGAGAGGTAAGTAGGTATTTGCTTGTATTTTGATGGTTTGTTTTAACGTAACACAGAACAGGCCCCGCACCGAGAAAAAGAAGATGATTTTGTGGCCATGTAATATTTTTACAATTCAGATTAGGTAGGCATTTATCACCGCGCCCGGTCGCACTCGGACCGTTCGGCCACGGTAATATTATCTGTTCGGCGCCACGCGCTAACCCTAGCGCGATCGCCGAGAGGTATGAAAAGCCAAATACACACATGAGATTGACTTCTGTACCTATTTATTTTGTGGCGTAACATACGAGTTTACGAAACTCTTTCGTCGAAGCGGCAACACCGTGCCGTCGTGTCGGTAAGCTACGCGTCCGTGGGCAGTAGGCCTCTGGAACCTAAACTACAATAACATTTAAACACAGACTCCAATAGAATCCTGACCACCCGCAACAAGTGTTCTTATCAAATTCAGATACAAATTGTGCATTTTTACTGCAGTCATCCGTCCCATTATGAAAAAGCCCCATCACCTCCATAGAATGCAGACGCTCCAAAACCGTTCCCTCCACAAAGTACTGAGCCTACTTTGTTTGTAGTAACCTTGATATTTCTGTGGAACACTAAAATCTCTTATTCGCATCGGCTGCCCGGTATCAACAATGCCTGTCGCATCTGTAAGATCTGCCGTCGTAGTCTATGACTATGCACCAGTAGAGCTGTAGGATAAAGCAGCCAGACCGCTGTCAATGTCACCGCTACACCTGTACCTACTCTTAAATTTTTTTTCAGATAATCAGTCCCTATTGCTGGTCTTCCCTCAGCGATACCCTAAACCAAGGTCCGTAACCCACAGGGGGTGCGTGTGATCACTTGGTTTTAGTTTAGATTCTAGATTTTTTATAAGTCCTGACTGAAAGTTTTAAGTCATTTTGTATAATTTCGATGTTGAGATGGATTCATGATAGCACAAGTTTAAACCTTAGTGGTTTTTGGTTGCTATTTAACTTAGACTATCCTGTATTCTTTTTTACTTAATAATAAATAAATGTCAAAAAAAAGTCACAGAAGACAA
Source organism: Mythimna impura (assembly GCA_905147345.3). Lineage (NCBI taxonomy): Eukaryota > Metazoa > Arthropoda > Insecta > Lepidoptera > Noctuidae > Mythimna > Mythimna impura. Next base: position 15,755,059 of record LR990357.1, on the reverse strand, counting down.
CCTCATTGTTCACCTGCGACTGCCTTCTGCAGTCATAAAAAAACCATTATAATGTTATGCTGCATATTTATAATACTTATCTACAAGCAAATTTTTTTTTTTCAAAAATTATCAGTTCGTGGTTTTGCTTCCGCTACGCGATATCAGATACTCAGATTACATCCTACACTTACGTATCCAACTACATAAATAATTTCAGCAAACCGTAGGGGCCCAACAGGGTCGAAAACTACTGGGGCCAAGGGTCTGCTTCTGAAAGGAAGACTCGGCCCTGGTATGAAAGGCAACGAAGGAACAGGAGTGGGTTTTTAGTCAGTAAAAGGCTGACACACCCTCGCCCTCCGCCCATGAAAAGGGGATGTCATTGGATGATATTTCCACCGAAAAAAAAACTTCGTAAATAATTACGTTATGTAAATTAGGCATACCTAATTGTTTATAACTAATGACGTACATAGCCTATTACGGGATTTCATTGTATAACCTGACCTGTGACCTGTCTGTATCAGACACGTTTAAGTACACTTTCCGCGCTTCATCATCAAGTACTATTGGGATGAGCTTACAGAGACGATTCATGAAAATAACAAGGGTATAACTTACCTACTTAAATGTAGTAAAATGGAGAGTTTGCCGTGTGCGAGTTGTAGATTTGTACTATTTCTTATTCTGTGGTTGTAGCGAACTCTAACACACGGGGTTACCATGACGTTCAAAGTAAGATTGTTTCATTCTTATTTCAGTGTGGGTAAGAGACAGAGCTATACAGGTTGTCTAGCGCCATCTCTTACCCACACTGGAAATAAGAATGAAACAATATTACTTTAACGTCATGGTACAGGGCCTAATAAAGTTGCCATATCAGCCAACCAGGTGCGGGGCTGATAAACTGGATGGTTTTGTAGCACGTTTTTGCATTTCAGATTTTCCAAAAAGGTTATAGTTAGTAGAAAAACGTACGTATTATTATTAATAAGTAACTATTTATGTATTTGTATAGCAGTTTCATTGTGAACATATGGCAAGATAATGCGACGTGAAATACGGAAAATTACCTAATTTTTTGGTTGAATTTAGCAGCAACTAATTAAATGATATTTTTGCAAAGAGTTTTAAAGAAACCAATTAAAAACCAACTAGCTTGTTATTTCGATAGTATTTTGTAATTCAATTACTTCTCCTTTTACCAGGGTTGTACATAAGTGGTACATACGTAAGTGATAAGTAGATAGGGTAGGTAGGTACCTACTTATTGGGGTGTCATCATGGCCATAGCTATTTATACTACTACATTTATAGGCATCTAAACGTAAATTTGTTCAGAATGTCCCATTTATAATAATAATAATAATTTATTTAAAAATTTGACAACACAGGCCCATTTGTTGGTAAAAAACTTAATCTAGAAGTTAGTAACTTAACCTAAACGACAAACACATGTACAAACTACGGACATATTTATGAACGACCAGGTTGTTCTTGAGTCTTGCTGCACCAAAACACTTACAAAATGTCTCAACATTGAGGCATAGATAGCGCCTTCAGAATACTGTTGGAACTGCCGCGAACTCTTGTAAGAAGAGAAGCGGTCTTTTTCCTTAGAATCGCGTTTGCTGAAGTGTTTTAAGCTAGAACTACATTACGACGCACACGTGTAAAAAGTCTGATTTGTACGTAGAAAGACGTCGCGTGGCGTGGATCAAGTGTACCTCTAAAAGTCTAGTTTCCATACAAAATGTATGGAAACCGACGCGCCCAGATCGTCGTGTGTGGCGAACGTGTGCGCAGTGTAGTTCTACCTTTACATGTCTAATCATGAACCTCGACTTCAGAGCAACGCCTCCGATGCTGCAATAAACATGGCCACCTACCGGACCCAATCAGTACCTAATTTAGTTGTACACACGACACGAAAAGTAGGACCTGATCCATTCAATGTAGGTAGCTGTCTGACGCTATCATCCTGACCTTGATTCCCATCACATGATGGGCCAAACAACCACATTGACCTTTGTACCTGAACTTCAATATTAGCATCCGTTCTGGATGTTTGTGATTTACGAGCATCAATCCTATCAGTTATTATAATTTATGATTCACGACTTCCTGTCAGGATGTGACAATACATTGTCGGCAATCGCGTTATTACCAGATTGTGTTTTACTGTGGCATATAGGCTGTAAATGTAAAAAAATCTGTTGCGCCGACCCCAAATAACACGGTACAAGGGAAGGAAGATGATGATGATATAGGATGTAAATGACTATAAATGGTTTAGGATGAGAAGGCACAATTTTAATCGGTACTATAGAAAATTATTATATTTTGATTTTAACTTCACACTAAAATTGTTCGAAAAGTCTTCGGAGGCGTTTAAGGGTTTAACTATAAAAATTAGAACTAAATTTTACAAAAAACATCAAGAGGTGCGATAAATAATACACAGATTTGATTGTAAATAATATTTTATGAACAATAAGTTACATTATGATATCACAATTGGAGTGGCAATGGCTTGGAGAGCCACCGCGAGATCGTCAGGCGTGTGTCGTCTACCGACGCTGTTGAGGGTTGCAACCCTAGATGAAAACTCAAGTGGTGTGTTCAACACTGTCTCACTGTCTTATCTCTTGCGGCGGCGCGTTCGGGACGCTTGCGAGGAGCGCGAGCTCCACTCCAGGCTGAGGTCGCTGGACGAGGGCGGCGTCTCCGGGAACTGCGCGTGCGAGGTCCACCGACACGAGTCACACGCTGATTTCGGCGTCTCCGGTATCTTCCCGGGCTTTCCACTCGGACTGTATGATTCTAGAATATGCTTATAGGCACACTCTGAAGGCTCAGGGCACCTTCCCCGAGCGGCACTCAAACGGGCACGCACACAAGCGGTGCAGTAACCACAACTGTCTTCGCTAAGAGCACTGCGAACCATTTTGAATAATGTGTGAATACGTGACGCACTGAGAGGACTGAAGCCGGTTGTCAGAGCGCGATGATATTTATGCGCCGCCGGGCGTCGCGCACGCGCCTGCTGATAACCCCGGCACCGCGCGGCGCCAGCTGCCGAACGCGCTTATATCTAGCAAATGCGGCAAGCGGTACTACCAGAAAAACATCCCTTTACTATCTACATCAATGTAATCAAATACTGTATTGATTAGTCAGTGGCAACACAATTATCTATTGCTATGTAAAAAATGTTGGATCAGAAAATATTTGCTAATTAATTATGATATATGCAGAAAGCTGAATCTAACACTAGTCATCTAATTAATATTGACTAAAAAATTAACGTGTTAAAGCTTGATAAAAATAAATTATCATCTAAGTATTAACTTCTGTTCTGAAACTAGGTTTTTCCATACAAACTTTAGACCCCAGTTTCATCCCCTTAGGTGGTGACTTTTGGGAAATCCTCTATTAGTGCTCGCCTACGTCATAAAAGGAAACCTTGAGCAAAATTTCACACTCCTATTCCCAGAAGTTTCGGCTGTGCGTCGATATGTCAGTCAGTCAGTTTCTCCTTTTGTAGGTAATAGATAGTAAAAGACAGGGGCGCCGGCTATTAGAAAACCTCATGGGTGCTCATGTTCATTTCATGACTCGAAAGAAGAGAAGAAAAATGCACAGTGATCGACTGACAAATAAATAATGTCCTATAGGTAGATACTTACATACTGCCGAACAACGAATGTTCTACAAATACCCAAACCCAAAAAAAATACCTGTTTCATCAACAAAAAAAAACCAACACAAATGTGTTGGTTTTTTTTTTCGGTGGGAAATTCATCCAACGACATCCCCCGCTCTTGGGCAGAGCGAGAGATAGTGTCAGACTTTTACTGATTAAAATAAAATAAAAAATCCTGTTCCTTCATTGCCTTCGTCCCAGGGCCCCGGGTTTCACATTCACACTACCCGTGGCTTAAGTAGGCTTCGACCCTGCTGGGCCCCTACGGGAATCGAACCCGCGACCCTTGCCTTTCAACCGTCGCTATAAACCACTGCGCTAAACGGGTCGTTGGGTAATGAAAAAAACGCCCATTCTTAAAAGGCGAATACTGATCTGTTTCTTGATGTCTATTCTCAGGGGTGCTCAGCACCCACTGTTTATTTCTCATGGGTGCTCGAGCCCCCGAGCACCCACGGAGGCGGCGCGCCTGGAAGAAGATATTACATGTTCCAAGTCAAGATACTTAGTACAATTAAAGCCTCAATTAACGATCATATGGGTAGTTGATTTTTTTTTATTATGGATAGTCTCGCATTTGATCACACCCCACCTGATGGTAAGGTGATGTTGTGGTCGACGATGGAGCCTAGAAGTAACTTATTCATTCTTGACTTAAGATCCGGTCGGTCAGTGCTTGGTTGCGGCAATTAGGCAACACCGACTCCAGCAGGAATTACACTCCTTAGCTGTAACAATAACTGTGTTCCCTTAACGGTGGTGGTTTTCAGAATATGGTGTCAGCATGGGATGTGCAGGTACAATATTTTGTTCTATCTAGGATGTAGACTCTAGTCTAGAAGAATCCAAAAATGAAGGTCTATTCCTTTTACAAACTGATAATAGGTATTCTATCCTCTTCCCTCAATCAACACGTCAAGTAGGCACCTAAATAATTATTTCTAGGTACAAAGGTCATCATCATCTTCCTGCCCTTGTCCCGTGTTATTTGGGGTCGGCGCAACACGTTTTTTTCTTCCATTCTGCCCTGTTACTCGTCATACTATCACTAACTTCCTATTCTTTCATATCACTCTTCACACAATCCATCCATCTTTTCTTTGGTCTCCCTCTCCCTCTCCATCCATCCACATGTAAACTCATAACTCTTTTAGTAACATGCGTTTCATCTCTCCTCTTCACAGGACCATACCAAGACAAACGATTCCCTTTCAACTTTTCAGTCACTGGCGCCACTTTCAAACTTCCCCTAAAAGGTATTAATGTAAAATATAAGTACAAGGAGATGAAATATCTCTAATCAAGTAGTTCAAGTTAGATACCTACTGTGAATATAATTATTATATAGGTACCTACGTAACTCTGACGAATGTGGCATACGTGCGTGATAAACTAGTAAGTACCTAGTAAAATAATAATATATAAATACCTAGTAGGTAGGTATATAAAAATCAGGAGATGTTTTACGATCATGTATTGTTACTAACGGCTACAAACGGGGAGATAACCATGCATGCAGTAGCTTGTTCCTATCACAAACCGACGTAGACGACCTTTGTATGTAGTAAGAAAAATAAGGACATTGACGAATCATACTAAGACCAAATTTTTCTCATTTAGTTAATTGTTGCTACGAGAAAATATATGCCTACATGAAAACCATATGTTTTCCTAAATTAATATTGTACAGCTGTTTGTATTCATATTTTACAACTAAACCAATAATTTCAGTACCTACAAAACTTTTGTCAGACAATAAAATGTACACTTCGTTCAGTAGACGTACCTAGGTAGAAAATTAGGTACCGAAGATTGTTATAGCATATTCTAGATAAGGGCAGCTGCTCCACATCTCCTCCGGTTATTACCAGTCCGTCATACTCGTTAGGGATCGTACCTACATTAATGCGTTATGTAAATAACTTATCTCTGTTTATAAATAAATTAGGCGAAGTGTGATCCATGATTTCTAATTTAAACATAAAGAAGACACTATCAAAGTATCAACTGAGTCCACTTTACATGGATATAGTCCAAAGATACAAACATCCATATGTCTATACAAACTTACGCATTTAAATACTAGTAGGATTTTTCCCGCCATTTATTTCTGTTTATATTACTAGCTTCTGCCAGCGGTTTCACCCGCGTAAAAGTAGGTTTCTCTAGGTGGAGTTTCGTAAAATCCGTTTTTAGCGGACGTCTACCTACACCCTTTAATTAAGGAACCAAATTTTAATTTTGTAGCTATTATAGTTTCTGAGATTTCGTGATTAATCAGTGAGTGGTTTTTCGCTTTTATATATATAGATAATAAAACCTGATTATCTGATAGAAATCAATAATATGAATATATAATACCAAAGTGAAAATCCTAATCAGTTTTGTTCCTATTCACCTCCGCGTTTCCATCACCCCGTATTTAAAATACGAACAAGTTCACTCAGAAGTTAAATATTGAATTTCGCAAAAATCTATCTCGCTCCTGCAAAGCATTCTGGAATCATCTGGAAGAAGCTCTGGTGACTGTCTCTTATCTACCAACATTGTGTAAACAACTCAACTATTTATAAAGTCCTGCAAATAACTTGACCACTTTGTGACCCATCGGGCCTATCAAAGCTTTACTCTAGGTCGGTGTTGCCACCCACAAAGCTCTTCCAGCAGCATTGATAAATAAGATAGATTCATATAGGTACCTACATATTTATCTATTAATACTATACTAGAAGCGATTAAAGCTATATTTAGATCTAAACAAATGTTACACGTTTCGTCTAAACAAAGTAGTTCTACTAGTAATTGAGTCATTCATTGATTGAGCGCCCTTTGAGATGATGAAACCGTCGTATCTTGTTGCGGACGGATTATACCTCGGATATTTACTAGCGCATGAGTAACACGACAGCGCTCTTGCAGACAGCCAAATGATGTAATATGGACAGATTCTCAGTGATCTAAATATTATTGAAAAGCACAAGTTTTCGACACACATTTTTATTTTTGTATGATCCATAGTACATCGAAAGTTCTTTATCCTACCTACTTAATGAAAATTATAACATTGATTTAAAAGATTTTCAAGATAATTTTACATAGAGTTGTACAGTACCTGAGTCATTAATTATGATTTGGACGGGAGTGTCCGCGCACCCAAGTAAGTCTTATCACTATTTACAGAAAAAAATATGCTTCTTCAAGAAATTCATGTCAGAAAAAAAAAACTAATTGGTGTTTGTCTTTCGACACTTCACCCCAAGTATTGTAAAAAACTTCTTTCAGAATAAGATTATTCACACTCAAGATACTGGAAAATCTTTGCACGTCTGAGCCCTCATTAAAATTTAGAAAAAGTAAATAACATGAAGATAAGAGGTCATTTACTTCGAAGTTTATACAGAGTCTAATGTTCATTTGCGTTTTAAGATCACTTTAATATGAGAAGAACAAGTTTGAGACATGACAAGTGAAATAAAAGTAGGCGCTAACGGCTATGAAGGAAAAAGAAGTTAAATTAACTTCCTATTGGAGACCAGGACTTGCCTATAGGATTTAAATCTATAAAGTAAACGGCTTATTTCTCTACCGGTAACAAATAACAACTAAGAAAATAAATAATCATAAGTAGACGTACCGGGTATAAATGAATTACATAATGATAGTACAACATCAAGCTAGTACCGTATTCCTTCGTTTATCTAACTAAAGGGATCAATTTAAAGAAATGAGAAATAGTTCGAAACCTAGACGAAAGAGCGACGGCTTCTACAATGAGACTTACCAAGAAGTTTACTTTTTCTATCCAGTCCGAGAAACCCATAATTATAAAATTATGCAAATACTATCTAATACTGTCTAAAAAAATATTAACGGTACTGTGAACCAACACAGAACACTACACAACACCGACAGTACAGAAACTACAAAAAGTAAAGATAGTGGCAGAAGAATACCAGGGCACATAAGTCCAGGGATAGACAGACCAAACGACGAACCGCTCAAGCAGTTATCAGCAGTCAGTCTGCCTACTCCTAAGATCCGCGTAGACCAAAGTAGAACGCAGTTCCATCGAGAAATTGAAATATAAGCCTTATTTTTAGGTCTTTAAAGTTCAAACGTGCTTCCAAGGGAGCTCTCAACTCGACCTGATCCGAGTCGATGTTCGTACAAATTTGCACTTTCTGACATTGTGTTAGAGTGGATTACTTAATTTTCATCATAAAAACTCGACTCATCTTTGGTCTGCATGGAGCCTTGCGACTTTATAGCCTTGGCGCACACTACGATTTTATTGTAGATTGTCACGTTGTAAGAATTCATAGAAGCTTTGAGGTGCTTTGTATAAACGTCTAGAAATCTTTGTATAAGCAATAAATGCACCATAATTTGAAGTCGATTTTTTCCTTAATATGTTATTGAATCATATCTCGCTGTAGCGACGTAACGCTTTAAGTGTGCGCCAAGGTTTAATCTATAAAATGAAGATCATAAATGGAGCGATATAATTTCGCATGTTTATATAAATTGCCTGTTACCAAGTAATTAATTACATACGAAAAACATGAAATTTAAGACAAATTTGTTATTTTACAGATATTGTTATCTACATACGTGATAAAGCAATAACTTTGTTCTCAGACAGACAAAACAGGAATAGGTATCGGTTACCAACAGATAAATGGGTTTAAATACTTCGAAAAACAATTTTAATTTTAGCAACCAGATGATCAAAAATAACCGAATTATCAAATGTTGCGTAATTTTGTGTACTGTTCAGTCCAAATGAGCCATTTTCGGAGTTCGTGCACTCTGTGCGCCTAAGTGATTAGCGAAATGTTTCTCTTTCAAGTACAAATTGTATTTATGACATATGTTGATTAATTTTACATTCACAATCAAGAGTGACGTTGGACAAATCACTTATAAAACAACAAATATACAAATTCCAACATGTTACTTGATTGACTAAGTTTGCCACTACCATAACCATACACCTAACTATGAACTATTTAATAATTCAAATAATACAATAACTACCATTTATTATAATCATGAATTACTTAACTATCATTAATATCAAATATTATACAAGTACAGGAAACATAATAGAGACATAATATATTATTATTATCTATCATTCATTACAATTATTGATGTTTAATTCAGTTCCTTCATTAGAACATAAACTGTCACATAGGTTATCAAAAGTATCACTTTTACAAAGAACACTTAGGGATTTGAGATAGTGGCAGAAGCGATTGTTTCTCTTCATGTTCGTGTCTTTTTGGGATTTCTCAAGCCTGCATATTGTTCGGCAGGAGGGCCAGTAGTCTAATGCAAGAGCTCTCCTGTCCAATACAGCTGACGCATTCAAGTAGCCAGTCAAACTGTTGTGCCGCGATAATATTCTGTCTCTTTGTCTGTAAAAGATAATACAAGAAATTAGCCATTACATAACCACCTCACATTTTACAAGATAAACATAATTTGACGTAAAATCTCGAGATAACATTGACGAAATCTTGACCCTTGAATAATATAGGTACAGTTTTGGCACTTAGTTACCCAAACACTTATTGTAGTTACTCACTCAGCTATGTTCATTTGAACTTATGAGAGCTTTTATAGAATAACTTATGTTACTATGCGTTAATTATAACTTTGATAGAAATAGACACCATGTTTGTGCACTATGTTTTTTCTGTACGCGCTTCTCCCTCGCCGACCTCTCCGACACAACACGCGCCGGCGGCGATCTCAGTAAACAGCAAGATAAAATCACGTCCAATTTGTTTAAGCAAATTGCAATAATTGAAATGATACCCAGATTATTTTTAATTTAATACTCCCGAATCTTCTCGACTACTCGCGTTAACATTTGATTGCCAAGAAGCGAATGGTAAAGGTCGCCAGATAATACTCCTTCTAGATGCTAAGTAACAAACAAAAGTTGTTCTTATTTACTATCACACAAAAGAGTACACATTTCAGTGAAAGTATAAAGTGAGAGCAGTGGTGACCCAGTGGTAACGGCTTCGGCTTACGAGTAGGTCGCGGGTTCAAATCTAGCAACTGGCATTACTTTGTGTAATTTATTTTATCACCACTGCTCTCAAGATGGTTAAGGAAAACATTGTTAGGAAACCGGCATGTCCTAGAACCAAAAAATTCGAAGACATGTACCAATAAGACATGACCAATCTGCACTAGGCCCGCGTGGTGGATTACGGCCCATACTGTCTCCTAGAGAGGAGGACTGAGTCCCAGCAGTGGGAACATTATAAGGCTGATTATATGATGTTGGTATGTTACTAAAACGAAATGCACATGTGTTGCTGTGTTGTTCACCTTACCTCCTCTCCATATGTATGATAAAATAATACAATAATTACCTGTATAAAGCCATTCCTGGAAAACTTATATCCGATTTTCTTTCACAGCCTAAAATATCTTGTGCTGTCTCAATGGAACCTGTCACCATTGTTTGACAAATCTCACTAGTGACTTCATACTCCTTGTGATAATAGTCAGAGTTTTCTTTTTCCGATACACTGTGTGCTTCAGGATAGCACCAGGGTTGTGATGTAACATAGGTGTTTGTGTCTGGGTTGATATGACTAAAATAGTCTGACAATGAGAAAGCATCTGCTGCATTAGCCATTGCTTCCAGTTCAAGGTTATCCTTATTCTTTTTCTGTTTAGCATTATTGTTGACTTTTTCTAAAGGTTCAATACTATGTACTACAGTCAAAAGGCCTGGCATACTCCACCAAATATTAAATAACTGTAAAGGACATGTAAAGTTTAACAAATTCGAATGTTTAGAAGCAAAATCTGTCCATATAGTATTTGTTTCCAAATCAACATTATTATTAACTGATGTTATTGTTCTTCCTTCTGAGTCTTCATTGTCTGCCCAGGATGGGCATGAGCTTTCTTCATCAATGTTACTCTTATAAAAATCAATACTTTGTGTAGCTGTTTCATCATCTGTGGTCACACCATGCACATAACTAGGTATGCAGAACTGTAAGTAATTTATGGTTTTTCGAATATCTCCTTTGAAATAATTCAAGAATTTGGCCCCAACACCTGGCCAGCATATTCCACTATCTGCTAGACACATTATATCTAGCCATGTTCCAAGCATCCTCGGTAGAAGAGGACACATCTTCAATAGTTTTCCATTTTGCAGGAATCTTTGCAAATGAGGACACACCAAGGATGATGTTATCAATATGACAGGACGTTTAGAACATTGTACTAACTGCACAATAGCTGAGGAAAATCCATCATCCTGATCAAAAACAATATCAGCATCATCAATAAGGATCAGAGATGAATCTGTTCTTGTACTTTCTTGACTTAATGTTGCACCACTTAGAACTTCAGTTTTACTTGATGGCTTTTTATTTTTCTCATCATCATTTGATTTTTTTGGTCTTCCACGCTTTTTATTCTTCTTTGTCAAATCAGGTTGAAGTTTTTCTTGTGATTTCTGACTGTTGTCAGAATTTCCAGTACCTCTATTAACCTTATGGGATTGGGTGGCTTCCTGCAAGTCCTGCAACATTATCTTCCCTGTCCTTCTACTGCTAGCATTAACTTCAATCACCTTCATAGCTAAATCTGAAGCAACAGCATAAACACTAGCAGTTTTGCCACACCCCGTGGGGCCAGTCAATACTAGAAGATTATTCATGCTCTTCATACTCTCTCGACTGTCTGATTCAGATTGATAGTAGTCTGATGAATCAGACCCAGGTTTAGAATTTGCTTTTGATTTCAACTCATTTTCAGTCCATGAAACTAACCATTTCCTTAATTCTTTTATAGTTTCAAAATTGCCTATAATTTGATTTGTTGAAGTAGCCTTGTATTTATCAGTCCAATTTAATCTATCAGGACTATCATTGATAACATCCACCACATCACTCATCATTTCAATACTGTTATCTACATCTACATAAGTACAGTCTTTAAATTCTCCCTTTCCTTTGCCTTTTAAATGCCGATATGTCCTATAGACTGGAAACTTTGGATGCAATTGTTTCATATTCTGTAACATTATCTGTGTGCTTTTTTTATTTATTATATCTATGTTACAAGTACTGATGGCTTGATTAAGCTGAAGCAATTTTTTAAATGCATTGTCTTCACAGGTCAACTCACAAGTTTCTTCAGTCATATTCATCATAGGTATATTGAAAACAGGTTTATTTCCAACAGAAATTTCATTGCTCTGTTGCACATGTACAACAACGGGAAAACTATCATCTGGAGTGATGGAATTTTTTTGCTGTTGAATTATTTTCTTCAGTTTGTCTGGAACTCCACTTTGTAGAAATTTCTGTTTAGCTTCTAAAGCAGCTAGATCAGATTGTTTAGATGCAAATATAGGGGCCAGTTTGGCAGGTTTCTTTGATGTCACTGTATCCTTGAGAACCTTCTCTTCTTTCTTATTAGATTTAGATTTTACAGGTTCATCAAGAGATGATTTTGATTTTAAGAGAACAGGTTTTTTATCATTCACTACTGCTTCAATATGCTTTTTCTTTTTAGGAGTAAAGATATGTAATTCATCATCAGAGCTTGACAGATATGCATCATCACTGTATTTAACAGGTCTTTTCACTGATCTCTTTGGTCTGTTCTCAATATTGACAATTTCATTTGTATCCTCAGAAACAGTAACTTTGTCTTCAACTTTAAACTTTCGTTTTCGCTTCTGTCTCTCACTCTTGACTTCTGTATATTCAACCTTAGCATCATCATTTAATGGGGCTATATCAACTGATGCTGTTAAAATGTCCACGGTATCAACCACTTCATCAACATTGACCTCTTCTTTCATTGTTTTATGTGTTTCCTTTGCAATAACTTTATTTTCCTCAATAATACTGCTAGTGACTTCATTGGTGTCTATTTCATTATTTTCTATCAAATCACAGGAGTCTAAACTGTTCTTTTTTAGACTTAACCTTTTCTTCTTTCCTCTTTTTTTGTTCCTGGGTTGCAGCTTTACCTTTATAACATTATCAGTTTCAGAATTAGGAGGAGAACATTCAGTGTCTTTATCTAGTTTCTTAAAATAACATAGCATGCTTTCCTTTTTCTTTAAAGATGGAGATAGCTTGTTCAAAAATTCTTGATCTTCCTTGGGTATAAATTTTTTTATTGGACTAACTCTGCTAGTAATATTGACAGGATCATCAACTGAATTAAATATATCAACTATAGTCAATGTATGGGCTTGTTTATTTATTTTTTTACTCTTTACAAGTTCTGTCTTCTCTTTTGGTGAAGATTTAGAATTTTCATCTTTGCTGGAAACTGTCTCGCTTGTGCTTTCATTTTCTTTTACTGATTTAACATCTTTTGAAATCATTTTTTTCAATTTGTCTGCTCTTTTTTCCATTTGCTTTTTAATTATATTGTCCTGGTATTCTTCTTTTTCTTTGTTTTTTAAAGAACCCTTTGCTTCTGCCATTTTTTGTAAAAGTAAATGCCTTTTAGCTTTAACATTTTTTCTTTCAGCTACCTCTTCACTATCAGAGCTATCATTACATTTATCCTTGCCAGGGGAGTTGCTTCCAAGACTCTTATTTCTAGAGTCCATTAACAGTTTAAAAGCATTTGTTTGTTTCTTTTCTTGACTGCTGAGTGCTATAGGAATGGCAATAGTTACATCTTCCATGTTCACATTTTTATTGGAAGTCTTTAAGCTTTCACTTATTTTAACTGATTCTTTTCTTCTTACCATTTTGAAAAGGTAGTTTCGAGGTCTAAGATCTTCAAACTCACTTATATCACCTTCATATAAAATAGGTTGGTTTCTTTTGTTTGGAGATTTTATAATAAGTGACGAAACAAGGATTTTCGATACATCTAAAATATCTTGATCCTCTTGGCCATCTTGTCTAAGTTTGTACTTCTTTAGTTTTCTTCTAAGCACTTTTTTACATTTGTGTTTGTAAGTATTTTCCTTGGACTTAAGGATGTGTCTTCGTTGACGATTCTTAAAGCAATTTATTTCAGATTCAACTGAATCAATATCGTCGATCACTGTGACGGACTTAGTTGCTGCAAAGCTTGTCATTCCTTCCCTGGAAATTCCACAAAATCTGTTTAATATTTACAGTAAACGTGTGTTGACGATCAGACGAGAAGACATGATCCTATTTGAATTGCTGTTAGGTTAGATTTAGTAGTTTATATTGAGTTGCGTGCACTGATATTATCTTAAACTTTATTCTATAAGCACATAAGTAGTAGAGGAATTGCCTTTGATGAGTTATTAATAAAAATTGTTATGAATACATACCGAAAATCAATTTGGCGGCATTATTGCACTTTTGTTGACTGACTTTTGACAGCAGTTTGACTTTGACAGTTTGACATGATTTTTGTTTTTCTAGAAATATAGCTATAGCATACTGCATTTTTGCTAAATTGGTCCATAATCAACTACCTACGTGATTCAGTGGAGTTAACTTTAATAATTAAATTATATGAACTTTAATAAGTAATTTGCTGCCATCTTTCGCTGGAGTTTATGTCTGATAATGTTCATTTGAATTAACGTTTCTTGACTATGGTTATCTAATTGTCAGTTTCGCTGTCATTTGTCTGTCGACTGTCAAGTGTCATATTGATTTTGAAGTTTTTGATACCTCACCCCTAAGCCGTCGTGCTCAGTGCTTCTGATTGCAGCGGAGTCTAAAATTGGAAAATTGAAATGGCATCGAAAACGAAAACTTTCGTAACCCCTCTTGTTCGTCATGTTACGGTAAATATCTAGCAATTTACTGATACTTTCCAGCTTATTTAAGATCGATTTTAGTAAAATAATCTGAACTGTCAAACCCCTGTTATGTAAACCTTTTTGACATTTTCCGTGATTAAAATAATTCTAAAACATGTGTCTCTCGGCTTATAGACCAGGGGGTATGCCCAGGCTGCGCCTGCTTTTAACAGAGACTCCAAGATCTCAAAGACGATCCTTCCTAACAAAACTTTTGTTGCTGCCTTCGACAATGGGTCTCCGGTGACTCGAGTGACAGTAGCCTTCAAGTAAGTTTCTATGATCAATTTGGGAGTACACAGGTCTTCATTACATACTAATCATTGCAGGGAATGGTATTAAAAATATAAAAATGGAAAAGTGCTATAAACCAATTAGAAATCTTCACCATTCTTGGCACACTATTCATATTAACCTTTATAGAATTCTAGTCATTTACTTTTAACTATCCTAAGTGATAAGAGGTTTCTTCTATATTAAGTTTAAACTAATTAGCGAAGTTTATATTACTACAAAGTTTAACATAATTTTCCAGGGCTGGTTCACGTTATGAGCCTCAGTCAGAGCTGGGTCTCGCTCATGTGCTCCGATCAGCTGCTGGACTCAGCACCAAGAATAGCAGTGCTTTCATAACGGCACGTAAACTGGCACAAATTGGTGCCTCTGTATCTGCCTCTGGAGATCGGGAATTTGTCTATTACACTCTTGAGGTAACTTTTTATATTTTGCGAATATATTTTTTATAATAGTTGGTTTGAGACAGAACTGACTGTACAACTGAACAGTACTGTACCCAGTTACTCAGTATAGGACCAAATGCCTAATAAACCACACATCAATCAGTAATAGCTTTATTATTTATGATAGCTATCATAATTAGACATAAATAATAATAAGACATCATGCCAAGTAAATTGATTACAATAAATTTCATAACCTTTTCTACTTTGAAATTGATAGTGTACAAGAATTAAAAATGGAATGTAGTTCAATATTTTGACCTATGCCTATGTCACATCACTAATATAAGGTTTTGACTTGCTGCAAGGCATCAGAGAATAGTTGAATAAGTATTTCATAATGCATAATATTTCTCTATCAGTGTTGCCAAACTCAAACTATTTTTATCAAATTGATATTTACTGATAGGTAAAATAAATTAAATATTTCAAATTCTTTCAGACCACACAAGACAATGTGGATGAAGCCGTGGCTCTCCTGAACAAGTTAGTCAGCGGTCAAGAGTTCAGAGCTTGGGAACTGGATGATAATGTGCCTCGCCTACAGTTTGACATAGCTGCTCTGCCCCCTCAGGTAATTGCCTTTATTTTTGTTTTAAATCAAGAGTATGCTGAAAAAATGTTACACAGAAGCTATTTATAATATAACTTCTATATATATAATAAGCTATTTATAATTAAGCTTCAACTAGCTTTGACCATGTGATAGTCGAAAATTATCCCGAGGGAACATACTCTCAAGATAAGCATCCTATGTCTTATTCCAGGACATGGTCTACCCTTGTGCCTAGTTTCGTTTAAATCTGTTCATTGATAAATACATCTATTTCTTTATGGTTTCCGCACATAATCCTATGTGGACCATTGTACGTGTTGATAAATACATAATTGCAGTAACATAGTGGTAACTAGAAATACCAAATTCCAAAAGGCAAATCTACTTTCATGTGTTATGTGCTAAAAATAGGGCTCTATGTGAGTATGTATTAAGAGCTAATAATATCTATAAATGTTGTAGAATATGATATTTTGCATTTGTAGTATTAATAGTATGTATGTATGATGTATTTGAAGTAAAAAAGTATGTAAAAATTTTAGCAGCTTGTCTGCTTATCCTCATGAAAAACATGAGTTTATTGAAGCAAAAATGTAGGTATGTTTAAAAGAGTTTGTAATAACTCTTGTTACTCTGCTTCTTAATAACCAGACTGTTCATTTAGCGTCTTGATTGTTGAAAGTAAGAATATTAAAACTTAGAAAAGAACATACTTACCCAAAAACACGAAAATTCGGGAATACAGTCATGATAAAATATAAATTATTTGAAGCAGGCTTGATAAGAGGTATTTTACGCCTGGTACGTGTGTTTCAGAAATAATAACTTAAATATTGACAAAAAAAATAACGACTTTTTAACTACATTTACGAGCCGAAACCAAGTAAATGCAGCGTGTGGTGTGTTATGTTGAGGGTGCGTTATGATGGGGACCTAATTCGTTTTCATCTATTTAAATGAACTTTCTAACAATTCGACATGTATTTAGTTTAGAGTTTCTTTTAAGTTTAGTAATTTCAGACTAGTAGACAATTCGGAATGACGCCTGTTGTGGAAGGGACCATATAAACTTTTTCTTTTCGCCATGTTCTGGTAACTTCATCCTTGAATTCTATATTATTATTATGTTTATTATTTGTCACGTATATGTTACTAAATAAAAAAAATATATATCTTTAACTATACAAATGCATTTAAAAATAGTCAGAAACAAACTTTTTTGAGTGTGATGTTATCTTCTATCTACTTTCTGGAATGTGGACTTGTTAAAAAAATAAAAAAAAATAATGTCTACAATGTCATGTATTTCTCATAGGTTCGTGCAGTTGACCTGCTCCACAAGGCCGCATACCGCCGCGGCTTGGGCAACTCACTCTTCATCTCGCCCAAGAAGATTGGCAAGATTTCATCTGAGTCACTGCAACACTACACAAGCAACTTGTTGACTGCAGCGAACTGCGCTGTTACCGTCGTTGGCGACTCTCAGGTAAATTGGTAGTAAAATAATGACGAAAGTCAGGGTCTCGTTATTGTATTGTGTCATGCCATTTCGCCTTCTGACGAAGCATATGCAGTATGACATAGGCTTGAATATATTTGTTTGACATAATATCCCTACATGGTAACGGGTGCCTTTTTTTTTTATTAGCCTCCTGTCCCAATCCTGTCCTGTCCCAAAACTCTACTCGTTTTAGTTTTCGTGAGCCCGCGCTTCCTCTTTTCAGTTCTGGCGATGGCGAAATCTGTTCAGTTCAGTCAAGTTTAATGGGCTGGTGTATTTCCTTCAAGTTCAGTTTTCCGAATCAGTTCAGATAATAAATTTAAATTCCCTTTAACATTAGTAAATACTAAATAGACTCGTAAATGTTAGATTGATAACACTAATTGTATTATTATTACAGGAGAGAGCCAACATGATTGCTCAGAATCTTCAACTTGGCTCTGGCGATTTCAAATTCGAAAACAACACTAAATACTATGGAGGAGAGTTACGGTACAACACATTATTATGTTCACTTAGTTTTAGTATATTAAACAGAGTACAACATGTTGATCACAATGTTTCAAAAACACCTGAAGGTGCAAATCTATTCATTTTTAATTTAATTTCAACAATACGCACCTTCGGTAGAACAAGGGCATAATTGCAGTTTTTGCTATTTTACAGGAGAGCTATTTTAAGATATTTATTGCATTCAGTGAGGTCTTGCTCTGTTAATATTGCTCGAAAGTTTTTCTTCTTTGCATGATATAAACTATATACTATATCCTTTTTAGGCGTATAGTTTATTTTTAAGGCATTTCTGTATACTTAACTCATTTTTGCAATTTTTGACAATTGTGCCCTTGTTCTACCGAAGGTGCGATTATAGTTATTAAACTAAGGGCGGATTTCTGAATTGAGTATTTTGAGTTAAGAACGTCTCATTCTCAACTTCGAATGCTTAAATCAGAAACCGAGAGTAACCCTCGGTTTTTGATTTAAGCATTCGAAGTTGAGAACTACTCAAACTCTACTTTGCCCTGAAAACCTGTCAAAATTTGGCAGTTAAGTATGGTTTGAGACATTCTTAACTCAAAATACTCAATTCAGAAATCCGCCCTAATACTCGTAAGTAGGTACTTAATTGCAACTTTATTATCTTAGTTTAGTACAATTCAAACTTATAGTGGCTGTGAAGGTTGCTTTTCGCTGGGGTAACCTAACCTACTCCACACCCCATACTACAGTAGGCGCCCAGCAGGGCCGACTCTGGGGCCATGGGTTGACCTCGGAAAAGGAAAGCCGGGGTCCTGGAACGCTAGGCAAAAAAGGAACATAGGTGTGGTTTTAGTCGGTAAAAGTCTGACACGCCCTCTTGCTCCACCCTAGGGAGGAGTCATTGGATGATTTCCCACCTTAAAAAAAAACACAACATCTTAGGACTTTATTTTGACTAGTTTATGGCGGTTTACTTTACAGCTATTCAATTTGAATATACCTATACGATAATTAAGTACATTAAATGTTTTGGGAAAACAGGAAAGAAATGGGTGGTGATCTGGCGCACGTAGCCCTGGCGGTGCGGGGCGCTCAGGCCGGCACTCCGCAGTCGCTCGCCTTAGCTGTAGCTGCCAAAGGTAATATACTCAACTGGTGCACGGTAATAATATCTATACAGTATTGTAACTCGGCTGTATCTTTGAAATAAATGCCTACAGCCGCTCGGTACGTAAACATGCGATAGGGCTGCCCGCACTATGGCTGCCCCCGCCACCAGCATTATAATTACATTTGCCTACTTTGTGTTTCCATTTAGTTTTGTGATTGTAAATATGCTTTTTTTATATAAACAAATAAAATACTTTGTGTATTGAATAGGAAGTGTTCAATATTTGCGACCGAAAAATATTTGCGCCTCGACTGAGACGTACCTAGGAAATGCTTTAATATTAAATTTTAAAGTACAAAAATCCGCATTCTAAAGCTTAATTAAAAATTGTTTTGGGAAACATGGACAAGGTGGAGAAAAAGGAATATCTTTTACTTGGTTATAGATACCTGCAGCTACTTTACAATTTATATGTTTGGTTTAATTCATGCAACCAAAAACAGCATAATATATCCTACTCGTCATATTAAATATATAAATATGTACTTGAACTTATTTTTATTGAAAAAATCGCGCGGCACAGACGCGACTGTCTACATCCCGAGCGCAGCCCGAGATCGAGGCGCGTAGGTATAGCTCGCGTTTCGTCCGTTTGTATGAAGTTGGAATACTGTATAGATAATATTACCGTGACTGGTGGCCCGCCCCCGCTTCGCACGGCCGACAATTACATACACTAACCTTCCTCTTTTATTCCTCTTTCTATTAGTAAAAATTCCATCCAAAATCCGTTGCGTGGTTTATGAGTTAGTGGATAAACAAACTGATGCAGAAAGACATAATGGTTTTATACTATATAAAGTTTTATGTAGTAATATGAGTACCCATACGTAATACTATTATTATAAATGTGAAAGTAACTCTGTCTATCTGTTACGCTTTCATGGTTTTTTTTTTTTTTTAAATTACCGATTTTTATGAAAGCCACGGAGTAAGTTGGAATCTCAAGGAAGGATATAGGCTATTCCTTTTTTTGCTTTGACATTGACTTTGTGTCTGCTGTTGGTCCTGCCTGCGCCTAATCTCTCCGGTCGGTAAACTAGCTGTTGTAAGTTATCCGTCAGTAAAAGGCCCTTCAAAATCGGTCCAGCTGTTTCGAACATTCGCCTGAAAAAAAGATCTTGTTTTTTGCTTTATGCATTGAATATACATTCAAATGCATTTAGTAAAAAATATTATTTTGATATTACAAACAGACACTTTAATTTTATTGATATGTAGGTATAGAGAGGTGTTCGGACGTATCAGGCAACAAATAGTTTACTGATGAAGAATAAAAATTATGTCCATCTATTTCAGCTCTCGGCAGCGGTCCAGTGACCAAGTGGGGAGCGTCGAACTCGCCCTTGGCCAAGGCTATCGGCAACGTCGGTCCCTTCGCGGCTGCCGGCTTCAACGTGTCATATTCAGACAGTGGCCTCTTCGGAGTCGTGCTCTCCGTGCCCAAGGATGAAGCCAACAACGTTAGTATTTATTTTTAGAGTTCCGTACCTCAAAAGGAAAAAACGGAACCCTTTTCACTTTGTTGTCCGTCCGTCTGTCTATCTTTCTGTCAAGACCCTTTATCTCGGGAACGCGTGGAGGTATCGAGTTGAGTTAAAACCATATACTCAGGTCTGCGGACTCTTGAAGTTGTAAAAAAATCAAACTTGTAAGTTAACGAGAAAAAAAGATACTTCGGTAAAAAACGTACATTTTGACACTCGAGGAAATCAAAATTCATAGGGTACTTCCCGTTGACCCGGAATCCTGAAATTTGGCATGAAGCAAGTCTTTTAACACAAGTATAGGAATAAATCTGAAAATTGTAAAGTTGTTACATTTAAATTTTTTTTTTGCTATTCGGATAAATCTTCCGAGACTCCATTCCAGAATTGAAATATTTACATAGGTAAGTTTGTACGGGATCCTGAGGGCGCGAGTCCGACTCTCATGTTCCCAGTTTTTTTCTTTTGACTTCGTGCGGTTTGTGCATTTAGCCAGTGTCAAGATTAGAAAGAATTTCGTTTATAATACAGAATACAGTCTATATACAGTCAATTTGTTTTCGTAACGTGGATGTAACACATTCTAATGTCTTTACAGTATTTAGTAGAAAAACATATTGAGTCAGCCCTCTTGGCAACCTTCACTGAGGTAGTCAAATACAACACAAGTCTCAGCTTCATTTTATCGCGATCGCGCCTTTTTCGATGATTTCACATATTTTATTATTCAGTTCTGTAGACACTTGAGATATTATTATTATTTGTTTGAGATATTATTATTTATTATTATTACTACACCAATTTTACATCACAATCCAAATTCGCAAATTGATTATCATCCAATAATAATCAATTTGCGAATAAATAATCAAAACAGCCACTGAACTTCACTCAAAAAATATTTTCAGTAAACTGAAGAATTATAGCCATTTAACATATTTTCCTTAGCATTGCTGACAAACTGCCATATTTATTCCTCAAGTAAAAGTTATTTGTAAAACAAATAAATTTTTTTTTTCTAAAAACAGCATTAAAATTGGTTATATAAATGAAGCAGCTATTAGCACATTAATATTGGTCTAAGGAATCTAGCGTGGTGGATTACGGCCCATTCCCTCTCCTAGAGAGGAGGCCGGAGTCCCAGCAGTGGGAACATTATAAGGCCGATTATGCTATGCTAAGGAATCTAGAGTGGGACAGTGCTGGGCACATCTCGCTATGCTATCTCTTTTGTACGCAGGTAACCTAATTAATGGCAGTGACGTCCCATTTGAATAGCCAAGTTCATCCTTATACTTACTGTTCTTTGACAGTTTCCCCTCCATCATATTTCAAAGATTTAATATTCAACGGATTTGAAAAAAAAAATCTATTTAAGATTTTCGATAAAGTAACTTTTTGAACAAATAATTTAAAAAATTGAATCAACTACCCAATTACTCAGTTTATAAACAAAACTGATTAAACAATCTCAAATATAATACAAGCGTTTTTTCTTCTTGTCGAGTTGATGGTTATCTTTTATTTATCTAGCTAATACCTGTATTGTGAAATTACTTCTAGGCGGTGAAGATATGTGGTAGTTTCTTGAAGAAGGCATCCTTGAGCCCCGAAGCCATCAAGGCTGGCAAGAGCCAGTTGAAGGTGCAGATCCTTAGCGAAGCTGACGCAGGTACTTCTCTCGCCGAGACTCTGGCAGCCCAGGGCTTCTACACTGGCAATGTCAAGTCACCCTCTGACATCGCTAATGATATTGACGCCCTCTCCGCCAATGACATTCAATCGGTAAGTTTATTAGAGCTTTATGTTTAGTTTTGATACTAGAATTTAAAGAAGTTTTAACAGAAGAATTTTAGTTTTTGTTTTACGATTTCAAAAATCAAACTAGTCAAAGAAGTCACTGTGTGTTGCAAGATGCCCTCCATCTTAAAAACTCCCCGTGTAAAAAGATCATTATTTATCAAGTTCTATTGTTAGTTGTTATTTTTAAACCAGTACGCCGAGTGCGAGTTATTTTTGCGTTAACGCGATCGAAACGTTTACCGCGTTTGGCTCTCTGATTGGTTAAGAGCTTGGTTCGGGCCAATCGAAGTGCCGAACGTCATCGTGTCGAACGCGTTTACGTAAAACAAACTCGCCCTAGGCACTCAGGTAAAGCAACAGGCTTGATTACAGACGTCATACATAGTCGTATTATTTTTGAAATATTACGATATGGCATGAAATTAAGCAATATAATATCTCTAAAGTACGGAAGATAACTACGCAAAATTATAAATGTCAATGCACACTGACGCCCACTAGGCCGGTGGCGTGGTGGTTTACGACCCACTCTATCATAGAGAAGGGCTTGTGTAGCAACAGTATAGACTATCTTCTGCCAACGGCTACACCCGTATTAAAGTAGGAAATTGGGATAATTTTCCATACAAACATTGAACCCCCATTTAATTTTGGAAAATCCTTTCTTGGTATTTCAGCGCAACCCATTCAGTGGTTTGAGCTGTGTGTTGATAGATCAGTCAGCCAGTAATGGTTGTGTTTTATACATAATGTACGCTAGGACCCCCGACCGACTTTTTTCTGACATAGCGTCTGAAAAAAAAATGAGAACCTGATTGCGACGCCCGGGTTCAATTGTATTTTCAAACTATCCAAAGATTTAATCGAATATACACACAAAATTTCATCCAGATCAGTCAAGCCAATTAGAAGGAGTTAGGTGACAAACACACGTACAGAAGAATTATATGTGTAAAGATAGATTACGCTATGCTAAAACTATTATTAATGCACATTACAATCTTTGTTTACAGGCTCTTTCCGCTGCTGCCGCTAACAAAATTTCCATGGGTGCTGCAGGAAATCTTGCATTTGTTCCATATGTAGACGAGTTATAAATTAAACGTCTTTTATAGTTGTTAATCATTTTATTTAATAGTGCGGAACACGATGTGAGAAACTACCAATATAGTATAATGTGACCATTATTGATTATAATTTATTGTTCAACCGAAATAAATAAATCATTACTTATTTGTACTACTTATTTATTTTTACACTTGATGGAAGGCGCGTACATACTGCTTGGGGCTTGCTATACGCGGTAACTTAGCCATTTAACTGGCAGTGGGCAGGGCAAATTGCTTGCAGAACAGATGCTCGTTGGGGGCGAAAGGTTCTGGAGTGACGACCACGTACCGGAAGACTCAAACGTTGGAAGGCTTCCCACAAGGTGAACTTGGTGAGGGTCGCGAGAATCCGATGGATACTATGTCGAACAGTGGACGTCTTTCGGCTGAAATGATGGTGATGAATAATCAACCTTATAATGTTTCCACTGTTTTTGTTTCTGCTAAAGACGAGACCAGTCCCAACTCGGGCGTCAACTTCAGGAGAAACAAAAAACTAATGAATATTAACTACATCAATGAGGCATCGTTATGGCAATATCCCACACACGTGTAGAAGAGGCTACGGTGGGATTATTTAATAAATACCCTCGAATCCATTACCTTAGTAACTGACTGATGGCTTTAGCGCTAGACCGCCAATGTACGCAAGTTTGATTCCCGACCAGCATAACAAAAACAAATCAATGCCAGAGCGACCTTTACGTTAATCGTTTGGTCTGCCTTTTAAAGGGAATCGTGTCTTGGTATGGTCATGTGAAGAGGAGGGATGAAACGCATGTTACTAAAAGAGTTATGAGTTTACATGTGGATGGATGGAGAGGGAGAGGGAGACCAAAGAAAAGTTGGATGGATTGTGTGAAGAGTGATATGAAAGAAAAGGAAGTTAGTGATAGCATGACGAGTGACAGGGCAGAATGGAAGAAAAAAACGTGTTGCGCCGACCCCAAATAACACGGGACAAGGGCAGGAAGATGATGATGCCTTTTAATAATTTTCCTAACACGACGATGCCTTTAGTCGATTTTAAAAATCAACTAGGTACCTGTCTAGGATTTTTACACAATTGTCTGCACACATAAATGGCTAAACCTTGGTTGGGCATTCTAGCTTACTGCTACATAATACTTTAAAAAACGTGTCTTTCTATTCAGAGGCGAAACGTGGACTAATTTAGACGGGGGCGAAGGCGCATCTGCGGGTCCTT
Organism: Mythimna impura; assembly: GCA_905147345.3. NCBI lineage: Eukaryota > Metazoa > Arthropoda > Insecta > Lepidoptera > Noctuidae > Mythimna > Mythimna impura. The sequence continues at coordinate 15,730,513 of LR990357.1, read as the reverse complement.
TTTCTTTCATAAATTCGGAAACGAGACAGCGACTGTCGCAATCCAGTGTTCGACCTCTTCGTCGCTTACCATCAGCTGAAATAGTGGTCACACGCGAGCTTATCAGTTATAAAAAGACCCTCGCTTGCGCGAAGCCTCTTAGGGTGCGAAGCCGTGGGCCGCTTCGCCCATGCCTAGCTATGCTACTGTTTCTGTTATACAACACGGATATATAGGGATAGGAAACATGATTCTATGTTTGGAATGGACGACCTATAGCGCCACCTGCGCGCGCCTGTGGTTCATCTGTCAAACCAATCTCTTTGTTTTTAGCAAACAATTTTATCGGAGTTTAATCGAACCTTATTCAATGATAGCTATGAATTAACTAAGTTTTCCTCGAATAGTTTTTGTTTATTGAGTTAAATAAGCGAGGATAGTGTGAGGTGCCCAGTGGTTGTGATCGCTTCTGCAAACTTATACACCTTAGTGCGCGCAGAAATCAATACCCGCCTTTTTTTTTTGTTTTGTATTTATTTTGATAATAATATGCGGCGAAAACAACTTTTTGTTTGACCGATAGGCACTTTATTCTTGTTACGAAGTTATTTGTTATGTTATGCCTTGTTTCTTTTTATTTTTATTATTCAAATAAATAGGTAGTAGGTAGATACCTAGGTAGCATAGTGTAGCCTGCGTAGGCTTAAGTACATTAGGTAGATAATTGTGAATAGGTAATGCCCGCCACCAGTCAGTTAAACTACGTCGTTGTACTTGTTTGATTTTAGGTATTATTTAACTAGCTGGTGCCCGCAACATCGTCCGCGTCAGACTCACAAATAGCATAATGCCATTTGGTCATAATTGCAAGTTTTTTTTTTTGCGCGGAACCCTAATTCCATTTCTAAATAAAATGTAGCCTAAGTTACTCCTTATAACGTTAGCTACCAGTAAAAGTCCCATCAAAATCGGTCCTGTTGTTTCGGAGATTAGCCGAAATAGACGGACAGACAAAAATGTTAAAAAATGCATTTTTGTTATAACTACAGGATTTCTTTCTTTCTCAGAAATTAATTCACTTTTGTAGATGCGTAACAAATTAATTTATTTAAAAACTGAAGATATGATAAAATTACCTGCTTCTTGAAAATAACATTATTCAAATTTTCGCGACTCTGGCACTCTTCAAAGCGATCTACATTCATGAAAACGCGTCTCAGAAGTTGAGTAGGAATGTTGTTAATTTAGTGTCTAATGTTTTCTTTCAATTATGATATTATGGTTGATGGATTACTTTTGTACACCCTATTCTTCAGATAACCTCAGAGTAAAAAATCCAAAGGTGTGAGGTCTGGGGTGTGAGGGCGATGAAGTTCTGGTCTAATTAATTGAAATTATATAAAAATATATATAGGTACGCGCGCCGCGAGTGGCAGCGACTAGATCTATACAAACGAAACGATAGCTAAGTTTTTCTTTTGTACACACTGCGCGTTTATACGCGCGCGCTTGTCGCAGAGCAAGTTGTTAGAGGCTGTCGAAATTGTCAAGCTCGCTTCGCTCGCTCTTACAACCTTCATGCTCTTATTAGTTTAGTTATTTTTTTTACGAAATAACTGCTTCTTCTGTATGAATGTTTGGACACCTTACCTATCCAAGGCAGGTTGCTATTAATTTTGGAGCTCGCTTCCCTTGTTCTTCTATATTCTTAAACTTCTACTACAGGATTGCGTAGTAATTTTTTATTTAAATTCCTACAATTATTGAAAAGAAAATGTGGATAGGATTTTCTTTGGGCTATTTGCTGGGTGGGACGATAACTCACGGTGTTTTATTTACGAAATTCCTTACATAATCTAAGTAAGGAAAAAAGAGGGGGAAATAAACCCATGCACCTCTAAGAGTGGGTACAGCAACCTGTTACAAAGCAGTAATTCAGTTAGAATTTAGTAGTTAAGTAAATAAATATTAATTATAAATCTCGCTATTAATATAAATAGAGAAATTTCAAATTTAAATATCACACAAAAATTAAATTTTACGTTGATAAGCGTATTTTTTGTTACCATAATGCTTTCAATTTTGAAATTATCTTCACTTTGATTGTTTTTTTAATAAACTAGTAACCCTTGATAAAAGAAGCGGTACAAAGAGCCTTTAAAAAAATAAAACTACCTTCATTTGTTTTACGGAACACAATTGAGTAGGTACCCAGTTGCCTACGGCGGCGCTGAATGGGTTAAATACAGTCCTGCGTCTGCAATATGTATTTTAGCTTCAGAAGAACCCTAGACGCACTAACGCCTCGATGTAAAAAAATTAAACCTTCCACTGCCTGTGATACCTACACTCTTACCGACATGAAACCTTTTACTCATATTAAATAACTATTTGTGAAAATGGCTTCCACCCTATGCCTCGATTTCTCGTCTTTGGGTGCCACTCGAGTTGTGCGACTTTGGTACTATGTAACAGCGTCGGCGCCTTTTTTTTTTTTTGTTGCTGGGGTGGAAAATCCTCATGGATGTCCTTCGCCTGGGGCAGGCGAAGGGGTCTGTCAGACTCTGACTAAAAACCACCTCGGTGTTCCCTCCCACACTTGGACCGGGGATCATGGGAGCTGATACGCCATCCATGATCCTCGGCTAGTGCCGGCCCGCCTAAGCGAGCCACCTCAGGCCCGCGGGGAGTGTGAGGTGTCCTCTCCCCGCGACGTCCAATAGGGGCGCGCGTGGAACACTACGCGCCGCCGCCTCGGGTCTTGCTGGATGGGGGACGGCGGACGACCCCGAGTCCGCCGTCCCTCCGGACCTCTTTATGGGGGCTGGAAGAGGGCGTTGTCTGCCCTCCGCCGACGCCCGGTTCGCCTGCTGCGGCACGGGAGAGTGGCCACGGCCTCCCTCTCCCTCTCCGCAGCCTCCTTCTGCGAAATTACGGCTTCACAGAAGGAGATCACCGCATATCCCACGACTTCGACACGACGCCCCCGACCATCGAACGAACGACGGCCGGCAGCGACAGGTCGGGGCCCACTTCAGATACAAGGGCACGGCGCTGCTCCTCCCATGCGGCACACTCTGCCAGTGTGTGTTGCGCCGTGTCCTCCCGACAGTCGGTGCAGTGATGACACCGAGCGTCCGGCTCCCTGTTTATGCGACACAAGTACTTCCCGAAGCAGCCATGTCCCGAGAGCACCTGCGTCGCCCTAAACGACAGGGAGCCGTGTTTCCTCCCGAGCCATTCGTCGAGCACTGGTCGGATCGCATCGACGGTGGCGAGGCCGGCGGTAGAGCGCAGAAGCCTGTCCCGCCATTCCGCCACCACCTCGCGGAGCTGAGACCGACGCAGCTCGATATCGCGCTGCATCGGTTCACCACCCCGCGTCCTCATCTCCTCGCACCACCGGTACAGTGAGGCGAGGACTCTCGCCTGCAGTTCCCAGGGCGGAGATCCGGCCAGTGCACAACCCGCTTCGTAGGAGATCGTGCGATACCCCCTGATAGCCCTGACGGCCATCGCCCTCTGCGGTCTTCGCAGGATTGCGATGCTGCCGGCCGTCAGGTAACAGCGTCGGCGCCTAGCTTAACCTTTTGAGTGCGTAATTAGAGACACAATAGTAAGACAATGGCGCGTGAACGCCGGCATTAAGGGGGATCGACAGCTTAAATGAGTAATATTTAATAAGTCTGTAATGCTCTTTTGCAATTTTAGTCTTTCTGGTGGTGTATCTCAGTGGAGTCTAGCCATTGTTACAATATTCATGTATTTTGGGAAACATAGGTTGTCTCTTTCTTATCTGTAGTATGATAAGCAATTTTAAGTGCTGCAGTGTTACCATACAACTCCTTATTGTATATCACTGGGATTCTTATATTAGGACAAGGCAGCTCGACATCACAGGTGTGACACCACAGTTACACACTATTATGACTACATAATAGTGTATAGCTGCGGTGTCACCGACATGGACATGTAATTTTTCAGCAAAAGTAATTGCGCTGTCAGTTAAATGAATACAATTTATATTGGGGCCCCCAAAACCTGACAGTTGTAGTTACATCAGATAGTAAACAAGATATCCCTTAGTGCCTGCCGAAGTGCAGAGTATACCAGAAATCACATCAACTATCTTAAACTTGGCATTGTTATTTCAGTATCATGGGCAGTTCCAAATGCATTAAAGTACACAAAATTATTACACTATGTATTTAGAACAAAAATATATTTATTTTTGTCACAAATTGATGAAATACATTTTTTGTATTACACCCAGTCTGTACACATATTGGCTAAATTAAAAATAATATGCTTAGAAATAAAGTTAAAACTTAACAAAGAAAGAATTACACATTTATTTACTGCACTTCTGCTTCTGTTAACAACATATTTGGAATTCCTTTTGAGATAGGGAACTGCCTTCCTGATTCTGGGCATGTTAGATTTCCTTCTTCAACCTCCACTTCTAATAAAACTTTGTGAACTTTCTTGAGCAAGTCTTCATCTTCTTCAAACTTGGGTTCTAAAGTTTTTGGAAGTCCCTCACCATGGCCAATGCTGTTAGCAGCAGCCCACAGAACTTCCCAGTCCAATTTTGGAATTACACGGGTAATAAATTCCGGATTGAAATCTACTTCTGTAACTTTTATGTCTGTAGCATTAATAGCAAGTGGATATCCCGTCATTACACCTTTTAAACACTTTGATGTTAACATGTTGTGTGTTATTAGTTTCATTTTAGAGCGTGTACTTGGATGCCGAACTTCTTCGCAATACTTGTTTACTTTTTCAATAGGTAGCAGTAATAACTGACCAAAATGGCTATTATTTCCAAGATTTAGCAAATTTAGTAAACAACAAGCTGCTTTTAGTGTGATTTTTAGGTTATATTCCTTCGTTTCATAAACTGTCACTATCAAGTGTCACTAGAGTTTTTAGTGTCAAATATGACATGTGTCAGATCAGATAGAGAGGTTCGCGCGCGTGTTTATTATAAAAACCTCATTTTTGTTAGTATCTGCTGAGTACGTTCCGGATTGACTCTATAGCTTTAGATCTAATCTATGCCATGATGCCAAGATTTAATTTTAGGCTGGTAACCTTGGCCTAATTTGTCAACCTAAAATTTTGGTAAAGAGATCTCAAAAACACCATAAAATTTTAATTATTTGTGTTAAATATTTTTAGGGAAATTTCTTGTATCATCGTATCAAGTTCCCGCTTTTCAATATATTAATAACAATGTCTCATTTAAGTGATTGTGTATCTGAAAGAAATTTTGACGTAAATAGGCCGTCGGGTGCACAACTTTCCACGTCGCAACCATTTCGTTCCAAAAGTTCTCTCAATAATAGGATTCAAGAACATCAGAATCACTGCCCAGGGAAAAAGACTCAAAAGCATTCTTCATTGTCACGGCATAAGCAATCACAAGGTGAGGCTGGAGCTAATTCCCAAACATTTACTAATTCGTCAATTAGTGATATATCGACACAGTGCCAAAATATAAACATAAATAGTGAAAATGATGAAGTAGACCAAGGAGATACGCCTGCATTTCCAAAAAGAAAACATGCAAAGAAAAAAGAAAGAATAAAAAATTTAAAAATCCCTTCAACAGAAGCCATGAATAACATTCCGCAACCATCTGGGGCTCATGTGGGGCGACCAACACAAAATGATGTGGCATATCTGCAAGATTTTTTTTCTCAGCAAATAAGTCCTTTGTATGCAACTACAAATTCGAGGTACCTTGAAAACCTTCGCCATCATCCTCAATTTCAGGTGTCCCAAAATAGCCAGTTTTTAATGAACACTCAGCATGCTACAAGTTTGCCAAGTACTCCTATTTTTCATGGACCACAAACACCAACATCTGTGAGTATACCTAATTCACCAGTTGTTCAATCTGACATGACTCCCAAATGTATCCAAAACTTTTTACAACATCCATTACTCAGCAAGTCTTTTAATATGAGGAGTGGAGAACCTTTTAAGTTGTTGCCTATGCAAGGAGAAGATAACACTGATGCAAATGCAACTCCCAAAACTAAGAAGAAGAACAGGAAAAGAGGAAAGGAGAGTGATATGAAATTTGATCCGTATATATCAGCAGAAAACATGGAGGCTGGTCTAAAAGATAATGTTATGATTGAAGGTGTGTTAAGGATAAACCCAAAACAATTCCAGCATGCTTATGTATCCAGTAGCAATAGAAGTGAACAAGATATTCTTATTGATGGATTAAAGAATCGAAATCGTGCTTTAGAAGGTGATATTGTAGTTGTACAGTTTACAGACAGTGATAATGAAGACAGTGGTGAGGAAACTAAACAAAAGAAGGGAAAAGTTGTGTATATCAAAGAAATAGTTCACAATAGAACTTGCATTGGCACCTTGAAGTTAATGGCAGATAAAAATAGGCAGAAAGCTTTGTTCATTCCTCGTGATCTCAGAATGCCTAGGCTCAATGTCCCATTCACAAGCTGGCCTGATAACTTTTATGCTGATGCCAAGAATTATGAAAATACATTATTTTTAGCTAAAATATCAGATTGGACAGATACCAGATTTGCTATTGGGAAAATAATATCTAACATAGGGCAGTCTGGAGACATGGTAACAGAAACTAAAGCAATATTGGCCCAAACAGATTTAGATGTTACTCCATTTGGTCCTGAAGTGAGACATTTATATCCACGTTTAGATTACAAGATACCTGAAGAAGAAATTGCAATCAGAGAGGACTGCCGCAAACTTTGTGTATTTAGTATTGATCCATTCAATTGTCGGGATATTGATGATGCTATGTCTTGCAGGGAACTTGAAAATGGAAATTACGAAATTGGAGTTCATATTGCTGATGTTGCTCACTTTTTAACAGAAGATACTATTCTAGATGAAAAAGTGGCAGAAAAGGCCACAACAATCTATTTGGTTGAAAAAGCATATCACATGTTACCCGATGATCTCTGCATGCTTTGTTCTCTATTTCCGGGTGTTGACAAATTGGCATTTTCTGTATTCTGGGAAATAACTAAAGATGGGACAGTTGTTAATCATAGATTTTCAAAAACAGTAATTAACTCTTGTGCTCAGCTTGCATATGAACATGCACAATCAGTACTTGAAGATAAAGAAGATGCCAAGGCAAGCTTTCCTGAAACATACAATGGTTTTGGGTTTACAGATATATCAAAAACGATCAAAATTATTGGAAGTATTGCAGCTAAATTTCGAAGAAATAGATTTAATAGTGGAGCTTTAAGGATTGACCAACCAAAAGTGGCTTTTCATTTGAATGCTTCTAATGGTTTACCCGATTCATTTTGGATATATGAAAGTAAAGAAAGCCATCAGCTTATTGAAGAATTTATGTTACTTGCAAATATGACAGTTGCTGAACGAATTCGGGAGGATCATCCATCATTAGCATTTTTGAGATGTCATCCTAAACCTAGTGAATACATGTTGAAGCAACTTGCTAAGTCCTTGAAACCTATGGGTATTGATTTAGATATTGACTCTGCTGGGGATTTACATCGCTCCCTGTTGCAACATATTGGCCCTGACTGCACAGACCAAGGCAAAATTATGGTTTTAAACATGTTGTGTGCTAAGCCAATGACAAGGGCTAAATATTTCTGTGCTGATGGTTGCCACGACGATGACTTCCACCATTATGCCTTAAATGTTCCACTTTATACTCATTTTACCAGCCCTATACGAAGATATGCAGATATTATGGTTCACCGGTAAGAAACTTACCGTAATTATTTTGTATGTAATCTGTGTGTGTGCTTATGTGAACTGAATTATAGTAGTAATTGTTGATGGATATGACAGTTCATCAACTGGCGATCTGTACAATCACAAAAAGGAAATTAAACATTATTTCATATTTTCAGGTTATTGGCGGCAAGTTTGAAATACAGAGAGAATCCTACCTGGGATGTTGACAAAGTCCGTATGATTGCAGCCCAATGTAATAAACAGAAATACAATTCTAAAAAAGCAAGTGAATTGTCTACAGAATTGTATACACTCAAGTACATTGAAATGAAATCTCCAGTAGTGACTGATGCAGCTGTTGTTGAAGTGAGAGAGAAATATATTGATGTTATAATCATTGCCATGGGACTGAATAGACGAATCTTTTTCAACAATGTAAGTTTATAATGTTTACTAGGTGTACATAAAAATCATTACAACTCCATATCAAAAAAGCTTATTTATAGAAGCTTATTGAAGAATAGAAGCTACTTAACAAACCTTTAATACTCACCCTCACCCTGATGCTGCGCCTCAAACCGTAGGGGCCCAGCAGGGCTGATGCTTGCTAGGGCCATGGGAAAACTTATGAAAAGGATACTCATGGTCCTAGAACGCAGAAGGCAGCGAAGGAGGAGGCCGCAAGCGTGAGGGAACGAACTTCCTTACGCCCCAGATGCAGAGACCCCGACTCCGACTACCAGCCACGGTAGACACGAGCTTGCGGATGTCGAGTAATGGGTGGCTCGCCGTCCGGCAGTCGAGTTATCGACCGGACCAAGCTCCAGTCGTCGACAACGCGTAGTGATTCCTCAAAGAGATGTCGGCAAACCGTAGGGGTCCAGCTGGACCAATGCCCGCTAGGACCGCGTGAAAAGGAAACCCGTAGTCCTAGAACGCAAAGGGTAACTGAAGAACACAGGTGTGGTTTTAGTCATTAAAAGTCTGACACGCCCTCCTACTCCACCCCAGAGCGCGAGAAATCATTAGATGATTTCCCACAAAAAAACCCTGATGCAGCTGCCTCAGGCTGAGTAATCAGAAATCACTGTGGTGGCAGCTAACTAACTGTTGAGTCAGATTGAAAAATATCCTACAAATATTTATAATTCTATCAATCACACAATGGAAATGGTGGCTGATTGGTAACGGTCCCGACTAACGAGCTGAAGGTCGCGGGTTCAAACCCCAGCCAGGCGCATTACTTTGTGTAATTTATTTCATCACCATTGCTCTCAAAACGGTGAAGGAAAACATCGTCAGGAAACCGTCATGTCCTAGAACGAAAAATTCGAAGATATGTAACATCCACCAACGCACTGGGTCCGAGTGTCGGATTACGGCCCACTACCTCTTCTAGAGCGGCCTGGATCTCAGCAGTAGGAACTAGGAACAATATAAAGGCTGATTATGCTATCAATCAGGCTCTCTAACAGATGTAGAGAGCCTGATTGATAGCATAATCAGCCTAATCGGGTGTGGATCACCTATCGCCATTTTTTTCTCCATAGTTATGGCGAATTGAAAAGTAAACAAAGGATGTTAAAAAATATGGTGCAATATACCTACATATTATTTTTACGCCGTAATCACATAAGTATGACTGATTGCGTTGAATTTTATCATGTCACCCGAAAAAAAAATCCGGATGATATTGTTAATTGTTTGTTTAATTGTTTTCTACCCAATATAAATATTCCAATTTCATCGTGCAATCATCAGAAAAAATCAAAATGACTAGACCAACTTTCATATAAAAAGTTAAAACGAATTTGAAAGACAAGTAGACCGTGAACTTTTGTTTTCAGAAAAATCATCAAATGACTCCTCTCGCTCTGGGCTAGAGAGAGAGTCAGACTTTTACTGACTAAAACTCAGATGTGTTCCTTCAGTTGCCCTTTGCGTTCTAGGTTCGCGGTAACTCTTTCGAGCAATCCCGTAGCACAGCGTAGCGCACGCCCGTAGCGCGTAGCACAGGGACAATGTCGTAGTCCAGGCGATTAGGACTTTGTATAGGTACCTATACTCCATCGGTTTAGGTAGTTAACTAAACGTAAACAATCATAATGTCTTTTTATTTAAAAAAAAATCGTATAAAAGACGATTATTTAAATTTAGTTAGTTACCAAACATCGGTATATGTAAATAACAAATTGTAAACATTTTTAGATAAAAATTATAGACAACTTTTAGATAAAAGACATGTCAAGATTGTTTACCTTTAGTTAATTACCTAAACAGATGGAGTATAGTACCTACTTTTTATCTCTGTAGTGGTTGATTCCGTGGGATTTTATGCAGGTGAAGCTGCTGGCAACAGCTAGCCTAGTCATGATATAAATACATCTAAGGGTTGAAATTTTAATGCATTGGTTTTGTCCCAACTTTGTTAGTAACAGCATAGCTCTAAAATGTTTGAGTTAATAATAAAACTAAGCCTTGGTTTTTGTTTTGCAGGATTTTCCAGGAAAATACCAATGTATTAAAAACGAAGAATGTACTCGACTCTCTAAAATGGAATTGACATGGACTGCTGCAAATGGTTTGCCAGAAGTCAAACAGGTTATTCAAGTATTTTCCATTTTACAAGTTGAACTTTATAGAGGGGATGACATGATAAAGGTCGAGACCAAGCTTGTTAGGCCGCAGCAGACAACATCCTCCTAATATAAATAAATGTAAACATTAGCCAAATGTACAAAATGGTCTCAATGTGATAGTATGTAATTTTAGAAAATAATTTTTTGTGGACTTAAACGATGAACTCTTTTTAATTGTGTTACGTTTTTTGAGGACAACTTAGCATAATAAAAGAATTTTAGTAGTAGCAGACATTCTTGTAAGTTCAATCGTTTTATTTCAAATTATGGTTTGTAGTGTGTGTTTTTTACCCTGTTTTTGTATGATGAAATGACGTGCGATTTTTTTTTACATTTTATATAATTTGATTTGACTCTAGGTATTTATATCCTAATGTGTGTGGTAACTTCAGTTCTACTTTAGAGTTTTTACGTAGTACAAGTAAAGAAAAAACTTTTTTTCTTAGTTTTAGGGCAAAACGCTCAATCAACTTTTGAACACTGCCAACCGCGGCATTAATAAAATAATGAAATTGTACATAAGGTATTGTTTATTATATTTTGCCTAATTAAATAATCTATACTAGTAAGAACCGTTGTTTTTTTTTTCTAATTAGCAAAATATTTTTTTGCTAATACTGCACCAAACATATTTTATGATCCTAAGATGCTTATTTCTGGGCACGCCATAATTATGGTGATGAGTCCCCTCTTTGAGGAGTGGCTGGAAAGACCTCACGGCGTCCTTACCTACCGCATGACGCAGGTCCTCACCGGACAAATGGTAAGTTCTGGAGGTTCCTGCACCGGATTCGTGCAGAAGAGACGCCCGGGTGCCACCATTTTGTGGACCGACCGGAGGACACGGTGGAGCTTATGGTAGAGGTGTGCCCCGCTTGGGCAGAGCACCGCCGTATCCTCGTGGGGGCAATCGGCGGCAGCGATCTCTGGCGCCGGGCCTTGGACAGGCCATGGTCCGGAGTGAGGAGGAATGGCAGGCGGTTGCCTCCCTCTGCGAAGCAGTAATGCTAGCAAAGGAGGCGGCCGATCGCGTGAGGCAACGGTCCTCACGCCCCAACCGCCGCCGGGATTCCGATCCCGATTTCCGGCCACCGTAGGATAAACTGAAAATTCGTACAATTTTCGAATATGAGTTCCTACATGGAAATACCGCTGCGCAAACAACACGAAACATTAACGACGTGTACGGGCATATCACTGCTTGCATAAACACGGTCCATTATTGGTTCAATCGTTTTAAATCTGGAAATTTTGAGTTGAAGAACAAGCCTCGCGGTCGGCCGGTAACTATTGTCGACAACGACGAATTGAAGGCTTGAAGGCGATAGTGGAAGCGGATCCATCTCAATCTACGGCTGAGCTTCCGCAGCAAGCTTAGCCGTAGATTTGCCGGCTTGCGGACGGCGAGCAATGGGTGGCTCGCCGTCCGATCGTCCGGACCGAGCCCAAGTCGTCGATGGCGCGTAGTGTTCCACGCGCGCCTCAAGGAGTCAGCAACCGTAGGGGCCCAGCAGGGTCGAAGTCTACTGGGGCCATGGGTGATGCGAAAGAGATCCCCGGGGCCCTGGAAAAATGACAAAGAAGGAACAGGAGTGGGTTTTTAGTCAGTAAAAGTCTGACATTATCTCCCGCTTAAGAGCGGGGGATGTCATTAATGTATTATATTTTTTTTGGTGCATTCTGCGCATCACCGCGCCTCGTGACGTTTAGCGTAAGCGCGTAAATCTTCTGTTGTTTTTTTTTCTTATGTTTGTTGTTCGTTTTCTTCTTCTGTTGCCAATAGTTCGCTAAAAAAACTTATCAGCTCCCCCTAATAGTGTAGCCAGTGAGCAATTATTTAGCGGAGCTGGTTTATTATGAAATTTAATTGAAATATAATTTACCTCTGTTTAATTTCGAGTACAGTAGTAAGTAAAGTACAAAATACAAAAATTAAACAAATCTTAATAAATAAAATTGTGTATTTTGTTCACTTCCGCTTCCGCTAAGATATTACTTTTGTCATTCATTTGTTTCCGCAGACACTTCCGTTGCATCACGCGTTGGCGTAGTAGGTACTTATACAATTATTTTTTACCTTATTTTACTATATTGAACACTACGCCGAGAAATGAATGTAATACATCGTTTTTTTGTTGTTTTAATATTATACACTAACTATTCTGATAGATAGTACCTAAATAGTAAGACTACCTATAGGCACAGAATAAGAAATAGTACAAGTACAGAAATTGCACTCCGTGATAGCAAACATACGAATTTAAACCTAAAAACAACCGCGCTAATGTTCATAATACATTGCACGGCACGGACACGACCTTGATTATATTAGCCTACCAGATCCAGTGGCGCTCGTAACAAATCAAAATGCACCGTAAGTCCGCGCAACGAGAGTTTCTTTTATTATGCCCGTTATGAACCTTTGAACAAGCCGCTTCTGTTGTAGGGTTGTGAGTTGTTGTGAGACACAAAGACATTAGTCCATTGGGACCAATAGGGGCTAAGCCCTTGGTCTTAGAACGCAAAGGACAACTAGAAGAACATAGGTGTGGTTTTAGTTAGTAAAAGTTTGACACGCCTCTCGCTTCGCCATAGAGCGGGAGAAGAAATGATTTTCCACCAAAAAAGGTCGTGAGTCCATTTGTTTAGGTAGGTACTTTACTAAATGTAAACATTCTTGATAAGAAATGCCTTTTAAAGTAGGTATGTACCTATATTATCTACAAAATATTTTTTCGTAAAATGCGAAATTAGTAGTAGGTACACTACGTTATAAAATTATGATTTAAATTAAATTTAAATTAATTTTTTAAAATTAAATTTAAATGATTTAAAGCATAAAATAAATTCAGTTTTTTTTTTTAAATTACATGGTAGATAAAATTGATTTACATGTACCTAAGTAGTAATTTCCATACTTTAAAATGTATTTATAGAGAGACATGTTATGATTGTTTACATTTAGTTAGTTAGGTATCTAATTGTCTAACTAAACAAATGGAACAAAAGTAAAGTCAAGTGGTAGCTAGGTAGGTACTTGGATATTGTAATATAACTTTGTTGATTTCGGCCACAAAATTACCTAAGTATCTATTTTATGTTTCGGCTATGCGTTCGTAGGTAATTTTTAAAAGATGGTAGGTAATTCACGATTAGTAATATTGTGAACACGATTATTTAAAAATCATTACCGCCGGCCGCCGCGCCAGCAAATAATTACGAATCTACTTAATAGCGAAAAATGATGATACGAAAAGGAACACGAATCGTCCTCGTGTCTATAAACTGCAACAATAACCTACCTGTTATACCTACATAATAATTATCATAAAATAAGAGTCACTTTAAGAGTGTTGAAAATGTTATAATTACCTACTTACCTTTCGGGATCCTTTGGAAGAGTAAAGAATGAAAAGTCCACAATAATGTTGAAAGTCATGCACCCATATGCTATGCAGTATCTTTTGGCTTTTTTCGTGCCCATATTTATAATAAAACCTCTGTAGAAATGCGAACATAATTTTTGTTAGCGCGCGTCAAGCGGCATGCGGCAGTTCGAACAAGCGTGTGACACTCAACTGAACTAGCCTCGTAAAAAGGGACCCGAGACGTAGGTATAAATTCAAGCGCGCGCCGAGAGTGCGCCGGGCCTGCTATAGGGTACTTTTTGTTTTTTAATTAGAAAGTTAATTTTTTTTGGACATTTTGCATAATTTATTTTTTATACAAAGTAGGTAAATAAGTACCTAAGTAATAAGTAATATCTTGGGTAAAAAATTTTTTTTACAAAAAAATACAACCGACTTCAAAGTAAAAAAAAACACTGAAAAGTGCAAAATAACTTTAATTTCGGAAGTCGGTGTTTCTATAATAGTTTTGTCTCTTCGTTATTTAACACCGACTTCCGAAATTAAAGTTATTTTGCACTTTTCAGTGTTTTTTTTTTACTTTGAAGTCGTATTTTTTTGTAAAAAGTTTTTTATTTTACACTTTTTAGTTATGGTACCACCACTAAAAAGTACCCCTCAGCCAAACTTAAATACCTTATAGCCAGAGTGCATCTCATGACAATTCTAATAATCCCAAACACGGTTAGATTACATTAATTTATTACAGAGTTCCGGTGCCTAACTTCAGGCTTCATCATCAGATCAGTTCGATATATTCCCCCTCTACTTTCAGTCAGTCATCGACTACACGTATAAACAAAGCAATTTTACTTTTTACGACGGTTCTGCTGTGATTCTATGAGGAGTTCTGTTCCATATCTTCGAAGTTCATGATCAGATCGTAACAATATTTCTATGGGACCAACTCGGAAGCATAACCTTTCAAACAAAAAAAAAAAAATTCAAAATCGGTCCACAATTGACCGAGAAATCGGTGAACATACATAAAAAAAAAATAAACAACATACATTCAACCGAACATAATTATAACCTCCTCCTTTTTGAAGTCGGTTAAAAAAAAGTATGCATACATATTAAGTGACCAATCATTTTAAAATAATGTCGGTTTCAAGTAGATTTGATATTATAATTGTAATATTCATAATTGTATCTGACATAAATAGTGAATTATTGCTATATTGCTATTAATGTAGAAAAGGAGAAAACATTACTGAAGAAAAAAATTCAATATGGAAACTGTTTTTTTACTTCAGCTTAATTAAGCTTAATTCAGTGTATTTAACTAACTTCTACTCGTGGCTTTGCTTACCTATATGGTATCCTACTAATAATTTAAATGCGTATGTACCGTATGGTGTTTGGATATAAAGAATAACACCATCCCATTTCTTCCCGTGGGTGTCGTAAGAGGTGTCTAAGAGACACACCAGAGAATGGGCAGCAGCATTCTCTGTGCATTGCAACAACCACACTGCGATCGTTAACCCGCTTGTCAAGCGTGGCGATTATGGTAAATCCCCGTCCCCAAAATAAAAGCAAACCTAAAAAATGGCTTCTCAGCCCGTCTACCCTTAACTCCGGTAGCGGTCAAGGCAATAGCGAGGCAAGGAGTGCTTTTTTATGGTGAGAAATCATCTAATGACTTCTCGCGCTCTTGGGCGGCGCGTGAGGGCGTGTCAGACTTTTACTGACTAAAACCCACTCCTGTTCCTTCTTTGCCTTTGTTCCAGGGCCTCGGGGTTAACTTCCACTTGACCCATGGC
Source organism: Mythimna impura (assembly GCA_905147345.3). Lineage (NCBI taxonomy): Eukaryota > Metazoa > Arthropoda > Insecta > Lepidoptera > Noctuidae > Mythimna > Mythimna impura. The sequence goes on along the minus strand of LR990357.1, from coordinate 15,714,994 downwards.
CCCAGTAGGCTTCGACCCTGCTGGGCCCCAACGAATTGCTGACATCTCCTTGAGACGCGCCGTCGACGACTTGGGTTCGGTCCGGATGATTACCAGACAACCAAACGGCGTGCTATCCATTGCTCGCCGTCCGCAAGCCTACGCCTACGTTTGCTGGAAATCGGGATCGAGGTTGGGATCCCGGTGGCTGGGGCGTGAGGGCCGTTCCCTCGCGCGTGCGGCCGCCTCCTTCGCTATCATTACTGCTTCGGAGAAGGAGGTGACCGCCTGCCATTCCTTCTCGCTCCGGACCATAGCCTGTAACAAGGCCCGGCGCGAGAGGTCGATACCGCCGATCGCCTCCACGAGGACACGGCGGTGCTCTGCCCAGGTGGGGCACACCTCCACCGTATGCTCCATTGTATATTCCAGGCGGTCCACATAATGGTGGCAACCGGGTGTTTCTTCCGCACGAATCCGGTGCAGGAACCTCCCGAACTTACAGTGAATCGGAGTAGTACTAACTTGGAACATCGTAGGATAGCTGACAAATTATATAAAAATATTGCAGATATTCTTTGCGAGGCTGCAACTACTAGTCACAATTATCAAGTTCAGCGCAAAAATAGTATAATAAAACGGGTTGGAATAAACACGTTAAAGATGCGCACGGGCAGGCTCGGCTTTATTTTCTGAGCTGGGCGGCAGCTGGTAGACCTAGAACGGGGCCACTGTATGAGAATATGGTGGCAAGTAGAAAAAAAATTAAAAACAAGTTTAAGTGGTGCCAAAACAACGTAGATCAATTAAAGATGAATGAAATTGCGAGTCATCATGAAAGTAAAAACTTTAGTAGTTTTTGAAAAGCCACAGATAGCTTAAATCCCAAGTCGGGCCTGCCAGTGTGTGTCGGTGGCGTGAACGAGGCTAAGGCTATTGCCACAGAGTACTTTGGAATAAGTATACGCTATTGACAATTTATTTATGACCTCGTTTAAGACAGAGTCACCATTCCATCAACCAACCACCACACCTCGGTCCATCAACGAGTGGGTCGAGTGCTATGGAGGGTTCCGAGGGCACGCCTATCATGTTCACCGTTGGGGAGGTTGCGTCTGTCTTGAGGGACTTCAAGCACCTACGATATGCGGGTAAGCTCTTACCACGTGTATTAACTCTGTTATTTAATGTATGTATGAGTCACTCGTATCTTCCAGAGGACCTCATGTGAACGATTGGCGTTCCTATAATAAAGAACAAGACAGGAAATGCGAGTAACAAGAACAACTACAGGCCAATCTCATTGGCGACAATTGTTGCGAAAGTGTTGGACAGTTTGGTTGACAGGCAACTGGATAGATATATCACCCTACATGACGCCCAATTTGGGTTTAGACCACATTTGTCGACTGAAACAGCGATCCTTTGTCTCAAGCATACTGTCCAATACTATGCAGCAAGGGAAACACCTGTATATATATGCGTGTTTTTTGGATCTCTCTAGGGCGTACGACCTAGTTTCTTATGACTGCCTCTGGAAAAAGCTCTCCCGTGACACAGACCTTCCTGGGGGACTGATTGCTGTCCTGAAGCAACCAGTCCAACTGCGTTAGATGGGCTGGTGCTATATTTTTTTATTTTTTATTCATATAAACCAGTGCTTGACTGCGATCCCACCTGATGGTAAGCAGCGATGCAATCATTGATGGTGAGGCGCACTAGTTTATTAAGAGCCTATTCACTCTAGCCTTGAAGACACCTAAATTATAGTTGGACGGGAAGACCGCAGCAGGCAAATTGTTCCAGTCCTTCGATGTACGCGGTATAAACGACGAAGCGAAACGCTTAGTCCGGACCGTTGAAGTTTCAACAACGTGATTACATATGATTACAGGTTGGAGTGCGGCGTTAGGCAGAGGGGGGGGGGGCTTAGCTCACCTAGGCTCTTCAACCCGTATGTCAACCGGCTGATTTGTGAGCTCAGTAACACCCAAATCGGTTGCTCCATTGACGGGCAATGTGTCAATAATATTAGCGCGGACGATATGGTGTTGCTGAGCCCATCGATTAGTGCGTTACGAAGGCTTCTCCGAATCTGTGAGGACTATGCGGTGATTCATGGTCTCAAGTATAACTCAACAAAAAGCGAGCTCTTAGTGTTTAGTTAGGGGGCAAAATAAAATATGTGGCACTGTTCCACCGGTTTACTTGGGCGGAGTTCCGCTGAAAAGAGTCACTCGTTGTAAATATCTGAGACACTGGGTCACCGATAGTCTGTCGGATGACGCTGACTTAGAGAGGGAACGTAGAGCGTTGGCTGTCAGGTGTAACATGCTTGCTCGCAGGTTTTTTTTTTTATTTATTTATTAAACAATAACATATAAAAAAGGTTAAAACAACACTGTTCAGGGCCTACTGCCAGTCGCTGTACACGTGCGCCCTGTGGGTCAGTTATACACAAGGCTCGTACAATGCTCTACGAGTCCAATATAATAACGCGTTCCGGGTAATGCTGGTGTTGCCGCATTTCTATAGCGCGTCGGGGATGTTCGCGGACGCGCGAGTTCCGGATTTCGGCTCACTACTGCGACTGCGAATCGCATCACTGATGCGTCGGATGCGCGACAGCCCAAATAGCCTCGTGGCTACTGTAGCCGGCAGGGTGGATGGCCTAATGGTGTCTCACTGGATGGCGGTACACAGACCGTCTTTCAGATATGTGAAGTAGGCTTATTGTATTGTATGTGTTTTTGTTTAGTCATCAATCATCAATTTAATGTAACTGAAAATATGGATCTCTGGTCTGATAATAAAGTTTATTATTATTCCGTTTATTCATCTATCATCTATATATATAAAAGAAAGTCGTGTTAGTTACTTCACTTATAACTCAAGAACGGCTGAACCGATTTAGCTGAAAATTGGCAGGGAGGTAGCTTAGAACCAGGAGACGGACATAGGATACTTTACTTTACTTTTTTTTTTTTTTTTTTAGAGTAGGGTAGAGTAGGGTAGAGTAGGGTAGAGTAGGGTAGAGTAGGGTAGAGTAGGGTAGAGTAGGGTAGAGTAGGGTAGAGTAGGGTAGAGTAGGGTAGAGTAGGGTAGAGTAGGGTAGAGTAGGGTAGAGTAGGGTAGAGTAGGGTAGAGTAGGGTAGAGTAGGGTAGAGTAGGGTAGAGTAGGGTAGTGTAGGGTAGAGTTGGGTAGAGTTGGATATAGTAGTCAGTTGACGGGAGCGAAGCCGCGGGCAAAAGCTAGTAACATATAAACAGTAAAATGGTGGAGCGTTGGTATTAGTTGGCGAAAAAACTACTGAACCAATCCTGTTCAAATTTTGCATACATAATCCTTATAGGCCGGGTCAACTGTTAGGCTACATATTATCACGCTATTTGCTATGGGGGGTGAGCAATAATCCAAAATGTCGACATTGAACGACATTTGCCACGAGTTCGATCCCCAGCTACAGTTAAAAATTTTGTCATTATTTTATCTTCTTTTTTGTAATAAAATAACTTTTACCATCTTTTCAAAATAAAATTGACATTTCTATTCGATATCTTCTAAATATTTTGTAAAAACTAATCAAAACACATAATAAAATCTAAGCGGCGAGTAAAATCACGTAGGTACTAAAATGTTGTAAATATGGCACCACACGTAATTCAGATACTCGCAACGCCATCTAAAGACTGAAAGTAGAAATAATGATGACAATGATAGTTGAACGTCATATTTGATAGATGTCATTGTGTATTTTACGTAATTTTCTGAGTGGCGGAAGAATGAACATCGCCCAAGTTTGCAGACAGTTTTATTGTTTAAAATGGGACGAAAACCGTTATGGTTAAACTGGAGTTAGACGGAGACATTTTTAATCCTACTGCTTTTTTCCCCGTGGTTGTATCAAGCTAATTGACCGTGATTATTCAAGGGATACCAACCAAAGGCGATAAAAGTAAATACTTATATGTATTTAATTATTGAATTTAACGACGACGGCTGTGGACGACCCATTGCTGGATGTCCGCGAGCCCGCGTCTACCGTGGCTGGTCGTCAGGGTCAGAATCTCGGCTCGGCGTGAGGACGTTCGTTCCCTCACGCGTGCGGCCTCCTCCTTCACTAGCATTACGGCTTTGCAGAAGGAGGCGACCGCCTGCCATTCCTCCTCGCTCTGGACCATATCCCAAACTCAGTCACAAGGCCCGGCGCGAGAGGTAACTGACGCCAATTGCCTCCACGAGGACAACACACACCTCTGTGTGCTCCACTGTGTCCTCCGGGATGATGGCACCTTGCAGCCTAATAATGGTGTGTTTTATTATTAGCAGTCACTGCTTCATATAAAACTGGGTCGAAAGGTTTGCGTTCCTGATCACAGTTCGACAACGTATGATGTATCTCAGATTCCTTGCAGCCTTACGTCGACATCCGTACGTTACCTCCTTGTAGTGAGTGGTGACCAACACTGGAACCACCCTTTTCCAGATTTCACCGAAATTCATTCAAAAGTTGGAGACTCTTCATAGGGTAGTTCCCACTATGGAATAACATTTTTCTGATATACGAGGACGTCAGTCAAATACACACCAAAAAATCCTAGGTAAATGAACAAGCATTTTTTACGCCCCAACTGATCAAGCTGCAACAATCAATTCAAGCATGCTCTCGCAAATTCTTCATAAGTACTGTTGTGGAGGAAGATAGTTGATGATGATGGTAATTTTTGGATTCACTGGCTTTTTGGCTTTGCACCATCAGTGCAAACGTTATCCAGCTGAAGGTCGGTGTCCCAATTATGTTCCTTCGTTTACCTCTACCAAAGCTGTCTGACGGCTTAAACTCTTCAGTGAAACATTATTGAGGCGAAAATTTTACAGGAGGTAACTCTTTCGAACAATCTCGCAGCCTTAGCAGACATTGGCCCTAGAGGGCCCTATCCATTTGCTGACATCATTATGAGTCGCGCGTAGATTACTACGCGCCGTCGATTCAGGATTGCTTTGACCAGATGACCGGACGGCTCCACCGCAATCGCCCTGCGGCTTTCAACACCTGGAGCATCACTTCCCTCATCATCCTTCATAGTTTCAGCTACCTTCTTAGATCGTAGTGCTTCACTGAAGGAGGCTACTGGTTGGCATTTTTTCCACTAATCGCCTCCATGAGGACACGGCGGCGCCGGCGCTCCTACCAAGCGGGACTGACTTCCACCGTAAGTTCCATCGTATTCTACGGGCGATCCGTACAATGGTGAGACTCGACTGTTTCTTTTCGCTGAATTCGATACAGATACCTCCCGAAACACCCACATCCGGTGAGTCCTGCACAAAGAGAGGATGCCGTGACGCCTCTGTAGCCACTCCTCAAAGACAGGCATTACCGCTGCGATTGTGACTTGCTCACTTGGACAATGTTGTTTTACCAGAACATAAACCAGAAACATACATATACTAGTGCCTTTTCCCTTGGGGTAGGCAGAAATGCCAACTGCTACGACCCTTACGTACTCTTTCTATTCATTGACGTTCATACATCTGGATCTGGACGAGTACATAACATGTATCCTGAAGGTAATTTGCGTTTTTACCTTTAACAGTTTTATGTGAAAGTACAATAAATAATTACGATGCTTTCAGAATGAATTGCAAGCACAGAATGATTGTACAGTTTTACGAACTTAACGCAGACGAAGTCGCGGGCAACAGCTAGTAAATTATAAAAAATAAAAAACATTTAAAAATAGTAGCCCACCGGTATCGGGAACAGAGTCCAAGCTACCGGCGATCAGGGCTCCAGAGAGAGGAGCCTCTCTGTCGAACTAGTGAATGTTTTCGGCATTATTTTAAGCAAAAAGAGTAAAATAAGATGCACGTATGATTACCTACTATACTCTTTGCACGTATGTAAACATAAAATGAGTTATGAAACGTCAAGAACACAATTTTGACAATTCTTAATTTTTTAAATGCGCAAAGTTTGATAAATAATTCACGTACGTTTGCCCCGCACGGCCCCTCAGAATCTGCGTTGTAGGTGTGCACCAAAGCAATGCACTCGCTTCTGGGAGTATATGTACCAGTTTCTTTTTCAATGTACCTCTGTACTTTTGAAGAAATACGCAAAAAAAGGGGGCCGTGCCAGCCAAACGTTTTCAGCACGGCCCCTGTGTAACTTGAAAAATATATAGCGTATTAAAAAGTATCTTAAACTCAAGGAATGTACTCTACTAACACGTTATATGTACCGCAACAGATATTATGAATTCGTAATAACAAATAATATATAGATGAGTAAAAGGGGCCGTGCTGGAAAAACAATTAAATAAGAAAATATCTAAAAAAGACAAAACAACCTGAGCGAAAAAAGTATTAAAAACTAATAGATAATTGGTAAGTAACATATGTACCGCATTGATTTCTTAAACAAATTGCTGAATTTGAAAAATAAACCAATTTTAATTCATTCAGCACGGCCCTTTACAGTTGCCTATATCTTTTTAACCTTTTGAGTGCGTAATTACAGACACAATAGTAAGACAATGGCGCGTGAACGCCGGCGTTAATGCGGGGATCAACAGCTAAGACATGCTTGTTTACAAAATTCGACTTCCTGAATGATGTGTAAGAGTACATTCGTTCCAAATAAATTGCGATTCTGCTATATTAGTATTTTAAAAGATAAATTCTATCGAAAATATCTTACATTACAACTGATGGGGTGACCATTATATGTACCGCATTGATTTCTTAAACAAATTGCTGAATTTGAAAAATAAACCAATTTTAATTCATTCAGCACGGCCCTTTACAGTTGCCTATATATTTTTAATTAAGACATGCTTGTTTACAAAATTCGACTTCCTGAATGATGTGTAAGAGTTTATTCGTTCCAAATAAATTGCGATTCTGCTATAATAGTATTTTAAAAGATAAATTCTATCGAAAATATCTTACATTACAACTGATGGGGTGACCATGATTCCACGAGAAAATGGATAAAAAATCTGCTGCATCAGACTAACAAGTCACAAAGCGGTTTTCACCCGAGTCCGCCGCGGTTCTATTACTTATTCTGTGGCCGCGGTTGTGGGCGCGGGCCCACAACCGCGGCCACAGAAGCTTCTGAAGAATGTAGGTACATATATATGTAAAAAAATAATGCTCATTTGACGTCGCGTTTTACGCGCGCGGTGTGCGCGATTGTTTGTGGCACGCGATTCTACTAGTTGACCGACGGGCAACTAGTAGAATCGCGTGTGCCTCAGTCACCCGCAGCCTCAGCAGGTTGCGCCCGCACGCTCTGCGCTCGGTTGGCGCCCGCAGTAGCCGGCGGGGGATCCAGACAATCGAAAATCAGTGGATGCACCCAGAACGTTTTAGGCCTCTTCTTTTTAATTCTTCTGTGAGGTAAGTATAACGCAATAACTCGCTTGTGGTGTGTGTCCATAGTGGTCTGGAGCTCAACTGATAAACTGTGTTACACGATTTTGGTACCCGTTAAACTGATAGCTGAAGTGAAAAGGTTATGAGTTACATATAAAAAGTTACATACATATGTGGTATCACGTCTAGTTTTCGAGATATAATATATGCAAATCATTATTTCAACAACCCTCACTTAGGCGTTTATGAAACAGTTGACATCCGAGTCTTGATAAGAGTGGGTGCTACACGCCTACTCGCTTTGCCCCTGTCACAACTGTGTTGATTTCTTATTAAACATTTTACAGTTTAATGAGTAAATTTTTAGCAACTAGTCCTTTACTAGAATCTTAAATACTGTTTAACATTGTGAACCAGCGGTTAGGTCAGGACGGTCACAGAAATAAGAGCACTTTGTATAACAAACAAACCTAAAATTGTGGTACTAATACTCGAGCAGAGAAAGTATTCTTACAATGTTATTTCCTTGGTAACGATAACTAAGAAGTCTTACTTATATAGAAAAAAAAAACTGACAACACATCGGCTTTTATAGTTTACACGAATAAATTACTATTATTGTACAACTGAATTATCTGATAAAACGGCTCATTCAATATTAATTATTAAGATTCAAGATTCTAAGCATTTTATTTCAAATAAACCATTTACAGGCACTTTTTAAATATCAAGAAGTCAGTCAGAAAAAAAAAATTCTAATTGCAAATTCCAAAGCGTAGATCTCTATGAAGAAGAATGTGCAAGAAAACTCCATGGACACTTTTCAATCATAAAAAAACTAAATATAGATATTAAAATAGCAACTGGCAGAAAAGAGATGACCAATCTCAACTGACAGCACCCGTTTACGGACATGACTCGAATATTAGCACCATCCCTTCAAAATGGGTGAGCTGAGAGCTCACCCATTTTGAAGGGAACCGAATGGTCTAACACACCATAAGTGAGACATTTGAGTGAGCATAACAAACTCTCAACTACCATGTTCATTTTCATTCATCAATATTTATCAAAGAATAATGTACAATCAATAACTTTTACTAATTGTTTGATGCACCGGAAGCTGACAAGCAGACGGGGCCATAATGATTTAATTTTCTTTATTTGGTTTATTTCAACAGACCAAGAAGTTAGTTGAACAAACTATTCCAGATCACACAACTGATTTATTATGATGTAAACTTGGCGAGTGACAATCGCAAGATGGGCGGTTAATTATCAGTAGAGCTCCAAACCGCCATGGACACACCCCATAAACGAGCTTTTACGTTATACTTACCTCACAGAAGAATTAAAAAGAGGCCGACAGTGTATGCACCCAGAACGTTTTATTGGGTGCATACACTGTCGATTGTCTGTGCCCCTCTCCGGCTACTGCGGTCGCCAAGCGACCGCAGAGCGTGCGGGTGACCGTGGCCCATGCGATTCTACTAGTTGCCCGTCGGTGGAGCGGGAGACAAAAACAATCGGGCACACCGCGGGCGTAAAACGCGACGTCAAATGAGCTTAATTTTTTTACATGTACAGGGTTATTTGTAAAACACTAACAACCCTGCAGGCATCGACTTATATTCAGAGTTCATGGAAATTATTTGTCGAAATACTGAAAAGTTAAAACAAAAGTTCGCTACAGCGCTACATTGGCATTATGTCGTCTAACAGAACTACAGCGCTAACGGCCTGTTCAAGAATTCGGTCTAAGCGGCGAGCGGCGCGGCGGGCGGGGCGGCATCGGTACAAATGTGCGCAGCGGTATGAGCGGCGAGTCGTGGCGTGCTTCAAACATTTTCATACATTTGTTCTTACTGCTCGCCGCTGCCGCACGCCGCTGCCGCTCGCCGCTGCCGCTCACAGCGGCCAGGTCGTGAGCGGGGCCATTAAATAGCTTTTAGAGGATACTTTTTTCGCGACCAAGTGTCTTAAGCGCGCGTGGTACTTACGCGTTTCGTTCAACATAGTGTAATGTTCAAGGTGTACGGACTACATTACACCTGAGTCGATTGAAGTGAGTGTTCGGCACGCGTAATCTATAAATATCGATGCTTGCGGGACTGCATTACTGACATTGTAAACAACAACTTTTGTTTTATGACTTTTTACAAAACATAATACACTTACCAAAAACAAACCTTCAAGATTTCGTTGTTCTGTTTAACTGTCTAACACATTTCAACTCTGTATTTTGCTGTACCCTACGCCTCCCGCGCACGATCCCCGCTCCTCTCCGCTATTGTACTATCGCTTGCTTCGCATAGACTTCGTAACATTTAGAACGGTCAATTGAAATAATTTTATTTTTGTATGAAAATCTGATGAATCAATGTACGATACCTACATTTTGAAAAGTCATTGAACAAAAGTTGTTGTTTATGAAGTTCTTAACATAGTCCTGAGAGGTTGCCAGTGTTTTACCAATAACCCTGTATATATGTAAAGTCTGCTGCAAAAGTGCATAGGAAGTACAGAAATAAAATCGTGTGAAGCGAGAAATGACGCCATCTAGCGTAAAACCTGATTGAAATGTTGCTATCGACAACATTACATTATACTGTTAATAGATGGCGCCGCTGTGCTTCAAATGATTAATGCTTAATTAATGCTTATTTTTGTACTTTCTTTTTGTTTCTTCAAACATTGAAATAATTTATAATTTCTTTTAAAGAGATCAAGATATTAAAATTGAATAAGTATCAATTTATAAATATTTGATTATCTATGTGTTAGTTTTCAAACTTGAGAGGGTAGGTTGAATATGGATTTACTTATAAAAAATAACTAGTAGGTAGTATAAATAATACTTAGACCAAAGAGTTATGACTAAGCTCAATAATGGTTGTTCGCTAAGTTAATTTCGATTATATCGTTCCAGCGCCTTTCGTTCAATTTTATTTTTAACCAGGTGTATTGTCTACTTATTTTACGAAAATGAGTAAATATGCATTGTTATATAGATTTAGTAAAAAGAACTCAAATAATTGCTATGCATAATCAAGGCAAAAACTTGTCAGAAGTAACCAGAGAGACCGGTGTAAACGTAAGTAGTTTTTTTTAACGCTTTTAAACAAAAAAACTCCTATATAATAATCATTATTGGATATTATATATTTCTGTTTTATTGTTGCAGAGAAAAACAGTTGTTCTATGGATATGATGATTTGAAGAAGAGGGTTCTTTGAAACACCATCAAAGAGCTGGCAGTCTAAAACTAATAAACATGTTGCAGCATCAAACCATGATAAGGGAGTACGAAGAAAACGGACGTCGGTCGACGAACCACTATGCTATAAATATACTTATTTTCTGTATTAACTGGAGACCTTGTTATGTGTGTTTAACTTAATATCCGTATTTAAAACAACTTAAAAAAGTTATGAACACTTGATGTGTTGTTGTGCAATTTTATAGTTTTTAGCCTACATTTTTAATCCTTTTGACCTTTGTGATAAAATTATCTGGTATTTTGTTTGTTTTTGTTAAGGTTACATAAGCTTCAAACCTCTTTCCAATTTTGGAAACGAATACTTAAGCTATGGCCTCAATAAGAAATTATATATAATATTATAATCTTATTCGGTGATTAATAAACGGTGATTGTTAAATTTGATTAAGAAATTGTAAGAAATAAACATATTATTTTTTAATAGTGCCTTTTGTCAACTGTTTACCTGCATTTTTTTCATTTTGCTGAGTAACTACCCACTTGAATATTATATTACAAATAAATATCCACAGCTTTGATTTAATATTCCTTCCAACTTCTTTTGTTACTTACAAAAAGATTTACAAAAAAACTTACAAAAAGTGTGAGTACTACGTGAGATTTGAACTCATGGCTCATTGATTTACGCATCTATCTGCACATGCTAAACCGCTAGGTCAACATGACTCTAATTTGAACGATGAAATTATGAACTACAATCAGTTGTTGACGACAATGATGACGCATGTGTCTATTATTTGTTAAACTAAAAGTCAAGTTTATACTTTGTGAGATTGCCTTTGCTCGCCACTTAGCTGTGAAGAAACCAACGCCATCTAGTTTAATTTTCGAAAACTTGAACTCTAACGTGCAAGGGAAAATAGGCGTTAAGGTATCTAAGCACTTTTAATGGGTGACTGTACCTACATTCTTCAGAAGCTGCGGGCCCGCAACCGCGGCCATAGAATAAGTAATAGAACCGCGGCGGACTCGGGTGAAAACCGCTTTGTGACTTGTTAGTCTGATGCAGCAGATTTTTTATCCATTTTCTCGTGGAATCATGGTCACCCCATCAGTTGTAATGTAAGATATTTTAGATAGAATTTATCTTTTAAAATACTAATATAGCAGAATCGCAATTTATTTGGAACGAATGTACTCTTACACATCATTCAGGAAGTCGAATTTTGTAAACAAGCATGTCTTAATTAAAAAGATATAGGCAACTGTAAAGGGCCGTGCTGAATGAATTAAAATTGGTTTATTTTTCAAATTCAGCAATTTGTTTAAGAAATCAATGCGGTACATATGTTACTTACCAAACATCTATTAGTTTTTAATACTTTTTTCGCTCAGGTTGTTTTGTCTTTTTTAGATATTTTCTTATAATTGTTTTTCCAGCACGGCCCCTTATGCTCATCTATATATTATTTGTTATTACGAATTCATAATATCTGTTGCAGTACATATAACGTGTTAGTAGAGTACATTCCTTGAGTTTAAGATACTTTTTAATACGCTATATATTTTTCAAGTTACACAGGGGCCGTGCTGAAAACATTTGGCTGGCACGGCCCCCTTTTTTTGCGTATTTCTTCAAAAGTACAGAGGTACATTGAAAAAGAAACCGGTACATATGATCCCAGAAGCGAGTACATTGCTTTGGTGCACACCTACAACGCAGATTCTGAGGGGCCGTGCGGGGCAAACGTACGTAATAATTCGGTGACATTTTTCAATGGCCAAACTCTACTCGAGTTATAAAAGAACTGCCCTGGCTGGGTTTTTAGTTTGCAACACGAAGCATTTTTGAGCGGTTGGAGTAGCGACTCTACCTTACTCTGGTTATTTTTGAACGCAGTGCTGGGTTAAACTGTCAATGTCATTGTTGTCAAACGTTGCTGTTCTAAAAAAAAAGGATTTAAAGATTTTGTTTACTTTTGACTTTTGTTAGTTTTTTTTAGATAATTTTTGATAATCATATCTAGACAGGTAAACATGATGAAGACTGAGGAGCCAAAGGATTTAATTCTACTTTCAGAAAGCTTAAAAGATTTGCTGCAATCTAATACAGAACTTATACAGTCAGTTGAATCGGACCTTATCGATTTTGAAGTTTTAGATGAAATAAAAAATATTGTTAAATATGGAAATGCAGGTGTATATTTTGGCAAAACTTTGCGAGACATGAAAATTGTTATAGAAGATGATGAACTGAGGAAACATGAATTGTATTTAGAATATAAAGCTCCTAAAAAGTTGTTAATAACTACTGTAAAATTACCTCACTCTTCAATGCACAATCAGGAATATGGATGTATCAAAGATATCATAGAAATATTCAAAAAAAATGTCAATGAGTTAGCTAGGTATTTTTATGAATTAGAAAGCATGGATCAGTCCTGTACAATCATGGAGCCAGTTAATCCATCATTCAAGGATGACTATAGGAGAATTTTTCTTGGTGAGATCAATGCCAACTAATGTAGTCAATTTTTTTTTATTTGCTTAAATAGTGGTTTTTAGGATTGATTGAAGTTAAGTTTGTCTGTTTCAGATGATAGGACTTGGCTGCATGTAGAGGTGACTCCTGAAGGTTTGGCAACAAATATTCACCTTGTTGGACTATCGGAGCAATGGAACAACAAGTTACAAGCAGGACTTTTGAATTGGGATCATGATAAAAATATTGTTGACAATATTATGACTATATTTGGTAATGTGATATCTGAATCTATCTATGAAATGTTCAAATCATTTTAATGGTTTAAGCTTTTTTATTGGTCTGAGGGTTTAAGACTTGATTATAAATATTAATTTCAGATTTAAGTCAATTTCCACAACCTTCATCAAAGCAATTGGAGCAACATAAAATGGACATTGATGACAACAGCAAAGAGGACTCAGTTGTCTGTGGAATATGTTTATGTTCTGACTTGCCTGATGCACCAGGTCTACCACTACCTCTTTGTCAAAATTCATCCTGTGGGGTTTATTACCATAGGTCCTGTCTTTATCAGGTAATTGAAATACTTATTTTGCTCTTTTACTTGGGAAAGAAATATGAATTCATTGTGTGAGGAGTGATATGAAAGACAAGGAATTGGTGATAGCATGATTGGTGATAGGACAGAATGGAAGAAAAAACTGTGTTGCGCCAACCTCAAATAACAAAGGACAAGGCAAGGGCACAAAGATTTGACTTGGAAAAGAAATTGTTTTATTATTTTGAGTGGATCCTTGTGAAATTGAGCTTGGCTATCTTATACTTTGACCCTTGACTACTTATATGATGTTCTTGATTTTGTTTATTAAATTATAACACATCCAAGTAAAATCATAAAAAAAAATTGTATGTTCTTTTTTCCAGTGGTTAGTGGCGTGTGCTGGTAACCGGCCACCTGCATTTGGCGTTGCGAATGGAGGATGCCCCACTTGCTTACAGCCTATTACATGTAGTGAAAAGGATAACTAAAAAGATTGAAAAAAATAATGTTAGATAATAAAGCCCATATTCAGTCAATTTGTCAAATGTATGTCAGCTGTTGTGATTGGTTGAGAGAACTGTCAACAGCTAATTGCATCCCTTGACCCGCAGATGGCGTAGCAAAGTCATGACATGACAAAAAATATGTATGGTTAATTCATATTTACTATACTTTGGGTTAATTGCGTGAGCAACAGTGGCCAAGTGAAGTACACACCATAGAGCTGCATGCATCTTCTTGGCTGCGCAAACTGCAGCACCGCCATGGCGTCCCAATAAGGCGGGCCTTAATTGTGATGCATCTATAGTTCCTTTCCAGAAATGCTAATAGTCAGAACTGTGATAAAGATTTTTAATACTAATGTATGGTTTTTATTTAGTTCTGTTATACCTATTTTATCCTTCATTATCATTACCCATTTTTTAAGCTAACACACTATATTACTCTGAGCTAACACCTGACTAAATTTTGGGTGGATGGATAGCTGATAAGTATGTAATGGGCATCTAGCATACAATAACAGTAATTAGTATCAAGTAATAACACAACAATAACAGTAATACGAAAGGATTGAAGAAATTAATATTTTCCTGAGTAGAAAGGGGGTAATCGTTGAATGAGATGACACTGTCTGTACCTCCATAGTGGGTAACCCCATAGAGTACATTGAATATAGGGGTAACCCTCTATTAAAGCGAGTTGTGCCTATTAAATAAAAACATTAAAATACCGAAAATTGCAGTTTTAGAGAAAAGTGCGATGATGCACTGCCAGCAAACAACTCTAACATCATTTAAACGTATGTCGTTGTAGGTACTTCTCAAATCGAAATAATCATGAGTGCCTGCAGAGTTCCGGAAGTGTGTATAGTTGATTTTTATTATTGGTAGGTTTTAGTATATTACAAAGTACTCTGATTGTATGAATCAGACAGTTGTCACCCGCACCATTATCTAGCAATTATTGTATCAATAATTATTATATCAATATTGTAGTGGTTCTAGCTACCTATCAGGAAATTGACTACCGTAGGGTCCACTTCGAATAACGAGTGCCCCCAAACCGTTGCGTACGTATATCCGGAAATTCAGAACAAGGGTGTTTTTAACATCGTGCGGATTTCGTCACGCAAGCGATTATGCAGAAAATTTCAAAATGAAAAAAAAAAACGCATCCAGCGTGCGTATTCCACTGGACATTTTCGGGGGTTACGCGTGCGGAGCAATCCCACATGCGTGATCAAAACCGTACGATATTAAACACCCTGAGGATCGCTTTTGGCAGATAGAACTTAATGAGTGTAGAGTGGATACTTTTTAGTATTATTTGTCTAGTACCCACAATGTTTTTAGGTGTCGTAAGCACACAATAAGAATTTATAGGGTCGGTTGCTAAGTTGGTGGCACAGGAACCAGAATATGATGCGTACCTACTTAGCAGGCCTTTTTCGAATGACAGCTTGGTGTAATTCGTATGTTTCGTTTGGGCATTTAGTAGTAGATAAGCAAACACTTACGAGTGAAAACACGTTTTTTCTTCAGATTCATTCGTGAACAGATTAGATAAATTAGGGATAGGCAAGTGACTATGATTCTGATTGGAACAAAGACAATATAATTAGTGAAACAATTTATGCCTTTACTTTTTAATTAAAAATTACGTAGACATAATATTTTGTGGTTACATAGAATAATTCAGTATAAACAATGTTGAGAAATAATGCTTGCACCAGCTGTTCAAGTTTCTGTGATTGCTGATAAAACATTTTCCTTAAAACAATAATTATCAGTAGTTTGCAATGGCAGAACTGTTGAAACTTTGCGGGCCTACTCCTGCAGTCTCATTAAACAAAAAACAAAAGCAGATACTCAGTACACAAAAAGAGTTCTTTTAAAAATAAGATCTGATTTCACGTGACAATATAAATAGTCCACTTGACAGGATCCATAAAAAATAATTCATAACAATTGTTCATCCTTTTATGACAATGCTTGTTCTAAATTGGTTGATTATGGTACTTAAATTGTCACGACGAAACATTTTAGTAGACTATTTAATGAGTAACTTCATCACAATGGTACAGTGTCGAAAGTACGAGGAGTGAGGCTGGTGCTAGATCCAGGTGCTTCACCACTTTGAGGGCCAGTATCTCGCCCAACATTCTGTAAACAAACAAATATTTTTATACTCAATAATTACCTGTAAATACGATAAAAAACTTGCAAAAGGTTAGAGCCTCACCTTGACATGAATTTGATTTTTGAGCATTGCAGCACGTAGAATAAGCATAGAAGTTCTTCGCTGGTATTCCTTTCCCATAGCGAGACTTCGTTCAAAAGTAGTGCTCCTTTGATCCACATCTTTTGCATACAGTATTTTGTTGTGAGAATCAATACGTGCCTGGATTTGGCCATCTAGTATTAACAGCATCAATTCATCTTCCAAAGCATTTACAGTGCGATTAAATGCAGCAGCCATCAGGCGCATGTCAGCTGACAGGTAAGGACTGAAGTACTGAATCAATGCTCTGTTCCTTATTTGCATGTAAAGTGAGTTTAGATGTGGAGCTAAATACATGTCTAACAGTAGATTATCTCTTATTTCATCCAATAGCCTTAAGCAGGAAGCATACTTAGATTCATAGAATTTAAAAATGATGTCACGTAATTGCGGTTCTAATTCTAAAAATAATTTAAAAGAACTGCTAACTATGACTTGCTTTTGTAATTCAGAACGATCAAATGTGGCAAGTGCACACAATCCACCGTATATGGCAACATTATTGCTGCTAAGAAGCTCTGGGTAGTCACAGTGATCAATGCTGGCTGCTAAGAAGTGTTTGGCGGCAGACTTGTACTTCTTTGTGGCTAATTCCGCTAGACCAGCGGCGCATTTTAATCGTGTTAATATTGACTGGTTGGAGTCTTTGCCAGGGACTTCATTGAAATCTGGAGTGCCCTCTGCTTTAGACACATAGTTAAGAACATGAGCCCAGTTTTGCAAATACACTGACACTTTCACAACGTTCAGACACATCATTATAATGTGCTTGCCACTTGTACAGTAATCTCTGGCTCTTGAATAACACTTCAATGCACTTGTTAGGTCACCACAATCAAGGTAATGATCACCGAGGTCATCATGACCTCTTCGAATACTCTCCTTTATTGAGTTTGTTTTATAATTTTTAAGATCAGTATCTAACTTTTCCAATTTTATAGCAGCCTTCTTGGTCTTTGATTCGATCCATATAGTGTCCAGGACAGGAATATCTTGTGAACCCATTTGCACTGCAACATCTGGCAAGCCAGCGGATGCCACTGCTTCAGCAAGCTTTTTGTGAAGTGTTTGATAAAGACTTACATTATATGTTGTCATGACGTAAGAAATTGCCATTTTAAGAGCTTCTAAACGAAGGGAAGGGCAATGATCGGCTACAAACATCAGTCTGTACAGTTTTGCAAAACCAGTATAAGAAGCGGCGTACGTTTCCAGATCTAAAGTTGGATTATCAACCACATAACATTCTGTTTCATTGTTCTCATTATCTTCAGGTGGAACGTCCACCTGCATAGGTTCAGCTGTGTTCTGAAAATAAAGACATCGTCGTGATACTTGTAAGCCGTTAATGTCGAACGATAGAAACAAATAGAATAGACAATAGGTTTGTAAATGTTCTTAATTGAGTGAATACTTACCATTTCAAACATTTTCTATTGTGTACTTGACTTGTAAAAGAAAATACGCGAATTCCACTGTCAACGCAGAAAACCAACCTAAAACAAAGTGTTTCTTTACCTATTTGTTCTTTGAAATCATTTGGATACGATAAAGGACATTATCCGAATTAAACACTCACTCAGTATATGTACATAAGATGATGATTGTAACAGTAATAATTATTATCAAAATACCTTTATCATTACGTTTCTTCTTGGCAGCGGCATTTTTCTTTTGACGAGGTATATTTTAGTGTTGCCATTATTAACTTCCAAAAATATAAATAAAGTATCTTTCTACTAATCAAACTCTATGTTGTTTATGCTCTCAAAACACGTCTTGAGGCGAAGCTGGCGAAGGACTTAATTTAATGCTGTGGCCATAAAATCCGAAATTAAGTGTAATCAGCCAATTTTCTCACAACTGGGACATAGGCCTTTTCTCTGTGTAACATAGTGTACTGTAATTTACCATGCACCATGCAAAATCTCATTCCCTGTTCCAATAAAAACTTAACACAAAGAGTAAAAAATAAAGGTTGTCATTGTCATGAAAGTACCGTATTCGATAAGTATAACAGAAAAGCATTTTTTAATTTTTGGTCTCTCGGTTTGTCTGTTTATTCGGGCTAATCTCGGAAATAGCTGGATCTATTTTGACGGGACTTTCACTGACGGATGAGGATGGTACGAGGATCGAATAACAGGTTACATTTCATTTTCCCATACGAACGGGATTTCATACTACGTAATGCCTACGTCATCAAAACGGTTGAACACAATTTGACGGGACTTTCACTGGGAGCTTCCTGAGGGGAGGGGAGGGACAACATGTACGAAATAAATAAACAAATTTTGACAATCTAAGTGTTTAAACACACTATGCCGAAGGTATGCGACGGAAGTTCCGCGGCTGATTTTACGTTCCGATGTATTCGGCTAACAAGACACACCATAAGTGCCGAACTTACGCGTCTGAAATTCAGTTGCGGAACTTTGTGTATATCAAGGATTTTCTCCCTACGGATAAACTGGATTGATTACAAAGCAATATTACAAACTCTAAAGTGTAGTTTATTCCCATTGACTTTAAGTTCATACGTTTCATTGACAAGCAAAAGGGGAAAAATGTACCGAGCAAGACAACGACAACAAAGTGGTGGTGTGTCCCTTTCTTACCTCTATTTTAACTAGGGTAACCATGAATTTACTAATTTAATTATTATTTTTGTCACTCTTGCATTTTATATGATGCTGTAGATTTTTATATATCGAGGGCAAAGTACCAATAACTCCTAACTGTGTGTGAAACCTGAAAAAATAGTTTAATTTATTGAGAAGTCAAAAATTTGCAATTAATTCATTTATTGAGGTATCCTTTCTCTTCTTCTGTTTTCTATTTTTATTAATTTCATTACTACGGTACTTCAGTGTTCGTATCATCTGTACGCAGATGACTTGCAATTATACTGTCAAGCGAGGGTCGACGAAATACCTGGCGCTATCGACCAATTAAATAAGGACTTAACAGCCATAAAATCCTGGTCTGATAGATTTGGTGTTGCAGTAAACCCCAACAAAGGTCAGGCAATGCGCTCCAGGAAATCAGGATGGCAACAAGCCGATTATCATTCAAAACCAAAGTTCGCGAGCTTATTCGTAAAAAGTTGGCAGTAGTATCATCATAGCGTTAATGTTTTCCCATTGTCGATTTGGACCAATTGTTTAAGTATTTCAGTGTATGTATGTAGTGTATTAATTTGAGTATATATTATATAATTGTATTATACTCGTATTTATTCTATGGTTTATTAGTATATCTATTCTATGGTTTAAAAGTAAATCTATTCCTGTATTCGCCTTTCTCTCTCTTTTATTGCACCTACCACTACTTTTCTCTGCATCACCCAAAGGTTGACTGGTAGAAAATGCCTAAGGCATTAAGTCCGCCTCTGCACATTTGTGTGCATAAAGCATTAAATAAATAATAACATCTGGTTTAGTTATTATACTGCTTTAATATATTTTATATTTGTTTCTCTAACCACTTGTGTTTTTTAACTAAACCAGAAGTTATTAGTATCCTATGTTTAGCAGGTAATCATGAAATAGACACGTTGGTTTAGATAAGAGGTATTTCCACATTTAAATTTAATGCAGTTTTAACAAAAAAAAATCACTTCGGAGATTTTACTAAAACAAACGGAATCACTTAAATTCATAGCGGTAAATTAGATTTTCTCGAAAAAAATATTTTTAGGAGGTATTGGTACTTCACGGTCGATATATATGTCAGAAGAGGTCGTAATCGTATCGTGATATGTATACTAGCGCATCGCACTTATGCCTAAACCATTAAGTCCGCCTCTGAACCTTTATGTGCATAAAGTATGAATAAATAATTAAATATTAGTTTTTGAACGTATAAGTTTATAATATAATGTATTAATAACATCTTGATCTTCTTTAGAACAGAATGTCTCGTAAAAAACTAGTCTATGGACACACTAGTAGAAAGAGATAATATACCTTTTTGTATCGAAAAGTTTACATCAGCAGTCGACAATTGAACCGAACTTCAGTCGCGTGTGATGTGTGCTCTACAGAATACTTTGCCGCCGAATTGCCGCTGAACTTACGTCCGTCCGAAGTTCGGCTGTATGCTATAACGCAACGTAATTTCGGCATAATGTGTCGTCAGTAATACAAATAGCATTGCAGGCGTTAACATGCCGAACTTCGGTCGCGTTTTTTCGGCATAGTGTGTTTAGACACTTATTGTGAACTGACTTAACGGATTTTTACCAAATAGAAATACTCGTAGTCAGTCGTAGTACCTAAATAGGTTTAAGTCAAAAATATTAGAAATAACCGTTGGTCGAAGTTCTATGGTAATAACAACATAATGCGGACGATGAGCAATGAGTAACTCGCCGTCCGGCGGCGGCGCATAGTGTTCTACGCACGTCTCAAAGAAATGTCAGCAAAATTGTAGGAGACTAGCAGGGCCGAAGCCTACTGGGGCCATGGGTAGTTCGAAAGGGAACCCCGGCAATCCAATCCTGGAAGGCAAGCCAAAGATGGAACGTAGGATTGGGTTTTAGTCAGTAAAAGTCTGGCTTCTACCGCTCCGCCCTAAGGCGGGAGAAATCACAGGATGATTTCCCATCTAACAAAAAAATGGCAAGATTTGGGGGGTTACCATGACGTTCAAAGTAACATTATTTCATTCTTATTTCAGTGTGGGTAAGAGACAGAGCTATACAGGTTGTCTAGCGCCATCTCTTACCCACACTGGAAATAAGAATGAAACAATCTTACTTTAAAGGTCATGGTACAGGTCCTAGACTGGTGTAGTATGAAAATAATATTATTTTTTGGATATGTTGCTGACCTCCATTTTTTAGGTTTCCCGTACCTCAAAATAAAAAAAAACGGAACCGTTATAGGATCACTTTTTTGTCCGTCTGTCTGTCAAGACCCTTTATCTCGGGTACGCGTGAAGATATTGAGTTGAAATTAAAACCATATACTTAGGTCTGTGGTCCCTTGAAGCTGTAAAAAAAACCAAATTTCTGAGTTAATGAAAAAAAAAGATACGGCCGTTTATGTCGCAAAAAAACGTGTATTTCGACACGCTCTAGGGAATCAAAATTCATAAGGTACTTCCAGTTGACCTAGAATCCTAAATTTGGTGTGAAGCAAGGTCTCACAGCACTAATAGAGGAAAAAATCTGAAAACTCTAACCAGCGAAGCTTTGCTCGTCCTCAAGCTCGCGCCTAAGATGGCCGGGGTACTTACGCTCCTCGACGCCTGATGCCTGGCCACAGAATAAGTAATAGTACATACGCCTGGGGCACTAAAAGATGTCAGCAAACAGTAAAGGTCAAGCAAGCTCCATACCCGCTAAGGTTGCGGAGAATTTCTGGAAAGGAACCCCGTGGTCCTAGAACGCAGAGCAACTAAAGGACACAGGTGTGGTTTTAGTCAGTAAAAGTCTGACACGGCCTCTCGCTCCACCGTGGGTGAGAGAAGTCATTGAATGATTTTCCACTTTAACAAAAAAAAAAAAAAGATATACTTAGGTAGGTAGATACTTATGACATTTCAAAAATGTAGTTTGTAGATAATATTTGACAACACGCTACCTAAGTATAACGGAACGATTGTATCCATTTATAACACCAAGAACATTATTTTCATTTATTAAATAGCATTTATAATATACCTACAGTTATTTTTGAGTCACTCAGCAGCCCCCATAGTGAGGCGCAACCAGCTGGTTAAAACAAACACCCTACTGGTTGGGAGCCTAGATACCTACCAAGGTTTTCACCCACACTTGCAAGATAGTAGAGTCTTCTAGGCTAGGCGTGGGCTTGCGGACGGCGAACAATGAATAGCTCGCCGTCCGGCCGTCTGGTAACCGTCCGGATCGGGTTCGCTTCTGAAAGGAAAACCCGGGGTCCTGGAACGCAAAGCAAAGACGGAACATAGGAGTGGGTTTTAATCAGTAAGTCTGACACGCCCTCACGCTCCACCATAGAGAGGGAGAAGCTATTGGATGATTTCCCACCTAAAAAAAAGTCTTTTAGATAGCCATTATTTTAAACCGGGTTGTGAAGTTTTAACATCTGATGAGCTGATGGTGTCGTCATCATATCAACCTGATAAGATATAATGATTGATAATATTTATGTTACGAACAGTCTTTCGGAAGATAGCAAGAATTTAAGATCTGAGAATAGTTCAGTAACCTATAAACTGCTGTGTACCTACATACATACATGCCTTGTAGATTCACCTACTCTAGTATTTTGGACCTAAAGAAATCTGGAGTTATATTCAGAGGTTTTTATTTTTGTTACCTTTGTATATTATCTATCAAACCATCTTTCGTTCAGTAGGCAAAATGCAAGTTGCAACTGCGCATGCGTTAAACAGTAAAATGTCGATTTTGACTTGGACTTGTAGAACAGTCAATAACACGCCAAAACAGTTACTCGGTTTTAAAATAAACAAATTATGTACGAGTATATTAATGGAATATTTTCAAAAATTACTAACATGTTCACTAAAATCTTCTTTAAATTCATGTCTCGTTATTTTCTCATAAAAAAAACACTACGTAAGTTGATAAAGGGTAAGTGCTTCAAGTGTCCAATATGTGAGTCGATCTTTTTTTTGAGTAGCGAAATCATCAAATATCTTCCTCCGTTCTGGTTGGTATATCAGACTCTAACTGACTAAAACCCACCTGTATTTCTTCATTTGCTCTTCGCATTCCAGGGCCATGGTAAGTCTTTCGAACATGTCCGCAGCTCTACATTTGATTTATGATAGTGCGGGTGACAGCTGTACAATGTAACTACTTATCCTTTGCTCTCATCTTGAACATGCATATTTTCGTCCAGCTGTTATCCTACCCATGCAATGTAAAAAAGACCTTAGGGTGACCTTCCTCATACTGTTATGGGATCTGCTACAAAATTATTAGGTACTTATTTGACAAGTACAACAAAACAGCGGTGTGAATTTATTTATAGCTTCTGTACTTATACGTAAGAGCATATCTATTCTATCCATATATCGCCAATGCTAGCCAGTTAATTTGCATCGCAACTGCATAATGAAGAGACTTATGTAATATCTAAGCAATAACATTCCAATGGGAATAATTTTTTCACAACAACCTATCACGCGGTATTTAAACTTGCACTTACATCAAGACCTTTCTGAAGAGCTCAACCACGATTGGGTTACTTTTTGCACTCAGTAGTTCCTATGGCCAATATCCGACTCCATCATCAGACTAGCTCCATGGTACCATTTGTCATCCACGTTATATAGGTATATAAAATTTCAGTTAATTGTTTCAAAATCTATTTGCTAGATTTGCCCTAAACACATAGGTGCATAGACGTACGTAGGCACAAATATTGCAATTTATAATTAAAGCTTGTGAAAATGTAGGTACTAAAACAATGCAGTCTGTACTAAAGTCACAAGAATGTTAATAATTGTAGCTTACTAAGGTCCCATGGCTTACTATTATAATTTGTTATAGGTAGTCCTATAAGAAATTAGCTACGTAAAAGCTTATAAACCTAATTTCTTGTAGGACTGTACGCGTCGTCGTCGTCGAAGAAACCCTAATCAAGGTGGGCGTTAGGTTACTTTGAACCTCACATACACAAATAGGAGGCCCCTCAGGGGGTCTCCGTCAACCCTACCAAACCTTTTTTATTGGATCGGTTCTTTATAATTTATAGACTGTCAATATAGCTAAACGTTGGAGATGCCGCTTTGTAGAACGCATTACCACCACAATTCGGCTGCTCCTGCCCAACCTGGGGGGTCCAGACGCCTCCTGCCGGAGGCTCTACGCGGGAATCGTTCGGTCCATGGCCCTTTATGGCGCACCGGTATGGGCGCCGACGCGACCGCTGCGGAAGCAGCCGGCGGCCCGGCTGAACGCATGCCAGAGGGTCATGGCCATACGGATGGTGCGAGGATACCGGACGATTTCCCGCGAAGCGGCGAGCCTCCTTGCTGACCAGTCACCATGGGATCTGGAGGCAACAGTCCTTGCACACATGCACGATCTGCGCATGGAGATGCAACGCCGGGGCGAAACTCCGCTGCCGCGACAAGTCGCAGCATGGCGGACAGCTCCGGGGGTTCTCATGGAGAAATGGCGACAGCGACTGTCGCAATCCAGTGCTGGGCACGCCACAATTATGGCGGTAAGTCCCCTCTTTGAGGCGTGATTGGAAAGACCTCACGGCGTCCTCACCTTTCGCATAACGCAGGTTCTTACCGAACACGGTAAGTTCGGGAAGTTCCTGCACCGGATTCGTGCGGAAGCGACGCCCGGGTGTCGCCACTGTGTGGACCGCCCGGAGGACACGGTGGAGCACACGGTGGAGGTGTTCCCCGCTTGGGCAGAGCAACGCCGTGTCCTCGTGGGGGCGATCGGCGGCGGCAATCTCTCGCGCCGGGCCTTGGTACAGGCCATGGTCCGGAGCGAGGAGGAGTGGCAGGCGGTCGCCTCCTTCTGCGAAGCAGTAATGCTAGTAAAGGAGGCGGCCGATCGCGTGAGGCAACGGTCCTCACGCCCCAACCGCCGCCGGGATTCCGATCCCGATTTCCGGCCACCGTAGGCGCGGGCTTGCAGACGGCGAGCAATGGGTAGCCCGTCGTCCGACCGTCTGGTAATCGTCCGGACCGAGCCCAAGTCGTCGATGGCGCGTAGTGTTTCACGCGCGCCTCAAGGAGAAGTCAGCAACCGTAGGGGCCCAGCAGAGTCGAAGTCTACTGGGGCCATGGGTGATGCGAAAGAGATCCCCGGGGCCCTGGAAAAATGACAACGAAGGAACAGGAGTGGGTTTTTAGTCAGTAAAAGTCTGACACTATCTCCTGCTCCACCCAAGAGCGGGATTTGTCATTGGATGATATCCCACCTAAAAAAAAAAAACACAATTCGGCTAAACATGTGGTAGCCACATTACAATGACGTTTTTCAGTCCGGTGCGCCTTTTTGTAATAAGTAATTCAGTTTTTCTTGGGAGTTTTTAATTCGGAATTGTAATAATATAATCGGAATTCGTATTTTTGATGTTTCCAATTTACATTAAGGCGACATTTGTTATTCGATTTATTGTAAAAAAAACATTTTATCTAAACTCGAAATTTTGAGAATAGTAATTATAAACGTTAGGAATATTGAAATTTCTGAATGATAAAAATTGCATGAATGATAAATCGTTATTTGTTATATTAGGAATTTTGGATCATTTGGAATTATGAAAATCAGTATTTTGAAATTCGTATTTCTAACTGTCGGATTAAAGTTTTTCGTATTTATCTATATATGTGAAGCTTAAATTAAAAAAAAAAGTATTAATAAAAAAAAATAATAAAAAAAATGAAAAATAATAATGATCAATGATCAATAATAATGATTAATGTGTATGTAGCTGAATGAGTTACCTACAGCTGAATTATGTACTTGTGTAGGGCGGAAATAACTTGATAGTAATGCCAGTAATGCACATAGCCTGATTGCAATTGCAATGCTAATGACATACCTACATAGTTCCTACTTATAATTGCATCATTTAATTTTAATTATTTTTAGAGATAGATAAGCAATGTTTTCGTGTTTGAGATAAGGGCCGGGTATACACGGAGGTACTTAGGGATAAGAAACACTAATTTGCTATTTTGTTAAATATCTGAGTGTGATAATCGTATTCTATCAGCATAATTATTTGTTAACCTACACAGGGTTCCAGGATTTGTTTAGATAAATAATTTCAAATGAGCTTCATTTGTTATTGTTTTGTGTGGGACGAGTGCCACTCGTTTATTTTATCTTTGTCTTCCATTTAGTAATGTGGGGTTTACAAACAACAACGTTTGGCAGACTGTCGGAGAAAATTATATTTAGAACGCTTTGTCAAACCAATGCGCGCGCGCAGTGTCGTACAAAACATCGTAGTCTGCTTACTTAACGATGGTGTTAATATTATTTTGTTGAGGTTAGTGGTTGTTTACATACCGAACAGTATATTTAAATGCATATAATATTAAAGTAAAAACCAGAGCAGTTTGAAAAAATAAGTCGTTAGAGCGGCAATATCAAAGTAGATTTGATCCAATAAGTTCTAATCAGATTGATTAGGTAGTGACTAAACAATAACAGTAATTATGAGTTGATAAGTGATACGAATAAATTCGCATACGTTTTAGGTGGATGAGTGCCGTAGACAGTTGGTGCGTAATGCTGATGATGAAGGGAGCGCTGCTGTTGACGGTCGTGTATTTGTTGCGCTGCGAAGGTGCGGTGGTGGTTCGGACGGAGGAGCACCCGGTGGTCAACGACCGGCCCATCATCGGGGTGCTGTCGCAGGAACAGTCCATGTACCTGCACACCAAGTACCCCGAGGAAAACTACACCAGCTACATCGCAGCCTCCTACGTCAAAGATGTGGAGTCGTCTGGGGCTCGAGTTGTGCCCATTCTGTAAGTACTTAATGAATAAAATGTTGAGTAGATAATAAATTTTTAGTTGTCGGGAGTCGCAAAGCGATTCTCGGACGTCGTAGGTGCGGGTTTGCGGACGACGAGCAATGGGTAGCTCGCCGTCCGGTCGTTCGGTAAGGACCGAGCCCGAATCGATGTTCCACGAGCACCTTAATGAAATTTTTGCATAGCCGGGGCCCAGTAGGGCCGATGCCCTCTGAGGCCACGGAAATTTCTGAAAGAGTTACCGTGGCCCGGGAACGCAAAGGGTAACTGAAGGACATAGATGGGTTACAGTTAGTAAAAGTCTGACACGCCCTCTCGCACCACCCTAGAGTGGTAGAAGTCATTTGATGATTTCCCACCGTAAAAATAAATGGTCAGGATCAGGGTTGTTGCTGATGCAGGATTTTGTCACATCAGCGGATGCTGATGCTGATGCTGATTTTTTGTAATTTACATCAGCTGATGCTGATGCTGATTTTAAGGTTTTTTTTTTTAAATATTGGGTTTCATAGTTTTTAGGTAAATATTATAATAAAAGATATATTTTAATGATTCTGTCTGTAAAAATTTTCTTCATTTCTATTTTTCAGTAATGCAGGTACGTAAACCGCTTACAGATTTTGCGCCACTAAATTAAGATCAATAGCCTACGAGAAAAATGACTGTGACAAACAGACTGATAGACGGGAGACGGAGACACAAACAAAAAAGGGCATCGAACCCTAAAAAACTACACCATGGTAAATAAATTTACTAAAACTTTTTTGTTTTCTATGAAGGCTTTAATAATAAATAATTACAAAGAAATTTAGGCATTTACTTACTTAGGTACATTCTTTAGTCGAATTTATTTCAGATTCGCTGCTGGTTAAAAACTTGTCGTACTCTTCGGGATGATCTCAAATGATTTTTTTGTAAGTAACGTATTTGTACGTCCTTTGCGTGGATAATTCTTCTTGCATATTACCTATACAGTTTGCAGTATCTTGATTCACTAATCTAAACTACTGCCAAATTCCGCTTTTAAATATGGGAGGCATTTTAAAAATCATAAACACGAACCAAAAGAATGCGCTCTGCATACACTTTGCTTGCAATATTGACTAAATCACAGAGAATAATATTGACGATTGGTTTTGAAATGTACGTATTTTGATTGGCCTAAACTCGGAAGCGGCAACGGCACGTGCCATTAACTCCGCCCTCCGTCGGTCATGTCGCGACACGAACTTTGAACATCAGCATCTAACATCAGCAACAATCAATGCGGATGCTGATGCTGATGCGGAAAATAATGCTGATGTTCCGCTGATGCTGATGCTGATATTTGCAACAACCCTGGTCAGGATACCAATGGGTATCTTCGCCAATCATCATCATTGATACAATATGGGCGGACTTTTTAAAAAGTGTACCTAAGTTAATTCATTAAACCCCAAGCAAACGCCGGTGTTCGCTCGCTCATTGTCTTTCTATTGTGTCTCTAATTACGCTACTCAAAAGGTAATGAAGGTTCTAATTTTTAATGTTATTTTTTCAATATGTGTAGTCAAATTCTAATTGTCCATTAATTAAACTTTAAGAATATGAATAGAATATTTGAATAATTGCTGTAAATTATTTATAGTGAATTATTGAAATTTAATTAGAGAATTTTGGGTTCCACTGAATAACAATTTAAAATCTAACTCAGTAAGTTAAATAAAACGTGTATAATGGAAATTATACTTTTATTATTGTTAGATAGGTTTATTAATGAAAATAACAAATATTAAGTTCGAACTAAGGAATTAAACAATAAAATAATTGTATATTTATATCCTCTGACTAACCCATTGATTAATCAGTTGCGTGTTTTTCTTTATAAATATTTAAATTCTCATTGATTACAGTTTTGTTGTATTATAATTGTAAAACAAATAAGTTGTCTTTTAAACAACATTTTAAATTAAACAAATTGAGTACTAATTAATGTCAAAATAAATCCAAAATTATGGATTATTCCAAGAGGGACAGTTACTCATTGGAACATTGAAATTAGTCAGTGGAAAAATAAGGGCTCTGGTTGCAATGAAGGTTTTTTTTTTAAATATTAGTTATTTAAAAATGACAAATATATGTAAACACTTATGACACCATTTCAACACAAACTAAAGATCCGGTAATAAAAATATTGATTAAAACAAAATACCGATTGCAAAAATACAACCTTAACTAAAAAGAGTAACCCTATAAATAACACTATTTTAAGAATTTTGTTCACAGTATGAGGTGTTGCAGGCAGAGACAAACTAATAACTAAAAAAATAATTAAAAAAACACAAAAACCTCGGCTAAAAGATTTTTGTTTTTATAATGTTTCGCAATAAAATCTCTAAAAGCGTCCTGTCGAAAAGCTGTTCGTCGTTTATGCAGCTTTAGCGTTCCATTGTGTAACAATTTCTTCCACTGAGTAACATTTTGGACATAATTGGTCAGTGGAATGTAACGAAACTCTGACAAAAAATATGTTTGAATTATTTTTTTCATGATTTGCAGTTACATAAACAAAATAATGGCACAATTTATAAAACTATTAACTGACTGTTCGTAAATTTATATAAATAATAGTTTGTTTAACACTTTTCTTAAAAAATGCCGTTTGTCACAGGATTTAATTTGTGCATACACTGCACACGTCCTCGCTTTAATGAATGGGCACGCTACTGGTGAATTTATTGTCAATTTGGTGTATACGATCAGACGGTATTATAATGTTGCTAACGAAAGAAAATATTTCTAATTTAGTAATACTTTGTTCAAACTATTCGACTCGTGTTACTCAGTGGAAAATTCCACCCGGTAAATTCTCGGACATTCTCGGATATAATGTTAGCAAGAGTGAGTATCTGATCTTTGAGGCCCCCGGTAGATATGTACATTACGAGCCTGTTATTTGTCTCAATGGGCGGCCACTTAAGAGGGTTAGCCAGTTTAAGTACTTAGGGCACTATCTCACCGGGGACCTCAGGGATCAGGTTGATATTGAACGGGAACGCAGGGCGCTAGCAGTTAGATGCAATATGTTGGCTCACAGGTTTGCTCGTTGTAGTAATGAGGTCAAAATTACTTTATTTAAAGCTTTTTGCCAATCATTTTACACGGGCGGCCTGTGGGTCAATTATACGCGGAAGGCTCTAGATGCCCTGCGGATCCAATATAATAATGGTTTCAGGGTGCTGTTGGGGCTGCCTAGATACTGCAGTGCATCGGGTATGTTCGCTTTGGCGCGTGTGGATGATTTCCACGCTATAGTAAGGAAGAAGGCTGCCTCGTTGCTAAGCAGATCTGGGACCAGCTCCAATGGCATTCTTCGAACCTTAGCCGATAAACATGATGCGCCAGTGATCAAGCACTGGTTGCAATTGTTAGTGCGGCATTAGTTTAAGTTTTTTACTAACCCTTTTAGTTGATAAGTTTTTTACTAACCATTGGACCCATGTAGTCTTTAAATAAAAATTATTATTATTATTATTAGTTTTAGGTGTCTTCAAGGCTAGAGTGAATAGGCTCTTGATAAACTAGTGCGCCTCACCATCAATGATTGCAACACTGCTTACCATCAGGTGGGATCGCAGTCAAGCGCTGGTTTATATCAAGTAAAAAAAAAAAAAAAGTTTAAAAAATAATTTAAAATGAAGTTGTTATTTAGATGAATTGTTGTATAGATTTTTCAGAAGTGTATAATTTAAGCCGTCTAATACAGTTATTAAATCAACCTACATACTAATAACTAAATTGTTATACTACTTTTTAAAGGACTACTTGACGATGGGACATGGCGAAACCCGGCTTATTAGTAATTTTATTGGACTGAAAAATAAAAGGTAAACGAAAAACCAATGATAAAAAAATACAGAAATGCTTCTAAACATATCCTCTATCAAGTGATATTAAAAAATATTAGTGTATTGTAATGGTGTAAGTAGAAAAAAATCTAAACTTATGGGACACCGTGAATTCCTAATGTACACTTTTTTAAAAATCCGCCCATATACCATCTGGTCGATTTTGGCCACAGCGACCGTATTCCTTGGTTCTTCGTGGTGGTTGTGAGCTGAGATATGCTGCTCTGTTATGCGCCCTGATGTGAGTTGTCTCTGTGACTGTGTGAAAAAAATTGAGAGCATAGAGTGGAAATGTCAGAACACCATTAACGATATGATAAGTTATAGCTGCAGCAGTGGTGGCGCAGTCGTAACTACGCCAACTTACGAGTGATAGGTTGTGCGTCCAAACCCAGCCATGCGCATTATTTTGTTTAATTATTTCAACACCACTGCTCTCTAAAACGGTGAAGGAAAACATCGTGAGAAAACCGGTATGTCCTAGAACCAAAAATTCGAAGACATGTGGCCTAAGTCCCAGCTGAAGGAACATTATGAGGCTGATTAGGCTATTATGCTATGCTAAGTTATAGCCGTTGGTGGTCTAGTTATAGCCGTTGGTGGTCTAGTTATAGCTGTTGGTGGTCTAGCTTTGAGGTCGTCGTGTTTTTGGTCAAATTCCAACCTCCCTTTATCTTCAAAGACTGCACGTGCTGCTGCTCACGACGTATCCATTCAAGCCGATCTTGTACCTGTTTTGCTCTGACTTTAAAATTCTACAATTAACTTAAATATTAAAATAACGTTACAGAATCGGAAAAGACCGCAGCTACTACGAGGAACTTCTGAGAAAATTGAACGGGTATGTATGTGTGTATACCTATGTGCCTACATTAATTGTTAAAGACTTAAGGCCTACTAACCGCGGACGCGTAGCTTCATAGACGCGTATTCGTCATTATACGCATGTGAAGTAGGCGTTCACCTATGAAACTATGTGGATAAAACTACGCGTCCGTGGACAAAAGGCCATAGTATTGTATGTAAGCTTCACGCAGGCGTACACCAAGCGTATAATGACGAAAACGCGTCTTTGAAGGTACGCGTTCGTGGACAGTAAGCCAAGTTGTTTCGGTGTGAGAAGAGATGTGAATGCAATTGGTAACAAATAAGCTATTAAAAAAAAACTACCTCAATGATCGCAAAGCCGAGTGTGGATGTTAGATTTTCCATCAGAAAAAATCGTTTCATCGCGGGAATTTTTGTAACGTTTTCCTGGAACGCAAAGGACACCTGAAAGACACAGGTGGGTGGTTGTCAGTAATAGTCTAACACACCCTCGTTCCACCCTAATGTGGGAGAAGCCATTTGATAATTTCCCGCCTCAAAAAAAAAAAGGAACAGGATGGAGGTTGGATTCGTAACAAGTTAATGACATTAGGTTTACCATGAGTAAGATTTAACCAAAGCAAGAAAGAAACAAAAATAGGTATGTACCTACATGTGCAAGGGACACAGCTTGGTGTATCGCTAGAAATCGTGAAAGTTCCATACGATCCGTAGCAACGTCTAATAATAATAAAATGAATGATGATGAATGTGTATAATGTAGAACACTGACCCGGAGTACCTGGTTTTTACAGCAGAACCTTGTAGACACCGGGAATTCCTTGATAGGAACTAAATGACTAAATTCTACATCACGGCATCAGAGTTCTCTGTACCATTTAAACACAATAACACTCCAAACAGTAACTATTGAGCTGTTACCCGGACCAGACACAACATCTGTCTTTACCTTTTCTCTCGTATTTGCCTTAAAACAATATATATGAGTATTTATCAAAACTTTATGCAATAATAAAACTACTGTACAAAGGTGGACTTAATGCTTTAGGCATTTGCTATCAGTCGACCTTAGGGTGCAACTAATGACTAACAAACAAAAATCATCATTTTATATTTATATGTATGTATCTAAATATATATTTACTAGCTTCTGCCAGCGGCTTTGCCCGCGTGAAAATAGGTTTTTCTATACAAAATTTGGACCCCCGTATCATCCCCTTAGGGGGTGAATTTTGGAAAATCCTCTCTTAGTGCTCGTCTACGTCATAAAAGAAAGCCTTGTGCAGAATTTCATGTTCCTAGTCCCAGTAGTTTCGGCTGTGCGTTGATATGTCAGTCAGTCAGTTTCTCCTTTTATATATATAGATTATTGTTCTTATTTCCTTTCTGTTTGTCTTTTATTACGTTGCCATGTTATATCTCTGCACCACCTAAAGGTCAAAATGCCTGAGGCATTAAGCCCTGTTTTAAATAAATAAATAGAACTAACTGATATTCTAACTGGAAACCCTCCTTTTGGTCTATACCAGAGTGCTGATCCCCGGTGGAGCTACCTACTTCAACCAGTCGAACGGTTTTGCCGACGCCGGCCAGCACATATACGAGATAGCTCAACAGATGAACGACGCTGGTGACTACTTCCCTATATTTGGCACCTGTCTTGGCTTCGAGCTGCTCATCATCTTAGCTTCAGGCCGAGGGTACCCAGAGAACAGGATCCGCTGTTATTCCTATTCTAATATTCCTCTTGATTTCACGGAAGGTGAGATTGAAATTGATTTATTCCTGTACACTTGTACATCAAGGGTCAAAAATGCAATTGCATTCTACTAAAATGCCTATTTTTTTCATACTTTACATTCTATGCTACAAATTAAATCAGTCACGAACCATTGACACTCTTCTAAAAAGGTTTGGTAGAATGCAACTGCACTTTTGACCTTCGACATACGCACAAAACACTCGATGAAGAAGGGCATCTATTAATAAAAGATTAGTTTAGAGTTTGCCTGTATGGGTTACGGGATGGTTCACAAGGATTACCGCGGCCCTGGAACGTAAAGGGCAACTGAAGGAACACGTTTGGGTTTTATAGTCAGTGAGTGTCTGACACGTCTTCTTGTTCAACACAGAGCGGGAGAAATTATTTGATGATTTCGCACTTCAAAGAAACAGTCTTTCTGCAGATTGAAGAAGAATAAAAGTACATAGTAATGAAACAGTAAGCAAAAAAATATGAGGTGAAACCTAGAGTTAAAGACTAAATTGAGATACTAAGAGATAGAGAGGGATTTTCTCATTTTTTAGGTAACACAGGCTAAATATTTTCTTTTAGCAATTTTCATATGATAAATGACGATAACGAGCGTGTTGTTCAAAAATTCCCCCGTATTGTGGCCACTGGTAAGGTGGCCAAAAGACTGGCGGCATTACCAAGTTGTATACCAATGTTTATCTTCTGGCCAAGACAAAAGCTTGTCCAGTCTGCTATTAAAAATCGTTCTTTAATATTTACATTTAATTATTTCCAGATGTCCATTCTAGCAAGATGTTCAAAGAGGCACCAGAAGACGTATTACACCTTTTGGAGAATGAAGATGTCACAGTGAATGCTCATCAGTTTTGCATTGTAGATGAGGTATAGTACATTTTTTCTGTAGTTGACGGTCAATAGCTAGACAATGAATGGGCAACACTTACTATTTTGAGGGAGACAGGCTCGGTGACCAGTAGGGGTACTACGGAGAACATACAGTACGCGGCCGTTAATATGGCAGTACATGACGTTTCGGACAACGTCTGTCTCTCAAGTAGATAATAAGAGACTGGGATGTGGTCTATGTAGACGAACTTGTCTAAACAAAAAAGTATGCCATATTTGCTACCAGATACTGTAAAGAGTACAGACTGCTGTAACGTATCATGCAATGTAACATGAAAGGAGCATTTCATAAGTGTGGACGCAGCGCGCGCACGAACCGAGCATGTACCTACTCATATAGTTGAAACGCTTTGTTCGCGCGCGTAGTGTGCACGGTTCGCGCGAGCAATGTTTCCACGCTATGGGAATCCTGTTACATTGCATGATACGTTGCGACAATGTGGGCGGCAAATTATTTCATTGCGTGTTACATTGCATGTTACGTTACAGCTGTCGGTAGCGTACCCAGCTTAATTTCCCATTTCCATTGGGTTGTTTCCCTGATTTCAGCGTGCCGTTGGCTGCTCAATGTTGCTTACTAAGAGGCGACTGCCGTCTTTGGCTTGCCCGATGCTTGACTTGATCAACTTCAGTTTTGAACTGAGTTGAAAATACTAAAATAGCCATTAAAAGTGGGTGGTAGGAGGGTGAAATAGTACATTTTGAAACCACTGGAGAAACTTTTTAATTCGTATCGAGGCGGAATTAGCCCGATTCATAGGCGAGGGTGTTATTGAACCGAGTGCTGCAGTGACCCAAGTGTGTCAAACCAAACAACGTTTTTCAATACACTTACGAAGGAATTAATAAACGAGCTTTGCTCGGCTACTCGTGGGGGCTTGGCGCCACGCCAATGTATTGTGTGCCTAAAAGCGATAGGAGTAGGAGCGAGTTTTCGAACAAGTGTTTTGAAAAATACTTTACGACCTATTCTCATACCTACCAAATATAGAAAAAATAACATTGAAATCGGTCAGCCCGTTTCGGAGGAATGCGACTATAAAAACTGTGACACAAGATATTTATTTATAATATATTAGAATATATCCACGGTTCTGGCTAATCAAACTGATCGCCATAAAGCAAATACGAACCGAGTTAAAGCACGTTTTTGCTACCATCTTTGAACTTACTCCTCATATTTGTTTATCT
Organism: Mythimna impura; assembly: GCA_905147345.3. Lineage (NCBI taxonomy): Eukaryota > Metazoa > Arthropoda > Insecta > Lepidoptera > Noctuidae > Mythimna > Mythimna impura. The sequence goes on along the minus strand of LR990357.1, from coordinate 15,679,563 downwards.
TTACCTATTGGAACTGTGGTCTATTATTACCTTTGTTCAAATTGGATTTTACTCTCACGTAGTTTGCAGAAATTACATAATGTTCCTAAGATAGTATAATACTGTTTATGGTAGGGAAAGGTATAGAAAGGATTCGGAAAGAGAGAGCAATACATTAGTATAAGGGTGCATTTAAAAAAACGTTCGGATTACATCACGCATGCGGGATTGCTCCGCATGCAGAAAATTTCACACAGCGTGAGACACTGCTGTCCGTGATCACGCCCCGCGTCCGTGGCATAATCTATCGGAGCCTGTGTTTCCTAATATATGAAAAATATAAAACATGACAAATAATAATAAGAGTTTGTTTACCTCTTCAAAAATTATATGGCGCATATATGATTTTATTAATTTCAAGACAATTTTATTTCTTTTCTAGAACCTGATATCTCACAATTTGACGCACGACTGGCGAGTGACTTCTTATTCTAATGACGACAACGGACTCAAGTTCATAGCTACCGTCGAACATACCAGGTATACCAACATCAACAATACTAACTTAAATGACGTTAACTTTGGAAACACCCCACTCTCAAAGCTGACTGTTTCAAAAAGTCATCGCGTCCCTGGAACGCAAAGGGAAAAAACAGAAGGAACACGTGTGGAGTTTAGTCAGCAAAAGCCTGACATCTTGTCACTTCACCTAGAGTTGATGATTTTCTACCCAAAAAATAACCCTGACCGAACCCAAGAGAAGAAGAATGAGAAAATCAAAACTTACTTACCCGCTGAGTTTGGGCAACATAGGACATAATATCGTTGCGGTTATTTTTGGAAGAGACCATGTGTGTGTGTACTCACAGTGGACGAACGTCTCTTGGTTGATTTATAGGTATGATAGTATGTCCAGTATCTCCGAGGAATGCAAACGAAATTGAACGTCATCAATATTGAGGTTAATGTCAACAATATTGTTTTAATGTCAAATATTGTTGTTAATGTCGACAATATTACAGTTAATGTCAACAATTATGATATAATTGTGGTAACAGATATATGACTTATTAACGATAATATCAACGACAGCTAGTTAACATCCGCTTTAACATTTTAACCGCTTACGTCGGATATATTTCGCCAGTATTGCACATCCACGACAAATGCTCCATCACGTTAGCTCTTCTGTAACAGGTATGGGGATTGAACAGCTAAACGAGATGGAATACCAAGTCGCAAATCTACGACCCTGGTGAATAAGACACGAAAACACTTGTCGAACCAATACCACGCAAGCGGTTAAAGGGCTAAAATATACTGGAGCAACAAGATCTTCAGAGTGTTTTCAGTAAAAGAAGGACGCCATCTTCTTCTCTCCTTCTCATTGCTGTGTCTGAACCTGTCAGTGGGAATGTACTGCAAGGGAAATAAAATTAACATAATCTGCATCCTTTGTAACACAGCAGCATCTAGACATGTTTCTTGGTCAGTGACAAGCTTACACTACTGGTGATGACGGGCTTGCGGACGACGAGCAATGGGCAGCTTGCCGTCCGACCGTCCGGTAACCGTCCGGACCGAGCCCAAGTCGCCGACGGCGCGCACTGTTCCACGCGCGCCTCAAGGAGATGTCAGCAACTGTAGGTGCCCAGCAGGGTCGAAGCCTACTGGGGCCAAGGTTCTGATTCTGAAAGGAAGACTCGGCCCTGGTACGAAAGGCAACGAAGGAACAGAAGTGGGTGTTTAGTCAGTAAAAGTCTTACACTACCTCCCGCTCCGCCCAAGAGCGGGGATGTCATAAGATGATTTTCCCACCGAAAAAAAAACTTGTGATGAAATTATAGTAGTCGAAAATTTTAAGGAGCCCTCTTTAGAAATAGATTTTGCCATTGCAACTAAAATTAATTACATTTGATTTCGAGGCGGCTGACTAACTAGTAAACTAAAACACATAAATATTTTCGCAGGTATCCATTCTACGGCGTCCAGTTCCATCCAGAGAAGAGCTCCTTCGAATGGAAGTTATCTAAGAAATATGTACATTCAATAAACGCGGTCAAGTCGAATCGTTACTTCATGGATTTCTTCGTGAAGGAATGCAGAAAAAATCTTCACTCTTTCGCAAGTCAGGCGGAAGAAAACCAATACGTGATATATAACTATGAACCCAAATTTACGGGCGTGTTGGGAAGTGCGTACCATCAATGTTACTTCTTCGAACCTAGAGGCACCGTGACTAAATAGTACTAAATTAATTTTATTTAATATGAAATGATAAATGACAACGGAGTTTTGATATTTGTCTGACGATATGGTCAACTAGCATAATTTTGTAAATGTAAGCAAATAAAATGTTTTTAGTATTTTGAAATTTGTTTATTTCATCATCATTGTTTATTTCTTCCATCCAACTACTCATTGCTAGCAAACGTGCTTTTAGTTTTTGTTTAAAAAATACCTTTTCGGCTCACGCGACTTTAGTCCGTAATTGGTAGAACAGTGACATCCCTATTGCATATTTTTGCAAAACAGTATTTAATTTTTTTACAATACTACGGTCGCCCCTGCCGAAGTTATTGCGAGTGGATGGATGGACGTGGTTAGCTTTGTTCTTCAATAAGTTGTTGCTGGAAGAAGCCATACCTGATGAGTGGTGCAATAGCTCTTTGGTGCCGATTTTTAAAAACAAAGGTGATGTGCTTGAGTGCAACAATTATAGAGGAATAAAGCTAATGTCACATACTATGAAAGTCTGGGAGAAAGTTATTGAAAGGCGACTGAGAGAAGAGAGTGAAATTTCACAGAACCAATTCGGTTTTAAATGCCGGGTCGGGGTATGGTATGGTGGCACAGACTGGAGAGTGTTGGCCTGAAATTGAGTAGAACCAAAACGGAATACTTGTTCTGCGATTTCGGCGGTCTCTCCAATCCATTGCCTTTATCTCTCGCTGGAACACCCATACCGATCTGCTCCGACTTTCGGTACCTCGGGTCACTCGTCCAAGGGGATGGTGAGGTAGACCGGGACGTAACACATCGGATCAACGCAGGATGGATGAAATGGCGACAGGTCACGGGAACAATTTGTGACCCACGGATGCCCCTCAAGTTGAAGGGTAAAATCTACAAGTCCGTGATAAGGCCTGTCATACTGTATGGATCAGAATGTTGGGCTGTGAAAAAGACGGATGAAAAAAGATTGCACGTAGCGGAGATGAGAATGTTAAGATGGATGTGTGGTGTGACGAGAATGAATAAAGTGAGAAATGAGTATATTAGGGGAAGTTTGAAAGTGGCGCCAGTGACTGAAAAGTTGAAAGGGAATCGTTTGTCGTGGTATGGTCATGTGAAGAGGAGAGATGAAACGCATGTTACTAAAAGAGTTATGAGTTTACATGTGGAGAGGGAGAGGGAGACCAAAGAAAAGATGGATGGATTGTGTGAAGAGTGATATGAAAGAAAAGGAAGTTAGTGATAGTATGACGAGTGACAGGGCAGAATGGAAGAAAAAAACGTGTTGCGCCGACCCCAAATAACACGGGACAAGGGCAGGAAGATGATGATGGTCGCCCCTGCCCCGCGCACACCTCGAGTAAAGGAGAGGCACCTCATAATTGCCCTCTCGTTTCATCACTACCGCTGAACTTGTACTATTTCTTATTCTGTGCCGCTGATATCGCCCCTGCCCTGTGCGCACTTCGGGTAAACGAGAGGCACTTTATAATTTCCATCTCGCTCCTGCACCGCTGGCCCCAGTCGTCGTAGCAGCACCGAGCTACAGCCGCGGGCGCCTGCATTTATCTCCCTTCTATACAAGCGACTGAACGAGACAGAATTTGCGTGCTTGCTACGCTGCTACGAAAAGCGTAGCGCAGTGAATAAACTTGTCAAGTAAGCCGATTATAATTACTAATAACAATAATAAACATGATGCGACATTCTCCACCACTCAGTAGAACACTATCAGCATCAGACTCAAATATTGAGTCTGGGGAGGACGCAGGTCATATCACAACGAGAGCAACACGTTGTAAGCTCACCGATAAGAGCTATGATGAACTTACAGCGTTTAAAATGGAGATAAAGAAAATGCTACCTAACTTCTCCAAGACACCCAAAATAAGAGGTTTGATTTGCTGAACAGGAACCTTGAAGAAGTAAAATCACAAAACTCCTCAATATTTACCACAAATCAGGAAATAGAACACTCTCTTGATGACGTGTCTCTTCAACTGAAGTCAATGCAATCAAAATTTGATGGTTTGGAGGATCAACGGAAGAACATAATGAACCATATCTCGAATATCGATGAAAAATGCGAATTTCTGGAGAAATCTCTTAAAAAAACCAGCCCCCCTAGCCAAGTTTCGATCGTTTCGTTTGCGTCGAACGCCTCGAGTAGGCCACGCCTGTGATTCCTTTGTTCTGACCACGTGACTGAGCGTTGAGATGACGTCAGAACAAAGAAACCGGAGGCGTGGCTTACTCGGGGCGTTCGACGCAGACGAAACGATCGTAACTTGGCTAGGGGGGCTGTATCGAACTGAGATATATTCCTCGAGTCCAAATGGAAAACAAAGACATTCTTTTTAACTACATAACTGAGCTTTCGAAATGTTTAAACATCACTCTTCACCCAGGCGATTTACGTGACGTTTACCGTGTGCCTAATAAGAAAGATCCTTTAAAGACCACTGTTATTGCTGAATTTTCGAATACTCAGTTAAAGACAAAATTCTTGAGTACCGCCAGACACTACAATAAAACAAAGGAATTAAAGATTCCCAACCTAGGAATTGAAAATAACTTTTCGGCCTGGTTTCTATTTGAATCACTGACTTTTTTGTTTTTTTTTATAAGTGGGAAAATCATCTTATGACAAATCCCGCTCTTGGGCGGAGCGAGAGATAGTGTCAGACTTTTACAAAATTTTTTTTTTTTTTTTTTTTAGGTGGGAAAATCATCTTATGACAAATCCCGCTCTTGGGCGGAGCGGAAAGTAGTGTCAGACTTTTACTGACTAAAAACCCACTCCTGTTCCTTCTTTGCCTTCGTCCCAGGGCCCCGGGTTTCGCTTTCACACTACCCGTGGAGACTTTTACTGACTAAAAACCCACTCCTGTTCCTTCGTTGCCTTCGTCCCAGGGCCACGGTTTCGTTTTCACACTACCCATGGCCCCAGTAGGCTTCGACCCTGCTGGGCCCCTACGATTTGCTGACATCTCCCTGAGGCGCGCGCGGAACAATACGCGCCGTCGACGACTTGGGCTCGGTCCGGATGGTTACCGGACGGTCGGACGGCGGGCCACCCATTGCCCGCCGTCCGCAAGCCCGCGCCTACGGTGGCCGGAAATCGGGATCGGAATCCCGGCGGCGGTTGGGGCGTGAGGACCGTTGCCGTTGCCTCACGCGGTCGGCCGCCTCTTTTGCTAGCATTACTGCTTCGGAGAAGGAGGCGACCGCCTGCCACTCCTCCTCGCTCCGGACCATGGCCTAGGCCCGGCGCGAGAGATCGCCGCCGCCGATCGCCCCCACGAGGACACGGCGTTGCTCTTCCCAAGCGGGGCACACCTCCACCGTGTCCTCCGGGCGGTCCACACAGTGGCGACACCCGGGCGTCGCTTCCGCACGAATCCGGTGCAGGAACTTCCCGAACTTCCCGTGTTCGGTGAGAACCTGCGTCATGCGGAAGGTGAGGACGCCGTGAGGTCTTTCCAACCACGCCTCAAAGAAGGGACTTACCGCCATAATTGTGGCGTGCCCAATTTGAATCACTGACTGTTAAATCCGCTACATGGCTACACTTTCTCGCAAGAGACATTGCAAAATCAGAAAATTTTAAATACTGCTGGACATCGAACGGCAATGTATATCTAAAAAAAGGATGGCTCAGAATACATTCAAATCAGGAATGAAGCTCAGTTACAGAATTTGAGAAAGTCAGAATGACTCAGTTTAATATTAATTAACATAATACTGTTTATTTTCTATTTCATAGAAATCCATGGAAAGTGTCTGACACTTATGATACTACTACAAATCAGCCATAAAAATTTAAGTTAAGAAACTCGTTATTTTTAGTTCCCTTTCTCACCTTGTACCTGCCAAAGTTCCCCAAGGGGGAGCTCCACAAGTATACAGGTATTCAAAGCACATGAGACGCTACTGAGAACCTAAGGTTTCATCCATGTGAAAATAAGTTATGTCTTAAAGGCATAACTTATTTTCACATCCGTGTGAAAATCAAATCAGATCAAAACTTCTGTCAGACACTTTGAAGTTCAAAAAAAAAAAAAATTGAACTTTACTTATTTTTACAGGTCTGATTTTTAAATATGTTATTGAGGTAACTATTATAAAGTTATATTTCAGTAGTCAGACTAATTGTAGTGACCTTCATTTGTTATTGTTTTGTGTGGGACGAGTGCCACTCGTTTATTTTATCTTTGTCTTCCATTTAATAATGTGGGGTTTACAAATAACAACGTTTGGCAGACTGTCGGGGAAAATTATATTTAAAACGCTTTGTCAAACCAATGTGCGCGCGCAGTGTCGTACAAAACATCGTAGTCTGCTTACTTAACGATGGTGTTAATAGTATTTTGTTGAGGTTAGTGGTTTTTTACATACCGAGTAGCCCCAGTATATTTAAATGCATATATTAAAGTAAAAACCTGAGCAGTTTGAAAAAATAAGTCGTTAGAGCGGCAATATTAAAGTAGATTTCATCCATTAAGTTCTAATCAGAATAATTAGGTAGTGACTGAACAATAACAGTAATTATGAGTTGATAAGTGATACGAATGAATTCACATACGTTTTAGGTGGATGAGTGCCGTAGACAGTTGGTGCGTAATGCTGATGATGAAGGGAGCGCTGCTGTTGACGGTCGTGTATTTGTTGCGCTGCGAAGGTGCGGTGGTGGTTCGGACGGAGAAGCACCCGGTGGTCAACGACCGACCCATCATCGGGGTGCTGTCCCAGGAACGGTTCATACGCACCAAGTACCCCGAGAAAAACTACACCAGCTACATCGCAGCCTCCTACGTCAAAGATGTGGAGTCGTCTGGGGCTCGAGTTGTGCCCATTCTGTAAGTAATGAATAAAATGTTAAGTAGATAATAAATTTTTAGTTGTCGGGAGTCGCAGAGCGATTCTCGGCCATCGTAGGTGCGGGTTTGCGGACGACGAGCAATGGGTAGCTCGCCGTCCGGTCGTTCGGTAAGGACCGAGCCCGAATCGACGACGCATAGTGTTCCACGCGCACCTTTAATGAAATTTTTGCATAGCGTAGGGGCCTAGTAGGGCCAGGCATCGGCCTGAGAAATTTATGAAAGAGTTACCGTGGCCCGGGAACGCAAAGGGCAACTGAGGGTTACAGGTTACAGTTAGTAAAAGTTTGACACGCCCTCTCGCTCCACCCTAGTGTGGTAGAAGTCATTTGATGATTTCCCACCATAAAAATAAATGGTCAGGATACCAATGGGTATCTTCGCCAATCATCATCATTGATACAATATACCCTCTACGGGGTTACCATGACGTTCAAAGTAAGATTGTTACATTCTTATTTCAGTGTGGGTAAGAGACAGAGCTATACAGGTTGTCTAGCGCCATCTCTTACCCATACTGGAAATAAGAATGAAACAATCTTACTTTAAACGTCATGGTACAGGTCCTGGTCGATTTTGGCCACAGCGACCGTATTTCTTGGTTCTACATGGTGGTTGTGAGCTGAGATATGCTGCTCTGTTATGCGCCCTGATGTGAGTTTCATATTTATACAACTCTGGCCGAAAAACTCCGAGCACGGAGTGGTCATGTCAGAACAACATTAACGACATGATAAATTATAGCTGCAGCAGTGGTGGCACAGTATTAACTACGCCAACTTACGAGTGATGTTACGGGTCCAAACCCAGCCATGCGCATTGTGTAATTTCGTTCAACACCACTGCTCTCTAAAACGGTGAAGGAAAACATCGTGAGAAAACCGGTATGTCCTAGAACCAAAAATTCGAAGACATGTGGCCTAAGTCCCAGCTGAAGGAACATTATGAGGCTGATTAGGCTATTATGCTATGCTAAGTTATAGCCGTTAGTGGTCTAGTTATAGTTGTTGGTGGTCTAGTTTTAGCTGTTGGTGGTCTAGCTTTGAGGTCGTCATGTTTCTGGTCCAATTCCAACCTCCTTTTATCTCCAAAGACTTGCACGTGCTGCTGCACACGACGTATCCATTCAACCCGATATTGTACCTGTTTTTCTCTGAATTTTGCAATTAACTTAAATATTAAAATAACGTTACAGAATCGGAAAAGACCGCAACTACTACGAGGAACTTCTGAGAAAATTGAACGGGTATGTATGTGTGTATACCTATGTGCCTACATTAATTGTTAAAGACTAAGGCTTACTAACCGCGGACGCGTAGCTTCATAGACGCGTATTCGTCATTATACGCTGGTGAAGCAGGCGTTCACGCGTATTTACATTCTGTACATGGCCAGAACGCATCCATAGGAAACTGCTCGCGTATACATTGTAGTGCAGTTTTTAAATTTGCGATTACAATATATACATGAATTTTGCGTACTACTCGTGTATAGTTTGTAGTTTTAGACGCGCACATGCGTATTTCCATTGTATACAAGGCCAGAACGCAGCCATAGGAAACTGCTCGCGTATACTTTGTATTGCTATTTTTAATCTGCAATTGCAATGTATACACGAATTATGCTCACTGGTCTTGTATACTTTGTAGCGTGTTCCCAAACTATACTACTGTTAATATCACCTCGCCTGACAAAAGCTGCGATACAGTTTAATAAAATCATTTATGCATATAATGGAATGAAGTTTTAACATTATTAATGTAGAATTAGATAAAAAATAATGGCTTTTAACTTAACCAAACCCAAAGGAAATCCCCTTCTAATGTTAGTGAATCATTTGGTTTTGGTTAAGTTAAAAAACGCGCCTGGATTAGGTCATGTTAGAAGCCGAACGATATAGATAGACGAAGCGATCATGTGGGTTAGGTTAGGTTAGAACAGTGACCATTAAAGCCAGATTCCCTTCTAATGTTAGTGAATCATTTGGGCTCAGCTTGCACTTGATGATTACTTCAAACTTTTCCGAAGATTCAAATTCAAACAGTTTTTCTTTGTATTCACCACATTTACTCAGTAAAAACTCTTGCAGTGTCTTTGGTAATAATTTTTCACATTTGTATTAAGTAAACAAACATATTTACCACTTTTTTATAATAAATTATGCAGAGACAACAAAAAACCGCTAATCAAAACAAACAGCACGTGCCGAAAGATGATGCAATGTTTAGAATAGATACGCAGATATGATTACCATATAATAGAAAGAGAGGTCAACAAATCAAAATGGCGAGCATGCAACTGCTCGCGTATAGTTTGGAATCTAGAGTTTTTCGCGCCTATTCCGATCTATACATGATTAGTTTGCATGCGGACTAGCACTGTATACTATGGAACAAAGCTAGTTACTTTGGCTACTACAAAGTATACGCGAGTATTTGCGTACTACTCTTGTATACATTGTAATTGCAAATTTAAAAACTGCACTACAATGTATACGCGAGCAGTTTCCTATGGATGCGTTCTGGCCATGTACAGAATGTAAATACGCGGCGTTCACCTATGAAACTCTGTCGATAAAGCTACGCGTCCGTGGACAAAAGGCCATAGTATTGTATGTAAGCTTCACGCAGGCGTACACCAAGCGTATAGTGACGAAAACGCTTCTATGAAGGTACTTGTTCGTGGGCAATAGGCCAAATAGTTTCGGTGTGAGAAGAGAGATGTAATTGGGAACAAATAAGACATAAAAAAAAAATACCTTGATGATCGCAAAGCCGAGTGTGGATTTTAAAACGCTAGATTTTCTATCAAAAATAATCGTTTCATTGTGGGAATAATTGAAACGTTACCGTGATCCTGGAACACAAAGGACAACTGAAAGATCTGTATCTTTCAGTTGGTGGGTGGTTGTCAGTAACAGTCTAACACTCCCTCGTTCCACCCCAATGCGGGAGAAGCCCGCCTCAAAAAAATAGGAACAGAATGGAGGTTGGATTCGTAACAACTAACAAGTAAATGACTAAGCATGTGGTTATTGAAAGGTTTACCATGAGTAAGATTTAATCAAAGCTACTGTAAGAAACAAAAATAGGTATGTACCTACATGTGCAAGGGACACAGCTTGGTGTATCGTTAGAAATTGTGAAAGTTCCATACGATTCTTAGCAACGTCTAATGTAGAACACTGACCCGGAGTACCTGTTTTTTACAGGAGAACCTTGTAGACACCGGGTATTCCTTGATAGGAACTAAATAACAAAATTCTACATCACGGCATCAGAGTTCTCCGCGCGATTTAAACACAATAACAGACCGAACAATAAAATTCTACAACACGGTATCAAGAGTTCTCCGTGCAATTTAAACACAATAACAGTCCGAAAAATAAAATTCTACATCATGCTATCAGAGTTCTCCGTGCGATTTAAATACAATAACAGTCCGAACAATAACTATAAAGCAGTTACCCGGACCAGACACAACACCTGCCTTTATGTTTTCTCTCGTCTTTGCCTTAATACAATATATACTAGTATTTATCAAAACATTATGCAATAATAAAACTACTGTGCAAAGGTGGACTTAATGCTTTAGGCATTTGCTATCAGTCGACCTTAGGGTTGTGCAGAAGCATAAATAGCTGCAACTCATGACTAACAAACAAAAATCATCATTCTTTATTTGTATGTACATTATGTATCTAAGTATATATTTATTATTGTACTTATTTCCTTTCTGTTTGTCTTCTATTAAGTTGCCATGTTATGTCTCTGCACCACAAGGCCGACTGATAGAAAATAATAATAATAATAATAATGTCGGGCATGCCATCGTCCGGGTGAGTCTATCAGACATATTTTCTCTGGTTGTTCTCGTCTGGCTAACGGAGAGTACTTGCACAGGCATAACCAAGTAGCCAGGATTATCCACCAGCAACTTGCTTTGAAATACAATACAACCTAGTGTATTCAGAGGTACCGTACTACAGCTATGTGCCCGCCCCAGTTCTCGAAAATGACCATGTCACGTTGTACTGGGATCGGTCTATCATTACTGACCGGACTATTGTAGCCAATAAGCCGGATATAGTGGTGATAGACCGAGATAGATAGATAGATAGATACCTATATTCTATATTGTAGACCAAAAATACAAATTACATTAGGAACTTAAAATTAATAGGGTGTCACAATGGGCGGTCTATTAGCGCGCCGCGCAATGATAATCGATGTCACCATCCCGCATGACGAGAATCTCGTGAAAGCTGAGAAAGAGAAACAAATCAAATATCTCGACTTAGCACACGAGGTTGTCGACATGTGGAATGTGGACTCGGCTATCATTATGCCGATTGTTGTTACCGCCAATGGCGTGATGGCCAAAAGTCTAGACGACCACCTGTCGAAACTGTCGTTGCGCGGTTGGATCAAGGACCTGATACAGAAGGCAGTACTCCTCGATACGGCTTGCATTGTGAGGAGGTTCCTGTCTCTGGAGCCCTAACCACCGCTAGCTTGGACCCTGTCCCGACACCGGCGGACTACTATTTTTTATATTTTTAAATGTTTTTTTTATATATGTTTTATGAAATATTTAAAAATGTACAAAATATGTATAAAAAATAAATAAAGATAATAATAATAAGAATGTTTACTTTGCCAAAAACAATTGTAACAAATTTTTTACATACATATGTGGTGCCTGTGCCAGAAAATGCCTAAGGCATTAAGTCTGCCTTTGTACAATGTTTCATTAATGCATAAAGTTTTAAATAAATAAATAAAACTAACTGATATTCTAACTGGAAACTCTCCTTTTGGTCTATACCAGAGTGCTGATGCCCGGTGGAGCTGCCTTCATAAACCAGTCGAACGGTTATGGCGACGCTGGTCAGCACATATACGAGATAGCTCAACAGATGAACGACGCTGGTGACTACTTCCCTATATTCGGCACCTGTCTTGGCTTCGAGCTGCTCATCATCTTGGCTTCAGGCCGAGGGTACCCACTGAACAGGATCCGCTGTTATTCCTTTTCTAATATTCCTCTTGATTTTACGGAAGGTAAGATTGAAATTGAATTATTCATGTACACTTGTACATCAGAGGTCAAAAATGCAGTTGCGTTCTACTAATGCTAAAATGTCTAAATTTTTTTTGTAAGGAGATGTTCAATGGTCTACAACTAGCTTATTCAATACTTTAGATTCTATGCTATAAATTAAATTAGTCACGAACCATTGACCCTCTTCTACAAACAAATTTTTAAACACTTTAGCTTTGGTAGAATGCAACTGCATTTTTGACCCCCAACATACACACAAAACACTCGATCAAGAAAGGGCATCTATTAATAAAATATATTATTAGTTTAGAGTTTGCCTGTATGGGTTACGGGATGGTTCATAAGGATTACCGCGGCCCTGGATCGTAAAGGGCAACTGAAGGAACACGTTTGGGTTTTATAGTCAGTGAGTGTCTGACACGTCTTCTTGCTCCACACAGAGCGGGAGAAATTATTTGATGATTTCGCACTTTAAAGAAACAGTCTCTCTGCAGATTGAAGAAGAATCATTGAATGAGAGTTAAAGTAAATAGTAATGACACAGTAAGCCAAAAAAAGAAAATAAGGGGAATCCTAGAGTTAAAGACTAAATTGAGACAGTGTTAAAGATACTAAGAGATAGAGAGGGATTTTCTCATTCCTTATGTAACACAGGCAAAATTTTTTCTTTTAGCAATTTTCATATGGTAAATGACGATAACGAGCGTGTTGTTGAAAAATTTCCCCGTATTGTGGCCACTGGTAAGGTGGCCAAAAGACTGGCGGCATTACCAAGTTGTATACCAATGTTTATCTTCTGGCCAAGACAAAAGCTTGTCCAGTCTGCTATTAAAAATCGTTCTTTAATATTTGCATTTAATTATTTCCAGATGTCCATTCTAGCAAGATGTTCAAAGAGGCACCAGAAGACGTATTAGACCTTTTGGAGAATGAAGATGTCACAGTGAATGCTCATTATCATTGCATTGTAGATGAGGTATAGTACATTTTTTTCTGTAGTTGACGGCCAATAGACTCTGACGATCGAAATATGGCAATGAATTATTTATTAAAGTTCTTAAATGGCAGAATTTAAGGAATGTCAAAATGTTGTCATTGATGTTTCATAATTAATTTTTCTTGTGTTTACGTGAATTTTATTTTCGTTTATTTTGTTATAATAATATGGAAAACAATAAATAGTTAAATGAGGAGGCTTCTCTCCAAGATGATTGATAAATTTAAAGACAAAAAGTGAGATAAATCAGAAATCTACACAGAAAATGCGACGGCTGGATATAAAAATTTAATTTAGATAGAGAAAGTCGAACGTAAGTATAAATATAAATAAAAATATTGAAATAGCGGTTAAAAATGGGGGTGAGAATAAGATGATGAAATAGTACATTTTGATACAAGTGGAGAAACTTTGTTATTCGGACCGAGGCGGAATTAGCCCGATTCATAGGCGAGGGTGTTATTGAACCGAGTTCTGCAGTGACCCGCGTGTGTAAAACAACGTTTTTCAATACACTTACGAAGAAATTAATAAACGAGTGTTGCGTGGGGGCTTGGCGCCACGCCAAATATATTGTGTGTCTAAAAGCGATAGGAGGATTAAAAAATACTTTACGACCTATTCTCATACCTAGCAAATATATAAAAAAAAAACCATTAAAATCGGTCAGCCCGTTTCGGAGGAATGCGACCATAAAAACCGTGACACAAGATACGAGTATTTATAATATATTAGAATATATCCACAGTTCTAGCTAATCACCGCCGGGATTCCGATCCCGATTTCCGGCCACCGTAGGCGCGGGCTTGCGGACGGCGAGCAATGGGTGGCTCGCCGTCCGATCGTCCGGTGACTGTCCGGACCGAGCCCAGGTCGTCGACGGCGCGTAGTGTTCCACGCGCGCCTCAGGGAGATGTCAGCAACCGTAGGGGCCCAGCAGGGTCGAGGCCTACTGGGGCCATGGGTGATGCGAAAGTGACCCCCGGGGCCCTGGAAAAAAATGGCAAAGAAGGAACAGGAGTGGGTTTTTAGTCAGTAAAAGTCTGACACTATCTTGCGCTCCGCCCAAGAGCGGGGGATGTCATTAGATGATTTTCCCAACCGAAAAAAAAAAAAAGAAGTTCTAGCTAATCAAAGTGATCGCCATAAAGCAAATACAAACCGAGTTAAAGCACGTTTTTGTTACCATTTTTGAACTTACTCCTCATATTTGTTTATCTTTACCTATTGCAACTGTGGTCTATTAGTACCTTTGTTCAAATTGTAGTTAACTCTCACATAGTTTGCAGTAATTACATAATGTTCCTAAGATAGTATAATACTGTTTGTGGTAGGGAAAGGTTATAGAAAGGATTCGGAAAGAGAGAGCCATACATTAGTATAAGGGTGTTTTTAATAACATGCGGCTGCGGATTACATCACGCATGCGGGATTACTCCGCATGCAGAAAATTTCAGGCAGCGTGAGACACTGCTGTCCGGGATCACGCCCCGCGTCCCGCGTGCGTATTCCACGCATTACAATAAATACCTGTATGAAAGGGACATTTGTGGGGGTTACGCGTGCGGGGCAATCCCGCATGCGTGATCAAAACCGCACGATATTAAAAACACCTTAAGAGTGGCATTTTCTATCAGAGCCTGTGTTTCCTAATATATTAAAAATATAAAACATTACAAATAATGATAAAAGCAGAGAGCTCTCGTATTTGTTGTTGTGTGTTTGTTTTTCAAAAATTTTATGGTGTCATATATGATTTTAATAATTTCAAGACAATTTTATTCCTTTTCTAGAACCTGATGTCTCACAATTTGACGCACGACTGGCGAGTGACTTCTTATTCTAATGACGACAACGGACTCAAGTTCATAGCTACCGTCGAACATACCAGGTATACCAACATCAACAATACTAACTTAAATGACGTTAACTTTGGAAACCCCCCACTCTCAAAGCTGACTGTTTCAAAAAGTCACCGCGTCCCTGGAACGCAAAGGGAAAAAACAGAAGGATCTTCTCACTTCACCTAGAGTTGATGATTTTCTACTCAAAAAATAACCCCGACCGAACCCAAGAGAAGAAGAATGAGAAAATCAAAACTTAGGTACTTACCCGCTGAGTTTGGGCAACATAGGACATAATATCGTTGCGGTTATTTTTGGAGGAGACCAAGAATGTGTGTGTGTACTCACAGTGGACGAACGTCTCTTGGTTGATTTATAGGTATGATAGTACGATATGTCCAGTATCTCAGTACATACCATTCACAATCTCAAAAAGGAGTTCAAGATCTACATTCCGAGTAGGGAGGAATGGAAAGGTGGGATAAAACCCCACAAAGGGAACAACCAGGTATGGTACACGGATGGCTCTAAAATGAACACCGGTACAGGAGCGGGGGTACATAGCGACAACTGCAATCTCAGCCTAAGCATGGGCAAACTAGCGACGGTCTTCCAAGCAGAGACCTATGCTATAATCGCATGCGCGCAGGAAATACTAAACAGAGGCACCGAAGGGGACACTGTCTACATTTTAAGCAACAGCCAAGTAACACTTAAGGTATTGACGTCCAATAGAGTGGATTCTGGGCTGGTACTAAACTGTATTAAAATACTAAACCGGAAAGGAAGGCGCAACAAGGTCAGATTGATCTGGGCGCCAGGTCATACAGGAGTAGAAGGCAACGAAAGAGCCGACACTCTGGCAAGGAAAGGATCCGAGACACCCCTATATGGACCGGAACCCTTCATAGGACTCTCACCAAGGGTCATCAACCAAGCAATGAAAAGGGCTGCGTTGGAGATACACAGCACACACTGGCGCAACACAACAGGCCAGAAGCATGCAAAGCTATTTCTCAATTATATAGATAAGGCCTGGACCCAAAAACTATGGAGGTACAGCAGATCACAGCTCCGAACAATCACAGGAGTCTTCACGGGGTACTATGCCACCCACAAACAGCTCCACAACATGGGACTAGCAAGCGACCCGACTTGCAGGAACTGTGGAGATGAAGAGGAGACTATGCTACACTTGCTGTGCGACTTTGTAGCACTAGGCTCCAAAAGACTAGAGTATCTGGGCCAACCATTTCCAAGACCAGAGGACTACAGGCTCAGCCCCATCAAGGCCATACTGGGATTCATGAAGAAGGTGCACGGAGGGCTAGGGGTTGAGTAGAAGGGAGGGGAATAGCACAAAAGATCCAGAAGGGTCGAAGTGCTCTGACCTAGGGCCAGCCCCACAACAAGATAAGATAAGATATCCAGTATCTCCGAGGAATGCGAACGAAATTGAACGTCATCAATATTGAGGTTAATGTCAACAATATTGTTTTTAATGTCAATAATATTGTTATTAATGTCAACAACATTACAGTTAATGTCAACAATTATGATATAATTGTGTTAACAGAGATATATCTTAATAACAATAATATTAACGACAGCTAGTTAACATCCGCTTTAACCTTTTAACCGCTTACGTCGGATATATTCCGCCAGTATTGCACATCCACGACAAATGCTCCATCACGTTAGCTCTTCTGTCACAGGTATGGAGATTGAAGAGCTAAACGAGATGGAATACCAAGTCGCAAATCTACGACCCTGGCGAATAGCATATATAGCATAGCATATTCAGCCTTTTAATATTCCCACTGCTGGGACTCAGGCCTCCTCTCTCTAGGAGAGGGAATGGGCCGTAATCCACCACGTGGGCCCAGTGCGGGTTGGTGGATGTCACATGTCTTCGAATTTTTGGTTCTAGGACATGCCGGTTTCCTCACGTTATTTTTCTTCACCGTTTTGAGAGCAGTGGTGATGAAATAAATTACACAAAGTAATGCGCCTGGCTGGGTTTGAACCCGCGACCTACAATTCGTAAGTCGGGGCCATTACCACTCGGCCACCACTGCCCCTGGCGAATAAGACACGAAAACACTTGTCGGACCAATCCCACGCAAGCGGTTAAAGGGCTATACTGGAGCAACAGGATCACCAGAGTGTTTTCAGTAAAAGAAGGACGCCACCTTCTTCTCTCCTTCTCATTGCTGTGTCCAAAGCATATGATTCTGCGCAAACCTGTCAGTGGGAATGTACTGCAAGGGAAATAAAATTAACATAATCTGCACCCTCTGTAACACAGCAGCATCTAGACATGTTTCTTGGTTCAGTGACAAGCTTACACTACTAGTGATGACGGGCTTGCAGACGACGAGCAATGGGCAGCTTGCCGTCCGACCGTCCGGTAACCGTCCGGACCGAGCCCAAGTCGCCGACAGCGCGTACTGTTCCACGCGCGCCTCAAGGAGATGTCAGCAACTGTAGGGGCCCAGCAGGGTCGAAGCCTACTGGGGCCAAGGGTCTGATTCTGAAAGGAAGACTCGGCCCTGGTACGAAAGGCAACGAAGGAACAGGAGTGGGTGTTTAGTCAGTAGAAGTCTGACACTATCTCCCGCCCCGCCCAAGAGCGGGGGATGTCATAAGATGATTTTCCCACCGAAAAAAAAACTGGTGATGAAATTATAGTAGTCGAAAATTTTAAGGATCCCTCTTTAGAAATAGATTTTATTTTAGCGCATATGCCATTGCAACTAAAATTAATTACATTTGATTTCGAGGCGGCTGACTAACTAGTAAACTAAAACACATAAATATTTTCGCAGGTATCCATTCTACGGCGTCCAGTTCCATCCAGAGAAGAGCTCCTTCGAATGGATGTTATCTAAGACATATGTACATTCAATAAACGCGGTCAAGTCGAATCGTTACTTCATGGATTTCTTCGTGAAGGAATGCAGAAAAAATCTTCACTCTTTTGCAAGTCAGGCGGAAGAAAACCAATACTTGATATATAACTATGAACCCAAATTTACGGGCGTGTTGGGAAGTGCGTACCAACAATGTTACTTCTTCGAACCTAGAGGCACCGTGACTAAATAGTACTAAATGAATTTTATTTAATATGAAATGATAAATGACAACGGAGTTTTGATATTTGTCTGACGATGTAGTCAATTATCATAATTTTGTAAATGAAATGCGAAAAAAAAATCAGCTGTTCAGTACATTTATGTTTGCCTAATGTACTGAACAGCTGATATTTTTTTCGCGATTTCGGCTTTGCTCCCATAATAAAAATTGTTTGTTATCATGAGCACAATCACGTGTTTAAGTATAGTACACTAATTACCAGTCACCCTATATAAAGATGTATTGTTCTCCAATCATTCATTACAGTATTCTATAAATCTATATGACCAGACGATTGAATGTTTGCTACTAGATTGAGGTAAGATTTCCTTCAGTAAATCTTCGAATCATCACCCTTACCCGTGTTAAAATGTCAGTCGTGCGAGCGAGGAAGAGGGATGGAGTTATACACCCTATATAGCTCCATCCCTTTTTAACAGTTCAGTTTAGGTCGTAAAATAAGAGCTCATGGTATAAGTTGTGTTGATCCCTGCGCGTTTCAATTTACTATGAGGTCTTCTTGCGTTTGCTATACACTGACATGTAGGTACCTATCTAAATCGGTGAATAACTTTTTATTCAATACACTTCCTCGAAAACTGGCTCTCTATCGCACTACGATTAGGTTCAACAATTCAACATGCAATGTATTATCAACCGCGTGTTTTTTTTTTTTAATTATCGCAATTATTTTATTTTTCTGATTTTGTCTCAGGTGATTATTATTTTTTATTCAAAGCCAACAGAATATCATGAATAATATAAACATGACTATAAAAATAATTTGCTTTTATTAACAAATTAACATTTACTGTGTTCTAAATTCAAAAATATTTGAATTTCTTTTGCTTCTCCTTCAATTTGTAAAGGCGCGCTTAATAAGTTATTCATTTGTTTATTAGTCATACCCAATTATGCTATCTGCCTTACATGGTAAGGAATTAAAAACATAAAACTTGTGACTAAAATAGTGTGCCTGTGTCTCTAACGTAAATAAACGAATCCAATTGCTTCAACTTTGCCCCCAATACCATTTATTGAAGTTCTCCATTTGTGTATTGGAATCTTTTGTTTTATAATCCCACTATAATCAACGGCTGAAATTGATGCTCCAGTGTCAATTAACCATGAATATTTGTGAAAAAATGTCGAATTTAAGTTTTGAAGTGAATTCTTTAGCTGATACGTCGCCAGATATTGTGTTTAGGCAGAATATGCTTGCGATAGCCTGTTGCCATCTAAATCAAAATTATAATGTATGGCAAATTAGGAAAAAAATCTTTAATGGAAAATAAACAATATTATGTCGTCATTTTCAAAGAAATCATAAGTGTGTTGAAAAATGTCGTTTGATGTACAGTCACGAGCAATAACACGGAAACATTTTAAAATTTCAAATTCATGTAGCCACATCAAATCTCAAAATCTCAAGGGCACGCCACAATTATGGCGGTAAGTCTCCTCTTTGAGATGTGGCTGGACAGACAACACGGCGTCCTTACCTTCCATGACGTAAGTCCTCACCGAACTTGGTAAGTTCGGGAGGTTTCTGCACCGGATTCGTGAGGAAGAAACGCCCGGGTATCACCATTGTGTAGACCACCCGGAGGGCACGGTGGAGCATACGGTAGAGGCGTGCCCCGCCTGGCCAGAGCACCACCGTGTCCTTGTGGGAGCGATCGGCGGCAGCGATCTCTCGCGCCAGATCTTGGTACAGGCCATGTTCTGGAGCGAGGAGGAGTGGTAGGCGGCCCCTGCTTCTGCGAAGCAGTAATGCTAGCAAAAGAGGCTGCACGCGAGAAGGAACGGCCCTCACGCGGCCCCCCCCCTGATTCCGATCCCGATTTCCAGCCACCGTAGGCGCGGGCTTGCGGACGGCGAGCAGTGGGTAGCTTGCCGTCCGACAGTCCGGTAACCGTCTGGACCCAGTCCAAGTCGTCGACGGCGCGTAGTGTTCCACGCGCGCTTCAAGGAGATGTCAGCAAACCGGGCCCTGTAGGGTGGAGGCCTACTGGGGCCATGGGTTGTGCGAAAGTGAACCCCGGGGCCCTGGAACGAAGGCAAAGAAGGAACAGGTGGGTTTTAGTCAGTAAAAATCTGACACGCCCTCTCGCTCCGCTTAAGTGCGAAAAGTGCCAATTTCAAGTAAGTAAGTTTGTGGTGCAAAGTTACTAGGAGTTAATCCGGTCCGAACGAGAGGCTATGGTAGAGCGTACGAATGTCTCACTTCAGGCAGTCTCCAAGTGGGGCGAAACCAATCTGATAGGATTCAACGCCGCCAAAACACAAGCGTGTCTGTTCACCGCCAAAAGGAGTCCGTTCACCTTGGCTCCTGCTTTTCAGAATGTATCCCCGGAGTGCACCGACCGCCTTCAGCTCTTGGGAGTTGAAATTTCCTCAGACCTCAATTTTGGGCGTTCATTGAGTCCTAAGCCAAGGTAGCTGCTAGGAAACTAGGCGTTCTTGCAAAGGTCCGACGGTACTTCACACCGGGACAGCTTCTAATGTTATACAAAGCACAAGTCCGATCGTGTGTGGAGTACTGCAGTCACATATGGGCTGGTGCTGCAAAATGCCATCTGGCAGCTTTGGACTCAGTGGAAAGGCGTGCGAAGAGGCTAATTGGGGATCCAGATTTGCTTAGTCCAATCTACAAAGCCTCGAGCACAGGCGCAGGGTAGCCAGCCTATTGGTATTTTACAGGTTGCATTTTGGAGAGTGTGCGCGGGAATTGCATGACTTGATTCCGCCATTTGCAACAACAACTCTCAGCTGCTATGTCTAAATAAAATGCTCCAATGTGTAGTACAACATTCACAAATTTGAAAAATAACATTTTTACCTTACATCAATCTAGAAGGCAATGCCGCCTACTGTTTAGGAACTGGTGGTAATCATACGAAGAGGCATAAGCACATAAATTATTTTATTGGTCTTGCGATATTAGTCACAATTAGGGTTTGGGAATTCTCGACAATTTCAAAGTTCCGGGACACGAGATAGCCAACAATCAAAGTCCCGGGAATGCCCGGGAGTTAGCGAATTTCAAGAAAAAGAAATTTGGGTGAGCGTTTTTCGAAGAAATTTCTGGAGAAACGTATTAAAATAATGCATTTTTTTTTGTTAAAATCAACCTTTCCTATGCCGTAATTAGAGACACAATGCTTTTTTTTAGGCTTTATATAGTAGTTCCAAACTTTCTGTACGTTTTTCGGTTTTTCCTATTCCTATTTTAATGGCGCTCTTGTTTTTTTCTCCAGAATCTCTGGTACGAGTATATTGTCGTATATCGGTATATTTTCTTAGATATTTTTTATTGCTTTTCCATTTGATTAGCAAAAGGCTCGCCAAAGTCGTTGTGTACTTGAGAGCTACTGGTTCAGCGCCTATTATTTCCACATCTGGAGTACTGATACTAGGGATATTTTCGAAAAGCCTACAATACAGTTCTTCCGTAAAGCCAATTAATGTAGTTTTACTAATATTCGAGATAAAAAGGTCTGTGTTTTGAAACTGTGAGTAACAATTTCGACAATCTTGTCTTGTCTCGAGTCTCTATCCAAAAGTCCCGGGACTCGAAACAACTAAAATTACGAAAATTCCCGGGACTTCGAGACACGAGACATCCCGGGACCTAAACCCTAATCACGGTGTTTTATATTGGGCATTTTGTTCCAGAAATACTTTGAGAACGTCTTTCATTACAGCCAATGTCGGAGCGGACGTCCTATCGATTTGCACAGATGTTCTCAATTTATTTAGGTTTAGCTACTGATTATTACCATACAATCTTTATTAGCATACATTGTGCCTAAAATTTATACATATTTACAATATCTTTCCAGTTTTTCTGTTAAACGAAAGTTTTAAAATATTAAGTACCTAGGTACTGCAGGCGGTCGCCTCCTTCTGCGAAGCAGTAATGCTAGCAAAGCAGGAGGCCGCACGTGCACGCGAGGGAGCGGCCCTCACGCCCCAGCCGCCGGGATCCCGATCCCGATTTCCGGCCACCGTAGGCGCGGGCTTGCGGACGGTGAGTAATGGGTAGCTCGCCGTCCGACAGTCCGGTAACCGTCCGGATCAAGCCCAAGTCGTCGACGGCGCGTACTGTTCCACGCGCTCCTCAAGGAGATGTCAGCAAACCGTAGAGGCCCAGTAGGGTCGCAGCCTACTAGGGGGCCAAGGGTTTGTTTCTGAAAGGAAAACTCGGCCCTGGGACAAAAAAAAAAACAACAGTAAAGACGTTTATTTAGATCTGTTATTCTTTAAGAAAATTTGAAACTTACATTTTTTCACATTCAAAGAAAATGTCGAAACTGTCTGTCATCTCCACGTCTCCTTAATGGGGCTATCAGCCAGTAGCATCTATCCATAACACGGCAAATTCGGGTTTAATAAAATGGTGGCATGCGTGTCGTGATTTCCTTTACATGTTTACACTCTGCCTTGGAGAGAAACAATTACAAGGAAAACTGCGTATAATTGTGAATATACTAACCATCATTGGCGATAGTTTTGTAATGTGGTAGTGTTTTGATTTTGGTGACACTTAAAAACCTTAGCTTCAGTAATGTTTACAATTGTACAGACCCGGATAATGCATTCCATGAATTGTACAGCTTTTCTTAAATTGTTTTTCCATCTTTACTTCCTACTGTAAAAGTGAAAACAAAACTACAGAACTCCGAAATAGATAACAAAAGGCATAAAACTATGTCATAGGCGTAAAAGGGAGATGCTATGGATGTTAAGACACTAGCCAAATAAAACTAATAAAAAACCTTTTCACATATAAACTAAATGTTCGTTTTACAAGTGCCCATGTATATTTAACATTATTCTAACCAAACCAATGTCGCCAGAAGCTATTTTAGTTTACTCACTAGTTACTCTGTAATTGTGATGTATTTGGGTAAGGCTACGATGGAACTGATATAACAATTTGTTAAAAGTTCCTTAAGTAAATAAATTAAAAAATAAAAGTGCCAATGTAGGCCTATGTGAAATAAAAAACTTTGACTTTGACTTTGAATTTAGTAATTAAATTTATTCAAAAACGCAAAACAGCTACTTGATCATGAATGTAATAAATAACAAAGTAAAAACAACATGGAAAGTTATAAATTCAAACTAAAACCAAGTACACAAAACACTCACACATGCACCTCCGAATCAGAATTGTTGAATGACTATTTCATTATTCAAAATTTACCAACAAACTAAGGCTGTAAGGTAAAGCGATTCAATAAAACAAATAATATTCCTATCTAGAACACCCTGAAGTATCATTCAAACATAACTTGATTGACTTGATTTTACTCTGTAACATTATTCTTATCTTGTTCATAAGTTGTAAAATTGAGCGATCATTCGAGAGCCCCTCCGTGACAACAGTCCTAGTCTCCCCAATAGTATTACGTAGGTACTACAGTCATTTGTTAAATTATAGGTCAGTACACCCTAAATTGGGATGATATGAGGAGGCCACAAATAGCCAACACGTCGCTTGTTTGTGAGAGCACATCAGAGCCTTGTTTGGAGCGGCGCGACCAGCGGGGTGTCAATGTTATTGAGAGGACCAATCTACTAAAATAAACCTAATAAACGAACACGTACCCTTTGTAGAAACGTTACATAATGGACAGTAATGAGGTAGTTTTTTATGTAACATAAAGGAGATAACAGAAGGTAATAATGTTGCTTCAAATATTCTTGGAACGAATAATATACACAGGAAGTATAGAAAGGTAAATATGATAATGATATTATCAATTCCGTATCGTTAGCTAATAACAGTATTATGGACCAAAATAATAAGCCTAAGATATGAACTTGGTACATTTTGTCTGTCTGGTTCAAGATTAGTGAACTCATTAGGGTCGCTGTCTAAGTCCTGTGATTGTGATGATGTTTAGCCAAGTCATACTATTGAGTAGCAAAGAATAGAAGATATTGACAACTGACGAGAACTGTGATTTAAGAGACTTCGTGAGATTTGGTGTTCAGTTAGGTCTCACTTTTTTCTCCAGCAAAGCACTGATAAAGAACTATAAGCTTTATTTCAATGACTAAATGTGCTTACTGCTTAGTATTTTCCCAACTATGTTAGGGCTGGCTTCCATTCTATCCAGTTCAACTAAATCTATAAATGACTTTACATGTTTGTGAACTTACCCAAAATAAATGAGTAATTCCTAGAAGAGGCAAATAAAAAAAAATGGCTGATGTATTGTAACATACAGTAGTATTTTCTAGTGTGGGGTAATGTCACAAAGAAAACCAATACTTTACATTGAGCGACTGTTTATCCTCATCAACGCAGTAATAAGCTCCACGATATTCCATCGCAAGACTGGTGTCCAATTTCTTGGCTACAAAACTTGGTTTTCTTTCACATTTATGTTTTGGTGTGGTTATATATATGTCAGATTATCTATTGTTAATTTGAATATCAAAAATCAGATAAATAGCTATCGTCATATTCGATGGCAACTACTTTGTCACGCGCGCCTCAAATAGACGTCAGCAAAACCGTAGGGGCTAAGTACGGCCAATGGCCGCTAGGGCCTCGGGGAATTTCTGAAAGGGAAGCTGTGGTCTTGGAACGCAAAGGGCAAATGAAGGACATAGGTGTGCTTTTAGTGAGTAAAAGTTTGACATGCTGTCTCGCTCCACCCTAGGGCGAGAAAATTCATTGGATGATTTCCCACCTTAGAAAAAAAGCTATCATTATGTGCACGATATCCATTTGTTTATTTAATCTTCATGCAACTAAAGGCACAAAGGCGGACTTTATGCCTTAGGCATTCTCTACCAGCCAACCTAGGGTAGTGGAGAGACAATATGGCAGGTGCATAATAAAAAAGAAAATATTTAGACAACAAGTATTACAAAATTATATACAAAAGCTAAAACTAAACATGCATATATATATATATATGTATATATATACATATATATATATACGAGTAAAGAAATTTTTAGATGATTCTGCTATTTGTGTAGAAAGTAATTCAGCAACTTCTGCTTAAGAGCATTCATCCGTTAAAACCACGCAGAAGCCAAAATCAATGATTTCCGACGGAAAATATAACAATAATGTGCACTACAATACAATTAATTATTTAGTATCACTGTAGAATAGAAAGACTAAAAATCTGAAAGACCTCGGCCGGTACAAAGCGCTGACGCGATTTCGCGTCTATTATATCGTGATATTAAATAATTAATTGTAGTGTAAACAAATAAGTTATTAAAAAAAATATTATACCATGTCATAGATCGTAAATGCGTTCAATTAATAAGTCTAAAAAAAAATGCCTCATATATTATCCTAAACTAACACGTTTAATATCTCCAAAAACGGCTAAAAATGACAGTTTTGAGATTACTTTTCTTGAATGAAAATTTACAGCAATCGTGTTTTTTTTTGGGCCATGTACTAGTCAATGTTATTATTTTTTTTTTTAAGTAAAATGTTGTAAGTTTACCATACACGGTTTAACTACTATCTCGCATCTGCGTAGACCGTCGACCGCTAGTTTTAAAAACGGCTTGGATAAGAACTGTTCTAATGGGAAAACTATACGATCATTTGAAAATGTTTTTGGATTATACACTAGATTATAAAATTCCCAATAATATGACGTCAATATCTTATCTAGAAATTAAACACATTATTGTTATATTGTCCGTCGGAAATCATTGATTTTCGCTTCTGCGTAGTTTTAACGGATGAATGCTCTTAAATGCATACTGACTCGTGGCCGTCCTGATATCAAGAGGTAGCGAATTCCACAGAAGAATGGACTGTTTATAGAAGGAGGAATGAACAAAATCAGAAGTATGAGAAGGACAAAGCAGTAGGAGATTGTTAGAAGAACGAAGATTCTTAGCGTGTGAAGAACAGAGATATTGAAAGTGAGATATAAGATAAACAGGAGGGGTTGGAGAGTTGACCAAAGAGAAAAGGATTGTGAAATCTCGCCAACTTCTTCTCTGGTGAATAGGCAACCATTTGAGCTCCGATTTGAAGCTTGATACATGGTCATATTACCTCAGGTTAAATAGGAACCTGATGCAGTTGTTGATGAGCCTATGAAGCTTATCTAGCAAGACTGCGTTCAGATCATAGTAGCAAATATCATGGAATCTTATCTTTCTTATGCGTACAGCTAAGGTGTGGAATTCCCTACCGGAGTCTGTATTTCCTGATAACTACAACCTGGAATTTTTTAAAGTCAAGAGTGAATAGATTACTTCTGGGCAAGCGCGCTCCATCGTCGATCACATCGTCATTTTCCATCAGGTGAGATAGTGGTCAAACGTGAGGTTATCAATAATAAAAAAAATCTTTACTCCACATATTGAAGTAACTACTTATTACTAAATATTTACTCCACATATTGAAGTAACTACTTATTACTAAATATTTACTCCACATATTGAAGTAACTACTTATTACTAAATATTTACTCCACATATTGAAGTAACTACTTATTACTAAATATTTACTCCACATATTGAAGTAACTACTTATTACTAAATATTTACTCCACATATTGAAGTAACTACTTATTACTAAATCTTTACTCCACATATTGAAGTAACTACTTATTACTAAATCTTTACTCCACATATTGAAGTAACTACTTATTACTAAATCTTTACTCCACATATTGAAGTAACTACTTATTACTAAATCTTTACTCCACATATTGAAGTAACTACTTATTACTAAATCCATGGAGGCATTAAAAATTGGCAACGTATGCCAGTCAGGGTTAATAGATAATAATAAATGGGATGCGATTACGAGAAATATACGAGAAAACGATCGCTTATGTAATAAATCAGGGTCGTTAATATCGAAGAAAGTATGAACCAAGGCAATATTTCAGACCGGTAGCTGAGGACGCAGTGTCCACAACACCCGGTCAATGGCACGCAAATTCAGCTTCCTACATACATACATCGTCTTTGGACGAAGGTTCAATTTGTTTATACGTGACTGCGTGTGTTTTCATTTCAGTAAAACGGTCAATGAACTCTAGAATCTGTACACTATTAGATATCATTGTTGTACTGCTTGTTCAATAGGCAGCGATAACAAGAGGCTTTGCCGAGAAGTCTCTTATTATTTGAAATTAAAAACATTTAGGTATTTCGGTCCAAGCACACAGTACCTAATGATACAAGTCTATATTATGTTAGTAGATAAATACTTATGACTATGTCAGTAAAATTTAAATTTTATAAAAATAAACGACATTAATTAATTAATTTAATGTATATTTTTTTATTATTACATTTTTAATTTTATTTTTATTACCCGTACTGGTCGCTAAATAAAATGTTGTTGACGGACAGAGTGGACTGCCAAATTCTAAGTGGGGGACTCGTGCATTTTACTAACATAATAAACATAGTGTATTCTCCACGAAATACGTATAATGATAACAAATTATTCTACGTGCTGAAAATAACTCTTTACCGGTAAATCAACATCTGGATAGGATACTTTCCCTTAGGAGTTTAAGTAAATATTTTCTTCCCATGTTCCACAAAGACCTTCTCGAAGTGACAAGTCATCGCCCGAATGGCCTTGACTTTCACAGACCTTATATTAATGGCAACTAGCTTACACGGCACACCTATCCTTATTGAACTGAACTTACTGAGAATAAATAAACGCAACACTCGTGATCCACATGTTGATTTTATCTTACAGCCAAAAAGATTCAAGATTGAAGTTGACTTTTATTTATTTTTTTATTTAAACTTCATGTACAGTAGTGGTACATAGGCGGACTAAATGCAACAAGGCATTCTCTACCAGTCAACCTTTGGGTTAAAAAAGACAACACTGTGGTAGGCTTGCACAATAAACAAATAACAGATACTTAAAACAGAAAAAAAAAATTAGTTATTTATAATAATAAAATACATACCTATATATATGCTAAAATTATTAACTAATAAATACTATGAAAAATATCAAATCATTAGGAGAACTTAATAATAATTCTGACGAGGACCAAACTAAAGTTGAGAGGACTTCAAGTAGTAGTTCCGAATTTTACGCTTGAAGGAAAATTCACTTTCAACTTTTAGAAATGTAAGTCGAGAAACGGACGTTGTAACCTCACTAAAGAATAGTTTATTATATTGTTTTCCTTGCTGATATTTTAAAAGTGGATAACTATAAGCGACAGAGGGTAGGTAATGACGTCTAGCAAGAGGCACTGTGAAATCTGCTAAACTCTCATAAACTCTTCTTTTATTAGGGTTCCGTACTTCAAAAGGAAAAAACGGAACCCTTATAGGATCATTTTGTTGTCCGTCTGTCTGTCAAGACCCTTTATCTCGGGTATGCGTGGAGGTATCCAGTTGAAATTAAAACCATATACCTACTCAAATCTGCGGCCCCGTGTAGCTGTGAAAAACGTATGTATATTTCAGCACTCTCAAGGAAATCAAAATTCATAGGGTAATTCCCGTTGACCTAGAATCATGAAATTTTTCATGAAGCAAGGTCTTATGACACAAATATAGGAAAAAATCTGAAAACTGTAAATTTAAAGTTACGTTACAAAAAAACTACTTTTTTTGCGATTCGGAAAAATCTTCGTAACTCAATTCAGGAATTAAACTGTTTTGCTAGTTAAGTTTGTACGGTACTCTTAGTGCGCGAGTCCGACTCGCACTTGCCCGGTTTTATTATTGATAGGCTCGCGCTTTACTACTATCTCATCCAAAGGAAAGCGACGATGTGGTCGACTATGGAGCAGGCATGCTTAGAAGTAACTTCAAGTAGTAGATACTAGGAAACACAGACTCCGGTGGGGAATTCTACTCCTTAGCTGTACGCATTCCAAAAATGTTCTCAAAAGTGAATAAACTCGGCTCATAAATGACTTGTAACATAAGCATAGCATAACTTAATCCTTACTTATTCCAAGCATGTTTTTTTTATGTAACGGTTTATTATATTTGCAATCATTGATTGACGCTATAATTAAGATTAGCCGAGGTTCAAGTTAAATGGTATTTGAGTCTTTTTTCAAAAGTAGGTACATTACGATAGGCTGGTCAGCGATCATGAATTTTCTAAGTCATTGCTGGAAGCAACCACATCATTTAACTGCGATTCAGTAAATCGGCTCTAATTCAACTTTACGTATGAGTCATTGGGCTTGCCGATGACGTGCAACGAGTAGCTCATGTCAACTAGGGCCTCGGGAATTCTTGTAAGAGATTTATTTATTTATTTAAACTTGATGTACAGTAGTGCGGACTTAATGCAACAAGGCATTCTCTACCAGTCATCCTTTGGGTTAAAAAAGACAACACACACAAGATAGGTTTGCACTATAAACAACAGATACTTCAAACAGAAAAAAAAAAGTTATTTATAATAATAAAATACATTTATATATGCTAAAATAAGAGATACCGTGGTCCTGGAAAGCAAAGGGTAAAGAAGGAACATAGGTGTGTTTTTAGTCAGTAAAAGTCTGACACGCCCTCGCGCTCCGCCATAGAGCGAGATAAATTATTGGATGATATCACACCTTAAAAAAAACATGG
Source organism: Mythimna impura (assembly GCA_905147345.3). Lineage (NCBI taxonomy): Eukaryota > Metazoa > Arthropoda > Insecta > Lepidoptera > Noctuidae > Mythimna > Mythimna impura. The sequence goes on along the minus strand of LR990357.1, from coordinate 15,649,840 downwards.
TGAAATCCGTTGTCGGGGTTTAGTTTTATCTTTGTATAATCAGCTGTTTCTCCAAGTAAAAGTACGAAATGTCTTATTATCATTAATTTATCATACATAGGTTAGTTTTCACCCCGTGTCCCGGAAAAACCTCGAGGAAACGACTAACACAAGGAGACAGAACTAACACTTATCTATAAGTTTCATCAACCCCTTTGATTCGCGACTATCCCTACGGACCATAATGTTATATTTTGAGAGCGTGTTCGGTAATTTTCCATGAAAGCTCAAAATGTAGTGCGTCAACTATCAGCGCGTGACGTGCTCAAGGCATCCATTTACATTATGCGCGAATAACATTAGTGAGGCGTTCGGCGACTGACGACTTCTGATTGTCTTATTAATCAGACTAGCTGCCCGCCCTGGCTTCGCCCAGGTGCAATTTGTTTTCCAACAAAGCTTATCCTGAAAATTACGAATACAACAAAAAATAATTAGCCAAATAGATGCAGCCGTTCTGAAGTGATTGCATTTAAGTACACATTACATTCGGCAATAATCAAACCAACTTGTCCTAATAATATGTCTCAGAACAAAGAGCATTATCTATGCATTTTTTAAAGAAAACTTGTTGGTGCGCTGAGTAATTTATTTTGTGGGTATTGAATAATAATAATAATAATATTCCACAACTATCACACAACGCCGTCTAGTCCCAAGCTAAGCAGAGCTTGTGTTATGAGTACTAGACAACTGATAAACATACTTATATATTTCTAAATACATACATATATAGATAAATTACTCCCAGACACAGAACAAATGATTGTGCTCATCACACAAACATTTGTCCTGGGTGGGAATCGAACCCACGACCTCCGGCATAGCAGTCAGGGCCACTAACCACTAGAGCCGCCACAGGCCAGTCAAAATGAGATGGAGGCATCTCGCTTGCTTTTTAACCTACTTCAAAAAAGGAGAAGGTTCTCAATTCGGTTGTATTTTTTAACTGACTTCAAAAAAAGGAGGAAGTTATGAATTCGGTAGTAAGTTTTTTTTTATCTGTCGTTTTATCCCGTCGTTCATGGACCGATTTGGAATTTTTTTTTCCTCTTAATGGAGATGCTTCCAGATTGGTCCCATTTTTAAAAAAATCTAGTTCTGATGATGGGTTCCATGGGGAATTGAGGGAACTCCTCAAATATTATAGGTATATAGATATAGTGATTTTGGCATTTTCATCGTGAACTTAAGCATTTACAGTCAAAAAGTAACATTTGATGAAGTGGAACTGATGAAGAAGACCAGAAATGGCCAACGGAACTTCATACTCACATAGATACACAATCAAAATAGTAAAGCGACTATAACGATACAAATAAATAAATGGTTCTGAATAGTTATGTTGAAAATGGTATCATCGAAGTGACCTGATGATGATGATGGAGCCGGAAGATAGGCACCGGAACTCTGTAAATAAATCAATGTATCCTAGCCGAGTTTGGGCTTATTAGAATTGTCATGAGATGCACTTAGGCTATAAGGTACTATCGAACTGATCTGATGATGGAGCCGGAAGGTGGAAGCTAGACACAGGAACTTCATAATAAACCGATGTAACCTAGCAGTGTTTGGGTTTATTGGAATGGTCATGAGAAATAGTTACTCTGGTTATAAGTGTACTGCAACTAAAAAGTTTGAAAGAAAAAACTTTTTACAAAAAAAAAAAAAACTAACTTCACTAAAAGAAAAAAAACACTAGATAAGGATCAAAATAACTTTAATTTCGGAAGTCAGTGTTAACCCGAGTCGAGTCGAGGTTATCCCGCTTGTTGCTGTTGTGTTTTGACGACCCATTGGATATTATTCAAGATAAAGCATTTCGGCATTGTATTCAATCGGGCAACAGTTAGTCGATCTAGTGTTTTGTCGACTAAATGGCTGTCGGGATAGCTTTCAGTCGAGATAAACTTCGTCGACTTAGTGTTCAAAGATTCAAAGATTCAAAGCATTTTATTTCAAATAAACCATTTACAGGCACTTTTGAAATGTCATGAAGTCAGTCAGTCAGAAAAAAAAAATGATGCTAATTGCACATTCCAAAGCGTAGATCTCTATGGAGAAGAATGTGCAAGAAACTCCATGGACACTCTTTTCAATCATGTTTTGTAATTACAAATATCTCTGTTACATGTTTCTTGTCGCTATCATGTGAGAACAATGTAAATAAAGTAAAAATACAAACTAAATATAGATATTAAAATAGCAACTGGCAGCTAAGAGATGACCAGCCTCAACTGACAGCGCCCGTTCACGAACATGACGCCAATATTAGCACCACTCAGCTCAACCATTTTGAAGGGAACCGAATGATCCAACACATGCGCCACCATCAGTAAGACATTTGAGTGAGCATGATAAATTCTCAACTGCCATGCTGATTTATGTCAAACAAGTCCAATAGTAACATAAAAAGCCATAAAATAGCTCCATGGTACTCACATTTACAAACTTTGAAAAAAATGTTTCTACATTATACAATACTTTTATTATTTAAAAATTCAAAAAAAATAAAAATATTTAAAAATAATAACAATAATTTCCAAACTAATCAATTTGTTCACCCCGGTGGTAGTGGAGCTGGACCAGCATTGAGCCAAGCATTTTTATCTTGAATATAATCCTCCAACTTATAATATGCCTGCCTGCATAGTGTGCGTTTAATACAAGATTTAAATTTTGTTTCATTAAGTTCTAATATTTGTGGAGGTATTTTATTATAACATTTCAAACAGTACCCCATGAAAGAAGACGCCACTTTAGCCAGTCTGAAACCTGGTTGAACTAATTGGTCCCTATTTCTTGTAACATAATTATGTCTATCGCCTCTTTTGCTAAAACGATGAAGATTTTTTCTAACGTACATGATGTTTTCATAAATATATTGACAAGGCACCGTCATTATATTAATATCCTTAAACAGTTCCCTTAGAGAATCGCACCGGCGAAGATTGTAAATAGCTCTGATGGCTCTTTTCTGTAGTATAAAAATTGAGTCGATGTCTGCAGCCCGTCCCCATAGTAAGATACCGTATGACATGATACTATGAAAATAACTAAAATAGACTAGTCTAGCGGTATCAACATCCGTAAATTGGCGGATTTTTCTAACAGCATATGCAGCTGAGCTAAGCCGTCCTGCAAGAGATGTTAAATGAGGACCCCATTGTAGCCTAGAGTCAAGCGTTATCCCCAGGAAAACAGTTTTGTCGACAAATTCTAGTTTTTCATCGTTTAGTATTACGTCACAATCACTACTTTTGACATTCGGTAAGGAAAATCTTATGCATTTAGTTTACTTCTGTCTGTCGCTTATTTTCTGTCGGTTTACTGCAGGTCGGGATAGCTTTCGCCGGGATTTCGTTTGTCGGAATAGTGTGGTACAATCTGTGGCGGCCAACGGCGTCAACCGTGTGCGGCGAATGCATATAAAATGTATGAGAACACAATGCAATGTGTGAAGTACTTATGTGGCGGCATTTTGTGTTTGTGGCCGGTGGTCCGTGTGCGGTAGGGCTTTCATCTCGGGAGTCTCGGTCTTGAAAATATCGGAAGTCTCGAAGATATTTCTGCATTTTCGAGACTCAAGACTGATACCTCCAGTCTCGAGGATATTGAGACTTGAGACTTACGTAGATTACGCCGGTACGACTCAACACTTAACAGTAGATACTGTCTTGAATTTTTGCCTTCAAAAATTAGATTTCCAGAAATGCTTTTTAAGCGTAATAAAGATTGGCTCAAAAAGGCAAGTATTTTGTTATATTTGCACAATCCTAATCAATTTTATCGAGATAAAGTTGGGTACTTTGAAACTCTCAATAATAACTAAATTAATTTTTAAAATAGGTACTATACTAAAGATTAAATAAATCACTTATGGAAATCCATCTGATAGCTATCTAGCAAATATATACAATGTACAAGTACTCTAAAACATAACGTGACAATGGTATGCCATTCTCGCTCTCAGTTTTTTTTTTTTTTTTTTAATAATGGCTCGCTTTGAACCTATTCACTCTTGACTTAAATAAAAATCTTTTTCCTTAACCAGTCTTAAAAATCTCGTTATTCCCGGGAATCCCAAGACCGGACCGGGTCTCGATTTTTTGTCCCGGGACTCGAAAATGTATAGAGACTGAAAGCCTTAGTGTGCAGCGAACCTAAGAAGTACTCCTGTATCGTAGGTCCTGTCACAAACACGTAAACTCACATACACAAGACACCTAGGATTGAAACAAGAAACAATTATTATCTGTAGGTCATACAAATATTTGTTCTGTGCGGGAATCGAACCCGCGACTCACATTACTGCTTCGTAGAAGTAGGTGACCGTATCCCATTCCCTCTTGCTCCGGACCATGATCCTCGCCCAATCCTCAGCCCAAACTGGGTACTCCTCCATGGTATGCTCTACCGTGTCCTTTGGGGAGGATCAACTGTAGATTATTAAGAATAATAATAATTATAAAACAAACGGTAAAAAAGTTACATACAAAGTCAATGACACTGTGTACCTATATCGTATGGTAGGTTCCTACATAAGGGTGTGTTTCCACTGACTTGCAGCTGGGCGGAGTAGGGGGGAGCGGATTCTGAATTGGCCAATCATAGTGCTCGAAATTTCCACTCCGCTTCAGTGGAAACAGTGTAAGTGGAGCGGAGTGGACCTGAGCAAACATTCAAATAATAATATTCCTCAACTATCACACAACACCGTCTCGCTAAGCAGAGTTTGTGTTATGAGTACTAGACAACTGATAAACATACTTATATATTTCTAAATACATACATTTTATGGATAAATTACACCCAGACACAGAACAATGATCGTGCCCATCACACAAAATTGTCCTGGGTGGGAATCGAATCCACGACCTCCGGCATAGCAGTCAGGGCCACTAACCACTAGATCAACAGGCCAGTCAATTGTAGCAACATCTATAGCGCCACATTAGTACTAAACTACGAAATCCTGCATCGCGCAAATAGGCTTCTTCACGCGATTTGAACATATACAACAGCCCGAAATTATCTTTCATGATTGACGACGAGACAGGTGTTATGGGCAGTTGCCCAAACCAGACATAACACCCGTCTGGTCGGAGAATCCTCCCTTTTCAATGGAGGTATGTGGGACATAACGTTCTGTTCCGCATACCCCCAAAAAATAAAACAAATGAGCCGGCTGCGGCGCCAAGCGGAGAGCACGAAGCGGAGGGTAACTCAACTTCACTCCGCCCCGCTCCACATCACTGGAAATACTTGCCATTTTTCATTGCGGTTCTCCGCTAAACTCCGCCTAGATCCGCTTTAGTGGAAACGCACCCTTATACTCGTATGTGACCCTAGTCAAGTGAAGGCGGTTTTGCCAGCAACTGTCACTGCGGTGGAGATGTTCAAAAGGATGATTGATGCGCACTTGTGTACAAAACTTGTAGATATGACAGCAATATTATACTCTATACAACCTTTTATGTTATGACAATATATAAAAGAAAGTTTTCGTATAATTTTGTCGCATTATTTTGTAAAATATGTTATGACATAACTTGTGTAAGTTTCTTTTCAATTATGCTGCATGTTTTTTTTTAGGTTTGAAGTCATTCAATACTTCTCACGCTCTAGAGGGGAGTGGGAGAGCGTGTCAGACTTTTACTGACTAAAACCCACTCCTATGTTCCTTCTTTGCTTTGCGTTCCAGGGCCGGGCCGGGTTTTCCTTTCAGAAGCGAACCCATGACCCCTGTAGGCTTCGGCCCTGCTGGGCCCCTACGTTTTTGCTGAAATCTCCTTGAGGCACGCGTGGAACGCTACGCGCTGTTGATGACTCAGGCTCGGTCCAGACGGTTACCGGACAGCCGGAAGGCGCGTGCTAGTGCTAGCTAGTGTAAAAAAATTTACTAAAAAGTACAAAATAAGTTTTTTTTTCGGAAATCGGTGTTAAATGACGAAGAGACATAACTAATAAAGAAACACCGACTTCCGAAATTAAAGTTATTTTGCACTTTTTAGTGTTTTTTTTTTACATTGAAGTCGGTTGTATTATTTTTTGGAAAAAGTGTTTTTATTTTATAATGAACTCATAGTGATTTCATCATTATAAATTTGGAGACATCGACTTATATCGATGTTTGGAGATCATAAGAAAAAATCCACATGCGTGTCATTAGGTACTAGCCAGGCATTAAGCTAAGTCGCCCAACAACTAAGAACCTGAAACAAACTCCTGTAGTACAAGTTAAGCTTTGTCACTCCTACACGCTATATCCCAACAGAGGGACGCGCGGACGTCGACAATGTGTGCGTAGCGTTGCCGACGTCCGGATAAAGCCGGACAGGGTCAGGCTTTTTAGTTGCGTGTCCGGCCAAATTAGGTGGAGCCTGGCCTTTTTTTTTAGATTTGTCATGTTTTCTACTTTATCTTGTAGCACTAGCGTAAGCGGACCGGACTAGCAATTATAGCAGCCAATATTATAGTTGTTTCATTAGAATTAAAAATAATAAAAAAGTCGAAATTAACTTTAAAAAAAAATGTCGGCCATTTTACTCAAATGTCCGGCTAAATCGACTGGTCTGTCCGGCTTTTCGGTTTGAAGACCTGGCAACCCTATGTGTGCGCCATTATACGGTGCTTACAAAGTTTTACCCAGATAATGGGAACAAATCCTATGAACTTTCCACGCAAACTTTATATCTCGTTAGATCATGCTTTACATTTGTTGTGGGTTCTTGTATTTGTGTACTTCTGTAGGAATGTCAATGACCCCTGATAGTCTCGATTTATAGATAAAAAGAATTTGTCGGAAATCTTGCTGGTGACAAGACGAATCGTTTTTGATCTTCTTAAGAAAACAATGATGAAGGGTTTTTGTGTTCCGTATGTTTTCCCTGAATTTAGTCTTCCTGTTCTGCGATTGATGGTTTAGATTAAAGGCTCTCGCAGACAGCGCGACGCGACAACGTGACAACCCCTTTTGATAACATTTGTTTTTTTTTATCTGTAGATTGTAGAACAGTTGATATTTGCTATGAAAACGCGTTACCATATTGTTGCGTCGCCGTCGTGCCTGCTTTTATTTTAACCGACTTCAAAAAAAGGAGGAGGTTATTCAATTCGGTTGTATTTTTTTTTATCATTTTTTTTTGTTTGTTACCTCAGAACTCCGTCGTTTATGGACCGATTTGCAAATTTTTTTTCCCCTTTATAGGATATGCTTCCAGATTAGTCCCATTTTTTTCAAAATCAATGCTAGGATACATTGTTTTATTATGAAGTTCCCGTGTCTACCTCCCACCTTCTGGCTCCATTATCAAATTAGTTCGATAGTACCTTGTAGACAAAGTGCATTTCATGAAAATTCTAATAAGCCCAAACACGGCTAGGATATATTTATTAATTACGGAGTTTCGGTGCATACCTTCCGGCTCCATCATCATCATCAGATAACTTCGATGGTACCACTTTCGACAATACTATTCAGAACCATTTATTTATTTGAATTGTCATAGTTGCTTAACTATCTTCATTGTGATATCTATGTGAGTGTGAAGTTCCGTTGTCCATGTCTGGTCTTCTTCACCAGTTCCACTCCATCAAATGTTACATTTTGACTGTAAATGCTTGAGTTCTCGATGAAAATATCAAAATCACTATATAGTTGCTTATAATATTTGAGGACTTCCCTCAATTCCTCATGGATTCCATCATCAGAACTGGATTTTGAAAAAAATGGGACAAGAAGAAAAAGCAAAATCGGTCCATAAACGACGTAGTTCTGAGGTAATAAACGAAAATAAAAATGATAAAAAAAAAACTTTTTACAAAAAAAACCGACTTTAATTAATTTTTGGGGTTCCCTATTTGATTTCGAAAGTTGACTATTCGATTTTTATTATATCGACCACAGTGTGTCGATAATTCACTTGTATGATGTTTTATTCCATCGATGGTTTATTGGTGCGATGTAACGTTAGTGCGAAAAATCCTGTTGTGAAAAACCCTACAGCGATCGCTCATTAGATCGGTAATCTATTAGTTCGATAGTATGTCTGTTCAAAACGCATACTGTTCCGTGACATTTAATATAACCTTATTTTGCATTGTGGTAAACCAGGTATACGTGCCCTATTCGGTAATGTGCCTCACTTGCAAAATTAAGACACGCATTTTGGAGAGGTTTCCATTGTACTTAATTTAGAATGAATTTGAAAAATTCTTTCAATTATGGATAGGGTTACTACTTGATACAAATAATAATAAAAAAAATTGACTCGCCTAATCGATTAGTTTCCATCTAGATTTTTATAATGAAAAATAATAATTAATAAATACCTAGTATTAAAAAAATACAATGATAGTATAATAGAACAGTAGTGGCCGAGTGGTAACGGCCCCGACTTACGAGTTGTAGGTCGCGGGTTCAAACCCAGCCAGGCGCATTACTTTGTGTAATTTATTTAATCACCACTGCTCTCAAAACGGTGAAGGGAAACATCGAGAGGAAACCGGCATGTCCTAGAACCAAAAATTCGAAGACATGTGACATTCACCAATCCGCACTGGGCCTGCGTGGTGGATTACGGCCCATTCCCTCTCCTAGAGAGAGGAGGCCTGAGTCCCAAAAGTGAGAACATTAAAAGGCTGATTATGCTTACGCTATTAAAAAAATAAGGTTATTTAATTAAAATGACTAAGCAGTACGTGTAGCAGTACCTACTTAAGTAGGTTAGGTACGATACCTAGCAAGGAAAGCGAGTGTCTACCGATAGATCACCAGGGAATTCAATTGATCACGCCTACGGTGTTTGAACCCGAGTGAACTTAGCAACAAAACTCATATATTTATTATATTCCTTGCTAAAATCATCTCAATAAAACGTTCTCAAAAAGTTAATTGCAATACTTGATTCGCGATTGTTCTTCAGATAGATATTTATTAAAAAAGCTATGAGTAATTGCATGAAATCGTATCGGTTGCCCACGGTTGCCTGTATTTTTCCGTGGAATCTCTGAGACTCTGACGTTAATGAAGCCTTACCTTTATATGGAAATCTTTGCCCGTGGATATTAAAACTTCAATGGCTTATTTATTGGAAGCATAGGTAAATGACTTTTTCCGGTCAATGAATTTGTGGAACTGATAAAAATACTCGCGGCTGTTTTAATATTATGTAGGTAGGTATTAAAAAAGGTGACCCGGTATTTATTCTCTAAATTTTCCTTTGTGCTTTGTGTTGTGACTTCAAAGTTGGAAGCTTTTAAGTTTTATAGTCCACCACAAATTCTGCAATGACAGAATTGGTTATCCGTTTCGATTATGCTTATTGTACTGTCCTATTTTAATATTATTTGTAACAATGATGGCATTTTTCAGTGTCTTATAAAATAAATAATAATAATAATTACAATTTGAGAGCAATTACGTAGTTTGCTGTCACATGCCTGCATATCGCTCCCGAACTGGCCAGTCAAAAAAAAAACTTTACAAAAAAAAAAATAACCGACTTACCTACAAAAAAAGTTTTTACAAAAAAAAACCGACTTCACTAAAAAAAACACTAAAAGGATCAAAATAACTTTAATTTTGGAAGTCGGTGTTTCTCGGTATTGTTTGTTTCTTATTTAACACCGACTTCCGAAATTAAAGTTATTTTGATGCTTTTAGTGTTTTTTTTAGTGAAATCGGTTTTTTTTTGTGAAAAGTTTTTATTTTACACTTTTTAGTTGCGATACACTTATAAACAGAGTGCCCGTTTCTCATGACGATTCCAATTAACCCAAACACTGCTAGCTTACATTGTTTTATTATAAAGTTCCTGTGTCTACCTTCCACCTTCAGGCTCCATCATCAGGTCAGTTCGATAGTACCTTATAGCCAAAGTGCATCTCATGTGAATTCTAATAAGCCCAAACACGGCTAGGATACATTGATTAATTACGGAGTTCCTGTGCCTATCTTCCGGCTCCATCATCATCATCACTTTCAACAATACTATTCAGAACCTTTATTTATTTGTATTGTCATAACTATTACTGCTTAACTATCTTCATTGTGATATCTATGTGAGTGTGAAGTTCCGATGTCCATTCCTGGTCTTCTTCACCAGTTCCACTCCATCAAATGTTACATTTTGACTGTAAATGTTTGAGTTCTCGATGAAAATATCGAAATCACTATATAGTTGCTTATAATATTTGAGGAGTTTCCTCATTTTCTCATGGATTCCATCATTAGAACTGGATTTAAAAAAAAATGGGTTCAATTTGGAAGCATATCATTTTAGGGGAAGAAAAAATTTGCAAATCGGTCCATAAACGACGTAGTTCTGAGGTAACAAACAAAAAAGACACGATGATAAAAAAAACACTTTTTACTTTTATTTTTTTTTTTTCGTCTCGATTTGTTATTACCAAACCCAGACAAAAATATAGAATTACTCAAAGTTATATTTTTGCTGAAACTTTATTACAACTTTACTAATAGCTAGTGTTAACAAGGACTTCGGTTTGAAAACTAAATAATAGTTAAAATTAAACAATCATAAGTCCTCTTTTTATACTATTTTCGCATGGATCTCTAATAAAATTGTAGTGATAAACGAATCGAGTGTCGGTTTCTTGCAATGCAGACATGTGAATTCACAGCTTGACGATTAATGGGCACGCCATAATCATGACGGTCAGTCTTCTCTTTGAGGAGTGACTGGAGAGGCGTCACGGCGTCCTCACCTTCCGCATGAAGCAAGTCCTCACTGGACATAGTCAGTTCGGGAATTTCCTACATCGGATTCAGGAGGTCACCACTGTATGGACCGCCCAGAAGACACGGTGGAGCATATGGTGGAGGTGTGTCCCATTTGGGCTTAGCACCGCCGTGTCCTCGTGAAGGCAATAAGTGGCAGCGACCTCTCGCACTGGGTCCTGGTACAGGCCATAGTCCGTAGCGAGGAGGAATGGCAGGGGTTCGCCTCCTTCTGCGAAGCAGTAATGCTAGTGAAGGAGGAGGCTGCACGAGTGAGGGAACGAATATCTTTACGCCCCAGTCGCCGAGACCCCAACCCCGACTACCACAATGTCAATACCGACGTCGAGCAATGATTAGTTTGCCGTGCGGCAGTCCGGTAATCGCCGGGCCTGAGCCCCAGTCGTCGACCGCGCTTAGTGATCCACGCGCTCCTAAAAGAGATGTCAGCAAACCGTAGAGGCTCAGTAGGGCCGATGTGGTTTTAGGCAGTAAAAGTCTGACACGCCCTCTAGCTCCGGCCAGACCGGGAGAAGTCATTGGATAAATTCCTATCTTGAAAAAAATTATGACGACTAATGGTGATAACTTTTTTTAATTCTAAAGCATAAACTGCGACTGTCTCGTCCCGCTCTTGTAAACAAGATATAAAATTGTGTTTGGACGCCCATATACTGGAGCTCCCTAGTAAAAGGAAGTAGCTAAGAACTCAGAAGAGGTTTTCAACCGCGCCCGTCACGTTGGAGGAAACAGCTGTTTTATTTCTAAACTCATGAGACCGGAGTTTTGTGTGGTTATACAGCCGTAGCGGTTGCTGTTATCGCTCGCAAACTTGGCAGATTACAATCGCAAGTCGGGTGGTGGACATACACCAGAAACGAGCTGTTGCGTTATACTTACTTCACAGAAGAATTAAAAAAAGAAGGGCTATAAAGTTCTGGGTGCATCAATAGATTTTCGGATTTCGCATCGGATTTCTCTACCCCCTGAAGGCCTCCGCGGGTGTTAACCGACCGCAAAGAGTGCGGGCGCAACCCGCTGAGGCTGCGCACTATTGTACTAGTTGCCCGCCGGTGCAGCGGGGAGCGGGATACATAATATCTGTAGCATTCTACAGAAGCTGTGGGCCCGCAACCGCAGCGGACGCGGGTAAAAACGGTTTTGTGAGTTCTTAGTATAAGTAAAAGTCCGAGTATAATAATATTTGAATATTTTAAATTATTTTAATCTTCAATTCATATTAGACTCTACTATAAACAAACACTATCGTATCTTGGTCCTACTTTCCTTAAAGGTTGTATTACTATAAGAACCGGTATAAAAAATCGAATTTAGAGACATCACTTTTATCAAAAAGCAGGCAACATAATTTCTGGAGTTTGACATTTGCACTTGTCAAATCATTATCTTGAATTAAAAAACGCATTTTAGATCTTGTTCAAACCAATTTTTGGTGGAAGTTTGCATGGTAATGTACATCATATATTTTTTTTAGTATTATCATTCACTTATTTTAGAAGTTACAGGGGGGGGACACATTTTACCAATTTGGAAGTGTCTCTCGCGCAAACTATTCAGTTTAGAAAAAAATTATATTAGAAACCTCAATATTATTTTTGAAGACCTAACCATAGATACCCAACACGTATGGGTTTGATGAAAAAAAATTTTGACGAACCCCCAAAATTTATTGTTTTTTTTTTTTCTATTGTTGTGTGAAAATCTTAATGCGGTTCACAGAATACATCTACTTACCAAGTTTCAACAGTATAGTTCTTATAGTTTCGGAAAAAAAGTGGCTGTGACATACGGACGGACAGACAGACAGACATGACGAATCTATAAGGGTTCCGTTTTCTTGCCATTTGGTTACGGAACCCTCAAAAAGAAGCAGTTTTTAAAATATGACTGCTACCTTCTGTTACACCATCATCACATCGGCCGTCGACCCACACTACACACTTCACAATTTTAGTCAGAAAGTAAGTGCTTTCTGACGGCGCGGGGATCTTGGACCATGCTTCTTGGTTTGTAGGGAAAGAAAACGCATCTAAGAAAGCGTCATGGAATTATTAGCATAATCAGCCTTTTAATGTTCCCACTGCTGGGACTTAGGTCTCCTCTCTAGGAGAGGGAATGGGCCGTAATCCACCACGCGGGTCCAGTGCGGATTGGTGAATGTCACATGTCTTCAAATTTTTGGTTCTAGGACATGCCGGTTTCCTCACGATGTTTTCCTTCACCGTTTTAAGAGCAGTGGTGATGAAATAAATTACACAAAGAATACATGGAACACACATGGAATTATTATAATAATAATAATAGGTACAATTTATTTCGACCAACATGGATCATACAACATCAATAATAATGAATCATCAATAATCATCATCAATATTAATAATTATGTACTTTATAGTTCTCCGAAAGCTGACGCGTGCTGACCTAAACTTAAAAGTTAAAACTCTATTCTCTGGATATCAATGGCTTGATAATATTACCAGCTAATGGAAGTAAACACGTGTCTTACAGGTTCATTGTCAGTTGCTGTGACGCAGAAAGTTGCATTCTTTGCACGTTCCTTGTCATCAAGTTTCTTCGAGAGTACCTGACGCAAACGGCTTAATGGACAGAGTTATTAACAGGTTAAATAGAATCATGTGCTTTGTTTGTCTTGTTTATAAAAATATACCGAGTCGTCGTGGTGAAAGGATTAATCAGTTAGACTCTGCGTTATCCGCCCGGGGTAAGCCGGGCGTTTCAATTCAATTCTCTTTGCCGGGTGGTTAGAATAGCCGTACGATATTTTTAACGCCACTCAAGGAGGGTCCTTTCATGCACCCAATGCATTGCATATGTTGGTCTTGCACCACCACCTGTACCATAATGTGCAGTATTTATACGCAGTGCCGTAAGTAAAGCCATGCCAGCCGAGCCCAGGTACAGGGCGCAGAAACGACCAAACCAGGGCCAAAGTTTTGTATTATGCAAGTCGTTTTGATAAAGTAGCACGATAAAAAGTTTTTTCAAGGGGCGCAGTGCTCGCACTGGGCCTATAATAATAATATATTTATTCAGAGTTAAAAGGTTAGTTATGATAGAGCTGTACCTACAGGTTGCCTAATACTGGTCAGAGAAAATTAAATGTGAGTCCATTAACACGAAAAGAAGAAATTAAAAAAATAGATTCACTACGTACCTCATATTGATTTAGTTTGATTAGCATTGCCATTCAACTTGGCGATGCTCTCAGTCTTTTGGTCACTTAACCGGGTGAAAGAGGTACGGAGGACGTTGCTGTTTGTTTATGTAGTTCGTTTAGTACAAATAGTTTTTTTACATTTCTATGATACTTATTTGTATTGTTATTTAACCACATATAGGTAGGCAATGAAAACATGCATTTCGAAATTTATTTATTAAAATTTTCTACACAAGTAAAATACACTGTTCGTTATTAATTTAGGCATTTGTTGGCCGGTTGAGAGGCTTCTTTATAGCTAAGAGCATAGATCTGATTATTTTTCTTGTTGCAATGTTCCTCGATTGTGAAAATTTTCTCATATCGGTAAAAAGATTATCCTTGTGTTTTCCAACAGCGTAATAAACAAGCAAACGGTTTGACCTTTCCACTCTCTTCGATTTAAGCGACTCGTTTAAAATGTGCCTCGATATCACCGATAAGAAACAAGTTTCAGGTCTTCCTCGATGATACGCGACAGCGTTCCAGCGGGTATCTTCATTTCACGGGGTAAGATTTTTTGTTTACTCAAGGGATATCACAACACGTTGTCGGCCTGATCTTTTATGATCGTCAACAGAAAAAGTGTTGGCGAATCTATATATGGTACGACTAGCTTGTGTCAGCGGCTTTGCCCGCGTGAAAAAAGGTTTTTCTATACAAACTTTGGACCCCCGTTTCATCTCCTTAGGGGCTGAATTTTGGAAAATCCTCTCTTAGTGCTCGCCTACGTCATAAAAGGAAGCGTTGTGCAGAATTTTATGTTCCTAGTCCCAGTAGTTTCGGCTGTGCGTTGATATGTTAGTCAGTCAGTTTCTCTTTTTATATGTATAGATAACTAAGTATACGACTGATACAAAACTTTAGCAGCGTTTTAAAAATGACATAGAAAAACGTCATAACTGTAATGTATTTGAATGAATTAACCTTTTACCAAATTTAAATATGAAAAGAAAAAAAATTGATACATTTTTAAACTCAGGAGTCTCGGCCGGACTAGATACATGACTAAATTAACGATGTTAATGATAGAAACCGAATCCTAAATGTGTTGGTTTCGTATTTTATCAATAAAATTATTAACTGCGTGCTCTGTTAACGCTGTGATGATTCTATCAGCTTATTGCGAAATCAAAAACTTTTTATAAAAAATAAACACTACGTTATTTTTTTTGTAAAAAGTTTTTTATTTCACACTTTTTAGTTGAGATAAACTTATAGCCAGAGTGCCTATTTCTACTGCTACTTCCGGCTTCATTATCTGATCAGTTCGATAGTACCTTATAGCCAACGTGCATCTCATGATAATTTTAATAAGCCCAAACAAACGGCTAGGATACATTGATAATTTACAGAGTTCCGGTGCCTACGTTCCGGCTCCATCATCATCATTAGATCACTTCGATGATACCATTTTAAACATATCAATTCAGAACAATTTATTTATTTGTATTGTCATAGTTGTTTAAATATCTTCGTTGTGAATTATGTGAGAGTGAAGTTCCGTTGGTCATTTCTGGTCTTCCAGTTCCACTTCATGAAATGTTACTTTATGCCTGTAAATGCTTAAGTTCTCGATGAAAATACCAAAATCACTATATGGTTACCTATAATATTTGAGGAGTTCCCTCGATTCCTTATGGATCCCATCATAAGAACTGGATTTTGAAAAAGCTGGGACCAATCTGAGAGCATTTCCATTGAAAACCTCCTCCTTTTTTTGAAGTCGGTTAAAAATAACAAGCCAAGGTGTTATTGGTGAGATTTTTCCGAGGAAAGTTTATTGGCTGTGTTAATTATTCGTAACTATTCGTAAGTCGATTTCTAGTGGATATTGTGATGATTGACTAGATTTTAGTTTTGTTATGATTATTTTGTTGTAGTGTAAACCAAAACAAACAATCAACAATAACTGACATTTTTTTTAAATAATTTAAACAAAAATTTGTTTACAGATAATTTCTACATTAAACATTTATATGATGGTCTCGTATAAAAAAGTCAATTACAGGCATACACGTAATTCACAGGTCAATTAATGTACAAAATCAAGTTAAAACAAGTAATATTATTTACAAATGAAATTAAATAAAAATTAAATTAAAACAATTAGATTAAAAATGACAGCAAATCAATTTAAAAAACAACTAACTCATCAATAAGAACGATTAAGTTACAAACTAAAACATGTAGTATCCAGAGGCTCACCGGTGGACAGACTCACTTGTCTGCGAACACGATTCTCAATTGAGTCGCATTTACGCCGCCGGGACACGTGGAATGGCCCTAGGAACGTGGAAATGTTTATCTAGCACATATGTACCTACAATGTCAGTGATCAGGGTGCGAAGCTAGCGTACAATACTTTTTAGATAATACAATCACATTATAAAAGGACTAGAGCTTACGGTCAGTGGCCCACAGTGTATATCCCTTTTCTCGATGTAGCTTTTAACTTTGTTCTAACATTTATATTTATTTATTTTTAGCACATCAATAGCAGTACTACAATGCGTTGCAAATAAGAATAGGATCGATTTCCATGTTGTGACGTCACGTCATACTGTCAAATCGCAAGAAATTGGGCAAAATTGAAGAATTTAGAGATGAGCAAAATTGATGAACTGGATTCTGATTTAACTTTTTTCGTTCACAGTTCGTAAATAAATTAAATTTTAAAAATTTATAGTTTTGCTCACCATAATAATTCTTCGATGTTCGATGTGTGTGTGTGTGTGACAGTACGACGTGACGTCACAACATGGCAATCGATCCTATTCTTATTTGGAACGCATTGTACAAGATTATTATGGAACACCTCAGACCAATAAATGGAAAACAAAATTAAAATCTGGACACTGGTATGCATGCCTATTATAGGTATGCACAGCTTACACCATAATTAGGTACGACATTAATTATTATTATGGTAGGAGATAAAAAAATATTACAACAATGTTTTTGTTTTTGCCTCTCTAACGGCCGTGTTTCTTTTAGTTACTGAAGGTTGGGGGTCAACTGCCGTGTTAAATGACAATAAATAATAAAATTATATCTGTAAATAGTTATAAATACACGCTTGCGTAACAAATCAAAAACATTTTAAATGAAGCTCTATACCTACTCAATTCTTTATTGCATTCCACAATGTCGGCTTAGGTAGTAAACATTGGCAAAAAAAAAAAACAATCGTGGGTCCTGTCAGGCACAGCAAAGGAAGGATATGCGGAGTTAGAACGATGTTTCGTAACTACTTTGTAAACATACTCTCAAACCAGATCTACTCGTATCTTACAAAAACAATGCAGAATAATAAGTACTTAATGAATCTTATAAAATTTTACATGCTCTTCTCTAAATATAGACAGCTCGTGGTGATTTTTACAAGAGCTTTTATTAAATCATAGAACTATCTTTAGCATCAGTCCCACTAATATGAGTAGCGTCCCACACGTCAAGTAGAAGGATCATAAACTTAATTTGTCTATTATGGAATTTAGAATAGAACTGGGTGACGCATGGGGTATGGTTATTTACATGAGAATATTATGTAACTATATTTACACCAGAAGGTATTATTATTGACTGATATAATAACTTACGACCAACGTAGTTTAAGTTTTAATACTAAGTGTAGTTGAAGGCTAGCTTAAGATGCTTTTATATGTTTGTTACCTCAAAACTCCGTAATTTTTGAATTTGATTTGGAAAATTATTTTTATTTTCATTTTAATATGAAATTGTAAAGTTTTAGATTGGTCCCATTTTTATCAAAATCTAGTTCTGTTGGTGAGATCCATGGCTGATATTTGTTAGCTAGATTTGTTTAAGCAGAAACTTGTATATGTCCAAAACATTTAAGTTCTACTTATCATATCAAAAAAAGTAAAAAAAAAATAGGTAAATAGAAGCAAAAATGATTGTATTCGTGTGTAAAATGCATGAAATTCTCTGTCTCTGATAAAAATATGTTACTGGTCTTGCAGGAATCAGAAAAATGAGCAGATTGTTTTTATTTATAACTAAACAGTAATAGCCCAGTGAAGCAGTGGTGGCTCAATGATAACGGCCCCGACTTACGAGTTGTAGGTCGCAGATTCAAACCTAGCCAGGCGCAATACTTTGTGTAATTTATTTCATCACCACTCTAAAAGGTGACGGAAAACATCGTGAGGAAAACGGCATCTAGGACCAGAAATTCGAATACATGTGAAATCCACCAATCTGCATTGGGTACGCGTGTTGGATTATGAACCATCCCCTTTCCTAAACACGAGGCCAGAGTCCCAACAGTGGAAACATTATAAGGCTGATTATGCTATAATACTTCTTTTTTCTTACTGCCAGGTTAATTATGAATCTTTGATTACATCATTCGCTCTATCTACCAGAAAAAAACCTTAATTATCTCCCTATGAAATCCCTGAACAATCTACAGTGTATCATATCACAGTATTGCATGCAGGGTACATTGAACCCGATTATGTTGACGCATCAGGACACGTGTGACGCAAGTCTGTTGAATGCGGCACGAGTGCATTCACTGTCAACAGGGTGGAATATTGACGCTTGCTATACAGAACAGAGGTGTTTGGATCGGAGCTGATAATATGTCAACCGTGAACAAATGACAGCCAAGCCACGTGTGATATTTAAAGGCACGGTGCTCTAGAACTACAATGATTAAAAGCACTTGTATGTGATACAAGTAACTTTAACATGTTCCTACGGTACAAAAATAGTGGCCGATCAAAAAAAAA
Source organism: Mythimna impura (assembly GCA_905147345.3). Taxonomy (NCBI): domain Eukaryota; kingdom Metazoa; phylum Arthropoda; class Insecta; order Lepidoptera; family Noctuidae; genus Mythimna; species Mythimna impura. The sequence goes on along the minus strand of LR990357.1, from coordinate 15,631,056 downwards.
AACTGGTTAAGTGTGAATCGGACTCGCGTCCTGAGGTTTCGTACAAACTTACCTATGTAATAAAGAGTTCAATTTCTGATTGGAGTCTCGAAGTTTTTACCAAATCGCAAAAAAAAAAATTGTGACTTAACAACAAATTATCTGTTTTCAGATTTATTCCTATACTTGTGTTATATAAGACCTTGCTTTATGCAAAATTTCAGGATTCTGGATCATCAGGAAGTACTTACTCTAGAATTTTGGTTCCCTTGAGCGTCGAAATATCCGTTTTTTGCGACATAATCGGGCATTTCTTTTTTTTCCGTTAACTTAGAAGTTTGATTTTTTCACAGCTTCAAGTAACCGCAGACCTAAGTATATGGTTTTAATTTCAACTCAATACGTCTAAGCGTTCCCGAGATAAAGGGTCTTGACAGACAGACAGATAGACAGACGGACGGACAACAAAGTGATCCTATAAGGGTTCCGTTTTTTCCTAAATGATCAGAATGTTAAAAGCTCCGATTACGTTTTGTTCCACTTTTTTTTTCAAATACCTATTCAGTGGGCGTAGGGACATATTGCTTTATTCGGTTTCATTTAATCTGAGTGAGGTTTAATTGAATATACACTTCAAATTTTTAATTAGTACAAATACTTCAAGGGCTTATTAGAAAAGGTCTTGTTATTATTTAAGTTAAGTCTCAATAAATAATATTCATAAACAGCAATGTTATTAGCGTTTGTTTATATCCCAAGATGTCACTCAATTTATTTAAATATTGTACAGGATATTGATTATGAATAAATGAATGGCGATAAAAATGGAAAAACACTGCGTGTAGTATTTTCTAGTAGCAAATGAATAATTGATTTAATTATAAATTTACTAATTATGACCAATTTTCGGGGTCAATTTTGAGATTATTTTTTTTTACTTTTGACTACACAAATATGATCACTAACGGGTACGAATACAGCCCCATTTTTTTGTAGTACATAAAAAAATAGGGGTGTATAGGCAGTTTTAGTTTACATACGACTTTAATGGCTGCTGTTGACAAAACAATAAAAAATATCGAGTGCATTTATGGGAATTTTAATAGGTGTATGTATTTATTATAGGCAGTCCTTAGTATATTAATAAGATTGAAGTGATCCAGGGATGTTAAAATATATTTCATCGTGTAAAATTCAATTGATATTATGTCCTTCTAACATTTGATACAATACTAAAAATAATTAATTTGAAAACAGTAAAACAAAAAAGGTAACATGACTTGTTCAAAAACTTAGGAGATGGTGTGGAGTCAACATGTCAAGTTTATGAGGTTGAAGTTGAGAAGACTAAAATTAAATAATTTCAGAAGGTAGACCCTTAGATGAAACTAATTTTTAAAGTGCACATCTTTGTATGAGAGGTAACCATATTAACATAATTGTAGAATCTATCTACGTAATTGAAAAATCAAATGAAGTAGTTAATCATATCAAATGAAAAACATTAAATCAACTTGACATTTAACTAGGTTATACGTTTCAAAACAATTTGATTATCTTCATGAGCCTATGCAAGAATACTTTCTTATTACGTTGTAATATTTTATAGTTTCATTACGTCGTTCATAGTATGTGGGTGTTCAAGCAAAAAGGGTCCAGAAGTGCGGTATTGAGTCAAGATTAAGAAAAATTATCTCTTTTAAGGGATAAATAAACATAATAATACTTGTTTTGAGATTTTGATCACAGATTTTATATTATGTAGATACAGATATTCTAAGGTTCTAGAGTGGCGACCGCGCACCGGAAAACGCAGCGCTGGAAGGCCTCCCACAAGGTGGACCGACGACCTGGTGAGAGTCGCGGGAATGCGAGACATTCAGGATCATCATACAGGATCGGTCGTTGTGGAGACGCTTGGGGAGGCCTATGTCCAACAGTGGAGGTCTTTCGGCTGAAATGAGGATCGTGATGATGATGACAGATATTCTGCATGAAATAAAAAATATATACATTTACTTGTAACGTTATAAAATATGTACTTAATTACAATCTAAAAAAGGATCGATACATATTTTAGTAAAAAGGTCTACTTGTCGGTAACATTACAATGCAATGAAAAGCAAAAAATATGTTTATTCGGGATTATTTTTATTATTGTTTGAACAAAACTTAAAAAATACCAGTAGGCAGTAGCCATTAGCACAAAAGATCCAGAACGGTCGAAGTGCTCTCGCCTAGGGTCAGCCCCACAACAAGATAAGATAAGATAAGGCAGTAGCCATAATACGCGTACTCGCATCTTTAATTTACGTATTTAGAACTTACTTTTTGGACAAAACTACCCTTGCTGTTTGGACTTAAAACACCACACTGTATAGGTAGATATTGGGTCCTGAATTGAAAATTTCAAGTTAAGAACGAGTTAAACTCTACGTTAATTCAAACACTTGACTCAACTTCAAATTCTTAATACAGAAACTGAGGTTTATTAAGCGCATCATAATTTCTTATCGATTCTAATCGATAGATTGATTGAATTGAAATCGAATTAAATGAAGCTATTACAGAATCTTCTGTCATAACACATATTCTGAAGCTCTTCTCACAGTTCTTCATTTTTGTAATTGTTTTGTTAAAATTTCGAAATTGGTGTGGGTTACGTTTGTAATTTTAGTTTCTAGGAATTGCATTTAACAGTTTTTAAAGTTAAAAAACAGATATGCGATTGTTGTACCTATTTATCTAGCAGTAGTCGAACCAGAGTAATACACCTACATGATGTACAAAACGTCCAGTCTCCTATTTTAATCTTCTTTCAGTAAGAACTAAGCAATTTTCTCCATTTTCGCCTTGATTGATTTCGGAGTTAACGTCACAACACTAGAAAAAAATTGTATCGCTTGCTATAATAGCCAGTTTTCAAGCTCCCAATGATTAGGTTCAATTATTTAATTATTGTACGTAATGTACACTTCAGTAATTACAGACAAGTTTTAACTTTATAGGTACATGACCCTGTTAGCGTGTAGCAAATTAACATAGGACTTAATAACTATAACACGAATAAAGTATCTAATATCACATCGCAATAATTATGTACGTACAAAAATACAACAAAAATATGTTAACGTCTTGTCTTGTATAAAATCTTTAATAGGTAAGTACTACGAGTACAGTAACTTTTTTCTAGGAGAAACAAAGTCATTGTTAAACTAGATTAAAGAAACTATTTTTATAATTATATTTCTCCACATGACAAATCTTTTACCACATGTTATTAGTATAAATAATAGGGCGATATCTGTATAAAAATTATGCAATATTTTTAGTAAGTTACTGCATTATCAGAAAAACAAAATTACAGATAACTTTTTTCCTAGCACCCGTATAGCATAATTACACAATTTTTTTGTTGACCTTATAATTCGGATAATCTATTATTATTTATGTTTCAGTATTCTAGGCTATTCTTAAACATTTCTAGTCTCGGTAGCTACTGGTAAAAATATTTGAGTTCTGCTGCGCTCATTCTTATTAAAATTGTATAATGTATTATTAAATTTTAAGTGATGCGGATTGTGCTTACCTGTAAGGAATTGATACAAAGTTAATTTGATGTATCTCATATCATTGTATACGTATATTTAACTGTTGGTGGGCGAAACAAATAAAGTAAAACACAGAAACCTTTAACAAAGAAAAATATTATATTGCTTACTATACTCAGATTTAAAGAATCCAATGAGTAGGCCAAGTAGCACTATAAATCTTACTACTTCCAACCCTATTATAATAAAATGCTTGTGCATTAGCCTTAGGCATTGAGTACCATCTAATGGGGCTCGAACCTCAAGTGCTTGGCACTCTATGACAACCTTTATAATGACGTCACGCCATAAAGGCCGTACATTGAAGCGAAGGCTCCTAAACAAAGTAGGCCATCGGTTCCATAAATAACATGCATTCTGAAATATGAAACATGGCGCAGTACCTTGGGGTCTATTTATAGGCGAGTGCTGTAGTGAGGTGGGCTCGACTCGGGCTCCGGGGCTGCTGCTCATTGACGCCGGCACATCGATCGGAGGCGGGGCCGGGCCTGCAGCAGCAAGCTCTGACCTAGTTTGCACCCTCAATGAAACAGGAGGGTGAGAGACCCCAAAGCCAAACAGAAGTAACCCGACGAAAGGGATATTTTGTAAAATATTTCTGTTTCAATAGTGTAGTTGTTTCTTTCAATATTTTTTTAAAATTTTTAATGTAAACAAATTATCTATTATTACCTAATTTTATGACTTAATATTATTATTATGATTTTAGAATATTTTAACCTAATCTAAATTATGGACATTACTAATTTAATGACTATTAAATTTTTTGTCCTTTGTAATTTATTTAACTGTTTTTATTTACTGAAAAATAATCAAGTTTCTGACAATTTTACGAGTTAATTTAAATTGTATTGTAAGAATACCGAAGTTTATTTTAATATATGTTTATGTATCATGCATGCTGATCAAAAGTTGGCTTCTCAATAAAGTATTATTATTTATGTTTTGTAATTAACGGTTCCAGCAGTAGGTGCATTATAGGCTAATTATTATTATGCTGTGCATATTTTGTGGATAAAATTATGTATCACATAGTTTTCATGAACTAGTTTCCATAGCAATTTCAGTTCTAACCACTACTCGCAATCCAATCGAATTCGTTAACTACCTAAGCATGTGTACCGTATCAATTTAAAGTTCGTATTTCTGTAATTGTTAGTTTCATTAGTTTTTCGTACACGTGTCCGTTTTGCACAATGGAAGGAAGAAATTTAAGAGCATTCTCTAATTAAGTAATGGATCGTTGAACTGTAGAAGTTTAGTCGTTATTAAGTTAAGCAAGCTTTGTTAATAGGTAGGTGTGTAGTTTCCAAACTAAGCGTTTTTCGATGATGCTATTGTTGTAAAGGTCGGTTCTGTAATTTTGCTTAGTTCCTATGGACTTGAAATGATTCCATTTCAAAATTATAAAATTTAATTCAAATACTTAATAATGTTTGTTAAACCACAATTATAATATTGATTATTTTTCAGTTAAGAAACAAAACAAAGATGATAAATTGTTCAGTAAAAAGAAAATGGTTAAGCAAAAAATATTTTCTTTTCAGACTTGGCACATTTGGCCGAGCCTCCAAGGACAGTGTGGTTGTGCAGCGCGGGCCGGGGTCATTGAACGCGTGACCTAGTTTCTTGTTGACGTCACAGTTACGCCTCCTGACGTCACTCGCGAGCCTCCGCGAGCCCATTCAAAACTAGATCACAGGCTCAGGGTGCACTCCACCTCACCTTCCCTCCTCGCTACACAATTATCATCGAGGCCGCAGTACTGGAAGTAACGCTGGAGGTCATTTCACTCTGAGTTTCTATTTATATCAGCCAGTGAATGGTCACTGCAGGTATACCTATATGTTATGGCAGGAATTTTCCTTTGACAGTAACTATAATAAAGGTGATTGAGCTGATAAAGTTTCGTCTGAAGTTTTAAGGTTCAGCAAAGCTTTAATTCTATTGTAATTTTATTGTTTTCTATAAGCTTTTAAAAGAATTACATAGTATTGCTAAATAAATAGCTGAAAGATTACTGATATCTTTCAGTAAATATTTTGATTGTAGGTAAGTATATTTCTTAGAGAGTACTGTTTTAATTTAAAGTGCTATAAACCATGGCACACTTATGATGAACACATAAAAGACAAACCCTTGACATGGATATCAACTTTTCCTTTGTTATATATTTATCAATGGCATACCACGTTATATGTGCAATAATTAAATTGCAAAAGTAGTAGTTGGATTTAATGCAACTAGCCATTCTCAATCAGCATTTTTAACCCAAAAGTTAGTTACACAGTTATGTACTCAATAAATAACAAGGGTGTTGCTATTTTGATTGGCTGATATTGTTGTGAAAATATAGATATTAATAGAATTAAATAGTAGTGAAATTCATTGAAATAAACCAGTCCCGAGCAATTATAAATTTCAGCATTATAATTATAAACAAATACACTTTTTTATTTTAACTTAAAATAGAAGTATAATAATTTATTGAGTTTAGGGTACATTAAGTATGACAGTAAAGTGAAACACCAGTTAAATGTGTCCTTATCTTTGGATCCCCAATATTCATTATTCAACAGTATTTTAGATTGACGTGAGTTGACAAAAAGCCTATATGCATTAACAGCAGAGTTTTACAACCATGAAGATGTGCTTAAAACTGATCTAAGCCAATTAAAATCAATAAAGCAGAATAGAAGTAGCAAATCCAAAAGGTATAAAGAACAATCCTTGACACGAATAGCTTGGGTCATGCCCTTTTGAGAGCGCAGCCGGAACTCTCAAGGTTCGTACTATGAAAATATTCACTGAACAGACTGAACAATTTATTTCAAATCGATTAAATTTTAGGAGTAACTGTTAATTGATTCTTTCTGTATTCTCTTTGGTTTTGTCAGTTTTTGTTTTTTGCTGTATCCATTATTGATTAAAAAAAAGTTGTTCATACATTGCATGTAAGAAATTTCATATTCATTATGCTTTTGATAGGTTTATTATTTTTTTCACTATTATTTTTATTTATGGCAATATTTATTTGGTGTGCATTTAAAATTAATCAAAAATAGGTACTCAAACGGAGTATAAATACCTTACGGTTACGTGGTTTAAAAGTGCAAAAGAACGAGTAAGTAATTCGAATCATTGACTAGAAGTCGTATAGAAGTGTAAACCCCATCATAGTCGAAATAAATCTTAACCAGGTTATAATAGATTATAAGAGGGCCCTGGTATGGTACCCTTAAAACAAGTTTAATCTTGTTTTGGATACCAAAGTTCAACCAAACTAGCATTTAAAATATATTATAAATAATAAATAGAATACTATTTTATATATTTATAATGCTATGCTGCTTTGAGCACACTGCTTTACCTATTTTTGGTAATAACTAAGGCAACAAAATGATATTACGCTATTTTTAGTTCAGCGTCGGAGTAAGGAACTTTCCTAATCTTATAGGTTCTTCAGTGATAGGTTTTGGGTAACAACCAGTAATTTTCCCAATATACAGGGCTTTACGTAATTGGTGAAACTTGAATACGGTGCTTAGTTAACAGAAATGGGGTGGATCTTAGCAGTCGATTAGATAGTATTATTCTCTGGGGTATTAAAGCGAATAAATGAAGTCTAGTTTATTTTAATGAATTGTGTTGATTTGATATTTTGTACACTCTTACAGGGATGGATGGAGGGAGGCCAGAGAAAAGATGTTTGGACTGTGTGAGGAGTGATATGAAAGAAAAGGACTTACTGATAGCGTGACGGTTGATAAAAACGAATTGAAAAAAACGTGTTGCGCAACCCCATGTAACATGGGAGAAGGGCAGGAACATGATGATGTTACAATTGTTTAGTAAAAAATAATAGAAAAGCAACGATTATATATGAATAATTCATACATTAAATCGATAGTAATTTTTAAACATACAGAATAGTATATTGTTACCCTAGGGGTTTTTTTTTGGTGGCGGCGCGGGAGGGCGTGTCAGACTTTTACTGACTAAAACCCACTCGTTTGTTCCTTCTTTGCCTTGCGTTCCAGGGCCCATGGCCCCAGTAGGCTTCGACCCTGCTGGGTCCCTACGATTTGCTGACATCTCCTTGAAGCGCGCGTGGAACACTACGCGCCGTTGACGACTTGGGCTCGGTCCGGACGGTTACCGGACGGCGTGCTACCCATTGCTTGCCGCCCGCAAGCCTGCGCCTACGGTGGCTGGTAATCGGGATCGGGATTCCGGCGGCTGGGGCGTAAGGGCCGTTCCCTTGCACGTGCGGCCTCCTCCTTTGCTAACATTACTGCTTCGCAGAAGGAGGCGACTGCCTGCCAGTCCTCCTCCTGTACCGGCCCGGCGCGAGAGATCGTTGCCGCCAATCGCTCCCACGAGGACACGACGGTGCTCTGCCCAAGTGGGGCACACTTCTACCGTATGCTCCACCGTGTCCTCCGGGCGGTTACCCTAGAGGTGAAAGTAACTTATTTAGTCCCGAAAAGGAGTTTGGCGTCCGAGCGTAGCGAGGTCGCCAATATTTCGAGGGACTAAATAAGTCTTTAGCCCGAGGTAAACACTGTGCTTTTCATTACAAAATATACAAGGAAAGTAAAAATAAAATAAAAAGCTTATAAACCTGAGACGTCGTATTATTTTAGGTATCTTTCTTCTGATTTAGGCGGTAAAAGGTTTTCCACAACTGCTTTGACCTCTTCTTATATGAAATCAGGCCATAAATCTATATTTAAATCTGATATACTTATCGTGTTAATAAAAATCTCTGCTGTACGGAAATGTAAACAAAACTCTATAACTCGAAAAAACAAAGAATGAATGAAGATCGGATTACCAGATTAGATTGCCACTTTCCCGCCTATTTTTTTTTTTTCTGCGTCCGACCAGCTGTTCTGTTGTTATTTTTCATTTCATTATAAAAAAAAAAATAGTAAATATTTTTCCTAAATAAAATTGAAAAAATAAAGTATTTAAAAAAAAATAGTTGAATAAAATAAGTCATTTAAAAAAAAATATTCTTCAATTAATAATTTCAATTTTACATCGCGCTGTATAGAAAGTTGGACCATGGTTCAATAGAAATGTGAAGATAGAGTTTTTTTTTAATAATTTGACAGCTGTCAGTTGAAAGCGATTCTCCCTAGGGATGAAAAGTATTACTTTCAACCCGCTCCTCAGGCAACTTCAGACCTACTTTCAGAGTATGAGTAATGAAATAGTAGATTATGTGACTAGGGGATAAAGCAGTGTCTTTAAGTCGCGGGCGGCATGTTGAATTCCGAACGAAACGAAGGTTGCTAATTTTAATCCCGAACGTCAGTGAGGGATTTATATAATTAACTCCCGAGCATTGCGAGGGAGTTAATAAAGAAACCTGAGTGATGTGTGGAATTCAAGCCGCCCTAGACAAAGACAGCTTTATCCCCGTGTTGGATACTCTACTTTTTACACCATCTGTGAGATATAAAAGACAATTTAGTAAAACAAATCATATAATAGAGAAATATAAGTATTATTTACGAGTTAATCCTAACTATCACTCAAAATGTTTTGAAATTTGAAACAAACAAAATTCACTACTCAAAGATTCTATAGTTTAAATTTTCTATAACGTGAGCTTGTTCATTACTTTTTAACCGACGTCAAAAAGGAGGAGGATATGTTCGTCTGAATGTATGTTTTTTATTTTTTTTGTATGTTCACCGATTTCTCAGTCAATTGTAGACCGATTTTAAAATATTTTTTTTTATTGAAAGGTTATGCATCCGAGTTGGTCCCATAGAAATATTGTTATGATCTGATCATGAACTTCGAAGATATGGAACAGAACTCCTCATAGAATCACAACAGAACCGTCGTAACAAGTATAATTGCTTTATTTATACGAGTTGTTGATGACTGCCTGAAAGAAGAGGGGGTATATATCGAACTGATATGATGAAGCCTAAAGTTAGGCACCGGAGCTCTGTAATAAATTAATGTAATCTAACCGTGTTTGGGATTATTAGAATTGTCATGAGATGCACTCCGGCTATAAGGTATTTAAGTTTGGCTGAGGGGTACTTTTTAGTGGTGGTACCATAACTACAAAATGTAAAATAAAAACCTTTTTCCAATAAAAATTCAACCGACTTCAAAGTAAAAAAAAAAACACTGAAAAGTGCAAAATAACTTTAATTTCGGAAGTCGGTGTTAAAAAACGAAGACAAAACTATTATAGAAACACCGACACTGAAAAGTGCAAAATAACTTTAATTTCTGAAGAAATTAAAGTTATTTTGCACTTTTCAGTGTTTTTTTTTTTACTTTGAAGTTGGTTGAATTTTTTTTGTAAAAAGTTTTTTATTTTAGAAACTTTTTGTACCTATTGTTTTTTTTTTTGTTAGTGGCCAGTTTGAAATTTGAATAAACTTGTTTGATGCACTACATTTTAATTCACATAATGCTGACGGTTTTTCACGTTCCAAATTCAAATCTTATTATTCCCTAGGGATCGCCCATACTGCATTATATCCCTAGGGACATAATGACTTGCTTTAACCCGCGGATCCCCGCGCGAGCGCCGGCGTTCGGTCTGCGCCATGTGATGGTTGTATGACGTATAAAAGGGCATTATCGAGCAGGTGGTGTAAAAAAGTATAAATATCGTTGAACAAACTTGATTTTGAGCTGTTGATTTTTATGTTATGCCTATTGCAAGTTTATTTTTAATACGATTTAATAAATTCAGTGCATTTTTAGGCTATCAGACATTACAGGTACGCATCTTCGTGTTAAAAGGTTGAACTATTTAACACCCATTCACTATCCAGTATCCTGCATTGTGTCTGCAGCATCGTAACAAGGGTGAAGGTGAAGGTAATAAGACAATAAGACAGTAAAACTTCGTCACATGTTCTGTGATCGTATACATAATCAGTACAAATTAAAATTAAAATCATCGCGAGCCTAGTCACAGCGCGTAAAATCTTGACACCGCGATCTAATAGAAATTGGCGCTCACCTAACAACGCCATCTATTGGTAAAAAAAATAACAATATTTCCAACAACTACACTTCTGATTGTTTACTTTTAGAAGATAAGTAGGAGTGTAATGGTATTTCTTTTGGATCGAAATAAACGTATTAGTCGTAACAATGTTGTTTGTGGACTTATTTTAGTCAGTAATCAAACACCTTGTTACCTTTGTTCTACCCACAGGCACAAAGGTTACAACAATTTACCATACTTTTTGGGTTACAAGTGTTTGATTACTGACTGATCTCGGTATAGCTTCTAAGATTTCTTGAAATATTTTGGAGAAAAATAGGACTTGGACTGCAAATATGTCTTAAAAAAACACTTTAACACGTAATTATTTATGACATACATTTTAGTCATGTATTGTATTGTGTAGAAGTACTTACTTATCAGTCTTTGTATCAACACACTAGCTTCAGCCAGCAGTTTCGTTCGTGTAAAAGTTGAAAATTATCCCAAGGAAACATATTAAGTCCCATTCCTGGATCCGTATGCTTTTTTTTTGGGTGGGAAATCATCCAATGTCATCTTCCGCCCTTGGGCGGGGCGGGAGGTCGTGTCAGACTTTTACTGACTAAAACCCACTCCTAGTTCCTTCGTTGCCATTCATACTAGGGCCGGGTTTTTCAATCAGAAGCGAACCCATGGCCCCAGTAGGCTTCGACCCTGCTGGGGCGGTTTGCAGGCATCTCCTTGAGGCGCGCGTGGAACAATACGCAACGTCGATGACTTGGGCTCGGTCCGGACGGTTACCGAACGGTCGGATGGCGAGCTACCCATTGCTCGGCGTCCGCAAACCTGTGCCTACGGTGGCCAGAAATCGGGATCGGGATCTTGGCGGTTGGGGCGTGAGGGGAAACGTATGCTAATTTTCATTTAGGCATTCGCTTACCATTAGGTGAGATAGTGGTCAAACGCAAACCTATCAATAACAAAAAAAAACCTTTTGAGCATTTTTTATCAGTCGCTCTTATGATTGGTGCTGAACTTAGCTTCGCCTTTTTGACAATAGGGTGGGTTCCCTATTGAATCGCTCACCATCATGGTCATATCGCATCATACATGCATAGAGCGGTTGCGAGTTCAAACCCAGCCAGGCGCATTACTTTGTGTAATTTATTTCATCACCACTGCTCTTAAAACGGTGAAGGAAAACATCGTGAGGAAACCGGCATGTCCTAGAACTAGAACAAAAAATTCGAAGACATGTGACATCCACCAACCCGCACTGGGCCTGCGTGGTGGATTACGGCCCATTCCCTCTCCTACAGAGGAGGCCTGAGTCCCAACAGTGGGAACATTATAAGGCCGACTATGCTATGCTATGCACGGTCATATCTGCTGGATAGACTCCGCTCTGTGTGCGGTCCTCTTGGAAAAAAACTGTTAAGATGTTTGAGCGTAAAGGAGTAACAATCATACACTTTTACCTTTATATTTTATGTCTTCTAATTTCTAAGTCTGACTTAATATTTGTAAGATCGAAAACTTTAAATAAGGTAAGCATAGAATGTCTAATTGTTACTGTTTTTTTGCAATTAATTGTCGACCACATCATCGTTTACCATCGGGTGAGATGGCGGTCGGGATACTCGTGGTCCTAGAACGCAGAAGGCAACTGAAGGACCATACTCGTAGGTGTGGTATTAGTCAGTAAAAGTCTGACACTCGTTTCGCTCTACCCTAGAGCGAGAGAAGTCATTAGATGACTTTCCACCTTAAAAATAAAGTGAGTAGCGGTCAAGCGCGAACTTATCAATAACAAAAAATCACAGGCAGCCAACTTAGACATAATAAACAGAATAAATAGAAAGTTCTTTTAAAAAAAAACTTCATAGCAGATAAGATAACAAACAAATAAAAACAGAACTTATTTTTAACTTAAGTATTTTAAGAATAATAATAGGTCACCATTAAATTCTAAAGATTTTAGATAAGATTTTCTAAAAATATAGACTTCATTTTTACATCAAAGCCTGTGTAGGAGTGACTCCGATACCTTAGTAAACTTTAGGACAAAAAATAACAAGTTATCCAGAGTAATATTTCACTTAGTAATTAGAGTAACATTTTCCTCTTTCACCCAAATAGCGAAAAGAATAAGACAAATAGTATCTTTGTTCAGTTATCCACCTTCATCCAGCACCGTATCTGGGTCATGAGCTGTGCTCACAACTGTAGGCGTCCAATTTTTCCCATATAAGGTTACGAAATGATCTAGCGCTACATACTGGGCCACGCCACGTCATAATGTATCGCTCATCTCAACTAATATTGTAGTCTGGTATAGTGGTTTGTTTGTTTATCTATTAATATCTAAGTTTTATATATTTAGGCTGCACAAATCCAGTGCATACAACGGTTTTTATTTGCTACGATTTTGATTTGAGGCTATTTTATGTTTAAGTTGTATTTAAAAAAAAATACAACATAAACATATATATTTAGATAAGGAGTTGCAATTTTACTTCGCATGAAAAAAAAAATTCATTGTCAGTTTATGAATAAAAAACTGTGCAAGTGCAAGCGGACTCGCGCCCTGAGGGTTCCGTACAAACTTACCTATATAAACAGTTCAATTTCCGGGTGGAGACTCGAAGATTTTTCCGAATTGATTTTTTTTTTTGTTGTGACGTAACAACAAATTTACAATTTTCAGATTTATTGCTATACCCGTGCTTTAAGACCTTGCTTTATGCAAAATTTCAGGATTCTGGGTCAACGGGAAGTACTTTATGAATTTTGATTTCCTCGAGTGTCGAAATATACGTACTTTGAGACATAAACGGCCGTATCTTTTTTTTTTATTAACTTAATAATTTGATTTTTTCACAGGTTCATGAGACCGCAAACTTGAGAATTTGGTTTCAATTTCATCTCAATACCTCCACGCGTTCCTGAGATAAAGAGTCTTGACAGACAGATAGATAGACAGAGAGACGGACGGACCATAAAGTAATCCTTGAAGGCTTCCGTTTTTTTCTTTTGAGGTATGGATCCCTAAAAATACCAAAATAGAAACCTATTAATAAATTTTAAGTTCCATCTATCTAGAATAAAACAAAATCAAAACTGATAGAAAAGCAAACGAGATTATAACAATTTTAAATAAAGATATATGTCCCTCTCGTCAAAATGCTGTTTTGTATGGCGGCTATAGGTGCATGATAAATTTTAACGTCAAATTTCACGTCGGACTTTTCTTTCTTCTTAGCTTTGAAGCTTTAAAACTTTGTTGGTGATGAAGATGGGTCTACCTTTTATAGCAGAACTTTTTATTTCATAATATGATTTTGCATAACAGCGGAGAGCGTAAACTTCATATCGCCAAAAATCATTTAACATACACACATTTACCATAATTATATTCAAAATTCATAATTTTGTTTGTTAGAATTATTTTTAGGCATAAACATATCCATAATAGGTAATTAAAAAGCATAACCATCATAACGCAGAAAGTTCACAGTCAGAATCGTCTTTTGGCATACATTTTATATCGATAGTCATTAGCTGCAGTGGTAGTAGTAATATCAAAACAGTAACCTAAATATTAATTACAAAGTATTGTCGGCCGGAGTGTCGGCTTGGATAGGGTCGACGGAGGCCCCTGCCGAAGCCTCCTATTTATAGGTGGTTAAAAAAAATAACCACGAAGACTAACCTAATCTGTCCGTGTCGAGGTGTCTTAATAAAAAAACTCTTGCACTGATAGTTAGACAGACTATCGCTGGGCGTTATTGTACTTACATGACATTTTTGTTCTGAAAAAATGGTCGGTTTCAGTGAAGTAAGCAACGGGGGTGACGTCGCAGGAAAAACTAGTTTCATACGACTCTGTTAATGTTTATGGGCTGCGTTGATGCGATTTTCATTACAGTATGAGATTATGGAGCTCGCTGCGTTACCTTCGCTAGAGGACGCTGCTGCGCTGGTGGAGGTCATCGCCAATGTTTACTGTTCCGTTTATTTTATGACATTATGTTATGTCGGTCGGGAAATTAAATCGTTAATAAAACTAAATGAGTTTTGGCGGGATTTTTTCAAGTGAACTTCAGTGGCTGTTTAAATTATTCGCAAATTGATTTCTAGTGGATGTTGTGATGTAAAATTGGGTAGTTTTGTATCTCAAGGATCTCTACACAACTGGACAATATGTGGAACAATGTGTGATTATTGAAAGATGCGCTGAAATGGAAAAATGGATCTGAGAGTATTGACTACATCAGCGAAGCTAGCCGAAAAGGCCAATGAATAATAATAATAGCTTAAACCCTGTTCCCGATGCCGGTGGGCTACTATTTTTTATATTTTTAAATGTTTTTTTATTGAAATATTTAAAAATATATGATAGATTAATGAATAAATGGAATAATAATATTCCACAACTATCACACAACGCCGTCTAGTCCCAAGCTAAGCAGAGCTTGTGTTATGAGTACTAGACGACTGATAAACATAGGTACTTATATATTTCTAAATAGATACATGTTATAGATAAATTACACCCAGACACAGAACAAATGATCGTGCTCATCACACAAACATTAGTCCTGGGTGGGAATCGAACCCACGACCTTCGGCATAGCGGTCAGGGCCACTATTCACTGGTAAAATAGGCCAGTCAAAAACTCGATATATTTGCCGCCAAATACTGTAAAAGGATTAGAATGTGTTACTCCCGCATTCTAATGAAACTCAAACTAACTCAGAGACTAAAAACAATCTAAACTTGACACTAACTGTGTGTACAAACTGTGCGAAGAAAAAAGAAATAAAATTAAAATATGATAGCTCCGCAAAAGCCAATCACTTATTTTTCTTTGCTGAGGTGGTCAATACCACAAAAAAAATCTCAGCCCCAATTTATCGTAATCACGTCGGTATCAATGATTTCACATATTGTTCAGTTGTTTTTACATTATAATACCTACTAGGAATCAATTTGCGAATAATTAACTTCAACTCTTCATTAATGGAATTTGTGGAAGAGACACCACAATTTTGCCAATAACACGTGCGGACTATTAATAGACCGTCAAACGCTGGAGAATATTTAAAAATAAATAAATATTTAGCGAGTATTAACAGTAAATTAAAAAATATTAAGTTCATAAAAAACTTCGCAGACGCAACTTGAAATTGTCAAAATAGGGCTATCAGTACTGAAAAATAATTTTACAAAGAACAAGCTTACGATCGGAAGAGGTCAAGAGCGGAGTAAAATCTCTAAAGGAAAAAAGTACACTCATGATTTCAAACAACTCTTACATTGGAATCATTTTGATGGTTCCGTACATTAGTCGGCAGAAATGGAACACGTATAGGGTCACTTTATTGCCCGTCTGTTTCTGTCACCTTTTTTCTCAATGCATGAAGATATAAAACTAAAATTAAGATATATCAAATACTTAAGTCTGCTATCCTAAACAGCAGTGAAAAAATTAAACTTATCAACGCAATCTAAAGATAAGGCCGTTTATAACTCCATTTAGGGCGGAATTCACCAATAAGCCGCTGTCACTAGTGTCACTTGTCTGTATTTTTCTTTTGTTGTAAGTATTTTTACAAGTGACACTAGTGACAGCGGCTAAACGCGATTATGCGAGCCAAACGTTAAAACGCGATTACAATGCGTTCCAAATAAGAATAGGAATGACGCCATGTTGTGACGTCACGAAATACTGTCAAATCGCAAGAAATTGGGCAAAATTGAAGAACTCAGAGATGAGCAAAATTGAAGAACTGGATTCTGATTAAACTATTTTCATTCACAGTTCGTAAATAGATTAAATTTTAAAATTTTCTTGTTTTGCTCACCATAATAATTCTTCGATTTGACGACGTCACTACCTGTCAATCGATCCTATTCTTATTTGGAACGCATTGTAGTTTTATTGGTGAATTCCGCCCTTAGACGCATATTTTGACACTCGCTAGAAAATCTAAGCCCATAGGGTAGTTAACTTTGACCTAGTATCCTGAAATGTATTATGAAGCAAAGTCTCATAGCACCATTATAAGAAAAAAATCTTTTTTTTTTGCGTTTTGGAAATATCTTTGAGACTGGATTTGGAAATTTAACTAATTATCCAAGTAGATTTTGTACGAAACCTGTGGTGCGCGAGTCCGACTGGCACTTTACCGGTTTTATTTTAGGTAAGTATATTTTTTTTTTTAATAAGTATTAAGTATTTATTTATTTATAAAAAAATACATCTTTCAATTTTCTTCTTCTCTTTTTATAATCATTTTTAACCGACTTCAAAAAGGAGGATGTTCTATGTTTGGCTGAATGTATTTTTTTATTTTTTTTTTTATGTATATTCACCGATTTCTCGGTCAATTGTGGACAGATTAAAAAAAAAAAAATATTTAATGGTTATGCTTCCGAGTTAGTTCCATAGAAATGTTGTTATGATCTGATCGTGAACTTCGAAGATATGGAACAGAACTCCTCATAGGATCACAGCAGAATCGTCGTAACAAGTAAAATTGCTTTGTTTATACGTGTAGTCGATGGCTGACTGAAAGAAGAGGACGAATATATCGAACTGATCTGATGATGATGATAAAGTTATTTTGCACTTTTCAGTATTTTATTTTTTACTTTGAAGTCGATTGTATTTTTTTTTGTAATTTCTTTTTTAAATTATAAGTTCATGTTCGAGAATTACTACGAAAGTTGAATGTACAAACTGCCATATAAAATTGAAAGTCCATTGACTAAGGTATTATGAAGTAACAAGAATGCCATAATAATACCTATTACCAAAGATACAATAGCAGTAATAGCTAAAACACAAGGTGAGTGACATTTCACCCTTAGTTCACATAATACGTGAAAGCGTAACTATAATTGAAATGTTATAATAGTAAATTTACTTGTAACACTAGTGCTATTATGATTATTTTGTCATTGGGGGTCTATGAACAGTTTGACCATTTAGAAAAGACGTTCACGTCCATTATCGAAGGTGTAGTGTACCATAGTACTGAATTAGTTTTCAATAACTTGGTCAATGAAAGAAGAATTGAATGCAAGAATGGGGGTTATAATGAAATACTACAATTTACACATTATTATGGTTCATTGTATTACACAATATGGTTCATACATTGTATAATATATTGTTAGGTCAATGGTGAGTGCAAAGGTCTTTGGTTACTGTAAGTGTTATAATAGAGGTTAGAAAGATTGCTGACATTAGTCAGAGTGGCCGTGTTGACCCTTTAGGTATCGGCACTTTATTGTTCGAAAGAGTGACCACGCACGACCCTGGAATGCAAAGGGCAACTAAAAGAACACGGGTGGGTTTTAGCCAGTAAGAAGTATAACACTCGCTCTCGCTCCAACTAGAGCGAGAAAAGTTATTCGATTTGCCACCCAAATAAAAAACCTGTTGGCCTGTTGGTCTAGTGGTTAGTGGCCCTGACTGCTATGCCGGAGGTCGTGGGTTGGATTCACACCCAAGACTAATGTTTGTTGTGTGTTGAGCACAATCATTTGTCCTGTGTCTGGGTGTAAATTATCTATAATATGTATGTACATATTTAGAAGTATAGGTTATAATGTATGTTTACTAGTTGTCTAGTACTCATAGCACAAACTCTGCTTAGTTTGGGACTAGACGGCATTGTGTGAAAGTTGTGGAAAAAAAAGAATCTTTCATATTATAATTTATTTACTGCTGAAGATGAAGATGACATTAAACAAAATGATAAACGCAGTTTGAACAGTTTTTATTAATAGCTTTCGTAATAGGGGTCTTTGGTCACAATAAGACCATGCCAGTCACATCGTAACAGAATACAAGTACCTAAAGCTACAAAATTTATACACCTAAGGGCCTATAATACTATTCGATATTCAGACAGTCTTAGTCTATGTCTATGTATCTCATCGTTCTGTTTCATTCCTTCACACGACATTGCGGCCCATACCCTCTCTTAGAGAGGAGGCCTGAGTCCCAACAGTGGGAACATTATAAGGCCGACTATGCTATACTATGCTATGCTACACGACATTGGCGTAAGTTGCTCTTTTTCTTGAGTGACGCTACATAGACATCTTCTATGTAGATTACCTTCTACATAGGCCTCAAAATCTTACTCACTATTTTATAAACAGAGATACATAGCTGCGTTACAGTGGCTCCGATAATGTACCTGCTTTGAATAAAACCACTTCTATCAAATTCTACAACACAATATACAGCCCCCCTAGTCAAGTTACAACCGTTTCGTTTCGATTCTCTTTTCGTTGATCGCCTCGAGTCGGCCACGCCTCCTATTCCTTTGTTTTGACCACGTGACTGAGCGTTGAGATGACGTCTGAACAAAGCAATCGGAAGAGTGGTCGACTCGAGGCGATCAACGAAAAGAGAATCGAAACGAAATGGTTGTAACTTTGCTAGGGGGGCAGTTGTTTTGGTTTACTTCAAACGTTTTTCTCATTGCTGGCGTTCCACTAGTCGAGTATGGGGTACTGGCTCTTTAACGTGGTAACGGCATTCTATCTATATCCACCCTTAATTGGATCTGATCGCCCATTCATTCATTAATTAGGTTCTGCTCATTATGCAACGATACATAATCCATAAGTCCATCTATTTGTGTTCTACCCGAGGAATTTAGGATTAAAATTGAATATTAGCTCATAATTTAAATTTATGTATTTTATGTTATTGTATTGTTTAACTTTAATTTTTTTATCATTGTGACCATGAATTCATTGGTCAGTAAACAAAAAATAATAAAAAAAAGTTATCAATGAAAAAATGTTTTTATATTTTTTCATAGCAAGCTTTATAGCGCGGTATATACCTATATAATTAAATACTCATCAAAACCATTCCAAAAAGCTCAAACACGATAGGGTTATCTTATTGCGCTTAAATGACTTCCTATGGCCATCTTCCAGTTCCATCATCAGACCCTGGTTACTATCTAGCGCCAAAATATTCATCAAGACGAATCATAAGAGCCTAAACTCGATGAGGTTAGGTCATTTACCTACCGAGTTCTTATGGCCACCTTCCAGTTCCATCATCAGATCAGGTCCATGTCATAATAATTTTGCATTGTCATCTGATTTACACATGCATGCAAAATTTCAGCTCAATCGGTAACCGGTAAGTGGATCAAATTTAATTTGCAAGATTTGATTACAGACAAACAAACATCGGGACAGGGTTAACTAAATATAAATAGCGGCACGAATCTTGAGCGCTCGGCGAAAGAGCGGGGATCGTTTTGCGCATCGTACAATGTAGGCGAGCCAATCACTACAAGGATTTCACTCCCCGCCCCGCATCTCTCTTCATACCACTAAAGAGACCCGATATTTCACTTCTGCGTGCTTCTGCGCAAGTGGAACTGTAGAAGTCAGCGCTCAAGATCCGTGCCGGTATCTATAAAAGCATGTAAAAAGAAAACGAAAAAAGAAGATAGATGATGCATTGAAGGAAGTAGTTCTATGTTTTTTTTTTTTTTTTTTCGGTGGGAAAATCATCTTATGACATCCCCCGCCCTTGGGCGGGGCGGGAGATAGTGTCAGACTTTTACTGACTAAAAACCCACTCCCGTTCCCTCGTTGCCTTTCGTACCAGGGTCGAGTCTTCCTTTCAGAATCAGACCCTTGGCCCCAGTAGGCTTCGACCCTGCTAGGCCCCTACAGTTGCTGACATCTCCTTGAGGCGCGCGTGGAACAGCACGCGCCGTCGACGACTTGGGCTCGGTCCGGACGGTAACCGGACGGTCGGACGGCGAGCCACCCATTGCTCGCCGTCCGCAAGCCTGCGCCTACGATGGCCGGAAATCGGGATCGGAATCCCGGCGGCGATTGGGGCGTGAGGACCGTTGCCTCACGCGATCGGCCGCCTCCTTTGCTAGCATTACTGCTTCGCAGAAGGAGGCGACCGCCTGCCACTCCTCCTCGCTTCGGACCATGGCCTGTACCAAGGCCCGGCGCGAGAGATCGCCGCCGCCGATCGCCCCCACGAGGACACGGCGTTGCTCTGCCCACGCGGGACACACCTCCACCGTGTGCTCCACCGTGTCCTCCGGGTGGTCCGCACAATGGTGACACCCGGGCGTTTCTTCCGCACGAATCCGGTGCAGGAACCTCCCGAACTTACCATGTCCGGTGAGGACCTGCGTCATGCGGTAGGTAAGGACGCCGTGTTGCCTTTCCAGCCACTCCTCAAAGAGGGGAATTACCGACATAATTAAAGTAGTTCTATGTTAGTGCTGTTACACTATAACAGGCTATACTA
The DNA here is from genome assembly GCA_905147345.3 of Mythimna impura. Lineage (NCBI taxonomy): Eukaryota > Metazoa > Arthropoda > Insecta > Lepidoptera > Noctuidae > Mythimna > Mythimna impura. The sequence continues at coordinate 15,610,165 of LR990357.1, read as the reverse complement.
TAGGCATTATAGAACGTCCTTCAGTTACAATTTAATGCGGAAGAAGAAATTTTTAGTCTGAAGGAAAACTTTATAATAAGTAGGTAACTGAAATAAATACGAGATCCTCCATCAGTGAACATCTTAAAAAATAGGTTGAACTCGTATTTAGCCAACTAGCAATAATGAACCTACTGTGTGTGTACCTACACGTTTTTTAACCCGGACTGAGCCCGCGTGGTGGATTACGGCCCATTCCCTCTCCTCGAGGAGGAGGCCTGAGTCCCAGCAGTGCGAATATTATTAGGCTGATTATGCTACGCTATGCTATATTTTTTAAGTTAAGTTTATATTAGGGGTTAAAGTATGTAATTGCCGATTTGTACTAAAAAATTTAAATTCGTTTTTTGTTCAATCAAAATAATTACCATTATTATCTATACATGCTTTATTCAGTATTAAAAAATAACTCGAATTTTCGAAGTATCCATGTTTCTTGTCTAAACTGAATAAAAAAACAACTAAGTCGATAATCGAATGTTGCACAGTTTTTAAAAGAAGAACTTCATGTACCATGTGAAAAAAGTTTCACTCAAAAATCTCAAACCATGAAGGTTCTATATCAATTCGAAGTACATAATACAATAAAACGGCAATTTCATACTTTAACCTCTATTATTTTAGTGAACTAAACTCGTTAAAAAATAAGATGCTCTTTTTGACATTTGAGAAAAACCCTAGAATGTAACTTGGAACGAAACTGAGGGAAACAATAAAATAATAATTAGGGGTCCGGTGTAGTAGTAGCTATTTTAGTAATAGCTACACTACACCGGACTTTTAGGTAGTCCAAATACAAATGTCAAAACGGACTTTTTATTTTTAGACAACTTTAAGTATATTATTTTTAAGAAATAAACTTTAAACCGGAGTAATATACAGGATGAACTTATCAGCGAAACTATGAGGAATAACGAAAAATTCTTAAAGGAGGCCGATATGGATGGAAATTAAAACTATGATTGCAACTTTAAGAAATCAATATTCCTAGCCAGTAATTAATCTGTTGATTTAGGAAAAGAAAATACACATTGTATTATTACACTTTTTTTGAATTCGTGCTTCATATAGCTTCTCCCGCTCTGGGTAGGACGAGAAAGAGTATTAGACATTTACAGACTAAAACTTTTGCGTTTCAGAGCTGCATTAACTCTTTCGAACAATCCCGCAACCAATCCGATGCGGTTTCGCTAATAAGTATATAATTCTGGGAATGACTCGTCGCAAACTACAGGTTAACTAAAATAACATAACTAATTTAAAAAAGGATTTTTGTAAACTTTTAATTTTTTTTTTATTCGTATGATTTTTTAGTTTTTAGTATAATAGTGCCCCTATTATAATAAAAACTAAAAAATCATACGATTTAAAAAAAATGAAAAAGTTTCATTATTCATTAAAAAGTAGTCTCGTCTTAGCCTCGGGTATGGCCACCCAAGGACACTTGAAAAATTTATCCTGTATAAACGGGTGCGTACCATTTGACATAATAACAAAAGTTCTAACGATCACATGACCTAATTTCATTTAATATATTTTTTTTTTAGTATAACGATGAAATGATATAATGAATTATTGATATAATTTCAGTTTACCTAATTTTATACGGTTTAATAAACATTTTCTATAATGCACATTCGAACTAATATTCAGTTAGTATAATATTTAGTTAGTATAAATATTCATATTCTATAGTAACGTTTAATATAATTTTGAAACGTCTTGAAATTGAATTCCTTCGAGCTTTGGCCAAATAAGGTTAGTCAACCTTAACATAGTATTTTGTCTACATTTATAACATTGTTGTATGAATAAATAACTACGAATTATTTATTTTTTTTCTTTCATATTCACCTCATATATACCTGCGTCAGATCCCTTCTATTGTTGGTGAATCATTTGGGTTAGATGAGGTTATAACAGTATGATGTTTTCTGATATTTACTTATTCACTACAGAACTTGGGCAGAAAATGAGTAAATATGAAAATTAGGTCAAATGAAAATTAGGTCAACTGAAAGTTATATAAAAAGAGCAATATACTAATTGAAAATTATATGAGATGAACGTTATACTAAATGTTATTAGAGCAAAAGAAGTTTATATGAAATGTAATATTAGATCACATGAAATTAGGTTATTTGTTTTTATATCATATGAAAATTATATCATGTGAACGTTATTTCAAGTGATAATATATTATCTGTTATTATGACATATATTACACATCCGTATAAACTCACACTTTTTTTCCAATGGAAAGGCAGAAACTACCAACAGATCGCCAACTGCTGCGTTCCTTACGTACTTAAACATAATCCATTCGTTGTGTTATTCACACCCGCCAATATTATGAGCGGTTTATGCATCTGGCCTTTTTGAAGAACACGACCAGTAAGGTCTGTGTATATCCTTCTGAAGCCGTATGCTTCGCATCCGAGGGTTTCCTGGCATTTACCTTAAGAAACTTAGAAAATCTTTTAAACTCAATCATAAGACTTAGGGCAAAACAGTTTAAAGAAAGTTTCTGAAGACCTAGACGTCTTCTTGGTGTAGTCCTCGAAAACTCTACTTTGGAATGCTATCCGTCTTGAGGTCGGGTCCTTGGCCGCGCTAAAGTGTTTTGATGAGTAAAGTTTTATTAGGCTGCTTTCATCTCACGTTAGGTAGTTGCAAAAATACATCTGATTTCTGAGAGCTTTAGAAGAGTAGACATTGTTGTTCATTGGTTAGAGTAAAATTATATTATTTTCAATACACTTACACGAAAACCCGCTCTTATCCCACCGCTTTTAAGCACGCAATAGACTGTTTTCCGCACTAGTGCAAAAAGTGCGCGTGCTCTCCCCCGACACAATGTTATTACAATTGTCATATCAGGATGGGCGCGCGTCGTCTCCCACGAGTCGCTGGTCAACACCTGTTTATTCATTTCTTCGTAAGTGTATTGAAAAAAGTCGTTTGATACATTAAGTGCTTTATCACTGTAGCCCTTGGCACCATAATACACTCACCTACGGCTCGTCCGAATTCCGCCTCGGTCGCAATGACAAACTTTCTGCACTTGTATCAAAATGTACTATTACAGTGTGTAAACTACCTAAACTTATTTATTTTTTCACATCATCATTTCAACTGAGAGACGTCCACTGCTGGATATTGACCTCCCCTAACCGGCACATACATATAAGAAACTAGTAATGCTTCCCCAAAAGACTAGCGGCAATGCCACATTTTGTAATAATAATATTTTTATTAGCAAAAATTCGAAACATTTTGTATACAGAGCTGTCACATACTTCATTACTTTGAGCTTTTACTCCTAAACTAGAAAGATACTGTATCTTCGAAAGCAGTGTCTTTACATACATAGCGGACTAGCAATTATGAGCGTACATTGTTTATGGCAATGGCGATATTAAACACTGTTATTTCAAAATTCGCAATTCGTGGGCTGTTTAGTTTTCGGACATGCGATTTTAAGTAAAAAATTAATAGTACCCTATCGGTAGGAAATAGGAGGCTGCTGGCCAAGATAAAATCCAGCCTTTAGGTCTTTAAAAACAATATAATTTTTGACACGCTTCACACTGTCCATCAAGTGAAACATGGCACACTAAAGTTAAATTAAAATATGACATAACTCTTCGATCCGGCCCCTGAGGCACCACCACTTGAGAAAATAAAGCCAGGTTTTATTACTTTTATTATATTGTAAGGCTTGAAACGGAGGAGCATGGTGTAACACCAGCAAAGCGGTCACGTTTGCGGGCATGCCGCCGCCCGCCGCCTTGCTGACTTCGCCGACAAAATAAAAATAACCCCACCCTTCTGTTCGGCTAGTTGTGGCTGGCAGATAGTGAATTAATGTCATTCTCATTCACATTATTTAAAACGGGTTTGTGAAGCCCATTCTCTAGTTTAATGTTTTTATTTACAGTGCGTTTTTCTGACTTTCAAAAAGAGGTTTTGTATACTGCGAGCAGGTAGGGGGGGGGGGTTTTTTGGCTCGTGAGTTACTTTGAAATGTTTATAAAAAAATAATATATATTATAAAATAATAAACATTTTATTTTCAGGCATCAGAGGCCTATAGAAAAAATACATACTCGTAAAATAATCTTAAACAATAATAAACTAATACATATTATAAAAACAAAACTTATTTAACTATACACGTAATGTCGTCGTTGTGGTATAGTTGCGTAAGTCATTGATGAAAACCATCTTGCTTGTCCGAGTAAGCCAAACTTTCTATAGTACCTATCTATAGTAAATTTGGATTCTTAACTATGAGCAATCCACGGGGAATATGTGAGAACGAATTGCTTAACCGCTGCGCCAACCGTGCCATCAACTTCGACTTCGCACGCTCTAGGGTTTTGTTTTTTGAGTTGGGAAATCATCTAATGACTTTTTCCGCTATAGAGGGCGTATCAGCCCCCCTAGCCAAGTTGCAAACGATAAACGTGAACGCTTAGTAATTTCCAATAGATTTTCAACTTTATACCTATTAGGAGCATAAAGTTGAAAATCTATTAAAGACTACTGAGCGTTAGCGACCGGAACGAACGAAAACACTATGTAATCTTCAATAGATTTTCAACTTTATATCCAATAACATAAAGTTGAAAATCTATTAAAGACTACTGAGAGTTTACGTTTACCGTTTGTGACTTGGCTAGGGGGGCAGATCTTTAACTGACTAAATCCACATCTATATTTCTTCAGTTACTCTGAGTTCTACGGGTTTCCCTTTCAGAAGTCGGCCCATGGCGCCAGTAGGCTTCGGCCCTGCTAGGCCCCTACGGTTTTGCTGATATCTCTATGAGGCGCGCGTGGAACACGTGTCGTTGACGACTCGGACTCGAGCGAGCTACCTATTGTTCGTCACCCGCAAGCCATTTAAGTTGTGTTTGTGTACTTTTCTTATGATTAAAAAATTTGTTTACTCGAAAAGAACAAGGTTCATTTGTAATGTGCATGTAGTATGACTATATTGGAATATATTTTAGCTGTTCGTTCTGTTTGTGGTATCTACCGGAGGTAAATAGCTGAACTGTGTGTAAAAAACGGAAATTTCCTTAATAGGATAACAATTTATCTCTTTTGAAAGGAGAGTGAATCATCATCATCATCATCATCTTTCTGCCCTTGTCCCGTGTTATTTGGAGTCGGCGCAACACGTTTTTTTCTTCCATTCTGCCCTGTCACTCGTCATACTATCACTAACTTCCTTTTGTTTCATATCACTCTTCACACAATCCATCCATCTTTTCTTTGGTCTCCCTCTCCCTCTCCATTCATCCACATGTAAACTCATAACTCTTTTAGTAACATGCATTTCATCCCTCTCTTCACATGACCATACCAAGACAAACGATACCCTTTCAACTTTTCAGTCACTGGCGCCACTTTCAAACTTCCCCTAATATACTCATTTCTCACTTTATCCATTCTCGTCACACCACACATCCATCTTAACATTCTCATCTCCGTTACGTGCAATCTTTTTTCATCCGTCTTAAAGGAGAGTGAATCAATGGCAATAAAAGAAGTTAACTTTTCCATTTAGTCGGAGAAAGCTCGGCTACTTGTAGTCACGTTTAAGGCCACAAGTAAGATCCTATATAATACTTCTAGTCATAATACTTGTAGCAGTATAGTATATTAGTAGGTATCTACGTATTACTTGGGTCAAGGTAGATAATAAATCAATCTTAGTAGTTGACTTAATAATGCCAACATTATTTTGGCAGTAAAGAACTGTCAAATTTCACGTTGATTTGTGATTACATGACAAGCTGCCTAATCATATTCCAAATCAGTTTGAAGGTTCTGCATTTTGGGCACTTCATAATCATGGCGGTAAAAGAGGGGACCTCTTTGAGGAGTAGCTGGATAAGCGTTACGGCAACCTCACCTTCTGCATGACGCAGGTCCTCCCCGGGCATGGTAAGTTCGGGAGGTTCCTGCACCTGACTCAGGTGGCAGAAACGCCCGGGTGTCATCATTGTGCGGACCGCATGGAGGACACGGTGGAGCGTACTTGCCCCGCTTGGGCGTAGCACCGCCGTGTCCTCGTAGTGGCGATCGGCGGCGGCGATTTATCACGCCGGGCCCTGGTTCTGGCCATGATTCGGAGCGAGGGAGAGCAAGTGGCGGTCGCCTCTTGCGAAACAATAATGTTAGCGAAGGAGGCGGTTGCACGAGTCTTAGAACGGACATTCTCATGCCCCAGCCACCGAGACCCCGACACCGACTACCAGCCACCGTAGGCGTGGGCCCACGAGCAATGGGTAGCTCGCCGTCAGCCTGTCTGGTAACCGTTCGGACCGAACACGACTCGGCGACGGTGCGTAGTGTTCTACGCGCGCCTCAATGAGATGTCAGTAATACAGTAGGGGCCCAGCAGGGCCGAAATCTACTGGGGTCATGGGTCAACATCTGAAAGGGTTACTCCAGGTCCTTAGACGCATTGGGCAACTGAAGGAACGTAGGTGTAGTTTTAGTCAGTAACGTCTGACACGCCCGCTCGTTCGGTCCTAGAGCGGGAGACGTCATTAGATGAATTTATACGTTAGTTAAAAAAAAATTGAATGGTAAACGATGATGACAATAACCGAAATCTTATTGACGCTAAGCTGCGTATCAAGCTGTTATTTACAATGAACCAAGTTTTTAACAATTAAATACTATACTTGTACCTATGACAAAGTAAACGTTACGTTTGTAGAAAAAGAGACATGGAGCAAAGAAATGTGATAGTACACGAGAGGGCCTGGCTCTAGGGATGGTTCTACAAAACGTGGCGAGACATCCAGTGGCGTTCAAACTTATACTATTTATTATTCTTTGATGTTCAATAGAATTCATATAAATGAATATTATAAGAAATTGGTTATACAATTCCTGTATCTTAGTACTCAAGATGGATGGAAATTTCAGTTTGATGCTACAATTTCACATTTAGTGGTTGAATACAGAGTCTTTTCACACATTTTAATACTTACATGCTTAATTCTCTGCTCTCAGAAACGTAAAGCTGTAATTTGTTATGGAGTAAATTGAAAAGTGTATCTAGACAGAAGTAAGAAAGACGGAAAGAAAGAAAATTATTTGATTTCGGCAGACAGACATACACACTGTAGAAACAACACTTTATTAAGATTAAAAAGAACACTGACACAGTGTCTCGCTGGTGCACGGAATAGGTTCAGTTCAGGAAAAATTCCACACAAAAAAAAAAATCTTAAAGTGGTCGTAATAAGAAAATATTCCTATATTTTTTGACAACAAAAGAAATATTTTAACTTAAAAAAGCAAACTACAACAGTTTGAGTACTATTGATATTCACGGATGGAATCCTTTTGCGGACGGCGGGCCGCGTGCTTGAAAACGAGAAACTGTAAGAATTTGTGCTCGGACATGGAAAAAACCGCAAGACAGGAGGTTTTATGTAATTTGGAGCTTAGAATAAAACTGACGTGGGCGGTCCGGATAACGCGTAGGTATTGAAGGGACAATCAGTAGAACAACAGGAATGACAAAGGGACGGATATTGGTATCTGTTTACGGATTTATTAAAAAAAAAACATGTTCCTACATACCCACACAACATCAGGCCTGTTTGCCATTTGTCGTATATTTTTCACCTATTTTTTTAATCGTTGCCTAATTAGTGAACAGTCTTGGCGTAGGTACGTCAATAATTTATTTATTAATTTAAACTTCATGTACACTAGTGGTACAAAGGCGGACTTAATGCAATAAGGCATTCTCTACCAGCCAACCTTTGGGCTAAAAGAGACAACACTGTGGTAGGTGTGCACAACAAATAAATAACAGATAAATATCAGTGGAATGTAGTATCATTAAATTAAGTTACAATAATAAAATACTTATTTATGCTAATACATATAATAATTATTATTTGTACTATTATTTAATTTTTTTTTAAATTATTATTTTTGCGTGTTATTGGCGTACGTCAAGCCTATTTATTGTCGTTTCTTATCGTGCATCATGGCACGTGCTAGACAGGACGTACAGCGAGATGGATGGTGCGTAGGTACAGCGGTTTACACAAAAAATTACTCCTGTATTGTGGTTTTTTTGACAAACATGTAAGCTCACATACACAAGAAACCCAGACTCGGAATAACTATCTATAGGAAATGCAAATATTTATTCTATGCGGGAATTACACCCGCAGCCGCGATTCTCTGTTATTTACCATATTTTTATACCATTTTTTAGAGCAGTGGTAGCCGAGTGGTAACGGCCCCAACTTATCAGTTATAGGTCGCGGGTTCAAACCCAGCCAGGCACATTACTTTGTGTAATTTATTTTCATCACCACTGCTCTCAAAACGGTGAACGAAAACATCGTGAAAAAAAAACCGGCATGACCTAGAACCAAAATTCGAAGACATGTGACATCCACCAATCCGCATTGGGCCCGCGTGGTGGATTACGGCCCATTCCCTCTCCTATCAAATGTTAGTTCCATGCTACAGTACATATTAAATTTGACAAGTTCTCAATTCAATAAAATTTATTTATTTTATTTATTAAAACTTAATGCACTAGTAATAAACACTGTACAAAGTCGGACTTAATGCCTTAGGCATTTTCTACCAGTCGACCTTAGGGTGGTGCAGAAACAAAACATGGTAGGTGCAGCTTAAAATGGTAAAGAAATAGAAAAGAAATACAATAATAAATATATTCTTAGATACAAATTAAAAATGTAATTATGAAAAACGAATCCAACAAATCAACGCTGTGATGATTACACCAACTTTCTGCGAATGTGCTCACGTACCATCACCTTAAAAGTGAACCGACTGGACGCCATCCTGATGTTCAGCGGGAGCGCATTCCAAAGAGAGATCGCCTGGAGCAAAGAAGGAGATAAAATCCCTAATTCTAAAATCAGAGATGATTTCAATGTAGCAATAGCTGGTTTCTGTTTTGGCAAGAAGAAAGAGATATATCATTGCCACACAGCATGGTAATGATGCCAGTATCTGGTACACAACTGTGATGGAAACAAATTGTTTAATTGTATAGTTTCGGGATTGTTCGAAAGAGTTTTTTTTTTACAACTATCACACAACGCCTTCTAGTCCCAAACTAAGTATAGCTTGTGCTATGAGTACTAGATAATTTATAAACATACCCAAATATTTCTAAATACATACATAATATAGATATAAATTACACCCAGACACAGAACAAATGATTGTGCTCCTCACACAAACATTTGTCCTGGGTGGTTCTCCGGCTTAGAAGTCAGGGCCACTAACCACTAGACCAACAGGCCAGTCCAAAACCTGTTACCATGGCCCTGGAACGCAAATGGCAACAGGAACACACGTTTTTTCGTCAGTAAAAGATTGACACTCCCTCTTGCTCCACGTAGAGCGGGAGGAGCCATTTGTTGATTTCCCACAGTAAAACGAAAAGAAAAAATTATTTGGTACCTAAAGGATTTCAAAAGGTCTAAAAATTATAGGCGGCATCAACAGTTTAATGTGATTTCCAAGGTATGGAGAAATCACGGTTTGTTAAAATAGTCATGACCTATCCATAGATCGACCTCAGCCAGCTTTGTATAATGTAATTAAACTCTCTATTGCAATACATAATAATTATTTCGTTCGACACAATCTTCTTACAATGGTCGTCGGAGATATGAGACAATACCATTTTGTCTCACGACTACTTGTCTGGATAAGTGATATCATTTCCATTCAATGTTGAACTGAATACATACATTATGTGTCTGACAGTCATTTGTTTTGTAAGGATTATCTCTTCATCCACGATTGTATTTAATCGGCACTGATGGTGACGGGTAATTAAACTCGTGTATCTTTAAGATGGGGTTTTTTTTGGGTAGTATTTAACTGTTCCTCAATTTATTCTTGTTTTCCTCATCATCTTCATCATTTCAGCCGATAGACGTCCACTGCTGGACATAGACCTCCCCTAAATGTCGCCACAATGAACGGTCCTGTGCGTCTCGCATCCATCGGATTCCCGTAACCTTCACCAGGTCATCGGCCTTATAGGGGGCCTTCCAACACTGCGTGTTCCGGTACGTGGTCGCCACTCCAGGACCTTTCGCCCCCAACGGCCATCTGTTGTGCGAGCAATGTGCCCTGCCCATTGCCACTTATGTTGCATTCCTGTTTTATACTATAAAATATGCCTTTATTCCACCATAAAATACTAATTCTGCACTAATTTTTGCTCGTACAACTTACGAAGTATGTACAACTTACGGTTATCGAACGGTCCTTGCTCAGCGTCATTACGATGTCCTGGCGAACCATCTATATAATAGAATAAGTAAAGTCTGCACCATGGCTCCCATGTGTCTGAATGAATGTAAGACCAAGGTCACGAAATGGATTCAAACTCTCAATTACTTTAAAACTGAAGACTTATTACAGATATTGCTCGGTTAACTTAAATAATTTAAAAAAGTAACTTTATGTTTACAGAAATATAGACTGACATAAACGCAAGTTTTCAAGTTGTTATCGTGGTTTCACTCTCTCACACACGTATAATTATATACAGATACATAAACGTACATACATACATATAATTCTATCAACAGGTGCTTTAAACTTCGGTTTGCTTTAAACGTAAACAGATCATTTATTTACATTATAAATATACTGTGCTCGTCTTAGTTCTACTGATATGTTATGTTCAAATGTTAGGCGAGGACGCTGGCACCTTATACACAAGTTTAATCTTACATAGGGTACCAGAGTTCATCAAATCCATTTTCTTAGTAATAAAGAATAATTATAGCGTTCTTAGTACGAAGTGAAAGTAATAAATCAACTTTTTTTTCGTTTACGACTTCTCTTACTCTGGGAAGAGCGAGAAGTCTCAGACTTTTACTAACTAAACCCCACCTGTGTTCCTTCAGTTACTCTTTGTGTTCCAGGGTCACGGTCAACTGTTTCGAACGATCCCGCAGCCTTGGATACGTCCTTAGGACTATACTAATAAGGGGGTAGGTTAGTTTAGAGACTGCATGCGTCCTTCTATTGTGCTGATTCATCATATCATATCAAAATTTTGGCTGAAAGTCGTCCATAGTATTCTGGCGGCGTTCACAAGTCATCGAGAGCTTATGTGCTTAAGGTGAGTCTACACTAGAGCAGTCGAGCATGAGCTGAGCACAAGCCGAGCCACTTTTCTTGCGGTGTCAAGTGTGGACGTACAATGAGCCTATAATGATCACTGTCCTCGAATGTGATGCGAAACCCTTCGTATTCGTCAAAAAACCCACAATAGGCGGTGAACAAATGATCCCGAACCAAACGCACCAGGCGCGAACTTTTGAAGCTAGAAAGTCGGTTCACACTACACGAATTTGTGCGCGGCACGTGCCGCTCGTGCTCGACTCCTCTAGCATAGAACCACCATTGTGTTTACTCAGTAATCGCGTGTAATCTCTCAAGTTATACAATATTGTAACTGAAGTGGGCGTTGACGTTTAATTACTTAATAATTATCTCCATAAATTTCTAAAGCTACTGTTAATTAATAATTTCAACAATTGTATCTGTTTAAGAAAATTAATTTATAGCTTTGTTTATCTAAATTCAATACCTAAATGACGTCAGGACTATAAGGACACCCGGCTGTATTATGAGGCTGCGCCCACTTATGTTATCTCCGTTGTTTGGCCCACTTTACACAGAGCTAAGAAAGGGGAGCACACAGCAGCTGTTACTTTGAACTTGTTTTTATGAATTAAGAAGAGATTTTTATAAGAACAGCGATAAAAATAGATTGCTCCACCGCTTATAAGTTTAGGGGCTATTGTATTACGGATACGAACTATTTTAAACATTAAACTATGAATTGAAAGAAAAACTTTGATGCTAATGACTCTTGCTAACCATTTTTATATCATGCATGGAAGACTTATTTATGGTACATCAACAACACAAATATGGACAAATGACATTCCATGAGGTCTTTATGTCAATAACAGATGTGCAATGTGTGCACAGCATTTGCTTAGATACTAATTATTAACACAATTACAATTTAACAAATATATTAAAATATACTTGTAAAGTAATAAAGAAAATGATGTGACGCTTATGTGTGGTTCTTTATGACGCGTTCAAGAAAATCGTTTCAGGTTTAAATTACTCGCTCTAGGGTGGAGCGCGAGGGCATGTCAGACTTTTGACTGACTAAAACCACACACGTGTGGTTTTAGTCAGTTGCCCTTTGCGTTCTATCACCACGGGTTTCCTTTTCAGAAAATCACCGCGGCCTTAGCGGGCTCGGTTTCGCCACGGACACATTCCTGCCCCGTCCCTGATATGGCACTGATGTGTGGGGATAGATCTTTAAAATACAAGTGTGACGCATCGCTTCCTAATAGATTGCTACGCAATTTTCGTAGCTCGTAGTACGCCGACGCTTACTACGCCGTAGCTGTCTGCTACGAATGCCAACATTGATCGTTTATTCATGATGGATATTTTTGGAATAATAAATAAAGTATCTCGTCTTTGTTTTTGTAGGTATACTTATATTAATTATATTCGTGTAGCTCATGGTCACCAAATATATTAGTTTTACTTATCAAGAAATTCAGAATGAATCAACCTACTTTAACTTCGTCGATGAAGTTCGCAACTGCGTAGCAAGGAATCTATTCAATATGATAATATTGATTGAAAACAATATCTATTTCTGGAATGAGGAGATATGTTGGAGAACTGGAGCAATTGTTATGTAAGTACGATCTCAAGAAAATGAAGACAATGTTTCCATACAAGTACAGGAATTTTAAATAATAAAACAAATTAATTTAAAAATGAATGGTAATATTGCACATCTCCTAGCCTTTCCTTAACTAGCTTGGGATCCGCTTCCAGTCAGTTTTACATGGAGCAATTGCAGACCTCCACAATCCAATTACTGGGTAACACGATTCTCTTTGGATTGCCTGATAGTCAGACTTTCTGCCGTCTGATTATCTATACTGACTAAGGTCTGCGAATAGCAATCGGGACCAACAGCTCGAGCTTCGAGCCACGGGGTGTCAGTAAAAAAATTACATGTGAATTGAAAAATTAACATTTGTACTTGCCCGATTTCTAATCCGCAACATGCATGAGGCATGAGAGGGGCCATCTTGACACTTTTAAAACCATTATCATCATCATTTCAGCCGCAAGGCGTCCACTGTTGGACATAGGCCTCCCCCAAGTGTCGTTACAATGAACGGTCCTGTGCGTCTCGCATCCATTTAAAACCAAAGGTTGAGATAATGCCTTGTTGCATTAAGTCTACCTATACACCAGTCGGTACTGTGCATACAGTGTAAATAAACTAATACTAATTTGGGTCCAGTAGATGGCTACGTCACTAGCAGCGTACCTACGTACGTTAAAAGTGCAGCCCCCCTAGCCAAGTTACAATCGTTCTGTGTCGAATTCCGTTCTCCAATCGGTAACGCCTCGGTGTCAGCAATTGTAGAAAATGATAAGTTGGTAGCCATGTTGACGCGCCTGAGTCGGCCGCTCGTTCTACAATGTCGTTCTACAATAACAAAGGCTGTAGCGTTGAACATTATATCGATATACATTATTGCGAGTCATCATGAAAGTAAAAACTTTAGTAGTTTTTGGAAAGCCACAAACAGCTTAAATCCCAAGTCGGGCCTGCCAGTGTGCGTCGGTGGCGTGAACGAGGCTAAGGCTATTGCCAATTTATTTATGGCCTCGTTTAGGACAGAGTCACCATTAGGTCCATCAACGAGTGGGTCGAGTGCTATGGAGGGTTCCAAGGGCACGCCAATCATGTTCGCCGTTGGGGAGGTTGCGTCTGTTTTGAGGGACCTGAAGCGGGGTAAGTCTCCTGGACATGACGGCTTAAGCGTGGAACACTTACGATATGCGGGTAAGCACTTACCACGTGTATTAACTCTGTTATTTAATTTATGTATGAGTCACTCGTATCTTCCAGAAGACCTCATGAGAACGATTGTCGTTCCTATAATAAAGAACAAGACAGGAGATGCGAGTGACAAGAACAACTACAGGCCTATCTCATTGGCGACAATTGTTGCGAAGGTGTTGGACAGTTTGGTTGACAGGCAACTGGATAGATATATCACCCTACATGACGCCCAATTTGGGTTTAGACCACATTTGTCGACTGAAACGGCGATCCTCTGTCTCAAGCATACTGTCCAATACTATGCAGCAAGGGAAACACCTGTATATGCGTGTTTTTTGGATCTCTCCAAGGCATTCGACCTAGTTTCTTATGACTGCCTCTGGAAGAAGCTCTCCCATGACACAGACCTTCCTGAGGGACTGATTGCTGTCCTGAAGTACTGGTACAGCAATCAGTCCAACTTCGTTAGATGGGCTGGTGCTATATCCGATGAGTACAGGTTGGAGTGCGGCGTGAGGCAGGGGGGGCTTAGCTCACCTAGGCTCTTCAACCTGTATGTCAACCGGCTGGTTTGTGAGCTTAGTAACACCCAAATCGGTTGCTCCATTGACGGGCAATGTGTCAATAATATTAGTTACGCGGACGATATGGTGTTACTGAGCCCATCGATTAGTGCGTTAAGAAGGCTTCTCCGAATCTGTGAAGACTATGCGGTGACTCATGGTCTCAGGTATAACTCAACAAAAAGCGAGCTCTTAGTGTTTAGGGGGCAAAATAAAATATGTGGCACTGTTCCACCGGTTTCCTTGGGCGGAGTTCCGCTGAAAAGAGTCACTCGTTTTAAATATCTGGGACACTGGGTCACCGATAGTCTGTCGGATGACGCTGACTTAGAGAGGGAACGTAGAGCGTTGGCTGTCAGGTGTAACATGCTGGCTCGCAGGTTCGCACGGTGTACGCGTGAAGTTAAGATAACACTGTTCAGGGCCTACTGCCAGTCGCTGTACACGTGCGCCCTGTGGGTCAGTTATACACAGGGCTCGTACAATGCTCTACGAGTCCAATATAATAACGCGTTCCGGGTAATGCTGGGGTTGCCGCGTTTCTGTAGCGCGTCGGGGATGTTCGCGGACGCGCGTGTTCCGGATTTCGGCTCACTGCTGCGGCTGAGAATCGCATCACTGATGCGTCGGATGCGCGACAGCCCCAATAGCCTCGTGGCTACTGTAGCCGGTAGGGTGGATGGCCTAATGGTGTCTCACTGGATTGCGGTACACAGACCGTCTTTCAGGTATGTGAAGTAGGCTTTTTGTATTGTACTGTATTGTGTTGTATTGTATTGTTTTGTTTTGTATTGTATTGTATGTCTTTTTGTTTGTCTTTAGTAGGTATCAATTGTTAGTAATGAAAATATGGATCTCTGGTCTGACAATAAAGTTTATTATTATTATTATAGAAACGATAACAATTAATTCTATAATTTTGAACGATGTGAACTTGGCTACGAATTTTCTATTCGTTTGTTCTGACCACGTGACTTAACGTTGAGATGATGACATTCCAATACATTTGATTAGTTTCGACTAGCGTTAACGATTGCAGATTATCAACTTGGCTAGGGGTGCAGGTTTATGTGCAATAAGAGTACTCCAGCGAATCATTTTCTGGATAAACAATAACTTTTCCTCGTCTCAGTTATTTTAGTCTGTATTTAATTTTCCTTTTGATACCATAGAAATGGCTTAGATTGGATGAGATGTTTGCCAGTATAAAACACGAAATTGTTTTTTTTTTTTTCAATATCTTGTGTGTTGCTAAGAGATATTCATATTTCATTTCATTTTGACTTGTATTTGTAGGTAATTGCTATTTACCAACTGATTTGATGTTGTCTAGGTCACGAACTCAGACGGGGGCCTAATCATCTGCTCGTTACCACACAGAAAAATATATTCACTAGTATCGTTTCTTTAAAAATGTTCAAAGGAAAATACCGATAACTTTTTGACCCTTAATTTGATTTTGTTCGCTCTGATTAATGTTCTTTTATAAAAAAAAAAACATTTGGAGCGGCTGTCTTCTATATTTTTAACGAAAATTTTTATAATTACATGTTTGAGCGCCTGAAAATAGGTTTCTCCCTACTTTTACCCTCCCAAACTAAGGGAATGGAACGAGGGTCTCGTTACATTCCCTTAGAAGCTGAATTTTAGAAAACCCTTTCTTGTTTTTTATTTACATTAAAAAAGGAAACTCTGCGTTATAGATCCCAGGACTTGAGCTGGGCATTGATGAGTCAGTGAGTTTTTATTTTTTAAGGTTGGAAATCATCCAATGTCTTTTCCCGCTCTGTATGTCAGACGTTTTTGAGGGCGTGTCAGACTTTTACTGACTAAAACCACACCTGTGTCCTTCAGTTGCCCTTTGCGTTCTAGGACTACGGAAATTCCCCGTGGTCCTAGCTAGCGGGCATCGGCCCTGCTGGGCCACTACGGTTTGCTGACATCTCTTTGAGGAGCGGGTGGATCACTACGCGCTGTTGACGACTGGGCTCGGTCCGGTTAATTACCGGACGGCCGGACGGCCAGCTACCCATTGCTCAACGTCCGCAAGCCCGCATCTACCGTGGCTGGTAGTCGGGGTAGGAATCTCAGCGGCTGGGGTGTGAGGACGTTCGTTCCCTCACGCGTGTGTTAGATTCATCATTATCTATGACGTAATTAAATCATGAACTTTAATTTTTCACGAATATTATTAGTAGTATTTTATACATTGGTAACATTTATGTAGCTTGAATCTAATGTTGAAGTACCTACCAAGGATAATATTGTTGTGTGTACAAATATAAAACGCTAAACTTATATAAAGCAGCAATAATGATAATTCTCTGAATTATTATGTAATTGTTAATGATCTTTGATATTTATCTTAGGTTCTAAATGGATACTTTAATGTAATAAGTTGTTTGAATCTTTAAGTATCTACTGACAACCTGACAACCTGAGATTTGTAGAAGAGTGCGGGAT
Organism: Mythimna impura; assembly: GCA_905147345.3. NCBI lineage: Eukaryota > Metazoa > Arthropoda > Insecta > Lepidoptera > Noctuidae > Mythimna > Mythimna impura. The sequence continues at coordinate 15,593,140 of LR990357.1, read as the reverse complement.
ATTGTATTTGACGTTTAAGTGTCAGGTCGACCCTTTCCTATTAATACGACTGTTTCTATTAAAATCATCTCGCTTGCTGTCCAGCCCTAGATCTTTACTGACTATCATAGCTCACGTAAGTTATTTAATACGATATCTTAATATTATTTCTAATAATTGTATTGATTCTGTGTGTGTCATACTGTGACTTTTGTTTCTAATTATGTATTTGTGACAAATTATAATTAATGATATTGTTTAAATATGTCTATAAAATGCTATAATTGAAGCTACCATGGGTTTTCTTTCTTTTTCTTTCCCATGATGACCTAGTTTTGGAACAAGCAACTAGTTATTCGATTAATTGACAAGCCTATTTGAAATAAATACTTATTCTTGTCTTTCTGTGCTTTTCTTCATAAAATCCTTTCCTAACACACCTCAATCATAGAAACTTTGATACACAGTAAATAACCGTTATCCATCTTGACATTTTAATATGATATGTAGGTGAATATAAATATATATCCATATAGTTACCTGCATTTTTCAAACACGTGCGGCCTCCTTCGCAGAAGAAGGCGACCGCCTGCCATTCATCGTCGCTCCGAATCATAGCCCAAACCAAGTACTGGCGCGAAAGGTCGCTGCCGCCGATTGCCTCCACGAGGACACGGCGGTGCTCCGCCCAAACGGGGCACACCTCCACCGTATGCTCCACCGTATGCTCCACCGTGTCCTCCAGGCGGTCCACACAATGGTGACACCCGGGCGTTTCTTCCGCCTGAATCCGATGCCGGAACCTCCCGAACTTGCCATGTCTGGTGAGGACCTGCGTCATGCAGAACTTGAGGATGCCGTGTTGTTGATGAGGGGAATTACCGCCGTGATTATGGTGTACCCAATGAGTCAGTGAGAGAGATAGGACTTTATATTTACTAATACTAGCTGACATGGCAAACGTTGTTCTGCCATAGAAATTATCAAAGAAAAAAAAGGGGGTGGGATAGGAAAGTAAAAAATAGCCTACGACCAAAGTTACCAAATATACTAAAAATCATAAACATCGGTCGTAATAAAAAAAATATATATAAAAAAGTAATAAAATATTTTTCTTTCTTTCGGCTAAGCCGTTTCGGAGGAGTTCGATAACAAACTCTGTGAAACAAGATTTTTATACAGTGTGTCATTGACATCGAGGCAAAAACGAATACCATGGATCCAGTATATGATTCTGAAAGAAAGAAAGAAAGAAAGAAAGAAAGAAAACATTTATTTGAGACTCGCACAGGACAAACAACAATAAAATAAAAAAATAAAAAAAGTAACTACTTAATCTATAAATACTTAACAAAAAATAATAGAAAAAACAATATTAAAAAAATAAAAATTAAAGACCCAAGAAACTGGATCCCAAGTTGTAGAATTTTTCGTCGGATTCTTCCTGATTTAAAAAAAAATCTTTACGTTTTTTAATTTAAACTATAAAATCGTTATTCTAACATTTTTAGTGAAAAAAAATGAATGAATTACTTATAAAATTAAAAATGTCATCGGGGTTTATTAGAATAACGATTTTATTTACCCTGGGCCCCGGTGACTTTTTAAATAAAACAATTTTTAATTCAATATTTTTTTTGTTTTTCCAAAAAATATCATTGCCTTGGTTAGAATAAAGATTTGACAATTTTTTTTTAAATTTATAAAACGAAATAATTTTATTTTTAATTAGTAATAACTGTAAAAAGCCGACGAAAAATTCCATAACTGGGGGTTTAGAATCACGTACTGGATCCGTGGTATGTCGATGTCAAAGACTCCGTGTAGGTATATTAGATATTGATTAGTAGAATAAATATTTCTACTACTATCAACACATTATATCTATCAAAACAAGACATCAACAAACGCATGGAGCTCTGTTTTGCACTAGGTTAATATATATGTACATATTAAAGTAGTTTATGCTTTTGACAGGAACAAACAAAAAACAATACTTTAGTTTAATACATCTTTTTGGAATGTTATGGGATTTAAATCCCTATTTTAACCGTCAAACTTGATTGTCAATTAGAGTGAACACTGCCAAATATTTGAGGAAGTGAGGAATGAACCTTTGACTTGATATTCACTGTGATGAACATTGCCAAATTAGGATGTAACAATTATTTTGAAGTATGGATTTTATTTTACTGAATTTTTTTTGCTGGTAAACAGTTTAGGTTAACAGGCCAGGTGATGGATATATTGTGTGAGGAGTGATATGGAAGAATAGCGGCTGCTGACAGGATAGAATGGAGGAAAAAAATATGTTGCACTGACCCCAAGTAATGTAGGGCAGAAAGATGATGATGAGATATATTATTTTAGTAGTATAGTCCCTAACATTACCTTTTGAACTACCGTAAAGTGGGGTTACTTTGGCCCTGAGGTGTAACTTTGACCCAAACTCATTAACCAATAGAAACATAGTAACCAGTTTCTCATGTTCCTATTGGTTAATAAGCTTGTGCCAAAGTTATAGCACAGGGCCAATGTTACCCTACTTTGGTCGGTATTCGATACTTAGCCTGTAACTGCAATATTGCTTTGTCTAATTTCTTTGGACATTAGGGGCTAAAAAAGTATTTGACAAATATTTATATAAGCGTCGCCGTCGTCCGAAAACAAATCGAAACATCGTCGTCATCATGTTTGTTTCCTGTCACGTGTGGTACAAACACGTTGCGGAAACATGACTCAGTTTTGCAATCACTGAAGAAAAATCTTTTCGTAGAAAGAATGACGGAGTTTCTAAAGAATTGCGTCCACAGTCGGCGCGCTTTTGTTAAGTATTCTCTGCTATGAGGAAACAAACCTCGAACGTGAGACGTTGTATTTTTTTGTGCGTAACTTTGATATGATGTAAACGAAGAACTCGGTAACACTTTTTTCCATACCTGTCCACATTATATTATTAAGGATTTAAGTTAAGCCACACAAAAACATATACTCTTGTTACATCACATAACATTGTTTAATGAAAGTCTGTTGCTTCTGAAAATTTTATTTTAATAAATATTTTTTTTTGCTATAAGAACTTAGGACTGGAATAAAAAAAATTGGCACCTCTATCATCCAATTACTTCTCCCGGGAGGGCGTGACAAACTTTTACTGAATAAAACCCATATGTTCCTTCTTTGCCTTACATCCCAGGACTCCGGCGTTCCCTTTCGGACAGCCCATGTGTACGAGCTACGCTGTACATTGAACTTTGTGCACGTCATACTTACGAATGCACATATTGTTTACCTGTGCATTTAACATAGCATTTATTATTATGTAATTATAACAAGTAGCAATAAATCCATCAAGGGAAACGTTCGTCTACTCATTTACATAACATAACATAACAACCTTCAAGAAGGTTACCTAACAGGAACATAACATTTTCACTGTTGGGCATTACAACCCCAACATCATGGCTCCAGTAAGCTTCGGCCCTATGCGCCATCGACGACTCGGGCTCGGTCCTTATAGGACAGATGGACGGCGAGCTACCCTTTGCTTGTCATCCGCAAGCCAGCGCCTACGGTGGCCGGAGATTGGTGTATGATTCCCGAAGCCCGGGGCGTCTCCTATCGAGGCGGCTGGGGCGTGAGGATGTACTTTCCTTCACTCTTGCGGCCGTCTCTTTCGTTAGCCTTACTGCTTCGCAGAAGGAGGCGACCACATCCCTTTCCTCTCGCCCCGGAACATGGCCTGAACCAGGGCCCGGCGTGAGAGATCGCCACCGCCGATTGCCTCCATGAGGACGCGGTGGTGCTCCGCCCTAGTGGGGCACATTTTCACCGTATGTTCCACTGTGTTCTCTAGGGGGTCTGCACAATGATGACACCCTGGCGCTTCTTCCGCCTGAACCCGACACAGGTCCCTCCCGAACTTACCATGTCCCTCCCGAACTTACCATGTCCGATGATGGCATGCGTCATGCCGAAGGTGAGGACACCGTGGTGCCTGTCCAGCCACTTCTTAAAGAGGGGACTTACCTCTGCTATTATGGCGTGCCCAAAATACAAAGGCTGGATCATGAATTTCATTTGTAATTTAATTGTACTGCACGAAAGTAAATTAGTGGCATCAGTTTCTGCGCATTTATTTGGTTTGGGACTGCAGGTAAATCAGCACTATGAGGAAGTTGGGCACGCCATAATTATGGCGGTAAGTCCCCTTTTTGAGGAGTGGCTGAAAAGACCTCACGGCGTGCTCACCTTCCGCATGACACAGGTTCTCACCGAACATGGTCAGTTCGGGAAGTACCTGCGCCGGATTCGTGCAGAAATAACGCCCGGGTGTCACCACTGTGTGGGCCACCCGGAGGACACGGTGGAGCACACGGTAGAGGTGTGCCCCGCCTGGGCAGAGCACCGCCTTGTCCTCGTGGGGGAGATCGGCGGTAACGATATCCCGCGCCGGGCTTTGGTCCGAAGTGAGGAGGAGTGGCAGGCGGTCGCCTCCTTCTGTGAAATGGTAAGCTAGCAAAGGAGGAGGCCACACGTGCACGCGCTTCGGCACCTGGCTCTCACGCCCCAGCCGCTGGGATCCCGATCCTGATTTCCGGCCACTGTAGGCGCGGGCTTGCGGACGGCGAGCAATGGGTGGCTCGTCGTCCGACTGTCTGGTAACCGCCTGGACCGAGTCCAAGTCGTCAACCGCGCGTACTGTTCCACGCGCGCCTCAAGGAAATGTCAGCAAACAGTAGGGGCTCAGCAGGGGAAGCCAACTGGCGCCAAGGATTTGCTTCTGAAAGGAAGACTCGGCCCTGGTATGAAAGGTAACGAAGGAACAGGCAGCAGACATGTCAGACTTTTACTGACTAAAAACCCACTGTTTTTAGTCAGTAAAAACAGTAATGATCCTCCTGGCTCGCCTCTCAATTGCCTCAAGTGCATCAAGCTGATATCGGGCAGATCCGTCCCAAAGATGAGAGCAGTACTCCATACACGATCGAACTTGCGCTTGATAAAGCTTGAGCAGCTGTTCCGGCGTGAAGTACTGTCTGACCTTCGCGAGGATTCCCAGCTTTTTTGCTGCCAGTTGAGCCTTTGCTTCGATGTATGGCCCAAAGTTGAGTGTTGACGTCAGCGTAACACCAAGGAGATCAAGATGGTCGGTTATTGGCACGGTTACGCCCCGGAAAGTTGGAGCAGGGTTGAATTGGCTCCTTTTAGCGGAAAATAGACACGCCTGGGTTTTAGCAGCATTGAACTTGACCAAATTGGCATCGCCCCATTCAGAGACTGCCTCCAAGGACAAGTTCAAGCGCTCGACCATAGCCTCTCGGAGAGACTGGATCTGTGACCCACTAGCCTGCGCGCTGGATATGTAACTCTCAGCAACAGTGCTGTCGTCTGCATACCCAAAGGTACCGGGCTTAAGCAGATCATTTATGTGCAGCAAGAACAATGTTGCCGAGAGCACTGACCCCTGAGGGACCCCGGCATTAATGGCCATTTGACCGGACGAGCAACCATCGATGACCACTCGGATGGACCGGTCACTCAGGAAGTCTGCAATCCAAGCACACAAACCAGCAGGTAATCCGAAAGAAGGAAGCTTACTAATAAGGCTTTCGTGCCAGACCCTATCGAAAGCCTTCGAGATATCGAGGGAGACGGCAAGTGCTTCCCCGTGTTTCTCGATGGCCATACTCCAGATGTGGATGGCATACGCTAGAAGATCACCAGTTGACCGATTTCGGCGAAAGCCGTATTGTCGGTCACTTAGGATGTCATTAGCTTCTAGGTATGCCAGGAGCTTAGTGTTGAGTACACGTTCCATAGTCTTACAGAGAATGGACGTTACTGAGATTGGCCTGTAGTTAGCTGGGTCAGCCCGACTACCCTTTTTGGGCACGGGCTGTACGTTAGCTTGCTTCCATGCAATCGGCACTTTTCCAGCCTCAAATGAAAGCCTAAATAGGCGTTTCAGGATCGGAGACAGTTCAGGCGAACATTCTTAGAACAATTGCCGGTATCCCGTCTGGACCGCTAGCCTTGTTCACGTCAAGGTTACGCAGCACCCTACGGACGTCCTTCTGATGGATGCGAATATCCGACATACTCGTCTCGTAACCATCAGGATTAATCGGGTTTCAGCAGTGGCGGTAGTGAGGGACGGCAGAAGTTCGATTCAACCGACTTAGCCAGGGACCAAAACGCCTTACTACCAGCAGGGTATGATGCGAGTTTGTTCCCGATGCGGCTAATGTGGTCGAACCGATACCTCCGCATCACCTTCTTGCAAGACTTGGCAGCTCTGTTGAAGGCTCTCTTCTTCTGACTCACGTCACTCGCCTTATGCATACGAGCGTCGGCCCATGCCTGGTATGCCGTGTGCTTAAGCGCGTTAGCGCGATCACACTCCGCACCAAACCAAGGGCGAGCATGGCCAGACATTGTTACGTCAGAGAATGGAATGTAATACTCCATCCCCCGCCGCAACACATCTGTCACAGCATCTGCGCATAACGATGGATCATCCGAAGAAAAGCAAGTGGGCTGCCAAGGATAACATGCGAAGAAAGATCGCATGCCATCCCAATCTGCTGACCTATATCGCCAAACCCGCCTGGTGCCTCTAGGGCAGGGATCGGGCGGAGAGTAGACTGATACAGATTTCACCAGACAGTGGTCGGAACTACCTAACGGTGATGATATCGACACTGAATAGCGGTCTGGATCTGTTGTCAGCAGGAGGTCCAAGCAGTTGGCCGTGTGCGAATCAACATCCGGCACCCTCGTAGCTCCCTGGACCAGCTGGGTGTGATTTAACGCTAGCGCAAGCTTTCGCGTCTCTCGACCAGCATGGTCTGTGCACCGGTATGGGAAAAGCCACTCCTGATGGTGGGCATTAAAATCCCCCAGTAACACCAGTTGTGCGGAAGGGTACCTCTGCTGAGCCGCATCCGCCGCCTCACTAAGGTATTGTGTGAGCCTGGTCGCCTCCTGATCACCACTGTGCGAACGGTAGACACAAGCATAGATAATTTTTATATAGCTTTTGCCCGCGGCTTCACCCGCATACATAAAATATAGCTTACGTCACACAGAAATAAAGCAGCTATCAGTAAAAAAAATTTAGCAATCGGACCAGTGCTTTCAGATATTACCTCCCTACAAACAAAAAAAACAAAGAATAAAAAAAACAAACTATACCTCTTTATAATATTAGTGTACATTTCGTAGATCACTTATGAGGCAACCAATCCTTATCTTGATGTCATGGAAAACCCAAAGTTATCATGATACCACTACTTTATCAGTTCAATTAAATTACTTATTCCTAAATAAGTAGATGCGGCTCCCGGGCCACTAGATGTACGGCGATGTGCCACCGATACATGGTGGACGTTCCATACGTGAAAAATTTTTTGGGTATGTGTGTGTTTTGTAAATAATAAAAAATAAAAGGTATGATTCTAAAAATTGACCATTATTCGACAAGGGGGTAAAAGCAGCCTAAAAAAGCCATTCTTTTTCAGAACTTTCGCAACATTTACACAACGGATCTAGCCAATTTAAGCAGCTATTTTCATGTATAATTGAATTACTTCCGTCACTTTGAAAAATAAATTTTTCCTTAACTTTTTAAATGCCACCGCAAAAATAAAGTGGTTACGTTCGGTGCGTGCGTCACAGCGAAGCCAGTTACCTTCCGACTTTGCCTTTGTGCAATCTCGGCGCTGCGTGACCCCGGCGATCACGAGCCGCCGGTCGTGTGTCCCGTCATATGGCCAACTTTTAATTAATTTTGAAACGTTACACCCTGTTACTTCATCGTGGAAGGGCCGTAGCTTAATGTCACTGGGGCCAACTTAATGCGTGAGAAATTTTTCGTAGCCATGACATATGTAAGATGGATGAGAGGATTAAAAAACAAATTATATTATAATAATAATAAATAGCATTGGGTCATGCAAGAATTAATGTTTACGAATGTAACACCCACGGTTGTTGGATAGAGACTGTATATCATGAGGAAGTGTAGCTTTTTACCCTCCACAGTCGCAGGGAATATTTCATAGCTGCTGACGAGTGGCAGTGGAAAAGGGACTCATGCCAATCACCTTGGCTGGCGAGAACTGTCGCAAACTTGTTTATAGTGCTTAACACTAACTATGGCAGGGAGATGTGACGGAGTAAGGAATTTCACAGATAGGTTTTCCGGGCCCTACATGGTCTCGATGTAGACCAATTAGCTAACGTAGTACCGGAAAAATCGCTACTGTGTCCTCGTGAAGGCGATCGGAGGCGACGATCTCTCGTACCGGGCCCTGTTTCAGGCCATGGTCTGGAGCGAGAAGGAATGGGATGCGATCGCCTCACTCTGCGAAGCAGTAATGCTAGCTAAGGAGGTAGCTGCACCCGTAATGAACGGACATCCTCACGCTCCCGCCGCCGCGACAGGGTACGCCCCGGGCGTCGGGCATGGCAGGACGATCCCCAGCCGTCGTAGGCGCGGGCTTGCGGTCGAAGAGCAATGGGTAGCTCGCCACGCCGTCCGGCTGTCCGATAAGGACCCAAGTCGTCGACGGAACGGAATTTCTGAAAAGTAAACTTTTGGTTTTAGAATGGAAGGGCAACTGAATGATACAGGTGTGATTTTAGTCAGTAAAAATATGATACACCCTCTCGCACCACCCCAGAGAGGGAGAAGTCATTGGATGATGTCCCACCTCAAAAAAAGCACCAGGTAATTCGTAATACAACAAGATATATGACAAGCCAAACACTGCTTTTTGGAACTGCCATGATACTCTGGCTATATTTGGATATATTCTTTATGGACTTTTTTATTCAGATTTAGCTGAAAAAAATATTGCCTGGTTTAGTTTCTTTGTTATTGAATTTCTACTTCCGAAATTAAAGTTCTTTTGCACTTTTTAGTGTTTCAAACCAAACCTATCAATAATAAAAAGAATATATCGCTTTAGCCAGTTCTAATCACACGTTGATTTGACACGTTTATAAATGCCTGTTCCTCTGACATTTACATATGTGATCGGACCACTTAGTAGCGACATATAACTTTTATTACCCATTTGTTTTCGGTCTAAAAGGTAGCCGACCTTAATGAGATCAATCGAGTAGAGATGACCGATAGCGAAATGTCAAAATGGCGTCATGTATCCTTATTATTTACTAGCTTTTGCCCGCGGCTTCGCCCGCTTACATAAAATATAGCTTATATCACTCAGGACTAAAGCAGCTTTCTATCGGTGAAAATTTTCGCAATCAGACCAGTACTTTTAGAGATTACCTCCTAGAAACAAAAAAAAAAAAACATAAAAACAAACTTTACCTCTCTACAATATTAGTGTAGATTTTGTGAATGTCGCTGGAGGTTAAAAAAATATTAATTTTATTGTACAATGAATTAATGTGAATGAATAAAAAAACTGGTTACATGAACGAGAATAACATCCATTATATTTTTTTAAACTCCCTCATAAAATGCGCTCAAGCTATAAAATAACAAAAAAAAAAACATGATTATATTCTTAAACCCTTTAAAGGTAAATCTTGTAATACCTTTTAAGAAAGAAAAAAGAAAGTGTTATAGGTACCTACTTATTTGCCACACAAACACAAACAATGAACAAACAAATATCGTACCCTTATTGCAACATCCAGCTATCTGCAATTTTTTACCCAAATTAAGGTAAATATATCGATTCGTCTCATCAAGACGAATCTACAGGTAAAACCGTATAATAGCTACGACACTTGGTTACAAAGATAGCTTCGGAAAAAACTTAATAACCTACAGATTTGATCGAATAGTCTTCTTCAGGAAATAAAAGCTTACCTACTTTTATTGTTATGAATTGGTAATTTTATCCTTCAAAAACCAAATTTTGTACTTTAACAAGTTTTAGATGTAATTGTATAGGGTATAAAAACGTCAAGACCTTGCAACCAATAGGTACATAATAAACGGCAAAAATTGGTTTTGGCTTTACTATTGGTATTAGCCCGAAAATTAAGGAAACATCTTCTAGCAAAACAAACTAAACCAATTCAATTGTTTTTTTTTTGCAGGATAATAAAAACTATTCAAGCTTGTATAATTATTTTTCAAGTGAAATTAATTACATGATTATAGTTTACTTTTACTATTATAGGTTTTGCCAATAGATTTAATGGATTTCATTAGCCAAAGTAACTTATTTAAGCTTACTTTTTACAAGAATGTGTAGGAATGTGTACGGACGCACGATGCGGACGCCTGCATTACTGCTGTAATGCTGGCGTCCGCAAGCGTGCGGGAACGGACATCCTCAGGCCCCAGTCGCTGAGACCCCGACCCCTATTATCAGCCACAGTAGGCGTGACCTTGAGGACAACGATCAATGATTAGCTCACCGTCCGATAACTGTCTAGATCGTGCCCGAGTCGTCGACGGCGCGTAGTGTTCCACACGCACCTCAAAGAGATGTCAGCCAAACTGTAGGGGTCCAGCAAGGTCGAAGCCTACTGGGGCCATGTGTCGACTTCTGAAAGGAAACCCATGGTCTGACACGTCTTCCCTCTCCGCCCTTGAGCGCCAGAAGTTATTGTATGATTCCCCACCTTAAAAACCTGAGATACCCGCAGAGGTCCATAGGTGGTAGTGACTTCTTACAATCAGATGGGTCGTTTTTTCAACACTCGATGGCACAACAAGTGTGCTAAATCAGTCACACTAGAGTTTGGAATCCAGTCCATGCATTTTATTACCAGAGAATGAGCTCAGTAGTTAACTTGCTGGATTGCTTATCGTACTCGTAGATTCGTTCACTTCTGCTTCAAACATTATTTCTCTAAGTAAGTCCGTTCAGCTGTGGTCTGAGTATTTGGCTTTCAATTGTGTCTGAAAATCAACCCGATAAAATAAATAAAAATAAAAATCTTTTATTTCAGACAAAACAGGCCATAAAAAATAAAGAATGGGTGTTCTAATATTGAGGCAACGATTAATAAAAAAGGGCTTACGCCTGTTTGACATAAATTTAACCCGTGCCAGAGGTGGTGCAACCTTTAAGGTAAACCCTTATTCGGTCATTACACCCAGTAATCCATAGATGTATAAATAGTTAAAGAGCCGGCGATATTACGTAATAAGTAGCCATTGCACTGAGCCTTCGGTCTGGATGAGAAGGACATTGCTAAGCCTTGAATAATGTTGGAGAAACCAGGTCACGGCAGGCGCTGAGATTTGCGCATTTTACTGATGCAATCCACGATTCAATAGCAAACCGTTACTGAACTGTTTAAATATTTTTAATTTCCTAGTTATTAAATTAGGAGAAATTGAATCTTTTTAAGATTGACATAGCAAATAGTGACATAATATAACGTAAATTCAAGGATTGTGAAGCTTTTTATTTGGTGCTGTATATTCTTTGATTAATAAAAAGTCAAGCTTTGGATATTTTAATAGGGAAAAAAACACCAAATGAAAAAAATTGCTAATATGTTTCTGCCAAAAAATCTGATACTTGCGCAGTATTGAACCTTACCTAGGTTCAAGTCTACACGAGTACAGATTTTTTCAAGGTAAGCGAACTGACACCGCTGATATACCTCAGGGTTGCCAGGCCTAGAGTATTAATTAACAGGAAAATCTCAAGATAGTGCGGTGCAAGTTTAGCGTCTGTAGCCTTTGATCAAAATGTGGTGTGACCTAGTTAGCGTTACTTAACACCAATCGACCTATTCATTCATCATTCACGCGGGGCGGTACGAGAGGGGTCCAAGGCTCGCACGATGACGTCACAATGTTGGGTTTAAAAATTATCCACCCCTCCTCTTCACCCAGCTGCAGCAGTCCTTTCACGTGACCTACTGACCCAAAATCCAGGGATTCAAGTGACGTAGGCAGTACACCCCCGGCAACGTGTTCTGCTCTTGAAACCCAACAGTTGTATCGAACAGATGGCAAAACTTTTTGGAAGGAGTAGGAACTGCGTTTTCAATGGAAGTTTCTACGTTGAAGTGCAGGTGTGTGCGTGAGGGTAGGGTTCATGTGTGAGTATATGCCCGTGGGTAAAACGGCCTCCCTTCGTGGTAGCCTCGGCAGGCTTCATATACAGATGTAGCTGGTCGGAAGGCCACAGTTTAAAGCTAAAATTAGACATGTCAGAACGTCTAATTCCGGTGTTCCACGTTTGTTAGTTATTCATAACTTAGGATACTTAGTCGAATTTGTAAACAAAGCGACCCTATATCATTCAAGAATTATATCACGTGAAACTATTACGTGACATATACACATAAGACTATTACAGTACCTATATGATATTTTTGTGAAAGCCAAGGAATCGAAGTAAATATAGTTAGTTTCGTTTTTCAATCATGAGTTTGAAAAAGTTTGAATACTGTAAATTTGTAGATAAGTCACAAAAAATACTTATTTTATTTTTTAAAAATTTTCGAGACACGATTCGGGAATTGAAATATTTACATACGTAAGTTTGTACGGAAATCTCGGTGCGCGAGCCCAACTCGCACTTGCCCGGTTTTTTTGAGGTGGAAAAACATCAAAGAACTTTTCCCGCTCTGGGTGGTGCAAGGGGGAGTGTCAGAGTTTTACAGACTAAAACCCATCTATGTTCCATCAGTTGCCTTCTGCGTTCACCGCGGTAACTCTTTCGAACAATCTATAACCTTGGCAGACATCGGCCCTAACTGGCTCCATCCATCTTGCTGACATCTCTTTGAGGCGCTCGTGGAACACAACACGCCGCTGACCCAGACTCCTTACCGGACGGCGAGCTATGTATTGCTCGCCGTTCGCAAGCCTGCGCCTACGGAAGCCGGGAATCACTCTGCGGCTGGCATCGCCCCGGGGTATCTCCGGCGGGGGGAGTATAGCCTAATGCCACATGGTGTTGAGTTACTCTTACTATAATTTTCTTTGGTATAGTTTTGCACTGCCATGAACTTAAGCGCGTGGCTATAATAACGACGTGTCGGTTTAGCGCTGTTTATCCACGACGAAGCGGCCTGACACGCATTCATTATGATAATTTATCACTTCGGCGTCAGCACCGAGTTCCGCGTGCTCCCATCGGAGTAGGCGACGAGGGTGCTGCTCCGATGTGTGTTTCCATTGTTAACTAGCTCTTTGCCGGATTTTTTCGAAATTACCGCAACCGGACCCTCAGTTAAATAAAACAGTATATTTGATCTGTGGCCGTACCGGAAAGGGCAAGGAAGAACGCCCGCCGGTGGGGTTTAGTTAATAAAAAGTCTGATACTTCTTCTCGCTCCACCCAGAGCAGTAGCAGTCATTCGTTGATATACCTCTGAAAAAATATAGCTCTAAAGTTACTGAACGTTTATCGTGAGGCATTAAAGAAATTTATTTAAAAATCTATTAAATAGTAGCAGACCCGGCAGACGTTGTCCTACCCGAAAGCTCTACTTCAGAAAAAAAAATCTGGATCCCGATTGTGCAGCGCCACCTACTGGGTTCAATTGTTTTTAAACATCCAGGAACCTATTCAAATAGGTTCACTTTCATCCAAATCGATCAAGCCCATAGATGTAATATTTTTATATTTCTATAATCAAGCCACTACGAAGGAGCTATTTGCAAGTTCATTATAACAGAAACAAAGAGTGTGCACCTACACAGTCTGAGCCAGCAGACACAGCAATGAAAGGCGTGTTTACCGTGAGACACTGGAACCGGTCACTACAAGCCTTGATCGGCCGATGAACTTATCCAATAATCTCCTTATTTCTACATAAAGTATTTTACAGCGATGTTGAGTTAAGTACGTACAATATGATAACCCTTATGTATGCGCCAATATTGTTGTTAAGTCATTTTTGATACGATATTTTGGAAGCAATAATATCCTTTAACCCTTTCACCGCTCGCGTCGTATTGGTACGACGAGTTTTTTTATTTATTTATTTATTTATTTAAACTTCATGTACAGTAGTGGTACATAGGCGGACTTAATGCAACTAGGCATTCTCTACCAGTCAACAGTCAATTTTTGTGTCCTATTCGCCAGGGTCGTGTGTTTGCGACTGGGTACTCCATCACATTTAGCTCTTCAATCCCCATAGGTGACCGAAAAGCTGACCAGATGGAGTATTTGGTCGTGGATGTGCGACCCTGGTATTTTTTTTTTTTAGTTGGGAAAATCATCTTATGACAAATCCCGCCTTGGGCGGAGCGGGAGATAGTGTCAGACTTTTACTGACTAAAAACCTGGTCCTTCTTTGCCTTCGTCCCAGGGCCCCGGGTTTCACTTTAACACTACCCGTGGCCCCAGTAGACTTCGACCCTGCTGGGCCCCTACGATTTGCTGACATCTCCATGAGGCGCGCGTGGAACAGTACGCGCCGTCGACGACTTGGGCTCGGTCCGGATGGTTACCGAACGGTCGGACGGCGAGCCAGGAATAAACGCTAAAGTGTTTGTCGGATAAATTCGACGTAAGCGGTTAAAAGGTTAAATATTTAACTCAGCGTAACTCTAGCTGTTATGATCGGTTTGTTTGATAATAATTTCCAATCGTATTATCAGTGTCGTTGACCTGTCTGCGTATTGTTTTGTGGTTTATTTTCTTTGACAGTGTAGTATTAAGGTAATCTAAGTAGGCATTGAGTTCTCGGTATTCGCTTAGTGAGAGCTTCAAAGTGGTCTTGGCAGTGGCATGTTGCTTTTTGTTAAATCATTTTAAATGATTAAAGGGCATTGCCTAAAACTGTCCCCACCTACAAACAGATTTGAAACAGGTGTCATTTGAAGCGTCTAGTTGAATAGAGTTTTTTTTTATTATGGCAACATACCTCAAAAATATGAGGTTTAGGTTTTCTACATCCACACTAATATTATGAAGAGGTAAAGTTTGTTTTTTTGTTTGTAGGAGGTAATCTTTGAAAGTACTGGTCAGAGTTAGTAGTGTTTGCTAAACTTTTTTCACCAAGGGAAAGCTGTTTTATTCCTGAGTGACTTAAGCTACATTTTATGTACGCAGGCAAAACCATGGGCAAAAGTTAGTATAAAATATATTTTTTTTAACCTAATCTAACCTAAGTTTTGCGCACATAATATCTGTATGGTACATGGGGTTACAGAGACACATTGATTTTAATGCACCAGCACAAATGCTTTATCATATTTTAACAGATGACTAATAGTAAATGTCTTTGTAGGGACAAATAAACACATTTTTTTCTATAAGTTTTTTTTTAAATTAAATAAAAACATCATATATTTTAACAACCAAATCAACTGTTTTGTCTTTTGTGGATAGGAATAAACAAACTGACATGTTTCCTATGTCTGTTAGAGACTGTGGACGGCGGCCATACAAAATCGGCATCCTCCTTTCTAAAATGTGGGTCTACCTGCCTGAGTTCTCGAAGAAAATACCAAAATCACTATGTGCCTATAATATGTATTTGAGAAGTTCCCTCAATTCCTCATGGATTTTGATAAAAATTGGGACCAATCTGGAAGCATATCCTTTCAGAGGAAAAAAACAATTTTTTTTTCTAAAAAACAATTTAATTGTCCATAAACGACGGACTTCTGAGGTAACAATTAAAAAAAAAATAATAATGATAAAAATATACAACCAAATTGAGAACCTCCTCCTTTTTTTGAAGTCGGTTAAAAATAATAATTATATATATCATCTGCACATGTGTCTATCTTGTGTGAAAGAAAATTAAACATTGATCGCAAGTTAATGTTTAATTTCTCATCATATTAAAAAATACTTTTCTAAGTCCCATTAACAATCTTGTTACAATGACCGGCTGAACTCTCTGGTAATCGCTTAAAGAAAGACCCATTTCAAAGTCCATAACTCTATTTATATAAAAGGTTGCTCGAAGTACTTAATAATCCATCAGTCAAACGCAGACAGTGTTTAAACTCAGCATTGTTTAAAATAATCCCTAAGGCAGTGGACTAGAATTCAAACCTTTCATGAAAATTTGTTGGTCGATTTACTGAACTATTTCTACTAGCACACAAAGTGAATAAATCACGGTATATCGAAGTTTGAGAGAATAATGAGTGTTTTTAGGATTCTGTACCGCAAAAGGAAAAAACGGAACCCTTATAAGGATCACTTTGTTGTCTGTCCGTTTGTCTGTCAAGACCCTTTATCTCGGGAACGCGCCAAAGTATCGAGTTGAAATTAAAACCATATATTCAGGTCTGCGGTCCCTTGCCAGTGTCAAGTTTAAAAAGTATTAAGTTTTCAGTAAATTTTTTATTTTGAAATCCATTAGAATTCTAATGTTTTTGCAGGCGGCAAATGGATCGGGTCAGTCACTCGGTAAACTTTGCTATGGTAGTCAATACTGCAATAATTCTCAGCTCCATTTTACCGAGATCGCGCCTGTTTCAATAATTCCATACATTTTCCAGTTGCGCAGACACTTGAAATACAAAACTACACCAATTTTACATCACAATATTTACTAGGAATCAATTTGCGAATAACTAAAACAGACACTGAACTTCACTCGAAGAAATCCCGCTTAAAACTCCATAATGAGTGTTAGATAACGTGTAGGGAAGGCGGAGGCTGCACGGTCGATAGGTGCATCAGGTCGTTGACCCCCTGTTCAACTTCTGCTGAATATAGACCTGTTTCGACTACCAACCCGCGCGCTGGCCTATAAATATGAAATGCCACTTTTGACTGCAATGCGGTTACTGTACCGTACGTGGGTGACCCCTATTTTAAAGTTTACTAAAGTCTCGTCTTTATATGGGTCCTTAATGTAATTTTAATGGTCTATTTATCTACATAGATTAAGTTATCTACTCAACTTTTTAGGTATACTTTGTTTAACTTAAAATTTTATTTGAAAATAATTTGATTTAATCTTTCTTCTTGGTATTTCACGTACATATGTTTTTTTTTAGGTGGGAAAATCATCTAATGACAAGTCCCGCCCTTGGGCGGAGCGCGAGATAGTGTCAGACTTTTACTGACTAAAAACCCACTTTTGTTCCTTTGTCCCAGGGCCCCGAGTTTCGCAGGGCCCCGGGTTACGTACATATGTACGAATATAGCTGTTAATAAAATTAAGAGATTTTTTTCGGCGAAAAATATTTTAAGTACGAGTATATCTTTTTAGAATATCATTTAAGATCCGGGTTTTCAGGGTTACACGTATTTGGGACGTCCTTATTTTTTACCGACCATCGATCAGGCAAAAAAAGTTTGATGAAGGCGTATTTAGTCCAGTGTGTCACGCAAATTGAAAAAAAGTTGCCCTTGAATAATATGCATGTATTTTATTTATTAATAACTTAACATAAAAGAAAACTTAAAACTTTCGAGCGTAAATACGATGTTTGGATGTCCCACGTACGGACCTTTTCTTTTTATCAACAAGCGTTCAGTGAAAAAAATGTGATGGAGACGTATTTCATCCAATCTGTTCATCATCATCATCATCATCATTTCAGCCGAAAGACGTCCACTGCTGGACATAGGCCTCCCCCAAGCGTCGCCACAACGAACGGTCCTGTGCGTCTCGCATCCATCGGACAATCATAGTCCACATCGGTCATCATCGGTCCACCTTGTAGGAGGCCTTCCAACGCTACGTCTTCCGGTACGTGGTCGCCATTCCAGAACCTTTCGGCCCCAACGGCCATCTGTTCTGCGAGCAATGTGCCCTGCCCATTGCCACTTTAGTCCAATCTGTTATGCAAATAAAAATAAAAATATATATTACCACAGGTCGGAATAGGTACTCATAAACATAAACATGAAGATTAAATTTTAGGATGGATTCAAAGCACAATAAGTAATTTGCAATTTTATAAATCCAGGGATTTAATAGTCAAGTTTATGATACCGGGATTGTAAAGGAGGTATTATTATCAACTCTATGTTCACGAAAATTAGGTAAATATACTCTACCTATTACGATTTCTGATTATTACCCAATTTAAGCTGTTGATCCCCGCATTAACGCCGGCGTTCACGCGCCATTGTTTTACTATTGTGTCTCTAATTACGCACTCAAAAGGTTAAAGTACCTACATAATTACTCTAATTTTCGTCATTTTTTTCATCATTTCGGCTGAAAGACGTCCACTGTTCAACATAGGCTTCCCTTGAGTGTCGCCACAACGAACGGTCCTATGCGTTTCGCATCCAGCTGATTTCCGCGACTTTCACCAGATCATCGGTTCACCTTGTGGGAGGCCTTCCAACGCTGCGTCTTCCAGTGCGCGTTCGCCACTCCAGAAACTTTCGGCCCGTCGACCATCTGTTCTGTGAGCAATGATGAAAATTTTTATAGGGATAAAGAGGGTCCTTTTTCACTCGCCTATCGTCAACATCGAGCATGGTTTAAAAGCTTGTTCGAACGCAATCCTACGCGATGTTTGACGAAAAGACAACGCGAAAAAAGGGAGGGATAACGCCTGTAAACTCTGTTAGCATTTGGTAATTCCGTGATTTACTCAAATATTTTACAAAATTTGTTAAAGGAAATACGTGTTTTTTTAAACCCTTAAAATTTTTTGAATAAAAGGCAATACCTATCCTTCGTTTAGAATCTTTATTAAATTTGCAAGGCTTCTATTGTTTTATTTTTTTGACTTTTATAATTTTTGAGCAAATTATGAAGTGTCAAAGTTCATGCAAAATAGCAGATTTTCAGTGGTATTTACTGGTTTAGTTTTACACAAATTTATAGATTGGTTTCAACAGAAGCCTAGATAATATCCACAAGATACTGTGTTTCCAAAATATCTAATGAAAAATGTGTAATAACATCATAATCGCGAGAGAGCGGTTGTATGAAAACAGTGAAATTGTATGTCGAGTTGCATCTCCCTAAATACTTAAATTATTCTGGTCATGTTTTGTAGCTCTTAGTTAAATAATAACAGCGAGGCAGGTCAAACTTCGAGGTTAAGCCACGCTTACCGAGGCCGGTCTTTAGATGGATGACCATCCATTACATGCCGAGTTTCCTCCGTACCTCAGGAAACGTTGGTCACATAGTTAACAGTCGTTACAGAAGCCTAAAATCTGACCAGATTTTTATCACCACTGCTATCAAAACGGGGAAAATATCGTGAGGAAACCGGCATGTCCTAGAACAAAAAACTTCGAAGACATGTGATATTCACCATCTCGCACTGGGCGCGCGTGGTGGATTACGACCCATTCTCTCTCCTAGAGAGGAGGCCTGAGTCCCAGCAGTGGGAACATTAAAAGGCTGATTATGTTATACCTACTATGCTTATACTTAATTAAAACAATAATAAACTACAAAACTTTCTGGTTGCACTTTTATGATCGGCTCACGTGTGACTGGTGCGTAGGCGTCGTCGTGTGCGGTCGCAGCAGGTGACCGACTGAATGCTGACAAAGCTGATGTTTTCCATACGAGTATGTGTAGGCACAGTACAAATATAGAACAGTACAGAAACTACGTACAAATGTTCGAAACGGCACACTCACACAAACATACGCATCGACGAGACTCCTAAGCGTTTCTCGCGGTGCTGTCAGTAGCAAGAAACGCTTATGAGTCTCGTCAATGCGTATGTTTGTGTGAGTGAGCCGTTTCGAACATTTGTACGTAGTTTCCGTACTGTTCCATATCTATACTGTGGTGTAGGTATGTGTAGGCGAAACATGGATTATCTGCTAGTTAATAAACGTGATTATGGTAAAGCTGAACGGTCTATTAGTTACACGTTTTGTAGGAAACATTGTCATGCTAAATGATCGCCGTAGAGAATTACTATATATAGTGGCCATTTGTTTTATGAAGTTTTAGAAAAATACCGGGTTTTCTATTGCATCTTTACTGATACTTCTTCTTTTCATGTCGACGGACTCGAATTATTGAGCAGGTGGTTATGCAAGAAGAGTAGTATAGTAGGTGACCCAAGTCCTTTGCTGTGGCTCCACACTCGCACAATGTTAGATTTCGGTCGAAAATACCCGATTTGGCAGATTGTTTTTGCAGCGGCCAACCTGGGACCGCAGTCGGTTAAGAGATATCCAGATTGGCCAGTACAGTTCGTGCCCAGGGGGGAGATGTTTCGATGTGATGATGAAATGTGGAGGAGTTTTTTTTTAAGGTTAAATCATCCTAATGACTTCTCGCGCTCTGGGTGGAGCGGGAGGGCGTGTCAGACTTTTACTGACTAAAACTACACCTGTATCCTTCAATTACCCTTTGCGTTCTAGGACTACGGGTGTCCCTTTCAGAAATTCTCCACGGTCCTAGCTAGCGGGCATCGGCCCTGCTGGACCCCTAAATTCTTCGTTTGTCCCTTATGACTATTGAAGTTGCTTCGTTTAATGCAAGTACTTACTTAAAAATTTTGAAACAATAGTTCAATAATAAAACAATTATAAACATTTAGAACTGATATACTAATACGTTTTTTCGTTTTTTTATATAATAATAATAATCATCTTATCATTACTACACTTTAAATATATAAAAAAATACAGTCAAATCTTTAATAAACAATATTTAAAATCATTAATTTTAATTACTGAAAGATTTACGGGCTATCGATTAAATTAGAGTATCAAAACAAAAGGTTAATAAAATATATCCTAGAGCTACAAAATTCACGCTTTTTTTCTAACAAACCAGTTATATACATACCTATGTAAAAATACCAAGTAGTAGTTCAAAAAGCAGAATTGGAATAATTACGAAATAAACTATTCTTGTATTTATAATTAATTAGTTTCATTTTAATTTCGATTAATAAAAAAAATACATGCATATATTTATGTACCAAACTATTTTAATTAGGTAATTAGCATTATATACCTACTAGCTTATCTGCCAGCGGCTTCGCCGGCATGAATGTCGGTTATTGGCGGCGAAGTCGAAGCCAGATAAAATCTTTTTTTTATTATTGAAGTTATACTTCTTTTGTCGCAATAGAGAAAAATGATGAGAGTGAATTTTTACGATGCGCGCGCACACCGACACCTAAATTCTACATCGTGAAGTTAGTTCTAGGTGGCATGCATGAAAATTGATAACTATGTTCAAGTTGTATATTCTAGTATTTTTATATTTAGAACACGTGTTTCGTAAGAGTACAATTAAACAGTATGAATAAATAAATATTATTTTGGTGTTTTTATTAAATCAATTTCTTATACGACGGTGATACTAATAATTTATTAAGTTAATAAAACCTTTTTATTTAAATAAAATCTTTTTGATTAATTTTAATATTTATCGTTAATCACTACTGCATTTTAGTTATTCTTTTTCCATACGCCAATGAAGTATAACTTCTAACGCGTGTACATAAATACACACACTCTTTTTTTATTATTGATAGGCTCGCGTTTGACCACCATCTCACCTGATGGTAAGCGATGGTGTGGCCGACGATGGAGCACGCTTGCCTAGAAGTAACCTATTCACTCTTGACTTAAAGACCCCTAGGTTGTAGCTATCAGGGAACACAGACTTCGGCAGGGAATTCCAGTCCTTAGCTGTATGAATGCATTCCCAAAACGCTTTGTACGTATGGGTGGGATGTCCACCATGTACCGATGGCGCAACGCCGTATGTCTAGTGGTCCGATGATGGAACGGACTTGGTGGAATTAAATTGTGCAATTCCAACGCACACTCCCCGAAGTGTAATCGATAGAAAACCGACAGGCCAGCAACTCGGCGTCGATGCTCAAGGCTAAATAAATTAATACTACTATTAATTTAGTTTGTTTAAATTTTTCACTAATTAAAATGAGTTTGTTTAAATTTTATAATAAATTCACTGATTAAAAAAAAAAAACGATTGATAATGACTGTCCTCAAACCTTGTTAATGCTTCAGAAGATGGGCTAATTAGTAATATTTTGGGACGAAGGAAGCGTATAGTTTGTAGTTTGGGACGATCTAAGATTTTTTTATGTGGGATAAAACTCAGTGGGCCAAAAAGAATAAACAAGAGCTAATCCCCTAATTTATTAAAGGTGTGAAGAGATGTACCAACTAACATCAGTCTTAAATCTTTAATTTCAAGGATTAAACTAATGTTTAAATCTTTTGTTTGATTCAGTTGACTCAGCAGTAGTACTTTGCAATTGCCAATCCGATTAGCATGAAAAATAAAAGATTCCAATGAATTAAGAACCTCCTCCTTTTTTGAAATCGGTTAAAAATAATTATATGTTAGAAAACTACACTATCGTTAGTTTTAAACATTAAATTACAACATACATAACAACACCACTCCGCCAAAAAACATAAAAGCCTAGAGGTACACTAACACTGTTGTGTTTCTTTAGTAAACAAGTGTGATTTTCAGAAAGACATAAGTTTCGTAATGAAATTAAGTATCTTTGTCTTTTCTTCTCATTTATATCATACCTTAATGCATGCCTGGAATGTAATGCCTACTACAAGCATGTTTTTTTCGTTGTGAAAAGCGAACTAAAAAAAAATATTTAAAGGGCTCAGAACAAAGTGATCTAGTGATTAGTGTCTGCTTTTCGTGTGTTTCAATACTCTCGGTTTTGGTTGTCGCATTGAACTGAACAAATGTTTTCATGATTTCCGTATATAACCAAGTATATAGCCAAGTGTTTTGTTCTGTTTGTGTACAAAACAAAGGCCATGTTTAGGAATGTATTCACGACACAAGACACATCCTGTTGTTGATCCTAACTCTTAAACAAAAAGGAAAACCATTTCGCTTGCCAAGTGGCAAATGTGGTGCTTATGATAATTATGAACATTATGCTAGTCACAATAACCATGAGTTGTATAGACAACTACAAAGATGTATTTTATGGCATTTCTTATTTGCTACTTGTTGATATGAATTTTATTGTTTGTATTCGTAAAGTTGCGCAACGGAGTTTTTATTGGCAATTTAGAAGAGAAGATAAAAATTAGGGAATGGATTAATTTTTAGGCATATCTTTGATATCGTTTTGTTAAGATGCTCTTATGTAATTTCTGTTGAATAATTAATTCTAACTTATTGAGTTATGTAACTGGTGACTCCTCATGTAGATGAGTATGTTTTAGGTTTTGTGTTACAGATCAGGTTGTTCATCAATTGAAGTAGTTGTTGTTTGTGTTGTTTTATCTTCTGATGTCTTGCATATTTTTATTATGCAAGGTAAATATATCAGTCATAAGATTGACTTTGTGATTTTAAGTTGTGCTTCTTCATAATTATGAAAGCTCTCTGTGTGTTAAGGGCTTGCTAAAGGGTAAAAGGATTAAAAATCAGAAATAAGTTTCATAGTTTTATTTTAAATACGAAAACTCATGTTAGTCGACAATAAAAATTACTTAAATCTAATTGATTTAATATTTAAACTAGCTACTTATTATACGGTAATATTAACTGAATTGTTTTCTAATCAAATAGTAGACAAATAGTATATCTATAATGTATAGGTACAAATTCGAAACATTGTCAATTAGTGATGATTAAGTAAATATACGCTATGATTGTCGTGTGTTATGTTGTATCGTAGTACTTAAATTCCACACACACACCATAAAGTGATAGTATTAGGTACACAATTCTTATAGTAATAGTATACCGTATATCTAGACCTACTTAGTTTCCAAAGGTCGAAAGGCACTATGCTTGATTAAACAAAATCAAAAGTTTATACATTACATTACAACTCTCATTAGACCTCTGCAGTACAAACATCACTTACTGATACTACAATATTAATAAACGATGTCAAAACGCATGCAGTTATGTGACGATTCAAACGAGTACATAATAAATTGTGATTCGATCGAATTTTAGTCTAACGTAATTTAGATTGGTGTTCTAGAGTGCAGTAAAGTTTACAAATTATGATAATATCCAGTGAGTAGATATTAGAAAAAGTGTCAACTAGTAATGTTTCATAGACCGACAGCTAGTTGCAATTCAGTACACAG
Organism: Mythimna impura; assembly: GCA_905147345.3. Lineage (NCBI taxonomy): Eukaryota > Metazoa > Arthropoda > Insecta > Lepidoptera > Noctuidae > Mythimna > Mythimna impura. The sequence continues at coordinate 15,569,213 of LR990357.1, read as the reverse complement.
TCTTATGTATTGTCCCTTAAATAAAACTAAACGAGTCACAGCTCAACGTAGCAACGCAGCGAGCGCTGCGGAGGACGCCGGGAGAAGGCAGCTCTCCCGGCCACCTCGCTTGGTCCTCTATGAAGACATCGTTACATCGGCTTCTCGCCCAGTTTTCAGTAATTATCTACTGATATGATGAGAAGTCGCCTCTCCAGCGCTTTTATTCTACTCATAAATCTTAACCAGTCTTAATCTTCGCCCGTGTCCTGACCAAATGTTAGTTTCCTTTATCGGTTGAGGCCCATGGATGCATAGCACACTGCGTGTCGGGGTACTCTCTGAGTCGGCAGGCCGGAGAGACCGCGTACATAGGTGTAGGTCACAGGGGGCCGAAGAATCCGCTTCGGTTGTTGTTGCTTCTTGGGTGGTCGTGTACGTTCCGTTGGAGAGCAGGACTGAGAGCGCGATGAGAGGGTCAAACTTTGGAACACTCGCCGAAGAGACACGGTGGAGCGGTGACGGCGAGGGTGGTCGGAGCCGTCGCTTCCGGATTCACTGATGGAGCACGAAGATGGGTCATCAGTACGTCCACCAGATACACTTTCGTTGCTACTCGAGCTGCCCATGGAGTCCGAGTCGTTAGCTCTTCGAGAGAGGCGACTGCTGAGAGCTTTCAACAGTCTTCCGCCACGGGGAGCTGAGATAGTTTCCGTCATCTCCTCGATCGGTGGGCACACCACTATCTTCGGAGTGACAGACTCGCGGCGCGGTTTGTTCTTCGGCGTCCGCTGTTGTCCAGACATGTTCTCCGGCAAGTCGCTGACGAACTTCTCACTCGTCATAAAGTTGATTCCCAGCTTATTTTTCATTAGGTCGACGTTATCACTTTCTTTGCAGAAGGAAACACAGTAGTATATTTTTCGATTTCGTTGTCACAACGAATTGTAACAAATGTTGTGTTTGGAAACTTTTCCGTTTATCAAGCGTAGTAGTTGAGTTAGGCGCGTAAGTTCGTTTCGTGAGGGTTAGTCGCGAACTGTTGGCGGTTGGGAGGCTGGCATGGTTTATATGGAGTTTCCCGCGCATGCGTAGTGTTAGGCCGAATTGTTCGTGCACTGGTACACGTAGATGCATGCCTACCGCCCGCCGGCGTCACTGGGATGTCACTATGGATACCTTGTAATTACAAAATAATGGGATTGTGCAACATTTTGGCGAATATGTTTTCACCTACTGATGGATTAGATTAATGACGTGAAAATAGAGCATAGGCTTTTGATATTATAGAATCAAAATCAGACCAAGTTTATGTTCCCTGCTAGGAGAGATAATCGAAACGAGATAAAGCTATTTTACCTTCAGAAAGGAGTTTTTATGATGATCTAGGTTTGTTATTGTATTGCAAAATAAACGTTCGCTTATCATACTTAAAAACATAACGCCTTTTAATTCTATAGCAGCAACAGAAACCTATTCGAGTCAATGAAATCTTAATTACTGTAGGCGTTTGATATAAGAATTACTCCAATAATGCGAAACTTAATTTAGTGGTTAACATGAGTGCATTGACTTATCTGATTAATGAATTTGTAATTTTGTAAACTGTAAAATCTTAAAGGGTGATCGAAATCTATTTGGTTTGTAAGTATACGCCGATTTCGTAGAAGTTTGAAATCAATTGCAATGTATGTTGTCTTGTCGCCTAGGATTTTTCGATACCTTTTTTCCACATGTACTGTAAAACTTTGATGATATTGAAAGTTCTACTAAAACATTGAATAGATATCTGTTCTATACTATAAGTAATAAGGTCAAATTTGTAAATATTTAAATTTAACATTTTGATTTATAAAATAGGTAACTTAACCAAAAAGATAATTGATGTAATAATTACATCATCCTGTTTAACTGTAATTTATTGCGAGAAGAAGTTAATTTCTCGGTTGTGTGTAATAAAGACACGGCCTTTGATCATTAAACGTAGGTTTTCAATACAGTTAGTACCTATATGTTTAGGTGTTTACCCAGTAACGAGTGGGCTTCTATATTCAACATATAAAATAATCAGTCTATAACGTTTTCACTACTAGGACACGAAGCCTCCACCATATGAACGAAGAGTGCTACGAGCTCATTATAGGTTGTAGATGGCTTCTGAAGTCATTGATCAAGCATTGATCTTATAATGAAAGTTACAAATTAATATGAACTCTCCATGAGCGCAGTAAGGTATAAGAGTATGGTTGAAAGTTGCCATTATCAATTTCATAGTTTGTGGTATTGTTCGAGAGAGTTACCGCAGACCTAGAACGCAAAGGGCAAGTAAAGGAACACAGGTAGGTGTTAATCAGTAACAGGTGGAAACTCCTTCTCGCTCCACCTTTTTCTACTTGTAAATAACGCCTTCCGTACTACGGAAGACGTTATTTACAAGTAGAAAAAAAACTATAACATCTTTTTTACTATTATTGATAGGCTCGCGTTTGACCACTATCTCACCTGATGGTAAGCAAAGATGTGGTGGGTGTCTACGATGGAGCACGCTAGCCTACAATAAGTAACTTATTCATCTCTACAGTAGGTAGGTACATCTGTTATTATCAAGAGTCCTTCGACGAATCTTCAATCTACGCAGCATACAGCGAGTAATTAACTAATCATATGACGTAAAAAGGTCATAACGCAGATCCCGTGGTGTAAACGAAGCCACGTGGTTTTTCTTAACCATTTCTTAAGTCACAAGTCGGCACGTGGCGTCCTTCGATCTCGTGCGAATTGCGATCGAGTTGATTAATTTCTAATTGATTTTATTTGTCTCGATTCGACGTCTCGCCGAGTACATGTGACGGCAGCAGGTGAGCAGGATCGAGTGTGGGATGGTGTTTGAATTCTTTTGCCTTTCGGAACGTGTTCGTGAAAACTTTTGCGCAATTTGATTTTTCACGTGATTAGTTCTAAGGTTGTTACGTGTTAGCATAAAAACGGAAAGTGTGATCATGTCACGAGGGAATATTGGAACTGGGGACGGCTTACCCAAAATTTTCTCGCCGTGGTTTTATGGGTACGCAACTTAACTCTGGCTTCCTTTTGATAGTATTATTATGTAGGTGTTATCTCCTGGAGGACACGGTGGAGGCCTGCCCCGCTTTGTGTCCTCGTGAAGATGATTAGCGGCAACGACCTCTCGCGTCTGGCCCTGGTTTATGTCATGATACGGAGTGCTAAAGGAATTTTAGTCAGTAAAAGTCAGCCACTGCAAGTTTGTAGTTAAAGTTTTTTTTTCAAACATTGTGAAATGTTTGAAAAAAAATCTTTATCGATAATTTTTATTATTCTTTGCTTTGACTTCACCTAAAATAATTTTATGTTCAAAGTTCAAATACCAAGTGCATGCACCTACAAAGTTGCCGTGTAGGTATACATGATTCGTACTTTGGGCTCAAACTGAATAAGTGCTGTCTGTTGACAATAATGGAAAACCTCTTTTTAGGGTTCCGTACCTCAAAAGGAAAGAACGGAATCCTTATAGGATCACTTTGTTATCCGTCTGTCTGTCAGTCTGTCTGTCAGGACCCTTTATCTCGGGAACGACGTACGATTTTATTTAGGGAACGTTAGCTAACCCGCACTGGGTCTGTGTGCTGAATTGTGTGTGTGATGTACCAGTGACCATCAGTAGACATTTTTCCTGTAATATTATTCATCATTGAGTTTGTTTTTTATTAAACACTGAATAATTTTTTTCCATAAATACTGAAATATTTGACGACTGCAGTCTACTGTTACTAGAAGTTTATAAAAGCATGAAGTTTTATAGTAGCATACCGTGTTATCTTCAATGAATTTTAAAACATGTAGGTAATCGTGCGTAAGATTGTTGACAGCTGATAAAAACTTTCATGACGGCTGAAAACTTGGCATCTGCGAGCACGTTTAGTCTCCGGTGCTAGCTGCCCCGTGACTTTAAAGACGTCACGCTCACAACACAACTGCGTAGATTTTTATTGCACAAACATAAGTTTATTGTGACTGTTGTTCATCTAAACATCCTTCCTATAGCACCTTAATGCTTACTTTACGTTCTAGTGCGTAAAAAGGACACAGGACTGAACTTGTCCATGATTTTTCCTATAGATCCGTTCTTCAATGAAAACAATTCGTAGGTCTATCATTAGTAAACTGTTGGTAATTGAATTTTCAAATCATAGCGTTTTATGGTAACGAAGGATAATAATAATATAACCTCTTTATTTCCATAGAAAATGACTTTTACATTTCATAAGATTATTTATAAATTACCATGCAGCATAAAATAACAAATATTAAAATTCACAAATCAATGATTCATAATTAACATTTACATAACAATTTCTAAATAAATATAAAATTCCAAATTAATATAAAATTTCTAGATATCAAATAAATAAATTTCAATTTTTCAAATTACAATAATTACAAAAAACATTCAATATGGACCCCTTAACGAGTAAAGGCCTCCTCCATTTTGCTCCAAATCTGTCGGTCCTTTGCGTTTAAGATCCAATTTTCACCTGGATTTCTAATTATTTCGTCAACCTATTTTTCTTTTGGTCTACCTCTTTTCTTTTTGTTTGTTGGTCCTTGCCAAGTGGTTACTCTCTGTGTCCATTTATCCTTGTCCATACGTGCAATATGGCCAGCCCATCTCCATTTTAGTTTTTTGGTACTGGTAACGAAGGATAAAACAACTACAATATTCAGCATAACTATGGTGAGTTTTTGGTAAACAACTAACCATAGGTTTAGCCGTTTAAAAGTTGGAAGAGGTATCTTCCAACTTTAAACGGCTAATAAAACAATTGGTGTAAAAGTTACTCAATGTTAATTTTACTGTAATTTTACTTTAGTTTTTTCTTTTCTTTAATTCATTTTGTTAGAAGTAAATATGTTATTCTTTTTGAATGAAAAAAATATCTTTAACCCGCATATACTAAAATGATTATGTACATATGAATCAGGCACACGGAAAGTTTTCCCCCAAACGACCAACTTAACAACACAATACTGATTAGTGAAGGCTCAGGCTCTGTTACGCAATGATTGAAATGTTTGGTTTCATAATCATACACGGCTGTGACAGGCTAATTTTAACTGAAACCGGAGCCTATGGTACACATAACAAAGTTACTTAACACACAAAAATCAAACAAGCATTAGGGTACACAAAACAGTTCTTCAATCCATCAAACTATATCGAACTTAACATTGTTTTTTTTTTTTAATACCAATTGCAATGTTATTGAAATCAACACCGAAAACAGCATTTTACAAAATATTAGAACGGGTAATGAGCAAACGACTAATGAGTTACTTAGAAAATAATAGCATAGCATAGCATAGTCGGCCTTATAATGTTCCCACTGTTGGGACTCAGGCCTCCTCTCTAGGAGAGGGAATAGGCCATAATTCACCACGCGGGCCCAGTGCGCGTTGGTGAATGTCACATGTCTTCGAATTTTTGGTTCTACGACATGCCGGTTTCCTCACGGTGTTTTCCTTCACCGTTTTGAGAGCAGTAGTGATGAAATAATTACCAGTGATCGGAGTGGGTAGATTGATTTTTGGTACTTGTATCATAAATGCACACAGAAAGAATAACATGGATAAGCCATTTTTCCGGAAAGTAATTCCGGTATTTCCGGATTCAATTAAATATTGTTAATGTTGGTAGTGATATTATTACTACTCAATTCAAAATTTAAAGGAAGGTATCAAAACTAAATTAATTTATTATATATTTATCTGTTGAATAATAAAAACATTTTTTTTTTAGCCTTTTTACGGCCACAACTTTTTATAAATTGTTGCACTTAAAGGGTATGGTCCACCATTCATACAAACTTTGGCCACAGTATAGCAACAGTGGACATATATTAAGACAACTTCAATTCATAGTTTATGAAATAATAAACCTTTTACAGCTATTACAGGTTTATCTAAAAGTTGGAGGAAATGAGTTAAATCAGTTTTAATTTTTATATTGCTAGAGTCAAAATGGCGGCTGTAGCACAGCAAAATAAACAAACATTTATTTATCCATTTGGTTAATCATTTTCTTCGTCGTTTAAAATTAGAACAACGACTAAAAACATTATTTAAGTGACTTTGTATTAGCTTATTTATTCATCAACAAGTATCATTCAACATTAACATCTGTAGTATTTTATTTACATATTTTTATTTTTGTTACTTAGGTATGTATTGGTACAAATTAAATAGTTCTTACCTGCCGTGGATAAATCCATTATTGTATCACAGATCACGGATTTCAGCAACTTCCAAAGAATTTCGTCTCATTTGAGTAATATTTAAAGCACAATTAACACAACGTTGGCTTCTGCGGGTCGAAATATTGTACGAGTCGGTTTCCATCTGTGGGAAGCTGGAGTTGTTCAAAGAAGTAGAAACAGAGTCCGAGATAGAGCGGCAGGGGTCATTGTCGTACATAGCAAATTCGCAGGCTGAGGTTGTCGGGAAAAGCGAGTGCAGAGTTTATTATGAAAGAGAATAGTTATATTAGTCACAAACTGAAATATCGCAATTGAAATTAAACGCGGCAAAATATGACACTTGTTTTTTTCTTCTCCTAGTAGGCTAAGGTCATAACAACATATCGCCTACGCCATCAGTAATAAATATTTTTTTGAGTTACATTATAATTTCACATCACAATATCTAGGTACTAGGAATCAATTTGCGATTAATCAAAACAACCATTGAACTTCACTCAAAACTCCCGCAAAAACATCGATTAATATTTTTTTTCAATAATATAAGCAAAATAATTGTATTTCGTATGCATTTTTATCAATGGACCAAATGCATATTATTGATATAATAAATGATGTTAAAATAAATTGATGTTCTGGTCGATTATTAAATTGAAAATTCTATGCAATCTTTATTTTTATTATTCCGCCTAAAGGACTTTATATCCATGGTCAAGAAATAATTGAAAAAAAAAACTTCAAAATGGTTGCAGGAACCAAGGAAACACTGAATAAATGAATATACTTATTGTTTAATATTATTTTTCCGAACTTTAACTGACGTGATATTATTTTAATAATTATTTCTAGTAAATATTAAGATTTTTAGTATAAATAATAATCTTGTCCACGGCATTGAAAACCTCTGGCCGTATCCGGACCACTCCCTTTCAATATTTACGCATTGGTACACATTGTTTTCATAACCGGTTAGTGCATCACCCATAATCCTTTGTTCTGATTGGTCGTTGGGTTGTGTCAAATCGTGACTATGTGCCGTTAAAAAAAAAGAATAATATAATATTGTTCATTTTCAATTCCGGAGGAATGTTCATATTAATATGTATATACGTTTCGGATCAATGACCCCAATTCAATCTACCTACTCCGATCACAGATAATTACACAAAGTAATGCGCCTGGCTGGGTTTGAACCCGTGACCTACAACTCGTAAGTCGGGGCCGTTACCACTCGGCCACCACCTGCTCTCTATTAGAAAATAATAACTTCATTCAATTTGCAGTTTGCTTCGGTAAATCAAACTCTGATGGCTCTGATGCTGTGCATGATCTCACAGACTGTAACCGCTGTATCTTTTCATAGGTTATCTGAGTGAGCATGCCCAGAGTGTGAAGATAAATAAATTCATCAGTGATAAGCAAACACTTACCTACGGAACTCCTCAGGGTTCGGTTCTTGGACCTATACTCTTCCGGCAAAGTCATTAGTTTCGCTGATAACACTGCATTTTTATTTAGTGCCTGCCAAAACTTGACATGACAAAACATGACATTCTGTAAAAAACCAACCGACCAATGGACCAACGGACCAACGGATCAACGGACCGACGTATCAAAGGGATTATTGGGCTTAATTTAGAAGCATCGCATTTATAGTTGTGTGATGCATAACCAAACCTTTTGTAGTCTCTGTCGATTTATGTACGTCATTACGATGAAATGACATAATGTTATAAGCTAGTATAATCGATGTCTATTGATAACGTTATGTCCATAACATTTCCATGGGTTGTGCGAAAGTGAACCCCGGGGCCCTGGAACAAAGGCAACGAAGGAACAGGAGTGGGTTTCAGTCAGTAAAAGTCTGACACGCCCTCTTGCTCCGCCCAAGGGCGGGAGATGTCATTGTATGATTTCCCACCTAAAAAAAAGTCCATAACATTTGTAAAGCTTAATTTTTACAGAATTAAGTAGTCATAGGTTTGTGACAGTTAGAAGATACTGTTTCTTTTAATTTTAATTTTATGTTGTACACAAAACTTTGAATAATGTAATTTGTTTTTAGGAATTTGAGGGCTTAATTCATTAAACCCCAAGCGTTCGCTCTCTCATTATATTTCTATTGTGTCTCTAATTACGGCATTCGAAAGGTTAATTGGCAGTCGTAGGATTAGTTTATTCTGCGTTACTTACTTATGCCTATACCTATGCGTGATCGAATCAGGAATGAAGATATCCGCAGGGGAACTAAGGTAGCCGACATAGCACGAAGAATCGCTAATCTAAAATGGCAATGGACAGGGCACATTGCTCGCAGAATAGATGGCCGTTGGGGCCGAAAGGTTCTGGGAATTAGTACCCAGCTGTATGACCTTGAATAATATTGAGTAAGAGGAACATTGATCATGTTTCATAAACTAAATACATGATACCGTAGGCACATTTGGGCACGCCACAATCATGGCGGTAAGTTCCTTCTTTGAAGAGTAGCTGGAGAGGCGTTACGGCGTCGTAACCTTCCACATGACACAGGTGCTCACCGGACGCGGTAAGTTCGGGAGTTTCCTGCACAGTATTCGTGTGACTCGTGAGGGAACGGACATCTTTACGCCGCAGCTGCCGCGACAGGAGACGGCCCGGGCGTCGCGAGTTGCAGGCTGACTACCGGCCTCCGTAGGCGCGGGTTTGCGGATGACGAGCAATATGTAGCTCGCCATTCGGCCGTCCAATAAGGACCAAGCCAAAGTCGTCAATGATGCGTAGTGTTCCACGCGCACCTCAAAGTGATGTCAGCAAAACCGTAGGGGCCCAGCAGGGCCAATGCCTGCTAGGGCCATGAGGAATTTCTGAAAAGGAAACCCGGAGTCCTAGGATGCAAAGGCCAACTGAGGGAAAATTAGGTGGGTATAGTTAGTAAAAGTTTGACACGCCCTCTCGCGGGAGAAGCTTTCTTTCCCACCTCTCAAAAGAACAAAAAGCCGAAAGAACATTGTCTATAAATTATTATGCACGAAGTTTCAGTCAGTAAGATTTTAATATTCGTCTCCGAATTCCACAGATGTTATGGGCATCTATAAAGCCGTATCTACGATAAAAATTAAAATGTTGGTTATTTAACGACTTTCAGGAAGTTAAATATGGTTAAATGCTTTCGTTTTTGTTTATCTATAACAAACATCTAAATCGGAAGCTTTGTGTTACGGCAATTTTTATTTGTGGAATGTTTAAAAATATACTCCCATCCCGGAGGATATTTTTGAACATTCGGTGTACTACGACTTTTTGTTTCTAAATTTAAAAATGTCCGAGAGCCGTTGTAAGTGAATTTCAAAAGTAGAACGTTTAAGTTACTCATCTTTTCACTGTTATTTAAACAATAACGATGATTTTATTTTTGTATTGTTTTTAGTTTGGATACTAAACCTTTTAAGCCATGTCTTCGTATGACTAGTTAATTGGTTTAGCATTAGAACATGGATGTACACATTCTTATGTTTTTGTAGTATTTGGCAGCAAAATATCAACTTTCTCGGCAAACTTCGCTAAGGTAGTCAACACTGTAATAAAATTCTCAGCTCCATTTTACCGCGATTGCGCCTGTTTCAATGATTCCACATATTGTCCAGTTGCGCAGACACTTGAGATACAAAAATACACTAATTAAAACAGCTACTGAACTTCACTCGAAGAAATTCCGCCAAAAACTCCCAACAGCGATAATATAGGTAAATATTACGTATAGTTAAATGGTCTGAAATATTAAATCATGTAGGCACCTCCTTCTCCACCACCTTCCCTCTCCTAAAGAGGAGGCCTGAGTCCCAACCGTGGCAACATTATAAGGCCGACTATATAGGCACCTATTTCTGAAATCAAGCGCAATTTCAAAGCTAATTTGTTCCTTAAATGTCTATACGAGGACAAGCTTAGTCCAAAATAATACCGAATAGGTATTATTTTATTTTGAAAGATATATGTGTGTGCATTCCATGAGTTGTTTTGTAATAATGGCAGTGTGTTCGTGTTAGTGCATCATTATTCCGAACGCGGCTTGTGAGCCGAGGGATTGGGCTATTTTAGTAAACATGCATTGTTCAACTGTTGGCCCACAGAACGACGGCGGACCAACGCGACGCTCGCGCTGCCACCTACATATTGATAGATATTGCTAAATTAACGTATTTTTAACCGACTTCAAAAAGGAGGAGGTTATATGTTCGGTTGAATGTATGTTTTTTTTAGGGTTCCATACTTCGAAAAACAAAAAGGAACCCTTAGAGGATCACTTCATTGTTCGGCTGTTTGTCAAGGTCTTCTTCCTCAGGAACGTGTGGAAGTATAATATTGAAATTAACTTCAAATAGAGCGGCGAAAAAAAATTAAACTAAAAACAACTTAAGGCCATCAAAAGATACAGCCGTTTATGCCATATATTCCGACTCTCGCAAAGGAAATTACAAGCAATTTTTTTTTTATTTACACCTACAAGATGCTTTCCTTTGACGATGACGATGTCATTATCCTGGTTTGCGGAACGGGTAACTACGGAACCCTACTCTGTACCTGGCTCGACACACACTTGGTTGGTATATTTACATATTGATTTGATGTAAAGGTTTAGCTAGATATAGACTTTGACCATGTTAGCTGGATTAAATTCTCAGTCATTTTGTATTCAGGAATTTTAATTAAAATGAGTTATTTACTGAGTTCGAATTAGGGAAACGGAGTTGTACCGTTGCAAAGAATACGATAATAAAAAGTAGGTATTCAGCTTCCTCTACTCTTTTGTTATTTAATTTCGAATCGTAGTAATATTATTTTTTAGTAGTTTTTTTTTTTTTTAAGAAAAATATATAATTATTCAAATATACCTAACAACATTTATTTTAGATACCTTATAATTATCCACGTATTGTGTATTTTTAAAATATTATAATAATGTATAACGAAATTGATGAACTCGCTTTTACTAAATTGTTTGTTTTTATTTGTATTTTATACTTAAACTTATTCTTAGTACACTTTTGTTTATTTATTCAGTTAAACTTTGTTTAAACCAACGCCGGTTAATATGCAACATAAATAATAGTACATTATGATATAAGTGTGTAATGTTAGTGATTACCGTCGAGGCGGTATTTAGACCCGAGCCGTGGCGAGGGTCTTAAGAGAGCCAAGAACGGTAATAATTAATTACTCACGTGTGTCATACGACGTTTTTCAATACACTTGTGAAGAAAATAACAGTAAAACTAGCAAAGTTTTCTGTGACATGGCGGTAAAAATCTGTTTTCATAAGCCGCGCATTTTTTTTTTTTACCCCATTAGGAAGGCTAAGGTATTTTGATCATACTGCCTAGTTTTACGTTTATGTTTTCTTGCGTGAAAAGTTTTTACGATAATGTCTTTCGTAGTGACAATAGAATACGGATGTAACATTTTCTAATGATTTTGTAGTATTTAATTTTATTTAATTAATACAGCCACTGAACTTCACTAGAATAAAAAAAATCACGCCAAAAACCGCGCGCATCTTAAAATGGCGGCCATAGACCACGAAAAAAAAACAAATTTTATTTGAATGTACGATTTGTTTTACTAAATGTTATTTATTAAATAAATCATTTGTACAAGTTAAATTTGTCCATTTTAACTTGTAAATTGGATGAAATAAGTAAGTAAAATACTAATTTATATACTATTGAATGCAATAACTTAATGGGAATTTTATTCGAATTCAAAAGTTTTGCGAACAAAGAGGTTGAACAAAAAGGTTTTAACTACATTATAGCACTAGTGCGTAATGGTAATCAAAATGTCACAGTTTGGTAACGAGTGTCATTATATACCTAAGTGCAGTGCAATAAGAGTCACTTTCTGAGCAAGTGTGTTAAAAAAAAATTAACCCAACCTTGGCTTTTTAAATAGATAAATTTTGAAGGAAATCAACTCGATCACCTAATCTTTAAACAAAAATTAAAAAAAAACTCTTTTTAAGTTTTTTTTTTATTAATTTTTAAAATTTCAATCACTGGATTTTGTGATTAGTTTTTCCCGTCAGATATTTGCAAATATAACAAAAAAAACAGAAGTGTCAAAATTAATACGAATCTGTAGTTTGGAATTTATCAAACTCATGGACACACTGGCCCGTTCTGGTTCATAAACATTCCAGCAGGTTCAAGAAGTCTTTCGCAAAAGGTTTTGCTCATTGAAATTGAAAGAACAAAAGAAATTACCTACTATTAATAATTTTAAGAATCCGGGACAGTCAAGTTTAATTATTGGACACGGAACGACGAAAAATTCCTTTCATGAAATCTCGGCCATCTGGCAAATCTAGTTCAAGTCTCGGGTCGCGCAGTGTAATTAGACTTTTTCATCTGTAATTTGGAGAAATTACAGGTTTTTTTTGTTACTTTTTATCAAATAGCACCCTGGAGGCTGGATTTATGCCCAGCTTTCAATAAGATTAAAACATATAGTAAAACGTGCATAGTAGCAAGTAGGCCCTTGCAAATACAACTTGGCAAAGTGGGGGATTATAGACCACTCCGACTCTCAGCGTGAGTGCGGTGCTCCTGACCTGACGATGGCCCACTTATTAGAGTGCCCAAAGTGTCCCTACACCTGCCCTTCGGAGGACCTAAAACGCCACTGACGCTGTTTTAAACGTGGTTTACTGATCCCAAAAACTTTGAGGGAAAAGAAAACCATCGATTCGAGAAGAAGAAGAATGTGGTAGTAGAGGGGGGGGGGGACTGTCAAGTAACAGAACAAGGATAGCATAACATAGCATAAGCAGCCTTTTAATGTTCCCACTGCTGGGACTCATGCCTCCTCTCTAGGTGAGGGAATGGGCCGTAATCCACCATGCGGGCCCAGTGCGGGTTGGTGAATGTCACATGTCTTCGAATTTTTTGGTTCTAGGACATGCCGGTTTCCTCACGATGTTTTCCTTCACCGTTTTGAGAGCAGTGGTGATGAAATAAATTACACAAAGTAATGCGCCTGGTTGGGTTTGAACCCGCGACCTACAACTTGTAAGTCGAGGCCGTTACCACTCGGCCACCACTGCTCTATACTGAACAAAGATGCACGTATTGAAATGTGATGTCATCGCCAACGGGTTACGTGTGTATAAAAGAGATACTTAGTGAAATATTCCCATCATGCCCCCACTCTTTCTCATACCAATTGCCATTTGAAATGATAATTACTGCTTCATTTAACCATAGAAACCTGATCTATTTGAATGTTACATATAGCATCAACATCGTCTCAGAGGCGTACACAAATAAAAGACAGCCTTTAAGCTAAAATATATCTGCTATTCTATTTTTGAAGGGAATTTAGTATTACTAACTAATCATAAACTACAGGGTTATCAAAAAAACTGTCAGGGTTACATATTGCTGGAAAGAGTTACCGTGGCCCTCGCAAAGGGCAACTGAAGGAACACTGTGGGTTTTAGTCAGTAAAAGCCTGACACTCCCATTCACTCCACGATGATTTTCCACATCAAAATAGGCTTTTCAATGAAAACTACACTCACACAGTTATAAGTGACACCAAAACAAAACATTGTACAGCCATTCTTATTCACCTAAAACAATCAACTTTAAAAAAAATTACTGAAATTTAAGCTGTAAAAAAAATAAACTCAGGCTAATACCCAATACTCGAAATGCAGGCGTGATAATTAGTTATAAATATTATAGTAGGTAGGTATATATATGTAATGAAATGACATTTCATTTTAAATTGAATTTGCCGCGCTTCGCGCGTGTATTAGGTTGTCTGTGAAAGTGAGTAGAAAACGTATCGGGGTGACAGGTAAATAAATGGCGGATGATGTTCAGATTATTTTGTTAATTTAATGTTATAAAAAACTCGTAGAGAGATAAATGAAAGGATATAATTGAGGAGGCGATATTAGTGAACTTTAAATGTCGTTTCTTTGTATTTTCAGGTGAGATAAAAGTGTAATTCTCATATTTTGTTGTAATATTGTAAAAGTAAAATTCTGTTAAATAAATCTTTGTATTTTCAGAGAAACAATTTGTGTTTAATAGCAAAATCCTCAATAACATATCTTATAAAACGACATTTTCGTTAACTAAATGAAGATGGACCAGCTGCAATTTGAGTTTACGATGATAGCTTCAAATGATGGCAAATCTAGTGTATTAGCCATAACCGCAATATTTACAGAAGAAGGAAAATGTTACGTTTTACCTGATGAACTGAAGCCGGTGATTCATCATACATATATTGTTAAAATGAACACTTTCTCAAAAATAAAAAATAGCATAAAGAAAAGGCACCAAAGCAGAAAAATATGGATAAAATTGGATGAAGATCTAAAGAAAACATATATAGATGAGGAAGGTAATATACAATTTTTAGATCAATATTTAGAAGAAATGAGCACAAAACAACCAAAAGACAAAGATCTGAAGTCTGCAACATATCTTGGAAAAATTAATAGAAACTACAACAAAGAAAGAAAATCAACATAACCTAAAACATATTTCAGAGAATTTTATTATAGAAAAATTCACAAGCAAGAACCCTAATACAAATGTACAATAGAAGATAAATTAGAAATTGAAGAGCAAATATCCATGTTACTAAAGAATAATTTAATAGAAGAATCTTACAGTCCTTTTGCTGCACCAGTGACATTAGCATTTAAAAAAGGTGAAAATAGAAAATTCCGCTTATGTGTAGATTTCAGAGAACTGAATAAAACTGTTGTGCCACAAGCTCAACCTTTCCCATTAATAGATGATTTGATTATTAAAACAAGAAATTGTAAGTATTTTACTGCACTGGATATAAACTCAGCATTTTGGGCAATACCACTACGGGTGGAAGATAGAAATAAAACAGGAAAAGATTATCCTCTCAGAAGAATTTAGTAAAAGACTCATAAAAAACGTACATGAAGATTTATGCCATATTGGGATCAGACAATTGCAGAAAAAAATAAGTCCAATATATACAGCTAAAAAGCTAACAAAAAACATCATAAATATTTGTAAAACATGTGAAATATGTATAAAAAATAAATCAAGATGTCAAGGAAAATTTGGATTAATGTCACAACTGGGTCCAGCAACAAAACCATTTGAGATTATGTCAATGGATACTATCGGTGGCTTTGGAGGCTCTAGGTCAACCAAAAAATACCTACACCTTTTAGTAGACCACTACACAAGATATGCATTTATTGCGACTTCAAAAACACAGAATGCAAGTGACTTTATAAAACTAACAAAGAACGTGCTAGAGACAGATGATATTGGAATAATTCTGACAGACCATATCCGGGCATAAATTCAAGAGAATTTAAGCAACATTTGCAAGAGAATAATATTAAACTAATTTTTACAGCTGTGAATACACCATTCTCGAACGGTTTGAACGAAAGATTAAATCAAACAGTAGTAAATAAAATAAGATGTAAAATAAATGAGAAAAACAATAAGAGAACATGGACAACAGTTGCAAGAGAATGTATAAAGAAATATAATGAAACAGAACACTCCGTTACAGGTTTTGCACCAAAATATTTACTGGATGGTACGAATGTCAGTATTCTACCAAATGAATTAAAAACAACAGAAAGGGAAGACAAGTGGATTGCTGATAGAAGATTGGCATTAGAGAATACAATAAAATCCCACAAGTACAACAAGAAAATATTTGATAGAAATAGAAAAATGCAAGAGTTTAATGTAGGAGACAGTGTATATGTAGAAAATGGAGATAGATTGAATAGAAAGAAATTAGACGAATTAAAAATAGGCCCTTTCAATATAATAGAGAAAATATCGAACTCCATTTATAGGATTGACACTGGCAACAGAAAAACAGAATCAACTTTATTCCACATAACAAAACTACAACCTGTCACAACAGAAGCTGAAGAAGATGAAGTAGAAGAAAACGAATATGAAAATAACTTATAGGTACAGTCTGTGGATATGTTAGAATTTTCGCTCTTAGGGGTGGGGGGGGGAGATGTAATGAAATGACATTTCATTAAATTGAATTTGCCGCGCTTCGCGCGTGTATTAGGTTGTCTGTGAAAGTGAGTAGAAAACGTATCGGGGTGACAGGTAAATAAATGGCGGATGATGTTCAGATTATTTTGTTAATTTAATGTTATAAAAAACTCGTAGAGAGATAAATGACAGGATATAATTGAGGAGGCGATATTAGTGAACTTTAAATGTCGTTTCTTTGTATTTTCAGGTGAGATAAAAGTGTAATTCTCATATTTTGTTGTAATATTGTAAAAGTAAAATTCTGTTAAATAAATCTTTGTATTTTCAGAGAAACAATTTGTGTTTAATAGCAAAATCCTCAATAACATATCTTTATATACATATATAGGGTGACTGGCAATTAGTGTACAGTACAGTAAACATAAATGTACTGAACAGCTGATTTTTTTTCGCGGTTTCAGGTTTGTTCCCATAGTAAAAGTTGTTGGTTATCATGAGCACAATCACGTGTTTAAGTATCGTACACTAATTACCAGTCACCCTATATATATCATTTACATCACACTAATATTATAAAGGCAAAACTTTGTGAGTGTGTGTGACTGTGTGTATGTTTGTAACATCTTCACGCTCGAACGGCTGAACGGGTTTCAATGAAACTTAGTACACAAGTAGACCATATCCTGAAATAGCACATAGGATAATTTTTATACTGGGAGTATGTTCACCTGGGACAATTTCCTATATTATGGCGGGCGAAGCCGCTGGCAGCAGGTTGTTTTTGAAGTGACAACGTCTTATAATTCGATGGAGCCGGCTGCACGCACGAAAAAGTATGACGCATGCGGCGTTACCTCGCTCTGAGGCGTTCCATTTAAGGCTTGAAGTGCAAGCGAGAGCGCGTTCGGCCTCCGTGTTCGGCAGTGTTCGACATCTGTCTCTCTCCTACTTGAGTGAGCGATGCGTCTGCGTCGTGACAACTGCTATAGAATAATACATTTACATGTTTTCGTCAAGTATAAAGAGCAGTGAGAAGTGAATGTCGTGTTAATTGTTTATTTGTATTTATGTGTACAAATAAATGTAACACGTTCAACTATCGTCAGTAAACCGACTTTACAGACAACCGATATTTTTTTTAATAACGAGTGGTTCACATTTTGCAATGTCATATTAAGTATCAATGTAGGTATTGTTTAATATTAGTAAAAAATGTGATTGTCACGCCAGTTGTTCTCACGGACGTTATTCGTTGTTCGACACCTACGTGTTACGTATTCTTCATTATTTCGTGCCAATTTTAGCGTTCCTTTATCTTGATACAGTTTGATTGATTGTGTATCCTCTATACCTAATTATTTCTGTTGTTGTGGTTAAACCCTTGATTTTTGGTGTTAAGATATATTTCGCTTTAAAGTACACTGAACCTTACAAATAAGACTGATGCCTGCTAGGTTGTGGGAGCGTTTAAAAAAGCTGCCTTGGCCCTAGAACGCAAAGGGTAAATAAAGGAAGACGGGTGGGTGGGTTCTAGCCAGTAAAAGTTTGACACGCCCTCTAACTCTACTTCAGAGCGGGAGAAGTCGTGGGCTTGCGGACGACGAACAATGGGTAGCTCGCCATCCGGCCGGACGATAACTGTCCGGACCGAGCCCGAGTCGTCGACGGTGTGTAGTTTTCCACGCGCGCCTCAGAGATATCAGCAAAACCAGAGGGGCCCAGCAGGGCCGAAGCCTACTGGGACCATGGTTCCTGAAACGTGACTTGTCCTTGGAGGCAGTCTCAGAATGGGCGATGCCAATCTGGTCAAGTTCAATGCTACTAAAACCCAAGCGTGTCTTTTTTCCGCTAAGGTTTACATCCCACCCATACGTACAAAGCGTTTTGGGAACACATTCATAATGCGTATAGCTAAGGAGTGGAATTTCCTGCTGGAGTCTGTGTTAAGGGGTTTGCGTGTTGTTTAGGGGTCTCTAAGTCGGCCACATCATCGCTTTCCGTCAGGTGAGATAGTGGTCAAACGCGAGTCAAACCATAATAAAAAAAATAAAAAAAGGGTTAACTGCCAAAAAGGAAACCTAGGGTCCTGGAACTCTGGGCAAATGAATGGAACAGAAGTGTGGTTTTAGTCAGTAAAAGTCTGACACGCCCTTTCGCTTCACCCTAGAGAGTGAAAAGTTATTGGATGATTTCCCACCTTAAAAGAAAACTTAAATAGAGCTTGGGGGTTCATCGTGTTGTACTAATCTGGTGGCTGTAGATTTCAATACTGATGCCTTGCCCTAAGCTGCTCTGAGTAATTCCACTAATGCTTGAGCTCCGATTTAGTATATTCTAGTTAGTAGATACATATTGTAATCGTATTGTATTGCTTCATATTCACAACTGTCCTCGGATCCCCACTCCGAAACAATGGCAATCGGCTTAAGGTGGGTGCTTAAGGATGGGCTATCCTGAAGCACCCACCTTAAGCCGATTACTTCGACTTCGAACAAAATACAAGTTTTTTTTTTATATATTTTTTTGCATTTTTCAGGTTTGTGTCAAGTTTTATTTTTAATCTTTATTTATAGATTTTTTCGGTAGTGCGAATATGTGTGTCAAGTTGTATGTTAATTAAAATATGATTGGCAGCTAAACACGTATTTTTACATCATCTGCTCGATAATACCCATATGCCATATTATATATCATACAACACTCACTTATAGCAAGTCATTCTGTCTCTACGGATCTAATGTAGGGACGTTTCCTAGCGAATAATGTAATTTGAATTTGGAACGTCAAAATCATTTGAATCAAACGAGTTTATTCAAAAATCAAACTGGCCACTAACCAAAAAAAAAAAAGAATAAAGTCTAACACCATTGAATGAATGAATGAAATGAATTGAATGGCTATTTCGTGAAAAGTTATTTAATAGGGTTAGCTGCAAAGTGCGAACGGCTGCCAATCATAATTATTTTAATCAACACACAACTTTACACTTTGTAAACTAGTGCTCAACTGCGATCCCACCTGAAGGTAAGCAGTGATGCAATCGTTGATGGTGAAACGCACTTGTTTATTAAGAGCCTATTCAGTCTAGCTTTGAAGACACCTAAATTGGCTTAGTCCGTACTCATCCCCAGTCCTCGCCCGCTTTTTTATGTGCCTTTTAGGGTACAGTTTGTCGGAAAAGTTCTATGATGTAAAAAATAAATACTTAAAGTATAAATTTTGATCTTGATGTTTTCTTATATATTTTTTAACAAAATAACTTACCTACTTAGGTTCCGTGCTAATAAGTAAGTTGTTATTAATTTATTAAATAATAAAATCATTCCTTGAAATTTTACAATAAGCCTAAAAATTGTTTTAAAAACTCTTAAATAAGAAGCATCCCTTCCGTTTTGGCATTACAGTACTGCGCCAATGCAACTGATAATAAGTCTTTTTATTTGTGTATTAGTATGTTACTGAAACATGAAAAGGGGAAGGATCTTCACGGAAAGTTTCGCGCAATTTTGGAATTGGGTAAAACCAACGGGGATTATATTTTTCATACGCCGGACACACATAACTTTAATTATTGTAATTATTATTGTGATTTGCGATGATGACTGAATAAAAATAAATTCAAACCATACAAGCACTTTTTTCACCTTTTGCGCCTTCTAGCTATAAATATATGTAGATATATACAGAGTCAAAGTCAAAGTCAAAGTGAAAGTCAAAGTCAGACCGGATGGGTTAGGACTGGGGATGAGTCCGACCGAAGCCTCTAAATTATAATAATAAATTATAATTTCGCGCACTACTCTGGCACTTTCACCTTAAGATTGCCAGCTTAGCATGCAGTGAGCCTTCCATTTCCACATCTATTGACACTCGAGGAGCTTCCAGATCGAATCTACTGATAAAGTGCAACTCGAAGCGTATTGCGCAATATCCAATGAATATTCTTGACAAAGTCCGGTTCATAGAATCGCAATCGAGCTAATGTGATAAAATTTTTTGCTCATCCAGCAATACGATCCAATAGCAATTTAGAGACATTGTTTTTTTGTCATGTACTGGTCCGTAACTCGGTAATATGTAAATATTGTGTAGGCAAAAAGCGTTAATTTGGACGTTGTATATTAGATTAAATAGATAGTTGCCGTGTAAATTATAGGTATTATAAATATTTTCGTTACAACAAAAAAGTGGTGTAGAATTGAGATTTTTTACGAACGGAAAATAATAACTGAATCTACCTTTATGAATAAAAAATGTTTTAATTGGGTTATCTAAAAAGTTGCTCTAAACGTTTATAGTCAATAATGAAAAATAAACTGTGAATAGTCTCAGATAATTTTATTTTTGTTAGGTTCGTGCTTGACCTCTATCTCACCTGATGAAAAGCGATGATGGTGCGCGCTTACCTAGAAGTAACTTATTCACTCTTGACATAAAGATTCCTGGGTTGTAGCCATCAGGAAACACAGATTCCGGCAAGGAATTCCACTCCTTAGCTGTACGCACAATGAATGTGTTTCCAAAACGTTTTGTGCGTATAGGTTTATTATAGGATTTATTATATGTATGTATAGATCTTAGTGGACATCCTCCAGCATCTATACAGACATATAATAAATCTGTTGAAGTTTTTAGTTGTGCGCGCATCACGTAAAATGTATGACATCGATGTAGATAACTCTTATACAATAAAATTGTGTGTAACTTGATATATTACTTAGGCTTTGTTTCATTGCAATTGGTTGACTATATCGAAAGATAATACTACATTCATTGACTGTTAGGCGGTACGAAGTTCGCTGGGTCAGCTGGTATAAATTAACTAGCATCTGATACTTCGCTTGCGTGGAAATAGAATATTACTCCAAGAGAATATTCCAGTGATAAAAAATGTCTATGTGTTATTCCGGAATATGTCCTAGCTATGTACCAGAACAGGAGTGGGTTTTTAGTCAGTAAAAGTCTGACACTATCTCCCGCTCCGCCCAAGAGCGGGGGATGTCATAAGATGATTTTCCCACCGAAAAAAAAAGCTGTGTACCAAATGTCCTCGAAATTCGTTTAGTCGTTCGAGAGTGAAGAAGTAACAAAAATACACATCATCTTTACCTTTATAACATTGAGTCACAGGGGCGCCGGCTTTTAGAAAACCTCATGGGTGCTCATGCTCATTTGATGACTTGAAAAAGTGGCGAAGTGTGTGAAGAAGAGAATAAATGTCCTACTTATACATACTGCGGAACAACGAAGGTACCTACCACAAACACTCAGACCCAACACAAATAATTCTGTTTCATCAACAAACATTTGTGTTGGTGCGAGAATCGAACCCGCGACCCTTGCGTCTCAACAGGCGCTATAAATCACTGCGTTAAACGGGTCGTCGGGTAATGAAAACACGCCCATCCCTAAAAGGCGATTACTGATCTGTTTTTTGATGTCTATTCTCAGGGGTGCTCGGCACCCACTGTTTATTTGTCATGAGTGCCTGAGCCCCAGAGCACCCACGGCGTCGGCACCCAGTCATATATTTATGTGTGATGAGTTGTTTTTTTTTAAATAATATGTAAAACTATTATAGTTACTGTGTTGACAGCAACAAACTTTTCACAAAGTATTCTCCCTGCATTTTCAATTCAAATTACAACCAAAAAAAAAACACCTTGTATATTTTCCTGACAACTTCAAAAGCCGAACTGCAACATATACTTAACATCATAAAAAAAATCATTGCAGTACTTACATATTTATCTATAACACTGATGGTGAGACGCCGCGAAAGTTTGTATACCTATATGTATATGTAATATCATCATCTTCCTGCCCTTGTCCCGTTTTATTTGGGGTCGGCACAACACGTTTTTTTCTTCCATTCTGTCCTGTCACTCGTCACGCTATCACTAACTCCCTTTTCTTTCATATCACTTCTCACACAATCCATCCATCTTTTCTTTGGCCTTCCTCTCCCTCTCCATCCATCCACATGTATATTCATAACTCTTTTAGCAACGTGCGCTTCATCCCTCCTCTTCACATGATCATACTAAGATAAACGATTCCCGTATATGTATATGTAATATAAGGGTGTATATTTGTTACTTCACATTCAAACAGGTGAGCAGCTTTGGATGAACTTGGTACATAGATAGAATAACTTGGAATAGCACATAGAAACTATTTTCAATTTAAATTATCTCTAGGGAACATCCTCCTAGTATGTCCTCTTTGTATTTTCATGTAGGTGAAGTCATTGGTAAAAGCTAGTGAAAATATACAATAACTTACTCCCACAATAATATTTACTTCCACAAGTAATAACATTTGTTTGGTTTATGAAAAAAAAAAAAACGGTTTGAAGATGTATGAATGGGACCTATACCCAAAGGTATTTATTATCCCTATTAGGGATGGCAATTCTTCTCAAAAATTATCGATTTTTGAATCGATTCGAATCGAAGTCCAAAGTATTGATGCGCGTGCTTGCGGACGGTGAGCAATGGGTAGATCGCCGTCCGACCGTCTGGCAAACGTCCAGACCGAGATCAAGTCATCGACGGTGCGTAGTGTTCCACGCGCACCTCAAAGAGATGTCAGCAAAACCGTAGGGGCCCAGCAGGGTCGAAGCCTACTGGGGCCATGGGTTGTGCGAAAGAGAACCCCAAGGCCCTGAAACAAAGGCAAAGCAGGAACAGGAGTGGGTTTTAGTCAGTAAAAGTCTGACATGCCCTCTTGCTTCGCCCAAGAGCGCGAGATGTCATTGGATGATTTCCCACCTAAAAAAAAGATAAAAAAGATGATCCTAAAATGCACATGTGTTTCATGACAGTAATTGAGTTCCAGCACGGAACAGATCAAAGAAAGTAATCGAGTGTACAACATTCACATAAAAATCAGCTTGAGCAAAATAGAAGCTTTTAAGGTTTTTAATAAATAATAATATGATTACATTCTCATAATATTATTTATGAAAAAATCTAATTTTGATTTCAAGTTTCAAAAATTGGTTTTCTTGAGTTATAAAATCAATTCTTCGGTTAATCGATTTCAGATCGCCATCCCTAGTACCTATAACCAAACTTGGACAAAGCTATATCGGCCATGTTTGTATGAACAATACCGCAGATACTCATGAGTATAACGTCATATGACATAATGGGCTCCTCAATTTGTAACGTTGTCAGTAATATCACCGGGGAAGTGCGTGGACAGGTTACTTCTATTGTATTTAAAGTTCAAGGATACATTTCAGGTAGTTCTTAAAGCAAGTTATTTTATGATACGTACTAGTGGTGTAACGAATGTTAGATGTCTCACATTTGCGAATGCGAATGAGAATATTCAAATTCAATATTCGCGAATGCGAATATTGACTTTCAAACCAAGTGCGCGCAAAATGTCATAGGAGCATTTCGTGTTAGCCAAATTTAAACCGAACATAGCAGAACCTTTACAGACTGATTGATTCGAAAAGATTTGTTATGATTTGAAGTCACAATTTGTGACATTGAAAATGTGAAATGCAGGTTGTGTGATAGAACAATATTAAAATAAATATAAAATGTAAAATTATATCAGTTGTATTGTCATTCTATATCATTCAACCAATATATTATTTCCTTATTTTTTGTCAAATATATTCGCTAAACATTCCGAGTATGTTTCTTGCGAAGACGAATGCGAATGTCAAAAAATGTGCGAATATTCGCGAAAGCGAATGCGAATATTAGTTACATCACTGGGTATAGGCGTAGCCGACTCGAGGCGATCGACGAAAGAGAATCGAAACAAAACGGTTGTAACTTGGCTAGGGGGGGCTGAAGAGCCGAGCCGATTACAAAATTCTTTAACTATTACAACATCACTACGTCACTATCACTACATAGTACAAAACAAAGTCGTTTCTTCGTCTGTCTATCCCTATCTATGCTTAGATCTTTAAAACTACGCAACGGATTTTAACAACGGATACGCATTTTTTTAGATAGAGCGATTCAAGAGGAAGGTTTATATGTATAATACATGCATAATATAGTAGAGAAACACTGATAATTTTAGAGGTTTCTAATGTGATGTCGTAAATTAACACATTTTTTTTGGCGCTTACGTTGCAAACGCTGGCTTAACCCTACGAGATACATCAAAATAATGTACTACAGTAATGTACACCCTAAAAATGACTACAAAAAGTCTGCGATGGTATAAGTCTGTCTCTTAGGGATAACCCACAATAATCATTTATATCCTTTACTTTATACGAGAAATAATGGCTTGTTTACGAAGCGATTTTAAGCATTAATCCATATCCAATTAAGTACCTATACATTGTTCATTTAATATATATCAATTTGGCCCGTTACAGGATGTAATTTAAATAAATATTTTCGAAGATATTACAGATTTAAAATACAGGGACATAGCGGTTGTGCTGGACTATCCTCATAAAATGGTGTTGAAAGTAGGTTGTCCTGTTATTTTATTAAAAAACCTGAATCTACCTAAACTTTGCAATGGCACGCGTTTGCTGGTAAAATCACAAAAACTTTCATAATAGAGTGTACAATACTCACCGGATGTGGTACCGGAGAAGATGTATTGATTCCCCGAATTCCTTTGAAACCATCGGATTTACCGTTCCAATTTAAACGCCTACAATTTCCAGTAAATAATATGTTTTGGAATGATCATTAATAAATCGCAGGGAACATCTAAAGAAAACATGTATTGTCTAATGACAAAAAGCCGTGAACGTTGCATAAAAAAATATTCTGTAGTATATTTAGTATCAGCATTGCACCCTTCGAAGCCGGGGCGAGTCACTAGTTAAATATATATGTTAACTTCTTCTTGTATCTAGATACGTACCTATAGCACTTGTCTAGGTATAATTTAATAAAAGTCGGTTGGGAACAAATCGTTTTGGGAAAACATTTATTGTGAGTCCAGCTAAGGAGTGATATTCCTTGCCGGAGTCTGTGTTTCCTGATAGCTACAACATAGGGATCTTTAAGTCAAGAGTAAAAAATAGGTTACTTCTAGAGAAGCGTGTTCCATCGTCGACCACAACATCGCTTACCAAATAAATAAAATACCTACCATAAAAAAAAATTGCATAACATCTAAGCGACATTTAGTACGCTAAAATGGCAGTGTATATGCATAGCTGCGGAATCAGGTGATACGACTAATACATGATTGATATGCACCAATTTGCAGTCTGCCCAGTTTTATTTGATCCGGAGTATAAAGCGGATCGACGTCCAAATGTACGTCAATTTTATTTGTTCTTTGTAATCAATGTCGCCTTGATGTATCAAGATAAATTGGACGACCAGGTATGAGCTGTGACAGTGATTAAAGGACACTTAGATTCCTGTCACTTAGGCGACAAGGATGAAAGTTACGAATGTAAATGAAAGTAGTATTTTCGAGTCTACGCGCTGTCAAAATAGTAATTGTATTTTATTAAAAGCGTCGGCCTACTTTTCTTCCAAAGGAAAATGTAATTTATTAGGAACGGAAAAACCTTTTAAGGTATCTTTATTGTAAGTACCGACGATAAAGAATAGGTGAAATCATTAATATTACTTATTTAATAATTGTCGTCTTTCTGCCCTTGTCACATGTTACTTGGGGTCAGCACAACACGTTCCAGTGACCAGTCTCCAGTGTGTTATGTCTCGGTCTACTTCGCCATCCCCTTAGATAAGCAACCCGTCCCGGAAGAAGACACGAACTGCAGTGGCCAATCTGGAAATCTCTTAACCGACTGCGGCCCCAGTTTGGCTGATGCAAAAACAATCTGGCCAAATGGGGCTTCTTCGACCCATTTCTAACACAGTACCGTGGTACAGGGCATGTACCTGTTACTGCTATACTGCCGTGGGGCGCCGGTTTTAAGAAAACCTCATGGGTGCTCATGCTCATGCTTATTTGATGATTAGATAAAGTGGCGAAGTGTGAGAAGAAGAGAAATGCACACTGTTCGACCGACAAATAAATAAATGTCCTATTTACATACTGCGTACTTAATTACTAATTATGTTTGATAAAAATATGAAATGAAACCATTATATAAAAATGAAACTAGTTTTTATTATCAAGAAATATTATAATTTATACGTAACCTGTAAAAGGTGATTACTAATCTGTTTCTTGATGTCTATTCTCAGGGGTGCTCGGCACCCACTGTTTATTTCTCATGGGTGCTCGAGCTCCCGAGCACCCACGGAGTCGGCGCCCCTGATACTGCCCATACTGCACAACCTTTGCACTTTTTAGAATTACGAGGCCGATAACAGAGATATACAGGTTGCCAAATACTGGTCAGAAATAATATAATTTGAGTCCATTAACACGAAAAGAAGAAGAAGAATAATGTTCTCCTTGATAGTATGTTTTGAACTATTTAGTATCCTTAGCGTGTTCTTAGTAGGTTTTCAAAGTTTAATAAATCTGTTTTTCTTTAGTGTGTCTGGAAGCACACGTGTGTCATTATTTATTAATGATTAGATTCTGCTAGCTTTTTCGCCCGCATGAAAATAGAAAATGATCCTAAGAAAATATACTCCCGAGATAAAAAGTATCCTAGGTCCTGTCCAGGACATGGTCTACTCGTGTGGCCATCCAAACCCATTCAACCATTTAAACGTCAATATCACACTAATTTAATATTAATAAAAAGACGAAAGTTTGATTACATGATGATATCCTAAAAATCGTTAATTTAAATTACCACAAATGTCAATATTTAGGGATTTGGAACTGTATGACTACTGTTTTATTACATCAGGGAATATTTACTTATTTATTTAATTCATTGTACACACTAAATTAAAGAAGTGGAAAAAAATGCAGAATGTAGAATATCGTGGAAATAGTAAATGGTTATAAGCTTTTTCTTTTATTTGGACCCGCCTTATTTTTCCCAATTTTCTAACCACCGCAACTCTTCAATATATTCATGGCAACCACAAGAAAAACACCGAGTCAATGAAGCCCGACGGGTTCCAGAGAAACGATTCAATAGTCTCGGGTTTTACAACGAAATTAGATAGATAGATAGATATACTCTTTATTGTAAACCAATAATAAAATTACAACTATCGATCAAAATTGTGATCATCTAATGTCCTATTGAGATTAGAAGTGAATTCATCAAAATGCTATATTATTTTACGATGCCATTGCATTACCCGGTGAATCTCCGGTCTCGTGTTTTTCGGTTACCATGTGGGATTGCTGAAAAGAGTTACCGTGGCAATAGAGCGTAAAGGACAACTGAAGGAAAAACACAGGTGTCCTTTTGTCAGTTAAAGTTTGGCATTCCTTCTCGTTTCCCTTAGAGTGGCTGAGTTTTTTGAAATTATAAGCCGTCAATGAGGCAGGGGTCAAGTTTATTCACATAATTTATTCGTGCCAAAAAGATCAATTTGGTTATGAGCTTCATACATAGGGTATTCAGTATCCATGGAGTTAGAAAGTCAAACTAGTATTTGTTTGGTTGAACTTTATTTGCTTACTGAGAATATAACAATCGTAGAATCCATATTAGAATTGAATTGTGGTCAATGGTTTGTTTGTAGTGATTCGGTTGGCTGGTGTACAGTGTTCACCGAACGTAGACGGCTCCGGGGACGGCAGGGTATGCGGAGTACGCCACTGGAGAATACGCCGAGTACGATGAATATGGCACTACGCCAGCAGTTGGGTAGTACCCGGTGGAGTAGACCGGGAGCTGGGGCTTGGGGTTGGGCGCGGCGAAAGCCAACGCCAGCAGAGCAAAGAGGGCGAACTGTAAGCAAGAATAAATTAAAATTAGGCCATTAGTTTTTCTAAAGCTGATATTATCATATGTGCCCCTGGATTCAAAGAACGTCAAAAGGGCAACAGCACCAATGTTTATGTCTGTAACGTATTCCTAGAAAGGTAACACATATTCTACTTAACTATTAAAATTTGCAACGTAAGGTACATAAATATTGCTGGTATTTTTTCAGGTTTAAAGCAAGCGTTAAATCCCGCTTACCATTATGTTAAAGGGTAAAATAACAAGATGTAAATGCATTACTAATTTAGGAGGACATTGAACTTTCTGGAGCAATCAAAACGTAAATAAATTTTAACAAATTTGGGAAGAGACTGGATCCCACGACACACGGAATCCTAGTGTGGGATCCAGGGAATTTGTAGAAAAACCCTAGCACTTAAGACTTTTATATAAAAAAAAAAAAACTGTGTGAATAAAAACCACTTCAAAAAGATTATACAGAATATCGGGACATCTTAAGGTCGCTCCCGAGTTTTAATAAGTACGAACGAAGTTTGGACATTATTACAAAGTTTCAGCCCGTTACAACACTAATTGTTTCTTCAATAAAAAGTTGTAAAAAAAATCCCCTTTTCATAGAAGTTTGAAAATTATTTGGTCATATTTTAATGATTAAGGATAACGTAACAGACAAGAGACTTACGAATTTAGCGAACATGTTGTCAGAGTGATGCAGGATACTGAATCATAATAAGCTTCAGTAAAGCGAAGCTTATATAACAAAATATTAGCCTTGATCTTTGTTATATATGATCTATTTTGTTAGGATGACAATATGTCAACCCAAAGCAAGGGCGCGCAGAGGTCGTTGATCCGCGGGCTCTATACAAGAATAAATATCTTCATCCTGACTAGCCTTGTAAGAAAACTGTATTGTTGATCCGTACATTATATTGAAGCTTTGGAATCGGCGACATTACACATTTGTCCCATTATGTGCGCTTGAGCACGAGCTATGTCAAAGTGACTACCTATAGATACACAAATTGCGACTACCTAGTATGCTCTTAAAGTAATAAAGCTGAAACAATGCATAAATTTATTCTTTTAAGTTAGTATGTGGTAGTTTTTGTACAAACAAAGGAGCGCTACTTGGTGATGTAGAGCGCGTCTCCAGTACGTTTGTCTGTGCTCGTAATTTACATTGATTCCCAACAGAATCATTTGTAAGTATAGGTTTTCCGTTATTGTTTGAGTGTCCAAGGACATGAGCCACCTATAAATGTTGAGGGAAGAGCTGAAATAAAAACAGTACAAGTTTAAACTTAAGTGTATCGGGTGCCCTCTGGACTTGTAAAATAAATAAATACATATCAAAATGTTTGCCAAACTGGTGAGTACGGTTTCTAGTTTTGTAAGAATATATTTGAAATTAGACCTAAGTAGAAATATTCACTTAAATTTGCAGCAAAACCTTCCTCTATCAAAGGACTTTTAACATAATACTAACTACGATTCGAGACTTCGTAGACACTATTTCGCACGAGAATTGTTTACTTTGGGACAATGGGAGTTTGATATTAATCAAAACACATTTTTTTCGCGCGTGACACAGTGGTCTTGAGTACAAACTATGTATTTCTATACACAGTTTGTAGAGTACGTACCTACGTATCAATTCCCAGTGTCTTATTCGTAAAAGAATTATCTTTTTACATTCACATACCTAATAAACTTACGTCACAAGTAGATCATAATATTTAGGTGCTTATACAGAATATCCGCGAAAGTATCAAATAATTCGTTCAACGTTGAAGGAAGAGATATATA
This sequence comes from Mythimna impura, assembly GCA_905147345.3. NCBI lineage: Eukaryota > Metazoa > Arthropoda > Insecta > Lepidoptera > Noctuidae > Mythimna > Mythimna impura. The sequence continues at coordinate 15,539,346 of LR990357.1, read as the reverse complement.
ATATATATATAATATATATATATATATATAGATTTTCTTTGTTTCTTCCTGATTTAAATAAGAGGACATGTGACATCTTTCGTTCTTTGAAGTAGTAGGCGTAGTGTAGGTATTCTGAATCGGTTGCGTCTGATCGTAGGGGATTAATAGATTTAAAAATTTAAAATATTCCACAACTTTATTTCTAAATACAAACGTATAAATAAATTACTCAGACACAGAACAAATCATCATGCTCATCACACAAATATTTATTTGTTTTGGTTGGGAATCGAACCCACAACTTCAGGCATAGCAGTATGGGCCACTAATCACTATACCATCAGGTATTTTGTATAGGTATTTCAATGCAACAACTTGTTAATATACAAATGTCGGTCACGATTTAAATATATAAGTACTTATTCGTCATAGTTTGGGTTTTAGTCATAGAATGATTAGCACCCACGCTCATTATAATCGTCTATAAGTAGCAGGCCTGCGGGCTTTAATCTGTTGCCAAGTATTATTAATTTCGAAAAGCCTAGCCTTTATAGATTATGCGTCGCTCTGTATTGATGGTAAACTAATCTAACTTCTAAAATAACTCCTCCCGCCCTAGGTGAGTGTAGTGTCAGATTTTTACTAACCCATCTGGAACCATTACTTGACTTCTGAAAGGGAAACCCGTGGTTGTAGAACGCAAAGAGACACAAGTAGGGGTTTAGTCAGTAAAAGTCTGACAGCCCCCCCCCCACTCCGCTCTAGAGTGCGAGAAGTCATTTGATGATTACCAAATAAAAAAAAATACACGAATACATACGTATGCTAAATTAATAAAATAACAATTACTATGATAAATATCAAACCATTATAATTAAGAGAACGAGAGAGAGAGAGAATATAATAATTATGACGAAGAAAACCAGATTAAGGTTAAGAGGACTTTACCTAAGTAGTTGTTCCAAATTTGTAATGATCACTTAATTTGTACATAGTAGTGGTGGCCAAAATTAAGAACACAATGTTGTATTTTAACCTAGATGGATTTAAAAGGGTCATCTTTCTTAAGGAATTGTTTATAGAATTTAGAAATCTGAAGATCGCAAATAACATTTGTTGATCACCAAACTTTCTTCAACCAGAGTATAATGAGTTTATAACATGTCCAATGCTGGGACGAAAGCCCCCCTTAAATGAAGGGGGCTTAACCATAATACACTTCGCGTTCGTGTTTGATATAATAAATAATTCACTTTTGGCAAAATATCCTTTAAAACAATTAAAGTTTTCGGCATGTATATGTTTTCAAGCTTTTAGTTGTATCCTCAAAACGCCGACCGACCGTTATCACCGCTTTATAATTTTTTAGAGGAGTAGTGATAAATTTTATAAATATTTGCCAGGAATTGAACTCGCACGGCGTACGGTCGCCAAAAAATAGTTACCTACCATTGTAACCATCTAATAGAGGTTATATATAGAAATGGAAATGGTAGATAATTAATTATATTTGTACGAAGATTATTTTTTATGTTTCGGATATTATTTTATTACCTTTTTCCTACATATTTTTTTTTTTTTTATGCACTTGCCATCTCTCTCTTCACTAGCCTTTGTTGACTTTTAAAGAATACCTCAAGCATTATGTCCGCTTTTGTACCTTTGTATCGCATGTAGATTTAAAAATAAATTCAAAATGTTTTTATTTCACTTCGGCCTACATGGGCTTTACTTACCTGAACTTCATTTATAAAACGTCAAAAGCTAGTGCACGGTTCCAATTGGTCATTTTTTATGGAGACGAACCGGCAGGAAACGTCATGGTTACTCTTTACTCTTTAAATAAGTTAATAGGTGTTATTTAAAACATTTTTCTATTTCCAGATGATCTTGTTCGCCCTGTTCGCACTGGCCCTGGCTCGGCCACAGCTGTACTCAGGCTACGGCAGCTACGCCTCAGGCTACCCAGGCTACTACGGCTACTCAGGCTACTCAGGCTACTCCAACCCCCTGAGCTATGGATCCTACGGCACCTACGGAGCTTCCCCCTACAGTTACGGTTACGGCTACTACTGACCCTAAATAGTTCTTAATGCTACAATGTTTACGCCTAGCTATGTGATGTACCTTTATGTTAATTTCATGCAATATTATATGTTATAAAAAATATTATTGTTTGATTTTTGGGAAATTGAAATTCCGTCTATTATATTTAAGTTCCTATATCTAGTATTTTAGGAAAAAACATGGTTCAGCCTCATATGCAAGAAAATTGGTCAAGCACGATATCATCATTGGTTTGTGAGTACTAATAAATTGGTATTTACTAATTTATTAGTTATGATCATCGAATGTTCTGCATCCAATGAGTCAATACATTTAAATTAGATCATATTGACTGACTGTTTTAAATAACCCGTGTAGGAAAATTTATTCTACACAGATTAGCAAGTTCAAGCTCGCATACCGACACATTTATGATTTTTAATCACAGGCTGCAACAAAGTAACGATTGCCTTAGCAACAGCACCGATAGAGTTGGATGCCGCCTAACGCGGATGTCGATTGTCTATGTATATGGAGCAGGTACATAGATTCATTCATTACACTGAAGATCAAGGACACTTTTTATCTCAGTACGACAAGACTGCTAATCGGGGCGTGGTCGTTTAGATCTGTATATAAGCCGGGAGCGGCCAGCTAACATTATCACTTGTGACAGCAATCCCAAGTAACTCTACAACCATGTTCTTCAGACTGGTAAGTTGTCTTATCATACATTATTTTAATAATATTTTTAAAATCGATTACAACCATTAGATCAGTTTCTAGCTCATCAATTACTGTTTTAGTTTTTTTTTTTCGCTTTGTAGTACGTGTGTGCGTGTGTGTACGCATTGTGCAGTACATAGCGAAAAAAAAAACTAACACAGTAATTCAAAAAAATGTCTTGTCACATTAAGTAATTTTTCTAGAAGTTGCCACAATACCATTCACGGTCCTCAAGATATTCAGACATGAAAAATTTTATCTTCAAATAATCATGTGAAAGGTCGGACAAGTTATTAGGAAATACAATTGGGGTAAACATTTTAGTGTCGTTTATCTTGTTAGAGCGAGATATTATGGTCGTAACAAGGGACCGTGTCGTTTGTTCGCTGTATCGTCCACTTTCAGAGCTTTTGACCGGTGTCCATTTCATAACAATATTGTTTTATGGTTTCACTTACAAAAAACGGTTAGCTGTCTTATTTTTTTATTTGTCCAATTTCTACGACACGTTAGATGCTGATTATGGTTTTTATTTATATAACTTTATTCAAAAGTAGCTTTTGCCCGCGGCTTCGCCCGCTTACATAAACTATAGCCTAAGTCACTCAGGAATAAAGCAGCTTTCAGAGAGACCAGTACTTTCAGAGATTACCTCCTACAAACAAAAAACAAAATTTACCTCTTTATATGTATAAGTAAGTATAGAAGTATATAGATTAAGATTTACGTTTAAAAAATGTAATAATATCATGCTTAAATATTACCCAAGACAAAGGACGAAACCGATTTTTTTCCCAATAACTTTTGAATTGTCAAAATGTCGATCAGTTAAAAAAGTTGAGCAAGAAAGAAGCTAAATTGCACGTTCCAAAGCGTAGATCTCTATGGAGAAAAATGTGCAACAAACTCCATGGACACTCGACTAGAAATTTTAATGTAATGGTTTATTTACCTTTTACTAATATCGTTCATAAAAAATAAGTTGTTGTCCATGTTATTTATCAGGTTGTATTTTTGTTTGCAGTTCGCCCTCTTCGCCGTGTTGGCCGTGGCTTTCGCCAACCCCAACCCCAAACCTGAGCCCCAGGTGATAACCTACTCTGGAGCGGGTTACCCCTACAACTACGCCGGATACGCCCCTGTCGCCGCGGCGTACCCTGCCTACGCTGGCGCTGCCTACCCCTACGGCTACGCTGCGTACTACCGCTGAAAAGCTCATCCAAACTACCTTTGCTTGCTCAATGATACCGACCACCAAAACGTTTGATCATGTTTTAATATAAGTTTTTTGCAAATGTTTCTTGTTTAATTTAGCGTCGTTTATATGTTACCCACGTATTTACGCTCACATGCGCGGAGGCTCCTGAATTTCGACAGCTGTCAAATCAATGCCATAAAGACTTATTTATTTTTTATTGTTAATCTACATTTAAGACGTGCCACTATCATGGTTGACAGTATGTTTTTGTGACATTTTTTATAATGTAGGAAGTGTCATGATTATTCTATTGTTCTAAAAATAATAACACTAGTTTACATGGGTATTGTTCGTGGGATGAAATATATACGGTTACGTTACTTTGGGTATCTACATCTCGGAAAAAAAAATTAAAAAAAGCACGTCAACTTTTTAAAAATATTTTTAAAGAGGTTTTTTTACAAAAAACTACATCTAAATAAACAATAGACAGTTAAAATGGGTGATATAAGCTCTTTTTTAGAGTTCCGTACCTCAAAAGGGAAAAAAGGAACCCTTATAGGATCACTTTGTAGTCCGTCAGTCTGTCTGTCTGTCTGTCAAGACCCTTTATCTCGGGAACGCGTGGAGGTATCGGGTTGAAAGTAAAACCATATATTCAAATCTGCAGACTCTTAAAGCTGTAAAAAAATCAAACTTGTAAGTTAACGAGAAAAAAGATACTTCGGTTTATGTGGCGAAAAATGTACATTTCGACACTCTCGATGAAATCAAAATTCATAGGATACTTCCCGTTGACCCAGAATCCTGAAATTTGGCATAAAGCAAGGTTAAGACCTTGCTTTAGCACAAATATAGGAATTAAAATGAAAACTGTAAAGTCGTTGTCACAATTTTTTTTTTACGATTCGCAAAAATATTCTGAGACTCCGTTCTGGAATTGAACTATTTACATAGGTAAGTTTATACGGAACCCTCAGGGCGCGAGTCCGACACGCACTTGACCAGTTTTTTTTTTAAATGTCTGTATCTCTCACAACAGACCAACAATAGTCATCTAGCTTATGTTGGTCCCAAAAACCTTGATAATTTTGGTCAAATGATTTTAAATCTTGGTGAAATACTTCATCATTCATACTACCAAGATGTGCGTGGGAAACATCTAAATGGGAAAGCAAAGAAATATTTTTTAGTGACATATTAACACCCATACGCTCATCATTGTGAACAGAACACCGTCGGTTATGGACAGATTTGCAAAATTTTTTTTTCCTTTTAGAGGATATACTTTCCGATTGGTCCCTTTTTTCAGAATCCAGTTCTGATGATCCATGAGGAATCGAGGGAACTTCTCAAATATTATAGGCAACCATATAGTGATTTTAGTATTTTCATTGAGAACTGTAAATGCTTAATTTACAGTCAAAAACTAACATTTGATGAAGTGGAACTGATGAAGAAGATCAGAAGTGCCCAACGGAACTTAATACTCACATAGATATCACAATGAACATAGTTAAGCGACTATAACAATACAAATAAATAAATGGTCCTGAATGAAAATAAATGCTTATGTTGAAAATGGTATCATTGAAGTGACCTGATGATGATGATGGAGCCGGAAGATAGGCACCGGAACTCTGTAATTAATCAATGTATCCTAGCCGTATTTGGGCTTATTAGAATTGTCATGAAATGCAGTTTGGCTATAAGGTACTACCGAAATGATCTGATGATGGAGCCGAAAGGTGGAAGGCAGACACAGGAACTTCATAAAAAAACTATTTACAAAAAAAACTAACGAAGTGAAGTCGGTTATTTTTTTTTGTAAAAAGTTTTTTATGCAATAGATTTTCAACACTGTGTAATTATCACTTTTTTATAGCCTAAAATTTTTTAACTACACTTTTGAAAGAGTTCCAGGTTGGTTTTACTGCACCGGATTTGTGCGAAAGAAACGCTCGGATGTCACCATTGTGTGGACCGCCCGGAGGATACGGTGGAGCATACGGTAGAAGTGTGTCCCGCCTGAGCAGAGCACCGCCGTGTCCTCGTGGGGGCGCTCGGTAGCAGCGATCTCTCGCGCCGGGCCTTGGTACAGGCCATAGTCTGGAGCGAGGAGGAGTAGCAGGCGGTGCAATGCTATCAAAGGAGGCGGACGCACGCGCAAGGCAACGGCCCTCACGCCCTAGCCCAGGATCCCGATCCCAATTTTCGGCCACCGTAGGCGCGGGCTTGCGGACGGCGAACAATGGGTAGCTCGCCGTCCGACCGTCCGGTAACCGTCCGAACCGAGCTCAAGTCGTCGACGGCGCGTAGTGTTCCACGCACGCCTCAAGGAGATGTCAGCAATCGTGGGGACCCAGCAGGGTCGAAGCCTACTGGGGCCAAGGGTCTGATTCTGAAAGGAAGACTCGGCCCTGGTACAAAAAGCAACGAAGGAACAGGAGTGGGGTTTTAGTCAGTAAAAGTCTGACACTATCTCTCGCTCCGCCCAAGAGCGGGTGATGTCATAAGAGGATTTTCCCACCGAAAAAAAAACCCCGCAGCCGAACTTAAATACCTTATAGCCAGTGTGCATCTCATGACAATTCTAATAATCCCAAACACGGTTAGATTACATTAATTTATTACAGAGTTCCAGCGTTCCGGTACCTATCTTCCGGCTTCATCATCAGATCGGTTCGATATATCCCCTCCCCTTTTTCTTTCCTTCAGTCATCGACGTATAAACAAAGCAATTTTACTTGGTACGACAGTTCTGCTGTGATCCTATGAGGAGTTCCGTTCCATACCTTCGAAGTTCATGATCAGATCATAACAATATTTCTATTGACCAATTTGGAAGCATAACCTATTAATAAAAAAAATATTTTCAAAATCGGTCCATTATTGACCGAGAAATCGGTGAACATACATAAAAAAAATACATTCAGCCGAACATAGAACCTCCTTCTTTTTGAAGTCGGTTAAAAAATAATATTTTGTTCATTTTCCACCACAAAGTATTTTACAGTTGTATTACTGGAGCCTAAACTAAGTAAAAATACAGATTTTAGGCCTCCAAGACATTCACTCGCGATTATAGCTTCAGTTAGACATACTTTGTTATAAACAGGTACATACAGGTATAAAATATGTCAGCAAATCGTAGGGGCCCAGCAGGGCCGAAGCCTACTGGGACCACGGGTAGTGTGAAAGCAAAGCCCGGGGCCCCGGGATGAAGGCAAAGAAGGAACAGGAGTAGGTTTTTAGTCAGCAAAAGTCTGACACTATCTCTCGCTCCGCCCAAGAGCGGGATTTAGATGATTTTCCCACCTAAAAAAAAAAGGTATAAAATATGGAATGTTTATGAAATAAAATGAAGTATTTGTCAGTATTGTAGCGCTACAATGGTAATATTATGTAGGTACATTACTATAGAACTTGTACACTACTTTAGCTGTGGGCTACCACAAATTAAACGCTTTAACATAGTCAAACTGCTATGGCTGGCTTATAATAGGTGTTGGAGACGAAACTCTGAACGAACCCATGCAACAAGATAACATTGTGCCAAAACAAACAACATAACTGGAGCATTCTGCACTAACTGTAAAGTAAATCACACCAAGGGTAATGTGATCTCTGCGGTGGATCGCAAACTTAGAAATACGCTACGTAAACAAATGAATAGGGTAAAAAATTCAATACTCCCAGGAGAGTAGGAGCTTAGAAACTCAATGTGCTCAGGAAAACTATCTGACAGAAAATGTATTTTACATAGATTAGGAAGTTCAAGCTTAGGTACCTACCTACGCATTTGTAATTTTTAATAACGGAATGCAGTAATGTAGCGAAAGCTTTAGTAATAGCTTCCACCTAATTTCAATTTTCTTCTCAGCGAAAGTGCTCGATGTCTGTGTCCACAAACAACTATCTAATTTTATGTACAGTAATTCACTGATTAGCCCTCTACAGTCCAGTTTCAGGCCCTCCGCCTTAAAGGATTTCTCAAACGCTTTCAATACCGTCATTCACGACATCCCGTTACCCATTCTGTCCTATGTGATCGTCACTCCTAAAGCACTGGAATGGTCCACCTCTTACCTTCAGGAACGTCAGCAGTCGGTTCCAAACGGAGATAGTTTTCTCGCTGGTGTGATTTGGAAACTGGCGTTCTTCAAGGTGGCATTCTTTCATTCTTTCTCTTTTTCTGTTTTCTATTTTTATTAATTTAATTTCTTCCGAACTATACTGTGTGTATCATCGGTATATAGATGTCCTGCAGTTGTACTGTAAAGGGGTGTTGACAAAATTTCTGGCACTATCGGCAACTTAGATAGGGATTTAATAGCCATTAAAACCTGGTTCGATAGATAAAATAATTATATAGGTGTTGCAAAAAGCCCCAATGAGTATCAGGCGATTATGATAGGGATTTCTCGTAGCATCGCCGTCGTAGGTCGCTGTTTTTCCCAATTGCCAGCACAGAGAGCAAAAAGCGCTTACTACCTTGTTCTCATTTCCAGTTTCTCCCAATTCTTCTGTTACCGTACCTAACTTTCAAGATTTTACGTCAACCACAACAAAAATCTACGGCCACCGCATAATCGTCTTCTTCAATTCTTCAACGTCTCACTCACGGTAATGACTTTTTTACGTTCATTCTATTTCTCTTTGGAATGGGAGACCCCAGGAATTCGGGATGACAGCCAACAGATTAACCCTTTAAAGTTCAAGTTCGCGAGCACATTCGTAGAAAGTTGGGAGTAGATGGTATTGTCACAGCGTTAATTTTTACCCTTTTATCTGTTTGTGCCAGTTGTTTTAATATACTCAAGTATTTAGATTATTCATTTGAATATATGTTTTTTTTCTTTGCCAGTACTATCCCACTGCTGGGCAAAAGCCTCCCCTAGGTTCTTCCAGGCATTTTTCCAGTCTTCATGGTACGCGTCTAGATCATCTTGCTACCTCTTTCTAGGCCGGCCTCGATAGCGCTTTCCCCCCGCTGCGTGGTTACTCGGTATATAGGCATAGCATAAGAATAATCAGCCTTTTAATATTCCCACTGTTGGGAATCAGGCCTCCTCTCTAGGAGAGGGAATGGGCTGTAATCCACCACGCAGGCCCAGTGCGGGTTGGTGAATGTCACACTTCTTCAAATTTTGAGTTCTAGGACATGCAGGTTTCCAGTACTTCAGTATATATTACATAATAATAATGACGAACACAATTTGAGTTTTTTTTTTTTTTTTTTTTTTTTTTTTTTTTTTTTTTTTTTTTTTTTTTTTTTTTGAGTTAGATCGACACGAAAGAAGAAGAAGAATAAAAATAGTAAATATTTATTCATATCAATTCAAATCATAAGCTAAGAGCTATACAGTACAGTGCCTGTGGGCGTTCAAATCATCAAAACCTTGATTTTTTTACTGTGGATGAAATTTAAAACGAAAATATGATATATGTAGCTAATATTATGTATAAAAAAGTGTACGGTAATATTATTTGCTACTCATATCATATTTTCTTTTTAAATTTCATCCATTAATAAAAATCCGAGGTAAAATTTCTCAGGCACTGGGCTAATATAAATGCTTTGAATTTATAATTTATTTGTTCATCTTTATCGTAAATAAAGAGTGTAATATTGTTGACTGTTAGAAAATCCGCAGGGCTTTCAGTCCGCCTTTGTACTTAAGTGTGCATAAAGAATCCAATCAATAAATAGAGTTGTACACCGCCTAACGCGAATGTAGTTTGCCTATGTATATGGAGATAGTAGTGTACAGAGATTCATTCATTACACTGAAGATCAAGGACAATTTTTATCTCAGTACGACTGCTAATCGGGGCGTGGTCGTTTAAATCAGTATATAAGGCGGGAGCGGCCAGCTAACATTATCACTTGTGACAGCAATCCCAAGTAACTCTACAACCATGTTCTTCAGACTGGTAAGTATATAAAGTACTGTTTTATTACGAGTATGTCATCGGCTATAATAATAACGGATTTTATTCACCCTCGCAATATATGTACCTTGTTTATAAAAATCCTCTTCTAAATATTGGCTCAAATGGGTCACCATTGAAAAAACGCAATAGTAAAACTAGTACAACCTGAAAAAACAAAAAATTAAAATTATTTAAAAAAGTAAAAAAAAATGTTATTTCATGTTTGAGAAGATACCATTTTTCTAGAAGTTGCTATAATGCCACTCACGGTCATCAAGACATTCAGACATGAGTAATCTTATCTTTAAACAAACCTTGTGGTTTGTTTGCTATTTCGTTACCTTACAGGGCTTCTGATCACTGTCCATTTCATAAAAATATGATTTTATGGTTCCACTTACAATAAAGGTCAAAGTTATTATAGTTTTTGTTTGTCCAAATTCTATGACAACGCTAAATGCCCATTATCGTTTTCCCTAAATTAAGATATTAAAAGTTAAAATCACCCTTAAATTTTATACAAAACATGAAGGCCGATGAAACTGTGTTGGAATTGGAAATTGTGTGGATTTTAATGTGATGTGATTTGGACTAGAAATGTTATGGTTTATGATTTACTAATATCGTTCATCTTAAATAAGTTGTTGTCCGTGTTATTTAGCAGGTTGTATTTTTGTTTGCAGTTCGCCCTCTTTGCCTTGTTGGCCGTGGCTTTCGCCAACCCCGAACCCAAACCTGAGCCCCAGGTGATAACCTACTCTGCAGCGGGTTACCCCTACAACTACGCCGGATACGCCCCTGTCGCCGCGGCGTACCCTGCCTACGGTGGCGCTGCCTACCCCTACGGCTATTCCGCGTACTACCGCTGATAAGCTCATCCAAACTACCTTTGCTTGCTCAATGTCACCGACCACCAAAACGTTTGATCATGTTTTAATATAAGTATTTTCGCAAATGTTTGTTGTTTATTTTAACGTCGTTTCTATGCTACCCACGTATATGCGCTCAGAACATTCGCGGAGCCTCCTAAATTTTCTACACAGCACAGCTGTCAAATCTTACGACTTATTTATTTTTTATTGATAATCTACATGTAGGACGTGCAACTCAATATCATGGTTGACATTTTATTTTTATGCGATTTTTTTATGTAAGAAGAGACAAAAGAGACAAACGAAACTAAAGAGATCCGCTATGTTAGTAACAAAATGTGGTATAAAAAATACATAGCCTTTTTGGCAGATAATACTGTTCAAGACCAGAGCCAGAACCAAGCCAATATTTTGTTAAAAATCGACAATTTAAAGTTTTAAACATCTCATTTTTAGGGTTCCGTACCTCAAAAGGAAAAAAACTGGGCAAGTGCGAGTCGGACTCGCGCACTGAGGGTTCCGTACAAACTTACCTAAGAAAACAGTTCAATTCTCGAATTGAGTTACGAAGATTTTTCTGAATCGCAAAAACAGTTTTATTTTTTGTGACGTAACTATACATTTACAGTTTTCAGATTTTTTTCTATGCTTGTGATACAAGACCTTGCTTCATGCCAAATTTCAGGATTCTAGGTCAACGGGAAGTACCCTATGAATTTTGATTCCCTTGAGAGTGTTGAAATACACGTTTTTTGCGATATAAATATCCGTATCTTTTTTTTTACGTTAACACAGACCTAAGTATATGGTTTTAATTTCAACTCGATATCTTCACGTGTTCCCGAGATAAAGGGTCTTGACAGACAGACAGACAGAGTATCTTTTTAACCGATTTAAAGAAAAGGAGGAAGATCTCAGTTCGGTTGCATTTGTTTTAAATGTATGTTAACTGAAAACTTCTTTAATTATGAACCGGTTTAGAAAATTTTTATGACGAAACAAACTTAAATAAATGTTTGTGATGTAAATAGTGCCATCAAACTGATCTGATGATGAAGCTGAAATAAGGTAGGTACGGGAACTTCGCAATAAAACAATATAATGTCTATGTAATGGAATTGTCATGAGATGCACTCTGGTTATAAATAGTTTCAATGGTGTAGAGTAAGATCTACATTAACGATAAAGGTGAGAAAATAAATGACAATATAACAGTAATATTATATTACCTTGTGAGATAATTTAATAAGCAACGAGACATGGTCAGAGGATAGAAAGAGCAGCTGATCTGGCGTAGCATCTAGACACCTAGAGAGCCAGGAGCAAGCCCCGTGAGGTTAAAAAAAGCAAGAACAGATGGAACACCGCTGTAGTTTTAGTCAGAAGACTCAGACTTGGCGTTGGAAATGATTAGATGACTTACTACTTCATAAAAAAAGACCAAGCATGGTCAACAGTGGTAAAGAGACCTGCGTATTTGCTGGGTAAAGAAATCAGCAGTACCTAATTAAATCCGTAAAAACACTTTCACAAGCGATTATTCACAATTTTTGTTAAAATGGAACATTAGATCATACACAACTAGTTCAAAATAGTCTGAGGAACGACCACCCAGCGCTGTCACATCTGCTCTCAGCAAACCAACAATCAGACCGACACGGTGGTGACCAGACGAATCTGGTGTCAAAACCTGCCAGAATAAATGCTTTTCATAGGAAGCATATGGTAGCCGCTTAGAAAATAGCATTTACATTATCATTTAAACAAATATGATAATGAATGATAATATAATAAATCAATTAATATGGTTTAGTTTTTTTTTCGTTGGGAAAATCATCTAATGATGTTCCCCGCTCTTGGGCGGAGCGCGAGATAGTGTCAGAGTTTTACTGACTAAAAACCCGGCCTTTCGTACCGGGGACCCTTGGCCCCAGTAGGCTTCGACCCTGCTGGGCCCCTACAATTGCTTACATCTCCTCGATACACGCATGGAACACTACGCGCCGTCGACGACTTGGGCTCGGTCCGGACGGTTACCGGACGGTCGGACGGCGACCCATTGCACGCCGTCCGCAAGCCCGCGCCTATGGTGGCTGGAAATCGGGATCGAAATACCGGCCATCTGGGGCGCGAGAGCCATTGCCTCGCGCGTGCACGTGCGGCAACCTCCCTTGCTAGCACTAGCACTAGCTACTGTTTCGCAGAAGGAGGTGACCGCCTGCCACTCCTCCTCGCTCCGGACCATGGCCTGTACCAAGGCCGCCGATCGCTCCCAAAAGTACACGGCGGTGCTCTGCCCAGGCGGGGCACACCTCTACCATGATTTAGTTTTAGTAAATCATACGGATTGATATATACTTAATAATAGAATAAATTCTCCTCAGTATCTATAGCGTTAACATACGTTCAGTAAAAATAAATAAATATTGACAATATCATTGTCATTGCCAATGTTAACTAAAAGAAAATCATATCATATCATCGCAAAGCCGCAATTACTGGTACTGCGAACATAAAAGCACAAGGCTTGCTTTTATAACGTAAGCGAGCACTAAGAAGGGGTTTTTGGAAAATCAACCTTTAAGGGGGTGAAAAGAGGGAATTTCGTTTTAATACAAAACTAATTTATTTGATATAATTGAAAGTTAGCATCATAAACAATTAATAATGGTTGTCATTCGTTAGTGACTCGTATTCTGAACTACTCCCAATCGAACAAATTAGAGGTTTCAGAAATTGTATGGTCCTCCATACATTCTTATTTCTTGGGTTAATAAACTTGAAAGTATTTATAGTCTGTTATTATTAATTTTTCATAACTACAGCCGGTGGTTGAAGTCTATGGTTTAAGGGGTGTTTTTTTTTATGGAAACTTTGTTGTGAACGAAGTCGCTGGCAAAGTAAACATATTATTACTCAAAAACTACCTACACAAAATTATGAATTATACAGTAATAGAACATATCAAGGTAAAAAGTCAAGTATCTAGTAATGGGAATATTAATAATAATAATAATAAACTTTATTGTCAGACCAGAGATCCATATTTCCATTACATTAGATTGATAATTACTAAAGAAAAACAAAAAGACATACAATACAATACAATACAATACACTACAATACAATACAATACAATACAATACAATACAATACAATACAATACAATACAATACAATACAATACAATACAATACAATACAATACAATACAACACAACACAATACAAAACAATACAATAAGCCTACTTCACATACCCGAAAGACCGTCTGTGTACCGCCATCCAGGGAGACAACATTAGGCCATCCACCCTACCGGCTACAGTAGCCACGAGGCTATTGAAATATTAATTATACAGTAATAAAATTAAATTATAAATTATACAGTAATAGAAAATATCAAGGTAAAAAGTCAAGTATCTAGTAATGGGAATGTTAATGAAATTAAATACAAATAATTTGTTTTCACAAAATTAGTACTACATCTAGTGGTTGAAGTGACCTTTTAGACAAAAATTCACAATTCATTGAAGTGACCTTTCAGACACAGGTAGTGTTAGGGCACTTCGCTCCTAACAACCTAATTCAAATCTTAAATCTTTAAGTTTTAGTTTTACAAAAGGGAAAGATATGCCAAATTAAAAATCACAAAAATTTTAAAAAAAGCAAAATTTTCACTTTATACTATAGCTAATAAAAATTTTCTTTTATTATAATTTAATAAAGAACAGTAGTAAAAAGTGTCTAACTTTGTGTACTGTTATCCACTGTACTAGTGTTGCTCGGTTTCTTAAACGCTTTCAATACCGGTAGTCACGACATCCTGTTTGCCGTTCTGTCTCTCCTTAAGCACTGGAATGGTGCACCTCTTACCTTCAGGAACGTCAGCTGTCGGTTCACGACGGATATAGTTTTCTCGCTGGTGTGATATGGAAACTGGCGTTCTTCAAGGTGGCATTCTTTCTCTTTTTTTTCTGTTTTCTATTTTTATTAATTTAATTTCTTCCGAACTGTAGTGTGCGTATCATCTGTATATAGATGACCTGCAGGTGTACTGTTAAGGGAGGGTTGACAAAATTTCTGATACTATCGGCAACGGCTACTACTGGTTATTGCTAGAAAACCTTAATAAGTATTAGGCGATTATGATTTGGATTTCTCGTAGCATGGCCGTCGTTGGTTGCTGTTAAATTTCTCAAACACCAGCGCAGAGAGAAAAACGCGCTTACTACCTTTGTTCTCATTTCTAGTTTCTCACAATTTTCCTTACTTTCAATATAAATATTTACGTCAACCACAACAACAATCTACGGCCATCGTATAATCGTCTTCTTCAATGTCCCACTCACCGTAATAACTTTTTTTACGTTCATTCTATTTTTCTTTGAAATGGGAGACCCCAGGATGACCACCAACAGATTCGCGAGCACATTCTTATGAAGTTGGGAGTAGTATTGTCACAACGTAATTTTTTTCCCTTTTATCTGTTTGTACAAATTGTTTTAATATACTCTACCAAGTATTTAGATTATTCATTTGTGTATACGTTTTTTTTCCTTGCCAGTACCATCCCACTGCTGGGCAAAGGCCTCCCCTAGGTCCTTCCAGGCATGTTTCTCGCGTGCTGTCTCAAACCAGTCTTCATGGTACGCGTCTAGATCATCTTGGCACCTTTTTCTAGGCTGGCCTCGATAGCGCTTTCCCTCTATAGAAAACCACTGCGTGGTGACATTTCAGTATATGTTATATAATAATGACGGACACAATTTGAATCAGATCGACACGAAAGAAGAAGAAGAATAAAAATAGTAAATATTTAATTAAAATACAAATTAATTTTTAAAGGATAAATTAATACATTCTTCAATATAAATAAAGCTAAGAGCCATATAGTCCAGTACCTGGGGGCGTTCAAATCATCAAAACTTTGTTTTTTTTTTTTACTGTGGATGAAATTTAAAAATAATAGTAGATTATGTGACTAGGGGATAAAGCAGTGTCTTTAAGTCGCGGGCGGCATGTTGAATTCTGAACGAAACGAAGGTTGCTAATTTTAATCCCGAACGTCAGTGAGGGATTTATATAATTAACTCCCGAGCAATGCGAGTGAGTTAATAAAGAAACCTGAGTGAAGTGAGGAATTTAAACCGCCCAAGACAAAGACAGCTTTATCCCCGTGTTGGATACTCTACTTTTTACACCATCTGTGAGATAATTAAAAGACAATTTAGCAAAACAAGTCATATATTAGAGAAATATAAGTATTATTTACAAGATAATTTTAACTATCACTCAACATGTTTAGAGATTTGGAACAAACAAAATTCACTATTAGATTCTATAGTTTTAATTTTCTATAAAGCTGGGAACTCTTTCATTACTTTTTTTTTTGTTAGTGGCCAGTTTGAATTTTGAATAAACTTGTTTGATGCACGTACATTTTAATTCTCCTGGCGCGATGACGTCACGATGGCGTTCGCTTGGGGATCAGGATGTGTTGACGGTTTTTGACGTTCCAAATTCAAATCTCATTATTCCCTAGGGATCGCCCATACTGCATTATCTCCCTAGGGACAGAATGACTTGCTTTAAGTGATGGTTGCATGACATATAAAGGGGCATTATCGAACAGGTGGTGTAAAAAATATGATATGTTTAAATAAAAAAATTTTTACAAAACAAAAATACAACCGACTTCAATGTAAAAAAAGGCAAGTGCGAGTCGGGCACTGAGGGTTCCGTACAAACTTACCTATGAAAACAGTTCAATTCCCGAATTACCTAAGTAAAGCAGATTTTTCCGAAACGCAAAAAAAGTTTTTTTTTGGGTCGTAACTACAAATTTACAGTTTTCAGATTTTTTCCTATACTTGGGCTATAAAACCTTGCTTTGTGCCAAATTTCAGTATTCTAGGTCAACGACAAGTAGGTACTCTATGAATTTTGATTCCCTTGAGAGTGTTGAAATACATATTTTTTACGACATAAACGGCCGTATCTTTTTTTTCGTTAACTCAAAAGTTTAATTTTTTCACAGCTTCAAGGGACCGCAAACCTGAATATATGGTTTTAATTTGAACGCGATACCTCCTCGCGTTTCCGAGATAAATGGTCTTGACAGACAGAGAGACATACGGATAACAAAGTGATCCTATAAGGGTTCAGCTATTTCCTTTTGAGGTACGGAACCCTAAAAAAACACTAAAAGTGCAAAATAACTTTAATTTTGGAAGTCAGTGTTTCTATAATAGTTATGTTTCTTCGTTATTTAACACCGACTTCCGAAATTGAAGTTATTTTGCACTTTTTAGCTTTTTTTTACATTGTTCTTGATTGTATTTTTTTTAATAAAAAGTTTTTTATTTTATACCTTTTAGTTGTGGTACTACCACTAAAAAGTACCCCTTAGCCAACTAAAATAGTGTTCAAGTTCTACAGTAAGGTACCTATAGAATTTAATCATTAAAACATCGCGTAACAATTCCAATAAGCCAAGCCCAGGCCTACCTTCCGGCTTCATCATCAGATGAGTTCGATATCTCCCCCCTCTTCTTTCAGTCAGTCATCGACTACACGTATAAACAAACCAATTTTACTTGTTACAACGGTCCTACTGTAATCCCATGAAGAGTTCCGTTCCATATCTTCAAATTTCATCATCAAATCATAACAATATTTCTATGGGACCAACTTGGAAGCGTAACCTTTCAATCAATAAAATAATTTTCAAAACGGTCCACAATCGACCGAGAAATTGATGAACATACATAAAAAAAATACATTCAGCCGAACATAGAACCCCCTCCTTTTTGAAGTCGGTTAATAAGTTTCGGGTAAGTAATATTACTTGCTACACATATCATGTTTTCTTTTATCATCCACAGTAACAAAAATCCGAGGTAAAAAACCCCCAGGCACTGGGCTAATATAATTGCATTGTGATTATAATTTATTTGTTCATCTTTGTCGTAAATAAAAAGTATAGCAATATTGTTGATTGGTAAAAAATCCGCAGGGCTTTCAGTCCGCCTTTGTGATTTGTGTGCATAAAGAATCCAATCAATAAATAGAGTTGGACACCTCCTAACGCGGATGTCAATTAGGCAATCGACACTACATTGTATATGGAGATAGTAGTATACAGAGATTCATTCATTACACTGAAGATCAAGGACACTTTTTATCTCAGTACGACAAGACTGCTAATCGGGGCGTGGTCGTTTAGATCTGTATATAAGCCGGGAGCGGCCAGCTAACATTATCACTTGTGACAGCAATCCCAAGTAACTCTACAACCATGTTCTTCAGACTGGTAAGTATATATATAGCTGTTTTATTAATATTTCTGTTCACGAGTATGTCATCGGCTATAATAATAACAGATTTTATTCACCCTCGCAATATACTACCTATACCTTGTAATATATACCTTGCCTATAAAAATCCTCTTCTAAATATTGGCTCTAATGGGTCACCGCTGAAAAAACGCAATAGTAAAAACAGTACAACCTGAAAAAAACAAAAAAATTAAATGTAAGGGCTTCTGATCACTATCCATTTCATAAAAATATGATTTTATGGTTCCACTTACAATAAAGGTCAAAGTTATTTTAGTTTTTGTTTGTCCAAATTCTATGACAACGATAGATGCCCATTATCGTTTTCCTTAAATTAAGATTTTAAAAGTTAAAGTCACCGTTAAATTTTATACAAAACATGAAGGCCGATGAAACTGATTGTAAAATTGTCTTTAAGTGTGCATACAGTAACCGCGCATGTTATATTGGATTTCATAATTTCTGTCGTTTTATTGTTGGAATTGGAAATTGTGTAGAGTTTAATGTGATGTGATTTGGACTAGAAATGTTATGGTTTATGATTTACTAATATCGTTCATCTTAAATAAGTTGTTGTCCGTGTTATTTAGCAGGTTGTATTTTTGTTTGCAGTTCGCCCTCTTCGCCGTGTTGGCCGTGGCTTTTGCCAACCCCGAACCCAAACCTGAGCCCCAGGTGATAACCTACTCTGCACCGGGTTACCCCTACAACTACGCCGGATACGCCCCTGTCGCCGCGGCGTACCCTGCCTACGGTGGCGCTGCCTACCCCTACGGCTACTCCGCGTACTACCGCTGATAAGCTCATCCGAACTACCTTTGCTTGCTCAATGTCACCGACCACCAAAACGTTTGATCATGTTTTAATATAAGTATTTTCGCAAATGTTTGTTGTTTATTTTAACGTCGTTTCTATGCTACCCACGTATATGCGCTCAGAACATGCGCGGAGCCTCCTAAATTTTCTACACAGCACAGCTGTCAAATCTTACGACTTATTTATTTTTTATTGATAATCTACATGTACGAGTAGGACGTGCAACTCAATATCAATATTTTTATGCAATTTTTTAATGTAAGAAGAGACAAAAGAGACAAACGAAACTAAAGAGATCCGCTATGTTAGTAACAAAATGTGGTATAAAAAATACATAGCCTTTTTGGCAGATAATACTGTTCAAGACCAGAGCCAGAACCAAGCCAATATTTTGTTAAAAATCGACAATTTAAAGTTATAAACATCTTATTTTTAGGGTTCCGGACCTCAAAAGGAAAAAAACTGGGCAAGTGCGAGTCGGACTCGCGCACTGAGGGTTCCGTACAAACTTACCTAAGAAAACAGTTCAATTCTCGAATTGAGTTACGAAGATTTTTCTGAATCGCAAAAACAGTTTTATTTTTTGTGACGTAACTATAAATTTACAGTTTTCAGATTTTTTTCTATGCTTGTGATACAAGACCTTGCTTCATGCCAAATTTCAGGATTCTAGGTCAACGGGAAGTACCCTATGAATTTTGATTCCCTTGAGAGTGTTGAAATACACGTTTTTTGCGATATAAATATCCGTATCTTTTTTTTTACGTTAACACAGACCTAAGTATATGGTTTTAATTTCAACTCGATATCTTCACGTGTTCCCGAGATAAAGGGTCTTGACAGACAGACAGACAGAGTATCTTTTTAACCGACTTAAAGAAAAGGAGGAAGATCTCAGTTCGGTTGCATTTGTTTTAAATGTATGTTAACTGAAAACTTCTTTAGTTATGAACCGGTTTAGAAAATTCTTATGACGAAACAAACTTAAATAAATGTTTGTGATGTAAATAGTGCCATCAAACTGATCTGATGATGAAGCTGAAATAAGGTAGGTACGGGAACTTCGCAATAAAACAATATAATGTCTATGTAATGGAATTGTCATGAGATGCACTCTGGTTATAAATAGTTTCAATGGTGTAGAGTAAGATCTACATTAACGATAAAGGTGAGAAAATAAATGAAAATATAACCGTAATATTATATTACCTTGTGAGATAATTTAATAAGCAACGAGACATGGTCAGAGGATAGAAAGAGCAGCTGATCTGGCGTAGCATCTAGACACCTAGAGAGCCAGGAGCAAGCCCCGTGAGGTTAAAAAAAGCAAGAACAGATGGAACACCGCTGTAGTTTTAGTCAGAAGACTCAGACTTGGCGTTGGAAATGATTAGACGACTTCCCACTTCATAAAAAAAGACCTAGCATGGTCAACAGTGGTAAAGAGACCGGCGTATTTGCTGGGTAAAGAAATCAGCAGTAATTAAATCCGTAAAAACACTTTCAAAAGCGATTATTTACAATTTTTGTTAAAATGGAACATTAGATCATACACGAAATAAACAACTAGTTCAAAATAGTCTGAGGAACGACCACCCAGCGCTCTCACATCTGCTCTCAGCAAACTAACAATCAGATAGATACGACGGTGGTGACCAGACGAATCTGGTGGCAAAACCTGTCAGAATAAATGCCTTTCATAGAAGGTATATAGTAGCCACTTACAAAATAGCATTAACACTGTGATTTAAACAAATATGATAATGAATGATAATACACCACTAGTTTTTAATTAGTACAAATATTTAAAGGGCTTATTAGAAAAGGTCTTGTTATTATTTATGTAAAGTCTCAATAAATAATATTCATAAACATTAAAGTTATTAGCGTTTGTTTATATCCCAAAATGTCACTCAATTTATGGAAATATTGTACAGGCTATTAATTATGAATGAAAAACAATGGAAAAACACTGTGCGTAATATTTTCTAGTAGCAATATTGTTATGAATAATTATTGATTAAATTATGAATGTAACTATAAAGTACTAAAAAGTTAATAAAGAATTGGTAATAATAAAAAAAAAATTATGACAAATTTTCGTGGACAATTTTGGGATTTCGTTTTTTTATTATTTTTGACTACATAAATATGATCAGTAACGGGTACAGATAGAGCCCAATTTTTTTTTGTACTAATAAAAAAATAGGAGTGTATAATAAATCAATAAATATAGTTTTGTTTTTTTTCGTTGAATGATATTCCCCGCTCTTGGGCGGAGCACGAGATAGTGTCAGAGTTTTACTGACTAAAAACCCACTCCTGTTCCTTCGTTGCCTTTCGTACCGGGGCCGAGCATTTCTTTCAGAATCAGACCCTTGGCCCCAGTAGGCTTCGACCCTGCTGGGCCCCTACAGTTGCTTACATCTCCTCGATACACGCATGGAACACTACGCGCCGTCGACGACTTGGGCTCGGTCCGCACGCTTACCGGACGGTCGGACGGCGACCCATTTCACGCCGTCCGTAAGCCCGCGCCTACGGTGGCCGGAAATCGGGATCGAAATCCCGGCAGCTGGGGCGCGAGAGCCATTGCCTCGCGCGTGCACGTGCGGCCACCTCCCTTGCTAGCATTACTGTTTCGCAGAAGGAGGCGACCGCCTGCCACTCCTCCTCGCTCCGGACCATGGCCTGTACCAAGGCCGCCGCCGCCGATCGCCCCCACAAGGACACGGCGGTGCTCTGCCCAGGCGGGGCACACCTCTACCATGATTTAGTTTTAGTAAATCATACGGATTGATAAATACTTAATAATAGAATAAATTCTCCTCAGTATCTATAGCGTTTACATACGTTCAGTAAAAATAAATAAATATTGACAATATCATTGTCATGGCCAATGTTAACTAAAAGAAAATCATATCATATCATCGCAAAGCCGCAATTACTGGTACGAACATAAAAGCACAAGGCTTGCTTTTATAACGTAAGCGAGCACTAAGAAGGGGTTTTTGGAAAATCAACCTTTAAGGGGGTGAAAAGGGGAATTTCGTTTGAATACAAAACTAATTTATTTGATATAATTGAAAGTTAGCATCATAAACAATTAATAATGGTTGTCATTCGTTAGTGACTCGTATTCTGAACTACTCCCAATCGATCAAATTAGGGGTTTTAGAAATTGTATGGTCCTCCATACATTCTTATTTCTTGGGTTAATAAACTTGAAAGTATTCATAGACTGTTATTATTAATTTTTCATAACTACAGTCGGTGGTTTAAGTCTATGGTTTAAGGGGTGTTCTTTTTATGAAAACTTTCTTGTGAACGAAGTCGCTGGCAAAGTAAACATATTATTACTCAAAAGCTATACAAAATTATGAATTATACAGTAATAGAACATATCAAGGTAAAAAGTCAAGTATCTAGTAATGGGAATATTAATAATAATAATAAACTTTATTGTCAGACCAGAGATCCATATTTCCATTACATTAGATTGATAATTACTAAAGAAAAACAAAAAGACATACAATACAATACAATACAATACAATACAATACAATAAAATACAACACAATACAATACAATACAATAAGCCTACTTCACATACCTGAAAGACGGTCTGTGTACCGCCATCCAGTGAGACACCATTAGGCCATCCACCCTACCGGCTACAGTAGCCACGAGGCTATTGAAATATGAATTATACAGTAATAAAATGAAATTATGAATTATACAGTAATATAAAATATCAAGGTAAAAAGTCAAGTATCTAGTAATGGGAATGTTAATGAAATTAAATACAAATAATTTATTTGTTTTCACAAAATTAGTACTACATCTAGTGGTTGAATTGACCTTTTAGACAAAAATTACCTGTGTTAAGGCACTTCGCTCCTAACAACCTAATTCAAATCTTAAATCTTAAAGTTTTAGTTTTACAAAAAGAAAATATATGCTAAATTAAAAATAACAAAAATTAAAAAAAAAGCAAAATTTTCACTTTATACTATAGCTAATAAAAATCTTTTATTATAATTTAATAAAGAACAATAGTAAAAAGTGTCTAACTTTGTGTACTGTTATCCACTGTACTAGTGTTGCTCGGTTTCTTAAACGCTTTCAATACCGGTAGTCACGACATCCTGTTTGCCGTTCTGTCTCTCCTTAAGCACTGGAATGGTGCACCTCTTACCTTCAGGAACGTCAGCTGTCGGTTCACGACGGATATAGTTTTCTCGCTGGTGTGATATGGAAACTGGCGTTCTTCAAGGTGGCATTCTTTCTCTTTTTCTGTTTTTATTAATTTAATTTCTTCCGAACTGTAGTGTGCGTATCATCTGTATATAGATGACCTGCAAGTGTACTGTTAAGGGAGGGTTGACAAAATTTCTGATGCTATCGGCAACGGCTACTACCGGTTATTGGTAGAAAACCTCAATAAGTATCAGGTGATTATGATTTGGATTTCTCGTATCATCGCCGTCGTAGATTGCTGTTAAATTTCTCAAACACCTACTTTCTTACCTTTGTTCTCATTTCTAGTTTCTCCCAATTTTCCTTACTTTCAATATAAATATTTACGTCAACCACAACAAAAATCTACGGCGATCGTATAATCGTCTTCTTCAATGTCCCACTCACCGTAATAACTTTTTTTTACGTTCATTCTATTTCTCTTTGAAATGGGAGACCCCAGGAATTCAGGATGACCACCAACAGATTCGCGAGCACATTCTTATGAAGTTGGGATTAGTATTGTCACAACGTAAATTTTTTCCCTTTTATCTGTTTGTACCAATTGTTTTAATATACTCTACCAAGTATTTAGATTATTCATTTGTGTATACGTTTTTTTTCCTTGCTAGTACCATCCCACTGCTGGGCAAAGGCCTCCCCTAGGTCCTTCCAGGCATGTTTCTCGCGTGCTGTCTCAAACCAGTCTTCATGGTAGGCGTCTAGATCATCTTGGCACCTTTTTCTAGGCTGGCCTCGATAGCGCTTTCACTCTATAGAAAACCACTGCGTGGTGACATTTCAGTATATGTTATTTAATAATGACTGACACAATTTGAATCAGATCGACACGAAAGAAGAAGAAGAATAAAAATAGTAAATATTTATTCAAAATACAAATTAATTTTATTAAAAACAGTTCAATTCCCGAATTACCTAAGTAAAGCAGATTTATCCGAAACGCAAAAAAAGTTTTTTTTAGGTCGTAACTACAAAGGAGACAATTTTTTTTGGGCCCACTATTAAACGGTTACGTTTATTAATCATATTACACATGGAAAAAGCGATCATGTTATTATAATTAACAGACCAAAAATTATATAGAAATCTAACCGGAATAATGAAATAATAGTAAAAAAGTGTTACGGCAAAAAATGCTTGTTTAGGAGCGTTTTCAAGTTTATTTTAACGTGAAAAAAAATATGTTACTACAGTGCGCAGCGGTGACATCGGATTTAAAGGCGTTTCAAGAGATAATAATTAATTGGTACAGCGAACTTGTTTTTAATGCTGTTATTAATGGTTAACACAAATATCAAGTAACGTACTTTAAAAATCAACGTGGAACGAAACGTAATTAATAGCCCGTTGCAGATGCTCTGTGGTCCAGTTTCAATCAGTTTGACACTGACAGACAACTAGTGGTGGGTCGTTGTCGAATTTTAGACGGACGAGACGTAACCGTTTTGGCGACGACAAAAACGGTTGCAGAAAACGGTCGTCGTCGCAACTGGTTTGAAGACGAAACTATCGTTGAGTGAAGTAGTTGCAGAAAACGTTCGTTGTCGCAACTAGTTTGAGGACGGTAATACATTCTGTACTCGTCGCGTCGTCGTTTCAAAACCAGTTATTACAATGAAAAATGGACTTTATGACTATAAACATAAAATTCATTTTTCATTGCAATAACTGGTTTTAAAAACGACGACGCGATGAGTGTGATAGTTGAAGCAATGGATTTTTGACCTTATTTTCTTAATAGTAAGATAACAATTCGCATACAGTAATTCGAAGACTGGTTTATGCAACGAAGACTGTTTGGTCGCAGGATGGAAAACGGTTGTTACGATGCAGAACAAAAAACGGTCTTTGAAAACTGTTCGTCGTTGAAACGCCCACCGCTACAGACAACATTATTATTGTTTCCGATTACTAGATAGTAGCATGTTTCTTCTGTTCTTTTCGTATTTTTATTCGAAAGATTTTATGAAAATGGCATCTGTAGATACATGCATAATCCACAAAGCCGTTGTATCAATTGTGCAGCACGATTTCAACGGAATGTTGAATACTGCTCTTGCTGGATACTGTTGTAATTGTTTAGTGGGCAGACGCACTGTTGGCTGCTGTGCATATGTGATGTGTTTAGTGTGGTTTTTATCTTGGGCGCGGCATCAAGGTGAGGTTGAGCCACCTGCATCTTTTTTAGATGAAATACTGCTTTTAAGAGATAGATGACTTTGAAAATGATGATGATGAACAGTAATAAATACTTGTGATGCTATAATGTGTTTTTTTTTCTCCTTACACAACCAGCATAAAACACATCACCTTATTATTTTAGATCTACAGTCAATGGCCGGGCTATTTCGAAATGAATACATCTACGCATTTTCATGAATAAGTCTATCAAATCGTGTAAATCACATCAAAGTCTGTCACGTAGTACAGACGTGACTTTGTTTTATACTGTCTAATATTGAACAGTGCACTATTTTAACTTAAAATACCAAGGATACCTATCCACTCATTAGACAATCGCTCTTGTGAGATTTTAGGTTATTATGAGAGTCATGTTTTGACTGTCGTATTTCACGGTGCTCCAGTTAGATAAAGTTTTGCCAATATTACCAATGTAATCTAGAGATTATAAGGAATAAACTAACGTGCAATTCATTGCTATACGCCACAATTTGTGGTGGGCCTATTCCCCAAACAAAAAAAATTGTCTCCTTTATAGTTTTCAGATTTTTTCCTATACCTGGGCTATAAAACCTTGCTTCGTGCCAAATTTCAGTATTCTAGGTCAACGAGAACTACTCTATGAATTTTGATTCCCTTGAGAGTGTTGAAATACACGTTTTTTGCGACATAAACGGCCGTATGTTTTTTTTCGTTAACTCAGAAGTTTAATTTTTTCACAGCTTCATGGGACCGCAGACCTGAATATATGGTTTTAATTTGAACTCGATACCTCCTCGCGTTTCCGAGATAAATGGTCTTGACAGACAGAGAGACAGACGGATAACAAAGTGATCCTATAAGGGTTTAGCTTTTTCCTTTTGAGGTACGGAACCCTAAAAAACACTAAAAGTGCAAAATAACTTTAATTTTGGAAGTCGGTGTTTCTATAATAGTTATGTTTCTTCGTTATTTAACACCGACTTCCGAAATTGAAGTTATTTTGCACTTTTTAGCTTTTTTTTACATTGTTCTTGGTTGTATTTTTTTTAATAAAAAGTTTTTTATTTTATACCATGTAGTTGTGGTACCACCACTAAAAAGTACCCCTTAGCCAACTTAAATAGTGTTCAAGTTCTACAGTAATGTACCTATCTATAGAATTTAATCATTAAAACATCGCGTAACAATTCCAATAAGCCAAGCCCAGCCCTACCTTCCGGCTTCATCATCAGATGAGTTCGATATATCTCCCCCCTCTTCTTTCAGTCAGTCATCGACTACACGTATAAGCAAACTAATTTTACTTGTTACAACGGTCCTACTGTAATCCCATGAAGAGTTCCGTTCCATATCTTCAAAGTTCATCATCAAACCATAACAATATTTCTATGGGACCAACTTGGAAGCATAACCTTTCAATCAATAAAATAATTTTCAAAACGGTCCACAATCGACCGAGAAATTGGTGAACATACATAAAAAATACATTCGGCCGAACATAGAACCTCCTCCTTTTTGAAGTCGGTTAATAAGTTTTGGGTAAGTTATATTACTTGCTACACATATCATGTTTTCTTTTATCATCCACAGTAACAAAAATCTGAGGTAAAAAACCCCCAGGCACTGGGCTAATATAATTGCATTGTGTTTATAATTTATTTGTTCATCTTTGTCGTAAATAAAAAGTATAGTAATATTGTTGATTGGTAGAAAATCCGCAGGGCTTTCAGTCCGCCTTTGTGCTTTTGTGTTCATAAAAAATCCAATCAATAAATAGAGTTGGACTCCTCCTAACGCGGATGTCAATTAGGCAATCGACACTACATTGTATATGGAGATAGTAGTATACAGAGATTCATTCATTACACTGAAGATCAAGGACACTTTTTATCTCAGTACGACAAGACTGCTAATCGGGGCGTGGTCGTTTAGATCTGTATATAAGCCGGGAGCCGCCAGCTAACATTATCACTTGTGACAGCAATCCCAAGTAACTCTACAACCATGTTCTTCAGACTGGTAAGTATATATATAGCTGTTTTATTAATATTTCTGTTCACGAGTATGTCATCGGCTATAATAATAACAGATTTTATTCACCCTCGCAATATACTACCTATACCTTGTAATATATACCTTGCCTATAAAAATCCTCTTCTAAATATTGGCTCTAATGGGTCATCGCTGAAAAAACGCAATAGTAAAAACAGTACAACCTGAAAAAAACAAAAAAATTAAATGTAAGGGCTTCTGATCACTATCCATTTCATAAAAATATGATTTTATGGTTCCACTTACAATAAAGGTCAAAGTTATTTTAGTTTTTGTTTGTCCAAATACTATGACAACGATAGATGCCCATTATCGTTTTCCTTAAATTAAGATTTTAAAAGTTAAAGTCACCGTTAAATTTTATACAAAACATGAAGGCCGATGAAACTGATTGTAAAACTGTCTTTAAGTGTGCATACAGTAACCGCGCATGTTATATTGGATTTCATAATTTCTGTCGTTTTATTGTTGGAATGGGAAATTGTGTAGATTTTAATGTGATGTGATTTGGACTAGAAATGTTATGGTTTATGATTTACTAATATCGTTCATCTTAAATAAGTTGTTGTCCGTGTTATTTAGCAGGTTGTATTTTTGTTTGCAGTTCGCCCTCTTCGCCGTGTTGGCCGTGGCTTTTGCCAAACCCGAACCCAAACCTGAGCCCCAGGTGATAACCTACTCTGCACCGGGTTACCCCTACAACTACGCCGGATACGCCCCTGTCGTCGCGGCGTACCCTGCCTACGGTGGCGCTGCCTACCCCTACGGCTACTCCGCGTACTACCGCTGATAAACTCATCCGAACTACCTTTGCTTGCTCAATGTCACCGACCACCAAAACGTTTGATCATGTTTTAATATTTATAAGTATTTTCGCAAATGTTTGTTGTTTATTTTAACGTCGTTTCTATGCTACCCACGTATATGCGCTCAGAACATGCGCGGAGCCTCCTAAATTTTCTACACAGCACAGCTGTCAAATCTTACGAAATATTTATTTTTTATTGATAATCTACATGTAGGACGTGCAACTCAATATCAATATTTTTATGCGATTTTTTAATGTAAGAAGAGACAAAAGAGACAAACGAAACTAAAGAGATCCGCTATGTTAGTAACAAAATGTGGTATAAAAAATACATAGCCTTTTTGGCAGATAATACTGTTCAAGACCAGAGCCAGAACCAAGCCAATATTTTGTTAAAAATCGACAATTTAAAGTTTTAAACATCTTATTTTTAGGATTCCGGACCTCAAAAGGAAAAAAACTGGGCAAGTGCGAGTCGGACTCGCGCACTGAGGGTTCCGTACAAACTTACCTAAGAAAACAGTTCAATTCTCGAATTGAGTTACGAAGATTTTTCCGAATCGCAAAAAACAGTTTTATTTTTTGTGACGTAACTATAAATTTACAGTTTTCAGATTTTTTTCTATGCTTGTGATACAAGACCTTGCTTCATGCCAAATTTCAGGATTCTAGGTCAACGGGAAGTACCCTATGAATTTTGATTCCCTTGAGAGTGTTGAAATACACGTTTTTTGCGATATAAATATCCGTATCTTTTTTATTACGTTAACTCAGATGTTTGATTTTTTCATAGCTTCATGGGACCGCAGACCTAAGTATATGGTTTTAATTTCAACTCGATATCTTCACGTGTTCCCGAGATAAAGGGTCTTGACAGACAGACAGACAGAGTATCTTTTTAACCGACTTAAAGAAAAGGAGGAAGATCTCAGTTCGGTTGCATTTGTTTTAAATGTATGTTAACTGAAAACTTCTTTAGTTAAGAACCGGTTTAGAAAATTCTTATGACGAAACAAACTTAAATAAATGTTTGTGATGTAAATAGTGCCATCAAACTGATCTGATGATAAAGCTGAAATAAGGTAGGTACGGGTACTTCGCAATAAAACAATATAATGTCTATGTAATGGAATTGTCATGAGATGCACTCTGGTTATAAATAGTTTCAATGGTGCAGAGTAAGATCTACATTAACGATAAAGGTGAGAAAATAAATGACAAAATAACAGTAATATTATATTACCTTGCGAGATAATTTAATAAGCAACGAGACATGGTCAGAAGATAGAAAGAGCAGCTGGTCTGGCGTAGCATCTAGACACCTAGAGAGCCAGGAGCAAGCCCCGTGAGGTTAAAAAAAGCAAGAACAGAAGGAACACCGCTGTAGTTTTAGTCAGAAGACTCAGACTTGGCGGGAGAAATTATTAGATGACTTCCCACTTCATAAAAAAAGACCAAGCATGGTCAACAGTGATAAAGAGACGCCGCGTATTTGCTGGGTAAAGAAAACAGCAGTAATTAAATCCGTAAAAACACTTTCAAAAGCGATTATTCTCAATTTTTGTTGAAATGGAACATTAGATCATACACGAAATAAACAACTAGTTCAAAATAGTCTGAGGAACGACCACCCAGCGCTCTCACATCTGCTCTCAGCAAACTAACAATCAGACCGATGACGATGGTGACCAGACGAATCTGGTGTCAAAACATGTCAGAATAAATGCCTTTCATAGAAGGTATATAGTAGCCACTTACAAAATTAACACTGTGATTTAAACAAATATGATAATGAATGATAATACACCGCTAGTTTTTAATTAGTACAAATATTTAAAGGTCTTATTAGAAAAGGTCTTGTTATTATTTATGTAAAGTCTCAATAAATAATATTCATAAACATTAAAGTTATTAGCGTTTGTTTATATCCCAAAATGTCACTCAATTTATGGAAATATTGTACAGGCAATATAATTATGAATGAAAAACAATGGAAAAACACTGCGCGTAATATTTTCTAGTAGCAATTGTTATGAATAATTATTGATTAAATTATGAATTTACCAATTATGACAAATTTTCGTGGACAATTTTGGGATTTCGTTTTTTTTTACTTTTGACTACATAAATATGATCAGTAACGGGTACAGATAGAGCCCAATTTTTTTTTGTACTAATAAAAAAATAGGGGTGTATAATAAATCAATAAATATAATTCAGTTTTTTTTCGTTGGAAAAATCATCCAATGATATTCCCCGCTCTTGGACGGAGCGCGAGATAGTGTCAGTGTTTTACTGACTAAAAACCCACTCCTGTTCCTTCGTTGCCTTTCGTACCGGGGTCGAGCCTTCCTTTCATAATTAGACCCTTGGCCCCAGTAAGCTGCGACCCTGCGATGCATGCGTGGAACACTACGCGCCGTCGACGACTTGGGCTCGGTCCGGACGGTTACCGGACGGTCGGACGGCGAGCTACCCATTGCACGATATCCGCAAGCCCGCGCCTACGGTGACCGGAAATCGGGATCGGAATCCCGGCAGCTGCTAGCTCCTTTGCTAGCATTACTGCTTCGCAGAAGAAGGCGACCGCCTGCCACTCCTCCTCGCTCCGGACCATGGCCTGTACCAAGGCCCGGCGGCGCAAGAGATCGCCGCCGTCGATCGCCCCCACAAGGACACGGCGGTGCTCTGCCCAGGCGGGGCACACCTCCACCATGATTTAGTTTTAGTAAATCATACGGATTAATAAATACTTAATAATATAATAAATTCTCCTCAGTATCTATAGCGTTTACATACGTTCAGTAAAAATAAACAAATATTGACAATATCATTGTCATTGCCAATGTTAACTAAAAGTAAATCATATCATATCATCGCAAAGCCGCAATTACTGGTACTATGAACATAAAAGCACAAGGCTTGCTTTTATAACGTAAGCGAGCACTAAGAAGGGGGGTTTTTGGAAAATCAACCTTTAAGGGGGTGAAAAGGGGAATTTCGTTTGAATACAAAACTAATTTATTTGATATAATTGAAAGTTAGCATCATAAACAATTAACAATGGTTGTCATTCGTTAGTGACTCGTTTTTTTCTGAATTACTCCCAATAGAACAAATTAGGGGTTTCAGAAATTGTATGGTCCTCCATACATTCTTATTTCTTGGGTTAATAAACTTGAAAGTATTTATAGACTGTTATTATTAATTTTTCATAACTACGGTTTAAATATGGTTTAAGGGGTGTTTTTTTTTTATGAAAACTTTCTTGTGAATGAAGTCGCTGGTAAAGTACTAGTAAATCATATTATTATTCAAAAACTATACAAAATTATGAATTATACAGTAATAAAATAGAATAGAATAAAACTTAAAAAAAACAATAGAACATATCAAGGTAAAAAGTCAAGTATCTAGTAATGGGAATGTTAATGAAATTAAATACAAATAATTTATTTGTTTTCACAAAATTAGTACTACATCTAGTGGTTGAAGTGACCTTTTAGACAAAAATTACCTGTGTTAGGACACTTCGCTCCTAACAACCTAATTCAAATCTTAAATCTTAAAGTTTTAGTTTTACAAAAGGGAAAGATATGCCAAATTAAAAATTACAAAAATTAAAAAAGCAAAATTTTCACTTTATACTATAGCTAATAAAAATCTTTTATTTCAATTTAATAAAGAACAGCAGTAAAAAGTGTCTAACTTTGTGTACTGTTATCCACTGTACTAGTGTTGCTCGGTTTCTTAAACGCTTTCAATACCGGTAGTGACGACATCCTGTTAGCCGTTCTGTCTCTCCTTAAGCACTGGAATGGTGCACCTCTTACCTTCAGGAACATCAGCAGTCGGTTCACGACGGATATAGTTTTCTCGCTGGTGTGATATGGAAACTGGCGTTCTTCAAGGTGGCATTCTTTCTCTTTTTCTGTTTTCTATTTTTATTAATTTAATTTCTTCCGAACTGTAGTGTGCGTATCATCTGTATATAGATGACCTGCAAGTGTACTGTTAAGGGAGGGTTGACAAAATTTCTGATACTATCGGCAACGGCTACTACCGGTTATTGGTAGAAAACCTCAATAACTATCAGGCGATTATGATTTGGATTTCTCGTAGCATCGCCGTCGTAGGTTGCTGTTAAATTTCTCAAACACCAGCGCAGAGAGAAAAACGCGCTTACTACCTTTGTTCTCATTTCTAGTTTCTCCCAATTTTCCTTACTTTCAATATAAATATTTACGTCAACCACAACAAAAATCTACGGCCATCGTATAATCGTCTTCTTCAATGTCCCACTCACCGTAATAACTTTTTTTTACGTTTATTCTATTTCTCTTTGAAATGGGAGACCCCAGGAATTCAGGATGACCACCAACAGATTCGCGAGGACATTCCTATGAAGTTGGGAGTAGTATTGTCACAACGTAATTTTTTTCCCTTTTATCTGTTTGTACCAATTGTTTTAATATACTCTACCAGGTATTTAGATTATTCATTTGTGTATACGTTTTTTTTCCTTGCCAGTACCATCCCACTGCTGGGCAAAGGCCTCCCCTAGGTCCTTCCAGGCATGTTTCTCGCGTGCTGTCTCAAACCAGTCTTCATGGTACGTGTGTAGATCATCTTGGCACCTTTTTCTAGGCTGACCTCGATAGCGCTTTCCCTCTATATAAAACCACTGCGTGGTGACATTTCAGTATATGTTATATAATAATGACGGACACAATTTGAATCAGATCGACACGAAAGAAGAAGAATAAAAATAGGAAATATTTATTCAAAATACAAATTAATTTTTAAAGGATAAATTAATACATTATTCAATATAAATAAAGCTAAGAGCCATATAGTCCAGTACCTGGGGGCGTTCAAATCATCAAAACTTTGTTTTTTTATTTTTTTACTGTGGATGAAATTTAAAAATAATAGTAGATTATGTGATTAGGGGATAAAGCAGTGTCTTTAAGTCGCGGGCGGCATGTTGAATTCCGAACGAAACGAAGGTTGCTAATTTTAATCCCGAACGTCAGTGAGGGATTTATATAATTAACTCCCGAGCAATGCGAGGGAGTTAATAAAGAAACCTGAGTGAAGTGAGGAATTTAAACCGCCCAAGACAAAGACAGCTTTATCCCCGTGTTGGATACTCTACTTTTTACACCATCTGTGAGATAATTAAAAGACAATTTAGTAAAACAAATCATATATTAGAGAAATATAAGTATTATTTACAAGATAATTTTAACTATCACTCAACATGTTTAGAGATTTGGAACAAACAAAATTCACTATTAGATTCTATAGTTTTAATTTTCTATAAAGCTGGGAACTCTTTCATTACTTTTTAGGGTTCCGTAGCCAAATGGCAAAAAACGGAACCCTTATAGATTCGTCATGTCTGTCTGTCTGTCTGTCTGTCTGTCTGTCTGTCTGTCTGTCCGTCTGTCCGTCCGTATGTCACAGCCACTTTTTTCCGAAACTATAAGAGCTATACTGTTGAAACTTTGTAAGTAGATGTATTCTGTGAACCGCATTAAGATTTTCATACAAAAATAGAAAAAAAGCAATAAATTTTGGGGGTCCCCATACTTAGAACTGAAACTCAAAATTTTTTTTTTCATCAAACCCATGCGTGTGGGGTATCTATGGATAGGTCTTCAAAAATGATACTGAGGTTTCTAATATAATTTTTTTCTAAACTGAATAGTTTGCGCGAGAGACACTTCCAAAGTGGTAAAATGTGTGTCCCCCCCCCTCTAACTTCTAAAATAAGAGAATGATAAAACTAAAAAAAATATATGATGTACATTACTATAAAAACTGCCAACGAAAATTGGTTTGAACGAGATCTGGTCAGTAGTTTTTTTTTAGTACGTCATAAATCGTAAACCGAAGTACGAAATTCAGAAACGTGGTCATACTTGCGCAAGCCAAATATGAACCTGATACAAAGATTATTATTATGTTACTTGCTGCTACGGAACCCTCCATGGGCGAGTCCGACTCGCACTTGGCCGGTTTTTTTTTTTGTTAGTGGCCAGTTTGAATTTTGAATAAACTTGTTTGATGCACGTACATTTTAATTCTCATGGCGCGATGACGTCACGATAGCGTTCGCTTGGGGATCAGGATGTGTTGACGGTTTTTGACGTTCCAAATTCAAATCTCATTATTCCCTAGGGATCGCCCATACTGCATTATCTCCCTAGGGACAGAATGACTTGCTTTAAGTGATGGTTGCATGACATATAAAGGGGCATTATCGAGCAGGTGGTGTAAAAAATATGATATGTTTAAATAAAAAACTTTTTACAAAACAAAAATACAACCGACTTCAATGTAAAAAAAGGCAAGTGCGAGTCGGGCACTGAGGGTTCCGTAAAAACTTACCTATGAAAACAGTTCAATTCCCGAATTACCTAAGTAAAGCAGATTTTTCCGAAACGCAAAAAAAGTTTTTTTTTGGGTCGTAACTACAAATTTACAGTTTTCAGATTTTTTCCTATACTTGGGCTATAAAACCTTGCTTCGTGCCAAATTTCAGTATTCTAGGTCAACGAGAAGTAGGTACTCTATGAATTTTGATTCCCTTGAGAGTGTTGATACGGCCGTTTATGTCGTAAAAAATATGTATATCAATACATATTTTTTACGACATAAACGGCCGTATCTTTTTTTTCGTTAACTCAAAAGTTTAATTTTTTCACAGCTTCAAGGGACCGCAGACCTGAATAAATGGTTTTAATTAGAACTCGATACCTCCTCGCGTTTCCGAGATAAATGGTCTTGACAGACAGAGAGACAGACGGATAACAAAGTGATACTATAAGGGTTCAGCTTTTTCCTTTTGAGGTACGGAACCCTAAAAACCCTAAAAGTGCAAAATAACTTTAATTAAGGAAGTCGGTGTTTCTATAATAGTTATGTTTCTTCGTTATTTAACACCGACTTCCGAAATTGAAGTTATTTTGCACTTTTTAGCTTTTTTTTACATTGTTCTTGGTTGTATATTTTTTAATAAAAAGTTTTTTATTTTATACCTTTTAGTTGTGGTACCACCACTAAAATGTACCCCTTAGCCAACTTACATAGTGTTCAAGTTCTACAGTAAGGTACCTATAGAATTTAATCATTAAAACATCGCGTAACAACTCCAATAAGCCAAGCCCAGGCCTACCTTCCGGCTTCATCATCAGATGAGTTCGATATATCTCCCCCCTCTTCTTTCAGTCAGTCATCGACTACACGTATAAACAAACTAATTTTACTTGTTACAACGGTCCTACTGTAATCCCATGAAGAGTTCCGTTCCATATCTTCAAAGTTCATCATCAAATCATAACAATATTTCTATGGGACCAACTTGGAAGCATAACCTTTCAATCAATAAAATAATTTTCAAAACGGTCTACAATCGACCGAGAAATTGGTGAACATACATAAAAAAAATACATTCAGCCGAACATAGAACCTCCTCCTTTTTGAAGTCGGTTAATAAGTTTCGGGTAATTAATATTACTTGCTACACATATCATGTTTTCTTTTATCATCCACAGTACCAAAAATCCGAGGTAAAAAACCCCCAGGCACTGGGCTAATATAATTTCATTGTGTTTATAATTTATTTGTTCATCTTTGTCGTAAATAAAAAGTATAGTAATATTGTTGATTGGTAGAAAATCCGCAGGGCTTTCAGTCCACCTTTGTGCTTTTGTGTGCATAAAGAATCCAATCAATAAATAGAGTTGGACACCTCGTAACGCGGATGTCGATTAGGCAATCGACAATACATTGTATATGGAGATAGTAGTATACAGAGATTCATTTATTACACTGAAGATCAAGGACACTTTTTATCTCAGTACGACAAGACTGCTAATCGGGGCGTGGTCGTTTAGATCTGTATATAAGCCGGGAGCCGCCAGCTAACATTATCACTTGTGACAGCAATCCCAAGTAACTCTACAACCATGTTCTTCAGACTGGTAAGTATATATAGCTGTTTTATTAATATTTCTGTTTACGAGTATGTTATCGGCTATAATAATAACAGATTTTATTCACCCTTGCAATATACAACATATACCTTGTAATATATACCTTGCTTATAAAAATCCTCTTCTAAATATTGACTCAAATGGGTCACCGCTGAAAAAACGCAATAGTAAAAACAGTACAACCTGAAAAAACAAAAAAATTAAATGTAAGGGCTTCTGATCACTATCCATTTCATAAAAATATGATTTTATGGTTCCACTTATAATAAAGGTTAAGGTTATTTTAGTTTTTGTTTATCCAAATTCTATGACAACGATAGATGTCCATTATCGTTTTCCTTAAATTAAGATTTTAAAAGTTAAAATCACCGTTAAATTTTATACAAAAATGAAGGCCGATGAATTTAATTATAATAAACTGGATTTCATAATTTCTGTCGTTATAATGTTGGAATTGGAAATTGTGTGATGTGATTTGGACTAGAAATGTTATGATTTATGATTTACTAATATCTTTCATATTAAATAAGTTGTTGTCCGTGTTATTTAGCAGGTTGTATTTTTGTTTGCAGTTCGCCCTCTTTGCCGTGTTGGCCGTGGCTTTCGCCAACCCTGAACCCAAACCTGAGCCCCAGGTGATAACCTACTCTGCACCGGGTTACCCCTACAACTACGCCGGATACGCCCCTGTCGCCGCGGCGTACCCTGGCTACGCTGGCGCTGCCTACCCCTACGGCTACTCCGCGTACTACCGCTGATAAGCTCACCCGAACTACCTTTGCTTGCTCAATGACACCAACAACCAAAACGTTTGATCATGTTTTAATATAAGTTTTTTCGCAGACGTTTTTGTTTAATTTAATATCGTTCGCATGCTATACGCGTGTTTGCACTCACATGTGCGGAACCTCCTAAATTTCGACAGCTGTCAAATCGATGTCATAACCATTTATTTACTTTTTATTGAACCTAATCTACATGTAGGACGTGCGACAATATCACGGTTGACATTTTGTTTTTGTGCTACTGTTTATAATGGCAGGAAGTGGTGATGATGTTTCTATTGTTCTAATGGTGGTGTTACAAAACAGGTACATAACCTTTAGGACTAATAATACTACTCAGGACCAGGGCCAGGCCAATTGTCGACTTTTATCAAAGTTTCATAGGCTTGGTGCCTAAGAAACTTTGATAAAAGTCAACAATTTAAATATCTCATTTTTAGGGTTCGGTACCTCAAAAGGAAAAAATTGATTCCTTATAGGATGACTTTGTTGTCCGTCCGTCTGTCTGTCTGTCAAGACCCTTGATCTCGGGAACGCGTGGAGGTATCGAGTTGGAATTAAAACCATATACTCAGGTCGGCGGTCCCTTGAAGCTGTGAAAAATCAAAATTGTAAGTTAACGAAAAAAAGTTACGGCCGGTCTCAAGGGAATCAAAATTTATAGGGTACTTCCCGTTGTCCTAGAATCCCGAAATTTGGCATCAAGTAAGGTCTCTTAGCATAAGTATAGGAAAAAATCTGAAAACTGTAAATTAGTTGTTACATAAATCACAAAAAAAAACTTTTTGCGATTCGTAAAAATCTTTGAAACTCGATTCGGAATTTAACTGTTTTCATAGGTAAGTTTGTACGGAACCCTCGGTGCGTGAGTCCGACTCGCACTTGCCCGGTTTTTCTTTGTATAAGATCGATCATTAATTTAATTCTAGAGATTATTTATTGTAATATTCTGTGTTTTGCAAGTACATATAAAGTGGGGAGCATTTTTATTGAATTAACTAGCTTCAGCCAGCGGCTTCACCCGCGCGAAAGTGAGTTTCTTCATACAAACTTTAGAACCCCGTTTCATCCCCTTAGGGGCTAAATTTTGAAAAAATGCTTTCTTAGTGCTCACCTATGTCATTTAAGGAAGCCTAGTCCCAGTAGATTCGGTTTTTTGTGCGTTGATATGTCAGTCAGTCAGTTTCTCCTTTTATATTTATAGATTATTTTGTTAACTATATAAAACCGTTGTCTGTATTAAACTTTGAATGAAAAAATAAACAAAATTGTAATAATGTGCGTTCCACTGCAGTGTTATGTGAGTTCAATGTCAGCGGCAGATCTTTCAATGTTTGTGACTGTCGCTGACACACTCGATGCCCAATCCAATATGAACATACACTAAATTGTATCCTTACGTAATGTTTCGTCCTTTAACTAAACTAGGTCAAATCTAGGGAAAAAAACTAAAAGATTGTTCATTTTATGAACATTTCTCGGTCGGATAGGTCACTCAAGTTCAGTAATTCTTCGATACATGTCGGTTAACTTTGATTCTCCTGTGGATATCTTCATTCCTGATTCGATCACGCAAAAAATCACACTAGAATTGCCAAACTTAAGTAACAGTGAGCAGGGTTGCAGAACGGATAGTTGAAGGGGCTAAATAGTTGTGGAGTGGTGACCGTGTACCCGAAAGACGCAGCGTTGGAAGGCCAAGGTGGACTGAAGACCTGGTGAGGGTCGCGAAAATCCGATAAATGCAAGACGCTGAGGACCGGTCATTGTGGTGATAAGTAAGTAAAAGATAAGAAATCATGATTGTGATGAACTATCCATTAGTTCATGAAAAAAAAAAAAATGTTGATTACACATTTTTTTTCATGAACTATCCATTAGTTCATGAAAAAAAAAAAAATGTAATCAACATTTTTTTTTTTTTCATGAACTAATGGATAGTTCATCACAATCATGATTTCTTATCTTTTACTTACTTACTTACACATTTTTTTTCATGAACTATCCATTAGTTCATGAAAAAAAAAAAAATGTAATCAACATTTTTTTTTTTTTCATGAACTAATGGATAGTTCATCACAATCATGATTTCTTATCTTTTACTTACTTACTTACACATTTTTTTTCATGAACTATCCATTAGTTCATGAAAAAAAAAAAAATGTAATCAACATTTTTTTTTTTTTCATGAACTAATGGATAGTTCATCACAATCATGATTTCTTATCTTTTACTTACTTATCACCACAATGACCGGTCCTCAGCGTCTTGCATTTATCGGATTTTCGCGACCCTCACCAGGTCTTCAGTCCACCTTGGCCTTCCAACGCTGCGTCTTTCGGGTACACGGTCACCACTCCACAACTATTTAGCCCCTTCAACTATCCGTTCTGCAACCCTGCTCACTGTTACTTAAGTTTGGCAATTCTAGTGTGATTTTTTGCGTGATCGAATCAGGAATGAAGATATCCACAGGAGAATCAAAGTTAACCGACATGTATCGAAGAATTACTGAACTTGAGTGACCTATCCGACCGAGAAATGTTCATAAAATGAACAATCTTTTAGTTTTTTTCCCTAGATTTGACCTAGTTTAGTTAAAGGACGAAACATTACGTAAGGATACAATTTAGTGTATGTTCATATTGGATTGGGCATCGAGTGTGTCAGCGACAGTCACAAACATTGAAAGATCTGCCGCTGACATTGAACTCACATAACACTGCAGTGGAACGCACATTATTACAATTTTGTTTATTTTTTCATTCAAAGTTTAATACAGACAACGGTTTTATATAGTTAACAAAATAATCTATAAATATAAAAGGAGAAACTGACTGACTGACATATCAACGCACAAAAAACCGAATCTACTGGGACTAGGCTTCCTTAAATGACATAGGTGAGCACTAAGAAAGCATTTTTTCAAAATTTAGCCCCTAAGGGGATGAAACGGGGTTCTAAAGTTTGTATGAAGAAACTCACTTTCGCGCGGGTGAAGCCGCTGGCTGAAGCTAGTTAATTCAATAAAAATGCTCCCCACTTTATCCAACGTCTTCGTATTTTATTTCATTGCAAGCTTTAAGTGTTGACTATACGAAACTTTCTCATGGACCCGTAGGGAAAGAAAATATATAATATTATAAAATGTAGTGGACCTGTTGGGATGTAAAGTATGAATTTTCATTTTTCAAGAACAAGGACTTCTGGGAACAACCCGATTTTCTTTATCCACAAATTATCATCATAAACACACAACAAACTAATAAGAAACATTAGTTTTTGAAAATTTTCAAAAACTAATGTTTCTAAAACTAATGTTTTAGTTTTTGAAAATTTTCAAAAACTAATGTTTCTTATTAGTTTGTTGTGTGTTTATGATGATAATTTGTGGATAAAGAAAATCGGGTTGTTCCCAGAAGTCCTTGTTCTTGAAAAATGAAAATTCATACTTTACATCCCAACAGGTCCACTACATTTTATAATATTATATATTTTCTTTCCCTACGGGTCCATGAGAAAGTTTCGTATAGTCAACACTTAAAGCTTGCAATGAAATAAAATACGAAGACGTTGATCATGACCAACAGCTTTACAAGAAACATAGATCAATGTGGGTGTAGATAACGAATAATATGTCCAAGAATAACTCTACTTGAATCAAATAGCTTCTTTCCAGGCATAGTAAGACAACTTTTTTTTCCCTTTAATATTAAGAACAATTTCTTAATAATTGATTACAATCTGGCCTAAAAGACCAATAAATAATTTAGTTATAGGTTTAGTTAAAACTAAGAATAGCGTCCGTTAGCACTTTTATAGAAGTCCATAGCACTTTCTTAGTCTTATAATGATAAAAACATTTTGTTCATGTGTTATATGCATAGCATTGATCACTATTATACACTAACTTTAAACACTACACTAACTCAAAGAGTTTAGTTCTCTTTAGCTTACGTACTAGGTCCGTGTTATCTAAAAACTGGATTGCCTTTCAACATTCACGCGGCGGTGAAGTCTGTGTTCGTGGGCTCCAGCAAATTTTTGAATGATGGTGGTGACGAGTTCCATTTTAAGGTGGAGGTCGTCATTTCTAATGTACCAGGGTGCTTTTATTATTATTAGCATTTTTGTATTATTTTGATATTGCTCCACATTTTGACATGAGCTTTCCATCGTAGCTTGGCGTCGAGAGTTATGCCAAGGTACAGTCACCCATTGAAAGTGCTTAGATACCTTAACGCCTATTTTCCCTTGCA
Source organism: Mythimna impura (assembly GCA_905147345.3). Lineage (NCBI taxonomy): Eukaryota > Metazoa > Arthropoda > Insecta > Lepidoptera > Noctuidae > Mythimna > Mythimna impura. The sequence goes on along the minus strand of LR990357.1, from coordinate 15,498,104 downwards.
CGTTAGAGTTCAAGTTTTCGAAAATTAAACTAGATGGCGTTGGTTTCTTCACAGCTAAGTGGCGAGCAAAGGCAATCTCACAAAGTATAAACTTGACTTTTAGTTTAACAAATAATAGACACATGCGTCATCATTGTCGTCAACAACTGATTGTAGTTCATAATTTCATCGTTCAAATTAGAGTCATGTTGACCTAGCGGTTTAGCATGTGCAGATAGATGCGTAAATCAATGAGCCATGAGTTCAAATCTCACGTAGTACTCACACTTTTTGTAAGTTTTTTTGTAAGTCTTTTTGTAAGTAACAAAAGAAGTTGGAAGGAATATTAAATCAAAGCTAACAAGTGGATATTTATTTGTAATATAATATTCAAGTGGGTAGTTACTCAGCAAAATGAAAAAAATGCAGGTAAACAGTTGACAAAAGGCACTATTAAAAAATAATATGTTTATTTCTTACAATTTCTTAATCAAATTTAACAATCACCGTTTATTAATCACCGAATAAGATTATAATATTATATATAATTTCTTATTGAGGCCATAGCTTAAGTATTCGTTTCCAAAATTGGAAAGAGGTTTGAAGCTTATGTAACCTTAACAAAAACAAACAAAATACCAGATAATTTTATCACAAAGGTCAAAAGGATTAAAAATGTAGGCTAAAAACTATAAAATTGCACAATAACACATCAAGTGTTCATAACTTTTTTAAGTTGTTTTAAATACGGATATTAAGTTAAACACACATAACAAAGTCTCCAGTTAATACAGAAAATAAGTATATATATAGCATAGTGGTTCGTCGACCGACGTCCGTTTTCTTCGTACTCCCTTATCATGGTTTGATGCTGCAACATGTTTATTAGTTTTAGTCTGCCAGCTCTTTGATGGTGTTTCAAAGAACCCTCTTCTTCAAATCATCATATCCATAGAACAACTGTTTTTCTCTGCAACAATAAAACAGAAATATATAATATCCAATAATGATTATTATATAGGAGTTTTTTGTTTTAAAGCGTTAAAAAAAACTACTTACGTTTACACCGGTCTCTCTGGTTACGTTTTTACCTTGATTATGCATAGCAATTATTTGAGTTCTTTTTACTAAATCTATTTAACAATGCATATTTACTCATTTTCGTAAAATAAGTAGACAATACACCTGGTTAAAAATAAAATTGAACGAAAGGCGCTGGAACGATATAATCGAAATTAACTTAGAAAACAAACAATTGAGCTTAGTCATAACTCTATGGTCAAGTATTATTTATACTACCTACTAGTTATTTTTTATAAGTAAATCCATATTCAACCTACCCTCTCAAAACACATAGATAATCAAATATTTATAAATTGATACTTATTCAATTTTAATATCTTCATCTCTTTAGAAGAAATTATAAATTATTTCAATGTTTGAAGAAACAAAAAGAAAGTACAAAAATATGCATTAATTAAGCATTAATCATTTGAAGCACAGCGGCGCCATCTATTGACAGTATAATGTAATGTTGTCGATAGCAACATTTCAATCAGGTTTTACGCTAGATGGCGTCATTTCTCGCTTCACACGATTTTATTTCTGTACTTCCTATGCACTTTTGCAGCAGACTTTACCTATTTGGCTGTATTAGCATAAGGCACTTGCGTACCGTTTATGTTGATTGAGTGGTAGTCGCACTGTTTGTTTGTGAAGTCAACGTGAATTGATTTTGACTCATTCAGCTTGATCTTCATAGACTCGGTGGGAAAATAGGAACAATAGAATCATGGAGCTTTTGGAACAATCCGGATAATCAGATTTATTCAGATGAGTACAATTGTCACAATAATATGTAAATAAAATACGTATCGAATAGCCGGGACAAGAAAAGTCACATGTGAGTAAGGTTCATTAGATCACACGCTCTATCCTTGACCGAAACTGGGAAAATAACTCGAAGACACTCAATGCCTTTACACAAAAGTTATTCAAACAAAAATCATATTATGATTCTCTAGTCTGGTGGCCTTGGACTGACCTGAGCATAACCCAAAAATACTTTGATTAGCCCTACTTCTTGCGCAGTCAGGTAAAAACTGAAGAGCATGGATCAAGGCAGTGGAAACGACACTGATATACGCATACAAAACATAGAATTGTTATTTTTGTTATCTTTATTTTTTGTTATCCGGACTTAGTCTAGGGTAGACTTTAGTGCGTGGGCGGTAGCGGTCTTCATTCCAATTCACCCACCTCACCCAAAACCAGATTAGGCCTCCCAGTTTATTCAGGGTGTCTACAAGTGATTCCATGCCCTTGTAGACGCCAAAAATAAAATAAAAGAAAAAATATTATACAAAAATATGCTATATAAAAAACAACAAAAAATGCATACGATATTCAATTTTCTTTGTTCATCATACCAATAAAACACAAAACATAGGCCGAACGGTAATTTATTGCGCGGTAACAACCAAACGGATTACTGCCAATACTTTAGAACCTTCGAACACTTATTGCTGCGTTCAGTAGTACTTGTAGGCGACGGGAGCCGCGGGGTATGACGCGATGGGGGCCGCGGGGTAGGACCCGAAGTATGGTGCACTGTACTGCAGGGGCGCAGCAGGCAGGGCTGCGTAGCCCAGCGCTGGCGCATAGGTCAGCGGCGTCCGGTACACGGCAGGAGATATGATGGCCGCTCCCGGCTCGGGTGCGGGCGCCGCGAACGCTACCGCCAGGATCGCGAGGAAAGATAACTGGAAATTAAGAGTTTTGGTTTAAAACTATGCGTTATTTCATTTGACATAATGCCTATTTGGTTCGTATGCAAATCTTTTATTTTTGAAGAAGGTTTATTGGGTGTTTCAAAAACAATACATTTTAATGCGATTGGGCAAAGTTTGTCATTGCAATGTAAGCGAAATAAACACCTGAGCTACGGCAGCAGTGACAAATGACCACATGTATAAAACGATGTTTTTTAACACAGTCGAAAAATTAAATTAAATTAAAAAAGTACAAATTGTGAAAAGGGTTATGGAATATTTTCGTGCACCTTGTTCGAGGAAATGGTGGATTTTTGATATTATAAAATAATTATAATAAACTGAATAGGTTGGCTTGGCCGCTGCACTATTCTGCAAGAGTGCGAAATATTGTAATCACTGCGAGCCTTAAAGGGTTTAAGAGTGGTAGTGTTCGAGTAAGAATTTTGAAAAATTATTATGTCATAACTTAAACGTTATGACATAATAATTTACAATTTAAAATATGACATTTGACTAAGAACTGCACCATCTAAGCTAACCATTTGGTTGATCCAAACTGGTATATTTTGGCGTCGTAACATATTATGTGAGCATAGGGTTGCTAGCTAAAACATTTTACATAATGAGTAACAAATTTTCATAAAGAAACAAATGCCTATAGTTAAGAGGGCCCTTCCCAATAAGTCAATCGTCAACGTGAGTATAGTTTGTATAGTTTAAAAGCTTGTTGTTTCAACCAACGCAATCTAAAGCAATGTTTGTTAAAGAGAGATCCCTGGACGCTCTGTTGGCATTCGGTATTTCCGTCACTCACTCTAATATTTGACAAAACTTGTTCCAGACAATACGTGTTTCTTTAAAAACCTTAAAAGTTTAATTGTTATCATTCAGAATCTCAATTATATCTGTAAGGTTTTTGTAAATATATATTCGATTTATCTAATTTATGAGTACATTATACAGTACATTATAAAGGGCCAAAGTTCATGCAAAATAGCAGATTTTCAGCCGCTTTTTCTGGATTAGTTTTACACAAACGTATGATTTTATTTATATAGAAACCTAGATAATATCCACAAGATATCTGTTTCCAAAATATCTAGAGAAAGATGTGTAATAACGTCAGAATCACGTAAGAACGGTTGTATGGAAAATATCTCGGGTTGGCGCTCTTAGTGAACGTTTAGTGTCTTGGTAATCTAAATGTATATGTGTACCCTTGAACTTGAACTGCTTTGTAATAAAGCTATAATTACAATAGAGCTATGATTAGGTGACAACATGTAACGAATAATGCAATTAATTTGATTTGATTGTAAATGTGGATTAAGAGACAATATGATATTTAATTGGAAAACAAAATTTTAATTAGCTAACAATAATGAAAATTATTGTTTCTGTTAAATGCTTCACATAACGTTAGAATATGTATGGTTACATTAAAATTTAGGTCATTAACCTAATCTAATAACTCTATATCCCAAAAATTAAGTTATAACTTAAGTCACAAGTAGTCGCATGGTTTATTGAGATTTAAGATACCTCTATCTATTATATTTTTCTTACTACGAGTTTTTAAGTGCCCCTTAGTCAAAATTTGATTAAACAATAGTAAGATAAACAATAATAAAATAGTAAAATAAACAATATATAACATTATTTTTAGTATATGCCAAACCTGAATATATTTTGTTCTGAATCAGTAACTGAATCGATTCCAATAATTTTTACATCATGTTATATTTTTTTCCAAAAATAATTAAAAAAGGTCACAAGTTGGACACCAATGACACTAAGTACAACACAGGCCACGGGAGGTCATAGCGAGAATTAAGCGCCAGCGAACAGCTGGGTGTGAGAGCAAAACTATCCCTCAGTCGCCCGAATGGCCCGGTGACCATGTATTTGTACGGACAACCTGGTAACATAACAAGCTTATAAATTTGTAATTTTTCATGATACAGTTATGTTTTGTACATAGATTGTTTTAAATACTAGACACGTGTTTCAGGTTTCACATATACTAAAACTAATGTTGTTTAAAGTAAGAAAAAGTACATTAAAATATACCAAAAAAAAAAAAAAATTAAAAAATTTACATGTTAATCGTATTTTTAAATATTTATTTTCTAAGTAATGATGTGTGCATGTAACAGTTGTGTTGTAGTAGATACCTATTATAGCTGTAGTGAAGTTTCCTTGCATTATAAGATTTTTTTTTTTTTTAAAGAGCTGCTCAGTGTTCCGATCTTGATTTGCTTCAAATAGCTAAAATAGATAGTTATGTTGGTTTTGTTAAATTTGGTTAATTGTTTAGCAGGCGAATATGAGTTATAACCACAAAAATATAAGTCCGCTTTTAAAAAAAAATATTAAAATCGTAACTATGTTTAGTATACGCATTAATATAAAAATTCCTCTTGCATACATACATTTTGGCTGTAGACCTTATTATTCTACATTTATTATTCTACAAAAACGGTCCCACAGGAAATATTAAAACAAATAGCCGCAGTCTTACCAGTTTGTACATGTTGCTGGGTTTGGCTCGTTCACAGGGATGAATGATGCCCAACAAAGGGCCCAAAGCATTTTTATACTCACGTGCTAGGCAACCTGCAATTGCAAAAGCATTGACCTTAACAGGACGACTTTATGCAAGGGTGTTAATTTTAGAACGAAAATATATTAAGTTCTTTTTTACAGATCGCGGAGCTGTTTTCGAATTTTTCGTAAAGGTCAGTGGATATTTTTTCTTGTACTGTAATTACTGTTGGGTTCTAGGAGTGCACTCATTTGTATGCGAATTGATTGCACTTGAATGTCATTGAAATGAAGCGTTGAGTGAGATAGTCGTTATTTATAGCATAATCAGTTTAAGGAAAAATTTATCAATGTTATGTGTTTAGTAATTATAATATTATTGATCTAGGTAAACCGGTAAACGATTATTACAACACTATTACTAGGTACTACAATACCTGATCTGGTTTTAATGGACAAAGACAGATTTCCCTGTTTAGTTGTAGGTAATTGTTTTTGCTATAAAGTGTAAAATTGTAGCGTTGTACCTTGTAACACGTTATGTACAATGTGTAACGTCACAATCTTTTACGCATATTTCTGTATTTAGACCAGCCCCCTAGCCAAGTTACAATCGTATCGTTCGCGCCGAACGCCTCGAGTAAGCCACGCCTCGAGTAAGCCACGCCTCCGATTCTGACCACGTGACTGAGCGTTGAGATGACGTCAGAACAAAGGAATCCGAGGCGTGGCCTACTCGAGGCGTTAGACGCAAACGAAACGATCGTAACTTGGCTAGGCAGGGATATCATGGATAAGAAATTTCGGATCTGGATACAGATATAGGAATAATATTATACCGGTTTCAGTTATGAAATTATTTCAAATTATCCGCTAGTTTCGGATAGTTACGGTTATTACAATTTTAAAATTATAGAAGTAAAATTACAAATAGCATATTTAACTTTTACTTCTAGTCTAGTAGATTACCATTTGTTTGGCCGAGTAAAACAAATAAAAATCTGCCTTAAATAGTCATTAAGACTCCGCCTTTAACCAAAACTGTCCGAAACTTTTATATCGGTTTTGGTTGCGGATATTTTTTAATTTTGGATATCTTATAGTATCAGTTATGGTTACGGAGCTCCATAAAATCCCTGCCTTCCTAGCCAAGCTACGACCGTTTCGTTTCAATTTTCTTGTGTCGAATGCCTCGAGTAGGCCACGTCTCCGATCCCTTTGTTTTCAACGCTCAGTCACGTGACCCGAATAAAGAAATCGGAGGCGTGGCCTCCTCGAGGCGTTCGACGCAAGAGAATCGAAACGGAACGGTCTTGGCTAGGGGGGTTGGTTTAGACAAACATTTGTCTGACAGACGCTTTTCTTGCCTTCTTTTAACAAAGATTAACGACCTATCGGTAAATCACCAACAGGCATATTCACCAACCCTAACGATTATGGTCCTCATTCCAGAATCACAGTATCCCTTTCAGAAATAAATTCTCCATGGCCTTTTTTTAATCTGGTTTTCGACATTCCTGCAGACAAAACAGCTGACAAATTCTAATGACCAATGATGTCAATTTCCCTGTCGGATAAATAATTTATCTTTACCTCCAACAATCATAAATTAAGATCGTAAATAGGTACTCTATATATTTTATGCAGATTATAAAGACATGATTGCTCTTTACTGCACTTCAATAAATTTATTCAGTAGCATGTGTTGTTCTTATTTTATGAATAGGTAATGGCGTGCTTCAAGTCGAGTGCATAGCACCGACCACGCGGACTGACCTTGGCAAAGGAGTTATCTCCGAGCCGCTACAGATCGACTAACTCACTAGACCTGTTGCTGCCAATGTTCCAGTAATTATATAGAGCTGATAGTGTGTTAAGAGTGTCAAAAATAGGTAAAATAATTATATTATTATAAATTCTCACTATGTTATAAACAAGCTGCTGCCAGCGGCTTTACCCGCGTGAAAGTAGAACATTTACCCAACATACTATGACTTTCAATACCGGAATTTCGGTATCCCGTAATACCGTGATCACAGATATATATTGGTTATTTTTTACTCACAGTATTGACGATCCAATACCATGATTACGGTATTAAAAACATTAATCTACATTATTGAGGTTTGTTGTAATAAGTAGTTAGAAATAGGTGCTAATTAAACAGACTTCTTTTTAATAGCACTTAACTAGCGTATGTATGATACTATCTTAGCCACTAGTCATCTTCTATGTAAGCCACTTTCTGGGTGGTTATAAAAAAATAACCACGAAGGCAAAGAATCTTACAATAATTAAGAATACCGTGATCATGTGATCTTGGTATTGATCAAACTAATACCGGTAATGAAAAAATCCGGTATTTGAAAGCCCTAGAACATACTCTCAGGACAAAAAGTATCCTATTTATTTAATCATGAAGATTAATGGGCAACACAAAAGTAGAAAGGTGAACTTAATGCTTTATGTGCTATTCCATGACATAGTCTACCCGTGTGACATATTTCATCCAAATCCGTTCAGCCGTTCGAGCGTGAAAAAGTAACAAATATACATATACATTTTCGCTTTTATTATCTAATCTCCATTGACAATTTAATTTAATTTAATGTAATTTGTATTTATGTAATTTGATTTAGTTTTTAATTTAATAACAATCGGACATTTTCAATTTTTAATTTTTATGATTTATTTATATTAATGTGATGTCAACTACTTATATAATTGAATGAATTAATGATTGTTATTAGTATGTTTTTGTTTGTGTTTTGTGTGTTTCTGTGTATTTGTATTTGTGTTAACCTATGGGTATCTTACCTGAAATAAATGTTTATTATTATTATATGTATTTTCAATATTTATCTCAGGACCCTGAGGTCCTGGACCTTTGGAAGGCGTACGAGGAGCCGAAGCCAACTCGCAGAGGCCCTTTAGATAATTATAATAGAACATGATACCAACCGACGATTATCCCTGTACGCGCTATGCTAGTGCACCCAAGGACAACCCCCGGTTGTTGAAAAACTATTGCGACATATGGAGAACAAAGATAATAGGGCTATGGTTTTTGGAGTCTTAAATGGACTGGTAACATGGAACTATGTTAAGACTATGGCCCCTGCCTGAACAACGTTATTAATATCCATCGAAAAAAGGCAGGGGGTGACTTGCACACTCAATAAATGGGCCCCCAAAAAACGGCCGCTAGCACGAAGTGACGTAGCAACAAGAGGGCAACATATTCTGAGGTGCTTGAGGAGTGGAGAGGTATACCACGGCTATCAGGACAATCCCGGAAGTACGGTCAAGATCCCTACCAGCACCTTACTGGATTATACATCCTTCTCCCGAGCACGTTTGCTCTTGCGAATCTCCACTCAAGCCAGCCAATAAAGGCAAGAGAGAGGTGGGAGCTCAGTTCCTCGTCAGTGTTCACTACGGCCGGCCAATAAAGGCAAGCCGGAGATGAAGAACAAGAATTCTCCCGGGAGATCGGGTCCATGGGGTCGCTAATGCCCAACAGTTCGCCACAAAACTGCACTGCGGATTGTATCTCTCTTAGTCTGGCCCCTCACCCTAGGCATATTACGGCAAAGCAAACTTCACCGATACAGACCTAGGGTATATTGGAGCACGCAAGCCCCACCACGACGTCAACGTAGAGATACGGCGATGGGGTTATTATTATTATTATTATAATGGTATGATGTGAAACTTTATATATATTTGAGTGTATGTGATGTATTTTTGTTACTCCTTCACGCGCAAACGGTGGAATGATTGGACAATTTAGATAACATTTGTTACTTTATGTCCCGGGACTATGTACTCTCGGGATATTTATTTACTTTCATGCAGGCAAAGCCGGTGGCAGGACCTAGTAACAAAATTACTACAGGTCCCACGCTGGCTTAACCCGGTACTGGACCACGTTAATTATAAATACTTACCACTCAACTTTAATTTTTACGAAACTGTTTTAGTTGTGGGTATTATTCACACAATATAAATCTAAGTTATTATCATTGACATTTCTACGCGTCAGTAAAGTTTGCATTAAAATTAAGCTATGAGATATTTGTAGTGTTATCACAGCAGTTGTTGATCGGCTAACCACTAATTGATATTAATGGACTCATTATTTCTATTCATGGTATGTCCATGAATAGAAATAAGGTATAAGAAAGGATTATAATATAAGGTTACGACAGTTTTCAATTACCATTTCATAACATGATACCTTTTAACAATGAATTTTATTGGACAGGAATGAGTTTGCCTTATAAGAAACTAGGAAAGAAATAATTATGGATATAAATATTCAATGATGTGTTGAATTACGTTATTAGTCTTTCATTGTATATATTCATTGCATTGATTTCGTATGATCGTTTCTTCCCGGTTTCCATAACTTAATATTATTTTGCTTTGATACTTATCACGTTATAAAAGAATGAAGTAGATAGATACCCATTTACTTTTTATGTAGAGGTATCTTCCGTGACCTACTTTATGGCTCCTGTTCCGTGGTCTACTCCACTGCTCCTCTCGCGTCATCTATTTCAGGACTCCTGTTCCATGACTGATTTTACAGCCTCTACCCCGTGACCTTTTCCACAGCTCCTCTCATGTTATCTATTTCTTGGCTCCTCTCCAATAACATATTCCAAATTTTCTTTTCGATAACCTTTCCTACAATCCCAAACTCGTGACCTTTTTCACGGTACCTGTTCCACACCTCTTGCGTAATCTATTCCACGGCTCCTGTTCCGTGACCTGCTCCACAGCTCCTCTTGCGTGGCATATCCATGGCTCCTGTTTCATGACCTTGTTCCACAGTTCTTTTCGGCTGACCTATTCCACGCTTCCTTTTTCATGACCTATTCTACAGCCCTAATCCCGTGACCCTTTCCACGGTTCCTGTTCCATGACCTACTCCACAGATCCTTTAACGTGACCTTTTCCACGTTTCCTGTTCTATTACCGAGTCCACAGCTCCTCTCACGTGACGGCTCATGTCCCATTCTACAGCCTCTATCCCGTGAACCATTTCACGGCTCCTGCTCCATGACCTATCCCACAGCTTAACTCGCATGATCTACTCCATAGCTCTTCTGAAGTGACCTATTCCTCGGCTTCTATTCCATGACCTACTTCACAGCTCCTCTCGCGTGACCAATTTTACGGCTCATATACTATGAACTATTTCACAGCTCCTCTCCCGTGACCTATTCTACGGTTCCTGTTCCATGGCCTATACCACAGTTCCTCTCGCGTGGCCTATTCCACGGTTCCTGTTCCTTGACCTATTCCTCAGCTCCTCTTCCGTGACCTATTCCACATAATCCGTAAGTAGGCAATAGCACTAATTGGGAAAAAGTTTAGTGATTTGTTTTCAGTAATCTTTTACAAACAAACAGCATTTTTTTCTGTCTTCTCAGACATACTGATCTATTACTGTAATTTCAGTTCAAGGGGTTGCAAATAAAATTTACATTAAACAGCCACACTTATATTAATAATAAAAAAAATAACAACGCACATTTTTTACAATAATCAAGAGTTTTAAAAACCATCAAATCAGTAGTATTTTTCATTAACAGTCGATAAGGTCTGTCGGTTACTTTTAAGTTACCGTTTGTAAAAATAACTGTAAGGGTATGAATAAGCTGATGCGTAGGCTGGAGGGGCAACCGGGGCGACTGGGGCAACAGGAGCCACAGGGGCAATGGGCGCCACAGGGTTGTATAGAGCAGCTAATTCTTCAACAGGAAACGATGGCCCGTAGGTTGCGGGCAGTTGGAGTGCTGCAGAGTACGCTGCAGGGTAGTTTGAGTAAGCAGAGTACGTTGTAGGGTACCCTGTAGGGTACGTAGCAGGCAATGGAGCTACGGCTGCTGGGTTGTAAAGTTCAGCTGCAGTGTACGCAGCTCGGGGTGCGTAGGGAAGCGTGCTAACACTATAGTAGTATGGTTTAGCCGACACCGATGCTATGAGGGCCATGATTGTGATCTGAAATGTAGAATATAATTTTATTAATATCACATATTTTATATAATAAGTAAAATGTAAAATCAAATATAATGTAGGTAGGTAGGTATAATGTACAAGAAAACATTTTTTTTAATGATATAAAACTAGTGTTTGATTGCGATCCCACCTGATGGTACGCAATGATGCAATCGTTGATGGTGAATCGCAGTAGTTTAATTAAGAGTCTATTGATTCTAGCCTTGAAGACACATAAATTATAATCGGACGGGAAGACCGCTGCAGACCAATTATTGCAATCCTTCGATGTACGCGGTATAAATGACCACATATTGATATAGCAAGTCTTTAATAACAATATATCAGATTGGCAATACTTACGTTAAGGCTAAGGTATGGTTAAACATTGGTTAACCTAACGTAAAAAGTCTAAACAGTTCACTCAACACACAAAAGAATAAATACATCCCAAAACAGCTAAAATACTAATGTACTTACCAAACTTGACTTCGACATTTTGTAATTTTGGTTTTGAATATTTATTTCACTTCTTCAGTTTGACACTCTTCAATTTGCACTGACTGACATGAAAAATGTCCTACCTTATATATTTGTCCGAGTTTGGGGAGAAACATAGAAACAAATGAATATTTGTATTGAAGATATTAGTCGTTCAATAGTACTGCCAAGGCCTTGTTGAATGGCTCTTAGAAAACAAAAGAATACATAATCGTAACGAAAAAATGTAAAGTCAGATACACACGTGCTAAAATTGTTGGCTATTGTCTTAGCAAAGTGTGGCGAGTCAGGCAAGGAGACACAACAGCGATGAATTCATTGCAGCTTCTGTATTCATATCGAAATATTTTAATGTGCCATGAAATTCTTATAATATCATTTAATACCTTAATTTTATATTAAGTTCCTTCTATACTGTCCTGTATCAGGACATTGTCTATCCTTGTGCTAAGTTTTATTCAATTTTTTGAGACCGGTTTCTTGCGTGATCACATCAGAAATGAAGATATCCGCAGGAGAACCAAGGTTACAGACATAGCCCAAAGAAACGCCAAACTTAAGTGGCAGTGGGCAGGGCACATTGCTCGTAGAGCAGATGGTCGATGGGGACGAAAGGTTCTGAAATGGCGACCGCGTAACGGAAGACGCAGCGTTGGAAGGCCTCCCACAAGGTGCCCCGATGCCCTGGGAGAGGGTCGCGGAAATCCGATGGATGCGAGACGCACAGGACTGGTCATTGTGGCGACACTTGGGGAGGCCTATGTCCAACAGTGGACGTCTTTTGGCTGCCAAGATGATTTGAGCATGTAGGAATACTACTAGCTGACCCGGCGAACTTCGTACCGCCTAATAGTAAGGATAGCTTTTGCCCGCGGCTTCGCTCCCGTCAACTGACTACTATATCCTACTCTACTTTACTCTACCCTACTCTACCCTACTCTACCCTACTCTACCCTACTCTGCCCTATTCTACCCTACTCTACCCTACTCTACTACATTTTCTTAATAATGATTTTCCTTCACCTAGCCAGTTTATTAACCATCTCTGCCGTATCCAGGTCCCGCTATACGTAACCTTACAAAATATACTTCAAAAACGTACATCGTTTGGCCACTTTGGTGACCTCTCGCATCCGGCCCAGGTCCAGGCCATGGTACAGAGCGACAGGGCAGGGGATGCAGTTACCTCCTTGGAGGTGGCGGAAAGCGTGAAGGAGAGTTCATCCTCACGCTAAAAAGTCGCAGAGCAATTCCTGTCCTCCGTAGGCACTGGCTTATGGACGGTGAGCAATGGGTAGCTCGCCGTCCAATAAGGACTAAGCTCGGGTCGGTGTTATGATTTCCACGCACACCTTAAAGAACTGTCAGCACATTTTACGGAGCCCAGTGCGTAAGCTTTACATATAGACTCCAAAAGCATACAATGTTTAGCCACTTGAAACTGGACCTAAGTCCCAGAAGCCATCACTAAGGTTACAGAGTTTACTAGGTTTTGCACAACGGTATGTGTTTATACTAGCTCCATGGTTCTGACTGACTGACTTTTTGACAATTCAAAAGTATTTGAAATAAATGCTTTGACTTTGATAGTCAAGAACATTTCTTCCCACTAAAATCCATGTATTAATAAGTGATTATGACCTTACCCAGAAGGTGACCTATTCAATAGAATGGGTCACTGGTTCTATATAGGGAGAGGATGATACGATACGATAGGGAATTATATCACGCTTATGTAAGTGGAAATTTGAAAGCGGTCGGCTCATTAAATAAGAGATGCCGTAATGACTTTTATTATGAAAATTACAGTGCAGATTACGTCGTGTGAACTTAATAATAATAATAATATGACATTTATTTCAGACAAAAGTCCATATATTGTTTAAGAGAAATTTTGTAAAGCTATTGTTAGTACATACAAAGACAATCACAAAGCTGCACCGCACAGTAGCACCAGTTTATGTCAGGCCCTGGACACGACCACCCTCAGTGTGTAATCGCGTCCAGTGTTGCCATATCGGCGAGTCCCAGCGACCCACGAACACGCTCAGAAGGCTGTTCGAGCTGGCCCGCATGCGCTCCATCACAGACGCACAACGCTTCCGCATGATGGCGTGAAAACCATCCATGGTTTTCTCCGCAAACATTGCTGAGGCGCTGCAGTGGCGCGACAGTCCGAACGGGTATCCTGAACGCGTTATTATATTGTACACGCAGAGCACTGTAAGCACGCTGCGTGTACTTAGTCCACAGGCTGCAGGTGTAAAAAGGCCACGCCAGGCCAGGTGGGTGTAATATGACATAAAATTGTTTTAGTCCTACTTCTGTTTTGAACGATTTGATTAGACCTGGATTGCGAGATAAAATACTTTTTTTATCCCCGACTTACGAGTTATAATAATAATACCTAATAATTAACATTTATTTCAGGTAAAATAAGATGTAAAAACACATAAAACACAAACATAGAAACATTCATTTATTACACATTATATAGTTAATAAATATAGTTACACCGCACGCACGTCGGTTATGGACACCATTGCAACAACCGCGACGACACGGCGCAGCACACATTCGAGAAAAGGCAGAGCCGAGACATAGTCACGGCCACAGATATCATCATCATTTCAGCCGAAAGACGTCCACTGCTGGACATAGGCCTTCCCCAAGCGTCGCCACAGCGAACGGTCCTGTGCGTCTCGCATCCATCGGACTCCCGCAACCGTTACCAAGTCATCGGTCCACCTTGTAGGAGGCCTTCCAACGCTACGTCTTCCGGTACGTGGTCACCATTCCAGAACCTTTCGGCCCCAACGGCCATCTGTTCTGCGAGCCACAGATATCAGAAAGAAGTATTTTATATTTCTATGGTCACGGCAGTTGGTCCTACATATTATTTTTCACTTCCGGTCGTAGTCCAGTCTATGGTGGGATGCGAGAGTGCGTGGGCCGTCGTAGCCTCCGGCAGGGCAAAGGAGGCAGCGGAGAGGAAGCTGGAGGATACAACTTCTCTCTCTATCTGTAGCAGACATACCGGGCGCCGGAGAGCTAGATTCAAATAGTCTGTATTTCTTATCTGTATCTGTTTCTAAGAGCAGTAGTGGCCAATTAGTAACAGCCAGGCAGGCGCTTTACTTTTGTAATTTAACTTAGCACCAATGCTCTCAAAACGGTCAAGGAAAACATCGTAAGGCATTTAATAGAATTGAAAATTTTAAGACATATATTATTACGGCCTATTCCTTCTTCTAAGTCCTAGCAGTAGGAACATTCTTTCACTTTTGTATGCTGGTAGGACCTTTGTTCCTATGAGATAATTTTCCTCTTCGCCGGCAAAAAAAAAAAGCAAGTTGATCATAAAATAAGGGCCTCATTTTGAAATTAGTACCTATTAAATATTATGTATCAAAGCGGTTTGAGAGAAAATTCCTACGTAAAATCGTTCACGACTTAAATATTAACCAGATTCCTTTGCGAGCGAGAACTGAAAGAGTTTTCAGAGGTCAAATTTCTAAATCAGTTCGATCAATGAGTTATTAATATCAGCTGTCATGAACATTGGGTGGTAATATTTATAGAAATTCGTTTGATAGTCACAAAATAGTCGATTATCACTACATAGTATAAAACAAAGTCGCTTTTCGTGTCTGTCAGTCCCTATGTATGCTTAGATCTTTGAAACTGCGCAACGGATTTTGATGCGGTTTTTTTTAATAGATAGAGTGTTTCAAGAGGAAGGTTTATGTGTATAATACACGCACAATATAGTAGAGGAACACTGATGATTTTTGAGTTTCTAATGCGATGTCGTAAATAAACACATTTTTTTGCGCTTACATTGCAAACTCTGGCTGAACCCTAAGAGATAGATCAAAATAATGTACTACAGTATTGTACACCTTAAAAAGATCTACAAAAAAGTCCGCGATGGTATAAGTCTACCTTTTAGGTGTAACCCACAATAACCATTTTTTATCCTTTACTTTTTACGAGAAATAATGGCTTATTTACGAAACGATTTTAAGCAATACAGCATTAATCTTTATCCAATTAAGTACCTTAAATAAATTGTGCATTTAATATGGATCAATATGGACAGCGTGTAATTTAAGTGAATATTTTCGAAGATATATTAGACAATTAAAATGCGACATAGCGGTTGCGGTAAATAACTTGATTCTTTCAAAGATTGATGTGCCGACGCAAATATCTTACTCGGTTACTTCCAGATTGGTCCCATTTTTTTCAAATCCAGATCTGGTAATGGAATCCATGAGGAATCGAGGGAACTCCTCAAATATTCTAGGCACTATATTGTGATTTTGGTATTTTCATCAAGTAAAAATACCAAAAAAAAAAGCATTTACAGTCAAAAAGTAACATTTCATGAAGTGGAACTGATGAAGAAGACCAGAAATGGCCAACGGAATTTCACCCTCACATAGATATCACAATGAAGATAGTTAAGTAACTATGACAATATAAATAAATAAATGGTTCTGAATAGTTATGTTGAAAATGGTATCATCGAAGTGATCTGATGATGATGGAGCCGGAAGGTAGGCACTGGAACTCCACAATTAATCAATGTAACCAAGCCGTGTTTGGGCTTATTAGTATTGTCATTATATGCACTTTGGCTATAAGGTACTTACTATCGAACTAACCTGATAATGGAGCGGGAGGTGGATGGGGACTTCATAATAAAATAATGTAGGTATCCTAGCAGTGTTTGGATTAATTTGAATTGTCATGAGAAATAGGTACTCTGGCTATAAGTGCATCACAACTAAAAAGTGTTAAATAAAAAACTCTTTACAAAAAATAAAAAATTATCGACTTCAGTACAAAAAAAACAAAACAATAAAACGATCAAAATAACTTTAATTTCGGAAGTCGGTGTTAAATAACAAGCAAACAATACCAGAAACACCGACTTCCGAAATTAAAGTTATTTTGATCGATAAAGTGTTTTTAACCGACTTCAAAAAAAGGAGGAGGTTATCAATTCGGTTGTATGTTTTTAATTTTATTTTTGTGTGTTACCTCAGAACTCCGTCGTTTATGGACCGATTTGCAATTTTTTTTTTTCCTAATAAAGGATATGCTTTCAGATTGGTCCCATTTTTTTCAAAATTCAGTTCTGATGATGGGATCCATGGGGAATCGAGGGAACTCCTCAAATGTTATAGGCAACCATATAGTGATTTTGGTATTTTCATCGAGAACATAAGCATTTACAGTCAAAAAGTAACATTTGATGAAGTGGAACTGATGAAGAAGACCGGGAATGGCCAACGGAACTTCATACTCACATAGATATCACAATGAAGACAGTTAAACAACTATGACAATACAAACAAATAAATGGTTCTGAATAGTTATGTTGAAAATGGTATCATCGAAGTGACCTGATGATGATGATGGAGCCAGAAGATAGGTACCGGAACTCTGTAATTGATCAATGTATCCTAGCCGTGTTTGGGTTTATTAGAATTGTCATGAGAGGTACTTTGGCTATAAGGTACTATCGAACTGATCTGATGATGGAGGAAGGTGGAACGTAGACACAGGAAATTCATAATAAAAACAATGTAACCTAGCAGTGTTTGGGTTAATTGAAATTGAATTCAAATACCATCGAATTTGACGTTCCAATATAAACGCCTACAATTTCCGCTAAAGATATCTTTTGCAATGACCATCAATAAATCGCAGGGTCAAACTTTCGACGTTACAGACTTAGTTTTAAGCGTTGAATGTTTTTCACATGGTCAATTATATGTCGCTCTTTCAAGAGTAACCTCAAAAAAAAAATGTTTGTATTATGTAATGACAAAAAATCTGTTAACGTTGTGTATGAAGACATTCTGTAGTATATTTAGTACTAGCGACCCGCCCTGGTGCAATGCTGGACAAAACCGCATCAAAATCTGTTGCGTAGTTTTAAAGATCTAAGCGTACATAGGGACAGACAGCGGGAAGCGACTTTGTTTTATACTATGAAGTGATCAGCATTGCACCCGTGCGAAGCCGGGGCGGGTTGCTAGTTACTTAATATAAAATCAATCATCAAGAACGAAAATGATTATGTACTGTTAACTGAGATATTTTAACCCTTTGACCGTTTTCGTCTGATTGTTTTGACGAGTGTTTGCGTGTCCTATTAGCCAGGGTCCTGTGTTTGCGACTGGGTACTCCATTTCGTGTAGCTCTTCACCCTCCATAGGTAAAAGAACTGACGAGATGGAGTATTTGGTCGTGGCTCAGGGTCGCACCCTGGCGGAATATACGCGAGAGTGCTTGTCTAGAAAGAGGTAGGCACACAGCTTTTGGTGGAGAGTAAATAAAATATGTAATTGGCGTAATGATAAAAATATTTTTACTCTTTTATTACATTTGTTTGAAGATCAATAAAATAAATAAATTCCGTTTTTAATAAAAAGGTCCGATTAGAGGTAGTAAGAATATGGGGCAGCATAGGTGTAGGCGGAGTAGGCGACGGGCGAGTATGCACTGTAGGCGGAGTAGGCAACTGGCGCGGTGTAGGCAGCTGCTACTGGCGCGGTGTAGGCAGCTGCCACTGGCGCAGTGTAGGCAGCGTAGCTCAGGACCAAAGGCTTCGCTGAGGCGAAAGCCAGGAGAGCGACGAAGATGAGCTGTAGAAGGAAAAGAGTCTAAGTATTACTACTTGTGTATATTTTATGCGTTTGACTGGCCTGTTGGTCTGGCGTGCTACGCCGGAGGTCGTAGGTTCGATTCTCACCCAAGACAAATGTTTGTGTAATGAGAACGATTTGTTCTGTGTCTGGGTGTAATTAATCTATAATTATATAGTACATAGATATTTCTAAATACGTATGTTTATCAGTTATCTAGTACTTATGGAGGAGGCCGCCGCGCCCCAGGCGGCGCCAGGATTCCGATCCCGATTTCCGGCCACCGAAGGCACGGGCTTTCGGATGGAGAGCAATGGGTAGCTCGTCGTCCGACCGTCCGGTAACCGTCCTGACCGAGCCCTAGTCGTCGACGGCACGCAGTGTTCCACGCGCGCCTCAAGGAGATGTCAGCAACCGTAGCGGCCCAGTAGGGTCGAAGCCTACTGGGGCCAAGGGTCTGATTGTGAAAGGAAGACTCGGCCCTGGTATGAAAGGCAACGAAAGAACAGGAGTGGGTTTTTAGTCAGTAAAAGTCTGACACTATCTCTCGCTCGACCCAAGAGCGGGGGATGTCATTAGATGATTTTCCCACTGAAAAAAAAAACTACTACTATGTTCGATCATATATACAAGGGGTTAGTGTTTTTTTTTTATGAAATTGAGAAAAACTATCGCTAGTATTCTTAAAACGATAAATGGTCGAATCCTGTATTTAGAACTTGAAGTTAAGCATGGATCGTTCAAACTGTAACATTCAAGTAGGGTTTACCAAAATTCTTAATTCGGACCCGGATAAAAATAAGCTAATACATTATATATATTTTTTGTGTTAAAGGATAATGCAAGTTTCAATGATTTTTATGGAATTTTTGGCAAAGTGCCTTTGAAGATTATTTAGTCTGAACTAGTACAGTCATAAATATAAAACACGACGACTTAGGACTACTAATTACAACATTAGTCATTTGATCTTCATGCGGCAACACATGTAAAGGTTGAGATAATAATCCCGATAAAGACATCAAGATTATGATTTGATGAAAATAATTACAGTAAATTTTTAGAAGAATGTTATTGACATTAAAATCATTAAAAATTTACGTATTGAGGCTGATTTATTATATTTAAAAACTAGTTAATACTACCATTTTGTGCCGGTTGCTGTGGAGACTCTGGGCAGTTGGAGTACGGAGGCAAAGTGTTTTGTGGGGGACTTGGGCCGTAGGCTCGGGGAGGCAACGGGTGACTCCCGGTCCAGGTCGTTCTTGGTTCAAAGGATGGCCATCGCTATTCAGCGAGGTAATGCGGCGAGTGTTATGGGCACCTTTGCACCGGGAACGATCAGGGGCGGGTTATTTATTGACGATTGACATTTAATTTATGACATTAATGTATTTTTTTTTTAGATTTAATTGTATTGACATTTTAATTGTTTTTCAATAAAATACAAATTCTACAATTATTTCATTTTAGCGTTAATACTAAGAAGTCGAAAGGTATAATTAGGCCAAACACAATCAAAAGTTGTAAAAAAAAAAACTTACGAATTTGAACATGTTGGCTGTTGGTCTATTAGTCCGACAATATACTGACTGATGGTGTGACTTCCCGCCAGTTTATAAGGAGTCAAAGATGGCCTCATTGTGTTGGCAGAGTCGGCGCCCGCGCACCTTGAGACGTGCGCGATCAGGACTCACGCGTGACGCGAATATTTTCGATGCACTTAGGTTTAGAAGCTACAGGCTGATACTTTTAGGCTCCCATAGTGCTTGCCAAAGTGAAGATGAAGAACAACGAACGAAGTGCACGCATGCCTA
This sequence comes from Mythimna impura, assembly GCA_905147345.3. Lineage (NCBI taxonomy): Eukaryota > Metazoa > Arthropoda > Insecta > Lepidoptera > Noctuidae > Mythimna > Mythimna impura. The sequence goes on along the minus strand of LR990357.1, from coordinate 15,477,818 downwards.
GAAGTAACCTATACACTCTTGACTTAAATACCCCTTTGTAGCAAGCAGGAAACCGACTCCGGAAGGAAATTCCACTCCATGCCACTCACGGCATTAAGTCAAATATGATAAGTTTGAACCTATATCCGATCACACATGAAACAACACATCGTCATGGTACCTAGCTACTTATGTATAAACTTTTGAGTTAATGGGATATTAACTCAAAAGATGCGAGACGCACAGGATCGGTCGTTGTGGAGACGCTTGCGGGAGGCCTATGTCCAACAATAGACGTCTTTCGGCTGTAATGATGATGATGATGACGAATGGGATATTAGCTGTGCTTCTGAACAATTCTTTGGAATCCTTGATATGTACCTGTTGGAACAGCTATTTTGTTTTAATATATATGTTACGGCTAATACCCGAAGTGCGGCTACACCTAGTTTTAGCCGGTTAGAACTAGGTGTAGCCACTTACTCTTGGTTAAACCTAGTACGAACCGATTGTTTTCGGGTAAAACTAGGTCTAGCCTTCATCATGCCGGCTACAACTAGGTCCAGCCATTCCCTGTTGGATAAAACTAGGTCTATCCTATTGATTGTCTGGACCTAGTTCTAGCCGGAATGATATCGGATAGACCTAGTTTTATCCAACAGGGAATGGGTGGACCTAGTTGTAGCCAGCATGATGAAGGCTAGACCTAGTTTTACCCGAAAACAATCGGCTCGTACTAGGTTTAACCAAGAGTAAGTGGCTACACCTAGTTCTAACCGGCTAAAACTAGGTGTAGCCGCACTTCGGGTATTAGCCGTAACATATACATACTAGCTGTCCCCTACGGTTTCACCCACAATCCCACATCTTTGGTTACTGCTGCGCTCCTATAGGTTATAGCGTGATGTTATGTAGCTTATAGCCTTCCTCGATAAATGCGCTATCCAACACTAAAACATTTTTTCAATTCGAACTAGTACTTCTTGAGATTAGCGCATTCAACCAAACTAACTCTTCACCTTTATAATAAATATAATAAAATATTTAGAGATTTACAACTTACAGTTTGCTTCTGTAAGAATATTTTTTTATTAATAATATCATAAATAAACCCGACTCAGTATCTTAATCACGTCCAGATACTTTTTACTCGTAAAAAACTGACTCTGCATTCATTTAAATCTTTATATAATGTATATTATTAAATATTAAATGTTAATAAAATTGATTTATGATGTTCTCGTTTGCTTTAAGCACGTGTTAATTGATGGAACAAATTAATTGAACTGGAAATATTAGTGCGATTTATATCTTTTGACTGAATGATTTATTGTTTTTTTTTTTAATGATTATTAATATTTAGTAATGTATAATTTAGGACTTACACAGAGCAGTCACATACTCACTCATACTCACCTAGTGGCATACTATGCGGCAAGTTATTGGTGGCCATCTTTAGCCATCTGGTAGCTTTTTAATATTAATCACGAGTCGACTTACACTTGCCCAGTTTTTTGTTTTAAGATCCGTCCTCCGTCCTTGGACGTTTTATTTTTCTTTTGCTGCCGATTAGTCCTTCCCGTGATGCTGTTTCTACTGTCCATCTTTGTTCGTGTATCTAATCCATATTTTGCCGCTGGCATATATTGCCATGAAACAGGGGAGCACCATTACCGATCAGTGATCGAAACCAGAAATTATTTATTAATAAAAAGACACACGCTGTATTTTGGCAGCAGCTTCGCAACGGTCTAATCAAGCCACAAGGATCTCGCGTCATGCGTGTAGAACGTTCTATGTGCGCAAGCGACACCAGCGCACAGGGGAGCTCCAATAACAGTACAAGTTTTTTTTTTAACAAAACCTAAAGGGCACACGCTGTATTTTGGCAGCAGCTTCGCAACGGTCTAATCAAGCCGCAAGGATCTCGCGTCATGCGTGTAGAACGTTCTATGTGCGCAAGTGACACCTGCGCGGGCGCACGGACGCGCGTATATCGCTGCTAAATCAGGTGCCGACGATCAAGGCCACCGTGACTATACCCCAAATGGAATAACCTTGAACTTGATTTTACTAAGACTATATTTTATTGTAGCGTTGTGCAATGTTTTTGGTCCCTGACTGATGTGAGGTCGGTTTCATACTGTTAAGGATTTGTACTTCCGTTGAAAGGAAAAGTGTTGAGTTAATTAATCAAACAAATTACAATTTGTTATTCATTTAACGTAGAGTAATAAATGTCATAAGTTTTAGGGTTCCGTACCCAAAGGGTAAAATGGGACCCTATTACTAAGACACCGCTGTCCGTCCGTCTGTCTGTCCGTCTGTCACCAGGCTGTATCTCATGAACCGTGATAGCTAGACAGTTGAAATTTTCACAGATGGTGTATTTCTGTTGCCGCTATAACAACAAATGCTAAAAAGCTTTTTTGCTTAGGACGGTACGGAACCCTTTGTGTGCGAATCCGACTCGCCCTTGGCCGGTTTTTTTTTAATGATAAGAACTAGTGCTTAACTGCGACCCCACCTGATGGTAAGCAGTAATACAATCGTTGATAGTTAATCGCACTAGTTTATTAAAAGACTCTTCACTCTTGCCTTGAAGTCACCTAAATTACAATCGGACGAGAACAGAGACGTAGCGTAGAATAATTTAGACGTGGGCGAAGGCACATCAGCGAAGCTTTTTTCTTTCATAAATTCGAAAAGGAGACAGCGACTGTCGCAACCCAGTGTTCGATCACATCGTCGCTTACCATCAGCTGAAATAGTGGTCAAACACGAGCCTACCAATTATAAAAAAAAAACTCTTAAAGAGTCCTCGCACAAAGGCCCCTTTGGGTGCGAGGCCGTGGGCGAGGGCCCACTTCGCCCACGCCTAACAACGTTGGACGAGAAGACCACTGCAGGCAAATTGTACGGTAATTAATCAAATTATTGAGGTATCATTACTTATTTGATTTTTGGCTGAAAGGTTTGTACGTCACTAACAGTAACGTCACGTAAGAACCAATTAACGCGCCTAACTTTTCACAACCATGTTGTGATAGGCTCTGGTTGAAACAGATGCAACTAAATTCAAGTATCAAGCAAGTACCTAACTGACTAAAACTCAATTACAATATTGGTAATGCAACTTGCAGAACTGGTTTCAGTTTTTTTGGATTCTGACTGTCAAACATCTATAAATGACACCCGGAACCAACGGCTTCATGTGCTTTCCGACGCATGGAGGAATATCGGTGTGTTAAGATGGTCACCCATCCACATACTGACCTCGGCAAGCATTGCTTAACCTTGGAGATTGACCCGTACGGCTGTTATTGTTTGAATCACGATCTCTTTGTCAAGGCAGAGGAGTTTTAATAGTAGGATAGGCTATATTATCTATATACATTCAGTCAGAAAAGTATCGGGAATGGATGATTTGTTTATGGTTCCAAATTCAAATTTTTGTTTTTTTTTTTGTTGTTGGTAGATTTGCACAACTGTTTTCCATTTTGGCGCGGAGTTTGAGTTGCATCTGTTATTTATATTAAATACAGTGCTGTTTTTAGTTATATCATAATAATTATCTAGTGTGTATTGCGAATTTCATAATGGACAAAAACATCGAACAAAGAGTTTGTCTTTAATTTTTGCATCGCCAATGGAATTTCGTGTTCGGTCACTGAAAATGTTACAGAAGGCTTACGGTGAATCGACTTTATCAAAAACACGTGCTTATGAGTGGTACAAAGCGATCAGATGCCAGCAATTTGGGCAGGATTTATAAAAATTATGAGATAGATGTTAAAAATGCAATTTCATTATTTCTACTAAAACCCACGAAAAGAGAGATACGAGATAGATTTTACCTGATAAGAGTGAGATAACATTTTTAATAGGTTTTTCAGGTATCATTTAAGCTGTTGATCCCCGCATTAACGCCGGCGTTCACGCGCCATTGTCTTACTATTGTGTCTCTAATTACGCACTCAAAAGGTTAAGCAAAAATATTTTTCAAATTATAATTTTGAATATTAGTTTTATGTGACTCGATTCACAATTCTAGTGAATTCACAAAGTTATAAAAATATTTTTATGGCATGTGGCACATCACTAGCAAGAGGATAAACTAGAGGATTTTTGAGGAAGTTGGAAGACTCCGGTCGCCTTTGGTTTTTTTTTTTTATAGCCATGTAAATAGCTGTAACATGAACAGCTTTAATTTAAGTCCAACACTTTGCAAGTAAATTAAAAAAAAAAAACTAGATAGCTAATGTTACTAATTTTAAATTTAAAAGTACTCTAATACAATACATATCTAAATAAAATTAAAATTCAGAGTCTACGACTTATATATTTTTTAAAATTTGTATCTGAATGAAAAATTTGGGTGTTATTTTCATAAAACAATAAAAAGTCGATGAAAAAAAATCCACAGGGCATGAGAAGTTTTTAGGGGTCTGAAATGATAGCAGATGACCCCTCCCGTGGACCATTTCAATTTGGCACACGATGCACCAAACACCCTGTATCTATATATAATATGGTATGTAATGTCAACCGATTATAATCGGTTTCATATAACAAAGATATCGCTAAAGAAGACACAAAAAAATCAGACTAATTGAGAACCTCATCCTTATTTTGGAAGTTGGTTTAAAAACCAAGAATTTTAAAGATTTCTAACACCTGTGCGAATCTGGGGCAGGTAGTTAGTAATTATTATAACTTATTTTTAAGTTAGGTACCTACTGCTAACTGCAGTTATTAAATACAGATTTACAATGTAATTAAAAAAAATTGTATGATAATAATTGCCTTATTTATAAAATAGGGTAGTAATATGTTTAGAATACTAATATCTTAAACATTGACCTGTTTTTATTTTTGACAACACAGCCCATAAATAGAATAGGAATGTAATGATATTTACTGTTCTAGAGACCATTTCAATATTTTTGTTTGTCCTCCTCATGACTTTATGAATCAGTACATTTCTCGGACTTGCTTCTTAGTCGTTCGCAATTTGCATGCCAATACGGTTGACCACACACATCAATATTTTACGATATAACAATAATGGCACATACCGTAGGTATACTAGAATTCACAATTTGAACAGTGTGCAGTGATTGTATTTTTTTAAATTCAATTCTGGATATAAGCTGTTTATATTCAACCTACAAACAATTGGTGGCTTATAATTTATATTAATATTAACCTTAGTGAACGATGTCGTACCTCCGCCCAAATACTGTCAAAAAAACTGAAAAAAACAAAAAGACCATTTTTATTGATTAGTTTCAGAATTCATTACATGCATGCAAGAAATGGCTTATCTATGGGCAAATAATCGAGCTACATGATCAAATTATTTGTGCATGGATGAGGCATATTTTATTTATTTATACAAGATTAGTTTTAGTATATGAGAAATCTGAAATACGTGTCTAGTATTTTTAAGTAAAGAATCTTTGTACAAAATTCCATATCTGTATCATGAAGAATCACAAAGGTATAAGCTTGTTATGTTACCTGGTTGTCCGCCCAAATACATGGTCACTAGGCCATCCGGGTGACTGAGGGGTTGATTTGCTCCCGCACCCAGCTGTGCGCTGGCGCCTAATGCCAGCTATGACCTGCCGTGACCTGTGTTATACTTAGTGTCGAACTTGTGACCTTTTTTAAAAACTTTTGGGAAAAAATATAACATGGTGTAAAAAATATTTGAATCGATACAGTTAATGATTCTGAACAAATTATATTCAGGTTACGCATAAAATAAAAACAATGTTGTAAATATAATGATATCACATTTCTCTTTTATTAAGGTATTATAAACTAACTTTTCCCAGTCCGACTTTGAGAAGCCTTTTTCAGGATAATTGGTTTTTTATTGAGTTGTGTTTCTATTTGAGCAAACGTGCAATTTCTAGATGCAAGACTTCAAAACCATATTGTAAGTCTTTCCAGAACTTTCCAAAGGTTAAGTTATCATCTTCTTAGCCTTTTCCCAATTAGCTTGGGATCGGCATCCAGTTTAACTGGATGCGATTGAATACCCGTGTACATGAAGTAACTGACTATTAGACATCCACAACCCAGTTACTGGGCCACTCGATACTCCTTGGATAAACTGATGGTCAGACTTTTGGCGTCTACCTGTAACAACTGTCAAAGATTTACGGATGACAATCTTTACCAATGGCTTTACATGCTTCTGTCTAAGTCACGGGGTATAATTAGATGTCCCAGATAAACTTATAAAAGTACATAATATTAATTGAAAAGTTCATATTGTGTACAAAAGCTCCAAACCTTAAGTACTAATTAATAATACCTACTTACGTAGGAATTACAACCACGCAACCGCGTTTCACATTCAAAGAAAATACAGAAATACTTTGATACGTCACAGTGAAACGCTTTACGATTTCACATTTTCATTGTGACGTACGTATTTAGGCCGTTCGTAATGAACACCCTCAAAGCAACCTCGATATGATGTAACACATCTATGGATGACACACAACACCCGATTGTATCAACCTGTTCGAATTTCGTAACACGTCCTAAATAATAATATTAATTTATTCGGTTTTGTTCTCGTTACTAAATGTTCTAGTACCTAGTATTCTGCGAGCTATCTATTTTGGTGGATTATGTCATGCTGGAATACCTGATGTATGTATATTAAGCACGCATGCCAAATTGATACTCAATACGTAGCCGTGTAACATATTATTTGCTGCAATTCGCTATGCTACTTTGTTCTTTACATATTATACAATAAAGTCGCTTTCGGCGTCTGTCTGTTCATTTGCTAATTCTAAACCGGATTTCACTAATAACAGAGCAACGTGTAGTTTTGAATCTGAGTTGAACCCTTTTCAAAACACGAGCCACATGCTAGAGTGCTCTAAGTGCCCATACACCTGTACTATGAAGGATTTAATGAGTGCTACTGATGCTGCAGTTAGCATAGCCACCTACTGGGCCCCAACAGTTTAACGAATTTATCATCGATTCGAAAAGAAGTTTTTAAAATTTAAATAATTTTAGGAGGCAGTGATTCTCGACCCGAATCAAAAATAAAATAGGTTTTTTTATTTTTTTATTCTAATTTATAGAAATCTTTAAAAGCGTTTCTTAGAGTAAATGGGCTGAGCCTCGTACAGGCACTCACACTCATGCACACAGTGGCATGAAGCTCGATAAATCACAATGAGTGATTCTGTTTTTTTGAAGAAGTCACAATACCTAACAATAACAGTGGTTACTGTTATTGATTATTGACCAGCTATCGTATTTTTATATGATTACTAGCTTCTGCCAGCGGCTACGCCCGCGTGAAAGTCGATGTCTCCATACAAACTTTGGACCCCCTTTCTTCCCCTAATTTCGGAAAATTCGTTCTTAGCGGATGTCTTCACTTTATAAGAAACCTACCTGCCAAATTTTAATTTTGTAGGTGTTATAGTTTCTGAGATTTCGTGATTAATCAGTGAGTGGTATTTCGCTTTTATTTATATAGATTTACGAGTTTTTTAACAACCTCCTGAAATTTTGTGCAGATTCAAAACTGCTCCTTGTATATTTTGCACTGGTGCAAATCCGAGGCGGGTCATTAGTTGTATAGAATAATCTAAGTCGTTGGTTGAGGCTCGTAGTTATCAAGTCAGTATGGACCAGACTATACAGGGTGTCGAGTTCCGCTTGAGTCCACTCGAGTAAGCTGAAAGAGTACATCAATATGGGCATGAACCTACCTTTGACGGCACGCACCTTGTTTCCGCCTGAAAGAAGGCTATTAATACATTCTTCAGGCGTCCAAGGAAGTGCTTCTTCAATGATTGCTTTATGCCAGTGGCAGTGAGATTTAAAGCTTCCAACATACCCAAATACTTATAAGTTACGGTTGGAGAGAGCGATCTCAAGCCAAGTAATCAAGATATGGAAACCGAGAGTTGAGCACCCGCTGATTCCACAACCTCCTCTCACTTTACATCCATGACCAACATTTATCCACACTGAACTTCAACCTGATGGCACTACTGAAGGTTTCAGTTACCTTCAGTACCTAGCTCCATCAGTTGCAGATTGTTGTGTGCGAAAAGATTCAATTCATCCATGTAAAGTTAGTTATTTTGTTTTAGATTATGTGAGTTTATTTGTGATCGCACCTACGACATTACAGTAGTTTCTAGTGTGGGGCAACGCTTAAGAAAAAACATAATTATAAAGAGCCAAGATCAATGAGAGATAAAAAAGGTAAATATCAAGAAATACTTTTAATTGTCATGTTGCTACTTATTTCAATAGGTATGTACAATTTTTACAATCTGTTGACTATTCCTCTGTAGGTTTTCACTTGAACAGGACTGGAGCTTTGTAGGCAGCGGCGACTAAAGGAGCTGAGTAGGCGTTGTATGCGGCAACGGAAGAAGTGTACGCTGCGGCGTAGGGAGAGGCATACGCGGCGTAGGGAGCAGCATACGCAGCGTAGGGAGCAGCGTACGCAGCGGTATACGCTGCAGCGTAGGGGGCTGTGTACGCCGCTGCTACAGGAGCGGTGTATGCAGCTGCTACTGGCGCGGCAACAAGAGGAGCGGAGTATGCCACAGAGTGGATACCGGGCTTGGCAGCCGCGATGGTGAAGAGGGCAGCGAGGACAAACTGAAATAAAAAAAAAATATTGAAAAGTAAAGTAGCAGAAAATTGTTTAGAAAATTTGTGAGAATTTAGAATTGTGTAAAATCTTTAAAATTAATTTTAAAACCGTTAAGCCAAACTGATTGAGTTTTTCAGACTTGTCCAGTCTGGATACATGCTTGACTAAGTGACCTAATTCTAAATCTAATATGGCGGACTAGTTATGTTTTTATACACCCCCATGACATGGGTATAAATTAAAAGGGTTTTTTAAGAAGAACAAAAATGAAACCTACATCACAATAAATCCAATGTCATTCAATGTCCGAAAAAAATTTAGAAGTTTGTTTTTATAAAATTTCTTGTTAAATTATATTGATTTTCAAAAAATTGGATCTTGGCAAAAAAATAAAGATCTCTAAGAAATGTAATGCAAAGAATCAAATAAAACCAAGGATCGGTTGACCATGTACGGACATTGTAGGTATGAATTCTAAACACATAACTTTTGGACACGCTTGAACTACATTTTTGTAATCTAATGTTCAATCAAAGTTCTTAAAAAAAAAATTACCAGTTTGCAAGTCATTTTGAAGTGTTTGTTTATGTTTCTTGTAGTAGACAAGATAAGTGAATGATACCTTTGAACTAAGTCCAGCAGTTTAAATACTCAGTTGAATACGAAAGAAATTCCACCACGATACGGGGGTGTGCTAACATATCATGTGCAATAGTGCTCCGAATTCAAGATAACCATCGAGGATGGAGTTAAATGAAAGTCAACCATGCTGTGAAGGACTTGGCAATTTGGATTTATTCTAGCTGTGAGGTATGCTGATTACTCGAAGCGTTGCCAGGGGTAACTATATGGTGCGGGAAGAACCTATGTGCGTCACAAGAGCGAAGTTGAGCTGTTCTGTAAAAATATATATCACAGTAAAAATTTGGGTAAAGTGAGTGTTGATGAATAACTAACCTCAAATACACTCATGGTACACCTGCGGACGACGAGCAATAGGTAGCTTGCCGTCCGGCGCAATTTATATCAGCGGTAAGGTCCGCTTTTCTAATAAGGAACTACGAAGACCCATTGATTCTGGCAGCCAATTATAGATTGGAAGTTGTCACGGTATCATGTTTCCCAGTTGTGGGATTGTGTAGGTTAGACAGGTAGTCACTCGTTGTAAAATATTTGTACTCGGTTGCTTCAGGTTAGACTGGAACCCAATCCGCAGAGCATAATTAATGATGGAGGTTATAAGATTTAGAATCGTTTAGCTAGTTCAAGATCGAGACCGAGTCGTCGACGGTACGTAGTGTTCCACGCGCGCCTCAAGGAGATGTCAGTAAAACCGTAGGGGCCCAGCAGGGTCGAAGCCTACTGAGGCCATGGCTCGACTTCTCTAAGGGAAACCCGTGGTCCTAGAAAGCAAGGATAACTGAAGAAACATAGGTGTTTTAGTCAGTAAAAGTATGACACGCCCTCCCGCTCTGCCCTAGCCGGAAAAAGTCATTTTATAATTTCACACCTTAAAAAAAACAAACTTCAAGTACACTAAATTTTCACGTAAGATAATTATAATATTTACAGAAATGACCGATTTCTGATTGATTGTTTTGTGGCTCAATACTTCACCCGCTGACATTCGTCAAAACTGCGGGAGGCTGCAAGGCACAGCTTTCTTAGGCACCATCTCAGTTTGTATACTTACAGTTATAAATATCAGTTCTAAAATTTACTTTGTTAATAATTTAATTTAAGTTTTTCGGGTCAAAAACCTGACAAATTAATACATTATCGTATTCATTTCAGCCGAAAGACGTCCACTGTTGGACATAGGCCTCGCCCAAGTGTCACCACAATGAACGGTCCTGTGCGTCTCGCATCCATCGGATTCCCGCAACCCGTAGTCCACCTTGTAGGAGGCCACATAAAATAAATCTTTTTTTTTTTTTTCTTGGTTCATTCGTGCATGCGACAAGTTGATCATTATTCAGGATGCGCTTCTTCTGTTGCGTCAGAGGTCAGCGCGTGCGTGCCCAGTGTGTCCACTGTTACAATGCTAACTCCAGTTGCGCTGGCGCATGCGACTATGTGGAGGTCAATGCGCCTATTTAAACTAGACGAGTAACACAGATTACTCGTGAATGAGGTTTGCTCTTATTATTGTTGAGAAGACGTCATTTTCCTAAAATGTGTTCTTTTCTTGTTATCACTATCAGGTTCTGACCAAATGGGGTATCAACCCTTAACCAATCACGAAAGCTGTGCAAGTGTGAGGCCTTTTCTCAAGATATGCGGTATCACTTTTGCTGACTATCATGATTACCGGACAGCTCTATGAGCTATCCTGTGATGTTGACAAAGTCTGAGTCAGTACTCAATTAATACAAAAAGAAAAAGAATGTTTCAAAAATGTGTAATATTAAATAAAACTATAAATAAATAAAACTGAGTCTCGTCTGTTTGTAATATTAATGAAACCTTTTTTTTTACAAAATGCATAAGAACGTACAATATACTCAATAGGTACCTATAAGAAAAATGCAGTTTTTAAATTTTTGTTTATCTGTCTGCCGGTCTATTTGTTCCGCTTAATCTACGAAATGGTTGGACCACTATAGCAAGTTGCTTTGTATTGGTTATGACCGGAAATAGTGTATCCGGCACGTTCACTAAAGACACAGTAGTGATTGGACGAGTGACTGAAAATAGTTTCGCAAGTAAATTTCGCTATCAATAGCAGTTGCGATATCCGCTTTGGTTTGTACAGGCTTTTTATGTGCGTATTATACTTATCTACATTAGGTATGTAAATAAACATTAATTGCCGAATGTTCGTATGTGTATGTAAGCAATCACTTCAGTACAACTGCACCTATTTGGTCAAATCTTTTTTTGTTATATTCGTAAATATCAGAACAAGATTTGTGTGAAAGAAAATTTAAAAAAAATACACTCGAGCAAAGCCATAGCAGTCAACTAGTAATATTATAAAGGCGTCAGTTTATATGTATGTGTGTGTGTGTGCACTAACGGTTGAACAATGAAACTTTTCAGTAATACAGCTTATGCGCACTTTATTTTCTTCTAGAATTTCTAAGTAGTGGCAAAAAAATTGGATCTATGCGTGGTTGAAGACAACAAGTTCGCTCGTATTTTTTGAGATACTGGCGGATTGTATCCATTATCAGGATCCAGCTATAGTACATCCATACTATAGCTTCTCCTCTGCTTTTTGAAAATATCGACGCTTGTAAACAACACAGCTCAAGTCAAAATTTGGTAGTTTTTAGTTTTGAAAGGTCATCATGAAAACAATGCGCGTTCCCGGTGCGGGACAGCTCCAATACATTTCAGGCGATGATTGCCGGGAGACTTGATTGCCCTTATATCAGACACGATTGTGATGTTTTATCAGAGATGTTGATGTTGAATACCGCGATATTACAGAAAATGGAAAACACAAAGAAACCAAGAAATAACTAATTACGAAAAATGGATAACTTACCTTTAATAGAAACTTTTATTTGTACTTATACTAATTCCAAGTCAATCCGAAGATAACACAGTTCAAAGTACCCCTATAAAAAACGGCAATCTTATAGGTAAGGACCTAATATTATTTCAAAGATAACTGTTTTATTTGCACTTTTTTCCTATTACTCTTTCCTGATAGCTACAACTTAGGGGTCTTTAAGTCAAGAGTGAATAGGCTACTTCTAGGCAAGCGTGCTCCATCGTCGACCACATCATCGCTTACCATCAGGTGAGATGGTGGTCAAACGCGAGCCTATCATTAATAATAAAAAAATAAAAAAACATGGTATCTACATCTCTTTTTTTTCTAATTCTCCTTTCGCAGGCATACTGCATGAGATTTCTGTAATAAGCATCACCTTTGTACCTCCTTATTTTTCTGTTTCCTTGTCATTTTATTACGTGTCTACATGAATTGATAAAAATTAAGCGGTATTGTTTAGTAAGAGGTAGTATAGGGTTTTATTTTGAAGAAATACCATGTCTAAAAAAATTGCATATCTAATGTTAACATAGGAGTTCCGTAGAAAAGTACCACATCGTGGAATTAGTTGTTGCGGTTGCAACAACATCATCTTAGTTCACTCAAATATAATGTGTGTTAAAGTTGACAAAAAATAATAGGCCCACTTTAACATTTGTATTTTGACTACCTAGCGGCTTGTCTGGTGTAGTGTAGCTACTACTGCTGCTGTTAAAAAAAACATTATTGGTATGGCACCTATTATATTTAACAGATTGCCAAATTGTATTAAGGATCAACCTCAAAAAACTCTTGTCATCGTTGCTAACAAAAATGTTATTACTCTGTTGCCGATTTTATTAATGATGAATTGTAATTTTTGCTTACCTTTAACTCTGTACCTAGTTTTAATAATCTTTAAGTTAATCTGTAAGTTAACCTATATTTTTGTATGCCAACCGGCAGAATGTACTGGGTATACATAATTATATCTGATCTAACACCATTATTGTAACACCTGCATTCAATACAAATAAAGAAATTAATATTATTATTATTACTAAAGTAGCTAAAATAGCTACATTTATTTTCACACATTACACTGGACTCCTAATTATTGTTTTATTGTTTCTTTCAGTTTGTTCCAAGTTACATTCTAGGGTCTTTCTCAAATATCAAAACGGGCCTTTTATTTTTTAACAAGTTTAGTCAGACCAATACTAAATTATGGATAAAACGTAACACTTGTCTGCCCCCCTAGCCAAGTTACAAGCGTATCGTTCGCGCCGAACGCCTCGAGTAGGCCACGCCTCCGGTTCCTTTGTTCTGACGTCATCTCAACGCTTAGTCACATGATCAGAACAAAGGAATTGGAGGCGTGGCCTACTCGAGGCGTTCGGCGCGAACGAAACGATTGTAACTTGGCTAGGGGGGCTGGTTTGTGTTTGTTGATATTTTATATCTTATAACTGTTACGTCAGTTTTGATAATAGTAGTCTTGGTTGATTCATATTCACGTTACATAATATTCCTATATACTTGTACGAATTAGTGGAATAGGGGTAGAACTATGTTGACTCAGGAGCGTAAGTATTGGTACAAGAAAAGGGAGGCGAAGTCGGGATGCGAATGATGGGATGTATTGGTTATACAATCTATTAACGTATTTTTCAGTCTAGCTAGTCTGCAACTATCACACTAATAGAATACTGTTAAGGTAAAAAATTGTATGTAAGTATACGTGTATGTTTGTTACGCCTTCACACTCAAAAGGCTGAACGGATTTGCTTGGAATATGGTAAACTTGTGGAAAATGTCCTGGAATAGGACTGAAAATCCCAAGTGTATGTTCCCTTGGGAAAATTTCCTATAATATTTTCACGTGAGCGAGGCTGCTGGCATAAGCTAGTACCCTATGTAATAAAATGCAATATTGTGATCGAGGTTATACTTTATTTATTATCGCCTCCTTCTTTCTCTTGTCATGTCCAGGAATGGGTGCTAGAAATGTCCAAATTACTTCTTCAGGTAGTAAGCGGCGTAGGGTGAGGCGTAGGGGTAGGCGGAGTAGGCGGCGAGGGGCGCGGTGTACGCGGAGTAAGCGAGCGGCGCGGTGTAGGCAGCCGCCACTGGTGCGGTGTACGCCGCTGCCACGGGCGCCGTGTACGCAGCGGAATATAGCACGCCGGGCTTAGGCTCGGCCATCGCTGCCACCACCATGCAAATGAATACGAACTACAAAAGAAAAAAAAAACACGTAATTAATAAATGTTATTCGTAAAACGGATATTGCCAAAGTAAAAAGTATTCATGACTTTATGAAACTTCATAATTGTCTCAAAGATATAAATAACACGTTTTTATTGAAATTTTGGCTTTAATGCTAAAATTGTTATCGTGAGTCATTAAACATAATTTTTAAACACTGCACGTTTACAACATAACTGATTAGAATCTCGTTAATATCCGTGAGTGACCAAGTAAGCAAAATAGACTCACGTATTTGAACATTTTTTGTTGTTGTTGTCACTGAGCTGCTGATGCACTGAATGATATAAATCTTGCAGTACAGGGCAACTTTATAGTAAATACGAAGGACGGTGGACGCAACGTGGTAGAGGTTAACCGTAGTTTGGGTAGAGAATGCGGACGGAATATCAATTTCGAAGTAAATTTTAACCGAAAGTGTTTAGATTGCCTGACGTGAAGTCTAGACCATCAATCGAGTTGGCTCGATTTTTATGTCATCAATTAAACATATTGAGTTAAAAGAGTTGCCGCCGTTGGAACGCAAACGACAACTGAAGGTGTCAGATAAGATGATAGATGGGATGTCAGACTATTACCACAGAATAAGAAACTTTTACTAACTAAACCTCCCTGTGTTGGTAGGTTTAGTTAGTAAAAGTCTGACATGCCCCTATCGTTCCGCTCCACCCAGAGTGGGAGAAGTTATTTAAATTTTTATTTCGTTATTATAGCAAAATAATTCTCGGTATACCTAAATTAAACAAGAGTTTGGATAATTAGAGTTTGCTTATCAATAACGCATTATTGATTGAATGGATTTCAATAAAACTTAGCAAAAGAATAAATTATAGCGGGGCCCTGGGACGAAGGCAAAGAAGGAACAGGAGTGGGTATTTAGTCAGTAAAAGTCTGATACTATCTCCCGCTCCGCCCAAGAGCGAGATTTGTCATTAGATGATTTTCCCACCATAAAAAAGCCCGAAAGTTTTTTTTAGGTCGAAAACAACAATAGTCACTAATTGAAAGTACTGTAAACACAAACTTAATAATCTTATCTAACTTGGATATGAGTGGATTAGTTGGTAATTGACGGTAGCTAGCAGAATACTATTGAATGGTCAAAACATAAAGTACTTACTGCGAACTTCATAAGATTCCAAAATAGTGGACTGCCTCATTGGTTATATAGTATTGTATTTAAATTATGTTTTGTATTATGTATTATGTTAAATATCTACTTACAGTGTTATCGGTTCTTAATTTGATTATTTCTGAAAGAATGAAAATTATATAAAGAATGAGAATTACCTCTATGTAAAACATTATATTTGTAATTGGATACAAAATTATTTAAATTGTAAATCATAGTTACTGCAAGTGCGATTACTAAACATGAAGATCTAGATTTGAGTGTCAGGTCGGATTCCTTCAGAATATTTTCCTATTTCATAACGTTAAAACCTTATAGGTAGTGTGAAAGTGAAACCCGGGGCCCTGGGACGAAGACAAAGAAGGAACAGGAGTGGGTTTTTAGTCAGTAAAAGTCTGACACTATCTCTCGCTCCGCCCAAGAGCGAGATTTGCCATAAGATGATTTACCCACCCAATAAAAAAAAACATCTTAAGCAACAGTTTGTGTTTTTTGCAGGAATATTCCACAACTATCACACAACGCCGTCTAGTCTCAAGCTAAGCAGAGCTTGTGTTACACAATTAGGAATGGGTTTACTGTTTCATAATTAAAAAGAATTTATGGTAATATAATTATAAAAAAATAATAACTTACTAGCTTCTGCCGGCGGCTTCGCCCGCGTAAAAATAGGTTTCTTCATACAAACTCCCAACCCTCGTTTTACCCCTTTAGATATTCATAAAATCCATTCATAACAGGTGTCTACACCCTATAAGAAACCTACCTGCCTGCTAAATTTTAAGTTAGTAGGTGTTATAGTTTCTAAGATTTCGTGATTAATCAGTGAGTGGTATTTCACATTCTAATGGATTAGTTGCTATTAACATTTTTTTTTTTCAGCTAGGGCTGCGCTATTGTCAAACAATCCCGCAGAGAGTTACCGTGGCCCTGGAACGCAAAAGGAGAAATTCGGGAGGGTTTTAATTAGTAAAACCCTGACTCATCCTTTTACTCCACGCAGAGTATTATTAGTCTGTGGATGGGTAACCATCTTAACATATCAAGATTCAAAACATGTTAAGCCGTCCCGGCTGTAATTTATATATCTTAAACAATCAGTTCAATCAGATGGTCGATGGGGACGAAAGGTTCTGGAATGGCGACCACGTACCGGAAGACACAGCGTTGGAAGGCCTCCCACAAGGTGGACCGATGACCTGGTGAGGGTCGCGGGAATCCGATGGATGCGAGACGCACAGGACCAGTCATTATGGCGACATTTGGGGAGGCCTATGTCAAACAGTGGACGTCTTTCGGCTGAAATGATGACGATGATGATGATGAAACAATCAGTATGGGTAGTTAGAAGCCAGTAAATCTGACGTCAGTCTTGCCAAGGAGTATTTTGTTATCCAGTTACTGGGTTGTGGCGGTTGGATAGGCAGTCGCTCCATGTAAAACACAGATACTCAGTTGCCGGATGGTTAGACTAAGGCTGACCTCAACATATTTGGAAAAAGGATAGGCAGATTGTTTGAAAGTATCTTCGCTATACTCTTTGGCACAACCTGATTCCGTTCAAATAATTGGAACTGTTGTACTGCACTAGTAACCCTCAAATACTGTAAAGGTAGCCAGACTAAACTCCATTTATCAGTAGTTATTATTTTATTTGATCGAGAGCTATGGTGGCCGAGTGGTAACGGCCCCGAGTTACGAGGTCGCGGGTTCAAAGCCAGCCAGGCGCATAACTTTGTGTATTTCATCACTGCTGCTCTCAAAACGGTGAAGGAAAACGTTGTGAGGAAACCGGCATGTCCTAAAACCAAAAATTCGAAACATGTGACATTCACCAATTCGCACTGGGCCGGCGTGGAGGGTTACGGCCCATTCCCTCTCCTAGAGAGAGGAGGTCTGAGTCCCAGCAGTGGGAACATTAAAAGGCTGATTATGCTTATGCTATATTATTTTATTGCCCAGGACTAAAACTCAGGATAGTGTTATAATATGTAGATACATTGTTTAAATATAATAATAATTTTTCACTCACACGTGATTGAATAACTCCATAGGTAACAAAATCTATCTGGCTGTCTTTACATATATTAATACAAAGACAGCCAGATAGGTTTTGTCTAGTAATCTTTTTTTTTCTGGTTTCCATAACTTACCAACAAGAAAAGTTGACTTTTAGTTTCTCCAAGCATGACCAACTAGTAGATTTTAGCTGTAAGATACATAGGGGACATACATTTGTGTGTACTGCTAAATGAAAAAAATTTAAGGTGGTAAGTATTATAATTTATTCAGTTACATTTTTTTCGTTTGTCCATTGAAATTACTTCTTGAGGTAGTAAGCGGCATAGGGCGCGGCGTAGGGGTAGGCGGAGTAGGCTGCGAGGGGCGCGGTGTATGCGGAGTAGGCAAGCGGCGCGGTGTAGGCAGCCGCCACTGGCGCGGTGTACGCCGCCGCCACGGGCGCCGTGTACGCGGCGGAGTACAGCACGCCGGGCTTGGGCTCGGCTATCGCTGCTACCAGCATACACGCGAATACGATCTGTGAATCGGAAAAAAACATAAAGAATTTAATATTTTCTATTTCAATATTAATTTCCCTTCGCCAAGTTGACGTTAAACTAAACTGATTGACGAACAGTCGGGATGACTCCCAAAACTAAAACACAAAGCGACCTAGAAAAAGCAAATTATCCTGAGAAGTTATCTTAGGACAGGGGTTGTTTTAGGTTTGAGTATAAGTTGTTTTAGTTTTTTAATGTACAATAAAGTTTATTGTATTCTATTCTATTTATATGATAATATTCTCTCTTTTACTCTTTATACATCAATCCATGTCTCAATAAACTAGTTCTGAGTTGAAATGTGTACGCACCAAATACTTGAACATTTTTATTGTTTTCACTGAGCTGCTACTTCACTGAATGATGCCAAAGATGTGATAGCTACGAATTTTATAGTAACTTGAGAAGGACAAATGCACGCAATGTGAGCAACTTCATTGAAAACACTGGTGCGGACGGAATAATCATGAGTTTCCTTCAGCGAAGAGTGTCGATAATTGTCAATTGAATTTAACTTAGATGGTGAGAAATAGTTTGAAATTGTTTACGGATTTAGTCGTTTATTTATATAAAATCTCACTACAAATATTCTGTCTATGTCTTTTATTGATTGATGAATAACCCATATCTTAATTTCCTTAACTGATAATGACATACTTATGTACTTGTTTGAAGAATAAAACGTAAAATTATATTTAAGTTTATACATTAAAATCTCAAATCTTTGTCGTAATCCAATAAAAAATAATGGAAACAATTACGGACCCTGTTGGGCACAGCAAAATTTTAAATAATGGAAGAAAGAAAGATCACTTAAATAGTTTTTCTTAGGTACATTTTACCTACTAAAATAAGTAATTGAATTTTTCGAATCTGTTTTTACTTATTTATTAATCGCTTAATTATTTTTATTGTTGTTAGTAGAAAACGTTTTTTTGTTTTATATTTTCCGGTAATTTGTTATTTATTTTGATGTGATCCAGATCAGTCGAATTTAAGGAGCAATTTCGTTTGGTTTTACGGCGCACTGAATATTTTGTTTGTAGGTCTTCTCATGTGTTGTATTACTGATATAATTACTAATCAAGGTGATCATATAGTGTTTTTGGAAATAAGGCAGTTGAGTTACTTACAGTCAATAGATAGTTTTGTTCTATGTTGCTTATTTTGCTGTCAGTTTTTTTGGAATGTAAATAAGGATCCCTTCTGTCCTGCGTATATGATATTTCGACATAAAATGATGCCATAGTTAAACCAAGTGTGAACATGCACCTAGTATAGGACTAATGCGGTTTGTAGGTTGGAGGGAGGGGTGCTATCGATTTGGTTTATTTTCTCACCACAATATACAAATAACAAAACAAACAAAAAAAACACCAAACATGTTTAAAATGATAGATAAAATAGGTGGGTATATATAGTGGGACTGGTGGCAAAGCTAGGCTCTTGACCTGTGTTTCAGAAAACCAGGATTCCACTCCATGACGAAGCGAATATTTTCGCAAAAGGAATATACGCGATCGCATGTAGCTCTTTCAAAGATTTTAGATACTGTGTGAATAAGTATGGGTGGCCTATAATTACTTGATTTGGTTTCAGAATTTGGATGAATAAGTTTTATTTAAGCTTTTTTAGTTGATTGAGGTTAGTGACCTCTTCAAAAGATTGACTAATTAATTTAAAGAATCGTGACAAACTTACCTAAGTTTGTCAGCGCATTATCTACAAAGAATTAGTGGGAGTTTGTCTTTGACGACCCCATTTTTATTTTTTAACGTTTTATCCACTAAGGTATCCACCAATTCTCATTGGGCCCGCGTGGTGGATGTGCGTATGGCCCTTACCTACCTACTCCTAGAGAGGAGGCCTGAGTCCCAGCAGTGGGAACATTATAAGGCTGATTACTGATTATGTTTAAGGTTTTTTTGAGATCTTGTTTCTTTTGGATCCATCAACTGGGAAAAGGAACATGATATGTATTTTTAGTGGAGGTGCTTTAAGTGATGAAATTTCATTGACAATTTGTTCAATCAACATAGATTATTAGGCTTGTAATAAAAGTCAGATATCAAGATTGTGAAAGAAATTAATATAAGTGTAAGCACCTGGTTTCGTGAAGAGATCGTGGCTAAGTAATAACAGCCCCACGGGTTAATTCCCAAGGTTAAGCAATGCTTACTGATGTCAGTTTGTGGATGGGTGATCACCTTAACATAACGAGTTTCATTCATGCCTTGAAAATCACGTTAAGCTGTTAGTCCCGGCTGTTCAGTTGTTAGGGGTAGTCAGAAAATGTAACACTAGGCTTGCTAGGTTGTGGAGGTCAAATAGGCCGTCGCTTCATGTTTGCACCCGGTTAGACCGAAAACCAACCACAACGAAGTTGGAAAAAGGCTATCCAGATAGCGCTTGATTTTCTGATAGATACAACCAGATGTTCTTTAACCACCCACTTATTAAACACGTCTATACGTGTGTAAGGTAAATAACCTAACACTAACAACTAAATATATAATCTAACTTTTCCACCGTACACTCTCAATGAGGTTCAGTTAAAAACCAGCATCAGGCAACTACCACGAAGTTCTCCGGCATTTTTGCTGAACTGGACCGATTTGGTGCAGGCGCGAGACACACAATGTTAGTTACTTTTTTTGTCATGTTAGTCTTTAAATGTTATTTCTACATTTTGTGTATCTGTGTACGTGTGCCAAATAAAATATTGTTCTTTCTTTCTTTTTTTTCTTCTTTCTTTCTTTAAGTCAAAAGTGAATAAGAGACTTATATTGTATATAAGTCTCTTATTCGTGCGTGCTTCATTGTCGACCGTATCTTCGCATACCACTAGGTTTACCGGATCATAAGCAATGATTATAAATTTGATATAATATTTTAGATTTGACGTCCGTAAATGCACAGCGATTTAGAAGAAGTTATTAAAAAATATGCTTTTCGAATATTCCTACATTACCAAGAGGAAGGCTATATTGCAGTGTGCATAGTCATTACGCATTAGCTAGTCATGGTGGGTAGACATTTACACATTGTACTTGTTATTTCAATGTGGCACTCAAATTAGTTATTGATGCAAGAAGAACAATGTAGCATAAAAATCAACTGCATTACGTACTGAGTTATTCTAAACCACTAATTGTCAATCACTATTACGCCGATAAAATCAATGAAAATTCACATTGAATTTTTGTTTTTGAAAGCGGTGTAGGGCGAGGCGTAGGGGTAGGTGGTGAGATGTATGCGGAGACAACGAGCGGTGTGGTGTAAGATGGTTTTATACACCTACTATCATTATGTGGTCTAGACAGTTTTGCGTGCCCTCTATCATAATATAAATAGGTTAAAATCTGCAACACTAACTAGATGGCTAGTCAGAGTAGATTCCTAAACTGTGGTCATTATTTTGATCATCACCTGTTTATTCAACTAATAAAATGTATTTATTTATTTTAGATTAGGTTCCTTTCGAATACCGAAATTAGAGACACAATAGAAAGACAATGAAAGAGCGAACGCTGGCGTTCGCTTGGGGTTTAATAAATTAAAAAAAAAAAAAAAACAGAAAGAACAAGAACCGTTAATAGAACACAAAGATGCAGCTTATTTCAAACGAAGTTTCTTCTAGCAGACCTGTAACAGGATAGTTGGTTGGGGGATGTAAATATGAATTGATAGAAATGTGGTCGTCTCTCTTTCTTTTTTAGCCGACTTCAAAAAAAGGAGGCGGTTCTCAATTCGGTTGTATTTTTTTTTATCATCATTATTTTTTTTAATGTTTGTTACCTCAGAACTCTGTCGTTTATGGACCGATTTGCAAAAGTTTTTCTTCCCCTTAAAGGATATGCTTCTAGATTGGTCCCATTTGTTTCAAAATCCTGTACAGATGATGGGATTTATGAGGAATCGAGGGAACTCCTCAAATATTGTAGGCAACTATATAGAGATTTTGATATTTTTATTTACAGTCAAAAAGTAACATTTTATGAAGTGGAATTGATGAAGAAGAACAGAAATGGCCAACGGAACTTCATACTCACATAGATATCACAATGAAGATAGTTAAATGCGACTATGACAATACAGATAAATAAATAGTTCTGAATAATTATGTTGAAAATGGTATCATCGAAGTGACCTGATGATGATGATGGAGCCGGAAGATAGGCACCGGAACTCCGTAATTAATAAATGTATCCTAGCCGTGTTCGAGCTTACTAGAATTGTCATGAGATACACTACATCCGATGATGAAGCCAGAATGTCGGAGGTAGACACCGGAACTTCAAAAAAAAAACATTGTGTCTTAGCAGTGTTTGGGTAATTTGGAATTTTCATGAGAAATAAGCCCTCTGGTTATAAGTGTATCGCAACTAAAAAGTGTGAAATAAAAAACTTTTTACAAAAAAAAAAATAACCGACTTCACTAAAAACAAACACTAAAATGATCAAAATAACTTTAATTTCGGAAGTCGATGTTAAATAAAAACAAACAATACCGAGAAACACCAAATCACAACAGTTTTTGTGATATAATTTTATTTACCAAACTAACAATTTAAAGTAAAATAAAATATAAACAATTTCGTAGGTATTTGCCTAAGACACATTATCTAAAAACAAACCATAACAGAAAATTGAATTTAAAAGTATAGGATACTCGATCAAAGTTTGACCAAGCATAAATCATAATTTTGGTGGCATTTGTTCAACTTACTTTAACATGAAGTGTCGTGCGTGTGCGATCAATCGCCTGTTATTTAAAGCGACGTCATTAGTGACGCTACCCATGTTTAGATTTTTTTTTGGACTGTACTAAAGAACTTGTGATACAAATTACTTTTCTGTAAAAATTAAAAACAACAATAGATGTTCTTATCATTTATTTTTTTGTATAACTATCGAGAAAATTTACTTATTTTTTCAGGTAATAAGCGGCGTAGGGCGATGCGTAAGGGTAGGTGGAGTAGGCGGCGAGGGGCGCGGTGTATGCGGAGTAGGCGAGCGGCGCGGTGTAGGCAGCCGCTACAGGTGCGGTGTACGCCGCAGCCACGGGCGCCGTGTACGCGGCGGAGTACAGCACTGGGACAACAGGCTTGGGATCAGCAACGGCAACCGCCATCATGCAAGCGAGAACCAACTGAAAAAATAAGAATAATATTTTAACTTCACTCCTTATACTTCCATAAAAAAAATATGTACGATAAAATATATTGTTTGTTTGGTTTTATTGTATTTTAATTAATAGAATACATCCTATTTTCTTTGGTGGTAGGACTGATAAAGCGGGGAAAATAATAAATCACTTACAAGTTTGAACATTTTGTTAGTGATTGTCAAGGTGCTACTGAGAACTGAATGATATCAAAGGACCTGCGGCAACCGACTTTATAGTAAAATGAGAAGGACAGTGCACGCAATGTAAGCAATGCCCCGTTCTCGAAGCGGCGGCGTGCACCGAGTATCAATCATCTGGCCTTAGGAGCATGTGTGAATAAAGAGCAAGTGACCATCCAATACTTTCTGTTTCATTATGATTGTGACAATGGTTTTCGTTGCTTATTATGACTTGAAAATTGTCTTTGTTTGTAAGCTTATGATCAAAAACTTTGGCATCATAGCAACACGGTCAAGACTGCATAAAAATCGATAGATTAGCATAAGTACAACTACAGAAAAAGACCCGTTACTATCTACCGATACAGAGGAGATATAACTGAGGTTTACAAAGCGAAAGATATCTGAAAATATAGTTTAGAAGTTTCAAGTTTTGTTTCCATGTTACTAGCGCCACCAGGTCCAATGACAAGTGAATTTATGAATTACTAAGAAATCGCATAGAAGTTGACAACGACGTATATTTGTTTCCAAAAAAAAAATTGCACTTGAAAACAGATACTTACTTGTTTTCTTAGCAAAGAAAAACTCATTTATTAACCGACTTCATAAAAAGGGGAAGGTTCTACATTCGTTTGTATCTTTTTTATTAATGTTACTTCAGAACTCCGTCGTTCGAAAGCGATTTGAAATAATATAATTTTTTGAGGTTTACTTCTACATTGGTCCCATTTTTATCAAAAAAATGTTTTGATTATATCTTTATCGATTCTGGTGATTTCCTAAACAAGTGAAGGATTTGTATTCAGAAAGTATCATTTAGTGAAGTGGAACTGATGAAGAAGACGTAAGAAGGTCAGCAAAACTTATCAATGCTAAGTTATGATTCACGGGTGGCGTCAAGATATCTCGATTATGATATTTTCTCATAAAAATGGTACGATAGCTACGTCTTAGGGGTCTTTAAGAGGCACGCGTGCTCCATTGTCGACCACGTGGTCGACCACATTTTCGCTTAGCATCAGATGAGATAGTGGTCAAACGTGAGCCTATCATTAATAATAAAAAACCCTGTAATGAAACAGTGTGTCCCAATCGGGTTCAGGCTTAATGAATTATCATGAGATATGAAATAATAATTTCTTATTACAGGTCCTTTTGAAATTTGTATTATTACTCTATTTTTTTTTACAAAAAACAAAGAAACTAACCGACTTTCAAATACGAAACAATACCTACAAAGTGAAAAATAACAATTGTCGACTTATAAAATTAATAAGCGACGCAAAAGTTATGGCTCCATCCAACTCTGTTAAAATTTTTGTTGAACTCATTGTAACCAAACGTGCTTGAAAAAAATAATGCCAGTTTCTATGTAATCAGGTCTACCTTCAAATAGCTGTGTGTTATATCGTAGGACAGGAAACTGTGAGCTAAATAAAAGTTACTATAACACCAAGTTCCAAATGCTTCTTTTTACATTTTTTTTTATTGATATTATCTAGTGCTTGACCGCAATCCCACCTGACGATAAGCCGTGATGCAATCGTTGATGGTGAGGCATACTAGTTAATTAAAAGCCTATTCACTCTAGCCTTGAAGACAACCAAATTATAATTGAACGGGAAGACCGCAGCAGGCAAATTGTTCCAGTCCTTCGATGTACGCGGTATAAACAACGAGTCGAAAGGCTTAGTCCGGACCGTAGAGGTTTCAACAACGTAAGGGTAGATACTCGACGTGCGTCGGGTTGTCCGATGGTAGAAATGAAATGGCGGAATCAAGTCATGCGATTCCCGCGCACACTCTCAAAAATGCATTCTGGAAAATACCGAAAGGCTGGTTACCCTAAAAGTAAAACAATGATGATGTATTTTGTGATTAAATGACTTGTTTTTTCAGTCGCTTTTTTATGAAGGTAGAAGAGACAACGTGCAGTGCAGTTCGAATGTTTCCAATGGTATGTTAAAAAGGCAAAACAAGTTACTTTGTCTCACGCATGTGACTTCTATCATGCATCCGCATAACCTGCACAGACAGGACCAGAAGAACCCGCGCGGACCGCTGAAAATGAAAATGCGATTTTGCTCACTGTTTTCACGCAGCAAAACCTAACCAACTACACAATGTATAAGACATAGAAATGCATTATGTTTTGTATAGAGAAAGATAAAATATATATTACTTATTATTATAGTATTGCTTGCTTATTGGCCAGAGAATAGCTTTAAAGGGACCTTTTTTTAGGCTTAAATCGCTCCCACGAGGACACGACGGTGCTCTGCTCAGGCGGGGCACACCTCTACCGTATGCTCCACCGTGTCCTCCGGCCTGTCCACACAATGGTGACATCCGGGCGTTTCTTCCGCATGAATCCGGTGCAGGAACCCCCCGAACTTACCATGTCCGGTGAGGACCTACTTCGTGCGGAAGGTAAGAACGCCGTGTTGTCTTTCCAGCCACTCCA
Source organism: Mythimna impura (assembly GCA_905147345.3). Taxonomy (NCBI): domain Eukaryota; kingdom Metazoa; phylum Arthropoda; class Insecta; order Lepidoptera; family Noctuidae; genus Mythimna; species Mythimna impura. Next base: position 15,451,919 of record LR990357.1, on the reverse strand, counting down.
CAAAGAGGGGACTTACCGCCATAATTAGAACGTGCCCAAGCTTTGAAGGGACTAAGATTTGGAATTTGTTACCTAAGTAACTATTATTAAACTCAAAAATACCTATCCAACGGTATAACACACACTACTGGAAGGTGAGCCAAGGATTTGCATTCTCCTTTAAAACAAACTCATGATGATTCAAACACATCAAAGCTTGCAGGTTATCATTATTTGAAATGAGCTTTTTATGATTGTTTGTGGTTTTTTTTTTAGGTGGGAAAATCATTTAATGACAAATATCGCTCTTGGGCGGAGCGGGAGATAGTGTCAGACTTTTACTGACTAAAAACCCACTCCTGTTCCTTCTTTGCCTTCGTCCCGGGTTTCACTTTCACACTACCCGTGGATGATTGTTTGTGGTTAAATAAACTCATAAAATTCAAAAAAGTAAAACATATAAACTCTACTATAAATTAGGATATGAATTCAATTCGTCTAATTAATTTGAAAGTAAAGAGGACTCATTCAAGTTTTTTTATTGAAAGAAGTTTATTAGTATTCAGTGCGCCGCGCGCTAGTGAGTTCTATTAACCTCACGTTGCGTATGCGGCCTTCTTAAATGACTATAAAATTCCTAGCAGTCGTATTTTTCGTATCATTCAGTGCAGCACTAGCTCAGTGAAAACAATTCAAGATGTTCAAGTACATGGTTGGTATTTATTTATTAACATATTATATTATTTTATTAGCAAACACAACAAGATACATTATGGATGGATTCAAAAATATCGTTCTAAAAATTAATATTCATTAGAATAGATTAAACTTTATTGTATTTTTTTTTTCTTTTGCAGATCGTATTCGCATGCATGCTGGTAGCAGCGATGGCCGAGCCTAAGCCCGGCGTGTTGTACTCCGCAGCGTACACGGCGCCTTTTGCGGCGGCGTACACCGCGCCGGTGGCGGCTGCCTACACCGCGCCGCTCGCCTACTCCGCATACACCGCACCCCTCGCCGCCTACTCTGCCTACCCCTACGCCTCGCCCTACGCCGCTTACTACCTGAAAAAATAATTTCGACATTATGACCGATAAATGCAATCGAATAAACTAAAATAATTAGCATAATATACCTATATTTTATTTCTAAGCAATATCTACTGTATACTTACTTATATATGTAAGTAGTTCCTTCTTGCGTTTTGCTTGGCATTACATAATCATAGATATTATATTTGCCGAAAACCTGAACAAAATCTGAATTAGCTCTGAGCCTTTTCAAAATACTGAAAATTGTAAATAAGCAGTGCCAATTGAATACTATTCAGAATAAAACCAAAAAAGGTCACAGTGTATCACCTCTCAAGCCGTTAGAGTAAGCAAACTAGTCTCAAATTATGTAGTCATATTTAGTGTATGACTGGCCTGTTGGTTTAGTGGTTAGTGGCCCTGACTGCTATGCCGGAGGTCGTGGGTTCGATTCCCACGCAGGAAAAATGTTTGTGTGATGAGCACAATCATTTGTTCTGTGTCTGGGTGCAATTTATCTATAACTAGCGTCTGCCAGCGGCTTCGCCCGCGTGAAAATAGGTTTTTCCATACAAACTTTGGACCCCCGTTTCATCCCCTTAGGGGGTGAATTTTGGAAAATCCTCTCTTAGTGCTAGCCTATGTCATAAAAGAAAGCTTTGTGCACAATTTTATGTTCCTAGTCCTAGTAGTTTCGGCTGTGCATTGATATGTCAGTCAGTCAGTTTCTCCTTTTATATATATAGATATGTAAGTATTTAGAAATATATATGTATTTTTATCAGTTTTCTAGTACTCATAACACAAGCTCCGCTTAACTTGAGACTAGACGGCGTTGTGTGATAGTTGTGGAATATTATATTTTTTATATTTTTATATAGTGAGATTAGGTCTCGCCAGCAAATAATACCTCGGGATTGAGAGGGAGATAACTAGTCACCAGTCGGTTTATTCCAAAAATCCCCACCGACAAATCCCCACCAGTGGGGATATTATTTTTTTTTCCAGAAATCCAACATTTGTTGGGATTGTTACTTATTTTTCCAAAAAATCCCCACTAGCCTGGTATTGTTTAACTAGTGGGGATTTCTGGAATAAACTCACCTGTCTTATGTGTGTTACTACCTTCGTTATGCTCTTGATGAGCCAACCTTTCAGATTGACTTTCTTTACAAATCTGATAATAGGAATTAAATCAGAAAAATAAGTTTGCGGAGTCACGAAATCCTAAGTACGAATATTTCGACTGAAAAGTTCCATAGAATGATATAAGAATATAGAGATGAGAATATACTAAGTATCACCACCACCATACCTGTTTTCGAAACCTCGTCAAAAAAACATTACATTCGATATCGATTTGCACAGAGGTTCTAGATATTACTTAGGTGAGAACCAACCTATAAATAATTATTTCAGGCTGTGTTCTAACTTACGGATACATCTACCACAGTTTAGTCTTTTTGAACCCTAAAGTTGACTAAGAGAAGAGAGAGGTTGAGAATACCTTGTTGCATTAAGTCTGCATATGAGTACCATGTTTATTTAAAACATGGTTTTTAAACTTTATTCTCAGCTTTTACGTATGATTGCGTTTTGCGTTTTTGCATTTTTTACTCAGGCGTATAACACAAACGGCATTATTTTTCTGAAAATGGATGTGTTAATAAATGTTTGAGAAAAAGCTTATACTCTGTACATTTACTAACAAGTATCCCATATGGGGTGAACCATATATTTTTAGCTGTTATTTAACAGCAGTAAGGATATATTCATTGAATAGTCACACATAAGTTTAGGGCGAGATGGTATTTTTTTCCAAACAGTTACAATATATCATCATCACCATCATCTTCCTGCCCTTGTCCCGTGTTATTTGGGGTTGGCGCAACACGTTACAATATATATTAGAGGACAAAATATCCTCCAAAATGACGCGCAATTAACGCTCAATCTACGTGAATTTGCTCAGTATCCCGTAACTTGCCTCCCAATATTTTACAACACATTCACGTGGCGTGAGACATGTTCTTGGACATTTTACCATCATTGCATCTCATGTTCGGGATGTTCTGTCCCCTAAAGTATTTGAGACTTTAGTATAACGTAGAAATAAAGTACCTACCTGAGTACTTGGAACAACCCAAATTAATATACTACTAAGCTAAATGGTGGTGAATGTATTTATGAATAATTTATTTATTTATTAAAACTTCATGCAACACAAAGGCACAAAGGCGGACTTAATGCCTTAGGCATTCTCTAAGCTACCAGTCAACCAAGGATAGTGAAGAGAAAACATGGCAGGTGCATAAAAAAGAGAAAAGATTAATAAGAAAACAAGGGAACAAATGTATAAATATAAAATAAAGATACATATATATTTAATATAATATAAACCTACACATATATAGGTATAAATATATACTATTCATATAAGGAAAATGATAGGATTATTGAGACTACTCCGCTAATTGTGTAGAAAATAAAGCTGCAACTTCCGCTTAAATGCATACTGACTGGTGGCCGTCCTGATGTCAAGAGGAAGCGCATTCCACAGAACTATGGACTGTATATGCAAGGAAGAATGAACAAAATCAGAATTATGAGAAGGACAAAGAAGTAAAAGATTGTTAGAAGAACGCAAATTATTAGCATGGGAAGAACATAGATATTGAAAGTGTGATATAAGATAAGAAGCAGGGGTAGGAGAGTTGAGCAGAGAGAAAAGTGTAGTAAGTGCGCGCAAACTTCTTCTCTGGCGAATGGGCATCCATTTGAGCTCAGATCTGTAACTAGAAATATGGTCATATTTTCTTTAGTTAAATATGAACCGGATGCAGTTGTTGAGGAGCCTGTCAAGCTTGTCTAGCAACACCGCATTCAGGTCAAAGTAGCACACCTCACCATAGTCGATTATAGGGAAAATTAAAGTCTGCACAAGTATTGTCTTCGTCTTCGCAGGCAAAAAGTTCCTCAGACGATACAGATACCGCAAAGTTGACTCTTTGGCAGACACTAGAAACCTGACTTTGCCAGCCAAGCGTCGAGTCAAGATGCAAACCGAGCTCTTTTACGCTAGGACTTATGGGGATGGGGGCACCATTAAAAACAATTGGAGGAAGAGAATTAACCACCAATTTATCCATCATGCGCGAGCTACCAATAACAATGACACTTTGAGGGGTTTACGGACAACCCAAATCTATCAGATCAATCCTTGATAGCATCCAAATCTCGGTTTACATCGTCTATTGTGTCTGACAAACTTTCTACCCGCGCAGCTGCATATAATTGTAGATCATCGCCATAAGGGTGATACGAACACCAAAGACAGAGAGGTATAAAATTTATGAAGATGAAGAATAGCAACGGAGAAAGAATACCGCCTTGTGGAACACCAGAATCTAAATCACGCCAACTCGACGAATTCTCGTCAACGCGAACTGACCGCTGACGTCCCCGAAGATAAGAAGAGAACCATTCCAGTGCCTCTGACGAAACCATAAGATGGGAAAGGATAGATAGAAGAATATCGTGACTGACAGCATTTAAGGCATTTGAGAAATCATTAAAACCAAAACAGTAACCTTGGTATCCTCCATGGTTTCTCTAATGTCACCAGTCACTTTAAGGAGAGCAGAGGAGGTACTATGACCAGGCCTGAGACCGGATGCAAATGAGTTAACAAGGTTGTTTCGGTAATCAAATCCTGAAAACTGCTTATGGACGCAGGCTTCAAGTACTTTGGACAGGAAAGGAAAAATATAAATTAGGCGAAAATGGTTCGGTATTCAAGAGCACATATATTTTTTTCTTTCTTAAAAAAACATTGTCTCGCACTACGTATAACTCAAGACTTACACAAATCCCCAGATCTGGAACAACTATACTTTCTGTTGGGTGGGTATACAAATATTTTTTCCGTGTGGGAATCGAACTCACGGCATGCAGCGCAGCGCAGGTTAATCACTGCGCTAAGGTCTTGTCGTTTAACCATTATTCAAAATAATTGAAACCTATATACATATTTTCATTACTTGGCTAATTAGAAAAGATAGTACGTTGATTCATTCATTGAAATGTGCTACAGTTGGTTCAAGTAAATTTATTACTATTCGTTGCACGACAACAATGGACCTCACGTTTTGTCGAGTGCGTTCGACCTTCTGATATTACTATAAAATCGGCTGGTGTCGCATCTTTCTTATCATTCAGTGCAGCAGTAGCTCAGTGAAAACAATCAAGATGTTCAAATATATGGTGAGTTTATCTACCGAGTTGATAAATCACATAAAATGAAATCATTAAGGAAACTTAATCCGGCGTGACTTAAACCAAGTAAAAATCTCATTTCACTTTTTTTGTGCTTTGCTGATAGACTTATTATACATTCAGGCCGTACTAGTGATTTCCAAAATACATTTATTAATTTTTTTGTTCTTCTTCGCAGATCGTATGCGCGTGCGTGCTGGTAGCGGCGATGGCCGAGCCTAAGCCTGGCGTGCTGTACTCCGCAGCGTACACGGCACCCGTGGCGGCGGCGTACACCGCGCCAGTGGCGGCTGCCTACACCGCGCCGCTCGCCTACTCCGCATACACCGCGCCTCTCGCCGCCTACTCCGCCTACCCCTACGCCTCGCCCTACGCCGCTTACTACCTCAAGAAATAATATGGACCTTTCTAGAACTTATTTTTGGACATGACAAGGGAGAGAGGGAGACGATAGTGAATAAAGTTTAACCTCGATCACAATATTGCATTTTATTATCTATTCTACTAATTAACAATGACTAGTACAATGGAATATGTTTTTGTATTAAATTCATTGTGCTTCCAATGATTACCTACTAATAAACAACATAGACTTTACATGAAAAATATGATGTATCTTAACTGGCTAATAAAAATCCAGCTAAATATTTTAAAATCAGTCACGAGACTCAAGACTCTAATGAAACCAACCTTATTTTGGTGAAAAGTATCTAAGTACTACTTGAAAACTATAACTTAAACGTAATATTTGAAAATTATCGATTCCACAGAAAAGGAGACAATTTTTTTTGGGCCCACTATTAAACGGTTACGTTTATTAATAATATTACACATGGAAAAAGCGATCATCTTATTATAATTAACAGACCAAAAATTATATAGAAATCTAACCGGAATAATGAAATAGTAGTAAAAAAGTGTTACGGCAAAAAATGCTTGTTTAGGAGCGTTTTCAAGTTTATTTGAACGTGAAAAAAAAATGTTACTATAGTGCGCAGCGGTGACATCGGATTTAAATGCGTTTCAAGAGATAATAATTAATTGGTCCAGCGAACTTGTTTTTAATGCTGTTATTAACGGTTAACACAAATATCAAGTAACGTACTTTAAAAATCAACGTGGAACGAAACGTAATTAATAGCCCGTTGCAGATGCTCTGTGGTCCAGTTTCAATCAGTTTGACACTGACAGACAACTAGTGGTGGGTCGTTGTCGAATTTTAGACGGACGAGACGTAACCGTTTTGGCAACGACAAAAACGGTTGCAGAAAACGGTCGTCGTCGCAACTGGTTTGAAGACGAAACTATCGTTGAGTGAAGTAGTTGCAGAAAACGTTCGTTGTCGCAACTAGTTTGAGGACGGTAATAAATTCTGTACTCGTCGCGTCGTCGTTTCAAAACCAGTTATTACAATGAAAAATGAACTTTATGACCATAAACATAAAATTCATTTTTCATTGCAATAACTGGTTTTAAAAACGACGACGCGACGAGTGTGATAGTTGAAGCGATGGATTTTCGACCTCATTTTCTTAACAGTAAGATAACAATTCGCATACAGTAATTCGAAGACTGGTTTATGCAACGAAGACTGTTTGGTCTCAGGATGGAAAACGGTTGTTACGTTGCAGAACAAAAAACGGTCTTTGAAAACTGTTCGTCGTTGAAACCCCCACCGCTACAGACAACATTATTATTGTTTCCGATTACTAGATAGTTGCATGTTTCTTCTGTTCTTTTCGTATTTTTATTCGAAAGATTTTATGAAAATGGCATCTGTAGATACAGTGCATAATCCACAAAGCCGTTGTATCAATTGTGCAGCACGATTTCAACGGAATGTTGAATACTGCTCTTGCTGGATACTGTTGTAATTGTTTAGTGGGCAGACGCACTGCTGGCTGCTGTGCATATGTGATGTGTATAGTGTGGTTTTTATCTTGGGCGCGGCATCAAGGTGAGGTTGAGCCACCTGCATCTTTTTTAGATGAAATACTGCTTTTAAGAGATGACTTTGAAAATGATGATGATGAACAGTAATAAATACTTACTTGTGATGCTATAATGTGTTTTTTTTTTCTCTTTACACAACCAGCATAAAACACATCACCTTATTATTTTAGATCTACAGTCAATGGCCGACAAAAGCCGCGCTATTTCGAAATGAATACATCTACGCATTTTCATGAATAAGTCTATCAAATCGTGTAAATCACATCAAAGTCTGTCACGTAGTACAGACGTGACTTTGTTTTATACTGTATATTGAACAGTGCACTATTTTAACTTAAAATACCAAGGAGACCTATCCACTCATTAGACAATCGCTCTTGTGAGATTTTAGGTTATTATAAGAGTCATGTTTTGACTGTCGTATTTCACGGTACTCCAGTTAGATAAAGTTTTGCCAATATTACCAATGTAATCTAGAGATTATAAGGAATAAACTAACGTGCATTTCATTGCTATACGCCACAATTTGTGGTGGGCCTTGGCTTGATACGCTCTCTTGCTCCAGCCTAGAGCGTGAGATGTTATTGGATGATTGCCCATCTAAACAAAGGTATCAAAGATTAAATAAAAGACAAAAAATATTGTTGAATTGATTTTGAATTAGTGGACAAAAACCTTATCTGTAGACCCGAAATGAATAAAAATAGATATCTGAATGTATGGTTTATAACAATTTTATTGAAAAAACTGAAGCTACTTCTTACAGTCAGAGTCAGACAAAATAACTGGTAATATCGTTGCATCAATTGTAAATGCTAAGTGAACCATTTTGTTCATAACTAAATCTAAAAAAAAATGAAACTAATTTGCATTAGTGAGAGAGGAGACAATAAACTTCAAGCTACTATATTGTTTTTTAGATTGTAGTACAGATAATGCATCTTTAATATTTTTATTTTATAAAACTGTTTATCTTCATATACAAAAAATTACTTAATTTTCAAGATTTTTGTCTCAATGGTTCCTTTCGTGTCAGTTTATTACAATTTCCTAAATATATATTCTTTCCGAAGACTTTACTCAACTTGATGTCGTGTACGTGTTGCATGTTGTTGACAGTGGGGTCAAAGACAAAATTAAGGGCAACATCTTTCTTTCAGCTGTTCCATATTTGAACTTTGCTGTAAAAGGTGTGACTATAGGGTAAATAGGATGTACACCGTCTCATGAGTGACCTATGAGTGAGCAGTGGCGGCCGAGTGGTAATGGCCACAACCTATGAGTTGTAGGTTGCGGGTTCAAACCCAGCCAGGCGCATTACTTTGTGTAATTTATTTTCATCACCACTGCTCACAAAACGGTGAAGGAAAACATCGTAAGGAAACCGGCCTATCCTAGAACCAAAAATTCGAAGACATGTGACATCCACCAATCCGCACTGGGCCCACGTGATGGATTCCGGCTCATTCCCTCTCCTAGAGAGGAGGCTTGAGTCCCAGCAGTGGGAACATTATAAGGCTGTTTATGCTATGCTATGCTACACCGTCTCTTTCAAAGACGATCCGAACTGATGGCCTATTTGTTTCGTATGTTTTGGTTCGACGCAACTGAGGCCAAAACATTTCAGTAATATAGCCGATAGCGAACTTTGTCAATTCGTTCGGATTGACAATATTAGTCCGTATCATAACGCTTGCCCCTACAAATATTTCAATTACTGTAGGAGTCTCCAGTAAAATGCGAAGATTTTTTTAAATTTTTTGTTTAGTTTTGTTTCGTTTTTTTAGGGTTCCGTAACTCAAAAGGAAAAAACGGAACCCATATAGGATCATTTTTTTTATCCGTCCGTCTGTCTTTCTATCTGTCTCTCAAGACCCTTTATCTCGGGAACGCGTGGAGGTATCGAGTTGAAATTAAAACCATATAATCAAGTCTGCAGTCCCTTGAAGCTGTGAAAAAATCAAACTTGACAGTTAACGAAAAAAAAAGATACGGCCGGTTATGTTGCAAAAACGCATATTTCGACAGTCTCGAGAGAATCGAAATTCATAGGATACTTCCCGTTGTCCTAGAATCCTGAAATTTGGCATGAAGCAAGGTCTTATAGCATAAATATAGAAAAAATCTGAAAACTGTAAATTTATAGTTACGTCACAAAAAAAACTTTGTTGCGATTCAAAAAAATCTTCGTGACTCAATTTGGGAATTGAACTGTTTTCATAGGTAAGTTTGTACGGAACCCTCAATGCGCGAGTCCGACTCACACTTGCCCGGTTATTTTAAAAACATTGCCCCACACTAAATATTACTACTGTATCGTGGGTGCACAAATATGTAAACTTACAAACAGTAAACACCGAGACCTGGAACATCTATCTATAGACCATACAAATATTTTATCCGGGCAAGAATCGATCCCACAACGCAGCAGTTAAGTGATTTTCTGCTATACTGCATAGCAAAAAATCACTTAGCTGCTGCGCCAATCGTGCTGGGTACCCAGGTAGTATTACCCAAATCAGAAGCCCTTTGTTTCCACGTGCCCCTGAAAGTACCATGCATCATTGGGATCTAACATCGTCGTAGGAGGCATCCAGATCGGTATCCAGACTACGATAAAGTTCGTTCTCGTGGTTGACAGGCACCGCGAATGAATTTTTGTGGCTATGGAGGTAATCCTTGCATCATCCAATTATCTGTTCTTGAACTCCAAAATTATCTTATTTTGTCAACAACGTGCCAATGTCTAAGCGGGTTGAACGCCTTGCTGAAGTTGATAAATAGCTATATAACTGAGATTCGTTGACCACGACCGTATATTTTGACAACAGATGAGAAGTTGATTTATAGGGTTGAGACGGTTTTTTATGAATTTGCTGCATTAGGGGTAGTACAGCAAATAAAAAAACCGCTTGCGAATACCTACTTATACATAATTGTATTTTTAGGTATAAGAACAAAAAAATCTTTTCAAAAAAAAATACAACCGATTTCTATGTAAAAAAAACCCTGAAAAGTGCAAAATAACTTTAATTTCGGAAGTCGGTGTTTATTATAATAGTTTTGTCTCTTCGTTATTTTACACCGACTTCCGAAATTAAAGTTATTTTGCACTTTTCAGTGTTTTTTACATAGAAGTCGGTTGTATTTTTTTTGGAAAAAGTTTTTTATTTTACATTTTTTAGTTATAAATGATATTTATTCTGCAAATAGGTTTTAAAAACACTTTTACATGTAAATTTTTTTTTCATCATTTTAAACTAGATGAGGCCGGTGTTTTCTAGCTGACTACCCTGAGAAGAAACACCGAAACAAACTCAGGGATCAAAGTCTCTTTTACAGTCCATACAGTAAATATGTAATGGTCAAATCACATGAGAACCTTGCAGATTTGTCTGAGATGGTCTTTTGAAGAAAGAACCATACAGATTTGAGTGGACCTGTCCAGTCAGTGCAAGCATTTGTCAGTATTCGCAAAGCTCAACTCAGGACTACTAAGGAGCTCAACGACTTGACGAACAATACCAAGGATAGGACATTTGGGTAGGTCGCAGAAAATACTCAAATTGCCAGACATACGTTAAAATTACTGAAAAGGAAAAAAAAAGCAATCAACATAGTCCTCACGTTCACAATAATAAAATATAATAATAAAACATAATAAAAAGCACAATTGAAAATAAAACAAAAGAAAATAAACAAATAAGACAACAGTTGTAGTACGTACTGGAGCAGATCAATCCCAAGCCTTTTCGTCCTCAACATAGTGCTTAATAGTGTAAAAAGCCTTTTAGCAAAGTTTACGCTTTAAAAATGATTTGAATTTATTAAGGCTTAGTTGTTGAATATGACTAGGGAGTTTATTATAGATGTGTATACATTGGCATCTAAATGAGCCCCCTATTTTTTTGAGCCTAGTGGCAGGAACCACAATTTTTTCTTTGTTGCTAATATTAAAATTATGAACATCACTGTATTTTTTAAACATGTTTATATTTTTATGTGCATACAAAATATTCTCGTAAATATACTGTGAAGGTACAGTCATTACATTGATATCTTTAAATTTATCTCTGAGGGAGTATCTGGGACTTAATTTATAAATCGAACGAATAGCCCTTTTCTGTAAAACGAAAATTGTCTGGATATCGGCGGCATTTCCCCACAGTAGAATACCGTACGACATGACTCTATGGAAATAGCTAAAGTAAACTAAACGGGCAGTCTCTACATCAGTTAAGTACCATACCATACCATAGGGTACTAAAAAGTACCTCTCAGCCATATTCAAATACCTTATAGGCAGATTGCATCTTATAACAATTCTAATAATCCCAACACGGTTAGATTACATTAATTTCTCATCAGATTAGTTCGATATATTCCCTCTCTTCTTTCAGTCAGTCATCGACTACACGTATAATAGTAATTTTACAATACTTTTTTTAATGTATAAAAGAGATAGAAAATTGTCAAAATTGGGAAATCGGTGATTTCCTCTACAAAACTTCCTAACACTACTAAATGTGTTGTGATTTGCATTCTATTTAGATAATTTAGTCAAATTTAATCGACAACCATCGACACTTTTCGTTGAAGGAAACTTATGATTATTCCGATCGCAGCCGCGTTCTCGATTAACATCACGTTGTGTGCATTCGTCCTTCTCAAGTTACTATAAAATCCATAGCTTTCGCATCGTTGGCATCATTCAGTGCAGTAGCAGCTCAGTGAAAACAAATAAAATGTTCAAATATTTGGTGCGTATACATTTGATATTAGGACAGTGAAAGTGAAATTAACTTTAAAAAGTGCCTTTTTCTTCTATTAAAGCTTCAGTAGCAATTATTGTGACCTGCAAGAGGAATAGAAAATGAAGATCTAATTATTTTCTCTTTTCAGATCTTATTCGCATGCATGCTGGTGGTGGCGACGGCCGAGCCCAAGCCCGGCGTGTTCTACTCCGCAGCGTACACGGCACCCGTGGCGGCGGCGTACACCGCGCCGGTGGCGGCTGCCTACACCGCACCGCTCGCTTACTCCGCGTACACCGCTCCGCTCGCTGCCTACTCCGCCTACCCCTACGCCTCGCCTTACGCCGCTTACTACCTGAAGAAATAAGCCAATTAAAAAAATAAAACGAATAAATAATGCTAGTGATATACCTCAATTTTGTTTTTAATTTATTTGGAAATCTCTCGATATTAGGTACAGTGTTTTATATATTTTTTATTTCTAAAGTACATTACATCAATGTGGTCTCAATCCCTGAACTAAGATAACCTGTATGGTAGGGGTTGAGGTATCCCCGATTACAATGATCCAATATGTGTAAATTGTGCTTCAAAAAAAAACTTTTTACAAAAAAAGTACAACCGACTTTAATGTAAAAAAAAAACAATAAAAAGTGCAAAATAACTTTTATTTCGGAAGTCGGTGTTTCATTAATAGTTTTGTATCAGCGTTATTTAACGCCGTATTTTTTTGTAGAAAGTTTTTATTTTACACTTTTTAGTTGCGACACCACAACTAAAAAGTACCCTTCAGTCAAACTTAAAGTATGCAAGTTCTATAGTAAGGTACCTATAAACTTTAATCATTATAACATTGCATGAAAATTCCAATAAGATACGGCTAGAATACATTGTTTTATTACGGAGTTTTCGTGCCTAACTTCTATCATCTGATTAGCTCGATGGTACCTTAAAGCCAGAGTGCATCTCATGACAATTCTAATAATCCTAAACACGGTTAGGTTACATTGATTTATTACAGATTTCCGTTGCCTACCTTCTGGCTTCATCATCAGACCAGTTCGATATATCCGCTCCCCTTCTTCCTTCCATCATTCATCGACTACACGTATAAACAAAGCAATTTTACTTGTTACGAAAGTTCTACTGTGATTCCATAAAGAGTTCCGATCCATATCATCGAAGTTCATCATCAGATCATAAAAATATTTTTAAGGGACTAATTTGAAAGCATAACCTTTCAACCAAAAAAATAATTTTCAAAATCGGTCAACAATTGGCCGAGAAATCGGTGAACATACATAAAAAAAAAAAATACATACAGCCGAATATAGAGTCTCGTTCTTTTTGAAGTAGGTTAAAAATAAGGTAATTACCAAAACTCAAAGAAAAATAAGTTACAACGTTACAATAATGTTTATATTATTAGGGAATAGCGGTAGTGTGTGTGTGTGTGGTGAGATGTAGGTATGTTTAGATTACTGATTAGGGTTTCAGTGTCATCGTAGCTATAATTTTCCTGTCAAACTTATATTTCCTTTTTTATCTGGAAATTACTCGCATACTTGACTGGCTTGTGCTGGCTAATTTTGAAGTAGAGGCGTGACGCTAAGCTGATATAATAATGCCTTCGGGAAAATTGGCTCCTTACCCGTGGGACAGGATATCTATATGATCGTTTATTATCTTATTGTGGGGCTGGCCCTAGGCCAGAGCACTTCCACCCTTCTGGATCTTTTGTGCTAGATCTTTTATTAAGTAAAATAGTCAAGTAGGGGACCATAAGAAGGTATACAAGATAGTTAAGCAACTACGACAATACAAATAAATAAATGGTTCTGAACAGATATGTTGAAAATGGTTTCATCGATATCATCTGAGAATGATGATGCAGCCAAAACGTAGGCACCGGAACTCCGTAATCAAACGATGTATCCTAGCCGTGTTTGGGATTATAAGAAGATGCAATTTGGCTATAAAGTATTATCGAACTGATCTGATGATGGAGCCTGAAGATAGAAGGTAGACATGGGAACTTCATAATAAAACAATGCATCCTAGCCGTGTTTGGGTTAATTGGAATTGTCATGAGAAATAGGTTCTTTGAGGCGTGGTTGGAAAGACCTCACGGCGTCCTCACTTTTCGCATGACGCAGGTTCTCACCGAACACGGTAAGTTCGGGAAGTTCCTGCACCGGATTCGTGCGAAAGCGACGCCCGGGTGTCGCCACTGTGTGGACTGCCCGGAGGACACGGTGGAGCACACGGTGGAGGTGTGCCCCGCTTGGGCAGAGCAACGCCGTGTCCTCGTGGGGGCGATCGGCGGCGGCGATCTCTCGCGCCGGGCTTTGGTACAGGCCATGGTCCGGAGCGAGGAGGAGTGGCAGGCGGTCGCCTCCTTCTGCGAAGCAGTAATGCTAGCAAAGGAGGCGGCCGATCGCGTGAGGCAACGGTCCTCACGCCCCAACCGCCGCCGGAATTCCGATGCCGATTTCCGGCCACCGTAGGCGCGGGCTAAGTAACCCGCCGTCCGACCGTCCGGTAACCGTCCGGACCGAGCCTAAGTCGTCGACGGCGCGTATTGTTCCACGCGTGCCTCAGGGAGATGTCAGCAAATCGTAGGGGCCCAGCAGGGTCGAAGCCTACTGGGGCCATGGGTAGTGTGAAAACCCGGGGCCCTGGGACGAAGGCAACGAAGGAACATTGTGGGTTTTTAGTCAGTAAAAGTCTGACACTATCTCCTGCTCCACCCAAGAGCGCGATTTGTCATTTAGATGATTTTCCCACCTAAAGATTGGGATGAGATGCGGCACTTCTTTGCATCTTATCCTTGGCAGCAGGTCTGCTTCTCTTTTAAAAATCCGTCGAGCTGTGCAGATGCTATATTCGATGTGATACGTCAAGCTATGGAGTATTTCATCCCTTATCGCGACGTACCCATCGGTGGCTTAGCTCACCCATGGTTCAACGCTGATTGCGTTCAAGCTGAACAACGTAAGCATTCGGCGTTTCTCGCCTGGGTTGACGCTCGTGATCACAAAGCTCCGGATCTGAGTTCAAAGAAGAGAGCCTTCAACCATGCTGCCAAGTCCTACAAAAAGGCACTAAGGAAGGCTCGCTTCGACCGCATTACCCATATTGGAACAAAGCTCTCTGCGCAACCGTCCGGTAGCAGAGCATTCTGGTCCCTTGCCAAGTCGGTCGAAGCGAACTTCTGTCGGCCCTCATTGCCTCCGCTGGTTAGACCTGATGGTACACTGGCTCATACGGCGAGAGAGAAAGCGGGTCTATTTGCATCTCTCTTCGCCCATAATTCTCGTCTTGACACTGGTAGTGCTACTCCACCGACTTTACCTCACTGCGATACTTCGATGCCCGAGGTCCGCATAAGGAACAAGGAGGTTCTGAGAGCACTGTGTCGTCTTGACGTGAATAAAGCTAGTGGACCAGATGGTATACCAGCGATTGTTCTCAAGGCTTGTGCGCCCGAGTTGTCTCCTGTATTGACGCGTTTGTATCGCCTCTCATTTGGGACTGGTATAGTGCCCAAGTCCTGGAAGCTTGCCAACGTGCAACCCGTGCCCAATAAGGGCAGTCGTACCGATCCTACCAACTATCGGCCGATTTCAATAACCTCCATACTCTGCAAGATTATGGAGCGTGTGTTGAACTCGCGCCTCTTGGCATACCTGGAAGGTAACGATCTCCTCAGTGACTGACAGTACGGGTTTCGCCGCAATCGATCTACTGGGGACCTACTAGTTTATGCCACTCACTTGTGGGGCGAGGCCCTCGAGAGGAATGGGGAAGCGATTGCTGTTTCCTTAGACGTCTCGAAGGCCTTCGACAGGGTATGGCACGCTGGTCTATTGAGTAAGCTTTCAGCGTACGGCATTTCCCCTGGTCTGATTAACTGGGTAAAAGACTTCCGGAGTGAACGTTCTCTCCGAGTTGTTATCGATGGATGCTCATCAGAGCCCATGACGACTAATGCCGGAGTTCCTCAGGGGTCTGTTCTCTCTGCAACTCTCTTCCTGCTGCATATCAACGATCTGCTGATGCCCGGTATCTATGGGTATGCAGATGATAGCACAGTTGTAGAGAGATACCTGCCAGAAGCTCGAGCTAGTAAGGAGCTAATCCGGTCCGAAAGAGAGGCTATGGTAGAGCGTACGAATGTCTCACTTCAGGCAGTCTCCAAGTGGGGTGAAGCCAATCTGGTGGGATACAACGCCGCCAAAACACAAGCGTGTCTATTCACCGCTAAATGGAGCCCGTTCACCTTGGCTCCTGTTTTTCAGAATGTATCCCTGGAGTACACTGACTGCCTTCAGCTCTTGGGAGTTGAAATTTCCTCAGACCTTAACTTTGGGCGGTTCATTGAGTCCAAAGCCAAGGTAGCTGCTAGGAAACTAGGCGTACTTGCAAAGGTCCGACGGTACTTCACACCAGGACAGCTTCTAATGTTATACAAAGCACAGGTCCGTTCGTGTGTGGAGTACTGCAGCCACATATGGGCTGGTGCTGCCAAATGCCACCTGGCAGCTTTGGACTCGGTGGAAAGGCGTGCAAAGAGGCTAATTGGTGATTCAGATCTGGTTAATTCCAATCTACAAAGTCTTGAGCACAGGCGTAGGGTAGCCAGCCTTTCGGTGTTTTACAGGATGCATTTTGGAGAGTGTGCGCAGGAATTGCATGACTTGATTCCACCATCTCATTTCTACCATCGGACAAGCCGACGAACGGCGAGTATCCACCCTTACGTTGTTGAATCCTCTACGGTCCGGACCAAGCGTTTCGCTTCGTCGTTTATACCGCGTACATCGAGGGACTGGAATAATTTGC
Source organism: Mythimna impura (assembly GCA_905147345.3). NCBI lineage: Eukaryota > Metazoa > Arthropoda > Insecta > Lepidoptera > Noctuidae > Mythimna > Mythimna impura. Next base: position 15,435,082 of record LR990357.1, on the reverse strand, counting down.
CTGCTGCGGTTTTCCCGTCCGATTATAATTTGGGTCTCTTCAAGGCTAGAGTGAATAGGCTCTTAATAAATTAGTGCGCCTCACCATCTACGATTGCATTACTACTTACCATCAGGTGGGATCGCAGTCAAGCACTAGTTTATATCAAATAAAAAAAATAAAAAATGAGAAATAGGTACTCTGGCTTTATGTGTATCACAACTAAAAAAACTAAAACCCGACTACGACACTGAAAAAAAAACATGATTTTCAGGGTGCTAAAATAAACAAGGTTACTGGAAAAACAAGAACAAAACAAAAAGAAAAGCCGCAGTCACACGTTCTTAAAGTGTTTCGGTTTATACCTATAACGTGTGATTGCGGCTTTTCTTTTTGTTTTGTCGTAGTCGGGTTTTAGTTTTTTTACTTATTTTTTATTTAAACAATTTTGGTGTTAAATCACTGTGCTTCTATACTATTTATTTTGGTATTGTACATGTGAAGCCCTTTCAAATGATACCAAACACGACGTATTTATCTTATTTTTTTGAACACAAAACTTTTTGACCACTAGAGGGCGCCACATTGAATTTTGATGATATTTTTTGATAAGTACTAGTGAAGCCCTTTCAAATGATATCAAACACGGTGTATTTATCTTAACATTTTTATTAACACATGACTTTTTGTCCGCTAGAGGGCGTCACTTTAAATTTGAGCAATATTTTGCAAGGGAAGCCCTTTTAAATGATACCAAACACGGCGTATTTATCTCCATTTTTATTTTTAACACATTACTTTTTGTCCGCTAGAGGGCGCCATATCGAGTTTTGTGGCACGTCACGTAGTCTATGTTCAGCGGACAATTAAGACGGTTCTAACGATACCTCATATGTCGAGTTCCGATAAGTAGATTAGGAGCTATGAGGGAACAGATGAACATACTCACATACATACATAGCCTGTCAAAATCATAACCCTCCTTTGGCTTTGCCGTAGTCGGGTAAAAAGTGTGAAATTAAAAACTTTTACAAAAAAAAAAAAACAAACAATACATCAAATTCCGAAATTAAAGTTATTTTGATCGTTTTAGTATTTTTAGGATTCCGTGACTCCATCTTATATCACTTTACATTGGCGCTCAACGTGGGGCACGAGCCCACGACCCTGAGATTCTCTTGCTCTGCCGACTGTGCTAGCCGGGCAATGTAAAGTGATATAAGAAGAATCGTCTGTTGGGCTTAATACTTTACACTTTGCTGATTAGACACTGAATTATAAATTTTAAATAACGTTTTTTTTTCCAAATATATAATTTCCAGGCAAAAGAAATACTGCGGAAATGCTTGAAAGAACACGAAGAGCAACTGAAGGATACAGGTGGATTTTAGTCAGTAACGGTCTTACACTCCCTCTTACTGCACCCTAGAGCATGAGAAGCTATTTAAAAATGGGCATAAGAAATAAAAAAAAAACCTTCGGAACAATGACTGACAGAATCTACAAAATCGGTCACTTCTTATTCATGAAGTTCCTCTTAAACTACTAATGCGATGTGACATTCTTTTTAATTTTGTCAAATACAATTTACAATCACCACCACTCTTTGTTGAAGGAAACTAATGATTATTCTGAGCGCAGCTGCGGTCTTGATCAACCCCACGTTGCAAGCACTTGTCCTTCTCAAGATACTATAAAATTTGTAGCTATCGCATCTTTGGTATCATTTAGTTCAGTAGCAGCTCAGTGACAACAAGCAAAATGTTCAAATATATGGTGCGTATAAATTTTAGTTTATTTTTAGGGCCTAGATTTCGGTATAAAAAGTGAAAGTGTAAGAAAAAATGTTCGTGCTTATAGTGTTCTAAAATTCAAATCGCACTGTCATCTGATGATGACGATCATCATCAGATGATCAAAAATTTGAAAATTTCGATGTTTTTGACAGTTTGCTTGAACGCACTTAAAAATACGAGTATTACCTCTCGGACGTCACCTCATTTTGGAGTGAGAATTGTGATAGAGAAAAAAATGTGAATTTAATGGTGCTATATCTTTGCAGTTTGTATTTGCGTGCATGTTGGTGTCAGCTATGGCTGAGCCCAAGCCCGGTGTACTGTACTCCGCCGCGTACACGCCCGTTGCGGCGGCGTACACCGCGCCGGTAGCAGCCGCCTACACCGCGCCGCTCGCCTACTCCGCGTACACCGCGCCCCTCGCTGCCTACTCCGCCTACCCCTACGCCTCACCCTACGCCGCTTACTACCTCAAGAAGTAATTTCGACGAACCAACAAAAACATGCAACTGAATTATACATTAAAATATTGACCACCTTAATATATTTATATTTATCACACATCCATACCTATGTTGCTACCAAAATCAAATGGTTCTGCCCGCATGGGGTCCGCGTGGTATATTGTTGCCCGCTCCCTCTTCTAGAGACATGAAGGTTTGTTTTTGAATATTTTAGGGTGATCAAGCTACTTATAGATGTTGAAGTGAAGAGCTCATACACTGTAAGATAATAATGCATATTATAATGTTGATAACAAATTATATCCCTGTCTTCATACGGTTGCACATTAAGCGTGTTATATACATAAACTGTCCTCGTTTATTTATCTTTCTATTAGTGTAAACTGCATCAAAATCCGTTGCGTGGTTCAGGAGTTAGTAGATACACATACAGACGCGGTAAGTGACTTTATGGTATGTCTGAGTATGGTTTCCGCACTTAGTCCTATGCGGACCATTGTACGTGGGCCATGGCGGTCATAACCTTAGGCGGGCTTATTCCAACCAGCCCACCTCTCTCCAAAAACAGATTAGGCCTCTTAGGTTTTCAGGGCATCACTAACTGAATGGATCCTAAGGTTCGTGTGCGTATTTCAGTGACACCTGTGCAGTCTAGGAGCACATGTGCAATTGTCTCCTCCCCCTCCAAGCATGCTCTGCACAGGGGACTGTCTGTGATGCCTATTGTGTGGAGGTGCTTGTACAGTGTGCAGTGTCCGGTGATGGTCCCCGCCACCAGGCGCAGGCTGCCTCTCTCCAGTCTCATGAGTTTTTTGGTGAGGGCTTGGTAACTGACTTTTTTGTTTTATGCTATGTAGAGGTGGTAAAGATTAATTATTAATGAGGACCTCGTTAAAAATTAATCTTCATAAAAGCAATACTTGCCGAGGCCGGTACGTGGAGTAAAACACCGTAAGGAAACCGACATGTCCTAGAACCAAAATTTTCAAGACCTGTGACATCCACCTCCCCGCACTGGGCCCGCGTAGTGGATAACGGCCCACTCCCTTTCCAAAGAGGAGGTCTGAGTCCCAGCAGTGGAAACATTATAAGGCTGGTTATCATCAACTTCCTGCCCATGTCCCATGTTACTTAGGGTTAGCGCATCACGTTTTTTTCTTTTATTCTGTACTGTCACCCATCATGCTTATCACTAACTCCCAGTAGCGTGACTATACCATCTGCAGCCCGTTACAAAATCATAATTTAATTTAGTTAAATCACTGAAGTACTGAAGTACAGACGTAAAACATTCTTTATTATTAATAGATCGATAAGTTCTCTACTACACGAGTACTTATATTTCGTCTCTGAAGGTGGGCTTCCCAGAGACGTATCGTCTTTTCTTATGAATGCTTCTAATAAATCTTAATAATTTACTTGAATTTATATATTTACTTATTCAGAGCTCAAGGCCTCTTGGACCGGGGGCCCCACCAGGCCAGTGGCATTTTGCCAGTCTTTCCAGCCTATAAGGACGCCACTGCTAACTCCCTTTTCTTTCATATCATTCCTCACACAGTCCATCCATCTTTTCTTTAGCCTCCCTCTCCATCCATCCACATGTATATTCATTACTCTTTTATTAACATACGTTTCATTTCTCCTCTTCACATGTTCGTACCAAGACAGACGGTTCCCCTTCTTCATTTCAGTCACTGTCGTCACTTTCTAACTTCCTTTAATATATTAATTTCTCACTTTATCCATTCTTGTTACACCACACATCTTTTTTCTTTCGTCATCATTACAAGACTGTTTATGCTAAACTGTAGGTATATGTAAGTCAAGCATACATTTGTGATAAATTTTTGGCTCGTCTACAATTCTAAACACACAGTACCTATGTAAGTCTTTTCTGAGTCTAGACATCTACTAAAATTATACTTTGCGTACGTGTGACCACAAAACTATGTCATACCACAGAATAAATAAGTAATACGTGAAACATGGTCGCGACGTGAACTTGAAAGTTTGTCTTTAGAGTTCCACAGCCTAATGGAAAACTGTTTTTTTTTTCCTACCGTTGTGGCCCAGAATCTTGTGGCTATAATAATGTTAATTCACGCTCGAAATTCGAGTACAAGGTCCAGCCTGCCTGTTTACTAACTTACTTAATTACGCTGAGTCACTCTCGAACTTGGCATGATGGATCAAACTTACACTGAGTCATGTATGACTTTGGTACGGACGGACCAAATCTGTCGTACCAAGATCGAGTTTGTGTTAACGCTTTTAGTGTCGAACTTAGATATACATTTAGTCAGAAAAGTATCGGGAATGGATGATTTGTTTATGGTTCCAAATTCAATTTTTTTTTTTTTTGTTGGTAGATTGGCACAACTGTTTTCCATTGTGGCGCGGAGTTTGAGTTGCATCTGTTATTTATATTAAACACAGTGCTGTTTTTAGTTATATCATATCTCGTGTGTATTGCGAATTTGAACAAAGAGTTTGTGTTAAATTTTGCATCGCCAATGGAATTTCGTGTTCAGAGTCACGGAAAATGTTACAGAAGGCTTACGGTGAATCGACTTTATCAAAAACACGTGCTTATGAGTGGTACAAAGCGTTTAAAAGTGGTCGAGATGTGATGGAAGATTTGCCTCGCTCTGGTAGGCCATCAACGTCTTCAACTGAAGTTAACATCGCAAAAGTGAAGGAAATAGTGACTGTAAATCCTCATTCAACTTTGAGAGAGATAGCCGCCGAACTTTCTGTATCTCACGAGTCGATCCGTACCATTTTAACTAATCATTTGGGTATGAAACATGTTTCCGCTCGGCTAGTCCCAAAAGACCTGAATTTTCTCCAAAAACTCAATCGCATGAGAGTCGCTGAGGACAGGCTAAAACGAGTCAATTCCGACCCAACATTCATGTAACGCATTGTTACTGGTGACAAGAAGTGGGTTTACGAGTTTGACATGCAAACTAGTCAACAAGCTTCGGAGTGGCGCCTTCCAACAGAACCGAAACCGAATAAACCACGCCAAAGTCGATCAAAAGTCAAAGTCATGTTGACTGTTTTCTTTGATTATCGCGGTGTTGTGCACTCGGAATTCTTGCCGGAAGGTCAAACGGTAAATAAAGAATATTATTTGAGCGTTATGCGGCATTTAAGAGAGCAAATACGACGAAAAAGGCCAGATTTGTGGAAAGAAAATGATTGGATTTTGCACCACGATAATGCGCCTTCACACAAGGCTATCATTGTGAACGAATGTTTGACCAAACACTCAACAAATACCATCGAGCAGTCACCATATTCACCAGATATGGCTCCAGCCGATTTCTTTCTTTTTCCTAAACTCAAATTACCACTTCGTGGAACCTGTTTTCAATCGGTAGAAGACATAAAGGAGAATTCGTGGCGAGAACTGAACTCAATTCCGGAAACAGTATTTAAAAAATGTTGAAGGTGATAAAATAAAGGTGACAATTTTTTTTGGGCCCACTATTAAACGGTTACGTTTATTAATAATATTACACATGGAAAAAGCGATCATCTTATTATAATTAATAGACCAAAAATTATATAGAAATCTAACCGGAATAATGAAATAATAGTAAAAAAGTGTTACGGCAAAAAATGCTTGTTTAGGAGCGTTTTCAAGTTTATACGTGAAAAAAAAAATGTTACTATAGTGCGCAGCGGTGACATCGGATTTAAATGCGTTTCAAGAGATAATAATTAATTGGTCCAGCGAACTTGTTTTTAATGCTGTTAACGGTTAACACAAATATCAAGTAACGTACTTTAAAAATCAACGTGGAACAAAACGTAATTAATAGCCCGTTGCAGATGCTCTGTGGTCCAGTTTCAATCAGTTTGACACTGACAGACAACTAGTGGTGGGTCGTTGTCGAATTTTAGACGGACGAGACGTAACCGTTTTGGCGACGACAAAAACGGTTGCAGAAAACGGTCGTCGTCGCAACTGGTTTGAAGACGAAACTATCGTTGAGTGAAGTAGTTGCAGAAAACGTTCGTTGTCGCAACTAGTTTGAGGACGGTAATAAATTCTGTACTCGTCGCGTCGTCGTTTCAAAACCAGTTATTACAATGAAAAATGAACTTTATGTCTATAATCATAAAATTCATTTTTCATTGCAATAACTGGTTTTAAAAACGACGACGCGACGAGTGTGATAGTTGAAGCAATGGATTTTCGACCTTATTTTCTTAACAGTAAGATAACAATTCGCATACAGTAATTCGAAGACTGGTTTATGCAACGAAGACTGTTTGGTCTCAGCCCCCCTAGCCAAGTCACAAACGATAAACGTAAACTCTCAGTAGTCTTTAATAAATTTTCAACTTTATGTTATTGGATATAAAGTTGAAAATCTATTGAAGATTACATAGTATTTTCGTTCGTTCCGGTCGCTAACGCTCAGTAGTCTTTAATAGATTTTCAACTTTATGCCTTTAGGTATAAAGTTGAAAATCTATTGGAGATTACTAAGCGTTCACGTTTATCGTTTGCAACTTGGCTAGGGGGGCAGGATGGAAAACGGTTGTTACGTTGCAGAACAAAAAACGGTCTTTGAAAACTGTTCGTCGTTGAAACCCCCACCGCTACAGACAACATTATTATTGTTTCCGATTACTAGATAGTTGCATGTTTCTTCTGTTCTTTTCGTATTTTTATTCGAAAGATTTTATGAAAATGGCATCTGTAGATACATGCATAATCCACAAAGCCGTTGTATCAATTGTGCAGCACGATTTCAACGGAATGTTGAATACTGCTCTTGCTGGATACTGTTGTAATTGTTTAGTGGGCAGACGCACTGTTGGCTGCTGTGCATATGTGATGTGTATAGTGTGATTTTTATCTTGGGCGCGGCATCAAGGGAGGTTGAGCCACCTGCATCTTTTTTAGATGAAATACTGCTTTTAAGAGATGACTTTGAAAATGATGATGATGAACAGTAATAAATACTTACTTGTGATGCTATAATGTGTTTTTTTTTCTCCTTACACAACCAGCATAAAACACATCACCTTATTATTTTAGATCTACAGTCAATGGCCGACAAAAGCCGCGCTATTTCGAAATGAATACATCTACGCATTTTCATGAATAAGTCTATCAAATCGTGTAAATCATATCAAAGTCTGTCACGTAGTACAGACGTGACTTTGTTTTATACTGTATATTATTGAACAGTGCACTATTTTAACTTAAAATACCAAGGAGACCTATCACCACCACCTCACCAGTATACCACTCATTAGACAATCGCTCTTGTGAGATTTTAGGTTATTATGAGAGTCATGTTTTGACTGTCGTATTTCACGGTACTCCAGTTAGATAAAGTTTTGCCAATATTACCAATGTAATCTAGAGATTATAAGGAATAAACTAACGTGCATTTCATTGCTATACGCCACAATTTGTGGTGGGCCTATTCCCCAAACAAAAAAAATTGTCTCCTTTGGATGAATAACAAACATTTTGTGTATTATTGATCTTTTCCCTGTACTTTCTTGACAGAGTAGTAATCTGAAGGCTGTGTGGTGTTATGGGAAAGTATTGCTGAATCTACCTAAAACATGTTACAAGCTCAGGGCAAGATTAGTTGGCAATTGAAATAAAATTCGTACATTACAACATCAATAAATTTATTTGTTCGCTATAGTACTATAACTTACTAAACTACCACTCATTTATAGTATAAGGTATAAGGAGACGAATATGCGCTGTAAGGATACACGGAGTAGGTGGAGACTGGTGCGGCGGGGTAAATGAACGGAGAGGAGAGTGAGTAAGTGAACGGAGCGTAGTACGTAGAGTATGAGATCGGATCGGTGTACGGCGCAGAGTACGGACTGAAGAACACTTGAGGTTTCGGGGCCGCTACAGCCACTGCCAGAATGCACGCGAAGATGAGCTGTGGATAAAAAAACAATTATTTTTATTACTGTCTGTGTAGAGCACGTATAGTTTACGTGTACGTGTAATTTGCCTGCTGCGGTCTTTCCGTCCGATTATAATTTAGGTGTCTTCAAGGCTAGAGTGAATAGGCTCTTAATAAACTAGCGTGTTTCACCATTAACGACATCACTGCTCACCATCAGGTGGGATAGCAGTCAAGTACTTACTAGGTTATATCATTAAAAAAAAGAGAACATTTGTCGTTTCCTGTAGCTCTTTCGTATAAAAACGATCGAATGGTAATTTATCCCGTATCTTATTCCTAACTTAGAATGTCTAGAAAACTGGAAAACGTAGTAGCCCTTTCTCCTTAGAATACAACTAATATAAAATAATATTTATCGGTATAAGGTTTTGTCTAAAGTTTTAATATCGAATTGTAATTTATTTAACTAATTTGTCTGAATTGATTTTATTCTAACATAGTTTATGATATTGCATCCATTTTTAACCTATTAAGTTAAATTTTATTTTATTTTATGTAAATCATATTATTCTCAATTTTCAATCAAACGCGTGATTTATATATTTACCTATCATTGTTGCGAATAACGCTGTTGATTGCATAATTGTTAATTTTAAGTATTTTTGTTGTTATTCTATTATATTATTGTTTGTCATTCCAAGTAAATAAAATTTAAAAAAATATAAGAATTACCACCACCATTTAGTTTCAAATTGAACTAAAACACCTTTTTTTCCTGAAACCGTAAGTTGTTTTTAATTAAAACTTGTGGTACAATAAAACATAATGGTAAGCCAGAAGTTTTAATAAATTATTTATTAACTGAGTAGCTTTTGTCATTGAAAATTAATTACATACTACACACACGATCGTTCTATCTGAGTGTTTAATTCATTCTTATTTGAGGTGGCAAATCGTCCATTGACTTCAGTACTGTCAGACTTACTGACTAAAATCAACCAATCCTATAGTAGCCCTTTGTGTTCCACGTCCACGGTAGCCCTTTTAGAAGCTACCCGAGGTCGTAGTGGTCACCGGCTCTACTCCTCATGGCTAAGTTACTTATGGCTATCACGTGTGCAAAGTTTCATCTAAACTCGTTCATCAATAAATAGGAAGCACCATTATTTGTTACGAGTAGTTTTAAATAAAACAATACATGATTTAAAGTTACTATAAATGGAGTAACTATTCATACTTATACAACTACTTGCGACCCGGCAAACAGCATTCGTCCATATAAATTATCAAATAAAAAAAATTGGGGTGGGGGAAGGAGGGTTTTTTTTTTTTCGGTGGGAAAATCATCTAATGACAAATCGCGCTCTTGGGCGGAGCGAGAGATAGTGTCAGACTTTTACTGACTAAAAACCCACTCCTGTTCCTTCGTTGCCTTCGTCCCAGGGCCCCGGCTTTCGTTTTCACACTACCCATGGCCCCAGTAGGCTTCGACCCTGCTGGGCCCCTACGATTTGCTGACATCTCCCTGAGCCGCGCGTGGAACAATACGCGCCGTCGACGACTTGGGCTCGGTCCGGACGGTTACCGGACGGTCGGACGGCGAGCCACCCATTGCTCGCCGTCCGCAAGCCCGCGCCTACGGTGGCCGGAAATCGGGATCGGAATCCCGGCGGCGGTAAGGGCGTGAGGACCGTTGCCTCACGCGATCGGCCGCCTCCTTTGCTAGCATTACTGCTTCACAGAAGGAGGCGACCGCCTGCCACTCTTCCTCACTCCGGACCATGGCCTGTACCAAGACCCGGCGCGAGAGATCGCTGTCGCCGATCGCTCTCACGAGGACATGGTGGTGCTCTGCCTAGGTGAGGCACACCTCCACCGTATGCTCCACCGTATCCTCCGGGCGGTCCACACAATGGTGATACCCAGGTGTTTCTTCCACACGAATCCGCTGCAGGAACCTCCTGAACTTACCGTCACACGACATTTTTTTAAATTAGATGCCAAAACTACTGAACCAAACATTTTGATGAACACTATAAGGAGATTGAAGCTAAAATATTAACCGCTGAATGGGACGATCCTCAAGTTTAAGCAACACTCTCGAGGTCAGTCTGTGGATAGGGTGGCCATCATAACGTACCGTAATTCCACCGTGCCTCGAAAAGCTTGTTAAGGCGTTGGTCCCAGCTGTCATTTGTAGATCTTTGACAGGCGTTACAGACCATGCCAGCCAGTCTTACCAAGGGGTATCTTGTTCTCCAGTTATTAGGTTGTGAAGGTCAGATAGGCAGTCGCTCCATATAAAACACTGATAGTCGCTCATCTTTAGAATGGAAACTGACCCATAGTTGGGAAATGATGTGTCTTTCTTTTTTTGAGGTGGGAAATCATCTAATGAATTCTCCTGCTCTAGGGCAGAACGGGGACTTTTACTAACTAAAACCACACCTATGTTCCTTCAGTTGCCCTTTGCGTTCTAGGATCATGGGTAACCTTTTCAGAAATCAAACTGGGGCCCTAGTAGGCATCAGCTCTGGTCTGGCCCACGGTTTTGCTGACATCTCTTTGAGGCGCGCGTGGAACAATTCGTGCCGTCAACGATTCGGGCTCGATCTGGACGATTACTGAAACGCTGAACGGCGAGATGTCCATTGCTCGCCGTCCGCGAGCCTCCACCTACGGTGGATGGTAGTCGGGGTCGGGCTTTCGGCGGCTGGGCCGTGAGGATGTTCGTTCCGTCACGCGTGCGGCCGTCTCTTTTGCTAGCGTTATTGCTTCGCAGAAGGAGGTGACCTCCGCCTATTCCCGCTCGTTCCAGACCATAGCCTGAATCAGGGCCCAATGCGAGAGGTCGCCGCCGCTGATCGTCCTCAAGAGGACACGGTGGTACTCCATCCGAGCGGGGCACACCTCCACCGTGACGACAGAAATACATTTAAGAAAAAAGTTGTAATTTAAAAGTAAAAACAAAAATCTAATTTATTTAAATTGAAAATGTTATGCATGACCACCTAATTAGGCATGACTAAACAAATAAATCCTTGGGCAAACAAATGTTCTGTAAAATTGTATTCATGACAATTATGAGTGATGCACATCCTTGTTTATGACTACATAATATGCATGTAAAGTGATAGACAATGAGTGAAATCCTTCATCTTATGCAAAAAATAAACAGTTACAGAGCAGAAAAATATTTTTAGTTAAAAGATTTAGTAGAACTTACAACTACTACACTTGTTTTATTATTTATTTAGTTAAACTTCATGTACAGTGGTGGTACATAGGCGGACTTAATGCCACAAGGCATTCTCTACCAGTCAACCATTGGGTTAAAAAAGACAACACTGTGGTAGGTGTGCACAGAAAATAAATAACAGATATTTGAAATAGAATGTAGTATCGTTAAATTAAGTGGCTTATAAGCACTTATAATATCTTCTTGCTTTCTTCCTGATATACCTTCATGCCACACTACTGCATAAGGTTTTTCCTTGCTTGAGCCCAGAAGTACAAAGCACTCATTAAAAGCTATGATTCTAGGGCAGAATATGGCAATTTTAAACATGTCTAATCCAGGTAATAACACAACTTTTTGTAGGTCTGCTGAAAAGTAGACATTGGAAGAATCTCCACTGTTCTGAGATTGCTCAGCGTCTTGTTGATAATGTCTTCGTGCTGTTTGATATTTCTTGTAGTGGTTGTGATAACTTGAACATTCTGTGCATTGCTCCGGCATCTTTGCAGGCTTCGTTGCCTAATTGAGCGAATGATATGTTCATATCTTTTTTTAAAAACTTTCGATAATAATAAAATACGTATATATTATGCTAATATAATAAACTAATAAATATGAAATCATTGTAATAATATAATATCATTGATTGATTGTTAATATCATTGTTTTTTTTTTTATTATATCATTGTAATTATTGTAATTGTTCGGTTTTATAAATTACTATGTTCTGCCAGCGGCTTCGCCCGCGTAAAAGTAGATTTCTCCATACAAACTTCCTACCCACGTTTTACCCCCTTAGGGGTAGAGTTTCGTAAAATCCGTTCAGTTCTTAGCGGATGTATACACCATTTAAGGATCCTACCTGCCGAATTTTAAGTTTGTAGGTGTTATAGTTTCTGAGATTTCGTGATTAATCAGTGAGTGGTATTTCGCTTTTATATTAATAGATTCTCACATTAGATTTAAGAGTATAAATAAAATAAATAATTTTAAGAGTATTTTTTTTTTAGTAGTGTCAGACTTTTACTGACTAAAAACCCACTCCTTTTCATTCGTTGCCTTTCGTACCAGGGCCGAGTCTTCCTTTCAGAATCAGACCCTTGGCCCCAGTAGGCTTCGACCCTGCTAGGACCCTACAGTTGCTGACATCTCCTTGAGGCGCGCGTGGAACAGCACGCGCCGTCGACGACTTGGGCTCGGTCCGGACGGTTACCGGACGGTCGGACGGCGAGCCGACCGCAAGCCTGCGCCTACGATGGCCGGAAATCGGGATCGGAATCCCGGCAGCGATTGGGAAGAGGATTTAAGTCAAAAATGAATAGGTTACTTCTAGGTAAGCGTGCTCCATCGTCGACCACATCGTCGCTTTCTATCAGGTGAGATAATGATCAAGCTCAAGCCTATCAATAATATCATCATCATCCTGCCCTTGTCCCGTTTTATTTGGGGTCGGCGCAACACGTTTTTTTCTTCCATCCGGTCCTGTCACTCGTCACGCTATCACTAACTCCCTTTTCTTTCATATCACTTCTTATACAATCCATCCATCTTTTCTTTGGCCTCCCTCTCCCTCTCCATCCATCCACATGTAAACTCATAACTCTTTTAGTAACATGCGTTTCATCCCTTCTCTTCACATGACCATACCAACGACAAACGATTTACCCTTCATAATTTGAGTTTTTAGCCACTGGCACCACTTTCAAACTTCCCCTAATATACTTATTTCTCACTTTATCCATTCTCGTCACACCACACATCCCTCTTAACATTCTCATCTCCGCTACGTGCAGTCTTTTTTCATCCGTCTTTTTCACCAACATAACAAACAACAACCTAACATTCTGATCCATACAGTATGACAGGCCAGCTTCTATCAATAATATCTAAGAATATCTAAAACCTTATTCATTTTTTTCATTTATTTTCAAATATCTTCTTCAATAGTTTTCAGCGCTCAGAAGCTACTTAGGTACACTTTAATTCTTGGTCTATAAATACGACCGATATTATATGTCGTGAAGTGTGCCTTTGAGCTGCGAATTCATCTACATAGGTCAATAGGTGATTACCCATAACGTCCTATCTATCGGAGTCTGATTTCCGCACTTAGTCCTATGCAAACCATTGTGCATTAACTACCTATCTACAACGTTTACATTAAGTCTAGAAATAATTTAAAGAGTTACCGAGATCCTGGAATGAAAAGATCAACTGAAAGAACATGGGTAGGTTTTAGTCAGTTAAAGTCTGGCACTTTTTCTCGTTTTACCTGGATTTGAAGAAGTTGTTTATTAATTTTCTAACAAAAAAGATAGATCTACAGACCAACCTCTAGGAAATTTTAGTTTTTTTTTTTCACACGCATTAGACCCATTTGTATTATTGAGGCTTCTTTTATATGTGTGTATCCCTTGTTGAATATCCAAAAAAAAAGTAATTAAATTAAGCTATAATAATAAAAAATATATCAATATATATAAAAGGAGAAACTGACTGACTGACATATCAACGCACAGCCGAAACTATTGGGACTAGAAACGTGAAATTTTGCACAAGGTTTCCTTTTGTGACGTAAGCGAGGATTTTCACAAATTCACCCCGGAAGGGGATCCAAAAATTTGTATGGAGAAACCTACGTTTACGCGGGCGAAGCCGCTGGCAGAAGCTAACTAGTATATTATATAATAATAAATAATTATTAAAATATATATCGAAAATTAGTAATAAGTTGATAAACCTATTTCTTTCAATAAGGATGAGGAAAATTTCTAGATATTACAAATAATCTAATTAATAACTAATAACAAAAAATATTCTCCCGTATATTTCTCTCACAAAACGAAAACTCATTCGCTAACAAGGATTTCTTAAAAACACTGTTTGAAATCGGTGAAAAACTAAGTAATTATTCACTCACCAATTTGTACATTTTGGAGGTTGTTTGTCACTGAGCAGCACTGAACTAAATGATGACTATTGAGTGTCCGACGGTTCTTTATAGCGGAGAGGAAGGACGATGTATGAATTGTGAGGAGTTTGTCCCATACTGTGACGTATGTGGCACACGATTAGTTTTTACAACTGTAGTACCGACAAGCACTGCTTTTCTGCACCCCTAGCCAAGTTGATAATCTGCAATCGTTAATACTAGTCGAAAACTAATCAAATGTATGGAAATGACATCAACGTTAAGTCACGTGGACAAAACAAACGAATAGAAAATTCGTAGCCAAGTTCACATCGTTCAAAATGATAGAATGAATTTTTATCGTTTCTACAATGTTCAATGCTACATCCTTTGTTATTGTAGAACGACACTGTAGGACGAGCGGCCGACTCAGGCGCGTCAACATGGCTATCAACTTATCGTTCGTACCTTTCTACAATTTATTGCTGACACCAAGGCGTTACCGATTGGAGAACGGAATTCGACACGAAAAGTTTGTAACTTGGCCTGGGGGGCTGTTCATCTTATCAACTAATACTGCCAGCATCTTCCGTGACATAATTACTCTAGGTCCCTGAAAAAACTGTGCTTAAAGGAGACAATTTTTTTTGTTTGGGGAATAGGCCCACCACAAATTGTGGCGTATAGCAATGAAATGCACGTTAGTTTATTCCTTATAATCTCTAGATTACATTGGTAATATTGGCAAAACTTTATCTAACTGGAGTACCGTGAAATACGACAGTCAAAACATGACTCTCATAATAACTTAAAATCTCACAAGAGCGATTGTCTAATGAGTGGATAGGTCTCCTTGGTGTTTTAAGTTAAAATAGTGCACTGTTCAATAATATACAGTATAAAACAAAGTCACGTCTGTACTACGTGACAGACTTTGATGTGATTTACACGATTTGATAGACTTATTCATGAAAATGCGTAGATGTATTCATTTCGAAATAGCGCGGCTTTTGTCGGCCATTGACTGTAGATCTAAAATAATAAGGTGATGTGTTTTATGCTGGTTGTGTAAGGAGAAAAAAAAACCACATTATACCATCACAAGTATTTATTACTGTTCATCATCATCATTTTCAAAGTCATCTCTTAAAAGCAGTATTTCATCTAAAAAAGATGCAGGTGGTTCAACCTCACCTTGATGCCGCGCCCAAGATAAAAACCACACTATACACATCACATATGCACAGCAGCCAACAGTGCGTCTGCCCACTAAACAATTACAACAGTATCCAGCAAGAGCAGTATTCAACATTCCGTTGAAATCGTGCTGCACAATTGATACAACGGCTTTGTGGATTATGCATGTATCTACAGATGCCATTTTCATAAAATCTTTCGAATAAAAATACGAAAAGAACAGAAGAAACATGCTATCTAGTAATCGGAAACAATAATAATGTTGTCTGTAGCGGTGGGGGTTTCAACGACGAACAGTTTTCAAAGACCGTTTTTTGTTCTGCAACATAACAACCGTTTTCCATCCTGAGACCAAACAGTCTTCGTTGCATAAACCAATCTTCGAATTACTGTATGCGAATTGTTATCTTACTGTTAAGAATATAAGGTCGAAAATACATTGCTTCAACTACCACACTCGTCGCGTCGTCGTTTTTAAAACCAGTTATTGCAATGAAAAATGAATTTTATGTTTATAGTCATAAAGTTCATTTTTCATTGTAATAACTGGTTTTGAAACGACGACGCAACGAGTACAGAATTTATTACCGTCCTCAAACTAGTTGCGACAACGAACGTTTTCTGCAACTACTTCACTCAACGATAGTTTCGTCTTCAAACCAGTTGCGACGACGACCGTTTTCTGCAACCGTTTTTGTCGTCGCCAAAACGGTTACGTCTCGTCCGTCTAAAATTCGACAACGACCCACCACTAATTGTCTGTCAGTGTCAAACTGATTGAAACTGGACCACAGAGCATCTGCAACGGGCTATTAATTACGTTTCGTTCCACGTTGATTTTTAAAGTACGTTACTTGATATTTGTGTTAACCGTTAATAACAGCATTAAAAACAAGTTCGCTGGACCAATTAATTATTATCTCTTGAAACGCATTTAAATCCGATGTCACCGCTGCGCACTATAGTAACATTTTTTTTTTCACGTTAAAATAAACTTGAAAACGCTCCTAAACAAGCATGTTTTGCCATAACACTTTTTTACTATTATTTCATTATTCCGGTTAGATTTCTATATAATTTTTGGTCTGTTAATTATAATAAGATGATCGCTTTTTCCATGTGTAATATTATTAATAAACATAACCGTTTAATAGTGGGCCCAAAAAAAATTGTCTCCTTTATTCATTGGTTTATTGATCTGAAGATTCTGAACCGTTGAGGGGTTTTTTTTTTTTTTTTATTATAGGTGGGAAAATCATCTTATGACAAATCCCGCTCTTGGGTGGAGCGGGAGATAGTGTCAGACTTTTACTGACTAAAAACCCACTCCTGTTCCTTCGTTGCCTTCGTCCCAGGGCCACGGTTTCGTTTTCACACTACCCATGGCCCCAGTAGGCTTCGACCCTGCTGGGCCCCTACGATTTGCTGACATCTCCCTGAGGCGCGCGCGGAACAATACGCGCCGTCGACGACTTGGGCTCGGTCCGGATGGTTACCGGACGGTCGGACGGCGGGTCACCCATTGCCCGCCGTCCGCAAGCCCGCGCCTACGGTGGCCGGAAATCGGGATCGGAATCCCGGCGGCGGTTGGGGCGTGAGGACCGTTGCCGTTGCCTCACGCGATCGGCCGCCTCTTTTGCTAGCATTACTGCTTCGCAGAAGGAGGCGACCGCCTGCCACTCCTCCTCGCTCCGGACCATGGCCTGTACCAAGGCCAGGCGCGAGAGATCGCCGCCGCCGATCGCCCCCACGAGAACCGTTGAGGGGTGTGCTTGCAACTGTTCTGTATTAAACTATACTTCACAAAAACATCATAAAAGCGAAAACTTGTGAGTGTGTGTGTATGTATAATACCTACTTTTTCACGCTCAAACGGCTGAACGGATTTGGATGAAATTTGGCTTACGGGTAGACCATGCCGTGGAGTAGCACATAGAGTACTTGTTATCCCGTAATCATGTTGCCTGCGGGCATTTTTCTGTTTTTACCCGGGTAAAACCGCCGCCAGCTGCTAGTATATTATTAAGATGATTGTGTATTTGTTTAATATTTGTAAAAAAGTGATCTCTGAAAGTACCATCCGATTTACTACACAACCGTAATTGTTGCATTGTCATAGACTACTTTTGATCACGAAAAATCCGTGGTTCATTTAGGATAGGCCACAAGGCAAATCTTCGTTAATACAAGTTGCGCAAACAAAACATTCCACTTTATATTATAAATAAATAAATATTGTAGTGAAATAATCGAATAAAAACAAATTTCAGGTAAAAATCTTTTTTACTCTATCAAACAATTAATAAATACGGGTATCGATGGCTGGTTAGGTAAGCAGTAAGCACGAGAGCAAGATCTACGTGAAATTTGTTTGAGCCAACGTCCAAAGCTCGTTGCGGCGACACGTGCCTGTTTGTTCCCTGATTGATTTGTTACGTGAGAATACAGATCTTGTCATATCATCGACGTAGCAGGCACCTAAAGATCTGCCTTATTTACATAAGGCAAATGCCTACTACGTGTACGTTGGGGTATAAGTATTTGTACCCCTACTTTTATCTCTCAGGTATCTAAACAGTAATCTTACCAATGTATTAGATCTTTAACTATGAAATTGTCGTTTTTTAAAACGGGTTGCTTTGAAGTGTTTATATCTTTGGATTGACTTGGAATTATAAGTTCAAATAAACTTTATATTTAAACGTTATATATGGCGGTAAGTCCCCTCTTTGAGGCGTGGTTGGAAAGACCTCACGGCTTCCTCACCTTCCGCATGACGCAGGTTCTCACTGTACACGGTAAGCTCGGGAAGTTCCTGCACCGGATTCGTGCGGAAGCGACGCTCGGGTATCGCCACTGTGTGGACCGACCGGAGGACACGGTGGAGCACACGGTGGAGGTGTGCCCCGCTTGAGCAGAGTAACGCCGTGTCCTCGTGGGGGCGATCGGCGGCGGCGATCTCTCGCGCCGGGCCTTGGTACAGGCCATGGTCCAGAGCTAGGAGGAGTGGCAGGCGGTCGCCTCCTTCTGCGAAGCAGTAATGCTAACGCAAAGGAGGCGGCCGATCGCGTGAGGCAACGGTCCTCACGTCCCAACCACCGCCGGGATTCCGATCCCGATTTCCGGCCACCTTAGGCGCGGGCTTGCGGACGGCGAGCAATGGGTAGCCCGCCGTCCGACCGTCCGGTAACCGTCCGGACCGAGCCCAAGTCGTCTACGGCGCGTATTGTTCCACGCGCGCCTCAAGGAGATGTCAGCAAATCGTAGGGGCATGTGAGCAAGAGCACAAAGTTCTTTTGTTAGAAGAAAGTCGTAGGTATACGTAATTGATATTGCTTGCCCTTTGAAATGCATAGTTTCTACGTTGGAACTCTTAATATGAAAAAAACGTTCTTTTATTAGCTTTCATGGTTATAAGAACTGCGATATTACAGAAAATACAAAACACAAAGAATCGAATAAATACCTAATTTCGGAAAAAGAATAACGTACCTTTAATATAAAGTTTATTTGAACCTATAATTCCAAGTCAATCCAAAGATATAATACTTCAAAGCAACCCGTTTAAAAAAACGGCAATTTCATTCTTTAACCCCTATTATTTATTTCCAACCACGGGCTTCCCTTTCAAAACTCTACCACGAGACGACCATAGCCCCAGTAGGCTGCGACCCTGTTGAGTCACAGGTTACTGCTTCGCAGGAGGCGACAGACCACGTTATAACATTCTATTCTTTTTAACTATTGAATCGAACGGCTTGCACGCTCACGCTGTGCAGCTACCACGCTTCCGCCGTGCGGCTTCCGCGCTCCCCGTTCGCTCAAATAGTCTCGATGCTACGCCAAGCGCCTGCGCTCGCGCTCCCTTGCAATCCTTCAGTCTCAGTCGGTCATTTGACAAGTCACCACTTCCGCGTAATTGTTATTTGTAATTTAGATGGAATATCTATATTTCGCGCCCTCTACGTGGTGACCGCGTGGCGATCGCTTTGAGAACGCGCGAATATAAACATAAACGCGCCCTTAAAATAGCGAATCAAATCGACTTTTAACAATAATTTGTATCCCATATAGAATGTTAATTTGTCTAGTGTAGCCTAGGCCCTCTTGCTATGAAGTGCACGTAGATGGATGGAGAGGGAGGCCAAAGAAAAGATGAATGGATTGTATGAGGAGCGATATGAAAGAAAAGGGAGTCAGTGATAGGGTGACGGTTGACAGGTTAGAAGAGAAAAAATAAAATATTGCGACAACTTAAAAAAAAAATAGGGCAAGGGTTTTTTTTAAGGTGAGAAATCATCCTATGACTTCTCGTGCTCTGGCGTGTCAGACTTTAACTGACTAAAATCACAACTGTGTCCTTCAATTATCCTTTGCACTCTAGGACTACGGGTTTCCTTTTCAGAAATTCCCCGTGGTCGTAGCTAGCAGGCATCGGCCCTGCTGAGCTCCTACGGTTTGCTGACATCTCTTTGAGGAGCGCGTGGATCACTACGCGCTGTTGACGAGTTTGACGACTGGGCTAGGTGCGGTTAATTACCGATCGGCTGGACGGCAAGCTACCCATTGTAGTAAGTAATAATTTGTACCTTACCACAGTAAGAATTTGATGAGTTTAGGCCTTTTTGACTTCTTTAAGTTTTTTAACGTAAACCTAGAGCATTAATTGCAATCGATATGTAGTAAACACTGTTTATAAGTTTTTCAATTGCAACCATAGTAGATTCTTATCAAGCGTAAAATGATTATTGATTTACTTGGTAGACTGTGACGAATGTCAATTTAATTGTAATGTTGGACAATAAAGAAAATCATTTAGAAAATATTGGTCTATCAACTGGATGTGATAATGGAACAAGAAATTAATAAATTATCCATTCTGGTAAGTGAAGATTTTTTTCTTTTGTCTATTTCGCTGGTTCTCTAAATGAGTATATTTGAGACATATTCTAGACAAACCCAGTTTTTTGCATAGTGCATGAATAATAATAACCAGATATAACCCTTCAAGATAAAATAAATAAAATTACATACTTAATAGATTTAGCTATATAATATAAAGAAAACAATAACTGAGAAAATAAGAAAATACGCAGAACTCAAGGATGAAGTTACCAGAATATGGCGACAAGAAAAAGTTTATGTGGTCCCGATCGTCCTTTCCACAACAGGCGTCATTCCGAATTGTCTACTACATAGTCTGAAATTACTGAATTTAAAAGAAACTCTCTATATCACCTTACAAAAAGCTGTTATCCTAAATACATGTCGAATTTTAGAAAGTTCATGCAAATAGATGAAAACGAATTAGGTCCCCATCATAACACACCCTCAACATAACACACCACACGCTGCATTTACTTGGTTTCGGCTCGTAAATGTAGTTAAAAACCAGCCAAAGAGCTGAGAATAAAAAACACTTTCCAAAAATAATAATCTAATATCTTTATTTCATAAAAATACAGATTTGGCATGTTTTACATAAAAACAATATGAGTGAGCTAATAGGTATTTAAGATTATTATTTCCTTTGGGTCGTGTTCTAAAAAACTAAAAGATCGTTCAGAATAAAACTCAACGACGGGAGTAATACATTAACACCACTAATAACTATATTAACATTTATTTTATTACACTTATTTTTCTTTCTCTACCCATTTAATAATATTTTTTAAATTATTTTTGAAAGGCTCGCGTTCGACCACCACCTTACCTGATGGTAAACGATAATGTGGTCAACAATGGAGCACACTTGTCCAAAAGTAACCTATTCACTCATGACTTAAAGACGCCTAGGTTATAGCTATGAGAATTTAAAACACAGATTCCGACAGGAAATTCCATTCTTTAGCTGGCTGTACGCATATACATATGTTCGTGTTCGCAAAACGTTTTGTATGTTTTGTATTACAATTTATATAATAATATGTAATCAAACATATTCCAAAAAGTAAACTCGTTGTGATTTCAAATTCCTACAAATTAACTAGGTAGATACTCGTATGTTTTCAAACAAAGTAACATCTAGTACTTATCTAATATTTCAATTTTTTTTTCAGTACTTTCTTGTCATAATCGTCGCATGTGAAACTCGCTTCCGTCCCGTGCAACAGCCCTACATTATTGATGATGGTTGGATGGATGGATTTGGTGGTGCTACCATTGCAGGTTTTCCCGCTGTCTTTCTCCCTAATCGATTTAAAGAACCAGTCGGCAAGAGACTTCCAACGAACGTTCCATTTAACGAAGTTCAGTATAACGGATACCTAGATGGACGATACACCAATCAACACTCAGTAAATACAGGGCATTCTGACAAGTACAGAGGTCTTCAGGCAAGTCAAGCACCTGAGATCAGCCCATGCACATCAAACGCAACTCCCTCAAGACAGTATATGAGCACTTATCCTGCGAGAATTTATGAAAAAGTTAACCACGATAGAGAGTCTGCACTTTATGACAAAAAAGTGGTCGTCGATCCTGGATATCGCCTTTACGATGAATCTGAAACAATCCGCCCTGATCTTAATAAAGTAATTATCTATAATAGGTCACCGAATCAAAAATTTAAAAAACCAAACGGACAAACAAGGGACAATATACCTCCTACACGTTACGGTGGAACTTCCATTTGGAATTACTTTAAAAAAAAATTCGCCACTAAAAAACCTAATCGTAGTGGATATCTGGTAGTTCGTTCTACTAGAGATAGCTCAACTGGTCGCGAGGAAGGAGATCTAACAAGTCAAGATAACCTTACACAGAAGGATAATAATTCTTATGGTGATCCAGATGATTATTATGTGATCGACGTGACGAACAGATTTATGGCGGACTATAATTCTTTGCTCTGATACCCAACAAGCAGAACTAAATAAATTTTTGTGTAGCAGTAAAAATGATAAACAGAAAAAACATATTTGAAAATATTTTGTACTCCTAAATAAAATATGTAAAAAGTAGATCGCATCAGCCGAAGTGCGGAGACGAATGGATCAGTAAAAATATTAATAATTTCTCAAAAAAAAACCATTATTTGCTAGAAATTTAAATATAATAAATTCAATGAAGTAGAACACATGAAGATAGATTTTACTTTTATATATTTCAATTTATCGTCACCGGGCGATACTAACCGAACTGGTGGTCCTGGAACGCAAAGGGTAACTAAAGGAACACAGGTGTGGTTTTTGTTAGTAAAAGTCGAGCAAGCCCTCCCGATTCACTCGAGAGCGCAGGAAGTCATTAGATGATTTCCCACCTCAAAAAAAGAACCGGGCGATTGGAAACACCGTCAGATAATAATAAAACGCGTAGGATTGTAAACACTATACTTACCTACTTCTCAACAGGATACGGATAAATTGTAAACTATCGAGTTTGGATGGGATTTATTATATTTGAAATATAATCTTGCAAGATTGATATAAGATTGGAATAAACTACCGGTATTTGTAATAATCCGGTGACATATATCCCACGAAAAAAGTTTCTGCTTTGGGATTAATTAATTGAACGTAAATTATAGTTTATTGCTTTGTATTCTGGTGATTGTTAAAGTGGAAACAACACTTAATCAGTTCGTATCACATGTAAATTAAGTAATGATTTGCTTGGAGGACCATGACTAATGGCGATTTAGTCCTAGCGTTAAAACCTTGATAACTAATATTGTTGCAGAAATTCTAACACAATGAAAATTGTATGTCAGCAGGTACGTACGGAGTAGCTTATAATATCGACGGGTGCAAAAAGAGAATAAAGTTATTTGCAATTTTGCGATTTTCTGATAATTAATAAGTGAATAATAAGCAGTTATTTAGTAATAATTTTTTTTCCAAAAATATTGTTGAAAAAACAACTAGCATCAAGTGGCAAAAATGCAGTAATTTTTGCCACTTGAAAGACGAGATCCATGTCTTAGAATATGAATGTTTAGTAAGTTTCTGCAACTATCAGAAAATCGCAAAATTGCAGATAACTTTATTTACTTTGCACCCATCGATATTCATAATTGTAGAGATTTTCAACCTAATTACAATTAATTTTCTGACTGTTGTTTTAAAAACCATTTCGTGAAATTCATTTGGGTTA
The DNA here is from genome assembly GCA_905147345.3 of Mythimna impura. Lineage (NCBI taxonomy): Eukaryota > Metazoa > Arthropoda > Insecta > Lepidoptera > Noctuidae > Mythimna > Mythimna impura. Next base: position 15,411,494 of record LR990357.1, on the reverse strand, counting down.
AAAAATGTTGTATATTGTAAGTAATAAAATAAATAAATTTATTTTTATGTGTTGTGTTTCATACATAGTGAAGTAACTAAAAATCTTAAAATTTTCTCTGAAAACTAAACGATTTTTGGGTTATGCAATAAAAAGATTGTTGGAAATGTTTCTTTTACTTTCCAGTTGATCTTTGTCGCTGTCCTCATTACTGGTCGAGCTGATGCATTACCAGAAAGAACACGTCGAGATGAAGAGCAGGTACCACTAAGTACCCAAGTAAAGGCTTATCCAGTTTTCTCACTTAATCTTAACACTGAAACTCAATTAAGTGCCGAAACCGGAGAAGGTAGTATAGGTAAAGTCCTAAATTTGAAAGCCCCCAACGGTTTTTCTTTTGATGACTCAAATGAAGCTGGTGAATCTTTTGAAACTGAAGCTAACGTGGTTACTGGATACAATGGTAAAGATCAAATTAATGGAGCTAATATCCTTTATTATGACAACAACCCTGAATTTATGACAACAACTCATGCTAGCGCATCGGCCGATTTTGTAACAGGGGATAAAACTAAAAACAGAGCAGTAGTTAAAAATGATGCAGCGAATCAATCGAAATTACAAGCTCAATTTAGACAAGAAGCTCAATATGGTGCAGAGAGTCAAGCTGATACGGTCATTCAAGAAAATCAAGAAACATTTAAAAATCTTCCACAAGCTCAGGAAATGATGCAACTTCCCTATGGAACTTCTCCCCTGGTAAGGCCATCAGTAAATAGCGGTGATATTAAAAATATACTCAAAGCGAACCCAATTCTCGGTGCATCTAGTGATCCATTAAATAAACCAGGTCAAGAACCTGGGTCTTGGTATGCTCATCTGCCTAATAAGGTACCATCATCAAATCCAAATTATGCGTATGGAAGTCCTTTCGTAGTTACGACACCACAAGTAGATAGAGCTACATATCCTTCTATAGCCTATACTGGACCTGTAGATAAATATACACCATTTTATCAAGTAAGTGACACTAGAATAAAACAAAATAAACCAATGGCGAATGAATATGAAGAAATTCGAAATTCTAATTGGGCACCTTATCAAAAAGGAAATCCGACTAAATCGTTAGTGACAAATGATGTTGCTTATGCTAAAAATAATAATTGGAATCCTTATACTAAACCTGCCGAAGGTGAAACTTTAGTTCAAGTGGCAGAAGAAGTCCAAAGTCGTGCGGAAACTGTAACAAACTTAGCAGCTCAAGTAAACGGAAATCGAAGTCCTAATTTAATTCCGTATCAGAATAAAAATCTAAATAAACCATTAGTGCCTTTTCAAAATGGTTATAACAATAATGAAAATTGGAATCCTTATACCAAACCTGCTGAAGGTGAAACTTTAGTACAAGTGGAACAAGAAATTCAAAGTAATGGGAAAGCCGAAGCAAATATAGCAGCTCAAGAAAACGGTAATCAAAGTCCTAATTTACTTCAATATCAGAAAGAAAATCCAAATAAACCATTAGTGCCTTTTCAAAATGGTTATAACAATAATGAAAATTGGAATCCTTATACCAAACCTGCTGAAGGTGAAACTTTAGTACAAGTTGAACAAGAAATTCAAAGTAATGGGAAAGCCGAAGCAAACATAGCAGCTCAAGAAAACGGTAATCAAAGTCCTAATTTACTTCAATACCAGAAAGAAAATCGAAACAAACCATTAGTGCCAATTAATGTTTTTCAAAATGGTTATATTGATAATAATAATTGGAACCCTTATACCAAACCTGCTGAAGGTCAAAATTTAGTTCAAGCAGAAGGAAAAAGTCATTATAGGGAGAAAACCGCAGCAGATTTAGCTGCTCAAGAAAACGGTGACCGAAGTCCTAAATTGATTCCAAATCAGAAAGAAAATCTTAATAAACCATTAATGCCAATTAATGTTTTTCAAAATGGTTATAATAATAATAAAAATTGGAACCCTTATACCAAACCAACTGAAGGTGAAACTTTAGTACAAATGGAAGAAGAAATTCAAAGTAATGGGAAAGCCGAAGCAAATATAGCCGCTCAAGAAAATGGTAATCGAGATATTGTATCTTTAAATGGTTATAACAATAATAAAAATTGGAATCCTTATACCAAGCCTGCTGAAGGTGAAACTTTAATTCAGGCAGAAGGAGAAATTCAAAGTAGTCAATCAAACAGCGGAATGCAATATAAACCCCCTACCCAAGCCAACATAGTTGCACAGTCAAATGGTGGATTCCATTATAGCGAAGAAAATAAAATAACTAGCGCAGCAGAAGTTGCTGCGGAAGCACCGACAAATATTGCTTCCTCATATGGCGGAGGTTTAGCTGCTACACAAATGAGTAAAGGCATGAACAGTGGAGCTCAAGAAAGTTTAAGTTCTATTTACGGAAATACAAACAAATATAACAACGTATATTTAAATGGACCAGGAAATGCAAATAGCCATTTACAAAATGGTGCTCAATTTGGTGCAGTAATAGGCGTTGAACCACCAGGCCAAGCTGGTCCTGTAGTTGAAGCTAGATTTGGTCAAACCACTCATCCGGCGCATCGACCCTTATCAGCCTTTGGTTATAAGCAACCTAATATAAATAATGGATGGAATCATTGGTAAAACTGTTATCCAATGCATACAAATTGGAATTAATTGTTTTTGAGCATTAAATTGTATAAGATTTATTATTTTAACCTTACTTTGTATTTAAACTATTTTATAGATTAAGTAGTAAATCTTAAACATAGTATAAAGCGTAATCAGCCTTATAATGTTCGCACTGCTGGGACTACGGCCTCCTCTTTAAGAAAGAGAACGGGGCCGTAACCCACCAAGTGGGCTCAGTGCGGGTTGGTGTTAAACTTCAATCTAATTAAAATCACGAAATAATGTTTCGGTTTCATCCTTGAATATTTTTTTTGGACCATAAATATTTAAAAGACATTTTAGTCGAGGTCTGTGTGAAGTGTACCATATCTATCGCTGGTACCAAGTAACGAACTAACGTATTCTGTCCAATTTTAAATTATGGTTATTGATAATGATAACAGGTAAATTGAACATTTCATTTTGTTTCAGAGATGGCAACGCATCTGCGTGCCTATAGTATTAAAATTGCCTAATATAGATAGCAGTGATAGAAATCAATAAATAACATTCTTCATACAGTCGTTGATGTTGGTTGAAGCATCAATTCTGTTACTTTCATATTGAATTAGTTACCCACTTATTTAAAAACGCAACAAAGATCCATCTAGATCAGTCTCCGTCAACAAATCGACAAAATTTTGGTATAACATTCTAGTACGTACGATCTATGTGATGGTCCTAAAGTGGAGCATGCTTAGGTAGCAGTGCAGGGAAGAGATGCGTGAATAACATGGTATTTTTTTCCTTTATTATTAAGAACAAATTTCTTAATAATTGATTACAATCTAGCCTAAAAGACTAATAAGTAATTTAACTCTAAATTATTAGGTATTATACGTTATAAGTTTGGTTAAAACTAAGAATAAGCGTCCTTTAGCAATTTTATAGAAGTCCATAGCACTTTCTTAGAGTCTGATATTGATAAAAACACTTTGTTCATGTGTTATATGATATGATAAAACATATTATGTCGATAACGCTGAAATCAATCAACGTACTACGTAGGGAAATGAGGAAGCTGTTGTGTTAGATAAGGTGCAAACCAGTGGGGTGCAGTACGCCGCAGCCATCTATCTATCTATTTCTGTATGGTTTCCGCACTTAGTCCTATGTGGACCATTGTACGTGGGCCATGGCGGCCATAACCTTAGGTGGGCTTATTCCAACCAGCCCACCTCTCTCCAAAAACAGATAAGACCTCTCAGGTTTTTCAGGACATCAATAAGGGAGTTCGGGGATCCTAAGGTCCGTGTGCGTATTTCAGTGACACCTGTGCAGTCTAGGAGCACATGTGCGATTGTCTCCTCCCCCTCCAAACATGCTCTGCACAGGGGACTGTCTGTGATGCCTATTGTGTGGAGGTGCTTATTCAGTGTGCAGTGTCCGGTGATGGTCCCCGTCACCAGGCGCAGGCCAGCTATCCAGTGTTATGAGTCGCGCCGTAGCCATATAAACCGTCGCAAGATACACTACTGCTGAATATGCTGCTGCTGAGTACGCTGATGTCAATGCTGCTAATGAACTTGCGTAAACCAGATCAGGTTTGGGCGCTGCCAACGGTACCGCTAATAAAGAAATACCAACCGAAAACAAAGAAGAAGGCATTAAAACTTTTGATTTGATACCAGGTAGGTAACCATTACATAAACGTAAACCTTTGGTCAACACATTACAAATGTTTGATCAAGTTAACAAAAACATAGTCGTTATTCATTGCTCTTCTGCCAGTCCAATGTAAGGAAAAGAAATTGATATTTAATTACAGTTTTGTAAATCTATACTCCATTTGTTTAGGTAGTTAACTAAATGTAAACAATCTTAACATGTCTTTTATCTAAAAAAATGTCTAAAAATTGTATATAAAAATGTTTACAATTAGATATTTTCTTAAATTGATGTTAAGTAATTAACTAAATTTAAATAATCTTTGTATGTCTTTAATACAATTATTATCTATATTACAGTCTATATTACAAAGACATATGAAGATTGTTTACATTTAGTTGAGTACCTTATCAGATGGATTATAGGTCTATTCTCTCCCATTCATGGCAATAAAATAAAGAAAGAATACTGAAAAGTAGGCATAAGTTATTCTAAATTCAGCTTACACTTTAAGCGATTGAAAAATAAAGAGTTTCATTACTAGAAACAAAAATTCTAGAATGACTGTATTTTGCCCAGGCTGCGAAATTGTTTGAGAGTTTGTTTGTTCGAATTGTTTTTGTTACCGTGGCCCTAGAACGGAAAGAACAATTGAAGGATGGGTAGCTTTTAGTCAGTAAAAATCTGACACTCTCTTGCTCTACACAGAGCGGGAGAAGTTATTTGATGATTTCCAATAAAAAAAAAAGACTAGCTGTATATTCTATAGGCAGCTGAGATGAATGTAATAATATTACTGGCATAGAGGAAATGCCAGTAATATACTATTTCATACTTGTTTGAGAACAGCTTTGTTTAACCTGAACAGAATAATAAATTCGGTCATACAAAACCGAAACAATCCATATTTCGTTCTCGACTTAGTTTTTATGAATTCGGAATAAGTGTGGAAATCTATTTGTTGCGTCGAAAAAACAGATCATTTGTTCCCCTGTCTGGTGGTTCCTGAACCAACCAATTGTGGCATAATTAACTTGACAGCTCTTTTGATTATTAAAATGCCATGAAGCGTCGAAAGACGTATGTGGGATACAATATATTGTGTTCTCATATTTGCCTAGTTCATTTTCATTACGTAATAAACTTAGAAACCATTTTCAGGGTCAAACTAAATAAGGTTGCGTAACCCCACAGACGATGATGAGTACCGATATGTAATGACGTAAAAACAAATATCCTAGAGAATCAAATCGCTTTTTTTTTCAAGCTGATAACGGGGTCAATGGCCGCTGGTAGTGTAGTTAACTAAAATAATGTTTTTTTTAAGGTGAAGATATTTCAGTGCGGTTCTGCGATGACTGTAATGCCTACTGTCCGCGGACGCGTAGCTTTATAGACGCGTAATCGTCGTACACTAAGCGTATAATGACGAATACGCGTCAATGAATCTATAGATAGCGGCACAAATCTTGAGCGCTCAGCGAAAGAGCGGGGATCGTTTTGCGCATCGTACAATATCGGCGAGCCAATCACTGTACAAGGATTTCACTCTCCGCCCCCGCATCTCACTTCATATCACTAAAGAGGCCCGATATTTCACTTCTGCGTGCTTCTGCGTAAGTAGAACTGTAGAAGTCAGCGCTCAAGATCCGTGCCGGTATCTATACAGGCCTAAGCCGAAAAAAAGTGTAACGGAACGCTTTGGTTTAAGATGTTTTATCTTCTTCAGACAACTGTACAAATACTTTACTCACGTCGTGTCCTCTACTCTGCGGTACGCTTATAAGAGGACGGAGAGTGAGAGTGAGTAAGAGAGAATGAGAGTGTTTGAGAAGACAGTCATCAATGTACAAATAATTAAACAAGAGCTTCCATTTTGTCGGGTGTGAGACACCCAAATTTTTTTTTTTGTTTTTTTTTATCGTGTCCATCTACCGGGTATTACTAACCTCGTATATATATATATACCAATCTTACCAATATATATATATATATATATATATATATATATATATATATATATTCTATATTTTGAAACATTACAAGTTGTTCAACTACTCACTGGATTCAGAGAAATTCAATTTTCCTTGCACTACCGGGAATCAACTGAATTTGTAGAGCATTATTTCACGCAATCGACGATAAACAAAAGCAAGCAGTACAGTTTGAATATCACAACTACTAGAAACTGCCTTGTGGAAGAAACTGAAATCTGTCAGAAAGACGGAAGAAATATAAGTATATGTATAAGATAGGATGGAGGAGGAAATTGATTGGTAAGCCTGTGTCTTACCAATTAGTTTACAGATGTAATATTTTTACATTATATAGGTATACGTTAAATATAACAAGCATAATCAGCCTTATAATGTTCCCACTGTTGGGATTTAGGCCTCCTCCCTAGGAGAGGGAATGGGCCGTAAACCACCACGCGGACCTAGTGCGGGTTGATGGATGTCACGTCTTCCAATTTTTGGTTCTAGGACATGCCGGTTTCCTCACGATGTCTTCTTAAGAGCAGTGGTGAGAACAGGAGATAATACTTCATGCAAATTATATTGTATCCTATTACTGAACCTGTGTGAATAATTTATTGAAATAAACTTATTATTATTATACCTCAACTCCTTCTAAAATAGACTAACTAGACACTTTTATATATGATCTACAAAAGTTCTGCACTTGTTTCTGACGTTTTATAAGTGCCCATGTAGGCCTATGTGAAATAAAAATAATTTTGATTTTGAAAACTAACAATTAAACTTTTAACTTAGTAGAGAAATAACACATACGAGTATAATGGTTTCATCTCAAACTTCTTAATTTGGAGCACATTTGTAACAGGGGCTGAAAAAGCACATTTTGACGCTAAATCCAAATTTGCCGCCGCTGTGTCCAACTGCACTTTTAGGCCCTAACTGTACATATGAAAACCACAAAAATCACATCTTAGCCGTCGGGCGTCGAGGTACGCCTCCACATCGCTATATACTAAAAATTAGAGGTAAATTAGAAAGAAAACTTTTTTTAAGAAACTACTAAAAACAATGATATAGGTTTTGAGGCGATTTGATGATAAGCAAAAGATTATAACAGTGAATCTTTGACTTTTTTTAAATAAAAATCAGAGGAGGTTCTCAATTCACTTACATTTATTTTTTTGTTTAGCTGTAAGTTAAAATAAGTGAAGAATAAGAATCTTTTTACAAAAAAAAACAGCAAATAGTAAAGAAAAAACGTCTTACAAAAAATATTTTTTTTTATTATTAATGATAGGCTCACGTTTGACCACCATCTCACCTGATGGTGAGATTTATTCATAACTAGCTGACCCGGCGAACTTCGTACCGCCTAATAGTAAGGATAACGCCATCTACTGGCATTACCAGAACAGCATAGTTCATTTTAATTAGAGATGTATTCGATATTTTTTTCGTGATGTTTTTCATTTTTTCTCACCGTTTAAACCTTCCCTGGACTATCTCGAATATTTCAAGACCAAAATTAGCCAAATCGGTCAAGCCGTTTTAGAGTTGTAACGAGACCAACGAACAGCTATTCATTTTTATATTTATAGATGGATAGATTATTCGGTAACCGGTATCTCTGGTTTTCTTTCCACATTATTTAGCACCGAGTTTTTTGTATATAACTCATTTGTGTTTTTACCGATTGTATGTTTTTGTAAAATATCTTTTTCACTAGTCACATACGTAATCCTCACACTTATGAAGGCGTTTTAAGCAAGACTTATCTTAAACACTTGCTTATCGATACATTAATTAACGAGTGTCGAAACAGATCTAATTAATTTGTCATAGTACGGGCTACATACATCTTAGATCAAATTAACAACTGTTCTAATTAATATGGTATATAAGCCGCATTTTGGCCTCGCATCGTTGAGTTTATGGTTGTGACGATGTTACTTAAAGCAGTAAGTATCGTGGAAGTGTTTAACTGTATTATTAGGACAATAAATTAATAAGAGTGAGTCCCATTTTAACAATAACCAATGCTTCATCAACCGTCAAATTTTTGGTTAAGCGAATCACGGGCTGCACCAATTTAACTAGGTTTAAAATGACGTCACAAGTAACTAAAAATTGATGCAGTTAAGGTATAGTATAGGCTATAGTTTTGGTTAAAGCAGATGATATTTCATAATGTAGGTACTCATAAATTAAAAAAGTGAAGAAAGTATGTTTTTGGAAACCTTGCACATTAAATCGAGATTTTAAATGATGAAAAATTTTTCCAAAAACATTTTTGCAGTTTTAAAAAAACATGAAGTTCCGGGAACAATTTTTGTGAAATATTCGAGTAAGCGACGGAAGTTACCGAATGCCAACCGAGCCTTCAGGCGTTATCTCTCCTTTTTGCATTATCTCTTTATCAAAAATTGCGTTGGATGAAACAACAAGCTTTTCGACCATACTCACGTTGACGATATATAGACCAGGAAGAGCCCTTTTAAATTTTGTGTTCTTCAAAATTTGCAAAGAGGTTTCAACATAATAAAAAATTTAAATATGAAATGTTACGCAGCAGGTCAAAAACCTCCTTCAACATGGAAAAGGTTCAAAGAAAAATAATGAAAATCCTTTTTACGAGTCGGATTGTATTATTAGTAATTCACAAGTTATAAAATGTTTCAATATGTCATATCTCATTTTTTTAAGGAAATAAACCTTACAAAAAGTCCTGAGAAAGTAATGTGGGGTCGACGTACTCTTTACTACGGCAAAAATTTTACAACCGACACATGTGCTGTGAATATTGATGGATTTGGTCTGAAAGAACCTGAAAAAATCATCTCAGGAATATATAATTTTATTTCAAACATATATAATTCCTAAGAACAGCTTCACGAAGTTGAGAACTTTTTGCAAGAACAAATCATTTACTAACTGTATACTTGTATAGTGATTGTGGTTCCTTTTTTTACCGAAATTAACATGAACGGGAAGGGAAAGTGAAAATATATTTTGGCTGACCTGTTGGTCTAGTGGTTAGTGGCCCTGACTGCTATGCCGGGGGTCGTGGGTTCGATTCCCACCCAGGACAAATGTTTGTGTGATGAGCACAATCATTTGTTCTGTGTCTGGGTGTAATTTATCTATAATATGTATGTATTTAGAAATATATAAGTAGGTTTATCAGTTGTCTAGTACTCATAACACAAGCTCTGCTTAGCTTGAGACTAGACGGCGTTGTGTGATAGTTGTGGAAAAAAAAAATATAACATCACCCATCACGCCTGCAAATTTTACTAGCTAGGTTAATTAGACCCTTATCTAGTCTTAGCGTCCTCCTTTTGCGAAGCAATAATGATAGCGAAGGAGGCGGCCGCACCCGTGAGGGAACGGCGTTCCTCACGCCCTAGCCGCCGGGCTCCCAACCCCGATTTTCAGCCACCGTAGGCGTGAGCTTGCGGACGGCGAGCAATAGGTAGCTCGCCGTCCGGCCGTCCAGTAACCGTCCGAACTGAGCTCGAGTCATTAACGTAGCGTAGTGTTCCAGGTGCACCTCAAGGAAATGTCAGCAAAACCATAGGAACCCAGGAGGGTTGAAGCCTACTGGGACCATGGGTTCACTTCTGAAAGGAAAACCTGGGGTCCTGGAACGCAAGGCATAGAAGGAATGTAGGAGTAGATTTTAGTCAGTAAAAGTCTGACACACCCTCCGCGCGAGCGGGAGAAATCATTGGAAGATCTAAAAAAAATCTAGTCTCGTGATGATTTTATGAAAGTCGAAAAACTACAAACAAAAATATATTACATCTACTATAATAATAAGTAAAATGTATCATAAAGTGGAAAGACTTGTATTTTTTTTTTTTTGTAATGAATAATTTCATAACCATTGACCGATTTTAAAAATTCTTTCACCAATAGAAGCTTACTTTATCACTGGGTGACATAAACTATATATGACTAACTATAACTATATGTTCTTTTTTATAATATTAGCACCGACTAGTAGGTATAGATATAGCTCGTACAACTGCTCCTCATGTTTATTCTTACCTTGAATAATGAACTGTCTTTATCTCCAGTGGCTCCTCTTATTTGTGGCGTGTGTGATGGCCGTGGGTATAGTCGACGCGCGGCGGACCATAGTCCACCACCACCACCGACGGCGCCCCGTCATCCTGTATAACAAGATACCCCGCGTCAAAGTCTCCAGGAGGATCCTACTCTAATCCAACTGGGGACTCGCCTAGAATGTGACGTCACAACGCAACAGTATGATATGAATAAAAATTTTCCCTCTGGAATCTTGTGATTTCCCTACATGATGCCCTATTCACCAATCTTCAAGATAGATGTAGAATTAGAGTTGAATGAACCCATTACAAATGCTTTTCTTGAAAATACAAATTTATTGTACCAGAAAGTTAGTTCCCTGAATTTCTAGACTAAAACAATACAGACTTCAGTCAACTCTATCTGGAGTAGAACTTTAAACGATTGACATATTATATTTATTTTGCAAAAAAGTTTTAAAAACATTTTTACACGTAAATTTTTTCATTTTAAACTTGATGAGGTCAATGTTTCCTATCTGACTACCCTGAGAAGAAACACCGAAACAAACTCAGGCGTCAAAGTCTCTTTTAAAGTCCATACAGCAAACATGTAATTGTCAAATTATATGAGAACCATGCAGATTAGTATATGAGATGGTCTCTTGGGGAAAGAACCACACAGATTTACGTGGACTCGTCCAGTCAGTGCAAGCATTTGTCAGTATTGGTATCAACTCTACGCTCAGCTCAGAACTACTAAGCTCAATGATTAACTTGACGATGACGAAAACCTTGTGTAACTGGTAAAATAGATCCGTGTTTTTATAAATTTCTTACTACTTTTTTATGGTATTTAGAACCAGTACAGACACAGATAATGGACTGAGCATTACCCTCACATAATTGACCAATCTGTAGAAAGAGATAAAAAGCGATTTTTCGTCCAATACTTGTCTGTTTTCTATAGGCCTCACGTTATGATGAAGGTTACACTACAAGCCAATGACTTGGCCTAATGGAAAATCTAAAAATGACCACTATTGGCAACACGATCTCTTAATTAGTCTCACACTTCAAAATCAAAATTATATATTTAAAGCTTTTTGCCAATCATTCTACACGGGCGGTCTGTAGGTCAATTATACGCGGAAGGATCTAGATGCCCTGCGGATCCATTATAATAATGGCTTCAGGGTGCTGTTGGGGCTGCCTAGATACTGCAGTGCATCGGGTATGTTCGCTTTAGCGCGTGTGAATGACTTCCACGCTATAGTAAGGAAGAAGGCTGCCTCGTTGCTAAGCAGATCTAGGACCGGCTCCAATGGCATTCTTCGAACCTTAGCCGATAAAAATGATGCGCCAGTGATCAAGCACTGGTTGCAATTGTTAGTGCGGCATTAGTTTAAGTTTTTTACTAACCCTTTTAGTTGATAAGTTTTTTTTACTAACCATTGGACCCATGTAGTCTTTAAATAAATTATTATTATTACTTCACCGTATTCCCTTCACAGCTGGACAGAGAACGCTCAGTTCATTTCATAAGTCTATGAGAAACAGTGTCCAAAGTCCTTGATCTAATAAGTTTGACCACCCGCCGGTGACACTGCGCAAGGCTGCGCGTGCTCATACTGCCTAATGGCTCAAAGGAGGATATTTCGGCGTTATCCGGTTACAATACCATACTACACCTCGTAGTACACTTGACCACTGATATAAAAGAAGTCCCTATTGTCTAGTTATCATTGTGCATCGGATCTTCAGTCCTACAGTCTTCTGCATCTTCCAACCAAGCCAACAACTGTCAAGATGTTTAAATATGTAAGTACCATTTATTATTTAAAGTTAATATGGACACGGAAAATCGTTTCACGATATTATTAGTGTTAATTATTATAAATATACTTACACGATTATTTCAAAAACACTTAACTAATTAAAACTATATATACACTAAAGGCTACTCCTAACTAAAATATGGCATCATAAAACTCCTCCGCATCGCTGTCGACTGGAAGTGTGCCCGAAAGGCTGGCGGCATTGCCACGTTGATATTAAATGTTTTTTTTTTGTTTTGACTTTAGACGGGACTTTTATCTCTGAGTTTATTTTAGGGTTTAGAAACATCATCTAGTTTAAATTTACTAAAAAGTTGACGTATAAAAGTGTTATTCATAACCAATTTGCAAAATATACGTTTTTTACCAATTCTTATTCGCACACAAAATAAAGTATATATCCAAAACAAAAGGATGCACAAAGGCGAGCTTAATCCAGTATTTGGGCTTCTGTCAATGTTGGGTAGGAAAAGACACAGGTGGGTTTTAGTTAATAAAAGTCTGACAGGCCAGGGTGGAACAAGAGCTACACCCAAGAAAGGGAGAAGTCACTTGATGATATGATGCCACAAAAAAACAAAAAGCACTGCATGCTATCCCATTGCTGACCAAAGCTTGAACTACATTCTTTCACTATATACGGCTAACTTTTTAATTTGTTTACGATCGTATATTGTTTATATCCAACTAAAAAACGAAATCAAAATTGGTTTAAATATATGTTTTCCAAGAAAAGTACAGTGTTACTGGGTAAAACGTTTTAATTGTACCCATCTGTGTGCTGCTTAACTTTTGACAGGACGGTTGGCCCAGTTCTTGAGTGATTTGCTACTGCACTGCAGTCGCGGGATCTATTCCCATGCACAACAAATATTTGTATTGCCTAGTTGTATGTGGGTTTACAAGATTGTGAAAGCATCCACGATACAGGAGTAATTGGAGGGCAATCACCGACTAGGAATTACCAAAAAGTAATTTAGTTTATTGAGAAATATAGGGTCACTGGTAATTAGTGACCGATACTTAAACACGTGATTGTACTCATGATTACAAACAATTTTCCCAAAGAAACTTTTTTTATATACTCACTAGTTTGTAGATACATTCACTGATTAGGTACGTACACCTATGGGTTTGCAAGCTGCGCGGGTGTTCTATCACTATTGTAGGTACGGTGTCGTCACGCGGCTAACAGCTGAGCGGTCGCCGGTCGCAGGCGCGCACGCGTATTTAAACAGCTGTTTTATTATTGTGATAAAACTAATGAGAATATAAAAAAAAGTTTCTTTGGGAAAGTTGTTTGTAATCATGAGTACAATCATGTGTTTAAGTATCGGTCACTAATTACCAGTCACCCTATATATAAAAAAATACTTCATCAAATATACTAACTTTACATTTTTTCCAGGTGTTGTTCGCTGCTCTCTTGGCCTTCGCCTCAGCCAAACCCAAACCTCTGGTGTTGGAGTACCCCGTAGCGGCTGCCTACACCGCTCCAGTAGCAGCTGCCTACACTGCTCCGGTTGCCTACTCCGCTTATTCTGCCTACGATTACGCTCTGCCCTACTCTGCCTACACCTATGCAGCTCCCTACACTTACTACGTACGCTGAGAGAGCGAGGACTGCGAATGCCATGAAAACTGACTACGATGCAAATTATGTAAATTATTGTTACGTCGCACAGCAATCATCGAAATAAATTGTATTCGATATTAATCATTTATTTTTATTCTTAAAATTAGAACCTTTTTTTCTTGGGACTCAGGTAGGCTGAGACCATGGGTTGTCTTCTGAAAGGAAAACCCGGGATTCTGGAACGCTAGGCAAAGAAGGTGTGAAAGTGTGTGAAGGTGTGAAGATGTGGTTTTAGTAGTTTTGTAGTTAGTAATAGTCTGACACGCCCTCTTCTCTTTCGCTCTGCCCCAGAGCGGGAGAAGTCATTGGATGATTTCCCACCTCAAGGAAAACCATTTTCTTCTGCAACCGTATTTAAGTCAATATATGTATTTTAACATAAACATAACACTTTTAGAATTTTTCCAAAGGTTAGCTAGGCTATCATGGCTCTCACTCACCTTTTTTTTGTGGGTAGGTACTAATCGTCAAATAACTTGTCCCGCTCTGGGTTTAGCGAAAGGTCACACTTTTACTGACTAAAGGCTACCCGTGATATTTTAGTTGGCCTTTGCATTCTAGGAGCATAGTGACTATTTCAAATAAACCGTAGCCTTGGCAGGTAGCGACCCTGGTGGGCCTCGTCAATTATGCTGACACCTCTTTGAAGGGCGCGTGGAACTCAATGCACTATTGACCCAGGCCTGACGAGATATCCATTGCCCGCCGTCCGTAAGCCCGCGCTAGTGGATCGCATCCGCAGTGATACTGATAAGTCTGCGGAGCATATTGTCGATGAACCATCGTTTAAACACCGAATTAATATAACACCTTTATGTACGTTCGCCCACATTTCACCAGTGTTGAGATGGTATTAATGACCAGCAGTTCATTGTATTTTCACATTGGTCATTGTTAAATAGGTCAGGTTTTACTGTTCCTCATTGTTCGGGTTCACTTAATATTATGTATTTTGAATGGTTTAAGTGGGGTTAAGGTATGATTAAATAATAGTATCATACACGTAACACAATTACTAATTGTAACATAATAATGCCATAACTATCGAATTTCTAATTGTGACATGATTGTTCATTCATAAATAACTTAATATTCCAGGTATTATTTGATTTAGTTGTTAAAGTTATTGGGCCTCATTTATAAAAAAAAAACATTTGATACGTTCTTAATTCAAAATTTTCTATGGAGAATTTGAATTTAGAATCTGCTAATCAGTATTTAAACTAAGCATGTTTAGCGAGTTTTACAATTAAAGGGCTTTGTGCTTTAGCTTTAAGGGCATTAAAACACGTTTTCAGCGTTACAGAACTTACAAAATACCAAGTATTTGATTGAATTATGCCTTTGCAAATGTTATTACTATTATGCCATTATTAAATAAACGTTAACATAATAGTGTCTAATTCATTTCTATAGGTACAGCCTACATTCGTAATTATTGTTATGAACTAAATATGTACGTCATAATATGTGAAACTATGAAGGCTGCGCATTTAGGCGGGATATAATTGAAATTCCAGATCAAAATTAGGACACGTTCGCTAAATAAACATAGGACGAAAACTAGCTAGTTAAATTAAATTGCGTGTAGATTTTATGGGTGTGCTAACTTCTAGTCGGTGTTGATGTCGATTAAACTAATGTTGGAAATTAGTGATTTTATCGTTCGATACGGTGATAAAAGGGCTGTATAATGAACGTTGCTGACGCTCGAGACGTTTAGTGTGGAACACGTGAGAGCAAGGCAACGTCACGTGATTGCGCCCACATAACGTTTATTATCAAATAACGCCTTTATTCAATCTACTGCGCGTAGTTAGTTTTGCCCTTTAGGTAAACATCTATGTTGAGGTGTCAAAGGTTGAAGTGTAAAGTTGTCGACAGTGAATTCGTATTTTTTCTTCATTTGAAGATGCACCAAATTGGTAACTGGTACCTCATCACGTCTTTTTTTATTTTTATTATTGATAGGCTCGCGTTTGACCACCATCTCACCTGATGGTAAGCGATGATGTGGCCGACGATGGAGCACGCTTGCCTAGAAATAACCCATTCACTCTTGACTTAAAGACCCCTAGGTTGTAGCTATCAGGGAACACAGACTCCGGCAGGGAATTCCACTCCTTAGCTGTACTTCATTATATAGGTACTTATACATTTTTTATTATTATTGGTAGGCTCGCTTTTGATCACTATCTCACCTGATGGTAAGCGATGAGGTGGCCGACGATGGAGGACGCCTGCCTGGAACTAACCTATTCACACTTGACTTAAAGACCCCTAGGTTGTAGATATCAGGAAACATGGACTCCGACAGGGAACACAATAAATGTGTTCCCAAAACGCTTTGTACGTATGGGTGGGATGTCCACCATGTTATATAGCATAGCATAAATCAGCCTTATAATGCTCTCACTGCTGGGGCTCAGACCATCTCTCTAGGAGAGCGAATGGACCGTTATCCACCACACAGGCCTAATGCGAATTGGTGAATGTCATATGTCTTCGAATTTCAGTTTCTAGGACATTCCGGTTTCCTCACAATGTTTTCCTTCACCGTCTGGAGAGCAATAGTGATGAAAATAAATTACATAAAGTGATGCTAGGCTAGGTTTGAACCCGCGACCTACAACTCGTAAGTCGAGGCCGTTACTGTTGGGCCACTACTGCTCTGCTGTCTTAATAGCTAAACGGATTTATTTTACGGCTTAGCGGAGTGAAACTAGGCACACGGATAGACCGTGTTTCCTTTCTTTAAGGTTAGAAATTATTAGAATTTGTGAAAGGGGAACCGTAGTCCTGGAACGCTAAAGGCAACTAAAGGACATAGGTTTGGTTTTGGTCAGAAAAAGTCGTACAGGGCTTTAAATTGGATAATGAAGCTAGAACTACATTAGACGGACGCACACGTGTAACACGCCTGATTTGTACGTAGAATAACGTCGCGTGGTGTCGCGTGGCGTGGATCAAGTGTAGCTCTACAAGTCTAGTTTCCATATAAAATATTACACAACCATCACACAACGCCGTCTAGTCTCAAGCTAAGCAGAGCTTGTGTTATGAGTACAACAGATAAACATATTTATATATTTCTAAACACATACATATTATAGATAAATTACACCCAGATACAGAACAAGTGATCGTGCTCATCACACAAACATTTGTCCTGGGTGGGAATCGAACCCACGACCTCTGGCATAGCATTCATGGCAACTCTGACGTCTGCACTTCGCTTTCGTAATCGTGCACGTGACGGGAGGATCCAGGGTACATAGCTTAGGTTGATATTATAACACAAGAAGAGTGGTTAAAAGAAGAATAAATTCGTTTTAATCTGAAGCGATTTTTTTCATAACAAGAACTTTTCAGAAAATATCTGACGAACTATGTTTCGAAGAATGTGTTCAGTCTGGTACACAGATCAAATAAAAGTCTTATTTTTCTGATATTATACTTAATTTTAAAATTTCCAAGCTGTAACTATGAAACTAGTGACTGTTGAGCGTGAGGTCCTAAGTTCAAATCCCAGGACGGGTAAAATGGGCTTTTGGATTTTTTAATTAGGATTTTCTCAGTAGCGGCTGGCAGTTCAAATGTCGGTGGTGTGACACTCCTTTGCCTTGAAAAGCAAAATTAATTATTGCAATATCTAAAGTAATTATAATAAATTGGCGCAGACATTTTTCAATGAGTTGAGGTATGTAATTTCAGGTGAACTCTTTAGTCAACATTAGCAGATCCGATTTCCTTTTTTTTTAATAAAATGACATATTTTATTTATTAAAGTTTAATGATCTTAACATATTAAAAGCGGGTATATTACTCATTGGTTAGCTTCAATAGTAAAAGTGTCAAGCGATCGGTAGACCATGTCAGGCAATTATGTCATACCTCTGATATAATAGCCTTGCAAGAAACTTGGCTACTGCCGAGTGATTTACATTTTTTAAGCGACATTGATCCTGATTATGGCTATGTCGGGACGTCGGCTGTGGATACAACGACGGGTATGCTCGTTGGCCGGCCGTATGGTGGAGTGGCGATATTGTGGAAGAAGAGCGTCTTTCAGAATGTGTCTATAGTGGAGTGTGACAACGCTCGCGTCTGTGCCATTAAAGTGGAGTTAGGGCAAAGGTCGTTTTTAGTGTTTAGCATTTATATGCCTACTGATTGTGTCGTGAACCTACCGGAATTTACGGATTGTCTTGGCTTGGTAAGTGCTATTATAAAGAATGAACATATTGAGACAGTTTATTTACTCGGGGACTTTAATGCTCATCCAGGCCAGTTATTTTTTAATGAGTTGAAAGACTTTTGTGTGGAATCTGAGTGGAAATGTGCCGATGTTGAATTACTCGGACTCTCAGCTGATACATATAGCTTTGTAAGTGACGCGAATGGGTCTAGACGTTGGTTAGACCACTGTCTAGCTACGGAGTCGGCTATGCGAACTGTTGTTACAGTAGAAATTAAGTACGACGTCATGTGGTTAGATCACTTTCCTTTGGTTATATATTGTAATTTGAATTGTATTAAACCTAAAATAGCATGTAATAATATTGAACAGTGTAATAAAATACGTTGGGGTGAGAGAAAATCTGAACAAATCGCACTATATAATAAATTATGTAATGAACAATTGAAATTAATTGATTTTCCGAGTGAGCTAAGTGAATGTTGTGATTTCTCTTGCGATGATGTGGAACATACCTATATTATCGACAAAATGTATGACGAAATTGTAAACATCCTAAGCCGAGCAGCTAATGATAGTTACTCTTATAGTAATAGGTTACGTAAGCAGAAACCTGTAGTAGGTTGGAACAAATATGTCAGTGGTGCTCACCGGGAGGCCAGGTCTAAGTTCCAGTTATGGATGTGGTCTGGCAGACCGAAGTCGGGTCCTATTTGGAGTGAGATGCAAGAAAGCCGTAAAATTTTTAAAAGCCGGTTAAAGTGGTGTCAAAATAACAGTGACCAACTTAAAATGGACATTCTGGCAACGCATCACGCCAAACATGACTTTCGTAATTTTTGGAAGTCTACTAACAAAGTAAACAGTAGGCCGGGCTTACCTGTGAGCGTTGGTGGCATTACTGATCCAAAGAACATAGCTGAAATGTTCAAAAGCCATTTCACGGTAAGTTCACCATTGGGACCATCACATTCGGGACATGAAGGTGTGACTCGGGGGCAGGAGCTTAGTGTAAGGTTTACGGCCAAAGATATTAAAATGGTTATCACGAACATGACTCGAGGCAAGTCTCCTGGCCACGATGACTTGAGTATCGAGCATCTTAAATATGCTGGCGTCCATCTTCCAAGGGTTCTCGCTATGTTTTATTCCCTATGTCTAGGACACTCACATCTACCTCCAGCTATGATGCGGACCGTGGTGGTACCGATCGTAAAAAGTAAAACTGGAGACATAAGCGACGCCAACAACTATAGACCCATCTCTTTGGCTACAGTATTGTCTAAGGTTCTTGACAGTCTGCTTAACTCACTGATGAGTGGCTGTCTAGAGATACATGACAATCAATTCGGATTCAAATCGGGACTCTCCACTGAGACAGCTATTCTTTGCCTGAAGCAGACTGTCAAGTACTATACTGATCGCAAAACGCAAGTCTATGCTTGTTTCCTCGACCTTTCGAAAGCTTTTGACCTGGTTTCCTATGATATCCTCTGGGATAAGTTAAGCGAAACATCTCTGCCAAGCGAATGCATTCGAATTCTTAAATATTGGTACGGGAACCAGGTCAACGTAGTTCGGTGGTCGGGGACGCTGTCTGATCCATACAGGTTGGAGTGCGGGGTGAGGCAAGGGGGGTTGACCTCACCAATGCTCTTCAACCTTTATGTAAACGCACTCATCGAGAGGCTGAGTAGCACGCATGTCGGATGTCATGTTGGTGGAGTTTGTGTAAACAATATTAGCTATGCAGACGACATGGTGCTGTTGAGCGCCTCGGTTTGTGGCCTGTCTAAGCTGCTCGGTATTTGTGAGGAATATGCTCTCAGTCATGGCCTGCTCTATAACACCAAGAAAAGTGAGTGTATGGTTTTTCGAGCCAGAGGCAAGTGTCTGGATAGTATCCCTAGCATTAAATTAAATAGTGTACCGCTAAGAAAGGTTAACACCTTCAAATACCTTGGACATCTGGTGACCTCTGACTTGAGGGACGATACTGACATAGAGAGGGAACGTAGGGCGTTGTCTGTTAGAGCGAACATGATAGCTCGCAGGTTTGCTCGATGCTCGAAGGAAGTTAAAAACACTCTTTTTAGAGCATATTGCACCTGTTTTTATTCGAGCGCCTTGTGGGTTAACTATACTCAAAAACAGTACAACGCCCTACGAATCCAATACAACAATGCCTACAGGGTGTTGTTGGGGCTGCCTCGGTACTGCAGTGCGTCGGGGATGTTCGCCGAGTCACGCATTGACTGCTTCTATGCGACGATGCGGAAACGGTGCACATCCTTGGTGCGCAGGGTCCGCGCCAGCTCCAACAGCATCCTGAGGATGATGGCTGAGAGATTTGACTGTCACTACATTAACCATTGTTGCATCGTTAATGTAGTGACTATATAAATATTTTCATAAGACTTTAATTGGAATAATTTATTTTACGAGTAATTAATTTTATTTTGACATGGAAAGGAAATGAATTGAATTTTAATGTAACCTATATAATTGTGTATCTTTGTGTGTATTTGTGTAAATTGTAGTGTTTTTTAATATGGGAATAATTTCCTGACAAATAAATGATTATTATTATTATTATAAAAGGCACAAATGTGAAAAATCACCAAAAATTTACAAGAATTATTACATTTACTCATCATCATCATCTTCCTGCCCTTGTCCCGCGTTATTTGGGGTCGGCGCAACACGTTTTTTTCTTCCATTCTGCCCTGTCACTCGTCATACTATCACTAACTTCCTTTTCTTTCATATCACTCTTCACACAATCCATCCATCTTTTCTTTGGTCTCCCTCTCCCTCTCCATCCATCCACATGTAAACTCATAACTCTTTTAGTAACATGCGTTTCATCTCTCCTCTTCACATGACCATACCAAGACAAACGATTCCCTTTCAACTTTTCAGTCACTGGCGCCACTTTCAAACTTCCCCTAATATACTCATTTCTCACTTTATCCATTCTCGTCACACCACACATCCATCTTAACATTCTCATCTCCGCTACGTGCAATCTTTTTTCATCCGTCTTTTTCACAGCCCAACATTCTGATCCATACAGTATGACAGGCCTTATCACGGACTTGTAGATTTTACCCTTCAACTTGAGGGGCATCCGTGGGTCACAAGTTGTTCCCGTGACCTGTCGCCATTTCATCCATCCTGCGTTGATCCGATGTGTTACGTCCCGGTCTACCTCACGTAGACAAAGGATTATTACATTTACTGTTAAACATTAATTCTAATTAAATAAATTAAATTGTATAAATTAAAGTGTAAATTGAATTTTATTGAATTGAAATAATTAAATTGAATTATGATAAATTGTACTGAATTGAATAAAATAAAAATATTTATGTAAATTACATGGAATTAAGAATAATTGAATTAAATTATATACTATATGGTTATTATTTTTATTTACTTTCATCATTTCAGCCAAAAGACGTCCACTGCTGGACATAGGCCTCCCCCAAGCGTCTCCACAACGACCGATCCTGTGCGTCTCGCATCCACCGCACTCCCGTGACTCTCACCAGGTCGTCGGTCCACCTTGTGGGAGGTCTTCCGACCCCATCGACCATCCGTTCTACGAGCAATTATTTTATTATTATTTTATTTATTTACTTTATGATTATAAAAATAAGTTAGTTTGTTATTCTACACATGAAGCTTTTGCAGAAGGCACTGTAGTCTGTAAAATCTTACCACAGTCCTTCACTTCTTTTATTCATATATCAAGATGTGACATTGGAGTGGGTTACATGTTTGTGCATCTAGGTTTAAGGTTTTTTTGTATTTTCTCTAGCATGTAACTGTTTTTTGTCCTCAATAAAATAAAATAAAATAGGTTTGGCGTTGAGACGCTTGACGTAATAGGTAGGCATAAATTTTTAACTAAACAAGATAGAACTCAGAGAAACTAGGACACTATAAGTTTCTGAATATGTGGATCAACTACATCCCACCTGCGCAGCCATCAGGAAAATTAAGATTTTAGTCTAACGAACCTATCGCATAAGGCGGGAATTGTTTGATCCAGTTTAGTGGATTAACTATTAAGATAATCGGTTAAGGTATGGGCGATTAGAGTTTGGGTAGTAACACAATCCTGCCCTTTCTAAGTTTATCTCTAGGACATTGCTGACACCCCTTGCCTCAGAAAGCACGTAAAGCGTTTAGTCCCGGTTTTCATTCGTAGATGCATGTATGATGAAATCCATGGAGTTTCTTGCCGGTTCTTCTCCATAGGAAACGACCAATTTGGAACCGTGCACTAGCTTCTGACGTTTTTTAGGTGCCCATGTAGGCCTATGTGAAATAAAAACTTTTGTCTTTGACTTGACTTTCACTTTGACTTAGATCTTCGGCAGTCGATATAGGTAGCCAGACGCAAGAAAGTTTGACCATCAGTTTATCCAAGGAGTATCCTGTTGCTCAGTGACTGGGTTGTGGAGGTCTGATAGGCAGTCGCATGTAAAAGAGTATTCAGCAGCATCCAGTTAGACTGGAAACCGATCCCAAGCTAGTTCCTGCCGCCGGGATTCCGATCTCGATTTCCTGCTATCGTAGGCGCGGGCTTGCGGACGGCGAGCAATGGTCAGCTCGCCGTCCGACCGTCCGGTAACCGTCCGGACCGAGCCCAAGTCGTCGACGACGCACGCCTCAGGGAGATGTCAGCAAATCGAAGGGGCCAAGCAGGGTCGAAGCCTACTGGGGCCATGGGTAGTGTGAAAGTGAAACCCGGGGCCCTGGGAATAAATTATAGCGGGGCCCTGGGACGAAGGCAAAGTAGGAGCAGGAGTGGGTTTTTAGTCAGTAAAAGTCTGACACTATCTCTCGCTCTACCCAAGAGCGAGATGTGTCATTAGTTGGTTTTCCCACCAAAGAAAAAAAAAATCCCAAGATAGAAAAGAGGCTAGGGAGATGATGACTATTCTGCCTTGTTCAATACTTCGTATTTTATTTACTAATGGTATAGGTACTAACCAAAAGGCTTCTTACTTAAAAAAAACTGGGCAAGTGCGAGTTGGACTCGCGCACTGAGGGTTCCGTACAAACTTACCTATGTAATAGTTCAATTCCCGAATGTGTCTCGAAGGTTTTTCCGAATCTCAAAAAAGTTCAAATTCTCCTGTCGCAATTTAAGTCTGATGAATTTCCATTTCAAAAAAGCAGTCCCTTTGTGCTCTTCTATCTGCTTTTGTTCTTTTCATTTCTAAGTGTTTGTGTGTCATTAATTTATTATTATTTATCGTTTATTTCAGGCATTAATTAACCCATATTAATCCGTACTAATATTATAATTGTGAAAGTGTGTGTGTCTGTTTGTTTGTCCGTCTTTCACGGCAAAACGGAGTGACGAATTGACGTGATTTTTTAAGTGGAGATAGTTGAAGGGATGGAGAGTGACATAGGCTACTTTTTGTCTCTTCTAACCCCCCCACTCCCCTAAAATGGGGGGTGAAAGTTTGTATGGGACTTTTCGAAAATTTCAAGGTAGGAAGCTAAAAATCGGTACACAGAGTCGGGCGAAGCCGCGGGCAAAAGCTAGTAAATAAATAAATAAAGTTTTTTTTTTGTGACGTAACAAAAAAATTACTGTTTTCAGATTTATTTCTGTACCTGTGTTAAAAGACCTTGCTTTATGCCAAATTTCAGGATTCTGGGTCAACGGGAAGTACCGTATGAATATTGATTCCCTTGAGAGCGTCGAAATATACGTTTTTTGCGACATAAACGGCCGTATCTTTTTTTTTCGTTAACTTAGAAGTTTGATTTTTTCATAGCTTCAAGGGTCCGCAGACCTGAGTATATAGTTTTTAATTCCAACTCGATACCTCCATGCGTTCCCGAGATAATGGGTCTTGACAGACAGACAAACAAACGGACGGACAACAAAGTGATCCTATAAGAGTTCCGTTTTTTCCTTTTGAGGAACCCTAAAAACTCACGAACACAAACCATACAACTACATTAATGTGTAGTACCTACCTACGTGAATTCGTTATGTCACACGCACATACTGAAAGTAGTATGTTCAGAATCGGCTACTGAATTGATTTCAGCTATTTTATAAATAGGAATTGTTTTTATTTATTTATTTAAACTTCATGTACAGTGGTGGTACATAGGCGGACACAACACTGTAGTAGGTGTGCACAATAAATAAATAACAGATATTTAAATAATGATGATAATGATGGTTTTTAAATTGGAATTAAAAAAATAATAAATTATTTTTATTCTTATCTGTGCTTGCATTGTGTCCCACTGTTAGGTAAAGGGGGGATCGTCACACCTCCTTCACCTCTGTCGATTTTGACGGCGACTACTCCTCCCTCAGACTCCCAGTGACTGACGATCTTCCGACGTCCGGGTGCATTCGAGCGACCTGGCCACTCCACCACCACTTTAGCCTGGCTGCTTTTTCCCAAGATCTGCTACTTGAGTTATGGAGCGCAGGCCAGTGTTTCTAACGCGAACTATTCGCTTGGCAACTATTGCGCTGCGCTACAATGCTCATCTATAGCCATTTCCTTTCCTTTCCTACTCATGCTATAAACTTTTGGATATTGGTTATACGTCATACCTCAACGGCTGAACGGATTTGGATGCAATGAGGATCAGTCATGATTTTTGTGCAGTGTACAGGCTTATAGCGTCAAAAAAAAACAGTAAATACTGTGAAGAAATTATTTAAATCGGACCAAAAATGACGAAGATACAGCAATTTTAGAGAAACGCGCCTGACAATGAAGCGACTTGCTGTGACGTCAACTGTCATGAACGGTCTCCACCGGCGAATGAATACGATCAAGCCGTTCGTCGCACGGATCATGACAGATGAAGTCATCGTAAACAGTCCAGCGAGAGCGCGCGTTTCCAAGTAGCCGTTTAGAAAAACTTTAATAAATGCACCATTTCTTGACGGATTTTAATAATTTTAAAAATTAAATGCTCACTAAATTAATACACATTCGATGTACTTAGTAAAAATCGGATTTGCTATTATGTGATTGATCATTGCAAACTATTATAAAAATGACACATGATAGACCATGGCCTGCAGGATCTACTTTTTAGGCCGGTAGTACGCTCGCATAAAGAGGTAAGTAGGAGGTAGCAACTGCCCAGACCAGACCATCCCCGTCTGGACAGAGAATCCTCCCTTTTCAATGGGAGTGTTGCCGAACTTTACACCCTGTTCCACCTGCTTCTATTTATACACAAGTGACCTCAACATGTTGAAATGTCCTCAACATGACGCACAACGCTCAATCTACGTGACGATACAACCAGTGTTTCACAACTTGCCCCCCAAAATGTTATAACTCAGGTGATGCTGGACATGTTGTTGCACAATTTGACAGCGTTGAGCTCCATGTTGGGGGACAATTCCCCTAGTGTACCTATCTGAAGTTTTAAGTTTTCAATCGGGAAAATAAATACCATTATGTTCTCGAATGTACAGTGTGTCAATCGAAAAGAAAGTTACTGTGTGAAATTACGAGCTAAACTGTTGCTACAATACTAAACACAAAACGCACAATCGTTTCGTTTTTAAGGTTTTTTGGGTCAAGGGCCTTCAAAAATACCTGTGTCAAGGATTTTTTTCAAATTCTAACCCGACCCTTTGTTTACAGAAATAGCTCATTTGTTGATCATTTTCGTTAGAAATGCTTTTTTAGGGTATAATATGGTCTTTTCAATTAACCTTGGGTCCGGCAAAGAAATATATAAATAAGGAAAATAAAAAAGGGTATATTAGTTAATAAAAACACTGAATACGTCAAAAATCTCACCGTTGCACTAACGCCCTTGTAAGTTTAGATAGCGCGGACCCTTAATCAACTTTAGAGACTTATTTGTATCTTGTCGACCGTGCATTCACCTAAGTTAATTAGTACCATCTTACCCTTCTGACCCCAGGGAAAAGTAGCACTGACCGAGTTTAGCTAGGGACAACTTGACGGTTGTTGACCCGATAGTGTGGGATGATTAGAAATGATGATTATGAACACAATTGCTGATCAAAGATAGAAGACATCTATCTACTCATGAATAAGAAATATGCATGAAAAAAATATTTTTTAATCTAACCAGTGTATCAATAAATGTATAAAAATAGTTTTTTATATATTAATTTTTATTAATCAATAACAGTGAAAACAATATCAAAATTGGTATATGAGCAAAAGAGATATACTCGTAAGTATTTTAAATAAATATATCGGTCTCTCTCGACAAAACACAGCGCCGTTACCATTAGACGTCAAAGACCACGTCGAACTTTTCTTTTATAATAGCAGCTTTGAAGCTTTCTAACTTCGTTGTAGATGAAGATATTTTTTACGGATTGCGCTAAAATTTGGCACGCAGGTGGTAATTATAAATATGCACTAAGAAAGGATTACTCAAAATTCATCACTTAAACTCGTTAAAAAATAAAAAGCCCGTTTTGACATTTGAGAAATACTCTAGAATGAAACTTGAAACAAAACTGGAAGGAACATTAAAATAATAATTATTTACATAGTGTTTTAAAAAAATGCATAATTTTTTTGGTGCGTTAAATAATATGATGGAATATATTCCGATTATTCTTTTTGCATATTTAAGTTTTTAAGTATTCGTTTTGACAGATGTCAAAACGGGCCCTTTATTTTTTGACTATTTTAAGTAAATGAAAGGGGGTTGCAAATTTTATGTAAAAAAAACCTACTATCACGCGAGCGAAGTCGTTAGCAGAAGCTAGTTCTTATGTAAAAATGATAAAGGGTATGTCCTTTCCCCAAAAACACTTAACTACATATTGATGAAACCTAACTCTTTGATTACACAATTTGTTATAATAAGCAATGCTCGTCTAGGGATAGGCTTATATTGAAACTATCATCTCTAATTACATAACGTATAATCAAGATTTTAGGTCCAAATACCTAACATGAGGCTAAATGTAGGTACCAGACAGAATCAGTCTTATATAAAAAAACTTTTTAACCATATCATTTGTTTAAACACTGATTAGCAGATTCTAAATTTAAATTCTCGTTAGAGATTTTAAATTTAGAATCAGTAAACAAAAAATATGGCTTAATTTTTTTATATTGATATTTTTGGCTTAGATACTAAGTCCTTTAAATCATGTCTTTGTGTAAATAGGTAGTTTGTTTATCATTAGAATATGGATATACACATTCTAATGTTTACATTTTACCGAGATCGCGCCTGTTTCAATGATTCCACATATTGTCCAATTGTGCAGACACTTGAGATACAAAACTACACCATTTTTACATCATAATAACCACTAAGAATAAATTTGCGAATAATTAAAACAGCCACTGAATTTCACTTGAAAAAATCCCGCCGATATATCTTAAAAAATTATAAAAAAGCCGAGAACAACTGACTTGGCTTTTAAAAATTTGACATAAGTAGGTAGGTATTACGAATATGTACGACTACTTATAATTCAACTTTTGTTTTTATAGTCTTCTGCAACATTTGTTTTCACATAAGATTCTAAGATATTAACGGACTGTTTGTCCTTAAAACTAATCACTATTGTTGTTCACTTTTATTACCTCGTTTAACTTGCATAACTGTGACCGAAATCTGATCAAGCATGTTAATCGTGACTTGCTCGCGATAATATCCTCAAAGTTAGTCTTACTGTGACAAACCACTAAGCCTATATCCAGCAGGTACCTACATACCGTCTGTCGGCTGATCTATGAAGGAAGGGATATGAAGAATGAAAAATGTATGCCTCAGAAAATCGTCATTTTATCTATTACGAAGTAAAATCACAATGGTATCACCGGATATAACAACACCTCATTTGAAAAAAATCTTTATAATGTGTACTCGCTCTTATGCTTCATATAACGTAATGGATTAAAAGACTTTAGTAAGTACCTAATTTTGAAGAGCGGGCCCCTTAATTTATTTTTTCATGTAATTATTTATTTTCAGCCCACTTGCGCATTCGTCTTTAAAAACGGGTCGCGCATGAAATTTGATCCGTCATCCATAAACTTGAGTTGAGCACGTTCCAGTGATGACGTCAGAACTTCGCACATTTTTATCAAAACATTCGTCGAAAGTTGCGGACGGATTGTGTACGTCATGTTACGATGCGGTACGCATGTTGTTTCTTGCAGCATACTAGCGAACGGTAACTTCCACGTTTACGTTCGTCACTGAATAGAACATAAGAGAAAAGGTGAATAGAATAAAACTGTATTGTAGCTACACCAACTTTTACAAAAACTTAAATCAAAGAGTACAATACCAGTATGTACGTAACTTCAGGGATGCGGGATTGTTCAAGGACTTACCGTGGACCCGGAACGCTAAAGGCAACTGGAGGAACACTGGTGGATTTGAGTCAGTATAAAAACTGATAATTCCTCTCGCTAGCACCCATAGCGAGAGAAGTTATTTGACGATTTCCCCATAAAAAAAAATGTGTACCTAGGTACCTATGAGTGCATGGCAAAGGTTTCTTCTCGTACAATTCCTTGCCGGAATCTGTGTTTCCTGATGGCTACAACCCGGGAATCTTTAAGTCAAGAGTGAATAGGTTACTTCTAGGTAAGTGCGCTCCATCGTCGACCGCATCGTCGCTTTCCATCAGGTGAGACAGCGGTCAAGCGCGAACCTATCAAGAATAAAAAACCCGTACAAGCACAAAAAGGCACGGGTATAATCCATCCATGTGAAAATTCCCTATCGGTACAAACTAAGAAAGTACGTACCATATGAATTGAAAAAAATCACTCAGTACCGCCCTGGTCATGATGGCATCGAATTTGTCTCACGAAATTATAAATAAATAAAACCAAATGCTTCGCTTTCTAATATAAGTCGCTTTGCAGGTAAATACTGGTCAATTACAATTGCATTATATTCACAGCGGTCATTTTGGAATTCAATATTAAATTGCTTAAATAGGTGTATAATAAAGCTAATGGAAAGTTTCGCGATCCAGCCGCTCCTGAAAGTTTCCTTACACGCGTCCCCAAGGATTATTGCGTCAACACGGCTTTCTTCATTTGAAATCAACACTGTTGTTTAGAACTTTCTATCGACAGAAAAGCATTTGAAGGTTGAGACACAGTATAAGCAAAATTATCACATGTCACACATTTGACTTACTCGTATATCCTTAGTTTAGTTACACGTTGTAGATATAAGCTGTAAGTTGATATAATAATATGAAGAGGGTTTACATAATAATGCTTCCTATTCAAATTATAAATGTAAGGGCCGATTGCCAGGCTACGAAATTTGGAAGCCATAGCTACCCTCGAACGTAAAAGGTAAATGAATGAATACGGATGGATGAAAGTCTGACACCCCCACACGAAAGAAGTCATTTGGTGGTTTTTCCCACTGAAAAATGGGCCGTTTGTTTGAATGTTTAGATGTTAGTAGACAAATCATGCTTCAACGACTCAACGGATTTGGATGTTTGCCTCACGGATAGACATATCATGTAATCCCAGTAGAACTCGTATATTGGGATTTTAAAACCAGGCGCAGGAAGAATCTAGTGTAATAAATCGATCTGGATGTCTTGTGTATTTCACAAGTTTGTAAACGCACTCACGGTATAGGAGTAAATTCCTAGAGCGCAAAGTGCGCAATTTTTTTAAACTTAGTTTCTATCTTTTTTAATGGCTTATGTTTTGTGGTCCGACGACTGTCTGAATTATTATTGATTTGTTTTAAAACGTACCTAATCTGTCACATTCTAAAAGTAAATATCTACTAGTTTCATTTGAAATAGCATTAAAATCAGAAACGCTGACTGTATTAACTCCAAACAAACACGATAAGACACGATTGTCCACAAAAATAAAGTATATTCAATATTCCTAAAAAATACTAGTTATTTGAATAAAAATAATGTATTTGTACCTACGGGCGAAAGTAAAACAAGCATGTGAACATCTTGCGTTTACTATGAAAGGCCAAGCATGTGAGCCATTGTCGGCACCACGTGGAGGAGCATTCTTATACAAAACTTACCTAACTACTATGAGACGGCGCAAATATGTCCCAGTTCCTATCGAAAAGAAAAATGCACCAATAACCATTTAAATGTTAACTTAACGTGTCAAGCTTGCGAGCGAGAGGGCAACTGAGGGAACACAGGTGTGTTTTAGTCAGTGAAAAGACTGATACGCCCTCTCACTCCATCCAGGGATTACCATGACGTGTTAACGTGTCAAGCTTGCGAGCGAGAGGGCAACTGAGGGAACACGGGTGTGTGTTAGTCAGTGAAAAGTCTGAGATATCCTCTCACTCCATCCAGGGGTTACTAACACGGATGAAAGAGAAAACAATAGGTCTTTACCCAAGAAATTGCCGTTTTTTAAAACGGGTTGCTTTGAAGTGTTATATCTTTGGATTGACTTCGAATCATAAGTTCAAATAAACTTTATATTAAAGGTACGTTATTCTTTTTTCGAAATTAGGTATTTATTGGTTAAATTTTGTATTTTCTGTAATATCGCAGTACCTGTATCGATGAAAGCTATTAAAAAAAAAAAAAAACATTTTTTTCTCGTTAAGAGTTCCAACGTAAAAACTATGCATTTAAAAGGGCAAGCAATATCAATGACGTATACCGACGACTTTCTTCTAACAAAAGAAACCACAAAGACCATTTCATAAAAGAGTATTCGACTTCAAAAAATGAGATTTACAATTCAGTTGTATTGTTTTATTTTTTACTTTTGCTACTTCAAAGCTACGTCATATACTTACCTATGACGCGATTTGGAAAATTATTTTATTGTTAGAAAGGTGATACTTTCAGATTGATTGGTTAAAATCCAGTTCTAATGATGAGATCTATGAAGAATTGAGGGAACTCCTAAAATATTAAAGGTACTTAATAAAGCGATTCGGAAGTCAAGCTTTCTGAATGCAAAAGAAGTACCCACCACTTGATGAAGTAGAACTGATGAAGAAGACCACAGATGGCAGATGGAGGGCTCACTGCAGGCAAAATCTTTCCATGTCCGCGGTATAAACGATTATGAATACTGTTTACAGTATATATGTAATTCAATTCGGAATTGGGACAGAAACAAACTACCACTCGTATTGTTTTTCATCATCATTTCAGCCGAAGGATGTCCACTGTTGGACATAGGCCTCCCCCAACTGTCGCCACAATGAACGGTCCATCGTATTTCCACGACTCTCACTAGGTCATCGGTCCACATTGTGGGAGCCGTTCCAACGCTGCGTCTTCCGGTACACGGTCGCCATTCTAGAACCTTTCGGCCCTGTTGACCATCCGTTCTACGAGCAATGTGTCCTGCCCACTGCCCCTTAAGTTTGTCGATACTTTGAGCTATATCGGTAACTTTGGTTCTGCTGTGGATATCTTCATTCCAGATGCGATCACGGAAGGAAACTCCGAGCATAGATAGCCCTTTCCATTGTCCTTTGGGTGACTGTAAGCTTTGTTTTTCATTATGTACCTACTTATACTTATTACTGAGTCAAGATTTTTTTTTTTTTCCGGTGGGAAAATCATCTAATGACATCCCCCGCCTTTGGGCGGGGCGGGAGATAGTGTCAGACTTTTACTGACTAAAAACCCACTCCTGTTCCTTCGTTGCCTTTCGTACCAGGGCCGAGTCTTCCTTTCAGAATCAGACCCTTGGCCCCAGCAGGCTTCGACCCTGCTAGGCCCCTACAGTTGCTGACATCTCCTTGAGGCGCGCGTGGAACAGCACGCACCGTCGACGACTTGGGCTCGGTCCGGACGGTTACCGGACGGTCGGACGGCGAGCCACCCATTGCTCGCCGTCCGCAAGCCTGCGCCTACATTGGCCGGAAATCGGGATCGGAATCCCGGCGGCGATTGGGGCGTGAGGACCGTTGCCTCACGCGATCGGCCGCCTCCTTTGCTAGCATTACTGCTTCGCAGAAGGAGGCGACCGCCTGCCACTCCTCCTCGCTCCGGACCATGGCCTGTACCAAGACCCGGCGCGAGAGATCGCCGCCACCGATCGCCCCCGCGAGGACACGGCGTTGCTCTGCCCAAGCGGGACACACCTCCACCGTGTGCTCTACCGTGTCCTCCGGGTGGTCCACACAATGGTGACACCCGGGCGTTTCTTCCGCACGAATCCGGTGCAGGAACCTCCCGAACTTACCATGTCCGGTGAGGACCTGCGTCATGCGAAAGGTAAGGACGCCGTGTTGCCTTTCCAGCCACTCCTCAAAGAGGGGACTTACCGCCATAATTATGGCGTGCCCATACTGAGTCAAGATTAAAAGTCTAATTTCAAATTCATCATTAGGTACAGACAGAGGCCCCATTTTCTAAAGTATTTTAATATGAGAGGGATACCCAATTGATGTTGCTGTCTGTACGTCAAAGTTTTTCAACAAACTGTGTCACTGAGAAAAACAAAAGAAAGACACATTCAAGAACATAATTACGTTGTTACATAAAATATGAATGTACCTACAAGATACGTTATTACATAAAATACGAATGTGGAGTGGACGTGTCGGTTTGTAGCTCCGTCGGTAACAATTGTAGGTGTCAATTGCAATCGGTGACGACAATTTCTGGCCCAACTGTCTTCTGCGGACTTGTTGCGCAACAACGAACTGACCCGAAAGCTCTCTCTAGCTATATGTGTCTAGATACGTCGAGGAAAGAGTAGGTCTTTTTTCGTGACGTGTGTTGGTATGCAAAAAGGATCACCATAAAGTTGTAATACCTTACATCCTCATCATTGTCATCATTTCAGCCGAAATACGTCCACTGTTAGACATATGCCTCCCCAAGTGTCACCACAATGAACCGTGCTGTGCGTCTCGTATCCATCGCATTCCCGCAACCCTCACCAGGTCATCGGTCAACCTTGTGGTAAGCCTTTCAACGCTGCATCTTCCAGTGCGCGGTCGCTACTCCTGAACCTTTCATCTCCATCGATCACCTATTCTACAAGCAATGTGCTCTGCTCACGGCCACTTGAGTTTGGCGATTTTACGAGTTATGTCGGCGAAAGAAACTACCACTCGTATTGTTTTTCATCATCATCAATATCATCATTTCAGCCGAAGGATGTCCACTGTTGGACATAGGCCTCCCCCAAGTGTCGCCATAATGAACGGTCCAGTGCGTCTCGCATCCATCGCATTTCCACGACTCTCACCACCGGTCACCGGTCCACCTTGTGGGAGGCCTTCCAAAACTGCGTCTTCCGGTACACGGTCGCTATTCTAGAACCTTTCGGCCCTGTCGACCATCCGTTCTACGACCAATGTGCCCTGCCCCCTGCCACTTAAGTTTGGCGATTCTTTGAGCTATGTCGGTAACTTTGGTTCTCCTGCGGATACCTTCATTTCTGATGCGATCACGCAGGGAAACTGCGACCCCCACCCCTTTCCTATGGGTGACTTTAAGCCTTCTGATGAGGCCCATTTAATAAACTACAGGACCTAAAAATCTTCAATATAGAAGCTATAGAAGCATCACACTGACAATATAAAGTCGTAAGCTTGTGTGTTTGTACGTTAGTTACTTCTTCATACTCGAACTGCTGATCGGATCTCGATGAAACTTGATACAGGAATAGACCACGTCCTGGAATAACTTTTAGAATACTTTTTATCCCAGGAGTCTATACTCCCAGGATATGTTCTCCTATGTGTCCTTGTCCCATGTTACTCGTACTTGAAATCGGTGCAATATGTTTTATTTTTAAATTCTGTCCTTTCAACTATCACTGATTCCCTTTTCTATCATATCGCTCCTCACAGTCTATCCATCTTTTCTTTGTGCTCAATCTCCTTTTTCATCTATCCACATTATCCATGTCGCCATAAGGACCGGTCCTGTGCGTCTTCATTTATCGGATTCCCGCGACTCTCACCATATGAATACTGATAACTATTTTATTTAGTAACATGCGTTTATCCCTCCTTCAAACGTTATTGAAAGCTGAAATTATATATTATAAGGTGTTGTTGGGTATCTCACTCAAAAGCTGTTTGTAATCGCTTTGAATGAACTGTTTTCGTCTAAACGCTGGGGTATCTCAAAGAAAATTTTGTTGAAATTATAGTGATTAAAATTTAAGCCTTCTAACGCTTGCCTAATTTATCTTGGAAAACAAATTTACCTAATTTCACAAATATACCTAATTAGTTATAGTAATTAAGAGCCATCTAAGGAATTGTAAGACTTATAAGGAATTCTTAGACTTTTCATTCGATATGAAATCGTTAGTCAAAGTTTAGAGAACAATAACACTGAAATTAAAGTTTTTATAATAGGTTCGAATTTCTATAATAAGACGATCTGTAAGTGACATTAAAAAGAGGTAGAGAAGTAAAAAATGCCATTAGCGAGAGGGGTTTTTTTTTGGTGGGAAATCATCCAATGACTTCTGACGGTCTAGGGCGGAGCTAGAGGGCGTGTCAGACTTTTACTGACTAAAACCATACTTATGTTCCTTCTTTACCTAACGATCCAGTTACCCTTTCGGAAGTCAACCCAGTAGGCTTCGGTCCTGCTGGGCCCCTACGGGCTTGCTGACATCTCTTAGAGGTGCACGTGGAATACTACGCGCTGTCGACGACTCGGTCTCGGTCTGGACGGTTACTGGACGACCGGACGGCGAGCTAATCATTGTTCGTCGTCCGCAAGCCCACGTCTACTGCGGCTGGAAATTGGGGTCGAGGTCCCAGCGGCTTCGCAGAAGGAGGCGACCACCTGCCATTCCTCCTTGCTCCAGACCATGGCGTGTACCAGGGCCCGGCGCTAGAGGTCACTGCGCCGCCGATCGCGCCCGTCACGGCAGTGTTTCGCCCAAGCGGAGCATTCCGCAAGAGGGTTGTGCTTTATTTAGGAGGATCACCTTACGTTATAAAGTAGGTACGTTGCTTGTAAATCTTTTGGGTAGAAGCGCGTGTGACAACTTTATGTTGTTGTTTTTACTGATAAGGACGACGATGCAAACGTGACATTTTGACGTTACGTTTAAACTTTTGAGAAGAATTCACAAATACATTAAGTAAAATACAGCATAGAAAAATGAATGATATAGTTCAAGTATTTGTTATCTCCAAGGATTGATTTTGAAGAACAATTGATTTTAAATGTTGAACTTCTGCGTAGTTTTAGTCATCTCTTAAATTCGAATATTGATTTGTTTACAAAATGGACCAAGGAAAAATACGACTACAAGGAAAATATCACGTGGAATTTTCACTGGTCTCGTATTGTTTACAAAATTTCAATTTAACCCTTTATCGCGGAGGCACTGACAATTTTCTTGATTGGTTATTTAATGGTTATTGTATTTTGCAAAGATTTCATTTGGACATTCTGAAAATAAAATTTCAATTATCATTTTCATGGATGTATTTCTCGTCGTAGGCTACGTTTTCTTTTTATTTATAGGATGAGGGAAGAAAAATTAAATATTTGTAGTTTTAAAACTTCCATTATATTATTATATTCTGATTGTGTCATGGATTTTCTTGTTTGTTACAAGAGATAACGGAACACAAAATTAGGAAGTTATTGTAATTACTACTTATTTAACTTGCAATGCTGGTTGCTTAAACACATGATTGTACTCATGATTACAAACAACTTTACCAAAGAAACTTTTTCTCTCTGTCTGTCTGTCCAGACCCTTTATCTTGGGAACGTGTACAGGTATCGAGTTGAAATACGACCGTTTATGTCGCAAAAAACGTATTTTTCGACACTCTCACGGAAATCAAAATTTATAGGATACTTCCCGTTGACCTAGAATCCTGAAATTTTACATGAAGCAAGGTCTCATAGCACAAGTATAGGAAAAATCTGAAAACTGTAAATTTGTAGTTAAGTACGTCACAACACAAACTTTTTTTACGATTCGGAAAAATCTTCGTAACTCAATTCGGGAATTGAACTGTTTTCATAGGTAAGTTTATACGGAACCGTCAGTGCGCGAGTCCGACTCACACTTGCCCGTTTTTTTTATTAAAATAGTTTTTTTTGCACCCCCGTGATATGGGTATTAGTAAAAAGAGTACATGTCCAAAAGAAAATAAGCTTTAAATTACACTATTACATTACACAATTTATTTAATATAAAAAAAATATCGCGAGATTGTTTGTTCATTTCCACTGGAAAATAAATTAACTATTAATTTATTATGAACGAAAAGTAAATGAACGATACCTGTACCAATCTTAAACTAAATTTCGCCAGCAAAAGAAGTATAACAGCAGCGCAATTTAGTTCACGACTCCAACTCCTACTAATTTATCTTTATCTAGATATTTTACGAGTGCAGTGAAAGATTTACTAGTACCCACTCATAGCAATAAAATATGTTCGCTCTTGTGAATTCCGATGACTCCCGAAGGCAGGGATTTGGCTCGCTGATCACGTGTGGATCAATGCCAGAGACGTCGCCGAGGATGGCCGGTTGCAACACCACCGGCGTCTGCGCCGTATATAACGTAAATGCGAACGAGCAAGCAGTACGAGTCCTGTCCTAACAGTACAAGCACAATCAACCCAATTTCCAAGATGATGAAACTCGTGAGTATTCATCCTTTAGTTTTATCTAGTCAAAAGTTGTTAATTTTGCAAAAGAACAGTGAAAGTGATAACTAAAAGTATTTTTGGATAGTGAAAAGCATATTTTATTTTCGCTTATTTCATTTACCTGGGCCTTATTAGTCGACCTCGATATCTATCTAGGACAGCGGTAATTGACTTTGAGCTAAAAAGCTATAAGGAAAACAGAATCTTAATTGTATATATCAATACACCTAGGCACTTACATAATTGATTCTGCTACATGGCAACTGAATTCTCCAGTTTCATGTTCAAAGTGGCATGTTTGTAACATTTCTTTTACTATTCCAGATCGTTGTCCTCGCCGCGCTCGTCGCCCTCTCTGCCGCTAAGCCCGCCTTAGTGAGCGCACCCCTAGTCGCTGCCGCTCCCGCCGCGGTGGTCACTGCCACCAGCTCGCAGTACTACCACCGCTTCAACAACGGACTTGCCGCTTACGTCGCTGCTCCTGCCGCTTACGTCGCCCCTGCTGCCGCACCCTATATTGCTGCACCCTACGTTGCCTCCCCCTACGCCGCTCCTTATGTGGCTGCTTCGGCCCCTCTTATTGCCTACTAAGCCATAGGACGTCCTTACGTGAGCTCATTGTGATAATACGACTTAATTTTTGCACTGGTTATTGATTATAATAAAGATGTTTTCGAAGAGTTTTTGTTACCTTTTAATTTACTTACCTCGTATGCTTTGGTATTCAGTTACATAATATAAATACAATTTATAAATGACAAGTAGATGTAACAGATATTTTTCTGCCCCAACATTGGTTTTAGTGTACCTAGCAGTTAGAAAAAATACCTAGAATATGGTTAAAGTGCCACCAACCAGATTCAATTGTAAATCTAATGCAACAAACAGAAAAAAAGACAAAATTAATTAACAACGGTCTTACCGTTTAAAAAAAAGTTCAGGATAGAAAAAATATAATAATGCATGTCGTGGCCAGATCTTAAAATGTTCACATTGCATAATGTGTTTAACCATTTTATGGAATGGTTGTATTTCATAATACTGATGGATAGTGCCCGAGGGCCACATCGTGATATGGGCTAGTCAAATTAATGAACACTCTGCTTTGAACATGAATATTCTAAACATACGATTATTTCTTGATATAGTTAAACATGAATGATCTTATTATAAAATAGTTATGTTGTCCACCGGTAGAGGTTCTGACCATTTTATTGTATATCTATGCCACTAAGTTGCGTGATTCGCCATAAGTAATAAGTACTTGAATTTTTAAACCAATATATAATATCTTAGTATCTATGTGTAGTATCTGTGGCACTCTTCTATTGATTCAAAAATGCTCATATAAGAATCTTATGTCAATAAGGGACATTACTTTATCTAACACTCGTGTACTTATTAACACATTTGCCCTTTTATTGTCACACCAATACACTGCACTAGCTCCAACAAACGCGTCGATTTCTCGATACCACTCTGAGAGACGCTGCTACCACACACCATTTTAGTAGATCACCATATATAGCATATAGCATAGCATATTCAGCCTTATAATGTTCCCTCTGCTGGGACTCAGGCCTCCTCTCTAGGAGAGGGAATAGGCCGTAGTACCGCAGGCCTCCTCTCTAGGAGAGGGAATGGGCCGTA
This sequence comes from Mythimna impura, assembly GCA_905147345.3. Classification (NCBI taxonomy): domain Eukaryota; kingdom Metazoa; phylum Arthropoda; class Insecta; order Lepidoptera; family Noctuidae; genus Mythimna; species Mythimna impura. The sequence continues at coordinate 15,373,264 of LR990357.1, read as the reverse complement.
ATCCGCGGTATAATGGCCCATATACGGAAACACGCGGGCCCAGTGCGGGTTGATGGATGTCAGATGTCTTCGAATTTTTGGTTCTAGGACATGCCGGTTTCCTCACAATGTTTTCCTTCACCGTTTTGAAAACAGTGGTGATGAAATAAATTACACAAAGTAATGCGCCTGGCTGGGTTTGAACCCGCGACCTACAACTCGTAAGTCGGGTGTAATGATGTACTAGATGACAAACCGTTTAGTAACAATATAATTATGTTCTTTCATGATCAGCAGTTTTAAGCATTCGGTCGCTTTCTTTGCTGGAGTTGTTCAAGTCGTCTTGAGGTATAGCCACGTTTATAATGTTTTTATGGATGCAATAAAGAATGAAGACGTAAGAATATTGTGATGACCCAGTGGTTAAGGCACCCACCTTTCATGTATTATTTGCGGGTTCGAAACCGGGCAAGTACCAAATGTGAAATTTTCAGTTCATATGTCCTTTTCTAAGTTTATCTAGGACATTAATCTAGGATACCCTGTGCCTCCGAAAGCACGTTAAGCCGTTGGTCTCGTTTGTCATTCGTAGATCTTTGACAATCGATGTTTTACAAGTAGTCAGACGCAAGAAAGTCTGACAACAGTCTATCCAAGGAGTATTGTGATATTCAGATATTCAGCCGCATCCGGTCAGGCTGAGAAATCCAACCCCAAGCCAGTTAAGAACGCAGGCTCGGGCCTGCGGACGGCGAGCAATGGGTGGCTCGCCATCTGATCGTACGGTAACTGTCCGGACCGAGCCCAAGTCGTCAACGGCGCGTAGTGTTCCACGTGCGCCTCAGGGAGATGTCAGTAACCGTAGGGGCCCAGCAGGGTCGAGGCCTACTGGGGCCATGGGTGATGCAAAAGTGATCCCTGTGGGGCCCTGGAAAAATGGCAAAGAAGGAACAGGAGTGGGTTTTTAGTCAGTAAAAGTCTGACACTATCTCCCGCTCCGAAAAAAAAAAATGCCAGTTAAGAAAAGGCTAGAATGATGATGATTAATAACAAAACAGCATAGATTACACTAATACTAATATTGCTCGTTCCCTGTTGATCCGATTTGATTACAAGTATATGCCGTAATCTATAGTTATACGTGAGAGTCGTTAATCTTACGCAGAAGATTGTCGAGAATCTTGACAATTTCATTTAGGTTGAGGTTTCTTATAGTTTTTATTCACTTACTTCTTTCTGTCGTCTTTGCTACTAGGCATTTATTTATGTACACGCAAACACTTAAAATCGAAAAGAACAAATACAGATAAAAGAGTACAAAGGTCCTGCTTATTTCTAACGTAATTAAATTTCTTCCAGCAGACCTGCGACAGGAGAGTTGGATTTATTCATTTTTTATTGGTCGTGGTTGTTTCGGGTGATACCTGTTTAGGATTCGGCGGGAAGAAACGCCCGGGTGTCACCATTATGCGAATTGCCCAGAAGACACAGTGTAGCGTAAGGTTGAAGTCAGCCTCCTTTGGGCAGCGGTGAACTATCGCGTCCGATCCTAGTTACCTAATACCTAGCGGTCACTTCCTTCTGCAAAGCAATAATGCGAACAAAGGAGGTGATCATAACTATAAAGGAAATGACATAATCACGCCCCAGCCGCCGATATAGGTGACACCCCGGGTGTCGGGAGTTGCAAAAATGATTTCCAGCCACCGTAGGCAAGGGCTTGAGAACGACGAGTAATGGATAGCCAGCATATAATAGGGCTAATGTGCTGCTAGGGCTGTGGGAATGTTTGAAAGCCCGCGTTCCCACATTGTAGTGACGACAGATAATCGTGTAGTTTTATGTGTCGTGGCTTATATATTTAAATGGAGGAGTTCACATAAAGGACGGCACGACTAACTGTCCTCTACGACTTTTTTACGGTGACAACAGATTGTCACAATAAAAAAATGACAAGTCTAAACCATGACGGTAAATTTTGAGTCTTTGATGCGACTATCTGTCCTGGCCACTATATACAGTAAAAAAAAAAACAAAAAAAAACAAACAAAAAAAAATGGTACAACTAGAAAAACAAAAAAAAAATAAAAAAAAATACAAAAAATATACAAAAAAATACAAAAAAAAAATGCTAACGCTAATGCTAATGCTATAAATGGGAACAGCTAGAGTCGAATAGTCGTCCGACGATAAATTAAACGTTACGAAATAGTGGGAATGTGGCCTACACCGCAAAGGGTAACTAAAGGAACAAAGGCGGGTTTTAGTCAATAAAAAAGGTAATTTTATTCCTTCACACTTTCCAGAGATCGCTACAAATGGGTCCTAGGCGTCTCTCTGTGAGCCGCCATTTCCTCAAATGCAGATATAAATGAAGTTGTGCTTACATTATAAACTAGTTCTAAGTTTACTACCTTCGTAACTGTACACCTAAAGACAGCTATATATCCTTGGTTACTCTTAATACATCATCCTTATTGGTTAAATTTACACCCACGTGTGTAAACATATGTTGCTATTGGCAGTCTGTATTTAGTTCTTTCAAAACGACGAAGACGCCTCCTCATTGCATCATTATCTTCCTAGAATCCAACTTGTTTGACTTATAAAATCTAATGGCAGCCGGGCTATAGTATGTACAATGGTTTGATGTGAATCCTGTATTAGTTATCCTAGAAGTCTAATATGCGGCAGATTTATAAATAGGCCAATGCATCATCATCATTTCAGCAGATAGACGTCCACTGCTGGACATAGGCCTCCCCCAAACGTCACCACAACAAACGGTCCTGTGCGTCTCGCATCCATCGGATTCCCGCAACCTTCACCAGGTCATTGGTCCACCTTGTAGGGGGCCTTCCAACACTGCGTCTTCCGGTACGCGGTCGCCACTCCAGAACCTTTCGGCCCCAACAATGCAAATCATATCTCCCTCTAAATGTTAAGATATCATATTTTCATCAAGGAAAAATTTGCTTTTCGAATTCAGTAACCATCACACGATCACGCGTCTATCAATGCCAGAGACTTCACCGCTGTTGGCCGGTTGCAACATCCCCAGCGTCTGCGACGTATATAATGAACAGACGATCTTGCAAACAATACGAGTCCTGTTTTAGCAGTACAAGCACAAACAACCCAATTTCAAGATGATGAAGCTTGTGAGTAGTCATTATTTTATCTTAACCAGTTAAAATTAATTCACAATCAGTGGAAGTGAAAATAAAATGTATAGTATAGTTCTTCAAATGAAAAGCCTATTTTCTAATGCAGGGCAAGGTTTGATCCTTTTTTGCAAGCCCAAATAAATTGGAACATAAAATGTGCAGGATTGGTGATGGCAATCAGCCAGCTTATGAATATTTCACAATTTCCATTATCAGTGACTCCAACAGTGATAACTTTACAAAAACAATTTCTCCATTATAGATCGTTGTCCTCGCCGCGCTCGTCGCCCTCTCTGCCGCTAAGCCCGCCTTAGTGAGCGCACCCCTAGTCGCTGCTGCTCCCGCCGCGGTGGTCACTGCCACAAGCTCGCAGTACTACCACCGTATCAACAACGGACTTGCCGCTTACGTCGCTGCTCCTGCCGCTTACGTCGCCCCTGCTGCCGCACCCTATATTGCTGCACCCTACGTCGCCTCCCCTTACGCTGCTCCTTATGTGGCTGCTTCGGCCCCTCTTATTGCCTACTAAGCCATAGGACGTCCTTTCGTGAGCTCATTGTGATACTACGACTTAATTTTTGCACTGGTTGTTGATTATAATAAAGATGTTTTGAAGAGTTTATGTTATATCATTTTGTTTTTACTTAGACTCATTCCTTTTACGTAACTGACCTTTAATTTTAGATACTGACCTATAAATGGCATTTACAAATAAAACTTATACAGGGAAAAAAAAATATAAGTTTAATAGCATTTTTTAGGGTTCCGTTCCTCAAAAAGCAAAAAAAGGAACCCTTATAGGAGTTGGTTGTCCGTCTGTCTGTCTGTCTATCTCTCTTTCAAGACCATTTACCACGGGAACGCGTGGAAGTATCGAATTGTAATTAAAACCATATACTCAAGTTCGCGGTCCCTTGAAGCTGTGAAAAAAAAACATATTTCTAAGTTAAGGATAAAAAAGATACGACCATTAATGTCGCAAAAAACGTGTATTTCGATACTCTGAAGGTAATCAAAATTCATAGGATACTTCCCGTTGACCCAGAATCTTGAAATTTGGAATAAAGCAAGGTTTTATAATCACAGGTATATGAATAAATCTGAAAACAATTAAATTTGTTGTTACGTTACAAAAAAAAAACGTTTTTGCGATTCGGAAAAAACATTCGGGTATTTAACAATTTACTTAGGTATCTAAGATTGTACGGAACCCTCAGTGCACGAGTCCGACTCGCACTTGTCTAAATATTTTTTTGTTACGAAACGAATAATAATTAGTTAGATATAGGTACTTATAGTACTATTTCTCATATATTTGATTATGGTAATGCTAAATCCGTGTCAATTATTTGGTCAACCAGGAAGTGTGCAATTAAAAAAATACCTTCAAGCACAAGAACCAATTAATCTATACATCTATTCATACACACATATAAATAAAATTAAAGTTTAGTGTCTGTTTGTAATATGAAAATAACATTTTGTTCTAAATACATATGAAATTGAATTCGAAACCAATAACAAAGATTAATTTGTCTGCCTATCTGTCTGCTTGTTCCGGCTCCGAAACGGCCGGACCAATTTTGATGGGACTTATAAGGAGTAAGGCTACTTCTATTTGAGAAAAAAAAATTATCCGCGCAAAAAAAAAAACTTAATGAAATTGTATTATTATTAGTATAAACAAACATAATTTTATGATTACTTACCTACTAGTAATGCTACTTCGTGAAACGTGATACTTCGGACTAACTAAATTAGCGCCTAAATTAATTTGTGCGCACTTTAAAGACTTATTGGAACCGTTGTAACAACTACAAATAACTTCAGCGTACCACCTACATTCCTACATTTCCTACGTAAGTTAAGCAGAATTACCTATATTTAAACAAAGTTGTTTACATTCATTACAGGTAACTAGTTTTCGCCCGTGGCTTCGCTCGTGTTAGTTTAGAATTTAAAGTGAGTCTTTATGTGTAAAGAAGTATGGTATTTTTTTAAAAGCCTATATTGTATCCCACAGCTGGGCAAAGGCCTCCGCGTTTTCCTTCCAAACCTGTCTGTCTTGGGCGATTTCTGGCCAAGTTTGCCCCGCAACCATGATCTGATCGTCACACCACCTTCGCCACGGTCGACCTTGACGACCATGTAGTAGACTTTAATAAACCTTATATACACTAACATTACAAAGAGGTAAAGTTTGTTTTTTGTTTGTAGGAGGTAATCTCTGGATGGATTGTGTGAACAGTGATATGAAAGAAAAGGAAGCTAGTGATAGCATGACGGTTGACAGGATAGAATGGAAGAAAAAAACGCGCCGACGCCAAATAAGATGGGACAAGGGCAGGAAGATGATGATGATGATGAGGAGGTAATCTTTGAAAGTACTGGTCCGATTGCTAAAATTTTTTCACCAATAGAAAGCTGCTTTATTCCTGAGTAATATAGGCTATATTTTATGTACGCTAGTAAATAATAAAAAAATAAATAAAAAAAAACTCTCAACACACTCCAATAATTTCTAATAATAATAATATAATTGATTCAGAAAGGAGTACTCCTGGACATGGCGCGTATTATTAGTAGATTCCTCTCTCGGGAGCCCTGACCACCGTACCGGTAGCTTGGACCCCGTTCCCGATGAGCTGCTATTTTTTATATGTTAATATTTGAAATGTAAACTATAATATATGCATATAAAGAAAGTAAATGATATAAACCAATCATAATTCGAAGGGCACGTATCGCCATCTAGCGTCCTAAATCAATCGTGACCGACGGATGTTATTCTTTTTTTTTCTCGGGAACCGTACTTTTTTATGGTAACCGATGACCTTTTCTGTTCGTCGGTTCAGTGATTTAGATGTAAAAAGGATAATAAACAAACTTACTTTCGCATTTATAATATTACTTGAGGCGGGATTGTTCGAAAGAGTTACCACGGCAAGCAATGGGTTGGTCGCCGTCCGAGCGTCCGGTAAGAATCAAGTCCGATTCGACCACGCGCGCCTCAAAGAGATGACAGTGAATTGGACGGGGCCTACTGGGTCTGATGCCTGTTACGACTGTGGAAATGTTCTAAAGAGTTAACTGGGCCCTGAAACGCAAAGGGCAATTGAAGGAAGACAGGTGGGTTTTAGTCAGTAAAAGTCTGACAAGTCTCACTCCACTCTTGCGAGAGAAGTTCTTTGATAATTACATCACCTCGAAAAATAAAAGAAATTTATGACATTAGTTAGGATCGCCAAACTTAAGTGGCAGTGGGCAGGGCACATTGTTCGCAGAACAGATTGTCGATGGGGACGAAAGGTTCTGGATAGCGACCACGTACCGGAAGACGCAGCGTTGGAAGGCCTCCCGCAAGGTGGACCGATGACCTGGTGACGGTCTCGGGAATCCAATGGATGTGAGACGCACAGGACCGGTCATTATGGCGACATTTGGGGAGGCCTATGTCCAACAGTGGACGTCTTTCGGCTGAAATGATGATGATGATGATGAGTTAAGATGGTGTTTAAAGGGTTAATGGTTCTTTGGTCACATTTTTAGTATATGCGAAACCTGAATATAGTTTGTTCAGAATCAGTAACTGAATCGATTCCAATAATATTTTTACACCATTTTATTTTTTTTCTCAAAAATATTTATAAAAGGTCACATGTTGGACACCACCGACACAGTACAACACAGGTCTGGGCAGCAGAGCTGGGTGCGGGAGCAAAACCACCCCTTAGTCGCCCGGATGGCCCGGTGACCATGTATTTTTGCGAACAACCAGGTAGCATAACAAGCTTATAACTCACTTAGGACTCATTGAGAGGCTCAGCAATACCAATGTCGGATGTTCCATAGATGGAAAATGCATCAATAATATAAGTTACGCAGACGATATGGTGTTGTTGGGTCTCTCTATAAGTGCCATTCAAAAACTGCTTACCGTGTGTGAGGATTATGCCGGGGCTCATGGGCTCAGGTATAATGTAGACAAGAGTGAGCTCTTGGTGTTCCAATCACCTGGCTATAAGGTCAGGCACGTACCTGTCTTCTTAGATGGTGTATCGTTACCAAGAGTTTCTCGTTTCAAGTACCTGGGCCACTGAGTCTTGGATGACCTCTCAGACGGCGAAAATATTGAGAGGGAGCGCCGGGCGTTGGCTGTCTGATGCAATATGTTGGCTCGTAGATTTACAAGCTGCACCAAAGCAGTAAAAGTAACTTTATTCCGGGCGTTTTGCCAATCCTTTTATACGTGCAGTCTATGGGTCAATTATACGCAGAAGACAATCAACGCCCTGCGCGTTCAATATAACAACGCGTCTAGGATGCTGATGCGGCTGCCGCGGCACTGTAGTGCATCTGGCATGTTTGCCGATGCATGTATTGATGGCTTTCATGCCATCCTACGTAAAAGGAGATGTGAAAAAGTAATGTGCGTAGTTCACTTTTTTAGCTTACTAACATAATTTTTAAGTATCTACTAACAAAAATATGGATCTGCTGTATCTGAGACAAATACAATTATTATTATATTATAACTTTGTGATTTTTCATGATACAGTTATGAAATTTTTTAGATAGATTTTTTATGTAAAAATACTAGAGACTTAGAGACGTGTTGAGGGTTTCGCATAAACTAGAACTAATGTTGTATAATTATTTTTGTTTAAGTAATTTTGTTCAAAATTACTTAAATTCTGCTTATGTATTACTTAAATGGCTCATTACACTCAATGTTTATTACTTCAATCGTTAATTATACACAGAGTAACTAACGAAATTCCCTTTCAATAAAGTGGATTGATGTCCGTGGGTACTTAATTGAATTATTTGTCAATGGTAAGGTATTTTTTTCTAGGCTTATTGTCAAGGCTTTCTCGGAATTAATGTTTAATGGCACAAGGTCTCTTGAAGGACTTCGGAATCCATTTTGTTTTGTTAAAAAACAGGTTTAGGTTGTGGACAACAGAAATAGCCATATGGATATATGTAGCTGCTTCTGTTTGTAGTAACTATGGTTGAATAGAAATTCAAATATCCCGGATATTTGTACTTTATTAATTTATGTACATATCAAAATACAAAACCGCCAAAAACAATCCAGATAGAAGAGCAAAAAGAAAAAAAGAGAAAAGTTTATAAGTGACTCGGACACGAAAAACCAAATAAAACAAATTTTAACTTATCATAAATAAACTTATTCAAATAAAATAAAAATATAAAAAAGAAGAACGACCTGTACGAGGCTAAAAAAAAATCTATCACAGCATGTATTGCGATATTAAAAAAATATGTAGCGCTGGTACTAAAGGTGCTGCTTATTTCAAAATAAATTTCTTCCAGCAGACCAGCAACAGAAGAATTGGGTGAAAGATGTAGACGGTGTATTTATATAGATTAAATATACTATAATAACAAAATGAAACATAACATATCAAGTAATAGCAAACAAATATATACACATAGATATATAGGTTTGTAACACACAAATTACATTATAAAAATACATAATTGTATATCGTATAAAATTACTGAATGGTATAGAGGTAATGTTCTTTGACTAGCATTTTGAAATGAGATATATAACATAAATTTTAACATTATGGGTGTAAGCTAGACTTAAATACAAACTATGCTTGAACATTTCTTATAGGCGCTTATGAGTTTACATCATAAATTGTAATACAAAATGTTTTACACTAGTTCATATGGTACCTAAGTAAAATCCATCAAAACTCGTAAATACAAGTAGTTAGAACAAAATTTAATATCTACTTACTATAGAAACGTAGACAAAACAGTAGTATGATTCCTTAAAATAGTGCTTAAAATAAATAACGCCTTACAGAATTGTCACAGCTATACACTAAGAAGCAAAGATTAAAAAGACAATTTGTAGCGCCTAAAACAAATGAAGGAATGGACGTCCAAAAAAAAAGAATGTCTTTCAAAATTCAAAATTCAAAATATTTTATTTCATATAATCTACATGGGCACTTATAAAACGTCAGAAGCTAGTGCACGGTTCCAAATTGGTCGTTTCCTATGGAGCAGAACCGGCAAGAAACTCCATGGTTACTCTTTTAAAAAAAGTGGTTGTTGTCACAATATTTCCATATTACAGTATTAATAGATATTATGTGAGAACAGTGTAGACCAGTCAATATTGTACCCAAAAGCACTATAAAAATAATCATAATAAAAAAGTGAGTCGTCGCAATAGGAACTAATCTAAGAATTCGTGGAGTCTACAGTGTTCTCACATTCACATTTTAAAAAAGAGGCTATAAATAACTATCAATAAATAAGATGTTTACAGAATAAATTACTAACGAATTTAAGGTGGTTGAAGACTAAATAATTTAAAAAATATTGCAAAAGCAATGCGTTAGAAAAAAAATGTATATATTAAAACAAAGATGGAGCAGGTAATAGACACAATATTAATGAGTTACCAGTCTACAATTGGTCACTTCTAGGGTGCAGAATCAAAATAATTTTACCAGGCGCTGCAAAAAAATACACTCCTGTTCCTTCGTTGCCTTTCATACCAGAGCCGAGTCTTCCTTTCAGAAGCAGACCCTTGGGGCCAGTAGGCTTCGACCCTGCTGGGCCCCTACGGTTTGCTGACATCTCCTTGAGGCGCGCGTGGAACAGTACGCGCCGTTGACAATTTGGGCTCGGTCCGGACGGTTACCGGGCGATCGGACGGCGAGCTACCCATTGCTCGCCTTCCACAAGCCCGCACCTACCGTGGCCGGAAATCAAGATCGGGATCCCGGCGGCTGGGACGTGAGGGCCGCTCCCTCGCGCGTGCTCGTGCGGCCTCCTCCTTTGCGAACATTACTGCTTCGCAGAAGGAGGTGACCATCTGCCAGTCCTCCTAGCTTCGGACCATGGACTGTACCAATGCCCGGCGCGAGAAATCGTTGCCGCCGAGCTCCCCCACGAGGACACGGCAGTGCTCTGCCCAAGCGGGGCATACCTCTACCGTGTGGTCTACCGTGTCCTCCGGCGGTACACAGAGTGGTGATACCCGGGCGTTACTTCCGCACGACTCCGGTGCAGGAACTTGCTGAACTGACCATGTTCGGTAAGAACTTGCGTCATGCGAAAGGTGAGGACGCCGTGAGGTCTTTCCAGCCACTCCTCAAAGAGGGGACTTACTGCCATAATTATAGCGTGCCCAGCACTGGGTTGCGATAGTCGCTGTCGCCATTCCACCATGAGATCCCGCTGGAACTCTGTCCGCCATGCCGCTACTTATCACGGCAGCGGAGTTTCGCCCCGGCGTTGCCTCTCCACGCACAAATCGTGCATGCGTGCCAGGACTACTAGAATGTGTTACACCCGCATTGTAATGAACCTCAAAGTGACTGAAAACTAAATACTTTTTAAACTTAACACTGGCTAAATGCATAAACAGTATGGAGCCAAAACAGAAAAAAAAAAACTATAGTTAGAAAAATTAGAAAAAATCCATTTCAAATACTTCCAATTTCGAATAATATTTCACATAAATTAACTTCTATCATAACACAAATTAATTTTGTATTAGAACAAAAGAAAACGTGAAATCGCCCCTAAGTAGGTACCTCAAGTTAATTTTACGGGATTTCTATAATAACATTGTATTACATTTTCAAGGTTGTTTATAATAACAACATTTGATTAAGAACCTTGAAATGAGTCAACGAAGCCCCTTATATTCTCTTAAAGCTTCTTTCATGATAAAATAATCCATAAAACTTGATGAAGCTTTTGTTTTGATCAACCTATTATTAATTATTATGAAGTTTTCGGTTTTACTAGAAACATCTTATTTATGGCTGTGTTGTCTTCCTACACAGGGCATCTTTGTTTACCGACTTCTCAGTATTTTACGAACCTGAAATGTTTATAAATACTGCTAGAGTAATTCATCAATACAATTTCGTGCCCTTTTGAAATAGTATTAAAACAAATGGATTATATCTCTGCGGAGTAATTTTTGACGCCTTATTTTAGGTAGGAGTTATTATTACCCGACTACGGCAAAGCTAAAGGAGGGTTATGATTTTGACAGGCTATGTATGTATGTATGTTTTTGTATGTATGCATGTGGGTATGTTCATCTGTTCCCTCATAGCTCCTAATCTACTGATCGGAATTCGACGTATGAGGTATCGTTGGAACCGTCTTAATTGTCCGCTGAACATACTATGGCTACGTGACGTGTCACAAAACTCGATATGGCGCCCTCTAGCGGACAAAAAGTAATGTTTTAAAAAATAAAAATGGATATAAATACGCCGTGTTTGGTATCATTTGAAAGGGCTTCACTCGTACATTTCCAAAATATTGCTCAAATTTAAAGTGACTCCCTCTAGCGGCATGCGTTAAATTTAACGCCAAAATTGTTTAAATAAAAATAAAGTAAAAAACTAAGTTTTTTACTTTATTTTCTTCAGTGTATATTTAGATTTAATTAGTTAAGTATTTTTATTTTTCTTGTTCTACCTATGTTAAATAAAAAAACTGGGCAAGTGCGAGTAGGATTCGCATACTGAGGGTTCCGTACAAACTTACCTATATAAATAGTTCAATGCCCGAATGGAGTCTCAAAAATTTTTCCAAATCGCAAAAAAAGTATTTTTTTTTTGTGACGTAACAACAAATTTACTGTTTTCAGATTTATTCCTGTACTTGTGCTTTATGACCTTACTTTATGCCAAATTTGAGGATTTTGGTTCAATGGGAAAGTACCCTATGAATTTTGATTCCCTTGAGAGTGTCGAAATGTACATGTTTTGCGACATTAACGGCTGTATCTTTTTCTTTCGTTAACTTTGAAGTTTTGCTTTTTTCACAGCTTCTAGGGACCGCAGACTTAAGTATATGCTTATAGTTTCAACTCGATACCTCCACGCGTTCGCGAGATAAAGGGTCTTGACACACAGACAGACGGACGGACAACAAAGTGATCCTATAAGGGTTCCGTTTTGTCCTTTTGAAGTACGGAACCCTAAAAACACCTTTTTAGTATTAAAACAAAAAAATGTTTTTGTAAGTAGAAATTGAACCTGTATCTACCTACGTCATTGCACACAGCCAAGGCTTAGCTATTACCAAATACCAATAGGTGCGCGAATATCTGGTAAGATTTAAAGCATTTTTATTTTATTAAATTTATCGGGGACAAAAAACAAAATACAAGAAATTCTTAAAAACACAAACAATCAATCCAATCCGATATTTGAACTGATTTACGTCCATTACGTCCCAACCTTAGATTCAGTTGAAAACCAGCGTCAGGCACTAGTTATCTGGCATCTAAGCTGAATTGGACTTATTTTCGTGCAACCGCTAAAATAAGTCCAATTTTGAGACACACTATTTATTTATTTTTTGCTTCTTTATTGTTTTGTGTATACCTAAGTAGTGACTGTGCGCCTTGAGTTGTGCCAAATAAATCCAATTTCTTTCATAATGTCCACGTCTTAACAAAATAATAACAGAGGTGAAGGACTGTGGCAAGAGTTTTGAATCTCTTATTTAAAATTATTTTACTTATAAGTAATTGCATTACCCCTGATTGCTTGCGGACGGCGAGCAAAGGATATCTCGCCGTCCGGCCGTCCAAACCGAGCCCAAGTCGTCGATGGCACGTAGTATTTCCACGCGCGCACGCGACGTTTTGGCCATGGGTTGTCCGAAAGGCTAAGAAGGAATGTTCTTTGTAGCCAACTATGTAGGTGTGGGTTTTAATCAGTAAAAGTCTAACACGTTCTCGCGCTCCACCCTAGAGCAAGAGAAGTATTTGGATGATCATTTGATGAACTCGCTGCCAGAAGCTTTGTAGCTTGAAGTTAAAATTCTATTTTTAAAATTACCAACTTATACCTACTTGGTCCAAACGCTTCCCAGATCTAAGAACGTGTTAAAGCTAACTATTTCATGACGTATTAAGCAAACTTTACGCTAATGCTCTGCTGTTCTCTTTAAAGGAAAATCGGCGTAATGATACGAATAAATTTTCCTCAAAGTAAGGATAAGAGTGTCCAATATATAACTTTGTGTTCAGTCAATCGACGTCCTGCAAAACGTACACCCGCGTGTCTAATCCGTAGAAGATTAGCTCAAAGATTTAACGTAGACACCGAAATGTAGTCGAATATTGACGATCACAGACGAATATGTCAATTAAGCAACCTAAAGTAGGTTAGTGGGAGCGATAACTAGGCAAATACGATATTACGAGTGTTGTGTTGTCCACTGGTACTTTCCCAATGGTCCATCGTTATTATTCCCACGACGTTTTCAATACGATTTTTGTAGCCATCAAGGTCCGTGTCCTTACCCATTGTACTATTAAGTATTCCACGACACCCGCCACGTTGCCTCACCACGATGCAAAATTTGTTACACCTATATAAAAGAGGGGGTCCAATATTCTAACGCCCGCATTATAATATCAAAAGCGGCCAGGACAGGGCCTTCAAAATGATCAGAACGGTAAAATAATTTTGAAATGAAAAAATAATATAAAACATGTTTATTTTGTGATTGACCTTCTTTGTTATGTGGAATTTTTGGTTTCAGATATTACTGTTATCGTCAATATGTGGTTTGGTGAGGAGTTCGGGGGTGCACGGTGATGGAGTGGCACATTTTGCGCATGTGGCTGCTATTGGACCTGCAGCACCAGTGCCCGCCCCGGCTCCAGTGGTCACGGCAGCTAGCTCACAGTACTTTCAAAGAACCTTTAACCGTCTGGTTGTCCCTCAAGTTGTAGCTCCTGTTGCTCCGGTGGCACCTCCGCCTTTACAACCAGTGTTCCATGTTGCTCCAGCCCCAGCTCAAGCCCCTACAGTATTTGTGGAACCTACTAGAGCAGCAGTCCCTGTTGCTGTTGATCCACCGCCGCCTCAACCGGCTCCAGTTAATCCGAATGTGGCAATAGCAATCGCGACAGCTCACGCCGCACCCGTTGCCACTATTTTACTGCCACCATACCCCTTCGGATTCCCACCAAACTTCGGCTTCATCCCTCAAGAACAACCTGTTAACGTTCCTGAAGAAAATAACAAGGAACCGACCACTCAGTCGACTACGCAATCTGAGGCACCAACGGCTCAAGAGCCTGAACAAACCACGCCTATATCATCGAGCAGCGACGACAACTTTGTACAACAAGCTCTACCTTCCAACGAAGATATGAACTTCAATCAGTATGGCGCGCCACTACCACCGCAAGATGAACAGTTCCCACCTAACTATCCTGGTCCTCAGTTTCAGCCAAACCAGCCTCGCCCTCAGTTCCTACCTCAGCAGCCTCGCCCTCAATTCCAGGGACAACAACCTCAAGGACAGTTCCAACCCCAGCAGCCACGCCCACAGTTCCAGCCTCAACAACCCCAGGGACAATTCCCACAGCAGCAACCTCGTCCTCAGTTCCAGCCACCGCAACCACAGTTCCCACTACAAAGACCTCAGGGACAGTTTCCACTACAACAACCTCGGCCTCAGTTTCCACCGCAGCAACCGCGCCCGCAATACCAACCAGTGCCACAAGCGCAACAACCACGTCCGCAGTTCCAATCAGCACCACAGCAGCCGCGACCACAGTATCAACCGGTGCCACAGCAACCTCACCAGCAATACCAGCCCCAAGCACGTCCGCAGCAACCTCACCAGCAATACCAGCCCCAAGCACGTCCACAGCAACCCCGTCCAGTATATCAGGCACCTCAACAGCCGTGGCCACAGCAAAATGCTAAGCCCCAGAAGCTGAAGACTTCAGTAGAGGTCGTGCCCGTACCGTTAGCGTACATCACTCCTCCACCACTTCACAAAACCCATGCTCATGTGAAAGTGGTTAAGCACGTCTATACATTTGTACCCGCCAGTCATGCTAAAATCATCGTGAGACCTGTGAAGTCTAGAACTGTTCGCCTGGTGAAGGTTAAAAAAGTCCATTCCCAGAATTTAAGGGCTAATGCTAGAGACATTGAAGTCACTACATTCAGTCCGTTTCCTAGGCCAAATACGAAACCACCTAAGGTATAAGTTTTAATTAATAACTTTTTACACTTGTTAATAAAAATGCACATTGTAAATATGATTAAGAATGAGATAATATAGATATATTTATACCTTTTGTAAATGTTTGTTTCAATTAGACATTTTCTATGCCATCACATTGTAAGTCTTGGTCTAGGTCAACTAGACGTTATTAATTGTGCAACTGTTGTTGCTAGAAGACGTGCCCGCTTTGTCAATGACACCGGACCTATAAAGTAATGTAACGAAAGTGACATTTGCATGACAAGCTAGGGGTTTTCCATGAACTTATGATCATGTTATATGGCATAACGATGTTCTTGTAATATTAATTTTGAAGTTACACGAAGCGCCTAGCGTTTCTACCAGGGCTGTGGGATTGAGAATGTAAAAAGCAGCTGAAGAAACATGGCCAGTTCTAATCAGTAAAAGTATGATGAGTGTCATACTTTGCCCATTGGACCTTGACCATTACTAATAATAATAAGATTTCAGACCCACGTCAAGATAAATTCACTTACTTCGAAATACCTACTTCTCCAGACACAGCGCTGTCAACGAAATAGGATCTCCATTAGGAAAAAAAAGACATATTTGCAAGACTTGTGTTTGACCAGTTGATGAATAAGACACAGTTGGTTTCGATTGACACATTTTTCTTCATAGTTTGGAAGTGTGCCAACGAATTACACATACTTAGACTTATCGCCGAGCATCAATTGCACGTCGCCATTAATGCGATTAAAATCAGTGTAACATCGTATTACAAGCTCAAATGTATACTTATAATATATTCGTTGAGAAAAACGTTTATGTAAATGTTTATGTTGATCTGAAAACTTATTTTGTTTTAATTTGTTTTTGTGGTTTTAAATATATAAAAGGAGAAACTAATTGAAATATCAACGCACAGCCAAAACTACAGGGTCTAGAAACGTGAAATTTTGCTCAAAGTTGAGCAAAGAGTTTCTTGCCCTTTGAAATGTATAGTTTCTACTTTGGAACTAATAATATGAAAAAAAATTATTAGCTTTCATGGTTATAAGAACTGCGATATTACAGAAAATACAAAACACAAAGAAACCAATAAATACCAAATTTTGAAAAAAGAATAACGTACCTTTAACCTTTTGACGTGCGTAATTAGAGACACAATAGTAAGACAATGGCTTGCGGGCGCCGGCTACCGCCTGAGCGTTAATGAATTAATATAAAGTTTATTTGAACTTATAATTCCAAGTCAATCTAAAGATATAACACTTTAAAGCAACCCGTTTTAAAAAACGGCAAATTCATACTTTAATCCCTATTATTAAGTTTCCTACGTAGTTTGTTAAACCAATGAATAAACAAAACAAAAATCACTACAAAAAAAAAAAATTAGCTAACTTTATTTCAGCACATTGATCTACCTTTATATTACCAGTTTTTCCGACATTGTATGATGAATTTTTGTTAAAATTCTAATTATCTAACTAACGAAAACACAAAACTACTCTATATTCAAAAAGTTGAAGCCTTGAATATGATTAGAGTCACTTACGTATTCAGTAGACACGAGAAAATCGTGCGGTAGAGGAACACTCATACTTAATTTTCCTAAATACGAGCACTTAATCGTGTTTTTACGAAAAAAAACTTAATAAAACGCTTATTGTTTGATGGCACGGATGGTGCAGTGGTTAAGCGAATGACTGCTGCGCTACGTGTCGCGAATTGGATTCCCGCACGGAACAAATATTCGTATGACATACAGATAGGGTTGGGCAGTATTTGAATTACTTGTAATTAAAATACGTAATTGAAATACAAATACGTATTTGGTATTTGTATTTCAATTTCTTCCTTAAAATGTATTTCAAAAACCTGACGGCAAAGTATTTTGTAATTAGTATTTCAAATACTTGAGGCTTCAAAGTACATTTTAACATTAAAATACATTTAACCTTCAAGAAAGATTGTTTTCTTTAGCATGTTTTATTCACTCTCCAACAAGAGGCTGTTTGTCTGACAGTACATTTAAAAATCTAGTGTTCATGAAAGGAAACTCTGGTTTTACTGATAAATTAATTTTGATTTCCTCTACTTTTCAGCCCATGCTGGTCTAGATTACTTATTTTGTATTATGTAATTTGTATTTTGTATTTCAATTAATTCATTAACGCTCAGGCGGTAGCCGGCGCCCGCAAGCCATTGTCTTACTATTGTGTCTCTAATTACGCACGTCAAAAGGTTAAAAATAGCTAAAATACTGTATTTTGTATTTTATATTTCAAATACCTTACTTAAAGATATTTTGTATTTTAATTACTTGCGATACTGTATTTTGTAATTTGTATTTCAATTAAAGCAAAGCATGTATTTTGCCCAGCCCTGCATACAGATAGGTCTGGATGGCTTGTGTATGTGATTTTACATGTTTGTGAATGAACCTACGTTACAGGAGCAATTCGTAGTGTGTAGTGTGTTTTCCTTTTTAATCTGATTGTTGCCGCATGCTCATTCTTCATTCTACCAGGTTCTTGAGTATTGGCAATCAGGGCTGGCACCTGAGAGCTGCGAGATTGTTCGAAAGAGTTACCTCGGCCCTAGAACACTGAAGAACCACAGGTGAATTTCAGTCAATAAAAGTCTAACCGAGCCTGAGTCGTCGACGGTGCGTAGTGTACCACGCGCGCTCAAGGAGATATCAGCAAAACCGTAGGGGCCCAGCAGAGCCGAGGCCTACTGGGGCCATGGGTTCACTGGAACATAGGAGTGGGTTTCAGTCAGTAAAAGTCAGTCACTCCCTTTAGCTCCACCCTGAGCGGGAGAACGTTCAGAAGACTGACCTCAATAGTACAAAAATAAATAATATGTTACTTATATAAATGGTATAATTTCATAGCAATAAACATATGATTTCAACCATAAAACATTAATACAGCCCTAATCCTTAGAGTACTATATATAAGTCTTTCTAAGAATATCGTCCATCACAATAACTACGTCATTTCTGGTGACAAAATTATATTACATACCTACATATGAATCAAATTAATAATTTATTTTATTTATTCAACCAGAAAGACATAAAAAAAAAACAAAAAAACGACTACCATCAGGTGGAATCGGGTATTACGCTCGTTTAGAAATATCATAGAGCCTATCAATAATTCAGAAAACCAAAAGGTAAAAAAAAAGTTTCTTAGTTCCATACATTTTGTAGAAAATATAAAATATTCGGCTTTGTTTTATTCTTAACTAGCTTTTGCCAGCGGCTTTGCCCGCGTGAAATTTGGTTTCTCCATACAAACTTTGGACCCCCTTTTCATCCCCTTAGGGGGTGAATTTTGGGCAAACCTTTTTTTAGTGCTCGCCTACGTCATAAAAGGAAACCTTGTGCAAAATTTCATGCTCCTAGGCCCTGTAGTTTTGGCTGTGCGTTGATATGTCAGTCAGTCAGTTTCTCCTTTTTAACCGACTTCAAAAAGGAGGAGGTTATATGTTCGGTTGAATGTATGTTTTTTATTTTTTTTTTTTATGTATGTTCACCGATTTCTCGGTCAATAATGGACCGATTTTGAAAATTTTTTTTTTGACTGGAAGCTTATACTTCCGAGTTGGTCCCATAGAAATATTGTTATGATCTGATCATGAATTTCGAAGATATGGAACAGAACTCCTCATAGGATCACAGCAGAACCGTCGTAACAAGTAAAATTGCTTTGTTTATACGTTTAGTCGATGACTGACTGAAAGTAGAGGGAGAATGTATCGAACTGATCTGATGATGAAGCCTGAAGTTAGGCACCGGAACTCTGTAATAAATTAATGTAATCTAACCGTGTTTGGGATTATTAGAATTGTCATGAGATGCACTCTGGCTATAAGGCATTTAAGTTTGGCTGAGGGGTACTTTTTAGTGGTGGTACCATAACTAAAAAGTGTAAAATAAAAAACTTTTTACAAAAAAAATACAACCGACTTCAAAGTGAAAAAAACACTGAAAAGTGCAAAATAACTTTAATTTCGGAAGTCGGTGTTAAATAACGACTATTATAAAAACACCGACTTCCGAAATTAAAGTTATTTTGCACTTTTCAGTGTTTTTTTCACTTTGAAGTCGGTTGTATTTTTTTTGTAAAAAGTTTTTTTATATATATAGATTATGTGTATTTCTATTATTTACTGAGACCATATTTACTTGATAAAAAAGTGAATATGTAAACTTATTTGCGGGGACAACGACTGGTACAAAAGAGACCAAAATATTCGTTTATCCTTTTTCTACTTGCAAATAGGTGTCTGTTTTAATATGGGTCGATGCAAATTAAAATTTAGGTCGTTTTATAAATAAAAGTCAAAATACAAAATTTTTAATTAGGTCACTATATTTCTAACCGAGCGTTAAGTTTATATCATTAAAAAAAAAGATACTAATTGTCACTTTTCTCGGGTCAAGAATTTTCCATTTTACCTTTTCTAAGAAAGGTTACTAGAAAACGAGTTCGTTGAAAGAACTTTGAAGTAGAGGGCTTGTGAGCTTGTAACATTTAGAACTTATTTAAAAATAAACATTGTAAACGATTTGTAGTGAAATCATCATTGAATTTGTAAAATGAGAACTTTTATATTATTTACTTACTAGCTGTCCCTCGCGGTTTAATCCGCGTTTTTGAATACTGCTCTGCCCCCCTAGCCAAGTTGCAAACGATAAACGTGAACGCTTAGTAATCTCCAATAGATTTTCAACTTTATACCTAAGAGCATAAAGTTGAAAATCTATTAAAGACTACTGAGCGTTAGCGACCGGAACGAACGAAAACACTATGTAATCTTCAATAGATTTTCAACTTTATATCCAATAACATAAAGTTGAAAATCTATTAAAGACTACTGAGAGTTTACGTTTATCGTTTGTGACTTGGCTAGGGGGGCTGCTCTTGCGGGTCGTAGCGTGATGTTATAGCCTTCCTTGTTAAATGAGCTATTCAATACTTAAAGAATTTTTCAATTCGAACCTGTTCCTGAAATGAGCGTATTCATGCAAAGAAACTCTTCAGTTTCTTGTAAAATAACGATTTTAAAATAAACATTGTCAAGGATTTATATCTAGTGTTATCAGAATTGTATTTGTATAATGAGGACTTTTATTTATTTACTAGCTGTCCATCGCGGTTTCACTCGCGTTTTTGGATACTGCTCCGCTCTTGTGGGACGTAGCATGATGTTATTGCCTTCCTCGATAAATGGGCTATCCAACACTTAAAATGGGCGATGGGAAAGTGACCCCCGGGGCCCTGGAAAAAAAATGGCAAAGAAGGAACAGGAGTGGGTTTTTAGTCAGTAAAAGTCTGCCACTATCTCACGCTCCGCCCAAGAGCGGGGGATGTCATTAGATGATTTTCCCACCCGAAAAAAAAAAAAAAAAAAAAAAAAAAAAACACCTAAAAAAATTTTCAGTACGAACCTGTTCCTGAGATGAGCGTTCAAACAAATAAATTCTTTAGCTTTATAATATAAAACAGATTTAGATCATCAACGGAGTAATAAAAAACACACAAACAAAACATACGATATATGACAAAACAACGATGACCTTACAACGTCGATCTTACGACAACGACGACCATGTTTTATTTGTTATTGCAAATTGCTCTTTAGCTCTTTATTGCTCCTTGAGTTATAGGAGACTACAGCATGCACATTTATCTAGGTGAAAACATTGTTGACAACATGTTTTTATAAAAGTTTACAAAAATAATTTAAAAAATAAAAATCTATTAAATTATTCTAAGACATATAAATTCATTGTTACTTACAAATCAAGATTTAAAATTATTATTATTTTTAATTGAATATTTGAGACGTAAATTCATACTTTGTTATTAATCTATGTTACTTTTTTTGATCGGTTAAATAACAATAAAATCAATAAGTTTAATAACCAATAATCAGCCTTAGGTATAATGTGCCCACTGCTGGGACTCTGGCCTCCGCTTAGGAGAGGAAATGGGCCGTAATCCACCACACTGGCCCAGTGCGTGTCGGTGGGTATCTTAGGTTTTCAAATTTTAGGTTCTAGGATACTTCCTCACGATGTTTTCTTTCACCGTTTTGAGTGCAGTTGTGATGAAATTAAACACAAAGTAATGGGCCTACCCGGGTTTGAATCTATGACGTTCGACTCTGTAAGTTGTGGCCGTTACCACTGAGATACTTAGTTGTATAATATCTATTTATAGTATAAGGGATTTCACATACTCTTTTTATACACACTATTGTCTACATTTTTTTTAATCTCCCCTTTTGCAGATCTACTAGAAGCAGTACCTTTGTACTTATATCTATTATGTACTATCTTTATCTGTTTCTTTATGTGTACTTTATGTGTTCTCCTTCTTCCTGTCCTCATCCCATATTACTTGGGATCGGCGCAACAAGTTCTTTTCTTCCATTCTGTCCCCGTCACTCTATCACTAACTCCCTTTTTTTTTCATATCACTCTTCACACAATCCATCAATCTTTTCTTTAGCCTCCCTCTCCCTCTCCATACATCTACATGTATACTCAGAACTCTTTTAGTAACATACATTTCATTCCTCCTCTTCACATGACCATACCAAGACAATCGATTTTCTTTCAACTTTTCAGTCACTGGCGCCACTTTCATCCATTCACTTCACATTCCATCTCAATATTCTAATCTCCCCTACATGCAATCATTTTCATCCATTTTTTTCACAGCCCAACGTTCTGAACCACACAGCTCGACAGGTCTTATCACAGACTTGTAAATTTTACCCTTCAACTTGAGGGGCATCCGCAAGTGGTTCCCGTGACCTGTCGCCATTTCATCCATCCTGCGTTAATCCGATGTGTTACGTCTCGGTCTACCTCAACGTCCCCTCGGACGAGCGACCCGTGATACCAAAAGTTGGAATATGTGTACATAAATAGTAAAATAAACTAGCGCTTTTCCCACGACTTCATTCGCGAGAATATTTTCATAAAAACTGTAACACCCGCCAATCCTTCTTTTGACCCTCAAAAGACGGATTGGCGGGTGTTAAAGTTGTGAAAAATTTATAATGACAGTCTTTCTTATTCGTTTTGATTGTAATTTGTACCAAGTTTCAAGTTTATTAACTCAAGAAATAAGAATCCTTCATACAATCTTTAAAACCCCTTAAATTGTTCTATTGGGGGTAGCTCTTAAAACAAGCCATGATAATCTTTATTAATTATGTTACTATTTGTGCTAACTTTGAAGTATATTGGCACACGAAATGATAAATCATATTCAAACGAAATGCCCCCTTTTCAGCCCCATAAAGGTCAAATTTTCAAAAACTCCTAGTGCTCACCTATGTCATAAAAGAGAGCCTTGTGCAAAATTTCATGTTTCTAATCTCAATATTTTCGGCTGTGCGTTGATATGTCAGTCAGTTTCTCCTTTTATATGTATACGGATGTCGTGTAACGTTTACAATGCGATCTTTGCTACAAGATGAAGACGATATGACCGTGCCATATCGTCTTCATCTCGTAGCAAAGATCGTAGAGGCGTAGCGCAGAATTAGGTAATATTACGGCGTAGCATCAGTTATGTTTAGAAGCTGATGATTTTCGTAGCAGATTTGTACGAAAATCAAACTGAAATAACAACGATTAAAAAAAAAATCTTTGACATCGGCTCTTTTATTTATTATTGGTAAAATATTGTGATATCGCGTGAAACCTCCCATTAAGTTACGAACTTCCGAGAATTTTATTGAATGCAAATATAGAATAGGTTTTTGAATTTGATTAAAAATGATAACAATTGTTGTACAAGGTAGATGAAGTTTATGACGGCTGTTAAGCCGATTACGTATATAATACAATTAAGTAGTATTTCTAGGAATAAACAAGATAAATAAATGCACAAAATTTTCAATTACGGCGTCAAATAAAACGAGTAATATGAGTTATTTTTACTATATATCAATAATAAAAACACTGAGCAAGTGCGAGTCGGACTCGCGCTCTGAGGGTTCCATACAAACTCACATATGTAAATAGTTCAATTCCCAAATGGAGTCTCGTAGATTTTTCCGAATCGCAAAAAAGTTTTTTTTTTTTTTGTGGCGTAAAACAAATTTACTGTTTGCAGATGTTTTCCTATGCCTGTGACATAAGACCTTGCTTTATGCTAAATTTCAGGATTCATGGGCCAACAGCAAGTACCCTATGAATTTTGATTCCCTTGAGAGTTCGAAATATACGTTTTTTGTGACATAAACGGCCGTATCTTTTTTTACGTACTAACGTACGCAACTTATAAGTTTGATTTTTTCACAACTTCAAGGGCCCGCAGACTTGAGTATATGGTTTTAATGTCAACTTGATACCTTCACGCGTTCCCAAGATAGACAGACGGACAACAAAGTGATTCTATAATGGTTCCGTTTTTTTCCATTTGAGATACGGAACCCTAAAAAGGGTAAAAACAGGTTAAAGGTCTTTAGCAATATGAATTATTAGATACTTAAAAAAAACATAACATACTACTTTACAATCATGAAGGTATTAAAAAATATATATCAATAAAAGCCTAAGTAAAAACGAAACATGTAAAGCACGTTACATATTAAAATTTTCAACACAACCCTAAAATAAATCACCACTTGATAAGGCTTCAGATAATGCCCAAAACCGGTGAACTAGTCCAATAGTGTTATCAGTCTACCCAGCTTTACTGTCGTAATGATACGCGTCCTCATTGCGTGCCCAGAGTCTAACGAACCACTGCAATCGGTGACGAAACGAAACACAAGGTGAATCTTACAGTATAGTATAAAAGGTAATGTCACCAAACTTCGGACATCACATTCGCATCTTCTGTTCAACAGAAAGACACCACCAAACTATTCAACATGTACAAGACCGTGAGTATTTAGTTTTTTTAAATTTATTCATCGCAGTGCGTTTACTTTCGAAACAATTGGATGCATTTGGATTAACATACAGCTAAAGCAAAATTCTTATCCTTATCGCATTAGTTTCCCGAAATAATGCTTATTGTTGTTTTCAGGTATTCTTCCTCGCTACCCTGGCTTTGGCTGCCGCCAAGCCCAGCGCTGTGGCCGCTCCCCTGGTTGCCGCAGCCCCTGTGGTCGCAGCACCCGCACCCTTCGTCACCGCCTCCAGCTCTCAATACGTCGCCAGGAACTACAACGGCGTGTATGCTGCCGCCGCCCCATTGGTTGCCGCTCCTGCCCCAGTTGTAGCTCCTGTGGCTGCCCCTTACGTTGCCGCTCCATACGCCGTCGCTCCAGCGGCTAGGATCGTGGCTCCCGCTGCTGCCCCATACTTAGCTGCTCCCGCCCCATACGTAGCTGCTCCCGCTTACGCCCGGTACGCCGCCGCTCCTTACTACGCTGCATCTCCTTACTTCGCCCCCTCTGCCCCCCTTATTGCCTACAAGTAAATTATGACTGATACTTAGCCCTTTTTTATACTGAAGAATATATAATTATGACATACTTGTGGTTTTATTTTATGAAAAATTATTTACTCCACCCACACATACGTAGACAATTTACATAAATAAATGTTGTCCGTATATAGCAACACTTCAAGCTTTTAAGAAGCTATATACTAAGTAGTTACTCAACTCATTAGTACAACACAATCATTTATTTTGGCATTGACTCACATCGTTCCCAATTGATTCATTACGAAAATCAATTGAAAATATTTCTTCTGCAGTCTTGTCACATCAACACACACAAGGTTCTAGTTGCGCATGTTATTGTGCGTGATCGAAGTCGTGTGTTTAGTTTCAAGGAAGTTTGCCAGTCCTTGGCAAAAGTGAGTAATTTGCCTACGAACAAAACGCGGTACATGTTACATAAAGAAGTCGTACAACAAAAGGGAAATTAGAGTGGCCTATTTCTGTACAAAGCGTTAATGTTTTGATAAACATATCTAAGTACGAAATCACAGAGAAAAATACTTGTTTGTAGGTCTTCTCGATATCGATTTTAGCTTTACGCGAAAAGGTATAAATTGAATGTAGACTAAAATTATCATAATTTAGGCAACGGATACGTAATGGTAACCTAAACGAAAAGTGGATATAGGTACTTGCAGGTTTTCCTTTATAAGATTGTTGAAAAGGAAGTCTAAGAGAACTACGCACTAGACCAGCTACTTAGCACCCACACTGATTCGCGAGCTAAGAGGTTTGTTTTTCTTTCTACTTATTCTAATTTAGTTTCAGTACACGTTATTTGAAGAAATAAAGCGCTAACTTGACTTTGTTACTGTATTTTTCAAGTATTTCCATGAAGTCTTGTAATACTTATCACTCTTTAATACTTCTATTTCTTTTTATCTTAACACTTCTGTTTCTCAGTGACACACATTCTAGATCCTTAAGATCATCGAGAAATCTAAAATTAAGTATTCGTTTCCTTCTTTTTTTTTTTTTTAATTGATACATTCCACTTCCTTCTTTGACAAATACTTAAGTAGTTTAAAGAAGTGATGAAGGAGAATGCTTCTTCGTCACTTTTTATTCCTATTTGCTATATTTTTCTTCTCCTTTCTTGATTATATACGGGGTGGCGCCGATAATACGCATTAAATTAAACTGCGTAAGCGTATACCTCATGATGTTGCCAGTCTGCATACCAAAAATTATTCGGATATATCCAGTAGTTTCGTCACAGGCCATTATTTTAATTAATTAATCCTGCAATTGGATAGTGCTCATATACGTGTTAGAGTACCACTAGACAATAGAATATTAAATTACTTTGAACGCCCTACGTCAAGTCTGCGTAAGGCAAGTCAACATTATTCAATATCGACAATAAGTGAGTGATGGTGAGTACTAAGTGATGGAACAGTGATTAAGATTAATAAATTTATTCATAAAAAATCTGTGATTTGGTGTAATTTTTTTTATTGAGGATTTATAATAATGGCGCCAAAAGATTACGTCACTACATGACACGGCGCCGTTGTCAAAGTTTAGTGTAGTAAAACCGTACGATTTATAAATGGTGCACTATTTTGTTCACGATTATAAGCTATTTAGTTTATTTGGAAAAAACATATTTTATATTTCGATTTTAGGATTTTTTGGTAGTTTAATAATATATTCCTATGAACTAGTACCACGGGTGTTTTAATTTAATGTCGCATTATTCGGCGCCATGTTGTATATTATATCTACCTAATTATTTTTTTTTTTAAATTGTTTTATACTAGTAACTAGTTTATTGTTATTAACTATTTGGTATTATATAAATGTATTTTTCATATTATAATGTCTAATTAATATTATTTGTGACATTAGTAGACTGACAACCCTAAATATATTTTCCTTCGTTTAGTCCATCCTAAAGATGTCGACAAAAGATTGCCCTATACATTAAGACCGTCCATTGTACACTTGTTTTTTTAAATAATTTATTGTCTTTTGTTTATAAGAAGTGTAATAAACTATATAATAATATTAGTAGCATGTGAAATCTTATGGAATAGGAGGCGCCCTACTATAGGTACCTATGTATAAGACCCAGTTTTCTATAATGGCTATATCACATTGTACTGGGATCGGTCCATTATCGCTGACAGGACTATTTTAGCCAATAAGCCTGATACAATGGTGGTGGACCGAAGTGAGAGGCGTGTAATGATTGTTGACACATTCGTCCCACATAACGGGAACCTAATAATGTATATATATAATAGTATTCACATTTTTTTTAAATCAACGAATCAATAATATTTACTGTGAGAAAATGTGACCCTGTGGGGAATGGAACAGGCATCTTTATCAACGGGTTACTACGTAACCTAGCTAAGATGCCAGTTGCGATATAAATACCTAATTTCGAAAAAAATAGTAATGTACCTTTAATATAAAGTTTATTTGAACTTCAATTCCAAGTCAAAGCCAATGATACACTTCAAAGCAACCCGTTTTAAAAAACGGCAATTTCGTTGGTAAATACCTATTATAAGAAAATAATTTGTACTGAAACTAAAAGCCTACGCTATGAAACAACTCAAAGACGAGTAAGTAGCTATTACTCTAATATTGAATAAAGCACTCACATTAATATAAAGAGGTCAAAATTATTTTAATATTAACCTCTATAGTAGGCAGCTAAAACATTCCTTATTCAAGTCACATGCTGTGCGTGCAATAAGATTTAACCCAACGTCAAACGGAACGCAGAACGGGGGCGAAACGTGGGCGGTATTATGAAGCTGAGTTTCTATAAAACAATTTAATAAAAACACTGAAAAACTGGTCACAATCTTACTGAGCGAGTCACGTGGACCGAAATGTGTTGTGTTAACTTTTCTTTCACTCTTTACCATCTACGAAACACGTGCTGCTTTGAAACGAGTCTCTCTTAGCTTTCCTTTGTATTGTTTACATTCACAAAGTTAATTCCTGCGTAGCTTGTATTTACTTTTGTAGTTTTGTATGTTTGATTGGTGATTTTGATTTTGAAGGTTAATTAGAATAACGTGCCTATGATGATTTCTGGCGTCAAAAGCGTGAATTTCTCGATCATTATACGGAGCAGGCGTTGGATAATAATAATAAATAATATTTTTTTTAAGTAATTTTACAAAGAAATACATAAAACAAACTTATGAATACTTAGTAGTACTAATTTCTAAAAAGATTGGGTTAATTACCTAATTATTCTTATTATGTTAAAATTGTATACATCTAAGTTAGCCACCCTATAGAACTGTTTGTTTGACGTAGTTTATTTAAATATAATTAATTAAACATTAATTAAAATCTGTACATCGTAAAATTTCCCATCAAATAAAACCGATACTCTATATAACAATAAGCAATTAAAGGTGTATTCTTTCGCGGTTCCAATTCTCCGAACCGGCGGCGCCGACCGCGACGGTGGTGTCGCGCACTTGTGAATGCCAATCGCTTGGAATAGTGACGCGTTAAGCAATTACAATTTGATTCATACATGGAGATTATGTTCGCTACGCATAAAATCGAGGCCGTCCTTCATCCGTGATCAAATTCACCGAGAGCTTATTACCATAATTGATGTTTCGTCTGGTTCACGTTGTATACCAAAATTCGCTACGCACACAATCGAACTTACATTATACCTGTATTTTGCGAAGGTTAGGCTGAGGTAACCCTTTCTTACAAATACATTCCACGATATATTTAACTCCTAACTATGATGGGGGAGTCTATTGCAATTTAAGGACGACATCTAAGTTGTACCACTATCTCCTTCTGATCTGCCGCGACTCCCCCTCTCCCCGGGTGATTTCAGGGCACCAACTTTGTGTTTTAGGGACCCTCTGCTCGATCGGCATACGGCAGACACATCCAGCTCAGTCACTCTTAAGCTGGGCAGCCTTCTGAGCTACGTCAACGATCTGTGTTTTGGAGCGCAGTATAGTAAGTATATAAATAATTTACTTAAGTAAATATTGTTATTTTTTGACGACCACCCAAAAATCATATGTCGTGACAAACAAGATGATGGACAAGTTGTTGCAAAAAGAGAGGTTGATGATACCAGCCAGTTACATCAGATATTGTTACGATTCATGTTATAATCTAGGCGCAGTATTGACATTTTCCGAACGATGTTTAAATTGGTTGATAGGAGATCTATATAAGCTGTTATTTGATATCACTTTCATCTTATTACACCTATGCCCAAGATTGCATTAAAGTGTATCTCATCTCCTTTGTGCTTTGGACGGCGAGCAATTGGTAGCTCGCCGTGCGGCCATCCGTTTACCGTCCAGAACGAGCACGAGTCGTCGACGGCGCGTAATGTTCTACGCGCGCCTCAAAGAGATGTCAGCAAAACTGTAGGGGCCCAGCAGGGTCGAAGCCTACTGGGGCCATAGGTTTGCTTCCAAAAAGGAAACCCGGGGTCCATAAACGCAAGGCAAAGAAGGAACATAGGAGTGGGTTTTAGTCAGTAAAAGTCAAACACGGCCCTCCCGCTCCGTCCTAGGGCGAAAGAAATAATTGGATGACTTTAAAAAATCTCCTTTGTACTTTGGTGCCACATACAGCATATATGTCCTCTAAGTATTGCATTTTGTCGATATTATCAAAATAAGCCAGAGTGCCGTATCTTAGCTCATACATTATGAACTGCCACAGGTAATTATTTAACGTAATTGTTGCCCTGACAGCAGGGACGCCGACTCCGTGGGTGCTCAGGGGCTCGAGTACCCATGAGAAATAAACAGTGGGTGCAGAGCACTCCTGAGAATAAACATCAACAAACAGATCAGTAGTCGCCTTTTAGGTTACGTATAAATTAATATAATATTACTTGATACTAAAAACTTGTTTCATTTTTATATAATGGTTTAATTTTATATTTTTGTCAAACATAATTATAATTAAGTACGCAGTATGTAAGTAGTACATTTATTTATTAGTCGGTCTATCAGAGTGCATTTCTCTTCTCACACTTCACCACTTTTTCGAGTCCATCGAATGAGCATGATCACCCATGAGGTTTTCTAATAGCCGGCGCCCCTGCCTGACAGTGATATATCGAGCAGCAAACATTTACCAAAATGATTGACACTCACTTATTTTATGCACATATCCTATAGCAAGAAATAAAAATAAAAAAAAATATATAAAGACAAGTTTAATATATCGTTCGAATTTTTTGACGCCATATATTAAACTAGCTTCTGCCCGCGGCTTCACTCGCGTGAAAGTAGTTTTCTCTATACAAACTTTGGACCCCGCCCATCCCCTTAGGGAGTAAATTTTGGAAAATCCTTTCTTAGTGCTCGCCCACGTCATAAAATGAAACCTTGTGCAAAATTTCACGCTCCTAGTCCCAGTAGTTTCGGCTGTGCGTTGATATGTCAGTCAGTTTACCCTTTTAAAAACCTATAGCTATAGCTTGTACTCGTAGCTCAGGACTATGCACGGACTGAAACCCTACTGTAATAATATTAGTATATATACCTTTATTAATATTATTATAGTAGATTAATTAATTAATTTATAACCAATAAAAATTTAAAACTGCCATTGTTACTTTTTTTTGCCTAACCATCATTTCTGTTTACACAGTTTGCATATTGATATTCAGTCTACAATATGAATCACAGTTTTGTAACTTGGTAGGTATATAACAAGTCAAATATGTCTTTTGCTTACTAATAGGAAAATGGGTTTAGCTCATAAATTGTATGATGTAAGGTTGAGCAGTGGTGGCCAAGTGGTAACTTACGAGTTGTAGGTCGCGGGTTCAAACCCAGCCAGGCGCATTACTTTGTATAATTTATTTCATCACCACTGCTCTCAAAACGGTGAAGGAAAACATCGTGAGGAAACCGGCATGTCCTAGAACCAAAAATTTGAAGACATGTGACATTCACCAATTCGCACTGGGCCCGCGTGGTGGATTACGGCCCCTTCCCTCTCCCAGAGAGAGGAGGTCTGAGTCCCAGCAGTGGGAACATTAAAAAAGGCTGATTATGCTTAAGGATGAAATCGTCGTTATTCACTCGTCCGCTGAGCGACATGGTCACCAAGAAGTTCTACAATGAGTAATACTATGGTTTTACATGCAAGCAGTGTTCGATCAGCCACGCAGTAAGAGTAGCAAACGCAACGGGCCCCGTGCATTGTGAGTGTTTTGTCAGTGGATGTCCAATGGGGGCCCCATTGGACAACCAAAAACAACTCACTTTGCTTTATGAATTCCAACTTCTTATAGATTTCCCATAAAGACAATAGGGGTAACTGTCTATGGATTCATCGCTACATACTAAGTTCCTTGCGGCCTGTTTTTGAAAAATAAGTTAACCCTAGAACCCCCGCGTCTGATTTGTCCGACGAGTGTTTTCGCGTCTTATTTGCCAGGGTCGTGTGTTTGCGACTGAGTAGAGTACTCATCTCGTTTAGTTCTTCAATCACCATAGGTGACAGAAGAGCTGACGAGATGGAGTATTTGGCCGTGGATGTGCGACCCAGGCGGAGTGACGCGAGAGTGTTTGTCGGATATATCCAAAATAGGCGGTTAAATGGTTAAAGAATTCTTTATAAACTTAAGATTAAAGGAGCCCATTTCTGGTTTAATCTGGCAATTTGTAAAAAATGTCTCATCATCATCATCATCGTTTCAGCCGAAAGACGTCCACTGTTGGACATAGGCCTCCCCCAAGCGTCTCCACAACGACCGATCCTGTGCGTCTCGCATCCATAGGATTCCCGCGACCCTCACCAGGTCATCGGTCTACCTTGTGGGAGGCCTTCCAACGCTGCGTCTTCCGGTACTTCGCCATTCCAGAACCTTTCGTCCCCATCGACCATCCGTTCTGCGAGCAATGTGCCCTGCCCACTGCCACTTAAGTTTGGTGATTCTTCGGGCTATGTCTGTAACCTTGGTTCTCCTGCGGATATCTTCATACCTTCCTCCTTTTTCTCCAAAAAATGTCTACAAAAAGAATACTGGGTGAGATACAAAATAAGTGTAGAAGAAAAGTTCTATATTATTTTTGTATTAAATATGTTTGTGTGTGTATCTTTATCTCTTTTACGCTCAAACGGCTAAACGAAATTGGATAAGATTATATAAATAGCACTATATTATCCCAGGAGTGTGTTCCCATGAGATAATTTTCTACGTTCAGTATGGTAATAAATCAACAAACAGGCCTCATAGTATTTTTAGGACTATTGGAAAAACAGATCAGTATCAAACGTCCGTACACGGTAAGAAATTACCTTTGTTAAAGTTAGTTTTATTATTTCCATCAGTTTCCATCTATATATATTTAGAAGGCGTACGAGGAGCCGGAGTCAACTCCCAGAAGCCTCTTAGACATTTTTCATGGAACGTGGTACAAAGTGGCGATTATCTCTGAACACGCTATGCTAGTGCACCCAAGAACAACTCCCGGTCAGTGGGAAGGTATTGCGATATATGGATGATAAACAAAGATGATGGATGAAATTCGATTTGAGAGTCGATTGAGAGGCGAACCAAGAGGATCATCGGCAATGATGCACTTGTCGAGTTGAAGCTCCAAAGCCTTGGTTATCGGCGCCGAGTTGCTAGCCTGTTGGTTTTCTATCGTTTACATTTCGGGGAGTGTGCACTGCAATTGCACAATCTAATTCCGCCAAGTCCGTTCCCTCATCGGACTACCAGACGTACTGCGTCCACCGGTACTTGGTAGACATCCCACCCATACATACATAGCGTTTTGGGAACACATTTATTGTGCGTACAGCTGTGTTTCCTGATAGCTATAACATAGGGGTTCAAGAGTGAATAGGTTACTTCTAGGTAAGCGTCCTCCATCGTCGGTCACATCGTCGCTTACCATCAGTTAAGATGGTGGTCAAACGCGAGCCTATCAATAAAAAAAAATGTAATAACTAACGGTCCCGACAGACGTTCTAGCATTGCATCAGAAAAAAAATTGAGAACCCAATTACAGCGCCACCTAGCCATCCAGGGAGCCTCTCAAATATACAAACAAAGTTTCATCTAAATCGACTATGCCGTTTAGGAGGAATTAAGTGACAAACAAAAAATATATGTAACGATAAATATCATTTATTTATCTCATATAGGTA
Organism: Mythimna impura; assembly: GCA_905147345.3. Classification (NCBI taxonomy): domain Eukaryota; kingdom Metazoa; phylum Arthropoda; class Insecta; order Lepidoptera; family Noctuidae; genus Mythimna; species Mythimna impura. The sequence continues at coordinate 15,340,458 of LR990357.1, read as the reverse complement.
GGTAGTTTGATGCGTTGTAACATATTTTGTCTTAAAACTAAAAGCTTTGTGAGAGCTGGAATCTGAACTAGCTTCGGGAACTGTATGACAGATCTCCAGGCTGACACTCTTTTAAACATAATCGCATTTTGCGGTATATAGATAGAGCTAACCACACTAAAGATTTATATTGATTGTTTACAAATGTTAATGGAACAGAAATGCTCTACAGGTGTAGTAATATATTTATTTACATGCAGAATGTCTCGTTAGAATAAAATATGTGGTTATTTCACATCGTGTTTTGTCGATAAATTACCTACTAGTGACTGTTGTCTTTCTTAATGTTGATATAGAATTCATTATCCAACGTTTATGTATATTAATCGAGTAGTTGAATAACTGATGGCTGGTTTATTATTGCTTAAAACTTGCTTATGAAGTATGAAGGGTGACCAAGTCGGATGTATATGTCACCGGAAAATTGCAAACGCCGTATGATTGTAAAATATCGCAAGAAATTGTAAACTGTATTTGGTATACAAAACGATTTTTCATAATATATCAAGAAATTATAATCTAAGAAAGTTTTATTACAATCTTAAGGAGTCTGCATTTTCCAGTAACATATACAATGGCGTTTTGCCACCATTTCGATTCGAGGCCAAGTTTTGATATTGTTTGGTATCCATTTTTTATTTAAAGAGTAGTTGGTTTAGGATAATTTTTAAAACAATAACTACTGCATTAATTGTACTCTAAAGTCTAAAGTGGACTGATAAACGAAAAAAAGGAATCAACCAATTTTTAGGGTAAACAATCGAATTCGCACCAGATTTTGAATTTTTAAGATGGATTGGATGGATTTATAGTGGGAAATCTTAAACACTTGAAGCAAAATATTTTTTACTTTGATAGTAGGGAATAAAATATGCCAAAAATTAAAAAAAAACTCGACATAAATTATACCGCATTATTAGATAGAAGAAATGTGGAAATTCGGCAGCTGTTATTTACCACACAAAATTGCAAAGTCGATTACTTACACTTAACACTTATATTATAAAAGCAATAGTTTGTTTGTATATATGTGTGCATGTTTGTGTGTTACTCTTTCACGTTTAAACGGCTGAATGATTTAGATGAAATGATGGTGCACAGGTATATCAAGCCCTGGAATAGCACCTAAGATAGTTTTTATCACGAATGAACCTTTGAGATTTATTTATTTAATACTTCATGCACATAAAGGTACAGAGGCGGACTTAATGCCTTAATCATTTTCTACCAGTCAACCTTTGGGTGATGCAGAGAAGAATAGTGGTAGGTGCGACAAAAAAAAGAAAAAAAAAAGGTGAGATAATTTTATACTTTCACGCGGGCAAAGCTTCTAACAGAAGCTAGTATAATAGTTTATGGAAAAATGTCGGTTGGTGTTTGTTGAATAAAAAAAATATCATATTATACATCCACAGTATTATTTGGCTACCCTGTACAAGATGTATTATGATGAGTTTGGATAAACTGAAAGTTTATCGAAATGTTTCTCTGATAGTATAAAGTTTTATCACAGCCTCGAGTCTCTTCCCTTCATTGATATTCATGTTATGAATGAATTTGCTAACCAGGTACCTACAACAAACTTATCATGAGTAAACTCATAATTAATATTCAAGATAAACTAGATTTTCATCTAGCTAAACTGTATTATTTAACTTAAGATAATTTACAGTTCAATTTTAATTAAATAAATCATAATTTTACTTACAGTATTTTATTACTTTTTTTACACTGGCAAGGCTAATAAAATAACTCCAACTTTTGGCCCGAAGAGGCACTTAACCGTGTGTCTAATTGTTTAAGTTATATAATATTCCTAAGAATGACCGGCACTTTGACATATTCGGTAAGCGATGGTGTCCATACGACACCTAATTGAGCATGCGCAGGTCCTGTCTAAGGAAAGTGAAACCGTCGGCTACCAACATAGACGTAATGCTTGCAACAGTATGAACTATATAACGACATGTAACACATTCATCGATACATTTCATCGTTGACACTCGACTGACCGAGTTCAGTTATCAAATTAATCAAAATGTCCTTCACAAGATTAGTAAGTATTTGGATCATTGGAGAAAGCTCTCAAAATTATAATAACATTGAACTTTTATTAATTATTCTGTGTTTACCTTTACAGGTCATTTCTGCCATCGCCATTATAGCTAGCTGTAATGCTAGCGGCTTTGGTCACATCGCTCCTGCCTTCAAGACTTTCAGTCCATCAGTAGTTCGGTATGCTCCGTTCTACAATTTCCCGAATGGAGTGGGAGTGAGGTCTATACATGCAGTGGCTCCAGTGGCACGTGCTCCAGTGTTCGCAGCGCCGGCACCAGTGTTCCCGGCGCCTGCTCCAGTGTTCCCAGCTCCTGCTCCAGTGTTTGCGGCGCCTCCACCAGCGTTCCCTGCGCCCGCACCGGTCTTTCCAGCGCCTGCTCCCGTGTACCCAGCACCGGCTCCAGTCTTCGCAGCTCCAGCACCCGTTTTCCCAGCACCTGCACCGGTATTTCCTGCACCAGCTCCAGTGTTCCCCGCGCCAGCCCCTGTGTATCCCAGATTTGCCCCAACTTACGCTGCAGCTCCAGCATTCGCCCGTGCTGTACCTTCATTATCGGTGGCGCCATTCTCCCCCATCGTGAGGCCTGTAGCAGTACCTCAGCCAGCTCCATATTTCGCACCTGCTTTCGGGCCCGCCCCCGTTCCTGTAGCTAGGGCACCCATCAGCATATCCCCATATGCGCCCGTGCCATACGGCCCAGCACCCATATTCAAACAGTTTGCATGGAAATGAATCTAGTCTTAATTAGTTAATTATAATATAGTGTCATTGTTTTCTAGTTACATAACGTACTTAGTCATTACTTTTTATACCAAATTTTGTAATTAAATTATAAAAATTTACTCAAGCTTTCATTTAAACATTTCTACCCCTAATAGTACTCGTACTCATCATGTATTTGACGTTAGTAAAACAACATTTATATTATTTTACAGTAAGAGTAAATCTTTTTCGTTTATTGCTTATTGTATTAGTGAAGTCCGCATCAAAATCCGTTGCGTGATTTAGGAGGAGTTACGTGATACACAGACAGAAATCGACTTGTTTTATTCTATTTAAAACTCTAACTATATATAAACTCTGTCCGTGATGAAAAATTAATGCAGTTGTTGTATTTCTAACAGAAAATCTAGTTTTGTACATGGTAAAGTAACTTAGATAAAATAAAAGGATCTTTAGACAGTCTTCAAAGAAACGTGTTGCATTTTTAGATGTTATGATGTTAATTAATAACAGTTTTTAGGGTTCCGTACCTCAAAAGGAAAAAACGGAACCCTTATAGGATCACTTTGTTGTCCGTCCGTCTGTCTGTCTGTCCGTCAAGACCCTTTATCTTGAGAACGTGTGAAGATATCGAGTTGAAATTAAAACCATATACTCAAGTCTGCGGTCCCTTGAAGCTGTGAAAAAATCAATTATCTGAGTTAACGGGAAAAAAAAGATACGGCCGTTTATGTCGCAGAAAACGTGTATGTCGACACAGTAATACTCAAAGGTAAAAAAGCAATTGAGACATGACGAGCTCTGAATCGTTTTATAAACATTTGTTCAGTCAATATCCAATAGGACACGAGGCCTAAACATAAAGAATAAGCATAATCAACCTTATAATGTTCCCACTACTAGGACTCAGGTCTCCTCTCTAAGAGAGGCAATAGGCCGTAATCCACCACACGGGTCCATTGCGGATTAGTGGATGTCACACGTCTTTAATTTTTGGTTCTAGGACATGCCGGTTTTCCCACAATGTTTTCCTTAACCGTTTAGAGACCAGTGGTGATGAAATAAATTACACAAAGTAATGCGCCTGGCTGGATTTGAACACAACAACATACAACTCGTAAGTCGGGACCGTTTCCACTTTGCCACCACTGTTCTTTGGACACGAGGCACTTAGAAAGAAACATTTTAATAATTACTCTTTTCTTTATTTATCACGAGTCAATAAAACAAAACTAGGACAAGTTCAATAGTCGAATAAACTTGGGGTCATCTTGAAACTACTTTGTGAAGATTATTTCGCCACGTTGACAGGAGCTTTAGTCGACATCTGAAGAGGGTGGTCACGATTTAATTCATTGATACCACATCCATCACAACTTCCATTGAACTCTTCCGGCGACCCAAGTGACCCATCTCTAGTAGGAAGATTATCTGTAAAATAAGGTTTTTTCAAGTCATCGATCAAAGGTCATTAATGAAATCAGCCCCCAAGCCAAGTTACAACCGTTTTGTTTCGATTCTCTTTCGTCGATCGCCTCAAGTCAGCCACGCCTCGGATTCCTTTATTATCTGACGTTATCTCAACACTCAGTCACGTGGTCAGAACAAAGGAATAGGATGCGTGGCCGACTCGAGGCGATTGACGAAAGAGAATCAAAACGAAAAGGTCCTAACTTGGCTAGGCCTGCTGGCGTTGCTTGGTAGAAATTAATGATATAATTTATACAATTGAAACAATATATTTATGTATATACTACGACTAGTTACTGATATCAGTCAGGGGTCACGATCATGTACTCTAATATGGCTAATATAGCCTATTTTTGACGTATATGTGAATGCACAGTGCGGACTCGTTAAAGCACCATCGATGTGTAGGTATTGGATGTTGGAGGGCGGCTTATTTTTTATGACCTCTCACATGACGTCAAGATCAAGCTTCCGCTGGTCTTTAAAAGTGTTTAAATATATTGCTTAAATACGCGTCTACAACCAACAAACAATAATTATTTATTTAATCGTAGGAGAACCAAAAGTTATAACAAAGGGATAACAAATAGTAACATCAAATAGTAGACATTGAGCCAATTACAGGTTCGCACGGTTAGATGCAGAAAAAGTAATAGAAAACTAAGGATCACTATTAAACACGATAAAAAAGAATAATAATTAAATATCACTTGAGTACAATCAGCACTATGCACTTTTGATATAGTCCGCATTCAGTTGAGAATCATGGGTTTGCCCACCTGCATTTGAACCATGAATCGAGATGATTTAAGCTGACAGTAATATTTAGTGTTAATTTCTTCCAAAATAAGTATATAACTTGATAGCACTTTGTATCCTACTATAAAAAAATAATCAGATATCCTCAGAAGTAACTTTGTATCAGCAAAAGGTGCATACACACAACCAGAAGAAAGTAATCGTCAAAAATCCCCTAACTGAAATGATCTGCAGATCTTTTTTCCTCTGAGATATTACTGCAGGTGTCTATGTACTGATGAAAAGATGATGCGGTTCTTTTCGATGTGTGTTATGGAAATAATTAATTTGTTTGACGGTTTAAGTTATTAATAAAGAACCATTTTTTATGAAACGAAACCGAGTAAGGTAATTATCGGAAGAGTTACCTCGGCTCTAAAACACAAAGGGCAACTGAAGGAACAGGAAGGGATAGGTTTTAGTCAGTAAAAGTCTGACACTCCTTGTCGCTCCACCCAGAGCGGCAGGCTATAGTAGATATTAGGTTTTGTATAGACAACCACAGACTAAGCTGTGACATCAGACAACTGTCTTTATTGTCTAGTGTCTACCTATGGTGCAGCACAGTTATGCCCGGTTTGCACATGGCCCGACAGATTGCTGTATTTTATTGTGCGTCTATTTGGGCAGAATAAACATGTTTTCTTTCTTTCTTTCTTCTTTCTATTTGTCACCTCAAAAAAAAAAAACATATAAGTAGGAACCTGTATGCATAATGATGCATACAGGTTCCTACTTATATGTTTTTTTTTCGTCATCAGTTTCCTGAACCATATTCCATAACGTCACATACACTTTATTTATGAGAGTACAGAAACTAATTTATAGATACTATACTGAATATTAGTCTACTTGTAAGAAAAACCACATTTACTGGAAGTATTATTATAGATTAAAATATTTCGTGAATAGTCAGTGAAAAACATAAATAATTTTGTCATAACATTTATTTTATAAAAAGTAAAAAAATATATCTAGTCTTTGATAAATGTCTTTTCTATAGGAAGGTCAGTCGAGTGTTCTTTTCTAATCTATCGTACGTATGCTGGGGCGTAACCGAAGGGACCGGCGCGAACCAGTGGAGATGCGGCGTAGGGGTAAGGTGCGGCGTATGCTGCTGGGGCAGCGTATGGGCCGGGCAGTACAGGTGCTGCGCCAGCAAAGTAGGGTCCGGCAGCGTAGGAGGCGGCAGCGTAGGGAGAAGCAGCGTAAGGTGCAGCAGCAAAAGGAGCCGCAGCATAGGGAGCACCGACGTAAGGACCCGCAGCGAAAGGTGCAGCAACCAGAGGGTTAAGTGCCTTGTTGACCACGCTGACCTGCGCCGCATACGGTGGGATATTCTGAGGCACAGCATGAGCGTACCCTACTGCCGCCGGAGCTAAAAGGGGTGCCGGCGCCACTGCAACTCCACTGCATTCCGCTCCGATGGTGAAAGCCGCAGCGATGAGCACGATCTGAAATGCGGAAATTGTTAATACTTTACTAATACATTCTATTGAAGACATTCGAATTCCAATTGTTCGATCAAAATACTCACAGATTTGAAAGAAAACATCTTGCTTGATTTGGTAGTAGACCTTCCTTAACGAAAAGAGGATGTGAAGTGTGACTATCTAGAAAAAGTATTGGCTTTTTATACCTTGTTTATTGTAATTCAGATATCGTCCGACAATATAAACATTTGACGTATTGCGGCCGGTCATTTGGGATTCGCGGAGGCGTGCGCGGAGAAATGGAGCACATTGGGAAACTTTTTGTTGTGAAACTTATTTTTTTTTTTGCCGTTGCGAATTTCTGGTGCAAGACGTGTAGGTACTAAGTATCCTTTGTTGATGCAAGTGGAATGTAACGTTTAAAATTCATCAATGGTAATCAATATTCAAGACGAAACGAAGCATTTGTAACAGATTGAACACGATCAATATACCTACAACTTTTAGGAAACGATTTAATCCGAGAATCTCGTGTTTACAAATCAACAGCTTCAGAGGTCAAACGTGATAAAGCTACGCTCGCCAAGGTCGGTCCGTGGATGGGTGACCGTCCATTGCATATTTACCGAGTTTCCAGCGAGCTTTAGAGATCACGTTAATCCGTTGGTCCAAGTTGTCATTTGAACATCTTGGTCAGTTGTTACGGAGAATCTGAAGCCAGAAAACCTGACAGCAATCTTGCCACGGGGTATGGTATTACCCAATTGGTTGTGAACGTCAGATAGTTGCTCCTCGTATTATAAAATACTGGTATTTAGCTACAGTCGGTTTAACTTGTAACTGACCCCAAAATAGTTGAGAGAAGGGAACAAAAAATAAAGACCACAGAACCTACAAGGATTTTTTGGCACATGAATGACTTTGATAGGTGTGATAGCCGAATGGTTAAGGGATCCGCCTCTCATGCATGAGGTTACGGGTTTGAAACCGGGCAAGTACCAATGTGAATTTTTCAATTTATATTACTTTTCTAAGTTTATCTAGGACATTACTGACACCCCATCATTACTGTACTTCGGACAGCTTGTAAATCGGTTGGTCCCGGTTGTGAACGTGAGACACCAGAAAGTAGCCATCAGTGCATACAAGGAGTAGCGTGTTGCCCAGTAATTGGGCTGTGGAAGCCAGATAGGCAGTCACTCCATGTAAAAAAACGGGTACTCAGCTGCATTTGGTTAGATTGGAAGCCGGGTAGGCTTCCAATCTAACCGTGCTAAGAGTGCTAGGGAGTTGATTATAAATAACATTAATAGGTTTTTTTTTTTTTTTTTTTTTTAATTCATATAAACCAGTGCTTGACTGCGAACCCACCTGATGGTAAGCAGCGATGCAATCATTGATGGTGAGGCGCACTAGTTTATTAAGAGCCTATTCACTCTAGCCTTGAAGACACCTAAATTATAGTTGGACGGGAAGACCGCAGCAGGCAAATTGTTCCAGTCCTTCGATGTACGCGGTATAAACGACGAAGCGAAACGCTTAGTCCGGACCGTTGAAGTTTCAACAACGTAAGGGTGGATACTCGCCGTACGTCGGGTTGTCCGATGGTAGAAAGGAGATGGCGGAATCAAGTCATGCAATTCCCGCGCACACTCTCCAAAATGCAACCTGTAAAATACCGATAGGCTGGCTACCCTGCGCCTGTGCTCGAGGCTTTGTAGATTGGACTTAACCAAATCTGGATCCCCAATTAGCCTCTTCGCACGCCTTTCCACTGAGTCCAAAGCTGCTAGATGGCATTTTGCAGCACCAGCCCATATGTGACTGCAGTACTCCACACACGATCGGACCTGTGCTTTGTATAACATCAGAAGCTGTCCCGGTGTGAAGTACCGTCGGACCTTTGCAAGAACGCCTAGTTTTCAAGCAGCTACCTTGGCTTTGGACTCAATGAACCGCCCAAAATTGAGGTCTGAAGAAATTTCAACTCCCAAGAGCTGAAGGCGGTCGGTGCACTCCAGAGATACATTCTGAAAAGCAGGAGCCAAGGCGAACGGACTCCTTTTGGCGGTGAACAGACACGCTTGTGTTTTGGCGGCGTTGAATCCTACCAGATTGGTTTCGCCCCACATGGAGACTGCCTGAATTGAGACATTCGTACGCTCTACCATAGCCTCTCGTTCGGCCCGGATTAGCTCCTTACTAGCCCGAGCACCTGGCAGGTATCTCTCTACAACTGTGCTATCATCTGCATACCCATAGATACCGGGCATCAGCAGATCGTTAATAGGTGCTGGTAATACCAGTATTTTACGTGGAGTAACAGCCTATCTGACCCCATAACCTCATTACTAGATAACACAGTACCTATTGATAAGACTGGAAACCAAACACCCCAACAACGTCCGATCGTCCGGTAACCGTCCGGACCGAACCCAAGTCGTCGACGACGCGTTGTTTTCCACGCGCGCCTCTTGGAGATGTCAGCAACCGTAGGGGCCCAGCAGGGTCGAAGCCTACTGGGGCCATGGGTAATGCGAAAGAGATCCCGGGGCTCTGGAAAAATGGCAAAGAAGGAACAGGAGTGGGTTTTAGTCAGCAAAAGTCTGACACTTTCTCCCGCTCCATCCAAGAGCGCGGATGTCATTAGACGATTTTCCAAACCGAAAAAAAAAAATTACCTACTGGTACTACTGGTAGCCTTGGTTTGAGTTCCGAAAGGGAAACCCGTGGTCCTGGAACGCAAAGGGAAAGGAAGGAACAGAGGTGTGGTTTTCGTCAATAAAAGTTGAGCTCCCGCTCCGCCCTAAACCAGGAGAAGTCATTAGACAACTTCCCGACTTAAAAAAAAACATACTCGTAGTTGGGAAAAAGTTAGGCAGGTAGGCAGGAAAGGAAATAATCTGAATTCGCAAAACAACTAGTAGGTTTAATTACTGTACTTAATCCTATGGTGCCATGGTTATACCATTTTAAGCATTCCGTATACGAAAGGGTGCCAACGGGACTCTATTATTAAGCCGCTGCTGTCCGTCCGTCCGTCTGTCTGTCTGCTCATCCATTTGTCAGTGGACTAACTGTATTTCATAAACCGTAAGAGGTAGAGTTGAAATTTTCACAGAATGTGTATTTCTATTGGCACTACAACAACAAATAATAAAATTAAAGGGGGTTTCCATACAAGAAACGTTGTGTGTTGAGTCGTGTCGTTATTGCTTAATTTTAATATATTAGCACGGAACCCTTTGTGCGTAAATCCGACTCGCACTTGGCCAGTTGTACAATTCGTTGCCCCACACTAAAAAGTACTCCTGTATCGTTGATGCGCTCACATACTCTTATACCCGGAACAATTATCTGTGGGCACACAAATATTTGTTCTGTGCGGGAATCGAATCCATGACACACAGTGCAGCAGCCAATCGCTCAACAGCTTAACTAATCGTATCAGCTTAGATAATAAGTACCACAAAAGGAATCAAAGGCATAATTGAAGAATTAACACCAACTAAAATCATCAAAAACAAGATAATGCAATCGAATCATGTTAAAGAGTCTCCGAAAGTACCTACCACTGAATATGCTGATGATGAGATGCAATGCACCGACTCTAAACTTGTATCAATTAACGTTAAATAAGCAAGAGATGGAGTTGTACTTAACCATACTTTTAGACAAATCTGTGTACTAAACGATGTTGTTGCATAAAATTTACTTGCTAAATTAAGTGAGCTCTATCGTGCAGACAATCAAAGCAGGCTTCGGCTAAAATCCACAATTTAAATCAAAGGAATTAGATTAGTAGAGAAATCTTCACTTGACCTACTTTTTAATGGTAGATAACAAGTAAGATTTCGCCTTACAAGCAGTTATGTGTATGACAATATACGTTTAATGTTCCAGTGAATTTCCCTTTTGTCAGTTACATAACGTGCAGTGAAATTGGTGTGCACAGAGTTCAAATTAGAATGCTCGGTCCGTCAACGAAGTCTGGGTCAAAAATCAACCGCGAGCCAGCGCGATGTCCTGCGCATTATTTAGCCGTGCATGCGTGGTTCGTCCGCGGTGTTGCTCAATGAAACTAACAGTAGTATAAAACGTGACGATGCCCAGGAGACGGCACAGTCCATCGGATTTTTCAGTGTAATCACTTGTGAGCAGTCACACATCCCAAGCAAAATGATCGCCAAATTCGTTGTGAGTTTGTTGTCTTTTACTTCCTTTAATCTCTCAATGTTTTCAAATTTCTCTCTTTCTCTCTCTTCTTTTCACTAAAACTAGCAAATAGTTAAGTACGGCTTCAAAAGAAGAGACTTCAATTATCCTTTGAGTTTAACAGGACCAACCACCCACACTACATAATCCCCTGGACAAATGTCAGCCATACTTTCGTATTAAAACGAGCTTTGACATCAACTAGTTAGTTACATTACTTACCAATACCTAATAAATAAACAGACTTTATACAAAAATGATATCTACGCTGTTTAAAGTATTCATTAATTCCACATTTCTATTAACCATTCCCAGAAAGTAAAGTAAATGGTGTGATTTTCGCATGACTTTAAAGTCGAATTCATAATCATTATCTGCCAAAACTTTTCTCTGAATTCAAGACATCTTTAGAACCATAATTTAGAATTGAAATGTTGTTTACTGTTTTTCTGTTTGCAGGTTGTATTCGCCCTCGCCGTTGCTGTAGCCAACGCTGGCGTGGTTGCTCCTGCAGCGTTGGTTGCCCCAGTCGCTCCTGCGGCGTACGTGGCTCCCTATGCCAGCTCCTACTCGGCGCACGCTGTGAACCACGCCGTGGCTACTCCTGTCGTCTCAGCCCCCTACGTCGCCGCAGCCCCGTACGCCGCAGCCCCGTACGCCGCAGCCCCCTACGTCGCAGCTCCCGCCGCGCCCTTCGTAGCTCCCTCAGCACCCTACTTCGCCAGATACCTCTCCGCCCCATACATCCTATAAACGAATTTGGTGATATCATTGCCTAGTGACTTGCTCAGAAAATATGCTTCCTAGTTATTATTATGTATTTTGTTGATATACAAATTTATACATAGTTTAGATTTTTATTTGGAACCTTTTTTTTAAGAACGGTGATCGGAATGCAGCTTAAGCAAACGTTAACATACAATGCGACCTGCTTTGATTACTAATGAATGACTCGTGACTTACATCAGACGACGGGCGATGTTAAAACAACTCTTGACGATGGATGATTGCCACTAGTGCATATTTTAGTTTCACTGAATATTTTTTAAAGGTGGGAAATTGTCAAATTACATCTCCCGCTCTAGGTGGAGTGACAAGGAATGTCAGACTTTTACTGACCAAAACCCACGTGTGTTGCTTCAATCACCCTGCGAATCCCGACGTTCAGAACGTCTCCTGCACCGGCGGTTGGGGAATGAGAAAGTTCTCTTTTTCACAGTTCCAGTCACTTCCTTCGCTCCCATCGCTGCTTCGCAGAAGGTGACTGCTTGCCACTCTCTCCTGCCCCGTACCATACCAGCCCATACCATGGCCTGAACACCTGGGAGATGACAGCGCGATTTGGTGGAATCCTTGGTCCAAGATTACCTTACTCGTGTTGACTGTTTCAATTGTTTTCTGACCTTTATTGCTTTGCTAAAATGAAAAAATTACCTATTTTGATAAATTCTTGATAAAACAGCAGCAGTGATGGTCCAGTGATAACGGCCCCGACTTACAAGTTGTAGGTCGCGGGTTCCAAGTGTTCCAACCTAGCCAGGCGCATTGCTTTGTGTAATTTATTTCCTCACCACCGCTCTCAAAACATTAAAAAAAACACCGTGAGGAAACCGGTATGTCTTAAAACCAAAAATTCGAAAACATGTGACATCCACCAATCCGCACTGGGCCATCTGGCGCATATAGGAGAGGGAACCTGAGTCCAGCGATGGGAAAATTCTATGGCTGATTACGCTATACTATGCTTGATAAATCTTGATTGCGTCACTATCGCGTTTGTGTGTGTGTGCGTAGATACCAATACCGATACGCTAGTAATGTAGTGTGTCGATTCCCATATTATTTGACTACTTAAGATAACTCATTTCCCAAAAAAACTCTACCTAAGTACATTTAAGTAAAATTTCAGTGCCAGTATTATGATTGGGGGCTTTTTTAAGTTTCCCAGCTTAAAAAAAATCCCCAATCATAATACTGTAATCTATATAATATAATATATCATCCAATGACTTCTCCCGCTCTAGGGCGAAGCGCGAGGGCATGTTGGACTTTCACTGACTAAAACCACACCTATGTTCCTACTTGGCCTTTTGCGCTCCAGGACCACACTTACGGAAGTAAATCCATGGCCCCAGTTCTAAATCAAAATGTGCATTATTCTAGTTACGTATTTAGGTGGGTGGTAACGTAGTTTGATATGGAAATAGTTAAGTACGTTCTGTGACTTTGTCAACTTATTTTCTCCCAGTACTTCGAAGGTAGGTAGGTACGTATTTATTATGGGTTCCTTCCAAACTTACTGCCTACAAGGCTACTGAGACCCATGTAGGTATTTACGTCAAGTTTATCGAAACAGAAAGGGACGCCGACTCCGTGAAATAAACAGTGGGTGCCGAGCACTCCTGAGAATAGACATCAAGAAACAGATCAGTCATCGCCTCTTAAGTTACGTATAAATTATAATATTTCTTGATAATAAATAATGGTTTAATTTTATATTTTTATCAAACATAGTAATTAAGTACGCAGTATGTAAGTAGGACCTTTATTTGTCAGTCGATCAGTGTGCATTTCTCTTCTCACACTTCGCCACTTTTTCGAGTCTTCAAATGAGCATGAGCACCCATGAGGTTTTCTAAAAGCCAGCGCTCCTGGAAACAGGAATCCATCTAACATTTCATAACGGACGAAAAACACACTTACCTACATATTTCAGTGCCAAAGTGAGATTGAATTATTTCGTGCGGAAAGACACGAAAGTGACAGACATTATACTTCCATTATTTTTACTTCATCGAACCGATGCCCATGTTTCTATTATTTTCAAGGAAAACCAGCCATATTTTTGAAGAAATACTATTTGGTTCACCTAATTCTAAGAGGCTACAAGGACGCGTTGTTCACGTTGCCGCGTCGGTTGCTTACGATGGCCGTCGAGATGAGAGCGATGCAATGAAATTAAGACATGATATATGGATGATACTACAATAAGAACTGTAAAAAAAATACTAAAAGTACAACATTTTGTAGTTTCGTCATACTTTTTGGTTGTGGTACTCCTCAGCTAAACCTAATTAGTGGAACCGTGGAACCAATGGAATAATATACCCATTGATCTGAAATAAATGGATATTATTATTATTACAAGTGTGCCCATAAAGTTTGGAGAGGTCCCTCGATTTCTCCAAAATTTCATCATCAGATCGTAAACTGATGACCATGAAACCACCAGGGAAGTACGCCTACCTATTCAGACAACAAAAAATCAGATCGACCCAGGTATCTTCGAATAATCAGGGAACATAAAAAAAGGATTCCGATGAATTGAAAACCTCCTTTTTATTTCGCTTAATGTATATTGTTTTTCTACGACAAAAATATAAATAGGCACTCAATCTCAATCAAGTAGATAAAGCGATGAGTGGACCAAGAAAATCATGGAATGGATACCAAGAGATAGAGTAAGGTCACGAGGACGTCAAAGGAAAAGATGGGCAGACCTATTCATACAAAGGCTAGGACTGGACTGGATGTCCAAAGATAGAGATAGCATAACTAAAGATAGGAAATACTGGAAAGAGTTGGGGGAGGCCTACGCCAAAGAGGCGACTACTACGTTGAGTTTAGATAGTTATAAATGAGATTAACACTTCATACTAACTGTGATAAAACTTTATTTTAAATAAACTCAAAATGCTAAACCAAAAATAATGAAATAATTATAAATGCAATTTTTTACTTAAATAATTTTATAGATTTTGGACATTTATCATGAATTTTATTGTATTGTATTTTTAATTTTTGACTATATAATTTTTATTTTATTGTATTTTTATTTATTTCATTTTTATTTGACATTTATTATTATTGTGAATTTTATTGTATTATTATTATAATTTGTAATATATTTTGTGTAAAATTTGTTAAACTTTTATGGTATAAATGAATTGAATTAGTAATGCATAAATGAATTCATTGGAATAATGATGTATATTTTGAGATTGATTATGTAGTAGAATAAATAGCATTTTTTTTTAAAAAAAAAGGTAGCGCTACAATCAGGTTCTCATTTGTTTTTTCTGACGATAAATCAGTTTTCGGATAGGACAACGTCTGCCGGGACCGCCATAATAATAATAACAATGACCTGTATTGTTTAAATATATATTTAAATTTAAACAATAACAAAAGTTTTAATGATCATATAACCTAATTGCATGTAAGTACTTTGACTTATATATTTATATACTTTAAAAAACAACAACCGACTATAATAAACAAAACTAAAAATTTAAAATAACTTTGATCTCGAAAGTTGGTGTCAAAAAAAACAAAACCAGAAACATCTACTTCAGAAATTATAGTAAATTTGACATTTTTAGTAAATTTTTTTAAAGCCTTTTTTTAATTTTGCTCGTGCACCTAATAAATTAATTTCACACACAAGACAACAAGGAAATTTACTTTGCCTTGAGTTTAAATAAAAATTTACATTTTTAACCATTGATGAAAAATTCACCCCTTTTGATACGAAAGTAATGTCAGACGGACTTACTTATCTTACTTTTGTACAAAACCAATTGTTATAATTAGTACCCGTGATAATGATTACTCCGTCTCCATAAAATAGCTTTGTTCTTTTTCAGGATTCTTTCGTCACGACCATTTTCTTGTGGATTTATTTTTGTATGACAGGAAAGTCTGACTTCGAAATAGAATTTACTTTTTTTTGTAGTTTTGCCGGCGTAACAGGATACGAGGGTCTCATTATAGCGATTTCTTTCCGTTCCAGGAATTTGTCTAATAAGTTCTTGTTTAGTCTCCTCTTATAGCTCTACAATAGATACTGTCTTAATCAAGATCTTTAATTAATGTGTGTGAAGTATAGATTGATATTTTTGTGTTATCAAAAATTAGAAAGCTAAATAATTCAACACATTCTTGGAAATGTGTAACTTTTTTTATGGTTGGAAATCATCACGACGACGACGGCGCGTAGTGTTCCAAGCGCGTCTCAAGGAGATGTCAGCAAAACCGTAGGCGCCCCAGCACGCCTTCTCGCCCTGCCCTAGAGTGGGAGAAGCCATTGGATGATTTCCCACCTAAAAAAACCTATTTAGATGTACATGTGACACTATAATTATACCTATATAAAACTACTAACTTCTGGCAGTGGCTTCGCCCGCGTGAAAGTCGGTTTCTTCATACAAACTTTGGACCCCCGTATCATCCCCTTAGGGGGTGAATTTCGGAAAATTAATATTATATCGGTTGTCTACACCCTATAAGGAAACTATATAGCCAAATTTTATGTTTGTAGGTGTTATAATTTCGGAGATTTCGTGATTAATCAGTGAGCGGTATTTCGCTTTTATATATATAGATTTCAAGAACTATGTGCACTCTAATTCAGAGATATTATACTAAAATCATTACTATTAAACCCGAAGGCTATAAACCATGTTACATATAAAATATTAAGACCATTTATTAACATAGTAAGTGGGTCCGAGTAAACTGATAACCATTATAAGTGGTGATATGTCGAACTAGTTTTCATGTGAACAGGTGTGAATGCAGTAAAATAATTAAAGTTACCTTATCGTAATATTAGGTGTACTAACTGACATCTGTACCTGTGTAATATCATACATGTTGATATTATTTATTCTAATTTAATTCGGTTTAAATTGCAAAGTACGTACTGGATTACCAGTAAAAGGATATAAGTGTAGCATTTCATATTATTATGTTCATGATACGTTTCCTTGTTGAGCAAAGTCAGTTGTTCTCACTTCTGACATATATGTAACTCTTTTAGAACCGTTTCGACATTATTATTTTTTTGAGGTGGGACTTCATTAAATGTTTTTTCTTGCTCTTGGGTGGAGTGAGAGGTCGTGTCACACTTTTACTGACCAAAACCTACATGTGTCCTTGAGTTACCCTTTAGGTTCAAGGACCACGGTAACTCTTTCAAAAATCCTGTGGTTCCGTTTCTACACGACCAAAATTTTTGCTTGATTAGCGTAATCATCCTATAGTATCTTAGCAGAATTCATGGTGGAATGGTGGAATGGAATGGCCGCATAATTATGGCGGTAAGTCCCCTCTCTCTTTGAGGAGTGGCTGGAAAAACAACACAGCGTCCTCATCTTCCGCATAACGCAGGTTCTCACCGGATATTGTAACCGGGGCGAAACTCCACTGCCGCGCCAAGTCGTGGCATGGCGGACAGAGTCCCGGCGGGATCTCATGGTGGAATGGCGACAGCGACTGTCGCAACCCAGTGCTGGGCACACCACAATTATGGCGGTAAGTCCCCTCTTTGAGGAGTGGCTGGAAAGACAACGTGGCGTCCATATCTTCCGCATGATGCAGGTCCTCACCGGACATGGTAAGTTCGGGAGGTTCCTGCACCGGATTTGTGCGGAAGAAACGCCTGGGTGCCACCATTGTATGGACCGCCCAGAGGACACGGTGGAGCATACGGTAGAGGTGTGCCCCGCCTGGGCAGAGCACCGCCGCGTCCTCGTGGGGGCGATCGGCAGCAGTAATCTATCGCGCCGGGCCTTGGCATAGTCCATGGTCCGGAGCGAGGAGGAGTGGCAGGCGGTCGCCTCCTTCTGCGAAGCAGTAATGCTAGCAAAGGAGGAGGCCGACCGCGCGAGGCAACGGTCCTCTCGCCCCAGCCGCGGGATTCCGATCCCGATTACCGGCCACGGGCCGTAGCACGTAGCCGCGGGCTTGCGGACAGTGAGCAATGGGTAGCTCACTGTCCGACCGTCCGGTAACCGTCCGGACCGAGCCCAAGTCGTCGACGGCACGTATTGTTCCACCCGCGCCTCCGGGAGATGTCAGCAAATCGTAGGGGCCCAGCAGAATAGTATGAAAGTGAAAACTGGGTTGTGGAGGTACGATAAGCAGTCGTTCCATTGTGAGATTGATTATTTTTATTGTGCTTAAGCACTCGGTTCTCTGCCTTCAGTATCCTTTATATCCCAGTCACCATTATAATATCTATTCTAATACGCTTCGCGTGATGATCCGCAGTCTGCACTCTCTTTCATCTGCTCCACTGAATATCGGTCTTTCGACAGCGTACAGATAAAGAGTGGAATTTACTGGTGGATTTTGTGTTTCCTGATTTGTAGCTACCATGGGGTCTTTAAGTCATACAGTGGGAGTCGGTCCCGCTTAGGCGAAGCATTACCGTGTCTTTGTGGAAGCGATTGGCGGCAGACCTCTCGCATTCGACCATGGTTCAGGCCATGATACGGCCGAAATCGTGAGGCGGAGACAAGCCTCACACCCTGACCCCCGCTGGAGACACCCAGGCATCGGAGGTCCTGGAGGTGTGCCCCGCTTCGGCAGAGCACCACCGTGTCCTCGGCGGCAACGATCTCTCGCACCGGGCCTTGGTACAGGCTACGGTCCGGAGCAAGGAGGAATGACAGGCGGTCGCCTCCTTCTGCGAAGCAGTACCTAATGCTAGCAAAAGAGGTGGCAGCACGCGCTCTCACGCCCCAGCTGCTGGAATCCCGATCCAGATTTCCAGCCACCGAAGGCGCGGGCTTGTGTACGGCGAGCAAAGGGTAGCTCGCCGACCGACCGTCCGGTAATAGTCCGGACCGAGCCCAAGTCGTCGACGGCGCGTAGTGTCCCACGCGCACCTCAAGGAGATGTCGGCAAAAGCGTAGAGGCCCAGCAAGGCCGAAGCCTACTGGGGCCATGGGTTCTCCTCTGAACGAAAAACCCAGGGTCGTGGAATGCGAGGCAACGAAGGAACATAGGAGTGGGATTTAGTCACTAAAATTCTGACACTCCCTCCAAGTCATTGAATGATTTCCCACCTAAAAAAAAAATAGTCCGTAGCAAAAAACGGCAAAAAAAAAATATCATTTGTTGTATAGGAGCCCTTAAATATTTATTTTATTCTGTTTTTTAGTATTTTTTTGTTATAGCGACAACAGAAATACATCATCTGTGAAAATTTCAACTGTCTAACTATCACTGTTCATGAGATATAGCCTGGTGACAGACAGACAGACGGACAGCATAGTCTTAGTAATAGGGTCCCGTATTACCCTTTGGGTACGGAACTCTAAAAACAAGACCGACTCAAATTCACTGCACAGTTTCAAATTGCGTACAATCTCACGTGCCTATAGCTATTATTATCTTTTTTAAACGGGAAAATCATCTAATGACAAATCTCGCTCTTGGGTGGAGCGAGAGATAGTGTCAGACTTTTACTGACTAAAAACCCACTCCTGTTCCTTCGTTGCCTTCGTCCCAGGGCCCCGGGTTTCGTTTTCACACTACCCATGGCCCCAGTAGACTTCGACCCTGCTGGGCCCCTATTATTAAGTTTGAAATAAACATGATTTGTACAAAAAATAACAAGTAATTAAAACGTAATACCTATGTTCTAAGTAATTCATATCGTTCCTAGTTATGGCATAGTTGAATGTGTCATACGAGTATATGATTCAATTACAACAGGTACAAGGCTGAGACACCGATTATCGCACGTTAGTGCAGTTCTTTGATACATACTAAAAATAAACGCTATGTGTTAAGGGATTTGTAAGTTATATCGACCATTCTACTATCATTCAATTCCATAGTGAACTATTGAAATAAAAGATAGAAATTCCTTGGTCGAATTTACGTAAAATTGCAAACTACGCATTTTGATATTCGGCACATTCTAAACCGATCTGCCCCCCTAGCCAAGTTACAATCGTATCGTTCGCGCCGATCGCCTCGAGTAGGCCACGCCTCCGATTCCTTTGTTCTGACCACGTGACTGAACGTTAAGATGAGGTCAGAACAAAGGAATCGGAGGCGTGGCCTACTCGAGGCGTTCGGGGCGAACGATACGATTGTAACTTGGCTTGGGGGGCTGAAATATCAAAAGGAAGTTCACACGAAAATCAATTTTTAAATTAATAGCGAAAGAAAAAAGGTAAAAAAACTGTAACTAGAATGTTTTTCCGTCGGTTTTTGTTACTGAGTTTACCTGGATTTACCAGTTCATTGAATTTAATCATGTCCAGTCGCAAAAAATGCACCCCGATGCATTTTAGGACTTGGTTTGGATAAATACTGAGCGATTTTATTTAAGAATAGATGGATTACCTTTTCCTGTTCAGGAGTTACGAGTATAAGCCGAACAATGATCGAAAGTGAGAAGTTTTCCGAACACTACGCAAATAGCACTGCCCCCTTAGCCAAGTTACGATCGTTTCGTTTGCGTCGAACGCCTCGAGTAGGCCACGCCTCCGATTCCTTTGTTCTGACGTCAACTCAACGCTCAGTCACGTGGTCAGAACAAAGGAATCGGAGGCGTGGCCTACTCGAGGCGTTCGACGCAAACGAAACGATCGTAACTTGGCTAGGGGGGCTGGTCTTTCCAAGATACAAACTTAGTTTTACACTATTGGTATACAACATTAGTTTTAGTATAGTAGCGAAACCCGAAACACGAAGTCTAGTATTTTTATGTAAAGAATCTATGTACAAAATTTCATAACTGTATCATGAAAAATCACAAAGTTATAAGCTTCTTATGTTATTTGGTTGTTCGCACAAGTATATGGTCACCGGGCCATCCGGACGACTTAGGGGTTCTTTTGCTCCCGCACCCAGCTGTGCGCTGGTGCCTAATGCCCGCTATAACCTGCCGTGACTGTGTTTTTCTTAGTGTCGGTGGTGTCCAACATGTGACCCTTTTTTAAATACTTTTGGGAAAGAATATAACATGGTGTAAAATTTATTGGAATCGATTCAGTTACCTTCTTATTCTGAACCAACTACATATATTCAGGTTTCGCATATACTAAAATAGTACATTATGATATAAGTGTGTAATGTTAGTGATTACCGTCGAGACGGTATTTAGACCCGAGCCGTGGCGAGGGTCTTAAGAGAGCCAAGAACGGTAATCATTAATTACTCACGTGTGTCATACGACGTTTTTCAATACACTTGTGAAGAAAACAACAGTAAAACTAGTAAAATTTTCTGTGACATGGCGGTAAAAATCTATTTTCTTAAGCGCGCGCATCATTTTTTTTTATTTACTCCTAGAGGAAGGCTAAGGTATTTTGATCATACTGCCTAGTCTTACGTTTATGTTTTCTTGCGTGAAAAGTTTTTACGATAATGTCTTTCGTAGTGACAATAGAATACGGATGTAACATTTTCTAATGATTTTGTAGTATTTAATTTTATTTAATTAGGTAATACAGCCACTGAACTTCACTGGAATAAAAAAAAAATAACGCCAAAGACCGCGCACATCTTAAAATGGCGGCCATAGACCACAAAAAAAAAATTTGTTCGTACGATTTATTTACTAAATGTTTTTTATTAAATAAATCGTTTGAACAAGTTAAATTTGTCCATTTTGAAATAAGTAAGTAAGACACTAATTTATAATCAAAATTTGATTTGCGAACCAAGAGTTTAAAAACAAAAAGGTTTTAACTGCATTATAGCACTAGTGCGTAATGGTAATCAAAATGTCACAGTTTAGTAACGAGTGCCATTATATACCTAAGTGCAGTGCAATAAGAGTCACTTTCTGAGCAAGTGTGTTGAAAATAATTTTGTATATGTTACTGTGAATGTTCGAAGGGCAGTGTATGTTAGAATACTTTGATGCCTATTAACATCCACCAAAATAGTTGAAGAATGAACGTTATTAATTAGTTCGTTTTATTACGATTTCGGTCATTCACCGGTGACTGTTATCACAGACCACGATAGATAAAAAAAGTATTCTAATCCCCTTCGACTATCACTCACTAATATGACTACTTTTTTTACAAATAAATAAATAAGAACGAATAGAAATAAAGACATCTGAAGGAGAACCAAGGATTCCAATATAGCCCAAAGAATGGGGCCGAAAGGTTTTGACGACCGTATACCGGAAGGCGCAGCGTTGGAAGGCCTGGAACCAGGTGTACCGACCTCGTCAAGTTGACGAGCTGTGGCCGAAATCCGGTGGATGCGAGACGCCCAGAACCAGTCTTTGTGGCGACAGTTGGGGGAGGCCTATGTCTAGCAGTGGACGTCTTTCGGCAGAAATAACGATGATATTGAATTGATAATTACTTCCAAAAATAATCCTTTAGAAACAAAGAAACAATTTACGCTCTATAATATTAGTTTAGGTAGATTATATTCAACAAAAATTGCAGTATTGCCTTTCATAGATATCATTTATATGGTTCCGGTTTGCGCTAGAACCCGTTTTGCCTGTTGTAAGTTTAGACAGCTTTATTATTAAAGCCAGGCTTTCCGGCCAGCTTTAATTCATGTGGACTTGATATTCATAATCAAATTGCAACAGGCCTAAATGCGTCATGAAATCAATGTGGGTAAAGGTAGAATGCTTTGTAAGGTTTGGAATAGAAAAATAACCAAAGTATCTAAACATTTTTTTTTTACAACTATCACACAACGCCATCTAGTCCCAAACTAAGCAGAGCTTGTGTTATGAGTACTAGACAACTGATAAACATACTTATATATTTCTAAATACATACATATCATAGATAAATTACACTCAGACATAGAACAAATGATCGTGCTCATCACACAAACATTTGTCCTGGGTGGGAATCGAACCCACGACCTGCGACATAGCAGTCAGGGCCACTAGACCAACAGGTCAGTCAATTCATTACATTCAGTAAACTACTTCGACAAAAAGCTTGTTGTAATAATCGACTAGCGAGTAAATAAAGAGAGGTTCTATTATCTCCAATAGCAATTTTCTTAAAGTCCAAAATGTATGAAGCTAGCGACGTGGGTGTTAGAGATCATTGAAATTCTCGGCTTTTCTCAAATACTAAGCCAAAAAGCGGTAACTTAATGAAAATGAGTTCCGAGAAAGATTTTGTAAAGAAAAATTTATGTCATCTTTGTGACGTACGGATATTTTTTTTCAAGTTCTACTTTTTTGAGTAGCCCTTGTGATGCGGAGCGTTTAAGGCATTTCAACGCAAAAAAAAAACGTTTTTTTTTTTAATTTTGATATACCACTATTTGGTTGAGAGCAGTGGTGGCCGAGTGGTAACGGCTCCGACTTACGAGTTGTAGGTCGCGGGTTCAAATCCAGCCAGGTGAATTACTTTGTGTAATTTATTTCATCACCACTGCTCTCAAAACCGTGAAGGAAAACATCGTGAAGAAACCGGCATATCCTAGAACCAAAAATTCGAAGACATGTGACATACACCAACCCGCACTGTACCCGCGTGGTGGATTACGGCCCATTCCCTCAGGCCTCCTCTCTAGGAGAGTAAAGTAGGAGGCCTGAGTCCCAGCAGTGGGAACATTGAAAGGCCGATTATGCTATACTATTTGGTTTACTAAAGCAGTATTGTAGAGAAAAACCGAGAATTTCAATGATTTCTAAGTATACTATGCATATATTATACGCCTTCTTCATGAAAACGCGTGAAAATCCGTTCAGTGTTTTTTGAGGACAGACTGATGCTGTGGGGGACCTTGTTCTATAATATGTAAGCATTATTCACCCGTATTTTGGTCATAAAAAACATTTTTCACTTTGCCTAGTGCCCCTAGTGCCCTTGTGTGCTAGAACAAAAGAACTATTTTTTCACTATCTTTCATACGGTTTCCTTATTTTGTTTTTCCATACGCAAACATACATGAGGTTAATAAAATTAACATAATAACTTATTTAAAACTATTACATTATTAATTAACTAGGCCTGATACCGACAGTCTTTACAACTTCCTATTATATTTTATTAGTTTTTTACACAAATAACACGTTTTGGTAATTATAGAGTTCGCATATTATATTCATATTTTTTTGCGTCACGTTTTTGTTTGTTTACCTTTAATTTATGTTTTTACTGAAGAGTCGAACGATGTTTTGAAATGATGTTCAAGTCCATATAGGATTAAAGAATATTTAATTATTTTGGTTTGGGTTTTAAAAGCGCCTTTTTTGAGAAAGAAGATGTTGCCATATTGCGATATATGATATAAGTTACTGGAATTATCAGAAAATTGCAAAATTCTAGAAAACTGTTTTCACTTTTTGCAGCCAATCGATGTAACATAGCTAATGATTCAAAATGTTGCATCCCACTTAATCTTACATATACGAGTAATATGTTAAAAGACAAACAAAAATAGGCGCGATATCTGTAAGATGGAGCCGAGAATTTTATTGTTCCATTTACTACCTCAGCGAAAATTACCAAGCAGGCTGACTCAATTCATAATATCCTGCCAAATATTGCAAAAACATTAGCATGTGTAACATCTGCATTCAAATAGAATCCAAAGTAACTCATCCATACGAAGACATAGCTTAAAGAACTTAGTATCCAAGTCAAAAACATTATTTATAAATAATCTAAACTTGTGACATATAATTAAGTGTTGTCATGGTGATATGAAAGATAACGAGTCAGCTGACCGAGTGTGTACTTTAACAGTGTCATTGAGAATGCCCTGCCCTCCTTCGCTTGTGTACGAGCATCGAGTAGGCAATTTTCATGTATGGACAAATAAATTTTAGTCAACCTATATTAACTAAGTCTGTAGTCTGCTCACCACGTATTGATACTTTTGATTGTCACATAGATACTTGTTAAGTAACACAAGTCAATTTGGGTGTTGGTTTCCTAATCTTACGTTGAAGAATCTAATATCGTCAGGTTACTCTACCTCTACACTCCTACCCTCACCCCACATTTTTTTCTTTGATAATTTACATTGCAGAACAGCTCTTGCCAAGTCAGCTGGTAAAACTATTCAAAAAAGCATGGCAGGAATTCAGGATAATGGTCAACAGGCCAAGATATTTTTCATAGTTTCAGAGGGCAATTAGACGAAACTGCTAAACTGAAAGCATTGTAATAGAAAAACAATGTTCTTACTAAGTAAAGTTCGACGAAAAGCTTAAGAGGCTGTCATTAGCAAAACACTCAAAATTGCTTATTTCTAAAAATATTTAGCTAAGCCTATTTAGTTCGGGCTGCAAATAAATAATGTTTATCTTGATAGTTTTTCTGAGAAATTTTTCTTTTTTAATATACGTTTTTAATATACGAAAATTCTCGATAGGAATGAACATCAAATTTATCTTTTAACTTTGAATAAAAAATTTCGTATACTATGAAAATATATCAAGTTAACAGTACTACTACTGGTAGTAACATTAACACGAGTAAGTAAGGAACATACAGGATTACGCTGACAAAAAATAAGTAACAATAAATTCATCGAATCCTAATGCAAAACTTCGATGTTTTAGAGTTATTTTTTTATATTCTTCAGTAAATTACAAGCGTTATGCCATCGGGCATCTTATTCTTTTGTATACAATCCGAAAGTGACCGCGTTTGAGGTCGTGTCACGTCTTAAAGCCTACTTATTTATTAAATGCGGAGTAATATGTCAAATAGTAAGTGTAATCTCCAGATTTACAATACATACTTTTGATGATTACCTACTTAATTAACTCCACAAAGTGGGTATCTAGACATGGACAAAGCCTCTGAGGTCGACTAGGGAAGAAGTGGTGGGATGACCTTTTTTTTGAAATGATATCATGAAATGACTTCTGCCGTTTTTGGGTAGAGCGAGAGGGTGTGTCAGACTTTTACTGACTAAAACCCAGCTGTTTTCTTTTATTTACCTTTTGTTTATTAGGGCCACCGGACGACCGTACGCGCATTAGTCGTCGTCCGCAGGCCCACAGCTTAAGTGGCCGGGCAAAGGTCGTTTCTACCACATGAATCTGAAACAGGAACCTCCCGAACTGGCCAGTTCCGGTGATGACCTGCGTCAGACGGAAGATGAGTACGCCAAGGTGCCTCTCAAGCCACTCATCAAAGGAAACCTACCACCGCGATAGTGGCGCGCCCAGTTCGAGGTGGCTTAAAAAAAGAATACCTGGAAAATGTTGGGGAAGCCTTTTCCCAGCTGTGGGAAAATATGATCTAAATTTAAAAAAAAGTTTTTTTACTATCTATGTTGATGTTACACCAGATTGAAATTTTTAATAACCGAAGTGAAACAATTTGCTCTTTAAATCGGAAATTGAACCCAAATGAAACTTATAATGAAACCCCATAAAATCTTAAGCAATTTAAAAACCAAAATTTATGACTGTTTTAATTTTTCATGAAAGTATCAAGATTGCTTGTACCGTTATTAGTGTATGAACATAACGTGTGTTTGAATTAAAAATACATCTAACTAAACTGCCAAGTGTTCAAAGTACCGTTAGTTTCATAAGTTTAAACCATGCTTGATTAATTAATTAATTAAATTAGAACAGAGTACCTGTCTAACACATTTGTGTTCTTTATATATTATTAGGTATTTCGCGCGTCCTCACTTCCCTGATCTCACTCTATGTTCATCCACACGTGTCCTCACTCTAGTGTCCTCATTTCCGTAGCCTCACTTCCATTTCTCACTTTCGCGTCGTCACTCATTTATTCATACGACCGTATCCTCATTCTTGTATCTTTTCTCCTATGTCCTCACTCTCGCGTCTTCACTCCCTGGTTCTCACTACCGTGTCCTCACTCCCGTATCTTTTCCCTCAACGAACAGTTCGTTTCTTTCCTTTGATATTCAGCAACAGTAATAGCTCCCAATCAGTGAAAAATTGTTCCTAATAGGATTCTTACAAAATTTTCCGTTTACGAACATTCACCAAATTTTCCTCTTACTAATTATATTATTCTAAGTTTATATAGATAAAACGGTCCACTTATTTTCCCAAGAAAAATACAGCCTTAGTCGGCTACCATAACGTCGTTTCAAAACATTCAGGGATTCTATATATATAAACACCTGGTACTGATCCGATTTACGTTTCAGATACATAGCCTTTGAACATTTCTAGAATTCAAGCTTAACCAAGAATCCTTACCAGGCCTTGTATAGACGCTCTTACAATAGCGACTACATCGACCAACCTATAAATAGGGACTATTGAAACTTATCAAGAATCGATTCCGGAGAACCTATTGTGAAATGCAGCTTGCTGGGCTATGAATACAGACAATGAATCAATAAATTAATACGTAGGCATATAATTGAATTAATATTGCAATCATAACTAAAAGGAATAAAGTTGAGTGGTTTATTATGATTTATTGTTATTTGTCTATAATTGTCTAACTACGGGGCAAAGGCCAATAATGCAGACCAACCCATTTTGTGATTTTAATAGTTTTCCTTACGATTTCTTCCTTCATCGTAACAAGAGAGTGGGAACTACAGTCGAATAGGGTGAATAGAAACAAAACTTCAATGGCTATTTTCATGATATTTAAATATTTTTTACTGCATTCAACTATATCAATTTATTAATGAATTGTTATTCTAAAAAGTCGATGCTTTGTTAGAAGCCGATAATACGGTATTAAAGTGAAAAATCAAACCAAAGTTTTGTTTCTATTCACCCCGTTTTACGGTATATATCACGGGCTTGAATTGTATTTATGTTTTATATGTTAGACATATCATGCATATATATATTTTAGACACAGGGCAACCATAAAAAAACTTATGTACATGTGGCGGTCTTATCGCACAGGACAATCTCTCATTGACAACCTTTGGATGAACTAAACGAAAAGCGATAGGTTTTGGGTTGTTAATTAGCCTCAAAAATAATACTAACAGAAGACAATAAAACAAAATACATTCAATGCGAAATGATATACCTACTAATAAATATCAAAGATATAATTGAGAAAGGAGAAGAAAATTTAGAGTGAAAGCAATTATTAAAAATTGGTAGCGTTTGCAATGAGCACGCATCACCTAAGTATATAGATTACATATTTTTATAGTATATCAAAAAAAAAGAAAACAGCCTGAATTAAGAACATATTTTGTCAAAGAAAGAAGTGGAATACATACGAATACTTAAGCTAAAATGTACTTTTAGGTTTTTGAAAAATAATTATTTATTTGATCATAAATAATTATTTTAGTTCTTTTGAGAGCAGTGTAATTTAAAACAACAACCGGTGTTACAAGTTTATAAACACACACGTGTAATTGTGTTTATACCACCTAAACCATAAAATGTTATCGTAAATAACTATTAGTCTTTTGAATTTCATTAAAACGACAATATTATTTCAACTGACCGCCATTAAACTGAGATTGATACTTAATTGAAATTTATTACTCTTACACAATTTGGAAATAATACCAGACTATATTTATTGATACTAGATTGTTTGTAGATACATAATAGTCATTAAAAAACTAAGTATATCCTTTTTCATTTTGAAAGCTGTAGATAAAGTTTCGTATTAAGTATCTTTGTGTTCTGAATGTATTATTGATCAAATGTAATTACGTAAGACAACAATAATGATGTAATACTCATACAATATTGCCACTAATGTTTCGCTGCGAATAATCAAACCACATTGGAAATAACTACCCACTATATTCACTTGAAAGGGCTGTTACGAAATGCGAATTCTGGGCTTATTATACTAAAATATTTAGGCACTAGAATTGAACAATGCAGGTGTATAATATGTCGCCGATAGATTCGAAAATATTGTAGTACACGTTTTTGGATTATTAAAGAAATTATTTGGGTCAAGTCTTTTTTTGTTGTCTGTACCAGCTCTATGTTGTAGGTAATAAGTGACCTAGGCCCAGGCTATGGGTAGGGTTAGACGGATTTGGCTGGCCATGTGTCTATGCGGTATATAAGGCACAGTTAAAGGGCCCTTAGTCACATTCGCTCCAACATCCTCCTTCTTCACTTACGGAACACCCCCATCCCTTCAAAATGTACAAGCTGGTAAGATTTGGCTTTTTTTTTTCGATAACACACAAACCGCCCCTTTTCGTAGATACACAAGAAAGTTATACCTTAACTTGTTTTAGGACATAAATGGGGCCGTATAATTTTGTACTTAACTATTTTTTTTTTTTTTGTAAAAAGTAACGTTATCTAAAATCACGATTAGATTTTTTTTCAAATCAGATCAATATTAAGTTAGAAACCATTCTATTCTGGTGAAAGATGAAACTGTCAAGTAACAGAATAAGGATGCACACACTAAAATGTGACGTCTCCGCCATTACTGTACGGTAAAAGAGATAATGACACCACACACGCACTCTTTCTCTAATCAATACATATTTGGAATGCTAATTGCTGCTTCATTTAATTAACCAATTTCGATTCTGTATTCATAAAAAGATTTTTTTGTAGTGTTATTTGTTGTTTAGTGTAAAATATTGCACAAAATTAACACACGGTAACACTAGGCGTACGAAGAGTTTTATAATTAGTCATGAAGCTTTCTTGTACCCACACAAAATAAACATAGATTTATCTACCTTCCCTCTATTATTGCGTTAAAGGAATATTTACCGTAATGAAAAAAAATGTACCCAGTCACAAACTGTTAAAAAAATACAATAACCACGAGAGCATAAAGTGCGAGTCATTTTCCGCATTTTTTATTCATATAAATAAATAAAATGGATAGGTATTTGCATAATCGACCTAAGTATTCTGGTACAAGGGTGTACCAATGTACTCCAAATGTCCTCCAAAAGGCGACAAGTGTCCGTGAATCACTGCCTATATTTTTAGTTTCCTCCATTTTTTGTTGAGCGACATTCTCTGCAGCGCCAACGACCCACCGAGGCCGCTACAGTTGCTACCCGGTACTCGACCAGCCACGCTTTTTACATTGGTCAATCAGTGCAAATAACAACCCGATACAATATTATGTCAATGTTCTTTATACTGCGACCGTGACAAAATTTATTTGTGCCATAAACTTGGCTGGATTAAATTATTACTTAGTATCAATCCGCAAAAAATAATGAAGTCGAACACCGAGCTACACAGAACAGCTTTGAGCCATTTATTTCATATTTTATTAACTCGATGTCCAGTTAAAAACGTTTATTGTGGGCGGAATATGTTATTAAATAAATATGATTTAGTTATGATACCTAACTCCTTTAATTATTATGTGAACTCAATTTATTAGGGTACTTTTTTCAACTTAGATGTATCCTTATAATCGATAATCGAATAGGTATCATTATAATCGGACGATAATAATGGGTTTGTGGTTCACGCCGATGTCTAACATAAAGTTAATCGACTTTTAAGTTTTTGCTATTATCTTTATTAAACAAGAGTGTGAATTTATTTGCCTTTGAACCGAAATTTGAAGGTTATTTGTTTTAGTTTTTTTTTTTTATGTGGGAAATCATGCAACGGCTTCTCTCACTCTAGGGTGGATTGAGAAGGCGTCTCAAGCTTTTACTGACTAAAACTCACCTCTGGCCTGCAGTTGCCCTTTGCGTTCCAGGACAGAATCTCTTTCAAAAATTCCCGTGGCCGTCGTATTTTGCTTTAGTTTTTTGAAATATCACGCAAATAGAACATGCAAAACTTAAAAAAAAAAAAATATTTTAGTTTTGCAAGTGCTATTTGTGTAATACTACAAATTACCTTATTACCTTTATGGTTTCTGTTAAAGAGACCACGGACCGTGTCGACCACCAATTAGTAATTATTGGACGATAATGAGATATAGATTACACTTGTAGATACTAATAACAAACGAGTAAACAAAAAATCTCTATACAAACTTTAGTAAACTTTCAACGTAACAATGGTTAAACCACCTTGATATACGAATTAAATCATCATCATCATCATTTCAGCCGAACGACGTCCACTGTTGGACATAGGCCTCCCCTAAGCGTCGCCACAACGACCGCTCCTGTGCGTCTCGCATCCATCGGTTTCCCTCGACCCTGACCAGATCATCGGTCCACCTTGTGGGAGGCCAAGAATTACGAATTAAATATTTTGCAGGAACTAACAATACACTTAATTGATTTACCAAATTCAATACGCATTCAAAACGCGCCTAAAGTCTTCCTAAATTATTTCAATCACGGTTTAGCAATTACATGAAATTATTTCCGGCGTTGGTTCGTAATATAGGTTTAAACTAATCTACACATTGCAGAGGTAAAATTGTTTGTGTTTATACTGTGGTTTAAAGATTTGATTACGAAAATGCTTTCACTGATAGAAAAGCATAAATCGTATGTACTTAGCTAGGTGCAGCCTTTTTACCTACACTTGAAGGATTTAATTTTTAAAAACTTCTGTTTTCAAAATGTCAAAATATTCTGTTTTCAAAATTTCAAAATATTCGGTTTTCAAAATTTCAAAATATTCTGTTTTCTATACAGCTCCTTATGAGCTTAAAAAAAAAAACTAAAATAAATCTCAGGTCTATAATTAACCCAGAAATTAACACTCACAATCGTGAGTTTCAGGTACAACTTGACTACTCACGATCGTGACGGTACTCTCACGCTCGTTTCAGTTAGACTACTTTTCGTCCCGAAAAAATAGAAGTCCCTATCCCTGGATAGGCCGCTTTTAGAGTGCCCTAATAAATATCTAGGACAATAAATAGGTTTTTGTTCACACTAATGTTATAAAGACGAAAGTTTGCGTATTTGTTTGTCACTTGTGAAATGAAATTCGGTACACTGGTAAACAATGTCCTGAAATAGCACAGAGTCTTTTATCTCTAATATAATGTTTAATATAATGTTCGAGCAGTGGTGGTCGAGTGGTAATGGCCCGCACTTATGAGTTGTAGGTCGCGGGTTCAAACCCAGCCAGGCACATTAATTTGTGTAATTTATTTTCATCACCACTGCTCACAAAACGATGAAGGAAAACATCGTGAGGATGTGCCGGTTTGGCACATCCTAGAACCAAAAATTCGAAGACATGTGACATCCATCAACCCGCACTGGGCCCGCGTGGTGGATTACGGCCCATTCCCTCTCCTAGAGAGGAGGCCTGAGTCCCAGCAGTGGGAACATTATAAGGCTGTTTATGCTATGCTAATGTTCCCTTGGGGTAATTTTCCTCTTACACGCGGGCGAAGCCGCTGGTAGAAACTATACAGTAATTACTAATACTACTAACTGTATTGATGTCAAGAACTAACCGTCAATGGTAACGTAATTATATCGACCGGTCTGGAAATGACTCGTGGTCTAGATAAGCCATCGATATGTCCTCCTACTCGCGCCCTTTGCTCATAAAGTTTTACTGATATTAGTCATTCGAATCACATTTCAACGCCAATTAGGTACAGTCGATTCATTTATATCTTCGTCGGTATTTAATTGATTTCGGTTATCAAATCAAGACACATTAAATAAGCTACAGCACTATTTTTGAATTCGTTTAGCTTAAAAAGTTTTCATTCCAAAAATAGTAATAGGTTGTTTCGTGATTTCTTTGTTATTGTAACACATCGATTGTTGTAACTTCCATAACAATAAAAATCATTTATTTTTTTATACCTTTCCTTATTTTAAATTTCAAATGTTGTTAGTATGGTTAGTTGTATATTCTCAGTGAGCACGCCACTATCGCAGCGGTAAGAACTTGAGGTTTGAGGAGTGGCAGAGGTACCACGGTATTCTCACTTTCCATCCGACGCAAGTCCTTATCGAATACGGTTATTTCGGAAGGTTCCTAAGGACCCGAGTGTCACAATTGTGCAGATCGCCCGGAGGACATGGAGGAGCATACGGTGAAGGTCTCGAGTAGAGCATCACCGTGTCCTTGTTCAAGCAATGGTACGAAGCGAGAGGATATGGGAGGCGGTCACCTTCTGCGAAGCAGTAATGCGAGCAAAGGAAGCGGCCGAAACCGTGAGGCAGAGATAAGCCTCACAGGAGTCGCAGGACGAATCCCGGACATCGTAGCTTGCAGACGGCGAGCAAAAGGTAACTCGCCGTCCGACAGTCCGGTAAGGACCAAGCCTGGGTCGACAGCGCGTTATGTAGTGTACCACGCGCCTCAAAGAGATATCAGTGAGTTTGATGGACCAATCAGGGCCGATGTTTGCCAGGGCTGCGAATTGTTCATAGGAGTTACTGTGGCCCTCACAAAGGGCAACTGAAAGAACACTGTGGGTTTCAATCTGACACTTCCTCCCGCAAAACAAAACAATAACATAACAATTCGATTTTCAAAATTCAAATTCTTTATTGCGAACTAAGTGTAGGGTTTGGACACAGGTTTGGAGATTTTAACAATAGATACTTAGGTTCTTAGAACTTAGTTGCCTGTTTAGGAATTGCAATATAAATGGTTACTAATACCTTTAAATTAAAAGGAAAAAACATATACATACAAAATGTTACAGTTTACATTATACCTATACGAAAGATTGGAAGAAGGATCACAATTACTAGCAACAGAAATACAGTTGTATAAGAGTTATAATTATAATTGAACGATTGTTTACAGTGAGCATATGCGAGGCGCGTGAGTGATCGCCACAATAGATCGGACAAAACACGATCATAACGTCTCACCACGTGATCTTTTGTACCTTTCATACGGGCTTCAGTACCCTTTAGCAACTTCTCAAAGGAAATTCTACTATCTGTCCCAATATTATATCGGTCCATAGTATATTTTTGTTCAATAGCAATTGTTTTATTGTGGAGGAGTAACGTAATCTATTGTGGGTACTTACAATGCTCTATTCAGTGTTGATTTTAATAAAGCGTAATAATATTATAATGTCAATTGAATAAGAAAATAATAGACGCTAAACCTTCCCCTGAGTGACGTAAGGTGACTGAGAAATGTTGAAGTTTGAAGTGAAGCCTTCTTAATTTAAATAAGTTAATCAAATTAAATCAATAAAAAAAAACACTGAAATGCTAACTTAAAATTTTATGAAATTC
Organism: Mythimna impura; assembly: GCA_905147345.3. Lineage (NCBI taxonomy): Eukaryota > Metazoa > Arthropoda > Insecta > Lepidoptera > Noctuidae > Mythimna > Mythimna impura. The sequence goes on along the minus strand of LR990357.1, from coordinate 15,306,897 downwards.
GCATCGCAAAGAGAAACCCGTAGTCCTAGAACGCAAAGGGCAATTGAAGAAACACAGGTGTGGTTTTAATCAGTAAAAGTCTGACACGCCCTCCCGCTTCACCTAGAACGGGAGAAGTCATGGGATAAATTCCCACCTTAAAAAAAAAATCTCCGGACAGAAACTACTTTTACGTTTAAACATTATATCATAATAACTTCACTCGTGTTGAGTTGTATTTAAAACATAATTTCAAAACATTTGTAAAGTGAAAACTTTGCCAAAAGACTTTTTACACTGTAAAGGACTATGTTGAGGAAGAAAAGGTTTGGGATTGACCTGCTCCAGTACGCACTACAAATGTTGTCAGCTAGGAAACACTGGCCTCAAATATGTAGTTTAAACAGACGAAAAAAAAATTACGTGTAAAAGTGTTTTTTTAAACCTATTTGCAAAATAAATATCATTTGTCATTTCCCCTATTATAAATTATAGTACATGCACAACCATACAACGTGGCAATGCTGCCAGCCTTCTGGGCACATTTCCGGATGACAGCGATGTGGAGGAGTACTTCGACGCCTGAGTGTAATAGGTGTTTTTGTATTATATGTACATAGTTAGGTTTAGTATAATAGTATTTATAGTTTTTATGTACATAGTTCGGTTTTAGTATAAATAGTTTAATTAATCTTATGTGTTTTATAATTAAGTGTTTTATTTTAGTACATAGGTTATTCTGATATATGAGTTGTATTGCTATAAGTTTCATCAAAATCTACTCGGTAGTTATTGCGTGAAAGAGTAACAAACATCCATAAGGCCATTTTCACAAAAATTTACAATTATAATATAGGATATTTAAACGTTAATGCCTTTCCCTGCTTTTTACACCCGACTATTCTTTTTGCAGATAATCATATAAAGGGGCTATTTTTAATAACCGGCAAACACAAAGAAAAACACGACTACCTAATGCCTGAAGAATATTTGACTGATCATCATTGAAATAACCTTTATAAGCCACACTTTTTCATTCCCGAAAACCTCTTCAATATCTTAACTTTGATAGCACGGTTAGCGCAGTAGTAGAGGGATTTGCCGCTGCGCTCCGTGTCGCGGGTTCGATTCCTGCACTGCAAAATATTTGTAATGACTACAGATAGGTATTCCGAGTCAGGGTATCTTGTGTGTGTCAGTTAACATATTCCTAGTCTGAGGTTGTCATGCTGACAACATCATCCGTCGCGCTCTTGTCACTGTCTGTATTCCGGCTGTATGCGAACCCGGTTTGTCACGTGACGATGGCATGGGACTGGACGGCATATCTTTATTTCCATGGAAGATGGGTTTTTACTTCAAAAACAAAAAAAAAACTAACTAAGCGTAATACTGATTCCCATTTCCATTATTTTCAGGTTGTATTCTCCGCCCTCCTGGTCGTCGCCGCTGCCGCCCCGGGCTACCTGGGAGGCTACGGCGCCCCCATCGCTGCCGGTTGGGGACACGGCGTCGTCAGCGCCCCCGTCGTCAGCGCCCCCATCTACAGCGCCCCCACTATAGTTAAGACCGCCGTACCTGTCGCTACTTCTTATGCTAACACTGTTAGGGTACGTTATCAATTTACTTTTTCATGATTTCATAAGTTAAATCGTTTTTATTATGATATTATCATAAATATTTTTAACGAAAAATGTGTGAACACTAAAGACAATACTAAAAGTATGAATGCCCAGGTGCAATAAAGCTAGTTACTGAAAAAATATAAGGTCATTACCTTACCAACGATTCTATCATTTTGATGAGGCATGTCCAAGCTAAACGTAGGCGTAGGTATATAGATATATATGGAGACGACTAACAATATATAAACCTCGTTCGAAATATTTTTTTTATCATTCCATATATTTTCTATTTAAACATATTATTTACATTTTTAATTTTTTTTTTAAAAGCATATTGAAAAAGTATTTAAAATGATTAAAAACATAATTATAGCCGAGGGGGGCCGAGTGTGCTGCACCCACTCCAGTATCCAACGCCAGCTAGCGCCAACGAAGCTAAAGCTCGCGTTTTCAGCTAAAGTTCAGTTCAGTTCAGTCTTAAAGTTCAGTTTAGTTAAAAACAGGACTAATAATGGTACTAATGCATTTTAGACTCAATACATAGTTTTCTAAAATTATTAAAATTAAATTCAGGTAGAAAGAACACTGTAGAATTTTAAGAATTTTTTCCCAACTCTTTCATATCAAAAGACATGAACAATGTATTCAGTTTAAAAAAACTGAATACATTGTTCAACTGTTCTCTCACTCAACGTATTTCGTCTTATCAATAGTACCATCAAATCATTACATACGTAACGTGGAAACTGGAGGAAATTGTTTTTCATTGGAAAGGTCAAATAGAATCCTATGCGTCATAGTCGCTTAATTCAAAGCTCATTTTACTATGGACATATAGTTTATACAACGTGTAACTTGAATAATGCACACCCCTTAACACCCAAATTAGAAGATTACGTTACAATTATAATTTAAGCCCTGAAATTTTACTTAAATGACATTAGGTATACTAGATATACTAAATGCATGTAAATAATGGGCAACGATGCATTGGTAGCGCATCGGTATTAGTATCTATTCACGCACACAGAAACACGCTAGGAATGCAATTAAGATTTATATAGAATTTGTTAAAACAGGTAATTTTTATCCTAAAATAATTCTTGATTGTTTATAATTTAAAAAATCGCTTTATGTATATAAATTAGCTTAAATCTACTCAGTAAAAATTATAAACATACTACTTTCTAGGTGTGCGTTTATTATGTTAATTGTTGTATATCTCATAGCTCATTTGGTGTACTTCCAGGTCGCTTCTCCCGCGCTAGTAGCAGCCCACGCTCCCATCGTCGCTGCGCACGCACCTCTCGTGGCCGCCCCTGCCTACGCACACGGCTGGTAAACATTCAACTAAGGCCAACATCCAGGCCATACCATTCAGGCCACTCCACCTAGGCCATGCCACCCAGGCCTCACCCCTTCTTCCCGGATAGTGCAACAGTCAACATCTACTCAATATATTTATTTCTAATAGTTGTAAGACCATTCGGAATGTCAGATTGGAGCAAAAATCTAGCTCTAACGCGAGTTGGAAAGTTGTGCCATGTTTGGAATTGTAATTAAATGCAGTAAATTCATTTTGTCTTTTTTATTTAAAAAATCAGAAATGAACACAAAAAGTATCAACACATTCCCAAAATATACACTTCGTTGTTTACAAATCTCGCCAGTATACACCGATGAGTTAGGGTGATGTTTCATGTGCCTACCACCATTGGCAGTATATAATATGTTATTGCAATACAATAGGAGGCAATCCAATTTTCATGAACCCGGTAAAAATCCCAATTATGGGCTCCTACTGAAAAAATCGAGATGGTAAAACCCAAAAAAAATACCTACCTGAAAATAGAAAACAAGACCACTAGAAAAAATTGCGGTGAACAAATAAAATATGTAGAAACTTAAACATAAAACAACATTATGAGCTTCACGGCTGCGCTAAATAAGTTCAGTAAATGTGTCGATATTGGTATCTAAATACCAACACATTCACCACATATACCTACAAATTCTAGTATCGGTATCGGACTTCAGTCAGCCTCCATTAATCCAAAGGTTCGATACTTGTCAACTACCAATCATGCGCAGGCGCAGCGGACAGCGGACACAAAGGAGCCGCGATACCGCGGCGAGTATTGAAACCGGTTCAATGTTTGCGTATCATTTTAATACCAGTAATTAGTTCCCATTCAAAAGGTCGCAGTTTTTTTGTAGATTATTGCTGGGCCACTCCTGGTTTTGCGATGGCAGGTAGGTATTTATGATAACGTAGAACGTACAGGTTCATATGTCTGTGTTGTCTTTTAAAAAAAAAAACTTTACCTAATTTCGGAGGAATTGGATAAAAAACCGTAGATTTTAGAAAAATACACGCAATGCAACAATAGTCAAAAATGTCGCAGACCTATAATGACATATTATTTTTAAACTAAACTATAAATTCGTTCCAGGACCTTAAAAAAACCTAAAACCTATGAAATAGCATTAAGGGGCGGGTTTCTGAATTAAGTATTTTGAGTTAACAACGTCTCAAATCTTACTTAAACGCATCGTTACTATTTTGGTGTACAATAAAGTTTATTCTATTCCACATTTTGTCAATTTTTGAGGCTAGAGTTTGAGAAATACATAAAATCAACATCAAATGCTTAATTCAGAAGTTGTTAGTAAGCAGGGTTGAAAAATTCTTAACTTCAAATTCTCAATTCAAAAAACGGACCTCTATATTTTTCACTCAATCGTCTATTCAGCTGATATTTCTTTTTACCCAAAGGAGACCCTTTTTTAAACCGATAAATAACTCCTACTTGTATCCGTTTACCTACATGTGAGAGGATTTGGGCAGTAGATACGGTGTCTCCATACGGCTGTCGGATTATACACCTATTTGTAACAGTATACCTACATACAAGCTCGGACTTGACGGTAGATACAGTTTCTCCGTATACAGCTGTCAGATTCCGCATGCCACACCATGCGTAAAGCCATACTGACACTCTTGATACATATCTTACTAGAGCTGTTTGTATGTGTGATAAGGAATTTAAATAGTGAGAAAAAAAACATTCGTTTTTTAAACAAGTTACTTTTTTATTCTGAACTAATTAGAGGCGTATAGACCACACTGATCATTATCTTTATCCTCCTGGGCTGCGGGAACGTTTGAAAGAATGACCATGGCCTTTGAATGTAAAGAGCATCTGAAGGACGCATATAGGAGACCACCCTAGAGCGAGAGAAGTCATTGGATAATTTCCCACCTCAAAAAAAGGTTTACCAGAGAAGTTGCTCACTATTTAGTTTTGGCTGTAGGATACCACAAATAAACGGGGAAAATAAAAAATCTTTTTGCAAAGAAAATAGGTACAACCGACTTCAAAAACAGAAGCCAAAAAAATCAAAATAACTTTAATTTTGGAAGTCGCTCGGTGTCACAAAAAGAAATCTTTAACCTCTTACCCTTTCTTTGAGTCTTTCGCTAATGTCCCTTACATAAATACACTTATATACCTGGACTGAGGGCCACAAAGATAATGTTTATTTCATTGTCTTCCAACCGACCTGCGACAGGAGAGTCAGATCATTAATGAATGTAGTATTTCCCTACACCTTTTTAGCCATATCACCGTTCACACATGAAACTGTGAACGCTCTCTGCCAAATATGACCTTCTTTGAAAATCGGTTACTAGTATTGGTGTTTAGTAAACGACTATATATTTGCCACCGGATAACTTCTCCAGCTCTGAGTGGAATAAGAAGGCGTGTCAGACTTTTACTGACTAAAATCCACGTATGTTCCTTCAGTTGCCCTTTGCGTTCCAGGAACAATCCCGTACATCTTGAAATTCAGATTTCAGAAAGTTAGTCTAGTACCTAATTAAATAAATAAGAAGCCTTAAATATTTTTTAGAATACGACGCGTATTAACCACTCTATACATATCCAAGTCAAGCCTACGCCCAGTCGGTCAGAATGAGCATGAAAGCGCGTCCAAGGTCGATCAAACCTTAACATTTTGTTTACCGGCCACACTGCCGCAAAAAATAAACTCCAAGTTTTTACGGCGGTCACACCAACAAGCCAAGCACAAGCCTACCTACTTACACGTACCTCCATATTATATCTCATTGCAGGTTAACATTTACTGCACTGTTTTTTTTTATTTTTTTGTTTCCATAAATATCAGCTTAATGGACACAGTATGCATACTAATTGTATGTCGGTCGTATATTATTTAAAGTTAACAAAGATGAAGTCGAAAGAAAAGTTTATAATGCTCAAATCCTTAATGAATTCTTTCTTTCTTTAAAAAAAATGTTTGCCCCTCACTATGAATTACTCCTGGTGGATGCAAATACCCGGAACAACTATCTGTAGGCCATACAAATACTTCATAGTTCCGCGCGAGAACCGAACCGATGATTTGCAGCACAGCAGCAAATCACTCAACCACTGCGCCAACAGTGTCGTTTAATTGATTTTTTTTTCTTAAGAACTCATTACGGCAGTAATAAGTCTTGACAATATATTCCAATAGCACCAAGTCGGTTTCTCCATACAAACTTTGGACCCCCGTTTCATCCCCTTGGGGGGTAAATTTCGGAAAATCCGTTTTTAGCGGATGTCTACACCCTATAAGGAACCTACCTGTCAAATTTTAAGTTTGTAGGTGTTATAGTTTCAGAGATTTCGTGATTAATCAGTGAGTGGTATTTCGCTTTAATTATATATATAGATTAATCAGGCCACAATTGAATGCTACCAAAAGGGGAATGGACATACAATAAAAACTATTAATATGAAACGGCTTATATTAAGACCTATGATTTGGTGATTTACCTTCTGCAGTCTTCCCGTCCGAGAATAATTTTAAGTATTTTCGAGTCTAGAGTGAATAGGCTCTAAACTAGCCATCAACCATTGAATTACTTGCTTATCATCAGGTGGGATCGCAGTCAAGCACTAGTTTATGTGATTTAAAAAAAAGATTTTAAGACTGCAACATCGCATCCCTCCAAATAATAAGAATATATGAAAATATTTAACAACACAAAACGCTAGTTTTGATTTAGATAATGTTGTTTTATTTGAAACAACTATAAGCAGTTTGCTAAAGAATCTTCTTTATTAAGATAACTGATAGATCGAGAAGTTTGTATAGACGCAGAGATTTTAGTGCTTAGTCAAAGTAGACAAGGAGTAGGGAAAATAAAAATAGTTTTTTTTTTTTGTGAAGTCAAGTGTAAACTATAGACTTTGTAATATGGTAAAGGTTCATTGTCAAAATAATATATACAGAACAGGTTGTTCTTACCAACTTTCAACTTCCAGTGCTTTAATTTATAAAATAATGTAATAAAATGAACTTATTGCGTATACTGACACGAAACTTGTCGAACTTGACTTTCATTTCAGGACATCGCGGGCAGTATAAATACATTGGTAAACCAAAAGAAAGCATCAGTTTCATCTCATTCCCTTGTCGTTCGCATCTGAATATACACAGACCACGATGAATTCGCTGGTGGTGTTCTTATCTGTGGTGGCGCTCGTCGCTGGCAAGCCTTCGGGGCTGGAGCCCATTCTGACATCATACTCGGCGCCAATCGTCGGTGCTGCGTACGCCGCACCTGCACTCTACAGCGCTCCTCTAGCTATCGGAGCATCTGCAGTATCCAGCCAATCTCGCCTGGACATCAAGTCATCACCCGCAGTAGTATCAACATCAATTGAGCCCATCTCCCGCACTGTCATCTCCGAGCCTGCTGTGATCGCTGCTCCAGCCATCGCTACCGCCGCCATCGCGCCTGCTGCCGTCTCCAGCCAGTCCCGCATCGACATTAAGTCGACACCCGCCATCAGCAGCACTGTCGTGTCAGCGCCCGTTGCCTACAGCGCGTCCCCCGTCGCTTACGGCGCTGCCATCGGCTACAACGCGCCCCTCCTCACCGGTGCCGTGGCTCCTGCTCTCTTGAAGACAGCGTACGCTGCTCCTGCCCTCTTGAAGACAGCGTATGCTGCCCCCGCCGTCTTGAATACAGCGTATGCTGCCCCCGCCTTTACCGCTGCCATCGCCGGACCCGCTGTGCCCTTGGACACCCCAGAAGTGATCGCCGCTCGTGCCGCCCACTTCGAAGCTAAGGCTCTGGCTGGCGCTCACTTCATCAAGAAGCGTTCTGCTACCTTCTTCGCATCTCCATTGGTGTCCACCCACTTGGCTTCCCCTATTGTCTCCACCTACGCTTCTACCCCAGTGCTGTCGACCGTGCACGCCGCTCCCCTGGCGTACTCCGCGCCCCTGGCCCTCTCCACCCCTCTGATCACCAAGGCCTACGGCGTGCACCCCTGGTGAACGTCACTACGATAACGAGGAACTATTCCTCGGTTCAGATTTGACGAACGACAAATGATAAAATGGCTTGTAAATAAATAAATTTATAAGAAAATTTATATTTTTTATTTTATCAAATTAACAAACGAGGTTATAACTGGCAGCGCAATAAACATTTTTTTCATAGAAAAAAAGTTTATTGCGCTGCCAGTTCTAGGCTGCTAGCATACAATAATCTCGTACGCAGCTGTTTGTGTAGGTACATGTTAAGCTCCCTGACGCCTACATTAATAGAAGGCTAAAGGTATCTAAAGTAACAATAACTAGGAAACCTCAAGAACGTATCGTCAAGGATATTTTACTTGAGACGCATAAACTAAAACAAAGTTAACTAATAACACAATTCAAAGTGATTGGAAACGTTTTCTTCATACTCCAGCTAATTAGGTATTTATTTCAAAGAAAGGTTTCGTTTATAAACGAAATCTTTACGTTCAGAAGCATATGACAAGAAAAACAATCCTATCGTATAAATAAAATCTAAAAGAACACTAGCAAGTTACTAAGCATTTAAGCAATCAGGAAGTCTATGAAAAACTTAATCTACATATTATGTACTTATGTACATAGGTACTCGTGAACTTTATCAAATACCTATGTCAATCAATGATAATTGGGAATTTTCACCATCACGATTTTCAGAATAAAATTGCGCAGAAATCATTTTTTTTTTTTGTTTTGAAGCGTGATCGGTGTTGTTTTTTTGAACTTTTAACTAACTGTTTTGTTTCATTAAAACTTTTGGGTGTAGGTCAATGAAGAAGGCACGTGAATTGTGACTCTTTGGCCAGCAATAATATTATTTGGGAAATCATCAAATTATTTCTGCCGCTCTAAGTGGAGCGGAGTAGGGCTTTTTTTTAGGTGGGAATTCATCCAATGACTTCTCCCGGAGAGGGAGGGCGTGTCAGACTTTTCCTGACTAAAACCTACTTCTAGATCCAGGGGTTCTTTTGCACTACTCATGGCCCCGGTAGACTTCGACCCCTGGGCCCCTACGGTTTAGCTGACATCTCCTTGAAGCGCGCATGACACATTACGCGCCGTCGACGACTCGGGCCCGGTCCGGACGGTTGCTGGACGGCCGGACGGCTACGGTAGCTGGAAATTGGAATCGGGATCCCGGTGGTTAGAGAAGGTGGATTTATATGGTGTGTCAGACTTTTACTGACTAAAAAACCCACTCTTTTACGCGTTTCCGCAGTCCCTTCGGCCCCTTCGGTTCTGGTGACATCTGTTTCGTGTGGATTGCAACTCGTCGTCGTGATACATTATTCCTGTATTGTTTGTAGAGAAACGTAGTGTGTTCTAACTGCTACCATGCTATTACTTTATACAAAGGAAAGTGGCTTGTACTACTGAAATGAGACAATTCAGACTAACCAGGAAAACATATCACAAAAGGTGGCTTATAAGTTTTTAGTTTTGCTAACTCATGTCAATCAATAAAGTCCACCAATGGGGGTAAAAAGTGGAATATTCGTACATATACATTATAAAATGTCACCAGATTGTAAAATCTTAATTAGATTATAATTTCTCGATATATTATGTAAAAATCGTTTCGTATACGATAAGTCGTATCTAAATTCATTAGTTTCCATTATAACCTTGTCTTATTTAGAAAAAATTGTTTACAATTTACTTATGGTGTTACTTGCGGCAATTTTCCGGTAAAGAATAAGAAAGGATTTTCCAAAATTCACTCCATATGGGAATGAAATGAGGGTTCAAAGTTTGTATGGAGAAACCTACTCACAAGCAGGCGAAGCGGCTGGCAGAAGCTAGTCAATATAAGTCTGACACTCCCTATCGCTCCACCTAAAGCGGGAGAAAGCATTACTTGATTTCTGTAGCTTCTACTAAAACTCAGAATACGAACGGCATTTTCGAAAACTTTAAATGGTTTTAGCTTTTATTTGGGTGGGAAAATCAACCAATGACATCTCCCGCTCTTGGGCGGAGCTGTCAGATCAGACCAAGCTCAAGTCGTCGACGGCGCGTAGTGTTCCACGCGCGCATTAAGGAGATGTCAGCAAACCGTAGGGGTCCAGCAGGGTAGAAGCCTACTGGGGCCATGGGTTCGCTTCTGAAAGGAAAACCCGGCCCTGGTATGAAAGGCAAAGAAGGAACAGGAGTAGGTTTTTAGTCAGTAAATATCAGACACGCCCTCTCGCTCAGAAATCATTGAATGATTTCGCACCTTAAAAAACAAGGGATAAGTCACACCACCTTTCAAAATCTAATAGAACATGCTCGAATTTCGTCGTCGTCTCGTCTTTGTGCACTATAAATGTCAAGTTTGTCTTTTTATGAAGTAATTAAAGAGACCTTTGTGCTGCTGGCCTTTATGTACACAATGCGACTTGTTGATGCTATCACTCAAACTTCGAGTGTGCCACTTAAATGACAAAGCGTGATACATTTGGCAGACCATGTAGGGTAGAACTGTAAGGCTGTATATACTACTAGAATTGTTCCTGCGACTTCGTTCGCGTCAATTTAGCACTTTCATTAAGGTTAGAATTTTCGCCAAATTTTAAGTTTATTAACCAAAGGAATAAGAATTTCCCGTACAACCTTTAACACCCCCTAAATCGTTTTATAGGGGTAGTTTTGAATAGCAAATTGTAAAAACTTTTTTTATTTCCTCAGAATAGCGGCACACGGGCCACTTGCCACAACCACAAAACGCCGCCACCGGCACATTTCCTGTAGATTTCATACATTTTATATGGATTTGCCGCACACAGTTGACGCCTTTAGCCGCCACACGCTAAAAATCGCCGCTGTGCGCATCGCTTTGTGACCCGAACCGGCCGCTATACGCCGATACAAAGCGCTATCACACGCCACTCGCGCTTTTAAACCTTCTTCCTCAGGGTCCATTATGATACTACGCGTATGGGTTAAAAAAAGGAGCAGCCACCGGCCACGAGTGGCTGTCACACGCTTCAGCTTCCTTTGTAGCTTTGTGGCGGCGGCGTTTGTGGCTGTGGCATGTGGCCCATGTACGGCGACACTTAGGTTACTATTTGTGGTAAGTTTTAAATATATTGGCCCAAAGAATACAATTTGACTTACAAATTAATTTCTCCTTTTTCACCCCCTTAAAAGTTGAATTTTGTATTGAAGACCGTACACTTTTAATCACACTTTTTATATCGGGAGACGGGAGTATTTTTACTTAGGATAACTATCTACTATCACGCGTGCGAAGCAGCTAACAGCAGCCAGTAAAGAATAAAGAAGACAAAAGAGTTTTGTCTAGAACAGAAAATAAAAAAACCTTTCGACTTCTTCGTTGTGCGTACTGCCTTAGTTTAAAAGCTTTGACCATTACTTGCTTGTCAACGAAAACTTGACATTTGGAATACCCAGGTGGCATTGCTGGCAATAGGTTTTATTATTTATTCAAGCTATCTGGATTAGATTAGACAAATCAACGATTCTTAAACACTAATGCACGATACGATTGTGAGTTATAAATTGATGCTGACATGTGTTATTTAGGATTACTACTCTTAATTGTTATGGCGTGGTCACGATTTTCAATGGAACTGATTGTTGTTGAAAGCCTACGTTACAGCAATGTCAGGTGTTTTAAATTTTGTTTTTAACCGACTTCAAAAAAGGGTGGTTCTCGATTCGGTTGTTTTTTTACGTTTTTCCTTTTACTATAGATAAATGTAAAATGAAAATTTACGACTATATTTTATTTGCAATAAATTACAATTAAATTTAAAAAATATATTAAAATTATTTCGTATTCTGAATTAAAAATACCTATTTTTGCGAAGAATAAAGTCAAGTCCCTAACTGAAACTGAGGCCCTACCACAAGGTCTTAACGCGATCCATTTTACGACCTAAACTGAACTGTTAAAGGGATGGAGCTATATAGAATGTATAGCTCCATCCTTCTTTCTCGCTCGCACGCCTGTCATTTTAACACATCATGGTAAGTGCCCTGATGTAAAGAAATGGACAAGTGCGAGTCGGAAAGGAGTCTAGAAGATATATCCGGTAATTTTTTTTTTGTAACGTAACAACTTTACTGTTTTTAGATTTATTCCTACACCTGTGCTACAAGACCTTGCTTTATGCCAAATTTCCGGATTTTGGGTCAACGGGAAGTACCCTATGAATTTTAATTCCCTTGAGAGTTTCGAAATTTACGTTTTTTTCGTTAACTTAGAAATTCGATTTTTTATCACAGCTTCAAGGGACCGCAGACCTGAGTATGTGAGTTTTAATTTCAACTTGATACCTCCATGCGTTTCTGAGATAAAATGTCTTGACAGACAGACAAACGGACAACAAAGTGATTCTATAGGGGTTCCGTTTTTTCCTTTTGTGGCACGGAACCCTAAAATGGGTGAATAAAGACAAACTAGTTTCAAAATTCGATTTCAAAGACCTTTAACTATTCAATGCAAAAACTATCACTACGAAGGCCTTGTATTTTTGCTATTTGCAATTTAATTATTTATGTACGTACTTGCGTTAAGTGAATAATAATATTAATTATAATGAAGGTTTTTAATCACAAGCGTAAAAGGTTGTCAGATAGGTGAAAAATAAATAAAGTATCACAAAGTGTTTGTAACTTAAAACTGATATCTGTACATTGAATATCTAGAATTTCAAATAGAAAAGGTATTGCATAGTTTAGATATGAGTTAATGAACCAAAAAACAATAAAAAGCCTAAACTAATTGAAACTAACTAAAATATGGCATCAACAATCGGGTAAAAAACTCCGTCGCCACTTCGCTGTTGATTGGTAATTTATATCTAATTATAGTCACTTAATATATTTTTAAATGTAAATTGTGAATAAAATGTATTTATAGAATATCTTAATCTTAAAAACAAATAATAGTTCATTATTTGTGCTGTTAATTAATTTTCACATTTACCTGAAGATAAATTTCCTAAGTGAAATTTAAATTCTTGCAATACTAAAAAATGCATAATTCATCAATAAATCAAGAACATGAAACCAAGGCCTAATAAATAAATAAATAAATCTTAATTAGCCTACTTTCTTTCCAATACAACCAAATATATATATAGTTCCAATATTAATCAAAAAGGTTAACACTGAAATGTTACTGCACTTAACTTTATTTTCGCAACAACAGTTTTTGAACAGTGCATGATATGATAATTAAATAATCCCAGTTAATTTCGATCATCCTGAAAGTAACACTTTGATCTTACAACCTTTATTGAACTAAACAGGATTATTTATACATGAAAAACAAAAACACTTAACTAATTAAAATTACATAATATATACACAATAACTCCTATCTAAAATACACTTTGATTGAATATTAATTTTTTTATGATTAATTTTAATATTTTCAGACTTAAAATTGGACAATTTTTAAAAAAAAATTGTTGAGATTTGTGCAAATAAACTAGAAAAATGTGAAAAAAATAACAAAAACATAATTATGTAGCCAATCTAATTAGGGTTTCCCACAGCACCCACATAGCACAAGGAGGAACTAAACCAATCGATTGTCCAACAATATGTAACACACACCTTGGGCTTCACGCGACACTTGTCACTATCAGTAAACAATTCCGGAAGCTAATCACACATGACAAAAAAATCTTGCTGGAATAAAAATATTAGGCGGCTTAAATATCATGGCATTGATAGTGGTCGTGAAGGTTGTTCGGCCAGCTCTGGTTTTGGTAATGAGTACTTGCTCAACGCTTCGTATAAAAGGATCCATCACAGTGTGTTAGACATCAGTTGATCCAACTTCTTCAGTTCGCCAACAACACAGACCACTTCAAAATGTTCAAGCTGGTGGTGTTGCTCTCTGTCGCGGCGATGGCTGCCGCTAAGCCTAATCTGGCGCCGTTGGCCTACAGTGCCGTAGTACAGCCTGCGACTAGCTCGGTATCGCAGTACAGCTCCAGCGTGGTGCACGGCTCCCCTGCCGTGTACGCCGCGCCTGCCGTGTACTCTACCCGTGCCGTCTACTCCGCACCTGCTGTCTACTCTGCGCCCGCTGTCTACGGCTCCGTCGCACTCTCCCAGGCCCCTCACTCACCCGCTGTCGTCCTGGATGCCGTCAACGGAGTGCCCCTCGACACCCCCGAGGTAGTTGCTGCCCGCGCTGCCCACTACACGGCTAAGGCTCTGTCTGGCTACCACCATCTCCGCAAGCGGAACGTTGGCGTAGCCCCCGTCGCCTACAGCTCAGTGGTGTCCCCCGTGGCCTACTCCAGCAACCTGGTGTCCGCCTACCACAGCCCCGCTGTCGTCTCCGCCTATTCGTCTCCCGTCGTGTCCGCTTACTCTGCCTACCCCTCATCAGTAGTCTCCGCATACTCCCCCCTGTCCTACTCCACGTTGTACCCCAGGGCCCTCAGCGTCCACCCCTACTAAGCTATCCTAGTGAACCAAACTAGTACCTTGTAAATTTTTCAAAACCAATATGTAACGAATTCATCACTGCCGAATAAAACGATTATATCATACTTCTCATCTTTTATTTTGTTACCTACTTGATTAACCTATAATGCAGAATTTGTTGTAAGAAATAGCTTAATAATAAGTAAGCTAACAAAGCGCAGCTACACGTGCTGAGGATTACAGATACCCTTGGGTACGATCCTTTGCAAAGAGAGTTATAATGAATACTGACAATACGTTGAGTACATACGATACCCGTAATACACACCTTTAACTAAAATAATAAGAACCTATTTTTTCGTGTCAGGATGTGAATTAAATGAATTAATTAATATAATTATTGACAAGTCAACAGCTCAACACGTTGTATTCTCAACAAAAAGCAATATCTATTGTTAAAAAACTTTGTTCTAACTTTACTTAAGCTACGGTCAAGCCGGTCATATTTTTTATAATTGCGGAAGTTTAATTTAAACGCTTTGTTTCCCCGATCACGTTTACCTAATTTATTCAGTGCTAAATACTTCTAGTGTTAACAGCAGCCGTAGTGAACCAAACCCAATTAAAATGGGTAAGGCTGTCATGAGAATAAACTAATTGTAGCTGCCCTTCAGTTTTATTTGATTAGGTAGGTATACTGTTCCGGCTATTTTCCTGATGAAGTACCTAGGTTATTATTTTTTTATTGACTTATTTTTTATTCGATTTTGGTTTTTTACATTCAATTCCAATCATGCTGGAGTCTCAAAGAGTTTTGCTGGGTGCTTATTTGTACATGTAGTGGAAATGAGAATAATATGAAGAATCCTTTAAGCTGTTGATCCCCGCACGAACGCCGGCGGTCGTGCGCTATTGTCTTACTATTGTGTCTCTAATTACGCTACTCAAGAAGTTAAATCCTGTATTCTAAATTTAGTTCTATATTGTCTATTCTCTCATATTTTCTTTATTTAACATTTACTTTTATGATACAAAATTCTTGGAAAATTATAATATTATTCAGATGTAAGTGTTCAGTGTCGTAACTTGGGCGGTGAAAACGGTGCCCAGGCACAGGGCGCTGTCCCTGTAAGGGTGGAAAAATGTATATTCAGTCCTTTTTGTTTATACTGACCATTTTTCTAGGGACGCAGTGATAGAAGCTCGCACAGAGCGTATAAAAGGTTAGTTGCGGCACTGGGTGTGTGACTGTGTGAAGTTTAGAATAATAATAAAATCTATGTGATATGTTGGTGTGTAGAATTAAAACGTTTAAATTCAACTACGATTTTTTGGGTTCATTGGAGTTAATTCACTGTGGTGAAAGGATTGCTATCTAAGGTTCATTAATACAAGTTAAATATAAATCACTTCTTTATTTGCAGACTTCCAGATACATTACAAAATTGCACGCTTCATATCTAATTTACAATACTGATTATTTTCTTTTAGAAATCACGACTAGTACCTAGTGACCGTGGCCGTGGCCAAAACCGTGGCCACCGCCTAGGCCTCCTTCAAAACCACCTCCGTAGCCACCTCCATAACCACCTCCATAACCACCTCCGTAACCACCTCCATAACCACCTCCGTACCCTCCACCAAAGTGCAGAGGTCCTGCGACGAAGGATTTATGAAGAAGTGGCGCAGCGTGCAACACTGGAGCAACTACAGGTACCACAGCAGTAGAGATAACAGGTGGCGAATGATGCACGTCTAAACGAGCTTGATGGGACACCGCCACTGGTGCCACGTGAGCCACCGGGGCCACATGAGCGAGCAGATGAGGAGACCGCTTCAGAATGTGATGTCCATGGCCGGCGTGTCCATGGTCTCCAATTCCGCCAAACCCAGCACCACCATGACCAAATCCTCCATGACCGGCACCTTCAAGACCGAGTCCTCCATGACCCGCACCTCCAAGACCGAGTCCTCCATGACCCGCACCTCCAAGACCGAGTCCTCCGTGACCGACGCCTCCAAGACCAAGTCCCCCATGACCGGCACCGCCAAAACCACCGAGTCCTCCATGACCGGCGCCTCCAAGACCAAGTCTCCCGTGACCAAGTCCTCCGTGACCAAGTCCCCCGTGACCAAGTCCCCCATGTCCAAGTCCCCCGTAGCCCAGACCTCCATGCCCTAGTCCTCCGCCATATCCGTACCCTCCATATCCATGCCCACCGTAGCCGTGACCAGCATATCCAGCAAGCAGTGGAGCCACCACAGCAGCGTGATGAGCCACTACTGGCACAGCATGGCCATGGCACAAGGCAAGCGATGCCAACAACACGACAACACGAAACATATTCAACTTATTACTTGGGGTACTTTTGTATCACAAATTTGAACGAATCGTAGGAGCTGACTGACATTAGAACTCAATGGTTACCTTCTTATACCCCAAATGCTGATTCAGAGTGACAGGATCAAAACTATTAATACATTTGTCGTGCTATTGAACATTGTGATTGTTGTCACAAAAAAGTTGGAATTCGCCAGTTTATTGGAAGTGAATTGGTTTTTATAAACACAATAGATAAAGTACGTGTTCAAAACAAAGTTGTCGCCTTTCTTATAATAGACCCTGAATTAACATTGTAAAGAAACACGTCGAAAAATGGTCTAAGAATAAATTATGATTCATCTGGTGAGTATGTTGCAATAGCACATCCATCACGATATGGTAATTTAATTAATGACGTTTGTAGAATGCATCTCAATCCGGCCAGTGCCCCGGGGCCGGTGTGACGCAACGACCGGGCGACCCGTCCCAGAGCCTCGACCGACTTGAACCCGTTGCGCCCGCGCACGACGTAACAACTACCGTTATGCAGCTATAAAGTAACATCCGATCTACCTCTCGTACACACTTCAGGTTTAGTGCAAGAAACAAGATGATTACGCTATTTTTACTTGTGAGTGCAATGTGTTTAGTGCATGGACAAATACTTCCTTTGATATACGCCGCGCCCAGTGCAGTATCTCACCAATCCAGGATCGATATCAAGCACAGTCCTGGCTTTATTGCAGGCCCGTTAATATACAGTCCAGCAACGACTCTGTATGCCAGTCACCAACCTGATGATAAACCCCGAGAAACAGTATTAACCCCCGTGTTCACGGCCGAAACCATATTAACACCGGTAGCATTAAGCTTTTTCCATAATCTACCTTTGGCCCGAGCACTGGAGCACAAAGTACAAGAAGAGATTTCACAAAACGATGCAGTTGCTGAAGAAAATATGGAAAAAGATGATAAAGGTGTTCAGATTGCAATAGTGACGGAAATACCAGAGCAAGAAAAAGAAAATACTGAAGGAAAGCAAGACGTTCAAGATAAAAGTTACGTAATAATAGCTTTTGATGACAACAAACAAGTAACGAGTACTACAGACGAACCTAATACGGTTGGAGTCACAGAAGCTTGATGTCATTTGAAGTGTGAAATTAAAACGAGAAAATTACTTTATTTAGGAAAAGTTATGTTATTTCAATGTGTATCAGACTGAATTACTTTTAGCTTAAAATGATTGAGATTAGATTTATTATAGTGATAGTTTTATTTTATGAGACGCAATAAATAAATTTCATTCGTGTCACGTTATTTATTGATTCTACACTTACAGTGTTTATAAAATATCAGTTTGATCGAGCAGGAGTAACAAAAATACTATACACATACAAAGCAATTTTCACCTTTATTACACTACTTGTGTCTACTAGCAGCTTAAGAGCAGTGGTGACCAAGTGGTAACGGCCCCGAATTACTACTTGTAGGTCATTGGTTCAAACCGAGCCAGGCAGTGTAAATTATTTCATCACTACTGCTCTCAAAACGGTAAAGGAAAAGATCGTGAGGAAACCGGCATGTATTAGAACCAAAAATTTAAAGACATGTGACATCCACCCGATTCAAAAACATGCGTCTCACGTGGTGGATTATAGCCCATTCCCTCTCCTAGATAGGAGGCCTGAGTCCCAGCAGAGGGAACATTATAAAGCTGATTATCCTTTACTAGTAGCTTCACCCTAAAGTAAAAAAAATATCTCATACTTCATACAACTGTGGACCCTTTAATCCCCTTAGGAGGTGAATTTTGGAATTATGGCGGTAAGTCCCCTCTTTGAGGAGTGGCTGGAAAGACAACACGGCGTCCTTACCTTCCGCATGACGCAGCTCCTCACCAGATATGGTCAGTTCGGGAGATTCCTGCACCAGATTCGTGCGGAAGAAACGCCTGGATGTCACCATTGTGTGGACTACCCGGAGGACACGGTGGAGCATACGGTAGAGGTGTGCAGGTGGCAGAGCACCGCCGTGTCCTCGTGGGGGCGCTCGGCGGCAGCGACAGTGTACAGGCCATGGGCCGGAGTGAGGAGAAGTAGCAGGCGGTCGCCTCCTTCTGCGAAGCAGTAATGCTAGCAAAGAAGGCAGCCGCACGCACGAGGCAATGGCCCTCATGCCCTAGCCACCGGGATTCCGACCCCGATTTCCGGCCACCATAGGCGCGGGCTTCCGGACGGCGAGTAATGGGTAGCTCGCCGTCCGACCATCCGGTAACCGTCCGGACCGAGCACAAGTCGTCGACGGCGCGTAGTGTTCCACGCGCGCCTCAAGGAGATGTCAGCAACCGTAGGGGCCCAGCAGGGTCGAAGCCTACTGGAGCTAACCCCCGGGACTTGTACTATTTCTTATTCTGTGCCCCGGGGCATTGGAACGAAGGCAAAGAAAGTACAGGAGTGGGTTTTTGTCAGTAAGTCTGACATGCCCTCCTGCCCCGCTCAAGGGCGGAAAAACCACAACCATTTTTGAAAAAAAAATTTATTTTTTTTCATTTTCATCAACTACTGACAAATTTTGCGATACTTTCCTTGTTCTAACACTCAGATGAAGCAATGAACATCAAAATATGACCAATTTTTGTATCCAAAAACCAATTATACGCCAACAATAACAGAAAGTACCAACGGTGGTAGTGTTTGATGTGTTTACAATACGCCTCAACATGCCTATTGTGTATTCGAGCAAAAAACCTCTTTGTTCGGCATAGTTGAGGAAATGTTTGAGTACAATACTACACGTATGTACTACACGTGACTGGAGGGATGCATTAGTGCTGCTTCATACGTCACCGACAAGCTTCTGATACTAATTAATTTTCTGTTAATGTTTCCTTTTTTTAAGTTGGGAAATCATCTAAGGACTTCTCCCGCGCTAGGGCTGAACGGGAAAGCGTCTCAGACTTTTAGTGTCTAAAACCACACCTACGTTCTTTCAGTTGCCCTTTGTGTCCCAGGACTACGGGCAACCGTAGTAGGCTTCGAACCTACTGAGGTGTATGTGAAACATTACGCCCCGTCGACAACTCGGGCTTGTTCCCGCCGCAAATCTCCCTGAAGTCACGTCGAAATCGCACACAGCTTTTATGCGATCTAGAGTAGTCAGAACCTTAACTGACATTTGTATGATTTCTTGACCTAATTACAGACAGCTTTGTACCAAGAGACAGTAATGGAACAGTTTTTTTTTTCCACAACTATCACACAACGCCGTCTAGTCCCGAGCTAAGCAGAGCTTGTGTTATGAGTACTAGACAACTGATAAACCTACTTATATATTTCTAAATACATACATATTATAGATAAATTACACCCAGACACAGAACAAATGATTGTGCTCATCACACAAACATTTGTCCTGGGTGGGAATCGAACCCACGACCCCCGGCATAGCAATCTGGGCCACTCACCACTAGACCAAAGTCAGTCCAAACTTTGAAATATTAAAAAAAGCCAACTAACTAGTTTCGAAAAATGGCTCACGTAGGCTACAGCGGCTTCACATGCGCGAAAGTAGAAAATTATCCCAGGGAAACTTACTACCGGGATATTAAGTAATCTACACTATAATGTTTTTATATTTTTAGGGTTCCGTAACTCAAAAGGTTAACCAAAACACTTATAGGATCACTTTGTTGTCCGTCCGTCTGTCTGTCTGTCTGTATGTCTGTCTGTCAAGACCCATTATCTTGGGAACGCCTGAATGCATCGAGTTTTAATTAAAACCATATACTCAAGTCTGCGGTCCCTTGAAGCTGTGAAAAAATCAAACTTCTGATTTAACTACAAAAAAAAATACGGCCGTTTATGTCGCTAAAAACCATCGATATATATGTAATATAAGTCGATGCTAAAAACGTATATTTCGACCATCTTAAGGGAATCAAAATTCATAGGGTACTTCCCGTTGACCTAGAATCCTAAAGTTTGGCATGAAGCAGTCTCATAGCACAAATATAGAAAAAAATCTGAAAACTGAAAATTTGTAGTTACGTCACAAAAAAAAATTTTTTGGCGATTCGGAAAAATCTTCGAAACTCAGTTCGGGAACTGAACTTTTTTCATGGGTAAGTTTGTACGGAACCCTCAGTGCGCGAGCCTGACTCGCACTTGCCCAGTTTTATTTTTGTTTGTAGGAAGTAATCTCTGAAAGTACTGGTCCGATTGCGAAAATTTTTTCACTGATAGAAAGCTGCTTTATTCCTGAGAGACTTATGCTATATTTTATGTATGCGGGCGAAGCTGCGGGCAAAAGCTAGTTCTATATATAGACATTGTTTACCCGTGTACCAAACAATGAAGTAACAAATATACACACTTTCACCTTTACAATATTGGTGTGATGTGATAAGGACACTACAAAATATATTTTTTTTACTTTTCTGAAAATTGGGGCACTAAACTTATTAATTTGGATCGTATAATGTAAATTGTGGCGACACTTAGGAGAGGCCTATGTCCAACATTGGACGTCTTTTGGCTGAAATGATAATGATAATGTAAATGAAAAAGTATACTTTTAAATGTAATATAAAAAACCTTTTTAACAACCGACTTCAAAGTAAAAAAAAAACTCTAAAAAGTGCAAAATAACTTTAATTTTGGAAGTCGGTGTTTCTATAATAGTTCGGTCTCTTCGTTATTTAACACCGACTACCGAAATTAAAGTTATTTTCTTTCATTGTTAGTTAGCCCATCTATCGAGGAAGGCTATAGGCTACATTACATCACGCTATGGCTAATAGGAGCTGAGTATCGACGAAAAATGTTGCAAAAACGGGAGAAAATTATTCCTTTTGAGAGCTTCTGTTGCGTGCGCCGCGTATAGATACCGGCACGGATCTTGAGCTGACTTCTACAGTTCTACTTGCCCAGAAGCACGCAGAAGTGAAATATCGGGTCTCTTCAGTGGTATGAAGAGAGATGCGGGGGCGGGGAGTGAAATCCTTGTACAGTGATTGGCTCGCCGATATTGTTCGATGCGCGAAACGATCCCCGTTCTTTCGCCAAGCTCTCAAGATTCGTGCAGCTATCTGTAAACGGTTAAATTTATGGAAAAATTATGTCGTATAAAATGGTTCCCCTTTAAAAGAACTAAAAAAAAGTCCGCGACAGCATAATGGTAATTTTGGCTCACTATAACCTTTTTTATAGTAATCAAATTTGTTCTAAAATAATGCATGATTTGAGAACATGTTTTTACAAACATAATATGAATTTTTATTCAAATAAATACAATATTCATTCTAAGTATCTAATTTTGAACACAATTGCCCTTTACATCATTTGATTTCAATAAATATCTTAGGAGATATCAGTCCAAAGTGACCCATTTTGAAACGGTAATTTCTTATGTAGATTTAATATTATAAGACCCACTACTTTCATTTAAAGTTCTATATTTCCACTCTTATAATTGTGTAAAGTACCAAAACAACTTCTTAATGTACTTAGACTTTACAAATATTTCCAACTTCTACGCCAACAAAGACGCGGACAAGAACTATTAATTATAATAATAATAAAAAACAATAAAAATAAACCTATTAGAAACATTTTCGACTTCCACTAAGTCGCGGGTAAAAGCTAGTGTCCTAGATAAACTTAGAAAAGTACACAAGAATTGAAAAATTCACATTGGTACTTGACCGGTTTTGTACCCGCAACCTCATGCATGAGTGACGGGTTCCTTAACCACTGAGCCGACCCGACTCTCATCATCACCTCCTTATATAATATAATATAATATAATATATAATATAATATAATATATTCCACAACTATCACACAACGCCGTCTAGTCCCAAGCTAAGCAGAGCTTGTGTTATGGGTACTAAACAACTGATAAACATACTTATATATTTCTAAATACATACTTACATTATAGATAAATTACACCCAGAGAGAGAGAAATGATCATCTCATCTCGTTAAATGGCGCTAAACTCAACATTTTAAACCAAAGAAATGGCTTAATTAGCTCAAATCAGACACTCTATTGAACTCAGTCAAATTGTTACCTCAATATTCACCTAATGCTAACTGTTCGAGTATTATAAATATAGTTCTTAAGTATAGTAGGTACTATACTGCTAGCAGGTAGTAGGTTGGTAGAAAGCAGAAGTGACACATGATACACTACATTTACCGCTAACAAAGTTCCATATATGGTAAAAATATGAATTGCTAATATTTAAAATTCCACTCGACTGTGAATTTATTGCTTTGTGAATTTATAATAAGGGATTTATAATAAATATAATTGATTTAGTGTTAGGTACTTATTCTAAATAATGAAATAAAAGTGTTATTAAGAATTCCAAAATTTATTTAAACTTTCATGAACATTATGTACATTTGAGAACACTATTTTCGATGGTGGACAATTTTGGATTTACAGTATTCTTCTAGAAGTTCTTCTCTAGAATGATGCGCTGTGTTGTTGAAAAACACCCATTTAGTACACATGAGACAGAGCGACTGCTGGGCTTGAGTAGGCGAGCGGGGTCTGGTAGGCGATGGCTGGGGAAGCATAGGATATGGAGGAGTAGGGGGTGTGAGTGGTCTGCAGGTCAAATCTTGACTGATGCGAGTAAGATGTGGGGGCGATGTAGGCATTCAGCAGACCAGCTGATCGTTTCTTGATAAGGTGGGTGTAAAGAGGATGGGAGAGCAGAGGCTGGGAGATCAAGGGCTGAGAGATCACGGGTGCTGAGTAGATAGGAGAGGTCGCGGTGTACGTGGATGCAAGAATTGGAGTAGTGGCGGCGTAGGTACTGGGCGCGAAGTATGTGGCGGCAGGCAGCACAGCAGACCTCTTCTTGATGAGGTGCACGGCGGGCACCGAGGCGATAGGCGCGGGCAGGATCGAAGCGCTGTGGATCAACGGCGCGTTGTATGTGGTGGCAGCGTAAAGGTTAGGATAGTTGGAGTAGTAGGCGGGCGCGGTGTACGTCAGAGGGAACTGCGCCGAGCGCTTCTTGATGAAGTGGGTGTACGCCAGAGGGGCCTGGTAAATCAGCGGAGAAGGATGGATCACGCTGCTGTCCTGTCTTGTGATGGTGGTCGCTCCAGGAGTCAGGAAGGTCGAGTACTGCGTGATGGGCGCCGCAATCAATGCACCGGGCTTGGCGGCCGCCGCGGCGAAGTAGGCACACAATACCACCAGCTTGAACATGTTGGTCTGTATTGTTTGTTGCTCGGATGAACGACTGATGCCTTGACAATGTATTGCTTCGTATTTATAGAAAGTATTCACTAAAGCTAAGGGCGATCTCGTTTCGCAAACCGGTGCATGTCGGCTGTTCAGGAAGCTGATATTTAAAATCCACGAGGTCGTCCACAGCCCCGCCTGGTCAGTTCATCATCGTCGTTGTGCTCTTATTTTGATACATATGCCAACGAGTCAACAAAAGTGAACGACACGATGCATTCAACGCCTTGCATGCAAATACCAGCTAAGAAATAAATTTCAATGAACACCGCGACATAATTATGTAGACTTGCAGATAAAATACTTGCAGATTTAATTTCACTGAAGATAAAGCTCATTAGTGGATCAATACATAAATAATAATTTAAAACTCCATCAGCATTATAATTTTAAGCTTCTACCTTTTACTTCTGCCTTTACCCCTAAGTTTGTTTCGGAGTTTCTTCTCAGAGTAGTCAGCTAGGAAACACGGGCCTCATCTAATTTAATTTGACGATAAAACTGACAAGTAAAAGTGTTTTTAGGGTTCCGTACCTCAAAAGGAAAAAGCGGAACCCTTATAGGATCACTTTGTTGCTCGTCCGTTTGTCTGTCTGTCTGTCAAGACCCTTTATCTCAGAAACGCATGGAGGCATCGAGCTTAAACTAAAACCTCGAAGCTGTGAAAAAATCAAACTTCTAAGTTAACAGGAAAAAAAGATACGGCCGTTTATGTCGTAAAAAATGTACATTTCAACACTCAAATGAATCAAAATTCATAGGGTACTTCCCGTTGACCCAGAATCCTGAAGTTTGGCATAAAGCTAGGTCTTATAGTATAATATAGGAATAAATCTGAAAACTGTAAATTTGTAGATACGTCACAAAAAAACCTTTTTTACAATTCGGAAAAATCTTCATAACTAAATTCGGGAATCGAACTGTTTTCATATAGTCCGACTCGCACTTGCCTTGCTTTTTTTTAAAAAACCTATTTGCAAAATAAATATCATTTATGTACTGTAATTTTTCATTGTGAATATACACCATCAAAATTACGGTAGATAAATGATATAAAATAGAGTAGAGTATTTATCTATCTATAGTACTATTTATCTATCTAAGTACATGGATACACAGCTTACAACACCCCTGTGTTGCTACGCTGTAAAACCCTCAGTAGCCCTGGTGACATTACAAAAAGAGTATTATTCTAGTCCAGACCTTGTCTATAACATTTTTGGAAAGCTTTAAACAATGAACGATTCAAATGAAAACAATGAAAAGTTTTATGTATTCTCCTATTGTTCATGAAAACATTTATTTCCTTACAAATTATTGGTCTGTTGCGAAGGGACGCTGTTACTGTCCTCCCGAATCCCCAAAGGTTTTCTTGTGAATACAGGTTGAAAACGATTTGAATAATGTGTTTAAGCTCATTAGCATTAATGACTATATCTCGTACGTGTGCGTGACGCCAGACACTGCCCTACTTACAAAAATAATTATTTTGATACCCGTCTCTACTCTTTGTTACAAAATTTAACAATACCTTCAATATTTTCTATAATGTCTGTGAACTGAAATTGGAGAAAATGTGTGTTAGAATGAAATAATAATAAAATAATAATAATTTATTATCCACAAATACACAGTTATTACACGGGGAGATATTGTTTCCAATAAAAACTGCAATGTGTAACACAGATTAACGACCTGGCACCCAAGCTAAGATTAAACTTGTGTTATGGGTGCCAGGGCTCACTCCATTAAAATTCTACTTTGTGAGAATATGTTTGATTATTTAATAAATTATGCACTTCAATCAATTATTAAAAAAACAATATTCAACCATTAAATACAATATTCAATAAAAATGAAAATTATACAAATCAATCCATTAAAATTCAATACAATTAATTAAAATAATACAATTCTTCAATTCAAAATACTATTGAAGAAATATATCCATAATGATACTCCCGATCGAAATTCAACAACGTTGGCCAAACTCAACAGAGATAAGTACACAACAACAAATGCACAAGTGTGCGGGCAAACAAAGGTGCACTGTTTCTTCACTGTCATAGTCCTATGGGACAGCGGTGGCGATCTGGCACGACCAGGCGCAGGACCACGGCTTTACGTACCTTCCGAGGCACGGGGATGTCACACAACTAACTTCTAAACTCCAGACTGCACCAGAGTAATTCCTTATAGATTGTAGCGTTTTTTGCCCGACCCGGGAATTGAACCTAGGATTGAATTCAGGATCCCCCAAACATTTTGACTGGCCTGTTGGTCTAGTGTTTAGTGGCCCTGACTGCTATGCCGGAGGTCGTGGGTTCGATTCCCACCCAGGACAAATGTTTGTGTGATGAGCACGATCATTTGTTCTGTGTCTGGGTGTAATTTATGATAAATATATAAGTATGTTTATCAGTTGTCTAGTACCCATAACACAAGCTCTGCTTAGCTTGGGACTAGGCGGTGTTGTGTGATAGTTGTGGAATATTATTATATTATTATTATATATATATTATATTATATTCTTTCACCATTATAAAGCTACTTTATTACTAAGTAACATAGGCTATATAATTAAAAAGTATTATACATTCATCCGTCCAGCCAGCATGCTAACAAGGTACTTTTCTAGTGCTATCTCTTTCGATATCACACACACAATAATTTAACCTAGACCAGGGATGGCGAACCTTTATGTGAGGGTGTACCACTAAATACGAGAAAAAAATAATAATGTGGCCATGACGTGCCGCTAAAGAATCTTGACTTTGTTATTTAATGGCCAAAAAACAGATGCGATTAGTTCATAATTACAATCCAAAATTTGTATATCGTTTTTATATGACAAAAGCGTGATATCTGCTGTTTCTGGCATGCTCGAATTATTTTGCCGCGTGTAACCATTGGCATCCCTAACCTAGACCATTGGTCTACAATCAAAATACATATAGCTAGTTAATATTAAGCATACTTTTGCGAAGGATTAGGATTACCTCATCCTTCAAAAATTTACGCTTAATATTACCAATATTTGGTTATGGAATTTTAAGACAAACCCTTAAATTGGTTACTAAATGGCTACTAGTACAATCAACGTCCGATTCTATAATCAATACAAAGTCCTTGTAATAAATTAAGACTCCGTCGCCAAGGCAGCTCCCCACACGCCTTGTTTATACTGCGACATTATAACGCCCTCCATGTCGGGATAAGGGCACGAACACTTGTTACTAGTTTACGTTAGGATATAGTTCACTGAATACTAATTTTAAAATCTAATTAAACAGCCTCATACACATGGGTAGTGCTCACGTAGTCCTTAGACATAATTGCCTGCAAATATCACAACAAAAACACGATAATACTTAACCTTTTGAGTAGCGTAATTAGAGACACAATAGAAATACAATGGCGCGTGAACGCCGGCATTAATGCGGGGATCAATAGCTTAATCCAAACTGGAACTTCCCGAACTGGCTATGTCTGGTGAGGACCTGCGTCAGGTGGAAAGTGAGGACGCCGTGGCGCTTGCTTCTGTCAGCGGCTTAACCACATGAAAGTAAAAAAATGTCCCAAGGAAACATACTCCTGGGATCCTATGTGCTATTCCACGACATGGTTTACCCGTGTTTTAGCTCGCCGTCCGATCGACCGGTAACCGTTCGGACCGAGCCCAAGTCGTCGAAGGCGCGTCCTGTTCCACGCGCGCCTCAAGGAGATGTCAGCAAACCGTAGGGACCCAGCAGGGTCGAAGCCTACTGGGGCCAAGGGTCTGATTCTGAAAGGAAATCTCGGCCCTGGTACGAAAGGCAACGAAGGAACAAGAGTAGGTTTTTAGTCAGTAAAAGTCTGACACTATCTCCCGCTCCGCCCAAGGATTTGTCATTAGATGACATTCCCAACGAAAAAAAAACCCGTGTTAGTAAACATATCCACATACATAAAAAACTTTCGCCTTGATAAATTATTAGTAATATGAATAATTTTCAATATCTTCCTCAACTTACATATCGTGCTCTGGCCTAGGGCTAGCCCCACAACGAGATCTTCCTCAACCCAAAAATCAAACTAGGTACAAGGACCTGTACCATGACGTTTAAAGTAAGATTGTTTCATTCTTATTTCCAGTGTGGGTAAGAGATTGCGCTAGACAACCTGTATAGCTCTGTCTCTTACCCACACTGAAATAAGAATGAAACAATCTTACTTTTCAACACACTAGCTCAGAAAGTGACTCTTATTGCACTGCGCTTAGGTACATAATAACACTCGTTACCAAACTGTGACATTTTGATTACCATTACGCACTAGTGCTATAATGTAGTTAAAACCTTTTTGTTATACCTCTTTGTTCGCAAAACAAATTTCGAATTCGAATAAAATTCCCTTAAGAGTATATAAATTGGTGTCATAATTACTTATTTCATCCAATTTACAAGTTAATAATGGACAAATTTAATTGATTTATTTAATAAAAAAACATTTAGTAAATAAATCGTACATTCAAATAAAATTTGATTTTTTTATGGTCTATGGCCGCCATTATAAGATGCGCGCGGTTTTTGGCGATTTTTTTATTCCAGTGAAATTCTGTGGCTGTATTAATTAAATAAAATTAAATACTACAAAATCATTAGAAAATGTTACATCCGTATTCTATTGTCACTACGAAAGACATTATCGTAAAAACTTTTCACGCAAGAAAACATAAGCGTAAGACTTAGGCAGTATGATCAAAATACCTTAGCCTTCCTCTAGGGGTAAATTAAAAAAAAATGATGCCCCTGCTTATGAAAACAGATTTTTACCGCCATGTCACAGAAAATTTTACTAGTTTTACTGTTGTTTTCTTCACAAGTGTATTGAAAAACGTCGTATGACACACGTGAGTAATTAATGATTACCGTTCTTGACTCTCTTAAGACCCTCGCCACGGCTCGGGTCTAAATACCGCCTCGACGGTAATCACTAACATTACACACTTATATCATAATGTACTATTAAACGTCATGGTAACCCCCTAGGTATCTACTCTTAATATTATCTTAATCCAACTGACATAAATCTTCTGCTTAATGGGGAGTTAGGTCTTTGTCGCTTTTCATATTCAACACACTTATTCACAACCCAACAAAACAAACTCCAAAATTGTAGGATTTTAATAATAGACGGTTGACAGAGGTGTCACGTCGCGGCTCGCAACCGACCATGTAATTGCAATGTGCATAATTTTGATGTTCACAATATCTGCCGTTGACATCCATTCGAGCTATTCCTACAATAATATTATTAATCCACATTTAACCACTGAATTATTTCATTGTTTACAAACGATTTATTTTCTCTTGATACTTTATTTTCTCGAGCAAAAGTTGTCCTCCCAAGGTCGGCGATGTGTTCCGGCAACGCCTGTGAAGTCAATAGACTCATTTAAACGAATACAAAAGGCGAGCGCTACCGTGCACATGCATCAGTGCATCTGAGCTGAGATACCAACACAGACCTTTCCACATTACAAAATGATGAAACTGGTGGTGTTGTCCTGCTTGGTGGCTGCCGCCGCAGCCAGCGCAATCATTTCACCCTACGCGTCTTTTGCCTACTCGGCGCCCATCGCCTATTCTGCACCAATCCTGACGCCCTACAGCAGCAACTACAGAGGACCGTTATCTCTGGCGCCCGGCCAGCCCGCCAACATCCTGGCGGCTGACGGCAGGCCACTCGACACCCTGGAGGTGAACCTGGACCGCTCTGCACACCTCACCACCAAGGCTCTCAGCGGTGGCATCCACTTCTTGAAGAAGCGCTCGGCTCCCCTGATCGCGCCGATCGGTCATGTGATCGCCTCACCGCTGATCCAGAAAGTACCGCTCACCTACTCAGCGCCTGTGCTCGGCTCGCACTTGGCCGTGGCTCCCATTGCCTACTCCGGCGCACCCATCGCTCACTACTGGTAAACAACTTCAGACAATGGAACGTGTATAATAAAAATGAATGATTCTTAAATCTACCATTTTCATTTTTTACCTTTACTATTTCCTTCCTCTATCCTTTCTTTAATGAGATTGGTAGACAAAAAACACAGAAAAAATATGCAAACATTATTTTAGCTTTCTCCGAGGGAGAACCTTAGACCTCATGTTTCACTCCTGACTAGGTAAAAAAAGATAATTTTCTTTTAAAATTAATAAAAAATGCATTATTGGTAGTCAAAGAAACTCAGACCTGAGAAAAGTTAGTAAACACAGTTACAGCCAGATACAGCCAACCAACTTACGTTGATAACGTTGCATTGCAAGAGTTCTATTGATATATTTATTTCCATTTTTACGGAAGTAAATATGTCAATAGAACTCTAGATTCACACGCAAAGTAGGTATCTAATGGGTAACTGACACTCAGGCCAGAAATTAATAAAATTGGCCTAATTAGTGTAAACAGAATTTTAGATCTTAAAGTATCAGATATTCCTTCGCCAAATGAACTTCAAGTTAAATGTCCCAGAGGACGAACCTGTTCCTACTAACCGGGCATAAACTACGGGTGCTTAAAAGTATTTTCTAATGGAAAAACCAGAACATCTTACCCAACTAGGGGTCTGCTGGACTATGGGTTAAGGAGATACTTTGTAAATATTGAAAGGCGGTTCAAAATTAGACTCGAAAAGTTTGACTAAGTTACGGAGAAGGCTTATTGGCCGAAGAAGATTGGTATGGATGTATAATCGACCCGCTTTTGAATATACTTGTAGAAACTGGGACCTAAACGTAGTAAACGTAACTTGGGAATGGCATTGCACGAACTTTCCTAGCGTGATTAAATCAGGGATGAAGACATAACTGTGTATTTTAAGTGTTAGTTATAACATCGCCTTGGACGCGTTTGTAAAGGTGTTATAATTTAACAAATAAATAAGTAAATAAATAGGTCACGGAAATCCGATGGATACAAGGTAACACTTGGGAGAGGCCTATGTCCAGTAGTAAACGTTTTTTTGGCTGAAATGATGATGATGATGATGACGAAACGAAACTTAATATGCAAAATTTAGATGAACAATTTGTTTTATTTATTTATTTATTTTATAATTTATGTACACACATAAATGCGAGAGAAGAAACATTATTATAAAAATTGTTTTATTAATTTTTCTCTGTTAAGTGGAAGTCGCGTCACAGTAAATAAATGTAGGATTGGGATTAACATACCTGGTGACATTGTAAATTAAACAGATATCAACTCGAGATATATCTATAACATAAAAGGCAACCGTTACTGACTGACTAATTCATCGACACACTGCACAAACCACTCCACCGTAGGCGCAGGCTTGCGAACAGCGAGCAATGAGTAGCACACCGTCCGGTCGTCCGGTAACCGTCCGGACCGAGCTCAAGTCGTCGATGGCGCGTAGTGTTCCACGCGCGCCTCATGGAGATGTCAGCAAATCATAGGGGCCGAGCAGGGTCGAAGCCTATTGGGGCCATGGGTTAAGTGAAAATGAACCCTAGGAGCCCTGGAACGCATGGCAAAGAAAGAACAAACGAGTAGGTTTCAGTCAGTAAAAGCTCCGCCCAAGACAGCACAAACACTGGACGGAGGCTGGAATTTGGCACACAGATAGTCCTAGACATGTGCTAAGACAGGAAATTCCAAAAAAAAAATGCGCCGAAATTTGGCACACAGTTATTACGATTACGACGTAGACATACGCTAAGAAAAGATTTTCCAAAATTCACCCCCTAAGGGGATAAAACGCGAGTCTAAAGTCCGGAGATACCGTCCTGTCGATATGCATTTAAGCGGAAGTTGCGGAATCATTTGCTCCACCAATAGCAGAATCGTCTCAAAACTTCTTTCGTTACTTTATATTAATATATATGTATATATATTATATTAAATATATATGTATGTGTATTTTAATTATATGTATACCTTTTTGTTTTACTTTTGTTTTTCGTATAAAATTTTCTTTTTATGCACCTACCATATTGTCTCTTCACCCCCTTAGGTTGACTGGTAGAGAATGCCTCAGGCATTAAGTCCGCCTTTGTACTTTATGTTGCATGAAGATTAAATAAATAAATAAAATAAATAAGTAAATACCTACTTCCATGTGAGCGAAGTCATGGACAGAATCTAGTTTATAAATAATTAAGAGGTTTTATTCAATTTTTAAAATAATTATTAGAGAATGGGTATAAATACCGTTTACTTAACACCGGTTACTGAAAGCCAGTTAAAATTAATCTTCTCAAATTTCGTTTATTTTTTTATTTTGTCAATCTTGTTGACGAGATTCCATTGGCTGTTGTTATTTCGGTTCACCAATCACAGCAGTTCTGATTATTATGTTCATTATGACAAATTATTGCTTACTTTCAAACCAGTTTATTGTATTGTCGAATGAATTATAAATATAAGTTGTCGAATTTTCCCGAAAAGGAAATCAAAAATATATTTTCATACATAACTAGGCTTTGATTGCAAATGAGTTAACAGGAACAGAATCAATTGAAATGAAAACCAACTTATAGTCTATAATAAAGAAACCAGTAAACATAGTGTTTTTAAAATACTTAAAATACAAAGTAACACACATACACGATACTGGAAATATGAAATAACGTAAGGGACATTTACCTAAAATGTAAAATTATACCTTAAGATGATTGATGTAAGGGTATTTTACGCAAAACGTAAAAATGTCCTTTACGTTAATTCATACTTCTGGTATCGTAAATATAAAAAGATACTTTAAATGGAATACATGGTTTTGAAAATACAAAACGACAGTGGACAGAAATATTAAACTGCGAATCTAATTACGTACACATTTGCATATTTTCTGACACCTCGATACGCAAACATACTAGATACCAGTACTTGAAGTATGTCAATAAAAAAAATTGTCCTGATCAAACGCTTTGTTCATATGAACTTTGTTTTCTCGTAGGAAAGTAGTCTTTTCAGGGCCAGCGATGAATTCCGGTGTCGCCCATCAAGTTAATCTTATCACACTAGTATATAAGGCGTCTGATATTGCACAAATGTATCAGTGCATCTGAGCTGACATTACAACACAGACCACTCCTCATACAAAATGCTGAAGCTGGTGGTGTTGTCCTGCATGGTGGCCGCTGCCACAGCCGGCGGGCTTATTGCGCCCTTCGCGCCCCTCGCATACTCGGCGCCCTTCGCCTACTCGGCGTCTCTAGTGGCGCCTTACGGCAGCAACTACAGAGGACCGCTGTCTCTGGCCCCCGGCCAGCCCGCCAACATCCTCGCAGCCGACGGCAGGCCCCTGGACACCCTGGACGTAAACCTGGACCGCTCCGCACACTTCACGGCTAAGGCTCTCGAAGGTGGCGTACACCTGCTGAAGAAACGCTCTGCTGCTCTGATCGCGCCCCTCGCCTACTCTGCTCCCATCGCCTACTCTGCACCAGTCCTGGCGCCTTACGGCAGCAACTACAGAGGCCCGCTGTCCCTTGCTCCCGGCCAGCCCGCCAACATCCTGGCGGCTGACGGCAGGCCACTTGACACCCTGGACGTGAACCTCGACCGCTCCGCGCACTTCACCGCCAAGGCTCTCAGCGGTGGCATCCACTACCTGAAAAAGCGCTCTGCTCCCCTATTCGCGCCTGTCGGTCATGTGATCGGCTCGCCAGTGGTCCACAGCGCACCGCTCGCCTACTCTGCTCCTTTGCTCGGATCGCGCCTGGCCGTGTCTTCCTTCGCCTATTCCGCTGCACCCATCGCTCGTTACTGGTAATAAGTACCCGCACCCACTGGACTTACTTAAAATAAACCAATGACCGAATTCAAAAATTTTGTTTTTATTATGTTTTTAAGGATACCGTAATCCTAACAAGGAACCCTCATAATTTCATTAAGTTACACCATCAAAAAGTTCAATAAAAAAATATTGACTAAAGCCCACCTATGTTCTCTCAGTTGCCCATTGGCTTCCTGGACCGTGGAGACTATTTCGAAAAGTCCCGAACGTCTGGTATGTTCATGGGTATAATAGCTCGGTGGTCGGATTGGCGACCACCGTTATCTGTACTAACTTCTAGCACATGCTTGGTTAGAATAAGATGACTTGATTACCAAAACAATAACAAATAGTTTTCCTAGAATGACATCATAATTTTGTAAAATAAAGAGTATTTTTTAGTCAGATTTGCTTCATGAAGCCCAATAAAAATGATGTAACAAACACACCTAATACATCAGCATCAATTACCTGACTATTTTAATTAACAGGTTACCGGCAGACCTTCAGCTATCAGCTCTCGTCATGTCAGTGCCACGTAATGTAACGATTTGTTGCGTATGAAACAAAGATTATGCGATCACGCCTATATTACGGTGACAACGACCTGTAATACTGTCGAGGTATTGTAATTAACATTACAACGGGACATGACGGGGCGCCAGATTAAAAATATAAAGAAATATCGAGTGAGAGAAAGTGATAGGCATTCTGAACGCGGCGTTCAGAACGCGGCGTGGCGTTTTTAGAAGAACACTAATATTTCTGCTTCCATGCCATGAAGCACCTACTCCTGTCAAGATCGAAGACTACACTCGAAGTTGTAGACGATTCCGTTTACCTAGGACAAACGGTCCACCTAGGCAGGTTTGACTTCGAGAAAGAGGTCAATCGACAAATTCGACCCGACTGAGCAGCGTTCGTAAAGCTGCGCGGTGATGTTTTCGTTCGACATACCATCACAGTACCTCAAGACGAAAGCCTAAGAGGGGTGCTTGTTGTCAGTGATGACATATAGCTCTGAAAAGTAGACGCTGTCAATAGGCCAAATCAGAAAGCTTAAAGTCACCTAAATGACCATGGAGATGGCCACGCTTAAAATTTCCTTGCATAATCGAATCAGAAATGAAAATATCCGCAGGAAAACCAAGGTAGGTAGTCGATATAGCCCAAAGAATCGCCAAACTTGAGTGGCAGTGAACTGGACACATTGCTCGCAAAACAGATGTTCGATGGAGCCAAAAGGTTCTGAAGTAGCGACTACGTACCAGAAGATGCAGGGTTGGAAGGCCTCCCATAAGGTGGACTGATGACCTAGTAAGGGTCGTGGGAACCTAATGGATACAAGACGCACAGGACAGGCCTTTTTGCCTTTTTGCGACACTTGGGCGAGGCCTATGTCCAATAGTAGACATCTTTCGGCTGAAATGATAATGATTATTTCTGCTTCAAGAAGTCAAGGCAAGGTTAACTCCCGAGACTTCTCCGTGTCTCGTAGAGCACGTCATGCCATCGGTTTCGACTGTCAACGAGTAACGATAGTCAAAGATATACAAACATATCTTTGACTATCTTAACAGGTAAGCCAGGGTATCGTATCACCCAGTAACCGAATCGTGGAGATCAGATAGGCCATCGCCCCTTGTAAAATCCTAGAGTTTCAAATAAACAAATTACTCCCTTTGGAAAGCGGCAACAACAGCGGCAACTCGTAAAACTAATATCGCCTGTTAAAGACACCGACAGAAAATGTGCTCAACACTTGGAAAAAACTTTTGAGCGTAATGGAAACTGATTAGATTTCTGTACAGTTTCCATTGCGTTGAAAGGTTTAGTTTTCACTCTCAAGTTTACTTTCAAGTGAAAAGTTAGAACGAAATCAAAAAATTAAGCTTGTGTCAGCTAAATAAGTTATGACATAGGCTATATTTTATGTACGCGGGCGAAACCGTGGGCAAAAGCTAGTTTTTAATAATTTAATTCAGAACATAATTACATGCCTACATATTCTAAACTGTCAACCATTTATTACATAATAAAAAGGACACCACCCGAACTGTGTACCTTATTCCAGTGCGACACAATAGAAACTCAACCCTTACACCCTTATAGTACTTACAAAAACGATAAAAAAACCGGGCAAGTGCGAGTCGGACTCGCGCACTGAGGGCTCCGTACAAACTTAGCTATGAAAACAGTTGAATTCCCGAATTGAGTTACGAAGATTATTCCGAAGTTTTTACGTACATAAACGGTTGTATCTTTTTTTTTCGTTAACTCAGAAGTTTGATTTTTTTACAGCTTCAAGGGACCGCAGACCAGAGTACATGGTTTTAATTTCAATTCGATACCTTCATGCGTTCCCGAAATAAAGGGTCTTACAAACGGACAACAAAAAGTTATCCTATAAGGGTTCCGTTTTTTCCTTTTGTGGTACGGAACCCTAAAAACGCAAAAAAAAAACGAACAATAATCCATAAATACAAATCTTTCCTCTATAATACCAGTACGAGTATGTTTGTTTGGTTGAACGCGCTTATCTCAGGAACAACTGGTTCGCATTGAAAAGTATGCAGCATAACATCGAGCTACGACCAATAGGAGCGAAATAGTAATGTACCTAAAGTCAATCATTTACTACTCTTGACATCCTCAGTTTCTCCGTACGTCTGTCTATTCGTAAAAAGTCGAAAGTTTATTTTTAAGCTTTATTAACGCTAATTCAAATAATCGATATATCAAACGCCGATTATGAAAATCTCCAAGCATTCGCGCTCTGTTGATATGAATAAAATAACAATTTAGAGTGGAATAAAATATAAAAGTTATTTTTAAATTCAATGTATTGTTTATAAATAGCTGACGGAATGTAAATGGGTTCTGTTTAATGTATGGCAATATAGTATACGTAACTACACGTAACCTTTTCAACGAATTGTTATGTAGTAACACTCATACGCGTTTACACATTCTCAAGAAAACAAATCAAGAAACCAATAATACACATGAATATATTGAAAAATTCATTTAATATCTTTAGTATTTACAAAATGAGGACCACTACAAATATTTACCAGTAGTGAGTAATGGGCGCTGCGGTGTAAGCTAAGGGAGCCACGGCCAGGTGCGAGCCAAGTACGGGGGCGGAGTAGGCGAGCGGCACTCTGTGGACCAGGGGTGAGGCGACCACGTGGCTGACCGGCGCAATCACGGGAACCGACCGCTTCTTCAGGTAGTGGATGCCACCGTTAAGGGCCTTGGCGGTGTAGTGCGCGGAACGATCCAAGTTCACATCCAGGGTGTCGAGCGGCCTGCCGTCAGCCGCCAGGATGTTAGCGGGCTGACCGGGAGCGAGGGACAGCGGGCCTCTATAGTTGTGGCCGTAAGGCGTCCAGAGTGGCGCAGAGTAGGCAAGAGGCGCAACCAGAGCAACGGAACGCTTCTTCAGGAAGTGCACGCCTCCTTCGAGTGCCTTGGCGGTGTAATGTGCAGAGCGATCCAAGTTAACATCCAGAGTATCCAGGGGCCTGCCGTCGGCTGCAAGGATGTTGGCGGGCTGGCCGGGCGCCAGAGACAGCGGTCCTCTGTAGTTGCTGCCGTATGGCGCCACTAGAGACGCCGAGTAGGCGAAGGGCGCCGAGTATGCGAGGGGCGCGAAGGGCGCAATAAGCCCGCCGGCTGTGGCAGCGGCCACCATGCAGGACAACACCACCAGCTTCAGCATTTTGTATGAGGAGTGGTCTGTGTTGTAATGTCAACTGAGATGCACTGATGCATTTGTGCAATGTCAGGCGCCTTATATACTAGTGTGATAAGATTAACATGATAGGCGTCGCCGGAATGCATCGTTGACCATGAAAAGACTACTTTTCTCTGAGAAAATAATTCCATACGAACAAAGCAACATTACTTTGGTACCTTTAGATATCTATGTATAAATATTCGAAATAAAATAAAATACCTAAACATTTTTTAAATATCTTTGTTATGAGTTCTTTCCCACTAAATCACGGTACCACATCATTGAACTTCACAAAACAAGGAAAATTGGGCTTTTACTAGGTTACTTAACTATACGAGGAAACTAAAAATTCGACCTTTTATTATTTAAATTCATCCTTTTTGGAAGCGATGCATAACAACATGTACAGCTAAAACTGACAACTGTTTTGAGTATGACACCAAATTATGACAAACTAAGCTTTTGCTACTGGCTTCGCCCGTGTGGTTTTAGTACTTTCCTCATTATAAATTATAGCCTCTATTTTATTCTGTCTAAAGATTACAAGGAAACAAATGGTCTAAAATTGTCACGAATTGGTACCCTAAACACAAGAAAAGGCGAAAGGGCAGGCCAATCAAATGATGTAGCGGTAGTAGGTTACTTGGAACAGACTGGCAGGGAATAGATCGAAATGGAGAGAAATGGAGGAGGCTTTAACCGCCAGAGCGGTCCTTACAGCAGAAGACGATACTAACAAATAAGGGTTTAAGCAAAATATGTACTAACACAACCAATAATGAATAGAAATGTAAAATCTGTACAAGGAATAAATAAAGCTATTATTATGATATGTTATTCTGATGTATACTGTAGCTATGTTACTGTTATGTTTCATCCAAATCTGTGTAGCTGTTTCAGCATGAAGGCTCACACATATACACACTTGCGCCTTCATAATATTAGTTTTATGTGATTGATCAATATTTCCTTCAACTAGGGCGGATTTCTTTAATTGTTTTGCAGATCGAACAGTTAAAAAAATCTAAGTTCTGCTTATCTTTGAAATCCTCGGCATTTCAATACTAAAATATGCAAGCATTATACATCTTCCTCTTGAATCACTCTCACCTATAGACAGGTGAAAATAATATGGAGATCCATTCTGTAGTTTTGGGGTTTATCGCGAACAGACAGATGTAGTAGGGTACTTTGTTTTATAATATTCTACCAAAAACATAAATGTGAAAATGGGAACCAAGATCAATATTATGATATGGTGTAGTTATCGACTTAACCGACAAGATAATTAAAATCTAAATAGGTGTCAAGTTTTGTAAACAATCCTAATCCAATGAACCTTAACATTATACAACATACATAGCTACACACTACACTAGGACCCACGGTAGCGGAGCAGTAACCAAACGTGGGTGAAACCGCGGGACATAGCTATCAAATAATAAAAATCATCATCTCTGGACTAGAATCTGACCCCAAGGCTTCCGACCTAACCGGGTGCGGCTGAATACCCTTGTTTTTCAGGGAGAGACTGCCCACCCGACCTCTACAACCCAGTTACTGGGCAACACGATACTCTTACTCACAAAACGGTGAAGGAAAACATCGTGAGGAAACCGGCATATCCTAGAACCAAAAATTCGAAGACATGTGACATCCATCAATCCGCACTAGGCCCGCGTGGTGGATTACGGCCCATTCCCTCTTCTAGAGAGGAGGCCTGAGTCCCAGCAGTGGGAACATTATAAGGCTGTTTATGCTATGCTTTATGCTACGATATTCTTTGGATAGACTGATGATCAGATAATAAAATCAAATAATAAAAGGCAACAAACTATAATGACACTGCTTTGACCGCATTTGATCTCGATCCAAGAGACTGATCGCCAAAAATGTGCCGATCAAGTTCATCTTGTATTAACTTTGAACTTAGCTCGTCCAATACAAGCTAAGCTTAAAGCTTAATTCAAAATGAAGTTCTATATTCCAACCAAGGCTTGAAACGGGTTGAAGTTATACGTAATCACAATCAGTTTCAACTGGTGAAATTCTCCCTAAATGTCGGTAATTAACGGAAATCCCTTGACAATGAAGTAATTGAGATCGCAACTTGAGTAATACATAGAGCACAGGACGAAGTAAGTGATGTAACAGAAGATCACCTTATACCTTATATCAGCCCACCAGAGGGCTGAGACAAGAACTCGTGGTAGGCCACGAGCTCTGAACGCGATTTGACGACCAAAACTGAATTGTTAAAGGGATGAAGCTATAGGTACACCACTAATTTTTAATTATTACAAATACTTAAAGGGCTTGTTAGAAAAGGTCTTGTTATTATTTAAGTAAAGTCTCAATAAATAATATTCATAAACAGCAAAGTTATGAACGTTTGTTAATATCCCAAAATGTCACCCAATTTATGGAAATATTGTACAGGTTATAAATGAATGAATGGAGATAAAAATGGAAAAAACACTGCGCGTAGTATTTTCTAGTAGCAATTGTTATGAATGAAAAATTTTCTTACTTTTGATTACACACATTTTAATATGATCAGTAACGGGTATGGATAGAGCCCCATTTTTTTTGTACTAATTATAAAATAGGGGTGTATAGGGTATACACCCCTATTTTAGAAAAAAGAAGAAAGAGAGATGGAGTATACACTCCATCTCTCTTTCTCGCTCGCATACTTAACCACATGGCTTTTGAGGATATGAAAGATGATGAACGAAAATTGGTATTACAATGTCCTCCAGTAAAAAATCTCAGCCAAGTTCGAAAATGGATTTTTCTTTGATTTAGAAGATTCCGAAAAAATGTAAAAATTGAGATTCTTGACACACACATGATAATTTAAATATTTGTAACTAAACTAATGTAAAAACAGTATTAAGATCGTAAAACAGTTGTATTTTTAGTCTAGCCACGATTTTCGCCCAGAACTTATAACAAAACATCATCATCTTCCTGCCCTTGTCCCGTGTTATTTGGGGTCGGCGCAACACGTTTTTTTCTTCTATTCTGCCCTGTCACTCGTCATACTATCACTAACTTCCTTTTCTTTCATATCACTCTTCACACAATCCATCCATCTTTTCTTTGGTCTCCCTCTCCCTCTCCATCCATCCACATGTAAATTCATAACTCTTTTAGTAACATGCGTTTCATCTCTCCTCTTCACATGACCATACCAAGACAAACGATTCCCTTTCAACTTTTCAGTCACTGGCGCCACTTTCAAACTTCCCCTAATATACTCATTTCTCACTTTATCCATTCTCGTCACACCACACATCCATCTTAACATTCTCATCTCCGCTACGTGCAATCTTTTTTCATCCGTCTTTTTCACAGCCCAACATTCTGATCCATACAGTATGACAGGCCTTATCACGGACTTGTAGATTTTACCCTTCAACTTGAGGGGCATCCGTGGGTCACAAGTTGTTCCCGTGACCTGTCGCCATTTCATCCATCCTGCGTTGATCCGATGTGTTACGTCCCGGTCTACCTCACCATCCCCTTGGACGAGTGACCCGAGGTACCGAAAGTCGGAGCAGATCGGTATGGGTGTTCCAGCGAGAGATAAAGGCACTGGATTGGAGAGACCGCCGAAATCGCAGAACAAGTATTCCGTTTTGGTTCTACTCAATTTCAGGCCAACACTCTCCAGTCTGTGCCACCACACCTCCAATCTGTTTTGGACCTCTAGGCCACTCTCGGCAACCAACACAATGTCATCGGCAAACAGCATACACCAGGGAGCCTCTTCCTGAATGTCCGACGTCAGAGCATCCATTATCATCAGGAAGAGGTAAGGGCTGAGAGCCGACCCTTGATGTAAGCCGACAGCCACATTGAAGCTGCCAGTGGTGCCCACTGTAGACCGGACTTGGGTACTGCATCGACTGTACATCGCTCGGATCAACTGCACATACTTCCCAGGCACACCTTTCTCCTTAAGGGCCCACCACAGAACCTCACGAGGTACCCGGTCATATGCCTTTTCGAGGTCAATGAATACCATATGCAAGTTTTTATGCGCACCTCTGTATTTCTCGCACAGCTGGCGTATAGCAAAAATGGCATCCGCCGTACCCCGACCCGGCATAAAACCGAATTGGTTCTGTGAAATTTCACTCTCTTCTCTCAGTCGCCTTTCAATAACTTTCTCCCAGGCTTTCATAGTATGTGACATTAGCTTTATTCCTCTATAATTGTTGCACTCAAGCACATCACCTTTGTTTTTAAAAATTGGCACCAAAGAGCTATTGCACCACTCATCAGGTATGGCTTCTTCCAGCAACAACTTATTGAAGAACAAAGCTAACCACGTCCATCCATCCACTCGCAATAACTTCCACGCTTCAACTGGTATTCCATCTGGACCAATGGCTTTACCATTCTTCATTCCATTTACTGCTATTCTGACTTCATCCATACTAACCATTCTCACTAATCCCACATTCACTGGTTTATTCTCTAACACACCACTCCAATTATTTTCCTCATTCATCAATCTTTCAAAATATTCCTTCCACCTCTTTCTGATTTTTTCATCATCCGATAGAACCATTCCAGTTTCATCTCTTATACATCTTACATGACAAACATCCCTCGCCTTTCTCTCTCTTATTCTAGTAAGCCGGTATAGTTCTTTTTGGCCTGCAGGACTGTCCAGTGCGTCATATAGTTTGTCCTGGGCTTTTGATTTTGCTATTGCCACGGCTTTCTTGGCTTTCTTCTTTAAAACGTCATACTCACTCTTTTTTTCAGCTTTTAACTTATAACAAAACATAACAGTATGAATTTATCCGCTTTTAGACATGATATAAATAAAATATTCAGTAGACTTTTTTCCATAATTAATCTTCATTTCATAAAAATATTATAAATAAAATTAGACATATTTTAATGTTTAGTGATGTTGTAGACTTTTATGCTTGTCTACTAATTGGAAATGTGTGAGACCATAATCCAGATGTAGAAAGAAGCATTTTTATTTCCTGGATTTAATCTCTGAAATTTCCTGTTACCAAACTATTATTGTTGAGTTATTTTTTTTAAACATTTGACATCTTTCCCAAGATGAAAACAACAGTCAAGAACTGTAACATGTCAAGAAAAATATACCAAGCTAAAACAAGACAACAAAACTCAAACTAAAATTTAAATAAAAATACTGCAAATTCAAAACTCTAATCGATATAAGATAAAAGTATTGATTTTCTCAAGGGATTTGTTTTAAGATGCAAGTAGGTAACGCAGACGCTATATCTCATATATGATTTGCGTTGCTTCAACAGCCACATGCAAAGTGTTACCGGGTTCGAAATCACGATTTACTCGCCAGCCTGCGTTTTCACCAGATTTCCGCTTTAATTCGATTTTTTTTTTAATTAAAAATGCTTTTGATGATGACACCTAAAGACTACGTGAGGATCATGAAACGTGTCTCACAGGGCCAAAATCCCTGACAAGAAGCCCTTTTGAGCTCTCATTCGATGTTTCCAAAAACGGATGCCAATGATAGAGTGAGGTTAAAGAGTGAGGAAATACCTCTTGAGGTTCAAACAAAGTAATACTCTTCTTGTTTGGTTAGTAAAAAAATACACGACCGAATGAAGAAAACATATTGTCAGATTCACTAAGAAGAAGAAAAAACCAATTTTTTTTCCGGTCAACAATTATATTTCCACTTCCTATAAACTTCTCTCATCTCAATTCAAAACTAATCATTCTTATGTGAAAACCTTGATGACCACTGATGACACAAATACCGACACGAATTCGTTAAATATGGTACAGTAATATACAATTTACATCAAAGCATCGAAACTAGGGGAGTGTTGCAAAGTGATATAAAGAAAAATGCATTTTCCGGGTAACTCTCTTTATAAACTATAGGCAGATATATTGTCGAATATACTAAACTTTCTTTACACAGTACTTCACCAATGAGGTCCCACAATGCCGCCATGGCCCAAAGGCCCCAGGGCTAGAGGAGCGATGGGTGCGCGCCAACCGAGGTGAGCAGCGGCGGGCACGGCCAGGGCTGCGGGCGCAAAGGCGTGCGCGCCGCCCCACGCGCCGTGCCACGCACCGAGCAGCGGAGCGGAGCGCTTGCCAAGCAGGTGAGCGTGCGCGCCGGCCGCGGCGGCGGTGGCGTGATCCACAGCCCTAGCGGTAAAGTGCACAGCACGGTCAGCATTCACACTAAGCGTGTCCAAAGGCCTGCCATCCTGAGCCAAGATGCTGGCAGGCTGGCCGGGAGCGAGCGATACAGGACCTCTGTAGTTGACGGCAGCACCACCCAGAGGAGCAGGCACCACAACGGGACCGGCGACACCAACGGCGGGAGCGTGAGCAACGGGTGCGGCCAGGACGGGGGCAGCCAGCGCCGGCGCCACCAGCGGGGCTCCCAAGTGTGCGCCAAGACCCCACGGAGCTCCCACACCCCATGGAGCTCCCAGACCTAAGCCATGTAGTCCGAATGCACCGAGACCGCTGGGCTTGGCGGCCACCAGGGCCAGGACGGAGGACAACACCACCAGCTTGAACATTGTGGTCTGTGTTGTTTTCTAAGCAGAGAGCAACTGTAATTCTTACCCTCTAAACTTCAGCTTATATACCAATCAATTTCGTAGGCGTATTCCAGATACCTTTGTGACGTCAGCAAATATGCGGCTAGGCGTTGGCTGTAGGTCGCCGGTGGATAGAATAGGACCATGGGGCGTGCAGGCGCCAAAAGCTGTGTCCGCCACAACGGGTTTTGAGATAATGCAAAAGTCAACTCTAAACAAATCTGTATACATTTGAAAATTACTCCAGAACTGCTAGTACTTCCCTGTTCACCTTGAACATTGATAAAGGGCCGTTCACTTGAAATGATTACCCGCCTCGATGTGTAAAAATTCTAATAACCACTGCGTAATCATAATGAGACTCGCTCGTGTAATAGATGATGTCAATTAACCCACCTATCTTCATTACATC
The DNA here is from genome assembly GCA_905147345.3 of Mythimna impura. Classification (NCBI taxonomy): domain Eukaryota; kingdom Metazoa; phylum Arthropoda; class Insecta; order Lepidoptera; family Noctuidae; genus Mythimna; species Mythimna impura. The sequence continues at coordinate 15,262,397 of LR990357.1, read as the reverse complement.
ATAAATTATAATTTTGCTAATGTGATGTAAAGAGAATGAGTGTCAATGACTTCTTACTTTAATTTATATAATTTCTAGGCACACTTTAATTAACATATAATAGGTTATGAGAAAATAAGATGTAGTATTTAGTACAAGAAATTTTATTGTATTAGGAAGTTTACTGAAATTAGCTCTCTTGAAACTCTTTTTAGCTGTGTTTAGTCGTAGTAGACAACGAGTACATTTTATTTTATTTTATTTTATTTATTTATTTTAGGAAACTCAACAGTTTATTTATAAAGTTACATGAATTAAGAAGGCCCACCCTACTATCAATGAACAGCCCAATGCAGCTGCGTGAAAGGTATTAGCATGTAAAAGTCTACACACGCTGCACAGTGATAGCGAAATGATGACAATTATCACTTAAACCAATTACAGAGTTTCACGGCATTTATAAAACTAGGTTAACTAGAAAGTGGTGTAAGGAAAGAATTAAAAAAAAAGATTGAAAGGGTAAAAATACACCATTAAAGAATATTATTACAATTCAATTACATGATGGAGTCATCCTCGATCTATTTCCTATGGGTAAGGACGTATTCCATACACTATACCCCTAGGAATAAAAAGTCATAAGAGTCGATTCATTATAGTTTTAAATGCAAATGAGTAGAATATCACAATAAACATAGATAAATAAAAACTACGGTCAATGACCGGCCATTTTCATGAACAAGATACGTTTTCACTTTGTATAATCACATTAGACCTCGACGGATCATTAAAACCGGCATCTGGCATTCCCAAGAGTTGCCAAAATGTCCGGGTTTAGGGTTGTATTGATACTTAAGCATGATTAATACTACTTAGGAGCAGCCTAATGTCTTTAAAGGGATTTTTATAGTAGGGTATTTTAATTATTACGAAATTCTGGATACACTCGATCAAAATTCATATTTCTTTTTAAGTTTTATACAACTGAACTAATTAAATTTGTAACCTTCCTCTTAAAATTCAAGATCTGCATGCTTGGAAAAAGACATTTTAGTAATATTAATTCAAACTAATTTTATGAAGAGATGAAATTGTTTGAAAAAGGTTATCTCTAAAAGAACAAGCCCACCATCATCATAATAATTCCGATGCGATAGAGACACGGAGTTATAATGCATATGACTATACGGCATGGCACCAATTTGTTTACAGAAATTGTTGACATTTTTAGCCCTGTGTAAAAAAACCAAATTAAACATACAGATCACTCAGATATTTACACTAGGGACTAGATAGTAGTCGTATTTACATAATATGTCTCATTACACACTTTTAAATTAAACTTACAAAATCAAATTAAAAATAATAGTAACTAGAATTAAGTTTATACAGGCCCTATAGCTAGTCCTTTCTAACACCAGATTCGTAATATTTTTAAAACATCCCAGAACCGATAAAACAAAACGGATAATAAAGCTGCTTGAGTGCCAAATAAGCTGCTCTACATGCTACAAAAAATGCATAATTCCTTAAAAAAGTACATTATAATTTAACTTTCTAGTAAAAGTTAACACGTAGTACATTATTATAAAAAAGTAAAACCTAACCTAAACTTAACAACCTAAAACTTTATCGTAGTCTGTTAATTCTTCTAATCGTGGCTAGATCTTAGAATTGATCACTTCATGATATGGCTAACTAAAACTGGCCAAATCGTTTAAAACGTTAACATTTGACGACATGTCAATCCTCGTTTGGCCATATTATTGATGTAGGATTTCAATGATAATAAAAGGTCCAAAGAAAGTAGGCCAAACGAAAATTGAAATATCATCAAACATTAACGTTTAAAACGATATGGCCAGTTTTAAGATTTGGCCACGACATCTAATATATAAAATTCTCGTGTCACGGTGTTCGAACTTGAACTCCTCCGAAACGGCTCGACCGATTCTCATGAAATTTTGTGAGCATATTGAGTAGGTCTGAGAATCGGCCAACATCTATTTTTTTTTTTTTTTTTTTTTAAAGTGCAAAACAACGTTTGCCGGCTCAGCTAGTATACATATAAAAATCTCGTGTCACAGTGTTTGTAATCGAACTACTCCGAAACGGCTTGACCGATTTTTATGAAGTTTTTTGTGTTTATTTGGTAGGTCTTAGAATAGGTCGTAGACTATTTTTTACCCTCCTCAGCTCTTTTTTCTTCAATAATTTATATGGCTAAGCAACGTTTGCCGAGTCAGCTAGTAATATCTAATAATGAGTCTTTTTAGTCCCATCTTAGCTCTCATGACCTAATTTGTCAAGCCCGCGAAAAATTTCTATCTCGATACCCTGTTATTTATCACTATTTATCACTATTTATTTATACTTAATGCACAAAAAAGTACAAAGGCGGACTACTACTACTACTACTACTATTAGGTACATAGTCATCACAAAATGGATACACAGTAGGTATCCAGTCAGTAAATCTACTTGATTAGTTATCAAATAAAATAAATATTTTCCAGAAATTACTGTTGCTGCTCAGGCAGAGATAATGGAACCTCTAATTACAGCGATTCAAAAGCATGTCTCTGAAAGGCCCATATAAATATCTTTCATTTTGTCCCCATTAGACTGGTATTTTGGAATTGAACTATTTAATTAACATTAACTATTTATTTACATTAAATCAATAATCAAGCTGTTTGATTTCTTGATTCTTTTTTTTAAGGTATCTTCACCAATCATCTAATGACTTTTCCCACTCCAACTCAATGACGTTTCACTCGGTGAAACGTGACGGCATATCAGACTTTTACTGATTAAAACTCACCTGTATCCTTCAGTTGCCCTTGGTATTCTAATACCATGATCACCCACGGTTTTCCCGTGGCCTTAGTAGATATCGGTCATGCTTGGCATCTACATTTTGCTGACATATCTTTGATACGCGTAGAATACTACGCACCGGACGGCCAGACTGCGACTTAATCATTGCTTGTCTGATACTACCATGTTACCATTTCCTAATAAGATGGGATTTTTTCCAGGGCATCTCTGTATATTACTCATTATAAACCACGTTACTGATTTTGATGCAGTTTCCTCTAATATAAAGAGCTATAAACGAGGAAAATACAACGACATAATATTTCTACAGATGGTCTGAAAATTTTCCGACCTAACAAAGATACAAGACATTTTTTTACAATTCATTTTCCTTTTTTTACATTGTCTCCTTGTAACTGCCCACATGTCTCTAACCCATTCAAATATTAGTTTTTCTCTGCAAAATAATTATTCACGAAGTTTTCCTCCGCATTTGACAGAAATCTCTATCCTCCGAGCGCAATTGAGGAATCGATGAGGGAACAAAAAGAAGTTGCTTGGCGCAAAATCTAGTGAGTAAGGTGGATCATCCACCTTACTCACCAGATCGCAAGCAGTTCAAATCGATGAGATGCGAGAGGGCGCGTTGTCTTGGTGAAAAAGGATTTTCTTTATCTGTGTGGAGGTATGATGACGTCACGAAGTAGTAGCTGCACGAAGGCTGCGCTGACGTTCTTTGTCGAGGGTCACCAGTTTAGGGGTATGTGGAACAGAGAGTAAAACCCCACATACCTCCGTTGAAAAGGGAGGATCCTCCAACCAGACATAACACCCGTCTGTTCCACATACCCCTAAATCTGCATCTCACATCGACTCACTCGAGTGACTGTCAATAACAATTACACGTCCAAAACGGCTGAAACTCTGGTGACTAATTATAGTCAAAAGACGCACAACTACTTTCACTAGCTTTTATTGTCGAGTGCTACTTACTATCTTCACAATGAGGTCGGAAACTTTTCACCCACGTTTAAAGCATAGTCGGCCTTATAATGTTCCCACTGTTAGGACTCAGGCCTCCTCTCTAGGAGAGAAAATAGCCGTAATCCACCACGCGGGCCCAGTGCGGGTTGGTGGATGTCACATGTTTTCGAATTTTGGTTCTAGGACATGCCGGTTTCCTCACAATGTTTACCTTCACCGTTTTGTCACGTATATATTGGTATTTATTAGTATGTAAGTATTGTTTTTCTGTATATTAGACTTATTTATGTAGGTTTATATTATATACTGGATCCTCCCCTCAAATGAGATCTCTATCTGCCACTCAAAGGTTTGCTGGGAGACAACTCGTTGTCGATTTAAGCTCAACTTTGTACATGAATTGTCATTACTGTGTACAATATTTTTTTTTTTTAGGTGGGAAAATCATCTTATGACAAGTCCCGCTCTTGGGCGGAGCGGGAGATAGTGTCAGACTTTTACTGACTAAAAACCCACTCCTGTTCCTTCGTTGCCTTCGTCCCAGGGCCCGGGTTTCGCTTTCACACTACCCGTGGCCCTAGTAGGCTTCGACCCTGTTGGGCCCCTACGATTTGCTGACATCTCCCTGAGGCGCGCGTGGAACAATACGCGCCGTCGACGACCTGGGCTCGGTCCGGACGGTTACCGGACGATCGGACGGCGAGCCACCCATTGCTCGCCGTCCGCAAGCCCTCGCCTACGGTGGCCGGAAATCGGGATCGGAATCCCGGCGGCGGTTGGGGCGTGAGGACCGTTGCCTCACGCGATCGGCCGCCTCCTTTGCTAGCATTACTGCTTCGCAGAAGGAGGCGACCGCCTGCCAGTCCTCCTCGCTCCGGACCATGGCCTGTACCAAGGCCCGGCGCGAGAGATCGCCGCCGCCGATCGCCCCCACGAGGACACGGCGTTGCTCTGCCCAAGCGGGGCAGACCTCCACCGTGTGCTCCACCGTGTCCTCCGGGCGGTCCACACAGTGGCGACACCCGGGCGTCGCTTCCGCACGAATCCGGTGCAGGAACTTCCCGAACTTACCGTGTTCGGTGAGAACCTGCGTCATGCGGAAGGTGAGGACGCCGTGAGGTCTTTCCAACCACGCCTCAAAGAGGGGACTTACCGCCATAATTGTGGCGTGCCCAACTGTGTACTATATTAAGTTTTTTTGTGTACAATAAAGAACTAAAAAGGTTATTGCATATAATAATTTCACCCATGTGAAGCCGGGGCGGATCACTAATTATACATCAATTCATGGACACCCATGAATAATACCCATAAATAAATTCATGGACACCCATGAATTTATGGGACTATACCAATGAGTGTCCGTGGCGAGTGTTCGTTAAACAAATATTCAGTAAACAATATCAAAAATCATGTTGTAAACCTGAATATTAAATGGATCGGTCGTTGAACTCGCCCCTAATTACAACCCTTTCATCGCATTCCGCTGGATTTGAACCGCTGAACCCAAAATTAATAAAGTACACAATAACCACATCACTCTAATAAAGTGTTTCGTAGCAAAAATGTGCCTTGAATAGTCAGTAATTGATGTTCTAATTTATTTAGAAATTTGTTAAGCTTTTAAAAAATAAAGTGTGATAAATTATGTACCAGGCTGTTTTACGCTTGGTTTTTAGTTTAATAAACACCTACTGCTGCCATCTGCTTCACTTGCGTGAAAGTAGTAAACTGTCCCATGAGAACATACTCTCGGGATATAAAGTATCTTATTTACTATTACAGGACATGATCTACCTGTGTGCCAAATTTCATCGAAATCCGTTCAGCCGTTCGAGCGTGAAGAAGTAACAAACATACACATATTCACAAACTTTTTAATGTAAAACTGGGCAAGTGCGTTTCGGACTCGCGATAAATAGTTCAATTCCCGAATGGAGTCTCGTTTTTTGTGACGTAACAACAAATTTACTCTTTTCAAATTTATTCCTATACCTGTGCTATAAGCACCCTGCTTTATGCCAAATTTCAGGATTCTGGGTCAAAGAAGAGTACCATATGAATTTTGATTCCTTTGAGTGTCGAAATGTACGTTTTTTGCGTCATTTTTTTTTTCGTTAACTTAGAGGTTTGGTTTTTTCACAGCTTCAAAGGACCGCAAACCTGAGTATATGGTTTTAATTTCAACTCGATACCGGACGTCGGTGTTAAATAACGAAGAGACATAACTATTATAGAAACAGCGCCTTCCGAAATTAAAGTTATTATGCACTTTATTAGTGTTTTTTTTTACCTTGAAATCGGTTATACTTTTTTTGTAAAAAGTTTTTGTATTTTATATGCATATGTCGTACCCACATCATAGAAATTGATCACTTCATGATTTAGCTAACTAAAACTGGCCAGATCATTTTGAACGTTAACATTTGATAATATATCAATCCTCGTTTGGCCATATCATTGATGTAGGATTTCTAAGATAATAAAAGGTCTAATGAAAGTAGACCAAATGAGGATTGAAATATCATCAAACGTTCAAAACGATCTGGCCAGTTTTACTTGGCCATTTCATGAAGTGATCAATTTCTATAATCTGGCCACAACATATATACCACTATTTTTTAGTCAGTACAAAAAAAAATGGGGCTCTATCCGTACCCTTTTTTTCGGTGGTAAAATCATCCAATGACATCCCCCGCTCTTTTGTGTCAGACTTTTACTGACTAAAAACCCACTCCTGCTCTTTCGTTGCCTTTTATACCAGGGCCGAGTCTTCCTTTCAGAAGCAGACCCTTGGCCCCAGTAGGCTTCGACCCTGCTGGGCTCCTACGGTTTGCTGACATCTCCTTGAGGCGCGCGTGGAATTGTATGCGCCGTCGACAACTTGGGCTCGGTCCGGACAGTCGGACGGCAAGCTACCCATTGCAACCATCCGCAAGCCCGCGCCAACGGTGGCCGGAAATCGGGATCGGGATCCCGGTGGCCGGGGAAAGTCAATCATTCATAACCATTTTTACTAGAAAATACTACGCGCACTGTTTTTCCATTTTGATCGCCATTCATTCATTCATAATCAATCCTGTAGAATATTTCCAAAAATTGACCGAAATTTTGGGATATAAACAAACGCTAATAACTTTGCTGTTTATGATTATTATTTATTGAGACTTTACTTAAATAATAACAAGACCTTTTCTAATAAGCCCTTTCAGTATTTGTAGTAATTAAAAATTAGTGGTGTATAGGTAGTATAAATATCTACTTAGTTTAGTTAATATTTAAGTGTCTTATGTACTTCATTAGTTAATAAGTGTGGATTCATTTTATATCTATAGTTATACTTGGTATACAGTCAGTCTAAAGTCCTATATTATTACGTTACAATCCCACGATATTTTGGCAGAGCCCCATAATGAATAAAATTTACGAATGTTCAATAAGGACAATAGTACAAATAAACAAAATTGTCATTCGAGATTAAGGAACAAGATACGTTTAATCAGTTTTCTCATCTTCATAAATATCATGAGACTTCTGGGAGGTCTATGACCGGCCGTACATTATTCGATATAGTACACAGATACATTTTGTTGTAACAATCTACGAGTAATATACAAATCTCGTGTCACAGTGATTGTTATCGAACTCTTCCCAAACGGCTTCACCGATTTTTATCATTTTTTTTTGTGTAGTGTATACTTATTATTAGGTGTAAAAATAGGTTGTAAAGTATTTTTCACCTTCCTACCTCCACCCCCATTTTTAGCGATATTTCTTTGATAAAATATAATAGAACAACTTCTGCCGGTGTTAGCTAAATTATAAAATCTTGAAATAATGAAAACATACTTGATACCGACAAGGTATGAGATGAACATGACGGAATGACAATCATGATGACATTCTGATATATGTCAACCAAATAATTAACCTACCCCCTTTTTCTTCTTCTTTTCGTGTCGTGTCTAACTATTCTTTCTCTGACCAGTATTTAGCAACCAGTACAGCTGTTATTGGCCTCGTATAGATCCTGAAAGGTGCAGGTTGTGGTTGTGCAGGATTGTGCATGAAAGAAGCCGCCCCGAGCGGCGTTAAAAATATCGTTATCGAACCCTGGACAGCTAGCACTCTATAACGCAGAATCTACCTGACTAATCCTTTTACCACGATCTCTCAAACTCAAACCTATCGACTAATGAAAAATAGTTAACTAAAAACAAATAGACAATATAAACAATCTACATGCAAATTCATCTTCACATATGTGCAATCAACAAACACATGAACTTGACATCGCGTGCAGTCACGAGAGTGACGTATGAACCGGTTGTGTGCGCATACGCAGTCTTACGTACACCACATACACACATACCAGTTACACACACACTTGTGCATATACCAGTTACACATACATATATTAACAACGAGTTTCGTTCGTGTTCTTGCCCCTATAGCTGTATTGACCTTGGCTCTTGGCATTGTTGAAACTGAAATTGAAATCAAGGATGATTTCAATGGAAGAAATGATGAAGCAAGTGTTTGTTACGTCAAAATTTGTTTTGGTATTGTTTTTATTAATGTTTTTATATTCATTGTAGTTGTAGCAAAAACTAAAGCGTGTAAAATAGTTTACGTTTTATTAACACTTTCGCTGCTTTTTTTTAGGAGGGAAATCATCAATGACTTCTCTCACTCTTGGGCGGAGCGAAAGGTTGTGTAAAACTTTTACTGACTAAACCCACTCCTGTTTCTTCTTTGCCTTCATTCTGGAGCCCCGGGTCTCTTTCGCACAACCCATGGCCCCAGTAGGCTTCGACCCTGCTGGGCCCCTAGCTGCTGGAACAGTACGCGCCGTCGAGGGCTTGGGCTCGATCCAGACGGTTACCGGACGGTCGGACGGTGAGCTACCCATTGCTCGCTGTCCGCAACCCCGCGCCTACGCTGGCCGGAAATCGGGATCGGGATCCCGGCAGCTGGGGAAAGCCGCGCCCTCGCGCGTGCACGTGCGGCCTCCTCCTTTGCTAGTATTACTGCTCCGCAGAAGGAATTGACCGCCTGCCAGTCCTTCTACAGATGAGTGGAGGCGGGTTTGAGACTTTGTATACTTTTCTACCTGTAATGGCCGTAGTCTTCTAATTAACATTCAAATTTATTTAAAACTTCTTTGAAAGTACTCTTCGCTTCTGTATCGGCAGACGACACCATCCCGTGGAGTTTTAATTAATATAGAGATTTTTACCGGAAATTTAACTGACTGAGTCCACATAAATTAAGCGGAAGCGATTTCATCTCTCCTTAGCCTTTCCTCAACTATCTTGGGTCGGCTTTCAGTCTAACCAGATGAAAGAAAGAAAGAAAGAAAACATTTATTTGAGACTCGCACAGGACAAACAACAATACTCATGTTTTACATGGTTACACTCGACTGCCTGTCAGATCTCTACGACCCAGTTTCTGCGCAACACGACACTCTTTGGATAGACTGATGGTCAGACTTTCAGGTGTCTGAGTACCTGTAACAACTGTCAAAAATCTACGAATAACAACCAGAACCAACAGCTTTACGTGCTTTCCGAGGTACGGGGTGTCAGTAATGTCTTGAAAAGTACATGTGAATTAAAAAATTCATACTGTTACTATCCCGGTTTCGAAACCGCAACCTCATCACATCACTGCATGCCTGCACATGCATGACTCGATTTATTTATTGAAATCTACACTAATATTATAAAAGAGGTAAAGTTTGTTTGTTGGAGGTAATCTCTGAAAGTACTGTATCCGATAGTCCAATTGCCCAAATTTTTTCACCGATAGAAAACTGCTTTATTCCTGAGTGGCATAGGCTATATTTTATGAACGCGGGTGAAGCCGCGGGCAAAAGCTAGTATTTTATATACTGTAACTTATAAGGACACATATGCTTCCTATAGTTCAGATCCAAACTGGCCCATTTTATTTCTAACTTCCGTATTGCCTTGAACCATGATGGAGCTTCGTGCTTTGTTGGTTTAGTGGTAGAACAGAGTACTGCTAAGCATAAGGACCAGTCAGGCTGCAGGATAGTTTGGAGGAGTCACCAGAGCCCTGGAACACGAAGGGCAACTGAAGGAATCTGAATGGGTTTTAGTCAGAAAAAGACAAAGTCTTTTTGCCATATTTAGTTCTATCCCTTCGCAATAACATACAATCTATCGCCTTTATAATATTAGAGTGATAATTAATTAGAATATAATTATTTCGTAAGCGTTAATCAAAGACCCAGACTTAGTCTAGAAATTTAATTAATAACATTTTCAGGCCTTTAACCTTTTTATGTGACAAACACAAGGCAATATCGCCACGCGAACGAGCGGTGTGAATTCTTCTTATTCCTAGCGTGTCAATTGGTGAGGTTGTCATTTTGCACCGCAACGGTTGGACTATTCTTATAGGCGTGGGCTTGCGGATGACGCGCAATGGGTAGCTCACCGTCCAGACTGAACCCATCGTCGAGGGCGTGTAGTATTGCACGCTCACCTCAAAGAGATGTCAGCAAAACTGTAGGGGGTCCAGCAGGGCCGAAGCCTACTGGGGCCATGGATTGACTTCCGAAAGGAAACAGGGTCCGCAAGGCAAAGAAGGAACATAAAAAAGGTGGGACTATGAAAGCGAAGCTGGTTCATTATATAGGCTTTCAACTGCTTTAAGGGTGGACCAGACGGTTGCAAACTAGCGTTCCAACCAAGGTCACCTTGTTTGGAGCTTGGTTTGTGTGTTTGGTTTGTGTCGCCAACACACGCTCGGTGGTTAGGAAAACGCGCCTCCCAGCCAAGGGCGTTGAAGGTCAGGATTACAACTGCTGTCTACACGGATTGAAACTAGCAAGGTCATGAAGGTCACCTTGGTTGGGACGTTGGTTTGCAACTGTGTGGTCACCCCTTTAGCGTGTGATTATATAAGTTCGCGTAGTTGTTACAAAGTACATCAGCTAATTTATTTTCGTTTATTCACTATTCTTACTTATTATTAACAAGTTATAATTCCTATAACATTGTTTAAAACTAGCTGGAGCCCGCGACTTCGTCCGCGTCAGACTCGAAAAACAGCACAATGTTATTTGGTCACAATTTCAAGAAATTTTTTATTTTGCGTAGAAATCAAATTCTTTTTCTAAAATGAAAGTATAAAAGTCACACCTAAGTTATTCCTTATAATATTAATTATCTACTAGTGAAATTCCTGTTAAAATTGATCCAGCCGTTTCGTAGATTAGCCGGAAACAGTCAAAAATTACTTTTCTGTTACAGGTATCGAATTTACTTTTATATGCATTTAGTAAAAAAATATAAATTGATATTACAAACAGACAAGACAATTTATTTATATGTATGCATAGATGCGAGACGCACAGAACCGGTCATTATGGCGACACTTAGGGGAGGCCTATGTCCAACAGTGGACGTCTTTCGGCTGAAATGATGATGATGTAAAGAAGATGTATAGAGACATAAAAAATAGTAGCTCATCGATATCAAAAACAGGATCGGGCAGCTAATTATTATTATTATTATTTTGGTGAAACACACAAGCAGCTGATGCATGTCGTGTTTCAAATAGCTTGAAGATATTTAGTCTGTCTGAAACGGTTCAAAAAAAAAACAGCTCAACCAAGTTTTATTTGGATAACAAACGCATATCCGTGGGGGTGTAGTAAGTAAAATGCATCCGAGTACGACAATACGAATAAATACCTTTTTTTTCTGTAGGTGGGAAAATCATTCAATGACATCCCCCGCTCTTGGGCGGGGCAAGAAGGTGTATCAGACTTTTACTGACTAAAAACCCACTCCTGTTCCTTCGTTGCCTTTCATATCAGGGCCGAGTTTTCCGTTCAGAAACAAACTCTTAGCCCCAGTAGGCTTCGACCCTACTGGGCCCCTACGATTTGCTGACATCTCCTTGAGGCACGCGTGGAATAGTACACGCTGTCGACGACTTGGGCACAGTCTTCGGACGGTTACCGGACGGTCAGACGGCGAGCTACCCATTGCTCACCATCCGCAAGCCCACGCCTACGGTGGCCAGAAATCCTGGGGAAAAAAAAACTGCCGCTCCCTCGCGCGTGCACGTGCGCCCTCCTCCTTTACTAGCATTACTGCTTCGCGGAAGGAGGCGACGGCCTGCCACTCCTACTCGCTTCGGACCATGGCCTGTATCAAGGCCCGGCGCGAGAGATCGTTGCCGCCGATCTCCCCCACGAGGACACGGCGGTGCTCTGCCCAAGCGGGGCACACCTCTACCGTGTGCTCCACCGTGATGAATAAATACCTACGATACGAGTGAAACTGCGGACCAAAACTATATTTCCTTCTTCAACCTAAATAATTATAATCTTAGTTGTACATAACCATGGTATCTATACCTTGGCATATTTGATTTACAAGTTTAGTGTCGTGGAAGGAAGTGGAGGTGGGGGGCAGTTAGCTGATGTAATGGAAAGTCAAATTACATCATAACAGTTTTATAGATTAATTGATTTTATCTAAGTGGAATGTGTACATTGAGTTTATGTAAATTGTGTACGTTTTAGTACCTTTGTTTATTTTTAACGGATCACCTGCGATTTGCAATTTATAGCTGCCAGTTCTTCGTTCGTCGCGACTCATGGGGCAATTCCCAGCCAATGCAGCCGCGGGCCTGCGGACGGCGAGCTGTGGACAGCACGCCATCCGGGAAGAATCAACCCCGCGTCGACGCCGCGTTGTATTCCACGCACGTCTTAAAGAGATGTCAGCAAGATTGACGGGACTGTCGGGCCTGCGGATTCTTCAAAAAAGTTACAGTGGCCCTCGATAAATGCAACTGATGGAACACGGATGGGTTTAGTCAGTAAAAGTCTAACACTCGGGATCTCGCTCCACCCAGAGTGAGTCGAAACCCGGGGCCCTGGGACGAAGGCAACGAAGGAACAGGAGTGGGTTTTTAGTCAGTAAAAGTCTGACACTATCTCCTGCTCCACCCAAGAGCGGGATTTGTCATTAGATGATTTTCCCACCTAAAAAAAAAAAACCCAGAGTGAGCAATATAAAGTCATTTGATGATTTCCCACATAAAAAAATGGCTATAAGTTTAGTTCTACACGATTCTGAATCCAAAATTTAAATAATAACTTGGCTATGCCGAGTAGTCCTAATGGACCTTTAGTACATCACTGCATTACCGTGCCGTGCCGAATAACCCTAAGGGGTCTATAGTACACCTTTGCAGTGCCGTACCAGGCTGAGTAGTCCTAAGGGACCTACACCACTGCAGAGCCGTGCCGTGCTGATTAGTCTGGAGCCTATAAACACCACTGCAGTACTGTGCCGTGCTCGAGTTTTAAGTATATTGCTATCCTAAGTAGCATATATACTATAAAGCCACTAGCAAACCTAATGCGCAATAAAAAACGTGTATACGAAGCTTTAAGTTAATCGCTACCGCTTTTTTCTTTATCACAGCTTTAAGAACTCATCGTACTGAGAAATTTTAATAATTAACGTTCCTGAGCAGTCGCAGGTCAGTCGCGTCAATTGTAAGAGGTTCAAACGGGCACAAAGTTGAACGACCTCTAACGAAACCTGAATATCAGTATTTCACGTCCTGTGACCGGCTTCCACACAGCTGCGACAGAAGAATATTAATCTAAACAACTGTCTCGGGATCTAATATATCAAAATGTTGGCAATTCCTGTTAGGTCTGCGTATACTTAACATAGATACGAATGTCTTGTCGATCTAGTGGTTGCAAGCTCGATTGCTGGGCGTACGGTCCTGATGGATAACGGTTCTGATGGACCAGTGGTGTTACAGATAATGACATTGCCATACATTTTCTACTTAACGTTTGGCGGAAAAGCTAACAGAAAATTCATTTGTCTAAGTCAGCTGGACCAAGCCTACTGGTCCAAAAAATCAGGCTCAACTTTTTGAACCGGAGTCAATTTTGTCTTAAAACTAACCATCTAAAGCATGACCAGTAATTCACCTCTGATCTGAAAGCCTAAAGTTATTTTTCATTACTCATACTCGGAAAGTTAGTCTGAAGTTGCCTGAGGAACAGGTTGAACGTAATCACTGACCTCTGAGGTCAGTGAACGTAATACTTTTCAGTCCTGAGAAGAATCGTTTTCAACTGACAGCTGTCTAATTATTAAAAAAAAAAATTCTATTTTCACATTTCTTTTGAACTAAGTCTCAACTTTTTAAACAGCCACCCAATTACAGCGCGTAAAATTGAAATAACATAAAAATAGGTAATCATTGAAGATTATTTTTTGAATGACTTCAATATAATTTACTTTCAACTGATTTGACTGACCTGTTGGTCTAGTGGTTAGTGGCCCTGACTGCTATGCCGGGGGTCGTGGGTTCGATTCCCACCCAGAACAAATGTTTGTGTGATGACCACAATCATTTGTTCTGTGTCTGGGTGTAATTTATCTATAATATGTATGTATTTAGAAATATATAAGTAGGTTTATCAGTTGTCTAGTACTCATAACACAAGCTCTGCTTAGCTTGAGACTAGACAGCGTTGTGTGATAAATGTGGAAAAAAAAAATGTTCCATTACTGTCTCTTGGTACAAACTATTTCTTTAAAATAGCATAGATTTGGGAAAAATATATTTACAATTTATACAAACTTTTACTTAGTTTCACCTGTCCCGGTGTTTGTTTGTCTGTAATCAAATCTTGCAAATTAATTCCCGAGCGCTCGGTCATTCTTTCTATTGTGTCTCTAATGACGGTACTCAAAAGGCTAAATTTGATCCACTTCTCGGTTACCGATTGAGCTAAAATTTTGCATCCAGGTATAATTCAGATGACAATGCAAAATTATTATGACATGGAGCTGATGTGATGATGGAACCGGAAGGTGGCCATAGGAACTCGATAGTTAAACGACACAACCCAGGTTTGGAGTCGTTTGATCCGTCTTGACGAGTATTTTGGTGCTAGATGGTAAGCAGAGCCTGATGAACTCAGTAATAAGTGCAATAAATAAACCCTATCGTGTTGGAGCTTTTTGAAATGGTCTTAATGAGTATTAATTATACAGGTATATACCGCGCTATAAAAACTTGCTATGAAAAATGACGTTCATTTAAACATTTTTTTGATGAAATGAAAAATAATGACTGAAAAGAAAAAAAACACAGCGAGTCTGATCTTTTTTTTCGCTTTGTAGAGTTTTGCAAAACTTCCGTACAGCAGAGAATTTTATTAACACGATAAGTTCATCAAATTCAGATATGGATTTAACACACCGCATAAATCAAAAGAAAGATACCTAAAATAATACAACGACTCAGGTTTTTATTTTTACTTTCCTTGTATTCTTAATGAAAAGCACAGTGGGGCCTAAATAAGTTACTTTGCGAGCATTGGGAAGCTCGCCATCCGACCGTCCGGCAACCATCCGGACCGAGCCCAAGTCGTCGACGGCGCGTAGTGTTCCACGCGCGCCTCAAGGAGATGTCAGCAACCGTAGGGGCCCAGCAGGGTCGAAGCCTACTGGTGCCATGGGTGATGTGAAAGAGAACCCCGGGGCTCTGGAACGAAGGCAAAGAAGGAACAGGAGTGGGTTTTAGACAGTAAAAGTCTGACACGCCCTCCCGCCCCGCCCATGGGCGCGAGATGTCTTTTGGCAAAATCCCTTTAGTGCTAATCGTGCCTTCATTCAATTCTGTCTGCATAGAGGTGGGCAATCTTCAAATATATCCTCCCGCTCTAGCTGCCATTTAACTTTCATTCAAAACAATACCACTGCTCTCAAAACGGTGGTGAAGGATAACATCGCCTCGCCATATCCTAGAACCAAAAATTCGAAGACTTATAACATCCACTAACCCGCACTAAATCCACGTGGTGGATTACTACCCGTAACTTAGAGAGGAGGCCTGAGTCGAGGAACATTATAAGGCTGATTTTATGCTTTATCTTTGCTCTCATTTTCCCAATCCTTGAATGAGTAAGTAGGTACTTTCGAGTTACGAAAATTGTTTACATAATCATCAATTCTGTTGATATTACGAATAACATCTAATAACTGTTATAACATCAAAGTCATGTTTTGTTTGCTATCTTAGACTAATACCTCGGGCGATGATCGACACAAGTGTTGTTTGAGCAGCTGGTACTTATAAACAAATCCACAATTTCGAAGAAGGCTCTTGCCTCCCAGCAACGCGTGTATCTATCTAACAGACATAAGCAAACCATAAATAAATTAATCGGAAATCTTGAAATTCACTTTTTTATAACTATTTTAATGGGTGCTAATTAAACAGACTTCTTTTTAATACATTTTTTTTACTGTCGTTAGGCTCACGTTTGACCACTATCTCACCGATGGCAAGCGATGATGTGGCCGACGATGGAGCACGCTTGCCCTGAAGTAACCTATTCACTCTTAACTTAAAGAAGTACTTATGACTTGAGATAAATAGCAGTATTCAACTTTAAAAATCTATATTGCCTTTTCTGAATACTATCTTAGCCACTAGATATCTTGTATGTTAGCCAATTTTAGGTGGTTACAAAAAAAACGACGTCGGAGTACCCTACAATTCCGAACTGGCTTCGCTCGCTTTTGGCCTAAGAATATTTAGTTGACATTGTAAAAAAGACCAATCAGTTTATTAGAGGCAATCTCATTTTCCCATTGCTTAGATAAGAAATGAGAAGTTTAATCAAGTGGCGTATAAAGAAATGCCTGACTTAAATAATGGTCAGTAATTTATATAAATAAAAATTAATTGCTAAATGTGTTGCTAAGCGCAAACCTCGAGAATAACGGGAAAAATTTGGACGAACTATTTCAGATCTCAGGTAGGTTCTTATGAAGAGAAAATTGGAAAAATTGCACATTTTTCCTTATTACATTCTAACTGTACTTAGCTATCAATATTAGGGTGGGCTGGAAATCCTTTTAGAATCTTTTTGCAATTATAACGTTTGTCTTTCACAGAACGGCTGACGTCCTTCGGGCCTCCTAGTATCTAATAATTTCATTCATACATAAACTCACGTTTTTACGCCATGGGGATCGTCAAAAAGAACCAAATGCCACTTCCTATGATCCATTATTATATTCTTTTTGTTCATAGCCTTTTTTTCAGATGGGAAATCATCAAAAACTTCTCACACTCTGGGTGGAGCGAGAAGGAGTGTCAGGCTTTTACTGACTAAAGCCTACCTGTGTTCCTTCAGTTACCATTTACGTTCCTGGTCCACGGTACCTTTTTTGATCATTCCTGCAGCCCTAACTGCCATCGACCCTCCCCTTCCATTTTACTGACATCTCGTCCTTACCGGACGACCTGTCGGAGAGCTATCCATTGCCCGCCGTTCGCAAGCCTACATCGACGGTTACTCTGAAACTCCCGTCGGTCGCCCGAAGGATCGGGTCGTCGTCTGGTGACAGGAATGAAAGACCTCTTTTCAACACGTTTTACATAAGTGAAGTTAACGCAATGGAGTAGGTACGTTAAAAACAGCCGGATCATAAACACACGCCGGCTGTGGGGTACCATGCACCTGAGACCTTGAGTAATGACGTGTTAATGAATGTCAAGCGTGCGAACAAAAAAGAGGGATGGAGCTATACACCCTATACAGCTCCATCCCTTTAACAGTTCACTTTAGGTCGTAAAATGGATCGCGTTAAGACCTCGTGGTAGGACTTTAGATCATTCGAAAAACATGTTATAATATAAGTAGCTTCTGCAAGCGGCTTCGCCCGCGTGACATGGTTTTCTCCATACAAACTTTAGACCGCCGTTTCATACCTGGGGCTGAATTTTGAAAAATCCTTTCTTAGTGCTCACCTACGTCATAAAAGGAAGCCTTGTGCAAAATTTCACGCTCCTAGTCCCAGTAATTTTGGCTGTGCGTTGATATGTCAGTCAGTCAGTTTCTCCTTTTATTTTATAAATAAAAGGAAAGCACTAAAACCACTTTGGTCCAATCACTTGTCCTACCGATAATTGACTATGCTGATGTTTGTTACTCTGATCTATCCTAAGAACTTCTAAACAAATTGGATCGACTTCTCAACAACTGTATTCGTTTCATATTTGGTCTTCGTAAATATGATCACATTTCTTCTTTTCGTTCTCAGCTTAAATGGCTGCCTATCCGTCACAGGAGATCCCTCAGATCCCTTTGTACACTCTTCACTATAATGAACGATCCGTGTGCTCCTGATTATTTAAAACAATATTTTAAAGTATTGGGCAGTTCTCACAATTTCAACCTTCGAGCATCCAAAAACATGCTTCTTCATATTCCTTCTCACCGTACAGGGTTTATAGCTAATTCTTACGTTGTCTCTACCATAAAACTCTGGAATGTGCTTCCCCTTGACATCAAAAAAGCTGAAAGTAAATTTTCTTTCAAGCGTAAAATTCGGAACTACTACTTGAAGTCCTCTCAACCTTAGTTTGGTCTTCGTCATAATTGTTATTTTTAAGTTCTCCTAGATATAATGTATTTATTAGTTTATAATATTAGCGTATATAAGTATTTTATAATTGTAACTTAATTTATTGATACTACTTTTCATTTGATATTTATCTGTTATTTATTTATTGTGCACACCTACCACAGTGTTTTCTCTTTTAACCCAAAGGTTGACTGGTAGAGAATGCCTTGTTGCATTAAGTCCGCCTATGTACCACTACTGTACATGAAGTTTAAATAAATAAATAAATATAGATGAGGATAAAATTGTTTTTGGGCCTACTAGGAATACCATCTCTTATATATACACAAATGTCAAATCACAATGACCTGAAAAAATCCTCCAGATAATTATTTGTTCCGGGCGGAAATCGATTCGGCTATCAACAACTTTGTGTCGCAAACTAATTATTCCATGATTGCTTTAGTCGAAGTTAAAACTAGTTTGCGCCCGCGTCAAAATAGTAAATTGTCCCAAGGGAACATTCTATCGGGATAGAAAGTATCCTATGAGCTATTCTAGGGGCCTCACCATGATGCTTTAAAATGTCAGGTGTCTGCGCGAGAAAGAGGGATGGGGCTAGGGTTGCCAGGTCTTCAAACCGAAAAGCCGGACAGACCAGCAAATTTAGCCGGACATCTGAGTAAAATGGCCGACATTTTTTTAAAAGTCAAACTACTTTTTTATTATTGACCATAATACATATATATTTTAATTCTAATGAAACAACAATAAAATTGGCTGCTATAATTGCTAGTCCGCTCTGCTTACGCTAGCTAAACAAGATAAAGTAGAAGACATGACAAATACAAAAAAAAAACTAATTTAAAAAGCCTAACAAAAGCTGGACAGGCTGGACTCCGCCTAATTTGGCCGGACACGCAACTAAAAAGCCTGTCCGCCTTCATCCGGACGCCTGGCAACGCTAGATGGAGCTATACACTATATAGCTCCATCCCTTTAACAGTTCAATTTAGGTTATGGGTCGCATTAAGAGCTAGTGGTAGGGTCTCAAGTCCTTATCTACTCGTGTGTTCACATACACACACACTCATAAACTTTCGCCTTTATAAATGTGAGGTGATTCCTTGACGATTTCGTTATTCATAAAATGTCTAATTAAATCTCCAACAAAAAGAAAAAAAAATACCAATAGACACCACTCTAACCGCGTTTACAAGTACTTATTATCCAATCAAGACTGTCCATTTTTCTCGTAATTAAAATGTACACTAAACAAAAAAAACAACATTGAATAAACTACGACAAGGCCTTCGATATAACGAATAGCATTCTGCGTCGCCATTGGACGCCATTCTTGTACAACTATCTCACATAATTAACATAAAGTTAACCTACATTATAACGTAAATACTATCATTTTGTGGCTTATTAATCATACTCTCGGTCACTGTTGAGGAATAGAAGCCACAACTAATTTAAATAATAATAGTAGTGGTCAGACAAACTACTTAAAAGGCTCTCATTGGTTCTGTATCTCAGGCTAGGTACAGAAAGTAGAACTCCTTGATACCGGCCGGCAGCTTGAACTGTTGTCCCTTTGTTGGTACTATTGAATGTTTTATTTTAGAAACAACTATCAACGTACAAAAGATCAATAAACCGAATAAAAATAATGATCAAATGCAAACATGAAGGCTGCCTAGCTTTAGCGGGACTGACTTAGTACATACAGCTATACTGGAAATATGAAATAACGTAAGGGACATTTACCTAAAATATAAAAATATACCTTACGATGATTGTTGTAAGGGTATTTTACGCAAAACGTTAAAGTGTCCCTTACGTTAGTTAATTCATACTTCTGGTATCGATATGTCTGCCATATGCCAATCGAGTGATGAGCCCGTAAAACATAAAATTGGTGCCCTGAAATTACGAGAAAAGCAAACCAAAGCTTGTTATTTTTTGCCTGAAACAGGTTCAGTTCGAAGATAAACCAAATTCATCACGTAATTATCAGGTGAGTACCTAGCATAGCATAATTACGCTATGCTATGCTAGGTAGCCTTATAATGTTCCCACTGCTGGGGCTCAGGCCATCTTTCTAGGAGAGAGAATGAGTATCCACCACGTGGGTCCAGTGAGGGTTCTTTTTTTGTGTTACTATTCTACACAGCGCTGAAATGGTGGTCCGCGCCATTTTTAGGGTTCCGTACCTCAAAAGGAAAAAACGGAACCCTTATAGGATCACTTTGTTATCGGTCTATCTCTCGGTCTGTCATGAATCTTTATATCGGGAACGCATGGAGGTATCAAGTTGAAATTAAAACCATATACTCAGGTTGATAGATACTTGAAGCTTTGAAAAAATAAAACTTTTAGGTAAACGAAAAAAAAGATACGGCCGTTTATGTCACACAAAACGTACTCGTATATTTTGACACTCTCAAGGGAATCAAAATTCATGATACTATCCTGAAAATTGGCATAAAGCAAGGTCTTGTCACACAGGTATATGAATAAATCTGAAAACAGTAAATTTGTTGTCACAAAAAAAAAATGTTTTTGCGATTCGTAAAAATCTTCGAGACTCCATTCGGGAATTGAACTATTTACATAGGTAAGTTTGTACGGAACCTTCAGTCCGTGAGTCCGACTCGCACTTGCCCAGTTTTTGACAATGATATTTATTTAGTATAATATTCTACGCATATTACCCCGTCATGCCCTCATCGTGACACTGTTTTGCTCAAAAACTATACATGCAGCTGTGTAGATTAATTTGTTTTTTTTTTTCTTAATTTTTTTTTTCCAATTCGGTTTGGTGGATGTCACATGTCATTGAATTTTTGTTTGGTGGTGGTGGTGGTGGTGGTGATGGTGAGTAGTACCTACATATAGTACTTAACTATATCATATTATAGTAATGTGTTACATAATCGTCAAATGAGTTTCCCGTAACGTCACTCGTCCCGACCAATAACGAAGTATTATATGTCTATTACATAATCATGATAATGAACGTAGACATTATCATCTCAGCGTAACCGTCTGTGAATTCCAATCAATAACTTTATCGGTTCAATGACAACAGTAACAAAAGGGAATATCTAACGACATGGACTTCTTAATAAAAAGACT
Organism: Mythimna impura; assembly: GCA_905147345.3. NCBI lineage: Eukaryota > Metazoa > Arthropoda > Insecta > Lepidoptera > Noctuidae > Mythimna > Mythimna impura. Next base: position 15,241,023 of record LR990357.1, on the reverse strand, counting down.
GACCTCAATATGTGTGGTTTCTTCTTTCGTAATCAATTTTAGGACAGCGTTGTGGGATATAGGGGACTTTTTCTCACCATCCATTCGCTAGACGAGACGAAGGTTTTTCATATACATAAACGAAAGATTCTGAGCATCTCAGCACTGGTTATTACGACAATATGTACTTAAAATAAACCTTGGTGCATGACGGCAGGAACAGCGACACGCGCTCAATAGGTGACGCGAGCGGCTACAGAAGCCGCAGTTCTCGTGTAAGCGCGTTGTTGAAGCCGTCCTACTGCACTTCGAAGCCTAGCTAAAAAGAAAGGACCGCATCTCCTACAGACTCACACAGGCGCTGACCGGGCACGGTTGCTTCGGTGAGTACCTAAATAGGATTGGACGAGAGGCCACGGCAAATTGCCACCATTGCGGAGGCGCTATGGATTCTGCACAGGACACGCTAGAAGACTGTCCAGCCTGGGATACTGAGCGAAGAGTCCTGGTCGCCAGGATTTGGCAGGATTTGTCTCTACCAGCAGAAGTGAGGGCTATGCTGGTGAAACCAGAAAACTGAAAGGAAGTTGCCTCCTTCTGTGCGACCGTAATGGTCCAGAAGGAGGCGGCCAAGCGGGACCGTGAGAGGGCTGATCCCACTCGGAGAAGAAGGCGTCGAGGAAACCCCGCTTGTATCATCCAACGCAGACGGGACTTTAGAATCACGGGCGTTCAGAGTGGGGACTCTGCCTGCCCATCGAGTGATTCCATGGAAGAGGGTGGCACAGTGATCACGTGCTGACGTGCACAAAGAGGCTCAGGGGAGACCATTGTACAGTCTCCTCAGGGATGTACCCTAACAGGCGTTGCACAGAAGGGGTTCCGGAATGGTCTTTGTCATTTAAGAGGTAACGGCGTCCCTTTTATGTGCTGATGGTGATCACCAGGGTGGTTTTTTAAAAAAAAATGGCGCTATGCTCTAAATCCACTAATTTACAAACGCAGTGACAGTTCAATCACGTGTTTTTAATTTCTACAAACAACATCAAATGTATCAAAATCATACAATATTGAAACCTGTGACAAATATTGGTTAGGATGTTGTCAAAAATGCAACGGTTGGTTTCACCATAATTCATTAAACTGAAAACTAAAAAGTAAGTAAATTTGTTTATTTTATAAGGTGTGTAAGCGTTTATGTGTTGATGAATATTTTAATAGCTAAGCTCAAGCAGCCAATCTTGAGCCTGTTTCAAGCACCCGAACTTAGGTACTAACTGTATACAACTTGTCTTCTATAGCCATAACAACATGATCGATGTCCAAAGCGATCACAAATCATTGAAGTGTGACAACAATCGAACTGTAAAGTCTAAGCTGGACTTGTTTTGCGGGGGTAGGTGAGTCCATGCTTAACTTAAGCCAAATTGCCATCTTACTACCTGTGTTGACGTGGTTGTGGATTGCCTTGATCTAGTAAAGCTGGTTGCCAACACGATCACAACGCAGCCCATAAAAACGTCAAGAAATAACATAGTTTAGGAGGAGTTATTAGAGTACCTACCTACTATACATTGGGATGTTTAAACTGTTTGATAGCTCGACGGATGTAAAGTGAAAAAAAATATCTGCCATTTGGTGATTTTTTGATAATAAATTACAAAAAAAATCGTATATTACGATTGCTACATATACTATTAACATATTTAAACATTAAATACATGCACTAAAATATAAGAATAATAAAAATCCTTAGTTAATTATAAATAATGTAAAATATGGCGTCGTAAAACTCCTCCGCATTACTGTCGACGGGTAATGTGCCTGGGATAGAGGATAAGCAAAAGCATTAGCACCACAAAAATATTGTTTTTCTACTTTCTGATATCTTTTTTAAAGGTGGTATATCATCCAATGACTTTTCTCGATCTGGATGGAGCGAAGGAACAGAAGTGGGTTTTCAGTCAGTAAAAGTCTGACACTATCTCTCGCTTCACCCAAGAGCAGGATTTGTCATTGGATGAATTTCCCTTGAAACTAAAAAAAAAACGGTCAGAAAATCCCCGGGGTCACTTTCTGATATCTATGATTACTACACTGTATCACAGTAATAGGTATAGATAATATTACCGTGACTGTATGCAGGCCCAGGTAAGATTCCAGGTAAGATATTGGCCAACCAAAGACTGGCTTTTACGCGAAGTGTCAACAAGGCCAAACAAAATATAATAACCAAATGGTTATTATATTTTGTGTTACTTATTTATAATTTTTGAGCACTTTGACCTCATGGTTAAAAATTTTTTGGTAATTACAATAACTTACTAAAAACATCATATTCCACCACATTACCTAAAAAAAATTACAGTTTCCGCCTTATTTTTTGGATAGTTACTGCAATATCAGAAAATTGCAAAATCGGCAAATTGCAGACATCGTTTTTCACTTTGCACCCGTCGAGATAATGTGTACATACTCGTAGGTACTAATGTTGAAAGCATAAACTTGAAATACCGTGAATGACGAAGCAAAAAATAAGGAAGTGAACTGTTTTGAATTAAATAGAATTTGTACTGTAGGTAAGCAACCGCCAACGCTAAGCTGATAATCTCTGGTTGACTTATAAATAGTCTATACCGATAGGTATCTATATATTTTTCACCAAAGTACTTTTTAGGTTACCCAGATTTTTTAAGCGTCTCAACCGACAAAACGTGACTTGTTAAAAAGGAATTATTCATAAGGCCGAAGTAGTTCATTAACCGTATAATACAGGCCTTATGACGTCACGATCGCGTCACGTCTTACACCACTCTTTGTGTAAGGTGCTTCCCTTTAGGAAATGTCACTAACGGCAGCATGTGACACGTACGTGTAGGGAAGGCCGCCCACGAACAACTAAGTTGTTCAATAACTTGTTTTTGTCTCGGTCGCACTTTCATACAAGGAGAACTTTATGTGAGAAACAAATCATTGCAAAAACTAAAATAATTCATGTGTACTATTTTTAATAATATTTTTTAGCTTGGAAACATATTTATAGATAAGTGCAAAATTGATCAAACACTTTTTCCTCAAAGGATTCCGTTACTCAACGTAAGATTACCGATGAATATTGAATCTAACCCGTGGATCTTGATGTGAGAAACAAATCAGTTGCGAAAACGAAAGTTGCTCGTGTGCGGTATCTCTAATAATATTTTTTAGCTTGGAAACATATTTGTAGACAAGTGCAAAATTGTTCAAACACTTTTTCCTTATGTTTCTGTCACTCAACGTAAGATTACCGACGAATATTAAATCTAACCCCCGGCACTTGATGTGAGAAACAAAACAATTGCGAAAACGAAAGTTGCTCATGTGCGGTATTTCTAATAATATTTTTTAACTTGGAAACATTGTAGTCAAGTGCAAAATTATTCAAACACTTTTTCCTTAGGATTCTGTCACTCAACGTAAGATTACCGACGAATATTGAATCTAACCCCTGGATTTTGATGTGAGAAACAAATCAATTGCGAAAACGAAAGTTGCTCGTGTGCGGTATCTCTAATAATATTTTTTAGCTTGGAAACATATTTGTAGACAAGTGCAAAATTGTTCAAACACTTTTTCCTTATGTTTCTGTCACTCAACGTAAGATTACCGACGAATATTAAATCTAACCCCCGGCACTTGATGTGAGAAACAAAACAATTGCGAAAACGAAAGTTGCTCATGTGCGGTATTTCTAATAATATTTTTTAACTTGGAAACATTGTAGTCAAGTGCAAAATTATTCAAACACTTTTTCCTTAGGATTCTGTCACTCAACGTAAGATTACCGACGAATATTGAATCTAACCCCTGGATTTTGATGTGAGAAACAAATCAATTGCGAAAACGAAAGTTGCTCGTGTGCGGTATCTCTAATAATATTTTTTAGCTTGGAAACATATTTGTAGACAAGTGCAAAATTGTTCAAACACTTTTTCTATAGGATTCCGTCGCTCAACGGAAGATTTCCGATGAATATTGAATCTAATATCCAGTCTTATTACATGTACAGGTATTACTTTCTTTTATTTAAATTGACATCATCAAAAACATAATTCTCAGAACGATATGATCATTACAACCCAAAAATATTTCAAGACAACTTAACCAAAATCGCTCTGCTGTCATATATAATTTAAATTAAGCCCTGAACTTTACAAAGATAATGAAGCTAGCAATCCACACAAATAACTACTCACTCACTCATAAAAAAGATTAACTTTTATATCATGAATACTTATAAGCCTTTTATCGGATATCTTATCTGAAGGCGCCGACGCGCAAGGCGATAAATCGCATTGATATCAACAGTGAGCAACTGAGCACTCAATGTTTGCCGTATAAGGCGGGTTGCTTTATGTAACGCTTCGGTGTAACAGCAGGACGCTTTTATGCAAACGTGAGCGGTATAACGTATTGTTGGAAAGAACATGGCGTCTCTTATCAGATCGCTCCAGTTTACCACAAAGGTATATTGTGCAGTCAGCTCGCCCCCGCGTCCACTGGAGCTTCTATTCTTCTAAGTAGGACAATAAAAGTTAATGTTAAACGTTTATCGCACTCAGATTTATTTCTTAAGACAGTTTTTTTTTTGTATCCATGACCTTGTGGTATCGGATTTGTATAGGCTTCCATATTTAAACTTTTGGGCGTGACGTATATAGTATAAACCTAACAGCCTTTTTTTGACGTTAATTTAATGTTTATTTCTCTTAGTATGGTCATGTGGAGAGGAGGGATGAAACGCATGTTACTAAAAGAGTTATGAGTATACTTTTGTATGAGGGAGAGGGAGGCCAAAAGATAAGATGAATGGATTGTGTGAGGAGTGATATGAAAGAAAAGGGAGTCAGTGATAGCGTGACGGGTGACAGGACAGATTGAAAGAAAAAAATGTGAAAAATATCCCGTGTAAAAACGGGACCAGGGTAAGAAGATGAGCCCTTTTTATGATAGGTTTTCGTCAAACAACTTCTCCCGCTCCGAGTAGAGCGAGAGAGAGTGTCAAAATTTTACTGACTAAAACCCACATTGTGTTTCTTCAAGTGCCCTTTGCGTTCCAGGGTCATGGTGTCTCTTTCGAACATTCCCATAGCCCAAACCTAACAGCGTATTGTGGTACTCTCAAAGTACAGGCAGCTGCATCAATTGGTTACCCTTCTTACATCGGACTTCCTCACGCCCAAGCCGCCGGGATCCCAACCCCGATTTCCAGCTACCGTAGGCGTGGGCTTGCGGACGGCGAGCAATTGGTAGCTCGCCGTCCAGCCATCCGGTAACCGTCCAAACCGAGCCCGAGTCGTCGACTGCGCGTAGTTTTCCACGCCCTCAAAGAGATGTCAGCAAAACCTTAGGGGCCCAGCAGGGCCGAAGCCTACTGGGGCCATGAGTTCGCTTCTGAAAAGGAAACCTGGAGTCTTGGCAAGGAAGCATAGGCATAGGAGTGGATTTTAGTCAGTAAAATTCGGACACGCCCTCTCGCTCCACCCTAGGTAGGAGAGTCATAGGAGTATTACCCACCTGAAAAAAAAACCCCTGTTACCATAAAATACCATAGAAAACGGTAACCAGGGACAACATGGATAAACTTAGTAGTTTGTTTGTACGAATACATTTCCTGAACATGTTCAATTATCATGTTTGCATGGAAGAAACCAGTAGGTACAATTAAACAGCTGTTGTATTTACCATTGTATTATGAACTTGACCATAGCACTGGCACTGGCTTCGATCTCAGAGCTGTTTCGAACTTACAATTTACGTATAATCTAATAAAGCGGAAGATTTTATTTATTTATTTAAACGCGCTATTTCTGGAACTACCCAGTCGGAATGAAAAAAGTGTATTCGTATATATTTCGTTCATGTCCTCATTATATATGATACCATGATTCATGAGGAATATAGGCCAGTCATACTCTTCTCGGACCACATAAACGCTTCCTATTATCACAATGGGTCGCAATAATTTAATACTGCATTTAATACACATTCTATCATTTCTACATTTAATAGTATCTGCATCTCATCCGATAAAGCTAGATGGTAGAAAAGAAAAAGAAGAAAGAAAGAAAGAAAACATGTTTATCCTGCCTTAATAGGTATGGTATGGCATAGTTCAACTTTTTCCTTTTGATGTCGGGACTCGGGACCATAATTAATCCACACGATCGTCAAGGTGTAAATTAGTAAGCTGAATTCCATACAATAAAACTGCTACTGAGACATTGAATAAATATAGAATTACACCACCAATAAGTATTGTGCTAAGCTATATAAGCTATTTAGAAACGCTTGACGGGCCAGCCCCCTAGCCAAGTTACGACCGTTTCGTTTCGATTCTCTTGCGTCGAATGCCTCGAGTAAGCCACGCCTCCAATTCCTTTGTTCTGACCACTTGACTGAGCGTTGAGTTGACGTCAGAACAAAGGAATCGGAAGCGTGGCCTACTCGAAGCGTTCGACGCAAGAGAATCGAAATGAAACGGTCGTAACTTGGCTAGGGGGGCAGAGGTTGAGTATGGCTGGTATAGGCTTTGTAACAAAACACTACGACCCACGGAAGCGAAGAAGTAACTAGTGCGCTGAGTGCGAGTTATTTTAACGATGCGCGTTTGACTCTCAGATTGGTTAAAAGCTTGGAGCGGGCCAATCGTAGCTGAACGTCATAAACATGACAAACTCGCACTAGGCACTCTAATATGCAAGTGAAACCGCGGGGCACAGCTAGTTACAATAAACCGGATTGTAGGTAGATTTATGTTTGTACTTAATTCTAATACAGTTTGTTGATAAGGAACATTAAGCAACACAGCACAACTTTATAAACAACATAGTAACAGTCACGATCAAAATTATGTTCTCAGGGAAAATCTAAAGCGATTTTCTTGTCATATTTGTCTATCTACAAACGTTGAAACATTATTGTACACAATCCTTAAAGATTTTGTGTGATACAACCTAACATAATTGTAATCATATAACATCACGCCTGTAATCTCTGACGGGTTAGGCAGTTGTGTATAGTACTCACCTACAACAAAAGCACAAGGGCGCTATTAAAAAAAAATAGTTTTTCGTACATTCAAAGCCCGAACGGCCAAAGTATCGAAGAATGTATAATTTTTGCAGTTAAAAAAATTGAGAACCCGATTGGGGACCCACAAAATAAACACACAAAGTTTTATATAAAACTTTCCGGCATTTAGGAGAAGTTAGGTGGCACGTACAGAAGGATTATATAATAATTATAAAGATTATTATATTAATATTATTGTAGTAAAGAGAAATTTACAGATTATTCTGATTCTTGTTAGTAATATTATGATGTGTTCTTTTAGATATGCCACACAGATAACAAAATTCCGTCATTTAACGATTACAGCGAAAAAAAAAAAATATCCTGAAAGATTTATTATTTTGTTCTCTGTGACGTCATCAAAATAACTTTTAACTCAGTTATTTGATGATAGGCGACAATAGACGATAAATATCAAACGGTATTTGCGTAATATAAGTTAACGAAATGGGATTGACGTCTATTATGTAGATTCTCACAGAATGGAAAAAAGGAATTATATGTCAATTATAATAAATCTGTAGAAGCTTTTAGCTGTGCGCGCATCACGTAAAATGTACGAAATCGACGTAGATAACTTTTATACATTCTTCTTCTTCTTCTTCTTCCTTGCCTTATCCCTTCATTCGGGGTCGGCTCTCCTCGTTTTTAGGCGCCAGTCTATCCTGGGTTGTCTGTGCGTCCAGCTGAGCTCGTACGTCGTGTACTTTTATACATCAAAATGGTTTCAAACTTGATATATTATTTAGGCTTTGTTTCATCGCAATCGGTTGACTATATCGAAAGAAATGCTACATTTATTGACTGTTAGGCGGTACGAAGTTCGCCGGGTCAGCTAGTATGTCAATAACAGTGAAATGATCTAGTTACTTGTTTACATGTAAATTTTTAAACTATATTAAAGTACTTATAAATTATCAATTTAGCAAGACAATGTAACGTGGTAATGCCGCCGCCAGTCTTTTGGGTCACACTTTCAGTCGACATCGATGCATGCAGAGTAAATTTTTGTCGTCATATTTTAAGATTTCTAGTTAGGAGTTTTTTATTTACATAAATATGTATTTATTAGTAACTATACTAATAAATACATATTTATTTTTTACAAAAAAATAAAAAAACATGTATACACACACACAACACACATCACATGTGCACATGTATAAATATATACATTAATAAAAAACACAATGAACTATCATTGAGTTTTTTATCTTAATATATATAAATCTCGTGTCACAATGTTTGTCCTCAATGGACTCCTAACCACTTAACCGATTATAATAAAATTCGCACACCATGTGCAGTTCGATCCAACTTGAGAGATAGGATAGTTTAAATCTCAAATTATAGTCGCAATTAGGGTAGAGTAGGGTAGAGTAGGGTAGAGTAGGGTAGAGTAGGGAAGAGTAGGGTAGAGTAGGGTAGAGTAGGGTAGAGTAGGGTAGAGTAGGGTAGAGTAGGGTAGAGTAGAGTAGGGTAGAGTAGGGTAGAGTAGGGTAGAGTAGGGTAGAGTAGGGTAGAGTAGGGTAGAGTAGGGTAGAGTAGGATAGAGTAGGGTAGAGTAGGGTAGAGTAGGGTAGAGTGGGGTAGAGTAGGGTAGAGTAGGGTAGAGTAGGGTAGAGTAGGATAGGCGGTACGAAGTTCGCCGGGTCAGCTAGTTAATGTATATATTTCCCTGTAATATAATAAATTAAAAAATAATAATTTAGTAAGATATCTATACTATAAACTAGATACTATAAACGCAATTTTTATTCCCACTGTTGGGACACTGGCCTCTTTTCAATTAGAGGGCAGAGGCTCAAAATAGAAAGTGAAAGTTAATTTATCACTATCATTCATTTAATAATTTATATCTTAGGTCTGAAATATATGCGTACTGTTCCACACGCGCCTCAAGGAGATGTCAGCAAACCGTAGGGGCCCAGCGGGGTCGAAGCCTACTGGGCCAAGGGTCTGCTTCTGAAAGGAAGACTCGGCCCTGGTATGAAAGGCAACGAAGGAACAGGAGTGGGTTTAGTTAGTCAATAAAAGTCGATGTCATAGGATGATTTTCCCACAGAAAAAAAAAGTCTGAAATATATACTTTATAAAAAACATAAAAGTAACCAATAGAAATCAGGAGCTAAAGACGCAAATACGGAAACCAAAATCTCTGAGTGATTTATCTCTAAAACCCTAACCATTAGCCATGTTGGGTTGTCGTAAATTCATGGTAATAGCTGGAGTTTTTAGGGGTAGGATTCCACAGAGTACCTTTTGTAGGATTCAATAGGAATAGATTGATTTGGGTGACCAATTAATCCAGGCTATCGTCATTTAGAATGGGTCAGTGAACTGGGCTCGTTTTTAAGTAATAGTAGCTGCTTAGCCCGCGTAAAAGTAGATAATTGTCCCAAGGAACATATTCTAGGGATAAAAAACATCCTATGTGCCATTCCAGGTCTGCCCGTGTACCAAATTTCATCCAATTTCGTTCAGTAGTTCGAGTATTAACTAGTAAAGCGTCCCCCACATTAGGCGTGCGCGTTCCTCGGGCGTGTGAGAGACGTGGGCGCCGAGTGCGCGCCGCGAGCGCGCTGCGTCAGCGTCGCGTGTTGCCGCCGTGTGACGTCTGTGCAGTGAGCGCGCGGCACACCGCACACGCGTTGCACACACGTCACACGGCGGCCACGCGGAGTGTCGCCCGCGCTACTCACACGCCCGAGGAACGCGCACGCCTAATATGGGGTCAGCCTAACGTGCAAACAGGTACAGTACCCGAAAAGAAACAAAGGAGCTGAACTACAGAGTGTTGCTCTCGTTTGTAAAACAAAAGCAACTCGGCTCTAGTTGTGTGACCGTATTAAGAGATAATAGTCCCACTTCCAACATACTGCATGAAAAAAAAATCTAAGAACATAATAATAATACGCAACTGTGGCCGCAGACAATGATTAATACCACTATAGAACAACGAGTTTAATCGAAACTTCAAACAAAACAAGTAAATATAAACCGGCCAAGTGCGAAGCGGACTAGCGCATGAAGGGTTCCGTACCGTCCATATCAAAAAACGGCAAAAAAAATATACGTTTCTTGCATGGGAAGGCTCCCATGCAAGACACGTAATTTTTTTTTAGTATTTGTTGTTATAGCGGCAACAGAAATACACCGTCTGTGAAAATTTAAACTGTCCTAGCTATCACGGTTCGTGAGATACAACCCAGTGGCAAACAGACGGACAGTGGAATGATAGCAACGGGGTCCCGTTTTTACCCTTTGTGTACGGAAACCTAAAAAATCCGATGATTTTAACTAGTTTGTTAAATCTGTACAAATAAAAACTTTAGATTAGGTATGTATGACCCATTTATTTTTAATTGCTTGCTATTAGAACGTGACAACTTTTTTTTTCAATTTTTAAAAACTGCAAGTTTTTATTTTAAATTTATTATTAACTAGCTTATTGCAAGCGGCTTCGCCCGTGAGAAAATAGCAAAATATCCGATGGAAACCTAGTACTGGGACAAAAAGTGTGTATGTTGTGTTATTCCAGGACGTGGTCTATTCGTGTACCAAGTTTCATCGAAATCCTTCCAGCCGTTCGAGCGCAAGAAAGTAACAAACGTACACACTCACAAACTTTCGCCTTTATAATATTAGTGTGATTACAATCCCGCCTAAAAAACTAATATGCAATTCAAATGTAACTTATTACTTAGAACTTTCAAAACGCCTTGTTGACACTTCGTGTGACCCGAAGGCTGACTTTTACTTCGGACAAAGGATAAGCATTGCCATTCGCATGGCAATGCCGCCCGTCTTCTGGGTACATTACCAGTCGACAGCGATGCGGAGGAGTTTTTCGACGCCGTAGTTCAGATTGCTTTTTTTAGTACTTTAGGGCTTTTATTTTTAATTTGTAAGTTAGTTTTAATCAGGTTAAGTTAAGCATATTAATGTATTAATCATGACTTACATCAAATTATAAAATTTAGACTCTGATATTGGCGATGTTCATGTTTTTTTTTTTTAATGATGTATACTAGTGCTTGACTGCTATTCCATCTGATGGTCAGCAGTGACATGTTCATGTACAGCATTTATCACTATTATACACTACACCAACTCAAAAGGTTTAGTTCTCTCTAGTCTACGCACTAGGTCTGTGTTGTCTAGCAGCTGGATTACCTCAACGTTCACATGTCGATAAACGAGTGCCGAGTTCCTTTTTTTGAGTTTCAACAAGAAAATATACAAATACCTACCCATGAAGTTATACATATATTTCTTTGTAGACCTGATCTATCACACTTCACCAAGCGAGATCGTGGTCACAAGATCCATCCGCATGAGTTTGCAGACGTCGAACAATGGGCAGCTCGCCGTCCAACCGTCCGGAGAGGACCAAAACCGAATCGTCTACGGCGCGTAGTGTTCCACGCCACGCACGCCTCAAAGAGATGTCAGCAAAACCGTAGGGGTCGACGCCCGCTAGACCCATGGAGAATTTCTAAAAGGAATACTGTGGTCCCGGAACGAAAAGAACAACTAAAGAACACAGGTGGTTTTAATCAGTAAAAGTCGGTCAGACCCTCTCTCTCCACCTTAGTGCGGGCGAAATCATTGGATGAAATCCCACCTTAAAATAAAAATATATCCGTCCCGTGAAAAAGAAAAAATATAGGTACTTACATAATTATAACTTTTTATGGAGCATCGCCGAACCAGATCAACCTTAAAGTTGATATTTCGGTTGGCGAGCGGTCTCGGAGGCTGGCACGTCAGCCGTTGACATTCAGTGAATGTGCTTACTACCATTATTTCTTAATTATCATACCTACCCCGTCATATATGGTAGAACGCATTTATTTTTCAACACATTACTTGAACTTTTCATTCTGGTTTAAGTTTTAGTGGTATTTATTATCGTATACACTCACTTTTTAACACGTCCGTCAGTTTAATTAATTAATGTAGTAATTTATATACAGAAATAACTATGTACAGAAATAAAGCCGTTGTATTCAATTTATGTCAACGCCAAGTTGCTAGCCTGTCGGTTTTCTACCGGTGGCATTTCGGGGAGTGTGCGTCGGAATTGTATAGTCTAATTCCGCCTAGCCCGTTCCATCATCGGACCACCGGTACATGGTGGACATCCCATCTATACGCACAAAAAAATTTGGGAACACATTCATTGTGTGTATAGTTAAGGACTAGAATTCCCTGAGTTTATGTTAACTATAAACTGGGGATCTTTTAAGTCAAGAGTGAATAGGTTACTTCTAGGCAAGCGTGCTCCATCGTCGAACACATCGTTGCTTTCCATCAGGTGAGATAGTGGTCAAGCGCGGGTCTATCAAGAATTAAAAAAATGACTTGTATCCACACTACAGGAATAGTTTTACGATCTAACTCTAAAATTATTGTGCAAATTGTAAAAAGCCCTACATTGTAATCGTAATTTAATCTGTCCATTGCTATTAAAATTCTACTAACACTATTCACTATTCACTATTCTTCTCAGGTTAATATAATTTAGCAATAAAATTAAATTATATTATTGCTAGCTTCAGACAGCGACTTCGCCCCTGTGAAAGCAAAAAATCTCATGGGAACTTACTCCCAAGGTAAAATAGTATTCTAGCAGTCCTATAGCAGGACATTTTCTACGCGTGTACCAAAGCCATTTGAGAGTGAAGAAGTAACAAACATACACACATACATATAAACTTTCGCCTTTTAGATATTAGTCTGATGTGATTTTTACATAATGCGGGCCAAATGCAATTAAAAGTAAAGTAGTAGATAAGCGATCTATTCAATCTGCTAGCTGCGAACTTACACAACATGGAGATGATGAAATTAATTTGAAACTTGCATCAGTAGTCGCAAACAAAAGCTTCTGTACCTACTTCCAACCCAATAGGTTGCAGGCGCCAAGGTGGTGGAATGGAGAACTAAATAACACGAAATTTAAATTACGGAATCAAATCCCGCGTGGAACAATTAAGGTGTATAGTCCCTTCAACATCTGACCGAAGTTAAATGCACACACACATACTCGTACTGCCGCCTGCGCCCGCATAGAGCCCCGTTGACCTTTGAATCCATTTTCTTTGCGAAATATTGATTGATTACATAGACATAACCTTATGGCCGTTTACTGTCTCTTATGATACAGGTATACCCTAGTTTAAGAGTCAGGGAAACGTAATTTGTAAACAGATGTACCATGTATTTCCACTAATATATTCTCCCATTTAATGTGGTTACATAACTTTGTATATCTTGCTTGTTAGTAGTTTATGTTTTGTTTTTTCTTATCATCTGTACCCTTTTTGATCAATAAACAATTATTATTTATTTTAAATTATTATTCATTTATTTTTACACCACCTGCTTGATAATGTCTATATATATGTCAGACAACCATCACTTAAAGCACGTCATTCTGTCCCTAGGGAGATAATGCAGTATGGGCGATCCCTAGGGAATAATGAGATTTGAATTTGGAACGTCAAAAACCGTTAACATTAAGTGAATATAAATCACAGAACAGATAAAAATAAATGTACGTGCATCAAAGAAGTTTATTCAAAGTTCAAACTGGCCACTAAAAAAAAAGAACAATAAAACTTGGTTACTGACGAGTTTCTAAAAAAAAGTAATGAAAGTTCGGGAGCGTTATAGAAAATTTAAACTATAGAATCTTATAATAGTGAATTTTGTTTGTTTCAAGTCTCAAAATATGTTGAGTGATAGTTAAGATTAACTTGTAAATAATACTTATATACTAAATTATTTTTTAATTATCTCTCAGATGGTGTAAAAAGTTGAGTATCCAATACGAGGATAAAGCTGTCTTTGTCTTGGGTGGTTTGAATTCCTCACTTCACTCAGGATTTTTTATTAACTCGTGTTAATTATGTAAATCCTTCACTAACTGAAGTGGACTGTATATTGTCTTCTTTTTGGGTGTTCTTCTTGAACTTGAAATAAAACAAGGCTTCTTTCTTCCAGGTTTATTTCTTCTCAGGTATTCTTATTAGACTATTCGGAAAACGACTGTGAATCGGAAACGACTGTGTCTACGAACAAAACCGGTTCCAATTTATACATCACGCAGCTGATCGCTGATTGGTCGAACGGTCAGGAGGTGGAGCTTTTCAACCATTAAGGAACATTCCGGAATGCTCACGAATATTTCAACCAATCAGAATCAAGCCCGGAATAATCTCGAAATTACATGCAATAACCTTTAGTATCGCGAAACTTTACCTTAACGAGAACCTTTACACTTTAAACATGCTTTTTACTTAGAAATATCCATATTTCACATATAAAACCTTATATCATTCGACTTAGAATTCACTAATCTATCCTACAAAAATATAAAAACCTTAAAAAGTCACCATAACAAAACCTTAGTCCTTATCACTACGTAATATAATTACACGTTATCACTACACAATTAGGGCTCATTTTATGAGTTCCTCACTAAAAACTAATTAGGTTCACTTAGAAAACACTAATTATTCACATAATCACTCACTGTCCTATCAGTCTATTGTCACTTTGACACATATTAGGTCCGCAGGCTCGGCGTCCATTACATCTCTCCCCCCAGCGCAGCTTGCGTAGCTTCCTTCCTCAACACGACGACGAGCTTGCTAACTGGCCGCCGGAAGACGCCGGTCCTGGTCCTCACCTCGACGATCCTGACGCCGCCGTCCGGTCCTGGATGCGTGCGCTTGACTCGTCCCATCGGCCACGTATTTCTGGGCAGTGTGCTGTCGACCACGAGGACCACGTCTCCAACTTGCAGAGGACGCACGTCGTTCTGTGGCTCGCCTCGGGGTACCAAAGTAGGAAGGTACTCCCGGAGCCAGCGCCTCCAGAAGTGGTCCGCGAGCGCCATGCTTGCTCGCCACACTCGTCGATCAGCCTCGTCGCAGGGCCCCGTCGATGGTAGGCCGATGATCCAGTACCGCTGGCGCAGGTCGTTGGTCACGCGTTCTCGGTTGGCGTGACCCGCTGCACAGTGTTCCCGCATAACAAGGAGTTTTGTGATGCGGTGACGGCCGTCCAGGATGACTGGCCGCTTCGTCTCGATCGGCGCGGAGGAGGCTCCGATCCAGCCTCTCACTCTCAGGAGTCCATCTTCCATTACCGAATCTAGCCGGTAGAGTCGGCTCGCTCTTGGGAGGGGACGAGCAGACTGCATCCGCGCGATCTCGTCGTGAAAACTGTCTTCTTGCGCTCGTCGGATCAGCGCGTTCGATGTGTCGGTGTTCCAGCTGCGTCGCTCGTCGTCGGCAGATGTCGATGAAGGCCAACACTCTTGCTGCGCTTCTCACCAGGGTCTCGTACTTGGAGAAGCGTTCCGGTTCTGGTAGCCAGCTTTCTCGCCCCGATGTCTCGCTCACGTGCAGGACTTCCTCATCTCTTTCTTCACCTGTCGACGTCCCGGGCCACTGGTCTTCTGGCAAGTACAGGAAACTCGGCCCCTGGAACCACCGATCCGTTGAGCTGATCGGCACGTCAGTCAGACGTGTGGCATCGTCAGCCACGTTCAGGTCAGTAGGGAGCCATCGCCATTCTTTTCTCTGCGTCAACTCGGCGATCTCCCCAAGTCGATGTGCTACGAACGGTGTGTAGCGTCACATGTCGTGTCGTATCCAGTACACGACCGTCGAGGAGTCGGTCCAGTATGTTGTCTGGCCGATTTCCACTCGATGTTCCCTCTTAATCGTGTCGGCGAGTCTTGCTCCGATGACCGCCGCTTGGAGTTCTAGCCGAGGTATGGTTTGTGTCTTCCTCGGCGCCACCTTTGCCTTCGCTGCTACCAACACGACTGCGATACTCCCGTCGCTCCTCTTGATGCGCCAGTATGCCGCGGTCGCATAGGCCTGCTCGCTGGCGTCACACAGCACGTGGAGATCGATTCGTTCGTACTTCCCCAGAATGTAGCAGCGCGGCAACCTCAGCATGGCTATCTCTGGAAGGCGCGCAAGCCAGGACGCAAAGAGTTCGTTCTCCTCTTCCGGTATCTGTTCATCCCAGGCTATCTGTAGGCGCCACAAGTTCTGCAGGATAATTTTGGAACGGATCGTGTAGTGGCTCAGCAGTCCCAGCGGGTCTTAGATCGACATCACGGCGCTGAGTGCTTCCCGCTTGGTCGGCGCACGTGCTCTTGACCTCACTTCTTCTGGGACCCGGTTCATCGATGTGTTGAACCCGAGCTCATCCTTTTCGGCGTTCCAGAACAGCCCCAGGATCTTGCTCTCTGGCTGTTCTCCCCCCAGTGGCGTAGGGGTAGTGGCGTGTAGCTCCGAGGGCACGTCGCTCAGCACCGCCTTATCGCTGGCACTCCATCCTCGTAGGGTGAACCCGGCGTGTGCGTGTACGGTCCGTGTTTCTTCAACCGCCTTCCGTGCCTCCTCTACATCTTCGTAGCTCGCCACCCAATCATCCATGTAATGATTGTTCCTGATTGCCTCCAGTGCGCGCGGGAACTCCTGCCCATACACTTCCGCGTTGTGGTTGCGAATATGGTGGGCCATATACGGGGAGCTAGCGGCGCCGAAGATCATACTGGTCATCTTGTACTTCTGTGGAGGCTTCTCTCGTTCCTTTCCTCTCCACAAGAATTGCTGAGCCGGTTGATCTTGAGGTCTTATCTTCACCCGCAGGAACATCTCTTGGATATCTGCTGTGATCGCGACGGCCTTCTCTCTAAACCTGAAGATGATTCCTTGCAGCGACAACAGCAGATCTGGTCCCTCCAGCAACTCGTCGTTGAGGCACACTCCGTTGCTCCTAGCAGCCGCGTCGAACACCAAACGGTATTTCCCCGGTTTGTTGGGGTTCTGCACTGCGAAGTGTGGCAGGTACCAGCTGATGGCACTTGCGTCCTCAGAGCCGTCGCACGGAGTCGCATACCCTTTCTTCAACAAGTTCTCGATCTGGCTGGAGTAGTTCTTTTCAAAGGCGGGGTCCGAGTCCATCTTCTCCTCAATCTTCTTCAGTCGACGAAACGCTTGATTGTAGCTAGAGGGCATGGCGGTGTCGTCCCGTCGCCATGGCAATCCCACCTCGTAGCCTCCGTCAATCTTCTTTGTCGTTCTCTCGACTATAGAGATGGCTCGCTTGTCCGCTTCGCTGACTCTTGGCTTCTTCTGTATACCAAGAGACTCGATCTTGAAGTGGGTTTCAACCAAGTTGTGGAGCTCCTGATCGCCCGCACTGGTGGGTCTGGCAGGCTCGTATAAGTGTAGCACGTTTCCCTCTCGATAGATGGTGCCGCGTGGCGCGGTCCCATGCACCACCCATCCGAGTTGAGTCCTTGAAGCAGCTGGCTGGTTCTGGCTGCCGACTCGCAACTCTCTTGAAACGATACACTCCCAATGATCAGTTCCTACCAGGAGTCCAGGGCGCGCCGTTCCATAGCACACCTCGTCTCGGTCCAAGTCCCTCAGGTGCTCGTAGTCCAATAAGGTCTCCGGAATGGCCTGCTGGTACAGCTTCAGATCTTTTATCGTTCTTGCTCTGATCCGATGTCCATCCGTTTCCTTAACCCCCTTAACCTCGACGGATACGAGCTGACTTTCCATTTCCTGCTGTGACATGTTCACTCCGCTCAGGTGAAGCGGTTGTGACGGTCCTTCTGCCCCAATGCTGGCTGCTAGTTCCTTATCAATGAGGGTGATCGTCGCTCCCTCATCCAGCAGCGCGTAGGTCTTTGCCTCCCCCCGTGGTTCCGTCACGATGATAGGGCACATCTTCAGCAGCACTGTCTTGGGTCCGGGAGCAGGTCTCGTTGCTACCGATAGTACTGCTTCTTGCTTCGGTGACTCGTCGGTCTTCGCTTCTTCGGGTTTCCTGGCTTCTGTCTTCTCGTCATTGTGCAGGGAAGAGTGATGTGGGCGGCGGCAGTCGTTTACGCCGCACGGCTTCGCCTTGCACATTATGCGTCGATGTCTTCTCTGGGCGCACTTGAAGCAGACTCCCTTCTCGCGAATCAGACGCCATCTCTGGTCTACCGAAAGCGCCTTATATTTGGGACACGCTGTTAGCAAGTGATCTTGATCACACTTTGGGCACAAGTCCTTTTTTTCTTCTGTGTCTTCTACCGTGGCGTACACCGTCGCTTTCTTCTTAAGTGTCACAGCAGGTCTTGCCTCTCTCTTTACACTAGAGGCGCACGATGCAGGGGCGTATGTGTATCGTAACGCCCTGTCCGCTTCCCGCATCAAAAACTGAGACATTACGATGATCTCTGGGTCCCCGGTGCCTTCGTGGTCGTACGCGTAGTCACACCATCTTGCCTTCAGGTGCGGGCTCATCTTCTCTAGCACCTCTCTGCTCAGCATCGGATTGTACAGGTACCCTCTCTGGTCGATAGTCTTGAGAACGCAGGTTATATTTTGCAGCTTGATGGCGAAGCTATTTAGCTCCGTCGCTGAGGCCCCCAGTCTCGGAAGTTTCTTCAGGTCTTCTATTGCCTTGTCGATAATGACTTCTGGTCTTCCGAAACACTGCTCCAATGTCCTCATTATGACGTTCGGGTCCGTGGCCGTATGGAGTAGGGCGGCTACTGCGTCTCTAGCTTCTCCCTTCAGGCAGCTCCTCAGTCTTTGGATGTTCTCTGCTGCCGAGATCTGGTACATCTGTGTCGAGTCCCGATACGATGCTTTGAATGGAAGCCACTCGTTGGTCGCGCCAGAGAAAATAGGAAGGTCCGTGTGTCGCAGTCTTGGTCTTGCCATCTTCTCTAGGGTAGCTGCCAGGTGTTCTATGCTGTTCCTGGTCCTGGTGGGTGTCGGTGATCTTCCTCGTGCTGTGTCGAACCGAAGCTGCTTCGCTTCCTCGGTTTTAGTTTTTTACTTTTTTTTTATTTAAAAGATTTTGGTGTTAAATCACTGTTCTTCTTTACTATTTATTTTGGTATGTACAAGTAAAGCCCTTTCAAATGATACGAAACACGACATATTTATCGTATTTTTTTTAACACAATACTTTTTGTCTGCTAGAGGGCGCCACATTGAATTTTGATGATATTTTTTGATAAGTACTAGCGAAGCCCTTTCAAATGATATCAAACACGGTATATTTATCTTAATTTTTTTTATAACATGACTTTTTGTCCGCTAGAGGGCGTCACTTTAAATTTGAGCAATATATTGGAAATGTACAAGTGAAGCCCTTTCAAATGATACCAAACACGGTGTATTTTACTCCATATTTATTTTTATCACATTACTTTTTGTCCGCTAGAGGGCGCCATATCAATTTTTATGACACGTCACGTAGCTTATGTTCAGCGGACAATTAAGACGGTTCTAACGATACCTTATACGTCGAGTTCCGATAAGTAGATTAGGAGCTATGAGGGAACAGATGAACATACATGATGATTATGTTTTCTTTCTTTCTTTTCTTTCTTTTCTTACATACTCACATACATACATAGCCTGTCAAAATCATAACCCTCCGTAGTCGGGTAAAAACAAGGGAAAAATATCATGTCGTTAATTTTTTTTTTTGTCAAATGTATTAGATAGTCATACGAAAAAATCATATGTTGATAAGGTTATAGATGAATCTATAATAAAAATAATTTTTTTTCTAACCTATTGACCTAGTCGTTATCGAGGAGTAGGCCTCAGAAAATCACTGTTTTATGGCACTGCTCGGGAGCAAGGGCCTTAAAGGTAACCTACATTGATTTCTAGAATCTCTCAAAGCAAACACTGGCAGTTTTTTAAGGGCTTCGGCACTGTTCAAATGAGTTTACCGTGACCTTAAAATGCAAAGAGAAACTGAAGGGGTAGGTTTTAGTCAGTAAAAATCTGACACACAAATGTGCGGCGCCAAATATCTAGAGTGTCCTTGGAGTTTCTTGCATGTCTTTCTCCGCTTTGGGTCGTCCAAACATCTTCATCTTTTTTTTGTAACTCACCGATCTTGACAAGTTCCTGTAAATAATTAGGTAATTGAAATAAATGCTTTGAATTTACCCACAAAATCCCATCCCCAAATATCACGCAACTACAACACGCCCTACATGTGGATTATAATTAATAAAAATAAAAAGGATTACACATTAAAAAAATATGAAATCTAACCAGTTCATTAATAAATAAATTAAACAGAATATTAACACTGACAACAATATCAATATCACTTGGAAAGTAAACGAGATATAACAATATTAAATAAATATATCTGTCTCTCTCGTCATAACGCCATTTTCTATGGCGACCAAAGATTGGTAGTATATATTTAATGTCTTTGATGGCGACCGTACGGGCGTGACGAACTTTGACGTCAAAATCCACGTTGAACTTATCTTTTAGCAGCTTTACCGTATCACGTAAAATATAGAAAGAAATACTAAAAGAATCACGTACATTCCATTAAAGTCACTTTATTTTTTGATGACTAAGATAACTGTTGTATTTATGGTAACACCATATAAGGTAGTCACTATAAAGATCACGTTTCTCTCCACTCACGGCTGACACAGTCTAATCCGTAAATGTCCTTTCTATATCATATACAATTTATATTAATATGTTCCTTTATAAAGAGTTCTATATTTCATCTTGATCTGACCTTTAACGGGCATCAATGTGTCCAGCTAATCTGTTAAAACTATCTTAAATGTTAGTTCTTAAAATGTCAATGTAGACAAAGTCAAGGTTAATGTACTTTCAGGGTAGCCCGCGAAATTCAAATTCGATTCGAAATACAAAAGAAAATTAAAACAAAAAAACGAAAAAAAAAAGAACAAAATTTGAGTTTGAGTAAATGGGACAATAAAAGTTCAAACAGACACAAGTCCTCCATAGGGGGAGGGAAATGTCCACTGTTGGACATGGGCGTCCTCCAAGTGTCGCTAGAACGTACTGTTATTTATTCTGTGCCACAACTAACAGTCCTGTGCGTTTCGCATCCATCGTATTTCCGCAACCCGGTGAGGGTGCGGAGCATGCATGTTATGGGATTTTAATATTATGTATTATTTTGTTAGATTATTTGTGTGTATTATTGTTTAATGTTTGCCTGACAATAAATAATTATTGGCTGATGCCAGATTTTTCCAGCTTCTGACTATCGGTAACGAATGCCAGCCAGAACCAACGCAACGGCCTTATTTACTTTCCGAAGCTCAGAGAAATCTCGATATGTTAAGATGGCCACTCATCCATAGACCGTCCTTGGAAGAAGGTGGCAAGCGTTGCCTAATCTAGAAGTTTAAATTGTGCAGCCATTATTATTTAGCCACAGTTTCTTTTCTTTTCTTTCAGGTATATATCACCTCAGGAATTGTTAAAAAAAATCCATTTCACAATTATCATTCAGTCGAAGAACGCCACTAATAAAAATAGGCATCGCAAATATAAAAAAACCACAACAACCGGTCTTGTAAAAAATTGTATACTATGAATAAAACTTCAGGTCTTCACTACATAGTATAAAACAAAGTCGCTTTTCGTGTCTGTCTGTCCCTATGTATGCTTAGATCTTTGAAACTGCGCAACGGATTTTGATGCGGTTTTTTTTAATAGATAGAGTGTTTCAAGAGGAAGGTTTATGTGTATAATACATGCACAATATAGTAGAGGAACACAGATGATTTTTGAGTTTCTAATGTGATGTCGTAAATAAACACAGTTTTTTTGCGCTTACATTGCAAACTCTGGCTGAATCCAAGAGATAGATCAAAATAATGTACTACAGTATTGTACACCTTAAAAATATCTACAAAAAAGTCCGCGATGGTATATGTCTATCTTTTAGATATAACCCACAATAACCATTTTTTATCCTTTACTTTTTACGAGAAATAATGGCTTATTTACGAAACAATTTTAAGCAATACAGCATTAATCTTTATCCAATTATGTACCTTAAATAAATTTTGCATTTAATATGGATCAATATGGCCCTTTATAGCGTGTAATTTAAGTGAATATTTTCGAAGATATTAGAGATTTAAAATGCGACATAGCGGTTGCGGTAAATAACTTGATTCTTTCAAAGATTGATGTGCCGACGCAAATATCCTACTCGGTTACTTCCAGATTGGTCCCATTTTTTTCAAATCCAGATCTGGTAATGGAATCCATGAGGAATCGAGGGAACTCCTCAAATATTCTAGGCACTATATTGTGATTTTGGTATTTTCATCAAGTAAAAATACCAAAAAAAAGCATTTACAGTCAAAAAGTAACATTTCATGAAGTGGAACTGATGAAGAAGACCAGAAATGGCCAACGGAATTTCACCCTCACATAGATATCACAATGAAGATAGTTAAGTAACTATGACAATATAAATAAATAAATGGTTCTGAATAGTTATGTTGAAAATGGTATCATCGAAGTGATCTGATGATGATGGAGCCGGAAGGTAGGCACTGGAACTCCACAATTAATCAATGTAACCAAGCCGTGTTTGGGCTTATTAGTATTGTCATTATATGCACTTTGGCTATAAGGTACCTACTATCGAACTAACCTGATAATGGAGCGGGAGGTGGATGGGGACTTCATAATAAAATAATTTAGGTATCCTAGCAGTGTTTGGGTTAATTTGAATTGTCATGAGAAATAGGTACTCTGGCTATAAGTGCATCACAACTAAAAAGTGTTAAATAAAAAACTCTTTACAAAAAATAAAAAATTACCGACTTCACTACAAAAAAAAAAACAAAACAATAAAACGATCAAAATAACTTTAATTTCGGAAGTCGGTGTTAAATAACAAGCAAACAATACCAGAAACACCGACTTCCGAAATTAAAGTTATTTTGATCGTCATAGTGTTTTTAACCGACTTCAAAAAAAGGAGGAGGTTATCAATTCGGTTGTATGTATTTAATTTTTTTTTTGGATGTTACCTCAGAACTCCGTCGTTTATGGACCGATTTGCAATTTTTTTTTTCCTAATAAAGGATATGCTTTCAGATTGGTCCCATTTTTTTCAAAATTCAGTTCTGATGATGGGATCCATGGGGAAACGAGGGAACTCCTCAAATGTTATAGGCAACCATATAGTGATTTTGGTATTTTCATCGAGTACATAAGCATTTACAGTCAAAAAGTAACATTTGATGAAGTGGAACTGATGAAGAAGACCGGGAATGGCCAACGGAACTTCATACTCACATAAATATCACAATGAAGACAGTTAAACGACTATGACAATACAAACAAATAAATGGTTCTGAATAGTTATGTTGAAAATGGTATCATCGAAGTGACCTGATGATGATGATGGAGCCAGAAGATAGGTACCGGAACTCTGTAATTGATCAATGTTTATTAGAATTGTCATGAGATGTAATTTGGCTATAAGGTACTATCGAACTGATCTGATGATGGAGGAAGGTGGAACGTAGACACAGGAAATACATAATAAAAACAATGTAACCTAGCAGTGTTTGGGTTAATTGAAATTGAATTCAAATACCATCGAATTTGACGTTCCAATATAAACGCCTACAATATCCGCTAAAGATATCTTTTGCAATGACCATCAATAAATCGCAGGGTCAAACTTTCGACGTTACAGACTTAGTTTTAAGCGTTGCATGTTTTTCACATGGTCAATTATATGTAGCTCTTTCAAGAGTAACCTCAAAAAAAAATATTTGTATTGTCTAATGACAAAAAATCTGTGAACGTTGTGTATGAAGACATTCTGTAGTATATTTAGTACTAGCGACCCGCCCTGGTGCAATGCTGGACAAAACCGCATCAAAATCCGTTGCGTAGTTTTAAAGATCTAAGCGTACATAGGGACAGACAGCGGGAAGCGACTTTGTTTTATACTATGAAGTGATCAGCATTGCACCCGTGCGAAGCCGGGGCGGGTCGCTAGTCTACTAATAAAAACTTACCGATATCCTTGAACTATCTTTTTCTGAAATTCGCTGAAAACAGCAAACAATCGTGTTTGCTGTTTTTAAGTGTGAATAAAAACAACAAAGCATTGATCGCTTCGAACATCACCGATATTTTTATCAGCATGACCATGCACACCTACCGCAATTATAGGATTAGTATTTTTTTTAAGAATATGTATGTTGAAAGTTTGGTAATTATGCGCCTGTGTATTGTAGAGACTCTTTGAGTTGGACCTCTTTGAAGAGCTTAGAAGTAATGGTACATTATAAATAAGACATAAGCAATCTCAAATGTTTAATTTATAAATCAATTATGTAATTCAGATACAAGCTTCTTGTTAGTGATTAAATGACTATGACTGATCATTAGAATTTTAGAAATAAAGAATCTCTATTTATATGAAATACAAAAATGTGTTTACCTATGTCCACCTATGTTCGTTGTAGACTTTGAAACCATCCATGTGTGTGCCGTTTAAGGCATGCCCCAGCCGCCGCGACAGGAGAGGCTCCGGGCGCCAGGAGTCACAGGACAACTACCAGCAACTGTAGGTGCAGGTTTTCGGATGACGTGCTATGGACGCCGGGATGCCGCCGTCCGGCCATCCTGTAAGGACCGAGCCCCAGACATTGACGACACGTAGTGTTCCATACGCGCCTCAACGAAGCAAAACCGCGCGCCTCAGCAAAACCGTAGGGGCCCAGCAGGGTCGATGCCCGTTAGGGCCATAGGGAATTTCTGAAAAAGAAGCCCGTGGTCCTAGAACACAAAGGGCAACTGAATGAACATAGGTGGGTTTTAGTCAGTTAAAGTCTGATACGCCTTCTCGCTGCACCGTAAAGCAGGAGAAGTCATTAAATGATTACCCACCACCCAATAAAAAAAGGTGAACACTGTTATTTATCTGAATTTTTATTTTCTGTGGTTAGTCATGTTGCTAGCACGTAAAAAACTTACATGTGTAAGGACCGTAAAAAACGTTCCATAACTATCTACTGATTAACCAAAAACTTGCTGTATCCTCAAAGATATCCTTAAATGACCGACATTTAGTTTTACATCCTTATTCCTTAAATACCAGTGTTAACACATTTTTTGCTACCATTTATACTCTACAACCGGCGACCACATAACGTCAACGGAATGTCCAATAAAAAGCCATGTAGGTATTCATGCATTAAACATCGCGTTTTGGTCAGTCTAAACACATGTGACATACATACACAAGTGCAGTTTATCTATACTAATATTATAACGAGGTAAAATTTGTAAGTTTGTATGTAGGGCATGTAATTCTTTCACCAGTATAATGCTACTTTGTATCTGAGTGACATAAACATTTTTTTTATCATATTTTCACGCGTTTCAGTTCGCTGGTAAAGCTAGTACATAGTATATGCGCATTTCGGCAATTAAAAGTGGTTTGATTAAATAAAAAAAGGATTGTATCCTAGAACTCTAGAAGAGAATTAATTTCCACTAGGAAGTTCAAAAGAATCATAGAAATCATACTATTATGTAGAAAGTTGTACGGGTCGAATTGAAAAAGTCCTTTTTTTCGTCGGTTAAAAAACAAATTGTGAATGTGAAACGTATTAATATAAATAATATAATATTCCACAACTATCACACAACGCCGTCCAGTCTCAAGCTAAGCAGAGCTTGTGTTATGAGTACTAGACAACTGATAAACATACTTCTATATTTCTAAATACATACATATTATAAATATATACATCTTATAATTTCTAAATACAAAACAAATGATCGTGCTCATCACACAAACATTATATTTTCGGTTTAATTATGAAAAAAATGGTCCTATTGAAAACTTAACCATAGCAGCTCAACAAAACCTTCATACTGTCGTAAAAGTAAAAAAAAATTACCTACCTAAAAGTTTTACTAGGAAATACACAATGCTATCTACAAAACCCTATCATATTAATTCCACTGAGTTTCCTTATGAATTCAATGATTTTTATAACACAACACAATACAATATGAAATGATCTCATTGAACAATATTTTATTGAAATACTTGTACCTATTTCTTACGGCTTCGCTCCCATTGTAACCAATTTTATTATTATTATTTTTATATATTTTATTTATCCCAGGACCCTGAGGTCCTGGACCTTTGGGAGGCGTACGAGGAGCCAAAGCCAACTCGCAGAGGCCCTTTAGACAATTATAATGGAACATGATACCAACCGACGATTATCCCTGTACGCGCTATGCTAGTGCACCCAAGGACAACCCCCGGTTATTGAAAAACTGTTACGACATATGGAGAACAAAGATAATAGGGCTATGGTTTTTGGAGTCTTAAGTGGACTGGTAACATGGAACTATGTCAAGACTATGGCCCCTGCCTGAACAACGTTATTAATATGCATCGAAAAAAGGCAGGGGGTGACTTGCACACTCAATAAATGGGCCCCCAAAAACGGCCGCTAGCACGAAGTGACGTAGCAACAAGAGGGCAACATATCCTGAGGTGCTTAAGGAGTGGAGAGGTATACCACGGCTATCAGGACAATCCCGGAAGTACGGTCAAGATCCCTACCAGCACCTTACTGGATTATACATCCTTCTCCCGAGCACGTTTGCTCTTGCGAATCTCCACTCAAGCCAGCCAATAAAGGCAAGAGAGAGGTGGGAGCTCAGTTCCTCGTCAGTGTTCACTACGGCCGGCCAATAAAGGCAAGCCGGAGATGAAGAACAAGAATTCTCCCGGGAGATCGGGTCCGTGGGGTCGCTAATGCCCAACAGTTCGCCACAAAACTGCACTGCGGATTGTATCTCTCTTAGTCTGGCCCCTCACCCTAGGCAGATTACAGCAAAGCAAACTTTACCGATACAGACCTAGGGTATATTGGAGCACGCAAGCCCCACCACGACGTCAACGTAGAGATACGGCGATGGGGTATTATATTATTATTATTATTAAGATTGGGTTGAACTAAAAGCTTTTTTCGAGGTGGGAAATCATCCAATGACTGCTGTAGAGTGGAGCGGGTGGCCTGTCAGACTTTTACTGACTAAAACCACACCTTCAGTTGTCCGTTGCGTTCTAGGACCGCGGGGATATAAATTCCTTTTTAGAAATTCCCCGTGGCCCTAACGGGCATCGGGCCTGTGGTGCCCCTACAGTTTTGCTTACATCTCTTTGAGGCGCGCGTGGAATACTTTGTCATTTGGTTTAACCATAACTTTAGCCCTAAACCGCCCCATTTTGAGCTGTTAATGTTATCCTTATATAACGTCATTTTAATAATTTCTAAATTGATACTATCCTTATTTCGCTTGGGAGTTGACGGTCATCGATCACTAATGTTGGCGGTTATTTTATTTTTTATTTTTGAGGTGGGGAATCATCAAATGACTTTTCGCGCTCTAGGGTGGAGCAAGAGGGTGTGCCAAACTTTTACTGGCGAAAACCCAACTGTGTCCTACAGTTGTCTTTTGCATTTCAAGTCCAAGGTAGTTCTTTAAAAATCCAGTAGCCCTAATGGTTAAGGGTCCTGCCGGGCCCCTACAGTTTTGCTGACATTTTTTCAGGCATGCATGGAAAATCACGCACTGTCGACGACTTGCGCTCAGTCTTTTCCGCACGTCCGAATGGTGAGTTACACATTCTCGTCGTCCACAAGCCTGCGAGAGATTTGACGGTTGATCAGACATTAATTATTGTTTTTAGTTGGTGTTACTCACTCTACACACAACATACGTCAAAGAATTATTTAAATAAAATGAGTATTTCCAAAGTTTGACCTGTTACAAACATAAATTTAATAGATTTTTGCTCTTTTGTAATATTTACATAATTCTCTTAAACAATGCTTAACAAAGTTATGTAATTATAAACAGCCTGTAAATCCGTAACTCGTTGTAATTCGAACTAAAATACCAGTGAGCTGGGCCGTACTAAAATACCAGCTAGCTAGGCTTATTCGCCGCTCATGGCTTACATAAATGTCAACAGATAGTGCTAACTGAAATATATTTATACACAATCTAAGTACCTTAAAATCCATTCAAAAGCAATGACATCATGAATACAAACAGTCGCAGTTTCGATTTCGTTGATAAATAGGCGTTACGTCTTAAAAAAATTAACAAGTATACAGTGACACCTGGAGAATGTGTGTCCATAGAAAGAATAGAGAGAAAAGAAAAAAATAAAAGAAAGAAAAAGAAAGCGGAAAGAAAGGAAAGAAGGAAAAGAAAGAAAAGAAATAAAATAAAGAAAAGAAAGAAAAGAAAGAAAAGAAAGAAAAGAAAAGAAAGAAAAGAAAGAAAAGAAAGAAAAGAAAGAAAAGAAAGAAAAGAAAGAAAAGAAAGAAAAGAAAGAAAAATATTTTGCTTGGCACACATAGATACACACACTAGAATCAAGGAACTGAGGATTTTTGTCACATATGAGTTTTAAATTGACATTAGCTCAATTACGAGGCCTCTGTAGCCGTCTGGCGAGAAATATCAAATGTTTGCAAACAGAAGTATTGCAACTGTCCGGACCACAGGAGTCCGGACCAATGATAAATTATTAATTAATTGGCTTATTTAAAGAGATTATTGAAGTAAAATATTTAAGGTTAGTCGACTTTTACCCGGCTATAAATAAAGATTTCAATTAATTCAATTAAAAACGATAGAAGGAAAATCATCAATGAGTCATACTTCCTCAGTATCTGACACTAGTATTATTTACTATTACAAAGTTCTGCCTAATCATTAATGGGCATTTAATCACGTTTATCACATTTATATGTAAATTAGTGTGTAATGTACTAATTTTATACACTTCGTGATACATTCCTCATTCCTGGCTTTATCGTAAGACTAAAAGCTCAATCGCACCTTTACTAAACGCCGCTGCCGTGGCTAGACAGACTTCACGGTCATAACTCATTTATCTGCTCCAATGACATTGGTCAATGGAAGTGATAAATACATAACATGAATCAAAGTGCCACTGATCTCAGATGGCTTTTTTTATTTATTTCTAACTATCACAAAGAAAAAAATATTAAAGTGTCATTCAATACATTAACAAAATGCTATCGTTAAAATCACTTCCTTTTACACTACCCACCCCTCATTTTTTTTATTTGTTAATTTATAACAAATAAAAAAATGGGGGTGGGGCTAGTAGGGTAAAAAATACTCTACGCCCCATTTTGAAACCTACGAAATATACACAACAAAATTTCATAAAAATCGATCAAGCCGTTTCAGAGGAGTTATAGTTATAACAAATACTGTGACACAAGATTTTTATATAATAGGTAAACGTTTTTTATTAGCTTTCATGGTTATAAGTACTGCGATATTACCAAAAATACAAAACACAAAGAAAGCAATAAATACCTAATTTCGAAAAAAGAATAACGTACCTTTAATATAAAGTTTATTTGAAGTTATAAATTCAAGTCAATCCAAAGATATAACACTTCAAAGCAACACGTTTTAAAAAACGGCAATTTCATAGATAATAAAGACCTATTATTAGACTAGCTGCCTCGGCAACTATTGTTTTGCTATATAGTATATGCTGTTCAGTATATTTATGTTTGCCTGATGTACTGAACAGCTGATATTTTTTTCGCGATTTCGGCTTTGCTCCCATAGTAAAAATTATTTGTTGTCATGAGCACAATCACGTGTTTAAGTATCGTACACTAATTACCAGTCACCCTATATAAATTATCAAAGAAAAATTGGGATAAGGAGGTAAAAAATAGCCTATGACTTATTCTCAGACCCACCAAATATACACAAAAAATTTCACAAAGACGAGAACACTGAGATTTTTATATACCGGACTAGTTTTCAAAATATCTCCAAATATCTAAAAAGTATTTCATGCAACATTTCTTGATTAACACTTCCAGTGCATTAATTATGTTAACTGATCAATAAATCACCGGAATGTCTTACTTCATCTGAAATAGAAACGATAACTAACCTCCCAACCTATCGGATCTTGCTCAAATGGGAAGGAACGGACCCATTTTAGTGTCAATGACCCAATGAAAAGGTACAGCCGTCAAAAACGAAATAGTATCCCGATGCTAGTACTAACTTTAATTACTAAGTCAGATGTGACAGCTTTAGAGAATTTAAACAGGATTAGATCCGCATCCTGTTAGGTTGTTGACCTCGGAAGGGTATTATGTATGCGGTATGCGATAGTCACAAAACAGGGAAAAACATGTCATAAGGAAGTCCTCTTAAGCCTTCAGAAGAGGGCTATTTCGGGCTTTCAAAGGAGTCCATCGATCATAGTCCTTTATTGGCTGAATTATAGACAAAAGTCTTGTGTGTAAGCTGTTGATCCCCGCATTAACGCCGGCGTTCACGCGCCATTGTCTTACTATTGTGTCTCTAATTACGCACTCAAAAGGTTAAATTGAAAATGGAACGCAAAACAACACGGCGTAGTTGCTAAATATGGATAAACAAGCTTATTGCTAATTCCGTTAAGATATCAATATAGAGTCTACAGGGAGTGGAGATTCGACCGAATTACACTTCCGGGTACGGAGTTAATAGACTATTTCGTGTGCCGAAGTTGAAATCAACAATTATCGAATTCCTGATAGACAATGTAGGGGTCATTAAGTCTAGAGTGTGTAGGTTACTTCTAGGCCAGCGTGCGCCATCGTCGAGCACATCATCGCTTACCATCAGAGTTTTTGGCGGGATTTCTTCGAGTGAAATTCAGTGGCTGTTTTAATTATTCGCAAATTGATTCCTAGTAGATATTGTGATTTAAAATTGGTGTAGTTTTGTATCTCAAGTGTCTGCGCAACTGGACAATAATGTGGAATCATTGAAACAGGCGCGATCTCGATAAAAATGGAGATGAGAATTTTATTGTAGTTTTGGCTACCTCAGCGAAGTTTGCTGAGAAGACAGACTCGATATATTTGCTGCCAAATACTACAAAAACATTAGAATGTGTTGCACCCGCACTCTAATGTGATAAATAGTGGTGTTTTGAAAAATAAAATAAGACTTGACTTAAAGGACCAAATGACCAGGTCATTAAAACCCCAAAAAAAAAGCTTACCATCAGGTGAGATAGATAAGTCAAGCGTGAGCATATCAATAAAAAAAAATCGTCAGCCATTTTTCGCAAATTTAAAGGATTGGCAAAAACAAGGAGATGCCCTCTGTTCAGCAGTGGGTGAAGTTGGGCTATAGATGACAGTGATGGACAAGCAAACATAATCTTCTTTTCATTGAACTTTTTAATATTTACACAGGAATGCTATACGGACATACGGAGCCAGGGGCGCCAACTCCGTGGGTGCTTGGGAGCTCGAGCACCCATGAGAAATATACAGTGGGTGCCGAGCACCCCTGAGAATAGACATCAAGAAACAGATCAGTAATCGCTTTTTGGGTTGGCGTTTTTTCATTACCTGACGACCCGTTTAGCGCAGTGGCTTATAGCCTCGGTTGAGACGCAGGGTCGTGGGTTCGATTCCCGCACCAACACAAATGTTTGTTGATGAAACAGATATTTGTGATGGGTCTGGGTGTTTGTGGTACCTTCGTTGTTCCGCAGTATGTAAGTAGGAAATTTATTTATTTATTTGTCGGTCGATCACTGTGCATTTTGGTCTTCTTTGACTGGCCTGTTGGTGTAGTGGTTAGTGGCCCTGACTGCTATGCCGGAGGTCGTGGGCTCGATTCTCACCCAGGACAAATGTTTGTGTGATGAGCGCGATCATTTGTTCTGTGTCTGGGTGTAATTTATCTATATAAGTATGTATTTAGAAATATATAAGTATGTTTATCAGTTGTCTAGTACTCATAACACAAGCTCTGCTTAGCTTGGGACTAGACGGCGTTGTGTGATAGTTGTGGAATATTATATATTATATATATTATATTATATTATATATTTCTCTTCTCACACTTCGCCCCTTTTTCGAGTCATCAAATGAGCATGAGCTCTGTTGTACTCCGTGCAAGTACGTCAAAGTTTGGTGAGGAGCCCTGCTTTCGTATTGGGTAGCTAACCAACTATACATATAGATATGAACGATTTATCAATGACCTGTCAATTAGGCGTAACTGAATAAACCGTATAATTTTATTCAAACAGCATATATTGATTGCTCCAAGGTCGGTTGTAGTTACTTTTATTCGTATGCTATCTATTTTAATAAACGTCATACACTTCGGCCCTGTACGAAGATAATGCTACCCTTCCTGGTGTCTGATCAAAACGGGAAGAAAAAAATTATGGAATAGGTAATTAATACTTATAAGAACAACTTGCATTGATGTAGATTTTTTGTTTATAGTTCAACTAACTGTTGTCAGTGGCTTCGGCGCGTCACATATTTAGCAAACGGCTAAACCATGTCCTGAAATAGCATATATGATAAGTACTTTGTATCCCGAGAGTACGTTTCCTTGGGATCATTTTCTACTTTCTCGCAAGCAAAGCAGCAGAAGCTAGTGGAATTCAATAGGTATGCCGCCCGCGACTTAAAGACACTGCTTTATCTCCTAGTCACATAATCTACTATTATCACTATAACCTACAATATTTCCGTAAATTTTCAACTAACATAATAAAAAATAAACTGACGTAACGTTATTTCAGAATAATTAATTAGAGTAGTTTAATATCCTTTATCGAACGTATTGAGTAGGTAGACGTACTTATGTTCGTTTGCACTCCATTTTATAGTTAATAACTGTTCTACAAATTACAGTGCACCAATCAAATTAAAAGTAAATGGAATGTTTTATTTTTAGTTTCTAAAAGTGCATTTAATATTATTTATTTAAAGAGTTGAATTGAATTAATATTGGAAGCATTTTAATTTTAAAATTTTACTTTAACCTTTTGATTTTAATGTATGATTTTGTACCCATTTGTATTTATTTTTTACTATTATAAAATGTAATCTGTAGTGCTTATTAATATGGGAATATTTTTTTGAAAAATTAATATTTTTTTTTTTTTTTTAATACACAAATATAATTATTTTTTGATTCCTTATGAAATAAATCGGCCATATTTTAGGTAAGTATAGTTTTCGACAATCAGGGATCCATCTGCGACCTCAACCTCAAACAATCAATGACAGAAAAAAAGACTAGTCAAAAAAATATAAAAGGAGTTTTCGTAACTAAATATGTCCCTGAGTATATTACATAATGTATTATGTAATCTTGTTTCGTATCAACAATAGAGGGATAGAACAGAACAGAGTATAAAAGAAGTGAAAAAGGTGAAATATTTTAATGGTCATTTTATT
This sequence comes from Mythimna impura, assembly GCA_905147345.3. NCBI lineage: Eukaryota > Metazoa > Arthropoda > Insecta > Lepidoptera > Noctuidae > Mythimna > Mythimna impura. The sequence goes on along the minus strand of LR990357.1, from coordinate 15,207,731 downwards.
TAATAAAAAACAATGCATGTATATTGGTCGCATGTGCTCTTGTGACAAGAACACGGAACTATAATGTATTAGTAATCGAGTAATTCCTCGTGTTCTTGGACACCACTCCGCTTGACTGGGCGCGAACCTTTCATTGTCCGCCGCCAAAGCACGGGCGTACCGACCAAGCTTCACGATACCGCCAGCACAATTCGAACCTAATAGTAATGACCTTACGAATGATTTTCAATTACCCAATCACATACACTTACTTCTCTTTGAATATACATAAACAAGATGCAGCTTTTGTAATAATAGTACTTATAACTTAGTAAATCTTTTAGGTCAAACAAAAGCTACAAATGGCTAAGTATTATTAGATTAGTAAGCACTAAATTAGAGTCAAGGCACTTTCCTAATGTCGCAAACAAAAAATGAGTCGAACGAAGGCTGAAATACTTTCATAAGTGATTAAGTACCTACTTTAATTAATTAAAATATAATAAAAGATACGTTTGCAATTTCCGTTCGCAGAAAAATAGTAATTGGCATACATTAAACTAACATCGTCGCGCACTACATACTCCGACAACGAAATTTTTCGACTATGTCATATTTGACCGTCACTAACGCACCGAGGTCATTATTGACAACTGACATTGTTCTAGCTATGCAAGCTATATTACTATCAAATACACATAACTACTTACGCCTGAAATTGCCTTACCTTTTAGTATATATCCGGTCAGTATAAATATAGCGGAGTGCGAGTCGAATTTATCAGTCGACCGTCTACGGTTTTGAAGTGATCTTCTAGTTCGTCAGAAAAAACACAGACCACGTTCACAATGAAATCGATGGTGGTGTTATTCGCTGTGGTGGCCGCGGCATGCGGTTCCCTGGTGCCGCTGGCGCAGCCGCCTCACCACCCAGCTATCGTGCTGGACCCTCACGGCCGCCCGCTCGACACTGCCGAAGTGATCAACGCCCGCGCCGTGCACCTGCAAGCTAAAGCCCTGGAAGGACACTACGCCCCCCTGGCGCACGCTGCCGTCGTACCCTACTCCTCTGCCACCGTGCTGGCGCACTCCGCCTACGCCTCTCCTCTGCTGGCCCACTCCGCTCTCGGCTACGCTGGTCACGGACACTACCTGAAGAAGCGCTCCCTGGGACACCTCGCATACGCCGCGCCCGTCGTCGCTCACGCGGCGCCCTCCGCCGTGTCGCACCAGTCCCGCGTGGACGTCGTCTCTAGCCCCGCGGTGGTGTCTCACGCCTACGCACCCGTCGTATCTCGCACCTACGCCGCCCCCGTGGTCGCCGTGGCTCCCTCCGCCGTCTCCCACCAGTCCCGCGTTGATGTGCGCACCAGCCCCGCCGTCGTCTCCCACGCCGTCGCTCCTGTCTACGCTGCTGGTTCATACGCCGCCCCCGCTTACGGTTACGCTGCTGGTTCATACGCCGCCCCCGCTTACGGTTACGCTGCTGCCTCATACGCCGCCCCTGCATACGGATATGCAGCCTATGGTGCTAACGCTGGACTCCTCCATTCTGCCCCCCTTGCCCATGGCCATGGTTGGTAAACAGCGAAACTGACGAACACCTAAGACTATGAACCTAAGATGATGTAAAAATAATTATAAAAGAGTTATTTATACAATAAATCATAACGAAAACCTTATTCTATACTTTCATTGACATCACCCCATACTTAACAAAATATCTTGTTTCCGCCTTCATTATTAATTTCTCAGAGGTCGAAATAGATAGAGCATATTTATCTAAAGTTGTTACCTTGAGTTGATAATACCTCCTCCCTCTACAATCCCGGAATCATAAACATGACGTCAGCAATATCCCGGGGTTTAGTCGTCATGATTGATCCCATTTTTGTCAAATTTAGTTTTGATGATGGGATCCATGAGAAATAATTGAGGAAACTCCTCAAATATTATAACTTAAGCATACGTATAGTGATTTTGGTATTTTCGTCTAGAACTCAAGCATCTACAGTCGGAAAGTATCATTTGATGAAGCGGAACTGATGAAGAGGACCACAAATGGCCATCGGAACTTTACACTCACATAGATACTAACACTATGAAAATACAAATAAATAAATGGTTTTAAATGGATCTAATGCAAATGGTACCATTGAACTGATTTGATGATGATGACGCCGGAAGGTAGGCACCGGAACTCCGTAATTATTTAATGTATCCTAGCCGTTTTTGAACTTATTAGAACTGTCATGAGATGCACTCTGGCTATAAGGTACCATCGATCTGATGTGATGAAGTAGCCGGAAGGTAGGTACGGGAAATCCACAATAAAACAATAATCCTACCACTGTTTGGGCTACTCTGGCACTCCAGCTATGAGTGGTTTTAATGGTTATATTCTATAGGTATCTTACTTTAAAACTTGCACACTATGTAAATTTCGCTGAGGGGTAACTCGACTAAAAAGTGTAAAATAAAATACTTTATATAAAAAAACAACCAACTTCACTACAAAAAACACTAAAACTTTTAAAATAACTTTAATTTCAGAAGTCGGTGTTTCTGGTTTTGTTTGTCGCTAATTAACACTAACTTCGTTCTTAGGGTTCCGTACGTCAAAAGGGAAAAAACGGAACCCTTATAGGATTACTTTGTTGTCCGTCCGTCTGACGGTCTGTCGGTCAAGCCCCTTTATCTCGGAAACGCGTGGAGGTATCGAGTTGAAATTAAAACCAAGTACTCAGGTCTGCAGTCCCTTGAAGCTGTGAAAAAATCAAACTTCTAAGTTAACGATTAAAAAGTTACGGCCGTTTATGGCGCAAAAAACGTATATTTCGACACTCAAGGGAATCAAATTACATAGGGTACTTCCCGTTAGCCTAGAACCCTGAAATTTGACAAGAAGCAAGGTCTTATAGCATAAGTATAGGAATAAATCTGAAAACTCTAAATTAGTAGTTACGTCACAAAAAAAATACTTTTTTCGATTCGGAAAAATCTTCCAGTTTTTTCTTGTGAAGTCAGAGTTCTTTTTTGTAAAAGGCTTTTTTTATCAGACTGGGTTACGTTTTGAGAAGTAATCTTTCCATATTTTTAATGGTTTTTCTCTGACACCTACATTTCCCAACAGACACGGCATCGAATACCTTTGAGAATTTTTCTCCGGACATATCGCTTAGTGCGGTTAACTGCACCACGGAACAGATGAAATGCACTATGTGCAATACTTATTGTTTGGAACATTTGTAGTGAAATTGCAGTTAATGTGATCCTCAACTACCTGCTCTGAAACTGTATTTGTTAGCGGGTAAAACAGATAGCAATGACATGATTTACCAATCTTTTGTTCAACGGTCGGGCTATGTCGTAGATCCTTACTTTCGGCATAATCGAAGGCCCTGCCCCCCTTGCCAAGTTACAACCGTTTCGTTTCGATTCTCTTTTCGTTGATCGCCTCGAGTCGGCCACGCTTCCTATTCCTTTGTTCTGACCACGTGACTGAACGTTGAGATGACGTCAGAACAAATTAATCGGAGGCGTGGCGGACTCGAGGCGATCAACGAAAAGAGAATCGAAACGAAACGGTTGTAACTTGGCAAGGGGGGCTGATATCGGTCTATAGTTTTTGATATCGTCTCTGTGCCCTATTTTATGAATTGGATTGACTTTTTAAAAGCATTAGGAAAGGCCCCAAAATCTCGCCAGCAGATTAACTAACACTGAAAGATACCAACCTATAGCGCAATTGGGCACACCATAATCGTGGCGGTGAGTCCCCTCTTTGAGGAGTGGCTCGAGAGGTGTCCTCACGTTCCGCATGATGCAGGTTCACCTCGGACATGGTAAGTTCGGGAAGTTCCTACTCCAAAAGGACACGGCGGAGCATACAGTGAAGGTGTTCCCCACTTAGTTGGAGCACCGCCGTGTCTTCGCGGAGGCAATCGGTGGCGGTGACCTCTCGCGCCTGGCCCTGGTTAGACCATAGTCTGGACTAAATGAAGCGAACGGTAATGGGAGGCGGCCGCCTCCTTCTGCGAAGCAGTAATAGATGGCCGCTACAGTAGATAACAATAACGAAGCTAAGTACTAAAGTGCAACCTAAACCAAAATGATTATCTATAAAAATATGATATTGTTATTTTGTTTGTATGATAAATTTCGCGTGTACAGATCCGATAACAAAATGATTACCATCTTCAGGATGCATTTTGGAGAGTGTGAGTGGGAATTGCATGACTTGATTCCACCATCTCATTTCTACGGTCCGGACCAAGCGTTTCACCTCGTCGTTTATACCGCGAACATCGAGGGACTGGAACAACTTGCCTGCTGAGGTCTTCCCGTCCGATTATAATTTAGGTGTCTTCAAGGCTAGAGTGAATAGGCTCGTAATAAACTAGTGTGCCTCACCATCAACGATTGCACTAGTTTATAACAATAAAAAAGGTGCAACAGGGGATTAGTTTTTACCCTGGACAAAGAATAATATTTGCCATACAGCGTGGCAATGCCGCCAGTCTCTTGGGCACATTGCTAGTCGACAAAGCTATGCAATCACTGAGTGCTATAGAATATCTATGTACGAGTATGTTATAAAACATCAATATCGTAATATTATTGACAGAAACTAGTAACCAATAAAAGTCTGAACATTCTAGCCTAAAAAAATACGTGTGGTTAACAATCACAACTGTATTCAAATATTCTGCAGTGTGGGCAGCACTGTCACTTGCGTGTTGTGTGGGGGTCCAATCCGCTTACCCTTACTCAGTAACATTGTTCATAAGATCTGAATCTGAAGTGTTTTGTTTCTCATGAATAACTTCCAAGTTACTGTAAAATAATCATAACAATAGTATAGACAATATGCCTAATAAAACTCCTTATTGAATTCTACATTCTGTTTCGTTATTTTTAGGGTTCCGTACCTCAAAAGGAAAAAACGGAACCCTTATAGGATCACTTTGTTGTTCGTTCGTCTGTCTGTCTGTCTGTCTGTCAAGACCCTTTATCTCGGGAACGCGACTAACAATACAATATGTGTTGGAACGTCACAAAAAAAAAAAAATTTTTACGATTTGGAAAAAACTTCGAGACTCCAATCAGGAATTGAACTCTTTACATAGGTAAGTCTGTACGGATCCCTCAGGGCGCGAGTCCGACTCGCACTTGCCCAGTTTGTTTTAGCTATACGACAAGTAAGGGCAGTTATATTTGAATTACTGCATTCAAAGTCGTCCGTCGCTTTCCTGTTTATAATTATTTAATCTGACATTTTATGAATACAAAAAAGTTAGTATGATCTTAAAATACCATTTTAGCAATTAATTATTAACAGTGATTTAGTCCTCTGGATAGGGTTCCACACCTACAAGACTAAAATATTACCCTGTATTATTTTTAGAACGCTGTACCTGCTGCCATGCAATCTGCTCTGTAGTTAGGCTGCCTTTTTGCACCACATGGCATCAAGGGTATCCGAAGCTATCAGTTATATAACGAGTAAAATTCCCATTTCCTTGATCTAAATATTACTTTCACCGATTTATGGGGACCCATAGCTTCAGAGTCCTTAAAATGTAACATTTTGTTCGCTCTTCATTGGAATGTCGCCGATTATCGAGATCTACTTTCTATATATAAGTTATTCTATACATATAACATACGGTTATCATTCGTAGATATTTGTCAGTCGTTACATGTAGTCAGACGCCAGAAAGTCTGACCATCAGTCTATCCAAGGAGTATCGTGTTGCCCAGTAACTGGGTCGTAAAGGTCTCAGTCGCTCCAAATCAAAACACAGGTATTAATGCGTATAGTCTCTTGAACATTTGGCCGGATAGAGCCCCGCTGACCTTTAGATCCATTTACTTTGCAAAATATTGATTGATTTATTTATGCTTTGTACATTCTGAAGAACACTTAACCAGCTAGTTGGGAAAAGGTTAGGGAGATGATGATAATGATCGAGGTCTACTTTCTCCAACCTAATTTATCTTATAAACACTTTCCTACAGAACTAGACATGCCTTCACTTCCGATGTATTTTAGTTTGACCGCCACACACTCACCGAGGTCAATGCAAAACTAGTTAAACAATGTAGCAACGAATATATTACGTATGAAATTACTTTACCTTTAATTTATATCCGGTCAGTATAAATACACCAGCGTGTTACTCAAAATTATCAGTCGACCGTCTGCGGTTTTGAAGTGATCTTCTAGTTCGTCAGAAAAAACACAGACCACGTTCACAATGAAATCGATGGTGGTGTTATTCGCTGTGGTGGCCGCGGCTTGCGGTTCCTTGGTGCCGCTGGCGCAGCCGCCTCACCACCCAGCTCTCGTGCTGGACCCTCACGGCCGCCCGCTCGACACTGCCGAGGTGATCAACGCCCGCGCCGTGCACCTGCAAGCTAAAGCCCTGGAAGGACACTACGCCCCCCTCGCGCACGCCGCCGTCGTGCCCTACTCCTCTGCCGTGGTGGCTGCTCCCGCATTGGTGGCCGCACCCGCCGCCGTGTCCCACCAGTCCCGAGTTGACGTACGCACCAGCCCCGCCGTCGTGAGCCACTCCGTCGTTGCCCCCGCGCTGGCATACTCCGCCTACGCCTCTCCTCTGCTGGCACACTCCACTCTCGGCTACGCCGGTCACGGACACTACCTGAAGAAGCGCTCCCTGGGACACCTCGCATACGCCGCGCCCGTCGTCGCACACGTAGCGCCCTCCGCCGTGTCGCACCAGTCCCGCGTGGACGTCGTCTCTAGCCCCGCGGTGGTGTCTCACGCTGTCGCTCCCGTCGTGTCTCACGCCTACGCCGCCCCCGTGGTCGCCGTGGCTCCCTCCGCCGTCTCTCACCAGTCCCGCGTTGATGTGCGCACCAGCCCCGCCGTCGTCTCCCACGCCGTCGCTCCTGTCTACGCTGCTGGTTCATACGCCGCCCCCGCTTACGGTTACGCTGCTGCCTCATACGCCGCCCCCGCATACGGATACGCCGCCTACGGTGCTCATGGTGGACTCTTCCATTCCGGCCCCCTTGCCCGAGGCCATGGTTGGTAAACAGCGAAACTGACGAACACCTAAGACTAAGAACCTAAGATGATGTAAAAATAAAAAATATTTATGAAATAAATAATACAAAAAAAAATGGATACACCTATTTTTATTTAGGCACTAATTCCTCCTTTACAACTAGGGTAATACTGACGTTATTGATAACGATTACATTTTGCAAAATCCTTCTTTAATTCTTTATTGTACACAAAAACATACATAGTACACGGTGAAACAGACAGTTCATGAAATCCTTGGATTTTTTAACTATACGGCAATTTTATTTTTACAATTACAAGGATTTCATGAACTGTCTCTATCCTAAGTAGCAACATTTGTGAGGGTCTAAGGTTTGTAACGGGGTTTATGCAACTATCAAGTGTACAACTATCTGGTAGCCCGTGCTAAACCGTATAGTAAAAGTAGTCCTAGATTTTTTGTGAATTATACTTTTCTATTTCTTGCACCTCCAGTTATCCTGCAATTTTGCTTAGAAAAGAACAGACATAAAAGGTTCGCCCCCATACACCCCTTACGCATAGTTTCTACATATAATTATTCAGTATGTCAATACGTTATTCTTTTCCCATCGTCGACCGCATCTTCGCTTTCCATCAGGTGAGATAGCGGTCAAGCGCGAACCTATCAAGAATAAAAAAAAAGGATATTCTTGACTAATAATTAAAATTAGGAGCGTCATAGTCTAATAATACCGCCGTGTTTAAAAGCCTTGTGACGAATTTAAATCAGCGAAAAACGAAGCCATATATTTTGAGCTGTAAATTGTTCAATAAACTATTTCGTTATTTAATTATTCATATAAAAAGTAAGTTTACCACAACAAATCATATTTATTTGAATACGGTTGCTGTTAATTGATCAATTAGTAGAAAAGAGTGAAGGCTTCACTAAAATCGGCCAAGTTGAACGTGTGATGAACGTTTCATTTCAGAAAATGATGGTTCAACGTCAACTTCACAAAATCGTATTTATTAAGTCTGTTATTTTTAAAACGCTTCGCACGAGTAATGACTCATGTAAAGTAGGTATTTTTTTATTTAGTACGGAAATCATCCAATGCTTTTCCTGGTCTGGAGCTAGAGGGTGTGTCATACTTTTACTGACTAAAACCACACCTGTGTTCTTCAGTTGCCTTTTGTGTTTTAGGACTATGGGTTTCCTTGTATTCCTTGTTAACATGTAGGTACGTTCACAAACATGTAAAGTCACATGCACAGAACACCCAGGCCCAGAACAGCCAGGCCCAGAACAACTATCTGTATGCCGTTCAGACATTGGTTCCGTGCGGTAACTGAACTGGCGACACACAGCGCAGTGGCGGTACCTTCATACAAGCAGAAAAGCCAGGCATGCCTTACTAAAATGCTCGATAGAGAATCAATATCAAACCCGAACTATTTAAAAGTTCGCGCGCTTTAATTCTTATCAAAATAACACAAAGTATCTACCTATGCCACACCCACAGCACGCGCAGAGTTTCGCATTGGCAGCATCTACGCGAGAGCTATATCTATCTCGCTTACACGTACCGGCTTTTACCGGGCTTTCAAATACTATCTCTGTCACTTTCGCACTTATAGCGATGTGCCGTATAACGAGATAGAACTTTATGCGACTACAAATCGATCAGTATGGAAGATTTAAGCCGGGCATTCGTATGAAGTTGCATTCGTATGAAGTTGCTCGCGTATGCGTGACCTTATCACCTTGCCAACTCTGCAGTGTTGCCGTTTTAGCGACGTTGTGAGATCTTGGAGATTTTTAACGAGTTTGGAAACTTTTTTTAAGATTTAGCAACAATAAAAACTAGCGACTTTTTAAAATAACGAAATTAAATATTCAAAAATAAAGACAATTTTTTAGAACTGGTCTCGTTAATTTCAAAATACGATGTCGTTTTAGAAAAGCATAATGCAGCATTAGAAAAGTGACAAACCGGGGCCGAGTTATTTATCTAACAAAATTCAAAACGATATTATTCATTCCGTAGCCGATGTGATGCAAACTTGCATCGATTACGAAGTTAGGCAAACAAAATTTGTTTCAATTATTATTGACGAAACCCCCGATGTTAGTCATAGAAAACAACTGTGCTTGATTCTCAGATATAATTATAAATGAAATTCATGACTGTTTTTTGGGCTTTTAATTTATTGTACCTAATCAGTAGTTTGTGAGAAAATTGCGATGATACATACGTAGGTACCTACATACTCAGTCGAAAACTGAACTTTCTTTTTTTGAAATCGGTTAAAATTTTATTGGGCTTGCCTTATTTTGAAACCCTAGGCACGCCACTGACACAGCGCAGCGTCCAATCGCACCACCGCGTTAACTATGCCGTCAAATAATATCACGCTTATATTCCCCAAAGGCTTAGGCAGAGGTTTATTTATAGTATATCTATATTTCACCAATTATATGAAGAAATGAGGGCGGACCTATTTGTATCAAATGTCCTGGATGTTGCTACTGAGAATTTCCAAATAGGTAAAACCAATAACACTTATGATTGGCCCTTTGATCTAGTGGTTAATGTAATGTTTTTCAGTTGTCAGTATACATAACACAAGCTCTGCTTAGTTTGGGACTAGATGGCGTTGTGTGAAAGTCGTGGAACATTATTATTATTAACTTTGCCGGGAACCGAACCCAAGCACCTTATACTCATCAATAACACTTGCAACCGTGATACCAATGAGACAATCCTTCGAAGATTGCCTTTCTAAATTAATATAATAAAACGGATTCAGTTGTACCAAAACTAAACCAGTATTTAGAGCAATGGCTTCTAACAATGAGTTCAGTAATAATGGATCGCGGAATGCATTTTGTGTATCTACTCAATGATATATATTTGCCAACAGTTAACCTCGTACGATAGGCAATCCAAGTTCTGCAATGTCCTTGCGACTGTCGCTTCAACTACTAGCTTTAGCTAACCTAGTTTAGCACTATGGGGCTAAGGGCGGAATTCACCAATAAAACTAATCGCGTTTTAACGTTTGGCTCGCATAATCGCGTTTAGCCGCTGTCACTAGTGTCACTTGTCTGTATATTTCTTTTGTTGTATTTTTACAAATTTGTTATAAATTATTTATAACAAATTTGTTACCATGAGATTAGTTATATGCAGATCTTGTGTATATGTCGTGGCAAGATCTTAGAATTGATCACTTCATGATATGGCCAAGTAAAACTGGCCAGATCGTTTAAACGTTAACATATTTTGATGATATGTCAATCCTCGTTTGGCCATATTATTGATGTAGGATTTCAGTGATAATAAAAGGTCTAAAGAAGGTAAGCTAAACGAAGATTGAAATATCATCAAACTTTAACGTTTAAAACAATCTGGCCAGTTTTACTTGGCCATATCATGAAGTGATCAATTTCTAAGATCTGCGGCCATTCAAGCGGTCCCCACAGACGTCGGCTGCCCAGACCAGGCTTTTCGTCAAAATTAAAAATTAAGAACCCGATTGCAATGCCCCAACCAGGTTCAATTATATTTTCAAACAATCCAGGAATCTACTCAAATACGTGTGTACAAAATTTCATCCAAATCGGTTAAGCCGTTTAAGAGGAGTTAGATGACAAATACACGTACAGAATTATTATATATATATAAAGATACCTATCTATCTATATTGAAAGAAATGCTCTTGCCCTTTTATTTAATGTTTTTTAATTTGATAAAGTTAATAATAGTTATTACTTTTCTTTTATTGAAAACTATAGTATTGTACAATGAAGAAGACTGTTCTAAAAATTTGTACTGAACTACTGACATAGTAGGTAGCATGGAGCAATTTATGCTGATGTAACACCACCTAGGACCTAAAAATATCGAAATCCTGCATCGCGCAATTAGAATTCTCTGCGCGATTTGACACCAACCCGTTTTGTTACCAACCCGCATTGGACCCGCGAGGTGGATTACGCTCTATTCCCGCTTCTAGAGAGGAGGCCTGAGTCCCAGCAGTGGGAACATTAAAAGGCTGATTATGCTATGCTATGCTATGCTATGCGCGATTTGAACATATATAACAGTCCGAAATCATCTATCGGTCACCCAGATCAGATATAACGCCCATCTGGTCGGAGGATCCTCCCTTTTCAACGGAGGTTTGCACCCTGTTCCTCATACGTCTAAATTATTAAGAATGGCAAACCCGAAATATATTTCCATACAACCTTCTCTTACGTGATTATGACGTCATTTCACATTTTTCTCTAGATATTTTGGGAACACACATCTAGTGGATATTATCTAGATTTCTATTGAAATAAAAAAAAAACGAATCCAGAAAATCTCATAAAAATGTAATCGCTCTTTATACGTGCTGATATTAGTTGATGTTCATGCAGGGAGTTATGGCCGTCCCATTCCTGCTTGCGAACTTCTCACAGCGAATTTTTGGATGAGCTTTATAGAAAGGTTGCCTATATTGTACCAGTTAACGAACTTTACAAGCTGTCACAAAAACTATATAACTTAAGAGGATTACATTACTAGAAATAAAACGGTTGTTCTATTGGTGTTCATTTTTTATTACTAGAAAATGAGGAAGTATAAAAAAATTACGACCATTAAAGTCTTAAATAAAGTCTGAAAAAGTACAATTTGGGAAACCGTTTCCTTAATTGTGCCATAGGCATCCTAAATTGTAATTCACGATATAAATGAGATTCAAGTGCCTCTTAAAAACTGATATCAGTCTTACCGTTATACATCTATAGAAAAATTATTATCCATGAAGTTTTAAAAATTAATAATGTACCTAAGTACTACAAATAAAATTTGAATCAACAACAACACAATGAAATGAGACTTTTATATAAAATTAGTTACGGTTTCTCTTAACTTACCTAGAAACTTAACTAGAAATGGTATGTTCATTCGCATATTTATTTGAACTTGATAAATATCTCTTTAAATTGGGTTTAGGTATATTGAACAAGCGTGAACACTCGTTAATTCCCATAGATTTTTTTTTCAATCAGTCTAAGGCTTTTTCCAAAACATCTTGCGTCCATTTATAATACTTTTTATCCTCTCCAAACATCTGAAAATATTTCAATCTTGTTAACAATCGCACAGGACCGGTCATTGTGGCGACATTTGGGAGAGGCCTATGTCTAACAGTGGACGTCTTTCGGCTGAAATGATGATGATGATGTTAACAATCGAGTTAAAGAACCACCATATACCTAAATTGTACCGGTACATTTTAGGATTACCCTACCTGGTACAAATTAGGCAATACTAAGTTTCATTTTAATGCGAGCTGGCATCATAACCTCGAAATGCTAAACATAAAACTAAATCCTTAAAAAGTGCTTTTATATGCTTACTTTCCAAAAACATACATAATAGCTGCGGTGTACTTACTGTTGCCACAAGAAATCCTTAGGTAAACCTCCATAAAATAAGATTAGAACGCCTTAATAATTATTTTTTTACACCACCTGCTTGATAATGCCCTTTTATACGTCATACAACCATCACTTAAAGCAAGTCATTATGTCCCTAGGGAGATAATGCAGTATGGGCGATCCCTAGGGAATAATGAGATTTGAATTTGGAACGTGAAAAACCGTCAGCATTATGTGAATTAAAATGTAGTGCATCAAACAAGTTTATTCAAATTTCAAACTGGCCACTAACAAAAAAAAAACAGAATAAAAAAAGTTTCTAAAAAAAAGTAATGAACAAGCGGGAGCGTTATAGAATGTAGTGAATTTTGTTTGTTTCAAATCTCAAAACATTTTGAGTGATAGGTAAGATTAACTCCTAAATAATATTTATATTTCTCTATTATATGATTTGTTTTACTAAATTGTCTTTTAATTATCTCACAGATGGTGCAAAAAGTAGAGTATCCAACACGGGGATAAAGCTGTCTTTGTCTTGGGCGGCTTGAATTCCTGACTTCACTCAGGTTTCTTTATTAACTCCCTCGCAGTGCTCGGGAGTTAATTATATAAATCCCTCACTGACGTTCGGGATTAAAATTAGCAACCTTCGTTTCGTTCGGAATTCAACATCCGCCACCCGCGACTTAAAGACACTGCTTTATCCCCTAGTCACATAATCTACTATTGTTCACCACATTTCACTCTTTTTTGACATCGAATCCAGAATGACAGCGAATGTGTCATGTTGGTAGCACTGCTTTTTAGTGTCACCAATTAAAAACTAAACATTATGGTTTGATAAATTTTGAAGTGGTACAAATTACGAGTCGGTCCGATTTAGGCAACTCGAACCGACCTGCTACAACATCACAAGAGGTACATAATATATTACGATAGGACCCGGGCCATTTAATGCTTTACACTTCTTTAGCGTGGGCGGAACGATGCCACACTAGCTTAGAAATTCTCCAACCGAAAAAGAAAGACCTATAATGTGTGTGTGTGTGTGTGTGTTCTGAGGACTGTAGAACTTGAGGTGATGCTCCCCAACTACTGGAAGTAAAGCGGTGAAGAATGCTAAACTACTACTTTTTAGAGCAATTGTATTTATTGAGAACAAATAATAATTCACATACAGCTCTACAATAACCGTGAATAATTTTGAAGGCTGTTGTCATTTGATCAATACCCGCCTAACTTTGAATGAATGACGTAGTGCACATGAATGAAACTAAGCAAACCACGGCGTCATACCTTGTATAATGTAAATACCATGAAGCCGAATTAGGGGCACTAGTGACGTCCCCATGTAGTACCGACGTCACCAGTGCGCTAAAGTTCTCATAGGACGATTATAACGTTGAATGAGTTGGCATTGTAGGAAAACCGTAACCAACCGTTATTGAGCTAAAGCCGGTGCGAAATTATTTTGGAACAAAGTCAGAATCAATATGTATCATAAACATATTAGTAAGTGATCTCGATGCTACAGAATACGGATGTATAATATTGCAGCTTTAACTGTCGGCTTGTAAAAATATATAAAATTACTCGACATGAACGTACTGCCAGGATTAAAAATATCCTATGCTCTAATTCAAACTCCACTCCAACTTGTGCTTCAAACGTCCAATTCTGTTTAGCCGCTGAGGCGTGATTCATCAACAAACCTTTAAATATGTAAACTTCTAAACATATCATACAAATAATATTTAGGTGTGTAGGAAATTAAAATCAAGAAATATAAATTATTATTTTATTATTTGTCTATTCATTTTAATAAATAAGTATTAAAACGAAAACTACAATAATTATCGTCGAATCTTCGTTTTGTTTACCAGAGGGCGGCGGTCAGATGATGTGGAGCGGACCAGACAGCGGAGTGAGCGATGGGGGCGAAGTGGGACACAGCAGGCGCGGCGTACACTGCAGCAGGGGCGGCGTACACAGCAGGTGCGGCGTGAGCGTAAGTAGACACTACCGCGGGCTTGGAGATCACGTCAACGCGGTACTGATGGGACACCGCCGAGGGGACGGCGTGCACGACAGGAACAGCGTAGTGCGCCAGAGATCGCTTCTTCAAAAGATGACCATGAGAAAGTGCGAGTCCAGCGTGGGCACCGTACGCGGAGTATCCATGAGCGCCGTACGCAGCGTATCCGTATGCGGGGGCAGCGTATGAGGCAGCAGCGTAGACAGGAGCGGCGTGGACGAGGGGAGCGACTGAGTGAGAGACGACGGCGGGGCTGGTGCGCACATCAACGCGGGACTGGTGGGAGACGGCGGAGGGAGCCACGGCGACCACGGGGGCGGCGTAAGCATGAGACACGACGGGAGCGACGGCGTGAGACACCACCGCGGGGCTAGACACGACGTCCACGCGGGACTGATGAGACACGGCGGAGGGCGCCACGTGCGCGACGACGGGCGCAGCGTAAGCGAGGTGTCCCAGGGAGCGCTTCTTCAGATAGTGTCCGTGACCGGCGTAGCCAAGAGCGGAGTGGGCCAGCAGAGGAGAGGAGTAAGTGGAGTGCGCCTGCACGGGGGCGACTACGGATTGACTCACGACGGCGGGGCTGTTGATTACGTCCACTCGGGACTGGTGAGACACGGCGGCAGGTGCGGCTACTACTGCGGGTGCGGCAACCACGGCAGAGGCGTAGGGCACAACAGCAGCGTGTGCGAGAGGGGCGTAGTGTCCATCCAGGGCCTTAGCCTGCAGGTGCAGGGCGCGGGCGTTGATCACCTCGGCGGTATCGAGTGGGCGGCCGTGCGGGTCAAGCACGAGCGCCGGGTGGTGCGGCGGCTGCGCCAGCGGCACCAGGGAGCCGCACGCCGCGGCCACTACAGCAAAAAACACCACCAGCGTATTCATTTTAACGTGGTCTGTGTTTGTGAGATTCGACGATACACAAGATCACTTCAAACCGTGTAACGGCTGACTGATACTTTTCACTTGCCATTGGACTCTTTTATAGTCCGTGCGGTCAAATTATGAGCTGGGTACATACACAGTTGATAATTTCTCAGATCTTAAGTTATATTAGGTAGTGAATAGCAATGTCAAGTGTCATAATGAAAGTAATCAGCCTTGCATTAAGGCAGCTTTTGCGCTGTACTTAACTATACTTCCGACTCGGCAGCCGTGTGATCATGGCTTGAGGCAAAATAAATCGTAAAGCATCAATATAAATAAAAAGTGCGTCGACGACGTGCGTAATGCGGATACATAGGTATAGGAAATGATATCAATGATTCAAAGAATTTAATTCAAGTTATGAAGCAGTATTTCGACAATGCTTCTGGTGTAACGGCAGGATTGCATAAGAAGTTGGTAGATAGTTAAGTTGTTGTATTGTCTTTCACTTAGTGTAGTACCTAATCCTTAGACGTGGATCTATGTCACGCCCTGCAATGGCTACAATGTTAACCTACTTATGAATAACCGTTTATAGATTTAGGAATGTACAAAATAGTACGCTGCGGTATTAATAAAGTAAAATGTAGTCGCGTCTATAGACGTGTCTATGTTTATGTTACAGTCAATCCTGTTAATTAGTAAAACTAGTTTTAACTGACTTCATTAAGAACTCTTAATATGTTAAAAGCATTTGTTTTATTATTTAAATAAATACAAAATTATTTTAACTATAAGTACCTAGAATCACTACCAGAAAAACCTACCAACTTAACAGGTTTTTAAACAAATGTTAGTAGTTTTAATGTAGTTTTAACTGGTCAAAAGCACTTCTGACAAATTCTTACAATTAAAAGTGTTAATAGTTTTTTTTGTGACATATCTATTCCACCGAAATTGCAGACTCCGTATGATTGTAATAAATTTTTACTAGATTATAATTTCTAGTTATATTATGAAAAAATCATTTTGTATATGAAAAATCACATCCAAATTCATTCGTTTATAGCATAACGGTGTCTTATTTAGAAAAAATAATTTACAATTTCTCGCGATATTTTAAAATCTTACGGCGTTTGCAATTTTCCGGCAACATAATTAAGTATACATAGTATAGGTATAGGTAGATACATTTTCTGAATAAAAGAAAGCTTTCAAAAGTTCCATGGAGTTGAGTTTTTAGTGACCTTATTTTCGGTATTGTATTTATTTATTAAATTCTTTATTGTACACCACATAAACAAAAATAGGGATAAACATAATTAAAAATAAGTGTACAATGGGCGGCCTTATCGCACAGGGCAATTTCTCACAGACAACCTTTGGATGGACTGAAAGAGAGGAGTTCAAGTATTTTTAAATCTATTTTATAGCAATTTCCGATTTATATTTACGGTTATGAAAAATAAAAAACACATGTTAACCTACAACACAAGTGCGGGTGTATAATTACGTATTCTCACGCAAGTCTTGTTTCAAGTTAATTTGAGATCACGAGCGGAATGCGATTCGTTTGGGTTTCCGTCAAGCCTGAAACTAATTATTATACTACGAGGTTTGCACACTATTATCATCACGCTCGTGTTAGTATGCTGGATGGACAGGACGAGGAACGTTTGTTCTGTACAATTAAGAAAATTCAAACATGTTTAGAAAAACTAGAACCAAAATATGACATTACTAGCTGTCACCTTTTTTTTAGTCAGGAAATCATCCAATGAGTTCTCCTGCTCTAGGGCGGAGCGCGAGGGCGTATCAGACTTTTACTGATTTTCTTTTACTAGTTTTCTGTGCCTTGCGTTTCAGGACCCCGGGTTTTCCTTTCAGACCGAATCCATGATCCCAGTAGTCTTCGACTTAAATAATCAAGAATAAATTATTTGTGGTTTACAAAAATTACCTATTTTGACAAATTCAGTTTGTTTGTGCATGCGTAGATACCGATTCCGATGCGCTATACCAATATAGTGCGTCGATAACCTTATTAGGATAATCAATTTCTTTAAAAAATACGTGGTACTACTTAAGTGCATTTTAGTATAATTTCGGTGCTTGAATTATGATCGTAATTTAATTTTGTAATTGGGGTGTATGTATAAGGGTGTGCATTATTCCAAATTCCATGTGTTATATGTATGTATTTTGAGGAGACGAATATTTTACCTTCCCAACGAAATCCTGACTGAGAATGAATTTGATTTTATTATTTATTTATTTACTAGCTGTTGCCCGCGACTTCGTCCGCAAATACACACTATATTTCTAACACTATTTGTTTCCCCACCAACTGTGTTCCCACGTTGTCGTCGTGGTGGGGCTTGCGTGTCTCTGTGATCTTGAGGGCTATGCCGGTAGAGCTACTCATGCCGGAAGGCCTCAAGTGAGGGACCAGACCAAGAGGAACACACAGGCGGAGTCCAGACGGACCGCCACGGAAGGTGCACTGTCTAGAAGCATCGGCACCAACAGCTGTTGGTGTTTTTGGACAGTGGTTTTGGGAGAGTGGGTTCGCCTCAGGTACGCGTCTGCTTATCAGACGTGACCAAGATGGCGAACGTGGTTATTGGGGACCCCACCCCACAAAAAAGGCAAAGCTGAGTTCAGCACAACATGGACGCGACTCAAAAAAAATTATTACCCCAGGAGGGTACCGCCTGCACCGCAGGAGGAGAATCCCTCCCCGAGCAGAGCTCGGGCTGCCCCTCGTATTCTGGGGGGGGCAAAGAGCGCGTCAGGTTCCCTAGGGACCTGTTACCGTCCTTCGTGGACGCAAGGAGCCAGGGTGGCTCACCCACCGGTAGCGTGGAGTCCCTGGGACCCGTTCCCAGCACGTCCGCTGCGCCGGTGGGTACTACAGAGGCCGGCAGGTGCTTTGGCCTGAGGGAGGTGAGTGGAGACGCGACGTCGGACTCCGATGCCGCGTCTTCACTCAACTCGGAGAGAATGGAGGTGGATGAGGCCACCTCCAGGAAGAAGAGGAACATTCAGTTCCTCAAACGCCCCATATCCAGAGACGGTCGGAGGACATCCTCTGACGATGAGCGTGGAGCTTCTGCCCGCAAAATTTCCACTGCTGGACGGGGTGCGGGCCGAAAAGGAAAAGGGAGAAGGCCCACCGCTGAGGAGGCGATCCAGCGGTCCTTGAAGATTGCCAGGGAGGGGCGCCACCCTGGGGCAAGCAGTGCCCAGGCCAGCCCCTCAGAGCCGGAACCTTCTGGCAGTGAGCCAGAAGGCATGGAAGAGGCGCTGGCCCAATTCAAGGGGATCGTCACAGCCGCCATAGATGGAGTTGCCATAAAGAGGAAGGGCGTCTCCAAGAAGAGGTCGATCCCCCAGGCCACGACCTCAATTATAGAGGCACTGGGGATCGTCTTGGAGCCTCTCAAAAGATCCCTTTCCAAGAGGATTGAGCGGCTCGAAGCGGACCTGGCCGGTCTCCGAGGCACTGGCCCCGAGATGGCGCCGAATGGGGGGCGCAAGCAGGGGCAGTCCCAGCCCCTGCCCCAGCCGGAGAGCGAGGTTCTGGCCCTGCTGCGGCAAGAGCTGGCTGCCTTCCGGCAGCAGCAGCAGGAGCAGCAGCAGCAGTTCCAGGAGCGGGTCCAGCGGCAGTTCTCTGTCCTGGAGGGCATCGTCCTGCGCCCCCCGCTCGCGGCCTCCGGCCAGAAGAGGGCGGCGTCATATGCCGCCGCCGCCGCAGCCAGGGCTGCTGCGCCCAAGGCGGGCCCGTCGGGGCAAGTCGGGCAAGGGGCTGTGGCATCGGAGCCTGTGAGGTCGGCCCCGGCGGCCAAGCAGCAGCAGCGGCAGGGGAAGCCTGCTCCTTCCCTGAAGGGTAGAGCGTTGCCTGCCGCGGCGGCAACAAGGCCATGCCTGCCGCCTCCCCTGCCCGAAGAACCCTCGGCTGGCGCCGATTGGACGGTGGTTGGCGCCAAAAGGAGTGCGGGCAAGGCGGCTAGGGTGGCCAAAAAGCGCGCGAGGCAGCAAGAGCGCAAGAAGCGGGCCATGGCGGCCAGACTTCGCGCCCCGACTTCCGAGGCTGTAGTCATCACGCTACAGCCAGAGGCGGTAAAGAAGGGCGTGACGTATGACGCCGTCATGGCAAAGGCGAAGCAGGCGGTGTTGCCCCACCTTGGCGAGCTTGGAGCCTCTGGGGGCTTCCGTATGAGGCGCACCGCAACCGGGGCCCGAATACTGGAGGTCCCTGGTGCGGATAGTGTCTCTGCCGCGGACGCCCTGGCTGAAAGGATCAGGGCGTCCTTAGATGTCGAGGAGGTCCGAGTGTCCAGGCCCACCAAGTGCATAGACATGCGCATCATGGGCCTGGACGACTCCGTCAGGGTGGACGAGGTGGTGGCCGCCATCGTCAGTGCGGGAAAGTGCACCTCCGCTCAAGTGCGGGCGGGCACCATACGCGCTGACAGCACGGGCATGCGAGCCGTTACGGTGAGCTGCCCCGTGTCGGCGGCCAAGGCCATCACGGGCGAGGGCCGAAGGCTTTTGGTGGGCTGGGTTTCCGCCCAGGTGAAGATGCTGGAGCCCAGACCTCTGCGGTGCTACCGCTGCCACGTGGGGCACCACGTGGGGGCCTACTGCGCCGCGGAGGTGGACCGCAGTGACCGCTGCTACCAGTGCGGTCAGGCCGGTCACAAGGCCGTCGAATGCCATGCACCGCCGCACTGCTACGCATGTGCGGCGGCAGGCAAACCGGCTGACCACCGGGCTGGGGGCAGGTCCTGCGACCCCCCCGCCAAGACCAAGGGCAAAGCCATGAGGCCCATCCCCGCTGATGTCCTCACCGCCGCAGCCGCCTCTTTGGCTGCCGTCGCTATCGCCGCCACACCCGCCGCGGCGGGGCCCTCACGGGGGGCTCAGGAGGAGACTGTAATGGACTGTCAATAACGACTCCACTGCGTCTCCTCCAGGCGAACATCAACCACTGCGCCCCCGCTCAGGATCTGTTGCTCCAGAGCATGGCGCAGTGGTCGATCAATATCGCCGTGGTCTCCGAGCCGTACTATGTCCTGCCCAGGGGAGACTGGGTGCGGGACCTGGACGGCTCGGTGACCCTAATTTCGTCGGCCGCCGCCGGTACCCCAACCCTCGAGGCTGTCACGAGGGGACGGGGTTGCGTGGCAGCACGGTTCGGGGACATTGCAGTGGTGGGCGTCTACCTGTCCCCGAACAGATCTCTCGGCGATCTTCACATTTCCCTAATGGAGCTGAAAGCCGTCGTCGCTGGGTTTGGTTCCCTCCCCGTGGTCGTGTGCGGGGACTTCAATGCCAAGAACTTGGCTTGGGGTTCCCGGTTCACGAACCAGCGGGGTCGGATGGTGGAGGACTGGGCTCTGGAGACAGGCCTGGTCGTCCTAAACCGGGGTTCTGTCCCCACGTGTGTGCGGATGCGGGGTGACTCAGTGGTGGACATCTCGTTCGCCAGCCCCGCTCTGTCGCCGCGTGTCGTCGACTGGCGTGTTATGGAGGGGGTGGAGACGTACTCAGACCACCGGTACATCCGGTTTGACGTCTCCGCCCAAACCTCGACCGCGCCGGTCCGACAGAACCCTTGTGGTCCGCGGTGGGCGCTGAGGCAGATGGACCGGGAGCTCCTCCTGGAAGCCGCGACGGTACAGGCCTGGGTGCAAGCACCGGACAGGCCTGTCGACATCGACGTCGAGGCAGAGTGGTTCCGGGAGGCCGTATCGCAAATCTGCGACGCGGCAATGCCCCGAGTCCATCCGGGACGTGCTCGGCGCCAGGTATACTGGTGGTCGCCGGAGATTGCGGCACTGCGCAACGCGTGCAATACCGCGCGACGCCGGTATGCCAGATACCGCAGGCGCCGCATCCGTCCACCGGATGCGGAGGCCAGAGAGGCGGAGCTGTACGAGGGATACAGAGAGGCAAAGCGCACCCTCCGAGCGGAGATAAGGCGGGCCAAACTCGAGGCCCGCAACGTGTGGCTGGGGACTCTGAACGGGGACCCATGGGGACGCCCCTACAAGGTGGTGCGGGACAAGCTCCGCCCCTGGGCTCCCCCGCTAACGCAGAGTCTCCGGCCTCAGCTTGTGGAGGGTGTGGTGAGCACTCTGTTCCCCACGCGAGGGGAACACTCTCCCCCGCCCATGGCTCCGCCACCAGCGGTGTCCGACGCGGACCACGATGGCGACGACGACGACAACGCTCCAGAGGTGACCGAGGTAGAGATGAGAGTGGCGGTACGAAGGCTGAGTGCCAAAAATACCGCCCCAGGACCCGATGGCTTGCCTGGGAAGGCCTGGGTCCTGGCCATGGAGGCTCTCGGGCCTCGACTAAGAGGGCTCTTCAGCGCATGCATGGAGAGGGGCCAGTTCCCACTTCGCTGGAAGACTGGGAAACTGGTCCTCATCGCGAAGCCGGGGCGCCCTGCGGACTCTCCGTCCGCGTACCGGCCCATTGTGCTGCTCGACGAGGTGGGCAAGCTCTTTGAAAGAGTAATTGCAGACCGCCTTGTCGCGCACCTAACACGGGTGGGGCCGGATCTGGCGGACGGCCAGTTTGGTTTTCGCAGGAGGCGCTCCACGGTGGACGCCATCATGCGCGTGCGAGCCCTCACGACGGGGGATGCGGTGGCCCAGGGCAGGTGTGTCGTGGCGGTGTCTCTGGACATCGCCAACGCCTTCAACTCCCTGCCTTGGAGTAGCATTAGGAGGGCACTCCGGTATCACCGGACGCCCGACTACCTCTGTCGTGTGGTCGAGGCGTACCTGTCGGACAGGTACATCATCTACCCTGGTCACCAGGGAGAGTGGGAACGCCGAGAGATGTCGTGCGGTGTTCCGCAGGGATCGGTACTAGGGCCGCCCTTGTGGAACATCGGATACGACTACGTGCTGCGCGGCGACCTCCCTGACGGGGTCAGCGTGGTCTGCTACGCAGACGACACGCTGGTCCTGGCGCGGGGAGAGTCGTACCAGGCGGCGGTCGAACTAGCGACACACGGGGTTGCGACAGTCGTGGGCAGGATCCAGGAGTTGGGACTCGAGGTGGCATTGCACAAGTCCGAGGCCATCTGCTTTCACGGTCCTCGGAACGCGCCACCACCGGGTTCTCAACTAACGGTAGGAGGAGTCCACATCGGCGTCGGGTCGACGATGAAGTACCTGGGACTCGTTCTCGACAGCCGATGGGATTTCGAGGAGCACTTCCGACGTCTGGCTCCCAAACTAAATCGGAATGGGGCTGCTCTCGGGCGGCTCCTGCCTAACTTGGGAGGTCCAGACGCCTCCTGCCGGAGGCTCTACGCAGGAATCGTTCGGTCCATGGCCCTTTATGGCGCACCGGTATGGGCGCCAGCGCTGCGGAAGCAGCCGGCGGCCCGGCTGAACGCGTGCCAGAGGGTCATGGCCATACGGATGGTGCGAGGATACCGGACGATTTCCCGCGAAGCGGCGAGCCTCCTTGCTGGACAGCCACCATGGGATCTGGTAGCAACAGGCCTTGCTCACATGCACGATCTGCGCATGGAGATGCAACGCCGGGGCGAAACTCCGCTGCCGCGACAAGTCGCAGCATGGCGGACAGAGCTCTGGCGGGTTCTCATGGAGAAATGGCGACAGCGACTGTCGCGACCCAGTGCTGGGCACGCCACAATTATGGCGGTAAGTCCCCTCTTTGAGGCGTGGTTGGAAAGACCTCACGGCGTCCTCACCTTCCGCATGACGCAGGTTCTCACCGAACACGGTAAGTTCGGGAAGTTCCTGCACCGGATTCGTGCGGAAGAGACGCCCGGGTGTCGCCACTGTGCGGACCGCCCGGAGGACACGGTGGAGCACACGGTGGAGGTGTGCCCCGCTTGGGCAGAGCAACGCCGTGTCCTCGTGGGGGCGATCGGCGGCGGCGATCTCTCGCGCCGGGCCTTGGTACAGGCCATGGTCCGGAGCGAGGAGGAGTGGCAGGCGGTCGCCTCCTTCTGCGAAGCAGTAATGCTAGCAAAAGAGGCGGCCGATCGCGTGAGGCAACGGCAACGGTCCTCACGCCCCAACCGCCGCCGGGATTCCGATCCCGATTTCCGGCCACCGTAGGCGAGGGCTTGCGGACGGCGAGCAATGGGTGGCTCGCCGTCCGATCGTCCGGTAACTGTCCGGACCGAGCCCAAGTCGTCGACGGCGCGTATTGTTCCACGCGCGCCTCAGGGAGATGTCAGCAAATCGTAGGGGCCCAACAGGGTCGAAGCCTACTGGGGCCACGGGTAGTGTGAAAGTGAAACCCGGGGCCCTGGGACGAAGGCAAAGAAGGAACAGGAGTGGGTTTTTAGTCAGTAAAAGTCTGACACTATTTTTCGCTCCGCCCAAGAGCGGGATTTGTCATAAGATGATTTTCCCACCTAAAAAAAAAAAAAAAAAAAAAAAAAACACTATTTGTTTTTGCGGATAAATCATAAACCAAAACTTTACTATTCTTATAAAACTTCTCTTTAAACCACATTTCTAGTCCTACTTTCAGGAGCCAAAATTTACAGAGATTCAGGACTGGTGACGCGGGAGCGAGCGATATAGAGCTATCCGTGTGAGAAGTAGCTGGACCTGAGATCAACACCTTTAGATTATTATTATTGCAAAGCATACGCTTACAGGGAACTGCACACGCTTGAATTGGAAGGGATAATTGTGAGAGATTAGTGGTATGCGAGGTATAAACACTGTTTCCTCGACGCCACAACCCTTTAGAATTTCCACCTCAATAATATTTGAGAGACGACTTTGAGCTAGTTTATTTATACTTCATGTACAGTCCTGGCCTGTTGCTCTAGTGGTTAGTGGCCCTGGCTGCTATGCCGAATGTCGTGGGTTCAATTCCCACCCAGGACAAATGTTTGTTTGTTTTTTGTGTTTGTTTGTTTGTTGTTTGTTGTTTGTTTGCCAGCTTTTCATCATGCGTCTGGTATTGAAAGAGCACACCATGCTTCCCTTCTACCCTGAGATTAGTAATAAGAGACGGAATGATATTATATGCAATTCCAATACTTTTTCAAAATATGTCTTTGTAAAAAGGTATTTCACATTTATAGGCCCATTTTTGTACTAGATTAATTAAAAAAATTAGGTTTGTATAAATTAAATTATTATAGCTATAAAATGATTATTGTGCAATACTTACTCAGCATCTCTTACGGAGAGACAGAAGATCTCCTTTTAGATTGTAAATAAAACATGCTTTGCTTTTAGTTAATTAAACTAATGGGCCCCCAAAAACAATTGCTAGCACAAAGTGATGTAGCAACAAGAGGGCAACATATTCTGAGGTGCTTAAGGAGGTACACCACGGCTATCAGGACGTATAATAAAATACATATAATACATGCTGAAATTATAAACTAATAAATACTATGATAAATATCAAATCATTATAATTAAAAGAACTTAAAATATAACAATTATGTCGAAGACCGAACTAAGGTTGAGAAGACTACAAGTTTTCCATTAAATTCAAAACTATTACCTGTTAAAGACATAAATAAAAGAAATATGGGTAAAGCCAAAAGATTGAATTCGACAGGGCAAAGGAAATAATGCAGCCATTATGACAGGAAAAGTAATCAATTCCTGTCATCCACAGTAAAGTTCATGTAGGGTATGGAGACCTTTGGAAATACCAAAACAATACGTTGAACGTGTTCACAAGATTACATAATGTATTACTATCTCTGATCTCTGTACGTGGCCATTGTCCACACGAGAAACGTAGAATAGTTGTTTTAAAGGGCTTTTGAATCAAAATCATCATCAACATTTAAAAATCTGTGCGAATCGGACTCGCACACGAAGGGTTCCGTATATTCAATTCCGTATATTTCGTTCCGTATATTAAAATCGAGCAAAAAAAACGCCAAGAAAATTATGTTTAAAATAAATCAATTAAGTAATTGTAATTGGGAGCAATGGTGGCCGAGCGGTAACGGCCCCGACTTACGAGTTGTAGGTCGCGGGTTCAAACCCAGCCAGGCGCATTACTTTGTGTAATTTATTTCATCACCACTGCTCTCAAAACGGTGAAGGAAAACATCGTGAGGAATCCGGCATGTCCTAGAACCAAAAATTCGAAGACATGTGACATTCACCAATCCGCACTGGGCCCGCGTGGTGGATTACGGCCCATTCCCTCTCCTAGATAGAGGAGGCCTGAGTCCCAGCAGTGGGAACATTAAAAGGTTGATTATGCTAATTAAGTAATTAATGTCAGGGCTTCAATCGGAAATGTATCTGCTTCTTTAGGTCAATAAAACATTATTATTATTTAACTTAGGAGAGGCCTTTTTATGTGGGAAATCATCAAATGACTTCTCACGCTCTAGAGCGGCGCTCTTTGAGGCGAGCTACCCATTGCTCGCCGTCCGAGAAGAGGCCTCTGTTTGTTTTAATGGGCGGCTATAGAGTTGATTAATTATGTAAAATATAATATACCTTGTATTTCTATAGACGGCACGATTGGTGCAATGGTTGAGCGATTAGCTACTGCACGGGGTGTTGTTCGATTCCCGCACGTAACAAATGTTCTTATGTTGTTTGATTGTTGTTCAGGGTCTATGTAGGTGTTTTATGTATATGAATTTACATGCTTATGAATGCGCTCAAGATACAGGAGTAATTTATATTATGGAGCAAAGATAAAAAAAAGCTTTAATTCATCAAGATGTCTAACCATATCGCATTAGATACACAATCAAAATCCTAAATATGCATGCAAATATGCACTAATAAAGGATATGTGCAAAATATGCTCAATAAAAATTCAATTTATTATCTACATTATTTATTATTAATATTTATTTAGATTTGATAAATTTGTATATTATGATTTGTTTAGTATATTAATCAGTGGTAATTCTTCAGGATAGAATCAATCATTTTTCCAACAGCCTCGTGAGACGCAAGTGTAGCTCGTGAGCCGCGCGTCACTGTCTGCGGCTCTCCACCGTAACCACATACTACAAAACGTCCGACAGCCGTCTGACTCGCGCACTGAGGGTTCCGCACAAACTTACCTATGAAAACAGTTCGATTCCCGAATTGAGTTACGAAGATTTTTCCGAATTGTAAAATAAGATTTTTTTGTGACGTAACTACAAATTTACAGTTTTCAGATTTATTATTTATTATTTATACTATAAGACCTTGCTTTATGCCAAATTTCAGGATTCTGGGTCAACGGGAAGACCCTATGAATTTTGATTCCTTTGAGAGTGTTAAAATGTACGTTTTTTGCGGCATAATCGGCTGTATCTTTTTTTCCGTTAACTTAGAAGTTTGATTTTTTCACAACTTCAAAGGACCGCAGATTTGAGTATACATTTTCATTTTAAACTCGATACTTCCACGCGTTTCTTAGATAAAGGGTCTTGACAGACAGACAGACAGACGGAAAACAATGTGATCCTATAAGGGTTCCGTTTTATTCCTTTTGAGGTATGCAACCCTAAAAATGAACTTAAATATGCATTTTTTTATTATAGTTCACAAAACTGATGTACAATCACACAAACAAAAAGTAAATCGCATAACAATACATGTCATTGACACCTACTAGAATAAAAAATAGCGCCTTACTATTAAATATTAATTAACATAATCTTAAAGTACAAGTTCTTCACTTGAAGAAAAAAAGCATTAACACTGTAAAAATAACGTTTTATACATTTGCATAATTATTTATTTACAAGCACTTGTACAACACGGCACTCTAGCACGGCACGGCAGCACTTGTTACGAAGGATGTCCAAGGCGTTATACAGTAGAAACTTACAAACTAGAAAAATACATTTAATAAAAACAATAATAACCTAATAACAAATCCATACACATTGAAGAAAAAAAAAAAAAACTAACATATAATTTAATAATAAAATTAAAAAAATACATATGCAAACATGCAAATGCATATAGTCCGATGTCTACTAATCACATTCTACATGAGTCACCCAGAAGTTGCCCTCGACTCTAAAGCAATATCACAAACTTTTAACAGGCGCTCAAACACAACTGTTGCTAAAATTAGCAAAACTACAGTACAGTCAAACGGGGTGAATAGGAAAGCAGGGGTGAATAGGAACAAAAGTTTTAACGGGATTTTCGCGTTATTTAAAAAAAAACCTAACATTTAAGTGCTCCTATTTATTCATTAATTGTAATAAAACGAATGCTTTGATAGAAATTAATAATATAAATTTAAACCAAGTGTAAAACCTATTCACCCCCTGCGTTCCTATTCACCCCGTTTGACGGTAGTAGATGTACCTATATGTCATATTCATAAGGACGTTGTATACTTGGTAACGTTTGTTAGAAAGCGAATGACATTTTCAGTGGAAATGCCACGGGTTCACGTCACTGAAAGCTTTGAACAATGTTGTTGTGTATAACAGTGTGTTATGCTCCGGTCGGTTATAAATAAACCAATTAGCTTAAATTGGTTAGTTGTGCTTCTATGATGATGCACTCTCTGCTGTGGCTTCATTCCTCGTATAACACACAGCCACACACCGTCATGCACAAAACATCACACCATGGGCAACTATTTTTTTAGCATAGCATAGAATAGTCGGCCTTATAATGTTCCCACTGTTGGGACTCAGGCCTCCTCTCTAGGAGAGGGAATGGGCCGTAATCCGCCACGCGGGCCCAGTGCGGGTTGGTGGATGTCACATGTCTTCGAATTTTTGGTTCTAGGACATGCCGGTTTCCTCACGATGCTACGTACAAAACACTACGTACATACGATGAACTATTTTTTTATTTCTTGGTTTTTTAGGGTTCCGTAACTCATAAGAAAAAAACAGAACCCTTATTTCACTTTGTTGTCCGTCTATCTGTCTGTCTGTCTGTCAAGACCATTTATCTCGGGAACGCGTGGAGGTATCGAGTCGAAATTAAAACTATGTACTCAAGTCTACGGAGTTTTGAAGATGAAAAAAAAAAACTTGTAAGTTAACGAGAAAAAAAGATACTTCCAAAATAAACACGTAGGTACATTTCGACACCCGCGAGGAAATCAAAGTTCATAGGGTCTCTCCTGTTGGCCCAGAATCCTGAAATTTGGCATAAAGCAAGGTCTCATAGCACAAGTATAGGAGAAAGACTGAAAACTGTAAATTTGTAGTTAAGTAAAAAAAAAAATTTTTTTTCGATTCGGAAAAATCTCCATAACTCAATTCGGGAATTGAACTGTTTTCATATGCAAGTTGCTACGGAACCCTCAGTGCGCGAGTCCGACTCGCACTTGCCCGGTTTTTTTTAACTAAGTTATATTTTTATTTAATTTAGTTTTTTTTTTAATATTATGTGCTTCGTAAAGTGGGCAAATTTATTTTTATTTTATTTTTAATGTTACAATTAGCAATGATATCAGCATGTGACCAAATTTAACATGTAATTAGGAAGGGAACTATCTCCTAAGATTTAGGTTATCTACCTAATTCAGGAGGCAGAACTTTTATGTAACAGTTACACTTTTTTCCAAATAAATAAATAAAATATAGGTGGACATCCCATTTAAACATTTTTGTATTATAATTTTTTAACGTTATAATAGGAATACTTTTTAATATAATCAGTTTAACATAAAGCGATAGATGGCGTTGTACTACATTAGAGAAATTAAGTTCTGTATGTATGGGTAAACGATTTTTTTTTATTTAATGATGAATTAGTGTGACAGTCAAAAACGAAAAGGCTGCTAGGACAGATGCATGCGCAAGACGTAACAAGCAAAGTGAGACATCACAAGCCTTGAGCATCTGATTCTGGCTGACGGGCCACGTGGCTAGCCTGTCAATTTTCTATCGTTAACATTTCGAAGAGTGTACGTTGGAATTGCGCAATTTGATTCCCCCAAGCCCGTTCCATCATCGGACTACTAGACGCACGACGTTGCGCCACCGGTACGTGGTGGACATCCCACCTATACATATAAAACGTTTTGGGAACATATTTATTGTGCGTACAGCTAAGGAGTGGAATTCGCTGCCAGAGTCTATGTTTCTTGATAGCTATAACCTGGGGGTTTTTAAGTCAAGAGTGAATAGGTAGCACTTCTAGGCAAGTGTGTTCCATCGTCGTAGGTGAGATAGTGGTCATACGCAAGCCCACCCATAATAAATAAAAACTGGGCAAGTGCGAGTCGGACTCGCGCCCTGAGGGTTCCGTACAAACTTACCTATGAACAATTCAATTTCCAAATCGAGTCTCAAAGATTTTTACGAATCGCAAATAAGTGTTTTTTTGTGACGTAACTACAAATTTACAGTTTTCAGATTTTTTCCTATATTTTTGCTATGTGACCTTGCTTCATGCCAAATTTCAGGATTCTGGGACAACGAGAAGTACCCTATGAATTTTGATTCCCTTGAGAGTGTCGAAATATACATACGTTTTTTGCAACATAAACAGCCTTATAAGTTTAATTTTTTCACGGCTTCAACGGACCGCAGACCTGAGTTTATAGTTTTAATTTCAACTCGATACCTCCACGCGTTCCCGAGATAAAGGGACTTGACAGACAGACGGACGGACAACAAAATGATCCTATAAAGGTTCCGTTTTTTCCTTTTGAGGTACGGAACCCCAAAAATACATGTTCCAACGCATGTCTCGTAAGTCTACGCCTACTAACATCGTTCAGGAACTATTTACAATAGCAGTAGCAACATAAGGCACACGACATATACTTAGTAACCTCGATTAACCATTTCCTGAAGATTATTATTAACATAAACGCATATGGATACGACCCTTAGTACGAGGAGTACATTTCATGGTTCATCAAAGCTTTATGAATACGTTGAGAATCTTATTTACTAAGTTTTTTTTTTCTATGTAATTGGCGTAAAAGCTGTAAAAGCGTTTGTCGCAACACGCTGTTTTTTTTTTTTAAATTGAATATTATCCAATGACGTCTCTCGCTCAAGGGTGGATTCAAAGGGCGTGCGGGTGTATCAAACTTTTACTGAAAAAAACCGTACCTGTGTCCTTCAGTTTTCCTTTGCATTCTAGAACAACGGGTTTCCTTTTCAGAAATTCCCCGTAGCTCTAGCGGGCATCGGCTCTGCAGGGCATCTCTTTGAGGCGCGCGCGCGTGGGACACTACGCGCGGTCAACTATTCGGACTCGGCCCATACTGGACGGTCGGACGGCGAGCTATCCATTGCTCGTTGTCTGCAAGCCCGCGCCTACGGTGGCCGGGATCGCACTGCGCTGCCGATGCCCGGGGTGAATCGTGTGTTAGTGACTGTGGCGTGAGGATGTGCGTTCCCTCACGTTTGCGGCCATTTCCTTTGCTAGCATTACTGCTTCACAGGAGTCGACTACATTCCATTCCCTCTCGCTCTGGATCATGGCCTGAACCAGGGCCCGGTATGAAAGCTAATACATATATATCTACAGTAATAATATTAAATTACATAATGGAGATTGAGATATTGCATATATATTATTATTATCATATTATGTAGATACTTATTGACGTCTTATTAAGAAATAAATATGAAATCCTAATAATGGAAGTTGAATCATTAGTAGACTCTAAATATAGTATCAATAAAATGGCTGTTCAAGAATAAATTTAGTATACTTCAATTCATGAGCTCGTGAAATACCTACTAAACTCACAAGTGCATAAAAAACATTCATTACCATAAAATAGTTATATATATTGTTTTTTAAAATAGCATAAAAATAAATTAAAACAGGAACTGCTTTATATTACTGACACGTATAGTAAAATGTGGGCATTGTTGTTGGTTTTCATATGCATGTGATATTGCGATTAATTCGAATCGCACGAAATGTCCGGGTACAGTCAATAAGGTAGAGTAGGTAACACAGAAATTATCAAAATTGAAAATATATAAAAGTCGTATATTTACAAAAATACATACAACGGTTTTTTTACAATAAAGCTTATAACCTACATTCAATCTCATCGGATCCTGTCATTCTTGCCGTTTACCAGTAGGACGCGTAGACAGAGGGGGCGTACACGGAGCGGGCTTCGACCACGGCGGGGGACACCAGCTGGTGTGACACCACGGCAGGAGACGACTTGTAGTCAACTCGGGACTGGTGAGACACGGCGGACGGAACAGAATACACGGCAGCGTAGGGAGCGTACACAGCGGGGGCACCTACTACCTGCTGGGTTACCACGGGGGCGGAGTAGCTGGTGACGACCGCGGGAGACGAGTGCACATCCACGCGGGACTGGTGGGACACCGCTGAAGCACCGGTGTACAAAGCAGGGGCGACAGCCACAGTCCGCGCAGCAACCACGGGCTCAGACACCACGTACTCCACTGGAGAAGACACCACCGCGGGGGAAGAGATCACATCCACCCGGGACTGGTGTGACACCGCCGACGGCAACGAGTACACGACCGCATGCCCAATAGACCGCTTCTCCGTTTTGGCGCTGGGAGCAGCCACGGCCACAGCAACAAGAGCGAACAACACCACCAACGATTTCATAGTGAACGAGGTCTGTGTCGGGATCCGAATGAGGACGATCACTTCTAACCGAACTTGGTCGACTGATGACCGACTTAGAATCGTCCCGCTATTTATACGTATGACAATAATCTATGTATGAGTATCCGAGTGAGTTATTTGGGCGTTTAGGAATACAAAACCGACCGTCCTTGTCGATGTCGCCTAAGTCAGCTGCTGCTCGAAAAGGTCGCACTTGTTGATACAGTTACGCCTAATGTAGGCCTGTGACGTACCATAATATACCAGATAATGGATGGTTGACATTTAATGATGATAAGTTGGCGATTGGCGACGCTAGGCGTACCATATCGCAAAAAATCATTGCAAGCACGTTATGATCTAGCAATGTTTATTACTTCAAGGGCAAGCGATATCCGCCTTATATCCGCAATTAAGACGTATTAGCCTGTGAACGAAATGATTGGACAGTAGGTACATAAGTAATTCTAGTTTTGAATATTTATTAAATTTTATGCAAAATATAATAAATAAAAATCCAATAATACGGAATTAATTTCGTATCAGATTGACATTTATAATTAAAAATTAAACAACTTCTGTTCTCATAATTAATTTGGCATTTTTAATTAAAGATCACTTGTATACAATTAATGAGGTTCAAACAGAATAATATTGTTGTGGTATTGGTTGAAGATACACTGGAACTAAAAACATCCAAATGGAAAAAACCAAAATAAGTGAGGCCCTGGTTTTGGTTGGCGGCGGCGACCTTTCGCATCCGGTGCTGGTTCAGGCTGGATGGTCTGGAGTGAGGGGTAATGGGAAGTGGTCACCTCCTTCTGTGAAGTAGTAAACGAAACCGTGAGGGAGGGGACATCCTCATGCCCTAGCCGCCGCCGATGTAGCTTCTCCGGGCGTCGGGGGTTGCAGGGCGATTACCGGACACCATTGGCGTGGGCGGATGACGAGCAACAGACAGCTTGCCGTCCAGCCATCCGGTAAAGATCAAACCCGAGTCGACGGCGCGTTGAGTTCCATGCGCGACATGTTAGCAAAACTGAAGGGAACAGGTAGGGCCAATGCTTGCTAGGGCTGCGCGAATATTTAAAAGAGTTACTGTGACCCTAGAATGAAAATAACAACTGAACGAACACAGATGGGTTTTAGTTAATAAAAGTCTGACACTACCTCTCATTGCACTTAGAGCAGAAGTTTAAGTTATTTGATGATTTCACACCTCAAAAACAAAAGTGTACTCTTAGAGTTTCGGGACCCAAGTCACGGTAATATTATCTATACAGTATTCCAACTTCATACAAACGGTCGAAACGCGAGCTATACCTACGCGCCTCGATCTCGAGGTGCGCTCGGGATGCAGACAGTCGCGTCTGTGCCGCGCGAATTTTTCAATAAAAATAAGTTCAAGTACATATTTATATATTTAATATGACGAGTAGGAATTATATTGTGCTGTTTTTGGTTGCATGAATTCTTCATTTGAAACCAAACATATAAATTGTAAAGTAGCTGCAGGTATCTATAACCAAGTAAAAGATATTCCTTTTTCTCCACCTTGTCCATGTTTCCCAAAACAATTTTTAATTAAGCTTTAGAATGCGGATTTTTGTACTTTAAAATTTATTAATATAGCATTTCGTAGGTACGTCTCAGTCGAGGCGCAAATATTGAGCACTTCCTATTCAATTCACAAAGTACCTATTTTATTTGTTTATATAAAAAAAGTATATTTACAATCACAAAACTAAATGGAAACACAAAGTAGGCAAATGTAATTAAAATGGTGGAGGCGGGCAGCCATAGTGCGGGCAGCCCTATCGCATGTTTACGTACCGCGCGGCTGTAGGCATTTATTTCAAAGATACGGCCGAGTTACAATACTGTATAGATAATATTACCGTGCCCAAGTCGTGCACATTTTGCCATACCTCGAAACCGAAAACAGGACGTCATGATCAGTTGCCACACAAGCGTCCACTAGACCAAGCAGTAAAGCACTAAATACACTGAAAGCCAGCCGTAACAAAGGTTTCAATTAGTACTTTGGCCTTGGATTATTTTGGCGATACCACTAAAGGCAACCAAAAAGCTTTTTAACGGCAGTGGCATTGGTTGAAAATGATTTAACTGATTGATAACCGATAATAATGTGAAGCGAACAATAACAATAAAATTGCTCCTGGATCGAAAAGGTTGAATCTTAGATGCAACCAACATTTTTAAAACTTTTTGTCGTTTTTAAGGTGAGAAATCATTAAATGACTTCTAGGGAGGAACGAGAAAGCGTGTCAGATATTTACCAACCAAAACCTACCCGTGTCCTTCAGTTGCCCTCTGCGTTCTATAGCCACGAGCACTCTTTCAAAGTACGTTCCCGCAATGATTCACACCTTGCCTTTGACTTCAAGGCGTATATTTATATTTTATCAATTTTAAACTAATGCTTATAAACATGAAAGTAATTCTGTCATTCTGTCCGTCTTTTTAACCGACTTCCAAAAAAGGAGAAGGTTCTCAATTCGTCTGAATTTTTTTTTTTTTCAATATTTTTTTTTTACCTCATCTGAACGGCCCTACGGATTTGGATGAAACTTGGCACACGGAATATGACGAGGACGAACAGGAACGGTAACGGGAGTCCATGGTCCTGAAATAGGTCATAGGCCTTCATCACAGAAATATTTCCCTTTTTTATAATTCTAGACTTTTATGCAGGTGAAACCACGAGCAGAAACTAGTTACACTAATCACACTAATTATAAAGGCAATTTTTTTTATTACAGTGACATATTAGATGTACACCACGATTATATAAATAAATTCCTACGAGCTTTTGTAAATAATCTAATGATTTAATTTTATACGTGTTTTCAATTATTCTCAATGTATTCAGTTTATTCTTTTAATTTAATTTTCTTATCTGTTTATAATCATTTTAATTTTATTCAGAATTTAATTAATCAACCATAATTTAATCAATTGTATATAATTTAATCAGTCATTTTCATGCCAATGCTTTTTTTATGTTGTATCTATACAGTATTGAATGATAATTGTTAATTTTCTTAATTATTATTTTAAATTTTTTTTTTTGTAAGTTTAATAACTTCTAATTTCAAATAAGATATTATAAATATGTTATAATAGAGGTTAAATAGCCGTTTTTTAAAACGGGTTGCTTTGGAGTGTTATATCTTTTGATTGACTTAGTACATTTTTTTTTTCTGAAATTAGGTATTTAAGTAATTCGTGAGATAAAATTTCCCACGTGAAAGTGATTGAACCAAAAATAGACTTCCCATTCATTAACAGTTTTAAGTCCATATACATCATCAATAATGCATACCGCTTGAGACACATTGTTTCCACGGCAAAACTCATATTACAAAATAACACGAGTTTTCTTATATTTCATACAAAAATAGTTACAAGTACTGCGATATTACAGAAAATACAAAACACAAAGAAACCAATAAATACCTAATTTTGAAAAAAGAATAACGTACCTTTAATATAAAGTTTATTTGAACTTTTAATTCCAAGTCAATCTAAAGATATAACACTTCAAAGCAACCCGTTTTAAGAAACGGCAATTTCATATTTTAACCCCTAATATAAAGCCGTTTTTTTTATGCATGTGGTGTTAGTTAACCTTTAATTAATTGTTGCACTTGTACATGTTACCACTAGGGTAACATTTACAAGTGCATAGTGCATTTCATTAAGTCAGAAATGTATATGTGTAAACAATTGTTGGTTTATCATCATCATCATTTCAGCCGAAAGACGTCCACTGCTGGACATAGGCCTCCCCCAAGCGTCGCCACAACGAACGGTCTTGTGCGTCTCGCATCCATCGGACTCCCGCAACCGTTACCAAGTCATCGGTCCACCTTGTAGGAGGCCTTCCAACGCTACGTCTTCCGGTACGTGGTCGCCATTCCAGAACCTTTCGGCCCCAACGGCCATCTGTTCTGCGTGCAATGTGCCCTGCCCATTGCCACTTTAGTTTGGCGATTCTTCGTGCTATGTCGGCAACCTTGGTTCTCCTGCGGATATCCTCATTCCTGATTCGATCACGCAAGGAAACTCCGAGCATAGCCCTCTCCATTGCCCTTTGGGTGACTTTAAGTCTTCTGATGAGGCCCATTGTAAGCGACCACGTTTCGGAGCCATATGTCATCACTAGCAACACGCACTGGTCATAGACTTTCGTCTTGAGACACTGTGGTATATTGGACGAGAAGATACCGCGCAGCTTCCCGAACGCTGCCCAGCCGAGTCGGATTCGACGATTGATCTCTTTCTCGAAGTTAGACCTTTCCTTTTTCAAAATTGTTGGTTAACCTAAATAAATAAATATTTCACCTTCGCGGTTGTATGCATTACACTTCGTATACGGGTAGACCAGGTTCTGAGATAGGATATAAGATATGTAGAAAAGTATGTTCCCCTAGATTTTTTTTGACTTTCACACGCTGGAAGCCACGAGCAGAAGCCGGTACTACATATTAGCGGTATAAGTAAATTATGTACTTACACAAATCGCCCCCGTAGGCCCCAGCAGGGCCGAAGCCTACTGGGACCATGGGTTCGCTTCTGAAAGGAAAACCCGCGGCCCTGGAACGCAAGGAAAAGAAGGAATATAGGAGTGGGTTTTAGTCAGTAAAAGTCTAACGCGCCCTCTCGCCCCGCTCTAGAGCGAGAGAAGTCATTGGATGATTTCCCACATAAATAAAACCTATGACTGGTCTTATTGTGTTCAAGTGTTCGTGTCATTTTTGTTGAGATGTGAAACCATCTAATGTCTTCTAGGGTGGAGCGCAAGGGTGTGTCAGACTTTTACTGACTAAACCCACACTTGTGTTCCTTCAGTTGCTTTGCGTTCTAGGACCACGAGTAACCTTTTTAGAAATCAACCCATTGCAAGTGTGTTCGTGTGAAGCACTCTTCCTTTATCGTTTCTTTGAATTTTAAATGAAAAATACGGCAACACAGCCACATTTCCAGAAACACAGGTAAATGGGGTTTAATTACGATGTGATGACCTTTATTTTTCAATACGGATAAAAGTGAAACTATTAAAGGTTTCCCCGTATCACAAGTAATAAGCACTTACTTTTTAGAGTTCTTTACCCAAAGCAGTGCCGTAACTACCGCCGTATCAGCCGAATCAATGACATGGGGCCCCCAGCCTACAAGGGCCCCATCATGTGCATAAACTCGTAACATGTTATCCACCGGCCATCTCTTTCGAGGCCTATCGCGATTCCGTCTCCCTGATTCTGTTACTAGTTCAGTGCAAGTACGGGGCTTACTTTGAAGAAAAAAAAACTTGCCTATATTCCATTCGAAAAAAGTCAAAATCGGTTGAACGGACGGTATAAAAGGTTGTTTAAGTGTCTAATATTATTTCGAATGGAGTATATATTTTTTTGATATAGTGGCGTATCTAGTTCCAAAGAGTTCCTTTGGAACTAGATACGCCACTGACCCAATGGAACCTCGGCTGTCCATCTGTCCTGTGGCTATCAGCAGACTGTATCTCATGAACCGATAGGCCAGTTGTAGAGAGCAGCGCGTACCAGTACGGGTATAAATATAACATTAAAGGTACTTAAACAAGAAACGTGTTTTATGGCGTATTTTGCGTTAATTATTTTTTGCTTTATCAAAAACGGATACATTAAAAAAACAAGTTTTGTATGTGACATGTATATGTCATATATATATACAAGTATTCGTACTGCCTATGTCCAACAGTGGACATCTTTCGGCTGAAATGATGATGATGATGACGAAGATTCGAATGGTGCTAACACTAAGCATAACAACTACTACTTAGTACTCACTCACCAAGGGTTCGCAATAACGCATTTTCAACACTCGCAAAGGGTAGTGTTAGGAGGAGTTCACATCGGCGTCGAGTCGACGATGAAGTACCTGGGACTCGTCCTCGACAGCCGATGGAATTTCGAGGAGCACTTCCGACGTCTGGCTCCCAAACTGGATCGGACTGGGGCTGCCCTCAAGCGGCTCCTGCCCAACTTAGGGGGTCCAGACGCCTCCTGCCGGAGGCTCTACGCAAGTTTCGTTCGGTATGGCCCTTTATGGGGCGCTACCGCGAAAGCGACCGGCGGCCAAGCTGAACGCATGCCAGAGGGTCATGGCCATCGGGATGGTGCGGAGATACCGCACGGTATTCCGCCAAGCGGCGAGCCTCCTTGCTAGCCGGCCACCATGGGATCTGGAGGCAACAGTCCTTGCACTCATGCACGATTTGCACGTGGAGATGCAACGCCGCCGCCGGGGCGAAACTCCGCTGCCGCGACAAGTCGTGGCTAGGCAGACAGAGTTCCGGCGGGATCTCATGGTAGTATGGCAATAGTGACGGTCGCAACCCAGTGCTGGCCATAATTATGGCGATAAGTCCCCTCTTTGAGGAGTGGCTGGAAAGACAACACGGTGTTCTCACCTTCCGCATGACGCAGGTTCTCACCGGGCATGATAAGTTCGGGTGGCACCGTATTGTGCGAAAGAAACGCCCGGATGTCGCCATTGTGTGAACCGTCCAGACGACATGGAGCATACGGTAGAGGTGTGCCCCGCTTGGGCAGAGCACCGCCGTGTCCGCGTGGGGGCGATCGGCGGCAGCAATCTCTTGCGCCGGGCCTTGGTACAGGCTATGGTCCGGAGCGAAGAGGAATGGCTGGCGGTCGCCTCCTTCTGCGAAGCACTAATGCTAGCAAAGGAGGCAGCCGCACACGCGAGGGAACGGCCCTCACGCCCCAGCCACCGGGATCCCGATCCCGATTTCCAGCCACCGTAGGACCGAGCCCAAGTCGTCGACGGCACGTAGTGTTCCACGCGTGCCTCAAGGAGATGTCAGCAAAACCTTAGGGGCCCAGCAGGGTCGAAGCCTACTGGGACCATGGGTTCGCTCCTGAAAGGAAAACCCGGTGCCCTGGAATGCAAGGCAACGAAGGAACATAGGAGTGGGTTTAAGTCAGTAGAAGTATCACGCTTCACCCAAGGGCTCAAATATTTAATAAAATAGTTCCCGGGGGGTATCTCCGATAAGGGTGGATCGAGTTTGACTGGATTTTCACTAACGGATAGCTGATGTTACAAGGAGTGATTTATGCTATATTTTCCTTTGGAAACGGAATTTCAAACTACAGAATACATCTTCAAAACGGGTGAACAAAATTTGACAGGACTTTCATTGGGCTATAGCTAATATTATAATGAGTTATAGCCCAAAAATTATAATGAGTTAGCCTTTTTGAACTTAGCTACTTTTTATATACCGCAGGGGCCCAGCGGGGCCGATGCCCGCTAGCTAGGACCGCGGAGAATTTCTGAAAGGCAAACCCGTAGTCCTAGTACGCAAAGGGTAATTGAAGGATACAGGTGTGGTTTTAGTCAGTAAAAGTCTGACACGCCCTCCCGCTCCACCCAGAGCGCGAGAAGTCATTTGGATGATATCCCACCTTAAAAAAAAAAGCTACTTTTTATATTCCCGCGAGGACGAAACTTAATTCCCGGAAGGCGGGGGATACATCGCCGTAATGGAGACTTTAGCCGTTTTATGTGAAAGTAAAATAAATGAATTATATCTTTATAGAATTAATCGCAAGTACAGAATTATTAGTTATTTACATTTGTGCAGTTTTACGAACTTAACACGAACGAAATTGCGAGTAACAGTTAGTATAATATATTATGAACTAGCTTTTGCCCGCGGCTTCGCTCCCGTCAACTGACTACTATATCCTACTCTACCCAACTCTACCCTACTCTACCCTACTCTACCCTACTCTACCCTACTCTACCCTACTCTACCCTACTCTAACTATTCCCTCAAAAAAAAAAAAGTATTCTATGTCCGTCTCCTGGTTTTAAGCTACCTCCCCACCAACTTTCAGCCAAATCGGTTCAGCCGTCCTTGAGTTATAAATAGTGTAACTAACACGACTTTCTTTTATATATCAAAGAAACTGGTTAGTACAGCAAATCTACGAAAGGAGAAATTAAATAGAATAACACTCCTTTTTGGGGCAGTCGTGTAATTAAATGTGGACAATATTGTGTAAATACAGAAGAAGAGTATACAAAGTCTCTTAAACTAAAGTATCAAATAAAACTACATATGTCAATTAAACATTAAAAAACTGGGCAAGTGCGAGTCGGACTCGCGCACTGAGGGTTCCGTACAATTAACTTTCCTATGAAAACAGTTCCATTCCCGAATTGAGTTAGTAAGATTTTTCCGACT
Organism: Mythimna impura; assembly: GCA_905147345.3. Classification (NCBI taxonomy): domain Eukaryota; kingdom Metazoa; phylum Arthropoda; class Insecta; order Lepidoptera; family Noctuidae; genus Mythimna; species Mythimna impura. Next base: position 15,167,568 of record LR990357.1, on the reverse strand, counting down.
AGCAAAAATTTTTTTTGTGACGTAACTAAATATTTACAGTTTTCAGATTTTTTCCAATACCTACTTGGGCTATGAGACCTTACTTCATGCCAAATTTCATGATTCTAGGTGAACGGGAAGTACCCTATGAATTTTTGATTTCCTTGAGAGTGTCGAAATACACGTTTTTTGCGACATAAACGAACGTATCTATTTTTCGTTAACTCAGAAGTTTGATTTTTTTCACAGTTTCAAGGGACGGGAGACCTGAGTATATGGTTTTAATTTCAACACGATACCTCCACGCGATCCCAAGATAAAGGGTCTTGACAGATAGACAGACAGACAGACATACAGACAAACGGACGGACAACAAAGTGATCCTATAAGGGTTCCGTTTTTCCTTTTGAGGTATGGAACCCTAAAAATACATCTATATATACATACATAGAAATAGAACCATAATATTTAAAACTAGTATAACCACAAATTATGTTATATACAAATAAAAAAAAAAACATAAAACGAATCGAATATTCATTGAATAATTTTGTACATGTGATAGAGAATCTAATTAAACAAGAAATGAATACATAATTTCTACTTGAAATGTACAACCTTGGCCTCTTAACACAGGCCTTTAAGCGTTCAGGCCACGCGTTTATTGCTTTACGCACTGTGTCCACTTTTTTTTTGTTGGGAAAATTTTCTAATGATATCCCCCGCTCTTAGGTAGAACGAAAAACCCACTCCTGTTCCTTCTTTGCCATTGTTCCTGGGCCCCGGGGATCTCTTTCGCATCACCCATGGTCCTTAAGTATTCACACCCAGTAGCTTAAGTATTCACCACTTTTTCACAAAAATGGACCTTGGTCACTCGTGATAGGACACCCCCTCCAAACCATTACTGATGCCGCGGGATGACCACACAGTACTCTGCCGAATATTAGTAGCTGGCTATATTAAATTGATGGGAGCCGAGATGGGACTAAACCATCCAAATATACGTTCACGGAAATATTTTAACTAAAATTAAGATGCTTAATAATAGATTATGTGACTAGGGGATAAAGCAGTGTCTTTATGTCGCAGGTGGCATGTTGAATTCCGAACGAAACGAAGGTTGTTAATTTTAATCCTGAACGTCAGTGAGGGATTTTTATAATTAACTCCCGAGCATTGCGAGGAAGTTAATAAAGAAACCTGAGTGAAGTAAGGAATTCAAGCCGAAGATAAAGACGGCTATACCCCCGTGTTGGATATTCTACTTTTTACACCATCTGTGAGATAATTAAAAGAGAATTTAGTAAAACAAATCATATATTACAGAAATATAAGTATTATTGACAAGATCTTAAATATCACTCAACATGTTTTGAGATTTGAAACAAACAAAATTCACTACTTTATGAGGTTTTAGTTTTCTATAACGCTCCGGCTCTTTCATTACTTTTTATTTTAGAAACTCGTCAGTAACCACGTTTTATTCTGTTTTTTTTTTTGTTAGTGGCCAGTATGAATTTTGAATAAACTTGTTTGATGCACGTAGATTTTAATTGACATAAAATGTTGACGGTTTTTGACGTTCCAAATTCAAATCTCATTATCCACTAGGGATCACCCATGCTGCATTATTTCCTTATCTAGGGACAGAATGACTTGCTTTAAGTGATGTTTGTATGACAAATAAAAGGGCATTATCGAGCAGGTGGTATACAAAATTAATTGGCAAATTAATTTCTGTTTTCTGTGAATATAATTAAAACAGAGTTTAGTTTTCAAATCACGCCCTCTAACGCGAATAGCGCAAACTAAATCCGCCTGTAGTAAGCAAAGTGAGTATTCCGTAACAATGAACGTATTCTAGCGAAGCCTTATTGCTATACAGTTCAGTAAAGAGACTTTCGGATTTCTTAGTTCATAGTTTTCACGACAGATGTCATTGTACCAAAGTAGACTCGTTTTTTTTATTTTAAGAACTAACCTATTAGATAAAACTTCTAGACCAAGATCACTACAATTTGTCTGACTAATGAATGATAACTTTGTATTAATTACCATAATAACATATTTAAAAATCAGACATGTAAAATTAAGTAAAGTTTATTTACTTTTCGTGGAGCTTTAAAGTGTCTGACAGAAGTTTTGCTCCATGGAAAGTGTCTGACTTTAGATTAATATTCTACAAATCATCTGTAAAAATCAGCCATAAAAATTTAAGTTAAGTTACTCTTATTTTTAGTTCCCTTTCTCACCTGGTACCTGCCCAGGGGCTCCAAGGAGGAGCTCCACAAGCACACAGGTATTCAAAGCACATGACACGCTACTGAGAACCTAAGGTTTAATCCATGTGAAAATAAGTTATGTCAGACAGCTCTGGGATCTTAGTATACTCCGATACATTAGGGGATATTTCCCCCATCATGACGCGCAAGACTTTCAAGTGGTCCAACAACATGTCTTGCGTCACGTAAATGCTTTGGGAGACAAGTTACGGGACACTGGGCAACGTATCAGCGTCACGTAGATGGAACGTTGCGCGTCATGTTGGGGGACATTAGTCCCTTAATGTATCTGAGGTTTTAATGTCAAACTCCATTTAAAAATTAGGACCACCATATGAAAGAGATAAAGACCGAGAGAGATCATTTATCACATAAGTACATTAGTTCTCATATTATTTTCTAAACTAAAACAAATATTCTAATGGCACTATCATTTCATTTATTCTATGTATTTTCTGTGAGAAAATATGCATTATTAGCATATGTCTCTTACTATTCTATCTAGATAGGTATGGGAAAATGAAACAAAGAATGGGTCATGTTATTTTAATCAGCGCATCAAATACCATATCCGAATCCATTGTGTAAAACTATTTTAGACTTTCTCTATAGAGCCTCGGATAGAACTGATGTCATCATTCGTAATAACCAACATAAGTGTTTAAAAAAAATTGAGACTTTAACCCTGTTTAAAATGATATATTTCAAAATGATTTTAGATATTTCACGGATGTCTTTGTTGCTTCAAACATAGGCAAAGCTTCACTTAAATTAAAAAATATACTACGTAATGACTGTTATACACGGAGTAGATACATTTAAGCTAGCCTAAAACTTGATCCATTTATCATTTTGTTTGTGGTTTATTATTTTTCCATGCGTTTTTTTTAATGGTTTATGTTGAATCGAAGTTGTGCCCTCCTGAACTTGAGTTTACCCGCATTTACTTACATAAGTATGTTTTACAAAGCTTTGAATCACATTATGGTTCTTTTTACACCACTTGCTCTATAATGCCCTTTTACATGTTATACAACCATCACATAGAGTAAGTCATTCTGTCTCTAGGGATGTAATGTTGTAATGTAGTATGGGCATTCCCTAGGGATTAATGAGATTTGAATTTGGAACGTCTAAGCCATTATTTTGAAAAAAAATAGTAGATTATGTGACTAGGGGATAAAGCAGTGTCTTTCAGTCGCGGGCAGGCATGTTGAATTCCGAACGAAACGAAGGTTGCTAATTTTAATCCCGAACGATAGTGAGGGATTTATATAATTATCTCCCGAGCATTGCGAGGGAGTTAATAAAGAAACCTGAGTGAAGTGAGGAATTCAAGCCACCCAAGACAAAGACAGCTTTATCCCCGTGTTGGATACTCTACTTTTTACACCATCTGCGAGATAATTAAAAGATAATTTAGTAAAAAAAATGATATATTAGAGAAATATAAGTATTATGTACAATTTAATCTTAACTATCACTCAACGTGTCTCGAGATTTGAAACAAACAAAATTCACTAAGTACCTACTCTAAGATTCTATAGTTTCTATTTTCTTTATCGCTCCCGCTTTTTCATTACTTTTTTTTCGAAACTCGTCAGACCACGACCACGTTTTATTCTGTTTTTTTTTTTGTTAGTGGCCAGTTTGAATTTTGAATAAACTTGTTTGATGCACTTACATTTTAGTTCACTTAATGTTGACGGTTTTTGACGTTCCAAATTCAAATCTCATTATTCCCTAGGGATCGCCCATACTGCATTATCTCCCTAGGGACATAATGACTTGCTTTAAGTGATGGTTGTATGACGTATAAAAGGGCATTATCGAGCAGGTGGTGTAAAAACACATTAAAGACACTGCTTTATCCCCAGTCACATAATCCTGAAAATATTATATTACCCCATATTAGAAAAAAACAATCAGCAATTTCCGTAACACCAACTGGGTTTTTTTTCTATTGTCTTTAGTCCAAGCCTTGTTTATTTTCTGATTACCTATGATAAAAGTACATATCAACCTATTAATATTCCTCAATCAAACCTACGAAAAAACCCGTGGGTCGCCGGGTGAGCGAATGAATAGGAGTCCTTGAAGAGAACCTTAGGGAAGCCCAGAGTTACGTGGCAGCTAGGCGCTTTCTGGGTCATCGATTTAATTTGCACACAGAAATCCGTGAGTCGTGTTACAACTTTATCTATATAATTATATAAAAGGAGAAACCGACTGACTGACATATCAACGCACAGCCGAAACTGCTAGGACTAGGAGCTTGTTTTGCACAAACAAAGCTTCCTTTTATGACGTAGGCGAGCACTAAGAGAGGATTTTCCAAAATACACCTCCTAAGGAGATGAAACAGGGGTCCAAAGTTTGTACGGAGAAACCTTCATTAACGCGGGTGAAGCCGCTGACAGAAGCCAGTTTTTTATAAGTTTATCAGAATAGTTTGTAGCACATTATAATGTACTATAACGCATACTGTTTACGGTTTTATTGATTATTTCCTTGGGAACTGGCACTGTACTCCTTAACACAGTTTATATATTAACCTAGCCAGGAATGCAGCACTTCACCCACCAATTTGTTGTAGTATTTGTACACTGTAAATGAACCTGTAAATTGTCATCATGTACTAAGATGTTTTTGATGAATAAAGATATTATAATTAAATAGTAAAAAACGATTAAAAAATAAAAATGACAATGTTCTTGATTTCACATAAAAAAACTAAGTACAGCCTTCTGTCATAATAGTAGATTATGTGACTAGGGGATAAAGCAGTGTCTTTAAGTCGCGGGCGGCATGTTGAATTCCGAACGAAATGAAGGTTGCTAATTTTAATCCCGAACGATAGTGAGGGATATATGTAATTAACTCCCGAGCATTGCGAGGGAGTTAATAAAGAAACCTGAGGAGAAAGAAGTGAGGAATTCAAGCCACCCAAGACAAAGACAGCTTTATCTCCGTGTTGGATACTCTACTTTTTACACCATCTGTAAGATAATTAAAAGATAATTTAGTAAAACAAATCATATATTAGAGAAATATAAGTATTATGTACCTACAAGTTAATCTTAACTATCACTCAACACGTCTTGAGATTTGAAACAAACAAAATTCACTACTCTAAGATTCTACAGTTTCAATTTTCTTTATCGCTCCCGCTTTTTAACCGACTTCAAAAAAAGGAGGAGGTTATTCATTCGGTTGTATTTTTTTTTATCATTATTTTTTTTTTATGTTTGTTACCTCAGAACTCCGTCGTTTATGGACCGATTTGCATTTTTTTTTTTCCTTTATAGGATATGCTTCCAGATTGGTCCCATTTTTTTCAAAATCCAGTTCTGATGATGGGATCCATGAGGAATCGAGGGAACTCCTCAAATATTATAGGCAACCATATAGTGATTTTGGTATTTTCATCGAGAACTTAAGCATTTACAGTCAAAAAGTAACATTTGATGAAGTGGAACTGATGAAGAAGACCAGAAATGGTCAACGGAACTTCATACTCGCTTTGATATCACAATGAAGATAGTTAAGCGACTATGACAATACAAATAAATGAATGGTTCTGAATAGTTACGTTACGTTGAAAATGGTATCATCGAAGTGATCTGATGATGATGATGGAGCCGGAAGGTAGGCACTGGAACTCGTAATTAATCAATGTATCCTAGCCGTGTTTGGGCTTATTAGAGTTGTCATGAGATGCACTTTGGCTATAAGGTACTATCGAATTGATCTGGTGATGGAGCCGGAAGGTGGAAGGTAGACACAGGAACTTTCTAATAAAACAATGTAACCTTGCAGTGATTTGTGTTAATTGGAATCGTCATGAGAAATAGGCACTCTGTTTATAAATGGTTCGCAACTAAAAAGTGTAAAATAAAAACTTTTTACAAAAAAAAAAATAACACACCACTAAAAAAAACACTAAAAGGATCAAAATAACGTTAATTTCGGAAGTCGGTGTTAAATAAGAAACAAACAATATCAAGAAACACCGACTTCCGAAATTAAAGTTATTTTGATCCTTTCAGTGTTTTTTTTAGTGAAGTCGGTTTTTTTTTTGTAAAAAGTTTTTATTCATTACCTACTTTTTTTTCGAAACTCGTCATTAACCACGACCACGTTTTATTCTGTTTTTTTTTTATTTTTTGTTAGTGGCCAGTTTGAATTTTGAATAAAATTGTTTGATGCACATACATTTTAGTTCACTTATTGTTGACGGTTTTTGACGTTCCAAATTCAAATCTCATTATTCCCTAGGGATCGCCCATACTGCATTATCTCCCTAGGGACATAATGACTTGCTTTAAGTGATGGTTGTATGACATATAAAAGGGCATTATCGAGCAGGTGGTGTAAAAAATACCTTTTCTTTATATAATACTAGCTGCTGCCAGCGTCTTCACCCGTGTGATAGTAAAAAAATATCTCTAAGAAACCTACTCCTGGGATAACATTCCTTATCCTATGTGCTATTCCAGGACATGGTCTACGGGTGTACTAAGTTTTATTGAAATCTATTCAGCTGTTCGAGCGTAAAGAAGTAACAAACATATACACACACACACACTCAAAAACGTTGGCCTTTAGTGTGATAAGGATAATAATAGAATATTCCTCATAGTAAATTTAATACGAATGCTCAAGACATTCCTTAATCATCTATTTATTTACATAAGCACCGTTTAAGTTTTAATTTTGATGACAAACACTGCCTACTAATTTCCCTTTACGATTTCACCTGGCAAGTGCAATGTTCTATGGCAGCCTACCGGCAATAGCGGTAGTGTTAGAGGTCTATGCGTTATGCTGGTTGGAACTGATCACAAGAAAATCGTGAGTGTCACTGCGACTTACAAACGAGAACCATTGCTTAAGACTTTACGCAATCAATTGCATGTAGTAAGTATTATAACATCATGTTGCTTACATAATGTGATTGGATTTAGGACTTCATTATCTATGATACTCTAAACCAGGCAAAAATATGTTTTTTACACCACCTGCTCGATAATGCCCTTTTATACGTCATACAACCATCACTTAAAGCAAGTCATTATGTCCCTAGGGAGATAATGTAGTATGGGCGATCCCTAGGGAATAATGAGATTTGAATTTGGAACGTGAAAAACCGTCAGCATTATGTGAATTAAAATGTAGTGCATCAAACAAGTTTAATCAAATTTCAAACTGGCCACTAACAAAAAAAAACAGAATAAAAAAAAAATCTAAAAAAAGTAATGAACAAGCGGGAGCGTTATAGAAAATTTAAACTATAGAATCTTTGAGTAGTGAATTTTGCTTGTTTCAAATCTCAAAACATTTTGAGTGATAGTTAAGATTAACTCGTAAATAATACTTATATTTCTCTATTATATGATTTGTTTTACTAAATTGTGTTTTAATTATCTCACAGATGGTGTAAAAAGTAGAGTATCCAACACGGGGATAAAGCTGTCTTTGTCTTGGGCGGCTTGAATTCCTCACTTCACTCAGGTTTCTTTATTAACTCCCTCGCAATGCTCGGGAGTTAATTATATAAATCCCTCACTATCGTTCGGGATTAAAATTAGCAACCTTCGTTTCGTTCGGAATTCAACATCCGCCACCCGCGACTTAAAGACACTGCTTTATCCCCTAGTCACATAATCTACTATTATTTGAAGGATTAAACCTCACAAATTCAGATCACATAGCCAGAGAAAAACGTCTTCTTCTATGGTTTGGTTAAGTAGAATAATTTGAAGTCGGTTTTAATAATAAACTATTTAGTAGATACAGTGACTCCATTCATTCTCTGTTCGATATAAAAAGGCTTGTATTGGCCTTGTGCGAAACACGTTGCAATACCGAAGCGCAATTCGGAAAACCCGCGTCTTGCAATACAAGTTCCCAGTAATTTACCAAAACATTTAATATTTCATGAGCAAAATTTGTAACTTGATTAGTTACTTAAAATAATTGTTAGGGAAAACCTAGAATTTATTAGAATGCTGTTATGCAGTTTACAAATTGTAACAACCTATAATTATGTTGTATTTTACTACATAATCAGGACCTGTAAAGGAAGTTTCTGTTGCATGTATAACTAGGAGTATTAGGAGTAAAACAAGCTTAAAATAAAAACGCCCAAGTAATTAGAATAACCCGCAAAATAATTAACAAATGTTTTCCTTAAAAAAAAACAGATATTACAGTAATTTAAAGTCATATCTAAACTAATCTTGACTACGCCTTTACATTCTTTAGCTCAAGATAAAATAAAATAAAAACAAAATAAACGGTCGGAAGTCAGAACCAGAAGAAGCCGCAACTACCAGAGCCGAAAGTCATTGATCTTGGTTACGTAACAGCGAGCCAGTTGCAGTGGAGACGCCATAAAAAAATGTAAACAGTATGTACTGAGGACTAGGCTGTATTTCCGTACAAGTACCAACATCGTGACGTCATAGGTTCAACGCCCTCAACGCGGTAACTATGGCGTCTGTTTACTACCTCCTCTAGTTTGATTGATTGTGAAGATACAAGTAGTAAGACCTCTCATTATTTTAATGACGTACTTCATTTGCGTACGACATACGGTGTTCGGTGAGAGCCCACGGCATTTCTTCGTCGTTCATTCATATTTGAATTGAGTGTGGTACGGAATGACTCACTCTGTAGTATTTATTTACTACTTACGAGAAAGAGGTTCTGAAAGAACAGTTTACAAACTTTCATTGGAAACAAAATAGCTGTAGTACAGCGGCTGTTTTTGATACCACTTCTAGTTGTTCGTACGCCATGTATGTTAACGATTTACTATACAAGTGTTTAACGATTATTATATCTACCCTGCAGTTTTTTATTATTTCTTTTAAATTACCTTCGTTAGCATTACTGCTTCGCGGAAGGAGGCGACCGCCTGGCCTCCATTTTTTTGCCATTCCTCCTCGCTCCGGACAATGGCCTGTTCCAGGGCGAGAGGTCGCACCAGCGGATCATCCCCACGAGGACATGGCGGTGCTGCGCCCAAGCGGGGCATACCTCCACTGTATGGTCCAGCATGTCCTCTGGGCGTTCCACACAATGGTGACTCCCGGGCGTTTCATCTGCACGAATCAGGTGCAGAAATCTCCCAAACTTACCATGTCCGTTGAGGACCTGCGTCACGCGGAAGGTAATGACGAAGTGACTTCTTTCCAGCCACTCCTCAAAGAGGGGGCTTAACTATAAGATAATAAGGTTGGTATATACCAGCATCTAGTAAGTTTATTTTTAAAAGAAATAATCTCAAACATCACACATGATCTAACATCGTAAATCATTATTACCAATTTTGAGCAAGTCAACACAGATTCTCTTATGTAAAGTTATTCCAAATACGTTCAATTCGTTGCACTACATAATTAGATATGCTTGATTGCCACTTCACTGTGTCAGTTACGTATTTAATTAACACAAAATATCTTACATGATAACTAAGAGAAATATTGAATTCACACACACATAATATACCTACCTTTTACTTTCCTAAAGTTATGCAAAAATCTGTCATTATACAGTATTTAAAATCAGTTATACTTAATTAAAGCTAACCACCTAATAATGCCTACCTGCTGCGGTCTTCCCGTCTGATTATAATTTAGGTGTCTTCATGGCTAGAATAAACAAATAGGCTCTTAATAAACTAGTGCGCTTCATTATCAACGATTGCATCACAGCTTACCATTAGGTGGGATCGCAGTCAAACAGTAAACTAGTGCTTGACTGCGATCCCATTTTGACAGTAATCATTAAAAAATATCTTAGTTAAGTATTCTGAAACACTATATACACTATTAAACGTTCACATAATGATCATCATCATCATCAACACTTCACTCGAAAGATGTCCACAACTGGACAAACGATTTAGCCCCAAACGTGGCTACATTGTTCACAAAATTATTACTATCCGGTCCTGGACCTTTGAAAGGTTTACAAGGGGCCTACACGCTGAGGCCTTTTAGATACTTTTCATGGAACGTGGTACCAATTTAACCGACGATTATCCCTATAAGCGCTATACAAGTGCACCCAAGGGCAACCCTGGCTGGTGGGAAACTATTGATACACATGGAAAACAAAGATGTTTAATTAGTTGTTGAGGAGCACAGCGATCTCCTAGTTTAACACTAGTTATTGTCAGCGGCCTCGCCCACTTGTCGCCCAATTTAAAGTAGCTTATGAAGGGATTAGACATATTAGGGATTAGACCTTATACTTCATACAATAACAGCAGAGTTACTCTTATAAGAGAGTTTTGTGTATATATTGATCTGTTATTGTTAATTTGTATTGTTAACTAAATTCTACATTAGATAACTAAGAATAACTTTAATGGATAGATGTTAGCGTTGTATCAAGTAATCTTAGTTAGTTTAATGAATGTAAGTAGTTATAATGTGATTTTAGTTAATAAGTTTCAAATTGTAGTTGAATTGTAAATAGATTCATTTTAATGCTCGAACGTGGTTGGAAATAGGGCAAGGATTTGTATGGTCGCACCTACCACTACCTCCGCCCACGTCGAAATATCGGTCGAACGTGATTGGCCAATAAGAATTTTAATGGTCATATAAGACCGCCACTACTTCCACCCACCTACGAGGGGTATATATATAGCCGCTTCACGGCCAAAAGTTTGTCGTCGTTTGGTGTCATCGCTTGCTTGCTGTCTTCGCTTCCTGTAAACATCGGATAAGTCAAGAATAAATCCTGAAGCCTTCAGTTCCTGTGCGTTTTATTTTCTTCGGGAATCATCCACCCCTGCGCCTGAATACTCAACAAAATTGGTCCTTCGATTCGCCGGATCGTCCTGAAGACTGAAAAACGTCCTGAAAAAGCTGAAGTCTTGAATATTGGCTTGAAGATTCGTCGAGATCGCCCTGTGAAGATCGCCCTGAAGACTTATCAAGATCGCCCTGAAAACTTATCAAGATCGCCTGAAGACTTATCAGGATCGCCTGAAGACTTGTCAACAACGTTCTGAAGACTCATCAAGATCGCCCTGTGAAGATCGCCTGAGAAGATGAGTGAACGCAGCGCCGTGACTACACGAAGCAAGCTACGCAAGTTGGAGGAGGCGATGAACAAGCGTCGTGCCATGGAGAGTGACTCGGGAGTGCCGACTGAATTAGCACCGGGATCACCATCGATAGCGCCTACCTCATCTTCTGTTCCTGTGCCTGCACCTGTGATTCCATTGGCGGGGCCCGGTCGTGTGATCGACTACAGTGATGCTGCAACACCAAGGGAATCGGAGATACGACGGAGTGCAAGGAAACAAGGATCAAGAGCCAGCCACGTCTCCACGAAGAGCGGACAACGAAGTGCCGACTATCTTCGGAGGAGGGTCGAATACGAGGCTGAAAGAGAGCTAGTGCGCCTGAAAGAAAACCTCGTGAGGAAGAAACTGGAAGCAGAGTTGGCTGAAATAGACGCCGCAGCTGACGAAGATGACTCGTCAGATGAAGAAGGAACGACTCGCCGAGTTGAAGAATGGATTACTCGTACCGCACCCAGTAATCAAGAACCATCAGTGTCGCAAGTGCCGTCGAACTCAGTGCCAGTGACAACGTCCGTGACCGCGACCTCGCGCGAAGTGCCCGTGTCCGCGCCCGCGACCTCACACGAAGTGCCCGCGTTCGCGCCCGCGACATCTCGCGGAGTACCTATGTCCGTGACGCCACAAGTATCTGCGCTCCCACAACAGTGTGCGCCCGCGACCGTTCAGTTCAGAGACTTAGTGCCCAACACGCCTATACCGAGTGGCAGTGTACCGCGAGTGCAACGTGAAGTGCCTGACTGGGATCAAACCTTCGCTGAAGACACGGACAGAAGCCGGTCGCGAGACAGGAAAATAGACCAGCTAGCAGAGGCCATTTCGAACCTAGCTCGTCCGCGACCAGTGCCCAGACAAGCTTATGAGTTGCCGTACTTTAGTGGGGACCCAGCTGATTGGCTGTCATACAAGAACATGTACTGGGACACTACAGCAATGTACAACTTCAAGCCGCATGAGAACCTAGCGCGCCTGAAAACATCGCTGCAGGGAGAGGCCAAGATAGCAGTAGAAGATCTGCTCAGGACATCTACGAATCCGACGGAGATCATAAAGACACTGGACGAAGAGTTTGGACACCCGAACCTGATACTGGAATGTGCATTGAAGAAAGTGCGTGCGTTGCCTAAAGTGACGGAAAGTGGTCGTGAATTACGGAAATTCTCTTCGACTGTGCGTAATTGTGTGTCGCTGCTGAGGAATGTGCATGCAACCGGATATCTCAACAACCCACAACTGGTGAGTGAATTACTGAATAAGTTGACACCTGTACAGAGAGCTCAGTATGGGGACTATGCTATGGGCGTAGCTTCAACCCAAGGAATTGACGTGAGGGTGTCGCCTAGTTTAGAAATATTGGCAGACTTCCTAGGACACCTAGCCCGAGCTACCTCTTATTATGTGCAAATGGAAGTGAGCGCTACCGGAGCACCGGTTTCTAAACCACAGAAAAGCGCACCAAAACAAGTTCCATACAGAAATATACAGCGATTGCATGTACAAAGTGACAATTCACCACCACAAACAAGAGTATCTCAGTGCACAATGTGTGAGGGAGATCACAATCTCACGAAATGTGACAAGTTTGCTAAGCTGAGTGTAGATGACAGATGGCAACACGTGAAGGATAAACGTCTATGTTTTAAATGTATAGTGAAGCAACATGCAAAGAATTTCTGTCGAGCTAACAAGTGTCCGTCATGCAACTATGCACACCATATCCTATTGCACGCAGAGAAAAAGACCACTGAAAGTGTCACGAATGTGAGTGAATACCACGGCAAGTCGCTCCTGAAAATATTACCAGTGTGTGTAACAATTGAGAACAACACACACGAATGCTACGCCCTACTTGATGACGGGGCCACGATATCACTGGTGGATGACTCGTTGGCAGAGAATGCTGGGGGCCAGGAAGAACCCTTAGTGTTGAAGAGTGCGCGCGGACAAGAGGTGTCGGACAAGACCTCGCGTAGAGTGAAAGTGTCAGTGCGTGGGCCAAACGGCAGAGTGCATACAGTGAAGTGTCGTACGTTTAAGAGACTGGACTTACCCGCACAAACAGTGCCGGCTGCGTTGCTTACGGAGCACGCCCACCTGCGCGACTTGGGCTGCGAGGGAATGATTGGGGCCAAGCCGCTGCTGTTGCTGGGACAGGACAATTGGGAGCTGCTGGTCGGCCGGGATATACGCCGAGGAAAATCTGGTAAGCCCGTTGCTTCCTTGACCAAGCTAGGTTGGGTTGTTCATGGACCCGTAGGCAAAGGACATAGGTCGGCTGAAGAGTCTGTGAATTGTGTCGTGGAACCACTCTTAGATTTGCATACGATAGTTAAAAATCAGTTTGAGCTAGAATCTATAGGTATAGCACAAATCCCTAGATCGCATAGGGAGAACGATAGGGCTCTAGAAATCTTAGATAATACTAGCCATCAAAATGGGGATGGCCATTGGGAAGTAGGGTTGTTGTGGAGGCATGATAGCCCGCAACTCCCCGATAATTATGCTTACGCTCGCCATCGCTTGGCGGGGATTGAGCGTAAGTTGAACCGGGATCCCGAGTATGCAGAGGCCTATAAGAAACAAATAGATAGGTTGGTTGAACAGGGTTACGCCAATAGGTTGGAGAGCGGCGTCCAAGATCCGGTCTGGTATTTACCCCATTTTGGGGTGAAGAATCCAAACAAGCCGGGGAAGTTAAGATTAGTCTTTGACGCTGCCGCCACGTATCAAGGGACATCCCTAAATGACAACCTATTGACGGGCCCCGACCTACTGAATTCACTTCTAGGAGTGTTGTTTAAGTTTAGACTAGGGCCAGTAGGGTTCACGGGAGACATTGCTGATATGTTTTTAAGAATAAAAATTAGAGAGCAAGACCGCGGGGCACAGCTATTTTTGTGGCAGTCGGGAACCGAGAAGGAACCCAAGATATATGTGATGAGTTCTATGATATTCGGTGCAGTATCTTCTCCAACCTCGGCGATATACGTTCTAAATAAGAACGCATCGCGTCATGAGGAGGAGTACCCCGAAGCGGTAGCTGCCGTGAGACACAATCATTACATGGATGACTACCTTGATAGCACGTGGTCTGTTGCTCAGGCTAACAAGCTAATAAATGACGTGACCCACATCCACGCCGAGGGCGGTTTTCATATACGGGGGTGGGTCACGAACTCCCAAGAGCTAAGGAGCAAATTACAGTTAGACATGCCAGACCGCATTTCCCTGGAAAATGGGGACAACGCGTCCGAACGAACCTTAGGAATGATATGGTCGCCAGGAACCGACCAATTAGCCTTTGACCTATCTTTTAAGAAGATACCCAAGGCTATCGTGGAGGGGGAAATAGTACCCACGAAGCGTGAATTCTTGAGATTCATAATGTCGGTGTTCGACCCACTGGGTTTCCTGTACCCATGCGTCATTCAGTCGCGCATATTGATGCAGAAAATATGGCGTACAGGCATTCAGTGGGACGAGAAACTGGGTGAGGCAGAGGCTAGGACTTGGTTCGAGTGGCTGCATAACTTGCAGCACCTTGAAAAGATAACCATCCCGAGATGGTATGGCTTAGTCCTAGAAGACATAGAACTCCACGTTTTCGGGGACGCAAGCGAATCCGCCTATGCGGCAGTCGCTTATATAGCGGGAAATGATGAACTCGGCAACAGGCGGGTGAGCTTCGTTCTAGGTAAAGCCAGGGTAGCCCCTCAAAAGGTCATTTCGATACCTCGCCTGGAATTGCAAGCGGCAGTACTGGCCTGCAGGATAGCGTCAACTGTAGAATTAGAATTGGGGGTAGAAGTTAAGTGTAAATATTTTTGGACGGACAGCCAGACTGTCTTAAAATGGATAGGTTCCGACGCTACAGACTTTCAGCGGTTTGTGTCCCACCGACTAGCCGAAATTGACTCAAGGTCAAGGAAGTGTGACTGGCACTGGGTTCCCTCGGCGTTGAACCCGGCCGACAAGAGCACCCGCTTGGACTGGCCTAGAAACAGTAGCGAGTGGCTTTCGGGCCCGTCGTTCCTCTGCCGTCCACAGGAGCAATGGCCGACGGCTTCCGGGAGTGACGCAGTGACGGAGGAGGGCCTAGAACGTGTGCAACGACTAAATGTTCTGACCACACAGGCCGAACCCACACTGACATACGAGCGGCTGCCAACATGGACACGCGCCGTACGTGTCGTAGCGCGACTAATAATCTTTACAGAGCTTTGTCGCAAACGTCGCAACTCAGCTACCGTCACCATAACAGACCTGCGAGAGGCGGAGCTACGCCTGCTGAAACTCATGCAGGCCGAGAGCTTTCAAGAGGAAATTAAAGCCCTCCGAGAGGCCCGACCACTGCCAAAGAACAGCAGAATAAGGACCCTAGACCCCATATTGTACGAGGACGGGCTGGTGAGAGTACGCGGCAGACTGGGCGCCTGCAGCGAGCTTGTCTTCGGAGCGCGTCATCCTATAATATTGGATGGGAAACACGCCCTCACGCGCCGACTAATATTAAAATATCATGTGGCCTCCCTGCACGCTAATCAAGAGGCTGTGGTCAACAATGTGCGGGAAAAGTACTGGGTGACGAACCTGCGATCGACTGTAAAAGCAGTGACTGCAAGCTGTCAGCAATGTCGCATCAAGAGATCCGCACCTACCTCACCAAAGATGGGAGACCTGCCACCAGCGAGACTGGAAACGACTCGTCGAGCCTTCGTCCATTGCGGGGTGGACTATTTTGGCCCCATGGAAATAGTCATCGGGCGGCGCCGGGAGAAGAGGTGGGGCGTGTTGTTCACGTGCCTCACTACGCGCGCTGTCCATCTGGAGCTGGCTGCAACACTGAGTGCCGACTCCACGATACTGGCACTTAGGCGCCTGATCGCGCGCCGCGGCTGTCCCGCGGATATGTACTCCGACCGCGGGACCAACTTCGTCGGGGCGCACTCCGAGCTTTGGGAGGCGCTGCGGGAGCTGAACCACGACCGTCTCGAAAGCGAGGCGACAGGCCGGGGCATAGCCTGGCACTTCAACCCCCCGGCTGCCCCACACATGGGTGGCTGCTGGGAGCGCCTGGTGCGTTCTGTCAAAAACGCACTACGGGCGACCCTCAAGGAACGAGCCCCTCGCGAGGAGGTCCTCTATACCCTTCTCGCTGAGGCCGAGCTGGTCGTGAATAGCCGACCGCTCGCCTACGTGAGCTGCGATGCGGAGCAACCGGTGGTGCTGACGCCGAATCATCTCCTGCTGGGCACTGCCGCGGGAGATGCGCCGTGCACACGTCGACATGTGGTCGACCTCGACTCGCGCCGCATGTGGAAGCGGGTGAACGCGCTGGCCGACCTCTTTTGGAGGCGCTGGCTGCGCGAATACCTTCCAACGCTGCAGCAAAGAAGAAAGTGGAACAGTGATGTGCCAAATATTAGAGTCAGTGATGTGGTAGTGATTGTGGACGAGAACAAACCGCGGAATAAATGGACAAAAGGTATAATTACGAAAGTGTATCCCGGCACCGATAACGTTATTAGGGTCGTAGACATTAGAACCAATAACGGAATTTTACGACGTCCCGTTGTAAAGGTCGTTGTGCTCCCTACCGACGGGTCTGTAATCGGTTGAACCCTCTTACGGGGGGTGGGATTGTTGAGGAGCACAGCGATCTCCTAGTTTAACACTAGTTATTGTCAGCGGCCTCGCCCACTTGTCGCCCAATTTAAAGTAGCTTATGAAGGGATTAGACATATTAGGGATTAGACCTTATACTTCATACAATAACAGCAGAGTTACTCTTATAAGAGAGTTTTGTGTATATATTGATCTGTTATTGTTAATTTGTATTGTTAACTAAATTCTACATTAGATAACTAAGAATAACTTTAATGGATAGATGTTAGCGTTGTATCAAGTAATCTTAGTTAGTTTAATGAATGTAAGTAGTTATAATGTGATTTTAGTTAATAAGTTTCAAATTGTAGTTGAATTGTAAATAGATTCATTTTAATGCTCGAACGTGGTTGGAAATAGGGCAAGGATTTGTATGGTCGCACCTACCACTACCTCCGCCCACGTCGAAATATCGGTCGAACGTGATTGGCCAATAAGAATTTTAATGGTCATATAAGACCGCCACTACTTCCACCCACCTACGAGGGGTATATATATAGCCGCTTCACGGCCAAAAGTTTGTCGTCGTTTGGTGTCATCGCTTGCTTGCTGTCTTCGCTTCCTGTAAACATCGGATAAGTCAAGAATAAATCCTGAAGCCTTCAGTTCCTGTGCGTTTTATTTTCTTCGGGAATCATCCACCCCTGCGCCTGAATACTCAACATTAGTACTATCCCACTGCTGCGTAAAGGCTGGTCTCCATTCCTTCCAAACATCACGATTTTTCGCTTCTTCTTTTCAATTTCCAAGGAAGACACCCAGGAGGACACTGGTCGTCCAGCTATTTCCTTCGTCCTTCATTCATAAATAAAATAACATTTATTTATTTCTAAAGTTTACAAATATCTTTACAAGCTAGACCCAATGCGAACTACTACTTGAAGTTCTCCCACCCTTAGTTTGGTCTTCGTCATAAGTTTTGTATTATAAGTTCTCTTAAATTAGCCACTTAATGATACTGCATTCTATTTGCAATATCTAATGTTTATGTATTGTGCACACCTACCACAACTCTCTTGTCTCTTTTAACCTAAAGGTTGACTTTTAGAGAACACCTTGTAGCATTAAGTCCGCCTATGTACCACTACTGTGCATGAAGTTTAAATAAATATTGTAGTTACCTTACTTTATAATTTAAATACTACCTTAAATAGTAACACTGTTACCGTAGCTAATTCTATACGTATTATTTAATTAGAAAGTTCATTCATAAACCGTTGTAGTCATAATTATTTAAGTCAAACACAAAGTCAGAAAACTCACACAAATACACACATATATAAATATCACAGCTTAGTGGAACACACAATCATATTTACATAATAATGTTAATGATATACACGATGACTCACCCACCATTTCTTCACTGTTCTGACTAAAATGTTATTTCTGTTAGTCCTCAACTGTATTGGGTTAAGGACACAGTTTTGTATGAATAATTGCAATAATCTATTTCCAAGAAAAAATACAAATGGATATTTATATGAATATTTTTTCGTAATATCTGAAGGTCTGTAAGAAAATCGAGGAAACATATTTTGGTAAATGTGATGTGTTTTTCCGAGTATATCTCGCGCAATGTCTTGATTTGCCGCTGAATTGGATCCACTTATAAATAAAAATCTATCTTGCCCTTGTCCTATAGTATTTGGGATCGGCGCAACAATTTTTTTTCTGTAAAACACCGAAAGGCTGGCTACCCTACGCCTGTGCTCAAGGCTTAACTTAACCGGATCTGGATCACCAATTAGCCTCTTCGCACGACTTTCCACCAAGTCCAAAGCTACTAGGTGTCATTTTGCAGCACCAGCCTAGCCCATATGTGGCTGCAGTACTCCACACACGAACGGACCTGTGCATTGTATAACATTAAAAGCTTTCCCGGTGTGAAGTACCGCCGGACCTTTGCAAGAACGCTGAGTTTCCTAGCAGCTACCTTGGCTTTGGACTCAATGAATCGCCCAAAGTTAAGGTCTGAGGAAATTTCAAATCCCAAGAGCTGAAGGTGGTTGGTATACTCCAAGGATACATTCTTAAAAGCAGGAGCCAAGGTGAATGGGCTCCTTTTAGCGGTGAACAGACATGCTTGAGTATTGGCGGCGTTGAATCCCACCAGATTGGCTTCACCCCACTTGGAGACTGCCTGAAGTGAGACATTCGTACGCTCTACCATAGCCTCTCTTTCGGACCGGATTAGCTCCTTACTAGCCCGAGCACTTGGCAGGTATCTCTCTACAACTGTGCTATCATCTGCATACCCATAGATACCGGGCATTAGCAGATCGTTGATATGCAGCAGGAAGAGAGTTGCAGAGAGAACTGACCCCTGAGGATCTCAGGCATTAGTCGTGAAGGGCTCTGATGAGCATCCGTCGACAACAACTCGAAGAGACCGTTTACTCAGGAAGTCTTTCACCCAGTTAATCAGACCAGGGAAAATACCGTACGCCGGAAGCTTACTCAAAAGGCTAGCGTGCCATACCCTGTCTAAGGTCTTCGATACGTCTAAGGAAACGGCAATCGCTTCTCTATTCCTCTCGAGGGTTTCGCCCCACAAAGTGGTAACATAAACTAGTAGGTCCCCAGTAGACCGATTGCGGCGAAACCCTGCTACTGTCGGTCACTGAGGAGATCGTTACCTCCCAGGTATGCTATGAGGCGCGAGTTCAATACACGCTCCATAATTCATAAGTGTCACCATAATGGCCGCTCCTGTGCGTCTCGCATCCATCGGATTGCCGCGACCCTCACTAGACCATCAGTCCACCTTGTGGGAGGCCTTCCAACGCTGCACCTTCCGGTACGTGGTCGCCACTCCAGAACCTTTCGTCCCCATCGACCATCTGTTCTGCGAGCAATGTGCCCAGCCCACTACAGAATGATCATCTAAAATATCAGATGACGACACAGCAACTTAACTCATGATCTACTTTCAAATACAGATGACATTTAACTATTGGTACCGACATCAGTATCTCAAAAACAACTCAAGTACCTACAGTACTACTGACATTATTTGGCATCCACACGTAAGTTCATTCAATAGAGCATTGAAGTCATAGAAATGGTTCAGCGAACTCTTGCGCAAGTGGTTCGTTCGTCAGCGTGCATTGCGCCCGCGCAGGTCCGGCTCGCACCGCACTGGAAAGCCCCTCTTGTGCAAGTGGTGCACAAATGCGCAGCTGTGTCGAAAAAATTAAATCCTGTTTCTAATTAGCAACAACTAGATACAAGAACCAAATATTTTAAAGTATTTTTAAATGTTGGTCGATGCATTCGCGATTACGTTTTTGATAAAAGCAACCTATTATATAAAATTAACCAACTCTATTGATGCCTTTTTTTAGGTGTGAAATCGTCCAGTGACTTCTCCCGTCTAGGGTGGAGCGCGAAGGCGTGTCAGACATTTACTGACTAAAATCCACTCCTATGTTCCTTTTTTGCCTTTGTTCCAGGACCCTGGGGTTCTCTTTCACAACCCATGGCCCCAATAGGCTTCGACCCTGCTGGGCCCGGTTTGCTGACATCTCCTTGAGGCGCGCATGGAACACTGCGCGCCGTCGACGACTCGGGCTCAGTCCAGACGGCGAGCTACCCATTGCTCGCCGTCCGCAAGCCAACAAACTCTATTGGTGCCTCGATTTAAAAACTTCGCTCTTTGGAGCGCAGCACTGCTTTGCAAACTGTGATGAAATCAAAACAATAACAAAACCTACGTCGAAAGTAGGAATTAGTACTTCCAAGCTAATCCCATTATGAATTATGAGCGTTAAGTCCTTACATAACACGCTAAGCACAATGGGTGGCAAATCGCATTAACTTAGGTTACATAACGAATGCATTTTAATGACACAAACATGATTATCATTGTGCCAATATGAACGTGCGACGCGTTGAAGTCTTTTGTACTGACGTAATATCGTATCGTTCGTGTATCGTGTCGTTTTGTACTCGTATTTATAATAATGCCAGCTATGACCCGGTATGGGCACGCCACAATTATGGCGGTAGTCCCCCTCTTTGAGAAGTGGCTGGAGCGGCAACACGGTGTCCTCACCTTCCGCATGACGCAGGTCCTCACCGACACGGTGGAGCATACGGTGGAGGTGTGCCCCGCTTGGGCGGAGCACCGTCCGCCGTGTTCTCGTGGAGGCAATCGGTAGCAGCGACCTCTCGCGCCGGGCCCTGGTTCGGGCTATGGTCCGAGGTAACGAATGTCCTCACGCCCCAGCCGCCGAGATTCTGACCCCGACTACCAGCCACGGTAGACGCGGACTTACGGACGTCGAGCAATGGGTAGCTCGCCGTCCGGCCGTCCGGTATTTGACCGGACAGAGCCCAGTCGTCAACAGCGCGTAGTGATCCACGCGCTCCTCAAAGAGATGTCAGCAAACCGTAGGGGCCCAGCATGGCCGATGCCCGCTAGCTAGGATCGCGGGGAATTTTTGAAAAGGAAACCCGTAGTCCTGGAACGCAAAAGGCAACTGAAGGACACAGGTGTGGTTTTAGTCAGTAAAAGTCTGACGCCCTCCCGCACCGCCCAGAGCAGGAGAAGTCATTGGATGAATATTAAAAAAGCTATGACCCGGCAAACGTTGTCCTGCCATATAAATATCAAAGAAAAAATGGGGTGGGGGTAAGGTGGGTAAAAAAATAGCCTACGACCTATTCTAAGACCTACCAAATATACATTTAATCGGTCAGACCGTTTCGGAAGAGTTCGATAACAAACACGAGATTTTTATATATTAGATAGATTTGTGTTGCATGAAGTTTTCATGCCACACATAAAGACAAAAAGTCAAAAAAAGAAAAGACAAAGAAAAGAAGAAAAATTTGAAGAAATGATTTTTTCATAACGTATAGTAATAATTACATAAATAAATGCGGTAACAAGTTGACGAGCTCGACATCTACAGTCAGAACCGTTAAACAGGAATAGAAAGAAGAAAACGGGTGGCCTCCCCCTGCAGTGGTGATCCCACTAGCTGATATATTTTTTTTACCCTCTACTTTCCCACTGCTGAGCAAAGACCTCCCAACTTCTTCAAGGTATTCTTTTCTCCAACCACCTCGAACAAACCTTTGCGGCGCGCGTCTAGGTCATCTCACCAACTCTTCCCAGATCGGCCTCTGCGGCGTACTCCATCCTCAGGCATCCACTTTGTGGAGTCTCCTAAAAAAACGAAAGCTTGAGCTTCTTGGGATAACGTTCTAGTCTACCCTCAATTTCGGCTCTTACATCGAGGCAAAAGCTCAACAAGCTGCCAAAAAATTGGGGATCTTAGCTAAGGTGAGACGGTACATCACACCGGAACAGCTGCTCAACCTTTTTCAAGCGCAAGTTCGAACGTGTATGGAATACTGCTCTCATCTTTGGGATAGGTCTGCCAAATACCAGCTTGATGCCCTGGAGTCGATTGAGAAGCGAGCCAAGAGGATGTACTTGTCGAGTCAAAATTCCAAAGCCTTAAGCATCGACGCCGAGTTGCTTTCTGTCTGTCGGTTTTCTATCGATTGCATTTCGGGGAGTGTGCGTTGGAATTGCACAATTTAATTCCACCAAGTCCGTTCTACCATTAGACCACTAGACATACGCCGTTGCGCCATCCGTGCATGGTGGACATCCCACCCATGCGTACAAAGCGTTTTGGGAACACATTCATTATGCGCACAGCTAAGGAGTGGAATTCCCTGCCGGAGTCTGTGTTTCCTGATAGCTACAAACTAGGGGTCTTTAAGTCAAGAGTGAATAGGTTACTTCTAGGCAAGCGTGCTCCATCGTCGGCTACATCATCGCTTACCATCAGTTGAGATAGTGGTCAAACGCGAGTCTATCAATAATAAAAAAAAGACTCTTGCCCAGCGGCCACTGTGCATGCGTGCGGCTAACTTGCCTCGCCCATTTCAGCCTGGCAGCCTTTTTTCCTACGTCTCTATGATCCCCGTTTTTAATCGCAGCGTGGTTGTTTCTTATTCTGTCGGGTTTTTTGACTCTCATAATGCTTTGAAAAACCCCAAGGCAAGGGCGAAACTTTTGGTACTCAAAATTTTATGTTTATATATTTAATAAACACAAATATTTGTGCAAAAATTGGACACTGGCCCATTTCGTGTAAATTTTATTTCATCCGGAATCAAGATTAATTAAGGTTTCAAAAATCACATCAACCCATCATCTCTGCTAACCTTCCAAATCACCTTTAAAATTGAAAGCCCAAGACGTTCCTTCTGGCGTTATTCCTATTTCTTGGAGGCAGTACAACGAGATGGAATTTCTGAAAAAGATACCGTAGTCCTAGAACGCAAAGGGAAACTGAAGGGCACGGGTGGAAATTAGTCAGTAAAAATCTGTCACACCCTCTCGTCGACCCTAGAGCGAAAAAAGGCATTTGATGATTCCCCAACTCAAGAAAAAAAATGCAGTAAAATGTGCTGATTCCTTCCAAATATCTCTGTCACTCGTCATCCCAGCTTTACTTATTGTACCTTCACTCTATGCACCCGTATTTTTCTTTATCAACATTACATGACCAGCACATATTTTTTCCACGTAGTATAAGTAAATCTATCATCACGTTTTTCCTACAAGTCAACTACAACACTAAGGGCCTGTGCACACCACTTTTTTAATACGCGCCGTTGACGCGCGTTTGTAGCGATACAGACGCGATACACACGCGAGTCAGACGCAGCCTGTAGACCTTTAATAGGATAAAAGCGCGCCGTCGACGCACGTTACTAAAACGCGCGTCAACGGCCCGTTTAAAAAACGTGGTGTGCACAGGCCCTTAGTTTACCAGCTGCCTCGATAGATGGCGTTGGGATCGAATTAGAAGTCGCAATGGTTTTCTTCACCAGGAGATCATAAGATTGTGCTGTCTGATAGTTTTCGACATTAGTCAGCAACCTTTCATAAGGAAGGTCTTTGTCATGTTGAACTGTGTTCAACATATCATACCATGTTGAACACAGTTTTTTATGACAAGAATATTTATAAATGCACAACATCTATCATTTGTAAAACACGTCAAGAGTTCTTTATTAGTGATCGACGTTGAACACACTGGCGAAGCTACCGAAGGACTAGGCAGGCTGGGCCCCAGGGCCTCCAAGCTCGGGGGCCTCCGAGCTCGGGGGCCTCAAGCTTGGGGCCTTCAAAACCTGATTTGTGAACCTCTTGTTGAACTACCGAAAAATTCGCCTACCTTCGAAATCTAGGTAAAATAGGTTGCAACCTACTTTAATCATAGCAACTCGTTTTAGTCAGTAAATGTCAGACACTCCCTCTCGCTCCACCCAGAGCAAGAAAGGTTATTTGATGTTTTCCCATGTAAAAAAGGGGCCTCAGTATTTTATTTTTGTTCCCGAACCGTTTGGTCAACTAGCTACGCCACTGGTTGAACAAAAAACGGTTTTCCAAAGAGTGACCGCATTTTACGTGAAGTCAAAATTAAAGATATTTTAGAGTACAATTGGAGTTCGTATTGCAGTATGTTGGGATCAGAATAATCGCCTAATGTTTTGCCATAGGTACCTAATGGCGTACAAAGTAAGAAATTGCATACCTACTAACTTACTAAGTTGTGGTCGAATACAGTTCTCTCTGTATACACTAATATTATAAAGAGGTAAAGTTTGTTTTTTTGTTTGTAGGAGGTAATCTCTGAAAGTACTTGTCCGATTGCCCAAATTTTTTACCGATAGAAAGCTGCTTCATTCCTGAGTGGCTATATTTTATCTACGCGGTCGAAGCTGCAGGCAAAACTTAGTATTTTTATAAGTAAGATAAATCAAAATACAGTTTTCAAACAAAAAACAAAGAAATTGTGATTTATTACCTACTGGTACTATGGTCACAAGTTCGCTCGCGAGAATGTTTACATAAAAACATAAAACCTTAAACCGTACTATGAGGGTAGTTTTGAAAAAATTAGTACTGTCAGTCTTTATTATTCATTTAGGTTAGAAATTTAGAGAAGTTTATTACCCCAAGAATTAAGAACACCATTTTGGTCTAAAAAATGGTCAAAATGGTCTAAATCGTCTTATGAGGCTAGTATTCAAAAACAAATAATGACAGCCTTTATTATTATTTTTTTAAATCCCTTAGTGCTCACTTACAACATATAAATAACAAACATTACAAATAAATAAATAATATAATTAATCTTTAACACTTTTCTTGTCACAAATAGTCATAATCGACACATTGAGCGGGAGATAGCAGATCATTGTGAATGTTGTGATTAGAACTAGAAGGTTACTGGTTATTCTGTAATCAAAATATCTGCTTTTTTACCCAATTGGTTTTAAACACTTCCAAATATGTTTGGAATACACGTAAAAAATTAAAATCGGCATTATTTACATAAATACCTACGTTCCTATCTTAATGATTATCTACTCGTAGGTTTTTAAAAGACTTGATTTTTGAATTGAAGTTAAGAACTTTACAAACTGTGTTGTAATAAAAAAATGCAACTTCATGCTGAAGTTTGATCGGTTTTCATGATAAAGTGTTTGATTTCATGTAGTTGAGTATATTTTCAAATTCTTCAGTCAGAAACCGGTAGATAAATTAATAGAACTGAATCACTCTAATCCAAGTACGCAAATGAATATTTCTCATTTATTCGAGAGTAACGTTGGAGTTTCTTGCCGGTTCTTCTCCATAGGAACGAGAACCATGCACTAATAGCTTCTAACGTTTTTATAAGTGCCCATGTAGGCCTATGTGACACAAAAACCATTTTTAATTTGAATTACCGAGGTTTGGCAACGCTAATCAGAAGTCAGTCTGCTTACAAAGTCACAAATGCGGTCTCAATCAAAACAACCTTTTCCAAATGATTTTATATTTAGAGCCTACTTATCATTTAAATGTTTTTCGGCAATATACTTGCAAAACTGCAAGTAGAAGTTACTGGGTCATCGTGCCTTATTAGAAAACTATGGTCCTGAGAAAGTAGCTTATTATCTTGATATGGAAGGGTGAGCTCCGACATGTGGGTGGCTTAATGTCTTGTTACCTAACAATAGATTCGTATATATGTTTGTATGTGACAACCTACTGTTGTTTATATACAAACATGTAATAAAAGTCAGGTGTTTCAAAGAAAAATGCAATTTAAGGAGCTAATTACCATCAACGATTGCATCACTGCTTACTATCAGGTGAGATCGTAGTCAAGCACTGATTTACATCATTTAAAAAAACCTATTTAACGGAGTCCACAAGAGCCGATGCCTGCCAGAACTGCGGGGTTGTCCCAAAGAGCCACCTGCATCCATACAGTTATTATGAACCACCTCCCTCCGTCTGGGATAATCGCAAACAATTTTATTTTTCCGCCCGGTGTAAGGCGCCACCATTATTTTATGGTAGTTTTAACCGCGGTCCTGGTACGTAAAAGGCAACTAAAGTTACACGGGTGAGTTTTAAATAAGAGCCTGACACTCCTTCTTGCTCCACACAGAGCGGGAGAAGTAAAGTTCTTCGATGATTTCCCACCCAAAAAAAAGGAGCTATTAGGACATATTTTTAAGGAACTTTCGCAATAGCATCACCATCGAAATCTGATAAAACACCTCCAGTTTTCCTAAATTTTACATAAATTGTCGCCGGAAGAAATGTATTGAATTCGATCATTTCTTAAATAGGTCCTAAAACTGTCTTCAACAAAGTAGATGAAATACTTACCAGATTTATTTTCAATATTTCAGAATAGGGTCCATTATTCATGAGTACTATCATCTATTTTATTAATTTACACTATTATAATGTAAATTATTAGTATGGGTAGAGGTTAAAATTTACTCACTAGCCAAAGAAAAGATGGATGGATTGCGTCAGGAATGATATGAAAGAAAAGGAAGTCAGTGATAGCGTGACGACAACGGCTAACAGGATAGAATTGAAAAAAAAACCCGACACCAAGTAAAATGGGACAAGGGCAGGAAGACAATGATGATTTTTAGAACTTCCTCACTTATACAGCTCCTCATTATAATAAAGCAAACGGACGTCTTGATCCTCTCAATTGTATTGTTTTGGTATTATAATGATGTGGTTGCGTTTGAAACAAATTAGTTTCTTCATTAGGATATTGAAAATGATAGCGGGAAGGATGGTTGCTTTCAGGCAATTTGAGTTCCAAAACTAATAAGATTCTTCATAAACTAAATAAGTATCATAAGAAGAAGTGCGACTCAGTTTTGGTCTTACATAGCTGTGGCTAAAACATTGTATGATATATGTAATCCTATCGCCTTATTTACTGTACTTGGCATTAACTCAAACCACTACTTGACGAAGAGATAAGGAGTGTCTTTCTTCTAGTGAAAACTGCATGAAAATCAGTTGAGCAGTTTAGGAGGAATTCGCGAATAACAAACGTGGAAACTGACTTGGTTTTATAATAAGTATACAGAGATACACAAGTATACGACCCAAATATCAGTTTCTTAACATTAAATAAATTGTATACATATGTAGATGTTAGCATCCACTGCATGTATCAAATATGACATCAGTAACTTAATGTCAGTATTCAGCTTACGTTAACAATACAGATCCGCTAAGACGACCTCAAAAACCCATATTACCAAACTCTACTCGGAACATGAATGAACTAAGGGTTGATCAATGTTATGGCGGACGTCATAGCCTCTACCAAGACAGCTCTACGACAGGCATTCAGCGATCAGATGAAGGTAAGTTTGGTACGTCCACTTTTGATCAGGGGTATAGTGGTAGGAGGCTGCGTCGATCGTCTTACAAAATCGGTCTGCGTGCATCTTTGCGTTGGTCGAAGTATAAAGCGACGTGGTGGTAGAAGTGGCAGTCATTCGGACGCAGACAGTGCGCCGGTAAACTTGTGAAAATTTAATTATTTGAAATAGTTTTAGTGTCAAACACGGAGTGAAGAATTTAAACGTAAGTTTGAAGTGCTACAGTTTGGGTTCAACGATTGCATCACAGGATTTGCGGTGACGGAAACGAAACCGATATTTTGCAGCACAATAACACACTCTTTATAGAATTTCTCTTTCAATAACCGATGGAGAAAAGCAACTATCACTGCGTCTAAACACATTCATTACGCAGAAATGGTGTGACATATCATATTAGCATTGTAACCATTTGTTTGGTGTGCGGATACCTAACAGTGGTTTAATACAATACAATATCGATATCGTTCATTTAGTAGTTTGATTGTGTTTGTTGTTTCAAATTAATAATTTCCATTTAAAATTATTCAGTCAAAATAAATAAACATTTATCAGATATTTAGAACAAGTTTTCTGTACTTAACAAAATTTCTAAATCTAAAAAAATAAAATTATTCTAATTATAAGATTAACATACAATAAGAGTAAGTCGTTTCCCAAGTAAATGATCCTCGCGTAAACTTTCACTTTCCGGTAAACAACTTGTGCGCCCGCGCCGGTCTCGACCGCAACATCAGGAATATGAAAAACATTGCATAATAAAACCATGCCTTACTTAGCAGCGTGGATTATAAAATTTCCGCGTGCCTATTTTATACTAAGACGTTTTGTCTCTTGATAGTAATCATTAATTCTATTCTTGTGGGAGTAGGTACTTTTGCGACATTTCAGCTTAAACTTCAAGAAATATGTATAGAAGTGTTATTAAATATCTTATTTATACTTGTGGTGCAAGGCGAGGTTCTGAATAACATATCCTTGATTAGACTGTCATCTATCAAAACAAATATTTCTTAGTAGATAGGTATTTCATCTTAGCATATTTTTTTGCACTTGAAGTCAGTACTAACTGCCACACCAGTTTTTTCATTAAATGATGACACTTTAATCAGTTATCTTGCAACGTACCCAGGACTAAAGATCACGCATAATACTTTCAAACAACGCTAGCTAAAAATGGTTTTCTTTTATGTTTTCTATATGTCACGTGCGAGTACGCTCTACTAACCGCTTTAAACTATAATAATACGGAAATATAAAAAAGCGAATTTTCGCCTGATTATGCTGTAACGTGTTGCATACAAACAAGATAGATTAATACTGGAACTTATGTAATTATTATCGACGGTTACCGAATTTGTGACGCATCGCTCGAGACGCACGCGGCTTGCAAACAAGCTGCTTGTCCCAGTTTTATCGACACCGCGACACTGACACCAATATTTTGCTTTCTTTCATAACATAAAACAAAAGCTGACCTCGAAAACGTAATAGGTTACCTATGTGCTAAACTAA
Source organism: Mythimna impura (assembly GCA_905147345.3). Classification (NCBI taxonomy): domain Eukaryota; kingdom Metazoa; phylum Arthropoda; class Insecta; order Lepidoptera; family Noctuidae; genus Mythimna; species Mythimna impura. The sequence continues at coordinate 15,138,285 of LR990357.1, read as the reverse complement.
CGCGTAATCCACTCCTGGAATTATCTAACTCCCTTTTCTGATTCGTGTAGGTAGCTAAAACTTTAATAATGCTAGTGTTTACAAAATACCATGTTAACCAACCAAATAATACGTAGATCCGTACTTAGTTAGCTCATCATGTGAGAGTACTTTCGCGGCCCCACGCCTTCCAGTGACCGCACACTCGCGCAGCCACCTCGCCGCACCGCTGACGTTATGGACCCTTACATAACCACAGCCACAGACTGTCTGCGAAAGTAAAAGTGATTCTCAGCTCGCAGTTTCGAAACAATGACATGCTTTACAAAATAAGGATCAAATGACATCAGCACTTTGATAGTTTTATTCATTTCTGTTACAGAATATGCGGTGGATAACGGTTACCTTTTTATTACTACCGATAATATTCGCGTGCACGAACGCAGAATGGTCATGGGGAGGAAACGCAGACACCAAGTCCGCAGACCAGCCCGAGCAGAAACCTTCAAGTTTATTAGAAGGAGAACAATTACCCGAAGCGCAAGAGAAAAACTTCGAATCGAACAGCACCGTACTCGATGACATCGTTGATGAGCTGGTGAGCAGTAAACAAGGCAGAAGTCTGGGCGGCTTCGACGATGTGTACAGCGATCCCACGATCAAGGATGCCTTGGACGCAGGAGATGACGCTGAAGCAAGAAACCTGATCAAAGGAAGATTGTGTACTCTGGGTCTCATACAAGTACGTATTAAAGAATATAATTCTATATTAATTCAGACAAGCTGAGACTAGAATGGTTTTTATTCTTATGTTACTGTTCTAACGTTTCTTATAATTCAATCATTTCAGTGTGAAGATGAAGACTCGCATGAAAAACGCACCTACCTATCACCTGATGAAGTCATTTACGCCCAACCCGTCGACATCAAGCCTATTGGTAAACCAATTGCATCAATTCAGGTTCGCGGTCCTCCTAGACACTACGGTCCACCTCAGCCTATGCCCTACCCTCCACGTCCTGGAAAATACCCACCTAAGAGAATCGGATATGGTGGCAATGTCAGGCCTGGTTTCTCAGAAAAGTATGGCGTAGCAGGAGGCAATTTCCAATTCTCTCAGTCACAAAGCAATTCACACTTCAACGGACACGAATCTAATTTCGTTACCAAACCACCCATTTACCACCAAGCGACTCAAGGACCCTATGCTTATGAGAACACTAAACCTTCTTACAACAAAGGTTCTTCCGCACACTCCGGTTCCAAAACAGATTCTGTTGTACAACAGCACATCCATCATCATTACGTGCACGACGCTGACAAGAAAGACCCCAAAGTGATAATTAAACCAGTCGCAATCCCTGTTGGATCTATCGGTCAGCTGAATTCACAAAGCCTTAGTGATTACGGGTCGCACTCACAATCTTCTGATATCCTAACAGCAGGGGGCGGGGACTATAGTAGCATTACTTCGGGTGGTTTCAAACCCATGTCCGGCGGGTTTTCGTTAGATAGCAATAACAAGCCGATTTATGAATCTGATACAGTTTATGGCTCACAGTACGGACACAATTCTAACCAAGTTGGTCACAGTGGTAGCATTTTGAGTCAAGGTCTCCCGAATCAGTATTCCAACAATGCTTTCGAAGACCAAAAGTATGGTAATAATCTCGGAGGTTACGCTTCTCAGAATACTGATTTTTACAAAAAAGAACTACATGTTGGAGGATCTCAAAATAGTCTTTATAATCAAGGCCCAGCAACTTTCGAACAAAACAGCGCATATTCCGAAAACTATCATGAAGCTAAAGCTCAAGGATTTCAATGTGTATGCGTAAACTATGATCAATGCCCAAGCCAGGAAGTGATTGGACGCAGAGATGACTTGTACTTACCTATTGACCCGCGTAACAAAGGCAGTGAAATCGTAGCGCTAACCGAAGAGCAATTGGACAGCTTGAACAAAACTGATGCTGTTACAACGGTTGAGAAATCTTTAAATACTACAGAGGCAAAGAACCTAAGCAAACGTGAAACAAAAGAAGATATACCTGCAGAAGTTGAAAAAGAAGCTGAACCGGTAAGCATGAAAAGCCTTAATCATAGTTATAAGCATTTTATATAGAATTTATACATCGCAGGGCAAGCTTTTTCCCAAAACCATCTTACGAGTAACATTTACCTCTCCTCTTCCTATTCTCAGCTATAGAAAACCCTAAAACCTATAGAAATCCCTAAAACTATTCGTATTTTTTATTCATCATATCTCAAAGCCTGGGGTAACACTGTTACACTTGGATCAAATGATATATGATAATTAAATATCCAAATCTAATGTTACAGTTACAAAAGATATACTAAACAATGGGCACTGACACATTATCTAACATTACCTTAAATTATAGTTTCATTTATTGATATAAGTAAATATCACTACAGCGCATCCGTCGATTGCCTGGCTTCAGCGATCATGCCGGTATTGACTACAAACATGTGCAGCCCACGTTTGGTATCTCTTTTTCCTTGCCCCCCGGTGTCCCCGGTGCTCCCAGTCAAACTAATCTCCACCCTTTCAACCCCCAACTCAATCCTTGGGCTCGTTCTGTCACAGCAGGCGGTATTAATCTAGGAGTTGCCGTTGTTAATCCACTACTCTCTCTTCAAATAACCAAAGATGAAGAAGGGGAAAAGATTTATAGACCTCTTCTTCATTTACATATTACTCCAAGCCAACAGAAACTCATGGCCGTTACTAAACTTTTCGATGACAAAAAGGCATTTTTGCTAAACAAGCATCACAATTACCATATGATTTATCCCCCGATGTACCCAATACCTCCGAAGTATCCCGTACATCCTCTGCACCCAGTACACCCTGCACCGGTCTATCCTCCTCCTCAATCACACAATCCACACTATGGTTATGCTCCGTACCCACCTCATCCTATATATTCAAATCATATACCCAATTTTGAAGAACATCCCCATCATCCACCCCACCATGGACCTCTACATCACTCCCCACACTATGATGGACCTCCCCATGAACCTCCTCATTATGAGGGACCTCCTCATCATCTACCTCATTACGATGAAGCGCTTCCAATTTACTCCCCAAATTACGCGGATTACGAGCCAAGTCACTACAGAGAACATGATAATACTATTCCTGCACCTTCAGAAGGTTTTAATGACTATTATGATGAAAATGGTAGAAGTGACGGTGGTGAGGATTATCCTCAGGCCAAACAAAGAAGTTCTGATAATTCTGAAAACATTAGCGATGACACTGACCTGAATAGTCACACGAACCGATCCGCTTATTCCCGCTCCTATGACTTTCCTTCAACCCCTCCTCGGGGAAACCAAACAATTCGATTTCCTGACACACGAAAGAAGAGGCAAATCGATATAGAAAATTTGCCCAATACTGTACAAGAGGTAATTCATGCACTTTTCTTAAAATACTCCTTTGCACCGCGTTTCAATAATTGGCTTGTAAATGTTTTACCATTCTATTCCCACGTAAAACAGTCGCTTTTATGTATGGCTCCAAAAATTCTGTACGACCTCATGTTTCTATTTTTTTTTTCTGTTTTATTTTTAGCGGCAAGGATACTTCGGCCGTCCTCAAGTTCAGCAGTGCAGACCAAACCAAGTGTGCTGCCGTCGTCCCCTACAACCTCAGGCTGCTAACAAAGGACAGTGCGGCATCAGACACTCTCAGGGCATCAACGGCAGGATCAAAACTCCTTCTTACGTTGATGGAGAGAGTGAATTCGGAGAGTACCCATGGCAAACAGCTATTTTGAAGAAGGATCCTAAGGAATCTGTATACGTCTGCGGAGGAACACTCATTGATGGTCTTCACATTATGACTGCCGCTCACTGTGTTAAATCGTAAGTACACCATTTTGTTTTTAGTATAGGTAGATATTAGAGAAAGATAAAATAATCCTTAGGCCACGCCAGGCATCCACGAACGCGTAGCTTCATAGGCGCTTCGATAAAATACGCCAGGCAGCTCGAGCATCACAGCGTACTGAACCCTGTCCACGAGGCCTATTACACGCGTACGATTTCAATCATTTGTGACACTCCCGCCATTTTTACAAAAATAAAATCGTGCTTTCGCTCAATGTACGCCCCGACGTATGGCATGCGGAACGGCAGGGGTCATGAAACCTGCATGTAGCGACGCGAGCACAACGTTGCCGCTTCGTCGACAGTTTCATATTTTTGTATGCAAACTGTGAGCAGGCGTACATGAAGCGTTGATATAATGACGATTACGCGTCTAAGAAGCTACGCGTCCGTAGTCTTAAACTAGATGCAAAATGCATTAGGTACCTTCCTAAAATATTGAATCTTTACAATAACCTTTCCTTATTTCAGATACAAAGGCTTCGAGTTAAGAGTGCGACTCGGTGAATGGGACGTGAACCGCGACGTCGAGTTCTACCCATACATTGAGAGAGACATTGTTTCTGTCCACGTTCACCCGCTGTATTACGCTGGAACTTTAGATAATGACCTCGCTATCTTGAAGATGGATCATCCTGTCGAATGGACCAAATATCCCCACATCAGTCCCGCTTGCCTACCTGACAAGTACTCCGACTACGCTGGACAAAGATGCTGGACCACAGGATGGGGCAAGGATGCCTTCGGAGATAACGGAAAGTACCAGAACATCCTGAAAGAAGTAGATGTGCCTATTCTATCACATGGCCAGTGCCAACAGCAATTGAGGCAGACACGCTTGGGCTACAACTATGAACTGAACCCCGGTTTCGTGTGCGCGGGAGGTGAGGAAGGTAAGGATGCGTGCAAGGGTGACGGCGGTGGCCCCCTGGTGTGCGAGCGCAGCGGCACCTGGCAAATCGTGGGCGTGGTCTCGTGGGGCATCGGTTGCGGCCAACCCGGAGTGCCTGGAGTCTACGTCAAAGTAGCTCAATACTTAGACTGGATCGCGCAGATCACCGGGAAGTTCTCAAATTATTGAAGAGGATGCTATATTTAAAACGAAATGATCGACTCCTAAACTGTAGATACAAGCATCTTATATTTATTTTTAGGATCTAGATGTATTTATTTAATAGGTATTTATTACGTTAGGCTTTGGGTGGTAATATCCAGAGCATCCGAGTAATTGCGTATGCAGGTTTTTATATTTAAAAATAAACTGTATGAATAAGAAATTACATATTTTGTATCATTTATCAATCCGTTAAACGTAAGTATTTTATAAACTTTTTCAACAAATACTGCTGGCTATTTGAATTGCGTACTTATTAAATACCATTCATCAAAACTGACACATTATATGACAATTCAACTTCAACTACTAAAACAAAAACTCATACCAATTGGTGTCACTCTGCTGTACAATACTCGCTTGACATTATTGAAATGACTGCCAAAAGTAAAGGCAAGGGAAATGTACCAAAGTTCAGTAGCACCGTTGACCAGAATGATGCAGCAGGTTTCACTCTACCTGACAGCCTTCCTTGTTCCGAAGTTGACTTCCCGGTGCTCATCAGGAGAAGATCCAAAGCAAACTGGAAGGAGATCGTCGATGAAAGTGATAAATGGCAAAAACAGTTAGAAGAATATGAAGAGAGCAAAAAAGTACCTACACCTAAACAACCGTTCCTTAGTAAGTATCTGCTTTTAATTCTTAGCCAAAATAATTTGCAAATCACTTAGGGAATGCAAAGTGATATTGTGCAGCCATTGTATAACATACCTTAGGAGGTCAGAGATCATAAATGATATTTTTATCTGAGTATTTTGAAATTTCCTCAGACCTCAATTTTGGGCGGTTCATTGAGTCCAAAGCCAAGGTAGCTGCTAGAAAACTAGGCGTTCTTGCAAAGGTCCGACGGTACTTCAATCCGGAACAGCTTCTAATGTTATACAAAGCACAGGTCCGATCGTGTGTGGAGTACTGCTGCAGTACTCCACACACGATTTTGCAGCACCAGCCCATATGTGACTGCAGCAGTCACATATGGGCTGGTGCTGCAAAATGCCATCTAGCAGCTTTGGACTCAGTGGAAAGGCGTGCGAAGAGGCTAATTGGGGATCCAGATTTGGTTAAGTCCAATCTACAAAGCCTCGAGCACAGGCGCAGGGTAGCCAGCCTATCGGTATTTTACAGGTTGCATTTTGGAGAGTGTGCGCGGGAATTGCATGAATTGATTCCGCCATCTCCTTTCTACCATCGGACAACCCGACCGAGTATCCACCCTTACGTTGTTGAAACTTCAACGGTCCGGACTAAGCGTTTCGCTTACTGTGCAGCACTAGGCTCCAAAAGACTAGAGTATCTGGGTCAACCATTTCCAAGACCAGAGGACTACAGGCTCAGCCCCATCAAGGCCATACTGGGACTCATGAAGAAGGTGCACGGAAGGCTGGGGATTGAGTAGAAGGGAGGGGGATTAGCACAAAAGATCCAGAAGGGTCGAAGTGCTCTGGTTTAGGGCCAGCCCCACACACACACACAAGATAAGATAAGCGTTTCGCTTCGTCGTTTATACCGCGTACATCGAAGGACTGGAACAATTTGCCTACTGCGGTCTTCCCGTCCAACTATAATTTAGGTGTCTTCAAGGCTAGAGTGAATAGGCTCTTAATAAACTAGTGCGCCTCACTATCAATGATTGCATCGCTGCTTACCATCAGGTGGGATCGCAGTCAAGCAATGTGAATAAAATAAAAAGTCCACTTTCAAAACGGGCCTGCAGCGCTACCACGTGCTCATAACGCGATCCATTTTACGACCTAAACTGAACTGTTAAAGGGATGGAGCTATACACCCTATATAGCTCCATCCCTTTAACAGTTCAGTTTAGTTTCACGCTCGCATGACTAACATTTTACCACGTCATGGTAAGTCACCTGAAATGTCCATCGTAATTTTTCACCAACCTTGGGTTCATGTAGAACTTTCTTACCTAATAACGATTTGGTTTAATTGAGAAAAGTTTAAAAAATCCTACAGTCAGTATTTTTCTTGCAGAAACTGAGGCTGATTACATTAAGGATGAGGTATTCGTTCAACTCATACCGGCTTTAGTGGAAGCTCTGAACAAGGCTAAGACATGGGACGCTTTTACAAGAGAAAAATGTTTCTTCAACGGCATTGACCACGTCGTGCAGGTAGATCAGCTTTGTGTTTAAATATTGATAAATAATTATATACTTACTGTTAGAAAAACAAGCAGGTTAACACATGAATAAGCAAATCTGACTCAAGCTAAATGAAACTTTCTAGATGGTGGGCCAGAAAGTCTACAGGATTTTTACCACGCCAATTCATTATAGTTGCTGTGTTTTTTATTTAACAATAGGAAACCTAAAATATTAGACATGGAGTATTTTTTGAGTAGCGTAATAGTAATTAGAGACAATAGAAAGACAATGACCGAGCGAACACCAGCGCCAGCGTTCGCTCGGGGTTTAATGAATTAAGAAAAAAATAACGCCTGATAAAAAACAATAGCAATCTACCAAATAGTCAATTTCGTTTGGTTAGGCCTACTGTCCACAGACGCGTGGCTTCATAGACGCGTATTCGTCATTATACGCTTGGTGTACGTCGGGGTAATGTTTACATACAAAACTATGAAACTCTGTCGACGAAGCTGCAACGACACGACGTCACGATGTTTTTTGGTCGAAAACGAATCTTCGGTCGGTCACTTAAAACTAATCAATCATGACTAATGATTGAATGTGGTAGTTATTAGTCATGAATGAATATTTTAATCATTAGAATAGAATAGAATATTTTTATTTGCTTAGAATGTAGGTAAAAAAAAGTTGTTAAATGGTAAAATAGGATCCATGTACATTCTGTCTTAGGAGCGTCCTTTTCGAGGTACATTTTCATAAAACCGCTCTTACGTGATTATAATGTTATTACACATTTTTCTCTAGATATTTTGGATACACAGCTAATAGGGGTTAAACTATGAAATTGCCGTTTTTTAAAACGGGTTACTTTGAAGTGTTATATCTTTGGATTGACTTGGAATTATAAGTTCAAATAAACTTTATATTAAAACTGCTAATGAATTTTTTTTTTTTTTTTGTTGGGAAAATCATCTAATGACAAATCCCGCTCTTGGGCTGAGCGAGAGATAGTGTCAGACTTTTACTGACTAAAAACCCACTCCTGTTCCTTCTTTGCCTTCATCCCGGGGCCCCGGGCTTCGCTTTCACACTACCCGTGGAAACTGCTTATAAATGGAATTTCTATTTTTGTTTCAATCACTTTCACGTAGGAAATTTTATCTCACGAATAACTTTTCTCCTCAATGGGGCAACAAGACAAAATTTCCAAAACGAAATCTATTAAACCAAGAGTACAAAGTTATTTTGTTAGAAGAAAGTCGTAGTTATACGTAATTGATATTGCTTGTCCTTTGAAATGCATAGTTTCTACGTTGGAACTCTTAATATGAAAATAACGTTTTTTTTTTATTGGCTTTCAAGGAAAGTACTGCGATATTTCAGGAAATACAAAACACAAAGAATCCAATAAATACCTCATTTAGGAAAAAGAATAACGTACCTTTAAGTCCGTACCTATACATCAAAAATATTGCATACCTACCGCTTGAGACACATTGTTTCCATGGTAGAACTCGTATTAAAAAATAATGCGCGTTTTCTTAGATTTCATACAAAAATCGTTCTAAATACAGCGATATTACAGAAAACACAAAACACAAAGAAACCGATAAATATCTAATTTCAATAAAAAACTTTTTACAAAAAAAATACAAGTCAGGTGGGGTAAGAGGGACGCCAGGTAAAGAGAAACAGTAACTCTTATATAGAAAACTATAAAGCCCAGCTCTATGGTTACTCCGTCGATAAAACAGTATTAGGTATAGTTTCAATATTTTTGGATAGATGGCGCTACAATACAATAAGTACGTGAGTAAAAGAGAAAGAAAAATTCAGTTGACAAACTATAAAATTGTGACCTAGCGGCGTTTTTTGTGTGCGATTTTTTAAGGATTAAAAACATCTGTGATACGGCAAATTTTGTTGGTAAGTGTAATTCTAATGTTGAATCTTTGTTTTCCGCATGTTATATTGTTTGTAGCATGTGTTTTTAGTGCTTTTTCGGTGTCATCAAAAACGTAACCTACAAAATACCAAGCCGGTAAAGAGGAACTACCATACCAGGTTAAGAGAAACACTATGTTCCTCTTTCCCGGTTTTAGGGGTAACAAACATTTTGCAAGTTGAAATATCACCTATCTAGATTAGGTAGGTATAGATAGTTTAACTCATCTTGGCGCGCGGAGCTATGTGTGCATGCGCTTGTTATTATTATACAGCTTTAATTTGTGTGGCAGTGACTTGGGCCAATTGACAGTCATCTTCCGAGCACAATATATTAAATAAAATATAGGTACACAGATATTTACCCACACAAGGCACTATGTGTGCGCCCCAAACTGTGTTGATATCTCTAAAACAACAGTGTTGTTATATTTTGTGGTAAGACACGAACAATTGATTAATGTTGTTTTTTTTATAGAGGGTTTGATCAACATAATTATATCTTGTTTTGTTAATTACTACTCGTAAATTGCATAAAACATACACACCACTAATTAATTGTTAATCGTGGTTTTCACAATTATACTAAAAAAACCAGTCGTTAGTGACAATTAATTAATTGTTAGTTGTCCCTGTAATTTATTTTTGCCGTATTGGAGGTACATACATTTATTTGTTACAGAAAAAAGTAAAATGCCTCGAAATTATATAAGAAAAACCGAACGGAGCTCTTACCCGAAAGAAAAATTATTAGAAGCAGTGGCAGCTGTTAAAAGTGGTGTACTGTCGGGTTATGCAGCCTCAAAACATTATGGAATACCAAGAGCAACTATAATCAATCGGGTTTATGATCGTAAAGGTGTAAAGTCTAATACTTTGGGGAGGGCCACAGTTTTGTCGCAGGACGTAGAAGAAAACCTTGTTAAAAACTTGCACATAATGGAAAAATATGGTTTTGGCCTAACTAGAAAGGAATTGATGGAGACTAGGACTCTATGTAGAAAAGATGGCTGTGAAGAATCCGTTCAAAAATGGTGTTCCTGGGGAAGATTGGTTCCTTGAATTTAAGAAGAGACATAATCTTTCCGTAAAAAAACCGCAACCGGTTGAGTATGCACGAAAAAATGCTTGTAGGCCAAATGTAATTTATCCATATTTTGATTTGCTTGAGGAAACCTTGGACCAACTGGATCTTCGCAACAAACCATCCCATATATGGAATGTAGATGAAACGAGCTTCAGCAAAGATCCCTCTAAGTCTAAAGTAGTTGGTCTTAGGGGATTTACTTCTACAAGAACGATAGCATCTCCTGGAAAAGATAATACTACTGTCTTGTTGGAGTGTAATGCTCTTGGAGAAAAAGCTCCCCCTTTAATTATTTTCAAGGGCAAAAATGTATGGGACGAGTGGACCTCAGAAGAAGGCTATCCAGGAACAGCGTATGCTGCTACATCTAATGGGTGGATGGAGACAGCTGTTTTTGAGGCGTGGTTCGAAAAAGTTTTTCTACCGACAGTAGGACAAAAACGTCCTATACTTTTGGTTTGGGTCGTCCATCACTCGACCCATGTAGGTGTAAATATTATTGAAAAGGCCCGAGCCGCAAAAATAACGATTTTAAAAATTCCTCCTCATACCAGCGATGTTTTGCAACCATTAGACTTGGCAGTAAATAAATCTTTTAAAGATAAGTGGGATGCAACTTTAGTCAAATGGCAACGATCAAACATCGGTAAGCAACTCCCGAAAAAAGAGTTCGCAAAAATTCTTGGCCAAATTTGGACTGCTATAGATTCTAATGTGTGTGCAGCTGGATTTAGAAAAGCAGGAATTTACCCACTAGATAAATACATTGTTCCAGAATCTAAATTTAACCAAATTCTTTTGCAAGAATGGAAACAAAATTTAACATCAAATATTACAAATTTTGTCAACGACATAACAAAGACTCAAGAAATTCGTCCTACAAACCATTTCCAAAGTCACCATCAATTGAGCAATCCGTCAAATAGTAGTTCAAGTCCAGATTTGTTATTTAACATTGTTTTATTAAAAATTAATTCCTATATACATCAGACGCAAACTCAAACAGAAAAGCCAAAATCTAAGGTTCAAATTCTTGAAAACCGGCTAGTAACATTCGAAGATTTACTTCTAATGAACATAAAAGCAGGGACAAGTAATAAACTTAAAAGAAGAAAAATTGCTACTGGCGCGGAAGTAATCACACACGATGATGTTTATAGAAGATCTAAGCAAATAGAGTTAGAAAGAACTGAAAAACTGAAACAAAAACAAGAAAAGAAGACCAAAGCAAACAGGATACAAATTTCATTAAACAATAAAGAAAATGACGATGTTGTTAACACTGCAGAGAAAGACGAAAAAAAATATATAAATACCTCAATAGAACAAAAACTTAAACGAAAACCTAAAACAACTAAAAAAGATAGTAAAAACAAAAATAAAGAAAAAAAAAAAAAAAACACGAGTGCGAGCTTCATCCATATCGACCAGCGCAAGTGAAATGGATATAGAAATTTGTGATGACAGTGATAATGATTTAGATTATGAGCAATATTGCGAAGGCTTATTGATTCAGGAAGACGAAGAAGTGGCGATAAATAAACAGATGCGAGCTAATTCTTCGCAGAATGAAATGGAGGATGACAGTAAAGATGAGCAAAGAGAGAACAAGTCAAATTTAAAAATTAATCAAAATGATTGGCTGTTAGTTAAATTTTGCACGAAACAATTCGTTAAACATTACGTTGGAGTAGTGTTACACATCAATGATGACGGTGTGCCAGTGGTTAAATATGTTAGAAAGACAGTGACTAAAATAGAAGACCAGACAATGTTCACTTATCCTACTTTGGAAGATATATCTGAAGTCAAGCATCATGAGGATATTGTTGCAAAGCTACCTAAGCCAGTTATTGGCCGTAGGGGCCAAATTATTTTTAAAATGTCTTTCCAAAATTTTAATGTTCAGTAAATTAATTTTATGATCCACCCGCGGCTTCGCATGTATACATGCTTTTATTATAGTATCACACCAATACGGGATAAAAGATTATTGGTTAAGACTGATGAGGTGGTGGTGGTGTATGATCTATATTAGAATTTAAGGCCTATGCCAATTTAATTTTAGAAGTTCCTATTCTAAATTTTTTGGTAATATTTATATAGAAAGTAAGCAAAGGTTTTTTTAGTTTTGTTTATTTATTTAAATAGAACATAGTCATGTTGATTGAGACTGATTAAAGTAATGAAGAATATTTTTTAGTTATAAGTTAAGCCATATTTAACTAATTTTGAGAATATTTTGGTCATTATGTATACACGCAGTGCACTGTATTTAATCGTTTATGCATAACAATCAGAGTGAAAAAATGACAGAAAAGTGTTTTAAGTTTTTTTTTTTTTGTACGTTTGTTAAAGTACAACAAAGAGTTTCACAATTATTTGTGTTTGTTTTTATTCAGTTGAGTTTCTCAAAGTTGAAAAAGTGATTTAAATACATTAATAAATAAACACTTACTTAGTGACATTCATCGTTTATTTTTCTTCAATTTTTATTAAAAACCAAATTTATTTGTTTTTAACATTCGTAGTTTACCACCCCTGACCTTACTAATATGTTCCTCTTACCCCAAATTTTCTTTATTTTTCGGTAATGCTAAATTAAACCATATTTTAACTACGGTATGGTTTCATTTCCATTAGGACGAAAGACAGTTCTCAAATTTCTAGAGATACATATAAAAATACGTGTTTTTACTTGTACGAATCGAAGTGTTTCTCTTACCCCAAATTTCGGGAAAGAGAAACAATTAGAAGACCTGGCTTCGTTGTCAGATTGTTCCGTTATTACTGGAACAATCAATTTCTGTGTTAAAATAATAATTAGCATGGTTCGTTAGCAAAACTTTGTTTGTATTGCTATTAGAATACATACATATTTTTACTAGCTGGAGGTCGTAATGTTCAAAAACCAGTAAACTATGTTCCTCTTACCCCACCTGACCTCAACCGACTTCAATAAAAAAACACTGAAAAGTGCAAAATAACTTTAATTTCAGAAGTCGGTGTTTCTATAATAGTTTTGTCTCTTCGTTATTTAACTCCGACTTCCGAAATTAAAGTTATTTTGCACTTTTCAGTGTTTTTTTACATTGAAGTCGGTTGTATTTTTTTTGTAAAAAGTTTTTTATTTTTCACTTTTTAGTTATGGTACCACCACTAAAAAGTACCCTTCAGCCATACTTAAATGCCTTATAGCGAGAGTGCATCTCATGACAATTCTAATAATACCAAACACGGTTAGATTAAATTAATTTAGGTATTACAGAGTTCCGGTGCCTAACTTCAGGCTTCATCATCAGATCAGTTCGATATATTACCCCTCTTCTTTCAGTCGAGTCATCGACTACACGTATAAACAAAGCAATTTTACTTGTTACGACAGTTCTGCTGTGATCCCATGAGGAGTTCTGTTTCATATCTACGAAGTTCATGATCAGATCATAACAATATTTCTATGGGACCAACTTGGAAGCATAACCTTTCAATCAAAAAAAAAAAAATTCAAAATCAGTCTATAATTGACCGAGAAATCGGTGAACATACATAAAAAATAAAAATAAAAAACATACATTAGCCGAACATATAACCTCCTCCTTTTTGAAGTCGGTTAAAAAAAATATATAAAGTTTATTGAACTTATAATTCCAAGTCAATCCAAAGATGAGATAACACTTCAAAGCAATTCTTTTTAAAAAACGGCAATTTCATTCTTTAACCCCTAATATCTTGTGCTCTCCATAATGTACCTACTCATATATTAAAAATATAAAATAGTACATCAATAGAAGCCTTGCACATCTAGTCGAGATTCTGAATAACGTCAATTTTTTCTGAAAAACTTTTAAGGCATTAAATAAAAACACGTAAGTAGGTATTTCCCGGAACAATTTTTGTGAATAATTATTCGAGTAAATCACGGAATTACCGAATGCCAACAGTTTTCAGGCGTTATCTCTCTCTATCTCTCTTTTTGCATTGCCTTTTCATCAAACATCGTGTTGGATTTATAGATGAAGCAACAAGCTTGAATTTGACGATAGGCGATTGGAAAAGGACCCTCTTAATATAGCATGCAAATGTAATACAAACTAGAGGATATTGAACACATTACAAAAGGTTATCATTTAGGAAATCCTTAATTATATTATTTATCAATCATCAGTCATACCAAATTTTGTCCAACTCTGCTACCTACTAATGTTCAATGACAAAATTGGAACTGTGTTCCTAGACTTCCTACCTAACCTACAAACCTGTTGAACTGTGTTCCTAGACTTCCTACCAAACCTACAAACCTGTTGAACTGTGTTCCTAGACTTCCTACCTAACCTACAAACCTGTTGAACTGTGTTCCTAGACTTCCTACCTAACCTACAAACCTGTTGAACTGTGTTCCTAGACTTCCTACCAAACCTACAAACCTGTTGAACTGTGTTCCTAGACTTCCTACCTAACCTACAAACCTGTTGAACTGTGTTCCTAGACTCCCTACCTAACCTACAAACCTGTTGAATTTTTCTAGGTTCTGTGGAACAACAACCCTCGTTATCCGTGCCGTAAGGAGAGTGATTTGCATGTATTCAACATGCCCTGGGTCAGAGCAAGTCTTAAGACCAAGTACGAACTATACTACTTAAGTATTTAGTAGAGAAAGCTTAGTCGTAGATAAATGTGATTTCATTCCGTAATTCTAATATTACCTACTTTTATATTCATCTCCATTATATAGTACTAAAACCATCCAAAGCATGGCTATATAGGTAGGTACCTATATGTAGAAGTTTTGTAAATAAATTAGGGCTGAAACTGCGTAAAGTGGACGCCCGTGCGGTCCCATACAAAAATGCTCCGTCATCCGTCGCATCCGTCGCAGGGAGCCGGGCCCCGTGCCCGTTTTGCTACGCACGACTACATGCACACCGTTAAAGTTGAACTAGAGACACTGCGTAGGTAATAATCCGTTTATGCGGCGGGGACCGTCCGCGTGGACACGCGCGTGCACACGCGCTTTGTCACGCGACGGTTGCCCGTCGCGTTAAAGGCTTCGCGGAGCGACTTCCACTGTTCTAAAGATTTTCCCACGTTAGGAAGCCTTAGAATGACTTGAATAGCTGATTCCTTGACGCTAGGGTCTCTGCATAGAGGGTTGTATGTAGGAGACGCCTTAAATGTTGAATAAATGCGTTAGGCAATTGAATGACCCGTAACTGTCCCATCATTATCTATTGTTTCTGTTTCTAATAGTCATTATGGATAATCGCTTGTAGACTGCCACTATTTACACTTTGCACAGCACACAGTTACGCCTTTAATCATCAATCAATCCAATTCTTTCAGTCCTCGTCCGTACTATCCAAAGTCCTGGCTATGGCCTGAGGAGTACGCGGCCACTCTCATACAAAAAACTGTTCGTCAGTACTGCTATTTACACTTTGCACAGCACACAGTTACGCCTTTAATCATCAATCAATCCAATTCTTTCAGTCCTCGTCCGTACTATCCAAAGTCCTGGCTATGGCCTGAGGAGTACGCGGCCACTCTCATACAAAAAACTGTTCGTCAGTACTTCATACAGAGACAAGAGGAAGTACAAGAAATGCGCGATTTCTGGAGGGTAATCATCACTATTGATTTTATCACACAAGTTTCAGGAAAAATTAGGGAAGAATATTAAAACTGCAATGTGTTGTCTCGTTGTAAACGTCTGCGTGTAAGCCGCACGATACAAAACTGTCCAGGAGCAGTTCTTTTGCTGCTCAGAATGTGCAATCAGTAGCTAAGCGCGATGACTGCATAGGTAGGTTACATTACATTTGACAGACAGAGCAGCAGCGTGTGTCTACTGGTGTATCCAGACCTGGCGAATGCCGCTCGCGAGCCGCTTGCGAGCTGCGCGCGTGCTGGTCGCATGCTGCTCGCGTGCGGTTAGAGCCTAAGTTTGGTACGCCGCCCTAGTGCAGCTCCGGCAAGGCTCGAGTGAGGCGCGCATGCAGCGCGCGAGCTTATTTCGCGTTGAACTATGTATGTGTACCGCGAGCGGCACGCGCGCATCCCCTGCGCCGCTCGAGTACGGCGCGTAGCTTGCGCGCGAGTGGCGCAGGGGCTTCGTACGAGCATGAAATGCACGCGCGCAGTTCGCAAGCAGCTCGCGAGCGGCTCACCGCACCATAAACAATGTACCCATTTCTACCTACTATACTAGTTCATACTGTAGCACGGAGGCGTAGCTCTAAAGGTAAACGCACATTTATCCGAACCGAACGCACATTTATCCGAACCGAATGCGTCGAACGAATCGAAAGAAAATGAATTTTCGAAATGTTCACACTGGAGTCCTTCCAGATTTTGGACGATTCGACGCGGTTATGTGTGGTTTCATATAATTTCTTATAATAGTAGGGGAGGCCAGGATGCTAAATTTGCAGTTACTACAGCGTCATGGGGACCTATTTGATTGTGAAGATTAGGTTCTCAAACGAAAAAAAGTGACAAGTTTCCATTTTAATGGGGGGAAGAGCATGTAAGAATTTTCAAAAATATAAAAAAAACAGTCACATGGAAATACTCGAGCGCGTCAGACATTCATAGTTCAAATTCAACTAAATTCAATTATTTTGGTCGGCAGAGTCTTAAACGACCCATATTTTCCATGGTGGGACGGTGCGAGAGAGTGAGAAATAAAGAAAGAAAGAGTGACTCTTTCTTTATCTCTCACTCTAGGCGCGGAGTGGGGAATACACAGTTCTCAGCATCTGTACGCTTCATCCTTTATCGATGGTTTCAGCTACATCGCCCCATGAAAACCGTCAGATTATGTTTTTCGTAATCTTGATAGGATATCCTTCAAAATAAAAAGAAATTCAATCGCCCTCGAGTATTTCAAGGTTTCGTCCATTTCCTTAGGCCACGCTCAAATTGTCAGATTATTGAAATATAAACTTTTCTGCATAATGTCAACTTACCTTGTCTAAATCTGACGCGCTCGAGTTTTTCCGAGGAACGGTTTTTTTTACTAATCTGCCGGGCTGCCCTCAACGCATATAAGCATAAGCATAATCAGCCTTTTAATGTTCCCACTGCTGGGACTCAGGCCTCCTCTCTAAGAGAAGGAATGGGCCATAATCCACCACGCGGGCCCAGTGCGGGTTGGTGAATGTCACATGTCTTCAAATTTTTGGTTCTAGGACATGCCGGTTTCCTTACGATGTTTTCCTTCACCGTTTTGAGAGCAGTGGTGATGAAATAAATTACACAAAGTAATGCGCCTGGTTGGGTTTGAACCCGCGTCCTACAACTCGTAAGTCGGGGTCGTTACCGCTCGGCCACCACTGCTCTCACGACGCCCTCAACGCACCCCACTATAATAAGGGTTCATATGTGGTAGGGGTACATTACAGCATAGCATAGCATAGTCGGCCTTATAATGTTCCCACTGTTGGGACTCAGGCCTCCTCTCTAGGAGAGGGAATGGGCTGTAATCCACCACGCGGGCCCAGTGCGGGTTGGTGGATGTCACATGTCTTCGAATTTTTGGTTCTCGGACATGCCGGAAAACATTCCTCACGATGTTTTCCTTCACCGTTTTGAGAGCAGTGGTGATAAAATAAATTACACAAAGTAATGCGCCTGGCTGGGTTTGAACCCGCGACCTACAACTCGTAAGTCGGGGACGTTACCACTGGACCACCACTGCTCTCTGTACATTACAGGGTGCAAGCTTTCTCCCCATATGATTTTCTGACGCGCTCGAGTAACGCGAAAAATCCCCACTTGGGCGCCCCCTACTATAAAGAATTCTAGAATTCTTTTCTTTCAATTTGTTCGACGCATTCGGCTCGGATAAGTAAATGTGCGTTTACCATAAGACGACGCCTCGCCGCTACGTTCCACTTGTATAGGTTGCGCAGAGAACTACGTGAGTGACAACACAACCAACAAGTACAAACGTTCGTAGGTGACGTTATCACCATCGTCGCCAAGCATCCATGCGTAGCGTGCCCGTATACGACACTATTGCACCGTTTAGTCAGTCTATACGAATCAAGATTTTTTTTGTAGATTTTATTCCTAAACCTTTCCCTGTGTTCCAGAAACTTGAAGTGGAAAGCCAAAACCAAGAAGTCTTGGATGCCAATCCACTTTTGGCCAAAGCATTTGCATCCTCATCACATCTTAAAAAGTAATGATTCGCCCTGATACAAATGCATTTTTTCCATGATATTTCTAAATGTCATGATTTTTAAAAACATATTTTTGGGAATAATGAACTCCAGGTCTGGCAACCAAATTGTGGAACATCATGAAATATTGTTAATTTGATTTATCATCTACTTTATTCTATAACATAACTAATATTAAATACACATGTAATAATAATATTGTTTGTTGTTTCCTTCAACTAAGGGGTACTCCCTCATAGAGAGAGGGACTGACAGGTTTTCCAAGGCCCATTGTGAATGCTACTGTGGGCTTTTCATCACCTTTAGCTATCCTCTTTACTCGGTTGGGACTGTGATTGTAGGAGATAGGCATTGTGAAGTCTGTCATTATCTGGAAAACAATGAAAAACACTTATATACGGGTATTATACTTAGAGGTATGCAGAACAGAGTGTAAGGGTGCATTTCCAATGAAGAGGAGCTGGGCAGGTTGGAATGAAGAAGAGCAGTAAAAGTGGCAAGTGTGTTTCCATTGAAGAAGGCCGGAGTGGAGTTGAGCTACCCTCCGCTTCGTGATCTCCGCTCGGCACCACAGCCCGCTCGATTCCGTTCTGTCCAGCTCGGGGCTGCAACATGCAACCATTTGTTTTATTTGAAATCGCGCTCCGCTCCAGTTACACAGTTCCCACTGATTCAGATTGAAGATTTCGAGCACTGTGATTGGCCAATTCCCGATCCACTCTTTACTCAGCCCAGCTCTGCTTTAATGGAAACGCACCATAAAGTCCCGCAAACCACCGTTGGTTGATTTCGAGGTGTACGTTACCCCAACATGAAAGTTGCACGTAGAGCGAAGTAAGTGGAACGTATAATTAGTGCGTAATCTGCTGTAAATGTGGGCCACATACAAAATTAGTGCGTGTTGTCGTTTTAGAAAAAAATGGAAAAAACGATTCCTACTGGAGTAACGTTACCCCAACAAGAAAATTTTGAACGACTAATCGGAGAGAGAAATATTGTATATGAGCAGATAGATCATGCTTGTGCAAAGATGTGCCCCGAAAATATAATTGGTAAGTCTTCAGGTTTTCGAGATATTGCATTTCCTGTTGGAGTAACGTTCTGCAGAATCGTGCATCTCTAAAACCATTGTATGTGCGGCTGTACTATAGACATACACGGGTAGCTCTTGTATTGTGAGTATATGTGATAGAATTAGATTTATAGAAATATTTATAATTTTCGAGTAATCGCAATTTTTTGAAAAATCGAAAAATTATCACAGCGCTTTAGTGAGAAAACGAATAAGCTCCTTGAAAATGGTATTCAGTCCTGTTAGACGTTTACTATAACTATAAAAGCTCACATACATGTGTTATTGAATAATATTGCTAAAACTGGATCAATCCAAGATGTGTAGGTGTACACTAAAATTAGTGCGTTTAATCAAGTAATATATAGTGAAAATTCAGCTTTGAATGTTGCGTACATAAGAAAATATAATCAAAAAACCAAACATGTAGATACCCGACCAAATTCGAATGATCACAAAAAATCGACGGATTAGTACATACACATGATCTTCTTTATTGAACGGGTTAAGCCTAAATTATTGTCCGTACAGTCCCGTTCAAACGTTTGTTAGCAATAATAATATGACCTAATTTAATAATACTTAATAGGTTTGATAAGTGTCTGTTTGTAAAATCAAAATAACATTTTCTTTACTTACTATATATGTATATATCACATGGATTTCGATACCAATCAAAAAGCAATAAAAAAAAAATATGTGGAAAATCATCTAACGACTTCTCGAGAGAAGTCGTTAGATGATTTTCCACATAATTTGTTTTAAGTCTGGCACCCTAGAGCGAACTCTAGGGTGGAATGAGAAGGCGTGCTAGACTTTTACTGAATAAAAGCATGCCTGTGTCCTCCAGTTGTCCTTCAAGGTCTAGGACCACAGATTTCCCCGTCAAAGTCAAAAGCCAAAGTCAAAAAGTTTTTATTTCACATACATGGGCACTTATAAAACGTCAGAAGCTAGTGCACGGTTTCAAATTGGCCCTGGAGATGGAGAAGAACCGGCAAGAAACTCCATGGTTAGGTACTCTTTTAAAAAAGTGGTTGTTTACAATATTTTCATATTACGGGACTTTCACTGGGTAAGCTTAGTATCAGTTTATCTAGTCCGTAATGTTCTAATTTCAAAAGTTAGGTTTCGTAATAAAGGCAATCAGATGCCTTTAGGAGGTCACAAAAGATCCCTATCGATCCCAGGCCCTATGTTGAGCTTCTTTCCACGCTGCAAATATGCGTATTAGTAAGGTGACACCACCGTCAGTCGTATAATGTTCTCTGGTGAAATCATACTGCTGATCGTCTAAGATTTTATGGGTGTTAAAATGATAGAGCATTTGATTGAGCATTATTTTTTCAAACGCCTTGCTGAGAACCGGCTACAAGCAGACAGACAGACAAAAATTTTTTTAATCACATTTTTGGGTTCGGTGTCGGTCTAGTAACACCCCCTGCCATTTATTTTTTTGATATTTTCAATGTAAGTACAGAATTTTCACTTCTACAGATTTATAATAAGTATAGATAAACTCGCGTTTGGCCACTATCTCACCTGATGGTAAGCGATGATGTGGTGGACGATTTAGTGTCTACTGTTGCCGAATTTAAAAAGTGGTATAACTTTACTATATTTCATTATAATTATCTCGAAACAGTCCTTGGTCCACAATAACATACACACGTCATGTGCTTTCGATTCTATTTCACAAACGTTTTCAATCGGCTATAAATAGGTAAAAATTTAAAGACTCACTATGTATCTATTCTAACAAGTAGACTTTTACATGTAGCATAATATTACATTTCCCACGTCGTTCGATTTTACTATTTAAGTCATCGTAACATCCAAATAAATTACTGAGTGTTTTCGATAGCAGTGAGCACTTTAATATACAATGCCGTCTGGTTTTGAACTCGGTTCGTACTCTATGACAAACAAAATGGTGTACTTTTTATTATTTATTCCAATGTTTAGAGGCAGATCATCCAACATGGCACACACGTCATGAAGTTCAAAAATTATAATGTCTTTAACATTTTATGTGAATGTACGTTTCCAGCCTGACAAATATAACACTCAGGAGTAAACTCTCTTGTCAAACATGATTCGCAAGCTTCTTGTAGATGCTTGAGGCAAAGAAGGAACAGGAGTGGGTTTTTAGTCAGTAAAAGTTGACACTCTATCTCTCGCTCCGCCCAAGTGCGGGATTTGTCATCTGATTTGTCAATTTGTCAGATGATTTTCCCACCTTAAAAAAAAAACCTTTAGTAAGTATTTATTTAGTTTTTACCTTCTTTTTGGAACTAAGTTTTACAGCTCTATTTATAAAACCATGGTGCTGTACTAAAAAATCTCACGCGTTGGTTTTTTTGTGTTAAAATATATAGTTTTCAAATCTTTGAAATGGTTTTTAACATTTGAACTTGATGCATCGTCTTTGGCATTTGTGAAATATTTGTTCATAACGCAACCCCACAGTGGATTTTTTTATAGTCGTTTTATTGTACTGTTCAACTCCGGTAAGAAATAATCATTTTGATCCAGCCGCCTAACGCGAGCGTCCTAATGTGTTGGTCGAGGCTCTTGGATGTTAAGCCATTGCCTGACACGACTATCGATACAATGATCACCGAGTCCATATCCCACGTGTCGACAACGTCGCGAGAAAAGTCAATATTACACGACGCAATAGTACCTATAGTTTAGTCATTGTTACAGTTTCTTTTATACATATGTATTAGTTTATTATTTTGTAAGATTATTTGTGTATTTTATCTTTGGGCCTTAGTTGCCTGATAATAAATGATTATTATCATTTATTTATCTCAGCACCCTAAGGTCCTGGACCTTTGGAAGGCGTACGAGGAGCCGAAACCAACTCGCAGAGGCCCTTTTAGACGCTTTTAATGGAAAGTGGTACGAACCGGTGATTATCCCTGTACGCACTATGCTAGTGCATCCAAGGACAACCCCCGGTTGGTGGGAAACTATTGCGACATATGGAAAACTAAGATATAAGGCTATGGTTTTTGGAGTCTTAAGTGGACTGGTTACCAGGAAATATGTTAAGACTATGGCCCCTGCCTAAACAATGTTTTTAATATCCATCGACAAAAGGCAGGGGGTGACTTGCACACTCAATAAATGGGCCCCCATAAACGGTCGCTAGCACTAAGTGACGTAGCAACAAGAGGGCAACATATCCTGAGGTGCTTAAGGAGTGGAGAGGTATACCACGGCTATCAGGACAATCCCGGAAGTACGGTCAAGATCCCTACCAGCACCTTACTGGATTATACATCCTTCTCCCGAGCACGTTTGCTCTTGCGAATCTCCACTCAAGCCAGCCAATAAAGGCAAGAGAGAGGTGGGAGCTCTGTTCCTCGTCAGTGTTCACTACGGCCGGCCAATAAAGGCAAGCCGGAGATGAAGAACAAGAATTTTCCCGGGAGATCGGGTCCGTGGGGTCGCTAATGCCCAACAGTTCGCCACAAAACTGCCCTGCGGATTTATTTATTATCATTATTATTAATATTCTTAATTTGTTTATCTTTCTCGGCTTTCACGAGGTTCTCGTCATGTGGAACGAAAATAGTTATTATTATTTTGGTAAAACGTGGATTTTTTCTTGGCTCTGGCTAGTTTTTGGCTACCTATATTAACGGGCTAAGTCAAGTCAATGTAACGTGTCTGTGGTGGGTGTAGTGTGAATGTTATTTATTATTAAGTATTTCCTTTATTTATTTTCTGTACATATTTTTAAATATTACTTAAAACACATAAAAAAACATTACAAAATATAAAAAATAGTAGTCCGACGGTATATTTATTATTATTATTATCCAATAAAAAGTTTATTTTGTTACTTCTTTTCTACTTCAGTGTAGTAAAATTAAGAAAGTCATGTGTATGTACTAATCAGTCGCTTTTTGTGATCATTCGAATTTGGTCGGGTAGCCAGCCGTTATCTACATGTTTGGTTATTTGATTATATTACTTATGTACGAAACATTCAAAGATGAATTTACACTATATAACACTTGATTAAACGCACTAATTTTTAGTGTACACCAACACTTCTTGGGTTGAGCCAGTTTCTTGTATGTTGACGTCAAACTTAGGGCACCGTCGTCTCGACTTTTAACAATATTATTCAATAACACATGTATGTGCACTTTTGGAACTATTTTATGGTAAACGTATAGCAAGACTGAATACCGTTTTCAGAGAGCTTATTCGTTTTCTCATTAAAGCGCTGTTATACTTTTTAGATTTTTTTAAAAATTGCGATTACAATTATAAATATTTCTATAAATCTAATTCTGTCACATATCGCACATATCAAGAGCTACCCGTGTATTAGGAAATGCAATATCTCGAAAACCTGAAAACGCACCAATTATATTTTCGGGGCACATGATTAAAAATTAATCATGATTCATTTATTGTCGGCGACGAGGGTCCCATGCAGGCACCAGGGCGCAAGTAGTGGTCGAGACCACCTAACACGCAAGTAGTTTTTTGTCATGTTTTATATGTTTAGGATAGGATGTTTTCACTTATTAAATGTTAATTTGGATTAATTAGTTAGTAACTCATTAGGTTTAATTGATAAAGACTGAGTTTTGCTAATTTAAGTGTATAAATAAGTAGCATCTAACGTGTTTCTAAAGATTTTTATGTTTTGTTGTGGATGGCAGAATACAATTTAAGTTATTGTCTTTATTCTGTCTGTAATTAGCACCTTCATTAATTAGTGAGGTCGGGAATAACAATGTATATAAGATTCTAATAAGATCTTGTAAGAAAATTCGATCTTGATGAAGAAATCGTTGAATTTATATGTTGTAGTAATGATAAGGATAATATTCTATTACTGTTAATTAGTGTTTTTTAGCCTAATAGAAGCTATTAGTAACAATAGATCTCAATTTGCAAGGATTTAGATAAAGTTGAAATTCTAAAATGTTCGCGATCTTTTACGTAATTAGAATTTGAAAATGAGACTTTTTATTTGATGACTAATTAGCAAGAACATTATGTAATTAGTTAGGATCTGTCTAGAAAATGATGTTATAACAAATAGAATCCTAATTAGAATCTTATTGGAAGAGATATAAGAAGTTTTGTGTACATGAATGTGGTCGAACTAGAATATTTTACAGTTTTTGTTCTAGAAACTTTTTTATGTGCAAATGTATGTGAAATATTATTGTTTTATGTGAAAGTAGAGATTGTAACCGACATTTTCATGTATATATTGTCATGGTTTTGTAAAACAATAAATAAATACGGCGTCAGAAAGGGTTCGGCTGAAGTGAAATTGAAGCGAAATTTAAAGTAAATTTAGAGCAAAATACGCGGTCCCCGTTAACAGAACTTAGCGGGGTATATAAGACGGGCTGTTTTTTGGTCCGATGTCAGTCGAAAACGTGCCACCGAAGAGGCAAGAACACTTAGGAAAAAGCTTCAAGCCGAACCCCGAAGAACCTTTTCAAGTCGAAAACGTGTTTGATTTCTCTTCGGTATCCCCTCTGAGGTCCTCCTACGTGCTCCGTCGTCGTCGAAGATACGCATTCAGGGGTGCGTGGTGGCGTACGTGACCAGCGAACCAGTAAGGCAGCGTACGTCAAAAATCGGGTTGAACTGTCCCGAGGGCTCGGTAGCTGCAGGGTACGACCCGCTACCGTCAACACCTCCTAACAGGGGTTAGTCCGCCACATTTATGATTGATTTAAGTAATCTTGACTAAAAAATTTAATCATAATTGTGACTAAATAAATTAATCATTACTTTCAATCATTGGTTAAGATTGAATAAATAACAATATAAAAACAACAACAGCTATTATTAGAAATTTTGAACATCAGAGATATCTTCTTGTTTCATACCTTTCAGATTGCGATTTTTTCGTATGTAGGTTTTAGATTTTAAACTTTTTTTGTTCTTTTTTTAACAGTAAACAAACATAAAATTAGTAATGGCTAATGACTAAAACTAATTAATCATGACTAATAATTATTATTATCATTTAGTTGTTAGTCATTAGTCATGATTGAATATTTCAATCATTAGTCATCAATCATCAATCAAACTAAATTTTGCCTATCACTTTATTCCAATTATATATTTATATTTGGAATAAAGTACATTGACCCTCCTACATTTATTGACATTCTTAATTTCAAAACTGGAAATAAAGACATGAAGGTGTCTTGAATAGACATCTATCATGATCCTTTACATTTTATAGTAGGTACCAAAAAACAGTTTTTTTTTTTTTGGGTAACTACACAGAGATATTACCTTTATTCCAAATTTATCTGGTGCCTACTATACTATCATAGTTGAAACAAGCTAATCTGACAATCTGTCAGTCAATTAACACATTCATTACCACTACGATTTTCGCGATGTTGTCCCGGATGCCGCCTACATTTTACGTTGGACTCGCTGGGCGAGTCGCCGGCGCTGTAACACGAATTGAATCGACTCGCCACGCGAGTTCAGTGGCATAGCTTTAGGGTGAAAACAATGTTTTGTTATTTTTGTGGCCGTGACAGTGTACGTTACGTGTTTAACGCAATTAAAAAGTGTTTAACTAACATACGGTGTAATTTAACATATAAAAATGGCAAGAAACACTATAGATAAA
This sequence comes from Mythimna impura, assembly GCA_905147345.3. Classification (NCBI taxonomy): domain Eukaryota; kingdom Metazoa; phylum Arthropoda; class Insecta; order Lepidoptera; family Noctuidae; genus Mythimna; species Mythimna impura. The sequence continues at coordinate 15,112,231 of LR990357.1, read as the reverse complement.
AGAAAAGGTAAGTTTGTTTCGTAATTTATGCAGTGACTGTCAATCTTATAAATAGTGGTTATTGTTGAACTAAAAAAAAAAATTCGAGCCCCTACAAGATGTAGAACACAATCCGCCGTTGTTTTACGAGTGAATGTGACTTTTGGTAAAATGAAAATAAAAGTATCAACCGTACATATAGATATTTCATTAATAAAAGTTTGAGAATCTATGTCAGTGAACTCGCCTAGCGAGTTCAAGGCATTGCAGAATAGTTTATTTTCTTTCGATTATAAACTGGGTCTGCACACCCGGCCCACCACGTAATTCTTTAGATTAGGGTATATTTAGTCTTCAGTATCATTTTAACCAGAAAATACACATGCATTTTGGAAAAAAATAGCAAACACATTGAACTCGACGGGCGAGTCTACGGCGCTGGAATAAAATTTACGTGGACTCTCCGGGCGAGTCGGTGGCACTGAACGTGTTAAGATGAGACATCTAACCCTGAGTTGCGAATTGCGTCAAAAGCGGTAATATCGCGAATCCGACCAACGTGCATAGTCACAATTATTACTCAATAGCCCTTTTATTTTGTGACTATTAAATTTGGTCGGATTCGCGATTTAATCGCTTTTGACGCAATTCGGAACACGGGGGTAAACTTCAGCTTGTCTGTCAAATGCGCATCGCCATCAAACTAAGGCGAAGTTGAACCCATTGCTAGGAATAAACAGCCAACTTCATCTATGTTGTCAGAGATTTTTGCAGGATAGCACTAGTTGTATTTAGTTGAATAATTCTTTGTCATACAAAAAGTTTATCTTTATTGAATTGCACTTACTTCCAGTCCTTTCTTTTCGTGATCTTTGATAATAAACTTCTTCATGAGTGGTGGCATCTCCACACTATTTGGTAAAATGACTTCCGGGAAATCATGTACCTTCTCTACACCAGCTAGCAATTTAGCCTCCTCATTCTTTGGTATTAGTTTGTAATCAGGCTTGTAAGATGTACGATAAATTTCTGTTAAATTGGGCATTTTGCGACCCCTGAATGTTTTCTCAACCCAAACACGTACTCGACGCCTTTCCTGAAAATTATAAAAATAATCATAAGATGGTATGCAGTGCTGAGTAAACGCCTCCCCTCAAGTCTTTTCAGGCAATCTTCTCCCATTCTGACTCGAAAGAGCCCTTAATAATAATTACAATGAATTTGGGTTTATAAATAAAAAAACAGCTAAATAATCTCTCACCTTGTCAGGACAAGCCTCAACCTTTAACAATTTTAATGAAATTAGGTTCCGGGTATCTTTCAAAAATAGATCGAACAATTATTTTTGCAATGCTGAAATTCTTCAAACTTCCAACAATTTCCGAATGTTTTATTTAATATTTTTGAATGGTATTTTTTTGTTTTTTTTTTAAGAAATATTTAAAAATGTAATGAACATGTATATAAAATAAATAAATGGAATTACAATGAGATAGTATACAAAATAAAAATACTGTTTGCAAAAATAACAACCTACACCTTAAGTTACACGCTGATCTATAATAGCTTGCAATGATAAATAATTAACATAATTTCATTGACACCAGCGTAATATGAACAGAAGGTACTCTATTAAATGACAAAACTAACATTGGGTTTATAAATAAAAAGCAGCTAAATGATCTCTCACCTCGTCAGGACAAGCCTCAACCTTAACAATTTTCATGAAACTAGGTTCCGGGTATCTTTCAAAAACAGATCGAACAATGATTCTTCCAACGCCGAAATTCTTCAAGCTTCCAACAATTTCCCATAGGGTTTTACCTTTGAAATCCGTTGTTCGCCCAACATATTTTATTACAGTCGAAGCCGTCGAAGACATTTTTAATACAAGAAATGCAAAGTGGAATTATGAAAAAACAATAATTAGATTATAAATCTTGGCTGATAAAATAGGTTAGAACGGATGACAGTGACAGAAATAATATATGAAAAGTTGACAACATTCCCCACGTTCCGAATTGCGTCAAAAGCGATAATATCGAATCCGACCAACGCGCAGCGTCACAATTATTACTCAATAGCCCTTATATTTTGTAACTATTAAATTTGGTCGGATTCGTGATATAATCACGTATATCGCAATTCGGAACACGGGGAAAGAAATTTACAATAATTGTCAATTTCACATTGATGTTATTTTCAGTTGACAGTTGACACCAGCCCTGCGTTAAAAAATAACCAGATTAGGGTAAGGTCAATATTCTAATCGTTCAAAAATGCTTCGAGTTGCAACCCAGGGTCGTTTTCTTATTACTCTTTTTTTTTTTATTCTTGATAGGTTCGCGCTTGACCGCTATCTCACCTGATGGAAAGCGACGATGCGGTCGACGATGGAGCGCGCTTACCTAGAAGTAACCTATTCACTCTTGACTTAAAGATTCCCGGGTTGTAGCCATCAGGGGGGCTATTGGCTAACTTTTTCAATAACAGTTGACAACTAGCATTCGTTGCACACTAAACTTAGTTGTCAACTGACAATTTCATAAAATTGGTATTACGTATCACACAAGTGACTAACAAACTACGGTGGAAATGTGGTGAATTATAAAAAATTTACGGTGCCTATTGTGACCACTCTAAAATTTTATCGACTATTATACAGCTTCAAAAGCTTACACAATCGCAATTTTAAAATTATCGATACCAATAACATCTGTCAAAACGTGTTACGGTGGCTATCAAAGGCACCAGTGGCTAATGACGTCAATGCAGTTGGTCACTGAAGATAGGCAATACGAAACTAGCTGTTTGACAGTTCAATGATGCACTCTCAATTGCCTCAAGTGCATCAAGCTGGTATCGGGCAGATCCGTCCCAAAGATGAGAGCAGTACCTACTCCATACACGATCGAACTTGCGCTAGATAAAGTTTGAGCAGCTGTTCCGGCGTGAAGTACCGTCTGACCTTCGCGAGGATTCCCAGCTTTTTTGTTGCCATTTGAACCTTTGCTTCGATGTTTGGCCCAAAGTTGAGTGTTGACGTCAGCGTAACACCAAGGAGATCAAGATGGTCGGTTATTGGCACGGTTACGCCCCGGAAAGTTGGAGCAGGGCTGAATTGGCTCCTTTTAGCGGAAAATAGACACGCCTGGGTTTTAGCAGCATTGAACTTGACCAAATTGGCATCGCCCCATTCAGAGACTGCCTCCAAGGACAAGTTCAAGCGCTCGACCATAGCCTCTCGGAGAGACTGGATCTGTGACCCACTAGCCTGCGCGCTGGATATGTAACTCTCAGCAACAGTGCTGTCGTCTGCATACCCAAAGGTACCGGGCTTAAGCAGATCATTTATATGCAGCAAGAACAATGTTGCCGAGAGCACTGACCCCTGAGGGACCCATTAATGGCCATTTGACCGGACGAGCAACCATCGATGACCACTCGGATGGACCGATCACTCAGGAAGTCTGCAATCCAAGCACACAAACCAGCAGGTAATCCGAAAGAAGGAAGCTTACTGATAAGGCTTTCGTGCCAGACCCTATCGAAAGCCTTCGAGATATCGAGGGAGACGGCAAGCGCTTCCCCGTGTTTCTCGATGGCCTCACTCCAGATGTGGATGGCATACGCTAGAAGATCACCAGTTGACCGATTTCGGCGAAAGCCGTATTGTCGGTCACTTAGGATGTCATTAGCTTCTAGGTATGCCAGGAGCTTAGTGTTGAGTACACGTTCCATAGTCTTACAGAGAATGGACGTTACTGAGATTCGCCTGTAGTTAGCTGGGTCAGCCCGACTACCCTTTTTGGGCACGGGCTGTACGTTAGCTTGCTTCCATGCAATCGGCACTTTTCCAGCCTTAAATGAAAGTCTAAATAGGCGTGTCAGGATCGGAGACAGTTCAGGCGCACACGTTCTCAGAACAATTGCCGGTATCCCGTCTGGACCGCTGGCCTTGTTCACGTCAAGGTTACGCAGCACCCTACGGACGTCCTTCTGATGGATGCGAATATCCGACATACTCGTCTCGCAACCATCAGGATTAACAGGGGGCCGCGCGTCACCAGGATCTAGACGCGAAGATTCCGCGAAGAGAGAGGCAAACAAATTTGCCTTCTCCTCAGCGGTATGCGCCAGCGACCCGTCGGGTTTCAGCAGTGGCGGTAGTAAGGGACGGCAGAAGTTCGATTCAACCGACTTAGCCAGGGACCAAAACGCCTTACTACCAGCAGGGTATGATGCAAGTTTGTTCCCAATGCGGCTAATGTGGTCGAACCGAGACCTCCGCATCACCTTCTTGCAAGACTTGGCAGCTCTGTTGAAGGCTCTCTTCTTCTGACTCACGTCACTCGCCTTATGCATACGAGCGTCGGCCCATGCCCGGTATGCCGTATGCTTAAGCGCGTTAGCGCGATCACACTCCGCACCAAACCAAGGGCGAGCCTGGCCAGACATTGTTACGTCAGAGAATGGAATGTAATACTCCATCCCCCGCCGCAACACATCTGTCACAGCATCTGCGCACGACGATGAATCATCCGAAGAAAAGCAAGTAAGCTGCCAAGGATAACATGCGAAGAAAGATCGCATGCCATCCCAATCTGCTGACCTATATCGCCAAACCCGCCTGGTGCCTCTAGGGCAGGGATCGGGCGGAGAGTAGACTGATACAGATTTCACCAGACAGTGGTCGGAACTACCTAACGGTGATGATATCGACACTGAATAGCGGTCTGGATCTGTTGTCAGCAGAAGGTCCAAGCAGTTGGCCGTGTGCGAATCAACATCCGGCACCCTTGTCGCTCCCTGGACCAGCTGGGTGAGATTTAACGCTAGCGCAAGCTTTCGCGTCTCTCGACCAGCATGGTCTGTGCACCGGTATGGGAAAAGCCACTCCTGATGGTGGGCATTAAAATCCCCCAGTAACACCAGTTGTGCGGAAGGGTACCTCTGCTGAGCCGCATCCGCCGCCTCACTAAGGTACTGTGTGAGCCTGGTCGTCTCCTTATCACCACTGTGCGAACGGTAGACACAAGCATAGATAATTTTGTCCATGCCTGTGTCCACCAGAGCCCAAAGCGTTGAGAACCTGGAATCTTCAAGGTTGCGGAGACGCCGACAGCAGATGTCGTCCCTGACGTACAAACACACACCAGCGTGTGGTTTAAAATTGTGCTCCAGGGTAAACCCTGGGTAAGACAGGTACGACACGTCTGACGGACTTCTTATCTGCGTCTCCGAAAGGAAAAAGAGGGAAGGTTTTTCAGTCTCCAGGTGATGATGGACTGCTGCGAGATTGGAGTGCAGACCTCTAATATTGCTGAGGTGCACTTTAAGTGAGAGGGAGTGCAGCCGCTGTTTAACTTTTCTCTTTTTCAACCTTGGCATATTGAGAGTGAGGTAGGAGAGGAGAAGGAAGTGAAATGGAGTCCCATGCTGCTAACCTTCGTCACACACTGGTAGGACAGCATCATTGGGGCACTAGTCTGGAGACTGCGGGGACGCCCGAGCCCCCCCGGAAATGACCATCGGGCCCTCTCATCTGGTTGCCAACCAGCACGATGGTGCATTCCGGGATTTTTCGTCAGTTGGCGGGGCAGCCTTTCATGTGTGGCTAGCACATTACTTGGGCCCCCAACTAACTGCGGTCGGCCAGCGGTGCACCGTGCCTCGGATCCCGCTACCCTCCGCGACTAGTCTCCCGACATGTCAATACCAGCGCGGGTCCGGCTGGTCTGCATACATTAGAACCGCCACTTCACCCAACTCCTCTAAACACACTGGGCATCGTACCGGAACACGGCCAGGCCGCTTGGCGGTATGTCTTTGCCCAGTGGGTGGTCACAAGCCATCGGTCGAAACCTACCACCAGTTAATGTCACCTGATTAGCACCACCCGGGGACCACGTGTAGGGCATATCTATGGGTATTATCTCTAAGGACGCGGGTGACTCAGCCCCCAAAAATATATAATACTCGTCAACTAAAGTACTATGCGTTCCAAATAAGAATAGGAATGCCAATAACGTCAATCTGTCAAATTTTGATTGAAAAGTACGGTTTGCAAAAAAAGCTTATTTGCGTACAATTGCGACCTAAATCCCATAGAGTATATTTGGCATTTAATAAAGCGTAGGTTGGCAGACAAAAATGTTAGACAACTGGAGAGTGAGATAGAAAATTTAACTTTGCAAGCAATTGCATCGATAACAAAAGAAGACTGGAAAAAAGAAATCAATCATGTGAAACGCATTGAAGAGGAATACTGGAATTGTGAGATATTCGAAGACGACGATAACTTTAGATTTATTATAAATACAGGTAACAGAATGCCTATTTTCATTTTAAATAACAGTTGCTGATATAAAATATTAAATACCCACATTAATCCATGTTTTATTTTATAGGGGAGAGCAGCAGTGAAGACGAAGACTACGAAGATTCTTCAGATAGTTATGCCGAGTTGAGCGGCATAGAAAAGCTTGATCCGGATTGATTTTTTTGTCATAAATACAGGTAATAATGTCTATTTTCATTTAAAACAACAGCTGGTGAAATAAATATTAAAACCTATATTAATCCACTTTTTATTTTATAGGGGAAAGCAGCAGTGCTGATGATGATGATGACGCCACTACTCAGATACTTCACACAGTGACGCCGAGACGAACAAAATTGAAAAACTGGATTTTGATTAAATTTTTTCGTTCACGATTCGTTACCGCTACCCTAGAGTTAACCCAACCCCAGTTCCCAGTCCTACCGACTTATCAGTCCTGCATTCAAAAATGAAATTAGAGTTAACTCCTGTTAACTCTAATAACGTCATCTGGTAGATACTCTAAAATCGCATTTTTGAACACGAACCTCGAATGTAGAGTTCAACTGTCAATGCCAAGCAACTGTCAATCTGTCATTCTTTTTTTTTGGGTTTTAATGACCAGCGGGGCTATTGCGTAACTCTGTTGACAGTTAAAGTGATGATCACTTGTTAACAATGTGCATCATTGAACTGTCAAACAGCTAGTTTCGTATTGCCTATCTTCTGTGACCCACTGCAGTGACGTCATTAGCCACTGGTGCCTTTGATAGCCACCGTAACACGTTTTGACAGATGTAATTATATCGATACTTTTAAAATTGCGATTGTGTAAGCTTTTGAAGCTGTATATTAGTCGATAAAATTTTAGAGTGGTCACAATAGGCACCGTAATTTTTTATAATTCACCACATTTCCACCGTAGTTTGTTAGACACTTGTGTGATACGTAATACCAATTTTATGAAATTGTCAGTTGACAACTAAGTTTGCAACAAATGCTAATTATCAACTGTAATTGAAAAAGTTAGCCAATAGCCCCCTGTTCTTAGTCCCCCACTCTATAACATATATACAGCTAATTTACCCTCTTGTCTCAATTACGACTGCAAAATCCTTCAGTATGCTGACGATATTGCACTCCTGGTTTCTGGCAGTTCTATTCAGGATGCCGCTCTATCAATGAATGTGTCTCTGTCATCGCTAAATGAATGGCTTCTTGATCACGGTTTGTCTTTAAGTGCGCCAAAGAGTACAGCGGTCATTTTTACCCGCAAGCGTTCTGTACCCTCAATAGATATTAATATCGATGGACAAACCATTCCAATCAAGGATAAGGCTAGGTTTCTGGGAGTATCTTTGGACTCAAAACTGTCTGGGGTCGACCACATTAACAACACGGTTAAGAAATGTGAACGATCTGTATCGGTCCTTAAGGCCTTGGCCGGGGTGTGGTGGGGAGCTCATCCATACACCCTTAAATTAGTGTATAATGCGTTGGCCAGAAGTGCGATGGATTATTGCAGCTTTCTTATTGCTACAGCTTGTTATTGAAAAAGTTAGCCAATAGCCCCCCTGGGGGGCTATTGGCTAACTTTTTCAATAATAGTTGACAAGTAGCATTGGTTGCACACTAAACTTAGTTGTCAACTGACAATTTCATAAAATTGGTATTACGTATCACACAAATGACTAACAAACTACGGTGGAAATGTAGTGAATTATAAAAAATTACGGTGCCTATTGTGACCACTCTAAAATGTTATCGACTATTATACAGCTTCAAAAGCTTACACAATCGCAATTTTAAAAGTATCGATACAATAACATCGGTCAAAACGTGTTACGGTGGCTATCAAAGGCACCAGTGGCTAATGACGTCACTGCAGTTGGTCACTGAAGATAGGCAATACGAAACTAACTGTTTGACAGTTCAATGATGCTAATTGTTAACAAGTGATCATCACTTGAACTGTCAACAGAGTTACGCAATAGCCCCGCAGGTCACTTGGACCTTTAAGTCAACAATCTGTCATTCCTACTTTATCCTCTTGCTAGTGATGTGCCACATGCCATAAAAATCTTTTTATAACTTTGTGAATTCGCTAGAATTGTGAATCGAGTCACATAAGACTAATATTCAAAATTATGATTTATTTTTTTTGCATAAATGATACCTGAAAAACCTATTAAAAATGTTATCTCACTCTTATAAGGTAAAATTTGTCTCGTATCTCTCTTTTCGTGGGTTTTACAAGAAATTTAAAAAAATGAAAAACATTTATTTCAAAATTTTTACAAATCCTGCACAAATTGTTGGCCTCTGTTATGAATGCAGGCCCAACATCGGTTTCATATTTTGACAGATGTTGTACGAAGTCGTATTTCCTCCTTAATTGTATTGAAAGCCGTTTCAATGTGTTGTTGCAAGTTACTCTTATGTGACTCATTCACAATTCTAGCGAATTTACAAATTGTAGCAGTTGTTGTGAAGTAATGATAGTTGGAAACTAGGGAGGTACTAGTTCAACGCATTAAACACAAAAAAGAATGATTAAAATTGGTCCAGCCGAACAATTAAGAAGGAAACACGACTTCGTACAACAACTGTCGAAATACGAAACAGATGTTGGTTGACTTGATATATTTGCTGTCAAATACTACAAAAGAATTAAAATATGTACGAGTAGTCTTTTTCGTTGGTAGTGGTGAAAGCTATACACGTGAAATGAAATGAAATGAAATAATTTATTTGCTATGAATGCAGGTACAAAAATATGGTGTTAAGTAAGAGAAGGATCCAATACATTCTACCGTGAGGCATGCAAAATTTTTATATTAGAATTAAATTAAGAAATAATTAAAAAAAAAACAAATATTTGACTTATTTTCAAATGATTAAAATAGACAATAAAAATATAAACCATTCAATTTGTAAATTCATTCAGTGGTAAACAATGTCAAAAATAAGTTAGGTAATAATTAGTCAATAATAGAATGTCAATAATACGTTAATAATTAGTCAATAGTACAATGTCAGAAATAATTTAATAATAATATTAGTCAAATAATACAATCAAAATCTGAATAAAATATAATAAAATCATGAAGAAAGTCATTGTTTATAAATAATCATATGGATTTGTCATTCAAAAATTCATCTATTGTATAATAACATTTTTCAAGTAGCAATTTATTTAATTTCTTTTTAAATATTTGTAGTGTGCAATTTTTAATATCATCAGGTATTTTATTGTATACCACTGGTCCCATAAGCATAATATTCTTTTTCAGCAGTGCTGTTTTAAATTTGCCTGTATTTAAAAGATTTTTATATTGAGATCTTATTAATGTTGGCTTTGTTGAGTGATCAATATTTGAACAAAATAAACGTGCTTTTGTGTGCTAAGAATTTTTTCGATTTTAGTGAACTTTTAACTGTGTGAAACTTGATCGAGACTGTTCTCTGTGCTTGTGTTTTTGGCTAAGGTTTAATTTTATTTGTGACTGTCCTTTTTAATTAGATATAAGTCGTCAAAATGAACTCCAAAAAGCCTCCTGACCCTGATCCCCCTGACAAACTGTTTGATATTTCCCCTGTTCTGATTATAACCCTCCCCCATGGCTCTGAAATACCCCCGCAAGACTCTAGTATGGATACAGAGACCTTGAACCGTAAAAGGGTTGCTGGTTCTCCCCCTGCTACATCGAATATAAATCCCCTAAGATACCGAAAAATGTTACCGGTAGACTTACGTACACAAAAAGCGACAATCCACCCTATAACGTGCATGTATCTTTAAAAGATCAACAAACCTCAGGCACTGTGTTACAACCAATTAAGTTTGGTATGTTTTTGACGGTCAATAAGTTCAGTAATGTACGTCTCGACGGGATCAAACGAATAGGCAGAAATCGTGTCTCAGTCGAATTTAAATCTCATCAAGATGCCAACAGTTTCCTCAACAACACAATTCTGGGTAAAAATAACTATGTAGCTGCCATCCCACAATTCAACATTACACGAATAGGCATAGTTAGAGATATACCGGTTGAGTGGTCGGAGGATGATGTTATCCAAAACATCCAGGTTCCAGAAGGTTTTGGCCCTATCATCAAGGCCAGAAGGTTGAGTCGTAAAGTGTCCTCTTCTGGAGTTACTAAGTGGAAACCTACACAAACTGTGATGCTAACTTTTGATGGACAAGTCTTACCCAAACGCGTGATCAGTTTTTACTCGTCTCTTCCAGTTGAGAGATACACTTACCCAACCATCCTATGTTATCATTGTTGTCGTTTTGGACATACACGCACCTTATGTCGATCTAAACCAAGATGTTTTAAGTGTGGTGATGATGACCATCCAGGGGATGGATGTGAAACTACCTAGGAATTAAGCTTCTGTGTCTCGTGTACTGGCAATCATTTCGCTAACGACAGTGCTTGTCCTGAATTGGGCCGACAGAAGAGTATCAAAGCTTTGATGTCGGAGAAATCGATCTCATATGCAGAGGCCAGTCGGGTAAGTATTCCCACCTGTTTATAGATCATATGCTGATGTTTCTAAATCCTCTCCTCGTAACAAGCTTAGGGTAAATGTACCACAATCCCAGTCCTCGAGTCCTATTCCTGTTACTCAGAAGTCATACCGTAAAACGGTCTTTTTAAAACCCAAAACCCACATCCCTCTCTCGCCTGGCTATAATAGACAAGCTCACCAGGAGCTTACACGAAATTACTCCTTCTCTCCAACTGGAAACGGATGGGCTCTACCAACAGAAGTTGCAGAGCCAATGACTTATAGACAAGAGAATAACTCTTCTAACATCATAGATTTTATTACCAACATGCTAATGTTTGTACTAGCTAGTCCAACCCGATCAATACCTGACCACGTTGCCTCAAAACTGACCTCAATTTTAAATTATGTTCACGATGTTCCATCCCCTGACATTTCTTCAGTGGAACGTGAGGAGTATTACTCCCAGAAAATCTGATCTTACCTTTTTAATAAATAAATTTAAACCATCAATCTGTGGCATCGCTGAGACATGGCTCTTGCCTGATAGCAATTTCAGGTTGCCGTGTTTTAGCGGTGTTCGCAATGATAGAAATGATGGATATGGGGGATGTGCTTTGCTCATCAATAGCAAGGTATCATACTCCCAGATTCCTCTAACCTTCGTTGGCGATAACATAAATGTTGTTGCTGTTAAGGCAAAGGATATAAATATTTTTTCTTTTTATATTGCGCACTCACAACTCGAATATCTTTCAATAATTAGAAATTTGTTATGTAGTGTTAGCGGTCTAATATTTGTTATGGGTGACTTTAATTGCCATCATTATCTTTGGGGATCAGATACTTGCGATAACTTTGGCATAGGCTTGCTGGATATATTGGATGATCTAGACCTCTGTCTCATCAACGATGGAAGTGCTACACGCAGGTCTGCACCTGGGCAGAGCAATAGTTGTGTTGACTTGACGTTCTGTTCATCCAATATATCTAGCCTTCTCATTTGGCGACGCTTGGATATGACCCATCGAAGTGACCACTATCCCATCATAATTGAATTCCCTTCCAGAAATACTCCCATTAAGGCTTCCCCCCCCCCCCCCCCCCTTTTAAAATACCAACTTAACTCTGCAAACTGGGATTTATATTCCAAAATTTTAGAACTTCTCAGAGTATCTTCTCTACCAAAAGTTGATAGTCATAATGCCCAAGAATGTCACCATTTCCTCCGCAGCAGATGACTGCTTCCCATCTAAAAAAACTCCTTCTGGTAAACTTCCAAAGTCAAAGTCAAAGTCAAAGATTTATTTGCAGATAAATATGGTTATAAAAGTTCTTACAATGGTTATATATAATAGTTGCTTAACATATTTAATCATAACATAATGACATGCAAATTTTTTACAGGTAAAATTAATTAATTATTATCCCAATTGTAGTACAAATAAACAAATTATTATTAATTAAATTTGAACTGAAGGAATTCTTTTATAGTATAAAAGGGATTCTCAATTAACCACCTGCGTAAGGCCCTTTTGAAGCGGACCATTGGAAGTTTCTTAAATCGGTCTGGAATCTTATTATAAACTTTAATGCACATGGGGTAACAACTTCGCCTATATAGATCCGTTCTCATTTTAGGATTAATCAACCTATTAGGAAATCTAGTTCTGAACGAGCATTTATCTCCCAGTTTTTCAAACATCTCTGGATGAGATTTGGTAAATTTACATATTTCCTCAATATAGATACCAGTTAATGTCAGTATTCTTAGTTTCTTGAACAGTGGTTTACAGGATGTGAGTGGGTCTACATTACAAATCGCACGTATACACCTCTTTTGTGCGATGAAGGCTCTTCCGAGATGCACCGAGTTTCCCCATACTAGTATACCATAACGCAGTATTGAAACAACATAAGCATGATAAGCCTGTAATGTGGCTTGTCTACTTGTTAGGTTAGATAAACGCCATAGAACATAAGCAAACTTACTGAGTTTTCCACATATCATATCAATATGACCAATCCAGGAGCACCTCTCATCTAGAACTATCCCAAGAAAAGTCATACTATCTGATTGTTGTATTTGTTTATCATTATAAGTGATGTTTAAATTAATTTTATTTCAGTTTTTGTTAAGAAATTGTACATATTTTGTTTTATCTATGTTAGGTTTAAGGTTATTCTTTTCCATCCAAGATATTATTTTACTTACGGTGTTATTTATTTCTTCATTATAGTTTTCTTTAGTTTTAGGGATAATTACGGACACATCGTCTGCAAAGAGTATGCAAGGATAGTCAGTTACTTCTGTCAGGTCATTAATATATAACAGAAAGAGTGGGGGACCTAAAATACTGCCCTGTGGAACGCCTGTACAATTGTAACCCAATTCGGATTTAAATTTCATTTCACCGTTTTGGTTTGGTTTATCCACAGTAATTTCTACAAATTGCGATCTGTTTGTAAGGTAACTTTTTAACCATGCATTTGCCTTACCGCGTATTCCATATTTGTCACATTTTTTTAGTAGTAGCTCATGCGATACAAAGTCAAAGGCTTTTGACATGTCAAAAAATACAACAGTGGTCGGGATTTTCTGGTCAATATTTTTAGTAACTAGATTAGTTAAATTAAATGCCGCTGTGGTTGTCGATTTCCTTTTTTGGAATCCATGTTGTTCATGTTTCAAAATTCGGAACTTATCGATAAAATTTATTAATCTCGTATGCATGACCTTTTCGTAAATTTTCGCTAAAATAGGCAATAAAGCTATCGGTCTGTAATTATCAACAAGTTTTTTGTTACCTTTTTTATGTATTGGTTTAATAACTGTCATTTTTAATTTCTCAGGAAACACTCCCGTGAATAAGGACAAGTTTATTAAATGTACTAATACCGGACTAATAATAAGGCTTATATATTTTATAATTTTTGTAGGTACTTCATCATAACCTGTTGAGTTTGTATCCCGGAGTGATTTTATTACCTTTTGTATTTCGTCATCATTGGTGGGCGTTAAAAATATACTAGAATTAATAGGATCAATGTCATAATTATTAGTATTAATGTCAAAATCGTTATTCGTCATAATGATATAATAATCATTTACATAATTGGCAATGTCTATGGGGTTTGTTTGATCCGGTATCAGCTTCTATCTCCTTAATATTTGACTCCTGAATTTGATTATTATTGGAATAATGTTTTATTAAATCCCATGACGCCTTGCATTTATTTTTAGCCCTAGTTATGTAATTAGAATTATGAAGTTTTTATGCTTTTTGTATACATTTTTTAAGTAATTTATTATAATTTAAGTATTTTATTTTATTATCTTTATCTGATGAGAAGTAGTATTTAAAACGCAAGTTCCTTTTGGTTTTAGTTGACCTTTGGAAATCCATTTTGCATATTTTTTTACTTGATTGACTTTGATCTCGACTTTAGGGAAGCACAAATCAAAGAACAAGATAAGTGTATCATGAAACTGATTAAACGCACTGTTGGCTTCCTGATCAGAAAAAACTTCTGTCCATTTTAACTTTGACATACAGTTAAAGAACTTTTCTTTATTTTCGGCACTAAAATCACGCTTATGAATTATACGAAAGCGTAAAGGCGGAACTTTTCTGTTTACTTGTATGGAAATCATCTGAGCTGTTTCGTGATCTGACAGTCCCAGCGGTATAACCTCACATATTGCATCCTTACAGTTACTTATTATTTGAGCTAGATATGAATTTCTTCTTGTTGGTTGTTTTATATGTAATGTTAAGTCAAAATTATTTACAATCCTAGTTAATTCGTCTATACATTTCTTATTTCTATCGATTTTTTTGCTCAAAATATCAATGTTAAGATCACCTACTATCACTAGTTGTTTTTTTGATTTATTTCGAAGGTTGCACAACATTATTTCTAAATTACGTAGGAAAATAAAAGGGTTTGAGCTTGGTGTACGATATAAGGCTATTATTATAATGTTATATTGTAAGAGTTCAATACCACAACACTCAAACTCATTTTCAGACGCATATTTTTTCAATTGTGTCAGTACTTTGTACTCAATGTGATTTAGGCAGAATATACAAACACCACCTCGCTTTTTATTCTTTCTTGAGTACCAGTCTCCTAATTTGTAGTCATTTAAGGCAATGCTACTCTCCTCACCCGCTTTAATAAAAGTCTCCGTTAAGCACACTACGTCAATAACTAACTTCTCATTTAGGAACGAGTCAATTGCAATTTCTAAAAGTTCTCTTTTACTTCTTAAGCCTGCAATATTTTGATGAAGAACATTTATTGAGTGACAATTAATTACGTCAATGGACTTTACGTCTTTTACCTTACTTAACTCATTATCATAAGAGTTCATATGTGGCTTATCACAGAACGTTTTAGTTGTAGGTAAAGTATTACTAGTACCTGCGAAAAAAGGTATTATTTGTGGTGCTTTTATAGTTACATGATCTTTTTGGTCGGTAAGTAGGCTTTATGTCTAGGCTTGTATTAAAATATGTAGACAAATCGGAGCATTTTGACTGAGCAGTTAGGTTTTTGTTGAAGTTTAGGTATTTGCTTTTATAGTCAATTGTATCGATCAGAACGTTCAGTTTATGACAAGTATTGCTATGAGTACGTAAGAAGTAACAATTATCGTTATTGTTACATATTAGTTCTAAGTTATTATTTAATAACTTTACATTTAGATATTTATTTTCCAACACACTCAGCACAATAATTGGACAATTTTTATATTTTTTTATAAACATATATTACATTTAGCAAAATAGTAGGGTTGTAGTCATTTTCTCCTACACAAATAATAATTTTATCATAAGATTTACATGTCAACTCTGTGTTTAACAATTGCTGAGAGATTGCATTGTATTTTATCATTCCCTCTACACAGTACCTTTCGTATGAACTATTAAATCTTAGATCAAGTAGGCGTGTAGATAAGCCCGTAATTTGCTGGGTTCCAAGGACATGTATTTTTCTCTTCGGATAAATACTATTGTTTCTAAGATATGAATTAACAGTTATAATAGCTTTTTTCTTACTATGCTGCATGGTAGTTTGAGCGCATTCCGCATTTGTCTTCTTGAGTTTTGGTCGTTCTTCCGTATTTAGTGTAGTAGTCAAATTGGTTAAGTTGAATTTTTGAGTCCCATTATGTAACGAGTTGTTAGGTTTCCTTCCCATTCCTGGTTCATGTTGTAGTGGGTTGGTTAAAATCTTTGATTCGTGTAAGTTTCTAGATTTCCGTTTAGGAGTGCTAAGTTTTGGTGAAAATATTTTACTTAAACTATTAATTTTGGTTTCTTGATTTTGTAATCTTTTCTCTAAATCATTTTTTTCAAGTATTAAGTTTTCAATTTCTTTATGAGCACTCTCTAGCTTTTCCTTTAAATCTCTGACAGTTTCCTTTAAATCAGTAATATCTTGGCAATCCCATGTAGATAAGTCAGGTAAACTTCTTCCCAGGGTATTAGAGTCGGTGGATAGGAATGAATTATCTTCAAAACTTGTTGCAGAGGCATTGAAATTAGTAATTCTTCTTCGAAGTGTAATATAATCATTCGTGTTTTCCATGATAGTAGATTGTAAAATTATTAAAAGAATTGAGTACCCAGATAAGCAGCAATACTCACACAATGTTGTTGCTGCACTGCACTGCTGAGTGTCGCTGCACTGCACCGTTGAGTACTGCTGCACTGAACCCCTGAGTGTCGCTGCACTGCACCGTTGAGTATTGGTGCACTGGACCCCTGAGTGTCGCTGCACTGCACCGTTGAGTACTGCTGCACTGAACCCCTGAGTGTCGCTGCACTGCACCGTTGAGTATTGGTGCACTGAACCCCTGAGTGTCGCTGCACCGCACCGTTGAGTACTGCTGCACTGAACTTCTGAGTGTCGCTGCACTGCACCGTTGAGTATTGCTGCACTGAACCCCTGAGTGTCGCTGCACTGCACGGCTGAGTATAGCTGCACTGCACTTCTGATACTAACTGAGTGTAGCTGCACTGCACCACCAATGCCAATGGCGCCGGTGTTGTCTGCTTTGGCAACACTGTTTTTAGGATGTTGATCTGCCGATAGGTGGCGTTGTATTCAACTGTTTTAAATAAAAAACGGAACGTTTTTCTAGGAAATTTTAGAAATCACTATTTCAAAGTGTTTTCTCAATAATTGTTCCAGGTGATATTTCTAATATTCATTCAGAAACGTCACAATCAAGTTCAACAAGCACTTACAACATCTTGATTCCCAATATACAAGTCACTGTTTGGGTCACTTAAAGTCACTGTTAATATAGTTTTAGATGCACAATAATCGTGGATAACACTTTCACAGATAGATAATGTGTCCGGATTCACTTTATTGAAGAATTCACAGTTCATAGTTGGGATTAATTATTTTTAAATATAAATTTAGCAGGAGCACAGTCAAAGCGAATGTTTACGTGTCCCCACCATGGTGGGATAGGGAATGCACTGACATGATTAGGGCCAGGAATGAGGCGGAAAAGACAGTTAACAGCGATATGAACCTGGAAAACCACAGACGTCTAAAGAGTAGTGGAAAACCTCCTCACCTTCAAGCGAATACTAGCTAAGTCCAGGAAATTCCTTAAAAAGAAAAAACGTAAAGGTTGGTCAAAATTCTGTAGTTCGCTGAGTCCGTCCACACCGGTTTCGACGGTCTGGCGAAAGGTGAGGCATTTTAGGAATAGTTTAGCACCTGCCTCCTCAAGCAACATAACAGAAGAACTGGAGTACCAGTTTTTTTCAAAAATCGCTCCGGCTTATGTTCCAAGCATAGAGGAAAGCAGTGTTGGCATTGATGTAGACAACACTGCCGACCCAATGAACATGCCATTTACCCTAGAGGAATTAAAAACTGTCCTATCCCATGTCAGAGACTCTGCTCCGGGTGTGGATGGATTCACCTACTCTTTCATTTCCAAAGCTAGGATTTGTCGTATCATCGGTAGCAATCCCTGGGGTGGACTCTGATCAAAGAACGGTCTGGAGAGGATTACCTCAAGGATCTGTGGGGCTATTGCGTAACTCTGTTGACAGTTCAAGTGATGATCACTTGTTAACAATGTGCATCATTGAACTGTCAAACAGCTAGTTTCGTATTGCCTATCTTCAGCATTGAGATAAGGTTTCTATGTCAGTGATCTTCAGTGACCAACTGCAGTGACGTACGGTGGTTATCAAAGGCACCAGTGGCTAATGAAGCCACTGGTGCCTTTGATAACCACCGTAACACGTTTTGACAGATGTTATTGTATCGATACTTTTAAAATTGCGATTGTGTAAGCTTTTGAAGCTGTATATTAGTCGATAAAATTTTAGAGTGGTCACAATAGGCACCGTAAATTTTTATAATTCACCATATTTCCACCGTAGTTTGTTAGTCACTTGTGTGATACGTAATACCAATTTTATAAAATTGTCAGTTGACAACTAAGTTTAGTGTGCAACAAATGCTAGTTATCAACTGTAATTGAAAAAGTTAGCCAATAGCCCCCCTGTTCTTAGTCCCCCACTGTATAACATATATACAGCTAATTTACCCTCTTGTCTCAATTACGACTGCAAAATCCTTCAGTATGCTGACGATATTGCACTCCTGGTTTCTGGCAGTTCTATTCAGGATGCCGCTCTATCAATGAATGTCTCTCTGTCATCGCTAAATGAATGGCTTCTTGATCACGGTTTGTCTTTAAGTGCGCCAAAGAGTACAGCGGTCATTTTTACCCGCAAGCGTTCTGTACCCTCAATAGATATTAATATCGATGGACAAACCATTCCAATCAAGGATAAGGCTAGGTTTCTGGGAGTATCTTTGGACTCAAAACTGTCTGGGGTCGACCACATTAACAACACGGTTAAGAAATGTGAACGATCTGTGTCGGTCCTTAAGGCCTTGGCCGGGGTGTGGTGGGGAGCTCATCCATACACCCTTAAATTTGTGTATAATGCAAAGACTACTATAGTTGGTATAATGCGTTGGCCAGAAGTGCGATGGATTATTGCAGCTTTCTTATAGAGCCCTGCAACAAGTATGCGCTGAAAAGATTATCCAGTATCCAGGCCAAATGCCTGAGGATTGTTATTGGGGCAATGAAATCCTCTCCCATAAATGCGCTTCAAGTGGAATGTGCAGAACCGCCTCTACATCTTAGAAGACAGTATTTGGCTGAGCGATTCCTGTCTAAAGTTTTTTCCCTTTCATCCCATCCCTTACTTCCAATTTTAGAGCAAATCGACCTCTCCTTTAATAATTCTCCTTATTGGAACCATAAAACAGTTCCGTTATTGATAAATAGGTACAGAGAACTTAAACAACTCTCCGCGCCAGTTTGTCAATATCCAACTCTCCCGGTCTTCTCCACCGCATATGAGACGATTCATTTCGAACCAAAAGCCGTCTTGGAATTGGATATATCAAGAAATACCCAAAACGCGAAAGACGACTTTGAGTCAGCTCTCAAGCGTTACTGGGTAGGATGGAATTTATTTTACACTGACGCTTCAAAATTGACCGAAACAGGAAATACTGGTGTGGCAGTTTACTTTAAAAATTCTAGAATTGCTTTACTTTTTCAATGCCCACCAGAAGCATCAGTGTTCACAGGAGAGTGCATTGGTATTTTAGAAGCCATACACTATATCAAATCCCATCAAATAGAAAGATCAGTAATTTTTTTAGATTCACTTAGTAGTATTCACGCCTTAAAACAAAATCAACTTCATAGTAAAATCCATAGTCAAATAATTGTAGATATTAAGAACTTGCTATTTGATTGTTCCCAAAACGGCTTGGACATCGAGATAGCCTGGATCCCCGGTCACTCGGGAATTGTTGGCAATGAGTGTGCTGATTCGTTAGCAAAGTATGCCACATCGAATCCGGTTGATCGAAAGCACTACGTGGTTCATAACTACGATTTGCGGAATGGTGCCAAACCCAAGTTATTTAACTCGTGGACTGAAACATGGAAGACGACCTCCAAAACCAAGGGCACCTACTATGCAGCTATACAGCCCGAAATTCAACGTAGGCCTTGGTTCTTTAAATGCCCTAAATTGTTGAAGAGAACTGTTTCGTCACTCTGTAGACAGACTCGGACATTGTTGTAGCCCAGTGTTCCTGAATAAGATCCATGTCCGAGATAGTTCTTTGTGCGAGTGTGGTCTTGCGGAGGGTACTTTAGACCATATCTTCTTCTCCTGCTCCCTAAACAATAAATCTTTTGACCTGTATCAAAAAATTTCTAAACTTAATATCCCTCTCCCAACCAACTTTCATTCCCTTCTTTCCCACTTCTCTCCCAAATTAATTAACATTTTGGCGACTTTTTTAAATGAAAATAAATTAAAATTCTAATTGGTGCGTAATTAATGTGTATAATATAATTATTCTGTATTTAGTACTTTATGTGTTGTATATATCATATCATAGATAAGTTTGTAAATTAGATTATGTGTCTTTACTAACACTTGTGTTTGTCTTTCCAGCTTACTAACATCTACCACGAAGTACAGTTCGACGGTTACTCCCACTGGGCCACCGTCCCCACGTGACACTGGCAGAATAGCCGCAACCGGCTCAATTGCCAAAACAAAAAAAAGGAAGAGTACATCATGACAACAATTTAAATTAAAGAAACATGTAAACAAATTAACTATTCATACGAAATTACGAAGACATTGCTTATAGGACTTAGTATCCAAGCCAGATAACATAACAAAAAAAATAATTTTGGCGGGATTTTTTCGAGTGAAGTTTAGTGGCTGTTTTTAATTTAATTATTCGCAAATTGATTCATAATGGATATTGTGATGTAAAATTGGTGTAGTTTTGTATCTCAAGTGTCTGCACAACTGGACAATTTGTGGAATCAATGAATCACAGTTGTAGAGAGATACCTGCCAGGTGCTCGAGCTAGTAAGGAGCTAATCCGGTCCGAAAGAGAGGCTATGGTAGAGCGTGCGAATGTCTCACTTCAGGTAGTCTCCAAGTGGGGTGAAGCCAATCTGGTGGGATTCAACGCCGCCAAAACACAAGCGTGTCTATTCACCGCTAAAAGGAGCCCGTTCACCTTGGCTCCTGTTTTTCAGAATGTATCCCTGGAGTACACCGACCGCCTTCAGCTCTTGGGAGTTGAAATTTCTTCAGACCTTAACTTTGGACGGTTCATTGAGTCCAAAGCCAAGGTAGCTGCTAGGAAACTCGGCGTACTTGCAAAGGTCCGGCGGTACTTCACACCAGGGCAGCTTTTAATGTTATACAAAGCACAGGTCCGTTCGTGTGTAGAGTACTGCAGCCACATATGGGCTGGTGCTGCAAAATGCCACCTGGCAGCTTTGGACTCGGTGGAAAGGCGTGCAAAGAGGCTAATTGGTGATCCAGATCTGGTTAATTCCAATCTACAAAGTCTTAAGCACAGGCGTAGGGTAGCCAGCCTTTCGGTGTTTTACAGAATTCATTTTGGAGAGTGTGCGCAGGAATTGCATGACTTGATTCCGCCATCTCATTTCTACCATCGGACAAGCCGACGAACGGCGAGTATCCACCCTTACGTTGTTGAAACCTCTACGGTCCGGACCAAGCGTTTTGCCTCGTCGTTTATACCGCGTACATCGAGGGACTGGAATAATTTGCCTGCTGCGATTTTCCCGTCCGATTATAATTTGGGTCTCTTCAAGGCTAGAGTGAATAGGCTCTCAATAAATTAGTGCGCCTCACCATCAACGATTGCATTACCACTTACCATCAGGTGGAATCGCAGTCAAGCTGTAGTTTATATCAATTTAAAAAAAAAAAAAAAAATAAAAAAATAGGCGCGAAATCGGTAAAATGGAGCTGAGAATTTTATTAATGCGATGAAAAATTGGTGTAGCTTTGTATCTCAAGTGTCTGCTGCACAAATGGACAGTAAGTGGATGTGGAATCAGTGGCGCGATATTTACTGGGAAGTATAAAAAAAAATAAGTCGAACTATATTTTTTATTTTGTTGATTGATACTATATATTTGTGTAAAGACTTGGGTAACATTGTGTGGGGGGTAGACGGAATAAAAATAAAAAATCATGAAAAATCAACTTCAATTTATTTTCAATTTCTTATTTTGTTACTTTATGGAATTTATGCAATACAAATGTTGTAAAATATAATTACAATAGTTAACAGTTATTAAATTTTAAATGCAGGTTTTAATTTTAATTATACTTAACAATGTCATGGAAAAGTCCAATTTATGCTGACCAATTTATAATATTGTATCTCATTGCCCATAATACGCTATGAAATGAATAAAACAGTCCTTCATACTACTTAGTGAATTCTTAGTCTTCTACATTTTGCTATATGAGGGTTTCGTATTGAACTATGGATTAAATCCCATTAAGCCCTAATTTTAAATATTACAGGCAAGTTTTAGGCATTTTAATATACCTGCGATTATAAAATGATTAAATGATAAGTTCACCATTACAATTTAAATTCAATTTTAGAACATTGACATTGAATATTTGCTATGGCCAATCACTGTTCATAACAACATAAAACATTAAAAAACAAATTTGCACTAGTTACTATCCATTAA
The DNA here is from genome assembly GCA_905147345.3 of Mythimna impura. NCBI lineage: Eukaryota > Metazoa > Arthropoda > Insecta > Lepidoptera > Noctuidae > Mythimna > Mythimna impura. Next base: position 15,089,782 of record LR990357.1, on the reverse strand, counting down.
GCAATCCCAATGTCTTAATTCGACTGCAATTAACAAAAATAATATACTTTAGACAATTAATTACCAAGCAATGAAATAGCAGTAATTGTCACCTTTGGTGGCGTTATCCGTATACCTTTGCTATGTTAGAATTCAAGGGCACAAGTAACTTGCACAAACAAAAGCATTGAAACTCCTCAACCATGTGTTCATCCCTATCTCAGAGCAGACTATACTCAACTGAGTAGTGAAAGTAAGGCATCCAATCACTATTGGATCAGTTTTCACCAAAACTCTCAATTATTTAATGAAGAAGCTACCCTCCTTACGTCTAGCTGCTTCTATTTCTACAGCAACCAGTGTGTGACAATTGCTAATTCAATTTAAAATATACAACTTTGCTAATTCTTATCTTTACTTTCCAATTGTCACCGATAAACATAGTTGAAGTAGAATATAGAAACATACCAATCATAATTTTCTACGGTTATAACTGTACAGCAGTCACATTCCGTTGGCAAATAATTAAACATAAAATAAATATTAAATTTAGCTATAAATTGCCTAGTTACCAACGGGAATGGGTTTCGTGAACACGCAGGTGGTGAATAACAAGTCCATTCTTACAAGAGGCCTGTATACAATAAAACATACATCGCCCCACAATTAACTATTACTAAGCAATCGCAATAATAATTTAAGACATATTTACACATCATCATCGGTATTCCACAATTAAATAAGGAACTTAAATTAGAATAATTTAAGATAGTCGGGATATTATTATTAATAGGAATCAGTCATTCAGTATCCACAGTGATCGAGCAGTGTCGATCGTCGTCGTCTCGTCAACGGCCGGCGCAGGCGGCGCGGTGCGGGCGTGCGGGCGGCCGGCGCGGGCGTGTTCGAGCGCTGTGAACATATGTAGCGCGCCCGCGGCTCTCGGCGCGCACGCAGCCACGCGCCGCGACGCGGCCGGCCCCGCACCGGCCGATGCGGAACTTAGGACACGCACGAGGTCGATCATCGACGCGAAAGCTTTCGGCTTGGAATTTGCCATGCTCTAAATCAAGGCTAGAAGTAACCTAGAAGTGTGAGGAGCGGGCGCTGGGCCCGGGGGCCGCGGCGGCGGCGCGGGCGCGACTCGGAGCTGCGGCCGCGCCGTCGCTTAAGTCGTGTCCCGTCCATATGTACCGATGCGCACTTCGTTGATTACGTTTGCCCACTCCAAAGCATACGAATCGGGGTCTTCCAAATAATATGTACGGTTTGGCTGTAAAGAAAAAAAAATCGATTAAAGTTTAGTTCTAAATAAATCAGAGATTATGAATATTTTTAGGTTTTTGCTAACTGGTACAAAAATTTTAGTAAAGTAAGAACTTACCGTGTGCACTAAAAATATTCTGAAGTTTTTGGCTTCGACCCGCAACTCGGCTGACCAAGGGATCTCTCCCTTGAGCACCATGTTAGCTGGATCGACGTAAAATAGACGCGGTCCTGTGGTAAGCAGCAACATGCGGCGTCGTGGAAACAGTCCCTTTCTCTTGTCTACCAGGCCTTGCTTTAAAATGAGCTCTCCGTCGACGAACTGATGCCACTTGCTCTCCCGAGATTGTACTTCAAGACGACGACGTTTTTCTTCGGGGCTGATGTTTAAGATTCCTAAAAGAAAAATGCTAAATTCAATCACATGTTAGAAAATCCAAGACTTTCTCTATAATGTCTGTCAAACTTATTGAAACTCCCACTGAATGGTAAAGCGAGTGCGTGTAGCTACACAGCTGATTATAAGGTCAACATTAATAAAACACGTAGGGTGTAACGAACGAGTCATTCATGTCATGGCATAAGCGGTTGAGAATGTGGCACTCCGGGACGACGGCGACGTGCCGGAAGGTTGACGTCATACCAACTATAAAACCGTAAACCATACACTGACTGAGGACGTCCGTTCTGAATATGTATAGCAGTGAATGCGATGACGTAGTGGCTACTGGTGCAGCGAGTGCAAGGATCATATTACGATGCGCCAACCATGTTTAAATAAAAGAAATATTTATGTTTGCATAGACGCTTTTTTCTTATAAGAAGACACTGCTTATTTGGAAAATAATCATAAAATAAAACGTTATTGGACTCGGTTTAGTTATGAAACGAGAAGCGTATAAATTTGCCAAGAATTCAGGTCATGGACGCACCAGTTGCCTCTTACTCGTCGCTTCACTGCACTCGCCCGAGACTTTGTAATTGTCCACATCGGCTACATACTCAACCTACTAACATATATTTAGGCTTCTAATATTTTCAGAAATAGATTTATTAACCCTTACGATGTAATGATGACAAGAGTTTTATTATGATTTTGTGATTTGTAGCATATTATCTAAATTAAAGCCAAAATATCCTAGAGAACTTAGTAATGAAAAGCTAGAAACCAACTAATATCTATTACAAAATAATCATAAAAAGATTAATTACCTTTAGAGGTAGATAAGTCGAATTCCCACAGTCGCACGAGTTGCTTATTGCCCAATCCTGGTTCAAGATGGTCGGGTACATTGTATCCGAACGATCCTCCGGGTAAATAGGGGCTGATAGTAGGTGGCGTCTGCTCCCACAGACTATCCCAGTCTATTCCAGCGAAGAACGGATGATTGCGAATGCTATCATATGTGTCTCCCTTATCATTAGCCCCAAGTCTTTTGGTATGGTCTAGTACTAAGAGCTTTTCTACAAGATCTTTTGCGTCAGCGGGAAATCCTTCTGGGAACTCGAAGTCCATCTTGAGAATTTTTTGGAACGTGAGAAATTCTGTGGCTGCCCGGAATGGAGGCAAGCCCGAAATCATTTGGTAAATGATGCATCCCAACGCCCACAGGTCTGAGGCACGTGTGTCTACGCAGTCGTGTAATAATTCAGGACTAACATACTGCGGTGTTCCAACGAAACTAATTTTTCTAGATCGTTCATTTTGCGTGTCACTATCTGCATTATTCGTTGAGGCACGAATCTCTTCAGGTTCAAGAATTTTAGCCGTTCCGAAATCAGCAATTTGCAAATGCATATTTTCATCTAATAATATATTTTCCGGTTTTAAATCACGGTGAATGATTCCCTTGTCGTGCATTTTCTCTAAGGCCATCAATAATTCAGCCGCATAAAATTTAGCTACATTTAGCTCAAAAGAGCCAACTTGATTTATGTAAGACAGCAATTCGCCATTTTTTGCAAAGGACAAGACAAAATACAGCCTCTCTTCGTCTTGAAATGTGCAGTACAGTTTCACGAAACCATGAGCTACATTGAACAACATGTTCAAGGCATCTTTTTCGCGTTTAATGTACTCTCTTTTCTTTTTTCGGATGATGTGAAGTTTTTCACACACTTTAACTGTGGAAAAAAAATTGAACTGATTAGTTTATAAATCTTCAAAAGGTCAAGTAATTGAACCATATAGGATCAATAACTTAATATTGGTAATCTTTAAAAAAAAAAGTAAAAAAAAAAATGAATAGTATACGTACTGGCATACTCCTTTCCACTGTGTATATCCTTTGCAAGAAATACGGTGCTGTAACATCCCTCGCCAATTAATTTGCCAAAAATATAGTCTTTAGCAGTTCGTTTGGTGGGCTTCGGAGCCTGGCTGGCCGCCGGTGAGGCGGCAGGCGCAGCGGGCGCGGACGGCGCGGTCGTCGTTGGCGCCGGCGCAGCCGGTGCGGGCGCAGGCGCTGCTTGCATCTTGATTGGCGACTCTACTATGGTCTCGGCCGCAGCAATTGGGGCTCGTAACTCACTAGACGCTCGACCGTTGATCTGGAATAATGAAAACACCCACTGAGTAAAATAACATTAAGACTTATTCACGGAACTGTACGAGATCACAGACTCTGTCTAGTGGAACGTCGTGAGAGAAATGCGACGTCGTCGCGCTTCGAAAGCGTGCACTTGTTTATCGGCTGGCAGCAGCGGCGGCGGCGGCGATGGTGGCTACGTCATGCGCGGTGGGGGCCAGGGGGCAACGCGCCGTCTGCAGTGTCGGCTTCTTTAAATTTAGGTGACCGCTAAATACGTAAACAATGCTCACAACTAAGTAAATAGGTAAGTATTTGGAAAAATCATCGCATTAGGGATCGTGTTTACCTGTTCACAACAGTTTGTCAATGGAACGTCAAAAACTCAAAATAAACAATATTTTTATTGCAAGCACGAAGGTTTTTAACACTTTCGACCTTATATGCATAAAATGGAACCTTTTTAATTTGCCAAATCCTTTGCGAATGTTCTTTATTGAATATTTTCCAAGGTTTCAGATAATGCTAAGAAAACTGCCCAGAAAAGCTCTAGATAAGAAAATATAAGCTTTTAGCATCGAGGATAAAATAGTCAAATGTATCGGCTGCCACGTTCACTGGCCTCGTCTACAGTTCGATGATCCAATTTTTCGAGTTCGTAGCTTGAGTTTTTGTTCATTTTTTACGGGGCCGACGTCGAGCAAAAAATGACGCTTCCATTCAACGTGAGTGAAGACAGAGATAGCTGCATTTGCAATTCTGTCTCTTTCTAACAACGCAGAATACCGCGAGTTCGTGTTTAACGGTATTCCTTCTAGCCAAAAACAAACTTAATGAAAAGCAAATGAAAGTAACTATAATTTTACCGTTACTTTGCGGGAATATCCATTCTTCAATTTTCACTGTACGTTGAGTTTTTTAGGTTAGGTAAGACATTCTTTTGGTATTTTCGAAACTGTCGCGACACTGCTTTCAGTGAAAGTTTTTGTGGATCCTGTATGGGGCGGTATTTATTTCAGAGACGGTAATTGACTAATGGAAAAAAACCAATACGCGGGAGTAATGCGGGACGCGATCAGTTGCAAACTATAGATACCACTAGGTCACAAGTCACAACTAATTACATGTGTCCTTTAAAAGATATGCCTGAGGCTAGATATTACGATGGGAAACAAACAATTGACAGAACAATGCAAAAACCTAAACCTAAAACACTTAGGATTCTAAATTAATCTTCTGACAGGCTCCAATAATTCGCGTTACACGCTTTGATCACGGATGGAAAGAAAACTTTCCATCCGTGACTGAAAAGTCATCACAGCACATTAAGATAAATGATTATGATAGTTTATTTACGGTTATATCGAAAACAGCTTACAATGTACTCATATTGATGATAAAATCAAGATAAACGGTCAAGACAAGAACAATGTAATCTGCTGCACTTCTGTATCACAGCTGTATGGTTCGTGGAAGTCTGTTTAGGAAGGAATGAGTCAGTAATAATTAAGCTTGGATGTAAGTGCTGCAAATGGGTCTCGCATTCCGCGGCCGGGCCGGGCTGCGGCGGCGGTGTAGACCACCGTCGCAACGGTACTTACACTCGTGTTCCCACAGCAGCGGATTCCACCGTCCACTAACACCGACTTCATAGCCGACCTAGATCCCCTCCACCGAACCTTCCACAACACATTGCAATGCCGTTTGCAACATACGCGACTTTATGTAATGCTCGACATTTGTACGGATAATACTGCACGACTAGTACTGTGACTAAGAGAGCATAATCGGTTTCTTTATGATAAAAAATAATGAATGACATAGAATGTGCAATAAAACGTATCAAGTTCAAACGGATGTATAGCATTTTATGTTTACCCCTCCTACAATCTACATCCGTTTTAGAGTTAACTAATGTTTAGTCAGCGTACTGACTGTTAAACAGTTACCAACCTAACGGATAAGTTATTTTCTATTGAAATTATATTTACACTAAAGAAAAAGTGAAAGATGAATGAGAATTCCGAATGCGTGATCATGAATCACGAAGTGTAAACAACCTTTGTTGGAGATTGAGAATATTCGACAACAAGCGACATCCTTCGTCGGCTCGTCGCGCTTAGAACGACCTCTAATTAATATAATATGAGTCTACCTACCGACGAGTACGTTTACGTTCATAAACAAAAACTTATAAACAAGTTTTGTAGAAGGTAATATTAAGTTGTGCTTACACTACAATTGTGATAGAATCTCATTGATGCCGTTTAAACACTTATATAACCCAAATATGTGCCAGTTTAGTTTAACTTATTTACTTTCCTGTGAAATCAGTGTTTTTCCATAAGGCAAAAAGGCACAAGCCCTACAAAAATTATCGGGAAAGATAAAGAATGTGGGTGTACACAACCTCCTCCGCCGAGTATTACGCCACAACATCACGGTGACGTATTACTCGTGTGAGCAAACATTCTCGCGGCGATGGCGTTGGCGTGTCAATTTTATCTAGATAACAGTAAATGGGTAAAGGGCGAAGAGTAACAAAATATTTTAATAGTTTAACTTTGGGAAAAGTTCGTGACTATTGTTCTTTTGTCAAACTGGCCGGTAGTTGTGTAATTATTACAATTAGGCAACCGTATTTTTGTGATGGTAATCTTTTTGTCTGATAAAGTTACCCAAAAGACTTATTTATCTTCATTCCTAATTATGGGAAAAATATCTTTGATTTTTTTTTATGCCAATTTCTGATGCAATATTTTTAGTCAATACACGTGAGCACATCACTAGTAGCACGTTATTGTAAAGGTCGTGCAAATCATGCATATTGCGCGGCAACGTTAAAGCGCCTAATACACTACACGTTATTCAGCACATGATATACCTACAGACTGCCTTATTTTTCATTCCAAGTAAGACAGTCTGACCCATAATACACTACGCTACATAGACTAAGAATCTGAATATCGAGTGGTGTAATAGGCGCTTAACTATTACTACTCATTCTGTGACAAACAATCTGCGTGTAAGGATACGTTGTGTTTACGATAGTTGTATGTTGTATGAGTGCAGCCGTAGCGGTCTGCCGAGTGCGGAGATTGTGAGGAATTCGCAGTGGTAAACAAGCTGGTCACGCCGCCGACGCGTGAACAAACAAGTGCTTGGCTGCCTGGTCGCGCCCGCCGACGGTGTTTGTTTGTATCGCACTCGCCGTTCACAACGCAGCCGCAACGGAGCACGGAGCCATCCAATGACACACAGAAAATTACAGGGCGAAAGTGTGCAATCACCGCTTTGCCCAGCGAAAGTTTACAACTTATTTGATAGATTGTAATGTAAGGCATTGCCACGTCTAGCTACTTGTGACTAAATATTTTGTCAATTACCTACAATACATTGTATTGCTGGTATCAAAACTGCGGTTGAATATAGAAAATTACCATCTTACGATAAATAAACATTTTATGGCATAAAATGCTTTTACTCATATTACATAATAATAAATAAAATGATTACCGCACTCCTACTTATTAATCTAAATCGAATCATTTCAAAATTTTACTTTCACATTACTATTTACTACATTACAATAAAGTTTTCATTTCACTTAATTCAAACTAGAGTCAAACGCTATTTGAGCATTATAAACAGACCGACATGGGGGTACACATAAACACGGGCTACAGACAGTCATTGACCTTACCTTAGATTTGGGCGAGGGCTGTTTCCCGCGCTTCGTGGAGCTAACGCCAAGTAACCGCAAAATCCTGTTAGCTGCTTCGAGAAGAGTTGCACTACCCCTCGAACCTCTTTTAACTCTGTTGGTCAATCCGCTCATTTCGACTTGTCTCACACTTTAGTTTTCTACCGTTTTGTTATTGTTTGAAACGGTCAAAAACACGATCACAGTTCATGAAGGTTGATTATTGTTCTATAGCAAGTATTAGTTTTCACAAATAGAGTTCAGACGATTCTCAAACACAAATAAAAAGAGATATGCAATCAAGATAAATAAATAAACAACGATAATTTTCTAATGTTATTTGCGCGCGTACGTCCGTTCAGTAAAACGGCGCGTTGCGGACTGACAACTTATACACTGGATTACTGGAATGCAACGAAGCGACCTGACGCGAGCGGAGCATTGACTACGTCTCTCTCTCGCTAGACAGAATAATCGCATCGGTCGGTATGTATGGGGGGAGGTGCGGCATGGCGGCGCGCGCGGCTTGGTGGAGTTTGTGAGCCCCCATTCCCCATTTGCAACCCACTCAACCCTCCAGAGTTCAATCTATGTGTGGAAGGACGAAGTGTGGCATGTCACCCTCACGCGCCTCCTACACTCGAATACCACCTGCTTAGATATTTACCCTTCAAAAATGCTACTCTTGAAGGAAGTTTCGAAGCTAATATAGAAATAAAAATTTCAAGAAATAATTTTGTAAAAATAAGGAAAACTGAAATAATAGTAATATAATAACAATAATTTAAGGAATATTTGTGGTAATCGTTTAGTGTTGTCTGAATGAAAAATAATTTTAATGCTAAGGAAAAGTATAATATTCTTCAACCCGACTCACCACCGCACGTGACTATTTATCTAAAGTTCTAAGTGGGCGGGGGAGGCTCGTACCAAGATTGTTCGAGTCGCCTCGGGGTTCTCGGGGTGTATGTCGAAAGCGGGAAGTGGGAACAAATCAATAGCATCACGCAGAATGCAGCACCGTATAGCGTCAAATGCATCGTGATATGCACAATCTGCGTCCACGTGGGATTTTCTAACTGCAGAAGGTATTTTAACAACTAGTAAAAAAATTTATCTTATTTAGTGATAAAATTAAATGAACAGCTTGCTTAACCATGCAATGGTTTTGTCTATGTATTTCGATAAATTAGGTACTTAAAAACTAGGTTCTAAGGACTGGCAGAAATGATTAATAATGTATCATAAATCGTCCGAATAAAAGGCAGGATGTTATGAAGAAGATGGAATCTTTGAAACATGGTGTTTCAATTACAAGTAGACATAAACTTACCTGCGCGGGCGCATGCGGGTAGTAAATATAATAATGTAAAAGCAATGGACCAGTCTGTATTGTTATTTAGTTACATTGGTGTCGTTTCTAAGGATTTCTTAGGACTTTATTAATAGTCAGGTAACTTTCACCAGAGGAACAAAAATGGCAGCTTGACAGATTTTTGTATAGAAAATATGTCAAACTGTTTATTCTTTAAATAAATGTTACCTGACTATTAAAAAATCTGCCCTTAGACAAAGCATTATTGTTGGCGGTGGGTACCTACTTGCAGACAGATCCAAGCGCCCGCGCTGATACGTAGGTATATTTTTTAATGAGCTTGAGGATGCATCAAATATTCAGTAATATTCACGTCTTATCTGACCCATGTCTTTTATGCATCTGGATAATGCTATTAAAAAAAAGAAGTCAAAAAAAATCTTTAGGGTAAGTATATGAAAGCTGTTTTTTTCTCGATTCAATGGTTGAGTGGGCCGCAGCAGATGTTACCAGCACGTGCACGAAGCTCGTGCTGGCACACATGTGCATTTCGATAACCATCCCTGCATTCATGTAATATACACCAACAACAATATGCTACAACGATGCGTCAGGCTTACAATGACCATACCATAACAGTCAATCCCCTTTTGTACGTGAACTTTTTCAATTTAGGACTGATCTTTCAATGATTAGATAACTCGTTATCATTCTGTAGAACAATAATGACCATTTGACATTATTTTTACACATAACTGTCATCAGTTTTACAGATTATTTATTGCTTAGATAAAAATTATCTGATGATTGAAAAATCGACCCTTATTTAAATATTTTTCCAACATTTATAGACATATCTACAACCTACCAATTAGTGACTATGGACACTATTATAATTTGTGCATTCACTAGAACCAACTATTTATTACATAAAAACAATTACTGAATACCAAGGTATGAATTTTTAATTAATTAGCATGATCTATATTTAGGAGACAGCGTGTGCAGTGAACAAAAAATACTGACGTTGTAAGTACTTACGTGTGTTTACAGTCTATGTACTCTACTTACGTACATACAACGTAAATGTATATAAAAATGACAAGTGATATTTTATTAGAGCAGGTGTTCTCAATAAACAAGTCTGTCGACGCGATACTTAAACGTAAAATTTTAAATTTAATTTATTTTCAAACTTATTTACTTTACGATTCAAGTCTAATTAATAGATGTAAAGCTTCGCCAGGTGGACCAGAGTATGTTTTTTTTGTTCATTTGTGGGTAGGAAAGCAGTCTGTCGCACGCAGTTGCAACCCCTGCCGGGGCCCCGACGAAGCTACGTTTCAAAACAAAATAAAAGCTGCATCGAACGTTGAACCCACCACCACCTGGCACTGTTTTTATGAGATACGGTATCCATATGGAGGTAGAAAAAAAATACATACCTACAGTCATGTTACCTATTAGCTTATCTATAAATTAGAAAATGTTAGTAGTTGAACAATATTCTTTTTCCGATTTTGATTGCGTATATTTATTGATACCGGGTACCATATTGCACATTCTTTACATGTGCCGTAACAATAAACAATGTTATTTACCTATATATACTTATTACTATCAGTAGGTAAGTATAATCACTTACAGGTGACCGTGATGATGTTCAGTCAGGATACATTAAAATATGTAAGTATGGCGCTGAGGTGCAATAACATACTGATAAGCGTACAACTCGACTGATAAAAGGGGGACAACTACGATTCACTCAGTTCACAACTCTAGCAATTTCGGCGTAGGTGTATCGATACCGTAGAGATACGATAAGGGTCGATATGGTGCGCGAAATCATGTGCAGATAAGGTTTATCATCCAAATAATTACAAAACAAAGCGTTTGATTGTCAACAATATATTTGAATTTGCATTTTATGAACCGGGAAAACGTGACATTCAAAAGGTATAATCTGCGGGTATTTAAGCCATGAGTCAATAGGTTACTTCTAGGCAAGCGTGCTCCATCGTCAACTACATCATCGCTTACCATCAGGTGAGATAGTGGTCAAATGCTATTCAATAAAAAAAAAACTAAACAAGCCACGTGTTTCGATTCTGTATTTTTCGTACTCTTGTTTGTTCCATATTCCTTACCAACAACCGAAGTTATCTGCTTCCACATGTATGTAGTTTTTTTACCAAGCTTGCTGAACTTTCCTTTGAAAATCTGTAGTAAGTATATTATTGTAGTACATAATTCACATTCAATTCTCCTGTGCCTTAGTCCACACCCGACATGGTTCCATGGCAATATCTTCTCTATTATTGAAAACACGTGTAACTATGACAAGGTCGCACTACACTGTTGCAGGTTACTTATTTAGCTATTCCAATAATATAATTTATATGCATTGTATGCAACCGTAGCACGTACGCGAAACCAAATGTCATTCACTCTAATAAAATATTGAATGTTACACATGTAAGCATGCCGTATGTACCTACTATTGTTTTACTATTTATGAGCTAGTGTAAAATCTAACGCATGTATGAATATCCCTTAAAACTTCCGCGTGTAAACCAAAATAATTATAAGTTCGTGCGGTAGTACATATAGGGTTTTTAATACGGATAAACCCGTAGTGTATTGTTGTATGATATGGCAGAATTCGCGGTGCGAAGGCGCCTAGCGAAGGTTATCGACGTTCCGAAATGTCGTGGCTGCGGCCTTGAGTGGTCCTTTGACCCTCCATTGGAAGTAATATCCGCCGCTCTCGAACCACCTGCTCGAGTGCCCCTCGCATATTAAATATTTAAATCTTCAACGGTCTTATGGCATAACTAATATACATTTATGTAAACATAACAAAGACCACACGTTCTAAAATCAAAGTTTACATGCTTTTTGCATGAAAATTAATTAAAAAAGGCTGATATTTAAAAATTTAGGTTTAGGTACCCATAATTAATATAGAGATCAATATTTTGTTACTTACTGAAATAAAAGTATCGTATTTAAGGTACTACTTATGTTGTGAAATTTTAATTTAGCTAGAAAAAAAAACAGTTCTTGTTGTTTGGCGGTAGGTAAGTACAGACTAGGTAAGTACTGTAATTAAATTATAAAGGTAGGTACCTACTTAGTATAGTTTTAGTATGATAATAAATATTATTTTCACCTAAATAAAACGGCTAAGTACCTATAAACGTTAAGTAGAATCCAATCACTTGCGTAGTTGTCGTCGCTTCACAGTTTCACAGAATTTTAATTAATTATTTTGGCGACACACGGGCGTGATAAGTTCGATGACCGATGAATTAATTCAAGGGCCTTAACCGTAGCTTTTATTTTCCTGATAACCTTCGAATTGCGGCCCCGCGGGTAAGGTGAACTCGCAGCTCTTTATTTTTACCTAGCTACTGAGTAATGCGGTACACTAAACATATTAACGTTGTAAATATAAACTAACCCCTCTGCACACCTGTATGTCGAATAGATATACCTAAGTAATACTTTTTAGGCTTTTTGTGGTTTATTTTGGCGGAAAATTTATAACATGCTGTATTTTATCTCAAAAAGAAATTAATTAAGAACAGCAAAAATCGGGTTACCTAATTAATGTTTTGCTTGGTACGTCTTTCGTCATTTTAACACTGTTTATTAATTTTAATTATGAATAGAGTCTCTTAACACAAACAAGTGAATTAGTATAAAAATAATTTGTTGTTACATGTGTATCTACATACTTGTTTTTTTGGAACACGCCGATACGCCGATAAAGTTGTGTAATCTGATGCCAGAGTTCTATGTGAAGCTTCCTTTACTATAAAAAGGCTTCTTTCCTGTTCATGCCTCAATAAAACTTTAGTTAAGGGTACTAATATAACTACTGACATGCATCTGAATGAATGTTTATATTTCTACTGCAATATTGAAATCTAATAATGATGTGACACCGACGATAATCGAGGACATGCGATTGTCGATGAATGAATTCCTTTCAATGCATTAATGACGACGTAGTCATCGGCGTGGCATGCAGTGCGTCCCCAGTCCCACCCGCGGACAATATCGATAAAATAATGGACAGAGCATGTGTTGTCTCATCGGAAAACAATTAACGCATAACAAACAATTTAGTTGCGGTCACAGATAGTAGAGCGGGTCAAAGTACAAGAATTTGTGCCGAGATAACATTCTGTTTATCATATCATGCACTTCCAAAACACATGAACATGTTTACACTTTATTTGTGCAGCCTGGTTAAAATAGACCTGCGGTTTATCTGAGCTTTTAATATTAATATTTAGAAAGTATCCTAGTAGGTTAAGCTGCAAGTTGTTATTGTTAATTTTGACTAATGTGCAGTGTTCTCTTTTTTTAAGAGAAGGCGAGAATATCGTTTTTTACCACCTACTGTAAAACAGTAACATCATTTATCATCAGTCAATTACTAAAAAAAAATATTAAGCTTTGTGTGACGCAATCGATGGTTGAAAAAAAATACCATTTTACACCTAAAAGTAAGTATCATTCACATAAAATGATCATATTATCATCTTTTTCTACGAATAAGAGGTTATCAAATCACGACAATAAATTGCCCTTGTATTTTATTTATAAATATTTTATTATACAATATTATGTAAAAACTTACTAAGTTAATGAATGAAACATGTGTCTATAATAGTCTATAAACATATGACTATAGACAATAAGAATTACTTTTCTCAGTTGTTTATTTAATTCCTTGGGTTGGTAAAGATCAGATTAAATGATGTTCCATTTGAGTTTGAGGGATTTAAGTTATCTAACTTACATGTAAAATACATAAAAACTCAGGTTGCCTGGAAGAGATCGCGGAATGCGATAAGGCCGCCAATTATTTTGTATGTTTTTAAAAATAAGTCTCAAATTGTACCTACCTATTATTATCTTAGTGTACAACAAAGTATAAATAAATAAAAATAACCCTTTAGGAAACTATCGTAGTAAGTGTCCGAGCAGTATTTTTACGAGTTAATTTTTGCTCATAATTTTCCTTATGATCAAAAGACGTTTGCAAGCGCCAAGCAATAGATATCTTATCGTAACGTGGCATTAGGTAAGTACCTATCTACACAAAATCATTCTGGGATTTACCGACTCCGTCATTGATATTTTGTTGTTTTTACCCAGTATGAGTTTTGATTAAAAATAACAAGCATTCAATCTATAAAAATAAATTAACTCACTTTCGAATTCATATTTAAACAAATTTAACAATGATAGTGTATATGCTGAAAATCAGCATAATTTTAGCAGCCAACGTCTATACGCAGAGTATTACCATAACTTGGCCCTTTGCGTAGGATAAGCTAAAAATAAATCTAGTCAGAGCACTGGTATTTTAGTCCGTCTGAGTTAAAAATAAGTAAGCCTTATAAACTGGCAAGACTATGTAAATAGCAGGGCAAAAAGTGTGATAAAAGTTGCCTCGCCAGCGCATCGTCAAGACGGCACCACACACGCGTCTTTGAACAGGGTTGATTATTTTACAATGTTTATAACAATATTTAAATCTTTCATCGTCTTCTATTAAGCCAAGAGGATCATTGGTAATGATGCACTCGTCGAGTCAAAGCTTTGTTGAGTGTATGACTGTGCGTCGGAAATGCATAACTTAATTTAGGTAATTCTGCCAAGCCCGTTCCATCATCGGACCACCAGACGTACGGCAATGAGCCACCGGTACTATGGTGGACATCCCACCCATACGCAATAATCATTTTGGGACCACATTCATTGTGCGTACCTACTTAGGTACTTATAAGGACACTCCTTAGCTGTACGCACAATGAATGTGGTCCCCTACCGGAATTCCCTAACGGAGTCTGTGTTTCCTGATAGCTACAAACTACGTCAAGGTGAATAGGTTACTTCTAGGCAAGCGTGCTCCATTGACGACCACATCTCATCGCTTACCATCAGGTGAGATAGTGGTCGAGTGCAAGCCTTTTAATAATAAATAATACTCGAATAATCACTTTAATATAAAAGTAAGACAAAAATTTAGTGCTTGTTTCTACAGTAAAACATATTATTTCATTAAATCCAAAACGCACCCTACTCTACCGAAAACATGGACAGTCCTATACGAGCGGAATGCCTTCCACTCACAATTTCACATACTTTAATCACTTCCCGCGCGTCTAGACATCGACCTCTAGTTCCCAGTTCTTGCTTTGGCCAAATTAACTCTTAGGGCTACCTCTTAAGATCCCTATTACGTCGAGAGTAGCCCAACGTTAACGATTAATAAAAACGGGCTCGCTGTCCTCGGAAAGTGCATTGATCTCAAGGCGCGTCCTTCTGTGGCACAAAAATTGCTGCACGTGAAGTGGGCATCTCTTTTGTGTATAAACATAAGAAATACGTGCGAGCAGGACGCAGCAAACGTAGTAGGCAGGATGCGCGTGGTGAGCAGCGGGCAATACACCCAAGCGAGCGCAATGAACGGCAGCCATTAATGTGGAAGTACCACGCCGCATTTTGGCGCCAATACATCCGTTTAAGGAAATAAACAGAGTTCTTGATAGATTGAATACCTACCTATTTACCTTGTAACCTTAGCCTTGAATCCTTGATTCAGTGATCTATTTCATGAATAACTTTTTGAGAAAATACATACATTGGTGCAATGATAAGTACCTACTGAAGTTCTGTAGTTTTGTCTATCTCTATTGGAAAGTTAGGTTGATAAAAAAAACTGACACATCTTATATACATATTAATTAATACATAGAACCTGTTACAATATAATATTGATTAACTGATATGATGGTAGCTTCAAATATCCGAAGAGGAATCACAACTTTCGCGCCAAAAGCGTGTGCTTCAAGAAAGATGGCGGCGACCACGTGCTCAACAAATACAAACAGGTCACTCTTGCTTACTACGATTTGTTTTTCTCCATATTTGAGCATGTTTTATTCATTTGTAGGCTCGATTTTCTACTGTTAATTGCAAGTTCTAATAATTTTATTAGTTTCTGAAAAATAAAAACCATAGAACATCAGCTAAGCATATTGTAGCATTGATTTTCGGCACAAAATAATTTTATTTTTGTTTATGTAATTAATTTTTCTATCCTCTTATACTATAGTGTTATTTTTGTAATGAATTGGTACACAAATGTAACAAATACAATACATTTACAAAAACTCGTTAGCCCATTGAAAAAATTAAGCAGGAAGAAATAAGATAGAAATAAACAATAAATAAGCACTATTTCTTCACCAGCACTATACTTACACTAGTTTTTTTTTTAAACATTTAGCCGCTTTAAGCAATATCAAAGTAGTACCTGTGTAAATGAAAGAAAAATTCATTCAAAGTAAATAACAATAGGTGCACAGGATGTCTTTATTTTTTCAGATTTCGGCCTTTCTTGGAAAAATATAGCGACTTGAAAAAACAACAAGGATAAAGGCGGCGCGGACGTGGCGGGCGCGGCAGTCGCAGCGAGGGCGGCTTCGTAATGTGCAGTTCTGTGTTAGAATGTGTGGGTACAAATTCCACGAAGGATGAGATGCCTACCGATACATTCAACTTTACTCAACCGGCTAGCCTGCCAGTGACCGTTGCGTTTGAAATTGCGAGAAAGGAATCTTCACTATGCAAGTTTAATATTTTACGCAAATAACAACACTTAAACTGTTAGTTTCCAAAGGAGATTTTTTTACTAAATAAGTAAATATGAATAAGAATGTATGTACTCAAAATTGGTAGATACAGACAAGCACTCAAGCGAAAAAATCAACGATCCGAACTGTCTGGCCGTTGAACCCAGAAGCAAATGGCAAAAAGCTGCTACACAGCAAATGGAAATGTCTCGAATCTTTAACGGATTTTCATTTCCTGGAAGACGTTGGCTTGGAAAGTTTTAATAATGGAGATAAGTTGAAAACTTAAAATGCGTTTGAGGGATGAATAATATGGTTTTATGACCCTCGTGTAATATTCTTGATAACTTAAGGAAAATCCTTTTTAAAAGTTTAGATTTCGTTTATGTTTTCCCGTTAGAAAACGGCAAAAAGTTTACGGTGTGAAAATAGAATTGTACAAAACCTGCAATGAAACGAATACGGTGTAAAATGTTGACAATGTACTTTGATTCATAAATATTGTTTTGTATAAAATATATGGTCTTACTTTACGATAACTTTTCATTGTAGTACCGTTAATTTGTGATGTGCTTTTCACTTAGGTGAGAAAATAGTACAAGTTCGTTCTCACGTAGACTCACTCTGTCATATATCATTAAGGAAGGCGGAATTAAACTAGCACAGCCTTGAAACAAAGAAAAACCTCTGTTTACTGCGCATAATTTTTGGAGGTCTATGACCTACTGGGTTCAAAGCATGTTCAACAATTCGTTACGCATTGGATATTGTTACGCAACGAATTTGTTTTATTTCACAATTAAAAATAGCGAAATGTAATCTGATTTCTTCAATTCATGATAATTATTGACTTGAACCTTTAATTTACACCTGTAATTCACTATTTCACCATATGATGTCATCAATTGGTGACCATTTTTTACATTTTTAATTCTTTGTAGGACAACAATTATCCTAAAATTATTAAGCAACCTTTCTAATATTTATTTAAAAAAATATTTTATTTTTGAGTAATATAAAGACAAATCCTGCATACCTACATCTCTAACGTTCGACTTGACTAAACACTGTTATTTAAATAACACACCTAAATGTAGCGGTTCTAATAAGCTATGAATTTATACCTAAGAATAGAGTTCAATAAAACAACGACTGCGCTTGATAATTATTTATCATCTGATAAAGGACAGGCCGGGATGAATCAACTGGCGGGAATGCAAACAGGTCTGCTGGCTTTGGTGGTCGCGAAGCTGGGCGGCGCGGCCGAGTGAAGCCACGCATGCATGGCGCACCTAAGCCACGGTTGCCGGTCGTTCGCCGAAGTTGCACGCCGCCGTACGCTGCCGCCACCCGTTACACCGTTTGCGAGACGAAGCTGCATTCCACGCATACCGTTCCCGCCACTACACTAATACACTTACATTAGCTGGTAAAAGCAATTCTAAAAGCTTTTTATCTGAACATAATGTTTTGAATATTAATTTGAGTTGGTGAAGCATATTTTAGACTACATTTTCCTAAAATATCCTATGAAGGAATATTCTAAATATTGCTCATACGTATCGTTTTTTCTTAGCACGCACTTAAGTAGCAGTAGTCACTGGTACTATTGAAAGAACAAAGGTGTGATTCAGATTTCCGGGTTTGTTTGTATGGCTCTTTGTTTATCTTGTAGGATGTCGAACTTTCAAAGATTAGTTTGAGGCTGATTTATCTTTGATCATTCAATCTAAAAGGATAAATGTCTGCAAGAAGCGAGGTAAAAGACACTGGCAAAAGTTAATAAAACTGCAGGAAGTCTTGAGTCTTTTAGATCAAAATTTTGCTGATGATTGACCATGTAAAACAACGTGTTGTTTTTTTGCGTCACGCTTCAGGATCTGCGGCTTTCCACAAGCTAGGTGCATACACCTAAAGTTTATCCTATAGTTTTTGATTTTTGCCTAGCTTGTCATAACAAGTTAAAAAAAATTAAAACTCTACTAACACGCCCTCGCGCTCCACCCAGAGCGCGAGAAGTCATTTGGATGATTTCCCACCTTTTAAAAAAAAAAAAAGCTTGTCATAACAAGTTAAAAAAATTAAAAACTATAGGAGGCCGTCTCAAGCCCCATCATCAAAGTTTTCCTGATGATGGACGTTAGACAATCACGTATTCTCTTCTTTAAATCCACGCATCAAAATCTAAATTTTAACTCAGCGTCATTGAGGCGGGGTAAATATGACCCCGCACGTTTTGTATACGAATTTTTTTATAGAAACAGTTGTCGTACACAACCGTCTGTCTCAGTAGCTGCAGCTAAGTATCACCCCTCCCACTTCTTGCACCTCACGTTAGTCTCGTGCATCGCCCGCGCAAGGAGCAACACGGGTGTAAACCTGCGACCGGGTGAAATGCAGGTAAGTAAGTACATAAAATTGTAGCGTCACGTGTCAAAATCGAAAATTTAAAGAAATGGTTAATTTTAATATTTTGTCTCCAAGAAGGTCGAAGCCTCTTTGATCAAAATTGTGCTGATGATGGACCTACAAAACCACGTGTTTTTTTGTAGCATCACGCGTGAAGTTACAGTCTGCGCATAAGCTTCACGTTTGCCTGTATTCATCAAGGAAGTCTAGGGCACTATAACTGCATAAATATACTAAAGCTATTGTTTCGTCAAAGGCACACTTCGTGAGAAAAGTACTAGCACGTCGGTATTGCAAGGCGTGGGTGGTCTGCGGGTGAGTCATCGCGCCCGCTTGCAGGCAGCGCCGCCGGCACAAACTCGCGGATCCTATTGTCCGCGCCCATTCACGAACTAACAGTATGTCCCTGCAGTGTTGCAACTACGGTGTCCTGATTTAATGAGTTGTAAATTGATTTAAGTTCTTAGCTAGAGAATACAAATCACCTGATTTTATAGCATAGGACAGATTAACATGGTATCACTTGGACTAACTTAGACAATAGCACCAATCTTCAAATTGGTGCTAGAGTGATTTTGAAGTGATTAAGTGAATTTGAAGTAAAAACATTATTAAAACAAATATTTAAAATTGGATTTTTATATCATCCAACGTTCAGATTTTTCTTAGTCTTTCCAAGCTCGGGTTGGCAACACTACCTTCGGACCTTCGTACCTCAATCCACATTCCACATGCACATATTAAGCAACAAACGACATGACCAGGCGAACATGATTACGGAACCGTTTATAGCAACAATTAAGCCCCATTCATTTCCAACACAGATTTTAATGATAAGACATGTGAATGTGTCTCCATACTAGGAAACTGCTTTGAACTACGTTATATAGCTTTGAATTTACATGTAATTGTACGGAGTTGAGTACTACAGATGAGTAATCTGGGATTTGTGTTATGGACTCCTCAACGGTCGGTATAAAAATAGAATTATCTTTTCTATGACGTAGACCCTCTTTGTGCTTAGTTCTTTTGTCATCCAGTAATCTTATAGTCAACAATGGAACATGGGCTGATTTTATTTTAGGGAAAAGGTTCGGGAATTATGATTTTTTATTAAGATTCACTAATAAAGAATCTTTGTGTTTTAGAACTAATAGGATGTTATTTGTTGCTTTGCATGATTTTTCGTTTGTTTACTTATCACTACAGTACACGCGTGGGGTGAATATTCGCCCCAGACCAATGTTTACATCCATATTGTTTAAAGTATTTGATTATAGATTGTGTCCCTTAATATAATCCTAGTTAAGTAAACACGGTTTCAGGTGAAAATAGTACCGGCACTCGATGAGGGCATAATATTAGCAAAAAAAAAGGCTGAAAAGTGCTTGGGACGGTATTTCACCCCACTCACGTGATCGTTCAGCTTTAAAATTTTGCAATAAATGTAAGTTGGCTCAATTTGTTATCAAAATGAATAGATTTGTTTTAATAATAATAACAAAATAAAAATAATCTCACATATTAAACTTATGGCTTTTATCCTCCTTTTAAAAAATCTTTTTCATTTCGTGTTTGTTAAATTAAAATGTAAAAGTGTCATAATATTTAAAGTAACAAATAAATATTAAAAACGATTTAAACGCCTTTTAATACGTATTCGACTAAAATAACTTAAAAATAGATAAATGAAATTGGTCTCAATATTCACTCCACGCGAGTAAAACATAAGAAAATTAGGGCGGGTGCTTGTAGTGTTATTGATACAAGGAAAAAATAATTCAGTGTATGCAATTTGTTTAACTATAGCATATACTTAGTGTAGTTGGTAGTAGTGTACTACGCATATAGTATAGCATTAAATCAAGTACAGCTATAATAACATGTAAGTACATTAAGTGTGCGCATTTATAAGTGTTGGTGTAGGGAGCGTAGCGTGGCGTCGGAGCGTACATTCACCCAGCCGTCTCGGTCATAGCCGCGACGCGCCGCCCTTACCCGGCCAACCCTTGGCGGCGGCGGCGGCGGCGGCGGCGGCTCGCTTAATACTTTAATTTCGTCCTTCCCCTGCCGCGGCGTCCCAGACGAGTCACGAGAGTGCGAGACGAGAGAACGACCGCCGATAGGCCACATCCAGAAAGAACACGCGGTGACTAGGGCGGGTGCGGGCGCGATTAGATGGCCAGACATTGCGAATTGTTGAAAGAGGCTAGACTTGTTTCATAAGGATAAAACGCTAGACGATCGCTAGCTAAGTAAGCCGCTCCGCCACGTCAGTATAGACCCACAATAGTCATTTTAGTATGGACGCAAACATATTTCGCACACGCGCAAACTCCTCACTCTGGCCGAGGCCATATTATGCGTACCAACTATTACAGAAGGATTTACATCTGTGCGTGTATCAGGCTAAAGGCAGTTGAACTACAGGAGGTCTTGAACTTTTATTCGTCCCTTTTATTGGACACTGCTCTAAAGGTTTCGTAAACAGCTTATCCCGGTTTTGGATCAGTTCACTATAGTTTATCATAAAGGAAAATATGTTGACTCAAGTCTCCTATAAGGTGGAGGCGCCGGGGTACTAATACTAAGCCAGAATTTCCGCTAGTAGACACGGATACCTTTTTTGTATGTAAATCAGTAATGTGCTTTACATACGAGTCTTGGAATAAATCCTTTACAAACGAGTTGTTATGTTTGTTTTTTTTTTTTACGACTTTTTTAACACTTATTGTGTGCGACACTTATGAGGGTTGGTGCGTATGGTCTTTTGGATTATACCTACTAGCTCGTAATTTTAACTTCTTGTTCTAGGTAATTTACAGGACATGGTTATGCTTATACCTGGTATTTCTAACGTTTAGACGAGTTAGACAAGACCTAGAAGACGTTTCAAGTCTACTGTAAACCAAATAAAAAGTTGATGGTATTTGTTATCTATCGAGCACTGATTTGACATTGATTTATAATTCGATTCGAAATTCTCCTTATTTCTATATAAGGACAATTGAGAATCAAATCTAAAGGCACTTCATTATTTACACCTCGTTTTTCCCCACAAAAACATTTTTGTTTATTAGGGTCAAGTCATTGAAAATGAAAGATTTTTTCCTTGTTGATGAATACGATCGTTGACTGAGAAAATATTCAAAACATTGGTCATTCGAACGTCTGTGTTATTTTTTTTCTTCGCTTCATATAAGTTAGAGACAAATTTAAATTTAAGAATAAATAAGTAGAAACAGTGAGCAGAAGATAATCGGTCTGAAGCATAAATTGTTTTATCACAGTTTATAAACATAATAAAAGATTATGAATTCAAGATACGTGCCTTCTTGTGTAAGGGTTGATATACTCAGTAATATAAATATTTATTATCTAGACTCGATGATATCTATTATTATTTGTAAACAGTAAATTTTGGCCTATCTTGGCATGATTTAGGGAATATTATAATATATATCACCGCATAATTGTAAACACCGTAAGATTGTAAAAAATCTTGCGAGTGTAGACGCTCAATATAATATTATGAATAGATCATTTTAACAATATATTTGAGTGTTATTCACGCTGAAACTGCTGAAGGGATTTGGACGAAATTTAGACTAGCACGTAGAATACTTTTTATCCCGGGATTATGTTTTCTTGGGATATTTTTTTACACTAACGCGGGCGAAGTCACTTGCAGAAATTAGTATTTATTATAACAGTGAAACCGACACAAAAACGGGATGTGATTTAAGAACCCTTAGTTCAAGCACAACGGGTAACAAACATCAAGTTGCATTTCAGAACTATGTTTTTTAGAGTTCCTTACCTCAAAAGGAAAAACGGAACCCTTACAGGATCACTTTGTTGTCTGTCCGTTTGTCTGTCTGTCTATCTGTCAAAACCTTTTATCTTGGGAACGCGTGGAGGTATCGAGTTGAAATTATTAAAGTCTGTGGTCCCTTGAAACTGTGAAAAAATCAAACTTCTAAGTTAACGAAAAAAAAAGATACGGTCGTTTATGTCGCAAAAAAACGTATATTTCGACACTCTGAGGGGAATAACGTTGACCTTGAAATTAGGTATAACGCAAGGTATTATAGCACAGATATAGGAATAAATCTGAAAACAGTCAATTTGTTGATACTGTTACAAAAAAAACTTCGGGATTTGGAAAAATCTTCGAGACTCCATTCGGGAATGGAACTATTTACATAAGTTTGTACGGAACCCTTAGTGCGCGAGTCCGACTCGCACTTGCCTAGTTTTTTTTTTCGAATCTGAAAGTTATTTTCAGAAAGCAATAAAGAAAACGGTCGTGGACCAATACAATTAGCATGCAAGTCTCAATTTCTCATGGTTAGTGTGGTTGGAAATTGTTATAATGAACAATAAGAACTAGTCAGCGATTATCCTGATCACTTGATATTCTTTGTTCAGTGCAGACAAGGATGTGGGTTTAAACTCCGGCCTAAGTTCGTAGAATATACGAGTATTTGACCTTACCTTAATAAGTCGGTAGAACGGTATTTTTATTTTTTCCTCCATTCTCCCACATTCTACTGGTTACATTAGTGACATAATAAATTCATTATTTTTATGTCACATAAATATGACCAAGCTCAGTATCCGTGTTTTTTTTCATAATCCAAGCGACAAGTGGTTGGAGTGGTAAGCAAATTAAACAATGGTGCGGAACCTTTTCTTGCGAATCTCATTGGTACTGGACTGGTTTTATAAAGATTTGGGTTCTAGTACAATACATCTTTAGTAAAACCGTTCTTTATGCCCATTGTGTTAGCCAGACAGTATTGAATTTCCATAGTGACAATCAAAGACATGATTTAATTTAGAAACCAGTAAGTCGAGCGTAGAGGTCGGCTAGCGTCTCGTCGCCTCGCCGTCTGCTCACCTTG
Source organism: Mythimna impura (assembly GCA_905147345.3). Classification (NCBI taxonomy): domain Eukaryota; kingdom Metazoa; phylum Arthropoda; class Insecta; order Lepidoptera; family Noctuidae; genus Mythimna; species Mythimna impura. The sequence continues at coordinate 15,066,017 of LR990357.1, read as the reverse complement.
GGTGAACCCAGCCTCACAGTACATATCCGGGCGTATCTTAACACATTTATATTTAAATGTGAATTTGTATGTCGGCGTCCCTCTCTAAATGTACTAACGAACGTAGCACTTTCACTTGATGTGAATGAAGTTCGGTTCATTGCCAGACATGGAAAGAAACAGAACGATCAAGTGTGATATTAAACCGAATATCGGTGGCATGTAACTAGGTACATAAATATATTATGAGGAACCCTATGAGAAATATAACAAAAGTATTTTACTCCCACGCTACACCCTGACAATGCAATAGAAAGCATGCGGGTAGCGGGCACGCCAGTAGGATAATTGATCCAACAATATTCCCAATAAGCCACAATCACATAAATCAAATAAAAGAAACGTGTTCACATGTTATCGGCTGTCAAGCAAATTACTAACAGCTACGTCGCTCTCACAATAGTGCAAGTAGTATTGTAGCATAGTAAACTGGAAGCACGTGTATGGCGATAAGTGTGCAAGATATTTGCACGTAGGTACATGTCATCGTGTATACTTTATCGATTATTCACAGCTCCGAAAGGCCATAAACCTAATCTTTTGTTACATAACGTCTCCGTGTTCCTTAGCTATTGTACATGTAGATAAATAAAGCGATATAAAATGGTGCGTGCGACGCGCTTACACGTGGTTTATACTATACGCTATTCTGAACTCACTACATTAACCGCTTATCAGTTACAAGAAAAAATAATGGTGAGCACGGAAAAGGAATGAAATTTTCCATTATCGCAATATAAAATGAAATCAAGCACGATGACGAAGTACAACAATTGCACGTGGAAGTGTAGGAGACATTGAATCAACTCAACTGCATGCTTTGCAGTTGAGTTAACAACTTAAAATATCGAAACTATTAATTCGATTATTATAGAAAGTTTGTCCCACCGAACTTTAGGAATCCGTGCTTTCAGGTATTATCTGTGACTGTGACACAATCGGCAATGTGTTTCATGTTTTCATCGCATTTATGACGATAACTTCGAAAACATTTGGACAAAAAATGTAGGTGCAAGTGTGGTCAGAATAAAATGTATAATATAAATATTTATATGAAGAACATATATTTCGCACGATATATCTTATGGTAGGAAAATTTTGACACCAATAAATCTTTAGTAAACACGGTACATTTCGAAGAATTAAAAACAGATCAGCAGGGCACCGTCTGCTTGTTTTATTTATATACATATTTTCATTGAGTCGGCGTCCCTCACCTCTACTAGGACGCATAAAATGCAACATAGGCGCTTAAAAATACTCCTCTCAGAAATTAAATGACGTTCAGCTGTTTTTCTTTGTTTTCCGTTCAGCCTACAAACAAAGCTACTCCATGACCAATAATGTAGCAAGAAACTGTGATCAATGACCGCGCTGGCAGAGTGCCTGGAAGAATTTGGGATCTATCTACGCATAAACATTATCAAAGAAGTCTTCGTGCTTAATTCGCCATTCAGTCAGCTTATCCTTTATCTAAACGGCGCCTGAATTATATTCAGCTGATATATAGATAGGTACTATTCAATAAAACAGCTAGGCAAACGATCTGGATCTATAAGGTTTAACTAACTAGCCTAGCCCAGACATTTGACAGAGGCTGTGGCGAGTTGTAAAATTACTTTGATTTTCGTTGAACAGTGTGCTGACGACGACGGTTGTAAATAAGATAAGCCGACGGACATGTCAATCGGAATGCATTTTGAAAAAAGAATATATGGGAACAACGTCGTGGTATTGTTGGCGCGATGCATCGACACGGCGGCGTCTGCGCGCCCGCGGCTCATGTTGCGGCTAAAAGCGGACTCGACACCGAAGCGCACGCAGAAATAAACGCAAACAAGCAACACCCAAGACCACGCAGATATAAACCAATGTAGCTAACACAAATTATGTAGCTGCAGAATGCAGCAGCCATTACTATACGCCCATCCCGACAGCCGGAGCAAGGACACTACGCAATCTGCGCGCTACCATAGCTACGAATGACGAAATATTTACAGGAATATTGCCAAAACGACTAAAGTAATTTGTGCAAAACAGCCAGCCGAGTATTTCCGGTCAGTCGTCCCAACTGTAAACAAGGTGAAACCTTTGCTTGTTTGTAACGCCCGATGAATCGGTTCAAACAAGGTTTGCCAACGACTGCGTCATTGTATCACTACCTGCGTATGACCTGCGTACTTCGCGGGCTGTTATGCATTCCTATTTGTTTTAACAGTCTTTGATTAGTAACTTTTATAGTGATTGGTTAGCTGATAATAATATTCCTTTATTTCTATTGTATAATTAAAAAGGAGAGTTATGATTACGACATCAATTGTTCTGATTGACGTGCGCATGCGTAATCCTTCATATGAGTTTATTAATGACAATGCGAATGTTTATGCACACACGTAATAGAAAGATTACCTAATGTCGTCGCACTGCATGTTAAGAAGTACTTCTAAATATTTTTAGAAGCATTTTCTATCAGCTGTGATGTGATGTAATAAGTTCCTACATAAACACAATAGGTGGGATAAGGCATAGCCAAAAGAGAGAAGAATGATAATAATTTATAGTAATAGTTAGCTGAGCATCTGCCCACATTTCAAGGATGGCGAGAAATCGTGGATCACAGATGTGCAGGTGACGAACCAGAGCCCATGCCTGTATCTGCTCAGTCGGGAGGATGGTAAAAACAGAAAATTAACAAAATAAACTTAAAGAACCAACAATACACTGCTTTCGCAGGTATGCTGGAAGAGATTTCTTTAGAAATAAGCATCACCTTTGTACTATTCTTCTGGTTCCTTCTTCTTTTCTTCTATTTATTATTGTGTGTACATAAATTGTTAAATAAATAAATAATAAATATTTTAATAATGAAATTGCCGTTTTTTAAAATGGTTTACTTTGAACTGTTGATATCTTTGCATTGACTTGGAGTGAAGTTCAAATAATAAATTTTACACTAAAGGTAATATTTTCTTTTTTCGTAATTTATTTCTTTGGGTTTTACATTTTCTGTAATATCGCTGTATTTATAACCATGAAATCACAGTTCAAAGTAATCCGTTTTAAAACACGCCATTTTCATAGGTTTCATTAGGTCTTTTCGCAGGTATGCTGGAAGAGATATCTTCAAAAATAAGCATCACCTTTAACCTATTTTGTGTATATGTTGCAGTCAAAACTCTTAACCAGTCAAAAGTACTATTGACTAGCTTCTTCTTCTTCTTCTTTTCGTGTCGATGTACTCGAACTAAATTTTATCTGACCAGTATTTGGCAACCTCTACGGCTCTGTTGTTGGCCTCGTATAGATCCTGAATACTGCAGTTGGTTGTGCAGGATGGACAGCATAGCAGATGACGCATGTCCTGTACAGCGGCTCCACACTGGCACTGTGTTAGAGATGGATCGAGGAAACCCCATTTGGCCAAATTATTTTTACAGCGGCCAACCTGAGTCCGCAGTCGGTTAAGAGATTTCCAGATTGGCCACTGCAATTCGCGTCCAGGGGGGAGATGCTCTGACGGGGTGATAAAATGTGTAGGAGTTGGGTGCTTCTGCTTCCACAGCACGCATCTCTCGTCCTCTGCACTGTCTTTTGAAAAGGTCGTAAATCGCATAAAGCTTTTACGACTCTTTAGACGTGCAGGTATAAGTTGATGTTTATGCAGGGGGTGACGGCCGTCCCGTTCCTGTTTACTCTTCTCGATGCGGCTGGCTATCTCGCGGCGAACTTCTGGAGGAGCTATACCTGCTAGAGGGTACAACATTGCAAGAGGGGTAGGTTTTAAGCATCCCGTTACGATGCGGCAGGTATCGTTCAGCGCTATGTCCACTTCTCTAGCGTGAGCGGAACGATGCCACACTGGGCATGCAAACTCTCCTGCCGAAAAAGAAAGGCATAGGCCTGAAGTGCGAAGAACTTGTGGTGATGCTCCCCAGGTGCTGGATGTAAGGCGGCGAAGGATATTGTTTCTAGTCCCAACTTTTTGTTTTGTTTTTAGGCAGTGAGACTTAAATGTCAGGGACCTATCCAAAGTAATGCCCAAATATCGAGGTTGAGAGCAGTGCTCTATATCAACTCCTTGCCACCTTATACTTAAAACCCTGTTTGACTGACGGTTGCGAAGGTGAAAAACACAGGACTGGGTCTTGGAGGGGTTAGGTCGTAGTGCATTTTCATCATAGAATTTGCCAAGTGCTTCCAGAGCTTCCGTCAGTTTTTCTTCGGCTTCTTCGAAAGTAGGTGTCTGAGCAGCTAAAGCAAGATCGTCTGCATATAAAAATCGTTGCGTTTGAGGTGAGCTAGGCTGATCGTTTGTGTAAATATTAAAGAGCGCCGGAGCTAACACACTACCTTGAGGGAGGCCGTTTTTCAGATTGCGCCACCTGCTTTTAGTGTGGCCAAGATAGACTTGAAAGCGACGGTTATTTAAAATAGAGCTGAGAATATGTACAAAACCAGTATCCCTTGTCAGCTCGCTGACCTTCAGTAGGAGACGTTTGATGTTGACTGTATCATAGGCTGCTGAAAGGTCAACTAATACAACGCCTGTGACATTGTTCGCCTCGAAACCATCTTCGATAAATTGCGTCAGTTTGAGGGTCTGATTGGTACACGACTTTCCTGGCCTAAAGCCAGCTTGCTCAGGGATAAGATTTGGTTCGATTGTGGACGTAAGACGGTTTAGTAAGATTCTTTCAAATAGTTTGAATGTGTGGCATAAGAGGGATATAGGTCGGTAGCTTTTAGGATCTTTTGGGCATTTTCCTGGTTTAAGTAGAGCAATTACTTTAGCACGCCTCCAAAGTTGAGGGATCTTATATGCTTTGAGGCATGCGTTGAAGAAGGAAAGTATCCAGGATACAGCTACTGGTCCGAGATGTTTTAACTGGTCGACAGTAATATCGTCCAAGCCAGCAGCTTTGCCATTTTTTAAGTTTTTTATCCCATAAATCACGTCTGACAATGTAAAAGGCTTGCTTATATCGGTTGTAAGATTGCTTGCAATTTTAGACAACTTTTTGGTTCTGGATAAGCGACGCTATTGAATAGCAAAATCAGTCAAAAGTACTTTTGACTGAACAGGTTGGTCAAAAGTGGTTTTGACTGAAAATTATTGGTTATTAGTACTTTTGACTGCAAATTTGCGTCAGTCAAAAGTACTTAGTGTGTCAGTGTTTTGACTGCAAAATATACATTAAAATTATTATTGTACTGTTAAATAAGTAAATACTTTCTTTGAGAAAATGCAGTTTTAATAAACAACTTATGGTTAACAGCCTGCTTACGCTATGATAAATTACGTTTATCTGCGTTGCAGTGCATGATTCTAAATAGTACACAAGGCCGTACAGCACGCGTCCGCAGTGGCGTAGCTAGACGTGGGTGAAGTGGGCACTCGCCTACGACCAAGGGTTTAAGAACATGGGTTTTTTTTATAATTAATAGGCATGCGTTTGACCACTATTGGCGACGATGTGGTCGAACACTGGGATGCGAAAGTCGCTGTCTCGTTTTCGAATTTATGAAAGAAAAAGGCCTCGCTGATGTGCCTTCGCCCACGTCTAAATTAGTCCACGCTACGTCCGCATTGGCGCTGCAAACTACTGAACGTAAAAGGCATGGCGTTTTTGTCTAGCTAGTGTGTAAGGTTATTTATTTTTGTATTTCCTATTATGCACTTGTTTGTTTGTTTACATCACAGACCTTGAAGGTAGGTAGTAACAACCACATGTAAAGTTCCTTCTTTGCTTAAGACATCACACACACGACAACAACACAGCATGTTGCATTGGATTGTTCAAAAAAGTAACCGAGGCCCTGAAACGCAAAGGGCAACTGAACGAACTTGGTGGGCTTCACTCAGTAAAAGTCTGACACTTACTGAAAGCAGGAGAAGTTATTTGATGATTTTCCACATAAAAGTGCACACAGAAACAGATTCAAACGACTATTTAATAGGTTTTGCCTACGTCCCCATTAGTAAGGAATTCTAATAATTCGGTAAATCATAAGCATATAACCTGGTAACCACTTACGGAAATGTCACTCTAGATCATTAATGGTAAGATAGCTGTACAGCTATACCCAGAACCCACAAAGTAGCCTCACTTAGTATTAACTAAGTTTTGCGGCTGGTTTTTACATACTTAGAATTATTATAACGATTTAGGTACATCTCAAACTAATGTGAGTAACGATCAGTGAACCTCAAATGATTAAATATGTATTCCAACTTAAGTGCTTGTTTATCTAGCGAGGTAATTAATTAAAATGTATAATTATAATGTTAATCATAATATTGTGAATACGAAACACATCAAAGAAGCCACTAATTAACTTACTGAGCTATCTAGATCTTATTAGTTTGTTCGACACTTTTCTGGGCCAACATAACGCATAACTTTGGCGGCTCATCTAGTTTGTGTAGGTATGTCATCGTTACGCAGCTGATCACGCTTACATTCTTCGGTTATAGCTAGGTCGGTTCGCATTGCACTAGTGTACAGTAATTAGGGTAATGTTTACTGTTGCGCGGCCAAACGAATGAATCACTGGTTGCGTAGGCGCAGGCACCGCGCGACCAAATCAGTCGCCTTGTCACACTCACACGCTCTGTTTTTAACCCGACCCTATTATAAATAATATCTTTATTGTTCTGTCAGTTCTTTAACAAAAAAGTGTGACGCCAGTAAACTAAAAAAACAGCTAATGTAATGTTGTTTGTCGTGAGAATTTATAGACCAGCTTTCAGACGGGGCGGTCAAGGATCGTGTGCATGGCGCGTGCACATATCATAATAATATGTACTATAAACAATTTATAAACGTATATTTGTCCATTTATTTATTTTTGAAACCTTAACAATTACACTGGTTAACAAAGTTTTTGTCACAGGGATTGTGTTTTCTTACTTGTCTACCTACCCTCATTAAAAAACACTAGCAAAAACACCACTTTGTTTCTATCACGCATAGATTTTTAGCGACGAATTTTCCATTACGTCCGGTCGAATTACAACAAGTTTATAGTAACAAGTTTATAGTAAAAAAACCGGGCAAGTATGAGTCGGACTCGCGCACTGAGTGTTTCGTACAAACTTAACTATGAAAACAGGTTCAATTCCCAAATTCAGTTACGAAGATTTTTCCAAATCGTAAAATAGGTTTTTTTTTGTGACGTAACTACAAATTTACCGTTTTTAGATTTTTTTCCTTAACTTGTGCTTTATGACCTTGCTTCATGCCAAATTTCAGGATTCTAGGTCAACGGAAAGTACCCTATGAATTTTGATTCCCTTGAGAGTGTCTAAATACACGTTTTTAGCGACATAAACGGCCGCATCCTTTTTGTCGTTAACTCAGAAGTTTGATTTTTTCACAGCTTCAAGGGACCGTAGACCTGAGTATATGGTGGTTCAAATCGATACCTCCACGCGTTCCTAAGATAAAAGATCTTGACAGACAGACAGATGGACGGACAACAAAGTAATCCTTTAAGGGTTCCGTTTTTCCTTTTGATACCTCAACCCGGCGGAACACTAAAAAGTGGTCAACTGTGAGTTTAACATGCGTAAGCTAATTGCTGTTAGTTTCTCACCATGCAAAGAGGGCGTATCATTCACCTTAACAGTTTTTACGGTTTCTACTATGTATGTGGTGAACCACATACTAAGTCAATGAAGAAAATTTGCTGATCTGGTAAAGCGGTGTTATCGTGATTGTTTTGGCTTTTCCGTGGTTCATCAAGATAAATTGGACGGTTTATATGAGCTCTACGATATAAGTAAAAAAATTACAGTTTACACAAAAGGAGCGCGATAAATGGCTTCGGAAACCCTATGGTTTCAACAGGATCCTAAAGGCCGCAGACACACCAAGTGTCTGTGGCCTTTTTGCCTGACTTATATGGGTAAATGTGATAAACCTGACGTAAACACACACTGCAAGATTCCTTACGATCCCCTCCCTAAGATCTCCTACTGCTCTGTCCTTCTCATACTTCTGATTTTGTCCATTCTTCCTTCTATATACAGTCCATCCTTCTGTGAAATGCGCTTCCTCTCGATATCAGGACGGCCGAAAGTCGATATGCATTTAAGCGGAAGTTGCGGAATCATTTGCTCCATCAATAGCAGAATCGTCTCAAAACTTCTTTCGTTACTTTATATTAATATATATGTATATATATTATATAAAATATATATTTATGTGTATTTACATTTTTTAAATATAAATATGTATGTATATATAAAACACATACACCAAATTTTGCACGAGTGGTAACGGCCCCGACTTGCGAGTTGTAGGTCGCTGGTTCAAACCCAGCCAGGCGCGCATTACTTTGTGTAATAAAAAACTTTTTACAAAAAAAAATACAACCGACTTCAAAGTAAAAAAAAACACTGAAAAGTGCAAAATAACTTTAATTTCGGAAGTCGGTGTTTCTATAATAGTTTTGTCTCTTCGTTATTTAACACCGACTTCCGAAATTAAAGTTATTTTGCACTTTTCAGTGTTTTTTTTACTTTGAAGTCGGTTGTATTTTTTTTTGTAAAAAGTTTTTTATTTTACAGTTTTTAGTTATGGTACCACCACTAAAAAGTACCCCTCAGCCAAACTTAAATACCTTATAGCCAGAGTGCATCTCATGACAATTCTAATAATCCCAAACACGGTTAGATTACATTAATTTATTACAGAGTTCCGGTGCCTAACTTCAGGCTTCATCATCAGATCAGTTCGATATATTCCCCCTCTACTTTCAGTCAGACATCGACTACACGTATAAACAAAGCAATTTTACTTGTTACGACGGTTCTGCTGTGATCCTATGAGGAGTTCTGTTCCATATCTTCAAAGTTCATGATCAGATCATAACAATATTTTTATGGGACCAACTCGGAAGTATAACCTTCCAATCAAAAAAAAATTTTTTTTATATCGGTCCACAATTGACCGAGAAATCGGTGAACATACATAAAAAAAAAAAAAAAACATACATTCAACCGAACATATAACCTCCTCCTTTTTGAAGTCGGTTAATAATTTCATCACCACTGCATCTCAAAACGGTGAAGGAAAACATCGTGAGGAAACCGGGATGTCCTAGAACCAAAAATTCGAAGACATGTGACATTCACCAACCCGCATTGGGCCCGCGTGGTGGATTATGGCCTATTCCCTCTCCTAGAGTATGTGTATTTTAATTATATGTATACTTTTTTTTTACTCTTGTTTTTCGTATAAAATTTTCTTTTTATGCACCTACCATGTTGTCTCTTCACCACCCTAGGTTGACTGGTAGAGAATGCCTCAGGCATGAAGTCCGCCTTTGTACTTTATGTTGCATGAAGATTAAATAAATAAATAAGATTTGAAGTGCCAAATTAAACATATTATGCGCAGGAACTAATGCCATCAATTTATCTTCGTGTAATGCAATTGCAGATGAAATTCATGATCTAGACTTGGACCTAATAAGAGAGGAACACTACTAACTGACCCAAGCTGGTCTAGTTCATCTTCGTCAAGATTTAAAAAGCACTTAAAAATCATTTTGTTTTTTTTTTAATCTTCTCCCTGACCTTATCCCATATTGCTTGGGGTCGGCGCAACACGTTTTGTTCTTCCATTCTGTCCTGTCACCCGTTACACTATCACTAACTCCCTTCTCTTTCATATCACTCCTCACACAATCCATCCATCTTTTCTTTGGCCTCCCTCTCTCTCTCCATCAATCTACATGACGTATACTCAGAACTTTTTTAGTAACATGCGTTTCATCCCTCCTCCTCACATGACCATACCAAGACAAACTATTGCCTTTCAACAGTTTCAACTTTTCAGTCACTGGCACCAATTTGAAACTACCTCTAATATACTCATTTCTCACTTTATCCATTCTCGTCACACCACACATCCATCTCAACATTCTCATCTCCGCAAAATGCAATCTTTTTTCATCCGTCTTTTTCACAACATTCTGATCCATTCAGTATGACAGGTCTTATCACGACATTGTAGATTTTACCCTTCAACTTGAGGGGCATCCGTGGGTTACAAGTTGTTCCCGTGGCCTGTCGCCATTTCATCCATCCTGCGTTGATCCGATGTGTTACATCTCGGTCTACCTCACCATCCCCTTGGACGAGCGACCCGAGGTACCGAAAGTCGGAGCAGATCGGTGTGGGCGTTCCGGCGAGAGTTACAGGCACTGGATTGGAGAGACCGCCGAAATCGCAAAACAAGTACTCCGGTCCTATTTCAGGCCAACACTCTCCAGTCGGTGCCACCACACCTCCAATCTGTTCTGGACCTGTAGGCTACTTTCGACAACCAGCACAATGTCATCGGCAAACAGCATACACCAGGAAGCCTCTTCCTAAACGTCCGACGTCAGAGCATCCATTATCATCAGGAAGAGGTAGGGGCTGAGATCCGACCCTTGATTGACCCTTGAGTTGTGTTACTTTTATGGTGTACAATAAAGTTTATTCTATTCTATTCTTGATGTAAGCCGACAGCCACATTGAAGCTATCAGTGGTGCCCACTGTAGACCGGACTTGGGTACTGCATCGACTGTACATCGCTTGGATCAACTGCACAGGCACACCTTAAGGGCCCACCACAAAACCTCACGAGGTACCCGGTCGGTCATATGCCTTTTCGATGTGCAAGTTTTTACGCGCACCTCGGTTATTCTCGCACAGCTGGCGTATAGCGAAAATGGCATCCGTTGTACCGCGACCAGGTATAAAACCGAATTGGTTCTGAGAATTTTCGCTCTCTTCTCTCAACCACCTCTCAATAACTTTCTCCCAGGCTTTCATAATATGTGACATTAGCTTTACTCCTCTATAATTGTTGCACTCAAGAGCATCACCTTTGTCTTTAAATATGGGTACCGAAGAACTGTTGCACCAATCATCAGGTATGGCTTCCTCCCGCAACAACTTATTGAAGAACAAAGCTAACCACGTCCATCCATCCACCCGCAATAATTTCCACACTTCAACTGGTATTCCATCTGGACCAATGGCTTTACCATTCTTTATTCCACTTACTGCTATTCTGACTATCTATTTCGTTTTTTTTTTTTTAAGTACGAGAAAAATAACTGCAAAGATCTCATAAAGGAACAAATTTAATTAAATGTATTCATTGGGTTGTAATTTGCTACTCAAAATATATTTTTTACTAGTGATGTAACGAATGTTAGATTTCTCACATTCTCGAATGCGAATATTGACTTTAAAACAAAGTGCGCGCAAAATGTCATACAGTTTGACATTTCGTGTCAGCCCAACTTAAACAAAACATAGCAGAGAGAGCCGGTTCTGTGCATCTCGCATCCATCGGGTTTCCACGACCCTCACCAGGTCATCGGTCGCCCTTTGTGGGAGGCCTTCTAATGCTGCGTCTTCCGGTGCGTGGACTCCAGAACCTTTCGTCCCCATCGACCATCTGTTCTGCGACCAATGTGCTTTACCCAGGACCGATCGTTATAGCGACACTTGAGGGAGGCCAACAGCCAACAGTGGACGTCTTTTGGCTGAAATAATGATGATGATTATAGCAAAACCGTTACAGGTTGATTGAACGAAGCTGAACACATTAAGTTCATTGGAATTTTTTTGTTATGATTTGACGTTAGTATTATTGTACCGGTAAAATGCCCTAACTGCACGAATTTTGATTTTTCTTTAATTTTTGCAACTTAAATAGAAAAATTCGTATGTAACATGTAAAGAAAAAAAAGCAAATCAGAACCTTATTATACTCCTATTAAAACAGTTCATTATAGGTTTTACTTCACAATTTCTAAGAAATTACCTTCGAAATGGCTAGGCAAAGTTAATGGTATTTCTTCTACTTTGCCTAGGCAAAATATTGCAGTTAAGTAATGTATTTTCAAATTAACAGATTTGGTACCGTAGCGTATTGATATAGTACTCATATTTAAGCAGACTATAAAGTTAGGCAGGTTTTGTAAATTATCTATAAAAAATTACATAGGTACTATTGTTTTTCTTGATTTTACCAACTTAAACTCGATTTACAAGTGCAATACATAGATAGAAAGATGGAGGAGTATTTTTCATTTAAAATGTTACCTAAAATAAGTAAAAACCGCTTAAAACATGTAGCGTAGCGTTGGAAGGCCTCCTACAAGGTGGACCGATGACTTGGTACTTAACGGTTGCGGGAGTCCGATGGATGCGAGACGCACAGGACCGTTCATTGTGGCGACACTTGGGGGAGGCCTATGTCCAGCAGTGGACGTCTTTCGGCTGAAATGATGATGATAATGATGATGCTTAAAACACGTATATAATAAAAATGTGAAGTGCAGGAGAAAAAGCACCAACCACATTTTGTAAAATTCTGACGTTTTATAACTTTCTTGTCTAAACCAAAAATGACTGTTGCCACGCCTGAAAAATTGTACTAGGAATAAAATTTGTTAACTAGAATAGTTTACTAATTAATTTAAAATAATCAGTAACGATAGGTTGGTCAAATTATAGCAAAAGACGGTATTAGTTAAATTAAAATTATATAAAAACATGATTATTATGACTCCATATTTCTCTAACATGTTGTTACACAATTTGTAACACTGAAAATGTGAAATGCAAGTTGTGTGATAGAAAAATATTAAATTAAATTTAAAATTATTAAATCTTATCAGTTGTATTGTCATTCTATATCCATTCAAGCAATACTTTAATACCTTTTTGTTTGTCAAAAGCATTCGCCAAATACTAGCATGTTTCTTGCGAATATTCGTTACATCACTACTTTTTACATTTCAACTTCTGTTCCAAAAATCTGAAACCAATGGCAACGCAATAGAGAAAGGTTCCAGCAGGTTATTTCCAGCATGAAAAACCCGCACCAGTGAAAATGGAGTCTGAATGTTAGCAGTTTTCGGTTGGACGCTTGTGGTAGATCAGCCTCAAGGTAAATACTACAGAAAATCGTAACATATATGGTTTAAAAAAAGTATTTTACAAGTAAAGTATTGTAAGTAGTAAGTATTGTAACTGTCAATATTTTTCATGAAAACTAAAGTGGCTGTCACAATTAAACTATGCGTGGCATTTTTTTTTCTATATGTATTTCCTACCAGAGGGAGTCAAAATAAAGCCATGTAAGGAAAAAAAAAAATCTTGTGACAAAAAAAAATATAATTTTTGTAGACCAGTGATATTTGCAGGAATTAAGTTTTCATAAATTCGGTACCTGACTTCCGCCTCCGCATCAGTCAAGCTGGTTTGGTTTGGTATGTCTTTAGTCTCGAACCTAATTCTATCTTGATAAGCTAGATGTTTGTAACAAAACGACCACATGCAGCATCGGATGACGATTTTACAATAAAAATAGCGTTCATTCAGTGCGCGTATCACGCGATCAGCACCAAATTACATCACTGTACGCGAAACGTAGGTACGTCACCTCGTGATAAGGCATGTGTAACATAATTGTTGTATATTAAATACAGATGTGTCCAACGTACACGTAACGCAAGTAAGTAAGAGTAGTGTTTAGCGCCCTTGTCTCGTGATGTACAAGTCACAAGCGCGAGGCGGGTCGACGTCGGCGTCGCGCCAAGCTGCACCGACGCGGCGCGGCGGCGCCGCCGCCGCCGTCGTGTCGTTTGCGAGGCCGCGTCATCCATCCATCACGCAGCTCATCATCTACTAATAATAGAACACGCCAGAGTATACTAGTGTTTCATTCTTCGAATTCCGCTCACAGTAAACAATATCGTCATTCTCGCAAAAACGAACCCGAGATATTCTGATCCTTTCCCCGATATATTCATTCATCCGATATCCGGTTAATAAAACAGAAATTCAACGTGAACACTTGATAACCTATTTATCAGAAGGTCGTGTTTGTAAACATAGCACACGATTTTACTCACGCTCAAACTGTTTTATATCTAGAGGTCATAAATTTTTAAATCAGACAACGTGATATGTGTATGGTTTGTTATGAAATAACAACTTAATGTGTCTATGTTATTATAACAGTCGTGATAGCATAACATTAAGATGGACATGAAACATCTCTTGACAATGGAGTACAATGAAATGTAATGAAAAGCGGATTCAATAAACAGTTTGTTATTTACAGTTGGCCACAAAGTAAATAGTGGTTATATTAATTATAGTTAAATATGGCGTGTGCGTGTGCAGGGTACAATGATTGTAAACAGTAAACACGGGGCATCGCTCGCGAGTCGCTGCAAACAGCTCCAAGAATATTCCGCTGGACTCCGCTCTGACACAAACACATCACACAGCACACTACACCGGAAATACCCGGCCGCGGCCGCTTGCACCACATACACAAATACACATCGACACAATGCGATTACATTATTTTGGACAAAACATTTACATACTATAAATTATTGATTTTGTTTATCTCTGTTAGCTAGAAACGTTACGAGATATCCTGCTTTAGAACTCATGGAATAGAACAATTGGGACGATGATGCGATCTTTGTTATTTGTACGACTTCCTGCCAGCGATGCATTCAGCCGATGTTAGTTTAGATTTCTGTTATATTTTTTTAGCGTAATTCTCTTAACAAAAATATTACAAAATGTAATATATTTTATTTTGCATAGACCCTTCCTTAAACATGGACACATAAAAAACGTCCAGAAGCTAGTGCATGGTTCCAAAAGGCCGTTTCCTTTGGAGAAAGGATAAGAAACTCCACTTCAATAAGCAATAGTATTTTTCTTTTAATAATTTACCGTATAGGTATGTAATTTCGTCAACAGTGAAATGAGTTCATCGATTTGGGGCAAGAGGTAAAAAACAACTCCTAAAAATGAGTAATCGGTAGTAGAGTGTTTTCAGAAGTGTTTATCTAGGTACGATTTCGATACACAAGGATAAAAACCAGTTAGGATAGTGTGCTTTCGCTTTGACTAATACGGTGTAGGGAAACCCACGAACAAAAATAACTAAGTGCCTACAAAAACAAAAATAATAATCAACATTGTGGCATTCACGTCCAAAATTGAGTTGTTTTGCAATGCAGTCAGTTGATATCAATAATTGGTGCCTATCTAAGTTCGTAGCTGTTTTGATGCCAATAATAGAAACTGCCAAACTCTTGCAGTTTTTCTCTTGCACCTTTCTATTTCGTCATAGTTGCTTATTAGTATGCATTAGTTTATTATATTATTTAGTATGTATTTTTGTGATATTTATTTTTCTATGTGTATCTATGTATATAATTATTATAGTATATATCTTTATTTGCATGTTATATTATTTCATTGATAACTATTTTTACTTATTTTCCTGTTACTGTTGTTACACACGGTGTCTACATCTCTTTTTTATTTCTACTTTCCTTTCGCAGGTATGCTGGAAGAGATTTGTTTAGAAATAAGCATCACCTTTGTACCTATTTTTTCTGTTTCTTTTTTCTTATCTTTTATATTATGTGTGTATATATATGAATCGTTAAATAAATAAATAAATAGAATACTTACAGGCAAGTAAAATTTTAACTGGGTATAGAACCAGGTAAAGTATTTACTTATAACTAACTTGCCCCAGCCTCACACGGGTATTACTAATTTTTTTTTTTAATTCTTGATAGGTTCGCGCTTGACCGCTATCTCACCTGATGGAAAGCGACGATGCGAGCGACGATGCGGTCGACGATGGAGCGCGTTTACCTAGAAGTAACCTATTCGTCACTCTTGACTTAAAGATTCCCGGGAATCTTTTTCTTCATTATTATATGCATGTATTATACACCTAAATCTTCTTCATTGGTAAAAACAACAACTCTGTCTATTGGTAAAATCCACATGAAAATCCGTTCAGAAGTTTTTGAGTTTATCGCGAACATAGGTACACATACGGTGGTAGACTTTGTTTTATAAATATGTAAGGATGTTGGGAAGCCTAAATAAAACGATAAAATTTAATTGCTTTTCAAATTAGCGAGCTATCACGGAAGGTAAGGTCCAAGGGTTTAATAATAATCGCTCGAAGTGTGTTGTTTTCACATAAGCATGTTTAATATCCATGCTATTTGGCGTGGAGTTTTTGCGATGGGTGTCAGTAACCGGCCAGTCGACGGTCAGTCACCGGTATGGCATGGTGAGTTGCTCCAAGGTCTGCACAAATACGCGTATAGGTAGGTATACATTCTACTGAGAACGTGTTCTGATTCAGCTTATTGTTACCGGACGTGATATTTTTATGGCTTGTCAAAACTACAATGTCAATGTTTTGAAAATAAAGTATTTTTTTAAGTTAAGCAAATTCATTGATCTACCAGGAAAACAGCAGCTGACTTTCGTCTGATGTTGAAGGTTAAGATCGAGGCAGACTGCTGGTATAATGAATGAGTGAATTGTATTCTTCAATTTGGAATAAAATTTTGTATTGTTCATAAAGTCTTGTAGTTCGTTGCTGGTGTAGCAAAGCTAACATAACATGACGTAGACTGCATCATAATAGGTGTGACCTCCATAGTGAAAAAGTGTAACAAGCAGGAACACAAACAAACAAATGTAACCGCAATGGTATAAACCTCCTTCCCGTCTCGTCGATTTGTAAACAACCATGTTTTCGAATGTATGTAGGTAAAAGAGTCGTGACCTCATTATTGATAAATGAAGTTGTTGTTTTTGATGCAGTCACAGTCATACCTCCATCTGTATATTTTGGCATAGCTACAACTATTTAAATTAAATTGAAAACGGTAATATATCGACAGCGGGGAACGATATCGACAATAGTAACTGCTTGTTTATCTACATGTTCTTACAAGAAAAATCATTATGTATTTTGGTCAATTCGGGCTGCAGGGTGTATGCGTCATGAATTCATGAAAAGCTCGGATTTCTGGGTATTACTTTATTAGCACTGTTCAGTGAAATACGAAGGGTGAACGGTCCATTCAATTCAATTCATTTAAGATTTGTAGATTCTACGTGTATTTTTCAGCACACAATTACATAACTAATTAAGTTGATACAACGTATATCGTATACGTAACCGTACTTGCGTACACGTTTTAAATGTATCACCCACTATAATGTATGAAGGGAAACGACTCCGACGTGAGAAAAGCCACGTGATAGTAACTAAATCTGACGGTGTATGTAATAGTGGCGGGAACTGTGAATGTTGCGCCACTTGGGTGAGCAGAGCTGGTGAGCTCAGGGCTCAACGTGGGTACACGGTACGTACCCACGGTGTTTACGTTCACTCTGAGATATTTCTGATTTCCACGCAAAGCCAATGTTTATACTTTTGGCAGCAGGATGTGAGATTCTTATTCAACAATGAAATACAACATCTCGGTATTACAGTCCGAAACCACTGCTCCGTATGTTTATATGCGTCAATTGAAAAATGATTGTCATCATGAGGTGGTAGAGGGTTCCCATGCGTAACGTTTGCCGGATGGTTGTCAGTGAACAGCCCCAAAACCAGATAGATATAGAGTTTGAGACAGTAGTATACAATTTGGAGAAGACAATAAGTAAATGAAAACAGATATGTATGGGGCAGCGACCGCGCACGTGCGCTTCAAAGAGATGTCAGCAACACCGTAGGGACCCAGCAGGGCCGATGCCCGCTAGGGCCACGGGAATTTTTGAAATTGTGGGTTTTAGTCAGCAAAAGTCTGACAGAACCCCTCGCTCCAACTTCGAGCGGGAGAAGTCATTTGATAATTTCCAAACTAAAAAAAAATGGGGCAATAGATTTTTGTTCGAGATTTCATCGTTGGTTGGTCCCATAGCAAAAGTTGTTCGTGCCAGTGTTTTCATTAAATGAAAACACTATATAAATTTTATAGTTGTTTAACTAACACTTTCATCACTTACTTAGAATTGTGTTGTAAGTACAAGGGAACAAACTGAATGCTTGTGACAATCCAGCTGAAAAGTGGATTATCATTAAGAGCATTAACCTCGAACCTAGGAACTTTACAGACTACAATACTGTGGGGGAGGTAGTAACGAACATTGTCAAATAGTGGCAATGGCCGTGTCGAGTAAAGTCGGTCGTTTCAATAAATGATATTTTGATTGACGGCAAACACAATGAGAGCGATGAGGCCACAAAACTCGAGCAGTGAGTAGTGAGGCCGCTTGAACAAACATGGCGCCGCCGCCGCCCGCGCCGGCTGGTAGACGTCACGGATACACTAATATTGACCCGTCCGCGCTTATGTGCGCCGCTATTTACCAACTATCACAATATACACGTTTAATTATGAGGCGCCAAACTACTCAAAAAATAAAAGTCATTAATCATTCGGCTTAAATATTACGTATTATAAATATCATCGCATATATTATGTTACTTGTGTTAGGTGGGAGTATTTGCATAATCAAGGCTTATCTGTCTGATATGAAACCTTTCACAATCAAAACAGGTGAAGTTGGAAAGGCTTAATCGTAGAAATTAGTGACATGTTAGGTACCTATTCTAAGTTTTTAAGAGCAGCTCCGAATTACTTACTGTGCCTACTTATCTTAAGATTTCTAAATACAGTCATTGTTTCACAATGCTTTGTGGTCAAAACTGGTAAGTTATTGTGGTTAGGAATCTAGTTATCGCAGGGTATTTTCACGACAGTACCTATATTTGCACGTGCGGGGTTGCGCGGCGCGACGCCCGGCGCTTCTCACTGAAACACGTAAATAGGTTCAACGACCCCGACCTTGGCGCCGCCGACGCAAGTCGTATTGTCTTCGCTACACATATTAAAACAATAATTACATAACACAGCACACGATAACATTTTAAAAGTAAACCTGCTTAGAAAAATAAGGTACTTTTTTTCGCGTCCCTTTTATCTTATCTGAAATATTATATATTCGTCTCATAAACAACAGAACGTGATCGAGATTATATTAAATCTTGCAATAAGCGATATTTGTACGTGTTGAAATTGATGTAATAATAATACCGTGTTTAATGATAGTGCTATGTCATGTGGACTCGATAACAATAACGCTGCTATAACTACATTACCTGTCTGCAGGTTTTTAGGTCGAATATGATGTCTGATGTGTCAAAGGTTGGGCCGTGAGCCGATCAGAGACAATGGGACGTGGGAACTCCGTGGAGCCCACGCGGTTCCCACGCGTGCGCCCGCGCCGGCGCGCCGCACGCCCTCACCGCTCAGCCGCAGCCCCGGAAGCGGCGCGTTCTATTATATTACCACAACACTTTCATTCGGTACGGTTTTATTTCAGTGTAACTGAATTTATTTAAATTTATTATCAGACACTAAATCGTTAGTGTCACGATCACGACACGGATCTGTGATCGTTTATCAAAACCAGTTCAATGAGTTATAATATGTATTTTATTAAATATTTTGGCCATTTCGCAGGCGATGAATTGCGTATTAAGAACCAGCCTCTTGAGTGCGAATCCGTACTTATGTTTTTTGAAGAACTTGGTGTTAATCAAATTTATACGTGTATTGTGTTCTAATATGTGTTCATATTATGAATTTTGCATGCTTATATCAAACACTAAACATTAGAAATAAATAAAACATGTTCTCTACAAAAAATATAAACACATTTTTTTTTCTTTGGCAACAGTGCCGTTGTCGACTATTCTGCCAGCGTCATGCATTTTTTTACAATATTATTTAAAGTAGACACAGCGAGTCAGCGACTATGCAACATGAATGTCACATTGACCGCATTTTAAATCATTCATCAGTGTCTACTTAAAATAAAATTGTTACAACAGTGACGAGTTTTATAAATATTGCCAAACATTAATTTTAAAAGTTTTCGATGCAGAATGAAACCACGGGCGCCCGCGCCGCCAAGTACACAATATCGATTCATCATGTTCACGTCTTCATAATATTTACAGAATTTTCACACCATACTATTTATGTTGCACAGTCGTATATTCTTACATTACGTGAACATGACTGTAATGGGTAAACAAACAAGGTCGTTTGGGGCGTCATTGCTTCTTTATTTCAGTAATAAGGCATACAAAAGACAGTATTCTCACGTCCATGTCCTTCACGAGATCCAAAACATCGCGTGATCCCACCATGGCAATGTGACTTCTTAATGACACGAGTTCTACCTACACTACACTACACTCGGTGTTTACACGAACAGAAAACAGATAACGCCAAATGAACAATAATTGCACAATAACATGTTATTCTGAGACGGAAACACAAAATAATTGCTGAGAAACATCATTACTGATTCCTTGATGATGTTGTTTTTCAATAAGTCTAAGTAGCTCGAACCTACAATAAAATTACCTTTATTAAAATAAAATAAAAAACCTTTATTTAGTAAATTAGCTATTAGCAACAAAATTCTTATTAGTTTAGTTTTTCTCGTAGTAATTTATTTTATTTGGTCGTTGTCTGATTCTGGTCCCAAATAAAATATCTTTAAAAAATGATATTATCGAGATCGATATTTGTACTGTGAAATTATATTAAAATTATGAAGAAAATCTGGATTAACAAATGAATCCACAATCAAAATTTTTATCAAATCATTTGTAATTGAAAATTAATCGGTAGTTATAAATAACGTAGCCAGTGTAATAATGACAAAAATAAACGATAAGATTATCAATTGTTATGAATAGAATTAAATACATAATTATTTCGTAAGAAATTTGCTCAAGAATACGTAATTAATGACTGAATATTGAGAACCGTCTCACGACATTTAACTTTGGACAGTCAGTTTCACCTTGGTACAGAGTTACGGACATACATACCTATTCTTTGTGTTTCGGTTGTTGTGAACATTAACCTTTTTGAGTTGTCTTTAACATCTTCTTTACAAAGTATAAAAACAAAGTCGCTGTTCATGTCTATCTGTTTATCCGCTAACTCGTAAACCGCGCAACGGATTTTGATGCGGTTTTTACTAAAAGAACAAGCAATAAACGTCCTCGTATCATAAAATAATCATCCAAAGACTTCATCCGCTCTAGGGCGGTGTCTGACTTTTGCTGACTAAAAACCACACCTATGTTCCTTCTTCCTCCTTTCGGAAGTCAGCCCATGGCCACAAGTGTACCATAATATCGAATAGAGGACTTAGTTATTCATACTGTAAGATTTGATCAGCCACTCACGAATTCTGTCTCCCCTAGAACTAAAAATAACTGCTAGCCGGCAGGAGTTTGTTTTTAATCGTTGCCGCACACTTGTACTATTACTTATTATGTGCCCACACTAAGTTTTTTTTTTTTTTTGAATCTGTTAATCATCCAATGACATCTCTTGCCGTTGGCGGAGCGGGACGGTGTAGAGACTGACTAAAAAAGACAGACTTTTACCGACTAAAAAACCCACTCCTGTTCCTTCTTTGCCTTCAAATATTTGTTCCGTACGGGAATTGAATCGGTCAAAATTAATTCCAAAGTTTCAGAGATGGGAGGCCTCTTTCAATAGCCAAAATTTGAATCAATTAAAAGATATTATTAGTACATACACAATTATTTTCTTCATAACTAAAAACACTGTCTCTTGTGATGGACTATGGTAGTAGCAGAGTGCTAAACAAACCCATACTATTATAATTATTAAGTAACTTTGTCTGTCTGTCACGATAATAAACTACTGAACCGATTTTGATGAAATTTGGCACGAACCCTGAGGAAGGACATAGGCTATTTTTTTATCTGGCTTCGACTTCGATTTCGCGTCAGCTATAACCGACATTCACGCGAACGAAGTTGTAGACAACAGCTAGTTTACTATATAAGCCAGAATTGTTTGTAATGGAATTACCTAATCCAATTTATATGAACCCTTCACTCTTTATCTTTCCAGTGTAGTGGCAAGTACAAGTAAAGTCCCGGGGGTCACTAGCACCAGCTACAAGTCGTACCCAGTAAATTCATAGTACGCTCATGAAATTCGTCTACCTCAGCGTACAAGTACTCCGATATTAAAAGGGTCATGGCCTGTCTAGACAATACTATAGATGTATAATCTAGAAGTCTTGTCTAGACGTTTGTATAATTTGAAATTTCGGGCGAGAATCTTTGTTTCATTATTGTATTTTGTAGAGTATTTCTTTTTACTATTCGTTGATCGGTTAACGTGATACCTAACCCTTACCGTGAAACACTAGGTATCACGTTGAGTTTGAACAATAACTAGTGAAATAATGACCCACCCCAGCTTCACGGGCTTGCGGACGGCGAGCAATGGGTGGCTCGCTGTCCGACCGTCCGGTAACCGTCCGGACCGAGCCCAAGTCGTCGACGGCGCGTTCTGTTCGACGCGCGCCTCAGGGAGATGTCAGCAAATCGTAGGGGCCCAGCAGGGTCGAAGCCTACTGGGGCCACGGGTAGTGTGAAAGTGAAACCCGGGGCCCTGGGACGAAGGCAAAGAAGGAACAGGAGTGGGTTTTTAGTCAGTAAAAGTCTGACACCATCCATCTCCCGCCCCGCCCAAGAGCGAGATTTGTCATAAGATGATTTTCCCACCCAATAAAAAAAACCCTAGCTTCACACAGCTGTTCCAAATCTTTGAAATTCTCGGCTTTTCTCTACTATAAATATAATATGCATTTATTTTACACTTCAACCTTTCTCATGAATGCCTGTCTATTGGTGAAAACTGCATGACAATCCGTTCAGTAGGTTTTGAGTTTATTGCGAACAGACAGACAGACCCACGGTTCGGGACTTTGTTTTGTAATCTGTGTTACATATGTAAGGATAACATAATTAACACCAATTATGCGGAATATACACATGACTATTTCCTTTTTTCCATATAATTCAATATCACATTCAACATGATCCTCTAATATTGTAAATAAACGTAGCCCATTTGGACCAAAACAAGGCTTTTTCAAGTCGATTACCTACAAGGAAAATCTGCTTTATCTTGACTGTAAGTACACTATGGAATTTCCAATTTTGTGATACCACACGAATTCATAAACACTACCGGCATAATGATAACTCATATCCAACTGTAGACGTACCTAAATGGATTTGTTTTTGAAATTCGTTCAATTATATATTTTTTAACTACCTCTAGTTAAAATATAACTAAACGTCGGATTATATGCATTTCATTGTTTGCATTTTTAAAAGCATAAAACGCTATTTTACAGTGTTATTAAAAACACTTATTAAATTTTAATTAATGTTATCTTCTATTTTATTAGTACTTCAAGTAGGGAACTCTGTCTGGAGTGGTTTCTGCAAAAATGGCGTCGTAACGTAAGTTTTCATAAGGAACAGAGGGGTAATTTTAAGTTTTCATAAAAACCAGAGGGGTAATTTTCAGCCTAAAATTAATATTGAATACAAATAAATATTATACGTACTCGTATACGTCTACACGTATAAAGGTACTTTTATAGTGCATATTTCGCCATTTTTAGGGCATTTTGCATACATGTATTTTGGCATTTTGATAGTGCACGTAATCTGATGTTTAAACACAACAGTTTCCTACCTACCTTAAAACCGTAGGCACGCCATAATCATGGCGGGAAGTCCCCTCTTTGAGTGGCTGCAGTGGCGTCACGAGGTCCTCACCTTCCGCATGGCGAAGGTCCCCACCGGATATGGTTAGTTCAGAAGGTTCCTTCATCGGATTAAGGCGGAAGAAATCCTTGGATATCACCATTGTGCGGACCGCCCAGAGGACACGGTGGAGGTGTGCCCCGTTTGGGTGGACCACCGCCATGTCCACGTGAGGGCGATAGGCGTGTAGTGTCCCACGGGCGTTTCAAAGAGATGTTAGTAAAGAAGCAAGACCGAAACCTAATAGAGCCATGGGTCGAATTCTGAAAAGGGCAACTGAAGAAACATAGATGTTTTTAGTCAGTAAAAGTCTGACACGCCCTCCCGATCCGCCCTAGAGCGCGAAAATCTATCGTAAAACCAAAATATTTTTCTGCCTTTTTACACAATAAGTACCTATAATAATACTTTAGGTTATGGGGTTATGGTATTTATAATATGAAAATATATATTATGTATAATTATATGAAAAGGATAATACTGTGTTCAGTATTATATAGCCATAAAACAGCATTGGAGGAAAAAACAAAGTTAATAACTATGAAAAACCCCATAGAATCTGCATGTAAACAAAATTATCATTTTGTTTAAGTTAATAATAACATTTTCTCCCCTATTTCTAGTTAAAAATAATCGTTACCTACTTATTTATAATTTAAAATCTAATTTTCCAGACATGGGTTTTTTATAATGAAAATTAAGATATTATTTTTTTAGTAAGATTGTTAGTTTTATGTGGTTTCGCTTTTCCGCCGCTTTTATATTTAGAGAAAACCTATCTGATGATCTGCATAATTAAGATGAGTATTAAACAAAGTCAAACAACTGCTTCGAAACTGTTCAGTTCTATATTATTTACAAAAACTTGCAGCGATTAAAAAAATGCCAATATGACGTCTAAAATCTACATATTTTACAAGAATAAGCTCAATCTCTCAAGACAGAGCAGTGGTGGCCCAGTGGTAACGGCCCCGACTTACGAGTTCAAACCCGCGGGTTCAAACCCAGCCAGGCGCATTACTTTGTGTAATTTATTTCATCACCACTGCTCTCAAAACGGTGAAGGAAAACATCGTGAGGAAACCGGCATGTCCGAGAACCAAAAATTCGAAGACATGTGACATCTATCAACCCGCACTGGGCCCGCGTGGTGGATTACAGCCCATTCCCTCTCCTAGAGAGGAGGCCTGAGTCCCAACAGTGGGAACATTATAAGGCCAACTATGCTATGCTAAGCTCAATCTAACTAGAATCGCTACGTCCTAGTACTCGTCGTAGTAATCGTGCTAGTAATAGACTTTTATGAAAAACTAGCTTCTGCCCGCGGCTTCGCTCGCGTGAATGTAGGTTTCTCCATACAAACTTTGGACCCCCGTTTCATCCCCTTAGGGGGCGAATTTTGGAAAATCCTCTCTTAGTGCTCACCTACGTCGTGAAAGGAAGCCTTGTGCAAATTTTCACTGTGCTAGTCCCAGTATTTTCGGTTGTGCGTTGATATGTCAGTCAGTCAGTTTCTCCTTTTATATATATAGATTTAGTTGATTCACACATTTTCTAAGCAAATACCTGTATGCAAAGTTTAAAAACATCATTTTCTAAAACACTTTCAGAACTTGAGTGCTCACAGCTTTGTACTCATTCAGAAGAAATTAGTTCCCGAAAGAATTTGTTACTACTGCAAAAAGCGGATAGTACCCACTTGTAGTACTCGTACTACAAACGTGTAGGCATGCAAAAACGCCATTGTTTATGACAGATAACCGATTACGATTGACGATTGAGATTGGTGTTAACAAAACATCCTGTTTTACAATTAAGAAATAGAACAATAAGCGTCTACACAAAAGACTCATTGTACCATTTTCTATATTCGTAGACGTTACGATGTGTGGCTGCGCAATCAAACAATTAATGCTTCTTGGGTAGAATTAGTTTTAAACTATAACCTAACTAAGCCGTTAGCTGTTTATTAAGGCTTATGTTAAACTAACCACCAGATCTAGTTAAATGTTACGGCTAAAAAATCACGTTGCATTGCTAAAAATAATAAATGATCACCAAAATTAAATCCCCATTTTAGTGTGAAATTAGAACCAAAAATATAATTGTGGTCCTCCAAATTATCATTGCATGATCCAAAAATAGTTCTCATTAACTATTTTTGGATTCACCAAAAATTTAACAGAATTTTAATATAAAATGATATTTAAATATGTAACACCTTTATATCTTATAAAACACCGAGCGAACTCAGACCCCGCCATCCTCTTCTAACCTAACCTGTCCGAGTCGGGGTGCCCGAAGTCCCAAAAGTGACTAAATTGGGGATCGCTTCGGCAACTAATGACAGCTAATGTACAATATTTGGTAGTACAGCAAAATTCTATGGTAATCAAACGGTGTAGTTGTTGTCAAGTAAGTTGTATCATTGTAATTTTAGGTTATCATTTTTTGGTTAAAGTTTAATTTCTTTGCTGATTGGAATATATTTTAGGTAGGTAATAGATGTTATTGGTCACAAAGTTATTTTTGGTCGTCATTATATTC
Organism: Mythimna impura; assembly: GCA_905147345.3. Lineage (NCBI taxonomy): Eukaryota > Metazoa > Arthropoda > Insecta > Lepidoptera > Noctuidae > Mythimna > Mythimna impura. The sequence goes on along the minus strand of LR990357.1, from coordinate 15,039,863 downwards.
CGTTCATCAATACTTAATATTATAAAAGTGAAACTAAGGACCTGCACACACTTGAGACAAGACAGAATTGTCTACGACACCGCAGACTTGTCTGCGACAAGCCTTTTTTGAGACGTCTAGTGTTGCCAACAGTTACACTAACTTACCACTAGAGTCAACTTTTAAAACCACCAGAAAACTACTAACAAAAATTATCCCACACACAAAATCGCAAAATTTCCCAACAAAAAAAAAATGTGTGTTGTACGAAATAAAATAAGTAAGCTTAAAGGCTATTAGTTTCCTTTAATAATAAGTGATAAAAATTAACAATCAGTTGATCAAAATACCATTTGTGGGTAAATTAACATTACTTAGTAGGTAATTCAACATATAAATTATTATTCAATAACAGCTATGTATTAATTCGTCTTCAAACGAATCACTTTTGTTTGCACCATCATCGTCGGTATCAGATTGATAATTATGGATTCTATGGTGCTGATTTACACCCGTGTGATCGCATTTTTATTAAGAATTTTACTAAAGCACTAGAAAAACTCCACTAGCCACTAAAACCAATATTTCGCAATTAAATGGGGGGTTAAAACCACCAGTTTTAGTGGAAAATCCACTAAGTTGGCAACACTGGCCGTACGCCACTACACTGTTTTGTCTTGATAGTATGCGCCGCCGCCATGACGTAGATAAAACAGTCTTGTCGTAGACGTCGTAGACAAGTCTGCAACGTCGTAGACAATTCTGTCAAGACAGTCTTGTCTCAAGTGTGCGCAGGCCCTAACTCTGTATGTCTGTTACGCTTTCATAGATAAATTAAGAACCGATTTTGTTGAAATTTCGTACAGAGTAAGCTTGAACCTCAAGAAAGGACATGCTTAGGCCCCTTTTTAGGGTTCCGTAGCCAAATGGCAAAAAACGGAACCCTTATAGATTCGTCATGTCTGTCTGTCTGTCTGTCTGTCTGTCTGTCCGTCTGTCCGTCCGTATGTCACAGCCACTTTTTTCCGAAACTATAAGAGCTATACTGTTGAAACTTTGTAAGTAGATGTATTCTGTGAACCGCATTAAGATTTTCATACAAAAATAGAAAAAAAGCAATAAATTTTGGGGGTCCCCATACTTAGAACTGAAACTCAAATTTTTTTTTTTCATCAAACCCATGCGTGTGGGGTATCTATGGATAGGTCTTCAAAAATGATACTGAGGTTTCTAATATCATTTTTTTCTAAACTGAATAGTTTGCGCGAGAGACACTTCCAAAGTGGTAAAATGTGTGTCCCCCCCCCTCTAACTTCTAAAATAAGAGAATGATAAAACTAAAAAAAATATATGATGTACATTACTATAAAAACTGCCAACGAAAATTGGTTTGAACGAGATCTGGTCAGTAGTTTTTTTTTAGTACGTCATAAATCGTAAACCGCATTTTACCTTATTTGAGCCTAGTACGAAATTCAGAAACGTGGTCATACTTGCGCAAGCCAAATATGAACCTGATACAAAGATTATTATTATGTTACTTGCTGCTACGGAACCCTCCATGGGCGAGTCCGACTCGCACTTGGCCGGTTTTTTTTATTTGGCTTCGACTTCGACTTGACGTCCGTTTTAACATCCGACATTCACACGAACGAAGTACGAAGTCGTGGGGAAAAGCTACTAATAATTATAAATTACAGAACTTTAATCTCGGAGTAAAGCTCTAAATTTTTCTACGTCCCCTTTCTGATATTGATATTAAAGTAACTGTTAATCAACATCAAAATAACAAGTCGATGACTCTTATAAAAACAAGTCACAAACACGTAAACATAAACAACCACTTAAATGTATTTAAGTTTAGGTCAGTTGGTTACTTTCCGATATTCTATCAAAACCATTAATAACTAATAATGTATACATATAATGAATTGTAACTTACCGAGCTCTGGAACATATTGAGCACTAACAAAGGTTCCACAGTCATAATTTCGTAAGTCAATTAAAAATCGCTGCATTTAAAGTCAATCACTGATGAAATACTATTACTAATTGAACACAGAAAATTATTAGACGCGTTACGAACCTACGGAACCGAGGCGATGTTTGTTTACAAACTGAAACGGGGACGCGGCACCTTTTCTTGCGAAATACTTTATAAAGTGTGACTAAGTAAAGTTGGCAAAACAAATTGCGTCAGTCCTGAGCTCGATACATGCGCTCTATACTTTTGTGGAATCCGTACCAAGTACTCAACGTGAATGGAAATGATTTTCCCAGTGAGCTGTTTATTTTAGTAGTCAATTGTCATAAATGATTAGAATACACATATGGCACATGCATCATTTTAAACAGATGTGGTTATTATGGCAGTAATCTGTATTCAACTAATATAATCTGTAGTTATCGTAATAAAGGAAAGAATTAAAAATCTGATAGTAATATAACTAACTACATGAATTTAGTTAACGAAAAATAAAAACATAAGTAAGTACATTGTGCCGCAAAAACTCCGGGTCGCTGATAAAATGTGTGATAGTTTCTGAAATACATCAGAATTCGTGAAACCGTTTGTAAACTATCTAATTTAAATTAAATATTTAAAAAACACTTCTAACTAATGACAACAAAATACACATCGCAGTTTATCTTAAAAAAAGAAAGCTGTTGTTGTCGTTTTAATACTTTGTATTCCCTCCTCGAGCCTGTATCACTTCGTTCAGACGATGTGCCTAGCTGTAAATATTTTTTTAGTACGATTATGTTATATCTTTGACCATTCTTCCACTTTTTAACTCGTGTAAGGTAGTTGGAGGTAGAGCGTTGTCTAGCACAACTCCCGAGCACGTTCCAAGTATGTTCTATAGGATCTAAGTCCTGCAAGCTGGTCACTCCGTGCAGTTAATACCGACGTCTTGAATTGATGCATTCACCGAATGAGCACTATATGGCCGCGCTATTATCTTGCATAAATGGAATTTGTGCCTATATTCATTAAAAAACAACCAGCTCGTGACCAATAGCTCCGTATTCTATGACTTTCTGAAGACCTCCCAGTGCATATCGTTATTGATCCTCTACCGAACGGCACCTTTTCTTCAAAAACACTTTTGATAATACCGTTCTCCTGGTCACCTAAATACTCTTCCTCTCCCTTCGTATCATAGAAATATAAAAAACTCGTATACATATAAATAAACGAAAATTGGACTCATTGGAAAACTTCTAGGGTAATGTTTTCCAATGAGTCTAAATTTCATTCTAATCTCTATCTGTCCATCGGTCTTTTTTTCGAGCAAAACGTAACCTGGCAAATCGACACTTAGCGAATGGCCTATAAGCATATATATCAGTTCCACGAAGTCGTCCCAGGATCTGTGTCTCACATTGTTGTGGTGAATTTGTTGAAAGCTGTTTCAGACCTGAACAGCCGTGAGATGCCGATCTCTTAGCATAGTGAGCACAATGATGCGTGTAGTTGTGCACCTTGGCCTGCTATTTCCTGGTCTTCTGGTATCTCTTGAAATCGCTGGAGTACCCTTTCGACCGCAGATAGCATACATTGACTTCTTCCTTCTTGAAGCATGGTCATAATTCGAAAAAAATGTTTATTTAATTGCTTACAGTTCATTTTAAAACCAAAGCGGAAAAAATATAGACAATAATTTAAATTTTAATATTTTTCAAAGTTTTGAAAATCTGTAACTTATAGAAATATCTATGTAAATCGTTATTTTAGCGACACAATGTCTGTATGTTCACGATAAACTCAAAAACTACTGAACGGATTTTCAAACGGTCTTCAAGACAGAGCTATTCATGAGAAAGGTGCACATGTATTATACATGCCTAGTATAGTAGATAAAAGCCGATAATTTCACAGATTTATAACATCCATGCGAAGCTGGGTCACTTCGCTAGTATAAAATGGATAAACAACAAGTATTAATTGGTTCAAAAAACCGTATTTTTGTTAAGACCTATTAGTGTTAGTCATCCCATGTATGAAAAAGCAAATACAATTTTCGGCAATAACAAATTTCAGTGATCACAGATACAGGAAAACCGTTTATTTAATTGCAATAGGTACTACCTATCGTTCTTGGAAAAAATACCTGATTTGGATGACTCGGCACCAAACATAAACTTTGCTAAATTCTATATCAGTCGATAAGGATCGTGCGTACTTTGGAGATAACTATATTTTTTTTTTGGTTCAACGTTAGTGCTTGTAATTAAAGAACGAGACAAGGTTTTTGATTTGTTTTCCCAGAACTTTCTCGTTAACTACTAAAACAACTGAAGTCGTGAAAGATAAATTCAGTTGTTTAACGATAATTTTACTAAGAAGTAAGAAGACATAGTTCAAGCTCAGACAGCTTACAAATACCATCAAAGGTCTGGATTCAGTATTATTTTTTACTGCGGGATTGTTCTCGGCCATGGAACGAAAAGGTAACTGTGAAGAAACACAAGTAGGATACGGCTATACTGATAATGATGGAGGGACCCACTTGAAACCTCTAAAAAAACATTTATTTTCCATTACTTGCGGCTAGAGACTTCGCCTGCATTAAATTAGAAAATTGTCCCTTGGGAACATACCTACTACCGGGATAAAAATTATCCAATCAACACCAGAAATATTAATTAACGTAAAGGACATTTTAACGTTTTGCGTAAAATACCCTTACATCAATCATAGTAAGGTGCATTTTTACATTTTAGGTAAATGTCCCTTACGTTATTTCATATTTCCAGTATCGCAATGTTCTATTCCAGGACATGGTTTACTGGACTACATGGACTAAATCCGTTCAGCCGTTCAAGCGCCAAAAAGTAACAAACATGCACACACAGACACACAAACTATGGCCTTTGTAATATTAGTTAACCTGTGAGAAGAAATGGTAGAATGTTTCCAATTTTCCATGATTCTAAAATCTTTTTTCTACCCGCGTGAATTTGGTCTACCCGCGTACCAAACATCTAAATCCGTTCAGCCGTTCAAGCGCGAAGAAGTAACAAACATGCACACACAGACACACAAACTATCGCTTTTATAGTGAGAAGAAATGGTAGAATGTTTCCAATTTTCTATGATTCTAAAATCTTTTTTCTACCCGCGTGAATTTGGTCTACCCGCGTACCAAACATCTAAATCCGTTCAGCCGTTCAAGCGCGAAGAAGTAACAAACATCCACACACAAAAACACAAACTATCGCTTTTATAGTGAGAAGAAATGGTAGAATGTTTACAATTTTCTATGATTCTAAAATCTTTTTTGGGTATTAAAAACTTGGAATCATGTTAGTATCGCTGGGTAAAAGGATATTTCGTGGAAAAAAACAAAAAATACACGTTCATGTTGTTTTTGTGCTACTTAAATGTATGGTTTATTGACGTAAGTAGCGGCTTCTATCATAAACAGGTAAAACAGTTGCGGTTTTTTACTTGTTTACGGTAGGTTTTATTTATTTTTATTTTTAACCTTGTTATTCATTTGACTGAAAATTGCATGAGTAATTCGAATGCAAAACCCATTGCTATGGGGGACTAAGTTATACATAACTTACATACGTTAAAGAAATTCAGAAACGATTCTCTGAACCGTAGCTAAGTCATATAGGACTACAGTTAATTTTCTAAAAGCCATGATTCATTCAACACATCAACAAACATTAGTCATGTATTAGTTATTTATAACAACAAAACACTTCAGCCCTCACTAAGATGAGCTATCTGGTTTTTACAGGATGATGAAACATCGTTTTTCTATCTGATTTTAGATTTGTCATCGACAGTGGCGCCCGGCGCCAACCGAGTCTTGATATTTATTTTCAGTTTCAGATTTTCAGCGTTCACGAAACGTATACAGACGCAAAGCTCACTGAACTAAGTTATAAAGCACAATAACAATCGTATTCCTGACTATTTTTTTAGCCGTTTTAAAATAACTTTAGCTATAAATAGTCCGGTAAGTACCTTCCCACTGTACAAAATGCAGCTACACATGGGCAAACAGCACATTAAGCTTTGCCATAGACCATGGCTATATGGCCCCCCCAACGCTGTGCCCGTCGTTACGGGCACCTAACCCGCAACCGCGGGATGAAGGCTACGCCTACAACCCGCCTGCCGCGCCCCCTTGCGGGGACGCAGCGACTTCCACGGAGTGCCTACAGTAATGTACAGTGCGATACACGATGACGCACGGCACAGCGGGGAAATCCTGCAACCACAACCATTTCAAAAATACCTTACCTTGTAAAATTACTTATTCTTTACACATATATTTATAATATGTTATCAATACGCTGATAAGAATGACTGAAGAACAACAGACATGTAACAAAAATAACTTGTTGCATATCATAATTTGCGAAACTAAATTCCCCAAAGATTATAATAAATAGTTGTATGGTGTTACATGGCAAGAACAATGATAGAAACAATCGCAACTAAATAATAGGTTATTACAGAAAATACAAAACACAAAGAAACCAATAAATACCTAATTTCGAAAAAAGAATAACGTACCTTTAACTTATAAATCCAAGTCAATCCAAAGATATAACAATTCAAAGCAACCCCTTTTAAAAAACGGCAATTTCATAGGTATAAAGACCTATTATAATAATAAACAACGATTTTTAAAATATATCGTTACATGTTAGGAAAACCCAACGTAAAGGAAATTATTATTTGCCCTTGGACCACTTTTGTTAGCGATATTATGATCTAACAAGGACTTTGTTTACTGGTTGGACAAGCGGTTTTGTAATATTTTAAAACTTTTTTTCGGTTCTTCTGAGAAAGTAGGTTGTGGGATGCAAAGATACAATTTTTTCAGAAGTCTTTTAGTTAAGTTTCTTGAGCAGCGCTGGTGTGAGATAAACGGAAATGCCTCGTTGGCGCATCGTAGCAGCGTAGTACTGCTTAGCCCATGTGACATACGATGCGTAGAGTCTGCGCCCTACGACACGCCTAGGCAGCTATAGCGCACCGTACTCGTAGACTCGGCTTGCGATTTAGTAGCGTAGGCCCGCGAATTAGTAGAGTAGGCCCGCGACGTAGTAGGGTAGGCCTGCGACATAGTAGCGTAGGTCCACGATGTGATAGCGTAGATCCACGATATTGCAGCCTACACCATCCTGCGACGTAGTAGCATAACCTCGCAACATATTAGCGTAGGCTCGCGACGTAGGTGCATGCTAGCATGGGCCTGCCAAAATGTCACCTTTTGCTTTCCCAAAAATGCGATAGCTTTTTGTCGTGTTTTTCATAAAATTTTCTTATAAGTACTTTATATATCACAATAACAAAGAAGGTCAAAAATATTTTGATTTTATTGTATAGAATTTACCATAATAGGTACGTCCTTTCAGATAACTCCATTACCATGACGTGTTAAAATGTCAAGCATGCGAGCGAGAAAGAGGAATGGAACTTTACAGTACATCCTGTATAACTCCATCCCTTTTACAGTTCAGTTTAGGTCGTCAGAGCTCGTGGTAGGGTCTCTGTTGAAACAAGTGAATTCGGGGGTCGTTGCGATTTTTTCGGAAAACGTTTAGCTCAAACTTTCGTTTGTGTATCGCCGTGGTATGCATGGCTCGCGGCGTCGCCTTATAGGTAAGAACCACATGTTTTCATAGCTCAACAGATTAATTTATTAAGGAAGCCAAAAAATAACACGGTAGCGATCACTAGTTACAGAAGCATATTTTTTTTGTTAAATTTTGTAATACAGAAGAAATGAGTATGAAGAAGAATTGACTATGTACAGTCAGGGGTAGGGTTACCAGATGAAAAGATCAAAAGTCCGGAGAAAAGGCCTGATTTCCATTGAAAAATCCTGAGATTTTTACAGTTTGAGAATTTTCTTACAAACGTACTTAGGAATTTTAAAAAGTCGTAATATTATCGTTTTTATATACTGCGGATCCCGCTCGCGCGTTGCACTTCGCGATTTATTAATTTGTTTTAGTTTGTTTAACTTTTAACTGTATTTTATTGAGCATTTTTAAAATTCTGATATCTCAGGACAAATCCTGAGATATGGTAACCCTAGTCAGGGGTCAAAAGTGCAGTTGCACTCTACCAATGCTAGTGTCTAAAATTTCTTTGTAGGTATCTAATAGAAGTTTCATAGTCCACAACTAGTTTAATCAATACTATAGATTCTATGCTACAAATCAAATCAGGCATGAACCATTGACCCTCTTCTACAGAGACATTTTAGACTCTTTAGCATTGATGGGGTGAAACTGCATTTTTGACCCCTGGTAATTAATAATCAATTTTTGCGTTATAATCAAAATTCTATGTCTTATGTGTTTTTTGGGTTCTTCTATGTGTACGTGTCTTCTGTTCAATTATTGTTATCAATTAATGATAAATAAATAATTGTTTACTTTAATTTTACCATTTATCTCCATATATTAAAAGTATGAAGTATTTGGCATGTGGCGAATAGATTGTAGATATTCGGTATTCAGTTGAATATAAAAGAGTGTGTGTACTTACTCGTATGTACACGCGTTAGAAGTTATACTTCTTTGGCGTATGGAAAAAAAATAACTAAAATGCAGTAGTGATTAACGATAAATATTAAAATTAATCAAAAAAATACTAGAATATACAACTTGAACATAGTTATCAATTTTCATGCATGCCACCTAGAACTAACTTCACGATGTGGAATTTAGGTGTCGGTGTGCGCGCGCATCGTAAAAATTCACTCTCATCATTTTTCTCTATCGCGCCAAAAGAAGTATAACTTCAATAAAAGTACCTAGCCGAATAGTCCGAACACTAGTCTAGTATTCGTTTGAAATGGCCACCTACTTCGACGTCAGAGTGTGCACAGTCCTCGTATGTAACATATCCATCATTTGCCAAACCGTCGAGTTACAAATTTGGGGGCGCTAAGTGCCACACGTACTCAAATGAAATCTAGCATAAGTATTGCGATAAGTTGATAAAATGCACTCTGAAAATAACAGATAGTGAACCCACATCGTAGATACGAGGAACAGATAACGGATACTATTACTACAATAACACTTCTCAGGCTTTATGAACTTGTGAAGTTGTGGTCAATAGCTGTATTGTGTTTAAAATATCTTCTTCTATATCTTCTATCTATACATTAATAAATCTGTAGAAGTTTTTAGTTGTGTGCGCATCACATGAAATGTACGAAATCGATGTAGATAACTTTTATACATTAAAATTGTTTGAACTTGATATATTACTAGGCTTTGTTTCATCGCAATCGGTTGACTATATCGAAAGATGAAGAAGACCTATACTACATTCATTAACGATTGAGGTTACGCTGTACGAAGTTCGCCGGTTCAGCTAATTGTAAAATAATATAAGAGTAGGTACTATAGGTTAGTTTCCTAAGAAAAAAGATATTCTTAAATGCTATTGGATCTCAGTTTCCTATTACTCTGCGCAAAAACTGATTAACTTTCTTTGAAAGCTAGAAATAACTTAAAACATTAACGGCCGTAGAGGAACTAGAAGGTTATACTATTACCTAGAAAATATAGCCGTAAATACGGCGCGCGTCGTGACCCAGACGGACGACCTTATGCGCAGCAACCTTCGGTATTAACGGAACTCGGCAAGTTAGGTACTTATACTACGGTACAGAGTTATATAAGGCTGGCGTGCGCCCCCGGCCACTCCTGGCGCCTACCGCCTCCAACCCTCGCAGCACGCCCGCGCCCGCAGCTGCACTGCACCACGACCTTCGGCCTTTCTGCTGCAGCGTAGCTTGACCCAAATCGAACTAAGAGCGAAATCCGACTCACTAGGTTTCTATTTTACCATTTCAGTTAGCAAATGAACGCGAAAGTTTCATTTGTCGAATGTTTTTCTCTCTCGTTACTTAATTTAAAATAAAATGATTTCTTACGACACTTTTCTACCAGAGGAACAATAAAATATTAGGGTTGCATTCCGAAAACAGAAAATCACAACGACACGAATAAAATTAGGAGCAAAAAGCTGTGAAATCAATATCCGGATCGGAGACTAGTTTATTGCAAGATGTTTTTCCTGTGAGGGAATTTAAATAAAGTTTTAAGGCTACTGTGGGAGTAGCGTAGTGGGTGTAAAGTTCAGCTCCACCCACGGCCTCGTGCTGCAGGCGGAGCGCTAATATCATGTTTAATGATAGTGCAGCCATTTTACGTAAGTGTAACACAATTTATGTTCTACCGTTAACTTCCCTACAAGGTAGAAGGAGCTTACAGACAAACTGCGCAGTTACCAAACATCAATAAAGTTATTTATAGCGTCTGAAAACAGCAGGTAATATGAAGCCAAGACCATCATTACAGTAACGTAGCTCAATGTGTTTTCATTGTTTGTGTTTTATTGTTGAGCAAACACACGGTCATTTCGTACCCTTGCCACGGGACAATTTAGCGTATTACTGACGTCATCATTGAAATAGCCTTAGAAGCAATCATAAAGGTTATACAAGCGTATAAAGTGCGCAATTGCCCGCGTCACGCGACGCGCGTCGTGAGCCGGCGTGCAGCGTGAGCGAGCCGAGTGGGCGGATGTACCTTTTCAGTTTCAGGCTCTAATGAAAACATTGCGCAACCCTTCACTCACGTTACATTTTAATGAGTTTTCGTTCAAATTAACTTGTTTTGTTTAAAATAACATTGATTTAAGAATATAACGTCACGTTTTTTTATGGCTGACGTTTACTGCCGTCAATGACCGTGACGCAACCGTCTTACTTTATGGTGGCTATTAACACCTAATTTCTTTTAATATCTATTTTTAGTGAGTTAAATTAAAGTAGGAATGCGACATTCACTATTTTTTTTAATCAAGAAATTAACGTACAAGTTTACAACCAGTGCGGCCTTAAATTAGAACTAGGATAAACCTAGGTGTGTAGGTTAATAGTCAAATTTTATCCCAATTTTATTATTTACGTAAATATGTCCTAAATTTATTACCGTGTATTCTATATTTATATAGGAACGGTTAATAACTAATAGGACCAATGTTAATTCAAATTACACTTAAAATTACTAAAAAAACTGGCCGTACTGTCAGAACATTTTGCACAAGCTTTATATGTATAAAGGGTGGGCCGCGAACAGGACAGGGCGGATAGTGAAAACATACAGCTCTTTGATCGTGCTCTAGTGGTTGTAAAATTGTTTTAATCACGTCTCCCCATGAATGCAATAGATATTTAGATTAACAAAAAACATAATAATATCGCAATTAAGCATACCTGTTTAATTGCATTAGAGTCAAGAATAGGCCAATATTAGAAGTGAACAGGAGTAGAAGAAATAGAGAATTAATTTTTAAATTGCAATGTCGATAAGAAAAAGCATTGGTCCTAATATATTTCCTTGAGGGACTCTGAAACTGTTACTTTTTAAATTTACGAACAGTTCATAATTTCTATTTTTAAGTTTAAGCTGTTTCCCCAAGTACCATATGTGTTCTTGAGCTTGTTCAACAGGACACGAAGGGACACAGTATCAAAAGCTTTTGCTAGATCCAGGTAAATACCAATTGAATGAATGCCTTTGTCTAGTTTTTGCGTCTCGATAATTTTTGGCGGTATAAAACTCTAAGTATCTCAACCTTTTATTCATTAGTTATTCCAGTACTTTGATGTGGATAAGAGTATTGAAATAGGTCCGCAGTTAGAAGCTACCTTCTTGATTTCTGCTTTGAGTACTGCAACCACTAGGAGAGCCATTTTCAAATAGTCGGGAAATAATGCAAACAGAGAGGGAAAATTTGAGATACCAAAATCGTTCGATAGTTCATCAAAATCTTCTACCAGTTTCATTATAATCCTTACTATTAACATGATTTGCTGATGTAAGCGGCGAAGCGTGTGATTATAATAATGCAGATAACTCTAGGTTTTATACATGGCATCACATCTATTTACTGTATGTACCTAATTCTTCAAGTAAATTCCTGTTCCTTCAAGTAAGTTCCGCGCGTACGTATTGCTTTTTGACCTGTCTTAGTAGCATGTGGCTATACCTATTATTGGCATTTAAAAATTTGGTTACAAGTGTTAAGTCTTTTATTTGACAGGCTGTTTAATTTATGAATACTCAGTCTTGATTAATAAGGACTTAAACTAGACTCCTTCCTTCCTTTTCGCCCGACTTAATTTTGTCGAAGCCAACAATTAGGCACGAGGCTTTGGACTTTTCTTGTAAAATTTTGCTCGTATATGCAGTCAAGGACTTCTTGTTCAGTAAAGGCTGAAGGTACTCCCATGACTATGATTCTTGAGCTTTTCTTACTCTTCAGGCACTCTGGTTATAAGTGTATCGCAACTAAAAAGAGTGAAATAAAAAACTTTTTACCCAAAAAATAACCGATTTCACTAAAAAAAAAAAAACACTAAAAAGTCAGGTGTTTCTCGGTATTGTTTGTTTTTTATTTAACACCGACTTCCGAAATAAAGTTATTTTTATCGTTTTAGTTTTTTTTTTTGGAAAAAGTTTTATTATTATTTTACGTTTATCGTTTGAAGTGATTTCATTAGTTCGGTTAAATTGCTATAAAACTGAGGATATTGGGGTGCAAGTCATTATTTTTATTTGGCTTTGCCAAACAAACAACAAATCAATTTTCAAAAATCTTGGCAAATCACTGCCATAAACTGAAACATTTTGTCCGACTTAGCGCCATAAGAATATACATACATACATGCTAACATTCAATGGCCTTTATCATCACTACAGATACTGTATCCTTGTCAGCAAAATATTTATTTAATTCGACTTTTATCAAAGAATTATCGAGATGTACAAACATTGCACAGGTATACCATTGAAGGGCAATATATTTAAAAGTAAAGGTATCGATCGTTTAGTTCAAAAAATCTTTTTTTATCCAGAGAATGTTCTATTTTGCAGGTTCGGGAGTGCGGCAGTACCGGTTTAAGAATAAATCACCCCCTTCTACTCGTATAAACCTGGATATTGATTAACCAAATCAGGCTAAGGGATTATTTCAGGCGTACAAGCGTAAAATCTTTTGCTTAGAGCAACAACCATGGCAGAGTAACAAAACAGTAAGTTCGTAAAAAGTTCAGGAATGGTGTGGTTGCACGACTGAATATCACACTTACATATATTTTCTAATAAGGAAAATGAAGGAGGAACCCCTATAATTGGCATCACGAGTGTGATTTGCCTACCCACATACTTTCTGCATAGGTAGTATAGGTGCAATAAGGAAACAATTTGTACATTTGAGATTAGTGTCTGCATTCCTGGTCTAAGTGGTAATGTACGCCACGGAGGTACAATAATATTTATGGTAGACATTGAAAAAAAAAAAAAACAAAAAAAAAACAAGTTTTTATCTATTGTCTCTCGAAAGCTTTTCGTAATTATTTTGTTCGAATCGATGATATAAACTTCTTAAATGGTTTGGGCCCTAGGCGGCTACGTTAACTGCAAAATCGGTGGCACTCATTAAGTCCTCCGTGCAGATGTATCCAACAGGGTATCCAACACTCGGTATCGAACAGGAAAACAATTTTCGTAATTAAGGCAAACAACGCTGTAAAAAAAAATCCAGGATCTTTGTCATTAATGTTTTGTTCGTTACTTTATCTCTAGCACGTTTCAAGTATGACGTACACGTGTCGTCATACGATAGAAATAGCCAAACACCTTTTTTACGAGTTATTTATATTATCATGATCGTACTAGGCAAAGATAAAGTTAGCTTACGGTATCTGTTCTAAGGACAACAAGAAGGTTTGCGCCACACAGTACGTCCTGACCTATTGTATACGGTTACAAGTGGCGCCAACGCATTAGGTCGCCTGTGGTTTGCTACAGCTTATACCTAGTTTTGTGCAAAGTACCAGGTTTCCTATATTACTGTATGTTCTTATCTTTAGCCTACTACATAACCGGATATTATAAGTGCCACATGAGATAAATATTTGTATTTATAGAATTATGTACTTGTTTTGATTTACACTAAGATTGATAAGGTATCAGTGATGCACGCACAGGCTCTATTTCGAGATGATAAAACTAATTAACCTTTACGTTTCAAAATGTGGTGACATAATTCTAGAAACCTAGTTATGTAGAACAAGGTGTTTGATTAAAGAACAGTGCCTAAGTAAGAGGATTATAACGATTTCCTTGCAGCAGTATAAGTGCAGTGTTACGTAAACAATGCTAAATGCATTGTGTTGTAAAGTGAAGGGCGTAATGTAGGACGCGCCTAAGCCGGCTGTTACGCACATGCAAATTGTGTACACACACAGGCTAGCTCCATTGTGCTATGAGCTTCTAGTACTCACGTGAAATCTAAGATTAGCCGGCTATGCGTTTTGTATTGTTCCTGACATAATGCAGGACACAGTTTCGAATCGATATACGACGCATACTCACAGCTCTCTACCGTTATGAATTCATTCATCTTTTAAACGCGTTTGAAATAGTAAAAACACGTGTCTCAAACTGTTTCAAACACGTGTTGGTAACATTTATAAGGCTCTGTGTGTGAGCACAAATGGTAAATAACTGAGTATACACCATTTGATTGTACTATTTGTAGGTAAATATTTGCAAGGACTGAAACAAAATAACGTACTTAGCTTGTTTTTAACTTTACCAAGTACGCTTGCGAGTAGTGGCTTGGTTCTTTTGAAATTGCACCTAAAAAAAGTAAACAAAACCTCAAAACATTGCGGCACGTGGTCAAACACGAGCTTATCGATAATAAAAAAACATTGCGGATAGACATCACTTAACGACATAAAAATATTCGTACTTACAACGTTTTCCACTGATTGTGGAAACCCCACAACAGAAGATTGTGCCACGTGAAAACAAACAAACAGAAACGACAATTACCTTATCTGGCCTGAACATGTATCTAAATATTACGCTGTTATCGCTAAGTAGTGACATACGGGAAAACAAAGCAAAATAAATCGTTCCGTAGTGAAGTCATAGAGCACTTCTTTGAACCATAGTACACTGACGTCACACGATTGTGCAAACTAAATATAACTAGAAATCACACTTCGATCTGATATTACTTTATCAGTTCCAGGTAACTAAAATACTACAATAACATGTCGATATAATCTGATAGATGTTACTAGTACTTTTAAAATAACAAATGTTATTTAAAGTTGTAACGTAACGTTTTGGCGGGCTGGGGAGTCAATTTTACAGTAAGAGACCAACAAAACAAATTGCCAGGTAGGACAATGATGCTACAGGTTTAGTAAGCAACATTATTTTCCTCCTTTCTAAAATGCTCATCAAAGAGTCGTCTAGTTCAAATAAAATTTCTGTTCTTGTGGTCAAAGTCGGTACTAAAATAGGTGCATAGCATCGGAATTGCAGTATGCAGTAGAAATGGGGTGGGTGGCACCAGCGTCGGGGGTGGCAAGTGGCGAGGTACGGCGGCGGAGGTAGACAGGGGGAGGGTGTACTATCGGACGCGCCAGGCTCTACGTCACTTACGGCGCCACGTGCGCGATCAATAGTGACGTCGTAGTGGCGTGGGGGGCGGGGGGCCGGTGGAGGGGAGAGGACGGGGCCCGCCAAGCCTGCGCGCGCACTGTCAGCCAGCGACCTACTTACGATTACGTTTCACGTTCCGTCTACGTAATGCGATCGAACTCTAGAATGGGGGTGGCGCGGAAACACGACTACGCTCTGGCGCAGGCGCGGGGTGAAACTTGCTAGACGATACTATGATTTGCAATTTTTTATTATATAAAATTCATCAAGGATTCGACCATGAAAGTTGTTCTTTCGAAATGCATTGGGGACTACTTTGTTTACACAGCTTTTTCAGTAGTTTCAATTTAAACTTCTGAACTCCTCAAAATTACGTAAAGACGTATAGGTACCTACTTAACATTAGGTGTGGTTGTATTTAATCGCTGGAAAGAAATAACCTTAATAATAAGTCCAGGTAGTAAAGGAAGTAACGTTATTATGTGTACTACAAGGCTACTACGGCGCCATCGATCAATCGAACCACGTGGGTGCTGCCACGTGGCTGCCCAAAACCAACGATTACTTCCACACCAATTTTAATTTTACATATTTTTGTTCGGATAAATGATATTTATTTTGTAAATAGGTTAAAAAAAAAAACACTTTTACACGTCAATTTTTTTTTTCGACCTTTTAAACTAGATGAGGCCGGTGTTTCCTAGCTGACTACCCTGAGAAGAAACACCGAAACAAACTCAGGAGTCAAAGTCTCTTTTAAAGTCCATACAGTAAATACGTAATGGTCAAATCACATGAGAACCATTCAGATTTGTCTGAGATGGTCTTTTGAAGAAAGAACCATACAAATTTGAGTGGACCGGTCCAGTCAGTGCAAGCATTTGTCAGTATTCGTAAAGCTCAACTCAGGACTACTAAGCAGCTCAACGACTTGACGAACAATACCAAGGAAAGGACATTTGAGTAGGCCGCAGAAAAAACTCAAATTACCAGACATACGTTAAAATTACTGAAAAGGAAAAAAAAGAAATCAACATAGTCCTCACGTTCAAAATAATAAAAGGAAAAATATAGTTTACAAAATGTAATACTTAGTAAAGTAAATATAGATGTCAAAAATTAATAGAAAAAAAATGTCAAATTGCAAAATATAAAATAATCTACAATATCAAATTGTAAAAAATAATAATAATAAAAATCACAATTGAAAAAAAAAACAATAAAAAAAAAACAGCAGTTGTAGTGCGTACTGGAGTAGGTCACTCCCAAGCTTTTTCGTCCTCAACATAGTCCTTAGTGTAAAAAGCCTTTTGGCAAAGTTTTCGCTTTACAAATGATTTGAATTTATTAAGGCTTAGTTGTTGAATATGACTAGGAAGTTTATTATAGAAGTGTATATATTGGCATCTAAATGAGCCCCCTATTTTTTGAGCCTGGTTTTAGGAACCACAAATTTGTGTTTGTTCCTAGTATTAAAATTATGAACATTTTTTTAAACATGTTTATATTTTTATGTGCATACAAAATATTCTCGTAAATATACTGTGAAGGTACAGTAATTATATATAGTATTATAATATGTGGAGGTAGGTATTATTTGACTCAGCTTTGTTAACTGATTGTTAACCTAGCCTTGGCAAGCAAAGGATTGAAATGTATATTAGAAGTTTTTTTTATTATTATGTAAAAAAAAATACATTCAGCCGAACATAGCACCTCCTTCTCTTTGAAATCGGTTAATTAAGTACTTGAACATACACAAATATTAAAACCTAGCTTACGATAAATTAACCAATCCATAAAAACAAAAAACAACCCAAATACTTTTTACCTGAAACTTATACTATTTAATCATTGTTTTGTTTCAAGTGTTCCAAATAAACAATTATTTGATTGACTCAATAAAAAAGTTGCTTGTCTTCTAAATTTTTATTTGTCATTGGTGCCACAAATTACTAATACTTAAAGTAATTATATTGCCATGACCTAGAATACCTGCATAACTTGGTGATGGGAATATTAAATTCATACTAATATTATAAATGCGAAGATAACTGTCTGTTTGTTACCTCTTCAGCTCGTCACTTCCTAACGGATTCAGATAATTCTTGGCACACGGTACATATACAGGTATGTCCTGGAAAACTAGTACGACATGGGATATGTAATCCCTAGAGCATGTTCTCTGAAAGTAAAAGAGTTTTGCGCAACCTCGGGTGCGCAAAAAAAAAATGGCTATTTCATGAAAAGTCATTCAATAGGATTAGCTAAACTGTGAGATTGGTATTGATAATTTAATTATATGTATAATTCCGTAAATAAATACATACCAACGGCGAAGTGCCAATAACTCCTAACTGTCGAGGTCAAAAAGTTCTTGTCCCAAAAATACCATATTTTAATCAACATACAACTTTACACTGACCTGCAAATTGCAAAAAACCTAAGAAAATTTGAATTCCGCAGGCTACCCTGGAGCATCCACCTTTTCTACTTTCACGCAGACGGAGCCGCTGACAAAAGCTAGTATTATTCAATTTTCGACATTGGAGGATCAATTTGCTATCATGAGGAATATGAGTGCACTGCCGAGTGGCGCCGGCGACCTAACGCCAACAGCCGTGGCCTACTTACTGCGACAGGTCAGCTAGGCTTATACTGCGACACGGATCATAACGCCATTCATTCACCATCACAAGAGGACAAAAATGTTCCTGTGACAGAAAGAGCACGGGAATTCGCCAGACATGTAAAATCTACGAAAAGGACTTCTCGAGACGTGTCTGTCTGAAGCTACTTTCTGATCCTAGAAATAAGGTTGAAAACTGATCGACAAAACTTTCGAAGCTATAGGACATACCTATACATGATTCAACAATAATGGGTAAAAAAAGATGTAACACTATACGGTACTTTTTTACAGGCTTTGCTTTGACATCTTTTTTTACAATCAGTAGAGCCATTACATTCATTTTTTCACATCATTCTTTATTAGTGTAGATATATATGTAGATAGTTTATTAATTTGTGTATGTATTATATATATAATTGTATGATATTTATGGTTTATTAGTATATATTTTCTTGTACATATTCGCCTTTTCTCTCTCTTTTATTGCACCTACCACTATTTATCTCTGCATCACCCTAAGGTTGACTGGTAGAAAATGCCTAAGGCATTAAGTCCGCCGCTGTACGTTTGTGCATAAAGTATTTAATAAATAAATAAATTCATTTGTATCTGTGTAGTGCTTTATAATAATTTTCATGAAGACCACGTGGTGACGCTACAGTTGTTTGGTGGCCGTATCTGAGAATCGGATATCATAGGAACGTATTCGGAACTATACGCAGAATCATTATTATCATTTCAGCCGAAAGATCTTTCTCAATTTCTCAAATATCGCCACAACGACTAACGCAAAATAAAAGATATTTTTTTCTAAGTAATTTTTCGTACCTTACTACGAGGCCAGGGGGAACTATTATTTTTTAAACTTTTTTTTTAATAATTAAAGGTTCGCATGTTTGTCCAGTATTTCACCTGATGGTAAGTGATGATGTGGTTGAGGATGGAAACGCAGACTCCGGCAAGTAATTTCAGTCCTTAGCTGTACGCACAATAAATATATTCCCAAAACGTTTTATACGTTTAGGTGGTATGTCCACCATATACCGACGATGGTGCAACGCCGCAATTAAGATATATTATTTCAAAAATATTATTTTACTATGTCATTATTGCCAAACTTAAATGTTATTTAAAACGTCGTAAAACCAAGTACTTACCTAAAACATATAAAAATTTAAGAACCTTTTTTTTTCCGTAACTATAATTATCCTATTTTTATCTCGTCATGGAATAGTTCAGTGACACAAATTGATTATGATTAATTACTTGACGTTATTTTACTAATAATATCCTTATAGGTACCGTTGTATTTTCGTACATACACTTGCTAATTACAAAATCCCCACGTGGTTTTAGTGGCGTGTGTATTTCTACCCGGGTGTGGTGTTACTTCAAGTCGCTAACGCTAGGAATTTGAAACAAGAGTACGTCGCCGCGTCGACATCATGTTTCCAAAGCTTTTCGGCTGTGAATTTACCCTATATTATTTACTAGTTGTCCACCGCCGTTTCACCCGTGTCTCTAGTTACTACTCCGTGTCCATAGAAATATAGCATCCGTGGATCGTAACGTGATTTTATATTAGCCTATACCGATTTTTGCTATCCGACCGGTAGTTCCAGAGATTACTGCGTTTAAATTTAAAGACTTTTTTAATCCCTTCCACTTTATTACAACAATATACTATATTAATAATAATATAGTAATATATAAGTATAAATTTTCCTCATGATTTGAAATACTTTCTTTTCCTATTACTGGATGATTATGTTACTTTCCTAAATTAGTTTTGGTTTTTACTTTGCATGGATGTTTTCCTGCTTCAATAATAGGTATTACACAATTGGTGTACCCTCGTGGAGCCCCGTCTGGCGAGCACGTCGTATTGTGTCGTTGTCATGTCAACCGAACATAAAGATTATGGCGGGGGTGTGTGTGTCTGTCTCCTCTCTGACCTCCCCGTGTCGGTTCCGCCCTGATACGTCCTCAACAACTTGCTAATATATTACCTCAAATTATTTTTGGGTTTCGATCATTGTTACGGTTATTCAGTGAAATGCAACTTGAAAAATTAGCCCTGATAAAACTGCTGAAATGACTGAAATCATACTTTCCTGTAATTTTGTACCTATATTTATAATTGTGTTACGTAACTTGAGCATTGGAGTAAAGCGAGTAGAGACTGCATTAGCAAGTTTATGCACAAGCAGGGGTGTCTGCGTGCGCACAGCTTGGGTTCCGCTACCGAGGAGCTGATCAATAAAGGGGACCCAAACAAACGAGCGCTGCGGCGGCGTGGGCCACTGACCTATTTACCAGCAAGCAGGTCGGCGATGCAGCAATATTACGGGCTACGGCGCCAACATGCAGCTTGCATAACTACCCACTACCTCGTGGAAACGGAAAATCGATAAATGATTGCGGAATGTCAGCACTGACTGTACCGAGTGGCTCTCTGGCATGACAATATCGAAGAAATAGAAACATTCCGAGAATACTCACCTTTGCAAGTTGGTAAGCAATCCGCACTCATATACCTTATACAAACAACTTCGCGCATTATGCTTACTTAGAAGCACCGTCTTTCCTTATTATCTTACTGGAAATCATGTCGACGATTTCTTACGGTAATAACATAATTTTCCTGTTGCAAGATCTAACAGGAAAATCAACGTGCATTTGCAGATTTTGCATTTTTCCGCCAGTTATAAATAAATTATTGCCGTAGAGACTGCATATATAAAACAATTTTATATTACAATAATTGGAATTAGAAAAAACTTTAAAAAGCAATGATTGAGTGTGTCCTGAGTAGAAGAGAGGGCAAGAGAGTATTTAGTGTCACCGAGATGGCACTGCAAGCTGATAATGTTTAACTGCTGATAAAAATAGAGTGATGTAAAACGTGACGTGCGAGACGCTGTAAGCAAAGGTTGTCGTATTATTAACACATTCTAATTTGGGGGAGCCACCGACCCAAACAAACCATCGCGAGCAGGTGACCTACATTCCGGCTGCGTCTGCTGGCGGCCGCAAGGTACGGCATGATTCATGCGGGAGGAGCGGCACGCCCGGCGCTCATGCCGACTCATTACAGGGGTAATCCACTGGGACACGACTCCACGAGCCCCTTCCACTAAATTGAAGTCGATTTTTATTTAGATTTACAGAATTCCTTATGTTCAACTTGACTTGCCAAATTGTTATCGTAAAACGAATCGATTTTGAAATCTCTATCAATTTTCTAACCTCGTCATCAAAGATAGCTTAAACAAGCATCGTATTTGGTGTTCCATTTTCGAAATTGCCCTATATCTAGTGGTAGTAGGTTGCACAGGCGGCGCGCGGCGCCATGCGCCAGTGGGATGGGCATCACAACACTCGGCCGTATCAAACGTGGCTTGTTTTACTCGCTACTCGCTGACCCAGTTCGTAACGCAGTGGCAGCGCAGCGCAGCCGCATCGCAGCGCACGACAACATGAAAGCGTTTTTAGATGTAGCTTTATTTAGTTTTTTACCCCTGTCCTAAATCATTCACATTCCTCGGTGGACGTTATACGAACATGCTAGAATCAAACATTGAATATTTAATGAACTCGTACGTTTCGAGTTTGGACAACCATTTGTAAAATTGAATGATGATATCAAAGTCAAACGTTCAAGATTGAAAAATTTCTTCATAGGCTTAATTAGTCGCATTTAATTATATTATTTACATTTTAACGTTCGCAGAACCCAAACTACGTTCCTAGAATTAGGAATTCAGTATTTATACGTATATAAATAAGCTTTCATTCATTCAAAGAGTTCTCCCATCTTGATATCAATTACAGAACATAATCTTCTAGTTATGTATTAGAAAAGAATGCACGACTTAAGTTAAAAATAGACAAAACTACCTATTTCGAAATCCGCCTGATGAATATATTACGTAATTATGTGTGACAACTCTCTCAACTGGATTTTAAGTACAAAACTCGTTCTGTCGGTATATGAATGGATTTGGAATGTAACAATGCCGTGTATACAGGTAACATGAAAAATGCACAGTCGCGACCTTAGCCCAGTTGTGAGCGGCGGCGAGGCGACGAGGCGTGAGGCGCCGCAGTGGAGCACTCGGCGGCTGCGTGCTGAGAAGCCCCACCAGCAACGGTGACACAATTTCGAAAGAGCCCGGTGTAGGTTGACTTGATTGACACAAGTTGTGGTGGTCTTGAGTTATGTAGCCACTGTGGATCGCGTGTAAATTACACGACACGACGGTTTTATTGCAACAGGCATAACGGTCGGTCTGTAAATAGCTTGACGTTCTACCTGCACTTTAACAAACGAAAGAATACGATAACAGGCTGTATACGATGACTTTGAAGATAATAAAGCATTGATGAACAGACAAAAATAAAACAAAAAATATTTTCAAAGGTCGTGTTGAGTATAAACAAATGGCTGTAAACAATTAGACGGTTCGAGAAACTTATTTGTTACATAAGTAATAAGAAAATAAAATGAATGCTAAGTAAACAGCGTATCATTATAACATTGAATATTTTCTTTTCAACAGCTGTGCTCATTTAAATGTTACGTAAGTGTTGATGTTACAACGACGGCAGGAGAAACAACGTGAGCGGTGCGCTGAGTGACAGTGGTGGAGGGAGCACGACCAGCGACCTTGCAGTGGTCGTTCGAGTCAGGCGGAACACTGCACCAACGCTCAACAAAAAACGAACGGTGCATGCACTGAACAGCACACAAAAATTAACAAAAAAATTAGTGAAAATATTATAAACTACCTTTTGCCCGCGTACCGTACATAAAATATACCCTATGTCACTCAGGAATAAAACAGCCTTTTAGCGGTGAAAAAATTTTAGCAATCGGACCAGTACTGTCAGAGATTACCTTATACAAACGAAAAAAATCAAACTACCTCTTTATGATATTAGTGTAGATGCCTACAGCTGAAGAAAGAAACAAATTAAATGCCAGTGTGACATTTAAAACACAAAACTGGGTAAGTCTAGGTGGTAATCAATTTCGTTTTAACACTGAAACATAGTTAACAATAATAAAAAGAAGAGTAAGGAACAATTAAATTTCACAAAGAATTATGAAACTCGATAGTTAAGTAACAATTAACAGTAACAGTATGTAGGCTTACTTTGATTATGAAATGTTAACGGGAACAAGCTGATATGAAAAGAGTAAAGTCGTCGAGATAGGTACAATTACGCCGTTAGAAGTGGGCCAAGCTCATTGATAACAAAGGGAATTAATATCCGAAGCACGTGAGGACGCTAACGAGAGGTGGAAAGAAAACTCAAAGGAAATCGTTTTCCCTGACGTATCATTTTGATTACGTTGGCTTTTTTTCATGAAGTTGTGGGCGTATTTCGTAGCAACGATATTAATAACTACGAAATAATGTCTGTTTTTTAACTACAAGAGGCAGTCATAACCAGTCTAATCCTTTGGGCATGAGCTCAGTTTCCTTTGAGAGACAGGAGCGATTAGCACCGCTTATCCAACGACTATAATAATTATGAAATATCAAGTAACTAATCACAATCAACTAAACTCAAAAATACATGTCATCCATCACAAGACAAGCTAAACAAAAATAAAAACAAAACAACAGAGTAATTTCCTTACAGAGAGATGACTCAAGATTCTGCTGACTTCAAACACGATAAGATGACATCAACCAGGAAAGTCCATTAGTATCTGAATACGGTATAAGTGACGTGGCCTGCAAATTATAAATTAGGAGGCATACAACGCCGAGTCATTTTAAAAGAAACGCTAGTTGTTTACGCTAAGACGACGGGCGCCACGGAAAACATGATGTTGCAGTTTTCTTTATTGATATTTCCACAGTGGGTACATCTTTGTCAAGTTTTTTATTAAAATGGCACGTTTTAGCTCTTCTTTAAGTTAGAGAGTTATATTAATGGTTTTAATTAGTATAATTGTGTAAATGTATAAATATTATACAGGCTAGAGTGAATAGGCTCGTAATAAACTAGTGCGATTCACCATCAACGATTGCATCACTGCTTACCATTAGGTGGGATCGTAGTTAAGCTTAGTTTGTCATTTAAAAAAAATGTCATTACCGCAAATATATATTTTTTTATCTTACTATCCGATACTGAATTGCAAATTGCAATAAACATACGAAAATTTGAATTTCGAATTTTCCTGGAGCATGAACCATATCCATAAACCGTACAACTTCTCGAACTACATTTTATTGACTAAATAAGGAAATGTCACAATGAATAATGAAACCGAAGTTACATTAACAGTTAAAGTGGGTATTTTGATTACGAAACGTTAAAGGGAACAAGCTGATATGAAGAGAAAAAAATCGTCGAGATTTATATAACTGTGGCGTTAGAAGTGGACCAAGCTCAACGATAACAAAAGAAATTAAACATCCCAAGCACGTGAGGACGCTAACGAGAGCTGAAAAGAAAACTCAAAGGAAATCGTTTTCCCTGACGTATCTTTAAGATTAAGTATTTTTATTATATGTGTAAAAAAATACTTAATCTAACGTGGACGGATTTCGTAGCAATCAATGATATAGGTATATAATATCATTGGTAGCAATGATTATTATGAGTTGCTGACGATTCGGACACCACCAAATTTATTGAAGCTGTTTATTTATTTATTTTATAATTTATGTGCATACACATATACATAGAAAAAGATACAACATTACAAAAATTGTACGAAGGTACTGCTTATTTCAAAGAGAAAAAATATAACACAAATAAATTAAAAAATAATAAATACTTATATAACTATATATACTTACTCTATACAATTTAGTACAGTCAGATAAATAAAATTTTAAAATAAAATTTTGAAGTTGCCGCCTTAAATCCCGCTTAAAATAGTTTTGGAAACGCTTTTTTTCCCAATTTTTTATATTTGTCAGTGAAAAAAAAATGAAATAAAAATGTGCCAATTCGGACACTGTGTCCGAATCGTCAGTAACTCGATATTACGGAATATTGTCTGTTTTGCTCGAACAACATTTTATTGACGAATGCATTATGTATTACCTAACAAGTGTAATTAACCGACATGCGAACTCAATGTCAAAGTTTTCATTATAATTCGCGAAGACAAATTATACGAATTGTTTATTTAGATTTTACATAAGTGTTTAATTTCAAGACAAGTCTTGTATGTTTTTTACGATGTCTGGCAGTATTTTTTTTTTTCAGTTTAATAATTGTTTAGGTATTGGAACTTTTGAAGTAGGTAAAGCAGTGATAAAGTTGACCATTCATCCATTTCTTTAAATAACTTGTTTATAATGTTATAGAAAATATAATACACTATACATAATACAGTTTAGACCCTCACAATATGCCCTTTTATCTATATATATATAAAAGAAGAAACTGACTGACTGACATATCAACGTACAGCCGAAACTACTGGGACTAGGAGCGTGAAATTTTGCACAAGGTTTCCTTTTATGACGTGTAGGCGAGTACTAAGAAAGGATTTTTCAAAATTCTCTCCCTAAGGGGATGAAGCGGGGGTCCAGAGTTTGTATGGAGCAACCTACGTTTACACGAGCCGCGGGCAGAAGCTAGTTTGATATATATATTATATCGCAGTACAGTTCAAAAACTTTATTTTTTAATTTTCCGGTATGCACCCCAAAAGTGACACCCCCCTATTTGAAATTTATTTATTTAAGTTACTCGTCCGTGTCTGGGCTAGAGATATTAATGTGTATACCAAATTTCAACTCAATCGGTCCAGTAAATTCTGAATAATTGGCTGTGATAGACGGACGGACGGACGGACGAGTGAACCTATATGGGTTCCGATTTTTCATTCGGCCGGTCGGAACCCTAAAACCGTTAATTTTATTTCAGTGATTAAGTTTTAAGATCCTCTGTTCACTACTCTTTGACCAGCAGCTCTGCATCGCAATGAGTTTCTTGTTGCAATGCAAAATGCATATGCGCCGATTCACAATACAGATCACTCTTCAAAACTTGACAGCTCCAACATACTATTAAGAAATGCTTCACAGTAATTTAATAATGCCGACAATTTACTTTCAATAGCGTTTAAATAGCAAGCGGTTATTCCCAACAGGACAAGAAAGAGAGAGTCAATCGTAGCCTCGTTGTTGTTGCAATAGTTTTGCAAAAACAACGCCTCCAGCAAGGCTGTCGACACGAACGCGCACGCCGCGCCGGCGCAGACTCCGCGCAGCCGGATCCGACCAGCTGCTTACACTTCAACAAGCACATAACTTACCTATGTATACTTCATGTATCTACCTCGCATTAACAACCTAATTATTCATCGATATTTGTAGGTTACAAACACAAATAACTATAACTAAAATGCATTTTCCCAAACAATATTGTAATTCTTTGACGTAGGTATCAATATATCGTAGAAATAGGTAAGATTTGGTATTAATTATCTACGGAAGTCCAATGTTCGTCGATGTAATTGACGTTAGATCTTGTAAAACCGAATAAAGCAACAAAAACAACAGGAAAAATATACAGTAAATTATGACGGACAGATTTATTGAATTGCATCTCGTATTTAGATTTATATTATCCTGGAAAGAGTTTCATGGTTATGGAATTTGTTCAGATTGCTTGTAACCCGACTACTATTCATGATGAACATATTACAATACGAATGAAACAGTCGTGTCTTGATTGAGATTGATTGATGAGTGTATTAAACACAAGTTACAATGGTGTTTAATATCGGAAAATGTTAGATGTAAATAAAACATGATGAAGTCTTTATTTAGATATAATTGCTTAAACTCGTTAAAAAATAAAAAGCCCGTTTTGACATTTGAGAAATACCCTAGAATGTAACTTGGAACGAAACTGAAAGAAACAATAAAATAATAATTAATGCGTTAAATAATATGATGGAGTATATTCCATCATATTATTTAACGCATTAATTATTATTTTATTATTTTTTATTTGCGAGTATTCTTTTTGCGTATTTATGTATTTGACATATATCTGTCAAAATGGTCCTTTTATTTTTTTACAACTTTACAGAAAGACAATTGGAAACAACAGAGAACATACAATTTAAATCATAATATGACGTATAAGTCTCTCGAACAGCATCACTTTTTGGAAGACGAAATTCACAACGTGTCGGTCTCTTTCATCGCTTACAATTAATCAGTGAGTCGTTGTGCGACTGAACGCGCCGACAAAAAACGCTGGTACACAGACCTGTCTTACTTGACACTTGACTGGAAAGCAAGCAGTATCTTTAATCTGTATGAAGCAATGAAGGTTTCGCTGCGCCCGCGCCGCGCTGCCGTCAAAACAAGTTGCGCAATGCGCTCGCATTCCGCTTCTGTTGCGGATGTCACACTCACAATCTAGACGGTTGCGGTTGGTTCTTGTTTATTTGCTCTTCTCATGTTTACAAGCATGACTAGTTTAAAGTGGCTGATAATTATAATTTGCAGCCAATCTCTTGTACGTAGTTTCAATTTAACATTTTATAAGAAGCAATTATTTTCAGCATCTTTTTACAGTGATTGGAGCTTGCTTTCTAAAAGCTAGACTTCCTCAAAAGAAAGTGTTTATTTTTACCCAGTCAGCTTTAATTTCAAAATAAATATAATACCCACACAAATAGTTGTAAAACAAGATTAATAGCTCAACATTCGTTTTTTCGAAATTTTGTTATCACGTTTCACGGCTGTGGTTTGCTAGGAGAAAGTCTCAAGTTGTTAATTATAAAAGTGAGTTTACGTGGCTTCATTTTCCGAAATGGTGGAACCAGGTGCGAGCAAGGGGCTTGTTATTGTAATGTTGTTTGTAAACAGGATCCGTGACCGTTACGACAGTTTTGTTTCAAAACAAACGCAAAATACCGTTACGTAACTTAGAAAGTTCGTTTAGATATGGCGAACACAGGCAACTTTTGTCTTCGCAACTAATTTATTTCTCACATTAATTTACGGGTTTGTATGAACGTGCGACATATTATAAAAAAAAAACAAAAGTTGCTGGGTTGCCCGTGGGCGCCCTCCCTTAATAAACGACCGTTCTTTTTAAGAAGGCAAGCTAAAAAAACACAAACGTATTATTTATTGAATGTTTACTTAGATTTCTTCGTAAACAGTAAGAAGTTTTTCTTTTTTACAACATACAAAAGGTAGATCTAAAATTAACTGGACTGAAAAAAGGTTACCAACACGCATTTATTGTGACCATTTATGTTTTTACAGGTTATTCCAATCCCAAATATGTTTTTCTTTGAAACGGATCGATGATAGTGGCGCGCGTGGGCGGCGGTGAACACTCTGAGCATTTGACCTAATAATCTATGTGAATGAATTTATGTATGAACGTGAGGATCACAAACAACAACAGCTATCTAAATTATTAACGTAAGTACCTACCTACTCAAAAGTGTTCATTTTTTTAGAATTTGTATTTTTACGATGAGTAGCTTTATCATTAAATACTTACTATTGTTTTTACTCCAGAATAAAATTGCTAGTAGCACTATGCTCAGACTGTCTGAGGTAAACCTCTTTTATTTTTAGCTACGAAACCTATCACTAAGAAAATTATACATAGTCAGAAGACTCAGAACTGTGGACATAACATTTCCAGTAATAAAAAAAAAACATTTTCAGCTAGGGTGGTTTCACAACGATTGCATAACATGACGGAGACGAGACATGGCATTCACGCAGGCGCGGTCACGTTGCGTTTGTTTGTAAACACGTCTACTGGCTGGTGAAGGTTACTTGTAACAGCGGGTACCTACCAGGTGGTTTCACTTTACAATACTGTCCGTTTTAATTCTCATGTTTTGGCTATGTTTAGCTGCGGCTTTTGGAATAACAACAATGAACGAACGATCGCAACGGTTTCGATTTAGATCTTTTGAAGGTTATTGTATTTTTTGACGTCAAATCGTAAATCCTCGATAAAAAATAGGTAATAAAAAGTACAGTGTCACTTTCTTTGAGGAAAATTATGTGACAATAACTGTATTACATACTAATATTATAAAGCTGAAGGGCATGTTGTTGCATGTTTCTTTGAAAGCGCTAATCTCAGGACGCGGACGTACTGAAATTTTTTTTTTAGTATTGGATAGCCGATTTATCAGAAATCAGAAGCGTTTATTTAAAGTAGACCATTAACATCTGAATTGTTAAAATGGCGGTTAGTCTCACCATCAACGATTGCATCCTTGCTTACCATCAGGTGGGATCACATCATCGCAGTCAAGCACTAATTTATATAATTAAAAAAAAAACACAGGTGAAACCGCGGGGCGGAGATAGTTCAGTATACGAAATGTTGGTAAACAAGGATCCAAAACGCCAAAACAAAAGTGACGCATCTCATTGAATTTCACCTGCGCAGCCTACATACCGTAACAGAGTGAATCAGTGTTTACCACGCATTCTTTGAAAGACAAGCGAGTTGCGATACCATAAAAGGCTGTGTTTCTTACTTACCTCGTTCCTCAATAACGGCCGGGCTATGTGCGTATGACGCCTTAACCTAGTTGCTGACGCCCTTGGTCGCCATCTGCCGATGTCTTTGTTCCTGGATAGAAATGAAACAATCTAAATATCGATAGTTCTGGATATATTAGGAAATAATGCTAGGAAGACATACAAGTTAAGTTATAAGAAAATAGCTAAGGCCAGAGGTATATTTACTAACGTAGTCTGGCTTGTATAGGATTTTTTTTTCGGTGGGAGTAATCAAATAACTGTTTCCGCTCTGGGTGGACTGAGAGGGAGCTGAGTCTTCCTTCAGAGTTTTTCTTTACGTTCCAGGGCCGCGGTAACACACCCCTTATTTAGGATGCCTTCTAAATGTTAAGAAAGGATAATTATCTAAAGAATCATGATTAAATGCTCTATTTTCAATATTATGATAAAAGCCTTGCAGTTGGATTTTTCATTGAAAATAACATTAGTTAAGTATTCAATACCAGGCCACACAGAAAGTTTAGCGAAAAAAAGTTTTTATTTTGAAAACTGGTTATTTAAAAGTAAAAATACCATTGTTCAAATTTTAAATTTCCCTCCACATTTTTTGGAGAGCCAAATCAAATTATCGTGTCTCATTTAAAAATGGATCTGCATCGTGAACATTTTCGTGCGATGATTTTCTACGATTTTAAATATAATATAATAATTTACAAATATCACACAACGCCGTTTAGTCCCAAGCTAAGCAGAGCTTGTGTTATGAGTTAGACAACTGATAAACATACTTATATATTTTTAAATACATAAATATTATATGTAGATAAATTACACTCAGACAAATGTGGCCTAAAACCTGATGAGTCATTTGATCGACTTTAAAATGCTTTTATGGATGAAGGACCTTCAAAAGAAACCATCTACCACTGGTATAGCGAGTTCATGCGCGGTCGCCTTACTTTGGGGGATAAACAAAAGAGTGGTCGTCCTACGATGTCTGTTACGGAAGAAAGTGAGCTGGCAGTAAAAAAAAATAATTCAAGAAAACAGGCTAATTACATACGAAGAGATTCAGCATACACTGCAGATTGGTTCGGGAAGCGTTAACAAGATTCTACACGAGCACCTTCACGTGAGGAGGATAGTTGGCCGCTGGGTGCCGCACAACCTCACCGAAACTCAGAAGCAGGTCCGTGTGGAGTGGTGCCGTGATATGATTCAAAAATTTGAAGCAGGCTCGTCTCGGCGCGTTTACGACATTGTGACAGGTGACGAATCCTGGATTTATCAATACGATCCAGAAACAAAGTATCAGTCGACAGTTTGGCTGTTTCAAAACGAACCAACGCCTACGAAAGTGAAGCGATCGAGAAGCGCATGGAAAATTTTGATCGCTAGTTTCTTCACTTTGACGGGGTATCTGATTTAATTTCCATTACGAGAGCAAAGCAGCATACGCCGAATAGTATACCACAAAATGCCTGCCAGAAGTTTTGTCTGCAATGAGCAACAAGCGACCGAACAGCGGGCTCCGCGGGGTACTACTTTACTATGACAAGGCGCCCGCGCATTCAGCGCTTAAAACGAGGGATTTTCTGGACACCACACCGGTCAGTCTTGGGGCACCCTCCTTTTTATTCCATAAAATAAAAAATCAGCTGAAAGGGATACAGTTGCCTTATTATTAAGATTTCTGTGGTTCAGACGCATGAGACTTTGTATAGAGGCTGGTGGAGAGTTCTTGAAAAGATTTAATAAAAAAATATATTTTATTCATAGAAGTTAGTTTTTTAGTTTCTCAAAACTTTCTGAGTGTCCCACAACAACCAGTATGTAAAATTCAGTTTCAGTATGAAAACCAAAGTTACCCGTTTTAGTTTAAGAATTGCAGAACACAATACCATCCGTATTGTGTTCTGCAATTCTTACAATGCTGGATAAATTGAAAGAGTGACCGTGACCCTAGAACTAAAACACAGCAGCCAAATGAAGGAACATAGGTGAGTTTTGTCAGTAAAAGTCTGACACGCAGTCTTACTCTACCCCAGAGCGGGATAAGCCATTTGATGATAACACATCTCAAAAAAATTACTACTAAAATTTCTAAGGTTACTTGCGTAAACACGTGATCGGCGCGCTCTAGGTCGCTAAGTCTAATCAGGTTAATTAAAATCACACGTGAAAAGTGTTAATGCCTCAAGCTTAGATAATATGTCAACAATGATACACTTGTTTACGTACACACTTAACATTTTTCTTCATTATGGATCTCCCTAGATTGTATGATCCATGATTGGTTGGTAGTACATTGTTTTGTGATGGTCAATGCTTTATATCAATAGTCTCAAAAGCAAGTAATAGATATAACAGCACCCACGACCGTCGGTGATGAGACTGTACCAATATCTCGCGGAAGTGTGGGAGACGAGGCTTCTTAAATGCTAAAACCCTACACAACCGCGAGGTGTGCAGTTTCTTAGCTGCCGACGTAGGTATGCATCGAGATGTATTGGCAGTGGATAAGGGATCAGTCCCTAAGTCCGTCAAGTCCACTGGACTCCGCTCTTGGCTAACGAGAACTGGCGCAAACCTGTAGTGCTTGACACAAACGATCGCAGGGAAGTATGGCAGAAAAAGGAACTTCACAGACGATTTTTCTGGGCTCTTGTTGGTCCCAATGTAGACTAATGCCTGGCTGCATTTCGGTCAACTCTTTGGGGGAAAATGAAGGTTTTGTTGTGCAATAACAATAATGGACAAAGTTATTATGACGAATAATTACCAGAGATTTATTTTCAATGACCCGTCCTTCTTATAGTTGAAATCTGGCGGGCATGTCACTGATGTCACCGTCTGGGAAAATCAATCCGCCACATAATCTCTGGTTGTTCTCGTCTAGCTAACGGAGAGTAGTTGCGTAGGCGCAACTTTATAGCCAGGATTATCCATCATCAACTTGCTCTTAAATACTATCTTATGAAATAGGAAATGCCGTACGGTATGTGTCCGACCCAGTTCTCGATGGTGTTCTCTTCGTTGTGCTATGATCGGTCCATCATCACTGACGGGACTATAATTGTAGCCAATAGGCCTGATATTGTGCTGGTGGACCGAATCGAGAGGCGTACGATGATTGTTGATATAAACCATCTGGCATGACGAGAACCTCTTGAAAGCCGAGAAAGACATGCAAATCAAGTATTTTGACTTGGCTCGCAAGGTTGTCGACATGTGGGATGTGGACTCAGCGATCATTGTACCGATAGCCGTGTCAGCCAATGGCTTAACCCACAGCCGTCGACCAACATCTTAAAAGCCTCTCGTTAGGCGACTAGAGTACTTTTGGACACGGCTTTGTCTGAAGGTTCCTTTCTCTGGAGCCCCTCCATAGCTTATTGGACCCTAATAAAAAAGTTTATTGGTAGAGCAAATGAATGTTGCTAATTATTGAATTTTATAATTTATGTTAGCAATATTTCTTAGTACGTTACCTATTTTAAAATTGACCACGTGTCAATTTAATCTGGAAAATAGTACTGTTAAGTTTAAATTAAAAGCCAGTCTCTGTACTCATATGAGTTACGAGGAGATATCAGGTAGGTTTAAGGCCAGGTTGTACTAATTTTGAACATTTTTCAAACTCTGGAAATCCACAAAGATAAAAGAGAACACCATGACCCTAATTTACGATTTCAAAAGTGTATATCTACGAGATTACGTCACGGAAATATTTGAATAGTTGTATTTTTTAAAAGGGTCTGGTAAAAACAAACATCTTAAATAGTTACTATGTTTTTTTTATAAAAATAAAATCGCTATTACGAAGCCACGAAGTCGACATAGACCCGGGCGAAATAACTACAAAATACTCTGTGACTACAACCGGCTCTTAATCAAACGGGTAGATTGGTAGACATGACACTTGAACTACCATGATTTAGTACGAAAATAATCGGGTCTGATCTCCAGGGAAGTGGCTCATTCCTCGAGTCTAGCATGCCATGACTGGAGATCTACAAGAGAAAACGTGCTCGAAGGAAGGAAATCAGTACGATTCTGGCAGGATCTTGACCGTACTTTCAGGATTATCCACTCCTGATAGCCGTGGAATATCTCTCCACAGCCCAAGCACTTCAGAACATATAGTCTGACGTGACGTAACCACCTTGTCGGTACGTCACTATGACATGCTAGTGATCTTTTTTGGAGGTTCTTTATTGAGTGTGCAAGTCACCTCCTGGCTCTTCTGCCAATTTATCCGTGTGTATATACCTATATATATGTATATATTTCTGTGGGAAAATCATCCGATGACATCCCCCGCCCTTGGGCGGAGCGGAAGATAGTGTCAGACTTTTACTGACTAAAAACCCACTCCTATTCCTTCGTTGCCTTTCAGAAGTAGACCCTTGGCCCCAGTAGGCTTCGACTCTGCTGGGCCCCTACGTACAGAACAGTACGCGCCGTCGACGACTTGGGCTCGGTCCGGACGGTTTCCGAACGATCGGACGGCGAGCTACCCATTGCTCGCTGTCCGCAAGCCCGCGCCTACGGTGTATCTAGGTATCCTTGCGTATGCGCAGCCGCGGCCTCGATTTCATAAAAACACATTAGATAGGTACCTAAATTGTTACAAAATGACCCATATAATGATAAAAGTACTTAGGTATTATTTTGGTATAATTATCCTATTTACAGCCAACTTCTAGTAGCAATTAGGCTGTGCTGTGAGGGCATTTTTTTCAGCTAGGTGCAAAATCGTAACAGCTGTTTACTCCCATTTCTTTTTAATTGGGCTACAAATTAGACGCATCGTTCACCACACGTAGGTAGGTCCTACAAAAGTCACACTGATTCAAAACCAAACTGTATCCGAATTTTATCTTGATCATTTCATAATCAATTAACAGGGATAATAAAAAACCAAATGTTTAAAATACATTTTTAGAGTAAAGCAATAAGCACAGCCAAGAACTTAACTAAATTATATCAAGACAATATTATTAAATTACTGAAATTGAGAGGAACACGTCAAATTCTAGACAGAATTATTGATAAACAAACGACATTGACTTGACAAGATTAGATTCAAGGTCGTCTAGTCTAGTTATGTAGGTATGAATAAAAGTTGGGTTATGTAGGAATGTAAAAATTAAAGGAATGCTGAATTAACTTCCAGTAAGCGGAGCTTGGATAATTTCGTTGTATATTCACAGAAATTAAAAGAATAAAGATAATAACACTATACCTACCATTACAATTTCAGCCATTGCAAAATTATGACCTCGATTATTGAATTTGTTACAGTTTTCAACGCAAACACCAAAATTAATCGAAATTCAGTGATTACGAACGTTTCCACTTATTCCCTTTATCGATTAGTATACACACAACATCACAATTATACACTTGTACTTTTGATTGCAAATTCCCTAAAAAACAATCACTTAAAATTATTACTATCAGCCATTCAACTCAGAATCCAGCATGACTGACTATAACAAAGTTAAACATTACGCCATCTGTTGACCACTACTAAGATCAAAGGAGATGATTCCGTACTTCAAACAGTCTAAACTGAATATAACCTACCAATCGCCGTAGGAAGTAAAGTATATTTGTTTCCAGTTCTATGAAACTTCCAATAGATGGCAGTGGAAATTATATTTTAGCCAATTGCAATCTGATTGATAAAGTGTATATTATTAATATTATTATTTATTGATCAAGTTAGCAAAAATTAGTAGATAAAATATGAAAAAAAAATATTAAGAGAGAATCAATGAAAATTTAAATGGTGACCATCATGCCACCATGGCATGGTAGTGGTAAGCATAAGCATAATGATAAATTTAATTTTTAATCGACTTCAAAAAAAGGAGAAGGTTATCAATTCGGTTGTATTTTTTTTAAACGACTTCAAAAAAAGGAGAAGGTTCTCAATTCGGTTGTATTTTTAACCGACTTCAAAAAAAGGAGGAGGTTATTCAATTCGGTTATATTTTTTTTTTTATCATTTTTTTTATGTTTGTTACCTCAGAACTCCGTCGTTTATATACCGACTTGCAAAATTTTTTTTCCCCTTTATAGGATATGCTTCCAGATTGGTCCCATTTTTTTCAAAATCCAGTTCTAATGATGGGATCCATGAGGAATCGAGGGAACTCCTCAAATATTATAGGCAACCATATAGTGATTTTGGTATTTTCATCGAGTACTTAAGCATTTACAATCAAAAAGTAACATTTCATGAAGTGGAACCGATGAAGAAGACCAGAAATGGTCAATGGAACTTCATACTCACATTGATATCACAATGAAGATAGTTAAGCGACTATGACAATACAAATAAATGAATGGTTCTGAATGGTTACGTTGGAAATGGTATCACCGAAGTGATCTGATGATGATGATGATGATGGAGCCGGAAGGTAGGCACTGGAACTCCATAATTAATCAATGTAACCTAGCCGTGTTTGGACTTATTAGAATCGTCATGAGATGCACTTTGGCTATAAGGTACTATCGAACTGATCTGATGATGGAGCCGGAAGGTAGGCATAGGAACTCCGTAATTAATCAATGTATCCTAACCGTGTTTGGGCTTATTAGAATTGTCATGAGATGCACTTTGGCTATAAGATACTATTGAATTGATCTGGTGATGGAGCCGGAAGGTGGAAGGTAGACACAGGAACTTTCTAATAAAATAATGTAACCTTGCAGTATTTTGGGTTAATTGGAATCGTCATGAGAAATAGGCACTCTGTTTATAAGTGGTTCGCAACTAAAAAGTGTAAAATAAAAACTTTTTACAAAAAAAAATAACCGACTTCACTAAAAAAAACACTAAAAGGATCAAAATAATTTTAATTTCGGAAGTCGGTGTTAAATAAGAAAAACAAAAAATACCGAGAAACACCGACTTCCGAAATTAAAATTATTTTGATCCTTTGTGGTTTTTTTAGTGAAGTCGGTTATTTATTTTTTTGTAAAAAGTTTTTTTGTTATCATTATTGCTTTTATTTATGTTTGTTACCTCAGATTTTTTTTTAAATAACGCAGCATATGCTGAGTTAGGTGCCTTTTTGGCCTCGCACTAGGCGTGTGTAACTCTTTACGGAACCGACTCACTGTTTCGAAACATTTTAGTGTTCCGAAAGATTGGAACATCAGTAATGTTTTAAATGCATCATTTAGAACAATTGGAACACTGAAACACTCTTTACTTTAAGTGACCAGCAGTCTTTTTAAAATTCAAATTACAACGTAAATACTGTAAATATAATTAATGACCTGAACTAAAAACATCTGCTTTTAATCTCAAATCAAAATTCAATTAAATAAAACTTTTAAGTGTATATGACGCAACGTAACAGATCACGATTCATAACAGTCAGTGTGTATCTTTTGAGCCGTTGTCCCAAATGTTCCATTTGTATCTTGTGAGTCGATGTTTCAAATGTTCCGTTTGTATCTTTTAAGCTGTTGTTCCAAATGTTCCGTTTGTATCTTGTGATCCGATGTTTCAAATGATTCGTTTGTATCTTGTGTGCCCATGTTTCAAATGTTCCGTTTGTATCTTTTGAACCGATGTTCCAAATGTTCCAAATATCACTGTTTCGGAACATTTTAGTGATTCAGATGCAAATGTTCCAATCGCAAAGATGACACAGTTTTCCCACGCCTACCTCGCACTGATTATACCTTTCTTTTTTTATCGTGTAATTTTAGTTTAAATATACGATTGTGTGAGGGTACGAATAAATGTTTTTTCTTTCTTTTCTTTCAGAACTCCGTCGTTTATGGACCGTTTATCAGTTCTCATGATGGGATCCATATGGAATCGAGGGAACTTCTCAAATATTACAGGAACCATATAGTGATATTGGTATTTTCATCGAGAACACACATTTACACATTTACAGTAAAAAAAATTGATTTAATTCATTAACGCTCAGGCGGTAGCCGGCGCCCGCAAGCCATTGTCTTACTATTGTGTCTCTAATTACGCACGTCAAAAGGTTAAGAACCTTCTCCTTTTTTTTCAAGTCGGTTAAAAAGTAACATTCTATCAAGTGGAACTAATGAAGAACACCAAAAATGGCCAACGGAACTTCATACTCACATAGATATGACAATGAAGAAAGATAGCAATACCTATACCTGTTCCAAATGATGCATTTAAAACATTACTGCTGTTCTAATCTTTCGGAACAGTGACGCGGTTCGGGAAAGAGTTACATAATATGCCTAATTCAAAGCTCTGGTTGACAATGCCAGTCTCCGTTTTCTGTCTCGTGGGGTAAATTATGCGTACAAATAAATGTAACACGTTGTCACGTTCAACTATCGTCAGTAAACCGACTTTACAGACAACCGATTTTTTTTTTAAGTAAAATATTAATCGTTACATCATTATTTTATTTTATTTGACCCTATTTCGAATCATACTATCATTAAACAGAAGTTACAAAACTCTAAACAACGTAAAAGCAGACATTAGAACTACAAACGACAAAAATAAATAATAATAAGGTTCATCACTAATCTCGTTCGTAACAGTAGCCGCTGTCGGGAAGTCCCGACACTGGCGTGGCTGGCACGACCTTTGACAACTTCCTCGCATGCGAGTAGGGATGTGACATTGTGGGACATAATAAACAATAATCACATAGTATTTAACAACAATTTAATCAATTCACTTTTAATAAGTCTGACTCTACATAACTTGGCAAACTTATGTCATCTAATAAGTCCTGCGTTCGCACTTTTCTTATCAGGTTTAGTAGATTGACGTACGTTACTGAACGCTTCTCTGCTGGCACTCTATCTAACTCAAAAGCGATGAGTCTTCCGAACTCCGCATTTTGTGGTTCGCTAGGTCCTGGTTGGTGAAAAGTTTTATATAAATAAAACTCACCTCTAAATTATCCTCGTAGAAAGATGTTGCTTCAGAGAATTCATCATCCTATCCATCAGTAGTTATATTTTGACGGCTAGCCATTTTTAATAATAATAATTTATTTGACTTAGATACAGCAGATCCATATTTTTTTTGTTTTTATAATCAATTTCGTCCACTCGCACAGTAATAATTCCATTACTATTATTATCACCGGTTATAATATAGAAGGAAATCACTAACAGTCTCCCGTAGCGCTAATGACGTCACGGCTTGACGTGTCTTCCCGACTGTGGCGTACAGGGTCTGTCTATGCGCTGTTGCGTAGGGATGCGCGAGAGTGGACAGAAAACTATCGATCGATAGCTATATTAATTATGAATTTGTTACTACAGACCACAATTTAACATTATATTATAGGAATATTCAGATATGAATAATTGATATTTAACTTTTGGAGTAGCGTAATTAGAGACACAATAGTAAGACAATGGCGCACGAACGCCGGCGGTCGTGCGGGGATCAACAGCTTAATAAAATATTATCGAATTATTTAATGCTACTTTTTATAAAATATTTCATAGATTTTAAATATAATTTACCTTACTTACCCATCGCTAGCTGTCGGGTCTTGCCGACTGTGGCGTGAGCATGGCGTGAGGAAGAACACTTTACGGATTTCGATTAGCAATTTTTGATGATTGTTTTTTCTAGTGAAATGTAACTAATGGATACAATCTTTATACCATTTTACAAATATCATTAATGTAGTTTTACATAATAGGAAAAAGAAATACAGAACACTTAATTTAGTATTTAAATTATTTTGTACTTAAAAAATGTCGTTTTCTTGTCGGCTGTAGACGACGGTGGCGTGTTGGGCATGTTTTCGTTTGTCGTCTATACCCGACCGTGGCGTTCAAAAGGTTAAAATGCGGCATTACTGCCGGAATTATCAATCACCAGTTTTATGTAATCAAATAACTAAGAAAGCAACACCAAAACGCTTTTTATGTTCAGCATCAAATCATATTAGTATATTTTTTTTAATGAAGTATATTTTTAAAATGATTATGCATGAATAACGGTATGTTTACAACACTAGTGTCATAACGTTCAATGAGTCTCGTACGCCAATGTCTGATTTATAAGACAGGAAGTGACGTCAGAGGCGATGGATTTTTCTCAAACCGCTTATTTTGTGATGTGGAATGTAGGTGTTTTAATAAAAAATCTATCGATATTTATTTAAAGTAGTAAGTAGTATTATAAAATAAGTGTTACTTAAATCTATGAAAATTACTACTGTGGACGAATTTATAATTAGGATTTTGGAAGAAGATGATGACAATGAATTTGAAGGTGACGAACTACAATAAATGACATGTTCAACACGTAAGTATTTACGAAGTTTAATTAAATTAATCATAATTAAATAAGAAGCTATACACTTAAAGGCAAAGTTTGGTCATTCGTGGCGTGACCGTACTATTTCTCTTTTTACTTTGCTGTCTGCTTTTTTAAAAACGGATATTGGTTTAGAAATTCGCCACTGCCAGTATCAATACGTATTCAAAATGATCTTTTCATTACACTTACTCGAAAACCCGCTCTTATCCCACCGCTTTTAGGCACGCAATTGACTATTTTCCGCACTAGTGCAGAAAACTGCGCGTGCTCACCCCCGCCACAATTTTATTACATTTATCGTAGTAAACTGGGCGTGCGTCGACCCCCACGAGTCTTAAGTGTATTGAAAAACGTCGTTCAATACACATGCAAATTTGTCACTGCAGCCGTCGGCTCCAAAGCACACTCGCCTACGGCTCGTGCGTATTCCGCCTCGGTCGCAATGATAAACTTTCTGCACTTGAATCAAAATGTACTATTTTTCAATACCTACGAGCAAGCGAAAAACTGGATTTTGGCAGTCAGTTTACGAATTATACGCAAGTTTTGCTCCTTTTTTATTATTAATTGAAATTAAAATAACTCTTCTCAATTTATGTACGTTGTTCAACAAAGTACTTTGAAAACGTTAATCTATACATATATGTAAATAAAATGTCTGTTTGATATAAAAATAACATTTATGTTTGGATTTGGCTAAAGTTAAAACGAGTAAGTTAAGCTACTGCTTATTTTCCCGCGGGAACGGGACTTAAAACCCGGGAGGGGAGAGGATATCTATGAAATGGTTTTTTTTTACATTAATGCCCCAAAAAAGAAGAGTAATAAACTCGAGGAGTCTTTAAACTCCACGCGTACGAAGTCGCGGGTAATAGCTAGTTTAAAAATAATAAAATTTTGTAACTTGTCGATGTTAATGACCGGAAGTTGATACCTCACTAAAGACTTGAAAGGACACGTGATAGACGTACGCCAAAGTCACCCATATCCAGACAAGTAGTGATGCGAAATTAACATGCTTTTAACTTTTTTTCTTCATTAATATGTTTAAAACGTGCGCTTGCGCTTTTTGTTTTTGTTTAAAATATTTCCCGGAATACGCTATATACGCTGCTACATTTAAACACACACCTACATATATACACACAGGTGGTATCCATACTCTGTGATTCTTATTCTCACAAAGCAAATTATTAGGGTACCTCGGTGACGTCTAGTCAGTCAGCTGTACCATATTGTGTTAGATGTACCTGCATGTTTGTCTTTAATGATTTGGTTGTACCTGTTATACTGTATCGTGGTAATAAGTGATGTTGTGAGCCTATTGTGTATACATGATTGTAATTGTACTATAAGGTGTATTGCATGCTTCGTCATTAGACGACAAATGAGTATTTAACAAAAATTTTAAATCTCATATAAGTGAACGTTTGTAATATGTTCTTATGAGAAATAAAGATTCTTTAAACCTAATAATAATAGCCCAAAAAAATCAAATACACTTAGTAATAAATACATTTATTTAAAAATACGCGATTTTTACAAAAGCTTCGATATGTTCCTGTTCGCAACACTACTTAAACCAGGCATTTTTGAGTCCTGACGTGTGGTGAGCGTTTTATGAATAAAACCGTGGCGTTGAAAGGGATAAATACAAATAAACAATTAACACGACATTCACTTTTCACTGCACTATAGACTTGACGAAAACATGTAAATCTAGTCTATAGTAGTTGTCACGACGCAGACGCATCGCTCACTCAAGTAGGAGAGAGACAGATGTCGAACACTGCCGAACGCGGAGGCCGAACACGCTCTCGCTTGCATTTCAAGCCTTAAATGGAACGCCTCAAAGCGAGGTAACGCCGCATGCGTCATACTTTTTCTTGCGTGCAGCCGGCTCCATCGAATTATAAGACGTTGTCACGTCAAAAATATGGGTTTAAAGCAATGACTAATTGGTTATCGATAAGATGTTGGAATCCCTATTTTTTTTGTAGGTATTTGCGCTGCATTAATTTGTAGCTTGGCATGGGAGGTACGCCGATGCGTTTAGGCCGTGCGCGCACTGCCTTGCGGTAGAATGCGGTGCGTTTATTCTACCGTGCGGTAGAATAAACGCATTCACAGGGCCGCGCACTGCCGCGAAACTAACGCACGTTTTAAC
Organism: Mythimna impura; assembly: GCA_905147345.3. NCBI lineage: Eukaryota > Metazoa > Arthropoda > Insecta > Lepidoptera > Noctuidae > Mythimna > Mythimna impura. Next base: position 14,997,735 of record LR990357.1, on the reverse strand, counting down.
CGACTTCAAAAAAAAGGAGGAGGTTATCAATTCGGTTGTATTTTTTATCATCATTTTTTTTATGTTTGTTACCTCAGAACTCCGTCGTTTATGGACCGATTTGCTAATTTTTTTTTGCCCTTATAGGAAAAATCCAGTTCTGATGATAGGCCACCTTATAGTGATTTTGGCATTTTCATCGAGAACTTAAGCATTTACAGTCAAAACGTAACATTTGATGAAGTGGAACTGATGAAGAAGACCAGAAATGGTCAACGGAACTTCATACTCACATAGATATCACAATGAAGATAGTAAAAAATAGATAGTAAAAAAAAATCAAAGTGTAAAATAACTACTAGGACTAGGAACGGATTATGAACGGATTAGGAACGCTATGGGAACCGACTAGTAACGGATTATGAACGGATTAGGAACGGAATAGGGATCCGTCCCTATTCCGTTCCTAATCCGTACGGTGAAGGAACAGAATAGGAACGGAATAGGAACGGACTAGGAACGGATTATGAACGGATTAGGAACGCTATGGGAACCGACTAGTAACGGATTATGAACGGATTAGGAACGGAATAGGGATCCGTCCCTATTCCGTTCCTAATCCGTACGGTGAAGGAACAGAATAGGAACGGAATAGGAACGGACTAGGAACGGATTATGAACGGATTAGGAACGGAATAGGGATCCGTCCCTATTCCGTTCCTAATCCGTAGTAACAGAATAGGAACGGAATAGGAACGGACTAGGAACGAATTATGAACGAATTAGGAACGGAATAGGGATGGAGTAGTAACAGAATAGGAACGGATTATGAACGGATTAGGAACGCTATGTGAACGGAATAGGGACGGATTAGAACGGAATAGGAACGGAGTAGGAACAGAATAGGAACGGAATAGGAACGGATTAGGAACGGAATAGGAACGGATTAGGAACGGAATAGGGACGGTGTAGGAACAGAATAGGAACGGAATAGAAACGGACTAGGAACGGATTATGAACGGATAAGGAACGGAATAGGGACGGACTAGGAACGGATTATGAACGGATTAGGAACGCTATGTGAACGGAATAGGGACGGTGTAGGAACAGAATAGGAACGAAATAGGAACGGACTAGGAACGGATTATGAACGGATTAGGAACGGAATAGGGACGGTGTAGGAACAGAATAGGAACGGAATAGGAACGGACTAGGAACGGATTATGAACGGATTAGGAACGCTATGGGTACGGAATAGTAGAATATAGGAACGGACTAGGAACGGATCATGAACAGATTAGGAACGGATTAGGAACGGACTAGGAACGGATTATGAACGGATTAGGAACGCTATGGGAACGGAATAGGAACGGAGTAGTAACAGAATAGGAACGGACTAGGAACGGACTAGGAACGGACTAGGAACGGATTATGAACGGATTAGGAACGGAATAGGGACGGTGTAGAAACAGAATAGGAACGGAATAGGAACGGACTAGGAACGGATTATGAACGGATTAGGAACAGAATAGGAACGGACTAGGAACGGATTATGAACGGATTAGGAACGCTATGGGAACGGAATAGGGACGGACTAGGAACGGAATAGGGACGGAGTAGGAACAGAATAGGAACGGAATAGGAACGGACTAGGAACGGATTATGAACGGATTAGGAACGGAATAGGGACGGTGTAGGAACAGAATAGGAACGGAATAGGAACGGACTAGGAACGGATTATGAACGGATTAGGAACGGAATAGGGACGGTGTAGGAACAGAATAGGAACGGAATAGGAACGGACTAGGAACGGATTATGAACGGATTAGGAACGCTATGGGAACGGAATAGGAACGGAGTAGTAACAGAATAGGAACGGACTAGGAACGGACTAGGAACGGATTATGAACGGATTAGGAACGGATTATGAACGGATTAGGAACGGATTAGGAACGGAATAGGGACGGTGTAGGAACAGAATAGGAACGGAATAGGAACGGACTAGGAACGGATCATGAACAGATTAGGAACGGAATAGGAACGGAGTAGGAACAGAATAGGAACGGAATAGGAACGGACTAGGAACGGATTATGAACGGACTAGGAACGGATTATGAACGGATTAGGAACGGAATAGGGACGGAGTAGGAACAGAATAGGGACGGTGTAGGAACAGAATAGGAACGGAATAGGAACGGAGTAGGAACAGAATAGGAACGGAATAGGAACGGACTAGGAACGGACTAGGAACGGAATATGAACGGATTAGGAACGGAATAGGGACGGTGTAGGAACAGAATAGGAACAGAATAGGAACGGACTAGGAACGGACTAGGAACGGATTATGAACGGATTAGGAACGCTATGGGAACGGAATAGGAACAGAATAGGAATGGAATAGGAACGGACTAGGAACGGATTATGAACGGAATAGGGACGGTGTAGGAACAGAATAGGAAGGGAATAGGAACGGACTAGGAACGGACTAGGAACGGATTATGAACGGATTAGGAACGCTATGGAAACGGAATAGGAACAGAATAGACTAGGAACGGATTATGAACGGATTAGGAACGCTATGGGAACGGAATAGGAACGGAGTAGTAACAGAATAGGAACGGACTAGGAACGGATTAGGAACGGATTATGAACGGATTAGGAACGCTATGGGAACGGAATAGGAACGGAGTAGTAACAGAATAGGAACGGACTAGGAACGGATTAGGAACGGAATAGGGACGGTGTAGGAACAGAATAGGAACGGAATAGGAACGGACTAGGAACGGATTAGGAACAGAATAGGAACGGACTAGGAACGGATTAGGAACGGAATAGGGACGGTGTAGGAACAGAATAGGAACGGAATAGGAACGGACTAGGAACGGATTAGGAACAGAATAGGAACGGACTAGGAACGGATTAGGAACGGAATAGGGACGGTGTAGGAACAGAATAGGAACGGAATAGGAACGGACTAGGAACGGATCATGAACAGATTAGGAACGGAATAGGAACGGAGTAGGAACAGAATAGGAACGGAATAGGAACGGACTAGGAACGGATTATGAACGGATTATGAACGGATTAGGAACGGAATAGGGACGGTGTAGGAACAGAATAGGAACGGAATAGGAACGGACTAGGAACGGATTAGGAACAGAATAGGAACGGACTAGGAACGGATTATGAACGGATTAGGAACGGAATAGGGACGGTGTAGGAACAGAATAGGAACGGAGTAGGAACAGAATAGGAACGGAATAGGAACGGACTAGGAACGGATTATGAACGGAATAGGGACGGTGTAGGAACAGAATAGGAAGGGAATAGGAAAGGACTAGGAACGGACTAGGAACGGATTATGAACGGATTAGGAACGCTATGGAAACGGAATAGGAACAGAATAGGAACGGAATAAGAACGGACTAGGAACGGATTATGAACGGATTAGGAACGCTATGGGAACGGAATAGGGACGGAGTAGGAACAGAATAGGAACGGATTATTTTTGGAAATAAGAACGGAATAGGGACGTAACAGGAACAGAAGAACTAAGGCCGTGCGCGTGGAATGCGGTGCGTTTATTCTACCGTGCGGTAGAATATATACAACCGACTTCAAAGTAAAAAAAACACTGAAAAGTGCAAAATAAGTTTAATTCCGGAAGTCGGTGTTAAATAACGAAGAGACAAGACTATTATAGATACACTGACTTCTTTCAATTATTTTGCACTTTTCAGTGTTTTTTTTTACTTTGAAGTCGGTTGTATTTTTTTGGAAAAAGATTTTTATTTATCATCATTTTTTTTATGTTTGTTACCTCAGAACTCCGTCGTTTATGGACCGATTTGCTAAATTTTTTTGCCTTTATAGGAAAAATCCAGTTCTGATGATGGGATCCATGAGGAATCGAGGGTACCTACTCCTCAAAAATTATAGGCCACCTTATAGTGATTTTGGTATTTTCATCGAGAACTTAAGCATTTACAGTCTGGGCACGCCACAATTATGGCGGTAAGTCCCCTCTTTGAGGAGTGGCTGGAAAGACCACATGGCGTCCTTACCTACCGCATGACGCAGGTCCTCACCGGACATGGTAAGTTCGGGAGGTTCCTGCACCGAATTCGTGCGGAAGAAACGCCTGGGTGCCGCCATTGTGTGGACCGTCCGGAGGACACGGTTGAGCATACGGTAGAGGTGTGCCCCGCCTGGGCAGAGCAACGCCGTGTCCTCGTGGGGGCGATTGGCGGCAGTGATCTTTCGCGCCGGGCATTGGTACAGGCCATGGTCCAGAGTGAGGAGATGTGGCAAGCGGTCGCCTCCTTCTGCGAAGCAGTAATGCTAGCAAAGGAGGCGGCCGATCGCGTGAGGCAACGGTCCTCACGCCCTAACCGCCGCCGGGATTCCGATCCCGATTTCCGGCCACCGTAGTCGTGGGCTTGCGGACGGCGAGTAATGGGTGGCTTGCCGTCCGACCGACCGGTAACTGTCCGGACCAAGCCCAAGTCGTCAACGGCGCGCATTGTTCCACGCGCGCCTCAGGGAGATGTCAGCAAATCGTAGGGGCCCAGTAGGGCCGAAGCCTACTGGGGCCACGGGTAGTGTGAAAACGAAGCCCGGGGCCCCGGGATGAAAGCAAAGAAGGAACAGGAGTGGGTTTTTAGTCAGTAAAAGTCTGACACTATTTCTCGCTCCGCCCAAGAGCGCGATTTGTCATTAGATGATTTTCCAACCTACAAAAAAAAAAAAGCATTTACAGTCAAAAAGTAACATTTGATGAAGTGCAACATAACCATGACATGTGAGCACCACAGCCGGAGTTCGAATGACAAAAACTTAAAAAAAAAATAACCGACTTCACTAAAAAAGAAAACACTAAAAGGATCAAAATAACTTTAATTTCGGAAGTCGGGGTTTCTCGGTATTTTTTGTTTGTCCGAAATTTTTATTAGTGTTTTTATTTTTATTAGTGTTTATTTTTTTAGTGAAGACGGTTATTTTATTTTCGTAAAAGTTTTTATTTAACACTTTTTAGCTGCGATACACTTATAAACAGAGTGCCTATTTCACATGACAATTCTAATTAACCCAAACACTGCTAGGTTACATTGTTTTATTATGAAGTTCCTGTGTCTACCTTCCACATTCCGGCTCCATCATCATCATCAGATCACTTCGATGATACCATTTTCAACGTAACTATTCAGAACTATTCATTTATTTGTATTTTCATAGTCGCTTAACTATCTTCATTGTGATATCTATGTGAGTATGAAGTTCCGTTGACCATTTCTGGTCTTCTTCATCAGTTCCACTTCATCAAATGTTACTTTTTGACTGTAAATGCATAATATTTGAGGAGTTCCCTTGATTCCTCATGGATTCCATCATCAGAACTAGATTTTTAAAAAATTGGGACTAATCTGGAAGCATATCTCATATGGGAAAAAAAATATTGCAAATCGGTCCAGAAACGACGGAGTTCTGAGGTAACAAACATAAAAAAATGATGATAAAAAATACAACCGAATTGATAACCTCCTCCTTTTTTTTTGAAGTCGGTTAAAACGTGCGTTAGTTTCGCGGCAGTGCGCGGCGCTTCCTAGATCTCTATACGATACAAAAATATTTGCGGTAGATTCACCGCAAATTTGCAGCGACAGGCCAACGGTGATTCTACCGCATACATGCGTTTATTTCACAGCAGTGCGCGCACTTCTATGAGACTCCATACTTCACAGATTATGCGTTAGAAAAACGCAAGGCAGTGCGCGCACGGCCTTAGTTGCGGCGAGTTAATGATGTGCCTGTATGATCTACTAATGTAGACTATCGACCATAATATCGATTGGTTGGATATCCGAAGTGAAATAATGTAAATATTTTTATTTATTTTGATTATTTTACAGAGCAGTAAAGAAATACGCAAGCAACTGTTGTAAAGTAAGTTAGGCCGTGCGCGCACTGCCTTGCGGTGGAATGCGGTGCGTTTATTCTACCGTGCGGTAGAATAAACGCATTCACAGGGCCGCGCACTGCATTTCCTCAATTACAGGAGGCCACATGGATAGAGTTCTAAAAACAATTTAAATCTAAAATAAGAATAGGTCAGAAATAGGTGGTAGGGTAATAAGGTAGGTGGGTATATTGTTTTATTACGGAGTTTCCGTGACTATTTCCATAGAAAGAACGAAACGAAACGAAATTCCTCATAGGATCATAGCGGCTGATCATGATCAGCTGCTATGATCCTATGAGGAATTTCGTTCTATATCTTCGATGTTCATTATCAGGTCATGATAATATTTGTATGAAACCTATGAAATTTGGAAGTAGGTACCTATACACGTTCTAATAAATCAAAACCGGTCCATAATTGACCGAAAAATTGGAGAACATACATAAAAATCAATCGAACATCATATTATAACCTCCTTTTTGAAGTTGGTAAGAAATATGTCAAGCGAAAAGTAAAAACCGACACAACACGGTAGACGTTGTCATCGTCTGCCGCGCTTGCCTGTCCATAACAGACTGACGCCCTCGCCAGCATGTAAATGGCAACCAAGCGTTGGTGGAGAATAGGTACATTGGACGCTTTGGATACTCTTTTTTACGCTTTAATAAATATACAAAAAGACTCTTGTATGGTAGTCCATAACCATGACATGTGAGCACCACAGCCGGAGTTCGAATGACAAAAACTTAAAAAAAAAAAATAACCGACTTCACTAAAAAAGAAAACACTAAAAGGATCAAAATAACTTTAATTTCGGAAGTCGGGGTTTCTCGGTATTTTTTGTTTGTCCGAAATTTTTATTAGTGTTTTTATTTTTATTAGTGTTTTTTTTTTTAGTGAAGACGGTTATTTTATTTTCGTAAAAGTTTTTATTTAACACTTTTTAGCTGCGATACACTTATAAACAGAGTGCCTATTTCACATGACAATTCTAATTAACCCAAACACTGCTAGGTTACATTGTTTTATTATGAAGTTCCTGTGTCTACCTTCCACCTTCCGGCTCCATCATCATCATCAGATCACTTCGATGATACCATTTTCAACGTAACTATTCAGAACTATTCATTTATTTGTATTTTCATAGTCGCTTAACTATCTTCATTGTGATATCTATGTGAGTATGAAGTTCTGTTGACCATTTCTGGTCTTCTTCATCAGTTCCACTTCATCAAATGTTACGTTTTGACTGTAAAAGCATAATATTTGAGGAGTTCCCTTGATTCCTCATGGATTCCATCATCAGAACTGGATTTTTAAAAAATTGGGACTAATCTGGAAGCATATCTCATATGGGAAAAAAAATATTGCAAATCGGTCCAGAAACGACGGAGTTCTGAGGTAACAAACATAAAAAAATGATGATAAAAATACAACCGAATTGATAACATCCTCCTTTTTTTTTTGAAGTCGGTTAAAACGTGCGTTAGTTTCGCGGCAGTGCGCGGCGCTTCCTAGATCTCTATACGATACAAAAATATTTGCGGTAGATTCACCGCAAATTTGCAGCGAGAGGCCAACGGTGATTCTACCGCATGCGTTTATTTCACGGCAGTGCGCGCACTTCTATGAGACTCCATACTTCACAGATTATGCGTTAGAAAAACGCAAGGCAGTGCGCGCACGGCCTTACGCTCTGGCGGTCAAAAGGTTGGTACATCACTAATGTCTTATATATCAGACTTTGGCGCTCCCAATTGGTGCAAATATAAAAGTAACCAAAACTTGATAGATACTTACTAAAATAGATATATTGTAATAAGCAAGAGAATAAAGTAAATATTACTTCAGTTTGGACTAAAAAAAAGAGGTCAAGATAGAAATAAAATTGAAACGTCTTATGAATATGCTGTAATATTTCACATTTTATCATCGGCTGCGTTTCCACCAAAGATGTGTGAGGATGCGTAGCGAGGGATGTGTTTGTAAGGAACCAATAGAAGCTTCATTTACCTCGCCTCGGTCAGCACAGCTCTGGTGGAAACGGCTCAGCGGAGCTAGATTTTTGCGCATACAAAATAAGCGAGGGATGTGTTGAGAGGTTTGCGCATACTGTACCAGCCAGTCCATAGACAGAGTTTGTTGGAAGTAGAAATGCGCAAAATAGATATGGATAATATTGGAAAAAGAAGATACTTTTATATTTAACAATTTGCGATAAAGAAATTGAAGCAGAAGATACGGAGTTTATTAGTTCTATAATTTTGAGCAATAGAACACACAGGTTTTGGATACGTAACCATATTACTCCGCTCCCACTACACCGCACCCCCGTCGACACATTTCACAGCTTCGCAACGCATCCTCGCACCACACGTTAATGCGCATTTTCACAGCTCCGCTACACATCCTCGTAGGCACATTTTCATCGCACAGCTTTGGTGGAAACCCCCACACATTTTCACAGCACAGCTAGACATCCTCGCACGACACATTTCCATCCACGCAGCCTAAATGTTTGAACTATCTTAAAAATTGAAATTTGTTTTTACCCATTTTTGATAAACGTCATAATGGCGGGACCAACTCTTGTATCCGAATGATTCTACCACGTATATTTAGTACGTTTTAGTACTATTTTGTACCCTTCTTGAAATTTTTGTACCTCACACGGTGTAAACGGAATTTCATGATATTGTTGGCCCCGCCATTATAACGCGTTATAATGGCAGGACCATGCTTGTACGCCAAAACTATAACGAATTTCAGCATTCTGATAAAACTAGTATTTAGTACGCGATTTAGTACCTCCGAAAATCAACAATAAGTGACGAAGATATTATTAGTTTCTTTACAAAATATTTTTTTTTATTTGACATTTTCTACGCCTGAATAATTTGATGACCAAAAATACGTCACGTAAAAAGTTGCAGTTATATTTGGTGCAGGCGCTTCATTATTATTTATGTATTTTATTTATATTATTACATAACACTGTTATTAATAAATATTGAGTAGGTAGGTAGTTCACACAGGAAAATTATTATTGTACGTTTTATATATTTCAGTTTTAAGTAAAAATTGTAAAAAAAGGGTACACATCATTAAAAAGTAGGATGTACAGATTATTTATAGTAATAACTTTATAAAATATATTAAAACGTACAATAATCATTTTCCTGTGTGGCCTACTCAATATTTATTAAAATGGGGCCAACAATATCATGAAATTCCGTTTACACCGTGTGAGGTACAAAAACTTCAGGAAGGGTACAAAATAGTACTAAAACGTACTAAATATACGTGGTAGAATCATTCGGATACAAGAGTTGGTCGCTCCATTATAACGTTTATCATTTTTGTCTTATATATATCAGACCGTGGTGTCGTCGTGGGCACAAAATTAGTTTGTCACATATATCAGACTTTGGTGTCTACAGGGTTAATAAAATAAAAACGTGTTTAATAATCATACATTTATTATTCTGAATTTAATACTGTATTACATAGAAGAAATGCACTTCTTAGAAACATTCAGAAGACTTCCCTTTGGGACAGTTTTATATAAGGAGTCTCTCTCCATATATTTTATAATTGGATAAATATGTCGCTCGTGATAATATAATCAATATTTATGAAGATCTGCATTGCCACATACTTAAAAATCTATGTATATTTTTCACCAACTCTCAATTTTCGAAACTAAATCCTTAAATAGTAAAGCATAAAAGTACGATTGCCTATGAGATATCTGTTGGATCAATAAAATTTTGCAAATTAACAACAAATAATATATTCTACAGTTAGTGCTTATACTGCCGCTGCCACATAATTTGTCAACAACATTTTCCATCACAATAAAGAAAAATAGAAATCAATGAACAAAAACGAAATGAACATTAAATTTTATCAATTCGGGTGACCGCATAGAAAGGCATTGTGACACATATCCAACATAGTGAGTACTCAATTTTTGAGAAAACACACAGCAAGAGAGAAGAAAATACTACCAATATAAATACAGACATCTTAATTCATTCAGTCAAAGTGGAACATGTATAAAATATTTATTAATAAGAAATAATCAGTCTTGTTTAGAGAAAACATTTTGTCAAAACGCGGTGAGCACGCTTTGATATAAATATTATCACAATACAATATGTCAGATATGATGTCATCCCTTCTCATGGACGTAACTAGTATATAAATCGCCTGCTACGCTACTTAGTGTTATTATCACAGTTGTTTAGTAGAGGTGGGTGCAGTACTTTGTACATAATAATACAGGAGCTACCTGCGATCCGCGACCATTCCGGACACGACACACGATGGCCAATCTAAATTACGCACGCATAACTAGCATGGCCGTCCTACCGCCACCAGTCACCTACTTCAGACATAATCTGATTAATAAATAGTTAAAAAAAAATCTAACGACGACTTGACTTCCCTGGCCAGCTAGCATTAAGATATCATCTTTGAGACGAAATTACGCACATATACATCCTTTCATGGCAGTCTTCTCTTATAATGTACACAAATAACAAAGCAAGCCCGCATTTAATCTCGTCACGAATGCGAAACTCACAAACACGTTGTTCACCCCTCTTATATCCGTTTATTAGACCCGTTGCTATTACATCGTATCTCTGGGATGTTGCTTAATACGGGGTTCTTACTATAGATAATAACTTTTACGTCCCATTGAACTGGTTCATTTTCGTCACCTAATGGTTAACGGAAAACTAAATTGAATAACAATAAATTATTAAATCTTACACCTATTATAATTATTATATATTTGTGAACGTCTTGCAAGCTTTGTTGTCACAAACATTCTCATGAAATTCGTTCAAATAGTCAAAAAATATATTTTTGTCTAGGAAGCACATTCCAGACTTGGAAGTGCTCTTATGCATTACAATTGACCAACGCAACGACAGGCTATATAGTAATGAAATATCACAGATTTTTCAAAATCTTTGGACAGTAACGGGCATCTAAACAATACATATGTTATAACTTTCAGTATAATTTGTACCTATTGACTTTCTTATTAATAGCCTTTAGAACCCGTGTACGTACAAAGAAATCCAGTAAGTAACTAGACGACTTATCTGAAATGATGACATAAAAATAATCAAAAATAAGAACAAATCACTTATTTTGCTATGAAAGTAAACATTGTGGTTGATTATTTATCACGCACAAAATACTAATCTTTCTAAGTTAAATGCATGTTATATACACACTTCTACATTTTTGTGAATGGTAAAATGAGTTTTTTATTCAAAGCCCAACTTTGTCTTAGATCAAATTGACGCTGACTAATTAGTATCCCTAGGCATAATATTCAAGATTATAAAGATCTAATCTTTAATAAAAAAATAACATTGAAATCAGTGACTGAAATGTCATTGACATCACTTTACATAAGAAAAATATTCACAATTTTATCTGGCAATACAGATTGTTACTATGAAGTATATCAAAAGCATTTTCATAACGCGTTTTTTAAGTATTTTAATTTTCTAATACTAAATTGTCCCATTATCCACTGGATTCAATCGTTAATAGTAAAAATAATTTATACAAAATATTTCAGATAAATTTCTGTCATATTAAAACCTTCCCCCTAAATTTTCAATCATCTTCTATATGTTTCGTGCATTTCGTACATCATACAGACACTTTAAAGAAAACGAAAGGCACCCAGGATTACACGAGTGGGTACCCACACCAACTACTCTAACAAATATAATGATTAAATCTAAAGTGGAACTGACAATTTTTTTTTTTCGTAATAATGTTCCACTACACAATCATATTTTGGAAAAAATTTAATTCTCTGTTGGAGGCATCATTGCTGTTTATAAACATTATGTGTTAAAAGTATTCACAAAAATGTTCAGTTTTACATTTTGAGGATATCACAACTGCTCAAATATGTATTTTAACTGCTTTCTTGTGTTTCATATAACTAACACGACCAACAGAGAATAATCTTATAAACCTAACACACATTATTAACATTAATTCAAATGGATCTGAAAGAGAATTCACAAAAGTTTTATCGGTGTATAGACAAAGTATTTACGCTCTAAGATAATCTAGTCGCAACAATGCAATTTTAACATTAGTTATCATGGTAAGGATAAATATTGTCCACACATTAGGAAGTAAAAATAATTTTGTAAGCCTTCATTCAGATCTAACAAAAAAGATGAAATTAATAATATATTATTGACATCGAAAGAATCAACACCCCGCTTAGATGTAAGGATAATCTGATATTATAGCTCAAGTACCAGAATACGGACAATGAGAGAGCTTAAAGGGAAATCTATGCTGAACATCAATATAACTATTAAGTCGATAATGCTATCGCCTACAAATTGGCATACGACTTTAAATCGGTTGTTTTTTAGGTAGAGCTTAGAGGCGGTGTGTCGTCAAATACTTATTACTGCTGCACTGGAGCCGCGTATAGCAGAGGGCCGGGCGGCAGATGCGCATAGGGCCCGCCTACACCCACTGCAGCTTGGTAGCCGCAGGGACCACCTCCACCGACACCGCCGCCGTAGAATTTGCCACCTTTTTACAAAAATAGAATTAGATTAAAGAGCACATTCATTCATATTATTTAGGTAGCACACAAATGGGACCTCTTAAAACATGACGTCAATTTAGATTTAGTAACTAAAGAAATCCAGAATATTACAAACCTAGCATCTCCTGATGATGCGGGTGCATCTGCGGGTAGTGCTGTGGTGTAGCAAAGTGTGGTGGTGGAGATCCATATGATGAGCCGGTGCCGTTGGTCTTGTTACCAGCATTGTTATTGCGGTACTGCTGCTGTCCGTTGTTGCGCATATCTAATACAAATAAGATTGTAAACATGAAATTTCTATTTTTATTAGTATTCATGAATGGCTAGTGGATATTGCATCAACTGGTTGTTTGCCAAGGGCAACTTCAAAAAAATCATAGTAATTATTTTGAATAGAACTAACTGTTATATGGGCGTTGTTGGGCATATCCATTCTGTCCGTTGTATCCATTTTGATATCCATTATTGTAGCCACCCTGGTAGTTGCCCATAGATTCAAACACATTGGGGCTAGGGAAGGGCACTTGCTTTTGATAGTTGTTCTGTCTGTAACCCTGGTTTCCTTGGTTTTGGTTTGAGAATCGAGGGGCTTGTGGGTTTCCACCGCGGTTTTGGTATGAGTTTTGGCTTTCTTCTGGGTTTGAGTTTGCCATCTTGTTGTTCCATTGGTTATTCTGCTGTTGCCGCGGTGAACTTGCGCCACTGTTGTTTTCTTTTCGTTGTTGCCAGCGGTTGCGACCTGTCAAGTCGCAATGTTTATTGTAAAAAATCTTTTGTTGCAAATGCACAATTTTTATGAATAATTATTTTTATTTTACTTACTGGAATTATTATTGTTACTGCGAGCCATTTCATTTAATTTAGCTGGCGGATTCTGGCCAGTTTCGCGAAGCACAGCAAGTAGACCGCGAGCTTGGCGGGCGTCTCCGGGGGTGAAGTAGGTGTAGGCCGTTCCTGACTGTTGGCAACGCCCGGTACGACCTATAAACAATTAACGATTTATTCGCTTTTTTACAAATATTACTTTTATGGAATACTCAATTAAAAATAGATGAAGAAAAAACTTATAACATTAAAAATCAAGTTAGCAGATACAGGTGTTTTACAGCTTATGTTATTTATTCAATAATCTTACGTAACTGTAAAATGTACCTTGTGTACAACATAACATTTGATTTTTAAGTCAAGGCATTAAAATGGCTGCAAACAAAAATAGTAAATATGAATAAAAGAGGGAAAAAAAAGAAACTAACCAATTCTGTGAATGTAATCCTCAGATGAATTTGGGTAATCAAAGTTGATGACAAACTTGACGTCCTCGACGTCAAGGCCACGTGCTGCAACATCTGTGGCAATGAGAATGCTAGTTGCGCCGTTTCTGAATTCCGTCAACACTGCATCACGCTCAATTTGAGACTTGTCGCCATGTATAGCAAGCGCATTGTGTCCCTTGCGACGTACAGCACGAGCAATATCGTCCACCTGGAATCATTATTGTCTACTGAGCTTACACTCTTTATGATTTAAGATAAAAGAATGATAATTGTTAGTGAATTGTACCTTTTTCTTAGTCTCCACAAAAACAATGACTTTGTTGTCTCTCTCTTGAGAAATTTCTTTCAGTAAGTTAGCCAACTTTATCTCTTTTTCATGCTCTTCACAAACTTCAATTATTTGTTTGATATTATTGTTAGCAGACAGATTCAATGAACCAATGTTTACTTTAATATAATCATTAAGGAAATCTTCAGCAAGAGCTTGAATCTCCTTGGGCCATGTAGCAGACCACATTAAAACTTGGCGATCTGGGCGAATTTGTTCAATAATCTTACGAATTTGGGGTTCGAAGCCCATGTCTAACATTCTGTCAGCTTCATCCAGAACCAAGTAAGTGCAGCGGCGCAAGTTAGTTGTGCCACGTTCCAAGAAATCAATCAATCGTCCAGGGGTAGCAATCACTATCTCAACACCCCTTTCCAAGTCTCTAGCTTGTGGTCCTTTCGGTGAGCCTCCAAATAAGCAAGTGTTCCTTATACAGCCGCGTGCACTGTAACTCTGAGCTACAGATTGAATTTGCTGAGCTAACTCCCTGGTAGGAGCAAGAATAAGAGCAATAGGGCCGTCGCCACGCTGAATGCGCTGTTGATTTACAATGTGAACAGCAGCAGGTAACATGTATGCAACAGTTTTACCAGATCCAGTTGAGGCAATGCCTACCATATCACGTCCTGACAAAGCTATCGGCCAACCCTGTGCTTGTATGCCAGTAGGCTCGGCCCAACCTTGCTCCTTGATTGTGGTCATTATGTGATCTGGAAAATTGCCTTCATCAAATATTTGATTAGGGCGTGGAACATTATTGCCACTGACTGTTATTTCCTTAGAGACTCGGAAACTCTGCACATCTTCATCTGAACGGCCTTCTACATTAGCATGCGGCTTATAGAAATCTTTTTGGATGGGTTCAAGCTGTGATAAATCCCACATAGGCTTAACCAAGTTATCTCCAGGATGTTTAGTTTTCTTTCCCCTTTGCTTGTTATCGAAAACAGCTTGTTGCATATTATTGGGATTGAAAACTTTTTTCGGTCCAAAGTTTTGAGGTCCATTCTGATTATTAAAATTTTTGGGACCAAAATTGTTTTTGGGAAAACCTTGCTTTGGTCCTCCAAATTCAGGTTTTCCATTGCCTCCATAGAACTGCATATTTCCACCAGCTGCTTTATCACCTTCATAATCATTTTTCTTCATGGGTTGGTTGTTGTAATTGTTTTTCATTTTGTTGAAATCTTTTGGTCCACCAAAATCACCTTGATTTCCACCATTATCATTTTTGAAATCATTCCTCATTCCATTAAAGTCATTTCTGGGCCGAAAATTGGGTTTGTTTCCCATGTTTCTAAGTCCAAAATTTTTCGGTCCCCCAAAATCCATTCCATTGAAAAATGGTATTTTGCCGAATTGTTCATTCCGGTCTGGTCGGGGTCTGAAACTGAAAGTGATTAAATACATATGTTATAATTGAAGATTGTGTTCACCTCTAACTGATGATTCTTAAAAAGTGATCACAAAAATGTAAGCCAGGAAATAGGAATAAATATGTAATCATAATTATGTACACTATTGATAATGCTTAAATTAAATTACTTTTAAGAAGGTACTTACACACATGTAAGAAATATGAATTGTCAGTCAAGATAAAGCATTTGTCATTTATTAGATGTTCACAATTTTGAGATGAGGCTTTAAGAACACTTATCAAATAGAAAATACTAAATTGACTTTATTTAAACAAGCATTACTAACAAAAAGAAAATACAGTAGAGCCCTGAACTAATGAGACAAATACAATCCAATCAGATGGCGATAATACAAACACGATGTTAACTAAACTACTTACATGTTGCTGCAGCCTCACAACAAAATGGTTAAGAAAAACCATCCCTTTCAGGAACATATCCTTGCAATAATTACTCTCTTTGATGTATACCAGTGTTGGGCAATATGTAATCTAACTACTGATTTATAACTACATATTGTAGTTAGTAATCACAACTACAAATTACTTTTAAAAAATGTCTACATTTTGATTACTAACTACAAATTGTAGTTGCAATCACGACTATGAGATTACTTTTTATAACTACACATTTAACAGTTGATTTTCTTATTACTAATCAATCAACACAATAAAAAAGACCTGTGGCACTCGGGGACTGCCGCGGTAAAGCTATTGCATAGCATTTCAAGCCACACCTCCGTGCCCGTCGGAGTGGGGAGCGTGAGGTTTTTTTCGTTACGGAATTTCTGGATTCGGTTCCCGCGCTCAAGGCCCTCGATAGAAGCTATGCAATAGCTTAATAATATATGTAATAAATATAAGTACATAATCGTCTACAACTTCAAGTCACACATAGCATAACATTATTCATGAAAGTAAACATACTAGAATGTATTATACAGTTTAATTACATTTTAGAGTCAGATTCAGTTTTGATAAATCAATAATTCCAACACATAACATGTATAGTTGATTACAAAATATAAGATCTTAGTACTGAAATAATCAGTAATTATAACTACTTAATTACAGTATTCCAATTAACAACTACTTCATGTAGTTTGATTACTGTAGTCAAGTTACATGAAATCATAACTAAATGTAATCAAACTACTTGTAGTTAGCTACTGTTAATCGTAATTTGTAATCTAATTACAAAATAGTAGTAACTATGCCCTACACTGCTCCATACATGGTTGGTGAAGTAGAGTGGATGAACTCTTCGTGGTTTTGCAGTTTTCTCATGTGTACATTTATTTTTATATCCTATCTGGCTGTAGTGTTTTATTCATAAATAATTAACACAAACAAATCAATGAGGGTTGCAGCAAATTATACGAGTTTTTTTTTTTGTACAAAATCAAGATAATGAAAGTCTAGTCTCATCTGAAAAACTTACTCATATTTAATTGTAGATTCAGTTCAGGAGAACATTTCATGCAGCTTTGTTATGGCTATCTAAATACAAATTTAGAATATTTTGCCTTTAGATTTCTTATTTTAATAGGCTCTACTATATTTAAATAATCAATAGGACAAAAACAATCATATAAAACAAATTGAAACATGGCAATTGTTTATGCAAAATTGTATTGTCAGTAAACACTTTTTAATTTGAAAAATTATTTAATTTCTCCCATCCAAAACAACACCAAAAATGTAATAGTTCTACTTAATTCCTTACCCTACTAGTAAATCTGTCTCATTTAACAAATTTTAATCAGTAATCCATTCAAACCATCTTGAATGTAATACTTTCTTAAATTATTGTTCACTAGAAAGTGTAATGCAACAAAATTAAATATGCTTTGAATATAAGAGGTACCATGTGAGTAGGGATGGAATCACTCACCTCTCCCTCACCAGCCCAGTGCAACCTGTGGGCTAATACTAGTGATGTGCCGAGTACGGCTTGACTCGAGTCAGACTCGACTCCTGCGTTGGACTCGCTTACTCGAGTACCAATTTATTTTGTTTTGAGTATGCAAGACTCGAATCCTGAACATTCAAATTCCACACATAGAACTCGAGTACTGGGATCGAATGTCCCTCAAATCATTACCGAATGTCCCTCAAATTGGCGTCAATCTAATTCTTGACGGCAACAAACTTGATGTTACTACGGAAACTGTGTTTTTAGGTATAACTATCGATTCTAAACTGCAGTGGGGCGCTCATATTAGAACTCTTTCAGGTAGATTAGGCTCAGCCACATATGCAGTAAGAAAAATAAGGCAATTGACAGATGTAGCCACAGCTAGGTTAGTTTACCATGCTTATTTCCACAGTATTATGTCTTATGGCATTTTACTGTGGGGATCTGCAGCTGATGTAGACTTAATTTTCATATTACAAAAGAGAGCAATCCGGGCTATTTATTAAATGGGTCCTCGCGAGTCCCTCAGAAATAAATTCAAAGAAATCGATATACTGACTCTGCCTTCTCTTTATATTTTAGAAAGTATTTTGTATGTTCGTAAAAACCTAGGACTTTTTAAAATTAGAAGCGATTTTCATAACATAAATATGCGTAGTAAACACGAAATTGTATTACCCAAATGGAGATTAGCTAAGACCAGCAAGTCATTTTTAGTAAACAGCATACGCTTTTATAACAAGTTACCAAAGGCGGTGACTGAACTTAGCGAGGGAAAGTTCAAAACCCATATTAAGTGTGTCCTAACTAAAAAAGCGTATTACAAGGTTAAAGACTATGTCGAAGACACGCTTGTGTGGCAATGACTGCTTCTGCACATGTGGCCCCCTGGTACTCTCATAATTTGTGTAAATGTATCTATTAACTGCTCCACATATATTGTAATATATAGTTTTTTTTTCTCTTCTAACACATTGCTTTTGCAGTATTTTTTATATTATTAGACGCCAACCACCATAATGGTGGAATCGAGCCATGATTCGAATACCATATAAACTGACTCGATCCACCAAATCAGCGACTCGGCACATCACTAGCTAATACTGACATAATTATTATCTATAAATATTATTGCTTTGTATAATCAGTGGTTGTTGAGACAGGTTACTGCTGACAATAACAAACCCCACCCACATTGTTATAAGCTGCACAACCCCATAAAAGCAACTCTTTTATTAATCCTTTAAGTATAGGTTATTAAATTGTAGCATAAAAAAAAATATTCTTGTCATTGTATTAGATGATACTGTAGTAACCACTTTTGGCTATTTAATTTTTATAACAAACCAAATTTGAAGCAGATATATGGCATCCCACCCCACCCATCAACAAGTGAAAGTAAGATTTCCAAGTCTGTATTTTACAGTGAAAATAAGACTTCAAATCTTTGTCTTCAGACTTTACTGTCACTGGTAGTTTCTAAATTATATGTTTTCAGAAAATTCAAAAGAGAATGTATTATTCATAATAAAATAAGACAGTGTTTTAAAACTTGAAGATCATTAATTTGGGAATTATATGTTCTAAATCACCATAAGTTTGAAATTATAACACTTAGTTGAAATGAAACCTGAAGCAAGTTTAACCTTGAGAAATAGAGTTAGATAGTCTGGGGTGTATTATATGGCCATATCAACACCTAGTAGATCGTAACGAGCAGATGTCAGAAATATAAATCAGATGAAAAATAGCATTTATACACGTTCAATTATGTTTTTATTAAAATTTAGTTTCGCAATTTTATTTAGAATGCTCTACAACGCCTCATGAACAAGTTGGTTGGCTGCTCAACATTTTTATGAATTAGAAACGTACATAGATAAGCAATCTTATTAGAGATAGATGAAATCAATGAATTAGAAATTTGAAATATCAATGATACCATCAAATAGGTAAAATCTATGAGCAAAAATGGATATTTCCAGAAAACGGAACTATTGATTTTCTATGTGGGTAGCGTTCAATATCAGCTGAGCAGAATGTATGCACTTCACAAAATGGCCGCCAGTGAAGTACAAGATCGATACTTAGGAGAAAACCCACACAAAGGTGAAAAATTGAAAATCATGCTAGGTGCTTACATCGGATGCTGGTTGTGGAATCCGTTGTACTGCATCCTGGTGCGTTGAGTCTTTCCTGTGGTCTGATGAGGTGCTGATCGCTTGAGTAGGTATCTGGAACAAGATGATGACAATCACACTAAAGAACAAAATTATATTATAATTAGACTAGTATTCTTATATTTATTATCACAAACTAATACTGACCTCTCGATTAGAGAGAATTTGGGTTTCTTAAAAAAATTTCATTCACTAGCGACCTTTCTCAGACCCGGCGAACGAACAACTCGATAATGGCCGCCAACCGGAAACGGAATTTTCCTAACTTAACCATAAACTAAAGATTTTTTTAAGCCGCGTTTACACATTCGTATAAGTGGCGAGGTTAATGACGACTGAAGACTGCCCAACGAAAGCTGGCACAACAATAAGACGGCTAAATTAAAAAAAATCTGAAGCTGTTCACCCTGGCTGTACTCTGCTTAAACGGAGTTGATAGACTCTGACCATCGAAAGATGGCAACGAATTATTTATTAAAGTTCATATATGGCAGCATTTAGGGACTGTCAAAATTGGTTTTGAAAAAGAACACAAACGAGGCAAACTGACCCAGAATGCCAAAGAAGGCGTATTCATGGGGTATTCGCTGACCTCGAAGGCTTACAGAGTGTACATACCCGAAGACGATAATATAATGATAAGCAGGGACATAAAATACCTGAAAAGGAAATCAAAATTAAAAACAATGACAATAAGATTAAGAAGGTACAACAAATTAATAGAAGTTGAAATAACTGAGAACGAACAGAAAAATACATCACAAAATTTCAACGAGCAAGATGAAGTTTCTTCAGTAGAAGAAATAGAATCTTAAGATGACGCTTCAGAGGTTATAGAAATACCTGAAAATAGGAGGTCGCAAAGAGAGAGGCCACCCGAGTGGACCAGGGATTTTATACTGGACCAGACTGAAGAAAGTCATCTACTCTCGGATATATCCTATGTATCCGATGAGAATGAAGATAATGGACACTAGCATGATGCAATTAAAGCTGAGATTAGAGCACATTTTATGAATGGAACCTGGAAAATATAGAAGCAAAACAAAAACATGAAAGAAGTCGACTACAAAATGGTTCTAAGAAACAAAATAGGACCTGACAACAGTATCACAAAAAAAGCCAGACTAGTAGCACGGGGTTTCACTCAGCGACCAGGAGTTGACTATAACGAAACATACGCTCCTGTAGCTAAACTGAGTTCGATAAGATGTGTTGTCAGAATAGCCATGGAAGAAGATTTGAAATTGAACCAGACGGACGTTACAACGGCGTACTTAAATGGCGAATTAGAAGAAAAGATAGTTATGAAGTATCCTGACTATTTAGAGGAATACCTGACTGAAATCATGGTTGAAGAAAGTAAACAAGAAGATTTAACTTTTTACAACAAAACAATGAGTATGCTAAAAGACAACCCGACGTTCGGCGAGTATCCACCCTTGCGTTGTTGAAACTTCAACGTTCCGGACTAAGCGTTTCGCTTCGTCGTTTATACCGCATACATCGAAGGACTGGAACAATTTGCCTGCTGCGGTCTTCCCGTCCAACTATAATTTAGGTGTCTTCAAGGCTAGAGTGAATAGGCTCTTCATAAACTAGTGCGCCTCACCATCAATGATTGCATCACTGTTTACCATCAGGTGGGATCGCAGTCAAGCACTGGTTTATATCAATTAAAAAAAAAAAACATAAAAACAATTCAAAAGGGAAAGTTTGTCACCTCATTAAAGCTTTATATGGACTCAAACAGGCAGGGAGGCAATGGTACAAGAAACTCGACACAGAGTTAAAGAACATTGGTTTCAAAGCATCAGAAGCTGACCCATGTCTATACTTACTAGAGAAAAGAGGAGTTAAAATCATAATGATTATATATGTCGACGATTTATTAATTGCCTATTCGTGTCCTAAAAAGCTCCAAGAAATAAAAGACCTGTTAAATACGAAAGGGCCACCATTCATACAAACTTTGGCCAACAATGGACATATATTAAGACAACTTCAATTCATAGTTTATGAAATAATATAAAATTTTTAACTTAAAATAAAATTTGTATTATGTTTTCTAAGACGTCCGAAGTCCATTATGAGAGTACATCGTCTTTTTTCCACGTTTATTCGCTAGATAGTCCTACTTCCGCTACGTAAATCGACCTCAGCGCCACCCGTGGCTGCACCTGGAACTAACTAACAGCGCAGAGCAAGCCACCATTCCTTTAACATTGTTAGGCTCATAATGATAATAATTGATATATACCAGGAAGAAATTATTTGGACTTCGGACGTCTTAGGAAACATAATACAAATTTTATTTAAGGTAAAATTTTTATATTATGTGTTCCGTTTGACGTCCGAAGTCCATTATACGAGATCTGTTTGTTATCTCCTGGTGGCTGCTTAGTAAAACGCAACAATGTGAACAATATTCCTATAATTGTATAAGAAAGAATATAGGACACAAAAGAAATCAGCATTGAGATAACATTTTTTAAAGGTTTTTCAGGTATCATTTAAGACAAAATAATTTTTAAATCATAATTTTGAATATTAGTCTTATGTGACTCGATTCACAATTCTAGCGAATTCACAAAGTTATATTAAGATTTTTATGTCTTGTAGCACATCACTAGCAAGAGGATAAACTAGAAAATTTTTGAGGAAGTTGGAAGAATCCGGTCGCTTTTGGTTATTTTTTTATCGCCAAGGGAGAATCCCCCTGACTGTGGCGCGCGCTTTAAAAGCTTGACGCTTAATGTACTCTGTGCTTGACGCTAAAAACATGTATCTGTGGGGCGCGCTTTTAAAGCGCGATGACTCATTGGCGATATTTTAACCTCAATACGTCGTGAAAACTATATCTTTACTGCTCTAACTTGTACAAAATGTAGGAAAAAGAACAAGGATGGCAAATAGTCGCGCTTCATGTGTTTTGGCCACGCCTACAACGGTTACTAGAAAGTTTCATTTCAAATATCACATTTCCGAAAAAATTCTGCGCGCATACGTGTTTTTTTAAACGGTCCGTATTTAGACGCAAAAATCTTGTAAAAGTGAATAGTGAGTGAAAAACTAACTGACAAAACATGAATGGGTAAGTAATAAACAGTTTTTAAGTAATACATTATGCATTTTGTACAGATTTTGGAAATAAATTGTTATTTCAACCAACATCGTTTGCCATTTTACGCGCGAATTTGGCGCCAAGTCGGCGTCATGCCCGTACATTTTCACATGTTACGAATATTAAACATACAAATAACAATAAACTGTTGGTACTACGAATGTTGTTACATATCTTCTCAATGATATCAAGTATTTAACATAAAAACTACCGCAAGGATTTTGCATAATTTTGAATTGAAAACATAGGTACGCAACTCAAACAGACTCATGGAGTACAACCGACCGCACAGCTGCGGAACGTTGAGGTCATTGGCAGTATTGCCACATTTGCCACGTGTCCGCCATTTTTTGTTAGTTATGATGCAATGTTCGACTAGTATGGATAAGGCTTTTGTGGATTTGAATTTTTATTTCTTTTGGTGACGGCCTTGTTTTCAAACTTTAAAAAATATTTACTAACTTGATTTTTGCGATTTTATTTATTTGCGTATTTCTTACCAAAAACTTGCATGTCTTATTTGCTTGTTTATTGCATTGCATGTTTATTTTTTGGGTGTTTTATTTTATAATAGTGAGATAAGAAGAGGCCCACGAACGCGAGGTGCGCGGCGTGGTAGGGGTGTGCGGGTGCGTGGTGGACGAGGTGGTCCAGGTGGACCGGCACCGGTGGCGGAAGTGGTGGATGTGGTAGTGGCCCACGATCATGGTGGTCCTAGCGGGCGTGGCAGAGGCCGCGGAGGCCGTGCTCGTCCGGATAGACCTGGCCCTCGCACGATTGATGAGTTAGTTTTATTGCTTGATTAACGCTTTTTTATTCTTTTCCATTAATCTACTTCTTTTTTTCTAATTAAAATCATTGTGGGTACAATTTAATAAAGGAGATGTTTCATTTTCGGCCATCAGATGTACATTTATCGAAAAAGAGAAAACAATACCATAAATTGGGGAAAAATATTCTCTGGTGAATTTGAGCCTGATTTGTTGTGTACAAAAAATAATAGTTTTTCAATTATTGCCATGTTTTAATCAACATGGCGTCTCCTTTGCTTGCAGACTTCATTCGTTCTGAAATGATGTCTCATCAAATCAATGTTACGTACAAAATAATTAAAAAATGTGTGTATTCTTGTAGTGTTAAAAATAAATTACTATTATTCTCTTATACATATTTTTGAGTAAACATAATTAAATGTGACCATTTCATCGTTACAAAAATCTTTAGTCTCCATTTTAGAAGTGTGTTTCTAAACGAATTCAAAATAATCGCCCGAACGCTCAAAGTGACTTTTGTCCCTTTTTATTTAAGAAATGATTCAAAGATTTGATCGTGCTTTGGTGAGCCACTTTTGTCTAATATTCTATTAGAAAGATCTGATGTTAGACTATTTATGAGTTTAGTTCTGATAATTAAAAACAAAACAATTCTATAGGTTAAGTAAACGACATCTCTACGACCTATCATGGCTGTCATAACTCTTAGGACAAACGTCAAACATTTTTAATTTTTATTTTGTACATAAAAACCATTTGATATTATGAAAAAAATGTTACTTTATTCTATTCAGGGGTAAGTTTCCCTGCTTCGCTAAAATGTACATGTTATGGCCGGAGCCCCATACAAAAATGAAACATCTCCTTTGAATTTTAGGATCGTCGTCCGTGATATAAACGAGCTGCCTGAAAGCCACGGCCTCGAATTGGCCTTACATCCAAAAAGGATGCGCATTTGGCAACCGTAAGTAGATCTGCTTGAGTATGTTATTGGAACGTAGATATTTTGGTTATAATATTTACTAGCGAGTTTTAACTTTTGTTTTAAAATGTTTATCTAGGCCAAATCCCGCACGAAGACCACCACCACAACCAAGGCTGACACCACCATCGCCGTCAGCACCACGGACGCCGTCAACACCACCCTTGCCGTCACCACTACCGTCGCCATCAGCAGGTTCCAGCTTTATTGATTGCGGAACTGCATCGGTGGCTGATTCCCCGATGCAGCATCTAGCACCACCACCACCTTGTCGTCGTCCACTCCGAGAAGACGACATTTCGTTCCTCGTCAATTGTGGTAAGACCTGTTCATTTTATTTGGGCCTTGGGACAATGCCATATTTCTGGTTCATACCGAACCGAATCTGAACACACTATTTATTATTTGTCTCAGGAAGCGACGGTGACTCGGAAGATGACGACGACGAGTCAGGTGGGATGGTGCCTGCTATTATTCCAAGGGCGTTTCGGAGCCTTCTAGAGACGCCCTTGGATATAGAAGACGAGCAGGAAAACCCAGCGCCTGCCACAACTTCAGTCCCTGCTGGGGACTGGGAGCCCGCAGATGTGCTGCCTGAGATGACAGAACAGCCAAGGGAGCTATTTGATTTTGACTGGAGAGATTTTCCGACTACTTCGATTCCACCTGAATCGAGGCGGGAAAAGTTCTCCGAAATTAATGTCGGACCGACAACTACATGTGTCGACCCGTATGAGATCTTCATTCAAATATGAGATCGGCAAATTATGGAGCACATTGTCTCGGAGACAAATAAATATGCTCAGCAGGTGGTATTCCAGATGCTCGATAACCACACTCTCCATCCCAATAGCCACATCTGCGGATGGCGTGATACATCCGCAGATGAATTATATATATATTTTGCTATGATTTTGGCGATGGGGGTTGTGGTTAAGACGAGGTTGGAGGAGTACTGGGCTTCCACCCCTGACATATTTTATACTCCGGGTTTTAGCGCACACATGTCTATCGACCGTTTTTTATTGTTAAATAAATGTTTACATTTTAACGACAACGAAGACATGTGTGCGCTAAGACTGGAGTACTCCGAGGCTAGGCTGTATAAAATACAGCCAATACTGTCACACCTGAACAAAAAATTCCAATCAATGTATCGTCCAGCGCAAAACCTCGCGCTGGACGAGAGTCTTCTAATGTGGAAAGGCTGGCTAGAATTTAGCCAGCTAATTCCAAATAAAGCTGCAAACCGTGGCATTAAAACATATGAGATTTGTGAATCTCAAACCGGTTACCTATGGCGGTTTGAAGTGCATGCTCGTAGAAAGCAATCCCCACAGCAAGTTGTAGATCCTTTAGAGGCGTCTACACCTGCAATTGTGTTGCAGCTTATTCAAGGCTTGGAGCACAAGGGGTACACGTTGTGGATGGATAATTACTATCAGTCCCCTTGCCTGGCTCGACGACTAATGTGTTTGTGGTTTGACTGTGTGGGGACCCTGCGAACCGATCGTCAGTTTGTTCCGCAGGCCCTAAACAGTCTTACCAAACACAACATGCGCCAGGGGCAGATCTCTGGCCTTACGACAGGCGACGTCGATGTCATGGTATGGAGAGATAAAAATAGAGTGGCTATGATCTCTACATACCATGGCAATGGCCAGCAGAGAGTCGGAGGGTCCACCAAACCCATCTTGATAGCGGATTACAATATCATGATGGGTGGCGTGGACAAAAAGATCAGCTCCTGGCCATGTATCCTATCGAACGAAAACGTACAAAGGTGTGGTACAAAAAATTCTTCAAACATCTTCTTAATATTTCGACTGTCAATGCTTATATTATCCATCGCCACTCATCTTCTTCTCCTTTCAGTCATCGCAATTTCAGATACAAACTTGTAAGATCTCTTTTATCTATCCATTCCCTTTCGCCCATCCCTACGATTCTGTCTGCAACCATACAGAATAAAGCGGACGTGACTCACCGTGTGGCTGAGTACCCTATGAGGAATCGCCAACGCATGCGACGGGTCTGTTTGGTTTGTCGAAAGCAGGTCCATACATTCTGTATTGGTTGCAGCAGAACTGTTTGCATCGACCCCTGCTTCCTCACTATTCATTCTTAGTTTATGTAAAATTTATTTATAAATATATTTTTTTTTCTTATGTATCTATATATTTGTATGTATATTTTTGTACCACACTTTTGTACGTTAGTGTTCCCAGGTGTAGAGCCAACATGAAGGGCGGTAGCAGTCATTTGATGATTTCCCATCCCAAACTTACTTGTTTTTATTTAATTGTGATATTAAACACGTATTCTTGGTATATATAATTTGCTAATATGCGTATTTCAATTCAATCGCAACAATCGCGGTTGATTTACTGGCATATATTGAAAAAAAATTAAACATTAATTAAGAACAATCTTTTTTGAAGTCGGTTAAAAATTTAATTTTTTTTTAATATGTCATGTTTATTCTTATTTTTATAAAATATGATTTACCTACTTAAACTTGATTGATTTAATTTAATTTCATATTTTAGGAATTTTAATTTTAGTTCAGGTGCGGCAGTATTGTTTGACTGTTTGTATCCATACTATGTTAGCATGTACTTGTTCCCTTGGCTGTTGGTCGATAGGTTTTTTAGTGAAATTGTTAACTTTCGTTGTAAATTTCTGGAATGTATTTGTTAGGCAGCATGCCTTTTTATTGTGCTAATTGGTTTGTAAAATCCATCAAATTCTAAAATATTAATTATTAATTCAAGTATGTCCATCAGAATTTAACCTGTGCTTCAAAGTTTGAAGGGTCTTTTTTTACACTTATTGTCAAGTGCTTGGTTTATTGTTTGATTTCTAATAAACTGAATACTTGTAACAACTGAAACTCTGTATGTGTTAAGTATGTGAACGATACTAAAGTATAAGTCAATAACCGAAGCCACTTGACCTACATTATCCTCGGATTTTAAGTATAAACTTACCCGTTTTTTTTGCCGAGACGATGTCGCGTAATCGAGGCGTTTTTGTAAAGCTTGTGGGATGAAAAATATGTATGGCATGGTGTGTTATATTTATAAATTAATGTAAACTAATGTTTAAATAAATAAATGAAATAAGTTTTTTTGAAATAATGGTACGTTTTAATACATACAATTACTTTTGTACAGTACACTGGAAAAATCTCGCTCGTCCTGATTTCAAATTACAATAAATAATTCATTACATTGTAAACCTAATTAAATCTATGTTTAAATGCTTAGCTTGTTTTATAACGATGCCAATGACATCAGCTTTATAAAAAGCTCTCTTATAACACTTGAGTTATCGTCATTTTAAACTTACGCGCCGTAATTCCGCGAGTCCACCGCACGGTGGCGCCACAGATAATATTTTTGCAAAAAAATGGCCGCCACCCCTGAGAGGAAAGCAAAAATTTTATATATCGTTAACTCTTCTCTCATCAGTAGCGTCCTTATTAAAAGCTGATAGGGATAGCTGCACAAGATGCAAACACAGTAAAATAATAAACAACGACTAATTCTTTAAAACTGTTCAGTTCCAATAAAAAGATATAAAATTCTAGCAAAACTATTTTCACGGATAAACAGTAACATAGACAGCTTTAATTCAAGTCCAAAACTAACATAGACAGCTTTAATTCAAGTCCAAAACTTTGCAAGTAAATTTAAAAAAAGTAGATATATAGCAGATGCGTCGACCATTTCAATTTGGCACACGATGCACCAAACACCCTGTATAATCTCTGTAGTCTGTCTGTAGAGTGATATTATACTCTTTGCCCCTTTATTATGTTTACTATACTCTTTGGAGTACCTTAGACCCAGGTACCCTCAGCCCTGCGTTCAAAAATGAGGTTAGAGTTAAATCGGATGACGTCATCAGGTTAGATACTCTACGCTTGCATTTTTTAAGGCGAAGATAATCTAAGAACGTGAACGTAGAGTTCAACTGTCAATGCCAAGCAATTGTCATTCCTGCTTACACCAACCTACCCTGCTCGGAGTTAAAGTATTCATAGACGATCGAACTTGGTGCGGACCGGACCGGACCACGAACATGTGTGCGGTGCGCTTCGAACCAAATTCAATCGTGTGGCGCACGGTCCGCTGGACATTATTATTATTAATATCGGTACGGCTGGTTCGAATCGCTCACACATCGAACGCGGTGCGTTCCGAACCGAACCGATCGTGTGGAGCGCGCACCGAACCAAATGTCGGTCCAGTCTAGCCAGTATACTATAGTACTCTTTGGTCCAGTCGCTATTGTGCCACCGTACGCGCAACACGTCGCAGCGTGTCCACAGATATGGATTCGGAGCGACACCAAGAAGACATCGTTAATACCGAGAAAAAAGCTGTTAGAGTTGTATAAAGACTTCCCATGTTTGTGGAATACCGCGCATAGCCTTTATTGTAATAAAGATGCACGCAATCAAGCATTTCAAATACTTTTAGAAAAATGGAACTCATTCGAAGATATATACGAAAATCTTTATCATCGAGATCTTTAATCGTCGTTGAGCGTGCAAAACCGCGAAAGAGCAGTTTGTAGATACCGCGTAACAGCAAAAGTCGCAATATTGACATATCGCCTCAGCAGATCCTTTAAGCTAATTCGCTTATCGTAGATCTCACACGATTTGAATTAGTCAATAGGAAACCTCGATTTGCCATCGAAACAATACCGCGTACTAGGAACATGTCTGAAGTTGGCAGCAATTGCGCGTATTTACCAATTCAACGAAGAAGCCGCAACACGTTTTTTTAAGATGGTAATTCATCCAATGAGTTCTCGCGCTCTGGCTGGAGCGTGAGGGCGTGTCAGACTTTTACTGACTAAAACCACACCTGTGTCCTTCAATTACCTTTTGCGTTCTAGGGCTACGGGTTTTCTTTTCAGAAATTCCCCGCGGTCGTAGCTAGCGGGCATCCAGTAAGGCAAACAGTAGAGGCCCTGCTGGGCCTCTACTGTTTGCTGACATCTCTTTGAGAAGCGCGTGGATGAGTACGCGCTGTTGACGACTGGGCTCGGTCCGGTTAATTACCGAACGGAGCTACCCATTGCTCGACGTCCGCAAGCCCACGTCTAGCGTGGCTGGTAGTCGGGGTCGGAATAACGGCGGCTGGGGTGTGAGAACCTTCGTTCCCTCACGCGTGCAGCCTCCTCCTTCGCTAGCATTACTGCTTCGTAGAAGGAGGCGTAACCAGCCCGAACCAGGGCCCGACGCGAAAGGTCGTTGCCACCGATTGCCTCCACGAGGACACGGCGGTGCCCCGCTCAAGCGGGGCACACCTCCACCGTGTTCTTCGGGCGGTCCACATAATGGTGACACCCGGGCGTTTCTTCCGCTCGAATAATCCGGTGCAGGAATCTCCCAAAACATGTCCGATGAGGACCTGCGTCATGCGGAAGGTGAGGACGCCTTATTGCCGCTCCAGCCACTCCTCAAAGAACTTACCGCCGTGATTATGGCGTACCCAGCACGGGGTTGTGACAGTCGCTATCGCCATTCCGCCATGAGATCCCGCCGGAACTCTGTCCGCCATGCCGCGACTTGGCGCGGCAGCGGAGTTTCACCCCGGCGTTGCATCTCCATGCGCAAATCGTGCATGCGTGCAAGGCCTGTTGCCTCCAGATCCCACGGTGGCAGGCCAGCAAGGAGGCTGTCCGCTTCGCGGGAGACCGTGCGGTATCCCCGCACCATCCGGATAGCCATGACTCTCTGGCAGGCATTCAGCATGGCCGCCGGTCGCTTTTGCAGTGACGGCGCCAACACCGGCGCCCCGTAAAGGGCCATGGACCAAACGATTCCTGCGTAGAGCCTCCGGCAGGAGGCGTCTGGACCCCCAAGGTTGGGCAGGAGCCGCTTGAGGGTAGCCCCGGTCCGTTCCAGTTTGGGAGTCAGACGTCGAAAGTGCTCCACGAAGTTCGAAGAGTAAATGCTATCAAACTTATTATTTTTGTTATGTTCATATTTGATATCACGTCTATGTAACTAAGTGATAATCTTTTCTAAATAGACTTTTTAGAAGTTCTTTTTTTGTTACTTTTTTCATAATAAATTCAATACTTTAACAAAGTGTTTCATTTAAAATCCGCGTACCTACCACAAGTTCACTACAATTTCTGGTTTTTATCACCACAATACCGCGTAAATGACTTTACACGGAACCTAACCAAGCTATTGGCAAATTTACACTATTTTCCCATAAAATAAGTTGCAAAGAAATAGTAAACAAGTTCAGTCGCAAAAGTATATTTGATTGGTCAAGATATTAAGTTTTTTCTTCTTCCTGTAAAATCGTGAAAACACAGATACGCGGTATTTACAAATTGCTCTTACGCGGTCTTGCACGCTCACCGACGTAATGAGATTCATATGACTGTATTGTTGTCTGTTTCTGAGATAAAATTTTGCCCATTCTTTTCTTCTTTTTCGTTCGTTATGTAATGGCGATGTAGCAACGATAGTTGCCGCAACTAATGCCATTTTGGCCAGTTTTGATAGAATAGGCGGTATGTCGAGGAGACGTGTTCACGCAATGCTAGCACAATAACCGACTGGACGGTTCGGAGTCTGGTGCGCTTGTCTGTTGTGTAGACCGCACCGTACGGTTCGTGGTCCGGCCCGCACCAAGTTCGATCGTCTATGAATACTTGTAGAGCAGGCGTGGAAAAAGTGTGTCATTTTTGCGATTGGAACATTTGCATCTGAATTACTGAAATGTTCCGAATCAGTGATATGTATCATAGAACATTTGGAACATCGGCTCAAAAGATACAAACGGAACATTTGAAACATCGACTCACAATATACAAACAGAACATTTGGAACAATGGCTCCAAAGATACAGACACTGACTGTTATGAATCGTGATCTGTTACGTTGCTTCATATACAATAAAAGTTTTATTTAATTGTATTTTGATTTGAGAATAATTTAAAGCAGATGTTTTTAGTTCAGGGGGGCTATTGGCTAACTTTTTAAATAACAGTTGACAACTGGCATTCGTTGCACACTGAACTTAGTTGTCAACTGACAATTTCATAAAATTGATATTACGTATCACACAAGTGACTAATAAACTACGGTAGAAATGTGGTGAATTATAAAAAATTACGGTGCCTATTGTGACCACTCTGAAATTTTATCGACTATTATACAGCTTCAAAAGCTTACACAATCGCAATTTTAAAAGTATCGATACAATAACGTCTGTCAAAACGTGTTACGGTGGCTATCAAAGGCACCAGTGGCTAATGACGTCACTGCAGTTGGTCACTGAAGATAGGCAATACGAAACTAGCTGTTTGACAGTTCAATGATGCACATTGTTAACAAGTGATCATCACTTGAACTGTCAACAGAGTTACGTAATAGCCCTGCAGGTCATTAATTATATGTACGGTAATTACGTTATAATTTGAATTTTAAAAAGACTACTGGTCACTTAAAGTAAAGAGTGTTTCAGTGTTCTAATTGTTCCTTATAATATTACTGATGTTCGAACACTAAAATGTTTCAGTGAGTCGGTTCAGTAAAGAGTTAAAAAAAAACGCCAAGTTAGAGTTAGTTGGGTTAACTCTAGGGTAGCTACTCGAGTTATAAAAGAACGACTCTGGGTTGCAACTCGAAGCATTTTTGAACGGTTAGAGTAAATACCCTACCCTACTCTGGTTATTTTTGAACGCAGGGCAGTTTAGGGACGTGACGGCGTGTTTTGTTGTGTGTCATGTGTCAAATCCAGTCTAATCATTTTGATTGATTTTGATAATTTTGGGAAGAGCCGACGACACAGAATGTCGATTCATGAATTTGTTAAATAAATAATTTAAAATTACTAAGGAGGAACACATTTAGTGCCGGTACAAAATAAACCATTAAATTCTACAAAGTTAAATATTGACCCCATCGAATAAATCTCTTGTTGTTGTAGATTATAGGTAATACCGATTTAAATATGTTCTAATATTAAAAGCGACTCTTCAACGGTGATTTGTAAACATACGTCGCCTATAATTGTTTGCAAGTGCACAAGTATGGATCAAGTTGTACTTGTTGAATTTGAAGATGCGACTGATAATTTATATCCAGCATTGTTCCAGTGCTTTACTATCATTCTTTGCGGGTAAGATTTAATAGTGTGCTAATTTTTTTGGTCCGTATTAGCCTATGATAGAATTTTAAAATAGAAACAGATACTACTTTACTGCTGTGGAATGATACAATCTGATAAATTGTTATTAATTTATACATATAGATCCCCTAAACTTTCGTTTGGATCACCTTTAGATTGTAACATATATAGAATTGTTATTTCAACCGTATGAACTTGTAATTGTAATTTTT
The DNA here is from genome assembly GCA_905147345.3 of Mythimna impura. Lineage (NCBI taxonomy): Eukaryota > Metazoa > Arthropoda > Insecta > Lepidoptera > Noctuidae > Mythimna > Mythimna impura. Next base: position 14,964,808 of record LR990357.1, on the reverse strand, counting down.
GATTTGGTTTACACTGTCCATTGGATTTCTGTTACAATAGCTGTAAGTAAGTCTTAATAAATAACAATTAAATTGTTATATGTTGCAGACTACTGGGTTATCTGTATGGTCACTGCTAGAGATGGCACTGTCAATACTTTCCTTATAAACCAACATGTCAATAAGTGTCACCATTTTCTTATAGAAACTGATGGCTGGTGGATAATTTTGACTGCTGGCCAATCTTGTGTCAATACCAGTATAATTTATTTTTATTATTATTTGATATCAGCTGATGAATGTGTTTCATGTAGTTTGGAGATGTTTAGTCTATTCAACTGATTTTTAAACCATTTGAACAATTACAAATTTAACTTCTTGATTAGCGTAATTAGAGACAATAGTAAGACAATGGCGCACGAACGCCGGCGTTCGTGCGGGGATCAACAGCTTAATTAGTGTTTGCTTTGCCTTTTCTCACCTCAAAGTAGAAAATTATATCTATGGAACTTACTCCCGGTATAAAAAGTACTTTATTGACTTTGAAGGAGTAACAAAAATGCACCCAAACATTTCCATTTATGGTAATTGACACATTATTGTCATACACTTTATTTATGATTAAATTGTACTAGTAAACTAGCTGTTACACACAACTTCATTCCCATGGAGTTTAATAACATTACTCTTCTTAAAAAGTAGCTTAAGTTACTAATTATAACATTAGCTATATGCCAATGAAATTCCAGTCAAATTATATTCAACCGTTTCATAGACATTCTTTAGTTTGAAATACTGTTGCTATGGGAAATCGCAAAGTAAATTATGTTACTCCTTGTGACATCAGCTATTCACCAGTGAAAGTCAGCCATTTTGGAGATAAATTGGTTCAAACAGATAGACAAAAATTTTAAAAAAGCATTTTTGTTATACTTTCTTATGAAATTTGTAAAAAAATATATATTTTGAAATTACAGACACAATTTGTTTTATACATAGTGTAGAAGATAATTATTATGCAAAATTATCATGTTTAATATTAATGCTGGCCTTACTTGAAGAGCTGGGGTGGATCAAATAACATACTTGTCCCATATATGCAAATTATGCTTTTTACCACCAGCCTGACATAATAATATATACATATAACATATTCAACAGACAAAATGTTACTCAATCATTTGAAACCTCTTTATTTATATGAAATATCTAGATCCTCTTTATTAATGAACTAAACTTTTGGTAGTGGTTAAGTGAATGGCTGCTGCACTATGTATCGTGGGTTTGTTTCCCGCAAGGAACAAATACTTGTACAGCCTATGAATATTTGTACTCGGAACATATATGTATGTATGTATAGTCTATGTTCCGGGTCTGGGTGTCTTGTGTATGCGAGTTTACGTGTTTGTGAATGCACTCACGATAATGGAGCAAATCCTTGTGTCTGACAATGTTTTAAAAAAAAAGTAGAAAATCTTTATTGAAAATCAATAGGTATGTGTAATTTTATGAATACTATTTAATAACTTAATATTTTTAGGTACATAGCAGGCCGTCTCAATGTCGTCTCAGCTACAGAATCGAAAGGCATTGCCACATTTGTGGGCACATTTGCCCTGCCATCCCTTATATTTCTGTCACTGGCCCAACTAGACTTCAGCACAGTTAACTGGATGTTCCTTCTTGCAATACTCCTTGCTAAGGGTTTGGTATTTTTTGGTGTCATTATTGTTACCATGCTGGTATCGAAACCACTGAATCTGGGAAGAGCAGGAATATTTGCTATATTCTGCACACAGAGTAATGATTTTGCTTTGGGATATCCTATCAGTAAGTACTGTTATTTCTTATATATTGTATACTAGCTGCTGCCAGCGGCTCCGCCCGCGTGCTAGTAGAAAATTATCGCATGGGAACATACTCCCGGGATAAAAAGTATGTGCTATTCCAAGTTTCATCAAAATCCATTCAGTACTTTTTGCGAGAAAGAGTACCAAACCATACGTCCATACATAAAAACTTTTACATTATTTCACATTAAACATTATAAACATTATATTATAATAATTATTATATATTATTTTGTATCTTTTATTATTATTATTATTATTGATTGACTCGTATTTGACCGCTATCTCACCTGATGGTAAACTATGATGTGATCATTGATGGAGCATGCTTGCATAGAAGTAACCTTTTCACTCTTGTTTAATAGGTACCCCTAGATTGTAGCCAAGAAACTGTGAAAGCGACTGTGAAATAATTTTGATAGAAAGTTCTAATCTGTTGCCACAACATAACAATGAGTGCCTATTACCTAGTTATTCTATTGCTAAATGGTTTTTATACTTTTATTCAAATGTTTGTTCATATAAATATTAGAATTATATTTTTAATTCTCCTGGAAGTAGACAGAAACAGTCTCTTCTATAAACAGACTGTCAGATTTAATCTTATTTATGAGAATCAGCATGAAAATATAGATTACAATCTAGTTTTTTAAAGCACAGTTTATATTTAAATAGCTTTTCTTAACTTGTTGATAAAGAATCAAGGTAACATTATAACAATTAAGATAAAAAATTTAAGTGGACACACCTGATTATAATGAATTAACATCTGGCATGGCAATGACATAAAAACCAAATAAATCGAACTTTCACACTGGTTTTTTTAAACTTATACAAGAACTTGTAATACCGTTTTGACGCACGCAATATAATTATAAGAATTGTACAAACAATACAAATAACAAAATATTTTAAGCCTGCATCAACACGGCGCCAAATATTTAAATAAACTTATTTAAATAAATAGATTATTGAAATTTAAATAGATGCTGATTATGTTTCTGTTTTTCAGTAAATGCACTGTATCGAAAAACCCACCCGGAATATGCTCTTTATTTATATCTGATGGCTCCAATCTCACTGGCAATTTTGAACCCGATTGCCTTTGTTTTGATGGAGATTAATAAACAAAACGATCAGACCCCAATTATTACTATTGAGGGCCAATCAAAATGGTGTGTATGCAGTATGAAATTACTAAAGCAAATAGCAAAAGGCATTGCCTTCAATCCAGTTGTGGTGATGACTGTTTTGGGCATTTTCGGCAATGCTGCATTCAAACACCAGCTTTCTATTTACATAGAAGGTCTTTTGCAGGTAAGTTGAAATTGTATTATGTTATTAATTGTAAGTATCTTATTTGTTTTCATTTTGGAAAATCACTAGGTAGGTACTGTGGTGGACCAATACCATTCTTTGTTACAACACCAATGTCAATGAACTTTGAATGTAAGGTGATGTAATAACTGTTATGTAAATTAAAGTTTCATTAATTTAAAGCCATGCTCTTCATTTTCCTTATACTTTTTATACCTATGTTTCAGGTATTTGGCCAATCTTTCGCAGCAACGGCATTGTTTTTGCTAGGACTCCGCATGGTGGGTCAGATACACAGGTTAAGAGGACCAGCCCTCTTACTGCCGTGTGTACTGATCATGGTTAAATTGTAAGTTATCTTTTTGAATTCTATACATCTGCCTAGCATTTTCCCATATATGTAGGGGTCAGCTTCTAGTTTAACCAGTTGCAGCTGAATACTCAAATCAAATCAAATCAAATCAAATCAACTTTATTGTGGACTATAGGTATACATCATAAATACAGGTCTTAAATAATTAAAATAAGCTCAGCTATGTCCCGCCGTTGAGGCATACAATAATAAAATATAAGTCAGAATTTAAAACACAATTAATCATATTAGTCTCGATACATTATTAAAATATTACAAATTATTAATACATAGAAATTCAATTCGAAGTCATATTAGTCATAATTCATTAATACAACATTGCAGGAAAGACACAAGCAATTTAAATGATATTCAAATACAATTCACAATAATATCATACATACGTGGGAAAAAAATGATAATTATTTTTCCTTTCTTGTCATTGGAATACAATATTTTTGTCATTCAAGTAATCTTTGACATCATAATAACATTTGTCTATTAAGAATGAATGTAGTTTCTTTTTAAACTGGAGGATTGGTAATTGTTTAATGTCATCAGGCAATTTATTATAGATTAATGATGTCGTGCATAAAATACTTTTATTTAATAGTGCCGTTTTACCATACGGTATTTGTACCTCTAACCTTTTTTTATCCCTTAATTTTCGATAATAGCTTTTGACAGCAGTCTTATAGTAGCTTAGATTTGATTTCACAAAAATATTCGATTCATAAATGTATAGGGAAGGCAATGTGAGAATTTTTAGATTTTTAAAGTAAGGTTGACAGCTAATTGTACTATTTATTTGGCACATTGCTCTAATGCACTTCTTTTGAGCTTTAAATATAAATTCCTTGTCTACCGAATTACCCCAAAATATAATGCCGTATCTCAGTAATGGTGCTACCAGTCCGTGATAGGCCGTTAAAATCGTTTCTTTGTTAACTATTTTGGAGAGCTTGTAAAGAGCGAATGAGGATTTGTTGATTTTTTTGCAGAGATTGTCTATATGGGTTGTCCATGAAAGTCTGTAATCAATATTTATTCCTAGAAATTTTGTATTTCTTACAGATTCTACTGTCTGCCCGTTATAATTTACATTAATACTTTTTGGTTGAGTTCTTTGGTGAAAGTGCATTATATTTGTTTTTTCTAAATTTATTTTCAGATTGTTATCAATTAACCAATTAATTATAGTTCTTAATGTTTCATTAATTTCATTTTCATAGTAATTTTGACTGTCACATTTTATTACTACAGTGCTGTCGTCTGCAAAAAGTACCATAGGATGCTTTATGTGTCTAGGGAGATCATTAATGTAAATTAGAAAAAGCAAGGGACCCAAGACACTACCTTGTGGCACTCCTTGCTTTATGGTTCTAGTTTGGGATCTATATGTCTTCTCATTCCGCGTTTTAAGGCATATTCTAGTTATTTCTGTTAACTGCTTTCTATCACATAGATATGAGTGAATGAGGTCTAGTGCCTTTCCCCTTATGCCATATGAATCTAATTTTTGAAGCAGTATGTTATGGTCAACACTGTCAAAGGCTTTACTCATATCCATGAAAATAGAACATATTGGATTTCTTTTGTCCATATTAGTCAAAACTATGTTAGTAAGTTCATATATTGCAGCGTTAATGGACTTACCCTTGCGAAATCCTTTTTGTTCACTAGCCAAGATATTATATTTTTCTAAAAAATTGTAAAGACGACTATGAATGGCTTTTTCGAATATCTTTGAGAAGATGGGTATCAAAGCTATTGGTCTATAATTTCCCATATTGCTTTTGTCATCTTTTTTGTGGAGAGGAATAACAACCGATGTTTTCAGTTTTTCTGGGTAAGTTCCAGTAGAAATGCATAAATTTATTATGTAACTTAGATGAGCTGCAATTGATTGCGACACTTGTTTTATTACTTTAGTACAGACACCATCGTAACCCTCACTCGATGTATTTTTAAGTTGCTTGATTTCTCTGTCCACTTCTATTGGCGTTGTGGGGGCAAGGAAAATTGAGTTTAGGTTAGTGTTCATATTTTGATTCGAAGGTGCTTTATTTTTATTATTATTTGTACGCATCGATTTTGCAGCTTGGTCAATAAAATAGTCATTAAAATTATTCGCAATCGATGTTGGATCTGTAATGCTTACATTATCTTTTAATATTTCACTAATTGGTTCCCTGGGAAATTTAAATTTAGAGTTATTTATAAGTGACCAAGTAGCTTTCGATTTATTTTGAGCTGTGTTGATGCGATGGTTATTTTGTGCCTTCTGTGTAAGACAAATATTTTTTTTAAATTTTGTAGCGTATTGCTTGAATTTATGTTGGTTTTTTTTCGTCCGGTGTGTTCTATATTGCCATAGTAATTTTCTTTTCATTTTGCTACAAATTTTGATACCTTTTGAAACCCATTTAGTTTTTTTGTATAACGATTTTGTTATTAATTTGTAGGGAAAACACAAGTTATAGAAACACAGGAAAAGCTCCAAGAAACGATTGTAGGCTTCGTTTGAATCATTTGTCAGGTAAATGTCAGAGAATGTCAAATTGTTCATACAAGTTTTAAATTTTGTCAAATTTTCCTCACTATAATCGCGTACTTTAATACGCCAAGATTTTAATACACAGGATTTTTTGACTGGAAAATGCAATAATTGGGCGGTATGATCTGATAATCCTAACTCAATTATTTGGCTTTTGCATTTATGAATGTTGTGAGCAAAGTTGTCAATGCAAGTGCTACTGATGAGTCTAGTGGGAACCTTAATTTCCAATTTTAAGTTATGACTTTCTAGAATTTGTTCAAAATCTAAAGTTTGTCGATTTCTTTTTAATGTATTGATATTGAAATCCCCGCATACAACAACTTTCTTACTAGTGTTATCACATATTTGGTGCAGTAACTTTTCTAAATTATTATAAAATGTAGACATACATGAGTTGGGTACTCTGTACACGCAAACTATTATCAACTTATGTTCAGTTAGTTCTATTGCACAATATTCTATGATACCTTTACTTGAAAATGTATTATTAAGTACAGCGTATGGGTGTCCTAATCTGGTTAATATACAGGCCCCTCCCCTATTTACGTCTCTTGAAAAACTTGCTGCCAAGCGAAATTTGGGTAAGTTAATTGTAGCCTCTTGTTCTGGTGTCATAAAATGTTCAGTTATACATACTACATCAATGGGTTTATTCTTTAGTTCCAGTTCTTCTAAATGTACTGTGAGAATGTCAGCTTTGGTTAGCAGACCAGCAATGTTTTGGTGTAAAATGTGTATATTATTATAGAAGAAAAAACTGTGAGTTTTGCTTATTTTTGTTAGTATCTACGTAAGGAAATAACCTTAAGTCAATTTTGATCCTCTCCATAATATTTTTAAATATGAAATTTATTCCAGATTTATTAAGTTTCCCTGATCTATCTGAAAACATATCAAATTTAAATTCCAGGTCATTATTTGAGTCAAAAAAGTATGCGTATTTATGATATTCCAGGTCCATGTAAAGTAGGTTATTAAATATATCAACTTTATAGTTATATATAGGGGATCCCCGTACGTACGTAGGTGTGCATATTATGATATTTGTGTGGGTCATTTGTCTCAAGCTCTCATTAATTACTTTCACGAGGTCAATATAGTTATTGTCAGTTTTGATATCTGAGTCGCCCAATAAAATTATACAATAGTCATTTATAGTGAATTCTTCCAATTTTGTTTTAATATTAGTTAACAGATGTCTATTTTTTGAGTTGGGCATTAAATGACGATGAAATACTAGTTAGTAGTTTACAATGCGTTCCAAAAAAGAATAGGATCGATTGCCATGTTGTGACGTCAGGTCGTACTGTTAAATCGCAAGAAATTGGGCAAAATTGAAGAACTCAGAGATGAGCAAAATTGAGGAACTGGATTCTGATTAAACTTTTTTCGTTCACAGTTCGTAAATAAATAAAATTTTAAAATTTTCTTGTTTTGCTCACCCTATTAATTCTTCGATTTGACAGTATCGTGACGTCACAACATGGCAATCGATCCTATTCTTATTTGGAACGCATTGTACATGGAGTGACTGCTGCGACATCAGAACTTCATAACCCAGTAACTAACAAGACAAGCGCGATTTGTGTCAGACTTTCGGGTTTCTGCCCCCCTAGCCAAGTCACAAACGATAAACGTAAACTCTCAGTAGTCTTTAATAGATTTTCAACTTTATGATATTTGGATATAAAGTTAAAAATCTATTGAAGATTACATAGTGTTTTCGTTCGTTCCGGTCGCTAACGCTCAGTAGTCTTTAATAGATTTTCAACTTTATGCTCTTAGGTATAAAGTTGAAAATCTATTGGAGATTACTAAGCGTTCACGTTTATCGTTTGCAACTTGGCTAGGGGGCTGGCTACCGTAATGACTATGAAATATCTTCAAAAGTCAGTCGCGGTATAATGTGCTTTCCAACTCATGAAAAGAACTTGGTATTTAGGTAAAGTTGGTTAGTTATACATGGACCACCTTACCTTGGCAAACTCCGCTTAACTAAGGGAATCAAACTGTGGCGCTGTTATTTTTAACCACAAACCATTTTTGGGGTGGTCATCGAATAACTTCTCCTGCTCTAGGTGAAGGGAGAAGCAGTGCCAGACTTTTACTGACTAAAACTCACCTTGGTTCCTTCAGTTGCCCTTGCGCTCTAGGGCCACGCTCACTCTTTCAAAAGTCCGCGCAGCCCTAGCACTAGCAGGCTATGGCCCTACTTGACCCCTTCAGTTTTGCTGACATCGCTTTGAGGCGCGCGTGGAGCATTACGTACCTTCGATTTTGGCTTGGTCCTTACCGGGTGGCAGGACGGTTGAGCTACCCATCGATCGGGGCGTCGCCATCGGCAGCAACTGGGGTGTGAAGATGTCCGTTCCCTCACGCTTTCGCCCATAGGTCCTTCAGTTGCCCCTTGCGTTCCATGGCTACGATAACTTTTTCGAACATTTTCGCAGCCCAGCCACAAGCCCCTTAAATCGGTTATCATTTTTATTTGTTGTACCTTTTATCTGCAAGTTACGGTAACTTTAATATATTGCATAATTACCAATTAGTACCTATTGTGCCTGATAAATGATAACCCCTTTCGGCTTATTCATACTGATAGCATTTTAATAACAAGTTATTTATGTTCTTCATAGTGCTACATAATATGTTTTCGTTTATAAACAGTTGCTCTGAGTCAGCCATGATTCATAATGATGTGAATTCATCAATCAAAATGCCCATTGACCACTTTGAGCATTTTGACACCATATGGAAAGCACTAACTAGGTTGCGCACCTAGGTAAGACCCGTCGGTTTCCCATAGAGCCTGCGGTGCCCCTGTTCAGAGCATGAGCCACACGTTGGAGTGGCTCAAGTGCTTATACATCTGCACTTTGGAGGACTTTATAAGTGTCACCGATGCTGCAGTGAACGTAGCCCAAACAATTTAAGGGTGCATTGCATTGTTTACATAGCAGAGACATGGACGTGTTATGGCCCGTGTCGATAAGTCTCTGCTGAGTTTAGCTGTTATTTACCCTCGGTTTCTGATTTAAGCATTCGAAGTTGAGAATTACTCAAACTCTACTTTGCCCTGAAAACCTGTCAAAATTTGGCAGTTAAGTATGGTTTGAGACGTTCTTAACTCAAAATACTCAATTCAGAAATCCTCCCTTAGAGTTTTTTTCCGGTATTGATATAGAAATACTTAAACAACTCAGCCTATCACAGTCCACTGTTGCACATAAACTCCTGAGCTGTGCTACAAACTGACTTTCTGACTTCCCAGTCTTATGCATATCAATTAGATAATAATTAATGCTACCAAGTACTGTCTATATATTCGTGACCAAAATTCCGTAAAATGTTGTTTCGTTGTGGTGAAAATATGGCAAATGAAAAAAGTTCAACAGAAGCTTCGGCCAATAGCAATAAGTTATTTTGTAAATCGGCGAAATATAGTTCGGTTAAATAATACCTATGACACATGATACTTCGATGATCTAAAAATATGTCAAATAATGCTATAATTATATAGCAAAAAAGACGTTGGTCAATAGTTTTCGGCAAAATAAAAAAAGAAAAGAAAGAAAATAAATTTATTTTGTCATAATGCACACAAACAATATATGTAAACACGAAACCAAACAAAAGAGAATAAAAATATATAACATATATATATATATATATTTATATACAATTCGAACAAAAAAAAAATTCGAAAAAGGGATCGGTTCTCGTGAAAACCGCATGAAAATCTGTTGGGCGGTGGGGAACTTTATTTTTATAATAATTATGTAATGATAAGGATTTCCTTGTATTATCTTGTTATTTAATAGTATGTATTTATTTGTAAATAATTTAAATAAATTATTTATTAGATAATTATAATGTAAAACGACATTGAATCATCTATAAAATTAAAAACCAGTTCTCATATTATTGTTGACACTCGTGCATTGCAAATGAAGTAGATCATGATAAAGCTGTGAAACAAATTATTTATTCAGTTATGCATATATCTGAATAATTTTTTTTTCAACAAAAGATTGACAGTGATACATAAAGTTAAGCAATGCGGAATTGTAGCATAATAATTATGTGCGTTCAGTTTTAGATACTTATACTGAATTATTGACTTTATGTGGCAACAATATGAATGCATAAATAAAAATGAGATGTTGAATTTTTAATATCAGGTTTAACGCCGGACATGGAAATCAAACAATACTTTACTATTTGTTGCCTACATTTAGCGAAAACGCGCATCAGTACCAATTATTAGGTAGCTTGATGTACTATATGATATTCTTAAAACACCCAGATACAGGTACATTTTTTATTGTTTGAATTCAACAAGCGACCCTGCTGCGTGCTTAGTTCGCCCGTGACCCAAAGACTTTACCAGTCTAACCAGGGACGTAGCTACCGCCATATCAGCTATATCAATACATGCCCCCGAGTACAGGGGCCCAGACGCATGCAATAAAATCGTGATATGTTATTCACTGTCATCGCCGTCGTGGCCTATCGTGACTCCGTCTTACTTTCTATGTTGCAGTAGGGCCTACTTTGTAAAAATAAAAAGTAACCCTCAATAATTGTTGATGCAGGGCCTCTTTGAATCTAGCTCTACTCTACTAACTTGTTAGACTCAGTGGCGTAGAGTCTAACAAAAACTATACATATACCAGTGCAAAACATGTTATAAAATGCCTATTTATTACAGAATCATCCTGCCAGTAGTGATGAGGGAAAGCGTGAGCGCCCTTGACGCTGGCGCCAACGAATCGGAAACGCTGTCGCTTTCTACTTACGCCTTCCTATACGGAACCATACCGACCGCGCCTGCTGTCTTCGTATTTTCCAATTTGTACCAATTGGAAATTGATTTGGTAAGAGTTTTTATTAAAAGAGTTATTAATTTTCTTCATGCGTGTGCTTTTATAGGTTAGTAATGCATTAGCGCCCCGCCCCAGCTTCGCACGGGTAGGTATTAGAAATCTTTGAAATTCTTTTCTTCTTTGTACATATACGTACAATATGCATGTATGTATTACCTCGACGGGATCCAGCAGGGCCGATGCCCGCTAAGGCTGTGGGATCGTTCGAAAAAGTTACCGTGGTCCTGGAACACAAAGGGCAACTGAATTTCTTCTCCACAGAGATCTATGCTTTGGAACGTGCAATTTAACTTCACTTTTTTTGACTGACCGGCATTTTGACAATTCAAAAGTGCCTGATCGTTTCTGATTTCTTAAGGAACACAGGTGGGTTTTAATCCGCATCTCGGTCCACTAAGAGCGGGACGAGTTATGTATTTGAGGCATTCCCATCTCTAAAAAAAATTATTATACACACTTAAAACTTCCTCATCATCAGAATCACATTGACTACTGGTGAAAATAACACTGTCATGCTAATTAAGCTTGACCATGTATGGAAAGTTTTGTAGATCGATCGCGTGACTATTGCCTTGTCTAATCGTAATTTTTGTGAACGGTATCAGCGCACTCAGATTTTGTACGGTCTGTTCATTAAATTCTTTTAGTACCTGTCAGTCATAACCGGGTATGTACCTCTATACTAGACGAATTCAACATTTATTTTATGTTGAACTAGCGTCCCGCCCGCCGCCGTGTTAGAAATCTTTGAAATTTTCGGGTTTTGTCTACTATAATATGCATGTATTATACACCCAAGTCTTCCTTATGAATTACTCTGTATCTCCCTCTCGCGCCACTCAGGGCGGGAGTTATTTGACGAATTCCGTCTTCAAAAAAATAAATTTTATACCTAAACCTTCCTCAAGAATCACTTTGTCCATTGGCGAAAACTGCATGAAAATCCGTTCAGTAGATAGTTTTTGAGTTTATCACGTTCATCATACAGGCAGACAGACGCGGTGGGGGACTTTGTTTTATAATATAAGGATAAGGATATTCGAGTTTTAAGATAACACATGTCGCGTTTAACGTAGGTACATTAAATATCTATAAAAACTCAGAAATCACTACTTGGCTAACTGATCTGCTAAATCGGGAAAAAAATATCAGCAAAGTGGGTAGGTCATATTTATAAATACCTTTCTCCTTTCCTTACAGAGACTTGAGATCCTAAAACATAATCAATGAAAGTAAGGTTGGAGCAGTGGTTGAGCGATTGGCTGCTGCGCTACGTGTCCCGGGTTCGATTCCCGTAGGGAACGAATATTAATTTGTATGACCGACAAATAGTTGTTTTGAGTCTGGGTTTCTTGTGTGGTTTGTGAACGCACTCACGATACAAAAGTATCCTAATGTGTATACCAGATTAAAAAAATATATATAATGTATTGTATGTACATCATCATCATTTCAGCCGATAGACGTCCACTGCTGGACATAGGCCTCCCCCAAATGTTGCCACAACGAACGGTCCTGTGCGTCTCGCATCCATCGGATTCCCGCAACCTTCACCAGCCAGTATTGTACCTATTCTTACATAATGATTTTGTTTCAGATGGCATCCTCCATGGTAATCTGCACATTCCTGTCAGCCCCCATGATGTTTATGTCGACGCAAATGATAGCCATAAACAAAGACTTTGCGGATCAACTGAAAAAGTTTGGCTTTGATTTGTCTATAGTATCTTTAGTGGCGTCTATTTGGATTCTCTTCGTGTTTATAGTCACTAAGAAGTACAAACGCATGCCGCATAGGCTGACGTTGTGCTTAATTGTGTCGCAGGTAAATATAAAACCCATGTAAAATGAAAACTCATATATGTAGAATGTATTTTTAACCGATTCAAAAAAAGGAGGATTTTTTTTTATAGGTGATCCTCGACGACGTCGGGACTGATTTTGGATTTTTTTTTGTTTGATAGGGTGTACGCCCCAGGTAGTTCCGTGGTCCTCAGGTCAGGATCGGATAATGAAATCTTAGAGAAATCTAAGGAACTTTTTTTTTTATAGCACACTCGTAGATAATGGTTATAATCTAATCAATCTAATAGATGTGTAGAACTTAAACACTAAGTATTAAAGTTTAGCTTTATCTCTCAGCTAAACTTAAATAATAAAAAATGCGGAAGTTACGGAAGTTGAGGATGAAACGAAACCAGAAACACGGACTTCCAAAACAGTTTAAAAAAAAAAATTGGATGTGCAATTTTATTGCGGTATAGCATTTGACGCCAAATGGAGATAAGAACAGCCGATAACCCCGAATAATCAATCGTAATAGAAATATTAGCTTTGATTGACTTTTTTGGTTGCATAATATGTACTAGTAATATATCAATGCAAAAGTAGGTTGAGCGATAGTTAGTTAGACAAAACAATACTATTTTTAACCGACTTCAAAAAGGAGGAGGTTATATGTTCGGTTGAATGTGTTTTTTTTTTTTTTATATGTTCACCGATTTCTCGGTCGATTGTGAACCGATTTTGAAATTTTTTTTTGTTTGAAAGGTTATGCTTCCGAATTGGTCCCATAGAAATATTGTTATGATCTGATCATGAACTTCGAAGATATGGAACAGAACTCCTCATAGGATCACAGCAGAACTGTCGTAACAAGTAAAATTGCTTTGTTTATACGTGTAGTCGATGACTGACTGAAAGTAGAGGGGGAATATATCGACCTGATCTGATGATGAAGCCTGAAGTTAGGCACCGGAACTCTGTAATAAATTAATGTAATCTAACCGTGTTTGGGATTATTAGAATTGTCGTGAGATGCACTCTGGCTATAAGGTATTTAAGTTTGGCTGAGAGGTACTTTTTAGTGGTGGTACCATAACTAAAAAGTGTAAAATAAAAAACTTTTACAAAAAAAAATACAACCGACTTCAAAGTAAAAAAAACACTGAAAAGTGCAAAATAACTTTAATTTCGGAAGTCGGTGTTAAATAACGAAGAGACAAAACTATTATAGAAACACCGACTTCCGAAATTAAAGTTATTTTGCACTTTTCAGTGTTTTTTTTCTTTGAAGTCGGTTGTATTTTTTTTTGTAAAAGTTTTTTTGTAAATATAATATACGTTAATACATCGATTTTATGTTTCCATTTTAGATTATTCACTAATTTGTTTTATTTTTTAATTTAGCCCTAATAATGTTCGCCACTGTTAGTAGCTCAAGATTGAGTTGTTTGAAGTTAGGAACAGGAAGGCCTTTGTACTGCCGGTAACCATTGTGTTAATATCAAACTTTTTTATAATTCTGGATAGGCGTTTGACCACTATCTCACCTGATGGTAAGCGATGATATGGCCGTCGATGGGGCACGCTTGCCTAGAAGTAACCTATTCACTCTTGACTGACAGTCCCTTTGGTTGTAGCTGTCAGGAAACAGCCTCGCCAGCAGGGAATACCACTCCTGAAAGGGTGACCAGACAATTACAAACTTGCGTTCCAGCCAAGGTCACCTTGGTTTTTGTGTTTGGTTTGTGTTACGGCTACATGGATGTAAAACGTTTGGTGGTTGGGAAAACGCGCCTCCCAACCAAGGGCGTTGAAGATCTTGGATTACAACTGCTGTCTACACGGATTGAAACTAGCAAGGTCATCTTGGTTGGGACGTTGGTTTGCAACCGTTTGGTCAACCCTTTAGCTGTGTGCGCTGTTTGTTGCTAACTATTAGTGATAATCCGGTTCCCACATAAATATTTGATTAATTTTCAGTTGCTACTGGCTATTAGCGTGGTGTGGGGCGGCCCCCGCATGGGCTACACGCCATCTTGGCACGCGACCATGCAACAGGCGCTCAGGATATTCAGCATGTACTCCTGCTTGCTGTGGACCTCTATGCTCTCTGTCGGATTACTGATGTTACAGGTAAAGCTTTAGACACACACTTTCGACTCATCGGGGTTATATTCGAGTGGTTTAGAATAATGTATGTATGTTAAAAAAATGCTTGCAACCTCACTGCTAAAATCCACGGACGGTGAAAGGACCATTTTTTCTTCGAAGTTACTAACGTTTATTGCAACGAATGTTAGTGACAAACCCGTTTTTTAGGGTTCCCTACCTCAAAAGGAAAAAAAGGAACCCTTATAGGATCACTTTGTTGTCCGTCCGTCTGTCTGTCAAGACCCTTTATCTCGGGAACGCGCAGAGGTATTGAGTTGAAATCAAAACCATATACCACGTGTCACCATTGTGTGGACCGCCCGGAGGACACAATGGAGTATACGGTAGAGGTGTGGCCCCGTCTGGGCAGAGCACCGCCGTGTCCTCGTGGGGGGCTTGCGGATGGCGAGCACTGGATAGCTCGCCGTCCGACCGTCCGGTAACCGTCCGGACCGAGCCCAAGTCATCGGCGGCGCGTATTGTTCCACGCGCGCCTCAAGGAGATGTCAGCAAAACCGTAGGGGCCCGGCAGGGTCGAAGCCTACTGGGGCCATGGGTTGGGCGAAAGAGAACCCCGGGGCCCTGGAACGAAGGCAAAGTAGGAACAGGAGTGGGTTTTAGTCAGTAAAAATCTGACACGCCCTCTCGCTCTACCCAAGGGCGAGAGATGTCATTAGATGATTTCCCACCTAAGAAAAAAAAAAGATAAGGCTCAGTGCGCGAGTCCGACTCGTACTTGCCCGGCTTTTTTCTAACGGAATACATCCAACAGTAGATATATTTCGGATTTTCGACTGGAATTATAAAAAAAGGCGTTAGATTCAGCTGATTGAAGGAGAACCAAGGTTACCGACATAGTCCGAAGAACCGTCAAATTTAAGTTGCAGTGGGCAGGGCACATTGCTCGTAGAACAGATGGTCGATGGGGCCGAAATGTTCTGGAGTGGCGACCGCGTACCCGAAGACGCAGCGTTGGAAGGGCTCCCACAACGTCTTTCGGGTGATGATGATGAGTTTAATTTGTTCCAGAGTCGCGGACCATGTTTCGTAGTGACACTATGGCCGGTACTTGGCTTCGTTGCATGGGGCGCTCCTATTGTGATGGTAGTAGTGTTGTTAGCTACTAAGGGCAATGGCGATCTCGACTGCAAGGCTACTGACGCGATACGGCTCTGCCTACTTGTCTTCTGTATCACTGGTAAGTTATTATTTGTGTTATGTTGTTTAGAGTTTTTTTTTTTAATCTATATATATAAAAATGAATCCCTATTTCCCTTGGTCACGCCATCACGCGTGAACGGCTGGACCGATTTCACTATTTCTTTTTTTGTTGTGTTTATTATTGTCAGGAGAAGGATCTTATGAAAGAAAAAAAAATTAAAAAAAGGTAGTAGGGTACAGTAGAGTAAAGTAGGGTAGAGTAAAGTAGAGTAGGGTGGAGTAGGGTAGAGTTGGGTAGAGCAGAATAGAGTAGTCAGTTGACGGGAGCGAAGCCGCTGGCAAAAGCTAGTCAAATACGAATGGTATCTCAATATGGAATATCGCCATTTTTCGTGAATTAACCTTTTGAGTGCGTAATTAGAGACACAATAAAAAGACAATGGCGCGTGAACGCCGGCGTTAATGCGGGGATCAACAGCTTAATATTTGTAGCCACACAAAACAGTGCTCTTCTACCTCATTAAGTCTCGCATACGGGTACTCGTGTATGGGTTCCAACTTATCGTTTGAGGGAGTAGTGTGCCTATACTGACAGAGAGTACTTTTTCTCTGTGTGAAAAGCTTTTGATGTAGTTTTTAAATACTCGGGAAGAAAGTGAACCACTTATGTGTGATTGTACTGATGCAGAGTTCAAAACCTTTGTTTATCATTTTTGATTGTAAATTAAGCGCAAATGTATGATAGATAGTAATTACAAATAAATGATCTCATTTATAAAACTTTTGTGTTATTATATTACAAAAATAAAATGGTATTTCATATTTGGTTACTTTCCTCTACCTCCTCTACAAAGCGTATACGTGAATAAAACCAAATTTTTAAAAACTCGAGTCCGTCTAACTCAGTCCACTACTTATATTTACTGTATATTTTTACTTCATTGCGATTGTATTGCTAGTGCAAGTTTGGAGGCCAAGGCTTTCTAAATTTTAAGTCCCTCAACAATCGCGAGATATGCAGTTTTTCCTAGCAGACGTGATTATGCTTCAAGATGTAGTGGCGGATTAAACAAGGTACTCACCCAGCCCTATTTAGCTAGTGAGAACTAGCGCAAACTCTGAAGCTGGGACATTTGAGCTCTTCTATAGGTTAAAGAGATGATTGTTTTAATGAGTGTAGTTGTGTATAAAACACCGCAAAAATATTTTTTGTAACCAAACTATGCGATACTGAACTGCAAATTGGTATGTTCTTCTCCACGCTTCTGATGATTAGGAGTGAAAACGTAAGAAACAGACAGACAGGCTGAAGTACTTTTGTATTTCTTACATCTGTATAGCCAAAAAGGCCAGGGCTATGCTCAGTTTTCTTGCGTGATCGCATCAGGAATGAAGATATCCACAGGAGATCCAAGGTTACTGACGTAGCCCGAAGAATCGCCAAACTTAAGTGGCAGTGGGCAGGGCACGGATGGTCGATGGGGCCAAAAGGTTGTGAGCGGGCGACCGCATATCGGAAGACACAGTGTTGAAAGGCGTCCCAAAAGATTGGCCGATGACCTGGTGAGGGTCGCGAGAATCTAATAGATGCAAGACGCGCAGGACCGTTCGTTTTGGCGACACTTGGGCAGGCCTGTGTCAGGCCTTTCAATTGAAATGATGATGATAGACAACATTATTCTCGATATTGTTACAGTGACCACAGGATGTCTGACCCTGTACATAAGATTCAGAAGGCGCAGCGCACAGTTCGCATCCCTCTCAGCGGACATCGCCACCTCCTCAAGTCCTCGCGAAGAGTCTACGAGTCTTATCGATAACGCCGAAGCTCCTTCACAGACTCAATCTATTTCTGCTAATGAAAATGGGACTGGTATGTATAATATTTTTCATCTATACTATATCTATACTTAATTCTAGTAGCGGTGCAGATAGACGTTGTCTTGTCCGAAAGCTTGGCTTATCGTCGGAAAAAAAAATTGAGAACCCAATTGCAGCGCCACGCGCGTCTCAAGGAGATGTCAGCAACTGTAGGGGCCCAGCAGGGTCGAAGCCTACCGGGGCCAAGGGTCTGATTCTGAAAGAAAGACTCGGCCCTGGTACGAAAGGCAACGAAGGAACAGGAGTAGGTTTTTAGTCAGTAAAAGTCTGACACTATCTCCCACCTCGCCCAAGAGCGGGGAGCGGGGGATGTCATTTTCGGGGGGTCCAATTTTATTTTCAAACCGTCCGGGGATAAGCTCTGCAGTCATGATGACTTCATATTAAGTAGGTTTTTTTTTTCATCAGGCTGCTATGGAACTATAACGACAACGCCATCGCCCAACAAGCAGCCTGGCTGTTGTTCCGATGACCCCAACTGTGAGAACGGTCTGACTCCATCCCAAGATATTGAGGACATCGCCGATGTCAAGTAAGTGAAAGCAAATCAGTTTGTGCTAAAGGAATAAGACAGTGTCCCATATTACTTGGGGCCGGCGAAACGATTTTTTCTTCCATCATTTCCTGCCACCCATCACGCTATCACTAACTCCCTTTTCTTTCGTCCCACAATCCATCCATCTTTTCTTTAACCTCCCTTTCCCTCTCCATTCCATAATAAGACAGTGTGATAATACCAAAATAATACCTATATTTAATCATCATTTCATTTTCTAATATGTTTTTCTAACCATAAGTCTTCTGGACACGTTTTCGGATGACAGTGATGTGGAGGTGTACTTCAACGCCTGAGTGTAATTTGTTTTTTTTATTATATGTACCTATACGCAGCTAGGTTTACAATAAATAGTAAATCAAAGTCAAAACGTAAGTAAGTTAATATTTAGGTTTCTTATTTAGGTTACTTACTTAATTCTTAATTAATATCAAATATTTTTTACAATAAACAATATTTAAGAAATTAATGTCATAGTCGAAGTAGGTACCTTTACAATGTAGAAATACTTTTTATTGGTTATTCGTAGATCATCTAGCTCATCCGGTTCCACGGGTAGTGTGAAAACGAAGCCCGGGGCCCCGGGATGAAGGCAAAGAAGGAACAGGAGTGGGTTTTTGTCAGTAAAAGCCTGACACTATCTCCCGTTCCGCCCAAGAGCGGGATTTGTCATTAGATGATATTCCCACCTAAAAAAAAAAAGCTCAACCGGTTGATATAATGATAATAGGTATAAATAATTTATTATTAAACGAAAAAACTATCTGTACAGTAAAAATAACGAAATAGCACGATAAAAAAATACTAGCCATGGAGACGATATCGATAGCATAATAAACGTTTCTCTTCCACATTTCTCTTATAATCTCTGCCAAGATCGGTGTTCCCTACAACCTGTTTTAAACCTCATCCATCCATCACATACCATCCAAGGGAGCATTGGTGGCCGAGTGGTAACACGGCCCTGACTTACGAGTTGTAGGTCGCGGGTTCAAACCTAGCCAGGCGCATTACTTTGTGTAATTTATTTCATCTCCACTGCTCTCAAAACGGTGAAGGAAAACATCGTGAGGAAACCGGCATGTCCTAGAACCAAAAATTAAAAGACATGCGACATCCACCAACCCGCACTGGGCCCGCGTGGTGGATTACGGCCCATTCCCTCTCCTAGATAGGAGGCCTGAGTCCAAGCAGTGGGAACATTGAAAGGCTGATTATGCTATGCTTTTATGCATCACATACCATCAAGTGAGATCGAGAGCAAGAGCGGGCTCCATTTCTCTCCCAAAGGTAACCCGCATTTTTTCCCCCAGGGACTGCGCGTGTCCTCCATCTCAGAAGCACCGCTGCACGGCCCCGGGCACTTGTCAGTATCTGAACGAGCTGGAGCGAGCGGCCGGCGCGCTGGGGCTCCTACCGCCTGAGCAGTCGATCGGCCGCGGCGGACAGCTGCTCAAGCACACCGTGCTCATCATTGTCTACAGTCTCAGCATGTTTATTGTGAGTAAATATCTAAACGAGTTGGAACAAGTGGCCGAAGCGTGCACGAACACAGTGATTCGATGGCCTGGCGAAGGTTTCAGGACCAAACTCAAAACTGTTATGCGACGTCGTATCGTAAAAATCTACGGTATCGCACGAAATCTTATCGCAGGCTACTACGATGCCCCGTTGTATCGCATTGCATCGCAGTTTTGACATCCAGGTCGTAAAGACTGTTATTGGAAAAGGCCTACGTCCAGTACTACCCTATTGCCTTATTTCGGCTGCATGAAAAGTAATCATGTTGAGAAAAATTATACATTGAAACAAATTTTGATATTTAACAAAATATGTAGGTTAAAATCTACATTTAATTTTCCTTTTGTGATGGAATTAGCTAACTAAACGAATGTATTTCTATGTAATTCCAGGGCATAACCTACACGTCTTGGCGCATGATGTTGAAGGATGAAAGCGGAGTGTTCGTGGAGATTGAGTATCTCGACATTGTAGCTAACTATGGGCAGGCACTCGTCATGTTTATACTGTTCGGACTTGACCCTGAAGAAATACTGATACCCGCAGTCAGAATATTGAAGAGCAAATGGTAATTTTTCTTAATATTTTTATGATTGGAAGAGTAATGGAAAGATTGGCCTTTACTCAGCCGTGAGAATTTTTTTTCCTGGAATGTCGTGATTTTCTCACCTGATGGTAAGCGATGATGTGGCCGACGATGGAGTACGCTTGCCTAGAAGTAACCTATTCACTCTTGACTTATAGACCCCTAGGTTGTTGCTATCAGGAAACACAGCGTCACAGTTCCCAAAACGCTTTGTACGTATGGGTGGGATAACCACCATGTACCGATGGCGCAAGGCCGTACGTCTAGTGGTCCGATCATGGAACGGACTTGGTGGAATTAAATTGTGCAATTTCAACGCACACTCCCCGAAATGTAATCGATAGAAAACCGACAGGCTAGCAACTCTGCGTCGATGCTCAAGGCTTTGGAGTTTTGACTCGACAAGTGCATCATCACCGATGATCCCCTTGGCTCGCTTCTCAATCGACTCCAGGGCATTAAGCTGGAATTTGGCAGACCCATCCCAAAGATGAGAGCAGTATTCCATACACGATCGAACTTGCGCTTGATAAAGGTTGAGCAGCTGTTCCGGCGTGAAGTACCGTCTCACCTTAGCTAAGATCCCCAATTTTTTGCCAGCCTGTTGAGATTTTGTCTGAATGTTCGTGTTATACAATTAAATGAGGCTTTAATGTTATAATAAGTGAAAGGTTATTCTTATCTATACCAAAAAAATAAAATATGCCAAGAATAGATATACAGAACTGAGTATGAAGTTCATACAAAAGTGTCCATTGTCCTTTTTTTTATTTTCCCCGAGGTTTTCACAGTTCTATATCTTACGGCGCTCCAATACTAATTAATCGAGTTAAATATATATATATATATTTTTAAATTGTTATAAACTAGTGCTTGACTGCGATCCCACCTGATGGTAAGTAGTGATGCGATCGTTGATGGTGAGGCGCACTAGCTTATTAAAAGCCTATTCACTCTAGCCTTGAAGACACCCAAATTATAATCGGACGGGGAGTCCGCAACAGGCAACTTCAACTAAAAAAATAAACTGCATAAAAAAACCAAATCAATTTTATTCAAAACTTGTTTTATATTATAGGTATGGAGGAGATACAGTGATTCTGCCTTCCATTGAAGATTTAAGCTTTGAGACGAAACACGTTTGTGACCAGTTCATCACGCATCATCTTGAACGTTGCAGGGAGGCTATTGCTAAAGATACTAGGTAAATATCACTTTTACAAGTATTAAGTGACTCCGACAGAACTTTAGCCTAGAGAAAACCGGCCAAGTGCGGGTTGGACTCGCGCATGAAGGGTTCCGTATACGGTACGTAGCAAAAAACGGCAAAAAAAAAATCACGGTTGTTGTAACTTAAAACTGAATAAAATAAATATTTATGTGGGGCTTTCATGCCCCACATAAATATTTATTTTATTCAGTTTTTAGTTGTTATATGTAGCAGCAACAGATATACATCATCTGTGAAAATTTCAACTGTCTAACTATCACGGTTTATGAGATACAGCCTGGTGACAGACGGACAGACAGACGGACAGAAGGCCAGCGGAGTCTTAGTAATAGGGTCCCGTTTTACCCTTTGGGTACAGAACCCTAAAAAAGAAAGCCAAACTTCAGTCAAAAACACCTAGGCCGTGATACTAGGCTGAATGAGCTAAAAGTGTCACCCACTGGCCGCCTAAAGCTGGAAATACACTAAGATTTATCATGCGGCGTGAGATTCTTTTCTTGCGAGTCAAATATAGACAAAAATAGCAAAAAAAAAATAGATTTAAAGGGACAAAAAGGAAGCGAGTAAAAATCGATCAATGATCTAATACTACATGTTCTTTTTGCCGTCCCAGGTGGCGTATGCGCACATACAAGGGCGTGTTCCGCGGGTCCTGTCTAGTCCGCTGGCTAATCAACTGCGGTCTGGCCAAAGACGAGCACGAAGCGGTGCAGTACGGAAGACATCTACTTGACGGAAGGCTCATATCACACGTTAACAACGCCCACCACTTCACCAACTCACCGCTCCTTTACGCGTTCAAGTAATCGATTGCTATTGACACCACAAAGTCTTAATCAGATGGAGTGCTCAAATTTTAAAAATATTGTTCCTAATCAAGAATCTTGTATACAATCTGGATTGATTACGTCAACCTCAAAAACGTACCGAAGAGTACGATACAAAAGGGTATGTTATCTCTTTCTACTAGTGTGTCCATAGACTAGTTCGCACTACGAGACATTCTGTTCTAAAGAAGTTCAAGACATTATATTATAGACTTCTATGTTCAAAAACTAATATGTATATTATATAGGTATATATTGTGAGTACATGGCTTTAAGGGTACTGGAATAATAACCATGTGCTACGAGTGATAGAATAAAGCTTTTATTTTAGTTTTACACTTACACTAAAACCACAAATTATCTTTGTTAAAGAAAATTCACCAAATTGAGTCTTTCTGCATTTCTGTCTAACATAAATTCAAACATTCATCAATCTCGCAGACTGCTAGTACTCACTATACGATTAAAACCTCTTCTGACATATATATATCAACCGTGAAGCACCAATACCTCCTAAAAATATTTTTTCGAGAAAATCATAATTTACCACTATGAATTTATAATTATTTTTCCGCATGTTGTAGTAAAATCTCTGAAGTGAATTTTTTGTTACAACTGCATTAAATTATAATGTGGAAATACCTCCTAACTTAACCAACGTGTCTTTTCACGATTACCTTCTAAACATAGAATACTAATAACTTCTGGTTTAGTTATAAACACAAGTGGTTAGAGAAACACTATAATAAAATATATTAAAGCAGTTTAATAACCAAGTTATTATTACTTTAAATTAATTGAATACAAATTTTTGACTTCTCAATAAATTAAACTATTTTTTCAGGTTTCACAGACAGTTAGGAGTTATTGGCACTTTGCCGTCGGTATATAAAAATCTACAGCATCAATTAATATAAAATGCAGTAACAAATATAATATGGAATTAATTTAGTAAAATTATGGTTACCCTAGTTAAAATAGAGGTAAGAAAGGGACACACCACCACCTCTTTGTCGTTGTCTTGCTCGGTACATTTTCCCCTTTTGCTTGTCAATGAAACATGAACTTAATTTCAAAGTACACTTTGAAATTAAGCTCATAAAGTACACTTTAGAGTGTGTAATATTGCTTCGTAATCAATCCAGTTTATCCGTAGAGTATATAAAATCTTTGTTCCTGATCATAGAGGTGCGGAAACGAAGCCATCGCTTGTCATTGATAGCCTTCATGTCATTTGATTTCCCTCTCTTCACTTTGTCACTCCATTTGCTTAATACTCTGTGTTCGACACACATGACCATGACTATGCTAAAATGGGAATTTCTCAGTCCAGAATCTTATTTTACAATTAATTTTAATAAGCGTATTTGTATTGAAAAATAATATGTTAAGTATGCTGTCTTTCAAGGTTTTATATGATAGATCTTAATGAAATATTATATAGAAATCATTTTCTATGCTATTGCCGACTGTCTAACTGAATTTACAAGGAAAAACTACAATTATACAATTAATTTAATGTATTATGTTATTTTAATTATTGGTACAAACTTTTCTGGTGCTGAAGTTGACCAAAAATTAACTTGTTTGTTGTTTTTTTACTGTTTTCAGATATTTAAATATATCCAGTGTTGTATGACAACATAGTTGCGTTCTAGGTTTAAGTTTTGTGATCATGTAGACTTGTAGTTATTTAGTTCATAGTTAGGTACATTTTTAGTAATAATTTCACATGGTTTCTACATTATGATCTCAACAACATAAAATCAAAGGAGTTTAGTTCTAAGCAATGTCTTTGTAATTAATATTCTCAGTGTCTGTAAGTTAAAAGTATATAACAGAATGTAAGTTTTATATGCGGCTTTTTCATTCCGAAATTATTCATTTTTGTACATGTTTTTAAATCAATTTTTACAATGTTACCTGATGCTAAGGAAGGAGAGGGTATTTTCGACATTTAGTTCCTCATAGCCATCATAAGAGACTCGCCACGCCAAAGACAGTGGAATGTATTAAGTACGTAATTTAGATAGAAAGCCGGCTATACTTAAAAAAAAAGTCTCGATAATATAAGGGTGTGTTTCCACTGACGCAGAGCTGGGCGCAGTGGAAAGGAGCGGACTATCAATTGGCCAGCCCCGATCCGGACAGAACGGAGTCGGGCAAGCTGTGATGCCGAGCGGAGAGCAAGAAGCGGAGGGTAGCTTAACTCCACTCCGCCGTGCTCAACTTCAATGGAAACACTTGCCACTTTTCAATGATCTTCTCCGCTCCACTCCGCACAGCTCCGCTTCAGTTGGAACATACCCTTACTCAAGTCTGTCATCGTCAGAGGGGATTCCTAAGGGGCAGTTCTCACCGAGATACAACGCGACGCGACGCTGCGCGAAGAGCGACTCAAATGAATACGAAAAGATACACATTTCAGATCGAGATGCCTCGCGGCGCGGCGCAGCGCTGCGTGGTGTAACGTATTCTGAAATGTTACATTGAATAGTGTATCTTTCATGTACTAAATAAAGTTATAGTTTTGAGTCGCTCTTCGCGCAGGCTTCGTGGCGCGTATCGGTGTGAACTGACCCTAAAAAAAGGAGTAAAACACTTTGTAAGGTTCTGGCTGTATTTGCCGATAGTATTTCTCACTACGCCCTGTGAGTTAATGATAAGTAATATAATGTTATTCAAAAGCAAGTCTTGAACAATAGGCATTTTAAAAACTGTACTTACAATCTACCATTATTCATATAGTGATCATAACATGAACAAGTAATTTTATTGAATCTTAATTCAGTCATTTAATTTTAGACCCCATATCGTAAATGTACGCATAAATATTTGTGATGTCAGGCTGTTATTGTTTGCACTTGTTGTAGTGATAAATCTAAATGAAAATTTATATCATAAGTGTAATTTATATAAGAATAATCGAATGTATTATCATATACTAATATTTTATTGTTGTATTTTCAAATTGAGCATAAAAAAAAAGTAAAAAAAAATATATTTGTTGCATAATTATTACGAATTTGAGTTTCTTTATAGCCGCATTCCTATCTTAAATTGTGGCTAATTAGCGACTCGGGTGAATACCGATCGCTAGATCCTAGTTTTTGAGTGTGGCCAAGCAGAACAGATTCTGTCCAGATCGGCCACCTAGAAACGCTAAAACTTCTGAACCATTAACCGGGAAATTCTGATATTTGGCGACTGAATGGACTAATCAGCGACAAAATTTTGGAGAAAACGGAGTTTCGCTAAATGCCTTAGTTTTTGCAATACCGCGGTAAAACCGGGAAGACTCCAGGGCGGACCTATAAACCCTTGTAATTTTTGAACCAGTCACTGGTTCAAAAGTTCTGTTCTGTTCTACTGATAAATTCTGATATTCCAGCAACAAATCTCAACCTAAAAATTAAAATCTGTGATAATGGTCATGCCTGCATCAGTGACACTGCTCTGATCACAAATAAATTGAGATATGGGAAAGATAATGATGATGACCTACCTAGATCAATGGAAGAAATTAAAACAAAATGGTTTTTGTTATATTTATTCATCATTTTCCTGTTCGTCATTCTCATCGCCATCATCTTGTTCCTGAGCTTCCCACCATGTTAGAAGCCCCAGTCCAGGCTCATTGATACCACCGACTATCTTGTAAGGGGCAACAGTCTGTGTCGTACATTCAGTACCTGGAGGCCCTGTGGGTAAACTTTCTTCAAAGGCTTCACTTGTGATCCGAAACCTTATTGATTCCCCTGTCATAATAAAAACATGAATGTATTTAGTTGTATCTTTAACTGTTTGATCTAGTCTAGATCGAGTAGTCTATAGACTCTAGATTGAACAATTTTAAATCTCGGTACAGTGCAGGTGCAGAGGACTGCCTGCATGGCCATGACAAGAGCATTTAGGACCACGCCAACTGCGGCGATGGAAACGCTGCTCAATCTCACCCCTTTACACATTGAAGTGGAACTAGAGGCAAGGACAGCTAGGGGTTGAGTAGACAGGAGGGGCATAGCACAAAAGATCCGGAAGGGTTGAAGTGCTCTGGCCTAGGGCCAGCCCCACAACAAGATAAGAAGATAAAATCTCGGTACATCACACGATTTTGTGTATAAAGTCCACAACCGTCTTGTGCCAGGACTATAATAAATAAGAAACAATCAATAAGAGAACTATCTCATAAAGGAGGTAATGATACGCTTCACAGAACATTTGTCAGTTGCTATGCTGCTTGGCCTGCACAACAACCTGTACTTCTAGTACTGATACAAGGCCAAAGACAGTGCTGTACAGGTTGCCAAGTACTGGTCAGAGAAAATTTAATCTAACTTTAAACATGAGAAAAAGAATTTAATATACTAGGTAAACAGAGAAGTTACTAATATATTACCACCAAATATTAAAGTAAAATACATTATAAAATTACCAGAATCCATAAATAAATCATGTTTCTCTCCGTCTTCTTTTGGGTACTCCCACACCCAAGCTTGATCAGTTTCATCAAATCTAGATGGATGTTGCAGAGCATTCACTGGTATCAAAATGTCATCAAAAAACCCTAAAGTCACTGAAATATAAAAAGGTATAACAAAATTACTATTTGATTTTCTAACTTATTGGATAAAGTGAACAAGCTAGACTACATATAACTTGAGTAAATATATGAGCAGAATTATTATGAAGAGTATATCGTCACATACCATGTACACCTTCCCTGCTACAATTCTTTATCTTTCCGATAAGTATTTCTTCAACAACAGGCCGGAACACAATATATCTAAACTTAACTTCTGTATGAGAAGAACCATCCCCAGGAAAAATATATGAATGTCCAATGTCAATGATGTCAAATAAAGCTATACATAATCCTACGTTCAATACTACCTGAAACATTAAACAAAACAACACGGGTTAACACAGCTGATAAAAAATTCGGTCAAATAATGCACCTAAAAATGATTCTTTAAAAATATTAACATCCATATAATATACAAAAGTACCCAAAAAAGGTATAAACTATAACTTATTATTTAATAATATTAAATTATCTCATTTGCAAAACTGCTGTGAGGTTAGAGACATACTTTATTAGCTAGTTTTCTATTGAGTAATGTAGTAATTGACTCTGTTAAACTTTGGTGAAAATGTTCTGGAGTAATTCTGATCACATCTTTCATTTCTGCTAGTACGAACATTTTAATTAGTGATAAATAATGAAAATCTTCAATTCAAAACATTGTATCGCGGTTTGGCACAGATTTGTTGTGTTACTGCTGTCAATGTCAAATTTAAAATGTCATGTGTGTTGTTTTTTTGAATGATGAGCACAGACTAGAGACTACGTATGAACCATGTCACCCCTTTACTGGCAACACTAGTTTTGCTAGTGCAGTGCACACTGCCATCTCTCTACTCTACTATTTATCACACACACAGAAGCCAGTGGCAGTGGCAGTACAATACTAGTGCCGGAAAAGGAAATGACCATAAAGAAGCACCGGAATGCGGATAGAGCTGGGAATGACTTATTTAATTTACTCATTCAATCAAACTTGTGAAACCGAAAAGCGAAAACATTCATTTGATTGAATAGATGTCAAAGTATAGCCCAGTATAGCCACAAGAAAAGCTAAAATTCGGACAATCAGAGCTTGTAATTCTTCCTTCTTGCAAAACTATGGTGAAATAAAATCACGAGCTATTGATGAACGTATTTGTTCGTTCGTCACTATATTAGATTACAATCTACTCGTAACTTGATACAACAAACATTGTTCACAAACTAAATAACACATAGCCCTGTTCACTGATTTTGTGATATAATAAAGAATCATGCAAGGTTTGTACAGAACAATAAATATGTCAGAATATAGTGACCCACTCCACAGCTATCCTCATTTTGTCCTTGTTACCAACAGCCACGAAAACCCTCATGAGCCCAGACTTTTATTCTTTTCTAGGTAATAACAGGAATGATAGGTCCAGGTCACCCTTGAGGATCGACAGTGTCGGGCGCAGGCGAGATAATAACAAATCCCAAGATTCTGGGAAATCGAATGATAACATTGGGAGTAATGTTATGAATCCAATGATGATGACCAACATGTATCCACAAGGTTCTTAACTTTTTTTATCTCTATTTTATATTATTAAAATTAGTGTTTCGTAGCAAACAACTTATCATAATCTTGTAACAATTTTCCACCTTGTTTTTATTGTAGCCAACATGATGATGGCTGGTGGAATGTACCCAAACATGATGATGCCAGGGGCTATGATGGGTGGGGGCATGATGCCTAATATGCCGACTGCAGGAATGGAAATGATGCCTGGAACGGGCATTGACATGGTCCCACAAGCAGCTATGGACATGTCAGCTATGGGAGGACAGGCGATGGCACCTGCTGCTGCCTCTGCCATGGACATGAGCATGATGGGTAGCATGATGATGGACCCAGCAATGATGGGAATGTATCCTAACATGGGTGGAGAAATAACTAATATGCAGCCAAAAAAAGAAATTGTCTTTAAGCATGCCAAGCTTATTCCTCCTGATTCAGGCACACCACAACCTCCACGGAGGTCTAAACCTCCTGGATGCCGAACAATCTTTGTAGGAGGATTACCAGACAAAATCAGAGAGAGCATTGTGAGAGAAATTTTTGAGACCTATGGTAGGATACATACATTGAGGTTATCAAAGAAAAACTTTTGTCACATTCGCTTTGATAGAGAGGAGTGCGTGGATCAAGCCATGATGATATCTGGTTATTGTATTAAACTCATCAACATGAAAGACAAAGATGATATGGTGGAAGATGATGATGATGATGAAAATTCACACTCCATTTCAGGCTGGTTACATGTAGACTATGCATTGGTGAGGACAATTTATAATATGAATTTGTTCTTTTAAAACTTTTCTGTACACAATAAATCATAAAATTATTTTTTGTAGAGTCGAGATGACCAGAATGATTTTGAGAGGCGGCAGAGACAGGCCTTGCGTGTTCAACAACAACATATGCAGCATTTAAATGCTCAAAATGACATGGTGAACCGCAACATGCCTTCCTATGGAGTACCACATAGGAGAACACCATCACCATCTAGAGTACAACCATACTCGAATGCTTCCATGATACAATTGGCAGAAAAACTAAAGAATGAAGAACATTTCTCAAGTACTCTTCCAGTGAGTTATTAATTGGAAACCAAATAATTTTGCAAATAAACCTAATTGACCTAAATCACTTATTTATTAAAATTGTTACAGACATTACTTGCTTGGTTAGAGCGAGGAGAATGTACCAAAAAGAATGCAAATCAATTTTATTCAATGATACAAGCAACAAACGCTCATATTCGCCGATTGTTTAATGAGAAAATGCAAGCTGAGGAGGAGTTACTTGATTGCAAGGAACGGGTCAAAAATCACATTGCTAATGTGATAGAACAACGTAAGTTTGTTTAGACATCATTTCTCAATCACCAAGTTTGGTGAATATGTGAAATCAGTGATAATTATGTCTCTAGTTCAACATTATTTGATAATTCTGTAAAATTTTAAGGTAAGATGGTCATAATGTTTTCATTTCAATTACGAAAACATTCAGTAGAAACTATAATCTGTTTCAAAACTTAATGAAATTGTAAATAACTTCTGGTGAAATTCTTGTATGTATATCTATATTTTGAAGGTTTTACTTAGCTTTATGAGATCTTGCTATGATATGTAATGATTGTTTGAATGTCATTAATCTATAACACCTCACTTCTTCAACTTAAAACATTTTCTAATGTTAATTAAAATGCTCAATTTGTAAATGGCAACACAAATGTGCTTTTCAGGCCCCTTTGTTTACATTTTCATTAATTTTTTTTTGAAACAGTTTTAATAAAGCATAATTAGTGATGGGCCTACACATTGGATGTTGTAAAATGCTTTTGAAAATAATATTCAAACATTTCTACAACTTGCAAGTGTGTGCCTCAAAAATTCATAATCTTTTCTCAAACTGGTCACTCTTACAATCTTAATGCTCAGTCGGTAGTCAACAAATGGATTGCCCCGGTTCATCAGATGTCTTCCAGCCATAAGTATGAATGAAAAACCACACAATCATTGCTGAAGCGATGGGTGCTTTTGTAAGTTTTTGTGTTATGACAATTTAATTTTTAACTTTTGAATTTTTGTTCTATTAAAGTAATTTGCTCTGTTGCTGGTTAAAAAATAAATTGTCAGAACATTTTGGGTACTTCTGTGCAGTGGCACAGTATTATATCGAGTCACATCTGTGTAACGCGAGGTGCAGCGTGTGCAACCGTGTCGACTGGCTCGTGACCCTCGCATGTGATAGGTAGACGTATAACGCTGCGTGCGACTGCGGCGTAATAGACCACAGTATGAGAGCCTGGGATGACCGGTCGACCGAGAAAATACGACGGTATGTTTTGGTCGCGAGGCCAAAGTCGGATCTCTTAACATAATTTTGTGAACCTCAGTCGAACAGGTGGCGAAAGTGTTTGCCGCATCGTCTCATCAACGTGTTTGGGATCACTTCACAAAACCTCAGAGAAAGAATATTGAGACGTGGCAGAAAATGACACAGGTACTAACTGATACAGCAATTTTTGTTTTGTTAGGAAAGAAGGATATACTTGTTAGTAAATAATAAAAAGACAAATGCTCGTGATAACACTGCTTCACTATAGTATAATTGTAAACCTAAAGTATTACAATTTGTACAATTGGTGTCAGTAAGTATAAGCTTCCCGAGACCGAGAAGGCAGCAGAAACAGGTAAACAGAAGGAAGTAAAGTATTTTGGAGTTTTATATATTTTTTAAACACGAATTTTAGTATCCACTAAACTTAGAAATAATACTTGATTATTAATTCTTTACTAAGTAAATATACATTTTTCAGGAGTTTAATGCACTGAAAGAAGAGTTTTATGAGAAGTTTAATGACGAAGGAGATTTCAATGGTTTCAATCGGGCATCAGAGAGTAATGAGGAAGTCCAACAATTGAAGGTAAACTTAATCTATATTTTTTTTGTTAGCCTGTTCTGTCCCTCTCCTGGGCAAAGGCCTCCTTCCACTCCTTCCAAATTTCGCGGGCCCGTGCTTCCTCCTTCCAATTCTGGAAAAATCTAGTTAGTCCCGCCATCTCCTTCGTGGTCTGCCGCTACCCCGTCGCACTGTTTCAGGGCACCAACCTTGGCCCACAGTTTGTCAGGCATCTGGCAGACATATCCTGCCCAGTCCCATTTCAGTTGGGCAGGACATGTCTACTCTACTAACATTAAATAATTATTATTTTAATAAGTAAGCATGAATGTTACAATTAATTCCTTTTATTATTTTAGCGTGAGAATGAAAGCCTCCAATTTCAATTGGAAGCATATAAAAATGAGGTTGATGTAATAAAGTCTGATGCTATGAAAGAGATGGAAAAGTTTAAGGCACAGTTTATCGCGCGACAGGCCTTACAGGGAGCCATTGACAAAAATGTAAGTTAACTAAAACATTCACCAAAAATATTTTTCTAACAGTAAACTGCTTGCTCATAAGCTTATATACCTAAAGATTTTGTGCATTTTGCATAATCACTAGAAAATTTAAAGACCTGAACTATGTAGTTACTCGTAGATAAAAAATGGGCCTTTTAATATTTCTAGCCCCCTTTGCCGTCGCCGATTGTAAAGCCCCCTCCACCACCGCCACTACCGGAGGATCTGGATTCTGCTGTGCATATAAAGGAGGCTGTCGAGGCGGGCTGCGGGGAAGCCAAGTTAATTGGAGTTATGTCAGCTTTCTTACAAGTAAGATATCTTTTCATGAAGTAGCTAAGCTAATTTGTTTTTTGTAGTTGAGTAGTTGTTTCTGTAGTAAACTTGATAATGTCAAACTACATTTCTTCTAGAATGTTAGTAATTTCTTATAAAACGTAACATAATAAACACACATCCTGAAAGTAGTATGCTCAGAATTGACTTCAGAGTCGATTTCAGCTCTTTTTAAAGTAATTCTTTCACCCTAAAATAAATTAATGATTATTTTACTATAAAATAATCACCTATTTTGATAAATTCTTGAACAATTTTGATTGCTACACTAGTGTTTGTGTCTACGCACGTAGATACCAATACCGATGCCTTACCAGTGTATTACATCGACTCCCATAATTATTTGCCTACAATTAGAATAAATAATTTCTTAAAAAACATTAAAGGAATTTCAGTTGTATTATTATTGTAACTTAATTTTATGATTAGGGCTGTAGAGGGGTGCATTTTTCCAGTTACATGTGCAGATATATGAGCATATACATATGCCCTACACTTGGTGTTGCGGTGACGTGGCCGCGGAGGCGGGACGGTCTATATCACAGTGTGCAATTGCACCTTACTGACAATGAAAAAATGACTTCAGGTACATCCACAAGGGGCCAGCCTCGACTACGTGGTGTCTTACGTCCGTGCTATCTTCCCGCACGTCTCCCAAGCTACTATACACCATGTTCTGCAGAAGCACACGGATGTGTTCGAACGCTCTACCAGCGGCGTCGGTGCCAACATCGAACATCGCTGGTCCTTTGTCGCGTTCACTAAGGAAGAGAAAAAACCTTAACTTGTAATAAGAGGATACATATTATGTACCTCTGCATATCAGAATACTTTGAGTAGTATTAATACATATACAATGTATACACATAATATATATGTGTATTAAAGATATACTTAGGGAGTAAAAAAAACTAATAATTATCATATTTCATCAGGTACAAAACGATGTCTAAATAAGTAAATAAAGCAATTTTTAAAATAATGGAAGAAAAATGATTATTCCATAATAACGTATTTTTGATGCTTTCTAAGCAGTTATGAGTGTTCATTCAAATTAAAAAAATCTTTTACAAAGAATATTGACAATTTATTGATCAACTAGAATTTAAGTTTCATTGTTTATTCTAATCGAAATAGGCAAAGTAAAAAGGCATTTATATGTGATAGATAAACTATAATTTTGTAATAAAATTTTACTGTGTTCACAGAAAGAAATACAATTATTTGTTCCTAAAATAAAAAGTAGCCGCAAAATGTCGAATAAAGCAATTTTAATGACTGTCAAGTATTAAGTATCTAATTAAGTTGATTTCGGAATAAATTGTATTTCGGAATTTGATGGTTTTATTAAAAATATTCAATTTCACAAATTTACAAATCCTTAGAAAGCTTGCCTTGAATCATTGCGTATTACCTAAGTCTCAGTTTTCTGTTGTGCCTGCAGTTCATTGATAGTCTGCATGTACTCTGCAGTGGCCTCCTCTAGGTCTCTATCGTTAGCAGTAGGGTCACTCTCAACGGCCGGTTCACCTTGGTTGCCTCCTTGTCGCATCTTCAATCTTATCTCTCTCATTCGAGCCTCTAAAATTCGTTCTCTTTTGTTTTCGCGATCCAAAACCTGAAGGAAATGCAGAACAATTATCAGGTATAGATATTCTACTTCACGTAGGCGGATTGACTCTGTGACATCGCGATGTGTGCTCGGCACACAGAAAAAAACAAATGTGATTGTGACCCCTACTACAAACCCATCCAAAACAAAAAATACAGTAAAACTAGAAGAAGCTAGGTATCTGCTCAGGTGAAAAAAGAGAAATATTTACTTTATAATTCAAAGGTAATTGGGGATGATTAGAATGGCGATTTTATACGTTTTAAAATAAAAAAAGTACAGTTTCTTTTTAATTAGAAAGTGGACCTCTTGGTCCAAAATCATGTACTGGATATGGATCCAACACATGTACAAATGTGTACTATCTACCATGGGGTAGGTACAAGTTTGTGCGTCGATGGCTACACGGTGTACATTGACCTAAAGTCAATGACTTTCCATATAGTAAATAAATACGTCCCACTCTAGAAATTACCCCTGTGGGTGCGTTGACCAACATGGAAACCCGCGTACTCAAGACACCCACACCCGGAACAACTATCTGTAGGCCATACAAATATTTATTCTGTCAGAGAATGGACAGGACACGCAACTTCACTCAAGCACTGCGCCAACCGTGTCGACAATCAGCAACGACTGAACACACTGCAGCACTGGTTTATATGAATTAAAATAAAAATATTTAAAGAAAAACAAAAAACCCGACTGCGTCGAAACTAATTTTAAAAAATACGTAAAAAAATTAACTTAAATAAAAACTAAAAAGAAACAAACAAGCCCAGTAGTTTAGAATTCTGTTATGTAATACTAAATAACTACACAATTGAAATAGTTTTATAATCGATACACACATAAAACAAATCATACATTCTAATGCAGAACAGAACGACTCACAGTCGGGGCCCATTCAAATTTTACCAATCAAATCTTCCCAAGGGGCCCCGACTGTGAGTCGTTCTGTTCTGCATTAGAATGTATGATTTGTTTGTTTGTTGTTTGTATTTTGTTTGGCGGGCCCACTCCTGTTCCTTCATTGCCTTTCGTACCAGGGCCGAGTCTTCCTTTCAGAATCAGACCCTTGGCCCCAGTAGGCTTCGACTCTGCTAGGCCCCTACAGTTGCTGACATCTCCTTGAGGCGCGCGTGGAACAGCACGCGCCGTCGACGACTTGGGCTCGGTCCGGACGGTTACCGGGCGGTCGGAAGGCGAGCCACCCATTGCTCGCCGTCCGCAAGCCCGCGCCTACGATGGCCGGAAATCGGGATCGGAATCCCGGCGGCGATTGGGGCGTGAGGACCGTTGCCTCACGCGATCGGCCGCCTCCTTTGCTAGCATTACTGCTTCGCAGAAGGAGGCGACCGCCTGCCACTCCTCCTCGCTCCGGACCATGGCCTGCACCAAGGCCCGGCGCGAGAGATCGCCGCCACCGATAGCCCCCACGAGGACACGGCGTTGCTCTGCCCAAGCGGGACACACCTCCACCGTGTGCTCCACCGTGTCCTCCGGGTGGTCCACACAATGGTGACACACGGGCGTTTCTTCCGCACGAATCCGGTGCAGGAACCTCCCGAACTTACCATGTCCGGTGAGGACTTGCGTCATGCGGAAGGTAAGGACGCCGTGTTGCCTTTCCAGCCACTCCTCAAAGAGGGGACTTACCGCCATAATTATGGCGTGCCCAGCACTGGGTTGCGATAGTCGCTGTCGCCATTCCACCATGAGACCCCGCCGGAGCTCTGTCCGCCATGCCGCGACTTGTCGTGGCAGCGGAGTTTCGCCCCGAATCGCAAGGACTTGGGAAATCAATTTGTAGCACGAAGTACTTACGTGAGTTAGAAGCTGTTTGTCATTTTTATCCGCCGTTCCGAGATTTTCTGATAGTTCAGCTAAGTACACTGTTCCTTTACTACTGCCACAGGCTACTAGGAGACCCTGAAAAAGTTTTGTTCTGTAAATGTATTCAGTGGCGTGACCAACGGCCCTGGAGCAAAAAAAAAACTACGGCCTAGCTCTTTTTCGGCAGCGTCGCCAGCGTGAGCGTGCTGTTACATTTACGTCATTGGCAGAATGTTTAAATACACACGCTTGAAATATACCAGTCAGTCATTCTTAATGATATCAAACATGCTGTCTTTTTAGTTCTTACTAACTCCTTCATGAGGTCGCAGGCGGAGTAAGGGCTCATCACAAAGCTGTGCTGTGACAAGCGGAGCACTCCGTCTTCGTAACAAGTCCCAACAAGACAGGCAGCCATCCCATTGTGTCACCAGCATCAGTGAAAACCTTCAACATACGAGGTCGAACCAGATAACATTTATGAATTTTGACTATCGACTCTACTGATTACTCAATTGGGTAGGAATTGCTTTACAGCGTGCGATACTAGTACTGACTAAAGTAAAAAGTATTAGTCAGCAAGTTAAACTAGCATCACTAGAGATCTTTTATGGTCCAGATGGATGCAATAGAGAATAGGTACAATGAACAAGTTAAAACATTTCAATGAAGATAACACAGGCCCTACCACAAGCTCTTAATGCGATCCATTTGGCGACCTAAACTGAACTGTTAAAGGGATGGAGCTATATAGGGTGTATTAGTGTATAGCTCCAACACGTTTGACATTTCAACATGTTATGGTAAGGCCCTTGGTCAGTTGATCGTACCTGATCGGATTCCAAGCGCCATCTGTCAGTTTCGTGCGGTGCGAATAAGTCCACAAAATGGCAGATTCTCGACAGTCTTCGCTCCAAACTCGAGCAGTCCAGTCTCCAACCGTCAGGAAGTTTTTGACGAACGTCGGGTTCCGTTGTAACGCGTATACGGGGCCCAGGTGGGCCTCGTACTAAACAGAAATGGGTAATTTAAAAAAATCAATAAGTACCTAGGTATCTAATATCTATAGATATAACTTTACTGTTACTAACTTTAGTAGGTAGTTTTTCTACAGAATTTTTCCCTTTTCGATTACCACCAATGACTAATCCAGTTTCTGTCCCGACCATAAATCTGTAAAAGTAATTATTTTTATAGATGTCTTGTCACTCACTATCCTACCTTTGCACGTATTTATGCATGCGTTTTTTTAGCATCGGAAATCATTAAATAACCCCTTCCACTCTGGGTGGTGCGAGAGGAAGTGCAGCTAGGAGCGGGCAAAGCGGGCCCTCGCCCACGGCCTCGCACTCAAAGGGGCCTCGACCAAACGAGGACTCTTTAAAAACGAGGGTTTTTTAAATAATTGATAGACTCGCGTTTAACCAACATTTCATTTGATGGTAAGCTACGATATTGTGGTCGAACACTGGGTTGCGACAGTCGCTGTCTCGTTTTCGAATTTATGAAAGAAAAAGACTTTGCTGATGCGCCTTCGGCTTCGCCCACGTCTAGATTAGTTCACGCTACACCTCTGAGGAAGTGTCAGGGCCGCGGTAACTTTTCGAACAATCCCACAGGCCTTGCAGGCTGATGATCACGCCTAGGTTGGATCGCCAGGTTGTACAGTGTAATATCCCTTAAGGAATTACTGTGGTAGCACACGGCCTTAGGTTCCTACCTGGTTGATGCCAAGGCTCTCCTTCTGTTATAATTATGTTTGTGGGGTGCAAACCGGCCCCATTTCGCTAATCATTCACTTATTGACCCTTTTTTATGAGGTGGGAAATCATCCAAAGACTTCTCTCACTCTATTGAGGAGCGAGAGGGCGTGTCAGACCTACTTGACTTGAAAGTGCTCTGTGTACTCTTTTAGGAAATACAGGCGTGATAATTATTGTGTTATCTGTTTATTTATCCATGATTGTAATTTACTTTACCTAGTCGGTATCGTGGGCTCATATTCAAG
This sequence comes from Mythimna impura, assembly GCA_905147345.3. Lineage (NCBI taxonomy): Eukaryota > Metazoa > Arthropoda > Insecta > Lepidoptera > Noctuidae > Mythimna > Mythimna impura. The sequence continues at coordinate 14,926,849 of LR990357.1, read as the reverse complement.
TGCTGAAATTCCAATAGCGTTATCAATACACTGTGTATCAGTTACCGATTTCACGATATCTATAATCATAGAGTCCGTTGGCTCGCTCATGTTTCGTGTATCCCACCTGAAATAATTTATATTCTTGACTTTACTTAGCTCTCTGTATGAATGTTATGTCTCAGCGATTGTAATAATAAACTACCATTTGACAACACCATCTGGAGACGCAGAGAAAAATTCTGCCCCAATTTTGGAATTGATAAAGAGTACATTTCTGGCTATATCACGATGTGCAACATGCGGTGGACAGACTCCAGCTGGATCGCCACCTTTCCTTGTATCCCACCAACCAACCTGCAATTAAAATATTAACAAAAGGACTTTCTATAGAGATCTTAGCTACACTATTGGCAGTCTGTGTATTGACTTCTCTTTACTTCAATGCTGGCAAATGAATGAATCTGTACTTACCTGACCATTCATCATTCCTCCAATAATAAGATGTGGATCGCGAGGATTATAAATTAGATCCAGTAAAGGCTGTGGAGGTTTTATTACAAGCTCAGGTGCATTTGCGTTTTCTGTAAAAACGATAAAGATGTTTTTATTAAGAAGCCATTTTTCCAAACAGAAAATGGTAAGTCAGTACCTATGTCCCAAATATAGGAATACTGTGGATTTCTTGAGTTCCTTGTGAGTTCGATATCTGCATGAGCTACTGCTAGTTTCGCTCCACCATCTGCTTGCCACGATAGTGACCTTATCGGTCGCCTACCTTCTGGTTCTCGATACACATTAACAGTATGACAACCACTGTTCTCTACCGGTGGAATTGTTGGCAGTTCTGTGCAATAGCTCTCATACATATCAACTGCATTATTTTGGAGTATATTGTGTTCCATGCTCTGCGGAAAAAAGCTATGCTTTCAGGTGTAGATACACGAAAAAACTTTTTACAAAAAAAAAATAACCGACTTCACTAAAAAAAACACTAAAAGGATCAAAATAATTTTAATTTCGGAAGTCGGTGTTTCTCGGTATTGTTTGTTTCTTATTTAACACCGACTTCCGAAAAAAGTTTTTATTTTACACTTTTTAGTTGCGAACCACTTATAAACAGAGTGCCTATTTCTCATGACGATTCCAATTAACCCAAAACACACTGCAAGGTTACATTGTTTTATTAGAAAGTTCCTGTGTCTACCTTCCACCTTCCGGCTCCATCACCAGATCAATTCGATAGTATCTTATAGCCAAAGTGCATCTCATGACAATTCTAATAAGCCCAAACACGGCTAGGATACATTGATTAATTACGGAGTTCTTATGCCTACCTTCCGGCTCCATCATCAGATCAGTTCGATAGTACCTTATAGCCAAAGTGCATCTCATGACGATTCTAATAAGTCCAAACACGGCTAGGTTACATTAATTAATTACGGAGTTCCAGTGCCTACCTTCCGGCTCCATCATCATCATCAGATCACTTCGATGATACCATTTCCAACGTAACTATTCAGAACCATTCATTTATTTATATTGTCATAGTCGCTTAACTATCTTCATTGTGATATCAATGTGAGACTGAAGTTCCGTTGTCCATTTCTGGTCTTCTTCATCAGTTCCACTTCATCAAATGTTACTTTTTGACTGTAAATGCTTAAGTACTCGATGAAAATACCAAAATCACTATATAGTTGCCTATAATATTTGAGGAATTCCCTCGATTCCTCATGGATCCCATCATCAGAACTGGATTTTGAAAAAAATGGGACCAATCTGAAAGCATATCCTATAAAGGGGAAAAAAATTGCAAATCGGTCCATAAACGAAGGAGTTCTGAGGTAAAAAACATTTAAAAAAAATGATAAAAAAAAAATACAACCGAATTGAATAACCTCCTACTTTTTTTTGAAGTCGGTTAAAAATAGTTTAATATTCTAGATAAAATAGCACTTACATGACCTAAGTGCATTACGGCATGAATGTAGGCGTCATCCTTCTCAATTTTGCGACGATATCTCTGTGTTGCTTCAGGATCATTCATGTTTATGTCTTTTGGCCATCCACCTTCAACGTGCCTCACGCCAGAACTTGTGTATTCAGCTCTAAATTTATGTAAGCAATGATGTAAGAAAAATTATTCCTTACTTTTACTTGACCTTATAATACTCGATAAGTGTAAGCTAGCACTTGTTTTAGAATAGCATAGCATGGACTGCTGATAGGCGAGGTTAAAAGGTCGATGGGGACCAAAACTAGTAATATATTTGAAATTAACCTTCCCGGCAGGTTCAAACCCTTATCTATGACAGTAGGACAAAAATATTGGAATAATCAAATGAAAGCATCATTACAGTCCTACGTAATGTCTGTTTGGACCAACAAAATACATAGTATATTTTGGTCCACTCCAACAGTTCGTTATCTTACCTGACAGAATTTACCCAGTGTTCAGACATAGTGCCTGTATTTTGGATGGCAACGCTCACTGGATTTCGAAGAATGTAGTCAGGGTAAAAAGCAGGATTATTAGGTATGCTCACTATCATTTCCGGGCCATGATCTTCAAACAAAGTTTGTCTTCCAAATTCTTTCCTACGCTTTTTGTATTCGTACACGAGTTCAATTTTTTCCGGCTTTTCCATGATTGTAAGATCAGTTCGAGCAAAGAACGTTCACTTTAGATAGCCTTTGTTAGATCGATAAACTTACGGGGTTACCTCGGCGATATGCTTTAAGTGTAGTCTTCAAAACAATCAATTAATTTTAAACAATATTGCGTCTTTTGTTTTGAAATTTTTGATAGATAAGGTACCATTGTTGTATCGCATAATGTAGACTGTAGCAACGAATCTTTCTAAATGTAGCTTGATAGCGTCTGGTGATCCAGACTGTCCAAGTAGCAACGCGTACTTCGGTACTAAATCAATTCCCAAAGGTACCTAAATAGCTTTCTTTATTAACTTTTTCGAAAACAAATCAATATTACAATTTCAAATTATTTAATAGAGTGGTATTGGATCAGCTTGCGTGGCTCGTCTTAGAGCCAGTACTATGAGGCGCGGTGGCGAGGCTGCTAGTTTCACGGTGCATTGCTCCAGAAGAATAGCCCAGCGGACGGCTCCTCGGTTCTCAGCTGGCATAGTCTTCAACTGGTCAATCTATAAATATTCAAAACATTAATTAGTCATTGTTTGTCCTTATATGTTCTTCAATGGCTCTATTTATTTGTCCTCCTTTGACGTATTATGAATCATCTATTATTAAAACTCTGACAGTGGTCACTGGCAAAGCTGGGCACCGTTAATCAAATAGTTAACTTCGTTAATCGTTAATCCGCTACAAAAAAAGTCAGCTTCGTTAAACGCTAAAGCGTTACATTTCGGAAGAATTAACGCAAGTTAACGTTAATCGTTAATCCGTTAATATGTGTAAAATTACATTTTTATATCGTTGCGTTAGTGAACTTAAAAAACTTATTGGGTTAGGTTCTGGAAGTTAACAGGTTATGAATAAAACAAAATACATGTATAATTCAAATGTGTAATTTAATCGTCGGACATAAGGTGCATATTCCCCTTCATGAACATTAACATGTTGAGCGCTAAGTAATAAAATGATCAAACGAAAAAAAATTCTTCGCAGTTTTCTCACTCGCACGCGCCGGCCAAATATATCTAGTTTTGTTTTTGTTTCACGCGCTGCCGCGCGCCGCCCGGCACTTGTCATTCATTTCATACTTGTCTGAACCTGTTTTTCGCGCCGCGCCGCGGTGCCGTGCGGTAAATAGTAGGCATTGGATTAACGATTAACGGACTTCTGCATATTAACGGAAGTTAATGTGTCCGTTAACATTTTTAAAAGTTAACTTAAAAGTTAATCTGTTAATCAAAATGTTAACTTCGTTAATTAACGATTAACGGATTAACGAGTTAATGCCCAGCTATGGTCACTGGTCACCAATCTTTATGCTCTATAGACAATTAAGTAAAAGTTTTTGGTTCTTCTATATGTAAACTCTTGAGAAAAAGATATAGGTACTAAAATTGTATCATTTACAGAATATCCCAATGTATCTTCCAGAACGTTGACGGGGAGTCGAGCAGTCAACTCTCCAGTATGGTCAGCAAAGCGAACCCGAATGTTATCTTCAGTACTATTGTCCCTGCAAAGCAACCAATTTTCAAAGCTGCTGTCACATTTAATTAGCCGATTAGACGAACGCGTATAAAATGCATACAAAGTGTGTAGTTCGTCCAAATCAAGATGCGTAAGCAGTGCATGCAATGACGCACAGAACGGCGCGCCGCCTGCGACTCGGTCGCGGACCTGTGTCACGGACGCCGCGCATGATCGTTCACCGCTCCATGCGGCCCAAGCCGCGGCTTCTCCTCCACCTGTGTGAATAACGATCAAAAAGAATTTACAGATTTACAAGGCAGACAAAAAACTGGCCAAGGGCGTATCGGGCCACGCCACGTACAGACTAGGGTTCCGGAGTTACCTCGACTTTCGTAATGACTGTCAAAGACGTAGGTAGGTCCTAATTGCCAAAATATGCAAACTCACTTGTTTTCATATTTTTGCAAGTAATAGCAAGATTAGAAATGAATGGTCGAACTAATTTTAGAAACACGACAAAGTAAATGATGCAATATTAATTTATTTACTACCGAAACAGAATTTAATCATACTATGAGAAATTTTGAATAAATATTGCAACATTGTTTACTAAAAAGGTGTGTCAGGTTTATCTCTGCGATAAACGCCCAAAAATATTGCTATTATTTTGATGGTCGTGGGTCGTCGTGTTGCGTCTCAGACAGTGTTAGATAATAAACGCTATAGTTAGAACTGTGACTCACGCGCCGTTGCCTGGTTACGTATATGCAGCCTTAAAGCCTCGGCGTCTGCTGTGTGCGGTTGGTGTGTGATCACGGTTTTTGCACAGACTTGCACGCTTACCGCCCGAGCTCGCCATGATACTCGAGCATCTGCTATGAAGAGCACGCTCTCTAATGGCCGCCATTCCCCTGCCCTGTATATGTGTAAAAAAACGATAAGTAAGTTTAGTAGTGAGTAGACTCAAGAATTTCAAGTCAAAAATCATTCTGCTCGTAAGTCATGAGAGCCTTTCTGCACTTACAGGGAAACAATATTGCAAGTTTTGAGGAAAGTTTATCCAGGAGAACTCTCGACTCGCAAAGCAGCAGCTAATCGCTCAGCTAATGCGTAAATCGTGATACATTTTAAAATAGGAACTTCGGAACCTTTGGATAGTGTCCATGTCAAAAATGTCCAAGGTGATGGCAGCAGGTGTTGTGTTGTCCATGATCTCCACACCGCGAACCGACATGTCTACACCTATGAAACAAAAAAAAAAAAACAAAATAACCGTTAGCTATAAAATGCTACGTTTCAATGAATTTTGAAAAGTAGATATGTGAATCATCGTACCGGCTCTAGTTTTTATAGTTTTCGCAGGCTTCACAGTCTTCACAACCACTAGCAAATCGACGTAAACGTTGTTACTTTCATCTAAGTAAAACAAGAAAAATATGAAGAGAGGTTAAGATTGATTGGAACTTTAATCCAGAGAGAGATGCGAGGCAACTCGCTGCGTGGTGGTATCTTCATGTGGCAGCGTGGGTGAGGGGAAAGCTAACAGCGAGGCTCTTTAATTTAAATCGACTTGTATTGTAGGTACTTCATTTCTTTAAGTCTATTCCATGCCGTTAGTAAGTTTTTAGCTGCGGTACCTACACAAATAATGAGTTTAGGGTTTCGTCCCTTATTTGGCAAAAACAGAACCCTTAAAGGATCACTTTGTTATCCGTCTGTTCGTCTGTCAAGACCCTTTTCAGAAACACGTTGAGGTATTAAGCTGAAATTAATATCAAATTCTTTCAGTCAGTCATCGACTACAAGTATAAACAAAGCAATTTTACTTGTTACGACAGTTCTGCAGTGATCCTATGAGTAGTTATGTAATATATATTCGAAGTTCATGATCAAATCATAACAATATTTCTATGGGACCTACTTGGAAGCATAATCATTCAACAAAAAAAAAAAAAAAAATACATTCAGCCGAACATAGAACCTGCTCCTTTTTGAAGTCGGTTAAAAAATCACTATTTGTGATTCGGAAAAATCTTCGAGACTCGATTCGGGAATCGAACCAGTGGCGTACTTAGATAAGTTTGTACGGAACCCTCGGTGCAAGATTCTGATTCGCATATGCCCGGTTTTTATAAATCAGAAACAGTAGGTATAATAATAACGAACGCACCTGGCAATTTCAAAACTTCAGCAAGCCCGTAATATCCAGAGGATTGTTTAGTAGGTATGTGGAGGAGCGGTAAGTACAGGGAAAAAGCTTCGCCGCTGTGGATGCTTACGTCCGACATACCTTCGTTGAGGGATAAGTAGAACGGAGAGGTCACCTTCCAAGAAAAAAGTAGATATGAAAATCAGATGAGTACCGGTACTGTAATCAGAAATTGATTTACTCCAAGACCAAAAAACCCGTGTTTAAAATGAACAAACAATAATGCAAAAGAAACTCACTTGGGGTCTGTAAGTTTCGTTATCACCAGTTTTAACGCAAATCTTCGGAGACGTAATTTCAACTGCGAAATGAATTTTAGTAAGTAGAAGCCTGTAGTAGAAGCTATGGTGAAAATGATTTATTGGATACTAAGTAAAAGATTCTTACCAACATCTCCCACTAAAAATCTCTCGTAAAAAGTAAGGACAAAGTATTCGGATCCCCAAACATCAACATTGATCGTGTCCACATTCGAGTCTCTTACTGTGAAGGATGTAACTCCTCTTGATTCACCATTTTTCTTCTTAGATCCTATAGTTCGAGGACTATTCTTTGCAATAACTATAGCGACAATCAAAGCATTTTTAATATTCATATTTAAATTATTTAATCTAACTTTTTGAACTCCCGCCATTTTTGACAATAGAAGTTGACAGTGCCTTCCAACTACCTTTCAGTCCGGAAATCAGTCAGTTTGCTTTTTTTAATGTGCGCCAAACACGAATGAATGACGAAGCAGACCATTCATTTTGCAGGTATTTTGTGTTTACAGTCTACTGGCTTCGTCCTTCTTTAAAGAGCGTTCAATAAATAAGACAATGCCAAAATGTACGATAGTTCTCTATTGCATTTTATTTGTTATTTCATTTCATAAGTCGAGAGATGTGAATGGCAATATAGTAACAGACTTATAAAGAGATGGTAACTTGCCAATATTAGAAAGATTTTTTGGCGGGATTTATTCGACTGAAGTTCAGCCGCTGTTATTCGCAAATTGAATCCGTTTTCGAATAGTGAACAAAGTATTCTAACTGTATGTGTATTCACATGGATGTGGCTTAAAAAGCTTAGTATCCAAGGCACAAAAATATTAAAAAAAAAATTGAATCCAAAGAAAACGTCAGCGAAAGATGACATAAAGCGTTAGCTTTACATCACAGAGTACCTTTTTATATATGCTTTATTACATACTCTTTGGATGACATCATGGGGAGTTTTTGGCGGGATTTCTTCGAGTGAAGTTCAGTGGCTGTCACAGTGGCTGTTTTAATTATTCGCAAATTGATTCCTAGTGGATATTGTGATGTAAAATTGGTGTTGTTTTGTATCCCAAGTGTCTGCGCAACTGGAATAATATGTGGAATCATTGAAATAGGCGCGGTCTCGGTAAAATGGAGCTGAGAATTTTATTGTAGTTTTAGCTACCTCAGCGAAGTTTGCTGAGAAGACTGAATCGATACATTTGCTGCCAAATACTTCAAAAAACATTAGAATGTGTTACACCTGCATTCTAATGTAAAACAAAAACTGATGACTAGGCAGCATGGTCTCTGACCTTAGCCTGTTCCACAAGGAACGAAAAAAAAAAAAAAGATGACATCATGACAAGGACACGGACAGACAACTGTCAAGAAAACCGCCAAAACACGTTATATTTATAATATCAATAATTTAGTAATTAAAAGTTAAATATAAGCCTGGGAAAACCAAAGGAGAAAATTTAAGAATCAATCATGTTATTTAAAGCGGAATCAAGTTCATCTAAGGAAACGAATGCTTTTGAGCCTCTTGAACTGGAAAGGATTGATGTAGATTACAAGGATTGTTCAAAACGGTTTCAAGAAGTGGCGAGAGATTTTTCAAAACAATATGCTCATATTTATTCTGCTAGACTGAATACTTTTAGGAACATTCTGACTCCTATTGTAATGAAGAAGTGGTCGAATCGGCATAAAATTTTGAAACTATGTGAACTTCGTGATAAGGGTACAACTTGCATTATAATTGGAACTTTGTTCAAGTTTCAAGAACTAAAACCTAGTATCCTGAAAGAATTGTCAGATCAATTGGAAATTATACCACAAGCACCTAGGTAAGACTAACGAACCATTCAAACATCAACAACTTTGAAATTCAGGCTATTCTATATCAAGTTGTTTGTTTCAGGACTCATTTTGTACATGATTCTGATAGCATAGTGTTGGAAGATGAGCTACAAAGAATCAAATTGGTTGGTGAATGTATTAATGTCCACTGTATTGTAACGGGTGTAGTTTGTGCTTTATTAGGTATGTCTATCTTGATAACGAGTATTTACTGTTACTTAAATTATTCATTATGCTTCTTTGCAATTATGAAAACAATTGATTCTTCTTTGCATTTAACTCAATATTTGTTTAGATCTCTACAGGTCATTTAACTCTTTACAGGTTGATGAATCATGGAAGTAAATCATACTTTATACTTTGAAGTTTTTAGTACAATTTTTTAACAAATAAATATATAGATTTGTAAACACTATACATTTTTAGGTTCTGAGGATGAGGATGGAATATTCACAGTTAGGGATGTGTGCTGGCCTGGTTGTGGTATTCAAAAACCATTACCAACATTGAGTGCAGACAGGTATATTTTCAATTTCTTTATCTAAAGAGGTTGAAGCACATTTGACATAAACATAATAACTGGGAAGGGAGTAGTATGTCCTTATATGAAATGTGTATATCTTTACAGATACATAGTTCTCATGTCTGGACTAAACACATCAAGAACAGCAGATCACATGTTTTCAATGCATCTGCTGATGGAATGGTTATCAGGACTGTCGGGCACGTCTGAATATCAGGAGGAAGTTTCGAAGATTGTCAGAGTTATAGTTGCTGGTAAGGATGCCTTTTTCATTTAAATAAAAAAAGTGAGTTTTTTTAAATTGGTGCATTCAATAAGGCTGTTTATATTTTTTCAGGTGGAGTATTAGCCAGTCACACAAATGAGAGTGGTGTGAATGAGTCAGAGTTCATTGCTGCAGTGGAAATGATGGACTCTTTAGCAGCAGCTGTTAGTGCTGTAGCACCCCTAGACCTGATGCCCAGTAGCAAAGACCCAACTGGAATAATGTTGCCACAAAAACCATTTCACTATTGTTAGTTCATTTTACAGGATTATTTAATAATAATGTTATTGAATGGATTAGTGATACTTTTTTCTGCTTTTCAGGTTTATTCCCTAAAGCAATTGAGTACAAATCATTCAATAGGGTCACAAATCCTTATGAATGTGAAATTGGAGGTTTGTTTGAATCTTTTACATGACTTGATAGATACTTATAAAAAAAGTAGTAAATGGGCTTATATTTTTTTTTTTTTTTAGGTTTTACATGTTTGGGTACCTCAGGTGAACCCATAAAAGACATAATGAGATACAGTAAGCTAGATGACACCTTGGAAGTAATGAAGAAAACTCTTCTTTGGAGAAATATTGCTCCAACTTGTCCTGATACCATACCATGCACTCCTTGCACAGAAACGGACCCTTTTATTATTTATAATTGTCCTGCTATATATTCCGGCTTTTCCATGATTGTAAGATCAGTTCGAGCAAAGAACGTTCACTTTAGATAGCCTTTGTTAGATCGATAAACTTACGGGGTTACCTCGGCGATATGCTTTAAGTGTAGTCTTCAAAACAATCAATTAATTTTAAACAATATTGCGTCTTTTGTTTTGAAATTTTTGATAGATAAGGTACCATTGTTGTATCGCATAATGTAGACTGTAGCAACGAATCTTTCTAAATGTAGCTTGATAGCGTCTGGTGATCCAGACTGTCCAAGTAGCAACGCGTACTTCGGTACTAAATCAATTCCCAAAGGTACCTAAATAGCTTTCTTTATTAACTTTTTCGAAAACAAATCAATATTACAATTTCAAATTATTTAATAGAGTGGTATTGGATCAGCTTGCGTGGCTCGTCTTAGAGCCAGTACTATGAGGCGCGGTGGCGAGGCTGCTAGTTTCACGGTGCATTGCTCCAGAAGAATAGCCCAGCGGACGGCTCCTCGGTTCTCAGCTGGCATAGTCTTCAACTGGTCAATCTATAAATATTCAAAACATTAATTAGTCATTGTTTGTCCTTATATGTTCTTCAATGGCTCTATTTATTTGTCCTCCTTTGACGTATTATGAATCATCTATTATTAAAACTCTGACAGTGGTCACTGGCAAAGCTGGGCACCGTTAATCAAATAGTTAACTTCGTTAATCGTTAATCCGCTACAAAAAAAGTCAGCTTCGTTAAACGCTAAAGCGTTACATTTCGGAAGAATTAACGCAAGTTAACGTTAATCGTTAATCCGTTAATATGTGTAAAATTACATTTTTATATCGTTGCGTTAGTGAACTTAAAAAACTTATTGGGTTAGGTTCTGGAAGTTAACAGGTTATGAATAAAACAAAATACATGTATAATTCAAATGTGTAATTTAATCGTCGGACATAAGGTGCATATTCCCCTTCATGAACATTAACATGTTGAGCGCTAAGTAATAAAATGATCAAACGAAAAAAAATTCTTCGCAGTTTTCTCACTCGCACGCGCCGGCCAAATATATCTAGTTTTGTTTTTGTTTCACGCGCTGCCGCGCGCCGCCCGGCACTTGTCATTCATTTCATACTTGTCTGAACCTGTTTTTCGCGCCGCGCCGCGGTGCCGTGCGGTAAATAGTAGGCATTGGATTAACGATTAACGGACTTCTGCATATTAACGGAAGTTAATGTGTCCGTTAACATTTTTAAAAGTTAACTTAAAAGTTAATCTGTTAATCAAAATGTTAACTTCGTTAATTAACGATTAACGGATTAACGAGTTAATGCCCAGCTATGGTCACTGGTCACCAATCTTTATGCTCTATAGACAATTAAGTAAAAGTTTTTGGTTCTTCTATATGTAAACTCTTGAGAAAAAGATATAGGTACTAAAATTGTATCATTTACAGAATATCCCAATGTATCTTCCAGAACGTTGACGGGGAGTCGAGCAGTCAACTCTCCAGTATGGTCAGCAAAGCGAACCCGAATGTTATCTTCAGTACTATTGTCCCTGCAAAGCAACCAATTTTCAAAGCTGCTGTCACATTTAATTAGCCGATTAGACGAACGCGTATAAAATGCATACAAAGTGTGTAGTTCGTCCAAATCAAGATGCGTAAGCAGTGCATGCAATGACGCACAGAACGGCGCGCCGCCTGCGACTCGGTCGCGGACCTGTGTCACGGACGCCGCGCATGATCGTTCACCGCTCCATGCGGCCCAAGCCGCGGCTTCTCCTCCACCTGTGTGAATAACGATCAAAAAGAATTTACAGATTTACAAGGCAGACAAAAAACTGGCCAAGGGCGTATCGGGCCACGCCACGTACAGACTAGGGTTCCGGAGTTACCTCGACTTTCGTAATGACTGTCAAAGACGTAGGTAGGTCCTAATTGCCAAAATATGCAAACTCACTTGTTTTCATATTTTTGCAAGTAATAGCAAGATTAGAAATGAATGGTCGAACTAATTTTAGAAACACGACAAAGTAAATGATGCAATATTAATTTATTTACTACCGAAACAGAATTTAATCATACTATGAGAAATTTTGAATAAATATTGCAACATTGTTTACTAAAAAGGTGTGTCAGGTTTATCTCTGCGATAAACGCCCAAAAATATTGCTATTATTTTGATGGTCGTGGGTCGTCGTGTTGCGTCTCAGACAGTGTTAGATAATAAACGCTATAGTTAGAACTGTGACTCACGCGCCGTTGCCTGGTTACGTATATGCAGCCTTAAAGCCTCGGCGTCTGCTGTGTGCGGTTGGTGTGTGATCACGGTTTTTGCACAGACTTGCACGCTTACCGCCCGAGCTCGCCATGATACTCGAGCATCTGCTATGAAGAGCACGCTCTCTAATGGCCGCCATTCCCCTGCCCTGTATATGTGTAAAAAAACGATAAGTAAGTTTAGTAGTGAGTAGACTCAAGAATTTCAAGTCAAAAATCATTCTGCTCGTAAGTCATGAGAGCCTTTCTGCACTTACAGGGAAACAATATTGCAAGTTTTGAGGAAAGTTTATCCAGGAGAACTCTCGACTCGCAAAGCAGCAGCTAATCGCTCAGCTAATGCGTAAATCGTGATACATTTTAAAATAGGAACTTCGGAACCTTTGGATAGTGTCCATGTCAAAAATGTCCAAGGTGATGGCAGCAGGTGTTGTGTTGTCCATGATCTCCACACCGCGAACCGACATGTCTACACCTATGAAACAAAAAAAAAAAAACAAAATAACCGTTAGCTATAAAATGCTACGTTTCAATGAATTTTGAAAAGTAGATATGTGAATCATCGTACCGGCTCTAGTTTTTATAGTTTTCGCAGGCTTCACAGTCTTCACAACCACTAGCAAATCGACGTAAACGTTGTTACTTTCATCTAAGTAAAACAAGAAAAATATGAAGAGAGGTTAAGATTGATTGGAACTTTAATCCAGAGAGAGATGCGAGGCAACTCGCTGCGTGGTGGTATCTTCATGTGGCAGCGTGGGTGAGGGGAAAGCTAACAGCGAGGCTCTTTAATTTAAATCGACTTGTATTGTAGGTACTTCATTTCTTTAAGTCTATTCCATGCCGTTAGTAAGTTTTTAGCTGCGGTACCTACACAAATAATGAGTTTAGGGTTTCGTCCCTTATTTGGCAAAAACAGAACCCTTAAAGGATCACTTTGTTATCCGTCTGTTCGTCTGTCAAGACCCTTTTCAGAAACACGTTGAGGTATTAAGCTGAAATTAATATCAAATTCTTTCAGTCAGTCATCGACTACAAGTATAAACAAAGCAATTTTACTTGTTACGACAGTTCTGCAGTGATCCTATGAGTAGTTATGTAATATATATTCGAAGTTCATGATCAAATCATAACAATATTTCTATGGGACCTACTTGGAAGCATAATCATTCAACAAAAAAAAAAAAAAAAATACATTCAGCCGAACATAGAACCTGCTCCTTTTTGAAGTCGGTTAAAAAATCACTATTTGTGATTCGGAAAAATCTTCGAGACTCGATTCGGGAATCGAACCAGTGGCGTACTTAGATAAGTTTGTACGGAACCCTCGGTGCAAGATTCTGATTCGCATATGCCCGGTTTTTATAAATCAGAAACAGTAGGTATAATAATAACGAACGCACCTGGCAATTTCAAAACTTCAGCAAGCCCGTAATATCCAGAGGATTGTTTAGTAGGTATGTGGAGGAGCGGTAAGTACAGGGAAAAAGCTTCGCCGCTGTGGATGCTTACGTCCGACATACCTTCGTTGAGGGATAAGTAGAACGGAGAGGTCACCTTCCAAGAAAAAAGTAGATATGAAAATCAGATGAGTACCGGTACTGTAATCAGAAATTGATTTACTCCAAGACCAAAAAACCCGTGTTTAAAATGAACAAACAATAATGCAAAAGAAACTCACTTGGGGTCTGTAAGTTTCGTTATCACCAGTTTTAACGCAAATCTTCGGAGACGTAATTTCAACTGCGAAATGAATTTTAGTAAGTAGAAGCCTGTAGTAGAAGCTATGGTGAAAATGATTTATTGGATACTAAGTAAAAGATTCTTACCAACATCTCCCACTAAAAATCTCTCGTAAAAAGTAAGGACAAAGTATTCGGATCCCCAAACATCAACATTGATCGTGTCCACATTCGAGTCTCTTACTGTGAAGGATGTAACTCCTCTTGATTCACCATTTTTCTTCTTAGATCCTATAGTTCGAGGACTATTCTTTGCAATAACTATAGCGACAATCAAAGCATTTTTAATATTCATATTTAAATTATTTAATCTAACTTTTTGAACTCCCGCCATTTTTGACAATAGAAGTTGACAGTGCCTTCCAACTACCTTTCAGTCCGGAAATCAGTCAGTTTGCTTTTTTTAATGTGCGCCAAACACGAATGAATGACGAAGCAGACCATTCATTTTGCAGGTATTTTGTGTTTACAGTCTACTGGCTTCGTCCTTCTTTAAAGAGCGTTCAATAAATAAGACAATGCCAAAATGTACGATAGTTCTCTATTGCATTTTATTTGTTATTTCATTTCATAAGTCGAGAGATGTGAATGGCAATATAGTAACAGACTTATAAAGAGATGGTAACTTGCCAATATTAGAAAGATTTTTTGGCGGGATTTATTCGACTGAAGTTCAGCCGCTGTTATTCGCAAATTGAATCCGTTTTCGAATAGTGAACAAAGTATTCTAACTGTATGTGTATTCACATGGATGTGGCTTAAAAAGCTTAGTATCCAAGGCACAAAAATATTAAAAAAAAAATTGAATCCAAAGAAAACGTCAGCGAAAGATGACATAAAGCGTTAGCTTTACATCACAGAGTACCTTTTTATATATGCTTTATTACATACTCTTTGGATGACATCATGGGGAGTTTTTGGCGGGATTTCTTCGAGTGAAGTTCAGTGGCTGTCACAGTGGCTGTTTTAATTATTCGCAAATTGATTCCTAGTGGATATTGTGATGTAAAATTGGTGTTGTTTTGTATCCCAAGTGTCTGCGCAACTGGAATAATATGTGGAATCATTGAAATAGGCGCGGTCTCGGTAAAATGGAGCTGAGAATTTTATTGTAGTTTTAGCTACCTCAGCGAAGTTTGCTGAGAAGACTGAATCGATACATTTGCTGCCAAATACTTCAAAAAACATTAGAATGTGTTACACCTGCATTCTAATGTAAAACAAAAACTGATGACTAGGCAGCATGGTCTCTGACCTTAGCCTGTTCCACAAGGAACGAAAAAAAAAAAAAAGATGACATCATGACAAGGACACGGACAGACAACTGTCAAGAAAACCGCCAAAACACGTTATATTTATAATATCAATAATTTAGTAATTAAAAGTTAAATATAAGCCTGGGAAAACCAAAGGAGAAAATTTAAGAATCAATCATGTTATTTAAAGCGGAATCAAGTTCATCTAAGGAAACGAATGCTTTTGAGCCTCTTGAACTGGAAAGGATTGATGTAGATTACAAGGATTGTTCAAAACGG
This sequence comes from Mythimna impura, assembly GCA_905147345.3. Classification (NCBI taxonomy): domain Eukaryota; kingdom Metazoa; phylum Arthropoda; class Insecta; order Lepidoptera; family Noctuidae; genus Mythimna; species Mythimna impura. The sequence continues at coordinate 14,911,435 of LR990357.1, read as the reverse complement.
TTTCAAGAAGTGGCGAGAGATTTTTCAAAACAATATGCTCATATTTATTCTGCTAGACTGAATACTTTTAGGAACATTCTGACTCCTATTGTAATGAAGAAGTGGTCGAATCGGCATAAAATTTTGAAACTATGTGAACTTCGTGATAAGGGTACAACTTGCATTATAATTGGAACTTTGTTCAAGTTTCAAGAACTAAAACCTAGTATCCTGAAAGAATTGTCAGATCAATTGGAAATTATACCACAAGCACCTAGGTAAGACTAACGAACCATTCAAACATCAACAACTTTGAAATTCAGGCTATTCTATATCAAGTTGTTTGTTTCAGGACTCATTTTGTACATGATTCTGATAGCATAGTGTTGGAAGATGAGCTACAAAGAATCAAATTGGTTGGTGAATGTATTAATGTCCACTGTATTGTAACGGGTGTAGTTTGTGCTTTATTAGGTATGTCTATCTTGATAACGAGTATTTACTGTTACTTAAATTATTCATTATGCTTCTTTGCAATTATGAAAACAATTGATTCTTCTTTGCATTTAACTCAATATTTGTTTAGATCTCTACAGGTCATTTAACTCTTTACAGGTTGATGAATCATGGAAGTAAATCATACTTTATACTTTGAAGTTTTTAGTACAATTTTTTAACAAATAAATATATAGATTTGTAAACACTATACATTTTTAGGTTCTGAGGATGAGGATGGAATATTCACAGTTAGGGATGTGTGCTGGCCTGGTTGTGGTATTCAAAAACCATTACCAACATTGAGTGCAGACAGGTATATTTTCAATTTCTTTATCTAAAGAGGTTGAAGCACATTTGACATAAACATAATAACTGGGAAGGGAGTAGTATGTCCTTATATGAAATGTGTATATCTTTACAGATACATAGTTCTCATGTCTGGACTAAACACATCAAGAACAGCAGATCACATGTTTTCAATGCATCTGCTGATGGAATGGTTATCAGGACTGTCGGGCACGTCTGAATATCAGGAGGAAGTTTCGAAGATTGTCAGAGTTATAGTTGCTGGTAAGGATGCCTTTTTCATTTAAATAAAAAAAGTGAGTTTTTTTAAATTGGTGCATTCAATAAGGCTGTTTATATTTTTTCAGGTGGAGTATTAGCCAGTCACACAAATGAGAGTGGTGTGAATGAGTCAGAGTTCATTGCTGCAGTGGAAATGATGGACTCTTTAGCAGCAGCTGTTAGTGCTGTAGCACCCCTAGACCTGATGCCCAGTAGCAAAGACCCAACTGGAATAATGTTGCCACAAAAACCATTTCACTATTGTTAGTTCATTTTACAGGATTATTTAATAATAATGTTATTGAATGGATTAGTGATACTTTTTTCTGCTTTTCAGGTTTATTCCCTAAAGCAATTGAGTACAAATCATTCAATAGGGTCACAAATCCTTATGAATGTGAAATTGGAGGTTTGTTTGAATCTTTTACATGACTTGATAGATACTTATAAAAAAAGTAGTAAATGGGCTTATATTTTTTTTTTTTTTTAGGTTTTACATGTTTGGGTACCTCAGGTGAACCCATAAAAGACATAATGAGATACAGTAAGCTAGATGACACCTTGGAAGTAATGAAGAAAACTCTTCTTTGGAGAAATATTGCTCCAACTTGTCCTGATACCATACCATGCACTCCTTGCACAGAAACGGACCCTTTTATTATTTATAATTGTCCTGCTATATATTTTAGTGGCAACTCTGCTGAATTTGCCACTGATCTTTATGAAGGTATTATGATTTAAAAACTGTTATAATAAAAAAAAAAAAATTAGACCATCTAATCATAACAGTGTAATGAGATAAAATTTTTATTTTTTAGGAGAGATTGGACAGCGCACCAGGCTAGTGTGTATACCAAACTTCTGTGATTCAATGACTGTAGCTCTAGTCAACTTGTCGAATTTGGAATGTTACAACATGAAATTTTCATAAGATCATTGTTTTATTTTGTAATTAAAATAATAAATTGCAATTTAAGTTGATTCAATTATTTTAGTAGAATCTAAAACAGTTTAAAATGAAATATGTAGGTAAAGAGATTTTATTTCTCCTTATACTCTTTAACCACACCACAAGGCGAGTATTAACCTTTTCACCGCCAGCGTACACAGAACGCGATGCCTCGCCTAGCGCCAAGCTATAAATGTATAACAAAATATATAGTAAACAGTAGTGACGAGGGTAGCATCATATCGATGAATGCTAATTATATACGTTAAGTTTTATTTATAATTTTATGGATATAAATAAAAACTGATTAAATATTTCCATATTTGTTATATTCCACAGTATCCGTATTAAGAAAAAACAATATAAATAATAATTATAAGTATCAAAGAAGCAAATACATTAACTCAATTAGAGCCATAAGAAATGAGCTACCTACATCTCTAATTGTTTCATGACGTCATTCTTTGACTTCATTTCAAGTCCTTGGCGCTTAGAGCACGTTAAATTCAATTCTGATTAGGGATGTGGTCTATGGTCTTTCTTCTGTTTGCCTACTCCCGTGTTTTATTAAACCGTTAGGTATGTAGGCGGCAGAACTTTTCATTGTACCTATTTATTGTGTTTTTCGAAATGGAAATATAATTATCGATAAGGATTGCTAACAACTATTTAATTCCGGTTCGGCACCCATCCGACGGTCGAAATTCGTCTATTTTCCCTTTGTTACAAAGTACCTAGTTAACTAAGTTCATATTTTACTGACCTCAAATTGTTTTCGATAATAATATTTCTAAATATTTCAGCGGGTGAAATCAAACAGTGATAACTTTCGCGCCACATCACTGGCCGACTATAATTATATAAAGTCCTTGGCGTTCTGGATCTGGGGAGAATAAAAATGCTCGGAGTTTTTGTTTTTGCCAATTTTAAGACAAATAAGGGCTTCTTTAGTGTGTAAAAATAAAAAAAACAGGGTATTAGACAGTGCTTTGAAATAATAAATTAAAAAAAAAAACCTGTTTTAAACAATAAATTTATTTTTTTATCATAGTTAAAATGAAGAGCTTCTAATGAAGTCGTGGCGCTGGTGGCACGAAAATCTGGAACTTCTATTGATGTCCGCGGCGGTGAAAAGGTTAAATGAGTGCTAATGAATCTGCATAACGAGGTTTACATTATGCTTAAACGCATAGAATACGTATTGTATACCTACATGCTTTATTTTTTCATTGAGCGACACTTCAGACAGCATGATTCATGTATTTATACTTGCAACACTGAATATGAATATACCACTAATTTTTAATGTGTACAAATACATAAAGGGCTTGTTGTTATTTATGTAGAGTCTAAATAAATAATATTTTTAAACAGCACAGTTATCAGCGTATTCAACCTGTACAATATTTTGGGATATAAACTATCCCAAATTATTGTACAGGTTGAATGAATGGCGATCAAAATGGAAAAACACTGCGCGTAATATTTTCTAGTACCTAGCTTGTGTTATGAATTTACCAATTATGTCAAATATTTGTGGACAATTTTAGGATTTTGACTACACAAATATGATCAGTAACGGGTATGAATAAAGCCCCATTTTTTTGTACTAATTAAAAAGTAGTGGTGACAGTGGTGTATCCAGAAAAGTGTTCATAACATGGTTCATCATAACTTACTCATGACCATGACTTATAATATTAATACGGAACAGTATTTTAAATCTTTATTTTTGCACAAGTTGCTTATAGATAATCCGCGAAATTTAAGTTTTCTTATGTTTTTTGCAGCTAAGGGTTATGTGGATTAAAATATGATTTGCGGACGTAATACGAATTTATTTACGGAATAATAATAAAGCCGTATAAAGTGTTACGGCTGCGTTAAGAAAATTTGATTTTCGTGGACTGGGCGCCGTTGGGCAATATGATATATTATGATCTTATGAGGTTTCTATTGCGTCATTCATTTTTTTTTGTTTACCCCTTATGGAAGCTATTGTCGTTCGTCCATGTTTTCTTGCGTAATAAGTCTTCCGTATTCGAATATCATAGTTTTTTCTGTTTGGTTTACATTAGAATGCGGGTGTAACACATTCTAATGTTTTTGAGGTATATGGCAGGAAATGTATCGATGCAGCCTTCTTAGCAAACTTCGCTGAGATAGCTAAAATCGCGCCTATTTCAATGATTCTACATATTATTCCAGTTACGCAGACACTTGAGATACAAAACTACACCAATGTTACATCACAATATCCACTAGGAATCAATTTGCGAATAATTAAATCAGCCACTGAACTTCACTCGAAATCCCGCCAAAAACTCTCTCTTGCGTCATTCATCATTAGTGCAACAGAAACTGCTAGAGGGCGCTACCGTCTAAAAAAATATTTTTTCTGCCTGGCAACTTTGTAGCGTTCCCGCTAGCTTGCTTTCCTCCCCCGCCCTGGCGTTCCCCCCTTCTCTATTACTCATCAATGGCTCAAAAGTAGTAGACGTGTTTAATTTGTTTTTCCGTGCTAATATTGCGTTCACGATGGGTTACTAGTACCTTAAGTTTGCACACCTGCGTGTGCCGTTACACGTAATTAAAAATGTTGTAAGTATAAGTTTTTTTTTTGTAAATGTATTTTGGTGGTGCTAACAATGAGGTCTTCCCATATTGCTTGTCTCGCGACTTTCCAAATTCCCTATCAACTATGACTGTTCAAGGGGTACAATAGTTCGTATTTTGACATTTATAATCATTTACATAGTACATAGGTACTTGTTTGTATATAACCCAAGCATGTAGTTGTTTCTTCTCTCACGTGTATTGACATAGTTTTTGTTGAGTGGTCGAGTCCGCTTTCACTAAGACCGAGTTGCGCGGGAGATCATCCGCCCCTAAGGCTACACACTGACCGATCTATGGTTACGACATTTCGTTAAATAAATACCAAGTGGTTCCAATCTCATTGTGAATGCTGGTGACGCTCACACGAGCAGGTCACCATAACATCATATTACAGTTATCAGCAATTTTGCAATAACTTTGAAATCAAATTATCCATTGTAGTTTCGCACCTTTTCTCAAATTGCAATGTATTTATTTATGGTTCAATATTGTGAGCTTTCACTACGACCAGATTGCTCGGGAGATCTATCATTACGACATTCCGTAAAACAAATGCCAAGCGGTTTACAATTTCATTATGTATGCTTGTGGCACACGCATGAGCAGGTCACCAGTTCATAACATCACATTACAGTTATCAGCAATTTTGCAGCGACTATGAAAATCCAAATTGACATATCTTTGCACCATTTCTCAAATTGCAATGAAATTATAACTAAAAGTTACAATGAGTAGTTATTTTTTAGCTTTAAATAAAATATGTATGTATATTTCCTACATCTAACTCTACTCCTCATCCAATGTATTTTACCATTCCAGTCAGCGCTTTACTTTTTCCTCATAATAAAACTGACAAATTGATAATAATCTATTAATCACTTGTTGTTGTTGCTGCTTGTTTGTTTTGTAATAAAAAATATATTGCACTGTATCAATTTTACTACAATAGATTTCCTTTCTTAAAGTTGTTGCTTACGAATGAAGTAGGTACTTGTTTCATAAATTAATTATACTGTTATCTCTGTAACCATAAAGAGGCCATAAGTTCGTTTGTCAGTGCATTACTCAGCATTGATTTGGTGGTAATCTCCTAGGACATTGCCATTGCTAAGATAATCAAGTTGAATAAGTTTATTTGTAAGCAAGTAAACATAATCAAAGTTAGATATGAAAACGATTTAGTTTAAAATAAATAAAATGAAACATTTTTCTTTTGCTTTAAAAAGTAAGTTGTCACAAACATAGTATGTAAGATTGTTGTGTTGAAGCAATTCCATTGAAAAGTTTTTTTTTTAACATTCATATGTGGCTTGCAATCAGTGAATGAAACACACATATTTAAATAAAAACAAACCTAGCATCAGATTTTGCTAGTCATACACATTTCATTTTCATATTTTTTAGACATTGTCATCTAACTCATCTATTAGGTATTACAATATAGGTACATGATGTGTACTTTGGTTAGCTTGGTGGGTGAGTCACCCATTTGTTTGGGATGTTACATACAATTGCTCAATGTTGCTCAATCATACTGAATTACATTGCAAGAATATTTTATCATTCCTTCAAATAGTATCAAAGATAAGCAAAAATTAATTATTGGTAAAAAATGAAATGTCTTTGTGATAAAATAACTAATAAAAAATAGTAGGAAGTATTTTTTTTAATGAATTGACCTGATTGCCATTACATTATTGTTTGTTTAAACTAATGTGCCCTAAAAAATCAAGCTTATCTTTATAGACATTTAATATTTTTATCTGTATTTATAAATTGGTGTTCAGCTTCTGTAAGCTAAAGCAAAAAAATATAATATTAATACCTTTATGCGGAAATAATAAATTCACGCGGTTAGTGAGTTATCGTAGCTAGCATATTAAAAGAATTAAAAAAAAAACATCTTTACGGTGTTTGAAAATAGTAACTCACGCCTCATGTTTCAACATTTTGCGCAATCATGGTTTGTTCATGTTGAAAGTCAATGCAATCAACTATTGAGACATGTAAGACGAAATATTCTGTACGTGAGTGGTCCTAGCACTGAGATTCGTAAATTGCCCATTATAGTTTTAAGCTATTTTCAACTTTATGTAGAAGACTTAAGAATCAATGAACGAAGTACAGTAGTAACTACGCTAGACGCTATCATTAGTGACGTCAATGGCTTCTATTGCAAACGTAGTAGGTACGTACGTTGTACGGTCGGCTCATCGGCTGTAAGCTAACATGGCCAATGATGTTTTGTAGTACTTTAACAAAGCACAATACGTATGTACCTGTTCTGCCCCTTTATCAGTTTATTGTCTGTAATACAAAAAAACAAATAATTTATTATCTTCATTCACTATACAGAATCGATACATATCTACATACTATTGATACTATATATGAGTTGATTAGATAAAGTATCGGGTTGTTACGTCGTCCAATATATTCATAGATAAAGTGTACAAGCACACTGTTTATGTCGTGATGGCTATAAACGAAATGCTAATAACATTTCAGTTATTCTATTTTGCATAATATAACGGGTTTGCTTGCTGTTGAGCGACTGACAACATTCTCAACTATTTATGCGAGCCTACGGAAAAAAAACTGGGCAAGTGCGAGTCGGACTCGCGCACTGAGGGTTCCGTACAAACTTCCCTAGGAAAACAGTTCAATTTCCAAAAGTTACGAAGATTTTTCCGAATCGCAAAAAAAAGTTTTTTTTTTGTGACGTAACTACAAATTTTCAATTTTTAGACTTTTTCCTATACTTGTGTTATGAGACCTTGCTTCATGCCAAATTTCAGGATACTAGGTCAACGGGAAGTATCCTATGAATTGTGATTCCCTCGAGGGTGTCGAAATATACGTTTTTTACGACATGAACGGCCGTATCTTTTTTTTCTTTAACTCAGAAGTTTGAATTTTTCATAGCTTCAAGCGACCGCAGACCTGAGTATATGATTTTTTTCAACTCGATACCTTCACGCGTTCTCGAGATAAAGGGTCTTCTTGACAGACAGACGGACGGACAACAAAGTGATCCTATAAGGGTTCCGTTTTTTCCTTTTGAGGTACGGAACCCTAAAAAGAACATGCTAATATAAGTATTAAAATACACGAAGCCGCATGCACAGTTCCGTAGTAATCATGTCGTGAATTTATGTAAATATATTAAAACACCAAGAAATCAATACCGAAGTCTAAACTTTTTTTTGTTTATCGCGGCCCTTGTCACAATAATGTGGTTCCAAGTATTTTGCAAAAAATACACACGGTAAGACAAATTCACATGACGTCACAAATTGACGTCAATTATCATATTTGTGGCTCATTGTAAAAAAGAGAATGTTGAATGAAGAGGGAAAACAAGGACAATAATTGGTTAGGTAATAAATTGCCAATCCATGCAACACAAAGAAATGATGAAAGATGGAGGAGATGGGGGAACGTGCAACAATAGGGAATATGCATGAAAAAAGTATTTCATATATTACTATTTATCAATAAATATATACAAAAATAGATTGCTAACTGTGAAAACAATATCAAAATTGTAGAAAAACAAACGAGATACAATTTGAAGCAAATACGACTTACGACTATATCTGTCTCTCTCGCGAAGACGCCGTTTTCTATTGGCGGCCGTACAGGCATCACGGACTTTGACCACCAAAGGCCATGTCAATTCTCCAGCTTTGAAGCTTTATAATAACTTCGTTGTTGATGGAGATATTTAATAATTATTACTTTTATATTTGTTTACGTAAGCTAAAAATTATATAATATTGCAAAACAAAAAAATGCAAGCATGTTCCATATTAATTCAATTGATAATCTTAGGGTAAAGATTAAATAAATAAAAAAATACAATTTATACAAACAACTAAAAAAAGTAACTCCAGACTTTGAATCGGGCTTATTTTTCAATTGTTTTATACACATTTGAGGTAAGTATCTATCAAACAATTGAAATAAGGATTTGAAAGGATAATCCACTTCTGATTTTATCAGTGTAGTAACAACAATGTTGATGTACCTATGTCTTTATGATATCTATTTTTAATGTGTTTGTTACTTTGTTAATACAAAATAGGTATGCTTATGCATAGCATCACAATAGAATATGTTTCTGGTAGCATTAACAATATGTCTAAAACTCTAAAATAAGATCTTGCATGGGAATGTGTTAACATTACTGGCTTGCTGTATATGAGGACAATGGTATATCTTTATATGTTCTCCCATGTTCTCCGATATTATCCGACTCAAATGTAATGAATACAGACTGCCGATTGACATTGTACTTACTTATTTTCTCGATTCTAAGGTAAGGTCTATCTCATGTTCTGTAACAGAATTTTAAATCGTCCTAAGCCAGAAAGCAAACATTTATTTCTTAATTGTACACAAATATTATTAGTTGGTTGGTTAATGGTTTACCGTGAAACATAATGGTATATTGTATTTTGTACTAATTTGTATGTTTGTTATTTTTCAGTGCCGCCATGGCGCCCTCACCGGACAGCTTCGTCCTTCGACAACAAAAACCATCATTTTCATCGGACTCTGATCTCGCTGCACTTGTTTTTGATTCTGTGGTGAGTTACATTTTTATTAGCAACCCTTCTATAACTACTTCAGCTAAAGATGAAATCCAACAAAAATTCTAGAGAATCAAACGAATTTATAGCTCACAGTTCCTGAATCAATGGTGTGGGGCTATATGATGGGTTTCAAACGTTGATTGCGGGCGATTTCATTCGAAATTAATACAGCCGTAGTTTCTTAATATTAAAATATGTAATTAAACATTTTCAGAGTTTGCACCGCTTCAAGAATGAGTGCCAGTTTTTGGGATCAGTCGCCGGCTTCGGCCGGCTCCCTTCTTACTAATGAAGAGTGCTTCATCCTGCTCGATGCCGACATCGACCAGCTCTTTAACAACAATGATGGTACGTATTGTAGAAGCTGCTTTGTAGTCGGTCCAAACGTTTGTGCACACAAAGAGTCTTGCGGACAAACGAACTTCAAACGTACGTTTTATTTGCGAGCTTTTATCTGCCCAAGCATGTTTTTCAATTTAAGTTTGTGTGAGGATCGTTCAAAGCAATTACTGCAACCGGCTCTGTCGGTAACTATTGTCATTATACAGAATTCATTTCGCCAATGTAAAACCTGTTGCTTTCGGTGTATTCAACCATACCTGCTACCAGACCTGTGAACAAAAGTTTAGCTTTTTTGCACCAAAAGTAATGTTTTTGTGTTACTGAACTAGCAATACTGCCTGTTACAGTGTTGCTAGCAACATGTTTGAAATATGCTATGAACGTTGTTGCGTAGTGGGAATGAACACAATGCTTCGTATTTTATGTCTATAAACATAGTTTTGAAATTGCTTGTTATGAAGAAACAATAAAATTATGACACACCATGTATCTTGTTGTTTCAACACAGAGAAATCGGGGGATTACTTATTTGTAACTAAACCAGTTCTTTTCAACGAAATTAGTTTGATTAATATGAATTTATAATTAATACCACTGTAATTTTCCGTAATATAGCACTTTTAAGTTGCATTGAATTAATATTTTCCTTATTTAGTCACTTGTGGATCATGGGCATCTCTCTCTGTGCGCGCTGTCTACGATATTTATGTCCCTATGAATGACTAGAATCATCATTTATAATAATCAAATGAGTAATTTCTAAGTAACAGGATAATAGGTTGTTTGTTCTAACTTACTTACGCAAAGCACATAGTATGATGTGCTTGAATCATGCGAGACTATAGTTTAGAATCTTAAGTCAAAAATTACACTAATATTATAAAGAGGTAAAGTTTGTTTTTTTGTTTGAAGGAGGTAATCTTTGAAAGTAATGGTCCGATTGCTTAAATTGTTTCACCGATAGAAAGCTGCTTTATTCCTAAGTGACTTAGGCTATATTTTATGTATGCGGGCGAATCCGCGGGCAAAAGCTTGTACCAAATAAAGCATATTATTTTTTAGATGAGCGTATTCTATAAATATCTTGATAGACAAAACAAAAGTAGCTTGTACCTGTAAATATTATTTCCATAAAAATAATTTGGTACTCACTCCAGATTTATTTTAGAACCGTTCCCACCGTAGATAACAGTGGTTTACATTTGATTTGTTACTTTATTTTTTTATTATCCTTTAATGTCCTACTGGTGGGCTACGCTCAAATCTTGCATTCTTTTCTCGTGCCATCTCGTACTAGGCCTTACTGAATGCGTCGAGATCGTTTCGCAAGCTCTTTCTGCGCCGGCCTCAACGGCAAGGTCCGACTTCTAGCATCCACTTAGACTTTTATCCAACCGTTACAGAACATGACCTGCTTGATAAAAATAATATTATAGGACGAAAGAAGTATGAAAATTAAGAATTTGTTTCAGCATACGATTGTAATTTGGCTGTTAACAATTAAATTTTTAGCATTTTTTAAGGTTCCATACCTCAAAAGGAAAAAACGGAACCTTTATAGGATCACTTTGTTGTCCGTCTGTCTGTCTGTCATGACCCTTTATCTCGGGAACGCGAGAAGGTATCTGGTTTAAATTATAATTTATATTTTAAGCTGTTAAAAAATCAAACTTCTAAATTAACGAATAAAAAAGATACGGTCGTTTATGTCGCAAACAGCGTACATTTCGACACTCTCAAAGGAATCAAAATTCATAGGGTACTTCCCGTTGACGTAGAATCCTGAAATTTGGCATGAAGCAAGGTCTCATAGCACAAGTATAGGAAAAATCTGAAAACTGTAAATTTGTAGTTACTTCACAAAAAAAAACTTTTTGCGATTCGGTAAAATCTTCGTAACTCAATTCGGGAATTGAACTGTTTTCATAGGTAAGTTTGTACGGAACTCTCAGTGCGCGAGTCCGACTCGCACTTGCCTGTTTTTTTTAAGAAAGTCATAATTGCCGGAACTATTTTAGAAGGAGTGGTGAACATTCAAGGTAAATGGCGTGCTAAATGTAGACGTATCCGGGCAGATAGACTATATTACTATTAAATAATATTGGTTATTTAATAATAATAATTGCATCTAAAGAAGGATTCACCAAATATCTATATATATACATACATATAACTAGCGGTTGCTTGCTTTTTAACCGACTTCAAAAAGGAGGAGGTTCTATGTTCGGCTGAATGTATGTTTATTATATTTGATGTAGAACTTATTACATTCCTTCGCTTGTCTTGGGCCCGCCAACAACTGTCCAATGCTATATTTACATCCAGTTGAGGATAGTCATAGTCGGGCTGTGGGATTGTTCGAAAAAGTTATGGTGGCCCTGGAACGTAAACGGCAACTGAAAGAACACAGCCACATACTCCTATTGCTCTTCCTACCCAGAGCGGCAGGAGTCATTTCATGATTTCTCGCTGAAAAAAAAAAAACTTTCACACCTACTCAAAACTTCTTCACGACGTAATCTGCATTCCTTTGCATTAATCATTAAAAGTCTGACACTCCCTCTCACCCCACTAAAGCGAGAGGAGTTATTTGATGAATTCTTAATTAAAAAATAAATATTATAGACCGTTTATTAATGCGCTATTAGCTGTTATTTTGTGTACCTTGGGTGAGTATTGCTCATAATAAATTATCGGGCGTTTGAGCAATGGTTGTTGCGATATTTTCAATGTTCTTAGTTTCAATGAACAAAATAGTATGTACATAACTACAAAAATTAGAGAAAATATTTATCTTTGACCTTCGATGGATGCGAGACGTACAGGACCGGTCGTTGTTGCGACACTTGGGGGAGACCTATGTCCAACAGTGGTCTTTCGGTTGAAATGATTGATGATGGTGGTATAAATCTTTGGTTTATGAACACCTTAGACAGCCTAATTTATTTTGTTTGTTTTTTTTTTTTCTAATTGCTCTAGTTATCTTCTTAATTATTATTTGTAGAGTTCTCTCTCTCACATGGAATCTTCAGAAGTGGAACTGCCGGTCCTCAAGCTTTAATGCTTATTATCTGATACCCTCACACAAAACAGAAGACGGAAGAGCAGTGGTGGCCGAGTGGTAACGGCCCCGACTTACGAGTTATAGGTTGCGGGTTCAAACCCAGCCAGGCGCATTACTTGTGTAATTTATTTCATCACCACTGCTCTCAAAACGGTGAAGGAAAACATCGTGAGGAAACCGGCATGTCCTAGAACCAAAAAATTCGAAGACATGTGACATCCACCAACACGCACTGGGCCCGCGTGGTGGATTACGGCCCTTTCCCTCTCCTAGAGAGGAGGCCTGAGTCCCAACAGTGGGAACATTATAAGGCCGACTATGCTATGCTATGCTCACACAAAACACAAAAAAAATTAGTGATGATTTTATGTGTATATAAAAATCAAGGGAACTTTACGGTGATTTTACTGTTTTAATCTACTGAGTGTATAAAAATACTGCTTTTAGACAGATCGTTAGAGAATTTTTGACTGATTATTACCGTGGCATCAAAAACATAAAACACAAATTTAATGTGATTCAATGTGCCAATTTGGGGTTAGTTTCGTTGTAGGTGCCTACTACTGCTTTTTACAAGTTTACTATTTTTGCTAATTACATCTTTCGATTCAAATCGCACGATGAATCACGAATTGTAGTTACCTAGTTTTTATTGTGTCAACAAATTAATAAGTAATCGTTAGTCGAAAATTGGAAGTCGACCAATAAGCAGTCTGTATGTAACATAATTCCAAGCCCCACCTACGGCCCGGGATCGTCGAGTTCTGATGCTTCGACATTATCACCTTATATCATTCACGTTGTTCTTAAAAACAATTTTGTGAGTAAAGTCCCGAGCATGACACGTGGTGTGTCACATGATGAGAACAGCTATCGTGTCGTCGACTACGTTTTTTTGGTACTTTTCCTTATTATCGCATTATAATTATCTATTGTGGAGATTTTTTAAGTTTAATTAGAATTGTTTATTGATTATTTCCTTACCCTTCTAATATCGACACTGTCTTTTTAGGAATAGTTTTTTTTAATTTTATTTTTTGTTATTGTTAGGCTTGTGTGTGACTACTATTTCAACTGATGGTAAACCATGATGTGATCAAAGATGGAGTATGCTTACCTAGAAGTAACCTATTCATTCTTAACTTAAAATCCCTAGGTTGTAGCAAGCAATTTAAATAAAAGGAATTTCACTCCTTAGATGTACGCACAATAAATGAGTTCCCACAACGTTTTGTATGTATGGGAGAGGACAATGTAATATGTAGTTTATGCTGTTCTAATGTTAGCCAGCCAACAAAGTAGTATGAGTACTCATAGTGCGCTGAACTAACGCAATTTAGGTTTTTGTTTGCAATTGATCTTTTCGCAAACGTTTCCTAAAATTTAGTTTCAGAAGCTAGTTAGATATCTAGCTAGATATACGAGCCACTTGTGACTAGCCAATATAATATAGTTATCGAAATGTTAATCCATCTTATAAATTCTTAAGCCACCTTACTTCATAATAAATATCTATAAAATATAATCACGCATTGGGGGCGTGGTCATCACAATAGAGGTTTAACAGTTTGTTCTAGAATGTTTTTGTGTGTCTGGTTTTCGGGGCAGGGATATAATACAAAGGGTCCATTACTATAGTTGTGCCTGAATAAAAGTTTAGGTAAGTGGCTTGGAATGGGGGCCCGTATTTTTTTTATCTGGCACTTGGTACTATAGTTTCATAATATCAATTTCATAACAAAAAATAAATGGCCAGATAAATATATATTTGTAATAAAAATCTGGCTTTAAGCACACAAAGTCCACATTTATGTAGAAAACTAAAATATTGATATTAAAAGGCAAAGAATAAGAACATAAGTTTTCAACTTAATTTTTGTTCAAAAGCTTTTTCAAGGCTAGAAACAATGAATTTAACGGACTTGCATTGGGTATCCAGTCCAACTGTTCCCATAGGGGTAAGGGTAGGGTAGCTACCAGGCTCTTGGGATATATAGATGTAGAAAAACTAAATGGTTACATAACCAATGGTTTGTATCAAAAACAACAGTGTCACGTACCTAATGGGTGCGCACAATCGTTCAGAGACAAACGTGTAGATCAGCACACGCGCTATTAATCGATGACCTTATTTGGCACTGACTGCCAGATAATGTATACTCTTTGTAATCTATTGGAACTATTTTATTGTTGGAAGACGTCAGCGTTTAACTGTCTTTAATGGAATTTTTTGTACCCACTGATAACTATAATTGGACTTATCAAGATGTGGTTCAAATAAAATTTATTTTAGGCATACTTTAATAAGTTTTATTAATACTGATCGTGTTTTTTTGAACATTTGCTTCGCTGCTGACGAAAACATATCTAAATAAAATATAGATCTCTCGTTGCTTTTGGTGGCTACCATGTCGACTATCTAATGTTTGCAAGCACACTGCCATCAATTACAACAACTGTACAGGTGGCAATGGGGACTCAATGCAGTGATATAATGGAAACTCACAATAATAATTTTCCTAACCGTTATTGGACCATATATTCAATAGTCGCTAATGACACGTTACAACAATAAATTCACAGTTCTAGAAAATTCTACCTGTCATCATTGTGGGCGGGTTGACGTACACGAATTAATATTAAATTGTTATATAATCGGACACATCTCCCTTGAGCAGTCGACGTAACATCCTGGAGTACAGGCGTCTTATCATGATTCGTGCCTTTGTTATCAGCATCCAATAATTATCTCGCGTGACCATTTGACATTATAACTATAATTAATGTGGATTATTCCTGACGCGACAGCACCCCCACGAACTAACCTCATGCAATGATAGTGAGCTAGGTCAACTTGATTAAATTAATATTTCTGTCACGTTACTTATAATATTTATTAGATAGAAGTCTGGTCGTTACGTTATAATGTAAACTCTTAATTTCTTGTATGTTCCCTAAACAAAACACCTCGGCACGCCGAAATTTGTTAGGTCTGCTGATCTTAGCGCTTATTACACGACACTCTTCTTGTTTTTTTTTTTAACGTGTTGACTATATTTTAGTACTTCTATCCTATAAATAAAATGAAAAGCTCTATGTAGGTATGCTTGTTACTTCACACTCGAACGCCTGGACCGAGTTGGATGAAATTTGGCCATGTCTTGGTAAATGATGAATGATATTTGTTTTGCAAATAGGTTTTAAAAACGATTTAAACTAGATGAGGCTGGTGTTTCCTAGCTGACTAAACTGAAAAGAAACACCGAAACAAACTCATAGGTTAAAGTCTGTTTTAAAATCCATACAGCATACATGTAATGGTCAAATCATATGAGTACCATGCAGATAGTGTCTGATATGGTCTTTTGAGGAAAGAAGCACACAGACTAAGTGGACCAGTCCAGTCAGTGCAAGCATTTGTCCAATGCATGTGGACAATACCAAGGAAAAGACATTTGGGTAAGCTACATAAAGTACTCAAATTGTCAGCCATATGTTAAAATTACTGGAATAAGCACAAATGATATCCTTTTGTCCTGGTAGTATGTCCCCTTGGGACCATTGTCTACTTTCATACGGGCGAAGCCGCTGAGAGCAGCTAGTTTTCAATCATTTATTTCATTCACTCAGTCAGTTCTAGTGCTTATGGTAGCAAGAATTTGGGACAAATAAATTTTATGTAGAATGGATCTTGAATTATTTATATTCACTTTAACTGGTTCTGATAATTCCTTTGTAGTCACCATCTCCATAGTTCAGTAAGTTCTTGGTTAAAAGCTTAGCGAGCAATTCAGTTTACTGTTAGATGTCTGAGTCTGTGCTTTGTCCCAGTCACCATTACTCTGCTTCACTGAAAGAGTAGTTACGGGTCGTGGTTTTTAATCCAGTCAGGTGTTTACCAATGCTCTCCACAATGGTGAAGGAAACCAACATGAGGGAAAATAGACGTATGATATCCACCAACCTGCACTAGACCCAAATGTTCGAGTTGCCCTCACTAGGAAGATAAATTATTCCCAGCAGCGGTAAAATTGCAGTATGATCTTGTGGGTATACCTTGACTTTGGAGTAATGGTGTGGAGTTAAATGTGTTGTACTGTACCCATCTATGTTCATCTGCTAAACGGGTTGTCGGTAGGTCCTTTCGAAGAAAGGTACGCTTTTTCGCCTTACCGCCCGTTTTCGCTGCGATCTCTATGTGTGTAGTCATATGTTTCTGCCTATATCCTAATACCTGCCATGTCAGCCATGAGTGCCTGACAGACTCACTATCTGTTCAGGCCATGTCACCGTGATGACTGACAAATCAAATCATCAAATTCAAATGACCGCAGTGTGCCGTCTATTACGCAAACAGCGTTATTTTCTACTAGAAAAGCAGCTTTCTATCGGTGAAAAAATTTAAGCAATCGGATTAGTACTTTCAGAGATTACCTCCTACAAACAAAAAAAAAAAAAACAAATTTTACCTCTTTATAATATTAGTGTAGAAGAGAAGTGTAGATTAGAAATGACTGTCATGGATGGCCCCAAGCAAGACATATTCAACATGGCCTGTTACTTCTATCTAAAACAAAAGTTATAGTGTATCTTTTATGAAAATGTTTATTTTTTTTAATTAAAATAAAGAAAAGGTAACACTTTCTTCTAGGTAATCAATTTAAACTATTTGGAATCAATATGCAAGAAACTAAAAGATGATTTAAAAATATATCTTAACCCATATATTATGTCCAAAGGGTCGGTAACGGACCCACACGAATTCGAGGCAATTAAGTCATTGTACATTTAATACCTGTAACACTTGAGACCAGCCATTCGAAGCTTGATAAACATCTTTTTTCTTATCTAACGCCGTTCCATTTCTTGTGATTGTGAGTGCACGTTTCGCTATTTAGAAATCAGACTCTCCAGTAAGTATGGCGCTGAACCACTACATCAAGTCTCTCGGTACTCAGCTGCCGAAAAACGGCGTACAACGGCCAGATCTGTTTGACAAATATAACAGGTACATGTACAGTAGAACGGCTTGTTGCCAATGTAGGTACCTATCGCATTGCTATCAGGGGTAAAAAATTTATGTGGAACAGAGAGTAAAGTCCCGCAAACTTCCGTTGAAAAGGGAGGATCCTCCGACCAGACGGGTGTTAAGTCTGGTGGGCAGCTGCCCGATAGATGGTTTCGGGATGTTCTATATGTTCTAAACGCGAGGAGAACTTTAATTGCGCGATGCAGGATTAGTTCTTATGTGACGCCATAGATGTCGCTACATGCCGATCATGTTATGGCTTGTGGATGTAGCTGTAAATAACGCTACCCTTTTGATAAAATCTCTTGGCAGCTCTGTGGACACTTTAGATTTCAGAAGATCCATAAGTAGAACGCTTCTAATGAGATATGGAAAGCCACGAAACAAGCCAGGTCCCTCATGCCCATCAACAACAAGACGAATACCGTCTGCAGTTCGCATTTTTGCAGCAGATCATATGATAATTACCCAACAAAGAAGATGGTGTGCTGTGTGTAAAAATAAGACTAGAAAAGCCTGTAAAAAACCCTGAAATTGGATTACATGATAAATGTTTTGCAACTTATCATGATAAATTGTATTAAGTGTTTAAGTTTTTTTTATAAAGTTTATTTCAATTTGATCTGACATGTTTCGAGTTATTTATTTAATATTTATAGGACAGCTATGTGCCCAGTGGGTCGTTAGTGACCCACCATAAAAAAAACACTCGATTTTTTTTTCACAAAAGTGATCTTACAGATATGTTTTTATTTAAACTTACCGTAATATATAAAAAAAAAAATCGGAGAAAATCATATATGGGTTAACAGTTAACGTTAAATTGGCGTAGCATTGATTCTTCCATTTGAGTTTATAATTATCATCAACCCCTTGGGCGCCCCGGGGGTATTATTATTATGTAATTGCCCGTTTTTACGTAAATCACCTAAAAATAAATAAATAAAAAAACTGGATTTTTCTAGGAAAAACAAAGATATACTTAGAAACTAAAATTTTCGGCTTAAAAAACGACAATTAAGCGTTTTTCAAGGTCATTCAAGTTGTACAGACGTATGTACTTACAATCGGCGCTCAAGGGGTTCGGTACCTCCTTTGTAGAAATATCCTCTCTCACACAATCCATCTATTGTTTCCTTTATCTAATTTTATAACCATTAATTTTTCAACATTCTCTATGACAAGTTCCATTCCTTCGCATCAGGTAGTAATCAATAGTTTCTGCCCAACTTCATAGGCGGAAGTTTATGTGTGTCGAGGCCAAATCTTATAACTTATCACTTTATGATGTGACCGACCATTACATGAAATTGTTGCATTTCGTGTTATAGCCGGCTAAAACTGGCCAAATTGTTTGAACGTTAACGTTTGATGATATGTCAATCTACGTTCGGCCGTATCATTAATGTAGTATGTCCATGATAATAAAAGGTCAAATAAATAAATAAAGAGGCATTTACGTATTGTAGTAAGTACAAAATAATAGGCTAAAATTAAAATAAGGTTTAGGGTTTATATAGATTTTGGGCAGCAGGAATGTTTGAAGAGTAACAGTGACCTTGGAATGCAAAGAGCAACTGAAAGAACACAGGTGGGTTTAGTTAGTAAAAGTCTGACACTCCTCCTCTAGCTACAACCAGAGCGGAGGAAGTTATTTGATGATTCCACACCTCAAAAAGGTTTATATTTAAGTAAAAAGCCAATTGCAATTAAAATAGGTTTTAGTAGACTCAACTGCATTATAAGTAATATCGTAACGGTATGCTACTGCACTTTTATCTTTCATTTTAAAATTATAATGCTGTTTATTTGTATTAATACTACATTTTAATAATAATTGTCTGCCGCCATGATACATGACAAAAACAAAGCGAAATCATCAACTCTATCGAAGGGCAATATTAGGTATTACTCCTGTATCGTGAGCGCGTTCACAACAATGTTAACTCGTATAATAGTAGACACCCAGGACACGGAACAACTATCTGTAGGCTATACGAATATTTGATCCGTGCGCGAATGGAACCCGCATATATTATACGATACGATCCCTCATGTTTGACCATATATCATGTAAACGAAGACTATTTCGTTTAGATGTGGCCCATAATTATCATGTACCATTTCATGAAAGTGTTGAACACATCATGAAATGTTCTCGCAACATGTATAAGCACAGTGATTTTGCATTACGAGACCGTGTAAAAATATACATATAGCCAATACGTTTACAAGGTGCATAGCGTTAGTGGAAACTGGCAACAGTGAAAGTTAAAGTTTACTAAATCTGCTACCAATCAATCCAATCTATCACCTCTGCTGTCGCAGAAATAATAAATGATATTTATTTTGCAAATAGGTTTAAAAAAAACACTTTTACACGTCAATTTTTTTTTTGTCGTCAGTTTAAACAGGTGTTTCCTAGCAGACTACCCTGAGAAGAAACACCGAAACAAACTCAGGGGTCAAAGTCTCTTTTAAAGTCCATACAGTAAACATGACTGTAATGGTCAAATCATATGAGAACCGTGCAGATTAGAAACTCAGATGGTCTTTTGAAAACAGGAGATATTGATAAAATCTGTTAATCAGTGAGACTAAATTAACCTAACATGATCTTATTTGCTAAATACCTTCTAGCTATCGCGATAGCAATCAGAAGTTGTTATTCATACTAAGTAAACGTATAATTACCCTAAAAATAATCATTTTTACACGAGAATACCTACCAACTGTCACGTTTTTACATTTTTAGTAGGCTACCAAGATTAAATCAAATTGCCTATATATAATTATTATTTCTACATTTAGAGGTTGTTTTCTCTTAGTTATCATTGACGATACAAAGCATGATAGGTACAATACAATATCACTATCTGCAAATAGTTTTATATAAACTATTTAAAGTGAAGAACTTTACTGGTTGCCAAGTCGAGTGCGTGGGTGTGTCTTGATAATCACTTGCTTGGTTAGTGACTGTAATTTGGAGATAAGAATAACGTCATCAGGCATCTTCTAAAAACATATTTGTCTTGAGTTACTGGCCTCTGATCATGTTTTCAATTGCATATCGCCTGTTTGCTAGATCCATTATTTATCTTGTCTCCAATGAAAATATGTTTTGACATTTAATTTTATAACATGTTGTTTGTCTTGTACTGCATATGGAATATTACGGACTTAAGGCGTGGCTATTTTAGTTCTGTTTAATTTATTTCCCTGTTATAAATAAACTAGTAAGAAATTCCAAGAAACGATCTATTTTATCGTCTTTTCGATGCCTAGGAACGATAAAGTTGATCGTTTCTTGCTTGCTGTGTATTCAGCAAGCAAGAAACGATTACCTACTTCTCGTATTTAAAAGTTATGTAGTAAGATATGCAATTTTACTAAGACCAGGAGGAACGACTTTACAATGAGAACACCTGGGATGACTAACCTGGTAGTTTCATAAAAGGCAGATTATAACGAATTAAACAAATGAATATTTATATCACAATATATGGGTTGAGTTGGCCATCATTTTTTATCACAAATGGCAAACTCAACCCTTTAGATCGCTATTTGCAACTGTACAACGCTCAAATAGTGCGTGGACAAACCGCAACTCAAACCACCATTTTATTTGTCAGCACCAAAGACGATTTTTTTTTTAGCCTATTCGGTCCCACTGCTGGGCAAAGGCCTCCCCCAACTTCTTCCAAGTATTCCTTTCCTGAGCCACCTCGAACCAGTCCTTGCGGTCGGCATCTAGGTCGTCTCGCCACCTCTTCCCAGGTCGACCTCGGCGGCGTCGTCCATCTTCAGGTACCCACTTTGTGGAGACCCTTGCCCACCGGTCGGAGTGCATGCGGCTGATGTGACCCGCCCAATCCCATTTTAGCTTGGCTGCCTTTTTTCCGACGTCCATAATTCAATTCTTTTGACGCAACGTGGTGTTCCTCACTCTGTCGGCCCTCTTGACACCCAGAATGCTGCACTCCATTGCTCGTTGGCAAACCCCAAGGCGAAAATTTTGCGAATCGGTGAGCGACCATGTCCGGGCAGGATACACATATCAATGAGTTTTCGCTTCAGGGAGATCGGTAGATCTCCCTTCATTAGTGTCTTCATGGACCAGTAGCTTTTCCATGCGTTTTTAATACGGCGATCAATTTCCTTCTGCTGCTAGTTTTCGAAAGAAACTAACTGACCCAAGTAGATATACTCATCGACATAGTTTATATCCTGCCCATCTACCTCGACCCTACGTTTAGTGCTGTTGGTCATACATTTAGTTTTAGACCGATTCATCGCGAGCCCCACCCTGAGGCTTGCCGTGCTTAGTTCTTGAAGCATGGACTGTAGTTCTAGAGCAGTAGGGGCAAAAAGGACAATGTCGTCGGCAAACCGAAGGTTGGTCAGCCTCTTACTACCGACTTCTATGCCCCTAGTCGCCCATGAGGTTGCCAGTGTTCTATAGATCTCCTCGAGAGTGCTTGTAAATAATTTCGGAGAGAGCGGGTAACCCTGTTTAACGCCTTTTTGTAACTTAAATTATGGTCCTGTAAAATTTAATTTAAATATTTTTCAAAAGGTCTATATATTGCTGTTCTAGTTCCTGGTTTTCTACAGATTTAAATATTTCGGAGTGTTTTATACTATCGAAAGCCTTCGTATAATCTACGAAGGCTGGGTATAGAGGTTTATTAAATTCTGAGTATTTTTCTAAAATTTTGTTTCAAGGTGTGTAGATGGTCGGTAGTTGAAAAGCTAGGTCGAAATCCGGCTTGTTCTGGGGGCTGATGTTTACCAAAGACATTATGTAAATATATTCTACCAATAGACAGGACATAGCGAACAAAATCGTAATCCGATACTTATTACCTAGTGGTCATAAGTCACTCAGTCTAGTATGACCCCTACACGTCAAGTCGTGTTTGTATCCGCTCTATGCACTAAAAGAAAATCATTTTCTGAGAAAATATTCCGAACTGCTATTGCAAATCTTACTATGGTAAAATGAATGGATCTAACTTCGATTTATTTTCGTTAATATTTTTGATATTTACGAAGTATTTAATTAGAATTCAATAATTTTTATAATTAGTTCCAGAACATTTTTGAATTTTGTGTTAATGCCATCTATTGCTGAAAAGCTTAACCTTACCATTATCACACACTGAGGCTCTACCACGAGCTTATAACATGATAAATTTTTCGACCTAAACCGAACTTTTAAAGGGATGGAGCTTTATAGGGTGTATAGCTCCATCACTCTTTTTCACTCGTACGACTAACATTTAACATTATCATGGTAAGGCCCCTGGTCACCTACCGGGCGATAGTCAAATAATTATAAATTTTGACAAATTTAATTCACGTGTTTGCTATTCAAAGCCAGATGGCGTCACTGAGGCATAGGATGACAGTTATTCTAAGTATATTTTTCTGATAGCCGCTCTATTGTATCTCTTTAAATCTCTTTGGTCAGCACAAGCTGCCATCTTATTTTTATCAGTACAAGCCGGTATCTTTTTTATCAATGCAAGCCGCCATCTCGTTTTGTCAGCAAAAGCTGTCATCTTATTTTTGTCAGCACAAGCCGGTATCTTTTTGTCAATGCAAGCCGCCATCTTATTTTGTCATTACAAGCCGCCATTGTTTTGACAGAGCTCGCCGCCATATTGTTTTGTCAATGTAAGCCGCCATCTTGTTTTTGTCAGCACAAGCCGGTATCTTTTTTGTCAATGCAAGCCGCCATCTTATTTTGTCAGTACAAGCCGCCATTGTTTTGACAGAGCACGCGGCCATATTGTTTTGTCAATGTAAGCCGCCATCTTGTTTTGTCAATGCACGCCGCCATCTTGTTTTGTCAATGCAAGCCGCCATCTTGTTTTGTCAATGCAAGCCGCCATCTTGTTTTGTCAATGCCAGCCGCCATCTTGTTTTGTCAGTACAAGCCGCCATTGTTTTGACTACACGCCGTCATCTTGTGCTGTCAATGCAAGCCGCCATCTTGTTTTGTCAGTATAACCTGCTATATTGTTCTGTCAATACAAGCAGCCATTATGAATTTTTTTCAATACAATTTCCTCACACAATTTCGTAAATATTATCCAAAACGGTCTCCCAAACAATGTAATTCAAGCGCCAGAAGTTCTTTATAACTTATTGCACTAAAATAATACATTGAAATGACTATCATAGATGTTAAAATTTGGTTCTACTATGTCATATTCTATGTTACGTTTCACCCATCGGCACCAGATTTTAGGATTATGAGCAGTAGGTATGTTATCGGTCTGAATGTCAACCTTTTCAATAATGAGTAGGTACCCTTACGGCTTAGCGAAACATAGTTCCGTTTTAAAGTTAAAGAATAACTTGACAAACTCTTCAAGTTTCACAGGTTCCCACGCAATAATTTAGTTTGACAGGTTCTTCTTCACGTAGATAATACTGACAGTGGATAACACCAGTTTAAAAACGATTTATCAAATTAACTTACAAAATAGTCATAACTTAATGTTTTATAGTTTTTTTTTTTGTAGTTAAGTACCTATATCTTCATTTTCTTCTTCAGCATTTGATAAAAAAGCTTTGTAATTCTGAAGCTCAAATAATGTGATATAGTAGAGACAAAAAAAAATCATGAAATAAAATACTTACATGAAACTGAATTAATCTAAAGTGACCCTAATGTTATATCGGGGCGATATTAAAAATATAAAGACGTTTTTATAATAACAGAAATTATTGTTATGACATTATCGCTTAAGATTTAAAGCATCACGACATCTGGGCGTTACTTTGACGTAATATCGTGCGACAGATAGGGTTCATATATATATTGACGTCTTCTCTCTTCACGCTGTATTTTGTACATTACTTATCTAAGCTACTTACCTTGAAGCTTCTGCGACTTGTTCATTCGCATTGCTCTAATTATTTTAATTAATTAATTGGATAAAAGTCAGTTTTGTTTAGTGTCTGAATCACAAAAATTGTGCAAAAATGTGTTGTTATAAAAGTAATGGAATGTGTGATCTGTGTAGGGAATTCCAGTTATCGCTGCTACAAAGTAAGCAATATGTTTTAATCGGCATTAAGTAAATACATTAAATGTATGGAACATCATGTAAATAAATAAAACGTAAAGAAAAATAATATTTAAGAATTAATGGGACATTATTAACTTATAAAGTTACTTTACATTGAATTAAAAAAATCAACGAAACTATTATTTCTTTAATCATACTATATATAAGCGTTTATGTGCCATCTATGTTACGAGATTAATAAAATATAAATAAACAGTAAGATTATTTACATTTTATTAATCTTTTTTTTAATATTATTATAGTGCAATATTTAAATACTCTCATAGTGTAATTACGCATCATGCTTTTTTCTAAGCTTCGAAATGATCAATCGGTGTCTTTTGTCGGCTAGTTTTAACACAAACATTATTCGAATGTAATCCCAAGGATGTGCTTTTGTATGTAGCCTTCAATTGTTTCTAAATATGTTCTTTGTCCACAGATCTGCTTAAAACCTTCCCCAGCGCTGCACCGAAGCCGGAATATGACGGCTACCACGACGACGTGTCGACGAGCTTGTACCCTCCGTCTCCACCGGAGATCAAGCCTAGCCGTGCCGAGCTTGCCAACGACCTTCTGCAGCAGCTAGACAACAACTGTAAACAAGGTAAATACGTCTTTTATTCTTCTTGGTTTTCCCGCCATTTCCCAACCACTGCAACTCCTGGAAGCCAGAATCTACGGTTGCGACCACATGAAAAGCGCCAACCTTGATGAGTCTTGCAGAAAATAATAAATGTCTTGAACCCTGCAACAAAATTAATCAGAAAAGAACTGCGGAGGAGTAGGGGAGTTAACAAGGTTTTAAAATACTTCCACTTTAGGCTTTTTCTTGCGGAGTTAGTTTGGACTGTAGTACCTAATCACTAGGTATGTTACTATATAATAACCATAAATAAAGTGTAACCAACCGTTTCAGATTTGAGATACAATAAAGGCATATCTTTACTGGTCGTATAACATGACATAGTATAGCTAAGGCTCTTTAGAATTTAGATGTCATCAAATACCTACACCTGCTCTGGGTGGAGCGAGAGAGTCAGACTTTTACTGACTATAAGCCACCCGTGTTCCTTCAGTTGCTGTTTGCTTTCCAGGGCCACGATAACTCTTTCGAACAATCCGCAGCCCTAGATTTACGTACATGCCGTGTGATGCTTTATAGACCACGAAAAGGTTTTGTATTTCATTTTCAGCTCAATATCAGTGCTAAAATAATATGATTCGCGACAATTTCTCTTGTTACTATTGTTAGTATCATGCATGTTGTCAGAAGTAAATAAATCTCAAAGTTCGTCAATGTAGTTATCTACTGTTTTTATCGCTTCCATGAGTTATTTGTCAAACTTTGTAAAGTCATCCTGCGTTGTAAGGTCAAAAATAAATTCTTTGCTATTTTCTTAGTCTTCATAAGTAAACTTTGAATGTTTTATCGATAATCAGGTTCCACATTCTACATGTTGATCGAATAAATATTCGATCTTGCGAAAGAAAAAATATGTCTTATGTGGGTCAAGAATTTTACCTTAAAAGTGTTAAGTTTCTTGCTTATATCCATTTCCTTATTTGAAATGATTTTGGCGTGATATTGGTGAGAGTCTCAAGGAAGAACATAAGCTCTGTGATCTGCCACTGTATTGAGAGAGGAATGTAATCATTTGGATTAGGTAGATGAGCAACCGGCTGTCAGCACATGTTGCTACTTGAATCTTTCTGCACATTCATCACTTTTACGTATGTGTTTCTATAATTAGGTATGGTATCAAGCTTTATTTAAAGTATCACAATATTAACATTGACACTCTACCATTATTTGATTACGTGTTAGACAGTAGTAAATAAAATTGAACCTAATATCTTGTTTGAGGTATGCTATCAAAAACGAGATTTGGAATATTTCTATGTCAGCAATATCAACAAGAGTTTCCTGCATGCGTGCATGCCGTGCTGGCATGCACGCATGCAGGAAACTCTCGCATATGTAGTCATAGCATTAAATAACGTTGTGAGATATTGCAGTGGTGGATGTATGTAACCATTTGAGGTAGTATATTAAAATATCAACAGCTTAAGCAGTAGATAATATGTTACCGGCAATCTGCATTAATCCGGTATTCGATATTGGTTTTTTCTATACAATACCTAGGCAATGTATAAAATACCTAAAACGTATAGGTAATGTATGAAATATTATTTATTTTATACTTTGCCTAGGTATTCTAGACAATACCGAATACGCAGCTGGTAATGTGTGCAAAAGACGAAAGCAATTATAGGGTAATTTTAGGGCACCCCGACACGGACAAGTTAGGTTAGAAGGCTAAGACTTGTAAGCAAATTACATTATGTTACTTATTGTCAGAAGAACATTAACATTGATAAATATAGACCAAAATCTATTTATTTTACACATTGCCAGTGGACTAGCAGGTTGTGTATACAATCCCTAGGAATTGTATACATTACCTAGGTAAAGTATGTAATGGACAATAATATTCATATTATTTCATACATTGCCTGGAAGCCCAAGGTATTCAATACACTGCCTAGATATTGTATAGAATACCTGAATTATACAGATTGCCGGAAACAGATACACCATTATTTCGTTACGTGATTTTGTTCACGGTTAACATAATTAATTATTGTAGATATTTCCGATTACTTCAAGGCTGCAATCAAACTTAAGATTTAAGCGTAATGTGATACACTTAGATAGCAAGATGTGACACACCTCTAACCCATTACTTGTCACTTAACGTTTGCGTGATTTTAACCGATGTTATCAACGGTTGCTAATTAGCAATTAAAGCAGATAATGCACTGGGTAGCTCAGCTGTGCCAGCCAATAGGATCAATCGTGGCGTGCCGTTAGTGATACCTAATTGGTTAATACAGTTTGGTGTAACCAATCCGAATAATAGTGACGCAGCTTATGTATGCCTAATTGGATATCACAGACCTTCAGCGGCAGTCGGGTTGGACAACTAAACTGATGATAAGTAAGCCTGCTAGTTTAGTGCGTTGTCTGTGAATGTTGTCAATTATAATATTTAGCTATAACATTTACAATAGGCGCTCGTAAAACTTGTCATAAAGAACTACAGTATGAAGATGTTATCCATTAAGTAAGCAGACAAAATTCGTTAGTTTATTTGCAAAATTGATCTTCGGGACCCTCATCACAGCCAAGGCCAAATTAGAAAAAATCCTACATTAACAATTAACAATCCTTCAACATGTAGCACGAATATCGACATTGGGTAAACAGTATTTTCAGTTGAGCTGTTGAGATATACATATTTTATTTACAACAGAATATTAGTACAATATACTTCTAAACACTAAACTGATAAACACTTAATAAGTATATATTTTAAACTGAAAATAATAGGAATAAACGCTTACTAACTTTGAGTTCTTCTTAACTCATTGGGCATTGAAAAATTCATCCACATCGTTTTCGATGGGAAAAGTTGCAGAAAGAAAGCTTGCAGCAGCAATGCCATATTAAATTGTAAGGCCCAGCTCGCTGGTCACTTGAAGAGTTGAGTAGCTTGCTTCTGTCCCGAAAAACTCGAAGAGCACTCTGGTGCCCTAGCGCTAACCCCAAACGTGCTTATTTCAGTTTCAGTTATATTGCTTGAAAATTAGCCGCGGTCAATTAATGTGATTGCTTCGATTCGCATATAACTTGAATTACTTAATTTAAAGCCATTAATTTAAATGGCAGTTCCTTATTTCAACATTAAATACATTATTCGCTATCAGAAAAATATACTTTATAAAATGTAAAAATAAGTAGGATTTATTACAAAACAATTAAGCACGTGCAGTTTTCAAAAAGTTGAAAAGTATCCAAATAGAAAGGGCCATCGGGCACAGGTTGTTGCACTGCTGATTGTGACACGTCGTCGAGGCCTCGATCAATTGCACATACAGACAGAACGTGGCTGCTGTCCACGGCATGTACTTGATACTATGAAAGCACGGCTACATAACTTCGCTTTTTCTCATATTAAATATAACATGTATTTTGTGATCTTAATAATTATGTTCTTATTGATTATTAATAGATTTCCTACATACAAAGTTCGTCATTATAATTCTAAGTAAATACGCAACCAGGAAAATTAGTATTGTCAATATTATTATTTCCCTACAGATGTAGTGTGAAGATAACAAAAATACAAGTTCTTTTCATCCAATCGAAATCAAGTTAAATGTAGGATCATACATTTATATTTCATGCATGTATGTTGATTAGGCAGGCAGCGAAATGAAAATGTGAACGCAGCGTTGCACATTGGAGTTGTATTTATGATGTAGGGTCGCCGAGAGTAGTGGGGAAAGGCGCGGGGCCCGGCGAGCGGGCGGGCGTGCGCGTGCGCGCTCAGTACTAACTTGCGCCGCGCCGCGTTTACTGGTGATCGTTCTTTGTTTTGCAACCCGTGACAATAAATTCGAGTCGAGAAGCACATTTCGAGCGCTCGCGCTCTCGTTTTAACCTATGTCTGCCTCCGTCGATGCGCTGTCTGGACGCCGTTAGAATGAAGTGCCACTATCGTTGCATCTGGAATAAAGAAATAGTTTTCAATTCACAAAAGCTTGTTAAAAGACGTTAGATCTCAGGTTCTGGCCCTTGAACCTTCAACGACGAACATTGCTCATACCACGAGGATTCCAGTTTTAGAATACCACTGCCCATATAATCGTTTATCGTTAGAACTGTATTGTAGCAGTAAGGACATTAAAGGACATTCTTGTTTGGAATAGTAAAGCAGTTTCTATAACATAATTGGACTTCGTGATGGCTCTAGCAGATATGTATGTTGGTAGGTGGTCATGGCTTTTTATTATTTTTATATTTAGTTGATATTATTTGTTTTGTTATTCAGAGTCATTCTGGCGGAAAGGCGAACTCAAGGTCTTAATGCTCCAGTTATTGTTTTGTTCTTTGTGTACTTTAATGTTTATATCACATATCACTGAATCTCAATTTTACTGGTTTTTGTGTGGTAAGAGGTACCAACAGCGTTCAGCTCGAATGTTTGCTCCAATTAAGTAACTGGACACATTAACGATTCGATTTGGAGCGATAACTCAACTGCGCAACAAACTTGTTTGTTTGTATAACAACATGGATACAGTTCAAGCTTCACTTTGCCGGAAACATTATGAGTATGACGTACACTGATATCAATAAAAATAATGCTGATGATGTTGCCTAAGGACTCACTAATATTCATACTTGATGATATTAATCTAACAGTATTAATACGTAAATATAAATAAAGATTTCTTAACATTCGTATTAAGTTTTAATATAGTCTGTCGGTGGCATGTTGCAGCTTATTTATCTCATAAACTTTCATGGTGGAATTCAAGTCCCTCTGCTCAGCAAACATACCATAGCATGCTTAGGTTGTAGTACAAGTTACAAGTTATAGCATGCTCAGATTTTAACTATTCAGTAATGTGAACTAATCATTGGCTTCCCAGCAGCTTTCAAGTTTTCGTGTTGTATATGACACATTTTAACATTAATGTTAGCAAGTTCTCGAAGAATAGTTTATATCTAAGAATTGCTGTTCGCTGATAGCTTGGGCCGTGTTTTCTGATAAACCAGTTCGCGCACAAGGCGACCTCGCTTGTTCGCTCGCCCAATAATTAAACGACTTATTGACCACTTGTTTCCATTCCTACACATTGATACAGATATGACCTACCAATACACCTTTCGAATGTAGGATAAATAGTTATCTTGGCACGTATTGTGAACGTGATACAATATAGTCTACTTTTTACTTTGATTGCCTTGGTCTGGTTAATTTTCATTGTCTTTTTATTGAACGCGTTTACATTAAAATTTGTTACTTTTGGATGTTTAGGGAAATATGGCTATATAAATTAAATGATTATCCGCTTTGAGCTTCCGACATACGCCTACGATACACCTTGCATGTGCTAGAGGCCTAATGTTAATTGAAAAACAAAGTACCGTTGAATGAATTCAGAGTAAAAAACATGGTCACTATTCTGCTACGGTTATAAAAACTTTCGGTTAAGCCTGATTCGAGACAAGTTTATGACAACAAGGCCGAATCGGCTATTTAGATATTTTCAACTTGGAATATTCCTAACTTTTCCTCGAATGGTAGCGGTTTTGATCACAAACAAGTTTTAAATAAAATGTTGACATCGCTGTAGCGAACTTATCTAGTGATTTGCTATCGAGGGCGCGGTGTCACCGAACTCTGATTGTGCAGGTTTATCTGGGGTCAGGGTGTTGCAGCCAACCGAGCCACTTGGCAGATATTGGTCGCTAACTTAACGATTCTATAACAGCATACATACAAAGAAATACTATTCATAGTATGTTAAATTGATGTTCTTTTCTCCTCTTAAGGTCTGAGACACCAATCTGAACAATTACGTCCAATTGGTTGTTGATTGCTCTGCGGCGACAGTCATCTCTGTTCGTTGCGCTTAAATTCTTGATAAGTAGTTGTCTACTTACACATTTTGTATTGCCACGGAATCATTGTTCTGCGTTGCAAATCATTTTTGTATCTATTCAAGTGATATTTTGGTTCTATTCAAGTTTTGGGAATCAAATTAGTCAAAGATATAAACAGAACAAAGATACTTCCATCAATAAATCTATCTTGTTTATGTCTTAGGTGATACTAGTAGCTTGCTACAAATGTACTTATTTGTCGATAATTTTCTGGTCCACGACCTAAAGTGGGTTGATGATTGTTCTTGGTTGAATAATGGACATTTAATAAAGTATAAATAGAGTAATTAATGATCGAACAATGGCCCATCACTTGTTCGGGCGTCTGCGTGCAACATGAGACACTGTTTATTTAGTTCAGGGTGGATATCTACTTTGCATCTTTGCTTACGTTGTAGACCTAATACCAACGCTTATGACTTGAATAATTTATTGTTTTGCATAATTTGTCTATTTTAATCGTCAACGGAATTTTCCTAACAAATCTAATGATTGTTGCAATTATACATTATGTATCCCTTTAAACGGTTGTTCCTTTTAAATATTTATGAAAGCTGTAATTATTAAAAAAAAAAAGTTTTAATTTATTTATAATGAAATCCTTCTGATCGTCTCGCATACTGTTGTAATATAATTAAGTATAGCAAATCTTATCAATCATAGTGTACAATTAAAATTAAAATGCAATTCAAAAATTAAACTCTTGTTTATTTTTCTTTACAGAGAATATCTTCTCCAATTGGCTAGAAGAGAAATCGGAGCTTCCCATTTTTGAGAATATCTCGCAAGTACCGGAACGCGTAGAGCCGCCTCCTCCCGTGTCGCTGCCCATCGCGCCTACCTACGTCGCGCCGCAACCCACGGAGGACCTCCTCCGGGAGTTCGAGACCGTATACGGTGCTGTAGAGTTGACTCACCTCACTCCGCCACAGAGTCCCCCCGGACCTGCCACTCAACTGCTACTAAGCTACGCTCAACAAGCACAATGCGCCACATTCGCGCCCGCGCTCCCGCTCGCGCCGCCGCAGCAGCAGTGGGCGCCGGTGCCGGAGCTGGCGCCGCACGTGGACTGCGGCTACGAGGACGTGGAGGAGCTCGTGCGGCACCGCGCCGCGCAGCTGGCGTCCCCGCAGCAGTCGCCCGACAGCGCCAGCGTGTCTCCGCAGTCGTCGCCGCCGTCGTCGCCGCGCTCGTCCTACACCGACGATGAGTGGTCGTCGTCGTCGTCCCGACCCAAGCCTTACTCGCGCCCCTCCGACGACCGTCGCTCTCGCAAGAAGGAGCAGAACAAAAATGCTGCGACGCGTTACCGCCAGAAGAAGAAGGCTGAGATCGAAGATCTTCTCAATGAGGAACAGCAGATGCGCGAGAGGAACTCAAAACTCAGCGACAAGTGTTCCGACTTACAACGCGAAATCCGCTACCTAAAGGGATTAATGCGCGACCTGTACAAGGCCAAAGGCCTTATCAAATAAACCTCCACCACCGCCACCTCCAGAGATCGGATACTGTCATTATGGCGCGACAGAGAAGCGCGCATTGTGAACCCTGTTCAAAAAGAAGTTGTGGGAGTTTCGTATATTTTTGATGATAATTAACATTAAGATATATAGATATTATTTGTACCTCAGATAAGCAGATCTAAACTCATCGAGCAGTAAGAAACATTTTTCATTAGTTGAGGGATACAAAATAACACCAACTAAGATAAAGGTGGCGCCCTTTCTCATCTTTCATTTTTCTTTCATTCTAGAGGATAGGTCGCATTCATTGTAATGAAAATATGAACTGTATACATATTCGCGTTAACGACTGTTCTGAAGTATTTTTGTAACACCCATGTTTAAATCAATTGTTTATATTTTAAATCAATTATTGTATTTTATTGTCACCTTATAAATTCATGTTTTGTGTTTTCTTACAATATAAGGAATGCGACGGCGTATTATTTTTGTTTTATTTGATTATGGACATCAGTTTTGCAACCAAATTCGTAGTTGAGGGGATAACATGATTAAATGTTAACAATTGTAGGAGGTTCCTGATAATCGACTTGCATAATAGCACTGACCTCAATAATGTACAATAACTTCAATTACGTTGGAATTATTTATGAGGTATTAGAAATTTGCGAGGTATTTTTAGAATCTTGCAATAACTTATGTCTTCATTCAGGCCTCTTGTCCACGCCACGGTTTTTCAACCGTACGGCTAACACGCCGTACGGTTGAAAAACCGTGAGAGCTTGTACATGACACGGCAAAACCACCGGGCGAGACATCGGCCAAGTACGGCTCAGTAGCGTTTTATCTGGAGCTGTGCAGGACGTGCGTCATGAATTTTCATACGAAAAAAAAAAAGATTATCGTTGCTTATTACATATATAGGAAACTGAAAAAAGTAAAAAAAAAGAGAAAGAAGGTTTTGGATACATCCGATTTTAGAAAAAAGGGAGGAATATGGCGCATTTCATACACTTGTCAAGAATCAACTGAGGGAAGATGAAAACAAGTTTTACAATTATTTTAGAATGCAGAAAACTACATTCGACAACTTGCTTAAAAAATTATACCAGAAACTAAAAATGTAAATGAATAAATATTTCTTTCCAGGAATCATATTTAAGCCGCTTATTTTTATAATCATCGATAGTCTTATCCCCTATTATAGGCCTTTCCTGAATCAGTGTAATTAATAATTCTTGATTTATGCTCATTTTATAACAAAATCGGGAATCAACGTACGTAAACCGTCACGAAACCGTGCGTAGGTCCGGCGTCATCTACACACTCCTATAGACTGCCATACAACACTGTTGAAAATCACGCCGTGCGTAGACGCGGCGCGCCGAGGGGCAGACACGGCGCACACGGCGGCGGAGCCGTGCCGTGGCGCCGCCGTGCACGTGTACAAGCTTCCATAGTGATCCATACAACACTGACGACCGTGCCTAGACACGGCGAATTAACCGTAGGTTTTCACGCCGAAAAACCGTGTGTGTACAAGAGGCCTTACGATTGAGGATTTTTGAAACATTACTAATTAGTAGACATCAAATAGTATTATTTAGTGCAGTAATTGTAAAGTTTTGAAAGGAGCAAAGTCTATTCACACTAACGGAACTGATAATGCCGGTTCGTTTGACCTCAAGTGCATCGAAGCGTCAGATTTCGGCGAAACGACAGGTTTTTTTTTGGTATAAATACCTACATTCTACAATCAACGTACTGAATCTCGCTGAGAGTTTGCTTCAACACTACCTACTCAGTGACGATGTGAATCGAAGATAAATGTATTGTTTCCATTCGGCAAGATTTTCTTCAAACTTGACTTTCTTGGAAATTTAACAGGAACTGGAGTTTTCTGCGAACGATACAATAGAACGGCTACGCTTAGCGCAGGGTGGATAAATCGAATGTATACAACTTTAAATCAAGCTAAGTATTTTTTTTACATCTCTAAAAGAAACGATTAACAAACAAAAAAACTACTTCTAATTAAAAAAAAAGACTAAAAAAAAGTGTGTGTACTTATGTACACGCGTTAGAAGTTATACTTCTTTGGCGTATGGAAAAAAAATAACTAAAATGCAGTAGTGATTAACGATAAATATTAAAATTAATCAATAAAATTAATCAATAGGTAAATTATACATACCGACAATTAACCTCAAATCTATAAATGCACTCAAAACAGTTTATTCAAATCAGTTTTATCACTAATATTCAATATATATATATATATATATATATATAGATATACTAATAAATAATATATTATTAGTATCACCGTCGTATATGAAATTGATTTAATAAAAACACCAAAATAATATTTATTTATTCACTCTGTTTAATTGTACTCTTACAAAACACGTGTTCTAAATATAAAAATACTAGAATATACAACTTGAACATAGTTATCAATTTTCATGCATGCCACCTAGAACTAACTTCACGATGTAGAATTTAGGTGTCGGTGTGCGCGCGCATCGTAAAAATTCACTCTCATCATTTTTCTCTATCGCGCCAAAAGAAGTATAACTTCAAAAAGTGCAAAATAACTTTAATTTCGGAAGTCGGTGTTTCTATAATAGTTTTGTCTCTTCGTTATTTGACCGTTGTATTTTTTTTTTTTGTAATTTTACACTTTTAAGTTGTGGTGTCCCTCAGCCGGATCAGTTCGATGGTATAGCCAGAGTGCATCTCATGACAATTCTAATAAAACCAAACACGGCTAGGATGCATTGATATATTACAGGGTTCCGGGGCCTACCTTTCGGCTTCATCATCAGATGTATCCCCTCCCCTCTTCCTTCAATCAGTCATCGACTACACGTAGGTATAAACAAAGCAGTTTTACTTGTTACTACAGTTCTACTATGATCCTATGAGGAGTTCGGTTCCATATCATCGAAGTTCATCATATTTTCATAACAATATATCTATGGGATCAATACGGGAAATTTCAAAATCGGTTCACAATTAATCTAAAAATCGGTAAACATACATAAAAAAAAATAGATACATCCTTTTTAAAGTCGGATAAAAACTAGATCGTCCACAAGTCCCTTGTGAACAATATGGTGAAGATTGAGAGTGAGTCGACCAGGGTCGCGTACCTTATACCTACTTTTTTTTTTTTTTTTTTCGGTGGGAAAATCATCTTATGACATCCCCCGCTCTTGGGCGAGGCGGGAGATAGTGTCAGACTTTTACTGACTAAAAACCCACTCCTGTTCCTTCGTCCCAGGGCCCCGGGTTTCGTTTTCACACTACCCATGGCCCCAGTAGGCTTCGACCCTGCTGGGCCCCTACGATTTGCTGACATCTCCCTGAGGCGCGCGTGGAACAATACGCGCCGTCGACGACTTGGGCTTGGTTCGGACGGTTACCGGACGGTCGGACGGCGGGCTACCCATTGCTCGCCGTCCGCAAGCCCGCGCCTACGGTGGCCGGAAATCGGGATCGGAATCCCGGCGGCGGTTGGGGCGTGAGGACCGTTGCCTCACGCGATCGGCCGCCTCCTTTGCTAGCATTACTGCTTCGCAGAAGGAGGCGACCGCCTGCCACTCCTCGCTCCGGACCATGGCCTGTACCAAAGCCCGGCGCGAGAGATCGCCACCGCCGATCGCCCCCACGAGGACACGGCGTTGCTCTGCCCAAGCGGGGCACACCTCCACCGTGTGCTCCACCGTGTCCTCCGGGCGGTCCACACAGTGGCGACACCCGGGCGTCGCTTCCGCACGAATCCGGTGCAGGAAATTCCCGAACTTACCGTGTTCGGTGAGAACCTGCGTCATGCGAAAGGTGAGGACGCCGTGAGGTCTTTCCAACCACGCCTCAAAGAAGGGACTTACCGCCATAATTGTGGCGTGCCAAACCTTATACCTACTCAGAATATCATCAAGATATTCGCTTCAGGGATGAAGGTGATACAAGTTTATAATTCGGCCTCTACACACCCCGACGACCAAGTAGAAACCATGTTTAGGGATGTATCCAGAGTTGTTATAAGACTCACTTCACCGTAGTCATAGGGGACTTTAACGCGAAACTGGGGCAAACGAAGTGGGGCAATTTGGACTTGGACGTCGGATCGCCGGCGACACATACTGGCTAGTTTTATGAAGAAGGATATCATGACGAACTCCTTCTTCAAAAAGTGTGAGCATAGAAGGTGGACCTGGCAAAGCCTTGATGGTGCGACCAAAAATGAGATAAGTTTTTTACATGGCGGGACCTGACCTTCACAGCCCTGTAACTGGATAACACGATACCTCTTGGCTAGTGACTTCATCCTATTGATGAAGAAGTAAATATTCAATGATATCTCTGTGATCATTGCGATTAAAACTGGAAGTGATCATGGTAAGAGGTACATTGAATATCAATATCAAGCTTGAAAGGTCTCGACTGGTAAAGTCTACGTTCCGTCCAGCATAGATCCAGATTCAAAAGTCAGAGCTTTCAGCTCGAACTCCACAATCGTTTCGAGTGCCTAGGAAGCTCTGTAGAGGAATAAAACGATGGGTTCGTGAGAACCGTGCATACGTTCGGGACTAAGTTTTTCAAGACGCACCGTAAATAAGAATAAGAGGATCTCTGATCCAACTCTCGAGCTCATGAAAAAGAGGCGTGAGATAATTTTGCAGTCTTCAGACGATGAGTGCATATACCGGTAGCTCAATAACGGATCTCCAAGTCTTTGAAACGCGATCGCCGCCGCTTTGATACCGAGAGGTTTAAAGATGCGTTTGAGTGGAATAAGAGCTCCAAAATGTTTGCAAGAGATCTGTCTATTAGGCAGAGCCAGCTCACGAAACTGAAGACCGACGATAGACTTGCGATTGTAGTAAACGACCCAAGAACTAGATTGATCCGACACTATACCGAAGATATTCCGGACGTCAGTCTGTACGAGATTAGGATGGCTCTGAAGCAGCGTAAAAACAACACGGCATCGGACAAGGACGAAATTACGGCCGAACTTCTGAAGGCGGGTGGAAAACGGTCTTTAGGCCCTTCAGAAGCTGTTTGATTCCGTCATACTTTTTTGGGGGCCGAGTCACCCGCGTCCGTAGGAGAATACCTGAAGCAAGTCCCTACACGTGGTCCCCGGGTGGTGCTAATCAGGTGACACTAACTGGTGGTAGGTTTCGACCGTTGGCTTGCGACCACCCACTGAGCAAAGACGTACCGCCAAACGGCCTGGCCGTGTTCCGGTATGATGCTCAGTGTAGCCAGTCTAGAGGAGTTGGGTCGAAATAGCTGTTCCAGCGCAAGCAGACCATCCTGGCTCGTGCTGATGGGGAGGAATCGGGAGGCTGGTCGCGGAGGGTAGCGGGATCCGAGGCACGGTTGCCGCTGGCCGACCGCAGGTAGCTGGGGGCCCAAGTAATGTGCTAGCCACACATGAAAGGCTGCCCCGCCAACTGTCGAAAAATCCCGGAATGCGCCATCGTGCTGGTTGGCGACCAGACGAGAGGGCCCGATGGACATTCCCGGGGGGGCTCGGGCGTCCCCGCAGTCTCCAGACTAGTCCCCCAATGATGTCGTCCTTTCAGTGCGTGCCTGAGGGTTAGCTGCGTGGAACCTCATTTCACTTCCTTCTCCTCTCCTCCCTTCACCCAAATAATGAAAAGGAAAAGTAAGAGACAAGTTAGACAGCGGCTGCACTCCCTCTCTCACAAAGTGCACCTCATTAACATACGAGGTCTGCACTCAAATCTCGTCGCAGTCCACCACCACCTCGAGACTGAAAAACCAGCTCTCTTCTTCCTTTCGGAGACGCAGATCAGAGGTCCGTCCGACGTGTCGTACCTTTCTTACCCAGGTTTTACCTTGGAGCACAACTTCAAACCACGTGCGGGTGTATGTATGTACGCCCGGGACGACATCTGCTATCGGCGTCTCCGTAACCTTGAGGACTCCAGGTTCTCGACGCTTTGGACTTTGGTGGACACAGGCCTAGATAAAATAATCTACGCTTGTGTCTACCGCTCGCACAGCGGAGATCAAGAGACATCCGGGCTCACACAACATCTGAGTGAGGCGGCGGATGCGGCTCAGCAGCGGTACCCTTCTGCTCAATTGGTGTTACTGGGGGATTTTAATGCCCACCACCAAGAGTGGCTTTTCCCGTACCAGTCCACAGACCACGCTGGGCGAGAGGTGCGAAAGCTAGCGCTAGCATTAAATCTCGCCCAGCTGGTCCAGGGGGCAACGAGGGTGCCGGATGTGGATTCGCACACAGCCAATTGCCTGGACCTTTTGCTGACAACAGATCCAGACCGCTACTCTGTGTCGATATGTTCGCCTTTAGGCAGTTCCGACCACTGTCTGGTTAAGTCTGTGTCTGTCTACTCCCCGCCCGATCCCAGCCCTAGAGGCACCCGGCGGGTTTGGCGATACAGGTCAGCAGATTGGGATGGCTTGCGGTCTTTCTTCGCATGCTATCCTTGGCAGCCCACTTGCTTTTCTTCAGATGATGCTTCGTCGTGCGTAGATGCCGTGACGGATGTGTTGCGGCAGGGGATGGAGTACTTCATCCCATTCTCTGACGTAACAATGTCTGGCCAAGCTCGTCCATGGTTTGGCGCCGAATGTGATCGCGCAGACGCGCTTAAGCACGCGGCATATCGAGCTTGGGCTGACGCTCGTACGCGCAAAGCAAGCGACGTGGCTCAGAAGAAGAAGGCCTTTAACAGGGCTGCCAAGTCCTGCAAGAAGGTGTTGCAGAGGTCTCGGTTTGACCACATAAGCAGAATTGGGAGCAAACTTGCTTCATACCCCGCAGGTAGTAAAGCGTTTTGGTCCCTGGCTAAGTCGGTTGAATCGAACTTTTGCCGTCCCTCACTTCCGCCATTGCTGAAACCCGATGGGTCGCTGGCTCACACCGCTGAGGAGAAAGCAAACTTGTTTGCCTCTCTTTTTGCGGAATCTTCTCGTCTGAATTCTGGTGACGCACGGCCACCTGTTTCTCCTGATGGATGCGCGACGAGGATGTCAGACGTTCGTATCCATCAAAAGGACGTTCGTAGGGTCCTGCGTAATCTCGATGTGAACAAAGCTAGCGGCCCCGACGGGATACCAGCTATTGTGCTTAAAACTTGTGCGCCTGAATTGTCTCCGATCATGACACGCCTATTTCGCATCTCATATGAGACTGGAAAAGTGCCGATTGCATGGAAGCAAGCTAACGTGCAGCCTGTGCCCAAGAAGGGCAGTCGAGCTGACCCGGCAAACTACAGACTCATCTCTGTTACGTCCGTCCTCTGTAAGAGTATGGAACAGGTGCTAAACAAGAAACTTCTGGCATACCTAGAAGCTAACGACATCCTCAGTGACCGGCAATACGGTTTTCGCCAAAATCGGTCCACTGGGGACCTTCTAGCGTATGCCATTCACATCTGGAGCGAAGCCATCGAGAAGCATGGGGAAGCGCTTGCCGTCTCCCTTGATATCTCGAAGGCTTTCGATAGGGTCTGGCACGAAAGCCTCATTGCTAAGCTTCCTTCCTTCGGTCTACCCACTGGTCTGTGTGATTGGATCGCAGACTTCTTGAGGGATCGATCCATCCGAGTGGTCGTTGATGGCTGCTCGTCCGGTCAAATGGATATTAATGCCGGGGTCCCTCAGGGGTCGGTACTCTCGGCAACACTGTTTTTGCTGCACATAAATGACTTACTTAAACCCGGTATCTTTGGGTATGCAGACGACAGCACTGTTGCCGAGAGATATGTGGCTGACGCACGCGCTAGTGGGTCACAGATCCAGTCATCCCGAGAGGCTATGGTTGAACGCTTGAACTCGTCCTTGAAGGCGGTCTCCGATTGGGGCGATGCCAATCTGGTCAAGTTCAATGCAACTAAAACCCAAGCGTGTCTTTTTTCCGCTAAACGGAGTCAATTCCACCCGGCTCCATCTTTCCGAGGTGTGACCGTGCCAATAACCGACCATCTTGATCTTCTTGGCGTTACGCTGACGTCAACTCTCAACTTTGGGCCATACATCGAAGCAAAGGCTCAACTGCCAGCAAAAAAGCTGGGAATCCTCGCGAAGGTCAGACGGTACTTCACGCCGGAACAGCTGCTAAAACTTTATCAAGCGCAAGTTCGATCGTGTATGGAGTACTGCTCTCATCTTTGGGACGGGTCTGCCAAATACCAGCTTGATGCGATAGAGTCAATTGAGAGGCGAGCCAAGAGGATCATTGGCAATGATGCACTTGTTGAGTCGAAGCTCCAAAGCCTTGGACATCGCCGCCGAGTTGCTGGCCTGTCGGTTTTCTATCGTTTACATTTCGGGGAGTGTGCACTGGAATTGCACAATCTAATTCCGCCAAGTCCGTTCCATCATCGGACCACTAGACGTACGGCGTTGCGCCACCGGTACATGGTGGACATCCCACACATACGCACAAAACGTTTTAAGAACACATTTATTATGCGTACAGCCAAGGAGTGGAATTCCTTGCCGGAGTCTGTGTTTCCTGATAGCTACAACTTAGGGGTCTTTAAGTCAAGAGTGAATAGGCTACTTCTAGGCAAGCGTGCTCCATCGTCGACCACATCATCGCTTACCATCAGGTGAGATGGTGGTCAAACGCGAGCCTATCATTAATAAAAAAAAAAAAAAAAAAAATACTCGAGGGAAAAACACCACAGGCAAGGAGCAGAGGTGTGGTGGTACTCTTCTTTAAGAAGTTCGTGCCCTGCTGAAGAATTATAGGCCTGTCGGTACAGGATGCTGATCATAGTGGCAGCCCTTTCCAGACACCCTATTTTCTGGGCGATGAGTGGGTAACGAGCAATAAACTAACTATTCCAGACCATAGCATAGTCGGC
This sequence comes from Mythimna impura, assembly GCA_905147345.3. Taxonomy (NCBI): domain Eukaryota; kingdom Metazoa; phylum Arthropoda; class Insecta; order Lepidoptera; family Noctuidae; genus Mythimna; species Mythimna impura. The sequence goes on along the minus strand of LR990357.1, from coordinate 14,869,843 downwards.
CTTATGATGTTCCCACTGCTGGGACTCAGGGCTCCTCTCTAGGAGAGGGAATGGGCCGTAATCCACCATGCGGGCCCAGTGCGGGTTGGTGGATGGCACATGTCTTCGAATTTTCGGTTCTAGGACGTGCCGGTTTCCTCACGATGTTTTCCTTCACCGTTTTGAGAGCAGTGGTGATGAAATAAATTACACAAAGTAATGCACCTGGCTGGGTTTGAACCTGCGACCTACAACTCGTAAGTCGGAGCTGTTACCACTCGGCCACCACTGCTTCCAGACCATGCAACTGATTTATTATGATGTAGGCTTGTATTCACTTCACAGCGAGCCGTGGGACAGTCACCAGACTAAATGTTGTTCACACAGCTACCGACAGAAAAAAGAGCCCCGCGTCTCTGCGGTCGGAAGTTTTATCCGTTCGGCTCGTGCAAACGTCAGCGTAGATGCTGTAAAAGTGACATGTGACGTATCAGTCGACGTCAGCATCACTTCGCTCGTTCATTCGTTCTCAAGCTTTCGTACTATTGACTTCACATACAGGGCCATCTCACTTTTGAGCTATGGCTACAAGTTGTTTTTCAGAGTCATCACGAACCGTCTCGCGCGTAGGTTCGACGAATTCCGGGCTGAAAGTCGTCGAATCTACGTGCGAGGCTGGAAGTTCCAGCCTCCCAAACTAGCCTGATTCCGAAAAGCTTCAGCACTGAAGACCACATACATACGCTGCGGCAAGTTATACAGAAGACTGAGGAGTACAATCTGCCTCTCTGCTTAGCGTTTGTGGACTACGAGACAGCCTTTGATTCGATCGAGACTTGGGCTGTACCTACTGCAGTATCTCCAACGGTGCTAGATTGACTATCAGTACCTACGTCGAAGTGCTGAAAAGTTTGTAAAAAAACGCCACCATCTCAGTCCGACTTCAGGACCGGACCTAGAAACCTATCCTCTTGCAGCGGGGTGTGGGGCAGGGAGACGTCATTTCACGGAAACTGTTCTGGAATGGAGGGATTGATGTCAATGCCGAGTAGGTACCTACACCTTCGGTTTACCGACGAAATAGTAGTCATGGCTGGAGAAGCTCAGTATAATGCTCGGTGACCTTAGTAGGGCTTCTAGGGAAAGAGTGGGTCTTAAAATGAACATGGACAAAACCAAAGTCTCGACCTGATGTGAGTTCCGGAGTTGTGGACGATAATGTTGATTTCTGAATATTAAAAAAAAAATGTAGTGATTCTAGGTAGATACTTTTCTACCTATAGATAATTAAAACGATTCGTAAGGTTCAAATTATAAAACAAACGCGTCCTAAGTACGGTTTTGACCGAAGCCAATCAAAATGAATTTATACTAATCAACAGTATTGACGGTAACATTTGGGTATTACTAGTAGATATCAAAAAACCTCGGTGAAGAATTCGACACAATGAGATCTACTGATTGATGTACACATATCGTAGGTATAACTGAGCTCAAGTAGGAACCTACGTAATCGGCAATAAATATGACACTACTGCATAAAACCAGCCGAGAACTTTGATTTTATCTTCCATTTATAATCAGAATGTTTTGCCTTATTAATTTATTATAGTCAATCCAAGACCAGGCTAACAAATAAGTCGAGGTTTATTAATATTATCTTACAGTATAATTTATAATTGACTAATAAATAAAAAAAATATCATGTCGTCATTTAGTTAAATGGACGACCAATATTTTATCGTGGTACATTCCCGGCAAAGGGAAAACTTTTCCAATAATAGTGAGATAAGGGCGAGTTCAAAGTGGGTCGTAAGTATGCATGCAGCGTTCTCGCTAATGGCGTGAGGACAGGGCAAGGCCCTGCAATAGTTGATTAGACGGTACCTCTTCGAATGATAACAATGTACCTACATAATATATTGTGCGTCGCTGACGCTAGAAACTTATTGAATTAAAACGCGTACGGGACCGCGATAACAAATAATAATTTGTTGGAGAAAATTCCAGCGCGCTACCACACTGCAGGGAGGCAGCTCTGGTCTGCTGATAATTTAACCAAGTTTGGTTGTACCTACATACTTTAAAGAGGAACCCGACGAACATAAATATTGACGTGCATCAAGTACCTGCGTGAATAAAAGCACTGCACGGCACTGCCCACGCTCGAAGAGTGCCCTTCCTGGTCCCTGAACAGTGGATCCTGGTCGCTAAGTGAGAGCTATGCTAGTGGACCCAGGAAACTGGAGGGAAACGGCTTCCTTTTGTGAGACGTGATGGTCCAGAAGAAGGCCGCCAGGTTGGATCTTGAGAGGGCCGTCCCCTCTTGGAGAAGGTTGTCGTCGGGGAGGTAAGCGAAAGAAACCTCACGAGTAGGTATTATTTAATACATGTGGGACTTTCGATTACAGGCGCTAATTTATTTTTGTTTTAAATAGATTGTTTGTCAGTCTACGCACTGTTCTTGTACTTAAGTGATTTTTTTTTTAAATTTAAGACGACTAATTTCTTTATTTTATTTTTTCTGATGTTAAATTATGAATAAAGTGCCGACTAAGTAGCATCTTTTGCCAACTATAAAAATGTGGCCGGATACTCGGTATGAATTCCGCCTAATCGGTCCTAATTGCCTCGCTAATAATAATTGCCTCTGCCCCCCTAGCCAAGTTACAACCGTTTCGTTACAACGTGACTGAGCGTTGAGATGACCTCAGAATAAAGGAATCGGAGGCGTGGCCTACTCGAGGCGATCGACGAAAAGAGAATCGAAACGAAACGGTTGTAACTTAGCTAGGGGGGCTGGCCTACCTACGACCGAATTTCTCTAGTAAATAATAATTCTCAATGGCAATGAGAGAAAATTTTACACTGCTAACATTGAAACCAATTCGGTAGCGCCGATACCTGCTAGGACTGCGGAAATGTTCGAAAGAGTTACCGTGGCCCTAGAATGAAAAAGAAAACCGAAGGACACATTTAGGTTTTAGTTAGTAAAAGTCTGACATGCCTTCTCATCCCACCCTCCCCTCCCCGCCCAGCATACGGTGGAGGGGTGCCCCGCTTGGGAAGAGCAACGCCGTGTCCTCGTGGGGGCGATCGGCGGCGGTGATCTCTCGCGCCGGGCGGTCGCCTCCTTCTGCGAAGCAGAAGCAACATAATTGGCAATAAAAAAACCCTAGAGCGGGAGAAATCATTTGACGATTGCCCACTTCAAAAAAAATCCTTGTTCGTTCATCTATCCGAAACCTACTTTCGGACAGATGAACAGCCGTGGATTTTTTATACGGTCTACTTACTTAGGACCTGCGCACACTTGAGACAAGACTGTCTTATACAGACTTGTCTACGACGTCGCAGACTTGTCTGCGACACGGCGCACACCATCAAGATAAAACCGTCTAGCAGTAGCGACGTACGGCCTGTGTTGCCAACTTAGTGGATTTACCACGAAAACTGGTGGTTTTAACCCTCCATTTAGTTGTGAAATATACGTTTTAGTGGCTAGTAGTTTTCTAGTGCTTTAGTAAAATTCAATTTCTTACAAAAAATGCGATCACTCGGGTGTAAATCAGCACCAAAGAATCCATAGTTATTAATTTGATACCGACGATGATGGTGCATACAAAAATGATTCGTCTGAAGACGAATTAATACATAGCTGTTATTGAATAATTTGTATGTTGATTTACCTACTAATGTTAATTTACCCACAAATGGTATTTTGATCAACTGATTGTTAATTTTTATCACTAATTATTACAGGAAACCTATATGCCTACTTATTTTATTTCGTACAACACACATTTTTTTAGTGTGAAATTTTTTGTGTGGGATAATTTTTTGTTAGTGGTTTTCTGGTGGTTTTAAAAGTTGACTGTAGTGGTAAGTTACTGTAACTGTTGGCAACACTGGACGTCTCAAAACAGTCTTGTCGCAGACAAGTCTGCGGTGTCGTAGACAAATCTGCGACGTCGTAGACAAGTCTGCGACGTCGTAGACAAGTCTGCGAAGTGCGACGTCGTAGAAAAGTCTGTTTAAGACAGTCTTGTCTCAAGTGTGCGCAGGCCCTTATATTTCAATGGCCACTGAAAAAAAAAAAAACCAACAACTGTGAGTCGGACTCGCGCACTGAGGGTCCAGTAGAAACTTAATCAAATCGAGTCTCAAAGATTTACGAATCGCAAAAAAGTTTTTTTTTGTGATGACACTACAGATTGCGATTACTATGCTTATATGAGACCTTCCTTCATGCCAAGTTTCGGGATTATAGGATTTAACGGGAAGTACCCTATGAATTTTGTTTCCCTGAAAGTGTCGAAATATACGTTTTTTTGCAACATTAATGGCCGTGTCTTTTTTTTTCGTTAGTAAGTTTGATTTTTTCACAGCTTCAAGGGACCGTAGACTTGAGTAGGTACTTATATGGTTTTAATTTCAACTCGATACCTCCACGCATTCCAGAGATAAAGGGTCTTGACAGACAGACAGAATAAAGTGATCCTATAATGGTTCCGTTTTTTTCCTTTTGAGGTACGGAACCCTAAAAACGTAATAAAACACATAAAAGTCACGTTTCTTGTATGTTGGTCTATAAGATTCATGGTTTCTTGTCGTTTGTTTGCGTTATTTTGGTTTTCGCTCTATCGTAAAATCGTTGTTAGTGCTATCGCATGCGGAAATAGTGCGCGAGTCCGGTTCGCTCCTCCGAGTTCCTTATTTTCGAAACTAATATTATAAAGACGATTTTCTGTTGTTTATAGAAGCGAAGTGGAATGTGGAAGTATCCGTAATCTGACTTCAGCTCACTGAAAAGGCTATGTCGTGGCCAGATTTTAGAAATTGATCACTTCATGATATGGCTGTAGCGACATCTATGGCGTCACATAAGAACTAATCCTGCATCGCGCAATCAAAGTTCTCCGCGCGATTAGAACATAAAGAACAGCCCGAAATCATCTATCGGGCAATAGCCCACCAGACATAACACCCGTCTGGTTGGAGGACTCTCTGTTCCACATACCTCTAAATGGCCAAGTAAACTGGCCAGATCGTTTTAAACGTTAAAGCATGATGATATTTAAACCCTCGTTTGGCCTACTTTCTTTAGACCTTTTATTGTCATAGAAATCCTACATCAGTGATATGGCCAAGCGAGGATTGAGATGTCATCAAATGTTAACGTTTAAACGATCTGGCCAGTTTTAGTTGGCCATTTCATGAAGTGATCAATTTTAAGATCTGGCCACGAGAGCTACACAACCCTAAACCTGCCAAGCGACCACGGGGCCGGGGGCTGAAGCGGCTACGGGGGTAGACATGCCGCGGGACAAAGTAAGTATTGTGAATAAACATAATTCAGAGGAATTTAAAACTTTACATTTCATTAACGTTTCGTATACCGAGAAAAACTTTTTACAAAAAAAAAATACAATCGACTTCAATGTAAAAAAAAACACTCAAAAGTGCAAAATAACTTTAATTTCGGAAGTCGGTGTTTCTATAATAGTTTTGTCTCTTCATTATTTAACACCTATCTACTTCTGAAATTAAAGTTATTTTGCACTTTTCAGTGTTTTTTTTTACATTGAAGTCGGTTGTATTTTTTTTGTAAAAAGTTTTTTATTTTACACTTTTTAGTTATGGTAACACCACTAAAAATTACCCCTCAGACATACCTAAATACCTTATAGCCAGAGTGCATCTCATGATAATTCTAATAATACCAAACACGGTTAGGTTAAATTAATTTATTACAGAGTTCCAGTGCCTAACTTCAGGCTTCATCATCAGATCAGTTCGATATATTCCCCCTATTCTTTCCGTCAGTCATCGACTACACGTATAAATAAAGCAATTTTACTTGTTACGACAGTTCTGCTGTGATCCTATGAGGAGTTCTCTTCCATATCTTCGAAGTTCATAATCAGATTATAACAATATTTCTATGGGACCAACTTGGAAGCATAACATTTCAATAAAATAAAATAAAAAAAATCGGTCCACATTTGACCGAGAAATGGTGAACATACATAAAAAAAATACATTCAGCCGAACATAGAACCTCGGTTAAAAATACAGATTTAACATGTTTTACATAAAAACAATTTGAGTGAGCTTTGGTAGAAACACAATACAATACAATCTAGTGACTGTAATCTGTACACAATAAGGTAAACCGTGCCTCTCAAACTAGGGTTGAACTTGTATCTTGAGAGACAGTGATTCAGCTTAAAATAAGATGCTATAGGTATACAATAGTGGACTGTGCCGATCTAACTGAACGATTGATGTTAATAAACATCAGTTTAAATAGAAATAATTAATTTTAATAAAAATAAAGTTATATTTCTTACATGAGTTTGTAAGTGTGTGGTAGTGTGTATGTGTGATGGTGCGTTTGTATGTATGTTTTATAATGTCTATTGTAAGTATGTATGATATGTGCTTTTTGTGAAGTGTGTGGGTGTGCGTGTTTGGAGATTTATGTAGGTAGTTAGGCGATGTCCTCAAGTGAGTAGTTAGTCGTTAGTTGTAGATAGTCACGCTCCAGTAGCCATTCGGTTAATTTTGATTTTATTTTATGTTTATTTAGATTGACAATGTTTAATTTCTTGTGAACTTGTTTGTAGATATGTGTGTAGTACTGGAGTCGAGCAAAGGTGGTTTTGTGAGGGATTCTTTCTTTTGAGGGGTCAGCTGGGGGAACGCTAGCATGTTTTCTAATAGTAGACTGGATTTGTCGGGTAAATTGTTACGCCGGATAGAGAATGGAACGAATGTCGTTTTATCACAATTTAGGGTATGTAGGTTTAGCCATTTCGTTAATCTCGTTATGCCTCTTCTGCGTAGCGCTTAACACTATCCCAAGTTGGTCCGTAAACTATGACTGCGGCGTCGTCTGCATACCTACGCAAAGATCTTGGAGTTGGGGATGTACATTCTGCATAACTCATTGACGTATATCTGGAAGAGGGTGGGGCCTAGAATGCTTCCCTGTGGTACACCATAAGTAGTTGCTACTTCGTCACTTATAAACTCTCCAATTTTTACTCGTAGGGTCCGGTTGTTAAGATAGTCTTTGAAAATTTCAAGGGTGTTTCCACGTACCCCTAGGAGTTCCATTTTAGAAATAAGTTTGGTAATGACTAAAACAATTAAAAGTCATTGTGTCTCGCGTAGCCATTAGCTACTTTGGGTGGACTTTCCATAATTGATGGAGAAGGCAAGATAACAACAACAACAACAGCCATACTACGAGTATTACTCATTGGCCCGCTCTCCACCGCAACATTCTATTCAGTAATCTGCTTGACCATCGTCTGTTATTGTTCCTAATATCCGAAATTCATCGGGTCGAGTTTGATACCTAAATGGTAGCTGAAACTGATAACAGAATAACCTCAGCTTGCTAGTTGAATACTCTTTAGATTAATCGCGAACTACGGTTCGCGATTAATCTAAAGATATATAAAGATAATCTAAAGCTATTATCAAACGTTAACGTTAAAAAATCGGTCAGTTTTATTTGGCTATATCATGATGTGATCAATTCTAAGATTCCAGTATTATTAGTATGAATTTATTGATAATATCTATTTAATTTTATAATAATAATAATAATATTTAAAAATTTAATTAATATGTATAATGAACGAATAAAGAAATAATAATAATAATAATATCGGCTCGTATCGTTAGGAGGTTCCTTTCTCTGGAGCCCTGACCGCCGGTAGCTTGGACCCTGTTCCCGATACCGGTGGGGTACTATTTTTTATATTTTTAAATGTTTTTTTTTTTATTTATGTTTTAAGAAATATTTAAAAATGTACAAAATATGTATATAAAGTAAATAAAGGAAATAATAATAACCCCATCGCCGTATCTCTACGTTGACGTCGTGGTGGGGCTTGCGTGCTCCAATATACCCCAGGTCTGTATCGGTAAAGTTTGCTTTGCCGTAATATGCCTAGGGTGAGGGGCCAGACTAAGAGAGATACAATCCGCAGTGCAGTTTTGTGGCGAACTGTTGGGCATTAGCGACCCCACGGACCCGATCTCCCGGGAAAATTCTTGTTCTTCATCTCCGGCTTGCCTTTATTGGCCGGCCGTAGTGAACACTGACGAGGAACAGAGCTCCCACCTCTCTCTTGCCTTTATTGGCTGGCTTGAGTGGAGATTCGCAAGAGCAAACGTGCTCGGGAGAAGGATGTATAATCCAGTAAGGTGCTGGTAGGGATCTTGACCGTACTTCCGGGATTGTCCTGATAGCCGTGGTATACCTCTCCACTCCTTAAGCACCTCAGGATATGTTGCCCTCTTGTTGCTACGTCACTTCGTGCTAGCGACCGTTTATGGGGGCCCATTTATTGAGTGTGCAAGTCACCCCCTGCCTTTTGTCGATGGATATTAATAACATTGTTTAAGCAGGGGCCATAGTCTTAACATAGTTCCTGGTAAACAGTCCACTTAAGACTCCATAAACCATAGCCTTATATCTTAGTTTTCCAAATGTCGCAATAGTTTCCCACCAACCGGGGGTTGTCCTTGGATGCAACTAGCATAGTACGTACAGGGATAATCACCGGTTTGTACCACTTTCCATTAAAGCGTCTAAAAGGGCCTCTGCGAGTTGGTTTCGGCTCCTCGTACGCCTTCCAAAGGTCCAGGACCTCAGGGTCCTGAGATAAATGAATATATAATAATAATAATATTCCACAACTATCACACAACGCCGTCTAGTCCCAAGCTAAGCAGAGCTTGTGTTATGGGTACTAGACAACTGATAAAAATACTTATATATTTCTAAATACATACATATATAGATAAATTACACCCAGACACAGAACAAATGATCGTGCTCATCACACAAACATTTGTCCTGGGTGGGAATCGAACCCACGACCTCCGGCATAGCAGTCAGGGCCACTAACCACTAGACCAACAGGGCAGTCAATGCCTATGCTCTATGCTATGCTCTATGTTATAATTATGTATCTACTAAGAACATTTTTACTGTACCTAAAAAGGATTACATAGATTCGGTAGGCAGGTGCTTACTTACTTAAAAGCAAATAAAGTACCTACTTATAGGATGTACTATTTCATAAATGTACGAACAGAAAAGTGCGAGTCCGTACCTACCATAGACTGAAAAATCATGTTATTTGTTCAGCCCGTTTTTTTTATGAAAATATTTTATATTAGTTTTTATTGAAATGAAAAAAACGGAAAATCAGTTTGAATTCAGTGTGCCAAATAAGCTGGACCCTAACTTCGAACACGATAGTGGACTTCTTTCGATTAAATGTTTTAAGATTAGAGTTTTCAATTTTGTTTAATTATATTAATTTTTCACTTATTATGAGACTTCATCTACTACAGAACAAGTACACTTTAATATTTTTGTGTGACTTTAGTGGAGCCAAAATGAAGGTACTAATTGTCTATATCCAAGGGGTTTCATATAAACCATAGAGCAGTCACCGCGGCGTCAGAAAGGGTAATTGAAGGAACACAGGTGGATTTTACTCAGTGAAAATAGTTCAGCCGAAGTAGATCCTTTTGCCCCACCCAGGGAAAAGTTATTTGATGATTTGCCACCCTTACAAAAAGCCATTCCTAGTCAAAAGTCATTCATATTGCCGCCCATTGTGACACCCTATTAATTTTAAGTTCCTAATGTAATTTGTATTTTTGGTGTACAATAAAGAATATATCTATCTATATTCTATAACATTAGTGAGATTGGCAATAATTCGGCGAAGACTGTTACATTGCGGATCTACAAAATCCAGATTTCTGCTAGTGCTGATGTAATTTTTAAGTCTGATGTAATTCTTGTTGTCTGTTACAGCATCTCTAAAATCTTACTTATCTATAATGTTTTTTGCAACATTTTGTTCGTTTACGAACACATGTAAACTTCTACGACCCTTGGCCATCGGATCAGTCATTGACTTGCCCGGATGATCACGCGAGGAGCGATACTTCCGTCCATTATTAAATACGTAGCAGTGTGACCCATATTCTTGTCAAAAAAATCAGATTAGCATGTTATATGGCATGCTTCGTGCAGGCATTAATCAAGATCGCGAAATCAGCCACCTCCCAGCTGGGCATTTTCATTACAAAAGTTTATGAAATTGATGGATTGATGAGCCGATGTTTCCTGCCACGGCTGTAACCTGTATGTGCCAAACAACTACAGCCGTGGTACATCAGCTCCTGGCAGTTCCGACGTGTCGTGCAGTTACGCACTCCAAATCACCCACACTGCGGACACTCTCTGCGCTTTATGCTCTCCTAGACAAGAACACAGATTTTGATGTTTGGGGAAGGATGGAAGACGATACTGTCAGAATGTATGAAATTTTGTGAGATGAATGTATGACTGTATTTATTAAATAGGTGCCTACCCCTAAAAGTCCTGCGCGACTTGTCTGTTTTTAATTTTAATAATTGTTTTTAACCGACTTCAAAAAAAGGAGGAGGTTCTCAATTCGGTTGTATTTTTTTATCAATATTTTTTTATTATGTTTATCTCAGAACTCCGTCGTTTATGGAGCGATTTGCAATTTTTTTTTCTTTAAATGAATATGCTTCAAGATTGGTCCCATTTTTTCAAAATCCATTTCTGATGATGGTATCCATGAGGAATCGAGGGAACTCCTCAAATATTCTAGGCAACTATATAGTGATTTTGATATTTTCATCGAGAACTTAAGCATTTACAGTCAAAAAGTAAAATTTGATAAAGTGAAACTGGTGAAGAAGACCGGAAATAGCCAACGGAACTTCACCCTCACATAGATATCACAATGAAGATAGTTGAGTAACCAGGGCCGCGCCGACCCCCCACAGCGCCTGTGTGCGAAACCTATGAAGCGCCTCTTTTTTTCACGAATCTTCATGTTTTAACTTATGTTTTTTTATTTTTTATTATTTGTTAATTTTGACCGAAATAAATGTTCTCCAGTTTTATATACTTAGATAATATTTTCCTAAATAAGTAGGTAAAAACCAAAGCGTAAAATTAAACTACACACGTGAATATTATCTTAGAAGACTTGTACAATAAGCGCATTATAATTATGTTTTGTTATTTACAAGGTATATGTTGCGCCTATTGTACCTACTTACTTATCGATACTCCACTACAAAGAATATGTTGTTGTGTAAGTGTAACAAAAATAAAAAACTTTTTATAAAAAAAAATACAACCGACTTCAATGTAAAAAACCACTAAAAAGTACCCCTCAGCCAAACTTAAATACCTTATAGTCAGAGTGCATCTCAAGACAATTCTAATAATCCCAAACACGGTTAGATTACATTAATTTATTACAGAGTTCCGGTGCCTAACTTCAGCCTTCATCATCAGATCTGGGCCTAAAGTCTGCTATTACAATAGTGTCAGAATGGTCTATCATTGATTTCATAATTGTTGATTTTGACAAGTTTGGTAATCTATTACCTAATATAATGGTGTCATTATGATTTTCTAATGGTCAACCACTGACACTCCATTGGAAGAAGTGGCATAGAATGGTAATCTCGTACATATTGATAAATGAATGTCTGACGTATGCAGTAATCTGCTAAAATTTTGACAGTTCCATTGATCAGTGACCTACCGTCAGAACGTCATTGTGCAGTCATTGCTTCTAATAAGCTCGATATTGTCATTCTACCACAACTCTATTACGAGACAATTGACCGATCAATGATCGATCAATGATCGATCATTATGAATTAGCAGATTACAAACTTTTAGCAAAATGACAATAGGATCGTGTTGGAATGATTAATTTATAAAAATAGCAGACTTGGGCCCCAGTTCGATATATTCCCCCTCTTCTTTCAGCCAGTCATTGACTACATGTATAAACAAAGCAATTTTACTTGTTACGACGGTTCTGCTGTGATCCTATGAGGAGTTCTGTTCCATATCTTCGAAGTTCATGATATCTGATCATGATCAAGAATATTTCTATGGGACAAATTATGGGAACAAACCATTGGGAAGCATAACCATTCAATAAAAAAAAAATTCGATATCGGTCCACAATTGACCGAGAAATCGGTGAACATACGTACAAAAAATAAATACATTCAGCCGAACATAGAACCTCCTCCTTTTTGAAGTCGGTTAATAATTTCGATGGCGGCGCCTCTATGTTGTCTTGGCGCCTGTGTGCGCCGCACACTTCGCACACAGGGGCGGCGCGGCCCTGTGAGTAACTATGACAATACAAATAAATAAATGGTTCTGAATAGTTATGTTGAAAATGGTAACATCGAAGTGATCTGATGATGATGATGGAGCCAGAAGGTAGGCACTGGAACTCCGTAATTAATCAATGTAACCTAGCCGTGTTTGGGCTTATTAGAATTTTCATGAGATGCACTTTTGCTATAAGGTACTATTGAACTGATCTGATGATGGAACCGGAAGATAGGCACAGAAACTCCGTAATTAATCAATGTATCCTAGCCGTGTTATTGTTTATGTGTTATTAGAATCGCTATGAGATGCACTTTGTTTTTTGAAATGAAGTCGGTTATTAACATTTCTTTTTTGTAAATAGTTTTTTATTTCACACTTTTTAGTTACGATACTTTTTGTTTTTTGTAGTGAAGTCGGTTATTTTTTTTTTTGTAAAAAGTTTTTATATTTTATTGTTTTGCCTTTTTTGTATATGGTGTAAGTGGCTCGCTAAATTTCTGAAAATGTATGATTTGGTACAGACGCCCAGAGCCCCATGGGTCGTAGGGTAGGTAGTGTCCGATCGAAAGTTCGTTTTCGGTTTCGGTAGAGTTTTGACCAAAAAAACGAGTTTCGGTTTCGGTGGCCAACCTGCCGAAACTGCGACCGAAACCGAAACTGCATTCGGGAGTTCTCGCGCTGGGATCGGTCAAGCGAGCAAGCGACGAAGACATTTTACCGCGTCCACGTGGCTTATCAAGTCGTAACAGGCTGGTTTGCATTTCGTTTTGTTTGTTATGAGTTTTCGTGTGTTTTATTTTGAATTTAGTAAATCTTATTACGTTAAAACATAAAAAATAATTCATTATAACAAACTAATACATAGATTATAGTAGAATCAAGTTTAACCTATCGAAATATTTTTTTGGTTGATTCAACTCTCTTGCTAATGCTATACCTAAACAAACATTAGTTAGGTACTTGTCTATCTACTTACTATTGTTTATTAGTGGTGATAATATTATAGATTCAGAGTTTTAAAGTTAATTAAGAATAGTTTTATTAAAAAGTATTAAAGTGGCAAGTACAGTTAGATACTTACCTACGTACCTAATTGTTTATTTTTTAAAATAAAATTAACACACTTATAATTAAATGAATGGGTACTTACATAGGTACCTACCTAAGTATCCGTATAATAAAATTAATATTTAAATTTTTATTTATGAATAATATTCAAAAGAAGAATCTATTACTCAAATAAACACATCACCTATTTTAAGTATTTTTAAGGCGCAATTAATATTTTTTTCTTAAATGAGGGGTTGTAATTTGGATATAATACCAATAAGTGAAAATGTCGACTGATGAGATGTCACTGCATAGCTATGTAATTTAAAAATAAAGACTGACTGATTATAATAATGTTTTCTTTATTTTCTCCTCAAAACATGATCCTTGTAAGTAAAGAAGTTTCGGTTTCCGTCGTAAAAACCAGTTTCGGTCAGATACTATCGTAGGGCGATTTCCGGCCTCCGTAGGCGCGGGCTTGTGGACGGCGAGCAATGGGTAGCTCGCTGTCCGGAAAGGACCAAGCCTGGGTCGACGACACGTTGTGTTCCACGCGCGCCTTAAGAGCATTCATCCGTTAAAACTACGCAGAAGCCAAAATCAATGATTTCCGACGGACAATATAACAATAATGTGTTTAATTTCTAGATAAGATATTGACGTCATATTATTGGGAATTTCATAATCTAGTGTATGTTCCAAAAACATTTTCAAATGATCGTATCGTTTTCCCATTAGAACAGTTCTTATCCAAGCCGTTTTTAAAACTAGCGGTCGACGGTCTGCGCAGATGCGAGATAGTAGTTAAACCGTGTATGGTAAACTTACAACATTTTACTTAAAAAAAAAAATTATAACATTGACTAGTACATGGCCCAAAAAAAAACACGATTGCTGTAAGTTTTCATTCAAGAAAAGTAATCTCAAAACTGTCATTTTTAGCCGTTTTTGGAGATATTAAACGTGTTAGTTTAGGATAATATAAGAGGCATTTTTGTTTTTTTTTTAGACTTATTAATTGAACGCATTTACGATCTATGACATGGTACAATATTTTTTTTAATAACTTATTTGTTTACACTACAATTAATTATTTAATATCACTATATAATAGACGCTAAATCGCGTCAGCGCTTTGTACCGGCCGAGGTCTTTCAGATTTTTAGTCTTTCTATTCTACAGTGATACTAAATAATTAATTGTATTGTAGTGCACATTATTGTTATATTTTCCGTCGGAAATCATTGATTTTGGCTTCTGCGTGGTTTTAACGGATGAATGCTCTTAAATAGATGTCAGCAAGATTGAGAGGGTTTGTTTGGGCCGATGTCTGCCAGGGCTGTGTGTTGTTCCAAAGGGTTACCGTAGTTTTTGCAAAGGGCAAATAAAGGAACACTACGTTTTAGTCAGTAAAAAATTGACACTTCCTCTCGCTCTAACCAGAGCGGGCAAATCAAGCAAGTATAATATATAATAGGCAGTCGCTCCGTGTTGAATACTGTGGTTTAACACGTCATGGTAAGCATGATGTGTTAGGGCCTGCGCTCATTTGAGACAAGACTGTCTTAGACAGAATTGTCTACGACGTCGCAGACTTGTCTACGACGTTGCAGACTTGTCTGCGACAAGACCGTTTTGAGAACAAAAACAGTATTGCCAACAGTTACACTAACTTACCACTAGAGTCAACTTTTAAAACCACCAAAAAACAACTAACAAAAAATTATCCCACACACAAAATCGGTGCTGATTTACACTCAAGTGATCGCATTTTTAGTAAGAAATTGAATTTTACTAAAGCACTAGAAAAATCCACTAGCCACTAAAACCAATATTTCGCAATTAAATGGGGGGTTAAAACCTCCAGTTTTAATGGAAAATCCACTAAGTTGGCAACACTGGCCGTACGCCGCTAGACTGTTTTGTCTTGATCGTGACGTAGACAAAACAGTCTTGTCGCAGACGTCGTAGACAAGTCTGCGACGTCGTAGATAGTTCTGTCTAAGACAGTCTTGTCTCAAGTATGCGCAGGCCCTTAAAACGTAAGGCGTGCGAGCGAGAAAGAAGGATGTACCTATAGACCCTATACACCACTAATTTTTAATTAGTACAAATACTTAAAGGAAGTTAGTGATAGCATGACGAGTGACAGGGCAGAATGGAAGAAAAAAAACGTGTTGCGCCGACCCCAAATAACACGGGACAAGGGCAGGAAGATGATGATGACTTAAAGGGTTTATTAGAAAAGGTCTTGTTATTATTTAAGTAAAGTCTCAATAAATAAAATTCATAAACAGCAAAGTTATGAGCGTTTTCTTATATCCCAAAATGTCACTCAATTTATGGAAATATTGTACAGTCTATTTATTGATTATGGGTTAATAAATGGCGATAAAAATGGAAAAACACCACAAAAATTTGTCATAATGAATTTACCAATTATGACAAATTTTTGTGGACAATTTTGGGTTTTCGTTTTTATTTTATTTTTGGGGGTACGGATAGAGCCCAATTTTTTTTTGTACTAATTAAGAAACAGGGGTGTATACAGTTCAGTTTAGATCGTAAAATGGATCGCGTAGGAGCTCGTGTTTCGCCTCTGATATCCAACTGCATCCCGTTAGACTAGAAGCCGACCCCAGTTTAGTTGGGAAAAAACTGGGCAAGTGCGAGTCGTACTCGCGCACTGAGGGTTCCGTACAAACTTACCTAAATATGTGAATAGTTCAATTCCCGAATGGAGTCTTGAAGATTTTTCGAATCGCAAAAACAGTTTCTTATTTTTGTGACGTAACAACAAATTTTCTGTTTTCAGAATTAATTCTATATGACCTTGTTTTATGCCAAATTTCAGGATTCTGGGTCAACGGGAAGTACCCTAAGAATTTTGATTCCTTCAAGAGTGTCGAAATGCACGTTTTTTGCGACATAAACGGCCGTATCTTTTTTTTAAATTGATATAAACCAGTGCTTGACTGCGATCCCACCTGATGGTAAGCAGTGACGCAATCATTGACGGTAAGGCGCACTAGTTTATTAAGAGCCTATTCACTCTAGCCTTGAAGACACCAAAATTATAGTCGCCTCTCATTTAGGACTGGTATAGTGCCGAAGTCCTGGAAGCTTGCCAACGTGCAACCCGTGCCCAAAAAGGGCAGTCGTGCCGATCCTGCCAACTATCGGCCAATTTCAATAACCTCCATACTCTGCAAGATTATGGAGCGTGTATTGAACTCGCGCCTCATGGCATACCTGGAAGGTAACGATCTCCTGAGTGACCGACAGTACGGGTTTCGCCACAATCGGTCTACTGGGGACCTACTAGTGTATACCACTCACATGTGGGGCGAGGCCCTTGAGAAGAATGGAGAAGCGATTGCTGTCTCCTTAGACGTCTCGAAGGCCTTCGACAGGGTATGGCATGCCAGCCTTTTGAGTAAGCTTCCAGCGTACGGCATTTCCCCTGGTCTGATTAACTGGGTAAAAGACTTCTTGAGTGAACGGTCTCTCCGAGTTGTTGTCGATGAACGCTCATCAGAGCCCATGATGACCAATGCCGGAGTTCCTCAGGGGTCAGTTCTCTCTGCAACTCTTTTCCTGCTGCATATTAACGATCTGCTGATGCCCGGTATCAATGGGCATGCAGATGATAGCACAGTTGTAGAGAGATACCTGCCAGGTGCTCGGGCTAGTAAGGAGCTAATCCGGTCCGAACGAGAGGCTATGGTAGAGCGTACGAATGTCTCGCTTCAGGCAGTCTCCAAGTGGGGCGAAACCAATCTGGTAGGACTCAACGCCGCCAAAACACAAGCGTGTCTGTTCACCGCCAAAAGGAGCCCGTTCGCCTTGGCTCCTGCTTTTCAGAATGTATCTCTGGAGTGCACCGACCGCCTTCAGCTCTTGGGAGTTGAAATTTCCTCAGACCTCAATTTTGGGCGGTTCATTGAGTCCAAAGCCAAGGTAGCTGCTAGAAAACTAGGCGTTCTTGCAAAGGTCCGACGGTACTTCACACCGGGACAGCTTCTAATGTTATACAAAGCACAGGTCCGATCGTGTGTGGAGTACTGCAGTCACATATGGGCTGGTGCTGCAAATTGCCATCTAGCAGCTTTGGACTCAGTGGAAAGGCGTGCGAAAAGGCTAATTAGGGATCCAGATTTGGTTAAGTCCAATCTACAAAGCCTCGAGCACAGGCGCAGGGTAGCCAGCCTATCGGTATTTTACAGGTTGCATTTTGGAGAGTGTGCGCGGGAATTGCATGACTTGATTCCGCCATCTCCTTTCTACCATCGGACAACCCGACGTACGGCGAGTATCCACACTTACGTTGTTGAAACTTCAACGGTCCGGACTAAGCGTTTCGCTTCGTCGTTTATACCGCGTACATCGAAGGACTGGAACAATTTGCCTGCTGCGGTCTTCCCGTCCAACTATAATTTAGGTGTCTTCAAGGCTAGCGTGAATAGGCTCTTAATAAACTAGTGCGCCTCACCATCAATGATTGCATCGCTGCTTACCATCAGGTGGGATCGCAGTCAAGCACTGGTTTATATGAATTAAAAAAAAAAAAAAAAGTTGGACGGGAAGACCGCAGCAGGCAAATTGTTCCAGTGTTTGTTTTTTTCCCTTAACTTAGAAGTTTCATTTTTTCACAGCTGTAAGGGACCGCAGACCTAAGTATATGGTTTTAATTTCAACTCGATACTTCCACGCGTTTCCGAGATAAAGGGTCTTGACAGACAGACAGACAGACAGACCGACAGACAGACGGACGGACAACAAAGTGATCCTATAAGGGTTTCGTTTTTTCCTTTGAAGTACGGAACCCTAAAAAGGCTAAGCAGCAGTAATGAATAAGACCATACATATTCAGACCTTTTGCCGGGACGCTCGAGTGCCAATTTTATCACCCGTAGTAACGTCGTGTGTTTATGTGCAACTAGCGTCAATTACTGTGAATATGTAATAGGGGCTTTATCGTTTCGTATGCACTACTTTACTACATAGTTAGTCTTAAATCAACGTCTATTTAGGTTACCTAAGCATTCTCAACGTGGAGGAGTATTGTTTTCATCTAAGTTGTTCTAAATGCTTGACAAAATAAGTAGGTAAGTATCTGCATAGGGCATAACATAGGAATAAATAAGTGTAGGTAGGGCTCTATAATAAACAAGGCATAACAGGTATAACTATAGTAGCCAAATCGGATGTGTAGGTACAACTTTGTTTTGCCACAATTTCTATTTAAGACTAATTTATTTCGTTTTCTGCAAAACTGCAATAAGCATTGATATATATGTACTAAGCACAATAAGACACTTATCCACGCAAGTGTTAGTGATGATCCACGCAAGATCCCTCAAACCACTTCGATTGACTAATACGGTGGCTGTATTTTTCTTTTAAGAGTCCACATGATGGCCCATGTGGACTCATTGCGTATGCTGCTCTTGCTGTGACTATTTAATTAGTTATTGCTATCGTGTTGAAATACTAAATTTAAGATACAAGTGAAGAATCTTTATTATTGCGACCGAGGCGAAAATCAACCCGAGCTGCAGGCGAGGGTGTTATAGAGCCAAGTGCTGCAGTGACAAATTTTCACATGTATCAAACGACGTTTTTTCATAAATAAACAGGGCTGTTCAGCAACTCGTGGGGGCTGCTTGGCAACCAGTCTGGAGCCTAAGTCTGCTAATTCATAATGATCGATCATTGATCGGTCAATGGCCTCGTAATAGAGTTGTGGTAGAATGATAATATCGAGCTTTTTAAAAGCAATGACTGCACAATGACGTTCTAATGGTAGGTCACTGATCAAAAGAACTGTAAATATTTAAGCAGATTACCACATACGTCAGACAATCATTTGTCAATATGTACGAGATTATTATTCTATGCCACTTCTTTCAATGGAGTGTCAGTGGTTGACCATTGGAAAGACATAATGACGCCATTATATTAGTAGATTAACAAACTTGTCAAAATTAACAATTATGAAATCAATGATAGAACATTCTGACACAATAGCAGACTTGAGACCCTGATACGATTAATATAATAAATTGTGATGAGTGAACTGGCGCAGTTTTCCGCACTAGTGCGAAAAATAGTAAATTGCGTGTCTAAGAGAGGTAAGAGTAGGACCAGTTTTTTTAATAAGTGTAAGTATTGAATTTTTTTTTTTTGACTTCTTCAAATTAATCTGATGAGTTCAAAAAATACGAAGTTGTAATAAAATGGCACCGGCGATACATAAGTGGAAATTTGGTTTTCTAGGGAATTAAGCGCAATCATTAATTGATCTATCTCCAAATTCGTCAAAATACGACGTATCTTAATTTTTTTGATAGATCTTTCTAAAAGGACGTGACGATGAAATTTTGATGAAAAATATTACAAAAACCTATATAGCATTTTTAGGCAGCAAGAAGGTGAACATTTGGCAATGTCTGTATATCACACAAAAATGCAAAACCATTAAAAATATCGGGAATAATCTGTATAAAATGCGGAAAATGAAAAACATGATTATCAACAACGAACCTGATCTAATCGACGTTTCTCGAGAATTGTGAAGCTAAAAGAAAAACTTCCTGAAAATCCCTTTTATACTTGATTTAGATTTGTACTTTGTGAGAAACCACACAATAGTCGTGATTCTGGCAAAGGATAAGTTCGTGAATAGATATAGAATTACATTGAAAATTAATGAATATAAATAGATACGTAACACCTACTCAATCACGGGTTTGGTTTCATTTGGTAAGTTAAACACTACACGAAAAGTAAATGAGATTTGTGTATTTTTATCTGAAGATCCATCACTTGTCCGGGGTAGCCCTCTTCTCAGTCCCCACTCGAGGTCCTTCACACTGAACCCCGTTGTTTAAAAATACCCAGTTTTATTTTATACCAACTGCGATATTTCTATCCACATTTTAGAGATATTTTCGGCTCTTTGTGCTTAAAATATGACAGGGATTATGATATTATGTTTGTAATTAAATATTTTGTGCGCAGATTTGTGTTTGATTAAAATAATAGGTCACAATGAAGTGCCACTAATGACGCATGTTTTGACTACTTAAATAAGTATGAATGGCATTGAATTGTTGGTAAGTAAATATTATTTATTGTTGTATCCAGTGTCAGATGGTAGGTACAGATGTACCTAACACGATTGATGTACAATTATTTTATTTACATATTTATCTGTGTTTACTACATTGACAGATAAATTGTTAGTTTATTATGATTTTATCGTTTAGGTACTAGTTGCTGCCAGGGGCTCCGCCCGCGTGAAAGTAGGAATTTGTCCCAAGAGAACATACTTCCGGGTTAAAAAGCCTATGAGCTATTCCAGAACATGGTTTACCTGTGTGCCAAATTTCATTGAAATCTATTTAGCTGTTCGAGCTTGAAGAAGTAACAATCATACAACATACACACACTAACAAATTTTTACCTTTATAATATAAGTGTGAATATTTCCTAATTTAGAGAAAAACAAGTACCTAAGAATTTAAGGCACAGTTTCCTCATAATTTTGCATAATCATGGTGGCTAGCGCAGAACCTTTTCAAACTATATTTAGTTTAGGCCCAATCATAAACAAGGGGCTTGCAACTTATCATTGGCGCTCTGGTGGCACTGCTGCATGCATTAATGAGTTCCATGCGGGTTTACTAATTACGAGGATAGGTTCGTTAAAGTTATACGCTACACTAATATTATAAACAGGGTAAACTTTGTTTTTTTGCTTTTATGTTTTTTGTTTGTAGGTGGTAATCTCTTGAAGTACTGCCCCCCTAGCCAAGTTACAACCGTTTCGTTTCGATTCTCTTTTCATCGATCGCCTCGAGCAGGCCACGCCTCCGATTTCTTTATTCTGACGTCATCTCAACGCTCAGTCACGTGGTCAGAACAAAGGAATAGGAGGCGTGCCGACTCGAGGCGATCAACGAAAAGAGAATCGAAACGAAACGGTTGTAACTTGGCTAGGGGGGCTGGTCCGATTGCTAAAATTTTTTCACCAATAGAAAGCTGCTTTATTCCTGTGTGACATAGGCTATATTTAATGTACGCGGGCGAAGCCGCGGGCAAAAGCTAGTGTTTCATAATTACGGAGCGCGAGAATGAAGTGAGTTTATTTATTAATTTATATATACTTTATTGTACACCAAGATTACAATTTATAAAATGAAGGAAAGAAGAGAAAGGACCTTTGAGTTTATTAGTAAGGCAATATTTAGTAGGTATGTAAATAGTTGAGGACAATATAGTATACAGGTTTATGAATAGTAGTATATTTTCCTGTAGTATATTTCACTTTTCGATTGGAAAACTATAATTCCATGTTTTTTTTTAGGTGGGAAATCATCCAGACTTCTCCTGCTCTTGGGCGAAGTCAGACTTTTACTGACTAAAACTCACTCCTATTTTTCTTCTTTGCCTTTGTTTCAGGGCCTGGGGTTCTCTTTCCCACAACCCATGACCCCAGTAGGCTTCGACCCTACTGGGCCCCTACGGTTTGCTGACATCTCCTTGAGGTGCGCGTAGGTACTGTACCTACGCGCCGTCGACGATTCGGGCTCGGTCCGGACAGATACTGGACGTTCGGACGGAGAGCTACCCATTGCTCGCCGTCCGCAAGTCCACTCCTACGTTGGCTGGAAATCGGGGTCGGGATCCCGGCGGCTGGGGCGTGCGGCCGCCTCCTTCGCTAGCATGACTGCTTCGCAGAAGCAGGCGACCGCCTTCCGTTCCTCTTAGCTCCGGATCATGGTCTGCACCAGGGCCCAGCGCGAGAGGTCGTTGCCACCGATTGCCACGGTGCTCTGCTCAAACGGGGTACACCTCTACCATATGCTCCACCGTGTCCTCGAGGCGGTCATTGGTTGGTGATACCCGTGCGTTTTTTCCGCACGAATCCGGTGCAGGAACTTCCCGAACTTACCATGTCCGCCACTGCGGTGCGTAAATACTATGGGGTACGTGAAATCTCAGTTTTTATTTCGGCAATACCTACTTATACGATTGCCGCCCTAACACGTGTTATTGAAGAAATTGGGTCAATTTATGCAAAGATGTTATTCCTGAAGCCAAAAAAGTTCTGCACCTTTTTGCCTAAAATGATTTTATTTATTAATCCACACTCAATGCACTCAAATGCATATTAAAATAAAATTGTTTTTTTTTTTTTTGTGGAAATGTCACTTAAATTATTTGTTTTTGTAGTTAAAAAGGTCGAGCGCTCTTATGATAAAAAACTTTTTACAAAAAAAAAATACAACCGACTTCAAAGTAAAAAAAAGCACTGAAAAGTGCAAAATAACTTTAATTTCGGAAGTCGGTGTTTCTATAATAGTTTTGTCTCTTCGTTATTTAACACCGACTTCCGAAATTAAAGTTATTTTGCACTTTTCAGTGTTTTTTTTTTACTTTGAAGTCGGTTGTATTTTTTTTGTAAAAAGTTTTTTATTTTACACTTTTTAGTTATGGTACCACCACTAAAAAGATCCCCTCAGCCAAACTTAAATACCTTATAGCCAGAGTGCATCTCATGACAATTCTAATAATCCCAAACACGGTTAGATTACATTAATTTATTACAGAGTTCCGGTGCCTAACTTCAGGCTTTATCATCACATCAGTTCGATATATTCCCCCTCTACTTTCAGTCAGTCATCGACTACACGTATAAACAAAGCAATTTTACTTGTTACGACGGTTCTGCTGTGATCCTATGAGGATTTCTGTTCCATATCTTCGAAGTTCATGATCAGATCATAACAATATTTATATGGGACCAACTCGGAAGTATAACCTAACAATAAAAAAATAAGTAATTCAAAATCGGTCCACAATTGACCGAGAATTCGGTGAACATACATAAAAAATAAAATTAAAAACATACATTCAACCGAACATATAACCTCCTCCTTTTTGAAGTCGGTTAAAAACCCAGCATTTATAATTAAGTGGCTATTAAAAATGTTGTAGGTTTTCCTTTTTCAGTAAGCTGTGAAGAAAATTTAGCATCGACCATACTAATCATACTAGTTATTACAAGACGTAGAATAGATAACAATTGTAGGCCTATGCATTTAGGTATATGACCCGACTAGGTTCGACCTAGACGGTCACTCTGTATTGGATATTTTTAAATAACGTTAAAACATGGTAAGCACAGCGATCGGTTAATTAGTTTCATTACTTTAGAGACAGTGTTATCTTCTTTAAATTCTCAAGAAATCGTTGTTCAATTTAGGATTTCCAATATCACAAAGACTCGAATTAATTGAAGCTGCGTTAGTTACAAATTATGGCTTTCTAGGGCAACTCAAATATTAAATTAATTTGAAATTAATTTACTCGATAAAATATAATTTTGGGTATGTTTATTTTTCATTTAATATTGGAAAATACAGTGTTCCCTTGACATTTTTAAATGAACCCTATCATTTGGAGATATAGAAAGAAACTATCTTTGAGAATAGGGTTGTACGAGGCCCTTGAGAGAGCCCAGAGTGCCGCCCGTCAGCCAACGGCTGTACCCGACCATTTTATACAAATTGTTTTATATTTCACTTAAGAACATAAGTTTTGTTCTAGGATTTGATATTTTTGTTTACTTTCGCTTTTGTGATTAGATGCTTTAAGTTGACATGGGTTATAAAACCTACAAATATTTTTAAAATTGTTTCACATTACTGTTATTTCTGCTGCAAACAATTTATAAATTCACGTCAACATTAACTATCTACGGTCTACTTTCGCTGCCACGGGAAATTTCTGAAAAGTAAACTACAGGTTTTCTTTTCATAAATTTGCTAGAATCTAAAGGGCAACTGAAGAACATAGATGTGATTTTTTGTTTGTGGAAGAAGTTACTGGATAAATTCTCACATTAAAAAAACGGTCTACCTTTTTTTTCTATCATGAAAAAAGATAGACCGTTTTGACCTCTATCTCACCTGATTTAGATTTCTAGTTATAGCTATCAGGAAATACAGACTCCGGCGGAGAATTCCACTCCGTAGCTGTACTCAAAATGCACATTCCACCACCATGCCTTCGCCCATTGCTGAGCGCTGAGCGTTTTTCCTGTGCCAATAACCACGTTCTTGTACCAGCCTCATCCAGGTACTGCTCGCGATGGCAACAATATCCTCTGCCTATCTTGCCGCCTAAAGACCAACACTTTTCTTTTCTTGTCCTTGGACGCCATTCGATTACTTTCTTACTTGTTAAAAAGCTTACTTGGTTAAAAAAAAGTAAAAATCTAAAACCCGACTACGACAAAAAAAAACGACGCTTAAAAAGTAAGAAACAAAATTTTCAGGATGCTGAAATAAACAAGGTAACTGGAAAAACAAGAACAGAACAAAAAGAAAAGCCGCAGTCACACGATATAGGTACCAACCGAAACACTTTAATAACGTGTGACTACGGCTTTTCTTCATACTTTTTCAGCGTCGTTTTTTTTTTGTCGTAGTCGGGTTTTGGTTTTTTACTTTTTTTTATTTAAACAATTTTGGTGTTACATTTAACAAATGACTTTTTGGCCGCTAGAGGGCGTCACTTTGAATTTGAGTAATATTTTGGAAACGTGCAAGTGAAGCCCTTTCAAATGATACCAAACACGGCGTATTTATCTCCATTTTTATTTTTTAACACATTACTTTTTGCCCGCTAGAGGGCGCTAAATCGAGTTTTGTGACACGTCACGTAGCCTATGTTCAGCGGACAATTAAGGCGGTTCTAACGATACCTCATAATTATGTCAAGATCCGATAAGTAGATTAGGAGCTATGAGGGAACAGATGAACATACTCACATACATACATACATACATACATAGCCTGTCAATAACCCTCCGTAGTCGGGTAAAAATAAAATGTTCAAAATATTATTGCTTATACATAAATTATTTTTAGCCCAAAATAGTCACTGAAAGGTTTGTAAATATCTTCTCGAAATAAACTCAAACTACGTCAATAAGTTGCCAGTTTATTCTGCAAACTACCACGCATTTCTAAGTGTACGGTCACTTAATAAAAAACCAAGTGTTCATTTTTGTTGTAAAATTGAGGAGGAGGGAAAATCACAGGGTGCATAATAATCCTCCCGCCCACGTTGTTACAGGGAAAATGAGTGAAGTGCAATGCTCGTACGTAGGTGAAAATACTGATAAGAAGCTTCTATTTCTTTACTGCTGTGAACCTAATCCACACGGACAATTAAACTGGGGCTGCTTTTATGTGCCCACGCCACTACTAACTATGTTAGGTTTTGCTCAAAGTCTGAGTTTTATTTAGAAATAAATATTAAAGTGGTCCCGTATCTTGAGGTTTTTTCATTATAATATTACAAAATGGTGGGCCTGTAGTGACTGTTTACCGGAAGATGCAGCGTTGGAAGGCCTTCCACAAGACCGATGATCTGCTGGTGAAGTTCACGGGAATTCTATAAATGCGAGAAGCTCAGGAGCAGGAGTTGTAGCGACACTTGGGAAAACCATATCCGGCAGTGGACGTCTTTCGGTTGAGATAATGGTGATGATTACTGAATGCAAGGTGGAATAATATTATCGTAGATATTATATCTATTACAGGTGTTAGCTATCTGTTAAGTAATTATAGTTTTGCTTTAAGTAAAGACAATTGGTGAGGTGGATGTATTTTTAATTTTTAAAATGTTTGTAAAATAAGGCAGCAACTCAGTGCTTTGGGGCTCAAAGTGTTTACATACAACTATGTAGGTCTTATTTGACTTATTTGCAATACAACTTGAAGTACATATCTAAAATCATTTCTACTACGAAATGCATTAAAAATCTGGAGGTTATACATCAAACCTCGAAGATGTGGCTTTCCCCTCCATTCCTTGAGATTTGCTGCAAAATGCTAATAAACAAGCCCACTTGTGTAGCATTACGCTTATTATCCGGCGTAGCAATTAGCCGCTCATTAACTTTACATAATTTATTAATGATGCACCACTTTCATCACCGCTAGAGGGCTCCCCGCAGTTTAATTTTATTTTAATCTATGATAAACGTCCGTGAGGGCAGGAGACGTGCTTGTTGCTTAATTGTGCGGATTATCGCGAATCTGTCGCCGACGACACGCGATTGATGTCGCCTCTGCATTTACCTATCGATTACTCTTTGCTCGGGGCGTTACCGCCGCGAAGCCACTTACACGAGCCTTCAATCTTGTACCTGTACTTGTTTTAACCCCTCGCCCTTGGATTAATTTTGTATTCGCTACGATTCCCGTATCGGTCAAGGTTATCTTTCCCACAAATCTCCTTCCAAGCTCTGATTCTCCTCGTATCTTAATTAATGGGTTTAACTTCATTAATTAAAATAAACTTTCTTAAACGTTGTAACGAATCGTATCGCTGTGTACCACATATGTACACCTAAACTTTATGATGAAGATACATTCGTTTGGGAAAGTGATAATGCGAACATTTCTCTTTAATAAATAATATAAGTTTCGTATACTTACGATGTAAGTATACATGATGAGAGTTTTTTCAATTTCGTTCAGCGTCTGGCTTTGAGTATTCTATAATCCCCTTTTCTAGGAATTTTTCGTCGAAATCGCAGTTGAGTTGAGTAATAAGATTATATTCACGTTAATCTTCAAAATATACCTCCGTGAAGCCACTTTATTGGTAGGCAACGGCGTATAACATAGAATTTAGGTAATAAAAAGAATTCGACACCCACGGAAACTTTGTTTTTTATTTATATTTGCGTCGATGACTATTCATTGATTCTGGTAAAAATATTCTTTTCTGATTGTTGATGTCTGACTGCCGATTGCAACGAGGACCACAGCACAGCATTCATGGGAAAGTGAATGAAAGTGAAAGTGGATAAACTGTCCCCGCAGAGAAAATGAAGGGAAAAATACATGGTTCATAGTGTCCAGGGACCCCTAAACCTGTTATGCTTCTAAATATAAACATTGTGTAGGTGTTTATGAAGGTAAATGTCACTCGTATTTTGGCTATTATTGAATTGCGTTCTAGTTGGGGTTGTGGCCGTTACCGTCATGTCACTCTATTTGTGTATATGAAGAAATGCAAATGTGTGTTTTTGTAACCTTAAACAATAGTTGAATTTATAGTACTGTAAACGTAGTTGGATCCACTGCTGCACGTTTGAGGAAAACGAAAACAAAAACAACTTTGGCTTCACAGGCTTTACGCGAGCTTTTTACCCCATTACTAAACGCTCATTATATTGAGGTAAAAGCGCAATGTCATGCTGATTCAGGTTAAACTTGACTTTGAACAAAAACTGCTTCCAAGTGACGTGACATGTGACTGACTGACGAAGGCTGCATCCGAAAGAAAGTGATGAAAAGGCTCACCTTTGTGCGTATCAAAGTGAGTGAGGATGCTGCAAAGTGAAGGACCCGTGATATTGGTGAGCGGATGCGGGGCGGGGTTGTCGGAACGGGGTTGAGGGTGCGACGCGCGGAGGGCGGCTACCATCCGCGCAGGGCGGGCGGGAGGCACGGGAGGCACGTAACAAGTGAAGCGGGCCCGGGAGCAACAGTCTGCCGCAGCCCGGCCACGCGGCCCCACACACCTCCGCGAATCGTCCGCAGCGCGCACCCCGCGTAAGTAGCGCTTATCCGATTTAATTAATACCTCAGTCCGGCTGCTGGCTGACCAGCTCTCCACCTCCCGCCTGTACTGCCCCAGCGTCTTCCACTGCTATTCCAGCACCTCCATTTTCGCGCTCGTATAAGATATCGTAAACGCGATCCATTCTTGAGTGAATGTCTACCATATAACTGTACCTGTTGAATGCATGACGAAGCAACATATATCCTTGACGTTTATTTAGAAATGTATTTATTTGACTTTTCTGAATATTTCATGTTAATTTAGAAGTTAAGTATAGAACGTACTACCTAATTAATATCCGTAATGGCGCTGTCTGTATCGCGTGGTGCTCGGTTCGGTTCTGCCCAGGTGTTTGGTATTTATTAACAATGTGGTCACGTCTCGTTATGATACCTGTAAGGTACAACTATAAAACGTTAAAGTCATTACTCTTATCTCACAGTTTCCATGGAGCAGAAAACTCATAAAGTTGCTTCAGGCCTACAACAAGTCTGGGCGGCATCATTATAGTTATGAGATGTGATATTTGCTACCATTATTTATAACGGCGCTTATTTTAAAATTCTTCCTTCTTTTATACAAGTCATAAATTACAATTTTCATTTTATTTACGTTAACACATTATTAAGTTTTTATAATGTGTGAAAGATTACAAATGGTTTCGTGTACTTTTTATTTAAAATAACGAAACCCAGTCCTTTGTTTTGCATCGTGATCTTCTACCTCATTTTATCTAGAAGCTTCACTGAATTGAACTATATTAGGGCGGAGTGAACCTTTTTTATCCATTTGGATCTATAAAGTCTCGTTATTGCAAAGCAGCGAGCCAGATAAATATTTATTTGTATCGTCTTAATGAAGGAGCATTAACATTGTTTAAAAGACTCGAGAGAAAGAAGTGAGAAAACAGAGGTAGCGACACAACTCAAGCACACCTCCCGACGCGACGAGAAAGATTCACAAGTTGGAGATAAGATAACAATGAATGTTCGCAAACACTCGCTATAATTGGAAACCCTTGAAGTCTTTTTGATGTAATACGACTTTATTAACGTGATGTACAAAGAGGGGGTTAAATTAAAGACGGTAAATAGAACTTGTTATAAAAAATTAACAACAATGAGTCTTTAATGTTTTAACGAAAAGGAGACAAGATAAATCGCTTAAAGGAAAATGTTTTTTTAAATATGTTTGTCAAACAACAAAAACTGTTTCAACTGTAAACATGTTTCGCTCACGCGACTTAATATTTTTATTGTGAAGCTATATTTATGAAGATCCGCGCACCTTTGTATTGTGCCACTAGTGATTTTTTTTATAAAAGGACATGCGCTGAAGTTTTTCAAGAATTTATTGAAAAAAAGAACTAGAACATAACAACCCCTCCAGCCGTTTAGTCGCATTATAAAATAGCACGAATGTCTGAACAAGAAGTTACACGTCTACACAAGTTAGTGAACATGAAAAAGACTAGCCTTCAAATGAATGTGCTGTCATACTGTGCCCATACAGTGCAAAGTGGAGATAATGAGCATGAAAAATGTGTGCATTGTGCGGGAGAGAAAATAAACGTAAGGAACTTTACTAATAGCTCCCAGAATGACCTGTGACTGTATCCGGGACTTAGTTATCAGCTTCGAGTGTTACATGGAATTACTTTTAGTTTTTTTATTAATTGATATAAACTATTGATTGACTGCGATCCTAACTGATGGTAAGCAGTGATGCAAACGTTGATGGTGAGGCGTACTAGTTTATTAAGAGCCTATTCACTCTAGCCTTGAAGACACCTAGATTATAATCAGACGGTAAGACCGCAGCAAGCAAATTGTTCCCTACGAAGAATTGTTGATTGTTGTTTTGGTGACAATTTGGGTCCACATTCAGAGATATAGTCTAGTACAGAGGAAGATAAACACTGTTTACATTGAAATTCTGCTGAAAGGGATGAGATTAGTAAATCTCTTAGAGAGTTTGGATTTAGCTGCATGAATTTGACATTTGCAGACGGGAGCGAGTTTGCAGCGGTGTTTTACTGTTTATTGTGTTTGTTGCGTCACATTAGCATACAAGTCGGTAATTCGTGCACTTCAGACGGTTAAAGTGGAGTCTGCTGTCAGAAGCGCTTCAAAATAAACGAAGCTGAGCCAAGCGGACAGCGTTAGTAAACCTAGCAACAACTAAAGTAAACTTAATTCGGGTGCGACCGGCCAAGCGGAAAAGAGAGGCTTTGCAGTAAACGGCTTTGAAGTTTAAGAAAATATAAAGAGCACGATGGGTGTAATGTACAAACGCGCCTTTGTACATATTTACATGACCGGCTTTTTTTAAAACTTCGTACACAAAATAAGTGCATCATGACGAATGAAGTTAGCTCTTCACGTAGCGTTACGAATGCTGCGAAACTTTGAAGAAGCATAGACCAGCGGCGACTAGTTGCGTGCTGATCAAGAACTTGATGAATCCCGCAGTAGATTTGTTTGAAACTGTCAATTGTTATTTTTAAATAATGGAATAAATGTATTTAATAAATTAACATGTTTTAACGTGGATCGCTTCTCCAATTATTCGTTTAAATCGCTCCGGGGTGTTCCAACAGCTGTGAAATTTTCGTGTGAATTTTAATGTCACGAGCGTAGTTAATGTTTTTTTATGAGGATACTAAACGATGGGATACATAATAAAAGTAGGTAAATTGAAATAAATTGGACGTACCTGTCTGTTTTGCTTTTTCGAAGAGCACATTACTTGTGATTGGGTTTCCATTTCCAGAACTGCTCGCTTACGTCAATACTGTTATTGGATATAAGTTATTAAATACTTGGGAGAGCAAATACGTCCAATTAGCGGGCAACTCCACGCGGATGCAATATTGATTACATTCGCACCAACAGTCACGTACTTTTTGTTTGAACGCTACGCCTACACTACACATCACTACATTTTATACTGCCGCTCTTAGCTTTGTGCTAGTTCTGATTATTCTATCATTTCGAATAAAAAGGATATAATTAGAGTTCACCGTGTAATATCGATCGGTCAGTAAAAAAAATAATTGTTAGCTTTCAGTTTTCGTTATAGCCGTAAGTTGTGGAGCATATTGCTTATGCCGGCCGGTCCAGGCCGACAGTAAAAAGATAAAGGCGAGCAGGCAGCGACGGAGGCAGACAATATAAAAACTTTTTAGAAAAAAAAAATAACCGACTTCACTAAAAAAAACACTAAAAGGATCAAAATAACTTTAATTTCGGATGTCGGTGTTTCTCGGTATTGTTTGTTTCTTATTTAACACCGACTTCCGAAATTAAAGTTATTTTGATCCTTTTAGTGTTTTTTTTAGTGAAGTCGGTTATTTTTTTTTTCTAAAAAGTTTTTATTTCACACTTTTTAGTTGCGATACACTTATAAACAGAGTGCCTATTTCTAATGACAATTCCAATTAACCCAAATACTGCTAGGTTACATTGTTTTATTATAAAGTTGCTGTGCCTACCTTCCTCCTTCCGGCTCCATCATCAGATCAGTTTGATAGTACCTTATAGCCAAAGAGCATCTCACGACAATTCTAATAAGCCCAAACACGGCTAGGATACATTGATTAATTACGGAGTTCCTGTGCCTACCTTCCGGCTCCATCATCAGATCAGTTCGATAGTACCTTATAGCCAAAGTGCATCTCATGACAATTCTAATGAGTCCAAACACGGCTAGGTTACATTGATTAATTACGGAGTTCCAGTGCCTACCTTCCGGCTCCATCATCATCATCAGATCACTTCGATGATACCATTTTCAACGTAACTATTCAGAATCATTCATTTATTTGTATTGTCATAGTCGCTTAACTATATCTTCAATGTGATATCTATTTGAGTATGAAGTTCCGTTGACCATTTCTGGTCTTCTTCATCAGTTCCACTTCATCAAATGTTACTTTTTGACTGTAAATGCTTAAGTTCTTGATGAAAATACTAAAATTACCATAGGGTTGCCTATAATTTTTGAGGAGTTCCCTCGATTCCTCATGGATTCCATCATCAGAACTGGATTTTGAAAAAAATGGGACCAATCTGGAAGCATATCCTATAAAGGGAAAAAAAAATTTTGCAAATCGGTCCATAAACGACGGAGTTCTGAGGTAACACACATAAAAAAAAAAAAAAAAAAAAAAATGATGATAAAAAAAAAAAAAAAAAAAAAAATACAACCGAATTGATAACCTCCTCCTTTTTTTGAAGTCGGTTAAAAATGGGCTTATCGTTACAAAGGGTGTACTCCACCTGAAACGCTTCTTGTGCGGAGGTACCTTATCTAATCTAATTGCTGGACTAGGGCGACTTTAGTTGGCAGCACGCAGCCGCCGTCGCCTCTACCCTTGTTACTTTGTTGTTTGACTGACGTTTTACACGAAAACTTATGCCGCAAATATTTACATTTCCGTACATTTTTAATTAATCTTATTCTGTACACGTGGGACGTACAGTCAGGGGTCAAAAGTGCAGTTGCACTCCATCAATGCTAAAGGGCCTAAAATGTCTTTGTAGAAGAGGGTCAATGGTTGATGCCTGATTTGATTTGTAGCATAGAATCTATAGTATTGATTAAACTAGTTGTGGACTGTGAAACTTCTACTACAAAGAAATTTTAGACACTTTAGCATTGGTAGAGTGCAACTGCACTTTTGACCCCTGACTGTACCTTCATCGTAGTCAAAATATTGATGTAACTTTGTGTTTAAAACGTGATAGTGCCATACCGTATACCACGGTCAATGATTCCACAATTCTAATAAAGCCTTTGCTTCCATTATGAAGACCTGCTACAGAGTTCGGGGTTGTGTTTGCTCATGCAATTTGTCTTTGTTCGTACGTTACATGCCTTCTCTGCGATGTAACGTACACTACTTATGTATTACTTAGCGCGCTCTACTATTAATATTAATTAAACTTGATATATTCGTAGCAAGTATGTACTAGCATTAATATAGGACTGGTTCTATTTGCAACTGACAGATATGTAGGTGTTATAATTACTTGTAATAACTCATAATAACATGTAGAACAAAGAGCAGAACAGATTTTAGTGATTAATATAACAAACACGGTGCCTTGTAATACCAAGTTTACCCTCACTTTTTATCATCTTCTACTTTAATAATCTAAATCATAAAGAGTTGCTTTTAGTATACCCAAAGGGGATCGTGAAGATTAATTAAGAAAACAACCGAGTGCTCGCCAGAGTATCGCAGGGTAGCTATTTTATAAGGTTGCAATGTTATTATAACTTATTTTTCTTTTTAACACTCAAAGTTATTTACAATCGCGGCGTTCGCTTTCATTTCTTTGTCCGCCATTCAGGCCGAAAGTTTTGAATATTTCTTAAAGTAGGTTAAATGGAAATTAGTGTTGGACTTCTGTTGAAGGATTTCTTAAGCATAACATAATTAGTTCCAAGCTTCTAATTGGAGTAAATAGATTGTGTACGCAGAGTGTGTACATTATTAATTAATTAATTCGAGACGTGCGTCTTATCATGCACACTTCGGCACACACCACCTTATCGATGCTTATTATTGACATCAATTACATTATATTCAATTATTACTATGAACGACATTGACGCAGTATGTGGCATCAATCTCTGATCTATCTACCAGAAGCTGCTGGATAGTTCTATAGCACAGCATGGGGCCTCCACTTCAACCGAGACTGAATCTGTTTGCCTGGAAGTAGCTACCGGCTGTAGAACTACATTCATGTTATTACGATATACAGTTTCCTGTGAATACCTAACAACAAAACTTTCCACTTTGTTTAATAATATTGCATTAGTATGATGTTGACGTGACCCAGTTACAATTTCATAATAATACCCGCGACCTACCATTAAGGTGAAGACTAGTGTACAGTGGGCACGACGTTCTATGACATGTACACATACACACAGTGCTCAACCCGACTCTGCCCGCCAGTCCATTATATACGAAATACTCCCCATTTCAAGGGACACACTCCAAAAATTATATTTAGAGGAGAATGAGATTTTAACGACTCATTTGTTAGAAGATTCCAGTACCTATTTTATGATCACAAAGGATGGGTTTTTTTATGGCTTCACTGCGATATTACTTTATCAAACGTTTTGGACGGGGTGAAGAGTATCAATTTCTTTCACTTTTTTATCTTAAAAGTTAAATGTACTTACAATGTACTCGTAGTTAATGGAGTCTGTGCTGAGGAGTTTGTTTGCGTACAACAGTTTATTGTTTGCTCTGATGAGCTCGTCAAGTAGTTTTAGAAGTCAGACGCAAAACTGATGGTGCGGCAGAATGTTGAGAAACTTTACAGAATTCTATACGCTTCTTTGATCAGCTACGGAGTTCATATTGTTACGTTGCGGAGTATTCAGTCCAAATACGGCTAATATGTATACCTACATACATTAGCCGTATTTGGGTGCCTTTTTTTTGAAGTGTGAAATCATCAACTGACTTCTCCCGCTCTAGGCTGAAGCAAGAAGGCGTGTCAGACTTTTACTGAACCTACCTGCGTCCCTATTTCTCTGCGTTCCATGGCCACGGTAATTCTTTCAAAAATCCCCGGGGCCCTACTGGGCCCCTACGGTTTTGTTGTCATCTCTTTGAGGCGCATCGTCGTTGACTCGGGCTTACCGTACGGCCGGATGGCGAGCTACCCAATGCTCGTCGTCCGCAAGCCGTCCGTGTTCGTTCCGTAACGGTTGCGCGGCCATATGTCTGGATATCTACCTCTGTATATGGTTCATTAATTTGTACCTATTATTACGTTATCGTATAATTTTGCCAGGTGTGTGACCTGTATATTCGTAGGCACATCTTTCTAATATCCGTATAATATGTGCGTGATTTTTCCCGAAAAGGAAACATAATTGACTAAGAAATATACCTACGTTAATAGAAATATATATATTTATTCGCAGTAACAGTTACGAATTGGTAAAGCCTTCTAATAATAACGCTTTCTGCCAAAATGAGAATTTATTCCAATAATACAAAATGTTGGAAATCTTTTATTGACATTGTGAGTGAATATTATAAATAACCTAACAACGATTAGGTATGTTTAGGTATATACATTGAATTCTCTTAATTTTGTTAAGATTATTTTTATTATTAGTTCGGCAGATCATAATAATAGGTCTTAACGTGAAATTGCCGTTTTTTAAAACGGGTTGCTTTGAAGTGTTATATCTTTGGACTGACTTGGAATTTTATGTTCAAATAAACTTTATATTAAAGGTACGTTATTCTTTTTTTGAAATAAGGTATTTATTGTTTATATAAGGTTTCTTTGTGTTTTGTGTTTTCTGTAATATCGAAGTACTTAACCTATATGTAGGACCTATTTATACCTTTATTTAAGTTGGGATAACAAACGAAACTCTGAAAGCTCAGAATGTTGAAGAAGAATACATAAAGATCCTAACAAATATTTACAGCGGATGTACTAGTAGAGTTAAACTAGAAACCATTGGCCCAAGCTTCCCAGTCCAAAGAGGTGTACGGCAAGGGGACCCTCTGTCCCCCAAAATCTTTATTGCAATACTAGAATACATAATACATAAACTAGACTGGAAAAATAAAGGGTTATATGTCAAGGGAAAATACCTAAGTCACCTCAGATTTGCAGACGACCTGGTTTTGTTTTCTGAATCGAGCTCTCAACTCCAACAGATGATTGATGCTCTTCACAAAGCTAGTAGAACAGTAGGACTCGAAATGAACATCTCTAAAACCAAAACTATGTCCAACCACGTTAAAACAGACATAAAGATAGGTTGTGAAACATTAGAATATGTGGAACAATATACGTACTTAGGGAAACAAATTGGTTTTAATAGAGACAGTAATGAGTTAGAAGTAGAGAGAAGAGTCAAAAACACATGGTCAAAATACTGGAGCTTCAAAGAGGTATTTAAAAGTGATATGCCCATAAAGCTAAAAAAGAAAGTTATGGACTCTTGTCTTATCCCATGTTTAACATATGCTTGCCAAACCTGGAAGTTTACCAACAGAACAAAAAACAAAATAGTCACATGTCAAAGGGGTATGGAGCGTAGTATGTTGAACATTAAAAGGGTGCAAAAAATAAGACACGCAGATATAAGATCAAAAACAAAAACAATTGACGCTCTAAACCAAGCACAAAAATTAAAGTGGAAATGGGCCGGACATGTGGCGCGACTTAAGGACAACCGATGGTCAAAAACAGTAACATCGTGGCAGGGACCTTTAGGCAAACGTCATAAAGGTAGACCCTACGCACGCTGGGAAGATGACATCAGAAAAATAGCTGGACCGCAATGGCAACAGATAGCCCAAGATCGTGAGAGATGGAAATCCTTGGAAGAGGCCTTCACCTGAGAGGGGTTCCTAGAGCAAATCTATAAATTATTAACAATAAACATCAATTTATTAATTATCGTTATCAATTATTTTTTTTTTTTATATTTTATTTATCTCAGGACCCTGAGGTCCTGGACCTTTGGGAGGCGTACGAGGAGCCGAAGCCAACTCGCAGAGGCCCTTTAGATAATTATAAAGGAACATGATATCAACCGACGATTATCCCTGTACGCGCTATGCTAGTGCACCCAAGGACAACCCCCGGTTATTGAAAAACTGTTGCGACATATGGAGAACAAAGATAATAGGGCTATGGTTTTTGGAGTCTTAAGTGGACTGGTAACATGGAACTATGTCAAGACTATGGCCCCTGCCTGAACAACGTTATTAATATGCATCGAAAAAAGGCAGGGGGTGACTTGCACACTCAATAAATGGGCCCCCAAAAACGGCCGCTAGCACGAAGTGACGTAGCAACAAGAGGGCAACATATCCTGAGGTGCTTGAGGAGTGGAGAGGTATACCACGGCTATCAGGACAATCCCGGAAGTACGGTCAAGATCCCTACCAGCACCTTACTGGATTATACATCCTTCTCCCGAGCACGTTTGCTCTTGCGAATCTCCACTCAAGCCAGCCAATAAAGGCAAGAGAGAGGTGGGAGCTCAGTTCCTCGTCAGTGTTCACTACGGCCGGCCAATAAAGGCAAGCCGGAGATGAAGAACAAGAATTCTCCCGGGAGATCGGGTCCGTGGGGTCGCTAATGCCCAACAGTTCGCCACAAAACTGCACTGCGGATTGTATCTCTCTTAGTCTGGCCCCTCACCCTAGGCATATTACGGCAAAGCAAACTTTACCGATACAGACCTAGGGTATATTGGAGCACGCAAGCCCCACCACGACGTCAACGTAGAGATACGGCGATGGGGCAATTATTATTATTATTATGAATTATTGGTTGTCAAATATTAATTACTTATTATTATTGTTATTATTATTATTTGTTGATCAATTATCAATTGTTATTAATTATCAATTATTGTTATTATGTTTCATCAATTATTATTAATAGAATTCATCAATTATTATTATTTTTAATTATCAACTGTTAAATGTTAGTTTATCAGTTGTTAGTGATTGTAATTGATAATCAATTTAATCAATTTATACGAGTATAATCTAAAACTATAATGAAAACGTGAACATCCTATTGAATTGATTTTATTGTAATTTGGCACAATTTTAGGAAATCTTTTATTTCCTTTGCTTTTTTATTTTTTTTATTTTATTTTATTTAACAAACGACTTCTCCGTCTGTAGACTTGAGCGAGAAGGGCGTGTCAACTTTTGCTGACTAAAATCCGCCTGTGTCTTTTAGTCGCCTTTTGCAAATCATGATATACCTATCTAAAAAATAATATAAATAAATATTTATTTAAATTAAATTAAATTTCAATTAGATATACTATACTCGTAGCTCTACGTATGTAGTATGTTGTCCACCTACGACTGTACATCAAAGAATCCATAATACCGGTAAAACCTCACTTAGAGGCTCATCAAAAACACCGATCAAAGGTTTTTCAGCGAATATTTACCTCGTGTTATTTTTAGGACCGTGTCTTATCCTCCAATAGCCTAAGTATGCACGACCAGGAGTTTTAGCAGTGCGAGCGACAAAGAGGGATGGAGATATACACCCTATATAGTTCTATCCCTCTCTCCCTCCACATTTCAGTTCAGGTAGTCAAATGGGTCAAGAGAAAAGCTCGTCACCTCTGCTCTTCCCAAGCTCTCTCTCTGAAACTTACTAAATACATTCTAGACCAAAATGAGCGTCTTGTGAATGTAAGCTAGTTTACACGTTTGTGAACGCACCCACGATACAGGATTGGCTCGCCGTCCGACCGTTCGGTAACCGTCCGGACGGAGCCCAAGTCGTCGACGGCGCGTATTGTTCCACGCGCGCCTCATGGAGATGTCAGCAAATCGTAGGGGCCCAGCAGGGTCGAAGCCTACTGGGGCCATGGGTAGTGTGAAAACGAAACCCGGGGCCCTGGGACGAAGGCAACGAAGGAACAGGAGTGGGTTTTTAGTCAGCAAAAGTCTGACACTATCTCGCGCTCCACCCAAGAGCGGGATTTGTCATTAGATGATTTTCCCACCTAAAAAAAAAACCCACGATACAGGATTAATTCCTAGTAAGGGGCAAAGATTTAAAGAAAAAAATCGCAAATCAAGGTCAAAAGCTTCGATAAAAGTATCCTTTTTTATTGTTTTAGGTTCAGGATCAGATAAACAATCTCTCGAAGCTTACTTGTTCAAATATACCTACATCTTTTATACTTAGCTATATTACTCTCGGTTCGCGAAGGCACTAGTAACTCGAGCTAGCTGTGTCGCGGTGAAAAGATTAGCTGTAGTCAGCAAGGTTGGGCGCGGCTGACTGGTTCACATCTTTTAAGCCGAAGGGAATTGTCTTACTTGAAGAAAACCTCTATTTTTAAATTTGATAACAACAACGAAGCTGTTGAAGCTTGTTGCACGTAAAAACGTCTTTGTAATGATAGTTAGTGCTATATCTATATAATATATAAAAGCGAAATACCACTCACTGATTAATCACGAATCCTCAGAAATTATAACACCTACAAACTTAAAATTTGGCAGGCGTCCTTATAGGACGTAGACATCCGCTAAGAACGGATTTTACGAAAGTCCGCCCCTAAGGCGGTAAAACGGGGGTTGGAAGTTTGTTTTTTTTAAGTTGGGAAATCATTCAATGAGTTCTCCCACTCTAAGGTGGAACGAGAGGACGTATTAGACATTAACTGACTAACACCACATCTATGTTCCTTCTTTGTTTTGCGTTCCAGGACCCCGTGTTTCTTTTTCGGAAGCCAACCCATGGCCCCAATAGGCTTCGGCCTGCTGGACCCTAAACACTACGTGCCGTCGACGACTCGGGCTCGGTCCTTACCAGACGGCCGAACGGCGAGCTACCCATTGCTCGTCGTCCGCAAGCCCACGCCTACGGTGGCTGGAAATCGGGGTAGGGGTACCGGTGGTTGGGGCGTGAAGATGTCCGTTCCGTCACACGTGCGGCCGCGTCCTTCGCTAGCATTACTACTTCGCAGAAGGAGGGGACCGCCTGCCATTTTTCCTTGCTCCGGACCATGGCCTGTAACAGGGCCCGGCGCGAGAGGTTGCTGATGCCGATCGCCCTTATGAGGACACGGCGGTGCTCCGCCTAAGTG
Organism: Mythimna impura; assembly: GCA_905147345.3. Lineage (NCBI taxonomy): Eukaryota > Metazoa > Arthropoda > Insecta > Lepidoptera > Noctuidae > Mythimna > Mythimna impura. The sequence goes on along the minus strand of LR990357.1, from coordinate 14,830,293 downwards.
GGGCACATCTCCATCGTATGTTCCACTGTGTCCTCCGGGCGATCAACATAATGGTGACACCCGGGCGTTTCTTCCGCACGAATCAGGTGCAGGAACCTCCTGAACTTACCATGTCCGTTAAGAACCTGCGTCATGCAGAAGGTGAGGATGCCGTGACGGCTTTCCCGCCACTCTTCAAAGAGGGGACTTACCGCCATTATAATGGAGTCCTCAGCACTGGGTTGCGACTGTCGCTGACGTCATATCGCCATGAGATCCAGTCGGAACTCTGCCCGACATGCCGCGACTTGTCCAGGCAGCGGAGTTTCACCCCGGCGTTGTATAGCATAAAATAGCATAATCAACCTTTTAATGTTCCCATTGCTGGGACTCAGGCCTCCTCTCTCTAAGAGAGGGAATGGCCGTAATCCACCACGCGGGCCCGAATGTGTCTTCGAATTTTTGGTTCTAGGACATGCCGGTTTCCTCACGATGTTTTCCTTCACCGTTTTGAGAGCAGTGGTGATGAAATAAATTATCTACACAAAGTAATGCGCCTGTCTGGGTTTGAACCCGCGACCTACAACTCGTAAGTCGGGGCCGTTACCACTCGGCCGCCACTGCTCTCTGCACGGCGTTGTATATCCATGCGCAAACCGTTCATGCGTGCAAGGACTCTTGCCTCCAGATTTCAAGGCGGCGGGCTGGCACGGAGGCTCGCCGATTTGCGGGAGATCGCGCCGTATCTCTGCACCATCCAGATGGCTATGACCCTTTGGGATGCGTTCAGCTTGGCCGCAGGTAGCTTTTGCAGTGCCCACACCGGCCCTCCATAAAGGGCCGTGAATCGAACGATCCCCGCGTAGAGCCTCCGGCAAGAGGCGTCTGGACCCCCTAAGCACCGTGGCAGGAGCCGCTTGGCCCTCAAGCCCCCCGGTCCGCTCCAGTTTGGGAGCCAGACGTCGGAAGTGTTCCGAAACTGAAATACTATTTTGGTGGACAATAAAGTCTATTCTATTCTTTTGTTGGGACCTCATCGGTGAAAGATATCGGTGTTGGTGACATGTTTGATATGTGAGAATTTGACCTTTTGTCAATAGGTGTTGAAATGTCATTTAAAGTTATTATTACGATTTGTACCTGACACGTGTTGAATTTATAAGTTCAAGATCAAAAGATCTCAAAGTACGGTCCAAAAATAGTCCATATCGGTTTTACTGCGTGATATAGTTTGCGCTGGTACTGAATGTGGAACATGACAGGTGAGATAGCGGCTGTCTGTACCGAGACACGTATCTCGATACATTTATGATACAATTGCCACCGTGGCCCTGATTCAGAGCTCCACTCGTTTTATTTAGTAGTTCGCCGAGGAATGCATGACGCGTTTTCTTATCTTATAAGTAAACGTGTTGCATTAAATTAACTTGTTGAATAACAACTCAATAAATATGTAATGCGCGGCACAATAATATTATTTTGTTTTGTTCGTGCTGTGTATGTTCCACGAATTTTCTAATCATAAGTATGTATACGAAACATGTTGATGTGACATTATAGTAATTTATTACTTTGTTAAGGAAATATTTTGAGTGTTTTCTGAAGCAAATAATTTCTTTATGGAAGTTTTTTTTATGTTTTATGTAAAAGGAATAAGGAGCCGTAGGTGTCACTAAATGTCACAACATTTGGAAATCGTGCAATTTTGGAGACACCTACGTCGCTCACGTAAACCTTTCCGAAAGGCCCACTGTTACGTAACCTCAATAAGTCTCAAGAACTTTGGTTGGAAAGGTCCAATTTAACATGAAATAATACGTAGTTTGGACAAAAAATAAAGTTTGGCAAAGGCTCGAATCTTTACGTAACGCCGCGCCAATCGTAATAAAAGATTCAACAGTGATTTGAGTTCGTAATAAAAAAAGTACTATCAAAGACAGAGCACAAATAAACGACGAAAATGTTAACAATCAATTTTTATATCCACTGACAATTTGGATTAGTGTACACTGGGAACCGGAAGCTATATTTGCTAGATTTAGAACAATCGAAAATAAATGGTTGGGTGGGCGCGCCTCATCGCTCGTCGTTTGCGCGCCCGACCCCTTCGCGATGATCAGCGAATTTTTATCGCCTCCATCCAAATCGAGAACTAGCTGCATTTGTTACATCACCTTAGCTTTTATAGCTATTGAAACGTGCATATTTTACCTCACATTCTGTCGACTTTCTCAAGTTTTACGAAAGGGTACAAATTCATCTCGTGTGGTACTCTAATGCGATTCGATTCGAGTCCGTGGCTCAGCGCTCCATCTTCAGTGTTTCTTTATATTTAATATGTAAATCACTTCAGGAACTTCAGCTGATATTTTTTTAACTTCTGCATTTCTTTTGTATTGTAGCAATAAAGTTGTGGAACAGAAAGAGCGGGGCTCATTGCTTTTATTATATTTATTCTGAACTTGGGCTCATTACTGATCAATTTATTTTTTATTTATTTGAATCAATTACGAGTATTTTGCAATAAAAGTTATTGTAAAATAATTGCTCTCACTCTTTATTCTTTATTGTACATAAAACTTTAGAAACAATTTTAATTAGGACAGCTGATGTACACAACCGAGCTTAATCCACAATTGGGTTTTTTTAGAGCAAACAGATATTTTGCACATGAGGACAGTGCACAGCAAAACTTAAATCAATTAAATCCTACTTAAATAAGAAGTCTCTCAGTTTGTTATTTTTTCTTGAGCTGTTACAAGATATATGATGCCCTCCTACTTCATTCAATCGATGTCATATTATGAGGCGTGCATATATTGCGGCACTTTATCCACAATCCATATCAGATCCACTTCATCCCTGTTGCTCCTTTTGCAATAAAGCAATAAAGGTCAATGTCTAATAAGCTAATTATATCAAGTGTGTTAATGTTTTCAATATCAAGCTACGAGTATGGACATCGTTATCAACTGGTTATCTTTTTAAGGTGTTTTAATGTGAGAGGGGAACCCATTTGATGCAGCTGTCTGTACCTATGTAAATTGATTGAACATAAAATATTTTTTTTCTTTATTGAGATTTCAAATAGACATATTTAAAAATAGCTAGTCTTAAAATCGTTTAAAAATTCATTTCTGGTTAACATAATTTTATTAAACGATTCAAGATTTGTACCATCTGGTCCTGATCAAATAATAACGCCAATTTAAATGACGGATCCTGTGAATGGTCCGTTAAATGTTCCGATTTCTATTAAATAGTAAAGAATTCTTTGTAGAACCTCAGAAATCCTTTTTACTGCGATAAAAAGGGTTTTATCGTTGGGTCAGCAAAGTGTATGTAAATGAGAACGCGCTGAGTTTTCACGAGAGAAATAAAGCGAAATTGACGTCTTGGGCTACATAATTCATAACTTTTAGTACGCCAACACAATGCTGTCTTGTAAAAATATTGGAGAAATTGATAATTACGAGATGGAACTTATGAAAGCCGGGAGTTTGTAGCGCTGCTTGTTCTTTACTTTCATAAAACGAGAAGCGGAGAAGGGTGGTTGTTGTCGGGAATAATTTGTAACCATGTCGGTCACAAAGCCTTATTCGAGTCCATTTTGAATAAATTTTTGTAAATCAATTTATATTGTGAGTTTAAAAGATCAAAAGCTTCATGTTTACGAGGTTCCTTCCGTCGGGCGTAGTGGCTCCAGTTCTGGATTTTTAACTTTATAATCTTTTGAGCAAACATAATATAATAGGTTGAATGGTAGAAAATGCCTTGTTGCATTAAGTCTACTTATGTACCACTACTGTACATGAAGTTTAAATAAATAAATTTAAATAATATTATAAACCCACAGTACGCTTTCAACGGTATTATATCGGTTTTACGACTTTTATAACGCGCGCTATTTCATTTTACAAAATGGAAAATAATAATGTATTTTCAACTCCCAATCTGTAACTGCAGCCGCTTTTGATCCAGACCAGAGATAGTTCTGCACGTGTACGGTACCTGAATGATATTAAACGCAGTGGTACAAACGTAAGTACAATGTGAGCTGTGAATCCATATAGTGTACAAATATAACGTCCCGGTGATGGCAGGCGGCAGGTATCGATTTGTCGGAGCATAGTGTATTTTGTAAGCATTGGACGTTTCGCGCGGAACGAGGTAATATCGCCGAAACCAGCTGTTCTCTGTAGCTAACTATCGCTTTTGCTTCTCCACATGTGTGACTATGATTTATGAATGAATTTCACATGTAGTCTATCCTCTAGATTCGTCCATGCATTTGACAGTGTTTAGTTAGCACAGGTTTTAGATGCAAAAAAGGGACACGTGGTGTGACTCTCGGACAGCAGATAGTTTTTCAGAATAATTACACGAGAGATATAGTGATTAATTAACTAAAATATCTAATGAAAATTGTCTTGTAGTGTATCGAATAGCCAATTTCAAATGTGACGTGCAAGATTTATCTGTTACACAGCAGCAGTACATAGATGGATCTACAGTATTCTTTCAGTTACGACAATCTCATAAGTTCTTTGAATGTAAAGTAGCAAAACATCGGAATAAAATCAGTGGCAATGTGTTGTGCGGTAATCTCGTCATAAATAAAAACGACCAACAAAATACAACTTGTATTCGTTCGAATTTGACTTTGGATTCATTCGAGTGCGAAGCTTAAGCGAACAACACATCTAGAGCTTCGGTTCTTAAGCTCCGTGACGTCATCAAGATTTCCAATTTACTCCGAGTTATTCAAAAGGATAGGGGTTTTATCTTCCGTTCATCTTTCTGAACTAACTTATCACATTTTGGCGTTGACGACCAATTGTCACTTGCTGACATTTTGAACCGAGGGGCCTTGTCGGCAAGGGGCGGCCAGATTTAAGCCTGGCTGCTTACCGGCCTAAGGTAAGTAACTTCGATTTTAGCGAGGGCTTAGTAATTTTATAGACTAATATTGACAACGACTTATAAAGGGAGAGGAAAGATAGGTAGGTAGGACGGATACGTAGTACCGACGATGCGATGGTAGTGATATTATCTAACGACTAATGCTGGCTACGTTATTTTTAACGTTTGAAAAAACAGGTAATGATTCAATTGCCGGCAAAACAAAAAATGAATAGGGATATTTTATCTGGGTTAAGCTTTAATGTACACGTTGTCTTTATCTGTGTACACGCATAGTTGCCAATCGTACAAACTTTTTCTTGTTAACTTGTGATTGAAAGGGAACATCACCAAGTTTGGGGAAGATTCCGGCTCTCTTTACGTATGCATTGTTTTCATTTAAATGTACCCTTGTGGAGTGACAAGCCTACCCTCGGGAGACTCACATATAGATAATGTTGCTAACTTGTCTCGTAATTTACGGCTGACACTTCCACTTTCAGAGCGTCTTTATAAGCGTTGCGCGAGTTATCCTGAAGTAATTAGTTGTGTTAAGCAAAGTTATGTACGATATAAATTGTTTAATTAAATGTGATATCATGAGTCGACACCTCTGGAGAGTCAAAGTCTTGCAAGTGTCATATCACATTTTTGGAAGTTCATTAGATTATGTTTCATATTACAAGTAAACATTTGTATGATTGTAAGTCGCGTTCGTAAACTCATATCAAAGGAATGTCCTTTATTCGGAATAAATTACCATGAAAATAAATGGCCGGGTCGTTCGACGGCAAAGACATGACAATAATAGATAATGACCTAGCGTAGACCGAACCATTGAGACCTATTGTTGACTTTGGTTAAAGGTGCTGTAGTGTTCTTTTGAAGAGTTCGTGCGTACAGAGTGTATTTTCGATTTAGCTCGCTAGTCGCTACTGCTATTTCGCATAGTTCTGTCTAGGAATATTAGTTCTTATAGGTACTTTATATTGCGAATAACAGTAAACAAGATGTGTATAAACTAACAAAATCGCAAGTGATAAGTTAGACTCGTTCTGGCTAAAGATGATAGAATATCTAGAATTTATTATCTAGAATGACGGTACAAATAGCGCCGACTCCACGGGTACATAAAATGATATAGCGGTTTCCGCGAAATAGCGTTCACATCTTTATTTTGTGTTATACAAAAGAAAGTTGATTAAGGCACAAACCTAATATCGTAGGGGCAGATCGGACGAGCGTCGTTAAGCTAATGTCTCGGTTGCCTAGACCGGCTCATGCGGAGTAATCAATCTATTAGTCGTAAGCCTTCATCTGCCCCTTATTAGTGTTTTTATTTGCTACCTATTGCCAAGGAAATTGAGTACGGAATATCGGTATTGGAGAGACGTAACTCCTTCTAACTGTTGCATACCCGATTGGCTTACGAACTCAAACGCGGAAACATTTATTTCTACCGGCTTGTGAATTCTTTTGTTCGTTGGAAGTAAATCTTCTTCCAATAATGTAGTTTTGGACATTATGCAGAAACAGGTAGACTGTCTAGGTTTTTAGTATTATGCTGATGCCAGTCACAGCATATTTTAGCGTTACTTCTCATGACGCCCATCGATTTCAAATGAATTGAACTTGACCTACCGTATACCTACTTAAATATTCTAAGTAATTAAAATACAATCTCTTATGTGATTACTAAAAAGTTTGTTAAAACTTTTTTTGTTAAAACGTTACTTTGTATTTTCAGAATTAATTTTGTTTAAAGAATGTCGTGGAAGATAAAAACGTAAACAAAAGCTGACCGAGGTCCCATTTTATTGAAGCATTATTAAAACAAAACTAAAGAGCTGGGCTCCGCGGAACGTGGCAGCTGCCTCGCGTCAAACGAATATTTTGAGTGGCCGCCAAAGAAAATTCATTTCCTGCTGTTTCTTGTTTCGTAAAATCTTTGCGAGTGCGAATTTAAGTGCAATTTCTATTCATTTATTTCATTAAAGAAGACGGAAACCTCTTCAAATTAATATGCATCTATTATATAAGATTTCTGGAACTTGAAGGTAAAATGATAATAGTCGCAGTAGTCGATTTCATTGTCTGTCCGTGGAGAGATGACCATCTGCACACTGAGATTCCTCCTTGGTTTCCGCTCTCATTTTGTCAGTCAGTCATAAATCGTAGGGGCCCAGTAGAGCCAATGCCCGACAGGACCGCAGGAATTTTAGAAAGACATACCTTGGTCCTGGAACGCAATGGACAACTGAAGGACACAGGTGGGTTTTAGTCAGTAAAAGTCTGACACGCCGTCTTGCTCTACCCTAGAGAAGAAGAGGACTGGGAGAAGTCATTGGGTGATTTCGAAAGGATTACCGTTTTATCCAGTTACTGGTTTTTTTTGGAGGTCAGGTGGGCAGTCGCTCCACATACGGTTAGACTGGAAACCGATGGCAGGCTATTATATAGGACTAGCTTCTGGCAGTGGCTTCGCCTGCGTGAAAAAAGGTTTCTCCATACAAACTTTGGACCCCCATTTTACCCCCTTAGGGGTGGAGTTTCGTAAAGTCCGTTCTTAGGTTCTTTATAAAGAACCTACATGCCTAATTTTAAATTTGTAGGTGTTATAGTTTCTGAGATTTTGTGATTGGTATTTAGAGTGCTTTTATATACAACGTTATAACGACAGATGGGTTTTCCTTAAAAGGGGTTATTGAGCTCATCAATATAAAAACCTTTTACTATGCGGCTAATCCTGAAATCACGATAAAAAATTCGTTGTTCAATACATTTATGTTCAAATAACTCGACAAAATATATGGAGCAGCTGAATTTTTTTCGCGGATTTCAGTGCTGGTCCTATAGTAAAAGTTGTTCATATACATGAGTACAATGACCTCTATTAAGGAAAGCCCATTTGTCATTTCAACGTTGTATATAGGGTGACTGATAATTAGTGTACGATACTTAAACATGTGATTGTGCTCATGATAACCAACAACTTTTACTATGGGAACAAACCTGAAATCGCGAAAAAAAATCAGCTGTTCAGTACATTTATGTTTGCCTAATGTGCTGAACAGCTGATATTTTTTTCGCGATTTCGGTTTTGCTCCCATAATAAAAATTGTTTGTTATCATGAGCACAATCACGTGTTTAAGTATCGTACACTAATTGCCAGTCACCCTATATAGATCAAGATTTTTTTTTGTTTTTAATAACTTTACTTCACACTAGGAATTACTCCTATATCGTGTCGGTGCGTTAATAAAAACTTTTTACAAAAAAAAATACAACCGACTTAAATGTAAAAAGTTTTTATTTTACACTTTTTAGTTATGGTACCACCACTAAAAAGTACCCCTCAGCTATACTTAAATACCTTATAGACAGAGTGCATCTCATGACAATTCTAATAATACCAAACACGGTTAGATTAAATTAATTTATTACAGAGTTCCGGTGCCTAATTTCAGGCTTCATCAATCAGATCAATTCGATATATTCCCCTTCTTCTTTCAGTCAGTCATCGACTACATGTATAAATAAAGCAATTTTACTTGTTACGACAGTTCTGCTGTGATCCCATGAGGAGTTCTGTTCCATATCTTCGAAGTTCATGATCAGATCATAACAATATTTTTATGGGACCAACTTAGAAGCATAACCTATCAGTAAAAAAAAAATTCAAAATCGGTCTACAATTGACCGAGAAAATAGAACCTCCTCCTTTTTGAAGTCGGTTAAAAACATGTAAACTTCAATACACAAGACACGCGGACCCGGAACATGTATCGGTAGGCCATACAAATATGTGTATCACGCGGAAATCAAGCACGCGACGCGCAGCGCAGCAGTCGATCGCACAATCACTGAGCCAAGCTTACCGTCAAACCGTAGGCACGGGCTTGCGGACGGCGAGCAATGGGTGGCTCGCCGTCCGATCGTCCGGTAACTGTCCGGACCGAGCCCAAGTCGTGTTCCATGCGCGCCTCAAGGAGATGTCAGCAACCGTAGGGGCCCAGTAGGGTCGAGGGCTACTGGGGCCATGGGTGATGCGAAAGTGACCCCCGGGGCCCTGGAAAAAAATGGCAAAGAAGGAACAGGAGTGGGTTTTTGTCAGTAAAAGTCTGACACTATCTCTCGCTCCGCCCAAGATCGCGGGATGTCATTAGATGATTTTCCCACCCTTCTTAAAGCTTACCGTCAAATCTGAATATAATAGGGTCGTCATTTGGGCGGTGTTAGCTGTTAGTAATCGAGGGAGATTATTACATGGGAAAGTTATTAGGCACATCATTATTATTTTAATTGGTGGTCCGAATAAACGTTTGGCGTCGTTAAAAGTATTACGTTTTATTATTGATCGCTCCGGCTCTAATAGAGCGGCCGTGTAATAAATTTATTTCGTTTGATGAGGTATAAAATTATTATTGGTATCGCAGTATTCATTGGTTGATAGAGATCGTATTTGAGAAATTGATGCTAGCTATCGTCTGGGAGTCTTATTAAATTTGGCAGGTCTTTATTCCAAGAAAATAATAGTTTGAGTTCGCTGCTAGACAATAAATAAAACACCAATGTCATTATAAATAAAATATTCAACAGTATTTGAGACTAGTGGCGCGGGCGTACCTGACCCTTGTCGTATATATCGTTCTTCTTAATTAATTAATTCATATTCTATTTCATACCCACTAATACATAAATAGTTTTTTGATATTTGGTTTAAGATAACAGTGAATCTGAATTTTTGTGACTATCATTCTGCATTTTAATTGACGATTAGAGTCGTCATTAACTATAGTGTTTCTTGCTAGCTTTATTGTTACGGGTTACTGCCTTATTTCATTCCCCACAACCTTATTATAAATATTCATTGGATATAAGCCGTGCGCCCGGTGGGTTTTCCCATCGGTAAATACATTGTTCACGCTGTTTAACCCTTTTAGGAATAATTTTTGAAAATACACCCCATGACAAAAAAATAATTAAACAACATTAAAAGTACATTGTTTATCTGTGCCTTTGTAATATTTAAATGGTTATTAAATGTGTTATGTATGGTCCCGTCTCAATAAACCTAGAAGACGACCCACACACTTTTTATTAATAATTATTCCAAACACGAGGACGAGGTCAAAAAACCCTATCTAAACCTCTTTTACCCATTTCACAAAAAAATTCTTTATGCTCTATTTCTTTACATATGGAACTCTATTGCAAAATGTAATTGTTCTGTAGGCTTTGCGGCTGGTCTGGAAGATTATTTACTAGAAGAAAGACAGAAAGAAAGAAAACAAATTTATTTGGTACAGCACAAAGGACAAACACAAAATTAGGTAACACGAAACAAAAAAAAAGTAGCAAAAAATATAAAATATCGGTGTGTGCCTCACAGCTGCATAAAAATAGGTCCAGTTCAGCATGAATGCCAGATAACTAGTGCCTGACGCTGGTTTTCAACTGAACCTGTGGTTGTGACGCAGTTGACGTAACGGTTTTGGAGTGCAATATTTGTATAGCGGTCAAATACGCTTCGTATTTGAATAATATAAACCATCAAAATAAGGTTTTAATAATTAATGAAAGAAGAAGATACGTACATACGTAACGTATGTACGAAATCATGGAATAATCACAAGTCAACAGTGTTCGTTTGTTACAGGAGCTTTCGCCTGAAGTATTCCGTAATTTTATTTAAAAGAAAGATTCTAAAGTAAATGAGACAAGATTTTTCTCATTTTACCACTAGAGTGTTTTAATTATAAAAATAACTAGCTTCTGCCAGCGGCTCCACTCGCTTAAAAATAGAGAATTATCCCAAGAGAACATACTCCTGGGGTAAATTACCCTATGTGCTATGGGTGGTCGTCACCTGTGCTATAGGTGGTTATATGGTCTACACATGTGCCAAATTTCATTGAAATATATCGGAAGTTAATGAACAAACAAGTTTGTAAATGGCAGACAGGCTCTTACTAGGCAAAACCTGTGCTATGGGTCTCCTGCAGGCTTAGCCAAGTTGATAATTTACAATCGTTAACGCTAGTTGAAAACTAATCTAATGTATGGGAATGACATTAGAAAAAATAAAAAAAATAAGTAAGCATTGGCTATGTAAACATGATTAAGGTTGTTGTTAATTTATGGAAATAAATTGAATTGAATTGACATAATTTCAACGTAAAGTCCCGACAACGTTAGGTCAGAACAAACGAATAGAAAATCCGTAATCAAGTTCACATCGTCCAAAATGATAGAATGAAATGTAATCGTTTCTATAATGTTCATCGCTACATCTTGTAGTGTTATAGTATAGATGAATGGTAGTCAAGTTACAATTTTTGTAGAACGAGCGAACGACTCAGGCGCGTCAACTTATCGTTCGCTTAGGCGCCGAGGCGTTATCGATTGTAGAAAGAGATTCGACACGAAACTGTCGTAACTTGAATAGGCCTGCTGGTCTCCTAATCTTGAGCGTAACTCAGTCAATTGTGCGTGAAGGAATAACAAACATTCACATGTACAAACTTTCACCTCTATAATATTTATTAGTGTGGTATAGCACCTTGTAAATCGTACAACACAGAAACAATATCACATTTCTTTACGGTAGGTGGGTTGCTGAATAGTTTATGTTCCAAAATGTAATTTGCATTTACAATAGTATTTAATGGAATTATGTCAGTACGTGGGTATTTCATTAGGAGAGCGTCAGATTGAAGCTCTGTTTACTTAACTTGGTGTGGTGGACGCGAATTCTACGTATTTTGTGAATATCTGATTTTCATATTATTCAGAAGAGGATTTAATTATTCATCGCCTGCACTTTTGAGAGGCAGAAGTCCTAATGTCGAAGTTACTTGAAATTAGGGTTACACCCGAGTAGATCGAGGATTTAAAGAAGCTATCGTTTGGAATATCACACAATGAGGTGTAAAACATTGATGCCAGCTAAATTGAAAGACGATTATCTAACAAGTGCTGTAAATAAATCAATGTTCCAAATAACCTGTCATACCCCGGGGGCTGGAACAATTCAGGCAATGTCACTTTAATTATCTCCCGAACGCTTTGAATTCCTGTATCTTTCCGTAAATTTAAGACAGTTCAAAAATGTCTCGTGTACCCTCATCAGAGCTGAACAAACCTAACTTATTTAACATATTTTCAGGTACAAAGAGAGTCCGTGATCTGCCCTCAGGGTAAGTTACTTATTAACTATGTATAAGGTATATTTTTATTGTTTTAACAGCCGAGCTACGTAAACATCGCTTGTACGATGTTTCAGCGACAACCTTTTTTATTCACTGAAAGCTTTTACAAGATATTTTATGAAACACTTAACGTGATTTGAGAAAGTTAACGTAAAGGTATCTTCATTAAAGTATTTTTTCATTGCTTAGTAGCGAGTGGGTTGCATCTTCATTTACATTATTAAAATTATTTAATGATAATCTAAATCTAGAATTTTTAAATCTATATATCGACGCTTGAAAAGCAAAAATTACTAAGCGACATTGAGTAAACTTTACAGGAGAGTGATTTAAAGTTAAAATATTTAGAAACATAATTGTTAGTTAAAAAAAAGTCGGATTTAGATAATATTGACAAGATGTTAATAATATCGAAATCCGACTATTTCGATTAAAAAAAAAAGTTTTTTTCTAAAAATTTTAACTTTAAATCACTCTCCTGTAAAGTTTACTCAATGTCGGTTAGTAATTTTTGCCTTTCAAGCGTCGATATGTAAAAGGCAACCGTTACTGACTGACTGATCCATCAACACCAGCTCAAACCACTGAACAAATTGCACTGAAATTGGGCACGCCGATAGTTATTATGACGTAGACATGCGCTAAGAAAGGATTTTCCATAATTTGGCCCCTAGAGGGGAGGGGGTAAAACGAGGGTACAAAGTTTGTATGAAAAATCTACTTTCACGCGGGCGAAGCTGCTTTAGGTTTTAAATAAAATTGAGATAATAAAGACTGAAAATTTACAAAATTTATCTCTAATTTAGAAATGGTTATCGGTAAAAGTTAGCGTTGTGATATGGATCTAGTGAGGTCGGTAACATAGTAGCCATTGAGCGAGATCACGGGTTCGAAACGTTTACGTCTCATAGGCGTTTAATCTGTTCAATGTGCCATTACAGTCACGACTTTAGCCATTCTTTCTTAATTTATGTCCGGCCGTTGAACCGTCGCTCTGTTGCCGACGCGCGACGTATTTAAGGACCTTATTTCGTTCCTACACGACTAGGGTTCACATACTATACCTACTAATAATAAAAATATTCCACGACTTTCATACAATGCCGTCTAGTTCCATACTAAGCAGAGCTTGTGCTAAATGATATTTATTTTGTAAATAGGTTTAAAAAAACACTTTTACACGTCAATTTCTTTTTCCTCATTTTTTAAACTAGTTGAGGCCGGTGTTTCTTAGCTAACTACCCTGAGAAGAAACTCCGAAACAAACTCAGGGGTCAAAGTCTCTTTTAAAGTCCATACAGTAAATATTTAATAGTCAAATCACATGAGAACTATGCAGATTTGTCTGAAATGGTCTTTTGAAGAAAGAACCATACAGATTTGAGTAGACCTGTCCAGTCAGTGCAAGCATTTGTCAGTATTCGTAAAGCTCAACTTAGGACTACTAAGGAGCTCAAAGACTTGACGAACAATACCAAGGAAAGGACATTTGGGTAGGCCGCAGAAAATACTCAAATTGCCAGACATACGTTAAAATTACTGAAAAGGAAAAAAAAAGCAATCAACCTAGTCCTCACGTTCACAATAATAAAAGGAAAAATATAGTTTACAAAATGTAATACTTAGTAAAGTAAACTCTCTATTAATTTTTGACATCAATAAAAATTAATAGAGAAAAAAAATGACAAATTGCAAAATAAAAATAATCTATAATATCAAATTGTAAAAAATAATAATAATAAAAAGCACAATTGAAAATAAAAACCAAAAAAAATGCTAACTAGACAACTAATAAACATACTTACTATATAATTCTAAATGTTTCCTTATTATTGATAAATTACACCTAGACACAGAACAAATGATCCTGCTCATCACACAAACATTTTTCTTGGGTGGGAGTCAAACCCACAACCTCCGGCATAGCAGTCAGGGCCACTAACCACTAGACCAACAGGCCAGTTAAACTAAGCAGGTACCTAACGTGTAAAACACCAAAAGGAACACCTCGTAATAACATCACTTACAAATCGTTTCTTCATCCGATTTTCCAATTATTTGGTGTATTAGATTTTCAATGTGGATATTATATCTTTTACCGCTGTTTGAGCTCAATTTTTTCACTTTCGAAAATAACGCCAGTCTTTAATAATATAATTCGGTTTCTTTTTGTAGGTTTTGGTTCTATTTCAAATAACGGTTCTGATAATTCGGGGCACGTTCTCAACAAAAAAGTTTTGGTAAAGTACGAATATACATATTAACTAGTTATTTATGAAATCAGTATCTATTGTAGGTTGCGTGTAAAGCCTTCGGCCTGGGCCAGGTTTATCTGGCACAGGCTGCGGGATTGTTCGAAAAAGTTACCGCGGCCCAAGAACGCAAAAAACAACTGAAGGAAGGTGGGTTTGAGTCAGTAAAAGTCTGACACACCCTCTCGCTCTCAGAGGAGGTATTTTTTGATTTTTTCCCACTTCAAAAAAAAGGTGTACCTACCATATGATAATCAGCTTATCTGTAAACTTTGCAGAATCCTGAAACCATTAAGTTCTTATCTCGATGTTCCTCATATGTTTATTTACTGAAGGTTACAGTCAAATTGAACGAATGGCTTCGCCCGCAGGCTTTTCCCGTAGGTACATTTTGTGCGCGCTTGTTTAAATATGTTGTAGTCATAAGAGAGAATATAGACTGTTAATTCAATAAAAGTAATGTTTGTTTTATTTACTCTTAATAAACATAAAAGCAATAAGTATTGGTAAGTGGGATACGATCGTGATGGCTCAGTGGTTAAGGCGGGTTCGAAACCATGCAAGTGTCAATGTGAATTTTTCAATTCATATGTACTTTTCTAAGTTAGGACATAACTGACTTACCCCGTGCCTCGGTAAGCACCTAAAGCCGTTGGTCCCGGTTGTCATCCGTAGATCTTTGACAGTTGTTACAGGTAGACGCCAGAAAGTTTGACAGTCTATTCAAGCAGTATCGTATAGACTAGTGGTTAGTGGGTTGTAGAGGTCTCATAGGCAGTCGTACCATGTAAGACACGGGTATTCAGCCACATCCGGTTAGACGGGTAGCTGATCCCAAGCTAGTTGGGAAAAAGGCCACGGAGACTATGTATTGGTAAGTGAATGTAGGTAATTGTTATTGCTAGGTCTTGTCTGTCAGTCATTTTAATTGGGCACTTTAGATCATCGACTGGCGCTGAAAATCAGCGCTGTGGCTCTGTCTTGTACACGAGCCCCAGCATTTTGCTGGGCGCTGGCCATTTTGCGCGGATGTGACGAATATCTTCCTTAATATATAGAGTTGTTATTGTTATTTATTTTTTAAGGTATGCGCGCCATGTTTGACGCAAATAAACTCTTTTTCTTTCTTTGTTTCTATCATATATATTTCATTGAGAAAACGACATTATCTAATGTCAAAAACACCTGTACAAAATATGCCCATCAATGCTTATTACAAACAGATAAAATAAACAAAGTTTCTGCTCCTGAGGCACGGCAGAGACAAGAAACGATTCCATAACTGACTGTCGCCGTAAGAAGCGTTTCGTTCAAATGAAATCCCATTAAAACTTTTTCCATTAAACATTGTACTTTAGAAAAATGCCCTTGATCCCAACATTAAAGTTAATAATGGCACACGATTACAACTTAATTGCGAAATAACTTCATAGCTACTGAAATCATGATTTCTCAACGTTTGACTTTTCTAAGATCTTGCGTAAGATACGAGTACGTAATTACCAATTGCCAATCGTGAAATAGTAAACGGGAATTCTTATGTAACGAAGCCGTACAATCTGTAAAAGGAAAATGCTTGTTTGCTATTTGAAAATCAAACGTAAAGGCTTAAAGTACATTCGCAAAGCGTTCGCTTGTATAACCTTTTTTGCACTCGACGTTTGTTAAACGGAAACACACCTTTATCGGAAAATCCCAACAGTATTTTCACAGTTCCTTCACGCTTCGATAACCGGTATCTATCATTTCGTTGTACCCGTATGCAATAACAATTTCTACTCAATCGCGGAAGCCATGCGAGATAGGAAAAAGCTAGTCATAAATATAGGAATAAACTTCAATGGAATTGATTGTTTCCCGATACCTAATATTCAGTGGCATTTATTTTATATGGAACCATTGTGACCATATCGAATTTGTTATCAATGAACACATCAGCCTATTGTTTTTTTGTTGTTGTTATTTTTTCACGAATTTTTTTCAAACACGAGTTTGATTCAAATAATTCAGTCATGTGGTGTATTTATTCATAAATATTGCTTTTACGTGGCATTTTAATGATCATTTCGTCGAATAAGCTTCGAAGCTGCGAATTCAATTTGAAATCATGAAACAATAATTCACTCTGAAAGTGCGGCTGTCTGCATTCGTCGAAAATTATTTACAGTAAAAGCTTATTGATTTTAAAATAAACATGTTGCGTGCTTTTGTCTCAGTGTGCATATATGGCCGACGAATAAGTGTCCTTCACCGCGCTTACATAGATCACGAATGACGGAATGAATTATGAAAAATGTGCGGAATGTATTCAGTGCCTTGTCAAGCTGCCAGCCGTCGGCGGCCAGGGTAAATTAGTGAGTGACTTTACAAATTATGCAAATGCATGAAGTACACGTGCTCTCGTCATTAAAATCTGACGCCCAGTTGACCCCGACTGATATGCCACTTTTACTCCAGTTCATAAACGTGAAAATGTAAAGAACAAAACCCAACACGTATTACAGACCCGCTGTAATTGAGTCCCACATGCTTTGTGTTCCCATTTCAATAGGGATTTATTTTGGGCAATAGTTCTAATGTAAGTTACATATTACATTCATAAATAAGCTTTTCAAATAATAACTGTTTCTGGGGATGTAATGCTTGACTGGCTTAGTTTGCCGCGTCGTAATGGTCGTTTGAATAAAATAATAATTCAAATAGTGCTTTTGGTCGTTAGTTGTATATTATATTTAACTTCTAAATTATGGTCGGGCTTTGGACTGGATGATTCTGTTCAAAACTATATTAGTTAAACAAAAGTGCCAGCAGCATGTCGTCTATAACTAGGACATGTTTTATAACTAGATATAGTGGTGTAGGTACTATTGTGCTGTGATAGCTACGGGGAAGGACACCACCGTAGGCGCAAGCTTGCGGACGGTGAGCAATGGATAGCTTACCATCCGATAAGGACCAACCCTGGGTCGATGGCGCCTAGTGTTTCTCGCCCCTCAAAGAGCTGTCAGCAGAATTGCCGGGGTACGCTAGGGCCTTGCCTGCCAGAGTTGTGGGATTGTTCCAAAGAGTTACTGCGGCCATTATTAGTCAGTAAAAGTCTGACACTCCCTCTCACTCCAACCGGGGTGTGAGAGAGACGATAGTAAATTGATTATTTTCCACCGAGAAAAAGGGGAAGGATGCCAAGTATTAACACGAACCTTTGGCTCTATTAATTAATACTTCTGAGTATGTAGCCTCTAGCGCATCCGCTGTAACTTTTTTTGCGGTTATAAAGTCATACCTTTATTTCACTCGAAATAAAGGTATGACTTTATAACCGCCAACTTGCGTTCATTACGAAACTGAAGTAATAGTGAAGTAGCTAGTTGTCATTCAAAAGTTTTCAACCCTCCATGATTATATTAAGTTATAGATAGTGTAGTTATTTGAGTTTTGATAGCTGTTTGTTTAAGATAATGTAGTTTTATTCAAGTAAATTAAATTAACATTATGTTAAATATTATTTATTTAAGTTTTATTTCGATATCTTTTGTTTTAAATATATTTAATGTACCTATTACTAATTATAACCGATGACTTGCAAAATAATAATGATACTGAGATATCTAGATGATGCCTCGTCAACATTGCCAATAGAAGACTTTCTATTGGCAATTTTGACGACGCGATGCGTGACCACGCAATAGGTAATTCTTTAGATACACAGACTACCGTCCAGATACTTAGTTTTTTCGCTGGCTAGAGGCAATGTCATGTCCAAGATAAAGGAATTATTACACACAACAGCGCAACTCGTAAATATATTATCAGTTACGTGAACACACTGAGCACTGTGCCTCGATATTATATCCTCTCTGATATAACATCGTAAAATACTATTCGGTCGATCTTTACTGAATACTTATTTAGTGGTTATTTACCTCTTTATTTTCACTTGACCTATTGTGAAAAGCCCTGATAATATCTGCAAGGAATGTTGCCATTGTCGTTGGGTCAGTTGGCAGGTAAGTAATGAAAGTCACAGCCTATTCTTGTGACATATTCCCGTATCGACTTTTTAAAAAGCAAAGGAATAGTGAGGGGTTATTCATTGGCGGATCGACGCACGCCCTGCAGGTACTCCTGGTATTCAACGTCCGCACTCTATTGGCTCTCATATTTTCTGTTCTCGGAATATTCAGTCAGCGAATCTTTGGGTGGCACCGGGGAATACTAGGTCAAGGTATCTTCACTTTATTAAAACCTGGAAATTATAAGTACTGTTTTATGAAATACCTTCCTTCTGATATTAAAAGTACTAAGAAATAAAAATCCTTGACACAATTTAACGCCTCGCATAAGTTTAAACTGAAAGTAAACGCGGTTCAAAGTTGCATGTCACGGCTTCATGTCAAATGAGTGAACTAAGTTGGTACTTAGGTACTGCGTTTGTTCGAAACAGTGCTTTTGTTCAGTTTTGAAAATTGCGTTCCGTTAAAACAAGGTTGACAGCTCTTTGAAGCTCGTTCTATATATTGTATATGATTCAGGCTTGTTTTCAATAGTCGATTGTTTGTCAAAACTACAAATGGTAGCGAAAAGGTAAATTCATTTCGAAATGACTTTCATGCTCTCCGGATCCGAGTTAAGAGTGACAACTGAAAAAACTAGTGACAACTACGCGTTTCGTGTTGGATATACCAATTTCTGTGAAATTTCAAATCTGCACGCGAAATAAAACTCAAAAAACTGGAAACGCAAGTTAGCTAAACATTAATCCCAAATTGTTGACCTACTTTGTAAATAACGTAGATAGTATTAACTTTTACTGGCAGAAAAGTCGACGTAAGTAGGTACATAATTAGTTTATAAATTATTGACATCTCAAATCAAATCAAGCTTTACCGGAGATTACTCCACGTCATAAATTTGGCGTCAATTTGATCCGATACTTTGAAATTCTCGATAAAGTGATCCTGTAATACATAGATTGATAAATGGATGAGCCGTGTTGATGGATTTTTAATATTTTGAACCTCCGTGAGTAAAAAGCCACAAAACAAATGAATGCCTACATGATTTATGAATGCTTCTGTTTTACACGCTGAAATTACAAGAGCGGTGCAAAGCTTTTCCTTAGCTAGTGTATAATTATTTTCATTTTATGATTGTACGAGCATATTGTATCCGTGGCTATTGAAGCACGTAATGGCGCCGGCAACTGGAATCCATAAACATATTCTATGCTAGCCCATAGGCGATTACGTGATAATAAAAATATCGTAATGGAAGTGCTCCATTATCCAGTGCAATATACAGAAGTTATGAACTTTAAAAGGAAAATTAACTTTCCTCACGATCCTCTGCTTATTATCACATTTTATTGTCATTGTTCATGGTGTTTAATATAATCTGAGTCTCGTATACCACCACTAACCACTCGGGACTATAATAATTTCGCAGTGAGGTCATTAAGTCGCCTGTTATTGTGATTGTTATGACAATATCTCTATTGTCGTTCATTGTGGCGGTCTATGAGAGAAGCCCACCTCTATTAGTTGTTTCAATTATAGTCGAGTATCAATTAATATTATGTTTGTTACCCGGGTTTTAATTATACGAAAACTCCTAAAAGGTTTTATGATTAACGTTCAGTTCAATATTTTCACCAATATATCTACTAGAATCGAAATAGTGTTTAGGTGTTTGTTGGAGCAGGCGCAGGGGAGCATGGATATCGGTCGCAGAAGTCGGTCATGGCCGTGCCTTCCTTTTAGCATCCGTTCACATTACAAATATTCCGTCGCCCTCTGACCGCCGTGTGACGTCACGCTGCAGCCTGCACCCGCTATGTTACATCCATCACTTGTATATGATAGCTATTCTTCAAGTTTTTGTAACTTAGTTAACGCTAGCTGGAATTTTGTAAGTTGTACAAAGTTTTGCGCAGCGAGTATTCGTGGTGCATTATTAACAAAACTGCAACACTGTTGAACATTTTACGAACCACGCTAACTTTGTTTATTTAGTTTGGGGCGAAAGTTTATTATTTCATGTTATTACTTGTACATAAAAGCTGCCGTTTCCACGTCACGACATCAATTTAAAGATATCATTTGTCATAGTCACGTTTGTCGCGTCTGGCTGAGCTATTTTTCCTTTGTGGGACAACATAATTTTTTGCTACCGCACAAAGATATAGCTAGGTACAAAGAATCGATTTCTGAATGGTGCGCCTTCGTCGTTGATATACTTACCTTTTATGATGAGCTAAGTATTGATTGATATGCAAATGACAAAGGGACGTACCCCGCCTTCGTCTCTTGTGTATTTACTGAGAGAATATTACCTTACTCAACCTGGTACGGTACCTGTATCGTGTCAAAGATGTGAGATGGGTCACAATGTCAAGCTTTTACTGCGTCTGCATTACTCTGACCTTAAAAGCGAAAGTTGTTTGACTCCACGTGTTCCTAACGGGTGTTAAGGGACTGTTGATACTACCCTTCCAAATATTTTCAAAAGCACAACCCTTCTGCCATTTATGGGTGACCTAATATGCGGTTGACCCAAAGCTTTTATCAGTCTCAGCATTTTGTACTTACTACATTCCGAAGCGGCGCAGAAAGGTCAATGTCAGATACGATAATTAAGAATAATGTTATTGCTAAATGAAGAAACCGAAGTTAAATATTCAGAGGAAAGTTCGGCTAAATGTGGCGCTTTGAGCGGCGGCCATTACCGGCTCGGCGTTTGGCGGCGTCTTGATACTTCTTACGAGTCATCTTTTATTTAAAGAGTGTTTCATTTCACTGTCCCTCGTCCACTCGGACTAATGGCAACAAGTATCTTTATAGGGCAGGCGGCGGCTCTGTCCAAGATGTGCACTTGTGTCGCCTAATAGGATTAACTATTTAGGTCGTGTTTTTCTTCTTTGTGCATTTGATTAGGAACGAACTGTTTGATGTAACAAAAACCTTAAGCTCCAAAGCTTTTGGAGCACAGTACGAAACAGTAATCCTGACAGGTCTTAGGTACTCTTACTTTTACGGTAATTATCTATCTTATCACACTGATATTATAAAAGCTTTTTATATATATTTTATAAAGGTTTTTATATTTCTATGTTAATTATTTTTTCACTCTCAAAGGGCTGAATTTATTTCAGTGAAACTTGGTACACCATGTTATGGAATAGTATAAGGTTATCCTATCTTTTTATCTCGATAGTACATGTTCGCTTTTTTATTTAGGTGGGAAAATCATCTAATGACAAATCGTTTTCACACTACCCATGGCCCCAGTAGGCTTCGACCCTGCTGGGCCCTTACAGTTGCTAACATCTCCTTGAGGCACGCGTGGAACAGTACTTGCCGTCGACGACTTGGGCTTCGTCCGGCCGGTTACCGGACGATCGGACGGCGAGCCACTCATTGCTCGCCGTTCGCAAGCCCGCGCCTACGGTAGCCAGAAATCGGGATCGGAATCCCGGCGGCGGTTGGGGCGTGAGGACCGTTGCCTCACGCAATCGGCTGCCTTATTTGCTAGCATTACTGCTTCGCAGAAGGAGGCGACCATGGCCTGTACCAAGGCCCGGCGCGAGAGATCGCCGCCACCGATCGCCCCCACGAGGACACGGCGTTGCTCTGCCTAAGCGGGCACACCTCCACCGTGTGCTCCACTTTATCCTCCGGGACATGTTCCCTTGGGATGATTTCCTACTTTCATACGG
Source organism: Mythimna impura (assembly GCA_905147345.3). Taxonomy (NCBI): domain Eukaryota; kingdom Metazoa; phylum Arthropoda; class Insecta; order Lepidoptera; family Noctuidae; genus Mythimna; species Mythimna impura. The sequence continues at coordinate 14,808,234 of LR990357.1, read as the reverse complement.
GCGAAGCCGTTGGTAGTAGCTATTATCTATATAAGTAATATATATATATATAAATAAAATGTATCCTATGTGCTATTCTAGGATAGGCATACGGGTAGACCATTCTACCTGTGTGCTAAATTTCACCCAAATCCCTTCAGCAGTTTCAGCGTGAAAGAGAAAACTTTCGACAATTTATTTTTATTACATCACACTAGTCAATTCCTGTTTCTTAGTTTCGCTAAAACTAAAAAAAGCATGATTGATTTAGTTATTTTTTGTTTTATTTTGTCCTTTTATGTGGAGGTTTGAAAGAAAATATAAACGGAAAATCTATGAAACAGCTCAAAATTTTCATATTTTTGGGAATCACCTCTTAAAAGTGGGCAGTGCTTTGACAGTAGCTGCTTTCCGAGGGATTTACCGAGCACAATTTTCGACTGTTTGTTTTCGGTCACCGTACAAGATCCTGGCTTACAGAAGTTACAGCGGTAAACTGCGTCCTCAACACGTTCTTATGTCGCTCATAATCTATGAATATGTCAGCGAATGAGAATAACTTAGGACAAGAGAGGATGTCACAGGTGTGTCTGTAGTATTTTGTGTTCGGAGCCGTGGAAGCCTATTGTCACACTAATATTATAAAGGTGAAAGTTTTTGAGAGTGTGTGTATATTTGTATTTCCTTCACACTAAAACTACTGAAGAGATTTGGATGAAATTTGGCAAACGAATCGACCAAGTCCTCGAATAGCACATAGAATACTTTTTATCTTGGGAGCATGTTCTCTTAGGATAATATTCTGTTCTCTGGCTCTGATAGAAGCTAGTATGTGTACATAGGTATACTTAAAGTGCGACTTTTGATTAGTTGGTAATATTTCAGAGGTCTGAGAAATGAAATCAACATAGAACAGCTAAAAAACCGGGCAAGTGCGAGTCGGACTCGCGCACTGAGGGTTACGTGCAAATTGAGTTGAGTTAAGAATTTTTTTTTAACTTACAATTTTTTTTTTTGTGATATAACTACAAATTTACAGTTTTCAGATTTTTTCCTATACTTGTGCTATGAGACCTTGCTTCATGCCAAATTTCAGGATTCTAGGTCAACGGGAAGTACCCTATGAATTTTGATTTCCATGAGAGTTTCGGTTTTTTGCGACATAAACGGCCGTATCTTTTTTTTTCATTAACTTAGAAGTTTGATATTTTCACAGCTTCAAGAAACTAAAGACTTGAGTATATGGTTTTAATTTCAACTCGATACCTCCACGCGTTACCGAGATAAAGGGTCTTGACAGACAGACAGGCAGACAGACAGGCAGACAGACAGACAGACAGACAGACAGACAGACAAACAGACAGACAGACAGACAGACAGACAGACAGACAGACGGACGGACGGACAACAAAGTAATCCTATAAGGGTTCTGTTTTTCCTTTTGAGTTAAGGAACCCTGGTATATTTCAAGTCCAAAAGAAGAGTCCAAAACTAGATATAGCATATTTTTTTGGGGAAACACCTATGAATATAATTGCAGAAGAACTTTCGTACTACAAAAATGAGCAATTCGTACCATGGTCCAAGAATTTCACAAAGGGAAAGTTGCCGATAATATTTTGTCAATTTAGGTATTCTTACAGTCCCACGTCTTTATATACCAGTACTTTTAAGTATTTTGGCCAAATACATTCAAGGCTATGAGTCAGTAGAAGAACGGCAGATTAGAGAAGGCACCCGTAAACTAGATTTGAAGAATAAAAATTTTATTAATCACAACCTACATACTGTTAAACACTCTCCACGATAGGACTGATATTGTGGACAGTGTTTAACATTTTGTTAAACACTGTCTTTAATTAGATTATGATTAGTAAAAATATTTAACAGGTGGCCTTTAGATATAAAAAGTGCTGTCTATAGCAGCGCAATCAATTTTAAACTAAAATAATTCCTGAATTCCTGTTGAATAAGTGTCTATATGCTGTAGAAGAACTCTTATTTTTGTTGTTGTAATAAAAATAAAAAGTAACACAATTATTACTTTTTATTGGATTTTATTCATTCATTTATTGATCTGACTATAAATTTTACAATTGTTATTTTTTAATTCATTCTGACATTCTTGGCTAATTTATATGTAAATAATGTTTTTATTGTAATTTATTTTAAATTTTAAGGTTTGACCCTGTTTAATTTATTGATGAAATTTAATTTTTTTTTTTTTTTGAATTCTTGATTTATATAAAAATAAAATCCAAATTTACTTATTTTGCAATTTATTATGTGTAAATTCAGATACAAATTATTTGTTTATGAATAAATGACTATAACTATGACTAGGTCGAAAGTTTGAACTACTTGTACTATAAAAATAAATATTTCAGACCAAGTCCATAATTATTCGGAAACTCGCAGTTTTTTCGCGATTTCAGGGTCGGTCCCACTTTCATAATAAAAATGATTATAATTCTTAAATACTTTCACTGCCTGAAACATCGCCAGTGAATTAAAAGTTAATATTTATATAGGTACATTCAATACATCTATAGGAATTACTTACATTTGTTTTTCGTTTTTTACAAACAACACATATTCGTACAAACCTACATAAGTGAAGCTCTTTATTTATTTATTTAGGTTCACCCACAGCACATATATACACACACATAAAAACAAATCATAGGTACAGTTCTAATATACATGCCAATTACGGGTAGACACAACATTTACAGTACACATGCCAGTTTACCGCTTAGTTGCTAACTTAAGTTTTTTGTACAATTGTGACACAAAACGAAAAACAGAGTACAATATAGGAAACAGGTTCGGAGACAAAAAAAAAAATTAAAAAAAAAAACAGACAAAGATAAAACAAAACAAACAGAGTAGGTAAGTATATGAATAGGCTGGATTACATGTCACTGGCGTATAGGGAGGCCAAAATTCTTGCCTTGAACTTCGCTTCAAAATATTATTCCGCTTATTTATACTTTATATTTTCCCCGTAACACTCCAACACAGTTCGCAGTAAATCGATGATATTTAATTTTCGCTTCGGCAAACTACCTACAGATAATTATTTCTAATAAATCTATTTATAACTTTTCCTGAAATCCGGAGCTTTGATACCAATATTTTATTTTCACAGTAATGATTCGTATCAGTTTTTTTCTGAATTATGAATGAAAAAATGAATTCTTTGAATGGTTTTTGTTTGTGTATCTCATTTAAGTTGTTACAGATAGTGGTTCCAGTAACTGGGTGTCTTGGCCATGTGAGTTTAAACAGGACACAGGGGTAGGTACCTCATTCCTTGTGTGGGTTCAGGTTTTTATAAAACGGACATCGGACAAGGAGGTAACCGCTTAACATTCCCTCTCGCTCCAGACCTTGGCCTTAAAGAGGGCCATGCACGAGAAGTCACTGCCGCCGATCGCCTCCACGAGGACACAGCGGTGATCCTAGTTGGGTAGACTTCCCCATATGCTCCACCGTGCCCTCCGGACGATCTGCACAATGGTGACACTCGGGTGTTTCTTCCCCTGAATCCGAACCATAGGAACCTCTCGAACTGGCCATGTCCGATGAGCACCTGCATCAGGCGGTAGGTGAGGACATTATAGCGGTGGCGCCTCTCTAGTCACTCCTAAAGAGTTCATCGCGATTGTGGCGTGCTCAATACAAGGACTGTAGGCCTGACGATATACTCTGTGTATTTACAGTACACGTCTACATTTACGTCGGCGCAATATCTAGTTTTATTAACCGAAAACTCGTAAAGCAACCCAAGCGCGACCAGCACTTCAAAGCTCAAAACATTTGAGGATAGATTTTGATAGAGTAGAACTATGCCTGCTAACGCTGTTTTCTTGAGAATCCTTATCGTTACATATATTATTATATTATAACACAAAGTCCCCTATCGCGTCTATTTGTCTATTCGCTATTAACTCAAAAAATACGGATTTAGATGCAGTTTTCATTTTTCACCAATATACAAAAACAAAAAAAAAACACACCGGATCTGTCTGTTCACGATAAATTCAAAAACTACTGTACGGGTTTTCATGCGATTTTACCAATAGATAGAGTGATGCATGAGAATGGTTTAGGTGTATAAATATTAGTATTATAGTAGAGAAAAGATGAGAACTTCAAAGATTTGCAACACTCGAGCGACGCTGGGGTGTTTCACTAGTAACGTCTATTTAGTTCTGTCGTAATATTTTATCACATTTGTACCGTATTTTTTTATCCGCCGTCACAGAAGGAGGGTAATGTTTTTCTATCTTTTGTCGGCCTACAAAAGCTATCAAGTGCGAGCACATAGACATATTACCTCTCCTTCATGTCGATCAAGTAACGAGTTCCTGGTTTTACGAGCTGCGACCCGTCACAGGTGCATGATTCTCTTTTATGTACGAGGTACCAGAGGCTGAGTTACCGCGCGTTTTCATTGTGACAATAGCAGAATTTTGCAGATCTAGTCAATGAGACTACCTGACGTAGCAGAGTACCTAATGAGAGTACCCGGCAGCTGTATGAGTTTTAGTAGGTACCTGCTAATTGGATCTAAAGCTAAACGTACCTTTGTAGATGTATGGTATTAATGTTGTTTGATCCGCATGTAACCTAGTTCCCGCATATAGTGAATAGGTAATGCTCAACTACGGAGAACTTACCAGTGAATTCTCGTTTAATATGTGTTCGTAAATAATGCAGCTTCCGCAAAGATGTTCTTAACACATATTCAACATCTATCGATTTTCAGTGCGGCTTCCCGCCCGAATACATTGTTCCTGTGCCCTTTTTATCATAGAGAAATTAATATTTGTTCAGATATTTTTATCAGATGGCAATGTTCGAGGGATCTTGAATGTTGTGGGTAAAGTTGGAGGGCTTGAGGTTTGTTACGATCTTTATAGATGTATCGTTGTTTCCTTTATTCAGACTTGCTCAAGTTGTTTGTTCAGAATGTATTGTGGGAGATTTTCATTTTATATTTGTAAGTCGTGGCTTGAAACTTGTGTTGCGGAGATTAGATGGTTTGTTCTCCGTAAATCTTATCCCGTTTTACGTGGATAACAATTCTTATTGCTGGTTATGAACAATACGGTACACATAAATGTTCAAAAGACGAATTATGAACAGAGCTATAAGGGGCTCTTGAAAGATTAACTGATAGAACACGGGTAGGTTTTAGGCAGTAGATAAAAGTCTGACACTCCCTTTCATTCTACCCAGAGCGGGAGAAGTTATTTGATGATTTCTCACTAAAAAAGGGACTCTTGATGAATGGTGGAAAAGCCGTACATTTTCTATTAGGTATTTTACACGTGTGTAGTAATATTTCATAAAAATATGTCATCCCTTTTCATCCATTTATAGTTCGTATTTCAGAAAATCCCTAACGTCATGAAAAGTGATCGTTTCCTAAAGTTTATTTTTTGTAGGTCCGAGGACGTATGCCAGCTATTATTAAGGTTTTCGTGCAATAATATAGATTAGGAAAGTTAAGGGATGAGGGCTTTGTTTGCATACATAGATTAGTAATACATATATCATCACTTATGCTTTTGTTCTGATGTAAACTCCCATATTTAATGGGGCATTAGTGGGTTACCGCATCATTGATTTCGGTCGCACAACAGTTGGTCGCTAGGAACAATGAATACATATAGCCGGTAAAGGTATGAGTACATTATTTGGGCATTGTCACACAATAGCGGCGCAGTCAGTGCGATTAAATTATCGCTTAGGTAATTATATGTCCCAAATAGTCCCAGTCCGTACTCTAATCATTAAATATTTGTCGTACGAGGCAATTTACGCCTCCTTGAGTAAGTTAGTGTAGAGCATGACGGGTAGCCCAGTCTGCCGCCCGGTGTCATAACTACCCACATACAAAGGTAATTAGTAATTTTGAATTTATTATTCACGCAAGGGCCCTTTACGGTTTCCTATTTTCTTTGTTTAAAAGGTGATGATGAATTTAAATTACGAAAATAATTAGGGTGTCCCCTACACCATAATTTGTAAGTGTTATGTTTGGAATTAACATTGCTTTGCTCTGTGACCTCAATTTTGTAAACAGTGCTAATGGAATGTTGTTTAAAATCATATTTTATACTGAAGTAGACATAAAATAAGAATGACCAATCTATATGTAAGTAATTTCAATTACAACTTAAAACGGGTACTTGCATACTTGATGTAAGTCGATTATGAAAATTCTTTAGTTTAATGAATCAATTGTTGTCTGATAGTGCTCATTTTATGGCACATTTAACGCTGTGATATCATCATGCAGTGTAATCATAAAGGAATTCTAACTAACAAAGCAACGAAGAGAATAAGTTTTCAGTCTCATGTCTTCAATTGTGTAACTTGATTATTTTTTATATAATATTAACCCTTACATATGTAAATATTTAATTAACCCTTATATGTAGGATCTTTTTCTTGTCAGTCTCTCCATCTGTTAAGACCTTTTTTCTCCGAAATGCGTGCAGGTATTAAGCTAAAATTAATATTACATACCCAGGTCTGCCACTCCTTGGAGCAATTAAACAATCTAGTAACGCCGTTTAAAGATAAAGCTGTTTATGTTCCGTTTAGGCGCATATTTTGACACTCGCAAGGAAATCAAAACCTATAGGGTACTTCCCGTTGACCTAGAATACTGAAATTTGGCAAGAAGCAAAGTTTTTGCGTTTCGGAAAAATCTTCAAGATTCGATTCGGGAATCGAATTATTTAGTATCTATTACTTCTTTTTACTATTTTTTTTTGTTTCTACACAGAACTCTCGGTGCGCGAGTCAGACTCTTACTTGACCGGTTTTTTTTCTTGTCTTCTTTGCTCCAATGGGACTTATAGATCATTATATTGTTTCTATCAATTTGATTGATTGATTGAATTAAAAATTAGCATAATATAATAGCATAATCAGACTTTTAATGTTCCTACTGCTGGGACTCAGGCCTCCTCTCTAGGAGAAGGAATGGGCCGTAATCCACCACGCGGGCCCAGTGCGGGTTGGTGAATGTCACATGTCTTCGAATTTTTGGTTCTAGGACATGCCGGTTTCCTCACGATGTTTTCCTTCACCGTTTTGAGAGCAGTGGTGATGAAATAAATTACACAAAGTAATGCGCCTGGCTGGGTTTGAACCCGCGACCTACAACTCGTAAGTCGCGGCCGTTACCACTCGGCTACCACTGCTTCAAAAAAAATAGTAATAGTTGGTAATAGTGTAAGCTGTTGATCCCCGCACGAACGCCGGCGGTCGTGCGCTATTGTCTTACTATTGTGTCTCTAATTACGCTACTCAAGAAGTTAATTAAAATTTTACATATCTCAGATTACTAGGTACATCGACGTTTACTGTACACGATCTCTGAACTCGTATTACCTAACAAGTCTTTCACAAACGGCCGCCATTGTGTCGGGTTGCTCGTGAAATGTCACGTTCAGGTGGAAATCGTTCATTATGCACACACATACCCACATAAGCTCGGCTCACACACATATACTCATAATGAAGGATCTTGCGGGAACACTGTTATAATCACAGCGCTTAGCACTGAATTGATGGGGTTATTCCTACACTGTGGTATTTCCGTTTTCCTTGTTACGGTCATCCACACGTCTGAGGCATTATTACATTTTTGGTATGTAGCCAATTGAATAACGATATGAGTGCAGTGCTCTTTTGTTAGTTCTGTAATCACAATTTCAGATTGTTGAATTGTTTCAAAGACTTACCGTGGCTCTGGAACAGCGCGTAGTGCTCCACGCGCCTCAAAGATATGTCAGTATAGCCGTAGGGTAGGCAACTGAGTCGAAGCCAACTGGAGCCATGGGTTGTGCGAAAGAGAACTCCGGGGCCCTGGAACAAGGGCAAAGAAGGAACATAGGAGTGGGTTTTAGTCAGTAAAAGCCTGACACTCCCTCTCGCTTCACAGAAATCAGAAACGAAATCAGAAACGTTTATTTCAAATAGCCAATTTATTCCAATTACAGGCACTTTTGAATTGATCGTGGAGTGCGATACGGCCTGCACCTGTGCGTGCGTCTTTTTTAGTTTAAGATAACAATTAATTGTGTTAGACATTATTTACGTGTACAAAAAAGTATACAAATGTCCAAATAACTACATATTTAATGTCCGCTGTTGATTCCGATTGATTCAAATGAAGGACTTAGGATATGGAATCTTAAGTTCTGCATTTGAATGAGTCGCCATGATAGCATTTTTTTTTATTATTATTGTAATATGATTGTTCGAAGTTTATTCGAACAATCATCTTTGGTTGCATCACTGCTTACCTTCAGGTGGGATCAGGCACTAGTTTTTATTATATCGTTTAAAAAAATGGAATATATTGGATTGAAAGGCCACATTAATATAGTTGTGGCTTCGCCTGCATAAAGTAGAAAATTGTCCCAAGGAACATACTCCCGGGTAAAAACTATTCTATGTACTATTGGAAATGGTCTATCTGTGGGTCGAATTTCGTCCAAATCCGTTTAGACGTTTGAGTGTGAGGGAGTGACATACATGTATATGTATATATATACAACATTATTTTTAGTATATGCGAAACGTTTACAAATATATAAACTCTCACTTTTATAATAATCGTATGAAGTGTGACTATAAAACAATTGGACACTGGTACTGCCTTTATTATTATTATTAATAGGTTCGCGCTTGACCACTATCTCACCTGATGGTAAGCGATGTAGTCGGCGATGGAGCACGCTTGCCTAGAAGTTATGCGTTCTTTATTTTCAAGCGTTATGGTAAGGGCAGTTTTTATAGTTCAGAATAACTATATAGCCATTTTTTTGTATTATTTTTTTAAGGTGGGAAATCATCCACTGACGTCTCTCGCACTATAGTGGAGCGCGAGGGCGTGTCAGTCTTTTACTGACTAAAACCACACCTTTGTTCCTTCTTTGCCTGGCGTTCCAGGACCCCGGGTTTCCCTTTCGGAAGTCAATCCTTAGCCCCAGTAGGCTTTCACTCTGCTGAGCCCCTACAGTAATATGGTCATGCGGTTGGCTGTACCATAACCTACCTCTCCTTAATGATACCTACACGAAGAACGAAAATGCAGTTTCGGACACAGGAACTAAATTGCTTCGCAGTTAAAAATACTTAAAGAAAAGGGAGGCTACCTTTTCCTTTAGTATTTTTCTGCTTTTAGAGTGGTAAAAAGTGTTAAAGTAGTAATAAACTAGTCATATTCTTGGATATTGCGAAAATGTTCTTTTAATGTATTGAGTGAAAGAGAGCTTTATAAGAAAGTCTTCACTCACGCAAATATTTCTAGGAATTCTTTTATGCTTCAGAAATATTATATACTAATACGAGTATGTAGCCAGTTACTCCAAGTAATAATAATATGCTATGTTATTGAATTGGGGACCCAACCTCATTTCCAAATCAAAATAAATTTAACTTTATTTTTGAACCGAGATTACAACCCTGACATGGATTAGTATTATTATAAATATTCATTGTGATTAAGAATAAATATCACATTTAAGTATATGTGTCTACACGGCATACTCAAATACATCTTTGTTAAGCCTCACACAACGTTGGAATGGTTCATTGTACTACAGGCTTGTCGTAGCGCGTAGCATCGCAGCGGCGTAGACTCGTAGCACACTCGTAGCTCGTAGCGCTCGCGTAGCACCTGCCGCACTTACCGCAGATTACCGACCGCTTCCCCTTCTTAGCATAAAAAGTGGCGTTTAGATCGTCTTAGCTACGTTACGTCGCGTCGAGAATTCTCTTACAATGTTTACAATGACATAGAAAATTATGATCCAAGTTTTAGTTACGTAAATCGAGAATGTGGAAAGTACTTTACCAAAACACTCTTCATACGTTACAGACAGCTGAGAAGATTATGTGTGTCGATAGCAGTTGTTGGATATATCCGGACAAATATTTTGCTTAGTAACCGCTTCGAAGGCTAATATCGTTAACTTGCCGGTCGTATTGAAGGAACCCGAGTCAACTTAATTACGAGTTTCCTTTGAGGCTTTGTTCGGTGCACAAACGTCGAAAATGTAAAAAACAATATTGTATCGCGAGCTTAACTGAATCAGTGTATCGAGATTGGTGGAAATCCGAAACTTGGACCTTAAAGATTTTGTTATCGAACATTTTCTGCGGAAGATAATGATACCTCCGCATTAAGTTCCGCCGGGGAGCGCTTTAATTTAAGGCTATCTTTTACAACGAGAGGTAGCATTTCAAATAATGATTAGTGCTATAACTTCCTCTTTAACCGGCTGTAATGAATGCTGGCTGGTGCAAGGGTCCGCTTTTATCATGATAATTTTATAATATCAGTTGACATCAGCAAAATCACTGGGAAAACGTCTTTTATATACTTTGAAATGGGATTCAATTTACACGATCAAGTAAAGTAATTGGTAAAGAGGTCTATTGCGGTTCTAATATTCCTGAAATGAACAGTACACTATAACATCTATTTTAACACGTATAATTAGATGTACGTAACAGCAACTCACTCCATTAGTATAATACATACACACATCTATAATTACTCCGCTCTCCACATTCCAAAACCTTGATTAAAATCTAGAGGCTTAACTTAGGCGCGTAAGCCTTTTGTGTACCTTCATATGTTACAATAATGGGCACATATTCAAAACGGAATGTGGGTAAGAAACAGGGGATGATGAAATCAGAGTGAAGCGTGGACTGTGGCGTCGAATAGATAGGGACCTACAGAAGGCCGGCTCCATACAATGGGCGGAAAGCTTTTGTTTTCGTACGCCATATTGACCACAGAAAATTGGAGCCACAGCGTTATACTGAATGAATAGCCTTCTTGCTACAATCACGATGTGTTTCTGCCGACTTTTTATCTGCCTACATTAGAAGGAAGTTTATATTTTTCAAGTTTATGTATGTATGTATGGATGTGATGGTCGGTAGTGCTTGAGCACGCTTTACATCTATGGGCAATGCATCTATGATTGAACTAAAATAAATTCCACCAACTGCATCAGACTGCTCAAAGTGACTTGTTTCTAACGTTTTGGTGTTTTTTTGTGGTCGGATTTTTTTATCTGTTTCGTGTTTGGGTATATGTATAGTTTTGTTTTACTAATATAATTTGTAGAATGCATTACCCATACATGTACGGCGTGCTCAAACATTACCGACATTTAAAGTATATAAATAATAATTGGTATTGTACGTATTTATATGTATTTTATATTATTTTGTCCAATGAATGTTATTTATGATTTTTGTAAAATGACGGTCCCAAATCTATCTACGTTCGCTCAGTTCATCCAAAGGTTTTCTGATTGCCCTCTGCGATAAGACCGCCCATTGTATACTTGTTTTTGTCGAATGATTGTCCCGTTCGCATTGTGCGGTGTATAATAAAGTACCTAAATAATTGAAGTACTGTCTAATAAAACTTGAGTTAAGAATTCCTCGTATTAGGTTTATTTTTTTGTGTGCATATGTTTTGCATTTACACTTTTTTTTTTTTTGGGTGGGAAAATCATCTAATGACATCCCCCGCTCTTGGGCGGAGCGAGAGATAGTGTCAGACTTTTACTGACTAAAAACCCACTCCTGTTCCTTCTTTGCCATTTTTCCAGGGCCCTGGGGATCACTTTTGCATCACCCATGGCCCCAGTAGGCCTCGATCCTGCTGGGCCCCTACGATTGCTGACATCTCCCTGAGGCGCGCGTGGAACACTACGTGCCGTCGACGACTTGGGCTTGGTCCGGACAGTTACCGGACGATCGGACGACGAGCCACCCATTGCTCGCCGTCCCCAAGCCCGCGCCTACGGTGGCCGGAAATCGGGATCGGAATCCCGGCGGCGGTTGGGGCGTGAGGATCGTTGCCTCACGCGATCGGCCGCCTCCTTTGCTAGCATTACTGCTTCGCAGAAGGAGGCAACCGCCTGCCACTCCTCCTCACTCCGGACCATGGCCTGTACCAAGGCCCGGCGCGAAAGATCGCTACCGCCGATCGCCCCCACGAGGACACGGCGGTGCTCTGCCCAAGCAGGGCACACCTCTACCGTATGCTCCACCGTATCCTCCGGGCGGTCCACACAATGGTGGCACCCGGGTTGTATTTACACTTGCTGTAGGTACGTAGATGTGAGTCAAATGATCAATGTGGGCGTGCTTCTTTTTTTTTGTAGTTGGTAAATTATCCAAAGACATCCCGCGCTCTTGGGCGGAGCGTGAGGGCGCGTCAGACTTTTACTGACTAAAAAGCCACTCTTGTTCCTTCGTTGCTTTTCATACCAGGGCCGAGTCTTCCTTTTAGAAGCAGACCCTTGACCCCAGTAGGCTTCGACCCTACTGGGCCCCTACGGTTTGCTGACATCTCCTTGAGGTGCGTGTGCAACAGTACGCGACGTCGAAGATTTGAGCTCAGTCCGGACGGTTACTGGACGGTCGGACGGCTAGCTACCCATTGCTCGCCGTCCGCAAGCCCGCGCTTACGATGGCCGGAAATCGAGATCGGGATCCCGGCGGCTGGGGCGTGAACGACGCTCCCCCGCTCGTGCACGTGCGGCCTGGGCGTGTGTCTTAGTTGGCTGTACGGTCCCGGTGCTCAAACTCAACTTGAACCCAAAGTATTTTCAATTGACCTATCTATTCTATTCTATCTATTTATGTATGGTTTCCACACTTAGTCCTATGTGGACCATTGTACGTGCTCTAAATATTGAAGATATGTGTTTTGCATTTAAAAATACTATAATTACAGTAAAACCAAAAAATTATAATAAAACCTCTAAACTGATTAAAATTAACTAAAACATGTCGTCAAAAACTCCTCCACATCGCTGTCGACTGGTAATGTGCCCAAAAGACTGGCGGCATTGCCACTCTGTATGGCAATGCTTAACCTCTGTCCAAGGTAAAGCCAGTCCTAGGTCATGCGAAGTGTCAACAAGACAAAAGTGACCTAAATTATTTGTAGGCACTTCTTAATTATCAAGGTTGGTCAGTCAAAAAAGATGAAGTTATTTGCACATTCCAAAGCAGGTAGGAGTGAGGAAGTATTTTATTATAACATTTCAAACAGTACCCCATGATAGATGAGGCTACTTTAGCCAGTCTGAAACTGGTTGAACTAATTGGTCCCTACTTCTAGCAACATAATGACGTCTATCGCCTGTTTTACTAAAAATATGAAGATTCTGTGTATCGTATATGAGGTTTTCATATAAATATTAACAAGGATACCTTGTCAATATTTATGTCATGTCATGATGTTAATATCCTTAAACTGTTCCTTTAAACAATCACACCGGCGGGACTGTAAATGGCTCTGATGTTTTTTTCTCTGCAGAATAAAGTAGATTCGATATCCGCATCCCGTTCTTATACTAAGATACCGTAAGACATGATACTGTGAAAGTAACTAAAATAGACTAGTCTCACGGTATCAACAATGGTATATTTTTGTAAGAGCATATACTGTTGAACTTAGCCTTCCTGCAAGAGATTTTAAATGAGGAACCCATTGTGATGAGTCAAGCATAATGCAAACCATTTTATCGATGTGTTCAAGTTTTTCTTTGTTCAATACAATGTCTCTTTTTTGACATTTGGTCAGGAAAATCTTTTAGTTCTTTCTCATTTAGCAGCAAACTAACTTTTAGACCCGCAGTGGGCTTTATTAACGTTGTCAAGATTTGTTTGGGGTGAGGTTAAGATAAACCAAGATTAAAGATTATAAAAGCAGCTATATTTCAACAATACTGATTAAACTAATACAAATTGAAAAACTATTAAAACTAATGAGGTGAATGAGATGAGATTCAGTCGCGCCCGATATGCTATCCGAATGCGTACTGATTGTATTTACTTGGTAATACATAAAATAATAAAGGCATAGAGCGCGGTGTCGCAATTGCGCTGACAGGTTCATTATTGTTCGATGATTGACCCGAACATACTCCCGAGGGAGAAAAAGATGAGGTTAGTAAGTAGGTATAGTTGGTGAAACAATGTTCAAATAATACTAAAATAGTTATGTAGAATTAGTTATGTTAAAGGATGAGATGTACACTACAGTTCAAATCAGGAAGAAAAAACATGCGAAAGATCGGTGAAGAACCTCTATCTTCCGTTTTTTGTAAACACTCACTAGACACAGCTAGTCGCTTAGGATCACTTTTCACTGATTTACAACTAGATTGCCCATTTTCACTCAATCACAACACAATCTTTCTGCAACGGTGTGTGGAGACGCCAACGCAGTTGCCGCTGTTGCCGCAGAGGCTGCCGACTGCTCTGCTGTAGAAGTGGGACGATTTCCTTTGCGTTGCCTTTTCCGCCAACGTTGAAAACAGTAAATGGCCACCAAAACCAAGACAGCTGCTATGATGAGATAAGTAGCAGTATAAAGATGGATATCGTGGTAAGAGATATTGGTGCTCAAAGATTTCTCCCTCGGGAGTTTGTTCGGGTCAATCTTTCGGGCTCACCTTTGATCTTGCTCTTTAGAAACTGTATCTTTTGTGCATTCGACAAAGACAGGTTGTTATATACAGCTTCGGTGCAAAGATCTTTGAATGAAATCCACTTTTTTTAGTTTCCCTCAAAGGTAAGGGTAAAGGTAGATTTTTCAATATGTACAACGGACTACATTTGATTGATGTCTTTCTTGATTTTGTTATAATATTTCTCATAATGAGTTAATTGCTCTTCGTACTCGGAGTTTAATCCGCTATGCTCGTTATCCAGCTTCCCAATGATGAGTCAATGGCCGTCCAACGAGATTGTATAGTCTTCAGGATGTCCTCACGCTCCCATTTTTCCGTGACGAGATCAAGGTCGATATTGGAAGTTGTTCTCAAGAAAGCCTTGAAGTTGGTAGCTTGCTTTTTGAAGAGAGCTTCAGCATTATTACCTTCAAGAGTAGGGGTTTTCGAAGCAGAGTGAGATGCGAGGTTCCAGGTTTGAGATTCCGCAGTAGGTTGGAACGTAGGAGGTTTCAACTTAGAGATTTGCGGTACGTTTGCTAGAGGATTATAGTTATGAATAGTAGTTTTAATATTGTTATATTTTTCCTTTATTTTATCGTATTGCTTAGTACTGAAATGTGCATGAGATTGATCACCAAAAGACAGTAAATTCATATGGTTATTATGGAACTCTGTAAAGTATTGTTCCAAGGTAGCTAATTGACGATGTAAGTAGTCAGTGGTCTTGCACTCGGCACCATCCTTCTTGAAATTGGTGAAGAACTTTTCTACGGCTTCGATTAGTTGTTGTTGGGTGGCTAAAATGTCATCCATTTTACAAAGATAAAAAAGGGTTTCTTTGGAGATCAAATGTCCTTGCGATGGCTGCAAGAACAAACCTGGAATAACAGCGCCATGAGATGCCGCGATACTTTCGTAATACCAGGGTCAACAGGATCAGCAAGGTGATGGCTTGTTTCCGCCCGGAGCTCCGAGGTCAGTTAGGATCCACAGGATAATGAGAATTGCGGAGAGTAAATCCACCGAGTTCTGTTTGCCAGGGTCTGGTTCCAAGCGAGACACCTACACAGCACAATTAGTAGGCACACGCGTAATAGTCCCGCTCCGATGGCTCGAAGGACCAATGTTTGGGGTGAGATTAAGATAAACCAAGATTAAAGATTATAAAGATATATTTCAAAAATACCGATTAAACTAATATAAATGGAAAAACTATTAAAACTAATGAGGTGAATGAGATGAGATTGAGTCGCGCCCTATATATCCGAATGCGTACTGATTATATATATTTACATAGGTAATACGTAAAATAATAAAGGCATAGAGCGCGGTGTCGCAATTACGCTGCCAGGTTCATTATTGTTCGGTGATTGACCCAAACAAGATTATTAGTTCATCTACACTAGGCCGCATAAATAACGGGTCACCAAAACTGCGCTATCTCATAAGGTTATGTACGTAGATCGCTCGTTTAATAATCTGTACTATATAATAGGATCACTTCGAAATAACTGCGCAACTGGCTGGGACAATATTCCAGCCTCAGTAATTAAGCTTTCTGAGGCAGTGTTGATACCACATATTACGCACATTTGCAATACCTCTATTGCTGCTGGTGTATTTCCAAATAGCTTCAAAAAAACTATAGTGACCCCTGTATATAAGGGTGGGGACAGACAGCGACTTACGAATTATAGGTCTATTTCAGTGCTGAGTACATTATTCAAGATTCTGGAAAAGAGAAAAGATACTTAACAACAGCTTGACCAAGTATCTCAACAAATTAACATAATCTCAAAAATTCAGTATGGATTTAGATCGAGTGTGTCAACTGAAGATGCTGTTACTAACTTCAGTGCTGCAGTAGCTGATAAAAGGGATAATAGCTACAAATGTTACGTGATAATAGCTATAAAAGTCTTTGATACGGTCTCTGTCCCAATCCTTTTATCCAAATTGGAGCATATTGAGTTCAAGGACTATCTTTGAATATTTTTAAAGATTATCTTACCAATCGAAAACAGGCAGTCAAAATTGACACTATGATAAGTGAGGATGAACAGATCGAATAAGGAGTCCCACAAGGGAGTATTCTAGGCCCCACGCTGTTTATAATATACGTTAGTGACTTGTGCAGGACGGTTCTTAAAAATTGTGACACTTTTACATATGCTGATGACACAGCTTTATTAGTGTACGGGAAAAGCTAAGCAGAAGCTAAGGTACACGCCGAGAATAGTCTAAGAGAGATCATAATAACATGACCTCTCTTAGACTGTTAGTGACTGTGTAGTAGATAGCCATAAGGCTATCTAATAATCTGCCTACTCTAAATGTAGAAAAAACAAAATATATTCGTTTTTATCTCCCCAACACCTCAATACCAACAGTGGAAACTACAACACTTACTGCCCACAATTGTGCCAAATCATCAATTATTTCTTCTTGCATACCATTAAAGAATGTTTGCAGTATAACGTACCTTGGCGTATTAGTTGATGAACGATTGGATTGGCGCCCACAGGTGGAGACCCTTACAGGATGAGTCAGGAAGTTAGTTTTCCTTTTTAAGAATCTTCGTCGTTCTGCCGATCGGTTGATATTGTACACAGTCTATCTTGCACTATATCAAACAATATTGGGTTATTGTCTTCCGGCGTGGGGTGGGACTTACAAAACTCTATTTTTGAAAATAGAAAGACCCCAAAGGTCTATCCTTAAGATCATACATTGTAAACCACATGACTATTCTACCACAGAATTATACAATGAGTGCAATGTATTAATAGTGCGACAGCTGTTTATTCTACGCACGATGCTCCGGTGGCATTCACTACTTCCCCTCAATAAAGAGGTTTTAAGAAAACGCAGTGGTGCACTTGTTTGCCCCTCTATGCGATGAAGGATAGCTTTCGCACAGCGACAGTACAGCCCCTCTGTGCGATGAAGGACAGCTTTCGCACAGCGACAGTACAGGGCATTGAGTTCTAGGCTTTACAATGAAATCAACAAAAAGATTTCACTATACAAACTAAATAAGCATAACTTTAAAAATAAATAATCTAGTTGGTTAAAGTCATTAAACTACGATGAGTCGGAAAAACTCATCGAACTCGTTAAGTGATGTAAAGCTTAATTTTTATCATAATTGTTATTTTTTATCTTAATTTTTAGGCCTACTTACTAAAAAAAAATGCACTAACCTAGAAGACATACCTAATTAGTAATACCTACATATTATGCACCAACAGAATGGGATAATACATTCTAAAACAGACTGAACTAATAAAACGGTAGACTGCCAACTACCCAAGATATGGGCAGTGCTCAGTTTGGGAGTCGTTGACTCACTTTTTGAACTAACCAGTGTAGTGTGATGTTATCTTGTCATTGTGTTTTGTGTACTTTTTGAAAGAATAAAGAATTATTATTATAAAAAAAAAATATAAAGCTGGAAAGTTTATTTCTTTGTTTGAACGCGCTAATATCAAGACTACTATTACGAATTAAAAAAAAAAATTGCGAATAATAGCCCATTTATTGAGGAAGGTTATGGGTTATATATACATTACGTTACGACCTATAAGGAGTGGAGTGGAGCAAGTGGACGAGAGAAGTAACTGGTACTAATAATAATTCAAAATCAGTTCAGTAGTTCCAGAGATATTACTTCTACAAAAAAACTCACAAACTTTACCTCTTTGTAATATATTCTTCAGCCATCGACTTTATACGCGTGCTATTAGAAAATATATACATAAATCACTCAATGATAAACTGGTATTCTGTTCAGTATACTGGTGACATATGTTTTTAAATCAGGACAGTAGTTGTTGAGTTTATTCATTACAAACAAAATACAAGAATGCAAATCTTTCTTCTTTATAATATCAGTACAGGTATAATTATTAGTGTAGAAGTGTAAACAAGACACACTATACATGATTAATAGTCAAACGAATGAATGATTTGATTTCTGCCTTCTTCTTCTCCTTCCTCTTTATGCCCTAAATACTGATTAGAGCTTCTCTTGTTTCTATTGATCCAGCAGACCTTCTGGGCCTATCTTACTTATGCTGTTGGTCAGGGAGGGGCGCACGCGGCGCTAACGATCCACATGTGCCCCCCCACCCCTTGCAACCCGCTCTCTAACCGCCCACCTGCCATATTCGTCTTACATTTTATTATCTACCTACATTCAATGCTTACGTCCCTCCTCACAGCACTGTTAAAGGTTCCTATCTCCCAATTTCTTTATACATAAAATTCCCGAATAAGAATCGGGCAATATAATGTTATGGAAGTGGAATTTCAATTCGCTCTTCTATTTATGTTAGCGACAGTTTATTTTTAGCAGACACTAGGAATATGTCATACTGCCTTCTGGTACTTACGATGTTCGGGTTCATCGCAGATTTGGATACATGATTTACGTGTTATACAATGTATTTTTCCTTCTCTTTTTGTTTAATCGTGTGTATAGTGACAGTCCTGATGCCATATCCACTTATGTACAAGGATCGGCAAATGAAATGATGTCGAGACCCTCGACGTTATAAATCATACTCTTATTATTCTGTGACAAAGTATTTTTTGTCATATTCTGAGTGTGTATTTATAAGCACAATGTACGACGTTTCTATAGACGCAAGTGAAGGTAATTTTAATTTGAACACGAAAAAAGCCTTTTGTACTTTTTGAAGTACCGAAATATCTTTAAAAATAAAATATGTTGAAGCACGAACCAATTTAGGAACAATTTGTTTTAGAAATATCCGAACAATCGGGGATAAAAGTTAATTCAGCGATATGTTATCGTGTGCTCGGGTCGCCTTCCGAATCTCTAATGAACTGTGAGTAACTGATCCCTGGGCCGCTGCCGCCGCCAGCAGATGCCAAGACGAGTAATACGCACGCCGCGCCGCGCCTAGGCCGAACCGCCGCGCGCCGCCCGGCCGCTCACTTACAATAGCTTCGACTTCATTTATAACTTTATAACAAACATTTAGTTCCCTTTTATCACGGCCTTCGTTCCCGTTAATTCAGTTTGTGTTCAAAACTAGGTTTGGCAAATCTTTGACTTTATTAAATTTACGAGATTTTGCCCAAAACATTTCAAAGTATTAAACGCAAAATGCTTATCTCGGTATTTATTCAATATTTTTAAACGTGCTTTCATATACGAAGAGCGACGGAGGTATAAGTCTACATCACTGTCTTAAAATGATATACATTGAAAGCAGCTCATTAACTCTTTACAGTAAACTAAACGAAAAGACTTTTTATAACATTTTTGTTGAAAAATAGCTCGACATTGATAACGAAAATTATCCTCATAATTTTTGATGACAAAATTTTGACAACCTAGAGGTATCTATAACGTAAGGCATGAACATAATGAAGTGAAAGATACGCTGAAATTCATCTCCATTTAGCGTCTTCATCGTTTGATACTGATAAATCACGTTCTATCCCGAAAGCTGAAAAGATATTTTGAGCAATAATTTTTCGAATTCTAAAGATAACTAAGTCAATGTTCAAAGAAGACGTAATTCGTTTGTAGTCATATCACGTTGGGCAAACAAAAATCGGGATTATCTGAACGGACAGCTCTCCATTAGTCTGTGTGGATGTGGGTAGTCGGTGTTTGTTCTAAATTCAAATTATCCTAGCAGGTGCAGGAAGTGTTAGGTTCCATTCAGCGCGGCGTGCCGAGCCGCCACACGCGAACGCTTTCATCGTACATAATAATAAAAAGAAATCACATTGATAATTTATTATATGCCGCAAAAGCAATTATATTTTCATTCTGATCCTGCACTTTTTTACCGAGAGCGAAAGGGGAAGGAATATGATGGATGCGAAAATAAAATGTCACGGACTAAAACAGAGATATAGAATACAAAGAAATGTACTATTATAGAAAAAAATGTCATGATGAATGAGATGTTTGGAACAAAAATGTTTTGGTTTTATTTTTCCAAATGAAACAATTTTACGTCTGTCGAATTAATAACCATGACGTGTTGTGTAGGTACGACAGATTAATTGGTAGATAAAACCCAGGTATTATAACACTAAATTGTGTAACGCGAAATTATTAAGTGAAGAGAGAGTTTCACCTGAGTGCCGCTTACCTTCGAATGATTAATGGTGTAGTGTCGTGTCATTCACCCGAGCACTGGGCACAGCTCGCCTCGCTGGGCGTCATCAGTTCATCACGAAGGTTTCGTTAAAATTGAAAACGTTAACAACGACGTATTAAATTTAAAAATAATCTGAATAACAACCACTTAATTTACTTGAAAATTTTAATTAGGAAATTGAACTAAGTAGAGAAAACAGGAAAATTATTTCAGTAACGAATTAGTTGAAGAGAGTTTTCCCGATTCCCACTTCAATGTCTGGACAAAAAGTAAAATTGAAGGAGTGTCCACGTTTTCCAACTGATGGAATGTACAATGATAATTTAAATGAGGTTGTGTTGTCAGCGAAGCGTTGCACACAACTCATTCAGCGACAAGCGAGCACCGGTGTCCCCGGCGCGCCGGTGCCGACGTAGGCCTCCGCAACAAATTTCCCAGCGCCATCCCTTCTTAGCTCTCAACTTTGCGGTAAAATTTATGACAATCTTCCTTTTTCTATATTTCATTAAAAGTTCCTAAGTCTGAGGATTATACTTCTCGTTCTTTGAAAAATACTTGTCGTAAATTTTAATATTCAAAATGAATCGTATTACTTGTGCCTGCAGTAATTGGTCTCTGATGTTTTAGAACAATATTAAAAGTGTTTTTTAATTAAGCCCGAGAATGGTCCTCGGACTTCTCGGCCCGCTGCGATCAATATTCGTTCTTTAATTTTTGTGAGGAATAATTGTAATTAAATGTCCATTACAGAGACACCTTTAGCTCTGAATGTTTGTCAACCATAATATAAAATATAAAACAGATAAAAGTTGGCCCATCATAGATAATGTCCAACAAAAGCGGATCAATTTCATATCTCCGAATGTGTCCCTTGCGATAGACGCTGACAAATCTGAATTTCAAATGTTATTTCACGACAGGCTAATGGCGACTCGTTTAAAAAACATCGGCTGGTCCTTCATACATTCTTCTTCAACGGATCGCGGTTATTGTACAAAAACAGGGTAATAATAAGCGAAGGTTTCGATTTGGTGGTGGTAATGTCGCCCTGGGAATACCCGCTCATAAAGTGGGTTGTGGCGCCAGGCGGCCAAGCCTTCGAACTTACGAGCCTTAACCCTCAGAATGCTGTTAAAATTTAACAAGTCCCTAAAATCCAGTTTATTGCACGCTCTTTGCCCAATTTATTTACATTTTATTTCGAATTTACCAACGCTTAGCAAACACTTCGGTCCATACAACGTTCTCATATTTATTTGCAATTAATGGAAAACCCATTATCAAGTATTCCACGTACGAACGAAATTAAATGCTCTTAGTAGTCGTTTTGTTCTTTTGCCGTTTAAACGAGTGTTAATAAAATCAAAGGCGTAATAATATTTCAATTGCGTTTTAAATATTCATTGGAGTTATTGGAGGCAACGAAAAATTAATTAATCAGAAAGAAATTAATAAGATCCTTTTTAATTGGGAAAGCCAATTCAAAAAATCGCGAAAGTGTTTTTTAAGTTTTTAATTGCCGTTTCGAGTGCCTGTTTGGAGGACCGAAAGGTCGAACATTGAAGTTCAGTCAGAGATTTTGGAGGATTCGTTGTTCGTGGTATTTCGTTTCGTTATATTGTGTTGCTAAATGTGATTGGTTTTGTTTATAGTTTTGGTCTATGTTTGTGACGCTAACGAAAACGTGCAATCCTGTTGTACTGTGTATAAAAGCTCCTGCCGATGTTGCCACATTTCCAGTTTAACTGTTGCGCGTCTCATGATGTGAATCATGAATGAGCAGGTTTCCGTCAGCGTAACGTAAGTAACTGCTTGTGTTTTTCACGAACTCCAGCAATAAAATGATCCTACTTAAACTTTTTTTTTATTTAAAGCACGCTTAACACCACTCATAAAAGTATAATAACATCCATTTCTGCGCTACTTCGTACTGTTTAGTCCATAAATAATATAATAATGGTTGGTCCGACGGCGTCGCTCGCGCGGGTCCGGGGTCCCTGCGTCCTACATAGTATAATCGTAGCGGGACCGTGGCGAGGAGGCTGCTTAATTGATGCTCATCCCGTATTCAAGGGTACGGAGCCACAAGTGAATGTATTTAAATAAACTAAATCCAGCTTTCAGACGGATCTTTTATGAATATTTTTAGCTTCTGGAAATTGCTCTTTCTTTTTTTACGTACATAATGCTCCGCCTACGTTATTTGTTCAGTTGTCAGGCTTTTTGAATGTGTGGGTACTTACTGGGTTCCTTTGAATTGCCCGGAAATCTGCCTGTTTCGAGTCAAAAGAAAGGCTGGCAAGTAATGTAAGAAGTGGTTAAGGAATTCCCTAAATAGAGAAATATGCATGAAAAAATATTTGTTATCTAATCAGTTTATCAATAAATATACAAAACTAGAATACTAACAATATCAAAATTGGTAGAAAAGCAAACAAGATACAAAACAATTTTAAACAAATATATCTCGTAAATAGTCTCTCTCGTCAATACGCCGTTTTCTATGGCGGCCGTACGCCACGTGGCGTGGTGACTTTGACGTCAAAGACCACATCGGACTTCTCCTTCTTATTAACAGCTTTGAAGCTTTATAACTTCGTTGTTACATACTTGCCAAACATTCCAAAAAAAGGTTAAGGTTAGTGAAAACTTTAAGAAAACAAACAATAATTTCTTTCTTTATAGATTAAAGCAAGAAGAAAATACTATTTCTCTATTATCCGTATCAGAAAGCATAGATAATAAGATTTTCAATACTTAGCCATTTAAACAGTTAAATGGTGACTCGTCGACTTCTACAGTTGACATATATTGCCAGCATACAAACTGCTCAGTGCCCTCATTCGCGTGTTTTGAATTTGATCAATACATGGACGTCGTCGCCGACCGCATCAATTTAGCTTTAATGCGATTATTCGGACAGCACAGCGACTAGCCTAATGGATATTGATGTAGGTACGTCCCGCGCAGGTACTATCATCACAAATGCATATTCCAGAAAATATTTTTCCGGTTCACAAATTCAAAGCTCTGAAATCTTTTATCAGACTCCACAACTTTTAATGACGTTGATCCATTAAGGCTGTTTGAGGAAATGCACCTCATGTAAAAGCACGATATTTCTAAGAAATCAAATGTCGTTTAAGAATAATAGATTTCTTGACACAGTTAAACTCAGGTCATGCAAACCGTAGCTTAGGTCATTAGAGGGTATTGATTTAATTTTAAAATTGTCTTGTGTTTTCGGCAAATTGCTTCCACAGTCTACGAGTACAAACGGAAAAGTAATTTCAGTTAATGATTTGACACTTTTACGGTGTTTCCGGCTTGTAACAGGCTTCGTGTGTGTCTGCGCTTTATTAGCGCGATTAGGGGTCGCTTTTATTACGAATAGCCCTTTGAGCAATTAACCAAAAGCCTCCCCCTTATCTATGTATAAGTACGTTCTCATTGAGAATACGGACTAAATGGGAAATTAGTAATTAGTGAAATGAGATAATCGATAGCAGAGAGGTGAAAATTGAAAATGTGATACGATTTGTGTTGAATACATTTTCATTCTAATTAGACTGTGAATGTGCTTTGATGAATATGGCCGTTCTCTAGAGCGCGTGGGTTGGTATCATGAGATATGATCACCTGACGTGGAAAGATGTTGATAATTATTTTACCACACTCTCTTAATTGCCTAATTATTTATGAACAATGGGCCTCATCAGAAGGCTTAAAGTCACTCAAAGGGCAATGGAAAGGGCTATACTCAGAGTTTCCTTGCGTGATCACGTCAGAAATGAAGATATCCGCAGGAGAACTAAGGTTACAGACATAGCCCGAAGAATCGCCAAACTTAAGTGGCAGTGGGCAGGGCACATTGCTCGCAGAACAGATGGTCGATGGGGACGAAAGGTTCAGGAATGGCGACCACGTACCGGAAGACGCAGCGTTGGAAGGCCTGCCACAAGGTGGACCGATGATCTGGTGAGGTTCGCGGGAATGCGAGACGCACAGGACCGGTCATTGTGGCGACATTTGGGGGAGGACTATGTCCAACAGTGGACGTCTTTCGGCTGAAATGATGATGATTTATGAACAAAGCATGTACATTCTCGTCTGTGAACACAATTGGTATGGATGTTGGCACTCAAAAGAACAAGAGCTTGTTCAGACGTCACTCCACGTCGACGTGAATTTAACAGTGGCCGTCACCGCTCTAAGCCTGGCCGCAGACGGGCCACACGTTACAGCCACAAATGCCACTATTTAAAGCTAGAAGCATCTGCAAAGCAAGCACAGCCACTTGTGGTCGGTGGTAGACACTTGCGGTTGGATCGCTTTTTTAACCATGATTGATGGGATCGAATTTCTGATATAAATAATTCTATATCCATTACTTTAATTAACATAACCCCGTGTTGATTCGAAATAGTCAACTGAAGCGAAGGGAGAGTTGTGTGGGGTATAGCACGAGTGGTGTGTGTGTCTATAGTGGTCGGTGATGGACACAAGAAGCGAGCAGCGACGATTTGTAGAGCGTGGCGTCCACTGGCAACACCGTGTGGGGTGGGTCCGTACAAAATGTATCGAAATAACTCGGTGGCAGCGTTTTGTGGTTGTGGTCGGTTGTCCGTGTGCAACCAACGGCTAAATAACGTTGTGACTGACCACTCACACACTCGGCGCTCACTCACGCTACGTACAGTTGACAGCCAACACGGACTCATGTACTTAAGCCTAGTTAATACCCCATTCCTTGTTGGGATAAATGATTATAGCCAGACGCGACTAATTCAGACTTGACCTTGACCTCCGCCAAAAGCTGGATGAACTCGCGATTGAACCAAAGCATTTGAATAATAAATGTTAGCTGCGTCGGCAGCCCGTCTCGGTACAATTAATAATTTTGCGCGCTTGCATATTTAATTATCATCATTACGGTTTCATTCGCTTTAGCGTCTGGTAATTACAACGTTGATTAACGACTAAAATAATCGATACTTGCAAGCTTTCGAGGGCGTTGTGGTCCCGCGGGGTGTTTCATATGTCTATCAAATTGCTTATACGTGCCTTCATCATCGTTCTTGTAAATTACGAATAATGGAATGAATCAAATCGATGAACAACATTAGTATCATATCCTGAGGGATATCATATATCTAAACCCTGCTATATTTCTATCTCTGCCAAACGGGCGTTAATTGCAATGTTCGATAATGGGGACTCATATCTTATAGCAGTGGGCCCTTTAGAATATCCTTACCTACAGATGTTCCTACCTAGGTGTAGGTAGACCCGTTATATAAAGTTGTAGGTACATATTATTACACTTATCGTCCCTAATGGGTCAAGTTTCAATTAGGACTGAAGGTTTAATTGAAAACTAACTTGGAATAGAGTTGACGGGTAAGAGCTGGTTTGGACTTTGTAGTGACAGGTTGTGTGGTTTACATAAGATGTTAGTTTTGACCTCTACATCTTTGTGGAGCTTTAGTTGCGGCTTGTACCATAAGTGCTATTCAAAGCCCAATATGTGGACATAAATATGGCTTACGTATTGTAAGCCACATACCACGTTAACATATGATGATACTATGCCGCTGCTTAGAAAGATCTCTTAATATCAGTGGTGTAGCTAGTCTCAAAGAATAATTAAAATGGTGGGCCCCTTTTTAGCCGACTGCGGCAAATTTCAAAAGGAATATTACTTTTAGTACGAAATAGGCTCAACTAGCACAGAATGGAAACAGCAGGTCAGATGGCGGGACTAAATAGACAGGTTCTGTACCTTCTAGATAATGCAATCTCGAATCAAGATTGCAAATTCGAGATCTTGAATCTCACGGACTAGAAATTTCGATTTTGCAAGTGATCACAGTATTTTCATGATCTCAGGTATGTTTTCGTTTTTATTTGGCGAGTGACTATAGTTGCTAAGCGAGTTTGTGATTAAGTAAGTAGGTACCTATTTTTTTTATATTTCTTCTTCGTAATCATTTTAGTTATCTATAGTGAAACAACAACTATCTGTTTTATTTTGAAAATGTACAATAAATAATAAAGCTCTAGAAGTTATTTTTGGAAATAGCTCCGTAAAAAGTAGGTACAGATGGTGTGGTCCAACAAACGACATCTTATTTCTATTGCTAAATTATACCCAGCAGCTGAAAATGCCCCTCAGCACTAGTTATAGTTACACCAGTGTAAGCCAGCTCTTACTAGCAAACTATTGAATTGGCCTCTTATTCCCCTGCACACATAGAGATCTATTTCTTTCTTTCGTGCTGCCGCTCAATCTCGTCGATGTGGCGTGATCTCGCCCAGTTTCTGCTTCGAGATTGATCTCATAAAATTGCTTGAGATGAAGATTGCGTTCCCCACTTCCGTCCATACTGGAAAAAAAACTTTTTAGAAAAAAAAAAATAACCGACTTCACTAAAAAAAACACTAAAAGGATCAAAATAACTTTAATTTCGGATGTCGGTGTTTCTCGGTATTGTTTGTTTCTTATTTAACACCGGCTTCCGAAATTAAAGTTATTTTGATCCTTTTAGTGTTTTTTTTAGTGAAGTCGGTTATTTTTTTTTTCTAAAAAGTTTTTATTTCACACTTTTTAGTTGCGATACACTTATAAAAAGAGTGCCTATTTCTAATGACAATTCCAATTAACCCAAATACTGCTAGGTTACAGTGTTTTATTATAAAGTTGCTGTGCCTACCTTCCTCCTTCCGGCTCCATCATCAGATCAGTTCGATAGTACCTTATAGCCAAAGAGCATCTCACGACAATTCTAATAAGCCCAAACACGGCTAGGATACATTGATTAATTACGGAGTTCCTGTGCCTACCTTCCGGCTCCATCATCAGATCAGTTCGATAGTACCTTATAGCCAAAGTGCATCTCATGATAATTCTAATGAGTCCAAACACGGCTAGGTTACATTGATTAATTACGGAGTTCCAGTGCCTACCTTCCGGCTCCATCATCATCATCAGATCACTTCGATGATACCATTTTCAACGTAACTATTCAGAATCATTCATTTATTTCTATTGTCATAGTCGCTTAACTATATCTTCAATGTGATATCTATTTGAGTATGAAGTTCCGTTGACCATTTCTGGTCTTCTTCATCAGTTCCACTTCATCAAATGTTACTTTTTGACTGTAAATGCTTAAGTTCTTGATGAAAATACTAAAATTACCATAGGGTTGCCTATAATTTTTGAGGAGTTCCCTCGATTCCTCATGGATTCCATCATCAAAACTGGATTTTGAAAAAAATGGGACCAATCTGGAAGCATATCCTATAAAGGGAAAAAAAAATTTTGCAAATCGGTCCATAAACGACGGAGTTCTGAGGTAACAAACATAAAAAAAAAAATAATGATAAAAAAAAAATACAACCGAATTGATAACCTCCTCCTTTTTTTTGAAGTCGGTTAAAAAGAGACGTGCGCTCTTAAAATAGGAAACCCTCTGCAGCAATCTGGTTCGGATGGGTTAAATTATCATGGAAGAGCGAAATCGAACACCTACCATTTTCGAATTCGCTTTTCCATCCTATCCTGCCTGGTATATCCTATCTTTGCTGAAAACGAGCCATTTTGGACCAGGAAAAATTAAGTTTACATGGTGATTTTATAAATATAATATACAACATTAGTTTTAGTATTATGCGAAACCCAAAACACGTGTCTAGTATTTTTATATAAAGAATCTATGTACAAAATTTTATAACTGTATCATGAAAAATTAAAAAGTTATAAGCCTGTTATGTCCTGATCTCTGGCTGTCCGCACAAATACGTGGTCACCGGGCCATACGAGCGACTGAGGGGTTGTTTTGCTCCCGCACCCACCTGTTCGCTGGCGCCTAATGCTCACTATGACCTGCCGTGCCCTGTGTTGTACTTAGTGTCGGTGGTTGGACACTTGTGAACTTTTTTAAATATTTTTGGGGAAAAATATAACATTATGTAAAAAATTTATTGGAATCGATTCAGTTACGGATTCTGAACAAATTACATTCAGATTTCGCATATACTAAAAATAATGATGTATAAACGAGCAAAATGAGCTAGATATTAGAGCATCCTATCATCATATTAATTCATTGCGAGTCTCTAATTAATTAGAGTTTGAGGTGATGGACAACATTTAACGATTTTATGCTTCCATGAGCCCCATTAAACCTGGGGGCTATGCCCCTGCTAAGTGGACACATATTATCTACCTACATATAAAGAGTGTTTATATAAGTTAGTATTTTTTAAATTTTATACATAAGATATTTTCGAAGTAAGTTTCCAGTGAAATCGAAGGCAGAATATTACTCGAACCGTCCGTCAGCTGACCTCAGCAACCCAATTACTGAAGCGTGCAATGTTTTTACTTTAAAATGGTTTCACGATTTCACGGTTCTGACTTCCTGTACCCTTAACGATTTCCTTTAGCTACGTCTACTAAGAACTCGCAAAATAAATTAAATTTGTAATTCAAAACTGATATAACAGTAACTTTTTACTTATTTTTTATACAATTGTTTGTTTATCAAATCAAGTATTTG
This sequence comes from Mythimna impura, assembly GCA_905147345.3. Taxonomy (NCBI): domain Eukaryota; kingdom Metazoa; phylum Arthropoda; class Insecta; order Lepidoptera; family Noctuidae; genus Mythimna; species Mythimna impura. The sequence goes on along the minus strand of LR990357.1, from coordinate 14,779,014 downwards.
GTCTTGACTCGCGAGGTTGTTGAAATGTACCTATTAGCAAAAAGCTTAATAGCTACGAGCCTCGACCAACACCTCAGGTGGCTGTTGTTAGGCGGCTAGATCAAGGGATTGATTTAGAAAACGGTATAGCTGGACAAAACTCGTTTTATTTGGGGGTTCCTTATCGGTGGAATACTGTTTTTTTTTTAATGTTTTAATAGTGTAATATTTAAAAAAATGTAATTTATAAGTAGATTTAAATGAAAAACTAACTAAAATTGCTTTTACTAGTACTATACTAGCTTTTGCCCGCGAATTCGCTCCCGTCAACTGACTACTATATTCTACTCTCCGCAACTCTACCCTACTCTACATCACTTTACTCCACTCTACCCCACTCTACCCCACACTACTCCACTCTACCCCACTCTATACCATTCTACCCCACTCTAACCCACTCTACCTTACTCTATTCTACTAGCTAACTATAGCCTTTGTCCGTCTCCTGGTTCTAAGTTACCTCCCCACCAATTTTCAGCCGTTCTTGAGTTATAAATAGTGTAACTAACACGACTTTGTTTTATATACATATATATAGATGTGCATAATATTATTTATTATTTAATTGATATATATGTAATTAAGATGGAATGTATTTAAATTATTTCAAAGTACATTGCTTTTTAGGGTTCCGCCGTACCTCAAAAGGAAAACTGTAAAAAAGAGGTCCGTCTGTCTATCTGTCTATCTGTCAAGACCCTTTATCTCAGAAACGCGTGAAGACAATCGAGTTGAAATTAAAACCGTATACTCAAGTCTGCGGTCCCTTGAAGCTATGAAAACATTAAACTTATGAGTTAACGAAAAAAAAAGATACGGCCGTTTATGTCGCAAAAAACATGTATTTTGTCACTCTCAAGGGAATCAAAATTCATAGGGTACTTCCCGTTACCCTGGAATCCCGAAATTTGGCATGAAGCAAGATCTCATAGCACAAGTATAGGAAAAAATATGAAAATTGGGAATTTGTCACAAAAACAAACTTTTTTTGCGATTTGGAAAAATCGTCGTAACTCAATTCGGAAATTGAACTGTTGGAATGGGACCGTTACCTCTGGGCCAACACTGCTCCATTATCCTTACATATTACTAACTTTTGCCTGCGGCTTCGCCCGCGTACATAAAATGTAGCCTATGTCAGGAATAAAGCAGCTTTCTGTCGGCAAAAAAATTTTAGCAATCGGATCAGTACTTTCAGAGATTACCTCCTACAAACAAAATAACAAACTTTACCTCTTTATAATATTAGTGTAGATAAAATAAAATCCCACGCCTCGTCTACTTAACTCAAAAACTACTGAACGGATTTTCATACGGCTTTAACCAATAGACGGAGTTATTTACGAGGAAGGTTAGTACATACATATTACACCAGTGAAAAGCCATACAAATAAATACTTCTTTCTTTTAAACTGCGAATTTGAAGGATTTGTAATACCCGTGCGAAGCCGGGTGTTACAAATCCTTGAAAAATATGTTGCAGCAGTTAAGTAAACACTGTTCCAAATACGAAAATTATTATCCATAAAAATTGCAGAGTTCCTGTAGGACGAGAGCGAAACCACGGGAATAAGCTGGTGTACAATAATTTCATTTAACAAAATAAATTAACGAATTTAAACAATCTTTTGTTTATCTATAAAATCTAATAAAAGATCGCAAACATCGCCGCGCTTCATATCATTTAGATTGTTTCTGCTTCAGAGAGCAACCTAATTCGTTTGATTTATCAATTTTCATAGTTTCAATCTACTAGGAGGCGCCTTTAAATTGGTTTTGTATTTTCAATTTAAGCTTTCAAATAAAATCTTCGGAAAACGTCGGCAGTTATTTGTTCATAAAACATTGTATTATTTTTTATTTTAGACTTGCAGTGGTCCGCGACTTTATTTGCGTAAGACTCGTCAAACAGCACAATACTATTTGGTTACAATTATAAGTTTTTCTTTTGTGCGGAACCCTAATTCTTTTTCTAAAATAAAAACAAGCTAAGGTTACTCCTTATAACAACAGCTATCTACTAGTGAAAGTTCCGTCAAAATCGGTCCAGTTGTTTCGGAGATTAGCGAGGAACAAACAGACAAACAAAAATTTTAAAAATGCTTTTGATATAGATATCGAATATATTATGTACTTTTGTATGGATTTATTAAAAAAATATTATACTTATTGATAATACAAACAGACAGATTTTATTTCTAAGTAAGTACCTATTATGAAGTAAAATAGAAAAGCGTTTTGGGAACACATTCATAATGCGCACAGCTAAGGAGTGGAATTCCCTGCCGGAGTCTGTGTTTCCTGATAGCTACAACTTAGGGGTCTTTAAGTCAAGAGTGAATAGGTTACTTCTAGGCAAGCGTGCTCCATCGTCGGCCACATCATCGCTTACCATCAGGTGAGATAGTGATCAAACGCAAGCCTATCAATAATAATAAAAAATAAAAAAAAGATACATAGAATAGATTAATATTGCGATGTCGGTATTTAGTTTACATAATTCTCTAGCTCTTGTCCCAATTATTTTGTCCCGTTTAGACTTAACATTTCTACTTCTTTAAAACTTTTATATTAGTCGTTTTGAAGGCACGGTTAGCGCAGTGGTTGAGCGATTGCTGGTACGCTATGCGTCACGGGTTTGATTCCCGCATGGAAATAGTTCATTTTGATACAAGTGCAGAAAATTTGTCATTGCGACCGAGGCAAAATTCGCACGAGCCGCAGGCGAGTGTGTTTTGGAGCCGAGGGCTGCAGTGACAAATCTGCATGTGTATCAAACGACTTTTTTCAATACACTTACAAAGAATTGAATAAACGGGGTTGACCGGCGACTTGTGGGGGACGACGCACGACCAACCTGATACAATACATGTAATAAAATTGTGGCGGGGGAGAGCACGCGCACTTTTCTGCACTAGTGCGGAAAACAGTCTATTGCGTGCCTAAAAGCGGTGAGATAAGAGCAGGTTTACGAGTAAGTGTATTGAAAAAATATTTGTACATCCTAGATAGTTGTTTCAAGTTTGTGCGTCTTAGTGTATGTAAGTTTACATGTTAGTTAACGCAACCGCGATACGGGAGTAATACTAATATAAAAATATGAGGCAACGTTAAAAAAAGTATTCTGTAATTACACTCCCTTTCTATTTCGTCCTTTGCTTTGTTACCTACCATATTTTGGATTAGAAATGAATCGCAAGGAATCGAATGACATTGCTTGTTGTATATGTTGAGCAGGTTGGTAAATAATAATAATAATAATTATTCGTTTATTTTTCTCACCACAATATTACAAAAATTACAAAACTAAGACAATGACAATAGACAATAATTGGGTTCATACTGTGGGAGACTGGTGCCTAAGGTAGGCTTTTGGCCTGTATTTCAGGTCACCTGGTCTTCCGCTCTTTTAATGGATGTGATTACAATGTTGCATCTTCATTAACTCTCAGACATGTTCTATACAAGTTTTGTAAATATTGTGCATGTGTGAGTAAATATTGCTGGATGAGCATAGCTCAGGACCTACTGTAGCAGAAGAGCGTATTATCTGCAGCGGAATTGACGTTTTCGTAACGGTGAAGCTGAGTCTTAAAGATTATGCTGAATTTCGCTATAAACCAAACCAAGTATCAGTCCACTGCTCCACGTTAAATATCCTACGTACACATTTCTTCCAACCCAGTAGATAAGGAAAAAACGTTTCTATCTTTAATTTCCTAGTATTATATTATATTAAGAAGTGTATAAATTATATCGACCCACATTCAGTCTTTTATGCTTAAGATAACATAAAAGTTAACTTCGCCTGAAAGAAAGAGTCCATTATTTAGAATAGAACCGCAGCCAGTGTCCAAACCGCCATTCATTTATTTTACAAGGTTTCCCACAAAGTATATGTCGCCACAAATTATTTCCGCATCTTATTTCAACACCTGACTTTTAATTATGTTCAAATGAGGTTTATTTGGAGGTGCCATATATCATGTCAAAACCTTTTACCGTTTATTTATAGTCGCGTCACGAAACGCGGTCGAGGCCGTAAGCTATGCAGTGTATAAAACAATGCTACGATTCGCTGGGCCACCCGCCACAACACAGAGATGCAAAAATTCACTTTATGTTTATAACACAGCTTCTGTTGCACCGTCGTGCAACTAATATCGTCGACAACTGCGAAACAAAGAAACGGGGACTTATTGAGCACGTTTTCACTTTGTCCTCATTGTAGTAATTTGTCTTTGGACTTTTGACGCACGACGTGTGTCAACGAATACTGAATACTAATTAGGTCGACGCTGAAGCCATTCCAACGTATGCTAGCTAGTCACACGACGGTGTGTCTGTGACGCTGATGACATGCAACAAATCTGTGTCGTTTACAAGCTTTAATTTTGTCAAGTACATGTCAGATAACAGCGAGGTCGTTTTGCGGGCTTGCGTCTCTTAATTGTAAAGTACTCGTACAGGCAGTCGGCTCAGTCGAGTATGACACAGTTTGACTTCATTGAGGGACACAAGAGGCCGCTTCCCTCTTCACCCTGTTCCCTCGCATGCCACTACATTCGCAGACTAACAATGATTACACACGACTGTACGACGTAACTTATGTTTTAACAAATTACGTCGCCTTTATCCAACTTAATACGAACTAGTGGCTCTCTCAGGAATTCGTTCCCGAGTAAATAGCTATGCCATGTATGAACTATAACTATCTGAGTTCAATAAACAATGTGGTAATGAGTTTCATATCGATTGGACCTTTGTTATTATTAAAAAGGTTCGCTTTGTAATATTAGCTTAACACTTTGGATTAAAAAAAAACACAAGGGAGCAGGTACGTAAAGGTTGCGAAGCTACCTAATTATTAATTACAAAAGCCTTTCCCGAGCCTCTCTAAAAAACACATAAAATGTTGGCTTCGTGAAATTACTTTATTTTATTATAACTTGTGATAGGAAATATTGTTCCTTTGCAAAACTCGGGTTTCTTGTTGAAAGTTTCGCCAAGACTTTCAGGCTAGAAATAATGAATGGTGTACGGCCTCTGCAGGCCGAGCCAAAGAGTTGTTCCTTTGACGTAACTGCCGCTGAAAAAGTAGGCGCTTATTCAAATTCCTTTTAATTTTCAGGGTTCTGTATTTAAGGAGGAAAATAAAGCACCGCAAAAAATATGCTACGCCATATAAATGTATAATTTAAACATTTCTTAAATGTTTTCGGAATATTTCCTTACTGTGGTCATTAAATATTAATGGGATTCCACAAAATCCATTTGTCACTTGATTATCATGGGATTTTTGAGAGAGTGTCTTATATTTCATGTATATTTTGTAAAGTGCTTGTTGGCGAGATGTTTTTGGATCGTGCGAATTTTAATTTGTCTGTCGTTTGGTTACGTTCGTATGTTTAGGAGTGCAAATGGAAACAACTTACGCAAGAAGATGTTATTATTATTATTAATTTAAAATTTCAGTAACAACACCCTAACAGCTTACGCCAATGCGATGCTATTACACACTTCCGTATTTTTCTTATAAATTAAAAATAATACCTAATACAAGAATTTATACAAATTAAAAAATTATAAGAATAATAAAATCAAATACGTATGTAGGATCATTAAATGTACAAAACAATTTAATTACCATGCATATTTTCAATTTTTGCATGTTAACAGTTTCCACCGTATTAAGGGTAGGCACCTACATTATTATGTACAGATCCTATAACCCACCTTTGCTCACTGACAAGAAATTTCAGGCCATGGTCATTTACCACGCCTTAACAACTATCCTAACCGGGAAGGGAAGTAAGAACCTTTCATAAAACAAACAGGAACATACAGATTGATAACAGCTTAACATAAAATAAACCTGTAGTTCCGTCAACGCTTCCTAACTCACGTATGTTGTCAATTTTGTTTGACTACGCGGTGTAGTACGTCACAAGTTCTGATATTAATCAATACCCGTCAGGTAGTGCATACATGTTCCACGCTCGCCACGCCGACGTATTACCGAATAATACATGGCTACAACAGACGACTAGCTGAATTACAACTAGAGGATTTCATCAAAATGTGTAAAATTCGATTAGGATTTCTAAATCAAACAGTAACACATCAAAATGATACTCGTAAGTTTGCTCAGATAGATTCAACAACCCGCCGTTGATTCATCTTGGTTTCCACACATTCATTATTCTGATTGTGGTTACATAATATTAATAAAATTAATTTCACCTGGATGCCTGGTTGCATCCATGCAAAACATACAACTTTCGTTAATTATTTCCAGCGAGTAATTATTTATCTCTCCGTTACGTTCGTTGTGATAATTACTATTAATCATTGAAAATTTGCACGACCCGTATTTCATATCGTATCATTTAAAACTCGTACATAAAATCACTGATGTATGAAATTGGACGATCGGAATTGTTATGATGACATGTCACAAAAGTTGAGTGAGCAATTAAAGACATTTTATTCAAATATAATATATATATATAATCGTTATTAATTGTACAATTTATTTAAATTTTATGTATAGTAGTGGTACATAGGCGGACTTAATGCAACAAGGCATCTCTACATATTATCCTTAAAGTTAAAAAATACTACACTACATTTATATTGCTTACAAGATAGTTTCATTGATGTTGAGACACGCTCAGGTAAAGCAGTGCTATTTCAAGTAGAAATAACCCGGTTTCCTAAAAGGTACCCGCACTGAAGCTAAGTAGGCCACCTGAAATTTTGGTATCAAAATTCTGGGAACGTATTAAAAAGTTTATCTACCAATTTAGTCGGTGGCAGGCACAGATATAGGTTACAATAATGTCAGTTACAATGTCGCGGGCGGCGCGCTACATGTTTATCCCTGTTCCATTATATTAGTAATAGAAATAAGCCGGGTCTGCACTGGTCGCCGGCGGCCCTTCTCGTCACCTACCTGAATTTAATAAAGATACGAACATTGTTTGTGTTGCGTAACAGCCTATTGATGATAGACGGAAATATTATTATTTTTATGTGCGGTCTATGGGTCAATTATACGCAGAAGACAATCAACACTCTGCGCGTTCAATATAACGCGTTTAGGATGCTTATACGGTTGCCGCGGCACTGTAGTGCATCTGGCATGTTTGCCGATGCGTATGTTGATGACTTTCATGCCACCCTACGTAAGAGGACCTCACCGCTGCTAAGTCGTGTCCACGGCGGTAGCAACAGCATTCTTAGAGTTGTGACCGGTCGATTTGACAGCCCAATATTGTGGCATTGTATACAGATGCATGTTAAAAAGTAATGTGCGTAGTTAATTTTAGCTTACTAACATAATTTTTTAAGTATCTACTAACAAAAAAATGGATCTGCTGTATCTGAGACAAATAAATTATTATTATGTCGATTCCACACTATATGGCACTATTGTTTGTATTGAATTGCTTTATGTACAGACGTCTGATACAATTTTGAGTCGTTTATCGTTGGCCTGCAGTGCAAGTGTCATCTGCACAAGTTTTCCCCGACCGTATTTTCGAGTTTCATATCGTCTGAGTGCACAAACCTGTGTGCCGGGGGTCACATTAAAATGTATTTTAGTTATTAGACGGCGCGGCGTGCAATGTGTAAGTCTGGTACACAAGGCATGATGTCGGCAGTTTGCTGGCGCGGCCGCAGCCAAGTTTCCCCGTGTCATTTATTATACACGAACTAGTAGTTCCTTGACATCTATGTACATATGTATTGTTCCCGCGTCTCCGTCACTTCGCCCCGGCGTGGCACACTAATAACAACGTAATGTTTATTTGTTTTAATAACAGTGATCTAACTCTACAGTTGAACGAACTCCGAGTTACGGTCGAACATTTTATCATTACCGTTCTGCACATGTATATTAAACATCCGAATTATAACGAGAGTTTTATTTGACTTTTAGCGATGTTCGTTTGTTACATGACTCGTGTTAGCTGGCGATGGAGGATGGAATAAAAAATTACGGTTCATATTTGAACGTTGAATTTTATACTCCGTTTTGACATTCGAAGCTTTTTTATGTTTTCAAGCGATATTGAAAGCTTTGATAGATTATGAAATTTTATTTTGAACTGTACTTTGACTAATGGAAAGCAAAGTTTTTGATTTATTGGAGATTTTTGCTATTTTTAGTGCAGTTAATTCAGATTCATCACCATTGTTTCAGCTGAAAGGCCTTAATTATTAGACATAGGCCTCCCCCGAATGTAGCCATAACGACCGGTCCTGTCCGTTTCGCATTCATATGGTTCCCGCGACCCTCATCAGGTCGTCGGTCTATCTTGTAGGAGGTCTCCCTTCACTGCGTCCGTGCAGTTAATCCAGATTATTATCAAACAAACAAGTTTCAGTAATAAAACTAACTGTAAAACTCACATAGCTACTTATTGTCATAAACTTGCTGACCTAAACTACTGACTTCTTCAGATATAAGTTGACGAAAGCTTAAGGTTTTTTCGACCCATGCCTCGGTCTGCTATTGTAGTCTGCGATAACTACGATACCCAGCAGTTGTAGTCTCAAGAAGGCCTGTAAGCAATGTCACTTGCTAACTTTCAATACAAGATAAGGCAAGAAATGACAAAAAAATATTTTACCAAAAAGGTGGCGAAATTTCGCGAGATTTTTCAGGTTCAGCCGTTTATATCATGTAATAATAATACAGGAAACTCATAAACAGGCTACTTTATTAATTCGTTTCCCGAAAAATCTACATCATCATGAGAAATACGAGTTTTTATGAGTGTTATGCATAATATCGTGTAGCCGCGAGGCTAACCTTGCTCCGGTATATTTTTGGATAGCTTTAAAATTTAATTTCCTTGGGCGGCGGGTTGGATGTTAGGCTTTGCAGGAGCAGCGGCAAATTACTGTTAAAACAGAGATATTTTGAGTGCGGGCGTGAAATCTGTCAGTGAGTTAATGTGTGCCGTAGACGCGCGGCGTGGCATCGCGTCGCGTCGTGTCCGTCGCGTGTGGGGTGCGGGTCGGCGGCGGGCGACGCGCGGTTTACTGGCGACGGATACGATTTAATTAACTTGTTACACCCGCGTTGGCTATGGGCTTTGTTCAATATCTCTATTTGTTAATTAATGTTTGTATTCCCGGATTAACTTATAATTTTAGTGAAGAGTAGCTAAATAATGTGAAGTGGCCGTTTGAGAAGTCACTGCTATGTGCGAGTTAAAGAGTTTTGATTCTGTACTCCTAAGTACAGAACCGCACACCTCCCCCCCTCCCTCCCGCACCTTCTGTGCACTCATGCTGTTAATTTATATTGTCATTTAAAAAGAGGATGTACTTACAGAAAAAATAAATAATAAATAAATGAAATGTCATATATAAGTGGGAATAAATGTGTGTGTGTTATTAGAGGGTTGATGATGTACCGAAAACTAATAAGATAATGGATAATTCGGGCGCCAGGTACCTCAACCAAAAAAAAAATCGGATTCACTACAATTCGGAGAGTCTTGGCCTTTAATCTGCTAGCGGAGGGCAATATAGGAAAAAAAAGGATTAAAATATAAGCCTAGCTTCAGTCTTTAAATTTTTCCGGCCCGCAGTTCATGACCAGGTATACCAATGAGATATTTATTAAGTGACATTGTTTAGAGTATTGGAACTAATATGGTTACACTCGTCAGACACGACGGGTCCGTTATAACGGACCCCGGCTGGACTCCGCGGTCAGAGGGCCAAGCCCTGACACCGCCTGCCACGCCCCCTGACGGGGACGTAGCGAAAGCCACGAGAAATTAAGAAAAAGAAAATACTAATATTATGATTGGAGGTCATCAAATCAATACATGTATGTAAAATTTGGAGCTAAAATATATTAAATTATGATAATCTATTAAAGCTTTCAAATAAAAAAAATACTGATATATATTTGTTCCTATAAGATATTGCCATCAAAATCATCAGATATTGCCATTATCATCAGAGTGCATCTCAACACTGACATTTCTAATTAGCTAGGTACTCTAAATACAGCTAGAATACATTATTTTATTGCGGAGTGCCGGTGTCTTATTTTACAGTTTTTTTCCCTTTAACCCGTAGCTTGTATCTATCTATAAACAAGACCGTCATGACCGGCGTCTTGAGTCGCAGGGCCACCGCAGGCGAGGGTATGCATACGGTGAACAATGGGTAGCTCGCCGTCAGTTATGGATCAGTTCCGTGTTGACAGCGCGTTGTGTTCCACGTGCGCCTCAAAAGATGTCAGTATGAGTGACGGCACCCGGTAGGGCCGATGCCTGCTGGGGTTGTGGGATTTTTTGAAAGAGTTACCTTGGCCCTTAGACGCAAAGGGCAACTGAAGGGAGACGGGTAGGTTTTAATAAGCAAGAGCCTGACACTCCCTCTCCCTCCACTCAGAGTTGGAGAAATTATTTGATGATTTCCCACCTCAAAATCTGTGCCTGGGCAGAGCACCGCCGTGTCCTCGTGGGGACGATCGGTGGCAATAATCTCTCGCACCGAGCCTTGGTACAGGCCATGGTCCGGAGCGAGGAGGAGCTTCAAAATGTACAATAAATAATAAAGCTCTAGAAGTTAGTTTTGGAAATAGCTCTGTAAAAACAAAGAGTAGGTACAGATGGTCCACCGGGATTCCGATCCCAATTACCGGCCACCGTAGGCGCGGGCATGCGGACAGCGAGCAATGGATAGCTCACTGTCCGACCGTCCGGTAACCGTCCGGACCGAGCCCAAGTCGTCGACGGCGCGCATTGTTCCACGCGCGCCTCAGGGAGATGTCAGCAAATCGTAGGGGCCCAACAGGCTCGAAGCCTACTGGGGCCACGGCACGGGTAGCATGAAAGTGAAACCCGGGGCCCTGGGACGAAAGCAAAGAAGGAACAGGAGTGGGTTTTTAGTCAGTTTGCTGACTAAAAACCCACTCCTGTTCCTTCTTTTCACTTGTTCACTCTTGGGCGGAGCGGGAGATAGTGTCAGACTTAAAAGTCTGACACTATCTAGTGAGATTTGTCATTAGATGATTTTCCCACCTAAACAAAAACCTCTAAATCTGTCACATATGTATTAGTCAATATCTTGTAAACTTCTGAACCGATATTGATGAAACTTGCACTGTATCCAAATCGAGGTAAACCAATAAACGATGTTTAGAATACGATTAATGTTTCAGAGAAACACGTAGACAATCATACGCATGAATGTATGATTGTCTACGTGTTTCTCTGAGTTTGTGTGTGTTGTTACAGGTGTATGTACCTATAATATTTTGTATTTTTGTTTGGTATAGCCCTAATAGATTGTCAAATGTATATTATATTGTTGTTCCAATAATGTTACATTAACTTCCTATTTTTTTAGTCGTTTTAAAAAGTTCATAAAACTCTACATAATTAAAATTGAACAGATTTACAAAACATATTTATAACATAATACGTTTACTACAAAAAAATATACAGCAAGCATCTACCTATTAAGCTTCTTACTGCATATTTTATGTAACCTCCGGAGTTCCCGTTTCGGAGAAGATTCATTGAAATAATATAAATGAGCATTAGGTCAGTACTTTAATTAAATTCTAATCGACTCGCATTCTCACGAACCACTCATTGAGTGCGTCTTTTATTAAACACTAACTTATCCAATTTAGTTCCTTAGCTGCGGAAACTTGAAACCTTAACATTTTTATTTCGCTTCATTAGTTCATTAGTGAGAGGGTTATAGATTGTACTCAGAGCCCGGTACATGAAGCGGTACTAGAGCATTCATCGAGAAAATTTTTCGATGAATAGCGAAGAATTTATTGATAAATTTCTATTTTATATCAGAAATATCTACGCTTTGCAGTAGCTGTTTTTTTTTATGTGGGAAACCACCAAATAACTTCTTCTGCTTTGGATGGAGCTAGAGGGAGTGTCAGACTTTTACTGACTGAAACCAACCTTTACAACAAACCAACCAACCCAACCAACCTTTTAATAGTGAAGAGAGTGAGTGTAACAGTGTTCCTTCAGTTGTCCTTTGCGAGGGCCTCGGTAACTCTCCCTGGCCCTGGCATGTTTTGCTGTAGCTAGCTTACTGTACAGAATCACAGAGTAGTGTATGGGTATTACAAAAAATAAAATAGGTACTTTAATACCATAACAAACTATTTTTAAAATTCGCTTTGATATTCTGTGACTTAAAATCGGAGGTAAAACGTTTATGTATTGAAAGGCTCTGCCCAGTCCGGCAGTGCTCGGTTCTAGACTGCGCGCTAATGCCACTAGTATATATTTTTCCAAGTGAACGCAATATGAAAGGGTATACAAATATTTTTAAAGCGCGGGCGTGTTGTAGGTATTTTGATGCGGCCCGCCCGGCCCGCGCGGCCCGATGAGACCCGGCGCGGCGGCGGGCGTGGTATCGACGTGACGTCGGTCGTCTCGTCGCCTCCACCACACACCTATATAAAACGGAAAGGGAAACGGGTAAATTTACCTGTTTTTCCTTCACACGACCCACTATCTCTATAGAAGCACGAATACGTTCATAAATTATGTCGCCAGTGTTATTTTTTTGGAAATTGTTCGACTTTGCATACCTAGCGACATTTTCACGGCGTTTATACATGAGAATCGCGTGCTATGTGATGAAATTATTTCTCGTTTATTAACTTCTAACTACGTGTCGATTATATCACGAATGCGAGCGTGAACACAGCTCGTTATGCTATGGTGTGTTCGGTCGACTGTGTTCTTCATACGTTTGGCTTTTACGTGCGTTAGGTTAGTCAGTGACCTCGACAGACATTAATCTAACATAACATACGAACAAAGGATATCAGTAACGTAATAATGGAAGGATGTCACGGCGTAAGCGGACCATTACCGAGGAGGCATCAGATCATTACGTGGTGTCATGGCCGCGGTTATTATACCAGTATCTAGCCTGAGCCATGAGTGGGAGAATTTTCTACGTAATTTTCAGCACTGAGTGGCTGCCACTGATGCCCGGAAATTATTCTCCGTGTTCCACAGCTCTTTGTATACTTCATGTCAGAGAGAAATCTTATTTTCTAATTCCGTCTCGGAAAACAGGAGCAAAAGGCCATTGCGGTAAGTATTATGTGTACACTCCGTCGCGTCGGGATGAACCTAAAATCTGGAAAACCAATATCGTTCTACATAGAAATAGGATTGTGAAAATATGATTTCGTTTTGCACATATATCAAGTTTATTGCGATATTTTGACATTAAAGTTCTAAATTATTATAGTAAGCCCTTTAAAATTTGTGGTGAATTTAGTATTCATCGATGATTTATCTATTATGGAGTAATAAATTCGATTTATTTGGAAACTTACGTGAGAATTTTCTTACAGAAAACTTTAATAACTACTTTCTTGACTTTATATGGCTTAATAATAGTACCTATTATAAAACAATAAAAACTAATACTTTCTGAAACTTAAAAGAACAGTAGATAGTGGATATGTGTAGAGAATGGGGGCACGTCACGTTGCTTCCAGCAAGTTAGTGTAGCGACAGTTATTCATAGTGGAGCGGCGAACACATCAGTACTAAGTGGGACGATATTCCGCGGACGCCTCGCGATTTACTTTCGTGGCTTTCACTGGATTAGTATTCCTTCACCGTCTCCTCCGGATATTAATGGATCTCATAATATATTGCGCAACACCTAGCTTCGATGTGTTTTATGATATTGAATTTAATTGAATACTTCACGATATTTTACTAAGTTTTTTTTGTGGTTCTCTAAATCTATACTCTGTACTATTAAATATTATAAATAAAGAGGAAAGATTTGTATTGTTAGGGTTCCATCCCTCAAAAGGAAAAAACGGAACCCCTATAGGATAACTTTGTTGTCCGTCTGTCTGTCAAGACCCTTTATCTCGGAAACGCGTGGAGATACGAGTTGAAATAAAAACCATATACTCAAGTCTGCAGTCCCTTGAAGCTGTAAAAAAATAAAACTTTTAAGTTCACGAAAAAAAAAGATATGGCTGTTTGTGTCGCAAAATACGTATATTTCGATACTCTCAAGGGAATCAAAATTCATCGGGTACTTCCCGTTGACCCAGAATCCTGAAATTTGGCATAAAGCACGGTCTTATAGCACAGGTATAGGAATAAATCTGAAAACAGTAAATTTATTGTAAAGTCACAAAAAAAATGCGGTTCGGAAAAATCTACGAAACTCAATTCTCGAATTGAACAATTTACATAGGTAAGTTTGTGCGGAACCCTCAGTGCGCGAGTCCGACAACAACTTGCCCAGTTTTTGTATAATTTTGTTTGTAATTGATATAAAAAACTTTTTACAAAAAAATACAACCGACTTCAAAGTAAAAAAAAACACTGAAAAGTGCAAAATAACTTTAATTTCGGAAGTCGGTGTTTCTATAATAGTTTTGTCTCTTCGTTATTTAACACCGACTTCCGAAATTAAAGTTATTTTGGACTTTTCAGTGTTTTTTTTTACTTTGAAGTCGGTTGTATTTTTTTTGTAAAAAGTTTTTTATTTTACACTTTTTAGTTATGGTACCACCACTAAAAAGTACCCCTCAGCCAAACTTAAATACCTTATAGCCAGAGTGCATCTCATGACAATTCTAATAATCCCAAACACGGTTAGATTACATTAATTTATTACAGAGTTCCGGTGCCTAACTTCAGGCTTCATCATCAGATCATTTCGATATATTCCCCCTCTACTTTCAGTCAGTCATCGACTACACGTAGGTATAAACAAAGCAATTTTACTTGTTACGACGGTTCTGCTGTGATTCTATGAGGAGTTCTGTTCCATATCTTCGAAGTTCATGATCAGATCATAACAATATTTCTATGGGACCAACTCGAAAGCATAACCTTTCAATCAAAAAAAAAAATTTCAAAATCGGTCCACAATTGACCGAGAAATCGTCACCGATACATACATAAAAAAATAAAATAAAAAACATACATTCAACCGAACATATAACCTCCTCCTTTTTGAAGTCGGTTAAAAATCAAAAACTACTGGACTGATTATAAAAATTCTTTCATCAGTAGAATGCTACTATATCACTGAGTGACATAAGCTGTATATTTTCTACTTTCACGGGGGCGAAGACGCTAGCAGAAGTTAATGTTTTATATGTTCGCTTGATGCGTTACTTAGGGTCGGTCTCTGAATTGAGTATTTTGATTTAAGAACGTGTCAAACCCTACTTAAATGCAAAATTACCAGTAGAGTTTGAGAAATACTCAACATGAAATACTTAAATCAGAAATAGGGGATTAGAATTGTTAAATTAATTTGGTCACAAGTTATCCGAACCAGCTGAAAATTGACTTAGTTTGCTTTTCTCGTAAATATAATAACTTAACGTAAGGAAACTATTTCAAAAACACGTCAGACAGATTTAAAAGCCATTTTATACGAAGAGTAACACAAGTTTTCCCCTACCCTTTATAAACGACTCTTGCAGGGTCAGCAGATCCATTATAACCTAAGCGTGACGTCATCATTAATAACTTGCCCTCGGAATTATCATGAACAAAGGACGAATGCCATGGTCGCAATATACTGGGAATACCAGACTTGTCACCACAGGCAGCGTAGTATTCGAAGCACGTTATGGGGGTATCTAAGCATCTATATGCAAGTAAAGCCTTTGTTGCATGAAATAGGGGTTGGTAAACGACGCATAAGCGGTGCGGTAGCGGGCAGGCCTTGAATGAGCGACGACACACGGATCTCCGGTTTGATTGACGGTGCGGAACGGTCATAGCGTTGACCTTAAGGCCTATTATCCACGGACGTGTTTTTTTTTTTTTTCGGTGGGGAAATCATCTTATGACATCCCCCGCCCTTGGGCGGGGCGGGAGATAGTGTCAGACTTTTACTGACTAAAAACCCACTCCTGTTCCTTCGTTGCCTTTCGTACCAGGGCCGAGTCTTCCTTTCAGAATCAGACCCTTGGCCCCAGTAGGCTTCGACCCTGCTAGGCCCCTACAGTTGCTGACATCTCCTTGAGGCGCGCGTTGAACAGCACGCGCCGTCGACGACTTGGGTTCGATCCGGACGGTTACCGGACGGTCGGACGGCGAGCCACCCATTGCTCGCCGTCCGCAAGCCTGCGCCTACGATGGCCGGAAATCGGGATCTGAATCCCGGCGGCGATTGGGGCGTGAGGACCGTTGCCTCACGCGATCGGCAGCCTCCTTTGCTAGCATTCCTGCTTCGCAGAAGGAGGCGACCGCCTGCCACTCCTCCTCGCTCCGGACCATGGCCTGTACCAAGGCCCGGCGTGAGAGTTCGCCGCCGCCGATCGCCCCCACGAGGACACGGCGTTGCTCTGCCCAAGCGGGACACACCTCCACCGTGTGCTCCACCGTGTCCTCCGGGCGGTCCACACAATGGTGACACCCGGGCGTTTCTTCCGCACGAATCCGGTGCAGGAACCTTCCGAACTTACCATGTCCGGTGAGGACCTGCGTCATGCGGAAGGTAAGGACGCCGTGTTACCTTTCCAGCCACTCCTCAAGGAGGGGACTTACCGCCGTAATTATGGCGTGCCCAATCCACGGACGTGTAGATTCATAGCCGCGTATTCGTCATTATACGCTTTGTGTACGCCTGAGAGAAGCTTACATATAAAACTATGAAACGCTGTCGACGAAGCGGCAGCGTCGTGCCATCGTGTTTTTCACTCGTCATTTTGCGGATATTTTGTCTAGGTAGAGCCTATTTCAATGATTTCAATGTATTCTTGTAAAGATTACCGGAAGACGCAGCGTTGGAAGGTCTTCCACAAGGTGGACCGATGCCCTGGTGAGGAAGCGAGGAGCGCAGAAACGTTCGTTGTGGCGACACTTGGGGGAGACCTATGACCAGCAGTGGACGTTTTTCGGCTGAAAGATGATGAAAGATTAATTGGACACTGGTAATAATTTTGCGTACTTGTGCATGTCTATTACACAAAAACACGAGTATTTTGGTCTGATATTAGCTTTAGCCTAGTCACACGCAACGTTGAGGCTACCTCTAGTGTAATTTCGTAACTCATAAAGCTGATATGGTGGAAGCGCCCAGAACTCTCACATTTGTACTATCACACATTATTCGTTTATGTATCATAGGCCTAACCAGCAACTTCCCCAATAACCCCCAACCGTATGACGGTGACTAAGAGACTAATTATCACAGTTAGGCATACTAAGTGAACACTTACTCGCCTCACTGACTCGGCCAACTTTATCTACTGATAGTTCGGGAACTATCTCTAAAGCACACGAAGTATTGGGAGAACATTTAACGATATTTTAAAAGTGCCGATATACTCGGCTTTTTATTTCGCTCCGGAAAGTTTGAGTTTGGTTGTAGCACTTTTATGTGAAACATATTTTTATGTAAAATATATTTTCAGTTTACCAATTTCTATGCAGATATCAAAAGAACCAGCAGTTTTGATTGAACAGTATTTTGGAAATTCTTTTTCCAATTCTATCAAGAAAACGTCCTCGAAGAACACTCACATTAATTGGAATTCGATTAGTATGTACGATTGTACGCGTGTCACAAAAGCACGTTTCTAGTTAAAAAACTCAAGAGTTCAGAGACAGATGGTATGCTGCTCATTCCGGTAAATTGGAGCCGAGCGAGAGGTCGACCGGCACGGCGCGGACAAATGAGGAGAGCTCGTAAAGAGGTTTAATTACCCTCTCTTTGCTCTCCGTCATTTTAGCGGCCTACTTTGTTTTTAAACAACGCGAACAAAGAAAAAGCAAAGTTACGACATAATTTAACCAAGATTAATACTATTTGAAAATCAAATATAATGAAAACTTCAAACGAAGCATAATAGCGTCCGTCGTGAATATCGTCCGACGTTTTAGGAGACAAAGTTTTCGAACTTTTTCAAACCGCTTTTAAAAGTACACACAGAAAAAACAACATGCGATACGGAGCGAGAAAATTAAAATATTTAATTTTTACATTTTAATATAAGTTACTTTTTATATTCGAAAATTTACGAGGCACTTCGGGAGTTGTTTTATATATGTTTGGGTGGAGTGAATGGCTTCAACACACTTGTAAAAACTGCAGTAACTCGTGCATCGCACTCAGAGCCACGTCGTCGTACTGCAGACGTGAATTAATCACCTGCCAATGTATGTACGTACTGAGGTGCACTCTGACAAAAAATACTGTTTTAATTACTGTATAAAGCAAATATTTTATGTATTTTATCAACATCGTGAAATACTCTCGAGTCGAATAAAAATGACATGCTTGTTAAATCACACACTTGGAGCACATCTACATTATGAAAAAAAAAAAAACAAGTAAGTAAATTAGTGATCCGGTTTTACTTACAACCAAAAGCTGTCGCGGAGACAAGTAACGATATTTGAAGTACAAGAATGGCTCAATTAGAATCAGTTTCGCACTTTTACAAAGCGATGAGTAATTTTCGTGTTGCGACAAAAGATGCAATGTAAAAGCTGCGGAGTGGCAGGCTTTTTTTTAAATGACATCTTTAACCGGAGCCTTCCCTCTGCCACATTGTGGAGCAATTTTTATGCCAGGCGTTGAATTAGATCCAGAGGGTCAGGGGATTTTATTACTATTATCTACCAACTTAGAACGAGCGACGTCTCTGCTCATAAAGGCGAGAAAGTATAATTCGTTTAGTTTATTCAACCAACTTTATTCTCTCTTTAAAATATGAAATTTTTTCTTCTCTACGTAGAAATTATTGATGGTCTTTCAAAGTCTAATAAAGCTTTTTTCATATATTAAGAGTTGGTTATTTTTCAGTGCGACAAGAATACTCCAATAACTCAGCATTCATGAGTGGATAAGAAACGGTTTGGTATTTAACAGCATTTTATAGCGACATTATACACAATGTAATGTATATTTTTTTATGATTATCCTTCTAAGAGTAATAATAGCAGCTATGAAATTAACGTTTTATAAAACGGGATAAATTGAACTGTGATATCTTCGAATTGATTTATACGTAATTTATAAAAAGTTCAAATAAACTTTGTATTAAAGGTACGTTATTCTTTCTTGATAATTAGTTATTCTTTGTGTTTTGTATTTTCTGTAATATTGCTATATTTATAACCATTTTTATATATAAAAACTTTTTAGAAAAAAAAAATAACCGACTTCACTAAAACAAAAACACTAAAAGGATCAAAATAACTTTAATTTCGGATGTCGGTGTTTCTCGGTATTGTTTGTTTCTTATTTAACACCGACTTCCGAAATTAAAGTTATTTTGATCCTTTTAGTGTTTTTGTTTTAGTGAAGTCGGTTATTTTTTTTTTTCTAAAAAGTTTTTATTTCACACTTTTTAGTTACGATACACTTATAAACAGAGTGCCTATTTCTCATGACAATTCCAATTAACCCAAATACTGCTAGGTTACATTG
The DNA here is from genome assembly GCA_905147345.3 of Mythimna impura. Lineage (NCBI taxonomy): Eukaryota > Metazoa > Arthropoda > Insecta > Lepidoptera > Noctuidae > Mythimna > Mythimna impura. The sequence goes on along the minus strand of LR990357.1, from coordinate 14,759,511 downwards.
TTTTATTATAAAGTTCCTGTGTCTACCTTCCTCCTTCCGGCTCCATCATCAGATCAGTTCGATAGTACCTTATAGCCAAAGAGCATCTCACGACAATTCTAATAAGCCCAAACACGGCTAGGATACATTGATTAATTACGGATTTCCTGTGCCTACCTTCCGGCTCCATCATCAGATCAGTTCGATAGTACCTTATAGCCAAAGTGCATCTCATGACAATTCTAATAAGTCCAAACACGGCTAGGTTACATTGATTAATTATGGAGTTCCAGTGCCTACCTTCCGGCTCCATCATCATCATCAGATCACTTCGATGATACCATTTTCAACGTAACTATTCAGAATCATTCATTTATTTGTATTGTCATAGTCGCTTAACTATATCTTCATTGTGATATCTATTTGAGTATGAAGTTCCGTTGACCATTTCTGGTCTTTTTCATCAGTTCCACTTCATCAAATGTTACTTTTTGACTGTAAGTGCTTAAGTTCTTGATGAAAATACTAAAATTACCATAGGGTTGCCTATAATTTTTGAGGAGTTCCCTCGATTCCTCATGGAATCCATCATCAGAACTGGATTTTGAAAAAAATGGGACCAATCTGGAAGCATATCCTATAAAGAGAAAAAAAAATTTTGCAAATCGGTCCATAAACGACGGAGTTCTGAGGTAACAAACATAAAAAAAAAAAAAAATGATGATAAAAAAAAAAAAAAAAAAAAATACAACCGAATTGATAACCTCCTCCTTTTTTTTGAAGTCGGTTAAAAATCTAAGAAAACGTTAAACGATTTAATGTGCTTTTGCATCAGCCAAAGAGTTTTATAATAAGCTATCTAACTTTCACGGATAGGCGTAGCAGTTCGGCTACGAGCGCAGTAGCGTAGTAATGCGACTACGAGCTACCGGTACGTATACAGCATTTCCGCTACATTGGTAAATAACTTAGCTGGTGCGGGTATGAACTTAGCAGCCAACTACCAACGTAGTGACAACTACGTTGGTAGTTGGCGGCTACGAGATTAGCAGGACCGCTACGTATGTTGCAATGCCGCTAAATTGATAATATTACGGCTACGAGTTTAGCAGTACCGCTACGTATGTAGTAGCTCGCTACATTAATAGTGCGAATACGAACGTAGTAGTGCCGCTACGTTGTTGGTAGTCGGCGGCTACGATCTTAGCATTGCTGCTACGTATGTCGCTACGACTACTAACTTAGCGTAGCGGCTTCATAGCGTAGAGGCTCGAGAAAAGTCGAGAACTCGAGAAATCATTCGAATCTAAAATATTGTGAAAGAATACTATTTTGCCTTTGCCGTTTCGTTTTCGACTAATCCAGTAAAGACCTCTGATAATTTGCTGTTTTACGTGAACTTTGGGCCTTCATAATGTACTCAACTACTCATAAATAAAAAAAACTAGTAACCTTGCACATATAATCAAAATTCGGTTCTTCTTTCCAAAAACTTAAGGTTTTTAAAAAACACGTATTTTCTGGAACAAGTTTTTTGAAATGTTCGAGTGAATGGCCGAATTACCGAATGCCAACAAAATTTTCAGGAGTTATTTCTCTTGTTTCGCGTTGCCAATTCATCGAACTAGTGCGCCTCATCATCAATGATTGCATCACTGCTTACCATCAGGTGGGATCGCAGTCAAGCAAACATTGCGTTGAATTGCGTTGGTTTAAACAACAAACTATGAAACCATGCTCACGTTAACGATTGGGGAAGAGAAATTAATTTTGGTTCCTAGTTTATAATAAAATAAATTTTGTTATATGTTTAGATTTGGTTTTTAAGAAAATATTTACAGTTAAAAATACTACTAACTGTAATTACAGTAAAACCAAAAAATAATAATAAAAATACTAAACTAATTAAGTAAAACTAACTAAAAACAAACTAAAATATGGCGTCAAAAAACTCCTCCACATCGCTGTCGACTGGTAATGTGCCGAAAAGACTGGCTGTATTGCCACTCTGTATGGCAATGCTTATCCTCTGTCCTAGATAAGATATTTTTAGTTCCGAATGTTCCTAAGAAAGTGAAGATAATTTAATTCTTTGTTCCTGTTAAAATTAAAACTGAACAAAGATTTTATAATTATTTTAATACTTTTATTTGACAGAAAACCACTTTATTTGTTAATTTTTAAGAAGATATTTTTTATGATACATATTTTTAATTTAGCTAACGATATTTTTCATTATTTGAACCGAAAAAAATTACAAAACAATACGCCAATGAAAAGTTCTCGACAACCCGAGAAGACCTGAGAAATGACCCTCGAGAGTTCTCGAGACCCGAGAAATTGAAAACCTCGAGAAATCATGAACCCCCTTGCTGCGAAAATTGTAGCTACTTTTTGAGTGCCGCAAAACGCATGGCACTTCTTTTAAACAACTTCTAAGATATGAAAACCATACGTTTGTTCCTCAATGCAATTCACAAAACTAAGCAAGTAGTAAATTAATCAATTCGCAAGAGATGTAATCGATTTCACGAAGCACGGAAACTCGTTATTGAATGAATTATGTTTTCACTTCGAAAATTATTCCGCCCGGAGAAATGTGATTGCTTTAACCTATATTTATTTAATTATATTATAAATTGCTTTGATGTGGTGTATGTAAGTGGGTGGTTAGATCGTGTTCACTCGTGTATCGTTGGCGTGTGTGTGTGTAAGATAACCGAGGCCGTCGTCGGCACGACAGATTAGCAATTACTCGCAACCGATTGCACGCAATTAGCTTACTCGAGTTTCATTTCCTTTACACATCTTGTCGTGTTCATAGTGTTAACAATATTGTCACATCTTTTTTTAATAATAAAGAAGTTTATTATCATTTGTAACACTGTTGGTCGTCGTTACGATTGATCGATACACTATAAGTAGGCAGTTAACTTAAAAATACAATACACAGAAATACAGATATACGCTTTTGTTTTACGTGACAATAATCAGTCAATAAAATAGGATCGTTTGCACGTTGTTTTTATGAACACACCCTTCTGTTGGCGTGTTACGCCGCGCTATAGCAACGTTACAGCGATTTTATTTTCTTGTTTTGTACAAGGCTTTGTTAAGCGGGAGTGTTCGAGAACGGTTTAAATTGGCTCGTGAACAAGCGAGTTCTGCGTTACGCGCGATAAACAGTCAATTTGTGGGGCGAGGCTGCGCCTTAAGAGATGCTCAATATACAGGGGGCGGCACTTAATGAAGTCATTTATACCCATCCTCTCAGCGCACTTAGAAATCACCGCCGTGATTGAGTAATGTACGACTTTTTAGGAATTTAAAGTGAACCTTTGAAGGGTAAAGGAATTTAAAGCAAATTAAAAGTGAGCAAGTGAAACGTGAGAGGGCGCCACCGCGGCGTTGTTAATGCCCTCTACAATATTAATTTTACTTAGGCAGGCAAGGGTTTGTTTGTCTGCTATCCGAGGGATACAAAATGTCTTTATCGCGTTAATTGCGAGTTGTCTCTGGCTGCCAGCGGACCCTTTATGGTTTAAATTAAAACATTGTTACGAGCCGGTGCGTTGTACCTCCGTCACCTTAACTGTTCTAGAAATCTCTACGGGCCTCTGGGACTATTATAAATTTCGCGGATAATTACTCTCTGTCCTTTTACATTTGTGAATAAATTGTCATCAAGTACCTAAGGCTACTATCAATTAATGTAGCTCAGCGCAGGTCGCTTCTTATCAACGCTGTACGCTTTAAGTTCGTGACAAAAGCAATTTTGTTAATAGTTGTCTGTCTCAAATAATATAAAGTATGAGATGGGATAACAATCAGAAACCGCAGTTCTACTCACAAAAGTACAATGTCACACGAACCATGACGCGCGACGCCACTACACCTTAACACAACGATTCATAAACAAGTATATTAAACAAAGTTACTTCGTTTTTTAAATTCAGAGAGTATTAAGGGTGCTATTTTTAACTCTTTTTGGTAGTTAAACGTTAATAAAGAGTGATGGTCATGGGTTGCTTCAGCCGGATGTTCATAAATGTTCAGTGGACTGTGCCGAGCAAGGGGCGCTTGCTTTTCACATTAGTTTTCAGTGCGGTCGCCGACTATAAAATTGAAATTTATGTGGAACTCGTAAAGTTGGCCACTTGGCTCTATATACATGTACGGGTCTTTGGCTTGGCCCACCTGTAGCACGCTAGGAGCTAGTTAGACGTTACGGCCTCTCGATGCCTCCGAGGTGAGCCCCAAGCGTCTGTACGTGAAAGGACTTAAGTAGCTCCATTAGTAAGTTTATTCAGGACTGATACGCGCGGTACCTGCGCAAAGTTTCGCTGAAGTTGCTCGGGTTTGTTTCGCAAGATAAAGAAAAAATTAAATTAAATCTTAAATTATGTTGGAAAACGTTTTATAATTATCTGTAGCCTCAAGCAGTTCTGATAGCCTGTCCTCTGGGAATACTTATTATTTTATATTTTTTTCCTATCAACTTCGTACGAATGCTTTTTTATTTTTTTATATTTAAAAAAATATGGGTACTACAACACTGGTACCTACATTTTCACATATTTTCTAAGTCGATCAATTGTTGAACTCATTAATTATATAATTAGTACCTAGATGAGGTACTAATTATATAATTAATGAGTTAAACTTATTCTTAGTTCATCTTTGTGATAAATAGTATTATGTTATACACTTTATGTACCTACATGATACTATACCTAACTTCTATGTATTTTTAATTGTGTTTCTTAAGTCTATGCGATTAACGTTCTTGTTGACATTTTGGCATTCATCATCGTCATCATTTCAGCCGAAAGAAGCTGGACGTATGCCTTCCGTCGTTGCATGTCACCATAAATCGGTCAAAATAGAGGTTTGGAAGGAGAAAATTGGGTCCATTGTCCAGCACAGGTACACAACTTAGATTAAAGATAAACGTCATCATCTTTCTGGGGTTGCCAGGTAAAAAAATCTGTTGAGTATCCCGAATTTATTATGCAGCAAAAATGTAAAATCAAAATAACTTTTTACAAATAAAAAAAAAATAACCAACTTCACTAAAAACAAACAAAACACTAAAACGATCAAGAAGTCGGTGTTTCTAATATTGTTTGCTTGTTTTTATTTACGTGAGGGTTAATCATCAATTAAGAGGGAAAATCATCTAATGACATCCCTCGGTCCGGATGGTTACCGGACGATCGGACGGTGAGCCACCCATTGCTCACCGTCCGCAAGCCCGCGCCTAACGGTGGCTGGAAATCGGGATCGGAATCCCGGCGGCGGTTGGGGCGTGAGGACCGTTGCCTCACGCGATCGGACCCCTCCTTTGCTAGCATTACTGTTTCGCAGAAGGAGGCAACCGCTTGCCACTCCTCCTCGCTCCGGACCATGGCCTGTACCAAGGCCCAGCGATCTTCGTGAGGGTGAAGTTCCGTTGGCCATTTCCGGTCTTCTTCATCAGTTGCATTTCATCAAATGTTACTTTTTGACTGTAAATGCTTAAGTTCTCGATGAAAATACCAAAATCACATATAGTTGCCTAGAATATTTGAGGATTACCCTCGATCCCTTATGGATCCCATCATCAGAACTGGATTTTGAAAAAAAAGGGACCAATCTGGAACCATATCCTTTTAGGGGCAAAAAGTCGGTCCATAAACGACGGAGTTCTGAGGTAACAAACATAAAAAAAAAAATACATCCGAATTGAGAACCTCCTCCTTTTTTTGAACTCGGTTAGAAATGAACAAGTTTCCTTCAAAATCACAAAAGGACTCTTTAGTTATTAATGTATCGGTAGATAGGGAAGATTCTTGGTAGAGGCGAGTTATTTTTCCACCTGACAGATCACGGGCGACGGGCGCCGCTGCTGCAAACTTGAGACTCTCGAGACTTAGATGAGAGACTAAAGCCGATCCGAGGATAAGTGAAGGTCAAGGTCGAAATTATTTATCTTTACACTAGCTTGTGTGAGCGTCTTCGTTCGCATAAAAATTATACAAATGGAACTTATTACGGGATTAAAAACACTTATTGTATGTGTTTAACGTCCTGCGTCATAGTCTATCTATCTGTGGAGTTTCACCAAAACCCGTTCAGCTATTGGGGCGTGGATTGTTAACGAACAACCAGGCATTCACAATTACTATATTAGTAGGATGTCAAAGTCAAAAAGTCAGAAGCTTGTGCACGGTTCCAAATTGGTCGTTTCCTATGGAGAAGAACCGGCAAGAAACTCCATGGTTACTCTTTTAAAAAAGTGGTTGTTTACAATATTTTCAGTTTGTCAGTGATTTTTTAGTTTAGACCACTCACATATACACGACACATATACACAACACAAACTTACACACAACACATACACACGACACTTACACACAACACATACACTCTACACATACACAAGTCACATTCAATTAGCAACCAAAATACTAGTAAGGGGCTATACTGTTTTACTCTTATTTTTATTTTATTTTTTTATTTTTTATTAGTTAATCTTTAAGTTTAAGTTTATTTTAACTGTTTTGTTTTTCTTTTTTCGATTAACTTTGTTTTGATTATGCTTAACAATGGATACTTTCCAAACGTAACTCCGTACTGGTTTGTGTAAGGTGAAAAAAAGATTAATAGAGAGAGAGCCCTGGCACCCATAACACAAGTTTAATCTTAGCTTGGGTGTCAGTGGTACAATCAGAGATTTATGCAATTTAAAAACCTTACTGTCATAATCTGATCTGTAATTAATGAAAACGATTCTTTGTAAATTGCAATTTTTTGGAAACAAAGTTATTATTATTATTATTATTATTATTATTTTCATATTACAGTATTAAGCTGTTGATCCCCGCAATAACGCCGGCGTTAACGCGCCATTGTCCTTCTATTGTGTCTCTAATTACGCTATTAGATAGGTTAATAGACATTATGTAAGAACAGTGTAGACCAGTCGAACAGTGTAGACCAGTCATAGTCGACCAGATGTAGATACTATCACCTCATGGTGAGGGATGATTCAACCGCGATCAGATTATTTCTGCAGTCTTCTTCGTAACTGTAATTATTTAGTTATTATTTTGGGTCTGAGGCTAGGCTTACCAGATTTTGATCATTACTTTAGTACTAGTTACTGCCCGCAGCTTTGCCCGCGTGAAAGTAGTAAAATATCCCAAGAAAAATGGCCAACCCGTGTGCCAAATTTCATCCAAATCTGTTCAGCAGTTCGAGCGTGAAGAAGAAACAAACATACACTCACAAACTTTCACCTGTATAATATTAGTGTTAGGTGATAATTATTTACAGTGAGATTGTTTACATTTGCTTACATGTGTAATTATTAACACATGCCACGAAACCCCTTCATTATCTTGAAAGATAATGAAGGGGTTTCGTGGTTGGACGGGTACTTTAATTTTTGATAGCGGTCATTGCTGAATTCTTGATGAAATACTTAAGTATGTGGGGTATTGTTCTTTTCTATCGACAATCGATTAGTATAATAAAGTGTGATGGACGCGTCCACTCTGACACGCAAGTGCGAGTCGGAATCGCGTACGAAGTGTTCCGTACCATTATCTATACAACATTTTTTTAAACAATTTATTTTATTCTGTTTTAGTATTTGTTGTTATAGTGACAACAAAAAAATACATCATCTATGAAAATCGCAACTGTCTAGCTATCACGATTCATGAGATACAGCCTGGTGACAGATAGACAGACAGTGGAGTCTTAGTAATAGGTTCCCGTTTTTACCCTTTGGGTACGGAACCCTAAAAAGTAAAGTATTATAATTCAAGAGATTTTTAGTCAAGAGTGAATAGGTTACTTTTAGGCAAGCGTGCGCCATCGTCGATAATATAATCGATTACCATTAGCTGAGATAATAGTCAAGCGCGAGCATATCAATAAAAAAAAACTGTTTCAAGCCTTAAATAATAGTTTGTATTTCACTATTAACCTTATTAAATAAAAGAGTATTTGTGAAACTCTAACATTTCAAGCTCATATACGATACTCAGGTACATATTTTTTCGAGAGGACAAGCGATTGTCGGTAAAGTAAAAGAACGTCCCAGAAAAGTTTACAGTAGTCCCATAATCAACTTAGCGATTTCCTGCCACCAAGCGACAACAAATAATAGGTAGCTCGACGGCGTATAGTGTTCCACGTGGGCCTCAAAGCGATATTAGCAAAACTAAACGGACCCAATGGGGCCAATGCCTGCTAGGGCTGAGGAAATGTTTTAAAGCGTGTCCGTGGCCCTAGAATGCAAAGAGCAACTGAAGGACATTGGTTGGTTTTAGTCCGTAAAAGTCTGACATGCCCTCTCATTTCACCCTAAAGCGAGAGAAGTAAAAAAAAAAATAATAAAAACCAAAAAAAAAATATATCCAAAAACAATAAAAAAATAAAAAATATATATAATTATATATATATATAAATATAATTATATATATTTATTTATATATGTATATAATTATCCAATGACTTGTCTCCTCCCAACTCAATTTTTTTTTTTGTAGTGGATACTATGTAAGATAATCAAAAAAGTGTGGAGGATCTGGCATTCTTTTTTTTTTTTTTTTTTTTAATAGCCTATACTGTCCCACTGCTGGGCAAAGGCCTCCCCCAACTTCTTCCAGGTATTCTTATCAAAGGAAATCTAGAATATAAAAAACTAACGGACATCTCATGACAGTCAAGACCAAGCTTTCGAATATTGTAGAATAGAACTAATAAAACAAAAATTTATTATAATTACAATATGTATTTATAGACCACCAAAACTGAATAACTTAACTATATTTTATGAAAACTTTGAAATAGTCCTGAAAACGATATGTACAAAACCAAATAAAATACCTACAATCTATGAAAATAATTTTTTACTTTACTTTACTTTACCGGAGTTAATTACAAAAATTAAGGTTGCATTATTTTAAACACTCAACCGTGACTTTTGGTACCTAGTACATGTTACTACATCGGTACATCGACTTCAATAAAGTGCCAATTTATGGTAAAGTTAAAATAAATGCTTTTAGTTAACAACCATATCAGACAACACTCCAGAAATGAACGTCCTTTCACCGCTACAACCCACTTTGCGGTTGATGGATTCTAACTTCTAAAGTAGCTATGTATAATGTAGGTACCTAATATACCTCCATCTGAAGTCCTAAGTAGTCCGTTACGAAACCCGCAAGGACTGATAGAGCGTCGTATTTGCAGCCGCGGCCGCATGGCTCAGCAATTTATCCCAAAACTTTTGATGGTGAGCGAACATCAACAACATGCGTAAACAACTTTACGCACACATATGAAAAAAACTTTGTGTACTTACAAGGAAAAGCGTGACTGGGCAGAAACACACACAAACGTACTTACAATTTCAGTTGCCACGTGCTAAGTGTTTGCAAGAGGAACAAATGCCCGTAATGGCGACGTAAATGTCGGTTATAAAAATTCACACGCTTTTTTGAAGTTTCCTTCTTGCAGTATAAACTGTCCGTTAATAAAATTAACATACCTATTTACACTGTTGAAACGCATGTATTTTGAAACTATTAATAACAAGCTTGTGCCAGCGGCTTCGCTCGCTTAAAAATCGAAAATTTTCCCAAGGGTACATATTCCCGGGATAAAAAGTACCCTATATCCAGGGCTGGGCAAAATACATGCTTTGCTTTAATTGAAATACAAATTACAAAATACAGTATTGCAAGTAATTAAAATACAAAATATATTTAAGTAAAGTATTTGAAATATAAAATACAAAATACAGTATTTCAGCTATTTTTAATTGAAATACAAAATACAAATTACATATTACAAAATAAGTAATCTAGACCAGCGTGGGCTGAAAATTAGAGGAAAACAAGATTAATTAATCAGTAAAACCAGAGTTTCCTTTCATGAACACTAATAAATGTACTGTCAGACAAACAGCCTCTTGTTGGAGAGTGAATAAATCCTGCTAAAGAAAACAATCTTTCTTGAAGGTTAAATGTATTTTAATGTTAAAATGTATTTTGAAGCCTTAAGTATTTGAAATACTAATTACAAAATACTTCGCCGTCAGGTATTTGAAATACGAATTACAAATTACATTTTAAGGAAGTAATTGAAATACAAATACTAAATACGTATTTGTATTTCAATTACGTATTTTAATTACAAGTAATTCAAATACTGCCCAACCCTGCCTATATCCTATTCCAGGATATGATCTACCCGTGCGCCAAACATTCAAATCTAATCAGCCGTTTGAGCGTGAAGCAGTAACAAACATAGACTCACACACAGACTATTGGTATTAGGTTTATATTATGTTTAATATCTTGTTCCTGTACCTATAACTGCTTCAAGTTCAGAAAGTTATCAAACGGACCAGAAGCATCGCTCAACTACACAGTTTAGTTTTGTAACTTGATGCCCCAACAATTAATTTGACATTTCATGTTTGTAGTTGTTGAAATGTTAGTAGTTCTGAGAACGGTCAAAGAGAATTGGAAAGCGACTTATCATATCAAATCAAAATCTTTACATAGGTATTATAAAAAGTCCCACATTGTGTCTGTCTGTACGAACGTGATAAACTCAGAATATACTGAACGGACTTCCATACAGTTATCAGCAATAGACAGAGTGATTCATGAGGAAAGTTTAGGTGTAGAATACATCCATATTATAGTAGAGAATAGTCGAGAATTTTGTAGATTTGTAACACCCGTGCGAAGGTGGGGCGAAACACTAGTATTAAATAAATGAGCTAATAAGAATTTCATCACTAAATAATAACGGCCACACGAGTCCATCTTCGAGGTTAAGCACAGTTGTTAAGGTCGGTCCAGTGATGAGTGATCATCTACCACACAACGAGATTTCTCCGTACCTCGGATAACACGTTAAGCTGTTGGTCTCGGCTATCATTTGTACATCTTTGACAGTCGTTACAAGTAGTCAGAAATCAGAAGGTCTGACACTTGTCTTGCAATGGGGGTATCGACCAGTTATAGGGCTGTTGAGGTCAGATAGGAAGTCACTCCACGTACTGAAATGGTAGTCAGTTGCATCGGGTTAGATTCGAAGCTGATCCCAACATAGTTGTGAAACCGTAGGGGCCCAGTAAGGCCAAAACCTACTGGGGAAATCCGGGATCCTGGAAGGCAAGGTCAAGAAGGAACATAGGTGTCGTTTTATTGATTAATAGTCTGACACGCCCTCTCGCTCCGCTCTAGAGCGAGAGAAGTCATTTTATGATTACCAACCATAAAAAAAAACAAAGTGTTGAAAACGCTAGGCAGATTGATTTATTGATTGAGTTTAAGCTTGAACACGACCCAGAAGTACTTATCTACTTAAGCATGATGGGCTCGAAAATAACGAAGAATTCGCATGAGGATAAAGGGAAACAAACAGTAACCCTTAAAGCAAGTGTGATAGAATCTGAAGCGAGGCGCAATATCCGTAAAGTACCTACGTGATGCCATATTATTTGAATGGGTACAGTAACTGAAGTAAATTCCGACCATGAGCATACAAATTGTATTCCGCGATCGGGAGGCTCACGATAACTGTCTGCTTGGCTTCAACTCAGCTGGCGCATTATGATGTAGCCAGCGAACGAACGATTTTGTTATTCTGTAAAATTGTATGAATCGCAACCGAACGAAAACGATTTTATGGAATCGGATAGAGCATTTATTACTTTTCTATAAATATTTAACAGCACAAACGGAGAGTGAATTTATCTTTGACGGGGAACTGATTCGTGAACGAGTCCAATTTAAATGGCTTTTTCAGTCATTGTTGAATGGCTATCACGTCCCGCGGGTCATTCGCTGAAAAGTCAATTTTGTGATAAAAATACACAGGTGAATACTTACCTAAAACCTTTAACAGATCGTTTATCATCAATGGCTCACGTTTATTTTCATAAATCTCTTTAAATTGACAACGAATTCATAGTAAGTAGGGAAATTCAGACGCCCATCATAAATTTTAATGCGTGTAATTCTCCGATAACGAGGCAAGCGTCACCAGCCAGTCACGCTGAGCGTAAAATATCGGCACAACGTGAATACTCACAGCATTCAGTATCCATTCCGAACAACTTATCGGTGTTCTCCCTGCAGCGTAATCGTAGTCCTTCCTTTGATAATAGACTTGATACATATTCATACAAAAATGTAGGTATCATTCATTTATAAAAAGAAAAAAAAAACACGAATCCCGCTTGAATACCAATAAGCGGTGATCATCGATACCTATTCTTTTTCTAGTCGTTTGTAATAAAATATCTTTAACTCGTAGTTGGCTTCATTTGAATATTTTCCAACGATATTGAAATGCAAGAAAATTGTGTCGAAAGTGTTCTTGAGATAGTAATTGAGTATTTATGAAAGGGGCTATTATCGACATGAGCGGGTTGGCTCGGCTTCCTCTCGCTTGTAGGTGTTTCGCGTACAATACCAATCCAATACTCATAACGTACATTTTCACATTTTCCGCATTACACTACCCACACAAGTTAAAGAGCCAACTGAATTTAAATTAATAAGCAATGTTTAAATGCAATCGAATTTGAACAATGCTTGTTATGTGAGCATCCGACGAAAGCTAAATTAATTATATAAGCGTTTCATTTTCATTGTGTTGCATAATAAGCTAGGTACGGGCTTAACAAGCTTGCTATTTCCGTGATCATTATTTTTATTGATTTTCCTCTTGAATAAATAATAGGGGACGAACAAGTCACCAGCTAATAGGCCGACAACCGGTCATTACTTAGACAACCTTTTGACCCACAATTCTTTGTTACTACGCGGTTTACCTTTTTAGGGTGTTTTTCCTTCAGAGATGTGCTGTGCAGCTATGAAGCGAGAACGTGAAAGCTAAGCTACGAAACTATGTGACCGTTTCCACTGATGCTAAGCTATGTGACTACTAATATTATGGACGTTTGTCTGAAATAATTTTTTTTATTTTTTTATTTTTTTTTATTTAACTCAGGATCCTGAGGTCCTGGACCTTTGGAAGGCGTACGAGGAGCCAAAGCCAACTCGCAGAGGCCCTTTAGATAATTATAATGGAACATGATACCAACCGACGATTATCCCTGTACGCGCTATGCTAGTGCACCCAAGGGCAACCCCCGGTTGTTGAAAAACTATTGCGACATATGGAGAACAAAGATAATAAGGCTATGGTTTTTGGAGTCTTAAGTGGACTGGTAACATGGAGCTATGTTAAGACGTTAAGACTATGGCCCCTGCCTGAACAAAGTTATTAATATCCATCGAAAAAAGGCAGGGGGTGACTTGCACACTCAATAAATGGGCCCCCAAGAAACGGCCGCTAGCACGAAGTGACGTAGCAACAAGAGGGCAACATATCCTGAGGTGCTTGATAAATGGAGAGGTATACCACGGCTATCAGGACAATCCCGGAAGTATGGTCAAGATCCCTACCAGCACCTTACTGGATTATACATCCTTCTCCCGAGCACGTTTGCTCTTGCGAATCTCCACTCAAGCCAGCCAATAAAGGCAAGAGAGAGGTGGGAGCTCAGTTCCTTGTCAGTGTTTACTACGGCCGGCCAATAAAGGCAAGCCGGAGATGAAGAACAAGAATTCTCCCGGGAGATCGGGTCCGTGGGGTCGCTAATGTCCAACAGTTCGCCACAAAACTGCACTGCGGATTGTATCTCTCTTAGTCTGGCCCCTCACCCTAGGCATATTACGGCAAAGCAAACTTTACCGATACCGACCTAGGGTATATTGGAGCACGCAAGCCCCACCACGACGTCAACGTAGAGATACGGCGATGGGGAAAAAAATATTATTATTATTATGTAGCGAAACGTGTAAGATGTGCTATGAAATATGTGCCGGCGCGAGAAAGATGCGCAGCTTGAGCTATGTGATGTATCGACAGTAGGGTTGGCGCGCCTACTGTTGGTACACTGCTTTGCACATAGCTACACCACTCGTCACCATCCATGGCACATCCATAGTACGCATCCATCCATACAAAAAATATAGTTTAGTTGAACCCAATTCCCACCTTTTGTTCTTTCCTTTTTTCCATTTCATTCTATGAAATTGTGTAACATATAGGTAATATATATTATATTCATAAGTTTAGGTATTATCTTTTATATATAATAGCTATGTAATATAGTTTTATATCTATGTATACTTTAGTATAAAATGTTTGAGGCCGTGCAAAAAATTCACTCGCTAGAGTTTAGGTAAATTCGTTGCAATGATATGTTTGTGTGCATCATTCATACAACTACACGCACACACGCGTAAAAATCGAGCTTCGTGACCGCTTAAACAATTTTGATCCTTTAGAAGATATTATTCTAAATTACAAAATTTTATATTAAATATGGTTTGTAAATAAAAGTCTGAGACGTGTGTATACTTTATATTTTTCACAATGTACACCAAAATTATTTAATTTTGTGTTAGATGGATGTTGACAAATTTAGACATTTAACAAAACGATAAATCCAAAACAGATGATAAAATTATATTTATTTATATAAATGGATGTAAAAAAAACACTCGATACGTCAAAAATATGTAATAGTAGATTATGTGGCGTGCAGTGTCTTTAAGTAGCGGGCGGCATGTTGAATTCCGCGAAGATTTAATCCCGATCGTCAGGGATTTATATAATTAACTCCCGAACATTGCGAAGGAGTTCATATAGAAACCTGAGTGAAGTAAGGGATTCAAGGTGCCCAAGACAAAGACAGCTTTATCCGTGTTGGATACTCTTCTTTTTACCCGACTACGGAGGGTTATGATTTTGACAGGCTATGTATGTATGTGAGTATGTTCATCAGTTCCCTCATAGCTCCTAATCTACCAATCGGAACTCGACATATGAGGTATCGTTAGAACCGTCTTCATTGTCCGCTGAACATAGGCTACTTGACGTGTCACAAAAGTCGACATGGCGCCCTCTAGCGGACAAAAAGTATGTGTTAAAAAATAAAAATGGAGATAAATATGCCGTGTTTGGTATCATTTGAAAGGGCTACATTTGTAAATTTCGAAAATATTGCTCAAATTTAAAGTGACGCCCTCTAGCGGACAAAAAGTCATGTGTTAAGTTTAACACCAAAATTGTTTAAATAAAAATAAAGTAAAAAACTAAAACCCGACTACGACAAAAAAAAAACGACGCTGAGAAAGTATGAAACAAGATTTTCATACTTCGAACAGAATAAAAAGAAAAACCGCAGTCACACGTTATAGGTACCAACCGAAACACTTTAATAACGTGTGACTACGGTTTTTCTTTTTGTTCTGTTCGAAGTATGAAAATCTTGTTTCATACTTTTGCAGCGTCGTTTTTTTTTTTGTCGTAGTCGGGTTTTAGTTTTTTACTTTATTTTTATTAGGGTACCGGACCTCAAAAGGAAAAAACGGAACCCTCATAGGATCAATAATTGTGGTCCGTCCGTCGGTCTGTCTGTCAAGACCGTTTATCTCGAGAACGCGTGGAGGTATCGAGTTGAAATTATACCATATACTTAAGTCTGCGGTCCGTTGAAGTTGTGAAGAAATCAAACTTCTAAGCTAACGAATAAAAAAGATACGGCCGTTTATGTCGCAAAAAACGTAAATTTTGATACTCTCAAAGTAATCAAAATTCATAGGGTACTTCCCGTTGACCCAGAATCTTTAAATTTGACATAAAGCAAGGTCTCATAGCACAGGTATAGGAATAAATCTGAAAATCATAAATTTTTTGTTACCTACGTCACTAATAAAAATACTTTTTTGCAATTCGGAAAAATCTTCGAGACTCCGTTCGGGAATTGTAGTTTTTACGGAACCCTCAGGGCACGAGTCCAACTCACACATGCCCAGTTTTTTAGTTATCTGTGAGATAATTAAGAGACAAATTACTAAAACAAAATATTTATTAGAGATTATTATTTACAAGTTAATCTTAACTATTACTCGACAAGTTTTAAGGTTTGAAACAAATATAATTCACTACTTTCAAGATTCTATAGTTTTAATTATTATAAATGCGAAAATAAGTTTATTTTTGTTTGTTAGCTTTTCACGCCTAAACCAATGAACCGATTATTCTGAAATTATACGTATAATATGTTGTCTGGTGAACAAAAACGGTTACAGGGTAACTTTCCTCCCGAAGAAAAGTACTGTCCCGAAGAAAATAACAATAACGTACTTATGATCCCTAGATACTGCCATTTGTCTTTCAAATCTTAATGGAAATCGAAATTAACGCAAACGAAGCAAAAGTTGGATACTAAATAAATAAAATAACCCTTTTCTGAAACACAAATTGCCATCTTTGTGTCTGTTTTATCAAAATTTACTATATTATAAACTAGCAAATATTTAAATAGTGCAATGTCACAATAAATCATATAATACATTGTTACCCAAGGGGTGAAATCAACTTATCTAGTCCCGAAAAGGAGTTTGGCGTCCGAGCGTAGCGAGGTCACCAATAGTTCGAAGGGCTAAATGAATCTTTAACCCGAAGTAAACACTGTGCTTTTCATTACGAATACAAGGAAAGTAAAAATATAAATCTGAGTCGTCGTCAAAAGTCGTTGTATGACTTTAGATATATTTCTTTTGATTTAGGCGGTAAAAGGTTTTCCACTACTGCTTTAGCCTCTTCTCTTAAGAATCAGGCGTTAAATCCATATCTGAATCTGATGAACTTATCGTGTTAATACAAATCTCATATAGCAGAGATTCAATAGTATATAAACATAACTCTACAACTCGAAAAAATAAATACAGAGCCGATTGCCGCTTTCACGCCTATTTTTTTTTCTGTTGCTTGCCGGCTATTTAGCCCTTATTTTTTATCATTGAAAAAATGGTATATATTTTTACTTTAAACTTTCTATATAAACTGTCGCGATCAGCTGACTACCATGTATAGTACAACTAAAAAAGTTATGAATTTCTAAAAGGAACCTCCTTTTAGAAATTCATAACTTTTTGACATTAATTTACACCCTGTGCGTAACACAAAGGTTATAATTACCATGTTTAGATCAAGTTCATACATGTTGTCAGCATTTATAGTATTCAGTCATTTCAAAATTTTCATTATCGTTTTCTAAAAAATAGCAACATTTGTCTCGTCGTATCAGCCCCATATGTCGTTTTTCTCACCGAACACGGTAAGTTCGGAAAGTTCCTGCACCGGATTCGTGCGGAAGCGACGCCCAGGTGTCGTCATTGTGCGGACCGCCCGGAGGACACGATGGAGCACACGATGGAGGTGTGCCCCGCTTGGGCAGAGCAACGCCGTGTCCTCGTGGGGGCGATCGGCGGCGGCGATCTCTCGCGCCGGGCCTTGGTACAAGCCATGCTCCGGAGCGAGGAGGAGTGGCAGGCGGTCGCCTCCTTCTGCGAAGCAGTAATGCTAGCAAAGGAGGCGGCCGATCGCCTCCTTCTGCGAAGCAGTAATGCTAGCAAAGGAGGCGGCCGATCGCGTGAGGCAACGGTCCTCACGCCCCAACCACCACCGGGATTCCGATCCCGATTTCCGGCCACCGTAGGCGCGGGCTTGCGGACGGCGAGCAATGGGTGGCTCGCCGGAGCCCAAGTCGTCGACGGCGCATACTGTTCTACGCGCGCCTCAGGGAGATGTCAGCAAATCGTAGGGGCCCAGCAGGGTCGTAGCCTACTGGGGCCACGGGTAGTGTGAAAGTGAAACCCGGCCCTGGGACGAAGCCAAAGAAGGAACAGGAGCCGGTTTTTAGTCAGTAAAAGTCTGACACTAACTCTCGCTCCGCCCAAGAGCGAGATTTGTCATAAGATGATTTTCCCACCCAATAAAAAAAATGCCCTACATGTCGTTTCCTTTTTCTTTTAGTGATCCATTGATAATGATAATTGATAATGCATCTCTTTCTTTCGTCCCATTAATGATTTCGATAACTAGACCTAGAAATAGAATCATAAAAAATATCAATATCCTGTACATAGTGTATAGCACTGGATGATAATATAGCTGCCATTAGACATTGTAGATTCCATTAGTGAAATAATTTTTGTATTTGGGTAGTAGTAAAGTAATTCCGCAGATAGCCTTTACAAACAAACATACAACCGTTACCTCTAATTAATATTGAAGTCGAAAGAAATTTTAACAATCTTAATAAACAAAAAAAGTACTTAAAATAAACAATAATACTTAATGGATCAAAAAGTGGTAGTCGGCGTGCAATCTTGGGAATATTTTCATTTAATATTCGCGAGCGGCTGCGAAGTAAAGTAACGCGTGCTCACGCTGGGAGAGCCCGGTCGTTACTGACGCGATCGAGTTTGCGCGGTCGATAATATAGTTCAATTTGCTTTGTAATTTACGAACAGAAGATATTGTTTATTTATAAAATAAATTTTAGATTCTATTAAAGGGGTTTCTTAAGATTATTGTGCAATTTTTAAATTTTCTTAAAAGTGTTGATAAGGTATAGAAAAAAATTCTTATTTGTCCAAATGTTTTCCAAGAATTGTGTTTTTTCAACATTTTTTTTCTGCTATATTTTCTATTGAAGTCAATAATGTTTTCAACCCATCTGAGAGTAGACCATATAATGATGTTACTGCTATTTTTTTTAATGTTATAAATCATTTGTTGTTTGGTGTAAAACGTAGTCAAACATCACTCGTTCGTTAATTTTGCGAGAAAAGGGTTTTGAATATGGGTAATTGCCATTAATACACACATTATTTTAAAAAAATACTCAAGCCAACTGAGAGAATAAGAACTTGACTTTCATAATCTAATAAAAGAACGTTTAAATTCTTCTTACTTTTATCACAAACCATGATCAAAAAAGCTCAAAATGAGTTGATATTGTGCACGGCACGGCACGGCGCGGCGGCGCCTTAAGCAGTAAACCGCAGACTACCCCCAGATCTTATAATCCTTCCTAAGTTTGACTGGTAGGTATCGCTGTCAGCGATAAGACCGCCATTGTACTCATAGATTTAAATTTGTGTAAAAGTTTTGTCTAAAATCTTGGTGTACAATAAAGTTTATTCTGTTCTATTCCACCAGTGCCAGTGAATATATAGCATAGCATAGTCGGCCTTATAATGTTCCCACTGCTGGGACTCAGGCCTCCTCTCTAGGAGAGGGAATGGGCCGTAATCCACCACGCGGGCCCAGTGCGGGTTGGTGGATGTCACATGTCTTCGAATTTTTGTTTCTAGGACATGCCGGTTTCTTCACGATGTTTTCCTTCACCGTTTTGAGAGCAGTGGTGATGAAATAAATTACACAAAGTAATGCGCCTGGCTGGGTTTAAACCCGCTGTTACCACTCGGCCACCACTGCTCCAGTGAATATGATTGGTGGAAATTAAACGCATCCATAGCAACGTAACCATAGCACATCATTCTTTGGTGGTAAAACACCCTTATATTACTGTTTTGTGGATAGACAAAAGAAATTTTCTATTTAAAAATGAACGTAAGTCCTTAGCTATGAATACCACGAAAACAAAAACATTTTAAATAATGTAGTAGATACCTCTTATGCATTTGTTACGTACCAATATATAGGAAAATTTCAAGTTTTCTTGGAAAAGCTAAAAATTCCAATTTCTTTTCTAATAAATAAGTAGAGAAAAATGTATAAAGATGACTGATAGGGGTGTCGCCTCTTGCGGAACGAAATATTGTAAATCGTGTCACATCTTGAATGTGTCACGAAAAGTGGAGTAACAGGTAGCAGTTTTATGAGACGTAAAGTTACCTTGACGGAATTCGAGTTTATTAACATCAACCGAAGTTTAATAAGAGATTCATTTACTTTAGCAAGCGGGCACGATCTTCTTAATCAAATATAATGTTAATGTAATAAATGTTTCGAGAAATACTTTTGAGTTAAGCAAGTGAAATGGGGCGACATGTACCTTTCTAATTATTTTGTAGCGTAATTTTCGCACTTTGCACAGTTCGGACTTCCAAATTACAAGTCCCTCTTAACCACAAGAGAATTGTGCTGTTAGATACAAATGTGTCCAACAGCACAATTTTCTTAAGGATTTTAATTTATATCTGAACTAGCTTCTGCCAGCGGCTTCGCCCGCGTGAAAATAGGTTTCTCCATACAAACTTTGGACCCGCGTTTCATCCCTTTAGAGGGTGAATTTTGGAAAATCCTCACTTAATGCTCATCTACGCCATAAAAGGAAACTTTGTGCAAAATTTCACGCTTCTAGTCCCAGTAGTTTCGGCTGTGCGTTGGAATGTCAGTCAGTCAGTTTCTCCTTTTATATAATATATGTAGATAAGGGTAATTCATTATTTCCACGCAGAAATACTTGAATCATCATGATTGATCTGAATGCTATGAAAATACTATCGAGATCCATATAGTTCTCATAAGAGCAGGAATTCACAATTTGCGCAAATTTCAATGGGAGGCCTATCAATGGTACCTATCGCGGAAACTGGATAAAACTATAAGTGGAATGCTTTAACGATGCACTCGATATCGACATGTAGATGCCTACCCTACATGCGATCGTTGGGAAGTCAGTAAAAAGTATACGGACTGTAAACTGGGAGGGAGATAGCCATCGGAATTTTCAATAGACTCTAACTATAGTTAAAGAGGAATCCAGACAACGCTCGGGAGATTTTGATATCCACTCGAGTTTCAATACCGGAGATGAACACAATAGACTGGCGTCAGATCGATTACGTGTCTATCTGTTTATTATTCTCAAATTAACTACCCATGAAAAGAAATTTTCAATATAGCTTACCAAGTAAGTTAGGTATCTAAGTTTGACTTATCAGTAGAAAAACAAGTAGCAAGTTTGTTAACCTAATTTTAATCAAGCATATACCTAAAGAAATTTTTACTAATCATGAGATAGATAAGATCATCTTTGAAGTATTATATGTTCAATATCTTCAAGTTCTAGTAGCAGTTAGGCATGCCTGTTTTCGAAGTCTTGCCATTGGTTTTCTAGCGACGTCAAGCGTTTCTTCCAGTATTCCATAGTTTTTCTTGAGGTGAAATCCTTGCTATAGTTGACACATAGTATTTTTATGTTCTCGAAGCATGTTGACTGCAATTCGAGTTTATCCATGTTTATGATTCTTGTTGTTAGCGTAGTTAGATGATTAGACGATGCCAGAACAGTGTTGTGTTGTATTGCGGAGACTACTGCGTTGCTTGTAGTTTTCTCCGTTTCAAATCTTGGAATCAGTTTCTTCCTCGATTTGAAATGGTCAATGGAACTCAGCACCCTTGCGCCTCGCTTACGATATTATGCGACTTCTCAATCTAATTGGGGCGACCCGCTTCTGGCAGACCAGCTAAACCGTTCCGCTACCGTAAGGAGACACAAAAAAACCAATATCTGGCTCAAAGGACCATAAAATGTACGGTTCGCACACATGCAGATTTTTTGTCGTTGAGGTTGGAGCACGTTGAGAAAAGATCAATTAGTTTCCGTAAGAATACTGTTTTCAAAGAAAACTGTTTCCGATTCCTGTCTCTAATGATAGTCACCGCGTAGCAGTAATTGCACTCACCGATTTATTGTAAATTATGTTTATTTATAGTAATAAAATGACGTACGTCGGGTGCAAAACCGCAGCAAAATGTACAGTTTAAGACTGTACAATAATAAGAAATTCCTAACACGCGTAGCCTGAGAATGGTGATAAAAACCCCACCTGTTACGCCGCGCATAAATTACCAGCAACATTCAACTGCCCTCCACGTACGCACGCAAACAGAACGAGTGCCAAGTATCAACGACATCACAGAAATTAACACTCCCTTGTGAATAGCCTATAGTATTGACCACGCCGCGTAATAGAGGGGGCGAATTTTAGCTGAAACTACCAACTACACCACATTGTGGTAATAAAATGGAAAACAGTCACAGGACACCAGACGTTTTTATCTTTTTGTAGAGCACATAAACGAAGTAGATGGTTTTAAGAATTAGAATGAGAAACATGACACAGCACGCGGGGATATATAAATCTGATCTTATCGTGTTGTAGAATATGGCGCAAGTATGTGAACCGAGCACGTATGTACATAATGTAGCGCTCTAGGAAGCAACAAATTTACTGGCGCAGGTTCTCCAAAGGGGCGCAAAGTGCCTCCGTTACTTGTTACCGTCGCGGGGAAAAGATTTATGAAAAGAATAAGGAATTCACCGCTCTACCCATAATCCCACAAAGGACACAGCGTAAAGAATTTGATCGATAGCACAAAAATTGTTAAGGCAGTAACTTTATTTATTTATCACGTCACAGCGTCACATATGCAGATTAGGTAATTGTTTTCCTATATTCACCGAGAAGGCAGTTTCTGAACAGTTTTTGATAAAGCGTTTCCTCTCTTCCGTAACTTATAAAACGATTTATCTAGTTTGTTTGGAAGAGCCGTCATTGTCGGCGACAGTTGCCTGATTCAGTGTGGCCAGGAGCTGAGCTTGTGTTTTGTTGGCAAAGCTTCCCCAAGTATCAGGGTCATCCACGCTATGGTTTGCACGTACTCGAGTAGTAGTCTATTCACGTGTTTAATCTGAAAATTTCATATCGACTTATTTTGTTGTAATCTCGACTTTATATCTAGAGAGAGAGAGAGAGAGACTTTCGAGTGATCGATCAAACCTTCAGCATTGAATAGCAACGTGTTATTAAGGTTTCATAAAAGGTTTGAGAATACTTGAATATAAAAATGGCCTCTGAGCTTGACCTACTAAACATTTTGCTACTTCTATAACAATTTTAGAGAAGTTTCTCATCTTCATCAGTCATAACCATTTCGGAAAATTAAAAAAAAAACAGATCAAAGACTACCATCATTACAATCGAGTTAAACTTCCATCCATTTTGTTTTCTAATTTTCTACATTATGTTCCATTAAGCTTAATCGATTTGGTGTCATGTAGTACCTACAACGAATACACTACGTAATGTAACATCCTACAGTTGTCGACCGGGAATGATTATTGAAGGAAAATATATCTCAGTAAATATAGCAAATAACCAGAATATAGATTGCGCGTTTTCCTCTCATAAAATATTCAGCGTTATAACTGTTTATCCCACCAAAAACATAAATGTGAAATAATGCCAAGTCCCCTGTAACGGGTACGCTTATAAAAAAAGTGAGAGTTAACTATATGCTAAGTTCTGTCGAAATTCCTTAGATTATAACTCCTACCATGCACAACGTTCTAAATTTGCTATATTAGACCATTTGTTACGTTCTTTCCTATTAAATAGTGCGACTTGCCCAGTTTTTACGCACCAAATTTAATCTTTGTTCTTAAAGACAATTTAGTCAGTGTGTTACAACTTGGCAAACTATAGAATAGCGAAGAAAACGATTCAATTCAAAATATTTTATTTCACATAGTGCACGGTTTTTTTTTTTTTTTTTTAAATCATCTTATGACATCCCCCGCTCTTGGGCGAGGCGGGAGATAGTGTCAGACTTTTACTGACTAAAAACCCACTCCTGTTCCTTCGTTGCCTTTCGTACCAGGGTCGAGTCTTCCTTTCAGAATCAGACCCTTGGCCCCGGTAGGCTTCGACCCTGCTGGGCCCCTACAGTTGCTGACAACTCCTTGAGGCGCGCGTGGAACAACACGCGCCGTCGACGACTTGGGCTCGGTCCAGACGGTTACCGGACGGTCGGACGGCGAGCCACCCATTGCTCGCCGTCCGCAAGCCCGCGCCACATAGTGCACGGTTGGGAGAAGAATCCATTAAACTTTTTTTTTTTAAATATTGATTCACCATATTACAATAATAATACATATGAGAGGATAGTGTAGAAAAGTCAACATAGTACCAAGTAAGTAGGTACAAAAGAAAACATGTCTGGTAGTAGTGAGCCAATTCTATGGAACAGTTTGTGAAATTAAAGTTAACGAGGGTGATCTTTACACATTTGCGTACCCCTTCAGTGTCCCCTCCAACAATAAACAGGCTTGCATTGCAGCAATCCAGGAAGATTTACTATCGTAATCATATCAATCAGCAAAATAAGCTATATGAAAAAAAGAAGTGACCTGATCATATATCACTAATTTGGAATGAACCAAAGTCTTGAACATCGACGCCTAGTTACTAGCCTGTCGGTTTTCTACCGGTTGCATTTAGTGTGCGTCGGAATTGCATAGCTTGATTTCGCCGAGTCCGTACCATCATCAGACCACCAGACGTACGACGACGCACCACCGGTACGTGGCGAACATAATATCCCACCCATACACACAAAACGTCTTAGGAACACATTCATTATGCGTACAACTATGGAGTGGAATTCCCTGCCGGAGTCTGTATTTCCTGATAGCTATAACCTGGAGACCTTTAAGTCAATAGTGAATAGGTTACTTCTTGGCAAGCGTGCTCCATCGTCGACCACAATTTCGCATTTCATCAGCTAAAATAGTGGTCAAGCGTGAGCCTATCAACAAAAAAGAAATGAATGTCTCTCTCGGATGTCATTATTATCTTGTGAATGATAAGATTTTATTGTAATTAAACGAAGGTCTAACTTGGCGTCCACAATTTCTAGCGTATCTATAGGTCAAATTGAATCAAAGTTATGGGGAGATTCGTGTAAGTTAACCACGGTCGGTGTGTCGCTTTTCCTTTTCAAACTTGGCTGACACACTGCCGTTTGTCTACAGATATATTATTCTGCCATTCGGGATACAATACAAGTGTAGTAGGCATATCTTATCACAACGACAGAGTGTACAGACATGGGAGGAACAAGTTTTCACTGTTTAGTCCATTTTCTTTTGGGTCTCTGAATTCGTACAATGCTTTGCTTTTCGAAACGGTAAATGTTAACTTTATAAATCACACTAATATTATAAAGTTAAAAGTTTGTGTGTGCGTGTTTATTATTCTTTCACGCTGAAATGGCTAAACGGATTTGTATGAAATTTGGCACACGGCTAGACCATGTCCTGGAATAGTAGGTACATATGAGTTTATCCCTCGGGATAATTTTTTACTTTTATGCGGAGAAAGCCACTGGCAGAAACTAGTGTGTATTACATAAAATTGTTATAATTCCGATATGAGAGAGAGAGACGGAACTATACGGGCCGTAATATCTCTTTCTCACCGAAAAAAAATCATCATGAATATGGTGATGATGATTTTAAGACGTCGCATGAGGCCTCAGGACATTCTTTTTCTGTTAAATACAGCTTAATTGAATAAAAATCGGATCCACATGCCAAAATTGACTATTCAAGTTTAGGATGTCGAGTCGTACCGTAAATGAAATCATTTTGCCATTTCCAGCTCGTTTATAAAATGGCGCCTGCCTCTACAGTTCAAATGATTCTGAATGGTGCGTGCTGTCAATAAATATAAATAGATATGTATTTTCAAACACATTCAAATAAACAAGCTTTTCAGCTTGACAACAGTTCAATAGGTGACGAACGTTTGTCATTGACAGTAGGTATTGTTTATTCAGAATATTATATGGGCCGGTTTTTCAATTAAGAGTTTGGAGTTTATATAAAGTTAGATAAATACAAAAATCTTATTATTCAGAAATCGAGGGTAGAACGGGAAACGGTGCGTTTATTGACTAACTACATAGGTACCTACCTAGGTAGGTATCTATTTTTGGTTCCATTTTCAATCTTTCGAAATCCGTTTCAAAAGCCTGCTTACTTTTAATCTACGTACAATTTGGTTAGAATTTAAATTTTCCATGTAAGATATCACGGTAATGACATTTTAGAAATTCGGCAGTCACGGTAAGGATAGAGTTGGATCGTCAGAGACTCAACTCGGCTCAGGTGAGCGGGTAATGACATTCTGGAGCGTATCGATCGCGCGGAAATAGCCGGCCGGCGAACAAACCTGATCTGCTGTCGCGCTCTGAGCTTCCGACCGACCGACACGACTGACGACCGACGACCGACCAAACACCCGACCGCACAACCTGCATTTGCCGTTCACTTCCTCATTATCCCGACGCTAAACGAAAATTGATTGTGAATAAACACGACTTGATCCTTCATGTTGCTATAGAACATACCTACTCACAGAGGATACAATCTGAAGGAACACGGGTGGGTTTTTGTCAGTAAAAGTCTGACAATCGCTCTACCCAAAACGGAAAAAATCATTTAATAATTTCGCATATGACATGACTAGCTTTTAGGTTTCTCCATACAAACTTTGGACCACCATTTCATCCCTTTAGGAGGTGAATTTTGGAAAATCCTCTTAGTGCTCGTCTACGTCATAAAAGGAAACCTTATGCAAAATTTCACGCTCCTAATTCCAGTAGTTTCGGCTGTGCGTTGATATGTCAATCAATCAGTTTCTCCTTTTATATAATATAGATTTTGGGTTTTTCTTCTTCGTCATAACAATGAGCTAATATTTTTTTACGGTATTTGGTTCTATAACAGAACTAGAATAATAAGTATGTATGCTGTTAGTCGGATAGGGCACTATTGTAGCGATATTAACCCACTCTGCTAGACTGTCCCTACTTCCATGGAACAATCATCATCAACCTGCATTGAGGGTGGTTATACTTATTAGTTCCTCAGTAAAAGTCATTTAGTCACTAGATACCTAGTATGAAAATACAATCCTGCGCGAACCTAGAACAAACCTTGAAGCTGCGCTAGATAATATTAAAAGCATTCTAATATCTGCTTCTGCCTAAAAGCTACTGTCAGTTTCGTTGTAAACTCCAATATTATAAAAACATTACAAAGATCTGTATGCAAAAATCCTCTGATGTGCAAAAAATATCGATCAGTGAACTTAAGCTTCAATCAAACCAAATCGAAATATGATAACTGTTAGGCGTACCTAACGATGCCAACCCGGTGGAATTCTATGAATGTAAGGCCATCAAATACACATATATATCTACATATCGCCTACATAAACAATGTGCAATCACTAATCGAATTTGAATGAATGAATAAGCATGGTCTACACGGTTCAAGCGAGGTGATACACACATCCTAGGTGTACATCATCATCATCATCATCATTTCAGCCAAAAGACGTCCACTGCTGGACATAGGCCTCCCCCAAGTGTCGCCACAATGAACGGTCCTGTGCGTTTCGCATCCATTGGACTCCCAAAACCGTTGCCAAGTTATCGGTCCACCTTGTAGGAGGCCTTCCAACGCTACGTCTTCCGGTACGTCGTAGCCATTCCAGAACCTTTCGGCCCCTTCGGGCCATCCGACCGGATCCACTCGATCCGGTGGTAGGGCCTCTATAGTTAAAACTCAAAAATCTAAAAGCAAGCGTGAACATTGACCCCATCACCAGATTACATAATGCTCCATTCAACGCTGAAACCCGATGATCCATCCTAAAATGGCAATATATTATAGACTAAAAATAAACATTATATTTGGACGCCAAAGATTCGTGGTCCTATGCGGTACCACGTCATGATTAGGTTGCCTTAGGTCCCGTTTCCTTATAAAAAAAAAAAACTTTTTATAGAAGAAACAAAACTATAATAGTTTTGTCTCTTCGTTATTTAACACCGACTTCCGAAATTATAGTTATTTTGCACTTTTCAGCGTTTTTTTTTTACTTTAAAGTCAGTTGTATTGTTATTTTTGTAAACAGTTTTTTATTTTACACTTTTTAGTTATAGTACCACCATTAAAACGTACCCCTCAGCCAAACTTAAATACCTTATAGCCAGAGTGCATCTCATGACAATTCCAATAATCCCAAACACGGTTAGATTACATTAATTTATTACAGAGTTCCGGTGCCTAACTTTAGGCTTCATCATCAGATCAGTTCGATATATTCCCCCTCTTCTTTCAGGCAGTCATCGATTACACGTATAAACAAAGCAATTTTACTTGTACGCGACGGTTCTACTGTGATTCTATGAGGAGTTCTGTTCCATATCTTCGAAGCTCATCAGATCATAACAATATTTCTATGGGACCAACTCGGAAGCGTAACCTTTCAATAAAAAAAAAATCAAAATCGGTCCACAATTGACGGAGAAATCGGTGAACATACGTAAAAAAAAATTCATTCAACCGAACATAGAACTTCCTCCGTTTTGAAGTCGGTGAAAAACGATGTTAATCAGTTTTTACTGGCTACACACTATACCTAGGCTTTTTTTCTGCCAGGTATTATTTTCAGTAATTCGGGATATGCACAAAACAATAAAAAAATCAGAACAAAGCTTTTTAACGCGGGACAGCAAAAATGAAAGAAGATGATTAAAAGAAAGAGAAAAAATTAACGGGTCTACCTTTTATAGCAGAACTTTTTATGTCATAATATTATTTTGCATAACAACGGATAGCATAAACTTCTGATGACTACAATCTGGGGGCCATTACGTCAAGAGTGAATAAGTTACTTTTAAGCAAGCGTGCACCTCCTCGACCATATTATTATAAAAAAACTGGGCAAGTGTGAGTCGGACTCGCGCACTGAGGGTTCCGTACAAACTACAATTCCCGAATGGAGTCTCGAAGATTTTTCCGATTTGCAAAAAAGTTTTTTTTTGTGACGTAGGTAACAACAAATTTACTATTTTCAGATTTATTCCTATACCTTTGCTATAAGACCTTGCTTTGTGCCAAATTTCAGGATCCTGGGTCAACAGGAAGTACCTACCCTATTAATTTTGATTCCCTGAGGAGGAGGAGAGTGTCGAAATATACGTTGTTTGCGACTTTATGTCGCAAACAACGTATCTTTTTTATTCGGTAACTTAGAAGTTTTATTTTTTCACAACTTCAAGGGACCGCAAACCTGATTATGGTTTTAATTTCAACTCGATACCTCCACGCGTTCCCGAGATAAAGGGTCTTGACAGACCGACAGACAGACAGACGGACATCAAAGTGATCCTAAAAGAGTCCCGTTTTTCCTTTTGAAGTACGGAACCC
The DNA here is from genome assembly GCA_905147345.3 of Mythimna impura. Classification (NCBI taxonomy): domain Eukaryota; kingdom Metazoa; phylum Arthropoda; class Insecta; order Lepidoptera; family Noctuidae; genus Mythimna; species Mythimna impura. The sequence goes on along the minus strand of LR990357.1, from coordinate 14,730,548 downwards.
TAAAAAAACATTAAAAATACGTTTGAATGAACAGTATAGACCAGCAACATAGTTCCAAATAAACATAATATAAAACCGTAGATAGGAATAATCAATGAGTCTACGTCGTCTATAGCATTCTCACATCCACATATTAGTTAGTGCATAAGTGTAAATTTTATACATATGCTTAGCGACAACAGTGAAGTGGTCGAAAACAGTGCCAGTCAACCTTTGAACATCCTGGAGAGGTGCCCTCTGTGCACCCAGGCACGATTTTTCAAAGGTAAGCGGGGTCTGAGTGTGCATATTGGGAAAGTACATAAACCCCAAAATGCATCCACTTCGGACCCTGTAAGTACACCATTTCCAACACCTACTACATCATCTTTAGATCCGTTTTGGAAAATTCTTTCAAAATTCAAAAACTCTTGCCCAGTTTTAAAGCGAGTTCCCCGCGGAGCTAGACCTCTTGTGGCGCAAAACCTAGCAGGATGCGTTCGTCTTGCCGTACGGGAGAACTCGCAAAGTGCTTGGGAACACCTGCTCACCTTCCCCTACAGAATTTTACACGTCCAAAAGAATTTGGCAACAAAAAAGACTTTAACTGCACAAATTAAAGAAAACTGTAATGTTTCGGCCTGTCATTTAGATTCAAAATTACCGTTACAGAGGTTTATCCCTTCAAAAGGGATATCCCATCTGGTAGAAACAAAGTTGGGGGAAGGTGACATCAGCGGAGCAGCCAGGATTCTTTTTAGTAGTGATGTGGTGGCTCCGTGTTCTCCAGATACTCTCGCAGATCTGGAGAGAAAACACCCTGCCCCAGCGGATGGCCTTTCTTTTCCCGACCCCCCTGATCCGGACATTCACACCCTCACCATTACAGGTCGAGAAGTGATCACGGCCGTTTGCTCTTTCCGGAGCGGCTCTGCTGGCGGCCTAGATGGCCTCAGTCCTCAGCACCTAAAGGACCTTACCTGTTCAGGCGCCGGGGAAGCTGGTGAGTTGCTCTTGAAGGAGCTTACGGCCCTGATTAACCTAATGCTCTCTGGCAAGGTGAACGAAACCGTCATAGACGTCTTGTACGGGGCTAATTTATGTGCCCTGCGCAAGAGGGATGGCGGTATTCTTCCCATTGCCGTGGGAACTACCTACCGTCGTATGGCAGCCAAGATTTGTTGCAAATTTTATGGTGAGGTGGTTTCGGAAAAATTTCAGCCCCTACAGCTTGGTTACGGCTCCAAAGGGGGCTGTGAGGCTGCCGTACACGCGTTGTCGACCTACCTAAATTCTGGCAAAGGAGAGGCTATCCTTAAGGTTGACATAAAAAATGCATTTAATTCGGTTAATAGGGACACCTTGCTGGCAGAAACTAAAAAAGAAATACCTCAAATCTACAGTTTTCTTTGGCAATGTTATAGACAACCATCTAAATTACTCTTTCGGGACAACCTTTTGGAATCCGCTGTTGGCTGCCAACAAGGTGACCCACTCGGACCAGTGATCTTTAGCTTAGCTATACACCCAATCATTCGAAAACTAAATTCTAAATTTAATGTGTGGTACCTCGATGATGGGACCTTGGGAGGCGATGTAGACACCGTTTTAAATGATTTACAATTTTTAAAAACCCAACTCTTTTCTATAGGACTAGATCTCAACTTCTCTAAATGTGAATTATTCCTCTCTGACAGTACTGACAGACATCTGACTCTTCCAAAATTCAATACAATAGCCCCTGCAATCAAAATTATCGATAAAAGTTCTCTTCGTCTCCTTGGGTCCCCAATCTTTGAGGATTCCTTTCCCAGTTTTGTGGAGGAAAAAATACAAAATTTCAATGACGTTTCGGAAAGATTTCTCCAAATTAACATGCATTCGGCCATTACCCTAATTCGTTATTGTTGTTTCGGTCCTAAATTAATATATTTCCTTCGTGCTTCCCACTTATGGAAGCACCTTCACCATTTGGAAAAAATGGACCAAATTATCCGACATACACTTACTTCAATTTTAAATATGACCTTGGACGATCGAGCTTGGGACCAAGTTACTCTTCCCATCCGTATGGGAGGCCTCGGCGTCCGCAAAATTACCAGTATTAGTTTACCGGCATTTATATCTTCGGTTCACAGCACTGATAAATTAATCAGGAACATTCTAACTCCCACACTGATTCCTTTTGAAGTGCCGTGCTTCACCGAGGCTATGGATGCCTGGAGAATCGCTTGCCCGAATACAAATCCGCCTGACAACCCAACCTCCCAGAGACGGTGGGATGAACCGCTCTGCAAAGTAGTCCAGAAAAACCTAATCCATACATCTGCTACTACTGCGGAGCGTGCGCGCCTCCTGGCTGTGGGAAATTGGGAGTCAGGTCTTTGGCTTCACGCACTGCCGTCGTCGAATATTGGCACCTTATTCGACGATACTACTTTCCGCCTAGCTGTTGCCCTACGCCTAGGCGCTCCTTGCTGTTCTCCTCATCGCTGCCACTGTGGCGAAGTTGTCAACAGCCTTGGTCACCACGGCCTGTCATGCAGTCGAAGCGCGGGACGGATAGCACGGCACGCGAATATTAACGACATCATCCGACGAGCCCTTGTCACCGTCGGCGTTCCGGCTGTTTTGGAACCTCATGGCCTGGCACGCGACGATGGTAAGAGACCGGACGATATGTCTTTATTTCCGTGGAAGATGGGTAGGCCTTTAGTGTGGGACGCTACCTGTGTCGACACTCTTGCGCCATCCCATCTTCCTAGCTCTTCGTGCTGTGCTGGTGCTGCCGCTGCGGCTGCGGAGAACCTCAAGCGGCGGAAATATAACAACCTCGTCGGTAGTTATATTTTTGAGCCGTTTGGGGTTGAAACTCTTGGGCCGTGGGGTCCGAGTGCTCATAAGCTTTTCAAAGAATTATCCAAACGCTTAGTTGACACTTGGCATGACCCAAGGGTTGGTTTTTACCTCGGTCAGAGACTAAGCATTGCCATACAACGTGGCAATGCCGCCAGCCTTTTGGGCACACTTCCAGTCGACAGCGATGCGGAGGAATTTTATGTCGCCATATTTTAGCTAGTAGTTTTTTCCACATATTAAATAACTTGGAAATATAGAAGTAATTCCTAGTATAAGGATTCGAATTACTCCTACATATATAGGGTGACTGGCAATTAGTGTACGATACTTAGGGTATCGTACATATACTTACGCGATTTCAGGTTTGTTCCCATAGTAAAAGTTGTTGGTTATCATGAGCACAATCACGTGTTTAAGTATCGTACACTAATTACCAGTCACCATATATATGTGTGCGTTCATAAACATGTAAACTCACATGCACTAGACGTCCAGACCCGGAACAACTATCTGTAGGTCATACAAATAATTGATTCGTGCGGGGATTGAACCCGCGACACGCAACGCAGCAGCCAACCACTGCGCCAACCAATCGTGTCGTCAAGAGATTATAATAACACTAATAAATCTCAGATGGCCGTTGGGGCTGAAAGATTCTGGAGTGACGACCGCGTACCGGAAGACGCAGTGTTGGAAAGCCCCTACAAGTTGGATCGATGACCTGGTGAAGGTTGCGGGAATCCGATAGATGCGAGACGCACAGGACCGTTCATTGTGGTGACATTTGGGGGAGGCCTATTTCCAGCCGTGGACGTCTATCGTGTGGTTGAAATTATAATAAATCTGAAAAGATATCTAATAATATCAATGTTCACAAAACTTCGCTCGCTTATACTACGCATACAGGCGCTACAGAAGCATGCGCCGACCGGGTTTTTGATCATACCGTGTTTCGTCGCTATCTGCCTGCACTTAAATGAAATAGTACATTTTCATACAGTAAGTTTTTCATTGTGACCGAGGTGGCATTCACCCGAGCCTTGGCGAGGGTGTTATGGAGCCGAGGGCTACAGTGACAAACCACGTGTATCAAAGGACGTTTTCAATACACTTACGAAGATGTAAATAAACGGGGGACCCGTGGGGCTCGACGCGTGCCCAGCCTGATACGATAAATGTAATAAAATTTTAGCAGGGCGAGCACGTGTGTACTTTTCTGCACTTGTGCGAAAACAGTCAATTGCGTGCCTAAAAGCGGTGTGATGAAAATATAACATGAAACATTCATCAGACCAAGTTTCCTAATGTCTTTGCAAAAAAAGAGAAATCTAAAAATCCTATCGTAAAGAAGTGGATGGAGTAGGTGCGGACCCACCCACAAATGTTGACAATGAAGTAAAGAATGGTGTGGGAAGCTGATGAAATCTTCAAGCGTGCATCGCTCGCTCTCTTAGTTCTTCACGTTTTCTGCATAACACAAAAGTTACCCTTTTGCTGTATAGGTAAATATTTAAAAGAAAAACTAAGCCGAGGCGTTTACCTTCTATAATTTACGTGCTCGCTTCGCTGGCTAACGCATCCTACATTCCCTTTATTTTACAAAATTCAACAAAATTACCTACTTTTATTTTTGTATGATCAGAGGAAATCTAATCCTGCCAAGGTAGGGTGCTAAAATCTACAAGCTCGCTTTGCTCGCTGTAACGTTTTTTCATCAATAAGTAAAATTGACAAATAAATAGTTCAGAAAATTAGATTTAGAGACAAGGTAAACGTCATCATCATCATCATCATCAGTCGAAAGACGTCCACTGTTGGACATAGGCCCCCGTGTCTACACAATGACCGGTCCTGTGCGTCTCGCATCCATCGGACTCCCGCGACCCTCACCAGGTCTTCGGTCCACCTTGTGGGAAGCCTTAGGCGTGTCTTCCAGTACGTGGTCGCCATTCCAGAACCTTTCGGCCCCAACGGCCATCCGTTCTGCGAGCATTGTGCCCTGCCCATTGACACTTAATTTTGGCGATTCTTCGTGCTATGTCGGTAACCTTGATTCTCCTGCGGATATCCTCATTCCTGATTCGATCACGCAAGGAAACTCCGATCATAGCTCTTTCCATTGCCCTTCGGGTGACTTTAAGTCAAGTGACGTTTCGGAGCCATTACTGGCAACACGCACTGGTCATAGATTTTCGTCATACCTCGCAGCTTCCCGAACGCCGCCCAGCCGAATCGAATTCGACGATTGACCTCTTTCTCGAAGTTAGACCTACCCAACTAGACCGTCTGTCCCGGGTAAATGTAGTCGTCCACAACTTCGAGTGTAGAATCCCGCTGTTTACCATGACTTTGGTTTTGTCCATGTTCATTTTAAGTCCCACTCTTTCGGAAGCTCTACCGAGGTCATCAAGCGTTGTATTGAGCTCCTCCGTAGTCAAACGTCAAGTTTTTATTATATAAAACCTAGGACATTGTAGCTCTTCTCTACCCTGGAGCTACAAAGGACATTAAGAGGAAGACCAGGAAAAATAAGTTTGAGAGTAGGACCGCAGAGGAAAGGTTCAATGTTCCTTGCACCAGGGGGCTTACCATGACGTGTTAAAATGTCAGCCGTGCGAGCGAGAAACAGGGATGGAGCTATACACCCGTTATAGCTCCATCCTTTTAACAGTTCAGCTTAGGACGTCAAATGGATTGCTCGCTGCTCGTGGTAGGACCTCAGATCGATCAACCATTGTCAAAGAGTCAAAGAGATGGAACTTTGGGAAAAGTAAAAAAAAAAAATGTTGTAGTTTTTATTTGTTAATGTTTTTGGCTTGGATACTAAATCCTTTAAGCAATATCTTCGTATGAATAATAGTTCACTAGTTTACTATTAGAATAACGATGTACACATTCTTATGTTTTAAAGTATTTGGCAACAGACGTATCAAGTCAACCTTCTCGGCAAACTTCGCCAATACTACAACAAAAATTCTCAGGTCCATTTTGCCGAGATCGCGCCTGTTTTAATGATTACACATCAATATGTGGAATTATTGAAACAGGCGCGACCTGGACAATGTCCAATTGCGCAGACACTTGAGATATTAAACTACACCAACTTTACATCACAATATCCCCTAGGAATCAATTTGCGAATAATTGCCTCTGAACTTCACTCGAACAAAACCCGCCAAAACTCTGTGTTTTGTAGTGTTAGTTAGCCTACAGCCCACAGATCGAATAGCACAGTATTTGTAACACGACCCCACAAATTCACATCCGCCCTTTTTAGTCTTCCAAAACTCTTCAGAAGTTGTAAGACTATTTTCACTAGTACTGAGGGCCAACGCTGCGTTAAACGGGCGCCCGCGTGGACACCCGTCGCGTACGCCCCGCGTGTGTCGTGTGCGGTGGTCCCCGTAGCGAAAACTGGATTATTACCTGCGCAGGGTCGCTAGTTCAACTTTAACGGTGTGCATGTAGTCGTGTCGATGGAGAACTTTAATGTATTATTATTTGACTGGCCTGTTGTTACTGGCAATGACTGCTATGCTCGAGGTCGTGGGTTCGATTCCCACCCAAGAGAAATGTTTGTGTGATGAGCATGATCATTTGTTCTGTGTCTGAGTGTAATTAATCTATAATATGTATGTATTTAGAAATATAATATAAGTATGTTTATCAGTTGTCTAGGACTCTTAACACAAGCTCTGCTTACCTTGAGACTAGACAGCGTTGTGTGATAGTATATAAAAATAAAATATATCATTAGATACGTAGCAAAACGGGCGCGGGGTGTGGCTGCCCGCGACGGGTGCCCGCGCGGCGAGTTGCGACGGAGCCCTTTTTTATGTGACCGCGCGGGCGCCCGCTTAACGCAGCATAAATTAAACCTTTCATTGGAGAGGCTATAGTATTAATTTACCATAATAAAAATCCCCATTTGATTATTCCTTTTTCTTCATAATGAGACTATTGATTGACTTCTCGAAAACCCTGTCACAGTTGCACCTAATTACTACAGTTCAAATAAATAATCATCATAATGATTTAACCATTTTTTGCAACAAAATCCAATTTTTCAACTACAATATGCGACAAACATTTTTCATGCTTTTTTCAAATTTTACCGCGCTGTTGACGTTGGAACTGACACATTTACGCACACATTAGAAAATGTACTTTTATATAATTAGTCGATGTTTAATTTTCAGTCGTCAATTATTTAAAAACAAAATAGCGATGAATAAAAATAAATTATCTAAAATAAAAAATAAATGTATCTTTCAAGCAAAATCAATTTATTTCTAGTTGCCTGTAGCGCAAACTCAACAATATTTGCCAGTGAAACGGGGCGTCGGCAATGCTCCGCCATCTCCGCGCATGCGCCAAGAGAACCTTCTTCGACCAATACCATAGACAATTTTTTCGTTATCTGGCAAGCAAAATCTGCTTTTTGTTTGTAGGTTATGTTTTAGTGATTAATTGTCAAATTTTATGTTGAATATTTTCGTAGAATTTGCTCATATAATAATGGAGTGGACATGAACTTGTTACTTGTGTCGCCTTGTGAATTGTTCTATAGATCGTTGGTTCTAGTGAAATATTTAACATCCATCGTCCATTTAATGACTGTGTCGATCTCGGAGTATTACTTGACATTGAGTTATTGAATTGAGATGTGAACACGAAAGTGGATACGCACTCGTCACCTTACTATCAACAACGTGAAGTTTTCCAACTAAACTAAATATTTTGTAGATCTGTTAAATTCAGTTTTGTTATTTGTATAGTTTAGACGTAAGTCGTCAAGATGACGATGAGTCAGTTATCAGTTATGAAACTTTATAATACAGTAGTGGACGACGTGATAGCCGGAGTAAGGGATTGCTTTCTTGACGACGGTGTCGACGAACAAGTGCTGCAGGAACTAAAGCAATTATGGAAAACGAAACTGCAAGCCAGTGGGGCTATGGACCCACCACAGCCGGAACCAGCCATACCACCGCCGCCTCCAGTACTACAGAGCTTTCAAAAGGCCAACGGTAATAATGTAGTATCTAAGAGAGCTGATACACATTTGGGACAGCAAGGCTCTAGCCAAAACTCGGGTGTGGAGCACGGCGCTCCTGCCTCTAATCTCGCAGGCGCGCACCCGCATCATGTGCTGGACCCCAATAATAAGGTGCCTGTGCAGCTCACCCTGCCTGCTCAGCCCGGTGTACCGGGATCACAGCCACGATCATTTACCATACAGATCCCTGCATCTGCACTTAATGGTAACAAGTTACACCAAGTACTTACTGGTCCTATTATAAATGCAACTATTAGCTTACCTCAACCATTAGCTGCAACATTATTGCAACAACACATCAATTCTGCACTAGCAGGACAACAAAATGAATTTGATGGGGGTGGAGGTGGCCGCAGCGGTGCTGCACCCTTCTCTTTAGATGGTGCACTAGACTCTTCTGATGATGAAGGATCTAATGCAGGGGACGGATCGGAAGATGGTGCTGGAGATGATGATGAGGATGAAGAGTCTGCCGAAGAGAGAGCAGAGGAAGAAGAGGAGGAGCGTGATGAGAGCGGTGGAGCTGAGGAGGAACCTCTTAACTCAGGGGATGACGTCTCTGATGAAGAGCCTGGTGACATGTTTGACACTGACAATGTGGTGGTTTGCCAATATGACAAAATTACTCGCAGTCGCAATAAGTGGAAGTTCTACCTTAAAGATGGTATCATGAACTTAGGTGGAAAAGATTATGTCTTTCAAAAAGCTAATGGTGATGCGGAATGGTGAATATTTCCTAATAATGAACAAATAAGCTGTGTGTATTTTTATAGAAGGTGTAACTTGTTGTATCTGACTGTTGGAATGTAACTACTAGAGAAACAAAAGACAATGGTGAAATACTGTCACAGATATTATTATATAATTAATATCATAATGGGCATTGACTTCAACCATAGTATGAGTAGGGATCATCAAAACATTGCTTCACTTTATGTTTGATCTCACAGTTTTGCAATAATTGTGACATCTTATATTGCACAAACTATTTTTATAACAGTGTGAAAAGTACTTTTTAAAGGCATTATTTACAATATTTCTTGTCAGAAGTATATCATTTCTTTATAAAATTAGTATTGTAAAAGAATCTTCTATCTTCCTATTTATTCTATTTTTTGTCTACTTTCATGACTGTATTATTTATTTAGACTGAGTTTTTAATGTTTCAAACATTGTCAATACCACACAATCTACTTCTGTTGTGTTTTGATTTGGCTTCTAAATACAATGTATCCCTTTTGCTTGGTAATAAAATAAAAATATCAAAAATGTAGTATAAATGTTACCGCGGTGAGCATTTACTCAACTAGCTTGAAGTCGATGTTGGTGATGCCCGTCAAAACAGTACCAAATGCTGGTGATGGTTCAGATAATGAGCTTTTAAGATTAATAATTTTCCAAATTGTTTAGGAGTACTGTACATTTTGTATAATCTGCTATTTTAGCTTCACTAAAGTTGGTACATAATCAATAATTGTAAAAGCAGTAATAATCCACACTATGTTTATTATATAACTTGTGCCATAAAAGCAATAACTCTGAAATCAAACCAAATGTGTGTATAAAAAAACCCATTAATTGTATTTATTAACTGCTTATCCAAACACAAGGCTTGTCAGAATGTATTTACAATTGGTAATCAAAAGGCTTACATACCAAAGCAGTAATTTAATTTTGTTTTGTGTGTATTGTAGCTACATTTTGTTCAGAATAGAAATACCTGTGCTGATATTTTACGATTGTGCTTATATTGTTAAACCATAATTGGCATCAACCAATATCAATGTGTTATGTATTTTATGCAACAACTTAGTGAAGCTGGAAGCATGTATGTTATCATAATTAGTGAGATGATTATACAAGTCCAAAATTATCTAGTAATGTGTACACAAATGTATCACATAGCTTTCATACAACATTTCGCTATAGATTAAGTTGAGTTTAAATCCAAACATTACTTGTAAGTTTCTTCAAAATAAAAATAGTTCAGTTGATAATTATAATGTATATATTTTCATAAATTGTTCATTAATAATTAATAGACATATTCTCATGTAGGTAATACATAATATTCATTCCCTCACACTTCATAGAAGGTACTTGTAAATAACACCTGAGTACTGGCAAAATCTTACTGCAAGGAATAATTTGTAATAAACATCCACATTTTGAACTCACTTTTACTATTAGGATGTTTTTGTCTCAGTTCAGGCACTAAGTTATTATATTGTGATATCTATGTTAATAAACAATCTTTTTTTTATTTTTTATTCATAATGAGTGGAACATTTAAAATGTATGTTAAATTTAATTTGTATTGTAATGATCTTTGATGATAATGGTACATGCAGCGAGTTCCAACTGTCTAGTTAATTCTCAAATAGATGTAATATAAGTTGTCTTATGGTTTGTTTCAATCCTTTAACGTTTGATGAAAGTGGTAATTATAATAAAATATGTTGCAACACTTGTTTTCTTTTACTGCAGGAATGCATAGGATCCCTCGATAATAAAACATGTATATTGGTTTTTGTTTTTGAGCAAGCAAAGTACATAAACTCATGACTTTTTGCCATGTAGGGAAGGTAGAAACTACAGAATGCCAATGGCTACAGATATAGTGTGTATGACACTCGTTTTGCTTCACCCTCGTCCCTAAATGATAACTGCCGTCGTTAATTTGTACCTACACTATACCCATAGGTGTTTTAGAAAAACAGATTTTTAATACTTGTTCAATAAAAAAGTTAGTTAAGCCTAACTTACTCCTTATAACAACAGCCATCTGTGAAAGCCCTATCAAAATCGGTCCAGCCTTTTCGGAGAGAGTCGCAACAAAAAGACGCAAATTTTAAAAATTGCATTTTTTGTTATCAAATATACTGTGATATGCATTTAGTAAAAAATGTTACTTTGATATTTTGTACCTAAATAATTAAGTACTCAATTGATACCAATAGTAATAAGTACCCGAACAAAAAAACCGGGCAAGTGCGAGTCGGACTCGCGTACTGAGGGTTCCGTACAAACTTACCTATGAAAACAGTTCAATTCCCGAATTGAGTTTGAAGATTTTTCCGAACCGCAAAAATAGTTTTTTTTTTGTGATGTTTACAAATTTACAGTTTGAGATCTAGCTTCATGCCAAACTTCAGGATTCTGTCATAGGAAGTAGGTACCTATGAATTTTGATTCCCTTGAGAGTGTCGAAATAGACGTTGTTTACGACATAAACGGCCGTATCTTTTTTTTTTCGTTAACTTAGAAGTTTCTTTTTTTCGCAGCCTCAAGGGTCCGCATGTCTGAGTAGGTAGGTACTTATAGGGTTTTAATTTCAACTCGATACCTCCACGCGTTTCCGAGATAAAGGGTCTTGACCGACAGACGTCTATCCGTCTGTCTAGAGTCTAGACAGACAACAAAATGATCCTATGAGGGCGGCACTGAAAATTTCGGGAATCAAGGAAGTGACACAACATTACATTTTAAAAGTGTATTTATTGCTTTTCGAAGTATTCTCCGCGAAATTTGACACATTTTTCCATACGATGGAACCAATCATTGAAGCAACCATTCCATTCGGAAGTTGGGGTCTCCAAAATGGCCGTTTTGTAGGCGTCCACAGCTTCTTGAGGTGATGTAAATCTCGCAATTTATTCTTTATTTTAGGGAAAGTATAGAAATCATTAGGGCTTAGGTCGGGGCTGTACGGCGGATGGTCTAATAATTCTATGTTTTCTTGCTCTAAAAACTCTTGTTCTGTGCGCGGTGTGAGAACTCACATTGTCGTGATGGAGGATGATGCGGCGGTTGCAGTTCTCTTTACGGAGTTCAGAAACGACCTGTGGGAAACAAATGCTAGCATATCATTCTGCATTAACCATTCTTTGTCCAACATGGCCGGTTTTGGAGACAAACGTGGCCACCATTTTTTTTGCAACACTCCGTGAACGAACAATTTTTGTTGGCTTTAACTCATTTTCGAACACCCAAACTCGTGACTAGTTTTTTGTTTCGGGTTCGTACGCGTATATCCAGGATTCGTCACCTGATACGATGTTGTATACAGCATTTGAGGATCCTGCCTGGAATCTTTCGAGAGTTCTGACGCACCAAATAACGCGAACCGCTTTCTGCTCTTTACAGAGCCAATGCGGTATCCATCGGGAAAACAACTTTTTTACACCTAATTGTTCATGCAAGATTATTTGTATTTGACTCATGCCAATGTCTAAAGTTGCCTGAATTTCGCGGTATGTTAAATGTCGATCTTCCTCAATGAGCTTACGCACAGCATCAACGTTTTCTTGGGTGACTGCAGTTTTTGGACGACCTTGACGGGGATCATCACTGAGCTTGACACGTCCACGTTGAAATTCAGCAAACCAGCGGTAAATTGTGGTTTTGGATGGGGCTTCATCACCAAATGCAGAAATCATCCGGTCAACACACTGTTTTTGTGTTAAACCACTTCGAAAGTCATAATAAATCATCGCTCTTGAATTTTCTCGAGTCAATTCCATTTTCTCAATGACTAAACAAGTTTGACAAGACAGAGAATCTTTTTTTAAATAAATAAATGGTATTCGATTTTTAAAACCAAGGAGTTTTCAATTAAAAAGATTTTAATATGACAGGAACAGTGGAAATATTCCATTCCCGATACTTTTAGTGCAGCCCTGTCTATGGGTTCCGTTTTCTCTTTTTGAAGTACGGTACCCTAAAAAGCATGAGTGCAATGCAGCGGAAATACTATCTATTCAGATATCTGAAATTGAAGAAAATATTTAATGTGAACAAATATTAAAATTACCTAAAATGTTGTCTTTACAGGGAAACTTAATTTTGATACATAAAAACATTCTACTGCAGTACCTACCTACAGCCTAATATGTAAGTATTACTCGCTATCCCCCGCGTCTTTGCGCACTCCACTCCTATTGGCTATTAATTGTAGCGTGATGTTATACTTACCTATAGCGTACATAGCCTTCCTCAATAAATGGGGCTATCCAACACTGAAAGATTTTTTCAATTCGTACTAGTAATTTCTGAGACACAAGTAATGATAATTTTTTTTTTCAAAATCAAGATCACAATTTCTACCATGGGTAATTTTTTTATTATGTTGTTTTTGAAGGTGTCCAAACTTCTTGGAAGATCTCCGTTGAGAAGATCCTTCATTACCTTTTCGGTGCGTCGAGCAACTTCTTTATCCTGTTGCGTTTGAAAGGAGATTATCTGGCTCAAATGGATTAAAACCTGGAAATATTTTTTACACCACCTGCTCGATAATGCCCTTTTATACGTCATACAACCATCACTTAAAGCAAGTCATTATGTCCCTAGGGAGATAATGCAGTATGGGCGATCCCTAGGGAATAATGAGATTTGAATTTGGAACGTGAAAAACCATCAGCATTATGTGAATTAGAATGTAGTGCATCAAACAAGTTTATTCAAATTTCAAACTGGCCATTAACAAAAAAAAAAAACAGAATAAAACGAGTTTCTAAAAAAAAGTTATGAACAAGCGGGAGCGTTATTATAGAAAATTTAAACTATAGAATCTTTGAGTAGTGAATTTTGTTTGTTTCAAATCTCAAAAAATTTTGAGTGATAGTTAAGATTAACTCGTAAATAATACTTACATATATTTTTCTATTGTATGATTGATTTTACTAAATTGTCTTTTAATTATCTCACAGATGGTGTAAAAAGTAGAGTATCCAACACGGGGATAAAGCAGTGTCTTTAAGTCGCGGGCGGCATGTTGAATTCCTCACTTCACTCAGGTTTCTTTATCAACTCCCTCGCAGTGCTCGGGAGTTAATTATATAATTCTCTCACTGACGTTCGGGATTAAAATTAGCAACCTTCGTTTCGTTCGGAATTCAACATGCCGCCCGCGACTTAAAGACACTGCTTTATCCCCTAGTCACATAATCTACTATTACAATCTCCTCACCTGCAATGTGCATGCAGCCTCCTTTTAATAATGTTGGTCTTTGACAAATCTGTTCATTATTCATCCTAAACCCAATCTCGAAGCTTGTTATACTCAAACTGCGAGCACATTGACATTACCCAGAAGAAAGAAGAAAAACATCTTGAAATTTTTTGATTTCTAATCTTTTTCTGTTCCGTTTTGTGCCCAGGATTTAAATACTTCCTCCAAAGAGTCAGTAAATAGCTTTGGGGCTATCGGGTCTCCCTACTCGTCTCATCTTTTAATTGGAAGGGATGACCTTGCTATGTTTTAACTTTAATTGAAGCTGTAGTGTTGATGATTTTTATTTGGTATTGATGCAGGTGGGCTCTATTTCCCGGTTGGCCAATGCGTTGAAGCGTTCATCATGGTTGATGTTGAAAGCTCAGCAGTCAAACTTTTGTTTTTTTATCAACTTTAGGGGTTTAGGTTCACTCTATGTTAGTGGTGATGTATACGATTTATGCTTACTTACCTTACACTCGGCCTTATATGCTTGCATGTGTCTCTACACTACTCTATTAGTTTGCTTAGAAGAAATACGGTTTCACAGCCGCCGCAACTTAGAGCTATTTTGATCCGACGATCGATGTGGCACTCAGCAAAACGGTCTTGGCATCAATCAGGTGAAGCGGACCTATCAGCCAAATAAAGTCTGCTGTGTTTAACTCTGGTTTGGATTGGATAGTCGAACTAATCGTTATTACTTTACCATATTTACCACTTTACCGTGGTTAAGTAATATTGGTCTTGAAAGCAAATTTTATTATTATTATTATTTAACTTTAGAGTAGTAAGTACCTATGTAGATAGATACGGGCTTGTCGAAAGAGTCACCGCGGCCCTGAAACGTAAAGAGCAACTGAAGGAACACGGATGGGTCAGTAAAAGTCCGACACTCCCTCACGCTCCACCCAGAGAAGGAGAAGTTATTTGATGATTTCCCACCAAAAAAAAAAGGAAAAATGGTGTAAATATAGTATTAAATAGTTTCATTTGCAGATGACACTGCCGTCACAAGACGGCTTTAACATTAATTCTGCCTTGAAGTGGCTTTCTGTGACAGGGGCCTGCCACCCACTAATTAGACTAAGATGCTATGTGGCTGTGTAACCCTGCAATTTACCTAATCTAGTATCTACTAAGTAAATAGACCAATAAATTATTTATTTACTTTTTATTTATTACAGAGGTAAGTACCACATAAAGTTTCCCAAGGTTGACTATACCTACCATTATATATAGTACCTAATTAAATTAATTCCTTACCACACGTGTAGGTACATATACGCAGACTTAGTATCTACTAGTTAGTTGACATCAAAACAGAATGCTTTAGCTCAAGCCCGTCCCCAATGACTCAAGACGTAGGTACAAGTCACAGGATGTTTTTGAAGTGCTCTCGCCAATCGTTATACATAATTAAGTTGTAGTTAAGCCATTAGTTGGTTCAAAGTAGGTAGGTAGGGAACATAAAAGACAAAGTAAGTCTCCGGCCGGCTCTAACTGAGCCAGTTCCAATTATCTACGGTAATCCGGCGCAGCGGGCCGGGCCAGATAGCCTCCTGTAATCGACTTACCCGCGCGATTTAATATCGCACTCAATGTCCCAGCAAAATATTTACGTAATTTTCCTCCGACCGGCTTTGTTCGATGAGTAAGTTACAATCAGCTATCCCTACAGCTACAGTGCCTAAGGTGAATATCAAATTTTATTCAGCGTCGTTATTCCTCGCTGAAGTTTGACACAGCTGGCGATAAGATAATTAAGTAGTTTGTGTTGTTTGACAAATGGAAAGATGCTCAGTAAACTAAAGTTTTTCACCTTGCTACTTTGTTCTAATTTTTTTTTTCAGGAGGTGACCCTTGTGGTGCCTTTAGTTTGTTTGAAGTTTTATTACGACAAGCTTCTAATAATACGGTTAAAATTATATTTCCTGTAAAATAAAGGATGTTATTAAAATATTGTTTCAGAAATTGAGTTAACGTAGGTAATTGTTTCCTTTTTACCGTGAAAACAAAAAGCTATTAATTAATTACTTAAAATAGGTGAATAAAAATTAGAAGGGTTCCTGAGAGATGGAATCTAACATACCTAGTAAACAGAATTGTGAAAAAACATGTAAATGAACAGAAAATGGAAAAGCCTTTTTTCCATTTGAATCGTTTCCCCACACTAGATATTATTATTAATATTATTATTGATTATTATTAATATTATTATTGATTATTATTTATTATTCCTGTATCGTAGGTGAGTTCACAAATGTGTAAACTGACATTACTACACAAGACACCCAGACCAGGAACAACTACTTGTAGGTCACACTAACTGACTGGCCTGTTGGTATAGTGGTTAGTGGCCCTGACTGCTATGCCGGAGGTCGTGGGTTCGATTCCCACCCAGGACAAATGTATGTGTGATGAGCACGATCATTTGTTCTGTGTCTGGTTGTAATTTATCCTTAAAATTTATGTATTTAGAAATATCTAAGTGTGTGTATCAATTATCTAGTACTCATAGCACAAGCTCTGCTTGGTTTAGGACTAGATGACGTTGTATGATAGTTGTTTATTATTATATTTTCGGTTTAAAAGTCACTTAATGCAGTGGATGAGTTTTACAATATGTATGTATTTAATAGTAGATTATGTGACTAGGGGATAAAGCAGTGTCTTTAAGTCGCGGGCGGCATGTTGAATTCCGAACGAAACGAAGGTTGCTAATTTTAATCCCGAACGTCAGTGAGGGATTTACATAATTAACTCCCGAGCACTGCGAGGGAGTCAATAAAGAAACCTGAGTGAAGTGAGGAATTCAAGCCGCCCAAGACAAAGACAGCTTTATCCCCGTGTTGGATACTCTACTTTCAAGGGCGGATCCAGGGGGGGGGGTCATGGGGGTCATGACCCCCCCCTGGGAAGGGTCCAGGACCTAGGTGGACCACTGATTAAAATTGAAAACATAATGTTTTTATGTAATTTTTTGTCACAATATAGATTTTATGTAAGCACCTTCAATATTTAATTAATTTAAGAGCAAGTACATTTTCTTTCTCCAGATATTTTGGATACACAGATATCTCGTGGATATTATCTAGGCTTAAAAATCAAAACATTAACTTGTGTAAAACTAATCTAGTACGAAGACCTCTGAAAATCTGCTATATATTAAAAATATAAAAAAGTACATCTATAGAAGCCTTGCACATGTAATCGAGATTCTGAATGACGACAATTTTTCTCAAAAACTTTTAAGGATTTTTACCGATAGAAAGGTGCTTTACTAGGTCACTCAGAAAGTTTTGCGAAAAAATGTCTTTATGTATAAGGCACTGGCCACTTGTAATTATTTTGAAAACTTTGATTATTTAAAAGTAAAATACCATTGTTCGAATTTTGAATTTTCCTCCACATTTTTTCGAGAGCCATGTCAAATTATCGTATCTCATTTAAAAATGATTCTGCAACATTTTCGTGCGATGATTTTCTATGATTTTACTTTGTAAATGTGGCCTAAAACCTGATGAGTCATTTGATCGACTTCAAATTGATTTTATGGATAAAAGACCTTCAAAAGCAACCATCTAGCGCTGGTATAGCGAGTTCAAGCGCGGTCGCCTTACTTTGGGGGATGAACAAAGAAGTGGTCGTCCTACGACGGCTGTCACGGAAGAAAGTGTGCTGGCAGTAAAAAAAATAATTCAAGAAAACAGGTGAATTACATACGAAGAGATTCAACATACACAGCAGATTGGTTCGGGAAGCGTTCACAAGATTCTTCACGAGCAAATTCGCGTGAGAAGGATAGTCACCGAAGATCAGAAGCAGGCCCGTGTGTGATTAAAAAATTTGAAGCAGGTTCGTCTCGGCATGTTTACGACATTGTGAGTTGTGACAGGTGACGAATCCTGGATTTATCAATACAATCCAGAAACAAAGCGTCAATTGACAGTTTGACTGTTTTAAAACGAAACAACGCCTACGAAAGTGAAGCGATCGAGAAGCGCAGGGAAATTTTTGATCGCTAGTTTCTACATTTTGACGGAAATTTCAATTCCATTACGAAACATAAGCAGCATCCACGCCGAATGGTATACCACAAAATGCCTGCCAGAAGTTTTGTCTGCAATGAGCAACAAGCGACCGAACATAGGGCTCCGCGGGGTACTGCTTCACCATGACAACGCGCCCGCGCACTTAACGCTCAAAACGAGGGACTTTCTGGACACCGCACCGGTCAGAGTCTTGGGGCACCCTCTTTACAGTCAAATAAAAGTCAAATAAAAAATCAGCCGAAAGGGATACAGTTTTCATCGCCGGAAGACGCGCTAGCAGCGTTCAAGAAAGCCGTCTGCAGCGGACTGGAAAAAATGTTTCGAAAATTGTTTCAGACGCATGAAACTTTGTATACAGGCTGGTGGAGAGTTCTTTGAAAAGATTTAATAAAAATATTTTAACAATAGAAGTTAGTTTTTTAGTTTCTCAAAACTTTCTGAGTATCTCACGTATTCCTGAGTGATATAGGCTATATTTTCACTAAATACATAGACAAGGGAGAAAAATGTGTCGGGCTTTTTCTTGATCTACAGAAGGCATTCGACACAGTTTCTATTCCTATTTTATTAAGCAGATTGCATAATGTTGGAATCCGTGGAGTACCTCAGGAATGGCTTATAAGTTACCTATCGGGGAGAAGCCAATGCGTTAAAATCGCTAATATGACTAGCGATGACGCTTCCTGTACATTCGGCGTTCCCCAGGGAAGTACGATTGCCCCCACTCTATTCCTGGTGTACATTGATGAACTTTGTGATGCTAAAATTGAGAAAGCCGACGTCTTGATGTTCGCTGATGACACAGTCCTTCTGTTCCATGACAAATCGTGGACTAGCCTAGAATCTGTATGTGAAGCTGGGCTTTCTCAAGTAACAGCTTGGCTTGAAGATAGTCTGCTATCACTAAACACCACGAAAACGAAATACCTCTGTTTCAGCAAAACAAGAGCAGGTAGCCCCAAAGACTTTAAAGTTACCATTCACACCTTCCCCTGTAATAGGAATAGTGCATATCTTGCCTCTTGTGCATGCCCAGAGCTAATTAGAGTGGATTGCATCAAATATCTAGGAGTAATTGTCGACGAAAATCTCAAATGGACACCTCATATCTCTGCCACAGCCAAAAGGGCCCGCAAGCTCATTCACATTTTTAAAACCCTTAGACATGTTGCAAATCATAAACTTCTGATGCAAACATACAGAGCCCTATGCCACTGTATCTTGGGTTACGCTATTTGTGCATGGGGTGGCACCGGTAAAACTCACATGATTGAGGTCGAGAGGGCGCAGCGAGCGGTTCTAAAAGTCCTTCTCTCTCTAAGATTCCGGACGCCCACCACTGTTGTTTACGAAACCGCCAAAGTTCTTAGCGTCCGAAAGATCTTTATTTTTGAATGCTTGCGCAGATATCACCGTTATGTCGTCCCAGGTTTGCCAATCTCGTCCAGGCGGATTGATAGATGTCCAGTGGATAGGTCTAAAAGTGTCTTCGCTAACAAGCACTATCACTTCATTGCTCCACGACTTTACAACAAAATCGGGCAAGAAAAGGGGATGAAACATCTTAAACTTTTAAACAACTTTCAATTCAAAAAAACATTGACACAGTGGTTAGACACTTTTAACTACGAACAAATAGAAATCTTAATCGGAACTGTAACTTAAATTTTGACACCCAATCACCTACACCTTACACTACACAGTTACACACCCTAACTCCCTACACACACTCTGTATTATTCCTATTGTTATGATTATCTTGCATGCTATATTTTTTTTTTTTTGTTTCTTATTATTTTTTTTTTCCTCTGTTTTTTTTTTTTTTTTTGTCTATCTTGTCACTCCTGTATTATAATCACTGTATAGTGAGAGGTCTGGCTCTTGTGATACAGGATATCCTAGTACAAGAGCCAGGGCGACACTGATGTTTGTATTTTGAAGTGATTTTAATAAAATATTATTATTAATAAAATATTATTATTATTATTATTTTATGTACGCGGGATAAAGCAGCGGGCAAAAGCTAGTAGTTAATAAAGTACCTACTCCAGTTTCTGTCGTTGTAAACGATTATTGGCTGTGGATGGTGAAGTGGCAGCGGAGTCAGGACATACCACAGTCGATTTCTGACCTTTTTTTAAATTGTGATTTTGAGACGCATACTAATATAAGATTTTTTTTTCGTGTATTATGGCTACACTACATGTTAGTGTAGCGACAGCGGAAAGATCTCTCTCGTTACGAAGAATCAAAATATGGCTTAGAGCTTCAATGATCGAATGTCTAACCGGAGTGGCACACTTCTCCATGTCCATAAAAACGCAGCGTGTCGTACGTTCTTAGCGTGTCGATAGTAAAATTAATTAAATTCCTTGCCTGGCCCAGTATTCGGCCACGGCAATGCCGTCCACTGATACTGTCATAAGATCCCTACATGAACAAGTAACAGGGCACGTCATGCAGGATGGAAGGTGGGATATGGTCTTTGGAGAGACACTGCACAAGCACTGAAGGTCGGAACCGTTCAGGAACCTCCATCTGTGGAGATTGTCTTTGCTGCGCCCAACCTGCGTGCGGAGTCTGTTTAGAGTTTTCCAGATTAGCCATGGCAACTCGTGTCCAGGAGAGAGCATCACTCCCATCTCAAATTAAAGCCATTGAGATGGGCTCACGCTTACAACAAAACTTTTACGAACAAAGTAAGTCTCAGGGGCACCGAGCTGTAATAGTGCATTGAATGGCGAGGGTCGTTTTGTTGTTTCGTCCTTTCTATGCGGCTAGCCACAGTCCTGCGAATTTCTGGGGGTGCAATGCCGATTAGTGGATACAGCATTCATTCGTACAGGAGTAAAGGCAACCCGTGGCAATTCGGCACGTCTCATTAAGTGCTGTTCCACTATGTTAGAGTGGGCGGAGTGGCTCCATACTGAACCATATTCACCAGCGGAGAAGCGGAGCGCCATTCCAGTTGTTCACAGAACTTGGGGAGACGCCCCCCATCTAGTGGATGTTAGGCGACGTAGCAGGTTGTTCCTTGTATGCACCTTCCGCTTAACGTTCTCGCAATTTTTTCTGTAGTTGAGAGACCTATTCAGAGTGATGAAGAGATATCTTGGATGGGGGCTATGAATAATTGGCACCTCCTGCTATGAGATATTGAGCATTCGACCCACTTGTCTGTTACAAAGGTGAAAGACGTACATTTTTGAGGGATTTGATTTAAATGCATTAGCAGTATAATACTGGCTAAGATCTGAGAGAGCTGTGGTATGGTTGGCCTCAATCTCTTCAAAATCAGTGACTTGGCAAGTTAATGCCAGTTCGTTTGCATACAGAAAGCGGGTTGTGTTAAGGCTCACCGGTTGGTCATTGGTTTAAACGTTAAATAGCAAGGGGGCTAGAACACTACCTTGTGGCAGTCCATTTTTTTGAGTTCGCCCCTAGCTTTTCTCGTTACCATTGAAGTAGATGGAGTGATAACGCGTTTCGGGAGAAGACTTAAAAGAAAAAATGATTTTGTAATTAAAATATAGGTATTTTAAGTACAGTACATGCATCGATAAAATAGTAGGTATTTTATTGATGTATGTATTTTTATCCGTATCGATTAATATCAAAATTAAATCATAACTTCTTATGACTATTGACCCCCCCCCTGGCGCCAAAGCTGGATCCGCCCTTGTCTACTTTTTACACCATCTGTGAGATAATTAAAAGACAATTTAGTAAAACAAATCATATAATAGAGAAATATAAGTATAATTTACGAGTTAATCTTAACTATCACTCAAAATGTTTTGAGATTTGAAACAATCAAAATTCACTACTCAAAGCACTCAAAAATTCTATAGTTTAAATGACGCTCCCGCTTGTTCATTACTTTTTTTTTAGATTTTTTTTTTATTCTGTTTTTTTTTTTGTTAGTGGCCAGTTTGAAATTTGAATAAACTTGTTTGATGCACTACATATTTTTAATTCACATAATGCTGACGGTTTTTCACGTTCCAAATTCAAATCTCATTATTCCCTAGGGATCGCCCATACTGCATTATCTCCCTAGGGACATAATGACTTGCTATAAGTGATGGTTGTATGACGTATAAAAGGGCATTATCGAGCAGGTGGTGTCAAAAAATATATAAGTATGTTTATCAGTTGTCTAGTACTCATAACAAGCTCTGCTGAGACTTGACGGCGTTGGGTGATAGTAAAAAAATAAAAAAATCATTTATTCCGTGCCGGAATTGAACCAGCGGTATGCAGCTCTGCAGTCAATCGCTCAACCACGGCGCTAAACATACCGTCGACTGTCATGAAATCTACTATCAACCACGCCTCTTATGAAGTACCTGCAACCTGAAACAAAGAATACAATGTAATGTTGCTTGTTACGAAAAGAAAAGAAAGAAAAAAAGAAAGAAAGAAAGAAAACATTTATTTGAGACGAACTACAAACTACACCGAACGAACGACGAACGAACGAACGAACGAACGAACTATAAATAACGGCTAATATTTTTTAAGGGCTTTTATGTATTTAAACGTGCACTTTTGCGTAGGTAATATAAGTACCTACTATGTCGAAGGTAAAAGTAAATTTATGCTAGAACGATATGTACCAACGTAGGGTGCATAATTTTGTTAATTCAGCCGTTGATGCCACTAGTAACGTGCTTATCCCTAATAAGGTAGAGTTTTGTACACACACATATTACCGCTTAACTCGAATTTGTTATTCAGCCTGCGACAAACATGCCTAGTCTTAAATCCGTTCACGACTGAGATTTTTACGTATTACGTGCTTATTTATATAAATAGAGAAACTGACTGATTGTAGTTTTGGCTGTGGCTTGATATATCTATCAACGGACTGCCAAAATTACTAGGACGAGGCACAAGAAATTTTGCACTAGGCTTTCTTTTATGATGAAGGCAAGCACTTAGAAAGGCTTTTTTAAAAATCGACCATAAAGGGGGTGAAAAGGGAGAATTTCGTTTGTATGCAAAATCTTAATCTGTGAACCGAAATACGAGTATGTACTTGAAAGTTAGCACAAATAGTGTTAGCTAATGTGTTAACTTTAGAGAAAGATTGCATATGAAACTTATTTAGTGTACCTAGATATGGTGTAGCGGGAAGGTTTTAAATAAAACGACCAAAACGGGTAACACACCCTCTATACTTTTGCCTTGACAGCACACAATTATTACAAATATCACAAAATCAATATCATTTAAAATAATAATAATTATATAGTAGCACTTACTCTGAGATGTTGCTTACCCCGAAAACTGGAATGGAATGTGTCAGGACAGCGCAGCGCGTTATTTTATAACCTCTGTCAACTGTCATACCACTGAGCTGTCAAATCGCATAACGTTCCAGTTGTCAGTGCAAAATAAATACATTTGAATGTTGCTAATACAGAAAACAATCATAATGTATGTAACTAATCATAAAAATCGCTAACAGTCGGCCATCCGTATTACAAATACGACCTCGTATGTGAAAGAATAAAGAAATTGGTGTTATACACAAAATAATGAGACAAGAAAAAAAGAATAACAGCAATAAAGCAAACAGATATCTATTACAGTAGCGAATAAAACTTTAGATTATTCATACACTGGTTGCTGTACCTAGGAACGAGACTAAACATAATTATCAATTTACCAATTACTATTTAGACACAATTGATTGTAAGCAATTGTGTGTACATGATTTTACTTTGTTGCTCAATAAATATATATTATTATTATTCTTACAAATCATTATCTTATTCTTTATACAGTCATTCAAAACCAGGTCTCTAAAATGTCCTGCCTCTACTGATTCAAAGATTCAAAGCATTTTATTTCAAATAAACAATTTACAGGCACTTTTGAAATGTCAAGAAGTCAAGTTACAAATCTATGTTACTTATTTCTTGTCGCTATCATGTAATGACAAACGTACAGGCCCCTCAAATATCCTGCCTCTAATGAAAAACAAACAGGCTCCTCGAATGTCCTGCCTCTAATGGAAAACAAACAGGCCCCTCAAATGTCCTGTCTCTAATGAAAAACAAACAGGCCTCTCAAATGTCCTGCCTCTAATATAAACAGACAGGTCCCTCAAATGTCCTGCCTGTAATGAAAAACAATTATTAGTTAATAAACAATTGCCTGATAAAGCCAATTGGTTTATCCTGAACAGGCCCCTCAATGGTTCTGAACAGGCCCCTCAATGGTCCTGAACAGGCCTCTCAATGGTCCTGAACAGGCCTCTCAATGGTCCTGAACAGGCCTCTCAATGGTCCTGAACAGGCCTCTCAATGGTCCTGAACAGGCCTCTCAATGGTCCTGAACAGGCCTCTCAATGGTCCTGAACAGATCCCTCAATGGTCCTGAACAGATCCCTCAATGGTCCTGAACAGATCCCTCAATGGTCCTGAACAGATCCCTCAATGGTCCGATTGCATTCACACATAGAAAGCCACTGTATCCCTGAGTGACCTAGGCTATATTAATATGTACGCGGGCGATGCCGCGGGCAAAAGCTAGGAGGCAAATGTAATAAATGTCAGACTATCTGTCAACAGGCAATCCATATAATATTATAATTTTTTTTTTTTTTTTTTTTAATTCATATAAACCAGTGCTTGACTGCGATCCCACCTGATGGTAAGCAGTGATGCAATCATTGATGGTGAGGCGCACTAGTTTATTAAGAGCCTATTCACTCTAGCCTTGAAGACACCTAAATTATAATTTACCTAATTTTAATTTCAATAAGTGTCAATACTATTAACTGTCCTCTTTAGTTGCATTTAGATTATTCCTAATCAAAAGTATTACTGGTCTGCTCATTTACTTTATAAGTAAGCTCAGAACGCAGGTCATGGTAACAACGATTCATAAGTTGGTAGATATGTTTGCTACGGTCATTTAACAGTGATCCAAAACCGGTCCCTAATCCATCTGAACACACCCCGAGTTGTCCTTAGGTACTCAATAGATTTACATACGTGTGGTATGGTAATACCTCCAGGGTGTAGCCCTGGCAAGGCACGTGTGGTGGTGTGGTAGTACCTCCAGGGTGTAGCCCTGGCAAGGCACGCGTGGTGGTGTGGTAGTACCTCCAGGGTGTAGCCCTGGCAAGGCACGCGTGGTGGTGTGGTAGTACCTCCAGGGTGTAGCCCTGGCAGGGCACATGTGGTGGTGTGGTAGTACCTCCAGAGTGTAGCCCTGGCAAGGCACGTGTGGTGGTGTGGTAGTACCTCCAGAGTGTAGCCCTGGCAAGGCACGTGTGGTGGTGTGGTAGTACCTCCAGAGTGTAGCCCTGGCAAGGCACGTGTGGTGGTGTGGTAGTACCTCCAGAGTGTAGCCCTGGCAAGGCACGTGTGGTGGTGTGGTAGTACCTCCAGGGTGTAGCCCTGGCAAAGCACGTGTGGTGGTGTGGTAGTACCTCCAGGGTGTAGCCCTGGCAAGGCACGTGTGGCGGTGTGGTAGTACCTCCAGAGTGTAGCCCCGGGCAAGGCACGTGTGGTGGTGTCAGAAGAAACTCATATTGAATAAGGTAGTACAACAAAAGCGATAAGCCTGAATATTTTAAAGTTCACCATTTTAAAGTACTGTAGGGGGGGGAGAGCTCAAATGAAAGGCTTTATGTTTTTCGAGTGGATATTATTTAGTTTATAGCTCTTTCATTCCATATTTTTCATATATTATCAAATATATATGTGGACGTTCCTTGACGTCTCCTTTTCTTCTTCATTCCAACGTCTTTTAGAAGTGATCCCGATATCGATTTTACAAAATGATTCGTCCCGTCACTGGTACTTTTCAACTCGAGTTTCGACGCTACTCGTTCTGATATACACGAAATGGATGCTCCGGTGTCTATCAGCGCACTATACTACTACTATACTAGCTTAGGTTCGCTCATAAAGAGACGACCACCACTATGTAAATTACTTTCCTCCACAGGTAGGGACATCTGTGTTAGGTAATAGGTAGGTCATGCTTAATCCTTCGAAAGTTTTCTTTAGAATATAAATGTTTGTTGCCTCCACATTTCTATTCATTGGGGCGTAGCTCATGTGATATCGAAAGGAGATCGCATGAGGTAAGTTAGCGAACTGGCATGTAAAATATATTTCTAAGGATTTTGTTGTTCTAGAATAGGTTTGAAAATTGAATAGAACAAAATAATGTCTAGTTTAAGCAGTTCGGACGCGCCCATTGTAAAGTGAAGTCATTATCGTGAAACAATATAAGTATTCAATGAAATAAGCGTTTCATTGAAGATCCTGGTACTGTCGCACAGAGAGTTGCGACAGTACACATCACTATGCCCGCTTAGATAGGTACTATTTTATCAACAACATTGTAACGGTGCCTACATACGTAGGTACTTTCAAAGCAAAAGTAGAAGATGCAGTTTAGGGAAAAAATTCGCTTGTGGGCGGGATAAACGAATGCATTTAAATAAACGACTCGTTTATCCCACTTCTGAATTGTTAGCTAATGTGTTAACTTTAGAGAAAGATTGCATAAGAAACTTATTTAGTGTACCTAGATATGGTGTAGCGGGAAGGTTTTAAATAAAACGACCAAAACGGGTAACACACCCTCTATACTTTTGCCTTGACAGCACACAATTATTACAAATATCACAAAATCAATATCATTTAAAATAATAATAATTATATAGTAGCACTTACTCTGAGATGTTGCTTACCCCGAAAACTGGAATGGAATGTGTCAGGACAGCGCAGCGCGTTATTTTATAACCTCTGTCAACTGTCATACCACTGAGCTGTCAAATCGCATAACGTTCCAGTTGTCAGTGCAAAATAAATACATTTTAATGTTGCTAATACAGAAAACAATCATAATGTATGTAACTAATCATAAAAATCGCTAACAATAGTAATCAAAGTATATAATAGGTTGACTGGTAGAGAATGCCTTGTTGCATTAAGTCCGCCTATGTACCACTACTGTACATGAAGTTTAAATAAATAAATAATAAAATCAAAATCAAAAATATTTTTATTTCACACAGGCCTACATGGGCACTTATAAAACGTCAGAAGCTAGTCGAAAAAAGTTTCCTATTGGTCGTTTCCTATGGAGAAGAACCGGCAAGAAACTCCATGGTTACTCTTTTAAAAAAAGTGGTTGTTTACAATATTTTCATTTTACAGTATTAATAGTTATTATGTAAGAACAGTGCAGACCAGTCAATATTGTACCCAAAAGCACATTCACATTATAAAAAGAGGCTATATAAAAAAAAGGAAGAAAAGTATTAATAATTACAACTATCAATAAATGAGATGTTAACAAAATAAATTACTAACGAATTTAAGTCACTTGAAGTCCAAATAATTTAAAAAATATTGCAAAAGCAATGTGTTAAAAAAAATGCATCTATATATATAAAAGAAAGTCGTGTTAGTTACACTATTTATAACTCAAGAACGGCTGAACCGGGTAGGGGTAGGGTAGAGTAGGGTAGGGTAGGGTAGAGTAGGGTAGAGTAGGGTAGAGTAGGGTAGAGTAGGGTAGAGTAGGGTAGAGTAGGGTAGAGTAGGGTAAAGTAGGGTAGAGTAGGGTAGAGTAAGGTAGAGTAGGATAGAGTTGGGTAGAGTAGGATATAGTAGTCAGTTGACGGGAGCAAAGCCGCGGGCAAAAGCTAGTAATGTATATATTAAAAAACATTAAAAAAGGTTATCATTATTTGTTTTAGTAACTACCACCAATAGAATAATTTTGGTGCTTTTAAGAAGGTTTTATGAAGGACTAGCTTCTGCCAGCGACTTCGCCCGCGTGAAAGTCGGTTTCTCCATACAAACTTTGGACCCCCGTTTCATCCCCTTAGGGGGTGAATTTCGGAAAATCCGTTCTTAGCGGATGTCTACAACCTATAAGGAACCTACCTGCCAAATTTTAAGTTGGTAGGTGTTATAGTTTCTGAGATTTCGTGATTAATCAGTGAGTGGTATTTCGCTTTTATATATAAAGATTCTTATTTTTAGAGTTAATAAACTTGAATGAAACTTGTCACAAAATCTAAAAAAAATAAATAAATAATAAAAACTGTCATTATTAGTTTTTCAAAACCTATCCCCAAAATACGATTTAAGGGGTGTTAAAGTTTTCTGAAAACATTCTCGCAAACGAAATCGCTGCCAAAGTGCTTATTTCTCTTACTCAGCTTTACTGTTGTACCTTTCAGAAAAAACAAATTGTCACTGAAGCCGCTCATTTGAATGAGGGAGATAAGTATCGGTTTAGCCCTACAAACTTGTAAATCTGCGAATAAATCACTATTTTGGCAACACTGATTCAGGCCCGATACATTCGTCTTGATACAGACAGCCAAAACGAGATACTGCCAAGCTGTGTGCCTTGCTGAGGACAGAAATAACGAGTATCGATTTAACTAGAAGTCTCCCTCCGTACGTGCAAGTCGATTCGATTCGGGTGACACACTTTACCGGTGATAGGTACTCACAGGAGTGTGCAATTCGTTACCCGCGTGTTTTTGTAAATTTTAGTTTTGAATCTGATACTTCGTGTCAACTTAATTTACTTATGTATGTAATAATAATAATAATAATAACCCCATCGCCGTATCTCTACGTTGACGTCGTGGTGGGGCTTGCGTGCTCCAATATACCCCAGGTCTGTATCGGTAAAGTTTGCTTTGCCGTAATATGCCTAGGGTGAGGGGCCAGACTAAGAGAGATACAATCCGCAGTGCAGTTTTGTGGCGAACTGTTGGGCATTAGCGACCCCATGGACCCGATCTCCCGGGAAAATTCTTGTTCTTCATCTCCGGCTTGCCTTTATTGGCCGGCCGTAGTGAACACTGACGAGGAACAGAGCTCCCACCTCTCTCTTGCCTTTATGGGCTGGCTTGAGTGGAGATTCGCAAGAGCAAACGTGCTCGGGAGAAGGATGTATAATCCAGTAAGGTGCTGGTAGGGATCTTGACCGTACTTCCGGGATTGTCCTGATAGCCGTGGTATACCTCTCCACTCCTTTAGCACCTCAGGATATGTTGCCCTCTTGTTGCTACGTCACTTCGTGCTAGCTACCGTTTATGGGGGCCCATTTATTGAGTGTGCAAGTCACCCCCTGCCTTTTGTCGATGGATATTAATAACATTGTTTATGCAGGGGCCATAGTCTTAACATAGTTCCTGGTAAACAGTCCACTTAAGACTCCATAAACCATAGCCTTATATCTTAGTTTTCCAAATGTCGCAATAGTTTCCCACCAACCGGGGGTTGTCCTTGGATGCAACTAGCATAGTACGTACAGGGATAATCACCGGTTTGTACCACTTTCCATTAAAGCGTCTAAAAGGGCCTCTGCGAGTTGGTTTCGGCTCCTCGTACGCCTTCCAAAGGTCCAGGACCTCAGGGTCCTGAGATAAATGAATATATAAAAATAATAATAAAACTGTAAAAGCCCAGCAGGATCGAAACCTCTGGAGCCATGAGCTCGCCTCTGAAAGGAAAACGCGGGGCCCTGGAATGCAAGGCAAAGTAGGAACATTGGAGTGGGTTTTAGTCAATAAAAAAGCTGGGAATCTTCGCGAAGGTCAGACAGTACTACACGCCGGAACAGCTGCTCAAACTTTATCAAGCGCAAGTTCGATCGTGTATGGAGTACTGCTCTCATCTTTGGGACGGATCTGCCCGATACCACCTTGATGCACTTGAAGCAATTGAGAGGCGAGCCAGGAGGATCATTGGCAATGATGCACTCGTTGAGTCGAGGCTTCAAAGTCTTGAGCATCGACGCCGAGTTGCTAGCCTGTCGGTTTTCTACCGGTTGCATTCCGCCTAGCCCGACCACCAGGCGTACGGCAATGCGCCACCGTTACATGGTGGACATCCCACCTATACGCACAAAACGTTTTGGGAACACATTCATAGTGCGTTCAGCTAAGGAGTGGAATTCCTTGCCGGAATCTGTTTTTCCTGATGGCTACAACCCGGGAATCTTTAAGTCAAGAGTGAATAGGTTACTTCTAGGTAAGCGCGCTCCATCGTCGACCGCATCGTCGCTTTCCATCAGGTGAGATAGCGTTAACCTATCAAGAATAAAAAATAAAAAATAGTAAAAGTCTGACACGCCCTCGCGCTCCGCCCTAGAGCGAGAGAAGTCATTAGATGATTTCCCACCTAAAAAAACTCTATTAATAAACTAACTTCTACCAGCGGCTTCGCCCGCGTGAAAGTAGGTTGCTCCATAAAAACTTTGGACCCCCTTTTCACCCCTTTATGGAGTGAATTTTATAAAATCTTCTCTTAGTGCTCGTCTACGTCATAAAAGCAAACCTTGTGCAAAATGTAATGTTCCTAGTTCTATAGTTTCGGCTGTGCGTTGATATGTCAGTCAGTCAGTTTCTCCTTTTATTTACTTATAATGTAGATTTCCTAAGCCTATTTTACTTACTTGTTCACGATACAAGACTTGGGATCGGGGTTTAAACATAACATATGCAATGGGTGCAAAGTAAATAAAGTTATCTGCAATTTTGCGATTTTCTGATAGTTGCAGAAACTTACTAAATATTCATTTTCTAAGACATGGAAAATCGTCTTTCAAGTGTCAAAAATGCAGAAATGATAGTTGTTTTTTCAACAATATTTTTGGAAAAACAATTTACTAAATAATTGCTTATTAATACTAATTATCAGAAAATCGCAAAATTGCAGATAACTTTATTTACTTTGCACCCGTCGATATATTAATTACAACTAGTTAACACACAGACAAACTTCAGAATCCATCCAATATCCACCGCTAAACGTCCGCCAAACATGGCTTAATAAATCAATCAGGCTGCCATTAACTTGAGCGCTAATAAAAATGTATGCTCATTAATTAGGTAATAAATGTTACTGTTTTCGTCATTATGTTCCAATTGCAGGCTTTTGTTTTATTATAAAAGGTGACTTTAATCATTGGTCAGCTTTCCTTATACATTAAATTGATCAACTTTTACTTACTGTGAAAATTTTATAATTTAATGTTCATCACAAAAATTTAATAAAACATGATAATTTTTTTTTTATTTTCGCAACTGAATAATTTGAAAGTCCCCTTGTTTCAAGTATAAACTTAAGAAGTTCAGTTATAAGTCATTTAGATAAGAGAAATTTATGACATTAGCATTATCTAAATACAATTATATTCTCAAGATGAATCAAGTCTGAATCTAGGATAAAAATGATTTTAATTTCAGTTTAGATAGATGTAGGTACATTAGGGTGCTGTAGTAGGAATGAATTTTATTAAAGAATTAGGACCTGAAGATACCGCACAATAAATACGACAGATAATTCAACTTCAACGAAATCCGTAGGAGTAGGTAGGTACTCTGCTCGTACGAGTAATTCCATTGGTAAATGAAATCGGTTCCATTTGACAATTTGAGAAATAGAGAAAATGTCAAGTCAAACCGATTCCAATTAAAATTGAAATTACGTGGTTAGGACACCGCTCACTGCTGGCGTCATTATGTATTGGGGCAGGCACCTACCTACCTACTCTTAGCTTTAAGATCAGAGTAGGTAAGTAAGGTACTTTATTATATAAAACTAATTCTATAAAAGCTTCTACGAAAAGCAATGTGCTCAGACAAATCGATTTTATAGAGCCTATTATATTTTCGTACAAGCTCAAGCCATTCTGTCATTGTATCTATATAGACAAGTACTTATATACTTAAGCATCAATTTGAAAAGAAAGACGATAAGACCCCGCGAATAAAGTGCTAACCTGTTGAATGCTTGTGTGGCAGCGAGTATAGCTTCATTCTCTCTCGGCTTTCCCGACGGTGCGGTCGTTATCGAGCGAACCCACCTCCACAACAATAAGTACCCATACCCAGTACCACTCAACACTTAAGTGTCTGCATTTATTTTCCCTTTGATCTAACATATATATTTTTTTCTTTTCAGGTATACCGACGTTCTCAGAAGCCAGTGTTGTGTGTTCGTTTCGTGCGTTGAGATAGTTGGAAAATGTCGTGTTTCGGTGGCAGCGTGCTGATCCCCGACTAGGATACGCTGTGTTATGGTGCTCAGTGTAGTGTGATGATGTGTGTGAAGTGAAGTGCTAAGGCAAAAGGAAAACCGACATCATGTTGCCGACAAATGTTATGTCCTTTATGAAAAAGGTGAGTGTATCTATAAGTTGGCATGCACGCGATTGCTCTCAGTTTTGTAGATTTATGGACTTCTGTAAGTAATCTTCTCCGATAAATTACTATGAAAATTTGGTAGTCCCATTCATGTCCGATGGATTAGTAATCATTGTAGAACGTACATCTATGTTGGGGGTAGGTTTAACTGCCCATTATCCTTATATTAACTCTTAATCGCCTCTCACCTCCCCGGCACGCACGGGAAGTAATTAAGAGGTCCTATTCGTGACCGAGACGGCACGGATTGATTAATAGTATTCCTACCGAACCATTTTCTATTGTGCTTCTAATCTACCTGCCCCGACGAGCGGAGACTCAGGTTGCGTCCTATTATCTGCGCAAACGAGAAACCTTTCTAGGATGCTGAAGCAATGATTTTTAAATTAGTTATGTCTGATCGAAAATCCAAAGAGTTTGTTATCTTGGGAGTTCTGATGTTACGAAACTACGTATATCTTTACCTAATTAGTCTTTATCTAATAATACCCCTCATGTGTTTAGTTGGTGACAAAGTAATAAGAACCGCACGAGTCAATTTTCTAGGTTAAGCAACGAATGTCAAGGTAGGCTCACCTTTCGAATACCGTAATTAGAGACACAATAGAAAGACAATGAGAGGGCGAACGCCGGCGTTCGCTCGCTCATTGTCTTTTTAATGTGTCTCTAATTACGGTACTCAAAAGGTTAATAAACTAGTGCGCCTCTCCATCAACGATTGAATCACTGCTTACTTGCTTATCAGGTGGGATCGCAGTCAAGCACTAGTTTATAAAGAAGAAAGAATGTCGAGGTCGCTCTGTGATGGGAGACCATCTTAACATATCGAGATTCCTCGGTGTCTCGGAAAGTACGTTGAGCTATTGGTCCCGGCTGTCAGTTAGGTATAGAGCTTTGACAGACGTTATGGATAGTTAGAATCCAGGAAATCTGACACCAGTCTTGCCATGGGTTATCGTGTTACCCAGTTATTGTGTTGTGGAGGTCAGACAGGCAACCGTTCCATGCAAAATACCATTGACTGGAAGCCGAGCCCAAAATAGTTAAGAAAAGCCAAGGCAGATAGAAAGACGTGAAATCATTTAGTTTATTCGCACACAGGATCTTTTGATTCTTATTTTCTTTCCTCTAGACTTGGTACCGCGGGGCCGCCGCACCTACTTTTCGCTCTTTTATCTTTTCAAAATGGAATAACGTTAATATTTGAAGATCATATTCATATAGCGTTCCTCTCTTTTGTTAATAATAACTGAATTCTCAACAAAATATTTCATTCACGAGCGGAAAACGCGCCGACCATTTTCAGTCCTAAATTATTCAGTTTGCTTCTGTCAGGATAAGCGAATGTACTAAATACGAGGCCAC
The DNA here is from genome assembly GCA_905147345.3 of Mythimna impura. Taxonomy (NCBI): domain Eukaryota; kingdom Metazoa; phylum Arthropoda; class Insecta; order Lepidoptera; family Noctuidae; genus Mythimna; species Mythimna impura. Next base: position 14,697,027 of record LR990357.1, on the reverse strand, counting down.
CTGGGTACGGTGAGTATGTACCTACTGCATTAATTACATAAGCACACACAATTAATGACACAAACCCAGAGTCACGTACGTGGAATATTTTTTCGTGTCCGTTATCATAAAACTCACCATCTGTGTTCAACTGAAATCTTTGTTTTGATTTTATTACCGCTTCGCCTTAATTAAAATTCTCTGTGTAGTAGCTGCTCTAATATAAATAATAATGTGGTCGGCTAGCAGAATTTATTTCTATCCAAATCTTTTTCAGCTTTTAACTAGGGCTAAATACAAAAAAAAAGAAGCATAGTTAGATATTTGTGTACCTATTCTTTCGCAGAATGAATGGAAGTGGGTCAACCATTGTTATCCAAACCAAGTTATTTCAGTTGTAGGGCCCAATCCTAGCTGCGGGAATATTCGAAAGAGTTACCGTGGCCCAAAACAATGAACACAGGTGGGTTTTAGTAAGTAAAAGTCTGACACGCTCTCTCGCTCGTCCTAGTGCGGGAGGAGGTATTTGATGATTTGCCACCTCAAAAATAAGCCCCAAACCTACGTAGCTAAGTGAAACAAGGTTGAAAGCAATAAAAATCACATATTTATCTTTTAAACCCCTAATAAACACAGAATAGGAAAAACTTCTGTGAAGTAGCAATCCCAAACAAATGAAAAAGGAAAATATTGCAGTTTTATTGTAAACTATATCTTTTAACCGTGGTTGCGTTCGCGGAATAGGATATGATCCCCAGGGAACTACGTGAGCCTACGGTGCAGACGTGGACTGTGTCCTTTTCTTTGTATTTTATCAAACGAAATTTCATTACAAGCCATTGTTTCGGAGAACTACGTGGTTGAAATAAACGGTTCTGTTGTGGAAGGGGAGTAGTTAAGGTTGCGTTCCAAGATATTAGGATTGCGTTAATTAAAAAAAAGTATCTATAAAAAACACAAAAATGTAAAAAAGAAGTATAGATAACTTTTCATTTCGTAAGTCGATGTTTGGTTTTGTTTCTTTGTTATTTAAAATCATAATAACATAACAAATTCAGCCTTATAATGTTCCAATGCTCAGGCCGCTCAGGCCTCCTTTTTAGGAGAGAGAATAATGCACGGTTATCCACCACGCGGGCCCAGTGCGGGTTTTAAAAAATATTCTCACATAATAGTAGCGACAAGAATCATATAACTACGATATTTGTAATACATAACATAATTGAAAAGAGTGTCCATGGAGTTTCTTGCACATTCTTCATCTAAGCTTTGAAATGTGCAATTAGCATCATTTTTCTGACTGACTGACTTCTTGACAATGCAAAAGTGTCTGTAAGTGTTTATTTGAAAATAAATAACTAACACCGAACACTTATTTTTTTTCTTAGTGTTTTTTTATATTAAAATTTAAACCTTTTTCCAAAAAAATACAACCAGTTTTTTTTTTTGGTAAAAGGTTATTATTTTTCATTATTTCACTGTGTTATCACAGCTAAACCTAAATAGTGTATTTTTATAAAAAGTTACCTATAGAATATAATCAGCAAAACCATTTATAGCCAGAGTAAAACTCATGACAATTCTAATAAGCCCAAAAACAGCCAGGTTACATTTATTTTACTTACGAAATCCCCTTTCCACCTTCCGGCTTTACATTAGAGCGCTATATATATGCCTGTTCCCTCAATTACTCATGAACCTCGTTATCAAAACTGGGTTTTGATAAAAATGTAACCAATCTGGAAATAAAATAAAAATCAAATGAGTTGAAATACGACAAAGTTCTGAGGTAACAAAAATAAAAACATACTAACGAATTGAGAATCTCCTTTCTTTGAAGTCGGTTTATAAGTGAAAGAAACTTTTAGTGTTTTTTATTTCAGAACAGCAATACTATTCTTGACGTGGTGAAAGGTAGTAAAACGACGCTGGTTGTTACCTACCACAACAAAGAAGTAACTGTTTTACTCTGTTTTGTTATTATTTGAAACAACCGACCTGCCCCGGCTACTCATGGGTGTAATTTTCTTTGTGATTTACCAAGATTTTCTATCATACAAATCATGCAACAAACAAATAAATAAGCTAAATCGGTTGATCAGTTCTCAAGTGATGCTCTTTTTTTAACAAAAACATTGTCCCTCACTAGGAATGATTCCTGTTTCGTGGGTGCATTCACAATCATGTAAAGTCACATACACAAGACACCCAGAGCCGAAACTACTATCTGTAGGCCATACAAATTTTTGTTCTGAGCGGGGATCGAACCCGCGATACGCAGCGCTACAGCTAATTGCTCAACCACTGCGTTGACTTTGCCGTCAAACCGCAGCTATATATATATTTTTTTTCCATTTATTAAACAATAACATATAACATTCATGCTAACATATTTACATACCAACACAAACCATCGCGGGTTTAACAGTGGTATGTCAGAAGCGACAAACTCGGCGCCAACATATTTTAAGCGAACAGTAGGTAAACATGCATAGTCCTCATTCAAAAGATACTTTCTAGATCGCATTATAATCTAGAAAGTATCTCTTCAACACTCTTGAGCAGTTTTTTATATTTATTGCCTTACTAATAGACCAGCTAACCGTCCCGGCTTCGCATGCATGTAAAATATACACATATAAACCTTCCTTAGTTCGTAGTAAAATCCGTTCCGTGGTTTAGAATGAGTTAAAAGCGACTTTGTTTTATACTAGTTACAGCTACAGTTACTAGCCTCTGCCAGCGGCTTCACTCACGTGAAAGTAGAAACTTATCCCACGGGAACATAATCCCGAGACAAAAAGTATCCCATCTGCTATTCGAAGGCATGGTCTACCCCTGTACCAAATTTCATCCAAATCTGTTCAACCGTTTAAGCGAGGAGTAACAAACACACACATATACCTACTTTCACCTTTATAATATTAGTGTGATACAGATACCTAGAGAAAATTCGATGATGCATCTTTTGTCAATGTCTAACCTAACTACCTCTGATCTCAAACGAACAGATAATCCTAAAACAACCATGTCATTCAGTGTCCCCAAATCCTAAAACAACTTTGTCATTCAATGCCTCCATTCCGAGAAGCATGCAGCCCTGTGAATAGAATAAACCAAAATACCAACTAGTTGGCCACGTTCATGCCACACGAAGAGCCCGATTTAGATGTCGAACCCTGTGTGCAGAAATTCAATTTGTGATTTAAAAAATCCGCAACATGGCTCGTCTGTTCCGGTATTAAAGTTCGAAGTCTTATAACGAAAGTATTCGAGCTCCGGCTCAGTTATCCGCTGCGTAATTTGTGCTAGTTTCATCTTCAGCCGATACTCTAGAACGTTGAGAATGCAGGGTACAAAGTATGCAATACATTTTGTAGAAAATAGCAACCTTTTAGCCATTGAACCGAAAAGTAGACAAAAGGTCTTTGTGTGTGTACATTCATTGTTTTTCGTGGTGTGTGAATGCGGTATTTAGTTCGCTATCGGCGTCACTCGGCAGTGGCAGGTGCGCGGTGTGTGTGCCCGTGGAGCCTCAGTAGCGCTTCCTGTGAGATGAATTAACGCTCCGCCGAGCGGAAACGTCTTTCTTTCTCATCAAAACAATATTGTTGAGTTCCGCACTCGCCAACAATACCGTTTGCGGAACCAACGCTTCTATGTGGTGGGTAAAAGAATCAACTTCTCGTAAAACTGAATTTCGCACAGTGACAATTGTACGAATGTATTTTTAGATAGAGGCTGAAAAGCCGCAAGATAACTATTCTATACACGTAGTGACTTCTCAAAAACTTGTGGCTGTCGCTGGTCCCAATTGGCACACAAACCTGAAATCCCTCATCGACACGAATGTGTCGAATTCCTGTTAAAACCACAATAACTAACCAAGTTTAACTTCTGATTTAACTTGAGAAATCGCTGGGGATTTTCCTAAATATACAATGTCATTACAATGTTTCATCAAAATGTAAATGCACAGCAGTTTAACATGAAATACCTGGTACCCTTGTATAAACATTTCTACGAAAAGGAATAACGTAAGGAAAGCCTTCAGACAACACGCAGATATAGCGCAAACATATCCGCCGTCTGAGCAGGATTTTCCCGATATTTTCATATTCCTATAGCAGACACGGTCAGCCATCTGTTCTATGACATATCTTTAACATCTGTGTCGGAAACGTACATCGCATACATACAGAGGTAATATCAGCTATTAACCTACGTTAAATTATTTATTAAATGCTTTATGCACACAAAAGTAAAGAGGCGGAATATGAATACCTAATAAATTGTAAATTGTGTAGGAAGGAGTTTTAGAGATGGAAGCGTTTGATAGCTAAACCATTCACGTTCAACTGCAGTAATGCAGATACTTGCATAATAAGATACTACATAATTCTATACGTATATGGTAATCGTGAGGAAACTCATAGGTCGATCGTTTGAGAAAGGTATTACATTTTTCATTGTGTGGTGGGCCCCAAGTAATATGGGACGAAGTATGAAAATGATGAGATGATGGAGTAGGTCGCAAGTCCCACTATATCGTGTTTGTGATAAATGTATCATTATTTTATAATAATAGCGACTCGAATCACGTTTGAAAATCATAAAACATTTCACATCCATGTAAAAATACTAGCTGCTGCCAGCGCGTTCGTATTTTCACGCGGTTCCCGGAATGAAAACTATCCATCTATGGTTCTTACAGTCCATCCTAAGGTTATCTGGTAGATATCGCTGTCAGCGATAAGACCGCCTTTGTACCCATAGATTTAAGTAAGTGTAAAAGTTTCGTTACTATTTTGGTGTACAATAAATTTTATTCTATTCTATCCCTTGTGCCAAATTTCATCCAAATCTGATCAGGCTTTCGAGCGTGAAGAAGTAACAAACATACACATTCACAAACTTTCGCCTTTATAATATTAGTGTGAGGCGTGATATTCTCGATAATCTTTTATCATTGGAGCAATTTATAGCGTTCAAGAAACTTTATTGGAAAATCTGTGTTAAAGTACTATTCATTTTTTCCAAACATCCTGCAATTGCTCAGGGTTGGGTGGTGTGGGGGGGAGAGGAAGAGTGGTCCACTGAATGGAGCCGCACTCCATAATGGCCGCCCCTGACGACTCTATTAGCACACAGCGCGCTGCATAAAGGTGCACCTTATCAAAGCGCGCATATTAAAGCAAGTCTTTTACTGAACTACTAGTCCACATTTTTTACCGAAAATAAATAGCATTCCCTGAATGTTGTTTGCCAAGTTAAATTAGCAAACGTTTTCTCGATATTTGCTTACATTTAGATGTATACCTACTGAAGTATTTTATACGCTGAATGTTTTTATTGCACAGTATGCAAATAGAAACAACCCAATGTTGTCAATAGAAATAAAGTACGTTTAGTAAAAATGTTACCAAAAGCTTGAACTTTTAAAACCAAGCTCAGTCCGTTTCTCGGCATCGATTGAAAATAAGACAAAATGCACGGGACGCTCGCAGAGAGCTCACTAGAATGTTTTATGGATATTTTTTTGCTTTTTAAATGCTAATTTGCTGTAAAGTGAGACGAAAACTTGAGAAATAATTTCCATATGAATACCTAACTACATGAACCTGCACTTAATATTGAACGTAAAATCACTCTTTTATTTAATAAAGTATTTGCTATTATTTTACCTGCGCAACAAAACTAAATTACGATGAAATCACTAGGGGTCGCTCGGCGACCTCCATCTCGTTGAAGGACGGACGAGCATTGACGGGGCAAACATGTACCCAAATGATGTTTAACATTAGGTAAACTCGCCTAACGTGTATTTCAGTCCATATTAACTATTCAATGAGTAGGTATCTCAGTGTTCGTGATTCATATTTCAACCCTTATCAAACTTAACTAGTACTTTGCTAGACATATCACTCAGCTGACACTTATCACTATTGCGTACCCAATTGATTTTAGCTGTATTTGAGATGAATATTTATTTATCGATATATCGAAGTGACAATTTTGGATACACGAATAAGCAAATATTGAAAATGGGGTTGATGAAAATGTTTACAGGAATAAGATAGGCTTAGGTGGCAATTTCAGACCCGTTCCAGTTCAGGTTTCCACACCCTCTTTATTTCATTGCTTCTTGGCAGATGATGAGATGTGTATACATTTAAATCCTCGGTGTCACAACTGTGCCAAGAGTATAATAAAGTTCTGCGGGAATGTTCGAAAGAGTTACTTACTAACGCAAAGGGCCACTAAAAGAACACTGGTGAGTTTTAGTCAGTAAAAGTCTAACACGGCGGCTTTCTCGCTCCACCTAAAGCGAGACCAGTTATTTGATTTGATAAAGTTATTTACCGTTTTATACACTCATTCTTATATCGGACTCAGTAGACACCCACAGCTGAGCAGAGCCTGTTCACACACTGAAACAAAATTATTTCACAATTAGAACTTGTTATCTTATAATCAACAGTACTACAGCAGGTAGAGTCGACATCAAACATAACGGTACTTTAGTTAATACTTCCACGTCGGTTATTTCTGTAAGTTGAAACGCTTCTCATAATAAAACTCACAGCACAAGTATTGATTTTATCCCACTTTCTGTTATTTCCAAGTAAATTAATATTGCTCCGGGCTATTTTTAATTCTCTTTATCGTTGATTTACTCTGGACCGATATTGAAATCGTATAAAGACGAGTGACGAAGGCGGCGGCGGCGCGAGACGGTAAGGTCCCGTAGACCTACCCTCCTTATCGGTAATATATGTGCTGGAATATGTGGGTTGGGGCCGTGTACGATATAATAGCTGCCTTCTGTAGAGGCTCCGGTCAGCGTCTCACAATGTATTGAACCGAATCACAGTGACGTATGTGCAGACACTGCCATTGTTACTGTTTCAATATGTTTGGAGGACTTTGATGTACGCACAAGCATATATAGAAGGTCGCGCAGAATACATAACGATAAATAGCGTCCACACGGAGCACCAAAACGTTCCGCGCCAATCAAAAGGCAATTCCATCAGCGTCAGGTCGCACTCGGCAGAGAGCCGTCAATACCTCCGTAAGTAATTAAACTACTTCGATGATTGCCTAATTCTGTCGCTGTGTCGGTGTATAGTTGACTTATGCATTATGTATTTGAATTTTAAACAGTTCCGTGAACTCGTTGAACAGTGAAGCTCCTAGAGTGTAATGAATTCTGTTCATTTTCAACTAAGACGAACTTTTTCAATTTGCATCATCGCAGTGTGCAACTAAACACGGCTTGTTTATTTTTGCTGCCTTCGACACAAAACTTTAACTTACGTTTAAACTCGAAATTATTTTAAAAGGGTAAAGTTGTGATTCATTATGAAGTGTTTGCATTCTTAATTAAATGCAGGTGTTCGTGAGTCTGTGCTTTGTCCCGCAAGCGACGCGCGGCGAGCATGGGAGGTGAAAGGCAAATTAGCGACGTCTCCACATTTAGCGACGTCTCCACATTTAGCAATGTCTCCACATTTAGCAATGTCTCCACATTTAGCGACGTCTCCACATTTAGCAATGTCTCCACATTTAGCAATGTCTCCACATTTAGCGACGTCTCCACATTTAGCAATGTCTCCACATTTAGTTTGCTGTAGCGAAGAATTTATATCACTACTAGCTTCTGCCAGCGGCTTCATCCGCGCGAATTTTGGTTATTGCAGACGCGAAGTCGAAGACTGATAAAAAGTAGCCTATGCCCATCATTGGAGTTTAAGCTTCCTCCGTACCAAATTTCATCAAAATCGGTTCAGTACTTTAACCTTGAAAACGTAACAGACAGAGCTACTTTAACATTCATGATATTAGTATGGATAACTATGTTGTCACTCGTGTATCCGTATGCTGTAAACTATGACATAAACTTGCGACTAATATTTGTCGAATCTTCAGAACAAGCTAAGTTACTAAGCACATATTCAGCTCTCACTCGAGCTTGTGGACGCAGCTCAAGAAATAATGGTGCCGCAACACGTCGCCGGTCAAATTATGCGATTTAGGCCTTCGCCCCGCGCAGATGAAAGGCTTACCGCGGTTATACGCCACCCGACCCTGCCATAAAGGCTTATAGCGAAATACTTTCCGATTCTTACTTGATGTAGCAGAAACTCAATGTACGGTTTACATATTAATAGCGCGCATACAACACAAATTTGAGCCAGATCAAAATATATTTTTTTCTAAATTACTTTTTTTAATGATTTCAGACAGCTAAAGTTATACTTCTACAACTCATATCGCTAATAACTTAGGAAGTAAATGTAACTATTAACATAATAAAACTACGTACTTTCAGTTCCAGACAATAATTAATAACCTTGAGATAGTTTGTGTACACGTCAAGTAATAAAAGTTGTAGCGAGCGCACACCGCCCGTGTGCTACGCCGTAGCTCGTAGCTCGTACCTGCTACGCGGCTACGACAAGTTAGTGGCACCACCGATTGTTTGCCATCTCGATACAGCGTGTTTATAACGACGTTTAAATTTTAAACACATTAGTGGTTCGCTGGCAACTTCCTAAAATGAACAGCTGTTGAGTTAACCAGCGCAGCGTGCTACGGAACAACAAATTATAAAACTACAGAAGTTTAAGAGTGTTCAACATTTCGTTTCGCGTGTTCGGCGTCTCAATTAATCTTCTTCAGCAATAAACGCCACAGAATTTGTAACGCTCCTTGGATCGTACTTGCGTAAACTTTTCTTGAGTAATGATGGCTGTTAAGGGATCGTTCTAAAAATGTGCGGCTCAGCGAGTAATTGGCGCTGTTTCGAAGCGCGTCAGGACAACGCTAACTATATTAAGTGCTAAATGTTGCGCGGAGCCGCACTTCAACACTTATGATGACGATATTCCTCACTGTGAAATTGCCTTAATATTTAGTGCAAAACTTGCCTGGAAACTTTACCTAATGAAGTTAACTAGTTTCAGTATCGCTCGTTCCTAACGTACGAATATGTATGAAACGTTGGAGATATTATCTGAGCAGAAATATTTGTTAGAGATATTCTGAAATGATATCAAATATGTAATTTACTATTTTCAGCTCACTACGTGAAAAGTAAAAGCCGTAAAAGTCTGTAAGCATCTTAATATTAATATTTTATACTTTTGCTTTTTTCACTTTACATTAAAGTCATGAGATGACTTAAAATAGATACTATCGGACTATATAGAAAAAAATATAAAACAGTCATGTTTTACGTTGTTATCATTATTTTTACCGACGTAAATCGGCTAGTTACTGATATAAAAAATATTTTTAAAAGGTCATATTTAGAGATAATTTTTACGAACATTTCTATGGAATTTTTTAAAACGTGTTTCGGAAACAACCAAGTTATATAAATATAGTCAAAATTAATATATATTTTTTCCGCAGCCCCAAAGTAAATAGATTTGGCTAAAAAATTTAAAACGTACAATTCTTGAATCTTAATTTATCTAAATCGAAATCAACCAATGCGATTTTCGAGAGAATCTAGGCTTTACCTTATCACATTCAAACAAATAAGACTTACACGATATCCTAGCACGTCTTTCTGTACGCAACATAGTTATCTATTCCGGCACATAACTCAGGCTTGTGTACAGATATAAGGGATGTTGTTAGCATACTCATGTAAAGCTGTTTCTCTAACAGAATGCAAATACAGCCCTGAAAAAGACAACACAAGAAGACGCTGGCTTTAGCACAAACAAATGTGGAATTCAGTGGCTGCATGACGTAGTAGTTTGGTTGCTCGTGGCTTCATGGCTCGTGGTTACATGAGCGTAATGTGTGCGCCCGGGTGCGAAGAGCATTAAAGTGGATTTAGGCGAGATTCAGCCGTCGGTGATTTAGATTTATTCGCGTGTAGTTCCAACCGGCCGCGCTCAAACTACCTTAATGTGATTTCTGAACGGGATCCACATAAGTCTCGCGAGCAACATGGCGGCGGCAGCGCGGGGAATCTACTAAATTACTTTACTACTTTCTGCACACTGCTTAACTGTTGTTTGTATTGTATTTGGATAACATTTGGAGGTTGTTTTTTTTTTGTTTGTAAAGCTGTATTTAGGTATAGTTGTTTTGTCTCACTAAGAAAGGTTGCTTTTGGATGTGTGTGTAGGTCTAGGTACAATTTTATTACTATGTTCGGAGTTTGCGTAAGCTCAGATGACTCCGTGTCATAGAAAATAGCTTACACACTCAGAAATAATATGTATGTCTATAATATGTATCTATTTTATTATTAAGTATTTAATTTCTGTTAATTTTCATATTTGCACCAAGTACAACCCGATTTTGTATCCAAGCAATCTCTGTCCATTCCAGGTTGCCTGTCAGAAGTCGTGTATTGCAATAAGGGCTCCAATTATATGTTTTTAGAGTAAGGTTTCCTTTTTGTAAATAGTAATCTTGGTGTACAATAAAATTTATACAAATAAATAATGTGCACGTGAGTCTGCACTCACATTTAAGATAAAATCGTATTCGTGAAATAGATTTCGTGAGAAATAATCTATAAAGGCTATATTTATTATTTATTTGGTTTTAGAGATACGTCTAATCTCAAGTGGCTGGATCGTGCATGAATTATATAGAGCAAGTTAGTGATCCAATTGAGGGTTTTCAAAAACCAAATAGAACCAGGCCCTTATTAGAACGTGTCTTATCTTTTCAAAACCTTGTTGGTCTTGTGGTCGCAACCGATTCGATTCCCAGGTCGGATAGAAGTTTGTAATTTGATGGTGGTCTCAAGGCACACCTCTAAAAGCACGTTAAGCCTTTGGTTGGACAATGAGAGTGAGTGCAGGTGAACTCTGCGCACACATTTGTGCAATATATTATATCTTCATTGAGAGCCACTGTGAGCGAAATTCGGTAGGAAGGATTATTATCTTTTGAATCGTCCATCAGTGAGTTAGATACTGAAGCCAACTCACGTAAGCTCTAATAAAGCTTTTCTCTCTGTAAATATGCATTTACATTTTGATTTAAAACTTTTGAGTAAATCTGTATGCTCAACTCGAATTATGTATTCTATTTATTTAAACATTTGGTATTCTGCACTTATACATATAAAGCAAAGTTTAAGACTGGATAGATATTGCTTCGCAATGTCGGTGGCGGTTGGACACGCCATAATTATGGTGGTAAGTCCCTTCTTTGAGGAGTGGCTGGTAAGACCTCACGGCGTCCTCACCTTCCGCATGACCTAGGTTCTCACCGAGCATGGTCAGTTCGGGAAGTTCCTGCACCGGATTCGTGCGGAAGTAACGCCTGGGTGTCACTATAGTGTGGACCACCTGGAGGACACGGTGGAGCATACGGTAGAGGTGTGCCCCGTTTGGGCAGAGTACCGCCGTGTCCTCGTGGGAGCGATCGGCGGCAACGATCTCTCGCACTGGGCCTTGGTACAGGCCATGGTTCAAAGCGAAGAGGAGTGGCAGGCGGTCGCCTCCTTTCCGAAGCAGTAATGCTAGCAGAATAAGGGGCCGCACGTGCACGCGCGAAGGTATGGCCCTCACGCCCCAGCCGCCGGGATCCTTATTCCGATTTCCAGCCACCGCAGGCACGGGCTTACGGTACTTGAGAAATGGGTAGGTTGCCGTCCGACCATCCGGTAACCGTCCGACATCTCCTTGAGGCGAGACAACTCCTTGGACCCTGCTGGGCCTAAGGGCCCAGCAGGGTCCAAGGAGCTACTGGGGCCATGGGTTCGCTTCTGTAAGAAAAACCCGGCCCTGGTATTAAAGGCAAAGAAGGAACGAGAAGTGCGTAGTCAGTAAAAGTCTGACACACCCTTTCGCTCCGCCCGAGAGATGTTTGGATGATTTTCCCAACTAAAAAAAAATGTCGGTGGCGGTCTTTTGACTGCGGCTTCACTTCTCAAATATTATTACATTGTAGTGGTTACAAGCAAACCACTAAAAGAACCTAATTTCGCCCTCGTCCGTCCGTTTAACCCCGAGGCAGTATTTCATAGATGTAAGTAGTTTGCTATATTTTGAGATGAAAATTTTTGGCATAACGTTATTAGGGTAAGAATGTAAGGCCAAATAACTACTATCCCTAAATAGTTTGCTATATTTAAAATTTCCTTCAAATATGTTTTAAATAAATCTGTAATATCTATAATTTGTTTAAATTCGTTCCAATAATTTCGAAGCGAACTATTCTAACTGTCTAAACTATTTCGAACTATGTTGGGGTCGGCTTCCAATCTAATCGGATACGGTTGAATACCAGTATTTTAGATAAAACCACGGAAGGGAAAACGGTGAAGGAAAACATCGTAAGGAAACCGGCATGTCCTAGAACCAAAATTCGAAAACATGTGACATCCACCAACCCGCACTGGGCCCGCGTGGTAGATTATGGCCCATTCCCTCTCCTAGAGAGGAGGCCTGAGTCCCAACAGTGGGAACATTATATGGCCAACTATGCTGTGCTATGCTACACAAAACCACTATAGGGGGAGATTAGGAGTAGTAGACTAGTAGTAGAATAGTCACTGTGCCTAAAGGCTTCTTAGTACGTGTACTCATAAGACAGCTAGGACCCACAGTTGAACATACTTCACGAACAGGACACGGAGAGAAGAACTTACAACCCACAGGCAGGACTGGTCTACGCTGACATAAAAACTGGGCAAGTACGAGTTGGACTCGCGCACCGAGGGTTCCGTACAAACTTACCTTTGAAAACAGTTCAATTCCCGATTTGAGTTACGAAAATTTTTCCGAATTGTAAAAAAAGTTTTTTTTGTGACGTAACTACAAATTTACAGTTTTCAGATTTATTTCTATATCTATAGGTACTATAAGATCTTGCTTTATACCAAATTTCAGAATTCTGGGTCAACGGGAAGTACCCTATGAATTTTGTTTCCTTTGAGAGTGTTGAAATGTACGTTTTTGCGACATAAACGGCCGTATCTTTTTTTTCCGTAAACTTAGAAGTTTGATTTTTTCACAGCTTCAAGGGACCGCAGACTAGAGATTTCGGCTTTAATTTCAACTCGTTGCCTCTACGCGTTTTTGAGATAAAGGGTCTTGACAAACCACAAACAGACAGATGTACGGACAACAAAGTGATCCTATAAGGGTTCCGTTTTTTTTCCATTTGAGGTTCGGAACTCTAAAAAGATGTTTGGTAGGAAGAAAGAGAGACCATTTTTCTACAGTGGGACTGACAGACTAAAATAAATACTACACTATATATATTTTATTGCATACGTACCTATATTGTAAAACACCAGTGTAGATCTTTTATCAACCTTCAAAAAAAAAAATTAATTCAATATGTACAATATTGTTTATATAGCGATATCCTAAGAACTGGATAAGGACAGATTTAATCTGTGAATAAATTTAGATTCAGCAAATCAAAACCTATAAGAATCACGTGGCAACTTACTTTCTTGTCTACTTTTTTTTTAAATTGCCTGCCACTGTTACTATTTGATCGGCCAATACCAGCTGTATTATTATAGTGTTATTATTTTAGGTATAGAAGTTAACTATTTTAGGTACACACACCGAAAAGCTATAAGTACAAGCTAGTAACATACTTAGTAAAATGTAATGGATATTTTTTTTACAAATATCCACAACGTTATGTTAAGTATAAACCTTCTTTTATTTGACCTAGCCATCTTTGTCCTGTTTTATTTAATTTGGTTTTAGACTTGAACACATAACACAATGTAAACCTTAAGCGCATTTTTCAATACTGAACTAAAAGAAGCTTATTCGTTTAAATACAGTTCACAGCACAGTTGCACAGGTTTGCATCAAAGTGCTCTTTGTATAATATAATGAAGCTATTTCAACATTAAAGCAACAAATATTTATCTGGGTCCTAAAATAAGAAAAATCGTGTTGTGTGCCAGTGACGCGTAATTACATTCCTTTGTGCTCTCCGTGGGTGTAGCGCTGCGCAGTCTCTGCTCCGCTTCACACCGACCGCTCCGCTCCGCTCGCCGCGCACGTGAGACTTCGACGCGGCCATTGTTGCTGCCACCATTGTACTCGTATGTCGATACCAAATAAATATATCAAAGGTTAAGAACTTTCCGACCATTCAACACTTAATTAACAGCACTATACAAAATGCGAACCGCCTTTTTGACCCGAATGGAAGAAATCACTCTTTGTTTTAGACAAAGAATATAATGAAATAACATAAATTTCGTACAATAGTGGATTACATTTGCACAAGTCGAACAACGAATTAGAAAAGGTTGGTCCCAAGGTGATGATAAAGTAAAGGCTTACACCTGCCGTTTGCCGACAGCAATTAGAGTTGTAATGTAAATAGCGGGTTGAGGCAACAAGTGGGTCAGCCAGGGCCGCGTGCGCTCCCCCGCTGCCCGCGTGCCTCGCACCCCTTGCGCCTCTCTAGTAGGTCATGAACGCTCTGTTCATGACCCATTTTATCTCAAAAATCTCCGCCGGTAACGCTAATCGAAGGGGACGTTCGTGTGCTCAACATGATACTAGTTGCTCCGTGCGAATGCGCTATATTATCTTGCTGCTTCACTGAGCTGCAAGTAAAACGCAGATAATAAAACTTGATGGTTCACAAACTGTATTTTCGCAACCCCTTTTACGACAATATTTTATTATCACGAGCTTCTCAAATACAAATAAATTTATAGAATAACACTGTGTAGCCTTTTGCTTTAAAACGAAACTTTTAGAATTAAAAGCTAATTGGCCATGTGAAAAACACTCAACGCTCAAATTTAAGCCTGCAACTTTGAAAGTTTGACCCTGCGATTTATTAATGGTAAAAGATATCTTAACCGGAAATTGTAGGCGTTAAAATTGGAACGCTACCTTCTTATCTATCTATCTCTTCTTCTATCTACGTCCCTGCATTTTAAATCTGTAATATCTTCGAAAATATTCATTTAAACTACATGGCCATTATTGGCCAGGGCCATATTGATCTATATTAAATGCCCAATTTCCAATTTCTCGTGCTTTCGTTGAATGATTACCCACCTAAAAAAAAAACTATTAAGTATGATCACTACTTAAAATAATGACCAAGCTTAATGGCAATTATAAAAACCGCATCACCTATTATTTATATCTTACTAAATCTTATAGAAAGATATCTTGCTAATTTGTAGGCCAGGATAATCAATATCTATCTACAATTATCCTTTATTATATAATAGACCTATTCATTGAACATGAAAAATGATTCCCTGAGCCCTTTGGGATTTACCAATCCCAGCTTGAAAAGTAAGGTACAATTCACCCTTCGCTTCAACCTTAGAAATACGCAGAATTGTAAAAGAAATTATGTAAATATTTGAAAAGTTATTGTTTCTTTACATTTTTTGTCTTTGTTTATGTTTCACTTAGCCTCCGTGAACTTTCAAGGCCTTCAAATATTAGTCTGTCTATTTGTTCTTTGAATGACGACAACTTTTAATTTTGAAAAAAAAATTGAGCTTAATTTTCCATTTGATATAATACTCCCCGCAGGGCTCAACATAGGTAAACGACTGCGAAATATCGTTTACTCGTGGAACCGTCGATTACCGAGGATAATAGTTGATCTCATGTGATTTGATCGAATCTCTTCTTCAATAAAAGTCGTATTGCTTTCTTTTGGATATCGCGGGTGCCCAACTGTTTTTTAATGAACGTAAATCACAATAGAACATCGATTACGTTAGCTTTTTACCCGTCTCAAAATCAACAAAGCATATAACGTGAAACAAAGGTTGTAAATTAACAATCTTAGGCTTAGCCAAGTTGATAATCTACAATCGTTAACGCTAGTAGAAAACTATTCAAATGTATGGGAATGACGACGTCATCTGAACATTAAGTCACGTGGTCAGAACAAACAAATAGGAGGCGTTACCGATTGTAGAAAGACATTCGAAACGAATCGGTCGTAACTTGGCTAAGCCTGCAGCAGTCAAGTGACTCTCATTGGAAGCTCTCGACAAAAGCGCGTGTAATTGATGGCAGCAGCTTCATTTATAATGTATTTAAGTGGGAAGCGTTCGGTCACGAAGCAGGCTCGGCCGGCGAATCCAATAACGCGAGGATAGAAACTGTGAGGTCAGCCGCGGGCAACACACGCTCCCTGAGGAATGCGCTGCGCTAGATGCGTCGCAACTGCTCTAATGTTCATGAATATTGTATAACAACCGTCTGTTGTCTTTGACTACGTATGTGTTTCCTTTGATAACAAGATTTAGCCGATGTAGTGGTGAAGATCAGGTTGATCCTGATTATAAGTCTGTAACGTTTATAAGATTCGAAGTGTTACCAAATAAAGTGAAAAATATCATCCGTTGTTAAAAGTCGCTATCTTTTTCTGCGTTCTAATAAAAAGTCACCAACTAGTTCCTATTGTAGGTAGGGGCTTCAGCCGACAATTGATCGAACTGTTCGATTGTGTCAGGGACTTAATTGCACTTTTCGGAGAGGAAACTGCAGTTTGATTAAGTCAATCCGAGTGAACTCTATTGATGCCAGTGCCAGTTCCTACTGCATAACTACCAAATTCCATTTGGATTCTGCAGAAAATTGACCGAATGCCTTAACTGAAACCTTACCCTTTTGTGGGTGAAATTTTACGACTATGCGGGCGTGAAGCAGATGTTGAACATTCTGTTTTATTTAACTGTCAGATTTGCGTGGAACGAAGATCTCGTTTCAAACTAAGTATACTACATATATTTTCAGATTTTACTTAATCAGATATCTACTGTGGGTATATGATAATATTTCATAACCAAAATGTTTATAGAGTATGAATACCTCATATTTAAGAAAACTTTTTCGAACTGGGGATCTTATTGTCTTTGTGGCATTTCTGTACTCAACATTTTTGTATAGTTAGGTACACTAAATGTTTCGAGCAAAATTTTATACAGCTATATAGATTCATATAATGCTAAACCTCAGTGCGTGCCTCAAAGTGTCTGTGGCTGCCTACAGCGGCAGGTCTCCTTCCTCCGCCAGTTCCTGTGCCCCGTGTTCGCGCCCACTTTACCGCATCCGCCAGCAGTTCGCTTTGTTGACGTTTACTCGGTTCCTTCCACCTGCCGTATCGCTACTCCGCTTTCAAAACAATTTCTAAACCATTAAGAATACATCCCTATTTATAGTCTTCAGTATATTTTACGAGCAAGTTCCAATTAGCCGGGGAGCCTATTAACGTAGCTTGGGTGCTTTATCAAGTTATTTTATGTTAGGTATCTTACTTACCACAGTATTCTTCATAGTACGTAGTAAGTGACCTCATTCATTCAGATCTATTTCGGTCGTAACTTATAGTTAGTTATTGAAGAGAAAGTTTGAGATGACTTGCTAGCGAAGCAATAAAAACGCTTCGCAGTCTAGTTCGGGAGACGACAATATTGATTTTCCCCTCTCTGATGTATTTCATTCTCCATCTGTTGCTCTCCATAAAATTTACGATAGTATTACTGAGCCGTTATTTTTGTATGAAGAGTTTTATCGCCGCGCGTCGTTTTCCACGACATGAGTTCTTTTTCAACACCAAGTGTTTTTATCGAGTTCACTAATTCACGACATTTTTATTCTTATATTGTTCGTTATCTGCGGAGTGAAAATGGTAACTTAGATTTTTTTTCCTCACTCGATTTTAAGAAGATTCTGTGTATACCTACTGCCGAGATTGCCGAAATGAATGTATAACAGAAAGTTATGTATTGCCCCCAGATGGTGGCGAATGACGACTCATCGAACACAGTTCCCGGACACATAGAGTCACCGGGGACCTTCGGCAAACTGCGACAAACCTTATCCTCCTCACTGCTCACAGCCCAGGACAAAGGTATGTAAACAAAACACTACAAGAAAAGACTACCGCAAAGAAAGATACCGCTTTACAAACGTAAGTACGAACCAAGGGTCCATCACAAATTAGATTTAATTAAGTTAACATTTGCCTTTGAAAGTTTCACTTTGTATGGCTTACTAACATTGTAGCTCATAACAACACTAATAATGCCAGAAGCAAATAAATTGTTGGACTTGACGCGAAGTTATATAACTGTGGTACTTACGTAATATCTGTAGTATATGCTGGATGAAGTCTGTGAGATGTTAAGTTTGGAGCACGAACACTTACTGAATTAAGCTTCTTAGCTTAACTTATTTTCATTACAAAAATATAAAAGAATTATCGAATCAATTTTTACACAGATTTAATAAAAAAAATATCGATGAAAAAGTGAGAGGTCTCATTTAGATAATCCTTTAAAATTTTGAAAGCTTTGTATCTATTACGTTATACTAAAGACTGATCCTCCAAAAAAGATTCAATACCTCTAAATAGGAGAATACTAAAACCGATTACCCTTTTTACAACGCCCACATCGGACAAAAAGAGACCAGATTCCTGAACTTAGTAATGCTTTAAATTGATCTGACGGATCGGAAACGTATCCTTTAGAACTTTAATCTTTACGAATTTCAGGCAGTTTAAATTATATTTGTTTGTAAATAAATGGAGCGTGAAGAGTTTTGAATATAGGATTACTATGAGAATACAGAAATACAAGTAATCGGCGCACTGTAGATGAATTTGTGAAAGATGATATAGTTTAGAAAATCAAATAAAATCTATGTAAAATTTATTCTAGCTTTGAAGTTCGTTAAGAAAAATAAAGTCAATATAATTTTACATGTTTTATTTTACATAGTCCTACATGGGCACCTATAAAAGGTCAGAAGCTTTTAATGCGTGGTTCAAATTGGTTGTTTCCTACGTAGAAGACACACTCCTAAGTACAACAATCATGATACGGCATAATTAAAAAAGCAACCAATTATCCCTGTAACATCGCTATTTTTAGAACTTTCTAAAAATAGACAATGCATAGCTAGAATATCGACTAAACGCCCACGCTATACACCGGATTGAATTACTCCAGTAACATGCGTAGGATGGGAAATAATACGGTTATATTTGTATTTAAATTCACAAACAAATATAAAATAAACAAACTTTTTCAACCAAAAATAGAATATTCCAATGATAATGATGACTGTAAAAACTTTAGAAATACAACAAAGGTTTTTAAGCTTTCACTCAGAATAAAGTTAAAATTACATTGGCGTATCTTAAACTGGCTTTAAGATTGATGTACATAAAGTTAACCCATGAGAATTCTAAGTAGGAGGTTGCTGGAAAATCAACATTCCGGGGCCGTTCTCTTTTGGGCCCGTAACCTACCCATCCGGCCGTTATCTCTCATCCTGAAACAATGTCCATTCATCATGTCGGCGGAAATCTGTTTATCGAAGCCAAGAAGGGAAAGTATCGCAAACTAGCTACAGTTTTTACAAACACCTTTTTATTATTGTACATAATGGAAATTAGGTGTCTGGTATTGTGATGGATCTGAGTTTCAGATACAGATTATGTAGAAAACTATTATTTATTTTAATGTGTTATAAATTGCCAACAAATCATTTTTTTTACTAAAAACATGAATTCTATAGGAAATAGAAATTGTGAAAAAAAAACAAAGCCTTATATCACAAGGAACTGACAAATTCAAAATAACTAGTATTTGTTAACAGCAGGTAATAATTCTGGCAAGTATCCTTGTATGCTGAAGATTGGAGCGGTGTTATGTGCTAGTTCCCTAAGGCCATTATTACCGTTATTTATGTTTACCTCACACCCCACAAGAACGCTTAATTCAAACCCTCACCATAAACATACTATTCTCCTATAATAATTTAACTTAATCCTTGTTATTTTCACACAAAAAATGGTATTGGAGTTGTAAGTTGTTATCAAATGAGATTTAGTTGAAGATTTATTTCGTGGATTTTTCTGCTATGAGGCAGTAACTGGCCGTATTGTATTAATTTTTTTATTAGATTCTTCAAAGAAAATGAGTTTTTTAAATAGAAAAGTATTCTTCAACCAAAATTAAGTACAATCTAGTGAAGCTGATTTACAATAAAAAATTAAAACCTTAAATATAATTTATACATTAAAAATCATTTTGTTAGAATTACGTTTCAAACTAAATCGTTTCTTCCTCCTTTTTTTCTTACTTCCTGTTTTCCTTTATTCTTTTTGAATATTAAAATTTTACTAGCTTGCATAATAATATTGTGACGAATGTATATTATAATTTAATAGTACAATATTTTTTTCTTAATAATTTGTATGTCAATTGGCAAAACATAGCGCACTACCTAATTTTTAAGATCTTGTATATAATTATCACCTATGTTTTCGTAAAATAAATTATTCTGATTCTGATTCATTCAAAAAATAAAGAAAGAAATTGAAAATATATTAACTCAAGAAATAATTCAATGCATTTAATTATAGTCTATGGCTTCGTTCTACTTGCATTCGAACTACGGAGTATTCAATTTTCATCGAAACTTTATAATTACAAACTTGGTTCTAAAGGTAGGGTTTGTGTAACGTTATAATTGACTTTCGAAAAAGTTAATTGCCCTCCAGTAGACCTGCCGAGGGTATCGTAAAATAAATTAATGCACTTTGTAAAACCATACCAGCTGCAAACACCATTTCATTTACCCGCGGAGGTAAAAGGCTTTCTACATGATACATCTTTTCACGCGTTAATTGTAAGTTTTCAACATTTTATACCTTAAAATAAACAATTTCCTTAAGTATTTGACAGCGCTGAGAGAAGTTAGCTCTGGAATTCGTGATCATTTCTTAATATTCATAGCGAAATATCGCGGGGTTCGCATCTCTCCGACCAGGAGGCCACGCATTGTTAGCACATTCCTGCTCGGAAGGTAGACACAAGCTGCGGACTTATTTGAATTCCCATCGTTTCATTCCAATTCAATATTTCATAACAATGATCTGAATGTAATTTGAGTTTGAATTACTTTCGGTTTTCGAACAGTTAATTGAAATCTAGTTTGGAAATTGGCTCTTGGATTATAGTTCGGGAATTTAGGAAGGCTTTCTTGTTTCAGTGACTAAGTTGGGTCCGCGACAAGTCGCGCCAGAGCCCGCACCAGAGCCGACGCCGGCACCGCCGCCTGCGCAGCCGCCGCCCACAGCTGCTCAAATAGCTAAGACTGACCGGTATGCAATATATATTTAATCTGACAATTTAAAAGCAGATAGATGCAACGCGACAATGACTCAACAATATTAAAAACTATTTTTTGTGGAAATTGTTCCCATGTTGCTCCACAAATTGTTTTTTTTTTAATAATTTCTTTGAAAACGCGTGGTCTTATTGTTGTTAAGAAGCACTTATAGAGTAACTGAAGAAACTGCGCGATATTGTTGACAACCCTCCCACGTGTGCATTTACCTAAGCTTTACCGCAAACAGAATTTTTTCCCAAGTTAAGTCCAACTTCGCACTTTTATTACGATTCGAATCGTAACTTACACAACTCATCCAAGTTTCTTTTATTAAAAAAAGTTTAAGAATTTTAATTTCGTTCTTCTTTATCATTTCATTGCTTTTCATTAGATCAGGTTTTTAATTTATTTTTCGGTTCGTAACACTGCGAGATGAATAGTATTTTAATTTCCTACCTTAAGACTTCAAACAGAGTCTTTAAATCGAACTTGTAATACGCCGGACACAAAGTCAGTTCGCAAGTTGTTTATTAACTCGCGATGCTGTCTTCAAATGTATTTATATAATTAACTTACGAACATTTTTGGACTGTGTCACATTAAACTCGTTACGTGGTAACGTTACATTTTTGACATCATTTATATGCATGATATGACAAAGTTCCAACTATGGTTAAGGTTTCCATAAGCTACATACAAGTTGGCTATGACAAAACTATCAACTGAACAGCCTTATAAACTGACCTTTAACTTACAATCATGTTAATGTATAGTGAGGCCGGTAAAGCTCCGTCCCGGGCGGGTGCATGCCGAGTCTGCCTAAAAGCTCTGAAGCCAGGAGAGGTGTACCACACTTGCAATGGATGCCAACACCGAGTGTGCGAGGACTGCTCATCATACTCTAAACCGGCCAGTGATGAAGATGCTGTGAGTTACTTGCCTTTTATAGCTTTACGCTTGCAACCCTTATATCTTTTAAAAGCTTATAAACATAGCGTAGTCAGCCTATTAATGTTCCCACTGCTGGGACTCAGTCGTCCTCCCTAGGAGAGGGAAAGGGCCGCAATCCTCCACGCGGGGCCAGTGTGAATAGGGAAAAGCTTATTGTATAGGTCATGTATCACCAATTGGCAATAGGTAAATAATAGCACACATCAGTTAGCTAACTGCGTATGTTTATTTTCAATTAGGTTGTATATAGATAGCATCGTATACTAATTTAGAACTTAAATAGGAATATATAAAATAAAGGACATCAGATACTTAACCAAACGTTGATGACAACTGCTCTCTACACCTCACTTGAAATTAAAGGCTATGAAATTGTCCCCAAGAGAGTAATAAAGACGCAATTAGATTCTCCTCAAACAAACCAATTCTGGCAACCGTCCAGACCGCTCCGGCAAGTTATAATAATCATTCGATAAACGATTCGGGGGAAAAAGTAATAAAGACAATAAGAGTCATATGAGGCTGATAAGACACAAAAAATTAATAGTTTGTTATATTGTGGAAACGAACTAATACGGTATATTATTCGTTTTATACTATACTTTCATGGTGGCAAACCATCAAGTTTGACCCATTAGCTTGATCAAATGGGCTTGATGAAACCAAATTAACTTGTGTGGAGACAAAATTCTATCAGCATGACTTGTCTTTTCAAAATTTCTTCCCATACATGGCTAATTTGAGTGGTCAAGATTACTGATTAGCAAAACCTATCACATAAATAAGGTGTCTGAAATAAAATTTTCATACCATAGGGAAAAACAGGCGCGTTATATTGGACACATTAAACCCGTGCTTTCTCCTGTTCTAAATCAGCAACCCGATCCGAGAAATGACCCCACAACACCTGTTAAAAATAATCCTGGAAAAGTTAAAACCCCATCTTACAATGTTGTATAGAGCTCATGGCGGTGCTCAGTATGCCGCCGCAAGGCTCAACCACGCCTGCCGCCCGCGGCTCAAGACAGCACAGACTCACTGCTGGACGTACCGGTGCTAGAAGCCCTGCAGCGACGACACTCGGAGGCCCGGCTCGGCAGCGGCGGCAGCAGCGCTGGCCTGGCCCCGCCGCGCTCGCCCGAACTGAGGCGGCATTCAGACGTGTCGCCGGCCTCGCTCAAAGAGCTCGAGAAGGTAATGTTTATGGATGCTTTTGGAGCATTATTTATGAAAAAACTCTACCCTGAACTATTTACTTGGACTTAATCTTGCCAAAATGAGCCAACCCACAATCTCTTATCATTTTAGTTGTGTCAAAAAAATTCATAATTCCAAATGCTAATTACTACTTACACACCATTACTTATTCATAATTACTACTTACTACACAATACATAATCTACTCCAGAATAGATTAAGATTTCAAATATCCAAAACCCTCTTAAACGTCGTTGTCTATATTTTCTCTTATTTGGATTTTATCCAAAATCATTACAATTAATTACTACAAATGGTAGTGATTTGGGTTGGTTCATTTTGGAGCAGAAACAAGCCCATTTACGTGAGCAACTTGGATCGTATTTGAGCCAAAACACTAACGTTTTTGCCCTTCGCCAGACGGGGCATCGTGGGAGTTTGGGTGAGGTAAACTACAGTATTTACTTGCCCTGCTCCTTTATTTATAAGACCGAACCAATCTTCATCTTATTTTCTCCGAAATTCTTTCTTTTCACCCGCACTCCTACGCTGTCACCTAATGCACTTGTAGGTAGGTCACACATGTAGATAGTTATACACAGGTACAGTTAAAGGCAAACAAACATTATGGACTTCTTATCCTCGTTTTTATTTGGTACAAATAAAGTCCTTTTTGTTTTTTTACTACTATGAAACTTTGTTAAGTGGCCCCAATATATGTGAGAAATCTTGGCTACTGATAATTATTACAATGCGTTCCCGACACTTCTGCATTGAAATGCCTCTGTTACTAAGAATAAAACCTCAATATCTGAGATACATTTTTCTCTTGGGTCTTCTTAGTTCAACAGTCTCAATAAGTGAGACAATTAATTAATAACTAATTTTGAATATTGCTCTGAACAGATTACGACACCTTTGTTTGCAAATATTAGAATTTCTCTGCTACCTCTGTAAATGAGACCACATCACTTAAAACCTGGCTATTTGGGAAATGAAAAGCCTGCTTAAAAAACAAAAAATCTTAGGTCCTTTGAGGTCGCTTGAAACTTAGCTTTTTGAGAAACGAAAAGCCTCTACACATGACAAAAAATCCTTGTTCCTTGAGCTGCGAGTGGTCCAAGTTTCACTGTATTTTCTCCAAGTGTAAAATTTATAGATCTTATAGTCATAAGGTCTTCAACATAAGATTTAGCAACATACACATAACCTTTGTATATCATGCCACATAACAACTATGCTCTACGATCTGAGATAGAATCTAAGTTTTACAGATTTGCCCTTGACTGTTGTTATAACACCATCAACCTTAGTTATACAGCCGTAGTAAGATAACAATGTATTGTGTATGCACCATAACGAGAAAGGTAAACAAAAGCTGTTGCAAAAATGTTTCACAAAACTGTTTTGGAATTTCCGACTACTTTCTAAAACTTATATCTGAAATAATATTATATTGCATTGCATATCGTGCTGTATCAACAACTCCCTGTCTGAAACAACATTGCACTACTTTTGTTCTCCGGCCGCACACCAGAGCAGCATACATCAAATGTTTCATCAAATCAAGAAACAAATAACACATCCATACATTCATTTCAATAGTACCTACTTTATACATAAACTAATTTCTGCCAGCAGCCGCGGACTCCCTTTTCATCGCCTTAAAAATAAATTTTGAAAAATCCTTTCTTAGCGCATGCCTACGTTATAGTAACTTATCTGCGTGCTACATTTCAGCGCAAGCCGTTCAGTGGTTTGAGCTGTGTGATAGTCAGTAAAAGATGCCTTTTATACCTATAAATATGGTTGAACGAAATCAAACTTACGGTTTAGACGGCCGCAAGAGCCAAAATGTGGAAGTGCAAATAGTGAGCAGTATTTGCTGTACACTTGCTGTATGCTACTTTGGTCACTTGTGCTGGTGCAGCCTGTCTTACTTTTGGATCTCATAAACTGTGTGGAATGTGAGTTCGTAACCACGCTGCCCGCGGCGGCAGTTAAAGGGCGGCGGCAGCGTGACGCCGGCGGACTCCCGGCGCCCGAGCACAGTGACGCCGGTGCGCCGCCGCTCCGTGCGCGCGCCGCGCCAGCGCTCCTGCGACGAGGACCAGCCGCACTCGCCCGCGCACCAATCCGCGCCGCTTGCGCCGCCAGCTATATCCAGGAGGTATAATTATATCGTAGCTTTTTAACAAATATTCTTGCTTATTTGAAAGTCATGACCACAAAGCTCCGTTCTCAAAATTATGTTTATAGAATCGTCGCTTAATTTTTTTAAACTGTGTATTTAGGTGAAGCCACATAAATGGGTAATACACTATTCTTCTGCCAAACTACAGTAAAGTTTGTCAGTAGTGTTTTCGTAGATACAGTCTTCTTGAATTATCTATGTTCTTATTTAGGTACTAAGTACTATGGGTATAGGTACATCATCGACAAAAGACAAAAAATATAGAATTATTTTATTTTATTTAAATAATTTGTACCAATTTTTTTGTTTTTGATGTTTTCTTCTTATCTTTTATTATAAAAAAAATTAATGTTATTATATGTGTGTACATAAATGGTTGAATAAATAAATAAAAAAGGCAGATATAAGGTAGATAGATATGTTGTGAAATTTTAGTCATGTCTAATAAATATAAAATACATACACAGCTGGGACTTCGTAGCAGGCGTAGCGCTGAGCAGTAGCCGACAGCTACGGCGTAGGCATTTCGTAGCTTTATTATGTTTTCTATCATATTGGTTGAAAAGTAATATGAATTTTGAAAATACCGTTCTGCACAACCACGCTTCGAACGACCAACTTGAAACGCCAATACAGACTTTTGTTAAGTAAACAACATATAACAATGAAAGCACTTTCCTAATAGATCATCAGCAGTTGACATGGTGGCCGGATCGACATCGCGGCGTGGTTCATATCGTACAGATGAGCCCAGTTCCACGCCGACGATAGCGCCCGGCCTCAGCGTCGACGAGGACCGTCCCATCAGGCGTCGGGGAAGCCAACTGTGAGTAATGCGTGCTTAAAGACCCTCATTTATTTTGTTAGAGCACTTATTAATTTCTTATTAATTACTCGTTATAATATGACAAAATAAACAAATATATTTTCATTGAACAAAATTGGATGCCAATTTTGTCATCTCGGACCACAAAACTTTAAAATATGCTTCAAAATATTAAGGGTGACATTTGGCAAAACATCCTCAAGCAGAAAACGATTTCAAGTTGGGGGAGTCAAGAACCTTAGCAATAAAGAATATGACAGGAGGGGAGGGATTATTGTTAGCCTTTATCATCCATGATCAGTAGGTATTGCCAGTTCTTCATGCTTATATTTTAACGAAGATCTCAAAAATATACATCTTCCTCTAGGCCGGATATTGCAGCCCTACAGCAAAAGACGGGTGCACTGAATGCGCTAGCAGCTCTAGCATCTCGCTCAGACTCGTCATCGGAGACATCAGCCTCGATATCGGCGGCCACATCAGCGGCGCTCGCGGCGGCTGCGCGACAGATGTCCGTAGACGCGGAAGCCATCAAGATCGTCATACACGACGTGGACGACCGCACGCCGCGCCGCGTGTCTCTGCGCCGAGATCCCAATGACAAGGGACACCGATGTAAGTCTTTAACTTGTTAACATACCTGTGCCCCTCAATCCAAATAGAAATCGCACGGTTTCACTAGAACCTTGCGATTTTCTCATAGATTTAAACAATAACAAGTTTTCAATGAAAATACTTTTTCATGGCAAGCTTTTATAGCGCGGTATATAACTATATAATTAATATTCATCAATACCATTCCAAAAAGCTCAAACACGATAGGGTTATCTGAGTTCCTACGGCCACCTTCCGGTTCCATCATCAGATCAGCTTCATGTCATAATAAATTTGCATTGTTATCTGATTTACACATGCATGCAAAATTTCAGCTCAATCGGGAACCGGGAAGTGGATCAAATCTAATTTGCAAGATTTGATTACAGACATACAAACATCGGGACAGGTGAAACTAAATAAAAGCTTGTAAAGATAGGACCATCCGATCGTTTGTTTATACTTGGTCGTCATACAAGACACACGGCATTTTTTAATGTTTAGCTTCGGCCTAGTCGGGCCTGTGTTTAAATTGTGGCGACAAAAAGCCGTGCGGTTTGTCTAGTTCTTACTATATTAGTGTGCCATTTGGAGATAGTCTAGCTTTCTATCTGTGAAATTTTTTAAGGTTCGGTACCTCAAAAGGAATAAACGGAACCCTTATTTGATCACTTTGTTGTCCGCCTGTCTGTCTGTCTGTCAAGACCCTATATCTCGGGAATGCGTGAAGAAAGATACGTCCGTTTATGTTGCAAAAACGTATATTTCGACAATCCAAAGGGAATCAAAATTCAGAGGGTACTTCCCGTTGATCCAAAATCCTGAAATTTGGTATAAAGCAAGGTTTTATAGAACAGGTATAGGAATAAATCTGAAAATATTGAATTTGTTGTTACGTCGTAAAAAAGAAACTTTTTTTGTGATTCGGAAAAATCTTCGAAACTACATTCGGGAATTGAACTATATATATATAGTATACTAACTATATATATATAGTTAGTATACCCAAAATTTACAGTTTTCTTTATCAATGTTATAGGCATCCCTCTAAATTACTTTATAAGGAAAACCTTTTGGAATCAGCCGTTGGCTGTCAACAGGGTGACCCTCTTGGGCCAGTTATTTTCAGTTTGGCTATAAATCCCATCATTCGGCAGCTAAATTCTAAATTCAATGTCTGGTATTTGGATGACGGAACCCTAGGAGGTGACGTAGACACGGTCTTAAAAGATTTAATGTTTTTGAAAAATGAATTTACTTCTATTGGATTACAACTTAACCTATCAAAATGCGAAATTTTCGTCCCCCAAACGACTGACAGACAGACGATTTTAGAAAAATTTAACTCAATAGCACCAAATATCCAAATCACCGATAGAAATTCTCTTCACCTCCTGGGCTCCCCAATTTTCGATGAATCTTTTCCTACATTCATAGAACAAAAAATACAAAATTTTAATGACGTCTCGGAAAGACTTTTCAAAATCAACATGCATTCGGCTTTCACACTCATTCGATACTGTTGTTTTGGACCAAAATTTACATATAGCCTTCGCTCCTCCCATCTTTGGAAACATCCACAACTTTTGGAAAAAGTCGATCAAATTATTAGGAACACACTATCTTCGATCCTAAATGTGGCCTTGGACGACCGAGCATGGCAGCAAGCCACTCTTCCCATCCGGCTAGGTGGCCTCGGCGTCCGCAAAATTTCAAGTATAAGTTTACCAGCTTTCCTCTCCTCGGTGCACAGTACTGAAACTTTAACCAGGAATATTTTATCTTCCTCACTGGTTAATGTTGAGGTACCGTGCTTGTCCGATGCGTTGAACGCTTGGAAAATGGCTTGTCCCAACACGGATTTGCCCGACAACCTGTCCTCGCAGAGACGGTGGGATGTGCCGCTCTGCAGTATTGTACGGAACAACCTAATGAATACGTCGTCAAGTACTGCTGAGCGTGCGCGTCTGCTGGCTGTAGGGGAATGGGAGTCGGGTTTGTGGCTTCAGGCACTCCCGTCATCCACCATAGGCACTATGATGGATGACGCCTCGTTTCGGCTCGCAGTCTGTTTACGCTTAGGCGCACCTTGTGTTGCTCCACATCGGTGCCACTGTGGCGAAGCTGTCGACAGCCTCGGACACCATGGCCTGTCCTGCTGCAGGAGCGCAGGCCGCATAGCACGGCACGCTAGCATCAACGACATTATTCGTCGAGCTCTCGTCACCGCTGGCGTACCTGCCGTATTAGAACCTAGCGGCTTGGTACGTGACGATGGGAAGAGACCAGATGGTATGACGTTGGTGCCGTGGAAGGTGGGTAGGCCTCTGGTGTGGGACGCAACCTGTGTCGACACCCTTGCGCCATCCCATGTTCTTAGTTCGGCGGGCTGTGCCGGCGCTGCCGCTGCGGCTGCTGAGACCCTCAAACGGCGCAAATACTGTAATCTTATTGGTAATTACAGTTTTGAGCCGTTTGGGGTCGAAACGCTTGGGTCATGGGGTCCGAGTGCGCGTCTCCTTTTTAAGGAAATTTCACGCCGTCTGATCGACACTTTGCGTGACCAGAGGGCTGGCTCGTTCTTCGCCCAAAGAATTAGCATTGCCATTCAACGTGGCAATGCTGCCAGCCTTCTGGGCACATTTCCGGATGACAGCGATGTGGAGGAGTACTTCGACGCCTGAGTGTAATAGGTGTTTTTGTATTATATGTACATAGTTAGGTTTAGTTTAATAGTTTTTATAGTTTGTATGTACATATTTCGGTTTTAGTATAAATAGTTTAGTTATTATTTAAGTTTCATATAAATTGTTTCACATGTTTATAAATAAATGTTATTGGTCCAAATAAAAAAAAAAAAAAAAACTATATATATAGGTAAGTTTGTACGGAACCCTCAGTGCGCGAGTCCGACTCGCACTTGCCCAGTTTTTTTTTATAATCGGATCGGTTTTTCAAGAATAAACTTCTTACCTCTTTATGGCCCCAAAACAAAGTTAGATGAATTACATACCTTGCCATAGGTTTTTAACCACATTCAAGTTATTTGGGATACAAGTGTACAGTTTCAAAAAACCACAATGGTTATGATTTTTCATGTAAAAATTCAACAAGTAACGTTTTCATCACCACTTTCTGTTATGACGTGTGTCACATCCACCGAAAAATGTGGTTAAGGCAAATGCGTAATCACAAAAATATAATCTGAACAAAGGTATGTAGGTTATTGTGGGAATGATTCATTACAGCTCGCGGTTTTGGGATGCGCGTTGTCGGCGGCAAGCCGGACGCGAGCGGGCGGCGCGAGGCCGTCATCGTGTGGACTGTGCCCGGCGGGCCCGCCGACCTCGCCGGCCTCACGCAGGGAGACAAGGTGACCAACACTACATTTATGCGTACTCATTGCTGTGGCTGGGACGAATAATTGTGAGCCCAGGCCAGATTTAAGGTCATGTCATTCTTGGGGGGTTTAAATGACGATAAAAAGACAACACATTTTGTTATATAAGATCTGATAAGATCAGATTAAAACTGGCAAAACTCCAGACATGCATTGTATCGAAAAGAACAACCGTTGCGTCGCAGTGTAAATTACTTAAAATTATAAGTAGAATTTTATATATTCTTTCTCGTATTTAGATATCGATACACATCATCAAATCATAATTACGTAAAAAGTACATCCGTTAAAGTAAGCATCGTTCCTTTGGTATCATTTCCCCCCACTTATTGCTTCACATTGCTGGAGTTAATTTCTTTTAAATGGTGTTATTACAGTGGTCTTAGACAACCTTAAACGTTGGAAAATCATGAGCGTAACCTTAAAAAGGAGTGTATGTCATTATCTAGTATTGACATTACAATTGTATAAAGGTGTTGGAGTGGGGCGGGGTTCCTCTAACGGAGCGCAGCTTCGAAGAGGTGTGTGCTGTGCTTGAGCGCGGTGGAGACAGCGTAGAACTGCTGGTGGAGCCAGCACCACAGATGGATGACCCGCCATCGCAGTCCAACCAGTCTTCCATGCACCACTATGCGCTACACGGTACGAACATAGTCCTTTCGTAAATGACCACGCGTTAAACGGTACCTACATACACACATATTTACACTGTGCTTTTCTAATCACCATTAAGTAGGTACATAATCTTCTGCACGAAACGAAACGCCATCCGCTGCGTTCGGCGTGGTGTCCTCAATGTGGCGCGGATGGTCGGTCAAAGATACAGAAGAACACTCTCACTAGGGGGCCCAGCGCAGCGGATGGCCTTAGTTGTGCTTCGTTCTTTGCCTAATTTGTTATTATAATAGAGACAAAACTTTATGCCATCTAGATGGTCAAAGTTTTTATAAATCGCCACTTTTGGGGGCTGAACTATGCAACTGAGCAGTTTCAATCGTAAGCGAACGAATATTGGCATCGTTTATAAATACAGTGTGAATTTTTCGAGTGGGCGTGGATGGCTAAATCCGAAGCTATATAGAAAAATATTCTACAAACTTTATCCTAATTAGCAACACTTGGCTACACTATTAAATTGGATGGTATAATAATACCCAGTGTGTTTTTTATTTCAAAATAAATGTGTTAGGTTCCTGGCTAGGATTTTTTTTTTCAAAAATATTAATATGCAGTTTTAATTTTTCACCAAAATCGGAACTGCGACCCCTTTGAGTATTTTTCACCATTCTTTATAGTTTCGGATTCGCATACAAGCCCACTTAAAGAATTAACCTTCTTTTAAATAAGATCTACAGTACAATAATATATATTACTACATAGATAATTTTATCAATTCGGACTGCACAGTTAAATTGTTCAAAATGGACTAAAGGATGCACAATTTTACTATACCACACTACCAGAAAACACCTTACTCTTTATAGCTAATTTTATATTTAGAACGTTTTATTTAGAAGCGTAAAATATCAATAATAATTAAACACTGCACGTACACATAACATTAACAATGTACACATTTATGTAAGATACTTTATCATCTTTATATTCTGTTGTCTTTTCTAACCTGACCTGTACATATGATTGCTATGTTAACAGCATTTTGTTCTCTACCTGTCTTGTTCCGCACCATTTCTCGAGCCTTCTTCTTGAGCAGTATTACGGTATACTTTACATTATTTTGCATTTTCCTTCTTTCTAGCTTGTTTTATTTACTATTGAGTTCAGTAACACACCTCGGTGATAGTACATGAGTCTGTGTTTTGATTCACAGAACCGGATACCGACAAATCACCATCGTCGCCGACCCGACGGAAATTGCCGAAAACCCCGGTATAATACCCATACATAGGCTTTAATTGTAACAATCTGTGTTGTGAACCCATAAGACATTGAGCCCTGCGCTCGCTCCTTCATAAACTCTTGTAGAGACTGTCACTCAGTGCCTCCTCCTCTGCGCTTTTCGGATCATTCATTACTACACGTGTGGTCTTCAAGCATTGTGCTAGAATGTTAATAGATCATCTTCTTTTATATCAACTTATGAGGACTTTAGGCTAAATATATCCAATCATTTTTATAAGAATTCCAGAAGCTAATCTGTTGTGTTGAGAAGGTAATTTAGTATAGATTAAGATGATCCACTAACTAGAATCACGATTGAACTTCATTTTCCGTTAGTTGGTAACATATTTGAGGATGAGCTTTAAAGAGACGAGCCCTAGAACGACTCCAAATGGAACAATTTGATAAACAACTATTGTACAGATTTCAGATGAGAGAGATGTGATGTAATTTCAAAGTTAGTTTAATGATGGTGCTTCCGGGCATAATGTTTGTTCCATCGCTCGTTTCATGTCACTGAGGCCACGCGAAGCGCGATCACAGCTCTGTCGTCGGCCCAGTTCTGTCCAAACATAATCCAAAGGCGCATCGAATGTATCTTGTAGAGGAATGTTTTGCCTTTTGATTCTGGCTGGGTACGGGGACGCAGTACAGGGGCTGGTCTCCACTGATCTGCTGTGATACTGTAGCACTAATCAGTCAGACATCTTCCATGTTAGTCTAGTTGTAAGAGATTAGTGTTTCTATATACGATGGTAGATGTACTTTAACTTTGTTAACCTTTACTATTTAGAGAAAGGGATGCTCTGTTTGTTTACTTGAAATATTTATACACCTACATATATTTTAAACTTTATTTGTTATCTATATTCGTTATACGTTACCGTTTATATAATGATAATCCTAAGTGAAGTGTGTGAAAAAATGCTACCTACTTATTTTCAGATTTTTATTTTTTCTATCACCCGACCAATTTCATAATGTCGCCCTCGGCGCCAGGCGGAATTAGGGAATGATCGGCAAATACACAAATATCGATGAAACACATACGAATAAGTAAGTGTAGTCAGAGGCTAACTACAGTTTTAGTGTTCGATGGTAGATTAGGGGACTCGTCCCGGCATCGAATATCATCTATAGGATACCGTGGATGAGTAGCGCTCATTGTCTACCGACAGTACGAATAAAGAAGTAGTGAAGCTAGATTCGCCGCAGCTTTCAGCTTGGCCAATGACAACAAAATTTTACATTTCTACTTATAATCACGATGGCAACGGCACAAACAGTTCACTTCGTACACCGAGTTAATTGAAGAGACACCAGTGATACAGTAAGGTAGTGCCAGGAGAAGGTAGAGGCAGCGCAGCGACGAGGACGGCGGCGGCGGAGCGGCGGCGCGACTCACTCCCGTTTGTACCGTCTCATATCTAGCGCATCGAGTGTCTGTTACCGAGTCTTGCTGTTGACTTAGTTTAGTGTGATGCCGCACTTGCATCGAAGGCGCTCGCAGCGACTAGAGTCTCGTTAGGAGCTTGGAGTGGTGGCAGCACGGTACACCGCACTGGAACACCTTGTCGACAGGCGCGCACCGACGCTTCTGTCATGTGACGACGACACCTTACAGCGACACGATGTACATAACCGCTCTTACCATGTAGTTGATTGTTACGACCCAGTACTTACAGAATCAAGTATGCATGAAGTTGCACAATGTCGATATGTGCATCTAGTAAAAAGCACCGTATAAGACATGCAGCCTTTGTGTGTGAAATAAGTATTGATTCGAATAATGTGTTTACGTTCAAGCTAAATGGAAATGTCTGTACAAATACTATATTACGTTTTGTCATTGTTATGGTGAAAATACACGTGTGTATCGTTAACGCTTAAAGTTTTAATATGTTCTTTCATTATGATACTGTTATTGTCAATGTGAATGAACGCGCCGATGCAATTCATACCATCATGCTCTGCAATAGACACATTTCGCAACTCCAAGATACCGATGTTCACTACAGTCATTTAATAACTCACTAAAGTAAGTCAGATTTGATTACGTCGCTGGCATCACCTTTTATTGAAAATATATAAACAAGGCATATACATAAGCCATAGAACAAATAGTACTTAGAAGAAAATAAAAAGCTTTCCTAACGCTTTAGTTGAACTATCAGGATTTAATAGAACTTTTTGAAAGATCTCTTTTTGTACATTTTAAATTATTATATATCAATATCTATAGAATTTAAACAGTAGAAGACAACATATATTCTTTCGCTAAGAACTGCAATTTTTTAATGTAGACTTTGGTATAGACTTCCCCAATCCTATAGGAAGCTTGTGCAACAAACACTATAGATAAATCCTAGGCATAGCTAGGCCACATGACGAACTCGAGTACCTTAGAGAATGTCCGGGTGAACGTTTTGTTTCGGCTACAGACGTAGGTACATGCAGCTTGTGAGACCGGTATCAGCATGATACAGCTTCCTGCATGGCGGATGAGAACATCCGATTTTATTCATTACTTTGTGTTTAATAGAAATGCCTCGGCCCGACGCATGTTACTATACCGTAATATTTTGAAATGGATATTACACGTTCTGAATATATTGATGGAGATATGAATGCATTGCTATAAATCGCACAGAATGGATAACAGTCTAATGAATTTCTCTCTGGCTGATGAAGGATTGATAAATAGCTGATGGTTGCTGCATGTTACTTGATAAAGTACATTGCATTCCAAGGATTTATTACCGACTTAGAGTTTGCATATCAGATCTTGGGAAATTGTTATATTTTGTTATTTTTTCGTTCATGCCGACGTCACCCTTGTTTGTTTAGTAGATATGTGCGACTAAGTTGTATACCATGTGACTTTGTTGTAAACAAATTGTATCTAAAACACATCTCAGGGTTATTGGTGTACATGTTTTCATATTGGTTCAAAGTTATTAATATTTCAAAATATTGTTAAACATGTTTATTATATGAAAATAATTCTTAACCAATAGCCCTAGGAGTCGCATTGTTGTACAACTTACACTGTATGACGGGAGATTACATGTTGCTGCTTTGCGTGTAGGAGCAGGACCGTGCGGAGCGTGAGAGGCAGCAGCGCCCGCCCGCGCGTGCGCAGTTGCAGGTGTGGTTTGAGTGCGACCTGCGCAAGCTCATAGTTGTGCTCATCGCGGCCGATGACCTTCCACCAAGGGATCACACACTGGGATACGGCGACGAACCAGAAGCTTTCGCTCGAATACGGCTTTTACCATCACTGTGAGTATATCGTTCTGATCATTTTTTTTTTTTAAAGAACGCACCTATAATATTTTCTTTTCCACAGTGAAAGTTGCCCACCAGTGGAAACGGACCCGGCGTCTGCTTCATGCAGCCCGGTGTGGAACGCCACGCTCAGCTTCGGTGGCCTCACAGCTGATACGCTAGCAGGACGAGCTTTAGAGCTCACGCTATGGGATGCCTGCCCTGGCATTGACCCTGTTCTGATCGGAGAATGCACCGTAAGTTATTGTTAGGTATTATATATACCTACATATTCTTCTAAAGTTTGGATGTATTTTGTAGTAATGTACTTGTAATCCCCAGGTTGCAATGTGAATGATAACTCCTACAGACTCCTCATTTTTTTTAGTGTTTGTCTGTTAATTCAATTTGACAAATAGTCTAATCTATTTGCAGATGGAAATCGAGAAAGCATTCGCAGAGGAGCGCGCGGTATGGTGGACATTGGAGGAACGTGGGCCACGCTCGGCCAACGCATCACCACGCGGTTCGCTCACTGGTGCGCGTGCATTACGCCGCGGAGACTTCGCCTCCCAGCGTTCAGTGTCAGGTACCGAACGCGGATCCAACCCCACCTTGTCCGGATATGGTCGCTGCTCACTTGTCAACTTCAATGCTATCCTTTCTAAAGCCTGCTCCACATTCGTCAGTACTTATGATTTGGTCGTCAAATTTATATAGAAAGACGCAAACCTGGTGTTAACCATATATTCAAATACCTACTTCAAAGGACATCAACGGTTCTCCCTGATGAATTTATTAAGCACACGTTTAAAAGTTCTTATCGTTGGGTCAGTTTTCAATAACTCGAATAATTAAAACATAAGGGGTAACAGTCACAAACGTAAGACTTGTAAGACTTATTTAAACGTTCGTGTCTTTTCGCAGATTTTGTCGCCGATTGTGGAGTAGACTTGTGGTCCCAGCTTTTCATGTAAAATCTATGTAAATTCGTTTATGTGTCATGGTATAATAAAACCTTTTCATTTTCACATTTAATCTGCTTGACTTACCCCGCTTTCCCGGAGTCTGTTTGATGTTTGTAAGGAGGACGTGGAATGTCTCCAGGGGACCTTAGTTTGATGCACCGTAAACGCGTCGGTAACAAGATAAGTATCATATTTCTCAGTTGAAATACCCAGATGATTAGTGAGTGACAACCATTGTAAATATTTGTTGTTTAAATTTACTGAATCGGTGTAAATTAAAAAGACATTGATGCATGTTTCAATGTTCGTCTAAATTAACTTCCCTTTTACTGATGTCTTGGATCCGCGCTTAACGTATACCTTGACTTAGGATCCGTAGTTTTTCTTAACAAACGTCCTTGATATAAATTTGATTGTTATTGATTTCAGATGACGTGGATTCCATCGGGGAATGCGCATCGTTGCTCCATCCGGACCACGCATGGGTGGGAGGTTCGCGCCGGGGCTCCTCGCAATCGGAAACTCTGGAAGTGGAAGTTTATCAGCTTGGCAAAGATTTCTCTCGATCTTTGCCAGGCTCTCGTCGATCTTCATTCCAACAAGCAGAGAAGGGTAATGATATCTTTTACGAGAGGACCTCAAGTAATTAAACTTAAGTTCATTAGCATCTTTTGTGCTACGAACAGGGTCAGTTTATGAGGGGTACCAAATGAAATGAGCTCTAAACTGTGTTAATACGTGTAATGTAATAAACCGCAGCAATGTACTAGAGGTGAGGTGTATGCGCCTGCGAGGTAAGCCATGTGTGTAGTATATTAGTGGCGGTTGTATAGAAGGTGGTGGCGATGTGTCGCCGGCCGTGAGCGCGCGGCGCAGCGAGCGGCGGCGCTCGTCGTGCGTGCGGCGCGACCCCGACGACATCCTGCGCTCGCTGCGCGCCGTCAAGGGCGAGCTGGGCCGCACGCTCTCGCTGTCCGGCTCCACGGCACGACGTAAGTCACCTGCTTTTATTGTGTTCACCTCCACCTCACACAACATACTTATCTGTCCCATATTATGACCATGAATGAAAGCCTCTTCGTCAACGATCGAAGAGTCAATTTTTAACTTGATGCTTTCATATCATTGAAATATTTGAATAAGTAATAACTACTCTAACCCATAATCTTTGATTTTCAGATTAATAAACTCAGATCGAACAAAACACCATTCCATTATATCAGTATATAACTTATTAGTAAAAATATGTATCTCCTCTGTAGAATCGACCCAATCACGATTAATTAAGTTCTGTTTTAGATGTTTATTAACACATTTTATTGTTGAACTATAATACCTCCCTTTCGGCTTGTTGCCTTTAAAAATCATGTGCGATAATAAGGTGAAACCGAAATATGTAAACTTGTCCAATTCGACTCCCCCAATTACACCACAGAAATCATTAGACAATGCGAACATTGAGGGTAGTACTGATTTGTACTGTGTTGTGCTTGTTTGGTCAGCAGCAACGGACCGTTAGCACCTCGGTAAGCGACTACTCGTTCGTGCCCGCGCCCGCGCGTACTCCCGGCAGGGTTTGTCCGTGCGCGTGTCGTGTACGCGATCCCTTGTGACGTCCGACGGCCGCCTGCTCCCGCAGCGCACCCTGCCGCCGCGGGCCGCGCGCGGAGCCCGGCCGGGCCGCGCCGCCGCGCCTGACCGGCAGGCGGGCGGGCCGGCGGGCCGAGCGCGTGGGCCGGGCGCCAGGGTGCGAGGCGGGGCACGTAGTAGCATGGGTCATACATCGCTTGCGCGGCGGCCGCGCGCACGCACCGTTGAATGTGGCTGCGCCCGAAGCTTCTCATCACTTCACTGTGTCTGTACTGTACTGTCCTGACGCATGCCCGGCCGCGGGCGATCACGCTCACTTCATCTGTCTCTGTGTTCCGTCTGTTCGGCTGCCCGTCTACGTTCATCTCGATGGCATTGTGTCGCCTAGGATGTTTGGTTTCATTACCTCTGCGAATGTCACTCATTGTTACAAAGCGCATCTATTAGATTTCTTGTAAATATAATTTATTAGCCTTACTTAGGCCGTAGTTAAGTTTGACGTTTTATTCAATACGTTTTATTTAAATCTATCGAGTAGGGAAGTAGATACACTTGTGAAGCGTAGGTCGCGGTCGCGCATGACGTAGCGGACTCTCGCGGCTCGCCGAAGCCAGCCGTGGCAAGAGTTATGTTTCGGTACTCCTCCACCAATCGCAAGTTTTCCTAAAAATCAAATAAATGGCTGTTCATGACACGGAATGCTTACCATAATAAGTTGAGGAACGCTTCAGACAACTATTAGAAATTCGACTCCACTCTTGGCTGCACACGATATAACGCTTTCTCTTTCATTTATGTGTTTAGGAAAGGAAAGATTCGATTCTATGTGAACGAAAACTGTATACATTTGGCACGAAGCTGTTTGACGTGCTTATTTTATGTAAATGTTTATTTTTCATCATTTTAAGTGTTCGATTGAATGGTTTACTATCATTTTGTACTTTGGTTTTTGTTACTTTTAAATGTTTAACCAATTAGAGTAAACACTAAATGATTGCCCGCCGAATCCGTATGTATTGAGCCGAGGTGGAGTATCTGGTGTATACGGGCGGTGCACATTGGGTGTGGTTGTACGTTGTATGTGGGTGCGCAGGCACGGCCACGGGGCGCAAGGGCAGCATGTGGGCGGCGGTGCCGGCGGCGGCGGCCTGCGACGCGGTGGGCGACGACGACGACAACGTGCCGCTGGGCCCGGGCCAGCTGCCGCCGCGCAACGCACACCTGCCGCCGCTGCACGCCGAGATCAATATCAGTATCATCATGATTAAGGGACAACTGGAACTCGAGGTTCGTTTTACTTTTTTGTCATGTTGGTCTATCAAAACAAGGAATGACAATCATTTTTAATTTGACACATTTTCCCAATGCTAAACAAAAACCTCCCCAAAATTTTTCAGGAATTATTTTCCAGAACCAGCCCTTGTAAAGTAAATGCTAGAAACAAAATTAAGATTGTTTTCTCGAAAAAAAATCTGGAATACGTTGAGTATTAAATTTTTTTGATTTTTCGTCAACCCGTACACCAGTATTGTTTTAGCCAAGTATTAAAAAATTAATTAGGTATTAATTTTGGAAATTTTATTTAACACTTGAAGATCGCTACCGACCAAAGTTAAAAAAAAAATCTGCAAACGCCAATCTGTCGACAATTGATGCAAAAATTGATCCTTAACTTTAAATGATTGAAGCAACTGTCAATACATTTTTTTGTCATTGACGCAAATATTGTCAATCCCAATTGACCGTTTTGGGGGTCCTTTATTGAAGCTTGAATGTGGTTTACTTTTGTTTTAGTTACGGTATTTAGTTTTTATCATTTGGACTATTCTAACAACACATAACTTCAAGTATTTTATAAACAAGAAACGGAACAGAAATATGGTTAATTGGAAATTTGGAAACACTTGCTCAGAGTTTGTGCGAACAAAGCTACTCTCAGTAAATGACGCGATGTGTTTATTTTCTCATTAAATAAACCTACAGATTGTTTTGGTACCTTAGATAAAATATCGTAACAACAAAAAAAATACTTGAATTTTTTTGGCATTTCATGCGAGTTTAACCAATAACATTCCGAGGTATAGGAAAAAGCAGAAAGCAACAGTCTACGTCAGATCAAAAAACTGTGTTAGGGTGTTTTTAATATCGTGCGGTTTTGATCACGCATGCGGAATTGCCCCGCATGCATAACTCCCGCAAATGTCCTTTTCATATAAGTATTTATTGTAATGCGTGGAATACGCACGCGTGCCCTGCGCGGAGTCCCCGCATGTTTATCGTCTATTTTACACAACCACTACTCATAGCAGCCCGCAGAAAACTAGATCGTAGGCAAGCATATCTCACGCTGTGTGAAATTTTCTGCATGCGGGATAATCCCGGGATAATCATCGTGATTAAATCCGCACGATATTGAAAATACCCATATATATGTCTCATATCATGTTTTTTTTTTTTAATATGGTTTTAATTTAATTTTCAATTTTCATGGGTCGGTAGCGATCAGTAGCGACCCATTACTTGAAAATATTTTTCAATACACTTACTCGAAAACTCGCTCTTTTCCCATCGCTTTTTAGACACGCCATAGTCTGTTTTCCGTACTAGTGCAGAAAACTGCGCGTGCTCTCCCCGCTACAATATTATTACATTACTCGCATCAGGCTGGGCGCGCGTCGATCCCCACGAGTCGCCGGTCAACCCCCGTTTATTCATTTCTTCGTAAGTGTATTGAAAAAAGTCGTTTGATTCACGTGCAATTTTGTCACGACCGAGGCGGAATTCGCACGAGCCGTAGGCGAGTGTGATGGAGCCGAGGGCTGCAGTGACAAACTTTCTGTACTTGTATCAAAATGTACCTACTATAAAAATATCGTAGTCTGTTTTTAGTAAAATAAACCAATTTTCGGGATTGATTGAAAAACAATAGCCAAAAACATTGTTTTTGGTGTATTAAGTTTTATCCTATCAGTTTTTTAAACCCAATGAATTCTGAATAATTTATTTATTTATTTATTACAGCTTGAATTCCGAATAATTCTGAAACATAATGACATGATTGAGATTTAATTCAGTATTGGTAAACAACCCAGGTATCACACGCTCGCCGCGTGTACGGCGTGAACGGTGAAGTGCCGGACTCGTACGTGAAGTGCTACCTGCGCGACGGGGACAAGTGGCTGCATAAGCGCAAAACGCGCGTCGTCCGCCGAACCACTGAGCCGCACTTCAAGCAAACGCTCAAGTATCAGGTACAAGTAAGAACACGTACGGGGTTTTGCCGCACTTTTTTTCTAATCAGGTTTTGAATGTTAAATAGTCGTAGCAAGGCATACCTCCATCACATTTTGCATTTTTTATTATCGAACGCAAAAATCATTCACCTTTTCCTACCAAACACTTAGATTTTTGTAGAATTTTTGTTTGATTTTTTTTCTTAGATTTTAAGTAGTAGTAGCTGTAGTTGCACTTTTTTAACGTCTTTAATTTAACCTCTTTTTTGATAAACGTAGTTAAATTATCTCACACTTAAACCTTTACAAAAAACAAAGTAAATAAATATGGAGATAAAATAGTAAGAGTAACTTTTTTTACTGTACAATAAAGTTCATTCTATTAACTTTATTGTATAGCATATATAATATAACGTACACTAACTGTTACTTTACTCCATGTTTATTAATAAGGAGGACAGAGTCGACCATCTAGGGCAAATCGAGATAGTGAAAGAGTTGAGGCCATAAGCTTCAC
Organism: Mythimna impura; assembly: GCA_905147345.3. Classification (NCBI taxonomy): domain Eukaryota; kingdom Metazoa; phylum Arthropoda; class Insecta; order Lepidoptera; family Noctuidae; genus Mythimna; species Mythimna impura. Next base: position 14,655,275 of record LR990357.1, on the reverse strand, counting down.
TGATCAGTCATTTGGAAAACTCTGATGAAATCGATGCGTACCTACTAGAGTGCGTGTTTGTCATGGAGATTTCCCGAAAAGCATTTTTCAATACACTTACTCGAAAACCCGCTTTTCCAGGCACGCAATTTACTGTTTTTCGCAATAGTGTGAAGAAGTGCGCAAGCTCACCCCCGCCAAAATTTGAGTTTAAATACCAGGCACTCAGAAAGTTTTGCGAAAAAAAGTTTTTATGTTTAAGGCACTGGCCACTTGTAATTATTTTGAAAACTTTGGTTATTTAAAAGTAAAAATACCATTGTTCGAATTTTGAATTTCTCTCCACATTTTTTCGAGAGCCAAATCAAATTATCCAGATCCAAAACTCCGAGAGCTTTCAGCTCGAACTTCAAAATCGTTTCGAATGCCTAGGAAGCTCTGTGGACGAATACAACGATGGGTTCGTGGAAACTGTCCATACGGTCGGGTCTAAATTCTATAAGACTCGTACAAATAAGAGCAAGAGGCTCACAGATCGGACTCTCCAGCTTATGAAGGAAAGGCGTGAGATGATTCTGCAGTCTTCAGACGATGCGTGCACATATCGGCTGCTCAATAAACGGATCTCTAAGTCCTTGAAACGCGATATCCGTCACTTTAATACTGGAAAAATTAAAGACGCGATTGAGCGAAATAAGGGCTCCAAGGTGTTTGCAAGAGATCTGTCTATTGGGCAGAGCCAGCTCACGAAACTGAAGACCGAAGATGGCAGAGTCATATCCGCCAAATCGGAGCTTCTGGGAGAGATCGAGGCTTTTTATGGACAGTTATACACGTCAATCACAAAACCCACGACGAATCTAGCAAACAACCCAAGAGCTAGGTTGACCCGACACTATACCAAAGATATCCCGGACGTCAGCCTGTACGAGATTAGGATGGCTCTGAAGCAGCTTAATAACAACAAGGCACCGGGTGATGACGGAATTACAGCCGAACTCCTGAAGGCGGGTGGTAAACCGATCCTTAAGGCCCTTCAGAAGCTGTTTGATTCCGTCATATTCGAGGGAAAAACACCACAGGCATGGAGCGGAAGTGTGGTGGTACTCTTCTTTAAGAAGGGCGACAAGGCCCTGCTCAAGAATTATAGGCCCATCTCACTTCTGAGCCATGTCTACAAGCTGTTTTCCAGAGTCATCACGAACCGTCTCGCGCGCAGGTTCGACGACTTCCAGCCTCCCGAACAAGCCGGATTCCGAAAAGGCTTTAGCACCATAGACCACATACACACGCTACGGCAGGTTATACAGAAGACCGAGGAGTATAATCTGCCTCTCTGCTTAGCGTTTGTGGATTACGAGAAAGCCTTTGATTCGATCGAGACTTGGGCTGTGCTGCAGTCTCTCCAACGGTGCCAGATTGACTATCGGTACATCGAGGTGCTGAAGTGTTTGTACGAAAACGCCACTATGTCAGTCAGACTGCAGGACCGGACCTCGAAACCTATTCTCCTGCAGCGGGGTGTGAGGCAGGGAGACGTCATTTCTCCGAAACTGTTCACGGCCGCAATGGAAGATGTCTTCAAGGTTCTGGACTGGAGTGGATTGGGCATTAATGTCAATGGCGAGTACATCACTCATCTTCGGTTTGCCGACGACATAGTAGTCATGGCTGAGACTACGGAAGAGCTCAGCATAATGCTCAATGACCTCAGTAGAGCTTCCGAAAGAGTGGGTCTTAAAATGAACATGGACAAAACCAAAGTCATGGTAAATAACCATGTAGCACCCACTCCGATCAAGATCGGAGACTCTGCACTCGAAGTTGTAGACGATTACGTCTACCTTGGACAGACAGTCCAGTTGGGTAGATCTAATTTCGAGAAAGAGGTCAACCGTCGAATCCAACTCGGCTGGGCAGCGTTCGGGAAGCTGCGCGGTATCTTCTCATCCAATATACCACAGTGTCTCAAGACGAAAGTCTATGACCAGTGCGTGTTGCCAGTGATGACATATGGTTCCGAAACGTGGACGCTCAAAATGGGCCTCATCAGAAGGCTCAAAGTCACCCAAAGGGCAATGGAAAGGGCTATGCTCGGAGTTTCCTTGCGTGATCGAATCAGAAATGAAGATATCCGCAGGAGAACCAAGGTTGCCGACATAGCGCGAAGAATCGCCAAACTAAAGTGGCAATGGGCAGGGCACATTGCTCGCAGAACGGATGGCCGTTGGGGCCGAAAGGTTCTGGAGTGGCGACCGCGTACCGGAAGACGCAGTGTCGGAAGGCCCCCTACAAGGTGGACCGATGACCTGGTGAAGGTTGCGGGAATCCGATGGATGCGAGACGCACAGGATCGTTCGTTGTGGCGACGTTTGGGGGAGGCCTATGTCCAGCAGTGGACGTCTATCGGCTGAAATGATGATGATGATGAATCAAATTATCGTGTCTCATTTAACCTTTTGAGTGCGTTATTAGAGAGACAATAGTAAGACAATGGCGCGTGAACGCCGGCGTTAATGCGGGGATCAACAGCTTAAAAATGGATCTGCATCGAGAACATTTTCGTGCGATGATAAAATGGCCTAAAACCTGATGAGTCATTTGATCGACTTCAAATTGCTTTTATGGATGAAGGACCTTCAAACGCAACCATCTACCGCTGGTATAGCGAGTTCAAGCGCGGTCGCCTTACTTTGGGGAATGAACAAAGGAGTGGTTGTCCTACGACGGCTGTCGTGGAAGAAAGTGTGCTGGCAGTAAAAAAATTAATTCAAGAAAACAGGCTAATTACATACGAAGAGATTTAGCATACACTGCAGATTGGTTCGGGAAACGTGCAAAAAATTCTACACGAGCACCTTCGCGTAAGAAGGATAGTTTGCCGCTGGGTGCCGCACAACCTCACTGAAGCTCAGAAGCAGGCCCGTGTGGAGTGATGCCGTTATGTGATTCAAAAATTTGAAGCAGGCTCGTCTCGGCGCGTCTACGACATTGTGACAGGTGACGAATCCTGAATTTATCAATACGGTCCAGAAACAAAACGTCAGTTGACAATTTGGCTGTTACAAAATGAACCAACGCCTACGAAAGTGAAGCGATCGAGAAGTGCAGGGAAAATTTTGATTGCTAGTTTCTTCACTTTGACGGGGTATCTGATTTCAATTCCATTACGAGACCAAAGCAGCATAAACGCCAAATGGTATACCACAAAATGCCTGTCAGAAGTTTTGTCTGCAATGAGCAACAAGCAACCGAACACCGGGCTCCGCGGGGTACTGCTTCACCATGACAAAGCGCTCAAAACGAGGGACTTCCTGGACACCACACCGGTCAGAGTCATGGGGCACCCTCCTTACAGTCCTTATCTGGCACCGTGTGACTTCTTTTTGTTCCCTAAAATAAAAAATCTCCTAAAAGGGATACAGTTTTCATCACCGGAATACGCGCTAGCAGCATTCGAGACAGCCGGCGGACTGGAAAAAATGTTTCGAAAATTGGTTCAGACGCATGAAACTTTGTATACAGGCTGGTGGAGAGTTCTTTGAAAAGATTTAATAAAAATATTTTATCCATAGAAGTTAGTTTCTCAAAACTTTCTGAGTGTCCCACGTAGTATCAGGCTGACCGCTAATCAATCCCCACGAGTCGCATGTCAATCCCCGTTTATTTTTACCTATATCTTCGTAAGTATATTGAAACGTCGTTTGATACACGTGGAAATTTATCACTGCAGCATTGGAGCTAAATGCTGCAGTGACAAATTTCCATCTTAATTAATTTTTAACATCCTCGTGTAAATAAATTCAATAACAAACTTCCTCCACTTGTATCAAAATGCTATATAAAATAGACTGTTTCCATTTCAGTAAAAGTCTACATAATTTTAGATATTTGGTATACAAACACCGTAAATGTTTAGGCGAGCGAGGCGCTGGGCCGCACGCTGGTGGTGATGCTGTGGCAGCGCTGCGGTGGCTTCGAGCACAACCTGGCGCTGGGCGGCGCCGAGATCTGCCTCGACAAGCTCACGCTGCCTCAGCGTACGTACGGCTGGTACCCGCTGTTCCCTGCCACGTCCTTCGCCAACGACGAGTCCCCCGACTGATCCAGAGAGCCGTCGCCGGAGCGCCGCGATGACGATTAGCGCTCCTCGACGGCTCACTCCCACATGATCGTATTTATCTCCGCCGTGCATAACCAATATACGCCCACAATGCTGCAAGTATCGGACTGTATAAGTGTTGTAGTTCATCAGTCAATGTAAATACTGTGGTGACTATAATACCTGAAGATATTCTTTGCTTATTTAGTTCCAAGGCAATATAATTATTTTTTGGCTGCGAGAAAAAAATATTACTCATGCTTTCATTCCAACAGAAAAATATCCTTTAAGACGGGTCTGACAGGACTAATACAACACCATTTTAGACTGTAGTTTAATAAAAAGGAGCTTATTGTAGACAAGTGCTTCAATTTTTTAAGTGTGTATGTTATGTCCAGATATGGATGTGCCTAACTACCGATTAGGCCTTTGATATAGTAATTTATTATTAGCTCAAGGGATATTGTATTTTATTTAAAAGATGACTTGATAATTGCGCTTAAAATCTATAAAACATAAATATTTGTAGCAGTTTTGTGTTGTATAATAAATCTTATAAATGTGTGTCACAATATAATTCAGTAAATTCAGAATACTTAGTATAGAACAACAAACTGTAGATCATTTCATGTGAAGTACAATAGTCTATAATAGTTATAAGATACTTATACTGTGCAATGTGCGTGTATCGTACTATCGTACTTCGTACCTATCACTTTCAATTCTTCGCAATACTTTCTTAGAAAGTTTTTATTTTGTAAAAGTTACAAAACATTTTCCTTTCTCGACTATTATATACGTATCGTTAGTGTCTGTGTAACTTGTACCTATTTCTAAGAACTTAGATATTCGAACCAACACTATCTTATAGCATACGTCATCAAAATAAACCCCAACTTCGACACTTTGCCTTATATGATTAATACATTTCTAAAGTTATTCTAGTGTGTAAGCGCGTCTAGGTACTATTCTTCCAAGGTTGTGCTTTAGTGAATTTTCCAACGTATACCTACTTGATTTACAAATCATCTCTATACCAAGTGGTAAAAAACATTATTTCTTCGTGTCAAAAATCTTACTCTACGAACTGTAAATAGTTATTGTGAAATTGTTTTTCAAAATTTTCTACGCACAACATTTTCGTGATAGAATTTATAGTTAACCTTTTATAAAACCTAGATTGAAACAAATGTAGGTACTTACCTTCACATTTCCGACAAAACCTTAATATTTCCATTTCCGAAATATTGCTACATTACGTGTTTAGAAATCATGTTATAGATGTAGACCGGTAATTTCTGCGTTGTAATATTCATGTGATCTGTTTAAAATAAGAAACGATGCAGGGCGAGGGCATGCTGGCTACTCGCAGCCCCGATCGCCTGCGTGCTCGACACTCCGCGCCCGCTCGTGTAGTTAGACACAAAATCATTAAGTAGATATTTAAATATTCGTGAGATGAATAATATTTTGATCATCGGTGTTAGTAACAAACTACATATCCTGTGAGAGGTATTTAATGTAATATATACTGTCGAAATCTGTGTTCTTCCAGTGCTATCATAGCTTAGTGGCTCACCTGACAATATTTCACTTGCTTACTTGCGGCCACCGTAATGTAAAAGGGTTTGGACTCTGGACAGTGACGCTGTGAGCAGCACGTCACACGAATAGCGTCATCGTCACTGCCAGCAATATTGCTCCAACGAGCTTACGGTGCGTCGTTTTATTTTATTTTATCGTGGTTGTACATTTTCCAAGAGAGAGAAGTATTTATTAGAGATCTAAATATTCACTTATTAGATAAACTAAATATTAAAATACTCGACTAATAATTCAAATGCCTAAATATATATCAGGTGTTAAATATATTTTTACACTATAATTTTTGTATTCGATTGCGTTGAACAAAGTATATACATAATAAATTATTTATAAATGTATCAATGAAAATCTAGATATTTAATAATATAACTATCAATTCTGACAGAGTGTTAGGATCGATCTACTTACGCTTATTATCTTGATATGTTAGAGTTAACAAAGTAATATTCTTACGTAAGAACGTATGTAAAGACATAATCTAATATGATGTGCCTCGATGCCCCGATACCGCCGATCAGCTGATCACTCCCCACTGACACATATCCGCGTCGCGCACTCCGACCGCACACACGTAGCTTGTGATATGGTATCGGATATCATACAATGTACCTTCCTTACTTTAGCTCTAGTTATACCTACATATATATCGTTCCTTCCTAGAACATGATCATTTCCACATTCCGTGCCTTGATAATTGCTGAAAATGCATAAAGTTGACACGCGTATTTAACGCACTAAAGAAAAGTTCTGAAATATAAATTTTCAGGCCTAAAATCAAACACTCGCTTAAATTTTTAAAAAAAAACTGAATACATTTTTATATTTAATTTTATATTTATATTGAAATTTTCAGCTTTAATCACAGGAACGGAATGGAACTCTACAAATCCTAGTTCGTAACAAATATTATGTGTCAAAGTATATTATTAAATAAATGTGATAACAAATGAGTTTATTATAGCGATATAAACAACCAAAACTGGCGTTTTATTAACTTTCCTGGGTTTAAATATTGATGGATGGCATATTTGCCTGAAGCCTTGTCTAAATTTAAAAGAAATACTAGACGAAAACTGCACTAACGGACCATAAAAACTTCTGTTTCATTGCAAATCATTCTAATGCAACTAAACAATTATGCCTAATGAGAGGAGGATAACACGATACAAATAAAAAACACAACAAACTTATCACTACATGCCTTTATTAAATCCACATAACATAATTACATTAAATAGAGAGATGCACATTAACAGTGTTACCTGTTTGCAGTAATTAATCGCAAGACGTCTCTGCGAAAACTTTCGATAAAATCTCGGGTGGTTAATTGTGACCGAATGATCCATTACAAGGTCCACCATTACTAAGACATTCGAATGAGCATAACACTCTCATCCGCCAGGGCTTCCGAAACACAGTTAAAAGTATAAATAAGTATACGTATTTGGGTGGGTCACACCGCAACGCGAAAATCTTGTACGACTTTCTTACATTTTGAATGAAACATTTAATACAACAGACTGGTCACACTGCGCTTTTCCATATTACATTACGATGCGTTGCTGGCCAATGCCACTTTTTTATTTAAAGCCTACGCAGACCGAAATGGCATGGCAAAGGATTTTGCCGCCAGTCAGCGCATACTAGCCACTTAGATACTGCGGCATTCCAGCGCCTTGATACACATTTTAGTCATAAGTAGCGTTTGATAGAGAGTTGGCGGGCGCCGGCGTCCTTCGGCATGCAGTTGTCTACAGCAGCGCGCCACGCCATCGCGCCGCGGGAGCTCGTGACGCGTCTTTCAATGCCGTGCGATGATAGCATATCATAGGAATTTACGTCGTATTTCTATTTTGATATGGTTGAATGTCAATTGTTAAAGTTTAAATCCTTTGCCATGACGTCCATGTCTGCTTAGGCCTGTAAGTGTACCTGGTAACCCTAAGGCAAGACTACTGGTGGTTTGGTGGTACACGTTACACATGATGGTAATCCGCAGGCCCACACCACTGCTCCACGTGGTACAGCAGCGCGGCCGGCGCGCCGCCCCCCCGGGACGCGCTCACCGCTCGCGACCACCACTCGCGGTTCGCGCAACGACCTTTTTCAACAAAATATTACCTTAGAATGGACATATAAAAGCATCATGTGAAAATGAAAGACCCTACTACATACTGGCTAGCGATTGAAGATAAAGAGATTTATGGCAACTACTTTAACCAGTGTACGTTACTACCTTCAGACGTGTTTAAGGTGAGGGCTCCAGGGTGCCCGTTTTTTTGCAATATGCAATTTTCAGTATCGGTTACTATGGTAACAAAGATTATATCTCACTTAATATACTCATCAAAACCATCTTCATAACTCTCTAACTTAGAGACAAGGTAAAACGTATTTTTTTTACTAAAATGGTACATTTTAGCTCTTCTTCTCGAGCTGCAAAAACTTCCGAAATTTATGTTTTCTTTACAAGCTTTTATTTAGTTTCACCTGTCCCGATGTTTGTTTGTTTGTAATCAAATCTTGTGTTGTGGACGATTACGTCTACCTTGGACAGACAGTCCAGTTGGATAGATCTAATTTCGAGAAAGAGGTCAACCGTCGAATCCGACTCGGCTGGGCAGCTTTCGGGAAGCTGCGCGGTACCTTCTCATCCAATATACCACAGTGTCTCAAGACGAAAGTCTATGACCAGTGCGTGTTGCCAGTGATGACATATGGTTCCGAAACGTGGACGCTCACAATGGGCCTCATCAGAAGGCTCAAAGTCACCCAAAGGGCAATGGAAAGGGCTATGCTCGGAGTTTCCTTGCGTGATCGAATCAGAAATGAAGATATCCGCAGGAGAACCAAGGTTGCCGACATAGCACGAAGAATCGCCAAACTTAAGTGGCAATGGGCAGGGCACATTGCTCGCAGAACGGATGGCCGTTGGGGCCGAAAGGTTCTGGAGTGGCGACCGCGTACCGGAAGACGCAGTGTCGGAAGGCCCCCTACAAGGTGGACCGATGACCTGGTGAAGGTTGCGGGAATCCGATGGATGCGAGACGCACAGGATCGTTCGTTGTGGCGACGTTTGGGGGAGGCCTATGTCCAGCAGTGGACGTCTATCGGCTGAAATGATGATGATGATGAATCAAATTATCGTGTCTCATTTAACCTTTTGAGTGCGTTATTAGAGAGACAATAGTAAGACAATGGCGCGTGAACGCCGGCGTTAATGCGGGGATCAACAGCTTAAAAATGGATCTGCATCGAGAACATTTTCGTGCGATGATAAAATGGCCTAAAACCTGATGAGTCATTTGATCGACTTCAAATTGCTTTTATGGATGAAGGACCTTCAAACGCAACCATCTACCGCTGGTATAGCGAGTTCAAGCGCGGTCGCCTTACTTTGGGGAATGAACAAAGGAGTGGTTGTCCTACGACGGCTGTCGTGGAAGAAAGTGTGCTGGCAGTAAAAAAATTAATTCAAGAAAACAGGCTAATTACATACGAAGAGATTTAGCATACACTGCAGATTGGTTCGGGAAACGTGCAAAAAATTCTACACGAGCACCTTCGCGTAAGAAGGATAGTTTGCCGCTGGGTGCCGCACAACCTCACTGAAGCTCAGAAGCAGGCCCGTGTGGAGTGATGCCGTTATGTGATTCAAAAATTTGAAGCAGGCTCGTCTCGGCGCGTCTACGACATTGTGACAGGTGACGAATCCTGAATTTATCAATACGGTCCAGAAACAAAACGTCAGTTGACAATTTGGCTGTTACAAAATGAACCAACGCCTACGAAAGTGAAGCGATCGAGAAGTGCAGGGAAAATTTTGATTGCTAGTTTCTTCACTTTGACGGGGTATCTGATTTCAATTCCATTACGAGACCAAAGCAGCATAAACGCCAAATGGTATACCACAAAATGCCTGTCAGAAGTTTTGTCTGCAATGAGCAACAAGCAACCGAACACCGGGCTCCGCGGGGTACTGCTTCACCATGACAAAGCGCTCAAAACGAGGGACTTCCTGGACACCACACCGGTCAGAGTCATGGGGCACCCTCCTTACAGTCCTTATCTGGCACCGTGTGACTTCTTTTTGTTCCCTAAAATAAAAAATCTGCTAAAAGGGATACAGTTTTCATCACCGGCGACGCTTGGGGGAGGCCTATGTCCAGCAGTGGACGTCTATCGGCTGAAATGATGATGATGATGATGACGATGAATCAAATCTTGCAAATAAATTAAATTTGATCCACTTCGCGGTTACCGATTGAGCTGAAATTTTGCATGCATGTGTAAATCAAATGACAAAATAAAATTATTATGACATCCATCTTAAGTGGTTTTTTCTCGTTGTTCCGGTTTAATGGACTTTTTTGTATCTTCTTGGTTTATTATGAGCTGATTTGATGATGGAACCGGAAGGTGGCCAGATAACCCTATCGTGTTTGAGCTTTTTGGAATGGTTTTGATGAGTATTAATTATATACCGCGCTATAAAAGCTTGCTATGAAAAAAATATTTTCATTGAAAACTTGTTTATTTTTAAACCTTCGCTGTATGCTGGTAAATAAAACAAAAAAGTATTATTAAAATTGGTCCAGCCCTTCTTAAGTTAGTTAAAATAACCTAACCTAAAAGCTCACAATATATCACAAAATATTTAAGGATCGACGCGCCGTTATCATAATAGATAGATGTATAACATCATAGGGCCCATGTTTAATTAATGTATCACGACGGGTCGGGTTCCGTCGAGCTGCCATTTAATAAGGCTATATGTCATCAGCCGCAGCCAAGTTGACGACAGCGATAATTAATCATAGCTTAGGAAGAGGACGAGCCGATGTGTGAAAAATTACTATTTTGTTGGCAATGTGCTTGTGACGTATATAAGAGGTTTATATCAACAGATTACTTATGTGTATGTTTTATTCATACTTAATATTATAAAAGTGAAAGTAACTCTGTTACGCTTCTACGGTTAAACTATTGAACCGATTTTGATGAAATTTGGTTCGAAGGAAACTTGAACTCCGAGGATGGACATAGGCTACTTTTTATCAATCTTCGACTTCGATTTCGCGTCCGCAATATTCATACCAACATTCACGCGGACGAAGCCGCTGGCAGAAGCTAGTTATTTATATTTTCAGCACATTTATGATGATGTATCTTCGAAAGGAGTATTAGTGGCCAAGTAGATACGAAGTCGTCATAGTAACGAAGAGATTGGATGGCGTGAAAGAGTAGACAGACAGAATGTACTTTTTACACCACCTGCTCGATAATGCATTTTTATATGTCATACAACCATCCCTTAAAGCAAGTCATTCCGTCCCTAGGGAGATAATGCAGTATGGGCGATCCCTAGGGAATAATGAGATTTGAATTTGGAACGTCAAAAATGTGAATATAATAGTAGATTATGTAACTAGGGGATAAAACAGTGTCTTTAAGTCGCGGGTGGACTGGCATGTTGAATTCCGAACGAAACGAAGGTTGCTAATTTTAATCCCGAACGTTAGTGAGGGATTTATATAATTAACTCCCGAGCATTGCGAGGGAGTTAATAAATAAACCTGAGTGAAGTGAGGAATTCAAGCCGCCCAAGACAAAGACAGCTTTATTCCCGTGTTGGATACTCTACTTTTTACACCATCTGAGAGATAATTAAAAGATAATTTAGTCAAACAAATCATACATTAAAGAAATATAAGTATTATTAATCTTAACTGTCACTCAACATGTTTTGAGATTTGAAACAAACAAAATTCACTACTCTATGATTCTATAGTTTCAATTTTCTCGAGCGCACCCGCTCTTTCATTACTTTTTTTTAGAAACTCGTCAGTAACCACGTTTTGTTTTTTTTTTTATTAGTGGCCAGTTTGAACGTCAAAAACCGTCAAAATTAAGTGAACTAAAACGTACGTGCATCAAACAAGTTTATCCAAAATTCAAACTGGCCACTAACAAAAAAAAAGAATAAAACGTGGTCGTGGTTACTGACGAGGTTCAAAAAAAAAAGTAATGAAAAAGCGGGGCGATAAAGTAAATTGAAACTATAGAATCTTATTTGTTTGTTTCAAATCTCAAAACATGTTGAGTGATAGTTAATATTAACTTGTACATAATACTTATATTTCTGTAATATTTGATTTGTTTTACTAAATTGTCTTTTAATTATCTCACAAATGGTGTAAAAAGTAAAATATCCAACACGGGGATAAAGCTGTCTTTATCTTGGGTGGCTTGAATTCCTCACTTCACTCAGGTTTCTTTATTAACTCCCTCGCAGTGCTCGGGAGTTAATTATATAAATCTCTCACTGTCGTTCGGGATTAAAATTAGAAACCTTCGTTTCGTTCGGAATTCAACATGCCGCCCGCGACTTAAAAACACTGCTTTATCCCCTAGTCACATAATCTACTATTATTGTACACTAAACAAAGTTTTCAATTCCTGTTATCGCGCTATAGGGTACTTAAAATATTAACTGCTAGATGAGATTGACTGGCCCGTTGGTCTAGTGGTTAGTGGCCCTGACTGCTAAGCCGGAGGTCGTGGGTTCGATTCCCATCCAGGACAAATGTTTGTGTGATGAGCACGATCATTTGATCTATGTCTGGGTGTAATCTATATATATAAAGGACTGACTGACTGACATATCAACGCACAGCCAAAACTACTGGGACTGGGAGCGTGAAATTTTCCACAAGGATTCCTTTTATGATGTAGGCAAGCACTAAGAGAGGATTTTCCAAAAGTCACCCCCTAACGGGATGAAACGGGGGTCTAAAGTTTGTATGGAGAAACCTACTACCACGCAAGCGACGCCGTGGGCACCCGCTAGTTTATCTATAATATGTATGTATTTAGAAATATATAAGTATGCTTATCAGTTGTCTAAGTACTCATAACACAAGCACTGATTAGTTTCAGACTAGATGACGTGTAACGGTTGTAAAAAAAAAATATTTTTAAGTTGACGTGACAGATTTGGGGGAGGAGGAATGAACAATTAACTTCTACTGCTGACAACACAAAAATGTCCTCTGGGTGGACAAAGAGGGAATGTGTCAGACTTTTACTGACTAAATAAAACCCACCCGGGTTCCTTCAGTTGCATGTTCTAAGCGTTGTTCCAGAGCCATGGTAACTCTTTCAAACAATCTCGCAAAAGCACTCTTGTCTAACAGAGAAATATCGAACATTGATCGTTAGTACTCCACTTTAATGGAATTACTCCATTATGGCGGTTTCCTTTAACGTTATTAACAGTATCTAATATTAAGTTTAGTCTGAGAACACCCCGTCACTCATGCTGACATCTCTTTAGGCACGCGTGGAACACTACGCGCCGTTGACGTGACAGATTACGAGTGAAGATATTAGTTAGTAATCAAGCACCAATTAGTCAAGAAAAGCTTTATTAACCAAGTAATTAAAGCAAATATACATGGTGTCGGACGACGAGCAATGAGTAAATCGTCCGGACTGAGCCCGAGTCGCCGACGGCGCGTAGTGTTCCATGTGCACCTCAAAGAGATGTCAGCAAAAAAGTAGAGGCCCTGCAGCGCCAAAGCCTACTGGGGCCATGGCTTGTCCGAAAGGAAACCCTGGGGTCCGGGAACGGAAAGCAAAAAAGGAACATAGGAGTGGGTTTTAGTCAGTAAAAGTTTGGCATGCCCTCTCGCCCCACCCTAGAGTGCGAGAAGTCATTGGATGATTACCCACCTAAAAAAAATACATGGTGAGATAAGAATCGTTTGTGATCGGAGCTTACCGTTAGTAAAAGTGACGAGCCTGGATCCTAAAGGATAGCCGGTCACCACGCAGCAAGATTCTGTATCGCCCACGGTCGACGCATACAATTCACGACTGTCCACCGGCAATGTCTGTAGAAACAATAATAGTAAATTTGTTAGAATAAATACTAATAACAGGTATGCCAAATTAAAACTACATTTTGTTGTCAATAAATTGCGAGTTACTCGAGGACCAAAAATTCACCACCACCATTAAAATAGAAATTAAATTCTTAATTTTCTCTTTTTTGTTACTAATCCTAGTGTATAATTTTTAGAATCTAAAGTGTTTATTAAAAAATGTTCCTATGTTGTCCCAAATAAAAACAATTTATTTATTTTTATACTACAATTTAATTACTGCAATTGATCTAAATGGGAGAACATTTTTGAGAAACAGTAAGTATCAAGAGACTGCAATAAGCTTGGTTTACTCCAAAGTATGAAAATTGTTGTAAAATCAACACTTGAGAAACACAAATTCAAGTCATTCAAGAAAAACTAGAGGACATCAGGACTTGTCATGACTCAGCCCGATAACCTCTTTAAAAAAGGACCTTCGGGAATAAAATACCTCAGCTTAAAACACTAAATTTATTGCCTGCAATTAGTAACTCTGTCTACGAGAACGATGAGACGTAATCTGTCCACAATTAAGTTAACAAAAGACCAATTAGATTTACATCTTAAATCGATTTAATACTCCTAAAGTCAAGAGACATAAAACTTTCGTTATTTGGAAACTCGTAAGCTTAAAGTTTTAGTAATCCCGCGGTCCTCACGAGTTCTTTGATCCGGAAACTCTCATTACGATTTAAATAATTTATGTGAAGTCTCAAGTTCGCAAACTTTTCGAAAATGAAGATGACTGTGAGGGAAATGGAGTAGGAATATCAGAAATGGTTTGTTAGAATATTACGAAAAGTAGGTAAAACTTGAAATTACAAGTTTTTTGTAAGAATTTTTTACACGCAGTAAGCCATTTAAGTGGGGCGTACTCAAATGCCTTACTGCGTGTAAAAATTTAACGATCTCATCAATTTCGTAAAAGAAAAGAAATATCTTTTGCAGAAATGACTTCAGTCTCAATTTAATGAGTAGTCAATAATCTACGCGCTTTAGCACAGTTGTTAACTTTGTATCGTTACTTTAATGGTGTCAGATATTTTAAATAAGACCGTAACACTTTTTATCCATACTTAATTATATTATAAATCCAAAAATAAGTCTGTTCATACGTTACGCCTTAACGTCTGAACAAAATTGGTACATGGGTTAATCACATAGCCAGGAATTAGGTATAAGATACTTGTTATCCTATGAGTATTGTTGCTTTGGGATAGTTGTCTATTTTTATGCGGGTGAAGCTGCTGGCAAAAGGTAGTAGTAATATTATAATTGGGAACGCATTTTTTATCTTTTCCGTTGCAAAAGGAATTTGGATGAAATTTGACATACGACTAGTCTGACTTTTTAGTCTTTACATCCCGGAGTATGTTCCTTTAAGAGCGGGCAACTCGAGGTTAATTTCCATACAACCGCTCTTACGTGATTATGATGTTATTACACCTCTTTCTCCAGATATTTTGGATACACAGCTATCTTGTGGATATTATCTAGGCTTTTATGGACATCAAAACATAAATTTGTGTAAAACTAATCTAGTAAAGACCTCTGAAAATCTGCTATTTTACGTGAACTTTGGCCCTCCATATTGTAATAATATATTAAAAATATAAAAATGTATATCAATAGAAGCCTTGCACATTAACCTTTCGTATGCCGTAATTAGAGACACAATTAAAAAGCGATTGTGTCTCGCGTGGATCCGCCCACCGGGCATTCAATGAGTTAATTGAGATTCTGAATGACGACAATTTTTCTGAAAAACTTTTAAGGGTTTAAAAAAAACACGCTTTTTTTTACTTCCTGGAACAAGTTTTGTGAAATATTCGAGTAAATCACGGAATT
This sequence comes from Mythimna impura, assembly GCA_905147345.3. Lineage (NCBI taxonomy): Eukaryota > Metazoa > Arthropoda > Insecta > Lepidoptera > Noctuidae > Mythimna > Mythimna impura. Next base: position 14,639,813 of record LR990357.1, on the reverse strand, counting down.
ACCGAGTGCCAACCGAGTTTTCAGGAGCTACCTCTCTTTTTTCGTATTGCCTCTTCATCAAACATCGCGTTGAATTGCGTTAGATGAAGCAACTAGCTTTTAAACCATGATCGACGTTGACGATGGGCGAGTGGAGAAGGACCCTCTTAAGACAATTTCTAACTTACATGCGGGTGAAACCGTTTGCTGAAGCTATATATGAAAAAGACAGCTATTGTGTTGCACTTGCCTGTTCGACGGCTTGGTCCATAGAGACGGCGAGTACCCACTCTCGTGCGTCTTCCAGTGCAGCACCACGCACACACCCACTTTCTAGCAGCAGTGGTGTGCGACTCCAATCCGTGCACTCTGCATTGTAAAATTCATAATTACAAGCTTAATAAAAAAAAAAACTAAGCGCAACCATCATCATCATCATCATTTCTGCTGAAAGACGTCTACTGTTGGACGTAGACCTCTCTCAAGCGTCGCCATAACGACCGGTCCTGTGCGTCTTGCATCCAACAGATTCCCGCGACCCTCACCAGGTTATCGGTCCGCCTTGTCGATCCACCAGAAACGCAGCCATAAAATAACAGAAACGATCATCCGGTAGTTGTACATGTACACGTATGATAAAAGAAAACTTTGAAATTGAAATAGTTAAAACAAACTGAAGGATCAGTTATCTATATTTAAACTGACTGACTGACAAATCAACGCACAGCCGATACTACTGGGACTAGGAGCGTGAAATTTTGCACAAAGTTTCCTTTTATGACGTAGGCGAGTACTGAGGGTTTCCTAATATTCACCTCCTAACGGAATGAAACGAGGGTCCAAAGTTGTATGAAGAAACCTACATTCATGCGGGCGAAGCCGCTGGCAGAAGCTAGTTCCTCTATAAAAACATAAGATTAAAATATTCAGTAAATTAATACCACATAAAGTCATTGCTGCATACCGGGATCTACTAATAGGTAAAAGGCAGGTACCAATAGATGAAAGAATATTGAACTAATAAGTTTCAATTATCTTTGAACCACATACAAATATAGGTCTATTAACAAAATAGAAAAGTTAAATTACCAAAGTCAGTATAATCTAGCAGATGCGCAGAGTCATCATCAGCCGCTTCAGCGAGGTCAAGACAACGATTGAGCAACACGAACGCCTCGCGCGCACCGCTCGCGCCCTCCGCCCGCACCGCCATACCGCACGCGTAATACGCTGCACAGAGTAACTTTAAATTAAAAAAAAAATACGCAGAGTCCGTATTATACTATCACGCTTAATCCACGTCCGTCACCCAAGCTCTACGATGCATATCTGTGTGCTACGACTCGTACCCCGACGGCTAGGATGTCAAAAGTCAAAGTGAAAAGTTTTTATTTCACATAGACCTACATGGGCACTTATAAAACGTCAGAAACTAGTGCACGGTTCCAAATTGGTCGTTTCCTAAGGAGAAGAACCGGCACCACACCATGCGTGTACTACCTGTTACACTGCTTCGCCCAAACGCTACGGCCCGTAGTCTATCTGCTAGGCCGCGTAGCCCAAGCGCTACGGCCCGTAGTCTATCTGCTAGGCCGCGTAGCCCAAGCGCTACGGCCCGTAGTCTATCTGCTAGGCCGCGTAGCCCAAGCGCTACGGCCCGTAGTCTATCTGCTAGGCCGCGTAGCCCAAGCGCTACGGCCCGTAGTCTATCTGCTAGGCCGCGTAGCCCAAGCGCTACGGCCCGTAGTCTATCTGCTAGGCCGCGTAGCCCAAGCGCTACGGCCCGTAGTCTATCCGCTACGGCCCGTAGTCTATCCGCTACGGCTCGTAGTCTATCTGCTTCACCGCTTCGCCCGAAGGCTACGGGCCCGTCGCCGTCGGTAGTCTAACTGTTACGCCGCGTAGCCCGATTGCTACGGCCTATAGTCTATGTGCTACGGTGAGTTTATTATGTGCTACGAAGCGTAGGCGAAGCGTTTTAACACGTACGACACATTGTCGATAATTTTCAGCGAATGTTCTATAGCGCATAGCCCAAGAAAAATTTGATTGTTTGCACTACTAACCAACATCTGCTACAATGATGTCCGTATACCGAGGCAAAGCTCTCGCTGCTTTTGATGCTATTTGAGGCACGTGAAGTGCTATTAATAACGTTATTGCCTGCAACAGACAAGAACACCCATTTTTTTATAGAAATTTATACCTGGAATATCATAAGAAAGCTTATGAACATTGGAACAATGTAGCAAACATCAGCATTTGCAGTCACCATGACAGATGCAGCATCTTTCAAGGCTGAGACAGATTTGGGTACAGTCGACACTCTAACTAGCAGCTCACTGCACACTGCCTTAGCGGGAAGCGCGTCACTGCCTGTTAGAGAATTAATATTTTGGCTTCTATAGATCTCACCTGCAAGGCTCTATCATCGGCATTTGCAGTCACCATGACAGATGCAGCATCTTTCAAAGCTGATACAGACTTGGGTGCAGTGGACACTCTAACTAGCAGCTCACTGCACACTGCCTTAGCGGGAGGCGCGTCACTGCCTGTTAGAGAATTAATATATTGGCTTCTATAGATCTCACCTGCAAGGCTCTATCATCGGCATTTGCAGTCACCATGACAGATGCAGCATCTTTCAAAGCTGATACAGACTTGGGTGCAGTGGACACTCTAACTAGCAGCTCACTGCACACTGCCTTAGCGAGAGGCGCGTCACTGCCTGTTAGAGAATCAATGCCTGGTTCTCCACTGCCGAGGTACTGACGTAAAACGTCCAGGACTTGGGTTAACACTTCTGGTGGTTCCTCACTTTCGATGTCTATGCCTTCCATACGCTGTTGGAAAATGGAGATTTGTTAGTACAAATATTTGCTGGTGGGTTTAGAAAGGTTGTAGTTTTACTGCTCAAGTGTTGAAGGGTAAATCCTATTTTTGAGGTGGAAAATCATCAAATAACTTCTCGCGCTCCGGGTGGAGCGCGAGGGAATGTTATAGTTTTACTGACAAAAACCCACTTGTGTTCCTTTAGTTGCTCTTTGCGTTTCAGAGCTACGGTAACTTTTTCGAACAAGCAGCCTTAGAAGGGTATATCCCTGGGTTTAATATTATATACCATAATGTTTAGCATATTATTGCTTTTTACTGGGCGGAATATATTACAGTACTAAAAAAGTGTCGATAGTATTACCAATGCTATGGACGAATCTTCGTTAGGTTAACCAAAAAAAAATTGATTTTCTTCGATTTTTCCATCCACACGCAACTATTTTTCAAAAGTTCTTTTTTGACAAATGGTCTACTTTTCATTAAAAAAAAAATACTTAATCCATTTATAATAATAATAATTAAAATCAATAGATTTTCTTATTTGTTTATCCTTACATACACCAATGAAGCAGAATTAGTTCAGAACTGCAACTTTCTAAGATCGTGTGCGCGATGAAGTGGTAGTCATCAAAGGAGCGGCGCGAAGGTGGGTCGCGTATGTACGCTTGCCTAAGCAGCATCAAGTCAGTGCTCCTCCAGGATTCCACATGTACCAAATTCCATTTCAAATACATTCTTTCACAAAATGAGGCTCATGCCGATAAACTTTTCAAAGCAATACTCATGGACTCATGGTCTGTAGACAGTAAAAATTCAAGATTCAAGTCCATACCGGGTGCGCCTTAAACAGATGTGCAGTATACCGGAGCGCGTAGTGCGGCGCCCGGGCGCCGGCGTGCGCCAGGCAGCGCGCCCAGTGCCCCGCGCGCGCCAGCCGCTCCAACCCTTCCGCCTCCGCCTCGGCCTCCGCTTCCGCTTCTTGAGGAGCCTCCGCTTCTTCTTCTTCGTATTCTGTTGAGACACCTGTTTTTCTTTATTATTATTGATAGGTTCGCGCTTAACTACTATCTCAACTGATGTGATCGAAGATGGAGCACGCTTGCCTAGAGGTAACCTATTTACTCTTGACTTAAAGACCCCTAAAGTTTGTAGTTATCAGGAAACATACGACTCCGACAGAAAATAACACTTCTTAGCTGTACACACAATGAATGTTTTCCCAAAACGTTTTAATGGGATTCAGTAATTATTTATTTATTCTTATAACTGTACGTATGGCAGAGTGCATGGTGAGCAAAATGTATGTGAGCGAGACATATGGGCAAACGGGCAGTGACTACGCACTGGCCCATACGATCGGTTCTCTCACCGGGTTTAAACACGGAAATTAATTCGGTATCTAAATTCAGTTTTTACATATATTGATGTTCCGAGACCCCTAGGCAAGTTTTTGAACCCACGAACCCTAAACCGTTAAGTGGTAACCCCAAACGTGAATTACGAGTACAAACGTAATACGTGACGCGTAATTAGGAGACTGCCACATCAGTGTGCACTCTGATTGACTTTATACGCAATTACTAGTAGAACTTTAACCACCCAAAATACAGGCTCCAGTACTACCAATCCTAAAGACCAAAGACAGTGAATTGGCATAAATCAACATCAAATCAAAAGGAAAATTCCAGAATTCCAGACAGACCACTCATGGCAAGGCTTGGACAATTCAATTGGCTCTTTAAATTGATATTCCGAGACCCCTAGGTCAGACGAAGCAGTACTCATAAATAGGGCTTAGCACGTTCGTGAACCCACGAGACCTAAACCTTAAACAACATCTGTTGTTAATTAATAGGACAGCAAAGCTATGAACTGTTTTTATAAGCACACACACTAACTTAAGGTGCAACTCAAATCAGTAAGTCAGATATGAATATAGGGGGATAAAAACAAAAAAAAAAAACTTAAGGTGCAAGCTATGGGCCCGAACGCGGCCGTATTCTCAATGAATGGCGCTAAACTCAACAATTTTGGTTTAATTTATTAATTTGTTTAGTGCATGGGAGCTTTATTAAGTCAATGAAATGGTATTTGCTAAATTCAGACAATCCACTTTATTGAACTTAGTCAATTTACTAAACTTTTGCACTATCGATCAATCAAAAATATAAAATTAAGATACGTACCCACTTAATTAGATACCTTACTACTAAACAGAGGTACCAACTCGCACTGGGCCCGCGTGGTGGATTACGGCCTATCCCCTCTCCTAGAGAAGGAGGCTTGAGTCCCAGCAGTGGGAACATTAAAAGGCTGATTATGCTAAACAGAGGTAACTCTATCAACGGTCTAGCGCATAACACTGACTCCAATTATTCATCGTCGCCTTGTTCCGGTTATTTGGGGTTGGCCCAGCACGTCTTTTTTCTTTCATTCAGAAAGAGATCAAATAACTACGAGTGTACATTTATTACCTTGTGCTTCGTCGTCAGCTGTGTAGCCTTCAGTAAGAGCGGCTCGAAGTTGCTCACCGATGTCATTCTGACCGATTGCAGCAAACCTGAATACAGTGTAAAGTCGTCACTTGATTTAACGACAAACTCTTTGTAACGTCGGAATTGCTTGACTTTGGTTGGTTTACCTTGTTTTCTATACAATAATACATTTTATATAGCGCCACGCTTACTCTATATAACGATAATGCTATGGTATTACAAATCATTAAGCAGTATTTTCTAAGTTGCCGAAATTGATAAAAACTGCAGCTGTGTACGTTTGTTTGTTTACTATTTTGTTGATTTTATTATCTAGCACATGTTTAATTTGACTGACGTGCCCAGGATTCTAAGAAATTTTGTCTTTTATTTTGTTTTGATGAATTTGCAGTTGCTTACAGACTTTCGAACTGTAAACATGGCGTGTAAACGAAAATCTTTGCAAACATATATTATTATAGAATAGTAAAAGACTATCTTCCATTTAACGACTGCTCTCGATAACGTCGTAAAATGCTCAGTCCGTTATGTGCCGTTATACAGAGTTTCACTGTATGTTTAAAATACATGATATTTTAGAACAGAATAAAATATAATATTACACAGATTTCACACAACGCCATCTAGTCCCAAACTAAGCAGAGCTTGTGGTATGAGTACTAGACAACTGACAAACATACTTATATATTTCTAAATACGTACATCATCATCATTTCAGCCGAAAGACGTCCACTGTTGGACATAGGCCTTCCCCAAGCGTCTCCACAACGACCGATCCTGTGCGTCTCGCATCCACCGCATTCCCGCGACTCTCACCAGGTCGTTGGTCCACCTTGTGAGAGGCCTTACAACGCTGCGTTTTCCGGTGCGCGGTCGCCACTCTAAAACTTTTCGGCCCCATCGACCATCCGTTCAACGAGCAATGTGCCCTGCGCACTGCCACTTTAGTTTGGCGATTCTTCGGGCTATGTCGGCGACCTTGGTTCTCCTGCGGATATCTTCATTCCTTATCCGATCACGCAAGGAAACTCCAAGCACAGCCCTTTCCATTGCCCTTTGGTTGACTGTAAGCCTTCTGATGAGGCACATTGTAAGCGACCACGTTTCGGAGCCATATGTCATCACTGGCAACACGCATTGGTCATAGACTTTTGTCTTGAGACACTGTGGTGGTTGGACGAGAAGATACCGCGCAGCTTCCCGAACGCTGCCCAGCCGAGTCGGATTCGACGATTGACCTTTTTCTCAAAGTTAGACCTACCCAACTAGATTGTCTGTTCCAGGTAAACGTAATCGTCTACAACTTCGAGTGTAGAGTCTTCGATCTTGATCGGAGTGCTAGACTACATGGTTATTTACCATGACTTTGGTTACTGAACGTAGTTACTCACGTGACAAGCTATGTAACGTCACGTAATAAGCTAACTCAAGCTAAACCAGTAATACTAGGTACCTTTCAGCAAGTATATCAGCAGCAGCCTTGCGCCGTCCATCGTGCAGATGGTCCCTTGCCAGCCTGGCAGCTCGCAGCGCGGCGCGCTCGGCCAGGCGCGGCGCCGCAGCGGCGGCGGCGGCAGCACTGGCGGCGGCCAGCAGACGCACCGCGTCCCACCACTCGGCGGCGTCGGCGTGCTCGGCCGCACGCTGGAGAAGAGCGGGCACTTCCCCCGGCACGCCCTCGCCGGAACTGCCGCTGCTGTCGGGCACATACTCGCGGGATACGCGAGCAGCTTCGTCCCATAGTTCTGTATAGGGATGACTGATGATTTCTTTCTAATGACTTGAAATGAGCGGACTAAACAATGTCAATTCTACTAATGTCTCGCTCTTCTTAATTTAAACTCTATATTCGATTTTTACCATTTAAATATCAATTTTCTTTTATTCATTTCATAGCAAAGAGTTGTTCTGAAGAGATTTCGTTTAAAGCTGGAGATCGGAAGCAAATTCATAGTCAAAATTTTCTTTTTTAAATAAACCGTTTACAGGCACTTTTGAATTGTCAAGAAGTCAATCGGTCAGAAAAATGATGCAAATTGCACATTCCAAAGCGTAGATCTCTATGGAGAAGAATGTGTTAGAAACTCCATAAACACTCCTTTAAATCATGTTACATATTACAAACATCTCAGTTACATATTTCTTGATGAAACAAAGTCGCAGATAAAAATCTATAATACTTACCCAGGTCCTTGTAATGTTGCACTACATCCCGAGGCCTATTGGCTCTAATCATAAGCGTCTCAAACTGCGACAAATCTCCCCGCTCAGCAGCGGCTCTCGCTCCTTCAACTAAAACCTCCTCAACCTGAGAGAAAACCATCCATCATTTTTGCAACAGGAATTATTTTTGTTATTTTTTACTGGCATTTTTACTTGGGCCAATCTTAAATAGATATATTACAACATATGGACGAATTGAATTGATTTCTCACCATAGTCACCATAGTCGATGCTCGGCCAAGGGTGCCTCTGATACAGCCACATGCGTACTACGTGATCGGGAGCACTAGTTATAAGGAAGGCAGTTTCTGCTCCGGCTCTAACGAAAGTTGCCTCGACCTCATCTGGACGATTATCACAATATAAATAGACAATAAATATATGTTGGAGAGCTCACCATAGTCGGTGCATGTTGCTCAGCTAAAACGAGTGCCCTCTGATGCTTGCCATGTTGTAGCCACATGCGTATCGCGTGGTCAGCTGCACCGGCTCTAAGGAAAGCCGCCTCGGCTTCTTCAGGACGATCATCTGCTAAGGATGCTGCTTCAGCTCGTGCTACTTCACTACGGGATACGCCACCTCCGAGAGCGCTTAGCTCCATTGCTATGTCCCATCTGACAAAAACATAATGGGTTATCGAATAGGATAAGAATAGGTAATTCAATTGAACCGTGACGAAACGACGTCTGTAACCAATTAATACAAAACAAGTGATATTCACCAACATTCACTTTGCTTGCGTAGCCCACTTAGGTCTACTGTCCACGGACGAACAACTTTATCGACGCTGATTCGTCATTATACGCTTGATGTAGTACGTCATTATACCTGCGTGAAGCTAGCTACATACAAAACTGTGGACCTCGATAAAGTGCCAGCGTCGTGCCGACGTGTCGTTGCAGCTTCGTCGACCGAGTGAAGAATGGTATCAGCCATAACAGTATATTTATCGTAACAGTATATTTCTGCCTAAACCTTCCGAAAACAATATCGTATTATGTGATATAGTCCAAGAAGATTGTGCAACCAACCTCTGCGCCTGTAGCGCCCAGCGCGCCCCTAGTGCCGCGAGTCCCCGCGCAGCCAGCAGCCGAGCGGCTGGCGCGCCGCCAAGTGCTCCCGCCCATTGAAGAGCCACCTGAATCATGTTGTGCAACCAACCTCTGCGCCTGTAGCGCCCAGCGCGCCCCTAGTGCCGCGAGTCCCCGCGCAGCCAGCAGCCGAGCGGCTGGCGCGCCGCCAAGTGCTCCCGCCCATTGAAGAGCCACCTGAATCATGTTGTGCAACCAACCTCTGCGCCTGTAGCGCCCAGCGCGCCCCTAGTGCCGCGAGTCCCCGCGCAGCCAGCAGCCGAGCGGCTGGCGCGCCGCCAAGTGCTCCCGCCCATTGAAGAGCCACCTGAATCATGTTGTGCAACCAACCTCTGCGCCTGTAGCGCCCAGCGCGCCCCTAGTGCCGCGAGTCCCCGCGCAGCTAGCAGCCGAGCGGCTGGCGCGCCGCCAAGTGCTCCCGCCCATTGAAGAGCCACCTGAATCATGTTGTGCAACCAACCTCTGCGCCTGTAGCGCCCAGCGCGCCCCTAGTGCCGCGAGTCCCCGCGCAGCCAGCAGCCGAGCGGCTGGCGCGCCGCCAAGTGCTCCCGCCCATTGAAGAGCCACCTGAATCATGTTGTGCAACCAACCTCTGCGCCTGTAGCGCCCAGCGCGCCCCTAGTGCCGCGAGTCCCCGCGCAGCCAGCAGCCGAGCGGCTGGCGCGCCGCCAAGTGCTCCCGCCCATTGAAGAGCCACCTGAATCATGTTGTGCAACCAACCTCTGCGCCTGTAGCGCCCAGCGCGCCCCTAGTGCCGCGAGTCCCCGCGCAGTCAGCAGCCGAGCGGCTGGCGCGCCGCCAAGTGCTCCCGCCCATTGAAGAGCCACCTGAATCATGTTGTGCAACCAACCTCTGCGCCTGTAGCGCCCAGCGCGCCCCTAGTGCCGCGAGTCCCCGCGCAGCCAGCAGCCGAGCGGCTGGCGCGCCGCCAAGTGCTCCCGCCCATTGAAGAGCCACCTGAATCATGTTGTGCAACCAACCTCTGCGCCTGTAGCGCCCAACGCGCCCCTAGTGCCGCGAGTCCCCGCGCAGCCAGCAGCCGAGCGGCTGGCGCGCCGCCAAGTGCTCCCGCCCATTGAAGAGCCACCTGAATCATGTTGTGCAACCAACCTCTGCGCCTGTAGCGCCCAGCGCGCCCCTAGTGCCGCGAGTCCCCGCGCAGCCAGCAGCCGAGCGGCTGGCGCGCCGCCAAGTGCTCCCGCCCATTGAAGAGCCACCTGAATCATGTTGTGCAACCAACCTCTGCGCCTGTAGCGCCCAGCGCGCCCCTAGTGCCGCGAGTCCCCGCGCAGCCAGCAGCCGAGCGGCTGGCGCGCCGCCAAGTGCTCCCGCCCATTGAAGAGCCACCTGAATCATGTTGTGCAACCAACCTCTGCGCCTGTAGCGCCCAGCGCGCCCCTAGTGCCGCGAGTCCCCGCGCAGCCAGCAGCCGAGCGGCTGGCGCGCCGCCAAGTGCTCCCGCCCATTGAAGAGCCACCTGAATCATGTTGTGCAACCAACCTCTGCGCCTGTAGCGCCCAGCGCGCCCCTAGTGCCGCGAGTCCCCGCGCAGCCAGCAGCCGAGCGGCTGGCGCGCCGCCAAGTGCTCCCGCCCATTGAAGAGCCACCTGAATCATGTTGTGCAACCAACCTCTGCGCCTGTAGCGCCCAACGCGCCCCTAGTGCCGCGAGTCCCCACGCAGCTAGCAGCCGAGCGGCTGGCGCGCCGCCAAGTGCTCCCGCCCATTGAAGAGCCACCTGAATCATGTTGTGCAACCAACCTCTGCGCCTGTAGCGCCCAGCGCGCCCCTAGTGCCGCGAGTCCCCGCGCAGCCAGCAGCCGAGCGGCTGGCGCGCCGCCAAGTGCTCCCGCCCATTGAAGAGCCACCTGAATCATGTTGTGCAACCAACCTCTGCGCCTGTAGCGCCCAACGCGCCCCTAGTGCCGCGAGTCCCCACGCAGCTAGCAGCCGAGCGGCTGGCGCGCCGCCAAGTGCTCCCGCCCATTGAAGAGCCACCTGAATCATGTTGTGCAACCAACCTCTGCGCCTGTAGCGCCCAGCGCGCCCCTAGTGCCGCGAGTCCCCGCGCAGCCAGCAGCCGAGCGGCTGGCGCGCCGCCAAGTGCTCCCGCCCATTGAAGAGCCACCTGAATCATGTTGTGCAACCAACCTCTGCGCCTGTAGCGCCCAGCGCGCCCCTAGTGCCGCGAGTCCCCGCGCAGCCAGCAGCCGAGCGGCTGGCGCGCCGCCAAGTGCTCCCGCCCATTGAAGAGCCACCTGAATCATGTTGTGCAACCAACCTCTGCGCCTGTAGCGCCCAGCGCGCCCCTAGTGCCGCGAGTCCCCGCGCAGCCAGCAGCCGAGCGGCTGGCGCGCCGCCAAGTGCTCCCGCCCATTGAAGAGCCACCTGAATCATGATTAATGAACACTTTCATATTTGAAGCCACAATTCCACACCCACTTACGTATTTTAACAGCAGACTAAAAGATTGGTCACTTTATCGCATATTTAGTCTTGTGAAATTATTTTCATTTAAAAGCTGGTCACTAGACACTAGACTAGACTAGAGGTATTGTGTTGTCAGTGGCTCGTTAACTATGCCCTGTTATGCAGGCTTTCGGGCACAATACTTTTTTTAGGTGGGAAATCTCCCACACTTAACGAGAGGGCGTGTCAGACTTTTACTGACAAAAATCCACTCCTGTTTCTTCTTTGACTTCGTTTCAGGGCCCCGGGGTTCTCTTTCGCACAACCCATGGCCCCAGTAGGCTTCGACCCTGCTGGACCCCTACGGTTTTGCTGACATCTCCTTGTGACGCGCGTGGATCACTACGCGCCGTCGACGACTTGGTCTCGGTTCGAACGGTTACCAGACGGTCGGACGGCGAGCGCCTACGATGGCTGGAAATCGGGATCGGGATCCCGGCGGCTGGGGCGTGAGGGCCGTTCCCCCGCGCATGCGGCCACCTGTGCGTGCAGCAAAGGTTGCTAGCATTACTGTTTCGCAGAAGGAGGCAACCACCTGCCACTCCTCCTCGCTCCGAACCGTGGCCTGTACCAAGGCCCGGCGCGAGAGATCGTTGCCACCGATCGCCCCCACGAGGACACGCCGGTGCTCTGCCCAGGCGGGGCACACCTCTATCGTATTCTCCACCGTGTCCTCTGGGTGGTCCACATAATGGCGGGGGCGTTTCTTCTGCACGTATCCAGTGCAGGAACCTCCCGAACCTGCGTCGTGCGGAAGGTAAGGACGTCGTGTTGTTTTTCCAGTCACTCCTCAAAGAGGGGACTTACCGCCATAATTATGGCGTGCCCGTGCGAATTTACAGAGTTAGTATGTCTGATCAAGAACATTACATACAAATCTCCCAAATAAAATCCAGAACAGGACAGTTATATTTCTACTGTTAATTAACATTAAAAGGGAAGTAGTTTTTATTAAACCTGTTGCTGAACTCCGCTGGGTGCATGCGCACGAGCAACACGTTCTGCACCCTCCCATTGACCCGCTGAACGATACATCTGAATTGCACTTTTCCAATCACCTGAAACAATACATTTAGTATAAGAAAAGCTTTGTTGTCATAAAGGTTTTCTTACTGCGAAAGTACAATAAAACAACAAGTCTAATCAAGCAACTGAGCCAAGATTGTAGCCGAATGTCGCCTTACTTGACCGAAGCCTCAATATTCTTGTTATGATAAGTAAATACCAAATGATCGGGATTTTTTGAACACTTAGGAACTGAGCACAGATTTAGTGGCAATGTAATTACGATGTATTGAAAGGAAATAGTAATTTAATAATATAACCATACTAACCAGCTTGAATGTAATAGTTCTCTGCGGCGCGTAGATCACCCGAAGCGTGTAGCGCCTGTGCTACGTGGCGGCGCGTAGCTTCCAGCAGAGAGCTACGGTGCACTGCTACGAGGCGTAGCATTGACTCGTATTGAGACGCTTCCTGTACAATAGAATGACACATGTGTGTTAAAGCCATGAAGCAAGTACAAAGAGGAGATGAGCTAAACAACTATGCACTGTGATTCTCAACTAGGTCCTGACGTCATCACAGTGGGCATGGCTTAAGTCAGTGTATTGTTGGCGTTCGTCCTGTGCACAACTTCGTAAATTTATTCATTTTACAGCATATTCGCGATAGAAGAAAAATTGAATGAAATGTTGTGTTTTATCTTGTAACATCGACTTATATTCTAGCGATAGACAAGCACGTTCATGGAAACTATTTGTCAAAATACTGAAAAGTTAAAACAAAAGTTCGCTGCAGCGCTTTATTGCCATTATGTCGTCTAATAAAACTATTAAAACATACAGCGCTTAGATGGCTTTTAGAGGATACTTTTTCGCGACAAAAACGTCTTAAGCGCCATGAATTTCGTAGCACTTACGCGTTTCGTTCAACATAGTGAAATGACATGTTATCCATATAGATTTTTACACCGCAGAAGCGACACAGCTTTTTGCCTACAATACTTTATTACAATAACACTCTATTTCAAAATTTAACAATAGTCCTCGGTGTAAATTATAATACCCGATGATTTGCTGACATTTCTTGCTGAGTTTTTACAGTATCGAAAAACGCACGTCGTCATAATTTCTGAAATTGACGGAATTCATTGATATTATTTATACAAAAAAGAAAAACATTAAATAAAATATTCAAAAAAACAAACGGAATAAAATACCATGCAAAGTCTGTGTTCATTAAACCAGTTGTAGGTAAAAATCGGGTTTTTATGGGAGGGAACATCTGCATGTTTTAGTCTATGATTATAAAATGGAAAGGCTTTAAAATCAAATAATTTATTTTCTAACATACTATTACGATATTAGAAGCTATTAAATTGTTTGAACAACCAGTAATTTTACTTACATGAGTACAGAATTATTATTTACGTCCAGATTACCTTTGATTTTAATTTATTAGCGCCGCTCTCACACTGCATGAACGTCAAAACTACACTAATGTCATCAAAATCAAGGTGCATAGAAGACACTGCACCTGAGTCGGTTAAAGTGAGTGTACGGCACGCGTAATCTAGTGCGTAGTACATATATATCGATGTCTTGTAAAAACTACTTGGATAGACGTTCTGATGCTATGGATGGCATCACATTTCATTTGTAAGTTATTTTAACGTAATTTATTAAAATAGTTCTAGAAAAATCTTTTAGCGTCAGCGTTTCTAAATATAATTCTACCCGACATTAGATGGCGACACTTTGTGACACGGGAACTAAATATATTTAGGTACGTAGAGCTCAGTCTTAATATATTTTAATAATCATATGTACTGAAATTTGTTCAACATTAATTCCTAAAGATCCTTTAATCGCCAAAATATTATTTTTGTAGTTTTTATATCATTTTGTAAATAGGCCGCCATCTATCGTCAACTGTGAATAACAAACATAAATATAACAAAAAGACAGGGCAGTAATTAGAAGCCAATTATTTTACCGAATGTCCCGCGGCTGTCTCATTTAAAACATTAAATACGCTGGACATAAAATCATGCGTCATGCTGCTTTTAATTTAGTCTGGTATTACTAATTTATTTATATAAATGAGGGTTTCGGATGGACTGCCACATAAACGGGAGGTGTTTTCTTTTCTAAAAAGACTAGCTTTGTAATCAATCTTGATAAGTCTTACTATCAAAATAAGCCTTTAAAAAAGAAAAAAAGCAATGTTGAATGATCTTCATTCGCCATTCATCAAATAATAGTATCACAATTTCAATTAAAAAATACGTATCAAGATGGTTCGACAAATTAATTAAAAATAAAAAGAACACAGAACTCCCTGGTAATTCTGAGTAGGTACGACCCTGTTGCATCCTGCACTTAGTGACATCTACTGTGAGATAGTTACGTAACGTAGTAAAATCGACAGAACGAGCGAGTAGTTTTGCTATTGACTGGCAGATGGCAAATAAAGAAATGGGCGGACTCTAACTCCCCCGCACCCGCAAAGTGTCACGCGTTGTTTCTTAGGGAAATCATCAAACATCTCCTCTTTGTACTTGCTTCATGGTTAAAGCTCTCTGAAGCGTGTAACTCCTATGCCACGTAGCGGCTTGAGGCTTCCAGTACAGAGCTACGGTGCGCCGCTACGAAACGTAGCATCAACTCGTATTGAGACACTTCCTGTAGTATAGAATCATCCGTGTATTTATTACACACGGGTAACTGGACCTAATTGGTGCAACCGCGAGAGACGCAATGTTAGTGTTTTTTTTTTAATCTTAAGTTTCTGCATGTTGTTTCTACACTGTGTGTATCTATCTATGTGTGTATCCATATAAAATATTGGTTCATATTTGAGAAAATCGTATGTATGGGTTATGTTAGAACAAAGTTAAGAGGAGTGGTGGTCCTGTGGTAATGGCCCCGACTTACGAGTTGTACATCGCGGTTCCAAACCTAGGCATGCTCTTTAGACCATACAATAAGTAAGCTTTGTGTACTACTCTCAAAACGGTGAAGAAAAACACCGTGAGGAAATCGGTATGTTCTAGAACCAAAACCTGGAAGAAATGTGACATCCACAAATCCGCAATGGATCCCATATGGTTAAAAACAGGCCCATTTCCTCGTTTAAAGTGATGGCCTTTTTTTAAAGGTGGAAATCATCCAGTAACTTCTCCCGCTCTGGGCGGAGCGCGAGGGCGTGTCAGACATATACCGACAAAAACCACACTTGTGTCCTTCAGTTGCCCTTTACGTTCTAGGACTACGGGTTTCATTTTCAGAAATTCCCCGCGGTCCTAGCTAGCAGTTTGCTGACATCTCTTTGAAGAACGCGTGTATCACTACGTGCTGGTGACGACTGGGCTTGGTCCGGTCAATTACCGGACGGCCGGACGGCGAGCTACCCATTGCTCGACGTCAGCAAGTCCGCGTCTACCGTGGCTGGTAGTTGGTGTCAGAATCTGTCCTGTGTGAATCCTAGCAGTGGGAATATTATAAGGCTGATTTCAAAGCTATTTCATCAAATAAAAACTCACCTTATACATAGAAATAGCCTCATCCGGCTCTCCAAGGCCGATATAAATCTGTTCAGCTTTCCTCAGTTGTCCGTCCAGTCTCAGTTGTTGCGCGAGCGGCAAGTATATGTCTCTAGTTTCTTCTTCAGTGAGGTGTGCGGCGGCCAGTTGAAGGCCGTCGGCGACGCGACCGGCTGAGTTGTACGCACGGACGCATCGTTCTGCCATGCCGCATGACGTCAGTACGCGTTCAGCTGTCTCCCATTCCTAAAATATACAAAAATTCTAGCTTCTGCCAGCGGCTATGCCAGTGTGAATATAGAAAACTATCCCAAAAAAACATACTCCCGGAGAAAATAGTGTCACTATATGCTATTCCAGGACTGGTTTACCCGTGTGCCAGTTTAAGCGTTCACCCGTCTAGCAAAACGTTTAGGGCCTGACTGCAGCATTTTTTTTTTAATAATATCTATTAAAATCAAAATCTAGGCAAACGTGCTCCATCATCAGCCACATCATCGCTTGCGAGGTGAGATAGTGGTCAAACGTAAGCCAATGTATATTAAAAAAAAACCGGGCAAGTGCGAGTCGGACTCGCGCACTGAGGGTTCCGTACAAACTTACATTTATGAAAATAGTTCAATTCTCGAATTGAGTTACGAAGACTTAACCGAAACGCAAATAAAGATTGTTTTATGTCGTAACTACTTCTGCTTACATCCTTCATGCTAAATTTCAGGATTCTAGGTTAACGGGAAGTACCCTATGAATTTTGAATCCCTTGAGAGTGTCAAAATACACTTTCTTTGCGACATAAACGGTCGTATCTTTGTTTTTCGTTAACTTAGAAGTTTGATTTTTTTCACAGCTTCAAGGGACCGAAAACTTGAGTATATGGTTTTAATTTCAACTTGATACCATTACGCGTTCCCGAGATAAAGGTTCTTGACAGACAGCCAGACACAGACAGACAGACAGACGGACAGCAAAGTGATCCTATAAGGGCTCCGTTTTTTCCTTTTGAGGTACGGAACCCTAAAAATACTGACTCACTGCCTCATCAGCGCCCAGCCTAAACCCTTGGACCTAGAACGCTGATATTTTGCATAGAGGTTCCTTTGATGTATACTACGAATAAGAGGGATTTTGTAAAAATTACCTTCTATGGGAATATAAGCGGTCCATGTTTGTACGAAGAAAACTACTTTCACGCGGGCGAAGTTGCTGCCAGAAGCTAGTATTCAAAAATAATGCATACAAACTCTCACGAATGTATTCATAAGTTGAAGTCTACATAACCGTTCTTGTTATGTGTCTTATACATAGGTATTTGGAGTATTTTTTATTTGTAGTGGTATTGTTAATAATACATTGAAAGTTTTTGAACACTCACGCGAGTCGATATGAAATGATCACCCAGTCTTTCGCACTGTTCACGGATGGAATCTTTGTCTTCGATAGCCTGAAAACGAAGAGAAGAAAAGTCATATGATATACCTCTGCGGCGCTACATTAAAAATTCAGAATCAAGGTTACCTTTGAGCGATTACGCATCCTTACTTTTTATTCAGATATCTTGGTGTAATTAACAGCTATAGAGACGACTATTTTCAAATTGTGCCAGTATTGTAGAACATATTTCATCAAAACCTGTTTAGAGGGTTTAGAACTGGCACATTGTAAATAAAAGAGCTAAACACTATAGTCTATTCGCGTTAAGAAAATAGTGACTCATCAGTCATCAGAGCGACTGCAAAGTAAAGGCGTATTAATATCGGGTTAAAAATTAAACATTTACAATTAAATATTATATATAGCATTTTTATTACACAGTATTGTGATATCTAAAGAGGTCGCATGCTGCTATTGCTCTTATTAACTTGCAAATGGCAAGATAATGATAATTTTTAAGGCTTATGAAATCATACACACGGCGGCGCCCGCCTGCCGCCTAGACGAGTCACCTCGCCTGGACATACCTGCAGTATCTGCAGCGCCTTCCTATAGTGATGCGCCACGAGCGCGGCGACGAGAGCGTCGCGCGCCTGCCCCGCCTCGATGAGGTGCGGCACGGCGGCGCCCGCCTGCCGCGACGCCACCAGCCACGAGCCCCACATGCCTTCTAGACGAGTCACCTCGCCTGGACATACCTGCAGTATCTGCAGCGCCTTCCTATAGTGATGCGCCACGAGCGCGGCGACGAGAGCGTCGCGCGCCTGCCCCGCCTCGATGAGGTGCGGCACGGCGGCGCCCGCCTGCCGCGACGCCACCAGCCACGAGCCCCACATGCCTTCTAGACGAGTCACCTCGCCTGGACATACCTGCAGTATCTGCAGCGCCTTCCTATAGTGATGCGCCACGAGCGCGGCGACGAGAGCGTCGCGCGCCTGCCCCGCCTCGATGAGGTGCGGCACGGCGGCGCCCGCCTGCCGCGACGCCACCAGCCACGAGCCCCACATGCCTTCTAGACGAGTCACCTCGCCTGGACATACCTGCAGTATCTGCAGCGCCTTCCTATAGTGATGCGCCACGAGCGCGGCGTCGAGAGCGTCGCGCGCCTGCCCCGCCTCGATGAGGTGCGGCACGGCGGCGCCCGCCTGCCGCGACGCCACCAGCCACGAGCCCCACATGCCTTCTAGACGAGTCACCTCGCCTGGACATACCTGCAGTATCTGCAGCGCCTTCCTATAGTGATGCGCCACGAGCGCGGCGACGAGAGCGTCGCGCGCCTGCCCCGCCTCGATGAGGTGCGGCACGGCGGCGCCCGCCTGCCGCGACGCCACCAGCCACGAGCCCCACATGCCTTCTAGACGAGTCACCTCGCCTGGACATACCTGCAGTATCTGCAGCGCCTTCCTATAGTGATGCGCCACGAGCGCGGCGTCGAGAGCGTCGCGCGCCTGCCCCGCCTCGATGAGGTGCGGCACGGCGGCGCCCGCCTGCCGCGACGCCACCAGCCACGAGCCCCACATGCCTTCTAGACGAGTCACCTCGCCTGGACATACCTGCAGTATCTGCAGCGCCTTCCTATAGTGATGCGCCACGAGCGCGGCGTCGAGAGCGTCGCGCGCCTGCCCCGCCTCGATGAGGTGCGGCACGGCGGCGCCCGCCTGCCGCGACGCCACCAGCCACGAGCCCCACATGCCTTCTAGACGAGTCACCTCGCCTGGACATGCCTGCCAAAGTACAAACAGAGACAATAGGGAACATGCACTAATTTTTTAGCAATAATTTTTTTTTAGCTCTAGTAAACAAATATGAAAGAATTTTTAAAATATCTTCATCAACAACGCAGTTATAAAGCTTCAAAACTACGCTAATAAGAAAGAGGTGTCAGATATGAACTTTGACGTCAAAGTCCATGACGCCCCTACGACCGCCATAGAAAATGGCGTCTTGGGGAGATGGACAACTCTACATTTGTTTAAAATTGTTATATTCGTACCTTGTTTGCATTATTTATTTATTTATTATATTCTTTATTGTACACCACATAAACAAAAATAAGTACAAACATAATTAAAAATAAGTGTACAATGGGCGGTCTTATCGCACGGGGCAATTTCTTACAGACAACCTTTAGATGGACTGAAAGAGAGGAGATGGATTTTTAGGGCTGTCAGTGTACAACATCAGAAAAATACTAATAAGACAGAATAACACAAATACATACATACAATATAAGAAAAAAAATATATATATACTAATAAATATTAAATATATAATTGAGCCAGGAGAAGAAAAAATCAAAGTGAAAGGTAATGCTCCTTCACCATTTTCTTAAAAGTGAGTAGCGTTTGAGCACGCCTCACTTCTAAGGGCAACGCATTCCACAAACGAGCTGCTTGAATTGTAAAAGATTTGTCGACGAAAGAAGTGGAATGCGTGCGAATACTTAATTTTAGGTTTTCCGATGATCTCAAGGACCTACTATGTGTGTCACTGAGAAACTGAAAGCGTTCCTTAAGATAAAACGGGGTACAAGGATTAAATAGCACATTATAAAGCAAAGAAAGTATGTGGGCGTTCCGGCGAAGGCGAATAGGAAGCCATTTGAGCTTGGTACGAAATTCAGAAACGTGGTCATACTTGCGCAAGCCTATGAACCTGATACAGAGATTTTGAAGTCGCTCAAGCTTATCCAATTGGTCTTGGGTGAGATCAAGATAGCTGACAGCAGCATAGTCCAGAATTGGAAGAAGAAGAGATTGTGCTAACGCAATTTTAGTAGTGATGGGAAGAAAATTACGAAGACGTCTCAGGAAGCCCGCCGAAGCAAATATCTTACGGCTGACTTCCTGCAATTGTTTTGTCCAGGAAAGAGTGCGGTCGATATAGATCCCCAAGTTCTTCACAGTGTAACTTAAAGGAATAGTGGTATTATTGAAAAAAACTTGGGGAAGTTTCGACCAATCTACTTTAGACACATTCCGGGAACTACCAATAACAATCACTTGCGTCTTAGTTGGATTGATCTTCAACCCAAACTCACCACTCCAGTCACCTATTCGAGCCAGGTCTAAGTTGATAGTATCAATGGCCTCAGATAACTTTCCGATAGGGGCTTGAGCATAAAGGAGATCATCAGCATACAGGTGGTAGAAAGAAACTAGTCGTTGAGTGATAGCGTTTATAAAAATTGCGAAGAGTAGAGGAGATAAAACGCCACCTTGCGGCACACCGGCAGAGGTGTCACACCAAGACGAGAAAGATTCTTCAATACAAATACGCTGCCGGCGGCCAAACAGGTAACTATGAAACCAGTCAATTACCGATGGAGATATGTTAAAAGAGTACAAGATGCCGAGTAAAATGTCGAAGTCAACCGTATTGAAAGCATTGCTAAAGTCAAGTAGAGCAAGTACCGTCAACTTCCCCATTTCCATACCCGACCTAATATCGTCTGTAATATGCACGAGTGCTGAGGTAGTGCTATGCCCTGGTCGAAAACCAGATTGGAAAGGATTGAGAAGATTATGCTTGCTAAGGAATGTGCTTAGTTGTTGGTGGACAAGCTTTTCGAGGACTTTGGAAAGGAATGGAAGAATAGATATGGGACGATAGTCAGTGAAGGATGCAGGATGAGATTTTTTAGGTAAAGGAATAACTTGGGCGTCTTTCCAAGCTTGTGGAAAGACTTTACTGGAAACAGAGAAATTGAGGATGTGAAGGATGCCAGGAAGGATGATATCAAGGATGGGAATTATCATCTTACGACTGACACAGTCACTACCCACAGCAGTATTTCTACGTTTTGGTATTGTTTTCATATTACACACATAAAGTATGCTTGTTTTGTATGTTTATATATAAACTGGTTCGATAACAAATATTTATTCAATCATATGCGGTAAATTATCAAATAGCTTCTCCGGCTCTAGGTGGAGCAGAAAGGATAGTCAGACTTTTACTGACTAAAACCCACCCGTGTTCCTTAAGTTACCCCTTGCGTACCAGGACCATGGTAACTCTTTCCGAAGATTCCCGCAGCTCAGGATAATAATAATATTTATTTTTATTTTTGCAAAAGAAATAACAATACTGAGGTATGTTAAACGAAAAAAGTCCGAGTTTCAGCAGAAATAGACCATATATGAACGTTGTGACCGACTAACAACGGTAATCCGTGAATTTTCCTCCGTTTCACATGACCCAGTCCCATTCTCAGCACCTTAAATCATAGCATGAACAAAAATATTTTGAGATATAACTATTATATGTTGGCTCTTAGATTTGGACTGCTATGTAAAATTCAAAAATAAATCTCAAGGATTCATTCGGGTTTGTTTAAGTTTCGTCCGAGAAAATTTAGCTTCAGTGAGTAATACTGTATTTATTTATTTTTTAGTTCTTACAACCCAACCAAAGGTTGTCTGGTAGATCTCGCTGTCAATGATAGGACCACCATTGTATGTACCCATAGATTTAAGTTTTTGTAAAAGTCTTGTTACTGTGGAAGTATGTGGAACAGAGAGTAAAGTCCCGCAAACCTCCGTTGAAAAGGGAGGATCCTCCGGCCAGACGGGTGTTATGTCTGGTGGGCAACTGCCCCATAGATGATTTCGGGCTGTTCTATATGTTCTAATCGGGGGGGAATGTTATGTGATGCCATAGATGTCGCTACGTTACTATTCTGGTGTACAATAAAGTTTATTCTACTCTATTCAGTATTTCTAAAGTACTAAATATATAAAGGACCTCTCTAGCCAATTGAACAGCTCGTGCGTAGTTGTTTCCTTTAGCGTAGTACTCCACTGCCGCTCGAGTATCACCTTTGCGTTCTGATATCTCACCCGCCGTCTCCCACCATTCTTCCTGGAAACCATAACCAGGAACGTGTCAACATTAAATTAAACTAATTCAAAATATTGACCCAAGTGATGAGTCCAGTTTCTATGCTATAATTCGGCAAACTCTAGTGACATGCAATATTATAAATAATAGTAATTTTATTTGGGACACAAACATCCATAGAATGTTTAACATACAAAGAAAAAACGTATTGCCTAGTGTTAGTAATAATCAATCTTCGCACAAACTTTTGAACAATCGGAGAGCCGAAACTCTCAGCTACAGTTTTCATTTCATATTAATGCTCGGTACATACCAGCAGACAAGAGGCATGTAGCTTACCTAAAGGTAGCACACATTTATCAACTCGGAAACAGATCATCACAGATTCAACTCGAGCCACTCAGTATTCGGCTTAGAGGCAGTCGTCATCGGTGGTACCCTGCCTTACGTCACGCCGGGCGCTTACATCTCGTCGGGCGCTTATATCTCGCCGGGCGCTTACATCTCGTCGGGCGCTTACATCTCGCCGGGCGTTTACATCTCGTCGGCCGCTTACATCTCGCCGGGCGCTTACATCTCGTCGGGCGCTTACATCTCGCCGGGCGCTTACATCTCGTGGGGCGCTTACGCCTCGCTGGTGTCCCGCTTGTCCCTCCTATTATGCATCTTTGAGCAGTACCTAGACGCCTGACGTTGCCTAGCCATAGTCTAGTCGATATGACGGAGATGCTGATCCACTCTAGTTATGGTGACTCTGAGGTAATGATAAGGCCTGCTTGACGGTAAGACATTAAGCGAGGCGGTAACAATACGTTACCGAATTGATAAGTTTGTGACAACTTTAAGAAAAAACCGGGCAATTGCAAGTCGGACTCACGCACTGAGGGTTCCGTACAAACTTACCTATGAAAACAATTTAATTCCCGAATTGAGTTACGAAGATTTTTCCGAATCGCAATTTTTTTTGTGACGTAACAACAAATTTACAGTTTTCAGATTTTTTCCTATACTTGTGCTATGAGACCTTGCTTCTTGCCAAATTTCAGGGTTCTAGGTCAACGGGAAGTACCCTATGAATTTTTATTCCCTTGAGAATGTCGAAATATATGTTTTTTGCGACATAAACAGCCGTATCTTTTTTTTCGTTAACTCAGAAGTTTGTTTTTTTTACAGCTTCAAGGGACCGCAGACCTGGGTACATGCTTTTAATTTCAACTCGATACCTCTATGCGTATCCAATATAAAAGATCTTGACAGACGGACGGACCACAAAGTGATCCTATAAGGGTACCCGTTTTTTCCTTTTGAGGTATGGAACCCTAAAAAACACCTTTAAATAACTCCTCGCGCTCTGGGTGAAGCAAGAGGGAATTTCAGATTTTTACTGACTTAAACCCACCTGTGTTCCTATAGTTACATTGCAAAACAGTGGTAACTGTTTCGAACAATCCCTCAGCCCTCTGGCTTTATACTGTTGACATATTTCAAGATATTCTAAATACCACCAAACATTACAACGCGTCGCGGTAATCTGATGAATGCGTGAGGCACAGGACCGGTCATTATGGCGACACTTAGGGGAGGCCTATGTCCAACAGTGGATATCTTTTATCTGAAATGAGGATGACAATGATGATTACAACGCGTCAACTTATTCCGATATACCTGAATGAGCTGTGTATGAACTGAATCAACCAAGTCGGTATCTCTCAACAGCTGTGGATGCTGCAACAGCAGCGCCGCGGCCCGTTTAGACCGTCCTCCTCGTAGCCACAACTTGACTGCTCCTTCCACGTCACCCGATGATGCTAGGACTGCACCAGCCTCACCCAAGCGACCTGAAAGCAGAACCATTTATTTATTTAACAATTCATGTACACACATAAATTCTACTAAAAGCAAAGAAGAAGGAAACGGAATAAAATAGGTACAAAGGTGATGCTTATTTCTACAGAACTCTTTTCCAGCATACCTGCGAAAGGAGAGTAGAAAAAAAGAGATGTAAACACCGTGTGTAAGAGTAATAGAAAAAAAAGAAAAGTACAAACAAAACAGTGAACCATTAATATTTTGCGCCACAATATTTGTCACAATTCAGTCCTTAAAATTATTAACATATACTCGGAGCAAACGGGCCACCGACTACAGCCACCGTTGGTTGCCGCGCGCTACCGTCACAATATTTTTAACATTGCAGAAGCGAGCGACAGCCACCGGTGTTCGGAAGCCGCTACATTTTATAAGCCGGTTCCCTGTCGACGCGTGTGATACGTAGAACGTCTAACGGTTGACTGCGCGTGGGGTGAAGCAGTGCGACAGTGGCGGGTGTCGGCGTTTTGTGTGGCCCGTAGCGACCACAAGTGGCGAGTCGCGGACACTACTGTAGCGAGTGGCCGCCATCGGCTACACATGTGCGGCGCGTCTATACAAAATGTATGAAAAAGTGTATTAAGTCGCTGTCGCTGGCCACCAGTGACTGTGGTCGGTAGCCTGTTTGCACCGAGCCTAATGCAGAATCATGAAATTAAATAAGCCAAACGACAAGGCCATCCATATCAAGGTAGCACACTTTTCCGACCATTTGTAATCACTAACAGAAGAAAAAGAAGACATTATCACGGAACGGCAAAAACCTGGTATATCTACTAGCGAAATTGAGGTCAATCTCCACGGTTCCTATTGGCCTTCACAACATGCACAACAGTCTTATTACGACATTGCTTAATATAATACTAACCAGTAGAAGTCAAATAGTCCATGTGCTGCTGTTTCAACGTCGTCACAGAGGCGCGGTCAGTTCTCTCAGCCAGCACGATGGCATCCGTCCACCTGTTGAACTGCTTGTACATATCTACTGCGAGGTCAGGCCGACCCGCGCGACGTACATAACACTCTTCAGCAGCTGATAAGTCACCTTCGAATATTGCTAAACGAGCTCGTCGGACGATGGCATTGTTAAGACCTGAAAAATAATCTTTATGAGTATGTAAAATAATACGTCACCGTAGTTATAAATTTCAGCAGTCGACTGCGAACTGGCAACCGGTCCTATCTCAATTTCGACAACTTTACAGGATAAAGAAAATACTTGTTTGCGACATTAATTATACATCATTTAGCAACTAGTATATTGAATGAAAATACGTGTTTTTTTTTCTTACACGGCTTATTAAAAACATAGCTTGCTTAATATGCTTCCTTTTAACATAAATAGGAGATAGAACAATATACAACATTAATTTTAGTATATACGAAACCTGCATATAGTTTGTTCAGAATCAGTAACTGAATAATTTTTTACACCATGTTATATTTTTTCCCAAAAATATTTAAAAAAGGTTGAAAGTTGGACACTACCGACACTAAGTACCTATCCGCAATTTAATCGCACAACACAACAAGGTCACGATGAGTCATAGCGGGCATCACACGCGAGCGCACAGCGCGCTGCGCGGGGACGAGAAGTCCTCCACCTCCTCGACCTCAGTCGCCTGGAACCTACGAAGCCGGAACATTCAATATTTTTCTGCTTCTCTCAATTAAACATCTTTAGTTATACTTACCAACTGAAACATCACCGTCACCTTCAGAAGCAGCCATTTCTACAGTCTTCTCCAAATAAAAGGTGCGAGCTACGTCATCGACTTCCCGGTAGCATTTGGCAGCCAGCTAATAAATAAAGGTATTAAACGTTAAACGAGAAACTCAAAAAAGCTGAAATAATTCACTGAACAGTTCGGTTAAACGAAATGCTATTCAGCAAAGATTGAAAACCCGATTTATGTAACAAGTTTGATTGTCTTATCTGAATTAAAAATGAATGTTAGATCTACAGGTATTTTTATCTTTTTACACGAACATATATTACATAACACCAAAAATAATATACTTAGCCCATATAGGATTCCGCTACATTATTTCAAAATACCAATTATATCAGTTATATTTAAAGAAACAAATTACATCATTTAATTTTTACCTGAACATCATCATCGGCAAGTGCTCGTTCAGCCAGCTGCCTCCACAGTGGAGCTACGTCAGCGTTGTTGCCAACACCATCCAGGTAACGTGCACACCCAGCTAGATCGCCACTACGAAGCGCATTATCTGAAGAAAGAACTGGGGCCTTACCATGACGTTTTAATATATCAGGCAAGCGAACAAGAGGGATGGAGCTATACACCCTATATAGCACCATCCCTTTAACAATTCAGTTTAGATCGTCAACCGGATCGTGCTAAAACCTTGATCTATTTGACAACCTAAACCCTAGCCTAGGCCTCTGAACCTCGAATACAGTCAAATGGTATTTCAAACTAATAATCTACACTTCCACACTAATATTATAAAGAGGTAGTTTGATTTTTGTTTGTAGGTGGTAATCTCTGAAAGTACTGGTCCGATTGCTTAATTTTTTTTACCAATAGAAAGCTGCTTTATTCCTGAGTGACATAGGCTATATTTTATGTACGCGGGCTAAAGCTAGTATTAGATAATTCTTGAAAAAAATCAAAAACATTAATCACTTATTGATGTTATTTCTTAATTTAATTCGATTTTTAAGACAGTGAAAAAGCGTTAAAATAAAAAAGGGTTTTAAACAAATTGACATCGAATTTGCTACGACGTAGAAATTTTGCTACGCGCTGCGAGCTTCGTAGCAGATAATAGATCAGAGCTACGCGCCGGGTACCCGCGATCGACGGCTGAGATTAGATTTATCTTTCGCTACAAAAAGGACTATTAGCACTGCGTTTATTTGATTAAATATCTCGTATAAATTGCGAACATCGTCTTTATATTATTCATACACACAGAATATGATATAGATTACTAGCTTCTGCCAGCGACTTCGCCCGCGTGAAAGTAGGTTTTTTCATACAAACTTTAGACCCCCGTTTCATCCCCTTAGGAGCAGAATTTTAGAAAATCCTCGCTTAGTGCTCGCCTGTGTCATAAAAGGAAGCCTTGTGCTAAATTTCACACTCCTAGTCTTAGTAATTTCAGCTGTGCGTTGACATGTCTGTCAGTATCTCCTTTTATATGTATAGATTATATTGGAGTACAACAAAGTACGAATAAATAAACTGAAATCTCGCTCAAATGGCTCAAAAGGGAAGTTTTTATTGTCTATAAAAGCCTTTGGTTGTAAAATAACTGAAATAGAAAGAAGGATCCGTCGCTGAATTTTTAAAAGTGCTAATTTTATGAAGCATTAAAGTCAAAGCATGCTCTCCATCTAGTGGCGCACGAACTGTACCTATATACTCGTATACGATAGCTAAACTTACTGAAAGCATGTCGATGTTCATCTAACTTTAGACAGGACAACACTCCTATTTGAGGTGGAAAGTCATCAAATAACTTCTCTCACTCTGGGTGGGTGTGTCAGACTTTTACTGACTAAAACCAACCTGTGTCGTCCTTTGCATTCCAAGTACACGGTAACTCTTTCGTATATTCTCGCAGCCCTAGAAGGCAACGGCCCTCGCATGGCTTCACTGTGTCCTCCAGGCGATCCGAACAATAGTGATACCTAAGGGTTTAGTTTAAAGGTTCCCTGGGGACCTTAATATTGACTTGTACTGTATCTGAATGGCACCCTTACGACGGCAAATGGCACAGATATTTTTCGATGATAGGTAACTTCTCTCATAAGTGAATGAATGACGTTGACTTGTGTATAAGTATTTTCTTATTCTTATATATTATTGTGTATTTAAACTTTATATTAGTGTAGGCTTGTAATTAACAATTTTGTAATATTATACTCTGTATCATTGGTTTATTAGTCTGTAAACCTTCTGTAAAATAAAATAAATAAATAGCACTCTTCCGTCTAAACGACGCATCTCGATATCACTTAACACTGCCTAAGTCCTAAGCACTATTCTTACATATACCTAGACGAAAGCTATACATACTGAAAGCGAGTCGATGTTCATCCAGCTGTAGATAGGGCAGCACTCCTCCATCTAGCACGACGCGTCTCGAGATCACTTCAACAGCGACCGCGCCCCCACATTCTGCCATTTCAACACTTCCGGGGTCCCAGGCACTATACCTAAATGATTATTAAGATATAAAATTACTGTTTTAATGATGATGATGCCATCTAGCCGATTTCGGGCACAACGACCGCATTCCTTGGCTCCTCATGGTGGTTGTGACTTTGTGAGCTGCTGCTCTGTTATGTGCCCTCATGTGACTTGCATAGCTCTCTTTCTAACTGGCCAACATGATTTTAGCAACTATAACATGTGAAACTAAACAGGATGTCCGAGAGGCTGTTCTACAAAGCAAAACTATTTACATTTTAGTTCATATGAAATCATGAAGTTACAATTGAGTATTTTCCTGGATTTTGACTTTGTAAAATATTTTTCTAAGAACTTTCTCATTCGAGTTTAGTAGGTAATTACTAGGATTTTGTGATAACTTGGATTTTCGTAATCTGAAATATACTTTTTAATATTTATTCATCTTCCAATTTTAATTCAAAGCACAACTTGTCCAAAATTGTTTCTTGCCATCCGTTATCCATTTATTAACCTAACATTTTTTTTTCGTTTACATTAAAATAATGCTTGTCTTAGAAAAACTGCAATCGTGGTAGCAAATGGAAATTCTGTTTATACGGATACAATCAATATTCCATTGCGAGGCAATTGTCGCCAAAGTAGAAGAGCGAGAGGTGTGAATGATTGGACAAAGAACTTTATTATATTCATTCGATAATCGTATCTTCGAGACGAGAAACTCTCTCCGTCTTGGGCCTTAACACTTCAAATATCGGTACGTTGAAGAATGAGCGCGTGGCGGGAATATCTCGCTATCTCTTTTGTACGCACGTAATCTAATCGCGGTGACGTCACATTTCAGTTTGTGCATCCTTTTTAGGTTCCAAGACAGTTTCCCCTACCACCAGATTTGAAATATTTCTAACTTACTATATAGAACCGATTTAAAATGTTTTTTTCTAATAGCGATTTAGAATAAAGTTAATTCTTGAAACAAATAATTTGAAAAATGAGTCTTGTTCCCATTTGTAAGTATATGAATCAGACATGTTACAGAGGTTCAATTCTGATTCTGAAAGTTCGAACTCCGGTTGATTTTGCACCTTGGATTCCATTTCGGTTCCAATAAATAATCAGAACTTATATCGGAGGAACAATCTACTTGTCGTGCGAGGAACATCCTTCACTCCGTGCCTTCTATCAATTACTCTTTCACTTCTTTCAGACCTATTTGGAATGTTGTGAATTCGCTCTTTATTTATAAGTACCTATTAGAGTTTTTGATTACTTAGTTATAGTAGCGTTTCACTTGACGTTTCTGCCTCCGCCTCCGACTTCAGTTCCGATATAACTACTTTCGTGACATTCCTAATAGAAAGAGTAACACGTACACAAAACTATAAAAGAAGCCGTCACTGATAAAATAAAATTATCCTAAACGATAATTTTACAGTAGCTGTAAATAAATGCCTAAGGTTTTTAGCGAACGTGTTATTAACAAAGTAGTTACAAAAGTTTAAACTAACCAGACAAGCAAGTGAGTTGGTGTTTGCGCGACCACAGCATCGCTATTCTCAATCCACTGCACGAAGGAAACCCCGCTTGCTATGATTTCCTTGTCACCGTTATTTAGACGTAGCAAGGCCAGTCTTCGTCTCGTGTCCCTCAACAACAGTAACTGCCCACTTTCGTTCAGCTCCAGCCAGTCAACTCTAGCCTCGTGCCACCACTGTCCCAACTGTATACCTGCATATAACATCGATGTAATAATAATAGGCAATAAAAGATACGATGGCATTAATGCTCAAGGGTAGCATAAATTTCAAATATTCGAATGTTTTTTGCTCAATTTTGATATTGACATCCATCATTATAACTAAAAACTTCTAAAACGTCAAGTTTTTATTATTAGGGGTTAAAGTATGAAATTGCCGATTTGTACTGAAAAATTGAAATTCATTTAACATATTTATTTAATCAAAATAATAACCATTATTAATTATTATCTATACATTGCAGGTATCTAATAGGAAGGTCATTTATGCCTTTGCGATAACTGCTAGTTTTGCTATCATTATCTTATCAGAAGGAACGTAGCTTCATGGTCAATTCAAAGCCGTGCAAAGTTACGTAGTTGCAATATATCAAGCCTTTTGACGATATCCCACAAAACAATTAGAAATTAAAAATGAAGCTTTCTGTCCAGCCTACCCCCATATGAAAGAGACGTGGGCTACATGTAAATACCTAAGTAGTTAAACATGTTACTATTTTACACGTAGTTATCCCTTTAAAAAAGACGATATAACAAAAGAAGATTAAAGTATAGTGATGATGACTTACCAGTAGTAAGATCAACAACAGCAATAGTCTGTCTATCCAGTAAGTACGCGAGATGCTTGCGGTCTCCAGTTTCTGTGCCGCCCATCGCACCTTCGTTGATACGCACGCTCAGAACGTGTGGGTTCACGCGCTCAGTTCTCACCTGATACACGACATAATGAACATGTTAATAGACTTCATAGCCTTTGTTTTCCGTAATTCGTATTTTTAACAATTTTTGTCTTAATAGTTTTTTTTTTTTAAGTTGTCCACAAACATGTAAATTCACATACCCAAGACTCCCAGACCAGGAACACCGTAGGCTACAAATATTTGTTGCGCGCGAGAATCGTATCCGCGACACGCAGCGCAGAAGTCAATCGCTCAACTATTGCGCCTTCCGTTGGATCTGATCTGATCGTCATCATCAGATCAGATGTTTCAGTGTTGAATTAATATAAAAGAGGAACGCACTCTTCCCAGTCCGGTTTAAAATTATGCTAAACTATAGAAGTATAGGTTTTTTTTTTATAATTTACTGTTACAAGTAATAATTAATTACTGGAAGGTATCATAAAACTCACAGTATGCAGCACTTTGTCAAGTCCATACTCGACAACACTCAGTTCCCCGGCTCGGTGCAATAGACATGCTCCTCCCACAGCCGCATACACTCGCTCTCCACCGCCCGACCAGGGGATCTACCAACCAAACAATAGTATATTTTGATACAAGTAGAGAAAGTTTATCATTGCGACCAAAGCGAAAGTCACCTGAACCGCAGGCGAGAGTGTTATGGAGCCAAGTACTGCAGTGACAAATTTCCA
The DNA here is from genome assembly GCA_905147345.3 of Mythimna impura. Taxonomy (NCBI): domain Eukaryota; kingdom Metazoa; phylum Arthropoda; class Insecta; order Lepidoptera; family Noctuidae; genus Mythimna; species Mythimna impura. The sequence goes on along the minus strand of LR990357.1, from coordinate 14,608,734 downwards.
CGTGTATCAATCGACATTTGTCAATACACTTACGAAGATATAAATAAACGGGGGTTGATGCGCGACTCTTTGGCATCACTTAATGCCCAGCTGATACAGGCAAGATACGATAAATGCAATCATTTGTAGCGCGGGCGAGCAGGCGCGCTTTTTCGCACTAGTGCGGAAAACAGTAAGGATAAGAGCGGGTAAATGTATTGAAAAAATTTAACATTTCTCTATTTGTCAGAACGTGCAAAAAGGCACAATATTACAGAACCATAATATTATTTGATTACCTCACTGGTCAAACCTCGTGCGATGTCACATAATATCAATGTGGTGCTAGTACGGCACACTGCATACCAGTCGTTGCCTGAAAACAACGAAGCGAAAATTGTTTTACAACAACAAGAGAATGCGTCCGATAAACGGCTTTACGATTACGGCTAGGTACATAAAGAGCTAAACTCTTCGCTGAATTAAGTCCTGTTTAGTAGATATAGTTTAACTTTTTCCTAGACTAGTTCAAGGAAATCACCATTACAGAGTAAACTGACGATAAATGCTCTATATTTCTCTGTTAGATACGAGTAAGAGTGCTTTTGCAGGATTTGGCAAAGAGCAGCTAAAAAACACAGGTGGGATATAGTCAGTAAAAGTCTGACACTCCCTCTCGCTCAGCCCAGAGCGGGAGAAGTTATTTGATGATTACCCACCTCAAAATAAAAAAAAAGATAAAAGCACTACTCGACCTATTGTACATAATACTCATGCACATTAATGTTAAACTGTCTTCTGCCAGCGACTTGAATTAGTATGATTTTGAACTAAGTTCGTTTTTTATCTATGAGATTTAATTGTTTAAAAGTGAATCTGTGTGTGATTAAAAGAAATAAACGAAGCAATTAATAGGGGTTAAAGTATGAAATTGCCGATTTGTACTGAAAAATTGAAATTCGTTTTTTTATTTCGATCTGACTATCAATAATAATGACATCCCAAGGAAAACTATACTGCCTATCGGATTGTACTACATTATTGTTATCGTATGAGATAGTTAATTTATAATTATATTGTTTTCTATTGTAAAATTGTATAATTCTGGTTCTGTCTGTCATCATCATCATCTTCCTGCCCTTGTCCCATCTTATTTGGGGTCGGCACAACATGTTTTTTTCTTCCATTCTATCCTGTCAACCGTCATGCTATCACTAACTTCCTTTTCTTTCATATCATTTCATATAACTTTCATAATTCTGGTTCTGTCTGTATTAACTTTTAAACTATTACTCTCTAGCTATTGGATAATGTTCCGAACAGCTTCGGTAACTTCCTTATTATAAGTTCTGTCAAAAGTGGTATTAGATTTTTGTGAAATTGCTAGCGATATATCATCTGCAAAAAGAAAACAGTGATGATTTATCACGTTAGGCAAATCGTTGATGCAGAGTAGGAATAGAAGTGGGCCTAGTAACAACCTTGCGGGACTCCAAATCTGTTATATGATAATTAAGATTTATAAGTGAATTCTATCACCTTGTTAATATTGTTAATTTCTACATATTGTTGTCTAATAGTGAGGTAACTTTTTAACTACTCATACGCTATACCGCGAATACCGTATGCATATGCTTTTTGAAGCAAAATGTCATGATCAACAAAATCAAACGCTTTGTTCATGTCAAAAAACACTGCGCAGGTGTTAATACTTTTGTCAATAACTTCTGAAAATTTTTTTATTAGTTTAAAAGCAGCTAGTGTAGTGGACTTACCTTTTTGAAAGCCATGTTGTTCGGATTTTAGTATATTGAATTTACTAAGGAAAGTTGCGAAGCGTTTAAACATCACTTTTTCAAAAATTTTGGCAAGTGTAGGTATGAGGGCAATAGGCCTGTAATTGTTAGGTTCTGTTTTATCATCTTTTTTGTAAACAGGTTTTACAACTGATATTTTTAGTTTATCTGGAAAAGTACCTTGTGATAACGACTTATTCGTAAGAACTTTGCCTTTTTTATACAGAAGTAAAGTAACTAACCAATGAACCTCACGTTGAATATATCAGGAGCCTGCTTAGTGGTGACGGTGAGAGGCAGCGCGTCGTTGGCGAGTCGAGATAACACCAGCTGACGAGCGCTCACGTGCTGTACCTCCACTGTATCGCGCCATACCCAACGTCTATGGAAAGCCAAAAAAGTACGCTTTTATAATTATAATAATAATACAATATTTTATTAAAGAAAAAAGGTTACAAGGTGTGCGTATTGCTATAACATTTTGTTTTCATTAATTAATTAACATAATACAAATTTCCAAAAATGGTACCTTAGGTAGCAACAAGCTACAGAAGGGTGTTTCGTCAAAAAAATAAAATAAAATCGTTCAAGCGTTTACGGGTTTTAACGCCCCTCTTGCATCGAGCAGCTTCTTCAGGCACTATTTATGTAGAAGCTCTATAGCTTATGACTACGTAAAAGGCGAGGTTCATCACACTGTAAGTAGCAATATGTGTATCTACGTCTAGCAGTTTGACCGTAACTTGATTCTATTTGGCTCATCATACTTTTGGTCTTGTCCTAATTTAATTTGGAATCAGCGCAGTGTTGTAGGTATCTATACTTCTCGCTTTAGGTCATCCATTCCCAGATATTTTATTTTTAGATTTTTTATAATAGTATATAGAAGTTGAGTCGAACCTGAAATCTTTTATAAAAACATTACCTACTCTAAAGTCGCACAGAACCGGTCGTTGTGGCGACGCTTGGGGGAGGCCTATATTCAACAGTGGATGTCTTTCGGCTGAAATGATGATGATGATGACTCTATGGTCATGCAACACCAACCAAAATAATAAACAACAAGTAATTTTCGTACCTCAGTACAGCTTCAAATTGTATAACAGCGCCCGTTTGAGAAGCGAGTGCTAGCTTGGTGCCATCCCCGCTCCAAGCCAGCGCGCGCGCCGCATAGAAGTTGGGAATGTTCAGCATTGAAAGCTCCACACCTCCCGATTCTTTTACCTCGCCTACTAGGCAACCATCGAAAACCCCGAATGCCACTGTCTATAATATTAAAAAGTAATCTTTAAAATGAACACTCAAGCGCAGAATCAAACACGACACATTTGTCTTTGATTTTGAGTGATGGCACTAAAGCACTAACACGTGTGATTATAGCTATTTTAATAGCAAAGGATTCTTATCTCAAAAAATTGCCTGAAAAATGGCTGCAACCAATGTCAAGATCCAATAAATTATTACACAGCACAGGTAAATACTTTTTCTTTTCGTATCAATTAACTGCCGTCTTAATTTTTTGCCTGACCAGTATTTAGCTGTCTTGACAGCACTAACAATATTGATCATATCAATAAACTGATAATTGTATAACACACCTGCCCAGAAGGACTAGGAGCGGCTGATATCAGATCTCGTCGATCGGGCGGCAGCTGAGGCTCCAAACTGCGCAACAGAGCGCCACGCTGAGCTTCATACACCGACACGCGCCCGTCACAGGAGCCCACTATTAACTGGAAATAATATTGAGGGCCTATTTGATAAGTCCCACTTGTGTTCCTTCATTTTCCCTTTGCATTCCATGGCTGCTGTGATCCTTTCGAAAATGGCCATACAGAGAATAAAAGTTTGTAAGGAAGATTTACAGAAATGTGGAATTTGGTACGCACACGACACTTCGTTTATAATAAAAAAGACAGTTGATGATTCGTCTTTGAAATCATCCCCACCGGCTTCAGGAAAGTCATCGATGGAAAATGGGCATACGGCTTATACACTAAGAAATAAAGCAAAACAAAACTTGTAATTTTTATAAAACATACATAGGGAGGCAACAAGACCAGTGCAGTTGGAGGCAGCGCATATCGCAATAGCAGCCGTCCGTTCAGGTAGAGCGTGCCGTCCACATGGCCAGACGCGAGCGTGCCTTCTCCGCCTCGTGCTAGCGACACACAACATGCACCTCCTGTCCACATGCTGCTACTCTTGTTGCTCTTGCAGTCCAGGGATCTGTGCAGCAAATTATAAACCAACTGACGACACTAACTAAACTTTAACAATTTAGTTAACTCGGACAATTTACATTTGTAACTGACATCATGCGTCTTCACATTAAGCATCAGAATTATGGTGAGCAAAGTGGTCTGGAACAGGGAACAAATGTTTAAAAATGCATAAGATGTTGTTTCACGCAATATTCGTTAAAAAGGTAACGCGAAAAAAGAATAGCGCCTGAACGTGGTCAAAACCAGCGCAGCGTTGTAAGGTAAAAAGTGCTTTTTTTCAGAACCGTTTTTGTAGTAGTACCTACTTGTAAAACACTTTTAACTAAGCAATATTTTTGCATTATGTAATCAATAAGCAGTTTAAGACCACAGTACCAGACGCTGAATGTAAAAAGAAATATTCATATTTATTTTATTTTTCTTATAATATAATTTTACTTAAAAAATATGTTACGACTTTGTGCGTAGGAGGTATCGAATTGAAAAATAAGAACAGTTTTAGTTATCTACTAGCTTTTGCCCGCGGCTTCGCTCCCGTCAACTGACTACTATATCCTACTCTACCCAACTCTATCCTACTCTACCTTACTCTACCCTACTCTACCCTACTCTACCCTACTCTACCCTACTCTACCCTACTCTACCCTACTCTACCCTACTCTACCCTACTCTACCCTACTCTACCCTACTCTACCCTACTCTACCCTACTCTACCCTACTCTACCCTACTCTACCCTACTCTACCCTACTCTACCCTACTCTACCCTACTCTACCCTACTCTACCCTACTCTACCCTACTCTACCCTACTCTACCCTACTCTACCCTACTCTACCCTACTCTACCCTACTCTACCCTACTCTACCCTACTCTACCCTACTCTACCCTACTCTACCCTACTCTACCCTACTCTACCCTACTCTACCCTACTCTACCCTACTCTACCCTACTCTACCCTACTCTACCCTACTCTACCCTACTCTACCCTACTCTACCCTACTCTACCCTACTCTACCCTACTCTACCCTACTCTACCCTACTCTACCCTACTCTACCCTACTCTACCCTACTCAAAAAAAAAACGTACGTACGTTTGGCGTACTTTCTTTAGACCTTTTATTATCATTGAAATCCTACATCAATGTTATAGCCAAACGAGAATTGACATATCATCAAATGTTAAAGTTTAAACGATCTGGCCAGTTTTACTTGGCCATATCATGAAGTGATCAATTCTAAGATCTGGCCACGACATAGATAACAGTTGTAATCCATGACCTTCAACCCCCCTTGTTGGCAAGCGCGTTTTTCCAAATAGTTTACATCCATGTAGCCGCAACACAAACCAAACACAAAGGTGATCTTGGTTGGAAAGCTAGCTTACAATCGTCTGGTCCACCCTTTATTACAAACACTCTCACCTTATTTTCCCGTCACTAGCTCCAGTATAAAATCCATTATCTGCAGGTAGCAGCGACATGGGAGCCCCAGTCAGTGGGAACTTATTGCAGATGACTTTCTTACCACTCCAGTCTGCCCCTACGCGGTACACAAACACCATATTGTCGCTCTGAGCAACGCCAAGCAGCTCTGAATTATCGCTGAATGAAATGCCTAGAAGGAAACGGATAGATGAATAGTAGTGAAATGAATAAACATAGATGGGTTTCCAAAAAAAAAATCCGGGCAAGTGCGAGTCGGACTCGCTCACTGAGGGTTCCGTACAAACTTACCTATGTAAATAGTTCAATTCCCGAATTGAGTTACGAAGATTCTTCCGATATGCAAAAAAAGTTCTTTTTCTGTAACGTAACTACAAATTTACAATATTCAGATTTTATTATATACTTACTTGTGCTATGAAACCTTGCTTCATGCCGAATTTCAGGATTCGAGGTAAACGGGAAGTACCCTATGAATTTTGATTCCCTTGAGAATGTCGAAATATACGTTTATGTTGCAATTGCTGTCAGGGGCGCCGACTCCGTGGGTGCTCGGGGGCTCAGGCACCCATGAGAAATAAACAGTGGGTGCAGAGCACCCCGGAGAATAGACATCAAGAAACAGATCAGTAATCGCCTTTTAGGTGATTTTTTCTTACCCGACGACCCGTTTAGCGCAGTGGTTTATACGCCGGTTGAGACGCAAGGATCGCGGGTTCGATTCCCGCACAAAATGAAATGTTTGTTGATGAAACAGATATTTGTGTTGGGTCTGGGTGTTTGTTGTACCTTCGTTGTTCCGCGGTATGTAAGTAGGACATTTATTTATTTGTCGGTCGATCACTGTGCATATTTAATTTTCAGATTATTTCGTGAAACTAAAACAAGTTTCGAGCCAGTTCGTACAGTAAGTAGACACACAACGGTGGATAGGTACTCTGACATATAATGTAAATATTTGCTTACTTGTAATGACATACGACTTCTTCCCTGCAGCAGAGTCGGCAGGTTTGGTAGCGAATTTATCTCGTCGGGTGCCCTCGCGATCAAACAACAGCACCAAACGGTCACATGTTGCCACTGCGAGCTTTACGTTGTTAGGAGACCAACAGATATCCGCTATAGGATATTCCGCGTCCTGGAATAAAGTTGCTTTAAATATATTAGAGGGCACGGCAGTGCCCCCTCTAAGGCGTCCTTTTCTAAAAACAGTTCAGGCCATTTTCGACCCCCATAACTTCGAAACTAGAAGCCTGAATTTTCAGTAACCAAGCAGGCATTGTGTGAACACGGTACATTTAAAATTTCATTCAATTTGAACCAGTAGTCTAAGAATTATAACAGGTCAAAGTTTCTTAATTTTGTCACTCACTGACTGAACGATCATCAAAACTCTCAGGCACTTCTAGCAGACAAAGAAGTTTCAAATTTAGAATACAATTAGTGTATATTGTACAAATCAATGAAAAACTAAAATATTTTGCAATTTCGGTACAGTTTTCTACATACACCAACTGCATAAATAACTTTGTAGTCCCATATAAATACATATTATTATATATTTATAGGATTACTAAGTTACATTTGCATTGAATTAATCAGTGTACCTGTATATTTACAACTTTGGACTCAGTGGAAAGGCGTGCAAAGAGGCTAATTGGGGATCCAGATTTGGTCAAGTCCAATCTACAAAGCCTCGAGCACAGGCGCAGGGTAGCCAGCCTATCGGTATTTTACAGGTTGCATTTTGGAGAGTGTGCGCGGGAATTGCATGACTTGATTCCGCCATCTCCTTTCTACCCTCGGACAACCCGACGTACGGCGAGTATCCACCCTTACGTTGTTGAAACTTCAACGGTCCGGACTAAGCGTTTCGCTTCGTCGTTTATACCGCGTAGGTACATCGAAGGACTGGAACAATTTGCCTGCTGCGGTCTTCCCGTCCAACTATAATTTAGGTGTCTTCAAGGCTAGAGTGAATAGGCTCTTAATAAACTAGTGCGCCTCACCATCAATGATTGCATCGCTGCTTACCATCCGGTGGGATCGCAGTCAAGCACTGGTTTATATGAATTAAAATAAAAAATAAAAATAAAATTTATAATATAAAGGAATCTACAAAAAGAAATGAGATGCCTTCAAAAACATAGGTTGTAAAAAAACAAGGCTCGCAACTCAGTTCTTCTACCGTAAAAAGTTGTGAGATCCATGTAATGCCAAGTCGGTTAATTTATTCAGTCTCTACTTGAGGGACCTTTTGCAACATCATATAGTGACCATATCAATATTACAAATCTGTTATGTTTTAAATAAATAGATAGATTGACTTGGCAATTGAACTAAACAATTTAATTTAACATAATAGGTACGTACCTATTACTTGTGATTGTGAGATACATTTTGTTTTCATGCGATTGCCAAGTCAATCTATTTATTTACTGGGGTAAGGGTCTGCTTTTGAAAGAAAGACTCGAACCTGGTATGAAAGGCAACGAAGGAACATGAGTGGGTTTTTGTCAGTAAATATCTGACATACCCTCTCGCTCCGCCCAAGAGCGAGTAATGTTGCAAAAGGTTACATGGATCTCACAACTTTTTACGGTAGAAAAACTGAGTTGCGAGCCTTGGTTTTTTTACAAGTTATGTTTTTGATGGCATACTTTCTACACGTGCGTACTATGAAAAATTAGATATTTGGTTAAGTATTATCAACACCTACCCTGTTTGGCATATGTAAGAAATAATTTACGAAAATATTTTGATTCGTTTACCTGGGCTTCTAAAAGCGTTTTAGAATATTTTAACCGCATATTTGCTCACTTTTATTCATAAATATCGTTTTTAACGTTTATAACGCAGTTTATAATCACAAAGGCTTTGTTGTATTTACTATGTTGCTTAGCAACATTTAAATTTAGCGCCGATTAATCACAAATAGTAGATGTCAATGATAGAAACCACAAACAATCTTTCTATCTGAGGAACTTTTTAAAATAATTTGAATTTGTCCAAGGATTTTGATTCATTTTTGGTTTTCTGGTCATTTGACGAATTACATAAATAATTCTTACCATGTTTACACATTCGTGCTCACCATTCACCTCTCCACTGAACTCACCTCATTTCGCTATTCGCCTCGTCATGCGATGAAGATGAAACATTTGTATAGAAAGTGATTGAGCTGAGACGAATAACAAGCGAAGTATTTACACATTGTATGCTCACCATTCGCGTCGCCATTTACCTCGACACTCGCGTGAATATGTAAATAGAACTGCCATTGGAGTCGACGAATATACAAAAAAGTTTAGTGTCAAACCATAGATTAAAAATAGTAATTTTTATATGGCAAGACTGGAAATTTTTATGTCAACTTGACGTGACAAACGGAAACTCTTTTCGTGAAAACAGTGTTTATAGTTCAGACGTTGTAAGGTTAGAATAATTTTATCCGTTTTGATCCAAGGGAATTCTAAGTTAATATATATTTTAAACGATGCCGTGTCTTCGTTACTACATTTACATTCAGTATTGCAAAATATTTTCGCCCACTTTCGTTTTATTACCTGAAGTGATAATCGGCAAGTGACGGCATTGTCGTGATGTTGAGTGAAATTAACCTGCAATCGTCTGTTTCCAGGACGTCATGCCTTTCGCGCGGTTTGTAGAGCCAGGGCGTGTTGCCCTGGTAGCCGACGGTCCCTTGAAGGGAAAGTTAGTGAGCGTGGTCGATGTTATTGACCAAACCCGTGCTCTCGTCGACGGACCTTGCAGCGGCGTCTCACGTCAACAGCTCCGCCTCAACCAGTTGCATCTCACCAAGTTCCGCCTGAACTTCCCATTCACAGCGCCCACTCGCGCGGTGAGGAAAGCATGGACGGACGCTAAGCTTACTGAAAAGTGGACAGACAGCCAATGGGCTACTAAGTTGGCCAATAAAGAAAAGCGTGCACAGATGACAGATTACGATCGTTTCAAGTTGACGTCAGCGCGTGTGAAGAGGAACCGCGCGAGAACAGCAGTGTTCAAGAGCTTGAAGGTGAAGGCGGCGCGCTCCGGTACCTTCGGCAAGAAGAACGTGCCTAAGGCGGCCGCCAAGAAGGTGCGCACCAAGAAGCCCAGCGCCAAGAAACCGGCAAAGAAGTAATTCTTTAGTGCCTCATGCAGGTTATTGTGTTATCAAGGGACAGAAATAAATAAAGAATTACTCTAAGCCAATTTGCTTGTGTTATTGTTACTCATATACAGTCCTATGACTGGTAATAGGTGAGTGAAGTTAATTTTGTAGAACATGTGATGTTTTTTCTTTACTCAAAATGTTTTTCTTTTCAGTTGCAGCTAGTCACTTGGTTCCATCCAAATAATTGAGGTTAGTTCTCTGTTTCTTCTGTTATGGATACCTTGAAAATATTCAACATGATGAATTCTTTTTTTAGTCTCGTTCGGATGAAAATCAATGATTTCAAAAACACCACTCTGCTGATACTAGACTGAATTGATTATTGAAACTTCGGAAAAAAATAAAAAACTAAACTGGTTTTTTTTTATTCTCAGGGTGAAAATCAACAACATGTTTGGCTACAGCACTCAATGTAAGTAATTTTACCATAACCTAGATGTCTCAATTTCAAATAATTTTTATTCAAAGAAGCAGCATGTGCTCTTTTCATGATGAATTTAATTTTAGTCTCGTTCGTATGAAACTCATGATTTCAAACTTACCACCTTACTGATTTTTAGCATAAACTTCACAATTTTTCTGAATTGTTATAGTCTTACTATTAAAAATGTTATTTCATCTCTACCAGGTATTCTGACACTTCTAAGCAGCAAGATTTGGCAGCTTACAATTTACTAAGGTGAGTGACTGTTTTGTCTAAAAATATTAATGTTCAAAAATGCTTGTGGTTTTAAAGACCCTACCAAAGCCGATGTGTGTACTGTCAAGTGGTTCATGCGTGACTCTGGATAGGAACATTATCACACTCTGTGTAAGACATCCAGTTGCCATAGTTGTATGTCCAAGGGTTGAGTGTTACAAATGTGCAACAACTTGCATGTTCACATGCAACACCATGTTCAAATAATATAATAATTTCTCTTTTCAATTGTTTGCAGAAAAAACTGGATTTGGAAAGAAGCTGATCATAGATCATCAGAGAAACCATGCTAAAATCACAGTCTCTCTTAAGAAACATTCTACCAGACAAATAATTGTGTATGTCACAAGTAGCACCAAATTGAGAGGTTATTGTGCCACATGGAACTTATCTCAGGTAAATAATTTTGAGTTATACCTTACTTTTTATAATCTTTCAGTACTAATTTTGAGACCAACTCACAAAAGAATAAAAATTTGATAATTGTCTTAATGGCCAGGTCTGTAATTATCAAAAGAACCCTACCAAAGCCGATGTGTGCACTGCCAAGTGGTTCATGCGTGACTCTGGATAGGAACATTATCACACTCTGTGTAAGACATCCAGTTATCATGGTTGTATGTCCAAGGGTTGAGCGTGACAAACACACAAATTAAAACAATTTTGTGGCATTTAATAATTCAGTTTATTAACCTTGCAATTTTTATTGTTGACAGATGACTGAATTTTAACATGGGTGCAAATGAACCAATTCATGACACAACTTGAAGGTAACTTGATTTTATGTAAATATCTACATGGCTTAATATATCGAACAAACAATATAATCTCTGTTGTCACATAAAATTATGACTAAAAGTATCACCCCTGGCAGTTTTTTTTATGAATGTTCTTTACTTTAAAAAAATTACAACTATAGTGTAAAGGAATATATTTTTGGCTTGTTTGATAAATATAATGAATAATGTTAATGTTTCAAGAACTACTACAGCTCTGCAAGGACCTTGGTGTTGCCTGTAAACATTTAGTCAAAATAAGTTATAGAACTAACTTTATGATGACATATAGTATCGCCCCTATCTGAATTCTGATGATTGATTGTATCTGATAAAATAAATTATCCCATTACACCTCCAAAAGTATTTTATAATTTACATTTTTTAATTTGATTTCTGCTTGTTACAGATGAAACAACATGATTATATGCAAGGCATTTGAGTACTAAGCTTGAGCAGTCTTCTGATCCCTCCTCCTTCGAAGACGATTTTCAAGTCGTCTTTGGAGGGAAGCCAGCACGGCCAAGAAGAAAGTGGTTTTCCCCCTCCGCTCCATCTGCCAGGTAATTTTCTTTGTTTTGTATACAAATTTGAAAAAGATTACTAACCTATCATGATGATTATTTATCGCCCCAGTCTGAAGAAATGTGTAGATCCGATTTACTGATAACCAAGTAATTTCACACAATTTTTATTAATAGAAAGTGCAGTAGGACTAACAGAACTTACTCTTGTTTCAGGAATCTGTGAAATATGTATTTAATTGCTAGAACACAACAGATGTCACCCTATATCATTGCAATGGTATGTAAGCTTAATGTATTTTATTTTATTTTTTTCATTAATTTGGTTCTTTGAAGTTTATAATGATGATTTATTTATCGCCCCAGTCTGAACAAATGTGTTGATCCGATTTCCTGATACCCTAATATTGCTATACAATATAGGTTGTTAACAAGGGTAATTTAACTATAACATATTCTTTTTTTTTTGTAGAAATCTAAGAATATTGAATTAATGGAGAACAGCTTTTGGAAGTATGTAGTAGAAAGCAAATGCAAAGAGAGGTGAGCCATTATTATTATGAGCCTATTGTTTTAATGTCCCTTAATATCGCCTTAGAATGGAAAACTTGAAAATGTAATTTTATTACAATTTTAGAAAGAAAAACAGAATGCACATGCTATTTTCACACAAAAAAAATATGTAACACTATCAATGATGTTCATGATGAACCTCTCAAAAATTCGTAGGTGTCTTTACGAAAATTGCAAACTAAAATAGACTTATATTTTGTCTTTCATGATGAATTCTAAATCGCCCCAGTCTGAACAAATGTGTTGATCCGATTTACTGATTATAAAACTGTACTTTACCATTTACCATATTTTATAAAAGCATTCAACTAATACTGCTCTTTATTTTTTCAGAATCCTAACCAAGCATTATTGATTGTCATATCAGTTATGAAGAACACATTATAGATGGATGCTTCACAAACTTTAAGGTCAGTAAATTACATTTTGAAATAACAACAGACTTCATTTGAAATGATGGTAACAAGCATATATCTTATAATTTTGATGATAATATTATAAACTGATCATAAATTTTAAAACAAATATTTATTTTTTTAAGATATATACAGAACAGTTGAATAAATTCTTACTATTATTTTAGATAAATTGACAGCTGAGTGTGGAGATAGGTGTTTGAGGAGGTGAGTTAATTTTACAAAACTTAGTAAAATGTTTGGGCAAAACTAAATGATGAATATCTGTTATCCCTGTCTCACAAAGCCATGGGGAAAAATAATGGTATGGTAACAACTGAATTTATATCCACCAAAATCCTGTAAATATATACAGAAGACTACCAATATAAACAAGTTAAATATTTTCAGGTTAAATGGACTCTACTGACGTGACTAAATCAGAAGATATTATAACAAAAACTATCCCAACCTATGTGAGTATTAAAATATTGTATTTTCGATTTTATTTTAAGAATAATTTTTGTATTAAATGATGAATATCTTAGTTATCCCTGTCTCACTAAATCGTGGGGAAAAATATGGTATGGTTAACATCTGAACTTATTAGTAAAGTACCAAAACTACCATTTACTTATAAATTCTCTTTCCATTAAATTTGATGTCATTACTTACAGATTTGTAAACCTCGACATGGAATCTGATGGAATATAACAAAAAGCAAAAGAAAGAAGAAAAACTTTAGAGTAGTAATAAGCAAACATGAACAACCTATCATAATGGTAAGTCTAAATCCGGCTGAATTTTTATCAAGTTTCTTTTACCATTGAGCTGTAGGCTAAAATAACCACTTATTGGATCCCTTGGGTATTAAATGTTAAGCAAGATTGAGGCAGACCAAGACATAGCTGGAGACATTAACTTTAACAAATAAACTAGCTTGCAATTACCAATGACTGATGTGAAAAAGGCAAAGGGATGTCTGCCCGACTGTGGGTATAACAGGCTAATTAGATAAGATTATTTTACATTGTTTGGTTTAAATTAAAATGATGAATATCTGTTATCCCTGTCTCACAAAATCGTGGGGAAAAATAATGGTATGGTAACAACTGAAATTGTTCTAATTTCGATAGGTTACACATAAAAAACTTATTTGTTAATTAATGAATATAATTTCAGAATGAACCTGTTACAGCACTCCAACAAAGAATGAACCTGAAAATAAGGTAATTCTAATGTTTTAATCTTTAACTTTAACAAATAAACTAACTTGCAAAGGCCAATGACTGACATGAAAAAGGCAAAGGGATGTCTGCCCAACTGTGGGTATAACAGGCTAATTAGATAAGATTATTTTACATTGTTTAAATTAAAATGATGAATATCTGTTATCCCTGTCTCACAAAATCGTGGGGAAAAATAATGGTATGGTAACAACTGAAATAGTTCTAATTTCGTCAGGTTACACATAAAAAGCTTATTTGTTAATTAGTGAATATAATTTCAGAATGAACCTGTTACAGCACCAACAAATAAAGAACCTGAGAATAAGGTAATTTTAAAGTTTTAATCTTTCTTTGATTGTCCGTAAAAGATTTATTGCCCATAATATAAATGATGAATATTTTTAGACAAGCATATATCTCGAAAACTTTGAAGATACCTAATAATCTGAACTTCTAAAACAACAAATAATGATCTAATGTACATACCTGTAACACCTTCCTAATATTTTTATTTTACTTACAGGTATTCTTCTCTGGGTACTGAGGCGTTTTTTGTGGCAAAGCAATTGTTTTGCAGTGGCTGTGATTTTGATTGAATAAATGATTTTATTATTTACGAACATACGTCGTATCATTTTGTAACCACATCCTCAGGAAAAATGATAAATGCCGACCGATAACAGGTCATATAAATGTAAATAATAGGACGCAGTTGATCAGTTGCTAATAAAACATGTACATCCTTCTAACTGAATTGGAGACTACGAGCTTCACGTCCTGTAAATTGCAGGTTTGGCTCTTATTTGACTATTCCATTCATTGTGTAAAACTAACCCCCCTATTTCTAAATTGTATTTAAAGTTTAGTAAAGGCGGCCAACTGTTCCATCAAAAATCAGTAAAATAGTCCCGCAAGACTTCGCATTCACTCTCCCCTCCTTGTCCACAATCACTCGTCACGTCATTGATCAAGATACCAGAGCTATTAGACATAACTTATTTTCACATGGATGAAACCTTAGGTTCTCAGTAGCGTCTCATGTGCTTTGAATACCTGTGTACTTGTGGAGCTCCCCCTTGGGGAACTTTGGCAGGTACGAGGTGAGAAAGGGAACTAAAAGTAAAGAGAAAATGTATTTATGGCTGATTTTTATAGATATTTTGTAGAATATTATTCTAAAGTAAAGTCTGTTTTTTAATTAGAGATAATGATTTGACAATTCGAATGTTGCATGTTTTTTCCATTTCATAAATAGTGAGGTACCGCAACCGATATTGAACAAAAATATTCGTAAAAATAGTTTCATTTTAAAATGCAACTAATTATGGTAAGTTTTTGTATTTTCTGAAGGTAATTTGAAAGATGCAAATGTCTAACTCATAAAATAAAATATAATTTAAGCCTAAGAATTAAAGACTAGCAAAAGCTGCGTCATTTTATTTTTTCGTCTCGATTTGTTATCACCAAACCCAGACAAAAATATAGAATTACTCAGTGATATTTTTGCTGACATTTTATTACAACTTTAATAATAGGTAATGATAGGACTTCGGTTTGAAAACTAATAATAGTTAAAATTAAACAATCACAAGTCCTCTTTTTGTACTATTTTCGCATGGATCTCTTATAAAATTGTAGCGATAAACGAATCAAGTGTCCGTTTCTTGTAATGCAGTCATGTGAATTCACAGCTTGACGACCAATGGGCACGCCATAATCATGACGGTCAGTCCCCTCTTTGAGGAGTGGCTGGAGAGGCGTCACGGTGTCCTCATCTTCCGCATGAAGCAAGTCCTCACCGGACATGGTCAAGTTCTAGTACAGGCTAAGGTCCAGAGCGAGGAGGAATGGAAGGGGGTCGCCTCCTTCTGCGAAACAGTAATGCTAGCGAAGGAGGAGGCTGCACGAGTGAGGGAACGAACATCTTTTCGCTCCAGTCGCCGAGACCCCAATCCCGACTACCACAATGTCAATACCAACGTCGAGCAATGGGTAGCTTGCCGTCCAGCAGTCCGGTAATTGCCGGGACTGAGCCCCATTCGTCGACAGCGCTTAGAGATCCACTCGCTCTTCAAAGAGATGTCAGCAAACCGGAGGAGCTCAGTAGAGCCGATCTGGTTTTAGGCAGTAAAAGTCTGACACGCCCTCCTGCCCCGCCCATACCGGGAGAAGTCATTGGATGAATTCCCATCTTGAAAAAATATTGACGACCAATGATGATAACTTTTTTAATTCTAAAGCATAAACTGAGACTGTCTCGTTCCGCTCTTGTAAACCGGATATAAAATTGTGTTGTGACTGGAGCTCCCTGGTAAAAGAAAGTAGCTAAGAATTCATGATTTTCAACCGCGCCCGCCACGGTGGAGCTAGTTTATTTCTAAACTCACGAGACCAGAGTTTTGTGTGGTTATACAGCCGTCGCAGTTGGGGTTATCGCTTGAAAACTTGGCAGATGACAATCGCAAGACGGGCGGTTCATAATCAATTGAGCTCCAGACCACCGTGGACATACACCAGAAACGAGCTGTTGCGTTATACTTACTTCACAGAAAAATTAAAAAAAGAAGGCCTATAAAGTTCTGGGTGCATCAATCGATTTTTGGATTTCGCATCGGATGTTTCTACCCCCTGAAGGCCACTACGGGTGTTAACCGACCGCAGAGAATGCGGGCGCAACCTGCTGAGTCTGCGGTCGACCGTGGCCTACACCATTCTACTAGTTGCCCGCCGGTGCAGCGGGGAGCGGGATACATATATCTCTAGCATACTACAGAAGCTGCGGGCCCGCAACCGCAGCGGATGCGGGTAAAAACGGTTTTGTGAGTTCTCAGTATAAGTAAAAGTCCGAGTGTAAAAAAATCTGGTAATATTTTTGAATATTTCTAATTATTTCAATCTTCAATTCATATTAGACTTTGCTATTAACAAACACTATCGTATTTTGGGCCTACTTTCCTTAGAGGTTGTATTATTAAAAGAACCGGTATACAAAAATCGAATTTGGAGACATCACTTGTATCAAAAAGCAGGCAACATATTTCTGGAGTTTGACATTTGGACTTGTCAAATCATTATCTGGGATTAAAAAACGCACTTTAGTATCTTATGTGTCAGACACTTTCCATGGATCAAAACTTCTGTCAGATACATTAAAGCTCAAAAAAAAAATGAACTTTACTTATTTTTACATGTCTGATTTTTTAATATATTATTGAGGTAACTATTACAAAGTTATATTTCAGTAGTCAGACTAATTGTAGTGACCAAACATCCCATAAACACAAAAATTATTCAGCCGAGAGTATGAGCGCGAGAGCACGCATGCGATTCAGAGTGAGTGAGACGATTTTATGCACTCATGCACTGACTGGATGTTTGGCCACTACAATTTGTCTGACTAATGAAATATAACTGTAATAGTTACCTTAATAACATATTTCAAATCAGACATGTAAAAATAAGTAAATTAGTAAAGTTTATTTACTTTTTATGGAGCTTTAAAGCGTCTGACAGAAGTTTTGGTCTATGGAAAGTGTCTGACACTTATGATACTACTTTAGAATAATACCTATTCTACAAAACATATATAAAAATCAGCCATTATTTTTAGTTCCCTTTCTCACCTTGTACCTGCCAAAGTTCCCCAAGGGGGAGCTCCACAAGTACACAGGTATTCAAAGCACATGAGATGCTATGAGAACCTAAGGTTTCATCCATGTGAAAATAAGTTATGTCTGACAGCTCTGGGAGTATATCACGCATTAATTTTCAGAAAGTGGGCTGCTCTAAAGTTGAGTATTTGTCAATGACAACTGGCATTGGGCATTAAGGTTTGCCACGACCTTACTACATTGGGCACACCACCACATACGCCTATGCCGGTCTCCATACATTTCATATGGCAACAGCTGTACTCCATCTGTTTAGGTAGGTAATTAACTAAATGTAAACAATCTTGACATTGTCTTAAAACTAAAAGTTATCTAAAAATGTTTACAATTTGTTATTTACCTATACCGATGTTTGGTAATGAACTAAATTTATATAATGTTTGTATGTCTTAGAAACGATTTTTTTTTATAAATAGACAACAAGATTGTTTACGTTTAGTTAACTAAAACAAATAGAATAAAACTTGTAGAGCTTTATTATGCCTCGTTTACGAGGCTGGACCCACGTGTAAACGGGGCATTAGATACGCGACACGATTCTAAGCAAAGAATATGTAGGTAAAGCTAACGCATAATCTAAGTACAAATCAGGCGTGGCCCACGTGTGCGTCGGTCTAATGTAGTTCCCGCGTAAACTCTAAATACATACTCAATTAGAAATAACGGCACGGTGGTTGAGCGATTGGTTGCTGCGCTGCGGGTCGAGGGTTCGCCCTCCGCACGAAACAAATAGTTGTATAGCCTCCACTCTACAGATAGCTGTTCCGGATCTGGGTGTCTTTTTTTATCACCGAAGTTACATATTTGTGAGCGTACCCACGATATAGGAGTAGTATGGGGCAAAGTTGCCGCAGGTCCAATTTAGTTCCTTTGACTTTCGATTCTCATTAGAGAATCGCAGGCGATCAATCTGGCATGCACTGGATCGATCACCTAAGAAGACCTTAAGCGGGGACCACACATTTGGTGTTTGCCGTTGCCGCAAGTGCCAAACACAATCACTCGACAGAAATCATCCCCAGGCTTGGCAAACATCCTAGATTATCCCCATGACGGACGTCGAGCTTGTGACAACTATTTGGGTTGACCTATTTTTATTTTAAATTATAACAAAACACAAAAAAAAGGTACAGATTATGTACCATTGATTTATCAAGAAAAGCCGACACCTACGCCCAACATTAGCGAACACAAACAAATACAAGTAAATTTATACAATCAAACAGCCATCCACATATTTGTGTCAAGGATCATAAATACGCTACGGGCTAACTGGATTAATTACGAAGCAATTTATTTACATTATGTTCATGTTTTTTATTGACCAGCGAAAGGGAAACAATGTACCGAGAAAGAGATAGCGTATCCCTTTCTTACCTCCAAGATTGGGCAGTATTTGAATTACTTGTAATTAAAATACGTAATTGAAATACAAATACGTATTTGGTATTTGTATTTCAATTACTTCCTTAAAATGTAATTTGTAATTCGTATTTCAAATACCTGACGGAAAAGTATTTTGTAATTAGTATTTCAAATACTTGAGGCTTCAAAATACATTTTAACATTAAAATACATTTAACCTTTAAGAAAGATTGTTTTCTTTAGCAGGTTTTATTCACTCTCCAACAAGAGGCTGTTTGTCTGACAGTACATTTAAAAATCTAGTGTTCATGAAAGGAAACTTTGGTTAATCTTGTTTTCCTCTATTTTTGAACCCATGCTGGTCTAGATTACTTATTTTGTAATCATCATCATCATTTCAACCGAAAGACGTCCACTGCTGGACATAGGCCTCCCCCAAGCGTCTCCACAACGACCGATCCTGTGCGTCTCGCATCCACCGCACTCCCGCGACTCTCACCAGGTTGTCGGTCCACCTTGTGGGAGTCCTTCCGACGCTGCGCTTTCCGGTGCGCGGTCGCCAGTCTAGAACCTTTCGGCCCCATCGACCATCTGTTCTACGAGCAATGTGCCCTGCCCACTGCCACTTTAGTTTGGCGATTCTTCGGGCTATGTCGGCGACCTTGGTTCTGCTGCGGATATCTTCATTCTTTATGCGGTCACGCAAGAAAACTCCGAGCATAGCCCTTTCCATTACCCTTTGGGTGACTGTAAGCCTTCTGATGAGGCCCATTGTCAGCGATCATGTTTCAGTGCCATATGTCATCACTGGCAACACGCACTGGTCATAGACTTTCGTCTTGAGACACTGGTATGTTGGACGAGAAGATACCGCGCAGCTTCCCGAACGCTGCCCGGCCGAGTCGGATTCGACGATTGACCTCTTTCTCAAAGTTAGACATATCCAACTGGATTGTCTGTCCCAGGTAAACGTAATCGTCTACAACTTCGAGTGCAGAGTCTCCGATCTTGATCGGAGTGGGTGCCACATGGCTATTTACCATGACCTTGGTTTTGTCCATGTTCATTTTAAGACCCACTCTTTCGGAAGCTCTACTAAGGTCATCGAGCATTGTACTGAGCTCCTCTGTAGTCTCAGCCATGACTACTATATCGTCGGCATAACGAAAGTGAGTGATGTACTCGCTATTAATATTAATGCCTAGTCCACTCCAGTCCAGAACCTTGAAGACATCCTCCATTGCAGTCGTAAACAGTTTCGGAGAAATGAGGTCTCCCTGCCTCACATCCCGCTGCAGAAGGATAGGTTTCGAGGTCCGGTCCTGAAGTCGGACTGACATTGTGGCGTTCTCGTACAAACACTTCAGCACCTCGATGTACCGATAGTCAATCTGGCACCGTTGGAGAGATTGCAGTACAGCCCAAGTCTCGATCGAATCAAAAGCTTTCTCGTAGTCCACGAACGCTAAGCATAGAGGCAGGTTATACTCCTTGGTCTTCTGTATAACCTGCCGGAGCGTATGTATGTGGTCTACGGTGCTGAAACCTTTTCGGCTTGTTCGCGGGAGGCTGGAAGTCGTCAAACGCGCGCGAGACGGTTCGTGATGACTCTGGAAAACAGCTTGTAGACATGGCTCAGAAGCATGACATGGCTATTTTGTAATTTGTATTTTGTATTTCAATTAAAATAGCTAAAATACTGTATTTTGTATTTTATATTTCAAATATAAAATACAAAATACTTAAAGATATTTTGTATTTTAATTACTTGCGATACTGTATTTTGTAATTTGTATTTCAATTAAAGCAAAGCATGTATTTTGCCCAGCCCTGCTTACCTCTAACTAGGGTAACCATACATTTTAGGGTAACTATTTATGCGAATGAATTGACAAAGTCTCACTGACTGGGCCACCGCATTTTTCCACACTAGTGTGAAATGCGCTTTTTTTTCTAACAAGTGTATTGAAAATAAAATATCCTGCTGCCTGATGTCGTTTTCCCTTTTCAATTATACAGCCATCCAAATATGGTTTCACTAATAAGGGCAGTTTTTATGGAAAATCAGTGGATTTCTTAGGTAGTTATTAAAAAAAAAGCCGGCCAAGTGTACATGCTGATATTAAATTAGTTAAATATAAGCCAGTGTTTTTTGTAAAGCAGGTTTTAAAAATATTCCAAAAATCTTATTACAGGGACTGAAGGCAGACGAGCTAGCGAGCCTAGAAAAAAAGTTCATAGACCTAAACCTTATAAATAGCAAACAAGAACACTTCTTTGAAGTCGATGTCCAGGGAATTCATGTTCTTAATATTTTATGTGGCGCTGATTATAAGTGAGTATCTTTTAATTTTAATGCTCCCTAAAGCTGGGGCTCCAACTTCGCTCGGGAGTTTGAACACCCACGAGAAGCGCTACTCTGTTACTCTAGTCTGCCGTCCTATAAAAGTTTGTCATAAAAATAAATAAGTGAAATTTTTTTTTTTTCGTTTCAATTGATATTATAATTTTCACATTTACTCATTCGTGCTCACCATTCGCCTCGTCGTTCAACGAAACATTATTAAACAAAGTGCGCGAAGCGAATAGCGCTGTTTACACATACGTGCCACTTGTGCAAATGTGTATTATTTATTTCGGTAGTAAAAAACTTTATACAAACAAAAATACAAACGACTTCAATGTAAAAAAAACACTGAAAAGTGCGAAATAACTTTAATTTCGGAAGTCGGTGTTTCTATAAAGTTTTGTCTCTTCGTTATTTTTAACACTAACTTCCGTTTAGCCAGAGTGCATCTCATGACAATTCTAGTAATCCCAAACACGGTTAGATTACATTAATTTATTACAGAGTTCCGGTGCCTAACTTCAGGCTTCATCATCAGATCAGTTCGATATGTTCCCCCTTTTCTTTCAGTCAGTCATCGACTACACGTAGGTATAAACAAAGCAATTTTACTTGTTACGACTGTTCTGCTGTGATCCTATGAGGAGTTCTGTTCAATATTATCTTCGAAATTCATGATCAGAGGGGCTATTGGCTAACTTTTTCAATAACAGTTGACAACTAGCATTCGTTGCACACTAAACTTAGTTGTCAACTGACAATTTCATAAAATTGGTATTACGTATTACACAAGTGACTAACAAACTACGGTGGAAATGTGGTGAATTATAAAAATTTACGGTGCCTATTGTGACCATTCTAAAATTTTATCGACTATTATACAGCTTCAAAAGCTTACACAATCGCAATTTTAAAAGTATCGATACAATAACATCTGTCAAAACGTGTTACCGTGGCTTTCAAAGACACCAGTGGCTAATGACGTCACTGCAGTTGGTCACTGAAGATATGCAATACGAAACTAGCTGTTTGACAGTTCAATTATGCACATTGTTAACAAGTGATCATCACTTGAACTGTCAACAGAGTTACGCAATAGCCCCGCAGATCATAACAATATTTCTATGGGACCAACTCTGAAGCATAAACTTTCAATAAAAAAAAATTCAAAATCGGTCCACAATTGACCGAGAAATCGATGAACATAAATAAAAAAAATATATATTTACATTCAGCCGAACATAGAACCTGCTCTTTTTTGAAGTCGGTTAAAAATAAAATCAAACTTGCACGATACGGGGTACTCAATTTTCGAGCTTCCTACGCTCGTTTTTCTATTCTAAATTTTTTTTTCTTTTCTGCACAATTCTTGCTACTTGGCTAATCCGCCATTGGCCGAAACGATAATATTTTTCGAAATCATAGCAAAGGGCTTTTTCTTTTTTTATTTAACCCGACGCGCATTTATTTTTGCCTTTGCCACTATTTTCCAGTTAGGTACTTTACACGAGTCATTCATCACACAAGATAGTGCTGAGCACCCAAGGAATTTTATTAAAATTGTCGCTATATTATGTGCCCAGTATTGTAATTAATGTAGTTATTTTTTCAGTTATAGGATTACAAGTCAATCAATGGCGATGGAGAAAACGGATATTGGTGGCAGAACCATCCAAGTACAAAAACTTGTGTGGACATTAGGGAAACAAGGAATGTAACGAATCAATTTATTAAATAACGCATCCAAAAGTGTCTTAATTCGCATTTTCTACAGATATTTCACTTTGACAATCACTAGGTACTCTGTCTGTGAAAAGTTCTGGTACCTGAAAAATTAAACTCATAAGTTTCGATGTTCACCGACCACACAGTAAGACAATAAAAATATGCAAATATATTATTCACGAGTTATTTATTACCTGAGGTGTATAAGCCTCCACTCTGTCTAGTAACGAGTCCGAATAACCCGGAGTATAGTATCTGTAACGGGTAAATAATTACATTATAATTATCGACTTCATGTTATAAGTAAGTATATCATAGAAGAGACTCCTTGTCTAGCCTTTGCAAGATTCAATTACCTCACTATTTCTTCTGGGAAGCAACTATTTATAATATTAATATATTCTTTGAGAGATGATCCGGGAACTGAATCAATTTCTTGAACTCGTTTTAATGCTCCTGTGGTTACAAACAATCTTCGAGCTCTTGCATCATTAGGTAGAATCTAAAAATGGGAAGCTCCATTAGCAACGTAGTAGATGTGGTAGTCAACAATCAACTCTCTTGACACTTGCAAGCTGACCAAGAACTTACAACACGTAGGGTAAAGTTTAATCTATCTATATAATTATATAAAAATGTATCCCTATTTCCCTTGGTCACGCCATCACGCGTGAACAGCTGGACCGAATTCACTAATTTATTTTTGTTGTGTTTGTTATTGTCAGGAGAAGGTTCTTATGAAAGAAAAAAATTAAAAAAATGGTAGTAGGGTATAGTACGGTAGAGTTGGGTAGAGCAGAATAGAGTAGTCAGTTGACGGGGGCGAAGCCGTGGGCAAAAGCTAGTTCCTTATAAAAATGTTAGATAAAAGACTAGTTTTATTCAACGTCCACTTTATTACAGCGATATGAACAAAGACAACTGAATCGGAACGTCCGTTGGCGCTGTGGTTGCTAATATAGTCTTTATATGTTTGTGGCTAATATAAATATTGTAATGACTTGCCAAGTACCTACTACAAAAACATTAGAATGTGTTACATCCGTATTTTAATTTCACTAAAAGAAAGGAAGAATACACATGGACGTACGACTAGGCAATATTGGCAATAACTATAGCCTTCCCTTCCCGTATGGGCTGCGTTCAAAAATAACCAGAGTAGCTTCGAGTTGCAACCCAGAGTTGTTCTTTTATAACTCGAGTAACTAACTACCCTAGAGTTAACCCAACTAACTCTAACTCCGAGCAGCGTAGGTTGGTGTAATGACAGTTGCTTCAGTTGCTTGGCATTGACGGTTGAACTCTACGTTCGCGTTCAAAAATGCGAGCTTAGAGTATCTACCCGATGACGTCATTAGAGTTAACTCTGATCTCATTTTTGAACGCAGGGCTAGGTAATTAAAAAGTCAAACGTCAAAAACACATGTACATATTTTTGACACTGTCAAAAACCGGCCAGGCGTAAGACGAAATATAAATATTCAATTTATTTTAAATTTCTGTATTATATTGTGAAAAAAATGGCAGGTAGAGGAAGAGGCCGAGGTGGCAGTGGTTTATCCTTAACACACGATCAACTGCAAGCACTCGGTATAGCCAGAGGAGACAACACTCCACAAACTTTAGCACCACCCCCGTTGTTCCCGAAACTCGAAGCGAAGCCTCTCCCATTAGTTAGCGACGCTGCCACGGATTACATGTTGATTGTTAAAGATCAGTTTATTGAATATTTACACGAGTCGCCAGCATTTGTAAAACTAAAGACCCATACAGATGGCGTCGAGCGTTACTCTGACAAGTATAAAATGCTCGCTCTTGATGCTAAGAAAGGGCAAGTATTGGATTGTGTGTGGGCCAACATGCCTACCGAATTGAGACCACAAGCGAATAGAGTGCGTGCTACAGCACGAAAGCGGAAGCTAGACGACCCAGCCGCAATAGCTAAGAGGTTACAGACATTGGAGAAGAAGGAAAATCAAGAAGACGACGAGAATATGGAAGCCAACGAAAACGATGAGCCTGTAAAGAACCAAGAATTAAATGATGATGAGGAGATTGAAGATGAGCATGAGGAAGAATTAGAAATTGATGATGGCACAGACTATGCTAACAACTACTTTGACAATGGTGAAGATTATGATGAAGAAGATGACAATCTTGATGATGGACCAGTTTACTGAACAACTTATTAGTTATGATGTAAGAAACTATGTCTAATCATGTACTTCAAAGTGTGATGTACCTAGCTCAATATTTTTATGTTACTTCTCATCTAAGCTATTTAAAAAGTCTGTGATATTACCAATATAAAATATGATTTAATAAAAACAAATTCTTGATCTAATTCAATCTGATATTGCAGGCACTAGCTACACTGACCTTAGCATACTGTGCTAGCACATATTTTAGAATGCAAGCAGGAGCAGAATGCAACAATGGTTCTAGTGCTGGTCGGTGCAAGCAGCACTGTAGCGCTTGCTTTAAAGCACATGATGCTCTTGCACGTACCTCTCCCGAAGACTTTGGGTGGGTGTATAACTGTATCAGTTAACAAGACATATTATGAACCTT
Source organism: Mythimna impura (assembly GCA_905147345.3). Lineage (NCBI taxonomy): Eukaryota > Metazoa > Arthropoda > Insecta > Lepidoptera > Noctuidae > Mythimna > Mythimna impura. The sequence goes on along the minus strand of LR990357.1, from coordinate 14,583,237 downwards.
ACTTTTTGCTAAAATCTATACAAGATGATAATAGGCTGCTTCAAAGAATCTAATGCCCTAGACACCTTCATAGATACATCACCTATGCAAATATAAAGATGCTGAGGCTAGTTATAAAATAAAATGATGGAATTTTTTGGATAGTCAGTTGTAATAGCATCTCGCCTAATATAGTTAAAATAATTCCCCCAACAAAATGTCGACCTCAGTGATCAATTTCAATAGAGATTAGCCAAGTACACAGTAGATTAGTCCACAAGCGTGTGCAGCAAACCCAGGTGCTCTCTATTCCTTTAATCTCATAGTTCCGTAGAAAGGCAATCCGGCATGATCGGAGAGAGACCAAGCTCAAGACCAGGCTTTACAAATTTTTTGAGACAAAGACAGGGGCATCACATCACTAACTTCCAAACTCCTGGCTGCACAAGAGTAATTCTTTATTGTACACCATAACAGAAAAAATCAATAGCATTTTAAAAACTCAATCAGTCACGCTTGCGGCCACAAGACCAATGAGGCAGTTAAATCAAAGTTATTATAGGTCCTAATGACATGAACATTACTGTGAACAAAAATAAGATAACATAATAAAAATAAAACAATAACATCCCATAAAACAGACTTGCTGTGCCCAACGGGTCTATAATTGAATCTTTTAAATAACATAGGTACCAACTATGTAACATTATGAAACGCAATAAAGTATTGCGTATTGTGACTCATTGAAAGAGGATGTGGAAATACCTACTAGTAAGAGATAAATGAGTAGCCCATTGTCTTACCTGCAGCAATCTAGGCAGTGCATTAGCAACAGCTATGGCGAGACTGTGCTGAGGCGAGTGCTTCGCGATATGACCTAGCGTCCAGGCAGAGGCGCAAATCTCGGCGTCGTCTGCATCAGGGTTTTGAAGTATTTCCACAAGGGGTGGAACAGCCTAAAAATACCTACACGGTTACGGGAGCTACTAACGTAGAAATAAATATAACCTAACCAAAAAGTGAAAGTGCATTTCTAGCATTATCAAATAGTATTTTTGGCCAAACAAAACCAATTCTCCAAACTTTGTTAAATCATGTGATTCCGATTAATATTGTTACATACAAGCTTTAAATAGGTGGGTCATTTTTCATCTGATTTCATCGAGTCATCTTTGAGTCTTACCTTAGATTCGATAACAGCCATGGCCAGCTGGTCCGACTGGCCAGCAATGAACCCAAGTGCCATACAAGCAGGCACGCGAGCGCCCCCTACCGGCTCTCCTAGTAGCTCCACTAAAGGGCCACATCCACCTGTATTCACCACTAGCTGTGCCAACTAGAAGTAAGACCAGAACAACTTAAAATTTCTGCCCTGTTAGGCATCAAATTTTCAAGTAAACTACTTTCGATTAAGGCTTTATAAACCATACCTACATACTTGGAACCCAATCAACATAACCCACAGATAGTAGCTTTCGCTGTAGGACCCATGGACTGTCGAAGCAGGCGTGTTTTTAAATGAAGAAGAATTTATTATCATTAGTATCTACAGTAGGACAATTTCAAGCTTGGAGTAAAGTTCATAGCAGAGTATGTTTAGCAATGGACTTTAATTTTCTAAATTACATCGATCTGTACTGGTCGTAACTGATACCCAATAAAAATTATATCACTGCAAAATCTCACGTCAACGGAGTGTTTGACAATGTCCCTCAGCAGACAGGCGGCGGCCTTGCGTACGGGTGCAGCGTCGTGCCCCGCATGTAGTAGCGCGGGCGGCAGGGCTCCGCCCGCCACCACGGCCTCCGCCAGCTCTGTCCGCGCACCCGCCACCGCACCCAGAGCGCACAAAGTGCTACGCTGAACGATAAAAACAGGACGTTGCATTAATGGTCAACCGTACGCACAGAACACTAATATCCTAGCGGACCGTACGTCACTCGTAAGTAACACATGAATTACGAAAATCACCCTTTAAACTATGAAGTAAAAAGCTGTAAAACATGCTCCATTGCCGCCCATATCATCAGGCGAGATAGTGAAGGCAAGCTTACAGATATCAATAATAATAAAATTCTTTCCCTCGCTTACTCGGGACAAGGAAGCCCAGCAGCGAGGGACATAAGCTAAGGATAACCATCCACCACACCTGTTGCACAGCACACCAGAACTTAGCTCGACCCCATTTCACAGCTTAATGTTGTCATTTGATGTCAAGGACAATCGGCAATAACTTTCTAGTAAAACTTCTTACAAGGTCTATCCGATATAATTTATGTGAAGAGAATAAATAGGTAACCTTCAGTTTCGGATCTTGGTTTTCCAATCCGTGTACTAAATGACATATAGCACCAGCATCCACTACCGCTTCTGGTTTATGCTGGGCCAAGTCTACCAAAGCACCAGCAGAAATCTATAAAATATAGAAAAGCCAAAATATAAAACATCAGTTAGGTACAGTTCTACCTAACCCATTCGGGCGAAGAACATTCTTCGGCGTGATGTTTTTAGGAGTAAAATCAAATTCAATCATCATGTCAGCTGAATAAAGACGTCGACTGCTGGAAATTAGGTCTCGTTCAAGCAGCGCTACAATGTTCGATTCTCGTTCCTTTTCCGCTATGCAACCGGTTACTGCAAATTTTACTAGATTGTCAGTTCCCTTGTGATGGCGGCCTACAATGCCCCCCTTTTTATCTAGGCTGGGATATTATCAAATTACTCCTTTCGCCCTGGGTAGAGCAAGGGGGGTCCGCTCTGGGTGGAGTAAGGGGGGTCCGCTCTGGGTGGAGTAAGGGGGGTCGGCTCTTGGTAGAACAAGGGGGAGTATCAAATTTTTACTGAATATTTTTTCTACGCGTGTTCCTTCTGCTGCCATATGCGTTCCAGGGCCGGGGTGAAACATTCGAACAATAACCGAAGAGGTTATGCTGCCCTTAACCTTTTGACGTGCGTAATTAGAGACACAATAGTAAGACAATGGCTTGCGGGCGCCGGCTACCGCCTGAGCGTTAATGAATTAATATAAAATTATTAATTATACTTACTTGCTTCAAGCTCATTTCAGGTTCCTGGAAAGCTAATACTAGTAGTGGTAGTGTACCAGCATCTACCACTAATCCCGATAATTGTTCACTGTGCTTCCCGATGTATCCTAAGGCCCACGCGGCATTCTCTTTCACCTAAAATAGGTAGAACAGAGACTAAAATGAGGTTTAAAGTTCAAAATTTTCACCTATAATAGAAGCCGATCAATACTAAGATTTTGTGATTTGGCTGATCCCTTTTTTTAGGTGGTAAATCATTCAATGACTTCTCCAACTCTTGGACAGAGCGGGAGGGCGTGTCAGACTCTTACTGACTAAAATAAAACCAGATCCTCTGTATGCTCCACCGTGTCCTCCGGGCAGTCTACACAATGGTGACACCCGGGCGTTTCTTCCGTTCGAATCAGATGTAAGAACCTCCCGAACTTACCATGTCCTGTGAGAAACTGCGTAATGCGGAAGGTGAGGACGCCGTGACGTCTTTCCAGTCACTCCTCAAAGAGGTGACTTGTGGTACCACCATAATTATGGCGTGCCCAGCACTGGGATGCGGCTTTACGATAGTCGCTGCCGCCATTCCACCATGAGGTCCCGCCGGAATTTTATCCACCAGAGTTTCGCCCCGGTTTGACTAAAAGGATTACGATCTCAAGTTGTGCATTCATCTAAATAAGTACTTGCCATATCCATGTGTCCATGGCTAAAATATTTGCTGATGACGTAACGACTGACAGCTAATAACTTAGTCGACTAGTAGCCAGCTATTAGATGTCGGTAAAAATGTAGGCATGGTAGGTAGTTATTATATTTACTTGTGTATCAAAATCTTCAAGGCACGAAACAATATGCTCTAAAGCACCCAGTCTTATAATTGCACCAGCGAGTTCTTCATTGTGTCTGCAATAATAGGTACTTACTTACATTAATTTTTTACTGAGGTTTTGTGGCCTTATATGAACGTACACTTACTTAGCAACGGCTCTCATAAGATACAGCGCGGACCTTTTGTAATACACCTGCAGAAATAAGTTCATGGAATTAGGACAGCGGCCTTGTGTTAAAATTAAAACTTGAACTTTGTCTTTACCTAACAATGCTACCTTCATACCATAGGTACGACTTGCTGAGCTTATTTATGTTAGGATGTAACTAGGTAGGATAAAATTTGATTGAGTTATACCATCAAGAGATTCTTAGTATGTACCTAACCACCGGCACTTAGTACTCGGGTTGATGGATAACTGGCGAATTATGGGCATATGGTACTCAGGAGTAATGTTATGGCGTGTATTCATGAGCATAGATAGGTATGATAGATGCATAGAACCGGTCGTTATGGCGATACTTAGGGGAATCCCACGGATATCGAATCCTATGTCCAACAGTGGACGTCTTTCGTCTTTGATAGGTACGGTACGCTCAGATAATATACGAGTATTTATTTATCTAAAAGATAGTACTAGATACGATAGATTTTGCTACTGTCACGTTGGATGAAAACAAAGTAGGCTGCTAAAATGACGGAGAGCAAAGAGAGGATAATTAAACCTCTTCACGAGCCCTCTTCATTTGTCTGCGCTGCGCCGCGCCGTGCCGGCCCACCGACCTCTCGCTAGGGTCTAATTTACTGGAATGAGCAGCATAACATCTGTCTCTGAACTCTTGAGTTATTTTATCTAGAAACCTGCTATTGTTACGTTCATCTAATTTTGTCTCTATCAATAAATCGTGACATAATATTTTGCATAATTAAACTGGCGCAAATACTCACATTATATTTATTAAGATTTTCAAGAGTAATGGTGACCACTCCTCCGTTGAGTAGTTGTCTTGCAACCCCCTCATCATGTTCGGCTAGTCGAGCAGCCGCTACCACCGCGCACTGGCGAACAGTACTACACGCATCTGACAGCAGTGGTCTCAATAAATCTGTGAGGGTTAGAAACCATCAAAGCTTTAATGTTTTGAATCAGAGCAGAATAAACTATTTTTAGAGGCATATATTGGGATTGATCTTATGCACATTTTCAATCAAATACTTTATCTACCACTTTTGCTGACCCGGGAAACGAAACTATTCTTAGGTCAAGATGGCACGTTCAATCGCATACCCTAACCCCTACCCTACTTGGTTGGTTTGCACGGATGACGCGCTCTTATCACCTTCGATATTCCGGCTGTACCTGTTGGAACCCCATCAAGGGCGTAGCCAGGATTCTATATAGAGGGGGGCAGATTAAGAAAATCCTAGACTATATTGTTTTAATCGTGGTTTTTAACATATGAGTATCTCAAATTAGTAGTGGACGTGAGGGAAAAATTAAAAAAAAATATTTAACAACCAGAAACAGCTTTATTACTTAACGAGTAATCTGCGCGGTTCTTCACAAAATCTATTTAAAACTTCTCTTACAATTTCATCTTTTTTTCTTGGACTATTTTCCGGTGTACGCTTAACATACATAGCCCGTTTAAACGGTTTTCGGTCATCGTAGACCTCAGCCACGTTTTGACACGTCGCAGGGTAGAAAAAGACCTTTCTATATTACTTGTTGTACACGGTTGTGCCAACGAAATAAGTATGGCTTTTTTGGTTGCCGGGAAGGAAGTGTCCGCCTCCTTTATTCCATCAGTAAAGTCTAATTTTTCTAGATCTTCTCTTTCCATACCTTTATCCTTCCAAAGTTTATACCATAATTCCGCTTCATGCTCAAAAAGAGGAAGATCATAGTACTGGCAGAAATCTTGAGATTTTTTTTTAAAACCAACCAGTGTCATATTTAACATCGAACTTGGATGTATCGACATTAAGCTAAAAGCTGGTAAATTTTCATTAGAAAAACGCTGGTCGAGTGCGGATATCAAAGAATTTAAATAAGGAATGTTAATTGATCGCTTCCAAAAATCACATAAACTCTCAGCTGGGTGATTGGACCGGTGTTGTTGGCGACAAGCAATGCGCGGGATTCGCAAATCAGTGCCAATGGCAGTTGCAGTTCTATGTAAAATGTCTAAAATATTCTGACTCTCTCTGTCTGCTTCACCACGATGATCTTAAATAACAAAAATAATCCTTTTGATATGATTCACGCATGTGTACATATCGATAGCCTTCGATTGTAATGCATTGGCAACAGGTTCCAATATACCTGAATATTTGGCTATCAATGTAACGCATAATAATGAATACTGATTTAGTAGCAGCACAATGAGCACTTTTTCTTGCAGCTGCATTCCCTTCTGTAGATATATTTTCGATGCGTTTGGTAATTAGTTCAGTAGTTTAGTAATTTTCAATGCGTTTTGGAACTTTCCTCTCACGGTAGCCACTTTCAGGCCCACAACCTTCAGCCTAGCGTACTTGTATTTATACAGGTCAGTGGGTATGAAGCTCGTGAGCATTAGTGACCGACCGCTCTTATAGGGGGGGGCAGCTGCCCCTCCCTGCCCGTACCTCGCTACGCCCATGAACCCCATGCATGCGACAATGGCAAGCCAGGCCATGGGGTATGGGCAGGTAATGACCGCACGGCATGTCTTTATTTCCTTGGAAGATAGATAGCTAGCCCTTTAGTGTGGGTCGCTATTTACCTACTTGTGTCGTTACTTTTGCGCCATCCCATCTTATCTTCCTAGATCGTCGGGCTGTGCTGTGTGTAGGTATAACCTTCTTCTTTTCGAATAGGTGCTAAATTCCTTAAATAGTTTAGGCCCAATAGATGGCTACGTTAATTGCAGCATCGGTGGCACTCGTAAGTCCTCTAAAGTGCAGGTGATGTATGGCCGTATGGGTAGTTGGGGCACTACAACATGTGGCTTATATTCTGAACAGGAGAACCACACTCACATAAAATGAGTAGTACGAGATCCAGCTGCAGAATTAGTGCGATTTAATTTAAAATACTAGCAGCCACATTTTGATAGGCAGCCTGGTAGATATATATTCTCCTAATCGTAAATATGCGTAATTTGGTTTTTAGCAAATACTCGATGAGCGCACTAATTCTGCAGCCGGATCGACTAAGTATAAGTTCTGCTGCGCACTCATGTATAATAGAGGAAAGTCACCAAATATGGAATACTATTTTGTTTTTGGGATATAAAAAAAAAACTTCATATAAATTAAAACAGTTTAATGTTTTTACTAATCAGTCATACATTTATATGTAGTAATTAACAGCCTTTAATCAAATATATTAGTTATCAAATTAAAATCTAACATAAAAAACAAAATCACAAATGAGTAACCAAATATGGAATAGGTACCCATATATGGAATATAAGCATAAATCAACATAACAATAACAAAAATGGACATTAATATCTTTGAGATCAATTAAATAAATATAACATATTGTGATAAATGAAAGAAGTTACATAATTACTTGCAAAAGTCACAGATCCAAGTATCAAACTCTGGACCAGCACAATCATAATGTGCCCAGAGCCCACACATCAAGCATTTAATCCAGCTTTCTCCACTTTTATCCATGGAAAAAAGTCTTGAACAGAACATACATTCTGCATCAGCAGAGTCAGGAGGTACTTGGTCCATCAACTCATCATGTTCACTACCTTCATCAAACTGGATAACGTCTAGTCTATAATATTCCATAATTAGACACCGACGACTGTCCATATTTGGATTTTTATACTAGTTCAAACTCTTCTAAATATTTTTTAAGTCACAATATTTTGAAATTAAAAGATCACAAAATGGTGAAATAAACATAATACCGATATACTAAATAGTATAACACTTATGTATACAAACATATCAGCTGGTAATACTCATTTATTACTTACCTTTAAAATTTTCCGCACGACAACAAAACAAAACACGCCTGCCACACGTGAAGTGTTCGCGCAACTGACTCGATGGTGTGAGTGCGATAGTTAGTAGACCGAATGGAACAGAAGATGGTCGAGTGTTGCGTTTCATACTTATAGTCTTAGAGAAATGAAGGTATTCCATATTAGGATACTATTTCATATTTGGTGACTTTCCTCTATAGAAATATCTACCTGGTTGGCAGTTATATTTTCGAATTATTTGGGGTTGAAACTCTGGAATCGAGGTCCGACTTCTCTTTTAGTGTATATGTATGTATTTAGAAATATATAAGTTTGTTTATAAGTTGTCTAACACAGTTAACACAAGCTCTGCTTAGCTTGGGACTAGACGGCGTTGTGTGATAGTTGTGGAATATTATTATTCTATGTAAAATAAATGTTATTTAAAAACCGAGGAACTAAACCTGGTATCAGCCGACAGGTTTGTTGGATTTAGCCTCAATACATACCTACCTAGCTACACGTTCTACTATGTACCTACTACTTGCCAACATGGTCATTTGCTATACATTACAGCTATAAAAAATCATATTTACCAAGTACACCCGCGCTCTCCAAGCATTTAACATTAGTTGATCTAGTCGCAAGTTCTGCCATCGTTTGGACGAAGACCAGTCGAGCCTTCTGGTAGGTCTCGAATACTAGAGAATTAACAAGTATTTGTATAAGAACAAAAATGGATTAGGACCAACCCGAATCGGTTAAGTAGGTATAGACCACTTCCTTTTTTGCTAACCCTACAAATAACTTGATATGATAATTAAACACATGAACTGCGCACTCAAATCTGAAATATTACCTACTTAGCTGTAGTTTTTACAACAAAACTCAATTAGGTACCTATGTAGTTATTAAATAGAATAAATGCTTATAACAACATCACAATAGTAAATAATAGGCGGATGTGTGCAGTTCTGCACTCCTTCTAATACAGAATGTTTACCACTTCCTCCAATGAATGAACCATCAATAAATACTTACATAAAAGTAAAGCTATTCGTAAATATAAACATTACTAGACTATATCCATAAATACCTAGTTGAATATTCCTTGGACTGCTCATAGAATGACTCATGATTAAATAATTTGTAAATAACTCTCGAATATTTATACACAAAGTTTTGATAATTAAAAGAAGTCAGTATCGACATGACAAGTAATGACAGCGCGATTTACTTTTGTTTTTGTCGAGAGACGGTAAAATTGTATCACCAGAAATATTTAAAACGCGGTCAACCTTATTTTCTGAAAACTAAAGCATGGAATCAAAATCCATAGGGTAGGTAAGTACCTACCTACCCTATGAATTTTGATTCTATAGGTACTTTAATTCTTCAGGAAATTTCAGGATTCTGGGTCAACGGGAAGTCCCGTTGACCCAGAATCCTAAAATTTGGCATAAAGCAAGGTCTTTTATATAGCACAGGTATAGGAATAAATCTGAAAACAGTAAAGGGTACCTACCTAAGTATTCTATTAGATATCCAGTTTTAGTTTTTTTTTTGTGTTAATTTTAACATAATTATGGTCATCATGGCTTGTAAAATTCTCTATACCAATCAGGTACCTACCCATCATAATTTCGTTTGATCATGTGCGCGCAACAGTCACCGGTCGGGGCGACTTGCGCTCGCGCAGAGCAAGCACCCGTGAAGGTCACTCAGTTCGACGTCACGTCTCGAACAACTACAGGCGCGTCATTAGCAATCCGTACAGCAACCTACATAGAAATGCCATTGTATATCTACCACACATGCATGCTTATCTGGCGGAGTGAACCCACACATGAGTATACAAGCGGTCGCGGTTACAAAAGGCTGTGTGGCCGCGTGGTTACTTACTAACAAACAAGTTCACATATTGTTTCTGTATGCTCGTGTTTGAAATGATATACCTACGTAATCTGCTGTGATACTTTTATAAACTAAATTCATGGATTAGAACTATTTGTGAGGTGTAATTTGTAAATAAACTAAGATGCCGTACGTGATGGTTATGGGCAGTCTGAGCGCTCCTCATCTATCAAAAGATGAGGGTGCCACTGTTTATGGACTCAAGAGCGAGGAGCGGGCTTCATTAGTCAGGGTAATTAACATTTTTTTTTTTCGACTTTTTCCAACTTACAACTTTTTTTATTTAGAATATTTTTTTATGAAACAATTTATAAATGTACGGTAAAAACCGATAATAAACTATTCTTACAGTCCTGCCCTAATGTTATTTAATGAATAGGTATTTGCAGCCAGTTTTTACCTCTGTAAAACTATTTTCGTCGCAACTGCATCACAACAAAATTGCATAGCACTTGATAAAATTTATTTCATGACTCAGATAATATTTTCCTCGTTTTGTATACCTTTCTACCTACATATAGATAGACATTCAGACAGTGTAATATAGTAAATTCTGTATAATCAATTCAGCTCATCTTTCGCAGGAGTTAAACACGTCTTTCGGCATTCAGGTCGCAGCATCATCAGAACCGGAGCGAACCGTCCGGATAACACAGAAAGGACTTACTCTGGTTGTGGTAAACCGTCTTCACGCGTTATTTGGATACGATGTCGTCTCACACGCCATGGCAATGACAAACGCCAACCGAGAACTGATATCCTTTACAATGTACAAGAAGACTAGTTCAGGGTCACAAGGTCACAGTCAAGGACACAGCCATAGCCAAGGTCACGGACACAACCAAAGTCACAGTCATGGCCAAGGTCACAGCCACGCTCACGGTCATTCGCACAGAAGCTCTCCCAAGGGTCACAGCAGCAGTATGGTCACCCTTTAACCGAAGGTGATTGTTGTATTACATTATTATTTAATGCACGTGCACTGATGATGTGTGTGGACTGTAAAATCGATATTGAATGTCATGTAAAAAATCCGTCCCTAAAATGTAATAAGTTGTACCAATATTTATTTTGAATACAATTAACACGAATCTATTGTAAGGGTTATTTTAATATCAGGGTATAAAATAAAAATATTTGTAACATAGTCGTGTTATTTATTTAATTTTACATAAATTTGTATTAGCTTTACAAATACAGTGCGTTAGAAATAGGTACATTTCGAATAATATAAAACATATATTCAGTCTTAAATTCTATACCTGAGGGTTCTTATTCAGTGGAACTGGAATGAATATAAAAGTAGAAAATTAACTACTTATAACTTGAGGACTAGATAAACTATGCATGTGATGTAGAGTCCAGAAAAAATAGACTTGAAAAATATGATTTCGGGAGCATTTGATTGAACTAAACATTGTAACAAACCTTAGGTACACTATTACAAAAAAAATAATAAACGTAAACAGAAAAAAACAGATTAAAGATTTTTAAAAATTCGCATTGTTCCTTATAGTCTGAAAACAATAAGTGCTATGGTAAAATATTTTACCATAATTCGCACTTTGAAAAAAGTAATTGAAAATGGCGGCCACTCGCACAAAGGGGCTGGTCCAGATACGGCCAGAGGTTTTCAATGCCGTGGACAAGATTATTATTTATACTAAAAATCTTAATAATTACTAGAAATAATTATTAAAATAATATCACATCAGTTAAAGTTCGGAAAAATAATATTAAACAATAAGTATAATTATTCATTAATTCAGTGTTTCCTTGGTTCCTACAACCATTTTTTGAATCGATTGAATCGAACTTCTGCCGTCCCTCACTACCACCACTGCTGAAACCCGATGGGTCGCTGGCCCACACCGCTGAGGAGAAAGCAAATCTATTTGCCTCTCTTTTTGCGGAATCTTCACGTCTTGATTCCGGTAACGCGCGGCCCCCTGCCTTTCCTGAGCGATGCGAGACGACTATGGCAGACATACGCATCCATCAGAAGGACGTCCGTAGGGTGCTACGTAACCTTGACGTGAACAAAGCCAGTGGTCCCGACGGGATACCGGCAATTGTTTTAAAAACTTGTGCGCCTGAACTGTCTCCGATCCTGACACGCTTATTTCGTCTTTCGTTTGAGGCTGGAAAAGTACCGATGGCTTGGAAGCAAGCTAACGTGCAACCCGTGCCCAAGAAGGGTAGTCGGGCTGACCCTGCTAATTACAGACCTATCTCGGTAACGTCCATTATCTGCAAGAGTATGGAACGAGTGATCAATAATAAGCTCCTGGCATACCTAGAAGCTAATGACATCCTCAGTGATCGTCAATACGGCTTTCGCCGAAATCGGTCAACTGGGGATCTTCTAGCGTATGCCATTCACATCTGGAGCGAGGCCATCGAGAAGCATGGGGAAGCACTTGCAGTCTCCCTTGATATCTCGAAGGCCTTTGACAGGGTCTGGCATGATAGCCTTATTGCTAAGCTTCCTTCCTTCGGTCTGCCCACTGGTCTGTGTGACTGGATCGCAGACTTCTTGAAGGGGCGATCCATCCGAGTGGTTATTGATGGCTGCTCGTCCGGTCAAATGGAAATTAATGCCGGGGTCCCTCAGGGGTCGGTACTCTCGGCAACACTGTTCTTGCTGCACATAAACGACCTTCTTAAACCCGGTACCTTTGGGTATGCAGACGATAGCACTGTTGCTGAGAGATACGTGTCCGATGCACGTGCTAGTGGGTCACAGATCCAGTCTTTCCGAGAGGCTATGGTTGAACGCTTGAACTTTTCCTTGAAGGCAGTATCCGACTGGGGCGATGCCAATCTGGTCAAGTTCAATGCTGCTAAAACCCAGGCGTGTCTTTTTTCCGCCAAATGGAGCCAATTCCACCCGGCTCCATCATTCCGGGGTGTAACCGTGCCGATAACCAGTGACCTTGAGCTTCTTGGGGTAACGTTGTCATCTACCCTCAATTTCGGCTCTTTCATCGAGGCTAAAGCTCAACAGGCTGCCAAAAAATTGGGGATCTTAGCCAAGGTGAGACAGTACTTCACGCCGGAACAGCTGCTCAAACTTTATCAAGCGCAAGTTCAATCGTGTATGGAATACTGCTCTCATCTTTGGGATGGGTCTGCCAAATACCAGCTTGATGCTCTGGAGTCGATTGAGAAGCGAGCCAAGAGAATCATCGGTGATGATGCACTTGTCGATTCAAAACTCCAAAGCCTTGAGCATCGACGCCGAGTTGCTGGCCTGTCGGTTTTCTATCGATTACACTTCGGGGAGTGTGCGTTGGAATTGCACAATTTAATTCCACCAAGTCCGTTCCATCATCGGACCACTAGACGTACGGCGTTGCGCCATCGGTACATGGTGGACATCCCACCCATACGTACAAAGCGTTTTGGGAACACATTCATAATGCGTACAGCTAAGGAGTGGAATTCCCTGCCCGAGTCTGTGTTCCCTGATAGCTACAACCTTGGGGTCTTTAAGTCAAGAGTGAATAGGTTACTTCTAGGCAAGCGTGCTCCATCGTCGGCCACATCATCGCTTACCATCAGGTGAGATGGTGGTCAAACGCGAGCCTATCTATAATAATAAAAAAAATAAAAAAAATTTGAAGTTTTTTTTTTCAATTACTTCTTGACCATGGAAACAAAGTCCTTTATGTGGTATAATAAAAATAAAGATTGCATAGAGTTTTCAATTTAATAATCGACCAGAACATCATTTTTTTTTTTAACTTTATTTATTATATCAATAATTCATTTATTATATCAATAATTCATTTATTAATCTTATTATAATTTTTTTATAATAATATTCTATAATACAATTATTTTGCATAATATTAATTGCGTTGTTTAAAATGATTCGATATTTTTGCGGGAGTTTTGAGTGAAGTTCAATGGTTGTTTTGATTAAACGCAAATTGATTCTTACCTAGATATTGTGATGTGAAATTAGCGTGGTTTTGTATTAAAAATACACTATTTTTTTCAACTGGACATTTAATTGGCAAAATGGCGCTGAGTATTTTATTGTAGTATTGACTACCTCAGCGAAGCTTGCCGAGAAGGTTGACTCGACACATTCGCTGCCAAATGCTGCAAAAACATTGTGTTGCACTTGCACCCGCATTCTAATGTAACTCAAAAAAATTATTTATTACTGATGACGAGGCGATATGTTCTTATGACCTTGCCTACTGGGAGAAGAAAAAAACAAGTGTCATATTTTGCCGCGTCTCGAATACGAAAGACATTATTATTGAAAATATATTTCGCAAGAAAACATGGACGAAAGACTAGGCGATATGGTCGAGTGACTTTAGCCTTCCCTAAGGGGTAAATAGAAAAAAAAAATTGCCGCGTTTCATTTCAATTGCGATATTTCAGTTCGTGCCTAATATAACTATTCTCTTTCATAATGAACTTTGCACTCGCTTTTCCCGACAACCTCAGCCTGCGAATTTGCTATGTACGACAATGACCCCGGCCGCTCTATCTCGGACTCTGTTTCTACTTCTTAGAACAACTCCAGCGTCCCACAGATAGAAACCGACTCGTACAATATTTCGACCCGCAGAAGCCAACGCTGTGTTCATTGTGCTTTAAATATTACTCAAATTAGACGAAAATCTTTGGAAGTTGCTAAAATCCGTGATCTGTGATACAATGGATTTATCCACGGCAGGTAAGAACTATTTAATTTGTACCAATATATACCTAACAAAAATAAAAATATGTAAATAAAATACTACAGATGTTAATGTTGAATTATACTTGTTGATGAATAAATAAGCTAATACTTAGAAGTCACTTAAATAATGTTTTTAGACGTTCTTCTAATTTTAAACGACGAAGAAAATGATTAACCAAATGAATAAATAAATGTTTGTTTATTATGCTGTGCTACAGCCGCCATTTTGACTCTAGCAATATAAAAATTACAACTGATTTATCTCATTTCCTCCAACTTTTAGATAAACCTGTAATAGCTGTTAAAGGTTTATTATTTCATAAACTATGAATTGAAGTTGTCTTAATATATGTCCACTGTTGCTATACCCGTGGCCAAAGTTTGTATGAATGGTGGACCATACCCTTTGTGTCATAAAAGTACAAATACGAGGTCATTTTCAATTCGTTTCTTTCTGGATGCTGGTGATACCTATGAAAGTTTATAGACCATATCTTTAGCTAGGTATCATTATTCCTGAGGTATTGCAGTTATAAATACGTACCATTACTATACGCGCAAACGTCGACAGGGGTTCGTAATCATCGCTAAGCTCGCTAATGATGAGATTTGCTAACAATGCGAGGCCGAAGTGAGCTCACTAACAATCCAGGTGGACGAACCGAGCACACTAATAATCCAAGTGGACAAAGCGAACACGCTTACGTTCTAAGTCGAAAAAGCAACCCCACTAACAATCCAATTAGACGAAGCGAACCCACTAACGATCCTAGTGGATAAAGCGAGCCGACTAACGATCCGAGTGGACGTAGCGAGCCCACTAACGATCCTAGTGGATAAAGCGAGCCGACTAACGATCCGAGTGGACGTAGCGAGCCCACTAACGATCCTAGTGGATAAAGCGAGCCGACTAACGATCCGAGTGGACGTAGCGAGCCCACTAACGATCCTAGTGGATAAAGCGAGCCGACTAACGATCCGAGTGGACGTAGCGAGCCCACTAACGATCCTAGTGGATAAAGCGAGCCGACTAACGATCCGAGTGGACGAACCGAGCCCACAAATGATCCGAGTGGACGAAGCGAGTCTACTTACGGTCTAAGTAGACGAAGCGAGCCTACTATTAATTCGAATGGACAAAGCGCGCCCACTGGCGATCCGTGTGGACAAAGCGAGCCCAAAAACGATCCGAGTGGATGAAGCGAGCCCACTAACGATCTAAGTGAACCAAACGAGGTCACTAGAATGAATAGGCTCTCAATAAATTAGTGCGCCTCACCATCAACGATTACATTACTACTAACCATCAGGTAGGATCTCAGTTAAGACTAGTTTATATCAATAAAAAAAAAAATAACGAGCAAGATGGATGAAGCGAGCCCAGTAATACTTTAAATGGACTTTTCATAATTTTTCCAAAATTTGGCACATTAATAGACCAGATAAACAAACAAAAACCTTGAATTTAAAAAATACAGAAGAGGAAAGTTGGGGAGCCCTTAATATTGTGTTTAAGGTCTGTACAAATTTTCGGCTCAAACGCGGATTTTCCGAGATTACATTTTTTATGTCTATTTTGATTGGACTATTAGCAAAATTATGAGACAAATTCCTTCGAAAATAATATGAGATATGATTGGTCGGTCAACTATAGCGCTCTGCTCCTATCCTCCTTTGTTCTCCTAATTTCTTCAAGGCAGCAGCGTACTGCCTCTGGACATCCATCAACCTTGAGTATTCGTTGTACAGATCATTTTTCTGTTCCTTCTCAGTTTTGAATTTCTCCTCGACCTTTTTAACAGTATGGTTGACCCAGTCCACGATGGATTCAAACTGTGTCATAAACTCTTCTCTTTTTCTGATCGAAGACATAGCCCTGTGAGATGAATGCGTTTGTCAGTTTTTAGGACTGATTAGTCATTAATATTCCTACCTAATTAACACACACAGTACACAGCTGTTTAATTTCACGATAACGCATGACTCGTTTAAATTTTTACCTAGATCTATGCTCAATATCACAGAACCGAAATGAAAATAAAATCGATGCGTCATCGAGGAATTTCATAACACGTTTTCACAGATTAATTTCACACATAACCAGTCGAGTGTTTTTTAGTATTTAGCTAAAGGCCTGTGCATACCACGTTTTTTAAACGCGCCGTTGACGCGCATTTTAGAAACGTGCGTCGACGGCGCGCTTTTATCCTATTAAAGGTCTACAGGCTGGTGTTAAAAACGTGGTGTGCAAAGGCCCTTAGGACCTGTGCACAACACGTTTAAAAAACGCGCATTTGTAGCGAAACAGACGCGATACGCACGTGAGTCAGACGCAGCCTGTAGACCTTTGCACACCTGCATAAATTCAAACGTGCGTTTGAATCGATACATACGCGCGTGTGTAGCGATGCAAACACGCATGTGTATCGATACAGATAATATATCTGTGGCAACACCAATAACGTCAAGTGACAAAACATTCTCAGAACCATTTTCGACAAATTAAAATTTTTACAAAGTAAAATAAACCAAACATTATGACGAAATATATTTTGTATCCATACAAAACCATATTTATTGCAGTTTCGTCACCAAAGCTCTCAACAGTTCACTATGGCACTGGGTACATACGTTAGATACCGTGTCAGTACTCTCCTCGCTAACGTGGCACTTATAATTATAATAATAGTACCACTATCCGGCCACATACCCTATGTGGCCGGATAGTGGTACTATAAGTGGTACCATAGCTAGGCTGCGACAGAGGGGTAATGGCACGGTTACTCATTTCCGTTCAGAGGCGATCAAGTACAGTATCATCCAACACATTATTACACAGGATGACCCGCACCTGATCCGACAGTCGTTGGGTTGAAACGTTGACGGCTTGTTCAAGCACCTGAATCAAAGAGTGCATCCGAACGCGGTACGACCCATAGTATGAGCGCATGATGTTCACATTGATAGATCTCGTCCATATCATGCGCTGCACACTTCCGCCGGGAGCTGGGACCTTATCATGGAATCCGGTGGGCCTCGAGGTCCTAAGGCGGCCGGTATCCTCCCAGGTGGTGGAGTCGTCGGTGGAGAGAAGTGCTCCATCGTCGGCGACATCATCGCTTACCATCAGGTGTGATAGTGGTCAAACGCGAGCCTATCAATTATAAAAAAAAAATAAGTACTCGTTGCTGAAGCTCGACGCAACTGCCGCGGCTGATGTCACAGCAGTCACGATGGGGCTGGGTTCCGGCGGCGGCGAGGTGGAGCTGAGCGACGAGCCCGGAGGTGGTGGGCGTGCTTTTCGAGCTACAGATCTCGTCAACATCTTCTTTCTCAAATTACAATTCCCATTTTCTGTATCGCATAATGTGACAGCAGTTGTCACTGACGAAACCGCAATAAATTTGGTTTTGTTTGGATACAAAATATATTTCGTCATAATGTTTGATTTATCAGGTCCTTGGTTTCTTTTACTGTTGGCTATTGTAATTGTCGATTGAAAAAATGCTTTGTATAAATTTTAATTCGTCAAAAATGGTTCTGAGAATTTTTTGCCACTTGACGTTGTTGGTGTAGCCACCCAGTTAAATTATTATTTGTATCGATACATACGCTCGTATCCGTATGTAGCGATACAGACGCGATGCAAACGCGCATGTGTATCATGTGACCTTTTCAGAATGGATGTAGGAACGGGTCCCGCGGTACTAAGAAGCTGCTCCTTATTGATATGACCATTAGCAAACAGGTTCGACGTTCCCGAAAGGATCTGTCGACATGTTGGATAGATTATAAGAAGGCCTATGACTCTGTTCCTCATACATAGCTCATGAGGGTGCTAGAATTGTATGTGTTCATTTTCATAACATATAAATTATATTTTTAAATATTTCAATAACAAAATTAAAATATAAAAAGTAGTATCCCTCGGTATCGGGAATAGGGTCCAAGCTACCGGCGGCCAGGGCTCCAGAGAAAGGAACCTCCTAACAATACGAGCTGTGTCCAGGAGTACCGCTTTCTGAATCAATCTCTTGATCCAGTCGCCTAACGCGAGCCTCCTAAGGTGTTGGTCGAGGCTCTTGGCTATTAAGCCATTGCCCGACACGACTATCGGTACAATGATCACCAACAGTGACGTGCGAGCAATACAAGTTAAAAAACCTGGCTTGATGTGAAAATAATACCTCACCACACCACAGTCATCTATATCATAAAACACAACAAATGAATTAAATTAAATAAAACTCTAATTTTTAAACTTCGCGCGCTTATGCGTTTACGCGCTGTTGCCATTTCGTGTTCATTCACGCACGATACCGACACATTATGCAATGTTGCCGCTCTGAGCGCCATCTCTCCGATCTCACTCTAACACTTAACAAAAAAAAGAGATGAACACTAGTGTGTTGCTGCCTCTGTCTGGCGCAAAGGCTTGTTATGAGGCTTGATCTGCCATCTCACTTTTCCCTATAAAAACATAAAAATGTGAGTCTGTGTGAGTAAAATTTGATACTGTGTGCAAGTACTCATCGAACATTTTTTCTTTAAAATATTCCGGGCTTGAAATTTATGATGAATGGATTTTACTACAAGGCGCACTTTTACTACGCAAACAGGCGCCCTCTATCTATGACGCGTAAAACAGTTCCGCAAACAAATTACTTCAAATTTGCTTTGAGCGGTTAAATCGTGTTTACTTTTACGTGTCTGTGTTTTGTTAACAAAGATTTTTGATTTCTGTCATTTAAAGTTTCATGATTAGTTATTACTGTAACTTACTTGGTTTTGAAGTGATTAAAGTTTATTATCTTTGAAATGAATTCGGAAATACATGCAATTGTTCCTTGTGACGGATTAAAATGTGTGGAAAAAATACTTGGCCAGGTAAAGACTTTGACTTTTAGAGATAAATATGATCTCGTAACTTCGCCTAAACCTACCCCTGATTTGAATATTTCTCAGAAAACTAAATCACATAATAGGCAGTTTCATTCTTGTTGCATATTTTTCTCAAACGATAAGAATGCTTGGAATACATCAGGTTATAATGACTTAAATAACTTCGCTGGTGCTATGAAAAGACATCAGAATTCTCAAATGCTGTTATTTCATTCTGTAGTTTTGATAAACCGCGAACAAAAACTTGGTTCTATTTCTCGACCGATATCCGTGTTCTCGACAGTTATGTGATGAAATTTCTAAGTGTGTGATAAAGAAACGAAGAACGGCTATGCTGTTGTATACTCTATGGCTGTTTAAATTGTGAGTATTTGCTATGCTAATTATATTACATATATATCGTAAACAAATGATTTCATTGATTACTACTTTGTGCGCCATCTAGTGGATTATTCAGAAGTAGCCAGCTAGAATTTTGTTGTGAGCGAGCAAGAGTTGCCAAAAAATATCAATAGATGGCACTTACATATTTTAAATCATTTATGATACAGGTATGATGTATAATTAATTTCTATCTTATTAATAACAAATGAAAATGTAGCAATTAATCAGCATTACAGCAAGAGATTTTGCACTGATGATACGTGACGGCGGATTATAGCGCGAGTTTTTTTTATTCGAAATATTAGGTAAATGGGTACTTGGGTAGGTAGTAGATAAGTCAAGGTTCCTTGGCTTGCCCCCTTTAAAGGTATCTGGCACGCCACTGATCACCAAGTCCACATCCCACATGTCCACAACCTCGCGAGCCAAGTCAATATACTTAATTTGTTTATCTTTCTCGACTTTCACGAGGTTCTCGTCATGTGGAACGGAAATGTCAATAATCATTGCACGCCTCTCGCTTTGGTAGACCACCACTACTATATCAGGCTTATTGTCTACAATAGTCCTCCTGACAGTGATGATGGGCCGGTCCCAGTACAAAGTGATATGGCCATTATCAAGAACTGGGTCGGGCTCATGCCTGTAGTACGGCACTTCCGATTCCATAAGAGAGTATTTCAGAGCAAGTTGCTGATGGATAATCCTGGCTACTAGGTTGTGCCTACATACATACGAGTATACATACGCTCGTATGTAGCGATACAGACGCGATGCAAACGCGCATGTGTATCATGTGACCTTTTCAGAATGGATGTAGGAACGGGTCCCGCGGTACTAAGAAGCTGCTCCTCATTGATATGACCATTAGCAAACAGGTTCGACGTTCCCGAAAGGATCTGTCGACATGTTGGATAGATTATAAGAAGGCCTATGACTCTGTTCCTCATACATAGCTCATGAGGGTGCTAGAATTGTATAAAATTGATATAACACTACGCACCTTCCTGATGTCGTGTATGAGGCAATAGAGTACGGACCTCCGCTATCCAGTAGCATAGTCGGCCTTATAATGTTCCCACTGTTGGGACTTAGGCCTCCTCTCTAGGAGAGGGAATGGGCCGTAATCCACCACGTCACATGTCTTCGAATTTTTGGTTCTAGGACATGCCGGTTTCCTCACGATGTTTTCCGCTATCCAGTATGTCGACATATTCAGAGGAATAGCGAACCGGTAAGGATCGAGCGAGGTATATTCCAGGGTGATAGTTTGAGTCAGCTTTGGTTTTGCCTAGCCTTGAATCCTCTAAGCACACTGCTAGAGAATTTAGGTCTAGGCTATCGGATGAAGAGAGGTTGTCAGGTTATATCTCACCTCTTTACATGGATGACTTGAAACTTTTTGCCCCCAATAACCTGCAACTGATGAATCTACTGAAGGTAACTGAAACCTTCAGTAGTGCCATCAAGATGAAGTTTGGTGTGGAAAAATGTGCGGTCATGCATGTCAAGCGAGGGGAAGTTGTGGAATCCGTGGGCACTCAAGTCACGGATTCCATAAACCTGCGATCCCTCTCTCCAAACGAAACCTGTAACCTGAAGTATTTGGATGTGTCGGAAGCTCTAGGTATCAATATCACTGACATGAAGCAATCGTTGAAGGAGCGTTTCTTTGGTCGCCTGAAAAAGGTATTTAAGGGTATGAAAATCGACATACATTTTCACTGTTTTTCATACAACCGCTCTTATGCGATTATGACCCTCTCAATTGCCTTCTTTCTGGCGGAAAAAAGGTGCGCGCCTTCAACGGTTGGGTCATGCCGGTATTGATGTACTCTTTCGGCGTACTCACAATGGACTCAAATGGAACTTAACGCCCTGTATAGGCGGGTCCGTAGACTGCTGACTGCATACCGAATGCATCCACGATCATCGGTGATGAGACTGCATATCCCGCGGAAGTGTGGGGGTCGAGGTTTCTTAAATGCTAAGACCCTACACAACCGCGAGGTATGCAGTCTCAGGGAATATTTCCTAGTTGCCGACGACGTGGGTATGCCCACAAATAAATAAAAACAAAAATCGAAATAAATGGCAGTGGATAAGGGACTCACACCGCTCTCCCTGGCTAAAGAGAACTGACGCAAACCTGTAGTGTTTGATACTAACGATCGCAGAGAAATATGGCAGAGCAAGGAACTTCAAGGAACATAAACTAACGATTTATGTACACACACAAAAAAAGATTAGAAGAAGGAAACAGAAAAATAGGTACAGAGGTGATGCTTATTTCTAAAGAAATCTCTTCCAGCATACCTGCGAAAGGAGAGTTGGAAGATAAAAGATATGTAGACACCGTGTGTAACAGTAATAGGAAAATAAGTACATACAAAATAGTTATCAATAAAATAATATAACAAGCAAAAAAAAAATATTATAATTATAAACATACACATAGTAAAATAAATATCACAAAAATACATACTAAATAATATAATAGAACTAATACATCCAGACTAATATGCAACTATGACGAAATGGAAAGATAGTGTTCTTTCACTCTACTTTTAAAAACTGCAAGAGTTTGGCAGCCCCTTATGTCAGGCGGTAGTGAATTCCATAACCGTACTGCGTGCGCAGTGAAGGAGTATGTAGAAATCGGTGGACTGGGGAGGGGATTTAAGGAGATTCTTTAGATGCGACCTGCAAGGTGCATCAGAAGGACGTGAGTAGGAAAAACGTTCCCGCAAATAGGAGGGCGTTTTAGGGTTGTGAAGGATGTTAAATAGCAGACATAATATCCGAGAGTTCCTGCGAAGTCGAATAGGGAGCCATTTGAGTATCTTGCGAAAGCCTGAGACATGATCATACTTTTTAAGATTGAAAACAAAACGAATACAAATATTTTGCAAACGCTCAAGTTTATTTAAAAGCTCCTCGGTGGCATCCAAATAACAGGCGTCAGCGTAGTCAATGATGGGCTGAATGAGTGTTTGAGCGAGGGAAATTTTGGTCTTCAAGGGCAAAAAACTCTAAAGGCATTTTAATGAATGGAACGTGTAGTGCACTTTTCGACTGACTTCAGCGACATGAGCAGTCCACGATAAGTAAGAGTCCATGATAACCCCCAGGTTCTTAGCCGTCTTCGCGTAATCAATTTGAACTCCATTCAACCAGAGTGGAGACAGCGAAGCAACATCCAGCTTGTTCCGCATATACCTGCCACCGATAACCATGGTAAACTAATTGGCATCCGTAGCCCGGCTGCGTTTCGGTGACTTCTTTGGGGAAACCGAAAGTTTTGTCTGTGCAATTATGGACGAAGTTATCATGACGAATAACTACCGGAGATTTATTGTGAAGGACGGCACGGTTGACATCTGTCGGGCATGTCACCGTCCGGGAGAATCAATTCGTCACATTATCTCTGGTTGTTCTCGTCTAACTAACGGAGAGTACTTGCAAAGGCACAACCTAGTAGCCAGGATTATCCATCAGCAACTTGCTCTGAAATACTCTCTTGTGGAATCGGAAGTGCCGTACTACAGGCATGAGCCCGACCCAGTTCTTGATAAGATTGCCATATCACTTTGTACTGGGACCGGCCCATCATCACTGTCAAGACTATTGTAGCCAATAAGCCTGATATAGTAGTGGTGGTCTACCAAAGCGAGAGGCGTGCAATGATTGTTGACATTTCCGTTCCACATGACGAGAACCTCGTGAAAGTCGAGAAAGATAAACAAATTAAGTATATTGACTTGGCTCGCGAGGTTGTGGACATGTGGGATGTGGACTTGGTGATCATTGTACCGATAGTCGTGTCGGGCAATGGCTTAATAGCCAAGAGCCTCGACCAACACCTTAGGAGGCTCGCGTTAGGCGACTGGATCAAGAGATTGATTCAGAAAGCGGTACTCCTGGACACAGCTCGTATTGTTAGGAGGTTCCTTTCTCTGGAGCCCTGGCCGCCGGTAGCTTGGACCCTATTCCCGATACCGAGGGATACTACTTTTTATATTTTAATTTTTTTATTGAAATATTTAAAAATATAATTTATATGTTATGAAAATGAATAAATGGAAGAATAATAATAATTGCGCTTTTTTTCTATTTTTTAATATATAATTTAATTCACACCTCCCTCGTTGCGCGGGAAACCTCGCTCGTAGGAAAGGCTCACGCGCTAGCTACGCACCGGTGTCGCGCGTATGAATCGACATAAACGCGATGCTAACACGGGTGTGTATTGATGCAAACGAACAAACTGCTCTGTAGGATAAAAGCGCGCCATCGACGCTCGTTAACCGCACATCAACAGCGCGTTTAAAATACGTGGTGTGCACAGGCCCTAACGTGCTGGCCACGGACAATTCGCTATAGCGAAAATTCGCGCGGCGCGACCGGCGGCGCGTCTTGCGAATGAATCAAATGTATGGAAATGTACTGGGCATGCCACGCGCAGCGGCGACCAGCGAGACGACCGGGGCCAGTACATTTCCATACATTTGATTCATTCGCAAGACGCGCCGCCGGTCGCGCCGCGCGAATTTTCGCTATAGCGAATTGTCCGTGGCCAGCACGTAAGATGTTAGCTGAAAGCAGCCACTTCTTCATGTACAAGTCATTGGTTTGGGATCAATCAAAGAGTGACAGTGCTACAAGTCTAACAAATATCATAATGAAAAGAAAACTTACTCATCATAGTTATCCAGAATCGAATTTAGCAGACTCAGCTCTTTTGAGGTATATAGTTTTACTTCTAACAGTGTGTTGTAGAATATGTAATACTGTTTCGTTTCCTTGTGCTTGGATGCAACTGTATGACAAAAGAAGGCTTTGTTAAAATGTCTTATGGTTTCACGCACACTGGATTTTTAACTCTTGGCACTAAGCCGAACATTGAAAATCAGTGCGTGGTAATAAAACGTCGCATTAACACTTCCGTTTCCAAGGATCAACCATATATAAAGCATAATCAGCCTTATAATGTTCCCAAAGCTGGGACTCAGGCCTCCTCTCTACGAGAGCCACCCTAACAACGTAAACGTAATGGATTTCACATATCTCCCAACTTTTTGATCTAGGACATGCCGGTTTCCTCACGATGTTTTCCTTCACTGTTTTTAAAAATATAAACCACTCTGGAGGCAGATTCATAGGTGTAGGCCAAGTGGACCGTGCTCACTCCAGTACCTATGGTCTAGCGCCCACCCCAGGAGGTTGGGCAACCGATTCCAAATTCTATGATGGAGGCTGTAGGGGTTTTATTTAGCAAAAATTATGGACGGCTTAGTCGGTAAGACGCCACGAGGTTGGCGGCCATGCGTCGCCCACCTGACTACGATATATTAATAATGTTCGGTTAAGAACGGGGCGTGCTACATCATCAAAATACGGATAACTTTACACAAAAATCAGGCATTTCAAAGGCCAAGTCCCCTCCCCCTAAAAATAATGGCCTGTGGCACACGAAAGAATTATTGTATATTCTAGGCACCAATAGTGTTAAAGAGGCTTAGCATCTACTTTATGTTATCCGTTTCAGTTTAGATTTGACTGTTTATTAAGTAATGTAATATCAAATATGTCAAAAGATCGCTAGTGAGTAGTAATAATCACATCACGCCTTGCACAAGCAAAATTCTAGACGGATAGTCTTCTCGATGCTCTAATATCTGACAATATTACAAAACATATTGAAGAAATTCGTATAATCATGTGTATCACAACACCTCAAACGTATCTTCAAAGCGAAAGGGCGGTAAAGAAAGATGTACAAAATACCTTGATTGTAAAGTTCAATGAACCTCTTCTCATATTGCAATAGTTCAGCGGTGCCGGGTACTTCATCTATAGCAGTGGAGTATCGCAACACCTCCCGGTTCAATTTGGCAAGTTCCAGTCTCATACTAGTAATAAAAGCTTTCAGTTTTTCTTGTCTTTCATTGAATTCTTTCAATTCTGCCGGCGTCAATGGCTGTTCTTCGACTTTTGTGTCGGGATCTTTAGCAATCCTGTTAGATTTACAAAATGGTTTAATATTTAATTCAAATTTAAAGGGTATTCAGCTAGGAAACACCCAGATCAAAGCGGCTCTTGGCGGCCCATTGAATGAGTGCGCCCGGATGTCAACCAGCAGGCAAAAGTGGCGCAAAGTCGTGCGGCGTACCCTGACAGCTTCCGGAGAGCTACCTTCGTGATAACCACGACCACTCTAGCAAGAGTGAGACAACCAAGAAGAATTCATATACAAATGTGGCATCTGCTGATCAATTAAATTAATTTGATGATTTCATGAAATAACAGCTATATCCACACTAGGGTGAAATATATATCAACTGAATAGGTAATCAAATTAAAAACCCATTAAATATTTACCTTAACTTTTCTTCCAATTTACTATGTTCTTTGTTTCTATGTTGAATTATTTGTAACAATTCATTTCTCTCTCTTGCCAGCTCCTTGAGTGACTTATAAAACTGTTTGACATCTTTATCACTAAAACATAATGAGATTAAATTTTACTAACACACATAATGGCACATACAAATGAGTTATGAGTATACATGTGGCTGGATGGAGAGGAAAAGGGACACCAAAGAAAAGAGTGTGAGGAGTGATATGAAAGAAGAGGGAGTTAGTGATAGCGTGACGGGTGACAGGACAGAATGGAAGAAAAACGCTAATTGCGCCGACCCCCCAAGTAATATGGGACAAGGTCAAGAAGCTGATGAGATGAAGACATAATGACACATGCATATCTGTATTTGTATAATATAATTTTATTATGCTATATAAAGTATAGAATGAAATTGCAACAGTTGTATTTACGAATGGCTCATTGTACTATTTAACCACATCAACCACATAGTAACATAGTAAAGGCAATATATTTAGATTAACATTATAATTGTGTTCATGCACATGTGTGTGAAGAGTAACATAGCAATTCATTAGTTACATTTGTTGAGAAGAAATCTACATCTGAATTTAAAAAAGAGTAGAAATAAAGCATACCTTTTAGGTATACCATCAGTTTTCATCAATTTACTAGTGATCTTTTGCATTTTGCCAAGCATATCCTTGTGTTGTGTCTTAGCACTTTCCATTCTCGCTTGATGAGTTTTTTTAAACTTCTGTATGTCTTTCGACAATAGATCTATACTCTTACTAAGTCGGTCAACATCTTCAGAGTACTTTTGTTTTTCCCTCTCCTCCAACTCCTTGGAAACTTCCCCTGTAAGCTCCGATTGTAAAACTGCATAGTGGATTTTGGTGTCAGCCTGACCTTCTTCTGATTCCTTATCTTTTATGTATCTATTAGCCTGCAAAAGGAATTTTCAGTTTTTTTTTTATAGATTACTTTCTGATGTATTAACAAGTTCATTTACCATCAGGTAAGATATTGGCAAATGCAAGCCTACAATAATAAAAAAAACTTGCAAAGATTTTTATAATAGTACTTACTTTCGTAGTAATTTCTGTGGGATCTGCCAAAGTCTTCTCATAATCATACTAAAACAAAGAAAAATAAATCAGTAACTAATACAATGAAATAAAATATGGCAAATAAGCAAATAAAATGTTTGCTATAAATAAGTTACTCTTACTAAGAAATCTAATCCATCATCACTCTTTGCATCCCCTTTGTTAGCAGATGTGTGCATCAACATGCGTTTATCATACTCAGAGAGTGTTGCATTCACTTGTTCCAGTTCATTTGCAGGGAAACCACCTTTCCTCTTACGAACTCTGCATGGTTTGTATAAATTCTGAAAAATCATTTCCAATTAAATTTAGGCCTGATTTGACTTCTACATAGGAATATTGGGGGATTTTTTATCGCTGGACTTGGTTGCAACCTGTATTTAAGCTCCAACTTTTCATCATCTATGGTTGCATCCATAAATGATGAAAAGTTGGAGCTTAAAACCAGGAATTACACCAGAATAAATAGGAACTATTGCCAAACAACTGATTGGGTACATGGGGCTTTGGAGTCATGCTTATTCTGCCACAAATTGAACACAACCGCTAAAAGTGATGAAACTGATTGCAGATTGGTGAAAACAAAAAAAAAAACAGAAATACAGAGAATCACATGAACCATTTTCATTCATATTGAATTACTTTATCTATTATTATTTTTGACAACTGTCACATAGAAACAAACAATATTTTTATTTGTATTGGGAGATAATTCAATACAATGTTTCCAGCTACTTTATAAAAACTGGGAAGCTCGCAAAACACGGCACAGCTGGGAGTTGTCTCCAAACATACATTACCCACATCTTTGTACGCTCTTGAGAGTAAATTTCACACATACCTGGACAACAGCTAAGTTTTTCAACAACTTTTCCTTCTGCAGATAAGCAGCTCTGTCAGATTCAAATATATGACTCTTTTCATATTGCATTACGGCAAACTTTCGCAACTCATATTCTTTGGCTTCTCTAAACTCACTTGAGTATTTAATTAACCATAAGACCAGTGGATAAATGTTGATGAAATCTAACCCTTGTATTTGATGTGGTTCAATTGTATATGGACATTTCATTGTATTTAATATCTTTACTATTTTTTCAGTCAGAGCTCTGTAAAGATCAAAATTACCATGATTTTTAATCAAATATAGCAAATAGAGCCTATCATAACATTATTGAATTAACTATATCATAGTGTAATAACTATATTAATCAAACATGAGTACTGTTACTGAAAATGTTTTTAGATTACATTTTCTTGCCAATGGTGAGATTCTCTTCAAACAGGAGGCTGATATCAACATCAATGTCACACAGTTCTATACACCATGTGAGCCCTCCCACAATCTTGTCGAAGGCAGAGAGTCCCTGCAGTTGTGCACGGTAGTACCCTGCTGCGACTAGTGCATCTGAGATCTCATGCCATTTCACTAGCTGCTCTGCATCCTCACGCACTTCCACCTAGTTAAAGAACAGTTGATTGTAAATTAAATGCTACCAAGTATTTATAATGTAAAAAAAATATTAATGATAAAATAAGATGTTCATACCTCTTTTCCTTCATGGTCTAATCCACTATATATGTTCATCAAGGGTTTGCTGCGCGTGAATATATTCTTATGTTTTGTTGCCATATTTATAGGTGTACTAAACTGCTACACTAAATTTATAAACCGAGGTGAATGTACTGCTGAAATTTAGCTATACGTTATGATATTAATCTAGTTGGTGACATCGCATGTCTCCATATCTGCAAAAGTTTTAAACAAGGCGGGTTATTATGGGCTATTGGATACAAATACATTATTACATTACATTAAAAAAAATGTAAGAAAAACAGTATCAAGCTGCTGGAGTTACCTCCTAATTTAATTTCAAAAATATTCGGAAAGGAGTTATACTTTGTTTATTTTTATAATATGACAATTTAATATGCATCACCGAGTACTACAGCGGATTTGCAATTTTACAGATATTGGAAATGTTTAATAATTAATTTTGCCAAACGAATGATAGAGTTGACACATACTTTTGCTTTTGACAGCTGATTAAAAAATTGACAACTGGCAGTTGTTAGATTTAGATTGTGATGAAACCTCTATTACGGTCTGCTGTACACAGAGTAGAATATTTCAGTATATTACAAAGTACTCTGTGGTAGAATACATTTTCTCCTTACTGCAGCAGCTGCTGTACAGCTGTACCGATCAATGCGAAATGATGGGACGTTATGTTATGTTGGCAAAAGATGTGCCTCTTTGCTATGCCGAGTACGCGCCAGCCGGCAGCCCCAACACCATTCTCAGAACGCTGGCTGACAGGTGGGACTCTCCGATCTTGGGGCGGTGGATACGACTGCACGCGGTCAAATAGACATTCCCCAGGTTCAGTGGGTCTCACCCAGCTTAGATTAAGTACCTATTTGTTTTTAACACTAGTTCTAAGTTTAAATTGTTACTAACACGATATGGCAAGTTCGAAGTAACCGTTTTATTATTATTATCTTTATTCACTATTTTAAACATATAAATTACCTATATTTTTAAATATTTCAATAAAAAAAATAAAAAAACATTAAAAAATATATAAAAAATAGTGTCCCACCGGTATCGGGAACAGGGTCCAAGCTACCGGCGGTCAGGGCTCCAGAAAAAGGAACCTCCTAACAATACGAGCCATGTCCAGGAGTACCGCTTTCTGGATCAAGCCCTTGATCCAGCCGCCTAACGCGAGCATCCTAAGGTTGTTGGTCGAGGCTCTTGGCTATTAAGGCATTGGCTTACACGACTATCGGTACAATGATCACCGAGTCTACATCCCACATGTCGACAACCTCGCGAGCCAAATCAATATACTTGATTTGTTTGTCTTTCTCGGCTTTCACGAGGTTCTCGTCATGCGGAACGGATATGTCAACAATCATTGCACACCTCTCTCTTGAAAGAAAGAAAAATATTTTATTTGGCACACGTACACAGATACACACAATGTAGAAACAACATGTAAACACTTAAGATAAAAAATAATAATAAGAAAATAAAATAACCAACATTGTGTGTCTCGCGCCTGCACCAAATAGGTCCAGTTCAGCAAAAATGCCAGACAACTTCGTGGTAGTTCCCTGACGCTGGTTTTCAACTGAACCTTATTTAGAGTGTACGGTAGAAAAGTTAGATTATTTATAGTTGTTAGTGTTAGATTATTTACCTTACATACATATTTACATGTTTAAATAAGTGGTGGATAACAAATAAATAGGTAGTTGTTCAGTGTACTAAATACACAAAACTTTAAGAAATAAAAATAACGTAAGTCTAATCGTGCATCATTCCATGCGCACAAGAAAAACCAGTTTTGAAGCGACTCAATCTCAACACACCGGCACGGCACCGCCACTATATCAGGCTTATTGGCTACAATAGTCCTGTCAGTGATGATGGACCGATCCCAGTACAGCGTGATATCGCCATTATCGAGAACTGGGTTGGGCACATACCTGTATTATGGCACCTCCGATTCCACAAGAGAGTACTTCAGAGCAAGTTGCTGATGGATAATCCTGGCTACAACAAGGTTGTGTCTATGCAAGTATTCCCCGTTAGCTAGACGAGAACAACCAGAGATAATGTAGCGGATTGATTCACCCGGCCGGTGACATGCCCGACAAATGTCAACCGTGCCGTCCTTCACAATAAATCTCCGGTAGTTATTCGTCATGATAACTTCGTCCATAATTGCACAGACAAAACCTTCGGTTTCCCCAAAGAGGTCACCGACGCGCAGCCAGGACACTACGGACACTAGTTGATCTACATCGGGCCCATTAAGGGCCCAGAAAAAGCGTCCGTGCAGTTCCTTACTCTGCCATACTTCCCTGCGATCGTTAGCGTCAAGCACTACAAGTTTGCGCCAGCTCTCGTTAGCCAAGGAGAGCGGGGTGACTCCCTTGTCCACTGCCACTACATCACGATGCATACCCACGTCGGCGGCTAGGAAATATTTCCTGAGACTGTGCAGGGTCTTAGCATTTAAAAAGCCTCGACCCCCACACTTCCGCGGGATATACAGTCTGGAGCCACCCTACAGCACATCACTGTTACTACGCTAGAAACACGCAGCCATTGTACTCCAAGGACCCTCGTGCGAGCCTCGCTACCTGCTTCCACAGCTGCTCGACCCAAAAGCATTCCCACGCTACGCAGCCATTGTACTCCAAGGTCCCACGTGCGAGCCTTAGTACCTGCTACCCCAGCTGCTCGAACAAAAGCATTGCGCGCCCGAACCGCGCTCATTGTTTTGTAGATACTAAGTTACTATTGGTTAAGTTTTTAGTCCGTAATATTGTAAACTTGTATAAAAGGAGGCGCATGGTGGAAATATACACATTCTGTTTTGGAGTCACACGATTCTTACTTCTATCCCCAAAGTGGTGACCCCGAGTTTTTCTACCCAGCTACGGACCTGGTTTATGCCTGCCGGCTGGAGTAGATATCACACGCGACACGCTCCTCAACCAGCTACGGACCCGGTCTTAGGCCTGCCGACTGGTATGACGGCATAGTCGCAGCATCTCCAAGTGATCACTGCCCCGTCGTCGTCATAACGGTACACCGTGATTGCACATTTCAGTTGGCCTCCCACAAGCGGGTCTCAACAACTGAAATCTCAAGAGGCAAAACATACACGGATATCGTTCCAGACATTTAACATCGCGTAGTCGCCGCCCAACAAATTGAAGATGTCCCTGCCTCCAAACATTTGTCAAACAGAACAACAACCAGGCCCGTCAACATCGCACAGCGTGACGAACGCTGAAGCCGGCATATCGCTCACAATGCGCATTCCAGCGTTCTGGCGCGATCGACCACGCCTGTGGTTCATAATCTTTGAAGCCGCAACCAATGACCTCAAAAAAGGCCAAGCTCAGCTCGCCCAGATGGTCATAGCGCAGCTGGAGCGGCAGGATATTGAGCAGATCGTTGACCTCCTGTACAACCCATCTGAGACGGATCAATACACGGTGATAAAGAAAAGGCTCATATCCGCCTACGAGGAATCTGACAGTCGGCAGTTTCAAAAACTACTGTCAGAAATGGAACTCGGTGAGCAAAAGCCGACACAATTACTCCGCCAGATGCGCAATCTCGCCAGGGATAAAGTCCCCGACTCCACGCTGCGTCTCATGTGGACAAACCACCTGCCATCACACGTGCGCTCAGTCCTGGCAGTCAGCGAGTCGTTCAGCACAACGACCGCCCTGGAAGAACTCGCGCTGCTTGCCGACAGCAACAGCCGAAGTCGCAGCCGTGCAGTCACCTGCACCACCCACACCAGCACCACAGGTAGTTACTACCCAGTATCTCGCTAACGAACTCCGAAAACTCTCGCTAGAGATAGCAGAATTAAAAGCGACAGGGTTAAAAGCGAGACGTACGTCGTCATACGACCACGATCATCGTCCGTCATACGACCACGATCACCGTTGTAAGCGCTACCCGTCTCGACACCGTTCCAACTCGAGGTCACGGACCCGTGATACAAAAGGCCGAGATACGTCGCCATCACCTATGTGCTATTACCACCGACGGTTCAAAGAGCAAGGCAGAGGCTGCACGACACCCTGCTCATTCACAAAACCAAACTCGGAAAACTAAAAGGAACGTTGGCAGAGGCGGACACCGGCGTTCATGAAAATGCACACCGCCTATACATCACCGATTACAAAAACAAATTATCGTTCTTAGTCGACACGGGCGCAAATATATCCGTGCTACCAAGAGCAAAGGGCAAAAACAAACGCCGCTGCCATTCAAACTATACGCAGCAAACAACACCACAATAGCCACGTACGGGGAAAAAACCCTATGTCTCGACCTCAACTTACGACGCCCTTACAAATGGCGTTTCATTGTAGCTGACGTCTCGAAACCAATACTCGGAGCCGATTTCCTCAAACATCACCAACTCATCGTTGATCTGAGGAATCGGAAGCTAATCGACGGGGTTACAAACCTAAAGGTCAACGTTCCGGTACGAGTATCAGACGTACCTACCGTGCGCAGTATCGACATGTCGCAAACTTACCACGACATACTAGCACAGTATCCCGGCATAACGAGGCTAACATCGATGGAATTGAACAGCAACATCAAAGTGCAACATTTCATCGAAACTCGGGGACCACCGATACACTGCCGCGCCCGACCAATCCCACCGCACCGTTTCGAGATTGTTAAAAAGGAGTTCGAGAACATGATCGAACAAGGTCTAAGCCGACCTAGTAAAAGTCCATGGGCATCACCTCTACATATCGTACCTAAGAAGAATGGCGATATTAGAGTCTGTGGTGACTATCGCCGACTCAACTCGATCACCGTACCAGACCGATACCCCGTGCCACGCATTAAAGATTTCACTCATCACCTATCTGGGAAAACAACATTCTCCACGATCGACCTCAACCGTGCCTACCAGCAACTAAGCGTAAGAAAAGAGGACGTCGAGAAAACTGCAATTATCACCCCGATGGGATTATTCGAATTCCCACGTATGTGCCCTGGTTTGAAAAACGCGGGACAAACGTTTCAACGATACATTCACGAAGTGCTACGAGGGTTAGATTTCGTTTTCCCATTCATCGACGATTTGCTGCTAGCATCCGAAAACGAGTCCCAACACCGCGAACACCTTCACATCGTACTCAAGCGACTCGAAGAAAACGGCATCACGATAAACCCCGCCAAGTGCAACCTAGGTCAACCTGAAGTCCAGTTCCTAGGATACACCGTATCAGCAGACGGAATCAAACCTCCGCAACATAAGATAGAAGCCATCGCGAACTATCCCAAGCCGACTACCATTGAAGAGCTGCGAAGATTTCTCGGTATGATAAATTTTTATCGCGATCATATACCGAACGCCGCATCCCAGCAAGCACCATTAAACGCTTACCTACACAATGTCAAGAAAAAAGACAAAACACCAATTACCTGGACCGACGAAGCTATTCAAGCATTTGAACAAAGCAAAACTAGCATCATAAACGCAACCCTAATTGCCCAGCCGTCGCACCACGCAACAATAGCCCTATTCTGCGACGCATCTGGCAATTCAGCGGGTGCCGTACTCCAACAATACCGAAACAACATCTGGGAACCGCTTGGATACTTTTCTAAGAAATTTACCGACGCACAAAAGAACTATTCAACATTCGACCGTGAATTACTTGCAATTTACATGGCAGTAAAGCACTTTCGGAAGATATTCGAAGGACGCCATCTCATCATATTCACCGATCACAAGCCGCTAACATATGTTATGTCGAAGATACACTCCAACTCGGAAACACAGAGGCGAATGAGACAACTTTTGTTTATCAGCGAATTTACGACAGACATACGTCACGTGAGCGGTAAACAAAACATCGTCGCCGACACACTCAGCCGCATAGAAACAATTTCGTGCCCATTTACAATCAACTACACCGACATAGCCAGCGCACAAACAAAGGACAGCATTATAGAACACATGTTGTCCCAAGAAAACATCTGTCTCAAAAAGATAACAATACCCAACACCGACATCGAACTGTACTGTGAAACATCCACTAATTATGTACGCCCGTACATACCCGAGCAATACAGGAAAAAAGTTTTTGAGAGCGTGCACAACATCAGCCATCCTGGTACGCGCACGACTCGCAAGCTTCTCACGCAAAAGTATTTCTGGCCATCCATGAACGCAGACATCAGCTGCTGGACTCGATCGTGTATACTTTGCCAAAAAAGCAAGATACAGCGTCACACACACTCCAGCATCGCATCTTTCCCGCCAGGCGAACGCTTCCAACACCTACACGTCGATATCGTTGGACCCCTCCCTACAACGTCTCAAGGTCATCGATACTTAATAACTATGATCGACCGTTTAACGAAATGGCCCGAAGCAATCCCTACCGACGAGATATCAGCCGCTCGCATAGCCGATATCGTCCATCAACACTGGATCGCAAGATTTGGATGCCCGGCCACGCTAACCAGTGACCAAGGTCGACAGTTCGAGAGCGAACTGTTCCAAAACCTAATGAAACAAATGGGGATAAAGAAGAATCGCACAACACCTTATCATCCGCCAGTGGCGGCGCTAGGCGTCGGCGACGGCGGCGACCGCCGACGGCCTCGCGCTTGCGGGGGCCTCGCAATTTTTTTTTATTATTTGAAATTTAGTTATTCATTTTTATTTATTTTCATATCATACACTTGCGCGAGTTTAGTGAGCGAGTTTCTCGAAAACTAGAAGGCCGATTGGGATGATTATTTTATTGTTCGTTTATGTATTATTGAACTTAAGGAAGAGTGGAAGTTTCATCAAAATCGGTTCAGTAGATTTTGTGCAATGAGCACTTTACGGGCAGAATCGTCTGGCAACACTGTGAAAGTTAAACAACTTCGTGCGCGAGACGGGGAATACCCGAGTCGTTTATTTTAACTTCTATTTATGTAAGTTTTGTCATAATTTGATAATCAACAAAACTTGTTTAATAGCAATAAAATGTTTGATAAAACTTGTTGTTAATAATTATTATTTTAACTATAATTCGACTTACGTAATTTAATATTTTCTTGATTGTGAAAAAAGGAGGCCTCGCGTACCTAATTTCGCCGACGTCCACGCGAGATCTAGCGCCGCCACTGTCATCCGCAGAGCAACGGCATCCTGGAAAGATGGCATCGCACTCTCAAAGCCGCATTACGCGCGAAACTTACAACCGCAAGTTCATGGATCGACGAGTTACCTACCGTACTACTAGGACTACGTGCCGCCCTAAACACAGACACCGGCGTGAGCGCTGCCGAACTCACCTACGGTCACAATTTACGTTTACCTGGTGATTTTTTCATCGCAAGCACTAACACTCCTACTATAGACTACACCTACGTCAGTAAACTTCGCGACATCATTCAACAAAACAAACCGCAAGTCGCTACCCGGCATCACAGCAACAATAAAAGCGTATTCGTGCATCAAGATCTACTCAAGTGCAGCCACGTTTTTATCAGAACAGATGCAGTTAAGAAACCATTACAGACTCCGTATGAAGGTCCCTATCAAGTACTAAGCCGAACAGATAAAGTTTACACCATACAACTACCCAATCGGCAAGCAAACATATCGATCGACCGACTGAAGCCTGCATACGTCATCACAGAAGATACCAGTAGTCTATCACCAACCACATCAAGTTCTATTACCTACACCTCACCATCAGCCAAGATTACCACACCTGTTACCATACCAAATACCAGTACCAACATACAGAATACCAAACACAGTACTACGCCAACCGCTATCAAGGAAACCCAAGTACCACATACAAGCATGACGTCACAGCCCGCTAACAACAGAAAAACACGTTCGGGTCGTGTCGTCAAACTGCCGGTACGCTTCGCTTGAGGGGGAGTACTGTAGCCACCCTACAGCACATCACTGTTACTACGCTAGAAACACGCAGCCATTGTACTCCAAGGACCCACGTGCGAGCCTCGCTATCTGCTTCCACAGCTGCTCGACCAAAAAGCATTCCCACGCTACGCAGCCATTGTACTCCAAGGTCCCACGTGCGAGCCTTAGTACCTGCTACCCCAGCTGCTCGAACAAAAGCATTGCGCGCCCGAACCGCGCTCATTGTTTTGTAGATACTAAGTTACTGTTGGTTAAGTTTTTAGTCCGTAATATTGTAAACTTGTATAAAAGGAGGCGCATGGTGGAAATATACACATTCTGTTTTGGAGTCACACGATTCTTACTTCTATCCCCAAAAGTCTCATCACCGACGATTGTGGGTGATGCATTCGGTATGCAGTCAGCAGTGTACGGACCCGCCTATCCAGGGCATCAAGTTCCGTTTGAGTCCATTTGAGTACGCCGAAAGAGTACATCAATACCGGCATGACCCAACCGTTGAAGGCGCGCACCTTGTTTCCGCCTGAAAGAAGGCTAATATTGAATACCTTCTTCAAGCGTCCAAAGAAACGCTCCCTCAACGTTTGCTTCATGTCAGTAGCATTGATGCCTAACGCTTCCGACATACCCAAATACTTGTAGGTTTCGGTTGGAGAGAGAGATCTCAAGTTTATGGAATCCGAGAGTTGGGTACCCACGGATTCCACAATCTCCCCTCTCTTTACATGCATGACTGCACATTTATCCACACCAAACTCCATCCTGCGGGGCTATTGCGTAACTCGGTTGACAGTTCAAGTGATGATCACTTGTTAACAATGTGCATCATTGAACTGTCAAACAGCTAGTTTCGTATTGCTTATCTTCAGTGACCAACTGCAGTGACGTCATTAGCCACTGGTGCCTTTGATAGCCACCGTAACACGTTTTGACAGATGTTGTTTAATAAATAATTAATTTATTTGATCCAAAAACATCCAATTAACACACAAGAGCTAAACAATCTCGGGTTATAGGTAGATACATAGTAAATATAGACTGAACAGAATCTTGTGTACAAAATTGTTATATCTTTAAGTTTAGTCGGTACATATACCGGTCGGTGGTTTGGTCGGTGTCGGTGTTATGTGGTAGTTGAGACCAATTGGACCCCAAACTAGGCAAGAAATGCCTGTATTTTGGAAGTCCATTGATTCCTCCTAAATCACAATGTGTTACTTATTCCAATTTATAACATAAATATATATTTTTACATGTTGGCTCTTGTGGAGGTATGCGGAACAGAGAGTAAAGTCCCGCAAACCTCCGTTGAAAAGGGAGGATTCTCCAACCAGACGGGATGTTATGTCTGGCGGGCTACTGCCCGATAGATGATTTCGGGCTGTTCTATATGTTCTAAACGCGCGGAGAACTTTGATTGCGCGATGCAGGATTAGTTCTTATGTGACGCCATAGATGTCGCTACACTCTTATACTTTGAACTAATGCTATCCTTATAGTAGATAGCTTTGAAACCGTAAGATATCGATGAAGCTACTTTACAACAGCGAGAAGATCTTCAGTCGCTTCATATGTTAAGTCCTGTAACCACTTACTAATCCTGACTTTTAAATGAAATTTAGTAAAGGTGTAAATATTTAATTTTGTGTTTATTCTATTGTAGAGGCGTGAGCTTAGTGCTTTAAATTGGCGACTTGCAAATGTTTTTCGGCACCTGACAGAGTTGCAGACCGGGAATCCTCTGCGTCTATTAAGAAGTTTATCGTCAAGGGGGAGCTTAGAATGGCAGCGTAGGATAGCGCGGA
The DNA here is from genome assembly GCA_905147345.3 of Mythimna impura. Classification (NCBI taxonomy): domain Eukaryota; kingdom Metazoa; phylum Arthropoda; class Insecta; order Lepidoptera; family Noctuidae; genus Mythimna; species Mythimna impura. Next base: position 14,544,755 of record LR990357.1, on the reverse strand, counting down.
GAATGAAGAGTTGACGAACAGTAAGGACTTTGGATTCGGAGTAGTGCTGGGCAGTAGGGTAATCTCTGCGTTTAAAGAGCATAACCTTCAGAATAGCCCTTTGCGCTCGTTCTGCTTGGAGTAATACGGTTTTAAAGGTACCACCCCAAGCAGTTACACAGTAAGAAATAATTGAAACACAGAGGCTTTGGTAGACGAGAGATAGTGTTGCAGGGTCAGCTGAGTATCGAAGCTCTCTGAAAATATATATTAATTTCCTCATCCGGGCTGATAATGCCTCGATATGAGGTCGCCAAGTCAGTTTCTCGTCAATAATCACACCGAGGTACTTTGTGTTTGGAACTAGGGACAGAGTGACACAGTTGCAGGCACCATTTGTGTTCTGCTCTGAACATGTGTGAGCATTTATCAGGAGAGACTCTATTGGAGGCAAGTTTATGTCACGAAGCGAAAAGCAGACAACCTTTGTTTTCTCCACATTCAACGTTAAAAGGTTTGAGGAAAACCAGTCCATCACTAGACGAAGGGAATGCTCTGTACTTAGCCCAGCTCTCTCCTAGTCATCACCATGAACGATCAATGCCGTGTCATCTGCATAAGTAAAAATGTCACAATTTGGTATGTTCAAACGGCATAAATCGTTAATGTAGACCAGGAAGAGGGTAGGTCCCAAAATACTACCTTGTGGAACTCCAAAGGAAATATTCATGTCGTCACTGTACAGTTCACCGATTTTCACGATTTGTGAGATAGTCGGTGAAGATGTTAAGTGCATTTCCTCGAACTCCTATACTCTCCAATTTTTTAATAAGAATGGAGACAGAAACTGAGTCGAAAGCTTTGGACAAGTCTAGAAAGGCTCCATAGCACTTTCGACCTAGATCCAGATTGCTTGTGACTGTATGGGTGAGATCTATGACAGCATCTTCCGTAGAGATTCCCTGCCTAAAACCATATTCATTTTTAGAAATATGTTATTGTATCGATACTTTTAAAATTGCGATTGTGTAAGCTTTTGAAGCTGTATAATAGTCGATAACATTTTAGAGTGGTCACAATAGGCACCGTAAATTTTTATAATTCACCACATTTCCACCGTAGTTTGTTAGTCACTTGTGTGATACGTAATACCAATTTTATGAAATTGTCAGTTGACAACTAAGTTTAGTGTGCAACGAATGCTAGTTGTCAACTGTTATTGAAAAAGTTAGCCAATAGCCCCCCTGATGGCACTACTGAACGTTTTAGTTACCTTTAGTAGCTCCATCAGTTGCAGATTGATGGGGGCAAAAAGTTTCAAGTCATCCATGTAGAGGAGGTGAGATATAACCTGACCACCTCTCTTCAACCGATAGCCTAGGCCTAAATTCTCCAGCAGTGTGCTTAGAGGATTCAAGGCCAAGCAGAACCAAAGCGGACTCAAACTGTCACCCTGGAATATACCTCGCTCGATCCTTACCGGTTCGCTGTTCCTCTGGATATGTCGACATCCTGGATAGCGAAGGACCGTCCTCCATTGCCTCATAGGTACATGACATCAGGAAGGTGCGTAATGTTGCATCAATTTTGTATAATTCTAGCACCCTCATGAGCCATGTTTGAGGATCTGAGTCGTAGGCCTTCTTATAGTCTATCCAACATGTCGACAGATCCTTTCGGGAATGCCGAACCTGATGGCTAATGGCCATATCGATGAGGAGTAGCTCCTTAGTACCGCGGGACCCATTCTTACATCCATTTTGAGAGGCAGACATTATAGCGTTATTATGTACATGGTGGTTAATCTTTGCTCTCAAAATGGATGTACCTTATAGACTGTCGGCAAACACGTAATCGGTCGATAGTTTTTGGGTTCCGCGGTGCTACCAGATTTGTGGAGCAGGTGGGTAACTCCTGTTGTAAGAAATTCTGCACGGGCCACATCTTGGGGGCTGATTGTAATTGCCCCCGTTTCTGGTATCGGTTCGCACGCTCGTTCGACCTCTCGAGTCCAACCACCTTCAGTATGACTGACAGGCACCGACCAGATGCTACGCCAGAACGGACTCATGGCGTCATCATCCGGAAGGTGCGTGTCAGCCACACCTTGGTCCGGCTGCTCCCAAGCCCTATATACCCACCTTTCATTACTCCGGAATGTGCCATTCTGGGTGTACCGTTCAACCCGACGCTTATGCCTTCGGATACGGTTTGCCCATGCGTACACCTTCTGCTTCAGGAAGTCGATGCGCTCTGTTATTATTATTACGTCCTTTATTTATTTTACATACATATTTTGTACATTTTTAAATATTTCTTAAAACTTATATAAAAAAAAAACATTTAAAAATATAAAAATTAGTAGTCCACCGGTGTCGGGACAGGGTCCAAGCTACCGGTGGTTAGGGCTCCAGAGACAGGAACTTCCTCACAATACGAGCCGTATCGAGGAGTACTGCCTTCTGTATCAGGCCCTTGATCCAACCGCGCAACGACAGTTTTGACAGGTGGTCGTCTAGACTTTTGGCCATCAGGCCATTGGCGGTAACAACAATCGGCACAATGACAGCCGAGTCCACATTCCACATGTCGACAACCTTGTGTGCTAAGTCGAGATATTTGATTTGTTTTTCTTTCTCAGCTTTCACGAGATTCTCGACGTCATGCGGGATGCTGACATCGACTATCATTGCGCGGCGCGCTTATCGGTCTATCACCACTATATCCGGCTTATTGGCTACAATAGTCCGGTCAGTAATGATAGACCGATCCCAGTACAACGTGACATGGTCATTTTCGAGAACTGGGTCGGGCACATACTTGTAATACGGTACCTCTGAATACACTAGGTTGTATTTCAAAGCAAGTTGCTGGTGAATAATCCTGGCTACTTGGTTATGCCTGTTAGTCAAGTACTCGCCGTTAGCCAGACGAGAACACCCAGAGATAATATGTCTGATAGACTCACCCGGACGATGGCATGCCCGACACACGTCAACAGTCCCGTCCTTCATTATATATCTCCGGTAGTTATTCGTCAAGATGACTTCGTCCATAATTGCACAGATAAAACCTTCAGTTTCCCCGAAGAGGTTGCTGAAACGTAGCCAGGCCACGGACGCTGCAAAATCTACGTCAGACTCATGAAGAGTCCGATAAAAGCGCCCGTGGAGCTCCTTACTTTTCCATACTTCCCTGCGGTCATCAGTTGTAAGTACCACAGGTTTGCGCCAGTTCTCTTTAGCCATGGACAACGGGGTAAGTCCCTTGTCCACTGCGACCACATCGCGGTGCATACCCACATCGGTTTTATTAACTTCTTGAGTAGCGTAATTAGAGACACAATAGTAAGACAATAGCGCACGACCGCCGGCGTTCGTGCGGGGATCAACAGCTTAAAGTATTCTCTGAGGCTGCACACCTCGCGGTTATGCAGGATCTTCGCGTTTAAAAAACCTCGACCTCCACACTTCCGCAGGATGTACAGTCTCATCACAGATGACCGTGGGTGATGCATCCAGTTTGCGGTCAACATTGTACGGACCCGCCTATCCAGAGCGTCTAACTCGGTCTGAGTCCATTTGAGTATGCCGAAAGAGTACATTAAGACCGGCATGACCCAACCATTGAAGACCTTATTTCCACCTGACAGAAGGCTGTTTAATAACTTCTTCAGGCGGCCAAAGAAGCGCTCCTTCAATGATTGCTTCATGTCAGCAACGTTAATGCCTAACGCTACCGACATACCCAAATACTCATAGGTTTCGGTCGAGAAGAGAGATCTAAGGTGTATGGAATCAGTTACCTTCAGTAGTTCCATCAGTCGTAACTTGTTGGGGGCAATGAGTTTCAGATCATCCATGTAAAGAAGGTGAGATAGAGCCTGACCATCTCTTCTCAACCTATAACCCAAGCCTGATTCCTCTAGCAATGTGCTTAGAGGATTCAGGGCTAAGCAGAACCAAAGTGGACTCAGACTGTCGCCCTGGAATATTCCCCGTTTAGGTCCTCGTGCCCTGTCTGTTGTTGGAGTTGTCCGCTCTGTTCATATCAGTTACTCCTTTTTCAATGGTGGCTAAAGTCTTCTTGACCTCCGCCACTACAAGTTCCGTGCTGAGACTTGGCGCCACTGACGAGTTTGTTGGTGGTTTTTTGTCTCGCAACACACGGAGGTCCGACGAAACTATGTCCAGTCTTTCAGACAGGGGCTTCAGGTGAGTGATAAGGTCTAATGGTGGCTGTGGTGGGAGGGGGGAGACCGTCGGTTTATCCAGGATCTTTGAGGCTATTTCATGTAGTTTGGCCATGTTCTCTGTCAGTTGTTTAAGGACCGTTATGTGTTCCTCCGCGGCTACACAATTTGGTTCTAACTGACGTGACGGGAGCGACGTAGACTCTGATAAGTCCACTTTGATTTTCTCGATGGTCTGACGAAGAACGTCGATCTGATTGGCGACTCCAGCGGTATTTTTAGTCAGACGGGAGAGGTCTTCCCTCACCGATTCCCATTTCTGGTCAATGGCTGCAGGTGTGCTCTCTTTCGTGACTGCTTGTTTGAGATGGTTCATGGAACCTACCAAGGCCTCTATGGCCCTCTTATTTTCTTTGATTATTCTGTAAGGCTCCTCAGTTTCGTAACCCAGCCAGTTCCGAATATCCTTCGCCTCCCTCAAAATGTCCACTATGTCTGTACGCCCAGGTGGCAGAAACGCCCAAAATTCCAAACCACACTCTGATCATCACCTCCACAGACCCCAAACACACACGGGATAACGTCATTGAGAAGGTCAGGGCATCATTGTACCTAAAACAGACAGGAGCTAAAGTCAACAAGGTCCGAATAGCGCGCAATTAAAAAGTTGTGTTGAGTTGCGCTACTAAAGAGGATCTTCACCTTATAAAAGATCAGGTTCAAAAAAATCAAATCCTGAAAATCCATGAACCGAAACCACAAAACCCGCTTGTCTGTATCAGAGGAGTCCTGTCTATGTACAGTGACGACGAGATGATAGACTTGCTTAAAGCGCAAAACAAACACCTTCTTCAGAACGTCAAAATGGAGGGACAGACCATCAGAATGAGATACAGAAAGCGAGCAAGGAACCCTCACGAATGTCATCCTGTCTTGGAATTGTCTCCAGCTCTCTGGCAAAACTTCACACAGGCTGGTAAGGTCCACCTGGGCATACAGAGATGCCTAATAGAAGACCAGTCTCCGCTAGTACAGTGCACTAAATGCCTCGGCTATGGCCACACACGGACACTATGTAAGGAGACCAAAGAAACCTGCAGTTACTGCAGTGGGCAACATCATGAGCGAGCCTGCAGTATAAAAACCGAGGCTAAGCCACCAACGTGCACAAATTGCAAGAAAGCAAAAAGGGAAGGAGAAGTCCTTGCACACGTAGCATTCAGCAACGAATGCCCAGAAAGGTCAAAATGGGATAACATAGCAAGGTCACGGGTGTCTTATTGCTGAGGGCGACCAAGAGAACAACAACACAGTCACGCTCCAAAATACAGGATTGGCAATAAGCAGGTTAAAGGTAATCCAGGCTAACTTGCAGCGCTCTAAACTTGCGACAACGGAACTTTATCAAGTGGCTGAACAGAAGGGAGTTTCAATCGCACTAGTCCAAGAACCTTATATTGGGAAGGCAGGTGTGATGAAGCAAAACCCCGGCATACAAGTCATCCAGTGTACCCTGAACCGGCAAAAGCCAGTTAAGGCGGCAATCGTTGTGTTCGGCAACAATTTGGAAGTCATTCATGATCCCCAGATGGTAACCGAAAACGTGGCATCTGTACTACTGAAAGTGGGCCAGCTGAAGCTTGGTTTGATTTCAGTCTACTTCGAAGGTGATCAAGACATAGAGCCTTACCTCGCAAGAACAAAGGAGTTCCTCGACAAAATACAAACGAATAACACCCTGGTAGGGGGAGATGTGAACGCTTGGAGTCAGTGGTGGGGCAGCGACCATGAGGACCATCGCGGGGCAGCTTACAACGCTTTCCTTTCTGAACAAGAGCTTCAGATCCTCAACACGGGACAAACCCCAACCTTTGAAACCTATAGGGGCGACAGGTTATACAAGAGCATCGTGGACGTAACTGCCTGCAGTGTGTCAATATTAGAAAGAATCGAGGATTGGCGTGTAGATAGAAATTTAACGAATTCCGACCACAACGCAATCACGTTCTCATTTCGCCTAGAAAAAGCCTTGGTGCCGTTGAAACCTATTTCAACGCGGATCTATAACACCAAAAAGGCGAAATGGTCAGACTTCAGGACACACTTCACGACAAACCTGTCCCAACACAACATCACACCTGCCAGGTTGATGGAAGTTACGAGCCCGGAGGAATTGGAGGCGCTGGTGACTACTTATGTCGACCTAATACACCGATCAAGCAAACGGTCAATCCCAAAGATTGGAGTAAGGAAATCCGATACCAAACCTCCATGGTGGTCGCCTGTTCTAGAACAACTAAAGCGAGAGGTTTTGACAAAAAAGAGGAGAATCCGAAACGCGGCTCCTAGTCGTAGGGAATTTACAATCAGCTAGTACGTACAGGCCAAACAGAATTATACGATCCAAGTAAAGGAGGCAGCAACAGAGAGCTGGAAGCAGTTCTGCTCAACACAAGATCGAGAGAGCATGTGGGACGGCATTTACAGAGTCCTACGCAAGACAGCCAGAAGACAGGAAGACACGCTCCTGAGGAACGCCGCCGGTGACACTTTAAGCCCGGAACAATCAGCGGAACTTCTGGCAAAAACGTTTTACCCTGATGATTCGGAAGATGCAGAACAACAACACCACAGATCGGTCCGGAGACTTACGGAGGAAACGAGTCAGATCGAAACTGAGTCTCTCCGTGGCCGACCCACCATTTACACCAGCAGAGCTGGAAATGGTCCTTCAGGCACAAAACCCGAAAAAAGCTCCAGGACCTGATGGTCTGACGGCCGATATTTGCACAGCTGCGATAAACTGCAACAGGGAGGTGTTCCTAGCATTGGCAAACAAATGTCTCTGTTTGTCATACTTCCCAAAGCAGTGGAAAGTAGCACACGTGTGTATACTACGTAAGCCGGGAAAGGATGACTACACTCACCCCAAGTCATACAGACCAATAGGACTGCTCTCGGTGCTGGGAAAGATTATCGAAAAACTCGTCGTTGGCAGACTGCAACATAATTTCCTCCCTATGCTCAACTCAAACCAATACGGATTCATGCCGCAGCGAGGAACCGAGGACGCCCTTTATGTCTTGATGGAGCACATCCGAACCGAAATCAAGGCTAAAAAGATAGTGCTTTTAGTTTCGCTGGATATAGAGGGGGCTTTCGACAACGCGTGGTGGCCTGCTCTGAAATTGCAGATGCTGCGCAAAAAATGTCCCAAAAATTTGTACGCTCTCGTAACCTCGTACTTGGAGGACCGGTACATCAGGCTAAATTACGCCAGAGCTTCTAGTGAGAAGGGTACCACAAAAGGTTGCGTTCAGGGCTCTATAGCCGGTCCGACGTTTTGGAACCTCATCCTGGACTCGCTCCTGGAAATGCTGTCAAATGGCAGCGGCGCTACGAGACTTCCAGCACGGGCTCAGTCACTAAAGTATTCTTCCCTACTGTCCAAAAAGCAAGGAAGATCCTTAAAGATATGGTACTAACACCTACCCATGTCCAAATCTTGACCGGCCACGGAGGATTCGGGGCTTACCTCCACCGCTTTCACCTTAAGGACAGTCTCTTTTGTGTCTGTGATCCCAACTGTGACGAGACGGTATGGCACGTGCTCACCGAGTGCCCACGGTTTGAGCGTGAAAGAATAGACCTTGAAACTGAAATCCAGTTGTCAGTTACCCCGTCCACACTGCAATCTATAATGGAGAGTAAGGCCACTAGAACACCATTCCTAGCGTTCGCGAGCAGGGTCATGCGAGTCGTAGCGAGGGCAAATGGCTCTACACAATACTCTACACGAGCACAAGCTCACAGACAAACACCTACACCAACACTCACGCAAACACTAACTCTCACGCAAACACCTACACTCAGGCAAACATCAACTCTCGCGCAAACACCTACGCAGACCCTTACACAAATACCGATACACCTGACTGATGGGAGCCCAAACGTCACCACTACCACATCCACTGACAGCAGCTCCCAGCAGACGACCACCCCAAGTATTTTGCCATTATGTAAATTCTTGGAACCCGGGGAGGATGGGAAACCAGGCATCAGACTACGTGGTGTGGCCCTCTTTATGAACAGAGACAACGAGAGACTCGGCCTAAGCTTCTGCCGCTTAGAAAGGGGAAATAGCGTCAATATATCACCAGGACTGGCTGCTTTGATCAACGGGAGCACCTCCAAAACGAGCATAAAACGCACAAAGTTCAATGCGTTACCCGTTGCAAAGATTGCCGAACACCAATACCGTGTTGTGCGATTGCAAAATAAAACAATCGCACTTTTCGAGTGGCATGAGACAACTCCGTCTGCCCAAGTATGCTCATTGCTCACCGAAATCGCAGAGACAGACCGGACCACGAGTACGCGCTCCCGAATCATCAGCGTGGATGCAATGGTGATTGTTTACGACAGAGGTGAGGTTGCTGATCAATACGGTTGCATTAAAGCCTCTAAAGATCACGAGTTGGTGGTGTATGAGGACAGGGGGGAAGACCTCAGTTTTCTTAGACCCCACCAAAAGTGTGCCGTACTGGAAACAGCAGAGACTGTACAACGAACATCCTCCAGGTCGGTCCCAACAACACCTTGCGGATCAGAGAAACTACAGCAGAAGATAGCAGCCGAGAGGGCCGCTTCGGAAGCAAAAATCAGCCGTAGTTTGGAGAAGAAGATCGATACCATGGATCGATGGAAATCGGTCTCCAACTTTCTAAGCAGGCGGCTGGGATTTGGTGCCAGGCCCCGTCATATCAGACAGATGCAGTACAGGAGTTCATCAGGTTTATCCCACAACCACCGAAACAGAAGCGCCCAACGCCTACGAGAGCCGACAGGGGGCAAGTCAGCCCGCCGGAACTCAGGACGGTAACCAAGCCAGGTGACCACGTGGCGAATGCCTTTTTCGAGTTTCAAGCGATCACAAAAGGAATCAATGCTGTCGGTCTCATGACTTGCCAGAAAATCATGCAGTCATACCAGCTAGAGACTGAAGGGTTGCTTCAGGAGAGACTAGAGGAGGCTGCGGCAGCCATATATAATAATGCCACCTCCCAAGTCATCAAGGGAGAAATGACTGGTCAATATATGGCTGCATATAGTGCTACGTGTGGGTTTATACCGCTAGATGAGTCGGCAACGTCGCGGACTGGCCGTATTACTTTCGCGACACCCGAAGGCGACCCAATTGTGGTAGTAGCTCGGTGCACCAAAATTATGCTGGATGACAAGATCCTCGAACAGGCGGAAGCAATCTCGAGGACTATAGATCAGGCTGGAGGCTGGGCCTTGCCGGACATCAGTTGGGTCAACGGTGTTCCAGGGTGCGGCAAGACCACTTGGGTGATCAATAACTTCGATAAGGACAACGACGTCATAGTCACTACAACAACCGAGGCCGCGAAAGACCTACGGCAAAAGTTAGCGCACAAAATCGGCGAAGACAACAGAACCAAGGTGCACACGATGGCTTCAATTCTATCGAACGGGTGCAAAGAGTCACAAAAATGCAATCGCATTCTCGTAGATGAGGCTCTTATGAACCATTTCGGGGCCATCGTAATGGCAGTCCGGTTGTCAGGCGCTAGTAGCGCGGTCCTTATCGGAGATATTAATCAACTGCCCTATCTGGACAGGGAAAATCTTTTCCCCATTAGCTACGCCCGTCCGGACTTAGTGGTGACCATCAGCCACGAGCTGTCCTGCACACACCGGAATCCAATGGATGTCGCGTATGCCCTGGGGGAGGTGTACCCCGGCATTTACTCGTCAAGGAACCAGGTCCACTCCCTACAGCTGAGGAGGTTCACGGGCGCGCATATTTCCGGCACACTTCCCAACACGCTTTTTCTGGTCCACACGCAGGAGGAGAAGAAGACCCTCATTGACCAGGGATATGGGGCTGGTGCTGGATCATGCGTCCTAACTATTCACGAAGCCCAGGGTCTTAGCAGTAAGTCGGTCATCATCCTGAAGACAAAATCCATAAATATCCGGATTCACAGCAGCGTCCCCCACGCAGTAGTGGCAGTCTCCAGACATACTGCCCACTGCGTGTACTACGCCGACAACGCTGATGACGCAATTGGACGGTTTGTGAGGAGGGCACAGGAAGCGTCGACCAGGGACATCATCAACACCAACATGAAGAACGCCATGCGGCATCGGGACAAAACAGTCGTCGAGGCACTGATCCGCTTACTAAGGCAATGACGAGTTGATGGCGCCTTGGACGACGCGGGTATTGCTCGGGGCCGTCTTGGGTAAAACGGGGAATGGTGAGGTGGATAATCCGCGACTGAGGAGAGAGTACCATTAAGTAAACATTTATCATAGTATCACCTTTTAAGGACGTAATATGTATCACCAGGCCCAAAAGAAAAAAAAAAAAGAAAAAAAAGTAAACAGGCTGCACATTTGAAAAAAAAAAATTAAATAAATAAAAAAATAAAAAATAAAAAATGAACGGATGTCAAACATTGTATTTACAGCATAATATAGTAGTTATAGTTATTGATAATAATTATGTAATATAAACTAGATGGTATTTATGGCTATATGTATATAATTAATATTATGTATAGTACCTATTAAGTATTAGTATTAAGTATAGTTATTGGGGTTGAGGGGCCATTTCTTTGGTGCGGCATTTTGGGCGGCGATGAGTTGTATGTGTGTTGAAGGTTGGGAGATTCCTGATTTTTGATGCGTATGCATGTGGGTCGTTGTCGCTTGGGTATCGCCTCGGACTGGTGGCCTCTAAACCCTGAAATTCTGACGGGTTTATTGCAATCGCTGAAAGATGCTCTGGAGTGACGCCACTTGCACGTGGAGTTGCCCAGAAGCAAATAATGTATAATTAAAAAACAAGGGCACGGACGTCATGTCCGTGGTTTAAATGTAAGGTAGGAGTGCGGTTTTAGTCAGTAGGAGTCTGACACTGCCCAGACTGGCTCGTTTGTGAGGCAGGTTGGGCGTCCATGAGGATTTCCCACTCCTACCGAAAAAAAAAAAAAATATTCCCCGTTTAATCCATATAGGCTCATCGTCCCTCCGGATTGATCGGCATCCTGGATAGCGAAGGACCGTGTTCCATTGCCCCGGAAGGTGCGTAGAGTTGCATCTATTTTATACAACTCCAACACCCTCATGAGCCATGTATGTGGCATAGTCATAGGCCTACTTATAATCTATCCAGCATGTCGACAAATCCTTGCGGGATCGACGAACCTGTTGGCTTATGGTCATGTCGATGAGGAGTAGCTCCTTAGTACCACGAGACCCGTTCCTACATCCATTCTGACAGGCAGACATAATTAAGTTACTATCAATGTGTTGGTTAATTTTCGTTCTCAGAATGGATGTAAGAAGTTTATAGACCGTCGACAAGCATGTTATCGGTTTATAATTCTTGGGTTCCGCAGTACTATCTGTCATATGGAGCAGATGGGTAACGCCAGTTGTTAGAAACTGAGGTAGCGACCCAGACTCTAAGGATGACTGGAATTGAGATGCCAGGAGTGCGTGTGAGCTGCTATACTATTTTAGCCAGAAGTTTTGCAGTCCGTCCGGTCCTGGAGACTTCCAATTCGGTAATGGACGGACTGCTCTGGCTACATCTATTGGGTTAATGATTACTTTTTCCATTTCTGGTATAGCTTCGCACACGCGCTCGACTTCACGCATCCAGTCATCCTCAGTGTGACAGACGGGCACCGACCAAATATGCGCCAGAAAGTATTCGTGGCGACAGCGTCTGGGCGGGTCACGACAGTCACATTTTGTTCAGGTCGCTCCCAAGCTCTGTATACCCATCTCTCATCGCTCTGGAACATGCGATTCTGCGAGTAGCGGTCGACTCGCCGCTTATACCGTCGAATACGGCTGGCCCATGCACAAACTTTCTGCTTCATGAAGTCGATGCGCTCCGTGACACGAGATAAGTATTCTCGAGGGCTGATTCCAGTCCCCGAAAATGCTCGCCTCACGTAGCGCATCACACGTGGTCGTGTATTGCCCTCCCTGAAGCAGTATAGTTTACCAATGAGCGCTCTGACCCCATCAATACGCCTCTCAATCCTACATTGCCAGGCAGGTGCGGCAAGCTTTGGTCGAGTAGCTCCGTCATAACTAGGTAGTTTTACGTTGGCTAAACGACATGCCGCAATAGCCCCGCAATGGCCGCAATAGAGGATCGAGTGCGTATCAGCGAGGTTTATGCTGCTCTCGAACACATTCTCAAGCAGCGAGTCCAGAGCACACACTAGCGCCCTATTTTTTTTTGTGCATAGGTATTATTATTTTTATTCCATTTATTTTCTATATACACATATTATTTACATTTTTAAATATTTCTTTAAAAAAAACATAGTAAAAAAACATTTAAAAATATAAAAAATAGTAGCCCACCGGCATCGGGAACAGGGTCCAAGCTACCGGCGGTCAGGGCTCCAGAGAAAGGAACCTCCTAACAATACGAGCCGTGTCCAGGAGTACCGCTTTCTGGATCAAGCCCTTGATCCAGCCGCCTAACGCGAGCCTCCTAAGGTGTTGGTCGAGGCTCTTGGCTATTAAGCCATTGGGTGACACGACTATCGGTACAATGATTATGATTATTATTATATTTCTTGTCAGTAAAAGTCTGACACGCCCTCCCCCTACGTACGGGAGAAGTCATTGACTGTTTTCCCACTTATAAAAAAAGCACTTGGCTCCATAACATTTTCTGATTTGTTAGTGTTTGCTAGTTATCCTAATATGTTGAGATATCGGCACGGCAATAAAATTTCCAAAAAACGCATTACTAGTCTGTACATTCACTAACGATTCCCTAAAGTATTCGGCAAAAATAAAGCAAATAATGAACATACCTAATTTTTAACCGACTTCTAAAAAAGGAGGAGGAGGTTCTCAATTCGGATGTTTGTATTTTTTTTTTTTTTTTTTATGTTTGTTCGCGGATAACTTCGTCGCTTGCCAACCGATTTGAAAAATTCTTTTTTTGTTGGAAAGGGTATACTTCCCAAATGGTCCCATAGTCACCAAATTGGGATCTGATGATGGAATCTTGGCGAAATCGAGGGAACTCCTCAAATATTATATGCAATCATATAGTGATTTATGTATTTTCATCGTGAACTTAAGCATTTACAGTCAAAAAGTAACATTTGATGAAGTGGAACTGACGAAGAAGACCAGGAACTTCATAATAAAACAATGTAACCTAGCAGTGTTTGAGTTAAATGGAATTATCATGAGAAATAGGCACTCTGCTTATAAGTGTATCGCAACTAAAAAGTTTGAAATAAAAAACTTTTTACAAAAAAAAATAACCGACTTCACTAAAAAACACTAAAAGGATCAAAATAACTTTAATTTCGGAAGTCGGTGTTAAATAAGATACAAATAATACCGAGAAACACCAACTTCCGAAATTAAAGTTATTTTGATCCTTTTAGTGTTTTTTAGTGAAGTCGGTTATTTTTTTTTGTAAAAAGTTTTTTATACTAACAATATTGCAATACGCTCACATACACACACAGCTGCGCACTGCGTCAGTCGCTCACTTGTTTTTGTCAAACAGAGATAGCTATATTCCGCGATACGCGTCAACTTGCAGTTGCAAGCGGCGTACGCCGGGCTCTTAACACCCTCGATTAAAATCGTTAATACAACTCTATTTTTTCGTCTTACCCTATTGAATAGCTATTTCATGAAAGTCATTCAATAGGGTTAGCTAAGAAAATTTGTATTTCGCTGGCTACACTGGCTCTTTCACGTTTAGACGTTTATTTTTATATTTTCATATCCATTGTTTGTGATCCTGTTCCAATATTGATAAAGGATTAAGTCTCCACAGTATCAATAAGGAAAGTGTTAAATTATGTGATTCATAAATCAAGGTAAACGATGATTGACAAGCAAAATAAAGCATCTGATTTTGATAAACAAATATTTTGTATAATTTATACACATAATTCTTAACAATAATTACTTTAAGGTCACTTTCTTCCTTTCTTTCCTTTGCCTTTGCTGTGTCCTTGACTTCCTTTTCCTTTCCCGGATTTGTTCACTTTGCTACCAAAAACTTTTTTTTTGTTATTGAAAGGTCTCTGCCCTTCATTTTCATCTTTTTGAAACCTTCTACCACCTTTTTTATCATTCTGGAACTTTCTCCCACCTTTGTTATTGTTCTGGAACTTCCTGCCACTATCCTGGTTGCCCCTGAAAGGCCTCTTCCCATCTTGTCTGCTCTGTTTGCTGGGGTCCTGCTTTCCTTGAAATTTCTTCAATATTTTTTTGTCGAGTCGCATTTTTTTGAAGCCTTTTGGACCCTTTTCGTCACTTTTCCGCTTCTTCGGGTTTCTAGAGAAAAGATCTGAAAAATTAAAGTGTTATATAGTACAACAGAAGGCGGATCGAGGCACTTATCTTCGCGCGCGACGCTCTATGTTAATATTACCTACCAAAAACATAAATGGGAAAATAGGATCCAAGTGCCGAGTCCACGCTCAGCGCAACTGTATAGTATTTCTGCACTTTTTTAAATCAATTATTTTGTGTTGTTGCTGTTGTATTGCATTGCCTGCGTCGAAAAAATTCTATTCTAAGTTCAGTATTATGGGGTACCACTGTCAGGACCGCCCGGAGGACACGGTGGAGTATACGGTAGAGCTGTACTCCGCCTGGACTGAGTATCGCTGTGTCCTCGTGGGGGCGATCGGCGGTAACAATCTCTCGCGGCGGGCCTTGGTACAGGCCATGGTCCGGAGCGAGGAGGAGTGGCAAACGGTCGCCTCCTTCTGCGAAGCAGTAATGCTAGCAAAGAAGGAGGCTGCACGTGCACGCGCGAGGGAATGGCCCTCACACCGTAGCCGCTGGGATCCCGATCCCGATTTCCGGCCACCGTAGGCGCGAGCTTGCGGACGGCGAGAAATGGGTAGCTCGCCGTCCGATCGTCCGATGACCGTCCGGACCGAGCCCAAGTCGTCGACGGCGCGTACTGTTCCAAGCACGCCTCAAGGAGATGTCAGCAAACCGTAGGGACCCAGCAGGGTCGAAGCCTACTGGGGCCAAGGGTTTGTTTCTGAAAGGAAAACTCGGCCCTGGTATGAAAGGCAACGAAGGAACAGGAGTGGGTTTTAGTTAGTAAAAGTCTGACACACCCTCGCGCACTGCCCAAGAGCGCGAAATGTCATTGGATGATATTCCCACCTACAAACAAAAAGTTCAATATTATGATTTGGTGTGGTAAGTGGTTGTCGACTTCATCGGCCAAAGAATTGAAATCTAAATGGGTAGCGAGTTCAATAGACCATCATGAAACTTATTTATAACCTCAACATTTAACCTGGCTAGTTGTTAATTGTATTTTCTGTATTTGAAATAGTGTCTATCTGCACTACAATGTGTTCCAAATAAGAATAGGATCGATTGCCATGTTGTGACGTCACGTCATACTGTCAAATCGAAGAAATTGAGTAGGGTGAGCAAAGCAAGAAATTTTTAAAATTTAATTTGTTTACGAATCGTGAACGAAAAAGTTTAACCAGAATCCAGTTCTTCAATTTTACTAATCTCTGTGTCACTGTGTAGTGTCTGAGTAGTGGCAAATGGAAAAAGAAGGTGAATTGTTCCTAACAATGAAAATAACAAACAAAATAGTTTTTTTTTTTAACTAATTATACTTAACTTAAACATTATATTTAGCTAATTTATATTAAGCAATAATGTTTTTATTTCACCTAGATTCAACTAAGACTTAGTAATACAAAGCAAAAAATAACCCTTTATTAATACGCAAATAAGCTTTCTTTGCAAACCGTACTTTTCACTCAACATTTGACAGATCGAGGTTATTGACTTTCCTATTCTCATTTGGAATGCATAGTACATATAATGTCTGCTTGGAGCACACTGCGCATCCTCTGTATTGCTATTATTCAATCGACAAGACAATTCGCCACGAACTGAATATCGTCTGCCTATCCATACTAAAAGCACTGTCTATCTGTTCGTTAATTTTTCACGTCTTAACGGCTGAACGTATTTGGATAAAACTTGGAACACGAGTCTACCCATGTCCTGAATTAGGAAAAGATAGTTTATATCAAAGGATGTTACTGATATAAAATTTCAGATCTGGATACAGATATGGATAGAGGAATAATATTATACCCGTTTGAGATACGATTACGGATATAAAATTATTTCAAAATATCCGTTAGTTTCGGATAGTGATATTAGAATTTTAAAATTAAATAAGTAAAATACAAATAGCGAGATATGACTATCTTGTCTAGATTATCATTTGTTTGGTCGATCAAAACAAACAAAAACCTGTCGTAACCTGTCATTTAGATTCCACCTTTATACGAAACTATTAGAAACTTTTGTATTGGTTCGGTTACTGTTACGGATATTTTTTATTTCAGATCTCCGAGTTTCGGTTACGGTTATATTTTTATTTCGGATATCTGATAGTTCCGGTTACGGTTATTTTTATATTTCGGATATCTGGTAGTTTCGGTTACGGTTAATTTTTTAAATCGGATATTTGATAGTTTTGATTACGGTTATTTTTTTAATTTGAATATCTGATTGTTTCGGTTACGGTTATTTTTTATTTCGGAAATCTGGTACTTAGATGCGGTAACGGTTAATTTTTAAATTCGGATATCTGGTAGTTTCGGTTATTTTTTTGTTTCGGACATCCAATAGTTATTGTTATTGTGTTAGTTTGTTGTGGGCGCTGGCTGTATGGCTCGCTGCTCGAAAGCTTGAGGAAGTGATGACGACGTCACGATGTGGTAGCTGCACGAAGGCTGCGCTGACGTTCATAGTCGAGGGTCGCCAGTTTGGAATGCGGAACATAGTGAAAAGTCTCGCAAAGTTCCGTTGAAAAGGGAGGATCTTCCGGCCAAACGTGTTATGTATGATCCGAGCAACAGCCCTGCAGTTGATTTCGGGCTGTTTCATATGATTTAATCGCGCGGAGAACTCTAGCACCGCGATGCAGGACTTTGGATTTTTAGTTCATAATATATGTTGCATCATAGATGTCGCTACAAGCGGTAGAAGTTGAACAATTTATATTAAAAAAAAAATGAGATAAGATATAGGTACATACCTTTTTCAGGTTCGACGCCAACCTCCTGTCGGTAGTAGTCCGCGTCGTCGTCTTCATTGTCTTGATCCATGTCGCCGTGCTGCGACTCCGCATTGGCTAACTCCATCAACCTACACAATTTTACACCAATTAGCGTATTAGCGAATTTTCTATTCTGACTATAGATAAAACATAAGCCACCAAGAACCAAGATACGGTCGACTAAAACAACGAACATTTGCTTACAATATAGAAGACAGTGAAAAAAAGTTTATTTGCGCAAAGTAGTCGCGGGCAAAAGCTATCTATAACTATGATTTGGTTAAGTCTAATCTACAAAGCCTCGAGCACAGGCGAAGGGTAGCCAGCCTATCGGCATTCTACAGGTTGCATTTTGGAGAGTGTGCGCGGGAATTGCATGATTTGATTCCGCCATCTCCTTTCTACTATCGGACCACCCGACGTACGGCGAGTATCCACCCTTACGTTGTTGAAACTTCAACGGTTCGGACTAAGCGTTTCGTTTATACATCGAAGGACTGGAACAATTTGCCTGCTGCGGTCTTCCCGTCTAACTATAATTTAGGTGTCTTCAAGGCTAGAGTGAATAGGCTCTTAATAAGCTAGTGCGCCTCACCATCGATGATTGCATCACTGCTTACCATCAGGCAGGATCGCAGTCAAGCACTGGTTTATACCAATAAAAAAAAAACTAAAAAGCTATTTAGTCTGCTAGAATGTATGACTCGCCTCTGGCTCTCAGTGACGTTATTCTTCTTCTGCATGCCCTCAATAGACTTCTGTTTGTGATCTTCCTTCTCTTTTTGTTTTCGTTTGACGTTTTCGTCTTGTTGTGCTTTTCGTTTCTCTTTCATTCGTCTGAAACAAAATATTGAATTCTTTACTTCTTTATTGTACACAGAAACATCACATAGTACACGGTGATTTGACAGTTCATGTACAAAGACGAGCTTAACTCAGCAACGAATTTTCTCCCAGCAAAGTTAAAGAGAGAAAACATATTCGAGGATTCAAAGTAGTTATTATAGAAAAATTCACTGGTTGCTCGAATTTATCAAAAAAAGCCTCTAGAAGAGTGGTCGGTCTCCAAACATTTTATATGGCACGACTTGTAGACCTTCACATGATCCACGCCACGCGACGTCGTTCTACGTACAAATCAGGCGTGTTACACTTGTGCTTCGGTCTAATGTAGTTCAAGCTTTAAAAACCGAATAAGATAACTTTTGGTGTATAAAAACAGAAATGCAATATGTTGCTCCAACCTCTTTTGTTCTCTCTTCTTCTTGATCAAAGCTTTCTCTTCTTCAGTTTTCTCGATCAGCTCGTGGAACAGCACTTCCCCGTCCATTAATCCATCTTCCACCTATGAATAAAATAGATAGTTATAGGTACTTAGTTTTTTATAGTACAAGTTGATGCAGATGCTGTTGTTTGTTCAAAAATTATGTCTATTACACTTCATTTGCTGGATGGTGCGGGTGACCGGCGGGGAACCTATCCATTTCTATCATCTAAAAGATGCATATTTTCGTCCTACCCATGCTATGTAAAAAAGACCTGATATGATTAGAGCTGGCTAGTTACAAACACAAACCTTGATAAGTTGGAAGGATATCCTTGGGCCCAGCTCGAACAGTCTGATGGCTGACTTGGACTCGGCAGCGGCGCCTCGTGAGGCTAAGTTCTGTGGGAGGATCACTTGCGCGTTGGGGTCGTCTTCAAACTCACTTTCCGATAACATTCCAGCTCTGAAACGTGACACAAAGTATTACATATTCTGTAAAAGTAGAACATGGGAACATACTCCTGGGATAAAGAGTGTCCTATGTAGTATTCCAAGACATATTCTACATGTGTCCCAAATTTAATTCCAAATCCGTTCAGCCTATAGAGCGTGAAAAAGTAACAAACAAAACATATACATACGCTGTACGCATACACATACACACACACACACACACACAAACTTTTGCCTTTATAATACTAATGTTATTTATTATTATTTTTATGTTATTTGTATGCTGTGGTGTGGATTGGTTTATGGAATTAATCTTTTGTTGATTCCATTTACTATTGTCTGAAGCTAAAACACAATTAGGAAGCCCTGCAGTACTTACTTGTCGAAGAATTCTGACATGTCTTTACAGCGATTTAGGTTCGGTATTTTACCTTGCACCATCTGCAAAATATATTATTTTTTAATAGATAAATACTGTGTTACGTGTAGCGTTATACATAATAATAAATGACAGAGATGCTTACGCCCACATTCGAGAATGCTTAGTGGTTAGTCACTAGTATACTAAGAAGTCCTAACAATATCTTTAGTTGACTAAGGCCTCCCCCACATTAGGCGTGCACATCCCTCGAGCGTGTGAGTGTGGCGCGCACCGCACAAACGCCGCGCGCGCGCTGGTCTCGCGTCGCTCACACGCTCGAAGAACGCGCACGCCTGATGTGGGGGGGCCTTAAACTTAATAATTATTATCCTCAACCTTTTTAGTCCCTTTGTTGAGTCCGACTGGTGTGGCTCTGATGGCGTAGTGGCGCATGTCTACGAGCTTTGTGGCCGGATTGTAGTTCATCAGCACGCAACGACGAATGTTTTTTAGTTTAACCTGAAATAGTAAGGATGACATGATTGTAGAACATAGTTGAACATGATTTAGCCGTCAAGTCTATGTTTGATGTAGCTAAGACAACACTCAATATGATTTAATTACAAGAACCTTGAAAAAAAAACACTGCCTGATACTATGAATCTCATTATTAAACTCAAAACTGTTTGCAAATGTGTGCTTATGCCCATAATTGCCGAAAATGCAGTTGCATTTCAAACAAAATAACAAAAATTGAGATGATTCAAACAAGATTCAAAGCATTTTATTTCAAACTAGCTTCTAATAGTGGCTTCGCTCGCGTGAAAGTGTTTCTGCATAAAAATTTTAGACCCCCGTTTCATCCCTATAGGGGGTGAATTTTGGAAGACCCTCTCTTAGTGCTCGCCTACGTCATAGGAGAAATCCTTGTGCAAAATTTCAGGTTCCTAGTCCCAGTAGTTTCGGCTGTGCATTGATATGTCAGTCAGTCAGTTTCTCCTTTTATATATATAGATAAACCATTTACAGGCAGTTTTGAATTGTCAAAAAGTCAGTCTTTTAGAAAAAAATATTCTAATTGTACATTCTAAAGCGTAGATTTCTATGGAGAAGAATGTGCATGAAATTTCATAGACACTCTTTTCAATCATGTTCTGTATTACAAATATCTCGTTACATGTTTCTTGTTGCTACTATTATGTGAGAACAATGTAAATAAAGTAAAAAAAAAAAAAACAAATTTTAAATATAACTAAATATTTAAAATAAACTACAGGCAGCTAAGAGATTACTAGTTTCAACTGACAGCGCCCGTTCACTCAGCTTAACCATTTTGAAGGGAACCGAATGATCCAACACACATGCAGTGAGACACTTGAGTGAGCATGACAAACTCTCAACTGCCATGCTCATTTATGTCAAACAAGTCCAATAGGAAACTAAATCCACATGGTATTCACATTTACAAACTTTGAAAAAAATGGTTCTACAATGCGTTCCAAATAAGAATAGGAATGATGCCATGTTGTGACGTCACGTCATACTGTCAAATCGCAAGAAATTGGGCAAAATTGAAGAACTCAGAGATGAGCAAAATTGAAGAACTGGATTCTGATTAAACTATTTTCGTTCACAGTTCGTAAATAAATTAAATTTTAAAATTTTCTTGTTTTGCTCACCATAATAATTCTTCGATTTGACAGTATGACGTGACGTCACAACCTGTCAATCGATCCTATTCTTATTTGGAACGCATTGTACATTAAATAATAATAAAAAATTTCAAAATTAAAATAAAAAAATAATTTCCAAGCTAATCAATTTGTACGCCCTAGTGGTAGGGGAGCTGGACCAGCATTGAGCCAAGCATTTTTATCTTGAATATAATCCTCCAACTTATAATATGCTTGCCTGCATAGTGTGCGTTTAACAAAAGATTTAAATTTCGTTTCGTTGAGTTCCAATATGTGGGGGTGTGATGGGGGATGTTCTATGAATTATTAAAATAAATGCGCCTATTAAATTGAATAAGGTAAATAGTCAACTAAAGAAAAAAATCTTTTGAGAAAAAAAAAATTATAACGGGGTGTCCTACTTGAGCGACGACATACGACACGACACGACGCGACGCGACGCGGCACGACACGACAAGACACGATGCAATGCGATGCGATGCTACACGCGACAAATGTCCTACGTGATTTTAGTCATCACTTCTCAAATCATGGAGAAGTACCAACAGTACAATTTTGTTTCAGCAACATTCTTCCAGTTTCTTTGTATTAATAAACGATTCCTACCCACAACAATCTTGGCTCACGCACTGCGATGATCAACGCTTCAGAATCAATCATTTTGTGTTTCGTAGTGTCGCGTCTAGTTGCCCTCAAAACAAGTACGTAGTCGCATTTCGCCGCAGAATTGTAATTCTTTACTGAACCTACTCACTGTTCCGAAACATTTTAGTATTCCGAAAGATTGGAACGTCAGTAATGATTTAAATGCATCATTTGAAACAATTAGAACACTCAAATTCTTTACTTTTAAGTGACCTTTTTAACCGACTTCAAAAAGGAGGAGGTTATAATTATGTTCGGTTGAATGTATGTTTTTTTTTTTTTTTTATGTATGTTCACCGATTTCTCGGTCAATTGTGGAACGATTTAAATTTTTTTTTATTTATTTAAAGGTTATGGTTCCGAGTTGGTCCCATAGAAATATTGTTATGATCTGATCATGAACTTCGAAGATATGGAACAGAACTCCTCATAGGATCACAGCAGAACCGCCGTAACAAGTAAAATTGCTTTGTTTATACGTGTAGTTGATGACTGACTAAAAGTAGAGGGGGAATATATCGAACTGATCTGATGATGAAGCCTGAAGTTAGGCACCGGAACTCTATAATAAATGAATGTAATCTAACCGTGTTTGGGATTATTAGAATTGTCATGAGATGCACTCTGGCTATAAGGGCTTTAAGTTTGGCTGAGGGGTACTTTTTAGTGGTGGTACCAAAACTAAAAAGTGTAAAATAAAAAACTTTTTACAAAAAAAAAATACAACCGACTTCAAAGTAAAAAAAACACTGAAAAGTGCAAAATAACTTTAATTTCGGAAGTCGGTGTTAAATAACGAAGAGACAAAACTATTATAGAAACACCGACTTCCGAAATTAAAGTTATTTTGCACTTTTCAGTGTTTTTTTTACTTTGAAGTCGGTTGTATTTTTTTTTTTGTAAAGTTTTTTTTTAAATTCAAATTTAAATGTAGTGTAAATATAATTAACTAGCGGCCCGCCTCGGCTTCGCACGGGTGCAATGCTGATGCTAAATATACTAATTACTACATAATCAGACAGAATCCTATGTCCCTACATTTTAAATCGATGTTTAAGTCGAAATTGATGCACGATTTTTTTGTTAGTCACAAATAGTCCGCATACCAATTTTTGGCTTTCTACCTTGAAAATTGCGGAATGCTCCATACAAACATCCACCCCCCATTTTAGGGGAGTGGGGGGGGGGGGGGTAGAAGAGACAAAAAGTAGCCTACCTATGTCACTCTCCATCCCTTCAACTATCTCCACTTAAAAAATCACGTCAGCAGCAAACAAACAGACACACACACTTTCACATTTATAATATTATATAAAAGTATGGATGACCTGGGGGCTTACCATGACCTGTTATAGCAGGACTGAAGTTGAACTGCCCGGCATTTTTGTACTATGACTTCGTTATAGCAGGCCTGTAACTGGCCTGCTAAGTGACGTTTACGAAATCCGCTCAAGATTCGTTCACCTTTTTTTTCGTATAGACTTTTCGTACTATGGCGTGCTACAAGGTGTCTCAAAAGAAAGTTCACATTTAAATCTTTTTTTAAAAGAAAAGTCTTAGCTTTATTGAAAAAATGTTTATTTTATATTGAAGTACACTGTTTGGGAATTTATTTTTTAAAAATAACATCGTCCAAATGTAAACCGTTGCGCTCTCGGCATTCATTTAGTCGGGCACTAAAATTGCCTATGACAGCTCGGCAGGTAGTCTCCGCTGCCCATACGGTGACTTTGGGTGAATGTAGCGGTTTCTGATGTTTTTGTTTTGGGTTGGTTGCACTCCAGTAACGACAATTTTGCTTGTTTACATGCCCATTCAGGTGAAAATGGGCTTCATCGGAAAACAAACATCGGAAAACAGAATTTTCTACGCGCTACAGTCGCCGAATTACCGTTTTTGTAAAACTCACGTACGCACAACGCACGGTCCGCACCAGAGAAACGCTCCATAGCGACTAAATTCCCAAGAGCCAGACTACCGACTGACATACCCCCCGCGCCCCTCAGAATAGTTGCTTTCGCGTAATAAGATAAGCAAATGTGAACTTACTTTTGAGACACCTTGTATTAGACGTGTATTTGACAGCAGATGACCGTCTTTTGAGCGTCTGTAATGTCAAAATAAGCGATCTTCAAAAAGTTACTATTTAGAAGCTGAGTTAGAAGCACAATCAAAATTGTTTTGAGACGTAGATTGGTATTCCTTTAGAACTGTCATGGTACGTTTTTTAGCGATTCAGAAGCAGGCCTGCTTATGAAAGGAAATTGCCTCACTGGAAATTGAACGTTTCCATATGATGTCATGGTAAGCCCCCTGAACTAAAAACATATACTTGAAATTACTATTCTTAAGGCTGCAGTCTTGTAAAATTCACTCGCGGCAAATTATTAGCGCATCTTTGTATGCTTTTTTTAAACAAAATAATGAAATAACATGAAATATTATTGCACATAATTAACCATAATATGAGCAGTAGGTATTTTTTTTAAGTCAATTTAGGTGTATTATGTTTGGTAAATCAAGCGTTAAACACACTTTTCTGCCCAACATCATTTCGAGTTATGTTTGTGAGCTTCGTTTATGGCATTATAGAATAAATTTACTAATCTGTTCAGACAATAATTAGCTCAACATTATCATCTTTAAAAAAAATGATAATTTGTTTTTTCTAATTATCTTTTATTTTCTTAATTCCGAAGTCATAATTTCATCAAAATTCTCTATTTTTGTCTCTTAGTAAACGGTTTTTTTTATATCGCTACGTCGTGTTCGTTGCTCACGCAGAATACTCCGTAACAAATTAATCAAAAATCAATCTCAATTTAGATGTTTCATTGTATTAGTAATGAACCAAGATCTTTGTGGAAGCTATGACAAGCGTCTATCAAATACTCACAGTAGTAATATTGATGGTGGGGAACATATTCTGGAACATAGTAGCCATGAGCTTCATGTGCATGCCCTCGCCGGAGAAGCTGTTGAGCACGATGAGCGGCGCGTGCTGGAACGCGCGCATCATCACGTACTGCTTTCGGAGGGACGAGATAACGTCCCGGGCTAAGCTGTACTGGAGGCAAAAAGATGAAAGTGAAATTACAGCGGGAACTACAATAGACCGACGCACACGTGCGCGATGCCTGAGTTGTACGTAGCGGCGCGGTTTACGATTTATGACGTATTAAAAAAAAACTACTTTCTAGATCTCGTTCATCATAATATATTTTTTTTAGTTTTATCATTCTTTTATTTTAGAAGTTACAAGGGGGGGGGGGGGACACATTTTACCACTTTGGAAGTGTCTCTCGCACAAACTATTCAGTTTAGGAAAAATGTTATTAGAAACCTCAATATCATTTTTGAAGACGTATCCATAGATAGACACGTATGGGTTAGATGAAAAAAAATTTTAAGTTTCTGTTTTAATTATAGGGAACACCCAAAATTTATTGTTTTTTTTTTATTATTTTTGTGTGAAAATCTTAATGCGGTTCACAAAATACATCTACTTACCAAGTTTCAACAGTATCTTTTTTGTTCTTATAGTTTCGGAAAAAAGTGGCTGTGACATACGGATGGACAGACAAACAGACATGAATCCATTTCTTTGCCATTTGGCTATGGAACCCTAAAAAGCCTTTAATTTCCATTATCTTTAAAATGACATTTTAAATGTTTATTTTGTTAGTAGTTTTTATTTTTCATAAAATCGTTTCTCCCAAAGCATGTAGTAACTTAATACTACGTATTTTGGGATATGAGCCCCCCCTCCATGGGGGAAGAAAATATGTAAATATTTAAAAGCAATGCCATACTTACACTGTGTAAGCGGAAAGTGAGTGTAGGCCCACGAGGTAACCTTGCCATCCGCATGTAGGAGCCAAGCTCGGTTTCCGTGAACATCATCAGGTGAGACACATGGAGGTAGCCAGATATTGATACAAAGTCTTTTATTGTGTTCTTTTTTCTTTCCTGGAACAAAAAGTTGTAGATTTGTAGATTTTTATTCCTCAAGCAGTAAGTAGTACTTATTAGAAACTAGTACCTAATTCAAACATTTTTACTATATATATAGAAGCGACAAGAAATATGTAACCAAGATTTACGTAACTCATAATATGATTTAAATGAGTGTTCATGGAGTTTCTTGCATGTTCTTCTCCATAGAGATCTACGCTTTAGAACATGCAATATAGCTTCACTTGTATTTTTTTTTGACTGACATTTTGACAATTCAAAAGTGCCTATAATTGGTCTATTTGAAATAAATTTTTCTGATTTCTATATAAAAACAAATGTTCAGAATCTTATTTTTCATGGATAAAACCAAGTAGAAAAAATTATTCTTAATTCTATAGTGTACACAAAATTTATTATTAAAACACAGTGATTTGACAATTCATGTACAAAGGCGAGCCTAACTTAACAATGAGTTTTCATCCGTTATTATTGTTACCTATAATTATAATATATACACATGCAAATTAATTTTAGCCTACATACTGGAAGAAATTCACAACCCCATTATATTCTATTCCTGATAGCATTAGACAGAAGTTAAAAAAGGTTGTTTTAGGTACACTTTGTAATAAAAGTACAATAAATGTAGTGCTTTATTACCTCCACCTAATTGCGACCTCTGTTTATTACAGTTAAGATTGATGCTGAATTTATTATAATGAACTTATATACCAACTGTTTTACTTAACCTTTCGAGTACCGTAATTAGAGACACAATAGAGAATACGAGTGAACACCGGTGTTCGCTTGGGGTTTAATTAATTAAATGAATTAATTTGAAATATCCATGTTCTAAATTTATGAGGCTTTTAATTAAATGAATTATTTAGTTTTTACTTATATTACTAGCGTCCATGTTAAAAACCTAAAAGAAGCAGGGGTTGTCATTATCAGGAACGTTTTTCATTATACTATACAATATCAGTTATTTCTATTTGTATGAATGTTAAATAATTATCTTGATAATTAATAATAATCAAATTTATCTATGTAGGTAATGTTAAAATTTTATACCATTATTTGTTAAAATTGTTTGTATTTACATTAAAACAAAAAATGTTGTGCACACCTGTTTCTATGAACCTCATTTGTTTATGCTATCGTAAATGGAGTTTATGTTACATTAATCCCATAAAGCTCACCAAAACAAGTCGCCACTAACCTTCAATTGTGACGCAGTAAAAGGTTCCATGATCTTCCTGAAGTCCTTTGTCAAGTCGATAAGATCCCTGCTACACTGTCCGCGATGGATCACAAACGAATGAGGAGCCTTCACCAAGTTCTCCGGCTCCAAAGATTCCTTAGTAGTCGGATTCTTCTTTACACATTTACCTTTGCGCTTACCCATTGTAAAACGTTCTTATATTACGCCAAAAACAATAGTTTTAGAATTTCACAGTTCAGTTTACTTTCTACAGTAAATGTTTTCTTATATTATTTGTCAGTGCTTTGTAATAAGTAAAAAATCCACGAGTTATTTATTTATTTTGAGGTTATAACATGCACCAAGCATGAAAATAAAAGTTTGACAGATACCCCTATATTCAATGTACTCTGTGTTGACAGACTAGCTATAGTACATTATGACAATGACATTTTCGCAAATTACAGTTTCAGCCCTGCGTTCAAAAATGAGATTAGAGTTAACTCTAATGACGTCATCGGGTAGATACTCTAAGCTCGCATTTTTGAACGCGAACGTAGAGTTCAACTGTCAATGCCAAGCAACTGTCATTCCTACCGCTTCCTTTCTTTCATCATTGGCTTACACCCATCGACTTATATTCTCTTACACCAACCTACCCTTAGCTACTCGAGTTATAAAAGAACGACTCTGGGTTGCAACTCGAAGCTACTCAGCCCTGCGTTCAAAAATGAGGTTAGAGAACTCTATTGACGTCATCAGGGTAGAAACTCTAAGCTCGCATTTTTTAACGCGAACGTAGAGTTCAACTTTCAATGCCAAGCAACTGTCATTTCTGTCGCTTACACGAACCTACCCTGCTCGGAGTTAGAGTTATCTAGGTTAGCTACTCGAGTTATAAAAGAACGACTCTGGGTTGCAACCCTACCCTACTCTGGTTATTTTTGAGCAGTGGTCTCGAACGTCATAGAGCGAGATCGGTAGACTTGCCAGCAAAAATCAGAATATTTGTACCCAAAATCGGTATTTGACATAAAAAATACAATATTCAATCAAATTCGTTTATTTATTGAAAAAACACGTATATACTAATTTATAACAATCATATTTATAAATGCGATCCAACTAAGGAGAGTGTCTATGGTTTTCATCTGTCAATTGACACTTCAAAAGTTAAAATTAATGAAAAACATAAGACCGAATTCCTGTTTAAATAGACTAGAAAGGTAAATTCCCGAGCGGGAAGTCTCTAAGAAACATTTAGTTGTAGGACATAAGTGTATTCCTCAAAATATATGGAACATTCTGCACTAGATCCATCCATACCTAATTACCTACTTACTATTTGAGGGCTTCCCCGTAACATTAATAAACATAAATGAAAAGGGTTGCCATCTTAAAAGTTTAAAATCAGTAGAAGATTCGGGAGAATTTCCATGTATACTCTGGAAATCTGGAATCTGGCATAGAAATATCGTTATATTTCGGTAAAACAGAGCCTATATCGGTATAAATACAGACAGTTTACGAACAATTTTGTTTATAACTCTTTCCCAGCGTTCCGAATTGCGATAAAAGTGATTATATCGCGAATCCGATCAAAAATAGTCACAAAATATATAAGGGTTATTGAGTAGGTAATAATTTTGACTTTGCACATTGTTCGAAGCGATATTATCACTTTTATCGCAATTCGGAACGCAGAGTTTAGCGATGCAAGCATTGATACACACTCAGCGTTTCAAAAACGTCCACAAAAAAAGAGCGCAACATTCAATAAAGTGCGCACTTTTCAAATAGTTTCGCGTCACCCACGCTCGTTAAAAATGCTGAAGAGATCGTTGAGATATTTTAAAAATATGACGTCAAAAACGTTAAAAAAGGATAAAATACCGTATTTTTGGGAAGTAAAAATGTTTATTGATTTGTGTTTGTTGTTTTTATGACTTAATAAACAACGTAATATATTATTTAAATTACAAAATACAATACAAAAGAACTATCAATTTACAATAACACTTATGTAATTTAAACTATTCATCGGTCCACATATAATACGGCAAATTCCAATTCCCACATTATCAGTGTACAAACGATGTATAACAGCCTCTTTTTATTTTAGTCGCATAATATAAATGACCCTAAATGAAATCGATTTTTTTTTAAATTATATTTAGGTATTTTATTATGAACAATTTAGAAATTTTTCGAGTTAATCTTTTCACCATTTATTAATACATTACATATTATAGTATAGTTTTTAATCGAATTCCATAAATAGAAAAGGTCGTCAATTCGACGATTTTTTTAATGTTTGTAAATATTATATTGTAGCAGGTTTGTACGAACAAACACAAGTTAAGACGGAACGTTGTTTATTGAAAACACAAAGTAAACAAACTATAGACTAGTACAGTACAGGGAGCGGGACCCCGTGCGTGTGCTAGCGTAAGACTGGTTCTCAGAGCTGTCCGAACAGGAAAGTCGAAGCAGACCGAGAGCGCAGTGAACACTGTGGCTGCGCACACCGTGGCAGTCGCTGCGACCCGCAAGGGGGCGCGGCAGGCGGGGTGTAGGCTAAGCCTTTATCCCGCGGTAGGGGTAGGTGTCCGTCACAACGGACACAGCGTTTGGGGGGCCATATAGGCCGTGGCCCATGGCAAGCGTGCATGCAATGCTTACCTGTGAGTGAATGTGTGTTAGTTCAGTGGGGAAGCGCCGCGGCCTTGTACGTATACATTGCCGCTACTTCGCGACACCTCGGCGGTCAGTCGCCGCCAGGTGAGACCTCCGGTTACCCGGAGGAGGCCCGGCGACGACGACCAGCGACAGAGGTGCCGGCTTGGGTGGCGCTATCCACTGCGGATGATGACCCCCGTCTGTTACGTTTCCAGATCTAGCCGGTTGCGCTCCAGACTAAGGGGCCGAGGTGGGAGTGTGGGCGGCATTGTACTGTGTAACACCGCCCATGTAGCGATTTGGAACGCGCGAACCGTCCAACACGTCCAAATGCGTGATTACATCGAATGTAGAGTCATGAGTGTGTGAGGTTAGTGCACGTCGCGCCTATATTAACTTAGCACGCGACGTTTACCGGGTGCGTGTTGTGAGTGTAGAGTATTACTGTGTGAGTGAGCCGCGTGTAATTGTAAGCGACTCACTCAGGCGTCAAGAGAAATATATACATATATATAGGCATGGTATAGGGCGAGACCTAGTTCAATCTAGGACTCTGGCATCAGTGGGGTCTGTTGCTGGTAGCCGAGAATGAGCTGCATCAGCGACATTTTTTTTTTTTTTTTTATTAATGATAGGCTCGCGTTTGACCACCATCTCACCTGATGGTAAGCGATGATGTGGTCGACGATGGAGCACGCTTGCCTAGAAGTAGCCTATTCACTCTTGACTTAAAGACCCCTAAGTTGTAGCTATCTGGAAACACAGACTCCGGCAAGGAATTCCACTCCTTGGCTGTACGCATAATAAATGTGTTCTTAAAACGTTTTGTGCGTATGGGTGGGATGTCTACCATGTACCGGTGGCGCAACGCCGTACGTCTAGTGGTCCGATGATGGAACGGACTTGGCGGAATTAGATTGTGCAATTCCAGTGCACACTCCCCGAAATGTAAACGATAGAAAACCGACAGGCTAGCAACTCGGCGGCGATGCCCAAGGCTTTGTAGCTTCGACTCAACAAGTGCATCATTGCCGATGATCCTCTTGGCTCGCCTCTCAATCGACTCTAGCGCATCAAGCTGGTATTATTACATTAGGCCCTTGATGGCTATCGGGGCCTCGTCCAGACCCCGCTGTTTAGCCACACTGACCTCCTGCAGGATCCGAGTGTAGGCCGCGATTATTTCCACTCGGCTAGGTAGCCAGAGCTGTTGGTGCTGCTGGACGGGTGCAGCATCGGCGACTACAGCTTCTCTGCGGGCCGCCCGAGGGGCGGTGACTCCAGATGCTGGGCGCTGCGCTCCCATCGGGGCGCAGGACACGGCAGGGGGGGGTGGGCACGACAAAGCAGTGTCGGCATTTGCGTTATCGGCGGCTGTCATGGGGGGGGGGGCTTCCTACCTTTCATCCCACCCCTCTTCTTCCTTCTCCTCTGAAGGGGGACGTCTCCTCTTTCCGTAGGCCTGTTAGCCGCCGCCATCAGTGACGCACTAGGCGCCTCGAAGGCGTCGGCCACGGCAGGCCCACGGGTGGCTTCCTCCGGCCGGCGCTGCCGCTGGGAGATTGCGACAGTGCCCGCTCTTCTGTTCTGTGCCTCCCGCACAAAAATGGGGCACTTTCTGCTACACGCCGGTGGTCGTGTTTTATACAGGCCGGCAGAGCTCGGCGGCGCACGGTGGGGCGGCCGGTGACGTGTAGATGGTGCCGTGGTTCGAGCGCTCGGGTGTTGCTGATTTTATTGTTACAGTCTCCCCTCTGGATCTGAAGTCGTCCCGACGATGATCCAGCAAGTAGAGGCGTGTTCTTGGGTTTTTCGCGTTTCTTCGCTTGTCCTGTGGCCATGCCCACACCCTGGAGGGTTTGCTTTCGTGGTCGTCCTCTTTTCCGCAGGGGCTGTACAGGAGCTGGTAGCATGGGTGACTCTCCGACATAAGGCACCAAAGCTGAGGAGTGATATACCCCAATCGCAACGTCAGACTTTTGTGGATCAGCAATTTCGTAAGAGGATGGACCATGCCGTTTCTTGATAATGTAGGGTCCATCACGTCGTGGTGCAAATTTGTTACTTACACCCCGTGAGGCATTACTCAATGTATGGGTTGTAGCAAGTACCAGATCACCAGGATTGTAACTCGGATCTTCTCGCCGCTGTTTATCGACGTACTTCTTACGTCGTTCCTCGCCATGTTCCTGAATTTCTCGAGCTTGTTGCAGGGTATTGGCTAATTGCATCAACTTTGGGGTGATCTCTGGGACGAAGTTCTCGGATTGCAGAATCTTTCTAAAATCATGGGATGTGTCATCTGGTGTTCTCAGTTCCCTGCCAAAGGTTAAGAATGCCGGCGTGAATCCAGTTGATAGGCTGCTCGCGGTATTCATCGCAAACCTAATACTTGGGAGGTGCTCCGGCCATTCTCTGTGCTTATCCTTGACTAAGATAGCTAACTGGGGTTTTAAATCCCTGTTCTTCCTCTCCACTGGGTTCGTCTCTGGGTGATACACAGGTGTGAGGGCATGCTTGATGTTCATTGTAAAAGCAACCTGTTGCATGACGGCACTGACGAATTGGGGTCCATTATCACTGATCATACGACGAGGAAAACCGAAGCGAAGGAATATTTTGTTGATCAGAGTCATGGCGCAATTTTCGGCTGTGGCCTGATGTAAGGCGAAAAGTTCCACCCATCGCGTTGCCACATCTTCCACGATGAAGATCCATGTTTTGCCATCTAGAGAGGTTGGTAGTGGACCAAACAAATCAAAGGAAATGACTTCGAATCTTTGATTCATCACAGTAGTTTGGAGCAATCCCGCAGGTTTCTGATTAGATGACTTGTAACGCTGACACTCCAGGCAATTCTTTGTGTAACTCTCAATGTATTTTCTCATGCCAGTCCAGTAATACCTTGTTGAGATTCGGCGGTAGGTTTTATCTGACCCGTAATGACCGGCCAAGGGATTGTCGTGATATGTTGACAATATATTGGCCCACTCATGTTCGGGTACTGCCAACTGGGCCTCTTCGGAATCCGAATGGGGACTATGACGGTAAAGTAGCCCATTATTCATCAGGTAGCCCTTGTTGCTCCAGTATACCGCTTTTTCGTCATTGTTCAGGCTTTCTAGGTCCTTCACTATCTGTTGTAATCTTTCATCTTTTAGCTGTTCATCTCTAATTTCAGCTGGACTCCGCAGGGGCATATCGATGGTCACTGTACAAATACCACAGGTTCCTACTGTCTCATTATTACACGGCGGCCTGGAGAGAAAGTCAGCGACGACGTTTGTTTTCCCAGGAGCATATTTGATGGTAATGTTGAACGCCTGCAGCTGTAGGGCCCATCTCGCCAGCCTACCAGTAGGCGTCTTCAGTGACATGAGCCATTTCAGGGCTTGATGGTCCGTGATTACGGTGACAGGCAGCCCTTCGATATATCCGCGAAATTTTGATACCGCCCAAACTACAGCCAGCGCCTCTCTTTCGGTGGTTGTATAATTCCGTTCAGCGGATGTCAGAAGACGACTAGCGAACTCTACAGGATGTTCGTCTTCGCCCTCCCCCTGGACCAAAACTGCTCCTATTGCATAAGAGCTGGCGTCGCTTTTGATAACGTACGGTTCGGTTTCATCGGCTTGTCTCAAAATTGGAGCAGAAGTTAGACGATACTTCAACTCATTGTAGGCGTTTTGCTGTTCCTCTGTCCACTCCCAGTTAACATTCTTCTTTGTTAAGCGAGTCATTGGTTCCGCAATCTTCGCAAAATTCTCTATGAATCTCCTATACCACGAGCATGTCTGCAGAAATGCAACTAGATGTTTCAGGTTGGAGGGCGCGGGTAGCTTTGCGATAGCTGCAGTCTTCTCAGGGTCCACTTGTAGACCGTTCGGCGTGATATAGTGTCCCAAGTATTTGATGGTGGAACAACAGAAATGGCATTTTTCTCGATTCGCGGTAAGCCCAAATTCTTTTAGCTGATTGAATACCTTTTGCAAATCTTCTAAATGTCGTTCAAACGTTTGCGAAAATATAGCCAGGTCATCCAAATATGCCAACAGCTTCACGTCCGGCATACCTACTCGCATGCGGTCAATGAGTCGCTGAAATGTTGCTGGAGCGTTCCGTAAACCAAATGGCATACGGGTGAATTTGTACACGCCAAAAGGTGTGATGAATGCTGTCTTGTCCTGGTCTTCTTTTCGAACGCCAATCTGCCAGTACCCAGCTTTCAAGTCTAGCAGGGACATGTAAGGCGTTGGTTTCGCTTCGTGCAGAAGATCATCAATCCTTGGAATAGGATATGGGTCGGGTACAGTTATCGCATTGAGTCGGCGATAGTCTATACAGACACGTATGCTTCCGTTAGCCTTCGGTACCAGCACTACAGGGGCCGCCCATGGTGACGCGGATGGTTGAATGATGCCATCCGCTAGCATTGCCTCGATCTCTCGTTGCAAAGCTCCTTTCCGAGGTGGTGATAATCTGTACGGGGGGACCGAAATTGGTTTGTCATCCACCGTTTTGATTGTGTGTTCAATCAGTTTCGTAGGTTCTCGCTTCGTATTGAAAACGTCGTTGTTCCTCTCCAGCAGCTGATCGACTAGCTTAACCTGGTCCGGAGTAATATGTACCACCACGTCGATCGAGTCTATGCGGACGTCCCAATTGTTCGCATCAAAGAGGCTATTACTCTGTGGAGATAGCTCGGCGGTTTCTCGGTGGACATTTATTTGAGCATCTCGCAACATGAAGTCTGTGAAGCTTGGAGAGTACCCATCGAACAGCCGGGGCTTTTTCTTGCTTGGTGGTGTGGAAGTTAGATCAACCAGCGCCAGTTTGTAATCTGTGTCCACGTATTGGTCTTTTGTTGGAGTTGCTGCTTCACCCGCGGCCATTATCGCTGGAGGAGGGGTTGATGGAGGCGTAGGTATGGCGTTGGATATGCTAGCAGCATCCTCACTGTCTGTCACTGTCATCGCGCTGAGTGGACTTGGCAAAATCATCATTTCCTTGATGACGGTGGATTCGAAGATGGTGAATTCTTCCGGGTAGAGCTCGTACTGCAAGTCAGGTTCGTCGATGAAGGACCACGTATACTGAGGCATGTTTATCACCACACCCGCTTTTTGCAAGAAGTCGACACCTAGTAGTGTGCGGTTGTCCCGAGCTTCCTGCAGCACGATGAACCTGGTGGCTATTTTACGACCATTCAGGGTCACCATGGCTTTGCACACAAGCACCACCTGCTTCCTCTTAATGCCATCAGCTAATGTGAGATCCACTGTTTTCTCGTCAAATTTGCATCCACTCTTCAGCAGGGACTGGTAGAGGCTATAAGATGCAACACTCATTTTGGCACATGTGTCCATGAATGCCGTCCCCGTTACCCCCTCCACTTCCAGGAACACTACAGGTCGTGAGTGCGTCTCTTCAGTAGCGTCAAGGGCGCAGAAACCGACGTCTTCTTTTTTGACTGGCGACGAGCTTTTCTTGCACGTGGAACAATTACTCCCATAAACTCCAGGTGCTCCACACCCATAACAGGAGAACTTCGGCTGGGAAGGAGATGGTGCCTGGGTTTGACCCTCTGAGACATCTTTCACTGTAGAAGAAAGAGTGCCTTCAGCCCGCTTCTTCTTACGACAGACATCTGCTGTGTGTCCTGGGTTTTTGCAGAAGGTGCACCTTAGTTTCCCTTTCTTCCCCTGAGCGTTCCTGATTTCGCCAGTCTCCGAACTTGCTGCGTACTCATGTAGGGTCTCTTCAATGCCTCGTGCGGTCTCCAGGAGTTTGTCGAATGAGGGCACTGTATCTCGTGGCATGCGGTTCCTTATTTCCAGCCAAATGAGCGGGAAGATTAAATCCATTTGTTGCGATTCAGTGAATGCTGGAGGGGGAGCCAATGAGAACAGGGATCTTTTCCTGACGATAAAGGCTTCTGTCGTAACGTTCGCCTCCTGAACTTCATGTGTGATTTGGTAGTACACCATGAATGTTGGTTTTTTCGGGGTGAATGTGTGGCGGAGCTTAGTGCAGAAATCTTCCCACTGCGTCACACCAGTCTTCACTCCCTGCCACCACACTGCTGCCTCATCTCGTAGTAAAAGTGGAAGACTTTGCAGTGCGTCTGAGTCACTTATCTTCTCCGTTGACTTAAACACGGTTGCTGCGGCTAAGAAGGCTTCTACTGCATCCGAGTTCTTTTTCCCGTCGTACGTGAACGTGCAAGATGCAAATGTTCCCCGTTTATTGGCCGTGATGGTGCTAAGGAGTTGCTGGAATTGCTCGTTTGACATGGACATCTTGATTTCGCGATGTGGAAGACGACGTAAGCTTTCGATCTTGATGCCTGGATTCGGCCTCGCGTTGTGCGCCAGATTGTAGCAGGTTTGTACGAACAAACACAAGTTAAGACGGAACGTTGTTTATTGAAAACACAAAGTAAACAAACTATAGACTAGTACAGTACAGGGAGCGGGACCCCGTGCGTGTGCTAGCGTAAGACTGGTTCTCAGAGCTGTCCGAACAGGAAAGTCGAAGCAGACCGAGAGCGCAGTGAACATTGTGGCTGCGCACACGCCGGTGGTCGTGTTTTATACAGGCCGGCAGAGCTCGGCGGCGCACGGTGGGGCGGCCGCTTGCGGAGAGGCCACGCCCAGTATGACGTGTAGATGGTGCCGTGGTTCGAGCGCTCGGGTGTTGCTGATTTTATTGTTACAATATTAATTAAATAGGCGACAAATCATGGGTTTGTGACATGTGGCAATAATGGCAAGAGTGTTGTTCTGGCACAAGACGTCGCATTAAAAACTTAAAAATTCTTCACTTGTCGGAAGTCAGCCATTATGTTACTGTTTAGTTTCTTAATGAAACATTTTTTTAATTTTTTTCCTGCTGAAAATTTCAAATTTGGGAACTGACATGATCAACATTATTTCAGTTTCCTTTAGTATATTTTTAAGTTTTCAAAGTGATTCGTAGTAGATACACCCTGAAACTTTTTTTATTCGGTGGGTTATTTATCCAATGGCATCCCCCGCTCTTGGGCGGAGCGGGAGATAGTGTCAGACTTTTACTGACTAAAAACCCACTCCTGCGGGGCTATTGCGTAACTCTGTTGACAGTTCAAGTGATGATCACTTGTTAACAATGTGCATCATTGAACTGTCAAACAGCTAGTTTCGTATTGCCCATCTTCAGTGACCAACTGCAGTGACGTCATTAGCCCTCAGACGTCTTAGCCACTGGTGCCTTTGATAGCCACCGTAACACGTTTTGACACATGTTATTGTATCAATACTTTTAAAATTGCGATTGTGTAAGCTTTTGAAGCTGTATAATAGTCGATAAAATTTTAGAGTGGTCACAATAGGAACCGTAAATTATATTCATTCACCACATTTCCACCGTAGTTTATTAGTCACTTGTGTGATACGTAATATCAATTTTATGAAATTGTCAGTTGACAACTAAGTTTACTAGTGAGCAACGAATGCTAGTTGTCAACTGTTATTGAAAAAGTTAGCCAATAGCCCCCCTGTTCCTGCGTTGCCTTTCGTACCAGGGCCGAGTCTTCCTTTCAGAAGCAGACCCTTGGCCCCAGTAGGCTTCGACCCTGCTGGGCCCCTACTACTGTTTGCTGACATCTCCTAGGTGCGCGTGGAACATTACGCGCCGTCGACAACTTGGGTTCGGTCAAGACGGTTACCGGACGGTCGGACGGCGAGCTACCCATTGCTCGCCGTCCGCAAACTCGCGCCTATAGTGGCCGGAAATCGGGATCGGAATCCCGGCAGCGCGGCGGCTGGGACGTTATTATTGGTGGATTTTCTTGGGATCCGGAGTATATGTGATGATATTAAATTAAAAACACTCAAACACCATTAAACATTATATTGATTCATTCAAAACATTCCTCTAAAAGTAACATTGTTACCACTTCATTTTATCTATTTTCTCATGATTTTTAGTGACACATACCTACAAAATTCAGCTAACAAGTGAAGTAATTTTTACATGTTTTCTAATGTCAAAACATGACAACCTTCTATGTTCAAAAAACTATCTTTCTTTTTAAAACCCATGGACAATTTAAATTCCCTCCTATAACAGACGTGAGGACCATTGCCACACGCGTGCGGCCTCCTCCTTCGCTAGCATTAAAAAAAAAAAAATTAATACACATCACAAAATAAAAGGGCTATTGAGTAATAATTGTGACGTTGCGCGTTGGTCGGATTCGCAATATTATCGCTTTTACGCAATTCGGAACGCAGGGATAATGTCAATTGTGTCAAATGTCAATGCTAATGCTGTCAGCAGTGTCATCGGTTGATCGGTATTCCTGTTAAGAAACGCAAAAAAAATCACTTCTACCACCAAGCAAGCAAGAAAAAAGAAATATCTGGACTGAAAGCAAACTATTAAAGTATTTATTACAGCAACATTTAAAATAATTGTATCGAATATGAGCATATTGCAGAAGATTTTTCGCTGTAAGTATCGGTGCATATAGCTTTTTTTGCAATAGAATTAATAAGGTACCTATTAGCTTTTCGAACATAACTTTCTCGGATATCAGAACAAAATGTGGAAGATACTAACTTCGCAATAGTAAAAACATTACATACGAGGCACTTGGATTTCAGAATTTGTTGGAATTAAGTACCCTACATTTTATAAAGAATCCACACAAATCTCAACATGAGTCTAATAAATGTTGTTGATTTAATTTCCACGTTATTGAATAATGAAAAATATAAGGAAGCAGTGAACGTTTCGAACGAGGAGAGACTAGCTGAAAGTTTTAAAGATAATTGCTGGGATTTAATACCTGTGATTCTTGGCAAAATTCAAGATGATACCATAACTATAAAACCATCACTATATGGAGCCTGTGAGCAATTATTATCAATTATCATTGAGAAATCTGCGCCAGAGGAAGCTCTATTAGAATTTATTGAACAAATTGAACTTGCTAAAAATGATGCCCAATTTGGTCTCATCCTGCCACCTTTGCAAGAGCTACTGAAAAGGCTGCATTTAAAGAGAGGAAGATCTTTAGAATGGTGTTTGAACTCAATCAGCACTTACATTGAAAATATTCCTATACCTGACCATCACTTGGAAGGCAAGGAAAGATTGCTGATGGATTCTGATCCTAATATAAGGAGAATTACTAGAGTCTACAGTCTGCTACCTCCATTCTACAAGTATTTTATTAATGAAATGAATGAAACAGAGTCCAATGTCAAAACCAAACAAATAATAACCGCATTTCTGATTAGTCTTCTTGGGAAACCTTTGATTTATATTGATATGGATCCAGAAAGTAATGCAAATAGTGAAGCGAGATTAAACAGCTCAATTATTGTTCAAGATATTTGCAATATTGAGAAGAATGTATTGAAATTTCTAGTTTACTTAGAAGTTTGTCATAGAGAAAGTAAGAAGAAAACTACAACAGATGAAAGTGATGATGAGAAGTCAGCATATGAAAACAGAGAAAAGATTAATATGACTACTCTTTCCGGATTATTCTATACTGTATTATCAGGTCATTTCGAAGTGCCAGAATCTGCAATCCCACAAGTCTACAGTTTAGATTATGTTCTTCATGCAGTAATGCTTTCTATAATTCACTTATTGAATTTTGCTGAATATGGCCCTCTAGCTAAGGCAATTGCTTTATGTGATGCAATTTTAAGTCGCTTTCCCAATCAATTAACACAAGAACTTCTGTCATCATCATTGCACTTTGACATGTGCAAGGGGTTAGCAAATGTTGCTATATATTCTAGTTATGAATCTCTACGTAAGCGTTCTGTAGCATTGATTGGATGCCATGTAAATAAATTTGATTATAAGGGAAGATGTGCACTTGTCAAATATTTAATTGATGTATCTAATCACTCTGGCATGATTGGATATGCTATAACTTTGTATAAAAGCTCAATCAATGAAGCTTTCCAGAATCCTAGCATGGATGATTGTTTCACTGGTCCTCAATTTTCAAATATGTTAAAGAAAATATGCTTTCTTCCACATGGGGCTGAGTCAGATCTAGTTGAACTTGCTGATCAGATTATAACTTCCTTGAATTTCCTTAGATATTTGACAATTAAAGATACAGTGAATGTTACTGGCATTCGTGATTGTTTTCCATTTATTGAGAACAATTATCTGGAACAATTAAGAGTAGGATTGAATATGTCTAAAGCGCATTATGAGGTCAAACTGAAAGATATTGAAGAAGCAAAACGTCTTCCTGATGAGAAGGTTGAAATCTCACTCAATGTAGGAGGAAATGTATTAAACAATATACCTAAGGAAAATATGAAGGAGATAATATGTTCTGCATTGAATGCTTTTCATCTGATAGAAGGCCTTATTGCTCGACTATCTGAATGTGTAAATATAAATAGAATGCAGGCATTAAAAATGAATTGTGACTAATATTTAAAGTTACAACTGTTTTTTTAATAAATCACTTTTCATCACTAATGAATTTGCGACTTGTTTATTTTGTTCCATAGACCCATTTCAAACACCCTTAAAACTCATTATAGATCATTCTTCCTTTTGAGTGCATTATTTATTTTGTTAACAGCCTTGAAGAATGGCCACAGAACCATAAGGCCATTTGCCTGTATTTCAGTCAATAATTCTCATGGAATAAGTTCTCAAGTTGAAATGAATCTTGAAAAGGAACAAAAACTTCCTATTCCAACTACCTTCCCAAATCAAAATCAGCATGAACAGGAAGATCATCAATATGAGGAAAATATAAAAAAATCTATTTTGGAAAATGCATTACAATTTGTACCAAAGAGTGGATGGTCTGTAGAGTCATTGAGTTCCGGCGCCAAAGCAGCAGGGTACCCAACAATAACACATGGCTTATTCCCAAATGGAGGTGGTGATTTGGTACATTACTTTAATGTTAAATGTAACGAAAAATTAGTGGATGCCATGAAAACTGTAAGTCAATATAAAATATTGTTTACCTACCTATACATTTTCTTTATTCTGTCATAATCATGCATTATTTAAATATATTAAAAATTTGTATTTTGTCATGCAGTGGCCCAAAACAGATGCACAAGAGAAAGTACCAGTCCAATTTGTTGAGAATGCTATATTCCAAAGATTAATTATGATTGACCCATACAAGTGAGTGAGACCTTTTTATTTTAATAGCTGATTGATTATTTTGATAGTATGATTTGATGTGCCAAAAAAAATGTTTTTTTTTTAGGACTACATGGCCCAAAGCAATGGCTATTCAAACAATGCCTAACAATGTTCCTAATTGCTTGGCTACGTTACTATCACTTGTTGATGATATATGCTATCATTCCGGTGACAGAAGTGTGGATGTGAGTATAAAACATTAGTCCCATATAATATGTGTACCTTATGGGAGAGCTGCCTGGGCTGAATGCCTCAGGAATCCGGGCTTGTCGGTTTGTACGAATGAAATACTTGAAACCCTAAGCCCTTATGGGCCAGAAAGTCTGCACTAAATAAATTCAATGGTTTTCAGTTCAACTGGTATGTCCGCCGGGTGGGTGTGGCAGGAATATACAAAGCAGCAGAATTGTTCTATCTAACAGATAGCAGCCAGGACAGTAGTGCCACAAAGAGTTTTATTGCGTCACGTATTCGTGACGCCCAGTTGGTTCAATCAGCATTGAATTTAAGTCCGGTGGGTGCAGCCCCACAAACATTGACCGCCGCATTTACAACGGTAAGGAAACTATAAAAAAAGTAGTTTTATCTTTAAGGCAAAACTGATTTGGACATCATTTGCTTATTTCTATCATTTGTTAATATATCTAGCTTGTTTTGTAGATGTACACTTCTAATAGCTGTCTTTCTAAATATCATATTTCTAAAACGTTTTCTGAGTAACACATTATCTGTTTCCCAAAAAAAAATAACAAACTTTAAACTTTGCACAAAATACATTTTCAAAAGTAAACAGTAAAAACTGTCATTATTGGTTTTTCAAAACTACCCTCAAAATACGGTTTAACGGGTGTTGAAGTTTTACTTTCAACAAAAGAATACTTTGCCAGAGACTTCTCGCGAGAAAGTTACGCGCTAGTAGTAGCGTGTGTGAAATTGAAAAATGCTCAAGTTTCTGTCAATACTGTAAATTAGTCAAAACTATGTAGTTTTTAACCGACTTCAAAAAGGAGGAGGTTATATGTTCGGTTGAATGTATGTTGTTTTTTTTTTTTTTTTATGTATGTTCACCGATTTCTCGGTCAATTGTGGACCGATTTTGAAATTATTTTTTTTGATTGGAAGGTTATACTTCCGAGTTGGTCCCATAGAAATATTGTTATGATCTGATCATGAACTTCGAAGATATGGAACAGAACTCCTCATAGGATCACAACAGAACCGTCGTAACAAGTAAAATTGCTTTGTTTATACGTGTAGTCGATGACTGACTAAAAGTAGAGGGGGAATATATCAAACTGATCTGATGATGAAGCCTGAAGTTAGGCACCGGAACTCTGTAATAAATTAATGTAATCTAACCGTGTTTGGGATTATTAGAATTGTCATGAGATGCACTCTGGCTATAAGGTACTTAAGTTTGGCTGAGGGGTACTTTTTAGTGGTGGTACCATAACTAAAAAGTGTAAAATAAAAAACTTTTTACAAAAAAAAAAATACAACCGACTTCAAAGTAAAAAAAACACTGAAAAGTGCAAAATAACTTTTTTTTTGGCTTCGGTCAATATCGTTCAAACGCGTACCTATGTATTTCATTATTAAATATATGAAACGTTCAGGGGCGCCGGCTTTTAGAAAACCTCATGGGTGCTCATGCTCATTTGATGACTCGAAAAAGTGGTGAAGTGAGAGAAGAGAAATGCACACTGATCGACATTTTGATAACGGATACCGGCATCAGTAACTGGCATCCGTTGCCCGCATCGTTATTAAATAATAAATTGAGACATCACATACATTGTCCTGGGCCCAAACTAAGGTTTTCCCTTGTACTATGAAAACCAGGAACAAGGAAGGTATCACAAATACCCAGACCCAACACAAATATCTGTTTCATCAACAAACATTTGTGTTGGTGCGGGAATCCTAACCCGCGACTCTGTCTCAACCGGCGCTCTGAGCCACTGCGCTAAACGGGTCGTCGAGTAATGAAAAAACGCCCATCCCTAAAAGGCGATTACTGATCTGTTTCTTAATATCTATTCTCAGGGGTGCTAGGCACCCACTGTTTATTTCTCATGGGTGGTCTCCTCCCCCGAGCTCCCTCTAGCCCCCGAGCACCCACAGAGTCGGCGCCCCTGGAAACGTTACCTATAGTTAAGTATCTATAAGTACCAAGAATCATTACAAAGAAATGTTTTTGAAATGGTCACAAAAACGTACCAACCTAACAGGTTTTTAAGTAAATGTTAATTATTTTAAAGTTAT
Source organism: Mythimna impura (assembly GCA_905147345.3). Lineage (NCBI taxonomy): Eukaryota > Metazoa > Arthropoda > Insecta > Lepidoptera > Noctuidae > Mythimna > Mythimna impura. The sequence continues at coordinate 14,501,710 of LR990357.1, read as the reverse complement.
TTTAACTGGCCAAATTATGTCTGCCCAATTCTTACAGTTACAAGTGGTATTGACCAATTTAGTGTTGATATAGACACGTATTATGCATGTGCCTTATTTTATAATATTCTCAAATGATTATCTCAGGAATTCTCAATTGGAATTGCATGAAATTTACATTTAGACATTTCAAATGTCTGTTCTGTTTCCACCATTAATAAAATTTACGTAATAGAATCTAAAACTAGGGTAATTTGGCCATAGAATGTTATGGCAAGCTAATGGCCAAAGCATGCATGGGCATGGTTAAAGCTAAAATACATACTCGCTGTGTATGTGTAAATAGGTTTATTGATTTGTTTCTTACTAAACATGGTCAAATGAGCAATTTTTTAAGGACATAAGTAGTTAAATTCTCTCTAATTGCTCCTATAATCTATTGTGATATTCGATTATACTTTATTTATGGCATGATTAATTATTATTGTGCTAAATAAGACTGTTTATATTTCAGGCCAAAAATATCCTCGGAATTAATACACTGAAGTAATAATTATGAAGATTATATTAGGCAAATAAGTGATGGTTATAAAACATTACCACACAAAGAAAACTTCATGAATTATAGACATTCAAAGTATTATTCATATTTAGTTGTTTGTAATAAATAATTTAATTGCTACATTGTTGTTATTTTTCATCTTTACCTTCATAATTTCTAGTAAAATATTGACTTTTATGTATAAAATTTACAATTAATATATTCATAAAATGTAGTTCATAATGTGGCAGTCTCTTATAAAAGGTTGTGTAAATATGCTTACAATAAACGTAGGTCTATGAGTACTAAAGGCACATCAGTATTGGCTATGATGGTACAATGTAATCACTGCCAATAGATACATAGGATATTAAGTTCGGCGGTAGTGGCAACTTGTTCCATACTTGTGCTGACACAGTTTGCCTAATGACAAATCTGCAAATCATTTGTAATGAGTCCAGTTTCGCAAATCTGAAAATAATATTTAATTTTATTAAAACATAATCGTCATGCCGCAGTCGGCTAAAAGTACAGTAATTATACTTTATTTTTTCTTTGTAATAATGGCAAGATGAGTACCTGTTCAGAGGTCTTGCTAATTTGACTGGCATCTCAAAAAGGTTTGATTTCACATCAACAGCTGCACAATGTTCCGATATTCTATTTGCTGGTACAAATGTCTCATTATTCAGAGAAAATAGTCCATTGGCGTGACGCAGACGAGCGTGCAATGTGCGGCCCACACATCGGAACGATACGCAGAGAATATGGCGGGAATCACAAGAATCTCGCACTAAGAATACATTGTCATGTTGCCCAGCAAGCAATTCTTCAGCTTCACTTGAAGTGATGCCACCCCAGTACCAGCCATGCCTGTAAAAAAGTGATTTCATAAAAAAAAAAGATTTATTAGACTTAAAAAAAAAACCGATTTTTGTTAAAGGTGGGTTAATTCTTGTAAAGGAAAAAGTATATTATGATAGGTAAGTAATACACATCCTATTGAAGACAAAAATTTCTTTTTTCTTTATGTTTCAATTGGATTTCTGATCCAGCTCTTATGTCTGGCTGTTTTATCTCGAAAAGGCGCTATGCATCTGGATTGAGGGCCTATTTTTTAAATCCTTGCGATAAGATTAAGGGACTATGCATATCACGTTTTTTAAACGCGTCATTGACGCGCGTTTTAGAAAAGTGCGTCGACGGTGCGCTTTCGTGACGCAGCCTGTAGACCTTTAATAGGCGTCTGACTCACGTGCGTATCGCGTCTGTACCGGTACAAACGCGCGTCAACGGCGCGTTTAAAAAACGTGGAGTGCACAGCACACTTATCCGAGCGCCGAACGAATCGAAAGAAAAGAATTTTAAAATTCTTTATAAGAAATTCAATGAAACTCCGTATACCTAACCGCGTCGAATCGTCCGAATCTGGAAGGACTCCAGAATAAAGAATTCTAAATTATTTTCTTTCGATTCATTCGACGCGTTCGGCTCGGATAAGTGTGCGTTCACTTTTAAAGGGATGTTAGTAAAAAAAAATAGTTAAACCTTAAGAGCATTCATCCGTTAAAACTACGCAGAAGCCAAAATCAATGATTTCCGACGGACAATATAACAATAATGTGTTTAATTTCTAGATAAGATATTGACGTCATATTATTGGGAATTTCATAATCTAGTGTATGGTCCAAAAACATTTTCAAATGATCGTATAGTTTTCCCATTAGAACAGTTCTTATCCAAGCCGTTTTTAAAACTAGCGGTCGACGGTCTACGCAGATGCGAGATAGTAGTTAAACAGTGTATGGTAAACTTACAACATTTTACTTAAAAAAAAAAAATGATAACATTGACTAGTTCATGGCCCAAAAAAAATACGATTGCTGTAAGTTTTCATTCAAGAAAGTAATCTCAAAACTGTAATTTTTAGCCGTTTTTGGAGATATTAAACGTGTTAGTTTAGGATAATATGAGGCATTTTTGTTTTTTTTTAGACTTATTAATTGAACGCATTTACGATCTATGACATGGTACAATAATTTTTTTAATAACTTATTTGTTTACACTACAATTAATTATTGTAGCGCGGGAAAAAGAAACATAATCGAGTAGGCTGTGGTTTCACTACTCTGTGGTTGCAACGCGTCGCAGCCAACGTGCGCGCGCAGCCCCCTCCTCCGCCGCCCGCATACCCCGCGCGCCAGCGCAGGCCGAGCCGAGGGGATGCGAGCGGCGAAGAGAGCGCCCCGCGACCGTCATCTTGAACGGACGTATTTTCTGATCCTCCGCGGCTCCGCCGCGACGCCATTATTTTATAATTTTGTACGAAGTTATGAACATGTATGTGTAACATTGTAATCATCCAATAAAGATTAAAGTTTTTGAAGTAATGACTTTAAACTGGCGCCCAAACTAGTGGCCGAATCGTTACGACCGTTACAAACTGAGATCCAGTGCGTACGTGACCGTGGGTAAAGTACCTACCTACTCACCGCCTTACCGTTGTCATCACCAACAACGTGAAGATGCCGACAACGAGGAAAGGAGAAGCTCTCCGTCAACAACGCGGAGAAGATGAAGGTAACGTCACGCTCACTGAAGAGGAGAGCGTCACCGAGCGTGGCCACGCGGACGATGCCGCGAGCGCCGGCTCGAGGCCGACACTACAACAAGCTCCCCAGATCCCCTCAGATTTATTATCCACGCTTATCGAGACGATAACGCGTGCGCAAGTGGAAGCCAATAGAAGCCTCATCAACACGCTGATGACGTCCAGCGGCGACTTCAGGGCCTCCACCCCAGTCGGGGCCTCTCCATCATCAAACGCGACCAGCGGAGGTACCGCTGTCGCAGCCGCGCCGTGCAGTGACGCCAACTTCACAAAGTGCACGGCGAGATTCGACGGGTCGTCCCAGGACACCGAGGTCCTGGAAGCGTTCCTGGACGCCGTCGAGATTTATAAGGAGTGTGCAGCGGTAAGCGACGAGCATGCCTTACGTGGGTTGCCGATGCTGCTGGAGGGCGAAGCCGCCGTATGGTGGCGCGGCGTGAAAGCGTCGGTGCCTACGTGGGCGGACGCGATCGCGCGGCTCCGCGCGACTTACGGTGTGGCGCAGCCCGCGCACCTAACCCTGCGGGAGATCTTCGCCAAGGAACAAGGTGAAGAACGTGCAGAAACATTCCTGTGTAAAGTGCGCGCATTAATTGCCAAGTTACCATACTCGCTCGAAGAGACGGTGCAGGTTGACATTTGCTATGGATTATTACACCGCCGCGTTGTGAAGAGAGTGCCGCGAGATAGTGTCCGTAGGTTAGACGACTTATTATATAAGGCTAGGATCGCGGAGGATACCTACAAGGCATCGAAGGTAAATTTTGATAACAATAACAGTAATTCGACCTCGCAAACCAAAACACCGGTGACTACCACCGACCGCGTTCTCGCTACTTCGAGTGCGACTGCGCCGCGTTGCAACAACAGAAATAGACCCCGTTGTAGTTATTGTAAGCTTTTTGGGCATGTTAGCGATGAGTATCGTAATCGCGAAAAGGTTACCACTAATAAGAATAATAGCAATACTATATCTAAAGAGTTACGTTGTTATGGTTGTGGAAAGCAGGGCGTCGTGAGGTCGAAATGTGATGTTTGCGCGAAAACAGCGTCGAAACCCGACGACAAAACATCTTTCAACAAGGTTGTTATAGATTTTTGTATGTATAATGTCGATGATGTAGAGAATAATAGTTACGCTAGTACGAGTGATACTGATTCGTGCGTTCATATTACGAATATGAGTACGCGCGACAATCACCCGATGGTAAATATTAGTGTCATGGGCCGTAATGGCGTGGCGATTATAGATACCGGCGCCACGCATAGCATTGCGAGCCCCCTTTTGCACCGAGTCCTAGTGTACTCAGGAGTTCAATTTACCGAAACGAAACGTTTCGTGTGCCTGGCCGATGGCACTCAAGGGTGGCGAGACCTGTTGTCAGCCGAGGCAGATATTATTATTAAAGGTCGTAGGGTAACGTGCCAGTTCTTAGTATTGCCCGGTAGTAATATTAGAACACTTTTAGGTGTAGATTTCTTAGCGCGGGCCGGCATGGTGATAGACGTCGCCCGACGCACATGGTCGTTCTCGGACAGTCCGGGACATTGTTATGATTTTGTTTACACGTATACTCTCGACTCCGCCGAAGCAGGTTTAATGCAGACATCTTCCAATGAGTTGTCGCTGCGGTCGGACGAAGGTTGCAAGTTAACCCCCGAGCAGCGGCGTGCCCTTAACGCGTTCATTGAAGACCGCGCGCCGCAGTTTGCCCACGATGGACCGGCGACGGAGTTTGCCGCACATCGTATAAAGGTGAGTCCACAACAAGAACATATTGCTTGTCCACAATACAGGATGTCACAAGTTAAGAAAGAAGCCTTGCAGAAGGAGCTTGATAAGCTGCTGCGGGACGACATCATTGAAGAATGCGAGTCACCTTGGGCCTCCAATGTCGTACTCGTGGGTAAGAAGGATGGAAGTTTAAGGCTATGTATAGATTACCGGAAGCTTAACGCGGTAACGGAGCCAGACCGGTACCCTCTCCCGCGTATCGAGGACATACTGCACGCCGCCAAAACCGGTGAGTATATGACGACTCTTGATCTTCGCTCAGGTTACTACCAGGTGAGCGTCTGCCCAGAGGACCAAGACAAGACAGCGTTCACAACACCACTTGGTACCTTTAGATTTAAGCGAATGCCGATGGGGTTGCGTAATTCCGGCGCCACTTTCCAAAGGATGATGGACCGTTTCCGTTCGAACCTGAAGGAAGTGGAACTCCTGGCATACCTGGACGATCTGATCTTGCTGTCACCAGGCCCCTTTGAAAAGCACCTGGCTGACCTGGAGGCAGTCTTCGAGCGACTGGCCTTGTTCAAGTTAAGGGTGAATAGGGACAAAAGTGTCTTTGCAAGGGAGTCTGTCAAGTTCCTAGGACACGTCATCGTTCCAGGTGGAATCCAGGTGGATCCAGACAAGACAGCGGCCATTGAAAACATGGCCGCCCCTCAAAACGTAAAACACTTAAAGTGTTTCTTACAGACGTCGAGTTGGTACCGACGCTTTATTAATAATTACGCGGAAACCGCGAGACCCTTCACTAACCTCCTGAAGAAGTCGAGTGCTTGGCGATGGGACGCCGAGCAACAGGAGGCGTTTGAGCGCATCAAGTCTCTGCTCGTTTCCGCTCCCATTCTTCGTCAGGCGGACGAAACAAAACCTTTTGTACTTTGCACGGACAGCAGCGCTTATTGCCTTGGAGCTGTTCTTATGCAGGGGGAGGGACATGACGAGAGGCCGATTGAATACGCAAGTCGACTCCTCACTAGCGCCGAGAGGAACTACTCCACGACTGAGCGAGAGGCTCTCGCCGTTGTGTGGGCACTCGGTAAGTTCCGCGGCTATGTAGAAACCGCGAAGGTCACCGTTAGGACAGACCACCAGCCTTTGAAGTGGCTGATGAGTCAAAGGTCACCTAGCGGTAGACTGGCCAGATGGGCCCTAACGTTGCAAGAGTTCGATCTCAGCATTGAATACACACCCGGTCGCTCAAACGCAGTTGCAGATACTTTGTCACGACCAGTTTGTTCAGGCGTCCAGAACGAGTGTGACCTATGTATGACAGTCATAGATATACCAAAGAGGAACAGTGGCGATATCCGCAGCAATCAGCTATTGGACCCAGAGGTTCGTAAGATTATTGAGGACATGGAGTCTGACGAACCCTCTAGGGGGAGACCTTGGTCTGACCGTGGGTACACCATTTCTGACGGTATTCTGTACAGGTACAGCTTGGAGTCTGACGATGGCGAGGACTGTCGCCTAGTTGTACCTGAACACGAACGCAGGCAGGTGTTGGCTGACTTCCATGATGCGCCGACTGCTGGCCATTTCGGCGTGGAGCGCACGTTAAGCCGCGTTCGTGCCAGATATTATTGGCCTGGCATGCGCACATTTATCGCAAAGTACATAAGGGAGTGCGTGCCTTGCCAGAGGTATAAAGCTGACAATCGCAAACCAGCAGGACTGCTGCAAACCCCTGCCGTGGCGAGACGATTCGAGGTAGTTTCCGTAGACTTATTTGGTCCACTCGTAGAGACACCTAGGAAGAACAGGTGGGTACTGATCGTCGAGGACGTTTGCTCGCGCTGGGTGGAATTGTTTCCATTGGAGAATGCCACCAGCGTTGAATGCGCTAAAACACTCGCAAATGAAGTTTTCCTCCGGTATGGAGTGCCACGCCGCCTCATCAGTGACAACGGCGTGCAATTCGTGAGTGAGGTCATGCAGCAGGTATGTCATGTTCTGGGGATTAGCCAGTCACTCACGCCCTATTATCATCCCGAAGCCAACCCAATAGAGAGGAAGAACCGCGATCTTAAACCTCAACTAGCCATGCTCGTAGGCCACGAACATACCACCTGGGACATACACCTTGCAGCAGTCAGGTTTGCTATGAACTCCGCGATTACCAGTAGCACAGGGTATTCGCCGGCGTACCTCACCTTCGGGAGAGAGTTACGAGCCCCTGCTGACTCCGCAGTAGACATGAGGGCTATCGTAGAACACGACAATTTCGTGCCCAGCATTACTCCTTACCTAAAGAGGATGGCTGCGACCTTAGACGAGGCTAGGGACATTCACGAGAAGGCGCAGGCCGGCCAGAAAGAAAATGCTGACCAAAAGAGGAGGCCGCCACCAGAGTACAAGGTAGGCGACCTAGTTTTATTGAAAACGCAGGGACCTAACGACGCAGGCCGCGGACAGACCGCGAAGTTTATTCCACGTCGTGACGGCCCATATAAGATAGGGAAAGTTATCAGCCCGACCACTTATAGTCTGGAAAACATACAGACCGGAACGAACGTAGGAAAATATCACGTTTCGCACCTCGCGCCCTTCGCGGGACAAGTAGAGCCCCCTGTTCGCGAAAAACGCAAACGAGGTAGACCGCGCAGGTATTTAGACTAGCCCAACTGCGAGGACACTAGGTTAGGCTAGAGGGGGAGGATGTAGCGCGGGAAAAAGAAACATAATCGAGTAGGCTGTGGTTTCACTACTCTGTGGTTGCAACGCGTCGCAGCCAACGTGCGCGCGCAGCCCCCTCCTCCGCCGCCCGCATACCCCGCGCGCCAGCGCAGGCCGAGCCGAGGGGATGCGAGCGGCGAAGAGAGCGCCCCGCGACCGTCATCTTGAACGGACGTATTTTCTGATCCTCCGCGGCTCCGCCGCGACGCCATTATTTTATAATTTTGTACGAAGTTATGAACATGTATGTGTAACATTGTAATCATCCAATAAAGATTAAAGTTTTTGAAGTAATGACTTTAAATTATTTAATATCACTATATAATAGACGCGAAATCGCGTCAGCGCTTTGTACCGGCCGAGGTCTTTCAGATTTTTAGTCTTTCTATTCTACAGTGATACTAAATAATTAATTGTATTGTAGTGCACATTATTGTTATATTTTCCGTCGGAAATCATTGATTTTGGCTTCTGCGTGGTTTTAACGGATGAATGCTCTTAAAGATAGGTTGATATTTAATGACTGCTTTAAAAAAAAATATGTTGAAGTAGCACTGATGGAGACTCATCACAGCTGGGACGTGAGTATATAAGATGAATTCGCATGTAAAGCTCAAAGCTGCAAAATTCTAAATTGGAGGAGGAGCACTTCCGACGTCTGGCTCCGAAACTGAATCGGACTAGGGCTGCCCTCAAGCGGCTCCTGCCCAACCTCGGGGGTCCAGACGCCTCTAACCGGAGGCTCTACGCAGGCATCGTTCAGTCCATGGCCCTTTATGGGGCGCCGTCGCTGCGACAGCGACCGGTGGCTCAGCTGAACGCATGCCAGAGGGTCCCATTGGCCATACGGATGGTCCGGGGATACCGCACGGATTTCCACGAAGCGGCGAGCCTCTTTGCTGACCTGCCACCATGGGATCTGGAGGCAACAGTCCTTGCACGCATACACGATTTGCGCATGGAGATGCAACGCCGGGGCGAAACTCCCCTGGCGGACAGAGTTCCGGCGGGATCTCACGGTAAAATGGCGACAACGACTGTTGCAACCCAGTGCTGGGCACGCCACAATTATGGCGGTAAGTCCCCTCTTTGAGGAGTGGCTGCAAAGACCTCACGGCGTCCTCACCTTCCGCATGACGCAGGTTTTCACCGAACATGGTCAGTTCGGGAAGTTCCTGCACCGGATTCGTGCGGAAGCAACGCCCGGGTGTCACCACTATGTGGACCGCCCGGAGGACACAGTGGAGCACACGGTAGAGGTGTGCCCCGCCTGGGCAGAGCACCGCCGTGTCCTCGTGGGAGAGATCGGCGGCAGCGATCTCTCGCGCCGGGCCTTGGTACAGACCATGGTCCGAAGGGAGGAGGAATAGCAAGCGGTCGGAAGCAGTAATGTTAGCAAAGGAGGAGGCCGCACGTGCACGCGCGAGGACGCGGCTCTCACGCCCCAGCCGCCGGGATCCCGATCCTGATTTCCGGCCACGGTGGGCACGGGCTTGCAGACGGCGAGTAATGGGTAGCTCGCCGTCCGATCGTCTGGTAACCGTCCGGACCGAGTCCAAGTCGTCTAAGGCGCGTACTGTTCCACGCGCGCCTCAAGGAGATGTCAGCAAACCGTACGGGCCCAGCAGAGTCGAAGCCTACTGGGGCCAAGGGTCTGCGTCTGAAAGGAAGACTCGGCCCTGGTATGAAAGGCAACGAAGGAACAGGAGTGGGTTTTAGTCAGTAAAACTCTGACACCCTCCCACTCCGCCCAAGAGCGGATCATTAGATTATTTTCCCACCGAAAAAAAAAACTTTCGAATTTAAAAATTCTTTGTGTTAGATTAACCCATTTTGTTTTAACAAACTGATCTGCAGAACTACTGTTTCGAATTTAATAATTTAAGATGGTCCATTTATAAGATTTATGTACATAACTCCTAAGTAATATGATTTAAAAGAGTGTCCATGGAGTTTCTTGCACGTTCTTTTCCATAGAGATTTACGCTTTGGAACGTGCAATTTAGCATAATTTTTATTTTTGACTGTCCGACATTTTGTCAATTCAAAAGTGTCTGTATTTGGTCTCTCTGAAATAAATGTTTCTGATTCTGATTTCTGATCGAAAAAAGGCCAGTATATTTCGATCTGTGGGTCGCCCCCATATGGGTCACAAAGCCTTGCGTAGGAGGTCACGGTCGCGAGTTAGGTAAAAGTGAATGTTACTGATCCTATGCTATAAAAAAGTATAACAATTCTACTGAATTGAACTGAAAAAGTAAACAAGCACAGCTTTATACTATATTTTTAACTCGCAACTGCGATTTGAAACATATTGCCATCAGGTGGGATCGCAGTCAAGCACTGGTTTATATCAATTTAAAAAAAAAATCGATTCGGATGTCTAAATTCAAGTTGTCTTCTGTCTTACGAGTTGTTAGGTCGCGGGTTCAAACCCAGCCAGGCGCATTAGTTTGTGTAATTTATTTCATCACCACTGCTCTCAAAACGGTGAAGGAAAACATCGTGAGGAAACCGGCATGTCCTAGAACCAAAAATTCGAAGATATGTGACATCCACCAAACCGTACTGGGCCCGAGTGGTGGATTACGGCTTACGGCCCATTCCCTTTCCAAGAGAGGAGGCCTGAGTCCCAACAGTGGGAAAATTATAAGGCCGACTATGCTATGCTGGCAGACTTCGCGTTGGCCCTAACTGACCCCTACAATTTTGCTAACATCTCTTTGAGCCGCCTGTGGAACACAACGCGCCGTCGACCTGGGCTTGGTTCTTAGCGGACGGTCGGATGGCGAGCTACCTGTGGCTGAGCCATAGGCGGACAAGAGTGCTCCCCTCGTGAAGGGAACAGAGTGTTCACTATGTCCTGTACGAGCGGAGTTTATTCCGCACCATTTGGTAAGGGACTCCCTAACGGTCTGAGAGTCCAGCCACTCCTCCTGGAACAGCTTCTAGAAGCGCAGTATCTCCGCTTGGGAGGTCACTGCTCCGTACCCCTGGTACTCATCCGCATCCGCTAGGCGGATGCGAAACGGAACGAAGAAAAGGTGTCTGGTGTACCGGCGGCAATGCACACCTCACGCAGAGACATGAGCTCCGGCATCCACGGCGAGCGGGTTTTGGACGGACTCGGTGCATTGCCACGTCGCACATCTCGGTCATGGCCTCCTGAAATCACTCCGCCTCAGTGCCGATGTCAACAGGCCTGTCCGGTGATGACCCCTAGCCTGCACGATCGCGGCTTCCAGGAGGATCTCTTGGGACAGTTGTTTCAGCGCCTACTGCAGACCACACGGGGTCTGTCGGACCGGCGCGGTCGATGTCTGGGCGGAGACGTCAAACCCAATGTACGGAATTGGCCATGACGCGCCAGTCGACGAATACAAAATGCGCATATAATCAAGTGCCTTTTTGGCCTGTCACAGATTTTTACTTTAGGTTTTAATTTTTAGTTTTTATAAGTTGTAAGGTGTAATATTATTTTTATTTCTTTCTATTTTCTCATAAGTCACACAAGGGATTTTGATATTATGGTTTTCACTAACAGAAATAAAAATAAATTAGAAAGGTTTTTAAGTTTAATTAGCACCCATGCAAAGTCCGTGCAGGTCACTAATAAACTATAACAAGATCTTTACATTTGAAACCCAGATGTTATCTTACTGGAAGGTAACCTCTTAATTTTGATAAATGTAGAAATTCTATTCCACTGATTTATTATCAGTAGGAATGTCAAATGACTATATTACCATTTTCTTTATTATGTAAATCTTTATGAATCAGTTGTTTACATCAACCTAATTTAATATAACCATAAAGTATTGATGACAGGTGTAAACAAAATTTAAGTAGATAAAGCATTGTGTTGGCACATCTTTCTATATAAAAATTAATTACTGTTTGTTAGTCCCGCTAGAAGGCTTAAAAATGGCTTAATTGATTTTAATCATTTTTATTTTGTTTTGTTTGCTCTAATAAAGAGAAACAATATAGGGAAAAACTGAAAGTTAAAAAATTAAAAATTGATTGAAAGATGAGAAATAATTTCACAGGAGCGGGTGGCAGCAATACTAAATATAAAATACAAAAAATGTGCTACAAAATGATTTAATTAGAAAAATAATAATGCCATGATGAGGTTAGACTGTTTTTTTCCAACAAATAAACAAAATTAATAATATATTTTTGTAGAGTTAGCCCACTCTTCGATTCCCCTAGTTATAAATAATTAAAGAATCACTACTTACTTTGATAACTGACAATAAATAGCGCAAGTTTCAAGTGAAGCATGTTGGTGGTGTCCCCTCAGTACTGAGTGACCCTCGGAGTGTTGACACTTAATTGCTTGTTTGTTTGATTGAAAATCCTTTTTTGTCTCATAACCAGAAGCAGCAATAACTCTCTTGTCCGACGATGTTGATGCATCGCCACTACATTTGTTAAGACTGCATAAATGTTCGCCACCATTATTTTTGTTGCCAAAATATCTCTGCAAAGATCTGACATTGCCAGTTATGAACAATTTATTTTTCCAAAACTTAACAAATTTGCTTGTGTTAACAGAAGGCTTGCGATCAGGTAAAAACACGCCGTTAACAATATCTGTGTTGTTAAAATCTCTTTTGTTATCAACATTTCGCTGTAAATGTTTACATTCCAGTGGCTTCAACCACTTACGTAGGCAACCTGTAGCAAGCCATTTGCGACGATTACAATGAGTGCATCTCTCGTAGTTTTTATTCATTGCTTATACAAAGATTTACTTCTTCCAAAGGTATAAATTGTAATTATTATTGTTTTAAAATTATGATGCTTCTTCGAGTCCTTCAAGAGCGAACGTGACATTGACATGACATGAATGACAAATTGATTGTCTGTCAATTTTATTGGAAACTTTTTGTTTTTGGCTTGGATACTAAGTCTAATAAGCCAGTCTGCGTATGGAGTTGTTACGGAATACGGATGTAATAAATTCTAATGTTTTTCAGTATTACGCAGTAAATGTATCGAGTTTGTAATCAATACTTCAATAAAACTGTCAGCTACATTTTACCGAGATCGCATCTGTTTCAATGATTCTATATTTGTCCAGCTGTATAGTCTAGTGTACTGAGATTAAAACTCCAACAATTTTACATCACAGTATCCGCTAGGAATCAATTTGCGAATAATTAAAACCACCACTGAACTTTTAACGAAAAGATCCTGCTGTAAAATTCCAATAAAATTATAATGAAAACTTCGGAGACAAGACTAGAGAGCAGTCTGAAATGGTTTAGTTTTTATTCGTGTCGAGACGTAAAAGTTGACCTATGATAGAAACATACTATCAACAAATGTTTTGTTGACCATCATGCTATGAGCGGTGAGCCACAATCAACTGCCTAGCTTTTTCCCAAGTATTTTGAGTTTGGCCACGGTTTGGCCAGTCCTGCTTGTCTGGCTTCCATAATTTAATACCCAAAAACATCAAAGTAAGTAAAACTTGAGTTCATGTCAGTCACCTTCTGTTCTGAACTTTTGACTGCTCGTTCAGACTGTCAAAGATGTCTGAGCGAAAACCGGACGTTAATGACATTAGTGCCTCCTTCCAAAATCTGGAGTGATTTCGGCTGGTCTTACTAAGGCCATAGGTTACGAAGTTTTATCTACTTACCATAGCCACTGACAGAGACTGGTGTGATCAACACTATCGTGGTGAGTTTTTTATCTGTGGTTCGTTACCCTACCTTCCCATTGAAATGGTGTTGTGGTGATTTTTAGGTCAATAATCCTAATAACTATTTAATATTTTATTGAAATGCACGGTGTGTGTGTCTCAATGTTCAACTAATAATATTTTACTAATGTGTTGTGCCTATTATGGATGTATTGTGCATTGAAAATATTTACATTTTGTGGGAGTAATGACACTGAAGAAAATCGCGAAAATGTCAACAAAATCTCATATTTCTACGGAATTGAGTGGTTCGTTATTGTTTATTTATTAAAATACTTCTAAAAGTGCCTAATTATGAATTAATATTAAATAAAATACTATCATAACTTGCAAATTACTGTATCTTCTCTGTAAAAGCACTTTGTCACTTTTTCTCTAATTTTATTTATTTTTTACAGACAGTATCAGCAATGTGTTGGGGAAAAATGTTAAAATTCTGTACAAATCCCTTATACGAATGGAATCTAGAGGTGATAAAGTAGACAACAAGGTTTTGGTAAGCAATATTTATTTTTTATAAACCAGTTTAAAAAAAAAATTGAATAAGGTGTTCAATCAGAAAATGAACAAATTCAGACATTTCTTCCCTCTTTTTTTGAAATTGCACTCCAACATGTAATCACTGTACTTTCATATTTATTTAATGTAGGTTCTTAATTACTAATTTAAAAATAAAATACTATCTTATCATGTTTTTTTCAGATTTAGGTTGTTATCAGTTAATGTTTAGATCACTAATTTCATAGTAAAACAGACAGTTTTGAAATAAATAAACAATGAATATCTTGCAAAAAAAGTAACACATTTATTTTAGCTACCTATATCATAAAAACACTGTATAAAATACATTGATCTCATATCATTTTTTATCATCTATATTTCAGTGTAGTTTTGTTGATATTGATAAGAAACTGACAATAGGATGACTCATGTAGGTGTGCCTGTATCTAACTGAGCCAGCTGTGTGTGTGTGTGTATTCCCTGTGGACACATCATACAATAAACCATATGGTCAACTTTAGACACAATGACTAAACCAATTTATTCTTTCATTGGCTTTATTATTTTAATTGACACAAATTTTTACATAAAGCTAAGTATAATCCCATTGTCCGGTTAGTGCTCTCAGAAGTATATAATGTTTACTATTATTCTATATGAAAGAATGATTAACAATAACATAACACAATATGATTAACTGGTACTAGATAGATTCTTTTGAACTATTTGTGACCTTATCTAGTAGAAACACTTGTCATGCACTTATGATGGTATATGATGGTATTAGAGGGAACGCTTTAAAATTATTAAAATCTTATCTGTCTAATCGCATTCAAATTACGACAATTGATAGATTAAGTAAGAGTTCTCAAATTGAACACACATACGTATCACAACCCAGGAAATCGACTTACGGGGTTCCCCAAGGTAGCATTCTTGGTCCGCCATTGTTTAATATTTACATAAATGACATGCCTAAAGCCATAAAAAATCAGATGGTCTTGTTTGCTGACGACAGTACTATTCTATTCTCTGATAATGACATCAATAATCTCATGAATATGAGAACGTAACAAAACAATCACAGAGAGCGATACAACTAAGTTTCTGGGTCTATACTTGGATAGTCATCTGTCATGGAACCATCATATTGATGCTTTGTCAAAGAAGCTTAGCCAGTTCGCTTATGCTCTTTATAAGCTATCAAAAACGGTTAACCGATTTACAGTGCTACTAGCTTATGATGCTTACGTGGCGTCTAACATTAGGTGCGGCATAATCAACAGTTGTAAACCAATATTTAAACAACTAAATTTGTTAACTTTACCGTCTATGTACATCTATGAGATGGGAGTATTTGTTCGTAGTAATCTCCATCTGTTTGAAACTCTACACTCTCGACGTCATCAGAACACTATTCGAGCCGGTTCTCATAAAACAGCATTTTTCGCTAAAAGTGTACTTGGTATGGCCTCCAAAATATAATAATATAATAACATATCAATAGCTATTAAAAATAAAGAGTGTCTAGGTTCTTTTAAGAGGTCCCTGTTTAGGTTTCTTTTGGCTAGATGTTACTATTCTATCGCAGAGTTTATTGCTGATAAACAGGGGTATGGAGATCCGACGTGCTAAATAGTTAATAATAATTTGTAATTATAATAATTTAATCCATGATATAATTTTAATATTTGTAGTTATTCTATTTGACTTATTTTGGTGAATGACAATTGACATACTCATATTTTATTTCTCTTTATAATGTTATTTTTTTTTTTCATTTGTAATTTATTTGACTTGCTTGGCTTTTTGCCTTAATTTTGTACGCCATTCTTTTGGCAAAACATAGTGCACTTACTTTTCTTTTATGTACTACCTGTTAACCCACCTATGTTTTACAAAATAAATGATTGATTGATTGATTGATTGATTATTCTATGATACTTTTGTTACCAAGAACAAACAATAATTTGTTCATGTGGCCACAACCCTTTTCACAAGTTGTTGTCTTAAGTAGCTATTGTTTACAGCTCATGCTCAATATCCCCTCAAAAGCCGATTGTACATATGTCTGTACAACTTGAATGACCTTGAAAAATGCTTAATTATCGTTTTGTACACATGTTTGTATGAATTTTTTTTGGCCGATAATTTTGGTTTCTGTATCTTTGTTTTTCCTAGAAAAATCCAAAAAATGTTTTTTAATTTTTTTTTTTGGTGATTTACGTTAAATCGCTCAATTACCTAATAATAATACCGCCGGGCGCCCGAGGGGATATTCGACTAGAGACTAAATCTATCAAAAATAATATTTATTGCACGACCCATGTTCTGGGTCCTTGGCACTGAAACTGTTCAAATTGATATGATTCAGAATATTTTCAATATTACGCATATTTTGTTTCAGATTGTAACAGCTTACAGAATTTTTATAACCACTGCAAAAATTCCAACACGGGTAAGTTAAAAAACAAATTGTTTCTGAACCAGTTCTTGTCAAAATGTTAAAAGGAATTTGAAAATATTTATCAAATAAGGGTGAGATCAACTGATGTGTTGTGTTACAGATCAGTGCAATTCAGTTGTCTATTGTTATCCTATTGTGTATTATAAATATGAATATAGTTTTACTTAGGTGTATAGACTATAGTTTTGAAACTGATTTGTTAACTTACCAAGACTACAGAAAATGTGGGTTTTACATGTAGTGCTCTTAGTACACGTGCATGTAATTTTTTTTTCCTTACATTCACCCATGCACTAAATTTGCGTAAATGGCGAGCAAACTTATGTTTAAAAATAATCCAGTTGGCAGTCTGGCAAGCCTGCTGGGTGCTTTTACACCAGAGATATGCTATATAAAAACTAAGAGAGCTACAAAACTATGTGACCGTTTCCATTGATGCTAAGCTATGTAACGGGGCTAAGTAAGATGTACTATGAAGATGCACTACCACAAGCTAGCTATACGAGGAAGAGGCGCAGCTCGGGCTATGCAATGTATAGCTCAATGCGACAGTAGGAAGGCGCGGGGAGCGGCGGCGGCGCGGCGCGGTGAAGACAGGCGCTCGCGCTCCTGCCGCCCCCATCCATAGCACGCATCCAGAACACGCATCCTTCCATATAAAAATCATAGCTTA
This sequence comes from Mythimna impura, assembly GCA_905147345.3. NCBI lineage: Eukaryota > Metazoa > Arthropoda > Insecta > Lepidoptera > Noctuidae > Mythimna > Mythimna impura. Next base: position 14,484,751 of record LR990357.1, on the reverse strand, counting down.
GTTGAACCCACTTCCACCAGTGCTAAGCTGTATAGACCAATGAATATGATTGGTGGACATCAAATGCATCCATAGCATTGCTACGTTGGTAGCATAGCATATATCTGGTGGAACAGCACCCTAAAGTGTATGTACATGTCAAGTATGCAGTCAGTGGGTATGACTTGAATAAGATAGTAATGTATCAATACACTTTCAACTGTTGCCATTGTAGGCCAAGGTTTACAGGAAACATTAATTTATTTTGTCAATGAAATAACCTTTGTAAATGATGACAGGTTGACAATGGATTTCACTTGATGGAAATAGAGGCACTGGATAGTAAAAAGGCTAATCATCTGTCAATAACACTCATCCATGAACACAAGCCAGTATCCATACTTATAGGTAAGTGAGAACATCTTTATTAATAGTAAGTGTCTATAGATGGGCGGCACGTTGGCTCTGAAGGTTGATTGACGATAGTTCACTTAATGCTGACTGGTCTTTAACCAATGATCAAGTCAATTACTGACGCATACGACGGCTAGAGTCGTCAGCAATGTACCACTTCACTCTTCTATAGATAGGTACCTCAAAGTCGCATTTACTGGCCAATGTTTTATTTGCAGGCGATGTTTATAAAGACCTAGATTTCGACGATCTAGAATTCTAGCAAAGGTAGTGACTCCTTTACATACATGTATATTAATCGAAAGCGAGACGAAAGCTGTATACTGTATAGGTAATCGTGATTCGTAATTTTAATAGAATCTAGATGTCCCCCGCGGTTAACTCGCGTCTTTGGTTACTGGTCCGCCCCCGTGGGTTTGATGTTATATAGCCAATTATGCCCTCAATCAATCAATGGGCTATCCAACAATAAAATAGTTTTTCAATTCGAACCAGTAGTTCATGAGATTAGCGTGTTCAAACAAGCAGACTCTTGCAGCTTTATAATATTAGTATAGATATGTTTAAGTTGTTTATTAAAAGTGTAGATTACTATTTAGGAGTCTAGTCAGATAAATAGAACTGGATCTGTATGTAGGTTTCATGTGATAATTCAAAGATCTCTTAGATACATACTTATTTCACATTAGGAAGATTTAATAGAATCTATCTATAGAAAACTCTGTATAATTAATTATACTTAAAATCATATAATCATAAATATAGAGACGAACAGATTGATATATATTGTCTTTAGAAGTCCCTAGAAAAGTTACGACTACCATTGTATGCTAATGCAATAGCTCTTAAACAGCACTCGACAAAATAGCTACTTACCCATCATTAAAATAATAATGATTACGACCGATTTTCCGTTAATAATGTTTAATTAATTTTGCCTTGAATATTTAAGTAGATATTATCAGATGGTTTTTGCTGTTTGCTTTACCTCATAGTAACACGAGATTAATATTCGATATTAAATACCGTTTGCTATATGTATAAAAGGAGAAACTGTCTGACTGACTGAGATTGACATATCAACGCACAGCCGAAACTATTGGGACTAGGAACGTAAAATTTTGCACAAAAATCGTCTTTGTCACGTATGCGAGCACTAAGAGGGAATTTTCCATAATTCACCCCCTGAAGGGATAAAACGGGAGTCCAAAAAATGTATGGAGAAATCTACCTTCTGGCAAAGAATCCCGCTGGCAGATGCTAGTTAGTAATAATACTTAAAAATCTATTAGTCATTCGGTTCCTTAATCATGATTACGTAAAATTCACATATTGTTATTCTTTACATGTTTGTAAAACAAAGAATAGGATGGACATACGACAATAGCTCACATTATAAGTAATCGTAAATTTCAAGACTATATCTAATGAATACATGATGGTTACCTGCCAAATACTGTGAAAAATAACCAAATCGGCCTGCTAGTCACTATGCGATTATTTTCAGGTGAGGAAGGTACCGCGGAAGGCGTCCTAAATGTACTACACGCAATCGTTGCCGCCTTCGACGACTTATTCCCAAATGTAGCCGTGGTCGACATAATATCAAAGGTTTGTGTAAATATGAATATTTCATGTCCTAGCCAATGTAAAAAGTTTTGGTACTTTATTCATACGAACTAAATTAGCGAAACAATCAACATTAATTTCTCTAATTGCCGCGTCGGTTAACGTATTTTTAAGGATAAAAATAATCGTCCTGTGTGAATCATCAAAACGCGTGCCAAGTGAAATACTAACTAACCTAATAAGGAAACATGACGATTGTTCCTCGGTTAGTAATACCTAATTAATGCATCTTTTTCCCGTTGTGGTACTTGTCTTGTGATAATTATGTGATAAGGGGTTAAATAGTTATATGGTGCGATAAAAACCCGTTCGATTCACTGGTTCACATCAAAATTGTCTTTTGAATGGAAAAGCAAATGCCAAATTTTAGGATAAGGTTATGATTTCATAGCGAGTGTCAAAATATGCTTAGGTACAAAACCCTAAAAAATATGTATTTCCGTATTCAGTGATCGCAAACGAGTACAAAAAATATAGCATTTAATTTAATAGGCACTCAAAAAGTTAAATAGATTTTGTAGACTATCTATTATTATTATTACTATTGGTGTTATCAAATTGTTAGTAATCAGCAGTGGCCTAATTTAGGTATAAACTCGAGGTTATATAAAGTACTTATCACAATTAGGTGGTTGACTGCATTATTTTTTTAATTATTTGTATTAAGAAGTAACTTTATCCAAAATTGTAAACAAAGAGAACACAGTTGTTTAGTTTAAAATGTTGTACAAAAATAAATACAGGATAATGATCTTGTGTTTATTTTTGTTTCTAGCGACATCTATGACGCCACGTAGGAACTAAAATTCAAAATCCTTCATCGCGGTATTAAAGTTATCCGCGCGATTAAATCTTACAACAGCCCGAAATGAACTATCGGGCAGTTGCCCTGACCAGACACAACACCTCGTCTGGTCGGAGGATCCTCCCTTTTGAGTGAAGGTTTGCGGGACGTAAAGAGCAACGCACACTTATCCGACCCAAACGCGTCTGGAAGGACTCGAGAAATCCTAGACGAATTCGGATGCACGAAAACACTGCCTTTCTAAGTTAATGTTATGAACCCACATTCTTGTTTCCCTTTGATTTTCTTTATCTTCCATTAATAAAGCACTGACAATAAAAACCTCGTCAAGATCCATCAAAAATTACATGTAATTTTAGTGCGACAGGTGTAAAGGGAATAGAAACAATTTCTTCAGCGCGATCGATTTTTTCGGTGCGGATATGTGTGCGAGGCCTTCTTGTCTTCGATTTGTTCGACGCGTTCGGCTCGGATAAGTGCGCGTTCACCTTTAGAGTTTCTTCTGCATACCTCTAAACTTGTTTTTATTACAAACCTGTATTATCCCCTTGCAGGGCAAAGGCTTTCCTATTTACCTTCCACTACTCTCAGTCCAGTCTACGAAAGAGCTGCCCTTAATGAAGGACTCTAGTTTAACCTTACAATCAATGCATGTTTTGAATTCTGGTAGCTAAATTACTTTTCGTCCACAGGTAAATCTACCGTACCCGGTGCCTCAAGTGAGTGGCACTCGGAAACACTCGACATGCGGAGATTTCTCCAACCAGTATGCAGCGATGTGCGATCTCTGCCAAACGCCCTTCAGGTAACTATAATAATAAATAATAATAATATTCCACAACTATCACACAACGCCGTCTAGTCTCAAGCTAAGCAGAGCTTGTGTTATGAGTACTAGATAACTTATAAACATAATTATAATATTTCTAAATACATACATGTTATAGATAAAACTCATCAATATGTATGGTTTTGGCTGTCACATCATAAACTCCCATATACGGAAATATAAATGCATTATATTCCAATTTTATCTGGTGCATGAATTATTAAATTAGTTCAACAATACGTAAAACCGGGCGGAAAAAGTGCGAGTCGCAAACAATGGATTTCACCGAAAGAGAGCATGAATAACTTTGATGTATTTGTCAAGGTTAATAAACTATACTAGTAAAAATAAAACAAATTAGAATTCAAGGGGATTCCCTATGTATGTAAAATGGGGATATTCACAGGGAAATTCGCACCAACAACTGATATAGCATAAATAATATATGTTTACGAACTGGCATCGTTAGTAGTTTTTAGTTGAATAAGGAACCCTAAAAATGATCTGAACATGCGTTACGTATGCTGAACTATCTAGGTCATGAATACAATGAATTAGAACCGGATATAATATAAATGAAGGAGGAAGAATGCATTCTGCATACATAGAGGTCATTTTAATCGAGTTCAATTGTAGGTCTATCCTAGAAATTGCTGTCCAATTTCTTATTTGTAACTTGTATTATGTTTTGACATTGAATGACATGTTTCCACTTTTTTTTTTACTGATGTCAGTAGGAACTATTATTTATATAACACTAGCTTTTGCTAGCGGTTTCGTTGGCGTGAATGTCGTTTATTGCGGGGCCATGGAAGCCAGATATAAAGTAGCCTAAGTCCTTCCTTAGATTTCAAGCTTACTTTACCAAAAATCTAAATTGGTTCAGTAGTTTAACCGCGAAAGCGTAACAGACAGAGTTACTTTCACTTTTATAATACTAGCTGTTGCCAGTGGCTTTGCCCGCGTGATAGTAGAAAATTATGTCAAGGAAACATACTCCCGGGATAAAAAGTATCCTATGTGCTATTCCAGGACATGGTCTACTCGTGTACTAAGTTTCATCGAAATCTATTCAGCGGTTTGAGCGTGAAAAAGTAACATACACACGCGCAAACTTTCTAACTGTATAAAGTGTGATTAGCATGGATTATCAGCAGGGGTCGGAATTAGGTAGAGTTATTCATGTACTAGCATCGAAATGTTGATATTAATATGGATCTTCCCGGGATTTCTAATTAAATTCCCTTGTAGCCAACATAATATTATAAACACACAATATTACAAATAAATAATAATAAAAACCTCAGAGATAGATAAGACAAATAAAACAAAGATAATCAACATACAATTTTTATTAGTATTTTTTGAAAAAGATCTCTCTACGTCAACGGAGGTAAGCTTAACAAATTTATTTATACATTTCCTCCTCGTCATTAATGCAGGAAGACATTTTTTTATGCTATATTTCTGATATTGTCATAAAAAAGAGATAAGGCATATCCACTTTATTCTTTCGCTGTATGAAATCGGTGTAAGTACATGTTTATCTCTACCTAATTCCGACTTCTGATTATCAGAAAAATCTTTATTTAGGGTAATAGGTGCTGCTACTATCAATCTGCCTAGGCATTTCCCAACTTTATTGGGGTCGGCTTTCAGTCAAACGGGATGCGGCTGGATATCAGTATTTTACATGAAGCGACAGCCTATCTGACCTCCACAACACAGTAATTCGGTAAAATGATAACCCTTTGGCAAGACTGATGTTAGATTTCCTAGCTTCTTAGTATCCGTAATGACTGTCAAAGGTCTACAGTGATGGCTTATAGAGAATACCTCGTAACTGCTCAATACGTAACTTAACGAAATACAAAAAACCAAACTAGACCTTTATTAACATGTAATTATAATGGGCTTCTACGTGTTTTATTCAAATATTTAAAACTATTAGAATAGAATAGAATAGAATATCGTTTATTTAAGAAAAGTGGCACATTTATATTAAGATACATAAAAACAATTATAACGCATACATTGCATTTTTGCCTGAACTAGGTTGGACCTGTATGTCAGGCTAAAAAGTACTAAGAATCTATGAAATAATAAATTAACAATCATTAAAATTCACTATATTAAATAACCTAAATTTAATTAACTAAAAACTACTTACTTACTTTTTTATTGATTTCAAACGCTTGTTTCTCTTGTTTTTCTTTTTTCTTTTCACAAGTTTTGACGCGCCATTGCAAAGATCACACCAAACTGACTCGAGCAAAGTTTGCATTCAAAATCGTAGATGGCGCTACGAGTATTAAATCAAAAATTTGCATGATACAAGATTATGCGTTACGAGCTTTTCTTTTCAGAAATATAATAAAATAAAAATTACTTACATAAAATTGCATACCCGAGGTTTTCACTCTAAACCATCGACAAATAACAGATGGGACCAACGTCTTACGCTTGCTTTTCCAAAACACGAAGGAGTTTCGGTATGTTAAGATGGTCACCCATCTAGACCGACCTCGGCAAACGTTGCTTAACTTCGGAGATAATAATAGTAATAATTATTTATTTATCTGCTAGACATTAATTTTATCTGACCCGTGTGGCTGTTATTACTCTAACCATAACCCAGTTCCTTAGTAGTAGGTGCTTATACTAACACGAATTACTCATCTCGTTCTGACTATACATTCATATTCACAAACCACAAAATATTAAAAAATTACTACTGTATATTAAAATTAAATGGTAGATGCTAACTATGACTAACAACTATTCTAAAATAATGCAGTTCAAATAGTTGTTCTTAATATGTATCCGTTGTTTCCATTAATACGATACTTTAGCAGGTGTAAATTAACAAATTGTTTAAAAAAATACCACTGCATATTAAATGGTATTGATTATTAACTATTCTAAAATAAAGCAGTTTAAAATGTTGTTCTTATTATGTGATATAATAAAGATAACAGAAAATCGCAAAAGAGCAGATAACTTTTTTTACTTTGCACCCGTCGATGTTTGCTTTTTATCCTTTAGCAGGTGTAAATGAACAAATTATTAAAAAAATACTACTGCATATTTAATGGTACTTACTGTGACTAATAATAACCAGTGATCGGAGTAGGTAGATTGAATTGGGGTCATTGATCCGAAACGTATATATTAATATGGACATTCCTCCGGAATTGTTTGATTATTAAAAAAAAAACTGGAACTTATGTAGGAATTGTATTAAAATGAGCAATATTATATTCTTCATTTTTTTTAACGGTACACAGTCACGATTTAACACAACCCTACGACCAATCAGAACATTATACCTTCCTTTAAATTTTGAATTAAGTAGTAAACTACCAACTTTAACAATATTTAATTGAATCCGGAAATTCCAGAATTACTTTCCGGAAAAATGGCTTATCCATGTTATTCTTTCTGTGTGTATTTATGATACAAGTACCAAAAATCAATCTACCTACTCCGATCACTGCTAATAACTATTCTATACAAAATAAGTTAAAAATTTTGTTCTTAATATGACGTGTCCGTTGTTGCCATTCATCCTTTAGCAGGTGTAAATGACCTATAATGATCCTTGTTGTCGTTTCAGAGCTGAAGTGGCGTGGGATATTGATACGATATATCTGGCACACGATATTCGAATGTTACATCTAAAGGATTTCGATCATTTAGATCAGAGGTACCATTTTATTTTTCTGTTTTTGTTTCTATATCTAACAGCAGGTCATTTTAAGCTGATATATTGAGGATGTACTATTTTCAATTAATCATATTAGTTGACAATTTTAACGTACACTAAGGCTTCTTATAGCTTAGTAAATCTAATCTTAAGGGGGATTCTCCAGGGTAACCAGCGAAATCAAATCAAATTATCTAGAAATAGCCATTCAATAAGGTTAGACGAACTGAGAGGGTTGTATTACTGATTTTAATTATTATAATAGGGTATTTACTCATTTTTGAAAAGTGTCTCAATTAAATTCTATAGTGCTAATAAACCACTAAAAAAAAAAACAAAATTTTTATTTAGTCGCTAAGTAGGTACTCTAAAATGCTTTTAAATTGTCATTTTCAAATTTCGCGCGTAATTTGACGAAAATGTAGAACACAGTGGACGCCATATTTACTCTGTTGTCGTGACGTCAGTTGGCTGTGTAAACAAATGCTTTCAGAATGGCCGATCAGTTGACAGCTGTCACTTTAGTTTACACAGCCGAATGACGTAATAACATGGTGGCTACTATTTCATTGGTGGATTACGGCCCATTCCCTCTCCTAGAGAGGAGGCCTGAGTCCCAGCAGTGGGAACATTATAAGGCCGACTATGCTATGCTATATGCTACTATTTCATGGTGATAAAGAACAGATAATAAAAACTGAAAACTTTGAATTGAATTTAAAAAATTATTTTGTTATTTTATGAACTAAAACTAACACTTACCGTCTGCTTTTTACCTAAGCTATCTTAATAATATATTTTTAGATTTTTTCGTTAATCGTAATGCGTATTACAGTAGACCTGTGTCGATCGATCATTTATCGTAACCCGGGTCGATCATGACTCACTCGTATGGTGATCGGGTTAAAAAGATTCGATCATTTCGATCATTTGGGTCGCAGTTCATAAAGAATAACTGCGTCCTGAATATTGCGATCCGATTTTTAGATTACGTGTCGCGACTCGCGGGTCATAAGTTACCAGTGCAACTGATTGGATCTCTTCAAACAAAATTCAATCACGCGATCGACAGTGTCGCGAGCCATCCTATACAAACCGGTTTTCTTTTGGAGAAAGAGTGAGGTGAGTGAAAGTGACTGCATCATGTATGTAAACGAAAGAGATAGAAGACATTTTGCTTGTTACGTCGTGTTGCATGATTGAATGCACGACTCAATCGATTGTACGAGCACGCAATTAATTGCCATAAATATATGACAATAAAGTCCAATTTGGCTTATTTTGTTACCTGATAATCGAGTCAAATAAGATCGGGTGCTTTTGAGATTCGTGATTCTATCACTCGGGTACAGGTTGCGATCGAATCAAAAAGATTCGATCAATCGTGATCGACACAGGTCTATATTACAGTCGCAAACTATAATTTTAATAAACATAGAACCTAACTCTGACATTTAAATATATCTTTAATTTCGAGGGCTGCCCTGGAGCATTCACCTTAAAGCTTAGCGCCCACAGAGGTGGGATGGGATATTTTGTAATGTCCGAGTTTGTATGCAATCTGTAAAAAGTCTACACTAGAGCAGCCGAGTATGAGCGGAGCATGACCTGAGCTCAAATTCGTGTAGTGTCTCGACTCCTCAAGATTCAGTTCACACTACACGAATTTGAGCTCGGCTCCTCTAGCGTAGACCCACTCCGAGCACGAGCACGAGTGTAGACTCACCTTAACGCAGAAAGCGGACGCGATCACAAACAGGAGATCGCTTTCCCGCGGCTCCCGCCTCTGTGGGACACAGAATAACAGATAATCAAATCATTTAAGGTTAGCGAACCTTAAATTATTTGACGGTCTGTTATTCTTCTTGTCGATCAATGCATACAGCTAACATGAAACTAAACTGCTGATTTAATTTTGCAGAAGCGTGATTACGCTTTTAAAAATATTTGCATGTATGGAACTTGAAACACTGCCAAACATGCCTTGAATTGTCTTGATAAGCTCATGACTAAGATCCGACATCCAAATAAATTCGATATTAAAACATGAGTAGAACTGCTGACTTTGACATTCCTTTTTTTTTGTGCAGAGACCTAATCCCACTAGTAATGGCATTACAACACAATACTTGGTTCAACGGCGTATGCGGGGATGGCGTACGTGCTCACGGCGAGGCGTGGGAGAGTGTTTGTCGCGTGGTACGTTCCGCCCGGCCGCCGCCCGCGCGCCTGTCGTGGCGGGCGGCTGCACTAAGGCACGACCATGCCGCCAGGCTGGGCCATGCACTCACACGTGCACGCCATGCACCCGCCATGCATACTGTCGACTTCTCGCAAAACCATATTGAGGATAAAGGTGAGAATTAATGGACAATAGCTTTTGTCAGCGCGGTCACTTCCCGTGGTCGCTTCCCTTAAATAAATATTTCCTGTATAGAAATTTGCGTATTTATAAATGTGTTGTGGCGGATAAAAAATTTTTATGCTAAAAATAAGATTCAGAACGCTGTTTCTGCGTAAATAAAGAACAAAACTAACAGAAACATCTGGAGAAAATTATTTAATTCTGGCGTGGCCGAAAGTTTTCTTCTTTTTCGTTAGTAGGATGAAGACAACTTTATAATGTTTTCAGAGCTAGGACTCAGGCCTCCACTCTTAAGAGAGGGAGTGGGTCGTAAACCAACACGCGGGCGCAGTGCGGATTGGTGGATATCACATGTCTTTCAATTTTTGGTTCAAGGATATGCCCATTTCCTTTTGGTGTTTTCCTTCAATACTTTGCGAGCGATGATGAAATAAATTACAGAAAGTAAAGGTTATGGCTAGGTTCAACTCCTGGGTGTGACTCGTAAGTCGGGGCCGTTATCATTGGGCCACCACTGCTCTAAGAAGAAAATGCTAATCACTTGAAAATCGATTTGTCGTGTTATAAACTTGTACCACTCTAACAAAATCCATATTACATAGTAGTAGGATAGACAATGTATGCAAGTATCACTTTCATCGTCCATGAATCACTTTTAGTTTTATTCATTGAATATTTATGACGTCACGCCATTGTTTGTGTGTTGTAGGTGCTATTAGTATACTGAGCGGTCTCGCAAACAACCCGGATGGGCTGCGACATATTGCGTTGTCGCAATGCGGCCTCACTGGCAAGACAGTAATGCATCTCGCGACCATGTTGAATGACAACCCATGCCATCTCTCTACGCTATCACATCTGGATTTATCGTATAATAACCTCAAAGATGACGTACATGTAAGTTCACAAATTGAAAAAAAAAAATATACAGGGTGTTTTTTTTACTGGGACAGCTGTATTAAAAAATCTGTATTGCTGTCTGCACTTGCTGTTGAGTATAGCAGAAGATACAGATTCCAAGGTTGAGAAATGTATTATTGTGCTTTTTTTCACAAAGAATTTCTTACCAGGCTGAATGTGTCTGGATAATGGCAAATGACTCGTTCTATGTTTTACGAGATAAATGCCTTTGGGTTCCACTCTGGGTGGCGTTGCAATCTTTTACTGACACTGATGCTGCATTGTACTGCACTGAAGCACACTCCTGGGATAAAAAGTATCCTTATTCCTATTCCAGGATGTGTGGGTAAGAGACGGCGCTAGACAACCTGTATAGCTCTGTCTCTTAACCACACTGGAATAAGAATAAAACAATCTTACTATGAACGTCATGGTAACCCACATGGTCTACTCTTGTGCACATACATATTTGATGTAATATTTCTTATTTTTTATTTTTCCAATATTTTTCTTTCAGAATTTATACAATTTCCTCGCACAACCAAACGTTTTAACGTATTTAAACTTGACGAACACAGAGACGACGTTAGAAAACGTAAGTAATAAAGTAAGTTGTGACGTTCAGCACATGGATACGTGTCTTGTGCTCAGTTTATTTTGTCTTTTATCTAACTTTATACTGTCTACCACTAACTAAAGCCTTAAACATGGACTTCTTTAGCAGTTAATCTATATATATAAAAGGAGAAACTGACTGACTGACATATCAACGCACAGCCCGAAACTATTGGGACTAGGAACATGAAATTCTGCACAATGCTTCCTTTTCTGACGTAGACGAGCACTAAGAGAGGATTTTCCAAAATTCACCCCCTAAGGGGATGAAACGGTGGTCCAATGTTTGTATGGAAAAACCTATTTTCACGCTTGCGAAGCCGCTGGCAGACGCTAGTCTAACATAACAAGGATCAAACTCTTTTTACACAACCTAGAGCTCTGTAAAGGTGGCAAAGGAGATTTTGGAGTTTTAATGACTTATTTCGAAAATGGATTCCTAGTAGATAATTAGTACAATGTAAAGTTGCTGTAGTTTTGTATCTCAAGTGTCTTCACAACTGGTGACAACAACAACAACAACTTCACACATGCGGAAACATTAAAACAAGCGCGCTCACGATTAAATGCAGCTGAGAATTATTCTAGTATTGACCACCTCAGCCAAGTTTGCCAAGAAGACAGACTTGATATATTTGCTGTCAAATACTGCAAAAACATTAGGATGTGTTACATCCGCATTTTAATGGACAAAAAAGGGACTGCATTAAGTATCAAAAGCTAAATACTCTATAAACTCGACAGGACACTGACTAAATGCACGTGCAAAACCAAAAGAAAAAAGGTAGCAAGACGGTTTAATACTTCTGGTCATTGCCTCCCTGTATAGCGAGTAGGGTATAATGCTCAGTACACTATACAGTTACTGAACAATGTTCAAAGTTCATTCGTACTCTTGAATGGACATTAAATAGACCGATAACTGATCACAATGGAAGGCTCATGCAATGAACATACTGTTGTTTACTATGAACCAGATTTATTGTTATGACATCAGATTCGTATCAATTCATTGGTAGAAAATGATGTTGATATAGTCTCAGAACTAATTCCTTAGTTTTTACAAAAAGGCTAGGGAGATGCTGACGTATCATCTCCAACTACTTGGGGTCGGCTTCTAGTCTAACCGGATGCGTCTGAAAACCCACCACCCAGCAACTGTCTATCAGACTTCCACAACCCAGTTACTGGGCAACTCGATACTCCTTGGATATACTGATGGTCAGACTTTCTGTCGTCTACCTATAACGACTGTCAAAGATCTACAAATGACAACCATGCCCAACGACTTTATGTAGTTCCCTAGGCACGGGGTGTCAGTAGTGTCCTAGATAAACTTAGAAAAGTACATATGAAATGAAAAATTCACAACGGTACTTGCCCGGTTTCGAGTCCGCAACCTCATGCACGAGACGAGGGTGACTAACCACGGGGCCATAACGACACTTTTTTACACATATTTACACTCATCTATATATATAGAAGGAGAAACTGACTGACTGACATATCAACGCACAGCCAAAACTACTGGGACTATGAGCGTGAAATTTTGCTCAAGGCTTCCTTTTATGACGTAGGCGAGCACTAAGAATGGATTTTCCAAAATTCAGCCCAGAAACGGGGGTCTAAAGTTTGTATGGAGAAACCTACTGTCATGCGGGCGAAGCCGCTGGCAGAAGCTAGTTGACTTATATTCTTGTTTACACTATATTGAGAATCCCAATGTTTTCCACATTAAATCTACTCAGATCTTCAGGCTTCCATATCTAACTTCCTTCTTACATTTTCTGTTACCAACTTTTTTTTAAAGTACAGTACACTAAACACTACCCTCTTTACGTACAGATGTGGGGTGCCCTTCTCCGCGGTTGCGCCGCCCGCCTGGCCACGTTGTCAGTGGCGCGCAACCCTTGGTCGGCGGCCAGGCGCGCGCGAGACCCGCCGCCGTCCTTCAGGCAGTTCTTCACCGCTTGCCTCGCCTTGACCGAGCTAGACTTCTCCTATTGTAAGATGCCGCCGGACGCGCTCAAGTAAGTCAATGATACCATAATTTGCTTTGGTTTGGTAAACAAAACAGCCTCCTCAACCCTTGATGGTAGTGTAATAGTTCCATATAAAGCTGATTTTTCTGAAACAGAGCAATGTTAATGACATATTGCAGCATCAGCAAAAAAAAAAATCCAAATAAAATATACTTTATTCAAATATACTGTACGAGTAAATAAGAGAACTTCTGTCTCTTTCGTGATGAAAAACGTAATCATTTTTGTCTTTGGCTTGTACGAAGCATATAGCGTATTCTTCTATTAATTAATTATTCGCCACTTCTTGGTGTATACTAAAAACATGGTTTACTTTTTAGTGTACTTGGATCATATCTTTTTAATGGGTAATAGGTGATTGATCCAATATGACTGAAAACTGAACAATTCTATAAAATAACGTGATTAAAACCAAACGTTACTATACTTGCAATTATGTCACACGACAAAAAAATGTTATTAATTCTTAACAACAATTTTTATTTGTAAATACTCACGGGAAACGATGCATTGTTTACCGGAGAATTATTTAAAAGAACGGGTCATTATGTATCGAGCTGTTTGTTCGTGTCAGTGTTTCGAGCTGAAAGATAGTGTGACATAACATTTTTATATTATGTTCATTTATAATTTTATCTTCAGATACTAGTTCTCTCCCTGAAAATAAGCTCGATTTTGCATAACATTTTTATATTACCAACGCTTCTGAGTACGTTCGTTTTGTTATATCAATGAGTTCAATAAGTATATCGAATTAGTTAATACTCCCTATTTTACGTCGAAGTGGGTTTGTTCACCGCGGTCGTATTTCGTTCATGGAAAAATGTTTACAACGATGGTTGGTATTGTGGTTTTTATTACTAAAGCCTGTATAATCTAAGAAGTACCGTTTGACAGTTCTGACAGATTGAAGAAAAGGGCCCATCCCTTTTCTCATATGGGATGGGCCCTTTTCTCTGGTATATCTTAGATTTACTAGTAAAATCTAAGATATACCAATAATGGGCTTTAACAGTAACATATAAATCTGTAATACTGTAATTGATTAGTAAATACAAGGGAATGAAATCAATATCTCTTAAGAATCTGAAATTATAGTAATCGATTTCTTTGACAGTTGGATCTCAGCTGAAAATTATGTGATACTAAATACTAAAAGACGCTTGGATTGAACACAGCGTTATTACTAAGTTCGATTATTCGGACATGTTTAACGATTTATATTTTTAGCCTATGTTACTCGGGACGATGCAAGGATTCTAACGATACCTCATACGTGTAAATCAGTTCAGTCATTTTGAAGTTATGGTGGAATAAAGAAACTCACATACATACATACATACATGAACCCTGAAGTAATTATAATAATACAAGTGAATTTGAAGAGTCGCAACACTACGGTAAAAAGGACCCTACTACGTGACTTTGAAACGAAGTCTAGAACAACAGCTTCCTATTGTATATATCGGTTATTTCGTTTATTTCGCCAAATTGTATATCTTATGATAAAATAAAAACAGCTTTATAATTCCATGGTTTTATGGAAAAGGGAATTGTATGAGTTACGCCTATACAAAGTTATTTCGGCTTAAAAAGTGTGAAACGTCAAACGGTACTTCTTAGATTTGATGGCCTTTACCTTATGACCTATGTCGTAAACGTCAAATGGCCAATGCATTTGGCATAGACGGACTATACAACTGCACCTTTAATGAGTCTGTGTGAGTTGAATGTCAACCTGTTCTTACTTTTGTCTGCAGGAGTTTACTGCTGGGTTTGGCATGTAACGAGAGTGCGACAGGCGTACAGTTGAATCTGTCGGGAGTATTATCTTCGTCGCAAGCAGCGCATGTGCTTGAGTCGTGTATTCACGGCGTTAGATGCTTGCAGTCACTGGATTTGTCTGATAACAGTAAGTTTTGCTAATTTCAAATTATTTTATATCTGTTTTCCTGACCTAATGCATAATGAAGATCTCCCCTGTAGACGTTCACATCTCTTTACGATAATTATCTATTTCGCTTTAGTCATAAAATAAATTTCCATTTTCGTACCAACAAATATTACTTACTGAACTTGCATCTAAGGGATTTCTTTCTTTTTTCCCAGGTATGGAATTCGAATTATCTGGTATTGTGAGAGCGATTGGGAAAAATCATTCCATTACACATTTATCTCTTAGTAAACTGACGGGAAAAAGATCGTATGCGCCGCCTTTAATACAGGTATGTGGAATTTAAACCCTTATAACACTAGGTTTAACTTCATTTTGAACGTTTTGTAATATTGTGTTTACTTGTAGGCTCTAGTCCACGTTCTACAAGAACCTGATACCGCATTGACGTCTTTGGATCTCAGCGATTGCAAACTAAAGGTAACTATACCCCACTTTGGTTTTTTGTGTGTGCTTTGTTTTTGTTAGTAACTGCGTGTCTTGTTTCTCTTCGAACTGTGAAGGCCATAATTTTATAGCAATAAATAAAACGATACATACTTTTTTAGAAAACTACTATTTGGATAAAAATAACCTCCATTTTTACTTAGCAAAATGATAAATGATGATATTTATTTTGCAAATAGGTTAAAAAAAAAACACTTTTACACGACATTTTTTTTTCGTCAGTTTTTTAAACTAGTTGAGGCCGGTGTTTCCTAGCTGACTACCCTGAGAAGAAACACCAAAACGAACTCAGGAGTCAAAGTCTCTTTTAAAGTCTATTCAGTGAACATGTAATGGTCAAATCATATGAGAATAGTCGAACGGTAAAAACGGGACCCTATTACTAAGACTCCACGGTCCGTCTGTCTGTCACTAGGCTTTATCTCATTAATAGTGACAGCTAGACAGTTGAAATTTTCACAGACGATTTTTTTCTGTTGCCACTATAACAACAAATACTTACTAAAAACAGAATAAAATAAATTGTGTAAAAAATGTTCATGTTCCGACTCGCACTTGGCTGGTTTTTCTTTTGATATTTCAAGGCTTCGTCAATAACACATTATTTGTCTTCAAAGTCCTCATTTATAATATTCGTTGCCAGGGTGATCTCTACGGGCTTCTGAACGCATTAGGAGGTGCCAGACGACTTCGTACACTGGACGTGGGAGGCAACCTCGCGGGCGACGCGGGCGCCAGGCTGCTCGCTAAGGCGCTGCAGTGCAACTGCACGCTGCAGACTTTGTACATAGACAGGAACGCGTTTAGCTTGCAAGGTAAAGTAAAATAAAATATAATATAAATCATTCTAACCAGTTCAGCTTATTGAAAACTTAAAAGATTACCTATAAATAACACAAAAGCTTGGTCTAATGTTGTTACTTGTCCAAGTTTTTTTAGGATAGTTACCAGTTACTTTTCATTTAAATTAAAATTTTATGTGTGCGTTCCTCTCTAAACATAACTGACTTAATTGACTACAGTATATATTTGATAATTTTTTCTCCCTTTACGGCAACGCCATTTCCATATGGGTAACGGAGACAAGGAACAGTAAAGATTTCACGTGTCGTAGTTCACTTAATTTTTTTTTAAACCTGTTTTTAACACCTGCTTAAAATTAACATCATAGTAGTACACCACGATTTACCACTGTCAAGTTCACATCACAACTAAATCACTAGCTCCTATAGTCATAAAGGGAGGAATTCTGAACTTAAAGAAAAAAAAACCAGGCAAGTGCGTTCCGTATAAACCTATGAAAACAGTTCAGTTCCCGAATTGAGTTACGAAAATTTTTCCGAATCGCAAAAAGTTTTTTTTTTGTGACGTAACTACATATTTACAATTTTTTGATTTTTTTCTATACTTGTTCTATGTGACCTTGCTTCATGCCAAATTTCAGAATTCTAGGTCAACGGGAAGCCCCCTATGAATTTTGATTCCCTTGAGAGTGTCGAAATATACGTTTTTTGCGACATAAACGGCCGCATCTTTTTTCGTTAACTCTGAAGTTTGAATTTTTCACAGCTTGAAGGGACCGCAGACCCGAGTATATGGTTTAATTTCAACTCGACAAATTTACGCGTTCCCGAGATAAAGGGTCTTGACAGACAGACAGACAGGCATAAGGACAACAAAGTGATCCTATAAGGGTTCAGTTTTTTTCTTTTTGAGGTATGGAACCCTAAAAAGGAAGAAAATGAATTAATTTGGCACAACACAAGGCACACAAGCAATAGATAGGTAAATATGAAACAAAAAAGAAGCAAAAATACAATAGTGAGTGTGCCTCACGGCGGCACCAAAATAGTTTTATTTCAGCATGATTGCCAGACAACTAGTGTAAAAAAAAAACAATGTAAGAACAAAAAGGCAAATATACCACTTTAGACGTCGAATCTAATTAGTATAAGGTCGAGCGAAACGATCTCGTTATTTTACAGCACCTCGACACGGACAGGTTTTAGATGCCGCATACAGAAACCGCGTAGCGGGGACCGCCTGCTCCCGCTTCGCAGTTTCTTGTAATACGGCGCGTTATTCCATATGGCCGCGACAAATAATAATACAATAAATTAACAAGGACAGCGTATTGGGACAAAGGGAAGTAATTTTAACCATTTTGTTAGAGTTCCCTTAATGGGGATACATGTAACGGGGATAACGGGCATACACGTTTTTCTAATCTTACTTGTATTAAATTTTTTATCCGATTAAATATTACGTTTAGCAACAATATCAACAAAAGTCAAGACAAGACATTACACAGCTATTTATTATTGTTTACTCAGGACTAACGGACATAGCGACGGCACTACGTCGCTCGGTGAGCGTGCGTCGCGTGGAGTTCCCGGGCTGCGACGCGGCGGCCGGCGGACGCGGCGCCAGCGAGCGAGTCGCCACGCTGTGGAGGGACCTGCATGAACGGTAACTACTTCTGTCAGGACTAACGGACATAGCGACGGCACTACGTCGCTCGGTGAGCGTGCGTCGCGTGGAGTTCCCGGGCTGCGACGCGGCGGCCGGCGGACGCGGCGCCAGCGAGCGAGTCGCCACGCTGTGGAGGGACCTGCATGAACGGTAACTACTTCTGTCAGGACTAACGGACATAGCGACGGCACTACGTCGCTCGGTGAGCGTGCGTCGCGTGGAGTTCCCGGGCTGCGACGCGGCGGCCGGCGGACGCGGCGCCAGCGAGCGAGTCGCCACGCTGTGGAGGGACCTGCATGAACGGTAACTACTTCTGTCAGGACTAACGGACATAGCGACGGCACTACGTCGCTACTTACCTTCTTCTATAGACTCCAATAAACTGTTGGAAAGTAAGCATGGAAAAATATCAGCAAATTAACAAATTGTCACAGGAAGCTAAATGTTTTGAGCTCGAATATAGTGCATGTGTAGTGCATGTCACGGGTTACGTAAAAGACTCGTGGCGGTCGCGGATGGTATTGAAATTGCTCTGTTGTAATTTTTTGCCAATGTTTTTAGGGTTCCGTAGCCAAATGGCAAAAAACGGAACCCTTATAGATTCGTCATGTCTGTCTGTCTGTCTGTCTGTCTGTCTGTCTGTCCGTCTGTCCGTCCGTATGTCACAGCCACTTTTTTCCGAAACTATAAGAGCTATACTGTTAAAACTTTGTAAGTAGATGTATTCTGTGAACCGCATTAAGATTTTCATACAAAAATAGAAAAAAAGCAATAAATTTTGGGGGTCCCCATACTTAGAACTGAAACTCAAAATTTTTTTTTTCATCAAACCCATGCGTGTGGGGTATCTATGGATAGGTCTTCAAAAATGATACTGAGGTTTCTAATATCATTTTTTTCTAAACTGAATAGTTTGCGCGAGAGACACTTCCAAAGTGGTAAAATGTGTGTCCCCCCCCCTCTAACTTCTAAAATAAGAGAATGATAAAACTAAAAAAAATATATGATGTACATTACTATAAAAACTGCCAACGAAAATTGGTTTGAACGAGATCTGGTCAGTAGTTTTTTTTTAGTACGTCATAAATCGTAAACCGCATTTTACCTTTCATTCAATCAACTCAAATATAAAAAAAAAAAACATTTAATTTACTTGCTGCTACGGAACCCTCCATGGGCGAGTCCGACTCGCACTTGGCCGGTTTTTTATTTTTTTCTGTAATGTTGAAAAGTCAGGATCACTGTAAAAATACAACAAAAGAAAAATACAGACAAGTGACACTAGTGACAGCGGCTAATCGCGATTATGCGAGCCAAACGTTAAAACGCGATTAGTTTTATTGGTGAATTCCGCCCTAAGACTGTGTATCCTTTAGTTGCCCTTTGCGTTCTAGGGCCATGGTCACTCTTTCAAACGTTTCCACAGCACATTGCGTAATTACTAACCGAGCTTCGTTGTAATCTCCTAGCTTGGCAAGCAACTGCAGCCCTGCCCAGACGCACACGCTCCGCGCGATGGCCCTGGAGCGTGCGTGGGCGGGCGGTGAGGCTGCAGCAGCTTTAGCGGCGCACGCAGCCGCCGCGCTGCCGCCGCCGCCGCTGCCTGCTGCGCTCGAGAGAGCTGCGGCCGCTGCACATCAACTGCTGCATCAGTATCTGCAGGTATGGTCCTTACGAAAACGTTGATCACTCTTTGAGTTTGTGTAACGTGTTACTAATCAACTGAAGAAACAGATGAGTTTTAGTCAGTAAAAGTCTGCCATCGTCTCGCTCCACCCAGAGCGGGGAAGTTATTTGAAGATTTCCCACGTCAATAAATTAAGGTACTTGCGCAGATTGATGTCATAAACTACTGAATAGTTGTGGTACACTAGCTGCTGTCAGAGCCTTCGCCCGCGTGAAAGTAGAAAATGATCCCAAGGGAACATGCTCCCGGAATAAAAAGTATCCTATGTGATATTCCAGGATATGGTCTACTCGTGTGCCAAGTTTCATCGAAATCCGTTCTGCTGTTTGAGCGTTAAGAAGTAATAAACATACGCACACACACTCACAAATTTAATGTTAATTTTGATTAGTGTAATTTTCACGTATATGATCTAATCATATGATTATGATATGATAATTTTTCCCCCGTTTTTCGCATCGTTTTTAATACAGCGTTTACACATTCGTGTTCGCCTGTCGTTCAACGAAACATTTCTATTCTATTAATAAAATATTTTGAATTTTGCATGCATGTGTAAACAGTGCACTCGCCATTCGCCTCGCGCACTTTGTATACAAATGTTTCGTTGAACGACAGGCGAACACGAATGTGTAAACGCTGTATTAAAAACGATGCGAAAAACGGGGGAAAAATTATCATATCATAAGATTAGATCATATACGTGAAAAAGTGCTCGAGGCAAATAGCGAGTGCGCTGTTTACACATAGTGCAAAATTCAAAATATTTTTATTTCACATAGGCCTACATGGGCACGTATAAAACGTCAGAAGCTAGAGCTCGATTCCAAATTGGTCGTTTGCTATGGAGAAGAACCGGCAAGAAACTCCATGGTTACTCTTTTAAAAAATGTGGTTGATGTTACAATATTTTCATATTACAGTATTAATAGATATTATGTAAGAACAGTGTAGACCAGTCAATATGCCCCATGCTCGCCACTTGCTTCATCACTCGTGCGAATGTTTAAAGGTGGTGTATCAAAGCTTCCCCCAGCATCACCCTGTGTTTGAACGATGACTCGCATATGTTGTCTTTTCACATTTATCTTACTAAGTACCTGTAAGATAAACGTATAAAAATAGGAATCATTATATGTAATAAAAATAAGTGTTAAACCCCCTCTTCACTGAATAACACCGCCTCCTTGTGGCCTGCAAAGTATGTACGTTCCCCAGAGGTGCGGCGAGGTGTTCGCGGCCATGGGCGGCAGCGGCGCGAGCGGCGAGCTGGTGACGCTGCAGGCCGTGCGCGACGCCATGGCGCCCTGCGGCAACACGCTGCAGGACCTGCTCAAGTATACACTACATATATTTACATTCATTATGTATTTTTTTTTTTTAAGAAACGAGTACGGAATTTTGAATTTTGACTGCGTTTCTATTGGTCCGCGTAATCAACATAAAGTCCGTTCCACACAAACGCAGTTTGTAGTTTGTGCGTGAGTCATGGCGGACATATATCCTGTAGTTAAGCGTACTAAGCGCCCTTTGCAATCTACAGAAAAACAAATAATATACAATTTGTTTAAATCGTTTCATGAGTCTGATTATAATAGTTCAAATAACGAATATTTTGACTACAGTAAATTTTAGACGTATTCAATATGAACCGGCCTTAACAATTTCAAAACAAGAACAAAGGCGTTGGCCCGCCCCGACCAATGACCCATCTCACTCTGTCAATATCGGTAATGTGCGAGAGACATACTTAGTACTCGTTTGTTAAAAAAAAACAGAGTATAGCTTAGAGTAATTGTATTTAAGGAGCCAGTGACTTTTCAATTTAGGTTATCCACTATATCGTGATCGTCATCTACAGCCCGACTTCGCCCACTGCTGAGCAATAGATCTCTCTTTTCTTGTGTCAATCCCCACACTCCTTTTTTTTTCAGGGCGGAGATCCTCATGGATATCCTCCGCCTTGGGGTAGGTGGAGGGGTCTGTTTGACTCTTACTGATTAAAACCCCATTGTTCCCTCGTACACTTGTGTCGGGGGCTGTGGGTGCAGTGTGATTTCGCTGCCTCGGCACTATCCCCCACACTTCTGAGTCAACCTCGTGTAGGTTCTGCCTAAGGTTGCCACGTACCTACTCTAATAAAAAATATGGATTATTTATTGTACTCTATTTAGCGGAGGAGTACTTTATAATCTATGAACACAATAAAGTACCCAAAAATATTCTACTTATTTTGCCTCTGATTTTGAATTATACTGAATGTAATCCTGCCAATCCGTTATTTTACTACAAGAATTTTGGAACCGAGAAGATCGGTTATAAATTTCAAAATAGCCGTAAAAGAAAAGCACGACTTCATTGAAACTATTCGGTAGTTGTGAAATATTTGTTTCGCAAAAGTAGTCGTGTCCCCCTTCCAAAATCACAATTAAACTCTTCTAAAAAAAATTGGCAACCCTACTTCTGCCTGCGATGGCAACAATGTCGTAAATACATAATATTAAAGCGTTACAAAACTAGTTAAAAAAGTCGCTTGGACAAATTGAATGTTTCCACATTGCTGCAGCTGAGAGAGGCCATGTCTAGCGGACTGCGGTAGACTAAATTGATCAATAAGTAGTAAAAAATAACACCATCTATTTGTACTTCCCCGACGTAATTAAACTAACTAATTTTTAATTTTACTTTTATTAGCTAAATGCACTGCACCAAACAAATATTTACTTTAATCATGTCGGGGTCACCACTTTAGGGTATTTAGTTGAGGGTTAGAGTGGAGGTCACCTACTGTATCAGAGATACAAATAATAAAAGTAATACGTGTTCTCGTAAACTGCATTTAATTGTGACTGAGCTTACGTGGCGGTGTTTTGATAACTCGACCACTTCTAGCAAAGTTTTACATCATAAAACAACGCGAAGTGGTTGAGTAATATATATATAATACCCTAAATATACATATTTACCTTTCTTTGTACTCATTTTCGGTCGACAGTAGCTGCACGAAGTATTTAAAACCATAACCAATGAATTCGAAAATGTATGACAGAAAATCCGTGTCGTAATGTGAAAATTTTCACAAACAGCGAACATTTCAGCATCTGAGAAATAATACAACACACGATATAATAATAATAACAAAAAAATATCGTCAATGCGTACTAACATCAATAGTTCCACGAATCACTGCTAATCTATTTAGCTGACTCAAACGAGATCCATTGAAATAGAATCAGTCATCGGGTTTACTCGCGACGATCACAATACCAATATCTTGTGGTTCATTCAAAGCGTACGTCCTATTACGCAGACGTTACCTTCTCGCGACGCCAACGTATATCGTGGGCAGTTCAAATTGAGCATTCGTTTGGTCTAGGAATGCTTTCAGTGAGGAATCAGTCCACATATGGCTCAGGCAGTGTGAATGCTCAATGTATGCCTCACGATGCTAGTACGCGATATGAAAGGAGGCAGAGTGTCTGCCGAGCGACTAACGCTCCCGATCCTCAGTCGCGTAGGTCGCTTAGCTTTCGCCAAAGGTTTAAAATGTGCGTACTAAAGTGTTTCGGTATACGCAGTCAAGCGGTGGAGAGTTTGGCGCTGCTAGCGTGCGAGAATGTGGACCACATAGACAGCGAGCCAATGCCCAGTGCGGATGGAGATATACCCGACTTGCTGACTCCTATATCACATTCTGGGGTAAGTTTCATAAACTATTATCTTAGTCATCATCATGTCTCTAGCCTTTTCCCAACTAGCTTGGTAACGGCTTCCAGTCTAACAGAATGCGGCTGAATACCCGTGTTTTATATGGAGCGACTCAGGGCTGCGCCGACCCCCCACAGCGCCTGTGTGCGAAACCTATGAAGCGCCTCTTTTTTTCACGGATCTTCATGTTTCAACTTATGTTTTTTTTTTATTATTTGTTAATTTTGACCGAAATAAATGTTCTCCAGTTTTATATACTTAGATAATATTTTTTGCGTAAAATTAAACTACACACGTGAATATTATCTTAGAAGACTTGTACAATAAGCGCATTATAATTATGTTTTGTTATTTACAAGGCATATGTTGCGCATAATGTACCTACTTACTTATCGATACTCCACTACAAAGAATATGTTGTTGTGTAAGTATAACAAAAATAATTTCGATGGCGGCGCCTCTATTGTCTTGGCGCCTGTGTGCGCCGCACACTTCGCACACAGGGGCGGCGCGGCCCTGGAGCGACTCCCTATCAGACCTCCACAACCCAGTTACTGGGCATTAAGGCATACACATTAGGATGTACCTAACTGGTTTACCTGCACAGTTGTGCAACATACACGCTCTGGTTTACCTGTACAACTCAACTGTACAGGCAAACTTAGGTATACCCTAACGTGTGTAACGTGTACCTTTACGATACGCCTTGGATAAGCTGATGGTTAGACTTTCTGGCATCTCGTAACAACTTTCAAAGATCAACGAATGACAACCGGGACTAACCATTATCTTAGTATATCTTCAAAAAACCGGCCAAGTGCGAGTCGGACTCGTGCTCGAAGGGTTCCGTACCGTCTGTAGCAAAAAAATGGCAAAAAAAATCACGTTGTTGAATGGGAGCCCCACTTTAATATCTATTTTATTCTGTTTTTAGTTTATTTGTTGTTAGTTTATTTGAAATTTCAACTGTCTAACTATCACGGTTCATGAGATACAGCCTGGTGACAGACAGATAGACAGAAAGAGGGATGGACAGCGGAGTCTTAGTAATAGGGCATAGTTTTTCCCATAGATTTCCACGTCTTTATGTTGTCTTTTCTAGCCAATCTACCATGATGACTTATTGACTTAGATACCTTCTAATTGACTTACGTCAGGCAGCTCGTTTGAGATACTGAAATGCTCAATTTGCTTTACTCTGTCTAATAGTATGACGTAATTATGGAAATTAACTTAAAGATATAAAAAAAATGGATTTATAGGAGGACGAAAACCATCAATTTGAGGCTCTTTATGATTAAATGCTTTCTAAGCAAAGTTTAAAATTAATTCTCTGATATATTATATAAAAGAAAACATCTTTATTATGTTTATGCTATACTTACCTGATTGAATTGATTGATTTCGAAACTAACCGTCTTGAATACATGAATCATCCATTATTCTCAAAATATAAATAACACTATCATGCAATCCTTGATTTCACGCTACCCAGAAGTTGGATTACTTGAATTTGGTAAGAACAACATTTCTTCATAATTAGAAATAATCATGATAGTATACATACATTACACCATTATAATCTTTTGTTTTATACTCAGAAAGATAATAGTGTTTATGAAATTCATTGATTGCTATACAGTGGTAGAGTGCGACCGTTTATTTCATTAATTTACATAAAATTCGACGGTTGTGTTAACTACAAACGAAAAGATAATAAAAGTGTTACGTTTAAAATGTTGAACCTAGTGTCAATTAGTGTCCTGTTCAAATGTTTTCGCATTTCAGCAAAGAAAAAAGGGATTCCTGAAAAAATAAAAATTGTAAGAAACGCGCGTCACTTTTAAAAAGTTAAATTTTTATTTTAACAGAAAGCTTACCTTTTATTATCAAGTTTTACATACATACATTTTGTTAGCATTATTCGTTGTTATCAATCATAAATATTTACATTGCATTCATGAACAACCCTTTCCTTTAGGCCACACCTTTGGGATGTCGCCGCCGCGAACGCGGTTGCCGACGCGTCCGCCCCAAGTCCGTAGCAGAGCAACAATGTAGCAGCAACGAAATGCTATCTCTGCCTCCTTTACACGCAGAAGCCGCAGACGCATTGGCCGAATTACCAGCACACACATTGCGACACCTTGTTAAAGGTAAGAACTCTTTGCTATAAACCCTATTTTTTAATTTAGAAACGAATACTGGCAAGTATATTCCATATTTGAATTGACCACGTCTATAATACGAAGACAGTCACAATGCAAGCTTCTTTTATTTTTCTTTATTTCGAAGCAAGCAACAACCTTCTCCTTATACATACACGTTTGCGTATTGAAACACGTAACATCTATATTATTCTTGTGTAGTTGTTCACGTTGCGGCGGCAAATTGTAGTCGTTCTAGGAGTATCATCGCATGTTTGATTTCTTACAGGTCGACCTAGACGAGCTAAGACAAGGGCGCCAACGCGACCAATAACTGATCAGTCGCAAGATATCGATGAAGGTATAAGAGTGTTGTAAACTATTGTAACATACGGTCAGATGTTGCCTTTCTGCATGATAATTTACGTGACGCCGCATCAATACGACGTTATTGTTTGTATAGATTCACAAAAGAAAGGAAATGTTTATTCTGACTTGAACAACATAAAATAAGAGATAAGATTATAAACAAAAACAATGGAATTAGGTTAATGATATTGAGGTTAAGAAATTTATGCGTAGCAATCTGCGTTTTCTGTACATTAACAATGAATGCTTTACACATTAATTTGCTTTTGACCTTTTTGTACAATAATATCCAATTTATAGGTTGTTATCAGAGATAATGGCAAACCTTGACATCGTCTCAAGTTTTCCTGCTGGTAACATATCGGTCACGGCCCGCAGCAAACAAACTGACTAGTTCTATTTTCTCCAGCGAATATGTGAAAGCAAATATCTCCGTCAGGTCTGGAAGAGTTCTGGCGTACGTGCCGCACTCCACCGGGCAGCGAGGAGGCGTCGCTGTCAGCTCGCACGCCGCTGACGTCGCGCTCGCTGCACTCGCTGTCCTCGCTCGCCTCGCCCTCGCCGCTCAGACACTCGCCCACGCTGCAGCGAGACGATACCATGTATGTAACGAACATATAACACGAGTACCTGCCGCATTCCACCGGGCAGCGAGGAGGCGTCGCTGTCAGCTCGCACGCCGCTGACGTCGCGCTCGCTGCACTCGCTGTCCTCGCTCGCCTCGCCCTCGCCGCTCAGACACTCGCCCACGCTGCAGCGAGACGATACCATGTATGTAACGAACATATAACACGAGTACCTGCCGCATTCCACCGGGCAGCGAGGAGGCGTCGCTGTCAGCTCGCACGCCGCTGACGTCGCGCTCGCTGCACTCGCTGTCCTCGCTCGCCTCGCCCTCGCCGCTCAGACACTCGCCCACGCTGCAGCGAGACGATACCATGTATGTAACGAACATATAACACGAGTACCTGCCGCACTCCACCGGGCAGCGAGGAGGCGTCGCTGTCAGCTCGCACGCCGCTGACGTCGCGCTCGCTGCACTCGCTGTCCTCGCTCGCCTCGCCCTCGCCGCTCAGACACTCGCCCACGCTGCAGCGAGACGATACCATGTATGTAACGAACATATAACACGAGTACCTGCCGCACTCCACCGGGCAGCGAGGAGGCGTCGCTGTCAGCTCGCACGCCGCTGACGTCGCGCTCGCTGCACTCGCTGTCCTCGCTCGCCTCGCCCTCGCCGCTCAGACACTCGCCCACGCTGCAGCGAGACGATACCATGTATGTAACGAACATATAACACGAGTACCTGCCGCACTCCACCGGGCAGCGAGGAGGCGTCGCTGTCAGCTCGCACGCCGCTGACGTCGCGCTCGCTGCACTCGCTGTCCTCGCTCGCCTCGCCCTCGCCGCTCAGACACTCTCCCACGCTGCAGCGAGACGATACCATGTATGTAACGAACATATAACACGAGTACCTGCCGCACTCCACCGGGCAGCGAGGAGGCGTCGCTGTCAGCTCGCACGCCGCTGACGTCGCGCTCGCTGCACTCGCTGTCCTCGCTCGCCTCGCCCTCGCCGCTCAGACACTCGCCCACGCTGCAGCGAGACGATACCATGTATGTAACGAACATATAACACGAGTACCTGCCTCACTCTGCCCCACAGCGAAGAGGTATCGACGATCTTGAACGACGTGGTCATCGCACTTTTAACATTGTGCACCATAAACTAAAAAAAAAAAACAATACATTAACTAGGATATTAGTCGGTCGAAATCGGTCGGAGGATTAAATATGACAGATGATTTAAAACAATGGATAGCTTAACAAGTCTGTTACAACACACCCTGTTGCGACAGCTATGCTGAACGCTTGTCAGTAATTTAGTTAACCGTGCTTTGTTTACACTGATATTATTTATTTATTTATCTTAACACCAACCAATATCTGCTTACAGGTACAGTGTGACTTCCGGTGAAAGCACACCGGTTTTATTAGAATGTGGTAAGTGAGCTTCAGAAAATAATGTAAACATAAAAAACATAAACATATTATAGAAAATTATACTCAGTACGTTTCACATTTATCACTTACAGAAGTGTCACGTTGCAAGTCTTCCGACAATGTAGGCATCAAGACATCGGCGTCTACGCCCCCGCCGTCACGATCCTCCGACAATGTGAACACAATGGGTAAGTAGTCTATAAACACACCGCTCATGAGGGGAAAAATAATTCTTATTTCATTATTTATTTCATAAAGAAGTCGGTTAATAAATAATGTCACCCCATGGGATAAAGTCATGAAATACTGAGCTATCATACACTTTGAAGGGTAATTACAATATAAAACACTGGTACACAATTTTGGTTAACAGCTCTGGCTTTCTTTGTAATACCTACTATCTGATCGAGTCTTGGATCTTTTGCATCTGAGTAACGTAATCGATAGTTTAGTACCGAATTTAAGTATGAAAATCGTATAGGTAACGTCAGGGAAATTTTTTGCTCATCACTTTTAATAAACCATTCAATTATATGGTGATAAAAACAATTTTCCTGACTGTACCATGACTGTTTTTTTTTTTTTCATTAGCTGCTCTGCTAATATCAACCTGAAATTCAGTTCCAAAGGTCCAATCATATCAACTCCATCTGATAGCATTTGCCTACAAGTGGTTGTCCCCCTCACCGCCTTTTCTGAATGTGCTAACACAGCTTATGTGCGAATTGTACGCTGGTGTACGTGTACGCTTCACAGGACAATCAAATCCTGCAACAGGATTATGGCCATTTATATTTATAAGCATAACAAATAAAGGAAAGGTTTTTGTGCAAAATATTTAAACTTTGTACAAGTCAAAAGGTAAAGTCCAAGATCCAAGAAAGTATCTTCATAGTTAACACCCATCAGGTGGTACGTTAGCCAGTTGGCGAAACTTATTTCCATACAATTAAGTTTACTACCCAGCTCAAGACTAAAAATGTTCAAATATTGTGCACATAAACAAGACGTATGACTTCGCTGTGTGCGTGTGTAACGAGTGCGTGTGACTAGGGAACGGGTGCGCGCGCACGCCCGGCAAGGCGCGGCCGTGGTCCGTGGCCGGCGTCAACCCCGACAATAACGCCGCCTGTACTACCGGTGAGATATCGCATGACGTCATTCATTTTACATATTTCTTTTGCATGATTGTTCATTTGCTCGTTTTATTTAACCAGTCAGTATCAAACCCGTTCGTTCTTGAATCTCGTTCGTAATTTAAAACATTGTCCTACAGTTGTATTTGTCCCAACTGTCAGTTCTGTCTACATTTATCTTATTTTTGATTTTACATCGGTGAAGCGATCTTTATAATTGTGGAGATAAAGTCTATTGGGTTGCTGTCAGAGGTTAAATAAAAGTGAAGGGATTGTATTCCAGCTACCTAAGCTGAATCAGCACATTCAGCTGAATATGCCTTCATAATATGATACTTCTGGGCCTTTGTAATTAAATAATCATAATCAAAATTAGGCCTCACACGTCTTAGTCGACAATTCTTAAAAGTCTAAAAACATCTGCATCCCATGCCGGATAAACCAAACGCCATAAATAGTCTGTAAAGAAAATAACAAAAGGCGTTATGTTTGATATTATTTTTATTGTTTAGCCTAAACTGCCTGCCTGCATTGCATGGCAAATAATATCTTACAAATAATTTTAATCCCCCAAACTATTCAATTTTATGTCGATCTTGGAAAAACCTGCGAGCATTGTTACAACGCAACGTACAAAACGACACAACTTAGCTTTTTTTGGCGCATACACCAAAGCAATAGTCTATCCAATACATGGAAGGTTTGGATGATGGAGCACAGAAACGTTTTTTTTATTATTTTTATTATTGTTAGGCTCGCGTTTGACCACTATCTCACCTGATGGTAAGCGATGATGTGGCCGACGATGGAGCACGCTTGCCTAGAAGTAACCTATTCACTCTTGACTTAAAGACCCCTAGGTTGTAGCTATCAGGAAACACAGACTCCGGCAGGGAATTCCACTCCTTAGCTGTACGCATTATGAATGTGTTCCCAAAACGCTTTGTACGTACGTTTTGCGCGATTGGGTGGAATGTCCATCATGTATCGGTGGCTCTTAGTTCAGTTTCACTGCTACCTTAACTTTTTTTATAGACTCGTGATTATAGCAATTGCTAACTTCGGTATCTAATTTTACAGACAAAAGAAAAAGTTACCTACTCTTACCGAAACAGACTTACGATGATGAACTGCAACCAATTATTTATTTTAACTTTTAACACATTGCATGTTTCATTAATATTTAACTTTAGATTTACTTTGTGAATATTTATTAAATATATATAGTTTTCTTTTCCTAATGTGTCTTTATTGGTACTGTTTAAGATTATGAAAATAAAAAATATGACAAGATGGATAGTTCCAACATATTAGTAGAAACATTTTGTTTTACTTTTTTATATGGCAGAAGATAGTTTACTCCTGATCTAACAATACTAGGACATTAATTTTTCCATTGAATATTTTACACATGTATTACGAGTACATACATTTCATGATTAATTCTCATTTGATTCTTTTTTTTTGTGTACGAAAACATCACGAGTTTTAATCAAAAAACAATATCTGGTGTTAATGATTAAAAAAACTGTCTATATGATATCCCTTTGGGCCGTCTTATTGCTATTTTGACGCATCAATTTGGCATCCAAATATGAATATCTATCATTTGTCCCCAAATCATTCTTCTAACTTCGACGTGACAGTGCTCGGCGAATATCTCGCTGTGATGCGTGGTTAGTATTTGATGTTTTGGTGGTGGTCTACAGAAGGCGTGGAGGGGTGCGTTGGCGGCAGCATCGTGGGCATCACACCGGGCGCCGCACTAACCAGTAACCAACTTTCAGACGCTATTCTATACTGAACGATTGTGCCCTGTGCCGTCTCGCTGTATAGGTAAACGCTTGACGCAGCTTTGTGTGCTTCTGTTTTAACGGCATGCTTTGTGACTGAAAACACGATCATTTTTAAACAATTCGTTAGAAACATGAAAATCTATTTCATTTAATTCAACTCACTTTTTATAAAAATCAATATGTTTTTTCTTATTGTAGAAGGTTTCTGTGAGCCTTTCCCGATATCTTTTACCTAAATATATCAAAATACCTGTGCTATAGTTTCTACATACAGGTAATGATCAATGTAGATATTTGAATTTAAGTAAATAAAAAATAATAATATCAAAGAGTACCGAACAAATGAAATGATAACGTGAGCATTTTTTTAAAATATGTAATCATATTGAGATAGTTTTCTAGACAGCTGCAATACGCGCTACTGACAATCGTCTTAGGTTTATACTTGGGAGACACAAGCAAGATCCATGTTAACCATTATTTTTTCAACTTCTACCGTTGTGGAAAAAATATGTGTTAGCTCGAGTTTTTGGCGTGATTTCTTCGAGTGGAGTTCAGATTCGCAAATTGATTCCTAGACATTTGAAATAAAAAAAGCTATACCAATTTTTCATCACAATATCCATGATATAAAATTGGTGTAGTTTTCTATCTCAAATGTCTGCGCAACAATATGTGGAATCATTGAAGCGTGATCTCGGTAAAATGGAGCTGAGAAATTTATTGTAGTGTTGACTACCTCAGCGAAGTTTGCCGAGAAGGTTGACTTGATACATTTGCTGCAAAATACTACAAAAACATTAGAATATGCACATCTATATTCTAATGGTAAACAAATGAACAATTCATACGAAGACATGGCAGGTGTAGTATCCAAGCCAATAACATTAACAAGAAAATAACACATGTTAGCTCTTCATTTGTTTTATGCTCCGTGATTGTAATGGATCCTGTTGGCTCCATAGCTGGCGCTGTATTTAAGAACGCAGTGTGCACAAAACTATTTGCATGATATTATTCATTTGCATTCTGGATTGAACTTGTTATAAATAACAGACACTTACGCTAAGTTGCATGCCTCTAAAGGAATGGAATGTTATCACTACTTAATATAAAACATATTCATATACTGGTGTAATTAATGTCTATACATATAATATACAACAGGTAAGAATTTAATAAATGGTCTAAAGAAGGCTTTCGTGAAATCCTCATTAAAGTTTTATTAATTTGATGTTAGCATCATTATCGTAAAACAATATTAAAGCTATCAACAAAAAAACTATGCTAGACTTAACACTACACTTAACAAAATAGAATAGCATGTTTGAGATAGTCATTATTTAAGGTTGTAGGCCAGGGATGGTGAACCCACTGGAGAAGTTCTAATTCTATTATAATAGCGTGATGCACCTAAAACAGTCGTCTAATGTACTTAAAGTTTACAAATATTTCCAGCATTTATTTATTTAAACTTCATGTACAATACGGCCAACGTAACTTGGCGACCCTGAACATAGGCTCTGCGAACTTTAGCAGATGTACACTCGTAAAAAAAACTGTTATTGACGTTAATTTTTTTAAACCAAATTACGAGTAAAAATTTACTAATACAGGGACCAAGTACAAATAAAATAAATATTAAAACATTTTGAGACAGAAAGCTACAAAAATAACTTATGAATTAAAGAAACAAACCTAACACTACACAAAAAACTTAACAATATAATAATAACAACCAACGAAAACTTTTGTCACCGCCTGTGCTCAAGACAGAGACAGCGACACGAAAATAACCCCAATGCTAACGTGTGAGTGAGACATATTACTGCGTACCGAACATTACCGAATAAGTACGAAGCTTTACGAAGTTACTGAAGAGAGATGTCCAATACGCGTGTCTGAGGGTGTTGTTTTATCGATTTTTTTTCAAATCTATTTAAATTAAGTTATATAAATATATTTATATTCAATTTTCTATGGAGGTTTAAAATATTCTCAAACAATCGTTATTCTAGTAGTTGTTTATAAATAACTGATATTTAACTAAATCATGTCTTTCAACCAAAAAAATAAAATTTTATTAGATTTTTTTTTCATTAAAGTCGAAATCTCGTTTACTAACGACAACATTCACTATGTTTGTAAATCTATTTCGTTCAATATCTCATAGAAACAAAAATTAATAAATTCCAAATCGATGAAAATCGATTGCGATATTTGATTGAATAAAAGGTCCATTGAGTTTTTACATAGAGTCAGTCTCTAGCCTAGACCTCCGCCCCGCGCACGTCGCCTCAGGCCACCATTTTGTTCCTAAAAAACGTTCGTGCGCAGTCTTCTGCGCAAAGTTCGGGCTCGCCAAGATATAACGGCCGTACAGTAGAGTAGTGGTATATAGGCGGACTTAATGCAACAAGGCATTCTTTACCAGTCAACCTTTGGGTTAAAAAAGACAACACTATTGCAGGTCAAACATCTACGCGAACGAAGGCACGGATAAGAGCTATTAATTGTAATAAAACAAAAACAATCAAGAAACCTAACAGAAACATTTTCGACTTCTACGCGGAGGAAGTCGCGGTCAAAAGATAGTTTAATTAAATAAAAGAAAAAATATGGTGTGTATTCAAATCACCTACATGTTGTATAATATGTACTAACTAACTAACAATATTAGATTGTATTATCTGAAAAATAAATTGTATTATATCTTACGTGTCCGAATCATTTTGCCACGTGCCGCCACTGGCACGCGTGCCATAGGTTCGCCATCCCTGCTGTAGGCTGTAAGAAGGTATTTAGTCTGTTTTTGGTTAAATATAGCTCTAATAAGGCCAAAGTATGCCAGCAAGTATCATAGTATAGGAACTGTAGGGGTAATTACAAAAAACTTTGTTTTTATGAATAGTGCTATGAAGTAGTGTTACCAATAATTATCTAGTATTTAGTGGTCTATATTCTGCTTTAATATATTATACCGCGTAGATATTCTAAATATTGTTTATGATTGAATTCTAATTTTGCTACCTTTAATTTCCAGGTTCAATGTTACGAGATCATCCTTTAACTCCAGGTACGACTCAAACATATCAAATATCAATATTTACTTTTTATTTATTTTTTTGGTTTTTAGTGATGTGATTATTCACTTTATTCATTCAATATACATTAATTAAATTTTTAAATATATTTTTTAACAAAATCATATTTAAAAAAAAACATTTCATCATCATCTTCCTGCCCTTGTCCCGTGTTATTTGGGGTCGGCGCAACACGTTTTTTTCTTCCATTCTGCCCTGTCACTCGTCATACTATCACTAACTTCCTTTTCTTTCATATCACTCTGCACA
This sequence comes from Mythimna impura, assembly GCA_905147345.3. Lineage (NCBI taxonomy): Eukaryota > Metazoa > Arthropoda > Insecta > Lepidoptera > Noctuidae > Mythimna > Mythimna impura. The sequence goes on along the minus strand of LR990357.1, from coordinate 14,450,395 downwards.
CAATCCATCCATCTTTTCTTTGGTCTCCCTCTCCCTCTCCATCCATCCACTGTGTGTGTAAACTCATAACTCTTTTAGTAACATGCGTTTCATCCCTCCTCTTCACATGACCATACCAAGACAAACGATTCCCTTTCAACTTTTCAGTCACTGGCGCCACTTTCAAACTTCCCCTAATATACTCATTTCTCACTTTATTCATTCTCGTCACACCACACATCCATCTTAACATTCTCATCTCCGCTACGTGCAATCTTTTTTCATCCGTCTTTTCACAGCCCAACATTCTGATCCATACAGTATGACAGGCCTTATCACGGACTTGTAGATTTTACCCTTCAACTTGAGGGGCATCCGTGGGTCACAAGTTGTTCCCGTGACCTGTCGCCATTTCATCCATCCTGCGTTGATCCGATGTGTTACGTCCCGGTCTACCTCACCATCCCCTTGGACGAGTGACCCGAGGTACCTAAAGTCGGAGCAGATCGGTATGGGTGTTCCAGCGAGAGATAAAGGCACTGGATTGGAGAGACCGCCGAAATCGCAGAACAAGTATTCCGTTTTGGTTCTACTCAATTTCAGGCCAACACTCTCCAGTCTGTGCCATCACACCTCCAATCTGTTCTGGACCTCTAGGCCACTCTCGGCAACCAACACAATGTCATCGGCAAACAAGCCTCTTCCTGAATGTCCGACGTCAGAGCATCCATTATCATCAGGAAGAGGTAAGGGCTGAGAGCCGACCCTTAATGTAAGCCGACAGCCACATTGAAGCTGCCAGTGGTGCCCACTGTAGACCGGACTTGGGTACTGCGTCGACTGTACATCGCTCGGATCAACTGCACATACTTCCCAGGCACACCTTTCTCCTTAAGGGCCCACCACAGAACCTCACAACAAAAAACAAAACATTTAAAAATATAAAAAATAGTGTCCCACCGGTATCGGGAACAGGGTCCAAGCTGCCGGCGGTCAGGGCTCCTGAGAGAGGAATCTCCTAACGATACGCGCCGTGTCTAGGAGTACTGCTTTCTGGATCAGGCCCTTGATCCAGCTGCCTAACGAGAGCCTCCAGATGTTGTTCGAGGCTCTTGGCTATTAAGCCATTGGCCGTTACGACTATCGGCACAATGATTGCTCTATCCACTTCCCACATGTCGACAACCTCGCGAGCTAAGTCAAGATACTTAGTTTGCTTATCTTTCTCAGCTTTCACGAGGTTCTCGTCATGAGGGACCGCTATATCAACAATCATTGTGCGACGCTCTAGTCGATCTATCACCCGGTTTTCAGTGATGTTATTATTATTATTATATCTAGCCTATAGGTAGAGCAGTGGTGGCCGAGTGGTAACGGCCCCGACTTACGAGTTGTAGGTCGCGGGGTCAAACCCAACCAGGCGTACTTTGTGTAATTTATTTCATCACCACTGCTCTCAAAACGGTGAAGGAAAACATCGTGAGGAAACCGGCATGTCCTAGAACCAAAAATTCGAAGACATGTGACATCCATCAACCCGCACTGGGCCCGCGTGGTGGATTATGGCCCATTCCCTCTCCTAGAGAGGAGACCTTAGTCCCAGCAGTGGGAACATTAAAAGGCTGATTATGCTATGCTAGCCTATAGTATCTCACTGCTGGGCAAAGGCCTCTCCATTATTTCCATTATTCCCGGTTCTTCCGCCAGACACTTCTTGCCAATTCCTAGTAATGAGAAAGTAAATGATTTCTTATTTTGTTCACAGAGGGCACTGAAACCTAAGCCAAGCTCGGGTGCAGTCAGCGTGACGGAGACAGTTCGTGATAAGTTGAGCAGGGTTCAATGTCCAGATGTTACACAAAAACGGATTTTATTCCTGGATGCTCACAATTGTGCCAGTTAGAATGTTAACGTTTTAGACAGTAAAATAGTTACTGATTAGGATTCTAATATTGTATTTGAATAAAACTGATCGCCAATTTAGTTACTGTGCGGAAACGATACATTTTTAACTTCTAACATTAAGGACATTATGAATTGATGATAACACGGTCATAATAATTCCAAGTAACTTATGGTAGATTTAAAATTAAAAACATTGTTATAATCATTTTCTATTTACTGTGATTCAGTTAGTATTATGTTACTGATTCGTGTAGTCATTAATATATTTTAATCGCTTATAATTTATAGATATTCGTAACCTATCCCACTAACGGATATATTATTTTGAGTGGGATATATATTATTTGATGTAATGAATTATTATTTCGTATAAACAAGATTATTTGTAATATAATCTCATGAGATTAATATTTATTTAGATTGAAACAGGTTTTTGCTTTGCCATTGAGCTTGCCGTGGTTTCTTGACAGACAATCTTTCTTCCATTTTTATTAATTCATGTTTTAAACGAGTGCCACTTTCAGTATTGGACTCACCATGTTTTGGGCATTGATCAAATTAACTACATAGTTAGATTTTAAAGCATCTGGCAACAGAAAATGGAGATATTGTCTCTTTTCAGCTGCATTAAAGCTTTTGAAGCTAGATTCATGGTTACCTTTTAACGCACAAGTCTTCAGATTTTGGTAGGTACGCTTTTAGCGTATGTAGGGTTATTTCACATTTTATTGTAAAGTATTATTGCATTCATGATAATACGATTGCTAAACGGAGATCATTGAAGATTGATATAATGCTTTGTTGACATACGTGAGACACCCGAGGAATAGCATACCTCTTGTATACTTACATGCCATAATGATTAATGTTATTGTTTTTAATTTCCGCTTGGGGAACCAGAATAGCATAAGCCATGTAAGAGAAACTTTCCGTTTACAGAGCCATACTTGATTAATATTCTGTAATGTGTTGAAGGATCGATCTTATTACGTTCTCTGAATACGCTCTTGTATCTATCGAAGATATTAACAGTTTCGTTACCAAGAACATACAATACTCGTTCGTGTACCCACAACCCGCCTCCCGAGTTGTTGTTATACGTAGCTATTGTTGACTTGTGTGACCCGACTATCGAATCCAACTCTAAGGCCTGTTGTTCACGGATCGACGAAGCGGCAACGACCACGACGTTGGACGACGTTCCCGCTTCGTCTACAGTGTTTCATAGTTTTGTATGTGGGCTGTGAGCGGGCGTACACCAAGCGTATAATGACGAATACGCGGCTATGAAGCACGCGTCCGTGGACAGTAGGTTTTAGTATGTTTAGCATACTTAGATTTTTCAATTATTATACGACCCCTATACACTCCTTCCTTCATCCTTGGCACTGAAAGTATTAATCAAGTATGCAGTTATGTAGGGTTCAGAACACAAACAGTTTTAGTGGCGACGAAAATATGATGTAGATATCTTTCTTTGAATTCGTTCAACATTGTGTCACTGAGGTTCTAATATGGCGTAAGTCATTATTAGCGGAGTATGTATATTTGGTACAATTGGCGGTTTGAAAAAAGGTACCATTTGGTAAAAAAAAATCACGAAACAAAGTTTCAGCTAATCAAAAAACAAAAGCTTTAACAATACTTCTCCCATAAAATGAATAAAATCTCATCATTTACTATTGTTATTTTGCTCTCCTGTAAAATAGCCATTATTGACTTACACACTATTAGAACTTCACAATTGACGATTGGTAAGTTAGGAACTCGGTTCAGAAACTAAATTGGTCTTAACTAGTCATATTTTAAAAGGCCTATATAATTAATTACGCACAATTTATTTACGTCCGGTTTATATTATGAATTTTGAAATTAATTCGTTTGTAATATAATTTACCATGACAGATATCTTCCAGTTTATACATTCCTTTGTAAATTTTAAACTAGACATGAAGTATTTTGAAAATATTGAACAAGTGTGATTTTAAAATGAAGTTCAAAACGTGAAGTGAATTTTTAGATTAGTGCACTTGCAGAGATGTATGTAAGGTTCAATTTTGCGATAATTTGGTGAACGTAGACGACTCGCCCCATACAGTTAAGTGTTCATTAGAGTAAATATTTGTAAAACGATTACATTAATTTGTCTCTTGAATTCATAAAGGCTGTCTCGTACTGGGGTTTCCTGTATGTATAATTACTGATTGAACTAGATGTATATTGCTAAATTATTTCATAGTATTTTTATATTCATTCCAATTTAGTTGGTTTTATCTAGCTCTTTGGTACCAGACTGATTTTAAGGTACTTTTATTTTATGGTGCAATTTATGTCTAGAGCGTTGTGATAATCGTTTAAAATTACATACAATATACAATCTATGTGTTTTATTGGCATCACTTGATGTGACTCGATACTCTACAGTACCTATCATCCGTAATCAATGTTTGACACGCCACACTACAGGCAATACGTTGAGCCACTATGGCCCTTTTGAATTCTGATCGGTCAGCCGGTAAAAACTTATAGGATCACTTTGTTGTCCGTCGGTCCTTTTACCCAGGAACGCGTGGAGGTATTAAGCTAAAATTAATATAAAATACTGCTACCCTTGGAGCGAACATAATCTAAAGATAAAGCCGTTTATGCTCTGTCTATGGCGTATATTTTGACGCTCACAAGGAAATCAAAACCCTATGTAGGGTACTTCCCGTTGACTTAGAATCTTGAAAGGAAAGAAGGTCTCATAGCACAAGTAAAGGAACAAGTTTGAAAACCGTTATGTCGTTACAGCACAAAATAACTAAACTTTTACGATTCCGAAAAATCTTCGAGATTCGATTTGGGAATCGAACCGTTTACACAGGTGAGGCGAGGCGAGTCCGACCCGCACTTGTTTTTGGATGAGCCCTCCATACCACACTCTTCTGAACCACTACTTCAAATCATGAAAGTCAGAATGGCGGCCAAAACAAAAGTGCAAAGCAATGAAGCTCCAAAAGGGTCCAGGAGCAATCATCATATCAATCAGGAGCAATTATCATCAGCAGATAGAAGAGAACAAGGCCATTAATTACAACCACAAAGCTCGATGCTCGAAGGAAGTTAAAAACACTCTTTTTAGAGCATATTGCACCTGTTTTTATTCGAGCGCCTTGTGGGTTAACTATACTCAAAAACAGTACAGCGCCCTACGAATCCAATACAACAATGCCTACAGGGTGTTGTTGGGGCTGCCTCGGTACTGCAGTGCGTCGGGGATGTTCGCCGAGTCACGCGTTGACTGCTTCTATGCGACGATGCGGAAACGGTGCACATCCTTGGTGCGCAGGGTCCGCGCCAGCTCCAACACCATCCTGAGGATGATGGCTGAGAGATTTGACTGTCACTACATTAACCATTGTTGCATCGTTAATGTAGTGACTATATAAATATTTTCATAAGACTTTAATTGGAATAATTTATTTTACGAGTAATTGATTTTATTTTGACATGGAATGGAAATGAATTGAATTTTAATGTAACCTATATAATTGTGTATCTTTGTGTGTATTTGTGTAAATTGTAGTGTTTTTTTTTTTAATATGGGAATAATTTCCTGACAAATAAATGATTATTATTATTATTATTAAAGGGTAATTTACAACTTAGATAAGCTCAGCTGCTAAGCGCTACGGATAAAAAGGAAAAGTCCTAAATTGTGTCACATTTGTTTCCTGTACCAAATAGCCCACCAGTCTAAATTCGACTGGTGGGAGGGAAATCATCAAACCACTTCTCCCACCCTGGATAGAGCGAGAGGGAGTGTGAGACTTACTAGTTAGAACACGTTCTTGTTCCTTTAGTTGCTTCTGCGTTCCACGGTGACTTTCGAACAATTCCACAGCCCATGGTAGAAAATGCTTGTACAGTTTTACTTGTGCATAGCGGAAGCACGAAAGTTCATAATATTACATCTACATATCATAAATCTGTAGAAGTTTTTAGTTGTGCGCGCATCACGTAAAATGTACGACATCGATGTAGATAACTTTTATATATTAAAATTGTAACTTGATATATTACTTAGGCTTTGTTTCATCACAATCGGTTGACTATATCGAAAGATATACTACATCCATTGAATGTTATAGACCAAAATCCCAGAGCTGTCTGACATAACTTATTTTCACATGGATGAAACCTTAGGTTCTCAGTAGCGGCTCATGTGCTTTGAATACCTGTGTGCTTGTGGAGCTCCACCTTGGAGCCCCTGGGCAGGTATCAGGTCACTACAATTTGTCTGACTAATGAAATATAACTTTGTAATAATTACCTTAATAACATATTTAAAAATCAAACATGTAAAAATAAGTAAAGTTTATTTACTTTTTGTGGAGCTTTAAAGCGTCTGACAGAAGGTTTGGTCCATGTAAAGTGTCTGACACTTATGATACTACTTTAGTTTTGTCTGACACTTATGATTTTACTTTAATATTCTACAAACAGGTATATAAAAATCAGCCATAAAAAAATAAGTAACTCGTTATTAACACGCTTTTATTTTTCCCTTTCTCACCTGGCACCTGCTCAGGGGGAGGTCCACAAGCACACAGGTATTCAAAGCACATGAGACGCTACTGAGAACCTAAGGTTTCATCCATGTGAAAATAAGTTATGTAAGTTATGAAATAAGCTCTGGGATCTTATTATATTAGGCGGTACGAAGTTCGCTGGGTCAGCTAGTTACCTATATTTTTTGTATATCCGCCTATTAAAATTTAGAAGTCTATTGATTTTTTTTTTGTCGTTTAAAGTTGCTCCTAACTGCAAGCCCGAGGGTACAGGGGTAAAACTTACAATTGCATTGAACCTTTTTGACATAGCGGCTCAGGCTTATGATCAACTAGCTTCTGTCAGCGGCTTCGCCCGCGTGATAGGTAGAGTGGTCCGTTTGTCTAAATCGCTGATGGTGGCCATGCCAGTGTCAGTCACACAATAACCACAAACGACAGAATGACTAGCAACACACACTAATGCAAATTTACACTGCTACTGTACCCTAAAATTATTCAATAAATAACCACCAGTAGTGGGTGAATATTTGTGCGTAGGATGTTAGGTTGTAATAAAACGAGAATGAGAATGGACACGTTTCGATATATTGAACAATAAAAAATATATTTACAGTCTTATTCTATTGAATGCGAATAATCTAAAATATTCGTCATCTTCATCACCCGCAATATATAAATCAATATTTTCCTGAGCAACATTTTGCAATGTAGAAAGTCATTTTTCAATAATAAGGATGTGCCAAAAAGCTCAATCTAAGCGCTTTTCAAACTTAAGGGTTTGAGGAATAGTCCTGTATCTGCTATGGCTAATCAATAAATTGAATTCGTTGGAAGTCTTGATTTTTTAAAAGCTGAACCTATTCATTTCACAATCATAATTTCCTTTATAGGAATATTTCAAAGTCTTTAAACTATGTACAGAATTACAATACTTTAATGGTTGTTACAATACAAAATCTAGTATTAAATATGTATACTGCAATTATGACGATAAACTAAAATGCCTTAGAGCATATGGTTTACGTTTTAGAGGCTTCGTAGGGAATGTTATGAATGTTTGTTTGATACAATTGAATATTCATACAGCCCCTACAAACATAGAAACATGTCGCGCTTAACACTTATTTAAATAAATTAAATCGAACTTACTGAACTCGAAATAATCATCTTTTAATACAAGAAAGGGTTTCCCTGGAAAAGGCAATTTGAACATTACGCATCTGGGGAAAGAATTGTCCGAGATATATTTCATAATGATCAAAAAGACTTGGTGTAAAAACAAAAATGCAATATTTTAGATGTCACTTCTATAAAAATAATTTAAAACTAGCGAGATAATTACTCCTATACTAGAAAAACCTTTGGAGGTTGACATTTCAGGTTTTAATGTAAAGCCATTTTTAAATTGTAAGAAACCGGTAATGTGTGCTAACTGCACGTAGAATCGTGTAAAATGTCAAACTCTAGTTTCTGGGCGCATGTCCACCGCACCGAGAGACGAAAATAAAATTATTTTATTTTATGAGTGGTTTCTCGTTAACATAAGAAGTTCTCGTCCGCTTAGCCGGACTTGCTTGAGGCGGCTTAGCCGGTAAATATTAAAGCCTCGATTTATGTACGTGTATTTCGTAAGCCCGACATATCAGTCAACCACGACCACGGCGTTCGCAGTGTTTAGCGGAAGCTCTAAACTCTACGCTTAGATGTCATTTTGGTCTTGGTGACGGTTCTGCTGGACAAACACCATAGTTATGGTAGATCGATCTATAACAATAAATTACAACTATAGAATTTAAATTCGAATACTATTTATTCAGAGTTTAACTAGACAAAGAATTCGTAAGTATGGAAGTCATAACCGTAATTTCTCAAAATTAAATTGACAATCTCGTTCGTGAAAAATGTAGACTACGACATTTTTATTATTACAAAATTCTTAACGCTAGATGAAGCTACTAGTGTAGAAGAGAAATTCACACATAAACTAGCCTGATAGTTGGTAAACATATCATCATATTACTTATCCATTAACAGGGCAACACATAATGTGTTTTTTCATTTAGAATAAAATGTTTGTCTCAAATATTGATTGTGTGAATACCCTGCGCTTCGTGGATCGCTACATGTGAGGGAACATGTCACGGCTATGGAGAGGAACTAATGCTTACAAAAATTGAGATCTGGAGACATTTACTCGCAATCTTCTTCAGTGTGTATCAAATATATATTTCTTTGTTGGAGTTATACATTGAGAATTACAAAAGGGACATTTCGTGATGTTTTCACGATGTCAACTTGCTTTGTTATAAACACCAGTGTTAGACTCGTCGCACTCATCGTGACCATTGCATGACAGTGAACTGCACAACTACGGTGTTTACCGCGAACATCAGGGATTTGGTGCCATGTCTTTCTTTGGTTCTTCTACACTGCTAATGTTTTTGACGTCATCCTTTGAATCATCCGCTAAAAAAAAAAATACGAGTCAAATTAGCAACTTATCTTGTACATGTGGAGTAGCGATTAATCATAAATTTCTTATTCACAAAAAAATTGCAAGGGGAAAATCAATTAATAACGTCTAGCTAGTACAACATAGAGTTCACAATATTGATTGAAGAAGGGAATTCCGTCGCTAGACGATAGCTAGTTCCGTCTTGCAAACTATTATTCTAAATTGGGGACTACTTGATGTGACCGTCTTAGACCATCAACGCTGTAAATTCCTTTCCTAACTCCAATTCTTATGCAATGCTTACATAAAAAAATATTCTCTAATTTTACGAGATGCTAAACGACACGAAAGTTACAAAATGCGAACATGGTTTGTGTTCTGGCAGAAGCTAGATAGATAGGAAACTATCTAGCTTCTGCCGTTAAAAAAGTAAGAAATTATCTCGGAACATAATCCTGGTTTAAAAAGTATCCAACATGGACTACCTGTGTCAATTTTCATCCATTCAACCATTTAAATGTGAAGGAGTAACAAACATTACACACATACAAACTTACACTTTTATAATATTAGTTAATCACACTAATATTAGTGACTAAGTTTATCTAGGACATTACTGCCACCCTGAGCCTCCGAAAGCACGTAAGGCTATTGGTCCCGGTTGTCATTCGTAGATCTTTGAGTTGTTACAGGTGGGCAGACGCCTGAAAGTCTGATCGGTTCATCCAAAGAGTATATATGGTGACTGGTAATTAGTGTACGATACTTAAACACGTATATGTGCTCATGATAACCAACAACTTTTACTATGGGAACAAACCTGAGATCGCGAAAAAAAAAAACAGCTGTTCAGTACATTTATGTTTACCTAATGTACTGAACAGCTGTTTTTTTTTTGCGATTTAGGCTTTACTCCCATAATAAAAATTGTTTGTTATCATGAGCACAATTACGTGTTTAATTATCGTACACTAATTGCCAGTCACCCTATATAGCTCCATGTAAACTCGGGTATTCAGCCATATCCGTTTAGACTAGAAAAGGTTATGGAGATGACTAATATTAGTGACTTCATAATAATAGTCCAATTAGTCTAGATTTGAAATGAATGCAATCATTACTCACATTTAATTTCATCCTTGATTGTGGATCCGTCCTTGTCCAAGCGCGGACGCTTGCGCGGCTGCGGCGTCCGGTACGATCTGTTGTCGCGGCGACCTCCTTCTCCTTCGTCTTCAGAATCTGACAATTCACCGTCACCCGTGATGCGCTTGTCCTGATAGCAAACAAGTTATAATTTAGCATTTGAAGATTAAATAAACAAAGAAGCATTAGTTTACAGGGTAATGTATAGTCTACTACGAACATAAAAAAAATTGAAGTATGTAGTAAGAATGATTAAATTAAATTGAATGTTATAATATTATTTGAGGTTCTATTAATTTTAATAAGATTTATGAAATTGTAGCCAAATCTATCAATGTCGTTAAAGCATATTCATAGATTAGATATATTATTCTAATTGTAGTATGTCACACACTTAATGCTTTTTTGTTTATAGGTATGTTTGGTTATGATAAATGAGTTGTACCTATTTTAGATAATTGTGATCGAAAATCTTTATCTTAAAAATAAACTAAGATTTAATTAAATTGAGCATACTTTTTCGCTTTGTGGCATTCTTTCGTCTTTGTCAACTTTGTCTTCGTCCTCAGATTCATCATTGACTGCGTCTTCTGGAATAGCTTGTACCTGTAATAAAATATTTGCAATGAACAAGCTGTCTTAAGCCCTAATAATTTTATTTATTAAACTACATGTAGTGGTGGTACATAGGCGACGACAAGACAACTCCTCACATATACTTCTTAACTTCATTTTTTTTTCTCTATTAATAATTCTTACCTGAACACCGGGCGCATGTGGTAACATTCTCAGATTCTCAAAGAGTCTGTTCTTAATTTTCTCCAAATACTCTGGTGTGTTCTGATTGGACATGTTGCTTGGTGATATGTGTAGTTTGAAGTCGGGGCCAAAATATTCAAAGTAATCATTGTAGGGAAGCTCATTGGCTATTTCAACTCCGAGGGCTACTGAGGTCTCGTAAGTCCAACAGCGGGAAACATTGCGAATAGTGTAGCTAGAAAGAGAATAGGAAAGTTAGAAAACAGAACAAATAACATGATTGTGTCATCATTGTAATGTAATCCTCATGATAAAGTACATAAGAGTCACTTTTAGTTTGCAACAAATAGGTAAGGTAAAAGAAAATAGATATCTTACCCTCCTCCACCAACAAGTAAGAATGGCAGGCCAAATCTCTTCACAAGTTCGACGCACCGGCCGTGCCCTCGCACTGTCAGGTTGAAACAACCCAATCTGTCACCTGTTGAACACAAAAAATGTTTTTAAACCCAAGAATATGTGTTTTATTTTTTCTAACTGAATTGACTAAACAGCCCCATAGAAAATAATCACACTAAGATAATATTTTGATGTGTGAAAGTGAAAACATCCTTCCTTGAGCTGGGGTAGATCGAATGACTCATTTGTCCCACCCGTACGTCAAATACGCGCTTTAGTCGTGGAGTTGCGGAAAACAGCCCGATATACAATATAATACTCTGCTTTCGGTATTTTCCCGGTATTTACCGGGTAGAAACTCATCGGTCAGGCACCATGCTATTTCACACCAACGACGCCGGGCCGTATTAATGTGGTTAGGCCCATAGGGGGTAATCTTAATCTTCAGCAATAAATAATAATTAGAGATGAAACAGATATCCGGTATCCGGCCTTGTTTTGAGTATCTGGCCGGATACCGGATAGTAATTCAGTTAGAGTCAGATAGATAAATTAAATTCTCATTATTTTACACAAAGCAAATCATACCGAAATAGGTTATGGACACCGTTTATTTTTATAATCGTATCAGAAATGTTTGTTTTATTAATTAGTTTAGTACTCAAAAAAAATTAACAATTGGCAAATTTTGGTGAATGAATACCAAATTTTCCGCACTTTTTGGTAAGAGGCGACTCCGTTTCGCTTCGTATACCAGACCAGCTTCTGAAAATAGCCTATCGCTGTAAACACTACTGCCAAGTGCTGAAAATTAAATTCTAGAAAATTAAACTGATCGCGTCATGTAACGCGATAAAGGGCCGTTTATCCGCTTGCCGGACAGCTTTGGACTCGTAGCTTGCCGAATATCCGGTACCACCATCAGTTTTATTTCTAATAATCTATCATCTACATAACAAAGGGACGATTGTACACACCTGTAAGAGAGTCAGCCCCGCACTGCAGCACCACTGCGCTGGGCTGGAATGTCTCCATGACCTTTGAGATGATCGGCACGAAGATGGACTCGTACGACTCGTCATCCATGCCGTCGCGCAGGGGAATGTTCACCGCGTAGTACTTGCCTTTACCGGCGCCGATGTCGCGTAAGTCACCTGTTGTACACAAATAATTGGTAGAATAAAAAAAATTTGCTAAACGTCACATAAAGTACATGGCAAGTATTTAGAAATTTAAATATAATTGTCTTGACTATAAATAGTTCACTAAAGACCAAAGTGGACAATACATCACTACAAATAATTACAGTCCCAATAATTTTTTTTAAACCATATGGCAATAATAAATTAATGATATTAAATCTTGACTGTAAGCACATTTCAGTCAAGATTTCTTTATTTAAGGAAACATTTTCAAGATTTTTTTATTATATTAGAATGTAACTGACCTGTTCCAGGGAAGTATTCTCCATATTTGTGGAATGACACAGTCATGACTCTATCTGTTGTGTAAAAAGCCTCTTCCACCCCATCCCCATGGTGAACATCAATGTCTATATAGAGTACCCTTTGGTGATACTTGAGCAGTTCCAAGATGCCCAGCACTATATCATTGACGTAACAGAAACCTGATGCTTCTGATTTCTTGGCATGGTGAAGACCACCACCCCAGTTGATGCATATTTCGGAAGCCTGTTGAAGTAATAAAAGATTAGACACATCATCAGATCTAAATGTGCAAGTTTTACAGGAATTTATTAAGCTTCTAAACTTGTATGATCATAGTGTACCACAGGGTTGGCATGAATACAAATGATGTTTTCAATAAAAATCAGTGATTTAATAAAAAAATGTTTAGTTTCACTTTTTTTTACAGAAATTAACATAAAAACAGATTTCGAAATTATAATTTTTAATTACAAACTAGGGTCGTTTAAATCTGAGAAATCAATATAATAATAATGAATGCTTGTTAGAACGAAAGTAAGACCGTAATTGCAAGCGAAATGTATAAAACACTACACAGGTTTATCCCATTTGCTTGGCATTCACATGTCAGACAAAAGGGAAGTCCCCGCACTGTATCCACACAATCCCAAAAACTCTCCAGATACAGATTTCAGTAAATCGTAAATTACTCGTAATCACGAAAGATCGAGAGTGATCGTTATCTCGTAATTATTCGTAGATAAGATAATCATTTATTCGTTGCATTCAAGAGATGATGATAAGAAATAAAATATAGGTTTTCCTTGGACATGCAGGACATAGCTACAAGTATTACTAAAAAACAATATAAATAAGAAATCATACTAAAATGTTACCGTATATTACTTCAAATAATTTTAAAATGTAAAGAAAAGTTAAATAATGAAATAAATTTATCAAAATAAAAGAATAAAGTAAAAATAAATTTTAGAATGTTGAATAGATTGTCTGAATGTTGATCTGAAAAATCTGAATTGAATGTTGTGTAGATGTCATGATAGTAAATTTCTAACAAAATGTATAACTGATTAAGATTTCACATTTAAAAAAACATTTCAATATACAATATACAAAAAAAAATCTACCAATAAAATTTTAACTTTTTTTAATGCTACATGTATAACTAAACTGGTTACAGTTTTTAGGAAATATACCTATTATATATATTTTTAGTATACCTATCTTGAGAATGTTGATAAACAGTATAAAATGTTACAAGAAAATCATGGCAGATAACTTGTAAAAGTAAAACTATAAAACACCATTAAAAGGCAAAAAGTTCCTCTATATTTGAACACAGTAAATAGCAACATAAAATTGTTGCTGCAAGTTTTTGTGCAACTTTTGTTTACCATTTACGGGATGAGTTACATCATAAAAAACTTTGCATTTAGTACTAAACTATTTCAATTTTTTTTTTCTTTTTGCCAATTATTTGAATATAACAAAGATCTTTGAAACATGTTAAATGTTTGTGAAGTGCCACATGTGTAAAAGTATAACATGGCAATAATTTTAAATGCCTTATTCTGTGAGACGAAAGATTGTAAGGCATTTTAAAAGTAAAAAAGGACAGTTCATACCTGTTTGTTTAGTTTGACAGCTGCAGCAACTGAGCCCCCGGCAGACAGCTGGCAGAACTCGTACAGACCATCAAACACTGGACAATCTTCACCCACATTGACTGCAAATAAACAATAACATTAATTTCATGCATATTATTTATTTACTTATTGTGGTGCTTCGAGAATAGCGAGTAGAAACTTTTGCAAAGAATTAATCTTATTAATATACAATTATCGCACCAAACTCGTCACTTAGAATTTGCCTAAATAACATTAAATATACTTTGAATTGATTGCTTTGCCAAATGATGAGGTATCTATAGTGGATATCTAGTTAGAAGCATGGTCACAAGACATACCAATTTTGGAGGACAATGATCTATCTATCATTAGTTATGTCAAGGTACAAAATTTCTTGTATTCAGCTGCCATGCCTAACCACTAGAACTTGTTTTTAAAGTTATAAATAAGAATGAATTATGACTTACATCTTTGCATCTGTTTGTTGTACTCAGACATATTGTCAGGCCTAATTGATCGCAAGAAACGAATATAATCATCTGAATGGAACTTTGTCATCTCATCAGCAGTAGCTTTGTGTGGTCTCTGTAATAAAAAATAAGGTTATAAATGTGGCCTTACGAAGGACTGTTGGTCGTGGTCCTGAAGAGAACCGTTTGAGTTTACCATCGTGGTGAAAGGATTAGTCAGCTAGACTCTGCGTTACCGAGTGCTAGCTGACTAATGCCCCAAGTGCCCATACACCTGCACTTTGGAGGATTTGATGAGTGCTACCGATGCTGCTATTAATGTAGCCACCTATTGGGCCCAAACAGTTTGATGAGTTTACCATCAAATCGATAAGAAGAAGAAGGTTATAAATACTATCTGCTTGAAGGACACAAGTGTGGTTTTAGTCAGTAAAAGTCTATCATGCTCTCTCACTCCACCCTAGAGCGAGAGAAGTCATTTGAAGATTTACCATCTCAAAAAAAAATCTGCTGAAAACATCTTATCATTAAAAACTTGACATTCATTAATTTGGTAGTTCAGTCTTTTATCAAGTTGTATTTCCTCACTTTCAGCACCAGAATATTTTAATTTAAGCTGTTGATCCCCGCATTAACGCCGGCGTTCACATGCCATTGTCTTACTATTGTGTCTCTAATTACGCACTCAAAAGGTTAATCAACTATAACATAAACTGTACCTGGCATAGTAGGCTTGGACTATGCCAATTACCAAGACAGTAAAAAAAGGTTAATCAAAAACCTCCAGTTTATAGTAAGATTTTGTGTAGATTAGATTGATTTGTATTAGATGTTATCTATAACCTCAACAAAATTTACGTATTGTATATGATCAAATTGTATATAATCAAATTGGCTCATATGTAGTCACAGTACTACACTACGAGTTAGCTTGTATCTAGCACAGAAAGGGTAAATTACTATATTGTATATATTAGAAAATTACAAAACTTCAGTGAAGCATTTTAAAGCTGAAAATTATCTTTTCTAAAGGGAAGCAAGCAATTTCTTCTGTGATTTTATTGTTAATAAATCGCGATATAAATTAGTTCCACATATTGTTTCAGCATCATGTTTATGTTTTATAGAAAACACATTTTATCAACATTGCTCTGTTTTGATTTAATTTCCATGTTGCTTACCTTACTTTAATTTGGGCAACTTTTGTTTACCATGAAATTTAACTTAACAAAGTAACAAGGCGAGGTTAAGTTGTATGAAAGAAAACTTACATAAATCTCCATTTTTCTATATAATCCATAATTAAGAAGTAAGTTGTGGGTCATACGTATACGGTGAGGTTTCATGGGATGTCCTTGTCCATAATAATAGTTTCCAATATCACCTAAAAAATAAATAAATAAATCATGAAACACCAATTTCAACTTCCTAAGGACATGTTACTCAATACATTTCGTGGCTTGACACATAATAGCCTGTACCACACATATCAAGATGCGAACGAAAGCCATGCGGCCAATGAGAGTGCAGAACGCAGTACAGACGCCAGAAAGTGATTCATCACATAAGATCATAAAATCGCCAAGACGAATATAAGGTCTTAATCTAAGATTTTATTGGTTTATTATTGTTAACACTTGGTGACAATGGTTCCTAACAACGAAAAATCCATATTTTCAGTGAATAATTAATTTAAATAAGTATGGATGAATCAAGCGATCGTTGTGGCGGGTAACTAACTTTACTATACTTACTGTCATAGTAATAGCACACTCTTTTCTTGCTATGCGGTTGCATCGCCATTATGTGATGTTAATTTACGATTTCAGCACAAAATAAGCACGAATTACCAATTAATTTCACTTTAAATAAAACAGAAATATGAACATCACCGCACAAACTTCCTCAATTGAGTGATTGAATGAGTGAACGAAATGAGCTGGATGGGCGAAGTGAAAAATGAATGATTGAATAAGAATGAATAAGAACAATTTTCAAGTCAGACGCGCCTAGTGTTGTTTTGTGGTAAAATTTTACTAAAATTTTAGAAAAACATGGATAGCACCGGGGAGCCCATAAAAAAATGTTATTTAGTCAAATAGGCTGGCTGAATCATATGATAAAAAACGGGGACAGCGGGAAGTAATTTTATTTAAATAAGGGAATTTGTTCCCTTTAACGGTGTCCCCGTTGGCCTACGCATTCAATGGGAATTACACGGCTCAGTAGTTGCCAGTGTTTAAAAGACTCGTGAAGAAAGCCGCATTTACACATTCGCGCGAGTGGCAAGACAAATGGTGACTTGGCAAGCACGCATGTACAAACAGCGCACTCACTATTCACCTCGCACATTTTGTATACAATGCGTTCCAATTATGAATAGGATCGATTTTCATGTTGTGACGTCACGTCATACTGTCAAATCGAAAAATTAATATGGTAAGAAAAACAAGAAAATTTTAAAATTTAATTTATTTACGAATTGTGGACGAAAATTGTTGAATTAGAATCCAATTCTTCAATTTTACTCATCTCTGAGTTCTTCAATTTTGCTCAATTTCTTGCGATTTGACAGTATGAGGCCCGTATTACAGAACTACAATCAAGACTCAAGCATTACTTAAAACGAGTCTCAGTTGGAGTTTTCATTTTAAAACTTAACTTGAGCAGAGAAACTACAATCAATAATCACCTGAGCAGTGTCACTTTAAAATTATTTTTTTTACGTATTATAGAACAGTGCTTGAGTGAGCTCCACTCAATGTATCCTTATTTTAAAATCACAATCAGCTCAGAATCTCTGCTTGAGGCGAGATTTGATCTTTGTTTTCGCAAGTGTAGTCGAGACCACGCTTGAGCATAGAATCTCATGGAAATTGTTGTGGATTTAAATCAGAGATCAAAATCTCTACTCAAGCGTAGTCTCGTTTGATTTGAATTTGAGGATAGTTCTAAAATAAACTGAACGCTTAAGTCGAGATTCTTCGCTCAAGCAGTAATCGGTTGAACGCAGTTTAAGTAGTACTTGAGTAAGGTTCTGTAATACGGGCCTGAGAGTTTGAAGATTTGACGAACTCTCAGGTATGCGCTACTTCGAATGCCATTATCCAGCTTATAGAAGTTGAAATTAAATAAATGAAGTAATGTATTTTATTCTATATTTAATGAGGTTTTTTAACTAAATATTCTCTATAAAAAAAAATCTTTTGTGGAAAAAAAAATCAGTTTAAACTTTTTTAATATTCATAAACTTGGACTACTTTAATCATTTTATTTTCTTTGTAAGTCACTCAAAGGGCAACGGAAAGGCCTATGCTCGGAGTTTCCTTGCGTGATCGCGTCAGAAATGAAGATATCCGCAGGAGAACCAAGGTTACAGACATAGCCCGAAGAATCGCCAAACTTAAGGATGGATTTTATTATTCATTTAATGAGGTTTTTAACTTAAGGCAGTGGACAGGGCACATTGCTCGCAGATCAGATGGTCGATGGGGACGAAAGGTTCTGGAATGGCGACCACGTACCGGAAGACGCAGCGTTGGAAACCACCAGGTCATCGGTCCACGAGGTGGACCGATGACTTGGTGAGGGTCGCGGGAAGCCGATGGATGTGAGACGCACAGGACCGGTCACTATGGCGACATTTGGGGGAGGCCTATGTCCAACAGTGGACGTCTTTCGGCTGAAATGATGATGATGAGGTTGACGCTGCCCAATCGTTTCACTGGAACAATGACCAGGCCACTTTCCTGATCTGTGTATTATTATGAAAAAGAAGAGTTTAAAATACGGCAGTATTAATAATAATATTTAGAATTGGAATTTTATGGCTAGGTACTAACATAGTTTTTAAGCAAATATTGTTACTAACCCATATATGAGTGCAAGCTCGAAATAAAATGATTAATAATAATTGTCATGATATCTGACGATTTAAAATACTACTACACTGCAACATCTTACATCTTTCGATTTTTTTTTACATCAGCTTTCTCAAGACCAAAACATAACATAAAAAAATATATATTACTAACCTAACCTATTCCATTATAATCAAGATTTTGGAGCAGAAGCTGAAAATTAAAAAAAAAAAATAAACTGTTTTTTTTTTCTACAAAATTTTTTTTTTCGTTTAAGAATATTTAGTTAAAAACCTCATTAAATGAAGAATAAAATCCATTACTTAATTTATTTAATTTCAACTTCCTTAAGCTGGATAATGGCATTCTACTTCGAATGCCTGCGCATCCCTGAAAGTTCGTCAAATCTTCAAACCCTCATAACTCGTGAATCATACGAAACACGATAAAAATATTATGTACGTATATCGGGAACATAGACATAATATATAACATACTCAAATACTTATTACTAAAATCAGAAACATCGAAATTTTTTAGTGGTCCGCTTCACGTGAAATGCCCCCGTATTCATTCGCCGGTAGATACCGATCGCGACAGATGACGTCACAGCGAGTCGAGTTCAATCTCGGGCGCGTATCTGGAACTAATATACTAATCGTCATTTTTGATCCGATTTAAATAATTTCTTCACAGTATTTACTGTTTTTTTTTGACGGTATAAGTCTGCATACTCCACAAAAATCATGACTGGTCCTCATTCCAGGTTGCCAGGAAGTGGAAGCGAAATGTGATAAGGCCGCTCATTATATTTATGTATTTTAGTTTCGTTTTTTGTCTGTTTGTAATCTATATGCATAAAAATGAATTGCTGTTCGTTAGTCTCGCTAAAATTCGACAACGACAGGACCGATTTTAGTCATTCTTTTTTTGTTTGGTTCACCAGCATAAAAGGAAGATATAAAAGCAAAACAAAAATAGGTAGGGTAGGTAGGTAGATAGGTAAGGTAGGAAAAGTAGGAAGAGTCAGTTGACGGGAGCGAAGCCGCGGGCAAAAGCTAGAGAACAATAAAATATATAATATTGAACTACCAGCGGGGCTATTGCGTAACTCTGTTGACAGTTCAAGTGATGATCACTTGTTAACAATGTGCATCATTGAACTGTCAAACAGCTAGTTTCGTATTGCCTATCTTCAGTGACCAACTGCAGTGACGTCATTAGCCACTGGTGCCTTTGATAGCCACCGTATCACATTTTGACAGATGTTATTGTATCGATACTTCTAAAATTGCAATTGTGTAAGCTTTAGAAGCTGTATAATAGTCGATAAAATTGTAGAGTGGTCACAATAGGCACCGTAAATTTTTATAATTCACCACATTTCCACCGTAGTTTGTTAGTCACTTGTGTGATACGTAATACCAATTTTATGACATTGTCAGTTGACAACTAAGTTTAGTGTGCAACGAATGCTAGTTGTCGACTGTTATTGAAAACGTTAGCCAATAGCCCCTCAGGAAAGCCTTTGCCAAATAAAGTGGTCTTCAACGTAGTCTTTAACTTTTTATAATCTAGGTTGGTATACTAGGTAACTTAATAAAGCGCAAGTCTTTTTGCGTAATTTTTGTTTAAACGCCCTAATCTCAGGTACTACCAGTCAGATGGGATACAATCTTTCTGCATGGGATAGCCAGATTCTTGACAAATAATATTGGCTTTATAACATTACGTTACGACGCAAGAAAGCGGACGCTGGTGAAACCGCGGGGGGCGGTTAGTATGAGTTAATAAAGAAACCTGAGTGAAGTGAGGAATTCAAGCCGCCCAAGACAAAAACAGTTTTATCCCGTGTTGGATACTCTACTTTTTACACCATTTGTAAGATAATTAAAAGATAATTTAAAAAGACGTGTGCCACTCGGGGACTGCCGCGGTAAAGCTATTGCATAGCATTTTGTATCAACTTATGCAATTATAATTATTTATTTATTTTATTTATGCAGTAACAATACGGCTAGTTGCACGCACACAAACACCGTGTCGAAGACTGCCGAAAAGAAACGACGTTAGACAATGCACGGCCTTCAAGCCACACCTCCGTGCCCGTCGGAGTGGGGAGCGTGAGGTTTTTTTTCGTTACGAAATTTCTGGATTCGGTCCCCGCGCTCAAGGCCCTCGATAGAAGCTATGCAATAGCTTAAAACAAATCATATACCTATTAGAGTATAAGTATTATTTACAAGTTAATCATAACTTGACTGGCCTGTTGGTCTAGTGGTTAGTGACCCTGACTGCTATGCCGGAGGTCGTGGGTTCGATTCCCACCCAGTACAAATGTTTGTATGATGAGCACGGTCATTATTTGTTCTGTGTCTGGGTGTAATTTATCTATAATATGTATGTATTTAGAAATATATAAGTATGTTTATCAGTTGTCTAGTACTCATAACACAAGCTCTGCTTAGCTTGGGACTAGATGTGTTGTATGATAGTTGTGTGAATATATCTGATTAAAATTATTCTTAAGCTGTTGATCCCCGCATTAACGCCGGCGTTCACGCGCCATTGTCTTACTATTGTGTCTCTAATTACGCACTCAAAAGGTTAAATCAAAATTCAAACTGTTAGTGTATATGACGCGACGTAACAGATCACGATTCATAACAGTCAGTGTCTGTGTTTGTATCTTTTGAGCCGTTGTTCTAAATGCTCCAAATGATACATACCTATCACCTAACATTTCTCTGTCTCAGTGTGACTATGAAGCGACGTAACAGAGCACGATTCATTTGAGCCGATGTTCCAAATTTTCCCTTTGTATCTTTTGCGCCGATGGTCCAAATGATACATTTCACTGTTCCGGAACATTTCAGTGATTCAGATGCAAATGTTCCAATCGCAAAGACGGCTCACTTTGCCCACGCCTACTGTGTACGACAAAAGTTCGCACAACCTCGGTTTAGGTTTTAAAATAGTGCAATGTAAGAAAACTTGGTGGAACTAACTAAATCCGATCGAATGTTAAAAATAATTTAATAATTGTAACAGTTCTTTATAAAAAGTAATTCTAGTACCAAGCTAACATTTAACAGTGACTAACGATCTAAGGAATCACCAGTTGCTCAAAATAAAATTTAAAATGTTTCAGTTATTAGAATACTTCAACATTTGGCCAGCACGCGAAACCATGTATGATTATGTCCATAGACAAATCGACTAAAGTTGTGAACGATTGATACTGACAACACTATGATTTCATTAATTTCGTTCGTTGAGCAAACCATTCTCGCATTTCAATTTCATTTCTCTCCTTTCGGCGTTAGCAGTGGTCAAGGTGGGACGTGTTCTGTAATTCTGTTTGTTCTTGAATAATTTTAAATTCTTTTTGAATTTTGTTTCATATTTTAAGTATTTGTAGCGATAACTTCTCCCATAGAAGTAAAAAGTGATTTTTATTTTTGAGTCTGAGTGATATTAATTTCGGATGTGTTGTGTGGTGATTTTAACTTATCGTCCATTTTTCTTTCAGGTTCGACCCTGCTACTATAATAATCTTGAATTACTTTTAACATCGCGGAATAAATCACATCCCGCAAAATGTAAGTATTCATATTTTATTTCGTTTTTGTGTAGTCCACGCTTATTTTCATAATTTTTTAAATATTTTATATATTTGTTACGAACTTGCGATCGATAACTTTTACTTCTCATCAAAATTTTTTACATCTTTTACATCTTCCTATTTTGGTATCTAAGGTGGTTATTCGAATTAGTGTTTAGATTAAATGTATAATTTGTTGTTTCGTTGCATCAATCACATTCGTGCGTGGTTATTATTTGTTACTTTCACATAGAAATCATAGCCACGCCATTTTGTGAACTCGTTATTTATTGATCCATGGTGGCTGTACTTTCACGCATGCGTGGACAACCTCTGCATAGTGACGCAGTTCTCTGTAAATGGATCAATACCGACGGCGGCTTCTGTTTGAAGAGCTTACGTATCGAGATGATTCATGTCCCTCTGTAGGTATAAACGTGTTAAACCGGTTTCGTAC
This sequence comes from Mythimna impura, assembly GCA_905147345.3. Taxonomy (NCBI): domain Eukaryota; kingdom Metazoa; phylum Arthropoda; class Insecta; order Lepidoptera; family Noctuidae; genus Mythimna; species Mythimna impura. The sequence continues at coordinate 14,427,732 of LR990357.1, read as the reverse complement.
ACGTGAACTTTTGACGTCATTATTATTCCAACACGTGTTTGCCACAGTTACTGCAGCTGTTATCGTAATATTACTTGCTACTTACTGATTTATTACTTTGCTCATCAGGTCTAGTAGTTGGAACAATAGCCGTGGTGGAAGCGGCGGTTCCAAATTCGGCGGAGAGAGGAAGTTTGGAAGCAGCAATGGTTCATCCCGATTCAGCAATGGGGGATCGAAGTTTGGCGGTAGTGGTGGCGGCGGCGGTGGCGGCAGATTCGGTGGATCTGGTGGTGGTTTTGGCGGCGGTGGCGGCAAGAAAGAGTTTACCGGCGGTCAAAACATGCGCCGACCAAATTGGGATTCATTGTCTCTGCAACCATTCAACAAAGACTTCTACAACCCGCACCCAACAGTTTTAAGCCGATCACCCTATGAAGTTGAGGAGTACAGAAGCAAATTTGAGATAACTGTCAGTGGAGTAGAGGTCCCTAATTCTATTCAAAATTTTGATGAAGCTAACTTCCCTGACTATGTCAATCAGAGCATCAACAACATGGGCTACAAAGATCCAACACCTATCCAAGCACAGGGCTGGCCAATTGCTATGTCTGGAAAGAACTTGGTTGGTATTGCCCAGACAGGATCTGGAAAGACTCTTGCTTACATCCTGCCTGCTATTGTGCATATCAATAACCAGCCTCCCATTAGGCGTGGAGATGGCCCTATTGCTTTGGTGCTGGCACCAACTAGAGAATTGGCACAACAGATTCAGCAAGTTGCTTCTGACTTTGGCAATTCTGCTTATGTCCGCAACACATGTGTGTTTGGTGGTGCACCCAAGAGGGAACAAGGTCGCGACCTTGAGCGTGGAGTAGAAATTGTCATTGCAACACCTGGACGACTGATTGATTTCTTAGAAAAGGGCACCACCAATTTACAAAGATGCACATATTTGGTCTTAGATGAAGCTGATCGAATGTTGGACATGGGTTTTGAACCTCAAATTAGAAAAATCATTGAACAGATTCGCCCTGATAGACAAACTTTAATGTGGTCTGCAACATGGCCAAAAGAAGTGAGAAAACTGGCTGAGGACTACCTGGGAGACTACCTTCAAATTAACATTGGATCACTGCAATTATCTGCTAACCACAACATCTTGCAAATTGTAGATGTCTGCCAGGAACATGAGAAAGAAAACAAGTAAGTACCTAGCTTCTACTACTTATCATTTTCCCTAATAAGCTAACAATGATGAATTGATGTAAGAATGATAGTATTTTGATTAAAATAAAATATTTTCCTCTAAGAAGATCTGACTACAATATGTTTACAATGTTTAATCAAGAATAATAGATTTTTTATCATTTCTAATGTGGATTTTTGTTTGCAGATTAAATGTACTTTTACAAGAAATAGGACAGAGTCAAGAGCCTGGTGCCAAAACCATAATCTTTGTAGAAACTAAGAGGAAAGTAGAAAATATAACTAGAAATATAAGACGGTATGGATGGCCTGCAGTATGCATGCATGGTGACAAAACACAGCAGGAGAGAGATGAAACCTTATATCAATTTAAGCAAGGCCGTGCCAGTATACTTGTTGCAACTGATGTTGCAGCCAGAGGACTTGGTAAATATACTAGTTTTATTATAATGTTTATGGAAAATTTAAATGAAATACAACACATGCTTACTTGTATAATTGATTGTACCTGTATATTTAATATAACTGCATTTGTTTATACTTTCAGAGGCACTGGCGGAAAGTTATTGTGTTCTATCCGATTACTGCCTGAATTTACTGGGCAAGTCACTACTGCGCTGGATTTGTAGATGATGCTTTACTCTGAAGCAGTAGAATGCAATAACTCGTCACTATAACGGTGCCTCAGAAGTGCCTTTCACTGTGATGGGACCCGAGGCCGGAAAGCTTGATGGTATGTCCGTCTATCTAAACGGACGGATACACTTGAGAGTGGAAAACCTGGTGATGCACAAGTGTATAGCAAATCAGATTACCGAGATACGATTCTCCGATGTGCATTGTTGAAAAACTTGACCACAGTTGAGATGTTATCGGCAGAAGGTCAAGGGTTTTCTATTTCGGCCAAATGGAGTTTTGGATGGGGCAATATCAAAATAACCATGATTTTACAAACTGAAGTAAATTAACAGCTACGCCCTTAATAAGACTCCAGGGTTCTGAGTGAGAGGCAAATGTTGAATTGTATTTGGTACAAATCTGTGTAACTCATTCATGTAAGTAATACACGGCTATGAGTTACCATAACATTACACAGATTTTTTGAAGGTTAACTTGCTCGACTAATTGATTTCTTTGTTTTGTTATCAAATTACTATTCTTGGCTTTTCTTTTCCTTTCACCTCATAAAAGTTGTACACTTGCAATAATATTTGTCTTTTTTGCAGATGTTGATGGAATTAAATATGTTATTAACTTTGATTACCCTAACTCATCTGAGGATTATATTCACCGAATTGGAAGAACAGGGCGTTCTAAATCAAAAGGCACATCATATGCCTTCTTTACGCCATCAAACTCTCGTCAAGCCAAAGACCTTGTCTCTGTACTACAAGAAGCTAATCAGGTCAGTGTTACATACATTTTTGAATTTCCTCGTACCTTTGGCATGGGTCCGCTTCTACATAGCGTAACATGAATGCGTGTATGAGGTACATTAATGACAGCTATATGCCTTCGGTGTCCACACAATGTTGTCTGGATCCCATCCTCAGATGTTGTGACAAAGTAAACAAAACTAAATTTTTTATTATTAACCAGCTATTGTTAATACTTAAATTAAAAAGCTAATTGCGCATTCGTACTTAACGAATGCGCAATTAGCTAAAAAAAAAAACATTTTATTTGTAATGGACCTAAAACGATTTTAGAATTAACAAATCATTGTTATTTCAGGTAATAAACCCTCAACTCCAGAACATGGCCGACCGCTGTGGCGGTGGCGGTGGAGGCTGGAACAGGAGCAGATACGGAGGTGGCCGCGGAGGCGGCGGCGGCGGCACTTTCAAACGCGGAAACAACTTCGGAAGGGGCGGTGGCGATAGCAATGGTGGCCACAAGAGGTTCAACAACTATTAAGTTTAAAAGTACAAATAATTAAATTAATTAGTAGCAAATCCTCAACCTGAGTACTTGTGTGGAATTTTTAGTATTAAGGCGTGTAGAATGGTTGATATTGCAGTTTGTGGTTACATGACAGTTTAGATTAATTAAATTGAATTTTGTCTACATACTACTAGCATCTTTAACATCTTTGAATGTACTAAGTATATTTTGTTAATACTGTGATATTTATTTAACTGTGATTCTGCAGAGGATTAGCTAGTTTAGTGCTACTAAGGCAGTACCTACAGTATTTGTCTTGTGGAGGACTTGCTCTCAACTATTTATTTAATTTAAATAATAATTTCATGAAAATCTCATTGTGAGGTAATTTCATCACTTGTGCTCGTCATTCCAAGCCCCCTTTCCGATTACATGTAATAATAATAATCAATAAATATAATAATTAAGAATTTCATCTTTTTATTACCTGCCCATTTCTACCACCTATACACGCACACGTTTAAAAAACCAAGTGTGCGTGTGGTATGAGTGTTCTTTTTTAAAAGTTTATTATATATATACAAAATCAATTAAGGATTTAGGAAACAATTGTGAAAACTTAGTGGTGAAGATGAAATAATTATTATTGTGAAATCGATGGGAAAAAAGTAGTGGTCATTTAACTGGAACACTCAATCTGCTAACCTAAGAAAATACTTCTCTTATCTCGAAAAGTACTAGATATGTTTAAAATTTTTATGTGGAATAATTGTTGAATGAGTGAAAACCATTCAAAACGTTTAATTTTCATTTTATGAAGGTTTATTTAGAACACTCAATCCTCATAAGGTGCAGAACGAGTGTTCCCAAATTCTGCAACTTTCGTTTAATAAATTCTTATTGCGTTTTACATAAACGTCATAATGGCGGGACCAACTCTTTTAGCCGAATGATTCTACCACGTATATTTAGTACGTTTAAGTACTATTTTGTACCCTTCGTGAAATTTTTGTTCCTCGCACGGTATAAACGGAATTTCACGATATTGTTGGCCCCGCCATTATAACGCGTTATAATTGCGGGACCATGCTTGTACGCCAAAACTACAACGAATTTCATCATTCTGATAAAACTAGTACCTATTTAGTACGCGATTTAGTACCTCCGAAAAGTGTGCGTACGCGCAGCGGAATGTTGTTGAATTTAAAGATTTTAATTATGCAGATATTTAGTGTATGACGTCGTATAATTATAAACGTGATAATGGCGGGACCAACTCTTGTATCCGAATGATTCTACCACGTATATTTAGTACGTTTTAGTACTATTTTGTACCCTTCGTGAAATTTTTGTACCTCACACGGTGTAAACGGAATTTCACGATATTGTTGGCCCCGCCATTATAACGCGTTATAATGGCGGGACCATGCTTGTACGCCAAAAATATAACGAATTTCATCATTTTGATAAAACTAGTATTTAGTACGCGATTTAGTACCTCCGAAAATCAACAATAAGTGACGAAGATATTATTAGTTTCTTTATAAAATCATTTTTTTATTTTTGACATTTTTTGCGCCTGAACAATTTGACGACCAACAATACGTCAGGTAAAAAGTTGCAGTTACATTTCGTGCAGGCGGTTTATTATTATTTATCTATTTTATTTATATTATTACATGGCACTATATTATTAATAAATATTGATTAGGCCACACAGGAAAATTATTATTGTACGTTTTAATATATTGTATAAAGTTATTACTATAAATAATCTGTATATCCTACTTTTTGATGATTTTTACAATTTTTACTTAAAATTTAAAGATATTAAAACCTACAATAATAATTTTCCTGTGTGGCCTACTCAATATTTATTAATAACATAGTGTTATGTAATAATATAAATAAAATACATAAATAATAACAAAGCGCCTGCACGAAATGTAACTGCAACTTTTTACCTGACGTATTTCGGTCGTCAAATTGTTCAGGCGCAGAAAATGTCAAAAATAAAAAAAATGATTTTATAAAGAAACTAATAATATCTTCGTCACTTATTGTTGATTTTCGGAGGTACTAAATCGCGTACTAAATACTAGTTTTATCAGAATGATGAAATTCGTTATAGTTTTGGCGTACAAGCATGGTCCCGCCATTATAACGCGTTATAATGGCGGGGCCAACAATATCGTGAAATTCCGTTTACACCGTGTGAGGTACAAAAATTTCACGAAGGGTACAAAATAGAACTAAAACGTACTAAATATACGTGGTAGAATCATTCGGATACAAGAGTTGGTCCCGCCATTATCACGTTTATGTATAATTGTGTATGGTAAAAAAAAATTTGTGCACGCAACCATTGTGGAGAAATTCACCAAAAACTGATTCCGCTGGGCGAACGTTGTCCTGGCGGAACTTTTTTTAATCCATAGACTTTAGAAGAAAAGAGATGTGTCCAAAAATTAGTGTGTATTTGTGTGTAATTGTGTATGTATGAATAAAACTAGTGCATGCATAAACTTCGGAGAAATTCAAGTTTCCGCTACGCGAACGTTTGGCCATTAGCTAGTTTTCATATAAAGCGCTTACATAGAGAGCTGTAGATTTTTACCCGACTACGGAGGGTTATGATTTTGACAGGCTATGTATGTATGTGAGTATGTTCATCTGTTCCCTCATAGCTCCTAATCTACTTATCGGAACTCGACATATGAGTTATCGTTAGAACCGTCTTAATTGTCCGCTGAACATAGGCTACGTGACGTGTCACAAAACTCGACATGGCGCCCTCTAGCGGACAAAAAGTATGTGTTAAAAAATAAAAATGGAGATAAATATGCCGTGTTTGGTATCATTTGAAAAGGCTACATTTGTACATTTCGAAAATATTGCTCAAATTTAAAGTGACGCCCTCTAGCGGACAAAAAGTCATGTGTTAAGTTTAACACCAAAATTGTTTAAATAAAAATAAAGTAAAAACTAAAACCCGACTACGACAAAAAAAAAACGACGCTGAAAAAGTATGAAACAAGATTTTCATACTTCGAACAGAACAAAAAGAAAAACCGTAGTCATACGTTATTAAAGTGTTTCGGTTGGTACCTATTACGTGTGACTACGGCTTTTCTTTTTGTTCTGTTCGAAGTATGAAAATCTTGTTTCATACTTTTTCAGCGTCGTTTTTTTTTTGTCGTAGTCGGGTTTTAGTTTTTACTTTATTTTTTACATACGTTGTTTTGAATTTGTTTATATTTGTTTAAAAAACAGATTTAGAAAAAATCGTAGGGCTTAAAAGATAAAAATATAAACGTAAAATACGCTTATTAGGTCTTAGTTCTTAAAGTATGCACTTTGGGGTCTAGATCTTCACGATTATACAAACCTTGTAAGTGTCTGCAACATGTTGCCAAGTATCAATGATGTTCCGTTAGTAACTAAAGAGTTATAGGACAAATTTACCATGAACAGATCACTGTTTACAAAGCAGTCAAATATCACGACGTTCTGAAGGAATTGCATGGTAATATGTATGTCAATAATTAGTGTATTCATTCAACTATTCTTATGCAAAATTTCATGTCATTAAATTCAGTAATTAAAGAAAAACAATTATAATACTGACGAAGCATCGAAAACCTACATAACCCGACCAAGTTCGGATGGCTACAAAAAAGCGGCCGTGCAATATATTTAGGTAACATCCCAAAATTTACAGTGTAATACCGGTATTGAATTGGTATAGGTGATAACACAATTGTTGTTTCGATATAATTTATAGGTCATTTATTTTTGTACACCTACTTTTTTAAATGTATTTGGCTATGACAGAAAGTAGGTACTATTTACGTAGGTACTTTATTTAAGTATGCGCTTGAGACTTGAGATATAATCTAAATATATTACCTATTTAAGACAAATAAAATTCATACAGCTAATTTCTTTTGAAGATTTCACGGATCAGGATTCTAACTATAGACCCCTTAGGGAAATTAAATATTTACCACATGTAAGTATGTACTACTGTTTAGGTAAATATTTATCATATTGTAGCTTATTACACTATTTAACCAATAGACTAGGCATGCACGAGCGTTCCCCTTTGCAACTTTAGTGGATCAAACAATCTAATAACTTGCAATCTAATAAAATGTTTTAGTTTATATGCACTTTTTTAATGTTGATCAAATCTAAACAACTGAATAGGTTAGTTATGTGATGTGATTTTAATTTTTATTGAAGCTCGAAATATTATACTTACCCTAAGTTTCGTCATCCACGCGAACGAAGTCGCGGGCAAAAGCTAGTTCATAATCTATTTTAGTTAAAACACATTTAAGTCTATTGCTGTCATTGCAAGCGTTTGTTAACGTCATTATTATTACATAATTAAGTATTATATGTAATTAAAAATATTTTTGTACGCGGATATTTAAATAGAGAAGTACTTGTTAATTGAAGATTTGTTTTTATCGTAGATAGTGGCGTTATTAAAAAAATATTTTTCATTCAAGAAATGCAATTGTTTTATTTTTTCCTAACGCTTGTGTACGCAACTGTACCATATTAATAAATACTATATTGGAAGCTTAAGAACGTTTCTTAGATATATGGCACGGCCGCTTTTTGGTAGCCATCCGAACTTGGTCGGGTTATGTAGGTTTTCGATGCTTCGTCAGTATTATAATTGTTTTTCTCTAATTACTGAATTTAATGACATGAAATTTTGCATAAGAATAGTTGAATGAATACACTAATTATTGACATACATATTACCATGCAATTCCTTCAGAACGTCGTGATATTTGACTGCTTTGTAAACAGTGATCTATTCATGGTAAATTTGTCCTATAACTCTTTAGTTACTAACGGAACATCATTGATACTTGGCAACATGTTGCAGACACTTACAAGGTTTGTATAAACGTGAAGATCTAGACCCCAAAGTGCATACTTTAAGAACTAAGACCTAATAAGCGTTTTTTACGTTTATATTTTTATCTTTTAAGCCCTACGATTTTTTCTAAATCTGTTTTTTAAACAAATATAAACAAATTCAAAACAACGTATGTAAAAATCTACAGCTCTCTATGTAAGCGCTTTATATGAAAACTAACTAATGGCCAAACGTTCGCGTAGCGGAAACTTGAATTTCTCCGAAGTTTATGCATGCACTTGTTTTATTCATACATACACAATTACACACAAATACACACTAATTTTTGGACACATCTCTTTTCTTCTAAAGTCTATGGATTAAAAAAAGTTCCGCCAGGACAACGTTCGCCCAGCGGAATCAGTTTTTGGTGAATTTCTCCACAATGGTTGCGTGCACAAATTTTTTTTTACCATACACAATTATACGACGTCATACACTAAATATCTGCATAATTAAAATCTTTAAATTCAACAACATTCCGCTGCGCGTACGCACACCTCCGAAAATCAACAATAAGTGACGAAGATATTATTAGTAATATTTTTTTATTTTTGACATTTTTTTGCGCCTGAACAATTTGACAACCAAAAATACGTCAGGTAAAAAGTTGCAGTTACATTTCGTGCAGGCGCTTTATTATTATTTGTCTATTTTATTTATATTATTACAAAGCACTATATTATTAATAAATATTGATTAGGCCACACAGGAAAATTATTATTGTACGTTTTAATATATTGTATAAAGTTATTACTATAAATAATCTGTATGTCCTAATTTTTGATGATTTTTACAATTTTTACGTAAAATTTAAAGATATTAAAACCTACAATAATAATTTTCCTGTGTGGCCTACTCAATATTTATTAATAACATAGTGTTATGTAATAATATAAATAAAATACATAAATAATAATAAAGCGCCTGCACAAAATGTAGGTAACTGCAACTTTTTATCTGACGTATTTCGGTCGTCAAATTGTTCTGGCGCAGAAAATGTCAAAAATAAAAAATATGATTTTTTAAAGAAACTAATAATATCTTCGTCACTTTATTGTTGACTTTCGGAGGTACCTACTAAATCGCGTACTAAATACTAATTTTATCAGAATGATGAAATCGTTATAGTTTTGGCGTACAAGCATGGTCCCGCCATTATAACGCGTTATAATGGCGGGGCCAACAATATCGTGAAATTCCGTTTACACCGTGTGAGGTACAAAAGTTTCACGAAGGGTACAAAATAGTACTAAATATACGTGGTAGAATCAATCGGATACAAGAGTTGGTCCCGCCATTATGACGTTTATCGTTTTACGTGTATAATACAGAGTCAATTTGTGAAACCAAAATCTTGGCGTAAAACATAATACCTAGTTAGAGAGAAATAGAAGAAATCTAATCTGTTCAACGTCCCGTATGAGTGTTCCATATTTTAGCGTTTATTTACTTAACCCGAATTTGTATACAAACCAAAGCTACATCAGAAATAGCAAAGGTGAAACGGTACGTACTTCATGCCGGATAGCTGCTCAACCTTTATCGCAAGTTCGTGTATGGAGTACTGCTTTCATCTTTGGGATGTCTACCAAATACTAGCTTGAGAAGCGAGCCAAGAAGATTATCGGTAATAATGCACTTGTCGAGTCAAAACTACCAAGTCTTCGACGCCGAGTTGCTGGCCTGTCGGTTTTCTATCGATTATATTTCGGGGAGTGTACGTTGGAATTGCATAATTTAAATCCACCAAGTCCGTTCCATCATCAAGGAGTGGAATTCCCTGCCGGAGTCTGTTTCCTGTTTGCTATAACCTAAAGAGTCTTGTAAGTCAAAAGTTACAGTTAAGTTAGTTCAGGTTACTTCAAGGCAAGCGTGCTCCATCGTCGACCAAATCATCACTTACCATCAGGCGAGATAGTGGTCAAACGTAAGCCTGACAATAATAATAATAAAAACTCAAGAAATAAGAATCCTCCATGTAATCTTTAAAACCGATCCTAGATTTGAGGAGAAAATTGCTCATGTGCTTCTTGGCTGGACGGGTGTTATTGATACACGCATACGAACCCTAGGATCCCTAATTCGAGAGAGATGGGCTAGATGTAATAAGCTCGTTAAAAGATTGCCGCCATGGCCTACGCATAATGTCAATGACAACTGTGGGATATAGGATATACACATAGGATTAAATGCGGAAACCAGACTCCGATAGATAGATAGAGAAACCCCCTAAATTGTTCTATATATTATTTACTAAGGTTACTATTTATGCTAAGTTTAAGTATACTGGTACATGGAATGAAATTTTACATACAAACGAAATTCCCATTTTTTATCTCCTCAAAGGTTGAATTGCCGCTCCAATGAACTAGCTTAAAATACAGTTGTTTAAGCTAATTCATTGGAGCGGAAGATTTGATTGGTAAAATTTGAATGGGCCCCGACTGTGAGTCGGTCTGTTCTGCATTAGAATGTATGATTTGTTTTATGTGTGTATCGATTATAAAACTATTTAAATTGTGTAGTTATTTAGTATTACATAACAGAATTCTAAACTACTGGGCTTGTTTGTTTCTTTTTAGTTTTTATTTAAGTTAATTTTTTCACGTATTTTTTAAAATTAGTTTCGACGTAGTCGAGTTTTTTGTTTTTCTTTAAATATTTTTATTTTATTTTGTACTTTTTAGTTACGATTCATTGACTTCGTTATAAGACGGTAAATTTCGCAATCTAGTCATTTCATTGAGGGAGTTAATATCGTGGGGATTATTAAGTAACTTGCGATGGTCTAAACTACTGATGATTAGTCCCTCTAGAGACCTAACTCGGCTCAAAGCTACATATGTTTGACCTTTAGCAAAAATGCGTGAACTTAAGTCAACCAAAGCTCGGTCCAAAAGTCCAAAGTAGTTCCTTGGAGCTTGTGTACAGTTACACCCCAGCACAATATTAATGGCAACATTTTTCGCTCTATTTTACCCTGTCCGCGAAGTGCATCGAATTCTGTCGTCGATGGTTCGATTCTGACTCCTACTCCAGGAACATTGTTTTTAATTGCTTTGTCGTCAAATTCTATATAAACAGCTTGTGGCAATTCTCCGGGTTCCAATTGGTCCCTCCGAAGAGCTGGCTACTCAATTGTCCTTATAGCACCCATTGCTCTGTTAACAAGACCATGGGTAACATTCAAATTTCTTCGTAACATAACTCGTGATCCTAAACCGATTGTTAAATATTTAACGATTCCTCCAGTTTTGTTAGGATCATCAGAAACATATACCTACATCTTTCGGTTTTTGACCATATGTTTTCGATTCTACTGATATATCAACTGCATGTAATTTATACAACCTAGTAGTTTTTGCCAATATAGTTGTCATCTTTTGCTTATGTTCATCGACCTGTCTAGTAGATGGGAAAACTCGAATGATTTGATTTACAAACGTGCATCAAATGAACAACGCCATCTATCGAGTTTGGTGGTAAACTTTTTTTTACCAAAAATATTTGTTCTTCATGCTTTTTCACTGTTTTTTTATTTGTGTATCGTTTATACTTGAATAAGTAAGAAAATTAGCGAGAATGATTGTTTTGTTAAACAACTTTAAATCGTTATATATCCTAAACTATTATTTAAAATGAAAAATGATAAAAGGAACCTAAAGATGATTTTAAAATACCTATTCAACGACACCACACTTGACATAGTTCATCGACTTTATTTTTTTCATTTTGACAATATGGCGTCTGGTTGTAGGTGTGGTGAATTTTGATTACTGTCATGTCTTTAGTGACACTCGCAAGGTTAAGACGAATCGATTGACGTAAGAATTATCAAAATCGGCCTACGCATTAGGTCTCTAGAACGCCACATAGAAACAAACATACATACATACATACATAGACTGATAAACACATTACCCTCCTTTGCGTCGCGCAGTCGGGTAAATACAGTTGCGTCTAACAGGAATCAAGCTATGAATATTCAGCAAACAGTTATGGCGTAATGAGGGAAGAAGAAAAAATATCCCACAAAATTCTGTCACCCTACACAATTTTCTCCCTTAGAAATATAATAACGTCGATTACTGCTGAAATTAAACAGTCACCAAAATATAAAACGTGTTAAATTTTAGTGATTTTACCTATAACATATAACATTTTCTCAATTTCTGATGTAGCTTTGGTTTGTATACAAGTTCGGGTTAAGTAAATAAACGCTAAAATATGGAACACTCATACGGGACGTTGAACAGATTGAATTTTTTCAATTTTCTCTCTAACTAATATGCTTTACGCCAAGATTTTGATTTCACAAATTGACTCTGTATTATACACGTAAAACACAGTAAGAACATTAAGAATTTATTAACCCAAAGTTGCAGAATTTGGGAACACTCGTTCTGCACCATAAGAGGATTGAGTGTTCTTTATAAACCTTCATAAAATGCAAATTAAACGTTAAAATCAATTGAATTTTTTTTCATGGTTTTCACTTATTCAACACAATTATTCGACATAAAAATGTTAAACATATATCTAGTATATTTCGGAATACGAGAGAGTAGCATTTTCTCAGGTTAGCAGATTGAGTGTTCCAATTAAAGGACCACTACTTTTTTCCCATCGATTTCACAATTATTTCATCTTCACCATGAAATTATCACAATTGTTTCCTAAATCCTTCCTTGATTTCGTATATATATAATGAACTTTTAAAAAAGAACACTCATACCACACGCACACAAAAACCAACCGTAACCGTCCGTTCCGTTTTTGTTCCTAGTCTGTGTTTCCATGGAAGCAGAGTCTAGAGGATTGGAGAAAAGCGGTATAAAACGTGCATTTGAAATGAGGGCCTATTTTTTAAATGATTTATACCTAGGGAATTTAGTTTAAGAGGCGTAGTAAGGCTGCCTCTCCACCGGAGCTAGTGTTGCCAGGTCCGATTTGACGATTATCGGGACGGATGGTAAAAATGTGATAGGTTTTAGATCGCGACAATTTTTTTAACTGGTTGAACGCCATAAAGGGCCTATTACACTACGCGATATTCAGCACACGATATTCAGACTGTCTTATTTTTTGTTCCGAGTAAGACCGGTCAAACTCTTATTACACTACGCGATATGTCGAATCATAGACTAAAACTGTCTGAATATCGAATGGTGTAATAGGCCCTTAACGGAATGGTGTCCGATAGTACACTTTCCTCTGAGGCCGCACCAATAAATTAAGAATCGTCCAAAAATTGTTGGTGTTTTTTTGCAAATATTATTAAGAAATAACTCAAAAATCTTTGATTATATACTTGTCTAGCTATTATAGCAATGCAAACATACGACGCGCTAAAACTCCAATTGCGTGACATGTGTGAGTACCGCACGTGTACTTATTGTCGTCAAACTATAAAGGTGTGCGTGTTGAGGGATGCCTGCTCCAAATTATTAAGTTTCCTTTTCTCCATTATTATGACGAAAGTTTAACAAAATAGGTTGATTGAAATCATTATTTTGTAAATTAAAGAAAGAAAGAAAATACCTACATTTATTTAGCACAGACTTAAAGACACGCAATTTATTTAGGTATTTATTTTATTTTTTATTTATTTATTAACAATACTCCAGTTACATGTAATTACATAAAACCAACAAATAAAAAGTATAAAGTCCGATGTAAGGATATAGTAGGAATGTGTGCCTCACGGCTGCACCAAACAGGCCCAATTCAGCTAAAATCTGAAACCCAAAATATTAGAAAAAACTAAAATAAAAATTATTTAGTGCATGACGTCATGGGTTTCATTTTTTTTGTAGGTATAGATAAGTTATCATTTACTGATCAAATAAATAATGTAATTTTTAAAATAATAATGTTCTTCTGATCGAAAGATGATGTAATGATATTTGTATTTTGTCTCCCATAGTTTTGCCAAATCTCCCTAGTAATAAACTGACAACACTGGCTAATCGGAATGACATACAAAAAAACGAATTAAAAAGTCGTGTTTTCTATAATAATAGTGCTTAAATAACAAAACTTACCGATGAAAAGTGATCTTAGTGTTATTATATTGTTTTCCCACATAATTACGGCACAGTCTGACAGCACAAACTGGCATAATTAATTATTTTTCGTGAGCACATTATCCTTAGTGGTTTCAAATGACACTGACGCCTGCCTCACTCCCACTCCTCACTGCCTCTGCACTGATGCCTCGCTGGAGAAGCTAGTCTACCAATTTTAGTAGACTTTATTTGGGCCGTTTAGCACGGTCAATGTGGCGTCTAGACAAGTATATAATCAAAGTCAAAAATAATGGGCGTTGTACACACGGACATAACGATATAATTATTATTTTTCAATACACTTACCCGAAAACCCGTTCTTATCCCACAGCTTTTAGGCACGCAATGGACTGTTTTCCGCACTAGTGCAGAAAAGTGCGCGTGCTCCCCGCCACAATGTTATTACATTTATCGTACCTATCAGGCTGGGCGCGCGTCGACCCCCACGAGTCGCCGGTCAACGCCGTTTATTAATTTCTTCTTAAGTGTATTGAAACTCTGAGGCGTGGTTTGAAAGACCTCACGCGTCCTTACCTTCCGCATGACGCAGGTTCTCGCCGAACACTAAGTTCGGCAAGTTCCTGCACCGGATTCGTACGTAAGCGACGCCCGGGTGTCGCCACTGTGTGGACCGCCCGGAGGACACGGTGGTGTGCCCCGCTTGGGCAGAGCAACGCAGTGTACTCGTGGGGGCGATCGGCGATAAACGTTATAATGGCGGGACCAACTCTTGTATCCGAGTGATTCTAACACGTACATTTAGTACTATTTTGTACCCTTCCTGAAATTTTTGTACCTCACACAGTGTACAATGCGTTCCAAATAAGAATAGGATCGATTGCCAGGTAGTGACGTCACGTCGTACTGTCAAATCGAAGAATTATTATGGCGAGCAAAACAAGAAATTTTAAAAATTTAATTTATTTACTGACTGTGAACGAAAATAGTTTAATCAGAATCCAGTTCTTCAATTTTGCTCATCTCTGAGTTCTTCAATTTTGCCCAATTTCTTGCGATTTGACAGCATGACGTGACGTCACAACATGGCAATCGATCCTATTCTTATTTGGAACGCATTGTAAACGGAATAATATCACGATATAGTTGGCCCCGCCATTATAACGCGTTATAATGGCGGGACCATGCTTGTACGCCAAAACTAACGAATTTCATCATTCTGATAAAACTAGTATTTAGTACGCGATTTAGTACCTCCGAAAATCAACAATAGGTTACGGAGATATTATTAGTTTCTTTACAAAATCTTTTTTTTTATTTTTGACATTTTATACGCCTGATTAATTTGATGACCAAAAATACGTCAGGTAAAAAGTTGCAGTTACATTTCGTGCAGGCGCTTTTTTATTATTTGTGTGTCTTATTTACAATAATACACAGTGCCGGTTTTAGCATTACCAGCACCCTGGGCGAGATTTCTACGGCGCCCCCCGTCTCCTATTGAAACTGATACCAAAAAAAGCAAGAGATTTATCTATTATAATTAAATTTAATACATAATTATGAACATTACATAACTCTTTTAGTAACATGCGTTTCATCCCTCCTCTTCATATAACCATACCAAAACAAACAAAAGTTCGTCAATCTAGATTGCGATATATATATATATCGAAGATAGATTTTTATCAGCTTAAGCTTAGAAAAACTCCTTTCCCCCTAACCACAGTTACTGGCATAGCAATCAATATTTGCAATGTTAACTATACATTTGGATACAGCTCTTGCAAGTTGCGCTCTTAGATAAAATTTAAATTAAAGACAGGAGTAACCACATTCTGATCAGGCCAAAAAGGTTTTTAAACTTCATCGCATAACATTCAACCATCTATATCTGATTTAGAGTCTACAATTAATTTCAGTTGCAGATTAGCACACAGTTTGATAATGTCTGATTTTGCTGGAATCTTTTTTATTTTGTACAAAAAAGACCAAAATGATCATTTGTTTTGTGGTCTATGCTATGTTCCAACCAAACTCTGCATTTCATTCTAGTGTAGCCATCAATTAAGTTAGGCTTGTTCAAAAAAAAAAGCTGAAGTAAAGGGGCGCCTGCGGCGCCCCTTTACCTCTGGCGCCCTGGGCGGTCGCCCAACCGCGCCCTACCCTAACGCCGCTACTGATAATACATAACACTATGTTATTAATAAATATTGAGTAAGGCCACACAGGATAATTATTATTGTTATATTTTATAAAGTTATTACTATAAAGCAGGGTTTTTCAACCTGTGGGTCGCGACCCCCAAGGGGGTCGCGATGCTTCTCCAGGGGGGTCGCGAAGCTTATATAGTGGAGTTGCTAAAGGTTGGGAAAGCTACAGCAGTAAAAAAGAAACAATAACATTTATAAAGATTTATTAGGAAAAATGTTAACTGAAAGACATGCTTAATCATTTGTATGAAATAAACAAAAATTAATAATAACTTCTGAGATCTTTTCCATCATAATTTTTTATCTATCATTAATCAAAAAATAAAAATAAACTTATGAGGACCGTTAATGCGACGGTTGCGCTTGTTTTTCATTCACCAATTTCTCCCATCGTGGATCCGTTTTTGCTACATTCAGAATTAAATCGTTTTCCAAATTTAACCGATTTCTATCCTTGCTTTTTATTTGGGCCATTGACGAAAATGTCAACTCGCACAAGTACGAGGTGGCAAATGGAATCAAACACTTCAAAGCTTCTGTTGTTAATTCTGGGTACTCGGTTTTCCTTTTTAACCAAAAGGTATCCAAATTGACAGATTTAAATTCCAACTCCAGCATCCCATCGGCAGATAAATCAAGCAATTTTTCTTTGAGCTTAGTTGTCAAATTTGCCTCATTTATACATGCAACTAAAAACGGATTTAAGATCCACCTTTGTCCAGTATTTTTCGATATCTCTTGCAATGAGAAATAACGACACAGTTCTTCTTTTAAGTTTTCCATCACCATTATCATACCAGGTATAAATTCCTTGATGTTTATCTCACACCCGACTTCTTCAATGAAAGACTGTGTCGCAGAAAATGAATCTAAGTTGTTTTGATGATAAAAAGACAACGGGTAGGGGGGTCGCGACATATTTCTTCATACTAAAAGGGCCGTGGTATGAATAAGGTTGAAAAACCCTGCTATAAAGAATCTGTACATCCTACTTTTTAATCTATATATCGACGCTGGAAAGCGATTTTGTCGTATCTCGAAAAATGGGATTTTCTTTTTATTGCATTTTTGAATTAAGAAAAAAATACTGCGTCGGATGGTCTGATCAACGATTTCCTAGGACGTTTTTTTTTTATGATACGACGTTGACTTTTTCTTAACTTTTTTAACAAAACATGCTTCAAAATGCTGTAAATACCATAAAATCAACTATTTTGAAATGGTAAATAGATACAACAAAAATGTTATATATATTTTTTTCCTATTTCAAGATACACGGTCCTCGTTTACATACTACGAAAGACTTACAGCATTATGTATATGTCACAAAATAATACTTTATTGAGATACAGCAATTTCGCCGACTCAGTATTTTATTCCAGCTTGAGATACTACAATTCTATCGCTCGGGTTTTGAATGAGCTTTAGACTTACTACGTTTCATTACATTTCATTCTACACATTTTATAATAAATATTATCCATAAATCATTTATAATAGCGTTGAAATTTGCGAAAAATTATAATTACGCTAAAGAAGCATACTTATAATATAATAAAGCTCAGTAGTTTTTTTTGTTGGTTTGTTTGTTTAAACGCGCTAATCTCTGGGACTACCAGTCCGACTGGAATAATTCTTTTTGTATAAATGATAGCCAGATTCGTGAGAAATAGTATATAACATCACGCTCCGATCGACGAGAGTGGATCTGGCTCCGGGCAAATTTTAGCAGCATTGAACTTGACCAGATTGACATCGACCCAACCGTATACTGCCTTCTTTTTCTTCTTAGCGTATCGATGGCAAAACTAGTTAAATTCCTTGCCTGGCCCAGAATTCGGCCACGGCAATGCCGTCCGTTGATACTGCCTCACATACTCGCTCAGCAACAGTGCTATTGTCAGCATACTCAAAGGTACCGGGTTTAAGTAAGTCGTTTATGTGCAGCAAGAACAGTGTTGCCGAGAGTACCGACCCCTGAGGGACCCTGGCATTAATATCCATTTGACCGGACGAGCAGCCATCAACAACCACTCGGATGGATCGCCCCCTCAAGAAGTCTGCGATCCAGTCACACAGACCAGTGGACAAATCAAAGGAAGGAAGCTTAGCAATAAGGCTATCGTGCCAGACCCTGTCGAAGGCCTTCGAGATATGGATGGCCTCGCTCCAGATGTGAATGGCATACGCTAGAAGATCCCCAGTTGACCGATTTCGGCGAAAGTCGTATTGACGATCACTGAGGATGTCGTTAGCTTCTAGGTATGCCAGGAGCTTATTATTGATCACTCGATCCATATTCCTATATAGAATGGACGTTACCAAGATAGGTCTGTAATTAGCAGGGTCAGCCCAACTACCCTTCTTTGGACACGGGTTGTACGTTAGCTTGCTTCCAAGCCATCAGTACTTTTCCAGCCACAAACGAAAGACGAAATAGGCGTGTCAAGATCGGAGACAGTTCAGGCGCACAAGTTTTTAAAACAATTGCCGGTATCCCATCGGGACCGCTGGCTTTGTTCACGTCAAGGTTACGTAGCACCCTACGGACGTCCTTCTGATGGATGCGTATGTCTGCCATAGTCGTCTCGCATCGCTCAGGAAAGGCAAGGGGCCGCGCGTTGTCAGAATCAAGATGTGAAGACTCCGCAAAAAGAGAGGCAAATAAATTAACCTTCTCCTCAGCGGTGTGGGCCAGCGACCCATCGGGTTTCAGCAGTGGTGGTAGTGAGGGACGAAGGTTTCAGCAGTGGTGGTAGTGAGGGACGGCTGAAATTCGATTCAACCGATTTAGCCAGGGACCAAAACGCTTTACTACCTGCTGGGTATAAAGCAGGTTTGTTCCCAATTCGGCTAATGTGGTTAAACCGAGACCTCCGCATCACCTTTTTGCAGGATGTGGCAGCCCTATTATAGGCTCTCCTCTTTTGACTCACGCCACTAGCCCTGCGCATAGGAGCGTCGACCCATGTATGGTATGCCGCGTGTTTTAGAGCTTCATCGCGATTACATTCAGCACCAAACCAAGGTCGAACTTTGTCAGGGAATGTAATATTCTATCCCCCGCCGCAACACATCCGACACTGCGTCCACGTACAACGAAGGATCAGCAGAAGAGAACCAAGTAGGCTGCCAAGGATAACATGCGAAAAAAGATCGCATACCATCTCAATCTGCTGACTTGTATCGTCAAACCCGCCGGGTGCCTCTTGGACTGGGATCGGGCAGGGAAAAGACGGATACAGATTTCACCAGACAATGGTCGGCACTACCAATTGATGAAGATACCGACACTGAGTACCGGTCCGGATCTGTAGTCAGCAGAAGGTCCAAGCAATTGGCCATGTATGAGTCAACATCCGGCACTCTTGTAGCCCCCTGAACCATCTGGGTGAGATTCGCGTCTCTCGCCCAGCGTGGACTGTGCACTGGTATGGGAAGAGTCACTCCTGATGGTGGGCATTAAAATCCCGTAGTATCACCAATTGGGCAGAAGGGTACCGCTGCTGAGCCACATCCGCCGCCTCACCAATGTGCTGTGTGAGCCTGGTAGTCTTTTGATCACCGCTGTACGAACAGTAGACACAAGCTTAGACAATTTGATCTATGTCAGTGTCCACCACAGCCCAAGCGTGGAGTACCTGGAGTCCTCAAGATTGCGGAGACGCCGATAGCAGATTTCGTCCCGGGCGTACATACATACACCCGCGCGTGCATACATACACCCGCGCGTGCCTCGGATCCCGCTACCCTCCGCGACTAGTCTCCCGGTACCTCCACATCAGTGTAAGCCTGGTCGGTCTGCCTGCAATGGAACCACTACTTCGACCCAACTCCTCTAAATTGGCTACACTGAGCATCGTACCGGAACACGGCTAGGCCGGTACGTCTTTGCTCAGTGGGTGGTCGCAAAACATCGGTCAAGACCTATCACCAGTTAGTTTCACCTGATTAGCACCACCCGGGGACCACGTATAGGGACTTACAATGAGTATTCTCCTTCGGACGAAGGTGACTCAGTCCCTAAATTTTACTAACTTTAATAGTATTTTTTTTTTCGAATTGATTCTTTTTTTCTCTAATCTATCTAAGAAACTTGTATCTAAGCAATTCATAATTATGTTTTTTTTTTTTTTAATAATTTTGCGTTACATTTGATAGATATTTCGTCCAAAATATCGCTCAAGATATTTTTTATAGTTGAGAATGTCGCCATCAGTAAACTTTATTGCTTTCTAATTTTGAGACTGATTAAATTTTTATTTGAATACGTAATAATTATAACTAGGTCAAACATTATTTCCTAAATAACATTGTTTATATAAACATACAGCATTTAATTAAACATAATAATTTGTTTTATTTGTATTTAAAACAAAATTCAAGATTAACTTCTAAAAAGAATGTGAAGTACAACGAAATGCGAGGACTTACAAATTTACTTCATATTACATACATCATAACGGCTCTCTTGGAGCAGGGTAATGGGGTCGTCGGGGGTGACGAGAGTATGCCTAGGACGGCGAATCTTGGAGATGCGGGAGGATTCGTATCGGGCGGCCGATGTTTCACAGCAGTATCGAAGAAACGCTTGCAAAGGCGTTTCATGAACTGCTGGATGGTGGGGATTTTGAGATCTAAGTGTAGATTCTCATTTCGGACGTAAAATGGGGCACCGAGGATTTTACGGAGGGTCCGGTTTTGGAGGATCTGCATCCTATGGAGGTAACGGGGCTTGGTGTGTGCGAAGATAACACAGGCATACGTCATGATCGGGCGGATTACTGCTGTAAAGAGACGCAGCTTGCACTTAAGTGACAGTTTGCTGCGGGCAGTCAAAAGATAATGGAGCCTACCTTGAGCGAAAGCGACTCGCGAGCGAGCCTGCTTTGTGTGCTCGGCGAAGATCAAGTGCTGATCCAGGATCACTCCGAGGTACTTCGAAAGCGACACTCTTATCAGGGTGGGTGAGCGGAGGCATAGAAGACTCTTCAGTGGAACGTAATTTCTTCTGAAGTTGCCAGAAGGCGAGATGAGTAGGCTCGAGTTCACTGAGCGTCTTGTCGCAGCGGGCGGAACGCAGCTCGGTCATGCGTTTCTTTACAGCACGCTGTAATCTACGCATGTGAGCCTTGTTAGCGTTGCAGGAAAAAGCGCTGTACGCACGGATGGCTGCGTTCTTCTCGGTCATCAGAGCCCGTACATCGTCCGGAATTTTCCAGCGATGGTCCTCCGTCGCTGGAATCTCCCTTGAACATTCGTTCAGGCTGGATTGTACGTGGTCTGTGAGCGAGTCGATCGCCGCCGTCGTGTCAGCGACTGAGTCTATGTAGTCAGGGATAGAATCCAATTGAGGTGACGTGGTAGATTTCAGTCTTTCGCTTACTTTCTTCCAGTCAGTGATCAATTGGGACGGGGGGAGGGGGGGGGGGGCTGGCCAGGGTCGAGATTGCCCGAGCGGGTGCCTAGGTGCATGACCACGGGGCGGTGATCGGAGTTAGGTTCGTGTATTGCTTCTATAGATTGCAAACAGAGGTTTACATTCTTTAGCAGCGCTACATCGAGAACGTCGGGGCTATGGTTGGGATCATGAGGGAAGTGAGTGTGACACATCGGGGCGATGATGTCAAAATTAAGGGAGGCACCAAGGTTGAACACGACCTTTCCCCTAGGGTTGGTCGTACTACTGTTCCAGGCGGATGTTTAGCATTGAGATCGCCCGCTAAATAACGGAGTCACTCAAGCCAAAGAGGGCAGTGAGGTCGCTAGTGAGAGCTATGGACTCGTCAGGCATATGAGACGAGGAAGTCGGAGGGGGATAGTAGGCGGAGATGACAGTGATCGGCTGATGACCAGTCATGCCTACTCGACAGGCCGAGTATTCTAAGAGAGAACGGGGCGCGGCTGGAGCTAGAGGGATACAGTACAGGGGGCTAACCATGACCTGTTATAGCAGGACTGAAGTTGAACTGCTCGGAATTTTTTACTATGACTTCGTTATAGCAGGCCTGTAACTGGCCTGCTAAGTGACGTTTACGAAATCCGCTCAAGATTCGTTCACCTTTTTTTTCGTATAGACTTTTCGTACTATGGCGTGCTATTAGACGTGTATTTGACAGCAGATGACCGTCTTTTGAGCGTCTGTAATGTCAAAATAAGCGATCTTCAAAAAGTTAAAACTAGTCTCAGTTGGAGTTTTAATTTTAGAACTTGACTTGAGCAGAGAAACTACAATCAATAATCACCTGAGCAATGTCACTTTAAAATGACATTTTTTACGTATTAAAGAACAGTGCTTGAGGGTTGACTGAGCTCCACTCAATGTGTCCTTATTTTAAAATCACAATCAGCTCAGAATCTCTGCTTGAGGCGAGATTTGATATTTTTAACCGACTTCAAAAAAAAGGAGGAGGTTATCAATTCGGTTGTATTTTTTTTATTTTATTTTTTATCATTATTTTTTTTTTATGTTTGTTACCTCAGAACTCCGTCGTTTATGGACCGATTTGCAAAATTTTTTTTTCCCTATACAGGATATGCTTCCAGATTGGTCCCATTTTTTTCAAAATCCAGTTCTGATGATGGAATCCATGAGGAATCGAGGGAACTCCTCAAAAATTATAGGCAACCCTATGGTGATTTTAGTATTTTCATCAAGAACTTAAGCATTTACAGTCAAAAAGTAACATTTGATGAAGTGGAACTGATGAAGAAGACCAGAAATGGTCAACGGAACTTCATACACAAATAGATATTACAATGAAGATATACATAGTTAAGCGACTATGACAATACAAATAAATGAATGATTCTGAATAGTTACGTTGAAAATGGTATCATCGAAGTGATCTGATGATGATGATGGAGCCGGAAGGTAGGCACTGGAACTCCGTAATTAATCAATGTAACCTAGCCGTGTTTGGACTTATTAGAATTGTCATGAGATGCACTTTGGCTATAAGGTACTATTGAACTGATCTGATGATGGAGCCGGAAGGTAGGCACAGGAACTCCGTAATTAATCAATGTATCCTAGCCGTGTTTGGGCTTATTAGAATTGTCGTGAGATGCTCTTTGGCTATAAGGTACTATCGAACTGATCTGATGATGGAGCCGGAAGGAGGAAGGTAGACACAGGAACTTTATAATAAAACAATGTAACCTAGCAGTATTTGGGTTAATTGGAATTGTCATGAGAAATAGGCACTCTGTTTACCTATAAGTGTATCATAACTAAAAAGTGTGAAATAAAAACTTTTTAGAAAAAAAAAAATAACCGACTTCACTAAAACAAAAACACTAAAAGGATCAAAATAACTTTAATTTCGGAAGTCGGTGTTAAATAAGAAACAAACAATACCGAGAAACACCGACATCCGAAATTAAAGTTATTTTGATCCTTTTAGTGTTTTTGTTTTAGTGAAGTCGGTTATTTTTTTTTTTCTAAAAAGTTTTTATTTGTTTTCGCAAGTGTAGTCGAGACCACGCTTGAGCATAGATTCTCATTAAAAAATCTTGTGGATTTGGAGTAAATCAAGTAAAGGTTTTTCAGGTATCATAACAAAAATATTTTTTAAATCGTAAGCGAGCAGGATTTGTAAAATTTATGAAATAAATGTTAAAAATGCAATTTCATTTTTTTTTTCTAGTAAAGCCTCCGAAAAGAAAGATACGAGACAGATTTTACCTTATAAGAGTGAGATAACATTTTTAATAGGTTTTTCAGGTATCATTTAAGCAGAAATATTTTTTAAATCATAATTTTGAATATTAGTCTTATGTGACTTGATTCACAATTCTAGCGAATTCACAAAGTTATAAAAATATTTTTATGGCATGTGGCACATCATTAGCAAGAGGATAAACTAGAGAATTTTTTGAGTTTATCGCCAAGTAAATAGCTGTAACATGGACAGCTTTAAGTAATGCTTGAGTCTTGACTGTAGTTCTGTAATACGGGCCTTAGTCTATATCTTTCTATGTATCTCATCGTTCAGTTTCATTCCCTTACACGACATTGGCGTAAGTTGCTCTTTTTCTTGTGTGACGCTAACACAATACATTGTACAGGTCAATACAGTCATAATTGCTATTTAAAAAAAATATTATAACAATATTATAATATACAGGGTGTTTGGTGCATCGTGTGCCAAATTGAAATGGTCGACGGGAGGGGTCATCTGCTATCCTTTCAGACCCCTAGACACTTCTCATGACCTGTAGATTTTTTTTCATCGACTTTTTATTGCTTTATGAAAACATTCAAATACAAATTTAAAAAAATATATAAGGCGTAGACTCTGAATTTTAATTTTATTTAGATGTGTATTATAATGGAGTACTTTTAAATTTAAAATTAGTGACATTAGCTAACTAGTTTTTTTTTAATTTACTTGCAAAGTTTTGGACTTGAACTAAAGCTGTCCATGTTACAGCTATTTACTTGGCGATTAAAAAAAACCAAAAGCGACCGAATTCTTCCAACTTACTCAAAAATTCTCTAGTTTATACTCTTGCTAGTGATGTGCCACATGCCATAAAAATCTTTTTATAACTTTGTGAATTCGCTCTATTTGTGAATCGAGTCACATAAGAGTAATATTCAAAATTATGATTTAAAAAATATTTTTGCTTAAATGATACCTGAAAAACCTATTAAAAATGTTATCTCACTCTTATAAGGTAAAATCTGTCTCGTATCTCTCTTTTCGGAGGCTTTACTAGAAAAAAAAATGAAATTGCATTTTTAACATTTATTTCATAAAGGAGACAATTTTTTTTGGGCCCACTATTAAACGGTTACGTTTATTAATCATATTACACATGGAAAAAGCGATCATCTTATTATAATTAACAGACCAAAAATTATATAGAAATCTAACCGAAATAATAGTAAAAAAAGTGTTACGGCAAAAAATGCTTGTTTAGGAGCGTTTTCAAGTTTATTTTAACGTGAAAAAAAAAATGTTACTACACTGCGCAGCGGTGACATCGGATTTAAATGCGTTTCAAGAGATAATAATTAATTGGTACAGCGAACTTGTTTTTAATGCTGTTATTAACGGTTAACACAAATATCAAGTAACGTACTTTAAAAATCAACGTGGAACGATACGTAATTAATAGCCCGTTGCAGATGCTCTGTGGTCCAGTTTCAATCAGTTTGCCACTGACAGACAACTAGTGGTGGGTCGTTGTCGAATTTTAGACGGACGAGACGTAACCGTTTTGGCGACGACAAAAACGGTTGCAAAAAACGGTCGTCGTCGCAACTGGTTTGAAGACGAAACTATCGTTGAGTAAAGTAGTTGCAGAAAACGTTCGTTGTCGCAACTAGTTTAAGGACGGTAATAAATTCTGTACTCGTCGCGTCGTCGTTTCAAAACCAATTATTACAATGAAAAATGAACTGTATGACTATAAACATAAAATTCATTTTTCATTGCAATAACGGGTTTTAAAAACGATGACGCGACGAGTGTGATAGTTGAAGCAATGGATTTTCGACCTTATTTTCTTAATAGTAAGATAACAATTCGCATACAGTAATTCGAAGACTGGTTTATGCGACGAAGACTGTTTGGTCGCAGGATGGAAAACGGTTGTTACGTTGCAGAACAAAAAACGGTCTTTGAAAACTGTTCGTCGTTGAAACGCCCACCGCTACAGACAACATTATTATTGTTTCCGATTACTAGATAGTTGCATGTTTCTTCTGTTCTTTTCGTATTTTTATTCGAAAGATTTTATGAAAATGACATCTGTAGATACATGCATAATCCACAAAGCCGTTGTATCAATTGTGCAGCACGATTACAACGGAATGTTGAATACTGCTCTTGCTGGATACTGTTGTAATTGTTTAGTGGGCAAACGCACTGTTGGCTGCTGTGCATATGTGATGTGTATAGTGTGGTTTTTATCTTGGGCGCGGCATCAAAGTGAGGTTGAGCCACCTGCATCTTTTTTAGATGAAATACCTACTGCTTTTAAGAGATGACTTTGAAAATGATGATGATGAACAGTAATAAATACTTGTGATGCTATAATGTGTTTTTTTTCTCCTTACACAACCAGCATAAAACACATCACCTTATTATTTTAGATCTACAGTCAATGGCCGACAAAAGCCGCGCTATTTCGAAATGTATACATCTACGCATTTTCATGAATAAGTCTATCAAATCGTGTAAATCACATCAAAGTCTGTCACGTAGTACAGACGTGACTTTGTTTTATACTGTATATTATTGAACAGTGCACTATTTTAACTTAAAATACCAAGGAGACCTATCCACTCATTAGACAATCGCTCTTGTGAGATTTTAGGTTATTATGAGAGTCATGTTTTGACTGTCGTATTTCACGGTAATCCAGTTAGATAAAGTTTTGCCAATATTACCAATGTAATCTAGAGATTATAAGGAATAAACTAACGTGCATTTCATTGCTATACGCCACAATTTGTGGTGGGCCTATTCCCCAAACAAAAAAAATTGTCTCCGGAGACAATTTTTTTTGGGCCCACTATTAAACGGTTACGTTTATTAATCATAGTACACATGGAAAAAGCGATCATCTTATTATAATTAACAGACCATAAATTATATAGAAATCTAACCGGAATAATGAAATAATAGTATAAAAGTGTTACGGCAAAAAATGCTTGTTTAGGAGCGTTTTCAAGTTTATTTTAACGTGAAAAAAAAATATGTTACTACAGTGCGCAGCAGTGACATCGGATTTAAATGCGTTTCAAGAGATAATAATTAATTGGTACAGCGAACTTGTTTTTAATGCTGTTATTAACGGTTAACACAAATATCAAGTAACGTACTTTAAAAATCAACGTGGAACGAAACGTAATTAATAGCCCGTTGCAGATGCTCTGTGGTCCAGTTTCAATCAGTTTGACACTGACAGACAACTAGTGGTGGGTCGTTGTCGAATTTTAGACGGACGAGACGTAACCGTTTTGGCGACGACAAAAACGGTTGCAGAAAACGGTCGTCGTCGCAACTGGTTTGAAGACGAAACTATCGTTGAGTAAAGTAGTTGCAGAAAACGTTCGTTGTCGCAACTAGTTTGAGGACGGTAATAAATTCTGTACTCGTCGCGTCGTCGTTTCAAAACCAGTTATTACAATGAAAAATGAACTTTATGACTATAAACATAAAATTCATTTTTCATTGCAATAACTGGTTTTAAAAACGACGACGCGACGAGTGTGATAGTTGAAGCAAAGGATTTTCGACCTTATTTTCTTAACAGTAAGATAACAATTCGCATACAGTAATACGAAGACTGTTTGGTCTCAGGATGGAAAACGGTTGTTACGTTGTAGAACAAAAAATGGTCTTTGAAAACTGTTCGTCGTTGAAACGCCCACCGCTACAGACAACATTATTATTGTTTCCGATTACTAGATAGTTGCATGTTTCTTCTATTCTTTTCGTATTTTTATTCGAAAGATTTTATGAAAATGGCATCTGTAGATACATGCACAAAGCCGTTGTATCAATTGTGCAGCACGATTTCAACGGAATGTTGAATACTGCTCTTGCTGGATACTGTTGTAATTGTTTAGTGGGCAGACGCACTGTTGGCTGCTGTGCATATGTGATGTGTATAGTGTGGTTTTTGTTAAGATTATTATAAAATCAAACAGAGTTTATTTTAAACCAACAACTTTGTCTTTTTTTTATTTTTGACATGTGTATTCTATATAGTTTTACTTTTCAGTAGGCACTTACAAAAGAACTACAGAGGTATTAATACTTATCAGAGTTAATCCTTCTTTAACATCCTCCCTTTTTGTAAAGTCTGTGAAAAGAGGCTAAATGCATGTACAAAGATAAACTATGTACAACTTAATCCTATCCGGTCCAGGATTGATTGAATCGATGGCCTGCTTAGAGGCTTCGTAAGCAGATAAGCACTCTGTAGGTTGGCCCCTACATGCTTCACTGCGAGCTTCCCATCTGCAACGAGTTCTCGGACATAAAAATGTCTGACAGCAATATGTTTTGTCCTTCGGTGCAGCTCAGGATTTTGTGCCAGCTTTACCGCAGCTTCATTATCTATCTTTAAGACCGGTTTTTCCTTTAATGCAGTTATCTCGTTGAATAGTCTCTGCAGCCACACTACTTCACGAGCTGTCTCGCTGGCTGCGACTATTTCTGCTTCAGTCGTCGAGATCGCAACTGAGGACTGCTTTCTGCTAGCCCAAGCAATAGCTCCTCCTGCATAAAGGCATAGGATGCCACTCGTAGAACGCCCGTCTTTCGGGTCGCCAGCATGGTCAGAGTCACTGTATGCTTCTAGTATTCCACTCATATGTCCCTTTTTGTATGTTATCGCATACATTGAGGTGCCTTGAAGGTAGCGAAATAACCTCTTCACCTTAATAACATCCTCCTTTGAAGGGTTTTCTAAGCTTCGGGATACAACTCCAACAGCATATGCTATGTCTGGACGCGTACCGACCATGAGGTAGGCAAGTGCTCCTACCGCTTGCCTGTAAGGGAATGACTTCTCGTCTATGACTTCTTTGTCATTTTTCCCTTGTTCACCATCCCTTATCATTGGTGAAGTAACTGTTTTGCAGTTTGCCATGCCAAAACGTGCTAAAACCTTTTCAGTGTAATGCTTTTGACTAATGCTTATGGACCCATCGTCATTATGGTGTAGCTGTAATCCCAAATAATAGTCTGCAGGCTTAGTCGTGATCTTGAACCTCCGTTTGAGTTCAGACATGAATTTTTCAGCATCTTTTGCGTTCGTAGCAGCCACTAATCCATCATCTACGTAGAGCACTAGGATTATCTTGGTCTGTGCACGTTTTCGTGTAAATAGGCATGGATCCGTTTTACTCTGTTGAAAGCCTATGCTTCCCAAGTAGTCCACTATGCATCTGTTCCAGCATCGTGGAGCTTGCTTTAATCCGTACAGGCTTCGCTTTAGCTTACATACTCGATTGGTTCCATCATGCATGCCCTCAGGCTGTTTCATGTATATCTCTTCTTCAAGAGAGCCGTTGAGGAAAGCTGTGGAAACATCGAACTGTTGGAGCGTCAGACCTTCGTTAGCCGCAACACTTATGACCGATCTGATCGTCGTCATCTGCGCTACTGGGCTAAACGTTTCGTCGTAGTCGACACCTGGTTTTTGCGAAAAACCACGAGCAACAAGCCTCGCCTTATATTTATCAATGCTACCGTCGGCGTTGGTCTTTAACTTGAAGAGCCACTTGCACGAAATAGCTTTTCGACCCTTGGGTAGATCGACAAGTGTCCATGTTTTGTTCTCTTCTAGAGATTTCATCTCGCTTTTCATTGCTTTTACCCAACCGTCTTTATCCTGACTCTTTAGTACGTCACTGTAGGTACTCGGTTCGTACTTATCTGACATATCGTCTACAGCAGACATAACGTAGTCGTTGAATTTTCCCGGTGGTCGCAATGTCGATCTGTCTCTGAGAGTTATACTTCGCTGGATGTCTATTTCTCTATCTGACACAGCCTCATCTTCTATAAGTTCTTCCATACGCTCTGGTAGTGTCTGATCGTCTACGTCATCTCGCTCATCTTGTGCTTCTGGGATGCTTTCTGTTTCACCAAACGATTCAGGAGGTATACACTCTTGAAAAAACTCTGTGGTTTCAGTCTCCTCCTCCCTTACATCATGAATCGGTTGACTTTCTTCCTCCCATACAACAAGATTTGGCAGTCTACGTAGAGTTATTTCTATTTCAGAAATTGGTTCTACAGGATCTGATCCCACTTTATCTTTTGTGTCAGTCCTGGTGATTGCGAACTCCTGAAATACGACATCTCTCGACCGTACTAATGTATGCTTGTTTTTGTCTATCTTCAGAAGACGGTATCCATCATCACCATCATAGCCGATTAAAATACATTTTTCCGATTTTTTTTCAAGCTTCTTACGCTTCTGCTTGGGAACATGTGCGTAGCAAGGACTTCCGATGATTCGTAAATGTTTAATCTTTGGCTTCTTGTTAAACCATAACTCGTAGGGTGATTTTCCTTCTACTGGAGTACGTCCAGTTCTGTTAAGTACATAGGCTGCCGTACTTATGAGCTCTGCCCAACAGGCGGTTGGTAGCTCTTCGTGTGCATACATGATGGCACGAGCGGCTTCGACAAGGGTCCGATTTTCTCGTTCACTGCAGCCATTTTGTTGTGGCGTATATGGCATGACTAATCGTTGCTTTATGCCATACTTTTGCAGTAATGCTCGGGTTTTCTCACTATCGAACTCTCCACCGTTGTCGCTTAGAAGTTCTTTTATTCTATGTCCCGCTACCTTCGTCTCCTCTAACATAATCTGAAGCTTTGAGTGGACTTCAGACTTCTGTTTCATGAAATAAACATAGCGGTATTTGCTGAAATCGTCTTTGAATAGAACGAAGTAGCGATATTTTTTGTAGGAGAATGGAAATGGTCCACACACGTCTGAGTTTATAATCTCACCCGGTAATATTGCTCGTTCTCTAGTGCCGAACGGTTTTCTGTGCATTTTTCCATAGCTACAACCTTCGCAAAATTCTTGTGTGTTGTTTGGTACCTTTATTCCAAGTTCTCTTTCGATAACCTTCTTTACATGGAGTTTGCTTTGATGGGCTAACCTCTCATGGTATATTTGTAAGGAATCATGGCTTGTTAGTGCGTTTACTTGAACGGGAATAGGTGGCATCACATTCTTAACATTCAGTTTGAATAGCCCTCCTCTTTTCTTTCGTTCTCCTGTAAGCTTGACTATGCCCATTGATTTCAATTTACAGAATTCAGCTTCAGATTCAAAGAAACTCTGTGGTAATCTATCTTGTGCGGCTAGAAGCGAGAACAGATTCTTTTGTAGTGACGGCACACACCATACGTCACATAAAGTAATCAGCGCTTTATGGTCTCCAACTATGGTCTCAAGTTTTATGGTACCTTGACCAGTAGCATCTACTTTTTCACCATTTGCAGTTGTTACCGTGTGCTCTGACTCGAAGCTTTCGAATGTTTGGAACAGATCTCTTCGAAATGTAACATGACTTGTTGCTCCACTGTCCAGATACCAGTTATCTTTGTCAGGGTATAAACATTTGTCTTGTTCTGCAATCATTAGGTCTGTTACATTGACATTATTTGACTCTGTACTTGTCTTAGGTGGCCTCCCGTCCCTTATCCACTTTGTGCACTTTCTTACTTTGTGTCCTTGTTGACCACAGTAGTTGCACCTAGGGTTTCTCTTCAAATCTTTGTTTCTTTTCTCTGAAGGTTTTATTATGAGAGCTTCGTTAGTCTCATTAGACGTTGTGGGTTGTGGATCTGCGTTTCGTTCATATGCACATAGCTGTGATGTCAATCTCTCTATAGTCCTTTCCTTTTTAGCCATGAGTAGCCAACTGGATTTGAAGGTAAGGTATTCGCCAGGCAATGTGTCTAGGATTTGCATATTAAGAGTATCTCTGGCAATTCTTGCTTCTTGTCTAGCTTTGCTATCTCTTTATTCAGCTTGAACCAGATATTTTTCAGTTTCGAGAGGTGAGTGGCCATATTGTCTTCAGTTTCCTTCTTGTACTGGAAGAATTTTAGGCAATGTTTGGACTATGTCATCTGTCATATTGCTCGTGAGAATGACAAGCAGCAAGCTATCTAGCTCTTAGAATTTCTCCTTAGCTTTCTGAGATTCTACACTTGATGATGCATCAGTCGTTACCTTTGGTACTGGCGTCGTGTATGTTCCGTTTACTAAATCTAGGGCTTTTGGGATACCCTTCAGCAATGCACTCATTTTGTACTTCCATACCGACCAGTTTGTACCGTCCAGGTACCCGATGTGAAATTTCGAAATTTCCGGTTTGGTTGCCATTTTTAATAAAATTTTTCGAATTCACCTCGTTACGACTATGTCTCTTGCTTGCATCTATTTATTTATTATTTCGAACGCTCTGCTACCATGTTAAGATTATTATAAAATCAAACAGAGTTTATTTTAAACCAACAACTTTGTCTTTTTTTTATTTTTGACATGTGTATTCTTTTTTTTTTTTTTTTTTTTTTTAATGGCGTTGCACTGTTCGTGCTTATTGCCACTGACAATATTTTATGATAACAAAACGTAAGAATCGATTACTCGCGAAATGATTAAATGTTACAAGGATTTGGAAAAGGAAAGGAGATTAGTTGTTACTGGAATAATTAATTAAAATAATAAATTACAAATAACATTATTTAAGGAATAATATTAAAATAGAAAATTAACGCAACCAGCTGATCCAACAAGAAGCCCAATTGGTGCGTCTATAACGTAGTGATTATATACTCTCTGGGTGCGTCTCTAAATTAACCTAAAAACTAAACTACATAATAAATAATGGTACAAATATGTATCAAGCGTTTTCATTTTTACATGCGTCTGACGGGACCCGTCGCGTGCGACGGAGCGGTTAATTAAATAGCTATATCATTATTTACAAGGAAAAGTGCTATGATTTTGTAAATATTAAAATTAAAATTAAATAAGATACATGAGATAGAAGTGGGAAGAGGTACTCGGAGGGAAACAAGGCTCTGGAAAAGTAAGGAGTGGTCATAACGGGGGCAAGCAAAAATAAGGTGGTTCAGATCTCCCACCTCAGCACCACATTCACACACAGGGCTCTGCACAATGCCGAGTCTGGCAAGGTGAGCAGGAGTGCACACATGACCCAATCTCATACGTATGATTATCGTTGAAATCTTTTTGCTTAGTTTAAACTTGCTAAACCAAGGTTTAACAGGAATAGATGGCTGAATAAAACGATAAAATTTCCCTTTCAGTGATTGCTCCGACCAAAGCTGACCCCAGGATTCCTGTAGATAAACTTTGGGCAGAGCAGCCAGATCTTGAGAGCAATTTTTGTAAGGAAAAACATCTCCACACAAAACGGCATCATTAGCTAATTGGTCTGCTTTCTCATTACCTAAAATGCCACAATGAGAGGGAATCCACGCAAAATGCACCAAGTACCCCTTAAGAGAGCACTTGTTGAGGAGTTCACGTGTTTCAAATATAATAAAAGGATTTTGACTATAGAAAGGAAATCTGGCCAAGGATTGTAAGGCACTCTTTGCATCAGTTAAAATAAGTGTTTTCCGCAAGCCCATAACAAGTATATATTCGACAGCTTTGAATAGACCGTAGCATTCTCCCGTAAATACAGATGATTCGGGCGGGAGCTTTATTTTTTGTACAATATTATATTGGGAGTGGTATACACCTACTCCCACACATGAGTCTCTTCCGTGCTTCGAAGCATCTGTAAACAGGAGCTGATAACCCTTCCAGTCTTTATCCATAGTGAATTTGAAGCTATCGTTAGGACATACGTCATCTCGGTAAATGTTGAGGTTATACTGAATATTTGGTGACATAACTAATGAACTGAAATTACAATGAAATATAGGAAGAAATTGAGATTGGTGGCAAGGTGCTTCAATTAAATTGTATTTTCTAAAGCTTTTAACTAAACATGGAGTAACTTTGTGACTCCAGTAAGTGGACGAGGTTACTTCTTTAGAGAGAGTAGAAAGTTTATTTAGCAAAGGATGGTGTGTGAATTGCAAACAACGAGCCATGTATCTATCAGCCAAAAATTGACGTCGCAAATGAAGTGGAGGTTCTCCACATTCCACCTGAAGACAATTAATAGGACTGCTTTTCATTGCACCTGAAACTACTCTAAGTGCCTTGGATTGAACACTGTCCAGTTTCTTAAGGCCAGCAACATTAGCAGGTTCCAGCAAAAAGGTACCATAGTCCAATACACTTCTAATTAATGTGTTGTAAAGTAATTTTAATGAAAATGGATGTGCTCCCCACCAGACACCAGAAAGACATCTAATAATGTTGATATTTCGTTCACATTTAGCAGCTATATAATCACAGTGTGGTAAACCAGTAAGACGAGTATCTAAAATTAGGCCTAAAAATTTTACTTGCTTTTGAACTACTAAAGGAAAATTATTATACTTCACTGTAACTACAGGAGGCTTACGCATTCTAGTAAATAAGACAATGTTGCTTTTATTAATCGACAGGTGTAGGCCGTTGGCGTCCAACCAAGTCTTCAGTAAACATAAAGAAGAAGTTAAGGAAGAACAAATATTTGAAACAGAATTACCTGATACATAGAGAAGTAAATCATCTGCATATTGAAGGACTTGTACGGACCCATTTAGAGAAGATTCTAAATCATAAGTGTAAATATTATAGAGAAGTGGACTAAGTACAGAACCCTGAGGGAGACCTTTCCATACTAAACGGGTAAATTTATGCCCTTCAACATCTAGATTTAAAGATCTCTCTGAAAGCATGTTAATTATGAAATTAGACAGCATTGTTGGAATTTGTAATGATTTCAATTTTTGTTCCAGGACTGATACAAGAACATTATCGTAGGCTGAGCTAATATCCAAAAAGGCAGCAATTACAGAGTTATTGGAAGAAAAGGCTAGGCGAATATCAGTTATGAATACACTAAGGTTGTCAATAGTACTTTTGCCTTTTCTAAAACCAAACTGTGATTTACCAAGCAAGTTTTTGCTTTCCAAGAACCACTCCAAACGATTTTTAATAAGGTGTTCGACAATCTTAGCTAAAACCGTCGAAAGTGCAATTGGTCGATACGAAGTAGCATTAGAAGCAGGTTTATTCGGTTTTAGAACAGGAATAATTATTTGAGACTTCCAACTTGATGGGATGTTGCCAGATATTACGGCTGCATTGATAAGATTTAAATATATTAAAAGAACAGAGTCGGAAAGATTAGCTAAAAATGAATATGGTATACCATCTTCACCAGGAGCTGAATCCTTAACATGTGAAAGGACTCCTTTCAACTCACTTAGTGTGAAGAGAGAATTCAAGTCAGAATCAGAAATAGGAACATAAGGAGAATGCATCAAAGATCTCTGTTCAGGGACTGAAGAAGGAGCTAAATGATCCATGAACTCATTGGCTAACTCTAATGGCAGTTTTGAGGCTGTTGTGTCACTGAATGCTGACCTGAATCGTTTAATATTTCGCCATACTATGGAAACATTAACTGCTGGAGAGATAGATTCGCAAAATTTTTGCCAACCTTCGAATTTCTTTTTCTTAAAGAGTGTACGGGTTGCACGAGCAGCTTCTAGGTATAGCTCATAATTGAGCTGAGTCATATTATGACAGTAGTCTTTTTGTGCCTTTTTTCTTTTTTTAACAGCCTGAGTGCAATCAGCATCCCACCATGGTGGTGAGGGAATTTTGCCTGTAGCGCCATTTTTTATAGGGAAAGTATTATCTGCTACCTCTATTAAAATCCTTGT
The DNA here is from genome assembly GCA_905147345.3 of Mythimna impura. Lineage (NCBI taxonomy): Eukaryota > Metazoa > Arthropoda > Insecta > Lepidoptera > Noctuidae > Mythimna > Mythimna impura. Next base: position 14,392,118 of record LR990357.1, on the reverse strand, counting down.
AAATTGATCAGCCAATAACTGAGGATCATGTTGTAAGGAATCAGTTAAAGTAAGAACTCTCTCTTCTACACCATTTTTATATTTATCCCAGTCTACATTTTGAAGTCTGTACTTTAATCGTGGTGTGGGACTGCAAACCTCTGGCTTTTTATGTGGAAAAGAAATTATTAATGGGAAATGATCACTGCCATAAGATAACGGTAGAGGAGACCAGGATAATGCTGATGCTAGCTCAGGTGTACATATCGAGAGATCAGGAGCACTTATTCCTTCAACTGGATCTGTTAGGCGTGTTGGGAGACATGTGTTTAAAATACACAAATTATTAGAGTCTAAGATTTCTAATAGTTTCTCTCCATAGTAATTGGTATTAGAACTTCCCCAAGATTGGTGTTGGGTATTAAAATCGCCCATTACCAAAAATGGTTTAGGTAAGACTGATAAAAGATTATTAATTTCAGAAAGGATATTCACAGTAGGACGAGAATAATATATACATACTAAACAGATTTTATTTACAATGGCAGCAACGGCAGATATATCGTCACTGAGACGGGGAAGAGGGAAAGATTGAAAGGACAAGTTATTTTTTACAAGTATGGCGACGCCGCCATACCCATCGCTTCTGTCTGTTCTTAGACATGCATAGCCAGGAATTCTAAATGAGAACCCTGGTTTAAGCCATGTCTCACAGAGAGCGACTGCAAAGGGATCGTATTTATTCAATATATAACACAAATCAGATTTTTTATTCACTATGCTGCGACTGTTCCACTGAACAATCTTGGATAGACTTGGATCCATTATGATTAAGTTTAGATAAATTAGACAGCGTATCAATTACAGTGGCAACGATGGACGGTTCAATAATATTATTTTTAGATAGAGTATTGATTAACATAATAATTATATTTAAAATTTGACTTTCATTATTTGTTTTATTTTGCAATGCAACACCATTACCTGTCATCGAAACTTCATTATTAATAAGTTTTTGGTGAGCTGCCCGGTCATACCCCTTAGTGGTTTTTGGGGGGTCCCTAGGTTTTGAGAAAACAGTTTTTTTGTGTGATGTGTTAGGTGAATGGGGTGAAGAGCGTAAAGTAGGTATATTATTGGCAAGTGAAGGAGCTGAAGTTACCACGTCTGCATATAGTTTTGATACTGGGGGATGTAGCTGCGATGCTTCGGCATACGATACGCAACTATGGGCCATATAGTGCTTGATTGTTTTCTGTCTCTCAAATTCGGGACACTTTTTATTGATGGCGTAATGAACGCCACCGCAATGACAGCATTTACCATGTTCGTCTTGAATGCTACAAGTGTCAGCAGAATGTTTCTCCCCACACTTGAAGCACAGAGGGTTCGACCTACATTGTACCTTTGTATGGCCGTAACGACAACAATTGAAACATTGTATTGTTGGGAATGTATACAATTCTACTGGCATAGAATTGTAACAACAAAACACGCGTTTCGGTAAAATTTGCCCGTCAAAGGTCAACACGACTGTTTGAGATGGTTTCCAAACAGGGGTCGGTTCGTGAACTTTGTAATTAAGACGCCTAACTTTAATAACTTTCCCGCATCCAGTAGGGACAGAAACATTTTCAATGATTTCCTCAGGAGACCATTCGGTAGGGACGCCTTTAATAATTCCCATACGACACACGTTAATTGATGGAACAAATGCCTTCAATTTCTCCTTGGCCAAACAAGGGTCATTTATAAAAGAGTTTGCATCTTGGTAATGTGAGAAGCTTAGGGAAATTCTGTTGCGACCAATGCGTTTTATTGAGCCATTAATTATGATGTTGAATTTTCTTTTTTTTAAAAAGTGACCTAAAGTGATTGGGTGTAACGTTTGACCTGAATTCGTCATATCAAAAATTTTTTGTATGTGTACCACATATGGAGACAAGTCTGTGGATTCATACAAAGCTCTAGCAATCTGCGGCGCCTTCTGGGGGAGATCTGAATTGGAAGAAGTTCCAGTCTGGGGGCCATCCACAGAACGTGGAGTGGTTTCCAGATCATTTAAAGCTGTTGTTCTTAATGAATGGTTGTTTGGAGTGTTGGTAATTACAGAGTCATTTTCACAATGGCAGTGTGTATCTTTGTTAGTTTCTGCTGTAGGTTTACCATGTCTTCTTCTTTTATTACAATGTTTGCACATTTTGCGTGGAGCCCTAGCCCTTTTCCGCTCCGATCTAGTTATGGACGAGTCTGTGTCCATACTGGACTCGTTAATAATGACATTATACCCTACCGAGGGGACTGTGCCCCCCGGATCGGGTGGTTCTTTGTCCATTGGACAAAGATAGTGAATTAAGTAAAAAAAACTTACCCTAAATACGAAGACTAATATACACAAATAATAAAATAACTATTCTAAGCAATATCTACACAAATTTACACAACTAATCTCGATTTTAAATTATTTTTTACAAAACCACCAGAAAAATCACGCCCGCCAAATTCGACGATTCCCGCGCTTTTTCATGTGTATTCTATATAGTTTTACTTTTCAGTAGGCACTTACAAAAGAACTACAGAGGTATTAATACTTATCAGAGTTAATCCTTCTTTAACAGTTTTTATCTTGGGCGCGGCATCAAGGTGAGGTTGAGCCACCTGCATCTTTTTTAGATGAAATACTGCTTTTAAGAGATGACTTTGAAAATGATGATGATGAACAGTAATAAATACTTGTGATGTACCTATAATGTGTTTTTTTTTTCTCCTTACACAACCAGCATAAAACACATCACCTTATTTTAGATCTACAGTCAATGGCCGGCAAAAGCCGCCTATTTCGAAATGAATACATCTACACATTTTCATGAATAAGTCTATCAAATCGTGTAAATCACATCAAAGTCTGTCACGTAGTACAGACGTGACTTTGTTTTATACTGTATATTATTGAACAGTGAACTATTTTAACTTAAAATACCAAGGAGACCTATCCACTCATTAGACAATCGCTCTTGTGAGATTTTAGGTTATTATGAGAGTCATGTTTTGACTGTCGTATTTCACGGTACTCCAGTTACATAAAGTTTTGCCAATATTACCAATGTAATCTAGAGATTATAAGAAATAAACTAACGTGCATTTCATTGCTATACGCCACAATTTGTGGTGGGCCTATTCCCCAAACAAAAAAAATTGTCTCCTTTTGGCCTTATTTTCATAAAACAATAAAAAGTCGATGAAAAAAATCCACAGGGCATGAGAAGTGTTTAGGGGTCTGAAAGGATAGCAGATAACCCCTCCCGTCGACCGTTTCAATTTGGCACACCAACTAAAGCGTTAGCTTTACATACTCTTTGCACCAACTGAGGATGTCGGCGGTGATGAATAATATCGATATATTGATGTATCGATATTTATTAAAATATTAATATCGACCTCGATATATCCAGGAAAAAATATCGATATATCGGCGGTGAAACTTACTGAGATTTTTGGTTTTAAAATAATAATTTATTTAGTTCAGTCTAGGTCAATAATTGGTAATAGTAATTTTTATCCAAAATGTCCATGGTTTTATTATGTGAGAATTTAAAAAACGAAATAATAATATTCTTCTATTCTGAAGGCTAATTTATTATTAAAAAAATAAAAAATATCGATTTTGATACGGTTTTCGATGTTGAATATTTTGAATCGATAAATCGATGTATCGGATCAAAATATTATCAGCTGACAATATCGATTGAGGTAAAAATATCGATACATGGATGTATTGATATTTTTTCAATAGGCTTAGCTTGCCTATGCCATGCAGCCTATGTCAAAATATACTATAGTAGTCTTTGGTCAAAATTGTCAAACATCATGTCAAGTCAATCAAAGACAGTCAGTTGCATGCTTGTGATTCTTCGATAACTTACCTACTTGATGAAATACTTGACTAATGTTACTAAAGTACCGATTATCCAGCGAAATGAAACAGAAGAATTCCTAGTGTTAAGGAGTTATGGTGCTAAGCGGGACTCGCTTCACTTGACATTGTGATTTTTTAGTTTTGAGATCGATTCTAACCTTAAAGTTTTTTGTTAAACGACGAGGCAAGACTACTACATTAGTTCAATATTTGGATAGCATTCTAGAAGGGATATATATATTGAAACGTGAACACAAAGTTAAACATGGCTTTAAACATCGTAACGAGATTTCTGAATCGTAGAAGTTTTCGTAAACTGTAAGTCCAAACTAGTAAACTATCATACTTCATTGCCAATAAATATATATATTTATGTAGTACTGTCACATGGTCTTAATGCTTACTAATCCCAATTATTAAATTTTTTTCCAGGTTATCACATGGCTCGAAACAGTACACTGCAGAGGTAACATCAGTAAATTTAATAAAAAATGTGTGTATTCCTTATTCAACTGTCAATCATGAACACATTTTAAAGCAATTAAAATTTAAAACACATAATGTTTATCGGTACTATTCAACTAAACCAGCACAACAGAATGATATAGATGATTATCGCAATGAACATAATATCACAGTTATTGGAGAAGACGTACCAAACCCTTACATAGAAATAGAGAAAAGTGAATTTCCTGATTATATCAAAACATTTCTAAAAAATCAGGGTTTTGAGAAACCTACAATTATACAGTCACAAGGATGGCCTATTGCTATGAGTGGACAAAATTTTGTAGGAATTGCACAAACTGGTACTGGAAAAACTTTGGCATATTTGTTACCTGCAGTAGTTCACATTAAGGAGAAAAAGGCAAGAAGAGGACTGGGTCCCATTGTACTTGTACTTGCTCCCACTAGAGAGTTAGCTCGACAAATAGAACAGGTGGCAAAGGACTTTGAAAAATCACTGGGCATCCGATGTGTCTGTGTGTATGGCGGAGCAAATCGTGCAGTTCAGGCAGAGAAATTAAGACAAGGAGTTGATATACTTATTGCTACTCCTGGCAGATTGAATGACTTTATTGTCAGCAAAACTGTGTCACTGAGCCGATCCACTTATGTTGTGTTAGATGAAGCGGATAGAATGTTAGATATGGGTTTTGAGCCTCAAATTCGGCAAGCTCTGGAAGGTGTCCCTCTTGAAAGACAAATCCTGATGTTTTCTGCTACATGGCCCAAAGAAGTGAGACATTTAGCTAAAGATTACCTGGGAGAGTTTGTGCAAGTTAATGTGGGATCAACAGAACTGTCTGCGAACCATAATATAAAGCAACATGTCCATATTTGTGAGATGGACCAGAAAATGGATTTGTAAGTATTGAGTTTAATATTTTTTGACTGGCATGTTGGTCTAGTGGTTAGTGGCTCTAACTGCTATGCTGGAGGTTGTGGGTTTGATTCCCACCCACAAAAAATGTTTGTGTGATGAGCATGATCATTTGTTCTGTGTCTGGGTGTAATTTATCTATATATATGTAGCTATGTACATATTAAGAAATATATAAGTATGATTATCAGTTGTCTAGTACAGTGTTCAGCAAACTTTTTGTGTTCAAGGTAAGTACATTTAGGCAATTCGAAAATTTTGGTGGTACACCATAACTAAAAAATCATTTTTTTACCTCCAAAATTCAACTTTTATTAATAATCAACAAATTAATATGATCAAATGAGACTGAAAATAGCATAGCATAGTCGGCCTTATAATGTTCCCACTGTTGGGACTCAGGCCTCCTCTCTAGGAGAGGGAATGGGCCGTAATCCACCATGCGGGCCCAGTGCGGTTTGGTGGATGTCACATGTCTTCGAATTTTTGGTTCTAGGACATGCCGGTTTCCTCACGATGTTTTCCTTCACCGTTTTGAGAGCAGTGGTGATGAAATAAATTACACAAAGTAATGCGCCTGGCTGGGTTTGAACCCGCGACCTACAACTCTGTAAGTCGGGGCCGTTACCACTCGGCTACCACTGCTCTCTTAAGGGAAGTACGCCTTGAATACGAGACTGAAAAGTTGAAAGGGAATTGTTGATATTGGTATGGTCATGTGTAAAGGAGGGATTAAAACCCAGTAGGGCTGAAGTCCGCTAGTGTCGCGGGAATTTTTGAAAGATTTACCGTGGTTTTGGAATGCATAGGGCTCTCGCTCCACCGTAGAACAGAAGTCATTTGATGGTTTTCCATCTCACAAAAAGGCAGTCTCATCTTTTCATCAATCGTCTTGAGGAGTTCATTTTGTTTGGTTTTATTGAGATAAGAATTGAAAATCTTACATCAAAGAAATAGGCCATTGCAAATGACAAAAGTCACTCAAAAAAAGCAAAAAAGCATGCTATTGCAATGCTTAGAAAGCAGAGGATATTAATTTTTCACACATAGCCAAAAAAGTTTAAAAAAAAAAAAATTTCACTGTGCAATTCATTTTCATTTCGAACAGTTTTTTCTGTTCCATAATCGGTAAGTGTCTAAAAGGAATGCCCACGGAAAAAGAATTTCGGAGCCAGTCCATAGGTTGATCTATTTTTTTCTTTCATCTGTCTATTTTCTAGTCAAGTAATCATGGCAGAAGCTCTGCTTAGTTTGGAGCTAGATGACATTGTGTGAAAGTTGTAGATATATTGTGATATAACATTAATGATAACACTCATTGACTTTACAGGTTTAAATCTATAATGCACCAGATATCAGGTGAAGGATTTGGTAAAATATTAATATTCTCAAACACTAAGAGTTTTGTGGATACACTTGCATTAGCACTTAGGAGGAATGGCTGGCCAGCAGATGGGATTCATGGTGATAAAACACAATTCCAGAGAGATAAGATTATTAACAAGTTCAAAAGTGGTGTGACAAATATATTGGTGGCTACTGATGTAGCTGCTCGAGGACTTGGTGAGTATTCAAATACACATTATTTAACCCCACGAGAGCCTATCTTATACCAAAGGGAAAAAAAACAAGGTTTTTAACAAATTGCTTGTGAACATACATTGTTCAGTAATTTTTCGACTGACCTGTTAGTTTACTGAATAGTGGCTCTGACTGCTATGCTGGAGGTTGTGGGTTTGATTCCCATTCAAGACAAATGTTTGTGTGATGAACCTACAGTGTTCAGCTGATATTTCAAGCGTTTTCTCTTATGAACCTTTGCATTATCATGTACTTAACATTTAAGAGGTCAACTTATCTCTGGATTGAAAAAGTGAAAGTCATGTGGAGAAGTCTTTGCCAGGGAATGATGCAGGCTCACAGTAATCAGCATAGCATAAAAAACCGTGTATGCAGGTAAACTATTTTTTTTCCTTTTTTGTTCTAGATGTGGACGGTGTGACCCATGTGATCAACTATGATTACCCCAATACGTCCGAAGACTACATCCACAGGATTGGGCGCACTGGCCGCCAGACGAACAAGGGAGTGTCCCATACCTTACTCACCGAGGATGATGGAAGACAAGCAAAGAGTTTAATGGAGGTTCTCAAAGAAGCTAATCAGGTACCAACATGCTTTTATTCAACTCATGCAATACATACACAAAGTCTTGTGATTATAGTTTTTTTGTAACACTGGAAAAGGTTTAACCTTCTTAGCTATGTCAGATAATTATATTCAACAAACACTCTCGTGTTTATTCCGCCTGGGTCGCACATCCACGACCAAATACTCCACCTCTTCTTCATCTTCTTCTGTTCTTCTTGCTTCATCCGACGCAAGCGGTTAAAGGGTTAAGGACATAATTCTGTTATTTGGGAGACAACGGAAGACATAGGACTATTTACTGATTTAAACAAAATCGTACATGATTGTATGTACTTGTTGATACACTTCATATTGTGGCAGTGGATTCTCATGCATAGTCATTCACGGCCAGGGGCGCCGGCTTTTAGAAAACCTCATGGGTGCTCATGTTCATTTGATGACTCGAAAAAGTGGCAAAGTGTGAGAAGAGAAATGCACACTGATCGACGTTTTAGTAACGGATACCGGAATCTACTGGACAGACTGGCATCCGTTGCTCGCATCGTTAATAAATAATAAATTGAGACAACATCACATACATTGTCCTGGTCCTAAACTAAGGTTTTCCCTTGTATTATGGAAACCAGGAACAACGAAGGTATCACAAACACCCAGACCCAACACAAATATCTGTTTCATCAACAAACATTTGTGTTGGTGCGGGAACCGAACCCACCGAACCGAAAGTGGTTTAGAGCGCCGGTTGAGACGCAAGGGCCTAAAAGGCGATTACTGATCAACAGATCAGTAATGGTAGTATGATGTGATCTTGATGTCTATTCTCAGGGGTGCTCGGTACCCACTGTTTATTTCTCATGGGTGCTCGAGCCCCCGAGCACCCACGGAGTCAGCGCCCCTGTTCACGGCTCTCGATACTGTCTTTTATTCACCTGAGAACTAAGGACAATTCGTTAGAACATCTAATGGAAGATGCGTCGCGTATTATCGGTCGCGTAACTCAACCGACGCCGACGATGCGTTGGTGCGTCGAACGTTGATATGCTAAGTTGGTACGAACGAGGTATCTTCCGTCAGGTGTGCTAACATCTTTACAAGGTGCACTTTTTGAATCTGCACAAAATTACAAGAGGTTATTAAATTATAAAATAAATTTAATAATCATATAAAAATACGATATCTGTTTAAAAAAGCAGTAATACTTGTTATTTTTTTAGAATAACTCTCTTAGTAAACCTTTTCAAAAAAACAGAATCACCCCCTGCGATTTATCGCGCGGCATGTCACTGTGTGCGTAAATGCGACAGTCTGTACGAGGCTCCGCCCACTTATTCAAACGAAACGATTTTACCGATTTCCGTAAATAATAATAAATAAATAAAAAAATACCTACCCATTTTATTTTTGATTCGGGACGAGAATAACTAACACACTCCACCACTCCACCTCCTGAATTTTTTTGCATATTCAAAACTGCACTTTTTATTAATTCATATATTGAATACGTCATTACAGGAAATACCAGAAGAGTTAGAAAATCTGGCTCGTACTCACGACATGTCAAAAATAAAAGAAAGGCAGTCGAAATGGAAGCCGAGGACGAACAACTACCAATTCAATCGAAACAACTACCAATACAATTCCAACAAGAGGTTCAATAAATTCGACCGATCGAGAAGTTTTAAAAGCAGGAGATACGACGATGATGATTATTAATACAAACTAATAATGTAGCCTTATGTAATTAAGCTCCTTATATTATTGTTATCTGTGTAGCATGTAGTGAATTATAATTTTAATTTACAGTGATTTATGACTTTTATTTTTGGGTAATTTCCTGTAAAACAGTACCGTCAAACGGGGTGAATAGGACTGCAGGGGTGAATAGGAACTACACTTTGGTTAGTTTTTTCACATTGGTATATATTTCTATAATTGATTTCTATCAAAGCATCCGTTTTTATTACAATTAGTGAATAAATAGGAGTACTTAAATGCTGGGAAAAATTGATAATTAATGCGAAGATCCCCTTCAAAGTTTTGTTCCTATTCACCCCTGCAGTCCTATCCACCCCGTTTGACCGTTATGGTTTTTCTCTCAACATGAGTTACATGTATTATTTTGTACAGTCTTCACCTCAATCGTATGGCTTAGGCAGATACATATTAAGACATAACGTATAAGGAAATTCAGCGTACTTACAAAACAAAGAAAAGTAAGTTACTATTTGGAAATGAGGTGGTCACTTATGACTGGCCTGTTGGTCTTGTGGTTAGTGGCCCTGACTGCTATACCGGAGTTTGTGGGTTCGATTCCTACCCATAATAAATTTTTGTGTGATGAGCACGATCATTTGTTCTGTGTCTGGGTGTAATTTGTCTTTATTATTCCTATACTTGTGCTATGAGACTTTGCTTTATACCAAATTTCAGGATTCTAGTTCAACGGGAAGTACCCTATGAATTTTGATTCCCTTGAGAGTGTCGAAATTTTTTCGTTAACTCAGAAGTTTGATTTATTCACAGCTCAGACCTGAGTATATGGTTTTAATTTCAACTCGATACCTTCACTCGTTCCCGAGATAAAGGGTCTTGACAGACAGACAGACGTACGGACAACGAAGTGATCCTATAAGGGTTCCGTTTTTTCCTTATGAGTTTCGGATACCTAAAAACTAAAACACATACAATGGGCGGCCTTATTGCATCGTGCGATCGGCTCCAGGCAACTTGGAATGGACAGTCCTTGCCTGGACAATAAACGGGACTGTCATTGGTATCCTTACTGTGACCTCTGGCCCATGGAGGTGGTAAATGTTACAACCGGATATCTATGGTTACAACTTAGTTTTATCAACAAGGAGTCCAAATACCTACCCATCGTTCCCATGGCTACAGGTTGACATTAAACAGCGTCCTCAAGGAACCAAGCAATCGAAAAATATTGTGAATTGTGAATAAATCAACAATAATTATGGTGTACCAAGTGCCGAAAAAACCACCAAAATCTTCTTTCAAGATGTTGGCATTACCAGAACTTGATACGAGATCCGTTTTAGATGTTGTTGAGGAGAATTTTCAGAAACTTGGCTTGGTGAGACTTCATTTTTCTCATATGCAATATATGTATTGTGAAATTGTGTGCAAATGTAGGAGCTTAATTAACTTTTAACGATTTTCATTGCTTATATGAAGCGAGCAATTGTTTTCAGAAAGCTTATGCTATCCGTGTGATATACATTGGAGAACATACGTTGCCTAAAGAGGAAATTATACAGCACTTCTCCAAGACCATTACGATCGTGAACTCTTGTTACTGTGAGATAAATGTGTATGGTTTGTTGCTCGTTTATGACAGTTATTTTGTTCATATACTTGAGGTTAGTATTAATTTACTTACTTGTAATAAATAAGCTAGGTCTTAGGTACCTACTAACTGCGACCTCTCGCATCCGAACCTGGTTTAGGCCATGGTCCGGAGCGAGAGGGAATGGGAAGCGGCTACCTCCTTCCGCGAAGCAGTAAGGCGAGCGAAGGAGGTGATCAAAACCGTGAGGGAGAGGACATCGTCACGACCCAGCCGCCGCCACAGGAGACGCCCAGGGCGTTGTGAGTCGCAGGACAATTACTGGCCACCGTAGGCGTGGAGTTGCGGACGACGTGCAGTGGATAGTAGGCCCTCCGGCTGTCGGGTAAAGACCAAGCGCAAGTTGAAGTCGATTTGTGTTCTACGCGCACTTCAAAGAGATGTCAGTAAAATTGATGGGGCCCAGTAGGGCCGATGCCTACTAGGGCTGTGGGAATGTTCGAAAAAGTTACCGTGGCCCTGGAACGCGAAGGGCAACTGAAGAAACAGGTGGGTTTTAGTCAGTAAACGTTTTGCCACGCCATCTCGCTCAACCCAGAAAGAATTATTTGTTAATTTCCAACCTCAAAAAAAAGGCTTACTAAGCAGAAATTGTCGCAGAATCAAATTAAACCCAAGTAAGTTCTGCTGTACGAAGTCACGAGAAGTAAGTATTGCGAGAAGAAAGATTTTCGTATAATTCATGAGACTGTAAGTAATCTAATTACACAACTGAAATGTCAGACTTTTGATGCTGACCTACGCAATCTTTGTACCTTACATAGTAATTTTCCTCTTATTGAAACTTTTAGGGCTCCGAAGACACTATCAATAGGCACATTCGGTTTATATTAAGACGCGAACAAGAATGGATTGCTGAAATGAATAAATTAGATCAAGAAGCAATGGAGGAGAGCGTAGGACTTAACGTCCTAATGGCCGAGAATGCGGAACCAAAACCAGAAAGGAAAATGTTCAGGCGATTGAAATTAGTGATGACCTATCATTCCATTCGCACGGTAAACATTTATAAGTTTTTAAAGTAAGTAAGGGTTTGCCTATATTTTCCAAAGTTATGCTGGAGACCTATAGCTCTATGATTTACCAAACTTTAAAGCTGGCAAACATTGAAAGAAAAAGAAATAAAGAAAACACGTTTATTTAGCACACAGATACACATAATGAAGAAACAAGCACATAGAAACTTAAATAATAAAAAAAATTACAACATTGTGTGTCTCACGGCTGCGCTAAATAGGCCCAGAGTACTTCCTCTTAAATATATAATTCACATATGCATAGCTCGTCTCATCATACCGCCCACCAAAAGACCTGTAGCTCTTTTAAGAAACAAAAAAAATCTGTTGGTTTGGGGTGTATGATTTTAATAATAATAATAATAATAATTTATTTCGCTCCAAAAGTACAATATTAATCAGTATACAACATATAAACATACAATTCGCTGGTTGGTTGTACAGTAGCACACAGTAAATGATCTACCTACTAACTCCCAAACTAAGTCAAGCTTGTATTTATATTATGATTTTAATACCTATCTATCATGCATAAAGATTGTGTATCAACAAAAAACAATTCAAAAAACTGTAAATCATTTGAAACTTTGCAGATGGACAACTGTAAAGTTTTCCATTAAAATTAAATATAATATTAGGTTACATTGAGAGGCAATGGACATAACTTAGTTACAGTTCTTTTTGTTACGGAACTACCACTTTTGACACTATATACCTACCCGCTTATCGACGATTCGTCCCAAGGACCATTTTCCAGGTGGCAGATTATCAGTTTTTATCAAGAGTATCTATATATCTCCGATTTTAAATTCTTCTTCCCTTTTATGCCACTTAGGACGCTGTTGGAGTCTGGATAAATATCCATCTTGCCATCGTCACCAGAAGTCGTGGACAATTTTTTGTGTTGCCAGCGAGATAAACTGGAGTCTTATATCTTTCATATAAGGTGACGGTACAACAATACTGTTCAGCGTGATGCCAGACAACTACGTAGCAGTTGCCTGACGCTGGCTCGTTCTTATATTAAATAAATCGAGACACATTAGTCGCTTAGGTGTCCTTTTTTACTGGCCTTTGAGGCGTAATCAGCTCTGCGATCAAATCCTTATTGAGATTTATCAAAGTAGGTACATAATGTGTTATATGGCCTGAATATTATGTGTGATCGGATCCGGCAACAGGCCTTGCGTAGGTTCATGTATTTGGATTGCTACCTCCGTGATTTTGTTATTTTTACTATCTACTTACCTACTTTTTAGGGTTCCGTACCTCAAAAGGAAAAAACGGAACCCTTATAAGTCACATTGTTGACCGTCTGTCGGTCTGTCTGTCTGTCTGTCAAGACTCTATTTCGGGGACACGTAGAGGTGTCGAGTTGAAATTAAAATCATATACTCAGGTCTGCGGTCCCTAACAAAACAAAAACGATACGGTTGTTAATGTCGCAAAAAACGTATGTTTCGATACTCTCAGGGGAATCAAAATACATCGGGTACTTTCCGTTGACCCTAAATCCTGAAATTTTGCATAAAGCAAGGTCTTATAGCACCGGTATAAGAATAAATCTGAAACCAATAAATTTGTTGTTACGTCACAAAATAAAACTTTTTGCAATTCGGAAAAATTTTCGAGACTCCATTCGGGAATTTAACTATTTACATAGTTAGGTATATTTGAACGGAACCCTCAGTGCGCGAGTCCGAATCGCACTTACCCATTCTGTTTTTCTCTATTTCAGCGCCAATTCAAAAATTGGCGTGCTGTAACAGCCAGGCCCCCGTCGCTCATTGGCAAGATGGACGTGTATGGACCACTGGAGGAGCATATGGAGCAACTTCGAATCTTTCTTAACAAGACGATAAAAATTGTAGGATACGCGCAAGATAATGAAAAAGTAAGTTTCTGACTGATGCAATAAGTTTGTCTAGTGTTATAAATCCACAAGAAAATGTAGGTACCTACTGACTGAGAATAGTACATTTTGATACAAGTGCAGAAATTTAGTTTGCCATTGCGTCCGAGGCGGAATTCGCACGAGTCGTAGGCGAGTGTGTTATGGAGCCGAGAGTGTATCAAAAGACTTTTTTCAACACACTTAGGAAGAAACGAATAAACGGGGGTTGACCTATGACTCGTGGGGGTCAGCGCGCGCCCAGCCTGATAGGTACGATAAATGTAATAAAATTGTGGCGGGGAGAGCACGCGCACTTTTCTGCACTAGTGCGGAAAGCAGTCTATTGCGTGCCTAAAAGCGGGTAATAAGAGCGGGTTTTCAAGTAAGTGCTCTTGCCATTATAAATTTTTCATTACCTAAATGAAAAAAATATAATGGCAAGAGTAGCCGCAGATTGGGCTCCAAACATAAGGAAGCGTCAAGGCGGTAGGTCTGAAGAAGATGGTGGAATTCGTTTTCCTCCTACATAAAAGATTGAATGTAGATTTCTAAACACGCAGAAAAATAGAAAGAAGAAAGTATAGAACACAATAGGTTCATAATAATAAATTGAAACCCTCGATTACGAACTATAACTCTTCTGCGTGACAGAAAGATAGAGCACATAAATGAAGGACTAGCTTTTGCCCGCAGCTTCGCTCGCGTACATAAAATATAGCATATGTCACTCAGGAATAAAGCAGCATTCTATCGGTGAAAAAATTTTAGTAATCGGACCAGTTCTTTCAGAGATTACCTCCTACAAACAAAAAAACAAAAGAACCAAACTTTACCTCTTTATAATATTAGTGTATAAATTTTACAAGTTGAATTAGAACCACTTCTTATCCTACGGAGTACATTTTTTACGTGTCGGTTCAGCTCCGAAAACAATGCATTTTTACAATAAGCGTGATCTGAATCGACATCCAAGATTTCAAAAAAGACTTAAAGATAAAGAGCTTAAGAGCTTAAGATAAAGGACTTTTTTAACGTCCAATAGCACAGAAACACATGAAAAGTGTAGATACATATTATAAAAACCTTGGTTTTAAAAATGTTTTTTTTTTATTGTAATTTATTAGAACTGGAATCTTGAGAGTACCTAATATCTGTTCCAACGCTGCGCTGACCATCTGCGCGAGAAAGCTTCGACAAGCGACAGCGGATCGACACTGGCTGCCTTATTTTCTCCCAGCCTCCTCTGCCCTTTAACCGCTTGTATCGGATTGATCCAACGAGTGTTATCTATTCGCCAGGTTTGTGTGTTTATGACTGGATACTCCATGTCGTTTACGAGTATCTCTTCAAAATTCAACCCCCATATATGACAGAAAAGCTGACGAGATGGAGTATTTGGTCGTGGATGTGCGACCTTGGCAGAGTAAACGCGAGCGTGTTTGTCGGTAATACTCGATGTAGGCGGTTAAAGGGCTAATATCGAAACGTTTGCAGCTATCGTTCGATGGTCTGAGGCCGACGGACCCCAAAGTGGAAGCGTTACCCGAGGTGGCCCTAATCGATTTCTTGCTACAGTCTAAATACATTCTGCCGTTTCAAGAGACCGTCGGTTTGCACAGATGTGTGGAGGACCATATTTTCTTCTTCGGTGAGCCATCTTGTTACATAAACATTACTCTAGCATTTTCCTATCTTTGTTTAGTTCAGCTGCAGATTTAACTAATCTTACACTACTTAGCAATTTTTTACAAACACAGGTTAAATATAATTTTTTATCAATTTCTGTTTCTTCTTATAGAGCAAGTTTGGCCCGTCCCGACTCACTACACCCCTCGATTCCTATTCAAGCTGAAGATTGATGACTCGTTCGTGGAACCTCTTCCTGTGATGCCCTGGGAAATCGTCAAGAAAGGAGGAGATGGAGAAGATGATGATGAGAAAGAGGAAAATGAAGAAAAAGAAGAAACCGAGGGTTCATCTAGTGATTAGATTTCGAGCTTTACATAAATATTAGTTATATATCTTCACATTATCTGATATCTACTCGTATCTAGTAATTTTTACTATTTATGCTTAATTCTGAGACTACTACACTACCTGTAAATTATGGAACTTGCATTTTTACTCTTCTGATTGTTATGTATTAATTTTCATTTATGTCAATTAAACTGTTTAACATTTCAGAAGTTATTTTATTATATACTAAAAACTTTGTTCATTCTCTAATTCCCCCTTTAGAAGTATGCGGAACAGGGTTTAAAGTCCCATATATCTCCGTTGAAAAGGGAGGATCCTCCGACCAGACGGATGTTGTGTCTGATCCAGGCAACTGCCCAATAGTTGATTTTGGACTGATGTATATCTTATAATTAAGTGGAGAACTCTGATAGTTCTGATACCGCGACGCAGGATTTTAAATTTTTATTTCTTATACACTCCGATTTCTGATTAAGCATTTGCAGTTGAGTATTTCTCTTACTCTAGTCTGATAACCTGTTTGAAATTCAGTACCTACGTATCAAAACCTACTTTGTTTGATACGTTCTCAATTCAGAATTCCGCCTTAAGGATTTCTGACTAGAGTACCTACTTTGAGTTCAGAAAACCTCCAACTCTTCTTTGATGCCAAATTTTGACAGGTTTTTTAGGCTAAAGCAGATCAACTTCCCAATCCTCAGCTAAGGTTTAATTCTGTTGTAACATTCCAAACTTATTGTTACCTTCTTTTGCTTATTTGGCATAACAGAATGCCTTAGTCTATTGTTTGCTCAAGCATGCGCGTATCCTCGTGCTGTCTCGAGCAGCCACCTTAAGACTCGACTTTCTCATCCGACTAGGATCCCTTTGTCTAGTTTGCTGTTTGTATATTGCTCGAATATTCTAATATATATGAATAAGTATCCTTTGTTCTACTACTGGATACGCGTCTTCTGCATATTTAATTCCTGTATATTTAATAGTTTACCTGATATAGAATGAGTAGATATGGAATACTTACGTTATAGAAAATTAAGATTTCATGAAAAGTTAATATTCTTTTTTTTTTTTTTTTTTTTTTTTTTTTTTTTATAATAATATTTATTTAATATAAAATACATATTTGACATTAAATGTAAGTACAAAAAGTATAAGCGCTACAATAGTCAATTTAATTTGAGTACCCTGACTCCTAAACTAGGAAGATCCTGTATCTTAGGAGGCAGTGTCTTCGCATACATAGTGGACAAACAAATTATGAGCGTACAGCGTAGATATGCCAAAAAGTGGACTAATGCGGAAAGAAATATATAAGTATATAATTATATATATATATATATTTTTTTTTTACTGATAGTATGTATATGTATAGTGTATGTATGTGTATGTAGAGTATGAATGTAGTGTGCATGTATTTGTGTGTGGTGTCGTGTCATGAGCAAATGTAGTGTGAGTGCGTGTAAGCGAGAGGGGTGTGTGGTATGATCTAAGTGATTAGCAGATCCAGGTAAGTAGACTTTCAGTTGTATCGTAGTCTTGCTCTTTTAGCCACTCCTCAATTTTGAGTTTAGCCCTATATGTATTTAATGCAATTATGTTTACTTTTTGATTTATTTTTGTGTATAGGTGTGAGCTTAGAACGTAGTGCTGGCGTTTAGCGAAAGCGGTCTTGTGTGTTACCGTAAGAATAAGAGGCTTATTCTTGCAGCGTGTTGGGTCTGGCGGCGGGACCTTAGTGTGTGTTCTCAGTACGGATCGAAGCACAAATAGTTGCCTAACGCTAAGTACATTTGCATCTTTGTATAATTGTGTGGTGGGATACATAAAGTTCTTCTTTGACATCACCTTCAGAACAGCTCTTTGTGCCCGTTCCAACTTAAGAAACTTTGTCCGGGCGGCACCTCCCCACACTGTGATACAATAGGTGATAACGGACTGGCAGATAGCAATATACACCATTCTAATCGTGTTAAAATCAGCAGACGACTTAAGCAGCTTAAATACGTAAATCATTCTTCTGACTCTTGTGCTAATAGTATCCAGGTGCGAGTACCAGTTGAGTCCGCTATCAATAACCACACCCAAATATTTTAGTTGATCTACCTCACGAAGAGAGAAGCAAGAGCAGGGTGTAGGGCTATTGCATGTGTGGGCGTTAATGGCAAAGTCTGTAGGAGGTTTAGTACAAGGGTGTAATTTGAACGGGATGAAGTAGGTCTTATCCAGGTTAAGAGTAAGAAGATTCAACTGCAACCAACTGATAACAGATTTGAGTGAAGTTTCGGCAGAAGTTCTCAGATGCTCCCAGTCAGTTCCGTGAACAATGATTGCAGTGTCATCAGCATAGGTGAAAATTTTGGAGTTTGAGAGGGGTAAGCAGCAAAGTCCGTTAATATAGACCTGGAAGAGGGTCGGGGCAAGAACACTTCCTTGCGGTACGCCGAAGGTGGAGGTTTCCTCCCTACTAACGTGTTCGCCAACTTTAACACACAATCTACGGTTAGTAAGATAGCTTGCAAAGAAGTCATGGGTTATGCCACGAATACCGATGCCCTCCAGCTTCGATAGGAGTGTGGGAACAGAGACTGTGTCAAATGCTTTTTTTAAATCTAGGAATAAGCCTAGACAGATCTGTTTTTCATCAAGTTTTCTTGCAACAAATTCAGTTAAGTTGAGAACTGCATCTTCTGCTGATACTCCTTTTTTGAAACCAAACTGATTTTGTGCGATTAGGTTATTTTTATCGAGGTACTGAGTTAGCCTTAGATTCACTAATTTTTCGAAAATTTTTGAAATAGATGAGAGAACTGAAATAGGCCTATAATTGTTCATACAGTCTCTGTTCCCACCCTTGTAAATCGGATGCACAACAGCCTTTTTAAATGCCTCCGGAAAAATTCCAGTAGCAATTGAACGATTGAAAATATGCGTAATTGGGGACACAAGGAAGTGACGACATTCTTTTAGTAAATTAGTTGAGATGCCATCCCAACCGGTCGCAGAGTCTCGACGGAGCTGTATTATGGCGTTATTTATTTCCGATTCATCAAATTCAAGAAGAACCAGCGAGTTAAGGGGAACGTTTTTATGAGGCTGTGTGCGCGGGTTGAGGGGCACCGGAAGACGCGAAATGATGCTAGACGCGAGGTCTTTGCCAACATCCGCGAAGTACCTACACACACGATCAACAGCTGCCTGGGGATTACGTTCAATTTTTAATAAGTTTGTAGAGGATGTAGGTGTTTTTTTGTAGTTAGTAAAGTCTTTAATTTTTTTCCAAAGTGTCTTAATGTTTGTCTTAGCCTTTTCTAATTCATTCTTTTCAAATTGAGCTTTTAGGTTACGCAATATAATGTTACAGTGGTTTCGGTAGCGATTGTAGGTGATTCTAAGGATGTCATCATCAGGTGACTTTCTAGTGTTGATGTGAAGTAAATCACGATGACGAATACACCGCATAGGACCGGGCGTTATCCATGGCTTAATATTCCTGACTTTTTTGGGAATTGTAACCACATATGTATGTTTTTTTATTAAGCCCTGGATAATCCCGATCAGATCGTACGCCGCAACATTCGGATCGTCCATACTCAGGATATGAGAGAGGTTCGTACCTTCAATTTCCTTAACCAGTTTAGCGTAGTCTACTCGAGAGATAGTTTTTTGAGGTTTTTTGGGCGATTTTGTATCTTCAATATGTAACAAGACAGGCATGTGATCCGTAATAAATGATTCCAAGATTAGTGTTGTTGCTGGTGTTTTCGATTTGAGAATAATATGATCGAGGCAGTTCGTTCCTCTCGTGGGTATGTTATGAGCCGGTAAAAGGCCATGCGACGCGCTTAATGTTAAGTAGTCAGTGGTACGATCGTCATTATTAGAGGGTTTAATGTCCACGTTGACGTCCCCCACTATGGCAACAGTTTTAAATATTTTTAGTTGAGTGAGTACAGTATCCAAACTATTTAAAAAACATTGAAATTGTTCTTTTTTGTTAAATGATGGCGAGCGATATATGGCAACTATTGCTGTTTTATTATTAATTTTGCATATGAGACAGTTCGCGTTTGTGAAGTCTGGTTCTATAACAGAACAGACTAGGTTTTGTTTAGTAAAAATCACGATGCCGTCATTTTGATTTTGTGTATTCAACGTATAATGTGAGTTATATCCGTCCAATGTGGGAATATTCATAATCTTACTCAACCAACATTCTGTGAGAACTATGACGTCACAGTTAATTTTAATACGAGACAGCAACACCAAAAGTTCACTAAAATTCCTATTAATGCTACGAATGTTTAAATGAAGAATTTTTAAGCCAGAAACTGTTAAATCAATAAAGTCTGAACACTTTTCCGGTGGACACTTATGTATTTTCGCAATTTCAAGTTTATCCAAGTCACCGATGACATTCTGAATATTATTAGCCATTAAATCCAAGTATAAATAACAAAGCAATATGCGCAAATAACCGAGTTCAAGAATGTATTCTCAATAAAATAGCGCTGTAGATACCTACATTCACAAACGAGATCAAATCGACCACCCGTTATGATCATTAGAATAAATGTACTGAGTAAACGCAAAGAAAGTAAACAAAACATTGAGTCATAACTTATAATGGCGGCTAAGTTATTTATCAAGCAGCTGTTGAGATTATGTGTAAGAATGAGTGTTGAT
This sequence comes from Mythimna impura, assembly GCA_905147345.3. Taxonomy (NCBI): domain Eukaryota; kingdom Metazoa; phylum Arthropoda; class Insecta; order Lepidoptera; family Noctuidae; genus Mythimna; species Mythimna impura. The sequence continues at coordinate 14,371,754 of LR990357.1, read as the reverse complement.
GTATATTTTGGGGTGTTATTTTTATAGTTTTGTGTATAGTGTATGTTGATTAATGTTGAACTTGCAGTGAAAGGACACCACAAGTTCAGTCTGTAATGGGTGGAGTGTAGAATGTATGATTTAATATATAGAATAAACTTACTTATAGGTTTTTTGCTGGGTACATTTTGCATAACTATATAGCACAACTTAGGTATGAATAGATGCAGAAGTGATAACATAAACCGTATAGCTGACACAATCACTATAAGTCACTGAGTTACCTGATTTGTCACTAGGTTGGTCAGACAACGCTCCGATTTAATGAGGATATGTTGGGTTCCTGTTTCTTTACGAAGAAAAATGTTGCCATCTTTTGTCCAGCAAAACATGTACTTTTGATTCTTTGCGAATTCCCTGGCCTTGAAAAATAGTTTTCTCATGCTTGACGGAAGATGTTCTGCTACATAGACGGGCTGCTGGTCTCCAGTAAAACCGATGCTGTGTGTGTTTAGTGTTTCACCCTTAGGCTGTTTTTTATTGTAGTTGCGCACATTGGTGATCAGCTGGTTTTTTGTGTCCACAGTCAGGAATTCAGTAACAATTGGTCGTGTTGTACCTTTCTTGCCCGGGAGGCGATAAACATCTCGGATCTGCATTTTAGACAGGGGCATATTTATGGCGGTACCTACTTTCTCAATAATGGTGGACAGATCAGAAATTGTTTCATTATCTTTAGTAGGTATATTCCTGAATACTACACATGATGAGCGCGTAGACTGTTGCAGATCTTGGATTTTGTTTTCGAGTTCGTTTATACATTTTTTATATGCATGGTTTTCCTTTTTCAAGGTATCGATCTGCTGTCGCATATCTTCAAAATTGGTATTTATGAATTCCATTGATTCTTTAATTTCCAGGTTGACTGACTGTATCGAGGAGTTTTGCAGCTTGAGGTCTGCAATCTCCGTAACAAGTTTATCCAACATCGATGATTGCTGTGCGAATAATTTGTTAACTTGTTCATCCTGTTCCTTTTTCCAGGATTCGAGAAGGGTTTTTAGATCCGAGTCAGAATCATCAGGTACGTTGTCCTGCGACGGTGGTGACGTCGGGGATTGTAAGCGTCGTTTGTTGTAACGCTTTGTGGTGTTTACGCTAGCATTATCACCCTCACTACATGACGTTTCCGGAATATTTACATCTGTTAATGATTTCGGCTCCGAGTTGTTTTTGTTTGTGGGTTTTGCGGGTGGAGGCGTACGCTGTACACTAGACATTACAGTGACGTGCTGACGATGTGAGGTGAAACAGATCTTATTGCTTGCTAGATGGGTTGAGGTTGGTTCTAGCAGATCCACAGATCAAGCATAACATGCGCGCACGCAACAATTTCGATGAGTAGGTGAAACTGATGCAGCAGGTACGAGCGGGACAGCAATTATGGCGAGCGTACTGGTCACGCGGAGGTGAAGGCGAGCGCGCGGCGTCCGATCGCTGCTCGATGACACGGAGATTAAGTCAAAGAGCGCAACGCGAAATTATTCGAACACTATGAAACTGACGGGTCGTAAAGGTTAAAGTTCTATGAATAGTTAATTGATTATAAACCAAAATAGTTAAAAAAAAATTTGCACACGTCCGCTCTCGAACAAGGCGCGAAGCGAAGAGCCTAAAATTCCTTAGACAGATACAATTATCGTATTAACGATAAGGCGTAGTTCAGTACGCACGAAAAAACTCTGGTAGTTTCAGTTTTATGTAATCGTGTTGCTATAGTAATATTGATTTATCGTTGTTGTAATATCCTTTAGTGTGATTCGCGTCTTTAAATACCTAGATTAGTTAAACATGGATAAAGTGAAAAAGAAAAAGAAGATTAAAAGGGAAACAAGAAAAACAATTGCCGGAATCAAACTGCCACCCATAGAACCAGTGGAAGGTATTAAAACTATTGTAGATGTTGATCCTGCCTTTTATTCTTTAGTCGAAGGACGCCCATTGCGACAGAACAAATCAATACATGAATACAAAAGGAACATAAAAAGTGTGGCTTTAAACAGAACTCTTCATGGATTCTTGGTTGATGAAATTCTCAGGATTGAAGGAGAAATAGAAACAGAACGAACCATTTATGAGACAGCTTACAAGCACTTTGAAGAATATCAGAACAGTTTCGACAAATTCCTTGCAGACGACAATAACAAGACGATTGCTATAATGCAAAAGTCAGATGCTCTAGCTAAGGAACTAGCGAATCAAACTGAGAATCATAAGAAAGCTAATTATGACTTGGCTTCTATTAAGTCCAAATTGCAATACATTGATGAAACTCTAATGATTCTAGTATCATTTCAAAATTTTCTTAATAAAGCTGCCCCCATTTTGTGGCAAGATAGTCATAATATCAAGCTGGATATAAAATATCCTGATGTATTTGTAGTGGAATCGGATATCTTTAAAAAAATCGATGAACAGGCTGTAGCGAAGAAGCTCGGAGAGCTGCCTGAACCACAACTTTATTTCGAAACGCCGGAACAGCTACTGGAGATCTTTGATTTACTAGAAAAGCAGAATTTGAATTATTTGTTGCTAACTACAGAATTCAGTTCGGAAAAAAATAGATTTTTGAGAACAGTTGATGTTTTAAAAAGGATGTTGCGGCAAGAACTTGATTTTATAAAGGAGAAGGTACGCGCATTTTTATAGTATTTCTTTATAAGACCTTGTGTTAAAACGCATTTCGTGACTTCAAGATTCGGTATGTATGTACCTATATCTGCCCTTATACAACTAACTACTTAAGTGGCAGTTTAGGTATCGCTAATATGTTTTGAAGGTCGAAAGGTTCTGGAGTCACGACCACGTACCAGAATACGCAGCGTTGGAAAGCCTTCCACAAGGTGGACCGATGACTTGGTGAGGGTCGCGGGAATTCGATAGATTTGAGATGCATAGATATGGTCGTTATCGCGACACTTGGGGGAGGCCTATGTCCAATAGTGGACCTCTTTCGTCTGAAATGATGATATAATCGTTTTGCTGATTTAGAGTAGGGATTAGGCTGCTTTTCCACCAGAGATGTACTATGCAGCTATGCTGCAAGGATGTAATAGCTATGCTGTGAAACTATGTGACCGTTTCCACTGATACTAAGCTATGTAGCGGTGCGAGTTAGATGTGCTATGAAGATGCGCCGCCGCAAAGTAGCTGCGCGAGGAAGATGCGCTCAAACTTAGCAATGTATCTATAGTAGGGAAGCGGCACATAGCTACACCACTCGCGACCATCCATAGCACGCATCCATAGCAGTAGGTATAGCACGCATCCATTCATATAAAAACATATCTTAGTTGAATCCGTTTCCACCAGTGCTAAGCTATGTGCACCAATGAATATGATTGGTGGATATCAAACGCATCCATAGCAACGTAGCATACCACATCACCGGTGGAAAAGCACCCCTAATGTACTGGTATCTATAAATCGACATCTTATAATGTCGAAAAGAAAAGAAACATTCTAATCTATTATGTCGAATTTCTTTACAGATCAAAGAAGTCCAAGACACAATAAAATGGAACGATGATCGGGAAGCCGAACTCAAAGAAATATTCTTTAGAATTTTAGAAGCAAACCTTAAGGATGTAGTATCCTCGGATACGGCTTTACAAATTTTTAATTACGTGGAGTTTGCTTATGAGCAACTCATAGCACCAAATGAAACTAAGTTCAGTTCTTTAGATATGGCCATAGCTATAGAACGAGAATATGAAAATTTGTTAATTGATATATCGGCATATGATTTAGTTATGATTAAACAAATAGAAAAAGAAACATATGAGCATGGATATTTAGAGCTAAAACAAGCTAAAGAAGCTGCAACACTTTTAAAGGATATTGACAAACTTTCAAAGCGTTTGAAGACTTCTTATGAACCAACGAGGCGAAAAACACTCGAATAATCGTGATCCTGTGTAACTGGACAATGAATTTGAAATGACTTTGTATTGTAACAGATATATTTAAGGAAAATCAGTATTTTAAATAGTAGTCCTTAAAAATTCAAGAACCTATAATACCTCTAATACAAAGATTTCTGGAACATATTACTGGTTCTCGTTAGTCCACATACATACATATATGAGTATCCATAAAGAACGGCGGCAGTAAGAGTTCTTCATTTTCTACGACCACTTCGGCTTTGATATTAGTATCACTTTGTGTATTTTAATAACCTATAATTGATTGTACATGAGCATGTTACGCATTTAGCTGTAATAAATAGGACTTCTGGTGTATTTTTTTTCTTTTATTTCCGCTTTATCCTGCTGATTTCTCTTTGTTTAATATTAGATTATGATTATTGTATTTATATGGCTAGAGTAATTGGTTTTAAAAGGGAATACTCCAGTAACCTACCTACAAGAATAAAAAATCGTATAAATCTTGAAAATAAGCATTATAAAATACTTTTATGGAAATAAATATATTATTATATTTTGCCACATGAGAACTGCGGTATGATGCTGGTTCTTGATAAGATCTTTTTAGAAAAACATTACAATGTCACATTCCTGGCACTATATTATTCTGTAATTTTTCTTAGCAAATTGACAATTGACAAATAAATCTACGAATTTTGTGTTGTGTTGTTTTGATATATTAAGTTATCTAATAATTACGAATTGTTTGTTAATTTACTAATAATTTTAGACATTTGTTACAATGAGTTGTTTAGAAGAAGAACGGAAACCAATGGTTCCGTTGAAAACTTTAGATATAATATTCAGGCGTCGTTATGTTCCCAATACACAACACTACTTTGCAAATCGAAAACATGCCGTGGGGACAGATCTGAAGCATAAGAAACCCTTGAAACCCTTTCGGGTACCAAAGTCCGAAAAGTTGTTGTCGTACATAAAGTATAGTGATCGAAAAGAAAAAGTGACCACTAGACAAAGATTAGCGCAACCACTACATTTAAAAGATAACTTAAAAATCGCAGCAACTAGGGATATTTCCGAAAGACTTTTCACTGAAGAACCTGTTGATGACGTGAGAGCAGTTGTTGAAATTCATCCTGAGTTTTATACCGTGATTGAAGGTCGTCCTTTGCGATGTTTCGACGACATCAAAGTCTATACGAACAACATTCGAGCCTATGCAATGAATCGGCAACAAATTGGTTATCGACGAGACTTAATTCTGAAAATAGAGAAAAGTGACCTCGAGGAATCTGAAAATTATGACCGCATAATGGAAAAATTAAAACGCCATATCAAAAATTTTCAAACATTTCTCACGGAGGATTATAAGAAAGCATGTATAAAAGTTGCAAAAGCTGAAAAAGTGTATGAAGAATTAGTTGCCAAAAACTCAGAATTTTTTGGCTATGTCTCCAGTTTGACGATTTTAAATAACATTTTGTTTAAACTTGACGCTATAAGGGGTATTTTAAAGACATACAGAAGCTATTTAATGTTTACAGCACCTTTGTCATGGAGGCAACAACACGATGAAAGTTTAATCGGCAGGGTTATGTCTATTCAGTTCGAAGCAGGTGAATTTGCAACTGATAACGACTTAGTTGAAACATTGGACATTGAAAAAATGGTAGAGTTAGCCAAGATTGAATTAAAAAATCCACTCCCTGCTTGTTTGTATTTTAAGAAACCTGAACAGATGATGTATTTATTCCGTTCGATGGAAATACAAAGTCGAGAATATTTGATACAACTTGCTAAAACTGATGGTCCAAATCGATCGCTGCGAGATCGCATGAAACAATTGAAACTAGGACAGATACAAGAGTCTGATTACTTTCAGTATTATATTGACCATATCAACTATGAAATATATAGAGAAACTTGTAATGAAACACATTTGCGAGATAAATTTTTCCGAATATTGAATCAAACATTTTATGACAGTATTGCGAGTCCACAAACATTGAAATTAAAAATATGCATTGAGTACGTATATGAACAAATTTTCGGAAAGTGTGAAGAAGGTCACACAACTTTACAAGATCCTCTAAAAATTCTTGAAGTAATGTATGAAGATTACAATTTACGGTTAGATGCTTTAGACTTCCATATAGTAGTTCAAGCTCAGAAAGATTTCTTTTCTCAAGATTTGAAAATGATGAAGAACGCTTACAATGCGCAAAGAGAGCTAAGGACTTTCAGAGAAATGACAAATGCTATGAACAAGGCATTCTTGCCGCCTGCACAGTTTGTACGAGCGCCGATTACTAAATTCATGAATAAAAAAGCTGCACGCGCATTCATGATGGCTGAAAAAGAGAAAACAGAACAGTCAAGCGGAGAACGAGCTAAACCTAAAAAGTATAAATTGTCAGCGGAGGAGCGAGAGGGGTTGGTACTATTTACTGAATGGTGTGAGGGTCAGGATCCAGCCCCATTCCTAAAAGAATACTACGAGTTTGTAAAGCCTATATTTGAAGAGGTCCCTACAGAAGACCGAAATGGATTTTGAATGTTTAAAGAAGTTGTATTTTTACTTTATTTGATGATTTCTTAATATTTTATAGATACGGGTTTAAGGTATGTATTACCTACCTATTGTATTTTAAAAAGTAGCTATTTAAAATTAACAGAATAATTGTGTTTTACTTTTTCAAAATTTGCTATTTATTCTATGTGTCTAATAGCTGCGTGCTTTAAAATTATTAAAACTATTACATATTACAATTTTTTAAATGATACGAAACTGTTTATCTAGTTGGTTCAGGCGTACACATTTTAGAATACTATCCTATATTCCAATAAACACATTTTAATTTTTTTATATAAACATGCACGATGAAGACACTCGTTCTCTTATTATTGACATACCGAAACTAAGAACGTATGCGAGAAAGGCAACAAGCAATGTAAAACAAAAGCGAAGCAAACCGGTGGTCCAACGTCGAGTGAAGCCTTGCAGCGATAAGAAGGAGACATGTTCTCTGCCAGTTATCAAACCACTGCCGGTAGCCACAGTCAGGAAGGATGAAGTTTTACTTCCCTACATAGTCTATTCAAGACATCAAGAGAAAGAGAAATTACGACAGCGTATGGGAACTGGTTTGCAAGGAAATTACAAGGCAATATATGATGAAAAACAGCGGCGGCTACACATCGATGATCCACCGAATGATGTCCGTACTGTAACAGATCACGATCCCGGATTTTTTACGTGTGTCAATGGCTCTTTTCTATCAAGTTACGTTGCTCCATACAAGTCCCTCAAATATTTATTTAACAGTCAGTTAAGGTGGCGACAAGAAGTAGGCTACAGAAATGATTGCATGTTAAATATTGATACTAATTTCCAGAAGGAACAGGAAGTATACGATTTAAGCACTAAAAGATACATGGAACAAGTTAAATGTTTTGAGGCTTTTGTTTCGGCTGATTACCGAAAGTCTATGTTGTCCCTGAATAAATGGGATGAAGTCAAGTTGGCAGTGTCCCAGCAAACATTTGAATTACTATGTTTAGCGGCGAAGGTGTTTACAAATACAGCGAGAATTATAGGACTAGATTACAGGTATGGTCTGCAGCAAAAGTATGGAAGGTTTTTATATTACTTATCTCCTCCGAGTTGGCGCTTCAATAACAGGAACTTTGCTCGATCCGTTGAAATAGAAGCAAAAGGTTTCGATTTTGGAATTTCTAGTGAAGAAGATACATTTAATGTTATGTTTGAGAAAATGAAAAGAGAGTGCTATAGCGGTCTTGTAAAGCCAGTTTTATACTTCAATCATCCTGATGACTTGATGAAACTGTTCGACGGTATAGAGCAGCAGCACTTGCATCATTTTACTCACGTGGTCGCGCTAGCACCTCATGCCACATTTTTAAAGAAGGGCATAAAATTGTTTAAGGATATTATTGCACAGGATAGTGCTGGAACTCTTAACACTATCAAACAATTTCAAAAGTTCTTGAAATTTAGTGAAGATCAGCATTTACAATTACAAGCAAAATTCTATAAAATAATAAACGGATTTTTCTATGAGTGTGTAGGACATCCAGAAGTTTTAAAATTTCAGACGCATTTAGAATTTTGTTATGAAAAAATATATAATGAAAAACCAATAAACATGGACATGGTAGCAACAGCCAAGGCTTTAGAAGATGTTTATATGGATTATTCAAAACGATTGGATGCGGTGACCGGTGACAAAATTAAGGCTGCTGTGGTGCAATACATCGAGTCAGAAAGACGGAAGTATAGAAGAGCCAAAGTAGCGGCAAGGGAGCTGCGACAGTTCGAGCGCTTGGAGCGAGAGTTGTTGCGAGCACACGCCCCTGCAGCCAACGGTCAGCTGGGATTCTCGAGTAATATACAGCGGAACTCGCGGAAAAAATTGTGTTCTAGAACGAAATATGATGACAATCGCAATAGTCTTACTGAAGCTGAAGTAGAATATCTGACTCTATTTACTGATTGGACTGATAAAGAAGATCCAAGCAATTATTTACATGTATCGCCTGAAGATAATGGACACTATCACAATTAGAGGCCGTAGCTATTACTTTTAAAAATAAAATACAATTCTTAATGAAAACAGTTTATTTACGGGGTTTAATATGAAAAACGTATATGTATCTCCATAAAACAAATACAATAATACGTAATGTATATAGATATAATAAAACAAATATACTTTTATAACAAAATTTACATGCTCTACTCATAAAAATGTTTGGTTTCATGGTATTGACAAGTAACTACTTGGAATTTACATATTTACAAAGTGGGTACCTAACACAAAATGGTAAAAGCTTCATTCAATATATATGTCTTAACGTTAAGCTATACGTCTATGAGTAAATAAATAAGTAGGTACTAATTAAAACTATAAAATAAACAAGTGATGATAATACATCTTCTTCTGTAAGAAGTTTAAAGCTTTAACTTGAAACTATTCATCGACAATAAAGTCGATTGACGATCAATGGCCTGTTATAGTCTTTCAATTTCTTCAATATCTTAGCCTTACAATTTTCTCAGCTAGGTCATACATTTTTCAGTATTAATATTTTGACCTTTATCAACATGTGTGTTTATAAAGTTAACAAATCTCAAAATAGTCGTAGTGAAATTAGTTATTAGTCACGAAAATTTGTTGACGATTTTAGTCAAATAGAAGCTTTACAAGCACTGATTTAATAAAAATAACAAAAGACAAGAGACATGGTTCTGTAGTATAAAATACGCACAAACAAAGTTTATTATTGTATTTGAAAGACATACATATTTACGTCGCGTATTTCGTATGATATATTCCCCTACAGTATTTACAAATGTATGTATATGTACAAAAATTTGAAGCCCTCCCAACATAAACGTAGTACAAGCCTCTTCATAATTATGTTGTAAACAATGCCTATACGACATCACATTAAAATGTAAAATCCTTTACATACTATCTTTTTAGCTGCACATGAAAAATAGAGCATAAAGGATTTACAGGACAAAGATAAAATATACGTTGTTGTAGAACAAATACTTAAAAGATACACATTCAGAGAAGCATACAAAAAGATTTGAAGAACGATTTTTTGATAAAACTACATATTCAGTTTATTATAGAAAATATGTTAAAATTACAGAAGTAGGCAGGTAGATAGATATTCCGATAAGACGTACGAAGTTAGTCATCTAGCATTGTAATAAATTACACCACAAACGATAATTTCACACATGATACAAAGTATGACATTCAGAAGGATAAATCTAGTGAGTTTTCACAGACATTACTAATATTTACTTCACACTTTCATCTATTAACTTCCAAATGCCCATCACTTCACGCATTACCGTTACTTAAATACTGTAACACTAATGGTCCCACATTATATTGTGAGTGAGCCACGTTTTTGCAACTATGAAAAACATTTAAAAATTATAAGTACGTCGTTGGATTTGCATATTTAGGCTAGCCGCGGGATAAAGTGGCCTCGTACAAGCTATAATTTACCATGTCATGTATGTAAGCTAGTAGTGGTCGTATCAAACGGACATATCTAAATGATTTAGTGTATTTCTTTCTACCTTTATCTCCCACCTAGCTATTTTCAAAAGAAAATGACTAGTAGTTAATTTAATTTATAATATTCGTTTCCTTCAAAATGTTCAATATAACTTGAGCAACATGATGATGGAATATTTCATAAGACGTTATACATCTATAGTAAAACAATATTTGGTGTTTCTATCTTGGACGTTATAAAATCATCCATACAGTGAGCATTTTAAAATACTTAACGTTCACGAACCGTACCGTTACTAGCGCACGGCTGACTTGTCACAAACACTAACGCGACACTATGTATAGTTTATCTGACTCGTTTCTTCTGTAACTTGGCCAGTTTTCTTCTCTTGAGTATCATCTCGTAGAGTGCCTCCAGCCCTTCGTGCAGCCCCTCGCCGGTGATGGCGCAGGCGGGCTGCACGTGCCACGCGTGCGCGTCGCGCGAACCGTGTGGCGACGACACGAGCTCGTGTAGGCCGAGCAACTTCTCCAGCTCGCGAGGCTCCTTCGCCCCGGGTAAGTCTTGCTTATTCGCTAAAACGAGAATCGGCACACCCGTATTGTCCGGAGACTTGGCCGTTCGTATTAATTCCATTTTAGCTTCCTCCATTCGTTCTACGTCGACGGAGTCCAGCACGAATATAATGCCATCCGTACATCTGGTGTAGGATTTCCATAGGGGTCGTAGTTTTTCTTGTCCACCAACATCCCATACAAGGAAGTTGACACCCTTAGATTTTCCAAGAGTGCCTTTGACTTTTTCACAGTTAAATCCGATGGTAGGCACGGTGTTGAGGTACTGGTCGAACTTGAGGCGGTAGAGTGCGGTTGTCTTGCCGGCGGAGTCCAGCCCCAACATAACGACGTGCAGCGTGCCCTGCGCGGTGGGCAGCGCGTCGAGCAGGCTCGAGTTCTTGCCCATGTTAGCACCCATACTTCGTAACCGCGCGGCGGCTATCTGACACTGTCGTCCGAGCGCACCATGATGAAATTTTCTTGAAACTCTGAAATATGAAAAAAAAAAAATTATATACGACGTTCAACACGTATCAACAATTAAAACTGCCTCATAGCTGCCTAAGCTATGCGTTTGTAATAATAATCTATTTGAGTCGATGACCTTAGGACCGTGTTGTTCTATTTTTAACAGATTTTCAACCGACTTCAAAAAGGAGGCGGTTATATGTTCGGTTGAATGTATCTTTTTTTTTTTATGTATGTTCACCGATTTCTCGGTCAATTGTGGACCGATTTTGAAATTTTTTTTTTTGATTGAAAGGTTATTATTAAATCGGTTGTATTTTTTATTGAAACAAACAATACCGAGAAACACCGACACACACAAACATAAAAAAAAAAATTAAAATAAAAAAACAACCGAATTGATTATCTCCTTTTTTGAAGTTTGTTTTTGTATATCGTATTGCGCAATACGTATTCTGAAATAATGTCGATGCTTTCTTATTGACATTCTAGCAAGGGAATTATGTTACTGGCAGTTCCTAGTTGGTACAAGCCTTTCATTCATATTGTGTTTTTCAATAATAATAATGTATTCTCTATAGATACTTTTAAAGAAGTATGTCATCATTCTTTTGCTAAATTTCCACATCATTCGATTGAAGCATAAAAGTTCTCCGTTTTACCTAAACAAAATAATGGTAGAGATCAAATCAACAACATGAGGAGAGGTCCAACACAAAGTAATCGACCCTGTGCCCTTTAAGTAAGAGTCGAGCTCTTACTTAATTTAAACAATTTATCACAGTTTCGAAATAATTTCGAACAAATTATGAATACTAATTTGAATCAAGATTTCATTTTAACTGATGCGACAGGTTAATATTCAGTGAGAGATGTAATGCTGGTCGAATAAGTGGTGATATTTATTTAAACCTGATGTTTTAAACTTCCGAAGAATGCTTTTCAAAAAATTTACAGATACATATACTTGGGCACGTACGTTCCAAGAAACTTTTTCATGACTCGAAGAAAAGATCCAGTCACATTGGCCAATAAGTTTAGTTAGCCCAGGAATTCTTCAGAGTGATTATAAAACATTCTTGACCTTATAGTCCATACCTGAGTAGGAAAATACATAGATTCATGGTTCTTTGAAAGTAACTGTAAAGAAGGGGGCAGTGGGAGGGGGTCACATCGAGACGAGACAAGATGTCGCCATCGCTCGCGCCCTTTTAATAATTATTCGTGGCAGACGAGTCGACGACTTTTTGCACGGAGGCACGGGCCGGCCCGGTTATGAAGCGAACTTATAATTCAGCTACAACATCTCTGCGGTTACTGCAACCCGTAACTATCACGATACAAAGTTCACTTTTGTTTAGTAACGTTGTCGCAAAATGTTTGCAGGCTTGATACGGTGTGCAGAGTACACCTTGCGTGGATAAATTTTGATCTTTTCAACGTGAGGGCAACGACCTAATACAGTTCATAGTATTATTATTCAGCCACCCGAACTTTAAGTGGCCGTCTGATGTTGATTTTATAAAACAGATCCTTTATAACTTCAATATTTTAAGTATGTTAATTTATATCCGTAGTGTGTTCTCAATCATGTGCAGACAGAAATGTAAAAAAAAATCAGAGCAATACTGGCGGATATAATTGGATCAACACGATGCTGATTTACCTCAGTTTGACCAGGAGCCCCGCGTGGGACTCTAATGTCAAAGAAAAATGTAAATGCTATCCTAAAGTTTCTATAATTTTACTGACTATGATTGCAATCTTTTAAATAATATCCGACCACAAATTTAAGAATATTTGGGACAATTAACTTACTGTTTCTTAAAGATTAAATATCTATCTGCCCGTTATATTCCACACAATGTTTTACTCATCAACAGGTGTATAAGTTGTTGTAGGACATCGAAAGTTAACTTCTTTTAATTTCGAGGCCAAATTTATCGCAAGTGGGACTCCAACATTGGCTGTATCGACTTGTCTGTCTTGAAAAACTAGTATTGCAACTTTTGTTTTTATTCGGCCGACTTTAGTGAACTAACAAAGGTTAGGTTAGTATGCTTCAATATAAGATCTAATTTGTGACACGAAAATAATGCTCTTAATGATTGTGTTTAGTCGTCTGAGCTTGGAAAACTATTCTGTGCTTGATAGAACACAAATATTTAATCAATGGGGAATGGTTTCAGTCAATGACTTGAATCAAGTTAATCCCAGTTTATAAACACATTAATGCTAGCCTGAAATTACAGTTAGAATATTCATGATTACGTAATATTTAACCCTATTTGCATGCTTTACATAAGCGCAAAGACGTTGATTAACTTATTCAATATACAATCTCAGCTCAATAGCGTTATTGCGGGTGCGAACGAGACTTTGTAGAATAATTAGGCTGGAGGAGAATTTAATGTAAGTTGAAATGGCTATTTTAGTTCAGAACACGATAAGAACTTCTAGTTATTACGGTATACGAGAGATACGTGGCAAAGTTAAGTTAAAACAGCCAAGTCGTGATTAGCAGGGTCAGCATAACCGAGAGAAAGCATGTGATGCGATGATGGCGGGCACGGCGGCCCTTTACTTTCTCTGTGCATGATCTGAACCACGCCTAGCTGGGAACACGCTTCACTACATCCGCACCGCTTATTTGAAAACACAGATGCAAATATAGAAAATATATACAACTTCAACTCTTCATTAAGGAAAAATATATACAAAGAAAATATTAGTTGTCAAATAGATTGTCAATTTTAGTTTTTTAACAAGTAACACGGTGACAACTTTAGCGGTACGCTAAGTAAATAAGTTGAATACACAATGAATACAATTGAAAAGGTTGCATACAATTGAAAAGTTTTCTTTCCAAACAATTCAGAAACGTTGTCTCACTGCTGCCAACATCTGCTCAGTTCCGTTAGATTCCTTACTGTCGAATGTTTTCGTGAATAATCTACATTACAAAACATCGGTAACATGGAAACATTTTCTTTGACCTACAAACGGGAACTGCTTTGCTCTTGACCGGGTTTTAAACATTTGATGTAGAAAATGTATTCTCGTTATAGATTTGGAACAGTGATACTAGTTGTATCGCTTTTGATAAGATGGTCATATGTGAAGATAAGTCCTCGCATGACAATGGTCCGCCCTTTCCGTAATGGATATCTGAGATGGAACAGATAAGATCATACATGAGTGAACTGAATTTGATGATAGCTAATCATAACTCTGTTTGCGGTTTTAATAAACAATCATCGCAATACAATTGCATTGGGGTTAATTTTTTTTTTAGTTTTTCCTGTTGCTTTTTGAAACTGTGCATTATTGATAATATACCTTTTGTTGTAGCTAGGATGCTAAACCTATTTCACATTAATTTCACAAATGAATACCGATATGGAAATCGGTGTTATTTCCTTCAAATAATTTTTAGTTACCCTGTTCAATAGGTACTTATTATAAGTACGTACAATGAGATGCATTTGGTGCATATGGTAGTCTGTGAACAGCTTGTATAGTCCACTTACGTCGTGTTCCGCTATTCAGCCTGGTATGTGCAACAGGTCCAGGCAATCCGCAATTCTGCACGCGGCGCATGTCCCAGTACTGCATGAGGTCACGGTGGGATGTGATGAGCCATCCCGCCTAACCCACTTTTTGTACAGAAATAGTTTATTAGTGTCTGTTCCAGCTTTAATAAATACTTAATACTTTTTATTTTTTGACCGAAATTTGTTGTGACGTGTCGTGTGTGTTTTGAATGAATCTGTACTTAGTGTTTGGACAAGCAGGTGGATGATCAACCTTTTGTGCGGGGTTTTCTTATAAGGACAAGTAGGGTATCGTTCCTCCCAGGGTTGTGATAACCTATAGTGTCCTATAGGGTATCACTGTCAAGATTGTCATCTGAATCTTAAGTTTTGGAGGAAGCAGTTTATTCGTTAATCGAATTTTAATCAATCAACCAGTCATGTTTTATTTTTTAATAGATATCAAAGGCTCCTATTATAAATTTTAGCCAGCAATTAAACTGGCTTGTAAAGCAGATCACGTACTCGTACATCTGACAGGTGAAAGGAATCTTATAATCAATCTCATCGAGCTGCATATTAAAGGCACGTACTTACATATAACAGTAAGCGGAGTAATCGATGTAGTGTCTAGTGTGCGTAACGAAGTTCCGTAGTGTGTTAGTATTGCGTATGGAGTTCTAATTAATTCATCGCAAAAACCAAATGGACCGTTCATATTTGTAGCACATCTACATAAACTGGAAACAAGTTAAAGGGCTAAACTTCGCATCTGCCTATCTATTATATATGAAAATTCTACGTGTGAATTCTAATTTAATTATCTAAATGGTTTGATTTTCCGAGAAGGCTCTACTTTTCTACATTAAAAGGCGATCTATTTCAAACATTCTGCTCTTTGAATTACCTTTTATTAGAATTCGTATGAGAAAGTTTTACGACATCATCTAACTTTACCTGAACTTGTTGAAAATGTAGATAATTTTATTTTGAAATCTCAGACTTAGTTTTTTTATTATTTCAAGAAAAGTAATAGAAAGTCTGCAAAGTTGTTAAGTGTTATAATTTTATTTATTCTAAAGAAGAAAAGGGAACCTGTACTGTTGAGAAAAACTTTTTAAATTTCCAGTTTACTAGTCTGTGCAACGGGATATTATATTCCCTTTATAGAGTTATGGAGATGGGTTTATCTGTCTTCTAAATGGCCACCACGTTTTCTTTGACGTATTTCTGAATGACGTCATTGTAAGCATGAAGAGCTTTATAGGCAAGTAAATCGACAAAATTGGTTTCCACAAATATAGGTATATTGGGAACTATCCGTGAGATGGCTATTCAAAGCAATATATTTATGATTATTACAATGTTTACTTACGTTTTCAAATAAATTTTATTTGTTGCCCTCTTAAGCCAAGTCTTTAGTCTTCAACACTCTTAGTACCTGTAACGAAAAAACAACCTTCAGTTTGATTTTATAATATTTGTAAATATAAGGATTAACTAAAATACCTTTGCAATTTTTGTTTCCTTTGTAGGCAATTAATCTAATTATCCGGATTCTTTGTAAAATATCGCAACAATCTACAAGGTGATCTGAGTTTAATGTTTTATGAGCTGTGTTTACGGAACTGTGTTAAACATTAGGCTTATGACACTCATAAGGTCACGGTTTGTTGAAGTCTTTATTGTTCGTGGCATAAGGGATTTCTGAAATCGATGCTTATGGTCGTCTGACTGTTTCATATTTCTTAACTTTAGTCATGTGTTAAGAGCTGATAGATTTGAATTTGACCTCATTTACGACTATTATTAATAATAATAAATTATTTATTGCCCAAAGAAAAGAAAATACATGACATGTTACATTTATGTTTGAGTTCTTTTTACATAATATTTTGTGAAATGTATTATTAAGACTATTAAGTAGATTTATTATAAAATAATCCCTTTTCACCAAAGTACAGAAATTGCTCAAGTTCATCTGTTTCCAGACTGTGGAAGCAATTTGCGGCTAGCATATAATCTGTTGTACGGAAATAATAGTTTCATGAAGGCAACTGCTTCAACGTTGGCGGATGGTAATTTCCTACGCTAATAATGAAGGACGGGGGACCCGCCCAGCGGAACATGACTGCGGAAGGATGCAATGAAAATCATTCACTATGCGGGTCATTCGCCCTTCATGCTATTAACCTTCTACTATTTGAAGTAACGTTTGTTCTATTATTGTGTCAATTCGTTTATTTGCAGCTCTCGTATATTCATTTGTTTTCTTAAGTATCAATTTTCATAATAGAGCGTTGTCATTTGATTGTCTGCACGTTATCGGTCTGATGCCACATGACACATACATCAGTATTTACTATGTGTACATTTTCATTGTCAATTTTATGTTTTTCAATTTCAGATTTAGATTGAACTACATTATCAGTTTAAGAGTTTTAGTAGTTTCTCCAAGTTTAGCTTTAAGTTGAATAACGATTTCCTTGATTTCAGCCCGTAGCTTGAACTTTACCAGTAGCTAATACGTAATCTTGTTGAATAGCAAGTAGGTACCTACACTTTTTTCCATTTCCCGACAGCTCGTACTTATAATTCATTGACTGGTTTTTCGCGAAGGGCAAAAACAGCGGCTAGTGAGCTGTGGATGGCAATTTCCGTTTCTTTCACCAGTGGGCACTTTAATGAAAGACGTGTATTCCAAGCAACGGCTACCGGCCCACGCTGCCGACGGCGGATGGGTGCAAATGATGTTTACGTGCGCGCTACTGTTATTGAAAATTACTAGGTACATATTTTTATGTTGCTCGTAGATACCATATGCTAGGAAGATTGGATTTGGGATATAAGAGAAGAAGGAAGAGAGCGTTAGCTCTTCATATAATATGTATGTATCGATTTTTACAGTTTAAAACAATCAAGGCACTAAACATTGAAGTGTTTACAACAAGCGGTTTATACTGAAGTCAATATTAATTATTATAAATTATTTTCCAATGAGTCGTAAGTTGGTGACAGCGTTTTATAAAAACAATATATAGGTATAAACAATCAATGCTACTGTTTCAAATGCTAGTTTCGTAATTTTTTTGTAATTGTGTACAACATGGAACAAAACGTGACACAAAATTACTCATATTTATTGTAATTTACAAGCATTAGCCGTTTCTTACAAAAGTATTTATTACTAATTGGTTATTTCGTTTCGATTATTTAGCTGTGTATTGGTGTCATGGATATCGTAACTGATATACGAGTATATATATAAGGTTAGGTTACACTGTAATACGATACTAGAGATTGATATTATCGACACATGCACTAGAAACTTTATATCTCCATATCGTGTGCAGTGCACTAATCCCTATGCAGATAGTAGATACTTTTAGAATTAACGGAAAGCGAACTTGATTAGACTTCATATGACTTCCGCTATTAACTCAAATTGCATACTGTTACTACTTGAAATCTATTAAGGAAATCAAGACCTTGTCCGGCCGAGTTCTAGCAGATACCTAGGCACAGAGTAGCTGAAGGTTGTTTAGATCTCAAAATGAAAGACGGGTCTTTATTGTTTATTTGCTTTTCAAATTATTTTTGATCATTGTCTTGTGGGGCAACCGTGAGATCGATTTTGCTCGAGCCCACTCCTTGCATCACGTATTTACGTAGGTAGTACGCAATGGAATTAATGGTAACATTTAAGGTAAACACGCCGGTGCCATACTTGGCTGAGACAATATTAGGTAATATGAAAGCGCTCATTACGTTACGCACAGAGAAAATCAGAGTTGGCACATGCGATAGTAAAAAATACGTATCACGTATGTTAGAGATACGCTAAAAAGTTGAAAAACAAAGCTTTTTGTGTGAAGATGTTAAATATTGAGAGAAATTTTGTCACGAGTCAACGAAATATAGATGGTACAGTTAAATAAACGATTAGATGGCGAATAAAGTTAACGAGTGCCCACTGCCCGTTATCCATGACATGTGGCGAGATATGGAACTAAAGCTTAATGTTCTAAATTTGACACTTTCTTGACATTTATCTTAACAAACAGCGACACCATAAAATGTCAAGATAAACTGGCCGCATTACAACGATGTCACCACTGTCGCCAACCAAAGAGACTATTGTTTAGTAAATGTTGCATGAAAGATAATATTCTTCATTCGTGAGATTTTTACTGGATTTCACAGATAC
The DNA here is from genome assembly GCA_905147345.3 of Mythimna impura. Lineage (NCBI taxonomy): Eukaryota > Metazoa > Arthropoda > Insecta > Lepidoptera > Noctuidae > Mythimna > Mythimna impura. Next base: position 14,353,000 of record LR990357.1, on the reverse strand, counting down.
GTATCAGTACTTAATGAACACTGTTATTTTATTTTACAAAATTGTGCCGCTAACTAAGCGGCAGATCTTAATGTAATTTTCCCTTGTTACTCAACGCGGATATTATCAAGATTATGCCTGAACTCAAGGCATTTGTGATTATAATAATATTTAGGTACTTGGTATGCCAACGCAAGTTTGACAAATCCTGTGTAGGTACATGATTTCCATTTTCACCTCCACCGACTAGTCTCTTTATATACGGAGCCTTAATGTGAATATATGCAGTGACGTGGTTTCATAGTAGGTACTGATAATATAATATGGGCGGAAATTATGTATTTGTTAATTAACAAGTACATTTTACAACGCAAGGCACAGTAATAAAATAAATTGTTTCCTCCAGGGATGGTTCTTCGAAAGGATGCTTCGAAGCATAATTTCTATTGAAAATTCAATTAGTCGTACGGCGAGGTAGAGGTTTACTAGAGGTAAAACCACAGCAAAATGTTGCCGAAAGTGTCACAGTCACACACGGGTGTTTTTGTCAGTAAAAGACTGACACTCCCTTTATCTCCACTCAGAGCGGGAGAAGTCATTGGATCATTTTCTAACCTCAAAAAAGCGTTGTTCTTAGCAAAAAAATGAGTTTTATAAACTAATTTCGTTGTTATGATGTGTGCTTGTGTAGCTAATGAGCTATTTGACGTTCGTGACGTCATTAAAAAATCTGTTCGCAACAAAATAGTTGGCACTAGATCATAGAGTAGTTAATGGATTCCATTTCATTTTCCTGCCCACCTGGCTCGCCATGACCGTAGAGAACGCACGCAAAAACTAGCCTTGAATGACTATCGTTCAAGTAACACGTGTGTGCGACATTTTACTAAACATTTTTGTTTATTGTTCGTTTTGAACTTTCTGTGTTGTTTTTACTCTTTGCGATTATTGTGATCGTTAGTGTAGTTCGTGTTTATAAATTAAATTTGTGTATGTTCCAGATATTTTAATTGTGCTGTCTGGCAGTTATGTCCTTAGTATAATTTAGGTAACATGTTTATAAGTTATTAACAGCTTGTATGGCAGTTTTATTTGATTAAAAAATATGTCTGATGATATTAAACTGTTTTAAATGTGCCTTTGACTTTATAAGTGATCGATGGCCTTTGATAATATATATAATTATTATGTTCTGTTATTCCATTGTTAAACTTTTTGGATTGCTATTATTTGCTGAAAACATGTTAATAATTGTACGAAATAAAATTAATTCTAGTCGAAATTTCGGTTTGTCTTGCCGGAAACTTCCATCTGAAATTCGGCGTGTCTTCCCGTTTATGAAGTGGCGTTGTTCGTCGCGTCCTCCATTAACATTCCGGAGACGACAGTTCATACTGTCTGTCTTCGTACCTCCATAGCAACAGTTACAATGTCGCGCAGTAATTATTAAATAATGTGCGCTATTCTGGGACGGGAAGCAAACGCTTTGCTTCATTCACCGAAGGCGTTTGTATGAATTGTATGGTAATATGTATGAGTTTATTGGCGTAACAAGCGTGGGAGACTTGTGAACACCTTGTTGTTGGTATACTTGTTTCTCAGTAGCGTGTTGCTTGGCTAATTTTATTTAATGTTATTAGCTTTATTGGTTGATTGGCTGTACGTCATCGTACGTCTTTTTCCCATGACATACATATACATATGTATATCGCTACGTAAAACGATCCTTCTACCAACTATAAATATCATACCAGTCAATATTTGATGTGTCCACTAATACCTGAAATATGTATGACTTATCGACCGATATTGCCGTAAACTAAGACTTGTTTTCTTACCAATATCGATGTGACAGTTCTTCATAGTTTCATTTGAAATGACGTAAAAATAATACGGGCCCAGTGCGGATTAGTAAATGTCACATGTTTTCGAATTTTTGGTTCTAGGACATGCCAGTTTCTTCACGAAGTTTCCCTTCATCGTTTTTGTGAGCAGTGAGGATGAAATAAGTAACACAAAGTAATGGAACTGGCTGGGATTGAACCCGCGACTTACAACTTTTAAGTCGGGGCAGTTACCACTTGGTCACCACTGCTCTCCAATCATTCGAATTCCAAACATAAATAAGTGTTTACTGTTTTCCCGGAATGTGATTCGTATTTGGATATTGTAGTCAAATATCACTGGCAAAATGATAACACACGTCCGGATGTATGTCTAATACTTTGTTTCTATCAAGGACCTCAATCAATCTGCCCAGCATTTTCCACACTACATTTTGGTCGGTTTCCAGTCTATTTTACATGGAATGACTGCCTCTCTGACCTCTCATCATCATCATCATCATCATTTCAGCCGATAGACGTCCACTGCTGGACATAGGCCTCCTCCAAATGTCGCCACAATGAACGGTCCTGTGCGTCTCACATCCATTGGATTCACGCAACCTTCACCAGGTCATCGGTCTACCTTGTAGGGGGCCTTCCAACACTGCGTTTTCCGGTATGTGGTCGCCACTTCAGAACCTTTCGGCTCCAACGGCAATCTGTTCTGCGAGCAATTTGCCCTGCCACTACTGCTGCTACTTAAGTTTAGCGACTTTTCGTGCTATGACCTCTACAACCCAGTAATTGGGTAATACGATATCCCTTGACAAGACTGGTGTCAGATTTTTTAGCTTCTGACTATCCTTAACGACTTACAAAGGTCTACAAATGACAGCCAGTACCTACGGCTTAATGTGCTTTTCGAAGCACGGAGAAGTCTCAGTAGGTAGGTTAAGATTCATCCACACATTGGCAAGTGTTGCTTAACCTCAGAGATCACCCCGTGAAGCTCAACCGAAACGTCAAGGTGAACCTATAAAATGATTTAGAGAGTAATAGCGGGGTTTTTGGCGGGATTTCTTCGAGTGAAGTTCAGTGGCAGTTTTATATATTTGCAAATTGATTCCTAGTAGACATTGTGATGTAAAATTGGGGTAGTTTTGTATCTCAAGTGCCTGCGCAACTGAACAATATTTGGAATCATTGAAACAGGCGCGATCTCGGTAAAATGGAGCTGAGAATTTTATTGTAGTGTTGACTACCTCAGCGAAGGTTGACGAGAAGGTTGACTTGACACATTTGCTGCTAAATACTACAAAAAGATTAGAATGTGTACATCCATTTTGTAATGGTAAACAAATTAACTATTCATACGAAGACATGGCTTAAAAGACTTAGTATACAAGACAAAAACATTAACAAAAGAAAGAAGAGTGATAGCATGGTCGGAAAAATGTGGTCGTTTCCGCAAAATGTATACGTATTAGGTAGTAAATTGTATTTCCTATTTTGTATGCATTGTCACGCCATTACCCTCGTGTGATGAGCCATCTTAACGCGGTCATAAGCCGCATGCCGCTTGTTTATGCACGTAAATGAAGCGTTAACACGGTTTTGAGCCGCACTGAGGTTTCCACTTTTAGTGATTTCACTTTGTGGCCATAAGAAGCAAAGAGGTCCCATAAACGCTGATTCAATACGATAAACGTTACGGTTAACGTTATTGTCAGAAGAATTAAATTATACGAGTGTTAATGCAATTTAATAGTAGATAAATATTTCACAACTGATAAACATACTTATATATTTCTAAATACATACATATTATAGATAAATAATAATAATAATAATAATAATAATAATAATAATACTTTATTGACACAAATCCTTACAACATGCTTAATATCAGATAAGTTACAATAATTAAAGGCGCACTAAAGTTGACACCCTGACTCCTAAACTAGGATTTCCTGTGTCTTAGGAGTCAGTGTTCTACTGCTACTTGGACACTATAAACCCATATATAGGAATTTTAAAGCTGGTAAGCTGATATTGCACTAAAGTATATATTATTAGGTAGGTACATAGAAAAAAAAAAAAAAATAATTTAACAAAATAAAAGCAAAAGGTTGAATTCAAAGCTAAATTAAATTAAAAGTAAAATGACTGTGTGGTTGATTCTGTGTGTGTGACTGAGAATCGTGTTAATGATGTGTGAGTGTGTGTGGGGTGTGTGTCTGTGTGTGTGTGTCTGTATGTGTGAGTGTGTGTATGAATGATGGTGCCGAAAGACTGAGTCTGTGTGGGTACGATCTAAGTGCTTTCCACCATACTAAAGATATCGGTAACTGTATTGCGCGTTTTGTATGGAATGTTAAGAATTATGAGAGAGTGATTAGTATTTTCTCAGTTTGAGCGTAGTTCAGGAGATACAACATGTTCTGCACCTTAGCCTTCACTTCATGTTTATTTAACCTTGCTATTTGTGTGGTTGTATTAATATTTTTGTAAACTAGAGAACTCAACACATACAGCTGCCTTCTAGCGAAGGTGGTTCTATGAGTCGGGGTTGGGCAAATTATTCTTTGACCCCGTTTATTTAAGTCTGGGGGTGGTACTTGGTTATGTTTCCAGAGAGTGGTTCTAAGTACAAATAGCTGTCTAACAGTTAAAAGTTTGAGCTCGGTGTAAAGCTGATAAGTCGGATAGCGAAAGGGCTTTTTTAGCATAACCTTAAGTACTGCCCTTTGTGCACGCTCCAACTCGAGGAATTTAGTTTTGGCCGATCCACCCCAAGCCAGAATACTATAACCAATGATGGACTGACAAAGTGCAGAGTAGACCATTTTTAAAGTCTCTAAGTCAGCAGAGTTTCGCAATGACTTGAAGAGGTGAATGGTTTTTCTGACTTTACTGGCAGTAGACTCTATATGCTTATCCCATTTCAATCCATCATCGATCATCACGCCCAAATATTTGACAAATGTTACTGAGGGGAGCGCTAAGCAGGAGCAGATCAAGGTGTTCCGACAGGTGTGAGCTCTAATTGAGTATAAGTTTGGGGGTTTCGTACTAGTAAGAATAGAGAACGGAATGTAATTTGTTTTTTGTAGGTTCAGGGTTAGTAAATTTTCACTAAGCCATTGTGTGACACTTTGCAGAGATTCTTCAGCATTATTTTTCACCTCAGCCCAGCTCCTCCCATGTACTATAATGGCCGTGTCATCAGCATAAGTAAATATATTGGCAGATGGAAGATTGAGGGAGCACAAGTCATTAATGTAAATAAGGAAGAGCGTTGGGCCGAGGACACTGCCTTGTGGAACTCCGTATGACATTGTCTCATCTGCACTGGTATATACTCCTATCTTCACACAGATTTTTCGGTCTGTCAAGTAACTTTTGAAGAGATCGTGAACAGAGCCACGTATGCCAATGCTATGCAGCTTGAGTAGAAGAATGGGAACAGAGACTGTATCAAAGGCTTTTGTTAAGTCAAGGAACAGACCCAGGCATTTATGTTGACTGTCTAATTTTCTAGCTACAAGTTCAGTCAGGTCTAGCACTGCATCTTCTGTAGATACACCTTTTTTGAAGCCGTACTGATTTTTTGCTATTATGTTGTATTTATTTAGGTAGTTTAGAAGTTGTTTATTGACAATTTTCTCCATTATCTTTGACATAACAGGTAGCACAGCAATTGGTCTATAATTATTTACAGAATCTCTGTTCCCACTCTTATAAATTGGGTGGATTACGGCTTTTTTACACGTATTAGGGAATACACCCGTAGCAAAAGAACAATTTACTATGTGAGTAATAAGTGGTACGAGGACATGTCGGCAAAGTTTTAAAAGTTTGACAGGAACACCGTCCCATCCAGTGGCACAATCTTGTTTAAGGCCTGAGATAATGGAGTCCACTTCTGCATTATCCACTTCGAGAAGAACAAAGGAGCTAGGTGGAGACGTGCTTGAAGTGAAGTGTGGTGGAGAGGGTTGGGCTGTGGTATTTATCGTAGATGCCAACTTTTTCCCAATGTTCGCAAAGTAGTTACAGACGAGATTAGCTGCATCGCGTTTATCAGTGATTGTACTCAATAACTCATAGGGAGGGTTTCTTTGCCTATTGGTATATGTGATTTCTTTGATTTTATTCCATAGTTTTTTAGGGTCATTTTTTGCTTTGCGTAGCTCATTTTGCTCGTGTAATCTTTTCAGTTTTCTGAGTAGACTATTACAGTAGTTTCTATAACGTTTATAAGTCGTTTGGATTATAGGGCTGTCAGGCGATTTCCTTGCATTTTTGTGAAGTTTATCACGGTGGCGAATGCACCGTAGTAAACCAGGGGTAATCCAAGGTCGAATATGTCTGTCTTTTTTAGGAATGGTTACTATTTTTGTGTGGCTAGTTAAAGCGGTGTGCAAAATTTCAGTTAAGTGGTCAGATGCTAGGTTAGGATCATTAGTTCTCAGTACTTCCGAGAAATCTTGGGCTTCGATATGGTTTTTTAGGTTAATATAGTCAATTTTTGGTATCTTGGAGACCGGCACCGAACTTCTAGAAAGCTGTGTGTTATTCACAATTAATAGAATTGGGAGGTGGTCAGTAACATGTGACTCAATCACAAGTACAGTGGCTGTTCTGTCCGTTTTGAGCATGACATGGTCTAAACAGCTATTAATTCTTGTAGGTATTCGGTGGGCGGGTAACAGGCCGTGCGTGGCATTAAGCGTTAAGTATTCTGTAGCACGCTCCTCCAAACCAATAGGTCGGATGTCTATATTTGTGTCCCCAATTAAGCAGAGATTTTTTGTCGTTTTTTTTAAGGACAAGAGGATATTGTCTACGCTATTCAAAAAGTTGTCGAACTCAGGTCTGGTATTATATGACGGGGAACGATATACAGCCGCAAATGCGAGTTTATTGGTGATTTCACATGTTAGGCAGTTTCCATTTAGAAAATCGGGTTCTTTAACAGTGCAACTAATGTTATCTTTTATGTAAATAACAATACCGTCATTCTGGTTGGCCGTCCGTTTTGTATAATATGAGGTATACCCGTTCAGTACTGGGAGATTCACCACTTTACTTAGCCAGCACTCAGTAAGTACCAATACATCGCAGCTAACATTGAGTAAGTTTATCAATACTAATAATTCATCAAAGTTTTTATTTATACTTCGTATATTTATATGGAATATTTTGATATGTTGGTTCGACCCTACTAAATAGTTTGAACAATCCGACGGTGGGCATTTATATGATTTTGCAACTTCAAAGTCGTCTAAGTCAGCTGTAATAATAGATTGGAGAATATTAGCCATTTGTAAGGAAAGATTTATAATAATATGATGCGATACAGTGCTCCGGTGTATTTGGTATATATTCTACGGTCAGGTAATAGAAACTAGTGTAGTGCAATACAGGACACCAATTGTGTGGATTATTTAGGTAAGGTGTGGTTAAATATGTAACTGAATTTGTGTTTGTGTGTTTCATGTGGTGACTTATGTGGCGGCTTATGTATAAATTTGTATGAAGTTTATTATGGGTCATTTTACAAAAGTTATATAACAAAATCGAGGTATAAAGTAAGTTATCAGCAAAAAAAGTATAGTAAAAATTATCTATAGCAAACATTAAAGCAATGTAAACTAGAGAGGTAGTGCTTACTAGTGATGAACTGTGGCATAGTCATTCTTGGAGCTCTTTTAGTGTTGCTTCAGATTTGACGAGAATTTGTTTATCTCCGGCTTGCTTTCGAATAAAAATGTTGCCATTAGAGGTCCAGCAGAATGCGTATTTCCTTAGACGCGAAATTACACCCAGACACTGAACCAATGATCATGCTCATCACATAAACATTTCATTTTAGTCCATGATGGAAAATCTGCAATGGTGGATGTACCGCAAATTGAAAAACTTATTTGACTACCTATGTTTAACTAATAATATATTATTGATTTAATAATCATTATTCATTTATTATTATTTTGTTTATACGTCGATTCGTTAAGGCCTTGTATGAGAAGAGGTCGAAATACTCAAGTGCGGATCCAACCCTCAAAAAAATGTTGTGGTCACAGCTGAAAGCCACTGGAAAATCGGCTGTGTCAAGTATGAACTCATTTATGATTAATATAGTACGTTCCTACAATGCTTTCAAAATGTATGACGCACTGAACAAGACATATAGTTAGTTGGCAATCGTGTAGTTCCACATGGGCATAGCCGTTGGGCGAACACTAGTTAATTCTTTCGGGAAAATCAGGAGTATTTAAATAACATAACTTGTGTCTAGTCAAACGAAATAATATCGAATGCAAAAAAGAATAAAGAACATTAATCGATAAACCTTACTTTGTTCTCTCACTAAAAATTAAAAAAAGTATCATTATCTGCATGACCGTAAAAATGTAACGTCACAAGCCTATCAGAGTTGTGGCCATGCTCGTTTTACCCACAACTGCAACGGTGGATCCGCGCTCGGAAATACTTCCTACACCATGACCAAATAATACACCAGATTGAGTGAAAATGGAGCCCGTATTCACGTTAAGCAGTTTAGGACCTGCTTCAACTGCTCGTGGCCTATCTATATCTAAAAGATTTTCTTTGAGTAAGACATTATTGAGTTTGCTTCGTAGGTCAGAGGTGGCGATATAGGTCAAGATACGGCCACTTGAGTGTACAGTGGGTCTTTGATCTTGTAATCAAACAACCCTTGTTTTGTGCCCCTGGAGCGAGTTACGTTTAACATGTGCGTTTCGTACGTAGTTCGAATAAAATGATATCTACTTTTTTGTTTGTAATAAAATAATGTTGAGTTCATTGGAGATGATATTTTGTGAGAGCTTTTTATTTTATTATTTATGTAGCCAAGATACAAAGATAAATACGAGTACAAAGGAATTACTTATTTCTACAGAAATTTCTCCTTTCTTAAGACTGCGAGAGGAGAAATGAAAAGAAATTAAAAGTTAATTTGGAAAAACAGAAGAAGAAGAGTTGAAAGAGACTGAAATATCAATAAGCTTACACATGTAATTTAAATATTAATAAATACTTAATTAGCTAATACTTGGGCACGCCACCATTATGGCGGTAAGTCCCCTCTTTGAGGAGTGGCTAGAAAGACAACACGGCGTCCTCACCTTCCGCATGACGCAAGTTCTAATCGGACACGATAAGTTCGGAAGGTTCCTGCATCGGATTCGTGCGGAAGAAAAGCCCGGGTGTCACCAGTGTATGGACCGCCCGGAGGACACGGTGGAGCATACGGTAGAGGTGTGCCCCGCTTGAGCAGAGCGTCGCCGTGTCCTTGTGGTGGTGATTGGCGGCAATGACCTCTCGCTTCGGGCCCTGGTACAGGTCATGGTCCTGAGCGAAGAGGAATGGCAGGCGGTGGCCCGCTTGCCATTCCTCTTCTGGGGATTCAATTCCTCTCTCAGGCCACTCCTTCTGCGATGCAGTAATGCTAGCCAAGGAGGCGGCCGCATGCGCGAGGGAACGGCCCTCACGCCCTAGCCGCCGGGATCCCGATCCCGATTTCAACCGTAGGCGCAGGCTTGCAGATGGCGAGCAATGGGTAGCACGCCGTCCGGTCGTCCGGTAACCGTTCGGACCAAGCCCAAGTCGTCGCCGGCGCGTAGTGTTCCACGCGCGTCTCAAGGAGATGTCAGCAAATCGTAGAGGCCCAGCAGGGTCGAAGCCTACTGGGGCCATGGGTTAAGTGAAAATGAACCCCGGGGCCCTGGAACGCAAGGCAAAGAAGGAACAAACGAGTGGGTTTTAGTCAGTAAAATTCTGACACATCATCACGCTCCGCCCAAGGGCGGCAGATGACATTAGATGAATTCCCACCTAAGCATAAGCATAAGCATAATCAGCCTTTTAATGTTCCCACTGCTGGGACTCAGGCCTCCTCTATCTAGGAGAGGCAATGGGCCGTAATCCACCACGCGGGCCCAGTGCGGATTGGTGAATGTCACATGTCTTCGAATTTTTGGTTCTAGGACATGTCGGTTTCCTCACGATGTTTTCCTTCACCGTTTTTGAGAGCAGTAGTGATGAAATAAATTACACAAAGTAATGCGCCTGGCAAGTAATTCCCACCTAAAAAAAAAATATAGCTTACACTATATATATCGTGTCTCAGATATCTGCGCCATAGAATGATTCTAGAAAAGTATCCTTTTTTTATGTGTATAAAATCGTTACTCTAATCAATCTCTATGACATTTTTAATTAAAAAGTAATTAATTTACTTTTTTCACAGGAGCATCTGAGCTCAGCTGAGCAGATAGCTCCTTCTAGTTTTATTTACATTGTGCTTTTTAATGAAAAAAGTGAGTGTGTGTGATTTGTTTAAAAAATAATATAAGGAATTTATATCAAAAACTCTGTGAAAAATAGTAGACATTAAATAGTGCTAGATCTTCCTTTTTTTAAGAGATATACAGTATTCGTAAAAGCATTGCTAAATTAAACTTATAATAAGTTTTGTTACTGGTTTTTAGGCAATTACCCAGGCCGGAATACTTGGGACATATTGAAAGTCTCTGGATCTGACCACTTACATTATAATAATTAAAATACAATAACATAATTTGATCATCTTGCTAACTCAGTATAATTATTGGGTCACCAAGATACAGGCTTTGCCTAGTTTGGGACCCATTGCTAATCTGTTAACGTCATTTTTATTGTAATGTCTAAAAATTCTTATGTAATTTTATAAAAACTATGTATGTTTCAATGAACAAATAAATAAAATTTTAAAATGGAACTCTTTGCGAGCATGTTACTTTTTAATTTGCGAGACTGTCATTTGTTTTTTCATTATGGCGTCCTTTCGAAGATTGTGTGTCACTATGAAAATGAATTTACCTTGTGAACATTTTCGTACAATGATTTTTTATGATTTTCGTTGTGGCTTAAGTCAACAAGAAAGTTGCCAGAGACTTCAATTGGCATTTGGTGATGAAGCACCATGTCGCAGCTCTATGTACCTATTCGTGGTTTAGAGAATTTAGACGTAAACGTAATAATCTCTATGATAAGTTACGTGAAGAACGGCCGGCGCCTACGGTTACAGACTCAAATATTGACACCGTATGACAACTTATTGAAACTGACAAAAAAATTACTTGCCAGCAAATTCGTGCTTTGTTAGGCGTTAGAATGAGCCAAGTGCAAAACATTTTATATGTGCATCTGAAGGTTCGGAAGCTTTGCACTCGATGGATACCACATAACTTAACGGAGGACCTGAAACAACTGCGTGTCTACTGGTGCCGTAAAATGATAAAAAAGTTTTATGGAGGACAGTTATTGACTGTCTATAATATAGAGACAGGTGACGAAACCTGGGTGTACTGCTTTGTACCCGAAAGAAAAAGCCAGTCGGCAGAGTGGGTCTTTTCTTTGGAAGATTTGCCGACGAAAGTTAAGAAAAGTCAATGTATTGGTAAAAAATTGCTGGAGTCTGTGTTTCCAGATAGCTACAACTTAGGGGTCTTTAAGTCAAGAGTGAATAGCCTACTTCTAGGCAAGCGTGCTCCATTGTCGACCACATCATCGCTTACCATCAGGTGAGATGGTGGTCAAACGCGAGCCTATCATTAATAAAAAAAAAATGGATGCTTTTTTTTTCGGCAAATCAGGACATTACACTACAGTATCGCTTGAACATCAAAGGACAGTGACTGCAGATTGGTACGTCAACACTTGCTTGCCCAGAGTCTTAGAAAAAGTTCGCCAAAAGCTTCCTCGAAGCAATGCACTCCTCCACCACGATAACGCATCCTCACATTCCGCTAAGGTAACAGAAGCCTATTTGAAGGCTTCAAATGTGGAACTGATGACGCTTCCGCCTTACAGTTCGGACTTAACACCCTGCGACTTCTATTTGTTTCCAAAAATTAAAGACAAACTTAGAGGCACACGTTTCACGAGCCTTAAATCGGCGTTGAACGCGTTCCATAAAGCAATTAAATGCGTTCAATAAAAGAAGACTGGTCCAACTGCTTTGTACAGTGGTTGCAGCGAATGCAAAAATGCATTAATTGCGAGGGAATATACTTTGAAAGAAAGACGAAGAATGGCAATGGGCAGGGCACATTGCTCGCAGAACGGTTGGCCGTTGGGGACGAAAGGTTCTGGAATAGCGACCACGTACCGGAAGGCGCAGCGTTGAAAGGCCTCCTACAAGGTGGACTGATGACCTGGTAAGGGTTGCGGGAATCCGATGGATGCGAGATGCACAGTACCGTTCACTGTGGCGACACTTGGGAGAGGCCTATGTCCAACAGTGGACGTCTATCGGCTGAAATGATGATGATGATACTTTAAAAAACAATAAATGTATCGTAAGGCTTATGTCTAGTCTTATTATCAATATCCAGAAACTTTCAGTATGCCCTAAGTAAGCAGCTTCATAACCGAATTTAATAACATTCCTTCTTTTAATACATTCTGGCTTCCAATTTCCGCATAAAAACAACAATTGTCGTACTTATCCGCTGACACAGTCCCAAAGTGCGTATTGTGCAAACTAAAAGCGTAGGCTACACTCACGATAGCGCAGTTAACGCCTCTCATTTAGGTAATGACACCAGCAGTGTGTACCCGCATTATTGTCCAATGAACCCACTTCGTGATAGTGAGCACACGCGATGATTTCTGCCACGACGAAACGTTTCGTGACTGATGTATAGTCAGTTTTTGTCAGTTGTTTGGCAGTTGAACATTAACAACTGTAAGAAACAAGTTGTATGTTCGTGAAATCTTGTTTGGTAAAAAATGGTGGACTCCGCCATCAGGACAAACAAACAAAGATAATGCTGCACCCTCTCTCTACATCTTTGTCGTTCATAGGTATTGACCATCATATGTTTTTTATCAGGGCTAGATCAAAAACTCGACAAAGGAGGAGTTGCTATGTTTGACAGTATGTATTTTTCATGTACGCTCACCGATTGCTCTGTCATTTGAGTTGCACGTCATTTGGTTTGGAAGAGTATTTTTTTAAGTTATTCCCGTTTAAATTAGGTGAAAATATGATAAAGAACTTCGGAAACATACAATGAAACTCTTCAATAAATAACAGCAAAACTTCCGGGATTGCTATAACTGACTGTTTATTGTTTATACCATTTCATAACAAGTCAGCACTAAAGGGTTACGTGAGGGTAATTTCACAAAAATCAGCAATGTTTTTAATTTAAGAAAGTGAAAAATAAATATTATAAATAAAAAAATATCCAATGTCCAAAAAAAAAACACAATTATTTATAGAATATCTACAATTTGGAAGTCCGTGTCAAAAAACGAAGAAACAAAACCAATGCATCTTTGTGCTTTTGTTGGAAGGGTATATTTTTAATTTATTCAGAAGGACGATGCCATAATTAGTTGAGTCGGAAAGCAGTCTGGCAGTCTATTTAAACAGTAAAACTAAATTACTAGGAACCCAAACCAATTAGATTCCGCCGTAGTTTATTCATCCCATTTAACAGTATTTACGCTGAAGAAAGTTCGACGAAAAGCCTTCCCCTTTCGACGTACTTTCTGCAGTCAATAACTAACCACATTAATCAAGATCGACCGGTTCATTCCAACGACAACTGCTCATTTGTGGAAACTATAAATTTGCTGAAAGAAATTACAGAATGTGGGCAGGTCCTTTCTCGCTAACGTCCAGTGAAAGCTGATTTTACCAAGTTTTTGTTGGCCAAAGTTTAAACGAAATTCCAACCAAGAACAAGTTAGTGAGCAATGAATACATACATGGTCTTAATTTGGACTTTGTAACTTTTAAAGCTATGTGGAAATTCAAGCATTTTTGCTGAAACTCCTGTGCAATAACAGCCAATAAAATTAATGGCAATAAGCAATTTTATTCTCATAATTGGCAATATGCTGCAATAAATCGTGCTACGCTATGAAATGAAACATTTTATATGAAATCATAGTGTTTATGGTCCTTAACTATGGCAACAATAAGCCCAGAAACAAATGAATTGCACCTACTCCAATTTTACAGGTTGCAACACTCTATGATCAATGCAGTTGACTTAGATAAGTATATTCTGCAGCTTTAGGAGTCTATTGAATAAGTTCACGGCGATGTCACCGTTAGTGTTGCGGACGTCGGCCAGCAGACTGCGGGATTGAGGCCGAACCAAACCACAGCAGGTACCTACGTCAAGTTCGTTTCCAATTTGCTTTCCATTTGCGTTCCGGGACGGCTTGAATGTTTGAGGAGCCGGATTAAAAAGTCACTTTTACGTGACTCCGTGTCACAGTGTGCCGATTAATGTTTGCCTATTGAAACTCTCCGGAACCGTATTTAATTTATCGACGGACCGGCAAATTAGGTCCACAGTGTACATATTCGAATATATTAGAGTACGTTGGAGTATGAGATATACCTTTTACAATAGCTGCTTTATCAAGATCAATTTTTTTGTTTCAAACTCGGCCATTGTTACTCGCACAATATCAGGTAACAGCTACAATTAACAATAGTATTACTTTACCCTATTAAGCGCGTGCAGTCAAGTGCAGTCGACACATTTAGTCCACTAGGTCATTCTTCGACACAATGACTGCGGCCACTGTCCGCCTCGATTCTATCACAGCAACTTGTTTGTCGGACTTCTACAGCGGACTAACTAGATACAAACTTGTTCTTGGTTGTATGGTGGATCATCCATCTCCTGTCAAGCGATTGAGGCGCGCACTGTGATTTATATGACCGGCATTCGATGTAGGATACGATTCAACTGGCAGGGAGGTCGCTAGACGTTTCAGATGACAAGTTGTAATCGAATTCGATGTGTATGATGTTACATTTGCCATGTATCGAGTGTTGGACGGATTCGCTGTCGTGATTCCGGTTGGACTTACATGGACGTTGAACGCAGAAGAGGGTTAACGTTGTCATTAGCTTTTATTGAACGGCGTTAACACACTTTGGAGTTTAAAATGAGGTCGTTTTTTTCCAGCATTATCTCGAATGTATATTCAAATCATAAACAAATGGATTTATAGGACACTTTAAGGCCCACAACAGTAAATTAGTTATTACACATAAGACCGTGAAGGTGAAATGATTCTTGTCTTAAACCAGTTAACTGTAACCAGATGCTTAAATATAATGTATTCAGTGTTAATAACAGTAATTAGTTCAGTGCCTAGGTCGACACTTTCATAGACATAATATATTTTAGTTGACATATGACCTTGTGTGCACTTGGCAAGAAACATCGGTTAGTGAGGCAACATCGAATTTATAGAATAGTACTTTTAATTATTTCGAAATGAAGATGTTGTGTTATTGTGTCATTATTGAGTACATACATATAACTGCGTGTAAATTCCTTGCCGGTAAGCCTGCCAAACAAATACAAGTTTGTGATATCTCTGCAACGTAAACAACCTTGATTGATTGATGATATAATTGCTTTATTTAGCAACTTTTTCGCAATCGGAAGAATCATATTAAGTACCAATTATTTTGATTAAGTCACGATTGACCAATTCCTTGGCGGGGTTTTTTGATACCGGGAATCAAGTGTAGCTAAAACATGATATAAATGCATTTGTTAGTAATCGAGAGCACCGCTTCCTATTACCGATCACAGTGTAGGTAATCTTGTTTGCAAATGACCCGGGGCTATCGGAGGTACGCGATTTGCGGTCAATGGCTCGAGAAATTGCACCGACTCATAGCATTTCTTCGTGCCTGCATTTCGACTCTAATAACACTGATATTATTACTAGTCTGTGGTCGAGTACACTTAGTAATCTGTAACGATAACATATAAAATATCGATTGTCATTGCATTTATAGTCGCCAATCTTATCTTGAACAGGTAAATTGTTGGTTAGTAATATATCGGCCGATATTAAACACTGCTTTCTTGTGCCACATAAGATATGAGTAACTGGTGATTTTCCTTATTTAATTCTTGGAAGTAAAAATATAATAACTTTTTTTTTGTCTCCATATCTTTAGTAATTGAGACAGTAATATGGATACAAAAATCTTTTTTATTATTTTATTTACCCAATTTTTGTCGGTTGGAAAATGTGTGTCAGACTTTTACTGACTAAAAACCCACTCCTGTTCCTTCGTTGCCTTTCATACCAGGGCCGAGTCTTCCTTTCAGAAGCAGACTTTTGGCCCCAGTAGGCTTCGACCCTGCTGGGCCCCTACGGTTTGCTGACATCTCCTTGAGGCGCGCGTGGAATAGTACGCGCCGTCGATGACTTGGGCTCGGTCCGGACGGTTACCGGACGATCGGACGGCGAGCTGCCTGATGGTAAGTAATGATTTGATCAACGAAGGAGCACGCTTATGTAGAAGTAACCTATTCACTCTAACTTAAAGACTCCGAGTTTGTAGCTATCAGGAAATACAGACTCTGGCAGATATGAGTGTGTTCCCAAAACGTTTATAACGATAATATAATCGTTGTTAATCATCATCATCATCATCTTCCTGCCCTTGTCCCGTGTTATTTGGGGTCGGCGCAATACGTTTTTTTTCTTCCATTCTGCCCTGTCACTCGTCATGATATCACTAACTTCCTTTTTTTCATATCACTCTTCACACAATCCATCCCTCTTTTCTTTGGCGTCCTTCTCCCTCTCCATTCATCCACATGTATGCTCATCATTTTAGTAACATGCGTTTCTTCTCTCCTCTTTACATGACCATACCAAGACAAATGATTCCCCTTCAACTTTTCAGTCACTAATATACTCATTTTTCACTTTATCCAATCTCCTCACACCACACATCCATCTCAACATTCTCATCTCCACTACATGCAATATTTTTTCATCAGTCTTAATATATAATCGTTGTTAATGATTTAAATAAATAGGTTATCTGTCTATTAGGAACAGTTCGCGAAACATCATTCAACCTTCACCCAACAAAAAGCCTTAAAACAAATGAATTCAGCTGTATTCGAAGCCAAGGTTCGTTCGATTGTACGGTAATTGCAGGGTTTGATTAGACGGTGCGGTGTACCTTGACGATCTAACTTGCTCCGCCATTGTCAAATTACAGACAGACAGACAGACTAGATTTCATTTGGTTAATGAATATTCAGAATAACGGTTTTGGACGATTGAAGACTGGACTTAATTCTTTGTAAATCTGTATCATCACGCTATTGGAAATTTTCGGACTTCTATTGTTTATGCTACTGGAGAATATTTTTGGCATGGAATATCATCAAATAGGCACTCTAGGTCTCTAGGTCTGAGGAAGCAAGAGCGATTGTCGGACTTTTACTGGCTAAATCTCACCCGTGATCCTTCAGTTGTCCGGTATTTTTTTCGAATCCCGCAACCCAACTCTACTGGAGACTTGGCCAATAATTGTCACGTTTATATTCAATTTTATAAATGTTATTGTAGGTCGTAAATAAATATCGCAATTTGGGTTAACGCCAGCTGAAATTCGAATAATTCTGCTGCACAATTTTAATTTGGCACCTAGATTTCTAAAACAAAGTTCGGTTTTATCTTTGTAGAAGCTATTTTGTAGTCTTTTTAGTTGAGGGATGTCTAGAAATGTCGGTTGCAAAATTAAGACATATTTTTTCCAATGTAAATTGTTCATCGAAGGTACCAATAAAATGCTCTGTCAAAAATCTATAAATACATATACCTATACTGAAAATTCCAAAGAACTATCAATTGACTTCGATATTTCACCGTTTCACTAGCCATTACCAATCGTATTGTTCGAAGAAGTTACCGCAGTCCGGGAACGCAAAGGGTATATATGAAGGAACACGGTGAGTTTTATTCATTTTTTTCGATTCAGTCCGTCCCTTGCTGCCCATCCCCCAGCGACGCCCTAAGCCGAGGTCCGTACCCCACAGGGGGTGCCCTTAGCGCGTAGTCGCTTAGTTTTAAGTTAGTTAAGTAAGCCACGGAATATAGAGTACACTGGAAATAGTAAGTAGGCGTGACAGTGTCGCCGCTACTTAGTACCGCATTACGCACTCGCTGTTCAAGCGCTCTCATTCGCAAACCAGACTGCGTCAACGTACAATTTAAGTTAAATAATATTAAAATGCCTTATTGTGCCATTTTGAACTATAAAAACCATAGTCGGACTAAAAGTCCAACTCATGGACGTGTATCATACCATCGAGAAGTATTATTTTCGGATTTATCTAATAAAATGAAAAAATAAAATTTCGTCAAACATTGCACAAAATATACAAACAAAAATTGTCCTTAATTTTATGACTACAAAGTTGATTTTCTTTTCCCGGTTATTAGCCTTTCTGGAATATTCGCTTGTCTACCTATACTTTTGACGCTATCCAAATAGTGCGTGACTTTATCGACAAAATCAATCGACATGTATTACGTTGCCTTTTTAAAATAAAAGTATTTAAAAATATATGTATGCAAGTAATTATAATACAGATAATTATTAAATTAATAAAGTTAATAAAATAAAAATTGTAGGATGATATTCGTGATATAATTTTAAATACATCTAGCTAAAGAGTTAGGTACAACACAGCAGTGGACGATGACGATGATTTCAGCTGAGATGATGATAATTGTTAGATTTTATTTTCCTTCCTTAATAATTTCAGTTTTCCTAATGTTCCAATTTGTAAAGAGATATGGATCTACACTACTGGGAGCAAAAAAATACCCTTTTTAATACGTTTAAAAATTGCCCTACGAAATATCAATTTCATTATTTTGATACTATCACATTACCGCATACAATATTTTTTTCGCATTATATGTTTTAAATACGTTTTCGTACTATCGATATTATTTCGATCGAATTAGGTTACATCACTATTTGAGTAGCAACCTGCATTCGTGTCAGTGATACGCCATTCAAATACCACCCTTATTTTTACGTAATTACAGTTCATACTGAACAGTGCCATCTAGCGACGAGTGGCGGTACTTGGTAGTCCAATATGTATTTCTTTCTAGTTTTTGCCAATTTGATTTATGGACTGTTGATATTAAAGTTGCATTTCGTATAATATTTTGTTTGCATTTCGTTTACGCCCTTATTTTTTTTTAGCCAATCGTATCTTCCGGTTTGCAGTAAGAGTAAATCGTAAATGTATGAGTTTGGCGACACCGGTTCTGGTACAAACATTTTCTCAAGCTACTTCCAGTGTACTCTATATTCCGTGAAGTAAGCCCTGGCTGGAAGCTTTGATTCTAGAATTGAGGCCGCCACAGGTAAGTCCGGTTAAGCAGCCGACAACCTCCTAGGTTGACCTGCGAGAGGACACACAAAAAAAAAAAGGTTTTATTCAGTAAAAATATCACACTCCGTCACGCTCCACGTCGAGCGAGAAAAATTATTTGATGATTTCTTCTCACAAAAAACGTTAAATTTTTATAATTAACTTGGTTATTCCCAAACGTTGAGTGCTATTACTCAAAATTTGGGAATAACCAAGTTAGTTATAAAAATTTTATTACTATAAAATTAATAATCTTTTATTTAATTAATCGCATCTGTGTGTAAAACAGTACGTTGTTTATACGTAAACTGCGCAGTGGCCTAATCTTGGTTCTAAATAAGTCCTATGTTTACAAGACACGTGCGTTATCACCGTTATCAGTAAGGTCAAACAAATGCATCTTCTGGTAGACCTTGCTGTTTGACTTTAGATAAGAGTCGACGACTCCGACTTCCTATAAACATAATAATGAAGACGTTATTTGTGTACTTTGAAATATTATTTTTAGTAGAAACATGTTTATTGTAATTAATTAGAAGAATGCGTTTATTTTTTTTTATGTAAATTAGTCAATATATTTTTTCTTTTATGTTTGGGGTTTAAACTCTCGCATCAATTGTGTGTGTGTGCGCATAAATTGTAAAAAGGTCTATCTAACTAAATGACACTTCGCGTGACCCAAGGGCTGGCTTTTACCTTGGCTATAGGATAAGTATTGCCATACAGCGTGGCAATGCCGCCAGTCTTTTGGGTCTCACATTACATTACATGCGTAAGACTTTTTCAATGCCATATCTTAGTGTGTTTTTATTTAGTTTTAATTAGTTTATCGTTTAAATAATTATTTTTTAGTTTTACTGTAATTATAGTTAGTTAAGTATTTTTGGTTAGATAATTGGATTACTAATGAATTTTATGTGGGCTATATTAATATTTAAACTGTCAAACCTTTGATTGTTCGTTTTAGCATTTTCTTCTATTATTTAAATTATAATACAAGTAAAAAATTTTGAACAAGTTTAGAAATTCTGAGGTGCCAGATAGCAATTAACAATTTAGATAAATCTTGTTGAAGTAAAAGAAATTCTAGTTAAGAAATAAAAAATTCTAACAATTTATTTTCATTTGCCACCTTTTTGTAGGCTTATCTCTCTGTCATCCAGTTTTGAAACTTTTTTTCTTTCTGCCTTTCATTATCTTTTCAACAAGTAATTATGAAGTCGGCTGATAAGCTGATGACTGATAACAGACCGCGATGAAGTAGCTGCACGTCCTATCTGCTTTTAAAATGGAAAAGTACTTAACAAAGGCTTTATTATTATGACTGTGAATTCATTCTTGTGATCGCTTATTTGAGCGGATAAAATTGCTTAGTAGATGATTTTCTTTTCTTTAATGTTTATTTTGTATTTAAGTATAATTTATACCTATTTATTTATTTATCATTCTTTGGACACAAAATATCAGTGGTGTTTTTTTTGTTGGTAGGAATTCATCCAATGACTTCTCCCCCGATCTTGGGCGGAGAGGGAGGGCGTGTCAGAATTTAACTGACTAAAACTCACTCCGATGTTCCGTCTTTGCCTTGCGTTCCAAGGCCCAGGGTTTTCCTTTCAGAAACGAACCCATGGCCCCATCAGTGGTGCCTTGGTTCTTATACTAGGATATCCTAAGCAGTATCAAAAGAATCAGACCTCTCAATATACAAATACATGGGTGAAGGTGTTTCTAATTCGGATCTTAGACGAACAGGAAGATCTCAAAAAAAAAATGCATATAAATACCAATATTTACAAACATGGTGGTTGACTGTTTCCTTTCCAAAATTCTTAGATAAAGGATTGGTCGGTTGTTTACACAGTCCTTTCATGCAAAACTTACTGGCGGAAAGCCAAGAAAATTCTAGGACAAAAAAAGAAGAAAAAATCGCATACAGCAGCACGTGCAACCTTATCTTTGCTTTGATTGTCGTATGTCACACTGAGCGAGAATAAATCAAAAGCGATAAGGAAACAGCAATTTTTCATACACATTTATCGCTTGAAAATGCAAATAACTTCCCAATATAACGGTCTTCCATAATTTATTTCTCAACGCGTGTATGATTTATGAATTGGGAAATATGATCTGAAATAACTAGCTTATAAATTCGCTGGCACATTAGCTGTCACGGTTTCAGTAATTGGGTGTCATATTAATTTTCCGTAACACAGGTTGAACGCGCTGTTAATCGAACTATGGCGGCGTGTTACTTTGACCGTTATGTGATTAAATCATTGAATATTTTTCATAATTATGAGCCTCGTGATAATTAACTTATAGTTTAGCGTATTGGAAATATAAAGTAGTTTAAAACTAAGTCAAAGTCAAAATATTTATTAGTGTGCTTTTTGATGATACAGCAGGTCTTATGGTAAGTTAATGATAACTCTAAAAGCTACCCATTGGCTCAAAAAGCTACATACAAAACACAAATGTCTAAATTTAGATTACACTAAGAATAAAATTGATTATTATTATTAGAAACATTAAAATACAATTAATTAGTCAAGTTTTTAAGCATAAATACATAATTTTCAGTTTAGTTTATAACATTTGTCAAGAAGGAATTCTTCAATGGTATAGCTGTCAAGTGAAATCTTTGATATCATTTTGTATTTTATTTTATATTTTTAGAGCCTTGCAGAGAATGCTTTTGTGCTTATGGGCTGTCTTTGAGGCTTTTAGATATAATTCGTGTCGATATTCTGGTTTTGTCGATCTATTTCGTTAAGACATTAACGACTGTAAATTATTAATTAATTATTATTGAATTCAGTCATCATGGACGACGCACGTTCTAAACCACAAAAGCAAAATATGTACGTTATGAAAAAAAACATAATCTATTGAAATAAAAAACACAGACGACGGTAAGTCATCTTCTGTGATCGAGTCACTGAATTCTGATGTAACGATTTGTTCATTCAAGAATCGTCATATAAAAAACGTTTATCTTCGTAAAGTTTACTAATATGTATAACATTAATTTTAATTACTTAGCGTCAGTAGACAACAATTGTCGTAATCACAATACATAATACATTCCCAGTTTTATTGCAGAAATTCGGTTGTTATCGATAAAGTTTATACATTTCTGAGATAATCGGAATATATTGCGATAAGATAGCGAATTTGGTGTGGAACATCAAAGTTTTATAGCTGAATCGATTCCCTTTGCTTAGTGTAGCGAGAATATTAACATCAGAAGACCTCTATTACTGTAAATTCTTTATGAATGTACTGAATTCTGCCTGCAGCTACGCGCGCTCGCGTGAATGTTTGTCCCGAGGAACTACTTATTGGAATAAAAAGTATCCTCTGTTATTTTATTTTACATTTTAGTATTTAATTTTAAGTTATGCCATCATTCAAATTCTTTAATATTCTTTAAATAAGTGCTGTCAATTTTTCATTTCATTACAATAACTGCGGACATTTTTTTAATTCCATTGTTTTTTTTTTTAAATTTATTTAAATGATCTAAATGATTTGATTCTTTATTTTTGGTTCATAAATGTATAAGTATCAATTTCTTGTTTTAATTATATTGCATGTATTGTTACTTTGTACGCCCTATAGGCAAAACATAGCGCCCTCAATGTATTAAATTAGAACTTGTAATGTACAGTCAGGGATCAAAAGTGCAGTTGCACTCTACCAATGCTAAAGTGTCTAAAATTTATTTATTGTAGAAGTTTAATAGTCCACAAGTAGTTTATTCAATACTTTAGATTCTATGCTACCAATTAAATCAGTCATGAACCATTGACCCTCTTCTACAAGAAATTTTAGACATTTTAGCATTGGTAAGGTGGAACTGTGCTTTTGACCCCTGACTCTACCTACCTATGTTTTACAATGAATAAATGAATCTGCGGTGCGCAGTCCATTATATCCTCAGATGATGCCTCTAGAGCTTTCACCAATAGACAGAGTGATTCAAGAGGAAGGTTTGAAGTTGGGGCGGGTCGCTCACTAGTCAATAATAAAAACCGTACTTACTAGTATTTGTTCCAGAGTTGTCTCACTATTTTGGCGTAGGTACCTAAAATAAAGTTTACTATATTCTATCTTAACATACAGACTTCCACGTTTATAATCTTAGCGAGAAGTATTATATTCCTTGCGTTCCCGCATTCCGTATAAAATTGCTGGGTATTTAATATAAAAGGAGCACTGTATGTATTCGAGTACACATTAATCTCCGGCCGTTGAGGCATTTTCACGTTTTCCTCTCTGGAACTTTCATGAGGGGTGGATGCCGGTTGTTTATGTTTCAGAAGTTATGTTTAACTTAGGTTCAGGGGATAACCGCGAATGACACACGGCGGTACATTGGAGGATGTATGTTTTAAAAAAAAGGGATTTGCGTTTCTATTTTGTATGATGTGTAGCCTCTTTGCACTTTTATCCTTCCTTACATATTATCAAACAAAGTTACCCACCACGTCTGTCCGTCTGTCTGTTAGCGATAAACTCAAAAACCACTGAACAATTTTCATGCAGTTTTTATACAGAGTGATTCATGAGGACGGTTTAAATGTTTAATACATGTGTAGCGACATCAATGGCGTCACAAAAGAACTAATCCTGCATCGCGCAATCAAAGTTCTCCGCGCGATTAGAACATATAGAACAGCCCGAAATCATCTATCGGGCAGTTGCCCACCAGACATAACACCCGTCTGGCCGGAGGATCCTCCCTTTTCAACGGAGGTTTGTGGGACTTTACTCTCTGTTCCGCCTACCTCCAAACATGCATTATAGTTGAGTTGAAAGATTTATAACATAAATATGATAATATGTACATATATAAACGGTTTTTTCGGGTTGACATAAGTTGGCCAAAAGTTATCCATTTCAGTAGCCATCAGCAGTATTATTCATTTCTGTATTTGCCACTTATATTTTTTAAATCTAGAATTAAATGATATCTAGTTCAATATAAAATTCTTTTTTGTGTATTTCAATGTGTAATCAAAATCAAACTCTAACGTATCTCCAAACATCTATATTAGTTCTGGCCACGCTTCTTAAATCTTAATTTGCTTAGAAATACACACATCAACGTTTGTTATTTGCTCTGTAAATACAGGACTGACATGACAGACTTTTCCCGTCAATCCGTCACTGGAACGTGCTTGTCTCATAGCTTTCGTATCAATAATTCATCTGGACGACGGACATCGGACCATAAGTCTGGCATTGCAGCTGCGGGTTGGTCGACCTACTTGGCTACTCTCATTTATGTCCCCTAATATCCGACCCACTTTCATGTGTCACTGTGACGGTTAGATATGCACCGTGTTACCAAATAAAATTATTCTGGATGAGAAATATATTTGCAGGTTTCGCTCGGTTAGCGTGGCCTGGATATTGCATGTTAGTGGATATTATGTAGTATGTCTCATCGAATATGTGTTGTCATATTGTATCTAGGACGTTCTTTTTTGCTGGTCCCCTCGTAAAATGATGGAAATATCATATTTACGCTTAAAATTTTTGCGTTTTTCAATTCTCATTTATTTGTTTATTTACAATACAAACTTATTCAAGGACATTGAATAATAATATTGTATTTTTTTTTAGTTTGAGTGACGAAATTGCCTCCGTCACTCTTTTTCGTACTGATCGATTGTCGATAGAAAACAAGAACGTCTCATCTATATTCTTTAAAGTTTTTAGTATTTTTTACATAATTTGTTTTAACGTATGATTATTATTTACGAAATTAATGGAATATTCTATTCATTGCGTATATGACACTAATAATATAAAGACGAGAGTTTGTATGTATGTGTGTATATCTGTTACTCCTTTACGCTCAAATGTCTGAAAGGATTTGTCACATGGGTAGACCATGTCTTTGAATAGTACTTATAACACTTTTTATCACGGGAGTAATCGGAATTAAGTGACACTACTGGCAGAATCTAGTATGTATTATATGTATTTGAGCTGTGAGTATATGTGTAAGCCTTCAGTGTACGTATAATATTGAATCTTAAAACAATAATAAGGATAGATATTTATTTACCTACTAAAACGGCTGATCTAATTGAATCCAGGACAACATCGTTGGTGGTCTGATGATATGCATAACAATAAAGAGGACGACACACAAACGAGGTCGCTATTTGTTGTCAACTTATTTATAGAACTAACCGTGACAAGTTCGAAAACTTTCTATATATACGTATATGTGCTATAAAAATATATTAACGGTTTCGAATAAAATCATCGGCAACCGTTAAAAATATAAGCAATCGGTCGTTATTTTTTTTACCGACATCTTTTTATACAGCCAGTACTTACTCATGATGATGTCACTTTTGTATGAAAAACAAACGTAGAGCAAAAAGTTTTTCTTCGCAAAGTTTCATTACATCACCTTCTCTATAATAACTGTGGTTCCGATGATAGTAAAACCGCAATCTTACTTCACAAGTCTATTGTTTTCAAACGCACTACATTATGCGTTTACACATTGTCATTTAAGGAATAAATGATTCTTCAAGACACAATGGCTGAATGATGCAAGAATTGATCGATGTCTACACTTCTGTAATAAAATTCGCCCACATGTTACTTCAATTCCTCTTCTTGCCAAATGTGGTATAACAATTGGTTTGAAAACATCAAATCTATTATTTCCTACTAACATTTTGAATAAATTGTTCTTAAATTTCGCCGCTGTCGTATTTCCCTGAAGACGTGACGACGCGAACCTTCCCAAAATATATTCCTAAATTCTTTTTCGAAAATTCTTTTACGAATTAGAATTTTGTGTCCCGGTAAGAGTTTGTCAACATTCTTGCTAATAGGTTTGCGAGAATTAAGTAAAAGGAAACAATGGTTTGTTACCTTGTTTGTCAAACGTAATGTATTTAGGCTGCGGTACATTGTTGATCGAAGACTGCGGGATTGTTCGAAAAAGTTACCGCGGCCCTGGAAAGCAAAGGGCAACTAAAAGAACATGGTGGGTTTTAGTCAGAAAAAATTGACACTCTTTTTCACTCTCCCAGAGCGGGAGAAGTTTTTTGATTATTTCCCACCATAAAAATGTTTTTCAAATGTCAAGAAAAACGATGAAGAGATTGGACCGTATCTATTTCTGATAAGCAGATTATATTATTATGAATAGGTTAAGGAAAAATTAATATTAAGAAAAAAACTTTCTTGGCTTGTAGGCGTTTTCATAATAACATTACGGATAAGTAGATAAAGTTTGTTTATAACAGTGAGCCGCCGCGAAAGTTTGAGATATGCCTTCGAAAACTGTGAATGTTGAATCACAATAACTTTATTTAGGGACCATATAGAAAGTTATACTTTATTTGTATGAATTTTCTTGATTGTATGGCAGTGATTCCTAAAAGTTGGTCGGTTTTAGTCACGATTATATCTTTATTTGTCTTTTGCAAGTTAAAATTGTAATAGCATGTTTTTTTTTTCATTTAATCCTTAGCTCCTACAGAAACCCTGAAAACTGACGGAATATTCCCGACTATGACAACAAAATGACTAACAAATAATAATGTATATAATATTTATTTGCGAGTAAACTCGAATGTGTTGACATTACACCGACATTATGTCATGTTAACATGTGTCATCGCATTCCATTTTTCAAAAACGCTTGGTTTTTGTTTTTAATTTCATGTTCTTTTCATTCATGAAATGGTTCGATCTTTCTTTTATCGACAAATATTGTCCTCCTCGAATGAACTAAAATTAGGCATATTAAAAAAAAAGGATTCTTTTTTAAATTTGCGTGACAGACTGTCGGCCTCTGTCAGACTTTATTGTACTGCTCGGTTGTCGATGGATAAGTAGAACGCCACAAATACTTTTGAGAATCACTGTCTAAATTCATTGAAACCCGAGATCATAGTGTCCAAAGTTCCCATACTTTTTGGTCGATGTATTCCACCATGACACAACCCGTAGCTGTGGGAAATATTTTTGTAATGCTATTTTATTGGACAAGGCCTCTATAACTAAATCCGTATATCATAAATAATATGACGCTATTTCAATGGTGACTTTTAGAGGGAGCTATGAAAACGATAGTGACCGTGTGATGACGACATACAGTATTTATATGTATAAATAATTTGGTGAAATATGTAACGTGATAATTTTTCTTAATCTTCATGGGAAAAATTGGCGTTTATTGATCTCACCCGAGTTAAACGATGTATTGTTGGAATGTAATATTATAGTAGAGGCTGTTGGAAGCAACATGTGCCGAATGGTTCACACTGCTGAAGAATGCATTTAACATGGAGACGCGTGATAGAATAGAATATAATAGAATAAACTTTGTTGTACGTGTAATGTGCGTTTTTCGGAATGATGAAGAAGAAGAAGATATTTATCGCTTTACTAGTTATCCGCACCGGTTTAAGAAGTGTTAGTGGATACACAAGACGCGGAAAGCTACTTTATTTTATACTATGAAAAGATGATTGTGGGTGTAGGATCTGCAAAAAGTTATCCTCAGAATTCAGAACATATTAGACCAAGAAATAAAATAGAATCACGTCCCGATAAGCTTTGAGCCTTATCCCGAACAGAAGTTAATAAGTGAAATAGTCAGTGAGCCATTGTTTTCATTTCATTAACAAATCAGATCAAATGTTAGGCACAATACCTATCTTCTATTGTTTTACTGAAACCAGTGATCCTGGTGTAAGAAAAGAAATACAAATCTGGAATTCTTTTTATTCGAATTATAAAATTCTTTGTTCTAAATTCTAAAACACCAGAACGTTTTTATATTATTATTATTTTATAAATTTATATTTATGTAGCACATTTCGAGCCAATTTTGTCAGTATGTTTTTGTGAAAGACATCAGGCTTGGGCACAATCAACACATATGACAGGAAATATCCTATTTTGCACATGTTGTTGTTTTTTCAATGTCTTCCGTCATGTGGGCGTCACGTAGGCAGGTGTTTTATGGTAAACACAGCTGATTATGAGGGTGGCACCTTATTGACTGTACCATAACAAAACAAGGATTACTTTTATATAATGTAAAATACATGTGTGAACATATGACTGTGCCTTTAAAGTTTTTATGAGAGGTCTGGGGTATAATTTTTCAATTTTAATAGAAAATGTATCATCATTTTTATCATAATTCCATGTAAAGTGTGTTAATTAACACAGAGCTCCTAGTAATGAAAGCACATTTGAAGTAAAATAACTTTAATATCGTAATTAGACTAGTAATGGAAATACTGCGAATTTGCACATTGAGTACCCAGTTACTGGGTTCTTCATTATAACGTTTAATCAGAGGATGAGAGTCTCAGATTTATTTTCATAATTCGTGCTACAGGGGTGCAGCACCTTGCATCCGCTAGGATTATTCCCACACCCCCATATGCCCCGTTAATCCATGCTTTTAGAGAGCAACCACTTTAGGTTGAGCTGCCCTACCCTTCGAGTAGCTTTGGGGAAGTTTCGAGGAAACGTAGCTGCTTCAAGTGGCAGAGGTCTGTCAGATTGGTCGGTGTTCATGTGAATTTGCCTCATACATGTTCACACGAACCCCCTTTTCTTGTTGCAAGTGTGTAATGTGTATGGACCATATGAACACGTGGCGCGGCTATCAACTTGATGTGTTTCACGCTTAATACGAAATTACATTTCCTCCATTATGTTTCATGAGAAATTAGCTTTCAATGCTTGTTGGCTTTTCTAGGAATAAACGAATGTAAAACTATTCTTATTGGCATACATATTGCGAAGATTAGAGACGTAATTAAAAAAAAGGGTATTTAAAATTAAACCTTATTTGTTAAACAAATGTTTTCAGATTCAAAAACCCTCTTTTTAAATTAGGTTAGGCTTTATGATTAAGCATGCGTTAAGCCTGATTTAGACAGACACTCAACTATTTGTGTGACCTGAAACCTGTACCTACGTTGAATATTTCTAGCCAGTTGATTTATATATGGCTGACAAGCTGTTGTTATTCGATAATATTACAATTATTTCATTGACACATTGATAGATTTAGGTGCAAGAATGTTAAGACTCTGATTGATTTCACATTTTATTATAAGTGATGGGAACCTGACTGAAAAAATTGCTCTTTTAATCCAAGCAGTCTAATTCTTAAGATATTATGCAGTTGTACGTGAAGTGAAATACAGGGATATTTTTAGACAAACGTCTAAAAATATCCCTGTATTTTTTTTATTAGCCGACGTCAGTCATGGAGAAAATGTTTGAATGCCTGATATAATGCGGATTTGGTCTTTTTGAAAAGTCGTGATCTCAATCCATTGACCAATACCTAGCTTACAACATTGGTGTTCGCTACATATGATCACACCCGGTTTGTCATTAATAAAAACATAAAAGATCCATTCTTTTATGTTTTTATTAATAATAGGGGATTTTTTTTTTTTTTTTTCGGTGGGAAAATCATCTTATGACATCCCCCGCCCTTGGGCGGGGCGGGAGATAGTGTCAGACTTTTACTGACTAAAAACCCACTCCTGTTCCTTCATTGCCTTTCGTACCAGGGCCGAGTCTTCCTTTCAGAATCAGACCCTTGGCCCCAGTAGGCTTCGACCCTGCTAGGCCCCTACAGTTGCTGACATCTCCTTGAGGCGCGCGTGGAACAGCACGCGCCGTCGACGACTTGGGCTCGGTCCGGACGGTTACCGGACGGTCGGAAGGCGAGCCACCCATTGCTCGCCGTCCGCAAGCCCGCGCCTACGATGGCCGGAAA
Source organism: Mythimna impura (assembly GCA_905147345.3). NCBI lineage: Eukaryota > Metazoa > Arthropoda > Insecta > Lepidoptera > Noctuidae > Mythimna > Mythimna impura. The sequence goes on along the minus strand of LR990357.1, from coordinate 14,323,130 downwards.
TCGGGATCGGAATCCCGGCGGCGATTGGGGCGTGAGGATCGTTGCCTCACGCGATCGGCCGCCTCCTTTGCTAGCATTACTGCTTCGCAGAAGGAGGCGACCGCCTGCCACTCCTCCTCGCTCCGGACCATGGCCTGTACCAAGGCCCGGCGCGAGAGATCGCCGCCACCGATAGCCCCCACGAGGACACGGCGTTGCTCTGCCCAAGCGGGACACACCTCCACCGTGTGCTCCACCGTGTCCTCCGGGTGGTCCACACAATGGTGACACCCGGGCGTTTCTTCCGCACGAATCCGGTGCAGGAACCTCCCGAACTTACCATGTCCGGTGAGGACCTGCGTCATGCGGAAGGTAAGGACGCCGTGTTGCCTTTCCAGCCACTCCTCAAAGAGGGGACTTACCGCCATAATTATGGCGTGCCCATAATAATAGGGGTTAAAGTATGAAATTGCCCATTTGTACTGAAAAATAAAAATTAGTTTTTTTTTTAATTTAACATATTTATTTAATCAAAATAATTACCATTATTACCTATACCTTGCTGCCATCTAATAGGAAGGTCATTTAACCTTTGTGATAGAACTCTGGTGATCTAGATTCGACAAACTGTGTGAAAGCATTTTGTACTGCCTCCTGAGAAGAAAACTTTTTATCACGTAGAAAATTGTCCAAATCACGAAAAAAATGGTAGTCCGTTGGAGCAAGGTCAGGCGAATACCTACGGAGGGTGATGAATGGTTTCTAATTGCAGTTCCTGTAGAGTTAAAACGGTTTCTCCGAGTGCTGTATGAGGTCTCGCGATATCATGGAGCAATAATGATGAAGATCGATTCATGAGTCGGGGCTGTTTCACTGCTAGTTTTGCTGCTAATTTGTTGATACGTTCACATAGCCGTTCATAAGTCAACAGAAATAATAACAATTATACCCTGACTTCTTTTGTTTTTATTCTTTCTTTTTTTTCTTTAGGTTCGCACGGTTTGTGCATTTAGCCAGTGTCAAGTTTAGAAAGTATTTAGTTTAAACAGCATACCTATAATCACCTTGTTTTCCATTAAAATGCAGATTTAACACATTCTAATGTGTTTTTTTTTAATTTATATAAACCAGTGCTTGATTGCGATCCCACCTGTGGTGCTGTGTTTGCAGTTTTTGGCAGCTACAACTACTAACTGACTTGGTACATACCAAGTCAGTTTTTTCGGCAAGCATTGCTGGGGTAGTCCATACTATATTTTACCTCCCAATATTCACTTAGAATCTATTTGCGAATAATAAAAAACAGTTACTGAACTTCACTCGAAAAATGCCCGCCAAAATCTCTTACTTACTAACATTCCAGCCAGCAACATTTGAATTTAGAACTTTATAACCCTTATTCCTTCTTCAAACGAGTCATCTGCGTGCGATACAACGCACAATTATAGCCAGCTCTATGGCTGATGGCACATGGCTCCTGCTCCCCTCTTTCAAAGTACTTTGTTTATGGAGTTAAGGCTCACTGGAGCGGTATATGGGTCAGTCTCCACGTGTTTTTGTTCCATGCTATCCTTTCTCGTTAGTAATTAGCAATTATTATGGAAATTTAAACGTTGACTGTTCTTATCCGCAGTGTTTACATTTGTTTTTACTTGTTTCGGAATAAATTAGAATGGAATGATGGGAAAAATAATGTGTAGGAAAAATAATATTACTTAAACTAAGTTAATGAGAAGACTGAGGATAAGCTTGATGATTAGATTTTTAGAAAATTGCAATATATTTAGATTACACTATGAATATATCATTGTCAAAACTGTAATTGGTCAAAACCACTTTTAACTGCAAGAATTGGTCAGCAATATTTTTGTCCAGTCAAAATTACTTTAAAATTTTCTCAAAAACTTGTTAGGTTAGGTTAGTTGTAATTATTTTGATAATTATAGTTCAACTAGCTTCTGTCAGCGGCTTCGCTCGCGCAAAAGTAGGCTTCTCCATACACACTTTGGATCCCCATTTCATACCCTTAGGGGTGAATTTCTGTAAACCCTCTCTTAGTGCTCGCCTACGTCATAAAAGGAAACCTCGTACAAAATTATTTCATGCTCCTAGTCCCAGTAGTTTCGGCTGTGCTTTGATATGTCAATCAGTCAGCTTCTCTTTTTTATATATTTTAATAATAATAATAATAAATTAATATCATAAATGTAGATAAAACGTTACGTATTTATTTAATAATAAAACAAAAACTATTGAACTTAATAACGGTTTTGACCGAAGCTAATCAAAACTGGTTTTGGCTAATCAACAGTATTGATTGTAATTTAGGCATTTTCCAACTACACATAAACTTATTCCAGTAACCAACCCACAAGATAATTATATAGTTTGAACTCTTACGTACCAATGTTATTACTCCGATCAGTTTGATCTGAAAGCAGAGAACACAGTTATAAATAGACTTCAATCGATAACTCAACTACAAAGGGTAAGGCATAATCAAAACTAAGCAGACGGGTAATGAAAAGGTTAAGCAATTCTCAAACATATTGCTTTTTGGCTTACTAATAAATATGTGACTTATTCAAACTGTAATTTTCATTTCTGATGTTGGTAGAGCTTTTGTTAGATAAATGCGTCTCATGTAAAATGTAACTCATCATCATCAGTCTCTTTTCCTTATCCTCATTTATTTAGGTCTGTGAAACATGTCTTTTTCTTTCTTTTTTTTTTAAATTAACGTTTCTTCACACTATGCATTATTCCTGTATCGTAGCTACATTCACAAACGTGTAAAAACTCGTCTTCTTCATCCATACAAACTTTTATATTATACAAGCGCATTATTAAATTTAATTTGCAGTACACCGCAGTCTACCCCCTTTTTTAAGTCAAGTTCTTACAGTCCATCCTAAGGTTGTCTGGTAGAAATCGCTGTTAGCGATAAAACCGCCATTGTACCCATAGATTAAGTTAGTTTATAAGTATTTGTTACTATTTTGGTGTACAATAAAGTTTTATTCTATTCTATTCTATTCTATTCTAAGCGCTTAACCTTTTCATTCCCCAACTGTACTTTAAACACAGTTTCTAAATAGTACGAGAATTACAACTTCATTAACTAGCATTTAAATGTAAAATGTAGTTTTCCGGCTACCGTGCCTGGCACAGACTAATTACATTGTTAGGACAAAAACGGTAACTTTCAAATGTATTAATTTATGTGGTCATGATTGTGGATTTAATTTTTGGTCTGTGGTTTTAATTTGTGTTTTAGTTGGTTATAATATTTGTTGGTACAAAGTCAACGAAGAGTAGGTGTGAAAATTACTTTTTTAAATAATGTTGCCCTATTAATATTTAATCTATTATAAATAAATATATGATAAAATGTGTATGTTCTTCATTTATCTACATAATGATTTCTTTTGCTTCAGCTTAGTGCGGCAAAATATAACCCGTATTTCTAAAGGTACCTATATTGTGTTTTCCAGCTTTTATTGAATTAAAATACCCCAGACCCAATCTGTTTAGAATATTATTCGCCGAGAGGATGCTTGCTCGTCTTTATTTCAGCCAGTTCTTTTGATTCAAAATTCGAATACAAAAATGTATAAAAGTAAACAGATCGAAGTGCTTTTAGCTGCTGTTTTAAAATTGTGTCCAGTGATTCAATTTTGGTAGTCAGCACAACATTTTTATTCGTTTCGCTTGCAAACACAGCTGCTTCTTCAGACTTCCACCTGTCGACTCGGTGAAGTAAATCACGACGTTGTCTTTGCGCGGCTGAGGAGCGTGACAGGTCATAGCCACCACAGATTACAAATCCTTTGTATTATGTCAGCGACCTTTTGTTTTACAGCGTCTATAATTGATTCCATTGCAGCTGTTCACACCAAATCCATGAATAACCCAGTCTTTCTAATATTTGCTAGAACTTTTTATTAACGAGTTTTGCCTTGTTTCGCACTTGTGAGTTTTATAGTCGCTCGTCGTAAAAACACGCAATGATTATATCGTCACCGGAAAGCCAATACTACTTAAGCGCCATTTTGACCAAAATGAGTTATATATATCGTTGGATTGGATTTTTTTTGCTGCGTCGATTAGTCGGGGTTTCGTAATAATCTGAGCATTTTTTTGGCGCTTAAGCACTGCAAAAGTATGGTATTTATCATAATTTTGATGTTTTAATAAATACTTACGTAATGCAACTTATGATCATATTTTAGTCGTTGTCAGTTTAGTATTTTTCTATACTGACATCAGCCACTTTCACTTTGTTCAGCAACTCAAAATATTGTAGTTTGAGTCATTGATGTCGCTTTAGTATTTTTTTGCCGACCGTAAATATGAGTTGATATGTAGCTAAGTAAATTTGCTTTACGTAAGAATTGACGAGCATGGCGCGTTAGTATATTTTGTCTTCGCAGTTTTCTGAGAGGGAACGGTTTTAGTAACTTTGCTTTTCATACCTAAGTATTTGAGTGTCTATTTAGAATGTTTTACATTCAATGAAATCGAATAATTATTATATTAAGCATGGACTATTTTACTCGACAAAATATTAATAGTTTGTTTAGCATTTAAATGTGTGAAACACGTACAAAAAATATTCAGTTAAGTCTTTTGAAATAAAATTTTGTTTTGATTACGATTCGTTGAGTACTTATAATTTATATTTCGCGCGTGAGTTGTAGGTGGTTCAGTCGATGAGTCGACCTTGCTTTTGCTTGTAGTCGGATCCCCGCAGCGACAAAAGAGTGACGCGTGTATGAAGTTCCCGCAACAAACAGTTAACAAGTTAGGGGGCTGAGTCACCCGCGTCCGTAGGAGAATACCCATAGCTAGGCCCTACACGTGGTCCCCGGGTGGTGCTAATCAGGTGATATTAACTGGTGGTAGGTTTCGACCGACGGTTTGTGACCACCCACTGGGCAAAGACGTACCGCCAAACGGCCTAGCCGTGTTCCGGTACGATGCCCAGTGTAGCTAATTTAGAGGAGTTGGGTCGAAGTTACGGTTCTAATGTATGCAGACCAGCCGGACCCGCGCTGGTATTGACGTATCGGGAGACTAGTCGCGGAGGGTAGCGGGATCCGAGGCACGATGCACCGCTGGCCGACCGCAGTTAGTAGGGGTCCCAAGTAATGTGCTAGTCACACATGAAAGGCTGCCCCGCCAACTGACGAAAAATCCCGGAATGCACCATCGTGCTGGTTGGCGACCAGATGAGAGGGCCCGATGGTCATTTCCGGGGGTGCTCGGGCGTCCCCTCCAGTCTCCAGACTAGTACCCCAATGATGCTGTCCTGCCAGTGCGTGACTGAAGATTAGCAGCATGGGACTCCATTTCACTTCCTTCTCCTCTCCTACCTCACTCGTAATATGACAGGGTTGAAAAAGAGAAAAGTAAAACAGCGGCTGCACTCCCTCTCACTTAAAGTGCACCTCAGCAATATTAGAGGTCTGCACTCCAATATCGCAGCAGTCCATCATCACCTGGAGACTGAAAAACCTTCCCTCTTTTTTCTTTCGAAGACGCAGATAAGAAGTCCGTCAGACGTGTCGTACCTGTCTTACCCAGGGTTTACACTGGAGCAAAATTTTAAATCACACGCTGGTGTGTGTTTGTACGCCAGGGACGACATCTGCTATTGGCGTCTCCGCAACCTTGAAGATTCCAGGTTCTCAACGCTTTGGGCTCTGGTGGACACAGGCATGGATAAAATTATCTATGCTTGTGTCTACCGTTCGCACAGTGGTGATCAGGAGACGATCAGGCTCACACAGTACCTTAGTGAGGCGGCGGATGTGGCTCAGCAGAGGTACCCTTCTGCACAACTGGTGTTACTGGGGGATTTTAATGCCTACCATCAGGAGTGGCTTTTCCCATACCAGTGCACAGACCATGCTGGTCGAGAGACGCGAAAGCTTGCGCTAGCGTTAAATCTCACCCAGCTGGTCCAGGGAGCTACGAGGGTACCGGATGTTGATTCGCACACGGCCAATTGCTTGGACCTTCTGCTGACAACAGATCCAGACCGCTATTCAGTGTCGATATCATCACCGTTAGGTAGTTCCGACCACTGTCTGGTGAAATCTATATCAGTCTACTCTCCGCCCGATCCCTGCCCTAGAGGCACCAGGCGGGTTTTGCGATATAGGTCAGCAGATTGGGATGGCATGCGATCTTTCTTCGCATGTTATCCTTGGCAGCCTACTTGCTTTTCTTCGGATGATCCATCGTCGTGCGCAGATGCTGTGACAGATGTGTTGCGGCGGGGGATGGGGTACTATATTCAATTCTCTGACGTAACAATGTCTGATCAGGCTCGCCCTTGGTGTGGTGCGGATTGTGATCGTGCTAACGCACTTAAGCACACCGCATACCAGGCATGGGCCGACGCTCGTATGCACAAGGCGAGTGACGTGAGTCAGAAGAAGAGAGCCTTCAACAGAGCTGCCAAGTCTTGCAAGAAGGTGATGCGGAGGTCTCGGTTCGACCACATTAGCCGCATCGGGAACAAACTTGCTTCATACCCTGCTGGTAGTAAGGCGTTTTGGTCCCTGGCTAAGTTGGTTGAATTGAACTTCTGCCGTCCCTCACTACCGCCACTGCTGAAACCCGACGGGTCGCTGGCCCATACCGCTGAGGAGAAGGCAAACTTGTTTGCCTCACTCTTCGCGGAATCTTCGCGTCTAGATCCTAGTGACACGCGGCCCCCTGTTAATCCTGATGGTTGCAAAACGAGTATGTCGAATATTCGCATCCATCAGAAGGACGTCCGAAGGGTGCCGCGTAACCTTGACGTGAACAAGGCTAGCGGTTCAGACGGGATACCGGCAATTGTTCTGAGAACGTGTGTGCCTGAACTGTCTCCGACCCTGACACGCCTATTTAGGCTTTCATTTGAGGCTGGAAAAGTGCCGATTGCATGGAAGCAAGCTAACATACAGCCCGTGCCCAAAAAGGGTAGTCGGGCTGACCCAGCTAATTACAGGCCAATATCAGTAGCGTCCATTCTCTGTAAAACTATGGAACGTGTACTCAACACTAAGCTCCTGGCATACCTAGAAGCTAATGACATCCTAAGTGACCGACAATACGGCTTTCGCCGAAATCGGTCAACTGGTGATCTTCTATCGTATGCCATCCACATCTGGAGTGAGGCCATCGAGAAACACGGGGAAGCGCTTGCCGTCTCCCTCGATATCTCGAAGGCTTTCGATAGGGTCTGGGCACGAAAGCCTTATTAGTAAGCTTCCTTCTTTCAGTTTACCTGCTGGTTTGTGTGCTTGGATTGCAGACTTCCTGAGTTACCGGTCCATCCGAGTGGTCATCGATGGCTGCTCGTCCGGTCAAATGGCCATTAATGCCTGGGTCCCTCAGAGTTCAGTGCTCTCGGCAACATTGTTCTTGCTGCACATAAATGATCTGCTTAAGCCCGGTACCTTTGGGTATGCAGACGACAGCACTGTTGCTGAGAGTTACATATCCGGCGCGCAGGCTAGTGGGTCACAGATCCAGTCTCTCCGAGAGGCTATGGTCGAGCGCTTGGACTTGTCCTTGGAGGCAGTCTCTGAATGGAGCGATGCTAATTTGGTCAAGTTCAATGCTGCTGAAACCCAGGCGTGTCTATTTTCCGCTAAAAGGAGCCAATTCAGCCCTGCTCCAACTTTCCGGGGCGTAACCGTGCCGATAACCGACCATCTTGATTTTCTTGGTGTCACGCTGACGTCAACTCTCAACTTTGGGCCATACATCGAAGCAAAGGCTCAACTGGCAGCAAAAAAGCTGGGAATCCTCGCGAAGGTCAGACAGTACTTCACGCCGGAACAGCTGCTAAAACTTTATCAAGCGCAAGTTCGATCGTGTATGGAGTACTGCTCTCATCTTTGGGATGGATCTGCCCGATACCAGCTTGATGCACTTGAGGCAATTGAGAGGCGAACCAGGAGGATCATTGGCAATGATGCACTCGTTGAGTCGAGGCTTCAAAGTCTTGAGCATCGACGCGATATATGATACACAGGTATTCAAAATCTACTAGACCTAATCAATTTGATCTCTTCGAAAATTGCGCCAAACTGTTACCCAATACATAATATTGTATTTAGATTAATAATAAAACTGTGTTGCGTTTATTATTCGTAGTGTGTTGCGTGACTTTTGCTATATGCAATTAAGTTTTAAGACTGACAAGAAAACTGTCAACAATTTTTTAAATTTTTTCATTTAAAGTGATTTATATTTTCCTTTTTCAACCAATATAGTAAAAAGATGCAGTCGAATTCAAATTAGGAATTACAATAGTATTCTCATTTATTTTATTCGCCGCTAGTACCATTGTTAGCACTTACTTATTGTTGTCTATGTCCGATAAGAATAATATATTTAAATTTAAATGATATATCTTTTACATAAGTCTTTTTGGCATAACAATGGTATCAACTTTTAATGCTATACACCGTTTTTCTGTACGGTCCTAAGACATTATTATAACGTTTAAGTAGTTTTATCTTGAGACTACATCAACCCGTAATGCGTGTTAGTACTTTTTCCTTTCATACATTTCAAAGGACTTGACTTGTCAGTACTTTTCGACAACCGCACTTAAAAAATATTGCAAAGATAAGTACTTTCTCCTTAAGAAGAGTACAGAGCATATGTACTTAAGTGACAGCTATCTCCTGAATTACATTAAATATGCAGAATATCTCAATTCCAGTACGTAGATAATAGTGTCACAATTATTTTTTGCCTTTACTGTATTTCGATTACTAAATTAGAAAAAAAGTTAGACATGGTTTTGTAAAAAAAAAAACTTAAAATGTCTCTATTGTAAAATGGCCTTTTGGCGTTTAAGTAGTATTGGCTTTCCGGTGACGATATATAATATGATTATGAATTTTATTTAGTAAATTTCGCATAAAATATTTTCCAGTTTTGCAGTTTCATAACTGCAAGTCTGCAGTGCCTTTGAAACTTCAAGTTACTTGTTCAATATTAATTTTTATTACAAAAGTTCTGGGTGGGATAATTTGAATTTCATTGAAATCTGAAACAGTATACTTCAAACTTTCTTGTATTTTATTTTGTTTGAACGTAAACATGCGCGTTGTATTTTTGTTGGAAATTCATATTCAAATGAACAGAGAACTTTTTCAGCGCTCCATACAGGGTGAACGAGGATGCCATTTAATTTGCAAGTTGCAGTATCTACACGTCACATACCTAAGTACTTGCAAACTGTACGTATTGACGACGAGAAGTTCTGCAGTTAAAGTTGAATAATTAGCTTGTCAGGATATACGTTCATGGAGTTAGGAACGTTTTCTAGTTATCTGTCTGTATATATAAAAGGCAAAGACTGACTGACTCATCAATGCCCAGACAAACACTTAAATCTAGAACGCTGAAATTTTACTCAGAGCTTTCTTTTACGATGTATACTGTGGCAACCGAGTAGGTTTCACTACTAATTACTAACTTGCAAAACTAGCATGTTAGACTTTTAAGGTTTACGTAATAAAAAAAGTTTAGTGAAGACTGACGTTCGAAGGAAGAAGAAAAGGAGACGTCAAGGAACGTCCACATATATATTTGATAATAAATGAAAAATATGGAATGAAAGAGCTATAAACTAAATAATATCCACTCGAAAAACATAAAGCCTTTCATTGCGCCTTCCCCCTCACAATACAAAGAAAAAGAAAGGATTTCCCTAAATTTACCCTCCAAGGGGAAAAACTAGGGCCATAGGATCGATTCTGAAAAAGATATAGGTACCTACTAATGGTTCTGGACCGCAAATGGCAACTGAAGGAACATAAGTGTGGTTTTAGTCAGTAAAAATCTGACACGCCTTCCCGATGCACCCTAGAGCAGGAGAAGTTATGATTACCCATCTCAAAAAAAAAAAAAAATACATTTATTTCAGACTAAAATGTCCATAAAATGTTAGTAACAAAGTTCTTAAAATCCATGTTAGTATTGTTAGTAACAAGGTCTTAAAAAAAGGGTCTTTAAAGTTTGTGTGGATACTACTTCTACACAGGCGAAGCCGCTGGCTGAAACTAGTCTCATATAAATTTTATCGTAATTTGTCTGAAAATACACACAGACATCAGCTGCTTCAGTGTTGTATAAAATGTTATATTAGTGAAACGTTTTATTCATTTACAAATAAAAGGTTTATATTTTTTATGGGTACGCCGCGGACGGATGGTTACCTACGCCTGTATTTTTTGGCCCGTATAAAAACAATCTAACCGATGTCTGACTACCACAAAAAAGGTTGGCAAACATAATTTTGTTCATAAAAAGTGATCATTCTAAATAATGAAGCTAACCATTTACAAAGAGACATCAATTAAGTAATTTATATTTTGCGTGAAAATAATCGTGTTTCTACGAAAACATTTAACAAATTTGCAAATAGAAAAGTGAAGAGAAAAACTTCGTTCGAATTAAATTATATTAAACGCGAACTTTATTATAATGTAACTGATAAATGTTTATTACGAGTAACTAGCAATATAACAATGCAATTAAATTATTACATAATTACCTACGCCGTTTCGTTAAAAGTGAGTTTGTTAGCTAATATTTAGGAATTATTGTAAGTATATGATTACGCTTGTTTGTATGATGCGTATCAAATCACGATTGTATTTTCGCGTAAATTTAATTTTTCCGTACAAATTGATTTTATAATATGAATTACTTAAAACGAAATTTTTGATGTAGCTGTGTCAAAACTGCCTAACTTAAATGGGACTGGGCAGGACATGTCTGTCGCATGTCGACACGAGTTGTGGGCCCGTAAAACACAGGATTGGTACCCGGACAGGGCCACGGCTGACCACGAAGAAAATGGCGGGACGACCTGGATGTCTTCCTTAAGAATTGGAATGAAAAAGCGAGGAACCGCGATCGTTGGAAAGAATGGAGGGTGGCCTTTACCCAGCAGTGGAAAAATACAGGCTAGCTATAATGATTACTTACTTATATAGTTGTATACCTACTGTTAATCTGTACATCTGTAATATTCTGATATTAAAAAGAAAGTCAGAAAAAAAATGTGCCTAGATGATTAAATTTTCAGTGGCGTAACATCGCGTGCGGCCTATAATGCGCTTGCTATAATATCGTCACCCCTGACCTAGACAGTCATAACGTGACCTTACAAATATCGATATTGTCCAGTAGTGGAGTTTTAAAGGTCACATGGCGGTCGTTCTGAGTAAAAAAACCGACCAATATTGGGAAAAGCTAGACAAACGACACAGATTTCATATTTATATAGGTTCAGTGTATTTTTATCGTGATTGCTTCATTACACTTTAGCTCAGTGGATGTATACAATATAGTGCAAAGTGAAGTGTAACTAACATGGTTCTAAATTATATTTAGATACTAACAAAATAATATAGATACCTAATACAGTTATGTATGTGAGTCTTTAAGGTATTTGTGATATGGGTACAGTTACCTGAAATGAAATGGTGATTAGATGTTATTATTATTATATGTTTGTATATATTATAATTCCACGTCCATTGTTGTAGGTATTGTGATATCGAAAGAGATCATATGAGAAACGTAACTACCTTGTTAGCATGCAGGCTGGTCGAACGAATATACTTTTAAAAGGCAATGAGAACATAGAAAAAATATTGAATTCTTTTGAGTGAGTTTTTGATAGCCCACGTAACAGGAGTGCCGAAAATATAAAGAAATATGTTGCCTCGTGTAAACACCAGGTTCCAGGACTCCTCGAGCCAGAGTCCTCACAGTGTTAAATCAAGAACTAACCTCGTTTACCTCCTCAAGGTACCTACTAACTACCCTGCAGTAAAAGACGAGAAATCATCATTGGACAATCCATAATGAAGACTGATGCCATATACACTGTGACTTAGACTTCGCCTTACGGTTAACCAAATTAAAAATATCATTGTGGTTGATTAGAATAACGATTTTATACATTTAAAAATATAAAAGGTGAAAAATTTCACCACTGTGGGTCCAGAATCATTTATACTGAATCAATGGTACATGTCTATGCACCGATCTTTGAGACACGGAGTACAGTGCAAGTTTTCAAACGCAATCGACCAAGAAGAATATAGAAGTTTGTACTAAGTCACATGTCGCATCTCGCTTTTGTACAAGATATCTAAAAGCACAACACGCACGAGTAATCTTCTCACTTCTCATTACATCTTCCCTCACCGATGGAACTAAGGAAATCATGAACTTAACTTAATCTAGCTCCGTAATAAGCCAGGCTTCCATTTGTCTACTGTCTGTATTCGGAGTGTCGACGCGTCACTTCTAAATGTGGAAGCAAATTGCAGACTCGACTGGCTGGGTTTAGCTGTAGAATACCACAGAGTAAGGAAGGCCGCGAGTAGACACGACATTGCTCATAACAATATTAGTGGATGCGAAAATATGGTGTTCTGTGCAGTCGTGAGACGTCGGGTCTAGGCAAATGTCAAAGAAAAGATTGGAAAACGTAACTTAAGAGCATTCATCCGTTAAAACTACGCAGAAGCCAAAATGAATGATTTCCGACGGACAATATAACAATAATGTGTTTAATTTCTAGATAAGATATTGACGTCATATTATTGGGAATTTCATAATCTAGTGTATGTTCCAAAAACATTTTCAAATGATCGTATAGTTTTCCCATTAGAACAGTTCTTATCCAAGCCGTTTTTAAAACTAGCGGTCGACGGTCTACGCAGATGCGAGATAGTAGTTAAACCGTGTATGGTAAACTTACAAAATTTTACTTAAAAAAAAAATGATAACATTGACTAGTACATGGCGCAAAAAAAAACACGATTGCTGTAAGTTTTCATTCAAGAAAAGTAATCTCAAAACTGTCATTTTTAGCCGTTTTTGGAGATATTAAACGTGTTAGTTTAGGATAATATATGAGGCATTTCTGTTTTTTTTTTTAAACTTATTAATTGAACGCATTTACGATCTATGACATGGTTCATTCATTTTTTTAATAACTTATTTGTTTACACTACAATTAATTATTTAATATCACTATATAATAGACGCGAAATCGCGTCAGCGCTTTGTACCGGCCGAGGTCTTTCAGATTTTTAGTCTTTCTATTCTACAGTGATACTAAATAATTAATTGTATTGTAGTGCACATTATTGTTATATTTTCCGTCGGAAATCATCGATTTTCGCTTCTGCGTGGTTTTAACGGATGAATGCTCTTAAGAGATAATTTTTTTTTGATGTAAATAATCAAAAACTAACTTTTCCGAAAATTACAAATATCTCCTCTGGGTGATGCGAGAGGGAGTGTCAGAATTTTACTGACTAAAACCTACTCGGGTTCCTCCAGTTACCCTTTATGTTCCAGAGCCACAGTGAATCTTTCGAACGATCCCCACAGCCCTGGTTTGCATGTACATTTCTTTACCGTACTGCTACTCTAGCAGCTGCCGCCGGATCGTATCCGTACTGTGTGTCTATTACTATACCGGGTATAAAGGTCTCAACGTCCATGCATCTGTCTCCTTCTAAATTAGATAAGTGCTGTTACTATGCGCCCGAGTTCAATTACTTCCTACAACTTTATTAATGGACGTTCATTATTAATTATGCTGAAATGTGGAGGATGTTGGGTATTAGAAAGATAATGTCATATGATGAGAATACTGTAATCCTAAGCTAAGGAAATATTTATGATGGAATTTTTCCCGGTTCCTATACATGTTAAGGATCGTTATTGGTTAACATACGATTCATGACGTGGATTTGCTTTTGATGCGTATGAAGTAAAATTTGAAAGAAGCGCAGTCTGTATGTATTCAGTATTGGTACATTAAATTATATGTAAATGAATTTGTAACTAAAGAGTTACATAATGTATTGAAATTGTCTCTTCAATGTTACTTTCTTAAGAACTTGACAAATACTTATTTAAATGCGAAATGGCTGTAACGAAAAGCTGTCTCCTTATCTCACTCAGTAGGTATTTATGTCAAGTAAAATATATATCTGAGTATTCAAGAAAATTAATTCTTATTGAACGTGGCTGTCTGAGAAATGTTACTTTCTCTGAAAGTTTCGGTTGAAGATCCTATCTCATTTTTAGTTAAATGAATATTATTTTATCGTCTATGCTTTTGAGGTAAACAGACCGGTAGCTTGAAATTTCTCAAAGGAGGAGCAACACCGTTTGTTTACGTCTACAGCTACAATTAAGGGGAATATTTATGCCGTGATGTATATGATTTCTAAAGCCCGTAACCCTTTGAGGGATTGAATCTGACAACCATCCGCGCGTGTAACAGATCAATCAGAGTCGACACGGTGAAGCAGGAAGATGTAGCGGCTTTTCTAATGTCCCGATGTGTCTGGCAAATTATAAGAAAGACTTAGAGCTCTTTACAGAAGCGGGTCTAACAGTACCAGAATTTGGTACGCTCGCGCACGCTATTCGTGTACCGTACACAACAGTATGGTTTTTTCTAAACGTTGGTAACGCTCACGACTGACGGACTCATAATCCGACGTACTATAAATTACCTTCAAACTGTATTTCAGCAAGAAATTCCCGAAATAATTTTCGAAATTACAGAACTGCGGTAAAATTACTCGAGTAACAAGAACTTGCAAAAGTTTCGAGTTTCTAAAACAATTTGTTACAAATCAAAACTTTCGCAATATCATATTGTTCTTTGTAATTATTCGAATGTTAACACGCGAGAAAATATGGACTCAAATTGTTATTCTTGTTACTTCACAATCGCCTGCTTGTAGTCTCATAGAACACATTAAGTGTTATATTGTTAGCTGTTATATATAATATTTGAATATATTTACGATCCCAGTTAATTTGAAAATAGATTTTATTAGTCGCATAAGCAGTGAAGTTTTTGCCGATCAATCGATGAAACATCGCGATTTGTTGTTGAAATAAATTATGACTTCATTCACAATGTTTTCAGCTGACGTATAAGTGATTTATTTCTTATTACAGCGTCAGAGCACTTGTTATAGACAGCTATTGCTCAACAAATCTTTATAATAAAAATACAGTAATACGTTTGTATGTTTTGTTTACACTAAATCATTTTATTTCTCAGTTTTCAGGCACAGCTGTTTTACAGATACATTCACTGTTTGTTAATTTTAACATCATTACCATATTTAAAAAACAGAGAGATGATAAAATATGAAACAATAAAGAAGACTCTTTTGTGAAAAGTTTCAGGAACGATATTTTCCTTTCCGTCACAGTAACTTCATAACCCGTTACAGAACTCGCTCACAAACTCAACTCAATTATTATTTATGAGTAGACGCGTCTTTTTTATTATTGCTCTTAATATAATCGACGTGGTGTGGGACAGACAGGATGTTTGCGTAACCACGAACTTGTGCGACAATGGGTTGTAGAGGACAGGCGAAAGAAATCAATACCTACTCCAGGTCCCCACCAACCGTGTTCCCACGTTGTCGTCGTGGTGGGGCTTGCGTGTCTCTGTGATCTTGAGGGCTATGCCGGTAGAGCTACTCATGCCGGAAGGCCTCAAGTGAGAGACCAGACCAAGAGGAACACACACAGGCGGAGTCCAGATGGACCGCCACGGAGGGTGCACTGTCCAGAAGCATCGGCACCAACAGCTGTTGGTGTTTTTGGACAGTGGTTTTATTCGAGAGTGGGTTCGCCTCTGGTACGCGTCTGCTTATCAGACGTGACCAAGATGGCGAACGTGGTTATTGGGGACCCCACCCCACAAAAAAAGGCAAAGCTGAGTTCAGCACATAATGGACGCGACTCTAAAGAAATTATTACCCCAGGAGGGTACCGCCTGCACCGCAGGAGGAGAATCCCTCCCCGAGCAGAGCTCGGGCTACCCCTCGTATTCTGGGGGGGGCAAAGAGCGCGTCAGGTCCCCTAGGGACCTGTTACCGTCCTCCGTGGACGCTAGGAGCCAGGGTGGCTCACCCACCGGTAGCGTGGAGTCCCTGGGACCCGTTCCCAGCACTTCCACTGCACCGGTGGGTACTACAAAGGCCGGCAGGCGCTTCGGCCTCAGGGAGGTGAGTGAAGACGCGGCGTCGGACTCCGATGCCGCGTCTTCGCTCAACTCGGAGAGAATGGAGGTGGATGAGGCCACCTCTAGAAAGAAGGGGAACTCATTCCTCAAGCGCCCCATGTCCAGGGACGGCCGGAGGACATCCTCCGACGATGGGCGTGGAGCTTCGGCTCGCAAAATCTCCACTGCTGGACGAGGTGCGGGCCGAATGGCGAGAAAAGGGAGGAAGCCCACCGCCGAGGAGGTGAACCAGCGGTCCCTAAAGATTGCCAGGGAGGGGCGCCACCCCGGGGCAAGCAGTGCCCAGGCCAGCCCCTCGGAGCCGGAGCCTTCTGGCAGTGAGCCAGAAGGCATGAAGGAGGCGCTGACCAAGTTCACGGAGATCGTGGCAGCTGCCATAGCAGGCGTGGCCAAGAAGAGGGAGAAGGCCGCCAAGAGGCGATCCATAACCCAGGCCATGACCTCAATAACCGAGGCACTGGGGATCGTCCTAGAGCCGTTCAAGAAATCCCTCAACAAGAGGATTGAACGGCTCGAGGCGGACCTGGCCGGTCTCCGTGAAACTGGCCGCGAGGTGGCGACTAACGGGGGATGCATGCAAGGGCAAAGCCAGTCGCAGCCCCTGCCAAAGCCGGAGAGTGCGGTTCTGACCCTGCTGCGGCAAGAGCTGGCTGCCTTCCGGCAGCAGCAGCAGGAGCAGCAGCAGCAGTTCCAGGAGCGGGTCCAGCGGCAGTTCGCTGTCCTGGAGGGCATTGTGCTGCGCCCCACGCTTGCGGCCTCCGGCCAGAAAAGGACGGTCTCCTACGCCGCCGCCGCCGCGGCCACGGCTGCTGCGCCCAAGGCGGGCCAGTTGGGGCAAACTGGGCGTGAAGTCGTGGTGTCGGAGCCTGCGAGGCCGGTCCCGGCGGCCAAGCAGCAGCAACGGCAGGGGAAGCCTACTCCTTCCCCAAAAGGCAGAGTGATGCCTGCCGCTAAACCGTCGGGACCTCGTGCAGTGGCGGCGACTAGGCCACGCCTGCCCGAAGAACCCTCGGCTGGTGCCGAATGGACGGTTGTCGGCGCCAGCAGGAAGGCGGGCAAGGCGGCTAGAGCGGCGAAAAAGCACGAGCGGCGACAGCGGCGCAAGAAGCGGGCCATGGCAGCCAGACTTCGCGCCCCGAATTCCGCAGCTGTAGTGATTACACTACAGCCAGCTGCGGAAAAGAGGGGCGTGAACTATGACATGGTCATGGCGAAGGCGAAGCAGGCGGTGGTAGATCACCTCGACGAGTTCGGAGCCTCTGAAGGCTTCCGAATGAGGCGCACCGCAACCGGGGCCCGAATATTGGAGGTCCCTGGTGCGGACAGCGGCTCTGCCGCAGACGCCCTGGCCGCAAGGATCAGGGCGTCGCTGGACGTCGAGGAGGTCAGAGTGTCCAGGCCCACAAAGTGCATAGACATGCGCATCATGGGCCTGGATGACTCCGTTAGGGTGGATGAGGTGGTGGCCGCCGTCGTCAGGACGGGAGGGTGCCAGGCCGATCAAGTGCGGGCGGGCACCATCCGTGCTGACAGCACGGGCATGCGAGCCGTTACGGTTAGCTGCCCCGTGTCGGCGGCCAAAGCCATCACGGGCGAAGGCCGAAGGCTCTTGGTTGGCTGGGTCTCCGCACAGGTAAAACTGTTGGAGCCCAGACCTCTGCGGTGCTACCGCTGCCACGTGGGGCACCACGTGGGGGCCCATTGCGCCGCGGAGGTGGACCGCAGTGACCACTGCTACCAGTGCGGTCAGGCTGGTCACAAGGCCGTCGAATGCCGTGCAACGCCGCACTGCTACGCATGTGCGGCGGCAGGCAAGCCGGCCGACCACCGGGCTGGGGGCAGGTCCTGCGACCCCCCCGCCAAGGCCAAGGGCAAGGTACGGAGGCCCATCCACCCGGACGTACTCACCGCCGCAGCCGCCTCCTTGGCTGCTGCCGCTGTCGCCGCCGCACCTAACGCGGCAGGGCCCTCACGGGGGGCACGGGAGGAGACTGTAATGGACTGTCAATAATTACTCCATTACGTCTCCTCCAGGCGAACATCAACCACTGCGCCTCCGCTCAGGATCTGTTGCTCCAGAGCATGGCGCAGTGGTCGATCAATATCGCCGTGGTCTCCGAGCCGTACTATGTCCTGCCCAGGGGAGACTGGGTGCGGGACCTTGACGGCTCGGTGACCCTAATTTCGTCGGCCGCCGCCGGTACCCCGACCCTCGAGGCCGTCACGAGGGGGCGGGGTTGCGTGGCAGCACGGTTCGGGGACATTGCAGTGGTAGGAGTCTACCTGTCCCCGAACAGATCTCTCGGCGATCTTCACATCTCCCTAATGGAGCTGAAAGCCGTCGTCGCTGGGTTTGGTTCCCTCCCTGTGGTCGTGTGCGGGGACTTCAATGCCAAGAACTTGGCTTGGGGTTCCCGGTTCACGAACCAGCGGGGTCGGATTGTGGAGGACTGGGCTCTGGAGACAAGCCTGGTCGTCCTAAACCGGGGTTCTGTCCCCACGTGTGTGCGGATGCGGGGTGACTCAGTGGTGGACATCTCGTTTGCCAGCCCCGCTCTGTCGCCACGTGTCGTCGACTGGCGCGTTATGGAGGAGGTGGAGACGTATTCAGACCACCGGTACATCCGGT
This sequence comes from Mythimna impura, assembly GCA_905147345.3. Lineage (NCBI taxonomy): Eukaryota > Metazoa > Arthropoda > Insecta > Lepidoptera > Noctuidae > Mythimna > Mythimna impura. The sequence goes on along the minus strand of LR990357.1, from coordinate 14,304,408 downwards.
TTGACGTCTCCGCCCAAACCTCGACCGCGCCGGTCCGACGGAACCCTTGTGGTCCGCGTTGGGCGCTGAGGCAGATGGACCGGGAGCTCCTCCTGGAAGCCGCGACGGTACAGGCCTGGGTGCAAGCACCGGACAGGCCTGTCGACATCGACGTCGAGGCAGAGTGGTTCCGGGAGGCCATGTCGCAAATCTGCGACGCGGCAATGCCCCGAGTCCATCCAGGACGTGCTCAGCGCCAGGTATACTGGTGGTCGCCGGAGATTGCGGCACTGCGCAATGCGTGCAATGCCGCGCGACGCCGGTATGCCAGGTACCGCAGGCGCCGCATCCGTCCTCCGGATGCGGAGGCCAGAGAGGCGGAGCTGTACGAAGGATACAGAGAGGCAAAGCGCACCCTCCGAGCGGAGATAAGGCGGGCCAAACTCGAGGCCCGCAACGTGTGGCTGGGGACTCTGAATGGGGACCCATGGGGACGCCCCTATAAGGTGGTGCGGGACAAAATCCGCCCCTGGGCTCCCCCGCTGACGCAGAGTCTCCGGCCCCAGCTTGTGGAGGGTGTGGTGAGCACTCTGTTCCCCGTGCGAGGGGAACACTCTCCCCCGCCCATGGCTCCACCACCAGCGGTATCCGACGTGGACCACGATGGCGACGACGACGAAAATGCTTCAGAGGTGACCGAGGTAGAGTTGAGAGTGGCGGTACGGAGGCTGAGTGCCAAAAATACCGCCCCAGGACCCGACGGTTTGCCTGGGAAGGCCTGGGTCCTGGCCATGGAGGCTCTCGGGCCTCGACTAAGAGGGCTCTTCAGCGCATGCATGGAGAGGGGCCAGTTCCCACTTCGCTGGAAGACGGGGAAACTGGTCCTCATCGCGAAACCGGGACGCCCTGCGGACTCTCCGTCCGCGTACCGGCCCATTGTGCTGCTCGACGAGGTGGGCAAGCTCTTTGAAAGAGTAATTGCAGACCGCCTCGTCGCGCACTTAACACGGGTGGGGCCGGATCTAGCGGACGGCCAGTTCGGATTTCGCAGGAGGCGCTCCACGGTGGACGCCATCATGCGCGTGCGAGCTCTCACGACGGGGGATGCGGTGGCCCAGGGCAGGTGTGTCGTGGCGGTGTCTCTGGACATCGCCAACGCCTTCAACTCCCTGCCTTGGAGTAGCATTAGGAGGGCACTCCGGTATCACCGGACGCCCGACTACCTCTGTCGTGTGGTCGAGGCGTACCTGTCGGACAGGTACATCATCTACCCTGGTCACCAGGGAGAGTGGGAACGTCGAGAGATGTCGTGCGGTGTTCCGCAGGGATCGGTACTAGGGCCGCCCTTGTGGAACATCGGATACGACTACGTGCTGCGCGGCGATCTCCCTGACGGGGTCAGCGTGGTCTGCTACGCAGACGACACGCTGGTCCTGGCGCGGGGAGAGTCGTACCAGGCGGCGGTCGAACTAGCGACACGCGGGGTTGCGACAGTCGTGGGCAGGATCCAGGAGTTGGGACTCGAGGTGGCATTGCACAAGTCCGAGGCCATGTGCTTTCACGGCCCTCGGAACGCGCCACCACGGGGTTCCCAACTAACGGTAGGAGGAGTCCACATCGGCGTCGGGTCGACGATGAAGTACCTGGGACTCGTTCTTGACAGCCGATGGGATTTCGAGGAGCATTTCCGACGTCTGGCTCCCAAACTAAATCGGACTGGGGCTGCCCTCGGGCGGCTCCTGCCCAACCTGGGAGGTCCAGACGCCTCCTGCCGGAGGCTTTACGCGGGGATCGTTCGGTCCATGGCCCTTTATGGCGCACCGGTATGGGCGCCGACGCTGCGGAAGCAGCCGGCGGCCCGGCTGAACGCATGCCAGAGGGTCATGGCCATACGGATGGTGCGAGGATACCGGACGATTTCCCGCGAAGCGGCGAGCCTCCTTGCTGGCCAGCCACCATGGGATCTGGAGGCAACAGTCCTTGCACACATGCACGACCTGCGCATGGAGATGCAACGCCGGGGCGAAACTCCGCTGCCGCGACAAGTCGCAGCATGGCGGACAGAGCTCCGGCGGGTTCTCATGGTGAAATGGCGACAGCGACTGTCGCAACCCAGTGCTGGGCACGCCACAATTATGGCGGTAAGTCCCCTCTTTGAGGCGTGGTTGGAAAGACCTCACGGCGTCCTCACCTTTCGCATGACGCAGGTTCTCACCGAACACGGTAAGTTCGGGAAGTTCCTGCACCGGATTCGTGCGAAAGCAACGCCCGGGTGTCGCCACTGTGTGGACCGCCCGGAGGACACGGTGGAGCACACGGTTGAGGTGTGCCCCGCTTGGGCAGAGCAACGCCGTGTCCTTGTGGGGGCGATCGGCGGCGGCGATCTCTCGCGCCAGGCCCTGGTACAGGCCATGGTCCGGAGCGAGGAAGAGTGGCAGGCGGTCGCCTCCTTCTGTGAAGCAGTAATGCTAGCAAAGGAGGCGGCCGATCGCGTGAGGCAACGGTCCTCACGCCCTTACCGCCGCCGGGATTCCGATCCCGATTTCCGGCCACCGTAGGCGCGGGCTTGCGGACGGCGAGCAATGGGTGGCTCGCCGTCGGACCGTCCGGTAACCGTCCGGACCGAGCCAAGTCGTCGACGGCGCGTATTGTTCCACGCGCGCCTCAGGGAGATGTCAGCAAATCGTAGGGGCCCAGCAGGGTCGAAGCCTACTGGGGCCATGGGTAGTGTGAAAACGAAACCCGGGGCCCTGGGACGAAGGCAACGAAGGAACAGGAGTGGGTTTTTAGTCAGTAAAAGTCTGACACTATCTCTCGCTCCGCCCAAGAGCGAGATTTGTCATTAGATGATTTTCCCACCGAAAAAAAAAAAAAAAAAAACCTACTCCAGGTTTTTGGAGACTTTTACGCGTGCCAGACAACGGTTTGTACTTAGATACTTTTTCGTGTTTGTCGTGTTTTTATTATAATTGGTACTTTTAGCTCAATAGCCTTCTTAAGATTTTTTTTTATAGGCTCGCGCTTGGCCACTATTTCACTGATGGTAAACGATGATGTGGTCGAGGGTGGAGCACATAATGAAGCGTATACAAGGTAAGCGAGTCAATTAATTAATAACTTAACATTTTTGTTTGTATTTTTGACACGTTTGTTTGTAAATATTAAAATTCCGTCTTTAAATGAGATAAAGTAACTGGCTATTTGGTAACTGTGTAAATGAAGATTCCTTCTCTATAAAGTGTTGATAAATCCCAGGTTAATATTAGACGGTAACACGATATCAGCACAATATATTTGTGATAGGTATTGGCGGATTGGTATCATTTAGATATGAGAAAATTGACATAAAAATATCTTAAGTAATTCATAGGTTAATTGGGTTATTCAGATTTCAACTGTACTAATGTAAGTGAAGTACCTATTTTTGCTGAAATTAGACTGGCACTTAGGTAGGTATGGTACAGAAAATTACGTCCAAGTAAAGACGCACATGCAGTAGCTCAAAAAAGTTGTGAAAGACCAAGTTTACGCATATTGTTATTCTTAATGATGATTATTTAATAGACTGTTTTTATCAAAAATCACGCAATATTATCTCTATCTTATCGTTACAATAATGCGACAAAGTAATAGCGCACGTTTTTTATATAGAAATAGCATTCGAAAGTGCCGTCAGTACCTGCGTGTATGCACACACCAGCACAGTACGGCAATATGGCACCCATTTGACCATATCCTTCAATGGTAGGTACTATGTTCAACAATGGAACATTCACCGCGGCCAGTCAGTGGAACGTTCACGTGTGTTTCCACAACGTATACTCAACCTCATAAATGAAATGAATAGGACACTACAATACTACACTGTTTACACTTTGTAATAAAAAAAAATGAATAGAGAACGTAGGTACTCCTTTTTTACCGTGATTTAAAAAGTCATAGACGTTATACAGGTTGCATAAGTTCATATGATTCTTTAAATAATATGCCACAACTTGCACACAACGTCGTCTAGTCCCAAGCTAAGCAGAGCTTGTTTTATGAGTACTAGACATCTGATAAACATACTTAAATTACACCCAAATAGTCGTGTTTAGCAGAAAAAATCTACCTAGTCTTTTCCTTAGTTGGGAAAAGATTGGGCAGATTTTTTTCTGCCTAGTCTGTTGAGGTTGGCTTCCAGTTAAACTGGAAGAAACTAGTATTTTACATGGAGCGAATGCCTATCTGACACACGACCCAGTAATTGGGTAACGCACGATACCTCCTTAGCAAGAATGGTGATTTTTTAGCTACTGACTATCCACAACTATGTTTAATGGAAAAAAAACCAAATTAAAATCTCATGCTGAGTCAATACCACGTGGTAACACCAAATTAGGTAACACTCTATATTTGAGAGACGGTATGGGAGTCTTAATAATTAATAATCTAATTTATTTGAATAATATGATCTGATTTATTTATGCCATTCTAATTCCACACACATTTATGTGTAGGTTCGCACGTTATAAATCTTGTTCTAATGATTTAAATCCTGATTACTTTTAATTATGATGTCGAACCTTATAAAATGTGATGTCCTTAATAGGTCTGATTCATTGAAGCTGCAAACAAATGTGAATATTTAGTGAGATTATTCGAACACAGGCGCAGGGTAGCCAGCCTTTCGGTATTTTACAGGTTGCACTTTGGAGAGTCTGCGCAAGAATTGCATGACTTGATCCCGCAATCTCCTTTCTACCATCGGACAACCCGACGTACGGCGGGTATCCACTCTTGCGTTGTTGAAACTTCAACGGTCAGGACTAAGCGTTTCGCTTCATCATTTATACCGCGTACATCGAAGGACTGGAACAATTTGACTGCTGCGGTCTTCCTGTCCAACTATAGGTGTCATCAAGGCTAGAGTGAATAGGCTCTTAATAAACTAGTGCGCCTCACCATCAATGATCGCATTACTGCTTACCATCAGGTGGGATCGCAGTCAAGCACTGGTTCATATCAAATTAAAACGTGGCTTTAGTAAAGCCACGTTGGGGCTTATTCCCATGTGCTCCGGATGTTTCATTCCAAACGGCTCCAAAAGTAATTGTGTATGGAGCAAAATAAAACGCTTATAACTTACATTTTTTATAATTGTTTTTTAACATAGTTTTGAAGGTTTAGTTGTAAATCTACCTTATATGTATCTATGCTATTACAAAAAACTTCTAAGAAAAACAAAAAAACTGAATTCTAACTTCTGATAACACAAATCGGTTTTTGCTAAAATGCCAATTATTAAAAAGTAAAAATACATAAAATTACAGTCTCTGCTTACACTAATCGATCACCCACAATATATCAATACACAACTGTAGGTACTACTTCACAATATGTGTAGAAATGTGTTAAGGATAAAAATTTCTTTTGGGGCCGGTGGGAACAAAAAAAATGAAGCGCTCGGGAATAGGAATAAGCCTTTGCTGTGCCCTAACAGGATTCACGGGTTAATAAGCTATAAAGTTAAATAAAAAAAAACTAAAGAATACGATTAATGAATATTAATATCAGATTCAGATTAATTTGTCAAATAAATAGAATAATTTCTCCTGCTACAAGTAAACAAGTAAAGTATATTATTTACTCTATTTTTATAGCGTGAATCCGCTATAAAAATCATGGGGTACTGTAATATCGGTCTGTCGGTAGATTGCATGGTCAGCGCACGCGCCGAAACTTCCGGTCGTGCGCTTATTGTGGACTGACGAACCGGAAAAGCTTGATACCATCTAAAACTACGCCCGTGCGGTACTTATGCTACTTACCCTGTATAGCAAAGATGCGGTACTGCATACAAACGAGTTATTTGCAGTATTTAGGCCCCATTTGCATGTAACGTATGTACAATAAAGCAGTAATTCTCTCTAGTTTCAATGCAAATGTTATATTTTATTTAAGACTCTACATGGCTGTGTATGATGTAATTTTGATTTGGATGTAGTTGTGTGTAAATATATCGGTTGGCGAAGTAGTTGAGCTATTGGCTGCTACACTAAGTGTCGCCGTTTCGATTCCTGCTGGTACAAATATATAGGGTGACTGGTAATTAGTGTACGATACTTAAACACGTGATTGTGCTCATGATAACCAACAACTATTGCTATAGGAACAAACCTGAAATCGCGAAAAAAAATTAGCGTTTCAGTACATTTATGTTTGCCTAATGTACTGAAACTGAACAGCTGATATTTTTTTCGCGATTTCGGCTTTGCTCCCATAGTAAAAATTGTTTGTTATCATGAGCACAATCACGTGTTTAAGTATCGTATACTAATTGCCAGTCACCCTATAGATATGGTTTACATTACAGATCTGGCCTAATATGTATGGTCTGGGTATCTGTGAGTTTATATATTTGTGAACGCACCCACGTTACAGGAGTAATTCCTAGCGAAGAATTAGGTTAAAAAAATAAATTATCGCAAACAAAGATGTCAACACTTATATAGAAATCTACGATTCGATTCTCATCTTCAAATAGGCTTTTCATTTAATTGTAACCATTAGCAGTAAAGTTAAAGAGCTGTGGTCATTTCACATCCGCGATGTTGCTTTCTTATTAGTTGACCATGACTGGCGAGTCTCTTTTCAATGGTGAAAACCGATTTTCTATTAAACCACGACCGAACACCCAAGCTCACTAAACCCGTCGCGGTCAGAGTAATAGAAAAGAAAATCTAAACAATGAACGGTAAATAAATCTATTCAGTCTGAAACTGCTGGTATAATCAAGCTGTCAGTGCGTGTTAACCATTCAGTACTATTTCGACACAAATTATTTATTTAGTGTTAGTTTTACGGTACGGTTAGATGGTGGCGTGCTGACCGCCTCCACACGGGGCGGGCCCGTGCCGCCATGCTTGCCACCGCCATCTCCAGTGTGCATGATAATTGGAGCGTCGTTCCGGGCACATTGTTCACTCCGTATTGTTTGTTATGGTAATGCACTTCGTTTTATTTCCGCACCAAAATAAATCTAACATTGACGAAGCAAAATCACGGCTTTCGCAAAGCTATACAGATTTTCGTCGACGGGTAAACAATAACAATACGATTCTTGTAAGTGCAGACTTGTTTAACCGTAATAACGTTGTTTGAGAATGTTAGAATTACTCGCTAGATTATGTCCATACGTTTTTCTCGAACGAGACATAAAAACTTCAAGAGGTTAGCGGATGCGACGCACAAAACATGCAGCAGTAAAATATCCGTTTTAAGTACCGCAATAATAGAACATGGAACACAAATGTAGTGTGACACTAACGGATCAACTTGTCTAGAAACAGAGGCCACTGATTTGTCTGCCGACTCTTAATAAATTGAGCAAGTTCTTTTTTGTTCAAGAAGAGAATCCATTTAAAAAATAATTATAAACATGGTAAACAACTTGAAGTCAATGAGTTACATAATATTAGATTCACCAATTAGGTTATTGACGTTTATACTTCGTCGCTTCAAGATCATGAACTAGACAGAAAAAGTTAAGGAATCTATGTCTATGTACTTACCAGAGAGCGGCGGCGATATCAAGAAACATAAAATAATTTATGATCGATTCCATCTGATTAGATTCGGAGGATAAAACGATATTACTTCATGAGCACAAATTAAACGCCTACGTGTTTTTGGAGAAATACCTTCACCGAGAATATGGAATTGAAAACATTTTTACGAAGATCGTCGAAGAATATCATAAATAAAGATCAAAATCTTTATTTCAGCAAGAATTCTCAAGAGAGCTGAGTTAATGTAATTTCAAGAAGAAATAGTGGTTTCCATTTTATTCAACTGTTAGAAAAAAACTTTTATAACTAAAACAAGTCGCACCAACTAAAAATATTTAATTTTAGACTTGTCAAGGATAAAGATATGATGACCGTTCTTGAACTCAACACTGCGATAGATGAAGGTCGTGGAGATATTACCAAAACTTGAAATTCATTTTCTAAACGAATGAACATTGAAAACATCTTTCAAATCCCAAAGGCACGTCATGCTCATCTCTTATTAGATCTGCCGAAGATACTTCTAACGTTATTGGCACTTTTTATTGACACGTCGACTTGGTATAGGGCGATGATCGCGGGATTGTTATGCAACTTTCTATAATGTTTTCATAACTTTTGCAACTTGTCAGGTCTCGCGAGTTTATTGACATTCATCAGCCGTCTATTGTCTCACATAATCTTAGACAAGAATTTAAAATCGAAAACAATGGCACAAATTATTACGTGAGAATTTTTAGAAGTCAAATTGATTAACTTTACTAACATAATCAACGGTTTTAATAATAAGAATTACATTGTAACGATTCTTTTCAACAGTGCAATGAGAATCTTCAACTATAATATGCAGAACATAATAAAGCTGGCGAGTAAACACATCATTATAAATTTAATAAGGGTATAAATGTTAAAGTGGTGTTATTGACGCAGTGCAATTCTGACATTACCGGACTCATTAGATTGCAATTTCACACCATCTCGTGGATAATAAGGAAACATTACTACATAACATTGTATTTTAGCGTGGCATCGCGTAATGCTGAAGATTACGTCTCTCTGTGGAAACATTCCATCAAGCAGAAGAGATTACGATATGATGGAACAAGACGCACGCGCAAACATCTGGGATAGTGACAGGTGATTTATAGAATAACTTCGTAATGATCCTCGGATAAACTGCTGAGCAGTGTTAGTTCAAGTTTTTATTTTGCGCTAAACTGCTTTTCTTCTTGCAAGAGATCTTTGAAGAGTTTTTCCATCTGTCTACTTCTAAGTAGATGTAGACCGAGTTGAGTAGGAGTAGGAATTGAAATGTATAGATTCAAAACCAAATTCTTTACTATAAGTACTTAAGCTTTGTGTCATTTAGCTTTATTGGTGTTATAAGCCCCTTTTGTTTTGAGGTGAGAAATCATTGAAGACCTTCTCCCGCTTCGATAGGAGCAAGTCAGGTTTTTTTATTCATTCAACTTTTTTCCTTTAGTTGCCCTTTGCGTTCCAAGGCTGTAGTAACTCTTTCACACAATCCCGCAGTACGTGTTATTAGCCACCAGGTCCGTTCCCATAAGATACATTAAAACCTACTCAAGCAACAAGCAGTGTTAAACGTACTGGGGACTGTGTCATATTTGTGTGTAATCTAATGTTTTTTAACGACATTCTCATGTTAATTTACCGCAAGTCATAATATATTTATTGTTCTATAAACAATGTTAACTAATTCAAAAACTAACTCGCCACAGGCCACTGAGGATCCCCGGCCTAATTTTGTTTCGTATATTGTCCGAAATTCGCACTGCGATGACCCGCGTAATATCGGGATTTTGGCTGAATTTCGCAATTCAGCAGCCAAATCTCATAGATTACTAAGTTAATATTGTTTACCTGAATAGACTCATTCATTAAGACTATAAGTTTCGAGGAATCCTCGTCTGTATAGTTTTTAGCTTTATTTTAAATTTCCACAGTTCTTCTCGAATAGATATCTAATTTTCTAACAGATTTTTTACCGAAATTACTATTTCTTTAACTATTATTATTATTATTTTTTTATTATTGATAGGCTCGCGTTTGACCTCTATCTCACCTGATGGTAAGCGATGATGTGGCCGACGATGGAGCACGCTTGCCTAGAAGTAACCTATTCACTCTTGACTTAAAGACCCCTAGGTTGTAGCTATCAGGAAACACAGACTCCGGCAGGGAACTCCACTCCTTAGCTGTACGCATTATGACTGTGTTCCCAAAACGCTTTGTAACCTATCTCCAAGTTCAGAGACATACCGACATAAAAACATTAAAATATTAGTACCTTGATTTAAATTCAATTTACCTTAGGAATAGCGAAAGAATAGCCATAGGCCAGGTGATATCTCACGCACGAAGCTAAGTCTATTTTTAAGTGCCCAAGCCTGTTCCACGCAACTCGTAAAAAGGCTATTTCCACTCCAGAAGCAATAAAATGTGTCCCTGGAACAATTTTATCCTCAAGCTTATCTCAGCTTAGGGTAACTTCTTTTTATGGCATACAGCAATAGTCCTTCGACAATAAGAAACACACAAAATGTCTTTAGGGGACAGTATGGTAATAGTATTTTCGAGCATAGCATTAAGATTTTCGAGACTACGTTTAAGAGATGGTTTAAAACAAGCAAAGGCTTTGGTAAATTCCAGCTGTAACTGTCTTCTATGATAAGAAATGTAACGTTTCAAGAATTTTAATCTGCTTGGTTATAAACTGCGATTTACTGTTTACAAAGCGGATTGCATTGCTTAACGTTTTAAACCTATTTTGGAGCACAGACTGTAAACAATATTTCTGCATTAAAACACACTCGGGGTATTAAAAAATAGATTAAAATCTTGTTCAAACTTCAATATTGCTTGAACCCCTACCTGAGCTATATTGAACCTGAACTTAATATCGAGCACAAATGAAGAATCACTTCCATTTATATTTAGTTGGAATATAAAACAAACGAGCTGAGGGCATCGATGTGATATTTCAGTTATCTGCCCACGCAGTAAAATCGTTTTTGGGATAAACGGCTGTATCCCTTTTCGACCTATTTTCTGGATAACACAATGCTTCGACTTGTATCGTTGACCCATTTGTGTATCGATTGCTATACGTGTGTAATTACAGATCGAATATCGACGCAATAACCAACAACTGCTTGCGTTTTGTTCGACTTCAAAAACCAAAAGATATTGGATCCGGCTTTCATTTGAATTCTGTCAACAGATCGTAAAGTTGATAAGGAAAAGAATACTTATATCTAATTTAAATCAGAACGTCGTCTATATTTAAGAAGAATATAAATTAAATAGCGTACTTATATACTTCCACGTAGGTATGTTAGTCATATTGGCTTTGTAACTCATAAACCAGTTTTTCTTTCTCAAAAATTGGCAACATGGCAATCACGTCCTGCCTCAAAACGAAACATAATGACTCCAGTTTTTCTGTGTTGCCAGAACTTTGCCAGAGTTGCAAAAAAACTACTCATTAATAAATTGTTTGCAGATTCTGTATTCTTATCGAATAAAACTCTCGAAAATAAAAACAATTCAATTCAAAGTTTATTTTATTCCCTCTTTACAATAATGCTTTTTTTAAATATTTGAGACTAATGCTAAAACTACATTTCACCATTGTAAGAGACTGCTACATGACGTAGTGTTTTGTAAAAAGTCTGAGGGTTACAAGGCAAAAAAAAGCAAAACAAAAAAAAAAGCAAAAAAAAGTTAAACGTTTATGGACGACCTTGTGTGCGAAACACCACCAATGGCGAAGAAAAAAAATTAACAATAATTTGGAAAAAATAAAAATACAAAGGGTATTAAATTTTCACTTTTTTATTTACCTCTCTCGAAATGTTTATAAACAATAATATGTTCAACTACCCTCCTCTTTAAGCTAAAATTTCAGCAGAAATATATCACGTCATTTAATATAAAGTTTTCATCGTCTTTGCTACAATTATGGGCAGCTAGATTTTTCAAAACACGGGGAGAATTTTCATTAAGATTTAATGACTTTTTAATCGGCTTCAAAAAAAGGAAGAGGTTCTCAATTTGGTTATATTTTAATAATCGAAATCAAGGGTTTTGGGATGAAAACCTGTTACGAGTTTACTGTTTATCAATTTATGTGTTTATCCATAAAGAAAAACCATACAATAAAAAGACGAGGCTTATTCACGTAAACTACCAGTTTTTCTATTTCTTAATTTAGACGTGCCAGACTTTTTAAATATTTTTTTCTGGATAACATATTCCAAATATATAACAATTAACCATTTTCAGAACTAGTGTAATTATAGAAGGTAAAATAAAGTATAAACTTCATGAGTATCTAATTTGTCCAAATAAAAACTCTTTACACAACTTATTATCAGTCGTGTTGAAAGGTCATATGCAAGCGCATCAAGTATGATAGATGCCCGACGTACTAGTATTAAGAAATAATTATATTATTGTGGTTACATTCGTGATTACTACGATGCCGATGGTAGAAGAGAGACCGTGGGAAATGACCGTGGACATTCGTCAGACGAATAAATAATGTTTATTTACATTTTGGTGCTCCATTCAGTAACAATATGGATTCTCGACGAGCAACTGTTTAAATATATCAGCTCGTAACTGTAAGTTTACTTCATAACCATAATTTTTAGTACACATGCATACTAAATACGAGTAATATACAGTTGGCCATGCGACAAACTCTTGAAATTCTTGAATAACTAGCCACTCATAAAGTTCCCAAATAGAAAATTCTTGTTTCATGACGACGAATGGCATGTCAGTGTGAAGTGGGCGTGAAATTATAAATAACTACCCTCAGCCAGCCGATTTAGAAGAGCTCAATGTCACAGTTTCTTTCTTCAAGGTATTGTTATAACGTGCTTATTCGGAGACTATCCGAAGTACCTAGACTCGTAAATAAACAAAGATAGAGAAAGAGTAACTTTTATTATGGTTTCATCATCTTCATCATTTCAGCTGAAAAACGTCTACTATTGAACATAGGCCTCCCCCAAACGTCATCATAAGGCCCTGTGCTTCTCGTATCCATCGAATTCTCACGACATAACAAGGTCTTTGGTCCACCTTGAGGACTTGAAGAGCCCTGCCAACGCTGCGTTTTGCGGTACATGGTCGTCAATCGAGAACTTTTCGGCCCTATTAACCATCTTGTCCTGAGAACACTATGCTCTGCCAACTGCCGTTTAAATATGGCTTTTTTGATCCACTCCCAAGAAAAAGGTAATGTGAGAATATCAACAAAGCTTATTTTCCTTCAAGTAACTTATTTATACTCTGAGATTGTTTATTTTTCTCTCGTCACTGACTTGGTCAGTTTATTTATCTTAGGTAATACAGGTTACCTCGAAACTGTAACACTTATCGGTAAAACTAAATACAGCTGCCAACGATAAATTAAAATCAAAGATGCTCTCGTAACAGACCTGTGCAGTGGCTAATATAGATGTAGCTGTATTAAAAGTGAACCGCAAATATAATCTCAATTGTGAAACGAAAGCAATATCAGTTCAAAAATACATCAGAGTGGAATGGCCGAGTGCACCTATTAACTCTAAACAGAAACCAAACGGCCACTTGGGCACGTTTAGCCTGTTTCATCCTAGAAACGTGGTTTAAGACAATGGCCAGGGAAAACCTTTTATATTTCAGATCAATAAACCCTTGTTCGGGTGCGAGCCGTTGACACATGAATAGAGAATGAAGCATCAGTTTCCCTCATGGAAACCATTGTCGGCGTTTCTATAACAATACCATTATATACGATGGGATGCGGTTCGCAAGAGGTCATGCAGTATCTCTGCTTATTGTTTATTTAGGTACGGTACAGAGGTTGAACTCATTAGCAAGACACGTCTGGCATCGCCCAAATTTTCCTCTAAGTGTGTAGTTTAAAATCTGGTACAGCGACACTTTTATTTTATCCCCGAACACACGAATTTCGTGACTCCTAATGTAATGTTGTACTATAGTAGTCCCACCCACTCGAGAAAGTTACGTTAGCGGTACTGGCCGGAATGTTAATGGTTGGAGCAATTATTTTGGACGAACCTCGACGAACTTGCGACGGGCAAGGGACAAATTCAATTAGAAAACATTATGGTTCTACGAGAGTTAGGAACGAACGCAAGAACATGACAAGGACACTCAAGATTGCTTTGGGCACTTCTTAGAGCATTCTGTTATTAGGGAGCTGATACAAGGGCCGGATCACGCAACACTAACGAGAATTTTGCGTGAGAAGTCGTATTCATTTTATTCGTAACGAATACGGTCGGTCGCCATTAATTTTATTAGGCACTTATGAATGAGTTAGACTTACTGAAGTCAAGTCGCGTTGTCCACATAGAAGTGAACGTGACTGCCGGCGTAAGATACAGTCTGAATAATAATTAAGTTTTACGATTGCTAGCGTACATTACACCTTGACCATTTGGGACGATTGAAATAACTGGCTCTTTTAACCTACATTCGATCGAAATCAAGGTTGCATCGGCACTCTTACCCTGATCCTCTATTTTTATCTAGTTCACCCACGCGCGTCTGGGTTGGAACATAAAACCTTTTTACTTTAGACATTTAGAAGAACAATAAAAAATACAGCAAAACGATTAGCTATCTGAACACTGGTCATGTCACTTTTGTGATGCTTGCTGTGAACTATAATATATGTTGACTGTTGTAAACCTTCTTTATTTATTTTTACTTCGGTGTTAACAGCGTTTTGCATCCATCAATATTTATGTCTGATAAAATACATATTAATGTTTGATGTAATTAAGATTTCAATGTCTCATCCAATCAAAATTCAATAATGCGCCTACGCAAGTGAACGACCGAATCCCACACTGTTTTTAAGTTTTTATAAAATAAGTTTTTCGTTTTTTCAGTACGTGAGTAGTTAATGAATTTGAGCCAAACTAAATATGGAAATGTTAGAGTTTTCGCTCATCTAAATACTGCTGCATATACTAATATTTTAAAGAAGAATACTTAAATATTTGTATTTTTGTTTGCAATGAATTATCTCAAAAACTAATGGACCGATATAAAAAATTCCTTTACCAACATAATGCTACTTTATCACTGAGTGATATATCTACTTTCATGCGCGCGAAGCCGCTGTCAAGAGCTAGTTAATTTATAAAATGATGTCTGCAATGTCAATCTTAATAAACTCATCAACTAATTAAGAAAGTAAGTGATCCTTGTAACAATTGAAGCAATGGGTAAGAAGCATTGAGTAAAGGATCGCAATATATCGAAGAAGGTTATTTAAACCCTCTAGAGGGACCATATGTGGCACGAAGGGATCCAATTAGGGGGAATCCAGTACAAAAAATAAGAAAGAACAAATTATGATATTAGTTTCTTCTTTTACTTATACTTATGAATGTATTTTATTATTATAAGTACCTAATCTTATCGTTAAAATTACTAGACTTAATTAGTTTCAAATATTATTTTTTTACCTACCACAGAGTATTTTTTTTGACCCAAATGTTGACTGGTAAAGAATATATTGTCGCATTAAATCCGCCTTTGTACCACTACTGTACATCGTCTAAATAAATAATTAAGATGTTTCTGTACTATCAAAGTGTAATTACGTAAACATAATTTTGGATTATATCGTGATCTCGTTTAGTGAAGTTAACCAGACACGACTGCTAAGAATAGGCGGTGACTGTGCAAACACTGCTGAACAAAGGTGAACGAAAGAGAGGCGATTCATGCTTACGTCTCGTAATAAAGCGATTTCTAGTTACGTCAATACTTTTCCCAAATGTACTTATTGCAGCTGCTGTAGTACCTAAATACTTTGATCGATTGATGGTTTTATTATCTTGTTGTATCCAGTCAAGGAATGAAACATGATAAACTCAAAAAAGGTGGTATGAATAAAACTTGAAATATACCTTAACGCAACACCTGAAGTAATTTACGAAAAGACAATTAAAACGAAAAATATCAAAACGTACGAAGTTATACGTAACGAGGTGTATGAACTCGCTTCGGTCAATATCAAATATGAATTTAAACAGCCGCCTACTAATGACCAAATTTTAAACGAACTCTTTACAAATGCTGCCTCCACAAGCATATATTTTGCTGACCACTTAGAAACCTTTTTACCTCACATAATTTAATGAGTCAGCAAAAATTTTGGATACTAATAAATTTAATCAGGAGAAAGTAATTTTGCATAACTAGATGACACACAAGCTATATCAGATTCTACAACCGCCATATTACCTAAGGAAAGACAATGACTTACATAAGATTTATTACGCATCAAGATTCTAATGCTGCTGAATACAAAGCTGTTGCTAGTAAGTAGTAAGACACTCCTCTTAGAAATTAACTTCTATTGTGTTGATTGAGGCACTCAAAATAACAACGTTTATCTCTTTTAAGACTCTTGACCATGAAATCATGAGTAGGTGCATCTACCCGTTATTCAAAATTAACAAAACATTTGCATATTTTCGATTGTTGATTGATAAGTGCATCAGTAGACAGTTGCTTCAAGGTATTCTTGTTATTAGTGTCCAGTTAGAAACCGGTTCAACCTGCAAACTATGAATCACTTGTTGGTTAATTTATATGAGAACTGCTGATACAACATTTTGTTCAGAATTAGTTCCTTGTTCGTGATGTAATTATTGAGGTTAATTAAGTATGGAAATTATGAAGTCAGCATCCTCATTATTAAAATTGTAAGTTACAATAACATAAACATTGACTAAGGTGAATCTAACATAAATTCCATTTTGTTTAATAAAGTCTTTGCTGTCGTTAATGCTTTTTTTATAGAAACATATAACAATAAAACTACTTTTATCTTAGGGGTCCTGGTCGCCGGCATAACACTGTGTCACTCAAATATTTGTAGGGCAAACGTCAAGGACCTCTGAAAGGACCCTTCTTACGCCACCAGCCTAGTTCGCACGGTCTTATAAACTATACAACTGATCTTGCTACAATTGTTATTAGATCTATATTCTTGATGTTTGTAAAACGAATAAAAGTAATATCAAAAAACGTAGACTTTTTATTAGATGCTAGTAAGTATTCTAACTAACATTAGCTCCTATTGAGAGATCGGTGTTAACAGCTGTTTTTTTCTTTTTATTGCTGTTCCGTTGACTGCTTTCGGGGTCCGCAAGCATCACACGGGCTCATTCAATTGCTCAATGCCCCACCATTGTGTTACGTGACCAATTGAATCAATATTGTTCCTCTATTGCGTTATCTACTTGTGAATGAGTTACATTTTCCTATCTGTGTCAAATTGAATTAATGCTATACAGTAAATTTCAATTTATTTTGGAATGAAGATTAGACTTTATTCAACTCTTTCAAGACTGTATTCAAGAATTGGCCTACGAGAGATATTTTTGCCTACTTAACTCAACTTTCGATTGAATTTTCTGGACTATAGATATCTTGCAAGAACAGTCATCCATCATCTAGTTTAACCATGGCAATGCACATATAATTATTAAATATACTCGGTCATTAGTCTCATTCAATGCCAAACAAACGGTTCACACATTTACGAATTAAGTGTATACTTATATAGTTCATTGTCAGTGAATAATTCGATGCTGCAGATAATGTGTCATTTAGCATTGATGTACTAATGCAAGAGTTACAAGTGTGGGTCGACGGTATTGTTGCGTGGGAATACAGCCCAATTGCGGCTATGTATCCGGCTAAAGTGTTAACAAATACTTATAGGCTGTAACTAGTTAGTTAATCTACTGGCGGAGTGCCTGTGGCTAAACGTTACCGGGTTTGAAGATTTGAAATCGATACCTACAAGTATGACGTAAATATTGTCTAATGTACAACCAGTGATTGCAGCTTTGCTTAATGTATTGAACCGAAATATGAGTTTATTAGTAAATAAAGCTTGTATAACAAAGCTGTCTTCACCTTTAGAGAGACGTGACTTTACGTGTTAGGGTAATAAATCCGTGGCGGTCTTGTGTGCCATGCTGTCTTGACAATGTTCGGCTGAGAGCTATCAAAACTCAAGCCAAGAGAAATTAGACGTGTTGAAAATTTGTGCACTTTATACACATCCAACGGACGATTTTTTCAAAGTAATAAATATATTTATTTTTTCTACCCTCTACGTCATGTAGACCTAGTGGGTAGAAAAAAGATAAAAATATAGTACACATGCTTATGTAGAACTTAGTCAAAGGTATAATAAGTTAGAAAACTTTTAGTTCATGGAGATAACAATAAGAGGGAGAGAAAGATAAGGAAAAAAATTAAACAGTGAAAATGAACAATTAAAATAATCATTAGTTTTCATTAACAGTTTAAAAAATTACAAAAATGATTTAGACATGTTTCAGAGTTGAAATATGAATATGTGACGAAGGTACCTGTTAGTTCAAACATAACATAGATGTCATGATTAGTCATAAATTTTAAATTTAAACGTGCTAGTTAAAAATGATTGCAAACGTACTGGTTTTCGTAACGGTGATTTATTATAAATCTCCGTTACTTTCTTATCGTGGTCATTACAATAGAATAATTTACTAGCTTGCGATACTTTATCTCCACTGTTACGTTAATTATAGTAGATTCCAACTAGATGTAATAAATTTTAACTAAGTACCTATACGTGACGCAGTTGTATTCAAATGTCAATATCACTTTCTAAAATGATCTACGATTTCTACCCAAATGGGAAATAATCTGCTCTATCATCTAATTGCTCTTCTCTATCGCAGTACACGACATTGTTTGCTAGCATTAATTCATTTTCATTGCTAACAAAATTAATTTCTGAACCAAAGTCAATTTGTTTAAAATTCCGCCTATTCAGACTAAGCAACCCCTTTTCATGATCTTTAATGAATCTGTATTTAGGTCACTGTTAGAAATTTCATTTGAATAAATCTGGGTTATTTCAGATTAAGGCTACGGATAATATAAACCTCACGCTAACCAACGGAATTAATGAGCATTAAACGATGCAAATTCCTTAAAGCGGCTTGGTTCTATAAAAATTCTAATTTTCTTTAGAACTAACTTCATAAAAGTTGCTTGGCAAAGTTTAATAAAGATAAAATTTGTCTTGGATGAGGGACACTACTGAGTCACAGCACGATTCTTTTGTTGACCACAGCTTATCCCTTTGAGATTCCAATAGGGTGAATCAGGAAGATGATCACATACCAAGGTGTAGGAACATTTGAATACAATAATATTTTATAAACAACAAACCCGTGTCGTTATTATACCTACTAAATAATCTTTTTAAATTAAACCAAGTTTATCCAAATGTTTACTTTCGCTGCTGTTTATAATTCTGCCACTTTGAACAACGCATTTAATATAGAATAAAATTAATAACTTTTTTATTAACTTTCGATCGTCGATCTTTATCGTATCGGTTATTGGGCATTGCACAGAACACTTGTGTTTTTATATAGTCGTAGAAAGTGCATGTCGAGAATTGAGTAATAAAAAGACAATAGCGCATCATTGGAGAGTTGGTGAGCAATTGTAGTGTGAAGAAATTAATCTGCTGGCTGCAAGAGCGAGATATAATAACTAGTCTGCGATGTCAATTGCTAAACGAAACGCACTTTCTTTTCACGTTGAACTGATGTAATATTGTTTACTGAAACATCTGCGTCCTTCGTAAAATGTGTTTCCTTGATATTAAAAGCATAAGAAATAAGTGGTCGGTGTACAATGATGAAACGAGCAACTCTACATCGGCAAGCTGCGATTTGGTAATGTGCGCGCAGTGGCCAGGTGGTGAAACTGGTTGTCTTCCCTTCGGTTTGCCATCAGCTGTGTACTATGAATTTGCTCCCAGATGCACATATTCGCTAAGAAAATAATAATACATGTACCGGTCAATGGCTGTCGTCACTCGTCACAACTGTTTTGAAATACATACTTGTAAAGGATGTCATAAATGATCCGATAGATCCCCAGGATGCTGATTACAGCGTAGTAATCAAATAAATTATTTGGACGAAATTACTATAATATCCCCTCGGTTTGTCATCAGCTGTGTACTATGAATTTGCTCCCAGATGCACTTATTCGCTAAGAAAATAGTAATACCTGTACCGGTCAATGGCTGTCGTCACAACCGTTTTGAAATACATTCTTGTAAAGGATGTCATAAATGATCCGATAGATCCCCAGGATGCTGGTTACGGCGTTGTAATCAAATAAATTATTTGGACGAAATTACTATAATATAGAACTGTGTCATTCGATACAGTTCTAAACATTAATGGGGCTATAAAATACCTGCAAAGGCGTGCAATAATGCGCTACCTGCGCTTTATGCAGCTTCTCGTTTCCAGTTCCATTGTTATAGATGTAACTGACCCTGGGACGCGAGGCTGAGCAGGTAGTCTTTAACTTTAATGAAAAAAATTAATAACAAAACAGATCGTAGGTACTTGCTTACTCAATAACATCTCCAAATCAATAGACCATTCATTTACGTGCAACATGAGCATTTAAAGTGGAGCGAGAAGCTAATACAATGAACAATAGCGATTAAACATTTGAATTTAATGCAGGCGCCAACATCGTGTGGGTGTCGAAATTCATTCATTACCAGATGTAGGCACGAACGAATATGTAGAACTAGAATAGCTATAATCTGTATTTCAACTGCCTGCAATAACAGTAAGTTTTCGTATTTTTGTAGAGAATGTTATCAGCCATACTCGGGATTATCCTGATCTATAGCAGTTAATTGCTTTCCATTATTCCTCATTGAGTTTATTAGTTCATGACCCAATTGGTTTCTAAATTGCTCGAAATGAGTTTCATTCAAGTGGCTCCCAGCGAGCACAAACAACTGACGTTTTTTTTCATAATCCCTTCTTAGAATTGCCTCTCAAACGGGCAATATATTTAGAAACATGACGTGGTTTATGTCATCACCTAAACCCTGATTTATAAACAGAAGGTATTTTTGTTCGGTTTGTGATCATCGGTTCTTGGAAACAACTTTGACATTATTTAGAGATGACCTTTAAGGTAAACCATCTTGGTTTGTTTTCTGTCAGCAATTAGTTTTTTAGTTCATATAACAGGTCTTTATTTTATTATTCAAAGTTTATTATTTCTGCATAATTTAGCTAAAGAGGTTATTGGTTTTGCCTGTAGCAGGTTCCTAATGGTCTTATTGTGTGTTACTAAGCTGTCGTCAATCTAACTTTCGTTTTGAGCATCTCTTGCAATACTCTTTTGTTTAGTAAACAAATCATTTGTAAATGCCAACGATAATGACAAAACAATACAGATTTGTGCTCAGGAATGTTTGGCAATCGTCTCCTCATCTTCATATACATCTTTTTAGAGTATCTGTAAAGTAATTGACAGTTTATGTGATTATAATATTGAAAGTAACGTTACCCACCGTTAATTGGATGACAAGTTCCAGTGATCCCGGTACAGAACCAATCAATATGCAACCGTATAATACACCGTACTGTAAGAGCTCTCGGGTACTCAGAGCTGGGCATCCACTTGATTATTGATTTGCATGCTTTTCTATACAACAGAGATCACTAACACCTTTATAGTCAATAACAATGTCACAAACAAAACCCTTCTTCAGATAAAATTGTACGATAGAGTTTCACTTGTCAATACTGCTTTGCATCCATTCCAAGAAAAAAATACTGTCACTGATTTCGCACTAGATTCTAGTGAATGCAGCAAATAGGCCGTGTTTTCACTCCAATGTCGTATTGATTGTAGACGGATTGAATTAAAACAATGGCGTACATAAACACAATGTAATGTCGCGAGGCGTGCACAGCACGTGCCGCCCCGCCCGCGGTCACCTCCGGACTGGCGGTGCGCTCGTGTTGAATAAAGATCGCGTTCGGGTGCGTTCGTCGCACGACGCTCACTGCGTTCGGATGCCCTGTTCAGCGCAACACAGCGCCACAGATTACTGAATAGTTACTGACAGCGCGTCAAGGTAACTCGATGGTGTTTTTATTTTGAATCCACTGCATGTCATTTCCATGCGTGCGTTATATTTATGCTGATTTGCATCAATGTCTCGATTTCCTAATTTATTAGTACTGTTGTTACTAGGCATTTTTGTACATAATCATTGCTATATTTACCTCTTTTACGTTGAAACTGTCCTAATTATGTATTGTTGATTTGGAATCTAATTTTGGTTTATAAAGTTCACAATCCATTTTACGATTCTCTGTATTGCACATGTTACCATGTCCAATTCACACATTATGTCTAATATTAGAAAACAAAGAGCTGGAAAATTATGAGTGGAATAATGACGAGTTTTATTGCAAACATTTACATTTTGAAACGAAGCGGTAAATATAAAAGCCATTTTGCGAAAGCTTAGGTTTTAATATTGCAGGGGATATTAAAAAAGATGTATGGTTTATTTTATATGGTGTAATGTAAAGAGGAATTCATAAGGAGGGATGTAGGATTTCCCAATTAAATATCGACGCATAATATTTGCCTACTTATTTCCATAATAGTTCATGCTATTGTATTGGAATACACACCTTATATTCTTCTCTATAAATATAAAAGGAGAAACTGACTAACATATCAACGCACAGCCGAAAATACTGGGATTAGGAGCGTGATATTTTGCACAAGGTTTCCTTTTATATCTTAAGCGAGTACTAAGAGAGGATTTTTACAAAATTCACCCCCTAAGTGGATGAAATCGGGGTCCAAAGTTTATATGGAGAAACCTACTTTCAAGCGTACACTATATTACTATCCTCTGGTTTAATGATTATTGAAATTATGTCGATATGAGACTTATTCAGTCGAATGTAAAGACACCACCGAAGAATTTATTACGTATAAGCTACCTATATAATTTAAAAAGGATTCAAATGGCTACACAAATCATCTAGCTAGATACAAATAAAAAGGTCTGATAGCGGAAAAAATATGGCCAATTTAAACGAACAGAGTACACATATGAAAGATACTAACTTACGAAGCGGAGTACCGAATTTCAATGAGATTGGTAAATTGGTCTCGACGCCAGCCAGACACATGACGGTCATTCACCACATACATACCTACACCGACTGAAGCCCTTTTTCGTTCGGCACCTGAGAGCAAATTGACAATTTTGGGATTTAAAGTATAATTATTAAGTTCAAACGATTTAAATATGCTATATTCGCCAATAGGTAAAAAAAAAAATAATTACGTACCTGGTCCAAGTGATCGTGATCGTATTTGTATCCGACTGCGCGACGCGAAGGAGGGTAATGTGGGTTGCCTATGTTGTATGTTTGTTTGTTCCTTTATGGCACTTTTAAAACGCGTCGGCCGATTTAGGTGATTCCCTAAGTTAATCATTTGTCTTAAAGTTGACAACGATGACAAATGTGTTTTTTTTTTGTGGCATAAATTCATTAGGTTTTTGAAAATCATCTTAAGGTTTCTAAAATTATTTATTTATTATTTCCATATAAAATAAAGAGCTCGTGGAGTTGATTCCATAAATATGCATAACAAAAAATCTAAAAATTAAAAAAGAAATATGTAAATCACAAGATTTTTTGAAACTTTTCAATATTTTTTTTTTATTAAACACAAGTTCTACTGGAACACCTTAAATATTCTTAAAATACTATAATGGTATTGGATATATTCATAGATGCCGTGAAATTTGCATATGACAAAAATAGATACTTACTCAGTTTAAATACACTTAATATCAGCAATTTTTTATTCATAATAAGGATACGTAGCATTTACTAAAAATAAACCTTTGCAAATCATAGAAGATTTCGCTGCGTTAAATCCTCCAGTCTAAATAATTATTTTCCTGTGGTTGTCCCATGCAATTTTTACACTTCATAAATTTTTTGTCACGCCTTACTTTAACCAACTAATCTTCATGAAAAGGTCAGTGAACACTGCTTATTTATGCAGGAGCATCAGCCTTCTAGCTCACGTGTGTAAATGTGATGTTGTCACCAGGAGCCACCCTAGTGTCGCCATCCGCTGTCCGTGAAGACTTGGCAAATATAATGTCAATTAATACTCAAAAGAAAATAAATCAGAACAGAACTAGTTAACAATCAGAGGAAGCTAATGTAATATAATTTGGATGGAGATTTTCATTTGGTTGCTGACATAGCAGCTTTGCATTCGTTTATATCTAAATAACCAATATTGTTATTCAAGAATAAGTTCCTTTTGGGCAAACGTGCTCCGTGATTAACTGCATCATCGCTTACCATTAGGCGAGATAGTGATTAAATACGACCCTATGAATCACAGCAAATTAAAGACATTATAACCTCAATGGATCAGAAAATAAAAAGTTTATCTAGATGCGATTGTTGGCTTCGTTGAGTTAAGATCACCTTTATAGGTGTGTTTAAACACTGTGTACTATGTTACGTTTTGGTGTACTGATGAATTAAAATAAAAAGTTTATCTAGATGCCATTGTTGGCTTCGTTGAGTTAAGATCACCTTTATAGGTGTGTTTAAACACTGTGTACTATGTTACGTTTTGGTGTACTGATGAATTAAAGATAAAGAATTAATGGAAAGACGATCAAAAATCTTTTTCATTTCCCTTCTTCCTTTTTAACTTTTCTGAATTATTAATAATTGGGAAAACCTAAACGAGAACCTTCACTTGAATGGCCCCTTCGCAACGTCCAAATAATTTTAACAGGAAATTTACATTTTCATTTGAAGTATTCTCTTCGTTAACCTTAGGCATCTTCAGGTAAAATATATTGCTAGTATTTATCTTTTAGTGTAAATAAATACGTTACAATAATTACAGCCATCTTGAACAGAATAACGAAGCAAATTTGCCTTAAAATATATATTTTCTGCAAGTTTAACATAACAAGATCATTATTTAATAAAGACTTGTTTATGAGGTAATAAAAATACCTATATCTAAAATTAAGAATTAAAATTTCGCTTTGTTTAAATTTTTTGCTACAACTTGAGACGGTAACATTGTTCTATTTACTAGTAAATGCTTTTGTTAAATTGTTTTCGTGATTATTTTTACTTATGTTCTCTTTTGAAAGTATTAACGTACAATTCTTAATGAGGGTCACCACTTTTTTGCTCACTAGTTGACACCACTGGAGAGATGTAAAAAATTGAATCACGGCATTACAAATGATTTTAATTCGTAAGTACTTACGAATTGCTACAAATATATATGTTATGTTATTGGGCTTGTACTGACAAAGATTTATCGAAAAAAAAGAAGGACAGAAAAACTCTATTATCAGTGGTCGGTAGAACTGTGTTTTAATTTGCCATAATCAATCGTATATAGTAAAATGTTCAACAAAAATAAAAATAAACTCGCGTCAAAAGTTTATAAACACTGCAATTTGACCTTTACAAATCCTTACACTACACTTGCACTTCTAGTAGCTAAATTAAACGTGGTAGCCTTCTTTGGCCACAAAATTGCATCGTTCTTTAGTTACGTCTATACTGGAATAAGTCATAAAAATCAAGTCAACCGAAAGACGTCTACTACTGGACATATGGCGCTCCAACGATCGGTCTTGTGGTTCTCGCATTTATCGGATTCCTGCGGCCCTCACCAGGTAAACCTCTTAATGGTTGTGTAAAGTTTATTTACGACTATATTGCCAACGCAACGTTAAAACCTTCGTAAGTAGTTATGTATTAACTCATTGCATTCGTCCTCGACCTCTCTGTTAACGGGACCTGCGGCTGAAGAAGGAATGTCTTTGCATACCACCTCAATATTATCTACTTGTGTGTTTGTTATGCGATTGTCTTATATAAATTAACATATTTATCATGCAGATATTCGTCTTTCAGTGTGTTTTTTGTTTAAATTTTGCTGTCATTTCCTTCACTTTATTCGAGTCTTTCGAAACTATTCCAATAATTTTAGGTATGTGAAGTCTACCATGCAACTATTTTATTTCTTCGTTTAGTTCAAATGGTATTTGAATCAGATTAACCCTAAAGGCGTCGGCGCGGCGGCGACGGCTTGACGGCTGACGTGTGATGCTGTTAGCTAGAGATAGTTTTCACTACGTTTTAATCTAGACTCTAGACCCCAGCGAGGTTGAATTTGATTTGGGATTTAGTAATGTTATTTGAATTTCAATTAAATATTTAGTTTTAGGCTTTCAGTTTAAATGTTTGGCACGTACCTATAAGCATAATATTTTGGAGTTGACCTTTTCCAGAGGGCAAGGTATTTTTAATTTTAGGATTTATACAACGGTTAAAAGTTGGTTTGGTAGCACTTGCTACAATAAAATAAAACTAGCATAGGCAGTAGCAATAAATGTAATTTTTCATGTTTAGTTACTAGACAAAAAGAAGGATTAAAAAAAAGATTTCATTAATATATCCCGACATGATACTCCATCTCCCAAAAATATTAAACCACAAAATGGGATCCTCGGCACATGATTACGGGGCGTCCAACTCCAAATATGCCTCATCTGTCAATCCAGATAAATCCATCTAGTCTTCTACCAACAAACGTGAACAGGACATGATTTATATCCGTAATTTATATAATATTTATCACAATCTAACACACAATCGAAATGTCGTCCAATCGCGCGGCGATTCAAACCTAAAATAGGCATAGCTTAAGGGGGCTATTCATTTTGTTCCATGGGAAAGAGCGACGAGCCACACTGACAGTGATGTATTATACTCTTTGGGGATTACGATATGTTTAAACGGGACAGTTCAGGACTGATGTACAGTCAGCGGTACATTTTTGTCATATTTTCAATTGTAACTGATGCTATAGAACTTTTGTAATAAGTCTTTATGTGGTATTTTTAACTGTGACATTACTGATTATTTTCCTGGAAGCTGCTATTTTGAGATGTAAAAACAATAGTCTCTGCAGACAGGACGTATTTGTTTTTGAAATACGTATGTAATGTATTATTGTTAGAGCGAATACATAATTTATTACCTGTGATATTAATTGTTTCTGAGAACTGTGTAACTAAGTCCAATGATGGCTCTGACGGCTATGTGCCAACATATCCGGCACTGTGCCTTATAAAAATATTTTACTCTTAATAATTAAATTTATTTTTGATAATTTATTTACGCAAATTGTAAATTTACAGTATGTTTGCACCTACTTGCGAAAATTTATTAGGTTTTGCATGTTTTCTCAGTTGTTTTTATCTCTTCGCGTCTGTCCTTTCGTTTACATAACATGATTTATAAAAAACTTTTTACAAAAAAATACAACCGACTTCAAAGTAAAAAAAAAAACACTGAAAAGTGCAAAATAACTTTAATTTCGGAAGTCGGTGTTTCTATAATAGTTTTGTCTCTTCGTTATTTAACACCGACTTCCGAAATTATAGTTATTTTGCACTTTTCAGTGTTTTTTTTTTTTACTTTGAAGTCGGTTGTATTTTTTTGTAAAAAGTTTTTTATTTTACACTTTATAGTTATGGTACCATCACTAAAAAGTATCCCTCAGCCAAACTTAAATACCTTATAGCCAGAGTGCATCTCATGACAATTCTAATAATCCCAAACACGGTTAGATTACATTAATTTATTACAGAGTTCCGGTGCCTAACTTCAGGCTTCATCATCAGATCAGTTCGATATATTCCCCCTCTACTTTCAGTCAGTCATCGACTACACGTATAAACAAAGCAATTTTACTTTTTACGACGGTTCTGCTGTGATCCTATGAGGAGTTCTGTTCCATATCTTCGAAGTTCATGATCAGATCGTAACAATATTTCTATGGGACTAACTCGGAAGCATAACCTTTCAATAAAAAAAAAATTTTATAAAATCGATCCACAATTGACCGAGAAATCGGTGAACATACATAAAAAAAAAATAAACAACATACATTCAACCGAACATATAACCTCCTCCTTTTTGAAGTCGGTTAAAAAGAGTGTCCATGGAATTTTTTTGCACTTTTGCACGTTCTTCTCCATAGAGATCTACGCTTTGGAACGTGCAATTCAAAAGTGCCTGTAATTGGTCTATTTGAAATAAACGTTTCTGATTTCTGATTTCTACGGTTTGAAATATGCAATTTGACACAACTTGGCAAAATGGGGTTTTATAGACTCGTCGGATACTCAATGTGAGTGCGGTGCTCCTGTTCAAAACATGAGCCACATATTAGAATGCCCCAAGTGCCCATACACCTGCACTTTGGAGGATTTGATGAGTGCTACCGATGCTGCTATTAATGTAGTCACCTATTGGGCCCAAACAGTTTGACGAGTTACCATCGAATCGAAAAGAAGAAGAAGGAGAATGTGCAATTAGCATCATTTTTCTGATTGACTGACTTCTTGACATTTCAAAAGTGCCTGTAAATGGTTTATTTGAAATAAAGTGCTTTCTTTATTTTTCTGTAGTATGATTTTCATCATGCGAAGAAAATCTCAGACGTTCTACGCACATTGTCCTGAATAATAAAATCGCATCTAATATTCTGTGTGATTATGCACGCCCCTGAATATTCCATACATCAGGAAGTAACCTAACGTATCTTTCTTGCTACTTCATTAACAATGAAGATCATGTTTTTCCGCGTGTATAATTTTCGTTTTAAGCTAATACAGGTCGAGGGGAGCGTGAGCTATCCCTCCATAATAGTTACGTGTAAGGGAAAGATCATCCCTCTTAAGTCTCACAAGCTATTTCGAACTACACCCAAAACTTATTGACTAACATTAGCCGAGGAAATGGGAAGAACTTCAAAAGATATGAAGTAGTTTTCGTCTTTTTATGTTTTCGTTTAGACATCAAAAACTTTGAAGTATTGCCTTTTTATGAGTACAACTTTTATGATTCATCGCTGGGTTCTGGATTTCTTATTAAAATGATTTCTGGGTAGCTTAGCAATTTTACGACGGCGATCGTTATATTTTTAATACTTACTAAAAAAAAAAACAATTGTGTACCGCCTACGGAACAAGTTTTTGAACCAATTATCTGCTTTTAATAATGTTGTCTTAATAACTTACAAAGTACCGACATAAAACGTGAATAGATATTTTTTTTAAACACTAAAAAAAAAAAATACTGTACCATTTATGGAACGAACTTTTGAACCAATTTTTTGTTTTTTTTTAGTAATACCATCTTAATAACTAACAAAGTACCGACATAAAACGTGAAATGATACTTAATATACCTTAAATAAACATTAGCTTCCCTTAATAATGTTTACTTTGCACCGTACACGTAAACCCTTCTACATAAACCCTTCATTACCAGTCATTACTATGAAATTTTTCAAACGCGACGCCTCTCGCCCATCCATATACTTTTCAAATGGGCATAATGGGTATAATATTCTTAATTGAGCATCATCAGTGGAAGGTAACCGCCATCTTAGAAACCTGGGTGGTCTCGCTGGTAACCTGTAATTAAACTCCTCAAATCCTTGCAGTTCAAGATATTAGAATGTTTATACATTAATTTCTGTCAGTGTAAATAATGTGTTACCAGTTTTTCTATTTATAAAGTTGGATTCTTGTTAGGTTCATAATATGTGTGCTTAGAGCTGTTAATACGTGGAATTACATGGTCTATGTACAAACAATATTATTTATTTATTGTTGTACACCTACAACAGTGTTATTTTTCGTCCTCCCACTCCGTCCTAGATCGAGAGAAGTCATTATATGATTTTCCACATTAAAAATAAATAAAATAAAAAATATTTAGTATTTTTAACCCAAAAATACTGGTTGACTGATGGAGAATATCTTGTTACATTAAGTTCCACTACTGCATATAAAGTTTAAATAACAAAGGCATATTTTACTTCGAAAATCGTCAGATAAAAGATGTTTTTGTTTATTTTATTAATTTCGTGTGTGTTTTGTTTTTATTAATTTTTGAATTCTCTTCGATATGAAACTTTTATTATTTGAGGGGATTGGCGCTGATAGCCGCTCTTGTCTAGTTTTGTCTAGTTTGGCTACAGATGTCTCATTCTTTTGTCTTACAATAATATAGCCTATAAATTTGTTGCAAAACTATGAATTTATTTGAATAAACGCATTATTATTATTATTGATTTAGATCTAAGAAGAAAAATAGTAACAAAAGAGAATCAGTATTTTGGACCCAGTGCTTTATCAGATTCGAGTAGGTATATGCCATTTGAAAAGTTATGATAATAGTTTTATTTAATTTTATAGTATTAACAGCCAGACGTGTGGAGGGAAAGAATTATTTACTTATTTTATTTTAGTGGAAGCGTCTCCATTATACTTTTTTTTTCTACCTTTTGTTTTCATTGAGAATTCATCAAATGACTTCTCCCGCTCTGGGTGGAGTAAGAGGATGTATCAGACTAAAACCCACCTGTGTTCCTTTGCGTTCCAGGGCTGAGGTAACTCTTCGGACCACTAATCAAGATTTTTGAAAGTCTAGCAAGTCTTGCTTAGAAAATAAAGCCTGTACAATGTTTAGTCCTGTCTTACCCTGTGGGCAATTTCTTTCCATATATTTGCAATATTTTCCACTATAACCTTGTCCAGTCCATAAACTTTTTAGCTAACCTTTTTGGAAGACGCCCAAGTTTCTACGCCAAAATTTTCAAGGCTTTCCGTGTCGCCATAGTCCCCATGAAGGTGATAATTCTTGTTTACTACTCTAAGAAAACTGCTCGTCTATAAATTTTCGATATAACACGAAATAAAGAGTCATGCATATTAAAATGAATTCAGAAAGTGCAGTTTTGTTTATGATTATTGAGCTTTATCCAATTTGTTTCCAATACGCAGTTATTTAATATTGTTGAAGAACACTACTATTTTATTTTTTAGGTGGGAAAATCATCTTATGACAAATCCCGCTCTTGGGCGGAGCGGGAGATAGTGTCAGTTTTACTGCCAAAAAACGCCTGTTCCTTCTTTGCCTTCGTCATCTGACATCTCCTTGAGGCGCGTGTGGAACAATACGCGCCGTCGACGACTTGGGCTTGGTCCGGACGGTTACCGGACGGTCGGACGGCGAGCCACTCATTGCTCGCCGTCCGCAAGCCCGCGCCTTCGGTGGACGAACACTACTTGTGTTTTCCGTAGTACTCTCGTGTAGACTAATTAGGTTAAGCGATTTAGTACGGATAACTGTTAGGAATTTTAAGCTTAGCCATTAATTAAAGATATCTTCATATACAAACACATCATCATCATCATTTCAGCAGAAAGACGTCCACTGTTGGACATAGGCCGGGAGGCTTATGTATAACAGTGGACCTCTAGGGGGGACCCTACATATACAATTATGTATCTTTCCATACTTTAACATTACTCTTATCTTAACCTTAACATATCTTTTGGCGGGGCAGGTAAACTTTTCCTTTCACAGTCTTAAATCTCTTCAAAGGTTTCTCTCATTTAAAACCAAAATTTATTTAGCTCAAACTCTAATTCAGTCGATCATCGATTATGCTGATGCCTGCTACCTGGATACTGGAGGAGCTATTAAATAAGCTTGAGTGCTTGCAAAACTTGAGCATTCTTTTTGTTTTTGGCCTAAGAAAATACGACCACGTCTCTCAATTCCGTAAGGATCTCAAGTGGCTTCCTATCCGTCTTCGTAGGAACACTCGAGTATTATGCCTTTTGTAAAACATCCTATTCAACCCTGCTTATCCTGGCTACTTACGTGATCGATTTTCGTTCACTCGCCTTGCCCTTGCCTCATGCAGATCCCACCTTAAATACCATCTCAATTTCCTCCCATAAAACCCATTATTATTCCTACTCCTTCTCTTTTTATGCGGTTAGACTATGGAACTCACTTCCAGCTAAGATCCGTGATGCTAAAAATAAGTATATCAGTCTATAAAAAGCTAGTCAAAGAACATAAGTCAAGAGTGAATAGGTTGCTTCTAGGTAAGCGCGCTCCATCGTCGACCGCATCGTCGCTTTCCATCAGGTGAGATAGCGGTCAAGCGCGAACATATCAAGAATAAAAAAAAAACCTCTCTACCATCTCGTAAAGTTATACATATATTATAGATATATGTATTTTTTTTTATAATTTATATGTATATTTATTTAATGTTATTGATATATATGTATGTATTATATGATTTAATTCAGATAATATAGTCTATTTAATTATTTATTTTTCTAAATTATTTATGCACACTGCGTCTACATCTCTCATCATACTCTCCTGTCGCAGGTATGCTGGAAGAAATTTCGTTACAAATAAGCAGGACCTTCGTACTCTTCTATTTGTATTTGTTCTTTTCGATTTTAAGTGTTTGTGTGTACATAAATGAGTAAATAAATAAATAATTTACTAAGAAAAGGCTTCGCCTAATTTCTTTCACATATTCGGTTTTCAAGCCATTCCGATCCCGCGTCTGCGGAAAGCATGCAGGTCGTCTCACCACCTCTTCCTAGGTCGACCTGGGTGGCCATACTATATCTATAATTTTATTATGTCCAATATTAAAATCATTATACCTACTCATGCCATTCATCTCTTCGACCTTGTATCATCATCACGTCACATTAGGTTCATTCAATACTAAAGTTGTCCTGCCCTCTGGAAGTTTCACTCACTAAATTGTTCCCACGTCATCCTGTTACGTGATCATGCCCTTTAATATCGTGGTGACACTCTACTAGGCCATTGTCTTCCTACTCCGCCGTTATGTGCCCAATTACACGTAATTTGTTTTTATTACACGGATTTCTAGCATTATTGTTTTATTAATCGCGGTTTTAATGTTTTGGGGTTAACGTTTATTACTATAATAATGTGGAGGTGCTCGTGGCTAAAATAACAACCACACTGATCTTCAAGACTTGATAAACAGCATTTGCTGAGGTTGGTTTATGGATAGGTGACCATCCAAGACATATCAAGTAATGAGTCGTGCAGTTGTACTCGCGCCATAACACTAATTTAAAGTCGTTTGTGGAGCGGGTGGCGACTCGTCATTTGGACACCTTCCTCAAAGGAGAGTTTTTTCTCGAAGGGTGCCGTGTATCGATGATTTCGTGGCATGATTTCAGGATACCGACCTCACAGCGAAACTCGACGTCGTTGTCACTTCGTGTACAATAATTCTTAGATTAGTTGTTATGGTTTTTAATATGTATCAGTTAATTATTATTTTGTAAGTTTATTTGTGTATTATTACTATGAGCCATAGTTGCCTGATAATAGAAAGCTATTATTATAACTATTTATTATATCATAATTTCAGTCGAAAGACGTCCACTTTTGGACATAGGCCCCCGCCAAGTGTCGTCATAACGACCGGTCCTCTGCATCTCTCATCTATCGGATTCCTGCGACCCTCACCAGATCATCGGCCGACCTTGTGAGATGCCTTCCAACGCTGCGTCTTCCGGTACGTGGTCGCCACTCTAGAACCTTTCGTCCCCTTCGGCCATCTGTTCCATCTTGGCGATCCTTCGGGCTATGTAAGTAACCTTGGTTCTCCTTTGGAAACTCCGAGCATAGCCCATTCTATTGCCCTTTGGGTTACTTTAAGCCTTCTGATTAGGCCCATTGTGAGCGACCACGTTTTGGTGCCATATGTTGTTTATTTAAATATAAAATTCTGATATTCACCTACATCCAAGTGTACTGGAAGACGAACTTTATCTAGTTGGGAAAAGCCAGGCAAATGATAAGTACGTTTTATTGTAACCAAAGATGGAAAAGTTATTTTTAGCCGAGAAAACGAATGAATCTGCCAAATCTCTGGAAGGAAAGTAAATACGTTTCTTTGCGGCTTCTGCGTAATACGTGCAAATATAGAGGAGATATTTCTGATTTCTTTTCCCTGGGGGAAAGGAAAAGTTTAGACGAAAACCTAATTCCGTATACCGACAGTTGAGAGCTATGTAGGAGTTATGTGATGCAATGATATGATCTATTCTGGCCAATTTATAAACAGCTAGCTGTTGCCGGCGGCTTTGCACGCTTAATTTACTTTATTATTGTTATTTTTACTTTTTAGTTTAATATCGCAGCATATGCTGAGATAGGAGCCTTTTTGGCCTCGCACAGGTCTTTTATTTTTATTTTTTAATATTGTTTTTTTCTATTATTTTTAAGTTAAGTATTTATAGATTAAGTAGTTACTTTTTATTTTATTGTTGTTTGTCCTGTGCGAGTCTCAAATAAATGTTTTTTTCTTTCTTTCTTTCTTAATAGTAGAAAATTATCCCTGGGAATATACTCCCTGAATAAAAATACCCTATGTGCTATTCTAGAACATGGTCTACCTGTTTACCAAGTTTGAGTGTGAAAACATCTTTATAATATTATTGTGATTATATTTTATTTCTTTGATAAATCTCGTGACTACTTTTTTTTCGGTTTGAAAATCATCCAATGACATTCCCCGCTCTTGGGCGGAACGAGAGGGTGTGTCAGACTTTTACCGACTAAAAACCCACTCCTGTTCCTTTATTGCCTTTCATACCAGGGCCGAGTCTTCCTTTCAGAAGCAGACCCTTGGCGCCAGTAGGTTTCGACCCTGCTGGGCCCCTACGGTTTGTTGATATCTCGTTGAGGCGCGCGTGTAACAGTACGCGCCTTCGACGACTTGGGCTGGGTCCGGACGGTAACCGGACGGTCAGACGGTGAGCTACCCATTGCTCGCTGTCTGCAAGCCCATGCCTACGGTGGCCGGAAATCGGGATCGGGATCCCGGCGGCTGGGGTGTGAGGGCCGTACCAGCGCGCGTGCACGTGTGGCCTCTTCCTTTGCTACATTACTGCTTCGCCAAAGGAGGCGGTCGCCTGCCACTCCTCCTCGCTTCGGATCATAGCCTGTGTGTTTCTGACTCTAGAATTTGAAGTTGACAACTATTTGAACTTTGCCATCAGAACTTGGAAAACTTTTGCATTCATTAAAGTTTGACAAGTTCTCAAATTAATTCACAATACAGAAACCGAGTGCAAGAAACTAGTTTCCTAAAGCTACTAGTAGGGTATCGACTCAATTGGGCTTGTTTGAAAAAGTGACCGTGACGTGGTCCAGGAACGCAAAGGGCAACTGACAGAAAACCAGTGGGTTTAAACAATATATTTTTTTAAACAATAAAAATCTGACATTCGCTCTGGTTTCACTTAGAGCTCGAGTAGTTATTTTAGGAATAACCTATTTGATGAATTTCTACCTCAAAAAAAGGTTAAATCAATTGCAAAATGCGTCAATAAAGTGGGACGCCTTTTAAAAAGTGATTCTATACGGTTTCTATTTATATCTCCTGGCAATGAAGTGTTTCCGCAAATTATCAACTTGTGTGGCTTCATTCTTTAGTAGAACAGTGTTAATGTGTTATCATTAAACCTTCTTTATGCCTGATAGGAACTCTGTATTTCATGAATTAAGAAAATATAAATAATCCACCTGATTTCGAAACTATTATAACAATATTTAATTTTGTCAAATGTAAGACGACACACACCAAACTTCATGTGTCATCAAAAATGCAGGCTTGGAAAAATGACTTGTGGAGAAGTCACGTGACAAGTAGTGTGACAAGTAATGTCATTGTCATACATTTTGTACTTAGCGTTTGGTGGTAACGCTAACCGAAAAGTTATTTGTCTAAGCCTGCGTTTCTTTCGACTTCGGTATCCGGTTATCATCTCACATTACATATATCATAGATAATATGTACAGTAGTGATATATCATAAGGAAAGATACGTTACGCGCTAACATAGCAATCAGAAATCCTAGACTCTGTGCACGACTACATGCACCGAAACTCACACATCTAAGATCAGTGTCATCACAGTCGCTAAGCTACAGTAGTGACTGTAGGTTTGCGACTGTGATGACACTTATATCAGTGGATAGACAAGGACAGATATAAGAACCGGCGCTGTCGTGCGAGTGAAATCGCTTTTGCCGCCGAATGTTTACTATTATAAATGGCGCTATCTCGCTTCGCAACGGGAGATAGTGTAAAGTCTCAATAAATAATATTCATAAACAGTAAATTTATGAGCGTTTGTTAATATCCTAAAATGTCACTCAATTTATGGAAATATTGTACAGGCTATTGATTATGAATGAACGAATGGCGATAAATATGGAAAAACACTGCGCGTAGTAGCGTCAGGCATTAGTTGTCTGGCAATCATGCTGAACTGGACCTATTTTGGCGCAGCCATGAGGCGCACAATTGTATATCTACATTATAATTTTATTTTTATTTATTTTTTGTTCTCTTTTGTATGGTTTCGTGTTTACATAAATATTGTATTGTTTGTGTGCCTTGCGTTGTGACAAAATAAATATATTTTCTTTCTTTCTTTCTTTTTTCTAGTATTTTCTAGTAGCAGTTGTTATAAATGATTGTACCAGTTATGACAAATTTTCGTGGACAATTTTGGGATTTCATTTTTTTACTTTTGACTACACAAATATGATCAGTAACGGGTAAGGATAGAACCCCATTTTTAAGTACTAATTAAAAAATAGGGGTGTATAGTGTATAGCCAAATTGAAAACAATGAGGAATATCTAAAAAAAAACTCAGAAGAGATCATTGAATTTTAGAACGATCAATATATATTGCTGGCTAGGCAGCCAGGAGAGGAAACCGCTGGATTTTGAAAAAAAAAAAAACAAGCTGCATTACCTCCGTATTTTTTCTCGTTGGCCCCATGCAGGTACCTAAAACCATTAATGAAATGAGGCGATTGCTATATTATAATATATTAAATATGCTTCAAAGGCTCAGGATACTAAGAAATCCTTTTCAGAAAAACCCAACCACACTATTCCTTATTCACCTACCTGTGAATCATCAAAAGATATTTCTTAAACAACCATTCTTGCAGACTGCCTGAGATTAGCATATCTAAAGAACGGCTCTTTCTTATTAATAATATATTTAGAATATTCAGTGGATACCCCAATATTGCTTGAAGTATTATAACACGATTAAATTCTGAACATTCTAGCGTCTGATTCAATTTTCTACCAGTGTCGACTAAGTATAACTATAATTTTCGAAGTAACACGAAAATTACTTGGAATTGACTTAAACACCTGTGCAAATGCATTTGAAGGGGAGGCGAGGCAATTTGTCAATAATAATTTAACAGGTAGGCAAAGCCAATTTGTGTTAGGGGAAGTCAGCAATCAATACTTGAGCCGTACAAAGCCGTGAATAAAATACATGTGACGGAAATGGCTTGTCTGCTTTCCCTATTTTAACAGCGCCAGTTACTAAGTAATGAGTCTTTTAATCGATAAGTATGATTCATTACTTACATGCGAGTAGGTCCTAGGATTCTTAGCAGGGTCTACTATCATACGCCCTTTTTTTGAGTTAGCATATAATCTAATATCGTCTTCAACTTTGAGAGGAGTAAGAGGGCGTACCAGACTTTTACAAACTAAAATCCGCCTGTGTCCCTTCATTTGCCCTTTGCATTTTAGGGCCACGGTAATTCTTTCAAATATTGCTGCAGCGACTAACGTATACCCTTCATTTATTTTAAAAAAATCTGTCTATAATTCTTTTTTACAAGTATCTTCGGATTACTTTCTGGGAATCCCCGACAACTTAATTGTATACATTTTTAAGTTAATAAACACATTTTTTTTGTAAATTTATACACACTTCACTGTATGTTTTTATTTTTATTTCTTTGTTTATATATTACTAACACTAAGTTTAAGATATTTTACTAACAAAGTGAACCATATTGTTGTCTTATTTTAAATTAAATTAATTCAACAGCAGTGAT
This sequence comes from Mythimna impura, assembly GCA_905147345.3. Lineage (NCBI taxonomy): Eukaryota > Metazoa > Arthropoda > Insecta > Lepidoptera > Noctuidae > Mythimna > Mythimna impura. Next base: position 14,267,047 of record LR990357.1, on the reverse strand, counting down.
TTTGAATTTCGAATCTTTTAAAATATTTAACCTTGAACCATCGTCACCTATCTTTAAGCTCGAGTAACTACCGACGGCTACGGGATCACTTCCTAGATTTCAAGGCTAGTGAAGCGTTATTTTTCATTAACGAACTATTCATGGCTTTAATTGGCCAGTCTTTGATGTTCGTGATTGATTAATAACTAGGTGCCTTGATTGATGTCTTGTTTACAATGGAGCGATGGATAGAGCCATACCTTGTGGACATAAGTTCCATGTTGAAGTGTGTACAACGTCTGGTGATGTGTATAGGCCATTAAGGATTCAAATCTAATTAGAGGTTGATGTATACACTGGTATAGGATTTTGAAGTAGGTACTTAATGTAGCCTTATAATTAGTGGACTATTTCCCTCTTCTCATGATGGAATGCGTGTTTTTTGAATGAGGTGAAATGATTATATATTTGTGTATATTAACGTTTTAAGTCTTCTAAGTTTTGTGGAATTTTTCACTCATTTTGAACCAGCTAAGCAGCAGTACAGCGAGATCTATGAAACCGGAGTGGAGTATTCATTACCTGATAATTGTTATAGAACTAAAAAAACGCACAGCATTCATCTCTTATGACGCAACGACGCCACTTTTTCACGCCTATGCCAACCAGCTACACGATATTACATCGAAAATACAAGAGTAAAAGGAAATCGATACTGAGAAGCATGCAATTATTCCGGAAATCCGCGATGATGTGTTACAAAATAAAAAACTCGTTCTTTCTTACGTATTCCTCGCGTATTTGATTCGATTTAATCATACTTTTGATGCAAAAAAATCAATTGTATCGATGCAATTACTTTCGGCTTATGCCTTCAAGGTCTCTGTTTTCCTATACAAATACGACTCGAAAGTTCTGCCTTATTGACATTTGATGAAGGTCACATAGTATATACTTACTTCTACTTAACAAGAATCTCGTTATGTCATGGGCGAAGGAGCTGGACGGTACTGGACTAAGTAATTAGTGCATGAAGTACTCGTTACGCACTAATTAGAAGCGTCCTTCAAGCGACCCTTGACACTATAAAACGGTGTGACGAAGAAAATTATACTATGCTATACAAATATGAATCGTATACTCGGATAGGGCAAAGATTCAAAGCATTTCATTTCAAATAAACCATTTACAGGCACTTTTGAAATGTCAAGAACATAGACTATACACTATAAACAGAGAGTCAAGAAGTCAATCAGTCAGAAAAAATGAAGCTAATTGCACATTCCAAAGCGTAGATCTCTTTGGAGAAGAATGTGCAAGAAACTCCGTGTGTGTTTTAATCATATTATATATTGCAAATATCTCGGTTACATGTTTTTTGTCGCTACTATCATGTGAGAACAATGTAATAAAGTAAAAATAAAAACTAAATACAGATATTAAAATAGAAACTAGCAGCTAAGAGATGACCAGTCTCAACTGACAGCACCCGTTCACGGACATGACACGAATATTAGCACCACTCAGCTCAACCATTTTGAAGGGAACCAAATGATCCAACACACGAGCCACCATTACTCCATGGTACTCACATTTACCAACTGAAAAAATTCTACATTATACAATACTATAATATTTTCAAATTTCGAAAATATAAAAAAAAAAAATAATAACAATAATTTTCAAGCTAATCAATCTGTACGCCCTAGTGGTAGTGGAGCTGGACCAGCATTGAACCAAGCATTTTTATCTTGAATATAATCCTCCAACTTATAATATGCTGGCCTGCATAGTGTGCGTTTAATAAAAGATTTAAATTTCGCGCTGGCGGCTGTCTAACATAGTTACTACGAGTATATTCGGTGTACAATTGCTTCTACCAATCTATCTACGTCCTCCAATCGTTGGCCCACTGCTGAGCGTCGAAATGTGCCCACTTAAACTTCTTGATGATCCCTTTATTCTTTCTTCATTGTACAAAACAATATAAGTACAGGCGAGTTCTCTAAATTTATGATAATTTCTCCTGTGGTGCGTTAGAGCTCGCATCTAAAATTACAGCAGACGAAAGGGTCGACCTTTTAGATCAAGCAGCGCTTACTGAGGTCGCTCTTTGGATTGGTCTCCAGATTCCTCCGAACCTTTTTTATTTGTAGATCTTAACAATCGTTGCGGATAATCAGAAGCTAGGAAATCTGACCCGTCTTACTACGGTTTATCGTGTTTAAGGTTAGTAACTGGGTTGTGACAGTCTATCTGACTGGTGATAGGCAGTTGCTTCTTGTAAAATACCAGTATTCAGATGCATTTGGTTAGTCCAGAAGGGGACTCAAACATAGGTAATGGCTGGGCAAAGTTTGTCCTTGTAACCATCTTATATCTGATGCGGCCTACCCAAATGTCCTTTTTTTGGTATTGTTTGTCAAGTCGTTGAACTCCTTAGTAGTCCCAAGTTTGAGCAACACGAATACTGACAAATGCTTGCACTGACTGGACAGGTCCGCTCAAATCTGTGTGGTTCTTTCTTCAAAAGACTATCTGAGACACTTATCTGCATGGTTCTCATATGATTTCACCATTACATGTTTACTGTATGGACTTTAAAAGAGACTTTGACCCCTGAGTTTGTTTCGGTGTTTCTTCTCAGGGTAGTCAGCTAAGAAACACCGATCTCATCTAGTTTAAACTGACGAAGCATTTTTTTAAAACTTATTTGCAAAATAAATATCATTTATCATTTATAAGGGTAAGTCCCTTTTTCGACGTGGGAAATCATCGAATAACTCGTCCTGCACTTTTACTGTCTAGCTAAAACACACCTGTGTAGGAACACAGGTGTGTTTTAGTCAGTTGTCCTTTGCATATCAAGGCCACGGTAACTCTTTCGTACAATCCCGCAGGGGCTGCGTTCCCTGCGACCCTTTCCTTTTATAATTTTGGTAGCCACAAGTTTTGATTAAATGCTGCAGGCAGGATCTACTTCGTACTCATAGTTTACCTTGGAAGATAGCATTACTTTTGTCTCTGGAGACAAAGCTGAAAAGTTTCTTGTGTCTGTTTCATTTCAGGCTTACCTTTTCAACTAGAACAAAGCACTCAAGATACTTTGTACAAAATGGAGTTCTTTCCACACGTTAGATAGACGTAAACGTAAGTGCTACTAGAAATTTATGCTCACGTTACATTGCGTTATTGACAATTTTGGGAGCGGTATCTGTTTGAGCGATTATACCGTATTTGACAGATTCCAACTGTATACTCAAGAGGGATAGATTGCGTGCCTTAGTATCCATGTCAAACGACAGCATCGTTCGAAGAATTATTGATACAATGATTACCTAGTAAACATTGACCGACGGTGGATGTCGGCAATTATTATCATGTGACTAGACGACCAGTCAAGGTTTCCGAGTCGAATCAATAAGTAATTGCAAAGTGAAATAACATTCAACACAAACAGAATTTGCTATATTTGCAGTAGCCACGATGTTTATGCAAATTCGTAATTTCGTTTGGCCGCATTCTAGACAACGGAGGGGGTGCTAGGGGGTGACTTGAATATTGTGTTACTGGGGTAAAACCCTTTGTTTTCAAATTGGTTACCATGGTTACAGGAAATAACCCCCCTTTAATTTAAGATTATAGTGTTTGATATTTGCTTTTTAATTAGATTTATTTTAGTGAAACGAGTTTTTATTTTCTGGAATATTTAATACAACGAATTTCATTTTCATATGTTAGGGTAGGCCTGTTATTATTTAAAGGGGTTAAAACTTTGCGTGATTGTACACAATCTATATATTTTTTTCTTTTATCTGCACTTGCTCAAGTGGCGTATCATGTCTAATGAGGCGTAGTATTGTCTCCGATTTGATACCAATGTTTTTTAAAAATAAGCATGAAGTTTTAACTTGTGTAACTAAAGTTTCCATTAGCATTTTTACCTTCACTTTTACAACGTCTATTTTCCACGAATCTTTCGAGTCTTCTTTCCAGATACTTATCTCAAATTTGTTCCCATTCAATTTCCGTATATTTTTTGCGGCTTCGTGTAAATTGGCTTTAGCATTCCAGGCGATACTTCTGCATCGTCACGTTCTTCTGCGGATGTGTTCGTAATGAAACTGATCTAATCGCGTATCGTAGCGGTGAGTAGAGCATCCACCGCAAAATTATCATTTCCTCGACTGAGATGAACGTATAGACATAGCTTTAGATGTTTCTGTGGTACAATCGGGCTTTGTCTAATATTAGAGTTAGTTTGCTTTGATTAGTGTATTCAGTTGTTATTAATCTGAAGCTCCGTAGACTGATCTTTATGGGTGGTAGGTAAGTTTGGTAATTATAAGATCGATGGCACAGACATCATGATTTCAGTCAATGACGCCTTCGTCGTGCTAAACATAGATTTCCAGTACCACGATGCCATCTGCTGGGAAATCTAAATAGGTATACTAACTTCTGCCCCAGGGATTCCCAGGGATTAAAAAGTATCCTATCCTTATCAAGTTCCAAACTATCTCAATACCAAAATTCTACAGAATTGTTTTAGCACTTTTGATGTGAAAATGTAACTGTGAGCTACTTTCGTATATATATATGTGGTAGTATTTATGTCGTACAGAAGAATGTCATATGAATATTTGCTATCGTTCTCCAAATACACCTCAGGTAATAAAAAAAACTGTTCTACCACATTAAAGGTATCTTCATCACGTATTTTGAGACTACGCAGACGACTCAGTTGTATACGTGTCTTTAGACAAGCTGCAATCACTGCAGATACCCGACTTCTCTCGATATCTTACTGACGGAGCGGTCGCCAGCGTAGATATTGTGAGGAACAATATTGACCAAGTCTACGCAAATAAGTCCAATTTAATTTAGATATTAGAAATCAACATTTTAGTTTAATATAGTCTCTTATTAAACTTCTACGTATTAAATGTTTGAATTATACTTTTAAAACGTAATGCGGTAGGTATACAATATATAATACCAACTTCACTACAAAAAAAAAAAACAACACTAAAACGATCAAAATAACTCTAATAATCGTTTTAGCGTTTTTTTTTTGTAGTGAAGTCGGTTATTTTTTTTTGTAAAAAGTTTTTTGTGTCTCTTTATTTTTCAGTCATTAGGTGCTTTGGATAAGAACGCAGGTGGCTATTATACCATGTATGTTTGTTACTCATACATGTTCAAATGGGTAAACGAATTTGGATGAAGTTTGGAACATGGGCAATAAAAACAGGGATGGAGTCTGGAAGATCCTGACGGTAATCTATCCCTGTTTTATTTTCCCCATTCTGATATCGTTGGAAAATATTGCACAATTACTTTGATGCAATCTGCTTTCATGAAGAATGAGTGACACTTACTGCAAGTACTAAACTAATCTTATCTAGTCTCTAATCTCCAAAATAAATAACATTATAATGAACGGCTCACTCCGTATCCTGTATTAGCGTGAGCGGAGTAATCAGTAGGCATTCTGTGAATAAAATAATTATGAAGGGACTGCATTATAGTTGAACATTTTGGGACATTTCATATTTTTTAGACCTTTAATTATTAATACGCGTCTCTAATTTTTTTGAGGTTTTTTTTTCGGTAGGAAAATCATCCAATGACATCCCCCGCTCTTGGGTGGAGCGCAAGATAGTGTCAGACTTTTACTGACTAAAAACCCTCTCCTGTTCCTTCGTTGCCTTTCATACCAGGGCAGGGGCCGAGTCTTCCTTTCGGAATCAGACCCTTAGCCCCAGTAGGCTTCGATCCTGCTGGGCCCCTACGGTTGCTGACATCTCCTTGAGGCGCGCGTAGAACAGTACGCGCCGTCGACCGGACCGGACGGTCGGACGGTCGGACGGCAAGCTACCCATTGTCGCCGTCCGCAAGCCCGTGCCTACGGTTGCCAGAAATCGGGATCGGAATCCCGGCGGCTTGGGCGAGGGGGCCTTTGCGTCGCGCGTGCACGTGCGGCCCCCTCCTTTGCTAGCATTACTGCTTCACAAAAGGAGGCGACCGCCTGCCACTCCTCTTCGCTCCGGACCATGACTAAGGGACTTACCGCCATAATTATGGCGTGCCTATCACTTTTTTGAGGTGTTAAATCATCAAACAACTCCTCTCGCTTTGGGTGGAGTGAGAAGGAGTGTCAGACTTTTAATACATAAACGCACCCCTGTTCTTTCAGTTGCCCTTTTCGTTCCAGGTATCTATTTCAAACAATTCCGCAGTCTATTACATCAACCCTTTCATCATCTCTCTAGTCTTGTTCCAACTAGCTTGGGGTCGGCTTCCAGCCAAAACAGATGCGGCTGAATACCTGTGTTGCACATGATATGGAGCCTATCAGACTTCCACAACCCAGTTACTGGGCAACAGGATACTACTTTACACATCAACCCTCTATCTTACTTTGTAATACATTAATGAAACTCAGTTCAAACTTCATGGTGAGTTTATTTTGTTGTCTCCACAAGGCCACATACATACCTGTAATGCAAGATAGTTCCATATTTCCCTCAGAAATAAAAAAAAAATATTACACACAAAAATATCAAATGCAAACTTAAGCAATATTACTTAAGTATTATTTAAGAATGTTTTTTACTTGTTTGCGGACCTAAAGATTTTATAAATTGTTATCGACAATAACCGCGTACAAATATAAAAAAAAAACTAGTTTTGATGTTGAGATGGATTCATGATACCTAGCACAAGTTTAAACCTTAGTGGTTTTTGGTTGCTATTTAACTTAGACTATCCTGTATTCTTTTTTATTAATGATAAATAAATAAATAAAAAAATTATACTGTGGTCCAGGTAAGTTACCTAACGTGAACGAAACACATTGAAAGATCTAGATTACACCGCTTGAATGTACTTTTACACAGTCTATGCATTAGTTACGAACCTGAAATGGGTCGCAGCGAACAAAATGCCCCGGGCACCATGGCCACCCTACGATCACTCATAGTGGGTGGGCTACATGAGCGAGAGCGATGTGAAATTTCTGTTTGTGAGCTAGAAATTGTACACTCTACTAAAAACGTGTGTGTTATGAGTACTTGAACAAATTGTGGAAGGTATATTAAGGCCCTAACTCCCGAGCAGTGCTATAAAACAGTGATTTTCTAAAGCCTACTCCTCGGTAACGGCTTGGTCAATAGATTTGAAAAAAATATATGTTTATTATAAATTCATGTACAACAATAGGAACATATTATGTTTTTTTTTCGTAAGACTAATTTTTGCCAAAAAAAAAGTTAAGCAATACCAAAGCAAAACCAAGCATAAGCAGTACCTTTGTACTCTTGTCTACTTTGTATTGTCTTTTTCTGTTTTTGTGTGTCATAAATAGTAAAATAAATAAATATATATTTTTTCGCTTGTTTTCCCTGCTCCTTTCAAACGGCTTTGATGATCTTTAGAAATATGTTTACACAAAAAAATTGCTGGTTAAGTGTTCTTCAGAATGTACATAGCTTATGTAAATTAATCAATATTTCGCAAAGAAAATGGATTTAAAGGTCAGCGGGGCTCTATCCGGCCAGATGTTCACGGGAGTATACGCCTTAAGAGCGCCGCTTCATACAATGTGTCTCACACCTTAATGTCACATTTTTTTTTCTTTACTAGAAATTACTACTGCCAGCAGCTTCGCCCGCATTATAGTATAATATTATTCCAAGAGTTTCTTATTCTAATTATTATTTTTCAATACACTTACTCGACAACCCGCTCTTATCCCACCGCTTTTAGGCACGCAATAGACTGTTTTCCGCACTAGTGCAGAAATAGCTCGTGCTCTCCCTCGCCATAATTTTATTACATTTATCATATCAGGCTGGGCGCGCGTCGACCCCCACGAGTCGCCGGTCAACCCCCGTTTATTCATTTCTGTGTAAGTGTATTGAAAAAAGTCGTTTGATACACGTGCAAATTTGTCACTGCAGCCCTCGGCTTCATAACACACTCGCCTACGGCTCGTGTGAATTCCGCCTCGGTCGCAATGATAAACTTTCTGCACTTGTATCAAAATATATTTTATTAATGAAATATTTTATATTTAATGTCCAATGAAGATTTATTGAATGTCATGGGAATGTTTTTGTTTGTTTGTTTGTGCTTTGTGTATTTCTTGTTTTTGTATGTGTGTCAACCTATGCCTATGGGTATTATGCCTGAAATAAATATCCATTATTAATACCCTTAGCGTAGAAATATTATGTGCTATTCCAGGATATGGCCTACCCATGTTCCAAGTTTCATTCAAATTCGTTTAGCGTGAAGAGCGTGAAGGAGTCCCAAACATTCCGTATAAAACAGTTTTCTGTGAAAAGAAGTGTAAGATACGGAGTTTAATGGATTAAATTTTAGTTTCTAAAGTAAGTACAGGAAATATAGTAAAAATCGTGGTATTATCGATTCACTTTTTAGGGGTTGAAAGTGCGTCGATAGGGTCATAGAGAAATATGGGAGGAGCTACACCCTTATCTAATCTTAACAGAGATATTAAACACTGCTGTTCGTAATTCTTCATTTGTATACTGAAACTGTGGTACAGTTTATTTAACACATGTTACCTGCCAAGGCTGCGGAATGTTCGAAAGAGTTACCGTGGCCCTGGAACGCAAAGGGCAACTGAAGGAACACATGTGCGTTGTAAAGGTCTGATACTCGCTCTTGCTCCACCCAAATTGGGAGAAGTTATTTGATGAAGTCCCGTCTAAAATAATAATCAACAGGGAAACGTTTTTAGTGAGCAGGGTACATTGCTCGCAAAACAGATGGTCGTTGGGGCCGAAAGGTTCTGGAGTAGCGATCGAGTGCCGGAAAACGCAGCGTTGGAAGGCTTCCCACAAGGTGGACCGATGACCTTGTGGGAGTCGCGAAAGAAAAAAAAAATGGATACGAGACGCACAGGACCGTTCGTTACGGGGACCCTTGGGAGAGGCCCTTGTCCAACAGTCAACAGGTCTTTCGCTTGAAATCATGATAATGATTAGGGCAACGTTCACAGGTTAATCGTGTTTCACCTTAAAAATTACTATAACAAGATACCAAGATCAAAAGGCCAATAAAATTAGTTGGCACTAGTAGCTACTTAACATAGACAACCTTGGCCTATCCCATTAGTCTGTGCTACATCCCAGACACATTACTGGCAGCCATTTTGTTTACGATAACGGGAAACTGCCGAACAAGTGGATAACAGATCCGTGTTTAGTTTTGTTTATGAGAAAACACAAAACTGTTGTTGTTAAGTCTCAGGGTAATCGCTTGAATGTTTGTTACTAAATCACGGCTTAATGTCTTTGCAGATTAAGCTAAAATATTGTGCAGACTTAGAATCGTAGAATGTTTCTTGGATTAGAGACTCACTTCTCTCGAATAGGCATTGGTTTTGTGAATGAGGGAACCTGATGAAGTTCATTAGATTTGAGGAACATAGAACTGGTTGATGGAATGGTGCTGGGAAGTAGGTTATGATCAGCTTTCGGATATGATGATGGGAATGATAAAATTGCAATGGGTTTTAAGTAATGTTGCCAACCGTACTTTAATATAGAGTATTGTACTTTATTTTGCGGAGGAGTAGGTACCTACTTTATAGTCTATAAACGCAATAGAGTACCTACGCAAAATACTTTTCTTATTTGGCCTTTTTTTTGTAGGTGGGAAAATCATCTTATGACAAATGTCTTGGGCGGAGTTGGAGATAGTGACAAACTTTTACTGACTAAAAACCCACTCCTGTTCCTTCTTTGCCTTCGTCCCAGGGCCCCGGGTTTCACTTTTACACTACCCGTGTTCCTATTTGGACTGTGATTTTGAATGAAATACTGCGATTTCAATACTGTACTGGGTCATAAATTGAAAAGTGGCAGTAAAAGAAAACTTCTCTCTTGACTCTTTTTTCTATGAATATACTTTTCGTTTCACCCTTATGAAATTAGATATAGGTAGGTAGGTACTTTATCTCTTCAAAAAAAGCGGTATGCTTAATTTTAAGCTAGTATACGCTACATTGTAAAAGGGCTGAGTGAAACATTATTATCGTCACTTGAAAGATATAAAAAGCCGAAGCGAAAGTACGGTTGAATATTGATTACAAAATATAAAGTGGTAAAGCGGTAAAGCTAAGGTCTCGTAGAAAGCAATTTGCTAATTCATAAACCTGAAGTATGATTTACATTTCTATATTGAATAACTAACTTAATACCTGTCTGAAGTTAGTGAAGAGACTCTACAGTTTTCAATAGACCTCCAAAGTGATTAAAGCCGTAACCGAAATGCGAGGTTTTCACGCAATTCTCAAGGAGATAGCAATTGAATGAATTCAGTAAATCATTTGTAACTGAAAATAGCAGGTAAGAGTATTTTGTGAAACGTGTGCCCTACGCACATGCATAAATAACTTAACGTTTTAGCTATGGGGTGGTGCTGTCAATATTTATGAACATTTGTATTTTTAAACTCGATGGCTTCGTGAGCACGTTTCAGTAGCCCACCATAATAATAAATATCAGAATAAATTTAGCAGAGACCGACCGAAGGTACGGTTTCGGTTAAAAAAACTAGTTTCGGCTGGAGTCGGCGGAAAGTCGGCTCGACTGAGTCTGAAACTAGCATCTTTGAGCTCACGATTGTGATAGATACTTAAAAACTGACAGATTCGTTCGTGTAAAGAGAAATATGATTTCGCTGCTAGGATGACGCAGTCAAGTCCATACAGCATTTTGAAGATGATAGTGGACTTTAATTTTACTATAATGAATCACTTTATGCAGGTGTTGGTTAGGCAGGGTGATTCATTACAACCGGTGATATGATAGTGTGTTTACATACTTATAAGTTAGTTATGTAGGTAGGTACTTATAGATTGTGTAATGTCTAGTTTATATTATATACTGCCAATGGCTTCGTCCGCGTGAATGTAGAAAACATATGTATAGCCTATGTCGCTTAAAGATAGCCGCCGGGATTCCGATCCCGATTTCCGGCCACCGTAGGCGCGGGCTTGCGGACAGCGAGCAATGCGTAGCTCGCTGTCCGACCGTCCGGGAACCGTCCAGACCGAGCCCAAGTCGTCGACGGCGCGTGGATTTCCACGCGCGCCTCAAGGAGATGTCAGTAACCGTAGGGGCCCAGCAGGGTCGAAGCCTACTGGGGCCATGCATGGGTGATGCGAAAGAGAACCTCGGGGCCCTGGAACGGAGGCAAAGAAGGAACAGGAATGGGTTTTAGTCAGTAAAAGTCTTACACGAAGGGCGGGAGATGTCATCGGATGACTTCACACCTTAAAAAAAATGTCACTTAGTGATAAAGGAGCATTCTACTAGTTAAAAAAATTTTAATATCGATCTATTGGTTTTTGAGTTTATTCATTACAAACAAAAATACAAATCTTTCATATTAATATAGACAATTCACTAATAGGTTTTGAATTCTATGAAACAATCGTGTGGATTATTTTCGTCTGAGCAAATAAATAAGTAAAACAAAGTACTTAAATCTAACTCTAGATCCGCTGAAAATGGAAGCATTGTGAAAATACACATTTTGAAATTGTAACCGCATGCAAAATAAATGAAATCCATCCATTAGATTTACGATCGGACGGATTACCGCGGAAGAGTGAAAAATAAATCAACAATACGAATTTTCATCGGATACGATTCCCCCAGTTTTTACCTTTTGAGAGGAAAAAATGTTTTTACTTTTTACCTCTGTTAATCACTGAGGTCGACATCTGGTAACCTGGTTTCTGAACTCAATATATAAGGCAATAGGTCACGTTTAGAGCTTCAATAAGTTACCGTTTAGCTAAAAAAGAATTGAGTCGTTAGGAAAAAATATCGCCATAATACTACCGATGCTGAAACTCCATTTTTCAAAGAAGCGCTAAGTAATTGGAAAATGAGCTTTTCAAAAGCATAAATATCTGGAAATAGAACTTCAAATATTATAGTAACTTTGTGGAAAATTGGCGGCAATATGTATCTATAATAATGAAATACTGAAACCGCAATTTGGACCTGAAATATCGAACCAATAAGTTTGACTTGTGTTCGTGACGTGTTAATAATTAGTCTGGATTCTGAAATAGAACATGTTAAGTCATCTATAATATCATTCGACCATTATTACATAAATCAATAACTATTCTGCGGTTCGCGTCGTGCGAATGCATACAGTCTGACCCTCACAATCCAGTCACTATGTATTGTACATACATAGTGACTGGATTGATATATATAGGGTGACTGGTAATTAGTGTACGATACTTAAACACGTGATTGTGCTCATGATAACCAACAACTTTTACTATGGGAAAGCAAAGCAAAGCAAAGCCGAAATCGCGAAAAAAAATCAGCTGTTCAGTACATTTATGTTTGCCTAATGTACTGTACAGCTGATATTTTTTTCGCGATTTCGGCTTTGCTCCCATAATAAAAATTGTTTGTTATCATCAGTATCTATATACATTGACCCTTAGAAGTCTGGTTTGTCAGACTTTTTTTACTGCCGCTATCAAAGATCTACAAATGACAGCCGGGACGTAGAGTCCAAAGTGCTTGACAATTTACGGATGGCTTTGGTATGTAACTATCGGATGGAGACCTATCCAATATTTTGTAATCATGGTCTAACAATAGTGATACGCGTTACGAATAGTGATATAAAGCCGGGATACAGGAGGCGGCTGCGAGATTGTATTGTATTGTTGAAAGAGTCACTGTAACTGTAGGAAAACAGATGGATTATAGTCAGGAATAGCCCTCGCTTCACCTAGAGCGGGAAAGATATTTAATGACCAAAAAAAAGTCAGTACAGAGCGTTTGTATGTAATAATCGCTACCAAGGCACCACATATAAAAGCCATTTCCTAAATTAACGAGGCTCATAGCAAGAAAAATCCTTAACAGTAGCGAAGACGTAATGAAGAATTCTAACGACTGTTCATTTGTGAGGTTCTGTCCTCCAAAAAGAAAGATTTAAATGCGGTTTGTAAGTAGGTACCAGTCACGGGTGCATCAAATTGCTCACATTTTGTTTATGGGGGAAATAAAAAGCGGCCTTCAATGCTCCTTAAGGCTCCTGTTTTATTATTGTCGTTAACTTGCTTTAATGTACTGTTAGTACTATACTAGGTCTTGGAGGAAACATAAACATGAAGGCATTAATAGTAGTGGTCAGACTGCAAAATTATAAAGCCTAACAGGCAGTGGCTTTGACCATTTAGCAACTGCGTGCAATAGACACTTACGGTAGAAGTAATGATTTTCTAGATGTTTTTTTTTTGAGGTGAAAAATCATTAAATAACTTTTCACGCACTTAGTGTAACGTAAGGGGAGTGTCAGAATTTTACTGAATAAAACCCACCGGTGTTCCTTCAGTTATCCTCTTCGTAACTCTTTGGAACAATCCCGTAGCCCGATCTTGCCTCATCATCATTTCAGTCGAAAGACGTCTTCTTTTGGACATAGGCCTCCCCCAAGTGTCGCCACAATGACCGGTCCTGTGCGTCTTACATCCATCGGATTTCCGCGACCCTCACCAGGTCATCGGTCCACCTTGTGGGAGGCCTTCCAACGCTGCGTCTTACGGTACGTGGTCGCCATTCCAGAACCTTTCGTCCCCATCGACCATCTGTTCTGGGAGCAATGTGCCCTGCACACTGCCACTTAAGTTTGGCGATTCTTTGGGCTATGTCTGTAACCTTGGTTCTCCTGCGGATATCTTCATTTCTGATGTGATCACGCGAGGAAACTCCGAGCATAGCCCTTTCCATTGCCCTTTGAGTGACTTTAAGCCTTCTGATGAGGCGCATTGTAAGCGACCACGTTTCAGAGCCATATGTCATCACTGGCAACAAGCACTGGTCATAGACTTTCGTCTTGAGACACTGTGGTATATTGGACGAGAAGACACCGCGCAGCTTCCCGAACGCTGCCCAGCCGAGTCGGATTCGACAATTGACCTCTTTATCGAAGTTTGACCTACCCAAGTGGACCGCCAGTCCCAGGTAAACGTAGTCGTCCACAACTTCGAGTGTAGAGTCTCCGATCTTGATCGGAGTGGGTGCTACATGGATGTTTACCATGACTTTGGTTTTGTCCATGTTCATTTTAAGTCTCACTCTTTCGGTAGCTCTACCGAGGTCACTGAGCATTGTACTGAGCTCCTCCGTAGTCTCAGCCATGACTACTATGTCGTCGGCAAACCGAAGGTGAGTGATGTACTCGCCATTGACATTAATGCCTAGCCCTCTCCATTCCCGATCGTGCGTATGTAAGTAAATAGGCTAACAGGAAACGGTTTGGGGTGTTTTTAATATCGTGCAGATTTCATCACGCATGCGGAATTGCTTCGCATGCGGGGCTGTTGCCCGATATCACTCCCCGCATCCCACGTGCTTATTCCACTCATTACAATAAATACTGGTATGAAAAGGACTTTTGCGGGGGCTGCGCGTGCGGATAATTACAACATCTGCTAGATTACAAAATAATTATGTTGAAAGATTATAAACTCTTAATACGTCGTGAACTAAACATTTTGTCTACAATCGATTGTGAATTGACAATCAGCACCTACACAAGTTTACAATTTATTTTCAAATCGTGCACTGTATGATTGGTTGATATTTCATATCAGTTCACAATTTCTCGACGCGTCACAGAGCGCTTGTTTATAAACTATCGAATTTTTATTTGTGTCATTGTGAACATTGTGGAGTTTATAATTTATTAAAATGTTATCTTTCGGCGTTTGCAATTATCGAGTGATATATTTACTATTTTAAATGTTTAGGTACCTATATAAAAAATAATTCAGATCTACCAATCTACATAGAAAGTTGGGCAAGTTTTTAGCTGCACAGCATCTAGGTCTACAGAGGTTCGGTTCAGGGTCAGGAGAGTCCTACACTCTACAGTCTCGTCAAGAATGTATCCTAACAGGTGGTATACATAGAGAGTTCCAAAGTCTTCAAGGTCAAGCCAAGGGATTCAAGGTCTTTCAAGACGTCGAAGGACACCTTCTATATGCGGATGGTGATCATTGGGATGGTTATAGTGACCCTAAAACCACATACTCCCTGGTCTTTTTCTCAAAAGCCCAGGCACCTTTTGAAAGCTTACACCTGACAAAAAAACGTTGTGAAGCTGAAATTAGAAAAAAAACCTGTTCTAATTAGTTCAAAGATTCAAAACATTTTATTTCAAATAAACCATTTACAGGCACTTTTGAAATGTCAAGAAGTCAGTCAGTCAGAAAAAATGATGCTAATTGAATCTAATTGATGCTAATTGTTCTGATTCTGCAATAGCTTATGTAAAGGTGTCATTAAACAAAATGTTCAATGGTGCCCCAATTTCCCTCATCAACCCTCCTCTAACTTGATTTTAATTTAAAAACTTTTCGTCTGTGACACAATTAAGAAGTCATAGATCGCAAAACTTTCGATTCCCCTCAAAACTGTCGGAAAAGTGCAACGCAAAATGAAACTCCGCTTTTGATGATTTACGGAGTACAAGTTTTTATGGGGCCAATGAAAATGATTTATTTTTAAAGTTAGAAGTTATTTTTTGTTTTTGTGGGTATAATTAGACTTGCAAAGTAAGTTAATTAATCAGCATTACATTAGATATGACAAATATTTCCAATTCCACATAAACTTTTTGTTAGGTTCATTTAAAAGCAACAATAGCTCATCGTTATTAGGGTATAAGATTCGTGTTTATTCATCATCATCATCATCATCATCATCATCATTATCATTATTTCAGCCGATAGACGTTCACTGCTGGACATAGGCCTCCCCAAATGTTGCCACAATGAACGGTCCTGTGCTTCTCGCAATCATCGGAACATTCACGCATCGGACATTGCTCGCAGAACCGATGGCCGTTGGGGCCGAAAGGTTCTGGAATGGCGACCACGTACCGGAAGATGCAGTGTTGGAAGGCCCCCTACAAGGTGGACGGATGACCTGGTGAAGGTTGCGGGAATCCGTGTTTATTAGCCTCATATAATTATACAAGCGGGCATAGTTTTAGGACTAGCTATAGAGATTGGACGGATCCACTAGGGTCAATGCCCACCAGGGCAGTGGGATTATTCGTAAGTGTTATCGTGGCCCTGGAACGCAAAGGGCAACTGAGGGAACACAGGAGGGTTCTAGACAGACTACCACTCCCTCTCGCTCTACCAAAAGCTGAATGAATTATGTTTTTATATCCCACTGAAAAAACATAGGATTAGCTAGAGATAGTTCTAAAGCTGCAACCCGGTTAGTGGGTCTAGTGACGTCTACCCTCCTGAGAAGGAAGGTACACCTACTACCTACCTTAATGGACCTGCAAACAGTGACGAAAATGCATTTTCGTAGATATAAGCTACAATGTTGTGGTTTGTGGGATTACGCCTTATTTCCCATGGGTATATACACTCAATACCTAGCACATGAAATAATCTTTCATTGACATATCGCAGTCCACAAAAACAAATTCATAAACGTGCATTTCATCCCAAAAACTTGTCCTAAAAATGGAATTCAATTGTAATGAATTCTGTAAGGCACTATGTCATAGAACCATTTATGAAAATGTACAGTAACTTTAAATAAACTTTATACTCAAGGTATGTTATAGCTTTTTCGAAATTACTTATTAAATTAAATTAATTAGCGCGTACAGGGATAATCGTAGGTTGGTATCACGTTCCATGTAAATTGTCTAAAGGGCCTCTGCGAGTTGATTTCGGCTTCTCGTACGCCTTCCAAAGGTAGGTACTCGGCCTCGACAGCCGATGGAATTTTGAGGAGCACTTCCGACATGTGGCTCCCAAACTGGATCGGACTTGGGCTGCCCTCAAGCGGCTTCTGCCCAACCTAGGGGGCCAGACTCCTTCTGCCGGAGGCTCTACGCAGGAATCGTTAGGTCCATGGCCCTTTATGGGGCGCCGGTATGGGCGCATTCACTGCAAAAGCGACCGGCAGCCAAGCTGAACGCATGCCAGAGGGTCATGGCCATCCGGATGGTGCGGGGATACCGCACGGTTTCCCGTGAAGCGGCCTCGTTGCTGGCCTGCCACCGTGTGATTTGGAGGCAACAGTCCTTGCACGCATGCACGATCTGAGCGTGGAGATGCAACGCAGGGGCGAAACTCCGCTGCCACGCCAAGTCGCGGCATGGCGGATAGAGTTCTGGCGGAATCTCATGGTGGAATGGTGAGAGCGACTGTCGCAACCCAGTGCTGGGCACGCCACAATTATGGCGGTAAGTCCCCTCTTTGAGCCCGATCAGCAACCTTCCCCGGAGTAGTTTTATTTATAAATAAATTTGTTCTGTATCTAACCCATGATGGGTGCAATTGACAGCGTAAAGGTCTTGGAGCGGACTGATTCGCCAGCAATCAGCCAATAGCGGTCAATGCAGGCAATCGACGCAACCCAAGCGCCCTCTACCGTTTTTGTTTGTTGTTAGTTCTGACCCGCCGTGCCACCAAGCTATTTTGGGTGCACTCCGTATATAAATCGACAAATCAAGGACAAAACGGAACCCTTAAAGGATCACTTTGTTGTCCGTCCGTCTATCTGTCTGTCTGTCTGTCAAGACCCTTTATCTCGAGAATGCGTAGAGGTATCGAGTTGAAATTAAAACCATATACTCAAGTCTGCAGTACCTTGAAGAAATTGAAAAAATCAAACTTCTATGTTAACGGAAAAAAAAGATACGACCGTTTATGTCGCAAAAAAACGTATATTTGGACATTCTCAAAGGAATCAAAATTCAGAGCGTACTTCCCGTTGACCTAGAATCCTGAAATTTGGTATAAAACAAAGGTCTTATGGCACAAGTATAGGAATAAATCTGAAAACAGTAAATTTGTTGTTACGTCACAAATTTTTAATTTGCGATTCGGAAAAATCTTAGTCTCCATTCGGGAATTGAACTATTTACATAGGTAAGTTTGTAAGGGACCCTCAGTGTGCGAGTCTGACTCGCGCTTACCCAGTTTTTTGGAATTCATACAAAAACGGATATAAGTATAGCCATATTACAGAAAACATAAAACCTAAAAAATAAATAAAAAAAGAATAACATGCCTTACTCATAATTTGTATTTGATTTTACAATTCAAAATCAAACCAAAGTTATCACAGCTCAAAGTACCCCGTTTTGTTTTTAATCGGCAACTTCATGAGTAAAGATAGTATATCGCACTCTATACTTAAGGGCGTGGGGGTAAAAGGTCGAGGGCGCAGACGAACGTCATTCAAGGCGGCCAACTTATCGAATTTATTCTAATACCAACAACTTACACGGTACCCTAGCTATAATATTATTTCGATAGCTTTGTCCCAGGGTACTTAATTGTTGATTTAACTTTAGAATTCCAATTTAGGAGTTATTGGTTCTACATTCCATACGCCGACTACATCAACTTTTGTCGCGCTTTGGAAAACTCTCACAAAATTCAAAAAATTTGTTTCTGTTTTAAAGCGAGTTCCTCGCGGTGTTAGATCTGTAGTAGCGCAATACTTAGCAGGATGCATTCGTCTTGCTGCCCGGGAAAACTCGCTAAGTGCCTGGGAACAACTGTTCACCTTCCCTTATATCCAGAATATTGCATGTTGAAAAGAATTTGGCAACTAAAAAGACCTATATCCACACAAATTAAAGAAAATTGTAATATTTCGGCCTATAATTTGGATTCAAAATTATCGACACAGATACAAAGTTATACCTCTGCAAGAGGTATATCATATCTGGTCGAATGTAGATATGGGGAAGGTGACATTAGCGGAGCTGCCAGAATTCTTTTCAGTAGTGATGTGTTGGCTCCGTGTTCTCCAGATACTTTTTTTTATTATTGATAGACTCACGCTTGATCACTATCTCACCTGATAATAGTTTTATCTCTTTGTTATTTAACACCGACTTCCAAAATTAAAGTTATTTTTTTTTTGTAAAAAGTTTTTTATTTTACTCTTTTTAATTATGGTACCACCACTAAAAAGTACCCCTCTGCCCAAATTAAATACCTTGTAGCCAGAGTGCACCTCAACAATAACAATTACATTATAATAATCCCAAACACGGTTATAACCTAACCGTGTTTGAGATTATTAGAATTTATTACAGAGTTCCGATACCTATCTTCCGGCTTCATCATCAGGTTCGATATATCCCCTTCCCCTTTTCTTTCAATCAGTCATCGACTACACGTATAAACAAAGAAATTTTATTTGTTACCACAGTTCTGCTGTGATCCTATGAGGAGTTCCGTTCCATATATTTGAAGTTCATGATCAGATCGTAACCAAAAAATAAATTTTATGGGACCAACTTGGAAGCATATTCTTTCAATCAAAAAAATAATTTTCATAATCAGTCCACAATTGGCTGAGAAATCGGTGAACATACATTAAAGAAATACATTCAGCCAAACATAGAACCTCCTTCTTTTTGAAGTCGGTTAAAAAGGGCGTTAACTTATTTAATGAAAAACGGCAATTTTCTAGGCAAAGACCTAATAGTTAAGTGCCAAACACGGAAATGGTACTGAGGTGTAGTAGTATATATGTCTATAGTATAAGGTCTATGACCCTATCCATATCAATGTATCTTCTATTAATATATTAACACTTGTACTCTTTTAGTCAGTAATTAAAGGTAATCGCTTGAGAACAGTTGTTTCAATAACACTACATCCCCACATGGCGACCCTTGCCAAAACATCTATATTTTAGAATGAAACTGCTTACTGAAACTATAATACACGTATTGTATTTACTGATATTGTACTGCTTGTACCAGAAAATTGTCTTTGGAAAACATTAAACTCCAGTCCCTCTCCAAGTAGATACGCACACAAAACCATAATAGAGCTCGGGCTCGTCACTCGGAGCGTATAAAAAGTTACAAATTAAAAATGTTTTGTACATCAGAGACGTAACATACGTGTATTTTGCAAAACAGTTTAGCTAGAATTGAAGTTGAAGTTTAGAATGGAATCGATCTTAAACAATGAATCGATTTTAAAAACTTGAATTCAAGATTCGATTTCATTCCTGCAGGGTACAACCTTAATTATGATTATTTAAAAACGTTCAAAGCACCTATTTTCATCTAGGTAATTCTTATGTGAATGTTGTGCACTCGATTAGTCACCAGTCATGAAACACATGTGCGTTGTAGCATCATCTTTATCGTGCTTTTTAAGACATCAGAGTGACCAACGGATCGATCATTAGGAAATTGATGTTTTAGAACTCGATTTATTACTGAATCCATTCTTTAGACTTCGATTCGAATCGATTAAAAAATCTATCTTCTCGAAGAATCGCCATCCTTTCTTAAGTTTATACAAAAACTCTACGTTTTGCATAGTGAAGCCTCATCCAGGTCCCTTCCTACGACTAATGTAAATATGTAAAAAATATATATGTTTGATGTTCAAATGGCGCTTCAACACAGCTGGATTTAATATGGGTAGTCTACGAACTGTATTAGGACAGAATATTTTATAAAAGTAAGTTTCCGTCATTTTGTGAAATAATTATAGATTTTTAGGCAGCCAAAGCCCAAAGGTAAAGGAAAAAGCTAAAGGTAGTTTATCATCTTCCTGCTCTTGTCCCGTGTTATTATTTTGTGGTCAACATGTTTTTTCTTCCATCCTGTCCTGCCACCTGTCACCTGTAACGCTATCACTAACTCCCTTTTCTTTCACATCACTCCTTACACAATCCATCCATTTTTTGCTTTGGTCTGCCTCTCTCCCTCCATCCACATGTATACTCATATCTCTTTAAGTAACATGAGTATCATCCCTCCTCTTCATATGGCCATACCAAAAAAAGGTAAAGGTAGAAATAGAATTCGATATAACATATTCTATTTTCTGGGTTTGCTTATCCGTAAATGTGTTCATTGAATCTACGAAGGACATCTTATTTGTGCAGTGAAGTAAATATTTGTTTGTTGGCGTATTATTGTGTAGGTATTATCTTGAATGGTTTCCCAATTTAGAATTGAGTAGTTGATAATTTTAGGTTGCCGTAGGTACCTCAGTTGGTAAAAATGGAACCCTTATAGGATTACTTTGTTGTCCGTTTGTCAAAAGACGCTTATTAAACTGAAACTAATATCAAATACTCAAGTCAGGAGTAGTAAAAAAATCAAGCTTCTAAGTCATCGCAAAGATAAAGCTGTTTAGGCTCCGTTTATGGCGTATGTTTTGACGCTCGCAAGGCAATCATAACTTATAGGGGACTTTCCTTTGACCTAGAATCATGAAATTTGGCAAGAAACAATGCCATGTAGAACAATTATAGGAAAAAATTCGAAAACCGTAAATTCGTAGTTGCATCACAAAATAATGACCATTTTGCAATTCGGAAAAATGTTCGAAACTTACTTCGGGAATCGAACTAAATATATTATGTAACTACTGTACTAATACATTAAAGTTATTATTTAGTTATGTAACCTAATGGCAGTGACATCACGTTTCAGTTAATGTATCTTCTATTTATTCATCAGGTTTGAAAGATGTAGATAAAATGTAAGTATATTGAATACTTTATTCTAAACCTTATGGGTTTTGTATAGAGATTTTGGAAACTTTTTGCATCGCCACGATATATTGGATGGCACCCAGCCCGCCTTATAAAGATTTCATATTGTCCTCTGATTTATTATCCAGAGTGTTAGATTTACATTTACCGTCTTCTTTTATGATACCGTCATAAAATCCTCGCAAATATTTGATATGGTGCTACGTTCCAGACCGCGGAAATTTGCTCGATATTTTAGAAGCGAAGACTGAAAGTTCCAGAAATAACTTGTAATTTCGAGTTAGTCTTTATAAATCTGTCGAGAGAGTCTGGATCTTGCGACACAGGGTATCTTAGTGCAGGATCCAGTGTCACATGTAAATAATGTAAAACTATATTTAGAGCAAATAAACTGTTTTTATAAAATAATAATATTTATTATGTATTATTTCTATATTTTTTATATGTTAATATTTAAAAATGTAAATTGTATGTTAGTAAATTAGTGCAGGATCCAGAGTCACATTTAAATAATGTAAAACTATATTTAGAGCAAATAAACTGTTATTATTAAAATAATAATAATAATATGTATGCTTTATATGTTAATATTTAAAAATGTAAATTATATGTTAGTAAATTAAAGAAAAGAAATAATAATATATTACACTAGCTTCTGCCAGCGGTTTCACGCGCGTGAAATTAGAAAATCACCCGAAAGAAACATATCTACTCCCAAGATGACAAAATATCCATTGTAGGACACGTGTGTCAAATTTTATCCAAATCTGTTCAGTCGTTTAAGCGCGAAGGAGTAACAAACATACAAAATTTACACGGTTTTTTTTCTTAAACGTTGCGTCACACTAGGAATTATTCTTTTATCGTAGGTGAGATCAAAAACATGCCAACTCACATACACAAGACACCTAGAACCGGAACAATTATGTACATGGGCTGTAAGCCATACAAACATTTGTCCCATACGAGAATCGAACCCACGACCTGCAACATAGCGGTCAATCTCTCAACCACTGCGCCAACCGTGCATCCTTTACAATATCAGTGTGATGATGATACTTTTTTTATTCCAGGAAAGTAATTAATATAACAAAAACTAAATTAGCTTTATTGTTTGTGAATCTTGTAATTTATTATATTTATTTATTTATTTAAACTTCATGTACAGTAGTGGTACATAGGCGGACTTAATGCCACAAGGCATTCTCTACCAGTCAACCTGAAAAAAGACAACACTGTGGTAGATTTGCACAATAAACAAATGACAAATACTTCAAACAGAAAAAAAAGTTATATTAACTTTACACTTTCCAAAAAAAAGTACGGCGCTTGTCATACCAAATGTCTCACGCTTTATATGTTGAGAACTTTGTTAATATCACATGTGTAAAACTATTTCAAAGCCTTTCTGTAAGTAATATGTTATATGTCATTGTTTGTTTTCCCCAATAAATAAATAAAATAAAACTTTCAAATGTTTAAGTGCTTCGTAGCGTTGTATTTAAAATGAAAATGATCTAATTCAATTAAGGTGTTTTTCTCATGAAACGTGGCTAACTTTAGGGTAAAAACCCTCCATTTATTATTGTTGAGGACTTTGACCTTTGTCTGAAAATAATATGGTATGTTTTACAAGCTAATTTAGGACTGAATTGGGGTTTATTGAGAACCCAAATCGGATTTTCGATTAGCGTTGTCTGTTTTTCAAAAATAACAAAACTCGTTTAGCGTAAATGAAAATCTAAACGCCTTGCTGGTCTGGTGATCTCAAGTGCTACAGTAAAACATGAGGTTTTTTTTATTATTGATAGGCTTCCACTACCTCACCTGATGGTAAGCGATGATGTGGCCCATTGCCTAATAGTATTCAGGGTCTTTTATTTATTATTATATTATTGACTGGCCTGTTGGTCTAGTGGTTAGTGGCCCTGACTGCTATGCCGGAGGTCGTGGGTTCGATTCCCACTCAGGACAAATGTTTGTGTGATGAGCACGATCATTTGTTCTGTGTCTGGGTGTAATTCATCTACAATATGTATGTATTTAGAAATATATAATATGTTTATCAGTTGTCTAGTACTCATAACCAGAGGTCGGAGTAGGTAGATTGATTTAAGGTCGTTGACGTCAAACGTAGAGGATAATATGGATATGCCTCCAAAATATCGGAACTTCATATTTAATGTCATATTTATTCCGGAATTTTGAAATTAGCACGAATTTGTGTTTAAGGTGAAAAACGTATTAATAATATCAATCTACGCTGCCAGTGTTAGCTAATGGTGAAAGAAATCAGTATTTTATTTTATACAAAAATACCTTGGAATAGTTACACCGTATTTTGTCCCTTACTGTTGAAATAGAAATGACGCTTGACAGTATGAGACAAAACTTAGACAGGGCCTTCCCGCACATTATGGATAAAATGGCATGTCCATTATTATAATATCTTGACGCAAGTATATAAAATCAATCTACCTACTCATAACACAAGCTCTGATTAGCTTGGGGCTAAACGGCGTTGTGTGATAGTTGTGGAATATTATATTATTATTATCTATACTAATGTTATAAAGAAGGAAGATTTCTGTGTTTGTATTTTTGTATGTTTGTTTGTAATGAATACACTTAAAAAATACTGGACCCATTTTAACAATCCTTTCAAATATAGAATGCTACTTTACCACTGAGTGACATAGTGATGCGTGATGACATGTATGAAAAATACATAAATCAAAATCCAAAAAAACCAAATAAAAAAAATCCATCTCTGGGTTGTGTTGTCTAGAAAAACCAGACTTATTCCCATCCCACCCAGCAAATCTGCCAGAAACTCGTAGGTACATGGGTCTTACGCATACCAGTCCAAATGTGGAAGTAATATTAATTGCACCTTTTTTCTTTTTTAGTGGGAAATCATTAAATGACTCTTCCCGCTCTAGAATTCGCTTGTGTCCCTTCAGTTGCTCTTTGCAGGGCTGCGTTAACTCTTTCGAACAACCCCCCGGAGATAAAGTACACCTCTATCTCTTCTACGAATGTAAAAGTAAATAAAAAAACTTTTTACAAAAATAAAAGTTATGTTTTTTTTTATATTGAAGTCGGTTGTTACTATATTATTCTATTATATCTAGCCTACACTATTCCACTGCTGGCAAAGACCTCTCTCCATTCCATACATTGTTTCCGGCTCTGTGCCACTTCTTGCCAATTCCTAAGAAAACATCTAAGTCGTCCCACCATCTCCTTGTCGGTTGTATTTTATAAAAAGTTTATTCAAAATCGATTCACAATTATTGATCTAGAAATCAATGAACATACTTAAAAAAAACTGGGCAAGTGCGACTCGGACTCGCACACTGAGGGTTCCGTACAAACTTACATATGAAAACAGTTCAGTTCCCGAATTGAGTTACGAAGATTTTTTCGAATCGCAAAAAAAAACATTTTTTGTGACCTAACCACAAATTTACAGTTTTCAGATTTTTTCCTATACTTGTGCTATGAGACCTTGCTTCATGCAAAATTGTGAATTTTGATTCTTTTTTTTTCGTTAACTCAGAAGTTTGATTTTTTCACAGTTTCAAGGGACCGCAGACTTGAGTACCTCCACGAGTTCCCGAAATAAAGGGGTCTTGACAGTCAGACAGACAGACAGACGGACAAAAAAGTGATCCTATAAGGGTTCCGTTTTTTCCTTTTGAGGTACGGAACCCTAAAAAAAGAAACAGCCGAAGTAATCTCCTCTTTTTTGAAGTCAGTTAAAAAACAGATGACAACACAAAAAGGATCATCCACGTTAATAAGTTTCTCTTCTTTACATAAAAGTCTTTCCCTAAATAAGCCTTTCGTTTGATGTTCAACGAATTAAAATGTCTTGGATAATTTCGTTTCTGCAGCAAAGCAACCGGTTGCTTTTACATCAAAGCTGTCTGGTATCAAATTGCTGACAGTTGGCGCTTATTTTTAAACGACACCTGCCGTAGTGTAAGTATTATTCCGTGCCCTACTACGATCGATAGTAGGGGTGTCACATATTTTGCCGACCAGACGAAGACGACTATAGTAGTGGCATTATGAATTGAGATGTTTGTAAGGGGACGGTTGAAAGAATTATACCGTGGCTCTAGAACGTAAAGTGTAAATGTAGGAACTTAGGTGGGTTTTTGTCAGTAAAAGTCATATGATGATTTCCCAACTAAAAAAAAATCTCTGACAAATATGAAGATAAACATGCCATAGTACCTTATGTTATTTATTTCGAACATCATGCACCACCAAAAAAGAAATACCTTTAAACTTGCAGACCTATAGAATAGATGTAAGCTGCAGGAATGTTCAAAAGAGTTACCGTGGCCCTGGAACGCAATCCAATCCATAATATTGTTATTTCATTGTGTGTACTTGTGTGCCAAATAAAAATGTTTTCTTTCTTTAATTTCTTTCTTTTCTGTCTTTCTTTTATTTCTGTTCTTTCTTTTCTTTCTTTTCTTTCTTTTCGTTCTTTTCTTTCTTTTCTTTATTTTCTTTCTTTTCTTTCTTTTCTTTCTTTTCTTTCTATGTTTCCTTTCTAATCTTTCTTTCTTTTCTTTCTTTCTTTCAAAGGGTAACTGAAGTACTCTATGAATTTTGTTTCCTTTGAGAGTGTCGAAATATACGTTTGTTGCGACATAAACGGCCGTTATCTTTTTATTCGTTAACTTAGAAGTTTATCACAGAAAATTTTTCACAGCTTCAAGGGACAGCAGACCTGATTGTATGGCTTTAATTTCAACTCGATACCTCCACGCGTTCCTGTGATAAAGGGTCTTGACAGACAGATAAATAGGCAGACAACAAAGTGACCCTAAGTTCCGTTTTTACCTTTTGAGGTACGAAACACTAAAAAACAAGGATACCATGGCTTTTATTCTTTAATTGCATATTTTCCCGACCATAAAATAGAACAATTCTCTTCCCGAATACACGCTATGAACATCCTCAACCAACATTTATTTCGCTACTGGTTACTTCAATAGGATAATAACAAATGGTGGCTTGTCGTAGTTTAGCGTGCTTATTTTTCATCGCTACAATTTCCTTTGAGACATGATATTAAAGGGCTCAGTTTTCCTTGACAAACTTTGTGTCATGACCGGAAAATTATGAAAAGTTTTATTAAATTTTAGTTTAACCTGTTAGTTTTTATTGTCAATAATGAGTAACGATTTCTCAAAGCAGGCACATTGGAAATAATATTTGAAATAGACTCCAAGCGAGTCTAAGCCTTTGTAAAGGTAATTAAGCTGTTGATCCCCGCATTAACGCCGGCGTTAACGCGCCATTGTCTTTCCATTGTGTCTCTAATTACGCACTCAAAAGGTTAAGTTCACTAATTACCTTTTTGAATGTTGCCTGTTCCTGTTTTATTTGTGTGTTAATAAATCCAAATAATATATGTCGGAGAATCGGCTGCTACTACTAAACGCCAGCGGGACGTAATACGATGAGTCGGGCGTACCCGAAACGTATTCGTATTTGTCCGAATAAAACATTACTCAGCAATTTCAATTTGTGGTTATTATTTGAAGCTACCCGCTATGTGAAAAATCTATGAAGACCACTGAGTCCCATGCATGGCCCACACAACGGCTACATATATACGGATAATAAACTGTAATTTCTCATCATAATCTACAGCGACTCTGACTCCGCTCACAGTCGAACATAAGCCTCTCCTTTCTTGTACCAAGTACCAATCCTCGCAAGCCTGAGCCAGCCTCATTCAGATTCTAATGTGCTACTAACTGCTATTTATTTAACGTACCTATCCCACATCGCTATCGTTGTTAAGAGGTATTCATCGTGATTCATCATTAAACGTGGAGACGGATTGTTCGTGTCCGATTGTCTGCTTGATCATTCTGAATTTGGTATGTGTATGTCTACCGTCTTTTGTTTGTAAACAAACGTAAATAAAACAGTGTGGGCTCTCGCAGTGGTGGCTTAGTGGCGACTGAAGAATTGTAGGTCGATTTAGTATGTGCTATTTACTTGTCTACCACAGCTCTCAAAACGGTGTGTGGATCGCCCGGAGGACACGGTGGAGCATACGGTAGAGGTGAGCCTCGCTTGGGCAGAGCACCGTCATGTCCTCGTCGCGGCGGCCATCTCTAGCGCTGGGCCTTGGTACAGGCCATGGTCCGGAGCGAGGAGGAGTGGCAGGCGGTCGCCTCCTTCTGCGAAGCAGTAATGTTAGACAAGGAGGAGGCCGCACGTGCACGCGTGAGGCAATGGACCTCGCGCCCTAGCCGCCGGGATTCCGATCCCGATTTCCGGCCACCGTAGGCGCGGGCTCGCGGAGGGCGAGCAATGGGTAGCTCACCGTCCGACCGTCCGGTAACCGTCCGGACCGAGCCCAAGTCGTCGACGGTGCGTAGTGTTCCACGCGCGCCTTAAGGAGATGTCAACAACCGTAAGGGCCCAGCAGGGTCGAAGGGTCGAAGCCTACTGGACCAAGAGTCTGATTCTGAAAGGAAGCCTCGGCCCTGGTATAAAAGGCAACGAAGGAACAGGAGTGGGTTTTTAGTCAGTAAAAGTATGACACACCGTCCCGCTCCGCCTAAGAGCGAGGGATGTCAATGGATAATTTCCCACGAAAACGGCATGTCCTAGAACTAAAGATCAAAAAAGTACTATTTCCCAGATAGAAGGCTTGAGTTTCAGCAAAGGGAACATTGTAATCTTCATTATGCTTATTTAATCTAATATCGCATCGGATGGCTATTTTTGTAAACGAACTCTACTCATATTTGCGTTTCTCGTTTCCTGTGACATGCGATGTCGTAGAAACATTGTAGCTAGGTTAATAACACTTAAAATGATGGAAACATTTCGTTTGACTGTGGAATATTTGATGAATGAAAAAAGCGCAGTAATTAGGTGGAATTTTTCTACCGCCTTGATTAAATTGACCTTTTCGAGCTTTAATGAGACAATTTTTTAAGTATTTATTACTGTTGTTTATTGAGTATTTCGACGCCTGAGTGTACTTTGTGTTTTTGTATTATATTTATGTACATAGTTAGGTTTAAGTATAGTTTAGTTAATATTTAAGTTTTTTATGTAAGAGAATGTTTACAATTTGCAAAGTAAGGAGTAACTTACTTATAATCAGCCTTATAATGTTCCCACTGCTGGGACTCAGGCCTTCTCTCTAGGAAAAGGAATGGGCTGTAAACCACCACGCGGCCCAGTGCTGATTGGTAAATGCCATATGTCTTCGAATTTTTGGTTCAAAAACACGTTTTACCAAGTTGTGGATTATGATATTTTTTAGTTATCATGTAAATGTAACTATCAGAAAATCGCACAATTTGTTGCAGAACACGTTTTTTCAGTTTGCACCCGTCGTTACCATCTGTTTATAAACTAAGTGTGTTGGTTGCCACCTTTGTAACACAGTATTTTAAAAGGTGTGCAATGAAACTTGCACATCTAGTTACTGATCTTTTTACCTAACTTTTTTTCTTGTTAATAAAATATTCCACTTTATGTGTTATACCTAAACTACTAACGTCTTTTTTGAGATGGGAAGGTTCTTCAGGTCTGGGTGGAGCGGGAGGGAGTTGTATTGAGAGTTTTATTGCTTAAAATCCATCCACGTTCCTTTAGTTGCCCTTTGTGTTCCAAGGCCTCGTTTATTCCTTCGAAATAAGTTGATAGAACCTAACTCAGGGACGTAGTTTCAGGTTTCACGAAAGTGGTGTTGAAGAAATCAAGTTATCGGCACATCTGAAAGGAAAACCCGGGCCCTAGAATGCAAATCAAGGCAACGAACGAACATAATAATAATAATAATAACTTTGTTTCAGGTGCTTGAGCCAGCCGTCAACGTTTCGGCCCAACGACTGTCGGATCAGGTGCGGGTTATCCAGCGTAATCATATGTTGGACGATACTGTACTTGATCGCCTCCGAACAGAAATGAGTAACCATGCCATTGCTCCTTCGTCGCAGTCTGTGGTACCAGTGATGGTACCACCGTCCTACCATCTTTCCGGCCATGTTGACGAAGAGATTACTGACATGGTTACACATGTAAGTACCCAGTGCAACAATGAATTGAGGAGTGCTTTGGAGTGTGCTATTCGGGAGTATCGCAACATGCCGCTCGAACTTAGGCCGCGCTTACCTCGTTTGCCCATGCATAATAAGAATAAGGCGCTGGTGGCTGCTCTGGATTTGCAGTTGTCAAACTATTTTGACGACTGCAAAGATCTCACTGATACACACTCGATAATGTACTGCGCAGCTGTTGCGGCATGTCGTTTAGCTCACGTCAAGTTTCCAAACTGTGACGTAGCTACACGACCGAAACCAGCCGTGCCGGCTTGGCAGTGCAGGATCGAGCGTCGTATTGGTGGGGCCAGAGCACTCATCGGCAAACTAATTTGCTTCAGGGAGGGCAACACTCGCCCAAGAGTGATGCGCTTTGTGAGACGGGCGTTTTCGGGGACTGACATCAGCCCCCGAGACTATATGTCCCGTGTCACGGAGCGCATCGACTTCCTGAAGCAGAAGGTGTATGCATGGGCAAACCGTATCCGCAGGTATAAGCGGCGAGTGGACCGATACACCCAGAATCGCACATTCCGGAGTAATGAAAGGTGGGTTTATAGGGCTTGGGAGAGACCGGACCAAGGTGTGACTGATGCGTGCCTCCCGGATGATGACGCCATGAGTTCATTCTGGCGCAGCATCTGGTCGGTGCCTGTCAGTCACACCGAGGGTGACTGGACTCGAGAGGTCGAGCGTGCGTGCGATCCAATACCACAAATGGGGGCAATTGACATCAGCCCCCAAGATGTAGCTCGTGCAGTCCGTCCGTTGCCAAACTGGAAATCTCCAGGGCCGGATGGGCTGCACAATTTCTGGATTAAGTGGTTTACAAGATCGCACGCTCGCTTGGCATATCAGTTCCAGTCTGCCTTAGAGTCAGGGTCGCTACCCCAGTTCCTAACAACAGGAATAACCCACCTGCTCCATAAGTCAGGTAGTACTGCGGAACCTAAAAATTATAGACCGATCACGTGTTTGCCGACGGTCTATAAAGTTCTTACATCCATACTGAGAAGCAAAATTAATAGTCATATTGACAAAAATTTAATCATGTCACCTTCTCAGAATGGATGTAGGAACGGGTCCCGCGGTACTAAGGAGCTGCTCCTCATTGATATGACCATTAGCCAACAGGTTCGACGTTCCCGAAAGGATCTGTCGACATGTTGGATAGATTATAAGAAGGCCTATGACTCTGTTCCTCATACATGGCTCATGAGGGTGCTGGAATTGTATAAAATTGATACAACACTACGCACCTTCCTGATGTCGTGTATGAGGCAATGGAGTACGGTCCTCCGCTATCCAGGATGTCGACATACCCAGAGGAATAGCGAACCTGTAAGGATCGAGCGAGGTATATTCCAGGGAGATAGTTTGAGTCCACTTTGGTTTTGCCTAGCCTTGAATCCTCTAAGCACACTGCTGGAGAATTCAGGTCTAGGCTATCGGTTGAAGAGAGGTGGTCAGGTAATATCTCACCTACTTTACATGGATGACCTGAAACTTTTTGCCCCCAACAATCTGCAACTGATGGAGCTACTGAAGGTAACTGAAACCTTCAGTAGTGCCATCAGGATGGAGTTTGGTGTGGACAAATGTGCGGTCATGCATGTAAAGCGAGGGGAGGTTGTGGAATCCGTGGGCACTCAACTCACGGATTTCATAAACCTGAGATCCCTCTCTCCAACCGAAACCTATAAGTATTTGGGTATGTCGGAAGCTCTAGGCATCAATATCACTGACATGAAGCAATCGTTGAAGGAGCGTTTCTTTGGACGCCTGAAGAAGGTATTCAATAGCCTTCTTTCAGGCGGAAACAAAGTGCGCGCCTTCAACGGTTGGGTCATGCCGGTATTGATGTACTCTTTCGGCGTACTCAAATGGACTCAAACGGAACTTGACGCCCTGGATAGGAAGGTCCGCACACTGCTGACTGCATATCGAATGCATCACCCACGATCGTCGGTGATGAGATTGTATATCCCGCGGAAGTGTGGGGGTCGAGGTTTTTTGAATGCTAAGACCCTACACAACCGCGAGGTATGCAGTCTCAGGGAATATTTCCTAGCTGCCGACGTGGGTATGCATCGAGATGTAGTGACAGTGGACAAGGGACTTACCCCGCTCTCCCTGGCTAATGAGAACTGGCGCAAACCGGTAGTGCTTCACACTAACGATCGCAGGGAAGTATGGCAGAGCAAGGAACTTCACGGACGCTTCTTCCGGGCCCTTCACGGGCCCGATGTAGACCAATTGGCGTCCGTAGCCTGGCTGCGTTCCGGTGACCTCTTTGGGGAAACCGAAGGTTTTGTCTGTGCAATTATGGACGAAGTTATCATGACGAATAACTACCGGAGATTTATTGTGAAGGACGGCACGGTTGACATATGTCGGGCATGTCACCGTCCGGGAGAATCAATTCGTCACATTATCTCTGGTAGTTCTCGTCTAGCTAACGGAGAGTACTTGCATAGACACAACCTTGTAGCCAGGATTATCCATCAGCAACTTGCTCTGAAATACTCTCTTGTGGAATCGGAAGTGCCGTACTATAGGTACGAGCCCGATCCAGTTCTTGATAATGGTCATATCACTTTGTACTGGGATCGGTCCATCATCACTGACAGGACTATTGTAGCCAATAAGCCTGATATAGTGGTGGTGGACCGAAGCGAGAGGCGTGCAATGATTGTTGACATATCTGTTCCGCATGACGAGAACCTCGTGAAAGCCGAGAAAGATAAACAAATCAAGTATATTGACTTGGCTCGCGAGGTTGTCGACATGTGGGATGTGGACTCGGCGATCATTGTACCGATAGTCGTGTCGGGCAATGGCTTAATAGCCAAGAGCCTCGACCAACACCTTAGGAGGCTCGCGTTAGGCGACTGGATCAAGGGCTTGATTCAGAAAGCGGTACTCCTGGACACGGCTCGCATTGTTAGGAGGTTCCTTTCTCTGGAGCCCTGACCGCCGGTAGCTTGGACCCTGTTCCCGATACCGGTGGGATACTGTTTTTTATATTTTTAAATGTATTATTTTTTATTTTTGAAATATTTAAAAATGTAACTAATATGTTTATGTAAATGAAATAAAGATAATAATAAAACCATCACATCACCATCCAACTATATATAATGCCTCCAACAAAAGCAATATACAATGAAATGGCGATGAACTGAATTGGAAGAATGCTGACAAGAAGCCGAGCACAAAAACTACACACACACCCAACATCTTCGGGTTCGTCGCTCAGCTCCGCCTCGCAGCCGCCGGGACCAGCGCCAACCGTGAGTCCAGAGATTCCGGTCGCTGCAGTTGCGTCGAGCTCGAGCGACGAATACTTCTCGCCGCCGACGACACCACCACCTGCGCGTCGACGGGGAAGAGGCCGACCCCCGGCCAGCTTGGGACCTCGAGGCCCGCCGGCCTCTGATAGGGTCCCCGCTGCCGGTGGAAGTGTGCAGCGCATGCGATGGACATCATCCATTAATGAAAACGTCATGCGCTCATACTTTGGGGCTACAGAGGGGGGAATTAACCTGACTGCGTATCGTAGTCGGATGCTCTCTCTGTTTCAGGTGCTTGAGCCAGCTGTCAATGTTTCGGTCCAACGACTATCGGATCAGGTGCGGGTCATTCAGCGTAATCGTATGTTGGATGACGCCGTACTTGATAGACTGCGCCTGGAATCACAGAGTAGCCGTGTTTCACCTGCTACAACACCGGCCGCGGTGCAACGTCTGCCCACTGCTTCACCGCGACCCGTCCAGGTTGGTGACGCCGATGATGACGCGGCTATATCTGTGAGTACCCAATGTAATGATCGATTGAGGGGCGCTTTGGAGGACGCATTTCGAGAGTACCGTTCCACACCGCCGGGGCTTAGACCTCGTCTACCTCGTTTGCCCATGCACAAGAGAAATAGGGCGCTGGTGTGTGCTCTAGATTCACAGCTATCAAATTGCTTTGATAGCAGCAAAGACCTCACTGATACCCACTCAATCTTGTATTGTGCGGCTGTAGCGGCATGTCGTGTAGCTCATGTTAAATTTCCTAATTGTGACAGAGCTACACGACCAGCTGTGCCAGCTTGGCAGTGCAGGATAGAGCACCGTATCGGTGAGGCTAGAGCACTCATCGGTAAGCTTATCTGCTTCAGGGAGGGCAACACTCGCCCTAGGGTGATGCGCTTTGTGAGGCGGGCATTCTCGGGGACTGATATTAGTCCTCGAGATTATCTGCCCTGCGTCACAGAGCGTATCGACTTCCTGAAGCAGAAAATCTATGCATGGGCAAACCGTATTCGTCGGTACAAGCGGCGAGTGGAGCGGTACACTCGGAATCGTACATTCCAAAGCAACGAAAGGTGGGTTTACAGGGATTGGGAGCGATCGGACCAAGGTGTGACTGATACGCGCCTGCCGGATGATGACGCCATGTGTTCATTTTGGCGCAGCATTTGGTCGGCGCCTGTCAGTCACACCGAGGGTGATTGGATTCGAGAGGTCGAGCGCGCATGCGATCTTTTACCAGAAATGGGGGCAATTACCATCAGCCCCCAAGATGTAGCCCGTGCAGTCCGTCCATTGCCTAACTGGAAATCTCCTGGGCCGGACGGGCTGCACAATTTCTGGGTTAAATGGTTCCAAAGGTCGCACGCTCGCTTGGCATCTCAGTTCCAGTCTGCCTTAGAGTCAGGGTCGCTGCCCCAGTTTCTAACGACAGGAATAACCCACCTGCTCCATAAATCAGGTAGTACTGCGGAACCCAAAAATTATAGACCGATCACGTGTTTGCCGACGGTCTATAAAGTTCTTACATCCATTCTGAGAGCTAAAATCAATAGTCATATTGAGACAAATTCTATCATGTCTGCCTCTCAGAATGGATGTAGGAACGGGTCCCGCGGTACTAAGGAGCTGCTCCTCATCGATATTGCCATTAGCCAACAGGTTCGACGTTCTCGGAAGAATCTGTCGGCATGTTGGATAGATTATAAGAAGGCATATGACTCTGTTCCTCATACATGGCTCATGAGGGTGCTAGAACTGTATAAAGTTGATGCAACTCTGCGCACCTTCCTGTTGTCATGTATGGGGCAGTGGAGAACAGTCCTTCACTATCCGGGATGTCGACAGATTCAGGAGAACAACGAACCGATAAGGATTGAGCGTGGCATATTCCAGGGTGATAGTCTGAGTCCACTGTGGTTTTGCCTAGCCTTGAACCCGCTCAGCACACTGCTGGAGGGTTCTGGCTTAGGTTACCGGTTGAAAAGAGGCGGTCAGGTCATATCTCACCTTCTTTACATGGACGATCTGAAACTCTTTGCTCCCAACAACTTGCAGCTGGTGGAGCTACTGAAGGTAACTGAAACCTTTAGTAGTGCCATCAGGATGGAATTTGGTGTGGACAAATGTGCAGTCATACATGTAAAGAGAGGTGAGATTATGGAATCCGTGGGAATTCAACTCTCGGATTCCATACACCTTAGATCCCTCTGCTCAACCGAAACTTACAAGTATTTGGGTATGTCGGAATCGTTAGGCATCAATACTGATGACGTGAAACAATCGTTGAAAGAGCGCTTCTTTGGACGCCTGAATAAAGTACTCAATAGTCTTTTATCAGGCGGAAACAAGGTGCGCGCTTTCAACGGTTGGGTCATGCCGGTATTGATGTATTCTTTCGGCATACTCAAATGGACTCAGACAGAACTTGACGCCCTGGATAGGAGGGTCCGCACACTACTTACCGCAAATCGGATGCATCACCCACGGTCATCGGTGATGAGACTGTATATCCCGCGGAAGTGCGGGGGTCGTGGCTTCTTAAATGCTAAGACCCTGCACAACCGCGAGGTATGCAGTCTCAGGGAATACTTCCTAAAAACCGACGTGGGTATGCACCGAGATGTGGTAGCGGTGGACAAGGGCCTCACTCCGCTCTCCTTGGCTAACGAGAACTGGCGCAAACCTATAGTACTGGATACTAATGACCGCAGGGAAGTATGGCAGAGCAAGGAGCTTCACGGACGCTTTTACCGGGCCTTACATGGGCCCGATGTAGACCTGTTAGCGTCCGTATCTTGGCTGCGTTTCGGTGACCTCTTCGGGGAAACTGAAGGTTTTGTCTTTGCGATTATGGACGAAGTTATGATGACGAACAACTACCGGAAATATATTGTGAAGGACGGTACGGTTGACATTTGTCGGGCATGCCACCGACCCGGGGAATCAATCCGACACATTATTTCTGGGTGTCCTCATCTAGCTAACGGAGACTATTTGCATAGACACAACCTCGTAGCCAGGATTATCCACCAGCAACTTGCTCTTAAATACAATCTTGTGGAATCAGAGGTACCGTACTATAGGTATGTGCCCGACCCAGTTCTCGACAATGGCAATATAACGTTATATTGGGATCGATCTATCATCACTGACAGGACTATTGTTGCCAATAAACCTGATATAGTGGTGATAGATCGACTAGAGCGTCGCACAATGATTGTTGATATAGCGGTCCCTCATGACGAGAACCTCGTGAAAGCTGAGAAAGATAAGCAAACTAAGTATCTTGACTTGGCTCGCGAGGTTGTCGACATGTGGGAAGTGGATAAAGCAATCATTGTGCCGATAGTCGTAACGGCCAATGGCTTAATAGCCAAGAGCCTCGAACAACATCTGAGGAGGCTCTCGTTAGGCAGCTGGATCAAGGGCCTGATCCAGAAAGCAGTACTCCTAGACACGGCGCGTATAGTTAGGAGATTCCTCTCTCAGGAGCCCTGACCGCCGGCAGCTTGGACTCTGTTCCCGATGCCGGTGGGCTACTATTTTTTATATTTTTAAATGTTTTTTTTAATGTGTTTTTTTTTTTAAGGAAATATTTAAAAATATAATAAGTATGTAATATAATAAATAAATGGAATAATAATAATAATAATTTACTATTTTTTATATTTTTAAATGTTTTATTTTTATTTTTTATTGAAATATTTAAAAATATAATTTATATGTAGATATCTATACGAATAAACGAAATAATAATAAATAATAATATTCCACAACTATCACACAACGCCGTCTAGTCCCAAGCTAAGCAGAGCTTGTGTTATGGGTACTAGACAACTGATAAACATACTTATATATTTCTAAATACATACTTAAATAGATAAATGACACCCAGACACAGAACAAATGATCGTGCTCATCATACAAACATTTGTCCTGGGTGGGAATCGAACCCACGACCTCCGGCATAGCAGTCAGGGCCACTAACCACTAGACCAACAGGCTTGTCAAACATAGGAGTTGGTTTTAGTCAGTAAAAGTCTGACACGCCCTCCCGCTCAGCCCAAAGGTGGGAGAAGTCATTGGATGATTTTCCACATAAAAAAACATCGTTTTAATCATTCTTCACATTACAATATTTACAATTCAAAAATCAATTTCAAAACCAATCCTGTTCATCGGTCCACCTTGTAGGGGGCATTCCAACACTGCGTCTTCCCCAACGGGCATCTGATCTGCGAGCGATGTGCCCTGCCCATTGCCATTTAAGTTTAACTCTTAACTACATTGCCTTACTAACCCAATGATTGCTACATTACTGTAAAAAAACCACTAAAGCAGCAGCTGTAGCAACAAAAACCTGTAATAATATTGTAACAGCAAAACATTGACTTACATAATTACTGACATCTGTCTGTACTGCAAATGTTGACCATAAGACTCACAATTAAGATTCTCTAAGATGTAATACTGGTGTAATTTGATAATTAACAGTGTACAGCAGCTGGCGTTGTTACATGATGTAAGAAGGTGCAGAAAGTTCATTTCGTTCATTGCCTTTCTTTTTTCATTCTTTGACGAAAAGGCTGTCCACCTTTAGTGGAACTTATTTAATTATTTAATTTTCATGTAACACAAAAGTACAAAGGGTGACTTAATGCCTTAGATACTTTTTACCAGTCTACCTACGGTGGTGAAGAGATAATATGGCAGGTGCATAATTTTTTTTGTCTCCTTTATCAAATAGTATAAAGTATAGTAGATGCAGTGCCAGTCTCAAAGACAAAGTTGAAATGTCCCAAAATTATTAACTGATTCCAGCGATAATTTGATTATCTGAACGAAGTCCCAGTGCAGTACCACTACAAACTACACTGTTCTTGACGTAAAACCGCTTAAAATCGCAGCAGTTATTTAAATGATTTTGACGATAGATTTGAATAGTACTTATGTGTCGTTACTATTCAAATTTAGCGTCAAATATGTAGTTGCGGACCGACTAACAGACCATTGTCATTCGACTACAAAATAATACGTAAGAAATATTTTATTTTTTCTTCTGAAATTTCTGTACTATGGTATCTAATGAGATGAGCGGCGCGTGCGCAAGTTGCTCTTGTATTGTGGTCACCGGTTCCTCGTAATCTCTATATGGAGTTGTGGGAGATGCCTGTGACAAAAAAAAACCTTGAATCATAATTACTTTATTGGAATTATTAGCATTGAGAAGTATTTTCTTGGTAAATGGTAAGATGAAGATGGATTTTTGAGTAGACCTGCAAGTTTTACTTTATTGATATGTGCCGTTTATATTGTGCTCGGTGCATTAGCTAATTATGCACGCTTACAGGTGGACTCTCAATCGAGCGCAGAGTGGTTGGCAGCTGGTATATGTGAGTTACCTGTAATCAAGGTGGCCTGGAATCAAGATGAATGACATACGATTGAAGCAGCGGACTTCTGTAGGCTGATGATGAAGAGTAAAATTATTAAAGCAAGTCACCGCTACCGGCCCACACTGAAAACCAGGGCTGTGGACTCGTCACATTAAAAAAAAACAAACCGTTTTTTTTGTTTTGCGCGGATGTGACGCATATTTTCCCTATAGAATAATTATATTTGTAAGCTAGTCTTAACATTGCTTAATTTCTCGCAAATAAATGGTTTTTCTATCTTTTCTTTTAAGTATATGTAATAAAGCATTGTCAGCTATCAATTAATTTGGGGAATTGATTGATAGGTCAATGCAGTAAGCCAAAAAAAAAACGCCATTTGTACTTAAGACTTTTGTAATTGGCTCCGAAATAGGTCTCAATTAAAAATACCCAAGTAGGTTTTGTTAATGATTGCTACAGATGGAAATCTTAAAATGGTTTTTGGTTGTGATCATTTAGTAGCACCCACAGGGTTATTAGAGGTTGTCCATGTATGGGTTATTGAAAATCCAGTCATTAAGTAAATCAATAATCAATCGGCACAATGACAATAGTAACGATGATTGCAACGTATGATTGCAATGACTGAGTCGTAGAAATATATTTTCTCATGCTTTAATTTTTGATTTTAGATTTCATTTAGAATCTGTGTAGAAAATAGTGCTCACCAATAAAACAAGACTTCGTCTTCAAAAAACAGAAGCAATTTTATATGTTTTGTTTTCTAAAGGATATCTTGCTTGTAGCTTTAATGGTAATAAACTTCTATAGTGGTGAAGATAAGACTGTTAGGTAGGTATAAGCAATAACAATGGGAATCACGCATTCAGAAATTATTATCTAAGGAGCTGTACCTATAGTTCTGCTAACGAGAAAATGGTTTTCTACAATTTATAAGTAAACAGGAACGTAAAACGTTAAAAGAATTCGTTAAATTTTTTAACACATTCGGTGCCAAGGACTCAGTATAAGGATCGTACAATAATTGCAAAATCTAAGTATGCTTAGCACTCGCTAGCAGGGTCCTGGAAATCAACACAAGTCTACAATAGTTACGGATAAGGGCCTAGCAACACATTACCACGGAGCGACTGCGGCACGGTGCAGCGTCGTGCAAATAGACGGTGCCCGTTACGATGCCGAGTCGTACCACGACATCGTGTGGTTTAACTTTAGGTGGGTCGTAGGGCTCTTTGGGCCAGGACTGATTCCCAAATGATCCCAAATTCCACCTATAAAATGAATATTTGAGCCCCACGACCCCTTTAGGCACACGATGTGGTACCGTACCAGGACCTCTATATTTCCACCTTCTTCATGTGTTACATGAAGTTTTAATAAATAAATAATAAATAAATAAATAAGTCCCCTCTTTGAGGAGTGGCTGGAAAGACAACATGGCGTCCTTACCTTCCGCATGACACGCATGATTCACACCGGATATGGTAAGTTCGGGAGGTTCCTGCACCAGATTCGTGCGGAAGAAACTCCTGGGTACCAGCATTGTGTGGATCGCCCGGAGGACACGTTGGAGCATACGGTAGAGGTGTGCCCCGCCTGGGCTTAGCACCGCCGTGTCCTCGTGGGGGCGATCGGCGGCAGTGATCTCTCGCGCTGGACCTTGGTACAGGCCATGGTCCAGAGTGAGGAGGAGTGGCAGGCGGTCGCCTCCTTCTGCGAAGCAGTAATGCTAGCAAATGAGGAGGCCGACCGCGCGAGGCAACGGTACTCTCGCCCCAGCCGCCGGGATTCCGATCCCGATTACCGGCCACCGTAGGCGCGGGCTTGCGGACAGTGAGCTCTAGAATGGGTAGGTCACTGTTCGACCGTCCGGTAACCGTCCGGACCGAGCCCAAGTCGTCGACGGCGCGTATTGTTCCACGCGCGCCTCAGGGAGATGTCAGCAAATCGTAGGGGCCCAGCAGGGTCGAAGCCTACTGGGGACACGGGTAATATGAAAGTGAAACACGGGGCCCTGGGACGAAGGCAAAGAAGGAACAGGAGTGGGTTTTAGTCAGTAAAAGTCTGACACTATCTCGCGCTCAGCGCAAGAGCGAGATTTGTCATTAGATGATTTTCCTACCTAAAAAAAAACCTTGTTAAACGTCGACACAGCACATTGGTAATGTGGCCAGGCTCTAAAGCAGCCATGTTATTAAACACAGTCTCTAGTGGGCCAAAATCATGAAGACCATTGACGAGATGGGCCACAGAATTTAATTTTAAAGAAAACCAACTACTGAAAATCTTAACGAAAAAAAATCACATGTAAACAAATACTCGTAAGTATATTGGTTAAATTTCCAATAAAAGAAGACATTACAGATATTAATTTCTTTTGCTAAATGTTTGACGTCTTTTGTCTTTAATCTTTTTTTTGGTGGTTGTAAGCTCTGCTTAGTTTGGGACTGTTTTGTGTGAAAGTTGCGGAATATTATTATTATTCTTTGAATTCCATTCAACCGTTCGTTTGTTTAAGAAGTAACAAAACATACATACACACACTTACAAACTTTTGACTTTATAATATTAGCATAATAAACTTCATAAAATCAGTTTTCGGCATCAGACAGACACAATAATAGTTTGTAATAAAATAATTAGAGAAACAGCCGTTAGTTGACTAAGCGAGGCGTTTTACAGTTAAGTAATTAACAAACTTAATCGTTCGACCCAGATTCGGCCGAAGCCGATTCTTGCTTAATATTTATTGCTCCTAATAAATATAAAGGTTAAGCTGCTCCAGAAAAACAATGGACAGTAAATCGAAACTTTTAGTAGAATAAGATTGTGGAAAAAGTTTCTGTGTTGATCATATCAAACTAAATCTAGCTCACGGAGGGAGCGCCAAAGTGTCACTAGAACGGTGGTTGTTGAAAATCAGCATCGTAGATTGCTGGATTTGCCCAGCGTCACGGTATAAGCTGAGCAACCACCTATTTTTGTCTAGATGCGACGCACAACTTGGATTTATATATTATATTTGTTTTTCTTAGATTATTGTTTATATTTATATTATGTTATGTCAGTCTCTGTCGGTCGGTGCAATAGACAACCACAGACTAAGCTGTAGACATCAGTCAACTGTGTTTATTGTCTAGTGTCTATAGTGCAGCACAGTTATGCCCGGTTTGCACATGGCCCGACAGATTGCTGTATTTTATTGTGCGTCTATTTGGGCAGAATAGACATGTTTTCTTCTTTTTTTTTTCTTTCAAAATATCTAAACTAATATTATGAAGAGGAAATATTTGATTTTTTGTTTGTTTGTATGTTACGATTTAACTCAAAATATATTCGACCGATTTTAAAAAATCTTTCATCATTAGAAAGCTACCTTTTTACTTGTTACTCAGTTAAAAAGGTAGCTAATTTAATAAGCTATATTATATTTTCAAAAAAAAAAAAATGAGATCTTTACCTAAATTGGAACAATGTAACCCAAGATATCAAAATGATGCCGATAAAAGTCATTAATTTGTGTGTGCTGCGAAAACTAAAAATGATAAAACAAAATAATGTACTATGACTTTGCAGAACACATCATTATCTATATAAAATTTCGCGACCCTATATGCCTAATTATTATAGTTATTTTACAATAACTACTATTTTCAATTTAAAAACTGAATTTATTCGCCGCCTCTAGAAAAGGTATTTAATATTACCTCGGTATTAATCCATAAAGTTGTTATAAATAGAGCTATACAATTTGGGCACGAATAAATGTTTTTAGGATATTTGAGTCCTGTTTATCCGCAATGTAGGATGCTGTTAGTGCTGCCCTGGACTCTGCTTAGTAACGAAGCGAGCAGCTTGCACACGACAGTGCGGAAACCATATCCCTGGCCTCCGCAAATATACCGGAGGCACTACAAACTACAAAAGCAGGGTAACCCTACCAACATCCCAAGTCCATTGCCAATGCGTGATAAGTAATAAGATAAGGGTGCCCTTTTTTGAGGTAGGAAATTATGAAATAGCTCCCACCGCTCTGGGTAGAGTGATTACTGTTAGGGTTAATAGGACACCAAAGGAAAGACTGTATTAAGGATTTCAGTAATAATTGTTTATTATCCTTTTCTTTATATTGGAGGGTGTGTTTTTGGTAATATTACGTGAGACGTGTGCTCCTAAGCAAGGCTAAAGGAATACAGTTACTGTAACCATACCAGGGATTTCAGTCAAGTGGTGACAAGGGGCTCAGACCATTCAATACAATATTTGTTGTTTAGAAAGAGAAAGACCATAGTATTGAGCGTACTTCTAAAACTAGCATATTTCTAAAGTAAATTGTGGCATCTTTGAGCGTAAATAAATATATGGAGTATGAAAATAGCAAAATAGTTACCGTAAAGGTAAAAAATATTTTTAACGAATAAATTTAGCAAGTTTTTCATAATATCCTATACGCCTAAAGGTCTGTTCTCAAAATTTTACGCTTTCTTTATAAATAATTGTATATTTTATGTGAGTTTTTTTTTCGGTGGGAAAATCATCCAATGACATCACCCACCCTTGGGCAGAGCGAGAGATAGTGTCAGACTTTTACTGACAGACAACAGGAGTGGGTTTTTTAACCCACTCCTGTTCCTTCGTTGCCTTTCATATCGGGGCCGAATCTGAGTGTGTATTTGTATGTGCACTAACTTTTTATTGCTAATGACGGCGTTTTTATTGCTAATGACGGCGTTTTTCGTATTTGCACATGATGTTGTATAAGTTAACATGTATTTTAATCTCACCCATTAACGAGTACGAGCCGCCGACCAGTAGGTAGTACTAGTACATCCTAGATGAGAGATCCTAACTTAGCTAACACAAACTTCCTAAGACGAAAATAACCTTATAGCCTTAAAGAGGAAAAAGGAGCATTACCTACTATGCATATGAATTGTTCACATTATTTAAAACAAAAAAAAGTTCAATTGACTCGCTTATAAGCTCTTCATGTAAGCTATGCTTAGATTTCAATGTAAGGGATATTTATTTTTGTAGCTTAAGCGTCGGTTTTTCAGGGCGTATCCAATGTTTGCTCGCGACCCACCAGAGGGTCGCAATCATATAGGAAATATTACCCTAGATATTCTGACTTTACGAATTACAGAAACGGACCACATACCATATTTTATAAAACCCTGTGTACTGTAGCAGTAACTCTCTCTCAGATAAACTGTACATACCTACTTGGCTAAAGTAAAACTGATTAACTTTAGTCGGCACTCAAAATGGGTTGTCCCAAAATTAACGCAAGATTTGAATTTGCCGCCATTTATGCAGTAAAGTGGTGGCAACCCCAAAAAATAAATAAAAAAAAAACTATGTTTTCTATTTAATTCAAATC
Organism: Mythimna impura; assembly: GCA_905147345.3. Classification (NCBI taxonomy): domain Eukaryota; kingdom Metazoa; phylum Arthropoda; class Insecta; order Lepidoptera; family Noctuidae; genus Mythimna; species Mythimna impura. The sequence continues at coordinate 14,223,289 of LR990357.1, read as the reverse complement.
TTGCGTTAATTTTGGGACATCTTATAGGTATGGGAGTTTTCTTTGTTCAGCGTCATTGGTTTTTTTTTTACCAATACATCATAGTGGATATCCGTGGTATAGACCGCTCGCTCTAATTTTGTATCGTGGTTTTTAGAACGGTACGCTTTTCCTTTGATTAAACCATCCCAGAAAACGGGTGTAATATAATAGCAATTTATAAAGTGTCCATATTAAAGTAGTCGTTATACAACACAAGAGTTTCTCATTTCTACCTCGTTACGAGTACCAAGATGTTTGCAATATTTTGTTATTTTTATTATTGTATATTAGGTACATATTGAAAATTAATCTCTGATTTCCTTGGTCACGACGAACAACTTTACCAATTTTATTCACTTTTTTAAAAAGTTTTTTTGATACTGCAGAAGGTTCTTATGGAAAATTAAAAAAATCAGAAAACTACAGCTATTTAATCTTTGCGCGTTTGACAGTTCGTGTGTGCATTTGACAGTTCGTGTGTGCGTTTGAAAGTTCGTGTGTGCATTTGAAAGTTCGTATGTGCGTTTGACAGTTCGTGTGTTTGACAGTCCATATCTAAGACAGAACAACGTTAGTCGGGTTAGCTACTAGTACATAATGTAGATGTGGTATCATATTTTATAGAGGTCCAAGTCTTAGTGATGTCTCTAAAAAATCTAAGGAATGACGTTATTGGAAAACATGATTTTATTTCGGTTTATCTTACTAATATTATAAAGGCGAGTGAGTGTGTACGTTTGTTACTCCTTCACGCTCGAATGGCTGAACGGATTTTGATGGAATTTGGCACACGGGTACACCATGTCCTGGAATAGTACTAGAGTGTCCTTTTCACTCCAGGTGTATGATATCTTGGGATAATTTTCTATTTTCCGGCGGGCGAAGCTGCTGGCAACAGCTAGCAGATTCGTAAAGGTCACGTCGTGTCGGTTTTCAGAGGTCGTTACCGTACTTAGTATGTCTTCGCAAATATAATGATTATATATATAATATTATAGGCGAAAAAATGTTCGTTATTTGATCATGCTAGAGTTTTCTTACTACCTAATGATTTTGTTTGTGTGTGTAATGATAAATACTATAAAAAAAGTCTTAGAGACTATGACATTTTTTTTCCTACTTCATTGTTTACTATAAATAAATAGGTATTTGCAGAGTGGTTTGATAGCACATTATCACAATTTATTTTCATTTTAAAAACATTTTCCTACACTAGGATACTCTTTTATCGTGGGTTCGTTCACAAAAATTAATTTTTGTATACACCAGACTGTTCAGATACACCAGTCACCCAGACACGGAACGACTATCTTTTCCATATAAATATTTGCTTCAAGCGGGAATCGAGCCTGCGACACGTAGCGTTGCAACCAATCGTTCAACCATTGCGTTAACCGTACCGTCTTGTTCTACCAGTGTGATTGTTAATGATACTTTTTATTTCAGGAAAGTATAACGCATTAAAGTAAAGCTTCCAATCGTTTTACCAGTGCGCAAATTGTGTCGTCAAAATATCCTAATCAAATTCTTCGTACGCATTATCATTTCAGCCGAGAGACGAGTTCCTTGTTGGACATAGGCCTCCCCTAAGTGTGCGTCTCATATTCATCAGATTCCCGCAACCTTCCCCAGGTCATCGGACCACCTTGTGAGAGGCCTACCAACTCTGCGTCTTCTGGTACGCGGTCGCCACTCCAGAACCTTTTGGCCCCATCGACCATCTGTTCTGCTAGTAATGTGCCCTGGCCACTACCACTTAAGTTTGGTGATTCTTGCGCATATCAGATTCTTGTTCGGAGCATGACAAGTCTTCTTCTTCCACATTTCGGTATTACTCGTCAACTCAGTGTGAGCTGTTGCTTTCTTTTTCGGCAAGTCATGTTTTAGACAGTCCATCTATCGTTCCTTTGGTATTCTCCTAATTTAGTAAAGGCTTCTACCAATTCAATGCTTCTACCGTATTCTATTCTATTGATAGAATGTGGATAGAACTTCACTGGGCTGCATAAATGGCGAGTCGTTAATACAAAGTGGGATAGTCTCTTATATACATATAGGAGGTACTTACATACCAGATAGTGACTTTTAAAGAACAGTACAGATTACGTAACAGGCTTGTTTCTGTACGCCAAAAACTTTCCAGGATGACCCATTGTGACCATATAATGTAGTTATCTTGGTAATAAGCATAATACTGCAGGCAGTAACTCATGCATTAGATTAGGCGTGTGTAACTTTTTACTGAACCGACTCACTGTTCCGAAACATTTTAGTGATCCGAAAGATTAGAACAGCATGTTTTAAATGCATCATTTGGAACAATTGGAACACTGAAACACTCTACCCTAAGACAAGTGACCTGCAGTATTTTTAAAGTTCAAATTAAAACGTAAATAGTGTAAATATAATTAATGACTGCACTAAAAATATCTACTTAAAATTATTCTTAAATCAAAATTCAATTAAACAAAACTATTAGTGTATATGACGCGACGTAAAAGATCATGCGCTGATGTTCCAAATGATATCTACTTATCATCTAACATTTATCTGTCTCAGTGTGACTATGATACGACGTAACAGATCACGATTCATTTGAGTCGATGTTCCAAATTTTCCGTTTGTACCTTTTGAGTCGCTGTTCCAAATGTTAAAAATGATACATTTCACTGTTCCGGAACATTTCAGTGATTCACATGCAAATGTTCCAATCGCAGAGCTGACACACTTTACCCACGCCTATATTAGATAACATCCTCTCGATGGCAGTAACTTATAGTGCAAAAGCATTGCAGTAATGCATGCATTGCTTATAGCAACCGTTGCATAATTTATCTTTCCTTTGAGAATGCTAACTGTTCTGCGCGGTCTTGCCCCTTTTCTTGGTGGGTGGAGCGAGAGAGAGTATCAGACCTTTACTGACACGTCCTCTTGATTGAATCCACCTATGTTCCTTCTAATCAATGTAAATGTAATGTATATCTTAATTCTAATCTTGGACCTCACAAAGACGATTAAGGACTCTGGCACTCTTTCGTTTGTCGACATGGTGAAGAAGGGGTCAAATGATTTCGTTCGACCAACCAATTTAAACTCCGTGGCCATATATCATAACAACAAATTAAAGTCCAGTGACGAAACAAAAGTCCTTGTGCAAAAGATTATACGACCAGATCTAGTCCAGCTGCATATATGCGTGGTGTCCGTAAGACTAAAAACGGAGGCGTTATAATCAGTACGGAGACAAAGGATGACGCAGATAAAATCAAGTACGCAGTCCAGCAATATGCATCCGGACTTACCACCGACGAATTCAGCAAGCGCAAACCCCGGATCGTGGTTGTAGGAGTGCCGTCCTCTTTGGCTGAAAATGAAGTCTTCAAGTGCATTTACGAATAGAATGTATCCGAAAAATTTCCAATGATTTCCATAGAGTCCTTTTTGACCATGGTTAAGTCACAAATCGGGGAAAAAAGATTCGCAGACTTGTAGGTTGAAGTTCCAGCCAACATACGAATACCATCGAAAATCCTCGACTGGGAGATTAGAGCTCTTGTTCTAATTTCCCAGTCGAGGATTTTCTTAAATTGGACTTTCTGCCCAGTCAGGGACTTCACCCTAGTTACGAGATGCTGCAAATGCCAGCAGTATGGACATGCAGCAAAAACCTGTAGAAAGGTCAATTCGACTGTGGTGAGACAGGACACCCGATGTCCGAGTGCTCAAAGAAAGCGGACTCACCGAAATGTGCAACTTGCTCTCGCTTCAAAAAGCCCTTCAACTATAAAACGGGAGACGCTGAGTGTCCTGCTAGGAAAATAGCGGAATATAGGTAATTATATTAACTCAATCGATTATGAGGGCGCCTAGAGCGTCAATCTCAAGCCCAAACTTCCGTGTAACGCTTACTGCTGACTCAAAATTCCAGTGTGCAGACCTACAAACCATCGTTTTTCTTTATATTTAAACATATTTGTCCAATATAAACATATTTTTTTAGTATTATCGCAACCTCGACTTTTACCCAATTACTAATTCTGCTGACGCAAAATCATGTGTGTGTAACTAGAGAATAAAGTGCAAGAAACAGTTTTAAAATACGAAATAACATAATTGTGACTTTTAGTGTTTTTAAGTAAATTAGGTATTATAATTTAATTATATATAATTTAATAATATAATTATATATAATTTAATTATATTTTTCCATAATTAGAGACTTTGAATGTTAAATATTGTTATGAATTTTATTGTCCTACAAAACCATAGTGTAAGAGCTTCTACCGCCTGTGATACAGGTTTATCTTAGTACAGGCACAGAATAAGAAATAGTACGTACAGGCACTTAACATAGCCATACCTTTGTAATTATTTCTAAGATTTTATGTAACTATTTTATCAAATTTTAACTCTGAATAAATATATTATTGTATTATTATTATTAATGCCCTTTGCGATCCAGAGCTAAGGTAACGTTTTTGAATAATCCCGCAACCCTGGCAGATATCGGCCCCTTCAATCCTGCTGTCATCTCTTTGAGGTTCGTGTGGAACCCAGATTTGGTTCTTATCGGACAATGAGTTATCCATTGTTCGCCGCCCGCTCCACAACCGCGTCTGGTGAAGACCTGCGTCAGGTAGAAAGTGCAGACGCCGTAGTGCCTTTCCTACCACAACTTAAATAGTGGTTCGCCGCGACCGTGGCGTGCGTGCCTGGGCATGCCATCGCTGGTGTAGGGTTGCAACAGCCACTGTCTTCATATCGCAAAGTCTTACCCCTGGGGTCTATAGGCAACTGGCTTAAGGAAAATATTTTTGTTACAAAAAACCCGTCAAAAACAACATTTAAAAATAAAAGTATCCCTCCAGTATCAGGAACAAAATCCAAGCCATTGGCGGTCAGGGCCCCAAAGAGAGGAACCTTCTTACAAAACGAGTAGATTTTTTTTTTAAATTATTGATATGCTCGCGCTTGACTGAATCGATGATGTGGTCGACGGTGGAGCACGCTTGCCTAGAAGTAACCTTCTTTACTATTGATTTAAAGACTCCGGTCGAGAATTACATTCCTTAACTGTGCGCACAATGAACGTGTTCTCAAAACGTTTTGTGCGTATTGATGGGATGTCCACCATAATATACCGGTGACGCGTCGCCGTACGTCTAGTGGTCCGATGATGGAACGTGTCCAGGAGTATGTACCACTTTCTGAATCAAGCCCATGATTCAGCCGTCTAACGAGAGCCTTATTTATTTATTTAAACTTCATGTACCTACAGTAGTGGCACATATGCGGACTTAATGCAACAAGGCATTCTCTACCAGTCAACCTATGGTCAGCCTTCTGATTAGCACTTCATTAGTTTAGATTTTATCTCTTATTTTAGTTTCACCTTATACCACGTGCCTATAAACAAACGCCTCTAACATAACGTTGTGATTTATTTGCGTTAACACCTCTAATTAAGCGGGTTTACAAGAAAATAATTAATTTATTCAGTCCCTTGGAAGGATACCGTAAAACCCCGGGTTATATTAAAGCTTCAGGTGACAAGAACATGCCCCGTTCTTTTTCCTTGTCGTGTTCACAAATCGGGATTCCACGCGAAATGAAATGATACACTTCTTGTCTACAATTTTTCGCTTCAGGGGCATTTTGTTTTTTATATTTTCTTTCACATATATTGAACTCGTAAATAAACTTAAATGCTACTGGGTCTGAGAGTAAACGACAATTCTTTAGTATAAATGTTTTTGCCCGTAGGGCCAGATTAGAGCGGGAGAATCTGGATCGAATAGCGTTTCTCTCCAGAAAATATTTTCTGCTGATACGATTTGATTCGAGAGATATTGGATCGGTTTAAGGTTCACTTATATATCTTCAAACATTTGATACATTCAGTTTAGTCTCTACAAACGTATTTCTTTTATACGGGAATCCCTAAACAAACGGATCTTTTTCCTTTTATTATGTTCCAGTAAGATGAGGAAAAAGATACCTCATAATGCCAAGCATATTAATTATAATTAAAAGCTCCAGACAGGGTATCGTCTGGGAATACTATGTGGAGTTTAAAGTCCCTTTTCCTTAGTTAATACAGCGAGGGACAATGAACTTTAACTACTCTCAGTGATAAGAGTAGTGACTACTGTCCAGATTGTAAGTACATATACATTATTATATCAAAGTGTACCCATTCTTCCAGACAGTATGATGAAAACATTGGACGAGTACCTATAGGAAAATATTGTGTCATAATGTGCGCACCTCACGAGGCGCTGGGCCGAACGTGTTAAGGATATTACTATCCTTTTTTGAGGTAATTGTGTAAAAATAAAAGTTTCAAATCTGCATACTAGATTTTACAAAAAGTCATATTCCTCGTAAAGCTCACATGATAGGTTTTAATTTCCTTCTTCATCTTAGCAAGGCAATTTTTCTAAGTTCGTCAAAATCGGTTTATCCGTTTCGGAGCTGTCCCCAACCTCCAGAAATTAAGTCCCGTTCCCGCGGAATAATAAAAAGTAGCTTAAGTGACACATTATAACATTAGCTATATCTAAGTCCCGTCAAATTTAGTTCAACCGTTTCAAAGATGCATTCCTTAGTTTGAAATCCCATTTTCGTGGGAAAATGAAAGTAGCTTAAGTTACTGCTGGTAATATCCGTCAGTGAAAATCGCGATTAAATCGGTCTACACATTTAAAGAGTTGTATTTTTCTTCTCTGCCGACCTTTTCGTTTACTTGTTATGGGCATATGGACCGAATTTTCCTTGTCACAGACCTCATGAGTCGCACATAGTACACATCCAACCCGGGACGTATTCGGTTTAGACAGACTATCGAGCTGCATCTTCATTCGTCCCTGTCCAATTTGATCAAAGGCACGATCGTTCAGCCATGATACGTCCAAACACACACAGATACTGAGAACCGTATTTAACCTTCTATTCACCGAAACTTTGTAGTCATTTATTGAGAAAGCGTTTCATGAAATGAAGTCCAAAATCTGACCTTTTCATTAATTATTAACAAAATGTTTGCGCTTACCGATATTCTCTGCGATATCAAAGTCATTAACTTAAACTTTCTCTTTTGTGACGTTTTCACAATAAACTCAGTTTTAATCACTTACCACTTTAAAGTTAAAATGTAATCATTTCAAAATTTAGCTTTTGAAGCGACCGGTGGTATCATTTCAGACTGAATTAATGAGTTTTACAACTGTTTAGCTATGTTTTATTACCAACTTTCAGGATATGTAAACTGTTTTGAGATTTAAAATGCATATAGCTTATCGATTCCGAGTGCCGAGTAAAAAATTTTCACGAATAAAAATATAATTGTTATCTAACCATTTAATCAATAAATATATAAAACAAGAATTCTCTTCCGCACACATTAATGGCTAGCCCCTCGTTGGAGGTCTTCAGGGGAAGAATTAGGGAACTTTTCCTGTCAACATGATACATATAATTATAATATATAAATGTATAGGTTTTATTTATTGTATACAGTATGTTTATACGTATTGTGTGCTGTGCACGTATTTGTGTAGTTGATTTTAGTTATAAGTGTGATCTGATTTATGATAACTTAGATTTTTGTTGTGCACTTGTTTGAGTTATCCTCTTATATAAAATTTCTTGCAAATATATTAAGTTTTGCTGTAAGAAAACCCAACTGTGGGTTAAGCTCGCCTTTGTATATCAGCTCTCTAATTTTTAATTAATTGTGAAATTATGTACAATAAATAATGTAAGATAAGAGTGAAATCAAAATCAAAATTGATCCAAAAAATACAAGGTTTAACGAATTTTACCATAGTTATTTTAACTAAGTAAATATATATCTCTCACGGAATCACCGTTTTGTACGGTTACTGTATGGGCGCGACGGACTTAGACGTCAGAGACAATATCGGATTTCTTTTTTTAATGATCAGTTTTGAAGCTTAACATAACTACGTTATTGATGACGATATTTTAATATTATTTCATGTTAGTTTACTAGTGGTACGTAATACGTATCGTATTTAGCAAATAAAAAATATGACATTGATATTTCCTGTTCTAAATCAGAGATTCAAATATTTACAAACATATAAACAAATTAAATGTTATTCCTTTCTAGTTTAGTTCAAATTTAGGTGACAAGGCCAGAACGATCGAACCAATATTTCGAATTCCAATATTCGGTCTTTGGAATGTCTTTGTAAGTCACATAGTAAATTGGACTTTTGCCGATTACAAAATGTAGGTACGAGCTGGTAAAAACATGTGTTGGAAACGTACAAATACTCAGCGAAATTCAAACCTATTTTCTTCTTAATGATCCCTTTGCACGCGACTGTGTAAGCCCAACTTTGGTGTTCTTATTTAGAAAAACTGAAAGGCTTTGTTGACAACGTTGATTTTGATTGAATAGTAGAATAGTTATTAATATAGTTATAGCGGCTTCGTTTTGATTTTGTAAAGCCACGAAGCATGTTTTTCATAAAATGCGCGACGGCACTTCTTTTCAGCCAAAAGACGTCCACTGTTGGACATAGGCCTCCCCAAGTGTCGCCACAATGAACGGTCCTGTGCGTCTCGTATCCATCGGATTCTCACAACCCTTACCAGGTCATCGGTCCACGTTGTAGGAGGCCTTCCAACGCTGCATCTTCCGGTACGCGATCGCCATTCCAGAACCTTTCGGTCCCAACGGCCATCTGTTCTACGGGCAATGTGCTCTGCCCATTGCTACTTTAGTTTTGCGATTTATTTCTGCGGATATATTAATTCCTGATTCGATCACGCAAGGAAACTCCGAGCATAGCCCTTTTCTTTGCCCTTTGGGTGACTTTAAGCCTTCTGATGAGGTCCATTGTAAGCGACCACGTTTCAGAGGCATATGCAATCACTGGTAACACGCACTGATCATAGACTTTCGTCTTGAGACACTGTGGTATGTTGGATAAGAAGATACAGCGCAGCTTACGCTGCTGTTCGGGTTACGTTATATTTTGTCCTAGAAATATTTAATTAAAAAGGTCACAAGTTGGACATCACTGATACTAAGTAAAACACAGGTCACGGCAGGTCATAGCGGGCATTAGGCGCCAGCGCACAGCTGGGTGCGGGAGCAAAACTAACCCCTCAGTCGCCCGGATGGCCCGGTGACCATGCATTTGACAGACAAACAAGTAACTAATATAACAAGTTTATAACTTTGTGATACAGTTTTTTTTTTCATCATTTGGCATCCCCCGCTCTTGAGCGGAGCGGGAGATAGTTTTAGACTTTTACTGACTAAAAACCTACACCTGTTCCTTCGTTGCCTTTTGTACCAGGGCCGAGTCTTCCTTTCAGAAGCATACCCTTGGCCCCAGTAGGCTTCGACCCTGCTGGGCCCCTACGGTTTACTGACATCTCCTTGAGGCGCGCGTGGAATAGTACGCGTCGTCGACGATTTGGGCTCGGTCCGGACCGTTACTGGACTGCGAGCTATCCCGACAGCTGGGGCTCGAGGACCATTGCCTCGCGCGTGCACGTGCAGGCTCCTCCTTTGTTAGCATTAATGCTTCGCAGAAGGAGGCGACCACTTGCCATTCCTCCTCGCTCCGGACCATGGCCTGTACCAAGGCCCGGTTCATAATACAGTTATGAAATTTTGTACATAGATACTTTACATAAAAATACTGGACACGTGTTTCGGATTTCGCATATACTAAAATTAATTTTGTATATCATTTTAAAAAAAACGCCATTTATTGGTAGCGCTCTTAACTTGTATATGTATGTAGGTGTCTGTGGAGGCTTACTCCATAAACGTCCAAAGTTAGACTCGTATTTCTAGACGAGGTCAATTGAGATATTAATTTCCACTGAAACTAAACACGGTCAGACATGAAATGTTACCTAATTGAGGGTAATAGTACTTTAATTGCCAGTTTCAGGCAAAGTGGACAGACTAACTGCCTAACCTTAGTCTAAGGTCATCAAAACACAATCCTGGCGCCTTATTTTGACGTGTTAAAATGTCAAACGTGAGAGCGAGACAGAGGATTGGAGCTATTTATATGTCGTGGCCAGATCTTAGAAATTGATCACTTCATGATATGGCCAACTAAACCTGGCCAGACCGTTTTAAACGTTAAAGTTTGATGATATGACAATCCTTGTTTGGCCTACTTTCTTTAGACCTTTTATTATCATAGAAATCCTACATCAATGATATGGCCAAAGGTTTGACATATCATCAAATGTTACTTTGGGCAAGTTGTTTGTAATCATGAGTACAATCTCGTGTTTAAGTATCGGTCGCTAATTACCAGTCACCCTATATAGCTCCATCTCTTTAACAGTTGCTCGTGATAGCTTTTGCTCGCATTTGGCTCTCGAAATAGACTAAGCAGTTTGGATGCAATTTTTGTGCAGTTTATTTATATTAACTGCATAAAGATCGAAACTCGCCATTACCATCGTTTATTATACAAATCGATGGATGACATATTATAGAATGAGCAACATTAATAAAGTTGGGTAACCAGTTATCAGTATCACCAACCTCAGGGCCCTGAGATAGGCCCTGATGAAAGAATATTCCCCAGGCGATGGGGAATATTCTTCCATCTTCTCGTAACGTCGTCTCCAGAATGCCAAAGTGGCTTGTAGCTATAATGAGAGCCCAAGGTAGCAGTACCAGTTATTAAAATGTAAATAAGGCGTAAAACATACTTATAAATGTTGATTGAGTTTTCGCTGGTAAGTTAGAAATTATTTTTTTTTGGTTTTACTTTTATCTTTTTTTTAAATAAATAAAGATAGCCGATGCAAATGGAGCAGTGGTAGTCGAGTGGTAACGGACCCGACTTACGAGTTGTAAGTCGCGGATTCAAACCCAGCCAGGTGCATTACTTTGTGTAATCTATTTCATCACCACTGTTTTCAAAACGGTGAAGGCAAATATTGTGAGGAAACCGGCATGTCCTAGAACCAAAAATTCGAAGACATGTGACATCCACCAACCCGCATTGGGGCCGCGTGGTTGATTGCGGTCCTTGCCCCCTCTTAGAGAGGAGGCCTGAGTTCCAACAGTGGGAACATTATATGGCTACTATTAATCACACTTCACATCCCACTAATATTGTAAAGGTGAAAGTTTGCGAGTGAGTGTGCGTGTATGTTTATTTTTTCTTCATGCTCAAATGGCTGAACGGATTTCGATGAAACTTGGCAGACGGATAGACCATGTCCTGGAATAGAACTTAAGATAATTTTTATCCCGGAAGTATATTCCCTTGGGATAATTTTCTACTATCACAGCGAGGACGCCGGCAGCAGATGGTGTTTAGTAAACAGCTTTAAAAAAAGTTGATGAATTTTTATTTATTATGGTATTACGAACTGCGTGAGCAGTGTCATCTTTATGAATGTATTTTTAGTCTGTGATTCGATCAAGTCATATCGCCTTGTTAACATTTAATATGGTTGTGGTCTCATTGTAAACGTTTCTTATTTTGAAACTCTAATACCATAGTCTAAGATAGATTACAATTCCTTTAGTCACATAATGTCCACTATATCAAATTGTCCACTGTATCAAAATGTCCACTGTATCAGAATTCTAATTTTAAAATGTCCTGTTATCAAAATGTCCACTTTATCAAATAGTCAATTCTATAACAATGTTTAATTAAAAAATAATTTGAGTAGTCCGGTGTTAAGTTTTGAAGTTAGCGTATATGTATTGACGGCTCACTTCAAGCTCATTTCACCAACATTTTCAGTGGCATGTTTGCACATTCGCACTACTGATATTCTGGCCTCATCTAGTTTAATTTGACGACAAAAATTACGTGTGTTTTTTTTTAAACTTATTAAAAAAATCGTTGCCCCACACTAGGAATAGCTCCAGTATCGTGGTTGCGTTCACAAACATGTAAACTCAAATACATAAGACACCCAGACCCGGAATACTTTGGGTAGCTCGCCGTCCGACCGTCCGGACCGAGCCTAAGTCGTCGACGGCGCGTACTGTTCCACGCGCGCCTCAAGGAGATGTTAGCAACTGTAGTTGCCCAGGGTCGAAGCCTACTGGGGCCAAGGGTCTGATTCTGAAAGGAAGACTCGGCCCTGGTTCGAAAGGCAATGAAAGAACAGGAGTGGATTTTTAGTCAGTAAAAGTCTGACACTATTTTTCGCTCCGCCCAAGAGCGTGGGATGACATATGATGTTTTCTCAACGAAAAAAAAAGACCCGGAATACTTATCTGTAGGCTATACAAATATTTGTCATGTGCGGGAATCGAACCAGCGACATGCAGCACAGTAGTCAATCGCTCAACCATGAACCACCGTGCCGTCATTTGCTAAATAAACATAATTTGCCATTTATTCCATCTCACTCTACCTAAATTTTCACACTAATATTTTCACACTAATATTTTCCCAAAATAGACCGGATGATAGGTTCCACGTAATAAAAAGTTTCCGCTCACCTATTTTTCAAAATGAAGATAGAGTCTTCACGGTCTACCAAAGGCCAATTTATTAAAAATAACTGGCTGTTTGACCTGATTCCGGTGTTCTGGAAAATCTTTTCTTTTTTGATCCGATCTTCGAACAAGCACGCCTTTGTCCGAAATTTTCCTGAAGTCGACCCAGAGCCCAAACGTGTCTTGCATACGCTAGCAGGCACTAACGAAAATAGCCAATATAAATTTTCAACCCTCTTTCACCCGAATCGATCTTAACATCTCAGTGGTAGAGGTCAATTTATGTTTAATGGACAGTAAAATATATTCTGGTAAAATAATAAAGGTGGGTTTCGAGGGATGAATGAACGAATGGATTTCAGTGAATAGAAGCGTAATCCTGTACTAACCGATCGAACCTAAAATTACATATATGTGACCTATAAATAAGTAGCTACTCTGACCTTTAAGCTTGATTTATTAAATTGGGTAATCTTTGTTAGTTATTGTCGTTCGAAGATCTGGAAAGTTAGAGGTGCGAAAGTGTGACAAATACTTTACTAAGGAGTATGGTGCAACCTAACAACTGGGTAAGCTGACTCGGTGACGGACGGTCATCGCAGAGGCGAAGAATATAGGGAAGACTTGGAGCGAAATGTAGTGCGAAGCTCAAGACTAAACGGGATGGCGGTGGACGCATGGGGATACAGAAACTTAAGTAAGTAAGTAGTAACTAGGTTAGGATAATCCATCTATGAAAAATAATGGTGCTGCATACAACTGTGAGGTGTGTAGGAAAAAAACAGGGCAAGTGGCGGCCTGAGGGTTCCGTACAAACTTACCTATGTAAACAGATCAATTTCCGAATGGAGTTTCGAAGATTTTTCCGAATCGCAATTTTTTTTTTGTTTTTGTGACGCAACAACAAATTTACAGTTTTCAGATTTATTCCTATACCTGTGCTATAAGACCTTACTTTATGCAAAATTTCAGGATTCTGGGTCAACGCGAAGTACCTTATGAATTTTGATTTCCTCGAGAGTGTCGAAATATACGTTTTTTGAGACATAAACGGCCGTATCTTTTTTTCCGTTAATTTAGAAAATTGATTTTTTCACAGCTTTAAGACACATTAAACTTGAGTACATGGTTTTAATTTCAACTCAAAACCACCACCAGAAGGACGGAGAACAAAGTGATCCTATAAGGGTTCCGGTTTTTCCTTTTGAGGTATGGAACCCTAAAAAGAGGACATACAGTATGTGTTGGTAAAATGTGTCCGATATAATATCAAGAGCAATAGCTATTAACCATCGGGGAAAGCAGTGATGGCCCAGTGCTAATGGCCTCAACTTACGAGTTGTAAGTCGCGGGTTCAAACTCAGCATTACTTTGTGTCATTTATTTCATTACAATTGTCCTCAAAACGATGAAGGAAAATATCGTGAGGTAGTCGCAGTAGGCATGTCCTAGAACTAAAAATTCGAAGACATGTGATATCTACCAATCCGTACCGGGCCCGCGTATTGGTATACGGCTCATTCCCTCTCCTAGAAAGGAGGCTTGATTCTCAGCAGTGTGAACATTATAAGGCTGATTATACTATCTATGCTATGCTATATATTGTGATAGGGGAGACGCAAATCAAAGGCTTCTGGTTGAACTATACTGTTATTATATGTATAAAAGTGTATCTTGCTAGTTTGCAAGTTAGTAGTATTAATGTGACCTCCATGGTCGCCACAACAATATGCTATCTATGCTATGCTATACATTGTGATAGGGGAGACGCAAATGCAAGGCTTCTGGTTGAACTATACTGTTATTATATTTATAAAAGTATATCTTGCCAGTTTGCAAGTTAGTAGTATTAATGTGACCTCGGTAATAATATTGGTCGCCACAATAATTATGGAGCCAAACCAAAAGCCAAACCTAATTATGGAGGCATCAAATGTATTGTGGTTATTCATACTGAGGGTCATGGCCATCCGGATGGTGCGGGGATACCACACGGTTTCCCACGGCGCCCCATAAAGAGCTATGGACCGAACGATTCCTGCATAGAGCCTCCGGCAGGAGGCGTCTGGACCCCCTAAGTTGGGCAGGAGCCGCTTGAGGGCAGCCCCAGTTTATCCAGTTTGGGAGCCAGACGTCGGAAATGCTCCTCGAAATTCCATCGGCTGTCGAGGACGAGTCCCAGCTACTTCATCGTCGACTCGACGCCGATCCCTTTGGGTATGGAACCCTAAAAAAAGTTGATGAATATTTTTTTGTTACCTAAAAAGAGACGAAACTTATACAGGATTTTTGTAGGTACCTAGAGTGGTCGGAAAATTGTAAAGCGTTTTTCGATAAAGAAAAATTGTATCTGTAGGCCAGGTAAAAAGTTACGATTGAGTTTTATACGAAAAGATTTTTCCGATTTCTAGAAATAGGAACGTGTCGTTTGTCGTAATAATTAGATATATTTTCTTACATCGTTTTTCGTTTTATTTGGTAAATATTTGAGAAGTGCAAAAGTTATTTTTTCTGCCATTTGTATCTATACTTTTTCTAGTTTTTTTTTACTTTATGATTTGTGTTTCTATTGTAAATCTGTTTGTTGGTTTAAGCTTCCAACGTTATAAACTAATGATGTGTGGAGCAACTATTATACATTAATATTGTTTTCTCCAGTAAGTAGGTAGGATGATGCAATTTATGGTCAACCGCAGCATATCTCATGGTTCTCATCTATTGCAATTATGCTGTGTGTACACAAGCATCTACATATAAGCCTATGTTTACAAATAGCGGCTTTCTTCACCGTAAGATTTTAATAAGTATGGCTTTCGTTTTAGTGTTGTATCCCTTCAAGTAACAGTAAGTTTTTTTCTTTCTTTTGGCGCCTATCAATAGACGATTGGCGATCAACATTAAAACGTGTGTAAAAAATATGCTGAACTCATGCTAACCGAACTGTTTTCTAATTTATAAAAGTTGTCGGAAGTAGATTTTAGCCAAATTATAGCCAAAGTGCATCTCATGACAATTCTAATAAGCCCAAACACGGCTAGGATACATTGAATAATTACGGAGTTCCTGTGCCTACCTTCCGGCTCCATCATCAAATCAGTTCGATAGTACCTTGTAGCCAAAGTGCATCTCATGACAATTATAATAAGCCCAAACACGCCGAGATTACATTGATTAATTACGGAGTTCCAGTGCTTACCTTCCGGCTCCATCATCATCATCAGTTCACTTCGATGATACAATTTTCAACATAACTATTCAGAACCATTTATTTATTTGTATTGTCATAGTCGATTAACTATCTTCATTGTGATATCTATGTGAGTATGAAGTTCCGTTGGCCATTTCTGGTCTTCTTCATCAGTTCCACTTCATCAAATGTTACTTTTTGACTGTAAATGCTTAAGTTCTCGATGAAAATACTAAAATCACTATATGGTTGCCTATAATATTTGAGGAGTTCCCTCGATTCCTCATGGGTCCCATCATGAAAACTGAATTTTGAAAATAATGGGACTAATCTGAAAGCATATCCTATATGGGGAAAAAAAATTGCAAATCGGTCCATAAACGACGGAGTTTTGAGGTAATAAACATAAAAAAAAACCGAATTGATAACCTCCTCCTTTTTTGGAAGTCGGTTAAAAATAAAATAGTAGGTATATTGTGCTGGTCTGGTTACACTAAACCTGTAATAATCCTGTGGTGTCATTAAATCATGCTTAAGTTAAATGAAGATAGACCGACTGACGTGGAGTCGACTGGTCACATAATGCGAAGTGCTCAAGAAAAGTGGAACAAGAATATCCTAGGGATGGTGAAAGAAATAGAGCAAGACTAAGGAAGAGATGGGAGGATGATATATAATTAACAGCCGGTCCCAACTGGAGAAAGCTTGCTGACAATCAATATTACAAGATGTTGAAAGAAAGCCTGTGCCAAGAAACTGAACTATAAAACATTACAATATTTTAGACGATTTTAGACAACAACCTTAATAGTTCGAGTTGCTAACGATTCGGATACACATTTTTATTTCAATTTTTTTTTTTCACAGACGATTCAGACACACTGTTTACTATAGTCAGATAAAAAGTTTTAAAGTATAATATATGAGGAAAAAAAAGCGTTACCAAAACTATTTTAGGGTGGATTTAAGGCAGCAAGTTCGGATAATTTTCTTTACTATATTTATTATGTTTTAATTTTTTTATCTGACTGTACCTACTAAACAGCTTTAATTTTGGTGGTGTCCGAATATATTGTGTCTGAATCGTCAGCAACTCAAAAGTTCAGGATAAAAGGCTTATAGATTGATTGATTGAAAGGTTAATGGTTCTCTAAAAATAACGAGACCTTCTAATTCTAGCTTCTTAAATTTTTGATACCATTCTAAGCAAGGTTCAACTTACTTTTACTAAACTCAAAAACTCTTGCTTATTGTAAAAATACTTGAAAGCCACTTCATTACAAACTAGGTGAGTAATTTGACTAACATTGTGTAATACAAAAGTAATTAGTCGTTATGGGGTCCATTGTACGTTAGCTAATGTTTTCCATTTCAACATGACCTCGCGTTTCTGTATGTGTGGGAATGAGCACGAGTGTACCTTTTATGCTCAAATGTTCTGCAAGATATCCGCATAGTGAGTATTTAAAGCAGGGTCAAGGACAACCTATTTATCTGATGGATAGAGAGTCCGCTCGTTCGTTTAGTGTGTTACGTCTTCTTCCAGTCATATTTTGTAGTTCCTTCAGTGAATAAAGACGTGACAGATTAGCATATATTTTATGCTAAGCGAGCGTCCTTAGATGTTGTTATAGGAATAAGGTACATATACGAATCGATATCCTTCTTTTTGAGGTGGGAAATCATCTCATAATTTGTCTCACTCCTGGTGGAGGGAGAGGGAGAGGGAGTGAGAGGGAGAAGGAACACAGCGTGGCCCATCTTAACACAGTGTTCCTTCAGTTGCCCTTTGCGTTCAAGGGCCAAGGTTAGATTGGTTAGCAGACTGGGTTTTTAAATTCTTCTACTGGCCGAGTCAAGTAATTTCTTACATTTTAGACCCAGAGGATTAAGTTCATGAGATCCTATAAAGTGCAGCCCCCCTAGCCAAGTTACAACCGTTTCGTGATACTCTTTTCGTTGATCGCCTCGAGTCGGCCACGCCTCCTATTCCTTTGTTCTGACTACGTGACTGAGCGTTGAGATGACGTCAGAATAAGGGAATCGGAGGCGTGGCCTACTCGAGACGATTAACGAAAAGAGAATCGAAACGAAACGGTTGTAACTTGGCTAGGAGAGCTGGTGTATATGCACGTGGGGCATTCCAACATGTGAGTCATGTTCATAGGCACCATGGCGTTTTACCATGACGTGGTAAAAGGTCAGGCGTGCTAGCGAGAAAGAGGGATGTGCTATACACCCTAGATAGCTCCATTCGTTTATCAGTTCAGCTGAAGTCATCAAATGGATCGCGTTAAAGAGTATGCGGTAGTATGTGGTAGCGCGCGGTGCCTCAGGATAGAGGAACCGCGCTCATTGGATATCAGCCGAGTTGTAAAACCTTGTTTTGTCAAGTTTGTGGCCTATGCACGCAACGGTTTTAGTGATTTTACCTGTTTTTACTTGATATGAAATTCTGGGACTAAGTGGACATTTTCTCCTTGACCAAATACCTAGTAGGTATTTGGTCCATAGACTGAACTCGGTCGTTCGATCTGTCTGAATAGTTTCCACGATCCCTTCAAGGAAATCTCATAATGGAAGTCCATTCGCTCAAAGAACGTGACAGGATTTTAAAACATTTTTCGAGAATTAGAATCTGAATTTTACCGTTTTATGTTTCAATAAATTGCGAGTGACGTGCCATCGGCATCGCTGTGAACCAATTAACCCCTGTCGATAACTGAATTGGAAATGGAATATTTTATCCGGCATTGATAGAATTACAATGTGAAAGAACATTTTTTTTTATCGTAATCCTGTTACTACTGCAATAAAAAAGTTCTTTCGTTAAATTAGGTACTTTGTAGAGGTAGAAAAAAAGGATTATGATAAGTACTGTTTAATGACTACAGTTTCCACTGTTTGATCTATGTAGGAGCACAGCCTATGATTAGAAGTTGGATCCATTGGTAGGTACGATCTACTTATAATTAAATGGTTGAGATATCCTGAAAGTAAAACGTTCAGAATATTATGGTATCGCCATCTGGTGAACTTTTAATACTTATGTTAAGTTGATATAAGCGCCATCTATTTTCAACACGATGAAGCTTTAAGCTTAGGTTTCAGTTACGTGTCTCGGATTCTGCCACTAGTGTTGCAAGCACGTATTCTTTGTCACTTGGTAAAGAAGTTACGGATTTAGAATATAGATGGCGCTATCATACAGATTTTATTTTATTCTACTTATTTATTTAACCGCATATATATGATACTTTGCCTAGTAAATATGAAGATTACAAAAAATCAATAATTCCACAAACTTGGGAATCGGACCAATTACAGAGACTACTCGGCCGCATCATCGCTTACCATCAGGCGTCATAGTGGTCAAACGCGAGACTATCCATAAAAAAACAAAAAAAAAAAACAGACCAATCTCAGTCAGCAGGGTCAAAGACAATCACCGGAGGGACTGGCCCACAATGGCTGAGGACAGACGTGTGTAGAAAAGGGAGAGGGAGGCCTTCACCCAGCAGTGAAACATAATAGGCTGACTACTACTACTATTTGATAGATTTAAAAAAATCCTAGATAAGAGCAAAATCCTGTTTGTTTGATTGATTCGGGTTTAGATTATGTGACAGCAAAAATAGACTTAAAACATACGTTAAATACTTTGATTGATAATCTGAAAAAAAAGTATGGAGGGAGGATTAAGTGGTGGAAGACAAAAGTTTTTTAAAATCATCTTTGTGTATTGAATGAAAAATAAAAAAAATGGACTTTTTTTGAGTTAAGAAATCGTCCACATTTAAAGACTTCACTCCTTCTAGAGTAGAGAGGGAGAGCGTGTCAGATTTTTACTGATTAAAACCATACCTGTGTCTTTCTTGCGTTCTGTGTTCTGTGGCCCTAGCGAGCATCGGCCTATTGGGCCCTTACGGTTTTTCTGACATCTCTTTGAGGCGGCGCGCGTGGAACACTAATATTGGGAACGCCATTTTACAATAATAAGCTGCAAAATGTAGTGGTTAAAATATTGCCTCTGCTAGTAAAAGGGCATATAAATGCAAAGACAATTATCGGAATGCTTTTGCTAGACCACATCACAGGACATCAACGGGGTGTTATAGGGCTATAATAAATTTCTACTGCGGACTTATCGAGTCAACTTGAAAATGAAAATACCTATACAAAATGTATAAAAAGTTGTTAGTTTCTAGGGTTCTGTCCTTCAAAAAGAAAAAACGGAACCCTTATAGGATCACTTTGTTGTCCGTCTGTCTAAACCCGTTTTATGTCGGGAACGCGTGGAGGTATCGAGTTGAAATTAAAACCATATACTCAGGTCTGTTGTCCCTTGAAGCTGTAAAAAATCAAACTTCTGAGTTAACGAAAAAAAAAGATACGGCCGTTTATGTCGCAAAAAACGTGTATTTCGACACTCTCAAGAAAATCGAAATTCATAGGGTACTTCCCGTTGACCTAGAATCCTGAAAGGCATGAAGCAAGGTCTAATAGCACAAGTATAGAAAAATTAGAAACCTATAAATTTTAGTTACGTTACAAAAAATAACTTTTTTTTGTGATTTGGAAAAATCTTCATAACTCAATTCAGGAATTGAACTGTTTTCATAGGTAAGTTTGTACGGAACCCTCAGTGCGCGAGTCCGACTCGCACTTGTCCCGTTTTTTTTTCAATGGACATCTAAATAATGACTGTAATTTATTTTCAAGCTGTCAAATGTTTACATATTTAAAAAAATACTTATCTGTCATTATATAAGTATATTATGTTGTCAGTGTATACTGTGCCTTATTTTCATTCCACCAGTTTTACGCTCTCCTTAGCGAGTGGAAATTGGCGATATTCGTGAGCACACTCTGAGATAAAAGCATTCTTGTGTCATAACTCAGTAACATCGGGAATACCGGAGTTGGGATAAGTTCCGCCTCAATACTGGTCGATACGGATGATCCGTAAACTTGCCAGATCTTAATCCAGTTAAACTGGAACTAATATGAACCTGGTTTTATTGAAATGCTGCTGGAAAGAGGATTTTCCGGGATTGTATTGTCTCAACTACATCCTGGAAAATCATTATTTGTACGCTGTTAAAATTAAGAAGTGGGTTTAATTTTTAGGGGTGTGCGGAACAGGGTGTAAAGTCCCACGTATGTACCTTCGTTGAAAAGGGAGGATCTTCCGACCAGACGGGTGTTATATCTGGTCCGGATAACTGCCCATTAGTTGATTTGTATGTGTATTTGTATTAGTTGATTTATTGGTTGTATATGTTCTAATCGCGCGGAGAACTTAATGGGGCGATGCAGGATTTTAAATTTTTAGTTCCTACGTGGTATCATAGATGTCGCCACATACGTACATGTTATATTCATGTTATGTTGTGTGTGTACCTTTACACAAATACAAAAGGAGGATAGCCGTGCTAGTTATAAATATTTTTCTAACTGGTAAATACATTTACCACGGCATAATGGTAGTAAAAGTTGTTATTGACAAGGCGTCGCAGACAGAACAATTTCTATGATAAAGACACGTTAACGCATCTGAACAGTCAGACGCGGCACGACAAAGTGGCAACACTTTTTCATAGAGTTTGTTCTATCTGTAAAACAACTTTAGAATATAGAAACACATCGGTACATCGTTAAGATTTCCGCCGTGATAAAAAAATAATGCTGACGTGATAAAATGTCAGGCATGCGAGCGAGAAAGAGGGATGGAATCATACACACCCTATATAGCTCCATCCCTTTAATAGTTCAGATTAGGTCGTTAAATGGATCGCGTTAAAAGCTCTTGATAGGGCCTCTGATTGTCGTATTACTTTTGACGACTGAAAACATGAATTTTAATTTGATTAATTTTTATCACAATGAAAGCTTAGCACTTTCGCGAGCATTGGCAAAATAATTGCCAAAGTATTTAAAAGAAAGTTGCGCCATAATGCTATGAAAATAGGTATATATTTTGCAACTATAACCAGCTAACGCCATCTCTTAGAACATTGTTACAACAATTTGAATTCCGTCAACGGAATTTTGCAAACGGGCATTGGCAAAGATATTGGCGTAGCCCAAAAAAAGGGGGAAGGGAAATCTAGTATTAGTATTGTTTTAAACATTTTATTTCACAATGTTTAGAATAAATAAAACCAAAAGCGGGGGTGTAAATAGTACCTATTGCTCGTGAAAAGGTTAAACGAATAAATAAATTACAATCATGCCAGCCTGTTATTGTTCTAGTGCAGGGCAATTCCAGTATTCTTAGTACATCCACTCAAGCATACAGTTTGCATTCATTGAAGACAAAAACCCCCACGCGAATCCATCGTTACGGAACCCTTTGTCTACAGGTTACCGCCATCGTTTTGATTCGTCCAGTACAGTCGGAAAATGTTTGCATTGCGTGCCCATAAGTCGAATGGAACGTGTTGTGTTAATGCCTTATACTCTGGTTATGATGATGTGGGAAAACCATTCTTCGTATTTCCGAATCGATAGTAAACATAGTTAACCCTTAACCCTTCCCCACTCGTCTCTCGTCAACGTGAGTATGGTTTAAAAGCTTGTTTTATCCAACTCAATGTTTGTTATAGAGACTACGCGAAAAAAGAGAGATAATGTCTGAACGCTGTGTTGGCTTTCGGTAATTCCGTCATTTATTCGAATATTGCACAAAACTTGTTCCAGGAGATACATGTTTTTTAAAAATGTTAAAGGTGATTTGGAAAAAAAAATTCCTCATTCAGAATCTCGTTTTATTTAACAAACCAACAATCTATGCACTAAAAACTTAAAGATGCTATTCGAACCTTGGCTGCGACTGCACGTTCTGTCAAGCCTCGGCTGCGAGTGCTGCCGCGACCTGCTGCAACTGCAGCCGCGATCGGAATGTTTTCACAAAATCCATAATACTACATAGAAAACCAGTCGTGCAGCCGCAGTCGGTTTCGTGCAGCCGCCGCATGTGCTGCCTGTATCCGTAGCCTGCAGCCGAAGTTCGAATAGCACCTTTAGGCAAACATTGAGTATACCTAGTTTTATTGTTACACAAAAATATAACGATTTTCTGTTCCTGAGCAATATGGGCGTTCAGCAGACTAGATCCAGGGCTGCAGGGGCATATCGAGCACATAGATTACGCGACGGTGACGACGGTGGAGCCACAAATAGGCACCATGAGGCCCAGGCGTTTGACACCTGCTCAACGCGCAGTTGGTCCGGAGCGAACAGTGAACAGCAAGCTAGCGTGGTCTCCTGCCGGAGGCTCTACGCAGGCATCGTACAGTCCATGGCCCTTTATGGGGCGCCGGTGTGGGCGCCGTCACTGCGAAAGCGACCGGCGGCTCAGCTGAACGCGTGCCAGAGGGTAATGGCCATACGGATGGTGCGGGGATACCGCACGGTTTCCCGCGAAGCGGCGAGCCTCCTTGCTGGCCAGCCACCATGGGATCTGGTGGCAACAGGCCTTGCACGCATGCACGATCTGCGCGTGGAGATGCAATGTCGGGGCGAAACTCCGCTGCCACGACAAGTCGCGGCATGGCGGACAGAGCTCCGGCGGGGTCTCATGGCGGAATGGCGACAGCGACTATCGCAACCCAGTGCTGGGCACGCCATAATTATGGCGGTAAGTCCCCTCTTTGAGGAGTGGCTGGAAAGGCAACACAGCGTCCTTACCTTCCGCATGACGCAGGTCCTCACCGGACATGGTAAGTTCGGGAGGTTTCTGCACCGGATTCGTGCGGAAGAAACGCCCGGGTGTCACCATTGTCCACCTGGAGGACACGGTGGAGCACACGGTGGAGGTGTGTCCCGCTTGGGCAGAGCAACGCCGTGTCCTCGTGGGGGCTATTGGCGGCGGCGATCTCTCGCGCCGGGCCTTGGTACAGGCCATGGTCCGGAGCGAGGAGGAGTGGCAGGCGGTCGCCTCCATCTGCGAAGCAGTAATGCTAGCAAAGGAGGCGGCCGATCGCGTGAGGCAACGGTCCTCACGCCCCAATCGCCGCTGGGATTCTGATCCCGATTTCCGGCCATCGTAGGCGCGGGCTGGCGGACGGCGAGCAATGGGTGGCTCGCCTTCCGACCGTCCGGTAACCGTCCGGACCGAGCCCAAGTCGTCGACGACGCGTGCTGTTCCACGCGCGCCTCAAGGAGATGTCAGCAACTGTAGGGGCCTAGCAGGGTCGAAGCCTACTGGGGCCAAGGGTCTGATTCTGAAAGGAAGACTCGGCCCTGGTTCGAAAGGCAATGAAGGAACAGGAGTGGGTTTTTAGTCAGTAAAAGTCTGACACTATCTCCCGCCCCGCCCAAGGGCGGGGGATGTCATAAGATGATTTTCCCACAGAAAATAAAAAAAAAGCTAGCGTGGTCGCATCATCGATCTTGTTTTCAGAAGCTGGTAGTTATACAATATATATAGTTTGGGAATTGAATTAATAGCTATCTGTTTAGTAGGTGCATAGAGTTTCTTGTACATACTTCTCCATAGAGATGTGAATTAGCGTCATTTTTCTTATATTCTTTATTGTACATAAAAATAACAAATTATTTAAAAAATTGGACAGCTGATGTACAAAAAACCTAAAATATATTTCTAAGAAATTTTATTTAAGAGGATAACTGAAAGAAATGCACAACAAAAATCTAAGTTAAAAAACAGATCAGATCTAAATCCCAAATAAACTACACAAATACGTACATAGCACATAATACATATAAATACAATAAATAAAACCTATACATATATATTTATGGGTCATGTTGACATGAAATGTTCCCTAATTTATTAACAAAATTCAAAAAGGCACTTAATAATTTGCTTTGTGACAAATGTTACTACACATTAGATGAATTTTTGAATGATGGCTCAATATAAACAAAATAATGTTACTAATTATAATAATGCGTGTGAATTTTTTTCTGTCTTTGTTTTTATGTTTTAAACTTAAATTATGAAATGTTTGGAATTTTGACATTTAATATTTTTTTGACATTTCAATTATTCAACTTAGATAAGTACTTTGATTTTTTGACATTTTAAATATTTTGGATTAGATAGTTTTTTTTTTTGACATTTAACTTAAATGATTAATTATTTGGAAATGAAATTTATTGTTGATATTGACATTAAATAATTTTTGACATTTTAATTATTTGAACTTAGATACTTAGATTTTTTTGACATTTTAAATATTGTGGACTTAGGTAGTTAGCTTTTTTGACATTTATAACTAATAAATTATAAAATTATCCCTTATTTAAGTCTGACATAATTCAAGTACTAGATGATATTTTTTAAATGTTAATAATTAAATTGAATACCATAATTATGCAGGATTCTCAAATATATACATATTTTTTAAAACTTTAATAAGTGGTAATCTTGAGCTGGATGCTCACCATATTTGTACGCCTCCTGGCATAACATAGCGCTCTGATTATCAAATATAAGATCTGTATTTCTGTACCTGTGTTAACAAATAAAAGTGATTTGATTTGATTTGATTTGATCTAATTTTTCTGACTGACTGACTTCTTTACATTTCAAAAGTGCCTGTAAATGAAATAAATGCTTTTTAATTGATTTTCTTCTTAGAGATCTCCCTAATTATACTAAACTACTTTTTGGAATGTGGAACAGATTCATCATTTGGACTGACGTCATTCAGTCCCGCATCATTGGGATGTTCATTCTGTCGGCCTTAATATAAGGTACCTATTTGATTAAGTAATCAATTTTTCAACACACTTGCTCAGAAAATGACTCTTATTGCACTGCACTTAGGTATATAATGAGACTCGTTACCAAACTGTGACATTTTGATTACCATTACGCACTAGTGCTATAATGTAGTTAAAACCTTTTTCTTCAACCTCTTTGTTCGCAAAACTTTTGAATTCGAATAAAATTCTCATTAAGTTATTGCGTTCAATAGTATATTAATTAGTATCTTACTTACATAATTCATCCAATTTACAAGTTAATATGGACAAATTTAACTTGTACAAATGAATTATTTAATAAAAAACATTTAGTAAATAAATCGTTCATTCAAATAAAATTTGTTTTTTTTTTGTGGTTTATGGCCGCCATTTTAAGATGCGCGCGGTTGTTGGCGTGATTTTTTTATTCTAGCGAAGTTCAGTGGCTGTATTAATTAAATAAAATTAAATACTACAAAATCATTAGAAAATGTTACATCCGTATTCTATTGTCACTACGAAAGACATTATCGTAAAAACTTTTCACGCAAGAAAACATAAACGTTAAACTAGGCAGTATGATCAAAATACCTTAGCCTTCCTCTAGGGGTAAATAAAAAAAAATGATGCGCGGCTTATGAAAACAGATTTTTACCGCCATGTCACAGAAAACTTTACTAGTTTTACTGTTATTTTCTTCACAAGTGTATTGAAAAACGTCGTATGACACACGTGAGTAATTAATGATTACCGTTCTTGGCTCTCTTAAGACCCTCGCCACGGCTCGGGTCTAAATACCGCCTCGACGGTAATCACTAACATTACACACTTATATTATAATGTACTATTACCTTAAATACTAACTTGAGGCTTCAAGCTGACTACGTATTGAATCTAATATCCCGTAAATAGACGTGATATGTTTGGAATGTGATTTTTTTTTTCTTTTATGTTCTTGCTGCTAGCCTTGTCCCTACATTATTGGGATCAGTCCACTCTAACTGGATGGAGTTGAGTACTACTATTCTGCAGCGACGATACCCCTTGGCAAGACTGGTGTCAGTTTATCCCGGTTTCTGACTATCTGTAACGACTTTATACAAATTACAGTAGGGAACAATGGCTTAACCTGATTTCCGAGGCACGGAGGAATCTAGGTACGTTAACATGGTCACCCATTAGCTGACTGGTCTCAGCAAGCGCTCCTTATCTTTAGAGAGGATATTCGACCCGTACAGCTGATATTATTTTAGCTACGAGGTCTTTATAGTCAAGTTAGGAGTCTTCTTCTTTTATTTATTTATTTATTTAAACTTCATATACAGTAGTGGTACATAGGCGGACTTAATGCAACAAGGCATTTTCTACCAGTCAACCTTTGGGTTAAAAGAGATAACACTGTGGTAGGTGTGCACAATAAATGAATAACAGATAAATATCAAATGAAAAGTAGTATCAATAAATTAAGTTACAATAATAAAATACTTATATATGCTAATATTATAAACTAATAAATACATTATAACTAGGAGAACTTCTATCTTTTACTCCATTTCTATAGTATGCAATTCCATTTTATTGTAGAAAAGAATATAAGAAGAAAAAATCACTAAGTAAAATCATTATTTATTTATCTTCTGTAATTGTGTTTCTCACCTAACTTCTAATAAATGGCTTGATCGATTTGGATGAAATTACTTAAAATTATTATATACTAAATAATTGAAAATACAATTGAACCGGGTAGGTGGCGTTGCAATCGGGATATCAATTTTTTATCTGACGTAAAGTCAGATTTCGGGCAGGACAATGTCTTCCGGGCCCGCTAAATATATATCAAACGAGAAACTGAATGACTGACATATCAACGCACAGCCGAAACTACTGGGCCTAGGAACGTGAAATTTTGCATAAAGCTTCCTTTTATGAAGTAGGCGAGTACTAAGAAAGGATTTTCCAAAATTCAGCCCCCAACGGGATGAAACGGGGGTCCAAAGTTTGTATGAATAAAACCTTCTTTCACGCGGGCGAAGCCGCGGCCAGAACCTAGTTTACTATATACTTAATTGTACATGTACACCTTAAGTTAACACCGGACAATAATTTATAAGAAAAACTGTACAATAGGCGGTCTTATCGTACAAGAAAATCTCTTACAGACAACCTTTGGATGTTTTTTTTTTGTAAACTAATCAGATATTTATAAAGAAGTTATCTAGAGGGCTTTCTCAAGTGCACTCTGAGTACTTTTTTTTTTTTTTTATTCTTGATAGGTTCGCGCTTGACCGCTAACTCACCTGATGGAAAGCGACGATGCGGTCGACGATGGAACGCGCTTACCTAGAAGTAACCTATTCACTCTTGACTTAAAGATTCCCGGGTTGTAGCCATCAGGAAAAACAGATTCCGGCAAGGAATTCCACTCCTTAGCTGTACGCACTATGAATGTGTTCGCAAAACGTTTTGCGCGTATAGGTGGGATGTCCACCATGTACCGGTGGCGCATTGCCGTACGCCTGGTGGTCCGATGATGGAACGGGCTAGGCGGAATTAGGTTATGCAATTCCGACGCACACTCCCCGAAATGCAACCGGTAGAAAACCGACAGGCTAGCAACTCTGCGTCGATGCTCAAGACTTTGAAGCCTCGACTCAACGAGTGCATCATTGCCAATGATCCTCTTGGCTCGCCTCTCAATTGCCTCAAGTGCATCAAGCTGGTATCGGGCAGATCACGATCACGATCGGGGAGATACACGATCGAACTTGCGCTTGATAAAGTTTGAGCAGCTGTTCCGGCGTGAAGTACTGTCTGACCTTCGCGAGGATTCCCAGCTTTTTTGCTGCCAGTTGAGCCTTTGCTTCGATGTATGGCCCAAAGTTGAGTGTTGACGTCAGCGTAACACCAAGGAGATCAAGATGGTCGGTTATTGGCACGGTTACGCCCCGGAAAGTTGGAGCAGGGCTGAATTGGCTCCTTTTAGCGGAAAATAGACACGCCTGGGTTTTAGCAGCATTGAACTTGACCAAATTGGCATCGCCCCATTCAGAGACTGCCTCCAAGGACAAGTTCAAGCGCTCGACCATAGCCTCTCGGAGAGACTGGATCTGTGACCCACTAGCCTGCGCGCTGGATATGTAACTCTCAGCAACAGTGCTGTCGTCTGCATACCCAAAGGTACCGGGCTTAAGCAGATCATTTATGTGCAGCAAGAACAATGTTGCCGAGAGCACTGACCCCTGAGGGACCCCGGCATTAATGGCCATTTGACCGGACGAGCAACCATCGATGACCACTCGGATGAACCGGTCACTCAGGAAATCTGCAATCCAAGCACACAAACCAGCAGGTAATCCGAAAGAAGGAAGCTTACTAATAAGGCTTTCGTGCCAGACCCTATCGAAAGCCTTCGAGATATCGAGGGAGACGGTTCGGACTTGTGTGTCTAATGACTTTAAATCTCAAAGATTCTTATTAAACTGTTGGTACACTTTACACGTCATTGGTTAATTGAAATAGCAAAATTCTTTTCACGAAGCGTCAATTTCCTTGTAGTGCAATTGTGAATCGTTGTATGAATTAATTAGTAGGTTGTAGGTACGTCTACGTGGAACAGCTACCTATGTGTTTTATCCTTTCTCTCCCTACATATTTTAGATGTTTGTGAAATTGGATGTAGTATTTCTTATATTATGAGGTGTTACTCTATAATGAGGTGTTACTGCCGACCCTGGTGATGTGTTTGTGGACAAATGCTTAACTTTTTGTAGTCATATGTCCATTGTTCCATCCTAATTTCATAATTAAAACTACCTACTACTACTACTACTTATTTATTTTTATGTTAAATCTTAAATTTTATTTATTAAAAATTGTATTTATGTTATTAATTAAATAATAATTCAATTACATTCAGAAATTCTACATAACTGCCAACATTATTATGTTGATAACTATGATGTCTTTCAAATTTTTATATTAATTAATGTAATTTTGAAGGAAGAAGTTGTACCGTTTTAATTAACTGTAAATAAAGAAATAAAAATAAATAAATTCCTTTTCCGGTGTAAAAGAGACAGATTTATATAAGACGAATGACACAAATCCTTTCTGACACCGAAATTATAATGATTTTAAGACGTTATAGTGGAGGCACAGCTGTGTTCCTTGTGCGTAACATTTCAAACAAGATTTCCAATGAATTTACTAAAGATTTACCCACAATGAAATTATAAATCTTACTATACGTACCTAGTACATTTACGAACTGGTTATTTTCTCCAATAACATTTGAAAATCGATCTATCGAATGTCCTAAACAACGTAAAAACCGAATATGGTTTAATTTTATGCCAAGGCAATCTCTATACATTTCAGGTTGCCTGAAAGAGATCACGGAATGCGATAAGGCCGCCAATTGTATGTTTTTTAGTTTCATGTTTCCATAAAATTTAACAGTTAAGTTATTCTCTTGATGCATAATAAAGTATATCACTCGAATTAGATGGGAAATTAATAGAAAACCTTAACTTGGCAAGCTTGCCGCAGCATTAGCAGATTTTTATATCCCCTGACCGAATACATTGTGTTTATTTTCGAATCTAGAATATTTCTAAACTTATCTATAGGTATCGCTTACGTCGAGAGATGGAAACATTGCAACAACTAGTACCCTATATTACAAAACTGACATAAGCTAAAGGGGTCCTACCTAAGTATTGTAGAAAAAACGAAGAGGATCCTCAAACAAACCCGACATCATCCCAACTCATACAAAAACATTAGCTCCCATAATCATATTCTCACATATTATCCAAATGAGCAAATAATATGATAAAGCCAGCCTCAGGATAACGCCGACAATGAACCAGAGCCGATCGTAATCCTTTTTAAAACAGATCGCGTAGGCCGCGGGAAAATAGGCCGGGAGCCGTCGGCATTAATCCGATCATCGTGTAAAACGCAAACATGCCAACACGGTGTGTGGCTGTGGCTGTGGCGATGTGTGACGTCACTGATACGTGTGGCGGTCGGAGCTATGATAACTGTGTAATGTGGCTGTGGATTATACAGGGATTAATGCGTTATATGTGATCCAGGGATTGGATCAGACAAGGCTTTTAGTATTCGAAATCCGAATTTGACAATGGTTTAACTAAACAATCTGATCTGGACCTAAATAGACTATCATTGGCATAATCAAAGTTCAAACAACTCAGACATATCAATATCACTGAATTAACCCGGTTGTTTCACAACACGATATCCGTAGCTCAGGCTATAATCGCCCTTATTGCATGCACTGTATTTGGCAGACAATTTGAATGCTCCCTTTGCTCATACTGCTGCTAGTATGATGTTTTCTACATGTAGGATATTCATATATGCTGCTCCCCTGACATAAACCATTAGCCGTTTCATACGACTACTAAGCTCGGTAAACTCACCGCCCGCAATGCTAACTCCAAATAAATTCACGTCATTATGCAAACACCAGTGATAAAAACAAACAACTAGGTACTAGGCTACCAGGCAGATAGAGAGATCTGAGCACCGGTACTATACACAAGCACTACAAGTAGTTAATACAATACAAAGCTTCAATTATGCAACAGCATTCGTAGTGTTGTTCCTGCATTTTACGACTGCACTCCTATGGGAGGCGAGGGAAAAGTATATGTAAATGTATCGAGCAAAATGTAAATGGTCCGCCGGTCTTTCCACCCAATGGACGAGTACTTCGACCTGCGGCTATGCAGTTTTTAAGCTTCAATAAAAATGTAAAACGTTGTGGTTTCTATCGACGGTTCGTGGTGAGTGCGGTGACACAACAAGATTTTTATTCACTTTCGATAGATTACGTGTGCCAGAATAAACTGAAGAGATTGAATGAAAATTCCGTGTATGTGAAAATTGTGTGTTCCATTTTTTGAGGATGAAAGAAAATATTGGGTTAGATTTTGATTTTTGTTGCTTTATTCTGCTTTAGTTTCATTTCGTCAATATTATTTTATTTAGCGGTCTTTTTTATTCTAACCTCCTTCAGGTCTGTAGTTTTTATACTAGTAGATTACCCTGGTATTTACGAGAATATCAAATTTAGAAAAAAACTCTATTTTATTTTTGTAATTCTACAGGTTTCCAATTTACCATTTAATTCAGAGTTCCAATTTAACTGGTCTTTTACCAATTTCAATTAAAGAGTTTGGATCCATTCTTCGCTTTAATCATTGAACGACAAATATAATTATAGTAATCCCATTTACAAGCCACAATGTCTTCAAACTATTCGTATTTCTATAAGATGTAATGTCCCTCGTGCATAGACTCCCTAATATACAATGAATGGAGTAATTGGACGGCATTGTCAATCCTCAAGCCGGTTCGTATCCATGACATTATAAGAGCCCTAATAAGATTTCCCGTAATTGATTTTCAAAGGGAATCCCTTTTAAATTGGACTTAAATGTTAAATAAAACGGACGGGTATTTTCAATGTGGATGCTTCAGGGTAGCTGGTGCGGAAGTAAAACAGACGAGGTATAAATACTGAGTCTGGACAAGATGAATTTACATTGGAAGCTGTAAGGCTCGCTTCGAGTTGGATATCAAACATGTATGCCAGGTACATAAGCTTGCTTGATCTCTACATTTTAATGAATGTTTATATAGCGTTAAGTTTGTACAGCGACCTAGAAGAAAACTCGATGAAGTTAGCGTCGAGAATAAAATTGATTACGAAAAAATCTGTCCAGTAGTTTTTTTTAAAGAATCTTTATGTTTGGAACTATACATATAGTTATAACGATGTTAGAACTTCATCATCATCATCATCATAATTTCAGCCGAAAGACACCACTGTTGGACATAAGCCTCCCCAAGTGTCGCCATAATGACCGAACATAATGTTAGAACTTAGCATAGCATAATCAGCCTTTTAATGATCCCACTGCTGGGACTCAGGCCTCCTGTCAAGGAGAGGGCCATAATCCACCACGCGTGCCCGGTGAGGGTTGGTGAATGTCACATGTCTTCGAATTTTTGGTTCTAGGACAAGCCGGTTTCCTCACGATGTTTTCTTTCATCGTTTTGAGAGCAGTGGTGATGAAATAAATTACACAAAGTAATGCGCCTGGTGTTAGAATTTACTACAATGTAATTATCGTCTACTCTATTGCGTAGATTTCCTCTAAAATAATAAAATTACTTAACTATTCTGTTTGATATCCAAGCAAGTAAAGAAAGAGGACTAGGTTTACTGACATAGCCCGAAGAGTCGTCTTTCTTAAGTGGCTGTGGGCACATTACTCTCAGAACAGATGGTCGATAGGGCTGAAAGGTGCTGAAGTAGAAACCGCGCTCCGGAAGACGCAACGTTAGTAGGCCTCCCATAAGGTAGTCCGATGTCTTGGTTAGGGTCGCAGGAATCCGATAGATGCAAGACTGGTAATTGTGGCGACACTTGGAGAAGGCTTAAGTTCAACAGTGGACGTCTTTCAGCTGAAATTATGATGATGATGATTCTGTGAACTTCAGTGAGTAAAAATCTTTTTACAAAAAAAAATACAACCGACTTCAAAGTAAAAAAAAAAACACTGAAAAGTGCAAAATAACATTAATTTCGGAAGTCGGAGTTTCTATAATAGTTTTGTCTCTTCTTTATTTAACACCGACTTCCGAAATTAATGTTATTTTGCACTTTTCAGTGTTTTTTTTTACTTTGAAGTCGATTGTATTTTTTTTTGTAAAAAGATTTTTATTTTACACTTTTTGGTTATGGTACCACCACTAATACATGCATCTCATGACAATTCTAATAATCCCTAACACGGTTAGATTACATTAATTTATTGCAGAGTTCCGGTGCCTAACTTCAGGCTTCATCATCAGATCAGTTCGATATATTCCCCCTCTACTTTCAGTCAGTCATCGACTACACGTATAAACAAAGCAATTTTACTTGTTACGACGGTTTTGCTGTGATCCTATGAGGAGTTCTGTTCCATATCTTCGAAGTTCATGATCAGATCATAACAATATTTCTATGGGACCAACTCGGAAGTATAACCTTCCAATCAAAAAATTTTTTTTTAAATCGGTCCACAATTGACCGAGAAATCGATGAACATACATAAAAAAAATAAATAAAAAACATACATTCAACCGAACATATAACCTCCTCCTTTTTGAAGTCGGTTAAAAATGTTTAAGCAAGCGTTAAGTCCGAGAGGTAACGGCCCCGACTTACGAGTTGTAGGTCGCGGGTTCAAACCCAGCCAGGCGCATTACTTTGTGTTTAATTTATTTCATCACCACTGCTCTCAAAATGGTGAAGGAAAACATCGTGAGGAAACCGGCATGTCCTAGAACCAAAAATTCGAAGACATGTGACATTCACCAACCTACACTGGGCCCGCGTGGTGGATTACGGCCCATTCCCTCTCCTAGAGAGGAGGCCTAAGTCCCAGCAGTGGGAACATTAAAAGGCTGATTATGCTATTATTATGCTATAAGCGTTAAGTATCTAAAGAGTATATGTTGAACTCTCGAATAAAATTTACAAAGACCCTACCACGAGATTTTAACGCAATCCATTTGAGGACGATAAAGAGATAGAGCTATATACCTATATATACAGGGTGTATAGCTCCATCCCACTTTCTCGCTCGTATGCTTGACATTTTATCACGTCATAGTGAGGTTTTAGCTTATCAGGTTCTTTAGATCTTAATGCAATCAAACCATTAAAAATTTAAAATTAATTTCTACATCTACAAGTCTCGAGGAGATAAAGAAGTGAAATGCAGTCACAATAAAGAACAGATTTTATTTTACGGCTTTTTCAGTCTAGCCATAGTTTCAGTAAGCGTGTTTATTATATTCAGCGTTCGTTAAAACTTGAACAAAGTGTTAAGTTTATTTAAAGTGAACTATGTTTTTTTTCAAGTTGGGAAATCATCTAAGTGCATCTCGCGCTCTAGGGTGGGGCGTGAGGGCGTGTCAGACTTTTACTGACTAAAACCACTTCTATGTTCCTTCAGCGCTAGCTTCTGACGTTTTACAAGTGCCCATTTACGCCTATTTGAAATAAATAATTTTGAGTTCAAGTTGCCTTTTGCGTCCCAGGACCATGCACGGTTAGGGCATTATCACACTAGCGGTTTGCGAGCGGCTGCGGGGCGGGGCTGGCACACAGCGAATGCGTCGCGAACACGCGGCGGCTGCAAAGCGAAGACGTCGCGGACGCGTGGAAATTCGCAACGTTTTCAACGCGTGTTTGTAGCAAGTTAACGACGTACAAAATACTCACACAAACACACACTCAGTAACAAAATGGATTCCGACGAGGAGATACATCTCGTTGCCGGATGACGTTGCGCATTCGCAACAAGTACGCTGCACATGCGCAGCGTGTTCGTTGCGCGCCCGTAACATATTCGTTGCGTACCCGCTCCGCTTTGAGGACGCTCGCAATCCGCTAGTATGATAAAGCCCTTAACCTTTTTAGAAATCGACCCATGGCCACAGTAGGCTTCGGTCCTGCTAGGCCGCACTGTCTATATTTGCAAGTAAGAATATTTATTGGTTTTGTATTTCAATTTTGGTGTTGATTGTGATAATGACTTTATTGAGTTCACAATATGTTTCATAATCTCTCTGTGGTCTATGAATAACAACAATATGACGGTCAAATGGCTATACTATTGATCAATGATCATATATATTTTTTAATTTTACAATTCGACGGGTGCAAAGTAAAAAAAGGTCGTAAAAGTTATAAGCAATTTTACGATTTTCTGATAAGCAGTATCTTAACTTACCTACTATAAATATCATATACCACAACATGAAAAAAAATAGAGATAGGTATCGCCTTATTTTTTTGCACTGGTATCACGTTAAGATTTGCCATGCTGTGGATCTATTTTTAGTAAGTTACTACAATTATTAGAAAATGCTTTTGTATCTGACCAGAATTCAATTCTATCTTCCACTTGACCTTACGACATCTAAGAACAAATTCCAGAGATACAAAACATTAGGTAACAGTCACCAAGTCCTGTGTCGCATTATGCGGGTCGCACTGATCGTGATAGCTCTGAATTGCCTTATATTAATGTCCTCCTCTCGAGGGTTGAGAGAGAAATTCCTTACAGCAAATAACTACTGGAACATCTGTAATAAGGTTTCTTGCGAGGAATCTCGGGAATTTGATCGAATAAATTAAAATAGACGCTTTATTATGTAAATAAGATGTTTCAGAGATGAGGGCTAAGAAGAAATTAATTGGTTACTGTTTTGGTTTCAAAAACCAATTTATATAAGGTATTTTTGTTCTGGAAGGAAGCTTTATAAAAATATTTTCGTTCAACTGCAGAATATTTTATTTTAGCTCGCAATATGGCCGGAGATTTTTAATATCTAAGCTTGATATTGAAAACGTAGTATGCTCGGTATGTGATACATAAGATCATTTTATTACAGTTAGAATGATTTGAAATATTTATAAAATTTAAATAGTAGAATTTAGAACTTGAATTGTATAATTGCGATTACGTCCACTTGAACAACTAATCGCTATTTAAATGCATTTACTTTACATCTCAAAAACATAATTCCTTTGTCTTTAAGTTTTGCAGAAATAGAACTATAACTCAAGAATGGTGCTTAATAAACGTGATTCTTTCTCTTTCCTTGTTCATCATCATCCTCATAATTTCAGCCGAAATACGTGCACTGTTGGACATAGACCTCCCCCAAGTGTCGCCACAATGACCGGTCCTGTGCTTCTCGCATCCATCGGATTCCCGCGACCCTCACCAGGTCATCAGTCCACCTTGTGGGAGGCCTTCCAACGCTTTGTCATTCCAGAGCCTTTCGTCCCCATCAACCATCTGTTCTGCGAGTAATGTGACCTGCCCACTGCCACTTATGTTTGGCGATTCTTTGGGCTATATCTGTACCCTTTCCTTGTTGATAGCTTTAAATTACATTGTGTCTGATTCGTATTTAGCAACCTGTACAGCACCATCATTGGGCTCCTATAAATCTTGGAAGGTGAGGGTGGAGCCCCTTATTAGGACATATGTCAGCTGCTTAGGCATCAAAGCACAAAAATATAAATATTTAATAATAAATCATTTATTATCAGGCATCTTGGTCGTAGATATATCGATACTGGAAGTTTGATTTGTAGCGCAAGATTTCCAAAACATGTTCAATCTGAGCATTCACAAATCGCAATTAAAATCGCCTTAAAGAAAGACATTTCCATGAGCAGAAGCACCGTCCGGTAACCGTCCGGATCGAGCTTCAGTCGTAGACATTGTGTAGTGTTCCACGCGCGCCTCAAAGAGATGTCAGTAAAACCGTAGGGGCCCAGCAGGGCTGAAGCTTACTGGGGCCATGGGTCTGGCACTTATAAAACGTCAGAAGCCAGTGCAAGGTTCCATGGTTACTCTTTTAAATAAAGTGGTTGATGTTACAATATTTCCATATTACAGTAGTAAGCTGTTGATCCCCGCATTAACGCCGGCGTTCACGCGCCATTGTCTTACTATTGTGTCTCTAATTACGCACTCAAAAGGTTAAATAGATATTATGTAAAAACAGTGTAGACCAGTCAATATTGTACCCAAAAGCACAATAAAAATAATCATATTAAAACAAGTGAGACGTAATAGGAAGTAATATAAGAATTCGTTAAGTCTACAGTGTTCTCACATTCTAAATAAAAAAGAGGCTATATAAAAAAAGCAAGAAAAATATGAATAATTACAACTATCAATAAATGAGATGTTAACAAAATAAATTACTAACGAATTTAAGGTAGGTGAAGTCTAAATAATTTAAAAAATATTGCAAAAGCAATGTGTAAAAAAAAAATATTAAAACAAAGATGGAGCAGTTAATAGACACAATATTAATGAGTTACCAGGGGGTCACATATGCAGACGTAGTCATTGCCAAACAAGCGTGTCTTCGACATAGTCTATAACCTTTTATGACACTTTTTTGGTTAGGACACGCTTAATATGAGGTCTGAAAGAGAACCCCGGTGTTCTCTTTTCTTCCGGGGACATGGGAATAGGTTTTAGTCAGTAAAAGTCTGACACAACCTCTCGCTCCACCCTAGAGCGGGAGAAGTGATTGGATGATTTCTCATCTAAAAAAAACATGAGCAGAAGCAGCATCTGAAATATAACCAGCCACTTCCATTACACCCTATAAAACAAAAAGAATCCAAGAACGAATTATTTCAAGAAAAACAGCAGTTATTCCGCCATTTTTGTCGCGGGGCTCCCGAGCGAGGACGTTTTGACAAATATTAATGTTCCCGCTACACTTCACGAACGAAACATATTATCTTGACCATTACACTCACTTCCACACAAACGAATACATGAACAGAAAAACTAAGACTGTGAACGATTGATAACATAAATAAACGATACGAATAAAGATGATTCTTTTCTTGGATACAAAGATATAATCAGTTTCGTTGTTATGTTCGAGAAATTTTCTTAGAAATACACCACGAATTAATGGTAATCGACATGTTGCGGCTAAAGGAAGGTCACGTAAAGGAAATTAACGGATTTCCTTCGTAATTCTGCTCGAGAAACCTGTTATTACAAAAGTTTTATTATTTTGAAGTTACCAGTGAGTTTTGACACTAACTCGTAAGACCGACAGACGAAAGTGTGTTTTCTTTTCTTTGTATTATTTTTAGGGTTCCGTATCTCAAAAGGAAAAAAAACGGAACCCTTATAGGATCACTTTGTTGTCCGTCTATCTGTCTGTCTGTCAAGACCATTTATCTCGGGAACGCGTGGAGGCATCGAATTGAAATTAAAACCATATCTATACTCAAATCTGCAGTCCCTTGAAGCTGTGAAAAAATCAAATTCCTGAGATAATGAAAAAAAAACATACGACGCGCTTATGTCGCAAAAACGTGTATTTCAACACTCTCAAGGGAATAAAAATTCATAGGGTACTTCCCGTTGACCTAGAATCCTGAAATTTGGTATGAAGCAAGGTTTCATAACACAAGTGCACATGTGTAGGGAAAAATCTGAAAACTGTAAATTTGTAGTTACGTCACAAAAAAAAATCTTTTATTGCGATTTGGAAAAATCCTTGAACAGTTTTCATAGATAAGTTTGTACGGAACCCTCAGTGCGCGAGTCCGACTCGCACTTGCCCAGTTTTTTTATATTTTAAAATGATCTACTTACTAAGTGCTGCCAGTGGCTTCATTCATGTGAAAGTGGAAAATTGCCCTAAGGGAACATATTCCCGAGATAATAAGTATCCTATGTGCTATTACAAGACGTCGTCTATTCGTGTGCCTTTCATCCAGATCCATTCAGCCGTTCGAACGTGAAGACGTATCTAACATACATAAACTTACAATTTTTTACCTTTATAATGTGATTTGATTTTCTTTACAATCACTCTTTTTATAAGTTATACCGCTAATTATAGCGGTAATCCAGGTAATTTGTTGGCCTGGAGCCCTGTAACACAGGTATTTTTAGCTCAGTCTCCACAATATCAATGCAATTGTACTTACTGTAAGCAAGTACTGTAATATGTGAAATTGTTTTTTTTTTTTGCATTATGCGGTGTAATAAAAGAAACGCTTCTATTATTATAATTTTTTATTTATTTAACTATTCATGTTCATACAAAAAATAAAAGATAAGAAGAAGGAAACAGAAAAATAGGCACAAAGGTGATGCTTACTTCTGTAGAAATCTCTTCCAGCATACCTGCGAAAGGAGAATTGGAAAATTTTTAAATTAATATCTATGTGACGGAAAAAAACTAAATGTGCACTAATAGATAAAATTAGTATCACTTATAAAAGAAAGAGAATAATATCAAACACGTATGATCTGTGAAATTCGACTACACAGAATACATTACAATAACATGAAACAGTTCATTAGGCGACAATTATGAATCGAAATGTACAAAATAATACTTTTATGAAAATGTGTCGGAGGACAAATGAACGAAAATTAACGCCCCGGGAGAGGGCCTGTGAAAATTAAATTGTCGGTCAATGAAACATGCAAATGAGACTTGCAATCACGCCCGCTTTTGTGCCACTCATTCGTATTGTTTTGAGCCGAGCTCAACAGAAAATGAATGCTAAATATTCAGTTAAAAACTTTCATTCATTTAAGTACCTCATTTCTGAAGTCGAAAACGAAGTGGTAATTGACCATAATAATTGTTAAGGCGCACTTTCGTTGACAGCCTTTAAACTGACTGAGAAGTTTTTGTTCGCGTTCTTCAAGTCAGTTTGGAGTACTTTTGAAAAACCTCAAAAAGACAATCAAACAATCTTTTTAACGATTGCTTTTATTCTTATCGTGATAACCCAACGGTTAAGACACCCGCTTCTCACGCATGAGGTTGCGTGTTCGAAACCGGGTAAGCATTAATGTGAATTTTTCAATTCATATGTAGTTTTCTAAGTTCATCTAGGACATTACTGACACCCCGTGGCTCGGAAAGCACATAAAGCCGTTGGTCCCGGTTGTCATTCGTAGATCTTTGATAGTCGTTACAGGTAAGACACCAAAAAGTCTAACCATCAGTCTATCTAAGGAGTATGGTGTTGTCATCCCCCCTAGCCAAGGTACGATCGTTTCGTTCGCGTCGAACGCCTCGAGTAGGCCACGCCTCCGATTCCTTTGTTCTGACGTCATCTCAACGGTCAGTCACGTGATCAGCCCCCCTAAGCCAAGTTGCAAACGATAAACGTGAACGCTTAGACGTCTACGCGTAATCTCCAATAGATTTTCAACTTTATAACTAAGAGCATAAAGTTGAAAATCTATTAAAGACTACTGAGCGTTAGCGACTGGAACGAACGAAAACACTATGTAATCTTCAATAGATTTTCAACTTTATATCCAAAAACATAAAGTTGAAAATCTATTAAAGACTACTAAGCGTTCACGTTTATCGTTTGCAACTTGGCTAGGGGGGCAAAACAAAGGAATCTGAGGCGTGGCCTACTCGAGGCGTTCGATGCAAACGAATCGATCGTAACTTGGCTAGGGGGCAGTAATTAGGTTGTCGAGATCTAATATGCAGTCGCTCCAAGTAAAACACGTGCGTTCTGTTGCATCCAGCTACACTGGAAGCCGACCCCAAGCTAGTTGGAAAAGGCTATGGAGATGACGGTCTTGTGATTGTTCAAGCATATGCTTGTTCTTTACGTTACCTATTAGTTTTAGGAGAGTTCAAATAAATTTATGTATTTATTTTATTTATTTAGTTGTTTGTTTATCCTCACATCGAAACGCCTTGTAGCAATTATACCAATGGAGCATAATTAGTTCAGAATCTGCTACTTTCTAACATTATGTCTCCATCATGTGCGCAATGGAGTGGGTAGTCATCAAAGTAGCGGCGCGGTGGTGGGTCACGTACGTTCGCTTACGCAGCATCAGACCAACGCTACTCCAGGGTTCCATATGTACCAAATCCCATATCGAACACATTTCTGAAATTTTAAAGATCTTTCGTTAAGATAATAATACAAATCAGTCATCTTATTCAGGTACACAAAGAACTGTGAATGCCAGGTATTACCTGTTTTCTCTATAGGCTTTTTATCCTAACATTACAAGGAGTTTAGCCTTCCCTTCCATTAGGCAACCAGGAAATTACAGAGCGTAAATGGGGGCTATTATTTAGGATATCATCAAGCCGGCTGATAAATGTACACGATCGGACAATTAATTGTGAAGGATGAGAAGGGAGCTTAGCTGAGAGTACTTGCCCTCATTAACTGTGTATTTCATTTCTTCAAGGTTAGGAACCTCAAGCAGGAGCATTTTCAGCATTCGAAGCCTAGTTAGGCCTTCAGTTTCTGTAAGGATGCTTGGATGCTAGCTAGCGTATGAGGTAAGTATACATTCATGAGACGAACGTAAAGGCGACTGAATAGCTGGATGGTACTCAGAAATGCGACGCTTTGGAGTACCTACCTTACTTTGTGAAGAAAATGGTGATAAAGGGGTAACAAATTGGCAAGGCGACACACTTCTGTTTTCCTGATACATTTCCGAGCGTGCAGTTTAGGTACTCCGCCTTCCGTAAGACACTCAATCTATTACTTGGATATAAAATTGACTACCAAGATCCGCTTTCGTAGCTAAGCAGCAAATAATGTCCCTAAAGGTGGGTCTACTCTGGACGATCCGAGCACGAGTTGAACACAAGCCGAGTCGCTCTACTCGCGGTGTCAAGTGTGGACGTACAACGAGCCTCCAAAGATCACTGTCCTCGAACGTGACGCGAAACCCTTTGTGTTCATCTAAAACCGACAATACGCACACAGCACGGTCGGGCACGAACCAAACGCTCGAAGCGCGCTCGCTCGAGGCTTGCAAGTCGGTCCACACAACACGAATTTGTGCTCGGCTCGTACTCCTCTCATGCTCGGCTCCTCTAGTGTAGACCCACCTTAAATATATCAGTTTTTTCTTACTACCCATACTTACAATGCTAAAGGCGTATCTTGCGCAGTCGTCGGTCGTAAGTGTCTCTTTATGTGTTTCAATAGAGTTCTCCACACACGCACGAGATGGCAGCACGTTGGACACATTAATCTCCTGCGCCCTACTGGCCGAGATCGCGGCTATCCGAGGCGCGATTTTAAACCCGACGGAATAACTCTTTTGTATAAAATTCGAATCGTATGCAATCACTGAGCCGAGGATAGGACTGTCGCATATTTTGTGAAGCGAGGGAACTTGACACATATGAAATGTGTGTGATGAGAATAAAAGAAATACTGAGAGATTTCTTGTTAGCGTGTTTTATGATTGTAGTGGTGTTCATGATCACTTTAGAGAACTATACACTATTCGTAGACTCATAGCAAGGTTCAGTTGAAAACCAGCGTCAGGCAACTGCTACGTAGTGGCCTGGCATTATGCTGAACTGGACCTATTTGGCGCAACCGTGAGACACACAGTGTTAATGTATTTTTAAGTTTTAGTATTTAAGTTTCTATATTATAATTGTTATCTCATTGTGTGTATCTGTGTGTCAAATAAACGTGTTTTCTTTCTTTCTTTCTACAAAAACGGGCGAATTTAGACAGAACTGTAATTTGACTTCTTTTGCTCATGGAAAACATCATAGATAATTTTTAGGTTGAAAATCATAAAACAACTTTACCCGCTCTGGCTGCAGCGAAAGGTAGTGTCAGACTTTTATCGAACCCTTCTGTGTCTGTCCTTCAATAACTTTTTGCGTTCCAGGGCCAAGGTAGCTCTATTGAACAATGTCACAACCCTGGCAGGCATTAGCACTAACGGGTCCCGTCAATCATGCATTGGTACGGCCAGTGTCATCAGAAACCCCCCTTGCCCACTTTATCTACAGCCTTTTCTAAGAAGTTTTAATGTGAGAGGGACACCCAATAGATGCAACTGTCTGTACAACCGTGGACACATAAAATAATAAGTTAATTTGTACAGGATCAGTGATACTCTCTCGAAAGAGAGTCTTCACGAAGCCCCTAGAATTTATTATTATTTTTCCAGAGTAGTGTCGAAGCTTTGCATGCCATTACTTCTAGTAGCACATTAATGTTCACTAAGGTATGCATTACACTAGGTAAACGATCTAAATGCAGGTTGTACTGGAATTCAGGTGAAATTGGATTGGGACCTAAGCCGACTGCAACGCTTCCTGTGTTTAAATATGTGCATTGAAAATTTTACACTTCGTTCGGATTTAGGATTCACAGATATTTTGCATGTTTTGTACAGATTGTGAGAAAATATCCTCGTTTCAAATCAATCTGATGCAAATCAAACCGAAGGGTGTTTTTTTTTTATTCGTTTATCTTTAAGTATACATAAAAAAAAAAGTAAAAAATCTAAAACCCGACTACGACAAAAAAAAAATGACGCTGAAAAAGTATGAAACAAGATTTTTAAGATGCTGAAATAGACAAGGTAACTGGAACAACAAGAATAGAACAAAAAGAAAAGCCGTAGTCACACGTTATAGGTAGGTAATAATCGAAACACTTTAATAACGTGTGACTACGGCTTTTCTTTTTGTTCTATTCTTGTTGTTCCAGTTACCTAGTCTATTTCAGCATCTTGAAAATCTTGTTTCATAC
Organism: Mythimna impura; assembly: GCA_905147345.3. Lineage (NCBI taxonomy): Eukaryota > Metazoa > Arthropoda > Insecta > Lepidoptera > Noctuidae > Mythimna > Mythimna impura. Next base: position 14,179,714 of record LR990357.1, on the reverse strand, counting down.
TTTTTCAGCGTCATTTTTTTTTGTCGTAGTCGGGTTTTAGATTTTTTACTTTTTTTTTATTTAAAAGATTTTGGTGTTAAATCACTGTGCTTCTTTACTATTTATTTTGGTATGTACAAGTAAAGCCGTTTCAAATGATACGAAACACGACATATTTATCGTATTTTTTTTAACACAATACTTTTTGTCTGCTAAAGGGCGCCACATTGAATTTTGATGATATTTTTTTATAAGTACTAGCGAAGCCCTTTCAAATGATATCAAACACGGTATATTTATCTTATTTTTTTTTTAAACATGACTTTTTGTCCGCTAGAGGGCGTCACTTTAAATTTGAGCAATATATTGGAAATGTACAAGTGAAGCCCTTTCAAATGATACCAAACACGGCGTATTTTACTCCATATTTATTTTTAACACATTACTTTTTGTCCGCTAGAGGGCGCCATATCAATTTTTGTGACACGTCACGTAGCCTATGTTCAGCGGACAATTAAGACGGTTCTAACGATACCTCATACGTCAAGTTCCGATAAGTAGATTAGGAGCTATGAGGGAACAGATGAACAAACTCACATACATACATAGCCTGTCAAAATCATAACCCTCCGTAGTCGGGTAAAAAGGAGAAACTGACTGACTGACATTTCAACGCACAGCCGAAACTAGAGGGCCTAAGAGCGTGAAATTTTGCACAAGGTTTTCTTTTATAACATAGGTGAACACGAAGAGAAGATTTTCCAAAATTCACCCCCTAAGGTTATGAAACGGGTTTCTAAAGTTTATAAGGAGGAACCGACTATAATACGGGCAAAGCCGCTGGCAGAAGCTAGTTCAGTATAAGTGGTCTTACCTTAAAGAGATATTTTAAAAAAACGATGCAATAAGAAATATAAAATAAAATAATATATATATAAATATAGTGAATGCGTTCACAAACATGTAAACTTACATATATAAGACACTCAGACCCGGAATAACGGGATTCCGATCCCGATTTCCGGCCACCGTAGGCGCGGGTTTGCGGACGGCGAGCAATGGGTAGCTTGCCATCCGACCGTCCGGTAACCGTCCGGACCGAGCCCAAGTCGTCGACGGCACGTATTGTTCCACGAGCGCCTCAAGGAGATGTCAGCAAACCGTAGGGCCCCAGCGGGGTCGAAGCCTACTGAGGCCAAGGGTCTGATTCTGAAAGGAAGACTCGGCCCTGGTACGAAAGGCAACAAAGGAACAGGAGTGGGTATTTAGTCAGTAAAAGTCTGACACTATCTCTCGCTCCGCCCAAGAGCGGGGGATGCCATAAGATGATTTTCCCACCGAAAAAAAAACCCCGCGATATATAAGCCTTTGTGCCAACAGTACCGTTAAATTATGAAAACATGACATTAATTCGTAATTAATGTGTCACCAATTTTTATTTTGTGTGTTATTAGTTTGTATTTTGGAACTATAAAGTAATTGAAAAAAAAATACCTACTACACAACATTCTCAATGGACACATTTGCTATTTATTTCGATCGACTGTAATATCTATTTTAATGAACACACTTGATTGGTACATTTAATCGTAAAACAGTGCAAATCTACTTCCCCAACAAAATTAATAGTAGAACAACAATGCTTTTGTTATACGAGATGAGCTCAGTAAATAGGAACAAAACGGCACTCAATGAGGGCGTTTCAAAACACAAGGTTCCAAGTGGCATTTCATGGACGACTGTGTATCATCGCAGACACAGCTGCTAAATACTCTTGAACAACTAACAGTGAGTTTATCAACAATAAAAAATAAAGTTTTCAAGGCGGGTTTGAGACATCGTGGTGAAAAGATTAGTCAGCTAGACTGCGTTACCGAGTGCTAGCTGTCCAGCGTGCACCGGGCGTTTAGAATCGCTGTGCGATATTTTTAACGTCACTCGGGGAGGCTCCTTCCATGCACCCCCGCTTCCAAAAAAATCGAAACAGTACACACGGCAAGCATTATTCAGGTGGGATTTAAGAATTGATTCAAAAGGATTGATACCTATCATTTAAAAAATGTGCCAGTAAATAGCTAGTAGTTCAGTATATGGTATACCTCAATTCTATATAGGGTGACTGGTAATTAGTGACCGATATTTAAACACGTGATTGTACTCATGATTACAAACAACCTTCTCAAAGAAACTTTTTTTTATAATAATTTATTGTAGCGTAGCGCACTCACGTAAAGTACCAAAATACTAGTCTTTGGATATTATTTTACCGAAACATATAGGTACATTGCTTACGTCATCGATAAGGCGGGCGCGGGTGCAGCGCCGCTAACAGCTAATCGGGTGAAGGCGCGCGCGAAATTCAAAGTTTCAAACAGCTGTTTTGTTATTGTGATTAAACTAATTAGTATAAAAAAAGTTTCTTTGGGAAAGTTGTTTGTAATCATGAGTCCAATCACGTGTTTAAGTATCGGTCACTAATTACCAGTCACCCTATATACAATATCAGATTCTAACTCGTCAATATCGTTACGCGTGCGTTGCGCACGCTCAACCTCATAGCTCATGACGTGGATATATTTTATTGTGCTCTGAGTGAATTCACTAAGATAGCGCTTTTTAAATTTTGTTACAGAATCTAGTTTGTAAGTTAGTACAAATAAGGAACCTCAATATCGATTTGGACTAGTCTGTAAGGATATTATTTGGGAATAAAAATAAATAAACATACTTGCTTGACATTTGCTTAAGTATTTGTTTAAAAAAATATCGAGTACTAAAGTAAAAGACACACGCGTGCACAACGTTACACTCGCTATAAAAAGAGGTTATGCGCTCCATCCTCCATAATCCAAATGTTAAGTATTATATAGCTCATATTATATGGCAATAAAAATTTATAATTAGTTGCCCAACATGTTTAAAACTGAATAATCAATATTCCTAAAAACCGGGCAAGTGCGAATCGGACTCGCGCACTGATGGGTTCCGTACAAACTTACCTATGAAAGCAGTTCAATTCCCGAATTGAGTTACGAATATTTTTCAAAATCGCAAAGAAATTTTTTTTTGTGATGTAACTACAAATTTAGAGTTTTCAGATTTTTTCCTATAATTGTGCTGGACCTTGCTTCATGCCAAATTTTAGGATTCTAGGTCAACGGGAAGTACCCTGTGAATTTTGATTCCCTTGAGAGTGTCGAAATACACGTTTTTTGCGATATAAACAGAAGACCTTTTAGTTTTTTCACAACTAAAAGGGACCGCAGACCTGAGTATATGGTTTTAATTTCAACTCGATACCTCAACGCGTTCCCGAGATAAAGGGTATTGACAGACAGACAGATGGACAACAAAGTGATCTTATAAGGGTTCGGTTTTTTTTTTCCTTTTGAGGTACGGAACCCTAAAAAGGCTTAAACTATACCTAATCCAAAAATGCTTCTACTCAGTAAAAGAATAAAAGACTTTCCCTCATATACAAAAGTGGCGATCAGTTCTATAGAAACAATAAGATCTAGTCTATTCTATTTGACTTTGTACAAAATTAAAATTCTTATTATTATTTTTTTAAATTAAAATTATTATTGTACAAATTATAATTGTAATTTTGTACCTACTCGAAAACGAATTCCAAACAATTTAAATTTTCGATTGTTTGCCCAGTTTGAAAATGCCCGGGAATGCTCAAGTATGCTGGAGAATTGTTGATATACTAAGTAATTGATACGTTTAATTTTAGTAAGCAACTCTATTATCATACATTAATATCACTGCGTTTTACTCTGGTAACACTGTTCGCTCTCTGTTTTTTTTGGTTTCCGTACATGCACTGCTGTTAATCTGTTATACAATAAAACTAGTACAACGTATTATTTCTCGTTTTATTACATCAGGTTATGGGCCCAGACCGTAATCCTGCTTGTAGTAAAAGTGTAAAGAAGTGATCAAAAGAAATTAGGTCGCCGGTCAAAAACTGACACGACCTAACCTTAAACACCGCGTGGCAAGGCGCGTTCTGAAAAGAAAAATCCAATATTTTTGGCGAATCCGTATACATCCAGTATAAAATGTCAACGAACAGCAATACAATGACGTTTATTGAAAAACTAGTTGGACGTGATAACTATAATACTTGGAAATTCTCTGTTCAGACGTATCTTCAGCACGAGGACTTGTGGTGTTGTATTGAAAATAATGACGGTGTGAACCCGAAGTTGGACCTTAAAGCGAAGGCAAAAATAATATTATTAGTTGACCCGACAAATTACATTCACATACAGGAAGTAAAAACAGCCAAAGAAGTTTGGATAAATTTGGAAAAGGCTTTTGACGACAGAGGGTTAACTCGCCGTGTTGGATTATTAAAAGATCTAATCACAACAACATTGGAAAATTGTCAAAACATCGAAGACTATGTGAATAAAATTATGACAACAGCACATAAATTAAGAAACATTTCGTTCAACGTCAACGATGAATGGCTTTATATGTCTTTAATGGCTTAGTCAGAAACCAAATGAATCAAATCAAAGAAATATAGACTGGTCTATACAATCAATATCGGATGATGAATCTTTCTATTCAGATGATGAATGTACCTGAAAAAGAAATTTCTGAAATTCAAATTAATAATATAACAACTAGATCTAAAAGTAGGAAACTAAAACATAAAACTAATACTTACCTTTGTTATGGTGAACTAAGACTTACCGAGAAGCCATGTTATCTTCAGATAAATGGAATAAGTCAATACAAGAGGAGCTGAAAGCACATGAAATCAATGAAAGATGGGAGTTGGTGAAGAAACCAGACGGAGTAAAATTGATTGGATGTAAGTGGGTTTTCCGTATTAAAAATGATTCATCAGGATCCCTTTACAAATCAAGACTCTGTGCTATGGAATGTTCTCAGAGACATCAAGTTGATTATTCAGAAACATTCTCACCAACTGTCAGATACGACTCTATAAGAGTATTGCTTTCAAAAGTGTGTCAAGATAATTTGAATATGATACAGTTTGATGTGAAAACTGCCTTTCTTTACGGAAATATAACAGTAAATATATATGAGACATATATATATTTTCTGTCTCACCTGAAGGTTTAAATAGTCCAGAAGGTTATGTTTGTAAACTTAAAAAATCATTGTATGGCCTAAAACAAGCACCGAGGTGCTGGAACAGAAAGTTTGATTCAGTTTTAAAGAAATTTGGTTTCACAAATAGTCATTCAGATAAGTGTGTGTACATTGGCGAGCTTAATGGTACTAAAGTATATTTGATACTCTATGTTGATGACGGACTGGTAATTTCGAAAAACCAAACAGTATTGAATAAAGTAATTGATGATTTAAAAGAAAATTTTGAAATAAAAGTATGTCAACCAAAGAATTTTTGTTGGGCTTGAAATAGAAAGGGGAAAGAACTATATATTCTTACATCAATCCAAATACATAGATTAAATATTACTTAAATTTAATATGAGTAATGCAAAAGGCAACAGCATACCTGTTGATCCAAATGTCAAGTTAGAGAAGGGCAAAACGGTAAATAGGAAAATACCTTACAGAGAAGCTGTTGGATCTTTGATGCATTTAGCAATTGTCAGTCGGCCCGACATTATGTATGGTGTTAGCCTATTGAGTCGCTTCCTTGATTGCTATAATGACAGTCACTGGAATGCTGTTAAAAGGATTATTAAGTATTTAAAAGAAACAAAATGTTATGGTCTCTACTACTCACCTAAAACGGAAAATATAATTGAATGCTTCAGTGATGCAGACTATGCCAATGACACTGACACGAGACGGTCAATGACAGGGTATGTGTTTATAAAGAATGGTGCTGCAATAACATGGGCCAGTCAGCGTCAGCAAAGTGTTGCACTGTCAACTACCGAAGCAGAATTCATGGCTGCATGCAGTGCAACTAAGGAGGTGATTTGGTTAAAAAGGCTTTTGTTAGACATAGGTGAATATAGTCAAAAATCCATAGGTATTAACATAGATAATCAAAGTGCAATTTCTGTAATAAAAAATGATAACTATCACAAACGCTGTAAACACATTGACATAAAATATAAATTCATCAAAGAAAAATATGAGGAAAAGGAAATTGATGTTAGTTATATAAGTAGTAGTGAACAAACTGCAGATATATTTACAAAAGGTTTAGCTAAAAATAAATTTCAATATCTAAGAAGTAAACTTGGAATTTGTGAATTGTAACTTTTTATTCATGTAAAAGCAATGTCATTGTATAATCTGTAATTCATGTGTAAGGTCAGAGGAACTTTATAATATTACTAGAATGTATTGTATGTGTTATTTTAGTGATAACTTATACCTAATATAACTAGTATGTATATTTTAATTAAGTTTAGATTTCAAAATGCTAGAAAACGTAACAATTTAGTGGGAGTGTTGATATACTAAGTAATTGATACGTTTAATTTTAGTAAGCAACTCTATTATCATACATTAATATCACTGCGTTTTACTCTGGTAACACTGTTCGCTCTCTGTTTTTTTTGGTTTCCGTACATGCACTGCTGTAAATCTGTTATACATTATAATCAAGTAATAAAATTAGTACAACGTATTATTTCTCGTTTTATTACATCAAGAATACCCAGGCATTTTACTATTCTGTCTGCGCTGACCCTTAGTTTACTTATACGACACAATATAAAATATAACCCTAGAGATGCAATGGGAGATTGGAAAAGTTTTGTTGTCTGCTCTCATATTGTGTACCATCGTGGTTGATGCAACGCCATCTCAAAAACGATTTATAAAAATCTAATAATACGGATAGAAAAAGTTTTCCTGTTTTTGTTTTGTTTGTTTATCTATGTGAAATCTTGAAGTATATTCGTTGTTATTAAAAGAAAAATTACCTACGTTTTTAAAGAATTGGTGAAATGCAACCGATAATGAACAATTTTCTCGTATTATTTATTTTATTATAAGCATAAACGTTTAGGTTTGTAAAACAATAAATGGACAAGACTTGTATGTAATTGTTACATTCCTTAAAAATATTATAAAAGTAGCATTCTATAGTATTTGCCTTATAATTTCAGATCTCAGAGCCCCCAATAGACTGAGCTAGATATTGTATGTTAAAATAATTAACTAATAAATTTCGTTATAAATATCGTAAGATTATAATTAAGAGAACTCTAAAAGTAATAATTTATGACGGAGAATTAAGTTTGAGAGGATATATTATATCTGCGATGGATTTGTAATTATAGCGAAAAACCAATACCTTATACCTACTTTTCGATGAAATGATACAGATAACCTATTATTTTCATTTCTAATACCTAATTGATACCCGAGGAACTCGCCTCCGATTTCATTGAGAGTTTCTCTATAAATTGCTGACAGAATTCATATCTGTCTAACTTTCTTATAATGGTATAGCTAACAAAAGAAAATGAATGGCTGACGACGGATATGATTCTATGACGAGCGTTATAAGGACAAATCGATGAGGAACCCATTTGTCAAAATCGGTCATCAGAAAAGAATCAGGATAACTTAGAGAGTGCAACGTGGACTAATGCAATATCCATTGGTTTTGACACAAAGAAATGTCTATTCAGAAATTATAAAAATGATTAGGAAAAATTGTCGTTACCAAATTATTATTTTGATAATGGATGTTTAAGGTTCAAAAGTAAAAATAAACCTTTTATCTACATCGAAAACCATTAAAAGAGTAGTTTAAAACATTATTTAATTATTTATTATATATAGGTACTTTATTGTACACCTCATAATGTGGACAGGACAAACATTTGCAAACACTAAGTGTACAATGGGCGGTCTTATCCCATAGGACAATCTCTTACTCCTATGGTTGTCTACCTTAGGATGGTCTGAACGAAAGGAGACAGACTTGGGGTGGTCAGTATATAAGAATTATTTAAAGATTTCATCACTTTGTGGCTCTATTTTTGCAATTATTCGGCCCAATGTGCAAACTATGACACGAAAAAGGTAAAAGAAATGGGGTTTTTGCCGGGTCTAAATGTGCGGGTACCCGCTGGACGCGATAAGTCGATTTGATTGATGATAGTGATGTGTGTGCCGAAGCCGAGGCGTCAGTCTTGATGGACGTCCGAACACCAATTCCATTTCAAACAGAGTTCTGAGGAAATTTGACCTTTCATTTTCAACTAGTGAGGAGTGTTAAAAGAAACAGTTTTTAATGAAGATAATGTACGGCTTCTTATACCACAGGAATATACTGTTTATTTAAGTACTTAAGTCTATTTTAATCAACCTCAAACTGTGTATTTTTTATGTTTCTTGAGAGCACGCTTTAGACTTTTTGAAACCTCGGGATATACACTGGGCTGCAAAAATAACCGGTCACATAGAAAAAACTGCGATATCTCCCAAGTTATGTATATGAATCGCTCAAATAAATAATAAGTTATAAGCAATAAATAAATAAGAGGTTTCATTTGTATAAGATAAAGTTTAAAAAACAAATTTTCAGAATTTTGAAAAATAATTAAATACAAAATTAGGAAAAGATTTTTTTTTCACTTTAACTTCAATGCAAGCTGTCATTATACGATTATTTTTTTTGGATTGGTATTCAGTGCAACTTCATGTCGTTACCATTTAAAGAATGTACACTAAGTGTTATTATAGTAGGTACAAGAAAGAAGAAGTCGGCGTAGTGCTGCTAGAACAGTAGGAGCATCTTTATCCAAAGAGCTTGCCAACGATTTCAAAATACCAGCATGCTTATTAGAAGACTAGGAATGGTAGGCCAAGGTGCATAACTACAAGAGAACATCCATTTATTTTAAACAGTATACTAAGAAATCGACATCTCACGGCCTGTTTAGGTCTTAAAAATCCTTCAAGTAATTTGCCATAACAATGTGAGCTCTGATACAAACCTGCAACGACTTTAATAATAATAATAATTTATATGTGTTTACAATGAATAAAGTAATCATTTCTTTGTCAGGAAATTATTCCTATATTAAAATACTACAATTTACACAAATACGCACATATATACACAATTATATATATTATATTAAAATTCAATTCAGTTCCTTTCCATGTCAAAATAAAAATTAATTAAAATAAATTATTCCAATTATAGTCTTTAAACAGAAACAAAAAAAATAATACTTATGTAGTCACTACATTAACCATGCAACAATGGTTAATGTACTGAAAGTCAAATCTCAGATGGTAGAGCTGGCGCGGACCCTGCGCGCCAAGGATGTGCACCGTTCCCGCATCGTCCCATAGAAGCAGTCAACTCACTCACAGCAGTCCTTTTTTTGGAGATGACATTACGCTTATGTCACTAAATAGCCTGAAACTGCAATTGGACTCCTAATTGCTAAGTTACGGTATGGACAGATAAAGAGTGGACAGTGAGATATTCAAGGTTTTTTCCGATGAGTCCAAATATTATTTATTTACACAATGGGAGACAAAAAATATTGATGCTGCTGTTAGTTTAAATATTTATGCATAGCATATTTTGAAGAAAAGGTGACGTTCGGTAGAAGATCAATAATGAGCTGGGTTGTGGTGGTCACATAGGCTCCATGTTAAATACTGATATTCAATTGCATCTGGTTTAAAATGAAGTCGATCCTAACTTACTTAGTTTGGAAAAAAAATATATAAAGTCCAAGTCAAGTCAAAGTCAAAGTCAAAGTCAAAAGCATTTATTTCAAATAGACCATTTACAGGCACTTTTGAATAGTCAAATGTAGGTCAGTCAAAAAAAAAAGTGAAGCTAAATTACACGTTCCAAAGCGTAGATCTCTATTGAGAAGAACGTGCAAGAAACTCCATGGAGTCCATGGAGTAATACATGTAAAAAAATCACAATATAATTTAAAAGAGTGTCCATGGCATGGACACTCTTTTAAGTTATATTGTGAGTTACATAATCTTGGTTACATATTTCTTGTTGCTTCTATTATGTGATCACAATGTAGATAAGTAATAAAAAATAAAACTGATTAAAAGATAGAAATTCAATTAAGCCATTGGCAGCTAAGAGATGACCAGTCTCAACTGACGGCACCCGTTCACGAGCATGACGCGTGCATCAGCCTCACTCAGCTCATCCATTTTGAAGGGAACCGAATGACCCAATAACACGTGCCACCATCAGCGAGACATTTGAGTGAGCATGACTAACTCTCAACTGCTGTGCTCGTAATGTCAAAAAAAAAATGTAACCTACTTAATAAAAATGATCCATGGTACTTCACATTCACAAATTTGAAAAAAAAATAAGTGCTTCTACATTATACAATGCTATTGTTTCCAAATACAAAAGGTAATAAATGATCACAAGCTTCATTAGACAAATAAAATAAAAATAAAAACCTACACAATATAGTTGACGTAAGTTTGATATACTGAGGTGACCCTTTGTGTAGAGTAAAATAAAATATCAATATAGATACAAAGACTAATTAAAAGTTATTACTAATATATCCTGTCCTAAAAGTGGGTTCATTGTTTTAGTAAGCACCTTTAGAAGCAACTGGATTTTAAATTTTAAACAAGTACAGAACACATTGAGGACCTTTTTATATAAAACTTACTTTATTAACTACCACTGCTGAAAATATATAGGAGACAATGCCCCGGTTACTCGTCCCGTGACATTCTCATACATCCAAAAATGTTTTAAGAATACTTTCGTCTTGTGAACTCAGTTAAGGAGTGGAATTTTCTTCCCGACGCCCGGTTAGTCTTCGGCGGGAGTCGGGGCGAAGAGGCCTCTGTCCTGCAGTGGGAGAATTACAGACAATTATTATCATGCCATTAGCCGACTATTATAAAAAGCACATGACAAATAGGCTACGTATTTTCCTGTTGATTTATGATATTTTCCTTAGTCAACAGGGTATAAGTTGTAACCATGAAGCAAACTTCATGGTTGTAACATACTTCAACTACTACACCGTTGACAAATTAGAATATCTTTACTTATTAAGTTATTGTTGCACAAAATATTGCGTGCTTAAATACTTTTACTATTGTTCCTTCGTCAGTTTTTGATAGTAAATAAACATTTGCTTGTGACAAGGCAGTGAAATAAAAGTGAATCAATCAAAACTGTGTAAGTGTTATTTGCACAGTTTTGATTGATTCATCGATTTATTGATTCATCATTGATTGATCGAGTGACTATGGCAAATACCAAAGTGCAATGATGGCACTAAGTGATGATGTTTTATCTGTAGTAATTACAATTTTGTATTTTGTATCAAATTGACTGTAGTCCACGTTTTTATACGGAGTGACGTCATGGTGTCTCATAAAAAAGTTACGTAATTATAGAAATTTCGTGTATCTCAATATAATTTTAGTAAACTTGGGATTTGTTTTAAATGCCTATTGAAGGGGCTACGCGCTACGTGAACCAGCATAGTGTCAGAGACCTAAAGAAATAAGAAAACAGAAAAGCTTATGATTTACTACTGTACTGCATAATGTTTTTCTCACATACAGTTAAAAACTTCTGGTCGTTAATTATAAGCCTTATGTTTTATGTAGATTTTGTAAAAGTTTTTAATGGGCATATAAAAAGGAAATATTTAATGAGTAGCGTATGTGGTTGGGGTGCCTTTTATATTAATACCAGGATTTTATTTTTCTGGCGACTGTGTATTGTTGATTGGTGAAGAAAGTGGACTAAAACTATTTCGTATCGCAAATTATATCCAAATAGCTGCATCATTTTTTATTATATTATAATTGTTTTTAGGGTTCCGTAGCCAATTGGCAAAAAACGGAACCCTTATGTATTCGTCATGTCGGTCTGTCTGTCCGTCCGTATGTCACAGCCACTTTTTTCCGAAACTATAAGAAGTATACTGTTGAAACTTGGTAAATAACATCTCAGTGACACACATAGTAGGTCCTTGAGATCATCGGAAAACCTAAAATTAAGTATTCGCACGCATTCCACTTCTTTCGTTGATAAATCTTTCACAATTCAAGCAGCTCGTTTGTGGAATGCGTTACCCTTAGAAGTGAGGCGTGCCCAAACGCTACCTACGTTTAAAAAAATGGTGAAGGAGCATTACCTTTCACTTTGATTTTTTCTTCTCCTGGCTCAATTATATATTTAATATTTATTAGTATATGTTTTTCTTATATTGTATGTATGTATTTGTGTTATTGTCTTATTAGTATTTTCTGATGTTGTACACTGACAACCCTAAATCCATCTTCTTTCTTTCAGTCCATCCAAAGGTTGTCTGTAAGAAATTGCCCTGTGCGATAAGACCGCCCATTGTACACTTATTTTTAATTATGTTTGTCCTGTATTTTTGTTTATGTGGTGTACATTATAGAATATAATAAATAAATAAATAAATAAATTAATAAATAAATGTATTCTGTGAATCGCATTAAGATTTTCACACAAAAATAGAAAAAAAACCAATAAATTTTGAGGGTTCATTTTGACCTAAAAATTAAAAAAAAAAAATAATCAAACCCATACGTGTGGGGTATTTATGGATAGGTCTTCAAAAATGATATTGAGGTTTCTCATATAATTTTTTTCTAAACTGAATAGCTTGCGCGAGAGACACTTCCAAAGTGGTAAAATATGTCCCCCCCACCAGATGTCATCACCAACAGATGCTGACGGAGGCGGCGGCGCGCGCGCCCCAGCAGCCCGACCTGCTGCTCGCGCTGGCCGTGTGCGCCGCGCACCTGGGGAAGGCGCCCGAGGTAAACATCACCAACAGATGCTGACGGAGGCGGCGATGCTCGCGCCTTAGCAACCCGACCTGCTGCTCGCGCTGGCTGTGTGCGCCGCGCACCTGGGGAAGGCGCCCGAGGTCAACTTCATCAACAGATGCTGACGGAGGCGGCGGCACGCGCGCCCCTGCAGCCCGACCTGCTGCTCGCGCTGGCTGTGTGCGCCGCGCACCTGGGGAAGGCGCCCGAGGTCAACTTCATCAACAGATGCTGACGGAGGCGGCGGCACGCGTGCCCCTGCAGCCCGACCTGCTGCTCGCGCTGGCTGTGTGCGCCGCGCACCTGGGGAAGGCGCCCGAGGTCAACTTCATCAACATCACCAACAGATGCTGACGGAGGCGGCGGCACGCGCGCCCCTGCAGCCCGACCTGCTGCTCGCGCTGGCTGTGTACGCCGCGCACCTGGGGAAGGCGCCCGAGGTCAACATCACCTACAGATGCTGACGGAGGCGGCGGCACGCGCGCCCCTGCAGCCCGACCTGCTGCTCGCGCTGGCTGTGTGCGCCGCGCACCTGGGGAAGGCGCCCGAGGTCAACTTCATCAACATCACCAACAGATGCTGACGGAGGCAGCGGCGCGCGCGCCCCTGCAGCCCGACCTGCTGCTCGCGCTGGCCGTGTGTATGCCGCGCACCTGGGGAAGGCGCCCGAAGTCAACTTCATCAACAGATGCTGACGGAGGCGGCGGCACGCGTGCCCCTGCAGCCCGACCTGCTGCTAGCGCTGGCTGTGTGCGCCGCGCACCTGGGGAAGGCGCCCGAGGTCAACATCAACAACAGATGCTGACGGAGGTGGCGGCACGCGCGCCCCTGCAGCCCGACCTGCTGCTCGCGCTGGCTGTGTGCGCCGCGCACCTGGGGAAGGCGCCCGAGGTCAACATCACCAACAGATGCTGACGGAGGCGGCGGCACGCGCGCCCCTGCAGCCCGACCTGCTGCTCGCGCTGGCCGTGTGTATGCCGCGCACCTGGGGAAGGCGCCCGAGGTCAACATCACCAACAGATGCTGCCGGAGGCGGCGGCACGCGCGCCCCTGCAGTCCGACCTGCTGCTCGCGCTGGCTGTGTGCGCCGCGCACCTGGGGAAGGCGCCCGAGGTCAACATCATCAACAGATGCTGACGGAGGCGGCGGCACGCGCGCCCCTGCAGCCCGACCTGCTGCTCGCGCTGGCTGTGTGCGCCGCGCACCTGGGGAAGGCGCCCGAGGTCAACATCATCAACAGATGCTGACGGAGTCGGCGGCACGCGCGCCCCTGCAGCCCGACCTGCTGCTCGCGCTGGCTGTGTGCGCCGCGCACCTGGGGAAGGCGCCCAAGGTCAACTTCATCAACATCACCGACAGATGTTGACGGAGGCGGCGGCGCGCGCGCCCCTGCAGCCCGACCTGCTGCTCGCGCTGGCCGTGTGTATGCCGCGCACCTGGGGAAGGCGCCCGAAGTCAACTTCATCAACAGATGCTGACGGAGGCGGCGGCACGCGCGCCCCTGCAGCCCGACCTGCTGCTAGCGCTGGCTGTGTGCGCCGCGCACCTGGGGAAGGCGCCCGAGGTCAACATCACCAACAGATGCTGACGGAGGCGGCGGCACGCGCGCCCCTGCAGTCCGACCTGCTGCTCGCGCTGGCTGTGTGCGCCGCGCACCTGGGGAAGGCACCCGAGGTCAACATCACCAACAGATGTTGACGGAGGCGGCGGCACGCGCGCCCCTGCAGCCCGACCTGCTGCTCGCGCTGGCTGTGTGCACCGCGCACCTGGGGAAGGCGCCCGAGGTCAACATCATCAACAGATGCTGACGGAGTCGGCGGCACGCGCGCCCCTGCAGCCCGACCTGCTGCTCGCGCTGGCTGTGTGCGCCGCGCACCTGGGGAAGGCGCCCGAGGTCAACTTCATCAACATCACCAACAGATGCTGACGGAGGCGGCGGCACGCGCGCCCCTGCAGTCCGACGTTTTATTCTGATGATAAGCCGGCTTTTCAGTATAACATCTGTTCCCGACAGACGTCCTGAATAGCTGGTCCAGTAACCAGACCTGCTGCTCGCGCTGACCGTGTGCGCCGCGTACCTGGGGAAGGCGCCCGAGGTCAACTTTATCAACATCACCTTGAGTTTATAAAACATATATTTTTTCTTACATACCTAGCCGATACCGAGAAGTAGGCTTCAGAAAGTCACTGTTTTATGGCATTGCTCGGGCGCTAATTAAGGCCTTAACTTCAGCCAGATGTTCAAAAGACTATACTCCTTCATAATTAAAACGAACTTTTTACTACACAGTATCAAATATAATAAAACTATATATATTTCATATATAATATAAGAAAACTAAGTAATTATTATAAAATTCAATCATAGTTGTCAGAATTTTCACTTTTATTTTTATTTTATTTTCTAATTGAGAAAAAACGCTCTCGCACTATTTGATGGAATTACTCTCGCTCGTGTGAAACCAGCATTTTGGAATATTGTCTTTTCTTTTTGACTGAGGGTCAATCAAGGCTACGATTAACGGTATGGCACCACGTGATATTCAGACAGACTTTAGTCTATATAGCGTCATACAAGAAGAAGCAATTTACGCCAATGTCGTGTAAAGGAATGAAACAGAACGATGAGATAAATAAGAAAAAAAAGAAAGAAAGAAAAATATTTATTTGGCACACGTACACAGATACACACAATGCAGAAACAACATGTAAACACTTAATATAAAAAAAATAAGAAAATAAAGTAACTAACATTGTGTCTCGCGCCTGCACCAAATAGGTCCAATTCTGCAAAAATGAAATGCCAGACAACTTCGTGGTAGTTGCAACTTT
This sequence comes from Mythimna impura, assembly GCA_905147345.3. Taxonomy (NCBI): domain Eukaryota; kingdom Metazoa; phylum Arthropoda; class Insecta; order Lepidoptera; family Noctuidae; genus Mythimna; species Mythimna impura. The sequence goes on along the minus strand of LR990357.1, from coordinate 14,164,138 downwards.
GCCAGTTGAAATTAGACATGGGTGATAAATAACGTCACAGTGAAAAAATCACCGTGATCTGCCACCTGAGAGTATCACAGTGACTTTTTGTATAATATCGTCGTTCCAAAATAACGTTGTTCCTTTCCGTCACATTTACCCCGTCTCACTCCCGTCACTGCGATGGTTAATGTTAAATATGGAACGAGAATAAATTGGAACGGAACGTGTCCGCCCGCGCCCCGCCTGCGCCGCGGCCGTTCGGAGGTAGTCGTATACTTTCGTGAAAAACGAGTATCGATGCAATTCTAGCGTGCATTTATGACCTCGAACTTTGACATTCAGTTGACTCAGTTTACTCATTGTAATTTGTCATGTTTGTGCACCTATAAATTTGGCGCCATTTTTTCTTTCATTTTCTTTGCGCGTTTATGCAAAGTAGGTACGACGTGCAGTGTTAGTACTTAGTTTGTTTGTGTTTGTTCGTTGTGTAAATAACAATAATAGTGAATAGTTCAGTGTATTTAGTGTAGATATAGTATAAAAACTGGTCTCTGCCATTATGGCGGACTCACGCAAAATGAAAACTAGTAATTTATGGAACTGTTTTGAAGATTTTGGAGACAGTGTAAATAAGATCGCAATTTGTAAATTATGTAAAGTTAAGTATAGCTACAAATCTTCAACTTCCAATTTAAAAAAACATTTGGAGCGAAAACATCCTACTGTTCAGTTTGTTTCTACAAAACAGCAGTCAGTCCAATCTGTTCCTGTTGCACCAACTACGTCAGAATCAAACCCGCAATCACAGTCGGACTCTACGATGACTTCCACCTCCAGCGCGAATGTGCAGCAACTACAAAATTCAAATGTACCAACTACGTCAATGTCCAATTCTGATATTATGACAAATTGTATAAGTAATACCAACATACAAAACGTAAATTCCCGTATAGTATTACAGAATCAACCTATGACTAAATATCTAAAAAGAAAACTTACACCAAATGAAAAAAAAAGGTTAGATGATCTGTTGATGCTGCTATTTATTTATGATTATCAGCCTTTTTCAATCGTCGAAGATAGAGGATTTAAGGCCTTTGTTGAAGGATTGAATCCCTCATACACCTTACCGAACAGGAAAGTACTCTCAAACAATTATCTACCTGCACTTTACGAGACATGTTTAACAGAAACTAAAGAGAACCTTGAGCGTGAAGCACTTAGTGTTTGTTTAACTTCAGATATTTGGACTTCTAGCAACAACGATGCGTATTTAGGACTCACAGCCCACTATATTGATGAGGAGTTTACTTTGAAGTCAGTCTTATTAGAATGCGCACCTCTGAGTGGTTCACATACGGCCGAAAATATCAAAGAAAATGTACTACGTATTCTTCAAAATTGGAAACTGAAAGACAAAGTTATAATCGTTGTCACAGATAATGCTAGTAACATGAAATCTGCTGTCGAAAAAATGGGCTATAGGCATTTCGGATGTTATGCCCATTCAATAAATCTAATAGTGAGAAGTTGTACCACTGAAAGCACTGCAAACGAAACAATATCAGGAGTAATCACGAAAGTGAAAAGTATTGTAGCACATTACAAACGAAGTGTAAAAGCCACTGAAAAGTTACTAATATACCAAAAACAAAATAATATTGCAATCCCAAGAAAAGTACTTCAGGATGTATCCACTAGGTGGAATTCTACTTTAAAGATGTCACAACGCTTTGTGGATTTAGAAGAAGCTATTAAAGCTACAATGGCTTTGTCTGACGAGGAATGGGAAACCTTGTCAGCCGAAGAATGGCGTATATGTCGCGAGTTATGCACTGTACTCAAGCCTTTTGAACAGATAACTGAAGCGATGAGCGGCGAAAAATACGTATCCGGGAGTCAAATACTCATTTTAACTAGAGGTCTAATTTCGGCACTGAATAAAATGCTTCAGGTTACTGAAGACCCAATGGAGGAAGATTTTTCGGACAGTCTTCACGAAATAACTAAAAACCTAATAAGTTCTTTGAGATCGGAGACTGAAAGAAGATTCGCTAATATCGAGGCTAGTAAGACGATTGGTGTGTCGACAGTGCTAGATCCACGATTTAAACTACATGTGTTTAGAAACCAGGTTTACGCAGCTGATATTAAAAAAACAGTAATTGACCTGGTCACTGCCACTATAAATAAAAATTTGCCAGTTCAGCAAAGAGAAGACGTGGAAGCCCCTGAAGAACCCGTATCAAAAAGAAATAAGTTTGATATTTGGGACGAATATGATACCATAGTTAACACAGTGCGGCCTGAAGGTACACCTAGATCGCAGGCAGTGCTGGAAGTACAGAGATACCTAGAGTTACCTGTTACGGGAAGACAGCAAGATCCATTAGAATGGTGGAAAACTTTCAAGCATAGCTTTCCTAATTTAGCAGTTTTGGCCAGAAGTAAATTAAATTTTATGGCTACTTCTGTACCCTGTGAGAGGCTCTTTTCTAAAGCAGGAAGTATTATGAACGAGAGACGTACAAGGCTTGGCATTAGAAAAATGCAACAACTTTTATTTTTAAATTCTAATTATAAAACCAAATAAAAATTTGAAAAAAAATGTATATAATAGTAAACATGTAAATAATGTACATATAAAATCAATGTAAATAGTTGATCAAAATATAAAACACGCCGTTTAGTTTTCAAAATTATGCGACAGTCCTAAGCCTGTGTAAAGTGTGAAGGATATTATGATCAAATCAAATGTAAATACAATATTTAAACAAATTTGTACGCAATTTCTTAACACCCTGTTAGTTAGGCTACAAACTGAACGACCGCGGGCGCGGGCGCGGTCGTCCAGGTTTTCGTCCGCGCGATGTAAGAGAAGTATCCCAAGGAAACATATTACTGGGATAAAAGTACCCTATATATTTTTTAAATTGTTATCCAAATCTGTCCAACCGTTTTCCCGTGAAAGAGTAACAAACGTCCATACATCCTCACAAACTTTCGCATTTCTAATACTATTATTAAGTACTAATTATTAGGATATAATAACACCGAGATGTAATTTTTTCTTTATTCTGCATTACAGCTACAGGCGATGGTTTTTATTGATAATAGTGAATAAGCGAATTAATTATCAAATCGTGTAAGTCACATTACAAAACGTTCTAAATATCTATTACATAACCGACGTGATCGACGTGACAAAGTCACGGTGATTTTTCACCGTGAAATTTTTATAACTGGAACAACAGTCACGGTGAATGATATATAACGACTTTGCCCATGTCTAGTTGAAATAGAGTATTTATAAAGCTTTGCGAAAAGCAAAGCATTCCAAAAAAAAATACCACACAATGTGAATAATTCCACACTATGTGTGTCGCATTATGCGGACACCCCCAACAGTACATACTAGCGAAGGTATCTCTCGAGACTATATTATGTGCGCGGTAACGAAACCATAGCGCGATCTAATTCGATCCCAACGCCATCTAGGGAAGTAAGGGTTAAACTTTTACGACTTTACAAAGTTATAACACTTTTTAGGGTTTCGTACCTCAAAAGGAAAAAACGGATCCCTTGTAGGATCACTTTGTGGTCCGTCTGTCTGTCTGTCTGTCAAAACCCTTTAAACCTTTAACCCTTTTTTCTCGGGAACGTGTGGAGGTATCAATCAAGTTGAAATTAAAACCACAAATATACTCAGGTCGGCGGTTCCTTGAAGCTGTGAAGAAATGAAACTTCTGAGTTAACGAAAAAAAGATACTACACGCAAAAAACATCGTGTACATAACATCCACCTTGTGGGAGGCCTTCCAACGCTGCGTTTTCCGGTGCACGGTCGCCACTCTAGTCTAATATTCTTTATTCCTCTTGTATTAAACATAATTTTGATGGTTGTTAAGAGTAATAGAGATTTGTTGTATATTTTTCATAATAATATTACGGCAAATTAAGGAATTACTCGTGAGCCTGCTGTTAGCCATCCGCCGGACGCTGATGTATAAAAATAATGATGTGATAATATTAAGATAATTATAGATTTGATTTTTTAAGCTGCATATTATTTATTTCTTTTGATTTGCTCACCAATAATATCGAAAAAAACGATATACATTATGTATTCCCTGAAATTACATGAATAACTTAACGTCAGCATGAAAAGTCACTCATGTAATTTCATAAACCATTGCTCTTGACCTGTGTTTTCTAAAACTAAGTCAATCAAATATAATAATAACAATAATATTTTTTTTGTTCCGTTCTTATTTTTATTTAATTTATTCACCAAAAACTTAACAAAATGCATTTTATCCGCCAAATCACGAAAAAAAGAAGATAAATCACATAAGTAACAATACCAAAAAATATACAGAGAGTCAATATTTTTACAATAATTGACTGATGATGTAAAATTCTGACAAGAAGCCGGGCACGTTCTCAAAACACACACCCAACATCTTCGGGTTCGTCGCTCAGCTCCACCTTGCAGACTCCGGGACCATTTTTTTTTTTTTGCCGGGGTGGAAAATCCTCATGGATGTCCTTAGCCTGGGGCAGGCGAAGGGGTCTGTCAGACTCTTACTGACTAAAAACCACCCCGGTGTTCCCTCCCACACTTGGACCGGGGATCGTGGGAGCTGATACGCCATCCATGATCCCCGGCTAGTACCGCCCCCCACCTAAACGGGCCACCTCAGGCTCGGGGGGAGCGTGAGGTGTCCTTCCCCCACGACGTCCAATAGGGGCGCGCGTGGAACACTACGCGCCGCCGCCTCGGGTCTTGCTGGATGGGGGACGGCGGGCGACCCCGAGTCCGCCGTCCCTCCGGACCTCTTTATGGGGGCTGGAAGAGGGCGTTATCTGCCCTCCGCTGACGCCCGGTTCGTCTGCTGCGGCACGGAAGAGTGGCCACGGCCTCCCTCTCCCTCTCCGCAGCCTCCTTCTGTGAAATTACGGTTTCACAGAAGGAGATCACCGCATCCCACGACTCGACGCCCCCGACTATCGAACGAGCGACGGCCGGCAGCGACAGGTCGGGGCCCACTTCAGATACAAGGGCATGGCGCTGCTCCTACCATGTGGCACACTCTGCCAGTGTGTGCTGCGCCGTGTGCTTCCGACAGTCGGTGCAGTGATGGCACCGAGCGTCCGGCTCCCTGTTTATGCGACACAAGTACTTGCCGAAGCAGCCATGCCCCGAGAGCACCTGCGTCGCCCTAAACGACAGGGAGCCGTGCTTCCTCCCGAGCCATTCGTCGAGCACTGGTCGGATCGCATCGACGGTGACGGTAGGGCGCAGAAGCCTGTCCCGCCATTCCGCCACCATGACCTCGCAGAGATGAGACCACCCCGCGTCCTCACCTCCTCGCGCCACCGGTACAGTGAGGCGAGGATTCTCGCCTCCAGTTGCCAGGGCGGAGATCCGGCCAGTGCACAACCCGCCTCGTAGGAGATCATGCGATACCCCCTGATAGCCCTGACGGCCATGCGGTCTCTGCGGTCTTCGCAGGATTGCGATGTTGCCGGCCGTCAGGTTAGAAGCCCAAACCGGGGCCCCATACAGGGCCATAGATCATACGATCCCCAAGTAAAGCCGCCTACAGGCAGTGCTCGGGCCCCCTAGATACCCCTAGAACCGCTTCCTCCGCCAGGACTCTCACTCGCATTATGGCGTCGATAGTGGAGCGCCGATGCCGAAAACCGAACTGACTGTCGTCCAGATCCGGCCCCTCTCTGTACAAGTGGCTGTCGAGGCGGGCAGCAATAATCCGCTCAAAAAGCTTACCCACGTCGTCAAGCAGCACTATGGGCCGGTATGCGGACGGCGAGTCTACTGGGCGCCCCGCCTTCTTGAGCAGGACCAGACGACCTGTCTTCCACTGAGTGGGGAAGTGGCCCTGCTCAAGACAAGCTGAGTAGAGTCCTCTCAGCTGGGGCTCCAGCTCCTTCAGAGCGAGGACGAGCGCGCGGCCGGGAACTCCATCCGGTCCCAGGGCAACGGTTTTGGCCCGGAGCCGCATCACGGCCGCCCTTAACTCTGGTTGTGTCACCTCGGGGACCTCGTCATCCTCCGACTCTGTGTCTGTGGGCAAAGCCATCGGCGGCGATGTGTGCTCCTCTCTAGCAGGTAAGAGAGCTGCGACCACTACCTCCAGCAACTGAGGCTCGAGGCTCTCAGTGAGTGAGGGCGCCCAGGCACGAAGTTTCCCTCGGACCGTACGATAAGGATCCATGGATTTGCATCTAAGGTCGCCAGCATCTCCTCCCAGAATCGAGTCTTCGACTGCGATGAGCCTCCGGGACCAGCGCCAACCGTGAGTCCAGCTATTCGGGTCGCTGCGGATGCGTCGAGCTCGAGCGACGAATACTTCTTGCCACCGACAACACCACCACCTGCGCGTCGGCGGGGAATAGGCCGACCTCCGGCCAGCTTGAGACCTCGAGGCCCACCGGCATCTGATAGGGTCCCCACTGCCGCTAGAAGTGTGAAGCGCATGCGATGGATACAATCAAGGGCTACAGAGGGGGGGAAGTAACCTGACTGCGTACCGTGGTCGGATGCTCTCTCTGTTTCAGGTGCTTGAGTCAGCTGTCAACGTTTCGGCCCAACGACTATCAGGAGCGGGTCATCCAGCGTAACCGTATGCTGGATGATTCCGTACTTGATAGACTTTGCCTCGAATCACGGAGTAGCCGTGTTTCACCTGCTTCGCCACAGGCCGCGGTGCAACTGCAACCCAATGTTTCACCGCTACCCGACCACGTTGTAGAGGATGATGATGACGGGGCTATATTCGTGAATACCCAGTGCAATGTACGTTTGAGGAGCGCTTTGGAGGATGCATTCCGGGAGTACCGCTTTACACCGGCTGAGCTTAGACCTCGATTACCTCCCCATGCATAAGAAAAATAAGGCGCTGGTGTGTGCTCTGGATTCGCAGCTATCAAATTAATTTGATAGCAACGAAGACCTTACTGATACCCACTCGATCTTGTATTGTGCTGCTGCAGCGGCATGTCGTGTAGCTCGAGTCAAGTTTCCTAACAGTAACCGAGTTACACGACCAGTTGTACCAGCTTGGCAGTGTAGGATCGAGCGCCGTATCAGTAAGGCCAGAGCACTCATCGGCAAGCTTATCTGCTTCAGGGAGGGCAACACTCGCCCTAAGGTGATGCGCTTTGTGAGGCTGGCGTTCTCGGGGACAGATATTAGTCCTCAAGATTATCTACCCCATATCATAGAGCGTATCGACTTCCTGAAGCAGAAGGTCTATGCATGGGCAACCGTATACGACGGTACAAGCGACGAGTGGAGCGGTTCCCAGAATCGCGCGTTCCAAAGAAACGAAAGGTGGGTTTATAGGACTTGGGAGCGACCGGACCAAGGTGTGATTGATACGCGCCTACTGGATGATGATGCCATGTGTTCATTTTGGCGCAACATCTGGTTGGTGCCTGTCAGTCACACCGAGGTCAAAGTCAAAGTCAAAAGATTTTTTATTTCACATAGGCCTACTACTTATAAAACGTCAGAAGCTAGTGCATGATGGTGATTGGACTCGGGAGATCGAGCGAACATGCGATCTAATACCAGAAATGGGGGCAATTACCATCAGCCCCAAGACGTAGCTCGTGCAGTCCATCTGTTGCCTAACTGGAATTCTCCAGGGCCGGACGGGCTTCACAACTTTTGGCTTAAATGGTTTCAAAGATCGCATGCTCGCTTGGCATTCCAATTCTAATCTGCCTTAGAGTCAGGGTCGTTGCCCCAGTTCATTACGACAGGAATAACCCACCTGCTCCATAAATCGGGTAGTACTGCGGAGCCTAAAAATTATAGATCGATCACGTGTTTGCCGACGGTCTATAAAGTTCTTACATCCATTCTGAGAGCCAAAATTAATAGTCATGTTGAGACAAACTCCATTATGTCTGCTTCTCAGAATGGATGTAGGAACGGGTCCCGTGGTACTAAGGAGCTGCTCCTCATTGATGTTGCCATTAGCCAACAGGTTCGTCGTTCTCGAAGAAATCTGTCGACATGTTGGATAGATTATAAGAAGGCCTATGACTCAGTTCCGCATACATGGCTCACGAGGGTGCTGGAGCTGTATAAAGTTGATGCAACTCTTCGCACCTTCCTGATGTCGTGTATGGGGTAGTGGAGGAGGGCCCTTCGCTATCCAGAATGTCGACAAATCCGAGAGAGCAGCGAGTCTGAGTCCGTGTGGTTTTGCCTAGCTTTAAACCCTCTCAGCATACTGCTGGAGGGTTCCGGCTTGGCCTATCGATTGAGAAGAGGTGGTCAGGTTATATCTCACCTTCTTTACATGGATAATCTGAAACTTTTTGCCTCCAACAACTTGCAACTGATGGAGCTACTGAAGGTAACTGAAACCTTACCTTGAAGGTTTCAGTTACCTTCAGTAGTGCCATCAGGATGGAATTTGGTTTGGATAAATGTGCAGTCATGCATGTAAAGCGAGGGGAGATTATGGAATCCGTGGGAACCCAACTCTCGGATTCCATATACATTAGATCCCTCTGCTAAACCGAAACTTACAAGTATTTGGGTATGTCGGAAGCGTTAGGCATCAATGCTGCTGACGTGAAACAATCGTTGAGGGAGCGCTTATTTGGCCGCATGAATAAAGTGCTTAATAGTCTTTTATCAGGCGGGATCACGGTGCGCGCCTTCAACGGTTGGGTCATGCCGGTTTTGATGTACTCTTTCGGCATACTCAAATGGACTCAGACGGAACTCGACGTCCTGGATAGGAGGGCCCGCTCACTACTTACCGCAAATCGGATGCATCACCCACGATCATCGGTGATGAGTCTGTATATCCTGCGGAAGTGCGGAGGTCGTGGTTTCTTAAATGCTAAGACCCTGCACAACCGTGAGATATGCAGTCTCAGGGAATGCTTCCTGAAAACCGACGTGGGGATGCACCTAGATGTGGTTGCGGTGGACAAAGGCCTCAGCCCGCTCTCCTTGGTTAACGAGAACTGGCGCAAACCTACAGCAATGGATACTAATGAACGCAGGGCAGTATGGCAGGGCAAGGAGCTTCACGGGCGCTTTTACCGGGCCTTACATGGGCCCGATGTAGATATTTTAGCGTCCGTATCCTGGCTGCGCTTTGGTGATCTCTTAGGACAAACCGAAGGTTTTGTCTTTGCAATTATGGACGGTGTTATGTGAGAATGGCAGCGTCACATTGTATTGGGATCGATCTATCATCACTGACAGGACTATTGTGCCAATAAGCCTGACATAGTGGTGATAGATCGACTAGAGCGTCGCACAATGATTGTTGATATAGCGGTCCCTCCCCCTTTTTTTTTTTTTAAGCTATTGCATAGCTTCTATCGCGGGCCTTGAGCGCGGGTCCGAATCCAAAAATTCCGTAACGAAAAATATACCTCACGGTCCCCACTCCGACGGGCACGGAGGTGTGGCTTGGAGGCCGACAGAGACCGAACACCTATTTTAGAAAAGTCGTTAACGACCTGTGTGGCGCATTGGTACAGCGTTCTACCTATGTTATCATCGTGCCTCGAGTTCAAATCTCGGTCAAACAAAATAGTCTTTTTGTATTATAATAGATTATAGTAATGTTCTATGATAACAACTGAACATACTTGTAGCAATTTATGAAGTAAACAAGAAAGAAAAAAAATTGTTTTCTTATCGGTCACCACGCTCAAAAAGTGTAACTTGAATTAATATCAAAGAAAAAGAAATACTGCATAAATAAAATAAATAAATAATTATAATTGCATAAGTTGATACAAAATGCTATGCAATAGCTTTACCGCGGCAGTCCCCGAGTGCCACACTTATTTTTTTTTTTTTGCTGGCAACACTGCCTAAGTGACATGTCAAATTTGTATTCCGTATTTTAAAATTTAATTTAAATAGTATTTAAGTATAATTAATGTGTAATTTTTAATGTGTAATTGTTTGTGTAAACATAGTATAATTGCATAAATCGTCAGGATTATCGTTTTCCTGGAAAAATAAATTATTAAATTATAAATTATAATAATAAATAATAATAATATTCCACAACTATGACACAACGTCGTCTAGTCCCAAGCTAAGCAGAGCTTGTGTTATGAGTACTAGACAACTGATAAACATACTTATATATTTCTAAATACATACATATTATAGATAAATTACACCCAGACACAGAACAAATGATCGTGCTCATCACACAAACATTTGTCCTGGGTGGGAATCGAACCCACGACCTCTGGCATAGCAGTCAGGGCCACTAACTACTAGACCAACAGGCCAGTTAAAAAATATATAGTATATCACGAGTTCTCGGTGTCAACCGGTTACCTAAACGAACAGCTGACGTTTGAACTACGGAATTTCACGGGGAGTATATTGTTTAATTATTTGTTATTTTATTATAGCACACTTCAGTCAATTTAAGTTAAAACACGATCTTGCAAGTATTATCTTTTTAGTTTAGTTCACTTAACACTCAGCGCGTTGTATCGATACTATGACTTATTCTGATACTATGTCTGATGACCCGTAAGGCAAATGCTCTGGATATGGAGCTTAAATTGAAAACTGCCCTCGAGGAGCTCAAAGAATCAAAACTCCAATGCCAGCAAATATTGCAAGAGAATGAAGAGGGTGAGAGGGAAATAGAGAAGATAGTCTTTAATAATATAAGCCTTAAACGAGAGTTGGTAGCGATTACTCAGCAATACCAAGATGTTGTGGATGAACGTGACCAACTGCGAGTGATCACGGATGGTTTCAATACATGTAGTAACTTATATGAGGAGGCATTGTGTAAGGTTAGGGATCTAGAAGATGAATTAGTTCATGCTAATAGTCATATTCATAAATTGCAGAAGGAAAGGGAATGTACTCAGACTGAGGAAACTAGCCGTTTATATGATGAATTATTAAATTCAAATTTTAACCCTCATTCCTTAGGAACAATACAGCTTACTGAAGATTCTCTAATAAAACACAATAATAATAATTATAAACTTAGTCAAAATGGTATTAAAAAATATGCAAGACTGAATAAAATCATTAAAAAATGTAAAAACAACAAGAAACAACAAAAACACTTTTCCATAAATATTCAACTACGGAAAGAACGTGTTAATCTTATTAATCAATTAAATAACTATCAGATTAAGTTAGAAGACAGTATAAATATTTATGAAATTGACACTCAGCGCTTACAGTCTGAAATACAGAGTCTTGATGAGTCGCTAAAGTCAATTTATAACAAATATGTATGTTCAAAGAACCAAATAAAGGAACATATTCTTGCTACAAACGAGTTGGTAGACAAAGTAGACTTACTTACTCTTAGTAACAACAAATGTACCTGTCAGAGAGAATCTCAGTCTAACCTGGCTGGCCTCCAACTTGTGGTAACAGAGGACACATCCCAGGCCATCAGAGCTCAGGACTGTATTACCAGCCAGGTACCCCACATTCAGCAAGAATTAACTCAAGGGGTAGATCCAGTAAATTGTAGTTATTCCTCCCACAACAGCGGGGATTATCAATCAATTATCTTTTCAGACAGTATAGGAAGAGGTTTAGGGCAATTAATTAGTAACAACCTCCCTTTTTCTTCTCAAAACCATTGTAGGCCTCAAGCTTCATACCATCACATAATGTCATTAGTTAATGAACAAGTATATGGTCCCAATGCTATTATAACTGTATTTGTGGGTAAAAGCTTAAATGTGAATAAAGATGATATCACAAATAGTGTCACAGAACTATTGAAGATAAATTGTAAGAAGATTATCTTGTGTGCTTTTCCATACTTTGAGCATTTGTCTTATAGGCAAAATAAGTACATTCACATGCTAAATATGCATATGTATTTTTTAGTTAGTCACCATAGTGATAAGTTTTTATTTTTTGACATCAACAATTTTGTTGATAAACTTTTCTCGACTAGGTATACTGTGTACCTACCTATTATATTTAGACGTCAAATAGCAAAGCTATTAGCTTGTAATATTCATTCAGACATAGTTAGTATGTCGAAGTCCTCAATCATTGATTCCACCGTTAGTAATAGTACTAATGTTATGTTTGCTGACTCCAATACTTTAAACGAGCTAATAAGACAATAGTTGGTACTGTTGGCAATTTAGTTCAAGTATCTTCTAGCATTCAAGCTAAAGGGGCTAAGCAAAAATAGTTTAATTTGTTTCTTCAAAACATTCAGGGTTTTTCTTCAAAACAATTGGAAATAGATAGAATTATTTTTAGAAAAAACTATGTTTGACATCATTTGTTTTACTGAGCACTGGTTAAAGGATTTTGAAATGCTAATCAATTTTGAGAATTATAATGTGGGCAGTTCTTTTAACCGAAAAACAATGTTACGTGGGGGTTCACTGACCCTAATTAGGAATAGTATTAAATTTAAAACTCGTAAAGATATAGTTGCACTGTCCGTTGAACATAGCATTGAACTGTCTTGTGTTGAGCTGGATAGGCATATCATAGTGTGCGTTTACAGGCCCCCTAATTATCAAAACTACTCTATTTTTGAGTCTGTCATGGAAGATGTTATGGCAAAACTTGCAACTGGTAACAAACTAGTAATAATCTGTGGAGACTTTAATGTTAATATTTTAGAAAATAATTCAGATAGCAGTAGATTATTAAATCTCTTCAAATCATTTAATTTATCTAATGTGTTTATAGAACCTACTACTACATGTATCGATAATGTTTTTTGTTGCTGCAACTATTTAGAAAAGGCCATTGTAAATTATTTGCCCTCTGATCATAGCGGCCTAATGGCAACTTTTGAATCCAACTTACCCATATAACAAGTGCAGATTCAGTCCAGACCAATAACATCCGGTAAACTAAATAAATTTAACAGCACTTTAATTAGCAAGTTAGGTGATTGGAATCTTGAAGTGAAGAATGGTAATTTTTTGTATAACGATTTTTTTTCAATAGTCCAAACTGAGTTCAATAAGACTTTTGAGAAAAAAACTAAAAGTATCTGCCCTAAGTTTAGGTTTAGTGACTGGGCAACTAAAGGAATCAGAATAAGTAGGGAAAAACTTTTTGAGCTGTATGGCCTTAAGCCTATTATTAACACTGAAACTTTTAATAAGTATGTTGCTACATATTGAAAAATGTTTAAAAACACTTGTAAGGCAGCTAAGGCCTTGTACATTAGCAACAAAGTTAAATCGGCAGATAATAAAATAAAAACGGTTTGGAAAATTATAAATAATGAAACCAACAGGAACAAAATACATAACAATGATTACACATTGGAGACACATCATGGTCTTATTAGCGATAACAAACTAGTTGCAGAAGAATTTGTAAATTTCTTTGCCAGTATACCAATTAAAACTACTGAAGCCCTAAATTCGTCGCCATCGCATGCTTTTAGTTTATTACAGGCGAACGTTGCAGCCTGTTCGACTGAATTTAACTTTAAGCGTATAAACCCTATAACTGTAATAAAAGCTTTTAAACAAATCAAGGTTAAATTGACAGAAGATTTGTGGGGTATGTCTATCAAAGTTTGTACCTCAATTATTGAGACTATAGCGCCGTACTTAGCTATAATATTTAATTTGTGTATAGATCAAGGAGTTTTTCCGGATCTGATGAAATATAGTAAAGTGATACCACTTTTTAAATCTGGGGACAGTAAAGACACTAATAATTATAGGCCAGTGTCCGTGTTGCCGGTTTTTAGCAAGATATTTGAAAAGGTGATGTTAAATCAAATGCTTAATCATTTTAACACAAATAACATCTTACACGATAAACAGTATGGTTTCACGAAAGGACGTTGTACAACTGACGCTGGTGTCTCCTTACTAAAACACATTTTTAATGCGTGGGAAGAGGCACAGGATGCTATAGGCATCTTCTGTGACCTGTCTAAGGCGTTTGATTGTGTGGTTCATGAAACATTACTCCTGAAACTTGAGCATTACGGACAAGGCAAAACAGCTTTAAGCTTATTAAAATCTTATTTGATTGACAGACAGCAACAAGTTCAAATAAACGGTGTCAATTCGCCGGGATTAAATGTGAAAATGGGTGTACCCCAAGGTTCAATTTTAGGTCCTTTTTTATTTTTAGTTTAATAATAATAATAATAATAACCCCATCACCGTATCTCTACGTTGACGTCGTGGTGGGGCTTGCGTGCTCCAATATACTCTAGGTCTGTATCGGTGAAGTTTGCTTTGCCGTAATATGCCGAGGGTGAGGGGCCAGACTAAGAGAGATACAATCCGCAGTGCAGTTTTGTGGCGAACTGTTGGGCATTAGCGACCCCACGGACCCGATCTCCCGGGAGAATTCTTGTTCTTCATCTCCGGCTTGCCTTTATTGGCCGGCCGTAGTGAACACTGACGAGGAACTGAGCTCCCACCTCTCTCTTGCCTTTATTGGCTGGCTTGAGTGGATATTCGCAAGAGCAAACGTGCTCGGGAGAAGGATGTATAATCCAGTAAGGTGCTGGTAGGGATCTTGACCGTACTTCCGGGATTGTCCTGATAGCCGTGGTATACCTCTCCACTCCTTAAGCACCTCAGGATATGTTGCCCTCTTGTTGCTACTTCACTTCGTGCTAGCGACCGTTTATGGGGGCCCATTTATTGAGTGTGCAAGTCACCCCCTGCCTTTTGTCGATGGATATTAATAACATTGTTTAAGCAGGGGCCATAGTCTTAACATAGTTCCTAGTAACCAGTCCACTTAAGACTCCAAAAACCATAGCCTTATATCTTAGTTTTCCGTATGTCGCAATAGTTTTCCACCAACCGGGGGTTGTCCTTGCATGCACTAGCATAGTGCGTACAGGGATAATCACCGGTTTGTACAACTTCCCATTAAAAGCGTCTAAAAGGGCCTCTGCTAGTTGGTTTCGGCTCCTCGTACGCCTTCCAAAGGTCCAGGACCTTAGGGTGCTGAGATAAATAAATGTATAATAATAATAATAATCTTCATTTATTTCTCCTCACAAAACAAGACCTTATGATTAACAAATATTCAAATAACTTGCAGGAACATTTTTGAGTCAAGTGAATGTGGGGAGCTGGTGTCTGTTATAGGTGTTAACCTGTATTACAGATCACCAGGTCCTCACCCCATGAACAGTAAAGAACAGAACCTATACTGGAATCTACTGAACGAGAAAATTATTAAATTTTGAAACAGCAACAAAACTATATAGTCCAGATTTTTCAAAGATCAAACATTTTTTTCTCAAATAATAAATAAATATTTTTACGAGTTAAGTGTCACAACGTGAGTGTGTGTACAGTGAATGTTATGGTGCGTGTGATATGAATGGGATTTTAAACCTAAACTTGAATCTACTAAACGAGACAATTATTAAATTTTGAAACAACAACAAGACTACACAGTCCAGATTTTTCAAAGATCAAATAAACTTTTCTCAAATAATAAATATTTTTACGAGTTAAGTGTTTAGCATTTTCTCTGTGGCGAGGTAGTCCAGAGTCTGCAACCAGTCCCTTACTACAGTTTTACATTTGGCTATTGAGAGAGAGTATATTGACAAAATCCTGTTAATTTTATTATACAAGTTACAGCCTTGATAACAGAAAAAACGATGCGCAAAACACGTTTTAAAAGAAGGTTTTGTGCAGACAATGTCCTTTCTACGCCGATTTTCAATTATTTTTGGATCATATGTTAGTAGAGAATGCTGCTTAGTAACAGTGTGCAGAATATAAAGCTGGCGAACCGTAAGAACTTTACTTTGCTTATATACATCGATGGTTGGGTGAAAAAACGGTAGAAACCAACTAACCTTTAAAACAGCTCTTTGAGCTCTTTCGACTTTTAGCAAGAGGGTCTTTGTTGTTCCGCCCCAGGTAGAGATACAGTAGCTAAGTTGTGACTGACCAAGAGCAAGATAAACTGATCTTATTAATTCCTTGTTAGCTACATGCCGTAAATTTTTGAAGATAAAGATTAATTAACGCGTTCTTCCCGCCAACAATTCAATATGTTCCTGAAAACTTAATTTACTATCCAGAATGACACCCAGGTACTTAATCGTATTCGTTCTTTCGATTTTTGGACACAGACACTGGGAGTCATTATAGTTGGTGCATTTATGAGATGTTATTGTAAATTGGGTAAAGTCAGTTTCTGGATTTCTCAGGGAAAACGTTATAAATTTTGTTTTAGCCACATTAAGAGTCAGTATATTTTCACCCAACCATTCTGTTACTACATTAAAACCCGCTTGAGCGCACGAAAAAGCTTCACCCCATGTATCTCCGCTAAAAAGTAACGCCGTATCATCAGCAAATGTTACGATTTTAGCCTTTGGAAAATTAAATTGACACAAGTCGTCGATGTAAGTAAGGAATAGCGTGGGGCCCAAGATGCTACCTTGTGGAACTCCGAAATGAACTGTGGCATCGTCACTTGTGAGGTTATCTAATTTAACACACTGTGTTCTTTCCGTGAGATAACTTTCGAACAGTTTCAACTGAAGGTCCCTAATTCCTAGACGCTCAAGTTTTTTTAGCAGGATTGGAATAGAGACTGTGTCGAATGCTTTAGCAAGGTCGAGGAATATTGCAATAGTTTTCTTTTTATTGTCAAGGTTAGTAACTACAAAGTTGATTAACGCTTGAACTGCATCTGAAGTTGATTTTTTGGACCTAAAACCGAATTGTGCTGGAGATATAAGATAGTTGCTCTCAAGATATTTCACTAGCCTTTTATTAATGACGCGCTCGAGAATTTTTGAAAAAGTTGGAAGAATAGATATAGGCCTATAATTATCGACACAGTCTCTACTTCCACTCTTGTGAATTGGGCAAATTCTCGACTTTTTAAGAGCTTTAGGAAACACTCCAGTAGATAGTGACAAATTGCAGATGTAAGTTAACGGTTTTGTCAAAATGTCTCTATTTTCCTTTATTATGTCCGCGGGGATCATGTCCAGTCCAGTTGCACTATCGCTGCTTAGATTATTTATTAGAGCACCAATCTCATATTCGTCAGTTGGTAGCAGAACAAATGAATTAGGGCATGATTTAGCGATACTTGGCTGCGCATGGATATTGATATTTTGCACCCTTTCCGCTAACGATTTCCCAACATTTGCAAAAAAATTGTTTACATTGTTAATAGATTTTAGGGGGTCTTTTGTATTTATCAGTTCAGAAGGGGTGTCCTTTTGCTTTGCAGTATACGTAATTTCTTTAATGGCTTTCCATAGTTTTTTATTGTTCTTGTTAGCACTGTGTAGCTGTTGTTTATCATGTTCTCTTTTTAATCTTTTTAAAAGGGTAGAGCAAAAATTCCGATATCTTTTGTAGGTAGTTTTTAACGTTTCGTTGGCAGGATCTTTTCTCAATTTTTTGTGGAGATTATCTCGATTTCTTAAACACTTTAGAATTCCTGTAGATATCCATGGCTTTAGTAGTCTTTTCCGTGTAGAAGTTTTGGTTACTTTTGTATTACGTGTAATTAACGTTTGGAGTGTTTGAATAAAGTAGTTAGTAGCCGCGTTAGCGTCTCCTAACGTGTATAAGTAACCAAAATCCATGGAAGCTAGGTCATCCGCGAAACTCGTATGGTTTATTCGATTTATAATTTTTGATGGTTTATGACAGTGCCTAGCTGAGATGGAGAGAGCAACACTATAATGATCAGTGAGCGATGTTTGAAGTACCAGGCTACGAGCCGGTAACCTAGTCTTGAGCATAACATGATCTAAGCACGTTTTGGTGTGGGTCGGGAGCATGTGTGCTGGTAGGATTCCATGGTATGCCAACATATCCAAGTACATAGAGGAGTTTGGATCGGCATTTTTATCAGAAATATCAATGTTTATATCGCCTAACACTATAATATTCTGCATGTTGGAGTATTTAATCAATAAATCATTCAAGGACTGAATGAATTTGTTAACATATTTATATCCAGGGGGCCGATAAATGGCCAGTGCTACCGTGTTTTTGTCCGGTTTAATGACAAGGCAATTTGCCTCTTCCAATAAAGGTTCTTCAATCGATACAAATAAGTCGCTCCTATGGTACACAACAACGCCTTCGTTTTGTGTGTGGTTGTTTGTTGAGGCAGAGTGATGGTAACCATCCAAACTTGGGATACTTGGATTTGTTGGCAGCCAACACTCGGTTAAAATTATATAATCCCAGCTCACACCACTTCGAACAATTAATGGAAGTAGCCCGGCCATGTTACGTTTTATACTCCTAATGTTTTGTTGAAGCATCTTAAAGCATGTATTTGAGTTTGGCATAAGTGTCCGACATTCCTCCACATCACAGAGAGCGGACTCTGCTATATTAAAAGAGTCAATGTCATTTTGTATTTGATTTGACTCATTGAATTTTAACTATGTATTTTTCAGTAGGATTTATGAGTTGGAGTATTAGATAGTCAGGTACATGAACAAGTTATGTTGCTGGAATTGATCAAGTTCAAGCAGGCCCAAGTAATAGTTAGGTATATAAGTGCTGAGTGTGTTTATGCAATTGGTGTGTAAAATTAGCTTGAATTGTATGTATGTGCGTGGCTTACAAAAATATATATTAATTAATTTAAAAAAATACACTCGTAATATTAATTTTAAAATAATATTAGGGTAATTACAACAATAATAAATTATGCATGCATTAAAATTGAAAAAATATACTATAGAAAAAGTATCCAGTCAGAAAGCGCTTTTCAGTTTTCCTAAAGATTCTTCACTGTCCACGCACATTCGCTGGTCGCCTTTGTTGCGCTTCAAGTATACTTTTCCATAGGACGTCCAGCAGCTATCATAGTTGTTTTCCTTTGCAAATACTCTAGCCAAGTAATGAAGTCGTTTGACTTTTTTTGTTAGTGACTCGGCTACATAAATAGGTTTAGTCGGTCCATCAATTTTAAGAGTAAGAGTATTCAACCTTAAATCAGCTGACTTTCCCTTGTACGCTATGGCCGACTTAATTACTTTTTCCTTGATACAGGTAGTGTTAAAATCCACTACTATGGGACTGTGCAGCTTATCTTTTATTTTCATGCGATATACATCACGAACATCAGAGTCCCGAACTGGTACATTCATAATTGCGCCTAATTTTTTTGCTAATTCAAGTAAACTCTGCTTTGTTTCCGATTCACTTTTGGGTATATTTCGCAGCTCTATTGAGCATGCTCGTGACTTCTTCTCTAATTGTTCCAATTGCGCTTCAAGATTCTTTACACAGGATTTATTGTTAGTACTATCCTGTCGGAGTTTCTTTATGTCTGACAGAATGTCATCATACTTCGTTGACAAGACGTCCATTGAAGCCTTTATTTCTTCATTTTGCTTCAATATAGCATCCATGGTAAATTTCAGGGAATCATAATTCGCTTCTTGTTTACTCTGATAGTCCTCGAACATGCCCTTAAGTTCAGAAACCGTGATACTCGCATTGGTACATTCTGGCTTGCCGTCAAATTTTCGTTTAAACCTTTTATTTTGCTGTGAATCGGATTGTTCTGATTTCTCCAAGGTATTCTCCTGATGTGCTGTGGTAGATTTTTTACTACCACTGTGTGGAGGTGATCTTGCGACGGACATTTTAAGCTCCGTAGGAAATAAAATGGACAAGCGTGATCGAGTGAAATAAAAAAGAAATGAACAAAACAATATTCACCATAAAATTTATAATTGGACCATCAGCTGCCCGCTAAACGCTTCACCTGTGAGCTTGTGGCACGCGCGAAACTATGACGCAGCGTATGACTCGTCGGACAGCGTCAGCGCGTGCGCAGCGTAGCTTGGCCGGACACTCCGTCTCCGTTGATGTTGTCCTTTTTTAGCAGCGACTCTGTGCACGCTACTGTGCGTTATGCGCGCCTGGTACTTCACTGTATTTACTTTTTTGTATTTTTTGACAATAATAGAGATTTTTAAATTAAAACTTGTACGGGCACACGTCTATACGCTTTCGCGGTCCGGGGGGAAGGGGAAGTTTATATTAATGATTTACCCTATTTGTTGCAAAATAAACTTAATATGGTGTTGTTTGCCGACGACACTTCTTTGATTTTTAAGATAAATAGAAGGACTAATAATCTTGACGACGAAAATAACGCACTACTGCAGGTCCAAAACTGGTTCACTGCTAATAATCTAGTTTTAAACGGGAAAAAAACTAAATGCATAAGATTTTCCTTACCAAATGTTAAAAGTAGTGATTGTGACGTAATACTAAACGATGAAAAACTAGAATTTGTCGACAAAACTGTTTTCCTGGGGACAACGCTTGACTCAAGGCTACAATGGGGACCCTCATTTAACATCTCTTGCAGGACGGCTTAGCTCAGCTGCATATGCTGTTAGAAAAATCCGCCAATTTACGGATGTTGATACCGCTAGACTAGTCTATTTTAGTTATTTTCATAGTATCATATTGAATACGGTATCTTACTATGGGGACGGGCTGCAGACATCGACTCAATTTTTATTCTACAGAAAAGAGCTATCAGAGCTATTTACAATCTCCGCCGGTTTTTTTTTTTTTTTTTTTTTTTAGGTGGGTAAATCATCTTATGACAAATCTCGCTCTTGGGCGGAACGAGAGATAGTGTCAGACTTTTACTGACTAAAAACCCACTCCTGTTCCTTCGTTGCCTTCGTCCCAGGGCCCCGGTTTCGTTTTCACACTACCCATGGCCCCAGTAGGCTTCGACCCTGCTGGGCCCCTACGATTTGCTGACATCTCCCTGAGGCGCGCGCGGAACAATACGCGCCGTCGACGACTTGGGCTCGGTCCGGATGGTTACCGGACGGTCGGACGGCGGGCCACCCATTGCCCGCCTTCCGCAAGCCCGCGCCTACGGTGGCCGGAAATCAGGATCGGAATCCCGGCGGCGGCTGGGGCGTGAGGACCGTTGCCGTTGCCTCACGCGATCGGCCGCCTCCTTTGCCAGCATTACTGCTTCGCAGAAGGAGACGACCGCCTGCCACTCCTCCTCGCTCCGGACCATGGCCTGTACCAAGGCCCGGCGCGAGAGATCGCCGCCGCCGATCGCCCCCACGAGGACACGGCGTTGCTCTTCCCAAGCGGGGCACACCTCCACCGTGTGCTCTACCGTGTCCTCCGGGCGGTCCACACAGTGGCGACACCCGGGCGTCTCTTCCGCACGAATCCGGTGCAGGAACTTCCCGAACTTCCCGTGTTCGGTGAGAACCTGCGTCATGCGGAAGGTGAGGAAGCCGTGAGGTCTTTCCAACCACGCCTCAAAGAAGGGACTTACCGCCATAATTGTGGCGTGCCCAGCAATCTCCGCCGGTGCGATTCTCTAAGGGAACTGTTTAAGGATATTAACATCATGACGGTGCCTTGTCAATATATCTATGAAAACATCATGTACGTTAGAAAAAATCTTCATCTTTTTAGCAAAAGAGGCGATAGACATAATCATGTTACAAGAAATAGCCCGGGACCAATTAGTTCAACTAGGTGTCAGACTGGCTAAAGTGGCCTCTTCTTTCATGGGGTACTGTTTGAAATGTTATAATAAAATACCTCCCCAAATATTAGAACTCAATGAAACGAAATTTAAATCTTGTATTAAACGCACACTATGCAGGCAAGCATATTATAAGTTGGAGGATTATATTCAAGATAAAAAAGCTTGGCTCAATGCTGGTCCAGCTCCACTACCACCGGGGGTACAAATTGATTAGTTTTGAAACTATTATTACTATTCTTTAATGTTTTTTTTTTTAATTTGTTAAATTTGTAAAGTATTATTGCAGTTAATTATTATTGTATTTAGTATTGTATAATGTAGAAGCATTTTTTTCAAACTTTGTAAATGTGAGTACCATGGAGCTATTTTATGGTTTTAGGTTACTATTGGATTTGTTTGACATAAATGAGCATGGCAGTTGAGAGTTTGTCATGCTCACTCAAATGTCTCACTGATGGTGGCGCGTGTGTTGGATCATTCGGTTCCCTGCAAAATGGTTGAGCTGAGTGGTGCTAATATTCGCGTCAGGTCCGTGAACGGGCGCTGTCAATTGAGACTGGTCATCTCTTAGCTGCCAGTTGCTATTTTAATATCTATATTTAGTTTTTATTTTTACATTATTGACATTGTTCTCACATGATAGCGACAAGAAACATGTAACAGAGATATTTGTAATTGCAAAACATGATTGAAAAGAGTGTCCATGGAGTTTCTTGCACATTCTTCTCCATAGAGATCTACGCTTTGGAATGTGCAATTAGCATCATTTTTTCTGACTGACTGACTTCTTGACATTTCAAAAGTGCCTGTAAATGGTTTATTTGAAATAAATGCTTTTGAATCTTTGAATCCTCATGACGAAAACCTCGTGAAAGCTGAGAAAGATAAACAAACTAAATATCTTGACTTGGCTCGCGAGGTTGTCGACATGTTCAAGTGGATAGAGCAATCATTGTGGCGATAGTCGTAACGGCCAATGGCTTAATAGCTAAGAGCCTCGAACAACATCTAAGGATGCTCTCGTTAGGCAGCTGGATCAAGGGCCTAATCCAGAAAGCAGTACTCCTGGACATGGCGCGCATTGTTAGGAGATTCCTCTCTCAGGAGCCCTGACCACCGGTAGCTTGGACCCTGTTTGCGATGCCGGTGTCGGACTATTTTTTATATTTTTAAATGTTTTTTTTTTTTAAGAAATATTTAATAAATTAAAATAAAAAAACTTTTTAAAAACAAGCTTTTAATTAAATGCGCTAAAAAGAATAAAATAAACTTTTCCTTTAAAACTTTTACTATAAACTTATAACGACATTTATATGATATAAAAGCTTGCCGCGAGATTTAAGTAGGTACTCGTATTTACTTAGTTCGAAAATTTAAAAGATTAAAATCAATCAGATCATATTATTTAATTGACTTGCTTATCTTCACTGGTAAATCTCGCGACAAGCTTTTATATCATATAAATTGTGTAATGTCGTTATAAGTTTATAGTAAAAGTTTTAAAGGAAAAGTTTATTTTATTCTTTTTAGCGCATTTAATTAAAATCTTGTTTTTAAAAAGTTTTTTTATTTTAATTTATTTTTAAGTTTTTAGTTATCTCTGAACAGGTTTCTCAGTCTGTTCATCTCATTCAACGCATCATTGTTGTAAGCTCGTTTGCCGGTTAATTTCGAATAGTCTAGTTCTTCAATAAGAAGACCTTCTAATGATTTTACTCTACTTAAAGCCACGTATGCTTGACCAGCAGCAAAGAGCTTCGAGCTCAAGTATACAACGGCATGGTCGACAGTACTACCCTGCATTTTGTGTACTGTGCAAGCCCAACATAATATAATTGGCAACATTCTTCGTTCTGCATTATCGTGACTATATTTTGCTGGAAATTGCACACTCTTGGGTAAAATGAGATGAATACCGTCTTTACCAAAGTATACGGACGCATGGTATGTCAGTGTTATACATTTGTGCTCTCCGGAAGTAGGGTCATATAATTTCTGTAATCTGTCCAATGGCACCATTTACCAGACGTTTGTACACATCTATATTGTAACACAACATCACCTTGGCCCCATCGAATATTTCCAACTCTTTAGATAGCCCTCCTGTCTTGTTTATGTCGGATGGTATAATATTATTTAAATCTACGTTGTCATTTTTTCAAATACAATCTACTAGACTATCCTGTGCTATTATTTTGTTAATAATTACCCCACTAGCTCAAAAATGTAATAACTTAACACACACCTTTTTTTTTTTTTTTTTTTTTTTAAGGTGGGAAATCATCAAAATGACTTCTCGCGCTCTGGGTGGAGCGGGAGGGCGTGTCAGACTTTTACTGACTAAAACCACACCTGTATCCTTCAATTACCCTTTGCTTTCTAGGACTACGGGTTTCCCTTTCAGAAATTCTCCGCGGTCCTAGCTACCGGGCATTGGCCCTGCTGGGCCCCTACGGTTTGCTGACATCTCTTTGAGGAGCGCGAGGATCAGTACGCGCTGTTGACGTCTGGGCTCGGTCCGGTTAATTACCGAACAGCCGGACGGCGAGCTACCCAGTGCTCGACGTCCGCAAGCCCGTGTCTACCGTGGCTGGTAGTCGGGGTCGGAATTACGGCGGCTTGGGCGTGAGGGCCTTCGTTCCCTCACGCGTGCAGCCTCCTCCTTCGCTAGCATTACTGCTTCGCAGAAGGAGGCGACCGCCTGCCATTCCTCCTCGCTTCGGACCATAGCCTGAACCAGGGCCCGACGCGAAAGGTCGCTGCCGCCAATTGCCTCCACAAGGACACGGCGGTGCTCCGCCCAAGCGGGGCACACCTCCACCGTATGCTCCACCGTGTCCTCTGGGTGGTCCGCACAGTGATGACACTCGGGCGTTGCTTCCGCCTGAATCCGATGCAGGAACCTCCCGAACTTGCCATGTCCGGTGAGGACCTGCGTCATGCGGTAGGTGAGGACACCGTGTTGCCGCTCCAGCCACTCCTCAAAGAGGGGAGTTACCGCCATGATTGTGGCGTGCCCAGCACTGGGTTGCGACAGTCGCCGTCGCCATTCCACCATGAGATCCCGCCGGAACTCTGTCCGCCATGCCGCGACTTGGCGCGGCAGCGGAGTTTCGCCCCGGCGTTGCATCTCCACGCGCAAATCGTGCAAGCATGCAAGGACTGTTGCCTCCAAATCCCATGGTGGCAGGCCAGCAAGGAGGCTCGCCGCTTCGCGGGAAATCGTGCGGTATCCCCGTATCATCCGGATGGCCATGACCCTCTGGCAAGCGTTCAGCATGGCCGCCGGTCGCTTTTGCAGCGACGGCGCCCATACCGGCGCCCCGTAAAGGGCCATGGACCGAACAATTCCCGCGTAGAGCCTCCGGCAGGAGGCGTCTGGACCCCGAAGGTTGGGCAGGAGCCGCTTTAGGGCAGCCCCGGTCCGTTGCAGTTTGGGAGTCAGACGTCGAAAGTGCTCCACAAAGTTCCACCGACTATCGAGGACAAGTCCTAGGTACTTCATCGTCGACCCGACGTCGATGCGAACCCCTCCTACCGTTATTTGGGAACCCGGTGGTGGCGCGTTCCGAGGGCCATGAAAACACATGGCCTCGGACTTGTGCAGTGCCACTTCGAGTCCCAACTCCTGGATCCTGTCCACGACTGTCGCAACCCCGCGTGTCGCTAGTTCGGCCGCCGCCTGGTGCGACTCCCCCTGCGCCAGGACCAGCGTGTCGTCTGCGTAACAGACCACGCTGACCCCGTCGGGGAGGTCGCCGCGCAACACGTAGTCGTACCCGATGTTCCACAAGGGCGGCCCTAGTACCGATCCCTGCGGAACACCGCACGACATCTCTCGCCGTCTCCACTCTCCCTCGTGACCAGGGTAGATGATAAACCTGTCCTTCAGGTAGGCCTCGATCAAACGACGGAGGTAGTCGGGCACCTGGTGATACCGGAGTGCCCTCCTAATGCTACTCCAGGGCAGGGAGTTGAAGGCGTTGGTGATGTCCAAGGACACCACCACTACGACCTTGCCCCGGGACACCGCATCCCCCGTCGTGAGGGCTCGCACGCGCATGATGGCGTCCACCGTGGAGCGCCCCCTGCGGAAGCCAAACTGGCTGTCCGAAAGATCCGGCCCCACCCGCGCTAAATGCGCGACGAGGCGGTCTGCAATTACTCTTTCAAAGAGCTTGCCCACCTCGTCGAGCAGCACTATGGGCCGGTATGCGGACGGAGAGTCCGCGGGGCGCCCCGGCTTCGCTATAAGGACCAGTTTCCCGGTCTTCCAACGAAGTGGGAACTGGCCCCTCTCCAAACATGCGCTAAGCAGCCCTCTTAGTCGAGGCCCGAGTTCCTCCATGGCCAGGACCCAGGCTTTCCCAGGCAAGCCATCGGGTCCTGGGGCGGTATTTTTAGCGTTTAGCCTTCGTACCGCCACACTCATCTCTACCTCGGTCACCTCCGGAGTATCGTCGTCATCGCCGTCGTGGTCCGCGTCGGACACCGCGAGAGGCGGAGCCGTTGGCGCCTCTCTCGAAGGGAACAGAGCGTTCACTACACCCTCCACGAGCTGGGGCCGGAGACTCTGTGTCAGCGGAGGAGCCCAGGCGCGGAGCTTATCCCGCACCATTTTGTAGGGGCGTCCCCATGGGTCTCCGTTCAGAGTCCCCAACCACACGTCGCGGGCCTGTAGTTTGGCTCGCCGTATCTCCGCTCGGAGGGTGCGCTTCGCCACTCTGTATCCCTCGTACAGCTCCGCCTCTATGGCCTCCGCATCCGGAGGGCGAATGCGGCGCCTGCGGTGTCTGGTGCACCGGCGCCGTGCGGAAACGCATGCCTTGCGCAGTTCCGCAATCTCCGGCGACCACCAGTACACCTGACGCCGGGCACGTTCTGGCCGGACTCGGGGCATTGCCACGTCGCATATTTCCGACATGGCCTCCCGGAACCACTCCGCCTCGGCATCTATGTCGACAGGCCTGTCCGGTGCTGACACCCAGGCCTGTACGATAGCGGCTTCAAGGAGGAGCTCCCGGTCCAGCTGTTTTAGTGCCCACCGCGGACCACATGGGTTCTGTCGGACCGGCGCGGTCGAGGTCTGGGCGGAGACGTCGAACCGGATGTACCGGTGGTCTGAATACGTCTCCACCCCCTCCATGACGCGCCAGTCAATGACGCGCGGAGACAGAGCGGGGCTCGCGAACGATATGTCCACCACGGACTCGCCCTGCATCCGCACGCACGTGGGGACAGAACCCCGGTTTAGGACGACCAGGCCTGACTCCAGGGCCCAGTCCTCCACCATCCGGCCCCGCGTATCTGTGTACCGGGAACCCCAAGCCAAGTTCTTGGCATTGAAGTCCCCGCAAACAACCACAGGGAGGGATTGAAACCCGGCGACGACGATGTTCAGCTCCATAAGGGAGTTGTGGAGATCGGCGAGAGTTCGGTTCGGGGAAAGGTATACACCTACCACTGCCATGTCCCCGAACCGTGCTGCCACGCAACCTTGTCCCCTCTTGACACCCTCTAGGGACGGGGTACCGGCGGCGGCCGACGAAATTAATGTCACCGAGCCGTTCAAATCCTGCACCCAGCCAGCCCTGGGTGGGACGTAGTACGGCTCGGTGACCACGGCGATGTTGATCGACCACTGCGCTATGCTCTGGAGCAACAGATCCTGAGCGGGGGCACAGTGGTTGATATTTGCCTGGAGGAGACGTAATGGAGCAATTATTGGCAGTCCATTACAGTCTCCTCCCGAGCCCCCTGTGAGGGCCCTGCCGCAGCAGTTGCGGCGGTGCCTGTGGTGGCGGCAGCGGCGGCTGCGGCGGTGACGGCGGTGGTGGGGGAGGGCCTCTTGCCCTTACCCCTGGCTTTGGCGGGGGGAACGCAGTTCCTGCTCCCAGCCCGGTGGTCGGCTGGCTTGCCAGCCGCTGCACACACATAGCAGTGAGGTGCAGCGTTACAGGCTACGGCCTTGTGGCCGGGCCGACCGCACTGGAAGCAGTGATCGCTTCTGTCCACCTCCGAGGTGCAGTGGACCCCCGCATGGTGGCCCACTTGGCAACGGAAGCACCTCAGAGGTTTGGGCTCCAGTAGTTTCACCTGCGCTGAAACCCAGCCCACTAGGAGCCTTCGACCTTCCCCAGTTATGGCCTTGGCCGCCGACATGGGGCAGCTCACCGTGACGGTTCGCATGCCCGTGTTGTCGGTACGGATAGTGCCTGCCCGGACCTGGTCGCCAGGACACTTTCCCGTCCCGACGACGGCGGCCACCACCTCGTCCTCCGTCACGGAGTCGTCCAGGCCCATAATGCGCATATCGATGCATTTCGTGGGCCTGGATACTCGGGCCACCTCCGCGTCTAGGGACGCTCGTATTTTTTCAGCCAGAGCGTCCGCGGTGGGGCCGCTGTCCGCACCAGGGACTTAACTTAACACACACCTAACAACAGGCAACGTGAACACGACGCTGTTGTTGTTAGTTGTTGTTAATGAAGATTAAAGTACTCGTGAATAAGAATCAAACGAGCCCAAACTCGATTGGGTTGTGTCGTTTTATTGCGGAGTTCCTATGCCCACCTTCCAGCTCCAACATCAGACCCTGGTTACCATATAGGATCAAGGTACTCGTCAATACGAATCAAACGAGCTCAAACTCGAAGGGGTTGCCGTTTTATTGCCGAGTTCCTATGGCTACCTTCCAGCTCCATCATCAGACCGTGGTTACCATATAGGATCAAAGTACTCGTGAATACAAATCAAAAGAGCCAAAACTCGATGGGGTTGTGTCGCTTTATTGCCGAGTTCCTATGGCCGCCTTCCAGCTTCATCATCAGACCGTGGTCATAATATAGGATCAAATTACTCGTGAATACAAATCAAAAGAGCCCCCCCAACTTGACGGGGTTGTGTCGTCTTATTGCAGAGTTCCTATGGCCACCTTCCAGTTCCATCATCAGACCGTGGTTACCATATAGGATCAAAGTACTCGTGAATACAAATCAAAAGAGTCCAAACTCGATGGGGTTGTATCGTTTTATTGCCGAGTTCCTATGGCCACCTTCCAGCTCCATCATCAGACCATGGTCACCATATAGGATCAAAGTACTCGTGAATACAAATCAAAAGAGCCCAAACTCGATGGGGTTGTGTCGTTTTATTGCCAAGTTCCTATGGCCGATTTCCAGCTTCATCATCAGATCATGGTCGTCATATAGGATCAAAGTACTCCTGATTACAAATCAAAAGAGCCCAAACTCGATGGGGTTATGTCGTTTTATTGCCGAGTTCCTATGGCCACCTTCCAGCTCCATCATCAGACTCTGGTCACCATATAGTATCAAAGTACTCGTAAAT
Source organism: Mythimna impura (assembly GCA_905147345.3). NCBI lineage: Eukaryota > Metazoa > Arthropoda > Insecta > Lepidoptera > Noctuidae > Mythimna > Mythimna impura. The sequence continues at coordinate 14,135,274 of LR990357.1, read as the reverse complement.
ACAAATCAAAAGAGCCCAAATTCGATGGGGTTGTGTCGTTTTATTGCCGAGTTCCTATGGCCACCTTCCAGCTCCATCATCAGACCCTGGTTACCATATAAGATCAAAGTACTCGTCAATACGAATCAAAAGAGTCCAAACTCGATGGGGTTGTATCGTTTTATTGCCGAGTTCCTATGGCCACCTTCCAGCTCCATCATCAGACTGTGGTCACCATATAGGATCAAAGTACTCGTGAATACAAATCAAAAGAGCCCAAACTCGATGGGGTTGTGTCGTTTTATTGCCGAGTTCCTATGGCCGATTTCCAGCTTCATCATCAGATCATGGTCGTCATATAGGATCAAAGTACTCCTGATTACAAATCAAAAGAGCCCAAACTCGATGGTGTTATGTCGTTTTATTGCCGAGTTCCTATGGCCACCTTCCAGCTCCATCATCAGACTCTGGTCACCATATAGTATCAAAGTACTCGTAAATACAAATTAAAAGAGCCCAAATTCGATGGGGTTGTGTCGTTTTATTGCCGAGTTCCTATGGCCACCTTCCAGCTCCATCATCAGACCCTGGTTACCATATAAGATCAAAGTACTCGTCAATACGAATCAAACGAGCCCGAACTCGATGGGTTTGTGAAGTTTTATTGCCGAGTTCCTATGGCCATCTTCCAGCTCCATAATCAGATCAGCTCCATGTCATCGTAATATTGCATTGTCATGCAACTTACATATGTATACAAAATTTCAGGTCAATCGGTTGAAGATATCTGCTCCAAAATTGGGTTGCAAGATTTGAGCCGAACATACATATTTACATACATTGCAAGTTAATAAAAAGCTTGTAAAAATGTAATGAGTATGTACATAAAATAAATAAATGAAATAACAATAATATTCCACAACTATCACACAAGCTCTTCTTATGACTAGATCATAAGAAGAGCTTGTGTTATGAGTACTAGACAACTGATAAACATACTTATATATTTCTAAATACATACATAATATAGATAAATTACATCCCGACACAGAACAAATGATCGTGCTCATCACACAAACATTTGTCCTGGGTGGGAATCGAACCTACGACCTCCGGCATAGCAGTCAGGGCCACTAACCACTAGACCAACAGGCCAGTCAAATATCTTGTCACACCCACAAAATAATAATCAATAAAATTATAAGTGCACTAAATAATTTCAAGTTAATTGTTGTCATTAATGTAACAAATAACTGTAGCGACTTCTATGGCGTCACATAAGAACTAATCCTGCATCGCGCAATCAAAGTTCTCCGCGCGATTGGAACATATAGAACAGCCCGAAATCATCTATTGGGCAGTAGCCCGCCAGGCATAACACCCGTCTGGCCGGAGGATCCTCCCTTTTCAACGGAGGTATGTGGGGGCTTTACTCTCTGTTCCACATACCTCTAAATAACAATCTTTTAAAAACCTTGAAAGGCGAACTACTAGCTTAATAAATTGTTTAGAGGTGTTTTTTTGTAAATTTTTGATGTTTAATGAATATATATATTTAAAAATGAAATGAAAACTGAATGAAATGGTGTAGGTATTTTTTAGGTGGAAAATTATCCAAAGACTTCTTCCGCTTTAGGGCGGGCCGGGAGGGCGTGTCGGACTTTTACTGACTAAAACCCACTCCTATGTTCCTTCTTTGCCCTGCGTTCCAAGACCCCGGGTTTCCCTTTCGGAAGCGGAACCAAACGGGGCACACATCCATCGTATGCTTCACCGTGTCCCCCGGGCGATGCACATTCTTTTCCATAGAGATTTACGCTTTGGAATGTGCAATTAGCGTCATTTTTTCTGACTGACTGACATAATGACATTTCAAAAGTGCCTATAAATGGTTTATTTGAAATAAAATGCTTCGAATCTTTGAGACAATGGTCACACCCGTTTCTTCCAATCTTGGTGTAGGTAGTGCCGGCAGTGGCCAAAATAACAAAGAATTTGGTACACTAAGTCAGGATTGTGACGTACCATACGCGGTGGAGGGAGAGGTGCGGCCATTATGAGGTACCTAACTTTTGACTCGCAGATGCTTCAACGGTATAATTAGTCAATAAACTTATTAATATTGTAATGTTAAAAAAAGTGATTTGTTTTTTTATTCATCCTTACTTACCTACTAGGAGAAATAGGAACTCACGGCCCTGGTTGAGTGTACGATAACGAGTAATTCTACTTGACGGTGTTTTGACTTTCATTAAGTATATCTACTTTAAGCTATGAACTTATAATAAATTTTTGGGTACTTACTACAGTTTGCATACTTATTATAGCATACTTACCATTTTTTATTTATTTATTATTTAATTAATTAATTAATTAATTTATTTATTTAATTAGTTAATTTATTTATTTACTTACTTACTTATTTACAAACACTTCAAAATGAAAATAACAAAAGCAGATGGAAGAGCACAAAAGTACCTACTGCTTATTGCAAATGAAATTTCTGTTCCATTATTTGTTACCATTTCTGTTTTTTAATTTTAATTTTTATCGTTCTTTTCACGTTACGTTAACATCTTACTAATCCCCGAAAGCCTCCATTATTCGTTTCTAGAATATACTAATATTATAAAGGTAAAAGTTTATATGTATGGATGTATGTTTGTTACTCCTTTACGCTTAAACGGCTAAACGGATTTAAATGAAACGTTACTGTAATATAGAATAACATATAGGTTATAATTTATAGTGTGGGGAAGTACCAAAACCACACGAGCGAAGCCGCTAACGCTAATACTGCAATAAAGTTTTGAATTGTGTAAAAACCCACGGTAACTTATTTTATATTTACTGTTTCCCTGCTTCAGAAGCTTAGCACTTAAGGCTTTAACACTTTTATGAAGAGTGACAGAATGAATAAGTCATACGCGAATAGGTGCTTATTGCATAGAAAACTGTGGGGCGCTCACAATTTTTCCGTCCTCTAATTTATTCAGTGCATGACTCCAATTATGCAGTGGGACGGAATAAACTTCGTTAGCATATAATTAATGGGCTTGACAATTTGGTGCGGAGCTTTAATTTGGCATATTGTCTCTCGCTTCGCGTCTACATAGAAATGAGAGTCGCAAAAAAGGTAAAGTTGTGAAGGTCGGATGATCTTTTCACGAGAGGCTAGTCGGCATGTACCTACCTTGCTTTTTGGGTGAGCGTAACACTTTGTTTAATTAACAAAATTGGGTAGTGGGAGCTAGTTTAGATTTTAGTTTGGACAAAGTAACAAAGTAATTAGTTGAGCGTGAAATTAAGGAGATTGACCAACGTTGATTATGTAGTGTGGGGGTTAATGTTAAATATTCGTGTAAAACTGTAGATGTTTGATAGAATAAGTGATATTGTTCCATGAAAGTAAATTAATTAAGACAGCGGGATAGTTCGAAAGACTTAACGTGGCCCTGGAACACAAAGGGCAACTGAAGGAACTGGAGGTGGGTTTTAGTCAGTAAAATTCTAACACTCTCTCTTACTCCACCCTGAGCGTAAGGAAGGATTTTGATGCTTTCTTATCTCAATAATAAGGTAAATAAATGAATTAAATCATCTTCCTGCCCTTGTCCCCTATTATTTGGGGTTGGTGCAGAATGTTTTTTTTTCTGCCATTCCGTTCTGTCACCCGGCATGCCATCAAAAACTCCCTTTTCTTTCTCCTCACACAATCTATCCATCTTTTCTTTGGCCTCTCTCCACCTCTCCATCCATCCACATGAATAAATGAAATACATATAATACTTCAAAAATAAATACTTCTTTAGACAATTCGATAAGTCAGAATTAAATAATAATGTTAAACTTGACGGTTTTAGCTGTAACAATTCATTGTTTAGCAAAATATTTGTCCAATTATCGTTAACAACACAAACATGATGTCGGGCCCACCATCTCCCTCGACGGCGCGCTAACTTCTGTCAATTCTACCAAATAACAATTAAATATTATGCCCCAGAAGTCACACGGAATTGTTGTGCTACTTTGTTAGAAAAAAATATTTTGACATATCTTTTCCAGTATGACCTGATTTGAGAGTACCTGACGGTTACTCAATTTATGTGACCAGAAGATTAGGTGCTCTTTGGAAAACTTGAGGCTAGAGATGCCAAGCTATTCCACCAATTTTTATGACAAGTCGTTTGCAGTTCAAGCAGTGCGGCTGTGGAATGCTTTGCCCGTGTCGGTAAGGTAAGCTCAAACACTCACAATTTTTAAAGATGTGGTTAAGGATCACTACCTTTCCTCTTGAACGTCGTCATTAAGTACATCATTTCTTTGCTTTCATAATTATATATATATTTTGTATATTGTTTGTATTATAAGCAATTTATTAGTTTATGTATTGTATAGATATATGTAAATAGTATACCACGAACTCCACACCAGAATGCACATCAGATGCTATCCAAACCTTGACGATATTACTGGAAAAGCACCGAACCAATAAAGAGGACCTCCACCTTGTGTTCATAGATCTAGAAAAAGCTTTTGATAGAGTACCGCGGGAATTGGTCTGGCAGGCCATGAGAGCGCAAGGGGTCCCAGAACATTATATCGGTTTAGTACAGGATATGTATGAAGACATTAGCACTCAGGTGAGGGGACCGTCGGGGCTAAGCAAACCGTTTGAAGTTAGAGTGGGGGTGCATCAAGGATCGGCACTTAGTCCGTTCCTGTTCAACTTAGTTATGGAATACCTAACAAAAGACATCCAATCCCCACTACCTTGGTGCCTGCTGTACGCGGACGATGTCGTTCTGGTGGATAAGTCTGCGAGTCAGCTACAGATCAATCTTCAACAATGGCAACAAGCGCTAGAAAATCACGGTCTTCGTATTAGTCGCAGTAAGACCGAATACATGAGATGCAGTTTTGGCGATGAGACCAAGCCCAACACCGATATCTCCATCGATGGTCAACCATTGCCCAAAGTCACCCATTTCAAGTATCTTGGATCGATACTGTCTGAGAACGCCAAAATAGACTTAGATGCAGCTCATAGAGTCAACGCTGCATGGTTAAGATGGAGAACCCTAACAGGAATACTCTGTGACAACAGTATGCCAATAAAACTGAAGGGCAAAGTCTACAAAACGGCTATCAGACCCGCCATGCTATATGGCACTGAATGCTGGGCGATGAAAAAGACTCACGAAAACAAGCTGCACGTCAATGAAATGAAAATGTTGCGATGGTCGGCTGGCGTTACGAGACTTGATAAGGTACGCAACGAATACATCAGAGGCTCCTTCAAAGTGGCACCCATAGCAGATAAGATGTCAGAGAGACGTATGCGCTGGTTCGGACATGTCATGAGAAGGGACGAAGAGTACCCAGTAAAGAAGGCCTTAGCTATCCCAGAAAGGACAAAAGGCAGAGGGCGCCCTCTAGCTACGTGGTGGACAACCGTATCCAAAGATCTGGAACGAGCTCAGCTGGACGCACAGACAACCCAGGATAGACTATCCTGGCGCCTAAAAACGAGGAGAGCCGACCCCAAATGAAGGGATAAGGCAAGGAAGAAGAAGAAGAGTATACCACGAACTACCTGCGTATCTTTTTTCTCCTTCTCTGTCAAATGCATCCAAAGGTTGTCTGTAAAAAATCGCTTTTAGCGATAAGACCGCCCATTGGTGTACAATAAAGAATATATCTATCTATCTTTGAGTTGATAATTTATAGTCTTTAATTCTCATTTATTTATATACACTTTATGTACAGTAGTGGTACATAGGCGGATTTAATATAACAAAGTATTCTCTACCAGTCAACCTTTAAGGTTAAAAATCCGTTCAAATTTGAGTCCGACTCATTCTTGACTAGATTTGAACCGATCTGGAACCGGATTTAACTAGAAGAGAAATATAATTAAATATCATTAAGGTTAAGGACTTATATTAATAAAATTCTGAATTTTTTTGGTGATTAACTTCTCTTTAGTAAGTAATTGACTTGTGTGTACTTTATTTTTATCGTTATATATATATATATTTTTATCAATGTGTGGAGGCTTGTAATTAGCTATTTGATAATGTTACAATGTTTATATCATTTTTTCTATTTGTTTGTGAGCCTTTTATAAAATAAAATAAATAAATAAATAAAATACATATGCTAAAATAATAAACTTATAAATACCATGATAATTAAAAAAAAAACCCGTTTGCTGTCAGCGGTTTCGCCCACGTGATAGTAGAAAATTAAACCAAAGGAACAGACACTCAGTATGAAAGGTATTCAATGTGCTATTCCAGGATATAGTCTATCTGTGCACGAAGTTTAATCGAAATCCATTCAGCCGTTTGAGCGTGAAGAAATACCAAATGCATACACACTTACAAACTTTCACCTTTATTAATATTAGTGTGACTAACAAATACTAAGAAAACTCAAAATAAAATAATTATGGCAAAGATGTTTTTAAATCTTAAATGGTCGTCTAGTTAACTGACGTTACACAGAGCAGATTAAAAAAAATGACAATGATGTAATATGAGATCTCTGTTTCCAAGAAACTCATAAAACTAGGTGAAAAACAAAAGTCGTAATAAATCAGAAATGACTAAGTAACTTCTATTATTTTAATTAAATATTCAAACATAAAACGAATATGAATTAATTGAATTAGAGAGCTGAAGTAAAATATTAAAACAATCATAATAGAAAATATAAAGTTAATTAATATTCAAAAGTCGTTAACAAAGTTATTTCATTTTCAATTTGCGTCTCTATTTTCTGCTTTCAAAGCGTTTAACCCTTTTAGTGACTAGTGAAATAGTAGTAGGAGTAACTTTAAATATTTGACTGGGGAACGTGTTTATTAGGGTGGTTTAACCTACTGATATTTCAGTAGGGGAGAGTGAGTAACATTAGATCACTCCTAGAAGTCCTGCACTGTGACCCAAAACGAAATTATTCGTTGTGACCCATTGGTCACTGTGGAAAAAAAATAACTTAAAAATTAAAAGTACCTATCTCAAAGATAAAACTAATGACATGGTGAGAGCCACGGAAATCTGATGGATGCGAGACACAGGACCTGTTGTTGTGGCGACGCTTGGGGGAGGCTTATGTATCAGTGGACATCTTTCGGCTGAAATGATGATGATAAAAACAAAACAACATAATTTGTAATGGATATAAGAAATAAAGCGTAAAAAATATAAACATTTAGCGGGGGGATGGGTATGAATGATCGGTACCCACTCGTTTAATTAATGAATTACTATTATGTTACGCTTAAGGGTCAATGAATGATCCACTGTATCCCGTGATCCATTGTTACCCAATCTATAGTTAATTAATAGAACTTTAGTTATCGTAAAACGGGGTGAATAGAAACGCAGGGGTGAATAGAAACAAAGCTTTGGTTTAATTTTTCATTTTGGTACTATTTTATCGGCTTCTAAAAAAGCATCGACTTTTTAGAATAACAATTTTAGAAAGACTGAGACTCTTGGGCCGTGGGGTCCGAGTGCTCATGCCCTTTTTAAAGAATTATCAAAACGGCTAGTTGACACTTCGCGTGACCAAAGGGCTGGCTTTTACCTCGGTCAGAGATTAAGCATTGCCATACAACGTGGCAATGCCGCCAGTCTTTTGGGCACACTTCCAGTCGACAGCGATGCGGAGGAATTTTTTGACGCCATATTTTAGATAGGAGTTATTGTGTATATATTATGTAATTTTAATTAGTTAAGTGTTTTTATTTTTCATGTATAAATAGTCCTATTTGCAAAATAAAAATTGAATTCACAATTTTAGTCATTGATAAATTGACATAGTTAAATGCTGCAAAAAATATTCAAATATCGTGAAAATACCCTTTGAAGTTTTGTTTCTATTCACCCTTGAGTTTCTATTCACCTCATTTGACTGTAATTAGTACCTACCTAGGATAGGTTTTTATTTTTTAACTATTTAACTCATTATCATTATTTCAGCTGAAAGATGTCCACAGCTGGACATAGGCCTCCCCTAAGTGTTGCCAAAATGAACGGTCCTGTGCGTCTCGCATCCATCGGTTTCTCGCTACTCTTACCAAGTCGTCACCCCACCTTGTGGGAGGCCTTCAAGCACCATCGTTTTATTTTATTTTATTTTATTTATTGGGGAAAACAAACAATAACACATAGGGAATTACAGAAAAAAGGCTCAGAAATAGTTTTACACATGTGATATCAACCACGTTCTCCACATATAAAAACGTGAGACACTTGGTTTGACAAGAGCTGTAATTTTTTTTTTTCTAGATAGGAATGCGAAAAGTTTTTTAAAATTACAATGTGGTTCATAAACAATAGAGCTGGCTTATTATTAATTATTACATTGATTTTTTAACAAGTTGAGTAACGTTATTTTGAATTTCCTTTTAGGTTCAGAAAACAAATCTAGATCGCTGAAATTTTTATTAAAATTGCTCGTAAGGCGATGAAGAGGGGCACGCAAGCCAGCGTTTGTTCGACTGATAGTAGTGGCAAAAACATGCCGTGCGCGCACCTCGCGTCCCTGGCATGTTCTGGGCACTATATAACACAACTTGTTAATAATATTTAAACAATCATACCAGTTATTACATAAGTCATACAGAAATGTAGTTTCAAGAAAAGTACGCCTTGCATTCAAAGAGAGCAGGTTAAATTTTTTAAGCAATTCACTGTAAGAGAGATAACAACTTTTAAAACAACGATAATGCACAGACTTCAAAAATTTACGTTGTATACATTCTATACACTCAATATATTTGCTGTAGAAGGGGTTCCACACGGGTACTGCATATTCAAGTTGAGACCTAATTAAAGATTTGTAGAGGTATAAATACGTACTAGGGTGCTTAAATTCTGTGGCTGATCTCAGCACAAAGCCGTACATACGATAAGCACTACTGACAATTTTATTAACATGCGCTTCCAAATGCAGTTTATCGTCGAGTAATATGCCCAGATCACGAATCAAACTCTCCCTCTTCAGAGTTTCACTGTGTATTGCATAGGGATATTTGAATATATTTATATTTTTCCACCCGTCTTCAGGAGTTGGGCCGCACAGGAGTTAGGCCGTAATTCCGTCTTCGCCCGCTGCCTTATTGATGCAACTTAAAGCTTCAGAGCCAAATATTAAGTGTTTATTTGCATAAATAACATAATTATATAAGTTCTTATTTGTAAGTAAGAATGGGTGGGTAATAGCTAATTTGTATGTTAACTGTCATTTGTTTTGCAATTTTGCGCTGAAAAGGAAATACAAGCAATTTGCTAAAATGTTTAAAAGGGTGTGCGGAAGTAGTAAGCAGTATAATAGGGAGCCATTGTATGTAGGAATTTCATTTTAAGTGCCTTTGTATATAAATTATACATTTAACATTACTTTTTAGGGTTCCGTACCCAAAGAGTATAAACGGGACCCTATTGCTAAGACTCTACTGTCCGTCTGGCTGTTACCAGACTGTATCTCGTATCGTATCATCTATCGTTGCTTGTCTTCAAGAGACTTGTTATAGAACACTACCTGTCGCTGTGATTATCGAAAGTCGCCAATTCTTATCATTGCCCATATATTTGGCATGTATGTATTTATGTATCTATTATATTGCTTATGTATGTATCTGTGTATCTATTATAATATATTGTAATTAATTTTTGGTGCATATTGTCAAACATATGACAGCCCCATATTATGTTCTGATAATTACTGTACATACGAGGTTGCCTAGAAGATATCGCGGAATGCGATAAGGTCGCCCATTGTATCTGTTTTCATCATCATCATCATTTCAGCCGAAATACGTCCACTGCTGGACATAGGCCTCCACCAAGTATCTGTTTTAGATATGAGTTTTTCTTTTTTATTTTTCTTAATGTACTTACAATAAAGTATATAATAAATAAATAATAAATATCTCACGAACCGTGATAGCCGTTGAAATTTTCACAGATGATGTATTTTTTCTGCCGCTATACCAAAAAATACTTAATACAAAACAAAATAAATATTTTAGTGGGGCTCCCATACAACAAACGTGATCTTTTTGCCGTTTTTTTTTTCTACGGTACGGAACCCTTTGTGCGTGAGTCCAACTCGCACTTGGGTGGTTTTACTTCTTAGTAACTTTGTACGGGTTACAACAGCTGGATGTTTATTGCGTGTTTCTTTATTGATGTGGGTTTTGTCAGGTCAACAATAATCCTTGGTGGTATAATCAATATGGAACCCGAGAGGCCAGGTAATCCCAATAAAATGTTTGTGAGTGATATAATTTCAAAGAAAGAAAAACGTATCTAATTATTCACCTCATGTTCGCATTGAACTAACACCAATATCAGTGAGTACATTCACAACCTTCTAAAGGAGTCTGCCCATTACACCATTACCTTGCTGGGAAAGTTTCAGGTAGAAAAATATTCTTTGTATTGAAAATTATGGGACTTTACCCACTATGGTAGGCACCAGATTTTGCAATAAAGTACGTTGACCTTTTCTTATTAAGTATGTGTCGTCGTGTGTAGTGTCATAAAAAAATTTGCTCTTTTAAATTAATCTCGGGACTTGAGGCATATCCACTTTATTCTTTCGCTGTATGAAATCAGTTACCCACTATGGTAGGCACCAGATTTTGCAATAAAGTACGTTGACCTTTTCTTATTAAGTATGTGTCGTCGTGTGTAGTGTCATAAAAAAATTTGCTCTTTTAAATTAATCTCGGGACTTGAGGCATATCCACTTTATTCTTTCGCTGTATGAAATCAGTGTAAGTACATGAATAACTCTATCTAATTCCGACCTCTGATGATGACCGCTATGTACGGGTATGATACGAGATCGGTTCATACGTTTTAGTGAGCACAGTAGTCCATATCGTGTTTCTTTCTATCCTTGATACATTCCCAACACATTGATGGTATGGTACGTTGTACTGGGCACACTCCTTAAGTCGTAACACGAGTACGAACCGACCGGATTGTCGGGGATTTGGGCTCGGATTGTGATCATTATCCCCAGATTCGATGGAAGCACCCTACTTTTATAAATCCCTATAAGAGCCCTCCTAGACGCAAATACTTGCTCAACATGTTTCAAGATCTTGTTTCGATATCGGTGGGTTTTATTTACGGCTATTCGTATGTTTAGTTTGTTCTTTTTAGTGTAGTTTGTGAATATGGTTTTGTAGAGCTTGTGTAGTATCACGTTTTTTTCTGGGTAGACTGTAGGGTCGTCCAGTAACACTATCTTTTATGTGAGTCTACTAAGGTTCAGTACTACTAAACTACTACTGAAGTTCATGTACTACTAATGTACTACTAAAGTTCACGAGTCTACTAAGGGATAATTTAGTAAGGCTCTAATTGTAGATAATAGGATAATTTGGGAATCTTACACACATAAATATTTGAAAATTTTTATGAAGTTACAAGCGTTGCCTATTCAAGGGTTGCGGGAATGATAGAAAGGGTTACCGTAACCCTGGAACGCAGAAGGCTACTGAAAGAATACTGATGGGTTTAAGTCAGTAAAAGTCTGACACGCCCTCTTGCTCTAAACAGAGCGGTAAAAGTTAATTGATGATTTGTCACCAAAAAAAAAAACTTTTTACAAAAAAAAATATAACCGACTTCACTAAAAAATACTAAAAGGATCAAAATAACTTTAATTTCGGAAGTTGGTGTTTCTCGGTATTATTTGTATCTTATTTAACACCGACTTCCGAAATTAAAGTTATTTTGATCCTTTTAGTGTTTTTTAGTGAAGTCGGTTATATTTTTTTTTGTAAAAAGTTTTTTATTTCACACTTTTTAGTTGCGATACACTTATAAGCAGAGTGCCTATTTCTCATGATAATTCCATTTAACTCAAACACTGCTAGGTTACATTGTTTTATTATGAAGTTCCTTTGTCTACCTTCCACCTTCCGGCTCCATCATCAAATCAGTTCGATAGTATCTTATAGCCAAAGTTCATCTCATGATAATTCTAATAAGCCCAAACACGGCTAGGATACTTAGATTAATTACGGAGTTTCAGTGCCTACCTTCCGGCTCCATCATCATCATCAGATCACTTCGATGACACCATTTTTATCGTAACTATTCAGAACCTTTCATTCATTTGTATTGTCATAGTCACATATATGTATTATGTATCTTTATTTTGATATCTATGCGAGTATGAAGTTCCGTTGACCATTTCTGGTCTTCTTCGTCAGTTCCACTTCATCAAATGTTACTTTTTGACTGTAAATGCTTACGTTCTCGATGAAAATACATAAATCACTATATGATTGCCTATAATATTTGAGGAGTTCCCTCGATTTCGCCAAGATTCCATCATCAGATCCCGATTTGGTGACTATGGGACCATTTGGGAAGTATACCCTTTCCAACAAAAAAAGAATTTTTCAAATCGGTTGGCAAGCGACGAAGTTATCCGCGAACAAACATAAAAAAAAAAATACAAACATCCGAATTGAGAACCTCCTCCTTTTTTAGAAGTCGGTTAATAAAAAAAATGGCTTGCTTATTCGTTGTGGCATTCTTGAGTTCTGACAGAATTTAACTTCTGTAAAAAAGATTCATCAAAAAGTGTATACCTCAACTTACTCGTAAGTATCGTGACTCATCATCATATGATCAACGTCAAACCAGCTGACTCCAAGATTTCCAGTGTACCTAATCGAATGCTGCTACGTGCCAAAAAACCACCATAATTTAGAATAACGTAACAGAGGTGTGTTAGAATTTTGGTGTAGGTATAATTTTATTCCATATTCTATTTTAGTCTATTATATTCTACCATTATTATGCATGAAGAATCCTATCTGCTCCCACAACCCAGTTACTGGATAATAAGATACTCCTTGTTAATATGGGTTATCAGGCATTCGAGTTCCAGTCTATGTGTAAAGGGCCTATTACACTACGCGATATTCAGCACACGATATTCAGACTGTCTTATTTTTTTTTTTCTGAGTAAGACCGGTCTAACCCTTATTACACTAAGCGACATCGACTAAGACTGTCTGAATATCGAGTAGTGTAATAGGCCCCTAACGACCGTTAAAGATTTACAAATGACAGAAGGGACCAACGACTAAAAACTTATAACTTATAGTATAGTCTCACCCTGAAAACACATACAGGATCGGTCGTTGTGGCGATACTTGGACGTCTTTCAGCTGAAATAATGATACCTAATAATTAAATATAAGATACAAAATTATGTAAGTATGAACTCGAATGGTTACGGTATTTATTATTCGAATAGTATAATTCGAGCGGAATAGGGTATTACACTCATTTTTGAAAAGTGTCTCAATTAGATTCTATAGTGCTATAAACCACTAAAAAAAGCCACAAAATTTTTATTCAGTTGCTAAGTACCCTAAAAATGCATTTAAAATTTACATTTTCAAATTTCGCGCGTAATTTGACGAAAATGTAGAATGCAGTGGACGCCATATTTACTCTGTGTCGTGACGTCAGTTGGCTGTGTATACAAATGCGCTCAGTATGGCCGATCAATTGACAGTTGACAGCTGTCACTCTAGTTTATACAGCCGAATGACGTGATAACATGGTGGCTATTTTATGGCGATATAGAACAGATAATAAAAACTGAAAACCTTGAATTGAATTTTAATTTTGTTATTTTATGAACTAAAACTAACACTTACCGACTCCATTTTACTTAAGCTATCTTATTAATATATTTTTGATTTTTTCTCATATATAGGGTGACTGGTAATTAGTGTACGATACATAAACACGTGATTGTGCTCATGATAACAAACAATTTTTATTATGGGAGCAAAGCCGAAATCGTGAAAAAAATATCAGCTGTTCAGTACATTAGGCAAACATAAATGTACTGAACAGCTGATTTTTTTTTCGCGATTTCAGGTTTGTTCCCATAGTAAAAGTTGTTGGTTATCATGAGCACAATCACGTGTTTAAGTATCGTACACTAATTGCCAGTCACCCTATAGAGTAAACTACTCTATTGCTCTGATCGCCAAAATACAGGCTTTGCCTAGTTTCGCTACAGATGCTAACTTTTCTTTATGTAACCATTTAACACCACCGTATTTAGTTAAAACTAGCTGGCCCGGCGAACTTCGTACCGCCAAACAGTCAATGAATGTCATATTCTATATCTTTAGTCTTAGTCTATATCTTTCGATATAGTCAAACGATTGCGATGAAACAAAGCCTAAGTAATATATCAAGTTACACACAATTTTAGTATAAAAAAGTTATATACATCGATTTCGTACATTTTACGTGATGCGCGCACAACTAAAAACTACTACAGATTGATTATATTTATAGATAGCTGTATATTTTTAGTTAGATAAACATTATTATTATTGCCTCATGAACAGTGACTGGGCGACTTAGATGTCTTTCTTAGGAATTAGCAAGGAGTAATACAGAGCCGAAACCGGTAGAACCGAACCGAGAATGAGGAAACTGGCATGTCTTAGAACCAAAAATTCGAAGACATGTGACATCCACCAACCCGCACTGGGTCCGCCTGGTGGATTACGCCCCATTCCTTCTCCTAGAGAGGCGGCCTGAGTCCCAACAGTGGGAACATTATAAGGCCGACTATACTATGCTAATACAGAGTCGGGAGCAATGGTACGGACGGTGGGAGGCGTTTGCCCAGCAGTGGGACTGTATAGGCTAGATATAGTAATATATTTTTCCTTAGATTGTCTGTAACTGTGTATGCCAAATATACATATCGATACCAGAAGTATGAATTAACGTAAGGGACATTTTAACGTTTTGCGTAAAATACCCTTACATCAATCATCTTAAGGTTACACTAGTCGACACTTTTTCCATACAAACTTTGGGGGGGTATTACTCCACAGTTTGACATTGTACATCCAAAGTAAAACATGATATGGTTTTATCTTATACTTAATTTTGTCTGTACGGAAACAGAAAAACAAAAATAATTTCCGTTGCAAAGTTATGAGCCAACAAAGTTTCTGTTTTTTGATGATTTTAACGCAACTTTAAGTGTAAAAAAGTAACAAAAATTGTATAAAATCTCAAAAACTAAGTCGGTATTGACAAACTTTTATTATCGAAGAGTTCTATACAATTTATTTGTATTAGATTTATGCAGTGGTTTTTTCATAAAACCCAATTTTCCAAAGCACTACTCTCAGATTTTACGCACCGTCTAATTTCATTTCAGTTCGAAACGGTGTTTGTGTGCGTGCAAACCATACGATGTGCATATATTTTAGCGTCTAACTGCTCATACTTGATATTATCGCTGTCGGACACAATATCAGATGAGACATCGCAATTTTTGCCCTCACCCATCAGCGAGTTCGAGCCCGCGACTAGTTCAGCCTTAAGGTACATTTTTACATTTTAGGTAAATGTCCCTTTCGTTTTTTCATATTTCCAGTATCGTATTTTCTATCTTTCTTTCTATCGTACAGTAGAACACTACAAATCGCTTTAACGATAATCTAATGGAAATGAACATACAAGGTTAATTTCAAATAAACCGTGTGTGGAATTTTTACTATCACAAAGACAGAAATCCAACATTTTTTATTCTTACGGAGCCGACCTTAACTCATCGGCTCTAGCGAGCGGCCATAACTTATTGTCGGGCTACTTTAGCTATATATTCTTTTGTCTCGATAGATTTTCCTCCTCTGAATACAATATAAATGGGGAGTTTATTGTTGAACCAGTCGGCTGAGTAATGATTCCGTGGACCAACGGTTTTAGTGCTTTAGCCCTTTTCAATGTAATAGAGGTTTAAACAATTCAAGACTACGATAAAAAGAAAAGCTTTAGAACGGAATATCTTTATTTGCATAAAATGTGGCATATTAACTTCAGACCGTGGCTTCGTCCCCGTGAATGCCGAAAATTCCAAAAGATTACCTATGTCCTGTTCCAGGATATGGTCTATCGTCCAGTACGCCAAGATTCAACCAAAGACTTTTCTCGCTCTGGGGTGAAGCAAGAGGGCGTTTCAGAGACAAAACCATACCTACCTATGTTCCTTCTTTTGCATTCTAGGACCACAAATTTCCTTTTTAGAAAATCCCCGTGGCCCTAGCGGGTATCGTATCGGCCCTGCTGGGTTCCTACGGTTTGCTGACATCTCTTTGAGGAGCGCGTGGAACAATACGCGCTATCGATTACTTGGGCTCGGTACGGATGGTTACAGGTTAGCCGGACGGCGATCTCCCCATTGCTCGTCATCCAAAAGCTTATCGTGGCTAGTAGCCAGGGTCCGGGTCGCGGCGGCTGGGGCGTTAGGATGTCCATTTCGTTACGCGTGCGGCCGTCTCTTTCGCTAGTATTACTGCTTCGCAGAAGGCACAGAAGCGGGCGGCCGCTCGCGCTTGCCATTACAAGCGACTGCCTCCTTCTGCGCCTTATGCTCCTTCTTGCTCCGGACCATGACTAGAACCAGGGCCCAGTGCGAGAGCTCACAGCCGCCGATCACCTTACTGCAACTCAGAATGTAAAAATTGCTTAAAGTTAAATAAGGTTTTTAATTTCCTACCCAATCAAAATAGTAGTTTATAAAACTGTTACTTACATAATATTAATTGAACATGATTGTGATTTTATGAATTTAAATTTTTTCATGTCATTAAGTTCCAAACATGCGTGTAGGTGATTACCGCCCGCCTATGGACATCTGTTAAACCAGGGGTAACACACCTGTGTTAAGCTTTGACAAGGGTAAGCAACGTACTTAAAGAGGACTTATAACAATTTTGTTTGAAGCTGTCGTAGTTCAGCGAAAAGATTTCAGGAGATTCCACATCTAGAAACAGCGATTTATCCTGTTCATAATATAAGGAATCCGGTTGTGAAAATCATGACAATATAATAATATAGTATATCTGAGTAAATTTTTAAAATAATAAAAGTGCATAGCAATTTGATACACTTAACTTCGAACTCGACAAATAATTTGTAACGATTAGAAATTAGCTGATTCTAGGCTTGGGCTACTAGACAACTAGTTGGTGCTCAAATGGCCGACTAATCAGCCGACTAGCTGCCGTTTATGAATTTTGCCGCGTAGTCAACTATTCCGACCGATTGGTGAATAGACAGGCGCATTGGTTAATAAGCCTGACTATTCACCAATCGTTCACCAATCGGACTTCAAAAAGGAGGAGGAGATTATATTTTTTTTTTAAATGTAAGTTCACCGATTTCTCGGTTAATTGTGGACCGATTTTGAAAATTTTTTTGAGGTTGTTATTGGGTTTGGGATTTGGTTTAAGATTGTATGGTTGCATAACCGTACAATCGGGGGTGGTAAATCATCTGATGACTTTTCCCGATCTAGGGTGGAGGAGGTACTTTAATACTTCAGGGCTAAGAGTTATCGACATCGAACAAGTAATGGCCACTTGACCAGCAGTGATAACTCTTTCCTAGCCTTGAGTTTAGTGCTGCAGCAATTAATGCATAGTCGTCTTTAGCGATTAGTAATTATTAATCATTAAAGAATATGGCTGATATTATTACCAACAAAGACAATTGTTAAGAAGTATTTCACAAGTATTTTAACGAGGGCTTGCGGACGGTGAGCAATGGGTAGCTCGCCAAGCCGTCGACGGCGCGTGGTGTTCCACGCGCGCTTCAAGGAGATGTCAGCAACCGTAGGGGCCCAGCAGGGTCGAAGCATACTGGGGCCATGGGTGATGCGAATGAATGATTTGCAATTCCGCGCAATGCCATGCCTAGATCACGTGGGTAGGAATAGATCATCAGTCAAAGATCCAGAAAAATAAAATTATAACACCTTACGAATAAATGACTGGCATGTTGATCTAGTGGTAAGTGACCCTGACTGCTATGCTGGAGGTCGTGGATTCGATTGCCACCCAAGACATGTTTGTGTGATGAGCACGATCATTTGTTCTGTGTCTGTGTCTAATTTGTAATATAACGTACCTATGTATTTAGAAATATTTAAGTATGTTAATCAGTTGTTTAGTACCCATAGTACAAGCTCTGCTTAGTTTAGGATTAGCTGGCGTTGTGCGTAAACTGCGTAAGTTGTTGAATTATATTATTATTATTTAG
The DNA here is from genome assembly GCA_905147345.3 of Mythimna impura. Taxonomy (NCBI): domain Eukaryota; kingdom Metazoa; phylum Arthropoda; class Insecta; order Lepidoptera; family Noctuidae; genus Mythimna; species Mythimna impura. The sequence continues at coordinate 14,117,158 of LR990357.1, read as the reverse complement.
TTATGGTTCAGTATATCTCAAAACTCTGGGGTCCTGGACCTTTGGAAGGCGTACGAGGAGCTGAAACCATCTCGCAGAGGCCCTCGCACGACTTCCAGCGTCATATCGCGCTCGGACGCGCTAGTGAAAGGACGGCTGTATTTGCTTGGGCTCGGACCGACGGTTACTGGACGGTCAGACGGCGAGCTACCCATTGCTTCCCGCCCGCAAGCCCGCGCCTGCGGTGGATGATGATTCACTTAATGAGGCTGTTTAAACAGTATGTTAAAGAGAATTTTTAGGAACTAAAACTCAAAATCTTGGATGTCAGCATCAGATTTTTTCTTGCGATTAGAACATATAGGGCCTCAAGTCTGCTTACAATAGTGTCAGAATAGTCTATCATTGATTTCATAATTGTTGATTTTTACAAGTTTGGTAATCTTCTAATATAATGGCGTCATTATGACTTTCCAATGGTCAACCACTGACACTCCATTGAAAGAAATGGCATAGAATGGTAATCTCGTACATATTGACAAATGAATGTTTGACGTATGCGGTAATCTGCTAAAATTTTGATCAGTGACCTACCATTAGAACGTCATTGTGCAGTCTTTGCTTTTAATAAGCTCGATATTGTCATTCTACCACAACTCTATTACGAGACCATTGACCGATCAATGATCGATCATTATGAATTAGCAGATTACGAACTTTTAGCAAAATGACAATGGGATCGTGTTGGAATAACGAATTTATAAAAATAGCAGACTTGGGCCCCAGTACGAAATTAACTATCGGACATTTACCCGAACCAGACACAACTCCCATTTGATCGGAGGATCCTCCCTTTTCAACGGTGTTTTGTGGGACTATACACCCTGTTTCGCCTTGCCGGTTTCACCTTGTCTGTGGGAGGACCGCTGCGGTCCCCTGAGTCTTACGTCATTACGTCAAGAGAGAGAGAGAGAAGGTCCTCCCACAGACTACGGACAGAGCGGGTTCGACTCCACAGTTGAGATAATACCTCTAAAAATGTAAAAATAAATGTTTTATTATAAATAATTATTCAGACATCAAATGTTTACTACTTTCACTCCAATTATTTTGTGGCTTCTATTCAGAGTAGTTGGTTGATCCAGTTTATGTATGCTGTGACTCTGGTAAAGACAGCTGGGTAACCTTTTTCGCAGCCAGAATTAGATCCGAAGGAAACCACACCTACCTGTAAAAAAAATTAACTATGACTAAAATGATTATTACAAAAATGGATTAAAGTTTCAGCATTCAGCATATGGTTCTCAATGTTGGGCTGTGAAAAAGACGGATGAAAAAAGATTGCATCCAGCAGATATGAGAATCTTGACATGGATGTGTGGTGTGACGAGAATGGATAAAGTGAGAAATGAGTATATTAGAGGAAATTTGAAAAGTTACAAGGGAATTGTTTATCTTGGTATGGCTATGTAGAGGAGGGATGAAACCTACGTTCCCAAAAGAGTTATAGAGTATACAAGTGCATGGATGGAGAGGGAGAGGAGATCAAAAAAAGATAGATGAATTTTGTGAGAAGTGATATGAATGAATAGGGAGTTAGTGATAGTGTGACGGGTGACAGGACAGTATAGAATAAAAAAACGTGTTGCGCCGATCCTAAATAAAACGGGACAGGGTAGGAAGATGTTGATGATTCAAAATGGCGTTAGAAAACAGCTTATAATAAGTATAAGTACAGAGCTGATAAATTTCAATATTATTACATACCAGAACACGCCTGTTGTTGTTGTTAACTACGATAGGACCACCGGAATCACCCTGGCACGTACTTCTTCCCCCTGCACCGCTGGCACAAACATTTTTTGAAAAATCAATATCCTGGAACGGGAAGCACTCTTGGAGGGAAACCAATGGCAGGTAGACGTAGCTCAGGAATCTATCATTCTCCACGCTGTCACCTAGTAAATAAAAATGTATATAAAGACGTCGATATAATAAAGGGTTTCAAGATCTTTGCAACTTGAGTTTAGGGCAGAGTTGGCTCACAAAACTAAATAATTAAAAAATAAGTGTGGCACTCGGGGACTGCCGCGGTAAAGCTATTGCATAGCATTTTGTATCAACTTATGCAATTATAATTATTTATTTATTTTATTTATGCAGTATTTCTTTTTCTTTGATATTAATTCAAGTTACACTTTTTGAGCGTGGTGACCGATAAGAAAACAAATTTTTTTCTTTCTTGTTTACTTCATAAATTGCTACAAGTATGTTCAGTTGTTATCATAGAACATTACTATAATCTATTATAATACAAAAAGACTATTTTGTTTGACCGAGATTTGAACTCGAGGCACGATGATAACATAGGTAGAACGCTGTACCAATGCGCCACACAGGTCGTTAACGACTTTTCTAAAATAGGTGTTCGGTCTCTGTCGGCCTTCAGCCACACCTCCGTGCCCGTCGGAGTGGGGAGCGTGAGGTATATTTTTCGTTACGGAATTTCTGGATTCGGTCCCCGCGCTCAAGGCCCGCGATAGAAGCTATGCAATAGCTTAATAATATTCCACAACTTTCACACAACGCCATCTAGTCCCAAACTAAGCAGAGTTTGTGGTATGAGTACTAGACAACTGATAAACGTATTTATATATTTCTAAACCATCATCATCATCATTATTTCAGGGACCATCCTTGGTACATCCATTGTAGGCCTCCCCCAAGTGTCGCCACAACGAACGGTCCTGTGGGTGACATTTCTAAATACATACATTTAATTATAGATAAATTATACCCAGACACAGAATGTGTCACATCATACAAACATTTATCCTAACTGGGAATCGAACCCACGACCTCCGGCATAGCAGTCAGAACCACTGACCACTAGACCGACAGGCCAGTCATATATCAAATACCGAAAAATATTCACTAAATCGGAACTATAGAGACATATTAAGGCACTCTATGGGCAGTTGTACACGCCAACCAGTATACCCCCGTCACAGAATAAGTAATAGTACAAGTACAGTTCACTCTTCGAAAGAAGACATGAGAATATAAACCTACTAACAACGTTCCTAATGTTCATAATACATTGCACGGCACGGACGTGACCTTCATTATATTTGCTTAGCGGGCCTAGTCGCGCTCGTAACGAATCAAAATGCATCTTAAATGAACGTAACGAGAGTATCTTTTATTAGGCCGCTCTTGCTATAGGGTTAAGAGTTATGTGTTTTTGAAAAATGTGAAATAGGTAGATACCTACGTTTTATATCAAATATATTCAGATTTTCTAAAATTATATGGTAGATAGGTACCTAATTGATTTGTACTTAAGTACTTATTCATACTTTAAAATTTATTTTTAAAAAGTCATCTCATCTAAGTGTCAAGAGATTTTTTACATTTAGTTAGGTATAACAGATGAAATAAAATTAAAATGAAGTGGATATAATTTTGATGGTTTTGTGTGTACGTTAGCTTTGCGTTCATACATAATTTTTTCAAGGTGATTTAACGGCCATTTATGACGTTATTATACAAAATAATTAACATTTTGTAATATATAATTCCAGTATATTATATGTTGACCTTGCATTAGTCTAGGTCTACTTATATTGAAGATCTTTAAGGTCATTGACGTTTTACGTGAAAAATGTCGTAAATATATAAAATAAAAACTCGATAGAATATTTGATAAAGAGTTCGAAAATATTTTTTATTAGCGCGTGCCGTAGGTACATTTTACATGCCTATAGCGGGAGTGCGCCAGGCCTGACCCCGTTGGAATCTAACAAACGATCAAGAGCTAGATTGATCTGATATTACACCGGAGACGAAGTGTCTTCGGTGTAGTATCGTGTAGGATGTCTTGAAGGCTTGTGGAAACTCAGTAGCTGTTTGATTTCGTCATACTTGAGGGAAAAGCATGGCAGGCATGGAGCAGAGGCGTGGTGGAACTTTTCTTTAAGAAAGTTAACAATTCCCTTCTTAAGAATAACAGGCCCATTTCACTTCTACACCATGTCTACAGGCTGTTTTCCAAAGTCCACACGTCAAAGTCAAACTAACTTTAAACTAAATAATAATAGTGATCGAACTTTAATTCTTCTCTTCGCTGGACACTCATTATTTATCTACTTTTTGTATAGGTCTTGGCACGATATTTTCGTATGGCAGTAATTTTTAAGATACTCTAGTAATACATACATATAAACAACTAACTTCTGCCAGCGGCTTCGCCCGAGTGAAAGTCGGTTCCACGTGCGCCTCAATGAGATGTCAGCAATCATAGGGGAAATCATCCCAGCAGGGTTGAAGCCTATTGGGGCCAAGGGTCTGATTCTGAAAGGAAGACTCCGCTCTGGTATGAAAGGCAACGAAGGAACAGGAGTAGGTTTTTAGTTAGTAAAAGTCTGACACTATCTTGCGCCCCGTCCAAGAGCGGGGGATGTTATTGGATGATTTTCCCACCGAAAAAAAACCCCTTAGGGGTAGGGTTTCATAAAATCCGTTCTTAGCGGATATCTACACCCTATAAGGAACCTACCTGCCAAATTTTAAGTTTGTAGGTGTTATAGTTTTTGAGAATTAGTGATTAATCAGTGAGTGGTATTTCGCTTTTATTTAAATAGATTCATTTGTGACGTTGAAACTTTACCGACATAACAATCACAATTATCTCTAAATAATATATCCACCACACCGCACTGGGCCCGCAAGGTTGATTACGGCCCATTCTCTCTCTTAAAGAGGACGCCTAAGTCCCAGGAGTGGGAACATTTAAAGGCTGATTAAGCTTAATATGTAATTTAACGTTTAAAATCTCTTACCGTCTCTCGTAAAACCATATCCTGATGCCATACCGTTCCAGCCAACAAATGAGTAGGTAAGCTCATCTCCAGAGGGAAGAGCAACGGGTGCGATGGTACCTGAAATTTAAATAATATAAAAATTCAACTGCAACAAAAAATAAAGTCAGGCGGGATCGCAGTTCAGCACTAGATTATTTCATTAAAAAAAAAGCTACAATATTTTCATTCAAGTAGTCTGATGCCATTGTTGGCTATTATTTTAGTTCAATTACAGGTTTCATAATAACGACCGCATTGGACTGCTTGGAAAGTGAGCTTGTATGGAACTGGTACGTTATTTTAACAAACAGTTGTTTTTACATTGTTTTTCCAAATTGTTTTTGTTTTTTTTTAGTCTTTTCGACAAACTCTTTTTTATACCCGATAATAATATCACAAATAAATGCAGCTGCCATGTCGTATTTTTTTTCAAAATTATATATTACCTGCCACACATGGTGTCAGAACAAATTCATTGAACCGTTTAGATTATAGCGCCGGCCAAAGAAATAGGAAATAAACCACATACAAGTTACATACACATATATACTAAAAACACGATTATATTATTTTTGGAGCTTGATAAAAAGTTACCGAAATTGAACAATAGCTACAAGAAGCACAAGTTGTTCAATTAAACATAAAATGATTCAAATTACTTACTAGAATATTCCACATTATACGGCAACATGACCATAGCAATATCGTTAGTAATGGGAGGCGAAAAGCTAGGGTGCGTAAGGACGTAGGAGGTTTCCAACCTGGTGCCGTCATAGCCAAACAGGCGGGTTGAGCCAAGGATAACTTTGAAGCTCCAGGCCTGAGTTTGGCCATCAAACCAGCAGTGACCAGCGGTGAGGACCCGCCGTGAGTTTATCAGAGAACCCCCACATATAGCGTCGCCCTCAGGGGTGGCAATGATTAAACCAACCTGTTAAGGAATAGTTAAAATAGTACTTTATGATACAAGTGGAAAGTCAGAAGTCAAGATTGACGTTATGGAGCATTTGTTGAGGGTGATAAATAATTATTTCAGATTGTTATGAAATATATATTTAACAAAGGACTTTGACATAATGTCAGATCTTTGTGACGCGAATATATAGGGTGACTGGCAATTAGTGTACGATACTTAAACACGTGATTGTGCTCATGATAACCAACAACTTTTACTATGGGAACAAACCTGAAATCGCGAAAAAAAATCAGCTGTTCGGTACATTTATGTTTGCCTAATGTACTGAACTTTTTTTTTATGATAGCTGATATTTTTTTTCGCGATTTCGGCTTTGCTCCCGTAATAAAAATTGTTTGTTATCATGAGTACAATCACGTGTTTAAGTATCGTACACTAATTGCCAGTCACCCTATAGACTCGTAGATCGGCTCAACAATTCAAAGAAAATAAACATAAAATTGGACCTGGTAAGGAAAGTAGACGATATAAGAGTATTCACCACCGACGATCCTATATGGATTTTGGTCGGTTTCTTCCTCAGCTTTACGCATTCTTGTGGCCAAAGGAACACCGATTTTTCTGAGGTACCCATATGCGGTTATGTCTTCAAGATGAGTGTTCTTAAGGTTGCCAGTCGTCACTGTTGCAACCGCCGCCAGAGTCAGCACAGTCACTACCAAAGCTTTCATGTTGCCAGTGCTAAGAAAAGAATATAAACATTACTCCGCAGCCGCAAAGTTTGTTCTACGAAAGAATGGCTTCGTTATACTAAAAATTGACTTCGTTACACTAAACATTGACTTCGTTATACTAAACTTTGACTTCGTTATACTAAAACATTGGCTTCTTTTTACTAAGCAACGGTTTCGTTACAATAAACAACGGCTTCGTTATATTAAACCATGGCTTTGTTATACTAAACAATGATTTCAATTGAATAAACAACGGTTTCGTTATATTAAACTAGGGCTTTTTATACTAAACAATGGATTCATTATATTAAACAAGAACATTAAGTGAAAAATATTTCCGGAATATTAATTCTCGGTGCACATTAAGAGATCCCAATATAAGATACCGCTAAAAGGCCCAATCAATTACAAGATAGCATCGACCTGTATTGCCTTATAATTTGGGATAATGTGTCAAAGGTGTCCACAATCTGATAAAATACATTGGTATATCGCATGTAAAGGATTTTTTTCCTGAAAGTGTACATACAGTATAGGTATGAAGATTACCCAACCAGCAAAACAGTCTCAGAACTCGCACTTTTTAAGAGTGGTAGGCTTAAAGCGCTCTTATATTTGTTTTAGAACATACCATCGATCTTATATTACTTTTAGACAAGCCGGTATGGCCTCAAGAACGCTCAGTCTCATAACCAAGTCTCATATATGTATATAAGAGCATTTACTAAGACTAGATGCACTTGAGAAAAACTTGCTCTTATATGGGTATTTTGTAAGCTCGTTTGATTTTAAATTAGACTTGCCAAATGCTATTGTAAGATGTCAGACTAATATCAGCATAGCATAAGAGTACTGTGAGTACGTGCATTTCTGGTCTTATTTGAAACTAATATAAGATCAATAGCACTGGATAAGTATGATATTAGAGTGATTTTTGATCAACATATTTACAATACAAAAGCCGAATTCATGTCCTTAAAGCCTTAAGATTAAGTTCTTTTGTTTTCTCACTGTCGATTTAAGGTTTTATTTAAAATTGCGAGGAACCCTAATTTATTCCAATATGGAGTTATCTTTAGTATACCGAATGCTAAAATTAGAGTAAACAATCTTACATTAGTCTAATAGTGCGCTTGTAAAATGCAGCTATACTAATGGCGACACTATCAATACAAATTCACAAATAAAATAATTAAACGAGAACAGGAAATACCTTATTTAACAAGGCGCATGAATTTTGAAGCGTAAAACGAGGTCTAATTAACAGTAAATAATAAATTCCAATACGATTACTTACCGTAAAACTACTTTTACTTTTATACTAAAATATATAAATAGTATATATAACATTAACTTCACGCAACTTTAATTTGTTTTCATTTAATTTCAAACAAACACTCACACGAACTTTTAAGTTGGATCTGACGTAAAATTCTCAAAATATTCTAACCTTAGACCAATATAAGCCTATGCAGGCTTACAAGATACTTACGTAAAAGCAATATTAGCCTAAGTCGGCTTAAATTAACTTTGGCTAGATTTCAGTAAGTGCAAACAGCATTCAAGTAGACTGATATTAGAACGATATTAAACTAAATATGCTTATAATTAGTGCCCAAACCCAGGCTTATATCATTATATAGGAGTGATGTAAGAGCAAAAAAACAGTAGTCTTGAGATTGCTGTAAGCCTAGTTTTTGCTGGTTGGGTAGATAAAAGATAAAAATTCGAATCAATCGGTTGAACGAAAAGTAAAAAAAGTTTTGTTTCAATTTCTAATCTTATTTCGAGCAAGCTTATTCGCGTTAAGAAAATAGTGAGTAATCATTGAAACTGCAAAGTAAAGACGTATTCATATTTAAAAATTAGACCATTAATATTAAAACAAACTTTTCACAACACAGTATTTTAGTATTTTCAAGTAGTAATAATATTAAGTAATTATTTTAAAATTTAATCAGAATCGTCAGAATTTTCATTCTTATTTTTAGGAATAGGTAAGATAATATTTTTTAAAATTGACAAAAGTGCGTTCGTATTATTTATATGGCTTACTTCAACTGATAATTGTGAACACAGCTTCCTATTGTGTTATGATCTAATTGGTGAAGAGGGGTGGCTACGCTGAGTGACAACGATGAGTCACTATTGTCCAAACGGAAATACACTATGGTCAAACTTAGTAACTTAACGGCACTTTCATTCAATACGAATGAAAGTGCCGTTAATGAACTAAACCCTACCACAATGCGTTTTAAATAATAATAGGAAAGTCAATGACCTCGATATGTCAAATGGTGATTGAAAAGTACGATTTGCAAAGAAAACTTATTTACGTATCTATAGCGGTTTTTTTTTTACTTTGTTTTACTGAGTCTTAGTTAAATATAGGTGAAGTAAAAACGTTATTGTTTAATCTTAATTAGCCAAATATGTTGTTCAAGCCATAATTAGTTTAAAAAACCTATTTACTTTCTTATTTTCATTGTTAGCAGCAACTACTCGCCTTCTTCTTCCATTTGCCACTACTCAGATACTCCATACAGTGACGCAGATATGAGTAGAATTGAAAAACTGCATTCTGACTAAACTTTTTTCGTTCATGATTCGTAAATAAAATTAAATAAAAAAAAAATTGGATTTGCTCACCCTACCAAATTCCTTTGATTTGACAGCTATGACGTCACAACATGGCGCAAAATTGATCCTATTCTTATTTGAAATGCATTGTTAACAGTTTATGGCAATATAATAATCCAATTTCCAACGTGAAACAATACATTTTATACAGCGTTGTACGTCTCTTTTTATTCTATGTCACAAATACCGACATTAATAACGATACAAAATGGCCGTCATAATTATAGGTACAAGTGTTATCGGTACGACCCAGCTAATGTTTTAACCTTCATCCACATGACATACTATCGTCCCCTGCAATTACCAAGCCTACTTAAACAAATATCCTTTCCATATTTCAGTTGAAAATAAAACGTTCGTTTTCGTTAGCCACTTAAAATTCAACCTGGAAGCTAAAAAAGAACGTTGTAACATCAAACAAACAGTAAATTATCCTAATTCAATAAAACCCTGTGTAGGGACATCACTGGGACCTCAAAGGGCCGTGGACCGGACTAACTTAATAATAAAGGTTCCCTAATGTTTTGTCATTACCTGCAAGTATAAAAATGACGCCTGGTATTTTAGCACCTAAAAAGTCACTGGATTTAAGATGGTTTTCTGTTCGTTCTGTGAATGGTAGTTGCACAAATCTTAGAGGCTTAGTATCGGTAGCTTTTTTAAGAGAAAATATAATAATAATAATATTCCACAACTATCACACAACGCCGTCTAGACCCAAGCTAAGCAGAGCTTGTGTTATGGATACTAGACAACTGATAAACATACTTATATATTTCTAAATACATACATATTATAGATAAATTACACCCAGACACAGAACAAATGATCGTGCTCATCACACAAACATTTGTCCTGGGTGGGAATCGAACTCACGACCTCCGGCATAGCAGTCAGGGCTACTAACCACTAGACCAACAGCCCAGTCTAATATGATAGCAAGTTAATATGATAGCAAAATATGATAGCAAGTTAATATTTTGAGAAGAGGTTTTTTAGTGAGGTAAAAATCCCACACTCCCCGGACTTATCCCCAAAGTCCGGGCGCCTTTTGAAGGTTTCCACTGGAAACCAAAAAAATAAATAAAAGTACAGATAGTGGTTTCGGGTCTGGGTGTTTCGTGGTGACTTTACATGTTTGTAAAAGCACCCTGGATACATGAATAATTCTTAGTTTGGAGTAAGGTATTTTGTTTAAAAAAAAAGTAAAAAAAAAAGTACAGATAGTGGTTTCGGGTCTTGGTGTTTCGTGGTGACTTTACATGTTTGTAAAAGCACCCTGGATACATGAATAATTCTTAGTTTGGAGTAAGGTATTTTGTTTAAAAAAAAAAGTAAAAAAAAAGTACAGATAGTGGTTTCGGGTCTTGGTGTTTCGTGGTGACTTTACATGTTTGTAAAAGCACCCTGGATACATGAATAATTCTTAGTTTGGAGTAAGGTATTTTGTTTAAAAAAAAAAGTAAAAAAAAAGTACAGATAGTGGTTTCGGGTCTGGGTGTTTCGTGGTGACTTTACATGTTTGTAAAAGCACCCTGGATACATGAATAATTCTTAGTTTGGAGTAAGGTATTTTGTTTAAAGAAAAAGTTAAAAAAAAAGTACAGATAGTGGTTTCGGGTCTGGGTGTTTCGTGGTGACTTTACATGTTTGTAAAAGCACTCTGGATACATGAATAATTCTTAGTTTGGAGTAAGGTATTTTGTTTAAAAAAAAAGTAAAAAAAAAAGTACAGATAGTGGTTTCGGGTCTTGGTGTTTCGTGGTGACTTTACATGTTTGTAAAAGCACCCTGGATACATGAATAATTCTTAGTTTGGAGTAAGGTATTTTGTTTAAAAAAAAAAGTAAAAAAAAAGTACAGATAGTGGTTTCGGGTCTGGGTGTTTCGTGGTGACTTTACATGTTTGTAAAAGCACTCTGGATACATGAATAATTCTTAGTTTGGAGTAAGGTATTTTGTTTAAAGAAAAAGTTAAAAAAAAAGTACAGATAGTGGTTTCGGGTCTGGGTGTTTCGTGGTGACTTTACATGTTTGTAAAAGCACTCTGGATACATGAATAATTCTTAGTTTGGAGTAAGGTATTTTGTTTAAAGAAAAAGTAAAAAAAAAAGTACAGATAGTGGTTTCGGGTCTGGGTGTTTCGTGGTGACTTTACATGTTTGTAAAAGCACCCTGGATACATGAATAATTCTTAGTTTGGAGTAAGGTATTTTGTTTAAAGAAAAAGTTAAAAAAAAAGTACAGATAGTGGTTTCGGGTCTGGGTGTTTCGTGGTGACTTTACATGTTTGTAAAAGCACTCTGGATACATGAATAATTCTTAGTTTGGAGTAAGGTATTTTGTTTAAAGAAAAAGTTAAAAAAAAAGTACAGATAGTGGTTTCGGGTCTGGGTGTTTCGTGGTGACTTTACATGTTTGTAAAAGCACTCTGGATACATGAATAATTCTTAGTTTGGAGTAAGGTATTTTGTTTAAAGAAAAAGTTAAAAAAAAAGTACAGATAGTGGTTTCGGGTCTGGGTGTTTCGTGGTGACTTTACATGTTTGTAAAAGCACTCTGGATACATGAATAATTCTTAGTTTGGAGTAAGGTATTTTGTTTAAAGAAAAAGTTAAAAAAAAAGTACAGATAGTGGTTTCGGGTCTGGCTGTTTCGTGGTGACTTTACATGTTTGTAAAAGCACTCTGGATACATGAATAATTCTTAGTTTGGAGTAAGGTATTTTGTTTAAAAAAAAGGTAAAAGATCCTATGGCAATAGACTTCCGGAATAAAAAGTATCTTATTTGCTATTTCAGGACAAGCCTACCTGTGTGGCAATTTTTATCCTAATCTATTCAACCGTTCTAGAGTAAAGGAGTAACAGACCACTACATACAAAGGGACTTCAATTACAATTTTTTTTGGGAAACAAATAACTTCTCTCCCCCTAGGCGGAGTGAGAAGGAATGTTAGACTTTTACTGACGAATACCCATCTGTGTCTCTTCAGTTGCCCTTGCCAGGGCCACGATAATTCTTTCCAATATTCCCATAGCGTGAAGATTAAACCCTTCAACTCAATATAAATACATATCTTCCATCATTCTGATTAACATCCCAGTAGCTATCTATATCCTGACTAGACGATGGCCCAGTTACTAGAGTGTCCCTACATCTGCACTTTGGTGGACCTTAAAAATGCCATTGATGCTGCTATAAACGTGGCCGCTTACTGGGCCCAAATAATTTGAGGGTAGCTCGCCGTCCGATCGTCCGGTAACCGTCCGTTCGGACCGAGCCTAAGTCGTCGACGGCGCGTAGTGTTCACAAGGAGATGTCAGCAACCGTAGGGACCCAGCAGGGTCGAAGCTTACTGGGGCCATGGGTGATGCGAAAGAGATCCCCGGGGCCCTAGAAAAATGGCAAAGAAGGAACAGGAGTGGGTTTCCTGTCAGGGGAATAGTGTCAGTCAGTAAAAGTCTGACCCTATTTCCCGCCCCGCCCAAGAGCTGGGGGATGGGGGATGGGGGATGTCATTGGATGATTTTCCCACCCGAAAAAAAAATACTTTGAGGGAAAATAAAGGCATCGACTTATGAACTAAAAAATGAAGCTGTCTATATATAGGTAGGTATTTATAAGTATAGGTGTGATATATAGGTTTATATAAGTATATGGTTTGAACCGCAATAAAATACGTATTTATCACGTGTAAAACTTCATGGCAGTTTCCTTATTCAGTTCCTTTTATTAAAGATTTATTCGAGGTTTGCTGCTGTCGGATATTTGTTCACGGCGTGTAGGATAGCAGAATAAATGTGTATTATGAAACAATAAATCAAAGCTATGGAGCCAGTCTTGTAATGCAATGTGTTTCCGAGACATTAGTATTCTGCTTTCCTGTTTTACGTCACATTATATTAGCATTTCTTGTTTTTAGGACCGCCCTATGTAGTTTTTGTTTGTAATACTAATGTTAGCATTACTTGCTTACCAACTCATAAGTTAGTTTGAGTTATGATTATGGAAGTTATAACCGTATTAAGCAGGTTTGTACGAGGTTTTAGTGTTAACCTACTTATTTACTTATTACTAATACAAACATAAAAGGAAACTAAAACTAAAACACATACGTACATACAATGGGCGGCCTTATCGCATTCCGTGATCTCTTCCAGGCAACCTGGAATGGACAGTAATTGCCTGGACAAGAAATGGGGCTGTCATTGGTGATGGTGGTGGGTGATTGTCATATGAGAACCACCTACTCATTACGCTATGCTACGAACTTCAAAACGCGCTGATGAGTAGGTATGACTCTTCTGACATGGATGCTTTACAAATACAAAAAACCATTTAGCACTGAATCATGAACATCCTTACTAGAACTATGTCCAAAATTATGAAGAAATTACGTTTATGTAAAATAGAAGGCACAAATATAATTGTCAAAAAAGTTACAGAGCATGGAACAAAAAATCCCTCATCCATTTACATATTTCACACTTAGTTAATTGACTTTGCTGCAACGCATCCAGACTGGCACGGCGGACATCCCCGTTAACAACCGTCCAAATTGCCTTAATCCATCCCATAAGCAAACTCCAACCTTAGCTCGAATATATAAGGTTAAAATTGCCTTGAAAGGGTAATGGACATCAGCACTTTTGTTTCAATTACAATACGGGAAGCCAGGCTATTTTTTCTGTCTCCAGTTACTGGAGGATTTGCATGCTATTTGTTCAGTTGCATGCAAAATCCTTTGATTCATTTCTAAGACTATTTTCATTGACTTCATTGTCATCGTATGGAGAGTAATGTCAGTTGAAATTGTGTCCTCGATGCTGTTTTTACGGAAATTGGATGTCAATACGATTGTTTCCCGCTAGAGACGACTAAATGGGAAATATTCTGTTATTGTTTTAGCAAAAATGTGTGGGGATTTGGTTGTAATTATAATGAAAAAAAAAACAGTTTGCGAATGGAAGTTACGTGTTCATGAGAAATATAATAGATTTCTTGTAGATATCACTATCCGCGATAGGATCGTCATTGTCATTCGTCATTCACTCAAAGGTTTAACTTTATGTATCAGAGCTGTGAGTGTGTGTTTTGGTGTATTACAGTATTATCTATATATATAAAAGGAAAAACTGACTGACGGACTTATCAACGCACAGCCGAAACTACTGAGACTAGGAGCGTGAAATTTTGCACAAAGTTTCCTTTTATGACGTAGGCGAGCACTACGAGGGGAATTCCAAAATTCACCCCCTAAGGAAATTTAACGGTATTCCAAAGTTTGAAAAAAGGGTGACGCCGCTGGCAAAAGCTCGTTATATTATATAAAGGAGACAATTTTTTTTGTTTGGGGAATAGGCCCACCACAAATTGTGGCGTATAGCAATGAAATGCACGTTAGTTTATTCCTTATAATCTCTAGATTACATTGGTAATACTGGCAAAACTTTATCTAACTGGAGTACCGTGAAATACGACAGTCAAAACATTACTCTCATAATAACCTAAAATCTCACAAGAGCGATTGTCTAATGAGTGGATAGGTCTCCTTGGTATTTTAAGTTAAAATAGTGCACTGTTCAATAATATACAGTATAAACCAAAGTCACGTCTGTACTACGTGACAGACTTTGATGTGATTTACACGATTTGATAGACTTATTCATGAAAATGCGTAGATGTATTCATTTCGAAATAGCGCGGCTTTTGTCGGCCATTGACTGTAGATCTAAAATAATAAGGTGATGTGTTTTATGCTGGTTGTGTAAGGAGAAAAAAAAACACATTATAGCATCACAAGTAAGTATTTATTACTGTTCATCATCATCATTTTCAAAGTCATCTCTTAAAAGCAGTATTTCATCTAAAAAAGATGCAGGTGGCTCAACCTCACCTTGATGCCGCGCCCAAGATAAAAACCACACTATACACATCACATATGCACAGCAGCCAACAGTGCGTCTGCCCACTAAACAATTACAACAGTATCCAGCAAGAGCAGTATTCAACATTCCGTTGAAATCTTGCTGCACAATTGATACAACGGCTTTGTGGATTATGCATGTATCTACAGATGCCATTTTCATAAAATCTTTCGAATAAAAATACGAAAAGAACAGACGAAACATGCAACTATCTAGTAATCGGAAACAATAATAATGTTGTCTGTAGCGGTGGGGGTTTCAACGACGAACAGTTTTCAAAGACCGTTTTTTGTTCTGCAACGTAACAACCGTTTTCCATCCTGCGACCAAACAGTCTTCGTTGCATAAACCAGTCTTCGAATTACTGTATGCGAATTGTTATCTTACTGTTAAGAAAATAAGGTCGAAAATCCATTGCTTCAACTATCACACTCGTCGCGTCGTCGTTTTTAAAACCAGTTATTGCAATGAAAAATGAATTTTATGATTATAGTCATAAAGTTCATTTTTCATTGTAATAACTGGTTTTGAAACGACGACGCGACGAGTACAGAATTTATTACCGTCCTCAAACTAGTTGCGACAACGAACGTTTTCTGCAACTACTTCACTCAACGATAGTTTCATCTTCAAACCAGTTGCGACGACGACCGTTTTCTGCAACCGTTTTTGTCGTCGCCAAAATGGTTACGTCTCGTCCGTCTAAAATTCGACAATGACCCACCACTAGTTGTCTGTCAGTGTCAAACTGATTGAAACTGGACCACAGAGCATCTGCAACGGGCTATTAATTACGTTTCGTTCCACGTTGATTTTTAAAGTACGTTACTTGATATTTGTGTTAACCGTTAATAACAGCATTAAAAACAAGTTCGCTGGACCAATTAATTATTATCTCTTGAAACGCATTTAAATCCGATGTCACCGCTGCGCACTATAGTAACATTTTTTTTCACGTTAAAATAAACATGAAAACGCTCCTAAACAAGCATTTTTTGCCGTAACACTTTTTTACTATTATTTCATTATTCCGGTTAGATTTCTATATAATTTTTGGTCTGTTAATTATAATAAGATGATCGCTTTTTCCATGTGTAATATTATTAATAAACGTAACCGTTTAATAGTGGGCCCAAAAAAAATTGTCTCCTTTTGTTAATTTATTAGGGATTATTGTGATATGATGCTGGTAGACCTTAGTTTTATAATGGTGTTGTACTTATAAAGATTGATCTTTGGAAATAAGAGGGAGACAAAAAAGCAAACACAGTTTTTTTTAAGGCTCCGTGTAGGAAAGTAGTACTGCCCCCCTAGCCAAGTTACAACCGTTTCGTTTCGATTATCTTTTTAACGGTTGTAACTTGGCTAGGGGGGCTGTA
Source organism: Mythimna impura (assembly GCA_905147345.3). Classification (NCBI taxonomy): domain Eukaryota; kingdom Metazoa; phylum Arthropoda; class Insecta; order Lepidoptera; family Noctuidae; genus Mythimna; species Mythimna impura. The sequence continues at coordinate 14,100,720 of LR990357.1, read as the reverse complement.
CTTTTATTTTTTATTATATCTGCATGGTTCTCATGTTTGACCATTACATATTTACTGTATGGACTTTAAAAGAGACTTTGACCCCTGAGTTTGTTTCGGTGTTTCTTCTTAGGGTAGTCAGCTAGGAAACACCGGCCTCATCTAGTATAAAATGACGAAAAAAAAATTGACGTATAAAAGTTTTTATTTATCATTTATTATTTTATTCCAGTTTATCATATAGTACAGTTATAGGTACTGATATCCAATACTTACCCAGTTTCTCGAATATAATGTGATAATTTGTTTAGCGCTCATCAGTTGCCGTGATTGGTTGAATGATTTATAATTCGACAATCGCGTTACTTGACTAGAACTGAATTTCAATTATTTGTTTCCAGAAATTGGGGGTTAGTTCTTGTGCTACTACATACAGGCTTCTGCTAACGGTTGCGTCTACGTGAAAGTCCACAATTACCCCAAAGGAGCATACTTCAGGGATAAAAGGTTTTCCGTATGCTATTCCAAGACATCGACTACCCGCGATCAGAATTTCATGCAAATCTGTTTACTTGTTTAGCCATTTGATCGTGAAGGAGTACCAAACATACAAACTTTCGCCTTTTAATAGTGTGATTTTTAGGTGGCAAGTCCGCATTCGCCAAAATTTTCTTAACCATTTTCTTGGCAGAAAAAATATTTATGGAATTAGTTTTTTTGTTTAATTCTCTGTTAGAGACAAGTATTGATGACATAAAAAATTGAAAAAAAAACTTGTATGTCTAGTTTTGAAGATATATAATGTATCTTATGAGATACATTGCCAAGTATCCGTAATTTTGCCTACATGATGCAATGTATCTTCTCAGATACATTGCGTCTCTTAAAATAAGATAAAACTCAATGAATTACTAAAAGTAAAAATATAATCAGAATTACAAAAAAAATCAAACACATATATTAAATCTTAAAAAGTAACATAACTACCATAAAAATAAGTCTATTAAGTTTCGGTTTAGAGAAATAAAAAGCAGTTTCTATTAGGCAGAAGACAAAGTCTTAGACCGCATTTCGAACACGTAGCAATGATTTGTCCTTTAATGCATAACTTGCACCTCCCCTTGGTACTGAATATTGGGAAATGTCTAATTTGGTCATATCTGACACAAAGTGTAGGTCTGACATGACATGTATGTACAATATAGTCATAAATGAATCCAGACACTCGGAGCTGTAACGAATATTTTGAAGTCCCATTTCTTAGGTTTGCTTTTTATGTATATATCGTTTCTGATGGCCGGCTTTTTTTTTATGGCACCATCATCCCGTCAATGCTGAATCTATTCTCATGGGATACTTTTTAAAGTTTTCCTGTAATTTTAAAGATAAATAGCGTGCACAATTATTTTCTGTAATAACTTGGTGTGCACCCAGAGATTCATAGCATGCTGTACCTAATTCTGTGATAACTTAACAGTGTGCACTGTAAGATACATGCACAAACAAGACTCGTTTTTTTGCACAATACTAAATATTTGGATTGAAATCGTACTTGATACGAATGTTTACTTCATAGGGAATGTAAAAATAATCAACACTGCTTAAAAATCTAAATAAAATATAACAATATTTTTATCTCCTTGCCTACGATCGTGCCGACTCTGCGTACAATTTTTTAATTCAAAATATAACGGCACTACTAACATCATCATGTTGAATAAAAATTCTTTCGGAATCGTGCAAAATATAATTTGTCGTGTGAAGTTTCATGTCATTCACTATATTTTCGAAACAACTGACAAGATACATTGTCAAGAAAAGGGTTAAAATATGTTTGAATAGATACTAGGTGCGTGCGCAAAGTTTATCTTAATTACTCCTACCACAAAGTTTCACTTTCCGTATTATACGTAGTTCTGAAATAACCCAATGTAAGCGAAATATCGAACGGCTTAATACCTTACTTTGAGATAAACTTTTGTACCTCCCTAGGGCGTTAGCTAAATTAGTTCAAACTAAACTTGGGTACTCAAGCAGTTTATTGTTTAATAGGTTATGTGTATAAAATGATACTTTAAAGCAGTAAAAGACAATTTGTAAAGGAATTTATAAGTTATTGCAGAGTAGTTTGGATTCTTCTACAATCAATCTCGCTAGCGCTATTTCGCAACCATTTTTTCCATTTTGTGTAATTGTCTCCTATCTTTTCTGTATTTCTTTTCTTGGTTTCTATTCTTTCTTTCTTTTTCTTTCGTAACCTTTTCCTAACTATATTGTGGCCGGCTTTTAGTAATTTACAAGAAGCGGCTGCCTACTCGACCTCCACAAACTAACTGGTAACATGGTATCTCTTGGTAAGACTGATGTGCGATAGCTTCTGACTTCCACAACGACTGCCCAAGATCTAAAAATGAGGGTTGGAACCAACAGCTTAAGGTTTTTCCGAGGCACGGAGGAGTTTAATAAATGTGTCTATTTTTTTATTTTTTATTTACGCACCTAATTCTTTTACAGGTATAAACTCAAGATAATAACTGTTGTCGCATAAAAGCCACACTCAGAGACGCTACTCTCTGAGTGACCAAGAAGTCTTTCCAGATATAATGAAGTACAGTAAAGTTATACCACTTTTTAAATCCGGTGACCATAATGACACTAATAATTACAGACCTGTATCAGTATTGTCGGTTTTCAGTAAGGTGTTTGAGAAAGTTATGCTTAATCATTTTAACAGCAATAAAATATTTCATGATCAGCAGTATGGTTTCACCAAAGGACGTTGTACGACTGACGCTGGTGTCACTTTATTGAAACATATATTTGCAGCGTGGGAAGAAGCCCAAGATGCAATAGGAATTTTTTGTGACCTCTCAAAGGCTTTTGATTGTGTTAATCACGAAATCTTGCTTTTAAAGCTAGAACATTATGGACTAGGTAAACTTGCACTCAGCTTGGTGAAATCTTATTTAATTGACAGGCAACAGCAAGTTCAGATAAACGGTGTCAATTCTCCGGGTTTGAAAGTCAAAATGGGTGTACCACAAGGCTCAATATTAGGTCCTTTCCTCTTTTTAGTATATATAAATGATCTACCGCATCTATTAAAAAAACAACCACATATTGTACTGTTTACTGACGATACGTCGTTAATTTTTAAGATCAATAGACGTTACAGAAATCTTGATAACGTAAACAATGCTTTACAGCAAGTCCAAAACTGATTTACTGTTAATAATTTAGTATTAAATGGAAAAAAAACTAAGTGCATAAGATTTGCGTTACCGAATGTTAAAAGTAATTACTCCGACATAGTATTGAACAAGGAGAAACTTGAATTCGTCGAGAATACGGTTTTCCTAGGGATCACGCTTGACTCGAGGCTACAATGGGGTCCTCATTTAACATCTCTGGCAGGTCGGCTTAGTTCAGCAGCATATGCTGTTTGTATTTTATTTACTGGTGGTAGGTTTCGACCGTTGGCTTGCGACCACCCACTGGGCAAAGACGTACCGCCAAGCGGCCTAGCCGTGTTCCGGTACGATGCTCAGTGTAGCCAAATTAGAGGAGTTGGGTCGAAGTGGTGGTTCCATTGCAGGCAGACCGACCTGGCCCACACTGGTGTGGAGGTATCGGGAGACTAGTCGCGGAGGGTAGCGGGATCCGAGGCACGGTGCGCCGCTGGCCGACCGCAGGTAGTTGGGGGCCCAAGTAATGTACCAGCCACACATGAAAGGCTGCCCCGCCAACTGTCGAAAAATCCCGGGATGCGCCATCGTGCTGGTTGGCGACCAGAGGAGAGGGCCCGATGGACACTCCCGGGGGGGCTCGGGCGTCCCCGCAGTCTCCGGACTAGTACCCCAATGATGCCGTCCTATCAGTGCTTGCCTGAAGGATAGCAGCGTGAAACCCCATCTCACTTCCTTCTCCTCTCCTTCATTCACTCTTACTACACAAAATGGCAAAGAATAAAAAGAGAACTGTTAAACAGCGGCAGCACTCCCTCTCTCTTAAAGTGCACCTCAGTAATATCCGAGGACTGCACTCAAATCTCGTCGCAGTCCACCACCATCGGGAGACTGAGAAACCTGCTCTTTTTTTTCTTTCGGAGACGCAGATCAGTAGTCCGTCAGACGTGTCGTACTTATCTTACCCAGGGTTTACCCTGGAGCACCATTTTAAACCACGCGCGGGTGTATGTATGTATGCCCGGGACGACATCTGCTATCGGCGTCTCCGCAATCTTGAGGACTCCAGGTACTCCACGCTTTGGGCTTTGGTGGACACTGGCATAGATCAAATTGCCTATGCTTGTGTCTACCGTTCGCACAGTGGTGATCAGGAGACAACCAGGCTCACACAGTACCTTAGTGAGGCGGCGGATGTGGCTCAGCAGCGGTACCCTTCTGCCCAATTGGTGATACTGGGGGATTTCAATGCCCACTATCAGGAGTGGCTCTTCCCATACCAGTGCACAGACCATGCTGGGCGAGAGACGCGGAAGCTAGCGCTAGCGTTAAACCTCACCCAGCTGGTCCAGGGGGCTACAAGGGTGCCGGATGTTGAGTCACACATGGCCAATTGCTTGGACCTTCTGTTGACTACAGATCCGGACCGGTACTCAGTGTCGATATCTTCACCAATAGGTAGTTACGACCATTGTCTGGTGAAATCTGTATCCGTCTATTCCCCGCCCGATCCCAGCCCAAGAGGCACCCGGCGGGTTTGGCGATACAAGTCAGCAGATTGGGATGGTATGCGTTCTTTCTTCGCATGCTATCCTTGGCAGCCTACTTGCTTCTCTTCCGCTGATCCGTCGTTGTGCGCGGACGCAGTGTCGGATGTGTTGCGTCGGGGGAATATTACATTCCATTCTCTGATGTAACAATGTCTGACAAGGTTCGACCTTGGTTTGGCGCCGAATGTAATCGCGCTGAAGCGCTAAAACATACGGCATACCAAGAATGGGTCGACGCTCGTAGGCGCAAGGCAAGTGACTTGACTCAAAAAAAGAGAGCCTATAATAGGGCTGCCAAATCCTGCAAGAAGGTGATGTGGAGGTCTCGGTTTGACCACATTAGCCGAATTGGGAACAAACTTGCTTCATACCCAGCAGGTAGTAAAGCGTTTTGGTCCCTGGCTAAATCTGTTGAATCGAACTTCTGCCGTCCCTCACTACCACCACTGCTGAAACCCGATGGGTCGCTGGCCCACACCGCTGAGGAGAAAGCAAATCTATTTGCCTCTCTTTTTGCGGAATCTTCACGTCTTGATTCCGGTAACGCGCGGCCCCCCGCCTTTCCTGAGCGATGCGAGACGACTATGGCAGACATACGCATCCATCAGAAGGACGTCCGTAGGGTGCTACGTAACCTTGACGTGAACAAAGCCAGTGGTCCCGACGGGATACCGACAATTGTTTTAAAAACTTGTGCGCCTGAACTGTCTCCGATCCTGACACGCTTATTTCGTCTTTCGTTTGAGGCTGGAAAAGTACCGATGGCTTGGAAGCAAGCTAACGTGCAACCCGTGCCCAAGAAAGGTAGTCGGGCTGACCCTGCTAATTACAGACCTATCTCGGTAACGTCCATTCTCTGCAAGAGTATGGAACGAGTGATCAATAATAAGCTCCTGGCATACCTAGAAGCTAATGACATCCTCAGTGATCGTCAATACGGCTTTCGCCGAAATCGGTCAACTGGGGATCTTCTAGCGTATGCCATTCACATCTGGAGCGAGGCCATCGAGAAGCATGGGGAAGCACTTGCAGTCTCCCTTGATATCTCGAAGGCCTTTGACAGGATCTGGCACGATAGCCTTATTGCTAAGCTTCCTTCCTTCGGTCTGCCCACTGGTCTGCGTGACTGGATCGCAGACTTCTTGAGGGGGCGATCCATCCGAGTGGTTATTGATGGCTGCTCGTCCGGTCAAATGGAAATTAATGCCGGGGTCCCTCAGGGGTCGGTACTCTCGGCAACACTGTTCTTGCTGCACATAAACGACCTTCTTAAACCCGGTACCTTTGGGTATGCAGACGATAGCACTGTTGCTGAGAGATACGTGTCCGATGCACGTGCTAGTGGGTCACAGATCCAGTCTTTCCGAGAGGCTATGGTTGAACGCTTGAACTTTTCCTTGAAGGCAGTATCCGACTGGGGCGATGCCAATCTGGTCAAGTTCAATGCTGCTAAAACCCAGGCGTGTCTTTTTTCCGCCAAACGGAGTCAATTCCACCCGGCTCCATCATTCCGGGGTGTAACCGTGCCGATAACCAGTGACCTTGAGCTTCTTGGGGTAACGTTGTCATCTACCCTCAATTCCGGCTCTTTCATCGAGGCTAAAGCTCAACAGGCTGCCAAAAAATTGGGGATCTTGGCCAGGGTGAGACGGTACTTCACGCCGGAACAGCTGCTCAAACTTTATCAAGCGCAAGTTCGATCGTGTATGGAATACTGCTCTCATCTTTGGGATGGGTTTGCCAAATACCAGCTTGATGCTCTGGAGTCGATTGAGAAACGAGCCAAGAGAATCATCGGTGATGATGCACTTGTCGAATCAAAACTCCAAAGCCTTGAGCATCGACGCCGAGTTGCTGGCCTGTCGGTTTTCTATCGATTACACTTCGGGGAGTGTGCGTTGGAATTGCACAATTTAATTCCACCAAGTCCGTTCCATCATCGGACCACTAGACGTACGGCGTTGCGCCATCGGTACATGGTGGACATCCCACCCATACGTACAAAGCGTTTTGGGAACACATTCATAATGCGTACAGCTAAGGAGTGGAATTCCCTGCCGGAGTCTGTGTTCCCTGATAGCTACAACCTAGGGGTCTTTAAGTCAAGAGTGAATAGGTTATTTCTAGGCAAGCGTGCTCCATCGTCGGCCACATCATCGCTTACCATCAGGTGAGATGGTGGTCAAACGCGAGCCTATCAATAATAAAAAATAAAAAAAATATGCTGTCAGAAAAATCCGTCAATTTACTGATGTGGATACTGCGCGACTAGTTTATTTTAGTTACTTTCATAGTATCATGTCTTATGGTATTTTGCTATGGGGACGGGCTGCAGATATAGAGTCTATTTTTATTCTGCAGAAAAGAACTATCAGAGCCATATATAATCTTCGCAGACGCGATTCTCTTAGCGAACTATTTAAGGAAATAAACATCCTGACGGTCCCTTGTCAATACATTTATGAAAACATTATGTATGTTCGGAAAAATATTCATCTTTTTACTAAGATAAGTGACAGGCACAATTTTAATACTAGGAACAGGAACAAATTAGATCAACCTCGGTTCAGATTGGCTAAAGTACATAGTTCTTTCATGGGGTACTGTGTAAAATTTTATAATAAGATACCAGTTGAGATTCTACAACTAAATGAGTCCAAATTTAAAGCATGCATTAAACGCACACTGTGTAGACAAGCGTATTATAAACTGGAAGATTATATCCTTGATAAAAACGCTTGGCTAAATGCCGGTCCTGCTCCGCAGCCACAGCCACTTTTACCTTCAAATTAGTTTTTTTTTAAAATATATATATAGGTATGTATAAATATTGGAAGAGATACTATTCCCCTTTTTGTATTGTTGTTTTCGAAATGTTTATTTTTATTTTATTTTATTTGTTTATTTCAATAGAGCTTATGATAATTTATTACCTTTTGTATTTGGAAACAATAGCATTGTATAATGTAGAAGCACTTTGTTTTTCAAGTTTTGTGAATGTGAAGTACCATGGAGCATTTTTATTAGGTTACAACTTGTTTGACATTACGAGCATGGCAGTTGAGAGTTTGTCATGCTCACTCAAATGTCTCGCTGATGGTGGCACGTGTTATTGGGTCATTCAGTTCCCTTCAAAATGGTTGAGCTGAGTGGGGCTGACGCACGCGTCATGCTCGTGAACGGGTGCCGTCAGTTGAGACTGGTCATTTCTTAGCTGCCAGTGACTGAATTCAATTTCTACTTTTTTTAATTAGTTTTTTTTTAATTTTTAATTTTAATTATTATTACTTATCATACATTGTGCTCACATATTAGAAGCGACAAGAAATATGTAACCAAGATTTATGTAATTCATAAGATGATTTAAAAGAGTGTCCATGGAGTTTCTTGCACGTTCTTCTCCATAGAGATCTACGCTTTGGAACGTGCAATTTAGCTTCACTTGTATTTTTTTTTGACTGACCGACATTTTGACAATTCAAAAGTGCCTGTAATTGGTCTATTTGAAATAAACGTTTCTGATTCTGATTCTGATTCTGATTCTGACTGGCACTCTTGTTCCATTGTGCTGTGTCTGTCCCGAATAATAGTTTTTTTATTCTTTCTTTTCTATTCTATTCAGAGCGGGAGAAGTTATTTTATGATTTCTCACCTTACCGGTTTTAGAAAAAAAAAAAATACGAATTGACACGTCCTGAAAATAGATTGGACAAGGAGGTCGATTAAATTTTTCTACAGAACCGACTAATTTCCACAAATTGTAAACTGTGTGTGTGTGCGTCTTCGAATATGATTTCTCTCCGTCACTCAAAGGTTTGCTGGGAGAAGCCTCATTGTTGAGTTAAGCTCGCCTTTGTACATTAATTGTCAAAACTACTATATTAAGTTTTTTATAATAAAGAATTAAGAAACTGAAATTATATTTCAAGTTGTAATATCTTGACCAAACCCCTTATAAACCAAAACATTATCATGATTACTGTTCATAATAATTCAACGTACCGTACGTTGTTTAATTCATCTACAACTCAAACACAAGGTCTTCTTGGTTAAAAATGCTTGGTTAAAAGCATAATGAAAGACTAATCAACAACCAGCGAGACATATAGTTTTTAATTACCCCACTTCTCATTCCATTCATTTCGACGTAGAACTCGATGGGACTTAAAAAAAGTGGCATTACTTTTTTTCCGAACGATTCCTTAATTTGCGAAGTTTTCAACTACCGCATTTTCGTATTCAACATGCGCAATGTAAACTGAGCTAGCTCGAAGTCTGAACTAACTTTGACAATAATCAACCGTGAGGAAAATCACCCACAAGTCGGTGGAAACTGTGTAGACAAGACGAATCGTCTTAATTCTGTGTAAACATGTTAGCTTTGAAAGGGTATTGAACTTGCAACGCGTATTAGAATAGCTTTAGTAAATTGTATGAGTGTAGTGTGTAACCATTTATGTTTATAGACAGCCTTATTATAGTGCATCGTCAACGATACTGTTTTGTACTTGATTATAACTTGTGACACAATATACCGAACCTTCAAACCAAACAGTCGTATTATTCCTTCTTCTAACCAAACCTGTTCAGACCACACTACATGGCGACCCTGCCAGGATATCATCGCTGACAGGTTCATAGGTTTTTGTTAAGTTTTTCGATTAATTTGCTATTCTAAGCTTAAAATAATTTTCCAAGAGAATAATCGGACAATATTATATTATTTACGCATTACAGTTGTTGGAAAGTATAAAACAACCATAGTGATGAAATTACTATCGATGTGTACTTCAAAATTCGGAACTACTACTTGAAGTCCTCTCAACCTTAGTTCGGTCTTCGTCATAATTGTTATATTTTAAGTTCTCCTAATTACAATGATTTCATATAGATCATAGTATTTATTAGTTTATTATATTAGCTTATATACGTATTTTATTATTATAAGCCACTTAATTTAACGATAAGTACTACATTATATTTCAAATATCTGTTATTTATTTATTGTGCACACCTACCACAGTGTTGTCTTTTTTAACCCAATGGTTGACTGGTAGATAATGCCTTGTGGCATTAAGTCCGCCTATGTATCACCACTGTACATGAAGTTTAAATAAATAAATAAAAAAAGCGTTATCTTTTTCCCTTCATTGCCTTGTGTCATTATTTTAAGACGAACACAAAATACAGACTTTCGATAGGCCGATAGTTTTGTTGGTTGCTTAATCAGTACGAAGCTGTATGGACGTGTGCACACAAAACGATTCAGAATCGGCCGACAAAAAAGTTTACCTTCATACTTATTAAGCAACCAACCAAACTATCGGCCGGTCAAAAGTCTGCAGATTGCGGGGTCTCTTAAAGCTCTATTGACAAATCTATATTTAAAAACTGGGCAAGTGCGAGTCGGATTCGTGCACTGAGGGTTCCGTACAAACTTACCTATGTAAAAAGTTGAACTCCTGAATGCAGTTTCAAAGATTTTTCCGAATTGCAAAAAAGTATTTTTTTTTGTGAAGTTGTTGGTAACAACAAATTTACTGTTTTCAGATTTATTCCTATACCTGTGCTATAAGACCTTGCTCTATGCCAAAGTTCCGGTTTCTGGGTCAATGAGAAGTCATCATCATCATCATCATCATCATTTCAGCCGAAAGACGTCCCCTGTTGGACATAGGTCTCCTCCAAATGTCGCCACAATAAACGGTCCTGTGCGTCTCGCATCCATCGGATTCCCGCAACCCTTGCCAGGTCATCGGTCCACCTTGTAGGAGGCCTTCTAACGCTACGTCTTCCGCAATGGGAAGTACCCTATGAATTTTGATTCCTTTGAGAGTGTCGAAATATACGTTTTTTGCGACTTAAACGGCCGCATTTTTTTTTTCGTTAACTTAGAAGTTTAATTTTTTACAGCTTCAAAGGTGAAAAGTGAAAAGGGGAAATTTGGTTTGTATGCAAAATCATATTATCGCAGTATACTTGAAAGTTAGTACAAATAGTAACCTAAGTAAATAGTAGTAGGTTGGCATTATTTGTTTTCCGCCCAATAGAACAATTTAGGGGGTTTTAAAAATTATAAATGGAAGATTCTTATTTCTTAGGTTAATAAACTTGAAACTTGGCACAAATTCTAACTAAAATGAATAATAAAAGCTATCATTATTAGTTTTTAAAACTCCCCTCAGAATACCGTTTAAGGAGGGCTAAAGTTCTTATGAAAAGATTTTCTCGAACAAAGTCGCGGGCAAAGAGCTAGTTGTAAAAAAAATAAAGTTTTAAAAACCATTTTTGCACGTCGTTATCGATTGGAAAAATCTTAAATTTCTTTATGGAATCTAGGAGAAACTGACTGACTGACATATCAACGCACAGCCGAAACTACAGGGCCTAGGAGTGTGAAATTTTGCGCAAGGTTTCCTTTTATAACGTTTGCTAGCACTAAGAAAGGATATCCCAAAATTCGCGTTCAAAGTTTGTATGGAGAAAGCGACTTTCACGCGGGCGAAGCCGCTGGAGAAGCTAGTAAAGAAATAGTTTGTTTCAAATCCGTAAAATGTGCCTACGACTGCATTGACCACGTAGGAGGTACACATACACATTCGCGTGACCACACCACCAACAACTCATCGCATGCCAGCAGCGAATAGTGTGTATAATAATTGTATTATTTTCTTTGAACTTAAGTGACTTTGCTGAACTGTAATTGTATTTTAGATTGCTTTTCGCAGTTTTGTAACAATCATGAATTAAATAAATTGCAATCAACAATTACCGGGTTCAGTTAAATTAAGTTTTAAGTCACACATATACGTAACACGCTACAATTTTTTGTTTTGAATATATTTACATTGTTTAGGAAATATTTTGCTTTGTTGTAATGTAATGTTGCTTGTAATTTAATTAAAAGCTACTTATGTCGTTACTTTCAATATATTTCATCACTACTGATCTTAGGACGGTGAAGGAAAGCGTCGTGAAGAAATCGGCATGTACCAAAAACTTTTACCACCAACCCACACTGGGCCCGTGTGGAATGTAGAGGAATATGGCCCATTTCCTTTTCTAAAGAAGGAGGCCAAAGTCCCAACAGTAGGAACATTATAAGGCTGATTATGCTATTTCATTACTTGGGTTTTATATTTAACCATGAAAATTGGTTCAATAGCGACATAAGTGACAGACAGAGTTACACATAGGTACAAAACAAACGAGCTTACCTGCTAAAAGCAGTCTTCATTCTAGTTTTATGAACAGTAATTTGAAATATAATTATGTTACACGAGCAATGCGAATGCATGTCTTTAAGTATGTAAGAAATTACTATTCATGTAAAATAATTATATTTTAAATTGGCGCGAAATAAATTATTATCAGTAACACCTTCCATTCCGTTCTACCGTCCGTTGAACTCCAACGTTTCAATACAATGTACAGTGAGGGAATGTGCTCAACGGCTCAATATCAATAAATCTTGGGTGTTTAATGCTCTAAAACGGCGATTGGTACCGCCACCCGTCATTAAGCGAGAATTATAGCGATGGGCCAGCATTCACCACGGTGACTTGCATTCTAATTAGTCTGGCTGCTCTACCATGGAGTAATTTATAACAAAACTTTTTGGTGGCTTTGGAAAAGGTTGTCATAATAAAACTGAGTGCACGGAAAGTCTTTGCTAGAAATTTTCCATGTAATGTTTTTAACATTTAAATTATTTGTTTGTCTAACGTTTAATTTTTTTTTTGGTATTAGTAGGCTTGCGTTTGACCACTATCTGACCTGATGGTACGCGATGATGTGTCCGACGATGGAGTAGGGTTACCTACAAGTAACCTATTCACTCTTGACTTAAAGACCTCTAGGTCGTAGCTATCAGGAAACAAAGACTCCGGCTGAAAATTTCATTCTTTAGCTGTACGCACATAACCCACAACTAATGTGTTCCCAAAACGTTTCATACGTATAAGTGAGATGTCCAACATGTACGCAGCGTCGCATGTCATGGTCCATTGATGGAACATACCCTACACACCCTGAGCATGGTCAGTTCGAGAAGTTCCTGCAACGGATTCGTGCGGAAGTAACGCCCGGGTGTCACCACTGTGTGGACCGCCCGGAAGACAGGGTGGAGCTTACGGTAGAGGTGTGCCCCACTTGGGCAGAACACCGTCGTGTCCTCATGGGGGCGATCGGCGGCAATGATCTCTCGAGCCGGGCCTTGGTACAAGCCATGGTCCGAAGCGAGGAGGAGTGGCAGGGGGTCGCCTCCTTCTGCGAAGCAGTAATGCTAGCAAAGGAGGGGGCCGCACGTGCACGCGCGAGAGAGCGGGCCTCACGCCTCAGCCGCCGGGATCCCGATCCCGATTTCCGGCCACCGTAGGCGCGGGCTTGCGGACGGCGAGCAATGGTTAGCTCACCGACTGACTGTCCGGTAACCATCCGGACCGAGCCCAAATCGTCGACGGCACCTACTGTTCCACGCGCGCCTTAAGGAGATGTCAGCAAACCGTAGGGCCCCAGCAGGGTCGAAGACTACTGGGGCCAAGGGTTTGCTTCTGAAACGAAAACTCGGCCCTGGTATGAAAGGCAACGAAGGAACAGGAGTGGGTTTTTAGTCAGTAAAAGTCTGGCACACACTCTCGCCCCGCCCAAGAGCGAGAGATTTCATTGGATGATTTTCCCACCTAAAAAAAACCCTACATACCCTAACATACGTTGCTTTCCATCAGGTGAGATAGAGGTCAAACGCAAGCCTTTCAACAATAAAAAAATATCCTAAAAAAAAGGTCCGGTAATCTGATCTTTGACAATTCCATTGACAAAAATAGAAACAGTTACATCCATTTACGTTGGCAGCTAATTAGAAATAGATGCGTCAGTGGAAACTGCAAAGAGGTACAAAATGCGATCCGTCCCTGACTATTTAGATGGGGTTGTTTGCAACTACGTTGTCACTAATTAGGCCACTTCAGTACCGTATTTACCACCAAACCCGTGTATATATAGAACTGTTTGCACTTAGAATAGTTTACGATTTCAATTATGGTACCGTGCGTATCTTTTTATGTGGCTGGACGGAATAAGCCGTCGTTAGAGGGTTGTTTAATTTGCAGTTTAGGGTTAATTAGCTGCTGTTTTATGGTTTGAATATGTGTGGAAAAGTGATAACGTATCTAAAAAAAATTTGCAGCTTATTTTTGGGCCCATTGATAAAATGACTATGCTAATATGTTTGTATATACCGCTTTTTTGAGGTGGAAAATCATCAAATGACTTTTTGCTCTCTTGGGTGGAGTCAGAGGGCGTGTCAGACTTTTGTTGACTAAAACCCACAATGTTCCTTCAGTTGGCTTTTGCACGGGCCACGGTAATTCTTTCGAACAATCCACATCCCTGGCAAGCATCACTCTTATTGTCCCCGTAAGTCTTGATGACGAGTAGTACTTGCTGCCTTATCCTGGTGGTTTCACTTTCACGAGCTACTGAAGGAAAAACACTAACCCATCCACGACCTGAATTCGGCAAGCGTTGCTTAACTTCCATGATCAAGCTGAGCGGCTATTACTACTTTAATTCAATCAATCACACTATATTATATAGGTGAAAGTTTTGGAATCTGTTATTTCTTCATGCTTGAACGGCTGAATGGTATTTGTACGAATCGCGCACGAGTACCTAGACCATGTCCTAAAATAGCAAACAGGATACTTTTAATTCTGGGAGTGTGTTCCCTTGGGACGACTTTTTACTGTTACGTGGGTCAATTTTTCACATTCATGCGGGGATCTGCTGACAGCAGTTGGTTAAAATACTATATATATAAAAGTATTTAAACAAGATTAAGTATGAGTATATTAACAAAAGGTGATAAAACGTTTCGAGTAGGACGTTTAATTAAATATAACCTACTAAAATAACTTCCGTTAAACTTAGAACAAGACAAATAAAATATCAAACTTAACTTCAAATGTGTAAAAAAAGCACTCTTCAAAAATCATACTCGTAACAACAATAAAATAAAAAACCTTTCAGCCACAAATTGAATTTTCCAGCGAATAAAGAAACATGAGAAGTGGTAACATATAATTGTAACCATAAATAATAAATGTCTCGCGGAATCAGCCTGCATCATGCATTCACAATTAGATTCGAAAGAGAATGAACATCGTTGGGAAAAAATTAAATTATAATTTCATGAGAGCGGTCCGCCTTACTTTTAATCTGGCTTCAGAACGAACTTTGTCGATATCCATATGAATTTCCATTATCTTAAAACCTGGGGAAGCAGTAGATTTCGAGAAAAAACAATCTTACTGCGTCTTATTTCTTTTACAGCAAAAGTTTGCAGGAACAATACTAACATCCGACTCTAATAATATTTAGTAATATTTTGGCGAATGTCCAATTTTAGCAAATACCATTTCCTCGACTTAATAATGGTCTTATTCATAACACAATAATAAACATAATCAGCCTTATAACTCTGAGACTCAGGCCTCCTCTCTAGGAGGGAAAATGGGCCGTAAACTAATACGCAAGCCTAGCGCAGGCTGGTGGATGTCACATGTCTTCAAAACATTTGGCTCTAGGACATGCCAGTTTCCTCATTATGTTTTCCTTAACCATTTTGAGAGCAGTGTGATGAAATAAATTACTCAAAGTTATGCACCTTGCTTGATTTGAATCCGGCCAGGTACCCGAACTCCTATTTCTCTTTATTCTGGGTCTTTATTGCTAGGCCACCACCGCTCCTCACCAAAGCTGGGAGCACTGAAACCAAAATATCCATGCCATATAGCATTAACATGGCCACGCTTGGGCTCGTAGATTTCATCTTAAGAGGGCCCTTCCCTACCCGTGTATCGTTAACCTGAGCATGGTTAAAAAGCTTGTTGGTTCATCCAACGCAATGTTTGATAAAGAAGCAATGCGAAAAAAGAGAGACAGCTCCTTAACGCTCAGTTGACATTCGGCAATTCCGTCACTGAATCGAATATTTGACAAAACTTGTTTAAAAAAATACGTATTTTTTAAAACCTTCATCATTTAGAATCTTGATTTATTAATAAAATTTTTGTCCTTCCCAAACTGCTATTAATTCTAATATAACTTCGGATATTCACTCAATCGAGATTGACCTTAATGTTATAGTTAAGCTTATTAGCGAAATTGATCCATTTAAATCTGCTGGTCCTGACCACTTATCACCTAAATTTCTGATTGGGTGTGCTAAAACTATTTCCCTGCCGGTATCACTATTATTTAAAAAATCACTCGCTTCATGTTCTGTTCCCCAAGTCTGGAAGTCTGCCTTTATCACTCCTGTGCATAAGAAAGGGCACAAAAATGAAATTGTTAATTACAGACCTATTTCTAAATTATGCGTATTGGCTAAAATTTTTGAGAGGATAGTCTATAACCAAGTTTATGCAGCGCTGAGTCAATCTTTTAGCCCTTCTCAGCACGGATTTCTTAAGGGCCGTTCAACAGTATCTAACCTGGCTCTGCTCAATGACTTCTTAACTGATAAAATGGACAATGGGGCACAAGTCGATGTCGTTTACACAGATTACAGTAAAGCGTTTGACAGAATTGACCATAATATTCTGAAAACAAAGCTTTTTAACAACGGTATTAGAGGAGATCTTCTTCGCTGGTTTACTTCATACCTTGAAAACAGGTCTCAAGCTGTCGTTATCAGTAATTACATATCGAGCTGGGTTTCAGCTCCTAGTGGCGTACCCCAAGGCTCCTTGATGGGTCCTTTACTTTTTATTATTTATGTCAGCGACATCGACTCGTGTTTCCACCATTCAAATTTACTTTGTTTTGCTGACGACATGAAGATATTCTCTGCAATATCATCAGATGATGACATGGATGCTCTCCAAAGTGACCTGGCCCGTTTAGATGATTATTGCTTGACCAACAAATTAGATTTGAACCCTGTTAAATGCTCAATAGTCTCCTACAGCAGAAAACGGATCCCTCGCCCTACAACTTATAAACTTAAAGGGCAGCTATTGCAGAGATGCGACGGTGTACGCGACTTAGGCGTGTTTCACGACTCTAAACTTTTATTTAATGTGCACATTGAGCAAATTGTGGCCAAAGCTTCAAGATCACTGGGTTTTGTTATGAGACTCGCAGGGTGTTTTAAGAATGCCAAAACTCTTAAGATCCTCTACTGCTCTTTTGTTAGAAGTCACCTTGAATATGCGTCTCAAATTTGGAACCCTTGTTATGGCAAATAGATTGATCGTATCGAGAATATACAAAAAAGATTTATTCGTTTTCTTTGTTTTCGGCTGCGTATACCATATCATTCTGATAATTACTTAAATCTTTGCAAGAAATTTCATTTACAACCACTTATAAATCGTCGGCGATTAGCAGATTGCACTTTCCTGCTAAAAATTTTATCTAATGAGATTGACTGTCCTGATCTCTTACATAAATTATGCTTTAATGTCCCCCAGAGATCGGTTAGATTTAATCCACCTATCTCTATTCCTTCTTCCTCTTCTAATTACAGGCGAAACTCCTGCATGGTGCGAGCGTGTAAGGACTTTAATGTCCTTTGTAAAGAGTTCTCTTTTGACCCGTTTACTATTAAAACCTATTCGGCACGTACTCAGTTGAATGCGGACTTTTTCAAAAGTGCATAGTGTTAATTTTACTTAAGAGATGTTTAATTATGTTCTTTTTTTTTATCGTGCTTGTTAGTGATCGTAAGTTTTCTATTACTTTACCTGTTTCTACCCGTAGGAACCTGTAATTGGCTCAATGTCTCTTATACCATTGTTAATCTTTTGTTATAGCTGTTGGTTCTCCTATAACTAAATAAATAAATAAATAAATAAATAAATAAAAAAAAAATGATTTCAATAGAAACCTAGATAATATTCATAAAGATATCTGTTTTCAAAATATCTAGAAAAATATGTGTAATCAAATAACGTCATAATCACGTAAGGGCTTTTTTTTAGGTGGGAAATCATCTAATGACATCTCTCGCCCTTGGGTGGAGCCAGAGGGCCAGAAGAATGGATGTCAAACTTTTACTGACTAAAACCCACTCCTGTTCCTTCTTTGCCTTCGTTCCACAACCCATAATCACGTAAGGGTTGTTGTATGAAAATGTATTTTGGGTTGGACGCTCTTAAGCTACGTTCTTTAAGTTTATGAAAACTATCAGAGTAATGTCCGTTACAAATAGAACTTTAAATGCCTATATGAGCGGGGAGTGGAACATTTCTTATATCAAAAGTTCCAAGTATTTTAGTTTACGGTTATGAGGCTCGTCGACGCCCGATGGTTTTAGGGTTATGCCGTTTTAACTCTTGCACTACGACATTAACTGTGAATTGTTGACGTCTGATATTTTATTTTTATGTCTATCCAAGTAGTATTGAAAATCCATAAAATTGAGTTACTATATAATAAACTAGAGACCCGCCCCAGTTTCGCCTGGGTGTTACAAATCTATCGAATTTTCGGTTTTTCACTACTGTAACATGCATGTATTATCCATCTAAACCTTCCTCATGAATCACTATGTCTGTTTTTAGGGTTCCGTACCTCAAAAAGAAAAAACGGATCCCTTATAGGATGACTTCGTTGTCCGTTCGTCTGTCTGTCTGTCCGTCAAGACGCTTTATCTCAAGAACGCGTGGAGGTATCGAGTTGAAATTAAAATCATATACTCAGATCTGCGGTCCCTTAAAGCTGTGAAAAAATCAGACTTCTGAGTTAACAAAAAAAAAAAGATACGGCGAAAATAAAAAAAGTTTTTTTTCGACATAAACTGTCGAAAAAAACGTATTTTTCGATACTCTCAAGGGAATCAAAATTCATAGGGTACTTCCCGTTGACCTAGAATCCTGAAATTTGGCATGAAGCAAGGTCCTTTAACACAAATATAGGTAAAAATCTCAAAACTGTAAATTTGTAGTTACCTACGTCATAAAAAAAATATTTTTTTGCGATACGGCAAAATCTTCGTAACTGTATTCGGGAATTGAACAGTTTTCATATGTGAGTTTGTACGGAACCCTCACTACGCGAGTCCAACTCACACTTGCTTGGCTTTTTTCCTTGCCCTTACTGTCCCACTACTGGGTAATGTCCTCCCACAAGTCCTTCTAGAGTTTCTTATCACGCGCCATGTCAAACCAGTCCTCGCAGTACGCGTCCAGATCATCCCGCCATCGCCACGTCTTTGTAGGCCGACCACGACGGCGCTTTCCCACAGATCTCTGTGTATGACGGGACGCACTCAATCCCATTTGAGCACTATTGGTGGAAATCACTAGAAAATCGCGAACAGACAGACAGAAGCGTTGAAGGACTTTGTTTCATAATTTATGTAAGAATACATTGATAGAATTTATTGCATTGATTTTGGTTCACATTGCACTGGGCTGTAAAATGTTACAATTGGAACACTCACAACCTTGACTGTATCTTATAGAAAGTGCCAACGTGAAAAGGGATGGGCAAAAGAATTGTTTAAACCCAACTACTTTTTTGACTTTTTTTTCGGTTTTTTTATGCTGATAGATGGCTTCGGCTCTTAGCGGGTAGAAGGATGGATCTGTCAGACTCGTACTGACTAAAACCGCCCCGGGGTTCCCTTTTCGTTCTCTATCGTCGTGGGTTGCGGGTGAGGTGTCACTTCCGCTGTCCCGGACTAATGCTGGCCTCGTCCCGTAACTTAGTGGGGTGTAAAGTGTTTATTCCCTTATACATCTATGAGAGGCGCGCATGGAATACTACGCGCCGCTATCTCGAGTCCTGATTGAAGGGGCGATGGATGTTCGTCCGTCGATCATGGACCTTTTTAGGGGGGTTGGAAGAGGGCGTTGTCCACTCTTCTACAATGTCCGGTGCGCCTGGTGTCGTTCGGGAGTGGCCTTGTTATCTCCCATGCCTTTTTAGAGCCTTCTTCGGCGAGATGTCATTCTCGCACAAAGAGATCACTGCATCCCAGGACTCTGTACTGACGACCATGTAAAACCCAACAATGTGGTTTAACCCGGCCGTTTACCTATTTCTAAACATAGAACAGATCGTTAAAACAGAGCAACTACTGTATAATTACTGTCACATAATTCATACATTCTACATAGAATGAGTCGGAACAGACACCCTCAGTTGCGGTTCGGTAAATGCTTCCGCTTACAATTGCTCATCGTCTGTCTGTCTTATGTCCCACTGAACTGCCGAATGTGCCGAGAATGAAAGAGACGCACTCATGTGCATAACCCCGTCTCACTCGCTGAAACACGACCAATAAGCAGGCACGACAGTAGTCAATACTAATTATACATATTTAATTTGTAGTAAATTATTTACGCCGAGTTCAGTATTAAATACAAGGTAGAAACATTATGAATTTAGTGTTCGGTAATGGAATTCGTGTAGCGTTAATGATACCTTCTTGGTTGTACTTGTGTAATACCTATTTAACAAGAGGACTTTTTGTTTTGAAGATGCAACGAATTGTTTAAAACTATTGCCTGCGTGGAAAGGTTTCATGGAAAAAAGATTAACTTATTACAGTCACTTTGTGATTACAACGTAATATCAACGTATATACATAAATCATGAAATCGCCCTCTATGGAAATACCTAATTTTAATGCGTAGGTCATAAACTCAAGGTCACTTGAAATAACTAGAATTATCGTGGATTAAAATTACACTTATGGGCAATAATGACGTTAGTTTGATTGATGTCACCGATTCCGTTTCCATCATGGATATTACAAATTATATTATGTAACTGACCGTAATACAATGAAGATATTGTTTTGTGTCGTCAATGAATCTTTGTACTTATATTTTTTTTAATGTTGGAAATTGCATTCTGGAATGCCAATGTCCTCGGTAAATCAAATGATCCAGCAACCCAGGCAGGTCTCTTTTAAAAAGTGGAAGTCATTATGCCGTAAGGTACGTGCCCGGCTCTGGACCAGGTCATGGCCTGGACTAGAGCCGGGCGCGAGAGGTCACCTACGCCGAATTCCTCCACGAGGGTACTGCGTTGTTCCGCCACTGTTTGCTCGACCATGTCCTCAGAGCGATCTGCACAATAGTAACACTTGAGGTTTTTTTCCCTTCGAATCCGAAACAGGAGCCTTTCAGTTAATTTTGAACGTTTTTGAAAGAAAGAAAGAAAGAAAAAACGTTTATTCGTACCTCACACATACAGTAGAATTAAAATACAGTAGAATACATTGAATCATTTTGGTAGTAGTTTTATGGTTTTGAATGTGTTCACCCCTAAAAATAGATAAGAATAAATTGAGAAAAACGAGGCAGCGGCCAATTTATTCTGTATTTTATTTTTTTAGCTCATAGCGATGAGCTTTACTAAAACTGTTTTACCATTCAATAAGTCAAAGTTGACCAAGTCTTTCCATTTCTCTGAATAAGCCAAAGTTGGCCATTTAATGCAAAAATCATGTTGAAATGTCATAAGGCTCTCAACGTGAAAACCAAGATGAGGTAATCATGAAATAAGCCGCCACTCAATCCAATCAAGGTGGAATGACAGTTCACTTCAAATTCACTCGACCTCAGGGTTCACAATGAGATGTTTATAGAACAGTCATATAGTTCACATCAAACTAAATTCACCTTTTTTTTAGGTGGGAAATCATCTAATGGAAATCATCTTCCACGCTTGGGCGGAGCGGGAGTGCGTGTCAGACTTTTACTGACTAAAACCAACTCGTTTGTTCCTTCTTTGCCTTGCGTTCCAGGGCCCCTGGGTTCATTTTCACTTAACCCATGACTCCAGTAGGCTTCGACCTTGCTGGGCTTCTACAATTGCTGACATCTCCTTACACACTACGCGCCGTCGACGACTTGGGCTCGGTCCGGACGGTTACCGGACGACCAGACGGCGTGCTACCCATTGTTCGCCGTCCGCAAGCCTGCGCCTACGGTGGCTGGAAATCGGGGTCGGGATCCCGGCGGCTGGGGCGTGAGGGCCGTTCGCTCGCACATGCGGTCACCTCCTTTGGTAACATTACTGCTTTACAGAAGGAGGCGACTGCCTGCCACTCCTCGGTCCGGACTATGGCCTGTAACAAGGCCCGGAAACTAAATTCACCTAAGAATTCACTTTGACACGTTTACAAAAAAAAAAGTTCACTTCAAGCTCACTTCATCTAAATTTTCAAGTTGAAATTTTTAAGGAAGTAAACGTCAGTTTTCGTGTTTCCATATTTTTTTTAAATTATTATCAAGTTCAGCTAGAATACTATTTTATCTGTAAAGAAAATATAGCAAGCACAGCTGTGATAATACTGCTCTGCCTCTGATGTGACAAATGTAACAACCCGGGAACAATGGTGGTAATAATTGTGGCGCACATTTTCCACTGCGCTGGGCCCAAATCACCACGGACTGCTGCAACTTGCTTAATTGTTATTGCAGTCTTGGATATCTATGTGTTCTCACTACATTTATGACAGTGTATATGGATATGTCCCTTCCTGAGACTTGTTAAGGGATGCTCAATTAGACATAAAGTAACCTTACTTTTGTTAGTAATGCGATGGTATATATCCTTTCATTTCCTGGCTCGATTGACCTGTGTAATAATCAGATAGCATAAGCATAATAGCATAATCAGCCTTATAATGTTCCCACTGCTGGGACTCAGGCCTCCACTCTAAGAGAGGGAATGGGCCGTAATCCAACACGCGGGCCCAGTGCGGATTGGTGGATGTCACATGTCTTTGAATTTTTTGTTCTAGGACATGCCGGTTTCCTCACGATGGTTTTCTTCACCATTTTGTGAGCAGTGGTGATGAAAATAAATTACACAAAATCAGATTCTCGAAGAGATCTGAAGTATTATGTATCGTTATAGTTAATTTTCTTAATTTTATTGATGTTATTTAATAATCTATCTAATCTAATTTATTTATCTATTATTTATTCTTTTATTTTTCTTGTTTTAGTACTTTATTTGTCAAATAAACTCGTAATTTATTTATTATACTATAACAATTTGATTTAATTTAATTCAATAATGTTTCTATTGGTTAATGCCTGAAATATACGATAAATAAATAAATATTGTTATCGTAGAGAATATTAAAATAGCAAAGAAGTAAATACAGTCTTTGGACCTACAAATACTGCATTTACTTATTTGCCATTTTTGGTACCTACTTTCTTCATCGACATCATCATCTTTGTCCAAATTAGTCCAATAGGTGATTCTTTGAAACCGAGAGAACGTCTCAGTCATCTGGCCTAGCTTCCGTACCTATCTATTTTATGTCATAAGCAACTGGGCGCAAATACCCACCTTGAGTGCCTTTGATACATTTAGTGATTGAGGAAAACAAATAAAAATATCAAATTGTAAAAAAAAAACTATGCCAGACGAATGAGACACCCTCCCGGTGTCAAAGAATCACCCCATTGACGTAGGCCTTCCTCGGACGTTACGACATTGCATACAGTAGATTCTCGGGGCTATTTTATTTTTATTATATTATATTATATTATATTATATTATATTATATTATATTATATTATATTATATTATATTATATTATATTATATTATATTATATTATATTATATTATATTATATTATATTATATTATATTATATTATATTATATTATATTATATTATATTATATTATATTATATTATATTATATTATATTATATTATATTATATTATATTATATTATATTATATTATATTATATTATATTATATTATATTATATTATATTATATTATATTATATTATATTATATTATATTATATTATATTATATTTTAGGGAGTATCAAACTTTTACAGACTAAAATCTGCCTGTGATTTTTAGTAGCCTTTTGCTTTCCAGGGCCTCGGTTACTCTATGAACAATCCCGCAATCGTGGCAGGATCAGTCCACCTTGTGGGTTGGCTTCCAACGCTGCGTCTTTTTCGCATCCTCGGCTATTCTACGAGAAATTGCTGTTCGTGACTTCAAAGTAAATTAATATAATATAATATTCCACAACTATCACACGGTTCTCTATTGTGTTACCTAAATTTTTTATCCATAATTTAAAGTGCCATAACTCGTGAGGTTCTGTGGTGGGCCCTTAAGGAGAAAGGTGTGCCTGGGAAGTATGTGCAGTTGATCCGAGCGATGTACAGCCAATGCAGTACCCAAGTCCGGTCTGCAGTGGGCAACACTGGCAGCTTCAGTGTGGCTGTCGGCTTACATCAAGGGTCGGCCCTCAGCCCTTACCTCTTCCTGATGATAATGGACGCTCTGACGTCGGGCATCCAGGAAGAGGCTCCCTGGTGTATGCTGTTTGCCGATGACATTGTGCTGGTTGCCGAGAGTGGCCTAGAGGTCCAAAGCAAATTGGAGGTGTGGTGGCACAGACTGAAGAGTGTTGGCTTAAAGTTGAGCAGAACGAAAACCGAGTACTTGTTCTGTGATTTCGGTGGTCTCTCCGGTCCTATGCCCTTAGCTCTCGCTGGAACGCCCATACCAATCTGCTCCGACTTTCGGTACCTCGGGTCGCTTATCCAAGGAGATGGCGAGGTAGACCGAGACGTATCAAATCGGATCAATTCAGGATGGATGAAATGGCGACAGGTCACTGGAACAATTTGTGACCCACGGATGCCCCCCAAGTTGAAGGGTAAAATCTACAAGTCCGTGATAAGACCTGTCATACTGTATGGATCAGAATGTTGGGCTGTGAAAAAGACGGATGAAAAAAGATTGCATGTAGCGGAGATGAGAATGTTGAGATGGATGTGTGGTGTGACGAGAATGGATAAAGTGAGAAATGAGTATATTAGAGGAAGTTTGAAAGTGGCGCCAGTGACTGAAAAATTGAAAGGGAATCGTTTGTCTTGGTATGGTCATGTGAAGAGGAGAGATGAAACGCATGTTACTAAAAGAGTTATGAGTATACATGTGGATGGGTGGAGAGGGAGAGGGAGGCCAAAGAAAAGATGGATGGATTGTGTGAACAGTGATATGAAAGAAAAGGAAGTTAGTGATAGCATGACGGTTAACAGGATAGAATGGAAGAAAAAAACATGTTGTGCCGACCCCAAATAAGATGGGATAAGGGCAGGAAGATGATGATGATGAATTTAAAGTGCCATAACTTTTTTGTCCTAATCATCATTTGTCCGAATGATAACTTACCCGAATTTAAAATCACATAATATCATATGCCATAAAATTGAAATCCCTAAATATAATATGTCCTAAATCCGTTTGTCATATATATTACAATCAATAATATAAAAAGACATAAAACCGTTTTCAATAAAAGTTATAAGTCCTAAATTCAAATAACATAATGTTTATTTATAATAATAATATTCTTAGAACAAATTATACATAAATAAATATATTATACATGTACTCAATAAAGCAGTTGATTGTGAACATGTGGTTTTTGTAAGCAAGCAAGCATGCAGCATGCAAGCATGCAGAATGCAAGCAAGCATGCAGCATGCAAGCAAGCATGCAGAATGCAAGCAAGCCTGCAGCATGCAAGCAAGCATGCAGCATGCAAGCAAGCATGCAGAATGCAAGCAAGCATGCAAGCAAGCACACAGCATGCAAGCAAGCATGCAACATGCAGCAGGCATGGTTTCTGTCACGGCTCCGGCGCTGCGGGGCTCCGGCGATCCCACGCGAGTTTATCGTCGCAGATGGGTTTAACGCTCATCACCGCAGCTTCGGCTTGCTGGCCGGCTTAGCCGGCCAGCCTCAGCCGCGGCGGCGAGTGTTACAACCACCTGCTCCTCAACTCGCGGGCCGCCTTCTAGGGGTAGGGCAAACAAGACTGCGTGGAGTCGGATTTACAGCGATTCGTTTCTGTCACTAAAATCTAATTTTTAGCAAATGTTTTAGGACTAAAAAAATATTATAAATGAACATTCGGAATAATACACATTATTTAACACAAAACTTAGGACATATGACTTTAGGTCATGTAAAATTAGGAGATTCAATTATTATAGTACTCGATATTATGACAGAATACTTTTAGAACTAAAGATAATTATGTTAAACAAAATTTCGGGATTTTGAACATTATGGTTACTGAAGTTTATAGCAAACGTGTTATGGATAATGATTTTCGGACAACAATTTTAGGAGAAGAAAGGGAGTACCCTATCACACAATGCCATCTAGTCCCAAACTAAGCAGAGCTTGTGCTATGAGTACTAGATGACTGATAAACATACTTATATATATCTAAATACATACATCATATAGATAAATTACACCCAGACACAGAACAAATTATTGTGCTCATCACACAAATATTTGTCCTGGGTGGGAATCGAACCCAAAACCTCCGGCTTAGCAGTCAGGGTCACCTACCACTAGACCAACAGGTCAGTCAAATAAAATTTCACTTTGTAAGTTTGTAAGTATGCTTATGTGAAACATAATTCAGCGCTTTGTCTTTGTTACTATTTGTGACATGCGCAATTAAAGTTATGGCATAATTAATACTCAGGGAATTAAGTTTAAACTAATGTTAGCCGTAAATTATTTGCCTAAAGAGCTTTAAAATGGATGTAATAAACCTAAATAAACTGTTGTGATATATTTCTTCCATTATTTTTACCTGTGTACGTACTATTTAGTTTTGCAATGTAAGCATGTCGTGAATATGCTAGTCACATTATAACCATAATCCAACCTAAGTGTAGATCCACAATGACTAAGTTTCAGCGAGCCAATTTTCATCAAAACTTCAGAATCGCTTAAATTTAGATCGACTTCACAAAGTTCTAACTTGAATGGATATTAGTTCCTTGTAAGTGTAATGAGGTAAAAAATGTTACTAAAATATTGGCCTTTAAATTCCCAATTTTCTCTTAAAATTAAAATTAGACGTACCTAATACGTTGTATGTGTGTGTATTGTGTGTGTGTTGTATGTTGTGTTGTTTGTTGTTCGTTGCATGTTTGTCCTTATTTTTTTTTATGTGGTGTACAATAAAGAATATAATAAATAATAATAATAATACAAATTATTGCCTTGTAATATTAGTGCGATAAAATTTATACTCCTTTCACAATTATTTAGCATGAGAGTGATTATTATTTTTGTAGTAACAGCTAGTAAACTTTTCAGAATTGGAATAAAAAAACTGGGCAAGTGCGAGTCAGACTCGCGCACTGAGGGTTCCGTACAAATTTACCTATGAAAACAGTTCAATTCCCGAATTGAGTAACGAAATATTTTCGAAAGACAAAAAAAAAATTGTGACGTAACTACAAATTTACAGTTTTTAGTTTTTTTTCCTATACTTGTACTATAAGATCTAGCTTCATGCCAATTTTCAGGATTCTAGGTCAACGGGAAGTACTCTATGAATTTTGATTCCCTTGAGAGTGTCGAAATACACGTTTTTTACGACATAAACGGCCGTATCTTTTTTTTTTCGTTAACTTAGAAGTTTGATTTTTTCACAGCTTCAAGGGACCATAGATTTGAGTATATGGTTTTAATTTCAACTCGATACTTTTACGCGTTCCCAAGATAAAGGGTCTTGACAGACAGACTGACAGACAGACAGACAGACAGACAGAAAGACGGACGGACAACAAAGTGATCCTATAAGGATTTTTCCTTTTGAGGTACGGAATCCTAAAAATAGAAAAGATCATAGCGGGTGCAAATCAACTCTTTTTCTATTTTTCTATTCCAATTCTGCAAATTTTACTAGCTTCTACTACCAAACTTTTCTAATTTTTTTTGTATGGTATTCATACCATACAAGAAAAAACAACTCAAATAGGGAAAATATGCGTTACATCCACACATAACGGTCTCGTGTACGAGACGTTGCCACAGTGGTGGTTTACATTTTGAAAATCGTTTTTCAATTTTACCATAGCTGTCGCTAATAAGACATGACACTTTATCCTAGAATTGATGTCAGTTTTTACACTTGTAACATAAAATAAACTACAATCGCTGTTTCTGATAGATCGTATCACTTTGTCCAGAACTCATTACCGTCGATGCTGGTAGAAAGTAAAAAAGACACAGTAAACTGTACACAAACTAACGACAATCGCCGTTGCTGGTAGAATGTGTCAAAGTGTCTAGACAATAAAACTAAGATAAAAACCAATGATTGCTAACTTGAAATTAAAAAGCATCATAATCATTACATATTCGCATTAATGCCTTTCAGTAACTGGTAATCGGTCGCATTAGTCAGGGTTTAAGAAAGCTGATATGGGTAATTTTTAAGTAATTTTGTAGCAGGTAACCTGTGCCAGTGTGTGCAGCCTAGGTAAGTGAGTTCTTTGTCCTTATATTGTAGTAACGATTCTCTTATATTATGCCAATTAATATACACAAACCTTTCTCATTTAATTTTCTTTGTATTAATGCAAACCGCATTAAAACCCCTTCACAAAACGCTGAAGGAAAACATCGTGAGGAAACCGGCATGTCTTAGAACTAAAAATTCGAAGAGATGTGACATCCCCAATCCGCACTGGGCCCGCATGGTGGATTACGGCCCATTCCCTCTCCTAGAGAGGAGGCCTGAGTCCCAGCAGTGGGAACTTTATAAAGCTGATTATGCTATTATGCTATGCATTAAAATCCATTGCGTGGATTGGGAGCCGTTAGCGGATAAACAGAAAGACAGACGTAGAAAATAACTTATTATGCAGAAATTAGACATAGCCTGAGGAATCGCCAAACTTAAGTGGCAGTGGGCAGGGCACATTGCTCGCAGAACAGATGGTCGATGGGGCTGAAAGGTTCTGGAGTGGTGATCATGTACTAGAAGACGCAACGTTGGAAGGCTTCCCACAAGGTGGACCAATGACCTGGTGAGGGTCGCGGGAATCCAATTGATGCGAGACGCACAGGACTGGTTGTTATGGAGACGTTTGGAGAAGGCTTATAGTCCAACAGTGGAAGTCTTTTGGCTGAAATGATGATCCAGAAATTAGTAATACATATATATTAATTAATTAATATACACCACTAATTTTTAATTAGTGCAAATACTTAAAGAGCTTAGAAGAAAAGGTCTTATTAAATTTAAGTAAAGTCTCAATAAATAATATTCATAAACAGCAAAGTTATTAGCGTTTGTTTATATCCCAAAATGTCACTAAAATGGAAATATACCAGGCTTTGATTATGAATGAATGAATGGCGATCAAAATGGAAAAAAACACTGCGCGTAGTATTTTTAGTAGAAATTGTTTTATTAATGAATTTACCAATTATGACAAATTTTCGTGAACAATTTTGGGGTTTCGTTTTTTTTACTTTTGACTACACAAATATGATCAGTAACGGGTCCCATTTTTTTTGTACTAATTCAAAAATAGTGGTGTATATAACCAAAGCTGGTGGTGAACAGAAATGAATAGCATAGTCAATCCAAAAGGCTCATATGAAAAAAAAAATACAATATTGAGGATTTGACATGATTTCCTACCTACGAGTAGACCTAATCCTAACTTTTAAACTAATTATTGTCATAAACTTGTATATTTTTTGTGCTATGTTAGTAAAGTTCCTAATAATTGATTACAATGTATTTGGCTTAAAATACTAATAAACAATTTAACGCTAACTTAACATTTTATGTCGCTTTATAGCTGTAGCTAATGAGTGTAACAAATATTCGAGTGTGTAAATCTTTACATATACGCAAATAATTTTTCATCATCATCATCATCATCATTTCAGCCGAAAGACGTCCACTGTTGGACATAGGCCTCCCCCAAATGTCGTCACAATGACCGGTCCTGTGCGTCTCGCATCCATCGGATTTCCGCGACCCTCACCAGGTCATCGGTCCACCTTGTGGGAGGCCTTCCAACGCTGCGTCTTCCGGTACGTGGTCGCCATTCCAGAACCTTTCGTCCCCATCGACCATCTGTTCTGCGAGTAATGTGCCCTGCCCACTGCCACTTAAGTTTAGTTAAGTTAATAATTTTTCAAATCTTTATAATTATTTCCATATCATAACTTAAAATGTGACTCGAGTCTTCCTTTGTCATCTGTAGCTGAGCATGGAATATGATGAAACTAAAAAAAAATAGCACCGTGTTAGTTTCAAAAGTGATCTTCGGTTACCACAAATAAAAACTGGGCAAGTGCGAGTCGGACTCGCGCCCTGAGGGTTCCGTACAAACTTACATAAGTAAACAGTTAAATTCCCGAATGGAGTCTTGAATATTTTTCCGAATCGCAATTTTTTTGGTTTTATTTGACGAAACAACAATTTTACAGTTTTCAGATTTATTCCCATATCTGTGCTATAAGACTTTGCTTTATGCCAAATTTCAGGATTCTGGGTCAATGGGAAGTACCCTATGAATTTTGATTCCCTCGAGAGTGTGTATACTACGTTTTTTGCGACATAAACGACCGTATCTTTTTTTTTCAGTTATATTAGAAATCTGATTTTTTCACAGCTTCAAGGGACCGTAGATTTGAGTATACGGTTTTAATTTCAACTCGATACCTCTACGCGTTCCCGAGATAAAAAATAAATAAAAAATAATAATAATAAAGGGTCAGTCATGACAGACATACAGACAGACAGACGCACGGACAAAAAAGTAATCCTATAAGGGTTCCTTTTTTCCTTTTGAGGTAAGAAACCCTAAAAATTATACTCAATAGATACCAAAACTAAATGTTGCAACTCACAAATAAAATAAATTAAAATAATAGTCGATTATTGACAATACTAACACGACTAATTGTTTTCTTAGTACCGCCCACATGAAGACTTTGGCAGTGACTTTACTGATTCTGGCAGCGGTTACCTCCGCGATGGCTATCAACCTTGACAACATTACTGGTTTTGAAGATATTAATACCATTGGATACCTTAGGAAAGTCGGTGTTCCTTTAGCTGTGAACTTGCGCAAAGCTGAGGAAGGAGCCGACCAAAATCCTAACAGAATCGTCGGTGGCGAATATTCTTATATCGAATACTTTCCATACCAGGTTCAGTATTTGTTTAGTTTTTTATAGATTTTCGATAACGAACTGTATTCGCGTCACCAAGATCTGACATTATGTCAAACTTTAACAAGCTGGGTTAATTATTCGTTGCCTTTAAAAATGGCTTCAAAAAGTCAATCCAGCTTCGGCTATTATTTTTTTTAACTTTGCCCTACATTAGGAATGATTCCTGTATCGCAGGTGTGTTTATAAACATGTAAACTCACAGATTTGTAGAGCAGTGGTGGCCGAGTGGTAACGGCCCCGACGTACGAGCCGAGTTGTGGGTCGCGACCCACAACTCGTACGTCGGGTTCAAACCCAGCCAGGCGCATTACTTTGTGTAATTTATTTCATCACCACTGCTCTCAAAACGGTGAACGAAAACATCGTGAGGAAAATGTCCTAGAACCAAAAATTCGAAGACATGTGACATTCACCAATCCGCACTGGGCCCGCGTGGTGGATTACGGCCCATTCCCTCTCCTAGAGAGAGGAGGCCTGAGTCCCAACAGTGGGAACATTAAAAGGCTGATTATGCTATGCTATGCTAAACTCACATATATAAGATATTCAGGCCTGGAACAACTATCTATATGTCATAAAAATATTTGTTCCGTGCGGGGATAGACCCACGACCACTACGCTAACCGTGCTGTCAATGACTTGTATCAATATATATTAATATAAATTTTTCAATACAGTTACTCGAAAACTCGTTCTTATTTCTACAGCTTTTAGGCACGCAATTTACTGTTTTCCGCACTAGTGCACGAGCTCGCACCCGCCACAATTAATTGTACTTATCGTATCAGGTTGGGTGCTAAGCGAGTCGCGCGTCAACACCCGTTCATTTTTTTCTTCGTAGGTAAGTGTATTGAAAAACGTCATTTGGAAAATTTGTCACTGCAGCACTTGGCTCCATAGCAATTTCATCTCGGTTGCATTGACAAACTTTCTCCACTTGTATCAAAATGTACTTTCCTTTGCAGGCTGGTTTAATTATTTCTACCGCGTACGGCGACTCCATTTGCGGTGGCTCTCTGCTTAACTCTCGAAGGGTACTAACAGCTGCTCACTGCTGGTTCGATGGCCAAACTCAGGCTTGGAGCTTCAAAGTCGTCCTGGGTTCAGCTCGACTGTATGGCAGTGACGGGACTAGAATGGATACTTCTGATGTTGTTCTGCATCCTAGTTTCTCGCCTCCCGTTACTAACGATATTGCTATGATCAAATTGCCGTATGATGTTGAATATTCTAGTAAGTAATTTGAGGTTAACTATTTTATTTTTTCGCAGTGAAACTTAAAACAAGTAATGAAACGATGTATGTTTCTTATCACCTTTGTTTATTTTGGTAACTTTATCGCAACTACCATAGGTGGAGTTGTATTGGGGTTCCGAAACTGCTAAGTGGGGAGTCTTTGTTCTCTTTGCGGTGGGAAATCATCCTATGGGTTCATCCGCTCAAGGTTAGAGCTAGAAGGCGTGTCAGACTTTTACTGACTAAAACCGCGTTCTGGGACCACTAGTTTTGTTTTCAAAATATCCCCGAGGCCCTAGCGGGCATCGGCCTTGCTGTGGGCCATTCAAGATTTGCTGACTAATGTAATTATTTTTATTGTGCTTTTGGGTACAATATTGACTGGTCTACACTGTTCTTACATAATATCTATTAATACTGTAATATGAAAATATTGTAACATCAACCACTTTTTTTAAAAGAGTAACCATGGAGCATCTAGCTGGTTCTTCTCCATAGGAAACGACCAATTTGGAACCGTACATTAGCTTCTGTCGTTTTATAAGTAAGTGCCCATGTAGGCCTATGTGAAATAAAAATATTTTTGATTTTTATTTGATTTTGTCATCTCTTTGAGGAGCGTGAGGAATATTACGCTCCGTCGACGACTTGGGCTTGGTCCGGACTGTTACCGGACAGCTGGACGGCGAGATTCCCAAAGCTCATCGTCGGCAAGCCCATCACTATTACCCTTAGTTGATTGGTAGAGAATTTCTAATGCATTAAAAGCACCTTTGTGTTGGATATAGAATAAATAAATATGAAAAATAAAATGCAACAGCTAGCTGTAAAAGATTGAACTTATTGTTGTTTTTCACCGCATTCAAGTTTTTTTTTTAATTTACAGGTACCATCTCTCCTATTGCTCTTCCCTCTGAATATGAACTTACAGAGACATTCGTTGGCTGGTACGGTATGGCATCGGGATATGGTTATAGAAAGGACGGTAAGAGCTTTTAAAAGTTATGTATAATAGTTATTTTATCGTGTTTGTCAAAATGTTAGAGTCTGCCAGCGGCTTCGCCCGCATGAAACTAGGTTTCTCCATATAAACTTTAGACTCCCGTTTCATCCCCTTAGGGGCTGAATTTTGAAAAATCCATTCTTAGTGCTATGTCATAAAAGGAGACGTCGTGCAAAATTTTACGCTCCTAGTTCAAGTAGTTTTGGCTGTGCGTTGATATGTCAGACAGACAGTCTCTCCTCTTATATAATATATATATTTACATAGATTAATCTAAACAATATTAATTGCTTTAAAAAATGCAGCGCAAAAACAATTTATGAAAGCAGTGGTGGTCGCATTAATTATAATGGTAAAAAACTTAGCTTCGTTAAACCCAGTTCCACTAAAGCTACGCTTGGCTAAGCTTTGAAAATAATGAAAACCCTATTGGTGGAAATTAAACACATCCATACCTATGCAGCTTAGCACAACCTGGTGGAACATCAGCTTAAGGATAACGTTGTTGTGGATTATTAATTATTATTTAGTTTCAACCTAAAAAAGGAAGAGGTTCTAAATTCGACTAAATGTTTTACTCAACGGGCAATGACCTATTCTCGGAGTTTACTAACGTGATCGGATCAAAAATGAAGATATCCGCAGGAGAATCAAGGTTACCGACATATCCTAAATAACCTTCAAACTTAAGTGGTAGTGGGCCAAAATTGCTCGTAGAACAAATGGTCGATGGGCCGAAAGGTTCTGAAGTGGTGACCACTTACCGGCCGACCGACGACCTGGTAGGTGCGGAAATTAGATGGATACAAGACGCACAAGACCGGTCATTGTTGCCACACTTGGAGGAAGCCTATGTCAGTGGACGTCTTTCATCTGAAATAATGATAATGATTTTTGCCAAATGTTAACAAATTTTGTCGGTTCTTTTTATGTACATATTATCCCCAAGTAATTCCATTCCCAAATTTATTGAAAATTTCAAGAAGAATACCATTAAACTCTGTAATAAATGATAGCAAAATCTTCCAGTATTAATGTAATCACAAAACTGTTTATTGTCAACAACATTTAACAACATAACTAGAACACAGGCTAAAATTTCTTTACGATACCCAGCAGACTTCATTAAGCTCTACTCATAGCAGTTATTTCTACAAAACATAATCTGTACGTTTTCATTGACCAGGTGAAAGCACGGCTTCCGAGAAGTTCCTGAGTTATGTGTACATGCCAGTGATCTCATTCAACGAGTGCTACCCGTTCCAGAACATTGATCCTTCTATATACGTTTGTGCTAGTGGCGCTGGAGGAAAAAGCACATGCCTGGGTGATTCCGGTGGTCCTATTGTAGTCAACAGCAATAACAGGATGGTCCTGGTATGTAGAAATATTGTCCACTAGGTGCTTCCACCGGCTTTGCTCGTGCGATAGTTTTGTTTTTTTTTCGGTGGGAAAATCATCCTATGACATCCCCCGCTCTTGGGCGGAGCGTGAGATAGTGTCAGACTTTTACTGACTGTTCCCACTCCTGTTCCTTCGTTGCCTTTCATACCAGGGCCGAGTCTTCCTTTCAGAAGCAGACCCTTTGCCCCAGTTGACTTCGACCCTGCTGGGCCCCTACGGTTTGCTGACATCTCTTTGAGTCGCGCGTGGAACAGTACGCGCCGTTGACGACTTGGGCGCGATCCGGACGGTTACCGGACGGTCGGACGGCAAGCTACCCATTGCTCGCCATCCGCAAGCCCGCGCCTTCAGTGGCTGGAAATCGGAATCGGAATCCCGGCACCGGTTGGGGCGTGAGGACCGTTGCCTCACGCGTGCGTCCTCCTCCTTTGTTAGCATTACTGCTTCGCAGAAGGAACCGACCGCCTGCCACTCCTCCTCGCTCCGGACCATGGCCTGTACCAAGGCCCGGCGCGAGAGATCGCCGTCGCTGCTTGCGCGATAGTAGAAAATTATTCAAATTATCATTTACTGCTGGTTTAAAAAGTATCCTATACTATTCCAAGACATGGTCTATCCGTTCAGCCATTCGAGCGTGACGAAGTAACAAATATGTATATATTTGTTACTTCGTATACTCACAACACCGTATCAGGCGTGGGCTTGCGGACGGCAAGCAATGGGTAGCTCGCCGTCCGGCCATCGGGTAACCGTCCGGACCAAGACCGAGTCGTTGACGGCGCGTAGTATTCCACGCGCGCCTCAAGGATATGTCTGCAAAACCGTAGGGGCCCAACAGGGTCGAAGCCTAATATCTACTACTACC
Source organism: Mythimna impura (assembly GCA_905147345.3). Lineage (NCBI taxonomy): Eukaryota > Metazoa > Arthropoda > Insecta > Lepidoptera > Noctuidae > Mythimna > Mythimna impura. The sequence goes on along the minus strand of LR990357.1, from coordinate 14,065,462 downwards.
GAAAGGAAAACCCGGGGTCCTCAAACGCAAGGCAAAAAAGGAACATAGGAGTGGGTTTTAGTCAGTAAAAGTATAACACGAAGACTGGGAGAAGTCATTGGATGATTTCCCACACAGAGAGGTATTTCCCACCTAAAAAAACACACACACAAAAAACATCGATCCATTTTTAACCGACTTCGAAAAGGAGGAGGTTCTATGTTCGGCTGAATGTATGTTTTTTATTTTTATTTTTTATGTATGTTCACCGTTTTCTCGGTCAATTGTGGACCGATTTAAAAAAAAATATTTTTTGAATGAAAGGTTATGCTTCCAAGTTGGTCCCATAGAAATATTGTTATGATCTGATCATGAACTTCGAAGATATGGATCAGAACTCCTCATAGGGTGATCCTATCAGGAGTTCTGATCCATAGCCTGGCAGAACTTAGCAGAACTGTCGTAACAAGTGAAATTGCTTTATATATACGTATAATCGATGACTGACTGAAAGAATAGGGGGAATATATCGAACTGATCTGATGATGAAGCCTGAAGTAGGCACCGGAAGTCTGTAATAAATTAATTTAATCTAAACGTGTTTGGTATTATTAGAATTGTCATAAAATGCACTCTGGCTATAAGGTATTTAAGTATGGCTGAGGGGTACTTTTTAGTGGTGGTACCATAACTAAAAAGTGTAAAATAAAAATACAACCGACATCAATGTAAAAAAAAACACTGAAAAGTGCAAAATAACTTTAATTTCGGAAGTCGGTGTTAAATAACGAAGAGTTATTTAACATCGAAGATTCTTTGACGAAGATTTTTGTAAAAAGTTTTTTACAATAATATTTATTTATCACTAGCTTTTGCCAGCGGCTTCAAACGCGTGATTATACAAAATTATCCCAAGGAAACATACTCTCTGGATAAAGTATACCTACTATGTACAATTCCAAGACATGGTCTGCCCGTGTGCCACATTTCATCCAAATCCATTCAGCAATTTGAGCTTGAAGGAGTACAAACTTTCCTGTTAATAACTTTCATATAAAAAAAAAAATGTTTATTTGCCCCTTCAAGTTAACAAGTTTACCAAATTACAATAAATTAGGTCAAAAGGTTAATTAATTGTGTTATTTAAGTGTTACAGCTGATACCTAAGCTAAGATAACTTTATATCTTGTATATACAGCATTCGTTTTAGTTTATATGCGAAACTCGAAACATGTGTCTAATATTTTTGTATAAAGAATCTATATACAAAATTTCATAACTGTATCATGAAAAATCACAAAGTTATAACCTTGTTAAGTTACCTGGTTGTCCGCACAGATACATGGTCACCGGGCCATCCGAATCACTGAGGGGTTGTTTTTCTCCCGCACCCAGCTGCGCGCTGGCGCCTAATGCCCGCTATGACCTGCTCTTGCAGGTGTTGTACTTAGTGTAGGTGCTGTCCAACTTGTGAACTTGTTTAAATATTTTTGAGAAAATATTTATCATGGTGTAAAAACTACTGGAATCGGTTCAGTTACTGATTCTGAACAAACTATATTAAGGTTTCGCATATATTAAAAATAATGTTGTATAGGTATCAGCCCCCCTAGCCAAGTCACAAACGATAAACGTAAACTCTCAGTAGTCTTTAATAGATTTTCAACTTAATGTTATTGGATATAAAGTTGAAAATCTATTGAAGATTACATAGTGTTTTCGTTCGTTCCGGTCGCTAACGCTCAGTAGTCTTTAATAGATTTTCAACTTTATGCTCTTAGGTATAAAGTTGAAAATCTATTGGAGATTACTAAGCGTTCACGTTTATCGTTTGCAACTTGGCTAGGGGGGCAGCGCGCACCCTCATAATCACTAGCAACGATTTACATATCCTCATTATCACAACCAATTGATGCAAAAATATTAATGTGATATATTCTTTTACAGATTGGCATTTGCTCCTTCATAGCCAATTCTGGCTGCGAAAAAGGTTACCCAGCTGTCTTTACCAGAGTTACAGCATATATGAGCTGGATCAACCAACTACTCTGAATATCTATTCATTATGCAACAACTCCTTGAAGTGAAGGTGAACATAGGTATGATATAAGATTGATTCTGTAAAATAAATGTTTTGTTTCTTTTTTTGTTAGGAAACAATAACTTTTAATATGAAGTTTGTTTGAACTTATAATTCTAAAGCAATCACAGTTCGAAATAACCCATTTAAAAAAAAACGGCAATACCATAAGTAGAGCGAACAGGACATATTTATTATAACCAGAATTTTCGTAAGTCCTAACATGATTTAAAAGCGTGGCCATGGAGTTTCTTGCACGTTATTCTCCATAGAGATCTAAGCTTTGGAATGCGATTTGAGTTGATTTGAAATAAATTTAAAGTTTATAATCTAATCAATCCGAAGTTATTACATCTCAAAGTGATCCATGTTTTAATAGATAAATTCTTTACATTAACTTTAGGCAGAGTCCAGTTAAGCAGCGAGATCTTAGTAATTCACCTCTGAATGTAAAGGAATGTAAGTGGTGCAACGATTACCATCAGGTGGGATCGCAGTCAAGCTGTAGTGTATATATAATTAAAAAAAAAGTGCAGTAGTCGTGCATCGTTTGATGATATTTTATTAAAATAAAATCTGTAATAATTCTTTCCTTGTACCTACGTGTCTAATAAAATTAAGTTTTATGTCCTCAATCACAGTTTTCACAACATTCCATAATTGTCAGGATAATGAAAGCTTACGTTCCATGTTACGTACTGATAAATGAAATCTAAAATTTTCAGCATAAACGTACGTTGGCAAATTATTGAATTAATTTTCATTTAATTAATTACCAGAGTGCAACTAATGAGTCGAATAAATTAATTCACATAAGCGTGTAATAAAATATACAAAGCGTCACGACCGCGCTTGAACAATCGTCATTATTCCGCAAAACATTTCTGTTGTTACACCCAACTATTATTTAATTCGTAATATTTTAGTAAAATGTACATTCAAATGAAGCTGTAGAGGAATCTACAGGTTTGCTTGTAGCGTTTGCAGCACCAGTGTAACCAACTGCATAAGAGCTCCAGCACCTCGTTCAAAGGTAGTTGAAGAGTACCTTGTCTTTGTGTACTATGGGCGTGTTTCTGAATTGAATATTTTGAGTTAAGAACGTCTTTAACCCATCGAGATATAAGTACTAACGTACTAGAGAAGACACCGTAAATTCCTACTTTGTCTCGTTCAACTGCAGCGATCGCGCCGCACTTTGTCGAAGAAAACGCGTAATTGCCGTGATTTACATTGCGCTTAAGACCTTTTTGCCGAAAATAAATACACTTCCGCAGCAAATCTAGCGCTGTGGTAAATTAGTTACGGTTTAGACGAATTGTTATTATTTTAGCGCTGCAGCGAACTAAAGATTCAAATTACGAAAATAGGACAATTCAGTTATTTGACGTAGCTTCTCTAGTACGTTAGTACTTATATCTCGATGCTTTAACCCTACTTTAATGACAAATTTTGACAGGTTTTCAGGCTAAAGTAGAGTTTGAAAGATACTCAACTTCAAATGCTTTAATCAGAAATCGGGGGTAACTGTTTGGCAGATCCGTCCTCTTGCCCTATGGTGGAGGACATTGCAAAAGAATAGCCATAGTAAAGTTACATCAGTAACATAATGTCAGCTGTCTATCGTTGGACGTAGGCTCTTTATGAGTCACCACATCGACTAGTCCTGTACTCTCACATTCAGCGATGTCCTGGGCTGTTCACCAGGTTATCAACGTGCCAGCACTGTATTGAACGTTGCCAAAAATTTCGGAACTCGCGATCGTATTTGTACAGTCACAAGCAATAAGATGTGTAATGTATACAAATTGTCACATTTTCTATCTTAACTTCTGTCATTCAAGAAATAAGCGTACGATAATTTGTTCTAAATTACTTGTTTGATGGTTAAGTAAATAAAAACAATTTGGGTATTTGCCTGTACAATTTTTTGTACTAAACAACAAATACACAAAAAAAAAGTTTTTCTGAAAAACAAAGCATCAAAATTGGTTATTAAATGAAACAGTAATTAGCATTCCAAATATTGGTTGCAGGAAGAGTGGTTGGAATATCTCGTTATCTCCTTTGAGCAAACGTAACCTAATGGCGATTTTTGACAGTTTCCTGAAACTTCATTGGACGAATTCGAAAATTTCGTTCTATTTGCGATTTTGGATAAAGTTACCAAATTATAAAAACAATTGATTCAATTGTCGAACACTTATTTTTTGAAAGGCAGAAGTTAAGGTAGATAGAAAAGGTGACACATGTATATAAATTATCTTACTGCCCGTGACTGCACAGGTAGGTATGTGGTTCGGTCGTTCGGAAATCCGTTCTGCAAGCAATGTGCTTGCTGAAAATTTAAGTTGAAAATAAGGGACTCAAGTGTGGGCATATTCTTGATAGATGGCGCTGAACTCTAATGAATTAAATAACTTATTTCTTACTAGCTTTTGCCCGTGGCTTCGCCCGGGCACATAAAATATAGCTTATGTTACTCAGGAATAAAACAGCTTTCTATCGGTGAAAAAATTTTAGCAATCGGACTAGTATTTTCAGAGATAACCTCCTACAAACAAAACAACAAAAAACCAAACTATACCTCTTTAAAATATTAGTGTACACAAAGTACCTACAAATTTTAATGGAAAGTGAATTGCTGTCTAAAGACATCAGAAATTCTTCATCTCCTTCTTAGAGTGTCGATGGCAAAACTATTTTTTTTCAACCTTAATTCCTTACCTAACAAATATTCATTCATGTTAGAACTAAAGTTTATAAAGAAAATTTGGAGTCCTCACGAAAACAAAAGTCAGGTCACAACCGCAAAAATATTCCCATTTTGAATGCAGTAATCCGTAATCTGGCGACTATGCGGTGTTGATCCGCTTGCAGAGGTCACAGGTGAGTAAAGCTGATTTTGTGCTTATGCGCATAATACGCCAACTGTGCAGTAGTAGTGAGGTTTTTATTCTTAGTTCTGCGGTCGCATAGTTGGTAGATATGTCTACCTGTCTGGCAAGTACTTAAGTACTTATTGTAACCGTAGACTAAAGATATTTTGTATGGCAGCAGAGAGAATCCGGCTTTTGTAATAAGAACACAAAAGATAGATTATTTCTTTACTTTATACTACACAAAGGGTACAAAAGCTGATTTAATTGACGAGGTAGAAATAAAATGATGTCATTGTATGTTTATGAGAATATCGAATTTTTTGGGCAAATCATCATTAGAAAATTTATTTGTTCACACACTAGCAACTATTACTTAACCAGTTTTAAATATTACTGAACATAATATGTTCAGTAATATTTAAAACTCAAACATCGTAGATATGTCCTAACATCTACGATATTATCGTAGATGTTAGGACATATCTACGATGTTTTCAGTAACATTTAAAATAAGTGCCAACTTCATGCGTTGTGTTTGTAGTGGAAAAGCTGACATAAGGATAAAGTCATATAGTCTGTGACAGGCGGGGCAGACAGAAGCAGATTGATCGCATGGCCTAAATATTTTAGTATTGGGCTAGGAGGCTTATTTAACATTTGGTTCTCTGGCAAAAATCAAAGATAATAATAATCACAGGTATAATATGACTTTGGGCATGCCATAATTATGGCGGTAAGTCCCCTCATCGAGGACTGGCTGGAAAGACCTCACGGCGTCCTCACCTTCCGCATGACGCAGGTTCTCACCGGACATGTTCAGTTCGGGAAGTTCCTGCACCGGATTCGTACGGAAGAAAGGCCCGGGTGTCACCACTGTGTGGACAGTCCAGAGGACACGGTGAAGCATACAGTAGAGGTGTGCCCCGCTTGGGCAGAGCACCGCCGTGTCTTCGTGGGGGCGATCGGTGGCAGCGGTCTCTCGCGCCGGGCCTTGGTACAGACCATGGTCCGGAGCGAGGAGGAGTGGCGGCGGTCGCCTTCTTCTGCGAAGCAGTAATGCTAGCAAAGGAGGCGGCCGCACGCGTAAGCGAACAGGTCTCACGCTCCTGCCACCGGGATCCTGATCCCGATTTCCAGGCACCGTAGGCGCAGGCTTACGGACGGCGAGCAATGGGTAGCTTGCCGTCCGGACCGATCCCGAATCGTCGACGGCGCGTAGTGTTCCATGCGCGCTTCAAAGAAATATCAGAAAAACCGTAGAGGCCCAGCAGGGTCGAAGCCCATTGAGGCCATGGGTTCGCTTCTGCCCCCCTAGCCAAGTCACAAACGATAAACGTAAACTCTCAGTAGTCTTTAATAGATTTTCAACTTTATGTTATTGGATATAAAGTTGAAAATCTATTGAAGATTACATAGTGTTTTCGTTCGTTCCCGTCGCTAACGCTCAGGTCTTTAATAGATTTTCAACTTTATGCTCTTAGGTATAAAGTTGAAAATCTATTGAAGATTACTAAGCGTTCACGTTTATCGTTTGCAACTTGGCTAGGGGGGCTGAAAAGAAAACCCGGGGTACTGGAACGCAAGGCAAAGAAGGATCATAGGAGTGAGTTTTAAGTTTTTTTTCTATCCAATAACGTTATACGAAATAGGTTTTAGAGTATATAAATTTCACATGTAAAGAAATTATATCAACAGTTAGTATACCTCATTTTTATTATATCTTGTGAATTTTATTGAAATAAAATATACCAAATAACTTTATATGATATGAGCCTTTAAACGATCACTCACGTCACGTAACGTCGCGTCGTCGTAACTCGTTATCGTCACTTCATGAAGTGATCAAATCTAAGATCTGGCCACGACATATGTATATACTTATCTATAAGTGTACGTTAAGATAAACCATATATATTTTTAAGAGCAGCGGTGGCCGAATGGTAACGGCCCCGACTTACGAGTTGTAGGTCGCGGGTTCAAACCCAGCCAGGCGCATTACTTTGTGTAATTTATTTCATCACCACTGCTCTCAAAACGGTGAAGGAAAACATCGTGAGGAAACCGGCATGTCCTAGAACCAAAAATTCGAAGACATGTGACATCCACCAACCCGCACTGGGCCCGCGTGGTGGATTACGGCCCATTCCCTCTCCTAGAGAGGAGGCCTGAGTCCCAACAGTGGGAACATTATAAGGCCGACTATGCTATGCTATGCTATATATTTTTTTTTTATATAAAGTAATGGAAAAAAGTTTTTGAGACTACTTGCTACTATAAGTTACGGTTTACTGTCAGTGTTTTATTGCTACAAAACATTACCTAGATAAAAATCTTTTTATATCAAAACTAGAAAACTGCCAGGCTTACCGCAGACTACCTAGCTTCGTGAGACAGTTGTCGTATTATAACGACTACGAGCAATGTGGCCAGCGCCGTATCGTACGAGGCGCGCCTCCTTTATGGAGCGTGTCATACATATCAAAGGAAAATGGCAAAGCGTCCTCAACTCTTGTTTGTCAGGCTAACTTGGAGTTGGCTGTAGACTGCTATCGCGCGTGAGGTTTACCACAGAGATGTTTTGCATGGTATATTTTTTAATAAAATTTACTTAATTTAGTTAATTTTTACCGGACTACGTTGAAGCCAAAAACGGGGGGTCCCTTTTTGGCTTCAACGTAGTCCGATAAATATCAGTCTAAGAGCTATGGCATTATAGGGCTACGGAATGGTTCGAAAGAGTTGCCGCGACCCTGGAACACAAAGGGTAACTGAATGGGTTTTAGTTAGTAAAAGTCTGACACTCCGTCTGGCATCACCCAGAGTGGGAAGAGTTATTTGACGATTTCCCACTCACCCTAAAAAGGGTCCTAATATAAATAAGTCATAATAAATAAATGAGACGTCAATCGATTCGTTATTAATTTTCGTGTAACAAAGGCTATATTATTCATGAACAAAATCAATATTGCAGCTGTTATTACATCCGAAAAAGTAGGGGTGATGTCAAATGAAATAACTCTAAATACAAAATAATAACTGACAGACAAGTAACCTTTATATGTGTTTATTTTTATTGTGTTTATAAATGCTACTCGTACAACAATGATTTTTCCATTGTCGGGTTTCAGTTACAACTTTTTGTAACGTCGACTTGTATTATGACTATAGTTACGTGTAACATACGAATTGGCAATCATAGTAACTTGTTATTGACCAAATCTTTTACGTAGTTGCAAATATGTTGATAAAGTTGGAATTTTGAGTACATATCGTAGGTATAGTTAGTACCTCGTTGTTTAAGTGGAAATGCAAATAATGTAGGTACCCTTTTACACCTTTTACGTTAAAGAAAAAGTACATAAAGATGACCTTATCGCTGAAAGTAATCTTTGATGGTTTTAAATGAGAAATACTCGATCCTAGGCTTTTGCAGAGGAAACGGTTTTGGAGTGGCGGCATCCTATAGAGTTGACGAGGCTTTGCGTCTGTGAAGACAGGGCAAGCGTACATTAAGTATGATCGGACGGTTGACCGCGGGCAGTCAGAATGTAGCCTATCTATCTATCTAATATAGTAGTAGAGAGGTAGTTAAATATTATTTATATAAATAATGCAATGACTGTAACCAACAAACTCAAAAGGGGTTGAGACTTTACTTCTCAAAATCATCATCATCTTCTCATAATTATAATAGGAAGTATTACATGAAGCCATTATTGTATCTATATATTTGTAACAATATATATATATATATTTTAAATGATATAAACCAGTACTTGACTGCGATGCCACCTGATGGTAAACAGTGATGCAATCGTTGATTGTGTATCGCACTAGTTTAATAAGAGCCTGTTCACTCTAGCTTTGAAGACACCTAAATTATAATCAGATGGGAAGACCGCAGCAGGCAAATAATAACTTTATTATTATTAGCAACTCAATTTACAATTTACAAAAATAACAGTGAAACCACACTAGGCAGAGCCTGAATCGTGGCTATCAAACAAAAACGATTACTCTAATAATAGTTAAATAAATTAAATCTGCATATCGTTCTCATGAAGTTGAAGTGCGAGTGTGTTGTATGTATATGAGTGTGAAATGTGTAAATTGTTCCAGTCCTTCGATGGACGCGGTATAAGCGTGGTACGCGATATAGCTACCTTGTCTTTGGACTCAATGAACTGCCCAAAGTTAAGGTTTGAGGAAATTTCAACTTCCAAGAACTTCCCGTATTTGAATACAAAACATTAAATTTAGGAAATTTTATGATATTTATTTTCTTGAGTTAGTGTGATAAATACACGTCGTTTGATAGACGTGAGTAATAATTGTTATTACAGTCTCTTAGCTCTATAACAGCCTCGCTTTAAGCTCAGACGTCTATTTCATCCCGATTGCCATGAATTTGGCTATTTACATTAAAATGTACGTTTTCATTATTATAAATAGGCTCGCGTTTGGTCACTATCTCACCTGACGAAGCACGCTTAACTATCAGTAACCTATTCACTATTGACTTAAAGACCCCTGAATTATAGTTATCAAAAAAAACTTTTTACAAAAAAAAAATAACCGACTTCACTAAAAAAAAACACTAAAAGGATCAAAATAACTTTAATTTCGGAAGTCGGTGTTTCTCGGTATTGTTTGTTTCTTATTTAACACCGACTTCCAAAATTAAAGTTATTTTGATCCTTTTAGTGTTTTTTTTTTAGTGAAGTCGGTTATTTTTTTTTTGTAAAAAGTTTTTATTTCACACTTTTTAGTTGCGATAGACTTATAAACAGAGTGCCTATTTCTCATGACAATTCCAATTAACCCAAATACTGCTAGGTTACATTGTTTTATTATAAAGTTCCTGTGTCGACTTTCCTCCTTCCGGCTCCATCATCAGATCAGTTCGATAGTACCTTATAGCCAAAGAGCATCTCACGACAATTCTAATAAGCCCAAACACGGCTAGGATACATTGATTAATTACGGAGTTCCTGTGCCTACCTTCCGGCTCCATCATCAGATCAGTTCGATAGTACCTTACTACTTTTCTTTATTCCGTGGTACCTTATAGCCAAAGTGCATCTCATGACAATTCTAATAAGTCCAAACACGGCTAGGTTACATTGATTAATTACGGAGTTCCAGTGCCTACCTTCCGGCTCCATCATCATCATCAGATCACTTCGATGATACCATTTTCAACGTAACTATTCAGAATCATTCATTTATTTGTATTGTCATAGTCGCTTAACTATCTTCATTGTGATATCTATTTGAGTATGAAGTTCCGTTGACCATTTCTGGTCTTCTTCATCAGTTCCACTTCATCAAATGTTACTTTTTGACTGTAAATGCTTAAGTTCTTGATGAAAATACCAAAATTACCATAGGGTTGCCTATAATTTTTGAGGAGTTCCCTCGATTCCTCATGGATTCCATCATCAGAACTGGATTTTAAAAAAAATGGGACCAATCTGGAAGCATATCCTATGAAGGGAAAAAAAAATTTTGCAAATCGGTCCATAAACGACGGAGTTCTGAGGTAACAAACATAAAAAAAAAAAAAATAATGATAAAAAAAAAAAATACAACCGAATTGATAACCTCCTCCTTTTTTTGAAGTCGGTTAAAAACACAGACTTCGGCAGTGAATTCTATTCTTTAGCTGTATGTGCAATAAATGTTTTCTCAAAATGTTTTTAACGTATGAATGGGATATCCACCATGTACTGGTGGCGCAACACGTCTGGTGGTCCGATGATGGAACGGACTTGGCAGAATCCTAAATTGTGTAATTCCGATGCACACTCCCCGAAATGTAAACGATATAAAACTGACAGGCTAGCTACTCGTCGTCGATGCTCACGATTTTGGACTTTTGTCTTCTTAATTCGCTTCTCAATCGACCCTAATATTCCTTGACTCTACTTGTACCATAGGTATTCTGTTTGCCTCTAAGTTTTCTGTATAACCAAACAAAATCGCAACTTAGTTTCACACAAAACAGGTTAAAAAGTTACATTCGTAGCGATAGTTCCGTTTGAAGTCAGCACACACCGTGTACGGATACGAGGCGAAATACTGACCTTAATTTTATTCAATTTGTAACTCTCGAACCCAAAACTTTCGTGATGCATGACTCGAACAGTAATTCGACTTTTATTGCTTTTTCCTTGCCGGATATTTCGAAAAAGGTTCGTTTCTGTGGGAAATGAAAAAAATATTCAAGAATAACATTTTTCAATATTACCGAGTTGAAATTTTATTCTTGTTAGACGTGGTTATTTATTTAAATATGTTTCTGTCACGGTGTTTAAACCTGAGGATAATTCGTTTTTTTTTATACAATAAAATAGAAATAAAATACCCGAGCAATTTCGTTCGCGATCATGTAAATATAAATAACCAGTGTTGTTAAACTAGCTAACGTTTAAGTTGGTCAAGAGTCATCAACTGAATTTGTTTTGTGGGATTGTACGAAAGCGTTACTGCCCTTACTGACTTGGGACGCTAAGGGCTACTGAAGGAATACAGATCGGTATTAGTCAGTAAAAGTCTGACACTCTCAATTCAAAAAAAGGTATGTAGTATGTACAGTAGGGTGTTTCATGTTTTTTTTTTAATTTTCGATTTTCATTTGATTTTGCTCGAATTCTGGATAACACTAATGCACAGTGTTCATGTACCAAAAATCACCATAATCGGTTAATATTTAGCGGTTGCACAACGCCAATGATGACGTACTTATTGGCGTTGTGCAGATCCAGAATTCGAGCAAAGTCAAAAATCGAAAGTTTTAAAAACATGAAACACCCTAATGTACAGTCAACAATGGTCGTAAAGTCAAGTTTTCATGGAAAGTGATGGATGGATATTCTCATTCATCGGTTAATATGAAAACTTCAACTACATCTGACGACTTTTATTACGTTTCTTGTTTGTTTACTGTACCTATTAGATATGGCAATCACGCCAGCTTATGAAGAACTAGAAAAACAATTTCAAAAAATGTTCGCTGCCTCTTTGTTTTTTTATTGAAAATCATACATATTTCCCGTATCACATTCCAGCTGAAACTAAAATTTCTGAGAGTTGAAATAACAGCGAAACTTTCAGAAAAATATGGTTCCGCTTTCCGCGTCCTATATTGAGTTAACGAACTAGCACATATCTAGTAGAAAAGCCAATTTCCTTTCATATAAATTAGAAGCTGGTAGCTGATATTTCAAACTGTGGGGTAGCCTTTATCAGGCCGGTGTCACAGGGCCGTAACGTGGTTCTTGGCTGCCGACCAACCCTCGCCTGTCGCGCATTGCTTCCTCCCTAGCTCTCTAATTTTTCAAAACAACATGGCAGTGGTCCAAGATGAATAACACGTTATTCTGATAGTGCATACATTTATGGATTTATAGCCGGAAGGTTGATAGTTGTGGGTTAAGTTTGTATTTACTGGGTAAATTCTTTTGACGGTTATGACTAAGCTTGGGCGAGTGAGTTGGTTCGTGTAAAGATTCGGTGGCCTATATACATAGCAGCGTTTGTATCTTCTGGACTCGGCGCTTGCAGCAATTTGTCTGAGTTTAGTAATCTATAGAGCTCGTACAAACTTTATTAATTTTGTAATTAGGTACTTAGGTATTCTTCGTCTCAAGGGTACAGTAAAATTTTGTTAAATCTGTACTTCGCCACTTCCACGGCATCATTCGAGACATCGCATAGGTTGCATTGGCTGCAGATTTTGGGGTACAGAGAGTAGAAAAATATGTTTGACATTGTTTGCAACGCACATCGACTCCCTTCAGTCGTTTCTCAGAGATATTCTCTCTTTACTAGATTAGGTACAATATTGCCCATTTGTGTTTTGAAGTCGGTTCAGAGATTTCCAAGTAGACCATCGGAGATTTGACCCTGCGGGAAGGAGACAAAGATGTGAGAGTACGTGTGTGACTATACTAATAATTAATTTATATTGCATCAAAACAAAATATTTTATACTAAAAAAAATTAGGTAAAAATATAAATTTAATTATTATATTACATTAAAATTATATATTAATATTATTATTTGTATTTTAATTATTATTAGGCTTGGTACTATTTTGGTGTACTATAAAGTTAATTATATTCTATTCTATTCTATTTGTACCTAGCATTACATGTGGCTTACAATTCTTCAATAAACGTCATCTAACGCAAAAAGATAAATGTTTCATACAGTTCAGTTGCAATAAAAGACAGTATCTAAACCGTTCTCAGTCAGTGCCGCGTTTAAAATGGTTTCCTGTCTGTAGCAGGCACTTCTACAACTCCAATAGTTATAAACTGAATCTTTTTACTAAGAACTATTTCAATGGAAGTTTTCGTTGCAGCATTTCATTGAATGTTTAATGTTGCTTGTGAAATATGAAGTGAATTTCGAATACCGAAGTTCGAATGTTCGAAATAGCTTTTATAAATTTCAAGTTTTTGTAAAATTTGTTATAGGTCCATTATAAAGTATTCTGTGGATTATTTGTTTCTGATTTACCCACTTCAGAAATAGTTTCATTCAGTTTGTAGGTAAGGAATTATAAATTAATGTTTCGTCTTTAGGCTCCGCAGGGCGATTACCGGTGGCGTAGGCAGACGAGCAATCGGTAGCTCGCCAACCAGCTGTCGTATAAGGACCAAACCTAAGTTATTGACAGCGTGTAGTGTTCCACGCGTATCTCTAAGATATGTTAGTAAAATATTAGGAGCCCAGTAGTGCTGTTGCGCTAGGGCTGTAGGCAATTTTTGAAAGAGTTACCGTGGCCCTGATACGCAAAGGACAACTGAAGGATGGTTGGTTTTAATCAGTAAACGTCTGACACGCCCTCTCATTCCACCTTAGAGCGTGAGAAATTACTTGACGATTTCCACTTCTAAAAGTCTACTAAAATTGTTATGTCATTCAAGTTATAAATAAATAAAAAGAAATATTTACTTTAGGTACCTTTATCTGAGAAACTTGTTTTTTTTAAAACTTACCTAATCTAATTAAGTTAAATGAGACATCCAACCAAACATTCTCGCTGAAGAAGAAATTACAAGTCGCTAGAATATTAAAACATATTCTAGCGAATTGTGTTAATTTCTTCTTGCTCTCTCTAACAAGCTGAAATTAAGGAATTTAGCACTTAGTTATAGCCTAGACTCACATTAAGCAGTTTAAGCCGCTAAAATTGTAGCACTATACCGGGAAGCACACTTTGTAACACGTTTGAGACAATCTTTATAAGCATAAATTATACTTTGAGAGCTTAAGCAAACTTCTCAGTGTCGTAGACTGTTCATGTACACGTACCTAGATAAATCTGTCTCGAAACACTTTATTTCACTTATAAAATTCATAGCGGGGAATTTTCACAGTTTGAAGTAAACACAAAGTTCTGAACTCGTCTCAGTTACTAGTTTATGTGTGTTAAACAAGTCTGGCCGTGTGTTATAATACGATGTAAACTTTTGAGCTGCGTGCGTTGTCACTATTAGCGCTTTGAGACGCTTCCCTCCAACAACTTTCAACAAAGGGTGAAGTTCTCCAATTTAAGATTGTTGTTTTTGAGTGGTATTACACGGCTGTGTTAACAGAATCCGTGTAATTTTAGTTGCGTTTGATAAACTGCCTGATGCTGTGTCCTTGTAATGATAACGGATGACGGTACGCTGGGTTTGTATGGATTTAGTACGTAGATGTATTTTTTCCTCATTCGTGAACAGACTTGGAAATGTTTAGTTGGAAATCAATAACGGAAAGTCTAAGAAAAGATGGCAGGGTTATTCGTCATGATTGGCGTGATAGTGGTGAATAGAAATGGTGTCGATTTTGGCAAGTAAAATAAAATAAAATAACAATTGTAGTCATCTATATCATAATTAGTATATTAACTTATAGGCAAGCATGCTCTTCCGTCTACCATATCATCACATAATAGTGATAGTGGTCAAGACTAAGCCTATCAATAACAATAATAAAATTAAACTCATCTGTATGAGTGGTGGTGGCCGAGAGGATAACGGCCCCGACTTACGAGTGGTAGGTCGCGGGTTCAAACCCAGCCAGGCGTATTACTTTGTGTAATATATTTCATCACCACTGCTTTCAAAACGGTGAAGGAAAACATCGTGAGGAAACCGGCATGTCCTAGAACTAAAAATTTGAAGACATGTGACATCCACCAACCCGCACTGGGCCCGCGTGGTGGATTACGGCCCATTCCCTCTCCTAGAGAGGAGGCCTGAGTCCCAACAGTGGGAACATTATAAGGCCGACTATGCTATGCTATACTCATCTGTCGCTAGTCTTACCAAGGGGTATAGTGATTCCCAGTTACTGGGTTGTTGAGGTCAGATAGCTAGTCGCTCTATGTAAAGTACAGGTAGACTTATCGAAGGCGACCCAACATAGTTGGAGATAAAGTACTAGCCTTTTTCCAACGTAGAACTAGGTAAAGGCTAATACTTTATCTCAATTTTAGTTTTGCTATCTTTACCTATGGAGCAGCGGTGGCCCAGTGATAATGGCCCCAACTTACATAATTATAATAACTGCTCTCAAAACGGTGAAAGAAAGGAAGTGACATGTCCTAAAACCAAAAAGGGTAAGGAAACTAACATGTCTTAAAACAAAAAAAAATCGAAGACAACATCCACCAACCCGCACTGGACCCATGTGTTGGATTACGGCCTATTCCCTCTACAAGAGAGAAGGCCAGAGTTCCAGCAGTGGGACTCTGGTCAATTATGGTCTGGAACATTATAATAATATGACGGATTAAGTACCAAGGTAAGATTATCAAACTCAATTTGGCATTTAATAATGTTATCACACTAATATTACGAAGGTGAACATTTGTGTGTATGTTTGTTATTTTTTCACGCTCGAACGGCTAAACGGGTTTGGGTGAAATTTGGTACACAGGTAGACTATTTCCTGGAATAGCACATAGGATAATTTTTATCCCGGGAGTATGTTCCTTTGGGACAATTTTCTACTATCATCCGGGCTTCTGTTAGTATCAATAATAAAAGGTTTACCAAACATTTTTGCTAGATTGTTTAACTAATTACCGCCAATACTTTTGTTCCACGTTTACGTGAACAGAGCAATCAATTCACGACTTTTTGTCTGTATCCCATAGGGAATAACGCAAACTGTGCTGTGAGTTCCCAACTAATTGCCGGAGGCATTGTTTGCATACATACGCCTACCTCTGCACACATTTGCGCATTCATACCTATTGATCCAATCTGACTTTTATATCAGACCCCTTTTTACTTCACGTGTATAACCATACGGTGTATAAACCCGCTCCACGTAAAGGCTTTTAGGGAGAGTAAACATCATTGACGCATCGCGGGCGTAGGTTAAAAATGCCCGACCGTTTTTGTCCCGGGCCTTTCATAACCTTTCCGTTTTATGTGCGCCGGATATGGCTTTATGTACTGTGCTGCAGTTAAAGTGTAGTCAAGCAAGCTTCAGTACCTATAATGTGATGTGGTACTGATAGTAGACGTAGTTATGTAGAACCATAACTAGGACCATGCCAGCGGTGCCCAAGCACAGGGCGCAGGCGTGGAGGGGCACAGAAATGATCAAACCAGGGCCAGGTTTTGATCATGCTTGGTAGTTAGCAGCATCCCTACAATACTTATTTTTATCGTGTAGGTACCTAATATGGTTATAGACGCGCCCTACCTGGATTGCCGATTATATCTAGTTATTATTATTTTTTTAGCGCTGGATAAGATTTTTTTTATAGGGGGCAGGTATAGAAGCTCGCACAGGGCTTATAAAAAGTTAGTTACGGCACTGGTTATGTAGAAATGAAAACTGTTGGTTAACACTCCAAAATTATTCTTAAGACCACCCAACATGAGATACATTTCTATACAACCACTCTTACGTAATTAAGACGTTCTTAACTTCTTACACATCTTTCTCTAGATATTTTGAAAACATAGTAATCTTATGGATATTATTAAGGTTTCCCTTGAAATCAAAACATAAAATTTGTAAAAATATTTCAGTAAAAACCTCTGAAAATCTGCTATTTTGCGTAAACTTTGGCCCTTCATAATGTACTCATAATTTAAAAAGGAAAAAATATATATTTATAGAAACCTTGCACATTTTATTAAGATTCTAAATGATGATATTTTTTTTCATGAACTTTTAAGATTAAACAAAAACATATTTCCTGGTACCAAGTTTTGTGAAATATTCGCGTGAGTGACGAAATTTTCGAATGCCAACAGATCGTTCAGGCGCTATCTCTCTTTTCACATTCTCTCTTTATCAAGAATTGCGTTGGACGAAACAAAAAAACAAGATAGACGGATCGACTAGGGCTCTCTTAACTATGACAGCTTTTCGAATAAAGTGTTCTTTTTTCCAGGGTGGGAAATTATCAAATATCTTCTCCCGATCTGTCTGGGGCGAGAGGGACCAAAACCCATCCGTGTTTCTTCATTTGCTTTTTGTATTTCGAATAAACTCTTAGAGTAAAGTGTTTGCGGCAGAATATGCATATTCAGGTTTTTGGTCTTCTGATACGAATCTTATCATTTTCATATTTTATTAGGCTTAGTACCTACATACCACAAGGGTCTATTATATCTTTCTGTACCAGCCTTTTTATGCATATTTTGTTATTTTCTTCAAAATAAGGAATATTACTAGAGCTTTAAGAAGCTCTATTATCTATCTACGAAGTTAACTAAAGACTAACAAAACCGCTGACACGACCAGAACTGTGAAACTTGTAGAGCGCTGACCAGAAGCACTTACGTGCAGGACAGACACCCAACTTAGTGTACTTGATAACTTCAGCTAGTTATGTGGTCCTGGTACTTCGTACGCTTAATGCATAAAATTAATGGACTTAGAAACATGAAAAAGGATTGTTAGCAGTTTTTTTTTTAATTGGGAAATCATTCAATATCTTCTCGCACTCTAGGGCGAAGCGAGAGAGCGTGTCAGACTTTTGCTGACTAAAACCAATTTTGTTTGTAGTTAGATTCTTAATCAATATGACTGTTAAATCTGTATTTAACAGTCATATTGATTTTCAATTGTTAATCAAAGAATTGAAAACATTATTCTTTTGTTTTCAATTTTTGAATGTTTTTTTTGGGAGATACTTGTATATTGTTTTAGATTTTAGCCATAGTAGATATTTATAGTTGTTATAAGAGTGTAGAAAAATCACTGAAATCAGATAGGATATACTTAATACTAAAACAACAAACTAATATATAAAATATTGGTGGGGAACATGAAAGAAGCCTCCCCGAGTGGCGTTAAATATATCGTTCTGCGATTCCATACGCCCGGCGCACCCTGGACAGCTAACACTCGGTAACGCAGAATCTAGCTGAATAACCCTTTCACCACGATTTATTTATTTATTTACAAGCACTTGTACAACGTTACGGAGGATGTCCAAGGCGTTGTACAATAGAAACTTATAAACTAAAAAAAATACATTTAATAAACAATAATAATCTAATATCAAATCCATACACATTGATGAAAATAAAAAACCTAACATATAATTTAGAAATAAAAAGAAAATACATATACATTACCACTAAAATAATATATCCCACAAAACAAATGAAACAATGTTTACTTATTTTTCATCCATCTTCTCACAAAACATTCACGACACATCTATCCATCTCTCACGATGGTAAACTCAAACGGCTCTCTCCAGGGCCATGACCAGCAGCCTTTCTTGAGGCCACTTAACAAAAACAACAGCTCTGAGGGGTGGTTACCACCGGCTTCCTAAGCCCGCAGCCCGCACTCGCTGTTACCTCAATTGACATGGAAGAAAAATTCTTTGAATGAATTCCACGCACATGATGTTGAAAAGTAGCAGATTCTGAACTAATATGTGCTCCATTTGTATAATTGCTGCAAAGTGTTCCGATGTGAGGATAAAAAAATAAATTGAAATTATGTTAAAAATTGCTGCCTTGAAATCGCACGATGGGGTCGAGGCAGACAAAGAAGATAATGGTGGGACGAATTAGATGTCTTCCTTAAACAATGGCAGAAAGTGGCTAAATACTGGGAATAATGAAAGGAATGGAGGCCTTTGTCCAGCAGTGGTACAGTGTGGGTTAGATATACATAATAATAATATGTTAAAAATGGCAATAGAAAAAGTTGAGGTACCTACATAGTGACTTATAGAACTAAATCTTAGAATGTGAAGTAACTGTAAATCCTTCTAGATTTATATTGACTTCATTTATAATTAAATTCATGTACGTACATAATATTTAATATATTACACTTACCGTCAAAAATAAGTTAACAACAGTAACAAATTAGTATTTCGTTTACAGTGTACAAGCTTTGGTAGTTACACATACAAAACTTGTTTAACAAGTAAATAACTATTCGCATGAAATTTATTATAGAATCTGAAATAAATTTTGTATCTAGGTAGTTATTACTTAAATAGGTAATTTTGGTAATGAATTTTTAATACACTTACTCAGCTCTTACAATTTATCAATTACGGTATCTAGGGAGATACCGTTTTTAGGCAAGCAATTTACTGTTTTCTGCTCTAGTGCGGAAAATTGTGCGAGCTTGTCCCGTCACAATTTGTTGTATCAAGCGCGAGTAGTCGCTGGTCAAACCCCGTTTATTTATTTTTTTTGGTAAGAATATTAAAAAACGTCGATTGATACAGGCGGAAAGTCACTGCAGCACTCGGCTTCATAACATTTTGCCTAGGCCACAATAAAAAAAAAAAAACAATGCAAAAGCAATGCAATGTCTATCGTTTAAAATATATATTTTCCCCTTCGAATGTTAGTGAATCATTTGGGTTAGGTTAAGTTACAAATCGTGCCTGGATTAGGTCAGGTTAGAATAATGACCATTAGAACCCGATGATGAGCGAACGAAGCGATCATGTGGGTTAGGTTAGGTTAGAACAGTGACCATTAAAGCGAGAAGGCGAGCGAGCGAAGCGAGCCTGCCGCGTATCCATGTGGATAAAAACCCCTTAACAATAAAGAATAAAAAAAAAGAGCCTGCCACGGCAGCGGCCTCCGAACGTCAGATTCTCTTCTAATGTTAGTGAATTATTTGGGTGAGGTTAAGTTAAAAATCGTGCCAGGATTAGGTCAGGTTAGACTAGCGACCATTAGCCCGCGATGGCGAGTGAACGAAGCTATCATGTGGGTAAGGTTAGGTTAGAACATTGACCATTAAAGTGCGAAGGCGAGCGACCGAAGCGAGCGTACCGCGGCAGCGACCGCCGAGCGCCAAGTCCCCTTCTAATTTTAGTGAATTTTTGGGTTTGGTTAAGTTAATAGTCACTATGATTTTGTTCTTTCCTATTAGACTAAATAAGTTTTATGTCTTTTGAGTTGTAGATCTTAAGATTTTATAATCAATGTATGTTATGCTTATAAAAAATAGTTATTTGAAAATTATATCAATCGTTTATTATAATTACTGATCGTGATATCAAATAAAATTATAGATTCAGTTGTTATATCTTGTAAATATTACAGTTTTGGTAATTATACCATATAGTACTTACCATTCAATGAGATCCGGCTGGCACACCGTCCGCTATACCACATTTTGTCGCGGCAGCGCAGTTTCGCCCTAGCGTTGCAACACCATGCGCAAGTCGTACATGTATGCAAGGACTGTTGCCTCCAAATCCCATGGCGGCAGCAGAGCAAGGAGACTCGGCCGCTTCGAAGAAGACCATGTGGTATCCCCACACCATCCGGATGGCCATGACCCTTTGGGACACGTTCAGCTTGGCCACTGGTTTTCGTAGCGACGGCGTCCACACCGGCGCCCCATAAAGGGCCGTGGACCACACGAATCCAGCGAAGGACCTCCGCAAGAGGCATCATTAAACTTTAAATTGAGCAAGAGCCTCTTGAAGGTAGCCCCGGTTCGCCGCTCCAGTTAGGGAGTCAGACATCGGAAGAGCTCCTTAAAATTCCACCAGTTTTCGAGAACAAGTACTAGGTACTTTATCATCGACTTGACGCCGATGTAAACTCCTCCTACCGTTATTTGGGAATACGGTGATGCTGCGTTTCGATGGCCATGAAATCGCATGGCTTCCGACTTGTGCAGAACCGCTTCTAGTCCCCACTGTGGATCCATTCCATGACTATCGCAACGCCGCGTGTTGCTGGTTTGGTCGCAGCCTTGTGTGACTCTCGCTGCACTAGGACCAACATGTCGTCAGCGTAACACATCATGACGATGCCGTTGGGGAGCCGATGTCCCACAAGAGCGGCCTCAGAACCAATCCCTGCGGACACTGCGAGACATCTCTCGCCGTTTTAACTCTCCTTGGTGACCGGGGTAGATAACGAACCTGTCTGTCAAATAGGCCTTGATCACATGACAGAGGTAGGTTGGCACCCGGTGATACCGGAGTGCTTCCCTAATGCCACTCCAGGGTAGGGTATTGAAGGCACTGGAGATGTCGAGAGACACAGCTAAGACGAGCCTGCACCGAGACACCACATCCTCTGTAGTATAGGTTCGCACGCGCATAATAGCGTCCACCGTGAAAGCCTCGTTATAGATATTATTCATTACAAATACTTCTGACACTAACTCTTGTCACTCACTAATGTCGTATTCTCTTTTTGTAGCTTGTTCGCTTTGTTTCTTGTTCTTCTTTTTGAAGTAATAGCCGTGACAGACCAAACCAACTGACTAAACCAACCTCTGTCTTTCAGTTGCCCTTTGTGTTCCAAGGCTACGGTAGCTTTTTCAAGAGTTCCCGCGGCTCTCAGCTGAAGATGCAATTCTCTTAGGAACTGTCATAGGTAGACAGCTGATATTTCCTGAGTGTAGAGTTGTAACGACTAATATTTTTTAAAAATTATATTTAAAATAAATGGGGTTTACAAGAAACGTGATTCATATATTTTATGGTACGGAATCCTTAGTGCGCAACAAACTCTCACTTGACTGGTTGTTTTTCTTTTACATTACTTATTTTTATCAACAAAGAATATCAATTAAAGTTAATCGACAATGAATCATCAAAGTTACGTAATAATATCTTTGTATATGTTGTTGCTATATTTTCTATAAAAACGCTGGTAAATTCGTATACTAGTAATACATTTATCCCACATTTATTTTATCGTATTTCCAAAATTGTTTCAGGCAAAACATTTGTATAATCGGTTCCTACTACTTGTAAATTAAGTAATAATTTGCTTGGCAGACCGTGACAAAAGCCGATTTAGTTCTAGTGTTGAATTCCGCTATAATGCCGCCTTTAAAGTCGATCAGTCTTGGTTTCTCACATCATACGAACGAGCACTGAAGCTCGGCACGATGGCGGAACACGCGAGGAAGAAAGTTTCTCTGGTAAGTGCGATGTTTTAAAACATGTCCTTTCATTTTATAGAATACAACGTCCTGTTAGGGCTACAGGATTATTCGAAAGAGTTACTGTGGCCCCGGGACCCAAAAAGAGACTGACGGAACACAGGTGGGTTTTATTAGTCTGTAAAAGTCTGACACTACCTCTCACTCTACCCACATTGGGAGAAGTTATTTGATAAATTTAAAATTACAAAAAAAATAAACAGTCGGTGTATCCGTCAGTGCACTTATAATTCGAGAACTAGTTATCTATTTAACTTAAATATATAGGTACACTGTTGGCAAAGAATGTTTAAGGCCTCCAGTAGCATCAGACACCATGAACCTGATGTGGCAGTTGACCAGTTAAGGTCTTTCTATTTATTTTCTTAATTGAATTAAGTTTTCTTCTTTAAATAATTCTAAATTATATAAGTTTCCGTTAGTGTCATGGATCCTTGCCCTTAAATAAAACACAATTAGTCACGTCTTATAATATGATAAATGATATTTATTTTGCCAGTCTATTATATATATATATATATTTATACCGCGCACATCGAAGGGCTGGAACAACTTGCCTGCTGCGGTCTTCCCGTCCGATTATACTCGTAATTTAGGTGTCTTCAAGGCTAGAGTGAATAGGCTCTTAATAAACTAGTGCGCCTCACCATCAACGATTGCATTACTACTTACCATCAGGTGGGATCTTAGTCAATCACTAGTTTATAAATAAAAAAGTCGGTTTTTTAAAAAACACCTTTACAACTCAATTTTTTCATCAATTTAAACCAGATGAGGCCGGTGTTTCCTAGATGACTACCCAGAGAAGAAACATCGAAACAAACTCAGGGGTAATATTGTTATAATGAGAAGTAGGATTATAATATTACATTACACGTTTAACCGTTTAACCATGGTAGTGTTTTAAATGGGCTCTTTATTCAAAAAGTGCCAACTGAAAATTTTACAAAGACGTCTGTCCGTATGTCTGCTCAGCTTGTAATTTTTTTTTTTACTGTCCTTTGGCTTAGTACCGGTTTGCTAAAATAAGAGAGAGAAAGGTGAGAGATGTTTGAGATAAAGTTACATAAGAGATGAAGCTAGAATTGTTCTATCAAATGATGAAAAATACAAAGAGAGGTGGAAGGACTATTTTGGAAGACTGGGTGATGAGGAGAACAACTGGAGTGGGGCTTAGGAGATTAAACCAGTCAATGTGGGAGTAATGAAAATAGTTAGTATTAATGAAGTCAGAATAACAGTAAATGAAAGAAAGAATGGCATCGTAATAGGACCAGATGGATTACCAATTGAAATGTGCAAGTTGTTAAAGGTGGACCGATGGTGTGGTTAGCTTTGTTCTTTTGTAAATTGTTGCGGAAAAGAGCCATAGCTGATGATTGGTACAACAATACTTTGGTGTCCATCTTTAAAACAAAAGTTCTTTGCTTGAATGCAACAATTATAGAGCAATAATGCTAATATTACGTACCATGAAAGCCTGAGAGAATGTTATTAAAAGACGGCTGAAAGAAGCGAGGAAAATTTCACAGAACTAATTCGGTTTTATGTCTGATCGGTACAATAGATGCCATGTTTTGTTATACGCCAGCTGTGCAAAAAATACAGAGGTCCGCATGAACACTCAACATGAAATGCATTGAGTTCCAAAAGGCATACAACTGGGTCCCTCGTGAGATTTCGTAGTGGGCTTCCAAGGAGATAAGTGTGCCTGGAAAGTATGTGCAGTTGATCCCAGCGATGTCCAGTCGATGCAGGACCTAAGTCCGGTCTACGGTGGGTACCAGATATCCAGGAAGCAGTTCCTTTGTGTGTGGTGATAAGCATGTACCCATTATACTTAAATTATGTGATTGATGTAATCATTATATAATCGATGTTAATCCCTAACAAAAGTTAGTATCATTTTGTATTAGTTTGTCTTTAACTATCTATTTTTTTCGCGCTAGTGAATTCGACAACATGACTCTATAAAGCAGAGGAAAAATAAACTTTTGTCATACAACGCACAAAAATGAAACCAACAATCATTGGTAATGACATTGTGCTGGTTGCCGAAAGTAGCTTAGAGCAAATTGGAGGTGCGGTTGCAAAGAATGGTAAATATTGGCCGAAAATTGTGTTAAACTCAAATAGAATACTTGTTCTACGATTCCGGCCGTCTCTCTAGTCCTGTGCCTTCAGCCGTGTATGCCACTCGATCGCTCATACCAATCTACCTAGGCTTTCGGTACCTCGGGTTGCTAGTCTAAGGGGACAAATGGGAGGAGGTAGACCGAAACGTAAGGCATTGAATGAATTCAAGATGGATGTAATGGCGACATTTCACTGGAACAAATTACGACCCACGGATATCCCTCAAGTCATATGAAAAAAGATTGCATGTACCAGAGTTATGATGTCAGCATGTGGATGAATGGAGAGGGAGAGGGAGAGGGAGGCCAATGGAAGGATGGATTGATTTTGTGAGAAGTGATATGAAAGATCTGTGAGTCAGTGCTCTAGCGTGACGGTTGACAGGTTAGAATGGAAAAAAAAACGTGTGGGACAACCGCAAATTGTTATTTGCGGTTGTCCCACACGTCTTTTTTGGGTCAATGCAAAAAGATGATGATTTGGCTTAGTTCTGGTGCTGGGCCGTTAGTGCGATATTCCAAATCACATAAATACAAGTCAATTAATTTTAAATGCAGTAAAAGGAAAGGGACAAGTAGAAAGTTAGATTACATGTAGTTAAGGGTCCAGACATTGCAGACTTTAGCAGCACCTTAAATACTGGGTAGGTAGGCACACCAAAAAAAATCTTTTGTTTTGATAATACTTGCATGTTTGAGAAATTTCATCATCATCATCATCATTTCAGCCGAAAGACGTCCACTGTTGGACATAGGCCTCCTCCAAGTGTCGCCACAATGAACAGTAATGTGCGTCTCACATCCATCGGATTCCCACAACCCTTACCAGGTCATCGGTCCACCTTGTAGGAGGCCTTCCAACGCTACGTCTTCCGGTACGTGGTCGCCATTTCAGAACCTTTCGGCCCCAACGGCCTTCCGTTCTGTAAGCAATGTGTCCTGCCCATTGCCACTAAGTTTGGCAATTCTTCGTGCTATGTCGATAACCTTGGTTCTCCTGCGGATATCCTCATTCCTGATTCGATCATGCAAAGAAACTCCGAGCATAGCTCTTTTCATTGCCCTTTGGGTGACTTTAAGTCTTCTGATGAGGCCCATTGTAAGCGACCACGTTTCGGAGCTATATGTCGTCACTGGCAACACGCACTGGTCATAGACTTTTGACTTTTCGTCTTGAGACACTGAGTTTCGTCTTGAGAAATTTAACTAAAGAGATACACTTATGGCTGTTGGATGAGTTCTTAAAATTCAATGTTTACACATTTCTCAACAAGAAAAAAAAAACGTTATACTCAATACTAATGTTATACTCGTATATAAAAATCTCGTGTCACCACAGTGTTTGGTATCGAACTTCTCCAAAACGGCTTTACCATTTTTTTTTTTTTTTTAAATATATTTGGTAGGCCACACAATAAAGTCGTAGGCTATTTTTTTACCCGTCTAATTTATATGACAGAATAAAGTTTTCCGAGTCAGCTAGAACGTATTTATTATACTCTTAAATAACATAAAAAATCTTTTCAGTTGTTCGTCTTCGCAATAGTCTTCACTTGTCGAGCTGATGATGTGCCACGAAATAGACAACTATCTTCAAGTAATGACGTATCACTGAGTAGAAGACTATCAACAAGCAGTAACAGTTTAAGTGATAACCTTAACGTTAGCAGTTCAAGTAGCAAACAACTTGATAAAAATGCATTGCGATATGGTTTTGGAGGCAGCAGTGGTGCTGCAGCTGGTGCTGCAGCTGCAGCTGGCATGGGAGGTAGTTTTGGTGGTGGTATTGATGCAGACATTGAAGCTGGCTTTGACGGAGGAGTAGAAGCCAGCGCTGATGCAAGTGCAAGTGGTGGAATAGGTGGAATCATATCCAGTGCTCTCGGTGGTCTCTTTGAAAGTAGCCTCAGTGGCGGTCTTGAAGCTGAAATTGAAGGAGGCATAGATGCTGGCATTGAAGCTGGCGGTAGTGCGGGCTCATATGCTATTGGGGGTGGCAATAGTTATGCAGGAGCTAATGCCAATGCTCATAGTAGAGGTTCCGCTGGCATGTTTGGTGGAAGTAATGCTAATGCTAACGCCAATGCATATGCTGGAGGTGGCGGTGGTAGTATGTACGGTGACGCTAATGCTGCAGCTCATGCTGGTGCTGGTGGATACGTAGGTGGTGGTGGTAGTATATACAGTAGTGTTGATGCTACAGCTCAAGCTGGTGCTGGTGGATACGTAGGTGGTGGTGGTGGTGGTGGTGGTATATACGGTAGTGGTGGTCATGCTGCAAGTCATGCTCGTTATGATGGTGTTGGATACATAGGTGGTGGTGGTGGTCATGCTGCAGGTCATGCTGAAGCCGGTGGATACGTAGGTGGTGGTGGTGGTATATACAGTAATGCTGATGCTACAGCTCATGCTGGTGTCGGTGGATACGTAGGTGGTGGTGGTGGTATATACAGTGATGCTGATGCTACAGCTCATGCTGGTGTTGGTGGATACCTAGGTGGTGGTGGTGGTATATACAGTGATGCTGATGCTACAGCTCATGCTGGTGTCGGTGGATACGTAGGTGGTGGTGGTGGTGCATACGGTGGTGGTGGTATATACGGTGGTGGTGGTGGTAGTGTATACAGTGACGCTAATGCTTTAGCTTATGCTGGTGGTGGTGGATACGTAGGCGGTGGTGGTGGTATATACAGTGATGCTAATGCTGGTGCTGGTGGATACATAGGTGGTGGTGGTGGTATATACGGTGGTGGTAGTGTATACAGTGACGCTAATGCTTTAGCTCATGCTGGTGGTGGTGGATACGTAGGTGGTGGTGGTAGTGTATACAGTGACGCTAATGCTTTAGCTCATGCTGGTGGTGGTGGATACGTAGGCGGTGGTGGTAGTGTATACAGTGACGCTAATGCTTTAGCTCATGCTGGTGGTGGTGGATACGTAGGTGGTGGTGGTAGTGTATACAGTGACGCTAATGCTTTAGCTCATGCTGGTGGTGGTGGATACGTAGGTGGTGGTGGTAGTGTATACAGTGACGCTAATGCTTTAGCTCATGCTGGTGGTGGTGGATACGTAGGTGGTGGTGGTAGTATATACAGTGACGCTAATGCTGTAGCTAATGCTGGTAGTGGTGGATACGTAGTTGGTGGTGGTGGTATATACGGTGATGTTAATGCTGGTGCTGGTGGATACATAGGTGGCGGTGGTGGTATATATGGTAGTGGTGGTGGTAGTGTATACAGTGACGCTAATGCTGTAGCTCATGCTGGTGGTGGTGGATATTTTGGTGCAGATATGGGTGGATATATAGGCGGTGATATTGGTGGTTATTTGATTGGTGGGGCTGATGCATACGGTAGTGCGTCAGCAGCAGCTGAAGCTGTAGCAGGGGCAGGTGGCTATGGAGGTGGTGCATACGGTGGTGCTTCTGCAGCAGCTGCAGCTGCAGCTGCAGCAGGGGCGGGTGGCTATTTGGGTGGTGAAGGTGGTGCATACGGTGGTGCTTCTGCAGCAGCTGCAGCTGCAGCAGGGGCGGGTGGCTATTTGGGTGGTGAAGGTGGTGCATACGGTGGTGCTTCTACAGCAGCTGCAGCTGCAGCTGCAGCAGGGGCGGGTGGTTACATGGGTGGTGCAGGTGGTGCATCTAGTAGCGCTGCAGCTGCTGCAGGAGCTGGGGCAGGAGGCTATGCAGGCGGTGGTGGCATCGCTGGTGGACTTGGTGGTGGTCTCGTTAGCTCTCTTGGTGCTAGCTCTGGAGCCAGCGCTGCGGGAGGCGCTGGCGGTTTTACTTACACGTATGGCTTCAAATAATCTCTTAAAAGTCTTAAATTAAATATCCTGTCAGATTACATTTAGTTGTGTAGTTAGAAGTATCAATACATTAAATCATAAAATTTTAAAAAAGAATGTAGACGTGCGAAGCATAAATTGATAAATAAACGATTTAACATTTTATTTGATACGTCTGTGATATAGTTCTGACAGAAATACCAAGCGCAGACTTAGGAACTTACGTACTAGTACCTAAAAACCAGCCTATTGGCCCGTACAAATCGTCATACTTGTCCACTACTAGTAAAATAATGTGTCTTTAATGAATAAATTAAGTATTATCGAAAATTTTCCACATTAATACAACTATATAACAACCTGTTCATATCATGACGTTTGTCACATAATTATAATATTAATTATCAATGTAACAATACAATATTTTATTACTACATAAATTTTCATAAATTGCAGAAATTTGTCTTTGTACTTGATTGCCCATGTACATTTATCACCACCACCAACACCTTCATTTTCTATTTGTACATTTACTTTAAATAAAAAATAATCGATAAGAAGACGATTTGTATAGATTAAGATCTCAAACAAACAACCTGTTAATAAAACATTCATGGAATCGAAATGGTAGTTTTATTGATGGTATGAAGGTTATCCAGACACTCCCAAAACCTATATCGACTGGTTCAGTGGTTAATATTTCACTGCCAGCCTAAAACATTGGGTGTAAAAATAAATAATAACCTCCACTAACGTCAGTTCACATTCTGACGTGGCAGTTGTTCTCAACATATTGTAATAGACAGTGGCCATATATGTATGATCAAAAATGGTATTATATGTTGTGATGATCATTAAAAAATACTTCAAGGTAATAAGTTCTTTCATTAAAAAATAAACATCAAAATATATGATCATCAAATACAAGCAAGAAAAATGATGCACTATTATTTACTATAATTATAAAATCACTATGATGAGCCGCTTAGCAGTTTTTTATCTTGGCGGCTGCGAGTGATAATACTGTGTGAGTGACAACTCAACTCTTTCAGCACCACAGGTTAGGTTCGAAAGGGATGATGGAGCCTAGAAAAAGTGAGGAAACGTCATTCTGCTTTTATTAGATTCTTACAAAATAAGCAAACTGAAATTGATGCCGTCGAATTATATTATTATGACTGTAGGCCAAATTATTATTAATATTTGGATGTCAATTTAAACTGTGATGTGAGTAAAATGTTAGTGGTCATTTACTGTTTGGTGGTCAACAGTAATTAGTTTGGAGTAATTTAGTTTAACAAGATGTAGTTTTTTACGGTACGGAACCGTACCTCAGTCGGAAAAAACGGAATCTTTAGGTCACTTTGTTATCCGCTAGTCAGTCTGTCCGTCTAATTGTTTGCCCATCTGTCTGGCTGTCCGTCTGTCTGTCTGTCTGTCTGTCTGTCCGTGTGTCCGTTTGTCCATCTGTCCGTATGTTCGTCTGTCCGTCTGTCCGTCTGTCCGTCTGTCCGTCTGTCCGTCTGTCCGTCTGTCCGTCTGTCTGTCTGTCGTCCGTTTGTCCGTCTGTCCATCTGTCCGTCTGTTCGTCTGTCTGTCTGTCTGTCCGTCTGTTCGTCTATCCGTCTGTCCGTCTATTAAGATCCGTTACTCAGGTAATCGTGCAGGTATCAAGCTAAAATTAAACAGATCGGATTATGATGTTAAGAATAGTAACTATTTATTTATTATCATTAAAGTAACTAAACATTTTCATCATTATACTAATCACTGAAACAGTGGTTACTTTATTTGTTATTTGTTTGTTATAAATAAAGTAACTAAAAATTTTCATCATTATACTTTAGTTAGTAACCACTGAAACAGTTGTTACTTTTTCATTAATAGTATTAATTGTTACTTATGTAGGTATTAAAATAACTCGTAAATATAAAATATTTGTTAGTACAGAATTATCTGTTGAATACGCAGCTTTAACAACAGCATTTGGGATCACTTACAATTCGGTCAGACGCAAGAACATGTCCAACCATTTTTAATGGCAATAAAGTTAGACAATAAAAAGAGCTTGAGATAAAGTCAACTTCGAATCCTCAATATACTCGTAGAATTTGGAGACGGATATAAGTAAATATAGAATTTTTTTATGTCCAACATATGATTTTTTTAAATTTTTTTTTAATTCATATAAACCAGTGCTTGACTGCGATCCCACCTGATGGTAAGCAGCGATGCAATCATTGATGTTCTATACCTCAAAATATTCCTAAAATGTGGTAGCGATCAATTCAAAATCCATGTGTAAGGAATGTAAACCCTTTGAAAAGTGAAATTAGTAAGTAGTAAGCAGCTGTGGTTGTTCAGTAGTTCAAATTATTTTTAGATGTTTTTATTGAGCTGGAATGGTCTTCAATTTCAGTCCTCATTTTATGACCGCTTCGACGACATTGACTTTATTTGGTGACTTTTGTCCAAAGCGGTATACAGATAGTAGGCATCTCCATAGTAGAGCTATCTTAATATAGATTAAGTATTAGTAGAGCTGATTCTCTAAATTTATTGTAATTCAAGTAAAAAATTGATTGTTGAGTTACCCTACCTACCTTTCCAATAGAAGTGATTATTACCGATGGCACAACTTGATTTGCAGTCATTCTTTTTAGGGTTCCGTAGCCAAATGGCAAAAAACGGAACCTTTATAGATTCGTCATGTCTGTCTGTCTGTCCGTCCGTACGTCACAGCCACTTTTTTCCGAAACTGTAAGAACTATACTGTTGAAAATTGGTAACTAGATTCTGTTATTCTGAACCGTATTAAGATTTTCACCCAAAAATAGGGTTCCCCATACTTAAAACTGAAACTCAAATATTTTTTTTCATCAAACCCATACGTGGATAGGTCTTCAAAAATGATATTGAGGTTTCTAATATCATTTTTTTCTATACTGAATAGTTTGCGCGAGAGACACTTCCAAAGTGGTAAAATGTGAGTCCCCCCCCCTCTGTAACTTCTAAAATAAGAGAATGATAAAACTAAAAAATATATATGATGTACATTACCATGCAAACTTCCACCGAAAATTGGTTTGAACGAGATCTAGTAAGAATTTTTTTTTTAATACGTCATAAATCGTAAACCGCAATTTACCTTTCAAGTTTGTACGGAACCCTCAGTGCGCGAGTCCGACTCGAACTTCCCCAGTTTTTTTTACCGTTTATTCTACTTTAATTCACAGTAGTTGTTACTTCTCTATTCAGTTGCTGTGGATCCATTACTATTATTCTTAGTTTCAAATAAGTTTTAATATTTATTATCAAGGTTTATTAGGTATGGGCTGACATGACATCACCACCACACCCCACCTTCTCTTTTAAACTGAGTACTACCTCTTGATGAATACTATGACAACTGTCATTTATACTCGTCGAGGAAGATAGCCTGCGACGACCGGGGTCCTTTATGTACGCTTGTGCTGGCTTAGCTCGTAAGAAGGGCTTCTGATGTATGCTCAACAGGTGCTTTTTGTGAAGTCAAACTGACTTCAAGAATCCATAGCTGACCTCTCGTAAAAGCTGTTAGGGTCCAATTAAATCGTTTTTAATTTACAGTCAAAATGCGTGAATTAACGAAACTGTTAACGGTTAACCTCTCGTAAAAGCTTTTAGGATACAGTCAAAATGTTTCCAATTAAAGACTATCGCATCGGCTGACGTCTCTTGAAAGCTTTTAGGATACTGTCAAATTGTTTCCAATTTGAAACTATCGCATCGGCCAACCTCTCGTAAAAGCTCTTAAGATGCAGTCAAAACTAAAAAGGGACAATTAAACAAACTCATTACATTGTAGGTATGTAGGTAAATACGAATTTGTGTCACGAACAGGACACAGACTAAACCTCTCGTGATAGCTAGATAGTGGTATCGTTCTATTCTAAAATTAAAATCTCACAGAGAAATTCTACACACTGATCATTCAATGGTTTCTAAGAATTTGATAAAAGTGGATAGATATGTGCATTGTTTTTTTTTTATAGACTAATGCTTGATTGCAATCACATCATTTGGTAAGCAGTGATGCGTATTACTTTGTGTAATTTATTTCATCACCACTGCTCTCAAAACGGTGAAGGAAAACATCGTGAGGAAACCGGCATGTCCTGAATGAAAAATGAAAATGTGATATAGCGTGTGGTACAAGTGCAAACCACGATGAGATTACAAGCATAATTAATATAAAATATTCAAGTCTGTTACCTATTGGAGTAATGAAAATATCGAACTTCTTAGTCGATGCAATCTAAAGATAACAGCTTTTATACGCTGTTTCGGCTTATTCCCTATTTATTATTCCCTAAGAAAGTTGTCATAGCATAAGTGAATGAAAAAGTTTGAAAACCGTTTTGTGGATATAGTAGAACACGGGGGGGGGGTTTCCTTGAATTACCGTTACTATGGATGAAATTTAAAAAGCAAATATGATATTTTGGAGGTAGGCGGAACTGAGTGTAAAGTCCCGCAAACATCCGTTGAAAAGGGAGAATCCTTCGACCGGGTGTTATGTCTGGTGTGGGCAACTGTACGATAGATGATTTCGGGTTGTTGTTGCTCAAATCACGAGGAGAACTCAAATTGCGCGATGCAAGATTTCGTAGTCCCCTGCATAATTCCTATATGTCCAAAATTTTTTTCGATTTGTCTTCTTTATTTTTAATGAAGTTTGGTTTTAGAATTGTAAAAAGGTTTTTTTTTGTTTTCCGAAGAAAAATGAGACAGTCTTCAAATATAGCTCATAACAATGAGAAGTTATTTTTTCTCGATGTGAGCAGAGTCAGGCGTTTTTAATTGAAGCTGCGTGCCAATACTACGAGTACTATTATTACAAGATTATTACTACTGTGTGAGCTGCTCTGTCAAAGCCCTAATTTTATTTCTTAAAGCCATGGGGAACAATTTTATTACTAGCTATATAATACGCTGTTAAGTTAAATTTACTCTTAGGATTTAGTATTAGTATGGTTCTATTTTATTTATAAATATACTGTACAGGCCACGTAGCTGTTGCAACTGCTCTTAGACCCTGGAATCTCATTTATATCTTTTTATTCTCAAAATCCAAAATTTACGCTAGCACTAGCTCTGCACGCACTATTTTTGGCTTCCTTATTCGGCCAATAGGTTTTTTGTTTCTTTTTGTTACAATTCTTTCAAATTGTGTTATTTGTATTGTCTTTTAAAATTAACAAAATTAAACGTGTAATTGGTGAAAAGTGTCTCTTATTTTTTATTTTTCGCTACAATATGTGGCACCATATATTAATAAATTTATGGGTCATTGAATTAAGCCTTACTAACTTTTTAACTATATTCCCTATGAATCTTGTTTGGTTTCATAAAGATTTAAGAAATGGGTCCTCAATCCTGATACACACAATCCTCACTAAAGATATACACTCTCAGAAAATATTTACAAAAAGGGCACAAACATAAAATTTTAACAAGACAAGCGAATTATATCTGTTTAACCCAGTCAAGGACTAAATATGGAAAGAGAAATATTATGTATGTAAGGGCCTACTTTTACAATAAACTACCTTAAAACATAAAAGAAATCAAATCGTCATACATTTACAAGAAAACTTAAAATATATATTAAAAGATCTTTCTCTGCTTTTCGATTAATCATAAATAAATAATACTTAATATAAAATCATAAATTTATGTACAAATAAAAGGAACATAAAAAAAATAAAAAAACAAGTGTTCAAAAAAAAAAAAAAATATTATAGTCTACATATTATACAAAATAGTTATATAATTATAATTATGTACCAATATTAAACGAAAACATTTCAATGAGTCGCTTGTGTTCTGCACTATGTCGAAGGCCTAAGTAAACACGCATCAACTATAAAATTGCACCCTACCTCACTCGTTTTTGTGTGTAACTTCTTCTGATTTATTTATTTTGTTTGGCCTGCGCAGACGACGGACTTTTCTCAGCGGCGGAGAAAAAAGTACGCTCCGCGAATAAAAAGTCCGCCGCGGATTTACCGCGAACTTAACGCACACGGTGTGCGTGTTTATCCTCGTGCATACGTACGTCACTCCCGCGGACTGAAGTCCGTCATGTGCGTTACTTCGCCTAGTCACACGAGTTCTATTTCTTTTCGGGGACTCCCCCGTACTCTTTTGTCTCGTCCGTTCTCTGCATGTCCTCAGTTATTCGCGGTACTTTTAATCACTCATTTGCGTTACTCGATACAGTTGTAAGCGGGTTATAGCGGGTGACTTTAACCTAACTAACATCAACTGGCTCAACAGCGACAATAGTAATTTTCTAGTCCCCGAAATTGCTAATTGTTCTATTAATCACCTCTTTGCAGAGTTCATTGCGCTTAATGCCTTGGAGCAGTTTAATTGTGTCTGGAATGATAAATCAAAGGTTCTTGACCTAATTTTAGCTAATATTAGTAATGTTAACGTGTCCATTTGCAACGACCCCCTTTCGAGGGTAGACTCACATCACCCTCCTCTGCAGATTTTGGTTAAAATACATCCTGAAAAAACTCTTAGCTGCGGGGTTACGCCTACCCGTAACTACCACAAGGCTGATTTTGAAGCTATAGCACAAGATCTTGACTCTGTCGACTGGACTATATTTGAAACCTGTGAAACCATAGACGAAATGGTGGAAGTATTTTACGAAAAGGTTACGACAGCTATAAGCAACCATGTTCCCTTTTCATACAAGGTGAAATACAATAAACAACCACCGTGGTTTACAAAAGATCTCACCAAATTACTAAAGCAAACATACAATCTTAGAATTAGAGTGAATAAATATAATAACGCTATGGATAAAATTAGTTTATCTTTGCTAAAAGAGAGGTTATTAAATAAATCATCTTACACCGCCTATATTAAGACAATAGAAACTAGGATAAAACTTAACTCGAAATACTTCTGGACTTACATTAAACACAAGCGTAAAAATAAAAGTACAATTCCGGAACGAATGCACTTGAATGATGAAATAGCTGACAATAACACAGACATCTATCAATTATACGCAAAAAACTTCTCGTCCGTATATAATCGAAATAACGACCCCGTTTCCGCTTCACCACTGGCATGCAATTTGGAGAGTTTATCGAGCTCTGTAAATTTGAATGTTTTGGGTTGCTTATCGCTGACAGAGGATATGGTTGCTAGCAAACTAAAGTGTCTGGATGTACATAAGGGGCCGGGTCCTGATGGACTTCCCCCTATTCTACTTGCTAGGTGCTCTACGTCTTTCTCCAGACCATTAACTCTTCTATTTAACCACTCTCTTAAATCGGGTTGCTTCCCATCTGAGTGGAAAAAATCTAAGATAGTCCCTGTTTTTAAAAACGGTAGTAAGAATGACATAAAAAACTACAGACCAATTTCGATCATATCAATTATCCCTAAAGTGTTTGAGCTTTTAGTATATCCTTGTCTGTATAACCAATTGCAAAATCACATAGCAAGCAATCAACACGGTTTCATGCGGGGTAGATCAACACACTCGAACTTGGTAGCTTTTTCGGAAAATGTTATCGAGTTTGTGGACCAACGGATTCAGGTTGACGCAGTTTACACTGATTTCAGTAAAGCGTTCGATAAAGTAGACCACCAACTTTTATTGCAAAAACTTGAGAAGTACGGAATCTATGGTCCACTGCTGAAATGGTTTCATTCATACCTTAGTGATCGTGTAGCATTCGTTGTATTGAATGGGTCGAGATCTGAAGACTTCCGTGTGACCTCTGGGGTACCACAAGGCTCCCACCTAGGACCTTTGTTATTCAATATTTTCATTAATAGCATTATACATTGTTTTCATCATGCACAATCTTATTTATTTGCGGATGATCTCAAACTTTTGACCTTGCCTATAAAATCTATAGAAGACTCGTATATGCTACAGGCCGACTTGGATAGACTAGTGGAGTGGTGCAACAATAATAGGATGAGCCTAAATTTTGACAGATGTTTACATATAAAATTTTGTCGAAATAAGAAAGCTCATAACACAAAATATACTATTTCAGGCAAAACGCTTAGGGAGGTTGATAGTATCCGGGATCTGGGAGTAGTGATGGATAGTAAATTGAGTTACAATGCCCATTTAGACAAGATAATAGCTAACGCTAACAAAATGCTGGGCTTTGTATTAAGGACCTCCAAGCCTTTTAACAACCCAAAGACCAAAATTATTCTCTATGAAACGTTGGTCCGTAGCAATTTAGAATACTGCTCACAGGTATGGTCATTACAATGTTAATAAGCAGCGAATTGAGCGAGTCCAAAGAAGATTTTTAAATCATTTATCCTTCCGGGATAAAACCGCGTATCAACTGAGATCTTATAAAGACCGTATTGTGTACTACAAATTTCAAAGCCTCACCAATCGTAGAAAAGTTCAGGATCTTTGCTTTCTTCATAAAGTGATGTCTTCCAAGCTTAATACTGGTCTTTTGTCAAGAGTGAACATAAATGTCCCTAGTATTAGATTACCACGGTCCCATACCTACAACTTATTCAAGCAAGTTTGGCGCAAAACGAACCTGGGTGACAACTCTCCTCTTGTACGAGCAACCAAACTGTACAACGCTATATGCCGCAAAGCTGACGTTGACATAAATCACGACACTCTGATGTCGTTTAAAAGAAAACTATATAAACACTTTCAGGCGGATTCTTTAATTTATCACTTCAACATAAAATTAATCATTGAATTGGAAAAAAATTGTAATATAGTTTAATATATATATATATATATATTATATGCATGTAACCGTATTTTGTTTTGTGAAATCTAAGTTATCTAATTTAATCTAGGATTTTAATTTAGAATTTATTTAATGTAATTTAATTCAGGACATTTTATTTTAATTTAATTTATCCGTAATTTGTTTGACATGCGCATTCCTATCAAAATTTAATTTTGACATTACTTTTATTTTATTATTTTACCTCTAATAATGTTTAAATTTTTTTTTTCTATGCGTCATGTCATGCTTAATACTTTTGTTTAATATTTTCATAAGTATTTAGAGCCATGTTCACTCGTTTATGCATAAGCTGTGGTTACCTATAATTGAGTGTGCATTATAGGACAAGGTTACGTGTACCAATTTTAATTTCTAAGTTTTTTATTTTGTAACACTCGTTGGTGATCCTTAAATAAATAAATAAATAAATAAGCGATATATTTTAGCGGACAAAAATCCGTCGTCTGCGCAGGCCTTTATACCTGCGCAGACGACGGCTAAAACGATGCGCTAAAACGATGTATGTCAAGTTTGACTACGCCTGCTGGTTTGTTACATTGTTTTAAACTACTATGTTTTTCTTTATAAGTGAATGTATAATTCTTTTGAGAAATAAATATCTTTAACCGTAAGCATATTTGCCAAAATCAGACACTCCACTTTACCGAATTTGGTGAAATTATTGCATCAACATTCACCTAATTCTAACTGTTCACGGCTTTAGCTATGGTGCGTAAAATTTAACGCTATAATTGTTGCCGAGTTCAATGTACTAACTTTTAATATATGACTGTGTAAAAATGTAAGTGTCACTGGTCTCAATAAAACTTATTTTTCAATATTGTCGAAGTGGCCCATTTCTAATTCATATCAGAAACTAAAAATCAGAAAAAAACTCTTTTTTAAATATCAGAAACAGCGTTAGGATCAAATTTATAAGATAAATTTGAAAAAAGATAAGTACAATCTGTTCCGAAAAAATTATATGGATAGTGACATAATAGCTTATTTATGAATAAGCTATTATGCTATTAGCTGTTAATAAGGATAAGTGATACGCGCACAACTAAAAACTTTTACAGAGAAGTTTTTAGTTGTGCGCGTATCACGTAAAATGTACGAAATCGATGTAGATAACTTTTATACATTAAAATTATGTGTAACTTGACATATTACTTAGGCTTTGTTTCATCGCAATCGGTTGACTTCATCGAAAGATATACTATTCATTGACTGTTAGGCGGTACAAAGTTCGCCGAGTCAGCTAGTCTATAAATATAAAAGGAGAAACTAACTGATTGAGATATCAACGCACAGCCAAAACTACTGAGACTATGAAATTTTGCACAAGATTTCCTTTTATGACGTAGGAGCAGGAGCACTAAGGAGGGGATTTTGGAAATACGACCTTTAAGGGGGTGAAATGAGGGTATTTCGTTTGTATTCAAAATCTCATTCCGAGTACCAATATTCTAGAAAGCACAAATAGTAACCTAAGCAAATAATAAAAGATGTCTTTATTTGTTTTCAGAACTACCCCTAATAGAAATATTTAGGGGGTTTTAAAGACTGTATGGAGGATTTTCACTTCTTTTGGTCATAAACTTAATACTTGGCACAATTTCTAATCAAAATTAATAATGAAAACTGTCATTAATAGTTTTTCGAAACTTCCCTCAAAATACGGTATATAAAAGAAAAAAAGAAAAGAAAGAAAACATGTTTATTCTGCATGTTTGTTCTGTTTTGAGGTATTAAAGTTTTTATGTCAACAGTCTTGCGAACGAAGTCATTGGCAAAGTTCTAGTAATATCATATGATTTTTTTAGTAACCATTCACCATTTCAATTTTTTTAGTAGCATTCACGAATCAATAAAAAATAATGTATAAGCAGGAATCACATTTCTTTAGTTCATTCAGAAAGTCATATAAAGATATTATTGTTGTCAAAAGAACCAACCCGTAAGTTTCATTCTATTCTATTTTATTCTATTCTATAAGGATCGATATCTAATTGCAGGTTGTATCATTCTTATACGAGTAAGATCATATGCTAAAACTAACCGGTAATTATAGTATTGTATGTTCATAATTGTTCAAGTTAAACACAAAATTAATCAAAACTAATCAGCTCTTATCGCCTGTAACTTAAGTAATAATTTTCTCGAAAAACCGTGACAAATGGCCATTAAATTCTGGCGTTTATATTTGCGACTGTCGCCTTTCAACCAGGCAGTCTCGTGTGTGTACCATTGGCATTGTACCTTGAAAAATAGTCCACAAACAACGATGAAAATTAGGGTCCTGGTAAGTCAGGAGATTTAATAATAATAATTAGAATATATAATAAACTGTACTTGTGACATACACGTACTTGATATTGTAATGGCGGCGTAACGACATTTATTTGTCATGACGAAACTTTTGATAGATATGTCGCCACGTCGTAAATACCAGAATGCACCATAGTTAGTATGTTATTACAATATTTTCATTAAAAAAAAAGAGCATCGATACAGTTATCGTATTAATTATTTTCAGTTGTCACTCTTCGCTCTTGTCATCGCATGTCGAGTTGGTGCGGCGTCACCTAGTAAGCATCTAGATGTGGAAAATGGCCATAACGAAGTAAGTGCAACAAGATCAGACAGTCGCACAAAAAGAGAGACTGGCCATGACGCCAATAGTGCAGTTGGTAGCCGAGCTGTCAGTGAAACTGGAGGCGATAAAAAATCTCTGGATAGTTTGACAAGATCAGGAGGTTTCATAAGCGGTGAAGCTGGTGGATATGCTGGTGCAGAAGCTAGTGGTTTTGCCAGCGGCCAAGCTGGTGGCTTTGCCGGTAGCCAAGCTATGGGTTATGCTGGTGCAGAAGCCGGTGGATTTGCAGGCGGTCAAGCTGTTGGTCATGCCGGAGGCCAAGCTGTTAGTTATGCTGGTGCGGATGCGATTGGCTTTGCTGGCAGCCAAGTTGGTGACTTTGCGGGTGGTCAAGCTGGTGGCTTTGCCGGTGGTCAAGCTGGTGGTTATGCCGGTGGCCAAGCTATAGGTTATGCTGGTGCAGAAGCTGGTGGATTTGCAGGCGGTCAAGCTGGTGGTTATGCCGGTGGCCAAGCTATAGGTTATGCTGGTGCAGAAGCTGGTGGATTTGCGGGCGGTCAAGCTGGTGGTTATGCCGGTGGCCAAGCTATTGGTTATGCTGGTGCAGAAGCTGGTGGGTTCGCAAGCGGTCAAGCTGGTGGTTATGCTGGTGGCCAAGCTATGGGTTATGCTGGTGCAGAAGCTGGTGGGTTCGCAGGCGGTCAAGCTGGTGGTTATGCCGGTGGCCAAGCTATGGGTTATGCTGGTGCAGAAGCTGGTGGATTTGCAGGAGTCCAAGCTGGTGGTTATGCCGGTGGCCAAGCTATGGGCTATGCTGGTGCAGAAGCTGGTGGGTTCGCAAGCGGTCAAGCTGGTGGTTATGCCGGTGGCCAAGCTATGGGTTATGCTGGTGCAGAAGCTGGTGGATTTGCAAGTGGTCAAGCAGGTGGTTATGCCAGCGGTCAAGCTGGTGGATATGCAGGCGGTCAAGTAGGTGGTTATGCCAGCGGCCAAGCTGGTGGTTATGCTAGAGGTCAAGCTATGGGTTATGCTGGTGCAGAAGCTGGTGGATTTGCAAGTGGTCAAGCTGGTGGTTATGCCAGTGGTCAGGCTGGTGGTTATGCCGGTGGTTATGCTGGCGGTCAAGCAGGTGGTTATGCTGGTGGGCAAGCTGGTGGTTATGCCGGTGGCCAAGCTATAGGTTATGCTGGTGCAGAAGCTGGAGGTTTTGCAGGCGGTCAAGCTGGTGGTTATGCTGGCAGCCAAGTAATGGGTTATGCTGGTGCTGAAGCTGGAGGTTATGCCAGTGGTCAAGCTGGTGGTTATGCCAGTGGTCAAGCTGGTGGTTATGCCAGTGGTCAAGCTGGTGGTTATGCCAGTGGTCAAGCTGGTGGTTATGCTGGCGGTCAAGCTGGTGGTTATGCCGGTGGCCAAGCAATGGGTTATGCGGGCGCAAAAGCTGGTGGATATGCAGGCAGTCAAGCTGGTGGTTTTGCCGGCAGCCAAGTAATGGGTTATGCTGGTGCTGAAGCTGGTGGTTATGCCGGTGGTCAAGCGGGTGGTTATGCTAGTGGTCAAGCTGGTGGTTATGCCAGTGGTCAAGCTGGTGGTTATGTTGGCGGTCAAGCTGGTACCTATGCTATTGGTCAAGGTATGGGTTATGCTGGTGCATAAGCTGAAGGGTATACCGGTGGCAAGCCTGCCGTTATTTTTTTAAACCTGCTATTGTCTAAACTCAAACAACTCGTAAACAATTTTCTGTTAAATTTTCTAATTTTATTTGGAACTAAGAGAAAGAATAAGAAAGAAAGAAAATACGTTTATTTGGAACTGCACAGCAAAGTACCAACATATTTAAATTATTTGATTCTAAATTGACCACATAATGTTATCAAACCGAAATTTGTAAAATTTAATAAATGGTGGACAACAATGGTGTTATAGTTTATACTTATTTACATTTCAATTTTCCTAAGTCAGAAATGTTAATTAGAAAGAAAGAAAGAAAACATTTATTTGAGACTCGCACAGGACAAACAACAATAAAATAAAAAGTAACTACGTAATCTATAATTAATTCGTTATAAGTAATGCGGAAGCCATATTCTTCAAACCGCATAGAAATTCAAGACGGAAAAAGTTTAATAGTATTAACTCATCGTAGGGAGCTTACAATAACCTAAGCTTATTTAACTAATTTTCTTTTTCTATCAATATATAATACTTTAATTCTTTATTGTACACAAAAACATAACATAATATATGGAGATACAGACAGTTCATGTACAAAGGCGAGCTTAACTCAGCAATAACTTTTCACCCAGCAAACCTATGAATTATAGAGAGAGAGGGAGGATCCAGTGCACACTGCTTGCCATTCGACTATTGCGCTTGTCTGCCTTACTGCTCACTGCATATTACACTGCACAGATTGATGAATAACTCGAAAAAAGTTTGAGATCTATCACCAAATAATTACCTTTTAATACACATAAATACGAATTTATTTACCTTACATTTAAGTAAAACTGATCTGCTGCTGAACGCAAATTACTGTGGCTATACCGTAGAAAAGAAAAGAAAAGAGAGCAATGTGTATATACTTCATATACTTGTAGATACAAAAAAAATACAAGACTAACAAAATAATCATTACATTAAGACATCTAATAATAAATGCAAAGCAACTGGGAAAATAATTAGTGACAGCAAAGTTAGCTTGCCTCATGGACCAACAACAAAAAATATTCACGATAGTAACGAAATAGTAAAAACACAAGACATCTGCAATGCATTTAATGACTTTTAGACTGATCATATTACTCCAGATCACAATAAATTACCACCATAAATAGTCACAGTGAATTATTCAATCGTTTTCAGTTCAACTACACCAAAAGAGATAACAAGAACGACTCTCAAAAATAGTACAGGGATCAGTAACATATCCACAAATATAATAAAGAAAGTTCATCATATTATTTGTCATCCACTATCATTATTGTAAATCTATGTTTTGAGGTTAAAAAAACCGAGCAAGTGCGAGTCAGACTCGCGCAATGAGGGTTCCGTACAAATTTATCGACGAAAACAGTTTGATTCCCGAATTGAGTTATATACTAAGTTGGCAACACTGTGTTATATTATAAGCTTGTAACCTCTATAAAAACAATACACGCTATTTTCTAGTTCAATCGTTTATTTCTTTATTTTACACCCAAAATATCATCATGGTAGCAGAGCGTGGTTCACAGTAAACGCAGTGAAAACTAAGAAAGATTCTCAGGCGCAGTGAAAACTGATACTGACCGGCGAATTTTGTCCGTCATACATTTTTTTGAGGTTACCCGGCGAGGCGTGCTCGAACAGAAATCACGGAAAAATCTGAAATACGCATAGAAGATGTCAAATACAGGCCACAATCCATTCCATATCGACAGTTCGCAGTCCAAGCATATTTCGAACTCGAAGATTTGTGGACATGTGTTACCGGTACCAATACATTCAATACCGGTATCAATTCATTCAGATCAAAGGAAAGAAACCAAGGCAAAGTCTAAGTTAATTTTATTACTGGACCCAATCAATTACGTACATGTTCAGAGTGCAAATACATGTAAAGAAGTCTGGGAGTGTTTGGAACAGGCTTTCGATGACAGCGGGTTGTACAGAAGAGTAGCCTTGTTGAGAGATATGATAACAACTACATTGGAATCTTTCCGAAGCGTAGAGGAATATGTGAACAAAATAATGTCGACCGCCCATAAGCTCAGGAATATTAAGTTTGATATTGATGATGAATGGTTAGGTACGCTGATGTTAGCCGGCCTCCCTGAAGCTTATAAGCCCATGATCATTGGATTGGAGAGCTCTGGCATCAAGATAAGCGCTGATTCCATTAAATCCAAGCTCCTGCAGGAAGTTCAATGCTCAGATAATTCAGCATTCTTCACAAGGAAAAAGGCCATTCAAAAGAATCAACAAGATAAAACAAAAGTGTCTAAGGGACCGCGATGTTACAACTGTAACAAGCATGGGCATTTTGCAAAGAACTGTCGTGCTCCGAAAAATAAGAATGTAGAAAACACGGATGACACTAAAGGTTTTGTTGTAGCATTTTCAGCATCTCCTCAGAAAATGAATCCGGACCAGTGTTATGTGGACTCAGGTGCCTCTATGCACATGACAAATAGAAGTGACTGGATGTATGATGTCTCAAGTCCACCGATACCCACCATAACTGTTGCCAGTAAGACACCGCTACCCGTAGAAAGTATGGGAAAGGTCAATTTATTGTTAAATGGTAATAAAGAAAGTAAAATTCAGGTAAGACAAGTATTATATATACCTAAACTTGCTGCAAACCTCCTATCAGTCAGTGCTATGGTGAAAAGTGGCTGTAATGTGAATTTCAGAGATAAAGGCTGTGACATTTATGATAAAAATGGGAGGCTACTATGTTCAGCCACATTAGTAAATAATTTGTATTTATTAAATACCCACAGAGCAGTATTTTCTAACCTGTCATGTTCAGATAACCTAAATGATGTTGTCCTGTGGCATAGGCGCATGGGACACCTGAATTTTACAGATGTAAACAAGCTACCGGAGTGTGCTGAAGGAGTCCGTCCATTTACTGAATATAGTAAAGGTCCTATTACTTGTGTCACTTGTCTCTCGGGAAAACAGACCAGACTACCCTTCAATAACATTGGTTCAAGATCTTCACAACCACTGCAGCTGGTCCACACCGATTTATGTGGACCAATGGAGCAAGAATCTCTAGGAAGTATAAAATATTTTATCACCTTT
Organism: Mythimna impura; assembly: GCA_905147345.3. Classification (NCBI taxonomy): domain Eukaryota; kingdom Metazoa; phylum Arthropoda; class Insecta; order Lepidoptera; family Noctuidae; genus Mythimna; species Mythimna impura. The sequence continues at coordinate 14,020,981 of LR990357.1, read as the reverse complement.
ATCGATGATTACACAAGATGAGTTCATGTTTATTTTTTGAAAAATAAATTGAATGTTGTAGAAATTTTCAAAGATTATAAAAATAAAGTTGAGAATGAACATGACAGAAAAATAAAAGTAATTCGGTCTGACAATGGAAAAGAATATTGTAATAGAGAATTTGAAAGCTTCTTGACCAATCATGGGATTGAACATCAAACAAGTACTCCGTACTCTCCTCAGCAGAATGGTCTTGCTGAAAGGATGAACAGGACCCTGGTGGAAAGAGCAAAATGTATGCTGTTTGATGCTCATCTTGCAAAACAGTTCTGGGCAGAGTCAGTAGCAACAGCAGCTTATATAATTAATAGATCACCTACAAAATCCATTCATGGTTAAACTCCTATGGAGATGTGGACTGGTAAGAAACCGAACTTGTCTAACCTAAAAGTATTTGGCTGTGAAGTAATGACACAAGTACCAAAAGAAAAACGCCTTAAATGGGACTCCAAATCCAGAAAATTATTATTTGTTGGCTATTATGAATCAACTAAGGGGTATCGGATACTTGATCCAGATACAAATAAAATCATAAAAAGCAGATATGTAGTATTTTTAGAAAATGTGGAAAAATGTGATAATAATGTATACTTACCTTGTACATCTGACAGCAGCAGTCCAGGGATACAGACACCTAAAGAACCCAGCAAAGAAGAATTAGAGGATGACACAGATCATTCTTCTAGTGAGGACTATCTGTCTGGCGATAATAATGATTCATCTTACGTACCAGAGCAATCAATTGATCTCGAGTCACCAACACGAATTATAAATTTGCGCCCACGAAGAGCTGCTCAACATGCAGAAACAGATGACCATGATGTAAGTTACTTCTGTCCAATACTTGATTTAAATGATCCACAAACAGTGGAAGAAGCATTGTCATCTTCTTATGCCGACCAATGGAAAAAGGCTATGCAAGAGGAGTATGAGTCCCTGATTAAAAACAAAACTTGGTCACTGGTAAATGTACCATGTGGTAAAAGAATCTTACCATGTAAATGGGTCTTTAAGACTAAAGCCAACGAAGAAGGAGAGATTATTCGTTTTAAAGCAAGATTGGTTATCAAGGAGTATGCTCAGAGAAAAGGAAGTGACTATGATGAGGTATATGCTCCTGTTGTAAGATATACATCTATTAGATTCTTACTGTCACTGGCTGCTAAGTATGACTTAGAAATATTTCAAATGGATGCTATAAGTGCTTTCCTTCAGGGTGACATAGACACTGAGATATACATGTCACAACCAGAATACTTCAAAGAGAATGACAAAGTATGTATTTTGCATAAATCAATTTATGGGCTCAAGCAAGCTAGCCGGCAATGGAATCTTAAATTGAACAGTATTTTATTAAAAATTGGCTTACAAAGATCACAAATGGATCCCTGCATCTATCATTTAATAGATGAGGCAACAATAATATTTATTGCAGTGTGGGTAGATGATCTTTTGATACTCACAAACAATAAGGAGAAAACAACAGAAATTAAGGAAAAATTAAAAGGAGAATGCAGTATGAAAGACTTAGGTGAAATGAAGCAGTGCATCGGCATAAATATAAATAGGAACCAAGAGACAGGTGTAATTATGATAGATCAAGAAAAATATATTAACCTAGTACTGGACCGTTTCAATATGTCTCAATGCAAACCAGTTAGTACTCCGATAGAGGTGAATGCGAAATTCGATATAAATCCTGAAGATGCAAACAATAATATCCCATACAGGGAAGCGGTGGGATGTCTAATATATCTGGCACATGTCACGAGACCTGATATTACCTATGCAGTCAACAAGTTGAGTTAGTACTGTAATAATCCAGGAAATCAACACTGGCTTGGAGTGAAAAGAATTTTGAGGTATCTTCAAGGAACCAAGACCTTAAAGCTATGTTATACCAAAGATGACTCAAAGGATATAATTGGATACTGTGATGCTGACTGGGCTAGTGACCCAGTGGATAGAAGATCTTGTACGGGTTATTCTTTTCTGTTTCAGAATGCTTGTTTATCTTGGAATTCATGTAAGCAGCAAACCGTGGTACTCTCTACGGCGGAGGCCGAATACATGGCGATGGCGGCGGCAACTCAGGAGGCTCTGTGGCTACGGCAACTCCAGGACGAGCTCGGTCAGGGCGCAGACAGCGCTATACTCATCCACTGTGACAACCAAAGTGCAATAAGATTGGCATCAACAGACTGTTATAAACCAAAAACTAAACAAATAGATATTCGCCTACATTTTCTTCGAGAAAACATTGCTAAATCTAAAGTTAAATTTATTTTTGTTAATGGTTCCAACATGGTAGCTGATAATTTGACTAAGGGTACAACACTTGAAAAACATTTGTTCTGTATAAGTAAAATGGGTTTGCGTTCTGTGGGGAGTGTTGGCAAGTAGGAACGCAACCACATTATATACTAAGTTGGCAACACTGTTATATTATAAGCTTGTAACCTCTATGAAAACAATACACGCTATTTTCTAGTTCAATCGTTTATTTCTTTATTTTCCACCCAAAATATCATCACAAATTTATAGTTTTGAGAATTTTTCTATACTTGTGCTATGAAACCTTGCTTCATACCAAATATCAGGATTCTAGGTCAACGTGAAGTACCCTATGAATTTTGATTCCCTAGAGAGTGTTGAAATACATGTTTTTCCGACATAAACTGCCGTAACTTTTTTTTGTAACTCAGATAAACTATATGACGCACTGGACAGTCCTGCAGGCCAAAAAGAGCTATACCGGCTTACTAGAATAAGAGAGAGAAAGGCGAGGGATGTTTGTCATGTAAGATGTATAAGAGATGAAACTGGAATGGTTCTATCGGATGATGAAAAAATCAGAAAGAGGTGGAAGGAATATTTTGAAAGATTGATGAGTGAGGAAAATAATTGGAGTGGGGTGTTAGAGAATAAACCAGTGAATGTGGGATTAGTGAGAATGGTTAGTATGGATGAAGTCAGAATAGCAGTAAATGGAATGAAGAATGGTAAAGCCATTGGTCTAGATTGGTCTTGATTGGCCCAGTTGAAGTGTGGAAGTTATTGCGAGTGGATGGATGGACGTGGTTAGCTTTGTTCTTCAATAAGTTGTTGCTGGAAGAAGCCATACCTGATGAGTGGTGCAATAGCTCTTTGGTGCCGATTTTTAAAAACAAAGGTGATGTGCTTGAGTGCAACAATTATAGAGGAATAAAGCTAATGTCACATACTATGAAAGCCTGGGAGAAAGTTATTGAAAGGCGACTGAGAGAAGAGAGTGAAATTTCACAGAACCAATTCGGTTTTATGCCGGGTCGGGGTACAGCGGATGCCATTTTTGCTATACGCCAGCTGTGCGAGAAATACAGAGGTGCGCTAAAAACTTGCACATGGTATTCATTGACCTCGAAAAGGCATACGACCGGGTACCTCGTGAGGTTCTGTGGTGGGCCCTTAAGGAGAAAGGTGTGCCTGGGAAGTATGTGCAGTTGATCCGAGCGATGTACAGTCGATGCAGTACCCAAGTCCGGTCTACAGTGGGCACCACTGGCAGCTTCAATGTGGCTGTCGGCTTACATCAAGGGTCGGCTCTCAGCCCTTACCTCTTCCTGATGATAATGGATGCTCTGACGTCGGACATTCAGGAAGAGGCTCCCTGGTGTATGCTGTTTGCCGATGACATTGTGTTGGTTGCCGAGAGTGGCATAGAGGTCCAGAACAGATTGGAGGTGTGGTGGCACAGACTGGAGAGTGTTGGCCTGAAATTGAGTAGAAACAAAACGGAATACTTGTTCTGCGATTTCGGCGGTCTCTCCAATCCAGTGCCTTTATCTCTCGCTGGAACACCCATACCGATCTGCTCCGACTTTCGGTACCTCGGGTCACTCGTCCAAGGGGATGGTGAGGTAGACCGGGACGTAACACATCGGATCAACGCAGGATGGATGAAATGGCGACAGGTCACGGGAACAACTTGTGACCCACGGATGCCCCTCAAGTTGAAGGGTAAAATCTACAAGTCCGTGATAAGGCCTGTCATACTGTATGGATCAGAATGTTGGGCTATGAAAAAGACGGATGAAAAAAGATTGCACGTAGCGGAGATGAGAATGTTAAGATGGATGTGTGGTGTGACGAGAATGGATAAAGTGAGAAATGAGTATATTAGGGGAAGTTTGAAAGTGGCGCCAGTGACTGAAAAGTTGAAAGGGAATCGTTTGTCTTGGTATGGTCATGTGAAGAGGAGAGATGAAACGCATGTTACTAAAAGAGTTATGAGTTTACATGTGGATGGATGGAGAGGGAGAGGGAGACCAAAGAAAAGATGGATGGATTGTGTGAAGAGTGATATGAAAGAAAAGGAAGTTAGTGATAGTATGACGAGTGACAGGGCAGAATGGAAGAAAAAAACGTGCTGCGCCGACCCTAAATAACACGGAACAAGGGCAGGAAGATGATGATGATGATGATGATGATGATGAACTTTTTTTTGTTACTCAGAAGTTTGTTTTTTTAACAGCTTCAAGGGACTACAAACCTGAGTATATGATTTTAATTTCAACTTGATACCTCCACGCGTTCCCGAGATAAAGGGTCTTGACAGACAGACAGACGGACGGATAACAAAGTGATCCTACCGGGGTTCCGTTTTTCCTTTTTAGGTACGGGACCCTAAAAAGGAGTCTTCCCAGATAAACTCAAATTATCTATAAATAATTAAGCCGGTTAAGCCGTTATTGATGAAAAGTGAGAAAACTTCAATTATAAACTATCGACCAGTGGCATTAATACCCATGTTCTCGAAGGTCATAGAAAAAATAATACACCACCAAATATACAATTTTCTTGGAAATAAGAATGTACCGGTTGATGAACAAAAAGGTTTCCGAAAAAGTAAATCAATTTATGCGGTTATTTACTATTACTATTCCGTTTATTCATTTGTATATATACATATAAATTATATTTTTAAATATTTCAATAAAAAAAAATATATAAAAAGCCCTATTTACTATTATTATTTTATGTATCAATATATCTCGGAACCCTGAGATTCCGGACCTTTGGAAGGCGTACGAGGAGCCGAAACCAACTCGCAGAGGCCCTTTAGTCACTTTTAATGGAATGTGATACCAACCGACGATTATCCGTGTACGCGCTATGCTAGTGCACCCAAGGATAACCCCCGGTTGGTGAAAAACTATTGCGATATATGCTGCCGTGCTTGTGATATATACAGTAAGTAACATAGAGACCCTTTCGAGAAAAAGGCGGTCAAAGTTTTTTTTTTTACTTTTGTCTTTTCTCCCGAAGTATAAATTAAACCTACTTAAGTTTTCTAAAATGTTTTAGATAAACATGTGTTTGGTTAACAATTTGTATATTTTTATTTTTATGTAGTAATAATATTTAAATTGTAAAGCTTGAAAAAATATGTATGTTAAGGAATGACCAATTAAAAAATAACGTTTTTTTAGTAATTGGTACAGTAAGTGTGTGACTTACTGTAACAATCTTTAGTTTGAAGTACATACTGCAACAATGATTATGAAATGAGGTAAATGTTTAAATAGAATAACAAAAATTGCACATTTTGCCTAATGTTACTTGGTCACTTACTGTAATTATAGCTAGGAGCAATATGTAAACTTGTGGCATCTACCATGAACCATAATTAATTTCTCTTCCTCGATATTATTGGTAGATAAATGAAACAAAAGAGATCATATGAAATTACAGTTAAGTAGAAAAAGTACACAGCTTTATTAATACTATAAAGCCATCTGTTCTGTGAGCAATGTGCCCTGCCCACTGCCACTTAAGTTTGGCGATTCATCAGGCTATGTTGGTAACTTAGGTTCTCCTGCGTATATCTTCACTACACTGTTTCGGAAGCTCTACTGAGGTCGAGGTCACCGAGCGTTATACTGAGCTCCTCCGTTATAGTTTCAGCCATGACTACTGTGTCTTCGGCAAACCAAAGGTGAGTGATGTACTCGCCATTGACTTTAATGCCTAGCTCTCTCCATTCCAGAACCTTGAAGACATCCTCCATTGCGGCCGTGAACAGTTTCGGAGAAATTACATCTCCCTGCCTCACACCCCGCTGCAAGAGGATAGGCTTCAAGGTCTGGTCCTAAAGTCGGACTGACAAGGTGGTATTTTTGTATGTCAATGTAGCTCTTGGGTCATTTGCTAGATTTGCAGCGGGTTTAGAGATACTTTGCAAATACTTTGGAGCCCTTATACTGCTCAATCGCGTCTTTAATCCTCTCGGTATTGAAGCGATGAAAGTCGCGTTTCAGAGACTTCGAGATCCGTCTATTGAACTGCCAGTATCTGCACGTATCGTTTGAAGACTGCAGAATAATCTCACACCTCTTCTTCATGAGCTCGAGTGTTTGATCAGAGAGCCTCTAATTCTTATTTGTACAGTGAGTCTTGAAAAACGATGGGTTCGTAGGAACTGTCCATACGGTTGGGCCGTATGGACGGTTCCTACGAACCCATCGTTTTTTTTATTCTCCGACGCACGTCAGTCTCTGTTGTTGCGTGGTCCGTGACTGTAAAATTAACGTACTTGCACCACCCCGCACTACCCATTCGGAACCTAAACGCTTTAGAATATTTGCAGTAAGTAACGTGTTTATGTTCTACTTACTGTACTTATGCCAAGATAATACAATAATACATTTCGAAACGCTTAAGCATCAATATAGTATATGTATACTCTTACTGTAGATATGTTAAGGTTTAGTATACCAATGTTTTGTTTCCACACTTAATATAATTATAGCAAGTGGTACTTACTGTTAATATGTTTCAGTGATACTTGATAAAAACACTCATAACTTAAAAATAATAATAGCAAAATTACTTAATGTAGCAATACCTAGGAAATGGTTTTAACTTTATGAAAAAATCAACCGTATGTGCCCATACTGCAATCATAATAAGTATGCCTTGGCGCAAAACGTGTCTTACTGTAACTATGCTTAAGCTTATTTGATTTTCTATACGGCATTTTCAAATTTTAAATATACAGAAATGTAGATCTCAATCTCTACATTTCAAATATATACTTAACTCAATATCGACCAAAATGTGACTTACTGGTAATTATCATAAGCGCGGCAGTATGGGAAACAAAGACTATAAGGTTATGGTTTTTGGAATATTAAGTGGGCTGGTTACCAGGAACTATGTTAAGACTATGGCCCCTGCCTGAACAATGTTATTAATATCCATCGATAAAAAGGCAGGGGGTGACTTGCACACTCAATAAATGAGCCCCCAAAAACAGCCGCTAGCACGAAGTGACGTAGCAACAAGGAGGCAATATATCCTGAGGTGCTTGAGGAGTGGAGAGGTATACCACGGCTATCAAGACAATCCCGGAAGTACGGTCAAGATCCCTACCAGCACCTTACTGGATTATACATCCTTCTCCCGAGCACGTTTGCTCTTGCGAGTCTCCACTCAAGCCAGCCAATAAAGACAAGAGAGAGGTGGGAGCTTTGTTCCTCGTCAGTATTCACAACGGCCGGCCAATAAAGGCAAGCCGGAGATGAAGAACAAGAATTCTCCCGGGAGATTGGGTTCGTGGGGTCGCTAATGCCCAACAGTTCGCCACAAAACTGCCCTGCGGAATGTGTCTCTTTTAGTCTGGCCCCTCACCCTAGGTGTGTTACGGCATAGCAAACTCTACCGTTACAGACCTAGGGTTTTCTGGAGCAAGCAAACCCCACCACGACGTCAACGTAGAGATACGGCGATGGGGCTATTATTATTACTATTACGGTATATACTATTTTCTCAAGACAATTATGTCATGTATAGATAACACAATACCCGTTTGTGCCCTGTACTGTATGTGGACATGACAAAAGCCTTCGATCATGTTAATCATATTATACTTATCGACAAACTAGGAAGATATAGAATACGCGGCAATGGTATAGATTTTCTCACATCATATTTAAGCAACCGGCAACAATGCACAGAACTATCAAAAATAAATATTAAAACGAAGCGGGAAATCAATTAACGGTCAAAACCTAAAACGGAGAAGTGTGGGGTACCTCAGGAGATCGTATTGGGTTCCCCACTATATTTAGTGTACATAAATGATCTCCCAAAAAGTATCAATCGGGTGATTGATACTTTTTGGGAGTAACCGTATTATTTGCTGATAATTTTTTAATTTTTTTTTTTAAATAAAGATGAGTTATACAATTATGAACAATAAATCAATGATACGCTAAGGTAAACTATAGATTGGCTGCAGTCGAACACTTTAGAAATTAATTTAGTAAAGAGATGTATGTTTTAGCGACTACAACTACCAATTAATATTAGTCACAATGGACAGTCAGTTACAAAAACGAACACGACAAAGTTTATAAGGTTAGTGATAGACAGTCAACTTACTTGGAAACCGCATGTTGAAGAAATTTGTAAAATACCTATCAGTTTTGCTTTTGCTCTTTATAAGCTGTCCCAATTTGTGAAAGAAAGAAAAGAAAGAAAAGAAAGAAAAGAAAGAAAAGAAAGAAAAGAAAGAAAAGAAAGAAAAGAAAGAAAACAAAGAAAAGAAAGAAAAGAAAGAAAAGAAAGAAAAGAAAGAAAAGAAAGAAAAGAAAGAAAAGAAAGAAAAGAAAGAAAAGAAAGAAAAGAAAGAAAAGAAAGAAAAGAAAGAAAAGAAAGAAAAGAAAGAAAAGAAAGAAAAGAAAGAAAAGAAAGAAAAGAAAGAAAAGAAAGAAAAGAAAGAAAAGAAAAAAAAAAAAAAAAAGAAAGAAAAGAAAGAAAAGAAAGAAAAGAAAGAAAAGAAAGAAAAGAAAGAAAAGAAAGAAAAGAAAGAAAAGAAAGAAAAGAAAGAAAAGAAAGAAAAGAAAGAAAAGAAAGAAAAGAAAGAAAAGAAAGGAAAGAAAGAAAAGAAAGAAAGAAAAATATTTTATTTGGCATACGTACACAGATACACACAATGTGCTTAAATACTATTACTATTGTTCCTTCGTCAGTTTTTGATAGTAAATAAACATTTGCTTGTGACAAAGCAGTGAAATAAAAGTGAAAAAACTGTGCAAGTGTTATTTGCACAGTTTTGATTGATTCATCGATTTATTAATTCATCATTGATTGATCGAGTGAGTATGGCAAATACCAAAGTGCAATGATGGCACTAAGTGATGATGTTTTGTCTGTAGTTATTCCAATTTTGTATTTTGTATCAAATTGACTGTAGTTACGTTTTTATACGGAGTGACGTCATGGTGTCTCATAAAAAAGTTTCGTAATTATAGAAATTTCGTGTATCTCAATATAATTTTAGTAAACTTGGTATTTATTTTAAATGCCTATTGAAGGGGCTACGTGAACCAGCATAGTGTCAGAGACCTAAAGAAATAAGAAAACAGAAAAGCTTATGATTTACTACTGTACTGCATAATGTTTTTCTCACATACAGTTAAAAACTTCTGGTCGTTAATTATAAGCCTTATGTTTTATGTAGATTTTGTAAAATTTTTTAATGGGCATATAAAAAGGAAATATTTAATGAGTAGCGTATGTGGTTGGGGTGCCTTTTATATTAATACCAGGATTTTATTTTTCTGGCGACTGTGTATTGTTGATTGGTGAAGAAAGTGGACTAAAACTATTTCGTATCGCAAATTATATCCAAATAGCTGCATCATTTTTTATTATATTATAATTGTTTTTAGGGTTCCGTAGCCAATTTGCAAAAAACGGAACCCTTATGGATTCGTCATGTCGGTCTGTCTGTCCGTCCGTATGTCACAGCCACTTTTTTCCGAAACTATAAGAAGTATACTGTTGAAACTTGGTAAGTAAATGTATTCTATGAATCGCATTAAGATTTTCACACAAAAATAGAAAAAAAAACAATAAATTTTGAGGGTTCATTTCGAACTAAAAATTAAAAAAAAAAATCAAACCCATACGTGTGGGGTATTTATGGATAGGTCTTCAAAAATGATATTGAGGTTTCTAATATAATTTTTTTCTAAACTGAATAGTTTGCGCGAGAGACACTTCCAAAGTGGTAAAATATGTCCCCCCACCAGATGTCATCACCTCCAACACATCACCAACAGATGCTGACGGAGGCGGCGGCGCGCGCGCCCCAGCAGCCCGACCTGCTGCTCGCGCTGGCCGTGTGCGCCGCGCACCTGGGGAAGACGCCCGAGGTCAACATCACCAACAGATGCTGACGGAGGCGGCGATGCTCGCGCCCTAGCAACCCGACCTGATGCTCGCGCTGGCCGTGTGCGCCGCGCACCTGGGGAAGGCGCCCGAGGTCAACTTCATCAACATCACCAACAGATGCTGACGGAGGCGGCGGCACCCGCGCCCCTGCAGTCCGACCTGCTGCTCGCGCTGGCCGTGTGCGCCGCGCACCTGGGGAAGGCGCCCGAGGTCAACATCACCAACAGATGCTGACGGAGGCGGCGATGCTCGCGCCCTAGCAACCCGACCTGATGCTCGCGCTGGCCGTGTGCGCCGCGCACCTGGGGAAGGCGCCCGAGGTCAACTTCATCAACATCACCAACAGATGCTGACGGAGGCGGCGGCACCCGCGCCCCTGCAGTCCGACCTGCTGCTCGCGCTGGCTGTGTGCGCCGCGCACCTGGGGAAGGCGCCCGAGGTCAACTTCATCAACATCACCAACAGATGCTGACGGAGGCGGCGGCACCCGCGCCCCTGCAGTCCGACCTTTTATTCTGATGATAAGCCGGCTTTTCAGTATAACGTCTGTTCCCGACAGACGTCCTGAATAGCTGGTCCAGTAACCAGACCTGCTGCTTGCGCTGACCGTGTGCGCCGCGTACCTGGGGAAGGCGCCCGAGGTCAACTTTATCAACATCACCATGAGTTTATAAAACATATATTTTTTCTTACATACCTAGCCGTTACCGAGAAGTAGGCTTCAGAAAGTCACTGTTTTATGGCATTGCTCGGGCGCTAATTAAGGCCTTAACTTCAGCCAGATGTTCAAAGGACTATACTCCTTCATAATTAAAACGAACTTTTTACTACACAGTATCAAATATAATAAAACTATATATATTTCATATATAATATAAGAAAACTAACTAATTATTATAAAATTCAATCATAGTCGTCATAATTTTCACTTTTATTTTTATTTTATTTTCTAATTGAGAAAAAACGCTCTCGCACTATTTGATGGAATTACTCTCGCTCGTGTGAAACCAGCATTTTGGAATATTGTCTTTTCTTTTTGACTGAGGGTCAAACAAGGCTACGATTAACGGTATGGCACCACGTGATATTCAGACAGACTTTAGTCTATATAGCGTCATACAAGAAGAAGCAATTTACGCCAATGTCGTGTAAAGGAATGAAACAGAACGATGAGATAAATAAGAAAAAAAAGAAAGAAAGAAAAATATTTATTTGGCACACGTACACAGATACACACAATGCAGAAACAACATGTAAACACTTAATATAAAAAAAAATAAGAAAATAAAGTAACTAACATTGTGCCTCGCGCCTGCACCAAAGAGGTCCAATTCTGCAAAAATGAAATGCCAGACAACTTCGTGGTAGTTGCAACTTTGCCAGTTGAAATAGAGTATTATATGCTTTGCGAAAAGCAAAGCATTCCAAAAATACCACACAATGTGAATAATTCCACACTATGTGTGTCGCATTATGCGGACACCCCCAACAGTACATACTAGCGAAGGTATCTCTCGAGACTATATTATGTGCGCGGTAACGAAACCATAGCGCGATCTAATTCGATCCCAACGCCATCTAGGGAAGTAAGGGTTAAACTTTTACGACTTTACAAAGTTATAACACTTTTTAGGGTTTCGTACCTCAAAAGGAAAAAACGGATCCCTTGTAGGATCACTTTGTGGTCCGTCTGTCTGTCTGTCTGTCAAAACCCTTTATCTCGGGAACGTGTGGAGGTATCAATCAAGTTGAAATTAAAACCACAAATATACTCAGGTCGGCGGTTCCTTGAAGCTGTGAAGAAATCAAACTTCTGAGTTAACGAAAAAAAGATACTACACGCAAAAAACATCGTGTACATAACATCCACCTTGTGGGAGGCCTTCCAACGCTGCGTTTTCCGGTGCACGGTCGCCACTCTAGTCTAATATTCTTTATTCCTCTTGTATTAAACATAATTTTGATGGTTGTTAAGAGTAATAGAGATTTGTGGTATATTTTTCATAATAATATTACGGCAAATTAAGGAATTACTCGTGAGCCTGCTGTTAGCCATCCGCCGGACGCTGATGTATAAAAATATTGATGTGATAATAAAGATAATTATAGATTTGATTTTTTAAGCTGCATATTATTTATTTGTTTTGATTTGCTCACCAATAATATCGAAAAAAACGATATACATTATGTATTCCCTGAAATTACATGAATAACTTAACGTCAGCATGAAAAGTCACTCATGTAATTTCATAAACCATTGCTCTTGACCTGTGTTTTCTAAAACTAAGTCAATCAAATATAATAATAACAATAATATTTTTTTTTGTTCCGTTCTTATTTTTATTTAATTTATTCACCAAAAACTTAACAAAATGCATTTTATCCGCCAAATCACGAAAAAAAGAAGATAAATCACATAACAATACCAAAAAATATACAGAGAGTCAATATTTTTACAATAATTGACTGATGATGTAAAATGCTGACAAGAAGCCGGGCACGTTCTCAAAACACACACCCAACATCTTCGGGTTCGTCGCTCAGCTCCGCCTTGCAGACTCCGGGACCATTTTTTTTTTTTGCCGGGGTGGAAAATCCTCATGGATGTCCTTCGCCTGGGGCAGGCGAAGGGGTCTGTCAGACTCTTACTGACTAAAAACCACCCCGGTGTTCCCTCCCACACTTGGACCGGGGATCGTGGGAGCTGATACGCCATCCATGATCCCCGGCTAGTACCGCCCCGCCTAAACGGGCCACCTCAGGCTCGGGGGGAGCGTGAGGTGTCCTCCCTCCGCGACGTCCAATAGGGGCGCGCGTGGAACACTACGCGCCACCGCCTCGGGTCCAAATCCATTGGTAAGAAGACAAAGAACATCAACTTTTGTTTTGAATTATGAAAATTGTGAGAGTAAGAGGACTATAAAAGAGTATTTGTGAACTATATTATTTTGGATTTACGTTAATTCCCTTCGCTCCTGCATGTCGTATCCAATCCTAAGGAATAGAGTTATGAGGCTTCTGCCATTGGACAAAACACACTCTTTATAGTAATTAACTTCTTTTAACGGCCTATTCACCAGTCACTAAGACAATACAAAACTTAAATAATCGTGACGCATCGTCAGTCGCTTGCAAAACTGGACCGAGTGTGAATTAAAGAGATACTATCCCTAGCTTTCCTTAGAACGATATTCAATACAGTTTAGGGAGCTTTGTGACGCCTTCCGCCTCTCCCTGGAAGCGCACGTAAATCTAGAGCAATGTAAAGTATTCTGCTGTCAGTCAATCGTTAGGGAGAGGTAGCCGTCACTAACGTTTGGTGGTTCGTGGTCTCATTATAGCTCAAACATGTAACTAATATTAATTTGGTTCAGCCTTCAATCGGCAGTATTTCAGTCGTGGCTGTTTACGGTGATTAAATCATTTTAGTACACAGTATGTTAGTACGCATCAAGTTCACTCCAAAGAAAGACTTTGGCCGAGTTTCTAACACCAAACGCAAGCTTAGGTCATCTTGTCGTAGAATGAAATGAGGAAGGATATAACACTTAACACACACTCATTCAGTCACCAACACAATCGCAGAGATTCACTCACGTGCTTACACACTACACTACTTATGCGAATACCAGACAACAATCAATGCCCATCCATTCGTACTCCAAATAACACACACAGATCTGTATTGTAAATATTAAACAAGCCTAAATTTGACTTAGTCCATGTGTATCGTGATACTAGCACTCCTAACAATTTCAACGGGACATAGCCGTTTAGTATCTACCTAGCCAGCTATGAGTAGCTTAACTCGCTTCTCCGAGACTTCTCACCGCCACCAGGCTCCCAAGCTAATTATCTTGCGTGGTCAAGCTCTCTCTCCACTCGCTTTGCCTTACGCCCCAGAATTCCCTAAAAATACCACGTTTTGCTAACCTTCTCACACTTTCGCATGATAGCTTAATTGCTGTTTTTGTAGTTTCTTATTTGTTTTTAAAACTTGGGTCGTTTGAGTCCCGCCTACTATTCGTCTGGCGTGCACATGAGCTTGTGTGCCCTTTTTTGACTAAGAAATCGCCTACTTTGTTAATTTCGTCGCTTTCCTTCAGGTGAGATAGCGGTCAAGCGCGAACCTATCAATAATAAAAAAAAATCTTTACAATTTATTGTGTTAAAATATTTCTTTGTGAAATATGAAAGTATCATTTTTCACAAAGAAATATTATAGAATCTATTTTAATGTGAAAGGAACAATTACAAAAAACCACTTTTTTGTAATTGTTCCTTTCACATTAAAAAGACAATTTATGCCCCTTCGTTCGGCGCCAGGCGTGGTATTTAAAAATAAATGTAATGTTTTGTTATTAATTTGGAGTAAGTGACAGACAGTCACACTTTCATTATACAGGGTGTTTGGTGCATCGTACGCCAAATTGAAATAGTCGACGGGAGAGGTCATGTGCTATCATTTCAGACCCCTAAAAACTTCTCATGCCCTGTGGATTTTTTTCATCGACTTTTTATGGTTTTATGAAAATAAGACCCAAATTTTTCATTCAAATACAGATTTAAAAAAATATATAAGTCGTAGACTCTGAATTTTAATTTTATTTAGATGCGTATTGTATTAGAGTACTTTTAAATTTAAAATTAGTGACATTAGCTATCTAGGCTTTTTTTAAAATTAATTGCAATGTTTTGGACTTAAATTAAAGCTGTTCATGTTACAGCTATTTACATGGCTATAAAAAAAAACCAAAAGCGACCGGAGTCTTCCTACTTCCTCAAAAATTCTCTAGTTTATCCTCTCGCTAGTGATATGCCACATGCCATAAACATCTTTTTATAAATTTGTCAATTCGCTAGAATTGTGAATCGAGTCACATAAGACTAATATTCCTGAAAACCCTATTAAAAATGTTATCTCACTCTTATAAGGTAAAATCTGTCTCGTATCTCTCTTTTCGTGGGTTTTACTAGAAAAAAAAAAAAATGAAATTGCATTTTTAAAATTTATTTCATAATTTTTACAAATCCTGCCCAAATTGTTGGCCTTTGTTGTAAATGCAGGCCCAACATCTGATTCGTATTTCGACAGTTGTTGTACGAAGTCGATTTCCTCCTTAATTGTATTGAAAGCCGTTTCAGTGCGTTATTTGCAAGTTAGTCTTATATATTTTTTTTAAATTTGTATTTGAATGAAAAATTTGGGTCTTATTTTCATAAAACAATAAAAAGTCGATGAAAAAAAATCCACAAGGCATGAGGAGTTTTTAGGGGTCTGAAATGATAGCAGATGACCTCTCCCGTCAACCATTTTAATTTGGCACACGATGCACCAAACACCCTGTATATCTTTGAGGTGACAGTATTTGTTAAAACAAACCGACAGCTTTTCAAAATAAGATCCCCCACTGATCCCCGATTAAGAAAAAGAGAATGAAACATTCTTTGTATTAATCGCAACCCTCTTACTTAAAAGTATTTATCGAATGGCTCCAGTTATTATCAATAAAATTTCACGACACATAAAGAATCTTCTTAATAGTATGTTTAAAAAGAAACTGAAACAACTTTTAATACATAAATGTTACTACTCTGCAGTTGAGTTTATGAAGGACACCATCTGACATTTAGTTTAATGCAATATGACATTTATATTATTATTATTTTGACATTGGAACCTAACCTATTACCTACATGATTTACAGAGGATACTGCTGCTCATTCCCTGCTACGTAATCTGTGTGTGATAAACACATAGAGAACACAACGCACATAGAATATTACCATCTCAGCAATTGCTGGGCGTCCGACCCTGGCGCTGGTTTTTAGCTGGCACCCCATAGTGAGACATGGACGACGGTAAAAAATTCTATATTAAGTATATATGTTAGTAGTAAAAAATATACACTTAAACTAAATACCTATCGATGTTTGAGTACTTGTGTAATTATTTTATTGAAATACGTAACTAAAGTATGATATAATATGTCCTACAGATAAAACTATTATTGCTAAATGTAAAATATTAGACGTACTCTATTTCTTTCTTTGCTCTTGGTTCGTTTCAATGTATGAAAGGTTCATCTAATAGTAAGTGATTGACTGATTTAGTGGTACCTAATCTATATAAATAAAAATCAATGTTTGTATATGCTTGTACTATAGGCGTGCCTAAACCATTGATCAGAATATAATGAAACTTTGGTAAGGTGTTCTGGGGACGTTCGAGATGGTTCCTGGTCTAAAAAGTCTACATAAATCTGGAGAAAACAGATTTTGACGGGTTTTCACTGACAGATAACTGATGTTACAAGAAGTAACTTAGGGTACTTTTCATTTTCCTAAGGGATGCGCCTTCAAAACTACTGAATAAAAAATTTGACGGAACTTTAATTGGGATAGCATTAGCTATAGAGTTAATGTTATAATGAGTAATTTAAAAGCGTTCACTACCCCTCACGCGCTATTTTGCTCAAAAACTATGATTTTCAAACCCGTTTATATCCATTGATGATTTATTGTACAAACCTGTGATTTACTGATAACATTAGGAAATATTCTTGTCTAAATAGTTACACAGGATTTTATTTTAAAATACTATTTTATTTTATTTTTAAAATTGTATTTTCAGCGCGCGAGCGGTTTCATCCGTACTCATCCCCAGTCCCAACTCGCCCGGTCCCTATATAATCTACCTATTATTATTCATTTATTATATACTTTATTGTACACCATTACAAATTCAAAAGGAAAATAAAACTAAAACACATACATACAATGGGCGGCCTTATCGCATTCCGCGATCTCTTCCAGGCAACCTGGAATGGACAGTAATTGCCCGAACAAGAAATGGGGCTGTCATTGGTGTGACAAAACAAGTATTAAACATATATATTATAATAGATACACAGATATATACATATGCTGTATAATAGATACATATATACATACATAATTATTAAAAACTATAGACAGAAATATAAATGACGACTATCGATATTCACAGCGACAGGTAATGTGGATAACGAGTCTTTTAAAAACAGGCAACGATTGAGCGCGTTTAATTGTGTCTGGTAATTCATTCCACAGACGAGCAGCCTGGACAGTAAATGATTTATCATAGAAAGTCGTGGTATGGATTGCTATTTGGATTGGTGGTATAGCTAAAAGGAGTAAAATTACTGATTGTAAGAGAAGTGTTTTAGATGTATTTTTCTAAAGAAACTGGTTTCAATGGTTTTTTTTTTAAATTAATTTAAAACATTGAAAGAATTCACCACGACACCAAGAAGGAAAAGCTGGGTCGGGTGGTCATCCTAAATAGAAAATGAATTTTGCATTATGAAATCAATTGGACAACAATTTGCGAATAAAAATCGATTACACGATCAAATCCATTACTTAAAAAGAGTCTACGCTAAATGAGACTCTTTTGTCACGTTGCTAAGGTTCATTTCATTTTTAACTTTGTCAAAATAGGGGTTAAAGCCAGTTATAATACCATTTATTCTATAGTAAAACATTTATTGTATTGCTTATAAAATACTTTTAAATTAATACATACGGATAATCAGCGCTTATCAACATATAAATAAGAAAATAATTTGTTTTGGGTGACCGTATCCAAAGGCAATTTATTTCTAGCTTTTATATCGGCTATAGTTCCACTTCGACGGAACCAGTCAGTTTTTGGTCGGCTACCACACATGGCAATGCTGAAGCCCATCAAGATATCGGAACAAATAAATATGAAAATATATTCACTGGTAAGTAGGTGCAATTTGTGCATAATGCCCTAACTCCCGGGCAGTGCTATAAAAGAGTGATTTTCTGATGCCTACACCTCGGTAACGGCTAAATCAATAGGTTTGATAAAAAAATGATTATTATAGATTCATGAACAACATTATTAATAAATGGTTTTTTCGTAAGACTAATACTTTAGCCATAAATTTTTTTATTAACATGATATTTTTTTGTTTGTTTTCCCTACTTCTTTCAAATGGTTTTGATCTTTAGAAATATGTTTACACAAAAAAAATGCTGGTAATTTAAATCAATAAATAATTCACAAAGAAAATGGATTTAAAAATCAGCGGGCATTTAAATCTGGGCGCAACTGGCCAGAATTAAATGCACAGATACTTGCATTGCATACACATTACATTTATTATTGCATTACTTGCTTGTGTGCATTTAATTCAGACCAGATATTCAAGGGACTATACACCTTAATATCAATAAATCAGTGGCCGTAGAGACAACGTGTTTACGAGTAGGGACTGCCAATCAGCAAGGGTAAAAAGCTTTCAGAGTAGATGTAGTGATGATGATTGCAGAGTTTTTGGTAATAGATGGCTGGGAATGGCTAACGATTACTACCAAGACAAAATTATTAGTGTAGGTTCTAACTGAATTCCCGATATAGTAACTGTTTTGGTTCGTTTACTAATTTATGTATTTGCTAGCTGTCGTCCGCGGTTTCACCCTCGTCTTTGGTTACTGCTCCCATGTGTATAAATGTGATAATATAATTATAGCCTTCTTTGATAAATGGGTTATTCAACACTAAAATATTTTTTTAATTTGAATCTGACGTTGCTGAGTTTAGCGCGTCCAAACTAACAATTCTTTAGCTCTATATAAAACGTAACTGGAATAATGCACACTTTTATACACCTCAATTAGATGATCAATTAGATGTGGGAGCAGTGGTGGCCGAGTGGTAACGGCCCCGACTTACCGAGTTGTAGGTCGCGGGTTCAAACCCAGCCAGGCGCATTGCTTTGTGTAATTTATTTCATCACCACTGCTCTCAAAACGGTGAAGAAAAACATCGCGAGGAAACCGGCATGTCCTAGAACCAAAAATTCGAAGACTTGTGACATTCACCAACCCGCACTGGGCCTGCGTGATGGATTACGGCCCATTCCCTCTCCTAGAGAGGAGGTCTGAGTCCCAGCAGTGGGAACATTAAAAGGCTGATTATGCTATGCTTTATGCTAATCATAATATACAACCTTATTTTTAGTATGACATATGTCTCCGAAATGTGGACGCTTACCTCACTCAAAGGGCAATGGAAAGGGCTATGCTCGGAGTTTCCTTGCGTGATCGCGTCAGAAATGAAGATATCCGCAGGAGAACCTAGGTTACAGACATAGCCCAAAGAATCGCCAAACTTAAGTGGCAGTGGGCAGGGCACATTGCTCGTAGAAAAGATGGTCGATGGGGACGAAAGGTTTTGGAATGGCCACCACGTACCGGAAGACACAGCGTTGGAAGACCTTCCGCAAGGTGGACTGATGACCTGGTGAGGGTCGCGGGAATCCAATGGATGCGAGATGCACAGGACCGGCCATTATGGCGACATTTGGGGGAGGCCTATATCCAACAGTGGGCGTCTTTCGGCTGAAATGATGATGATGATGATGATTTTTAGTACGAGTATTATGCGAAACCTGAATATATGTAGTTTGTTCCGAATCAGTAACTGAGTCGATTCCAATCATTTTTACACATGTTATATTTTTTCTAAAAATATTTTTAAAATGTCACAAGTTGGACACCACCGATACTAAGTATAATATAGGTCACAGCCTCACGCCGGGCCTTGGTACAAGCCATGATCCGAAGCGAGGAGGAGTGGCAGGCGGTCGCCTCCTTCTGCGAAGCATGCTAGCAAATGAGGAGGCCGCACGTGCACGCGCGAGGGCGCGGCCCTCACGCCCCAGCCGCCGGGATCCCGATTCCGATTTCCGGCAACCGTAGGCGCGGGCTTGCGGACGGCGAGCAATGGGTAACTCGCCGTCCGGACCGAGCCCAAGTCGTCGACGGCGCGTACTGTTCCACGCGCTCAAGGAGATGTCAGCTAACCGTAGGGGCCCAGCCTACTGGGGCTAAGGGTCTGCTTCTGAAAGGAAGACTTAGCCCTGGTATAAAAGGCAACGAAGGAACAGGAGTGGGTTTTTAGTCAGAAAAAGTCTGAGACACCCTACCGAAAAAAAAAGGTCACGGCAGTTCATAGTGGGCATAAATAAGACACCAGTGCACAGCTGGGTACGGGAGCAAAACAACCCCTCAGTCGCCCGGATGACCCTGTGACCATGTTTTTGTGCGGACAACCAGGTAACACAGCATAAGCATAATCAGCCGTTTAATGTTCCCACTGCTGGGACTCGGGCCTCCTCTCTAGGAGAGGGAATGGGCCGTAATCCACCACGTGGGCCCAGTGAGGGTTGGTAAATGTCACATGTCTTCAAATTTTTGGTTCTAGGACATGCCGGTTTCCTTACGATGTTTTCCTCCGCCGTTTTGAGAGCAGTGGTGATGAAATAAATTACACAAAGTAATGCGGCAGGCTAGGTTTGAACCCGCGACCTACAACTCGTAAGTCGGAGCCGTTACCACTCGGCCACCACTGCTCTTAAGTATTTAGGTAACATAACAAGCTTATAACTTTGTGATTTTTCATGATACGGTTATGAAATTTTGTACATAAATTCTTTACATAAAAATACTAGACACGTGTTTCAGGTTTCGCATATACCGTTACCACTCGGCCAGCACTGCTCTTAAGTACTTAGGTAACATAACAAGCTTATAACTTTGTAATTTTTCATGATACGGCTATGAAATTTTGTACATAAATTCTTTACATAAAAATACTAGACACGTGTTTCGGGTTTCGCATATATCGTTACCACTCGGCCACCACTGCTCTTAAGTACTTAGGTAACATAACAAGCTTATAAGTTTGTGATTTTTCATGATACGGCTATGAAATTTTGTACATAAATTCTTTACATAAAAATACTAGACACGTGTTTCGGGTTTCACATATACCGTTACCACTCGGCCACCACTGCTCTTAAGTACATAGGTAACATAACAAGCTTATAACTTTGTGATTTTTCATGATACGGTTATGAAATTTTGTGCATAAATTCTTTACATAAAAATACTAGACACGTGTTTCGGGTTTCACATATACCGTTACCATTCGGCCACCACTGCTCTTAAGGTTACACTAGTCGATACTTTTTCCAAATAAATTTTGGGGGGGTTTTACTCCACAGTTTAACATTGTACATCTAAAATAAAACATGATATGTTTTTATATTATTATTACTTTTGTCTGTGTGGAAACAGAAAAACAAAAAAATATTGCCATTAAAAAGTTATGAACCAACAAAGTTTCTGTTTTTTGATGATTTTAACGCAACTTTAGGTGTAAAAAAGTAACAAAAATCGTTTAAAATCACCAAAACGAAGTCGGTACCGACAAAGCTTTATTATCAAAGAGTTCTATACAATTTATTTGTAATAGATTTATGCAGTGGTTTTTTCATAAAACTTTATTTTTAAAAGCACTACTTTCAGATTTTACGCACCGTCTAATGTCGTTTCAGTTCGGATCGGTGTTTGTGTGCGTGCGAACAATACGTTGTTCATATAGACTAGCGTCTAACTGCTTATACTTGATATTATCGCTGTCGGACACAATGTCAGATGAGACATCGCATTTTTTGGCCTCTCCCATCAGCGAGTTCTAGCCCGCGACTAGTTCAGCCTTTAGTACTTAGTAGCATGACAAGCTTATAACTTTGTAATTTTTCATGATATGGTTATGAAATTTTGTACATAGATTTTTTACATAAAAATACTAGACGCATGTTTCAGGTTTCGCATGTATTAAAACTAATGTTGTATATATTGCAGGGATATGATAAAAACAGAGATTTGGTCAATTCCCTAAGTGATTTGATCAAATAACGGAGGATGTTAAAATAACAACACTATTTTATCATTTCCCTGAACAAATCTAGGGATTTAAACAAATACCAGAACTCGTTCCGTGAAATGACAAAAAAACTTTTCTATGATTTTGTATTTGTACCGTTTATTTGTAATTATTTTTTTTTCTTACAGGCTCATCTATTCGTTTAGTACTTTGTATGCTTTGGTGTATAAAGTTTCAGAGCTACTATAAATTATTATAATTATGTATGTAATTACAAATAAACGTTTACAATACCACAGAAAAGTTTTTGTTATTTCACGGAACCAGTTCTGGTATTTTTTATGTAAGCACAGAAATTTAAATAACAAAGTAAAGCGCCTGCCTGGGTTCGAACCCACGACTTACAACTCTTAAGTCAGGGCCGTTACCACTAGGCCATCATTACTGCTTCTTACTGATTTCTGTAATTAGTAGATATTGACCATGAAGTAGACAATTTACAAAAATACCTGAAAATTTCGATAAATCAAAATATTCCTATCTAGGCCCTAAGTAATCGTGCCAAGAGTTTTGTTTTCAAGTGGGAAATCATCTTATGTCTTCTCTTGCTCTGGGGTTTTTTTTTTTTTCGGTGGGAAAATCATCTTATGACATCCCCCGCCCTTGGGCGGGGCGGGAGATAGTGTCAGACTTTTACTGACTAAAAACCCACTCCTGTTCCTTCGTTGCCTTTCGTACCAGGGCCGAGTCTTCCTTTCAGAATCAGACCCTTGGCCCCAGTAGGCTTCGACCCTGCTAGGCCCCTACAGTTGCTGACATCTCCTTAAGGCGCGCGTGGTACAGCACGCGCCGTCGACGACTTGGGCTCGGTCCGGACGGTTACCGGACGGTCGGACGGCGAGCCACCCATTGCTCGCCGTCCGCAAGCCTGCGCCTACGATGGCCGGAAATCGGGATCGGAATCCCGGCGGCGATTGGGGCGTGAGGACCGTTGCCTCACGCGATCGGCCGCCTCCTTTGCTAGCATTACTGCTTCGCAGAAGGAGGCGACCGCCTGCCACTCCTCCTCGCTCCGGACCATGGCCTGTACCAAGGCCCGGCGCGAGAGATCGCCGCCGCCGATCGCCCCCACGAGGACACGGCGTTGCTCTGCCCAAGCGGGACACACCTCCACCGTGTCCTCCGGGTGGTCCACACAATGGTGACACCCGGGCGTTTCTTCCGCACGAATCCGGTGCAGGAACCTCCCGAACTTACCATGTCCGGTGAGGACCTGCGTCATGCGGAAGGTAAGGACGCCGTGTTGCCTTTCCAGCCACTCCTCAAAGAGGGGACTTACCGCCATAATTATGGCGTGCCCATTGCTCTGGGGGGTGGAGTTGGAGGGCGTGTCAGACTTTTACTGACTAAATCCACACCTATGTTCCTTCAGTTGTCTTTTGCATTCCAGGACCCTGAGTATATCCTTTTCAGAACCAATCCCATGACCCTAGCAGACATCAGTCATGTTGCGACCCTATAGTTTGCTGATATCACATTGAGGCGCGCGTGGAACACTATGCGTCGTTGATGACTCGGGCTTGGTCCTTATAGGACAAGTGGACTGCGAGCTACACTTTGCTCGTTTTCCATCCTGTCAAGGGCTGAGGGAATATTCGAAAGAGTTACTGTGGCCTTGAAACGCAAAGACCAATTGAAGGACCACAGGTGGATTTTGGTAAAGGTCTAATACGGTCCCTCGCCCACTCAGAGCAGGGAATGATATTTTTGATGACAATCAATCTCAAAAACAAGTTATCAAAATCGTTGCAAATTAGCTCGAATTCAACTCATTTGATTTACAAGTTACCTTTTAAATAATAGTGGCGATATACCTTGTCTAAGCCCAAAAGCTGGCTTCTCATCAGAATAAATTGAAAACTCCGATGCAGTGCCACCTGCCGAGTCCTGTCGGTGTCTGGAAACCGTCCAGGGACTCTCAAATATACACACAAAGTTGGTCTAAATTATACATCTGTCAAGTCGATTAGGAGGAATTAGGTCAAAATGCAAGTAGAAAAAAAGAAAGAAAAGATGTTTATTTGGCACACAATGAACAAACAAGTATTGAAAACTTAAATTAAAAGTAAATGTATCTTTATAATTATATAAAAGCGAAATACCACTCACTGATTAATCACGAAATCCCAGAAACTATAACACCTACAAACTTAAAATTTTGGCAGGTAGGTTCCTTAAAGGATGTAGACATCCGCTAAGAACGGACTTTACGAAACTCCACCCTTAAGGGGGTTTTTTTTTTAAGGTGGGAAATCATCCAAATGACTTCTCGAACTCTGGGTGGAGCGCGAGGGCGTGTCAGACTTTTTATTCTAGGACTACGGGTTTCCCTTTCAGAAATTCTCCGCGGTCCTAGCTAGCAGGCATCGGCCTTGCTGGGCCCCTACGGTTTGCTGACATCTCTTTGAGGAGCGCGAGGATCACTACGCGCTGTTGACGACTGGGCTCGGTCCGGTTAATTACCGAACAGCCGGACGACGAGCTACCCAGTGCTCGACGTCCGCAAGCCCGCGTCTACCGTGGCTGGTAGTCGGGGTCGAAATTACGGCGGCTAGGGCGTGAGGACCTTCGTTCCCTCACGCGTGCAGCCTCCTCCTTCGCTAGCATTACTGCTTCACAGAAGGAGGCGACCGCCTGCCATTCCTCCTCGCTCCGGACCATAGCCTGAACCAGGGCTGGACGCGAAAGGTCGTTGCCGCCAATTGCCTCCACGAGGACACGGCGGTGCTCCGCCCAAGCGGGGCACACCTCCACCGTATGCTCCACCGTGTCCTCTGGGTGGTCCGCACAATGATGACATCTGGGCGTTGCTTCCGCCTGAATCCGATGCAGGAACCTCCCGAACTTGCCATGTCCGGTGAGGACCGACCTGCGTCATGCGGAAAGTGAAGCCGCCGTGTTGCCGCTCCAGCCACTCCTCAAAGAGGGGACTTATCGCCATAATTGTAGCGTGCCCAGCACTGGGTTGCGACAGTCGCCGTCGCCATTCCACCGGGAAAAGACAAAGCTACTAAATTTCCCACAAATCATGTTTCACCTACATTCTGACAAAAAAATCATCACGATTCCATACAATCAAACATTCAGGAACATAAAAACATCACTGGAAGTAAAAAACTTTTAACGAAAAGAAAAAACAATAACCGACTTCATTAGAAAAAAAAAACAATCAAACATTCATAATCATTTATTCTGTAAACATTACCCATGTTTAGGTAGTATAAGTGTTTTTGTTTATAACAGAGTCCTCCATATTTTGCCATCACATTAGCATGCAATTTTTTTTAAATTTTTTGAATTCCGTTGCAAGTTAAAAAGAATATATTTATGTTAAAAATGTCAGCATAATAAAGTTCATAGTAATAAAAATTAAAATAATATTATATAATGTCAAACGGAAATGAAAAATATGTCAACCAGGATTAAAATAATAATGTCAAACGGAAATAAAAAGTAAGTCAAACAGGATCAAAATAATAATGTCAAACAGAGTAGCAGTATGTCAATCAATTAGTGAACCGTCATTTTTTTTTTTTTTTTTTTATAGGTGGGAAAATCATCTTATGACAAATCTCGCTCTTGGGCGGAGCGGGAGATAGTGTCAGACTTTTACTGACTAAAAACCCACTCCTGTTCCTTCGTTGCCTTCGTCCCAGGGCCCCGGTTTCGTTTTCACACTACACATGGCCCCAGTAGGCTTCGACCTTGCTGGGCCCCTACGAATTGCTGACATCTCCCTGAGGCGCGCGCGGAACAATACGCGCCGTCGACGACTTGGGCTCGGTCCGGATGGTTACCGGACGGTCGGACGGCGGGCCACCCATTGCCCGCCGTCCGCAAGCCCGCGCCTACGGTGGCCGGAAATCGGGATTGGAATCCCGGCGGCGGTTGGGGCGTGAGGACCGTTGCCGTTGCCTCACGTGATCGGCCGCCTCCTTTGCTAGCATTACTGCTTCGCAGAAGGAGGCGACCGCCTGCCACTCCTCCTCGCTCCGGACCATGGCCTGTACCAAGGCCCGGCGCGAGGATCGCCGCCGCCGATCTCTCCCACGAGGACACGGTGTTGCTCTTCCCAAGCGGGGCACACCTCCACCGTGTGCTCCACCGTGTCCTCCGGGAGTGAACCGTCATTAAGAAAATCGTCAATCGTGTAATAAGTTTTCATAATTAAAAAAAAATCATTTAGCGCCCAAAATAACTTTAATTTCGGTAGCCGGTGTTAAATAACAAACAAATAAAATTAGAAACAACGACTTCAGATATTAAAGTTACTTTGAATGGCTTTTCAAAATAAAGAAGGCTAAGGATAAAAATTGAGTCGATGTCTGCAACCCGGCCGCAAAGAGACTAGTACTATGAAAATAACTAAAATAGACTTAGTGCAGCTGTATCAACATCTGTAATTTGGCGGATTTTGCTAACAGCATAAGCAGCAGAGCTGAACCGTCCTACAAGAGATGTTAAATGAAGATCCCACGCACCAAAAAAAAAAGTACAATGTCACAATCATTACTTTTGACATTTGGTAAGGAAAATCTTATGCATTTAGTTTTTTCCCATTTAGAACTAGATTATTAGCAGTAAACCAGTGTTGGACCGGTCCTGCAATAGCGTGTGGTGTTGTCATCAAGATTATTAGGACTTCTATTTATCTTAAAAATGAAAGAAGTATCATTCGGCAAACAACGCAATGCTAAGTTTGTTTCGCAATAAATGGGGTAAATTATAAATATAAACTAAAAATATAAAAGGACCTCAAAAAAATCAAAATTAAAAATATTTTTATTTCACATAGGCCTACATGGGCACTTATAAAACGTTAGAAAAACCTAAAATTTAACCTTGAATTAAAGAAGTGTGTCAATCTTAATAATTATGTTGAAATTTAAAATTAAAAAAAAAAACATATCTGTGACGTCGCCAATAGACCAGATGCAAATATTGTGACATCTACTTATGCAAACTCTTTGTATTTCATTTTAAGTGAACTGTCATAAAATATTTCTCATGAGAAATAAAATTCTTTAAACAACGTTTGGTTCGGCTAGATCGATTTTGGAAAACCGATTTTCTTGTCAGAGTAATCGATACACATCAATTTGTGTTCGAAATCGGATTTTAAATTCGTTTTGATCTAAGATGCATGCAATGATCAATCTTCTCGTGTTTTTCGTTTCGTGCGTTTGTGTTTAATATGAATTTTCCATGGTTTTGCAGTCCCTTGACCACTGCTTTCATTCTACGCACTTCTGATTTAGGTAAATTGTACGACCTTAACTAACATACTGGGCACGGAGAATTTTGTTTAAAAGTTTGACTTTGATACTTTATTTTAGATTTTAGTGGCCTATCGGATTATCGATAGGATATTGGTTGAAACCATGGATCGTTGTTGTGGTAGAATTACCAGTAGCTGTAATACTGCTTTACTGCTAAAGTATTTGAACATATTTTGTATAAGGAAATTCAAAGGCAAGGCGATATTTATTTGTTCAATGAGCAACATGGTTTTCGCAATAAAAAGTCAGTCAACACCAATTTACTCACCTTAGTTGACTTTATTTCCACTCAAATGGACCACTGACAGCAAGTAGATGTGCTGTATTTTGATTTCCGAAAGGCCTTTGATAGAATTAATAATGACATCTTGCTACGTAGTTAAGTGCCATAGGATTTTCACCGAGTCTTCTTCTTTTTATTTCTGATTATCTTCGGGACCGCCAGCAATTTGTTCGTCTTGGCTCATACAACTCACACGCTTATCATACACGATTGGGCGTGAGCCAGGGTTCCATTTTAGGTCCCTTGCTATTTTTAATTATGATTAACGATCTTCCACAAATAATAAAACATGCAAAATGTTTACTTTATGCCGACGACCTTAAGATTTTTGCCAATGTTATCTCTGTGTCGGACTGTATAGCTCTCCAGCATGAAATAGATGCCCTGAGTGAATGGGCCACCACCAAAAAGATAGAATTTAACATCTCCAAATGCCAAATAATGAGCTTTGGCCGCATGCTATACAGTGCGACTACAGTATGAACAATGGTTTTATAACCAGAGTCTCGACAGTGAAAGACCTAGGTGTCCAATTTGACACCAAACTAACTTTCCATATGCACATAATAGGCTTGGCTAAAGAATCATTTAGACGTTTAGGATTTATTTTACGCAACTATCAAGGTTTTAAAAACCAAGTAGTTATAAAGCTTCTGTCCGACTTTAAAGTAAAAATAACGCTAAAAAGTGCAAAATAACTTTAATTTCGGAAGTCTGGGTTTTGATAATAGTTTTGTCTACAATGCTTTAGTTCGGTGCAAACTTGAAACCAGCGCTTGTGTATGGAATCCTCATGAAGTTACATAAACATTCATGATGGAGAAAGTACAAAAGCTTTTCTCAGGTACCTATATAAACGATTATTTGGATACTATCCATATATGTATCCTACAATGTTTATCTTAGGATGCTTAGTTTGCAATTCATTAGAGGTTAGGTGGGCTGTTGACCAAATTGAAACAGCCTGTAAAATTATTAATGGTTACACTGATGCGTCCGACTTACATGCAGAGTTGTGTCAATTATTTCATCATCATCATCATCATTTCAGCCGAAAGACGTCCACTGCTGGACATAGGCCTCCCCCAAGCGTCGCCACAGCGAACGGTCCTGTGCGTCTCGCATCCATCGGACTCCCGCAACCGTTACCAAGTCATCGGTCCACCTTGTAGGAGGCCTTCCAACGCTACGTCTTCCGTCTTCGTCTTCTTCTGTCAATTATTTGTTCCGAATAATTACAATCGCTCTAGAAAGCATAAATTATTTAATGTCCCATTTTGTCGCACTGTAGTTCGATTTGTTTGCTGATGAATGGAAGACAATAATTATTATTAGAAAGTTTGCGATTTTATGAGAAGATAGAGTGAAAGGATTAACGTATTTTAGTATTAATTGCTATTTTGCTGTACTAAACAAATAAATAATAAAAATAAAATATTAAACACATTTCAAAATCAGTCTGTTTAGTTTAATAGGTTGTTGATTACCCCCACTATATATATGTGTGTATAGAGATTTTGTAAATTAAATCTCTATACAAAATCCGAATTTTAAATACTTTAAACAATATATGGCACCATTTTCATCTTTGTACTTTGTACTTTTTGACATATTTTGAGGCGAAAGCAAAGTAAGAAATATACAAATTCTAATGCATTAAAGTATTCAGATATTGGGATGTGTGTATCTGTGTGCTATATAAACTTGTTTTCTTTATGTCTTTCAAAAAAGGGTGATAAATTTTAGATTTTTTTTACATCTTCGACTTTTTTTACAGGTGTTCCTCTTCAGCGTAATTATCACATGTCAAGCTAATACCCTGCCACATAGACGATTCCCTAAAGTCAACGCAGTCGCAACAGATGACCTGAAGAGTGGAGTCAGCAGTAGCACTCATCTTAAAGCTGCTGTCAGCGGCGGTGCAGGTGCGCTTGACTCTGGCGGTGGAGTTCTGAATGATCTTATCGAAAGTGAAGCTAACCAAGAAGTAAATAGAAACGCTGTTGCTCCTCTTAACGGTGACGTGAGCAGTAATACAAACCGTGATGCCAGTGGTTACGTGTTTACCAGTAATGCATTACCATCAGGTGGTGCTGTCACTTTCATCCAACAAGGTGGAGATGGTCTTGGGGGATTTGCTCAAAGTAGCTCCGTTAGTAGTAATAGCCTAGGCACTGGAAATTCGGTCACTTTTGTTAAAAAAAATGGCAATGCAGGTGGTGGAAATGTTCAAAGTAGTTCTATTAGTTTTGTCCAGGGTGACGGTCCATTAGGATTTGCTCAAGGTAGTGGTGGTGCTACCAGTTTTTCACAAAGTGGTGGTTTAGTTAACTTGTTCCAACTACCAACTGAAGCAAATGTTCATACGCGTGGCCTGGCCAAAAGTCATGCAAATGCAAATAACATTTTTAATGGTTGGGGTCACGGTAGCAGCAATGCCGAAGCTGACACTGATGTAAATGGTTGGGGGCAGGGCAGCAGCTATGCTAATGCTAACACCAACCTTAATGGTTGGGGCCACGGTAGCAGCTATGCCAATGCTGATACTATTCTTAATGGTTGGGGTCACGGTAGCAGCAATGCCGAAGCTGACACTGATGTAAATGGTTGGGGGCGGGGCAGCAGCCATGCTAATGCTAACACCAACCTTAATGGTTGGGGCCACGGTAGCAGCCATGCCAATGCTGATACTATTCTTAACGGTTGGGGTCACGGTAGCAGCAATGCTCAAGCTGACACAGATGTAAATGGTTGGAGACAGGGCAGCAGTCATGCCAATGCTAATACCATCCTTAATGGTTGGGGCCATGGTAGCAGCCATGCCAATGCTGATACCATTGTTAACGGTTGGGGTCACGGTAGCAGCAATGCCGAAGCTGATACTGATGTAAATGGTTGGGGGCAGGGCAGCAGTTATGCCAATGCTAACACCAACCTTAATGGTTGGGGCCACGGTAGCAGCCATGCCAATGCTGATACTATTCTTAAACGTTGGGGTCACGGTAGCAGCAATGCCGAAGCCGACACTGATATAAATGGTTGGGGACAGGGCAGCAGTCATGCCAACGCTAATACCATCCTTAATGGTTGGGGCCACGGTAGCAGCCATGCCAATGCTGATACCATTCTTAACGGTTGGGGTCACGGTAGCAGCAATGCCGAAGCTGATACTGATGTAAATGGTTGGGGGCAGGGCAGCAGTCATGCCAATGCTAACACCAACCTTAATGGTTGGGGCCACGGTAGCAGCCATGCCAATGCTGATACTATTCTTAAACGTTGGGGTCACGGTAGCAGCAATGCCGAAGCCGACACTGATATAAATGGCTGGGGACAGGGCAGCAGTCATGCCAATGCTGATACCATTCTTAACGGTTGGGGTCACGGTAGCAGCAATGCCGAAGCTGATACTGATGTAAATGGTTGGGGGCAGGGCAGCAGTCATGCCAATGCTAACACCAACCTTAATGGTTGGGGCCACGGTAGCAGCCATGCCAATGCTGATACTATTCTTAAACGTTGGGGTCACGGTAGCAGCAATGCCGAAGCCGACACTGATATAAATGGTTGGGGACAGGGCAGCAGTCATGCCAACGCTAATACCATACTTAATGGTTGGGGCCACGGTAGCAGCCATGCCAATGCTGATACCATTCTTAACGGTTGGGGTCACGGTAGCAGCAATGCCGAAGCTGATACTGATGTAAATGGTTGGGGGCAGGGCAGCAGTCATGCCAATGCTAACACCAACCTTAATGGTTGGGGCCACGGTAGCAGCCATGCCAATGCTGATACTATTCTTAAACGTTGGGGTCACGGTAGCAGCAATGCCGAAGCCGACACTGATATAAATGGTTGGGGACAGGGCAGCAGTCATGCCAATGCTGATACCATTCTTAACGGTTGGGGTCACGGTAGCAGCAATGCCGAAGCTGATACTGATGTAAATGGTTGGGGGCAGGGCAGCAGTCATGCCAATGCTAACACCAACCTTAATGGTTGGGGCCACGGTAGCAGCCATGCCAATGCTGATACTATTCTTAATCGTTGGGGTCACGGTAGCAGCAATGCCGAAGCCGACACTGATATAAATGGTTGGGGACAGGGCAGCAGTCATGCCAATGCTAATACCATCCTTAATGGTTGGGGCCACGGTAGCAGCCATGCCAATGCTGATACCATTCTTAACGGTTGGGGTCACGGTAGCAGCAATGCCGAAGCTGATACTGATGTAAATGGTTGGGGGCAGGGCAGCAGTCATGCCAATGCTAACACCAACCTTAATGGTTGGGGCCACGGTAGCAGCCATGCCAATGCTGATACTATTCTTAAACGTTGGGGTCACGGTAGCAGCAATGCCGAAGCCGAAACTGATATAAATGGTTGGGGACAGGGCAGCAGTCATGCCAACGCTAACACTATCCTTAATGGATGGGGTCACGGTAGCAGTAATGCCGAAGCTGACACTGATGTAAATGGTTGGGGGCAGGGCAGCAGTCATGCCAATGCTAACACCAACCTTAATGGTTGGGGCCACGGTAGCAGCTATGCCAATGCTGATAACAGCATATTTAACCGTTTGAGCGACGGCAGTGGTCATGCCAATGCTAACGCTGATGTAAATGCTTGGGGATATGGCAGTAGTCATGCTAATGCTGATGCCGACACTGATGGTTGGGGACATAGCAGTACTCATGCTAATGCTGACACTGATGTAAACAGTTGGGGACATGGACATAGTCATGCTAATGCCGACACGGATGTAAATAATTGGGGACATGGATATAGTCATGCTAATGCTGACACCGATGTAAATGGTTGGGGACCTGGCCTTAGTCACGCTAATGCTGACACTTATGTTAACGGTGGTGGTTATGGTCACGGTCAAGCAAATTCTAACAGTTATATCAAAAGTAAAACTAATGCTCACAGTTTTGCAAATTCAGACACTAACGTTTTCGGTGGTGGTCATGCTCAAGGTCATGCAAATGCTAACACTTTCGTCAATGGTGGAAGTAATGCACAAAGTCTTGCAAATGCCGACAGTTATGTTATCGCCGGTGGTCACGCTCACGGTCAAGCAAATTCTAACACTTATGTTAACGGCGGTGGTCACGCTCAAGGTCAAGCACATTCCAACACTTATGTTAACGGCGGTGGCCACGCTCGCGGTCAAGGACATTCTAACACTTATATTAATGGCGGTGGTCACGCTCGCGGTCAAGCAAATTCTAACACTTATGTTAACGGCGGTGGTCACGCTCAAGGTCAAGCACATTCCAACACTTATGTTAACGGCGGTGGCCACGCTCGCGGTCAAGGACATTCTAACACTTATGTTAACGGCGGTGGCCACGCTCGCGGTCAAGGACATTCTAACACTTATATTAATGGCGGTGGTCACGCTCGCGGTCAAGCAAATTCTAACACTTATGTTAACGGCGGTGGTCACGCTCAAGGTCAAGCACATTCCAACACTTATGTTAACGGCGGTGGCCACGCTCGCGGTCAAGGACATTCTAACACTTATATTAATGGCGGTGGTCACGCTCGCGGTCAAGCAAATTCTAACACTTATATCAACGGCGGTAGTTATGCGCATGGAAAAGCAAATACTGGTACTTACGTTAACGGTGGTGGTCATGGTCATAGTCAAGCACACTCTAACACTTATGTTAATGGCGGTGGTCATGCTCAGGGAAAAGCAAATGCTGGCACTTATGTTAACGGAGGTGGCCATGCTCGTGGTCAAGCAAATTCTAACACTTACGTTAACAGCGGTGGTCATGCTCATGGAAAAGCAAAAGCTGGCACTTATGTTAACGGCGGTGGTTATGCTCACGGTCAAGCAAATTCTAATACTCATGTCAACGGCGGTGGTCATGCGCACGGACAAGCAAATTCTGGTACCCATGTTAACGGTGGTGGCCATGGTCATAGTCAAACACACTCCAACACTTATGTTAAAGGCGGTGGTCTTGCTCATGGAAAAGCAAATGCTGGCACTTATGTTAACGGCGGAGGTCATGCTCATAGTCAAGCAAATTCTAACACTTATATTAATAGCGGTGGCCACGCTCACAGTAAAGCAAATGCTGGCACTATCGTCAATGGTGGAAGTAATGCACAAAGTCATGCAAATGCTGACAGTTATGTTATCGGTGGTGGTCATGCTCAAGGTCATGCAAATTCTAACACCTATGTTAATGGCGAAGGTCACGCTTTCGGGCAAGCACATTCTAACACTTATGTTAACGGTGGTGGTCATGCTCATGGTCAAGCACATTCTAACACTTATATTAACGGCGGTAGTCATGCCCACGGTTATGGAATTGGAGATAGTCAAATGACTCTCATTCCTGAGTATGACATTTATGATGACGATTACGCAGACGCCGATGCTTATGCCCTTTCGGATGTTTATGGAAACGCAGAAAGTTCTGCCGTTGTTGGTGATATTACATACGCAAACCCATATTTAGTCGCTAATAGGTACGCCAATGCTAATGCTGATGCCTATGCAAATGCAATCGCTGATGAGTACGCCGATGCAGGATACGCGAACGCTGATGCTTATACAAATGCCTACTCAGCTGGGTACGCCAATGCTGGAGGATATGCGGATGCAAATGCTTACGCAGATGCAAACGCTGCTGGGTATGGCAATGCGGGAGGATATTGGGACGCTGATGCTTATTCAAATGCTAACGCTGCTGGGTATGCGGATGCAAACGCTGCTGCATATGCCAATGCGGGAGGATATTCGGACGCTGATGCTTATTCAAATGCAAACGCTGCTGGGTACGCCCATGTTGGAGGATATGCAGACGCTGATGCTTACGCAAATACTGCCAGTTATAATTAAGGTGGTGGTATCGCTAACGGTATTACCACCGGCAATCAACTCAAAGTCAAAAGGTTTGATAGAAGATATCAAATTTATTAAATAGTTAAAATTGAAGGATTATATTTTCGAAACTAGGCATACAATTGAAAACCAATTCGTTTCTCACGTATTTTAATGATAAATATCTTGTCTTTTAAAATATTTTAATGCAGAAAACCATTATTTCTCCGTGTAATTACTATTGTATAGTTATTATGTTGTCAAATTTAATAAATTGTTTTACAAATGTTTTCAAGATCTCTCGGCAGCGCTTGTCTGAATAGGTCATAATTTGTAGGTTGTGACTGAATTAAAAGTGATAAAAGATATTGTATGTATTTATAACTTATTTAATTTTATAGCTCGTTCTCTAAGTGAAGATCGTTGCTTAATAGAAATTTTACAATGTTTATTCTTATTAAGTTTAATTTTTATATTTTTCTGAAATCTATGTCGTAACTGTCCCGTGTTTTTTGGACTTATGTTGAATATAAAGTAATGGAATGTATGAAAAACATTATTATTTTTTAATGAATAATGGTATTTATCATCTGTATATTATTGTTATATTATGTAATATAATAAATTACTCAAAATACTCGTATACTGTTAATTAATTGCGTTAAAATGTTGGTGCAGAATAACATATACTCAATATATCTATATATCGAGACTTTATATAAATTTTTACTTTTATTTCACGATGTTTACGTCTGTCTATTGAAGATTTTATAACGTCATTAATAATATTCTATATTATGTTTATTCGTGCCTGTTACTACGGTGAGACGCCTGAATGTTTGGGAACGAGTGGGACTCGCGCATGAAGGATTCAGTACCGTCCTCCGTAGCAAAAAAGTCATGCTTGTTGTATGGGAGCCCTCTTAAATATTTATTTTATTCTGTTTTTTAGTATTTGTTTTATAGCAGCAACAGAAATACCTCGCCTGTCTAAATTTCAACTTTCTAACTATCACGGTTCATATCTCATGTACCGTGATAGTTAGAAAGTTGAATTTTTTTTCAGCCTAGTGACAGACGGACAGACAGACAGACAGACGGACGGACAGTGGAGTCTTAGTAATAAAGTCCCGTTTTACTTTTTGGGTACTAAACCCTAAAAATTGATTAAGACTTCTGTAAGAAATAATATTACGTTATTATACCCAGACATAATTGGTGGGTATAGTATCTCATATTTATTAAGTACACCAAAATGTTGATAGAATCTACAAGAGGATATGCTCTGAAAGGCACAATATAGATGGAATTATCTGTATATTTCAGATAGTTGTCATCATCTTCAAAGTGCTGGCGAGGTAGGCTGAGATGTAAAGCACCTGATCAACTCAGGATAAGTAAAATGGGGACAGGTCAAAAAGTAGAATAAATATATTATGGGTATGAAGTTAGTTAGAAATCAGAAACGTTTATTTCAAATAGACCAATTACAGGCACGTTTGAATTGTCAAAATGTCTGTCAGTCAAAAAAAAAGTGAAGCTAAATTGCACGTTCCAAAGCGTAGATCTCTATGGAGAAGAACGTGCAAGAAACTCCATGGACACTCTTTTAAATCACATTATGAGTTACATAAATCTTGGTTACATATTTCTTGTCGCTTCTAATATTAAAAAAAAAAATTAAAATTAAAATTATTTATTGTCTCATTAAATTTTACAAATTTAGATGAAGCCCTGAACCCCATACTAGGATTCCCTGTGTTGTGGGGTCCAGTCTCTTTCAATCCGTATTCGAAAGGTACAATAACAAAGACAATAGTTAACTAAACTATAAGATATGATAACAAAATTTCAGTGGTTTGTGTAGAGTGTGGTGTAGTAAATGTAGTGTGGGAAGTGTAGTGTGTTTGGTGTAGTGAGTGTAGTGTTGTAGGTGAGAGTGTCTGAGTGCATGTGAGAAGGGTAAGAGTGGTTACAAGTGTTAGTGTGATACTCGTATACCTGTGCGTTTATTGATTATACTTTATTTTTTATAACATTATTTTTAAGACGTCCTCTGTTTTTTTTTTTGTAATCTAAATTGAGTAGCCAAAGGGAAATTACTTTAGAGCAATTATTTTTCTTAATTTTAAAATTTTGTGAGTTTTATTTAATTTACTGTATAAGTAAGGTCCCATGAAAGCGAACGATCTCCTTCCAAAAGATTTACAAAAATGAGGTTTATACCAGTTCGCCTGACGACTGGAACGTTGCTGAGATCTGCAGCTGTTTAGTGATGTTTTGTGAAATCGGATCGTAGTTGAAAGAATGTATAGCTGTCTAACTCTCAGGACCTTTGCGCCTGTGTAAAGTAGATTAGTGCAGTACCTAAATGGTCTCCTGTATGCAACTTTGAGGAGAGCACGCTGTGCACGTTCTATTTTCATCATGTGAGTTTTAGCTGCAGAACCCCATGAGACGATGCAGTAAATGAGAATTGATTGGCAAAGTAAGAAATAAAACATCTTTACGATAGCTTCATCGGCAACCTTACCCAAACGCTTAAATATATGAAGCAGCTTTCGAACTCTATTACTCAGTTTTATTATGTGGGTTGTCCATGCAATTTTGCAGTCAAGATAAATACCTAAATATTTCATGGAGTTAGTGTTTTCTATTTGAGGGCAGGAGCAGCTGTCGGAGTTTTGGCAGGAATGAAGACGAAAGGTAATTGTTTTGCGGGGTGTTGAGCTTTTGGAAATAAAAAAGTTAACTACTTTCGTCTTGTCGATATTAAGGGTCAGTAAGTTATGTTTTAGCCAATTTGCTGTAACTTCTAAGCCATATGTGAGCACAATGTAGATAAGTAATAATAATTAAAAAAAGACTAATTAAAAAATAGAAATTGAATTAAGCCACTGGTAGCTAAGAGATGACCAGTCTCAACTGACGACACCCATTCAATTCACGAGCAGGACGCGTGAATCAGCCTCACTCAGCTCAACCATTTTAAAGGGAACAGAATGACCCAATATCACGTGCCACCATCAGCGAGACATTGAGTGAGCATGAAAAACTCTCAACTGACATGCTCATAATGTCAAACAAGTTGTAACCTGATAAAAATGCTCCTTGGTAGTTCACATTCACAAAACTTGAAAAAAGTGCTTCTACATTATACAATGCTATAGTTTCCAAAAAAAAAATACAAAAGGTAATAAATGAGCATATGCTCTATTGAAATAAACAAATAAATTAAAAAACAAAAACATTTCGAAATAACAATACAAAAAGGGGAATAGTAGAAAAACTATAAAAAAACTAATTTGGAGGTAAAAGTGGCTGTGGCTGTGGAGCAGGACCGGCATTTAGACAAGCGTTTTTATCAAGGATATAATCTTCCAGTTTATAATACGCTTTTCTACATAGCGTGCGTTTAATTCATGTTTTAAATTTGGACTCATTTAGTTGTAGAATCTCAAGTGGTATTTTATTATAAAATTTTACACAGTACCCCATAAAAGAACTATGTTCTTTAGTCAATCTAAATCGAGGTTGATCTAATTTGTTCCTATTTCTAGTATTAAAATTGTGTCTGTCACTTATCTTAGTAAAAAGATGAATATTTTTTCGAACATACATAATATTTTTTTTTAAATGTATTGACAAGGGACCGTCAGGATGTTTATTTCTTTAAATAGTTCCCTAAGAGAATCGCGTCTGTAAAGATTATATATGGCTCTGATAGCTAGTTTCTGCAGAATAAAAATAGACTCTATATCTGCAGCCCGTCCCCATAGCAAAATACCGTAAGACATGATACTATGAAAGTAACTAAAATAAACTAGTCGGTCGTACATCAGTAAATTGACGGATTTATCTGACAGCATATGCTGCTGAACTAAGCCGACCTGCCAGAGATGTAAATGAGGACCCCATTGTAACCTCGAGTCAAGCGTGATCCCTAGAAAAACTGTATCCTCTCTATTATATATCTAAGTACAATGCAATTAGAGTCACATTCTAAGTAATAGTTAACATTTATCTTTGTTACATATGCATTTCTGCCCTTTGCGAAAAGCTCTAGGAATCTGAACTCCATAAACTGTGTGAAGGCATTTCGGTGTACTTCCTGGGAAGAAAACTTTTTCTATGGAAAAAAAAAATCCAAATCAAATAAATAATAAATGTAAATGGTTGTAGTATGGGAACAATTTCCTGAAATAAAATGATTGATAATATTATGTTAGTATAAAACAAAGTTGCTTTCCGCTGTCTGTCCCTATGTATGCTTAGATCTTGAAAACTATGCAACAGATTTTGATGCAGTTTTAATATATTACAAAATATAGTAGAGAAACACTGATAATTTTAGAGGTTTCTAATGTGATGTCGTAAATAAACACATTTTTTGCGCTTACATTGCAAACGCTAGCTGAACCCTAAGAGATAGATCAAAATATGTACTACAGTATTGTACACCTTAAAAAGGTCTACAAAAAGTATATATGTCTATCTCTTAGGGATAACCCACAATAACAATTTTTTATCCTTTACTTTTTACAAGAAATAATGGCTTATTTACGAAACGATTTTAAGTAATACAGCATTAATCTTTATCCAAATAAGTACCTTAAATACATTTTGCATTTAATATAAATCAATATGGCCCTTTACAACGTGTAATTTAAATGAATATTTTCGATGATATTACAGATTTAAAATGCAGGGACATAGCGGTTGCGGTAAATAATTTGATTCTTTCAAAGATTGATGCGCCGACGCAAATATACTACTCGGTCGATTGTGTTCTCGATTTGGAAGCTGTTCATTTTTAACAAACTTCGAAAAAAGGAGGAGGTTCTCAATTCGGTGATTATGCTTCCAGATTGTTCCCATTTTTTTCAAAATTCAGTTCTGATGATGGGATCCATGAGGAATCAAGGGAACTCCTCAAATATTCTAGGCAACTATATAGTGATTTTGGTATTTTCATCGAGAACTTAAAAATTTACAGTCAAAAAGTAACATTTGGTGAAGTGGAACTTATGAAGAATACCAGAAATGGCCAACGGAACTTCACCCTCACATAGATATCACAAGTCAAAGTCAAGTCAAATAATTTATTCGCATATTATGGGTAGGTATATATGGTACGTGAATGTTACATTATACAATATAACAGTGTAAAGATCTCCTCATATTTACCATTTCTGGTATGCGAAACTTAAAATAATAATTAAAAGGAATGGTTAGGTACCTAGGTACCTATATGAAGATAGTTAAGTAACTATGTTATTACAAATAAATATTAATGATTCTGAATAGAAATGTTGAAAATGGTATTATCAAAGTGATCTGATGTCGCCGCATCCACCCGTCGGATGCGGAGGCCAGAGAGGCGGAGCTGTACGAGAGATACAGAGTGGCGAAGCGCACTCTCCGAGCGGAAATAAAGCGGGCCAAGTTGGAGGCCCGTAACGTGTGACTTTGGACTCTGAACGGAGACCCGTGGGGACGCCCCAACAAGGTGGTGCGGGAAAATCTCCGCCCCTGGGCTCCCCCACTCACTCAGAGTCTCCGGCCCCAGATTGTGGAGGGTGTGGTGAGCACTCTGTTCCGTGCACGAGGGGAACACTCCCCGCTCATGGCTCTGCCACCAGCGGTGTCTAACGCGGCTCACGATAGCG
The DNA here is from genome assembly GCA_905147345.3 of Mythimna impura. Classification (NCBI taxonomy): domain Eukaryota; kingdom Metazoa; phylum Arthropoda; class Insecta; order Lepidoptera; family Noctuidae; genus Mythimna; species Mythimna impura. The sequence continues at coordinate 13,980,837 of LR990357.1, read as the reverse complement.
ACGACGACGACAATGCTCCAGAGGTGACCGAGGTAGAGATGAGTGTGGCGGTAAGAAGGCTGAGTGCCAAGAATACCGCCCCAGGACCCGACGGCTTGCCTGGGAAAGCCTGGGTCCTGGCCATGGAGGCTCTCGGGTTTCGATTAAGAGGGCTCTTCAGCGCATGCCAGTTTCCACTTCGCTGGAAGACGGGGAAACTGGTCCTTATCGCGAAGCCGGGGCGCCCAGCGGACTCTCCGTCCGCGTATCGATCCATTGTGCTGCTCGACGAGGTGGGCAAGCTCTTTGAAGGAGTAATTGCAGACCGCCTCGTCGCACACCTAGCACGAGTGGGGCCGAACCTTGAGGGACCAGTTCGGCTTTCGCAGGGGGCGCTCCACGGTGGACGCCATCATGCGCGTGCGAGCCCTCACGACGGGGGGGCGGTGTCCCGGGGCAGATGCGTCGTGGCGGTGTCTTTGGACATCGCCAGTGCCTTCAACTCCCTGCCCTGGAGTAGCATTAGGAGGGCACTCCGGTACCACCGGGTGCCCGACTACCTCTGTCGTGTGATCGAGGCCTGCCTGTCGGAAAGGTACATCATCTACCCTGGTCACCAGGGAGAGTGGAAAAGGCGAGAGATGTCGTGCGGTGTTCTGCAGGGATCGGTACTAGGACCGCCCTTGTGGAACATCGGGTACGACTACGTGCTGCGCAGCGACCTCCCTGGCGGGGTCAGTGTGGTCTGCTACGCAGACGACACGCTGGTCCTACGCAGGGAGAGTCGTACCAAGCGGTGGTTGAATTAGCGACACGCGGGATTGTGATAGTCGATGATAGGATCCAGCAGTTGGGACTCGAGGTGGCGCTGTACAAGTCCGAGGCCATGTGTTTTCACGGCCCTCGGAGCACGCCACCTCGGCGCTCCCAACTAACGGTAGGAGGAGTTCACATCAGCGTCGGGTCGACGATAAAGTACCTGGGACTCGTCCTCGACAGCCGGTGGAATTTCGAGGAGCACTTCCGACGTCTGGCTCCCAAACTGAATCGGACTGGGGCTGCCCTCAAGCGGCTCCTGCCCATACCTTGGGGGTCCAGACGCCTCCTGCCGGAGGCTCTACGCAGGCATCGTCCGGTCAATGACCGGCGGCGGTGGTCAAGCTGAACGCGTGCCAGAGGGTTATGGCCATACGGATGGTGCGGGGATACCGAACAGTTTCCCGTGAAGCGGCGAGCCTCCTTCTAAAGATCCTTCTAAGATTCTAAACTGCAGTGGGGCGCTCATATTAGAACTCTTTTAGGTAGATTAAGCTCAGCCGCATATTAGTAAGAAAAATAAGGCAATTGATAGATGTAGCCATAGCTAGGTTAGTTTACTATGCTTATTACCACAGTATTATGTCTTATGGCATTTAACTGTGTAACTGGGGATCTGCAGCTGATGTAGACTCAATTTTCATATTGCAAAAGAGAGCAATCCGGGCTATTTATAAAATGGGTCCTCACGAGTCCCTCAGAAATAAATTCGAAGAAATCGATATACTAACTCTGCCTTCTCTTTATATCTTAGAAAGTATTTTGTATGTTCGTAAAAACCTAGGACTCTTTAAAATTAGAAGCGATTTTCATAACGTAAATACGCGTAATATACACGAAATTGTATTACCCAAATGGAGATTTGCTAAGACCAGCAAGTCATTTTTAGTAAACAGCATACGCTGTTTTAACAAGCTGCCAAAGGCGGTGACTGAACTTAGCGAGGGAAAGTTCTAAACACATATTATTAAGCATGTCCTAACTAAAAAAGCGTATTACAAGGTTAAAGACTATGTCAAAGACACGCTTGTTTGGCAATAACTGCTTCTGCACATGTGGCCCCCTGGTAACTCATAATATTGTGTAAATGTATCTATAATTAACTGCTCCACATTTGTCGTAATATATACTTTTTTCTTTTTTTTTTCTAGCACATTGCTTTTGCAATATTTTTTATATTATTAGACCCCAACCACCATAAATTCGTTAGTAATTTATTTTGTTAACGTCTCATTTATTGATAATTGTAATTATTTATTTTTATTGCTTTTTTATATAGACTCTTTTTTATAATGTCAATGTGAGATTATAAAAAAACACTGTAGACTCCGCGAATTCTTAGGTTACTTCCTATTACGACTCACTATTATGATTATTTTTATTGTACTTTTTGGTACAATATTGACTGGTCTACACTGTCCTTACATAATTATCTACATAGGCTGTAATATGGAAATTTTGTAAAAACTATTTTTTTTTTTAAAAGAGTAACCATGGAGTTTCTTGTCGGTTCTTCTCCATAGGAAACGACCAATTTGGAACCGTGCACTAGCTGCTGACGTTTTATAGGTGCCCATTTAGAACTATGTGAAATAAAAAACTTGAATTTTGATGAGTAGGAGCTTTTTTGCAGCACATTTCGCCATTATTGTTCGGGTTTCTGCACAGTAAACATCTGCTGTTATTGCTTGACCGGATCTGAAGAAACTGAAGTGAATTATACCTTGTGACCACCAAATAGTTACCATCTCCTCTCTAAGGGTAAACCTCGGTATAGGGCATTATTGTGGCCTTTGACCTGGAGTCAGACATTGCGTCTTGCGCTTACAATTGTCTTATAGAATATAATTTTCGTCACACATTAAAATCCGGTTCAAATTCCCTTAATTTCTGTACCGGTTTAAAGGAAATGCAAGCATTAAATTGATGCTGGTGAAATTAATAATAATAAATATCATTTTTATAGACCTGTGGCCCGCCTGTCAAGCTGTCAGTCATATTTTTTCCGATATTTTTTCAATTTTATTTAAAATATTAAATCATGATAACAATAGTGCAAATAAGACTAGATAAAACAACGAAAAATACGTATCAATCATAATTACAATTCATAATGCAACAATAACATCCGAAAATGACTATATACAAACTATGAAATATGCAAAGGAAATATGACAAACTGATATGCTGACTAGAAGCCGGGCAAAGAAAGCAAACACACACCCAACATCTTCGGGTTCGTCGCTCAGCTCCGCCTCGCAGCCACCGGGACCAGCGCCAACCGTGAGTCCAGAGATTCCGGTCGCTGCAGTTGCGTCGAGTTCGAGCGACGAATACTTCTCGCCGCCGACGACACCACCACCTGCGCGTCGGCGAGGAAGAGGCCGACCTCCGGCCAGCTTGGGATCTCGAGGCCCACCGGCCTCTGATAGGGTCCTCGCTGCCGGTGGAAGTGTGCAGCGCATGCGATGGACACAATCCATTAACGAAAATGTCATGCGCTCATACTTTGGGGCTACAGAGGGGGGAAGTAACCTGACTGCGTACCGTGGTCGGATGCTCTCTCTGTTTCAGGTGCTTGAGCCAGCTGTCAACGTTTCGGCCCAACGACTATCGGATCAGGTGCGGGTCATCCAGCGTAACCGTATGCTGGATGATGCCGTACTTGATAGACTTCGCCTCGAATCACGGAGTAGCCGTGTCTCACCTGCTTCGCCACAGGCCGCGGTGCAACTGCAATCCAATGTTTCACTGCAGACCCGACCACGTCGGAGAGGATGATGATGACGGGGCTATATCCGTGAGTAACCAGTGCAATGTACGTTTGAGGAGCGCTTTGGAGGATGCATTCCGGGAGTACCGCTTCACACCGGCTGAGCTTAGACCTCGATTACCTCGTTTGCCTATGCATAAGAAAAATAGGGCGCTGGTGTGTGCTCTGGATTCGCAGCTATCAAATTGTTTTGATAGCAGCGAAGACCTTACTGATACCCACTCGATCTTGTATTGTGCTGCTGTAGCGGCATGTCGTGTAGCTCGAGTCAAGTTTCCTAACAGTGACCGAGTTACACGACCAGCTGTACCAGCTTGGCAGTGCAGGATCGAGCGCCGTATTGGTGAGGCCAGAGCACTCATCGGCAAGCTTATCTGCTTCAGGGAGGGCAACACTCGCCCTAGGGTGATGCGCTTTGTGAGACGGGCGTTCTCGGGGACAGATATTAGTCCTCGAGATTATCTACCCCATATCACAGAGCGTATCGACTTCCTGAAGCAGAAGGTCTATGCATGGGCAAACCGTATTCGACGGTACAAGCGGCGAGTGGAGCGGTACACCCAGAATCGCACGTTCCAAAGAAACGAAAGGTGGGTTTATAGGGCTTGGGAGCGACCGGACCAAGGTGTGATTGATACGCGCCTACCGGATGATGATGCCATGTGTTCATTTTGGCGCAGCATCTGGTCGGTGCCTGTCAGTCACACCGAGGGTGATTGGATTCGGGAGATCGAGCGAACGTGCGATCTTATACCAGAAATGGGGGCAATTACCATCAGCCCCCAGGACGTAGCTCGTGCAGTCCGTCCGTTGCCTAACTGGAAATCTCCAGGACCGGACGGGCTGCACAACTTCTGGCTTAAATGGTTTCAAAGATCGCATGCTCGCTTGGCATCCCAATTCCAATCTGCCTTAGAGTCAGGGTCGCTGCCCCAGTTCCTTACGACAGGAATAACCCACCTGCTCCATAAATCGGGTAGTACTGCGGAGCCTAAAAATTATAGACCGATCACGTGCTTGCCGACGGTCTATAAAGTTCTTACATCTATTCTGAGAGCCAAAATTAATAGTCATATTGAGACAAACTCCATCATGTCTGCTTCTCAGAATGGATGTAGGAACGGGTCCCGTGGTACTAAGGAGCTGCTCCTCATTGATGTTGCCATTAGCCAACAGGTTCGTCGCTCTCGAAGAGATCTGTCGACATGTTGGATAGATTATAAGAAGGCCTATGACTCAGTTCCGCATACATGGCTCATGAGGGTGCTGGAGCTGTATAAAGTTGATGCAACTCTTCGCACCTTCCTGATGTCGTGTATGCGGCAGTGGAGGACGGCCCTTCACTATCCAGGATGTCGACAAACCCGAGAGAGCAGCGAACCGATAAGGATCGAGCGTGGCATATTCCAGGGCGACAGTCTGAGTCCACTGTGGTTTTGCCTAGCTTTGAACCCTCTCAGCACACTGCTGGAGGGTTCTGGCTTAGGTTACCGGTTGAGAAGAGGTGGTCATGTTATATCACACCTCCTTTACATGGATGATCTGAAACTTTTTGCCTCCAACAACTTGCAACTGATGGAGCTACTGAAGGTAACTGAAACCTTCAGTAGTGCCATCAGGATGGAATTTGGTTTGGACAAATGTGCAGTCATGCATGTAAAGCGAGGGGAGATTATGGAATCCGTGGGTACCCAACTCTCGGATTCCATATACATTAGATCCCTCTGCTCAACCGAAACTTACAAGTATTTGGGTATGTCGGAAGCGTTAGGCATCAATGCTGCTGACATGAAACAATCGTTGAGGGAGCGCTTCTTTGGCCGCCTGAATAAAGTGCTGAATAGCCTTTTATCGGGCGGGAACAAGGTGCGCGCCTTCAATGGTTGGGTCATGCCGGTTTTGATGTACTCTTTCGGCATACTCAAATGGACTCAGACGGAACTGGACGCCCTGGATAGGAGGGTCCGCTCACTACTTACCGCAAATCGGATGCATCACCCACGGTCATCGGTGATGAGGCTGTATATCCCGCGGAAGTGCGGAGGTCGTGGTTTCTTGAATGCTAAGACCCTGCACAACCGTGAGATATGCAGTCTCAGGGAATACTTCCTGAAAACTGACGTGGGGATGCACCGAGATGTGGTTGCGGTAGACAAAGGCCTCACCCCGCTCTCCTTGGTTAACGAGAACTGGCGCAAACCTACAGTAATGGATACTAATGAACGCAGGGCAGTATGGCAGGGCAAGGAGCTTCACGGGCGTTTTTACCGGGCCTTACATGGGCCCGATGTAGATCTTTTAGCGTCCGTATCCTGGCTGCGCTTTGGTGATCTCTTTGGAGAAACCGAAGGTTTTGTCTTTGCAATTATGGACGAAGTTATGATGACGAACAACTACCGGAAATACATTGTGAAGGACGGGACGGTTGACATCTGTCGGGCATGCCACCGACCCGGAGAATCAATCCGACATATTATTTCTGGATGTTCTCATTTAGCTAACGGAGACTATTTGCATAGACACAACCTTGTAGCCAGGATTATTCACCAGCAACTTGCTCTTAAATACAATCTTGTGGAATCAGAAGTACCGTACTATAGGTATGTGCCCGACCCAGTTCTCGAGAATGGCGGCGTCACATTGTATTGGGATCGATCTATCATCACTGATAGGACTATTGTTGCCAATAAGCCTGACATAGTGGTGATAGATCGACTAGAGCGTCGCACAATGATTGTTGATATAGCGGTCCCTCATGACGAGAACCTCGTGAAAGCTGAGAAAGATAAACAAACTAAATATCTTGACTTAGCTCGCGAGGTTGTCGACATGTGGGAAGTGGATAGAGCAATCATTGTGCCGATAGTCGTAACGGCCAATGGCTTAATAGCTAAGAGCCTCGAACAACATCTGAGGAGGCTCTCGTTGGGCAGCTGGATTAAGGGCTTGATCCAGAAAGCGGTACTCCTGGACACGGCGCGCATTGTTAGGAGATTCCTCTCTCAGGAGCCCTGACCACCGGTAGCTTGGACCCTGTTCCCGATGCCGGTGGGCTACTATTTTTTATATTTTTAAATGTTTTTTTTATTATGTTTGTTTTTAAGAAATATTTAAAAATGTAAATAATATGTATATATAGAAAATAAATGTAATATCATTTATTTCTCTCATAAAGGTATATTGTATAGAGTTTATTTTACAAATTTTGCCTGATGAATTTTTTTTTTTTTGAACCTTTGTGAGAGCTGGAGTCTGAACTAGGTTTGAGACCTGTATGACAGATCCCCAGGCTCACACCCTTTTAAACATAATCGCATTTTGCGGCACATAAACATGAATCTTATATTTAAAGGATTATGAGCAGGAGAGATTTATAAAATGACATGTTAAGTGTAAAGGAAAAGTGATATTTTTATTGAAATGTGTGTAGTGAAAGTGTGTTTTTATAATGAATGTGATTAAATTCACTTTATGATTTGGATGATACTTTCTGTGTCTTCATAGTCCAAATTAAGGAGCCAGTTCCTTACTGTTGTTTTACATTTATATTTAGTAATTTCGTACATATGTAAGATTTTATTTACTCTGTTGTAAACATAGGGACCAAGGAAATTATAGAAACGTTGAGCTAGCCTCGAATGAGAAGGGATGGATGAACAAATTGTATGCTTTTGTCTCAGGGATTTAAACTTATCCGGGTTAAAGGAACCGCGAGTGTGGACTGTTAAGATTAAATTTAAAATTAGCAATTTCCGAATGGGGAGAACCTTACAGGTTTTCTAAAGTTCCGTGGTAGGAAATTGATAAGGAAGAGATCACCCAATTTTAAAGATCGCTCTTTGGGCACGTTTCACACAACTATACAGTACAGGGCAACTGACTGACAGACGGCTAGATAAACATGTCTAAACACTATTTCGTTAGCCACATGGCGGCGGTTCTTAAAAATAAGTATCAATTTACGAAGTCGGGAGGTAAGTCTATGTGGTTGGAAAATTATAAAGAGTCGTCTATCTGGACACCCAAATATTTTATACTATCTGTGCAACTTAGATGAGCACAGCTGCTTGGTGTTTGTGCTGCATTACAAGAATGTGCAATCAAAGAAAAATGGGATGACGGAAGTTTACCAGATTTAGACAGGGAAAAGGTAAATATACCTAGATTTTTCAACATTGAGGATTAGCAGATTTTGTGCCAACCAGTCAGTTACAGTATCAACTCCTAGTTGCATAGCATAGCATAGTCGGCCTTATAATGTTCCCACTGTTGGGACTCAGGCCTCCTCTCTAGGAGAGGGTATGGGCCATAATCCACCACGCGGGCCCAGTGCGGGTTGGTGGATGTCACATGTCTTCGAATTTTTGGTTCTAGGACATGCTGGTTTCCTCACGATGTTTTCCTTCACCGTTTTGAGAGCAGGGGTTTGGTGAAATAAATTACACAAAGTAATACGCCTGACTGGGTTTGAAACCGCAACCTACAACTCGTAAGTCGGGGCCGTTACCACTCGGCCACCACTGCTCATGTTGGCATGTTGAAATTCGACTCCCAGGAGACACCATGGATTATTAAGGTAGTATCATCAGCGTAAGTAAAAATGATGATCCATTAGTAAGCTTATGACGACAGAGGTCATCAATATAAATAAATGAGAAACAGGGTCGGCCTAAAGATACTACTTTGTGATACACCGTAGGTTATAGGGAGTTCGTCACTCATCCATTCGCCAATTTTGACATATTGGCGTCGTCCTGTAAGGTAACTCTTAAAAAGTAGGAGCAGATCACCTCTGATAGTCTATGTTCTCGAGCTTAGTTATGAGTCTAGGAATCAAGATGGTATCAAAGGCTTTTGCCCGATCTAGGTGGTAATTGGTGCATTGATGCCGTCAATGCACTCTGCTCTTTAACAATCAGTCAAATCATGAAACACCCACTTTTCAAGTTTTTAATTTTATCGATTTGCTGTGAATTGGACAATATTGTGGATATGCTTAGTTACTAACTTCAAACTATGCCGCTAGTTCCTTGGTATTTGATACAGAAATGCATCCACTATCATATTTACTTCGTCATTATTTACCTTAGTGGCTGATCTTTCTTCATGTCAAAGTTTCCACTACGAAAGCGGGTAAACCAAAAACACACGATACGTTCGATGACCTTATCCCCTCCAAATATAACACTGACATTATTAGTTTCTGCTATGTTAGAGCCACGTCAGAACTCATATTCTAAAAGTATTTCGAATTTACTTTGATGTTTGCTGGATCCATGTTCAGTTTAAAAGCTGAATTTAAAGCTATCGAATAAAGAAAACTCGGAATTTTGACATCATGCAGGGTTAATTTTAAATCAAAGTGGCCAGTAAGTTAAAAACTTAATAATAGAACAAAGTATATTTAACGAAACTATGATGCGGATGACACCATAAGTGCATATCTAGCAATTCCTGTATTAACATGACGGATCGTCAGGATGTTCTGAGCTACGATCAGCCACCAGGTGGATATCGTGCAATGGTTAAGGTGTAAACTTTAATACTCCATGAATTTCGTGTTCTCTATTTATGTCATCCAAAATCAGTTCTTATGTGGTGGGTCTCAAGTAAGGTTACTAAAAGTAAAGCTTCCTCTTCATCACTAAAATAAAATGCTTTTCACCGGTTATGACCGTTTGCGGTCACATCGACCGACACGTGGATGTTCACTCAAGATAGTGGTAATATTATAAAGCTCAAGAATCTATTTGTTTGTTTGAACGCGCTCTAAATAAGTAAAATTAGTCTAAGAAATTGAACCCCCCTGTACCATCCCCACCCCGCGGAGCCCTATGGTTATGGAGATATCCATGTTTAAAGTTTGAGGTTAGGTTAGGTTAGAACTTTAATTTCCATCCATTTATGGGGCGGTTTGGGCCTAAATCATAATGACTTTTAACATTATAAGGGGATCTGGGGTTTAATCTAACCCAAATGATTCACTAACATTAGTAGTCATACGAAAAACAAAAAACAACAAACGGATGATGACTGACACGATGACTTTAAAACAAAATGACGTCGCTTCACGTTCCGTTCCAATCCACAGTGTAAACAAATATTCGTATTTTTTTATGAAAAAAGTCAATCTAATTGTTTATTACAGCATTGTGTTTGTGCACATTAATTATATTACTTACATACCTACCAAATTTATTATGTGAAAATATAATTATATTTAAAAAAAAATATGACAAAATTGAATGAAACACACCTCCACCGTCAACAAAACGTGAAACATCTACTTTGACATCTAACATGAAAATTTATCCAACCTAAATGCCCTAAATGGCGTTTTATTTTTCAATTTATATGGAAACTTTAAAAGAATTATATCTTCTATCGTAAACCGTGAGTCCCTGCAATTTAAAAATTTATAAAAAGCTTTCTATTTATGAGTACTACCTATCTAAAAAAAATGAACTTCCAAATCAACAGTCCATAAAGGAAAGTTTAGCCAAGACAACTACGACAGTTGGAGAATCCAGGTACAGGCTATTTTTATTACCCGACTACGGAGGGTTATGATTTTGACAGGCTATGTATGTATGTGAGTTTGTTCATCTGTTCCCACATAGCTCCTAATCTACTTATCGGAACTCGACGTATGAGGTATCGTTAGAACCGTCTTAATTGTCCGCTGAACATAGGTTACGTGACGTGTCACAAAACTTGATATGGCGCCCTCTAGAGGACAAAAAGTAATGTGTAAAACATAAAAATGAAGATAAATACGCCGTGTTTGGTATCATTTGAAAGGGCTTTACTTGTACATTTCCAAAGTATTGTTCAAATTTAAAGTGACGCCCTCTAGCGGACAAGAAGTCATGTGTTAAAAAAAATGTTAAGATAAATAAACCGTGTTTGATATCATTTGAAAGGGCTTCACTGGTACTTATCAAAATATATCATCAAAATTCAATGTGGCGCCCTCTGGTGGACAAAAATTAATTTACCATTATTAATTAGAAATTTTAAATTTAGCTTTTGCAAATGGTATAGAAGCACAGTGATTTAACACCAACATAATTTAAATAAAAAAAAAGTAAAAAAACTAAAACCCGACTACGACAAAAAAAAAACGACGAAACTAAAAGTATGAAACAAGATTTCCAGGATGCTGAAATAAACAAGGTAAAAAGAAAAGCCGCAGTCACACGTTATAGGTAACAACCGAAACACTTTAATAACGTGTGACTACGGCTTTTAGCTTTTTAGTTTCGTCGTTTTTTTTTGTCGTAGTCGGGTTTTAGTTTTATTACTTTTTTTTATAATAAAAAGTGATGAACGTACTTCCAGTACGTTAACGGAAAGGTACTGAAACCAGCCGAGCCACTATAGGCCGGGAAATGGGAAGTGGAAGACAAAAAGGCTAGAGTGAATAGGCTCTTAATAAACTAGTGCGCCTCACCATAAATGATTGCATCGCTGCTTACCATCAGGTGGGATCGCAGTCAAGCACTGGTTTATATATACTAAAAAAAAAAGGCGAAAGCAGACATAATTTTTTCTATGAGTGGGAGCGAACTAAGACATATTAGAAGCTGTATCACATCTAGACAAGTGTGGCTGAAACTGGAGTCTATTTATAATTATAAAGAGCCTACTAAGAAGGCGATACTTTTGAAACGGTTAATTTTGCACAAAATGGCAGAAACTGGAAATGTTCACGAACATTTGAATACCTTTTTGGATGCTGTTAATAAGCTAGGAGATATGAGTATATAGATCAACAATGATTTACTGTCTGTAATGTTGCTGTACAGTTTACCCAGAAATTCCGAAAGTTTTAGATGTGCTATTGAGTCGAGAGACGAGTTGACGAAACCAAAAGCATTGAAAATCAAAATACTGGAAGAGTGCGAGTCGAGAGTGGATTCAGAATGAAGGCGTTATGTATACAAATATAAAGAAAAACTTCAAGAAAGGAAGGAAAGGCATTAATAAAAATACTAAGGCTGAAAACAAAACTGATAGTAGGAAAGGAACAGAAAACCTTCATTGTTTTTGGTATAAATGCTTTAAATGTCACAAACCAGGTCACAAAGCATCTGATTGTATAAAGAAAGTAGATAAAGATGCCCGGAAGGCTGAAGAAACACATTGCGTAGATGAAACTAACTACTTTTAATGTTTCAGATTTAGAAGTTTCTAACGTTGTTATTGTTCAAAAGAACGATTGGATTTTGGACAGCGGGTGCATATATCTCACCTTTGTAATGATGCAAGTAAGTTCGGGGGTACTTTAGTAATGACTAGCGGAAAACTAACTTTAGCTACGCATGTAAGTATTGTTATAAAAGGTAAGATTATCGGTATGTAACGATCACTCGGAGACCTTATTTAAATTACGAGATACGCTGTATGTCCCGGATTCACGTACAAATTTGATTTCAGTAGCCAAGTTAACCAATGATGGTTATGATGTTATATTTAAAAACGATGTAGTTCAAGTAATTGGTCCAGTAAGAAAGGTGAAATCGAATTACATATCGTAGGGGTAATTTGTATAGTGTAAATGGGTCTGAGTATTGTAACTTAAGTGATTCAAATGCTGATGTACGTTGTTGGCACGAGAAATTAAGACATTTGAACCTCTACCGTTCAAATGTCTTCAATTTCGGAAGTCGGTTTTAAATAAGAAACAAACAATACCGCGAAACACTAACTTCCGAAAGTAAAGTTATTTTGATCCTTTTAGTATTTTTTTTAGTGAAGTTGGTTATTTTTTTTTTGTAAAATTTATTTTTAATGTAAAACAATCTATTACAAAGTTATATGCTTAAAGGCTTTTGAGCCCCATTAGCAATGCTAATCGAATCTGTAACTTCAAAATGCGATTCGTAATAAGGCGTGGTTTATCGGGCGTAGGGTATAGACACTCGTTACATATCAAATCACTTAATGTTAGCACTTCATTATAATCTTACTTTTAGTTCTCATAAAATAATCACAGTGGATAAATCACTACACAGTAATCATTACTACAAAATAGGCAACACAATTAAGACACTTTAATAAACGCATAGCGGACACATGTGTCTCCGACCGGGGCTCAGTTAATACTGCGCCTCCGCCGTCGACCCACATCCCACCAGTGGATGTGTTGCGTCAGAGTGGCCAGTCACGTGACACACGTCACTCTAAACCACAAACGCCATCTCTGTTAACTTTTGAAAACGAAAGCGCCGTCAAGCTTGTTATGTTACCTGGTTGTCCGCACAAATACATGATCACCGGGCCATCTGAGCGACTGATGGGTTGTTTTGCTCCCACACCCAGCTGTGCGGCGCTGACTTGTGTTGTACTTAGTGTCGGTGATGTCCAACTTGTGGTCTTTTTAAACATTTTTGGGATAAAATATAACATGGTGTAAAAATTATTGGAATCGATTCTGTTATTGATTCTGAACAAACTATATTTAGGTTTCGCATTATACTAAGAACAATGTTGAATATGTAAGTAAAACTGCTAGAGGTGATTATATTAAATATTTATCCCACTACCGACCAGTGTATGCGAGCGGTAGGTCTTAAAGAGCATATTATATGGTTTAAATATAATATGCATAAAATACGAAGTGAATAAATTAAAATGCCGTTAGAGTATGTCAATGATTTCAGCGTTTTTATTTTCTTTTTAACTTTTATTTTTATCTGTTCTTAGATTGCTTTCCTTCTATGGTGTGAAGACTGATTCAAAGTTTGGTGTAATAAATACAGTTGCTTCTCGTTAATTTAGCGATAATTTTAACCTCTCTATAAATTTGAAGTTATCACGAGTTGCCTAAAACATCTCTTTAAATTTCGAAAAAAAAACTATACAATATTTGTAAGCACTTGGTAATTTGAACGAAAATATCATCACTACGTAACAAAACGACCTATCAATTCGAACTTCGAGGCGTCAAAGACTCGATAGTTAAAAGTTATTAATAACACAGCTTCTGTCTACAAAACGACAGTGATAAAATAGCATTACAGATACTATTTCTGATGAATAAAGTTATTGATCAACCTCAGCAAGCAAATTAACAATACAGATTTCTTCTGGAAGACTAATCTTCAATGCACATTATGTGTGTACATGTATGTACCTCATTTTTTTTAATTTTGTGTAAAAAATTAACAGTTAATAAATGATAATTAACATTAAGTTTCATTTTATTAAAGAAAAATATTTTGCTAAAATTATTGAGTTAAACTATGACTGCATTGAAGAGCAATTGCCGATATTTTTTTCAAACCATTGACCCATAAAGCAAAAATATAGAAACAATAAGTTTAGAATTTAAGTAGACTACAAGATTTAATTCCAGTTTTATCTCAAAGATAAACAAAACTTTATTTTACATAAAGGTTTAGTAAAAATATCAGTTTATTACTCTTCACTGCACACATAGTTTAACTCAATAATTTTAGCATAATATTTTTCTTTAATAAATAATAATTTATTAATTATTACACAATGATTCGAAATTTCATATTTTTTCTCTCGACAATTCCGAACCATTTGATATTTCAAATACGCGATAATTCGTAATATTTTGAAGGTAGGTACTTCGAGTTTCAAAATAACGAGAGTCGACTGTAGTTAACTTTCTTATACTCTTGTTCGATTACTTGCTGCAGTAGTTTTTATTGGTGCTAACTTAGCTAAGCTATATTATACAGTTACCCTTGTAACTAATTTCATGTTTTACTTTACTACTACATGAAAAACGATCTTGTAATTGCCCGTGAAATGTTACAAAAAGTTTTGATGTATTTGTGACGTTCAAAAGTGTAGTTTTAACACGAAGATGAATTGATTTTTGTAGATTAGATTTTTCTAATTTGTTTTATTTATACTAAAACACTTAAATCATCATCATCTTCCTGCCCTTGTCCCATCTTATTTGGGGTCGGCACAACATGTTTTTTTCTTCCAAAAAACTAAAACACTTAAATAACGAATTTTATTCTCTAGTAATTAAACTTTAAACGTTTTCTTTGATAGTGTACCTCATTATCATTTATCATTACCTAAAAAAGCCGATTTAGTCTGTTTTCAGTGACAAGTAGAGTGAATTCATCATACGTAGCATTGTTACAATATGTTGTGATATCAAATTGATGATAATTGGGTATCTTTGAATAACTTTGACAGACAGTAATTTATTTGACCACACAAGATTGAAATCTACTATCTACTCAATTCGATTCATGGTCGGGGCAGTATCTAGTTTTCTCTTCCATTCTCTCATATACAAAGACAAGAGTAAAGACTGCTTTACACTTGTCACTCCTCACATTCCCATCATCATCAACATCCTTTCGCAATCCATCCACCCCTTTTCTACTTCTTTTGTTTATTTATATCATTGAGGATTCATTCACTATCCTACCTGCAATTATCTATATATTTATGATTATTATGGTTCATGATTGCTTTATAACGTGAATATTAAATCCTTCCTAAGCACGATCGCGTTTCACTCCACATGTGACCCAGTACCATTTTTCATGGACATATCTCATTTCTTTAGGTGTTGCATCATGTTCTCATTTTGTTTAGTATTAAGGTTTAGTAACATTAAATATTGTTGCCTTTAATGTTTTTTTTTTGTGTTATGATTAAGTACTTGAATTTAGAGCTAAAATAAAAAAAAAAATATCAGTCAGAATAGTTGCGGGCCAAAACTAGTAAATACGATACATTTACCAAATTGTTTACCCAATATGGTTTAAGCAAAAACATTTGGCTAATCAGAATTAAACAAAACTAATCACGTGTAAACTAAGAAATAATTTGCTAAGGAGACCGAGCCAAATGGCAATTATGTTGTTGCGTTAAAACCAGCTATATGTAATGCCGGCTTATTAAAGGCGGTCAGACTTTCTCATCCACACCATCCGTACGTTGAAGCATTGGATCCCACCAGGATATCGAACCAACTATGATGAAACCATGCGTCTTGGTAAGTCTTTAAGTTTTTAATATCTGAGTTGTGATTAAAAATGGGCTAACTTTGGTAATATTTAAATAAAAGCTTAATATTAAAAAAAACAAAATTAAAAAAAAAATGTACATCACTGTTGGACCGTTGGACCTACTTGATATTATTTGAGCACATTTACATACTGTATTAAACATACACTCTGCGACACATAAAATAAAGCAATACGTACTTTGTATATTTTTGTTGAGTTAGGTGCCAAGTAGTTTTTTTAAGAATAAAATCAATCCTAACCTAACCTAACCTAACATTTTCTTGTATGTACATTTCTGAAACAGCAGTGTTTGTAAAATCCAACTTTCATAAGTATACAACACTGAAATCTAAACGTCGCAACAGACATATGTTCCATTTCACACAAGACTGCATTATTTTCGAAAAGTTTTCTTGGAACGGTACCTACAATCTACAATAAAATTCCTATTGAAATTAAATAATAAAACGAAATATTCGATTTAAAAAAAGCGATAATAAAATTATTAAATGAAAAAAGTATATTACTCTGTTAATGTTGTCTTTGTCTGAAATTAGGATTATTACTATTTTTATTATTTTTGACATCTACAAAAGTGACTTCTGTATAAAATATGTATAATTTATAACTGACTACATTATTAATATTATGAAGCTATTGATTACTGTATTCTATAATTGAATACTGTATTAATTATTGACTACTATACCAATTATTACTTTTGACTATTATTATTGACTACACACTATATTTATTGTTACAAAATTATTGATTATTACTATAATGTTGCAAGTCTTTTATATGATTGTATGCCAAAAAGTGGGTCATAGATGTACTTTACTATATAAACTGTACCACCAATTTTTTCCTATGTGTCACAATAAACTATAATGAATTATGATTTAATAAAGGACAACAACGTCTTACTCATTAGGTACACATAGTAAATCATAGCTGAAAACTGTGTCTCAAGATACAGGTGGCTAAGTTGAAAGACAGTAAAATTAATGATCACAGTTCTTAGATTATAGTTGCTATATATACGACCAGTTTGTACAAAAAAAATGGAACCTTTTTATCTAATGCTAATAAAATAAAATATTAATGTTAATCTAAAAATTTCAGATCGCTGCTTTTGCTCTGTTTTGATTTCAAATCGTCAGGTCCCTTGTCCACCAGAAACTGTAGCAATCTTTTTTACAACCCACCCACTCAATATTTATCACCAAGCAAGCACCTTCCCGCAGGGTTGAACCGTCCGTGTTCCACTTGGAAGTCCCTGAACAGCCTAAAAATCTAAGTGAGAAGGTATAACTTCAACCTCGCAAAGTAACGTCCCTTGATAGATCAGTAGACAGACCAGCAGGATGTGGATATAGAGCCATTTCAAATATTTTGTCATCTGTCGTATCCCCCAATACATGCAGCGCAAGTGTTCGCTAAACCTACAAAGTGGCAAAGGCTACAAATATCAAAATTATTATCTTATCAGTTACTCAAAGTAGAAGAACAGGAAGAGTTTTGGTACAAACATAATTATAGGTACGTATATTTTCTTAAGATTTATAACTTTTTTAATTTTTTTTTTATTTCACAGCTCTTCTTTTTCGCATTAGTCACCATTAGTCAAGCCAACTTATTGAACAGACAGCCAGTTGCAAGAAGTAATGTGGAAAATGACTATGCGCTTTACCAACAACAACAGGATCAACAAAATCTACCGAATTGGCAGACACCTGGTCAATCTAGCACAACACCCGATACTGAAAAACGCTTCGGCTACGGTGGTGCCTCGGCAGCAGCTGCTGCTGCAGCGTCTGCCGGCGCTGGCGGTGGTGGTTACCTCGGTGGACATCTTGGTGGACACGTCGGGGGTCATGTCGGTGGTCACATCGGGGGTCATGTTGGCGGACACGTAGCCGCTAACGCTGCTGCTGCCGCTGCTGCAGGTGCTGGTGCTTATGGTGGTGGTTATGGATCACGCTACTCCAATGCTTATGCCAACGCTAACGCCAACGCCAATGCATATGGAGCATATGGCCGTAAATAAATCGGTTGGAGTTGACGTATTTGCTACTAATCATTTATCAAAAAAATTATATATGGTCTAAAATTAAATACATTCGGCTAAATTGGTATACGTACTTGCCTGGACCTTTATTTACTTTTTTATTTTATACATTCTGGCTGACATAAAATTTCTGTTCGGTATTTTTATTATTAAATGTATTTATGAAATTCACGTGGTATTTAATTTCTCTGGTATTAATTGCATATTATATAACATGTGGGTTTGAACGCGATTCGAATTGAAAAATTATTTTATTGTTGGATAGTCTATTTATCGAGGTGGCTATAGGCTATATTAACATTACGGTACGACCTACGGGTGCGGAGTAGAAACCAAAGATGTGGGCGAACCACTAACACTGACCACGGGGAACGACTAATATACTCATCGAAAACAGTTTGAGGACTTGATGTTCTGTCGAGTGACTGAATTTGTCTTACTGGAAGGTCAGCTACCGATTCATTTGATACATAAAACACTTTATATTTGTTTTTTTTTTAATGAATTTTGTCTAAAACCAGGAATTTCTCCTGTATCGTGGGTGCGTTTACTATGTAAACTAACATACACAAAACACTCAGACCCAGATCTGGAGGTCATACAAATAATGTTTTTCTGTGCAAAAATCAAACAACTGCACGAAACGTGTCATCATTTTGGTTCTAGGTTCACTACTAGTATCTGTGAAACATACACCAGTAGCCTTACTAAGCGTCAAACAGGAAGGCTTACACAATACACCTGTTTTGGTCTAGCATAGTCATCATAAGGGCTGGCGGCGCGACCAGTTGCGCCGCCATGGTGTCCCGGTGAAATATAGCCCTAATATACTGTTTGGTGGGGGCGTCATTGGCGGCCGGACTGGCGTCCGAGCTGGTCGTGCTTCCAAATTAGTTGCATAACCAAACGGACACTTAACTAGGTGAGTAACTCTCTATACAGCTGTATACGTTTTGTTGATAGCGGCGATTGGTCGCGCCGCCATGGTGTCCCGGTGAAATATAGCCCTAATTGTAAAAGCATTGAAATTGTTAATTTAAAACTAAGCACCAGTAAAAGAAATAATACTGTCTACATAAAAAGGTCTTTTATCTCGGCGGCCAATAACTGCCAGTCATCCTTAAGTAAGATACCTATATGAAAACAAAATAAAAAATATATTTCAGAAGTGGTAGATTATCGTCTATGTACAGTCAGGGATCAAAAGTGCAGTTGCACTCCACCAATGCTAAAGTGTCTAAAATGTCTTTGTTGTAGAAGTTCAATAGTCCACAACTAGTTTATTCAATACTTTAGATCCTATGCTACCAATTAAATCAGTCATGAACCATTGACCATCTTTTACAAAGAAATTATAGACATTTTAGCATTGGTAAGGTGGAACTGCACTTTTGACCCCTGACTGTACATATATTTTATAAATAATGATAGTTAAGAATTTGATATTAGTTTAGGCGGTATTAAGATGTTTGCATATTATACTAAGATCCCAGAGCTGTCTGTCATAATTTATTTTCACATGGTTGAAACCTTAGGTTCTCAGTAGCGTCTCATGTGCTTTGAATACCTGTGTACTTGTGGAGCTCCCCCTTGGGGCCCCTGAGCAGGTACCAGGTGAGAAAGGGAACTAAAAATAACGAGTTACTTAACTTAATTTTTTATGGCTGATTTTTATATATGTTTTGTAGAATATTATTCTAAAGTAGTATCATAAGTGTCAGACACTTTCCATGGATCAAAACTCCATCCGGTCAGTGCATGAAATCGTCTCACTCGATCTGAAACGCATGCGTGCTCTTGCGCTCATATTCTCGGTTGAATATTTTTTATGTTTAGGGGATGTTTGGGCACTACAATTTTAATTCCAGTTTAGTATTGCATAAAACACTTCCTAAGAAATTATGATAACTACGGTTTATACACGCACTGACGCGAAAGTATTGTTGGCTGCGGGTGGTGGTGCTATCTTAATAGCAAAGTGGAGCTCCACCTCTTTCTATAATTTGTTGCAATCGGCTTCGCATACCACACACCATGTTCCAGCAAGTATCACTTCCACTCACGAGTTCCCATGTTGAAGTCACAAGTTGCGCCAAATTATGTTTTGTCCTGACTTCTGATGAATCCTAATTTAAAATCATTTGACCCACAAATTTTCTATAGGATTTAAGTCAGGACTTTTAAGTGGCCAACTTATTATTTTGACGCCTTTTTAACTGGCCAGCCAATTTTGCCCCACAGCAGCTCTGTGTATGGAGCAATTATCTTGAACGAAGTAAATATCCGTGTTAGGATAAGCAACATGCACTGTTGGCAACATTTTCAAATAATGGTGACTATTAAATCGGCCACCCACTTCTACAAGTTCAACAGGTCCTTTAGAAGACATCCATCCCCAATAACCCAGAGTTATCCTACCGCTGGTTCTACACGGCAGTAAACAATTTACATTATAACGTTCTCCTTATCAGGCTTGAAGGTCTTCTCATCAGTGAATATAACTACGTGTTCTTCCCAATTAAAATCCAGGTATTCTTGGCCAAAGCGGACTCTTGCCTGCCGATGAGCTGCTGTTTATTGAATTTTACACGCTGCTTTGTATTGTTTCAGTCCAGTGGCGTGCAAATGTTTTCTGTTTTCATTGAAATATTATACTGCACTGCTGTTGACCGAGTAAATTTAAAAGGACTTTCTACATGTTTGCTAACGATCGCTTGGTGCCGTTCCGTTGCGGGAGTAAACATAACAGCCCCCCCTAGCCAAGTTACAACCGTTTCGTGTCGAATTCCGTTCTCCAATCGGTAACGCCTCGGTGTCAGCAATTGTAGAAAACGATAAGTTGGTAGCCATGTTGACGCGCCTGAGTCGGCCGCTTGTTCTACAATGTCGTCCTACAATAACAAAGGATGTAGCGTTGAACATTGTAGAAACGATAACAATGCATTCTATCATTTGGAACGATGTGAACTTGGCTACGAATTTTCTATTCGTTTGTTCTGACCACGTGACTTAGCGTTGAGATGATGTCATTGCCATACATTTGATTAGTTTTCGACTAGCGTTAACGATTGCAGATTATTAACTTGGCTAAGGGTGCAGATTTTGGTCCTGAACGATCCTTTTGGACGTTTCCTGTTTCTTCAAACCGTCTTAATCATAATGTGATGACTGTATTTCTCTGAAACAAAGAATTTAAACAAGAGTTATTTTATATGTAAGTATAATTAAAAATATGTTTGCTTACGTTTTAAAGATAAGTATAAAATATAGACTTACAATGCGTTGCTGTCAAACCGAAAAATTGGGTAGGGTGAGCAAAACAATAAATATTTTAAATAATGTTTATTTACGAATCATGAAGGAAAAAAGTTTAATCAGAATCCAGTTCTTCAATTTTGCTAGTCTCTGCGTCACTGTGTGAAGTGTGAGTAGTGGCAAATGGATAAAGAAAAGCGAAAGAAAATAGGTAGTTTTTTTTTTAACTAATTGTGACTTGCTTTCGAAGTCTTATGCATAAACCACTAAGCCATATCAACCTGTTTATGACAGTCGAAATAAGCTATCAGTAGTAACTTTATTGTAAAATACAAAATAATAAACTTTAAGTCTTACTTCATAAGAATCAAAATCGCATAATAAGTAGTAATTTATTCTATATTAGCATACCTTTTTTAGGTATAAGTTTAATTATGATTTAAAAAAATGTATTTTAATTTAGACTTACTTTTTTTTCTACTTACTTTATCTATTTAATATTTGTTTTTTTTTTACTGATTTTATATTTCTTAAGTAAATAAGTATATTACTTACAATGAAATAATAAAAAATGTATTTACTAGTAATGACTTTGTTTCATTTCTAAACAAACTGTTCATTTGCCGACTTTGTTCGTTAAAGGAAAGTAAAAAAAAAAATAACAAACACAATAGATGGAAAATAAAAAAGTTATATTTAAGAGATTTGAATCAGCCACATTTGCGTATCGCATCGCTGTTGTTCATCATTTCAGCCGAAAGACGTCCTCTGTTGGACATAGGCCTTGGTCATCGGTTCACCTTCTAACGCTGCGTCTTCCGGTGCGAGAGCCACTCTAGAACCTTTCGGTCCCATCGACCATTTGTTCTGCGAGCAATATGTCCCCTGCTCACTGCCCTATAAATTTGGCCGCAGAGGACGGCGGACCCTCTCAACCAAGCCGTCGCAGTGTGAAAGCGCACTAGAACCTTTTGTTGTTTGTACCTACCTAATAATAGTGCACCGAATTGTATTTAGAAGTAAAGTGATTTAATTTCTAGCCATTCTTATTTATTGCACGTTACCCTCATAGAGCCACCTGGTGGCTGATCATAGCTCGAACCATCCTGACGATTCGTCTTATATTATATCTTAACCTAGAACTACACTGCACACACGTGTGCCACACACGCCAATCTGGGCGCGTCGGTCTCCATTCATTTTATATGAAAACTAGATTTGTAGAGCTACACTTGATCCACGCCACGAGACGC
Organism: Mythimna impura; assembly: GCA_905147345.3. NCBI lineage: Eukaryota > Metazoa > Arthropoda > Insecta > Lepidoptera > Noctuidae > Mythimna > Mythimna impura. Next base: position 13,958,676 of record LR990357.1, on the reverse strand, counting down.
CACGTGACGTCGTTCTACGTACAAATCAGCCCCCCTAGCCCAGTTAAGACCGATTCGTTTCGATTCTCTTACGTCGAACGCCTCGAGTAGGACACGCCTCCGATTCCTTTGTTCTGACGTCATCTCAACGCTCAGTCACGTGGTCAGAACAAAGGAATCGGAGGTGTGGCCTACTCGAGGCGTTCGACGCAAGAGAATCGGAACGAAACGGTCGTAACTTGGCTAAGGGGGCTGGCGTGTTGCACGTGTGCGTCGGTCTAATGTAGTTCTACGTAAAAATCAGGCGTGTTACACGTGTGCGTCGGTCTAATGTAGTTCTACGTACAAATCAGGCATGTTACACGTGTGCGTCGGTCTAATGTAGTTCGAGATTAATACTGGCACTTTGCCAGCGACGTTATTCGTGAGAAAGTTTTCATAAACCTATAAAACCTTTAAACCGTATTTTAAAGGTAGTTTTGAAAAAAATAATAATGACGGTCTTTATTATTCGTTTTGATTAAAATTTGTGCCAAGTTTCAAGCTTTTGGTTTTTTATTTTTACATTTCGGGGAGTGTAAATTGGAACTGAACAATTTAATTCCACGGACCACGACCATTAGACGTACGGCGTTGCACCATAAGCACATGGTGGACATACCACTCTACGTACACTCACTATACGTACAAAGCGTTTTGGGAACACATTTATTATGCGTATAGTTATGGAGTGGATTTACCTGCCGGAGTCTGTGTTTCCTGATAGTTATAACTTAGGGGTCTTTAACTCAGGAGTGATTATATCTCCATAATAGGGGTTTGACTAAGTTCGATGTGATAGACTACCTATGTTATTACATTTGACAGAAAAGAGTGGTCATATTTGGGTTATTAAAAATCCGATAGTATCCTCCTTAGTCGTTCACTCTTGAAAGAGTACTCGTGGTTAACAATGTTGCATTTTCGTTGGCGAGTGAGGCTCCCGCAATGCGTCTTCACTTGTCACGGTTTACGGCATCTCGGTAACTCTGGACTGTGAAGGTTTGTGTTGCAGCTCTGATGAGGTCTGTCCAGCGCGTAGGTGAGCGCCCTCGTGACCGTTTCCCCTCCACTTATCCCTGGACAACGAGTCGCTCCATCGAGTGTTCGTTGCGAACAAGGTGACCGAAGTATTTGAGGATTCGTACTTGCACAGTCATCGATAACCTCTGATTGATTTTTAGTTTCATCAGGATCGAGACCTTAGTCCTAAGTGCTGTCCAAGGGATCGCAGCAGTTGCCACTAGCACCACATCTCGAGTGCATCGATTTAACGTCGGTCTTTGAGGCGAACCGTCCACGTTTCTGCGTCATAAAGAAATATTGGGAAGACTAAGCTTCTGATAAGGCGGACTTTCATGGCGTTAGTGATGTTACGGTTGCACCAGATCCTTTTCAGTCTGTCAACAGCAGATCGTGTGATAGCACATCTCCTTCGAATCTCATCTTAACATCCTCCAGTGTTCGTGACGGTGGAACTAAGGTATACATACGATTGAACAACACAGTTGCCAATCATAGTGTTGTCAGGATGATTCAGTACAGCTCGATACACTATCATCATCTTGGTCTTGTCTCTGTTGAGCGTAAGACCGAAGGAGAGGTTTCGGATAGTATTGAAACGAATAAATATAAAGGGTCTAGCAGTGCTTTCATAGCAAAACTTCCCCCGATGAGGACCCATATCGAAGCCTATGTTATACTGGGTTATATATTTAGGGGTATGTGGAACAGAGAGCAGACGGGTGTTACGTCTGGCGGGCTACTGCCCAATAGATGATTTCGGGCTGTTCTATATGTTACAATCGCGCGGAGAACTTTGATTGCGCGATGCAGGATTAGTTCTTATGTGACGCCATAGATGTCGCTACATCACTCCCCTCCGGAGATCGGATATCGATGGTTCTTGATGCTTCTTGATGCGTGCCAGACCAGTGGTAGGTTGGTTCCAGTGGGTCGGAACCGAATGCCGCATAGTTCTCGGTGAGTCGGAACTGTCTGCGGTGATGCCCCAGTGAGTCGGGGTGGTGCTGTCCCAGTGAGTCGGGATGATGCTGCAGGCTCCTGTGAGTCGGAGTAGTGCTGCTGGCTCCAGTGAGTCGGAGTAGTGCTGCTGGCTCCAGTGAGTCGGAGCGGTGCTGTGCGACGTAGTGGCTTGACTGCTTGCGTCGACCAGGAGAGGTTCTTCGTGGCTCTTCATGTGACTGGCCGAAGGTGCAGTGTGCTTCTCCAAGGTCGCTGATGAGGCTGAGGGTGATGACCAGGTATGACCAGGTAGGCATACTGGTGGTCAGGATACCCTATAAAGCCGTGGGTGCTGGCTGTATGGCTCGCTGCTCGAAAGCTTGAGGAAGTGATGATGACGTCACGAAGTAGTAGCTGCACGAAGGCTGCACTGACGTTCATTGTCGAGGGTCACCATTGTGGAGTTATGTTGAACAGAGAGTAAAGTCCCGCAAACCTCCGTTGAAAAGGGAGGATCCTCCAACCAGACGGGATGTTATGTCTGGCGGGCTACTGCCCAATAGATGATTTCGGGCTGTTCTATATGTTCCAATCGCGCGGAGAACTTTGATTGCGCGATGCAGGATTAGTTCTTATGTGACGCCATAGATGTCGCTACACTGTAAAGGGCACTAATAGAAGTAGATCGAGTAGATATCAGCTCTATATATTAGTTAATTGAGGAGCTATTTGAAAAAAAGTATCCAAAGATGACTTGTTTTCAAAGTAACATGTCTTTGTTAACTTTAAGGTAGCAAAATAATACCAATTTCAGTGTTTATCGTACACTTTACAGTTTATTTTATAGCAATTTTTTTATGAGCCAAATCTAAGTGTATACAAAAAATGCAAATAAATATGTTATTAATTGATTTTTGCCAGAGCTAATTGAATTACCCTTTTAAAACAAATATACCTATATAATAATTGTCTGTATACCTTGCGTAACAGCATGCCAAGATTCATTTAAATTCAAAAGGTATTTTAATTATTGATTGGTTGGATTCGTTTTTTCACAATAACATTTTGTAATTTTATATTACAGCTTAGTATGGCCGTTATTCCAAATGCGTACAGTGTGCCTAAGTTTGAAATAATTGAGGCTGGTACCTATGAGTTACCTGAGACCCTACTGATTGTATCCTAGCCCTATAGTAACTACCTAGCACCCTAGTTACCCTAACACCTTTACCTATTATGGAAGTCTGCTACCAAAAGGAGACCTAAGGTAACAGACGGAAGTTAGGTAGGAATGGTGTACGTGTAAATGTGTACGTCGTGCAAAGTACACAGAAAATGTTTTTTTCAGTATGTTTTATTGTACTTTTTTTCTGTTTGTTTTTTAATAGTTTATCAAGCGCACACTACCGATGTTTACAACATTCCATGGATGTAGGCGGAGCCCACCTGTGGGATTAACCACCCACGACTATGGTGAGCAAACACAATCTAACTCTTAAATTACTAGCGATATTTAATCCTTTAATTTTAAATAATGCATGATTTTGTATTAAACTTAGAAAAAAAAAATATGTAGTAGGAAACATTAAATAAATGGACACGTGTTTCAGAAACGACATGTATGTGTTTTTTTCTTTTAATAGAATTGTGTTTGACAAAATTACACTTTTTTACTTTGGATCATTTTTGGGACATTGAGCTGAAAGTTAACTTTTACACTTTTTCACTTTGGATCGCATTTGGTACATTGAACAGAAAATGAATATGTATATATATATTTTTTTTTATTAATATGACAACTTTTGTACGAAAAACTGGGAAAATAACAAAATAAGAGGGTACGTCTAAAATAATCGAAATAACTTTACATTATAAAGTACCGTAATTGTGCCAACCTATAAAAGGTACATAAGAAGAAAGAAAATTTCAGCATGTTGTACCAAATTTGTTTCATTCAGTTACTTGATAAAATAATAAAAGCTTACCTAAGTACCAATATTTAGATTACTTCCTTTCCTGGAGTATGTATTTGCAAGCACTAACACTGAGATTTGTATTTTTTACACAATTTCAAAAGTAAAAAACTCCACACCTGTTCTTACCTGTTCACTGACATTGACGAAGGATGTAGTTCACACAACTTGCTCATAGATGGCGATTTTATAAATAAAATCAAACTCGTATGGGACGAATTTGACGCAGTATGCATCATCATCTTCCTGCCCTTGTCCCATCTTATTTGGGGTCGGCACAACATGTTTTTTTCTTCCATTCTATCCTGTCAACCGTCATGCTATCACTAACTTCCTTTTCTTTCATATCACTGTTCACACAATCCATCCATCTTTTCTTTGGCCTCCCTCTCCCTCTCCACCCATCCACATGTATACTCATAACTCTTTTAGTAACATGCGTTTCATCTCTCCTCTTTACATGACCATACCAAGACAAACGATTCCCTTTCAACTTTTCAGTCACTGGCGCCACTTTCAAACTTCCTCTAATATACTCATTTCTCACTTTATCCATTCTCGTCACACCCCACATCCATCTCAACATTCTCATCTCCGCTACATGCAGTCTTTTTTCATCCGTCTTTTTCACAGCCCAACATTCTGATCCATACAGTATGACAGGTCTTATCACGGACTTGTAGATTTTACCCTTCAACTTGGGGGGCATTTGACGCAATACGCATAAAATAAGAAAATCAGTTTGAAACTTAAAAATATTTCAGATTCATTTTTAAATCACAATGCAGTAAAGGGTTAAGTTGCACCTGTCTTGTTATGTTTCAATCAAAAATTAAGCCCACCTAAGGCCTAAGTCATAAAACGAAAAACAATACCGGAAACAAAAATTGACTTCCGAACTTAAAAGTTATTTTGCAATTTTAAGTTTTTGTTTTAAGGTGTTTGACTTATTTTTGTAAAAAACTGCATACTACTATACTTTCAGAAAAAATTGAATTATTATATTTACCATTCATAGACGATATATTTTTTTTTCATATTTTTTATTTGTTCTTGATTTAGATGCTTCTACATAATGGATATAAGATGGTCAATTTAGTTTTTTTTTTCGACATGTTGCAATTTTGGATTTTGATGGAACTTGGCATGCTGTTAGTCAAGGTATAGACAATTATTATACAACATTTTTTTTTTATATACGCGTAACCTGAATATAGTTTGTTGAGAATCAATAACTAAATCGATTCTAATAATTTTTACACCATGTTATATTTTTTCTCACAGTATTTAAAAAAAGGTCACAAATTGAACACCACCGACACTAAGTACAATACAGGTCACGGTAGGTCATAGCAGGCATAAGAGGCCAGCGCACAGCTGGGTGCGGGAGCAAAACAACCCCTCAGTCGCCCGGATAGCCCGGTGACCATGTATTTGTATGGACAACCAGGTAGCATAACCAGCTTATAATTTCGTGATTTTTCATAATACTGTCCTGAAATTTTGTACATAGATTCTTTACATAAAAATACTAGACACGTGTTTCGGGATTCGCACTAAAATTAATGTTGTATATTTTTTTCAAAGTGGTAATGCAATCAGGTCTAACCGAAATCAATTAATACAACATATATTTGCATTTTTTATACATTTATTTAGGTTTGGTTCAAAAAAAGAAATACTATAATATTAACTGTGAAGTGTACCATAAACAATGAAATTAGGTTTATTTTGCTAGCTTTAAAATTAACTAAGATATAAAGCTGATATCTACTTGATAAACTATTTTTAGTACCCTCTACAATATAACATAGGTTACGATATAGGTTCCCATTGGGGACAGTCTTGCTATGGAAGTCTGGCTAGACCCTTTAAATTAAAGGTGTCAAAAATACTGAATATTACTTTCTGAACTTACCGCCGCAATCGTGGCGTGCCCAGCGCAGGGTTGCGACAGTCGCTGTCCATAGCGCCATACTGCCATGTCTCATGACAACCGTAACAATCACAATTTCGGAGTAAATTCCTAAGTTATTGTATTTTATATTGAGAAATACGTCTGTTCGACAACATAAGTGAAAAATTAAAGACAGTTACAAATTTTAGGCTATTACCAAATAGAACAATTAATAATAGGAGCCAGCTAAGGAAACGGAACTCGTATTTTTGCTGGCGAACAAATTTAATAAAGGATGGATGGCCAACAGGCTCCTAAGATTTACTTCCAATGAATGATGTCAAGCAGGCACTTACCCGAACTTTAAAGCAAGGATCATTAACAGGGACAAATTAAATTGTGATTACACCTAGATTAACACTTCTTAAACATCATTTTCTATAATGATCATGATAAGATGAAATCAATCAAACATAATTAAGTACCGATCAAGCAAGTACTTTTTCTTGATTAATAGTAATCAGTAATGATTAGTTTCGGTTTAACGTTTCGACAGTCCAATTCTAATACACGAACGTATGTGCTTACGGAGAGGAAAAGAAAATACTGGGTAAAATATCTCCCACAAACTGATACTGACTACTCTCTCCCTTTGGTAGTGGTGCTGATTACTTTGAATGCCATATGACAGGCATGCGAACGACGAAGAGGGATGGAGCTATACACCCTATATAGTTTCATCCCTTTAACAGTTCAGTTTCCGTCGTCAAATGAATCAATGATCAATCAATCAATGATGATGATGATGTTGATCAATGATCAATGGTCAATGGATGCTTGGGTGATGCGACCTCTGGCGGGAGAAGTTTAAACTTCCTTATGATTTTGTCGAGCCGTCAGAGAGCCTATCTCCTGGACACGAGTTGCTATGGCCCACCTGGAAAACTCTAAACAGACTCTGCACCTAAGTTGGGCGCAGCAAAGACAATCTCCACAGATGGGGGTTCTCGGACGGTTACGATCTTCAGTGTTTATGCGGCGTCATTCCGCAGACCATGTTCCACCTTAGATCGTGCATCACGTGCCCTGTTACCTGTTCACGTAGGGACCTAATGACAGCATCAGCAGACGGCATTGCCGTGGCCGAATACTGGGCCAGGCAAGAAATTTAACTAGTTTAGCCATCGATACGCTAAGAAGAAGAATGGATCACGTTATGAGCTCGTGGTAGGGCTTCTAGACGCAGTTTTCTTGCCTTCGATACTATTTTCATTCGGTTGTGGGTAACGAGCATCCTGGTGCAGAAACTTTATTAAATATAGTTAACCATCGTCAACTTTCTGCCCATACCACATGTTAAATGATGTTCGAAACCAATTAAACCCGTCGGCATTTAGATTTCCTCGATTCATCAGTTCCATTTAATTATTTCCTTCCCAAAAAGTTTGACAAGATCCAAAAATCTCAGACTGATTACAAAGTCTGTACTACCTTTTAGGCCTCTGAGCAATTGATTTATTATTCTATAATACAATAATGGCGATATCACTTTGTACTGGGATCGGTCCATCATCACTGACAGGACTGTTGTAGCCAATAAGCCTGATATAGTGATGGTGGACCGAAACGAGAGGCGTGCAATAATTGTTGACATATCCGTTCCTCATGACGAGAACCTCGTGAAAGCCGAGAAAGATAAAAAAATCAAGTATATTGACTTGGCTCGCGAGGTTGTCGACATGTGGAATGTGGACTCAGCGGTCATTGTACCGATAGTCGTGTCAGCTAATGGCTTAATAGCCAAGAGCCTTGACGAACACCTTAGGAGGCTCGCGTTAGGCGGCTGGATCAAGGGCTTGATTAAAAAAGTGTTACCTACTCCTGGACACGGCTCGTATAGTTATGAGGTTACTCCCTTTGGAGCCCTGACCTGACGGTAGCTTGGAATTTGTTCCCGATACCGGTGGGCTACTGTTTTTTACATTTTGAAAATGTAAATTTAATTTTATATATTTTTTTATTGAAATTTAAAAAAATATAATTTATATATATATTAAAATGAATATTGAGATCATAATAATTTTGATGCTACGTCACTTTGTGCTAGCGGCCGTTTTTGGGGGCCTATTTATTGAGTACCTAACAAGCTATACAAGTCACCCCCTGCTTTTTATCGATGGATATTAATAATATTGATCAGGCTGGGGCCAGTCTTAACATAGTTTCTGGTAACCAGTTCACATAAGGCTCCAAAAACCATACCCCTTTAGCTTTTGGGCACGCCACAATTATGGCAGTAAGTCCCCTCTTTGAGGCGTGGTTGGAAAGACCTCATGACGTCCTCGCCTTCCGCATGACGCAGGTTCTCACCGAACACGGTAAGTTCGGGAAGTTCCTACATCGGATTCGTGCGGAAGCGACGCCCGGGTGTCGCCACAGTGTGGACTGCCCGGAGGACACGGTGGAGCACACGGTGGAGGTGTGCCCCGCTTGGGCAGAGCAACGCCGAGTCCTCGTGGGGGCAATCGGCGGCGGCGATCTCTCGCGCCGGGCCTTGGTACAGGCCATGGTCCGGAGCGAGGAGGAGTGGCAGGCGGTCGCCTCCTTCTGCGAAGCAGTAATGCTAGCAAAGGAGGCGGCCGATCGCGTGAGGCAATGGCAACGGTCCTCACGCCCCAACTGCCGCCGGGATTCCGATCCCCATTTTCGGCCACCGTAGGCGAGGCGCGGGCTTGCGGACGGCGAGCAATGGGTAGCCCGCCATCCGACCGTCCGGTAACCGTCCGGACCAAGCCCAAGTCGTCGACGGCGCGTATTGTTCCACGCGCGCCTCAGGGTGATGTCAGCAAATCGTAGGGGCCCAGCAGGGTCGAAGCCTATTGGGGCCATGGGTAGTGTGAAAGTGAAATCCGGGCCCTGGGACGAAGGCAACGAAGGAACAGGAGTGGGTTTTTAGTCAGTAAAAGTCTGACACTATCTCTCGCTCCGCCTAAGAGTGGGGTTTGTCATTAGATTATTTTCGCACCTAAAAAAAAAACCCTATAGCTTTGTTTTCCATATGTCGCAATAGTTTCCCACCAACCGGGGGTTGTCCTTGCATGGTCTTGCATAGTGTGTCCAGGGATAATCGTGTCTAAGGGGCCTATGCAAGCTTTCTGCGGTCCTTTGTACGCCTTCCAAAGGTCCAGGACCTAAAAGGTCTTCTAAAGCTCTAGGGACTTGAGATACACAAAACAAACACATGAAAAATCACAATAATGATTTTCTAAATTTTTTTAAATATTTGATTTGTAAAATAAAGATAATAATAAAATATTTTCGTGAACCTATTTTGTCAATTTTTGTATTTTTATTTCGACGATTTTAAGAGACAAAAATTTACCAGCAATACAAATGTGAGATGAGAGCCTGGTGAGAGAGAGAGTATCTCAGAAAGAATCGTTTTATACATTTTTTTTTTTTTTTTTTACTAATTTACTTATTTTTGTATCTTATGTATATGCCTATGTCCAGCAGTGGAAGTCTTTCGGCTGAAATGATGATGATGATGATGATGTATGTATATCTATCTATATCTGATTCCACGAACCACAGACACAATGAAGAGCAGGGTTCTGTGTGTCAGTATCAGTCTATCAAATACGAACCAAGTCTCAAGCTAAAATAAAGCGTAATCAAACATTTATTAGTTTGCATTTGAAAACCTGTTTTGCTCGGGAACTTTCGAATAACCATTTCTTATCACTCATGTAAACTACGTAATCATTTGTCCAATAAACCGTTACTAATGGCGATATAATCCTGTGATTGAAACGTGTTATAATACCGCCTTTAACATATTGTACCTGACTTGACCGGCCGCGCCATATGTAGGAGTTGAACCAACATGAAAGTGTTAATTCTGGTAAGTGAGGAACTTGTATTGCAGTAATATTGTGAGAAAGCGCTATAAGACCGTTTCTAAATATAATTAGAAAAAATGACAGTGATGTACCGGTATGTGAAGTGTATGTTTGTAAACGACACAAAATTTAAAAAAAAAGTGCAATGATGTATTTTGAAGAAAGTGAATTATTTTAGAAATTTAGTAGTATTAGTGGAATATTGGTTTCATTCTTTAGTTTTTGGCAATGGTTTTAATTACAATACTTCATTTGGGTGTTTCACTTATTGATTTTTTTCTGTTTACAGTTGTTCCTTTACATCACAGTCACGTGTCAAGCTCAACAGTGGCCAGTCAATGGGCGACAGGTGGCAAGGCAAGGAGATGAAGAATCTGAATTTTCTATGAATGATCGGTTATACGAAAAATTAAAAACATTGGCAAAAAAGTATATGAAGCAGAGGGAAGATGGAGAGGACCCAAATATACTAACCCTTTTAGTTCCAGATTTTTTAAAGTCTGATCAGCTTCAGTCGCGTCGACTATACAAAAGACCGCCAGGGCCTTATATAAATACTCGTGTTACTAACCCTACCATTTATAACCAATATCCCCCTCCTGTTCCTGCTCACGTCAATAATCCACAGCACCGATATTCTCATCACGCCCCTTTTCGTTTTGCCAGTCCTGCTATTCATACTAGATTTCATACAAATGAAGCGGATCAAATTCGACAGACTGCTCAAGCTGAACAAAAAACTCAGCATCTGCAGCAATACAAAACTGAGGAAGAAACACGGCTTGCTCAAGTTGACAAAGAAGCACTAAGCAAAATTTCTAAAGAAGACAGACAAATCTTAGAGAGCGAATTATCAGTAATTGAGCGAGAAGCTCTACTTACGAAGTTAGAAGATGGACAACTCGACGATATGTTTCCACGAGAAGAAAATCGGTTCGGTGGTATGGGTTCTGCAACAGGTGGATTTTCTGGTGCTGTTGCTCAGATCGGTGCTAGTGCAGGCCGGTATATTGGTGGTAAGCTCGCTGGTAGTCTAGGAGCTAGACTCGGAGCTGCTGCTGGAGCTTACCTCGGCGCCGCAGCAGCAAGTCGCTTCGTTAAAAAGACACCTGTAGAATCTGCAGACCTATCTGACAACAACATTTCAGAATCTTCTTCTTTATCAAAAAATTATGGTGCTTTTGGCGCTGTTATGGTGAATAAGAAATGAATTTTATAATCGACTGGTAAAAAATATTTGTAAGTTCAAAATAGTTTTTATAATAAAGTGTAATTGTATAAAAACGCCATGTAGTAGCTTATAAGCCTGATTTTAAAACTCAAAAGTCAAGTTCTGATTAAACTTGAAGTGAGTAAAAAAAAAAATAATATGAGCGAATTATTTGGAAGTTTTAATTATATCACTCATGAATCATCGATCATATTATCAATCATCGTTATATTACCCAGTTAGTTTAAGAAAGGCTGGACCCCTGATGAGAACAAAGCTTTCAGTTAAATCTTAGTTCAATCAATCTCGTAGCATTCGCGATAAGCCATACCTCTCACTTTCACACTCTATCTTCTTCTTTGCGCACAGCGTAGGACACACGACACGAAGTGACATATGATAGTCATGCAGGGTATCAAAATCAAAGGCTTGGGGAGAAGATTTCAAAAGTATTACTCAGTAAAATGTATGAATAAATCTGACAGTGCCAAAACACCCAGCCGCAAAATTTACTAAAAATTTTGAAACAAGTCACTTTAAGCAGTGTGATGCAGTTGATCGCATCAAATCAATGATTGAACTAAAATAAATTCCACCAACTGTATCATATAGCTTTTTGACACAGAATTTTTTATTTTGTTGTGTCATTTGTTTTAAACACACTCATCGCAGTACCCCAATAAAAGAGCCTTGCTTATAAAAATATTACTAAAAAAAGCGTGCAGGAACTCAAAGATGCAGCACAAAACTGGCAGTAAACACACAGACAGACAGCTGTGGTTAGAGAAATGAACCATAATATCTCAGTATGACTTCGTACTACCATCTCATGATGATGATTTCGGCCACAGCGATCGCATTCCTTGGCTCCTCATGGTGGTTGTGAGCTCAGATGTGCTGCTCTGTTATGCTCTCATATAAGACGGATTGTTTTGAATCTGAATATATAAAAGGTAAAATCCTGACTCATCAACTCCCAGTCCAAACCCTTTTTTTTCGGTTGGGAATTCATCCAATGACATCCCCCGCTCTTGGGCGAAGCGAAAGAGTGTGTCAGACTGACTAAAAACCTACTCCTGTTCCTTCGTTGCCTTTCATACCAGGGCACACCTCTACCGTATGCTCCACCGTATCTTCCGGGCGGTCCACACAGTGGTGGCACCCAGGCGTTACTTCCGCACTAATCCGGTGCAGGGACGTCCCGAACTGACCATGTCACCATGACCGGTGAGAACCTGCGTCCTGCAGAAGGTGAGGACGCCGTGAGGTCTTTCCAGCCACAGCCTAAACCCTTGGATCTAGAACACTGAAATTTTACAGAGGTTCCTTTTATGATATACGTAAAGAATAAGACAGATTATTCAAAGTGCTACCCTAAGATTTATTTTAACTTACAAACAGCTGCCTGAACTCTCATTCTCTGGGTCTCCTTTAACTCGGGTTTCGAAGTTCAAGTATTTGGGTCATTGGGTCACTGAAGACTTAAAATATAATGTAGATATAGACTGGGAGCGCAGGTCGCTGGCTGTCCGTTGCAACATGCTGGTCCGCAGGTTTGCACGCTGTACTGACTCTTTAAAGGCTTTTTAAGGCTTTCTGCCAGTCGTTTTACACGTGTAGCCTGTGGACCAGGTGTAGCCTGTGGACCAAGTATATCCAGCGGGCATACAGCGACCTGCGCGTATAGTACAATAACGCATTCAGAGTGCTTTTGGGGTTGCCGTGGCGATAGCGCGTAAGGGATGTTCGCGGACGCATGTGTTGACGGATTAGAAGCGATGCGCCTGCGTTCCTCCTCCAATGGCATCCTGAATGTGTTTTCATATAGGTGGGACTCTCCCCTCTTACAAAGGTGGATAAGTGTCCAGAAACACTTATCCAAATAAACTAATGAACCATTGAATTGTTCGCACAATGGTTCATTGGTTGTTTATTATTATAATTTAATTTAATTCTAATATTAGGCTAAGTTGTACTACTACAAACACAAATGGATGTTTATCTGAAATAAATATTTGAATTTGAATTAAGTGGATAAAATAGGGGTCCAAAGTTTGTATGAAAAAACCTACTTTCACGCAGGCAAAGTCAGTGGCAGAAGCTAGTAGTATGATATATGGCTTCTGGCCCATTACCAATGATCGACCGCGTAGCCAAACTGGAAAATGAGAGGGACAGTTCGGGCTGGTAAAAAAAATATGGAAAAATAGTGTCAATACTACAACTTTATGATGAAAGATTCGGATTTGTTCCAGCAGATGGCAGAGCTTTCGTCATGCAAATTCCCTATAAAAGGTCATCATCATCATTCTACCCTTTTCCCGTGTTATTTTAGTTCGTTGCAACACGTTTTTTACTTCCATTCTCTCCTGTCAACTATCACCCCATTCACCCTTTCTTTGGCCTCCTTCTCCCTCTCCACTTTAACCACATTTACTCATAACTATTTTGTAACACGTTTCATTCTTTCTTCTTCACATGACCATACCTAGACAAACAATTCCCTTTCAACTTTTCGGTCACTGGCGCCACTTTAAGCTTCCTGTAAGTAATAGGTAAACTCATTTCTTATTTTTTCAATTCTCGTCACACACAATATTTTTAACCGATTTCAAAAAAAGGAGGAGGTTCTCAATTCGGTTGTATTTTTTTTAACCGACTTCAAAAAAAGGAGGAGGTTATCAATTCGGTTGTATTTTTTTATGTTTGTTACCTCAGAACTCCGTCGTTTATGGACCGATTTACAAAATATTTTTTTTCCCATATAGGATATGCTTCCAAATTGATCCTATGGTTTTCAAAATCCAGTTCTGATGATGGAATCCATAAGCAATCGAGGGAACTCCTCAAATATGGCTTTTTGTATTTTCGTCGAGAACTTAAGAATTTACGGTCAAAAAGTGACATTTGATGAAGTGGAACTGATGAAGAAGACTAGAAATGGTCAACGGAACTTCATACTCACAGAGATATCACAATGAAGATAGTTAAGCGACTATGACAATACAAATAAATGAATAGTTCTGAATAGTTACGTTGAAAATGGTATCATCGAAGTGATCTGATGATGATAATGGAGCCGGAAGGTAGGCACTGGAACTCCGTAATTAATCAATGTAACCTAGCCGTGTTTGGACTAATTAGAATTTTCATGAGATGCACTTTGGCTATAAGATACTATCGAACTGATCTGATGATGGAGCCATAAAGTAGGTACAGAAACTCCGTAATTAATCAATGTATCCTAGCCGTGTTTGGGCTTATTAGAATTGTCATGAGATGCACTTTAGCTATAAGGTACTATCGAACTGACCTGATGATGGAGCCGGGAGGTGAATGGGAAGGTCATAATAAAAAAATGTATCCTAGCAATGTTTGGGTTAATTCGAATTGTTATGAGAAATAGGTACTCTGGTTATAAAAAAAAAAAACTAAAAGGATCAAAATAACTTTAATTTCGGAAGTCGGTGTTTCTCGGTATTGTTTGTTTCTTATTTAACACTGACTTCCGAAATTAAAGTTATTTTGATCCTTTTAGTGTTTGTTTTGGTGAAGTCGTTTTTTTTTTGTAAAAAGTTTTTATTTCATCCATCTTTTTTGCAGCTAAACATTCTGATTTAATATATTATTATAGGTCTTATCGTGGACTTGTAGTTTTTCATCCATCCTGAGTTTATCCAATGCCTTAAGTTTCGGTCTACCTCGCCATCTCCTCTGACAAGCAACCTGAGGTACCTAAAGCCGGAGCAAATTGGTATGGGCGTTCTAGCGAGGGCTAAGGGCACAGAACTGGAAAGACTGCCGCAATCACAACACTCTCCAGTCTGTGTTACCCACACTTTCAGTCTGCTCTAGACCCTTCTAAATCTGCCAAATCTTCTAGTCTGCTCTGGATTCCTCTGGTACCCTAATAAAGGTACCTACTCAAAATTAGGCATCATAACGTTTCCAATAAAATACGTAGAAACTACAGTTTTACAGGATACAAATTTTTACTCACTTGTAATCCAGATTATTCTTTTGAATCAATATTGGATTTTATAATCATGGACTAATGTCATTGGAAAAGATTTGCAAAGATTTCGTCAAGCAAAAAATACAAGAAGACCGCTCTCTAGTGAATTATGACGTTTTCGGCGTGCCTAGATGGCAGCGATTTGGCTTCGTACTTTAATGTTTTTTTTTTTATTTGATATAAACTAGTGCTTGACTGCGATTTAACCTGATGGTAAGCAGTGATGCACTCGTTGATGGTGAGGCGCACTAGTTTATTAACAGAATATTCACTCTAGCCTTGAAGACACCCAAATTACTTATAATCGGATGGGAAGACCTCAGCAGGCAAATTGTTCCAGTCCTTCGATGTGCGTAGTATAAACGACAAGGCGAAACGCTTAGTCCAGACCGTAGAGGTTTCAACAACGTAAGGGTGGATACTTGGTTGTCCGACGGTAGAAATGAGATGGCGGAGTATTTTGCTTTTGTATATTTATAACACAGGTTAGAAAAAAGTTGGAAAATATTTAAGTAATTTATGTTTGGATGGACTTGGGGAGGCTTTTGTCCACCAATTGGACAGTAACGGATCACAATGAAGTATCACACATATCTCACTAACATTAAAAAGGCGGAAGTTTGTGAGTGAGGTATGCGGAACAGGACTTATTCACACAGGATGATTCAAAATTCAAACCTCTGTTGAAAAGGGTGGATCCTCCGACTAGACGGGTGTTACATTTGATCTGAGCAACTGCTTGATTTCGAGCTGTTGTATACATACATACATACATATTCAGCCTTTATTGTTCCCACTGCTGGGACTCAGGCCTCCTCTTTCTAGGAGAGGGAATGGGCCGTAATCCACCATGCGGGCCCAGTGCGGGTTGGTGGATGTCACATGTCTTCGAATTTTTGGTTCTAAGACATGCCGGTTTCCTCACGATGTTTTCCTTCACCGTTTTGAGAGCAGTGGTGATGAAATAATTTACACAAAGTAATGTGCCTGGCTGGGTTTGAACCCGCGACCAACAATTCGTAAGTCGGGGCCGTTACCACTCGGCCACCACTGCTGCAGCTGTTGTATATTATGTTCTAATCGCGTAAAGAACTCTAATTGCGCAATGCACATCTTAAATTTTTTAGTTCGTATGTAGTGCCATAGATGTCGCTACATAATAATTGTGCATTATGACTACAATAGTTCAACTAGGAACTGCTAGTTCGAATTGAAGAAATAGTTTAGTGTTGGAAAGGCTATAAGCTATTAACATTATGCAATGACCAATAGGAGTGGAGTAGTAACCAAAGATGCGGGTAAAACCGCAAGGGACATTGAGTAACATAAGGGTATTGAATGTTTTTGTCAAAATTAACTTGTATATGACGTGGCCAGATCTTAAAATTGATCACCTCATGATATAGAACCTTGCCCGCTGGTCACATCATGATATAGGCATGCCAAATCAATGAACACTCTGTGTTTAACAATATGAACAGCTGAACGCATGATTATTTTATGATATGGTCAAACATAGAAAGAAAGAAGAAAGAAAGAAAATGAATTTATTTTGTCACAACGCAAGGCACACAAACAATATATGTAAACACGAAACCATACAAAAGAGAATAAAAAAAAAGTAGGTATATACACAATTGTGCACCTCACGGCTACGTCAAAATAGGTCCAGTTCAGCAGGATTGCCAGACAACTAGTGCCTGACGCCGCTGGTTCACATAGCTTGATCATATCGTAAAATATGATGTTAAATATATATGTTTTCAACCGGTAGAGGTGATGATTTCGCTTTGTTTTCGTGACGTAATATGGCGGCAGACATTCTGTACTAAAAGCGGATAACAAATATTTTTCAAATGGAAGATAAAAAATTTGGTATCTAAAGAGATGTAATTACGACACAAAGCTGATTATTAAACCTAAGTATTATTTGATTTAATTAATACGAGCCTGCAGTCAATCAGTATTTTGAAGGTAATGGTACAGTTTTGCCAACGACATTATATATACGATTTAAATTGGTAGTATTTAACTGTTCCTCAATATATTCCTGTTTTATACAATAAAATATGACTCTGTTCCACAAAAATACTAATTTTGCAATGATTTTATGGGTAGCAAAAAAAAAGCCACGAACGGACTACCAACGGAGTCTGTGTTCGCTCGCTCACTAGATCCCACCATCTCCTTCTAACCTAACCTAACCTAACCTGTCTGAGTTGGGGTGCCCCAAGTTCCTTAATAATTGTAAAAAGTCCATTAATCCCACAATAATGATAAGGCCATCATACATCCATTACATCAAACGTTGACGTTTAAACGATATGGCCAGTTTTATTTGACCATATCATGAAATGCAACCATTTCATGATATGGCCGGTCATATCATAAAGTGATCAATTCTGAGATCTGGCCACGATATATAATATATTTATATAAAGGCGCAGTTTTGAATCTCAAAAAAAAAATTACTTCCGCTTTGGGTGGTGCAGGACAGGCAGGAGTGTCAGACTTTTACTGACTGGGCACAATTCCAGGTTTTCAGATACCACCAAGAATCTACTGAATAGCAATTTGTTTGACTTCATTAAGCCCAAGATCCTATGCTCAATAGTCACGCTTGTTAGTGTAATAGGAGGTATTGCTCCTATTAGACTAACCTAGTTAGTTGTGCGACTAACCTAGTTAGTCGTGCGACTAACTAGGCCGGTTAATACAATTTATTTCACAACTTCAATTACATTAATACCTATTATATTATAGAGACGAAAATTTGTGAGTGTTTATGTTTGTTACTTCTTTGCTGGGTATGACCATGTCCTGAAATGGCACATAGGATACTTTTTATCCCTAAAGTATATTTCTTTGGAATGATGCGAACGGCGAGTAATGGGTGGCTCGCCGTCCGATCGTCCGGTAACTGCCCGGACCGAGCCCAAGTCGTCGACGGCGCGTATTGTTCCACCCGCGCCTCAGGGAGATGTCTGCAAATCGTAGGGGCCCAGCAGGGTCGAAGCCTACTGGGGCCATGGGTAGTGTAAAAGCGAAACCCGGGGCCCTGGGACGAAGGCAAAGAAGGAACAGGAGTGGGTTTTTAGTCAGTAAAAGTCTGACACTATCTCTCGCTCCGCCCAAGAGTGGGATTTGTCATTAGATGATTTTCACACCTTAAAAAAAATACCCACAAAATAAAGTGATTGATGATTTCACTTCTAAAAAATGAGAGACTTAGGAGCACAAATATGATACTTTAAACTCCAGACACTTTTGAATTGTCAAGGCCGATTAGCAACAAAAAAAAAATTCATCCAAAGCGCCTCCAAGCGAAAACCCTTTAATGTGAGCCACTCATTATTATCATCATTTCAGCCGACAGACGTCTCATCTTGGACATAGACCTCCCCTAAGTGTCGCCACAGCGAACGGTCCTGTGCGTCTCACATCCATCGGATTCCCGCGACCCTCACTAGGTCATCGGTCCACTTTGTGGGAGGCCTTCTAACGTTACGTCTTTCGATGCGCAGTTGCCACTTCAGAACCTTTTGGCTCCATCGACCTTCTGTTATGCGAGCAATGTGCCACTTCCATATATTCAGTTAGAAGGTATCTGTTGCAACGACGTTAAAAATTGGCCTGGTTTTTATTAAATCCATAGTAATCCCTATCAATATTATTATAAATGTCAAAATAAGTGTGTCTACCAGTTTAGTCTTCACGTCTTAACGACTGAATGGATTTGAATGAAACTTGGCATACGGGAAGACCGTATCGTGAAATGACAAAGGGTAGTTTTTGTCTTTTATACCAGGAGTACATTCCTATGGATTGATATCGGACATTTCTGGCGGTGAAATCACAGCAGAATCTGGTAATTCAATATAATAGAAGTAGGTAGCTATGTATACTGTAACTAAATATTATGTTATATGTTTCTATTAAAATATTTACGTTTATTTATGTGATATAAAATTATGGTTCTGTTGTTCTCCGATAGGATTTTGTTTTACAACTTTTTTTTATTTTTATAAGAATTATATTATATATTTCTTCGTACTATAGCTATTTATTGTATAAGACTGTGTGTATGTAATTTTATCGATTGACTGAAACAAATGGTTTTGATTGTTTGTTTATGTTTCATTTCTAAATTTAATTAATAATACCTTATTTGTATACTTGGATTAATAATTCGGTATAACTTCAATTCATGGCTACTACACGTCTTAATAAATATGTATCTCCTTTTTATTATCAATACGTCACAATGGTGGCAGAATAATAATGATTGGTAATAAAATGTCCATCAACCATCTACTGTTGCACCATCAAGTAAAACGTTAATGCTGGTCAAAAAACGCCATTGTTTGTCATCTGCTTTAACCATAACTATAACCCCTCCAATTTGGGCAGGTAATGTTATCATTATTTCTGACATCATTTTAATAATTGCTAAATTCGTGCCATCCATATTTCGCTTAGGCGGAAATATGACAGCTGTTCGAGGCACGGTTAGTTGATGCAAGCCACTCTAAAGTATGTTCGGATTCAGTACATTTTAATGATCAAATTTTTTGAGAATTTATTTAGGTACATTCTTTTCATTATTATATTACGGTGTCAACATTTGTTATCGCAAAATGTTTATTTTTTGTATTGATGATAATGCTTCAACTATTAACTAAAGCGTATTAACTTACTATACCATAGATATCAGAAATATTTCTATGAATTTTATCATAAATACTTGAAACCAAACCTCCTATCTATATATCTTACAAAAAATGGCGTTAATAAATTCCTCCGCATCGCTGTCGACTGATGACAATAATTGGTTTTACTAGAGCCAGTATACACGACAAATTTTAATTAGTACAGATACTTAAAGGGCTTATTAGAAAAAGTAAAGTTATTAGCGTTTGTTTATATCCCAAACTGTCACTCAATTTATGGAAATATTGTACAGGTGTATTTTAATAATAATAATTATGAATGAATTAATGACGATCAAAATGGGAAAACACTGCGCGTAGTATTTTTACTAGTAGCAATTATTATGAATGATTGATTCTATTACGAATTTACCAATTATGACGAATTTTCATGGACAATTTTGGGATTTCGTTTTTATTACTTTTAACTACAAAAATATGATCAGTAACGAGCACGGATAGATCCCCATTTTTTTGTACTAATTAAAATAGGGGTGTATAGGCATGAGTATGTCTTTGATTGGATTAATGTTACCATTTGGTTTACAGTCTATTCGATTGAAAAATATATACTAAAAAAATGTTGTTGTTGTTAGCCTATTACGTCCCACAGTTGGGCGAAGATCTCCCTCTCCCTTTTAAACACACGTCTGTCATCAGCCATTGTAGACTAGTCCCTCCAGTAGTAATCAAGCTCATCACTCCACCTTCGCCTTTGTCTGCCGCGATGTCATCTTGCATTTAATAGGACCCAATAAGTGGATTTTCTAGCCCACAGCTCATCTGCAGACATGTCCGGCCCAATTCAGCTTTTCGGGTTAAATCTTTTATCTTGGTTTTGGCGCGCAGTATTGTTCCTTACGCGGTCGAAAATATGAACCTCTAGAATACTGTGCTCTATGGCTTGCTGATAAACCTTAATATTTATTATACGACGAAATACATAATTCAGAAAACTTGGGAAATTCAAAAAACCGGCTGTAATTTAAATATGTATCTTGTTAGGTATTTAATGTACAGTCAAATGGGGTGAATAGAAACACAGGGGTGACTAGAAACAAAACTTCAAAGGGTATTTTCACGATATTTGAATATTTTTTGCAGCATTTAACTATATCTATTTATGAATGAATTGTGATTCTAAAAAGTCGAAACTTTGTTCAGATGCCGATAATATGGTATCAAAGTAAAAAACCAAACCAAAGTTTGGTTTCTATTCACCCCTGAGTTTTTATTCACCCCGTTTTACGGTAGTATTTTTTTACTCTATCAATGTCGTAAATTTTGTAAACCAACCAAAATACCAGTAAACGAGATTAGGTGTATGCTGATAATTAGTCCAAGTACTTTGAGTTGAGAAAATCACGTAATTTAAAGAATTTATAGAGAAAACATAAAAAAATTGTGACGTGTCACGTAAATAAAATATTATAAGGAAAAGGTGGAAATGTGGCCCCCTACTTTGTTTTTGAGGCCTCATGTAAAAAATACTAGATTTATTAATCAAGTACAATGCGTTCCAAATAAGAATAGGATCGATTTTTACGCCATGCTGTGAAGTCATAGCTGTCAAATCGAAAAATTGGGTAGGGTGAGCAAAACAAGATTTTGTTTAAATAATATTTATTTACGAATCATGAACGAAAAAAAAATCAGAATCCAGTTCTTCAATTTTGCTAATCTCTGCATCACTCTGTGAAGTGTCTGAGTATTGGCAAATGGAAGAAGAAGACGAATTGTACCTAACAATGAAAATAAGAAAGATTTTTTTTAAACTAATTATGTCTTCTTATATTAGCTAATTTTGATTAAACAATAACGTTTTTTCTTCACCTAGATTTAACCAAGACTCGGTAATACAACGCAAAAAAAAACATTATTAATACGCAAATAATTTTTTTTTGCAAATCGTACAATCTTCAACTTTCAATCAACATTTGACAGACCGAGGTTATTGGCTTTTCTTTTTTTATTTGGAACGCATAGTAAGTACGTTACAGTGTTCCTTACCTTTTGCCCTATGCATACCATTATGTAGAATAAAAAAATAATCACAGAATTATCAAAAAACTATGTTTTCTTTAAAATAAAAAAAATTGACAACATAACATTAAGTGAGGGTTATATGGTACCCTAGGGGCTATAATAAATATATTAAACTTTAATGAAACCTTTACGGCAAAAATCACAAATATAATAGGTATTTGCCTTCAGTGCCAGCACAAGCTGTATGAGCCCATAAATTGCAACTCAAGCAATGAACCCACTTCTATCCATGTTTATCGCTAGAATAACTTATTTCACAAAATATGCAGCTTAGATCTAAACTATCAGGCAATCTATCTGAATTGACATTGTTCGTCATATTCAGAGTTAGTTTCTATGGCTTTTTCAGAGCTACTGCTGGATGTATCGACTCTCTTACATCCAGCATTAGCTCATTCATTTAAACATCGGTTTATACGTTTTATAGAGTTGTGGTGGCCGAGTGGGAACGGCCCTATCTTACGAATACGATTGCGGGTTCAAACCCAACCAGGCGCATTACTTTGTGCAATTTATTTCATCAGCACTGCTCTCAAAACGGTGAAGAAAAACATCGTGAGGAAACCGGCATATCCTAGAATCAAAAATCCGAAGACATGTGACATCCACCAAACAGTACTGGGCCCGCGTGGTGGATTACGGTCCCTTCTCTCTTCTGGAGAGGAGGCGTAAGTCCTAGCAGTGGGAACATTATAAGGTTGATTATGCTTTTCTTAGTTATTATATATTTTATATGGGCCCCGGGGACCATAATAGAAACAATGTGAAGGGGTCGAATTGCAAGTATTAAAGTACATGTAATCAAGTGAAAATACATATATGTATTTAATGTTTTTGCATAATTAACTTCAAAATCCACTAGAAAAATGTTTGTCAAACACAATGTTCAAATCATCAAATGTAAAACTTAGTTTTTCTAGAAAAAATGAATAAAAAGTAGAGCCGTTTAAAAAGTTTGACAGTTCCGTGTTTCGACTGTTTCAAATAACAAACGAATGTAACACCATCTCACAAATTTTGTTGGATAGCTATGATAAGAGCTCTGAAATCCACGCACATTATACTAGATATAATATAATAGTATTTCTAGATTATAAATATGTAAAGGGGCCAAGATATCTGCAGGGGCCACATTACCTCTAACTTACTTTAATTCGGTCAACGTATTTTTTTTTTGTTGGGAACATATCAATAAACATAGTTTACACAATAAATAAAACAAAAGAAATAATTGATAAATGGTGCATAATATTTATTTTGCAAATAAGTTGTGAATAACACTTTACCACGTTTTTTTCATCAATGTTGTGTAAAAAAACTAAATGATTAAGCTGTGTAAAAAGTCCAATAAGCGGACCGGACCATTTAGCCCATAGGTCATCTGATATGCGGCAGACTAGTCCGGCCCAGAATAGCAGCTTTCCGGGTAATATGTGTAATCTTAGTTTTGGCGCGTAGTATATTTACACGTTCGTTACCTCATACGGTCCTAAAGTTGAACCCTTAGGTTTACTGCACACCATGGCAGAGAGTACCAGCACACCTATTTAATGTGGATTGGCAATTTCAGCCTAATGTTAATCAAAAGCCTTAGTTTCTTCACGATATTTTCTTTCACTCTTTCACCAAAGTCAGTTTAATAGCGTTTTTTTTTTTTGTGAAAGCAAAGCCACAGCCACAACAAGTAAATATTGATTTTCTGAAAATAAATGTTATCGAACATTATTATATTTAATCGGCTTATGTTAGATGTAAATAATATAATAAATTGATTCTAACCATGACAAAAACGATTCCAATATAGCATTAAATTCCTTAATAATCCTTGCTCAGTCTTGATAACTCTCATAGTAGAAATCAAGCTGGACACAATACCACCGAAACGATACTAAAATGAAAGGATACTGCCTGGTAAGTAAGATATAGTACATTTTGATACATGTGCAGAAAGTTTGCCATTGCGACCGAGGCGGAATTCGCACAAGCCGTAGGCGAGTGTGTTATGGAGCCGACGGCTGCAGTGACAAATTTACACGTGTGTCAAACGACGTTTTTCAATACACTTACGAAGAAATACTTTCTCTGAAAATTACAACGCATTATTGTTCATTTTGCAATGAAGAAAATTTTCCAAAGTTGCCATACATTTTAGTTTTGATTTAGATGGCAGCAGGCTATCGCGAGTATATTTTACCTTAATCGCAATATCTGGCGGCGGCGGCGTATCATCTAAAGAATTCTCTTCAAATCTTAAATTCAACATTTTTTTCACAAATGACACAAATAAAAAATAATATTTAATAGACATTTTTCCCGCGCTTTACCTTTGCAGTAAAAATAGAAATTCAAATATTTTTGAATTTAGAACACAGATAATTGTTAATTTGTTGATAATAACAAATTTTTGTGTAAATAATCTTATTTATTTATGATATTCTGTTCATAAGCACAATTTAAATTTTCATTAAATATTAAAACCTTAAAAATCTGCCCTAATTGCTTTAAAAAATAATAATAATCACCATTGACCGTGACGAAATGGGAATGAAAAAAGCCCTTGTTGTGGTAAATTAAAAAAAAACACGAGGGTGATATAGATGGCATATTGAACTTAATCGTAGTGCGATAAGAGTCAATTTTCAAGGAAGTGTATTGAAAAAGATTTACCGTCTATTAGATATTATTTCTACACAAAACGTCATTTTCCCTTTTTTATCACTGAGGTGGCAATCATCAAATATTAATCTAACTCTGAGTGAAACAGTAGGAAGTGTCAGACTTTTACTGACTAAAATGCACATGCGTTTCTTCGGTTGCGTCCGTTTGCGTTTCAAGGACACAGTAACTCTTATGAATAATCTCGCAACGGTGGCAGGTATCCGCTTGGGTAGAGCTTCGCCATGTCCTCGTGGAGGCGATCGGCGCTGGTGACCTCTCGCGCCAGGCCTTGGTTAAGGTCATGGTCCGGAGCGATAGGGAATGAGAATCAGTCGCCTCCTTTTAAAAAGCAGTAATGCTAGTGAAGGAGATGGCCGCAACCATGAGGGAACGGATATCCTCACGCCCCAGCCACCGCCAAGGAGACACCCGAAACGTCGGGAGTCGCAGGGCGATCCTCTGGCACCGTAGACGTGGATTTGCGGACGAGCCCGAGTCCTCGACAGCGTGTAGTACTCCACGCGTGACTCAGAAAGGTCATCAAAACTGTAAGGGCTGGACCTTTGGGCCGATACCCGCTAGAACCACAGAAATTTTTGAAAGAGATACCATGGTCCTGGATCGCAAAGGGTAACTGCAGAATACAGGTGGGTTTAGTCAGTAAAAGTCTGATACGTCCTCTTGCTTCACCCTAGAGAAGTGGTTCGATGATTTCCTAACTCAAAAAAATAGCCTTGGCAGGCACTGGTCCTGGTGGGCCCTGTCAATGTGGCCGGCATTAATACAACACTTTGAGGCGCGCATGGAACACAACGTGCTGTCGACGACGAAAATCACACCATCGAATAGTGAGCCCATTACTCGTTCACCGTCCTTTAGAACTTCATTTCCCCTAAATGATTAAGTAATAGTTATTCAATAAATGCAGGGTCTAGAATTTTTGAAATTGGTCCTGTTCAGGTCTATATGACCAATCTACTCATTTCATTATCAATTAATTAACCTTAAATGTTTTTTTTATTTCAGATTCTTCTTTGGGCGATAGTCAACCTATGCCAAGCAAGTTTTTTGCCGTATAATAATTATCATCCACTGATTGAAGACGCCTTTGCCAGATATTATACATATGGCTATGGATTTGGCCCGTATAGTTCATATTACGAATTTGGCCCGTATACCTTTAGTACCCCGTATGGCCCGTATGGCCCTCTACCTTTAGTAGGAAAAAGAATAGGTATTGGTGGTGGGGTTGGCGGTGGTATTAGTGGTGGTATCGGCGGTAGCATTGGTGGTGGTATCGGTGCTGGCATCGGTGGTGGTGCAGGAGGAGTTTTGGGTGGTGGGGTAGGTGGTGGCGCTTACGGTCACCTTGGAGGGGGAATTGGTGGTCATCTTGGGGGTGGCATAGGTGGGGGTATTGGTGCTGGTATAGGTGGCGGCGCTCAAGGTGGTATTGGTGGCGGTGCATACGGTGGTATAGGTGGTGGTGCTTATGGTGGTATAGGTGGTCATCTAGGGGGCGGCATTGGTGCGGGTGTTGGTGGTGGTATAGGTGGTGGCGCTCAAGGTGGTATTGGTGGCGGTGCATACGGTGGTATAGGTGGTGGTGCTTATGGTGGTATAGGTGGTCATCTTGGGGGTGGCATAGGTGGGGGTATTGGTGCTGGTATAGGTGGTGGCGCTCATGGTGGTATTGGTGGCGGTGCATACGGTGGTATAGGTGGTGGTGCTTATGGTGGTATAGGTGGGGGTATTGGTGCTGGTATAGGTGGTGGCGCTCATGGTGGTATTGGTGGCGGTGCATACGGTGGTATAGGTGGTGGTGCTTACGGTGGTATCGGTGGGGGTATCGGTGGTGGTATAGGTGCTGGCGCTCAGGGAGGTATTGGTGGTGGCGCATACGGTGGTATAAGTGGTGGCGCTTATGGTGGTATTGGCGGCCATATTGGTGGTGGTATTGGAGGTGGTCTCGGTGCTGGTCTCTACCGCAGATCTAATTATCTGCCCGATTCTGAACTGCAAAACTTGGAATCAAGATTCGGATACCTTGGCGCCGGAGGTGGTGCTGGTGCTGGTGCTGGTGGTTACCTAGGTGGTCACCTAGGTGGTCACTTGGGTGGTCACATCGGTGGTCATCTTGGTGGATATGCTGGAGCAGGTGGATACGCTGGAGCAGGTGGATACGGTGGTCTAGGTCTTATGCCCTATTACTACAGAAAATAAAAAAAAACAGCATTTTTATTTTGAGATAAATTACAAATTTTCAAAAAGAGTTTCGATTAATAAACTATTGTGATAATGTGAATTAATATCAATTTGTACGAATAAAAGCAGGTAAACAAATTATCTTATGAAATTAAAGTGTTTTTATTTTAAACCACTCTTTCAGATCAATATCAAATATTTAGACATGTAGATATATGGCATGATTTACATATTTAATTTTTTTTCTTCTTAGCGTGTCGATGGCAAAACTAATTTTAAATTCCTTGCCTGGCCCAGTATTCGGTCAGTATATTTAATTTATAATAGGTGTATAAAATCCTCAACATACTCAGGAAATATCCTTTCGATTTCATGAACAACAAATATCATCTTAAAATTGAATCGTGTTCGTAACAACGATTGTTTAATCAACTTTATAACCTGTTGACTGACGATTAATTTGTTGAGGAAACCGTGACAAAATCGATGATTAGGTTTTAGCTCTAAAGTGCTATATTAAGAACTATGTGTAGTCTATGATTAGTTTAAGTCCTACTCTGCCTCCATGAAGACAAAATGGAAGTCTATCTTTTGGTAAGTGAAGTATTTTTTCCTGTTTCTGTATTTTAAAATCTATATTTATGCTGGTAGAAACCCGTATTTTAGTGGAAGGGTTTGCAAATAGTAGGTATTTGTATATATAGTAATAATAAATAATTAATAATCATTTATTATTTGTTTAACATATTAAGAGTTTTTCCAATGAAACTTTTAAAGTTTTTTTGGAAATTTTCTGTAAGTCGAAAACCAATCAATCAATTTTTTTTTTACTTCACATAGGTCTACATGTGCATTTATAAAAAGTCAGAAGCTAGTGTACGGTTCCAATTGCTATTTTTCTATGAAGAAAAAGCGACAAGAAATACCACATTAAAAAAAAAATATTTTATAATATTTCTATATAATAAGAAACTATGTGTAAGAAATCTATTCCACTCAATACAGTAAAATGACACTTACCTAAAAGCTCATGAACAAATAAGTCTCTCTAATAGGATTTTATCAGAAACATACCTATTATTTTGAAGCGTCTTGAAGTTGAAACTATTAAGTTTTCTTGAAACTACTTCCACCTTAAGGCGGGTACAGGAGTCTGACAGTCTCGTATTGACTAAAACCATCCCACACTTGGATCTGGAGGTACAGCAGCATATAACACACACAGGTGTCTTTTGCTACTAGTAGGTAGTATGAAGTGTAGACTCTGCTATACGTCTAACAACGCGCACGGAACACTATTCGCTTCTTTCTCGGGATCTTGTCGATGAGGATCATCTTATCCATCAGGATGTATCCGAATCCATCGATTTCTAACCCGTTTATGGAGGTAAGATGCCTGGTGTACCGGGTGTGCCTGGTACGGGACCGTCCGTCTTCGCAGCTTTCTTCTTAAAGATGACATTCTCGTTGAAGGAGATTAGATTGACAGGATGTGTCCGACTTTCGCAATGAGGGTACGGTGTGGCTCCTTCCATGTGGCAAATTTGGCCAGAGTTTGCCATGTCGTGTCCTCCGGATAGTGAAAATAATTATTGCACTGACGATGGCTGTGATGGAATGATTGCAACCGGCTCCCTGCAGTTTATGTGAGGTAGGTACTTTCCGAAGCAGTCATGCTTTAAAAGCACCTGTGTCACTCAAAACTTTAGAGAGCCGTACTTCCTCCCGGGAAAGCGTTCGAACATTGGCCATACTACCTTGATTTTAATAAAGCCGGCGGTGGGATGCAAGTCTCCCGTGCAGTATTCCCTGTTGATTTTGACGGATTACCACATTCGCAAAATGACATTATATTGGAATTTCGGAAAATGTCATATTCTCAAGTTTCCTTTCCTCCTTCCGTTTTCATTCCCAAAATGCCATATCGCAAAACTCCATTTTCGCAAAATGCCGTTTTCGCACAATACCTTTTTGAAAAATGATATTTTCATTATTATATACTTTGATTGAATCTTGTATGATATACCTATCGTTGAAATACAATTGCATCTAAGTTTTATTAATTAGTTAAAAAAAAACTTCTGAAAAATAAGCGAAGATGGGTACTTCGAATAAAAGTTTAATTAGTTTATTCACAAGGAAAATAAAATCAGTGTAATGACAGTTGGACTATTTGTTATCCTCTTTGTGTTGACTGATACAATGTTTAATAGTTAATTATGATTTAAGATGGATCCAGAGTTTAAGAATATTCGTAATCAAATTTATGGCGATCATAAATACAACAAACAAAGATATATCAAAAGATAAAAGATTAGGCACTGTGTAATTAAAAAATATTATGGTGCTTTAATATACCTTGATGATTCGGAACGAAAAAAAAAATGGAGCATAAATGTGCGTCTTATCGCTATAAAAGTGAAGACTGTACAAATTGAAAAAATATTTACGATTTGAAACGAAAATTTCCTGATATTGAAGACGCGTTGTCTACATTTGAATCACTGAAATAAATATTGTACAGAACACGTAAAAAGTTTTTAAATACAGATAGACATGTCGTTTTGAGAATGTGCCATTTTGATAGTGTGGTATTTTGAGAAAAGACATTTTGCTATTGTGTCATTTTGCTAATGTGGCATGTTGCTTGTGACATATTGAGAAAAGACTTTTTCTGAATATGTCATTTGTGAATGTGGCATTGTGCGCCTAATCCATTCTGACGGCCATTGCTACGACCACACCATACAATTACAGGGCTTCGTACAAGACCATCGATTGCTCAATCCCTACGTACAACCGCCAAGGGTGGAACTCGAGCTCCTTTAATTGTGAAGCGGTATTAATGTTTTACCTCCCGCACCCATAGTAACAGCCGTTTGTGGTGAGGACCAATATCCGATCGGCTGTCGAGCACCAATCCTAGGGACTTCATGGTTGTCCATCACTCTCCTCACCTAACCAATTGGAATTTATCCAACCTAATTTCCAAGTGTTATCAATAACTAATTTAATGATTAAACATCACTTAAATTAGCGTGTGGTGAAAATGCATATTTCAGAAAGTAGTCACTTAATAGGGTGTCACAAAAGAAAATCTAGCACAAGAATGATGGGCTTGTTTATTACTCGTATAATTATAAGTTTACTAGCTGTCCGCCGCGGTTTCACTCGCGTATCTGGTTATTGGTCCACGCCGTGGTTTGTAAGCCTTCCTCGATAAACACTAATCGATGTTGAAGTGCCAATAACTCCTAACTGTTGAAGTCAAACATTTCCTGGCCAAAAACGTTAGAAGGTAATACTATAAATTTACACGTTGGTTTAGTTAGGAGGTGTTTCTACAATTTAGTTTTGATGCAGTTGCAACTAAATATCCGCTTCGGAGTTTTCACTATTTTAAAACATGCATAAACACACATTTAAATTATAAGCACTAAAAAGTAATTTTCCCGAAAAATTACAGTTCGAAGGTATTGGCACTTAACCGCCATAATGTAATTTTACAATTCTAGCGTTCCTGAGATTAAACATATAAACAAAAAACTCTTCAGTTTTATAATTTTTAAATAGATTGGCAGGACTTCATTATGTTGATGGAATGGAATACTTACCCAAAATTATTTGAATTCTAACGCATTTTTTTTATCAACAGCTATGTTTCGTCACCATAGTTCTTTCGTGTTCAGACGAGTCAAGCAGTTCCGAGGACGAAAATGACCGAAATCAACCAAACTCCTATGCAAGCGTTGGCAGAGAAGGCAACTCAAATAATTTAAATCCCTACAGTCTAAGAGACGGAAATTCAAATCTTTTGAATTCAAGAAAATCTAACCTTTTACAAAACAATTTACTAAGAGAAAGTAACTCATACAATCGGGAGCTATTGAACTCAGAAAATAGCAACACGTTATCAAATAATAACAACCTCTTTGAGAATAATCTACTTAACATTCGCAGAGAGGGAAGATCAAACAATGAACTTTTGAACTATGAAAATAATAATCTTACACCAAATGATAATTTACTTAAAGAAAAGAGCTCAAACAATTTAAATCTTTTGGACTCAGAAAAAAACAACCTTTTACCGAATAATTTACAAGAAAGCAGTTCTAA
Organism: Mythimna impura; assembly: GCA_905147345.3. Classification (NCBI taxonomy): domain Eukaryota; kingdom Metazoa; phylum Arthropoda; class Insecta; order Lepidoptera; family Noctuidae; genus Mythimna; species Mythimna impura. The sequence continues at coordinate 13,927,962 of LR990357.1, read as the reverse complement.
CAATTTGAAGCCAATTCAAGACTTAAATTGGTATTATAAACCAATGAACATCCTTAATGCTGGTAAAAAAGGCATACCACGCCCTTTAACACCAGTATATGTAGGCACAGGGCCCCAAACAGGCGTTTTTCAAAGTCCAAGCTACCCGAATAAACCAGTTTATACTCCAAAACGTCTTTATGCTCCTGTCTATGTAAATGACTTGAAAAGACAAGTAGGATCTACAAATCCTGCAACAACTGATACCTTACCGCCTCCAAACGTGAATGCTACTGAAACTGAGAGTAGGTTTGGTTATGGCCCTCCGGGGGGTTATGGTGGTGGTGGTGGATATGGTTATGGTGGTGCGGGTGCTGGGGCCGGAGCCGGGGCCGGTGCTGGCATCAGTGCTGGTATTAGTGCTGGCATTGGGTTTAGCGCTGGTATTGGTGGACATATAGGGGCAGCAGCAGGGGCAGGAGCAGGAGCCTATGGCTATGGTGGTGGTGGCGGCTATGGTGGAGGTGGCTATGGGTACCCAGGTTATGGTTAGTAAACACTATAAGTTTATAAACTCTCAATTAATTGATTTGGAAGTAAGTAATCATTTTCGCTAACATATACTTACAGAAATACAACATGAATGCACATGTCACATTTTTTTACTAAAGCCTAGAAATAAATTCTGTATGAAAAACTAAATTAAAAATTACTCTTTACTTCAAAATTTTAATAAGGTATGTTCATTAAACTGTTTTTTGAAATTAAAACGGTGTTTTGTGTATTATTTTAATTGGTATAGTAAAACCTAATAACCAACCAACAACAAAACAGACCAAAATTAAATAAATAATAGGTTAATAGTAAACCTAATTGTATTATAGGTATGTACGAGTACGTCAAATAGTAAATGCAATACTAACAACACACACGCATAGCTATTAACCTGACCTGTCTTGCGTTCATACAGCAAATGATTATGACACAGGCGTATTATAGAACAGGTTGATTTGGCATTTAGCCATCGTACCACCACTCTCATCTCTACCTCGGTGACCTCTGGGCCATTGTCGTCATCGTCGCCGTCGTGGTCCGCGTTGGACTACGCAAGTTGTGGAGCCATGGGCGAGGGAGAGTGTTCCCCTCGCGCAGGAAACAGAGTGCTCACCAGACAGTTGCAACGTAAATGGTAACGAAGGTATGGTACGGATATTACAACCAGGACTGGGTCCGCATGCTGAACTTCGGCCCATTTCCTCTCCTCTTGCAGATTTATAATTTTGCTAACTCTATTAATGCAGTGATTTGTATCGTGCAAAATGTGCCGTCATTACTTACAACACCTGTTGGGTTATCTTTAAAATTATTTGCTTTTGTACAGTGTTTCTTAGCAGTGCAGTATAAAATTTTATTAAAATTAATGTTTTAAAAGTTAGATGTTTTAATAAATAAATATAGTTACATAAACATTAATTTTGTTACTTTTTCTTTCGATATCGTGAACAAATTATTTATCATCTTTCAATTGCATTATGTAGAAATGATTGATTGATTTGACTAATGAGGTTTTTCATTTTATAACTACGGAATAATTTGTTTCGGGAGGTGTGACCAATGGCAATGTGGTTGTAATGTTTATGCCTGCTATATTACGACCAAAATTAAAAACTTGGATGCTCTCGCCATTAGGTTAAAGAACAGAACACCACTGTGAGCTGTTTCACTGTGAGAAAAGAAATGAAAGTCTATCTTTTGGTGAGTAAAATGATTCAATAACATTTTTAGAAGGTACATAATATTATATTGGATAAAAGGAAGTGAAAAATTCAAAGGTTTTGTTGAAAATAACGTCATCATCAGTATTATTTTTACATAGGAAGGAGAAGTTCTTGGCTACATAATAACAGCCGCACGGGTTGACCTTCAAGGTTAAGCATAGCTTGCCGAGGTCTTTCAGAGACAAGACTCATCCATGCTTCAAAAAGCACGATAAGCTTTGGTGCCATAAAGATACTCATAAATTAAAAATACAAAAAAAATATATGTCCTTACTTTGCACATTTAACCTTTCGACTGTTCGAGATTCTGAATTACATTTTTTTTTTCCAAAATCTTTTAAGGTTTAAAAAAAACCACGTATTTTCTGGAACAAGTTTTGTGAAATATTCGAGTAAATGACGGAATTACCGAATGCCAGCAGTTATCTGGCTTTATCCCTCTTTTTTCGTGTTGGCTCATCATCAAACATTTCGGTAGATGACGTTTGGATGAAATAACAAGCTTTTAAGCCATACTCAAGTTGACGATAGATAAGTGGAGAAGGAGCCTCTTAATATCTACTATTGTAGCTTTGTGTTGCATGAAGTTTTAATAAATAAATTAGTAATTTGAGTTTTGATGCTTTTTTTTATATTACAGTATTGTTTCTTCGCATCTGTCACTACTTTTCCGGTAGAGACAAGTAGTTTGGAGTATCAAAATGGTCAGAATTTACCAAGAAATTCATACAATGACTTAGCAAATATTGCCAGAGAAGGCAACTCAAATTTAAATCGGTACAGTATCAGAGAAAGAAATTCAAATCTTTTGGAGTCAAGAAATGTTAATCCTGTACGAAATAATTTACGTAGAGATAACTCAAACTATTTAAAATTATTGAACTCTGAAAATAATAACCACTTACGACATAATTTACTTAATGTTGACAGAGAAGTAAACCCAAACAATATGTATCGTACAAACTCAGATGAGTCTAATCTATCACCTAGTGACTTAGTTAATGTTGATAGACAAAATACACCAAGCTCTTCGGATTTAGAAGTTACTGATCTCCAATCGACTGAAACTGAAGCGCTTTATAGTAAAGACATCCTAGATGCTGTCATAGAAAAATATCTAGGAAATCAAGGTATTGAACGTGATAGTACACCAAAACCTTTGGACGTACCTAAGTTTGAAAGCAGGTTCGGTTTTCCTGGATATTATGGCGGTGGTGGGTTTGGTGGTGGTGCTGGTATCGGTGGCGGTATTAGTGGAGGTATTGGGATTAGCGCTGGTATCGGGGCTTCTATAGGGGCAGGGGCCTATGGATATGGTCATGGGTATGGACACGCATATGGTGGAGGGGGCTATGGCTACGGAGGACCCTATGGTTATCCTTATGGTTAGTCAAATAATGATTTGTAATGTCTTATATTTCTAAAAGTACTTAATCTGTTTTGTTAATAAAAAAAAGGTTTGTTAATGATAAAACAAATTGGCCTTTTGGATAAAAAAAAATGATAAGACATCAAAAAGGTATCTTCTTTCGGCGTAATATTTTAAAGTTAGTTTCCTACTGATGATCACATGTTGGGTCTTACTTTCTTAAAGTTGCGTTAAATATGTATTGAGAGTAAGTTTAAGGAAAATGTAAAAAAATCAGCAAAAAAAGTAAATAAAAGGTCAATATGAAAATTGAGTAACTTTAATTTACACAATTTCCTAATAGTTAACTAGAATTTGATTTAGAATTAATTTACATTTAGATGCGACATGATCTGTTCAATCATTTCAGGGAATGGTCATATTTTAGGATTATATAGAACCTTGCCCGCTAGCCACATCATATTGTGGCCTAGTCAAACCAATGAACATTCTACGTTAACCGCATATGTACCTAAACGCATGAATATTTCATGATACGGCTAAATATATTTTTTTAAGTGCATATTCATCCAATGACTTCTCCCGGTCTTGGGCAGAGGGGGAGGGCGTGTCAGACTTTTACTGACTAAAACCCACGCCTATGTTTCTTCTTTGCATTCCAGGGTACCTAGATTTCCTTTCAGAAGTAAACCCATGACCCCAGTAGGCTTCGACCCTGCTGGACCCCTGCGGTTTTGCTGACATCTCCTTGAGGCGCACATGAAACACTACGCATCGTCGATGACTTGGGCTTGGTTCGGACGGTTGTCGGATAGCCGGACGGCGAGCTACCCATTGCTCGCCGTCCGCAAGCCCACGCCTATGGTTGTTGGAAGACGGCGACTGAGGCGTGAGGGCCCTTGCCTTGCGCTTGCAGCCGCCTCCTTCGCTAGCATTACTGCTTTGCAAAAGGAAGCGACCGCCTGCCATTCCTCCTCACTCCATACGGTCAAACATGAGTTATCATATCGTGAAATAGTAATGTTGTCCACCGGTAAAGATGCTGATTTCGCTTTGTTTTTGTAACGTAACACGGTGGCAGATAATTAGGTATTTTTTATTAGAAGCAAATATTTTTGCCTTATCGACGATAAAAGTGCAGTAAAATATGACACAAAGCTGCCTTATTTGATATACCTACGTGAGACACTCAGAAAGTTTTGAGAAACTAAAAACTAACTTCTGCGGATAAAATATTTTTCTTAAATCTTTTCAAAGATCTCTCCACCAGCCTCTATACAAAGTTTCATGCGTCTGAACCAATTTCCGAAACATTTTTTCCAGTCCACCGCAGACACCTCTTCCACGGCCTTCTCGAACGCTGCTAGCACGTCTTCCGGCGATGAAAACTATATCCCTTTCAGCTGATTTTTTATTTTAGGGAATAAAAAGAAGTCACACGGTGACAGATTAGGACTGTATGGAGGGTGCCCAAGACTCTGACCGGTGTGGTGTCCAGGAAGTCCCTCGTTTTGACCGCTGAGTGCGCGGGCTCGTTGTCATGGTGAAGCAGTACCCCACGGAGCCCGGTGTTCAGTCGCTTATTGCTCATTGCAGACAAAACTTCTGGCAGGCATTTTGTGGTTCACCATTCGGCGTTGATGCTGCTTTGGTCTCGTAATGGAATTGAAATCAGATACCCCGTCAAAGTGAAGAAACTAGCGATCAAAATTTTCCCTGCGCTTCTCAATCGCTTCACTTTCATAGGCGTTGGTTCATTTTAAAACAGCCAAACTGTCGATTGACGCTTTGTTTCTAGATTGTATTGATAAATCCAGGATTAGGTGATGAATCCTGGATTTATCAATACGATCCACAAGTCACAATGTCGTAAACGCGCCGAGACGAGCCTGCTTAAAATTTTTTAATCATATCACGGCACCTCTCCACACGGGCCCCTTTTTGAGCTTCGGTGAGGTTGTACGGCACCCAGCGGCAACTGCGGCAAACTATACTCCTCACGCGAAAGTATTCTTGTAGGATCTTGTGAACGCTTCCCGAACCAATCTGCAGTGTATGCTGAATAATCTTTTCGTATGTAATTCGCCAGTTTTCTTGAATTAAATTTTTACTGCCAGCACACTTTTATCCGTGACAGCTGTCGGAGGACGACCACTCCTATGTTCATCCTCCAAAGTAAGGCGACCGCGCTTGAACTCGTTATACCAGCGGTAGATGGTTGCTTTTGAAGGTCCTTCGTCCATAAAAGCAATTTGAAGTCGATCAAATGTTTTTGGCCACATTTAAAATCGTAGAAAATCATCGCACGAAAATGTTCTCGATGCAGATCCATTTTTAAATGACACACGATAATTTGATTTGGCTCTTAAAAAAATGTGGAGGGAAATTCAAAATTCGAACAATAGGATTTTTATTTTTAAGTAACCAAAGTTTTCAAAATATTTACAAGTGGCCAGTGCCTTAAACATAAAAACTTTTTTTCGCAAAACTTTCTGAGTGGCCTGGTATATAAATACGGGTCTGCAGTCATTCAGTAATTTGAACGCTCTTAAGATTGTGGTAGCGGTTGTGCCAACGTTGTAAATACTATTGGATTTTTATTTGAATGTATATTATTTAAAAATCTAAGTTTATATTTTTTCTTTCAAGAGCAATACCTACATAAGTTCTTTATTTAGACCTTTTATTGTTATGGGTTATTATATATATATAGCAAGTTAGTCTTATGTGACTCATTCACAATTCTAGCGAATTTACATGGCTGTTTTGGTCAGCTGGATCAATTTTAATAATTCTTTTTTATTTTGTTGCGCCGTTTCAATGCGTTGAACTAGTACCTCCCTAGTTTCCAACTATCATTACTGCACAACAACTTAACAAATTTGTAAATTTGCTAGAATTGTGAATGAGTCACATAAGACTTACTTGCAAACAACGCATTGAAACGGCTTTCAAGCAGGATTTGTAAAAATTATGAAATAAATGTTAAAAATGCAGTTTCATTTTTTTTTTATTTCTAGTAAAACCCACGAAAAGAGAGATACGAGACAGATTTTACCTTATAAGAGTGAGATAACATTTTTAATAGGTTTTTTAGGTATCATTTAAGCAAAAATATTTTATAAATCATAATTTTGAATATTAGTCTTATGTGACTCGATTCACAATTCTAGCGGATTCACAAAGTTATAAAAAGATGTTTATGGCATGTGGTACATCACTAGCAAGAGGATAAACTAGAGAATTTTTAAGAGAGTTGGAAGATTCCGGTCGCTTTTTTTATAGCCATGTAAATAGCTGTAACATGGACAGCTTTAATTTAAGTTCAAAACTTTGCAAGTAAATTAAAAAAAAAAAACTGGAATGCCATTGTCACTAATATTAAATTTAAAAATACTCTAATAGAATACACATCTAAATAAAATTAAAATTCAGAGTCTACGCCTTGTATATTTTTTAAAATTTGTATTTGAATGAAAAATTTGGGTCTTATTTTTATAAAACAATAAAAAGTCGATGAAAAAAATCCATAGGGCATGAGAAGTGTTTAGGGGTCTGAAAGGATAGCAGATGACCCCTCTCGTCGACCATTTCAATTTGGCACACGATGCACCAAACACCCTGTATATTACATATCATCAAATGGTAAAGATTTATCCAGTTTTAGTTGTAATTTATCATGAAGTGATCTATTCTAACCCACAACAAATACAAACAAATAAAAGCATTATTGCCACATGCAAATATTAGACTCGTGCAAACCCGGACAAACATGATTATTTTATTTTGTTTAAATATTTTCAGTTTAAAAATAAAGTTCAGTTGTATCACTGTTAGGTTTTGAGTAACAATAAATGTCATAAAATTATTTACTCAATGTGTGAGTAAATAGTTTTATACAATACTTAAAAACAATAACTAACGGGCAAAAATTATGAACGGTAAAATTTATTTGTTACATATATTATAATCATAGTCAAAAATAAATAATAACAATAAGAATAATATTTTATACAAGTCAAGGTTTTACATAAATCATAATCAAAAATATACAACAATAACAAAGAAAATAGTCCAAATATTTCGTACAAGTCAGCACTATCGAATTTTTGATTTATAAGTATCGCTTATAAATCAAAAATTCGTTACTGCTGATAAACTGTTAGTTTATCAATCAAATATACTGTAATAGTGCTGTAATAAGCTTTGTCTAAAATAACCATTTTTTAACTTTGCTTTTTATTTCTTAATTTTGCAGATATATTTTTCCTGCAATATTTTAGTAATCTTTATAATATAATTCTTTTGTATGTATTTATCACCTAACTGCTCCTAAACGGCTTGATATTTTTGGATGAAAGTTTGTGTGTATATTTGAATAGGTCCTTGGATGATCTGAAAATACAATTGGACCCGGTAGGTGGCCCTGCTATCGAGTTTTCATTTTTTTTTTGTCGATAAGCCTGCTTTCGGATATGACAACGTCTGTCGGACCGCAAGTTTAGAACAAAGAATTGTCACAATAACACTCTGACGTAATAATACCGTTCGAGATCTCGGGATGCAAATTTTGCTGTTGTTTATTTCGAATTATTTGGACGTATACTAAGCGAAATAATAATAAGTATATTGGATTGAATAATTTGATTTAAGTAAAATTTATAAATAGGTTGTCGTCGTGTCTTATTTTATATAATACATATTTTATATATACAATAGATTAAGCTAGTAAGCCTTAGTTAAAATCATGGGGCCGGGTTTGTATTAGGGGGGGAGGACTATTATCCAGTGAACTCAAATCACTACGGAGCCCTTTGCCCCAAAAGTAGTTAGCATTCAAATGTAAGAAAGGCGAAAGGTCCTGCAGATTATTTAGATTTCTTCTGCTTTGCGTTAGATCTTCCAAATTATTTAGAAGTCGTCTACTATTCGGTAGACCCTGCAGACTGCTTAAATAACGACTGCTATCAGAAAGACCCCCCAGATTACTTAGATGTCGCCTATTCGATGTGGCTTCGAGACTGCTTGAGTGTCGTGTATTCAATGGGGCGTCGAGACTGCTTAAGTATTGTGTATACAATGGGATATCATGACTGTTTAAGTTTCTTAAATATCGTCTATTCGATGGGGCGTCCAGACCACTTAAACTGCTTAGGTGTCGCCTATTCGTTGGGGCGTCCAGACCGCTTAAACTGCTTAGGTCTCGCCTATTCGATGGGGCGTCCAGACCGTTTAAACTGTTTAGATCTCGCCTATTCGATGGGGCGTCGAGACCGCTTAAACTGCTTAGGTCTCGCCTATTCGATGGGGCGTCCAGACCGTTTAAACTGTTTAGATCTCGCCTATTCGATGGGGCGTCCAGACCGCTTAAACTGCTTAGGTCTCGCCTATTCGATGGGGCGTCCAGACCGTTTAAACTGTTTAGATCTCGCCTATTCGATGGGGCGTCCAGACCGCTTAAACTGCTTAGGTCTCGCCTATTCGATGGGGCGTCCAGACCGTTTAAACTGTTTAGATCTCGCCTATTCGATGGGGCGTCCAGACCGCTTAAACTGCTTAGGTCTCGCCTATTCGATGGGGCGTCCAGACCGTTTAAACTGTTTAGATCTCGCCTATTCGATGGGGCGTCCAGACCGCTTAAACTGCTTAGGTCTCGCCTATTCGATGGGGCGTCCAGACCGCTTAAACTGTTTAGGTCTCGCCTATTCGATAGGGCGTCCAGACCGTTTAAACTGCTTTGGTGTCGCCTATTCGATGGGGCGTCCAGAACGCTTAAACTGTTTAGGTCTCGCCTATTCGATAGGGCGTCCAGACCGTTTAAACTGCTTTGGTGTCGCCTATTCGATGGGGCGTCCAGACTGCTTAAACTGCTTTGGTGTCGCCTATTTGATGGGGTGTCCAGATTACTTAAGCTGCTTTGGTGACGCCTATTCAATGAGGCGTCCAGACTGCGTAAGCTGCTTTGATGTCGCCTATTCGATGGAGCGTCCAGATTACTTAAGCTGCTTTGGTGACGCCTATTCGATGGGGTGTCCAGACTGCTTAAGCTGCTTTGGTAACGCCTATTTGATGGGACGTTACGCCTATTTGGTAGAACTTCTAGACTGCTTGAGCCGCTTTGATTAAACCTTCGTGGCGAGGCTTGACATACGAGGACAGTAGCCAGGAAACACAACTGAAAAATAAGTTATGTTTGAATATATGAGTGCATTTTATAACCCATAAGATATTCATAGCTTATTTTTTATGAAAAAATTAGTGACGAATACCTGTGTTTTCTAACAACTGAAAGTAATAATAATAATCTTTATTTAATCTTTATACAATATTGTTACATGTAATAGCCACAAGTAAATCTTAAACAAAATAAAGATATATTAATTCCCAACGAATAACTACGAGTATAACTAAATTATCAATTTTTAAGGACTTAAGGAAAATTAACTTTACTCCTAGAATTATGTATAAGTAGCGACTTGCCCGAACTAGGGCAGGCTATAAAACCTGTGTTTCGGGTCATCACTTAACAAGATACTATTTGTTTTTATTTTTGAGTTGATAAACCATCTAATAACTCTTTTCTACTCTGGGTGGATCGAGAGGGAGTTTTAGACTTTTAAAACTACATACTTCCGTGACTACAGTGCGGGACTACCTCTAGTATTCAGAACAGAGTGTAAAGTTCCGCACACCTCCGTTGAAAATGGGAGGATCCTCCGACAAGACGGATGTTTTGGTCTGATCTGGACCAATGCCCAGTAGATGATTTCGGGCTGTTGTATATGTTCAAATCACGCAGAGAACTCTAATTGCGCGATTCAGGATTTCGTATTTTAGTTCATGTGTGGCGCCATAGATGTCGCTACACTAAGTTACAAAAAAATTATAAAAAATCTTCGTCTTATTTATGAATCGACTTAGTCAGATTTATAACTCGTCTAACCGAGACTGATGAGCTGCAAAAACATCATTGTGACCACGATTTTCGAAAGACTTCATATGACTTTTGAGTATTTTATTATTGTAAATTGAAATCTGTTATTTTTTTGACATTTTTATTTAAATGAACCGAATCTGACGTTTTATTATTTATTTAACTGAATCTGACATTGTATCTATTGATCTAAATCTGACATTGTATTAATTATTTAAAATGAACCTAACTTTGTATTATAACTATTTAAAATTGTATTTATCGAACTGAATCTGACATTGTATTAATTATCTGCTATTTACGTAATTTACTGAGCATTTAATTTTTTAAATCTATTACAATATTATCAATAAAAATATAATTATTCAATTACGCTAACAAACATCAAAACTAATAAATATTAATAAATAAATAGGAATTTATACTAACTAAAAATAATAATATTTACAAACGGGTAGAAAAAGAAATTATTGGGCATCAAAAAATTCATCCACATCGATATCAATTGGAAAAGTGCCCAGAACGCTGGCAGCATTGCCACGTTGGATAGCAATGCTGATTCTTTGTCCGAAGAAAAGCCCAGCCCTCTGGTCACGCGAACAGTTGTTTGCTGATATCACGGACAACTCGATGAGCGCTCGGACCCCATGGCACTAGTGTTTCAACCCCAAACGGCTCAAACATATAACTTCCGATGAGGTTATTATATTTACGCCGTTTGAGGTTTTCTGCACTTGCAGCAGCCGCCCCAGCAAAGCCTGCCGTATTCAGAAGATGGGATGGCGCAAGGGTGTCGACACATGTTGCATCCCACACCAAAGGCCTACCTAACTTCCAGGGTATTATGGTCATCCCGTCTGGCCTCTTTCCATCGTCGCGTGCCAAGCCATTGGGTTCTAAAACAGCTGGCACCCCGGCGGTGACAAGAGCTCGACGGATGATGTCATTAATGCTTGCGTGCCTAGCTATCCGACCAGCGCTTTTACTGCAGGATAGGCCATGGTGCCCGAGGCGGTCGACTGCATCACCGCATTGACACCGATGTGGAGCTCCGCTAGGAGCACCCAATCGCACGCATGTAGCGATCCGGAATGTGGTGTCACTCAGCATAGTACCTATGTTGGGCGACGGTAGTGTCTGTAGCCAGAGGCCCGACTCCCATTCACCCACAGCCAGTAGGCGGGCACGCTCAGCAGTATTGGTAGACGTGTTAATAAGGTTATTCCGTACCAAACTGCAGAGCGGCTCATCCCACTGTCTCTGGGAAGATGGGCAACGCCTTGTCTGGGCAATCCATTTTCCAGGCGCTTACGGCATCGGCCAAGCACGGCACCTCACAGCTAACCAATGATGGAGTCAAAATTCTATTGGTCAACTGTTGAGTGCTGTGGACCGAAGACAGAAACGCCGGTAGGCTTACACTAGAAATTTTGCGGATGCCGAGCCCACCAAAACGAATGGGTAGCGTAGCTTGTAGCCACGGTCGGTCATCCAGGGCCACATTTAAGAGGGAAGTCAGGGTATATCGAATGGTCTGATCAATTTTGTCCAAGAGATGTGGCTGCTTCCATAAAGGGGAAGAGCAGAGAAAATACATGCAATTTGGTGCAAAACAACAATACCGTATGACGGTTTTTTTTTTTTTTAGGTGGGAAAATCATCTAATGACAAATCACGCTCTTGGGTGGAGCAGGAGATAGTGTCAGACTTTTACTGACTAAAAACCCACTCCTGTTCCTTCGTTGCCTTCGTCCCCGGGTTTCGTTTTCACACTACCCATGGCCCCAGTAGGCTTCGACCCTGCTGGGCCCCTACGATTTGCTGACATCTCCCTGAGGCGCGCGTGGAACAATACGCGCCGTCGACGACTTGGGCTCGGTCCAGACGGTTACCGGACGGTCGGACGGCGGGCTACCGATTGCTCGCCGCCCGCAAGCCCGCGCCTACGGTGGCCGGAAATCGGGATCGGAATCCCGGCGGCGGTTGGGGCGTGAGGACCGTTGCCTCACGCGATCGGCCGCCTCCTTTGCTAGCATTACTGCTTCGCAGAAGGAGGCGACCGCCTGCCACTCGTCCTCGCTCCGGACCATGGGCTGTACCAAAGCCCGGCGCGAGAGATCGCCGCCGCCGATCGCCCCCACGAGGACACGGCGTTACTCTGCCCAAGCGGGGCACACCTCCACCGTGTGCTCCACCGTGTCACCGTATGAGGGTGAAAGCCGAATGAAGGTTAATTTTGGATAGTCTTTCCGAAATGTTGTTAAAACGTTCAATTTTGTCGTCAATGAATAAAGAAAAATAATTATTGAAACCGAATCTGATTTTGTATTATTATTTTAATTTTTATTTATCGAACTAAATCTGACATTATAATTATCTATTGATTTAAATCTGATATTGTGTTATTGATACTGAATCTGACTTTGTATAATTATTATTTAAAAATTTTAACTTTTTTATACTATAATTTTATTATGGGTACTCCAAGCCTGAGATAAATGAATTTATTATTATTATTAATAATAATCTAAGAAACTTTTTTTACATGACTCAATCAGATTGGCAGTCATAGCTTGTTATTTATGAACGTTAATGGAGGGTGTCATGACGATTGAGTTGATTGTACAATAAAAATATGTAATTATAATAAAAAAAATATTGCCAAACAATTATATAAAACTGAAAAATCAGTAACAGTATTTCAAAAAAAGCTAAAACTATACCTAATCCAAAAATGCATTACTCAGTAAAAGAATATTTAGAGTCTAGCTCAAAATAATGATTTTTAATGATTGTATTAAATTTATAGTAATTGTATTAAATTAATTATTATTGACATGTAACTTTTTGACATAGCTCTAATTTTTTTATTTTTTTTTATTAATAAATATCCTAATCTTTCTCTCATAAAGGTACATTGTAACAAGTTTATTTTACAAATTTTGCCTGAAGGCTAAAAACCTTTGTGAGAGCTGGAGTCTGAACTAGGTAATTAAACTGTTATTATTGACATTATACGTACATTATTGTTTACGTAGTCGGTATTTTTTATTTTTTTTTATTTTACACTTTTTTGTTATTATAATCTAATATTACTATTTATTCACTCTATTTTAGGCGTAAATTTATTACTTTAAAGTTCAAAAAATATTTTATTAAAAATGAAGTGTCTGTTTGTAATATGAATAAAATATTTTTTTATTAAATGTGTTATCAACGTGTATTTGATACTTATAACAAAAACATAGATTTGGAAATTTTTTGCTTAACTGTCGGTTTGTTTTGGCTAATTTCCGAAACGGGTAGACCGATTTTGGTAGAGCATTCACTGACGGATAGCCAATGTTACAAGCAGTTACTTTTGATTTTCCTGCAGGAACGGAATTTCTTAACATGGGATAAGTCTTTGAAACGGTTAAACAAAATTTGACGGTACTTTCATTGGGATATAGCTTTTTTGAGATGGGAAATCATCTAATGACCTCTCTTGCTCTAGTGTGTCAGACTTTTACTGACTCAAACTACATCAGTGTCCTTCAGTTGCTCTTTCCGTTCTAGAATCACGGGTTTTCTTTTCAAAACCCTATGACCCATCGAGCACCCAAAACTCAAACTAACAATGGGAACAAGGTTAACAAACTCTATCTTGAACCAGTTGATAACATTGAAGATTATAAAATAGTAATGAAGCCACGGAATACGAATACAGCAGGGTATGATGGTATTACAACTCGAATATTAAAAGATAATATAGCTGCTTTACTTAAGCAATTGACCTATTTAATAAATCTGTCTTTGGAAAATGGTACCTTTCCTAATGCTCTAAAATCTCCATCGTAAAAACACTACATAAAAAGAGTTCAAATATAGAAGCAGAGAACTACAGACCAATTATATTGGTGCCGATTCTTTCCAAGATATTTGAAAAAGTAATGTGTGTTAGGCTAATGAACTTTTTTGAAAAAAAAAAATGAAATAATAAGTAAACAACAAAACAGTTTTATTAGAAATAAATATACTATGTTTCAAATTAATAACAGAAACTCTCATGTCAATCCACAAAAAAGAAATTCCTATAGCTGTATTTCTAGATATGACTAAAGCGTTTGATATGGTTTGCCATGATAGATTATTAACTAAATTAGAACAGTAATGTAATAAGAAGCCCTGCCTATAGTTGGTTCGAAAGACACAGTGCACAGAGATAGTAAAAATGGATCCAAAGACTAACACTCAGGTAATCTATAGGTCCCCTTTCTTAATAAATTATTATGGTGCACCACAAGGGACTGTGCTAGCCCCAATATTGTTTTTAGCATGTATGAATGAATTGCCAGAATCAACGGACCAGTACATTGTATTATTAGTACGCAGAGAGGTTTTAACTAAAGAAATTATTACTGATCAGGCGATAAACGTCAGCAATAGAACCCTGAAATATACATGACTTGTTAACTGCAAATAATGTAGAAATAAATACTGAAAAAACTAAATTCATAAGATACTTGACATAATTATGATAACAATAGAAATAAAAAAACACAATAGACTTACCAATAATACATAATAACATTATTGAAGAAGTAAATGAAAAAAAATTCTAGGAATAAATATTGATAACTATTGTAACTGGAAGTCTCACGTAGACCTTGTTTGTAAAAAAAATCACAAATTCTTTTACGCGCTTCGTAAAATTATAAAAAATAATAATATAATAATAAAGAAACAGCACTAATGGTATATGTAGACGCAACGTTGGAAGGCCTCCCACAAGGTGGACCGATGACCTGGTGACGGTCACGGGAATCCGATGAATGCGATACTCACAGGACCGGTCATTATGGCGACATTTGGAGGAGGTCTATGTCCAAAAGTGGACGTTTTCCGGCTGAAATGATGATTATGACTAATGATGACTAATGGTAAACCTTTTGGGGGATTGGGGGACCTCGATTCCCAGAAGAGGGGAGTATCTTCGAAATGGTTGAATAAAATTTGACGGAACTTTCATTGGGATGTAGGTAATGTTATAACGAGTACTTTAATTCACTTTTTACATTACATGACATGGGCATCTTAATTCGCAGTGAGAGTGTACATCTCCGAAACGGTTAGACTTATCTGACAGGACTTTCACTGACGGATATCTAACATTACAAGGAGTAATTTGGACAACTTTTCATTCTTACACGGAACCGGGGTTTCATAATACGGGATAAGTCTTCGAAACCGTTGAACTTTCACGGGACTTTCATTGGGATATAATAGCTAATATGAGTAACTTAATTTACTTTTTATATTTCCGCGGGACGGGACTTAATTCCCGAGGGTGGGCAGGGCCATTTCTAGGGGGAGGGAGTTCATCTTAATTTCCGTGGATGAGGGCCATTTCTGATATGGCTGGATTGACTTTGAGGGACTTTCACTAACGGATGTTACAGAGCGTAACTTAGGCTAATTTTCATTTTCCCGCGGGAACGGAACTTAATTCCCATATGTATCTTTGATATGGATAACGTTTTTTTACATCATTGCCCCATAAAAGGGGAGTAACGAAATCGCGAGTAACAGCTAATAGATAATAAAATCACATACTTATTTCGTATTGTATTTTTTTTTAATATGGTCATGATATACCATTTTGGAACCCTCATGATTACTCGGATACTCATATTGCACTATCCAATATTTTTTTTTTTTACTGTAAAGTATTGCGTCACACAGTTGATATTTTATGTTGTTGTTTTTTTTAATATCCCCTATCTAAGCACTATTGGGTTATCAAAATGAATCTAACAATATCGTAATTTTATAAATGTGTTCAGTCGTTTGGAAGATATGAAGTAAAAAGAATATTACATACATACATACAAGATACGTGCGAACAACATAATCCTTCTTGCAGTCGGGTAAAAATAGCAAAAATATGAAAAAAATAGTTACTCACCGAAACCAAGGCTTTCATTTTGACGGTTGGTGTGGCTGCCCTAGATCTACTGATCATTTCATGCCATTTTATTGGCAAGGTTTTAAGGTAGAACTAACTCTGAATTCGTCAAGGTCCCATAAACAATAGCATGTCACTGTCAGCAACACCATAAAGGTGATATTTTTTCTTTAATGACCTATGCTTTGTTTTATTGATACGAGCCAATTTTGATAAAGCGAAAGTACTCAATACGTATCATCTAACACTGTAATATTTAAACTATTACATTAAACCGTAATATTATACAAGGTGTAGTTTTGAAGCTTCACTTTCAGGTGTTGGTTATAATACTCGTAAATAATTTTAATCATATAAAAATACGATACCTGTTCAATAATTAACAGTATCTGTTATTTAGTTTTTTTTGTTTAATGTTGAGGTTTATTCAGATTAACTCTCCTAATAAACCTCCTCAAAAAAAATAGAATCACCCGTGGCGTTTGATCTCGAGTTATGGCACTTTGTTTGTGAGTGCGAAAGCTTGTTTCTTTTATAAGAATAAAATTTTAAAAAAAACCTACTCATTTTATTGTTGACTCGAGTCGATAATCACTAACATAATTGCGTCCTGAAATTTTTTTGCAGATTCAAAACTGCAACTTGTATAGTAGGGTTACTTGTCATACTGCGAAGAAGCGACAAGAAATATGTAACCAAGATTTATGTAACTCATAATATGATTTACAAGAGTGTCCATGGAGTTTCTTGCACGTTCTTCTCCATAGAGATCTACGCTTTGGAACGTGCAATTTAGCTTCACTTGTATTTTTTTTTTTGACTGACTGGCATTTTGACAATTCAAAAGTGCCTGTAATTGGTCTATTTGAAATAAACGTTTCTGATTTCTGATGTCCGTGAGCCAGGCAGATTAATTGAACTACCGATGTATTTTAAAAACGGGACGTTGCCACTCTGCACTAATTCTACCAAAAAAGACGCTTAAGTTTTCTAAAAACGTACGTTTTTAGCAGTTCTCCGTTTGTTCCCGCTGACTGATCCAGCAGCACCATGTCATCTACATAGCTGATGTGGTTTATTCTAACCCCATCAATACTGTATCCGACACACATGCTGCTGACTGCGACTAGCAGGTCATCCACGTAGAGGTTGAAGAGCCTGGGAGACGCCAGACCACCCTGTCTCACCCCGCACTCCAACCTATACGGCTCAAAGACTATATCATCCCATTTCACAAGATTAATTTGGTTATCACACTAGTACTGGAATAGTCCACATATTTCCACGGGTATACCCCTGTTTGACATGGTTCTCCAAAGCCCATCGTATGAGACAAGATCGAACGCTTTGGAGAGATCAAGGAAACAGGCGTACGCTGGCGTACCGCGATCTTTATAATATTGAATTATAAGAGTTTAAGCTATAAGAGTAAAGGAACAGAGAGTGCGCCCGTGTTTGCAGACATGTTTGCGCTTGTATCGCCTGTGCACTTGGCTAATTTATGTTGTGACCAATCACAACAGAAATAAAATTCGAATTCTAAAACCGAATTCCGGTCACAGTGGCCAACCACTGTGACTGAAATTCGGTTTGGAGTATAATTAAAAAGTTTGTTCTATTATATTTTTGTGTTGCAGTACGGCAAGTAATTCGATTAATACGACTGAACATAAACATTCATTGTGGTATCGATGTTTCGGAAACAAGTTTTAAGAAATATAGAACGTTATCATTACACAAATAATATGTTTTCTGCAGCCTCATATTAAAAAAACTAGCTTCTGCCAGCGGCCTCGCCCGCGTAAAAGTCGATTTCTCCATACAAACTTCCAACCTTCGTTTTACCCCCTTAGGGGTGGAGTTTCGTAAAATCCGTTCATGCGAATGTCCTATAAGGAGTTTAAGTAAGTTTGTAGGTGTTAAATATAGTTCCTGAGATTTCGTGATTAATCAGTGAGTGGTATTTTGCTTTTATATATAGAGTAGAATTACCAGTCTTTTTTTTTAAATCGTTTCCTTTTTAGAACATCGTTGTCCAATGGTTAGTATACTTAAAAATTACTGTACGTAACAAAAATAAACTGACACAAGGACAATACTATTTCTAAATTACCTTTATCCGCTCAAGGTCAGGAAACAGTAAAACTGCCCCCGAGACTCATAAACACTCACACACTCATATTTTGCGCGTTCATTTTATGTCTTCGACTTAAGATGAATGATTCTTTTTCTTAAAACTCTCTCATTTCACTTTGTTGATCCCCCAGCCGGTAAGTTAAGTCAAACGAAAAATACAATTTAACAAACTTTGGGTAAAATTTTATGTAACTTTTCGACTGTTTTTGGACGTTCATTTCGCGTTGATTAAAGCCATTCCCATTCTGTGGTTGAATGCGTTTGCGGTTTTGAATCAAAATATGGAAGATTGGTACCACATTGGTCCGGATAGTGAAAATTTAAATAAAAATAGTTGAATGAAGTGTGAAGAAATCGTCAAATACAAAATAGTATTCACAATACTTTCAGACTAACTCCGTTTTTAGGGTTCCGTACCTCAAAAACGGAACCTTATAGGATCACTTTGTTGTCCGTCTGTCTCTCTATCAAGACCCTTTATCTGGGGAACGCGTGGAAGTATCGAGTTGGAATAAAAACGGTATACCCAGGTCTATGGTCTCTTAAAGCTGTGAAAAATCAAACTTCTACGTTTATGAAAAAAAAGATACGGCCGTTTACGTCTAAAAAAAAAACGTATATTTCGTTTCATGAAGCAAGGTTTTATAACACAGGTATAAGAATAATTCTGAAAACAGCTTTGTTGTCCAAAAAAAAAAAATAGTTTTTTTTTCGATTCGGTAAAATTTGAGTTGAATTATTCACTTAGGTATGTTTGTACGGAACCCTCAGTGCACGAATTCGACTTGCACTTGACCAGTTTTTATTTTAATATTATCTATGGTTTTTTTTTTTGTAGGTTTTTTTTTTTTTAGGTGGGAAAATCATCTTATGACAAATCCCGCTCTTGGGCGGTGCAAGAGAAAGTGTCAGACTTTTACTGACTAAAAACCCACTCCTGTTCCTTCTTTGCCTTCATCCCGGGGCCCCGGGCTTCGCTTTCACACTACCCGTGGCCCCAGTAGGCTTCGGCCCAGCTGGGCCCCTACGATTTGCTGACATCTCCCTGAGGCGCGCGTGGAACAATACGCGCCGTCGACGACTTGGGCTCGGTACGGACAGTTACCGGACGGTCGGACGGCGAGCCACCCATTACTCGCCGTCCGCAAGCCCGCGCCTACGGTGGCCGGAAATCGGGATCGGAATCCCGGCGGCGGTTAGGGCGTGAGGACCGTTGCCTCACGCGATCAGCCGCCTCCTTTGCTAGCATAACTGCTTCGCAGAAGGAGGCGACCGCCTGCCACTCCTCCTCACTCCGGAACATGGCCTGTACCAATGCAAGGCGCGAGAGATCACTGCCGCCGATCGCCCCCACGAGGACAAGGCGTTGCTCTGCCCAGGCGGGGCACACCTCTACCGTATGCTCCACCGTGTCCTCCGGACGGTCCACACAATGGCGGCACCCAGGCGTTTCTTCCTCACGAATTCGGTGCAGGAACCTCCCGAACTTACCATGTCCGGTGAGGACCTGCGTCATGCGGTAGGTAAGGACGCCATGTGGTCTTTCCAGCCACTCCTCAAAGAGGGGACTTACTGCCATAATTGTGGCGTGCCCAAATATTATCTGTGGTGGAATGTAATGATTGAAATGTTTAAAAGTGTTATGTTATAATTGGTAAAATAAATGCTTATATTGTTGTTGCGCAGCTGATCAGGTCAGTTTCCACATCTATGCGATTAATCAGATTTTGAATCATAGACATTCTAATGAGGATATTTCATATAGATATAGATTTAAGTTTATGTATAGGTAAGTTGTGTTAATTTTTTGGTGTACAATAAAGTTTATTCTATTCTATTTTTATTTATCAGAAGTCATATATAGGTACCAACATACATATATAGGTACCAATACTTAGCCTAATCACACAGCATGGATTAAATCAACAGCAAACAGACAGGTTTTTGATGTCAACTAGATAAATTGAGTCAACAATGATGTTGTCAAAACTGAGGATATTTATCAAACAAAAAATAGTCATAAGATGAATCATTTCATGCAGGAGTGATTCAACATATCAGTGGACATTTTTATTAGCGTTATGTATGAATAAATAAATTATTTACTATTTGAATTCGAGTATTCAGCCACCTTAATAGTTTTTTAAAGCAACGATCATTGTTAATGGCCGTTACAATAACTAAATAACGTAATTTCAAGAAGAACATAAGTTAATTAACACTCCCTATTTAAAAGACTTAAATTAGCATTCAAATTGGCTATAAACATGCAAACTAAAAGCCTTGTCACCTTTATCTAATCTTAAAACCCCGCTAATTCTCTAATAGCCCACGACTCCTGATTCGGGAGCCTATAAATCCCGGACTTAATAACCATCAGGGGAACCATTTCCATCGGACGAAATCCGCCAATGTACCTACTGGTATACCTACAATTAAAATAAAATAGGACATTTTTATTCATCTTTTTTTTTATTTTTTTATTATTGATACGTTCGCGATTCACCGCTATCTCACCTGATGGAAAGCGATGATGCGGTCGACGATGAAGCGGGCTTACCTAGAAGTAACCTATTTACTTATCATATTATTATTCATCTCAGATAAAGTTTCGATCATTTTATTTTAGTCCTACCGCTGGACAAAAGCCTTCCCCAAGTCCTATTATTTAATTATTTTCTTTTCTCACGACCTTCTGAAACCAGTACTCCAGTATTTATTTACAATATATACCATTGACCCGCTCCAGACTTGCATGGGTGCAAATTATACACACAAACCTTCCTCTCTTTCTCATACACCTCGAACACCAACGACATATTAACAAGATGCTATACTGGTAGGTAATTTTAAAACATTCGATTCTGTGCAAATATGACAATTAAAGGTGTCTACAACAATTTGACAATATAAAGGTATAAATTATTATTTTATAAATTAAATTAACATTGGATATAAATCATATAAGATTCTGGAAATAAATAATTTGATCATTATAAAATATATACTTCGAAATATTTAAATTATTAAATTGATATATAATTCTTCTTAAAATCATTTGCGTGGTTCAGGAGGAGTTAGTTTTTTTTTACTATAAAAAACGTTGCCTCACTCGAAAAATAATACCTGTATCGTGGGTGCATACATAAACATGTAAACTAACATACAAAAGACACCCATACTTGGAACACCTATATGTAGAACATAAAAATATTTGTTCCGTGCGGGGTTCGAACTCGTGATACACAACGCAGCAGCCGATCGCTCAATCACTGTGCTAACTGAGCCCTCAAGTGGTTTTTTCAGGTGATTTGATGAAGAATTTCAACGTAATACCTTAGATTGTATAGTCGTTCATTGTGATGAAGAAGAACAACAAGCCACTAAAAATTAAATTCAAAATGAAGGAAATCCGTCTGCAAAAAGAAAAAAAATACACGTTCACTATAGTGCAGAAGTAGAATTGAAGAATTATTTTCCTATCAAATTCGAAATTAATCTACAAAAGTACCCTTTAAAAATATATTCGATCAACCAGCCTCCGTGCTAACACTATACGTTTTTCATACAATCTTCTTAGATATCACAATAGATAGAATAAGAGGGATTTAGAGTGGGAGCAGGAAAGAGTTATATCTTTCTTCTCGCTCGGCTCATATAATAAAATGTATCTAAATGTGATGTGCCTTTGAATTTTTTTAATAATAATAATAATCAATTTATTTTAGGCAACATACCCATATCATAAATACCTTATAGACTAACATACTTAACTACTTATAATAAATCATTTTGTTAGTAAATATGATTTAAAACTATGTTAGTAACACTTCACTTCGCACTATTTTGTCTTGGTGTTGTTCTGTGGTATTTGTCCGCGGCAGCGACGGAACACCACACCCTGTGGCCAAAAGTCTTCTTCCATAGCAAGGTGCAGAAAACAGTTCGGTACTCGCACCACAAATGCCTTAAAATTGACATTCCGGTGCAACTCCAGCAACTGCACCCTCAATGTGTACTTCAACTTTTGGCGTACATATTCGACGATGTCCTCCACCTTTGTGGTGTAATGCAGGCGGGAGATGTACACCGGTGTGCTCTACTGAGCGGCATGCACACTCACATTAGGCGTAACTGGTCCTTTGCCGCAAAGATTCCAATGGTTAATGGTAGCGCTTCCCACTCCACCCTTCGCGATGTATTACAGTTCTTACTTAGCGTACCTACCAATTTTTTTTGGTTCTTTAGCTATTCAATGGCGTAATTATATTTTGGATAGAGATGATAGATATGGAGCTGCAACACTAAACCGTATCCCCCCGATTTTGTTATCATTGTTTTTTAGGGTTCTGTACCATAAAAGGAAAAAACGGAACCCTTATAGGATCACTTTTCTGTCCGTCCGTCTGTCTGTCTGCCTGTCTGTCTGTCAAGATCCATTATCTCGGGAACGCGTGAAGGTATCGAATTGAAATTAAAACCATATACTCAAGTCTGCGGTCCCTTGAAGCTGTGCAAAAATCAAACTTCTGAGTTAACGAAAAAAAAGATACGGCCGTTTATGTCGCAAAAAACGTGTATTTCAACACTCTCAAGGAAATCTATATTCATAGGGTACTTCCCGTTGATCTAGAATCCTAAATTTTGGCATGAAGCAAGGTCTCATAGCACAAGTATAGGAAAAAATCAGAAAACTGTAAAATTTTAGTTATTCGGAAAAATCTTCGTAACTGAATTCGGGAAGTTTTTTTTATTGCCTCTCACTATGGAAGCAATTTTAAAAACGTATTCACGTCAATAATGGAACTAAGTGTCAAAAAACCTATCCGACCAAATCAAAGGCAATTTCCATCGAAAAATGTCCACTGTTGTGTGCCTAACGGCTTTTTTACTAATTTCCACTTGCTTTATACGAAAGTCGTAGCTGTTATTGTACTTTTGTGATTCTGAGCACGATCAGACCTCTTTATTAACTCAGTTGGGTAACTCAATTTGGCGTTGAAGGGATGACGAGAACCCCCCGTACGTGTTACGGCTACTGGTATATTACTACGATATATCTGTGAACAAAATCGAACAATCGTTGTGGAGACTTCGTTATTCGTATAAAGCCGGTTACAGACCAAGAACTAAGCTATTGAGTTAATATTAAAGCTTAATTTTTCGTACTTGTGCAAACCACAAAACATGTAAACTAAAGCTTTGCCTTTGGACTGATTAAACTCAAAATGTCGTTTATGCTCTTCTTGTCCAGAACAACTATATATTCAAAATGCTGTTGGGGCTGTTACGCTTCTGTAGTGCCTTGAAGGTATTCGTAGATACCTACCCAGACTGACAGTTTCGCTGCGGTCAGGCGCTAGCGAGCAACTTTTTTCAACATCGTTGCCAATAAATTGAATTGTCCTTTTATCTGGTGCTTAATCCAGTTACATGTACTGTAAATACTGACTACTAAGTTACTAAAATAGTCGATAATGTTATTGTGTTACTAACATCTGTGTATTATTTTACTAATATAGTTTTATTAGTTTCGATACTAACGGCGGAACAGAGAGTAAAGTCCCTCATATCTCTGTTGGAAAGGGAGGATCCTCCGGCCAGACGGGTGTTATGTCTGATGGGCGCACTGCTCCATAGATGATTTCGGGCTGTTTTGATTCTATATGTTCAAATCGCGCGGAGAACTTTAATTGCGCGATGCAGGATTAGTTCTTATGTGACGCCATAGACGTCACTACAGAAGTATATATCATGGAATATAATTCTGAACTGAAAGATTATCATAATTATTTATTATGTACGAAAGTATGAAAAATTATATCAGCTGTACGAGCTAAGCTGAACTGGCTTAGTTTAACCCTAGAAGTGTAACCAGGTTTAGGCCAAATGAACAATAGACCAAACAGCATTATTTAATGGAGATAGAATGTTCAGTCACTCTTTTAATTTAAACTGAGCTTATTATTAGAGCATAAAATTAGCTCAAACATGCGGATAAAAATAATCTGGTATTTATTTTCAAGTATCTGTTCTATGAAAGTTGGATAGACAGCCTCTTTATGTGAAATAGTAATTTATTTATTAAAACTTTATGCCCTAGTAAGAAACACTGTACAACGGACTTAATGCTTTAGGCATTTTCTACCAGTCGACCTTAGGGTGGTGCTGAAATATAACATGGTAGGTGCAACATAATGATAAACTAGATTAGAAATGCAATAATAAATATATATTTAGATACATACATACAAATTAACTATGTTATTATGAAAAACGAATCCAACAAATCAACGCTGTGATGATTACAGCAAATTCCTACGAATGTATTCACGTGCTTTCACCTTAAAATTGAACCGACTGGAAACCGTCCTGATGTTCAGAGGGAGCGCATTCCAAAGAGAGATCGCCTGGACAAAGAAGGAGGACTGGATAAACCCAGAGCGATGTGTGGGATATCGCTAATTTCACCACTCATCAGATGGATGATGATGCTAAGGCTAATATACTTAGGTCCACTGTCCACGGACGCATAGCTTCATAGAGGCGTATTCGTCATTATACGCTTGGTGTACGCCTGCGTGAAGTTTACATACAAAACTATGAAATCTGTTGACGAAGTGGCAACGTCATCACTCCTCACACAATCCATCCAACAAAAGACGATAAATAAAATAAACGTATAGCGGTCATTTTCAAACTGCTGAATGGTTTTTTTTTAACCTTCAATTTTAAAAATGTCCTGTTTTGACAACCAATTGGAAACGTTCACTAGCTTTTGACGTTTCATAAGTGCTCTTCTAGGCTTATAAGAAATAAAATATTTGGAATTGAATTGAAGCCGTCTAATAGTAAATAGAATTTTGCTGTCAGATATCTTCGTTTTTTTTTTCGTATTTTATGAGCAATTGTTTTGTAATGTGTTATAAGAAACAACCGTTACATATTGAAGTGTATACACGTAAAGAATTTAAACCACTATTAAGTCTTATTTACTGCAGACAGCGTATTGTAATTTTACTAGAAATTTAAAGAATTGAATTCCAATATCAGTCTGTGCTGCTGTTATTCTATTAAACATTTTATTTAAAATCTGAACGTAGCTCTTTTGCATAACACAGTTAGTTTAAATGTAAATAGTAAAAGTAACATAAATTTAAATAGTTATAAAATCGCTTCATTGTTATTTTCTGTTTTCATTCTTTGTTAGAAGCTGTTCTGTAAGTACCTAATTAGTTACTTTGTTTCTAGGAGAGATAGTATGGCTATTCACAATAAAACTCAAGGTAGAATAATGAAAATATAGAAAGCTTATGAACTATTCCCAGTTAGAATTACAAGAAAGAGAGATACAATTAAAAAATAAACGAGACTGGCAAAAGACTCAATAGTTAATGTTTTTTATCACCATCGAAATTAAGTTCTTTTTGCAATTTTATTTCACAATGGCGTATATTTCTCATACGTCCGTTTTACTTTTTCTATTTGCACTTGTGCATTGTAGCCACAGATAATGTGGCGTGCTCAAACGCTGCCAGCATTTAAAAAAATGGTAAAGGACACTTTTCACTCTGATTTTTCTTCTCCTGACTCAATCAAAATTATGTTTGATATTTTTAGTATATTATTTAGTATTGTTGTGTCAATATATTTTATTGTTATTAATTTTTTCTAAGTTTTGTACACTGACAGCTCTAAATCTGTCTCCTTTCGTTCAGTCCATCTATCTATAAAAGATTGCTTTGTTCGTCCTGTGGTTTTTTATTTAATAAAGAATATAATAATAACAGCAACGACTCCTTTGTATCAATACAATTTTTCTAGTCTTTCCCTTCTGTAGAATGATACGGGTAGATAATATTGCTGATATTGGATTGGCCCTAATGTGTTCAGTGTGGAGCCAACACACCGGATGACGTTTAAGTAATGTTTGCTTCCACTAAAAGCTGGATCGTGCTCTCACTACTAGTATTTATAGATTTGTATGCTTGTGTGCTTCTACTTAGGCAGGTTTAGTTACTGAGGGGTACATAAGTATCACGTGTACCGAGACGATTGTTTAGCTTTTGAAAGCCTAGTTCGACTGTGGTGTAACATTCAGAGAGTTTACTGAGAAATCTTGGTGAAAGAATATTGAGAAAGCAACCGATGAAATAGACCGGTTCTTACAACGTTAATGTGTTTTTTTTAATCTTCTGTTGTGTTTGCCTCTTTTGATGACATATTTTACCGCTAATAAGTACTTATAACTAACCAATAAGACAGTAAATTGCTTCGTATCATGTTTATCTACACTAATATTATAAAGAGGTAAAGTTTTTTTTTTGTTTGTGTATGGTAATCTCTGAAAGTACTGGTCCGATTGCTAATTTTTTTTCGCCGATAGAAAGCTGCTTTATTCCTGAGTTACATAGGCTATATTTTATGTACGCAGGTGAAACTGCGGGCAAAAGCTAGTTAGCTATATAATACGTACTTAGAGTTTCAGCCAAAGCTGTATTTCTGTTAACTGGTTTACGTAGAAATGCGACTTTGTTTTGTAACAAAGTCGCGTTTCCACGTATGATGTCTGTTTATCAGCTAAACGAAACGGATTTTGATGTGATTTTCGCTAAAAGGAAAAATAATAAACAGGAAAGGTTTATGTATATCTCGGCACAGGAGGCCGATCATAGTGGAAATCCTTTCCAGAGACCCTTTTTTGTGGGCGAAGAGTGGGTAACGAGCAATAAACAAATTATTCCAGACAACACAAGTGACTTTTTATGATATAGGCTTTAGATATTAACTTCACAACGAGCCGTGAGACAGGTTCTAGAGCAGTGTTGCCCACGTGGAAGCCCACAGAGAAAAAGGGACCGCGTCTGTGTGGTTACCACTTTTAACTGCTAGGCTGACACGAACTCAGTTTAGACTCTTTCAAGCGGTGTGACGTACAGTCACGGGTCAAAAGTGCAGTTCCACTTTACCAATGCTAAAATGTCTAAAATTTCTTTTTAGAAGAGGGCCAATAGTTCATGACTGATTTAATTGGTAGCATAGTATCTAAAGTATTGAATAAACTAGTTGTGGACTATTGAACTTCTACAACAAAGAAATTTTAGAAACTTTAGCATTGGTAGAGTGCAACTGCACTTTTGATCCCTGACTGTACCTATTGACATCCCGTTATCAAGCTGGCTTCCGTACTAATGACTTCACTGAAATTTGTGTATCAGCATCAGCGCAAAGCCAGAGCGCTTCACTAGTTATAGTAAACATTTGACTTGCATGTTCAGCCAGGGGTCAAAAGTGCAGTTGCACTCTACCAGTACTAAAGTGTCTAAAATTTAATTGTAGAAGAAGGCCAATAGTTTATGACTGATTTAATTCATAGCATAGAATCTAAAGTATTGAATAAACTAGTTGTAGATCATTGAACTTCCACTATAAAGAAATTTTAGACATTTTATCATTGGTAGACTAGAACTGCACTTCTGACTTCTGTTTGTACCTTCTCTATCTTCAAATACTTACGTTACAAGATTTTATAATCAATACTCCATATAAAATATCTTAAAAAGAAACTTGTGAGGCCCATATCAACCTTTTTTCACGTTTGCAGTACAATTTATTTTATACATTTTACATCTGTTCACCGTCCATTTGTAAGAAGATACAGCAAGCTCGCATTTATCTAATGGAAAGAAAAACGAAGTATGTTTTGGTTTAATAAATATATATTTTTGTAACTACGGGGAAGCTATAAATCGATTAGGCAGGCTGGCTTTCGTCGGTAGGTGTACTCTGAAATATTAGCCTTTGGTACAAGGTGTAGGCTTCGACGATTTGTGTTCGTACATATAAGCCTGCCTTTTTGGTAATTGCCTGAAACTTGTTCTAATTTTAAGATAGTTTTTTTTTTTAACTTTGCGCCACTATAGGAATAACTTCTGTATCGTGGATGCATTCAAAAATATGTAAACTCACATACACAAGACTACCAAACCCGGAACACCTATCTGTAGGCTAAAAAATCTTTTGTTGATGATAGAATACCATTATCACAGCTAGTGGTACAGCCACAGAACTATGTTAAGTATGGTATAGTCCACATGGTGGTATTGTAGGTACAGGCAAAAGGTTCAAGCAAAATGTACAAGCAAAAGGTACAAGCAAAAGGTACAAGCAAAAGGTTCAAGCAAAAGGTACAAGCAAAAGATACAAGCAAAAGATACAAGCAAAAGGTACAAGCAAAAAATACAAGCAAAAGGTACAAGCAAAAGATACAAGCAAAAGGTACATGCGTCAAAAAAATGGTTTCACAATGGGTGCTTAACGATCTGATTGTTTCTGTTCATGGATTTCAACATGAATCAAGTAATAACATAATATGAGATTATGACAGGCCTGTTGGTCTAGTAGTTAATGGCCCTGACTGCTATGTCGGAGGTCGTGGGTTCGAGTCCCACCCAGAACCAATGTTTGTGTTATGAGCACAAACATTTGTTCTGTGTCTGGGTGTAATTTATCTATAATATGTATGTATTTGTTTTGTTTCCCTCTTCTGAGAGGAGGCCTGAGTCCCAGCAGTGGGAACATTAAAAGGCTGATTATGCTTATGCTTATGTATGTATTTAGAAATATTTAAGTATGTTTGTCAGTTGTCTAGTACTCATAACACAAGCTCTGTTTAGCTTGGGACTAGACGGCGTTGTGTAATAGTTGTGTGAATATTATATTATAATATTATATAATGACAGTGAATGATATGAGAAAACGTTTGCGGGAAAAGGATGTATAATCCAGTAAGAACTGACGGGAACCTTGACCGTACTTCCGCAAATGTCCTGCCCCCCTAGCCAAGTTACGATTGTTTCGTTTGCGTCGAACGCCTCGAGTAGGCCACGCCTCTGATGCCTTTGTTCTGACGTCATCTCAACGCTCAGTCATGTGGTCAGAACAAAGAAATCGGAGGCATGTCCTACTCGAGGTGTTCGGCGCGAACGAAACGATTGTAACTTGGCTAGGGGGGCTGATAGCCGTGGTATCGTGGTTATCTACTTCTCAAGCACCTCAGAATGCAAGTGCCTCTGCGAGTTAGTTTGGGCCCGTAAAATGATAGTCTCTATTCGTTCTATATAGCCTGTCTCTAGATCTGTCTCTTTCCTGCACTGGAGCAATTATGGTTTTAACACGTCATGATAACGTTCCAGCGTGGTATAAATCATCATCCACTGCTGCCATCCAGGTTCTACCTACAATGTCAACAATGTCATTTGCTCATCACATCGCAACACTTCTTCTAGTCTTAGGCCACCACTCGATCACCGCCTTACTCCGTATATATTATCTTCACATATTCTTGCCAGGTGTCCTACTCAGCTCTATTTGAGTTCCTTAATTCGTTTTGAGATATCAAAAGTTCCCTTTTTGGTACGAATATACTAGTGAAATTAGGCTTTTTAACAGTTTATCAACAGCACGGTTAATCCGCTCGTTCTTTCCCTTAGTTAACGCACCCCAAAGCGGTGTAAGATTCCACCACACCTGCCCCCCTAGCCAAGTTACAACCGTTTCGTTTCGATTCTCTTTTCGTCGATCGCCTCGAGTAGGCCACGGGCACTAATTCCTTTATTCTGACGTCATCTCAACGCTCAGTCACGTGGTCAAAACAAAGGAATAGGAGGCGTCGCCGACTCGAGGCGATCAACGAAAAGAGAATCAAAACGAAACGGTTGTAACTTGGCTAGGGGGGCTGGTGAGTGTTGGCGAGGCAGTCTGTAAACCGTAGGCGATAGATTGGGTCCGGTTTAGCAAATACGTATTTTAGAATGATATTATAATACTCGTAATAACTGACACCGTATCTTGTACAAAATTATCAACCAGCGATAAAAAGGTGGTCACCGACGATTCATAATTATGCGTCTAGACACAATGTTGACATATCTCATGTAACTGTAATTACACCGTCTCTTCAAACAGAACACAGCAAGGATATTTGGATACTAACATTTACTTTAGGGGCCCAGCAGGGTCGAAGCCTACTGGGGCCATGGGTAGTGTGAAAACGAAACCCGGGGCCCTGGGACGAAGGCAACAAAGGAACAGGAGTGGGTTTTTAGTCAGTAAAAGTCTGACACTATCTCCCGCTCCGCCCAAGGGCGGGAGAAGTCATTAGATGATGAAAAAAAAGGGCGGTGGTGGTAAGTAGTAGGTAGGTGAACCAATGCTTTCATAAACACACTCACACTGAGGATGGGTGGTGGGTTCGCACTGAGGGTACAGCTTCTGGAGTCGCACCGTAACGTCAATTTCAAGGCGTTCGTGGTGCGAGTCCCGAACACTTTTCTGCCCCTCATGTTGAAGGAAGACTTTTGGCCGCAGGGCGTGGTGTTCCGTCGCTTCCGCGGACAAGTGCCACAGAACAGCACAAAGTGAACAAGTGCAGTGAAGTGTTACTAACATAGTCATAAGTCATATTTATTAACAATAAATTGTAATTAATTTACTTTATATATATGTTAGTCTATAAGGTATTTATCTATGGGCCAAGATGCCTGAAAATAAATGATTTATTATTATTATTATTATCTTTATTTCATTTACATAAACATATTAGTTACATTTTTAAATATTTCAAAAATAAAAAATAAAACATTTAAAAATATAAAAAATATTATTATTATTATTATAAAGAGGTCTACTTCATCTGAGCTGTCCCTATTTATCGCAAAATATGGACAAGCCTTGAGCGAATATCTAAATAGAGTATAAAGTTGTATTTGTATAGTCTTAGTGGGAACTTAAATATTTACTATAAATACTACTATACTAAACCTAACTATGTACATATAATACAAATACACAAAATACACTTAGGCGTCGAAGTACTCCTCCACATCGCTGTCATCCGGAAATGTGCCCAGAAGGCTGGCAGCATTGCCACGTTGAATGGCAATGCTAATTCTTTGGGCGAAGAACGAACCAGCCCTCTGGTCACGTAAAGTGTCGATCAGACGGCGTGAAATTTCTTTGAAAAGGAGACGCGCACTCGGACCCCATGACCCAAGCGTTTCGACCAATAGTGTATATATTCTTATGAGACTTAAAATCGATTGTACCTACATCCTTCAAAAATATCGTTAACTTACTTTCTCCCAGCGGTTTTGATGACTCCAAGGGAACATACTCCTGGGATAAAAAGCCTAAATGCTAAGTACTATTCCAGAATATCGCCTGCCTATGTTCCCATTTAAATACTTTCAGCGTAATTGAATGCGAAAGAGTAACAAAGATGCAGACAAAATTTGTATTCATATATGACTATAGCGTGATGATTAATGTGATACAGTACAAATCGTAAGTTTCTCATAACTTAATAAACAGACATTTTGATTTCTCGCGTTTCGATTCCTTTGAAACAAATTGAGCTTAAAGGGTTGTAAGAAATATCTACGTAAAGTGAAAAGGCCCTCTTGCAAAATTCTTTTCGTCTCTCCTCTGAGTTGTCCAATTTCTTGATGGAAAGTGGATTATTTTTTAAATGGAACTTTTGAATCGCAATGCAAATAAAGTTCACAAATAAAAACGCAGAAAATTTTATTGAAGAAAAGTGAAGCGCACAGCTTGGAGAAAGAGGAATAGCGACTTACACACTAGTTCAGTTGTATATAAAGACGAAAGTCCTATTAGACAAACAGGTAATATTACTGTAATATTATAAAACTGATGACCCGGCAAACGTTGGTCATCCATGTAAATTATCAAAGAAATAAATAACCTATGATAGGTCATTCTCACACTCTCGGTCTGTTCTTTTTACACCCGAATCTGGAATGATACCTTGCGCTCCATAATGGGCATAAAAAGGCTGCCAAGCTCAAATGGGGTTGGGTGGGCCAGGTCAACCGCATGCACAGAGACCGCTG
Source organism: Mythimna impura (assembly GCA_905147345.3). Classification (NCBI taxonomy): domain Eukaryota; kingdom Metazoa; phylum Arthropoda; class Insecta; order Lepidoptera; family Noctuidae; genus Mythimna; species Mythimna impura. The sequence goes on along the minus strand of LR990357.1, from coordinate 13,895,906 downwards.
GGCAAGCGTCACCACACAGTCCCCATTGTAGAAGCAAAGCGCCGTCGAGGCCGGCCTAGAAAGAGGTGGCGGGATGATCTGCCCGCCTAGCCAAGTTACAACCGTTACAGTTTATTTTTTTAGTTTGTAAGTTTCCACTGTACAACGCCTTGGACTTCCTCCGTAACGTTGTACAAATGCTTGTAAATGAATAAATAACCGTTTCGTTTCTCTTTTCGTTGATCGTCTCGAGTCGGCCACGTCTTCAATTCCATTTTTCTAACGTCATCTCAATGCTCAGTCACGTGGTCAGAATAATGGAATTGGAGGCGTGGGTGACTCGAGACGATCAACGAAAAGAGAATCGAAACGAAACGGTTGTAACTTGGCTAGGGGAGATGGACGCGTACCGCGTGGACTGGTTTGAGACGGCGTGGGAGAAGAAAGTCTGGAAGGAATTGGGGGAAGCCTTTGCCCAGCAGTGGAACAGTAAGGACTAGATAAAAAAAAATTACCCATTCTCACAAAAAAGACCAAACCGTAAAACCAGATAAAAACCGGTCAAACCGTTTCGGAGGAGTTCTATAACACAAACTGTGATACGAGATTTTTATATATTCTATTCTATATAACTAATAAGTTTGACCTGAGTTTGTACCCGGGTTCATATTTAATCTACAATTAAAATAACAAATTATTTAACAAAACACCAGTTCATTCATTCCACAATTACATTACACACACACATTTTACACAAAAGAAATTAATACATTCAGCAAACAACGTACAAAGGGCTGCAAAGAAAACGAATGTATATAACGCTTTTATACCACTCCTTTATAACAATCTCCACTGCTTAACATAATGCTGCTACATTCAACGAGAAGAAATTAAACTGTGAACACACCCGGAGATAATCCAGGGACCTCGGACCTGCACTAAGTACATTCATTAGTATTAATTAATTTTGTAGAGCTTATAAACTGTGACCCACTCGAATAGACTTTCGTGGATTATTTATGAACGGTGAGTGAAACTTGATGTTATCGTTAAAAACGCTAACGTTAAAAACAAGGGTTGGAACAGTTTTAATTATTTAAGACGCAATTTTGGCAAAACCTATCAAGGTGAATAAGAAAGTTTGTTAATGTTAAGTGGTGGTACAGTATTTTAGTAATGAGTGCTTCTTACATTTGAAGAAAGAAGAAGGGGAATGAACTTTATAAAAATCTCATGTACCTACCTATTGTAAGCAATTACAAATAAATCGAATAATCCCATCTTAGTTATTAAAGTAAACACGGACTTTTAAAGATTTTAAGAGTACGCAATTTGACTAGTAACAATAATTTGGTTAAATAAATTGCTGATAGTTTGAAAAATTGGCTCAAACACATTTACAACATATTTATGACACAATTTTAAACATACACAATTTGTAAATTAGTCCATCTATTGACTTTATACGCGCGCCTTTCCCCCACTTTATATGACGTAGATGCAGAGCTGTTGACTGACAGAATGTGGTCGTGCAGTCAATCTATCGTTGGCGTTTGAACTGTAAGGTGTAAACTGAGGGTACATGTACAAGTGTTACTACTGAAATAAAAGTATTTATAAACAGGTTCCAGTGTTTTGCTTTCACTATGACAGTTTTTCTCGGGTACACAAAATATGATTATGTACACAAATGATGTGTACTGTACTGTAAACCTTTGTGTTTTAATATGTGTACATTAAAACACAAAGGTTTAAGACCTTTAAAATTAGACCAAAGATTTGGTTATTTTAATTTCAAGCTCGTTCTATCATCGGGCCATCAGACGTAAGGCGATGCGTCATCGGAGCATGGTGGCGCCACAGTATAGATATATGGAATAGTACGGAAACTACCTACAAATGTTTGAAACGGCACACTCACACAAACATACGCATCGACGAGACTCCTAAGCGTTTCTCGCGTTCCTGTCAGTAGCGAATGCCGCTTAGGAGTCTCGTCAATGCGTATGTTTGTGTGAGTGAGCCGTTTCGAACATTTGTAGGTCGTTTCCGTACTGTTCCATATATCTATACTGTGGTGGCGCGCACATAATGTTTGAAACACGTTCATTGTGCGTACAGTTAAGGAGAGGAATTCCATGCCACAGTGTATTTTCTGTTAGCTGCCAACCTGGAAGTCTTAAAGTGAAGAATGGATAGGTTACATATAAGCAAGTGTGTGTTTTTTTTTTTTAATTCATATAAACCAGTGCTTGACTGCGATCCCACCTGATGGTAAGCAGCGATGCAATCATTGATGGTGAGGCGCACTAGTTTATTAAGAGCCTATTCACTCTAGCCTTGAAGACACCTAAATTATAGTTGGACGGGAAGACCGCAGCAGGCAAATTGTTCCAGTCCTTCGATGTACGCGGTATAAACGACGAAGCGAAACGCTTAGTCCGGACCGTTGAAGTTTCAACAACGTAAGGGTGGATACTCGCCGTACGTCGGGTTGTCCGATGGTAGAAAGGAGATGACGGAATCAAGTCATGCAATTCCCGCGCACACCCTCCAAAATGCAACCTGAAAAATACCGATAGGCTGGCTACCCTGCGCCTGTGCTCCAGGCTTTGTAGATTGGACTTAACCAAATCTGGATCCCCAATTAGCCTCTTCGCACGCCTTTCCACTGAGTCCAAAGCTGCCAGATGGCATTTTGCAGCACTAGCCCATATGTGACTGCAGTACTCCACACACGATCGGACCTGTGTTCCATCGTTATAGTTTCTTTACCATCAGGTTAAATAGTGGTAAAGCTTGAGCCTATCAATAATAATCAAAAAAACTGTCTAGAAGTTTCATAGTCACCTTTAACCACACATTATAAGGTTTTATCAAAGGGTTTTATAATGGAGGTTATTTTTCTTGAACAATTTGATAACAATATTTTCTGCACTTTCAACTGAATAATCCTAACAGTCTGTTCCTGACAGAGCGTATTGATTCTTCGTATTAACCACCGTCTTTTGTTCCCGGTCTTTTTAACTTCATGTGCAAACAACAACCTCGTTTCCCATTTTGTTTCAAGAGGACAAAGTATAGGGTGTCCCAAAATTAACGCAAGATTTGAATTAAATAAAAAATTCAAATCTTGCGATAATTTTGGGCCACCCTATAGTTTATGATTCAATAAAAAAATCACAATCTGGAGACTAAAAACTATGTTTTTTATTTAATTCAAATCTTGCGTTAATTTTGGGACACCCTATATCAAAAACAAACGTGTAAACCGGATCGGCAAACAGAAAACGTTAGAACAAAATCCTTAATGCAATTTAAAGTTTGCTCGCAACGTTTCAGCTACAGAGTAGGTATCTACTGAGATGCTTCGACAAAACGTCAAAACTTTTAGAGAGAAAGAAAGAAAAACATTTTTTCGCAGGAAATGACGCAATCTTAGGACTAGCTAACAAATTATAAACTTTCTATAAGGAAAATATGCGTCACGTCCACGCAAAACGGCCAAACGCTCAGCATAATGCCGTGGCCACACGCATAGTGCGATGAGTGCGCTGGCGTGGGCAGGTGACTATAATGTGCAGATTTGAGCAAAATAATGAAAAAAAAATAGGATAAAATCATAAATGTAAAATAATAATAATAAATCAAAAAAACGAAACATAATTAATTACATTTGTACAAAGAATTTGAAAAATTAAAAAAAAAAATTATACAAAACAAACGTGTAACCTTGTGTCGCTGTTGACTCATATAAATTGACGGCAGATTCTTTTTTGTGGATAGATAATCATCAAACAAATTCTACCACTCCGATCAAAGCGAGAGGGAGTGTCAAACTTTTACAGACTACGCATCTTTGTTCAGGGCTCTCGGGGATAACCCGTGCTTTTATGAGTGTGTTTTTTTTTGGGACAAGCTAAACACGATAATCCCAGCAATTTTAGAAAACCAGAATCAAAAGTAGTGACCAGCAGAAAGTGCAGACGCTAAGAAGAGAGAGAGAAGAAGAGTTCAATGATGACAGTCGAATATGTGTCGACATGTGCTTGGCACTCAGCGCTTCCTCTTCTCTCTCCTCAGTCCTGGCGAAGTGGTCGTGATCAAGGAGATGATGCGTAATAGAAAGTTTGACGCTTTTGCGAGACTTCTCCATCTCCCTTTATTCGTGGAACTTCGTGTACATTCGATAAAAGAAAGGGGGGAGTTATTTTATAAATAGCTAGCTGGTACCCGCGACTTTGTCTGCGTTAAACTTGTAAAACTGCACAATGCCATTTGGTCACAATTTCAAGAATTTTTTTTTTTTGCGCGGAACTTTTTTCCTAAATACATCAGCTCATCACCAGTGAACGTCCTGTCAAAATTGGTTCAGCAGTTTCGTAGATTACAGACAGGCAGATAAACAGAGTGACAGATAGATAAACATTTTTTAAATTTACTTTTTTTGTTAGACATATCAAATTGATATACACATACACTCTTTCTTAATTATGCATTTAGTAAAAAAAATATTTGATATTACAAACAGACACTTTAATCACTACATAGTATACAACGAAGTCACTTCCCGCTGTATGCTTAGATCTATAAAACTACGCAACCGCATACAGTGATTCAAGAGAAAGGTTTATGTGTATAATACATGCATAATATAGTAGAGAAACACTGATAAGAGGTGTCTAATGTGATGTCGTAAATAAACACTTTTGTTTGCGCTTACATTGCAAACGCTGGCTGAACCCTACGAGATAGATAAAAATAATGTGTTTCCAGTACTACAGCATTGTACACCTTAAAAAGGTCTACAATAAAGTTCTCGAGGGTATATATCTATCTCTTAGGGATAACCCACAATAACCATTTTTTATCCTTTCCTTTTTACGAGAAATAATGGCTTATTTACGAAGCGATTTTAAGCAATACAGCATTAATCCTTATCCAATTAAGTACCTTAAGTACATTGTGCATTTAATATAGATTAATATAGCCCTTTGCAACATGTAATTTAAATGAATATTTTCGAAGATATTACAGATTCTAGATAAAATGCAGGGACATAGAGGTTGCGATAAATAACTTGATTCCTTCAAAGATTGATGCACCGATGCAAATATACTACTCGGTTGATACTGATCTCGATTTGGAAGAAGCTGTTCATTTTCCTACAGGATTTCTCAATTCTTTGAACCCGTCTGGACTCCCTTTTCATAAAATGGTGTTGAATGTAGGTTGTCGGTTATTTTATTAGGGAACCTGAATCCCCCTAGACTTTGCAATGGCACGCATTTGCTGGTAAAATTACTAAAAATTTTCATAATAGAGTGCACAATACTAACCGGATGTGGTACCGGAGAAAATGTATTGATTCCCCGAATTTCTCTGATAAGTCGTTTACAGTTCAAGCAGTGCGGCTGTGGAATGCTTTGCCCGTGTCGGTAAGGCAAGCTCAAACACTCACGATTTTTAAAAATATGGTTAAGGATCACTACCTTTCCTCTTGAATGTCGTCATTACGTACATCATTTCTTTTTGCTTTCATAATTATATATTTAAATATATATTATATTGTTTGTATTATATGAAATTTATTAGTTTATGTATTGTATATATATAAATAGTACACCACGAACTACCTGCGTATCTTTTTTCTCCTTCTCTGTCAAATCCATCCAAAGGTTGTCTGTAAAAAATCGCTTTTAGCGATAAGACCGCTCATTGTGACACCCTATTAATTTTAAGTTCCTAATGTAATTTGTATTTTTGGTGTACAATAAAGAATATATCTATCTATCTATCTATCTAAATCGCAGGGTTAAACTTTCAACGTTGTAGGCTTAGATTTGAGCGTTTTGTTTGTTGTGTTTTGCACATGGCCAATTATATGTCGCCCTTTCAAAAGTAACCACAAAAGAAAACATGTTTGTATTGTTAAATGACAAAAAAGCTGTAAACGTTGTTTATAAAGAAATTCTGTAGTATATTTCGTATCAGCATTACACCCGTGCGAAGCCGGGCCGGGTCGCTAGTTTTATTTATAAATGTATGCAGAGTAGGTATCTGTGTATGTAAGTATTTATGTATGTGTGTATACCTATATATACGTATGTATAGATGTTTAGATGAAATTCAAAGTCGCTGGCAACGTGCGACTCCATGTTCTATGGTTTCAACAGCTGAGCATTGTTCTCATTTCAATTGTCAACTTTGTTGCGGAAAAAACGTTATTGTTTACCTCCGGGGGTACCTTTTAGACGAGCCTAAAGTTCGCCATTGTCGCAACTGTCAAGAAAGAAACAAACTGTGGTTAGATCTCGAAAGTGAACAATTCCCTGAGTGTTTAGATATTAGCCGAGCCGGTGTTGTCGCTCTCCCGGAAAGATTGTTTTATTTTAAATAAAATGGAGTTTTTTTTTGAGGTGGGAAATCATCCAATGACTTCTCCCGCTCTAGGTGGAGCGGGAAGACTTTTACTGAGTAAAAACACACCTGTGTCCTTCAGCTGCTCTTTGCGTTCTAAGACTACGGGCTTCCTTTTCAGAAAATCCCTGCGGTCCTAGTTGGCATCGGATTCCCTACGGTTTGATGACATCTCTTTGAGGAGCGCGTGGATTACTAGCTTGCCGTCCGGCCGTCTGGTAACCATCCGGACCGAGCCCGAGTCGTTGACGGAGCGTAGTGTTCCAAACACGTCTCAAGGACATGTCAGCAAAACCGTTGAGGACCAGCAGGGTCGTCGAAGTTTATTGGGGCCATGGCTTGTACGAAAGAAAACCCCGGGGTCTTGGAACGAAGGTAAAGAAGGAACATAGGAGTAGGTTTTAGTCAGCAAAAGTCTGACACGACCTCTTGCTCCGCCCTAGACTGAGAGATGTCATTGGATGATTTCCCACTTAAAAAAAAAGCCTTCGGGAAAGATTTCAACAAAAGTTACTTTTTCCCGTGAATACTTTTTCAAACAATTTTGTACTAAACAGTAAAGCCGGTTCTTAACTGATAGGATTTTTATTACCTTTATTTTATTCTATTATATCATTATACCCTTATGGTACAGCGCAGACGACACACTTTTTTTGCGACCGAGTCTGTGGTGTGTGGAGTGTGTGTTTGCATGGCATGCTTATATTAAATAATTTACTGTCTCTGTACTTGTAAATAATTTACAGTGTCTGTAAAAATAGAACCTAAGCAATTATATGCCTTTCTAGCATCTAAATACTTAGGTTCTATTTTCACAGACTAAAAAGTGCGTCACGGATAGTCTGTCGTCTGCGCTGCCCTTATAGAGGTATCCAAGACGATGTTATAGAAAGAAAGAAAAGAAAAGAAAGAACATATTTTATTTGGCACATGTACACAGATACACACAATGTAGAAAACATGTAAACACTTAAGATAAAATAATAATAATAATAACTAACATTGTGTCTCGCACCTGCACCAAATAGGTCCAGTTCAGCAAAAATACCAGACAACTTCGTGGTAGTTGACTGACGGTGGTTTTCAACTGAACCTTATTGAGAGTGTACGGTTGAAAAGTTAGATTATTTATTTAGTTGTTAGTGTAATAATTATGATAATTATTTGTATGTGTTATAATTTCCGCTTACATTGAATTACCTACAAAAATAAACGTAAATCATAGTCAGACCGTCAACCCGACCTTTTTTAATTATATTGTTTGTGTTGCCACATCTCGGTAGATGTTGTACTTCCTATAGGACTATCTATTTTGTAGGAATTTTTCACGACAAATAAATAAGTCTTTGCTAGAGTTGACTAGGTAAAAGTGTTTTTTATTTCTCGAGAAAATTCAAGATCAACATGGTTATATTTGAATCCGCCCCGGGAGGAATTCAGTACTCACTTGTTTCCATTGCATGTCTATATTTGAATTTCAAATTACGAAATCCTAGTTACTTTTGAAACTACCTACCTACTGAGAGTACAAAGGACGGGTTTATTAACTTGTCTGTTTTGAACGATTTACTGTGTCTATCTCTAGAGATATTATTTGGCTTATTAAGTGGAGGTTTCACCCGAGCGAAAGTACAAAAATATCCCAAAGGAACCTACTCTAATAAATACTTAACTATACTTACTCATACCCAAATAAAAACCACCTAAATTCATTTTGTAAGTCCGTACCCGAAGCTGATATATAATTATGACGATTCCAAGGCGAAATTGAAGTCAAGAATTTTAGCCTCCCTACACGCCAGGGACATGTAATCGAGTCTATTCTTATACTTACTCTGTTTGTTTTGTTTTTGTCTGTTTTTTTTTTATTTTTTTTTTTCGTAACCGGTTTCCTTTATCGTCCTCTGTTTTTCGTTTTGTGTCACAATAGTACAAAAATCTTAAATTAGCAACTAAGCGGTAAACTGGCAGGTGTACTGTAAATGTTGTGTTTACCCGTAATTGGCATGTATATTAGAACTGTACCTATGATTTGTTTTTATGTGCTGTAGGTGAACCTAACTAAATAAATAAATAAAAAGTTTCCTACGTCCGACTCCAGGACATAGTCTACCCGAGTAACACATTCCATCCAAATTTGTTCAGCCGGGTGAAGAAATACCAAACATATACACACATACACAAATGTAAACAAGCAAAATTTCACCTTTATAATATAAGTGTGATTGTATATTTATAAGATCGGTTAAGTAGAGACTTATGTTAAAGACTAATGTTAACTGCTTATTCAGTCGTCTAATTATTAGGGTTCTGTACCTCGAAAGGAAAACGGAACCCTTAAGGATCTCTTTGTTGTCCGTCCGTCTGTCTGTATGTCTGTCTGTCCCTTTATCTCAAAAACGCATACACGTATCGAGTTGAAATTCAAACCATATACTCAGGTGTGCGGTCTCTTGAAGCTGTAAAATCAAACTTCTAAGTTAACGAAAAAAAGATATGGCCGTTTATGTCACAAAAAACGTATATTTCGACATTCAAGGGAACCAAAATTCTAGAGTACTTCCCGTTGAAACAGAATCCTGAAATTTTGCATAAAGCAAAGTCTTATAACACAAGTGTAGGATTAAATTTGAAAATAGAAAATTTGTTGTTACGTCAATGTTGACTGTTATAATCTGATTATTTCTGGAGGAACATTGGCTCCTAAAACAAAGGCTTTTGGGCTAGTTTAGGAGGCAGCTGTTCGCACTTTAGTTTGCGATTGTGTACAACATAAGTAATATTTGTAACTGTACCAATTTATTTTAATTGTAGTACAAATAAACAATTATTATTATTTTATTAATATTACTTGTTTGATTTTTAGGAGAACCAAGGCCGCCAACATAGCCCGAAAAATTGTCAAACTAAAGTGACAGTGGGCAGGGCTCATTGCTTGTAGAACGGATGGTCGATGGAGCCGAAAGGTTCTAGAGTGGCGACCGCGCACCGGAAAACGCAGCGTTGGAAGGCCTCCCACAAGGTGGACCGACGACCTGGTATGAGTCGCGGGAATGCGGTGGATGCGAGACGCACAGGATGGATCGTTGTGGCGAAGCTTGGGGGGGGGGGGGGGGCTAGCTCCAACAGTGGACGTCTTTCGGCTGAAATGATGATGACTTGTTTGATTTTTATACTAGGCTGTGGCATTGTTCGAAAGAGTTATCGTGACTTGGAACGCAAACACCAACACTTCCTCTGGCCCCACCCAGACTGGAGAAGTAATTTGATGATATCCCACTTTTTTCACATTTAAAAAAGGCTACAATTGTATTAAAGCTAGGTAAGAAACATTGTGAGGAAACTAGCGTGATCTAGAACCAAAAATTCGAACATAAAATTATTCTTTTCTCGCAGAAAAAGGTTTTTGTCCCAGCAGTGGGATCATTATGGGCTAAATAAAATTAAAAAGGTGGTTGTATGTCAAAAGTGTCGCCTCTATTTTTTTTTCTTTAAGAACCGAATCAAAATCCTAACATTTTCTGACACATTGATAATTATATTCGTATAATTTTATGTAAACCTTTACATTGGAAAACGCATAAATAATTAATGATTATAATATATTCATCTATTAAGATATTAATTTAATATAAATTCTTGAGCTTTATTCTCTTAAACTAAATTTTGTTTGGATCCATAAACAAGTTTACTTTATAAAATAAAATAATCAACATTCCACAAACGTTTGCCGGAATTATTCCAACACGAAATATTCAAAATATTCAATCAAAAAATTAATTAACTTATGTTTTGATAAGGCCCGCTTATTAATTTTAATGGGTCAGTAAACTCGAAAATTAATTTTGGTTTAAGCCAGTAAATAGCCCTCAATATTTTTGTAATTTCTAAATAAAGAAAGGTTTAAGGAAATTGTCGAGGAAACAGACAATATTTGAGGGTTATGTAGGTATTAATCGGTACTCATCTTCTTTCTCTCCATGTTTTAGTTTTGACCAAGAATTTTGCAATAATGTTAACAGAATATATCACCAATTATTCTAATCATAAAATGCAATTCACCAAATCAGCAGTTTATTTAGTAAGTTAAGCTCTCAAATATTTAAATTTAAAAAATACCGGGCAAGTGCGAGTCGGACTAGCACACTGAGGGTTCCGTAAATAATGTTAACAGAATATATCACCAATTATTCTAATCATAAAATGCAATTCACCAAATCAGCAGTTTATTTAGTAAGTTAAGCTCTCAAATATTTAAATTTTAAAAATACCGGGCAAGTGCGAGTCGGACTAGCACACTGAGGGTTCCGTACAAACTTACCTATAAAATTAATTCAATTACCGAAACGAGTTACTAATATTTTTCCGAATTGCAAAGAAAGTTTTTTTTTTGTGATGTAACTGCATATTTACAGTTTTCAGAGTTTTTCCTATATTTGTGTTATGAGACCTTGCTTCATGCCAAATTTCAGGATTAGGATACTAGGTCAATGGACTTTCCATTGATCTAGAATCCTGAAATTAACCCTATGAATTTTGATTCCTTGAGAGTGTCAGAATACACGTTTTTTGCGACATACAAGAACGTATCTTTTTTTTTCATTATCTTTGAAGTTTGATTTTTTTCAAAGCTTCATGGGACCGCAGACTTGAGTATATTGTTTTAATTTCAACTCGATACCTTCACGCGTTCCCAAGATAAACGATCTTGACAGACAGACAGACGGACAGACAGACAGACAGACCGACAAAAAAGTGATCCTATAGGGGGGGTTCCGAATTTTCTTTTTGAGGTATGAAACCCTAAAAAAAGTCGGCTTTTATCACTTAGTAATAAACAATAGAGCACTTTAAAGCATAATATAATTTAACTTTTGACCCAACTAAGTAATTAAACATCAATATTATTAAATTGAATGAGAATATAATAGTAGAAACCTTAAATTTGGAAAATACCTAACAGATATCCTGGAACAAAGACTATAGTCCACAAAGTACATTCATAGTTCTGCTTCATTATGCTTCACTTCAATAATTATACAGTCAAGTTTTCTTCAACAAATTTCGTCACCAAAGAACCTAAAGGCTCTTTTACGAAACCCCCAAATGAACCTGAGGAACAAGTTCAAAAATAAATTTAATGCTTACGCCGCCGGCATCGCAAAACGATCGAAATAAATAACAGAAAACTTTTTCAATTTCATCCCACGATCCGCAAATTGTGTTTTGCGTCTGAGTAAATCGAAAAATGAATAACAAATTTTACCTTCTATATTAATCAAGGTAGCGAAATTAATTGCGTTTAGAACACATTTCGCACTGTGTTTGACTTCAATTTTATTATTATTGAAGTTACATTAAATGTCAGAAATAATTCGATTCGATTGGAAACAACAATTGGTTCTCCGTCGAAACCAATTTGCGTCAAACTCGATCTGATAAGGAAGATCTCTCGTGGCGGCTACAATAGGTTGTTGGAGCTACAATTTGTAATATTGAACAATAATCAGGGATGGAAAACAATGTGGGCTTAATCGAACAAACAGTAGAACAGGGAACAATGTCCAGTTTTACATATTCATCGTCCATCGGCTATTAATTCAATTTTCATTGGCGGTTTTCACTCAGCGAGTTGATTTTGGTTCATTTGTCATTTTTCACATGAATAATTTTCAGATCTTTGTTTAAACAGTGTTGGCACTTGTGTGCCGCTATTTGTGTATTCACTTTCATATCAAAAACATTGTGTTTAATGCTTCGATTTGTTTATTTTGCCGTGTGAATGAAGTTGATGCGTTTTATAGAAATTATTTTATTGTTCATTCCTGGAATGTGTGTTTAATAGTTCTTTATTTTTAGAATAAACAAAACAGAGTTATTATATCAAAAAATACAGAACTATCATATTCGAAAAGTGAAAGGGAGTGTTCGATTTTTAACGACTAAAACCCACCCATGTTCTATCAGTTGCCCTTTACGTTCCAGAGCCGCGCTGACATTTTCAAACAATTCCGCAGTGAACGGCGACCTATCCTTTGCTCGCCGTCTACCAACCTGCGCCTACGGTGGCCCGGAATCGTACTGCAACTCAACGCTCAAGGCATCTCTTACACCACCACCGATCTCGTAGGGGCCCAACAGGGTCGAAGCCTACTGGGGCCAAGGGTCTGATTCTGAAAGGAAGACTCGGCCCTGGTACGAAAGGCAACGAAGGAACAGGAGTGGGTTTTTAGTCAGTAAAAGTCTGACACTATCTCTTGCTTCGCCCAAGAGCGGATTTTGTCATTAGATGATTTTCCCACCTAAAAAAAAAACACCACCACCGATCTCCTTCATGAGGACACGATGGCTTCTTCTATATCCTCTTGAAATGAAACCAATTATAAAAACTTGGAATAGAATGTCGTAATTTATTGCTTCCCAGAATAAAAGGGAACTGGTATCAAATTGTGTAAACTATAATATTAATCCGAAATACCCAGGTACTTATAATAAATGCAGTTAAAAATATATTTAATACTATCTGAACCGGCGAACTTCGTACCGCCTAACAGTCAATGAATGTAGTATATCTTTCGATATGGTCAACCGATTGCGATGAAAAAAAATCTAAGTAATATATCAAGTTACACACAATTTTAATGTATAAAAGTTATCTACATCGATTTGGTACGTTTTAAGTGATGCGCGCACAACTAAAAACTTCTACAGATTTATTATATGTAAAGATATAGATCACCATAAATACCGGTTGAAAAAAGGTTATCATTGATAATGTTATACTTACCATTTCGTTGTTTTTCAACGGCTATAATGGCATTTTGTAAATACTTATAAAGATAATCTAGACCGTTCATCGTTAACCTTTAAGAACCGAGACGTGCATTTTTTGTAACGTTAGTACCGACGTGAGACCTGAGAGGCCGCATCGGAATTTAAAATTGTAATTACTCATCAAATGCGCGCGTGATGACACCACCTCCTGCATCATCAACATGGGCACGGTTCTTGCAGCTACATAAAAGCTGGGGTCGGTTTTGCGTGGGGAAAGGGGTAAAGTAGCAAGTTAAGTATCTGCCGGGGCCTCCTAGACCTCACGTCGGTCCTTAAAGGTTGATAAACATAGGTAAGTACCTTATATTCTACGACCTCGCTTGGACACGACATGATTCATACAAATATTTATACACATTAGCTGAATTATTAAATGAGGGACATATCAACCCTCTCTGCCACAAAGGGCGTACCACAAAATCGCATACTTTTAGCAGTGAGCACAAAAAAGAAAAAGTTTTGCGTACAAGTGCTATAAGGAAATTTCGGGTCGTAAAAATATTTATTTTTGTCCTCGTGCAAATTTAAATATACAGATCGAGAGAGCTTGAAAGAATGGATCAAAAAGTCAATTTTCCCAAAATGGTTTTACGCCCCTAGCAGTGGAAAGATAAATACAATATTCTTACTTAAAATGAGTAAAGTAAAATCTTAATTAATTTTCGGCTTATTTGTTCAATGCAATAGTGAGAAAACGTACATTCTCAAGCTCCAGGCGCCGCGATAGGAGACGTTCCGGGCATCGGGAATTGCAGGGTGATCACCGGCCAGAGTAAGCACAGGCTTGCAGATGACGAGCATTAGGCAGGTCGCCTTCCCTTCGTCCTATAAGGACCGAGGTGAGTCGTCGACAGCGCATAGTATTCTACGCGTGCCTCAAAGCGATATCAGCAAAACAGTAGTGGGCCCTTACTGCCGGGCCGATGCGCGTTAGGCCCATGGGGAATTTTAGAAAAGGAAACCCGTGGTTCGAGAACGCAAAGAGCATCTGAAAGACAGGTGTGGCTTAAGTCAGTAAAAGCCTGCACGCTGCAACCTAGGGCGCGAAAGGTCATTGGATGATTTTCCGCCTAAAAAAAATGGACAACTCAAAATACCGACCAACTAACTCAAAATACCGACCAACTAACTCAAAATATACATAACAATAATAAAACGTTTATTTCGGAACTAGGTTCATCGAGCGATGACTAGGTTCCATATTTTGTTTAACAATTTAAACTTAGAACTAGTATTATTTAACATAGAGATCAAACAGGTACTTATTCGAAGCTGGGTGAGGCACGCCGAACCTGGGGAATACAGATAAGTATACTGGGGAATGTCTACACACGCATGTACATAGCCTGCCCGCAACTTAGATTGATATTTACCTAGGTTAACTGATAGAGAATGCGCCTTTTTTATAACCTTCTCCTTTTTTTGAAGTCGATTAAAAAGCCAGAAAATTTATGTCAGTCTTAGTTTTCGATAAAATTTCTGGGGTTATGGAAATTAGATAAGCAGTCGCTCTATGTAAAATACTGGTACTACACAGATGCATCCAGTAAAAAAACTAGAAACTATTTTGTATCTGATGTCCCAAATCGCATTAGAATCTGTTGTAATCGCCAACGCAAGTGTGCATTACACACATTGCATATTATTTTATTTTTATTGTGAGTGTGTGTTTATTTATTTTTTATTCATCATCATCATCATCATTTCAGCCGAAAGACGTCCACTGCTGGACATAGGCCTCCCCCAAGCGTCGCCACAACGAACGGTCCTGTGCCTCTCGCATCCATCGGACTCCCGCAACCGTTACCAAGTCATCGGTCCACCTTGTAGGAGGCCTTCCAACGCTACGTCTTCCGGTACGTGGTCGCCATTCCAGAACCTTTCGGTCCCAACGGCCATCTGTTCTGCGAGCAATGTGCCCTGCCCATTGCCACTTTAATTTGGCGATTCTTCGTGCTATGTCGGCAACCTTGGTTCTCCTGCGGATATCCTCATTCCTGATTCGATCACGCAAGGAAACTCCGAGCATAGCCCTCTCCATTGCCTTTTGGGTGACTTTAAGCCTTCTGATGAGGCCCATTGTAAGCGACTACGTTTCGGAGCCATATGTCATCACTGGCAACACGCACTGGTCATAGACTTTCGTCTTGAGACACTGTGGTATATTGGACGAAAAGATATCGTGCAGCTTCCCGAACGCTGCCCAGCCGAGTCGGATTCGACGATTGATCTCTTTCTCGAAGTTAGACCTTCCCAACTGGACCGTCTGTCCCAGGTAAACGTAGTCGTCTACAACTTCGAGTGTAGAGTCCCCGACTTTGATAGGAGTGGGTGCTACATGGCTGTTTACCATGACTTTGGTTTTGTCCATGTTCATTTTAAGTCCCACTCTTTCGGAAGCTCTACTGAGGTCACCAAGCATTGTACTGAGCTCCTCCGTAGTCTCAGCCATGACTACTATGTCGTCGGCAAACCGAAGGTGAGTGATGTACTCGCCATTGACATTAATGCCTAGCCCTCTCCATTCCAAAACCTTGAAGACATCCTCCATTGCTGCCGTGAACAGTTTCGGAGAAATAACGTCTCCCTGCCTCACGCCCCGCTGCAAGAGGATAGGTTTCGAGGTCTGGTCTTGTAGTCTGACTGACATAGTGGCGTTTTCGTACAAACACTTCAGCACCTCGATGTACCGATAGTCAATCTGGCACCGTTGTAGAGACTGCAGCACAGCCCAAGTCTCAATCGAATCAAAGGCTTTCTCGTAATCCACAAACGCTAAGCAGAGAGGCAGATTATACTCCTCGGTCTTCTGTATAACCTGCCGTAGCGTGTGTATGTGGTCTATGGTGCTAAAGCCTTTTCGGAATCCGGCTTGTTCGGGAGGCTGGAAGTCGTCGAACCTGCGCGCGAGACGATTCGTGATGACTCTGGAAAACAGGACATGGCTCAGAAGCGAGATGGGCCTATAATTCTTAAGCAGGGCATTATCGCCCTTCTTAAAGAAGAGTACCACCACGCCTCTGCTCCATTTTTTATTACATAATTTATTTATTTATTTATATATACTTTATTGTACACCAAGATAATAAATTATACATATGAGCCTTATATAAAAAAACATACAATTGGCGGCCTTATCGCATTCCGCGATCTCTTCCAGGCAACCTGGTATGGAAACAAATTGTCTGGACATTAAATGGGGTTGCACTTGGTGCATTACAAAAAAAGATAAACAATTGGAGAGAAAAACAAAGTACATACTTAACACTAAAATACATACTTAAATACATACATACTAAATAATTATATAGGCAAGGAAACAAGTGACAACTACAATTAATACAGCTAAAAACGAAACAAAATTACAAGGACAAGTAATATTCCTTCACAAGTGTTTTAAATACATGTAGTGATTGCGCGGGTTTTATTGACACTGGCAGTGCATTCCACAGACGAGTGGCCTGGACAGTAAAGGACTTATCCATTATTTCATAATAGTCTTCTCTGCGTATGTTTACTTATTTTCGTTTTTT
Source organism: Mythimna impura (assembly GCA_905147345.3). Taxonomy (NCBI): domain Eukaryota; kingdom Metazoa; phylum Arthropoda; class Insecta; order Lepidoptera; family Noctuidae; genus Mythimna; species Mythimna impura. The sequence continues at coordinate 13,879,140 of LR990357.1, read as the reverse complement.
AATGTCCATCGTTTACCAAGTTACACTGCATAATAATGTCTGTCCCTATGTAATGTCAAATAAATTTCTATGACGCGACTCTATCGATCAAAGAAGGTTATAATAAATAAGTGTTTAAAAGATACATAGACTGTTATTAAAATGGGAATTCTATTGTTTTATGAGATCTAGTTCATGAATATTATGTTATTAAAATACCTAATTATAATGGGACATTTAATTATTTACTGGTTATTTTAATATTTAGTTATGTCACAAACTTAGATTTCGGTTAGTTAGCCAAATCTTGCTACTATGGTGATTACCTACCTGAAAGTCTTTGCACCAACTACGAAGACAGTGGACCGCTCAGTTACAATTTAATTAAACGGGATACTTATTACAATGAGAAACAATTTGTTTGTCAATCCACACATAAAGACGTCTCACCTTCTGTACACCAATATCTGCATCATTGAAGATCTTAGTGGCTCCAACGCTGACGTTATTGTCCACGCGCCTCAATGTTTAAAGACGAAGATGTTTTTTTTTCTATTACAATTTGTAGAATTGTGGGCAAAATCCCTTTCCAAAATCAAAAAAATAAGCTAGGTTAAACTTGGCTTGAGATCTTGCGGGATTTCTAGCCAAGCTTTACCCGCAAACATAATCAGATCGTCAACAAGATTTTACTGAAATAACATTGATTTATTATTTGTTCTATGTCCCTCTAGAGATATAATTTTCTTTTCCCGAAAAGAAAAACAAAACACTATCGATACCCCAAGCGGTTTCAAATCATTACAGACAGCAAAAACCTTAAACGACTTTGCATATACGAAATGGCAATACTCAATGTTACTCCACAAAAAAACCTGACCCTTTTACTGACATAACCTCAGAATAATTCCTTAACCGTTGCCAAGTCCTCGTTTAAAATAACCTTGGAGCAAAAAATTACTTTGCAGGGCCACACAGGAAGCTTTGAAGCAAATAGAAGTCACATATTTTTCCATTGGACCATTGGATCATTATGTGTCTCACTGCTTTTTCGTTCATCTTGATGCAAGTGGGCCAAGTACCTTATTGTATCCGAGGCGGAATACAATGGTTTTGGAGGCGTGAAACTGTAATGACAATTGCCTACATGTTTCAAACGACGTTATTCTACACGCTTGTACGAAAATAATATATGTCACAAGTCTTGATAAATCTGACAATAATTTGTTGCTAAATGTTAGGATGTCGATATTTAGTTTCAAATTGTTTGAGAAATACTTTAGGTGGGAAAATCATCTAATGACAAATCCCGCTCTTGGGCGGGGCGGGGGGTGTCAGACTTTTACTGACAAAAAAATGGGTTTCGTTTTCACACTACCCATGGCCCCAGTAGGCTTCGACCCTGCTGGGCCTCAACGATTTGCTGACATCTCGCTGAGGAGCGCGTGGAACAGTACGCGCCGTCGACAACTTGGGCTTGGTCCGGAAAAAATAAATATCTTGCGGATTGTTTTTCAAGCCTCTTGTGGTTGCCGTTAGACCAGTTAGGGCTGTCGTGCGACCAGCCTGATACAGTACATGTAGTGGTGGGACCTGATCGCTGTACTTTTCTGCACTTGTGCGAAATGCATAGCAAACCAAATAGTAGTAGGTATGGGTTGTAGTGGGTCTTCGAGTACCTACGTGTGTAGAAAACTTAATATTCATCAGAGGCTAGTCAAGGCATTTGTTTTGTAGTAGGCACTTTTTCACAGCTCAACTCCTTTGATTAACCGTTACTAGATTTATCAAAAATCTTACACTTAATAGATACCTAGCATAGCATAGTTGGCATTATAATGTTCCCACTGTTGGGACTCAGGCCTCCTCTCTAGGAGAGGGAATGGGCCGTAATCCACCACGCGGGCCCAGTGCGGGTTGGTGGATGTCACATGTCTTCGAATTTTTGTTTCTAGGACATGCCGGTTTCCTCACGATGTTTTTCTTCACCGTTTTTAGAGCTGTGGTGATGAAATAAATTACACAAAGTAATGCGCCTGGCGGGGTTTGAACTCGCGACCTACAACTCGTAAGTCGAGGCCGTGACCACTCGGCCACCACTGCTCTCAAATCTGACAATAATTTGTTGCAAAATATTAGGATGTCGATATTTAGTTACAAATTGTTGTGAGAAATACCTTGCGGATTGTTTTTCAAGCCTCTTGTGGTTGCCGTTAGACCAGTTAGGGCTGTCGTGCGACCAGTCTGATACAATAAATGTAATGGTTGGAGCTTATCGCTGTACTTTTCTGCACTTGTGCGAAATACAAACCTGGCAAGGCTTGCTTTTATAGCAAGCAAAATAGTGGTAGGTATGGGTTGGAGTGGGTTTTCGAGTACCTACGTGTGTAGAAAATTTAATATTCATCAGAGGCCAATCAAGGCAGTTATGTACTTTTTCGCAGCTCAACTAAAGGAGGAGTATTAACCGTTACTAGATTTATAAAAATCTTGTATTTAATAGATACCTACTAAGTTAGTTATTTGTAACTTTAAATGAAATCTTCATTTAATTATTATCAGATTTTTTACAATTGACATTTCGATAAAGAACATAGGTCTACATAAGCTGCCATTAATTTAGTATCTACACAACCATGTCAGGAGGATTATTTTTAATGACTATCAGTCTTTGGAAAAATCCTTTCTATCAACTTATGTAGATTCCTGTGGTAGGGCCACACCGTTGTTATTATGACAGTTGAGAAGACGTGATGCGGGTCTTTCTTTATTTGCGTCTGCATGAAGTAGGTCGACGCATGAAACCGACATAAATTATTATAAAATAGGTACCTTTTAAGTTTATTTATTTTTTTCTGTTATTTTCTTGTAAATAAGTAGGTTTTTATTTTGCTTTTTTTCGAATCGAATAAGTTAGGGAAACTTGAAAGACGTGTTCTAAATTAAAAAAATCTTAAGTAGGTACTAAAGTTCAACTACGAGTATATAAGATAAGTACTTGAAATAATATATAATATAATTCATTAGGAGCCTGTACAGTCCTATAGCAGAGCAAAGGCCACAAAGAGACAGCGGGTTTAACGGGCTTCCTCAATTTTTTAGGAAACCAAGAAACAGCAAATAAGGAAGATGGAAAAGTATTAAAAAATGCCAGAATATTATAACCTGCTCTTTTATACCTACTAATATTATAAAGATAAAGATGAAAGTAACTCTGTCTGCTTGTTATGCTTTCACGGTTCAAGTTCTGAATCGATTTAGATAAAATTTAATACAGAGTAAGCTTGAACCCCAAGAAAGAACACAAGATACTTTTCATTTGGTTTAGATTTCGACTTCACGTCTGCAATAACCGTCAATCAGGCGGGTAAAGTTGCGGAAAAATGCTAGTAGTCTATAAGTATCGTGTGGCTAAGGCATCAAACAAAAAAGCATATACCTATCTAAAGTTTTTTTTTAATTGATAAACTCTCGTTTGACCATTATCTCACCTGATGGTAAGCGATGATGTGGCCGATGATGTGGCCGATGATGTGGCCGATGATGGAGCACGCTTACCTAGAAGTAACCTATTCACTCTTGACTTAAAGATCCCTTAGGTTGTAGCTATCAGGAAACACAGAATCCGGCAGAGAATTCTACTCCTTAGCTGTTTGCAATGAATATGTTCCCAAAACGCTTAAAACTAATAATAAATATTACAAATAAATACTAGTTAAAAAAATCCTTCATGCGTTTAAAACCCAGTAGAAAACTATTTTCCTGACGCAAAGCAGGCCAAACTTTTAGAAGTCAGTTTGAAACTATTTGACTGGCCTGTTGGTCTAGTGGTTAGTGGCCCTGACTGCTATGCCGGAGGTCGTGGGTTCGATTCCCACCCAGGACAAATGATTGTGTGACGAGCACAATCATTTGTTCTGTGTCTGGGTGTAATTTATCTACATATGTATGTATTTAGAAATATATAAGTATGTTTATCAGTTGTCTAGTACCCATAATACAAGCTCTGCTTAGCTTGGGACTAGACGGCGTTGTGTGATAGTTGTGGAATATTATATTATATTATTATTATATTACTGTGAAAAGTGTACACTTTTTATTTCATAAGTTTTTTCACAGTGCACATGCTGTCACTGGATTGTGGAGGTCAGATAGGCGGACGCTCCATGAAAATACTGAAACTCAGTTAAATCTGGTTAATCTGGAAGCAAACTCCAACATAGTTAGGAAAGCGTAGGGGCCCAGAACGGTTGAAGCCTTTTGAGGCCATGGGTGATGCGAAAGAGATCCCCGGAGCCCTGAAACAATGGCAAAGAAGGAACAGGAGTGGGTTTTTAGTCAGTAAAAGTCTGACACTATCTCGCTCCGCCCAAGAGTGGCATTTGTGATAAAATGATTTTCCCACCCAATAAAAAAAAAGTGTAAATCACAGCTTGGTCTGATATGCGGCCGCTCCATGTAAAACATGGGTATTCAACCGCATTCAATTAGGCTGGAAGCCGATCCCAAGCTTGTTGAGAAAAGGCTAAGGAGATGATGCTCTGTTACATAAAAATATGGAACTACGACTATTAAGAGAGTCCTTCCCGATTCATCTATCAAAGATGTCATTAAAGTATATTATAGCTTGTTGAGTTAACCAACGCAATGTTTGATAAAGAGATAATGCGAAAAAATAGATAACGCCTGAACTCTCTGTTGGCATTCAGTGATACTATCTCTCTCTTGAATATTTCATAAAACTTAACAGATTATGGAAAGAAAATTCATCTTTCAGAATAAGCAAGTTTACTTTTTTATTTAAAGGCCAAATTTTTCGCCAAATAGCAGATTTTCAGAGGTCTTTACTGGACTGGTTTTACTCTTACATATATTTTGATTTCAATAGAAACCTAGACAAAAATATGTAAATTATAGTATGAAATGTATCACGCGTTGAGCGCCCTTAGCAATGAATTACCGAAAGCATAAAGATTTATTGCTTAGTTTTTGTTATAGGTTGATCACTAAATCTACACAAGGTAAAGTTTGTTTTTTTGTTTGTAGGAGGTAATCTCTGAAAGTACTGGTCTGATTGCGAAAATTTTTTCATTGGTAGAAAGCTGCTTTAGTCCCGAGTGACATAGGCTTTATTTTGTGTATGCGGGCGAAGCCGCGGGCCAAAGCTAGTATATATGATATACCAACAAAATAATTTGAGAAAAACGTTAAAAAAATTATATTATGGAATTCTCTGAGTCGATTGACCTGGATTACTGAACCCAAAATATATTATATGCTTTAGATAGTCAAACTCCGATAAAACGGAGAGATAAAGGAGCGGATATACCCTGTTTTTTATTTCGATGGGAGGTCATCAAATAACCCTCTGGAGGGCTCTGAGTGGCCCACGATAACTCTTTTGAACAATCCTGCAGCTCTGGCAGGCTTCGGTCCTAGTAGATCCCGTCCGTATGCTGACATCTCTTTGAGGTATGTTAGGCTATATGTTTTTTAAATTGTCGATTTTTGACTTTGCTCGAATTCTTGATAACACTAATGCAGTGTCCTTATACCAAAAATCACCATAATCGGTTAATATTTAGAGGTTGGACAACGCCAATAAAGTTTTCTCATACAGTTTTAGTACGTCATCAGTGTTGGAAAACTTTTTACATTATTATTTTTTACAGTGGAGGGTAGCAAGTGTTACTAATGTGTTTTTGTGTCTATTAAAACTTACTTCCCTCCTCTGTAAAAAATAATAGATAATATTCAAAATTTAATCTTCACTGATGACGTACTCATTGGCGTTTTGCAACCTCTAAATATTAACAGATTATGGTGATTTTTGGTATATGAACACTGTGCATGAGTGGTATCAAGAATTTGAGCAAAGTCAAATTAAAATATAAAAAAAATGAAACACTAGGGTGTCTCATGTTTTTTTTTTATTTTCGATATAGTACGTGGAACACGTCCGTCAACCCACACTGGTCCTTATTGGACGGTGAACTACAGCGAACTTATACCTGCAGGGTAAAAATTAGTTATAGCTCACGTTTGGACATAGCAGAACAGGCTACTAATTCTACTTTTTATACAAATAAATACAGAAAATATTTTCATCATCATCATTTCAGTCTAAAGACGTCCACTGTTGGACATAGGCCTCCCCAAGTGTTGCCACAATGAACGGTCCTGTGCGTCTCGCATCCTTCGGATTCCCGCAACCTTTACCAGGTCATCGGTCAACCTTGTAGGAGGCCTTCCAACGCTGCGTCTTCCGGTTCGCGGTCGCCACTCCAGAACCTTTCGGCGGCCCCAACGGCCATGTGTTTTGCGAGCAATGTACCCTGCCCTTTGCCACTTAAGTTTGGCGATTCTTCTTGCTATGTCGGCAACCTTGGTTCTCCTGCGGATATCATCATTTGATTCGATCACGCAAGGAAACTCCGTGACTAGCCCTTTCCATTGCCTTTTGGGTGACTTTAAGCCTTCTAATGAGGCCCATTGTGAGTAACCACGTTTCGGAAATAATAAGAAAATATTTTATGAATGCAAAAAGTTATTCCAGTATCATCAGTGTACATTTCAACGTGTTGGTTCGCACATGTTTTCTCATTGTTTCGCAAACAGTTCAAATCGTTGGCGTAATTAAAATTAAATTAGCTATCCGTCTAGCACAACTGCTTCCAATTTTCGCGAAAGACTATTTTCCCGTACAGTTTAAACTTGCTTCGATGCGAACCCCGCCTAATAATGAGACGCCAGAGAGTTCGCCAAATTAATTTAAGCCCACTGCATCTTACGGTGAAAACTGAGAGTAAGCTTCTTGAAATATAATACCTTTAACATTAATTAATTTTCCGATATTTATTAATTTGGAACTAGCTCATGCCAGCAGCTTTATCTGCGTGGATGGCAGAAAATGATCCCTTGGGTAACGTAGTGTAGGGATAAAAACTTCCCTTTGTCAAAATCAAGCCCAATTCTTATTCAAATCCATTCAGCTATTCATACGAGAACAAATATCACATTATTGCTATAAAACGTTAGGTAATAGTTAAGTAAATTATATCAACCGGAAAATAAGTTACTTGTACATTTTAATCCAAAACCATTTTATCCTCAATCATAATAAAATGTCGACGTGTTTTTTTTAATAGCAAAATAAATTGTTTTTATACATGTTAAATTGCAACTTACCTGCCAACTTGACTATTGTTCTAAGGTCTTGTTGGTCTGTCAGGGCTGTCCGTTCATTTGAAAGAATCACCGCGGCCCTGTAATGCAAAAGACAAGTGATCCCATATGGGTGGGTTTTAGTTAGTGAAAGTCTGACACTGTATCTCGCTCCACCCAAACCGGGAGAAGTTATTTTTTATGATTTCCACTCAATGCAAAAAGGTCTCGTTGGTCTAGCGGTCACTTCAGAGCAATATACCTTTATGAACCACTTTAGAGCTCTAGATTATCATCATCATAATCAACATTTCAGCCGATAGACGTCCACTGCTGAATATAGGCCTCCCCAAATGTCGCCACAATGAACGGTCCTGTGCGTCTCGCATCCATAGGATTCCCGCAACCTTCACCAGCTCTAGATCGCTATGAACCAATTCTAAGTTCCAGACCGCTATGAACCACTTCAGATCTTTAGATCGCTATGAACCACTTGAGATGAGTGGTTCATACTCTATAGACCGATGGCTATGAACCATTTTAGAGCTCTACTAACACCGCTTTGAACCACTTGAGTTCTTTAGATCGCTATGAACCACTTTAGAGCTCTAGACCGCTACAAACCACTTCTAAGCTCTTGCTTACTATTGTAAATCTTCTTTATATTATTTTCTTAATTTGATTATTTAACTTAACACATGTTTTATTTTTCCAAATCTTTTGTGTATAAAAATAAACATAACTCACAGCTGGACAGCAAAGTGATTAAGGTTGTAATGAGTTGTACAAAGTTTAATACTTTTTACTCGTACGTACTAAGTACATTAAACATTTTTTCTAATTAGAAACTTAATAAGATAAGTTCATTCTTTGTAATCACATCACACTATAATTATAAAGGCGAAAGTTTATGTGTGTATTTTTGTTACTTCGTCACGTTCAAATGGCTGAACGGAATTTGATAAAATTTGGCACACGCGTAGGTCATATATCCTGGAATCTATAATATAAAAATGAATCGCAAAATGTGTTGGTAAGCGCATAACTCAACAACGCTTGGACCAATTTGGCCAATTCTTTTTTTAAAATGTTCGTTGAAGTTCAAGGATGGTTTTTAAGTAGGGTAGAGTAGGGTAGAGTAGGGTAGAGTAGGGTAGAGTAGGGTAGAGTAGGGTAGAGTAGGGTAGAGTAGTCGGGAGCGAAGCCGCGGGCAAAAGCTAGTAACATATAAAATACTTTTTTTCTTAGAAAAATGTTTCTTTGCGATATTTTTTTACTTTCACGCGGGTGAAGCCGCGACAGCAGCTAGTTAGTATTATAAAGATGAAAGTTTATATACATTTATGTGTGAGTGTGTACGTTTGTTACTCCTTCACGCTCAAAATGATTTTAACGGATTTCGATGAAATTTTGCACATAATATGTCATTGTCCTGGAACATAGGACTTTTTATTCCGGGAATTTACGACTCATAAATCCTTAGTACTCAATCACTTGTTTAGGTAGAAGATTACTTTTATTTATATTTATATAATATCCAAGACATTCCAGAAGTGCTACTGTTTTAACACATTTGTCTAAATACTCATTCAAAGATTCTACAATATAAATGATATTATCATGGAATTATAGATTTAAATCACACACTATATCTATAAGATAAGCAGTAAGTACACAAAGCATAACGCGAACAATCTATTTTTTTTACCAGAACTTCAACTATTTTACTACCTAAATAATTAATAACTGGTAGAATGGATAAATGTGCACCAAATTGTGTTTCATGAAGTATTGTATAAATTATGCTATTATCTTTTATATGCTATGTCATAAAAATATAGAAACATCAAACCACCTGAAATGAGCTTTAAACCAAATTGGAACCTCCCCTTAGGGGGTTATCCCCTTCTAACCTGGCCTGTTCCGCGTCGGGTGACCTAAAATAACGAGCTCGCTTTGCTCGCTCTTGGATATATTTGCTGAGCATTTATCCTTTTATATAAGCAAAAATAATTTAAAAACAATACGTAGGTATAATATTCTAATGAGGTCATATTTATTTTGGAACTTAAAACGTTGTGTTTAGGTACCTTGATATGGTGGGTTTATTGTATATGAAGTTAACATAGTTGACTTCGAAACTTAGTCTTAGAGATAAAAAAATATTTTGGGTAGCATTTAAATAAGTCTCCATGTTTTTTATCATTTCAATCTACTGGTATTAAATACACATACACACGTACAAACATTTCAGCAATATCTGTTCAATTACTAAAAAAATACATACATGCTAGCGTCTGCTCGTGTCGAATGGCGATTTAGTTTAGCATGTAGTTATAAATAAATGGCCATAATTTTATAGCTATAATATTGCCTACAAATACCCGATTATCTCGGAGCCCAGCACCAATCGTAGCCTAACCTACCGAGACACAAGTACAAACAAGGAATAAAATGAAGTTCTTCTTACTGGTAAGTTATTACTGGTAGAATTATACGTTTTTATTATTATAAAAACGTATAATTCTACGTTTTCATAATAATAAAATGCGGGACGCACAGTACCGGTCACTATGACGACACTTGGGGGAGGCCTATATCCAAAGGTGGACGTCTCTCGGCTGAAATAGAGATTATGTTAATAAAAATATACCACATATAACATAATAAACGCACCTCTTGAAAATATTATGTTTCGAATCGGCTACTGAATCGATTTCAGCGGTTTTTAAAATACAATGATTCTTGATAACCGATGCCCTACCAATGTAGTGCGTCGATTCCCGTATTATTTGCCTAAAATGAGAATAATTAATTTCTTTCTATTCTACGTATTTAAGAACAATTCCATTATTTGAAATATGTATGTAACTCAATATTCTAATAAGGGTGTGCATTATTCTAGTTATATGTTGTATATTTGTAGAAACAAAGTCAAATAATCATAACTCATCAACTCCTTCCGCTACAAAATTCGTAATTCTCCAAATCTCGTGCTTTTGGCAATGAGTAAAAAACGAAAAAGTTTCACGAACAAGCTCAAGCACAAACTTCAAGATATTGTGTAGTAAAAATCATTTTCTTTACCGTCCTGCAATTTTAAATATACAGATCGAAAGGGAATGAAAAACTGAGTAAAACTGCATTAAAAATTCAATTTCTCCAAAATGGTATTTACGCCCTTTGTAGCGAAGAGTCGTTATTATACTTTAAGTCAAGCATGCTCTGGGGTTGCTGGATTATTTGATAGAGTCACCCCGGCCTTGAAACGCAAAGGGCAACTGAAGGAACAGGCTTGAGTTTTAATCAGTAATAGTCTGATACTCCTGCTTGTTTCTCCCAGTGCGGGAGATGTCATTTGATGACTTGTCACGCTTAAAATATAAAAACAAGGATGCCCCATTGTCGAGTATATCCTCTTTTACTATCAAGTGAAATAGTGGACAAATGTGAGCCTATCAACAAAAAATACCTGGTTAAGTAGGTACTAATCGGACTCACACGCAAAGAATTCCAGACGAATCATATTTTATTTACAATATTTATGTTGTTTTTAAACCAAACATGTCTTATAAGTTTTCCTGTAATATATGAACTACGAGTAGTTTTCTGTATTTCTTTTTTCAAAATTTTAAATTCATTTGTTTTGGAGGTTTATTGATAATAAAAACTGTCATTTTGTTTTCTAATATAACAAAATGACAGTTTCAATTCTCAAAAGTTATGGAAATAAATTCACACTCTCACAATAATGTTAATGTTGTATGAAAATAATTGTTACAAAGATATGCCGCACGGTACTGTTAGAAAATTGTTTTTACATTTTAAAATGTTCCATAAAAGTTGTCTCGTATTCAAAATTTACTTTTCTTGCACTACGGGTCCATATTACGATCAAAGAACTTCAATAAAACGGCCTGCCCCCCTATCCAATTTACAACCGTTTCGCTTCGATTCTCTTTTCGTCGATCGCCTCGAGTAGGCCACGCCTCCGAATCCTTTATTCTGACGTCATCTTAATGCTCAGTCACGTGATCACAACAAAGGAATAGGAGGCGTGGCTGACTCGAGGCTATCAACGAAAAGAGAATCGAAACGAAACAGTTGTAAATTGGCTAGGGGGCTGATTTCAACTGAATCTGTCCTGCAGAATCAGAGAAAATTGGCTGTGACAGACACACGAATGATCTTATGAGGGTTCTGTTTTTGCGAGAGATATACATTATTGTGCACAAGCGTGTGCGTAGACATACATAGGTGCTTACATTTCGTTGAGACATTTGCTATGGCCGGGTACGGCTGGGGATTGATTGGTAGCAGGACCAACAGATTTAGGTTTTTCCTGAGGCGCGGGGATTTCATACCAGCAACTTCCTAACTCCAAGCTGCTACTGACAAATTTATTACCTATAATAGTATGAATAGGTAACTATTTTATCCTCCTTAAATTTAACTTTTCAGTCATGTCTCTTCGCTATGGTCATCATGATGTGCCAAGCACAGTTGCTTCTTGATCCTCCTCTGCAATATCTAAACAGAAGACTGAACAGCAGAAGACTAAACAGTAACTTGAATTTGCCAGATAACTGGGATTTACAATATAACCGAAGAACATTCCCAGCATTTGGTTATGGTGGGTTAGGTGGTATGGTTGGTGGTGGTGTGGGTGGTGGTATCAGCGGAGGATTAAGTGCTGGAATTGACGCCGGTATAGATGCTGGTGTTGGCGCTGGAGCCTATGGATACGGCGGGCTCGGTGGTGGTCTTTATGGTGGCAGTCCTTATTATGGTTAGACTGGAAGCATTGGCAATGTCTCTCTAGATGGGTCTTTATTGGTTGCTATGGCGTGTATTTTAGAAATGAATCCTAATTTATTGCTAAAACTTATTCTAAATTAAAAGTCTACCAATAAAACAAAGTAATAGGTATTATTATTTTTTGGAAAAACTGGTTAATAAATTGTCTTCTGAAAAACATGTTATTTTATTAATTTTTCAAGTAATTAACAAAAATATGATACTCCCTGAATCAATCAAGAACGCAGGAAGTTATTAATGACAATAACTCCAGTAGCATATTAATGATCGAATTTGCTTAATTGTGTAATGCGTTTCTTATCCCCGATTTCTGATTTGTAATTGAATATTTCTCAAATCCTACTTTAGCCTGAAAACCTGCCAAAAAGTAGGGTTTGAGATGTTCTTTACTAAAAATATTCAATTAAATAACCCTTCTTGCAGTCGGGTAAAAACCTTCGATTTATTGATTGATGTTTATTTACCAAATAGGTTATAAATGACACTTTCAATTTAAACTAGGTGAGGCCAGTGATTCCTGACTATAATCAGTTAGAAAACACCAGCCTCATCTAGTTAACTAGAGAAGAAACACTGAAACAAATTCAGAGGTGTTGTAACTGAGAAGAACCACCGAAACCAACTCAGAGGTCAGTCTCTTAAAAAGTCCATACAGTAAACATGTAATGGTCAAATTACGTGAGAACCATGTAAATTAGTGTCTGAGATAGTCTTCTGAGGAAAAGAACGACACAGATTTGAGTGAACCTGTCCAGTCAGTGCAAGCATTTGTGGGAACTCGTGTAGCTCAACTCACAATAATTACTGATTTAGTAAGCAGCTCTACGACTTGACGGACAAAAATACTAAAAAGATTCCAGATTATCAACAAAAAATTATACAAAATAAAAATTATAATAATTCATAAAATAGTATAAAACAAAGTCGCTTCCCTCTGTCTGTCCAAATGTATGATTAGATCTTTAAAACGTCGCAACGGATTTTGATGAGGTTTTTTTAATAGATAGATTGATTCAAGAAAAAGGTTTATATGTATAATACATGCATAATATAGTGGAGAAACACCAATAATTTAGGGGTTTCTAATGTGATGTCGTAAATAAACACATATAAAATGCAGGGACATAGCGGTTGCGGTGATATTGGCATTGCACCCGTGCAAAGCCGGGGCGGGTCACTAGTAATTTATAAAATAAATACTCATGTCAAAATTAATTTATCAAATTAATGTCAAATTGACACAAAACACACAAACATTTATTACTTTCAAAGTGCATAAAACACAAGCGAATATACACTTCTGTTTTAAGCACTTTTTTGTGGCTTAGGATTGATGTACTCTTGTTACTGATTTTTGACGCCAAGATATACTTTTATAGTATATAGTGCTTTCTGGTAAAGTTTTTTCATCACAAAAGATATGGATATTTATTAAGACTTAGTTCTTGAATGAGAGCCTCCTATTTCTTTGAACCCGATTGCAGGAACCACAAACTTGAAATCCTCTTAAAATCCTTTTATAAAAATGACTTCAGCTGTCGGGACCCTGACCTCGATTTCCAGCCACTATAGGCATTTGGGGGCTGAAGCAGATAGACCGGGAGCTCCTCCTGGAAGCCGCGATGGTACAGGCCGGGGTGCAAGCACCGGACAGGCCTGTCGACATCGACGTCAAGGCAGAGTGGTTCCGGAAGGTCATGTCGCAAATCTGCGACGTGGCAATGCCCCGAGTCTGGCCAGGACGTGCCCGGCGCCAGGTGTACTGGTGGTCACCAGAGATCGTGGCACTGCGTAGCGCGTGCAATGCCGCGCGGCACCAGTACGCCAGGCACCGCAGGCACCGATTCCGTCCGCCGGATGCGGAGGCCAGAGAGGCGGAGCTGTACGAGGAATACAGAGAGGCGAGACGCACCCTCCGTGCGGAGATAAAGCGGGCGAAGTTAGAGGCCCGCAAATTGTGGCTGGAGACTCTGAACGAAGACCTTTGGGGGCGCCTCTACAAGGCGGTGCGAGAAAAGCTCCACCCCTGGGCTCCCCCGCTGACGCGGAGTCTCCGGCCCCAGCTTGTGGAGAGCCCACGCGAGGGGAACACTCTACCCCGCCTATGGCTCCGCCACCTGCGGTGTCTAACGTGGACCACGACGGCGACGACGACGACATTGCTCCAGAGGTGACCGAGGTAGAGATGCGAGTGGCGGTACGAAGGCTTAGTGCCAAGAATACCGCCCCAGGACCCGATGACCTGCCTGGAAAGGCCTGGGTCCTGGCCATGTAGGAACTCGGGCCTCAACTAAGAGGGCTCTTTAGCGCATGTATGGCCCCTCTCCATACATGCGCTAAAGAGCCCTCTTAGTTCCACTTCGCTGGAAGACGGGGAAACTGGTCCTCATTGCAAAGCCGGGATGCCCTGTGGACTCACCGTCCGCGTACCAGCCCATCGTGCTGCTCTACGAGATGGGCAAGCTCTTTGAAAGAGTAATTGCAGACCGCCTCGTCATGCACCTAACACGGGTGGGACCTGATCTTTCGGACGGCCAGTTTGGCTTTCGCAGGGCGCGCTCTACGGTGGACGCCATTATGCGCGCGCGAGCCCTCACGACGGGGGATGCGGTGTCCCAGGGCAGGTGTGTCTTGGTGGTGTCTTTGGACATCGCCAACGCCTTCAATTCCCAGCCCTGGAGTAGCATTAGGAGGGCACTCCGGTATCACCGGGTGCCTGACTACCTCTGTCATGTTGTCGAGGCCTACCTGTCGGACAGGTACATTATCTACCCTGGTCACTTGGGAGAGTGGAAACGGCGAGAGATGTCGTGCGGTGTTCCACAGGGATCGATACTAGGACCACCCTTGTGGAACATCGGGTACGACTATGTGCTGCGCGGCGATCTCCCAGATGGGGTCAGCGTAGTCTGCTGCGCAGATGATACGCTGGTCCTGGCGCGGGGAGAGTCGTACCAGGCGGTGGTCGAACTAGTGACACGCGGGGTTGCGACAGTCGTGGAGAGGATCCAAAAGTTGGGACTCGAGGTGGCATTGCACAAGTCCGAGGTCATGTGCTTCCACGGCCCTCGGAACGCGCCACCATCGGGTTCCCAACTAACGGTAGGAGGAGTTCACATCAGCGATGAGCATCGACGATGAAGTACCTTGGACTTGTCCTCGACAGCCGGTGGAATTTCGAGGAGCATTTCCGACGTCTGGCTCCCAAACTGGATCGTACTGGGGCTGCCCTCAAGTGGCTCCTACCCAACCTAGGGGGTCCAGACGCCTCCTGCCGGAGGCTCTATGCAGGAATCGTTCGGTCCATGGCCCATTATGGGGCGCCTAAATGGGCGCCGTCGCTTCGAAAGCGACCGGCGGCCAAGCTGAACGCAAGCCAGAGGGTCATGGCCATCCGGATGGTTTTTTTTTTTTTTTTTTTTTTTTTTTTTTTCGGTGGGAAAATCATCTTATGACATCCCCCGCCCTTGGGCGGGGCGGGAGATAGTGTCAGACTTTTACTGACTAAAAACCCACTCCTGTTCCTTCGTTGCCTTTCGTACCAGGGCCGAGTCTTCCTTTCAGAATCAGACCCTTGGCCCCGGTAGGCTTCGACCCTGCTAGGCCCCTACAGTTGCTGACATCTCCTTGAGGCGCGCGTGGAACAGCACGAACCGTCGACGACTTGGGCTCGGTCCGGACGGTTACCGGACGGTCGGACGGCGAGCCACCCATTGCTCGTCGTCCGCAAGCCTGCGCCTACGATGGCCGGAAATCGGGATCGGAATCCCGGCGGCGATTGGGGCGTGAGGACCGTTGCCTCACGCGATCGGCCGCCTCCTTTGCTAGCATTACTGCTTCGCAGAAGGAGGCAACCGCCTGCCACTCCTCCTCGCTCCGGACCATGGCCTGTACCAAAGCCCGGCGCGAGAGATCGCCGCCGCCGATCGCCCCCACGAGGACACGGCGTTGCTCTACCCAAGCGGGGCACACCTCCAACGTGTGCTCCACCGTGTCCTCCGGGCGGTCCACACAATGGTGACACCCGGGCGTTTCTTCCGCACGAATCCGGTGCAGGAACCTCCCGAACTTACCGTGTCCGGTGAGGACCTGCGTCATGCGGAAGGTAAGGACGCCGTGTTGCCTTTCCAGCCACTCCTCAAAGAGGGGACTTATCGCCATAATTATGGCGTGCCCAGCACTGGGTTGCGATAGTCGCTGTCGCCATTCCGCCATGAGACCCCGTCGGAGCTCTGTCCGCCATGCCGCGACTTGTCGCGGCAGCGGAGTTTCACCCCGACGTTGCATCTCCACGCGCAGATCGTGCATGAGTGCAAGGCCTGTTGCCACCAGATCCCATGGTGGCTGGCCAGCAAGGAGGCTCGCCGCTTCACGGGAAACCGTGCGGTATCCCCGCACCATCCGTATGGCGATGACCCTCTGGCACGCGTTCAGCTGGGCCGCCGGTCGCTTTCGCAGTGACGGCGCCCACACCGGCGCCCCATAAAGGGCCATGGACCGGACGATGCCTGCGTAGAGCCTCCGGCAGGAGGCGTCTGGACCCCCGAGGTTGGGCAGTAACCGCTTGAGGGCAGCCCCAGCCCGATTCAGTTTGGGAGCCAGACGTCGGAAGTGCTCCTCGAAATTCCACCGGCTGTCGAGGACGAGTCCCAGGTACTTCATCGTCGACCCGACGCCGATGTGAACTCCTCCTACCGTTAATTGGGAGCGCCGAGGCGGCGCGCTCCGGGGGCCATGAAAACACATGGCCTCGGACTTGTGCAGCGCCACCTCGAGTCCCAACTGCTGGATCCTATCAACGACTATCGCAACCCCGCTTGTCGCTAATTCGACCGCCGCCTGGTACGACTCTCCCTGCGCCAGGACCAGCGTGTCGTCTGCGTAACAGACCACGCTGACCCCGTCGGGGAGGTCGCCGCGCAGCACGTAGTCGTAGCCGATGTTCCACAAGGGCGGTCCTAGTACCGATCCCTGCGGAACACCGCACGACATCTCTCGCCGTTTCCACTCTCCCTGGTGACCAGGGTAGATGGCGCGGGGATACCGCAAGATTTCCCGCGAATTCCCGCCATTGTGTGGACCGCCCGGAGGACACGGTGGAGCATAAGGTAGAGGTGTGCCCCGCTTGGGCAGAGCTCCGCCGTGTCCTCGTGGGGGCGATCGGCGGCAGCGATCTCTCGCGCCGGGCCTTGGTCCGGAGCGAGGAGGAGTGGCAGGTGGTTGCCTCCTTCTTCGAAGTAATGCTAGCAAAGGAGGCGGCCGATCGCGTGAGGCAACGGTCCTCACGCCTTAACCACCGCCGGAATTCCGATCCTGATTTCCGACCACCGTAGGCGCGGGCTTGCGGACGGCGAGCAATGGGTGGCTCGCCGTCCGATCGTCCGATAACCGTCCGTACCGAGCCCAAGTCGTCGTCGGCGCGTAGTGTTCCACGCGCGCCTCAAGGAGATGTCAGCAATCGTAGGGGCCCAGCAGGGTCGAAGCCTACTGGGGCCCTGGAAAAAATGGCAAAGAAGGAACAGGAGTGGGTTTTTAATCAGAAAAAGTCTGACACTATTTCTCGCTCTGCCCAAGAGCGGGGATGTCATTAGATGATTTTCCCACCCGAAAAAAAAAAACACTATAGGCATGGGCTTGCTCGCTGTCCGGTCGTCCGGTAACGCTCAGGACCGAGCTCGAGTCGTAGTATTCCACGCGCGCCTCAAAGAGATGTCAGCAAAACCAAAGGGGCCCAGCACGGCCGAAGCCTACTGGGGCCAAAGGTTTACTTCCGAAAGGGTGTCCTGGAAGGCAAAAAGGAACATAGGTGTGGATTTAGCCAGTAAAAAACTGACACGCCCGCTCCTCCCTTTAGCGGGAGAAGTTATTGGATTATTTCCCACCTTAAAAAAAACCTATTCGTTTCGAAAGGAATGCAATGTTCCAGGTAGTTAAGGAAGGATATTAAAAAGAAGGATCTCGTAATTGTTTTGCATGAGGTAGTTGACGAAATGTATGGAACAACTGTTTTTTTTCTGTTAGAACCACTCATAAAAGCTAGTTCTTAAAAATCGTTTATTTTTACCTGAAAGAAAAATGACTGTAAAACCAAACCCTACCCTAGGAGTAAAGAAAAGATGTAATGCGACGTTTTTTTTTTAAATGGCCGAATTTTAAATTGCCACTTGCGACAGTACGGGAGGAGTGACGACCGCGGATGCGAGACGCACAGGATCGGTCGTTGTGGAGACGCTTGGGGGAGGCCTATGTCCAACAGTGGACGTCTTTCGGCTGAAACGATGAATAACGAGATTAATTTGAAATGTTGTGTGGGGAATTTGAATTTAGAACCCGTTGATCAGTATTTATACTAAGTATAATAATCAAATCAAACCAAAGTATTTATTTCAAATAAATCACTTAAGTGCAGGCACTTTTGAAATATCAAGAAATCAGTCAAAAAAATGATGCTAATTTTCCTATTGTTATTTTTATTTTTGGTGTACGATAAAGAATATATCTATCTATCTAATTGCACACTCAAAAGCGTAGATCTCAAAAAGTAGAAGTGTGCCCCGCTTGAGCAGAGCACCATCGTGTCCTCGTGGGAGCGATCGGCGGCAACGATCTCTCGCGCCGGGCCTTGGTACAGGCCATGGTCCGGAGCGAGGAGGAGTGGCAGGCAGTCGCTTCCTTCTGCGAAGCAGTAATGTTAGTAAAGAAGGCGGCCGCACGTACGAGGGAATGGGCGTCACGCCCCAGGCGCCGGGATCCCGATTCCGATTTCCAGCCACCGTAGGCGCAGGCTTGCGGACGGCGAGCAATGCACGCCGTCCGGTCGTCCGGTTACCGTCCGGACTGAGCCCAAGTCGTCGACGGCGCGTGCCTCAAGGAGATGTCAGCAAATCGTAGGGGCCCAGCAGGATCGAAGCCTACTGGGGCCATGGGTTAAGTGAAAATGAACCCCGGGGCCCTGGAACGCAAGGCAAAGAAGGAACAAACGAGTGGGTTTTAGTCAGTAAAAGACTGACACAGAAGGGATGTCATTGGATGATTTCCTACCAAAAAAAAGCGTAGATGTCAATGAAGAAGAATGTGCTAGAAACTCCAAATTTCTATAGTTTGAGTGTCCATCACTCAAACTATAGAAATTAAAACAACCCACTGGTAGCTAAAATATGACTCTCAGTCTCAACTGAGAGCGTCCGTTCACGAACATGACGCGTATATATATATATATAACCACTTAAAAATTCTAGAAAAAGTAGAAATTAAAATAAAATGCTAAATGGTTAGCAAGGTTTCCAAATAAAGGTGGATAATATTCGTAGAACTAGAAAATGTATTTAAAAATTTAAATTTCCTATTGGGCCACTTATCTCTGCCGTTGAAAATTTTCGGAGAAACTCCTCCGGGCGGATATCCGACCCGTACCGATAGCGGCCGTCGCTTTAAATCGACCCACTTTTGAAACTGGCGTAAGCGACCCGTGATAGTTTTCACTGTGCTAGCGTGCATTTTTCATCATAATAATTTCAGCCGATAGACGTCCACTGCTGAACATAGGCCTCCCCCAAATGTCGCCACAACGAACGATCCTGTGCGTCTCGCATCCATCGGATTCCCGCAACCTTCACCAGGTCATCGGTCCACCTTGTAGGGGGCCTTCCAACACTGCGTCTTCCGGTACGCGGTCGCCACTCCAGAACCTTTCGGCCCCAACGGCCATCCGTTCTGCGAGCAATGTGCCCTGCCCATTGTCACTTTAGTTTGGCGATTCTTCGTGCTATGTCGGCAACCTTGGTTCTCCTACGGATATCTTCATTTCTGATTCGATCACGTAAGGAAACTCTGAGCAAAGCCGTTTCCATTGCCCTTTGGGTGACTTTGAGCCTTCTGATGAGGCCCATTGTGAGCGTCCACGTTTCAGAACCATGTCATCACTGGCAACACGCACTGGTCATAGACTTTCGTCTTGAGACACTGTGGCGTGCATTTTTATAATAACAATAATAATAAGGGGGGGGGGGGTGCACTAGCATAGCGCGTACAGGGATAATCGTCGGTTGGTATCATGTTCCATTATAATTATCTAAAGGGCCTCTGCGAGTTGGCTTCGGCTCCTTGTACGCCTTCCAAAGGTCCAGGACCTCAGGGTCCTGAGATAAATATTGAAAAAAAATAATAATAATAAAGCCTTTTATTCCAAATTTCGATAAATTTTTAATTATATTCATAAATTGTAGTTATAAAAGTACCTTAATTCAGAGTGCCTAATGGCAAAAGCCCCCAATGCTTTCCACTGTTGCCTGTCATGAGCAACCCTTCTCCAATACAGTCATCTATTTCATCATTTATTTCATCTTCCCACCTTGTGTGTCTTCCTTTTCTTTTTTTATCATCCTTGGGTACCCAAGTTTAGTCAGTTATAATCAGTTTAATGGTAGATCTAGCCAATTTAATCAGGAGAACAAAAAATGCCAGCTATAAGTAGTCAATAGTATGTGAAAATGCCAAGTTGCATTAAGTTCGCTTATAGCATATAGCATAGCGTAGCTGGCCTTATAATGTTCCCACTGCTGGGACTCAGGCCTCCTCTCTACGAGATGGAATGGGCTGTAATCCACCACGCGGGCCCAGTGCGGGTTGGTGGATGTCACATGTCTTCGAATTTTTGGTTCTAGGACATGCCGGTTTCCTCACGATGTTTTCCTTCACCGTTTTGAGAGCAGTGGTGATGAAATAAATTACACAAAGTAATGAGCCTGGCTGGGTTTGAACCCGCGACCTACTACTCGTAAGTCGGAGCCGTTACCACTCGGCCACCACTGCTCTCTAGTTCGCTTATATACCACTAAAGTACATAAGGTATTAAGTCGTCATTTTTAAAGTTTTTTTTTAAGATCACAGGTTTTTATTTGACTTCGCCCGCTCTAGGGAGAATCGAGAGGGCAAGTTGAACTTCTACTGCCTTTTTACCAACTAATAGAATGTAATATAAAACTATAACACACGAATAAAACGTTACATCCTTTGAATGAATCATTTGATCCCACTTAGTGTTTATAGGTAGTTCAAAATTTCGGTCTTCCTAGTGTTAAACTCAACTATGTTAACTCAAGGGAGTTGCCTTCAGGGCATCAGCCCTACTACGACCCTAAGGTTTTGCTGACATCTGTTTGAGGGGCGCATGGAACACTACACACCATTGAAGACTCAGGTTCGGTCCTTACCGGGTGGCCGGACTGCAAGCTACCCCTTGCTCGTCATCCGCAAGCTTGATCATTAGGTACTTTGCGTACTTTATTTTAGCACCGTAGCTCTCAAAAGTGATGAGATTGAACCCGGTTTAACCTGTAACCTATTACATGAGAGGCCATCACAACACAACTATGTTGATTGCTTTTTTTTTTTCCTATTCAGTAATTTTAACGTATGTCTGGCAATTTGAGTATTTTCTGCGGCCTACCCAAATGTCCTTTCCTTGGTATTGTTCGTCAAGTCGTTGAGCTCCTTAGTAGTCCTGATTTGAGCTTTACGAATACTGACAAATGCTTGCACTGACTGGACAGGTCCACTCAAATCTGTATGGTTCTCTCTTCAAAAGACCATTTCAGACAAATCTGCATGGTTCTCATGTGATTTGACCATTACATATTTACTGTATGGACTTTAAAAGAGACTTTGACCCCTGAGTTTGTTTCGGTGTTTCTTCTCAGGGTAGTCAGCTAGGAAACACCGGCCTCATCTAGTTTAAAAATGACGAAAAAAAAAATTGACGTGTAAAAGTGTTTTTTTAAACCTATTTACAAAATAAAATAAATATCGTTTACTAGTAAGCTATAAGTACAATCTACCTAAAACTCAAATATATTTTTACTGTTTCAATTTCTCTACATAATCTGTTTTTCCAACAGTAAACCTGCCAGTTTGCTTGCCCCACTTTTTTTCGTTACACACTTACATATCGGTCGTGTAGAGGCCATCAAATGAATAAAATAAAATTCGGTGGATAGTTGGGTCAGACGAATAGCCCCAGTCCACTATGGCTTGAATATTTAATGCTCTAGCATTCGGCATTCGGTCTCGTCCACGATGAGACACATTGACAGCAGTTATCTCGGCTAATACACATTTGAACGGCATTTGCAAGTTAAATTTAGAGACACGTCCGACAGACGTCTATATTAAACGTAACGACAACTGCCAATTTATTAGGTCGAAGCCGTTAATTATGTGAGTTATGGACTGGAAATTGAAATGTGTTGGCGTTTTGTGTTGTACATACCTTTTATTTATTAATTGTGTGTACAGCTAAGGAATGGAATTAACTGCCCCAGTTTGGGTTTCCTGATAGCTACAATCTGGTGGTCTTTAACTCAAGAGTGAATTGCACACTCTACTTCTAGGTAAGCGTGTTTCAACATTGATCAAATCATCGCTTTCCATCAGGTGAGATAGTTGGCAGGCGGTTGCCTCCTTCTGCGAAGCAGTAATGCTAGCAAAGGAGGCGGCCGATCGCGTGAGGCAACGGTCCTCACGCCCCAATCGCCGCCGGGATTCCGATCCCTATTTCCGGCCATCGTAGGCGCAGGCTTGCGGACGACGAGCAATGGGTGGCTCGCCGTCCGACCGTCCGGTAACCGTCCGGACCGAGCCCAAATCGTCGACGGCGCGTGCTGTTCCACGCGCGCCTCAAGGAGATGTCAGCAACTGTAGGGGCCTAGCAGGGTCGAAGCCTACTGGGGCCAAGGGTCTGATTCTGAAAGGAAGACTCGGCCCTGGTACGAAAGGCAACGAAGGAACAGGAGTGGGTTTTTAGTCAGTAAAAGTCTGACACTATCTCCCGCCCCGCCCAAGGCCGGGGGATGTCATAAGATGATTTTCCCACCGAAAAAAAAAAAAAAAAAAAAAAAAATCAGGTGAGATAGTGGTCAAGCGCGAACCTATCAACAGTAACAAAAAAACCTAAAACAACGACCTGGAACAACTCAAATTAGAGGTACTTTTGGGATTCCTTTTGTTTTAAAACAAGTGACAACAAGTCATAGGCTGTTATTAAAATAGGTACTGTCTGCCTGTTTCTTTATTGTTTCTGACATGATAACCTAAACTGATTTTGATTACAATTATTAACTTTCAAGTTACTATCAAGTTTAATTAAACTACTTGACTGACAATTTTCAAAATTTAATTTCAGACGATAAATGACTTAAATATTAAAGAGGTTTTTCTTATGACAAATCTCGCTCTTGGGCGGAGCGAGAGATAGTGTGAGACTTTTACTGACTAAAAACTCACTGGAACAGGAGTGAGATCTTTGCCTTCGTCCCAGAGTCCCGGGTTTCACTTTCACACTATCCGTGGCCCCAGTAGGCTTCGACCCTGCGGGGCCCCTACGATTTGCTACTACTATACGTTTCCCTGAGGCCCGCGTGGAACAGTACGCGCCGTCGACGACTTGGGCTCGGTCCGGACGGTTACCAGACGGTCGGACGGCGAGCCACCCATTGCTCGCCGTCCGCAAGCCCGCGTCTACGGTGCCCGGAAATCGGGATCGGAATCCCGGCGGTGGTTGGGGCGTGAGGACCGTTGCCTCACGCGATCGGCCGCCTCCTTTGCTAGCATTACTGCTTCGCAGAAGGAGGCGACCGCCTGCTACTCCTCCTCGCTCCGGACCATGGCCTGTAACAAGGCCCGGCGCGAGAGATCGCCGCCGCCGATCGCCCCTACGAGGACACGGCGTTGCCATGCCCAAGCGGGGCACACCCCGACCGTGTGCTCCACCGCGTCCTCCGGGTGGTCCTCACAGTGGCGACACCCGGGCGTGTCTTCCGCAAGAATCCGGTGCAGTAACTTCCCGAACTTACCGTGTTCGGTGAGAACCTGCGTCATGCGGAAGGTGAGGACGCCGTGAGGTCTTTCCAACCACGCCTCAAAGAGTGGACTTACCGCCATAATTGTGGCGTGCCCAGCACTGAGTCGCGACAGTCGTTATCGCCATTTCTCCATGAGAACCCGCCGGAGCTATGTCCGCCATGCTGTGACTTGTCGCGGCAGCGGAGTTTCTCCCCGGCATTGCATCTCCATGCGCAGATCGTGCATGTGTGGAAGGACTGTTGCCTCCAGATCCCATGGTGGCTCGCCGCTTCGCGGGAAATCGTTCGGTATCCTCGCACCATCCGTATGGCCATGACCCTCTGGCATGCGTTCAGCCGGGCCACCGGCTGCTTCCGCAACGCCGGCGCCCATACCGGTGCGCCATAAAGGGCCATGGACCAAATGATTCCCGCGTAGAGCCTTTGGCAGGAGGCGTCTGGACGCCTCAGGTTGGGCAGGAGCCGCCCGAGGGCCGCCCCAGTCCAATTTAGTTTGGGAGCCAGACGTCGGAAGTGCTCCTCGAAATCCCATCGGCTGTTGAGAATGAGTCCCAGGTACTTCATCGTCGACCCGACACCGATGTGGTCTCCTCCTACTGTTAGTTGGGAACCCGGTGGTGGCGCGTTCCGAGGGCTGTGAAAGCACATGGCCTCGGCCTTGTGCAATGCCACCTCGAGTCCCAACTCCTGAATTCTGCCCACGACTGTCGCTAGTTCGACCGCCGCCTGAAATATTAAAGAGGAACGAATATTTATAACCTAACTACATACACCCCTAATTTTTCATTGGTACAAAAAAAAATGGGCTCTATCAGTACCAGGATCATATTTGTGTAGTCAAAAGTAAAAAAAAAACGAAATGAAAAATTGTCAACGAAAATTTGTCATAATTGTTAAATTCAAAATTGAATAACAATTTGCTACTAGAAAATATTCCGCGCAGTGTTTTTCCATTGTTTTTCATTCATAATCAATAGCCTGTACAAAATTTCCATAAATTGAGTAATATTTTGGGATATAAACAAACTCTAATAACTTTGTTGTTTATGAATATTATTTATTGAGACTTTACTTAAATAATAATGAGACCTTTTCTAATAAGCCCTTTAAGTATTTGTCTAATTAAAAATTAGTGGTATATATTATGTTTGATATACAAAAACAATTAGTCTTCGAAGTACAGAGTCTTTCTTTCTTTTCTTTTTAGGGTTCCGTAACTCAAAAGAAAAAAGTAGAACCCTTATAAGATCACTTTGTTGTCCATCTGTTTGTCTGTCTGTCTGTCTGTCAAGACCCTTTATCTCGGGAACGCGTGGAGGTATAAAGTTGAAATTAAAACCATACACTCAAGTCTGTGGTTCCTTGAAGCTGTGAAAAAGATCAAACTTCTGAGTTAATGAAAAAAAAGATACGGCCGTTTATAATAATAATAATAAAAACTTGCTTTGAAATACAACCTGGTGGGTTCTGAGCAGTTCTGAGGTACCGTATTACAGGTGTAGGCCAGATCTCGAAAATGACCATGTCACGTTATACTGGGATCGGTCTATCATTATTGACTAGACTATTATTGTAGCCAATAGTAATAAATATTTATAAATAATATTATCCGGATATAGTGATGATAGACCGATTAGCGCGCCGCGCAATGATAGTCGATGTCACCATCCCACATGACGAGAATCTCTTAAAGGCTGAGAAAGAGAAACAAATCAAATATCTCGAGTAAATATCTCACTTAGCACACGAGGTTGTCGACATGTGGAATGTGGACTCGACTATCATTGTGCCGATAGTCGTGACTGCCAATGGCCTTATAGCCAAAAGCTTCGACTACCATCTGTCGAAGCTGTCGTTGCGCGGTTGGATCAAGGGCTTGATACAGAAGGCAGTACTCCTCGATACGGCTCGCATTGTGAGGAGGTTCTTGTCTCTGGAGCCCTAACCACCACCGGTAGTTTAACCCTGTTCCCGACACCGGCGGACAACTATTTTTTTTTTATATATGATTTTGTTAAAAAAACATATTTAAAAATGTGTTTTATATTCATACTGTTTTTTTTTTAGATTTTTAAATGTTTTATTTTTGAAATATTTAAAAATGTAACTAATATGTTTATATAAGTGAAATAATAATAATTCTAAATACCGAAAAGTAAAAACACAAGCAAAGTGCATTCTGGTCTAAATCAATCTTTGTGTATTTGTGTTATGAATGTAAAAAAAAATTAAAAAATCAAACTTCTGAGTTAATAAAAAAAAACGGCTGTTTATAATAATAATAAAAGAAACTATATTAAAAACCGATACCGATACCGATGGGCTACTGTTTTATTTTTATTTTTAATGTTTAATTTTTTTATTTTTGAAATATTTAAAAATGTAACTAATATGTTTATCTAAGTGTAATAAAGGAAATACTAATAATTTTAAATACCGTAAAGTAAAAACACAAGCAAAGTGCATTCTGGCCATTACTTGTGTTATGAATGTAATGTGTATTGCTCATGACTTTAGGAACTTCTCCGTGCCTTCTAGTCCCTTATTGCAAGAAATCTTGAGAGCTCCTTTTTTATTTTACTTCTGCTCACAGGCAAAAGACATAAAAAAAATTATATCACTATTGAGTACGTGTATTTCGACACTGTCAAGGGAATTAAAATTTATATGGTACTTCCCGTTGACCTAGAATTCTAAAATTTGGCATGAAGCAAGGTCTTATAGCACAGGTATAGGAAAAAATCAGAAAACTGTAAATTTTTTATTACAATTCGGGAATTGAACTTTTTTCATAGGTACAAACTTGTACTGAACCTTCAGTGCGCGAGTCTGACTCGCACTTGTTGTTAATGTTGCCACACACTAGAAATGACTCTTACTCCCGAATGTCGTTCACAAACATGTGAACTCATACACACAAGACACCCAGGCCTGGAAAAACAGTGTTACAAGTATTTTGTACCGTGCTGGAGTCGAACTCGCGACACACACGCCAATCACTCAAACACCGCGTCAATCTTGCTTAGTGTTTTTGTTTGATGTGAAGAATCACATCGGCACACTGACAGCTTAGCCAATTTCGTTGAATGGCAATACTTAAATCTTTGAGTAAAAAATGAGCCAACCCTTTGGTTAGTTATTGATGATTTCCTTTATCAAAAAAATAAAATAGTATTTAGTTTGTAATTAATATTTTTGTGTCGGAAATCAATCAAATAATAATCATAACTTTAAAATTTTATCAGTTTTTGGAGTAAAGTAATAATAATAATAATCCACAACTATCACACAACGCCGTCCCAAACTAAGCACAGCTTGTGTTATGAGTACTAGACAACTGTTAAACATACTTATATATATATCTAAATACATACATATTATAGATAAATTACACCCAGACACAGAACAAATAATCGTGCTCATCACCCAAACATTTGTCCTGGGTGGGAATCGAACCCACGACCTCCGGCATAGCAGCCAGGGCCACTAAACACTAAACCAACAAGCCAGTCAAAGTCAGTGTTTTCTATACGGAACAACTTTACGCGAATGCCCAAAGCTATAAAAAACTTGACCAGTATTTTTGTTGTTTTATTTATTTAATGTTCTGCAAGTGTAACGCGTAATGTTACAGGTGCGGGTAACTGCGGTAGTTCTCTAAGTAGTAAGTTTTTTGTTGGAAAATATTTTTAGTTCCACTGTAAAAATTTCCAGCTTCAAGTAAATTTATTTTTGTAAGTGAATTTTCACCCGCTTCATTGTCGTTGTAACCATCCATTTTTTCAAAGTACCCTTACTATTTTCATTTTCAATTTTCAGCGCTAGTTTTTTTTCATCGAACGATCTTTTTACGACAATGTCCCATTCCTATTAAGATAGGGATGAAACATCGTCACCGTTCGCTATTATATTTTTACACAACACGACACGATAATGTTACTACACGATAGAAACAGAACAGAAAAACTGAAGCAACAGAAGAAATTTTAGTGAAAGAAAGAAAGAAAGATAGAAAGAACACAGTACAGCACAAGGCACAAACACAATATAGGGTAAATACGAAACAAAATAAAAAAGAAGCAAAAATGTAGTTGTGTGCCTCACGGCTGCACCAAAATAGGTCCAGTTCAGCATGAATGTCAGACAACTAGTGCCTGACGCTGGTTTTCAACTGAACCTGTGGTTATGACGCAACGGACGTAAAACTGTTTTGGAGTGTAATATAAATGTATCGGTGATGCTGACTAAAATAATATAATAAAAACTATCAAAATAGTGTTATGTTAATTATGATAAATATGTGTAATGTATGTGTGTTTGTTTAAAGTGTGAAAAATAAATAATAGACGAATAAAACAAAAATGTAACAAGTGAGAGAGAAAAAAGAAAAAAACGGTAGAATAAAGATACAAAATGTGGCTAGCTATAATTATCGTCTTTGACGACATGGGGTCATTACTGAGATGCCCAAGGAACACGAATGTAGAAAATATATTATGTCGACCCTAAAAAAAAAGCCCGCCTATGTACCACTAATGTACATGAAGTTTAAATAAATAATTAATAAACCCTAAACAAATTCGTCTGCGAAAACGTTTTAAAGTGACCGTGACCCTAGAACGCAAAGGGTAACTGAAGAAAACAGATGGATTTTACGCAGTAAAGGTCTGACAAGCTCTCTTGTTACACCATAGAGCGAGAAAAGTCATTTGATATCCTGTTTCAAAACTCTAAATCAATCAGGATAACCGCAACCGAATTAGCACAGTAACATTACAAAGCCGAAAGTTCGTATGTGTGTGTGTGTATGTTTTTTTTTTTTAATTCATATAAACCAGTGCTTGACTGCGATCCCACCTGATGGTAAGCAGCGATGCAATCATTGATGGTTATCGTTTATCGTTGATGTAGGATTTCTATGATAGTAAAAAGTTTAAAAAGAAAGTAGGCCAAACGAGGATTGAAATATCGTCAAACTTTAACGTTTAAAATGATCTGGCCAGTTTCAGTTGGCCATATCATGAAGTGATCAATTTCTATGACCTGGCGACGACATATACATATACTAGAATAGAAAATACACATACAAATAGTATGTTATATATACAAAATGTTGTAGAATATGTTTTTTCGGATAATTTTCTACGTTCACCGTGATGCAAAAAAATGATTTCGGTACTGCAATATCGTATTGAGATCGTAACCGTATCGTCTCCTCTAAAGATTCTAAAAGCCATCCTTACTATCGATGACAGTAATAGTATTCAACGATCATAGTACTAGTATGAAGTCTTTTTATATCTATTTAGCCCCTATCTACGCTGTTAAGTAGTACTCTCCCTTTTACCCCCTTTTTATCCTCGCTTATTACCCCTCAGACAGAAAGATTATATATATAGAAGAATCGCGCTATCGAGAGATGGTTTTTGTCTAAAGTACATAGATTATTATGGCAGTGGTTGAAGCTGCTCGTGAAAATGGCTCTCAAAAATAGGTTTTCTTAAATTGATAATGAAGCTACTTAAGTATATGTTTAAAAGGACCCTCTCTTTAAAGAGTGGCTAGAAAGACCTCACGGCGTCCTCACCTTCCGCATGACGCAGGTTCTCATCTAACATGGTTAGTTCGGGAAGTTCCTGTACCGGATTCGTACAGAAGTAACGCCCGGGTGTCAACACTGTGTGGATCGCCCGGAGGATACGGTGGAGCACACGGTAGAGGTGTGCCCCGCTTGGGCAGAGCACCGCCGTGTCCTCGTGGGGGAGATCGGCGGCAGCAATCTCTCGCGCCGAGCTTTGGTACAGGTCATGATCCGAAGTGAGGAGGAGTGGTAGGCGGTCGCCTCCTTCTGCAAAGCAGTAATGCTAGCGAAGGAGTCAGCCACACGCACGAGGGAACTGCCCCCACGCCCCAGACGCCGGGATCCTGATCCCGATTTCCAGTCACCGTAGGCGCGGGCTTGCGGACGGCGAGCAATAGGTAGCTTGCCGTCTGGCCGTCCGGTAACCATCCGGACCGAGCCCGAGTCGTTGACGGCGCATACTGTTTCACGCGCGCCTCAAGGAGATGTCAGCAAACCGTAAGGCCCAGCAGGGTCGAAGCCTACTGGGGCCAATGGTCTGATTCTGAAAGGAAGACTCGGCCCTGGTACGAAAGGCAACGAAGGAACAGGAGTGGGTTTTTAGTCAGTAAAAGTCTGACACTATCTCCCGCTCCGCCCAAGAGCGCGATTTGTCATTAGATGATTTTCCCACCTAAAAAAAACCAGTGGGGGTTGTTAACTTTTTTTCCAGAAATCTCCGCTAGTTAAGCAATATCAGCCTAGTAAAATACCTTGCTTAAAAGCAATCACACCAATATTATAAAGGCAATGGAGGATAGAAGTCGAATAGAACTTGTATGTATAGGTATATATATGTGTGCGTCGGTGTATGTTTCTTACTCCATCACGTTCAAACGGATAAACAGATTTGGATGAGATTTGGCACACGGGTAAACCTTGTTCTGATCCATCCAACAGCATATAGGAAACTTTTAATTTCGTGGGTATGTTGCTTTGGCATAATTTTCCATTTTCACGTAAGTAAAGCCACAGAAGCTGAAAGTAATAATGAAGCATTAGTGCAATGAGAATTTTCCCTACAATATATTACTTTACCTTGTAAAAAAATAAGTTCTATGGACATTATTGGAAATGAATGTATTATCGAACACATCATCAGCTGATACTACGCTTAAACGTAACCTGTATCAATATTTTTTTTTAAATCATTACAAACAATTGTTTAATGCCTAAATAGAACCTGCATTGTGATCAACTAGCTTCTGCCAGCGGCTTTCCTCGCATGATAGTAATAAAATTAACTCTAGAGAACATACTCCCGAGATAAAAAGTGCTATTCCAGGACACGGTTTACCGGTGTACCAAGTTTCATCAAAATCCGTTCGAGCGTTCGAGCGCAATAAAGTAACAAACATTCATACAGACACTTACACACACTCAAAAAGTTTCGGCTTTATAATTAGTGTGATTTAATTTACCGTTAACAGATCAGTTCATGAGGACAGTCAATAAAACGACTGAGTTTCGTTTTCGTTATAGCAGATACTACCTGTAACAAACTAAGTTCAATCTACTCTAAATCTGTCTGCTGCTAGTGTCAAATACAGCGTGTTAAAGTTTCTAGGCATACACTGCCGAGTTTGTACCACGCAACTGATCGTTAACACTACACCGGCTTCACATGTTTGTCCCAACGTTGGAACCAACGTCACTCAACCAAGCAGCGTGTGGATCGTGAAATTGGCAGTGAATGAAGACTAAATAGTCTTCATTCATAATGAAAACTATTCTGGACTCTTCATTTTCATCAATTATTATTTCGCAATCGTTCTTTAAACTCAGGGTAATAATACGGTCACAAATATCTTAGGCAATGGCGTCTCTCATTGCTATGGCGAGGCGTTATATGCACTGTGACTCCAAGGTAGGCCAATCATTAACCTCAACTCCAATATTGGGACCAACTGTGGAGCTGGCGCAACACGCGCAGTGTTCGAATAATCGGGGAATTCATGATCTTGTTGCATGAACAGGCAAATATAAACAGCACCGGATGCCAACAAAGTACATTAGAGGCCGGATAAGTAAATATTTCGTGGTATTCCTTTATTCTCCGAATAGCACAGCTATAATTTACGCCTGCGGTATTTACCCAATATAGCATAAAATTGAAATTATAGGAATTTCTACTTACTGGAACTATTGATTGAGCCTAAAAAGTTTAGGCTATTATTACAGATACAGATATTATTGCAATCATAACATAATATCTCGCCCATATTTCTCGATGGAATAAGCAGAAGTTATAGAATCTACTATGTATTCACATTTCACTTTAGGCTGCCACTAACAAATTCCATATTTTAAAACCCAATTAGGTACACTGTAGCGTTTTTTTTTTCGGAACAGAAAATCATCTAATGACATCCCCCGCTCTTGGGCGGGGCGGGAGATAATGTCAGACTTTTACTGACTAGAAACCCACTCCTGTTCCTTTTTTGCCATTTTCTAGGGCCCCGGGGATCTCTTTCGCATCACCCATGGCCCCAGTAGGCTCCGACCCTGCTGGGCTCCTACGGTTGCTGACATCTCCTTAAGGCGCGCGTGGAACACTACGTGCCGTCGACGACTTGGGCTTGGTCCGGACGGTTACACTGTAGCGTTAGCTAAGGCAACATATAGACGCTAAAAAAAAATATTTGATATCCTGCATCGTGCAATTAGAGTTCTCCACGCGATTTGAACATACACAACAGCCCGAAATCATCTATCGGGCTATTGCCTGAATCAGGCGAAATACCCGCCTGTTGTTTTGTCTAATTCGGGCAACAGCAAGGATCCTTCCTTTTCTACAGAGGTTTGCGGAACTTAACACTCAGTTCTGCATACCTCTAAACTTTATCTGAATTGGTAATCGAACTGAAGATCTCATGTTTGGACACAAAGAACAGCTGAAGGAACTCAGGTGGATTTCAGTCAGTATAGGTCTAACACACACTCTCACTCCGCCCAGAGTGGGAGATATATATTTGATGATTTCTCACTCATAAAAAAGTATCTGATGCTTAGCAGCAAGCATCTTGCAACCACTGGACTAACAAGGCAGTAACACACAGTAAGTGTGAGGCGGACTCACACTCACACGAAGGGTTCCATACCATAAATTTAAAAAAACACGATTCTTATAAATAGGTATCGTTTTATTTCTGTATTATATTAGTACTAACTGCTACCAACGGCTTCACTCGCGTGATTGTAAAAAAATAGCCCAAGGGATGGAATACGGAAAAGGAGACATACGAGAAGGGAAACCCGAGATAAAAAGTATCCTATGTATTATTTCAGGACATGATCTACCCATGTACCAAGTTTCATCGAAATTCGTTTAGCTGTTCGAGTGTGAAGAAGTAACACACATTCATACACTCACAAACTTTCGCCTTCATAATATTAGTGAGCTAGGAATACACAATCTGAAAATTTCAATCGTCTTCGTATTACGGTTCATGAGATACAGTCCGCAGATAGGCAAGCGTCTGCTTCTGAAAGGAAGACTCGGCCCTGGTACGAAAGGCAACGAAGGAACAGGAGTGGGTTTTTACTCAGTAAAAGTCTGACACTATCTCTCGCTCCGCCCAAGGCGGGGGATGTCATTAGATGATTTTCACACCGGCAAAAAAAAATAGGCAGATGAATGGATGAAAAGCACAGGCTAAGCAATAGGCAATAGGTTTATTTTGTACAGAACCCCAAAAAATAAACACAAACAATGTTACAACATTAGAAAATAAAGTGCAAAGTCAGCCACATTGACGTAATAATGAATACGAACTAATTAAATTATGCATGTTAAATGCCTAATCAGTGAATATTATGAATATTTCCACAGTAATTAATACGTCAAAATTAAATTGGAAGAGTGATGGTCAGCTAAGCCTAATTCGATCATCGGAAATTATCATTAATTCTGTTGATTTTCAGACATGGATTTACTTCAATTTAATTATGTGGTAGGTAATAATAACGTAAAGTACTACACTATTAATTTAAAAGTTATATTTAAAGAGTGGTTTGAATCGAATTAAATGCATAGTATTTTAAAATCATATTCCCCTAAAAAACACAATTTTTAACCACCGGCGCTTATCTGGGAATGCTAGGTATTCTAGCGCTACAATATTTGTACACTCTAGCATTTCTTTTAGGCATGCTTATAATAATAACTTGAAATGAGACTTAAATCTTTCCTTACTAAGATTAGAATACTAAGAATTTTTTATCGGTGGTCTAATTGCTGAGCACAGACTATCCCAAGTCTGTTTGGCACGCCATAATTATGGCGATAAGTCCCAGTGGATTGGCTGGAAAGACCACACGGCGCGCGTCTTCACCTTACGCATGATGCAGGTTCTCACCGCACAGAGTCAGTTCGGTAGGTTCCTGCACTAGATTCGTGTGGAAGAAACGCTCGAGTGTCACCTTTGTGTGGACCGCCCGGAGGACACGGTAGAGCATACGGTAGAGATATGCCCCGATTGGGCAGAGCACCGCCGTGTCCTCGTGGGGGCGATCGGCGGCAACGATCTATCGCGCCGGGCACAAGCCATGGTCCGGAGCGAGGAGGTGTGGTAGGTGGTCGCCTTCTTCTGCGAAACAGTAATGCTAGCAAAGGAGGCGGCCGATCGCGTGAGGTAACAGTAGCGGCCGCACGCGCGAGGAAACGGCCCTCACACCCCAGCCACTGGGATTCCGATCCCAATTTCCAGCCACCGTAGGCTTGGGCTTGCGGACGGCAAGCAATGGGTAGCTCGCCGTCCGACCGTCCAGTAACAGTCCGGACTGAACACAAGTCGTCGACGGCGCGTAGTGTTCCACGCGCGCCTCAAGGAGATATCAGCAAAACCGTAGAGGCCCAGCAAGGTCGAAACCTACTGATGTTGCCACGGGTTGTGCAAAAGAGAACCTCGGGACCCTGGAACGAAGGCAAAGAAGGAACAGGAGTGAGTTTTAGTCAGTAAAAATCTGAGACGCCCTTTCGCACCGCCCAAGGGCGCGAAATGACATTGATGATTCCACACCTAAAAAAAAAACATCCCAAGTCTGTCACGCCCTCTCATTTCATTCTAGAGCACGAGAAGTCATTGAAAGATTTCCCAACTCAAAAAAACGCCTTTCAAATCCCCAAATCCATACAAACATTTTTCTACTGCGATATTTCAAACCAGGTCTCTAGTACGTGTTCAAATGATCAGAACACCTCTTTTTAGGTCAGCTTAGACTGCGATTTTCACCTTCAGGAATCCACTGCATGTAGACTCTTATCCAGCGGTTCTTGTGCATGATGTATTTGAGCCTGGTAGCTTTTTGCCCGCGTATATTTTGCCCATTGCCCGCATCAGAATGCGGACCTTTCTCACTGGAGTGAGAGGGAGTGTCAGTCTTCAAAGTTTTCCCAGAGTGGAAAAACTTTGCGAGATGCGAGATGCACAGGGCGAAACTTGGGAAAGGCCTATGTCCAGCAGAGGACGTCTTTCGACTGCGATGATGACGATGATGATAAATCATTAACAATTTTTTCTTCAATACCTAGATCTCACCACACATTCCACACTTCTATGTTTTAATAACCTATCGCTTTTAGGTACTAAGCCCATGTAACGCATTTTTACGTCATACTTTTCCACCAATTAAAACTACCCACACAACAGCACACAAAACACAAAGCCTTTCACTGCTAAACTTGCAAAGATAAACATTCAGCCTTGTTTGAATAAATAAAGGCTCAACACAGGTCAAGTTCCGTGTTCATTAAACGGAGGAAATTCAAAAATGCTGCTTACTACAAATGCTGTTGTAAACATCTGTTTGCTTATGAGTTTGTATGATGTTTGCTAGTCCGTCGTGCGATAATGGGTCATAAGTATATTTTGATACAAGTGGAGAAAGTTTTCCATTGCGACCGAGGCGGAATTATTAAGTAGGCGAGGGTGTTATGGAGCCGAGTGCTGCAGTAATTTCCACGTGTATCAAACCACATTTTACAACACACGAAGAATTCAATAAACGAGGATTGACCGTGCGTCAAGTTTGATACGATATATTGCTACAGGGGCGAGCTCACGCACTTTTTCGCACTAGTGCGGAAAATAGTAAATTGCGTGCCTAAAAGCGGTAGGGATAAGAGCACGTTTTCGGGCAATTATTTGAATATAGAATATGTATAGAATGCTATACATTCATTGTGGCAACACTTGGGGGAGGCCTATGTACAAAAATGGTCGTTTTTAGTCTGAAATTAAATGATGATAGAATGCCTAAGCAGTCTTTACTTAATTTAATTTTTTTTATCACTTAACAGCAATAATGGAAACCGCAGGGGTCAATTTCTTAAGTTAAGCAACGTTTGCCGAGGTCTGGCCATAGATGGGTGACCATCATAACATACCGAGATTCCTCCGTACCTCGGAAAGCATATTAAGGCATTAGTTCCTACTGTCATTTGTTAATCTTTTGCCTTTCAGCTGAAATGATGATGGTGAATTTAAACTTACTTTTTAGTCTTTCCATATTCCGCGGATGAAACCACGGACAAAAGCTAGTATTATATATTTTTAAATGGAACCTTACTGCGGTGCTTCATCTACGAATGGTATGAAATTACGCGGTTTCCACCGTCAAAGAGTTATGTTGTATTTATTCTTGTCTGACATTGTAATTTTCGAGTTCTTTACGTGTATCTCTTAATGAATTTGTTGTATGGCTTAGTGGGATTTGTGTGGAGAGTAATTTTGGTACAGATCCAAACCGTAATACAGTATTTTAGTAGAATGTAATAAAAAAAAGCATCGCGCGTATAGATAGCGGCACGAATCTTGTGCGCTCGGCGAAAGAGCGGGGATCGTTTTGCGCATCGTATAATATCGGCGAGCCAATCACTGTACAAGCATTTCACTCCCCGCCCCCGCATCTCTCTTCATACCACTAAAGAGACCCGATTTTTAACTTCTGCGTGCTTCTGCGCAAGTAGAACTGTAGAAGTCAGCGCTCAAGATCCATGCGTTCCATGAAGAATGTCTAAGGGGCCTCTGCGAGTTGGCTTTGGCCCCTCGTAGGCCTTCTAAGGGTTGCGGGGCACACCTCCACCGTATGCTTCATCGTATCTTCCAAGCGGTTTATACAATGGTAGCACCCGGACGTTTCTTCCACCTGAATCCGTTGCAGGAACCATCCGAACTTACTATTATCCGGTGAGGATCTGCGTCATGCAGAAGGTGAGGGCACCGTGACGTATCTCCAGCCACTTCTCAAAGAGGGGACTTACCCCCATGATTGTGGCATGCTCATACACCATACCTGCTACAGAGAGACATTTAGATAGTAGATAGAATAACTTAGAAAAGTTAAAATAGACTATTATGTTCTAAATTAAATCATATACATAATACACATAGTTAGATACAATACATAAATCTTTATATACGTAGTTGTTCTGTACATGTGTTTGTCACCTAATTCCTTCTAAACGGGTTGACCGATTTGGATGTAATTTTGTGCGCGTATGTGAGATGGCCTGGATGGTTCAAAAATAAAATTGACCCCGGTAGGTGGTTCTGCAATCGGGATTCTCAATTTGTTTTTATTATAAACCAACCCCCCTAGCCAAGTCACAAACGATAAACGTAAACTCTCAGTAGTCTTTAATAGATTTTCAACTTTATGTTATTGGATATAAAGTTGAAAATCTATTGAAGATTACATAGTGTTTTCGTTCGTTCCGGTCGCTAACGCTCAGTAGTCTTTAATAGATTTTCAACTTTATGCTCTTAGGTATAAAGTTGAAAATCTATTGGAGATTACTAAGCGTTCACGTTTATCGTTTGCAACTTGGCTAGGGGGGCAGCTTATGGGCAGGACAACGTCTGTCGGGACCGCTAGTTAAGAGGGTCCTTCCCCACTCGTCTATCGTCTACTTGAACATGGTTTAAAAGCTTGTTGATTCATCCAACGCAATCTTTGATAAAAAGACAACGCGAAAACAGAGAGATAACACCTGAACGCTCTGCTGACACTCGGTTATACCGTCTTTCACTCAAATTTTTCTCAAAACTTCTTACAGTAAATACGTGTTTTTTAAAAAACTGTAAAAGTTTTTAGAAAAAAAATTTCCTCATTCAAAATCTTATTATTTTTTTATTTTTTTTGTATTTACGCGTTATGAATTGTCTACTGGATTAGTTTTACATAAATTTATTAATTGATTACAATAGCATTCTAGGTTATATCCACTATAGATGAGTTTTCAAAATATTTAATGAAAAATGTGTAATAACGTCATAATCACGTAAGAGCGGTTGTATAAAAAACAATTCAAATGTATGTCGGGTAGGACGCTCTTAAATTATAAAAATAAATGTCTATAATATAATAACTAATTACTTTACGAGATCGTAGAAAGGTAATGTACATTTTAGAAATTTCTTGCACATTCTTCTCCATAGAGATCTACGCTTTGGAATGTGCAATTAGTATCATTTTTCTGACTGACTGACTTCTTGACATTTCGAAATTGCATGTAAATTAAGCATAATCAGCCTTTTAATGCCCCACTGCTGGGACGCAGGCCTCCTTTCTAGGAGAGGGAATGGGCCGTAATCCACCACGCGGGCCCAGTGCGGGTTGGTGAATGTCACATGTCTTCGAATTTTTGGTTCTAGGACATGCCGGTTTCCTCACGATCTTTTCCTTCACCGTTTTGAGAGCAGTGGTGATGAAATAATTACATTACATTACATACATTACATTACATAAAGTAATGCGCCTGGCTGGGTTTGAACCCGCGACCTACAACTCGTAAGTCGGGGCCGTTACCACTCGGCCAAAACTGCTCTCTGTAAATGGTTAATTTGAAATAAAATGCTTTGAATCTTTGAGAAGACTCCATTGCTGCAACTTAGTCTTCTAGCTGTAATGGTTCCACGAAGACCTCTCCATAGACAAATAACGATCTATCTTCCGAGAATAGTGCCACCAATGCAGTTGACGTTCAGACAAATGACTGGATATTATCTCTGTGTTGATTACAAAGGTAAAGCCAATGAGAAAGAAGCTAAGGCAAGTTCACTTAGAGTGTGCGTGATGCTTTTGTGCGAAATCATGATAGGTTGTGCCAGTATTACCCGAAGAACAGTACACGCAAATTTGGTCAGTTATGTTTGAGCCATACTTTATAGATGGCCCCAATACCATCAATTGATCACGAAATCCTACCCCGAAAATGAAAAACCCAAAAAACACTTTGGTGGTAACCGAACCCGGTATCTTATGCTCAGTAGCGCTCGTGACCGTGAGACCTACGGGGCAGCGACGCGTGCAGTAATCCATTACGCGTCAAAGGCCATATCAAAAGTTAATGTTCATCAAAACTTCCACGCGCTATATTTCATTTCACCATAATTGAGCCACAAAATTGTACCTAAATACAATATTAACCCCGAATGCGTATTTACTCAGTAATTTCGGTAAGTATAGATTTTGGACACAAAAAGCCTCCCAATAATTGCAGACGAGATTGTTATCATTGACGCCTTCCCACACAAATTACTGAATTAAGCTTCGAAAATACAACCTACATGAAAAAACGTTTAACTTCAGGTTAAAAATAAATACAGTATTTATTCATGTTTAAAGGCTTTCTAAAGGATACAGTTTTATAAAATGCTGCGAGCAATTACGACTACGTCGTAGTTACGAATTTAAAAATTCCAGTACAATGACTGCACAAAAGTGCAAAGAAAGCTCGCACAAAGAGATTTGAAAGCACCTGCAGCTTGGATACAGCTTTGGACTGCAAATTACAACTGAGATAAACAGTGGCTATGCGCCGAATACGACCGACGACGCCGCTACGTGTCGCACTACGCGGCTACGCCAGTTCGTAGCGGCAGCACGTAGCGAGCGGACGCCCGTAGCCCGTCGTAGCGACTACGCCGGCGCGGTATGTACGAACCAGCCCAGTGCGTCCGCAAACATAAACAAATAGTGATATGAGTTGTGCATCCCCGAGCCTAGTATTCCGACTAACTCTCCTCATATTAACTTTCATAGTGTCGTGTACATTCGTCGCCAGTGTGGTGTGGTTATTGCGAACGAGTGGCTCCTCTAGCCAATATGAGAATTATTACTTGTCGAGAATTAATATAAGCGCCGTTAAAAGCGACGGTAACAATATTTCGACGACGCCGCCTGTATCGGATCATTATAAAGACTTGATTAAAATAGAAATAGCCATGCGGCGGGTGGAGGAAAATAGTAGGAGATTAAAAGAATATACGAAATCGTTATTGTGGGATAACAAGGACAAGTCTTTGTGGTGTGTGTTGTTTAAGGAAAATGGGAGGATGGAGAAGCCGTTGCGAGGCGGGAAGCATAGGCATACGATTGATGAGGAATATATTCGAACATTGAGGGAGCAAAAAATGAGAGAAGCTTTGATACATTTGAGGCACCATGGGGCGCATCACCGGCGGAGGCCCGACGTCCTTCCAAACCTGCCCTACATCAAATAAATAACCATTTATTGAACAACGTTTCAGTGAAATTGCTTCGGATTCTCTACGAAACTATTACCAATATAAAGAAAAACACATATTTTCACTGAACTCACTGTGCAGGGAAATGATCCAAATTATTGTAACATTTCGCATAAAGTCCGATACAAATTCGGTTGTGTAAAGTGGAAACGATTTTAATGATAGAATGTTGTAAATATTTTGTACGTCGGTTTAATGTAAATGACTGTATTCAATGTGTAAATATGTAACGTTGATATAAGTGTAAATATGATATGCACAATTAAATAAATATTTGTTGACTTCAGACAATATTTGAATATAATTTCAGAAGTTTTTGGAATCCAGTAAATTGTCCTTTTGCAGTTTGCAAGCTACGATTGTTTTTAGGAAAAAAGTATTGGTTTTCATACTTGTGGAAGAATTGAAAGATACTTATTTGACATAAATATTGTTTTGCAAATATCCGGAAAATAAATAATAAGTATGTTTAACATAAGAAATATTTTGCTAAGATTAACAATAACCGTTTTACCCTTAACACGGTGTTATATAATTTTACGAGTATATTTAAGTTATAATTTGCTGTTTTGTTTAAACAGTTATTCATTTCTCACACTGATTTTTTCAGTCGAATAAAATCTTTTTGCAAAATATTGTAACTACGATTACCATGATAATCTGTGATGTTAATAATTTTGGCCTATTTTATTTATGTAAGAAATGTTGACAATTTATAATTGGTTACACTAAAATATTAGTGACATTGTCATTGGAAAATTCTTTACTTATTTTAATGATTGATCACTATTTGTATTATTTGTAGACGATATATACTTAGGTAGGAAGATTCATTATTTTTATAGACAACGCTATGTATATGTGTTTTATAAAACAGTAAATGTAATGTCTAATGTCATGCTTACGGAACAAAAGATACATTTTTTGGGCTTACCGTCTTTCTCGCTAGCTGGTATTACACTACGGCGTAAGCTATTCTTATTTGAAATGATATGAGAAAAGTATAAGAAAAGTACAAGTGTATTATTGAGAAAAGTACAAGTGTATGGTTGAGAAAAGTACAAGTGTATTGTTGAGAAATAAAAAAAAATACTCATATTGACCAGCACACGCACACAGCCCAACGCGTATTATAATGAATCTGCCTATACCGTATTATATACAGCCTAAAATGTCGGTGCTTTATATTCAAAAACTTTTGGTTTCAATGGGACCTCATTTTCAAAAGTTAATTGCTAGAATCCATTTAATTTGTAAAATGATACGATTCAGCGTTTAATTTGCTCAGTACTTTAACATTTCATCGTGTTTAAAGTATGAATAAAATGGTTTTTGTATGAAACTTTTGTTTTATTTGTGACAAGTTAAATTCGTGAAAGGGTGACAAGGATTAGGGGCGAATGAAAGGGGTGGTACACATAATTACATATTCTGAATTTTTGGTGAAATGAAGAAAGTATTGTAACTGTCTGCTAAAGTTAATCTAGGTACTTAGTTTATGAAAGTTTTATCTAAATCGGTTCAGTGACTTTGTTGATTGTTTGTAGATAAAAAAAGTTAATAATCACTGTTTATTTAAAACTAGCAACCCACCTCAGTTTCACACGGGTGTTACGAATCTTTAAAATTCTCACTTTTTCTCTTTTGTAACATGCATGTAAAACACCTAAATCTTCCTCATAAAATACTCTGTCTATAGATGAAAACCACATCGAAATCCATTCAGTAAATTTTGAGTTTATCACGAATAGACAGACAAACGCGATTGGGGACTTTGTTTAAAAATATATAAGGAAAGAAATGATAGACTGACAAATAATATGTACTAACATAATTATTATTTGTCAGTCTATCATTTCTTGTTGTTGTTGGGGTACGTCTACTTAAAGCTGGCCAGTTATGTAAGCCAATTAATGTGGGTGTATTATAGGTACACATTTGGCCTTTTAGGGAAAACAGACGCAATGTTATGTTTATTTTTACTTAAAATGCTCTTATAAAGGCAGAGACATCGTGTAGGCTAGTTTTTTTTGGATCCTAAATCATCAAATAACTTCACACGCTCTGGGTGGACCGAGAGAGATGTTTAACTTTTACTGACAGATATCAACCCATAACCTTT
Organism: Mythimna impura; assembly: GCA_905147345.3. Taxonomy (NCBI): domain Eukaryota; kingdom Metazoa; phylum Arthropoda; class Insecta; order Lepidoptera; family Noctuidae; genus Mythimna; species Mythimna impura. The sequence goes on along the minus strand of LR990357.1, from coordinate 13,837,047 downwards.
CCAATAGTGTGGAACTTTCAAGCGTGTTCCTGTTGCATAATACAATTAAAAGTAACAAAGTCAGCGTGCCACTTCATATTGCTTTGAAGTATATGGCCTCTAGTTAATACATTCCTCAACACGTGTAAATGAGTTGTTATATATGAATAAAAATGACATGAATGTGTAATGTCCAGCTGTGACTTCCCACAATTATATTCCTCTGTCACGGACGTTTGGTTCAAAGAAAAATTACTGCACTTGTGGGAAATTATTCAAATGAATGGGCGAATGTCTAACTTCCACGTAGTTTTTTTAAGTTGAGGCCATTAAAACTTAGACATTGACGATTGCATTTATGGTGAAGTACGTACATTTGAGAGCAGTGGTGGCCGAGCGGTAACGGCCCCGACTTACGAGTTGTAGGTCGCGGGTTCAAACCCAGCCAGGCGCATTACTTTGTGTAATTTATTTCATCACCACTGCTCTCAAAACGGTGAAGGAAAACATCATGGGGAAACCGGCATGTCCTAGAACCAAAAATTCGAAGACATGTGACATTCACCAATCCGCACTGGGCCCGCGTGGTGGATTACGGCCCATTCCCTCTCCTAGATAGAGGAGGCCTGAGTCCCAGCAGTAGGAACATTAAAAGGCTGATTATGCTACGTTATGCTACGTACATTTATTTGTTTAGTTTCAGAATAAGTTTTTTAACAACGTTTTGAAACAAAATGGTATTGAGGAGCTGTTTTCTGAAAATGTGTACTTAACAACATATCAAACAATTGTAGAAGTTTTATATTGAGGTGGGAAATCATCTACTGACTTCTCGAGCTCTAGAGTGGAATAAGAGGGCGTGTCAGACTTCTATTGACTATAACACACCCGTGTCCTAGGGCCATGGTCACTCTTTCAAACGTTCCCACAGTCTTTGCAGGCGTCGGTCCTGCTAGGCACCTTCAAACCAGCTTTGCTAACTGATCTACTTGTCTAATTTACTTGAGGCGCACATGGAAAACTACGCACCGTCGACTCAGGCTTGATCTATATTGAACGCGTGGATGAGACGAGCTACCCATTGCTCGTCGTCCACTAGCCCGCCTATACGGTGGCTCCCGACGCCTGAGGCGTTTCCTTCAGCGGTGGATGGGGCGTGAGGAGATCCGTTCCCTGACGGTTGCGGTCATCTCCTCGTTCGCATTACTGCTTCGCAGAAGGAGGTTTCCCATTGACCATGGTTTGAACCAGAGTTGGGTACAAGAGGTCACTAATGAATAGGGGATTACTTATTTAAAATTCGACTTCAAGGAAAAAAACTTCAGTACGTTTTTTAAAACCTCCGCTAAAAGTGCTCTGTTTTGCAGATACAGAGATACTAAAGACAAGTCGGTCAAAAAAGATAATATAAACATTTATGCAAGTACCTATACAAGGTTATACACTCCCGTATATTTTTATGGCACTATACAGGGTGACTACACCGACATTCTTACCCGGTGCTATATCGGTGCGAGCATTAACCCCTAAAATAGATTATACTAAGGAAATGGTGATATTCACGCGCCTGTGTGACCGAATTTCCCGGAAGATTGTTATGGCTATAAGCTTTCTGAAGGAAATATAAGATTCATATCACCCTGGATATAGTGACACGGAAGTGGGAGTATGTATAGGTGCTTTTACGTAAGAGTGCAAATACCTTTGTAAATAGTAAAGACACACGTCTTTCGTGTAAACTGAAAATTGACTACACTTTACGTAGGTTTCATATGGGAATAAAGATAGAATTACATTATTCCAAAATTTAATAACTGAGCTTATTTTTAGGCTGTGCCATACTCGTGAATATTCATTTTTTATTCATTTGAATATTTTGTGGAAAACATCCGTATTACATGAGAATAGACGTGGGCAGTCTTGTCACCCACACATATTTGAAGATACGGTTGGCGCAGTGTTTGAGAGATAGGCTGCTGTGCTGCGTGTTACAGGTTTGATTCCCACACAGAAAAAAATCCATAGATGTTACATGTTTGAGTGTCTTGTATGTGAGTTGACAGGTTTGTGAAAGCATCCACAATACAAGAGTTATTCTTGGTGTAGGACAATGTTTTTTTAAAAAAAAATCTTATATAATATGATGGTTTACCTCAGGACTCGCTAGACCTCGTCGGCCTTAGCGAGTGCCGTCGATTTGATGATAGATCTTTGAGGCGCACTTGGAACACAATGCACCGTTGATTTGGGCTTGGTATACGTTAAATAGTTAATCTATAAAAAAAGGTCTTAACAATTTTTTTTTAGTTGTTTACAAAACCAGCATCTTTTAACCGATTGTCGGCCCTTTAAAACTCAAACTGAGTCAACTATTTTAAAAAGGTATACATTATTAAACTGCAAATGCTTTTGATAATATACCACGAAACTTATTTACCTAATTACGAGTACTATGCATGCCAAAACATAACCCACCGTTTTAATAAGATTAATCCATTCCAAATGCGGTCAAATTAAAATTCAGAGCGCATATTTTCCTTAGCTTTATACACCACATACTCGCTACCTGACCCATTTGTTCAAAGGGCTAACTAGCGCTTCACAATTCAGTAGCTAAGCTTCACTCGTGGTTCGATAATCCTATGCAAATATTGAATTAAAGTGGCCTTAATACTCAAACTCTGGAAGTTTACACACTGTTGGGTTCTGTATAATAGTGATCAATCGATGGTCCATAATAAAGGGATATTGAATGGCTGCGGTTATTTTGTTATAGCCTATAGGCTCGTTCTATTGGTTTGGTTGAGAATGTTTTAATTTAGTCACGTATTTACTGTACGGCAAAAGTGACTTACACTTAATAAACAGATATTATTATTCCAGCTTACATAACGTAAGGGAATAGTTGACAGTAATGTAACAATAAAAAATAGCCTCCATACGTGGCAGTCCATGGCTTTGCGGCTTGGCTTATTTTTGCAACGGTACAAGAGAAAAAGTATGATCATTTAACAGAACTAGTCAAGACACTATCGTGTTCCAATGTCATTCTTTCCCATACCTTTCCGTTGTGTCGGAAACCAACGCCAACTCTTTTGAAATCAGTGCCTATCGCTGCTATTCCGTACAGTCTCACAGTTTGCTCGTAACAGTAACATATTGGATTTATACTCAATAGTCGAGCATGAATAGTGGCAGGCTGCCAGCTAACTGCGATCGCAATATCCATTTCGCGCAGTTGACTCGTATGACTGGCGGCATGGGCACTGGCATGGCAAGTGTGGCGTGAAAGCCCAGTAGAGTCGTATAAGTATTCAAACGAGGCATGACTTACATCAACACGTCTAGTTTTTGATACTTGCGGATTTAGAGCTGTGCCTGAGTTCTGTAACGGCCTATATCGATATGTAGGTAGTCTTCATATAAATTTAGCATTTATTTATTTATTTACAAGCACTTATACAACGTTACGCAGGATGTCCAAGGCGTTGTACAGTAGAAACTTACAAACTAAAAAAATACATTTAATGAAAAAGGATTTTCAAAGCGTTTTTACGTAAGGTGCATTCAGTTTTACTAGTGCACCTCATCTTAAACGATTGCATCACTGCTTATCTTCAGGTGGGATCGCAGTCAAGCACTAGTTTATATCAATTGGAAAAAAAAACCTTTATCAAATCAGTGAAAATTTTATTTTTTTTCGCTACTCCATGGAGTAGCAGACTTGAGAGTTCGATATTAATTTCAGTTTAATAACTCCACGTATTCTTGAGAAAAAGGGTACTGACAAACGAACAGAGAGAAAGACGGACGAGGAAGTGGTCTTATTATATTTTTCACCGACTAAGTTACGGAATCCTAAAATTACGGTTAATCTAAATGACGGACCAAATTGTATTTTTTTTGAAGCTGGGAAATTATCAAGTAACTTTTCCCGTTGTAGGTAGAGCGAGAGAGAGTAATTAAAGTGTTAGATTTTTACTTTCTAAACCTGTGTTCCTTTAGTTGCTCTCTGCGTTCCTTCCCCTCATTTTTTTTTTTATTCTTTATAGGTTCGCGCTTGACCGCTATCTCACCTGATGGAAAGCGACGATGCGGTCGACGATGGAGCGCGCTTACCTAGAAGTAACCTATTCACTCTTGAGTTAAAGATTTATTAAGGTTTATTCAAACAATACCGCAGGCCTGGCAAGAATATACCCCGTTCAGAAGGGTGTGAGAATATAGCCGCCAGTTACAAATATTTTCCTTCAGACATATTCAATAATTCAACACTTGATGGTTCTAAAGACTAGACTTAATATTTGAAATACAACTTGTCCTTGACATTTTCAAGGTTCCAAAGTATGAAAGCAATACACTAGTGGGGAAGAGTCCATATGACACGATTACTTATGAAAAATATAATCTATAGGTCAACGACATTTTTAGTTCGTTCTATTGTTCACTTACTTTGAATTGTGTAAACGCCTACAACTTTTAATAAATCAATGACAAAACCCGCTAGCCAAAAAATACCGAGTTACTTCTTTATAAACAATGTCTCACACTGTTTGCATCTATCTCTTTCATTCTTATTGACTAACTCCTATTACCAGTACTCGTTCTATCTCGTTTTAGCACGCGAAAAATTGTATCAAAATAACTCGATGCCTACCGGGTTACGAGAGCTAGATAATCAGCAGTGCACAGGTGCAAGCGAGTAAGAAAAAAAAAAACATTTCTGATGCCATTGTAATGATTCACAATAGAAATGAATTTGGCTGAATAGAACTTTCACTGGCAAGTAATACATTTTATTTGGTAGGATTTTTTATACGATAAAATTGACATGACGAATAAATAATAATAATAATAATAACCCCATCGCCGTATCTCTACGTTGACGGCGTGGTGGGGCTTGCGTGCTCCAATATACCCTAGGTCTGTATCGGTAAAGTTTGCTTTGCCGTAATATGCCTAGGGTGAGGGGCCAGACTAAGAGAGATACAATCCGCAGCGCAGTTTTGTGGCGAACTGTTGGGCATTAGCGACCCCACGGACCGTCCTGATAGCCGTGGTACCTCTCCACTCCTCAAACACTTCAGGATATGTTGCCCTCTTGTTGCTTTGTCACTTTGTGCTAGCGACCGTTTTTGGGGGCTCATTTGTTGAGTGTGTAAGTCACCCCCTTCCTTTTTATCGATGGAAATTAAAAATATTGTTCAGGTAGGGGCCATAGTCTGAACCTGGTAACCAGTCCATTTAAGAATCCTAAAACCATAGCTATTTTTTTTTGTTTTTCATATATTGCAATAGTTTCCCACCAACCGGGGGTTGTCCTTGGATGTACTAGCACAGCGCGTACAGGGATAATCGCCGGTTGATACCACGTTCCATTAAAAGCGTCAAAGAGGCCTGTGCGAGATGGTTTCGACTCCTCGTACGCCTTCCAAAGATCCAGGATAATAATAATAATATATATAGACCCTGTTCTGGATACCGGTAGGATACTATTTTTTATATCTATTTATTAATAATTTTTTTATGAATTATTTCAAAATGAATTTAATAACTTTTAAGGACAAATAAAAAGAATAATAATAATTTTAATTCAGGTCAAATATACCTATTTTAAGAATTCAAACATATATAACGCAAACAATACATCAAAATCGAATAAAATAACATCAACATGAAACCTAATCAAATACATTGAAATTAAAATTAATAAGACACAATCAATAAATTACAACCAAAATTTAATAATTTTAAATCAAATAAAATAAATTAGAATCAAATAAATTAAATTAAAATTAAAGTCCATATTTCCTATTAAATAAAAACGGTTAAAATAACAACAACAACTAGTTTGACTCGACTAAGACAGCATTCGTTTGAGCTGTAAAGTTTTTTAACGAGCTGTAACTCGTCGCTTTCAAGCTGTTGACAAAATATTTCAATGCAAAACTGCTTCGCTTAAAGCATAAAAACTCCTTCTTGGTTCCTTTATTATTTTTTTAACGGAACACAAAAAGTTTTTATAAAGCTAATGGGACAAAATAAGTAGTAGAGCCTCGACGCAGCAGGAAGGTTTAGAGGCATGTGGAACAGAGAGTAAAGTCCCACATACCTCCGTTGAAAAGGGAGGATCCTCCAACCAGACGGGATGTTATGTCTGGCGGGCTACTGCCCGATAGATGATTTCGGGCTGTTCTATAATTATGTTCCAATCGCGCGGAGAACTTTGATTGCGCGATGCAGGATTAGTTCTTATGTGACGCCATAGATGTCGCTACATCACTCCCCTCCGGAGATCGGAGATCGATGGTTCTTGATGCTTCTTGATGCGTGCCAGACCAGTGGTAGGTTGGTTCCAGTGGGTCGGAACCGAATGCCGCATAGTTCTCGGTGAGTTGGAACTGTCTGCGGTGATGATGCCCCAGTGAGTCGGGGTGCTGCTGTCCCAGTGAGTCGGGATGATGCCCCAGTGAGTCGGGGTGATGATGTCCCAGTGAGTCGGGATGATGCCCCAGTGAGTCGGGGTGATGATGTCCCAGTGAATCGGGATGATGCCCCAGTGAGTCGGGGTGATGATGTCCCAGTGAGTCGGGATGATGCTGCAGGCTCCAGTGAGTCGGAGTAGTGCTGCTGGCTCCAGTGAGTCGAAGCGGTGCTGTGCGATGTAGTGGCTTGACTGCTTGCGTCGACCAGGAGAGATTCTTCATAGCTCTTCATGTGACTGGCCGAAGGTGCGGTGTGATTAGCCAAGGTCGCTGATGAGGCTGAGGGTGATGACCAGGTATGACCAGGTAGGCATGCTGGTGGTCAGGATACCCTTTAAAGCCTTGGGTGCTGGCTGTATGGCTCGCTGCTCGAAAGCTTGAGGAAGTGATGATGACGTCACGAAGTAGTAGCTGCACGAAGGCTGCGCTGACGTTCTTTGTCGAGGGTCACCAGTTTAGAGACATGTGGAACAGAGAGTAAAGTCCCACATACCTCCGTTGAAAAGGGAGGATCCTCCAACCAGACGGGATGTTATGTCTGGCGGGCTACTGCCCGATAGATGATTTCGGGCTGTTCTATAATTATGTTCCAATCGCGCGGAGAACTTTGATTGCGCGATGCAGGATTAGTTCTTATGTGACGCCATAGATGTCGCTACAAAGGTATTGCGGCAAGCCACGTAAAAAGCTGTTCTAGTTAGGAAAAGACGTGATAGATTGATTGTTTTGCACCTAACTAGCCTTGGACTGGCTACTCATGGGAAGAGGCCTATATCTAGAAAAACATGACATAAACTGACAGTAACCGGTAACGAAACAAAACAAAAATATTATAATTTATATTGTATTAATAATTTTTGCTGAACTGGACCTATTTGGTGCAGGCGCGAGACACAAAATGTTACTTATTTTATTTTTATTTTTTTATTATCTTAAGTGTTTACATGTAGTTTCTACATTGTGTGTATCTGTGTAGGTGTGCCAAATAAAATATTTTTCTTTCTTTCTTTCAAAATAGGCGTGCGAAGAGACTTATTGGTGATCCAGATCTGGTTAAGTCCAATCTACAAAGCCTTGAGCACAGGTGTAGGGTAGCCAGCCTTCCGATGATTTACAGAATGCATTTTGGAGAGTGTGCGCGGGAATTGCATGACTTTATTCCACCATCTCATTTCTACCATCGGACAACCCGATGAACGGCGAGTATCCACCCTTACGTTGTTGAAACCTCTACGGTCCGGACCAAGCGTTTCGGCTCGTCGTTTATACCGCGAACATCAAGGGGCTGGAACAACTTGCCTGCTGCGGTCTTCCTGTCTGATTATAATTTAGGTGTCTTCAAGGCTAGAGTGAATATGCTCTTAATAAACTAGTGCGCCTCACCGTCAACGATTGCATCACTACTTACCAACAGGTGGGATCACAGTCAAGCACTAGTTTATAACAATAAAAAAACCAATACAAACAAACTTTTAGAACCCTTTCATTGTATGGAAGCTAAGGGGTACAATTCCTCGATGAAGTCTGTGTTTCCTGATAGCTACAGCTACCTAGGAGTATAAAGTAGGGTTATTCTATACAAGCTATCTCCATCGTTAACTACATTATCGCTATTACCATAATGGGGTGACCAGACGGTTGCAAACCAACGTCCCAACCAAGGTGACCTTGCCAGTTTCAATCCGTGTAGACAGCAGTTGTAATCCATGACCTTCAACGCCCTTGGTTCGGGAGCGCGTTTTCCCAACCACCGAACGTGTTGGCGCATGGTTTACATCCATGTAGGCGCAACACAAACCAAATACACAAACCAAGCTCCAACCAAGGTGACCTTGGTCGGAACGCTAGTTTGCAACCGTCTTGTCGACTCTTAAGTGTAATAATGGTCAAACGCGAGACTACAATAAAAAAATGTAAACTGAAATTACGGTATTTGTCACCCACGTTGTAAAAAGGTGAACAGGCGTAGGTACTCGAGTCTGTATAATAATAACTCGAGTCTATATATCATACTCTTTTCATCTTTTACACCTACACTTTTTTTATAATGGAATCTATTCTACACATATAAATAAAATTTAAGTGTCTGTTGCTAAAGTCAAAATAGTAAATTTTAATACAAGTGGAGAACCTTTGTCATTGCGACCGAGGCGGAATTCTAGAATCGAGTACTGCAGTGACAAATGTATCAAACGACAATTTTCGATACACTTATGTACGAAGAAATAAACAAATGGGGGCGAGCTGGGGCACTTTTCCGCACCAGTGCGAAAAACAGTAAACAGCGTGCCTATAAGTGGTAGGAGTACGGGCGGGTTTTCAAGTAAGTGTGTTGAATAAACTTTTTTTTTTACAAAATGCAATTTTCGATCTTTAGGTCTCTCTGATTGTTCTAGCTAATCTACGAAAAGGCTACTCTTAATTTGAAAAAAAAAATAGGAGTCCACCCAGAACGAATTTGTGACCTAATTGCATTGTGATATTTTACGAGTCTGAGGCGGACGAAGACGGGTAGTAGCTAGTCTCATATAAATGAGAAAATCTCTCCACTCTAAGGATGAGAATGAGGTTAAATATCTTTTCATGGTCAATGCGGTCTGTATAAAGCTAATAATATGACACTGAAGTCGTATAGTGCGGGCTTATTTATGCGTTTTAATATTCATAAAAGTAACGAACAGATACACTTACGCACTTTAGTAGACGCGACCTAGTTTGAATGTGTGGTTCATAAAATCTTATACATAAAGTTGCCTTTTTTTCGAATAAACTCGTTTTTGCGAAAAAGGTTTTAAGGAATAAACAAATCCCAACTTATATTGGGTTTTACGAAACGAATAAAAATCTGAGATTTATGAGCTGAGTAATGGGTTCTTTGTTTTTATGTTAAACTATTTCAGTCTTATTTTCAGTTATAAGACACAGTTCTTGAATACGTCGTAGAAAATAAGTGTATTAACTAATGTAAATATACAAATAAATGCCTTCTATAGTACAACTTAATGATTGATTGATTTCAAGCTCCTCAATAACTACATCCGGTTCATATATAATTTGAGAAAATATGACCATATTTCGAGCTATAGATCTGAGCTCAAATGGATGCCCATTCGCCAGAGAAGGAGTCTGCGCGCTCTGACTACTCTTTACTCTCTGCTCAACTCTCCCACCCCTCCTTCTTATCTTATATCACACTTTAAATATCTATGTTAATCTCATGCTAAGAATCTGCGTTCTTCTAACAATCTTCTACTGCTTTATACTTCTCATACTTCTGATTTTGTTCATTCTTCCTTTCATTATACAGTCCATACTTCTGTGGAATGCGCTTTCTCTCGAGATCAGGACGGCCACCAGTCTGTATGCGTTTAAGCGGATGTTGCGAAATTATTTTTTGCACAAATAGTGAAGTCGTCTCAATAACCCCTTTCTTTCATTTTATATAAATATATATATTATTTTAAATTATATATGTATGTATATTTTGTATATATGTATACATACTTTTGAACCCTTGTTTTCTTAATAATCTATTCTATTTTTATGCAACTGCCATATTTTTCTCTTCACCGCCCTAGGTTGACTGGTAGAGAATGCCTAAGGCATTAAGTCCGCCTTTGTACTTTTGTGTTGTATGAAGTTTTAATAAATAAATAAATAAATTGTCTTATATTTTAAAAATTCTCAGGATCAAGAGATCCACGGCGTGGGCTGCGGGATAGTTCGAAAGAGTAACCATGACCCTGGAATGCAAGGGTAACTAAAAGAACACGAGTGGGTTTTAGTCAGTAAAAGTCAAGTCTGACACTCCCTCTCACTAAACCCAGAATGGGAGAAGACATTAGGGTCAAGAGCTCCTGAGGTTTTCGAAAAAATTAAACAATGTAAGCAATAATTATTTTTATAAAAACTTCATTCGGTGTCACCTTGTCTAGCGCTTCATATATCTTTATTATCATGCCAACTTGCAAAAAGGGTATCCTTCTTTATTTAAGGTACATATTGGGCCCCTTCGATTTTGCTGACATCTCTTTGAGATGCGTGTGGATGACTAGGTGTACGGCGAGCTACCCATTGCTCGTCATCTACAAGTATCTCAATCACTCTAAGTAAGGATCCTAATTCCTAAATATAACTACTAATGCTATTTTAACAACACGTAATGGCATGTTTTGTCTCAATATCTACTCAATATTCAAAATACATAAGGTATATAAAGAGACAGTTGCGTGTGGCGGGCGTCGGGACAGGAGCAACAAAAATAATTGAATACATAATTGATTAATAGCCATTACGACGTGACAGATATTGATTGCTATCGATGCGATGGTAAATGTTCAGTGGTGTTGACTCTTCAGTAATGTTGTGGTCCTAGTACCTGTTTACATTTCATTGATGTTATTTCAAAGTATATTATGTTTTCTATTGAAAATAGTTTATTAGTAATGTTTTACGTACATCAACATCATCATATCAGCTGTAAGACGTCAACTGTTGGACATAGGCCTCCCCCAAGTGTCGCCACAACGACCGGTCCTGTGCATCTCGCGTCCATCGAATTCCCGTGACACTCACCAGGTTATCGTCTTCCGGTACATGGTGGCCACTCCAGCACCTTTCGTCCCCATCGACCATCGGTTTTACGTATCTTTAAGTAAAATTATGGATAAAATTCCTTAACATGAAAATATCTCTAAATCGAAGATTGACCTTTTAAGGGTTTTTTTTTTAGATTAGAACGTGTTGATTAGAAAGTCGACGGTATATTTATCTTGAAAACTCTGAGAAAAAATGTTGTCAGCGATATTTTTAGTCGACACTACTTAAGATTATCGTAAAAATCGGTTTTTGTTTTTTTTTTTGTATCATAATATCACCTCTATATTTAGATATTTCTAAAGAAATTTGTAAGAAATATACGTGGGCTGGCCTAAAATAAATCCACATTTCAGGCTGATACTGAGAATTTCGAAATGGAAAATCATAGTCATTTAAGTGTATGAATATGAATATTTGTGGAATATGTAAGTACGACAGACTGTCTATATTATTCTAAATATGTTTCTGTCACCACTATCGCAAATGCCAAACATAACAATCACAGTGCCATAACAATCAATCGTAAACGTTTAGTCAACGCACGTACAGTCCAGAAAAATATTCTAAAAATACGTTGGTTTTCATTTTGATTGTTCCTATTCTGACACATTTAATTTTCGATTCTATATATTTTTTTCTTTGTTTCATTCATTTGTATAAAAGTCAGAAAATCAATTCTCGGGTTTTTAAACCGTTAAAATTCAAGTCGCACAAACTTGTCAAAATGTTGGGTTTGACGTGTTTTTGAAAGATTACAAAAAGCGTAAATCCCGAGGTACTTTTTCATACAACGTAAATAATCACTTAAGAGCGACGTGATTATGATATTATTACACATCTTTCTCTAGATATTTTGGAAACACAAATATCTTGACTGGACATTATCTGGTTTTCAATCGAGATCAAATCATAAATTTGTGTAAGACTAATCCACCTCTGAAAATCTGCTATTTTGCGTGAACTTTGGCCCTTTATAGTGGTCTTATCTTATCTTATCTTATAGTGGGGCTGGCCCTAGACCAGAGCACTTCGACCCTTCTGGACCTTTTGTGCTAATCCCCCTCCCTTCTTCTCAACCCCCAGCCCTCCGTGCACCTTCTTCATGAGTCCCAGTATGGCCTTGATGGGGCTGAGCCTGTAGTCCTCTGGTCTTGGAAATGGATGGCCCAGATACTCTAGTCTTTTGGAGCCTAGTGCTGCACAGTCACACAGTAAGTGTAGCATATTCTCCTCTGCCTCTCCACAGATCCTGCAAGTCGGGTCGCTTGCTAGCCCCATGTTGTGGAGCTGTTTGTTGGTGGCATAGTGTCCCGTGAAGACTCCTGTGATTATTCGGAGCTGTGATCTGCTGTACCTTCAAAATTTTTGGGTCCAGGCCTTATCTATGTCTGTATAGTGGTACTAATAAAAAAATAATAAAGAAAATATAACTTTAAGAACCTTGCAATTTAATCAAGTTTTTGAATGATGAATTTTTTTCCAAAAACTTTTAAGGTGTTTAAAAAAAAAAACACATTTCCTGAAACCAGTTTTCTGAAATATGCGAGTAAATGGTGGAATTACTGAATGCCAACGGAGTTTTCAGGAGTCATTTCTGTGTTTTTGCGTTGCTAATTCATCAAACATTGCATTGCGAAACAACAAGCTTTTAATCCATGCTTACGTTGACGATTGACGAGTGGGGAAAGACCCTCTTTAAAAATACAAAAATTACCCCACTGACCTAGCTCTCTGGGTCTCCAGAGAACCAGCACTTATTTATCTTTTTTTTTAGAAAACTTATTTAACCAGACAGTTAACATAGCTAATAAGTTTCTCAATAGTGAATTTATTTCGCTATTGAGAAACTTATATCGCTTTACGGCAAAACAATCTGCCAGATCACACTTTTTCAATTATAGCTCATACATGCCCACAACTATCAACTTCTTGCCCTTGCTCGAAGCTTACGAGATCTGAGGATGTGAGGTATCTGGGTGTACAAATTGATGCAGGCTTGCGATGGGACAAACAAATTAATGTACTTATTACCAGGACCTTGAGGCTCATCCACACTTTTAAATCCCTTAGAAGCGCCGCTGACCTAGATACATTAAGGATGGTTTATTTCGCCTTGTGCCAATCGATCCTCAGCTATTGCATTGTTGTTTGGGGAGGTGCAACAAAAACCAACTTCCTGAGAATTGAAAGAGCTCAGCGAGCCATCCTCAAGGTAATGACTCGTAAGCCATACCGCTATCCTACTTCTCAACTTTATTTGGACTGTAGGGTTCTAACAGTTCGGCAACTTTATGTGCTTCAATCCATTCTCAGAAGACATCGTTCTGTCCCCCGTTCTAATCCTAACAAGCGCACCAATGTTCCACTGGGTACCAGTCACAATACAGTCTTTGCTAAACACCAGTATTATATACTAAGTACATACATCTACAAAAAAATTCATAAAATACTAAACATAATAGACCTTAATAAGAATGAACTTAAATCGAAACTAACAAACTGGCTTCTTCAACAGGATTATTCAAAAACAGAATCTTTACTTACATTCATCGCATAAATTTCATCTTAAATCTCCCAAAATACCTAAATGCATAAACACACGCACTCACATACACATGCCCAAATATACTACTAACAAACACACACACGCACACATACACACACCCACACACACACATACACATACACACACACATACACACACAAACGCTTACTGCATGGCGACAATTCTTTTTTATTTTTACATACTAATCCATAAAACCAGTTTTAACCTGTAAGCATCTATAAACTTAAAGGTAGATCGACACACTCTGCTTGTTGTAAAATTAAAATGTAATAATCTTTAGCCGAACACTGTCTCTTAAGATACAGGATACCCTAGTTTAAGAGGCAGGGTTTATCAGTTTTGTATACAGATTTTTCTAACCTACGCAAGCCCTACCAATTCACCAATTGTTTATAAGATTACTCTGTAATACCTCTACGTAATGGTTATATATCTGTTATTCTTGAAGCAATAAATTTATTATTATTATTATTATTATTATTATTATTTACCAAGATAACAGGTTTTCAGAGAAATGAAAATGAAAGAAGCAAGTTAAATATTACACTGTACTGTTTTTTACTATCTGCTAATTTCTGTGTCCCAAACAAATAAAAACAAAAAAGTAAAATAATCAAAGAAAATTTATTTATTCGAAACTGACATCCGATTCATATAGCAAAAATGAAATGAAAAGTGGCATTTTTTAAATTATTAACTTAATGATCGTCTAATTAAATTTGAAATGAGTAAACCTTGATACAATGCGTGAATAATGAGGCACTTAAACTACACAACAAAAAAATCAACTACTTAATAAGAAAGAATTTTAAACAAAAACCACGTCGCACATATTCTGTTTTCGTTTAATTTGCAAAGCTTTGAATATTTCTCAGAACATTGTACCTCCTCGCCCTTTGTGTTGACAACCAGTTAATGAAAATGTGCATGTTTAAAGTTTGTGCTAGAGCTCTTTAATCTACAACCACAGAGCTTGCGAATTGTTTATTGTCAACAACTTGGTAGTTAGGTGTGTACAGTCGAGTCGTACCTTTGTCAGTTTTTTAAATTCTTTCTTTGATAAAGTCAGGTTACATTTACCTTTTGAAACTACAGGAGACTTCTGCATGTAAAATTATTTTTATCGCTGGAAAACATATGTCCAATAAAAAAGAAAATCCAATTGGCTAAGATCGACAAGAAGTCTTGGTGCAGACTTGTGAGGAGACCCTACCCCAGATTATAGGAGCAGGAACGGACAAAGAATACAGGAAAGCTTATGTCAAAATAGATCAGATTTTGAACAAATATCTGGGTAATTGACATACAAGTAAAACCTATTGAACAGGTTTCTGGTCATTTTATAATATTTAAATATAAATGAATTATGTTTTATTTAAACGTAAGTGTCATATTTTTGATAGCCATGAAAGTAGGTACGAGTACGTACTAATTCCATGGCGCTGATTTTTTTTATTACTAATAGGCTCGCGCTTCACCACTTGAGATAGATAACCGATGGTAAACAATGGTCGACGGTAGAGCACGCTTGCCTAGAAGTAACGTATTCACTCTTGACTTAAAGACCCCTAGGTTGTAGCTATCGGGAAACATATACTCCAGATAGAAATTCCATTCCTTAGCAACACACAACGATTGTGTTCTTAAAACGTTTAGTACGCATGGGTGGGATGTCCACCATGTACAGGTGGCGCCTCGTCGTACCTACTTCAATTGGTCCGATGATAGAACGGGCTTTGTAAAATTAAGTTGCAATGCCATTCTAAGTACACTGATGAAATGCAACCGGTAGAAAACCGACGGGCTAGCAACTCGGCGACGCTACTTAAGACCTTGAAGCTTTGACGTGTTATACTGTAACATTGGAATTCTGACCATACAATGAAAAGAAGATTCTATCGCTAACTGATTAATTTAAAACACAACTTTGCTTACGAAAATATTCTTGCAGTGACTGTACAAATGGAGCAATAACCTTAGAATGAACTTGGTGTGCCTAGTATTTCAGTATACCAGACGTATTGAATTAATTTCCCATACATCTTATATTTTACGGTACACAAAACTTTTGTGGGATTCTCCAAAATAGTTGAGTAATGGCCACTAATGGCTACCGCAAATGACCACATTGACTGACCTGAACTCGTTGCTTATTTTATATTACGCACGAATCTAATGGGATTACGTCAATATTATGTGTACCTTTCGCATTGACCAATTATACGATTTTTTTTTCAATATAGAAAAGATTTCGTTTTCGTGCATTTAATTTTAATAGAATTCCTAGGGACCTTAATATCAATATTAAGTATTTTTTTTGCACCAGTGTGCACCGACCTTACGACGGCCAATGGCACAGGCATTTTTCAACTATAGCTAATTTCTCTCGTACTTTCTTTTTATCGTTTTTTAGGTTCCCGTACCTCAAAAGAAAAAAACGGAACCGTTACAGGATCACTTTGTTATTCATCTGTCTGTCTGTCTGTCTGTCAAGACCCTTTATCTCGGGAACGCGTGTAGATGTGTCATAATGTATCATAACGCATCAGTTACTAAAAGGAGATTATAACTAATCATTGTGGCCACGCAGTAAATAATAAACCTATGTAAAATACAAAGCAAAGAAAGAAAACATCGGCTTCATTTACCTACTTAACATACCCACATAATTATATTACACAATACATTATTTAACCCTCAAAAGGTGACACCGAAAAATAAATCAGAAATGAGTCATCAATTTCCATTTTCTTTATCTTAAAAAAAAAATCTAAAAGCGTATAAAAATAGCGCGTTGACTCGCGATATCGGCATTCCATTGAGTTGGGCACCTGTCATGGCGGTGATTGATTGCTTGCTGTATTAAAAAGTAAATGAAGTACCTTTTAAACGCGCCACCTATTCGACAAGGATAAAGTGGATTTACAGCGTGACTTGATGGAAATGTCAAAAAAAGTGTCGTAAGTTAGTTTAGGTTTTTGGACACTTAGTAAAGCGGACAAATTACCGTGTGATTTTTATGGACAGTACACATGAACGCCAGTTTTTACCCGACTACGGAGGGTTATGATTTTGACAGGCTGTGTATGTATGTGAGTTTGTTCATCTGTTCCCTCATAGCTCCTAATCTACTTATCGGAACTCGACATATTATTATGAGGTATCGTTAGAACCGTCTTAATTGTCCGCTGAACATAGGCTACGTGACGTGTCACAAAACTCGACATGGCGCCCTCTAGCGGACAAAAAGTATGTGTTAAAAAATAAAAATGGAGATAAATACGCCGTGTTTGGTATCATTTGAAAAGGCTACATTTGTACATTTCGAAAATATTGCTCAAATTTAAAGTGGCGCCCTCTAGCGGACATAAAGTCATGTGTTAAGTTTAACACCAAAATTGTTTGAATAAAAATAAAGTAAAAAAACTAAAACCCGACTACGACAAAAACAAAACGACGCTGAAAAAGTATGAAACAAGATTTTCATACTTCGAACAGAACAAAAAGAAAAACCGTAGTCACACGTTATTAAAGTGTTTCGGTTGGTACCTATTACGTGTGACTACGGCATTTCTTTTTGTTCTGTTCGAAGTATGAAAATCTTGTTTCATACTTTTTCAGCGTCGTTTTGTTTTTGTCGTAGTCGGGTTTTAGTTTTTTTACTTTATTTTTTCAAATGTACTAAAAACCGATTGAAGCATTAATTTCAAGAAAAAGCAGTATATCTTCTTTTCAAAACACTCGAATCGATCAGCCTAACTTTTTTCAAGCTATTTTGGGATCGGCTTCCAGCCTGACCGGATGAAACTCAATAAGTACCGATATTATTTCTAAAAACTCAAAAAACGTTACAAATTGATCAAGCATTCAGACGCAAAAAAAAACCGTTGAAATTAACGGGTTAATTAATATTAGGTATGTTGAAGACCACTTACAGACATCAAGAAAGAAAGGCTTTTTTATAGAATACCTACAATCTTAACAAAAAATTAAGACTCAAAGCTTTTATTTTAATTAAACCATTTACATATATATTGTATAGAAATAGAGACCAATTATATAAAAGTATACTTTTTATCCCAGAAATATGT
This sequence comes from Mythimna impura, assembly GCA_905147345.3. NCBI lineage: Eukaryota > Metazoa > Arthropoda > Insecta > Lepidoptera > Noctuidae > Mythimna > Mythimna impura. The sequence goes on along the minus strand of LR990357.1, from coordinate 13,819,327 downwards.
TTCTTTAGAATAATTTCCGACTTAAACGCAGGCAAAGTCACTGACAGAAGCCAGTTTATAATAAAAGCACATTGAAAAGAATAAAACCAACCAAAAAACGAAGCTAATTGCTCATTTCAAAGTATAGAACAATATAGATCTCTATGTAGAAGGACGTGCAAGAAACTTCATGGGACACTCTTTTTAATCATATTACACTTCTGGACACATCTATTGGCCCACCTTGTATTTTCAGTTTCGTTTGGTCCTAGCTAAAATTTTATATTAGGTCGAGCAAAAAGTTTTTATGCAGTTTTGAACCTGGCACATTCACAATTTCATTCAATAGTCTTTTTTTGAATTTCGAACACAGAATTTAAAGAAACAAAAGACAATTTGGAGCCTGGTTGTTGATATCAAACAATCGAATACTAAGAAAACTTGGTTTTATTGGTTTACTTGGATTTAATTCTAGAAAAAGTGATTGATATCTTTGGTTTTGCAACAAACATTACTTATTCTTAACATTAAGGTGAGGTTCTATCAATAATCTATGGATACTTCACCTGAAGTCACCGCCCCAGCTGTGGCACTTATTCAGGCCGGACACAGCCAAAGAAACGTGAGTGCTCAACTTAATTTAAGTCGATCTGCGGTCCGAAATGTTTATCGGAGGTACCTAGAGACTGGCGGCTTTGTTCGTCGCCAAGGAAGGCCACGATCTTGGGTCACAACTGAAAGGCAGGATCGATTCATCGTGACGACCAGCTTGAGAAATCGTCACCTTACCTCCATTGAGATACAAAACCAACTTCGCGACTTCCACGGAGTATCTGTGAGCGCTCGAACTGTTCGGAGAAGGTTAAAAGAACGCGATATGGTACCACACAAGCCAGCTAATGGGCCCAAACTAACGCGAGCCCACCGAACAGCGCGCCTTCATTTCGCACGCAGTCATTTAAATTAGACACAGCAAGATTGGAGCCATGTACTCTTTTCTGATGAGTCTAAAATTGTGTTACATGGCAATGATGGAAGGAAGAAGGTCTACCGACGTAAGGGAGAGCGTGTCGCACAATGCTGCTTTGAAGAGAGGGTTGCTTATGGCGGTGGCTCATGGACTGTCTGGGGCGGTATATCCGCGAGCGGCAAAACTCAACTTGAGGTTGTTACAGGACCACGGCTGCCAACATTAAATGCTGAAAGGTACATTCGTGAGTGCTTAGAACCTCACGTGATACCATACGCGGACTATGTGGGCTCAAATTTCCTTTTTATGCATGATAATGCAAGAGCCCATGCGGCCGGCATCGTCAGGGAATATCTTCGGGATGTGAACATCACAGTTATGGACTGGCCAGCCAGAAGCCCAGACATGAACCCCATTGAGCACATGTGGGACGAGCTAAAAAGACGTGTTAGGGCTCGTCAGCCAGTTGCCCAGACGATGCAGGAGTTGAAAACTGCCATAGAAGAGGAATGGGAGATGATTCCTCAAAATTTCATATAGCGGTTGATAAACTCTATGCCTAATCGTATGAGAGCTTTGGTAGATGCCCATGGAGGCAACACGCGTTATTAAATTAAATCTTTATTTGATAAAACATGTTTTTTATTCAAAAATCAATTGCCTTTAACAAGGCGCATATCCGACTTGTTAGGCGTAGCTCCATGTCGTATGGTATTCTGAATTCAAATTTAAAACAATACGATCGAAAAAGATGGTAAAATGTATCAGGTTTAAAACTGCATCAACAGTTTTTGTTCAATCTAGCAATCACATTTCGGTAGGGGCCATCGAAACTTAAACTCTAAGGTGGGCCAATAGATGTGTCCAGAAGTGTATAATTCGTTAAAACCAATGTCACCGACATAGCACGAAGAATCGCTAAACTTAAGTGACAATGGGCCGAAAGGTTTTAGAATGGCGACCACGTACCGGAAGACATAGCGTTGGAAGGCCTCCTACAAGCTGGACCGATGACTTGGTAACGGTTGCGGGAGTCCGATGGATGCAAGACGCACAGGACCGTTCATTGTGGCGACACTTGGGAAAGGCCTATGTCCAGCAGTGGACGTTTTTCGGCTGAAATGATGATGATGATGATGATGATAATTCGTATTACGTAGTAGAGGTCGACCGCAGCGAAGGTCGTGTGACGATCTAATTATGTTCGCGGGACATACTTGACCAGAGGTTGCCCAAGACGTCCAAGGTTTGGAAGGAGAAAGAGGAGGCCTTTGCCCAGCAGTGGAACAGAATATATTATTAAGCTATAAAAAAATACGTATTACAAAAATCCTGATTACTTTATTTTTGTTACAAGAGAGAGTTTTAAAACATTTACAATTTGGCAACCCTAAGCCATAAAATGACTATGGTTAGGTTAGTCAAACAATTCCAAATATTCATAATATTACTAATAAGGTTAGGTCTTTATACTCAGTGTTCAAAGTGGATAATTGGAAATTTAATATTTCACGACCTACGTTTATTTTCACTTTTTTAGTTCCAGACAAAAGGTTTTGTGTTTCATAACATGTGTAACTAAGGCGGCCAACCGTCCCGCGTTCAGCGGGACGTCCCGTAATGACAGTTATAATACCGCATTGCAATCTAAACTAATATAATAAAGAGGTAAAGTTTGTTTTTTTTGTTTGTAGGAGGTAATCTCTGAAAATACTGGACCGATTGCTAAAATATTTTCACGGATAGAAAGCTGCTTTATTCTTGAGTGACGTAGGCTATATTTTATATAAAACCGCGGGGAAAAGCTAATATTTAATAAAATAGTCCCGCAAATCGTCTAGTGCGTCCCGCATGTCCCGCATTCCTATCTTTCCCATCCTCTCGCTCGCATATACTAGTGTTCCACATAAAAAATATGAACGATGAGATTTTTTTCTGACATTCTGATCCAAAACCCAAACCTAGTAAAAAAAAAATGCTACTCATGTGAAAAATATGACTTTAATTATTAAAGTCATATTTTTTAAGTTTAATAATAAATGTTGATTCAGTAGTGTTGTTTGTTTCTAATTTAAGTGCACCACCATCCTCCAGTCTTCTTGTGGATAGGGTTAGGAGTCCCGCATTGACTTACAGTCAAACGGGGTGAATATGAACGCAGGGGTGAATAGGAACAAAACTTTAGAAAAATTGTTAATTAACTAGCGTTAATTAACAATTTTTCCCAGCATATAAGTACTCCTATTTATTCACTGATTGTAATAAAAACGCATGCTTTGATAGAAATCAATTATATAAATATATACCAATATGAAAAACCTAACTAAAGTTTTGTTCCTATTCACCCCTGCGTTCCTATTCACCCCGTTTGACGGTATTAGAAAGTTGGCCGCCATATATGTAACAAAAGCTCTCAATACTTTATTTAAAAGTCAAAGAAGCGATACTAATTACTAGGTAATTTAACTGAAATATTAAATTATTGAATTCATTTGTCTTGTTGTTGTTTTAATGAATATCAAGTTCATAACAAAGCCTTGGAATTGGTTAATGAGTGTTATACTCAAACCTTTTCAGAGATAATTTGAATTATCCTTTAAAAGTTTGTGGTGAAAACCCGACGAGATAATCAACACATTACCGAAAATAATTAGATAAAAGTATAACTTTTGTGTTTGAGCTTTTAATTTTATTTTAATGATAACAAACTTTGTTTGTTCACAAAACTGATGTAAGCCAAAACACAATATATCTCTTATTTCTTTTTGAAATAAGCAGTACCTTTGTACAATTTTTTATAATAAAATATCTTCTTCTGTATATTTGTGTGTAAATAAATAATAAAATAAATAAATAATTGTATCTAATTGACACCTACTAAATGCTAATCTCTTTTTTTGAAGTGGGAAATCATCAATTGACTTCTCTCGCTTTAGGGTGGAGCAAGGGTGCGTATCAGACTTTTACTGACAAAGTTCCACCTACGTTCCGTCATTTGCTCTTTACGTTCTAGGTAGCCCTAGAACGTAACAGAGCAAACTCTTTCAAACGTTTCCGCAACCCTAGCATCCACATAGACATCTCTTTGAAGCACTAAATGGGAATTGAACATAGCTGTTTCATTTTCGGACGGCAAGCAATGGGTGGCTCGCCGTCCGACCGTCCGATAACCGTCTGGACCGAGCCCAAGTTGTCGACGGCGCGTGTTGTTCCACGCGCGCCTCAAGGAGTTGTCAGCAACTGTAGGGGCCCAGCAGGGTCGAAGCCTACCGGGGCCAAGGGTCTGATTCTGAAAGGAAGACTCGGCCCTGGTACGAAAGGCAAAGAAGGAACAGGAGTGGGTTTTTAGTCAGTAAAAGTCTGACACTATCTCCCGCCTCGCCCAAGAGTGGTGGATGTCATAAGATGATTTTCCCACCGGAAAAAAAAAAGCTGTTTCATTTTTCGTTGCAGTTCAAGGTATAAATTTTGTAATAAAACCACTCATTTCTGTATCGTCATCATCATTTCAGCCGAAAGACGTCCACTGTTGGACATCTAATAGGCCTCCCCCAAATGTCGCCATAATGACCGGTCCTGTGCGTCTCGCATCCATCGGATTCCCGCGACCCTCACTAGGTCATCGGTCCACCTTGTGGGAGGCCTTCCAACGCTGCGTCTTCCGGTACGTGGTCGCCATTCCAGAACCTTTCGTCCCCATCGATCATCTGTACAAAATAACTCATTCTCATTCTCTCAATTCTGTATAAAATAATGTATATTATTTCAAATAAAACATTTACAGGCACCTTTATATTGTCAAGAAGTCGGATCAGAAAAAATATGCTAATTGCAAATTCCATAGCGTTGATCTCTATGAAGAAGAATGTGCAAGAAAATCCATGGACATTCTTTTAACCTTTTGAGTGCGTAATTAGAGACACAATAGTAAGACAATGGCGCGTGAACGCCGGCGTTAATGCGGGGATCAACAGCTTACATCATATTAAGTATTACAAATATTTTTTAACTCCATAATAATCCAAGAGGCAAATTGTGCGTCCGACCTCAAAGATTGCCAATTAAAGAAGAGAGTTGTCACCCGCCATTATGCTACGTCAACAGCTTTACTACAGATTATCACAAATACTTTTCGGTGTTGTCAGCACAATTAGTCGATTGCAATGAATAATCGAATACAAAATAATTAGATTAAATAATAACCTTGGTTACAAAAAACAGAGTACCTACCTAAAGAATGTGATTAGGTACGTATTAAAACCTAACACTTTCTACTTATTTTATAAATGCACTAAGTTTAATTTATCAATTGCACAACATTTTTGGAAATTTTCCGTACAATTTAAACAACAAAACTGTAGATACTTGGACAGCAAAAGACAGTTTCTTTGTTAACTAATAAATAACTCTTCCAATCGATACGAAACAGACGGGCGGTAGATCCTTTTACGTCCAACACACGAGGTACCTATTCTGTTCTACCCAGAAATCGAATAGACCCTGCGGGAATTCTATCCACACGGAGTGGCAGGTATAAAAGCCAGCAGAATTAAAAATGAAAAAAAAGCCTCACGGTAGAACCAACCAGAGTACCTACCTAAACCCAACTCATTATCTGCCAAGATCCTTTTCAAAGTTAACAAAGATTGCGCCTAATCCAAAAGTTTGAATTGTAAAGTTTGTTTCAGTTAACAGAAAATCTTTTTTGTTTAAAAATTCAATAGACACGGAAAGGATTTTTCAAAATGAAAGCGTGAGTTTTGCATTTTTAATGGAATAATATACTTTGCCTGAAAAATTTTGATGAATGATCATCGTTATCATTCATCATATCAGCTGAAAGACGTCCACGGCTGTGCTGGCTTGGCCTCGCCCAAGTGTTTTCACAACAACTGATCCTGAGTGTCTCGCATCCATCGGATTCCCACAACCCTCACCAAGTCATCAGTTCACCTTGGAAGACGCTGTGTTGGATAGCCTCCATAACCAACACTGCGTCTTCTGGTACGGGGTCGCGACACCAGAAACTTTCGGTTCTAACGTAAGTTCTCTCGGTTAAACTATCTGTTTTGCGAGCATTTGCTGAATGATGATAAATGTCAGCAAAAATGGTGAACTGTGTACTGAAATGACGAATAATAGAGAAGTTGATGATGAATGAGCATAAGCATAAATCAGTTTTATAATGTTCCCACTGCTGGGACACAGGCCTCATCTCTAATAGAGAGAATGAGCCGTAAACCATTACATAAGCCCAGTGCAGAATAGTGCAGATAGGTGAAAGTCACATTTTTGAGTTGTGAAATCAGTAAATCTTCTCTCGCTCCAGGGTGAAGCAAGAAGGCGAGTGAAACTTTCAGTGACTAAATCCCACTTGTGTCGTTTAGTTGCTCTTTGCGTTCTAAGGAGATGTCAGCAACTGTAGGGGTCGAAGCCTACTGGGGCCAAGGGTCTGATTTTGATAGGAAGACTCGGCCCTGGTACGAAAGGCAACGAAGGATCAGGAGTGGGTTTTTTAGTCAGTAAACGTCTGACACTATCTCCCACCCCGCCCAAGAGAGGGGGATGTCATAAGATGATTTTCCCAACGAAAAAAAAGCCCTAGCAAGTGGTGTATAAAATATGTCTTTGAATTTTTGGTTCCAGGACAATCCAGTTTTCTCACGATGTTTTCCTTCACCGTTTTGAGAGCAGTGGTCATGAAATAAATTATACAAAGTAAAGCGCTTGCCCAGGCACAACTGGTGAGTAACCCACGACGTACAGCTCTATGGAAGCTGTTACCCTGGGCCACCGATTCTTAAAAGAATTGCGACGATAAATAAATTAAGAACACTTCGCTATCATGATAGATTACGCGTGGAGGATGGGCCGTCTCCCAGAGAGGTAGCCTGATTCCCAGCAGCGGGAACATTATAAGGCTAATTATGCTTACTATAATTGTAGCAGCTAATTAAATAATGTGATAACAACTAAAAGCGACAAAGGTTCAGGTGAAAATTAAAGTTATAATTAATCTACAGTTTCTGTCGCTCAACGTGTAACTAAATTAATTAAGTAATAATGTAATTTCCCTGCCGTGCTCTAGTGCCACAAACGTGTTTTCCTTAGCGTATGGATTCCAAGGTCGAATATATAGAAATTTTCGTATAGTATATTTTTAAGAGGTGCCAATTACCGCATTTTACGTGGGACTAAGATAAAATTTGCATCTAAATTAGTTTACGACACCAATTTTCCATTAAGACGTGCTTTATGTATAGGTACTAATACCAGTTCCTAACAGCGGCTTCACACACGTGAATGTGGAAAATAATCTCAAGGAAACATACTCCCGAGATAAAAAGAATAATAATAATTCTTTCCGCAAACAAACCTGCTGTGTCGCAAACAACGCGGCAAGCAGGTAAAACGAAAGAGGGCAAGCAGAGTGATGAGGATGGCTTCAAAAAGGTAGAGAAGAAGAAGAAGAAGAAGTCTACTTGTAAGAACCAGTGCGGTACCGCGCTGGAAGGACACAACACGCTGCTGCGTCCAGCAGTGCCCACGATGCAATTGTACGTTTCGAGACTACATCACTCCACGAAGGTTGAGGAAATCGTGGAATATGTACGAGTCAGGACGAACTGGACTTTGAGAGTCGTGCAGTTGGAGCCGCACCATAACACTAATTTCATTTCGTTTGTGGTGCGGGTGTCGATTCACCATTTGGACATCTTTCTCCAAGTAAAGTTTTGGCCGAAGGGTGTCGTGTATCGACGATTTCGAGTATGTTTCCAGTTTGCGTCTTTATCTTAGTCAACTTATAGAGCCCTGACAATAATAACACAAGTTCAATCTTAGCTTGACTAACACAGAATTATACACTACAGACACAAGTGTTAATTTACAATTTTCTACATTTATGTAGGTACTGTCAAATACTATTTCAGTTGAAAGACGTCGACTGTTAGACACAAGCCTCCCCCAAGTCTCTCACATCCATTGCATTCCCACCCTTCCGATTCTCACCAGGTCAACGGTCCACCTTTTTACGACGAATGTAATTAGTGTATTACCTACGTAAATACTTTGGGTAATTGTATTATTTGTATTTCGGGCTAGTGTCTGCAACTCCACGTCTAAAATGCGACCTCGCGTATTTGGGTAATTCTGAAAAGCAATTTCTTGGCAATGTTATTAAGTTATTTGTTGCAAAATTAATTGCAGGCCTTACCATGATATATAAGCCATCTTATTTCCAACGTGTGATAGAGATGGAGCTATACGGAACACATAGCACTTTCCCTTTATAACAGGAAAATCATGATGACATTGACAATTTGATACATTATTATATGGCCCGAGATGACAAGAAATTGCTGAATGTGCGAAGCTTAAGACCGACCCTTATGGCTACGCTTAGGGTAGGTCTATGACAATCTGAGGACGATTTTCGGATGGATAATTGGTCCATCTCTTTCCAAGGTTATCTATTAATATCAACTAAACACCGACGCAGCAGTCAACGTTGTATATTGGCATAGTTACACCCACTTTTAGGTTACAAAGAGATATTAGTCGATTTGTCCTTTCACACACCTTCCGTAATCAAGTATGATATTAATATTGGTGGTAGTATCAGCAGAGGGAATATATCTTGCTCTTCTCTTCTGTTGGTATAAGCCGTATAAGAATAAATCAGGCTTTAGTGAATAAATTGCTAGTCAACAAGATCGTGTGGCTAACAATAGTGCATTTAGACATAAGTGAGAGAAAATTTGTCATTGCGACCGAGGCGAAATGGAGCTAAGTGACACTTACGAAGAAATAAATAAACGGGGCTTGACCAGCGACTCATGGGGGCTGCGCGGCAACCAGCCTGGTATGATAAATACAATAAATTGTGACGAGGGCGAGATGGCACACTTTTCCGCACTAGTGCGGAAAATAGTAAATAGCGTGCCTTCAAGCTTTAGAGTAAGTGTGTTGAAATAAGTTTATCATACTTACCTGAAATAACTTCTCCCGGTGGAGTTACAGGAGTCAGACTTTAATTGACTAAAACCCACCTGTGTTCTTCTCAGTTGCCCTTTGCATTCCAAAAGGGTCAAAGGTCCCTTTCGAATAATCCCATAGTCCTGATCTGAAGCAATACCCAGGGGCACCATTAATGTAACTCATGGAAAGTTAATAGAATATATTATGTCATTGAGAAGGCCAATAATTATAGATGGCCTTGGAAATAATGTGATTATATCTACTAGTTGGAACTGCAACTACAGTTAAACGATTTACCGTTGAATCATTTCTATGAAAGTAATCGCGTATTCACATGAATATAACCTTTATAAATTTCCCAGAAGCGTTGTTCCAGCATTTTCTTTTCTTACTTAATCGAGGAAAACAAAGGTTACACACTGTTTTATTTTCAAGGAAAAAAATCTTCTCACGTCCTTTCATTCCGTTCCGTTGGACAAAGGTGAGGCAGAATATAAAATCCCGGGGATTTATTTATTGACTTTAATAATGCCTAACATTTAAGGTAAATCTACGGATAATACGGTGATAGATATAGAGGTGGGTGTATAGAAACTGGTGACGTAATAAGGATTAAGGTTGCATCTCACCCTACAACGGTATTAGGAGGTTAGTTGCTTTAGAGGGGTGCGCAAAAGTGAGTTGGCTAAGGACATTAACGATGTCACAGTGCATTACCACGATGGATGTCACAACTTGTTGTTTGTTTCACGTTTTGTTTGTAACTGGATTCATTATTGTTTTAATCCATCATGATCCTCGCAATTGAGTTTTGGTGAAACGTGGCTCCATAAAAATACGAATTGTAGTTTTATATTTTTCAAATGTATTAAAAAAAAATTATTAAAATTTATTATTAGTTATTTAAAAGTTATTTTTAAGAATTTGAAATTAAATAAAAGATTTTTAGGGTTCCGTGTTGGAAAGGTAATCAACGGAATAATATATTATTATTATGTCTTCACCATTTGTCCATTCGTCTGTCTTTCAGCAGGCTGTATCTTATGAACCGTAATATGTAGGATGTTGAAATTTTCAAAGAGTGTGTACTTCTATCGCCGCTTTAACAAAAAATAACAAAAATATATATAATTGAAAACTAAAAGGGTCAAGAATTGTTATTTTGTTGTTTTGTTGAATGCTAGTTCGAATTATACTTGGCCGTTTTTTTTACACTAAAGCAAAAATTATTTATGAAAGCACTTCACAATGAACGCAATTGTAATGTAACAATAACGGTACGATTGTCGCAGTGGTTGAGGGATTGGCTGCTGCGCTGCGGGTTGCGGGTTTCCCGCACGAAACAAATCGTACTCTTAATGCAAAAACTAACTAAATGCACATTTTTGTATTATTATATTATATTATCATTATTATTATATTCGATCAAATCTCTAGGTTATTTACTTTTTGCCGAAGCTATCTTTGTAAATAAGTGTCGTAGCTAATAACTGGTTTTACTTGTAGATGAGACGAATCGATAGCTATATTTAACTTAATTTGGATAAAAAAATTGCAGATAATTGTTTTTTGCAATGAGGGTACGAAATATTTGTATGGCCTACAGACAGGTCTTCTTACACACATGTACGTTTATGAGCCCCACAAAACAGGTATTTACTAGTGTAAGGTAATGATTTATTTAAAAAAAAATACATTAAGTCAGTAAAAAACCATCACTTCGAATATTTAAACGTCATCATCATCATCATCATTTCAGCCGAAAGACGTCCACTGCTGGACATAGGCCTCCCCCAAGGAGACGTACGTTTATTTAAACGTATTCTCCACTAAATAACTGAATTCAATATCCATTAATCCCCCAACCCGTTTACACTTCATTTCATATTCCAAAACAACATTCAACACTGTCGGTCTGTATTATTTTAGTGGGCTGTACTATATTTATGGTATGTTTTCTGTACGTCAGGTGCACCTTTCCAAATTGCTAGTGAGCCTGCCTTCCTGTCCCAAATACGACTGTCAGACCCTTATCAAGCTCTAATTATACATTACCGTCGTTTTCATTTGGACACTTCGATATTCTGGTGGATTTCTTTAGTCACAATGTACTGTATGACGTCATTTCTTAGGTAAGGACGGTTTTTACATGTTGGGTTTTGTAAATGGAATAATTGAGATGAATGAGTTTGAATTGTTGTTTTTATAAATTTGTCTATAGTCTTATGAAGAGTAAAAGGAAATAACGGGAATGTAACTTTTTTTTTGTTATTGTATCACGTCTGGGTGAGAGCAGTAGTAACAGCCCTGTGATAACAGCCCCGGCATAGGTCGTGTTTTAAACTCAGTCAGGCGCATCACATTGTGTAGTTTATTTCATCACCACTGCTCTCAAAACGGTGAAGGAATACATCGTGAGGAAACCGGCATGTCCTAGAACCAATAATTCGAAGACATGTGACATCCACCAGCCCGTGTTAGACCCGTGTGGTGGATTTCTTCTCCTAGAGAGGAGGCCCTAGTCCCCCAGTATTTGGAACATGTTCCAAATACTGGGGGACTAGGGCCTCCTCTAATAAGGCTAATAAGGCGTATTATATAAATTTTACACATATATATATAATTATCTATGTATCACATCTGTGTAAGGTTATCTCATTTTCAACTACAAGTTTCCTCAAAAGTTCAACGTGTGTCAATAAAACTATGTTTCTGTAAACTTTAATCTCAATTAAAATAACTTATAAACTTTAAATTTGTTTCTCATAGAATAACTTCATGAGGATATTTCCTGTCCTTTGCCTGTAGATATAATATATACAGAAGTAGATACAGATTTAATTACAAACATTCTTCACTTAGAGGAAGCTACTCTATGTTTTTGTATTTTGCATTAGCTACCTACCATTTTAATAGATACATAACGTGCGTATTTATTAGTGCGTAACGTACGTAGATACGTAACGTGCAAATTATTCACGTACCTACAAGTCCACGTACTAATAGATGTTTACGTTTCTATAACTTGTGCGATTATTTTTTTTTTTACCCGCTATGATAGGTATATGATTTTTTTATGAGTATTTGAATTTCTGTATTAACGTAGTTGAGTTGTCATTTTTAGTTAGCATTATTAAGTAAGCAGTGTTGTTATGCGAATATGAGTTTCAATACAAACCAATTCTGGTTTAATGGTACAAAAGAAACCAAAAACGTAAAAAAAAAACTGTATTTATGGAACAATAAAAAAAAACCCGGAAAATGTTCCTGTGAAAATACTACGAGAGCAAATACGAGAGAAAAAGTTAGTGAAGTTATAAATCAAGAATGAAACTTTTTCCATCAATATGATATTAATACAATACGATAAAATCAATCCAATGGACATTAAAATAAACAGTGAAATGATGACTAAGCACTAATTACAATAAAACACAGTTTTAATGGTCATGAATTTATGAAATATTATACTCATTAGATCATAAAAAGTTATTAGATGTCGCATTTTTTATGGACAACAGACATTTTTGCTGGAAAGTCGTACAACAAAAGCTGTTGCTTTTTACGATTACTATAGTCTTAAAACAGGAGTTATGATGTCATTAGTGTTCTATTATATCCTTGGAAATGAAATAATGCTTGGGAAAATTATTTTATTTTGTGCTAAGAAATTTTTAATTTAGAAATATAATTAGGGTTTGAATTGAACAATGTTTATGCTGGAAAATTAAGTAAATTATTTTATGGCGCATGATCTTTATTTATTTAATGGCTAACCTTGTGCTTATTTATTTTTGGTCATAATGACTGTGCATAAAATAAGATATTTAGGTATACATATACTAGCGGTCCTGCCCCCCTAGCCAAGTTGCAAACGATAAACGTGAACGCTTAGTAATCTCCAATAAATTTTCAACTTTATACCTAAGAGCATAAAGTTGAAAATCTATTAAAGACTACTGAGCGTTAGCGACCGGAACGAACGAAAACACTATGTAATCTTCAATAGATTTTCAACTTTATATCCAATAACATAAAGTTGAAAATCTATTAAAGACTACTGACAGTTTACGTTTATCGTTTGTGACTTGGCTAGGGGGGCTGAAGACGTTGTCCTGCCCAAAGGCTTTTCATCAGAAAAAAAAATTAAGAACCCCATTGCACTTACTGGGTTCAATTTGGTTTTCAAACCATCCAGGGACCCACTCAAATATACACTCAAAGTTTTATCCTAATAAGACAAACACACATGAAGAAAAATTATGTTTTTTTTTTTATAATTGATAGGCTCGCGTTTGACGTCTATCTCACCTGATGGTAAGCGATGATGTGGCCGACGATGGAGCACGCTTGCCTAGAAGTAACCTATTCACTCTTTACTTAAAGACCCCTAAGTTCTAGCTAACAGGAAACCCAGACTCCGGCAGGGAATTCCATTCCTTAGCTGTACACATTATGAATGTGTTCCCAAAACGCTTTGTACGTATAGGTGGGATGTCCACCATGTACCGATGGCGCAACGCCATTGTCTGTAAAGATAACTACGTACTTATTACTTAGGTATAAAAAAACTGGCCAAGTGCGAGTAGGACTCGCGCACGAAGGGTACAGAACCCTTCGTGCCCGAACCATCCGTAGCAAAAAACGACAAAAAAAAAATACGTTTGTTGTATGGGAGCCCCCTTAAATATTTATTTTATTCGGTTTTTTAGTCTTTTTTATTATAGCGGCAACAGAAATACATCATCTGTGAAAATTTCAACTGTTTAACGGTCACGATTCATGAGATACAGCCTGGTGACAGACGGACAGACAGACAGACGGACGGACGGACAGCGGAGTCTTAGTAAAGGGCCTATTACACCATTCGATATTCAGACAGTTTTAGTCTATGATTCGACATATCGCGTAGTGTAATAAGAGTTAGACCGGTCTTACTCGGAACAAAAAATAAGACAGTCTGAATATCGTGTGTTGAATATCGCGTAGTGTAATAGGCCCTTAATAGGGTCCCGTTTCATCGTTTAGATACGGAACCATAAAAACAAACTGTATTTCCTAGCACATATGAACACCCTTTTATTATGCAAGACCGCGAACTGCACTTTCAAAATAAATAGATTTTCCCCACATCCCCGTCTGAAATGAATTTATAATTCCCTGAAGGTAAAATTAAACCCCCTATATCTATCCTAACTACCACCGGTTCTTTGGAGTTAGTCACTGAATTATCACTTTTTCTATTAGATAATGTGGTGGCGATATAATAATCAGCTGCTGAAACGAATTAAATGCCGTCGTAATAAAGAGTAACTTCAGCATTTAGAGGAATTATATCTATTTATAACTAGCTTCTGTTGTCAATTTCCCCCGAATGTAATTAGAAAATATATAACCTATGTTATCTAAATATATATAAAAGGAGAAACTGACTGACTGACATATTAACACGCAACTGAAACTACAGGGCAATTTTCACAAGGTAACCTTTTATGACGTAAGCGAGAACTAAGAGAGGGTTTTCTAAAATTCACCCCCAAGGGGATGAAATAGGGGTCCAAAGTTAGCGGGGGATGTCATTGGATAATAACCCATCGAAAAAAAAAGTCCTTTTAGCCATCTTTCTTGTTTTTCCTACTATCTATCAGTATCAGTAGTCTTGGTATACCTTCGGATGTCTTAATTCCTGATTCGATCACGCAAGAAAGCCGATTAATTTTATAAAACACAGAGTTCAACATCATCATTTTAGACGAAAGACGTCTACTGTTGGACATAGGCCTCACCTAAGTGTCACCACAATGAATGGTTCTATGCGTCTCGCATCCCGTTGGATGATGGATTCCCGCGACCCTCACGAGGTAATAAGAAAAATAAAGTTACGTGTTCTAAAATCCATACAAACTTGCCCCCATATTTAGCTACGAGAACCAATAGTACCGACCCCCAACATTCTCCTGGGAAATTCGTGAGCCGCGCAGTCGTCGGTGCGTCGCCCGAGATTGCAGCTATTACTTCTAACGCCCTCTGTTTGCCGCCAAATAGTTATGCCCGCCCCTAAATTATTAGCCTCAGGTATACACCTGAATGTATGTGGGCTACGCAGAGGGAATCGAAAAAATAGGGAAGGGAAATTGGAGTTTACTAGACTGATATGTCTTCTACGCACTTATTACGCTCACTTTGTATTGATATACCGATTTAAATCATGATTGGCGGTTTTTGGGGTGGCTTTAAGTGCATCGATATTGTTTCCGTTTGCTTTATTGGTTTTAGAAGCAGACCTTGTGTGGATGATGTACACCAAGTGTTTACTCACTCATTATTATGTGTGCACTAGCGTCTGATGTTTTATAAATGCCCATTTAGGTAGGCCTATGTGAAATAAAAATATTTGAAAAATAAAAAATGACGGGTTGCACTCTGGGAGTGCCGGCAGAAGTGAAAACTTAAGTATTAACGTTGTGCGTTTTGGATATTTTGGAATGGTTATGGAATAATTTTGCACGAATTGCTTTTTTTTTGCACACAATTTTTTGCACACAATTTTGCACGACATCCGTCTTACGAATTTTCGATCAGGTCACGTGTCCTGACGCGAGTTTAACATTTTTTACCCATTACAAAATTTTTTGCACACAATTTTGCACGACATCCGTCTTACGAATTTTCGATCAGGTCACGTGACCCTGACGCGAGTTTAACATTTTTTACCCATTACAAAAAAAGTGTACAACGCCGTTATAGAAGTTTTCACTTCAAAAATAACTCGTTTTTTTTTAATATATTAATAGGTTCCCGTTTTGACCAGTATCTCACCTGATGGCCAAAGATCGTCCAAAATAGAGAGATGGAGAGGTTTGGAAGACAAGGCAGTTTTCCTAGCTAGGTCATTTCGAATGATGAAAACGATTTGGATGTTTAAAGCCTTTACCTAGGACATTGCTCTCGATTTCCGGCCACCGTAGGCGCGGGCTTGTGGACGGCGAACAATGGGTGACTCGCCGTTCGACCGTCCGGTAACCATCCGGACCGAGCTCAAGTCGTCGACGGTGCGTACTGTTCCACGCGCCCCTCAAGGAGATGTCAGCAACTTTAGGGGCCCAGCAAGGTCGAAGCCTACTGGGGCCAAAAGTAGTGTGAAAACGAAACCCGGGGCCCTGGGATTAAGGTAACGAAGGAGCAGGAGTGGGTTTTTAGTCAGTAAAAGTCTGACACTATTTCTCGCTCCGCCCAAGAGCGAGATTTGTCATTAGATGATTTTCCCACATAAAAAAAAACCTAGGACATTGCCGTTTCTTTAAAAATACACACTATGAACTGTGATAACATCAGACCGAATTGGAATTCTTAATTCAAATAAACTTTTTTCAGTAAAAGTCACTCCCTCTAACTAGATCTAGAATGAGAGAAGGTATCTGATGATATTCCACACAAAAAAAGGCATGACATGGTACCCCAAAATGGCCTCTTACACACTAGTTAAATACGAGTAAGCATTTGATTCACAAACCAGCTTACGTAAAATCAAATACGTAAAAAACTGCCTCAACTAGTCTGCCGCACAACTTCTGCCATGGATAAGAAAAAAAGGAAATGAGAAAAATGCTTTTGCTTTGATATTTATATTTAAATAAACGGTCGTTAGTTTGAAGTATCTGGATGCTAACGAGATGAGTTTGAAACATGAGTAAGTAGTATCATCTAAATGATGATTGCTGAAACCAATTTATTATATTTAATAAATTGGTTTAAGCAATACTATTGTATTATAGACCTTGGAGGAGGGAATCGACGGGGGCGATCTTTCACATCAGGACCTGGTCCAGGCTTCGTAGGAAAGTTAGAAAGAGTTACCGTGGCCTTGTAACACAAAGTGCAAATGAAGGAAAAAGAGCAAATAAAGTATTAAAAGTGGGTTTTAATCAGAAAAGTCTGACGCGCCCTCTCGCCCCACCTTAGAGCGAGAGAAGTTATTTGATGCAAGTAAAAGAGGTGGCGAAAAGTATTAAGAAGATTCACAGTGCTACTTCCGGCTACCGTAGGAGTGCGGACGGCGAGTAATGGGTAGTTCGCCGTCCGATAAAAACAAGCCTGAGTCTCCAGAGTGTCGTATTCCTCGCGCGCCTCAAAGAGGTGTCAGCAAAACGGACGGGGCCTATTAGGGCCTGCTCCGTGGTCCCTGGTCCGTGTCCCTGAAACACAAATAGCAACTGAAGGAATAAAGATGAATTTTAGTCATGAAAGATGAATGATTTAAAACTAAAAAAAATAGACCTACGAGAATAAAAGTTTTAATTCATTTCTGTGTGTGTTTGACTAAAGTATTGCACGTTGTTTGTGTATCAGTTAAAATGATCCAGACAGGTTTATTTTTTTTTTCAACATTAAACCTTGGATCACTCCGGGTTTGATTCGGTGTATAAGACAGAGAGATAAACTTCATCAGAAAGCTAAGAAAAACCCTGACAATCCTATTATTCAAATCTCCTATAAAAGATACAGGAATTTTTGCAATAACCTCCTAAAGAACTTAAAAAATGACTACGATAAAACTGAATTAAATAAAGCAGGAACCAACAGTAAGCAACTTTGGAAATATATTAAAAATGTCACTTATATGGCAAAAAAGCATGAATCTAATTCGAATTTATTGCATATTAATCCCTCACCTCTTTCATCAGCTAACCATGTTAATAACTTTTTTGTAAATGTTGGGAAAACTCTTGCCGAACAGATTCCAACACAAGACTGTGTCCAAAGACCTCCACTTGATTTAAGAAACAGGTGTGCCCTAAATTCTTTTGGCCTACTAGATACTGACGAAGACGAAGTTACTCGAATCATTTGTGGACTAAAAGATGACTCTGCAGTAGGATGGGATAATATTAGTAATAAGATCCTTAAACTCTGTAAGCATATCCTTGTTTCACCTTTGACGCATATATTTCGTATCTGTATTTCCGAAGGAATTTTCCCTAGACTTCTGAAAAAAGCAGTAGTAATCCCTGTTTTTAAATCCGGAAACAAAGACTTAGTAAATAATTATAGGCCAATATCGATACTATCCTCAATTTCAAAAATACTAGAAAAAATATTAAACAGTAGACTAGTCAAATATTTAGAGAAAAATAAACTTTTATCATCGGCACAATTTGGTTTTAGAGCCAAATTATCTACAGCTGATGCAGTGCACAGCCTGACAGATTACGTCTCTGAAGAACTAGGCAAAGGACAACAGACCCTGGGGGTGTTCCTTGATCTAGCGAAGGCCTTTGACACAGTATCGGTTCCTTTGCTAATAAACAAATTAGAGGCCATAGGAATAAGAGGAACACCGCTTAAACTTTTTGCTGACTACTTAGATGATCGACATCAATGTGTCAAAATAGACAATATTACAAGTGATGAGCAAATAAGTTCTGGATATGGTGTTCCCCAGGGAAGTATCCTGGCCCCTACCCTATTCTTGATCTATATTAACGATTTGTGTAACCTAAATATTAAACAAGGCAAAATTGTTTCATATGCCGACGACACGGCCTTAATATTTACCGCTAAAACCAACAGCGAACTGTATGAATACGCTCAATTGGGTTTCAACACTGTGACTAATTGGCTTCAAAGCAATTTACTAACATTGAATGCTGACAAGACAAAATATATTCACTTTTGCATGCGCAAGCCTCAATTTAACATTGGTTACTCTCATCTGTATGCCCATAAATGTGGATTCCGATCATCCAACACGTGTGATTGTCCCTGTATCTTTAAAACACGCGACATCAAATATCTCGGGGTTATAATAGATGAAACACTCTCTTTTGGACCACACATTGAAGGTCTAATTAAAAGAGTACGCAAACTAATCTATGTTTTTAAGAAATTGCGAGTGATTGCAGATTCAAAATTGGTGACACAAATTTACTTAGCCCTAGGTCAATCTGTAATCCAATACTGTATCACTTCGTGGGGTGGAGCACTTAAAACTCACCTACTGCCCCTTGAAAGAGCTCAGAGAGCAATTTTAAAAGTAGCCAATTTCCTTCCCTTTCTCTATCCTACAGATCAGTTATACAAATCCTGTAACGTGCTTTCTGTTCGCCAGCTTTTCATAATGCACTTAGTATTAAAACAGCACACCATGCTTTCCTTCAACGCCGAAATTACTAATAAGAGACGGAATGATATTGTTTGTCAATCTAATGCATCCTCAAAATATGTATTTGTAAAAAGATTTTTTACTTTTTTAGGCCCATTTCTGTACAACAAATTAAATAGAATATTAAGTATCTACAAATTAAATAAGTATAACTGTAAAAAGATAATTTTCCAATTTTTCCTAAGCATATCTTATGTAGAGACAGAAGACCTACTTACTGTTTGTAAATAAAACTCGCCGTATATCTAAATTTAGTTAAGTTTTTCAATAGTCATATTTAGAGTTAATTTATTATTTTGTATTTAAGCACTCTCTCGCCTGAAGCACAGGTTCACCCTAGTTCAGGCATATAAGCAACTGTGTTCTTTTTAATATTTAATATACTTTATTGTAAATGTAAATGCCCTATGTTATAAATAAACGATTTATTATTATTATTATTATTTCGCATAGTAAACTAATAAATAGATTAGCTTTTAGGTTTTTACAGCAGAAACATCGAATTAAGACTGAACATAAATAAATTCTCACCACTATATAAAGAAATATATTCTGACAATCATCATCATCATTTCACCCGAAAGTCGACCACTGTTGGACATAGGCCTCCCCCAAGTATCGCCACAATGAACGGTCCT
Organism: Mythimna impura; assembly: GCA_905147345.3. Classification (NCBI taxonomy): domain Eukaryota; kingdom Metazoa; phylum Arthropoda; class Insecta; order Lepidoptera; family Noctuidae; genus Mythimna; species Mythimna impura. Next base: position 13,799,598 of record LR990357.1, on the reverse strand, counting down.
GTGCGTCTCGCATCCATCAGATTCCCGCAACCTTTACCATGTCATCGGCCCCTTGTAGGAGGCCTTCCAACGCTGCGTCTTCCGGTACGCGGTCGCCAATCCAGAACCTTTCGGCCCCAACAGCCATCTGTTCTGCGAGCAATGTGCCCTGCCCATTGCCATTTATGTTTGGCGATTCTTCGTGCTGTGTCGGCAATCTTGGTTCTTCTGCAGATATCATCACTTCTGATTCGATCATGCAAGGCAAATATTCTGGCAAATAAAGAGATTTATTACATTCATTCATTCATATGGCATACTCCCACAAATAACTCATTCATTTTCATTAAACATGAATGACTTTTGTTTAAATATGCTACGCCCGCAGTTCGCTGTAACAAAAAAGAAAATAAAAAAAGAAAATTGGCATATCCGAAAATCGCATTACTATCGCGCCAATGCGTATTATAACAACCATCCACGCATTCCATATAACTGCATCGTATGCATCGAACATCCAGAAAATATACGGAATATTGCGTTTTATGCCCGCATCTCTATGGAACAGCTTTTATTTGTTGTTCACTAAAGATTCAATGGATTGTAAAGAATGCAATAGCGGTAAAACACTGCGATATTCTCAATGCAGTACAGTATTTACAGTGGGCATTTTGAAATGAATTTCGACGGAACGGGACTCGACGTAAAATCTCTTTATAATGGTATTTGGTTTTTTGTTACTATGCCGTCTGATAAATCTGATTTTTCAGCCGTCTGTCTGCTCAAATGCGAAGGTTTTGTTTATTCTGCAGACGAGTGATGGACTTTTTCGCATAGTCTGTCCATTGTGGATTTATTAATTTTGTTATGTGCGTATGAAAGGGAGCTTAGCAGCTCGAGTAGTCGCACTGCTCAACTCTTTGCTCACTCCTTCCATGACAAACCGTACCAAGGCAAATTCCTATTATATATTCATTATTAAGTTTTTTGTAAATAGTGTCATGTAAGTAGTAAGTTGTCATGTAAGTGTCATATAATAAAAAGAATTAAGTAACTTCTTATAACATTAAGTATCCGTCAGCGAGTCTCGTAAAAATCGGCCCAGCAGTTTCAAAAATCAGCTGGAACAAACAGGAAGCAGACACGCAGACAAAAACTTTAAAAAATTCATTTTTTATAGGTGTCGAACTGTGTCGTATATACTTCTTATACATTTAGATATTTTATACAGACACTTCAATTTCATTTATAAGTACAGTATTGACAGGAGCGCCAACTCCCTGAAATAAACAGTGGGTGCCGACTGCCGAGCACCCCTGAGAATAGACATCAAGAAACAGATCAGTTATCGCCTTTTAGGTTAGGTATAAATTATAATATTTCTTGATAATAAAAACTAGTTTCAGTAGTAAGTTTGTTTTTAGTATTTAAGATATTAGAATATTAGTGTTGCATGTACTAATAAATAACAATAATATGAATTTTTCATGTTTTTAGCCGACTTCAAAAAGGAAGAGGTTATTTTTTGAAAAAGATAGTCGTTTAATGGAACACAAATCTTCATAATTTTCATGGTATGGTATGTAGTCACTTTCTTCTGCATAGCTGTATTACGAGCGAAGTAGCAGCAACATCAGCGCAAGGCAATCCTCACGATTTCCGGCCATCGTTGGCGCGGATTAACGGACGACGAGCAATAGGTAGCTCGCTGTCCGAGAATGATCAGGTCTGAGTCAACGGACTTTTGCATTTATTTCAGGCTCACCATAAAGAGATGTCCAAGGTGTGCCTGTTTCGGAGAGGCTAATGTCTAGCAGAGGTACGGGATTGTTCAAAACATTCACCGCAGCTCTAAAATGCAAATAGCTACTGAAGAAACAAGAGTGGGTTTTATTAAAAGTCTGTCTCGCTCTTTACTTCACTCGGAGTAGGAATAGTTATTTGATTGATTCTCAACACAAAAAAGGTCTAGCAGGCATTGGCCTTGGTGGGTCCTGTCTGTCTTGCTGACATATCTTTGAAGCGCGCGAGGGGTACAAAACGGATTTGATCAGGACCGTCGCCGTCCGCAAGTCCGCGCCTACCATGACCCAGGTGTATCCTACGGCGGCGGCTGAGGCGTTAGGATGACCTCTCCCCCGCTTTAAAAGGGACTGCTTAACGTGCTTCCTAAAGTATGAAGTAGGCTTGGTATATATAGGATAGCTTCCCTTTCATAAACCAACCTTATTAGAAGCCACACACGAGCTCCTCAAAGTCAAAGTTAAAAGTTTTTTATTTCACATAGGCCTACATGGGCACTTATAAAACGTCAGAAGCTGGTGCACGGTTCCAAATTGGTCGTGGAGAAGAACCGACAAGAAACTCCATGGGTACTCTTTTAAAAAAAATGTTGTTCTTACAATATTTCCATATTACAGTATAAGTAGATTTATGTAAGGACAGTGTAGACCGATCAATATTGTACCAAAAAGTACAACAAAAATAATCATAATATAAAGTGAGTCGTAATAGGAAGTAACCTAAGAATTCGCGGAGTCTACAGTGTTCTCACATTCACATTATAAAAAAGAGGCTATATAAAAAAAAGCAAGAAAAATAAATAAATAATTCCTCGATAGAATTATATCCATAACAGCTTTATTTGTTTAACTCGACCTATAGTTCGTGATAAGCCTTGAAGTAGGTTCGTGTAAACCAACAATTTATGGTCGCATTAACGTGATGTACGCACAATATTAACCCATTACTTTCAGCTTAGTGTTTCAGTACTAATTATTGTATCGTAATGCTTACTAATTTTATTCCCACGTGGTAGATAGAGCTCACGCACTTATCATGTCTAGTTTATTTATAAAAATATCAATTTTATTTTATTTTTCGATACAATGTTTGTTAAGCTGTACAAAACCTACATAAGACCTCTCGTGGAGCATGCTAATGTCATCTGGGACCCATATTTTAAGAAAGACATCACCGAGTGCTCACAAGTTGTATAAAGATCTGTCAAACGTAGTTGACACTTCGCGTGACCCAAGGGCTGGCTTTTGCCTCAGACAGAGGATAAGCATTGCCGTACAACGTGGCAACGCCGCTTGTCTTTTGGGCACATTACCAGTCGACAGCGATGTGGAAGAGTTTTTTGACGCCATATTTTAGTTTGATTTTAGTTAGTTGTAATTAGTGTAGAGTTTTTATTATTATTTTCGTATTTAAATAAAAAATCCAATATATCGCTTGTAATTTAAAAAAAAGACATCACTCCAATCGAAAATGTTCAGAGAAGGGCAACAAAAATGGTCCGTACCATTCGCAATCTATCTTACGAAGAGCGTCTTAAAGAACTTGACCTTATCACACTGGAACAACGTTGACAAAGGGGGAGGCTTATTGAGCCTTATAAAATACTCACAGAATACTACGATGTGCCCAGCCTTCAAGACCTTTACACACTGAATGCAACAAACAAACATTTACGAGGACATTTCTTCAAGTTATGGGGAAATCCATCCAAAAAGAAGCCTTTGAAGCAATTTCTACCTAATCGAGTTGTAACGGCATGGCAGGCTCCCGGAAAGTGTTGTGAAAGCTCCCACATTGAACTGCTTTAAAAACCGGTTGGACAGACTAAACATCTCTAAACTAAATGAAACACACGCATCAGCTAATAGCTGCTTTTGTGTCTTACCAAATAATAATAATAATAATGTCGTCAAATAATCCTTCCCGCTCTGAGTGAAGCGACAGGGAATGTATTCCCTTAATTGATTTTTGCGTTTCAAGCTAACTGTTTTGAACAATCCCGCAAAAATGATAAATTTCTCACTTTTTCAATATAAGCCAGCACTATGTAGTGCTAGAATTAATGGCAGACAGTCAAACCTTTTCAAATCCGAAACGTCATAACATTAGCGTCAAAAAAAAAAGACATAAAATGCGGAGTTAAAATCCCTAATATTCAAAGTCAAAGTTTTTTATTTCACATAGGCACTTATAAAACGTCAGAAGCTAGTGCCCGGTTACAAATTGAGTTATCATTTATTGAAAAGTACGAGTAGGTACCCGACATATTTATATTTTCTCTTCTACAAGAAAATAAGGAAAATAAATGAACAAAAAACAAACAAAATATAATACAGTTTTGTTATAAGCCTGTATGCAGGCTTCGACTTGTACAAAATAGAAAATCCACCACAAATGCTACTGTAAGCAGTCTGATATTATTTCTGAATTTGGCACAATACAGTAGAGTTTCCTTTAATATTTTCCTCAGAGGAGGAGTAGTTCAGAACTGAACTAAACATATAAATATAAGAGTTAAGCTGAAACTAATGTTTAGGTAGAAATGTACCTACACGAATCTATAGAAATAGGACAAGGTATTATCATACCGGCCTATATATCACGCTGTGTTTAAATAAAATTCTCATAAAAGACTACAGACTTAGGTACACGAGAAAACATGTTTCTTTTTTAGGAATGAAATCCTATAACTTCTCCCGCTCTGGGCGGAACAAGAGGGTGTGTTAGATTTTTACTGACTAAAACCACACCTGTGTCCATTGAGTTCTAGGACTACGGGTTTCCCTTTCAGAAATTCCCCGCGGTCTTAGCTATCGGGCATCGGCCTTGCTGCGGTTTTCTGACATCTCTTTGAGGAGCGCGTGGATCACTACGCGCTGTTGACGACTGGGCTCGGTCTGGTTAATTACCGCTGGACGGCGAGCTACCCATTGCTCGACGTCCGTAAGCCCGCGTCTAAACATGGTATAGAAATAGTGTTCATCTACACTAATATTATAAAGAGGTAAAGTTTGGTTCTTTTGTTTTTTTTTGTTTGTAGGCGGTAATCTCTGAAAGTACTGGTCCGATTGCAAAAATTTTTTCACCGATAGAAAGCTGCTTTATTCTTGAGTGACAGAGACTATATTTTATGTACGCCGGCGAAGCCGCGAGCAGAAGCTAGTTATTAGTAGCATAGCATAGTCGGCCTTATAATGTTCCCACTGTTGGGACTCAGGCCTCCTCTCTAGGAGAGGAAAGGGACCCGGAAACCGGCATGTACTAGAACCAAAAATTTGAAGACATGTGACATCCACCAACCCGCACTGGGCCAGCGTGGTGGATTACGGCCCATTCCCTCTCCTAGTTATTAGTATTTTCATTACCAATGTTATAAAGGCGAAAATTTGAGTCTGTGTCATGTGTGTATGTTTGTTACTTCTTCACACTCAAACTGCTGAACGGACTTGAATGAAAGAGCATACGGGTAAAATATGTCCTGGAATAGTACATAGGCTACTTTTTATACCGGGAGAATTTTCCCTTGGGATAATTTTCTATTTACACGTGGGTGAAGTCACTGGCAGTAGTTAGTAAGAAGGGGAAAGTTTAATTGTATCAGTGTGTGTGTATTTATTTAATTATTTAACAATTTATGTACACACAATTATAAAAAAAAAACTTGGGCAAGTGCGAGTCGGACTCGCGCACTGAGGGTTCCGTACAAACTACATTTCTCGAAGTCTTGAAGATTTTTCCGAATTGGAAACAAGTATATTTTTTTGTGAAGTAGGTAACAACAAATTTACTGTTTTGGTTTGGGTTTGTTTTACTCTGATTCTGGGTCAACGGGAAGTACCCTATGAATTTTGATTCTTTTGAGTATCGAATTATATTTTTTGCGACATAAACGGCCGAATCTTTTTTATTCGTTAACTTGGACGTTTGGTTTTTTCACAGCTTCAAGGGATCGCAGATCTGAGTTTTAATTTCAACTCGATAACTCCACGCATGCTCGAGATAAAGGGCAGACAGACTGACAGACAGATGGACGGATAACAAAATGATCCTTTCGAGGTACGGAACCCTAAAAAGAAGAAAAGTACAAAGGTGATGCTTATTTCTAAAGAAATCTCTTCCAGCATACCTGCGAAAGGAGAGTTGGAGATTATTGAGATGTAATAGACACTGTGTGTAGAATTAAAAGGAAAATTGATACACACAAAATACATAGTTAACAATGAAATAATATAACAATCAAAAAAAGATATAATAATATAATTAGTATGTTTGTTATGCCTGTATGTATTGTTTAGTATGTTCCTTTGGGACAATTTTCCACTTTCACGTGGGCTAAACCGCTGATAGAAAGTTAGTAAAGTTATAAAGGCAGAATGTTTTATATTAATCATTTTTATTTCAAAGTTTGCCCTTGAAACAAAACTGTTGTACACTACTGAGTCGTTAATGAAAAAATACTCGTTCGGTTTCTGTTTGATATTAAGACCTTGGAGTACAGTAACATAGGAGATTTATATCTCAGAGGCTCATGAAGGAACTGTATTAGCCTTTTGCCCGCGGTTTTGCTTGCATTGATGTGTATTTCTAGGAAAGAGCTTTTTTTGGATTTAATGAAGTTTATAACTTATTCATGATTAATATTATTGATAGCTTGCCTCCATGGACTTTTATGATTTTTTACTATGATAAAAGTGTTATGAATACTTTCCCCAATCTTTCTTTCACTTCACTCTCTTCTCTCTCACTTCACTCAATCACTTAACCCAATCAAATACTAATTGGGTTTTATTTTATTATGATATTATTTTATTCTATGTTATTGTGTTATTGGCGTCGTAATATTGTGACGACCATGGAGGCCACACTAATATTACTAACTTGCAAACTGGCATGTTATACTTTTAAGGTTTATGTTCTAAAAACTTTAGGATTGATAGATGAGAAAACAGAGTTAGGGGGATGTCAATAATTTAAGTCGAGATGTAATTTTATATAGAAAATGTATTAGAAAGTGCTTCATTCAATATAATAACAGTATAATTCAACCAGAAGCCTTTCATTTGCGTCTCACTCTATCACAATATTATGATATGAAAATGGCAATAGGTACCTATATTGAACCTGAATAAAAATGATTATTGTTATTATTATAGGCATATTTCAGAACCCTGGGGGCCCTGGACCTTTGAAAAACGTACGACGAACCGAAACCAACTTGCAGAGGTCCTTTAGACTTTACTTTTAATGGACCGTGGTACTTATTATTATTATTATTCAAGATTATTATAAATACACAAATTAACACTTAAGCTAGCAAAACCAGCGGGATGATTTGAAAGAGGAGAGAGAGAGAGAGTAAATAGCAAGTGAATGAACACGGGTGGGTTTTAGACAGTCTAAGACGCTTTCTCGCTCCACCCAGAGCGAGAGAAGTTATTTTATGATAATCCACCCCAAAAGAATAAAAAAGGCTAATGACAAGTCTAAGCTGATAAAAAATCTTCAGCAGATTTAGGTAGTTGACTCATTTTTTTTTAATCATTTGCTTCAAAAGTAGCTTTAGCCAAAATCGCAAAAAGAAAGAATTTATCAAATCCGTTCAATATTAACTTTCAAACTTGATGAAAGAGGAAATTAAAGTAACACAAGAAGCATGCAGAAACTGAAATGGACGTCACTTCCATTAGGTTCATCATATCAGCCGAAAGACGTCCACTGATGGACATAGGCCAAATGCCGAAAGGTTCTAGAGTGTGGACCGACGACCTGCCCCCCTAGCCAAGTTACAACCGTTTCGTTTTGATTCTCTTTTCGTTGATCGCCTCGAGTCGACCACGCCTCCTATTCCTTTGTTGTGACCACGTGATTGAGCGTTGAGATGACGTCAGAATAAAGGAATCGGAGGCGTAACCTACTCGAGTCAATCGACGAAAAGAGAATCGAAACGAGACGGTTGTAACTTGGCTAGGGGGGCAGGTGAGAGTCGCGGGAATGCGGTGGATGCGAGACGCACAGGATCGGTCATTGTGGAGACGCTTGGGGAGGTCATTAGGTAACGTGTGTATAAAAGAGATAGCGATATGTCCCTACCACGTCGCCACTCTTTCTCATACTAATATTTGAAATATTTTGATGCTGTTTTCAGAAAAAGATTTCTTTTTAATAATATTTGTTGTTCAAGATAAAATATTGTACAAAAATTAACAGAAAAGTACCCAATTAACAATGGTTTCGAAATTCGGCAGCATTAAAACCACCATGAATGGCGATATGAATGAACACATTCCATAATGCATTGGTATGCTCATATCTTTATCGAATATATGCAGTTCATCACCCACAAATCGGATTTACGCTATTGGCGCGTTAAGCCACGCTAATTTCGCCAATCGTTCGAAATTTCGGTGGTCCGCGATTTTACATTCAACAGAGAATAAATTCATTTAGCTTTGCATATTCAGAATAATATTTGGGAGTATCCAGTGTTTTAATAGTTTTGTGGGGCGTTTAAAATAGCTTGATGGTATGAATAATTTTGGTGCCTAAAACGTGGTTTTTAATTGAATTGTTCAAGTTGATTGCAGTAGCGTGCCTAGGTTTTTGTGAACTGGGTGTCAGTGCACAGACAAAGTCGCGGACTTCGTCTACGTTAGACTGGTAAAACAATGCACACGTGATTGCCATTTCGACATAACATTTTTTCTGGAAGGAATTCTACAGGAATAAAATATAATAATTCAATTTCACAATTCCGAGAAAACATTCACACTATCTCTTTTGTGCAGTAATGGCGGATTGCAATCAATCATTTACATAATATTTTCATCTCTCCTTTGGTTATTGAGCTATATTATTTAACGTCATTCTGAAATCGACGGCTTTTCATATGGGAAATTGAAAAATGAACAGTCTTTCAGTAAGTATAAATTATCCGCTTGGAATTCCGAAGATTAATGACTTCAGAATTTCTCTGAGGATGTGAAGTCGATGAAGCCATTTTTCCTAAGTCCACTGCCAGAAAATGACACAAAGATTGATGTTTGTTGCCACTTTAGAAAACAGTTAGGCGTGAACGCGATGAAAAAATGCTTAATTCGATGCTGAAATTATGTCTTTTTTTTGTAGGTTTACTTTCTTTTGACTTTTTTATTGATGATTAATCGAAAATGAAGGAATAAAATGTCAGTTTACTACTTTGAGATTATGCACAAAGTATTGGGTAGGTACTCGACTCACTTTTATAGCGTTCCGTACCTCAAAAGGAAAAAATGGAACCCTTATAGGATCACTTTGTTGTCCGTCTGTCTGTCTGTATGTCTGTTTATCATTAACCTTTATCTCGGGAATGCGAGGAGGTATCGAGTTGAAATTTAAACCAAATACTCAAGAATAATACTCAAGTTTGCGGTCCCTTGAAGTTATTAATAAATCAAACTTCAAGTTAACGAATAAAAAAGATACGGCCGTTTAAGTATGTCGCAAAAAAACGTTTATTACTTAAACGTTTATTACTAAAAGGAATTTTTATTCCTTTGATACTCTCAAAGGAATAAAAATTCATAGGGTATTTAGGAATAAATCTGAAAACAGTAAATTTGTTTTTACCTACGTCACAAAAAAAAAAAAACTTTTTTTGAACTTAATTCGGAAAAATCTTCGAGACTCCATTCGGGAATTGTAATAATAATAATAATAACGAGTCCGACTCGCACTTGCTCAGTTTTTGTATTTAAACTAAAAAATAATTAAAAAAAAAATTGCATCGCTGTCGACTGCTGATGTGCCCAATAGACTGGCGGTATTACCACACGGTATGGCAATGCTTTTTATTGTTTTTTATCTAAAAGTAACTTTATCCAAAATCGCGATTTATAGTGAGGCACACTAGTTTATTAAGAGCCTATTCAGTCTAGCCTTGAAGACACCTAAATTATAATCGAACGGGAAGACCGCAGCAGACAAATTGTTCCAGTCCTTCGATATACGCGGTTTTATTCCGCGTACATCGAAGGACTGGACCGTGGAGGTTTCAACAACGTAAGGGTGGATACCTGCCATACGTCAGGTTTTTCGATGGCAGAAATGAGATGGCGGAATAAGTCATGCAATTCCTTCGCACACTCTCCAAAATGCATTCTGTAAAATACCGCAAGGCTGGCTACCTTACGCCTGTGTTCAAGGCTTTATACACACTTTTTATCCCGGGAGTATGTTTCTTTAGCATAATTATCTATTATCACACATGTGAAGTCAAAAGCAGCAGATTTCACTAATATAATAAAGAGGTAAAGTTTGTTTTTATGTTTTTTTTCTTTGTAGGAGGTAATATCTGAAAGTACTGGTCCAATTGTTAAAAATTTTTCACCGATAGAAAGCTGCTGTATTCCTGAGTGACATAGGCTATAATAATATTCCACAACTATCACACAACGCTGTCTATTCCCAAGCTAAGCAGAGTTTTAGTTATGAGTACTAGAGAACTGATAAACATACTTATATATTTCTAAATACATACATATTATAAATAAATTACACCCAGACATAGAATAAATGTTCGTGCTTATCACACAAACCTTTGTCCTGGGTGGGAATCAAACCCACGACCTGCGTCTTAGCAGTCAGGGCCACTAGACCAACAGGCCAGTCGTAGTCGGCTATAATTATTTATGTACGCGGGTGAAGTTGCGGGCAAAAGCTAGTGTAATATAAAATAAATCGGCTTTATAATGTTCACTGTGGAACTCAGGCCTCGGAATAAGCCGTAATCCACCACGCTAGCCCGGTGTGGGTTGTTGGATGTCACATGTCTTCGATTTTTTTTATTTTAAATCAGGCACGGATTCCTCACGATGTTATCCTTCACAGTTTTGAAAGGAGCGGTGATGAAAAAAAAAAATACTAACCTCACAATAACTCGCCCACCAACTCTTTTAGATGGCTTGGTTAAATCGAAAACACTTAAATATAAATAATCTTAAAGTTCTACAAGTTCATTAATTTCTTACGCGACTAAGTGCTTGGTCACGTTTCTAAAACAGTACATTTTTCATTATTATTATTCTATGTTGAATCTTGAAGCCTATTTTATTATGGAAACAATAATTGTGGCTTAAAGTGTAATTTCGTGTTCACTAATTGTTAACATATGGTACTATGGACACTCGATTGATGATTGGCATTTACCTAATTTGTAGATGTCGGAAGTTGGATATTGTTTGAAGGTAATTGATATTCGGCATTAAATATATATTTATACTAGCTGACTCTGTAAACGTTATTCTATTATATAAATCATCAAATAAAAACATGGGAATTGTGGGTAGGAGGGGAAAAAATACTCTATGACCTACACCTACTCTAAGACCTACCAAATACACACAAATAATTTAACAACACGAGAATTTTTTATATATTTTTAACCGGACCAGTCATTATGGCGACACTTGGGAGAAGCCTATGTCCAACAGTGGACGTCTTTCGGCTGAAATGATGATGATGAGACTATTTTTTGCCTGCGGCTTCTGCTAGCGTGATAGTAGAAAACTTTACCAAATGAACATACAACCCGGACAGGGTTGTATGTTCCTTTGGTATCGTTTCACAAGCGATTCACTATTGATATATGTCTAAGCTCAAACACAGGAACTTTCAACTGGATAACCCTTTACAACTATTTATTTATTTAACAATTTCTGTACACACAATAATAAAAGAAAAGAAGAAGGAAACAGAAGAATAGTACAAAGGTGATGCTTATTTCTAAAGAAATCTCTTCCAGCTTATAATAGTATATCTTTTTTTGCATTTTACATTATTCAACCATGTATTTTGTGTGTATCAATTTTCCTTTTAATTCTACACACAGTGTCTATATCTCTATTTTCTCCAACTCTCTTTTCGCAGGTGTGAGAGGAGAGTTGGAAAAAATAGAGATGTAGACACTGTGTGTAAGTAAAAGGAAAATTGGTACACACAAAATACATAGTTAACAATGAAATAATATTACATGTAAAAAAGATATACTATTATAATTAGATACATACACATATTAAAATAAATATCACAAAAATACGTACTAAATAATATAATAAAATAATACATACTGGTGAAGCGTCAATGCCTTTTCTTAAGGTATATGTATTTTTAGAGAATAAATAATATAAATTAGTTATCTTTCCCGCATTCTCTAAGTTAATTGAGTCTCTGTTGACGATTTCCTTCACCAATATCTACGACCGCAACGCCCACTGGTGACGTATCGAATGCTTTCTTGAGACGCTCGCTAAAGACCGCTAGATGGCGTCTAACCCGCTGACAAATTAGTTGTGTCCGCTACGCAAATCGACATTGCGTCGAATAAAAACCGCTCCGCTGTAAAAATCCCATATCTGTTGAAAACCTGAGAATTCTCCTGTAATAAGTGTATCTGCGACTGTGAGACATTAAGACCATAAAGTGCAGTGTTGGTTTCACGAGTTCTGACCAGCCCACCGGTGGATGGATGAAGATTTAGCTCGCCGGCCGGCAGCTCACAGACAGACCACGCGTCCGTGGATGAAGCGCTTTCCTGACGACGAGTTGGGGTCACTGGATTAGCAAGGTACGTGGGTTATAAGTTGCTATCGTTGTTGTAGAGGTCGGTGCATCGGGTAATCGTCAACAGGGATTTAATTTTGTGTAATATAACCATAATTTCACCGCCATATTGGTAGTCTTAAAACACCATCCCATTCAGGTGATTGCTATTTACACGCGTCACCATAATCATTTGGTCCTTTCGAGCCTGGATAGATAACCAGGTAACCGCTCCCTAGTTAGATTTTTACGTAATATTTGGTGAAAATCATAATAGGTATATATAGGTTATAGATATTTACGTAAACCTTTGGTAAATTATTCTTGCCTATAAACCGCTCTCCGCTATAACATAAACATAATTGACAATAGATTCTACGTAGGTTTTGGTAAATCTGTCAATATTGTTTCATAGAATTTAATGAGTTACGTATTTCACTTTGATAACATATAATAGGAGGTAGTTTCACATCATTTCGGCTTTGTGCGTATTAGTGATTTTTATTCAGATACCGCCACAGAGCGGGAGGATACTTTACGATTGCTAACCGCCTGATAAGTTTACCCGCGCATATTTTTAGATATTGCTCTTGATATTAACTTAACAAAATGACTGAGAAACAATTAAAGCCGGAAGATTTACTGACTATCCTTCATGAGAAGAAACGATTGTTATTCAAACGCCTTAATCGATTATATGAATTATCGAAAAATATTTCGTCGTTCGATACGAGAAATAGTGAAAGTTTTATGACTGAATCGGAAACTATTGACGACATTCGTGACAAATTTGAATCTTATGTCGATCAAATTAACCACATAAACATTAATTTAAAACCTGGTTCGAGTCCCGACTATGCTTGTTTAGAATCCTTTGAAGATTTGTTTATTCGCATTAAGCGTATTAGGAATAAAATCGACAGTAGTCAATCTCAGTTATCTCAATGTAGTAATTCGAAAACGCCTTTTGAACCACTAAAAATAAAGCTGCCTCCGATTGCATTGCCATCTTTCGACGGGAAACCTGAGAATTGGCCTGTTTTCTATGAGTCGTTCAAGTCGAATATTCATGACAATGATCAGCTGACTGACTCGCAGCGTGTACAGTATTTAGTAGGTAGACTTACACATAACGCGTTAAAGATTACAGCCGGTATTGTGCCTACGGCTGATACCTATCATTTTCTATGGGACAGCTTAGTTAATAAATACCAGGATAAGCGTACATTAGGTATACACTATTTAAATAATATATTAGATTTAAAAAGTTGTTTGTGTAACGCAAATGGTCTCGATTCTTTCATTGAAACATTTAGTGCAAGTATTTCTGCCTTGAAACAACTTGGTATTCCGGATCTTGCGGATTTTATTCTCTTGCATTGCGCTATGAGAAAAATAGATTCACAGACTGGTCAATCGTTTGAACTTTCCGTTCGCGATGTTGAAATACCTACAACTAAATTGTTAATTAGCTTTGTTCAAGATCAGGCTAAGATATTAGCACGCTCGAATTTATCTCATTCGAACGCGAAAAATAATTATAATAAACCTCATAGTCCCGCATCTCGCGAGCCTCGCACGCAAACGAAAGCGTTTGTTGTGAATGTATCGCCTAATTCTACAGCTCCTCCCGCTCCGCCCCGCTCCGTCTGCGCGTATTGTAAAGATAACGCTCATGTTCATTTGTATAAGTGCGCTAAGTTTCAATCCGCGTTGACTCCTAGAACTAGGTTTGAGTTTATTAAATCCGTACATGGTTGCGCAAATTGTCTGAGCACGTCGCACGGTTTGAGTAATTGCAAGTCGACCTCAGTCTGTAACGTATGTAAAAAACGCCATCATACTTTATTACATTTTGAGAAAAATAATGAACAATCGCATGTAGCTGATGTTAAACCGACGAATTGCAATGTGGCCGTCGCGTCCAGCCTGGCTGTGCCGCTGGCCACTGCGCCCCCCGCGTTCCCCCCGCCCCACGCGGCGTCTTGTGGTTCGGGTGACGTTGCTCAAACATGTCCGACCCATAGCACGGCCGTATTATTGGCTGCAGATACGAGGGCTAAGTCGGCAGTCTTGTTGTCGACCGCTCAGGTTTATGCGCGCGCTAACAATAATAGTTCGGGCCATAAAACAATAGTTAGGTGCTTAATTGACAATGGTTCGCAAAATAATTTAATAACTACAGATTGTTGTAGAAAACTCAACTTAGCAATAATTCCTTTGAATAATTCTTTTGTCAAAGGAGTTGGTTCTGTGTCGCGGCCGATAATAGGTTATGTGAATCTAGATATCGAGTCTCGCGTATACCCGCATCAAAAATATACTATTCACGCGTTAGTAGTTGAGTGCATTACGGACCAACTACCTTCGCACCATATTAAGTGGGATTGTCATGTGGACTTCCACTCGCTTCCGCTCGCTGATTTAAGCTGGAATATTCCAGGAGATATTGACATAGTGTTAGGCGCTCAACTGTTTCCGTATATTTATTTGGGGAATAGGGTAGACTTAGGTTCAAATGCGCCACCCGCATTATTGACCACATTCGGGTATGTCCTTATGGGTGATTTTCCGCCTAGTAAAGATAATTTAAATTTACCTAGCTCTTCTTTCACAGCATTAGCCCTTAATGATTCATTACAAAAGTTCTGGGAATTGGAAGAAGTTGAAAATAAACGTTTTTTATCTCCTGATGAAACCGAATGTGAGAATATTTTTTCCTCGACCGTGTCACGTGACGATGCGGGACGTTATACTGTCGCGTTACCCTTTAGTAAGGATCCCAGCGAGTTGGGTAACTCCCGTACCGCCGCGTACCGTCGACTGGTTGCGCTGGAGAGAAAACTCCGCCAATCGCCGACGTTGCGGGAAAATTATAACGCAGTGATCCAAGAGTACATAGATAATGGATACTTAAGTCCAGTCGACGAATCCGCCATTTCGGATGACGGATACTACATCCCTCATCACGCTGTCGTTCGGCCAGACAAGCCGATGCCGCGCGTTGTATTGGATGCGAGTGCCAGGATTCATACCGGTTTATCTTTAAATGATGTACTCCATATTGGTCCGAATTTACAAACAGATTTGTTTCTTCTTTTAATCAATTTTAGATTACTTCCTATCGCTATAAATTCTGATATTAAGCAGATGTACTTACGAATTTGCACACGTGTTAAGCAGCGTAAGTACCTACGCATTTTGTGTCGATTCAGTGTGAATGATCCTGTGTTGACATTCGCTTTTAACCGCTCACCTTTTGGACTGAAGTCGAGTCCTTACATAGCTATGCGCACTGTGCGACAGCTGGCCTCGGACAGTCCGCATTATTATATACTTAAATTCGCTAGACCGAAGGTTCGTTGTGAACCCCGGTCGCCGCAGGGATTGTCAGCGGCGGAACGAGTTATGATCCGTGCTGTGCAATCTGTTCATTTCGCAGATGACATTAAGCTCATTAAATTTGGTAAATTGTTACCAAAGAAACTTCGCAGTTTATCTGTCTTTTTAGATGAAGAGAGTATATTACGCATTGGGGGAAGACTTTCAAAGTCATACCTTCGCTTTGATGCTAAGCATCCTTTTTTACTTCCTAAACATGATCCTGTTGTGGATTTGATAATTCGTCATTACCATGTGATGAATTGTCACACTGGGCCAGGGCTACTTATGTCTATTTTACGACAGCGATTTTGGATACTAGATGCCAGGACTGTCATTAGGTCCAAGTTGCGACAATGCAACACATGCTTTAGAGTTAATCCGACGCATCCCACTCCAATGATGGCGGACCTTCCTGAATACCGTGTATCGGAATCAAAGGCTTTTGTCTATACTGGAGTGGATTATGCTGGTCCCATACGCATAACTCTCTCTCGTCGCAGAGGTCAACACGCTCAGAAGGCTTACATACGCTTGTTTGTGTGCTTGGTAACCAAGGCTGTCCATGTAGAGTTAGTCTCTGAACTTACTACCGACGCCTTTTTAGCCGCGTTTAAACGTTTTATCTCGCGTCGAGGGCCAGTATCCTGTCTTTATTCGGATAACGCTACCAATTTCGTTGGTGCTAAGGCTCAATTGGATGAACTTTATAATTTCTTAATGAGGTCAAACCTCAATTCATCTCTTTTAAATGAGTTATCAACTCGCCGCATTAAGTGGAAAATGATTCCACCTCGCTCCCCACATTTTGGCGTTATGTGGGAAGCCAATGTAAAACCATTAAAACCGCATCCTTATAAAGGGACTGACAATGTCGCTCGCGTTGCAATGGTGAGGACAAGGTTCGGTAATTTTAAACGCTCTGTCACAAAACTATATCCTATTCCAACGCAATAAAATTTCATTTTAACGATACTCGTAGTTTTTTAAGGTTTAGGATTAGTATTCTAAATGATTTTTATTTTCCGCATTTAGTCATAAAGCTTAGACTTTCCGATCATGATCTAGGTTAGTAAATCTTTACAATTTTAACCTTTCCCTTTGAAAGCACTTGCGTCCTTCCAAGGGGGGGAGCATGGTGAAGCGTCAATGCCTTTTCTTAAGGTATATGTATTTTTAGAGAATAAATAATATAAATTAGTTATCTTTCCCGCATTCTCTAAGTTAATTGAGTCTCTGTTGACGATTTCCTTCACCAATATCTACGACCGCAACGCCCACTGGTGACGTATCGATGCTTTCTTGAGACGCTCGCTAAAGACCGCTAGATGGCGTCTAACCCGCTGACAAATTAGTTGTGTCCGCTACGCAAATCGACATTGCGTCGAATAAAAACCGCTCCGCTGTAAAAATCCCATATCTGTTGAAAACCTGAGAATTCTCCTGTAATAAGTGTATCTGTGACTGTGAGACATTAAGACCATAAAGTGCAGTGTTGGTTTCACGAGTTCTGACCAGCCCACCGGTGGATGGATGAAGATTTAGCTCGCCGGCCGGCAGCTCACAGACAGACCACGCGTCCGTGGATGAAGCGCTTTCCTGACGACGAGTTGGGGTCACTGGATTAGCAAGGTACGTGGGTTATAAGTTGCTATCGTTGTTGTAGAGGTCGGTGCATCGGGGAATCGTCAACAGGGATTTAATTTTGTGTAATATAACCATAATTTCACCGCCATATTGGTAGTCTTAAAATACCATCCCATTCAGGTGATTGCTATTTACACGCGTCACCACATACTAATATGCAACTATGACGAAATAGAAAGAACTATGAAAGAATTATGTCGTAGGCAGATCGCAGATTTTATGAAATGTAGCCATTTCGCGAAACAGCTGACTAGTTCATGATACGGCCGATTCTAGAATCTAGCTAGAGTATATTATACATGACTTAAGTACTACATAAAATGATGGTAACTTTATAAAAATAAAACATCGTTACTGGAGTGCTACATTTATTAATGGCACTGTTTCACAAATTGCTTCAATCTTTTCACTTCGTAAATAAATAAGTGCCCATAATGAGTTTTCTTTATAGCTTCGTTTCAAGTACGCTCGGTTCATTATATAAAAAATATTGAAAGCAATCTCTTGGTAAAAAAATTAGTGATTGAATCGACGTCGTCAAATCAATTTACCTTTCATCCAGGGTTTCACGAAATCTTTTGATAAGATTGCCTTATAACGTTATCTTATGGCGCAATTATATTGAGATTTTTCAATGTCTTTTTTAAATAAGGTTTGAATTAATATTTTATTTTAAATGGATTTCTACGGAATAAATGCTATTAATCACTTCTTTATTATTTCCAGTTTGTAGTGTCCGACCGAAAGTTCGGTTTCAGTTTCGGTCGAGTTTCGGCAAAAGACAAGTTTTGGTTTAGTTTCGGTTTCAGCGGCTAACTTGCCAAAACTAGGACCAAAATCGAAACTGCATTAGGGAGTTCTCGCGCTGTGATCGGTCATATAATCATGTTCGGCGCGTTAAGTCTTGTGAGTTTTCGTGTGATTTTGTTTATAATATAGTAGTTTAGCTTTTATTTTTTTTTACTGAAGTTTCATAGAAAATGACGAATAAGCTTAAAAGAAGTTAATTTGTTCCAAAGATAAAGTGATTTGTTTTGTTTTGTTTATTACTGAAATATTAAGTACCTATATACCTATTGTGATATTAGGTAATAACTTAATTATGTAATTTTATGTTTAATATTAAAAAAAAACCTTATTCAAAAGACTCGAGAAGAATCTAACTACTCAGCTAATCACCTCACCTATTTTACGTATTTTTAAGGCGCAATTAAAATTTTTTTTCTTAAATGAGAGTTTGTTATATTGATCATATATCATACTAATAAGTGGATATGTCGAAGACTGCATAGCTACCAGATTTAAAGATAAAAAAATAAAGACTCAAGACTGAATGTGACTAATTATAATAACGTTTTCTTTATTTTTCCCCAAAACATAATCCTTGTAAGGAAGTTTCGATTTTGGTTTCGGTTTTCGGCCAAAACTAAGACTGTTGTCGAAATTCAGTATCAGTTTCGGTCGCAAAACCAGTTTCGGTCGGACACTACCAGTTTGTATTTATTTCTATTAATTTATTTATTAGATTAGATAATTACAAATAAGTTGTAGTCATGTATTGTTATAAATAAATAAAAAAAAACTCATATATTACCACCACTTGTGATTTTACACGGAAATTTTAATAAAGTCTATTTAGTTGTATTTTATTTTTTTACATCTGTATATTTATACATATAAATGGAAAATATTTGTATTTTCATTTGTCATTAATAAATTCAAAAACTACTCGGTCGACACTGAGTGATATAGGCTATATATTTTTTAAATTCATGCGAGCAAAGCCACTGGCAGAAGCTAGTTGTGTCATATTTCAGAATCCCTTTGTTCAAGTTTATTTCAATTTTGCTTGAAAAGTTTCAGATCATTGTGATAGATAGACCTTAGAATAAAATGTGAGCCACAGATTTTTCAATGGTTTTAAAAAAAACTCACAATACTTTAAACACTCCCGAAGATGAAGATTGGCTACCTCGAAAATACATCTCAGCGCAAATAAATAAAGTAATTCCACGAAAATGTTTACGACACCGCCGCTTACGTCTGAAACGACAGACGATAAAGATAAATAGAGAAGATCAGCTCTATACAATGAACGAATTTTTTTTTTGTGATTTCTATTTGGTAGAATTATTACTAAAAGTAATTAGGAACTATAGAAATCACCTTTGTGCACCTAAAGCACTTTTAAAATTTTACTTTTTAAAAAAATGATCTGCTACCGGAAGTTAGCACATTAATTTTCATTTAATATTTTTATATAAAAACAACATTACTTTTTCTAAAAAGTATCAGGAACTTCAGAACTATGCTGCATGCGAGTAGAACTCTCATTTTTTTATGCTCTGCTGGAAAATGATCTACTAAGTTTACGGCCATTAAGTTTAGCACGTATAGTGAATGGTACTCGTGACTGGCAGGCATCCTATAGGGAATTTTCCTTTTTAGGGTTCCGTAGCCAAATGGCAAAAAACGGAACCCTTATAGATTCGTCAAGTCTGTCTATCTGTCCATCTGTATGTCACAGCCACTTTTTTTCTGAAACTTTAAGAACTATACTGTTGAAACTTGGTAAGTGGATGTATTCTGTGGACCGCATTAAGATTTTAACACAAAAATAGAAAAAAAAAACAATTTTTGGGGGTTCCCCATACTTAGAACTGAAACTCAAAAAAGTTTTTTTCATCAAACCCATACGTGTGGGGTGTGTGAATGTGTCCCCCCCCCTCCCGGGGGGCACATTTTACCTCTTTGGAAGTGTCTCTAATTTTCGGTGGAAATTTGCATGGTAATGTATATCAAATATTTTTTTTTAGTTTTACCATTCTCTTATTTTAGAAGTTACACCCCCTGTAACTTCTAAAATAAGAGAATGGTAAAACTAAAAACAAATATATGATATACATTACCATGCGAACTTCCACCGAAAATTAGTTTGAACGAGATTTAGTAAGTAGTTTTTTTTTATTTTACGTCATAAATCGTAAACCGCAATTTACCTTTCAAGTTTGTACGCAACCCTCAGTGCGCGAGTCCGACTCACACTTGCCCAGTTTTTTATTTAGCTTGTACTTTCCCAACTTCTTTCAGGTATTTCTCGAACCACCTCGAACCAACCCTTGTAGTAGGCATCTAGGTTATAGGCACCTCTTCCCAGGTCGACAAGGAAATTTTAGATTGGGAAAATGCATGAAAAAAATATTTGTTATGTAACCACATTTAAAAAAAAAAAAATAAATATATTAGCAGTGAAAACAATATCGAAATTTATAGAAATGCAAATGAGATATAACAATTTTAAATAAATATAATCTATCTTTTTTGTCACAACACCATTTTTTATGGCAGCCGTATGGGCGAGAACTTTGACGTTAAATTCTACTTCCGACTTCTCTTTCTTATTAAATAATAAGAAAGAGAAGTCGGAAGTATTAAAGTTTCAAAGCTGTTATTTGGAAATCCAAATAACAGCTTTGAAACTTTAATACTTCGTTTTTCATGAAGATATTTCTTTTTGTTATTTGCTTAAAATAATATTTAATTTATCAAAAAAACATTGCATGCCCCCCCCCAAAAGGTCGCCACAACACACGATACTGTGCGTCTCGCATCTATCAGATTTCCGCGACTCTCACCACCTTGTGGGAGGCATTCCAACGATGCGTCTCTCTCCAGAACCTTTTGGCCCCATCGACCATCTGTTTTGCGAGCTATGTGCCCTGTCTACCACCACTTAAGTTTGGGGATTCTTCACATACAATGTATGTGTTACAGTGTGCCTGTTTTCACTCGAACCAGCCTTCTGTGCCTGTCTCCCTTGTACCACCATCGGTCCATATTCAATCAACCCCTTCGATGGTGATAAATGGATAGCGTCACTCAACTGATCGATGCGGCCTTTCATATACCGATGTCGACTTAATCCTTCGGTAATGTTCTCAGTATAAATTCGTCATTTCCAGCTTGTGAACGATGAAGATATTTATGTAATAGAGTATAGTGGTTATGGGCATTTATGGAATATTAATACGAAAGAGAGCCAATGCAGATATTGTTATGTATCCTATCAAATTTATATTATTTTTTTAAGTTTAATTTATTTATTGAGAGCAGTGGTGGCCGATTGGTAACGGCCCCAACTTACGAGTTCTAGATCGTGGGTTCAAAACCAGCCAGGCGCATTACTTTGTGTAATTTATTTCATCACCACTGCTCTCAAAACGGTGAAGAAAAACATCGTGAGGTAATCGGCATGTCCTAGAACCAAAAATTCGAAGACATGTGACATTCACCTATCCGCACTGGGCCCGCGTGGTGGATTACGGCCCATTCCCTCTCCTAGAGAGAGGAGGCCTGAGTCCCAGAAGTGGGAACATTAAAAGGCTGATTATGTAATAATATATATATAAATATATATATCCTATCATATTGACTCAGTATTGGTACGAGGTGGCTCGAGTAAAAAATTCCAGGAAGGACTTGGGAAGGCCTTTGGCTAAACTATCAAATAAACTACATCAACATCTTAAGCTAACAATATTTTGGTTTGAGAACCAAATTTCTTTAAATTAGACAGGGTATAACTGATTGAGAAACTATAAAGTAGTGTAGTTATTAATAGCTAATTTAGCTAAAAACTATTTTCCCTAATATTATTGTTGATTATCGCAGTTTGCATTACTGTAAAATGCCCTTAACTTTGCACGAATTTAGAAGCTTTTTTTTTTCAACTTAAATAGATAAATTCGTATGTAACGAAAGAAACGAAACGTGTTTTCGTGTTATGAAACGTAAGGAAGAAATGCAAATCAGAACCTTATGCTCCTATTAAAACAGTCCATTATAGATTTCACTTCACAATTTCTGAGAAATAACCTTCGAAATTGCAAGGCAAAGTTAATGGTATTTCCTCTACTTTGCCTAGGCAAGAATATTGCAGTTAAAATGTATTTTTAAAATAAACAGATTAGATACCGTAGCGTATTGGTATAGTAGTGTATAGTATTCATATCTAAGCAATAAAGTATAAAGCAGACAATAAAGTATAAAACGTTTTTTCTTTTTTATTTTGAATGGTAGGCAAAGTAGAGCAGGCTTTTTGTTTTTTTTTTTTATCCTGTGGGTTCTGAATTCATTTTCGCGTTTAAAGAATTGTAGGATTGCACTAGTTTCCTATCAAACTAAAAAGTGACAACCAGCAAAGTTTTATAAATTATTTATAAAAAGTGACTTACGATTGTTTTTCTTAATTTTACCAACTTAAACTCGATTTACAAGTGCAATACATAGATAGAAAGAAAGAGGACTATTTTTCATTTAAAAAGTTTTCTAAAATAAGTAAAAACAGCTTAAAACACGTATACAATCAAATTTTGAAGTGCAGGATAAAAAGCACCGACCACATTTTGTAAAATCCTGACATTTTCTTATATTTCATAACTTTCTTGTCTAAACCAAAAAATACTGTTTCCACGCGTGAAAAATTTTACCAGGAATAAAATTTGATGACCTGAATAGTTTACTAATTAATTAAAAATAATCAGTTGAGGCAAAGTAATTTTATGAAGGCCAAATTATTGCAAATGACGATTACTTCACTTACAAATAAATGGTAGCATATAATGTTTATTAATGATTTTAGTTTTACATTGATTAATATTAAACTTTCTTCAACATCTAATGGATTACTTAGATGATAGATTTTAGGTTGCCAAAAATGTTGTTGAATATTATTAATATTAATTTATTTATGCTTGAATAATCCAAAGTATAGTGCTCTCGACTTTTAAGTAAATAAACCCATATATCATCATGTGGCGATGTGTACTATCATGTTTTTAGAGTGAATAATGCATTAAGGTAATCTAAAATTCATTAAAAACTATTTAGTGGCTTCAAGGGACGCAAATGTTGCTTATTTACTACTAGAATCATTTCGGACTTACTTAAACCACAAATCTGTTATTACGTTTAGCACTGGATGAAACATATCTTTTCAGAACTTCGTATGAAGAAATAGACAATGGCATTATTGAAATCGTGGAGTACGTGCGCCATAAGACGAAATTCGCACGGGTACAGCTGCTGGAGTCGCACTGTAACGTCAATTTCAAGGCGTTCGTGGTGCGAGTCCCGAACACTTTTCTGCCTCTCATGTTGAAGGAAGACTTTTGGCCGCAGGGCGTGGTGTTCCGTCGCTTCCGCGGACAAGTGCCACAGAACAGCATAAAGTGAACAAATGCAGTGTGAAGTGTTACTAACATAGTCATAAGTCTTATTTATTAACAATAAATTGTATTTAATTTACTTTACATATGTTAGTCTGTAAGGTATTACCCCATCTATGGGCCAAGATGCTTGAAAATAAATGATTTATTATTATTATTATATTTATGAGATAGCCAAAAATATCGAAGAAAAAATATTTCTTCTTGTTCTATTGCTAATGAGGAAAAGTACCTGCTACAATAAGTCGCAACTCTGTCTGAAAATGTTAATTTTAGACCCAGACCAGGTTTTCTTTCTTTGATTCCATTAACTAAAGATAATGCTTTATTTGGGATAAAAAGTATTCTATCTCCTGTTTCCAAACATGGTCTCTCCATGTGCCAAAATTTATTCAAATCCGTTCAACCGTTGGAACGTAAAAGAGGAACAAACAGACACATAATCTATTAATTTAAAGAAAGCCTTAGAAAGAATAGTGTCTTTTGCAGAGATGGACCCCTTGAAACAGTTCTTTGGTGGACCCCTGAGAAAGACATAAATACTTTTAAAGCATAATCAGCTTTATGATGTTTGTAACGCAATACTGGGACTCCTCTCTAGGAGAGGGAATGGATCGTAATCCACCACATGGTCCCAGTACGGGTCGGTGGATGTAAACTCATTTATCATGAATATTTCAAAATAGCCATTTTCTGGGGCCAGTAAAGTCATTAACCTATGTAGATCTTAAAACAACGTTTTAGAAGCACTCAATTACTTCCATTATTTTCTCCAAAGATATAAATAATTTGGAAGATAAATTGTTATTTGATACTTCGTAAACACCGTTTGAGGAGATAGGATAAATTATGTTTTTAGATGTTCCAAGACAAAGGTTCGATTTCGAAAATGAGACAACTTTTTAAGTGGTCCTGGAGTTCATTGCGACCATTGTTATTACATTAACATTATTTATTTATTGTTATGTTTGCCTCGGCCTGGTTCATAATAGAGACATTCGTTAAAACGGGTTAGAGTAAGGTGCCCA
The DNA here is from genome assembly GCA_905147345.3 of Mythimna impura. NCBI lineage: Eukaryota > Metazoa > Arthropoda > Insecta > Lepidoptera > Noctuidae > Mythimna > Mythimna impura. The sequence goes on along the minus strand of LR990357.1, from coordinate 13,774,958 downwards.
TATTTTTCACCTGTAATATCAGTGTATTTCAATCAAAATAAAAAATAAATAAAAAAAAGTTTATTTATTTCTTTATTACACGTACAAAATTATGCAGTTGGTGGCGTCCCCTTTTAAGCATATAGATGCCTGTACCAGGAGGCGCCGCTTTTTTGTATCATACAAGTGTAATAGAGTTGAGACAAGTGTAATAAAGAAAAAGTTACAAGAGTGAAAATGAATATTAATAGTCTAATTCTAGTTTTATCATAAGTCTGTTGGTGTGTGTGTGTGAGAGTGATCGTGCGTGTGTGCTTGTGTGCGGGTCTGTGTGTGTGTGTGTGTGTGTTTGTGAGTGAAAGGGTGTGTGTGGGTGCAGGGTTGTTTTACATGGAAAGAGGTTTCAAGAGAACATACTCTCGACATAAAAGTATATGTGCCCGTCCTGACGGACATGGTCTATCCGTTTGCCATATAAATAGGTATCTGTTCAGACTTATGAGCGTGAAGGAGAAACAGACATATATACACTTATATATACAAACTTTCGCCTACCATATACTAAGACCGATGTAGCTCCTACGAATGAAACAGAGCGATTTTTCAAAATAAATCTGTTCTATATCTAGCGGTCTTGGCAGACGTTGTTCGACTCGAAAGCTGAAAAGTAATTGAAAAAAATTTAGAACCCGATTGTAGCTCCACCTACCGGGTACAATTGTATTTTCAAACCATCCAAATAATAGGGGATAAAGTATGAAATTGCCGTTTTATTGTAATAGGTACTTCGAATTGACATAGAACCTTCATGATTTGAGATTTTTAAGTGAAACTTTTTTCATATGGTACCTATGGTTCTTTTAAAAAATGTGCAACATTCGATTAACGACTTTCAGTTGTTTTTTTTATTCAGCTTAGACAAGAAAGATGGATACTTCGAAAATTCGAGTGATTTTTGAATAGGAGTTCCAACGCGGAACTAACGCGGCAAAAACAGTTCGCAATATCAATGTTGCGTTTTGAGAGGGGATTGCTAATAAACGTACCGTGCGATTTTGGTTTAAACGCTTTCATGATGGAAACTTTGATTTGAAGAACGAACTACGTGGAAGACCGCCCACACAGGTGAATTACAATGAATTTGAAAGAGGTGGTGGAAGCCGATCTGAGCCTAACTACCCATCAGGAATTAGCGGCATGGTTTAACGTTACCTTACTAACAATATTGACTTACTTGCGTCAAATCAATAAAATAAAAAATATGAAAAATGGGTGCCTCATGATTTGACTGATCTTCAGAAAGAAACGCGTGTTGAAACTTGTGTTGCCTTGTTGAATCGAAACAGAAATGTGATGAAAAGTGTATTTTTTACGATAACCGTAAGCGAAAAATGCCATGGCTGACCCCAGGTCAAACGCCACAACAGTGTCCTAAAGCAAAGCTTACCACAAAGATAATGATAACTGTTTGGTGGTCTCAGCATGGTGTTATTCACTATAGCTGGGACCGATCTGGTCAAGCAATAACGGCAGATGTTTACTGTGCCGAACTCCGAACAATGATAGCAAAACTAGCAGCGAAACAGCCCCGACTCATGAATCGATATTCACCATTATTGCTCCATGTTATCGCGAGACCTCATACAGCACACAGCATTATAAAAAGTTAGTAAGTTTGTATAAAAGGGGCAATCTCTGAAACTACTGAACCGATTCTGAATTCCTTCACTAATATGTAACTGCATTATCCTTGAGTACCATGCATTTTTATACCGTACCATACTTTTACGGGGGTGAAGCTGATGACAGAATCTAACATTCCTTGAGAAGAAAAATGATTCTTAAAAAAAACCGTGTCGTACGAGAAAGCGTTACGATCTCCCATGTATAATAACAATGTAACGGTAGCCGGAGTTAATGTTGCTACAGTCATCCCTGTTTATTCCCCAAGGGAGAAGAACTGTGAAAATAAATTATGTTAGATACGAGTTTTTACCCCAGCAACCGCGCAGAAGTTTTTGAAAATAACACGTTCTATATTGCGGAAAAACCAATTTAATTACTTCTGTTATTTTGTTTTATGAACGTAGCTATAATGTGTTAGTGACAAAAGTAGGTAAAAACTGCTCAAAGTTTAAAAAAAAAAATATCATCACAGGAAAAGCCAATATATAATACTAGCTTTTGCCCGCGGCTTCGCTCCCGTCAACTGACTACTATATCCTACTCTACCCTACCTACCCTACTCTACCTACTCTACTCTACCCTACTCTACCCTACTCTACCCTACTCTACCCTACTCAAAAAAAAAGTATCCTATGTCCGTCTCCTGGTTCTAAGCTCCTCCCCACCAACTTTCAGCCAAATCGGTTCAGCCGTTCTTGAGTTATAAATAGTGTAACTAACACGACTTTCTTTTATTTATTAATTTATATAGAAGATAAAATTGCTTCCTTATTAATATGTCTTTTATGCACAACTAAATTATTAAAGTTTCACACTACTAAAAGTAACAAAGGCGACAGTTTGTGAGTATAGGTGTTTTTTGTTAAGGTGGGAAATCATCCAATGACTTCTTCCGTTCTTGGGCGGTGCGGAAAGACGTGCCTGACTTTTACTGACCCTACGGTTTTACTGATATTTTTTTGAGGCGCGCCTGGAACACTACGCGCTGTAGACGATTCTGGCTCGGTCCGGAAGGTTACCGGACGGCTGGATGGCGAGGTACCCATTTTCCGTCGACCAGGCACATGCTTACGGTGGCTGGTAGTCGGGGACGGGATCGCGGCGGCTGGGGTGTGTTGTCCGTTCCCTCACGCATGCACACGTCTCCTTCGCTAGCGTTACTGCTTCGCAGAGGGAGGCGACCCAGGCCACTCTCTCTCATCCTGGACAACGGCCTGTACCAGGCCGATCGCCTCCACGTGTGCATGATGGTTCTACACACCTCCACCGTATGCGCGACCGTGTCCTACAGGCAGGCCGCATAATGATGATATCCAGGCGTTTCTTCCGCTTGAATCCGGTGGAGGAACCTTCTGAACTTACCATGCCCGGTGAAGAAATGCGTCATGCGGAAGGTGAGGACGCCGTGACGCCTCTCCAGTCAATCTTCAAACAGGGGACTTACCACCATGATTATGGCGTGCCCAGCGCTGAGTTGTGACAGTTCCCTATGAGAGTAATATCATAATGACTCTTTGCACGTGTTGGTTTCGACTGTTAGTGCAGAGAGTACCTATCATAAAATAAATAAATAACCTAGAACATACAAATTATGATTTATCTGGTACCTAAGTCACATTTTCTTCGACCCACTTCCGTATGATACAAAACGTATAAATATTGCCTATAAATATACTGGCAGGAAATGAACGAAATTATAATTTAAACAAAATATATTCATGTTAATAGGTACAGCTGGTAATGAGAGCATATTGTTTTCACACAACCGAAATTTATTTCATTAAAAACGTTGGTAAACATTTTATCCGCAAAGGAAGCATCATATGAGAATAATTGCGTCGTACGCAATCGTTTGCGTTTAATAAAGATGGCTCTTTTAATTAAGCAAAATATTTAAATTAACAACGTAACAAAATACTCATTAAAAATTCGCCCCCAGTTTACTTTTGCAACCCCACCAACACGGAATCGTACAATAAATATCTTTTAAGGCGTCTTTAACGGTGTAATTGTACTCTTTTCTGAAAACAAGGGAATGCAATTTTCAGGGCAACGTTATGCATATAATTACATTTTTCGTGCCGACACTTTTCTGTGTGAAAATGTCGTACTTAGCGAGAAGATTTAATAAGTCTAGGGCTGACATTAAAAATATTTCAGCGTTAGTTTCAGCCTTACGCTCGGGTTAAATGATAATTGTTTGAAAATGTGACAAGATTTTTTGCTTTAATTTCGTAAGGACGGAAGCTAATTAGCCGGTGGCCTTTTTTATAATACGCTATCCAGTGAAGTCTGGTTTGTCATTTCAAAATTATTATTTACATTTTTCGTAGGTACATGGTAGAAGGTCAAAAATGCGCTCCTAATTTGATTTCTATTTGTACAGATTAGCAAGCCTTTGCTGTAAGTTCAATTGGGTAGTTGACTCATTTTTAGGTTTCCGTACCCGAAGGATAAAAACGGGACCCTATTGCTAAGACACCACTGTCCGTCAGTCTGTCACCAGAATGTATCTGACGAACCGTGATAGTTAGAAAGTTAAAATTTTCACCCTATAATGCATTTTGGTTGCAGCTGTAATAACAAATACTATGCCGCTATAAAAACAGAATAAAAAAATTGAAAAGAAGCTGCATAGATAATGGGTACGGAACATTTTTTGCGCGAGTCCGACACGCACTTGGCTGGTTTTTATTTATCGTTTGTATCAAAAAGTAAATTTATCTAAAATAACAAATAGATAGAATTGTTTAAATCCATTCAGTATTAAGGACCTTTAAAATTTGGTGGAAGGGGAAATTGTCAAGTATATGAAAGAAAGAAAGAAAGAAAAATATTTTATTTGGCACACATGGATACACACACTGTAAAAACAAAATTTAAGACAAATAAAAAAAAAATAAAAAAAACACAATGTGTGTCTCACGGCTGCGCCAAATAGGTCCAGTTCAGCAAAAATGCCAGACAACTACATGGTAGTCAGTGGTAGTTGCCTGACGCTGGTTTTCAACTGAACCTTATTGAGAGTGAACGGCAGTTATTTACTTATTAGTGTTATGTGTAATGTATAAGTATTATGTGTAAGGTAATTAAATATGTATAAATGTTAATGTGTGATAAATAGTAAACAGGTATTTAGCGTCAGATGTGTACGAAATAATAAAAAAACAATAAAAAAATAAAAACAAAAAATGTCACCAAATTTAACAAGACTGCAAGTAGGTACATGTAAGACACGTAGGGGTAAGTAACCAAAAATCGCCACCATCTACATATTGTGGTTATGTATAAGCCATTTTATATTTCCGTGCAACATTTTCCAAACAGCAGAACCTACCGTTTTTAAAATTCACTTTAGGCGGTTTATATAAATGAGACATTAAGAGTAACTAAATCTAGTTTCCTTTGCGCATCTATCAGGTACTGCCGTAAACGCGTTCTGAAAGTATGGATACTGCTCAGTACTCTTAATGGTGGCGGAATATTATTCCACACCTTAGAAGCAGCGTATCGGAAACTGCCTTTGAAAGCTGCTGTCCTATGAGACTGGGTTGAGAGTTGCTGCGCACAAAGCCTGGGCGCACATTCCCGTCTACTAGCCATCCAGCTGAGCTTGTCGTATAAATACCTCGGTTTCTTAGTTTTGACGACGCCAAAAAGAAGACATGCTAAATGTAACTTACGCCTTGACTTAATTTTCAGAATAAAGTGTTTATTTAGAAAGGGGGTGACATGACTTCTAGGTGGAACTGAATAACAAAAACGTGCGCATGCGTTTTGAACTCTTTGTACAAGTCTATCAGTACGAGCCAGCAAGCGTGGGCCGTAAACCGTATCAGCGTAATTTAATTTAGAGAGAACAAGGGTTTCGACTAGCTGCTCGCGGAGCTTTTCAGACAAGTAGGGTCTCATTTTATACAGCAGTTTCAGGCGATAGAAACAATTTTTCACGGAATCAGCAACATGCTTCTCAAATCTGAGGCTATTGTCCATACGTAACCCAAGATTTCGGGCCTCATCGACTCTTTCAATAGGTTCACCCATTAGGGATAAACTAAGACCTAGAGGTACCTGCTTCAACTGCTGCTTCGTACCAAACAACATATATTTGGTCTTTGATGGGTTTAAAGCCAAGCAGTTTTCGTCTGACCAGGTGGAGATTCTCTCCAGGTCATCGTTCAGGTCTCTAATGGCTGAGTCATAATCCTCCGGTTTGAAAGTATGTGTATCGCCGGCATATATTATATGCCGACGATATACAGTTGTATTTGTCTATTACATATTATGTGATATTTGCATTTCTGAAGACAGTTTATAATATCAGCACAGTATATAATGAAAAGAATCGGCCCCAAAATTGATCCCTGAGGAACGCCCCTTTCTATAGAAGAAAGAGCTGAAATCAGGGTACTCCCATCCGCCAAACGTATCTCGTAGAGATACGTTTGGCGTTGCTTTCTGTTACTGAGGTAGCTTTGGAACCACTGGATTACATTGTCATCAAAACCGTAGTATTTTAACTTTGACAGTAACAGTGAGACATTTATACAGTCAAAAGCACGGGAAAAATCAAGTAGCACCATCACTGTACACATGCCCTTATCCTGGGTAGCCAAAATGTTGTCCGTAACATCCAGCAACGCCGTTGAGGTGCTTCGCTGTTTCCTGAAACCGGATTGTAGTTCTGGTAATATTTTGTTCTCTTCCAGAAACCGAGTCAGTTGACGGCAAACCACTCTTTCCATTACCTTTGATAGACAGGGTAGAATACTGATTGGTCGCAAGTCTCTAAACTCTACAGGGTTTGTATTCTTAGGTAAGGGTTTAACTTTGGCAATTTTCCATTGGCAGGGAAATCTAGCTGTCCATATGGAGTAATTTATAATATGTGTTATAATTGATAAAGTATAGTAACTTTAGATATGCTTACCCTAACTTTGCCAAAGTTAGGGTAAGCATATCTAAAGTTATGTTATCATAACCTTCAGCATTAGACTTTAGATCACAAATAATGCGAGAAACTTCGGCCTGGTCTACCGAAGTGAGTGTGAAAACGGTATCACTATATCTGTTGGACTCATAGAATGATATAAGTGACGCACCAGCTACGGGGTTTCCAGGGACATTAAAAAAAGTGTTATTTATAAAATCTGGGTTCCTAAAATGTGGGGGAAGGTCTTGTCCTTGCTTTGAGGGTGCAAACGTGGCTTTAATGTTCTTCCATAGTATCTTAGGATTTTTTAATTTATTGTTAAAATTATGCCGAAAGTATGCAGCTTTTTCATTGAACAAAGAACTTTCTACTAAGGATTTTAACTGTTTATAATAATTCTTCTTTTGGTCAGACTTACTTTTCCTATACTTGGTTAATGCCCTGTCCCGCAACTTCATCATAAACCTTATAGTGTCCGTAATCCATGGGTGTGATGGTTCCCTAACAGTGGCAGTCTTTAGTGGAGCGTGAACATCAAACAAAGTTGTAATGCAACTGTTAAAAAAGTCGACCATGTCATTAATATCGGACAATTCAGAAGCCCGTTCTATATTTAATTGCGATAAATCTCTGTAAAAATGATCCCTACATATATCTCGTATCGGTCTGAACTGTAATACGAATGGTGTAAATTTGTCCCGCTTTATGTTAAATTCACTTATTATAATGGAATGGCCTCTAATGGAACAAAATGATCCCACTGTCGTGCATCTTGCCTCTAGATCTGTGCACAGTAAGTCGATCAGTCAATCGAACTTAGGATCAACCGTGCCAGTAAAGACACGCACGCACAGGCTACGGTGCAAATAAAATCCAATACCCCCACCACGACCCCCACGGACCGCTGTCGGCCGCGGAGTGTGACGTAGACGATAGCCGGGCACGAGCGGCGCGCGTGCCTCCTCGCACGGCCGAAGCCAAGTCTCATTTATAGCCATAATATCAAATTTTTGCCTGTCAATTGCACATATCAAATCATCATGGCCAGTACCCAGAGACCCTGCGTTGAGGAAGCCAACTTTAAAATATTTACCACTTTTAGGCATCATGAGTAAAATGTAAAATTACTACTTTAATTAACGTTAGGTTTGTCATTACCTGCATTCCGTATTGAAATAAAATTAATCTAGTTGTATTGTCATTTGTCAATATTAAAAAGTAAACAGAATAATAATTTATAAATGTTCCATGAAAATATGTAAATAGTTTAGAGTGTAACGCTGTGTAAAGTATGTTTGTATAAGTAAATACTCGTAATAAAATATGATGAAATCGATTCACGAGTCTAATGTTACGTTGCGTGGCCGTGATACAAACATTTGCTACAATTAACAAGCACAAGAAATACCTTAAATACAACCATGACACTTTAGCAACATGCAATAAAATACAAGTCATGGGTATTATAAAAACTGAGAGAATAAAGTATACAATATAAAATAAAACAACAGAAAAAAAATGTGTAGTGAAGACACTTAGAAAATATTTAGGGCTTAGGGCCATCAGCAACCGGTACCGACATGGGTTCGAAAATGCGCTGTATATCAGCTTCGCAGCGGATTTGAGAAGCAACATCTCCAGGTTTGCGTCGGGCAAGGATGCGACCTCGTTTGCACCATACAAACTGCCAACCGAGCCGAACTCCAATCTCCCGCGCCATCCGAAACAACTCGCGATTATGCTTTGTAAGGCGTTCGTTCACATAAAATCGCATTGGTGTGCCAGGCATACCGAGATCAGCAGTAGTCATGCCTCGCCGTACTCGTGCAGCCTCCAGCATCTCGTTTTTTAGATCGCGGCGCGCCAAGCGCACGACGAGAAAGCGCGGGCGTGTTTCCACTGGCGATGGCTGCGTAGCATTGATTCGCCTGCCTCTAATACGCTCGGCACTCACAATATCGCGAGCCTCGATTTTAACGCCAATCTTAGAGGCGACAAGCATAGTCGCGTGAATGGGGTTTTCACCACTTGACTCTGGTAAGTTAGAGATCTGTATATCGCCGGCAAGTAGCTCCTGATCGCGGTCATTAATGTCACTCCGCAACTGGGCAATTAATTGATGCACGTCTGATGAGTCCTGGGGCTGAACTGATTTTTGGTTCTCCATAGTCGCCACTCTCTCCTCCAAACTGCTCATACGGTCATTTGTGGACTGCAACGCGGATCTGAGCTCAGCCAAATCACTGCGCAGTAACTGAAACTCGCTGCGCACCGTTCTTATAAAATCCTCTTTGAAACTCTTCAGTTCAGTCCTGATGTGCTGGGTGAGCTCCTGCGTGGCGTCTGAAGAGGTGGTATTCGTAGGACTTGCTTCCAAGAGGTCCTCCATGACTGCATCTGCACGCCCTCTAACTGGCGTTTCGGACCGGTTATCCCGCACAACGTTCTTCTCACACTCCGGGCATTGCCAAGTAGACGGTATAGAGCCTGTCTTCCTAATACCGACACACTGCCTATGCATATGAAATGTGACGTCACCAACATTAGGTAACGTGTGTACAAAAGAGACATCGAGATATTCCCACCGTGCCCCAGTACTCATAACAATATTTAAAATGCTAATTCCTGATGAAGATGTTTAAAAAAAAATGATTGTTATTTACTTTGAAATACATATTATACAAAAATAAACACAAGCAAACACCCATTTAGAGCGTACAAAGACAATTACTGAAATAAATAGGACAAATTCCTTTCTGACAAATAATTGTTTAATATAAATAAACACAACAGAAAAAGGACACAGTACCGTAATAAAAAAAACGTTCACAAACAAAATCAGCGAACACATATCAAACTCTCAGCACGTATTCCTAAGGAAAAAACAATCAGTAAAGAGCAAATTAAGCTCACACTCATCAACCGCATTCCTATCAGCGTTCATAGCGGGCTGACGTTGATTTGTTCCTGTGTTGTCCAATCGAGGTGGTAAATCGTAATTACGGTTTGACGTAGGTCTGACGTGCCAGTACGGCAAGCAACTAACTGACATACTGGAATTACGTGCAAGTTTTACTTGCTTAGATAGACTGTGATGTTTTCTTGTTTGTGTTTGAAGGGGAAGAGCAAAAAGGTTGTGTGAAGAAAGGCGTTTTTCACGGCGGTGATTAAAAGGTGTGAAACATGCGGTACATTAGAAAGAGGTGTCTGTTTGTAGGAGAAAATGAAAATGCTTGGCCTGGGGCTAATGATGAAGATTGTGTACTACTAAGACGTAATAGCAATATGACTTGGCAAGACATCTAGTAGAAACTTGAACGTAAGCTAATGACATGTTAAAAAGTCAAAATGTGGTTTAATGTTTTTACGTATCTTTACGGTTACGGATCATGCTCGATTATATAATTCCTCTGTTGCAATTAATATTTAGGGACTATCCAAAAAGATAGTCCTGACAAATAAAATATGTTACGTAATCAACTTTTTATAAATGATTGAAAATCAACAAACCTACAAGAAATCTAGCCTTTGTGCGGCGCGGGCTTGTGGACGACAAGCTATGGATGCCCGCCGTCCGGCTATATAAAGAACCCGGTCCTTTATATAGCCGGACGACCGAGTAATCGACGGAACATAATGTTTCAAAGTGCCTCAAAACCGTAGGGTACCGCCGCCGCCGGCCCGCTAGGGCTACGAAATTTCTGAAAGAGATACCGTAGTCCTGGAACGCATAGAGCAACTGAAGGACACAGGTGGGTTTTACATGTCCTCCCGCTTTACCCTAGAACGAGAAAAGACATTATATGATTTCTTGCCTCAAAAAAAAAAAAACGTTTAGAGGTCTCTAGAATAAGCGAAAAGCCATTTTTTGATTAAAGCTCACAAAACGCGCGATGAATCCAATCATAAACAGAGGGAGTGTGAACTTTGTAGCCACAGACACTTCACAGATTGTCTTGATGTTTCCCATTTGTCGAATTACCCAAGCTGTAGTTTGACCGCAATACTGGCTTTCAAATCAAGATCCGTCATAGTTGGTGAAGGGAGAAACGTTGTGTTTAACTATTTACGACTATCACTTGAGAAACATTCTGTCAATTTTGTGATAGTTTTTGCTTCGTTCTCGGGATAAGTTGTGAAATTAAATGGTTTTAATTAATTACTTTTAAGAAAAAATACGAGATAGAATAAATCATAAAGTGTCTATTTTTTTGGCCGAATCGGATGTAGAAAAATAAATAAATAAGAAACTAAGAAGTATAGAAGTAAGGTTAGTGATAGACTAACCTAGCTACTTCAAGAACTCTCGCGCTGGGACTTGGTACAAGCCATGGTCCGAAGCGAGGAAGAGTGGCAGGCGGCCGCCTCCTTCTGCGAAGCAGTAATGCTAGCAAAGGAGGAGGCCGCACGTGCAAGCGCGAGGGAGCGACAGCCTCATGTCCCGATCCCGATTTTCGGTCACCGTAGGCGCGGGCTTGCGGACGGCGAGCATTAGGTAGCTCGCCGTCCGACCGTCCGTTAACCGACCGGACGGAACTTAAGTCGTCGACGGCGCGTACTGATCCACGCGCTTCAAGGTCAGCAAACCGTAGGGGCCCAGCAGGGTCGAAGCTTACTGGGGCCTAGAGTTTGTTTCTGAAAGGAAAACTCGGCCCTGGGACGAAGGCAAAGAAGGAACAGGAATGGGTTTTAGTCAGTAAAAGTCTGACACGCCCTCCCGTTCCGGCCAAGAGCGGGGGATGTTATTAGATGATTTTCCAAAATACAAAAAAAAACCTATTTCAAGAAAGAAACATTCATATAATGAAAAAGGTCACTAATATGACGAACACCAATAGGAATAGGATGTAGTTGAATAATGATACAAGTATTACACGAAACTGTCTTACATTTCTCTTGAATTGCACATACAAAAATCAACACATATAATCAAACACTAGATATTTATTAGTAGATTACAAATTATTATTAACTCTAACACCTACCTATCCACCTATCGCGTTGAATCCCAAAAACCAAGAGGCGTGCAATCGACCAAATGTTCCGTTAGCCCATCTTAACCCCTCCGTTTTTGAAGGAGAATAAGCGTGTTCTCTGATTGGTTCCTGCCACTTTGCGTCAGCTAATTGCAGAGCCATCACGAATATACTAAAAGGGTAAAGTTGCTAGCGTAAAATATTAAAATAAAAGCTGTATTAATATGAATATGGATTAAATAAATCGATTAAAAAAAATAAAATTCACAAACCCTAATATGATGACTAATATGATGAGGTTAGAGCCTTTTTTTTTCTTGTAGATATCAAACTTCTCACGCTCTGGGTGAAGCGAGAGGTAGTGTCCTGTGTATCACCTGTGTTCCTTCATTGCCTTTTGTGTTCCAGAGCTACAGTAACTCTTCCGAAAATTCCGCAGCTCAGTATAGAGGCTTCATGATAATACTGCATTTGAAAAATATACAATATAGTAATAGCAGCTCTTAGCGTCGATAAATTCGAAAGTAATGAAGAAATCATATCAAATTTTTGTTCAAGTGATCCTGCTTATGTTTGAATTCAAATCAGTTTACGACGTACAAAGTTATCAAGGTACTTAAGCGTTCCTCGAAAGTTCTATCAAATTCCCGGAGCGTCGGGTCTAAAGAGAAAGCCAAATTATTCAACAAAAAGCAATCTACTAGGTACGTTTAAACATTTCTTGAAAATAACTGTTGACATGGTCCACATTGACAGTTTCAAAGAATTGTTTGTCACGACTGTCAAAGTATAGTACAGAAGGTCGAATTCAAATACAGAACATGAAATCACTACTCCGACAACGAATAGGAGGCTAAGTGGTTGAGCGCGCAACATCTGTCACGGAGGTTATTGAAAACCAACTGTTTCTATACACCAATTGTGTCGTAAAGCTAAAAAAGGGTGATACACAGAGTTTTCGGAAAAGTGTTGAAATGTCATCTTTAGTCCGCGGAGACGTTTCTGTGGTCTATAACCCCTAACGAGAGGCACAAGAACCTAGACGCGTACAAACTATTTTTGGTGATAACAGATTTTCATTGCTGAATGCTACATATCAGCCGCAAACAAATACGCTTGCCTTTGCTATACGTGAAGATTTTATAGATATTCCCTGGTAAGAAAAAAATAATGAAGAATGGAACACTTTCCATTCTTCATTAATTTTTACTTATGCTCGGATTTTCCTTGCGTGATCGCATCAGAAATGAAGATATCCGCAGGAGAACCATGGTTACCGACATAGCCCGAAAAATCGCCTAACTTAAGTGGCAATGGGCAGGGCACATTGTTCGTAGAACAAATGGTCGATGGGGACGAAAGATTCTATAGTGGCGACCACGTACTGGAAGACAGCGTTGGCAGGCCTCCCACAAGGTGGACCGATGACCTGATAAAAGTCGCGGGAATACAATGGATGCGAGAAGCATCGGACCGGTCGTTACTAGTAGTAGACCTCCCCCAAAGGCCTAAATTCAACAGCGGACGTCTTTCGGCTGAAATGATGATGATGGTGATGATATTTTCCCTTGTCATATAAAGCTTGACCGTCTGTATTACTTTGTGCGTCTATGGCTAGAGGCCCGTCACAAACCTTTTGTAAAAGACGTTCGTTGATATAAAGGATATTGTTATCTCTTGTTCGCTTAGTGCCTACCTTTGTAGTGTTTACCGTGTTTCTAAGCGTTCAGTTTTCATTCCGGTAAAGTGGGTACTCAATGAATTCTATCTATGTAGGTCAATCGAAAACTGGAGGCCGTTCCCAATCGAAATGTAGATTATATTTATTTTTTGCGACTGGCATTTTTAAGAAAATATTTTCTGACATTTCTAGGTTATTTGGAATTCATAACTATTATGTTTACGTTGAATACTGGTTTACTTTGAAGAATATTTAAGTAGGAGTTCTAATATTTCTTCTTCTATCGTTATTTTATGTAGCTATTGATTTGTTTTCATGCTTAGATTTATAGTAGGACTCGGCTAGCCGGGTGAATAGCCTAGTCCTACTACAAAAAAGTAACTATTGCAAAAGTGTAAAAGCGAAACCCGGGGCTCTGGGACGAAGGCAAAGAATTCCTTCTTTGCCTTCGTCCCAGAGCCCCAGCAGACGCACCGCAGCAGGCAAACGATCAACCACTGCGCCAACCTGTTGCCCCGGGATGAAGGCAAAGAAGGAACAGGAGTGGGTTTTTAGTCAGTAAAAGTCTGTCACTATCCCCCGCTCCGCCCAAGAGCGGGATTTGTCATTAGATGATTTTCCCACCTAAAAAAAAACTATTGCAAAAAAAAATATGATATTTCAATTATTTTACAACCCTAGTGTCCGAGTCCTTGGCACTGTAAGTGATTAGAATTGCTAAAATTGTTTAGGTCTGTATCGAGTTTAAAATTTAATCATTTAGAGCTGTGAGATACAACAGAACATAATATGTTGTGAGAAGATTTCAGAGAGTCAACACACATAGGAATACATTCGCATATAACATAAGCATAATAAGCCTTTTTTAATGTTCCCATTGCTGGGACTCAGGCCTCCTCTCTAGGAAAGGGAATGGGCCGTAATCCACCACGTAGGCCCAGTACGGGTTGGTGAATGTCACATGTCTTCGAATTTTTTGGTTCTAGGACATGCCGGTTTCCTCACGATGTTTTCCTTCACCGTTTTGAGAGCAGTGATGTTGAAATAAATTACACAAAGTAATGCGCCTGGCTGGGTTTGAACCAGCGACCTGTAAGTGGGGGCCGTTACTACTCGACCTCCACTGCTCGCATATACACGTCGCAATGTTATAACTTTTTTTTAAGACATTCAATAACTCCTCCCGCCCTGAGTGGAGAGAGAGAGCCAAAAAAAAATGAATAAACCCGCAGCTTGCATAGTTTTTAGCTGGTACCTATTAGTACCTGGTCTCCACAACACAGTAATTGGGTAACATGATACCCCTTGGCAAAACCGGTGTCATATTAAATAGACAGATATTCTATATTATATATTTTTTCTTTATTCTTTTTTTTATATATCTTGGTTTCTTGACTATACCGTAATGACTAACAAATGACAGCCGGGACCATTGGCTTAACGTGCCCTTACTTTATTACTTTGCCACGAGCTCCTGGTAAAACAGATGTGTCTTTGTTATTTTCACCTAACTCCTAAACGGCTTGACCGATTCGAATGAAACTTCTTGTGTATACTTGTGTATCCTTGGACGGGCAACAATCGGATCCTCAGTTTTATTTTCTAACGAAAAGCCAAGTAAGTATATAATATACCTTTTAATATAAGCGAAGTAACGTCTAAAGCAAGTTAATAATACCCGTCTAAATGCCCAGTACTTAATAGATATGCCAGTTTCAGGGGCGCTTTCGGTCCAGCAAAGTCTGGGAATTTCGCTGTTTGAGAAATCTCCCCAATAGATGGGTTGCGTCCGAACTTTCATACCGCTAAAGTACTATAGCTTAAAACTTGTACTTACCTAAAGTCCATTGTGTATTATTTACTTAGGAATTGGTATTTCAATACTAGGCTTAATGTATTTACAAAATGGAGTATTTAGTAGGTCAGGTAAAGGAAACATTGAGCTCAAAAGCTTGGTAAATAATAGGAATTTATTGCCGTTGGTGGAACAGTTTTTGTGAAAGGATACCATTTAGCTGTAGACTACAAAGAGCTAAATTAAATGGTTTACCGTTAAACTAGCTGCTGTTAGCGAGTTCACTCGTGTGAACGTAAAAAAATGTCCCAGGAAATCAGAATCTCGAGATAAAAAGAAATCCTAAATGCTATTTCAAGACATGAGTCATATCCATAAGTCAAACATTGAAATCCGTTCGAACATGAAGAAGTAACAAATATACACACCAACATTCACTTTTATATTATTAGTGAGATCATATAATATATATTATATTATATGATCTCACTAATATTATAAAAGTGGTGTTGGTGTGTATATTTGTTTGGTGGTAATGGTGCCTGTTTGAGGAATTCATTTCTTCAAATAATAATGATAAAAAAGGAAGTTAGTATTAGCGTAACAGTTGACAGAATGGAGTGGAAAAAGAAAACATGTTGCGACTAACCCCAAGTATCTAACGTGGGATGGAAATCGAAATACAATAATGATTATTCTATTTTTAAATCGGGTTACTGACCTCTATTAAATGGGAATTATGAGAATTCTTAAATTTTTTCAACACACTTGGTCAGAAAGTGACTCTTATTGCACTGCACTTAGGTATATAATGGCACTCGTTACCAAACTGTGACATTTTGATTACCATTACGCACTAGTGCTATAATGTAGTTAAAACCTTTTTGTTCAACCTCTTTGTTCGTAAAACAAATTTTGAATTCGAATGCGTTCAATAGTATACAAATTAGTGTCTTGCTTACCTACTTATTTCATCCAATTTCAAAGTAAAAATGGACAAATTTAACTTGTACAAACGATTTAATTAATAAAAAACATTTAGTAAATAAATCGTACATTCAAATATTTTTTTTTTTTTGTGGTCTATGGCCGCCATTTTAAGATGCGCGCGGTTTTTGGCGTGATTTTTTTTATTGCAATGAAGTTCAGTGGCTGTATTAATTAAATAAAATTAAATACTACAAAATCATTGGAAAATGTTACATCCATATTCTATTGTCACCACGAAAGACATTATCGTAAAAACTTTTCACGCAAGAAAACATAAACGTAAGACTAGGCAGTATGATCAAAATACCTTAGCCTTCCTCTAGGGGTAAATAAAAAAAAAATTATGCGCGCCCTTATGAAAACAGATTTTTACCGCCATGTCACAGAAAATTTTACTAGTTTTACTGTTGTTTTTTTCCAAGTGTATTGAAAAACGTCGTATGACACACGTGAGTAAATCGGGATCAACTTTTTTACTATTTAGGATTTTTTGAAATTATGTATCAGAAGTACTTCGCACATGGGTGGAGCGAAAAGTTAGGTTTGTATCTAAATAATGATAAATACGGGTAAATTATTTCTAAACACCATAATTTAAGCATGCTACCAACCAAGTATGAATCAAAATAATACAAACGATAATTAAAGCCGCAGATTTCAATAAATCAATTAATAATACCGTAGCTCATACTAGAAATTCATTCCGTGCCGCACAATATATTTCATTAAGGATTTAAATGTAGCCTGTACAAACCTTTACATAATTGAGGGCCAGTACTGTAATGTTCGATCATTTCCATCGAATTGATTCTCTTGGGACTGGTTGAAACCTCAGAACAGTTATTGAGTCTGTTTAATTACAAGTTTTAGTTATAAATGTTTGATACAATTTAGGTCTGAATTATCTTGATAAATAAAATAAGGTTTATATACACGCAGTAACTGATTGAGTAAGTTCTGCGGATTAGCAAGTTTAAATACGATAATAAAATAATATTAAAGTTTAAAAAAAAAAAAACCGAACGAATTTTTATTATACACTAGCTTCTGCCGGCGGCTTCGCCCGCTTTAAATTGGAATAGTACTTTATGATATAAGTGTGTAATGTTAGTGATTACCGTCGAGGCGGTATTTAGACCCGAGCCGTGGCGAGGGTCTTAAGAGAGCCAAGAACGGTAATCTTTAATTACTCACGTGTGTCATACGACGTTTTTCAATACACTTGTGAAGAAAACAACAGTAAAACTAGTCAAATTTTCTGTGACATGGCGGTAAAAATCTGTTTTCATAACGCGCGCATATTTTTTTTTATTTACCCCTAGAGGAAAGCTAAGGTATTTTGATCATACTGCCTAGTCTTACGTTTATGCACCGTTTATGTTTTCTTGCGAGAAAAGTTTTTACGATAATGTTTTCGTAGTGACAATAGAATACGGATGTAACATTTTCTAATGATTTTGTAGTATTTAATTTTATTTAATTAGGTAATACAGCCACTGAACTTCACTGGAATAAAAAAAATCACGCCAAAAACCACGCGCATCTGAAAATGGCGGCCATAGACCACAAAAAAAATACAAATTTTATTTGAATGTACGATTTATTTACTAAATGTTTTTTATTAAATAAATCGTTTGTACAAGTTAATTTGTCCATTTTAACTTGTAAATTGGATGAAATAAGTAAGACACTAATTTATATACTATTGAACGGGAATTTTATTCGAATTCAAAATTTGTTTTGCGAACAAAGAGGTTGAACAAAAAGGTTTTAACTACATTATAGCACTAGTGCGTAATGGTAATCAAAATGTCACAGTTTGGTAACGAGTGCCATTATATATCTAAGTGCAGTGCAATAAGAGTCACTTTCTGAGCAAGTGTGTTGAAAAATATATAACCTTCATCATTTAGTGATAAAGTAACATTCTTCTGATGAAAGAATTTTTAAAACCTGTCCAGTGGATTTTGAGTTTATTCATCTATATGTCGTGGCCAGATCTTAGAATTAATCACTTCATGATATGGTCAACGAAAACTGGCTAAATCGATTAAACATTAACATTTGAGTCAATCCTCGATTGGCCATATCATTGATGTAGGATTTCTATGATAATAAAAGGTCTAAAGAAAATACGCCAAACGAGGATTAACATATCATAAAACTTTAACGTTTAAAACGATCTGACCAGTTTTACTTGGTGTCATGAAGTGATTTTTGACAATTGCTAAGATCTGGCCACGACATATTTAAATAAATGGAGAAACCGACTAACTGACATTATCAACGCACAGCCGAAACTACTTTAAAACTACTAAAAATTTTGACAAGGCTTGCTTTTATAATGACGGCAAAGTACTAATAAGGTGTTTTTAAAAATTCAACTTTTAAGGAGGTTAAGAGGGAGAAATTCGTTTGTATACAAAAACTTATTAAATATTTTGGTATATTGGCAACTTAGCACAAATAGTATAACCCAAGTAAATAAAAAAGGATCATTATTGATCATTATTCTATTATTTTCTTAATATTCTTTTGTATTTTTATGCACCTGCCACATTTTCTCTTCACCACCCTAGGTTGACTGGTAGAGAATGCCTAAGGCATTAAGTCCGCCTTTGTACTTTTGTGTTGCATGAAGTTTTAATAAATAAATAAATATTCATTATTCAAAACGATTTCTGTGAAACGATTTAGGGAATTTAAAAATTGTATGGGAAAATCTTGTTTCTTGGGTTATTTATTGATATTTCTTTGAGTAGTTCCTTCACTGTAACCTATGTAGAAGAAATTATGAAATTCATGCAAACGAGGTCGCGGGAAAAGAACCAGTTACAAATAAAAATCTTTCCTTTTAGGGTTCCGTACCTCAATAGGAAACAATGGAACCCTTATAGGGTCACTTTCATGTCCGTCTGTCCATCTGTCTGTCTGTCTGTCTGTCTGTCTGTCAAGACCCTTTATCTCGGGAACGTGTGGAGGTATTGAAGTAAAATTAAAACCTTATACTCTGGTCTACGGTCCCTTGAAACTGTGAACAAATCAACCTTGTAAGTTAACGAAAAAAAAAAGATATGGCCGTTTATGTTGCAAAAACGTATTTTTCGATACTCTCAAGGGAATCAAAATTAATAGGGTACTTTCCGTTGTCCTAGAATCCTGAAATTTAGCATGAAGCAAGGTCTCATAGCATAAGTATAGGAAAAAATATAAAAATAAATAAATATTAAACTTGTAGTTACATCACAAAAAAAAAACTTTTTTGCGATTCGTAAAAATCTTTGAGACTCAATTCGGAAATTTAACTGTTTTTATAGATAATTTTTTACTGAACCCTCAGTACGCGAGTCCGACTCGCACTTGCCCGGTTTTTTTTTTTTTTTATTAATGATAGGCTCGCGTTTGACCACCATCTCACCTGATGGTAAGCGATGATGTGGTCGACGATGGAGCACGCTTGCCTAGAAGTAGCCTATTCACTCTTGACTTAAAGACCCCTAAGTTGTAGCTATCAGGAAACACAGACTCCGGCAAGGAATTCCACTCCTTGGCTGTACGCATAATAAATGTGTTCTTAAAACGTTTTGTGCGTATGGGTGGGATGTCCACCATGTACCGGTGGCGCAACGCCGTACGTCTAGTGGTCCGATGATGGAACGGACTTGGCGGAATTAGATTGTGCAATTCCAGTGCACACTCCCCGAAATGTAAACGATAGAAAACCGACAGGCCAGCAACTCGGCGGCGATGTCCAAGGCTTTGGAGCTTCGACTCAACAAGTGCATCATTGCCAATGATCCTCTTGGCTCGCCTCTCAATTGACTCTATCGCATCAAGCTGGTATTTGGCAGACCCGTCCCAAAGATGAGAGCAGTACTCCATACACGATCGAACTTGCGCTTGATAAAGTTTTAGCAGCTGTTCCGGCGTGAAGTACCGTCTGACCTTCGCGAGGATTCCCAGCTTTTTTGCTGCCAGTTGAGCCTTTGCTTCGATGTATGGCCCAAAGTTGAGAGTTGACGTCAGCGTAACGCCAAGAAGATCAAGATGGTCGGTTATTGGCACGGTCACACCTCGGAAAGATGGAGCCGGGTGGAATTGACTCCGTTTAGCGGAAAAAAGACACGCTTGGGTTTTAGTTGCATTGAACTTGACCAGATTGGCATCGCCCCAATCGGAGACCGCCTTCAAGGACGAGTTCAAGCGTTCAACCATAGCCTCTCGGGATGACTGGATCTGTGACCCACTAGCGCGTGCGTCAGCCACATATTTCTCGGCAACAGTGCTGTCGTCTGCATACCCAAAGATACCGGGTTTAAGTAAGTCATTTATGTGCAGCAAAAACAGTGTTGCCGAGAGTACCGACCCCTGAGGGACCCCGGCATTAATATCCATTTGACCGGACGAGCAGCCATCAACGACCACTCGGATGGATCGATCCCTCAAGAAGTCTGCGATCCAATCACACAGACCAGTGGGTAGACCGAAGGAAGGAAGCTTAGCAATGAGGCTTTCGTGCCAGACCCTATCGAAAGCCTTCGAGATATCAAGGGAGACGGCAAGCGCTTCCCCATGCTTCTCGATGGCTTCGCTCCAGATGTGAATGGCATACGCTAGAAGGTCCCCAGTGGACCGATTTTGGCGAAAACCGTATTGCCGGTCACTGAGGATGTCGTTAGCTTCTAGGTATGCCAGAAGTTTCTTGTTTAGCACCCGTTCCATACTCTTACAGAGGACGGACGTAACAGAGATGGGTCTGTAGTTTGCCGGGTCAGCTCGACTGCCCTTCTTGGGCACAGGCTGCACGTTAGCTTGCTTCCATGCAATCGGCACTTTTCCAGTCTCATATGAGATGCGAAATAGGCGTGTCATGATCGGAGACAATTCAGGCGCACAAGTTTTAAGCACAATAGCTGGTATCCCGTCGGGGCCGCTAGCTTTGTTCACATCGAGATTACGCAGGACCCTACGAACGTCCTTTTGATGGATACGAACGTCTGACATCCTCGTCGCGCATCCATCAGGAGAAACAGGTGGCCGTGCGTCACCAGAATTCAGACGTGAAGATTCCGCAAAAAGAGAGGCAAACAAGTTTGCTTTCTCCTCAGCGGTGTGAGCCAGCGACCCATCGGGTTTCAGCAATGGCGGAAGTGAGGGACGGCAGAAGTTCGATTCAACCGACTTAGCCAGGGACCAAAACGCTTTACTACCTGCGGGGTATGAAGCAAGTTTGCTCCCAATTCTGCTTATGTGGTCAAACCGAGACCTCTGCAACACCTTCTTGCAGGACTTGGCAGCCCTGTTAAAGGCCTTCTTCTTCTGAGCCACGTCGCTTGCTTTGCGCGTACGAGCGTCAGCCCAAGCTCGATATGCCGCGTGCTTAAGCGCGTCTGCGCGATCACATTCGGCGCCAAACCATGGACGAGCTTGGCCAGACATAGTTACGTCAGAGAATGGGATGAAGTACTCCATCCCCTGCCGCAACACATCCGTCACGGCATCTACGCACGACGAAGCATCATCTGAAGAAAAGCAAGTGGGCTGCCAAGGATAGCATGCGAAAAAAGACCGCAAGCCATCCCAATCTGCTGACCTGTATCGCCAAACCCGCCGGGTGCCTCTAGGGCTGGGATCGGGCGGGGAGTAGACAGACACAGACTTAACCAGACAGTGGTCGGAACTGCCTAAAGGCGAACATATCGACACAGAGTAGCGGTCTGGATCTGTTGTCAGCAAAAGGTCCAGGCAATTGGCTGTGTGCGAATCCACATCCGGCACCCTCGTTGCCCCCTGGACCAGCTGGGCGAGATTTAATGCTAGCGCTAGCTTTCGCACCTCTCGCCCAGCGTGGTCTGTGGACTGGTACGGGAAAAGCCACTCTTGGTGGTGGGCATTAAAATCCCCCAGTAACACCAATTGAGCAGAAGGGTACCGCTGCTGAGCCGCATCCGCCGCCTCACTCAGATGTTGTGTGAGCCCGGATGTCTCTTGATCTCCGCTGTGCGAGCGGTAGACACAAGCGTAGATTATTTTATCTAGGCCTGTTTCCACCAAAGTCCAAAGCGTCGAGAACCTGGAGTCCTCAAGGTTACGGAGACGCCGATAGCAGATGTCGTCCCGGGCGTACATACATACACCCGCACGTGGTTTGAAGTTGTGCTCCAAGGTAAAACCTGGGTAAGAAAGGTACCACACGTCGGACGGACCTCTGATCTGCGTCTCCGAAAGGAAGAAGAGAGCTGGTTTTTCAGTCTCGAGGTGGTGGTGGACTGCGACGAGATTTGAGTGCAGACCTCGTATGTTAATGAGGTGCACTTTGTGAGAGAGGGAGTGCAACCGCTGTCTAACTTGTCTCTTACTTTTCCTTTTCATTATTTGAGTGAAGGGAGGAGAGGAGAAGGAAGTGAAATGAGGTTCCACGCAGCTAACCCTCAGGCACGCACTGAAAGGACGACATCATTGGGGGACTAGTCTGGAGACTGCGGGGACGCCCGAGCCCCCCCGGGAATGTCCATCGGGCCCTCTCGTCTGGTCGCCAACCAGCACGATGGCGCATTCCGGGATTTTTCGACAGTTGGCGGGGCAGCCTTTCATGTGTGGCTAGCACATTACTTGGGCCCCCAGCTACCTGCGGTCGGCCAGCGGCAACCGTGCCTCGGATCCCGCTACCCTCCGCGACTAGCCTCCCGATTCCTCCCCATCAGCACGAGCCAGGATGGTCTGCTTGCACTGGAACAGCTATTTCGACCCAACTCCTCTAGACTGGCTACACTGAGCATCATACCGGAACACGGCCAGGCCGTTTGGCGGTACGTCTTTGCTCAGTGGGTGGTCGCAAGCCAACGGTCGAAACCTACCACCAGTTAGTGTCACCTGATTAGCACCACCCGGGGACCACGTGTAGGGACTTGCTTCAGGTATTCTCCTACGGACGCGGGTGACTCGGCCCCCAAAAATTATTTTATATAGGCTGATATTATACCTAATATCAGCCTAAATATAGATAAGGCTACTAATGATACTAATGATATCCAAATGTTGTGTTGTGAGAGTTAAGGAAGACTAATCGACTAAGACTAACCGTGATACTGTGTATACATACACACATACATCAGAGGATAGTTCGAATCTGGTTTTTCAAGCAATAGAACACGTTTATTCATGTAGTGTGCAGCAACAATTACTATGTGAGTTTTTGGCCTCGCACAGATTTTAATGTTATTTTCCATACTTATGTATTTCTATTGTATACGAATGTGTGACGTACTAATAAACGTTTTTTTATTTTTTTCTAGTTTGATTGTTTTGTTTATTTTAACGGCAATTTGAAATGAGGATCAAATATTCAGGTACTTAAAAATTTAAAACTCTTTGTGCCTGTGTGTTTGCTAATCAATCACGTACACCACAAATACTGAACGAATAGAGTTAAAATTGACATAGGTATGGACAGAACAAAATATATTTTCGAACCCAGTAGTAGTATCTCACGGGATTATCTTCAGCTTTTATGCCAGCGAAGCCACTAAAGTGCGTTTTTTAATCCCAGATAATGATTTGACAAGTCCAAATGTCAAACTCCAGAAATATGTTGCCTGCTTTTTGATACAAGTGATGTCTCCAAATTCGATTTTTTTATACCGGTTCTTTTAATAATACAACCTCTAAGGAAAGTAGGCCCAAAATACGATAGTGTTTGTTAATAGCAAAGTCTAATATGAATTGAAGATTGAAATAATTAGAAATATTCAAAAATATTACCATATTTTTTTATACTCGGACTTTTACTTATACTGAGAACTCACAAAACCGTTTTTACCCGCATCCGCTGCGGTTGCGGGCCCGCAGCTTCTGTAGAATGCTAGAGATATATGTATCCCGCTCCCCGCTGCACCGGCGGGCAACTAGTAGAATGGTGTGGGCCACGGTCACCCGCAGCCTCGGCAGGTTGCGCCCGCACTCTCTGCGGTCGGTTAACACCCGTAGTGGCCTTCAGGGGGTAGAAAAATCCGATGCGAAATCCAAAAATCGATTGATGCACCCAGAACTTTATAGGCCTTCTTTTTTAATTTTTATGTGAAGTAAGTATAACGCAACAGCTCGTTTCTGGTGTATGTCCACGGTGGTCTGGAGCTCAATTGATAATGAACCGCCCGTCTTGCGATTGTCATCTGCCAAGTTTTCAAGCGATAACCCCAACTGCGACGGCTGTATAACCACACAAAACTCCGGTCTCGTGAGTTTAGAAATAAACTAGCTCCACCGTGGCGGGCGCGGTTGAAAACCGGTTGAAAATCATGAATTCTTAGCCACTTTCTTTTACCAGGGAGCTCCAGTCACAACACAATTTTATATCCGGTTTACAAGAGCGGAACGAGACAGTCTCAGTTTATGCTTTAGAATTTAAAAAGTTATCATCATTGGTCGTCAATATTTTTTCAAGATGGGAATTCATCCAATGACTTCTCCCGGTATGGGCGGGTAGGAGGGCGTGTCAGACTTTTACTGCCTAAAACCAGATCGGCTCTACTGAGCTCCTCCGGTTTGCTGACATCTCTTTGAAGAGCGAGTGGATCACTAAGCGCTGTCGACGAATGGGGCTCAGTCCCGGCAATTACCGGACTGCTGGACGGCAAGCTACCCATTGCTCGACGTTGGTATTGACATTGTGGTAGTCGGGATTGGGGTCTCGGCGACTGGAGCGAAAAGATGTTCGTTCCCTCACTCGTGCAGCCTCCTCCTTCGCTAGCATTACTGTTTCGCAGAAGGAGGCGACCCCCTTCCATTCCTCCTCGCTCTGGACCCTGATTGTTTAATTTTAACTATTGTTAGTTTTCAAACCGAAGTCCTATCATTACCTATTATTAAAGTTGTAATAAAATGTCAGCAAAAATATCACTGAGTAATTCTATATTTTTGTCTGGGTTTGGTGATAACAAATCGAGACGAAAAAATAAAATGACGCAGCTTTTGCTAGTCTTTAATTCTTTGGCTTAAATTATATTTTATTTTATGAGTTAGACATTTGCATCTTTCAAATTACCTTCAGAAAATACAAAAACTTACCATAATTAGTTGCATTTTAAAATGAAACTACTTTTACGAATATTTTCGGTTTTTTTTGTTCAATATCGGTTGCGGTACCTCACTATTTATGAAATGGAAAAAACATGCAACATTCGAATTGTCAAATCATTATCTCTTATTAAAAAAACAGACTTTAGTAAAAACTAGCATGGTACCTAATATGTGAATATATGTAAATGACATGTTTAATGAAACTTAAACTAGATTATTTCACCCAAATACAATAATCTTTATTAAAACCAAAAAAAATATTAATAAGTTTTAGAACAAAACGAGACCCAGCCACTCTAACATGAAACAAGATACTCTCCAGCCACAATATCGTCTATATAACTTCCTAATAGGATACTTCAAAAATCTAATCCCATCTCCCAGATTTTCGATAATGGCACAACAAGCCATTACGGTCTTACGACTAAATAGCAATACGAATAAATACTCATTTAGAGTACCAACGAGAGGTATTTACTTCTATTGGGAGTTGGGTATTGTGGCTAAAATAGGCTCTTTTATTGGCCCATCGGGGGTCTTCGGCATCTATCGGAAGCTCTCGGAGGCATTCGGAGGCTATCGGAGCTCTTCGGCTTCTGCGTATAAACAATGTTCCTTTGTTTCAGTACTGTTAAGCAAGTTATTTATGTGATGAACACGACACGGGAGAAATGTGGGGTGCTGGTTGTGCAGATTTGTGATGTATGGGCTCGCAGGAGATTGGTTTCCAATTGCATTGGAATTTTGGACGTATAGTGTGAGATTGTTTAGATTTAGTGTACCTTGATTTGGCTTCTAAGAAGTTTAGACGGTTAGTAAGATATTCACACTAACTACCAAGTAGCAAAAAAAAATGTTTTAAATCATGTATGTTGTTATTTATCTGCCATATAGATTTTTAACTGAAATTGCTCATCGTCGTCATTTAGTCCAGCTTTTAGTCCAACCGCATCCAGTTATAGGTAACTACTAAGTATCTGTAACTTAGGCTTTCTCTTCTATAAAATAATAATTCGTAGTTTTTATTTTAAGGCCCTAGCTCCCGAGCAGTACCATAAAACAGTGACTTTCTGAAGCAATAGGCTTGGTCAAAAGATTTGAAAAATAAAAAAGATTTTTTTTCGTATGACTAATACTATTGCTAAAAAAAAAAAAAATTAACAACATGATATTTTTTTGCTTGTTTTCCCTACTCCTTTCAACGGCTTTAATCTTTAAAAATAGGTGTCTTTACACGAAAAAATTGTTGGTTAAGTGTTCTTCAAAATGTACATAGCATAATTATGTAAATCAATCAATATTTTGCAAAGAAAATGATTTTTAAAGGTCAGCGGGGCTCTAAGCGGGCGCAGGCAGCAGTAAGAGTATGTGTGCATTTAACTCCGGCCAGATGTTAAAGGGACTAAACGCCTTAATAATATGTCATTTGGACACAAACTCATTTTAAATTATGAATTTGTGAACACGACATACCTAATTGTTGTGCCACATAAATTTCCTTTCTGGAAAAAACAGCGCCTATATTTTCTGTTTAACTCACATTTTTTCACGAAACGTTGTGTAATAAATATCATATTTTATTCCATACATTATTACCCTTTAGCCGGTAGGTACGTCACATTCGACGTATTTCCGTCGTGACCTAGTAATAATTTAACACACGTACATACTGGGCTTGCATAAAGCAATATACGCTTGCTTTCGTTTTCATCGGAAACGTTTTTCTTTTGGTGAGAACAATTTTTGTTGAAAACATGAAGTACCTTCACTTAACATAACGTGGGATAATGGTTAACCATGAGCCTTTAATTAATTTAAAAAAATCTAAAGACATGCAATCTTTGAAGTATGTACTGATTACGAAAATTCATTCACTGTTATAAAATTACCCTGCACGTAGAAAAAAATTACCATGGAAAAAAATAATATATTATTAGGTATATCATTTTGGGTAATGGCTACATATTGGTGCATAGTTAAAAAACGGAGTTTAATAAGACAAAAATCAGCTCTTTTATAAAAGCCTTAATTACATCAAGATATTAGATCAAGATGCAAATGCGTCTTCATCAACCAGCCACTGATATTGACATTTTTTTTTCTTTTGGCAGAATAATTTTAATGTTTTTGCAGTATTTGGGTCGAGTTGGCCTTCTTGGCAAGCTTAACTGAAGTAGTCAAATTTAATAAACAAAGCTATACCGATTTTACAACATCAAATGAACATTATTCGGAAAAATCCCACCAAAACTCGATGACCTTAAAGATGACATCCAATATTTTATTTATATGATATAAACTAGTGCTTGACTGCAATCCCCTTTGATGGTAAGCAGTGATGCAATCGTTGATGGTGAATTGCACTAGTTTAAGAGCCTATTCACTCTAGCCTTGAAGACACGTAAATAATATTCAAACGGGAAGACCGCTGCAGGCAATTGTTGACATTGACATTCTCTTTGGTCTCCACTCATTCTTGTAACATATTTCTCTCGAGATATAATCATATTTGCATCAACTTCATCAGGTTCATAAACAACACTCGCTTCCTTTGTCCGGTGAGTCTGTGATATATGTCTGGGAACGTAGATCATGGAAACAAAAGACATACGACATGAAAGAAAATGGTTTGTGACAAATGACTACAGGGTGTGTTGTTTGGGGCTGTTTCTCACCCATTGTTGATAAGTTCTTAAATTCACAGAAAGGGATCGCACACCCATCACACCCTAAACTATTTAGTCTAAAAGTAAGAAATTTTTCATATAATGATAATTTTTATTAGAATTAAAGTAATATGAAGTGTTTCTGAATTGGTTAAATTGGCGATAAATTTTGAATATAAGTTTAAATAATTTTCACTACTGGAAATAATATACGCCGATGACGTCGACGTGTTCAAAGTCAAAGTCAAAAAGTTTTTATTTCACATAGGCCTACATGGGCACTTATAAAACGTCAGAAGCTAGTGCATTCTATTATATGTCCTTTGAGTACAATCACTAACTACATGTAGCTATCCTAGCAATATATAGAATTAGCTACGGTATTAACAGTGACACTATTTAAGGTAGTATTTAAATTATAAAATAATGACACTATAATATCGCATTGGGTCTAGCCTGCAAAGATATTTGTAAAATTTATGAACTTGCTGCATATTTTCATGTATCTTAAACAGTGACAAGAAATGTTGAAACTGAGAATACCTGTAATTTCGGTCATGAGCAGAGATATACGTATCTAAATTTTCAATAAAAACATCAGTTTCCGTAGTATACCATATCGTTCTTTCTTCTATGATCTTAGAATAGAACTGCACGGTTCAGTTCCAGGCGAAGAGCTACTCGTAGACCACATGAATGCGAATGTTGTCGCAGTAACTGAAACAATTTAATAAACAGGTACGCCTAGTTATTTGCGTAACGCTACGAAAATGGAACTAGCTGTTATTTTGTATGAAACAATATTAATTATATGTCCATACACTTTCTTCAATTGGTAAGATTATTATGAAACTTAAATAATTATAAGACGACAGATTACATAGCTAAGGTAGCAGAATTTACTTTCAAACTGGATGAGGTAATCCGGTGGAGAACCAAAGTTGTCGATGTACCTAACAGAATAAACCAGCTGAAGTGGCAATAAGCCGGTCATCAGCCAGAACCAATGACCGTTGGGATAGACGTGTTTTTGAGTAGGTAGACACCGTGAATTGGTAAACGTAAGATGAGAAGCCCCCAGGCTAGGTGAAGTGGTAATCGTCACAGGCTGGTAGAAGATGGTCGAGAATCACTGAGAATCGGGATAAATGACTTGCAATTGTTGACGCCCAGCCAGTAATATACTAATGGACATAGTCTGATGATATATAAAATTGCAAGCAAAAACACATTCTATATAAATTTTCTAAATGCGATATATGCGAAACATTATCACATTCTCAGCATGCGTAATTTTTACAAAATTTTACCAAAGTTTCGATATTTATCATCAAAGACAATAAATACAAAGCTTTTTCGAACAGTCCTCGAAATGGTATGGTATATTTACGCGTTCTTTGAGACAAAGACAAATAGTAGTGTAAGCAATAAAATTCGATCCCCTACTCAAACACAACCCTACATTATATATATAGAGAATAACTCCCAGATTGTTTTATTTACCAAAGATCAAGACAAATTTTTGTGAAGAAAATATATATTGTCAAGTAAATCCGAGTTTCAAGGTTTTTCTTGTATTTTTGTTTAAGAAGTTAGTGAAACATAAATGTTGGGTACAGTCAAACACGCTACTTGGTATTCAGGAAGAAATATTCATCTTTCGTTACACTGAAAATATTCAATTTTATTTGGTGCTTTATCATGATATTCCCACCCTTATTCCAAGTTCCTTGGGGTCGGCACAATGCGTTTATTTCTTACATTATCGTCGTCGTTATAGTTCGTATTCGTTTTTTCATCCATATTAATAAAAAAAAAATTCTGCCCTAACTCATCTTTTTTTTATTTCTTTTTTTATTCTAATATTTGTGCGTGATAACTTTTTAAACTCACACGTACAGAGAGTGATCTCAAAGAATTGTATACCTACTCAGTAGGTACTATCACTCGCGAGTAGTTGCAAGTGTATGTATACCAAATAGCTTGTTCTACTGCATTCTGTGTAGTAACTGATGTTCCACGTCTGCTGGGAGCTATAAACCACGGAGATAGGTTTCGCGGCGACAGACTGTGTTATCGAAATTTTACATTCGTAACAAAATACCAGGGGATTCTTAGTTTCGTGCGAAATAATATGGTATAAGATAATAATGTTGTGGGTAATAAGTGTCACTGTGTGATAATAAATTGACGAAGATATTAATTGTTAGGGAATAAAACCAGGTATGCTTGTACCCTTCTTTTTAAAGTAGGATATCATCCGATGACTTCTCCTGTTCTAGGGCAGAGCAGGAGGGCATGTCTTTTGCTGACTAAAACCACACCTACATACTACTCTGTCAAGAAAGTACCGGGAAAAGATCAATAATACACAAATTGTTTGTTATTCATCCAAATTTATTTTATCACCTTCAAAGTATGCTCCTTCAGAAACGATATACTTACGCCAACGAATAATCCAATCATCAAAACATTTTTTAAATGCTGTTTCCGGAATTGAGTTCAGTTCTCGCCGCGAATTCTCCTTTATGTCTTCTACCGATTGAAAACGGGTGCGACGATGTGGTAATTTGAGTTTAGGAAAAAGAAAGAAGTCGGCTGGAGCCATATCTGGTAAATATGGTGGTTGCTCGATGGTATTTGTTGAGTGTTTGGTCAAAAATTCGATCACAATGATAGATAGCCTTGTCCGAAGGTGCATTATCGTGGTGCAAAATCCAAGAATTTTCTTTCCACACATCTAGCTTTTTTCGTCGAATTTGCTCTCTTAAATGCCGTATATCGCTCAAATAATATTCTTTCACCGTTTGACCTTCCGGCAAAAATACCGAGTGCACAACACCGCGATAATCAAAGAAAACAGTCAACATGACTTTGACTTTTGATCGACTTTTGCGTGGTTTTTCGGTTTCGGTTCAGTTGGAAGACGCCACTCTGAAGCTTGTTGACTAGTTTACATGTCAAACTCGTAAACCCACGTGACAATGCGTTTCATGAATGTTGGGTCGGAATTGACTCGTTCTAGCATGTCCTCAGCGACTCTCATGCGATTGAGTTTTTGGAAAAAATACAGGTTTTTTGGGACTAGCCGAGCGGTAACATGTTTCATACCCAAATGATTAGTTAAAATGGTACGGATCGACTCGTGAGATACATAAAGTTCGGCGGCTATCTCTCTCAAAGTTGAATGAGGTTTTTCAATCACTATTTCCTTCACTTTTGCGATGTTAACTTCAGTTGTAAGCGTTTCGCTTCGTCGTTTATACCGCGTACATCGAAGGACTGGAACAATTTGCCTGCTGCGGTCTTCCCGTCCAACTATAATTTAGGTGCCTTCAAGGCTAGAGTGAATAGGCTCTTAATAAACTAGTGCGCCTCACCATCAATGATTGCATCACTGCTTACCATCAGGTGGGATCGCAGTCAAGCACTGGTTTATATCAATTAAAAAAAAAAAAAAAAAAAAGTTGAAGACGTTGATGACCTACCAGAGCGAGGCAAATCATCCATCACATCTCGACCGCTTTTGAAAGCTTTGTACCACTCATAAGCACGTGTTTTTAAT
This sequence comes from Mythimna impura, assembly GCA_905147345.3. Taxonomy (NCBI): domain Eukaryota; kingdom Metazoa; phylum Arthropoda; class Insecta; order Lepidoptera; family Noctuidae; genus Mythimna; species Mythimna impura. Next base: position 13,743,609 of record LR990357.1, on the reverse strand, counting down.
AAAATCGATTCACCGTTAGCCTTCTGTAACATTTTCAGTGACTCCGAACACGAAATTCCATTGGCGATGCAAAATTTAAGACAAACTCTTTGTTCGATGTTTTTGTCCATTATGAAATTCGCAATACACCCTAGATATGATATAACTATAAAAAGTTTTACAAAAAAAAATACAACCGACTTCAAAGTAAAAAAAAAACACTGAAAAGTGCAAAATAACTTTAATTTCGGAAGTCGGTGTTTCTCTATTAGTTTTGTCTCTTCGATAATTAACACCGACTTCCGAAATTAAAGTTATTTTGCACTTTTCAGTGTTTTTTTTTTACTTTGAAGTCGGTTGTATTTTTTTTTGTAAAAGTTTTTTTTTTACACTTTTTAGTTATGGTACCACCACTAAAAAGCACCCCTCAGCCAAACTTAAATACCTTATAGCCAGAGTGCATCTCATGACAATTCTAATAATCCCAAACACGGTTAGATTACATTAATTTATTACAGATTTCCGGTGCCTAACTTCAGGCTTCATCATCAGATCAGTTCGATATATTCCCCCTCTACTTTCAGTCAGTCATCGACTACACGTATAAACAAAGCAATTTTACTTGTTACGACGGTTCTGCTGTGATCCTATGAGGAGTTCTGTTCCATATCTTCGAAGTTCATGATCTGATCATAACAATATTTCTATGGGACCAACTCGGAAGCATAACCATTCAATAAAAAAAAATTTTCAAAATCAGTCCACAATTGACCGAGAAATCGGTGAACATACATAAAAAAAAACATACATTCAACCGAACATGTAATTTTATGAATACTTGTAAATATTATATTTATGACGACCCTTATCATACACTTTCGTTAGACTTAAACTAATCGACAATTGAATTCAGGTACATCAATGTAATGTCAGACACATTAGACAACACATATATATACAAAATATAGAAATAATAAAATAAACTTTCTGTACCTAGAAAATTGTAACAAATATTTTACAACGACAACCTAACAAAGACGCCCCACATTTATTGCTCAAGAACAAATACAAAGTGAACATATTGAGCGATATTTTGTCTCGTTGGAAGCAGATGGATGTATGAGGACATTAGCAAGCCTCAGGGAAGCAGCAATTTATAGTCGCATAAATATATCGGACACAAAGCGATGAATGTGTTTGTAACAAAGCACTAGTTGAAGTCTATTGCCGGGATGTGCAGTGATCGGTGGGTTAGTTGGAATAGGAATGGGATAGGTATAATATGTAGGACGTGGATTTTGTTGTAACCAAACTATAGCTTCTTATTTTCTTCCTGTTTTTTTTTTTTGCTCTAGACCAAGTGTTATTTGTTGAGTGTGCACTGGAATTGCACAATCTAATTCCGCCAAGTCCGTTCCATCATCGGACCACTAGACGAACGGCGTTGCGCCACCGGTACATGGTAGACATCTCATCTATACGTAAAAAGCGTTTTAGGAATACATTTATTGTGCGTACAGCTAAGGAGTGTAATTCCCTGCTGGAATCTGTGTTTCTTGATAGCTACAACTTAGGGGTATTTAAATCAAGAGTGAATAGTTTACTTCTAGACAAGCGTACTCCATCACATCCACCATCCACCCATCACAAAGCACTAGTTGAAGTCTATTGCCGGGAAGTGATCGGTGGCTTAGTTAGAATAGGAATGGGATAGGTATATGTAGGACATGAATTTTGCTACAATGAAACAAACACAAAAACAAAGCCTCGAGCACAGGCGCAGGGTAGCCAGCCTTTCGGTATTTTACAGGTTGCATTGTATGACTGGATTCCGCCATCTCCTTTCTGCCATCGGACAACCCGACGTACGGCGAGTATCCACCCTTACGTTGTTGAAACTTCAACGGTCCGGACTAAGCGTTTCGCTTCGTCGTTTATACCGCGTACGAATAGGCTAAATAAACTAGTGTGCCTCACCATCAATGATTGCATCACTGCTTACCATCAGGTAAGATCGCAGTCAAGCACTGGTATATAACAATTAACAAAAAAAAAAAAAAACCTTAGCTTCTTATATTCTTTCTGTTTTTTCGATTTATCAGTAATAGCGATAGTCAAAATGCAAAAATGTAAGAGACGGGCAACATGATATTTTACTAGCACATTTTGAACTTTTTGTAAATCTTTATCGTTATATAAAAGTTGATGGTTGATATATTTTCTAGCATTACCTACTGCTAGAAAATATATCAACCATCACACCCTAGTAGATAGTATTTTTTTATAATTTGTTCTCTCAGAACTCGGTCATTCAACTGAACTGATTTGCAAAAATATTTTTTTTACTTAAAAGGATATGCTTTCAGATTGGTTCCATCTTTATCAAAATTCAGTTCTGATGAAATGATCTATGAGGAATTGAGAGATCTCTTCAAATATTATAAGCATACAAGTGATTTTAGTTAATTTCATCGAGAACTCAAACCTCTACAATCAGAAAGTATCATTTAATGAAGTGGAACTGATGAAAAAGACCACAAATGGCCAACGGAATGAATATATACACTTAGGTGCTTATTTATATATATTATCACTATGAAAATAATTAAGCAACTATGACAAAAATAAATGGTTCTTGATGGTTTTGATGAAAATGGCATAACAGTGTTTGGGTTTATTGAAATTGTCATGAGATATAATACTCTGGCTATAACTGGTTTTAATGGTTACATTTATAGGTATCTTACTATAGACCTTGCATAACTACTTAGGTTTAGATAAGAGGTATCACACTTAAAAAAAGTGAAATTAAAAACATAAAAAAAAAACAACAGAGTTCACTAAAAAAACAAAACACTAAAACGTTAAAATAACCTTAAATTTGGAAGTCGGGATTAAATAACGAACAAATAAAACCATCATCATCATCTACCTGTCCTTGTCCCGTTTTATTAGGGGTCAGCGCAACACGTTTTTTTCTTCCATTCTGTCCTGTAACTCGTCACGCTATCACTAACTCCCTTTTCTTTCATATCACTTCTCACACGGTCCATCCATCTTCGAACGACAAATAAAACCATACTACCTATATTAAGACATACAAAAGCCATTCGGGAATATCATCAAAAGGTCAGGACGCCCCTATTGCTGATAATATAGAGATATCTAAAGATCTAGAAGATTGTGGGTAGATATAATGCATAGCATATCGAGCACTTTAGAGACCTCACTTGTGGGTGGCACGTAGCTCTCCAAGGGCAGATCTAATTTCTTTTCAATAATCGAGGAAATTTCAGATATTTTCATGTCACATACCTGAGTAAATAATCTTGAAATTGTCTGAGGTATTATTTTATTAGATATATATATATCGTTGCTCGCTGATTTCAGTTGATAATATCGTTGCTTTTTTATTATGTAAAATCATCAAATAACTTCTCCGGCTCTGTTCTTCTTCATGTGCATTAGACTTTTACTGACTAAAACCCATAATTTCTTCAGTTGCCTTTTGCAGCCTACTGGGGTCATGGGTAGTGTGAAAACGAAACCCGGGGCTCTGGGACGAAGGCAACGAAGGAACAGAAGTGCGTTTTTTGTCAGTAAAAGTCTGACACTATCTCCCGCTCCGCTCAAGAGCGAGATTTGTCATTAGATGATTTTCCCACCTAAAAAAAAGTTGCCTTTTGAGTACAAGACGCGCTATGAGTTTTCCCAAAAATACTGCAACCCTGGCAGGATCGGTTTAGTGGAACACGCAATAATCAATGCTTACTGAAGTTTATAAGGCGTCTGGCCAACTACTTAGTTCGAGGTCTTCTCTGTCTCCATTTTACTTGAACTGTTTTAGCGTCCACCATTTAGCTGCTCCATTGATATATTAGTTGCAAGTTAAATTTCCGGGTCATTTGTCAGTAGCAGCGTGCTTGGTATTTTTCCCAGTTTATGACAACGGGCTCGCCTTATATTACATAAAACTTCAGTTAACTGGTCAGTTATGGGTGTACTGTAGGTTCTCCCTATGCCTAATCGTTCAGAAAATAGAGGCGTTTTAATATTGTAAAGCGAAAGTATGTGTGAGAGTATGTTTGTTACTCCTTCACGTTCGAACAGCGGAAAGGATGTGGATGCAATTGCAATTTAGCACAATAGTACACCTTAACCTAGAACAGTAGTTTGGCAGGTAGGTCCCTTATAGGGTGTAGACATCCGCTAAGAACGGATTTTACGAAACTCTACCCCTAAGGGGGTAAAACGGGGGTCGGAAGTTTGTATGAAGAAACCTACTTTCGAGCGGGCGAAGCCGCTGACAGAAGCTAATCGCTAACTACGAGAGGAAATAATTTTATTTTATATAGCATTTTTTAAACTGTGTCGTATGGAGGCCACGGTACCCTTTGTGGATAACTCTTTTTTTTTCGGGTACCATAGTACCCAGTAGCACTTAGAATTGATAGGATACTTTTTTATCCCGAGAGTATGTTTCCTTGGACAATTTTTTTACTTTCTCGCGGGACACAGGCACTGGCAAAAGTTAATGAGCTTATATGATGACATCATATTTCAGAATTAATATAATAAACTGTGTAACATTATCATAGCCCAGGTGAATGAGATCACATTACTATCGTCTACTGTTCTTGTCTTCTACAATGCAACAAGTTTCAAGTACAATTTGTATGCAACCATAAAGCTAAGCATTTGTTATTCTCAGTATCATCTCCAGTAGTTCACCGGATCGTATCCCCACGAGTTTAGTTATGCGAATCTAAATAACTTAGTTTACGACTTAGTATAGATTTATTATACACGCTAATTTTATTAATGACCGCTTTGGGGTCGTTTGTTTCGAGAGAAGATGACCCCTTTATGTTGTCGTGGTTTGAGTTTATAACTTTGTTATGATGGTTTCTTGGTTTTAATAGGTCTTTAGAAGTATTTATAACATTGATGTGTCTTAGAAAGGTCATTTTCAAAAGTTTATTGTTACTTGTGAATTTGTTATGATGAACGTTTAATGATTTGCTGACTTGTAATATTTTCACCACAATTAATAATTCAGTTCCTATTTTAATATTCATTCATCTCAGATCAATAAAGTGTCACAGTGTCTCAAGATGAAAGTCTATGACCAGTGCGTGTTGCCAGTGATGACATATGGCTCCGAAAAGTGGACTTTCACAATGGACCTCATCAGAAGGCTTAAATTTACCCAAAGGGCAATGGAATGGGCTATGCTCGGAGTTTCCTTGCGTGATCGAATCTGGAATGAAGATATATGCAAAAGAACCAAGATTACCGACATAGCCCGAGGAATCACCAAATGTGCCCTGCCTAATTAGGTATTGGGCAGGGCACATTGCTCGCAGTACAGATGGTCGATGGGGTCGTAAGGTTCTGAAACGTACTGGAAGACTCAGCATTGGAAGGCCTCCCACAAGGTGGGCCGATGAACTGGTAAGAGTTGCGAGAATCCGATGGATGCGAGACGCACAGGACCGTTCTTTGTGACACTTGGGGCCTATTTCCAACAGTAGATGTCTTTCGGCTGAAATGATGAAGATGATGATAATCAAGAAAAGTAAATTTCACATCAAAGCAGAAAACAACCAGATTTATGATGAAGGTTACTTCATCATAAATCTGGTTGTTATATTTATTTTTGTGAATTTTTTATCACCTTTTTTATCTGTTTTTTTTTTTACATAAAGATAGCTTTCGTATTGAAAAGCTACTAATTGTCACTATCTACAGGCCAGTTTTCTCAAAAAAGAGCTTCAGAAAAGCCTCTAAAAATTTACCATCCAAACTAATTTCAACATAAACAGAAAACTATTTTAACAACCATGTATATTACTTTGGTCTACCGGAATATTTCAAATTGCTTCCGTAGCAACAGTGTAGCTTTGACATGCTCATCACAAACAAGATGCGACAAAGGAATAGTTAACGAATATTTACTCAACCCGCGTACTGGCGTACCTATCTACTAGCGTAGTTACGTAGTGACGTATGTGTACTTGAGTAGGGACACCCTGCAACTTCGCTTGCTTCACTGGCGTGCTCGCATGTCAGTGTAGGTTCTGCGAAATCGTATGAGGTGAGGGAAATTATTAGAAATGTTATCAGTTTCGTTGTGTATTCTTAGATCTTGAGTGGAAGTATATGCAAATCAGTTTTATGATTTTAAAAAGAAGGAAAATGTAAGATACTTATAGGGTTTCATTTTTGCGGAGTGTCCAAATCGGAAGTATGTCCTACCTACAACGTAAAATTAAGATGATTTTTTTCAATAAAAAATTGACTGATATGTTTTTTTTAATTATAATAGCTCTGCAATTTTATGTATTCCTCTAAATAATATGTTATTATTGATTTTGGAAGCTAATCGTTACCCAAAACATAATGTGAATAAAAACTTGGTAATTTTTCAATTCATGTTGAATCTTTGAATACAATAAAAGTTAATACAATGACTTTGGTTTTAAAACTGTCCAAAACACATTTGTAAATAAAACAATAACAGAAATAGGCCTCAAATAGAAGTGGTGGCAACCAATTAATTGTATATATCGAAGATGGGTAACCTAATTAAAATTTTTGCGCATCTAGGTCACCAGGGCATAGAACGAATCTTTGTAAGCCAGTCTTCTCAACTTTCCAACAAAATACGAACATTAAATTTATGTACATAATTGAAAAAAAAAAAATACTTCCTCCGTTTTGACCCTATCCTTTTTAACATTATAGTTGAAACCAGGTATTATTCAAAGAATTTTCAATTCGCTTTAGTGGTTTCTTTAAAAAAAGTTCTTTGAAATATAAATCTACTTCGACCATACAAATAAAAAAAAATACATTAGTGCTGATACAAACATTCCAGAAATGAATGCATGTTCTACTTCAACAAAAACAAAAACATGGCTGCCTCAAATTCTATTTTTAAATTTCTGCACGCGTTGTGTACTCCTTGTACACAACGCTAACATGCACCTTCTGACTTCCAGGGTTATGGTTCACAGATTTGCTTCCCCACGTATGTATATCGTCACGTACAACATTCGTATGAGGATTATCTTGTTTGTACTGGATCTCTTAAAGGAGTATGGAAAACCTTATTTGGGAAAAGGCGTCTCTATTGTAAGTAATCCTTACTTCAAAGAGATTGTGCTTTTTTATTGTCATGTGCCCCGTTTTGGTTTGCTTTGTGTAAAATTCAATAAGGTTTTGTGTGGATAGGTTAGTAGCATAGAGAAAATAATCAAGAAATAAAATAATGTTCCTTTTGAAGCTTGAAAAGGTCCAGCCTCCCTAGCCAAATTACAACCGTTTCGTTTTGATTCTCTTTTCGTCGATCGCCTCGAGTCGGCCACGCCTCCGATTCCTTTGTTCTGACGTCATCTCAACGCTCAGTCACGTGGTCAGAACAAAGGTATAGGAGGCGTGACCGACTCGAGGCGATCAACGAAAAGAGAATCGTAACAAAACGGTTGTAACTTGGCTAGGGGGCTGATTTTTTAGGCAATGCGCATGAATTTTTTTTCATGCAAAATAAAGAAAAAAATTGACCACATAGAAACTATCCCACCAATTTCTCCCTCAAAGAAATCAGAAAAGTTTATTTCAACTAGACCATTTAAAGGCACTTTTCAACTGTCAAAATGTTGGCCACTCAAAAAAGTGAAACTAAATTGCACGTTCCAAAGAAAATTTCTAGGAGAAGAACGTGCAAGAAACTCTGCGGACGCTCTTTTAAATCATGTTAAGAGTTACAAGAATCTTGGTTACATATTTCTTATCGCTTCTATTATGTGAGAACAATGTAAATAAATAATGGAAAAAAGTAATAACAAAATATAAATTACAATAATCCACTGGTAGGTAGTTAAGAGATGACCAGTCGCAACTGACGGCGCCCGTTCACGAGCATAACGCCTGCATCAGCCCCACTCAACTCGACCATTTTACAAATAACTAATTTTATAAGAACTAATATACCAAACCGAATCAAATCAAGTTAGCCAAAAATGACACGGTGGAGCATACGGTAGAGGTGTGTCCCGCTTGGGCAGAGCACTGCCGTGTCCTCGTGGGGGTGATCGGCGCCAACGGCCTCTCGCGCTTGGCCCTGGTACAGGCCATGGTCCGGAGCGAGGAGGAATGGCAGGCTAGCAATTGAGGGGGCCGCACGTGCAAGGGAACGGCCCTCACCGTAGGCGTAGGTTTGCGGACGGCGAGCAATGGGTAGCACGCCGTCCGGTCATCCGGTAACCGTCCGGGACGAGCCTAAGTCGTCGACGGCGTGTAGTGTCCCACGCGCGCCTCAAGGAGATGTCAGCAAATCGTAGGGGCCCAGCAGGGTCGAAGCTACTTGGGCCACGGGTTAGGTAAAAATGAACCCCCGGGTCCCTGGAACGCAAGGCAAAAAATAAATAAACCAGTAGGTAATAGTCAGTGAAAGTCAGACATCTCGCTTCGCCCAAGAGCAGGAGAAGTCATTGGATGATTTCCCTCCTTAAAAAAAGTTAGCCAGAATATATTTCGCTTTAAAACCAAATGTTCTACTAAACTTTCTAACAATTCCGGTTAAACAAAAGGTACAAAGCGAATCCTGGAAATTGTGTGTCGGAAACAGAATCAGATATCAATCGACTAAACTGGGCTCTTCGGTACCCAGTTGGAAATGTTTTGCAGCGTCAAAGTGATAGTTTAGAACAGGCTGTGCAATATCTACTTACACATACATATGCACACATATATAGCAGATGTCTTCGAACATTATAAAAGTAATATATAGGTACGAGTATATAGAAATGACATACCTCCTTCATAAATATTGCGTGTATGGGCTAAGATTGCGAGATTGACGTCGCGTTTGTTTAGCGTGTACGTTGCGTATACGAAGAACCTAAACCTTATTGCTAGACTAAAACAGCGTGTTTTACTTCCATAAACAGACTCATACAGAGACATGACGCATTAGACATCCTCTTTATAGTTCATCGACTGGCCTGTTGGTCTAGTGGTTAGTGGCCCTGACTGCTATGCCGAAGGTCGTAGGTTCGATTCCCACCCAGGACCAATGTTTGTGTGATGAGTACGATCATTTCTTCTGTGTCTGGGTGTAATTTGTCTATAATATGTATGTATTTAGAAATATTTATGTATGTTTATCAGTTGTCTAGTACTCATAACACAAGCTCTGCTTAGTTTGGGACTATACGGCGATGTGTGATAGTTGTGAAATATTATTATATTATTATTATTATATTACTTATTAGATATGCATGAAAGTAGAAGGTTTCTGCCTTATCATTTGCGAATCTTCGTACTAGGCGTGCAGCGCTGCATTTGGGTTACCGTCCCGATGATTTGGCGTTAGCGTCGCGTTTCTGTAGTGTATACGCCGCGCGTACGAACATGAAAGCGTAAAGGAACGAATGTATTTTTATTGTACACCCTATAAAAAACGCAGCATAAACACTTTTAAAAACAAGTGTACAATTGGTTTTGGATGGAGTGAATAAACGGAATGTCACAGTATCCTGTTGAAGAGTGAAATTATTAGACAATTTATTCACTACTTAGTCTGTTTCGATTATATATTGAGTTTAAGATAATGAAACTGAAATTTAATCGTTTTGTGTGGAGAGAAATTAATTATGGGTCTCATAGGAAAGAGGATTTATAATTATATCGTCATTTATTGACCTGTTAAAGTAACCTTCCACTACCTACCCACTATCACTGAGGTGACCTGTTTTAAAATAATTTATTTTTGATTAATGAAGTCCGTTCTGAAGGTACGTCACTGTTGGGAAACAACATAGTTCTGAATTGCCAACTTTTCAACGTATTGGCAATTTTTCTTTAGAAAACCCGAGTGACCTAAAACTGATGCTAACTGCCTCTATTAGAACAAATCTAAGGAAAACGTACAAGCTTTATATTGTTCCTAGTATTTTATATCGTGACATTTCTGTCAATATATGTTGAACACGTGTGCCATGTTCTGCACGCTCTAATAAATAGGTCAGTATTTCCTTTAGTAAGTGCCGTGTGTCTTGTTATTCACGGTTGATAATCAAAAGTTGCGCTTTCTTTAATATCTGTTGCAATTTTACTGCTTTTGCATTGAACTGGCACGTACGGCCATGAAAAATATATAAAGAATGATGTGAACATTTTGTTTAACGTTATATACTTTTATGTTTTTAGACTTTTTCATGTTTATCGTTATTTACGGTAAGAGCCGACTTACGAATTGTAGGTCGCGGGTTCAAACCCAGTCAGGCGCATTACTTTGTGTAATTTATTTCATCACTACTGCTCTCAAAACGGTGAAAGAAAACAGCGTGATGGAACCGGCATGTCCAAGAACCAAAAATTCGAAGACAAGTGACATTCACCAACCCGCACTGGGCCCGCGTGGTAGATTACGGCCAATTCCTCCCTAGAGAGAGGAGGTCTGAGTCCCAGCAATGTGAACATTAAAACGTTGATTACGCTTACGGTAACATATTACAGTCATACTTGTTTTGTTGTTATCCGTCTAGTTTAGAATTCAAATGAAGCTATCGCTTTATCATATGCCTTTTTTTTTCTTTTTCTTCTTGTCGTGTCAATGGATTCGGATTTGAATCAGCGGGCCGTACGAGCAGGGTGGCGTCACTCGTATGCCTGCCGATTCGTCGAAATATTTGCTCTGCGTCGACGCAACGCGCCGTGTGGACAGGCTCTTAGGATGGACTATAAGAACTTAAACTAAAAAAAGGGGTAGTCTGCGGTATACTGCTTAACAAAATTAAAAAAAAAATACCATACATACAAAAGATAATACTTAAGCTTAAAAAACTTAGCTTTAAGTATGTCAATTTACGTTATTATTAACTATTCAAAAGTAGAGTAGTTACCGAGACAATAGGTACCTATTCGAAAATCGTTTTGTCGCTGCAGGAGCTTTAGCTGGTTGCCAATGCGTTTGCTTGCCATCAAAGCGTGGCTCTGTCGTTTGTCATTGCAATGGATGAGACCCGAGACGCCCTGTAATGACCGCCGTCTGAGCTGATATTATCTTGTGATTGCGACATTGTAGGTAGGTAAGCTAAGCAATATCTTGCTAAGAATATATCGATAGAGTACCTTTATCCATTAATTTATTTTTCATTATTTTACTCAATTTATCTATTGGTAGGTATATCATACCATTCCGATGTCTTTGTATCGACACCGTCACTCGGCCCACTCTGAAAACCAGGGCTTTGGACTCGTCGCAGTTTGCGTGTGAAAATGGCATTATTGATCAGCGTTCGGCCGTTTTTCGCGGACGTGGCGTATGTTTTTCCTTTAAAATGTTTATAATTTGTAACTTAGTTCTAAGATTGCGTCATTTTCCGCAAATAAAATGATAAATTAATATTTTAAAAAATCTTTCTTTCCTTATATTTGTGATCGTCTGCGTTTAATAATAAAAACAAGTATATGATATAAAATTAAGAATATTTTGTTGTTGGTAGACAATTGTGATATAAAAATTATAGTCTGCGTCGTGTCTGAGATAAGTCCATAGTTATTTTAATACGATTTTAATGGTGACGAATTTCAACGCAAATCTGGAACGACGACACCAAAACAAAACTTATTTAGATGATAAATGGCTATCAATGTAAAAATTCTTACAAAAAGCCACAGCTCAAAAACTAGCTAGCTTCTAATTTTGTATTTCGTAACCACCTAACCTTGAACGAAATACAAGTTGTTTTTCTTGGCTTCTATCAAAGTAAGACAAATAACTAAAGAAAAACGAATCTCGAATGTAATCTAATTATATCAAGTATCCAACTGTAATAAGCTAACATGAGAACTGATCTTTGTTCGGTAACCAATTTGGCAGTTAAACGAGTTTCTTCAAGTTGGGACCTTTATCGTGTTTTTCGACCTAGAATGATCTTTCGCACATTGAAATCGGTCGTTGTGCATTTGTTTCGTTTTTTTTTCAAAGTCAAGTCAAATGTTTTTTTATTTCATATAGGCCTACATGGGCACTTATAAAACGTCAAAAGCTAGTGCACGGTTCCAAATTGGTCGCTTCCTATGGAGAAGAACCGGCAAGAAACTCCATGGTTACTCTTTAAAAAAAAATCTTCTTAAAATATTTTCATATTACAGTTTATGTAAATATTATGTAAGGACAGTGTAGACCGGTTAATATTGTACTAAAAAGTACAATAAAAATAATCATAGTAAAAAGAGAGTTGTAATAGGAAGTAACCTAAGAATTCGCGGAATCTACAGTGTTCTCACATTCACATTATAAAAAAAGAGGCCGTATAAAAAAAAAAAAACGTTTTATTCAGTAATACTGCGACTTATAAGTGCTGATGAGTAATGTTCAAATGACGCTGGCGCCATAAACACAAGTTAAATCTTACATTGTGTGCCAGAGTACAAAAAATATATAATTTTTTTTTACAAATTTATCGGGATTCGGCAAATATTCGCGTCATTGCGACAAATGTGAAGTAGTTCATCGAAACGCGAAGTATTCGGGCGAATATGAATGCTTGTCGACACTTACACAGCCGCATAGAAATGCGATTGACCGCTAATGTAGACTACAACATCGCGTATATTCGTGCGACACGAATATTCGTGCGATAATGTAGCCGCAGTATAATGAACTTGAAAGTATAATTCCAGAATATCATATCACCACCGACTCAAAAATCGCATTTAACATTGTCTATATCAATTTAATTTTTGGGTAACCATTTCAATTAAAATTAAAAAGTACAGGTTGCAACAGAATTTGATCTTTGTTTTGTGTAATATAGAGTTTGTTGTTCCAAAATGCTGATAGTTATCTCAAGTTCTGAATTTAAAAATATTCAAATGAAGATCGAAACAGAAGCATACCGACTGCACAGAACTAGACCGCACGGTGTGTCCTTTGGTGTGTGCACTGTAATAAGTTCCTTTATTTCTTCACTGTTTGTATTAATTTATCCATCGTAAGTAAGTAAAATTTCAAGTTCTATTTTTCAGTTCACATTTTGTAACGAATTTATCGCACTCGGGTAATCGGTGAGCCGCACTACGACACAACCACAGAATAAGAAATTGACACAACGCGCAAGTTAAGGAGCCCCAATCCAGTAACATAAGCTTTGTCAGCAAATATGTATTTATTTTATATTAGATGCATTTCGCTCAATTAGTTTCTGTAAAATGATTAGCATTAAGATTTATCTGGGACGTGCGTCATAGTCGATCACGTCAATCGTTGTACCACGCTAGCTAAGTTAGTATATAAGATCAATATCTTGTAAGAGAAGGCGATTACTCTTTAGCTGTAACTCTGCCTAAATAAAGTATTTTTCCAATACTCTTGTTGTCACTCACTTAATTGGCTCAGCCGGTAGGATCTCTGTAGTCAGTCTGTCGTGTATACAATTCTACGAGAAGCAGCCGACGTCCGTATCTACGGTTCAGCAGAGATCACCGAACAAACAAATTAATTAAGAAGCCACTTCGAGTTACGGAAGAGGACCAGCCACAGAGTAATTCAGGGAGCATGAAGCTAGCTGCGGAATTATCGTGCATGGTACTTCTGGTACTAGTGGCATCAACATCCACGTTGGACCTTCAAAACCTCGGTCAGAATCCGGGGATAGCAGCGCTGAAAATGGGAGTAGCAGTGAAGAGGAATAGTTATTGGACCATATTTAAAACGGTAGATTTAGAATCATTAGGCTTACAAATAGATAATAATGTTAGAGACTTTAGTCAATTGAAAATGAAAATTAGGGAAAATAGGTTTAGTAATGAAACCATAGGTATAGAAAGTCAAATAGAATATCTAGCTAAACTAACAAAGGATAAATTCTTTCAAATTTTACCTTTCCATTATAGGAATGAACGAGCTTTGTTTAATCCCTTAGGCTCATTTGTAAAAGCTATTTCTGGAAATTTAGATGAAAATGATGCAATTAAATATGACAGGGAAATTCTAATGTTACAAAATAAAGAGCATGTAGTTGAACGTAAAGTATCATCAATGCAAAAGGCTTTTGATAAATTAGTAAATGACTCGGAAATAATAAATCTAAACATTAAAAACTTGGGTTTACATACTAATGACATGGAAAAATTAGTTGAACATGAATTTAGGTTTAACAGACTTTTACAAATATTGAATACTATGTATCAAATTTTAAGTAACTTTCGAACTTGTTATGAAAATATTCAAGAGATTGAGACAGCCATAGCTTTTAGCAAGTTAAATACATTGCATCAATCTATTATTAATAGTACAGAATTATATAATACATTAGAAGAAATAGCTAAATATGCTAGAACAATATATCCAGTAAGTAAACGTAATTTAATACAATTAGAACGTAATATCATACTTAAATCATAAATAAATAACAACAAGTTAGTTTTGAAACATATAATTATTACAAGGTTATACCCATTCCTATATTCCATTCTCCAAATACTTTTACTATTATACCCAAATATCCTTACCTAATGGTGAATAGATTGAAATACATACCCGTAGTAAGACCATATGATGAAATTAAAAAAGGCAAATTTCTTTGCGCTGAAACCAATTTTGCTTAGTATCCTACTGAGACCTGCATTGAACAAATAATGTTGATGAAAGACAACTACAAAAACTGCATACAGAATCATATTGAAATAGAGAAAATTAAGGTACAAAAAATAACCGAAAACCAATGGTTAGTTTACTCAGAAGAAAATCTCATCATCACAGAGAATTGCAATACAGAAATTCTGAAGTACACTGTTCTTGGTACCTACATCGTGATACCTGGCCAACAATGCGAGACGCAAATAGGTGAAGTCATCGTTACCGGTACCATAAACGCTACAGTTTCCAGTCTCCAGCTGCCATTGATCCAGATGTCAGAGCTACAACAGGACATCCAGAGAAGATCAAAGAAAGTGAACCTAAGAAATATAGACTTTAGTGATGTGAAAGAAGTATTACAAAGTCCAAAATTTAGTGAAATAGACGATATACATCAATCAATCACAATAGAAATTAGTATATGGACCATTTTAGAGTACATCATTGTCATAATAGCTATAATTATCTTTATAATGTTATATACATTTCAGTTTATAAGTCTTTGTCGAAATTCTCCGAAAACTTCTGCGAAACCTTCGGATAATTCCTCTCTTGAGGAGAGAGGAGTTAAGGAACCCCAATCCACTAACATAAGCTTTGTCAGCAAATAAGTATTTATTTTATATTAGATGCATTTCGCTCAATTAGTTTCTGTAAAATGATTAGCATTAAGATTTATCTGGGACGTGCGTCATAGTCGATCACGTCAATCATTGTACCACGCTAGCTAAGTTAGTATATAAGATCAATATCTTGTAAGAGAAGGCGATTACTCTTTAGCCGTAACTCTGCCCAAATAAAGTATTTTTCCAATACTCTTGTTGTCGCTCACTTAATTCGCACTCACTTGATGACGACGACGTACTCGGTGACGCTGACGTTGTTTCCTCGCTGGTGAGGTGTACTCGGTCTGCAGGTTTCCGGTGTTGACGCGTGACCTCAGCGCGCCTGGTACTCGACGTCGAAAAAATTTAAATTTTCTGTTACTGTTAAACTAAGTATCGGCCCACATCATGATCATCAGTTCAGCCGAAAGACGTCCACAGCTGGGCATACGCCTCCTCCAAGTATCGCCACATCGTATTCCCGCGTATCTCACCAGTTCCATCGGTCCACCTTGTGGGAGGTCTTCTAACGCTGCGTCTTCCGGTGTGCGGTCGCCACTTAAGAACCTTTCGACCCCATCGACCGTGTGTTCTACGAGCAATGTGCCCTGCCCACTGATCCACATAGCTGGTCAAAATTCATTCTTTATTGGTTTCATGGATTAATTTTTTCATGACGTGTGTAACTTATGTCAATAAATTAAATATGAGGTTTTTTTTTTCGGTGGGAAAATCATCTTATGACATCCCCCGCTCTTGGGCGGAGCGGGAGTTAGTGTCAGACTTTTAGTGACTAAAAACCCACTCCTGTTTCTTCGTTGCTATTCATACCAGGGCCGAATCTTCCTTTCAGAATCAGACCCTTGGACCCAGTTGGCTTCGACCCGGCTGGGCCCTACGGTTGCTGACATCTCCTTGAGGCGCGCGTGGTACACTACGCGCCGTCGACGACTTGGGCTCGGTCCGGACGGTCGGACGGCGAGCTACCCATTGCTCGCCGTCCGCGAGCCCGCGAAATTGAATATGAGGTAGGTATTTAGTAGAATAAATAGCCATTTCATAATACATGTAAGTTTGATTAACTTTATTGTTTCTAGCTGAAGTCCCTCAATAATTTGACGAAGCATTGTTTGGTATCTCAAAAGTATTGGAAATACTCAATCTTAATTAAATAAGTTTTACTAAACAATTACTCATCGTCTTTGTTACCGATGAGTTTTCTAGAAATTTCGAATAGAAAGGAATTCAAGAATGGTTTCAATTGAAGAAACCTTTCTGTGAATTTGATTAATTCTTACCTTCGTCAGGAATAGAAATGTTAAGTCGACAATAATAATATGTTTTTACATGATTTCAGTTAAAAACGATCACTACAGGACATAGGTCTTCTCAAGCGTGACTACAACTACCGCCGTCGCGCTGGTCCTGTGCGTCTCGTATCCATCAAAATTCTCGTAACCCTCACCAGGTCGCCCAGCAGGGTCGGAACCTACTGGGACCAAGGGTCTGATTCTGAAAGGAAAACTCGGCCCTGGTACGAAGGGCAACGAAAGAACAGGAGTGGGTTTTAATGACATCCCCGCTCTTACGAGAGATAGTGTCAGACTTTTACTGACTAAAAACCCACTCCTGTTCCTTAACCACAAAAAAAAAAACAATTTTTATTTGAATGTAGGTACGATTTATTTACTAAATGTTTTTTATTAAATAAATCGTTTGTACAAGTTAAATTTGTCCATTTTAACTTGTAAATTGGATGAAATAAGTAAGTAAGACACTAATTTATATACTATTGAACGCAATAACATAATGGGAATTTTATTCGAATTCAAAATTTGTTTTGCGAACAATGAGGTTGAACAAAAAGGTTTTAACTACATTATAGCACTAGTGCGTAATGGTAATCAAAATGTTACAGTTTGGTAACGAGTGCCATTATATATCTAAGTGCAGTGCAATAAGAGTTACTTTATGAGCAAGTGTGTTGAAAAATATATTATTATTGTCGACTTAACATTTCTATTCCTGACGAAGGTAAGAATGAATCAAATTCACAGAAAGGTTTCTTCATTTGTCAGTAAAAGTCTGACACTATCTCTAGCTCCGCCCAAGAGCAGGGGATGTCATTGGATGATTTTCCCACCTACTAAAAAAACTCTCACTAGGTCACCGCCGCGGTCTATCTTAGATAAATTCTTTATTGTACACCAAAAAATCTATGTAAGTACCTATCTTGTTGTATCTTGTTGGTGACCTGCCAACGCTGCGTTTCCTGGTACGCAGTCAATATTCCAGAATCTTTCAGCTCCATCGACCATCTGTTTTGCAAGCAATGTAACCGGCCTTGAGCTGTTTTTTTTACATAGGTAGATAGATATGGTAGGCAAGCTACCTAAATTACTAGAATTCTTTCATAGAAAACGGCTTTGAAAGCCTGAAACAGTCTGGTTAGTGGGAGTAGATTTACCGCAATTGAGTCGAATGATTTGTGTTACGCAATGCCCTATACTACGTAGTTTCAGTTAGTTACCCAACCATTGTTATTTTTTTTTTTGAGAATTCATCCAATTACTTCTCCCTTTCTAGGGCAACAGGGTGTGTCAAACTTTCAGTGACTTGAACCCACGTGTGTCCTTCAGTTAGTTACCCTTTGAAGGATGTAACGACCTATCCACCATAGGCGTGGACTTGGATGACGAGCATTGGGTAGCTCGTTATCCAGTCGTCCGGTAACCATTCATATTCTACGAACGCCTCAAAGAGATGTCAGCAAAACTGTAGGGGCACAGAAGGGCCGAAGCTTACTGGGCTCGTGAGACCCGTAGTCCTGGAAAGGAAGGCAAAAAAAGGAACATAGGTGTGGTTTTAGTCATTAAAAGTCTGACACGCCCTCCAGCTCCACCCTAGAGCGAGAAAAGTCATTGAATGATTACCCACCTAAAGAAAAAACGACAATTTCTGTGATTAAACTTTCAATTTTAATTTTCGATCTGTTATGTGCAGAGGTAAGAAGGAGGGCAAAGTAAATATATATGGATTATCTAATAGCGTAACCGTTGACAGAACAAAATGGAAGAAAAAACGTGTTGCACTGACACCAAATAACATGGTATAAAGGGAGGAAGATAATAATGTAAGACAAGATCAAGAAAACTAAAATAAATATACGAGACAGTTTCATATTCCTTCACATAAATTCAAGTTGCTATAGTAGTATTCCATTGAAGTTCTCCGGGCTGTGATACATCGGAACAAAGGAATAGTTAACGAATGTTTGCTATTCTCCAGTCAGCGGAACCTATCGACCTATATTTCTAAGAATGACACTAACAAGGCAAGGAAGAGCGTTTTATTTCGTCCAATAAATAGAAGAACTCATCAATGTGTATTGTTAATTAGTAAGAAGATTCTATTGAACTATAATAATGTAATGGATCAAAGTGGTCTGAAATAAAGGTTTATTATCATTATTATTATTATTGTTTTTAGAAAGTGTTTTTTATTCTCAGCTCTTTGGCTGGTTTTTAACTACATTTACGAGCCGAAACCAAGTAAATGCAGCGTGTGGTGTGTTATGTTGAGGGTGTGTTATGATGGGGACCTAATTCGTTTTTTTTTATTATTATTATTATTATTTCCTTTATTTACTTTATATACATATTTTGTACATTTTTAAATATTTCTTAAAACATAAATAAAAAAAAAAACATTTAAAAATATAAAAAATAGTACCCCACCGGTATCGGGAACAGGGTCCAAGCTACCGGCGGTCAGGGCTCCAGAGAAAGGAACCTCCTAACGATACGAGCCGTGTCCAGGAGTACCGCTTTCTGAATCAAGGCCTTGATCCAGCCGCCTAACGCGAGCCTCCTAAGGTGTTGGTCGAGGCTCTTGGCTATTAAGCCATTGGCTGACACGACTATCGGTACAATGATCGCTGAGTCCACATCCCACATGTCGACAACCTCGCGAGCCAAGTCAATATACTTGATTTGTTTATCTTTCTCGGCTTTCACGAGGTTCTCGTCATGCGGAACGGATATGTCAACAATCATTGCACGCCTCTCGCTTCGGTCCACCACCACTATATCAGGCTTATTGGCTACAATAGTCCTGTCAGTGATGATGGACCGATCCCAGTACAAAGTGATATGACCATTATCAAGAACTGGGTCGGGCTCATACCTGTAGTACGGCACTTCCGATTCCACAAGAGAGTATTTCAGAGCAAGTTGCTGATGGACAATCCTGGCTACAAGGTTGTGTCTATGCAAGTACTCTCCGTTAGCTAGACGAGAACAACCAGAGATAATGTGACGAATTGATTCTCCCGGACGGTGACATGCCCGACAGATGTCAACCGTGCCGTCCTTCACAATAAATCTCCGGTAGTTATTCGTCATGATAACTTCGTCCATAATTGCACAGACAAAACCTTCGGTTTCCCCAAAGAGGTCACCGAAACGCAGCCAGGCTACGGACGCCAATTGGTCTACATCGGGCCCGTGAAAGGCCCGGAAAAAGCGTCCGTGAAGTTCCTTGCTCTGCCATACTTCCCTGCGATCGTTAGTGTCAAGCACTACCGGTTTACGCCAGTTCTCGTTAGCCAGAGAGAGCGGGGTGAGTCCCTTGTCCACTGTCACTACATCTCGATGCATACCTACGTCGGTAGCTAGGAAATATTCCCTGAGACTGCATACCTCGCGGTTGTGTAGGGTCTTAGCATTTAAAAAACCTCGACCTCCACACTTCCGCGGGATATACAGTCTCATCACCGACGATCGTGGGTGATGCATTCGGTATGCAGTCAGCAGTGTGCGGACCCTCCTATCCAGGGCGTCAAGTTCCGTTTGAGTCCATTTGAGTACGCCGAAAGAGTACATCAATACCGGCATGACCCAACCGTTGAAGGCGCGCACCTTGTTTCCGCCTGAAAGAAGACTATTGAATACCTTCTTCAGGCGTCCAAAGAAACGTTCCTTCAACGATTGCTTCATGTCAGTGATATTGATGCCTAGAGCTTCCGACATACCCAAATACTTATAGGTTTCGGTTGGAGAGAGGGATCTCAGGTTTATGGAATCCGTGAGTTGAGTGCCCACGGATTCCACAACCTCCCCTCGTTTTACATGCATGACCGCACATTTGTCCACACCAAACTCCATCCTGATGGCACTACTGAAGGTTTCAGTTACCTTCAGTAGCTCCATCAGTTGCAGATTGTTGGGGGCAAAAAGTTTCAGGTCATCCATGTAAAGTAGGTGAGATATTACCTGACCACCTCTCTTCAACCGATAGCCTAGACCTGAATTCTCCAGCAGTGTGCTTAGAGGATTCAAGGCTAGGCAAAACCAAAGTGGACTCAAACTATCACCCTGGAATATACCTCGCTCGATCCTTACAGGTTCGCTATTCCTCTGGATATGTCGACATCCTGGATAGCGGAGGACCGTACTCCATTGCCTCATACACGACATCAGGAAGGTGCGTAGTGTTGTATCAATTTTATACAATTCCAGCACCCTCATGAGCCATGTATGAGGAACAGAGTCATAGGCCTTCTTATAATCTATCCAACATGTCGACAGATCCTTTCGGAAACGTCGAACCTGTTGGCTAATGGTCATATCAATGAGGAGCAGCTCCTTAGTACCGCGGGACCCGTTCCTACATCCATTCTGAGAAGGTGACATGATCAGATTTTTGTCGATATGACTATTAATTTTGCTTCTCAGTATGGATGTAAGAACTTTATAGACCGTTGGCAAACAGGTGATCGGTCTATAATTTTTAGGCTCCGCAGTACTACCTGACTTATGGAGCAGGTGGGTTATTCCTGTTGTTAGGAACTGGGGTAGCGACCCTGACTCTAAGGCAGACTGAAACTGATATGCCAAGCGAGCGTGCGATCTTGTAAACCACTTAATCCAGAAATTGTGCAGCCCATCCGGCCCTGGAGATTTCCAGTTTGGCAACGGACGGACTGCACGAGCTACATCTTGGGGGCTGATGTCAATTGCCCCCATTTGTGGTATTGGATCGCACGCACGCTCGACCTCTCGAGTCCAGTCACCCTCGGTGTGACTGACAGGCACCGACCAGATGCTGCGCCAGAATGAACTCATGGCGTCATCATCCGGGAGGCGCGTATCAGTCACACCTTGGTCCGGTCTCTCCCAAGCCCTATAAACCCACCTTTCATTACTCCGGAATGTGCGATTCTGGGTGTATCGCTCCACCCGCCGCTTATACCTGCGGATACGGTTTGCCCATGCATACACCTTCTGCTTCAGGAAGTCGATGCGCTCTGTGACACGGGACATATAGTCTCGGGGGCTGATGTCAGTCCCCGAAAACGCCCGCCTCACAAAGCGCATCACTCTTGGGCGAGTGTTGCCCTCCCTGAAGCAGATTAGTTTGCCGATGAGTGCTCTGGCCCCACCAATACGACGCTCGATCCTGCACTGCCAAGCCGGCACGGCTGGTTTCGGTCGTGTAGATACGTCACAGCTTGGAAACTTGACGTGAGCTACACGACATGCCGCAACAGCTGCGCAGTACATTATCGAGTGTGTATCAGTGAGATCTTCGCAGTCGTCAAAATAGTTTGACAACTGCAAATCCAGAGCAGCCACCAGCGCCTTATTCTTATTATGCATGGGCAAACGAGGTAAGCGCGGCCTAAGTTCGAGCGGCATGTTGCGATACTCCCGAATAGCACACTCCAATTATTATTATTATTATTTATTTATTTTATTATTTTTATGTACACACAAAAAACAGAAAAAGACATTACAAAATAGACAATAATAGTACAAATGTACTGCTTATAATTTAAAGTCATTTTTACTCGTCATGACGTTGCGTATAGATTTCTCTCCTCAATGTCAATTGGTCTATTACTAATACTAACAATTGAATGATATTCCTGGTGATAAATAGGTAGAGTATTTTGCTTATTAACACACGCACATACTTGTTGTGTGTGTGTGTTGTGTTACATATCACTATTTTTTTGAAAAACGAATATCAATGTTCCGTTCTTGAATACAATAAATATCGTTTTTAGGGTTCCGTAAGTCTGCTGTCCCTCCGTCTGTCTGTCCTTCCGCCTGTCAGAGCACTGTATCTCATAAACCGTAAAAATAAAGAGTTGAAATTTTCACAGAATGTGTATGTCTATAGCCACTACAAGATACGGTTTTTTGTCAGCATTTTTTGCTCGATTTTAATATTCGCATTCGATTTTAATACACGCATTTTGCCACTTTTTTCGTAGGTAGGCAATTGTTAAACATGTTCTCCTATCCTAAGAGGAGCGAGAGAGTGTGTCAGGCTTTTACTGACCAAAACCCACCTGTGTTCTTTCAGTTGCTTTTCGTGTTCCAGGACCACGGTAGCTCTTTCAAACATTCCGGCAGTTTACAATCAATATCATGCTAATACAATTTTTCCAATCATATTGTCCACCTTGTGGGAGGCCTGGCCGATGACCTGATGAGGGTCGTGGGAATCCGATGGATGCGAGACGCACAGGACCGGTCATTGTGGCGACATTTGGGGGAGGCCTATATCCAACAGTGGACGTCCTTCGGCTGAAATGATGATGATGATGATGAATCATATTGTAGTGAGATTCTTCTAGTCTAGTCAGACTGCCTATCTGATTTTCACTACTCTTTTTTTTTTTTTTAATTGATATAAACCAGTGCTTGACTGCGATCCCACCTGATGGTAAGCAGTGATGCAATCATTGATGGTGAGGCGCACTAGTTTATTAAGAGCCTATTCACTCTAGCCTTGAAGGCACCTAAATATAGTTGGACGGGAAGACCGCAGCAGGCAAATTGTTCCAGTCCTTCGATGTACGCGGTATAAACGACGAAGCGAAACGCTTAGTCCGGACCGTTGAAGTTTCAACAACGTAAGGGTGGATACTCGCCGTACGTCGGGTTGTCCGATGGTAGAAATGAGATGGCGGAATCAAGTCATGCAATTCCCGCGCACACTCTCTAAAATGCAACCTGTAGAATACCGATAGGCTGGCTACCCTGCGCCTGTGCTCGAGGCTTTGTAGATTGGACTTAACCAAATCTGGATCCCCAATTAGCCTCTTCGCACGCCTTTCCACTGAGTCCAAAGCTGCTAGATGGCATTTTGCAGCACCAGCCCATATGTGACTGCAGTACTCCACACACGATCGGACCTGTGCTTTGTATAACATTAGAAGCTGTCCCGGTGTGAAGTACTCGGTACCTATCTAGTTGATACAATACTTCTTGGAAAATAGATAGTCAGAATACTCGAAACAACTGCCGAAGAATACTGTTATTGTCCGCTCGTGAATCACAGGGTTAAATTTGATGTTATCTTTGATCTAAATCTATTATCTGACATAGTCATTACGTTGTGGTAATTTGTTAATTGTAGTTAAGCCTGATTGCACGTTAACATTAGTATGTATAGTTGGATCCTGGCCAGAGCCTTATCTTAGATCTAGAGTGGGCGATACAATCGAATCGATTTTGAAAGACGGGTCAAATGTATCGATTAAAGTCGATAATACTCGATTACAAATAAAACCTGTACAGGCTAAAAGCTATAAAACTTTGATGATTAGGGTTTAGTGGTCATTGTACCTGAAACTCAAATTGCTCGAACATTACTCCTCTAATGGCCGAATGGTTTAAGTAAAGTTCAAAACTGTGATCGCGCAAAGTACGGTGGTAACGAGTCATTTGGTGTAAAGGAAGTACAGCATATTTGGTTTTTCGGGAATAAGTTGATGACTAAACGGGTATTACTGCTTCCAATCTTTGAAAACTGTGTTAATTTTATTAGTCCTAAATTTAAAAAAAAAGTAACTTGTAATTTCAATTAATCGAAAGAAGTCCTAAATTGTGTTCGTACTAAGGAAAATAACTAAGTTTTTGGAATACTGAATTTAAGCCGTTTTTTCTTTCTTTCTTATTCTTCAAAACTGAGATATCTATTTCTTCAATTTTCTTACGTAAAAGTAGGTCATATATACTCTTTGAAAAGAGTGTCGAACCAGTACATAATTATGTCACCCATTATTTAATCTCGAACAGCGGTAACTGATATTATTTTTACTCTCTCCTTTTTTGTTCTTATATTTGTGAAAAAGTAACACCTTATACAAATTGTGAAAAATAAAAACAATAACTTAAAATATCCACAAGCTCTTGACTCACCGTAGGCGAGGGCTTGCGGACGGCGAGCAATGGGTGGCTCGCCGTCCGATCGTCCGGTAACCGTCCGGACCAAGCCCAAGTCGTCGACGGCGCGTATTGTTCCACGCGCGCCTCATGGAGATGTCAGCAAATCGTAGGGGCCCAACAGGGTCGAAGCCTACTGGGGCCACGGGTAGTGTGAAAGCGAAACCCGGGGCCCTGGGACGAAGGCAAAGAAGGAACAGGAGTGGGTTTTTAGTCAGTAAAAGTCTGACACTACTTTCCGCTCCGCCCAAGAGCGGGATTTGTCATAAGATGATTTTCCCACCTAAAAAAAAAAAAAAAAAAAAAAAACAAGCTCTTGACTGTTCTAAATTTAAAAGTGTTTTTTTTCTCATTTACACAACATTATCTTTATTATATGCGAAACCCGAATATAGTTTGATCAAAATCAATAACTGAATCGATTCCAATAATTTTTACACCATGTTATATTTTTTCCCAAAAATATTTAAAAATGGTCACAAGTTGGACACCACCAACACTAAGTACAAATCGGGTCACGGCAGGTCATAGCGGGCATTAGGGGCCAGCGCACAGCTGGGTGCGGGAGCAAAACAACTCCTCAGTCGCCCGGTGACCATGTATTTATGT
Source organism: Mythimna impura (assembly GCA_905147345.3). Lineage (NCBI taxonomy): Eukaryota > Metazoa > Arthropoda > Insecta > Lepidoptera > Noctuidae > Mythimna > Mythimna impura. The sequence continues at coordinate 13,718,524 of LR990357.1, read as the reverse complement.
CGCCAATCAGGTACTGTAACGGGCTTACAACTTTGTGATTTTTCATAATACAGTTTTGAAATATTGTACATAGATTCTTTACATAAAAATACTAGACAGATGTTTCAGGTTTCGCATATACTAAAAATGAGGTTGTATAAAAGAAGATAAGCTTATCTTGTTGTAAGTTAAGTAAGTTGAAAGTTTCCTGTGTCCCTACTTGATTATTGAATCTTGTCAAAGGTCAAAGCTTTCTTATAAAATCCAAATAAACCCAATCACTTTAGAGAGACAAAATGAACTTCTTTATTTGACCGTTTGGATTCAAAAATAAACTAAAAGGTCGAAACGAGCGGACGGCGGAAGTTGGAAACAATATCCGGAACGGATGAAAACATTTAGATTTCATTAGTTTCTAACTATTACTAGTGATATGAGAATTTGTTATTGCTGTCGGTTGGTATATTAAAGTTTTGAAATAACTGTGAAAATTTTGGGCGTGGTATGAACTATCATCATCTTCATCATTTCAGCCGAAAGACGTCCTCTGCTGGACATAGGCTTCTCCCAAGTGTCGCCACAATGAACGGTCTTATGCGTCTCGCATCCATCGGACTCCCGCAACTGCTGCGCTCTGCGCTCGGTATGAACCATGCCCTTCTAGAACCGATGCCTGTCAAGATTGCGGGACTTTTCGAAAGAGCTATCGTGACCCTGAGATGCAAAGGGCATCTCTGAATGACCGGTGGATTAAATTAGTAAAACTCTGATATCCTCTCTCGCTTTACTTCAAGCAGGAGGGGTTATTTGATGATTTTCTCCAAAAAAAAAGTATGATGACAGTTATAAAAGACAGACAGAAAGAAATCTTTGCAAAACATCTCATAAATTGGAGACCAGTTTTCATATAATGTCTGTACCTTGGTTGAGGGGGTACTCTGGGAATACCAGAGGGCCCCGATCCCCGAGAGCCCCGTACCGGAGGCACCCGATTTGTTTTTATCTTGGTAAACTCAAATAAAAGTCAGTTTAACTAAAAAGTACCATCAGCAGAAGATGTTAAACAAAATATTTTGACTAGTTTACTAAAATTATACTTAACTTTATAAATTAAGGTATATATTAAATAGATAACTCAAAACTAAACTTTAACGTACAAAATTAGTTTTACTTTTTTTTTACATCACATATAAATCAAAAATGCTTATTATAGGATTATATTATCAACTTTTGAGTATCAAAACATGCAAAAATCTACTATAAAAATAATCAACGGTCAGTAGTAATAAAAGTAAAAAAATTCAATCAGACTTTTCAAAAAAACATACAAAATCGCCAATATTGTAAAAATCGTTATAAAATTCATATAATAATTAACTTTAAACATATTCTCAACATAAACTCAAATTTAGGCACTTTTTATATAGACCGTACAAATTGAAAACAAACAGAAAAAATAATAAAAATATATGTAATCATATTTATCGCATTTGGGTGCCTCCGGTACGGGGCCCTCGGGGATCGGGACCCTCAGGGAATAACCTGGTTGAGGTTGACACAGGAGCGTAGGGATTATCACAAAAAAAGAGGTACCAGACTTCACCCAGCAGTGGGTGAAGTCTGGCTGTGGGTGAGAACAATCTTGTCCTCATGAATTTTTATTTCGACACCGCATTGTATGTCGTAGATACAATGCGGTGTGTATAGGCATAATACTTTCATTCTTTTTTATCTTTTATTAACATATTACAGTTTTGGTGGCTTGATAATATGTAACCTGTGTTACAGATGTCAGTACCCTCTCCCGGGAAAAATACAATTAGTTCCTAGGCAATATAAGTGGATATAAGAAAAAATGGTTAAACAAAATAAAAATTCTTGGTTATATAAATTATATTCAAACCAGCAATGCACACGATGCGGTACTGGTTTTCAATTAGGACCTGTCTTTAGCCAACTCCGGATCTGGTTTCATTCCTATTTAAAGAAAATAGGTCAGTAGGTCACCTTTATACAGGATTGGCGACTAGCCAAAGACTTTGAAAGCGAATAAATCAAAACCTTTACTGTAACCTTGTGAGTGATGATGAAAATTCGCACTAACGTTAAACTAACAGAGTAACAAAAATAAATCCATCTTCTTTCTTTCAGTCCATCCAAAGGTTGTCTGTAAGAAATTGCCCTGTGCGATAAGACCGCCCATTGTACACTTATTTTTAATTATGTTTGTTCTGTATTTTTGTTTATGTGGTGTGCAATAAAGAATATTATAAATAAATAAATAACAAGACATCCGAATGAAGTATTATAAATGTATTATGGGCAGGGCACATTGCTCGCAGAACATATGGCCGTTGGGGCCGAAAGGTTCTGGAAAGGCGACCACGTACCGGAAGACGTAGCGTTGGAAGGCCTCCTACAAGGTGGACCGATGACTTGGTAACGGTTGCGGGAGTCCGATGGATGCGAGACGCACAGGACCGTTCGTTGTGGCGACGCTTGGGGGAGGCCTATGTCCAGCAGTGGACGTCTTTCGGCTGAAATGATGATGATGATGATGATGATGAAATGTATTATGTGAGTTGTCATGTTTCGTACTCACGATACAGGAGTAAATCTTCTACATATAAATAATAAAAAAATAATTTAATTTAACTACAAATAAATTACAACCTACATAATATTTTATACCGACCTCCTTTTCATAGCGACCTTTTCAATTCTTTCATTTGTGTATACAAAATTGCAAAAGCCAGTTTTGGTAATGTTATAGTAACTTTGTGTGTACTCAAGTAGGAATGGAACATTATAAAAACGTAAGTTTACTGCAGAGAAATCTGCAAAGATCCTGTTCTACATTGTACAAGCATCATAAGTCAAGAGAGTGGTACGGGTATACGCATTCATAATTTTGAATAATGTTGCAACATTTCACAAAGAGAAACTGTAGGACCGAACTAGAATGGAGCCCAGGTTTTGAATGACCGCATACATTTTGCATGCGAGCCTGCTTTAGTGGCCAGTCTGACATCGGGGATGAGTTTTAGACGCCCTCCAATTTGTACAGTTGGTGGTCTTATTTTGATTAGGATTTTATAGTTGCGTAGATACTTTGAAAGGGGCATGTACTGTAGAGCCTTTTTGTACTTCTTGAGATTTGCCTGACACAGGTCGTCACCGGACATCAGTTTTTCGGGAAGTATCTGTTTCTGGTTCGGCAGAGAGAAAAACCCGGATGTCGCCATCGTGTGAATCGCCCGGAAAATATGGTGGAGCCATCGGTCGAAGTCTGACTCACTTGGGCTGAGCACTGCCGTGTCCTCGAGGAGGTGGTTGGTAACAGCGACCTATCGCGTCCGGCTCTGGTTCAAGCCAGAGTCCTGAACTAAAGGGATTGGGAAGTGGTCACCTCTTCCTGTGAGAGTGCAGCAATGCGAGTGAAGAAGGTGGCCAATATTGTAGGTGAGAGAGACATTCCTACGCCTCAGCCGCTGCCGCAGGAGAAATTCATTATCTTCTGATACCTTCAGTTCCCATGTTATTATATTTTTTTTTTTAATATATTTGCTATTAATATTTTTAAAAACTAAGTAGATACGCGGACGCCAAGGTCTGATTGCCTGATTCAATCACAACGGTTTGTGTTCGATCCAACTCCTAACAACTTTATAATTGGACAAAGACTTTTCACGCACCTAATTAACCAAAAAGTATAGAATACAGTCTAAATTGATAGAGAGAGGCTGGTTGCATTAAGTCCACCTATGTTCCATTAATGTACACACAGTTTAAATAAATAAAAAAATACCTGTAGTCTTCTAATAGGCAGAAAGTAAACGTAAAATAAATGTATGTTGGTTAAAATCATAACAGCTTTATATTGATTAGAATAACAATAAACATAAAAATAACCTGTAACATTAGAGACTAGCTTCTTCCAGCGGCTTCGCCCGCGTGAAAGTTGGTTTCTTCATACAAACTTTGGACCCCCGTTTTATCCCCTTAGGGGGTGAAATTTGGAAAATCCTCTCTTAGTGCTCGCCTACGTCATAAAAGGAAACCTTGTACAAATTTCACGCACCTAGGCTCTGTTTGTGTGTTTTGGCTGTGCTTTGATATGTTCAGTTTCTCCTTTTATATATATAGATAAACACAACATTATTGAAATCAAGTGCTTTCAGAAACACACCCAATAATATTTAATACGATTTTCCCTACAAATTGCGTTGCAATATTGAAATCACAAACACCACTAATGTGTAATAATGTAATATGCTAACTGCGAACTCGGAATACAAATTGCTAGCATGTGCGCCGATGCCTGCATTAGTTCTTCAGTAATACGTAGTTTGAGAAATGTAGCTCTCGCTGAAACTCCAATTACTGAGAAATTGAAACGTATTCTAGAGAAGTCTTGGTAATGTTGTGACAACATAAATCGCGTTTTTTTTTTGTATTGCCGGTTCATTACTATAATAATAAGATACCTGAGAAAATAGCAAATTTAGCTTCCTTTTCGCTTGGTACAATCCCGTAGCTCTGGTAGACATCGACCTTAGTGGGCCCTTTCCATTTTGCTGACATCACATCATCACATCACTGAGGCGCGAATAGATACGCTATTGACCCCGGCCTGGTCCTTATCGGAAGACGAGCTACGCTTTACTCAACATCCGCAAGTCTGCGCCTATGGTAACTGAGAGTCGACTGGGCGTCTCCTGCAGGGGCCAAGGCGTGAGGATTGTCACTTCTTTTACATTTTTTAAATAACATTTATAAAACTTCCTCATTTTGCTTGAGCTAAATACTGGAATCCAGCTGTATCTCTTTTCCAATTATTATGATAATATAAATTGCTTGCGCCTGAAAGAACTTTAATCGTGCAATTAGTGATGCTTTCAAAAGTCATCACACCATCATTTCAGCCAATAGACATCCACTGCTGGACATAGGGAGACCCCCTTAAATGTCATAATCCATCGGATTCCCGCAACCTTCACCAGGTCATCGGTCCACCTTGTAGGGGGCTTTCCGACACTGCGTCTTCCGGTACGTGGTCGCCACTCCAGAACCTTTCGGCTCCAACGGCCTTCTGATCTGCGAGCAATGTGCCCTGCCCATTGCTACTTAAGTTTGGCGTTTCATCGTGCTATGTCGGCAACCTTCAAAAGTGATGATTTACAAAACCAAGTCAGAAAAGTGGTAAGAGTATGAACAAAAAATCTACTAAAAGTAGTTTATCATAATACAGTCTGTCTTTTTTCCTGTATTATTGGCTTGATGCCAGTATCCTGTCTTGCCAGTACGAACTGACTGTGTTGTAAATTCTATCGGATTCACGCTGGGCTTTTTATCTTACCGCTTAAACACTGCCAAAAATCTTTTCCCTGACCCGCCAATGTTTTGCTTCCGGTGTGGTACAAACTTATTTTATTGAAGCAAATAATTCACTCTTTATTTTTTGTTTCTTATGTGGTATAAAAGCAGGCGATTCTATTATTTTTATGGTTTATAAGCATCGTGCGCTTTGTTTGTGCTTCATCTAGTTTAAATTGACGAAACTGTACTTAATTGACGTATAAAAAAGTGTTATTTATACCATATATTTGCAAAATAAATATTATCTTTATGTACACTAATAAAAAGGTAAAGTTTGTGTTTTTGTTTGTAGGAGGTAATCTCTGAAAGTACTGGTCCGATTGCTAAAATTTTTTTCAGCGAAGAAAGCTGCTTTATTCCTGAGTGACATAGCAGTAGTTTTATATTCAATCGAACCTTTGAGTGTTTTTTTTTTCGGTGGGAAAATTATCCAATGACATCCCTCGCTCTTGGGCGGAGCCGGAGATAGTGTCAGACTTTTACTGACTAAAAACCCACTCCTGCTCCTTCGTTGCCTTTCATACTCGAGCCGAGTCTTCCTTTCAGAATCAGACCCTTGGCCCCAGTAGGCTTCGACCCTGCTGGGTCCTGCTGACATCTCCTTGAGAGGCGCGTGGAACACTATGCGCCGTCGACGACTTGGGCTCGGTCAGGACGGTTACCGGACGGTCAGACAGCGAGCTACCCATTGCTCGCCGTCCGCGAGCCCATGAACCTTTAAGTGTAGTGTTTTTCTAGACCAGAATATTATAAAAGTGTGTATATTACTTTAAGATGCGCAAAATAGATGCAACTATGAGGATATCAGCTCGCTGTACAATACAATACAAGCTGAAACAAGAACTCTCCCCTTTAGAAGTTCAGACCCTCTCTCCATACAACACTGCAACATTATACATTCCATCTCTTTGTTGCCTATAAAGGCTACAATCAATATTTCTATTATCCTTCAGAAACCCAATAATGCCTTACAATATAATATACACCGTAACACGAGTACTTACTCGAAGCCTTCAAATCAAGCCTTTGTTTAATTATGGAAAGTATATCTACCTATAAAGGTATATGTATATCGTAGTAGTTGCTGTAGGCTACATCAGAGATGCTCAAACGATCGTTCGCGGTTTTTCGGACGAAATTGTAAATTTCCAAGAAGTCTAATAGGTATCTAAAAACATTTTCGATCTCATTTTACTCATGCAGGATTGTTCGGAAAAGTTATCGTGGCTTTGGACCGCAAAGCGAAACGGACGGAACACAGGTAGAGCTCTCGAGCGAATCCAGAAAGGGACCCTCTCGCTCCAAATTTTGGTTCAAGCCACGGTCCGGAGCAAGGGGCAATGGGTGGCGGTCACCTCTTTCTGCGTAGCAGTAATGTTAGCGAAGGAGACGACCACACGCGTGAGGGAACAGACATCCTCAAGCCCCAGCCACGAAGACTCCGACCACCAGCCACCGTAGGCGCGGACTTGCCGACAACGAGCAATGGGTAGCTTGCCGTCCGGCCGTTCGGTAACCGTCCGACGTCGACGTTGACGACGCGTAGGTTTCCACGCGCGCCTCTAAGAGATGTCAGCAAAACCGTAGCCTGCAGGGTCCATGTCTACTGGGGCCATAGATTGGCTTCTGAAAAGGTTACGCGTAGTTCTAGAATTCAAAGGGCAACTGAAGGAACATACGTGTGGTTTTAGTCAGTAAAAGACTGACACGCCCTCACGCCCCACCCTAGCGTGGGAGAAGTTATTAGATGATTTCCCATCTCAAAAATAAACCCAGAATGGAAGGAGTTATCTAATTTTAAGTTATGTGTTTTTCTTCAGCGTTATAATGTTCCCACTGTTGGGACTCAGGCCTCCTCCCGAGGAAAGGACATGAGCTTTTATCCACCAAGCGGGCCCAGTGAGGTTTGGTGGATGTCACATGTCTTCGAATTTTTGGTTCTAGGACATGCCGGTTTCCTTACGATGTTTTTCTTCACAATTTTGAGAGCGTGTGGTGATGAAACAAATAAGACTCGTAAATCGGGGCCGTTACCACACGGTGACCACTGCTCTCGGCAGTTGCATTTGATCATCTATATAAAAGTGTACTTACTCTGTGGTTGATCACTCTCTGTCTGTCTGTGAAATTTTGATGTTGATCGCCAACACTATACGTTTGAGAACCCCTGGCCTACATCAAGCCGGAATGTTGCTGATGCGTAGGATGACGGTCGTCACGACAACCTGATACTAACAGAGGTGATTCTTTTCAGATATTAATAAAATATTTTTAGTAAGGAATCTGTTTCTGAAGTACTTATTAAGTAAAAGATAAAGTTATTACTGCGTTAATCTGGGGTGAAACTTCAAAATTAAATTAGCATCTAGAAATATTGCTTTCATTTACTTCGCTTTTGAAGTTTTAATTTAGTTACATACGTGTTGAGCAACTGTTCATACAGTAAGCTGCTTACTGCTTCAAGTATTAAGACATGGAACTGAGACCCAAAATATCCTTTAGGCTGGGGCGAAGACGTTATCATGCATTAAATATTGTTAGTAAATTGAAACAAAATCGCATTTGAATTACTAATTTAATAAAGGCTATTAAAAGGTTATTATTTCAAAAATTATCTAAATATAAAAGAAAGTCGTGTTAGTTACACTATTTATAACTCAAGAACGGCTGAACCGATTTGGCTGAAAGTTGGTGGGGAGGTAGCGTAGAACCAGGAAAAACACATAGGATACTTTTTTTTTAGTAGGGTAGTGTAGGGTAGAGTAGGGTAGGGTAGGGTAGAGTAGGGTAGAGTAGGGTAGAGTAGGGTAGAGTAGGGTAGAGTAGGGTAGAGTAGGGTAGAGTAGGGTAAAGTAGGGTAGATTAAGGTAGAGTAAGGTAGAGTAGGCTAGAGTAGGGTAGAGTAGGGTAGAGTAGGGTAGAGTAGGGTAGAGTAGGGTAGAGTAGGGTAGAGTAGGGTAGAGTAGGGTAGAGTAGGGTAGAGTAGGGTAGAGTAGGGTAGAGTAGGGTAGAGTAGGGTAGAGTAGGGTAGAGTAGGGTAGAGTAGGGTAGAGTAGGGTAGAGTAGGGTAGAGTAGGGTAGAGTAGGGTAGAGTAGGGTAGAGTAGGGTAGAGTAGGGTAGAGTAGGGTAGAGTAGGGTAGAGTAGGGTAGAGTAGGGTAGAGTAGGGTAGAGTAGGGTAGAGTAGGGTAGAGTAGGGTAGAGTAGGGTAGAGTAGGGTAGAGTAGGGTAGAATAGGGTAGAGTAGGGTAGAGTAGGGTAGAGTAGGGTAGAGTAGGGTAGAGTAGGGTAGAGTAGGGTAGAGTAGGGTAGAGTAGGGTAGAGTAGGGTAGTGTAGGGTAGAGTAGGGTAGAGTAGGGTAGAGTAGGGTAGAGTAGGGTAGAGTAGGGTAGAGTAGGGTAGAGTAGGGTAGAGTAGGGTAGAGTAGGGTAGAGTAGGGTAGAGTAGGGTAGAGTAGGGTAGAGTAGGGTAGAGTAGGGTAGAGTAGGGTAGAGTAGGGTAGAGTTGGGTAGAGTAGGGTAGAGTAGGGTAGAGTAGGGTAGTGTAACACATCATAAAAGAAACCTTTGTGCATTCTATAAAATTTCAGCATTCTACATCCAATAGTTTGGGCTAGGCGTTGATGAGTCAGAGACAAGACTTATTAGTCTTTATATAATAATATTTACACAACTATCACACAACGCCGTCTTGTCCCAAGCTAAGCAGAGCTTGTGTTATGACTGTTATGAGTAGTAGACAACTGTTAAACATACTTAAATATTTCTAAGTACATACATATTATAGATATATTACACCCAGACACAGAACAAATGATTGTGTTCATCACACAAACATGTTTCCTGGGTGGGAATTGAACCTACGATCTCCGGCATAGCAGTCAGGGCCACTAACTACTAGACCAACATGCCAGTCAACATACAGACAATGTAGAGATATACAATAATAATTATCAAAAAAAATGTTACTCGTCAGTTTAAGTTTTCTGAAGCAAAATAGAGATCAAAGTTAATGATATTATATATGAGAAGACTCAGTGCGATTAATTCTCAACAAAAATAATATTCTTTCATACGAACACAATTTTTATAACAATCTTGATACGTGATACGTTAGGTTGTTATTTCTAGTTTGCTTTTGTAATTCAAATATCAAATAGATCAAACAGCACAAATACAAATACAAATATTTGTATTTCTTAAACATATGTAGGTGGGTTAGGTACAGATGTTCTAATTATCAGGGAATGCTATGTTTAGCCGTCATCGGCGTATAAATATTTTATTTATACATGCTAATTATAACAAATTTTCCAACCGTTATTAAGTCAATAATCAATTTATAAATATATGTGTGTGTTTGTATTTATAAATGTATGTACTTTTAAATCATATCAATGAACACACAGCTCACATTATGATTTATTTGTTTTTAGGGTTCCGTACGCAAAGTGTAAAACGGGACCCTATTACTAAGACTCTACGTCCGTCTGTCTGTCACCAGGCTTCATTTCATGAACCATGATGGCTAGATTGTTGAAATTTTCACAAATGATCTATTTAAGTTGCTGCTATGACAACAAATACTAAAAACAATAAAATAAATGTTTAAGGCAAAAAAAAACACCTTGGGGCTTCCATGCTACAAAGGTGATTTTTTTGCCGTTTTTAATACTAGTATAGTACGGAACCATACTCGCACTTGGCCAGTTTTTATCTAAAGCTTACTGTTGACAGACATAAATAAATAATATGAATGTATTTCATATAAAATATTGTGGCAACGCGCGATGCATTGTGGTTGACATTAATCGTATAATATTTTTATCGTATTTCATCCAGAATAACATTAAAAGTCTGTCTAGTGTTTTATGTACTTCATTTTATTTGTAAACGTTTACCACGTGTAAACGTGTGCGTGTTTTAAAACTATGATAATATTAAACCTGTTAGTTTTATAGTAAGAAACGAAGAATCGTTATTTGAATACAATGTGGCATATTAGTTTACGATGTGTTTTAGTGCACTACATATTTCGCCCATTAGAAAAGTGTGCAAATTATTTAAAAAAAGGTTTAAATGTTAATAAATGAATTTTAGGCAGGACATAATGCCAACTTATTAAACAAAATTAGTAATTAACATAAAACTCGCTAACTGCGTGACTGAAAAGATGAAGGGTCCTCGTTTGCATGTGTTTCATTACATCTTTTTACGTGACCGGTATGGTCTTGTAAAGAGGAGGAATGAAAGGTGTGAAACACGTGTTACTAAAAGAGTTACATTTGGATGGATAGAGAGGGAGAGGAAGGTCAAAGAAAAGATGGATGGATTGTGTGAGGAATGATATGAATGAAAAGGGTAATTAAGTGATAAAATGACGAGTGACTCGTCAGAATGGAAGAAAGAGTTGCGCCGACCCCAAATAATACGGAAGAAAGATGATGATGATATGAAACTGGCTACAGACGATATGAAAGCTTACTATTCATCGCCTCCAAAATGAAAAGCTATCGATTGTAATTACGGTAATTTTTATTTTATTTCATTTGTGAAAGAACACCACAGGATGTAGCTCCTAATTGCACACACATCAATTCCAGTTCATGACCAATCTTGCAAAAAATTTCAAATGCCTTTATAAAAAAACTCACAAATAGCCAGTATTAAATATGTTTGTAAAATAAATTGAAATATAATAAATACATCCGAAAACGTATCCAAATTGCAGACTAAACTAAAATAGACGTAAATTCACAAAAATGCTCAGTAATAAAATTTTACAGTCCGTAGTTTTGCAACAGAATTGGTGACCCGGAGGTAATGGCCCCGACTTACGTGTGGTACATCGTGGATTCTAACTTAGCCAGGCGTATTACTTAGTGTAATTTATTTCTTCATCACTGCTCTCAAAACGGTGAAGGAAAACATCGCGAGAAAACTGGCACGTCTTAGAACCAATTATTCGAATACCTATATGTGTCATCCACCAATCAGCATTAAGCTCGCGTAGTAGATTTCATTTTCTTTTCCTTTCCTAGGGAGGAGGCCTGAGACCCAGCAAAGGAAACTTTATAAGGCTGACTGTACTGTGTGTGTCAAGTTACCTCTTTCACATTTATGAGGTTTTTTACTCTAAGGCGACGCCTTCTATTCCATCCCTGAAATGGTTTATTTTATTATTTATTTTTAATTCTACAGATAACAAAGATTCGTAATGGTAGCAAAATTTCCTTGAAACATTAAGCATTCAGCACAGAAAATGACTAAGTTACTCGGTTATTCTCCCCTTAAAACGCCCAAAAAAGCAAGCATTGCACACTCTCCACGATTGTTTTGAGAACGCCATTTTTCCAAGTCGAGCCATTTTCAGTCATTTAATAAAGAAATCCAATATCAAAGTTATATTTCTGGCAACTGCTTTTAATTTACTATTAGACTTGACACCAGCGATAAATATGTTAGCCCTAGCAAAACCTACCCGCAGTACTTAGGTAATAAGAACTAGTTTAGCATAAAATGTGCACGTCAGTTGCAGGTTAGATTTAGCGTTTACTTTGACGTCAGAGCTGTCTGCTTCTCTGATAGCTTTAATGTTTCATAATGAGTTTCAATTACAAAGAGCTATTTGAAAATCGATACATATTATAAAGCAAAGTCCTCCATCAAGTCTGTCTGTCTGTATGAACGCAATAAACTCATAAAGTACTGAACCGAGTTTCATGCAGTATTCACTAATGGACAGTGATTCATGAGGAAGGATTAAATGTATAATACGTGGATATTATAGTAGAAAAAAGCTGATACTTGTCTATGTGATAAATAAATCTTTGAAATTTTTAACTTAAAAAACTGAAGACTTTATCTGTTTCAATAATAACATGCAACAGCCAATAGGAGCCGAGTAATAATCAAAGACGTGGGTGAAAGCCCGCGGGACAGCTAGTACATCACTAATGAAGTCATGTAGACTTATTCCGCCATCTCATTTCTACCATCGGACAACCCGACAAAGCGTTTCGCCTCGTCGTTTATACCGCGTACATCGAGTGACTGGAACAATTTGCCTGCTGCGGTCTTCTCGTCCGATTATGTGTGTCTTCAAGGATAGAGTTATTAGGCTCTTAATAAACTAGGGCGCCTCACCAACTACTTATCATCAGGTGGGATCGCAGTCAAGCACTAGTTTATAATAATAATAAAAAAATCTATATACATAAAAGGAGAAACTGACTGCCTGACATATCAACGCACAGCCAAAACTACTGCCAAGGAACGTGAAATCAGTTATAGAGTTTTGACAATGTGTTATACAAATACTTTATTGCCTTTTACGATTTGAATTCATTTATTTGTAAAGATTACAAATCACTTGTACATAAATAAATACTTAATATTACTTGATTACATTTTTTTTTTCTTTTTTTTTCCTTTATCCTTTTCTGTTCTTTTAGTGAGCCACATTTTGCATTTTTGATTTTCTTTAAGATTCATGTTTTTTTTTTCAATTGGCGGCGCTACGGTGCTAGAGCGCTGTGCTTCTTAAGTATCACAGTCTATATTATACTAATTGAATGAATATTTTCGTTAACAATACATACATCAGTACATTACATCTGAAACAAAGTGTTTCGTGAAACCACCTCGTATCAAATCTGTATTTGAATATTAATTACACGCTTTATTAATAATCCATTGTTGAAGCGAGCAGGTGGTTGAAGGGTATCAGTTAAGTAGGTATATTGTGTAACCAAATATTGTAGGTATTATAATGTCAAAGTTAATAAACTGTCCTCTGAATATTATGAAATAAAGTAGCCATATTATATTTTATCTATACTATAATATTATAAAGCTGCAGAGTTTGTTTGTTTGTTTGTTTGTTTGTTTGAACGCGCTAATCTCTGGAACTACTGGTCCGATTTGAATGATTCTTTCAGTGTTGGGTAGTCCATTTATCGAGGAAGGCTATAGGCTATGTTTTTTTTTCAAAATTAGGGATCCGTAATAAAATTGCTATTTTGTAACACAAGGTGTAAAATCGAAAACCTATTTTTGGGTGCGCTGCAAAAACTATTGACAATAGAACAAAATGATGTACTACGGGTTTGTAGATCCCATTAAGACCTACAAAAAAGTCCGCGAGAACATATATCTAGCTATCATGGTTTAATCACAATAACCGATTTTGTGTTCAAAATAATTATTAAATCGTCTGAAGAAAAAAAAACTACGTAAAATATGTATCGTAATATTAATCTTTATCGAAATTAAGCATTATGTTATCAAGAGTATTTATGTAGAAGTAAAATACTTTTTGTTTCATCTCAATCGGATATTTCGTTTAAAAGTTATCACGTATGTAAGATGTTAAGAGTTGGTACCTATTAATGAGTTATGGGCCATAGAGTTTTTTATCAACATAAAATCCTGTATTAATCTTTTTCGAAATATATTTGTTGATGAGATCAAGAAGAAACAGTCCATTATCCACAGGAATTTCTTAATTCTTTAAACCCGAGTGGCCTCCCCCCACATTCTCTCAAGTTTAAAATTGGTGCCCCAATTATTTTACTTAGAAATCTTAAGCCACCAAATTTATGTAACGGGACTCGACTTCAGGTTAAATTTCTTCGCAATAACGTGATCGTTGCAACAGTTTTGACTGGTCCAGCGGTTGGTGAAACAGTACTTATACCTCGGATCCAAATGATTCCAAATGATTTGCCTTTTCATTTTAAAAGAGCCCAATTCCCAATTAAATTATCTTTTGCCGTAACGATAAATAAATCACAGGGGCAAACATTTAAATATGTAGGATTAGATTTACGGCAAGACTGTTTTTCGCATGGCCAACTATATGTCGCGTTGTCAAGATCAGGTTGCGGAAACAATCAATATATTCTTCTGCCACAAGAAAATAAAACGAAAAATATAATTTACTCAGAAGTACTTTAAAATAATATTTTAACCCGGTTTAAAGTGGACGGACACTCCCGCCTATAGTCGTCATTCTTATGTGTCTGGCTGAATGTCGAACAGATAGACAGCTATTGCCTGCGACTTATACAATTTAACTTAATCTATATTTTTCTTGATGAACTTAATCTAATGAAGGGAGATCTACCGATCTCCCTGAAGCGAAAACTCATTGATATGTGTATCCTGCCCGTCCTAACCTACGGTGCCCAGACATGGTCGCTCACCGATTCACAAAAGTTTCGCCTTGGGGTGTGCCAACGAGCAATGGAGCGCAGCATTCTGGGTGTCAAGAGGGCCGACAGAGTGAGGAACACCACGCTGCGTCAAAAGACGGGAATTATGGACGTCGGAAAAAAGGCTGCCAGGCTAAAATGGGATTGGGCGGGTCACATCAGCCGCATGCACTCTGACCGGTGGGCAAGAGTCTCCACAAAGTGGGTACCTCAAGATGGACGACGCCGCCGAGGTCGACCTGGGAAGAGGTGGCGAGACGACCTAGATGCCTACCGCAAAGACTGGTTCGAGGTGGCCCAAGAAAAGAATACCTGGAAGAAGTTGGGGGAGACCTTTGCCCAACAGTGGAACAGCATAGGCTATTAAAAAAAAAAAAAAATATTTTTCTTAATATTATAAAGCTGAAAAGTTTGGTTGTTTGTTATGAACGCGGTAATCTCGGGAAATACTGATCTGATATTGAGAAAACTGTTTAAATATTCAATAGTCCATTTATTGAGGGAGGCTATATTTATCTCGGTATTTCCACGGAAACGAGAAAAACGCGGGTGAAACCGCGGGGCACAGCTAGTGTCTGTATGTTTCTCTCTCTGAAATCAGCAAGCGTATGATTTACGGTTTCAAATGTCATTTGGAAAATGTTTTGAGGTGCCGGATGGTTAATACGTAATTATGTAAGATGCTGATAATTCCTAGTGTAGGGCCATGTTTGTTTGAATTAAAAATACATATATTAAGCTGAAGAATAGAAGTCTTATTGTACAAGACGATACAAAAAATGGGTAGGGTTAGAAAGTGGAGTACAATAGAATGCTTATACACTAAAAATGACGGTATCTTTTTAAGTTTTTGGGTGGAACGTAGGCTACTCTGTCCAGGGTGGAGGTCTGCCTTGCTTGTGCAGAGCACCATCATATCCGGTCCTGGTTCAGGTCATAGTCTGGAGTGAGAGGGAATAGGAAGCAGCACCTCCTTCTGCGAAGCAGTAATGCGAGCGAAGCAGTTGGCATGTAACGTGAATGAGAGGATAACCTCGCGTCTCAGCTGCAGCAAGAGCAGCCCCGGATACCGGGACTCGCAGGGCGATTACTGACCACGGTTGGCACGTGCTTGCGGGTAGCTCGTCCTCCGGTAAGTACTAGCCTGAGTCGACAGCCCGTTGTGTCCGACGCGACGCGACGATGTGACACACCTCCAGAAACTGTCAGCAAAATTGGTGAAGCGCTTTAGGGCCTATGCCTGTCAGGGTTGCGGGATTATTCAAAATACCCTGGAACGCAAAGGGCAACTGAAATTACATAGGTGGGTTTTAGTACAATAGGTAGCTCGCTGTCGGACCGTATGGTACCCTTCCGGACCGAGCCCAAGTCGTCGACGGCGCGTCAAGGAAATGTCAGCACCCGTAGAGGCCCAGTAGGGTCGAAGTCTACTGGAGCCAAGGGTCTGATTCTAAAAGGAAAACTCAGGCCTGGTATGAAAGGCAACGAAAGAATAGGTGTGGGTTTTTAGTCAGTAAAAGTCGGACACTATCTCCCGCTCCGCCCAAGAGCGGGGGATGTCATTGGATGGTTTTCCCACTGAAAGTAAATAAAAGTCTGACATTCCCTCTTGCTCCACTCAGTGTGGGAGCAGTCAATATATGATTACGCACTGAAAAAAATATAAATAAACTAGCGTCTGCCAGCGGCTTCGCCCGCGTGATAATAGTTTGTTTTTTTTTTTTTTTTTTGAGATTTAAACTATCCTATCTCTCAAGTTGGATCGAACTGCACATGGTGTGCGAATTTTATTATAATCGGTTAAGTGGTTTAGGAGTCCATTGAGGACAAACATTGTGACACGAGATTTATATATATTAAGATTAACATTATATACAATAAATATATAAGATAATAAATAATAAAAATAATAATAAAAAAAGCAACTATGTAATAATATTATTGTAATATATATTTTTTTCTAATAATTATACCAATTATGTAATATTAGCCATAAAGATTCGAACCCCTCTAAAAATACATTTACATTATTTACAAAGTAATTTGTAGATTTCTAGACCCACATGAAATTTTCGTTCATTTAATCTTGAGAGATGCCACTCTTAGATAGGTACTCTCGCACGTCCTTTATGAGAAAATTAAGATAAATTGCACATTAATCTGACCATTCCAAAAGTCTATTTAATGGAGTTGGGGATTGACGGAGAAAAACGTGTTTTCACATGAGTAGAGACTGATATCGTCCTTGATGCAATGCACTAAATGATGTTGTTGTCATAAGACCGATGCTTTGGGTTTTGTTGCCGTTTGGTTCTTATGCCATAATTTACTTTACCTATATCGTTAATATCGAATTTACACAGCCAGGAACTCTCACTGCCACCGATTGCCCCCACGAGGACACAGCGGTGTTCTACCCAGGCGGGGCACACCTCTACCGTATGCTCCACCGTGTCCTCCGGGCGGTCCATACAATGGTGACTCCCGGACTTTCCTTACGCATGAATCTGGTGCAGGAACCTCCCGAACTGACCATGTCTGGTAAGGACATGCGTCATGCGGAAGGTAAGGACGCCGTGTGGTCTTTCCAGCCACTCCTCAAAGAGGGGACTTACCGCCATAATTATAGCGTGCACTGGGTTGTGACAGTCGCTGTCGTTATTCTACCATGAGATCCCACCGGAACTCTGTTCGCCATGCCGCAACTTGGCGCGGCAGCGGAGTTTCACCTCGGCGTTGCATCTCCAAGCGCAGATCGTGCATGCGTGCCAGGATTGTTGCCTCCAAACCCCACGGTGGTAGGCCAGCAAGGAGGCTCGCTGCTTCGCGGGAAACCGTGCGATATCCCAGCACCATCAGAATGACCATAACCCTCTGGCATGCGTTCAGCTTGGCCGCTGGTCGCAGCGATGGCGCCCATACCGGCGCCCCATAAAGGGCCATGGACCGAACGATTCCTGCGTAGAGCTTCCAGCAGGAAGCCATTTAGGCTAGGGTTAGGTCTAAACTCAGGGTACTAAGGCCTCATTATTGAGTTGCCGCAAACGTGAGTTCATCATCATCATTTCAGCTGATATATAGGTATAAACGTCTGCTGTTGGACATAGACCTTCTCCAAATGTCGCGGTCTCGCATCCATCGGATGCCCGCGACTCTCACCAGGTCATCGGTCCACTTTATGGGAGGCCTTACAACGCTGAAATTGAAAAGAAAGTGAGTTATAAGAAGTTGATTTATTTTTGTAAAGGGTCGGTATACTGTTGTAATATTCTTGTTTTTTTATTACCTAACATGGAATAATATTGGTGGAAGATTCTGTACCTATTATTATTATTATATATTATATAAGCATAATCAGCCTTTTAATGTTCCCACTGCTGGGATTCAGGTCTGCTCTATAGGAGAGGGAATTGGCCGTAATACCACGCGGGCCCAGTGCGTGTTGGCGAATGTCACATGTCTTCGAATTTTTAGGTTCTAGGACATTTCGGTTTCCTCGTGATGTTTTCCTTCACCGTTTTGGGGGCAGTGGTGATGAAATAAATTACACAAAGTAATGCGCCTGGCTGGGTTTGAACCCGCGACCTACAACTCGTAAGTCGGGGTCGTTACCACTGGACCATCACTGCTCTCATTAACCTTTTAACCCCTACTTGACATTAATAACAATAATTATACTCATATTATTCATTGCTATGCTATGACATTCGAGCAGGCGTTACATTCTAAATTATTCAAGTAGGTATATAATAGCCAATAATCTCAAATATCTAATTATACCGATTATATGTGCACATGTGACATTCTGTCAGCTAATTACCTATCATTAGCTGCTATTCAAACTTAATTTACCTACGATACATTATCAAAACTAAGTGTAGGTGATTTACATAATAAAAACAAAATGAAATCAAATAATAATATAACTTAGTAGAGACTGGATAGGACAGGGTAAAAATAACTCAGGATCGAATGCATAGGTTATATTTAGTAAAAAGAAAATTCAGTACAATAGTTTTGACAATCAAGATTAAAAGGGGTGACATTTAATACGACTATAAATAACGTGATCGCATAGACAGTAGCTCCAATTTAAACGTATTATCTTTGTTAAATAACATACATATAGCTGCGGAAAACGGAACACTTCGGTGCGGCGTGACAGGTGCTCGTGCTGGTGGACCAATCGCGAGCCATCAACGATCTTCGCGCAGACGAAAACTTCCGAAGAGAACCGAACAGAAAACAATTGAGAACATTTTTTCTCTGCGTCAACGGTGTATTGAGATAAATTAAATTTACAATAAATATACAATAAATAATAAAATAAATAAACTAAATTTAATTTGAGTCATCCTGTTTACAATCTAAGTACTAAATTAGCCTATATAAATTGCTTGGTTTATACAATTCCAACAGAGACGTATGCCATGAGCGGTTTCAGATGCTCCGAACCTGGGAAAGTTTGAAAGAGTTACTGTGGCCCTAGAATGCAAAGTGCAAATGGAGGAACAAAGGTAGGTTTTAGTTAGTAAAAGCCTAACACGCCCTCTCGCTCCTCCCTTGAGCGCGAGAACTCATTTGATGATTTTGATTTATTCCTACAAAATTACTCTTAACATTGACTTGACACAATATCATAAATTGTAAGTTTGCCGAAAAATTAGTTATCTTTAACATTAATGTTTTACACTATACTAATTAATGTCTACCAATAATTTTTAAGATAATTTTGTGTTATAACCTTAAAACTTTATTGACCGCAATTACCCGCTGTTCGTGTTTACTCCACTCTCTCCTAATCTTTATGTATATTAACCAATATCTAAAAATGATTATCGATATAGGGTTAAAATACCCCAATGGAAAGATTTTAAATACTCGGAGTTAGTTAATATTTAAGTCATTTATGTACATATATTTTATCATTCCCCAGATAAGTACATAATTACATTTCTTTATGAGTTATCAAGTTAAGTAGTCTCACCACAGTTTTTCAAAGGTCTTCTTATCTTGGAAGATCCTACTTTAATGAGGCAAACGTCCGTCAAAAGGTCACATGGTTGATTCATAATTCATGTCTGTAGAACAGATTAGACTTATGTTATGGTCCCAAAGAGCCAAGTATTATGAAAAAGTGTCTCGTAAAAGAAGTCGTGTTCTTAATATTTTTATGAGCCTTCATCTAAATTCTTTTGGTTAGTCCGTAAGGTTTGGGATGTAGAACTTATTCAGAGGGATTTGTGTTAGTTTGATTTTATTTGGTACATAAATTAAAATAAGTGTTTGCCTACAGTGTGCTAAGATAAACAAAACAACTTCATGTGTTGAAATTATTTGTTCATTTGTTGGTACATTAAATTTATCAAATACTAGTGTCTGCCCCAGCTTTGCACGAGTGTAAATTATAAACTCCAGTGTACCTGTACTATCAGCAATGTCCAAACCTGTACTCCTTATGGCTACCGCAGGGGCCCAGCAGGGTCGAAGCCTATTGGGGCCATGGGTCTGATTCTGAAAGGAAGACTCGGCCCTGGTATGAAAGGCAACGAAGGAACAGGAGTGGGTTTTTAGTCAGTTAAAGTCTGACACTATCTCCAGCTCCGCTCAAGAACGCGGAATGTCATTGGATGATTTTTCCACGGTAAAAAAACTCCTTATGGGTAATTTTTGCTTACACTGTCCGGCTGGCGCAGTAGTGCCTTTGTTCCTCATCTACCAATAGCAGCCGTCATCATTCAAACCAACGGGTTTTTGCTGAGCTCAAAAATATAGTTAACACAAAATGTTAAAAAGTAATTAATAGCTTTCTCTTTTCCAATCCTTTTGTTTCTATAGTAGGTAAAAGAAACCCAAATGTCCAGATGTTCTTTGGGCTAATAGCCCAACTGAGCAGATGTCCAGATGATCGCAAAACCAAATGTTAAGTAAAAAATTTACGTTACTTTTTTCATCATTTTTTATGCCACTGTTATTGGTTGAAGCAAAAGGGGGCGGAAATCAGACTTGGTCATCTGTGCAAGGGATTTTATTTTAAAATCGATTAGGTTTGAACATTGCTGATAGTACATCTCTCGCCTGCATCACACTACAAGGCGTCGAAGATATCGTGGAGTACGTGCGCCAAAAGTCGAAATTTGCACTCAGGGTACCTCTGCTGGAGTCGTATCGTAACGTCAATTTCGTAAGTCAAGTCATTTATTTCGTAACAATAGATAACATTGTGAAGAAAGTAATATAAAATAGAGCCGTGGTGGCTGAGTTGTACCGGCCCCGACTTATGAGTTGTAGGTCCCAGCCAGGCACTGATCACCACTGCTCACAAAACGGTGAAGGAAAACATCGTGAGGAAACCGGCATGTCCTATCCGTGACATCCACCAATCCGCACTGGGTTCACGTGGTGGATTATGGCCCATACCCTTTCCTAGAGAGGAGGCCTGAGTCCCAACAGTGTGAACATTATAAGGCTGATTATGCTATGCTTATGCTAATATAAAATAGAAAGAATTAACATCAAATGAGAACTCGCAGTACGACTACCGGTCACCGTAGCTCGAGCTTGCAGACGGCGAGCCGTGGATAGCTCGCCGTCGGGCCGTCTGGTAAGGACCAAGACCATGAGGTTTAAAGTAAGATTGTTTCATTCTTATTTTCAGTGTGGGTAAGAGATGGAGCTAGACAACCTGTATAGCTCTGTCTCTTACCCACACTGAAATAAGAATAAAACAATCTTACTTTGAACGTCATGGTAACCCCGCTAGTCTGGGTCTACGGCGCGTTGTACTCCACGCGCGTCAAAGAGATGTCAGCAAAATTAATAGGGCCAGCCGGGGCCGACGACTAGCAAGGCTATGAATTGTTCAAAGAAGATACTACAGCCCTCGTAAAATAGGGTAACTGAAGGAATACTGTGAGCTTCAGCTAGTAAAAGTGTGACACGACTTCCTACTAGACCCAGAGCGTGAGAAGTCATTTGATGATTTTCCACGTTAAAAAGGAGGAGTTAGCGGATAAACAGATACGGAAAAAGATTTCGTTTTATACTTTGTAATAAAGATAGTTTTAAAATCCTTTACCACAGTTACAACTTAACCTGAACTTTAATCTTAAACCCAACAATATTTAAGCAAAGAAGATTGAAATTCGAAAAAGTCTATGGCTAACCTAAACCCTGTTTTAATTTTGAACAGCTGAATAGCCATGCTCAAAGCCGTTCACAATCTTGTTCAGTTTCCAATTTCCTTGAAGACAAAATGAGCATCCACTTTATGTATTCCATGTAATCCCGGCATTGTCATCGTAGATAATGCGATGTGTGATACGTAATAAACCGTTTGCTTAGCTCCCGATCAATATTGTCGACGGAATTACGGGTACATTTCACGTTATGGGTACAACACTATACCTATATTTGTGTTTATGTAAGTCTGTTATTGTTATCATATATTTTGGGGATGTATTTCCGGATTGTTTACCTACCTAGTTAGATAAGCATCCTTGAAATTTAGTTTATTTTCTTAATATTTAGGAAGATATTAAGATATTTAGGTGCGCGAGCTTATTCGTAAGAAGTTGGCAGTAGTCACAGTGCTAATTTGTTTTTTTTATTATTTGTCTGAACCAATTGTTTCACTAGATTCGTGTATTCTCTTTTATTTTTCCTTCTTTCTAGTTTGATTTTATATTTGATATTATATTTATAGTAAGTATATATTTGTATAAAATATAGTTTGTTCTAATATGTAATGCTTAATATTGCACCTATCACAATTTGTCTCCGCATCACCCAAAGGTTGACTGGTAGAAAATGCAAGTCCTCCTCTGTACTTTTATGTACATAAAGAATAAAATAAACAAATAAGATATTATTATTTTAAACAATCGCTTTATTTTACAATAATAACGTATAAAAAAAGATTAAAAGAAATTTACTCCTGTCAAACTGGTCAAAATTTCATTTGCCATACAATTTTAGACATGATTTGAGAACGTGTAGATTAACAGTTGGGTAAGAATACAAAGAAATGCATGACGTAAACTAATTTGACAGAAGTACAATTATTGCTATTTCTACAAAATAAGTTTAGTTGGTGTACAAGAAAATAATCAGCGCCAATTGTCAATAATGTAAATCTAGGTTTAAAGGCTGCCATTTTCTTCGACTTATGGCAACTTGCATTTCAAGCAGATTTTTAAAGCATCCTTCTCGAAAACCCTCCATGAGATTCAATAGCTCGACCTAACCTCAATGCCTACCTACTTAACATTCCACACACATATCAAAGTACTACTCCGGAATAATCGCATATGCAAAGCAGAACGGAAGAAACACAATCAGGGCCACCTTATTTAATGTGCTCTAATACGATGAATATTCTGGCCGTGCATAAGAGCCAACGAAAATATTCAAATATATAGGGCTGAAATCACAGGAATCGTGATAAAGTGAAGTATAGGTGCAAGGGTTAAGAATGATGACAGAAGTGGCTTGAAAAGTATACGTATGAGAAAAAATCTTAACACCTTTAAGGATCCACAATAAGATTTAGGATTCATAATTAGACCTGTGCCTCAATGGGACGCCATCGCAATAGCGGTCCTACCAGTTTCCGCAGCCAAGAAAATGCATGCAGTTCTGTATTTTATACCTCACCTGATCACTGTTGGTCAAGCAGGCAACCTTTCTTACATTTTTGCGACGCCATCATGGCGTCCTATAAGTACTATAATATTTATCATCATCTGGAGCTAATGGATTGGTATCTGATTGAATCACACACGGATAAATGAAAACGTTTGTTTTTTGTTATTGGGGGGAAACCTTCCAAAGGCGCCTTAGCTCTTAGGGCAAAGACTACGGACTGTGAAATTTTTACCTCACTAAAACTGGGCACGCCACAATTATGGCGGTAAGTCCCCTCTTTGAGGCGTGGTTGGAAAGACCTCACGGTGTCCTCACCTTCCGCATGACGCAGGTTCTCACCGAACACGGTAAGTTCGGGAAGTTCCTGCACCGGATTCGTGCGGAAGCGACACCCGGGTGTCGCCACTGTGTGGACCGCCCGGAGGACACGGTGGAGCACACGGTGGAGGTGTGCCCCGCTTGGGCAGAGCAACGCCGTGTCCTCGTGGGGGCGATCGGTGGCGGCGATCTCTCGCGCCGGACCTCGGTACAGGCCATGGTCCGGAGCGAGAAGGAGTGGCAGGCGGTCGCCTCCTTCTGCGAAGCAGTAATGCTAGCAAAGAAGGCGGCCGATCGCGTGAGGCAACGGTCCTCACGCCCCAATCCCGATTTCCGGCCATCGTAGGCGCGGGCTTGCGGACGGCGAGCAATGGGTAGCCCGCCGTCCGACCGTCCGGTAATCATCCGGACCGACCCCAAGTCGTCGACGGCGCGTATTGTTCCGCGCCTCAGGGAGAAGTTAGCAAATCGTAGGGGCCCAGCAGAGTCGAAGCTTACTGGGGCCGTGGGTAGTGTAAAACGAAACCCCGGCCCTGGGACGAAGGCAACGAAGGAACAGGAGTGCGTTTTTAGTCAGTAAAAGTTTGACACTATCTCCTGCTCCACCCTAGAGCGGGATTTGTTTTTAGATGATTTTACCACCTAAAAAAAAAACTCCACTATAACTACCGCTGTGAGCACCATCAGGACAGGATCAGGATCAGGGTCCTGTGACCTCTTAAAAGACCCCTTCGGAACCACTTTGTGCAACGCTTGATAGAGTACATTCCGGGGAGGATAAGAAGACCTAGCAATAGATGAATGTGTTAAAGATATGATGAATGAAAAGGCAGTGAATAATAATGAGACAGTTATCTAGGGATTATGGCAGTACAGGGGCAGAAGGAAGAAACAAGAAGTGGAAAGCAGCTGTCCATCTTCTTGGGCACGCCATAATTATGGCGATAAGTCCCCTCTTTGAGGAGTGGCTGGAAAGGCCTCACGGCGTCCTTACCTACCGCATGACGCAGGTCCTCACCGGACATGGTAAGTTCGGGAGGTTCCTGCACCGGATTCGTGCAGAAGAGACGCCCGGGTGCCACCATTGTGTGGACCGCCCGGAGGACACGGTGGAGCATACGGTAGAGGTGTGCCCTGCTTGGGCAGAGCACCGCCGTGTCCTCGTGGGGGCGATCGGCGGCGGCGATCTCTCGCGCCGGGCCTTAGTACAGGCCATGGTCCGGAGTGAGGAGGAGTGGCAGGCGGTTGCCTCCTTCTGCGAAGCAGTAATGCTGGCAAAGGAGGCGGCCGATTGCGTGAGGCAACGGTCCTCACGCCCCAACCGCCGCCGGGATTCCGATCCCGATTTCCGGCCACCGTAGGCGCGGGCTTGCGGACGGCGAGCAATGGGTGGCTCGTCGTCCGATCGTCCGGTAACTGTCCGGACCGAGCCCAAGTCGTCGACGGCGCGTAGTGTTCCACGCGCGCCTCAGGGAGTTGTCAGCAACCGTAGGGGCCCAGCAGGGTCGAGGCCTACTGGGGCCATGGGTGATGCGAAAGTGATCCCCGGGGCCCTAGAAAAATGGCAAAGAAGGAATAGGAGTGGGTTTTTAGTCAGTAAAAGTCTGACACTATCTCGCGCTCCGCCCAAGAGCGCGGGATGTCATTAGATGATTTTCCCACTCGGAAAAAAAAAAAGCTGTCCATCTTCTTGAATTAGCTATAACGTATCTTATAACAGATACTGATAGAATTTAGAAATAAGTGTAATGAAATCATACTAATATTATAAAGGCGAAAGTTTATGAATGTGTGTGAATGCTTGTTACTACTGTACGCTCGAACGGCTGAACGGATTTGGATAAAATTTGGCTCACGGATAGATCATGTCCTGGAATAGCAGATAAGATACTATTTATCCTGAAAATATGTTCCCTTTGGATAATTTTCTACTATCCAGTGTGCAAAGCAGCTGGCAGTCGCTAGTTATACATCATACCAAGCCACAAGGCCACAAGGGTGAAAGACATCGTAGAGTACGTCCGTCAAAAGACGAAGTTCGCACTGAGGGTACAGCTGTTGGAGTCGCACCGAAACGTCAATTTCAAGGCGTTCGTTGTGCGAGTCCCGAACACTTTCCTGCCCCTCATGCTAAAGGAAGACTTTTGACCGCAGGGCGTGGTGTTCCATCGCTTCCGCGGACAGGTGCCACAGAACAGCACGAAGTGAATGTGAAGAGTTACTAACATAGTCCTAAGTCTTATTTACTAACGATAAATTGTATTTACTCTATATATGTTAGTTAGTAAGGTATGTATCTATGGGCCAAGATACCTGATAATAAATGTTTTTTTTTTTCGGAATAACCGTCTTTTGTTTTATAACACAACATTTCCAGTGCAGTTCCGTATCAAAGCCGTTATTCGGCAGATTGTACCCTTTGGTACACTATAAAGCGACGCAGGCTTTGCGTATCTGACTTCTATTTACTTATTTAGATTTCTGTGGTCTGAACGCATAAAAGCCTACACGGACTCAAAGTCAACATTCGTTAGGGATCTGTGTGTGTCATCTTTGACAAACGTGACCAGCCTAGATGATGTGAACGTCGATAGCAGAAATGAGAACCGTTCTTTTACGAAAATAGTTCGAAAGATAAGGAGATATTGATTAAGCTTATCAATATTTTGGTTTTGCCTGATATTTAGTCTACAACAGTTTATCGTTATAAGTGTATTGAAGTCTGCTGATCACTGTCAGCAAACCCAGTCCTTACAGTGGTAAAGGCCTATTACGACTTTGACTCCCCTTTCTTGACATAATGCCAAGGAGACGACCGAAATCAAAAAAGAAGCTCATATTTTTAAAGATTGCTCATCGCTGTTTCCACCATAAAACTCTGGAATGTGCTTCCCCTTGACATCAAAAAAGCTGAAAGTAAATTTTCCTTCAAGCGTAAAATTCGGAACTACTTGTAGTTCTGATTGAACTAGTAGAAAAAATTAAACTTGTAAGTTAATGAAAAAAAGATACGGCCGTTTATGGTGCAAAAAACGTGTATTTCGACACTCTTAAGGGAATCAAAATGCATAGGGTATTTCCGTAGTCCTAGAATCCTGAAATTTGGCACGAAGCAAGGTCTTATAGCGTAAGTATAGGAACAAATCTGAAAATTGTAAATTTGTCGTTACGTCACAAAAAAAAAAACTTTTATGCGATTCTTAAAAATCTTTGAGATTCGATTCGAAAATTGAACTGGTATTTCATAGGTAAGTTTGTACGAAACCCTCAGTGCGTGAGTCTGACTTGCACTTGCCCAGTTTTTGTTTTTTAAATCTTATTCCACACTACGAATTTCTTTTGTATCGTAGGTGCGTTCATAAACACGTAAACTCACATACACAATGACACCCAGACTCGGAATACTTATCTTAAGCTCATTCAAATATTTAATTTTATTCTGTGCAGAAATCGAACTCGCGTTACGCAGGACAGTTATAGCCGATCCGTGATATCAAATAAATAAATTATAAGCATAAAGCATAAGCAAAATCAGCCTTTTAATGTTCCCACTGTTGGGACTCAGGCCTCCTCTCTAGGAGAGGGAATGGGCCGTAATCCACCACGCAGGCCCAGTGCGGGTTGGTGAATGTCACTTGTCTTCGAATTTTTGGTTCTAGAACATGCCAGTTTCCTTACGATCTTTTCCTTCACCATTTTGAAAGCAGTGATTGTGAAATAAACTACACAAAGTAATGCACCTGGCTGGGTTTGAACCCGCGACCTACAACTCGTAAGTCGGGGCCGTTACCACTCGGCCATCACTGCTCTCTAATAATAAATAAATTATTTTTTTAAATAAATTATAAAAATAAATAAGAAATATTCACAAGGAGTACTGAGTATAAGGTCAATGATTCAGATAGCTCTAAAAAAATATTTCTCAAGAACAATTTAATACAGTTCACTTAATATGAGATACACAGGTCTTATATTATGAGCATCAGTAAGTAAGTAAAAATCTATTTGTTTACATGATACACTGCATGCAAGATAATAATGAAATATAAGTTCTGGCATGTTCAGCCGCATATCGTGGCGTACAAATTTTTAAGAAGAGATTGTGCATAAACCGTGATCATCAAAATTATATAGGTACCTATAGAATAAAGTTCAGGGATGATTACATTTCAATAACATAGTTTTAGATATAATTCAATTTCAAAGTAGTCATTATATAAATTAGTTAGTAAAATTATGAATTAGGTACTGTCATTAAAATTTTAATTTATATATTCCAAATAAAAAAATACATGTCAAAAGCATAGTTTCAAATAAAAATCAATGTCAAAGTAGTCAATAAAATTATGAATTACTGTCATTAATTCGTAATATTCGCATCTGGTGTGTTTGTGACGTCATAGGGTATATTTACCTATGATTTTTTTTATTTATTTAAATTAAAACATATTAATATTATCACACTTCTTTGACTGTTCCGGTTAATCATTAAGGTTGACGGGGCGATAAAATCTAATAATGGTTCACATTTTCATAAGGTAGGTAATTTTGCGAAATACTTTCTAGGACTCTCTATCACGTAGTATGTATGCTTGTGTTTCGTGTTTTGGTTTGAAACACATACCTAAATTCCCAAAATTGTCTTTAGGTGCAGGTATCACGTCCTACAGACGTGACTTACGTGGTATTGCAGCTTTGAAAGGCAAAGGTTTTTTTATAAACATTACGCTAGTCACGCGATGCCAGATACTTCAGTCTTAAATTATAAAACCGGCCAAGTGCCGTCCGTAGCAAAAAACGGCAAAAAAAAACACGTTTGTTGTATGGGAGCGTCCCTTAAATATTTATTTTATTCTTTTTTTAGTATTTGTTGGTAGAGCGGCAACAGAAATACATCATCTGTGAAAATTTAAAATTTCTAACTATTACTGTTCATGATTTGCAGCCTGGTGACAGAAGGACAGACAGATAGACAAACGGACAGACAGCGGACTCTTTGTAATATTGTCCCGGTTTACCCTTTGGATACGGAACCCTAAAAATATTTTTTCCTTCATATTAAAATTATGATTTATGCAATTTATTCTCATCATTCCTATTAATTGTGAGTTCACAAGTTAGTATTCACGGACTATTAAAATATGACATGATTTAGATATATATATCTTATTGAAGAGACGATATTTTTAATTGGATCACAATATAATACAATTTTCATTAAAATAAATGGCACAATCATCATTGTACACAAGGCCAGATTGGAAGTGTAATTCAAACCAAAATTATTTTTTATTTATTACATAAACAGTGTTTTTATCAATTTCAGACAACTAAAAAATCAACAGACTCTAAGAAAGTGCTATGGACTTGTGTAAAAGTGCAAAAAGACGCTATAATTCTTAGTTTTGTGATCATCATCTATAATGTATAATAGTAAGTTAGAGTTAAATTGCTTATTTAGTCTTTTAGGCTAAATTTTAATCAATTATTAATTTCGTTCTTAATAAGCTGAGAGAAGTACAAAATCCATTTCATACTGCAGTATTCATAAATCTACAAATTTTAAGTTCATATCTTGTATTCCTGTAGGTATTTATTCAAAATCCCAAATGCAAGTTTCCCGAGAACTTCAGCGTTATTCACACTTACAGTTCCAGGTCGCATATTAAGTAGGTCACAATTCATAAACTCCAGCATAACAATAAACAGTGCAGCCAAAACACAACAGTTTTGCTCCAGAGGAGATCACAGTACTCAGGCCTACTGTTTGGGAGCGGATTCTGTTCAATTAATTCTTGAAAAAAGTAAATACTTTATCATGTTTAATAATAGATTTAAAATAAATAAAAAACTGGGCAAGTGCGAGTCGGACTCGCGCCCTGAGGATTCCGAACAAACTTACCAATGTAAGCAGTTTCAATTTCAATTCCCGAATGGAGTACCAAAGATTTTTCCGGATCACATTTTTTTGTTGTTGTGACGTAACAACAAATTTACAGTTTTCAGATTTATTCCTATATCTGTGCTATAAGACCTTGCTTTATGCAAAATTTCAGGATTCTGGGTCAACGGGTAGTACCCTATGAATTTTAATTTCCTCAAGAGTGTCAAAACATACGTCTTTTGAGACATAAACAGCCGTATCTTTTTTTTTCGTTAACTTAGAAATTTGATTTTTTCACAGCTTCAAGATATCGCAAACTTGAGTATATGATTTTAATTTCAACTCAATACCTCCACGCGTTCCCAAGATAAAGGGTCTTGACAGACAGGCAGACAGACGGACGGACAACAAAGTGATCCTATAAGGGTTCCGTTTTTTCTTTTTCTAGCTACGGAACCCTAAAAACAGAATTCCAGCTACTGAAGGTATATAACTTTTTTAAATCCGTTTCTGAACGGATTTCGTACAATATTAAAAAACGTGAAAAAAATAATATTATAGTTTTTGTTGTTTTCCAGTTATAATTATTACATGGCGTCGCCGCATCGATACGAAAATCGGCGACGACAAGTCTTATTACATTAATAATAAGTGTATACTGTGTATAGATATGTCATTTCCTGCTATAAACGTGGCAACCTACTAAGCTCAAATACTTTGAGGGAAACGAAAACAAACGACTCGAGAAGAAGAAGAAAGCAAATCATTTAATGCAAATTGCTGTAGTATCAATTCCTAAACTAGTTTTCAACACTTTAGCAGGCTTTTTCGAAAGAGTTACCGTGGCCCTGAAATACGAAGGGCAACTGAAGAAACACAGGTGGGTTTTAGTCAAGAAAAGTCTGTTACGCCCTCTCGCTCCACCCAGAGCGAAAGAGGAAATATTACGATTTCTCACAAAAAAAAATTCTATGAAACGCAGTGGCAAATAAAATTGCGATCTGGTTGGTGGTTGGTAGTTTTATCTGTAGAGTTTTTTTTCCAGTAGAAAGAAAAACATTACGAAGAATACACTCAACAAAAAATAAATAAATAAAAAGATTATTGATTGGCCTGACCCGTGCAGAACTTAGAATGAACTCCTTTAACATCAAAGACAAAGACAGTTATGTCCATTGTAGCATACAAAGTCGCAAGCAGTACGAGGACTTGTTGCATGAAATAAAAACGAAGGCACAATTTAAAATGTAAGTCTAAACTGCACAGGTAACATGTTTCTACGTACAATATAATTCAAAAGAGGCATCTCACTTCCTCGGAGTGGCTAAGTTTATTCCAACATTCGATATTGAAATATTGTATCTGCTATTGGAAGTACGGCCAATTTAAAGTTTTGAATAAGTACCTCGTTCTGTGAATAATTTGTGTGGAGCGGAGTTTACATATTGCTTGAATTGCAGGTTTTGATGTCGAGACTTTGTAGGAAATAGTTTTGTTGTGACTTAACTTTTATTTATGGTTATTTAGAACATAGATGAAATTGCTTGACAATCTCATTTGGCAGTATAAAACTACTGTTTTTGTTAGCAAACGTATAATAGTCGGTTTTCAACCTAATACCAACTACGCCATATTACGTAGGTGGTAATAATGGCCGATGTCGACTACGTACGTATTATTTGTATTACGTAAGTCTTTACTACAGATAATTTGTGAAATTTGGTACCCTTGATGCCTACTACGAAGTATTACGTAGCAGGTTATTTGTATGGCCACTGATTGTGATTTGATAGCTAAGTTCGGCAGAAAGTCAAGGCCATTAGGCTGATAATCTTCAGACGGCTGTAAAGATTTTCTTTAATCAACGCTAAGACTATTTCCAACCTTTAAAACAAAAACAACTAGATCAAAATCGGTTCATTCGTTTTTGAGCAGCAATACCATAGAAACACAGGTCCTCAGACATCAAACTTATAACATTCTACTTTTTGGTCGGGGTTTGAAAAGAGAAGGTTTCAAACAACTGTTTTAAATTATTCGAAATCAATTCAGTAGTTCCCGCGGCTGAGGAACAATGGCACAAACTTTGGCTCTTCATGGTATCAGGTTTTCTTCATTCGGTGCCTCCTCAACTAACTGCTGACAGTTTCCGAACTTCAACGACTAACTTCCTTAATTTCTCGTGTTTAAGTTTGTCTTACTTATTGCGCTGTACAATTTATTCAGAATTTCGTTGATACATTTTAGCGTGATTTCAATTTCTTGAAATGGGTCTAGAATTTTGGTGGGGTTGAGTTGGGTCGCTCTTAGCGAAGCAATTGATGACAAATGACGTGACAGAATTCGTAAGGGCAATGCCCCAACAATTGCGTCAATTAGACCTTTATATCTACACCTTATTTATGACGGTGCTGAAGCAGGTGGTTTCAAAAACATCTGGTACAAACGTACGAGTATTTGACCCCGATAATGTGTGTTTTAATTTAGTGTATTAGAGGAAGTTTCAAAGTGGTGCCAGTGACTGAAAAGTTGAAAGGAAATCGTTTGTCTTGGTATGGTCATGTGAAAAGGAGGGAGGAAACTCATGTTACTAAAAGAGTTCTGAGTATACATGTAGATGGATGGAGAGGGAGAGGGAGGCCTAAGAAAAGATGGATGGATTGTGTGAGGAGTGATATGAAAGGAAAGGGAGTTAGTGATAGTGGGACGGGTGACCGGACAGTATGGAAGAAAAAATCGTGTTGCGCCGACCCCAAGTAATATGGGATAAGGGCAGGAAGAAGAAGAAGAAGAAGGATTGTGTGTTTTAATATATTTATAAAGGATGGTGTGAACGAATAATGGTATATGTATGAAATTGTTAAAAAAAAATATAATTGTTTTTGTTTGCCACGCGATCAAACTTCTCATTTTATAAATAAGCAACGGGAAAATGAGATATATCGCCTATTTTTACGCAAATAAAATATTCTCAGTTCAAGAACGAGCGAAGCGTGCTCGAATTTGTAGGGCACTCCCACACGGATTATTTTTTTATAACCACCCAAAAAGTAGCTTAGACGATAACTTGTGGCTTAGATAGTATCATTCAGATGCTCGTTAATTGTGACGAATAATTATATTAAAAATAAGTCTGTCCTTTCGACTGTCAAATGAACATCACAACCAGTGGTTCACTTTAGAAAAGGCATTTAATTGAACTAAATAGTTAATTCCCTCACAATTTAATGTTTTTATAAAAATGTTCCTAACCGTCGAAAGGACTTACTAGATTTAAATTCTGGATGCTACCCAGAATTTAAATCTAGTAAGTTGTAGCTCTCTGCCAGGACTGCAATTTTATTCGAAAGATAACCGTAGCCCTCACAAAGGGCAACTGGAGGAATACAAGTGGGTTTTAGTCAGTTAAAATCTAACACTCCCTCTCGCTCCAACCAGAGCGGGAGAAGTTATTTGATTATTTCCTTTTAACCAAATAAGGTAAGTACTATTATTGTTTATTCTCCCTGTGGTTTAATGTAAATCTATGATGAACAGAAACAAAACGTATAAACAACTATAACTATCCCTTAGTATAATCAGCCTTATAATGTTATCACTACTGGAACTCAGGCCTCCTCAGGAGAGGGAATGGACCATAATCCACCACGCGGGCCCAGTGCGGATTGGTGGATGTCACATGTTTTCGAATTTTTGGTTTTATAACATACCGGTTTTCTCACGATGATTTTCTTCACCGTTATGAGAGCAGTGTTGGTGAAATAAATTACACAGGTTTTTTTATTATTATTATGGATAGACTCACGTTTGACCACTATCTCACCTGATGGAAAGCGATGATGTGGCCGACGTTGGAGCACGCTTGCCTAGAAGCAACCTATACACCCTTGCCTTAAAGACTCCTAGGTTATTGCTATCAGGAAACACAGACTCCGGCAGGGAATTCCAGTCCTTAGCTGTACGCATAATGAATGTGTTCTCAAAACGCTTTGTACGTATGGGTGAGATGTCCACCATGTACATGCCGTAGATACGTCTTATGGTTCGATGATGGAACGGACTTGGTGGAATTAAATTGTTCAATTCCAATGCATACTCCCCGAAATGTAAACGATATAAAACTGACAGGCTAGCAACGCGACGTCGATGCCCAAGGCTTTGGAGTTTTGACTTGACAAGTGCATCATTGCCGATGATCTTCTTGGCTGGATTCTCAATCGACTCTAGTGCATCAAGCTGATATTTGGTAGATCCATCTCAAAGTTGAGAGCAGTACTCCATACACGATCAAAATTGCGCTTGATAGAGGTTGAGCAGCTGTACCGGCGTGAAATACCGTCTCACCTTTGCTAAGATCCACAATTTTTTGGCAGCCAGTTGAGCTTTTGTCTCGATGTAGGAGCCGAAATTGAGGGGAGGTTCAACCTACAACTCGTTAGTCGGAGCCGTTGCCACTGGACCACCACTGCTTTTACTAACTCTAACAGTACCTTACTTCTGAATGAAATATCCATAGATAAACCCCTATCCATTTCACTGCAATAACCCTTTACAAGAAACTGCAAACAAACGGTATGATTCTCTGTTTCCTTTATCAATCATCTGGGGTTGACGTGACAAATTTACCTCCTCTCGAGGGCCGATGCCTGTTGTATGTGAGCGTGTGTCAGAGATATGCCAATGTCACGTGCAAGCTTGTAACATGGGTTTAAACATAGAATAATAATGTGTAGATGTGTAACTCCTTTTATAAGCGCAGCACTTACGGTCAAAGATATAGGATTATTTGAAAGAGTTACTGTGGCCCACGCAAAAAAGCGACACAGGTGAGTTTAAAAGCGGAAAAGTTCTGACACTCCCTCTCACTCCATCCAGTGTGGGTAGTGCATTTAGATAGATAGATAAACCATTTATTTGTCACAACACAAGACATACACGAAATCATAATCAAATTATAAAAACTAAGCACCTATACAAATAGAAACAACATCAACAAAGAAAAAATTATAAACACATGTAGGTGTTAAAAAAATTTGTGCATCGCCCTTCTTAGAAAAAATTACCACCACACTTCTTTTCTATGCCTGTGGCGTCTTTCCCTCAAGTATGACGGAATCGAACAAGCTCTGAAGGGCCTACAGGACCGGTTTTCCACCAACCTTCAGGAGTTTGGCTGTAGTTCCATCATCCCGACGCCTTGTTGTTTTTAAGCTGCTCCAGAGCCATCCTAATCTCGTACAAGCTGTCGTCCGGGATATCTTATATGTCGGGTTAATCTAGCTCTCGGGTCGTTTGCTAGATTCGTAATGGGTTTTGTGATAGACGTGTACAACTGTCTATAGAATGCCTCGATCTCTGCCAGAAGCTCCGGTTTGGTGGATATGACTCTGCCATCGTCGGTCTTCAGTTTCGTGAGCTGGCTCTGACCAATAGATATCTTGCAAAAAAAAACCTTGGAGCCCTATTCCGCTCGATCACGTTTTTAATCCGTTCGGTATTAGAGGTCGAAATTTTGTTTTAAGGACAGAGATCCGTATACTGAGCTGCCGGTAGATGCACGCATCGTCTGAAGACTGCAAAATCATCTCACGCCTCTCTTTCATGAGTTCGAGAGTTTGATCAGATAGCCCTATGTTTTTATTTATACGATGAGTCCTAAAGAACTTAGACCCGACCGTATGAACAGTTTCCACTAACCCATCGTTGCATTCGTCCACGGAGTCACCTAGGCACTCGAAATGATTGTGAAGTTCGAGCTGAAAGCTCTCGGAGTTTTGAATCTGGATCTGTGCTGGACGGAGCGTAGACTTTATTAGCCGAGATCTTTCAAGTTTGCGTGATCGCATCAGGAATGAAGATATCCGCAGGAGAACCAAGGCCACCGACATAGTCCGAAGAAACGCCAAACTTAGTGGCAGTGGGCAGGGCACATTGCTCGTAGAACGGATAGTCGATGGGCCTGAAAGGTTCTAGAGTGATGACCGCGCAACGGAAAACGCAGCGTTGGCAGGCCTCCAACAAGGTGGACCGATGACCTGGTGAGAGTTGCCGAGACAACAGTGGACATCCTCCGGCTGAAATTATGATGAAGATGAAATCCAACAGTGTGCTTTTATTTGAGTTTTAATGTAAGGGTCCCTTAGTTTTAGTGAAAAAGAGCTTGGTTCTTGGTTCAAAGTGCTCATTGACAAAGTAAGCAACTTTTAATTGGGCGAGCATTAGCTACCTCTTTGTCATCTTGAGGTCCTTATGACCTGGTGAAATTCGCAGGAATCCGATGGACGCAAGATACACACACAGGGCCGGTCGTTGTAGCGACGATTGGGGAGGCCGACATGTGGACTTCTTTCGACTGAAATGTTGGTGATGATGATAACTCTTAGTAGTAATAATGGCTACAGTAATGGAGAACATAAAAATTATGCGCATGAGTTTCGTTTCTATACGTACACTGACTTTAGTCTATGGTTAACATCTCTATGACTAATGATTATTGTTGTTCTATGTATACGGGTTGAATTAGAGCAATTGTAGTTGCGGTTGAGCGCTGGATTGATGTTCGATTTGGGCGGCGTGTGGTTTGTATTAAATGTGATTTAGATCGTGTCGGTGTATTATCTGGGAATTTAAGGCGCGATTGATTGATAGTTTTTATAAATCTGAATACTTTCGGTCGGCACAGAGTATTAAGAGCGTCCAACCCGAGACACATTTCCATACAACCTCTTACGTGATTATGACGTTATTGCACATTTTTCTCTTGATGATTAAAAAAAAAAAACTCGTGAATATTATCTAGGTTTCTATTGAAATTAAAACATAAATTTGTGCAAAACTAATCCAGTAGGTAATGGACTTCTGAAAATCTACTATTTTGCGTGAACTTTAGCCTATCATGGAGTACTCATAAATTAAAAATGTAAGAAAAATACATATAAAGGAATCTTCAAAATTTAATCGAGATTTTATATAATGAACATTTATTCCAGAAACTTAGAACCATCTCCACGCTCTTTTTTTGCTGTAGTAAATACTAGAGCAAAAAAAGAACGTGTTACCGATCGCCTCATCGATTCCCCTGCGTGCAATACATTCCCAGAAAAGGATAAAATAATAGGAAAATGCAATTAGGTACCGACAAATCAACCCAACCCTTTACGTAACATCAAGCCTGTCTTACCCAAAGTGTAATGTAAAATGGGGTGAACAAACACAGCTTTCAACTTTTAGACTGATTTCTTACATTTATAATAATATAATATTCCAGAACTTTCATATAATGTCATCTAGACCCAAACTAAGCTGAGCTTGTGCTATGTGTACTAGACAACTGATAAACATACTTATATATTTCTAAATACAATACATATTATAGATATATTACACCCAGACACAGAACAAATGATCGTGCTCATCACACAAACTTTTCTCTTGGGTTGAAATCGAACCCACGAGCTCCGGCATAGCAGTCAGGTCCACTAAACATTAGAACAATCCACCAAAAAGACCATAATTAAATTTAAAAAATAAAGCTTTTTTTAATACTTATTAGCCAAGCGCAGATAGGTAGGTAAGCTTCTTGCTATCAATCTTGACTACTAGTTGTTACTGAGAAATTATAGAATGAAAGACGCAATAATACCTTACCTGGCCCCTACATTAAAACCAGGATTATTTAAAAAAATAGAAAAAAAAGAGAAGAGGGTTTAGTACTGTCGCAACAAAATCTCATAATAAAATGCGATTTCTTGTAACCTACAAAAACAAATTCAAAATTTACTATCATAGTATATTATTTATACCTATACATGTATGTTATATTTACCTATATTGTATTGTATCTTCGATTCATTTGTATATCTTTTTCATATTTAATTTTTTTTTCACCCTTTTATTGCACCTATCACTCTGCATCACTCAAAGGTTGACTGGTAGAAAATGCATAAGGCATTAAGTACGCCTCTGTACCTTTATGTGCATAAAGTATAATAGTAGATTATGTGACTAGGGGATAAAGCAGTGTCTTTAAGTCGCGGGTGGCATGTTGAATTCCGAACGAAACGAAGGTTGCTAATTTTAATCCCGAACGTCAGTGAGGGATTTATATAATTAACTCCCGAGCACTGCGAGGGAGTTAATAAAGAAACCTCAGTGAAGTGAGGAATTCAAGCCGCCCAAGACAAAGACAGCTTTATCCCCGTGTTGGATACTCTACTTTTTACACCATCTGTGAGATAATTAAAAGACAATTTAGTAAAACAAATCATACATATAATAGAGAAATATAAGCATTATTTACGAAATGTTTTGAGATTTGAAATAAACAAAATTCACTACTCAAAGATTCTATCGTTTAAATTTTCTATGACGCTCCCGCTTGTTCATTACTTTTTTTTAGAAACTTTTTTTATTGTGTTTTTTTTTGTTAGTGGCCAGTTTGAAATTTATATAAACTTGTTTGATGCACTACATTTTAATTCACATAATGCTGACGGTTTTTCACGTTCCAAATTCAAATCTCATTATTCCCTAGGGACATAATGACTTGCTTTAAGTGATGGTTGTATGACGTATAAAAGGGCATTATCGAGCAGGTGGTGTAAAAAATAAATAAATAAATAGTATAAGCAATACGAGTATTGTGTTCGTAACTGAAACAATGTTAGTCTTTATCTGAAACCGTTGTTTTAACCAACGGAATTGTGTAGGTACAGCATTTGTTGAAATTCATTTAACATTTGCCCGAAATATTACAATGCGGAATAACATGGAGATCGCTTCTGCAGATAACGTAACGTGACTATACACGTTACGTTACGATTACGTTAACGTTTCAAAAAGCTGGAGAAATATTTGACACCGTTAATTTATTCTAGGGCATTGTTATGTATGGGGTTTATGAATCGTAAAATGGAAAGTTATACTTTTGAGGTTCAACAACCTCGTGTTAGGGAAGTTTTTTCATGAAGGGCCTTTTTCACCTACACGTGTATTTTTTATGGGTAGGGGTAAAATATTTTTTATAAGTAAAACAATAATTAGGTACTTGTAAGTTTATTACTAACAGTTTGTAACCATTTTTCAACTAAACATTATTAGGATTAAATAAAAAAATAAAAAATAAATCCAATGCGTAATAATATTTTTTGTATGCAAATTTTTATTTAAACACTGTCTAAAACTTAGGTATATTATTATCTGCCACGGGAAATTTTGAAAGAGATACCGTGGTTCTAGAACACAAGGGGCAACTGCAGGAGATAGGTGGACTTTTATTCAATAAAATCTGACACACCCTTTCGTTTCACGCTAGTGCGAGAGAATTAATTTTATGTAGTTTCCCACCACAAAAAATAGGTTTGACTTTTTATCTGTCATTGACAACATAATTGTCTGCCAAAAGATATAATGGAACCAAATAGTTAGGTACATCAAATCTTCACCTTATCAAAGACCTTTGATGAAATTAAACTAATACACTATTTATAAGTTATTTGTCCCGAACCAAATCTTATCATGTGAGTAAATACTTAACTAATTATACTATACCTACTTACAAACAACTAAACTAATGAACAACTTGATATATATTTATACAAATTAAAATGAATAGTAGGTATGTACAAACGTGTATACAAAGAATTTACTGCCTCAAAAAATTCATCCACGTCGCTGTCAACGGAAACAGTGCCCAGAACGCTGGCAGCATTGCCACGTTGAATGGCAATACTGATTTGCAGCCCAAAAAAAGGGAAGCCCTCTGGTCTTGTGAAGAGTCGTCTAGCCGTTTTCTAATGTCTCGAATAACTCGATGAGCACTCGGACCCCACGGCCCATGCACAAAATAGATAGGTACAGAAGTCAATCTACATATAAAGCGCGCTCGAGCAACGCACACATAGACACCGCTCATGGACACGATATCTCGGCTCAATTCAGCTCAATGCGAGCTCGAGTGTTATCCGTTTGAGACACGCGTCAGTGAACTTATTTTGTGGAAAAATGGACCAACGAAAAATACCTCATTCTAACTGTTCAGTGGACGGTTGCTTAAATTCAATATTAAACAGTGAATTGACGTTTTTTAGGCTACCAGTTGTTTCAGAGAGGTTACTAGATATTTGCTTATATTTTGATGGTTTGTTTTAACGTAACACAGAACAGGCCCCACGCCGAGAAGGAGAAGATGATTTTGTGGCCATGTAATATTTTTACAATTCAGATTAGGTAGGCATTTATCATCGCGCCCGGTCGCACTCGAACAGTTCGGCGCCACGCGCTGACTCTAGCGCGCTCGCCGAGCGTAGGTATGAAAAGTGAAGTACATACTTGAGATTGACTTCTGTACCTATCTATTTTGTGGCCCTAGTGTTTCAACTTGGTAATCCATTATTAATCTAATTACAGATAAACTAATTATATTTATACATTCGTCCCGTTTGTTTTCGTCCCTGGAATTTTCCACAAAGCAATGTGAGTGAACAATTTGATCAACCTTACCTGTTCCCATGTTAGCTTTTCTTGAGTTCGTCTAATTTCACATCTCGTCACAAATACTTAAAACATTGTCGCAAACATGAACCATTATAATAGTACTATTTATCAATTATTTGAATTTCCAAAACCATCTTATCTTGTCGTCACATTCGGTCATATCCTTTTGTCAAAATATTCTGTGAGCGGCACCGCGATCGCGTCCAATCACGTACCTATTAGCGTCTGTGGTCTATGCACAGAGTACTTTGGTAAGGTCTATGCAAATTGCCACAGATTATAAAAACGAGTGCTGCTACAGGCGCGTCGTAGTGTTGCCACTTTATATTATATATATACTTGTCACGTTACATATTTATTTATTATTTTAATTTAATTTAATTTAATTTTCCTTTTAATTTGTAATTCTGTAATTATTTTTATTTCCTTTTTCTGTCGAAATCTCGTTGTACGCTGCACCGTTCGGGCGTCTTTATGTCAACACCGCCATCGGCCCACGCTGAAAAACAGCGCTGTGAGCTCATCGCATAATGCGTGAGGCCGCAGCTTTATGCTGAGCGTTCGGCCGTTTTGCGCGGATGTGACGCATATCTTCCCTATTCAACTGATAATGTTTGTTAACTAGTTTTAAGATTGCGTCATTTCGCGCGAATAAACAGTTTTTCTTTCTTTCTTTCTTTCTCTTCAACTCCAAACGGCTCAAACATAGAACTCCCAATAAGATTGTCATATTTGGGCCGCGTGAGTTTTTCTGCACCTGGCATCAACTGCCCCAGCACAGTCAATACAATACACGTGACCAAATAATACCCCAAGGTAGACTTGTTTTTGAACGGTTTTAACGAATTTAGAAAGTATTTGTATAAATTGTAATTACAACAGTGTCATTTATTAACTTTTCCATTTTATTTTACCTTTACTGTCACTAATGAAGCATACTAAACATTGAATGCTGTGTACAGTAATAATTGAATTTCAGATTTATGTACTGTATTTTGTCTTAACTGTGCTGAATTGTCTTAATCTGTAGTCTGTCACTGTACTTATTAAAATACAATAAAATAAAATAATTTCCAAATGAAATTAATATTAACAACATAATTATTTTGTCTTGACCAAAATTATTTAGATTAAATATTTGCAGAGGCGGTATCATTATCAGATCAAGTAAATGCGATTCAGGTTCACTGTTAATCAATAAATCCACTTAGTTGATAAAATATGCAAACCATTTGAATTGGAAATAGCAATCGTTTGATTAAATACTCTGGCTAATTCTATAAGTGGATTGAGAGAAAATTTAGGCTTGTTTACATACTGAGAGATTTTTGTTCCTTTGATGGCAAGATTTTTGAAGACATTAGATATGTGTCAATAAATGGGTTATAGATCAACATTGTATTAGCGATAATGTTCTATTTACACAACATAGGTACAATACCTAACTACAAAAATACAAACAAAATAATAAATATGAATATAAGTAAAAAAATATGAACGTTATTATACATAATTGAATATAATAACAATAGTAAAATAATTTAATGACGTAAGGTTTTTACAAAATACATGAAATTACCTGGCTACTGAGCTAGTTAGAAACTGTATTACAGGAGCTAGTTTATTCCCCATATTTTTAGTACAATTTTGTCAACAAATTCATAAAATAAAAAATGTAAAAAAAAAATTAAAAAAGGAAAAAAATGAAATGTCTGAAGGAGAGAGGTGAGTGACCCATGACCATATTTTTAAAAGATAGTCAAATTTGTCGTTGTCTTACTGACACGAACAAAGCATTGTAAATCCAATATGGCTGGACACCAAAGATGGCGGAGCATTTTTAAAGAACCTCCAAGCTGTGGGTATCTGTAATGATAAGGTTTGATGAAAGGAATACAGAAATGCATGTTTTAATAAGTTTTTAAATGATTTTGTTAACTTTTTAAAATGTCATACTGTCTAGGTTCCGCTAGGCTAGTCACTCCAAATATACAATACTAGATACTGCTAACGGCTTCGCCCACGAGATAGTATAAAATGATCCCAAGAGAATATACTCCCAGCATAAAAAGTATCCTATGAACTGGTCTGCCCATGTGTCAAGTTTCATGGAAATCTGTTCAGCTGTTTGAGCGTCAAGCAGTAACAAGCATACACACACACGCCATCATTCGCAAACTTTCAGTTAAAAAATATTAGTGTGATTAGTATGTTGCTGTACTCAGTTAGACTGGAACCCAACCCAGGTAAATGCTATGCAGATAATGAAGAATGAGAAGATATAGCACAGCCCGTTTAATTTATATAAATCATTTACATCATTTTTGAATTGTCAAGAAGTCAGTCAGTCAGAAAAATTATGCTAATTGCACATTCTAAAGTGCAGGTCTCTATGGAGAAGAATATGCTAGAAACTCCATGGATACTCTTTAAAATTTAAAGGGTGTCCATGGAGTAACAGGATTATGTTAATGTACTACAAATATCTCGTTTACTGGTTTTCTATTATTTCTTCTATTACGTGAGAACGATGTAAATAAAGTTAAAAAAATCTAAATATAGAAGTTAAAATTTTCCACTGGCAGCTAAGAGATGACTAGCCTCAATTAACAGTGACCATTCACGGACATGACGCGTATAGCAGCACAACTCAACCATTACATAGAACTTCATTATGACTGCTTACATTTAACACTTATTTTCAGAAAATAGACGAGATAGAGAGCGATTTTATCGTCTCATGTTAATAATTCATCAGCTTTTTAGAAACATTTAGTATTTAGTCGCTATAATAATCTATTTCTATTTCAGACACAATTTCACTTGAATTATTAATAATTAAAATACATTGAACATTTGTAAGAGTTCATTATTCGGTTCCATTGTTCTTGTAATGTCAGAGGCACAGTTTGACAACATGACTGGCTCAAAGGCTGATCAATGACTTGTGTGGAATCGAGGAAGATTTCGATTCTAGAACTGAATAAATAATTGTAAGGCCTATTAACTTTATTTATCGAAAAACCAGTTGCCTCATCATAATCTTAATTTCAACACAAATGCGCTCACTGCTGTATATGCTGACATTCCCTAAACGTAGTTACGAGTACATCGACCAGTCTTGACCAGTAACTAGGTCCAAGTTAATTTTTATTAATAACTAGCTAGCCCATGTCCAACAGTGATCACATCTTTCATCATAATGGCTTAAAGTCACCCGAAGGGTAATGGAAAAGGCTATGCTCGTAGTTTCCTTGCGTGATTGTATCAGGAATGAAGATTTATCCGCAGGAGAACTAAGATTACCGACATAGTCCCGAGAATCGCCTGACTGAAGTGGCAGTGGGCAGGGCACATTGCTCGCAAAACAGATGGTCGATGGGGCCGAAAGGTTCTCGAGTGGCAACCACATATTGGAAGATGCAGAGTTGGATGGCTTCTCACAAGGTGAAACGATGACCTGGTGAGGGTCACAGAAATCCGATGGATGAGATGCACTGCTACTGATACACCGACTGTTATGCTGAGACTTGGGGAAGGCCTATGTCCAACAGCGTACGTTTTTCGACTGAAATGATGCTGAGGCAGATGAACTAGCTACTACCCTTGTGAAAACAGAAAATTATCCTGAAGGAAGATACTCCCGGGATATAAAAGTATCCCATGTCCTATTCTAGGACATGGGCTACACGTGTAGACATTGTATTCAACCACCAACCACATCCGTTCAGCCGTTTGAGCGTGAAGGAGTTACAGACATACACACACTGCCATATATAGGGTGACTGGTAATTAGTGACCGATACTCAAACACGTAATTGTACTCATGATTACAAACAACTTTCCTAAATAAACTTTTTTATATTCTCATTAGTTTTATCACAATAACAAAACAGCTGTTTGAATCCGGTACATTCATTGACTACGTACACCGCTGGGTTTGCAAGCCGCGGGTGTTCTATCACTATTGTAGGTACGGCGGCGTCACGCGGCTAAAAACAGCTGAGTGGTCGCCGGTCGCAGGCGCGCGCGTATTACAAACAGCCTTAAATTCAAACAGCCTTAAATTCAAACAGCTGTTTTGTTATTGTGATAAAACTAGTGAGTATATAAAAGAAGTTTCTTTCGGAAAGTTGTTTGTAATCATGAGTACAATCACGTGTTAAGGTATCAGTCACTAATTACCAGTCACCCTATATATATACAAACTTAAAACAAATTAAAGCCTCTCCCTACATATTAGGAATTATTCCGGTATTGAAAGTGCATTTGCAAGCATGTCAACTCATGTACACAAGATAATCAGACACGGAACAACTATCTGTAGGCCATATTAATATTTGTTCCATGTGGAAATCGTGGGTTCGATTTTCGTCACGCAACGTAGCAGCCAATCGTCTAATCGTGATATTAGTGTTATAACAATAAAAAAATCTTTATTTCCTGTTTTACAATAGGTAAAGTCGCTCTGAAATCTACAAAAAATAAATTTGGTATATATTAAGTTAAACAGAGTTACAGTTCTAACGCTGCGTCTCCTCAGAAGTCATTGTCACTCAAGAACATTTCGGGCCACTGCCCCTTAAGTTTGAAAATTCTTCGGACTAGGTTAGTAACCTTGGATCAACCAGTTGCTAACCTAAGTAAGACCTACTGTACACGGACGCGTAGCTTCATAGACGCCGCGTATTCGTCATTATACAAATAAATACATAAATAAATAAATTATACGCTTGGTGTACGCCTGAAACTTTGTCGACGAAGCCAACATGACGAAACTTTAATAAAGTTTTTTT
Organism: Mythimna impura; assembly: GCA_905147345.3. Taxonomy (NCBI): domain Eukaryota; kingdom Metazoa; phylum Arthropoda; class Insecta; order Lepidoptera; family Noctuidae; genus Mythimna; species Mythimna impura. The sequence continues at coordinate 13,673,815 of LR990357.1, read as the reverse complement.
TTGGTCCATTTTTCCACAAAAAAGTACACAGACGCGTGTTTCAAACGGATAGCACTCGAGCTCGCATTGAGCTGAATTGAGCCGAGATATCGTATCCGTGAGCAGTGTATATGAGTCCGTTGCTCGTCCGCGCTTTGTAAGATTCACTTCTGTACCTATCTATTTTATGCCTCAACTATGTAGAACAAATGAACAACAATTGTACCTATGAACTTTGAGTAAATACACAAATACACTGTAGTTCAAAGCAACAGACTCCATTCTACAAATGACGGGCCATGCAATATCTAATTGTATGCGACAAATGTTGTTTAATTTGCAGTAACTGTCACGAGATGGGACTCGTGTAATGCCAACCTGGTATCCGTGATTTAACAGGAGAACGTGGTTCTATTATTGTGCACCTACGTGTAAATGTAAGCGTGGCAAAACTGCTCAAAGAATTCTTTTGTTTTAAAAATTGGGAAATCTTGAAATACGCCTTATTTTGAAGTTTCCATGGGTAGTCCGAAAGGGAATTCCGGTGTCCTGGAACGCTAGGCTAAGAAGGATCATAGTTACCCGCTCTTGACGGAGCGGGAGATAGTGTTTTTTTATTTATGGTGGGAAAATCATCTAATGACAAATCACGCTCTTGGGCGGAGCGAGAGATAGTGTCAGACTTTTACTGACTAAAAACCCACTCCTGTTCCTTCTTTGCCTTCGTCCCAGGGCCCCGGGTTTCATTTTCACACTACCCGCAGACTTTTACTGACTAAAAACCCAACCCTTTTCCTTCGTTGCCTTTCATACCAGGGCCGAGTCTTCCTTTCAGAATCAGACCCTTGGCCCCAGCAGGCTTCGAACCTGCTGGGCCCCTACGACTGCTGATATCTGCTTGAACATAGGTGTGGTTTTAGTCGGTAAAAATCTGACACGCTCTCCCACGCTGCCTTAGATCAGAAGTTTAAAAACAAATGGTCAAGTTTATATTTGTAGGCATGATTGGTGCAGTGGTTGAGCGAAAGGCTGCTATGCTGTGTGGCGCGGATACGATTCCCGGACGGAGCAAATAATTGTTTGGACTATAGATAGTTGTTCCGATTCTGGGTGTCTTGTGTATATGAGCTTACATGTTTGTGAACGCGCCTGCGATACAAGAGTAATAAAAAACCGGGCAAGTGCGAGTCGGACTCGCGCACTGATGGTTCCGTACAAACTTACCTATGAAAACAGATACGAAGATTTTTCCGGATCGCAAAAAAAAATTCTTGTGACGTAACAACAAATTTACTGTTTTCAGATTTATTCCTATATCTGTACTATAAGACCTGGCTTTATGCCAAATTTCAGGATTCTGGGTCAACGGGAAGTTGAATGAATTTTGATTCCCTTGAGAGTGTCGAAATAAACGTTTTTTGCAACATAAATAACATGAACGGGTGGGTGAACCGTTCACTCAGAAGTTTGATTTTTTCACAGCTTCGAGGGACCGTAGACCTGAGTATTTTAATTTCAACTCGATACCTCCACGCGTTCCCGAGATAAAGGGTCTTGACAGACAGACAGACAGACAGACAGACAGACGGACAACAAAGTGATCCTATAAGGGTTCCGTTTTGTACCTTTTGAGGCACGGAACCCTAAAAATAAGTTATAGTGTGAGGTGATGGTTCAATTTAAGTATTGCCTGGAAGCTCCATAAGCGTCAATAAAGTACAAGCAGCCAGCTATGATTTTCATTGAGTTAAATAGAGAAAATGCCTTACCCAACTTACTCATATAACACTTAGTTCAGGCAGTGCGGATATGGAATGCTTCTCCCGTGTCAGTAAGACAAGTTCAAAACTAAAGCTAGAACTACACTGCGCACACGTGTGCCACATACGCCGATCTGGGCGCGTCGGTCTCCATACATTTTATATGGAAACTAGACTTGTAGAGCTACACTTGATCCACGCCACGCGATATCGTTCTACGTACAAATCAGGCGTGTTACACGTGTGCGTCGGTCTAATGTAGTTCTAGCTCTAACATCTTTTAAAAATATGGTTTAGAACCTCTCCCTTAGAACGTACGTGACGTTATTAGGTATTTGTCTGCCATCATACTATAAATGCGGATATACTCGTATATAGCTACGTATATTATTTGTATTTATTAATTATGTATTGTATAATGTAAATAGGACATCACAAACTATCTGCATAAGTATATTTTCGGCTTCTTCGTCAAATCCATTCAAAGGTTGTCCGTAAAAAAATCTAAATCGCCTATTGTTACACCCTATTAATTAAGAGCTCCTACTGTAATTTTCTATGGATTACATTATAGAGATAGCATAATAGCATAATCATCCTTTTAATGTTCCCACTGCTTTTTTTTATCGGTAGGAAAATCATCTAATGACGTCCTCCGCTCTTGGGCGGAGCGAGAGATAGTGTCAGACTTTTACTGACTAAAAACCCACTCCTGTTCCTTCGTTGCCTTTCGTACCAGGGCCGAGTCTTCCTTTCGGAATCAGACCCTTGGCCCCAGTAGGCTTCGACCCTGCTGGGCCCCTACGGTTTGCTGACATCTCCTTGAGGCGCGCGTGGAACACTACGCGCCGTCGACGACTTGGGCTCGGTCCGGACGGTTACCGGATGGTCGGACGGCGAGCCACCCATTGCTCGCAAGCCCGCGCCTACGGTGGACGGAAATCGGAATCGTGATCCCGGCGGCGGTTGGGGCGTGAGGACCGTTGCCTCATGCGATCGGCAGCCTCCTTTGCTAGCATTACTGCTTCGCAGAAGGAGTCGATCGCCTGCCACTCCTCCTCGCTCCGGACCATAGCCAGTACCAAGGCCCGACGCGAGAGATCGCCGTCGCCCCCACGAGGACACGGCGTTGCTCTTCCCAAGCGGGGCACACCATCACCGTGTGCTCCACTGTGTCCTCCGGACGGTCCACGCAATGGTGACACCCGGGTGTTTCTTCCGCACGGATCCGGTGCAGGAACTTCCCGAACTTACCATGTCCGGTGAGGACCTGCGTCATGCGGTAGGTAAGGACGCCGTGTTGCCTTTCCAGCCACTCCTCAAAGAGGGACTTACCGCCATAATTACGGCGTGCCCAGCACTGGGTTGCGATAGTCGCTGTCGCCATTCCGCCATGAGATCCCGCCGGAACTCTTTCCGCCGTGACTTGTCGCGGCAGCGGAGTTTCGCCCTGGCGTTGCATCTCCACGTGCAGATCATGCATGCGTGCAAGGCCTGTTGCCTCCAGATCCCATGGTGGCTGGCCAGTAAGGAGGCCCGGTGCTTCGTGGGAAACTGGGCGGTATCCCCGCACCATCCGTATGGCCATGACCCATGGCACGCGTTCAGCTGGGCCGCCGGTCGCTTTCGCAGTGACGGCGCCCACACCGACGCCCCATAAAGGGCCATGGGCCGGACGATGCCTGCGTAGAGCCTCCGGCAGGAGGCGTCTGGACCCCCGAGGTTGGGCAGGAGCCGCTTGAGGGCAGCCCCAGTCCGATTCAGTTTGGAGCCAGACGTCGGAAGTGCTCGAAATTCCACCGGCTGTCGAGGACGAGTCCCAGGTACTTCATCGTTGACCCGACGCCGATGTGAACTCCTCCTACCGTTAGCTGGGAACGCTGAGGCGGCACGCTCCGAGGGCCGTGAAAACACATGGCCTCGGACTTGTGCAGGGCCACTTCGGGTCCCAACTGCTGGATCCTATCAAGGACTATCGCAACCCCGCGTGTCACTAAATCAACCGCCGCCTGGTACGACTCTCCCTGCGCCAAATGGTCTCACTCCTGGGACTCAGGCCTCCTCTCTCTAGGAGAGGCAATGGGCCGTAATCCACCACGCGCCCAGTGCGGATTGCTGAATGTCACATATCTTTGAATATTTAATAAAGAGATATATAGATAATATATGTCTCTGTCTATCTATCTTCACCATAGAGACAAGCGTATCTAGGTTAGGTTTAAAGACATCATTAGGTATAATCATTAAAGATACAATGTCATTTACTCGTTTACTCGTACTTGAGAACAATGTTTACCTTATACTAATAAATAACATTGAGTTGGTCTCCGTGTACATAACGTTAGGAATATTTATTCAACTTATCCAATAAATTCAGTCATTAAGAGGGTAATTTGTAATTATTTATTACTTATTGAGATAATTGGTTCTTGAATACATTGAATGATGGATTTTTTTTTTATACATGGGGCCATTTTGTTTCAATCTTCCAATGCCTTCTCGTGCTCTAGGACGGAGCGCGAGGGCATGTCAGACTTTTACTGACTATAACCACACCTATGTTCCTTTTTTGCCTTGTGTTCCAGGATCCCGAGTTTGCTCCTTCAAATGTAAAAATTATTTTGCAATAATTAGTTCTCATCTTTGGTAACATCATAAAACTGTTGCGGAAACGTTTGAAAGAATGACCGTGGCCTTAGAATTTAAAGGGTATCTGAAAGACAAGTGGGTTTTAGTCAGTAATAGTCTGACACGCCCTTTTGTTGTACCTTAGAGCGTGAAAAATCATTTGATAATTTCCGGCCACAAAAAAACCCGGTGAGAACTGTATTGGGTTACTTGTTTAATTTTAGTACCCTATAAACTGGTCTAAATACTTTTATTGTGAACTTTACGATAGAAATACATTTGTTATTATAACAAATAACTTTCTCTGTTCTTTATTTTTGTTTTTAGGGTTCCGTACCTGTCTGTAAAAATGGTAACCTTATAGGATCACTTTGTTGACTGTCTGATAGTCTGTGCGTCTTTCGAGACTCTTTTTCGCAGGAACCTGTGGAGTTATCAAGTGAAAAATTCAAACTTCTAAATTACCGCAATCTAAAAATATGGCCGTTATATGCTCTGTTTACGGTAGGTAGGTAGATATTTTGACATAACCGTCTAACGAGTAGAGCAGTGGTGGCCGAGTGGTAACGGCGGGTTCAAACCCAGCCATTCGCATAACTTTGTGTAATTTATTTCATCACCACTGCTCTCAAAACGGTGAAGGAAAACATCGTGAGGAAACTGGCATGTCCTAGAACCAAAAATTCGAAGACATGTGACATCCACCAACCCGCACTGGGCTCGCGTGGTGGATTATGGCCCATTCCCTCTCCTAGGGAGGAGGCCTGAGTCCCAACAGTGGGAACATTATAAGGCCAACTATGCTATGCGTCTAACGTGAATATTCATAACCATTATACCCTATAGGTACCTAGATCTACTCTGGATATAGGATAAGTAAGCTTCAACTGGCCTGTTGGTCTAGTGTTTAGTGGCCCTGACTGCTATGCCGGAGGTCGTGGGTTCAATTCCCATCCAAAACAAATGTTTGTGTGATTAGCACGATCATTTGTTCTGTGTCTGTGTGTGTATGTATTTCGAAATATATAAGTATGTTTATTAGTTGTCTAATACTCATAGCACAATCTCTGCTTAGGTTGGGACTAGATGGCATTGTGTGAAAGTTGTGTATGAAATAAATGAATATTATTATTACTGTTGTACAATTTGTACGCCACTGACCTCAATTCTCAGCCAATGTCATCAATCTAAGCCCATGCTCACGCTGATAATAGTAGTATTCAGTGTATACAGATAAACCATTGATTAAGTGGCTGCGTACACCAAGTACACATAATTAATCAAATTCAATTATTGAAGAGAATGCTTGGCGTTCGAGACACCACAACATGGTAGAATTCAAATTCTATTATAAGAAATCATTATCATTCCACTATATCAATTCTCATAGGCTGAATGACAATAAGTAAAATCTATCTTTGACTTTTAGGTTGGTCCATGACGAAGGAAATCTGTGTTTTCGCTTTGTGTGGAAAATCATAAAACCTACGTTTGTGTTCCTTCAGTTGCCCTTTGCGTTCCACGGGGCGACGACTCTTCCTATCTATCTCTGGTAAGTGCTTTCGCCTAACTAATTTATCAGTCATTTTAGTAAGTCATCTGCACGAAACGAAGAAGACTGGCCGATAGCAAAAATGAACCGACATTTTCTTGGTATGTTTATTCGTGGTTAAAAACAGGGTCAGTTACTGTCAAGTTATTGTTCTAACCAACATTTTCTGGGTACGTTTATTCGTGGTCAAGAACAGGGTCAGTTACTGTCAAGTTATTGTATTAACCGCCATTTTCTGGGTATGTTTATATGTGGTCAAGAATAGGGTCAGTTACTGTCAAGTTATTGTATTAACCGACATTTTCTGGGCACGTTTATTCGTGGTCAAGAACAAGGTCAGTTACTGTCAAGTTATTGTATTAACCGACATTTTCTGGGTACGTTTATTCGTGGTCAAGAACAGGGTCAGTTACTGTCAAGTTATTGTATTAACCGACATTTTCTGGGTATGTTTATATGTGGTCAAGAATAGGGTCAGTTACTGTCAAGTTATTGTATTAACCGACATTTTCTGGGTACGTTTATTCGTGGTCAAGAACACCCCAGTTACTGTCAAGTTATTGTATTAACCGACATTTTCTGGAAACTTACGTTTATTCGTGGTCAAGAACAGGGTCAGTTACTGTCAAGTTATTGTATTAACCGACATTTTCTGGCTACATTTATTCGTGGTCAAGAACAGGGTCAGTTACTGTCAAGTTATTGTATTAACCGACATTTCCTGGGTACGTTTATTCGTGGTCAAGAACAGGGTCAGTTACTGTCAAGTTATTGTATTAACCGACATTTTCTGGGTGCGTTTATTTGTGGTCTAGAACAGGGTCAGTTACTGTCAAGTTATTGTATTAACCGACATTTTCTGGGTACGTTTATTCGTAGTCAAGAACAGGGTCAGTCACTGTCAAGTTATTGTATTAACCGACATTTTCTGGGTACGTTTATTCGTGGTCAAGAACAGGGTCAGTTACTGTCAAGTTATCGTATTAACCGACATTATCTGGGTACGTTTATTCGTGGTCAAGAACAGGATCAGTTACTGTCAAGTTATTGTCAATTGACATACTAAAAATCTGGTTTTGGGTTTTAAGTTGTGCTAATAATAGAGCTCTCTTGACGAAATGCTATCTATAGTATTACTTCGGGTCTTCTACAATATCAGAACCTTTTTAGATAAACATTAGGCGTTGCTTTATGCATTGCATTCATTTTCTCACAGTCGCTCGCCACTAGCATTTTTTTTCTCATCTTAATGAGCTCGTTTAGCTTTCGATCAAAACTACCAATAGTTTACTCCTAAAACTATACTTCCATAAAACATACAACCAAATCTTAGCCAGAAAGTTTCACCTATCTAAGAAGATTGTACGCTTTCTGGGAATGCAGAAGTAACTCTTAAACTATAACGATCCTCATGATAAACATGAGCCAAAAAGTTTTGTGTGAAGTTAACAAGCAAGGATGAAGAAAACCTGGGAAAGGTGTTTAACCAAAATAAACGTTAAACGTAATTTACATTCTTACAAAATGATACTTAATTAACTAAATATACTATACTTACAGACAACTAAACTAATAAACAACTTTATGAATACATACAGGCTATATTTTGTTGATAATTTTATTGGTTTAACAAACTACTTAGCAAACTTAAATATTATCTATAAATACTTTTATATTAAACCTAACTATGTACATATAAAACAAAAACACAAAATACGCATAAGCGTCGAAGCACTTCTCCACATCGCTGTCACCCGGAAATGTGCCCAGAAGGCTGGCAGCATTGATTTGTTCAATGACAATGCTGATTCGTTGGCCGTTTGAGGTTTTCTAAACGTTAAATTAGAAGACATATTGATTGCCAGCCATTTGAAAAAAGAAAGAAAGGGCAAACGTTTACTGGTGCGTCACACAATCGTATAAACTATAAATACACAATGAAAAAAGAAATTTGTAATCAGTGTGAGGCCAAAAAGGCGCTTAACTCAGTATTATGTTGCGTTATTTAAAACGATGAATAAACGCAGCGCTGGTATTCTGTTAGGGCCCGCTGTGATGCCATGAACACACGGACGTTAAATTGACTATCGAATCAAAACAATAAATAATGAAGCGCATAGAGTGTAGATTCTGTCTGCGATCTGAGTGATCCCATGAAAGATGAAGGCACAGTGATCATGTGCTGTATACAGCGAGGCTCAGGGAAGACCCCTTTACAGCCTCCCCAGCCTGAAAGGCGTTGCACAGAAGAGGTTCCAGGATGGGCTATTGAGGGATCACCCAGATGTTTTTAGTGTAGTAAATCCCACACTCTCAGGCTGTTTTTCACAAGTTCAGACGGCGTTTCAAAGATTCCTCCCGATACCAAAAATTAAATGAATAATGTGTACCTATTTATAGGTCTTTCTCAAATTGCCCAATAATATCCTGTAAATTAAACCGCTGTGTAGCTTACCTACTTTAGCACAAAGTCCCTTTCCATCATCAAGAAATAGGACCTCGTTCAATATTTCAATATTTATCCTCGTACAAATATTTCTAGACCGCTGTGTTCCGCATCTCGGTTGCAAAATCTTATTAAGAGCGTTCAACTCGAGATACATTTTCATTATTTTTCATATAACCGCTCTTATGTGATTATTACGTTATTACACATCTTTATCTAAATACTAGCTTCTGCCAGCGGCTTCGCTCGCGTGAAAGTAGGTTTCTCCATATAAACTTTGGACTCCTGTTTCATCCCCTTAGGAGGTGAAGTTTGGTAAATACTCACTTAGTGCTCGCCTAGATACGTCATAAAAGGAAACCTTGTGCAAAATTTCACGCTCCTAGTTCCAGTAGTTTCGGCTGTACCTTGATATGTCAGTCAGTCAGTTTCTCCTTTTATAGATATAAATTTTGGAAGCACAGATATCTTATAGATATTATCTAGACTTCTATTGAAATCAAATTATAAAGTGTACAAGTAATCCAGTAAAAACCTCTGAAAATCTGCTATTTTGTGTGAACTAATGGCCCTATTGAGAGACGACTACTACCTACTGTGCGAGACGCACAGGATCGTTCGTTGTGGCGACATTTGGGGGAGGCCTATGTCCAGCAGTGGACGTCTATCGGCTGAAATGATGATGATGATGATGAATGGCCCTACTTACATAAACAAAAAAGTGTAAAAAATTTAAACCTTGCAATTTTTATCAAAATTCTGAATGACGAAACTTTTTTCCATAAACTTTTAAAGTTTTTGGATAAAAGTTCCTGGAACAAGTTTTGTGAAATATTTGAGTGAATAACGGAATTATCTCATATGTACAGAGCGTTCAGGTGTTATCTCTCTTACCTCTTTATCAAAAATTGCGTTGGATGAACCAACAAGCTTTTAAACCATTTTTAAGTTGATTACCTATTATCAACTTAAACATGGTTTAAAAGTTTGTTGGTTCGGACGGGTCGAGAAAGGCCCTCTTAACGATTCGACGTTTTCATATTCCAACTACCTTCCTAATTCATGCTAATGACAATAATTGGCATTAACTAAGTACTGATATAAGTACGTGCGCCAATAACGGTAATTGATATACAAATTAGTTAATACGCTCTCAGCATTAAGTATGAATTAGTGAACAAGATTGTTTCCTCAATGTAGCTCTGTTGTTAGGGGCTGATTGATAAGAGGTTGACATGAATACACGATATGTTTGCTGGATTGTGTTAGTCTATGATTACAGGGCGCTTACTTACCTACGGCCATGCCTTTACTCTTTTTTTACAATGTGAATTTGAGAACACCGCAAACTCCGTAGAGGTATAGATTATTTGTTTTCTTTTTCAAACCATTCATTTATTGTACTTTTTGGTACTATGTTGACTGGTCTATACTGTTCTGTCATACCTATTAATATTGTATTATGAAAATATTGTAAATATCAGTTTTTTTAAACATTAACCGTGAAGTTTCTTGCCGGGATTTCTCTATAGGAAACGAACAATTGAAACCCCGCATTAGGATCTGACGTATTATACTAATAGGTTATTTGACAAAGACCTACACTAGCCTATGTAGGTCTTTGTCAAATATTTTGAAATGCCCATAGTGTTTTGGTTGTTTATTTAAGGCTAAGGAGTCAAGAGGCATAAGATTTACGGCTTTCTATCAATGGAGGTCAAAATAAAAAAAATCAAATTGTGTGGGATTGATATTCGCTTATAAAATATCATATGTGTTCTTTTTTATTCTTGATAGGTTTGCGCTTGATCGCTATCTCACCTGATGGAAAGCGACAATGCGGTCAACGATGGAGCGCGCTTACCTAGAAGCAACCTATTCACTCTTGACTTAAAGATTCCTGGGTTATAGCCATCAGGAAACACAGATTCCGGCAAGGAATTCCACTCCTTAGCTGTACGCACAATGAATGTGTTCCCAAAACGTTTTGTGCGTATAGGTGGGATGTCCACCATGTACCTACCGGTGACGCGTCGCCGTACGCCTGGTGGTCCGATGATGGAATGGGCTAGGCGGAACTAAAACTAAACTAAAACTAACTATTAACTTGAATATGCCCTGGCGGTTGGGACTGTCACGTTCACTTAAACCTTTTGCTAATGGGGGCGCATCATATCGTTCCCTTAAACAGTAAACGGGCGTCATCAGTTTTTTTTTTTTTAGGTGGGAAAATCATCTTATGACAAATGTGTCAGACTTTTACTGACTAAAAACCCACTCCTGTTCCTTCTTTGCCTTCGTCCCAGGGCCCCGGGTTTCACTTTCACACTACCCGTGGCCCCAGTAGGCTTCGACCCTGTTGGGCCCCTACGATTTGCTGACATCTCAGGCGCGCGTGGAACAATACGCGCCGTCGACGACTTGGGCTCGGTCCGGACAGTTACCGGACGATCGGACGGCGAGCCACCCATTGCTCGCCGTCCGCAAGCCCTCGCCTACGGTGGCCGGAAATCGGGATCGGAATCCCGGCGGCGGTTGGGGCGTGAGGACCGTTGCCTCACGCGATCGGCCGCCTCCTTTGCTAGCATTACTGTTTCGCAGAAGGAGGCGACCGCCTGCCACTCCTCCTCGCTCCGGACCATGGCCTGTACCAAGGCCCGGCGCGAGAGATCGCCGCCGCCGATCGCCCCCACGAGGACACGGCGTTGCTCTGCCCAAGCGTGGCACACCTCCACCGTGTGCTCCACCGTGTCCTCCGGGGCTGCGTTCAAAAATAACCAGTGTAGCTTCGAGTTGCAACCTAGAGTCGTTCTTTTATAACTCGAGTAACTACCCTAGAGTTAACCCAACTAACTCTAACTCCGAGCAGGGTAGGTTGGTGTAATGACAGTTGCTTGGCATTGACAGTTAAACTCTATGTTCGCGTTCAAAAATGCGAGCTTAGAGTATTTACCCCATGACGTCATTAGAGTTAACTCTAATCTCATTTTTGAACGCAGGGCGGGCGGTCCACACAGTGGCGACACCCGGGCGTCGCTTCCGCACGAATCCGGTGCAGGAACTTCCCGAACTTACCGTGTTCGGTGAGAACCTGCGTCATGCGGAAGGTGAGAACGCCGTGAGGTCTTTCCAACCACGCCTCAAAGAGGGGACTTACCGCCATAATTGTGGCGTGCCCAGGCGTCATCAGTTGGCACAGGTCATCTTTCAGCTACCCCGGTTTATTTTGTTATATAACTATAACATAATTGTTTAACTGTTTACTGGTGTAAAAATGTCCCCTTGCAGTTTCTTGCACGTTCTTCTCGGAGATCTACGCTTTGGAAATGTGCTGTGTGTGTGATTTATCTTTTTTTTGTTATTTTTTTTTTGTGACAAAAGTGACCTATAAAAAAAATGGTAATAATGCACAACGAACGAGGGCATACCTGCGTGCTAATGTGTGCTGTTTATTGAAATACAGCACAGCGCGCTTTGCCAATGCAATATTTTTCCCTTTGAACAAACGTTGTAGCCGTTAGAGTTTTAACTAGAGCCTCAAAATTTGATAAAATGTTATTCTAATACACCATGGTATCTTACTATGCTAATTAAGTGTGACACCAATATCCTGACTTTATATAAAGCAGGAAATGAGTACAAAGTGCGAGTCACTATATCATTACTTTGGAAGATGACTCATGACTTCTTAATAATGTTTTTATGATGAACATAAAATTATCGACCTTAGCAATAGAGGCAACTATTTACTTTATACATATATTTTGTCGCTTTAGAATGAAAACTTCATAATTCATTTTTTTTTTTTTTTTTGTATAGGCTTACGTTTGACCATTATTGAGATAGTGATACTTACCATCAGGCTTCTCTGATAGTAAGCGATGATGTGGTCAACGATGGAGTATGATGACCTAGAAGTAACCTATTCACTTCTAATTGACTTAATTCACACATAGTCACATAGCTACACTATCAGAAAACACAGATTCAGGTCGGGATTTCCGCTCCTTAGCTGTAGGCATGATTAATTTCATCATCATCATCATCATTTCAGCCGATAGACGTCCACTGCTGGACATAGGCCTTCCCCAAATGTCCCCATAATGAACGGTCCTGTGCGTCTCGCATCCATCGGATTCCTGCAACCTTCACCAGGTCTTCGGTTCACCTTGTAGGGGGCCTTCCAACACTGCGTCTTCCGGTACGCGGTATGATTAATTTATCTACTCTAATATTATAAAGAGGTAAAATTTGTTTTTTTGTTTGTAGGAGGTAATCTCTGAACTGGTCCGATTGCTAAAAATTTTTCACCGATAGAAAGTTGCTTTATTCCTAAGTGACATAGGCTAAATTTTATGTACGCGGGCGAAGCCGCGGGAAATAGCTAGTTTAATATATACTTTATCCTCATAATGTGGATAGGATAAACATTTAGGACAAAAATTAAGTGTACAATGGGCGGTCTTATCACACAGGGCAATCTTTTATAGATAACCTTAGGATGGACTGAACGAAAGGAGATAGATCTAAGGTGGTCAGTGATTTGGGGTGATTAATGTGTTTACATGTAAATCGATTTGTACGTAAGGGTGGGAAAAATAAATACAAAATAGACAACTTTACAAGAGGAAGAAAGGGGGTTTTATTCAGTAAAAGTTTTACACGCCTTCTCGCTCTACCCAGAGAGGGAATTTTTTTTTTCCACCTTGAAGAAAAAAAACGAAAGTCGATGCCTTTGAATAGTATTAACATTTTCAACCAATTTAAAGTCATGGCTACTACATACGTAAGTACAACTTTTGTGTTCTGCCCCTGTAATTTATACTCAAAGCACAACTCTCTATATATGTTGACCACGTGAATGAGCATTGAGATGACGTCAGAACAAAGGAACTATGAACAAACTAACTAGGCCTACTTGAGGCGTTCGACGCAAGAGAATAGAAACGAAACGGTTGTAACTTGCTAGCCAAGGGTGGGAAAATCATCTAATGACATCCCCCGCTCTTGGGCGGAGCGCGAGATAGTGTCAGACTTTTACTGACTAAAAACCCACTCCTGTTCCTTCTTTGCCATTTTTCCAGGGCCCCGGGGATCACTTTCGCATCACCCATGGCCCCAGTAGGCCTCGACCCTGCTGGGCCCCTACGGTTGCTGACATCTCCTTGAGGTGCGCGTGGAACACTACGCGCCGTCGACGACTTGGGCTCGGTCCGGACAGTTACCGGACGATCGGACGGCGAGCCACCCATTGCTCGCCGTCCGCAAGCCCGCGCCTACGGTGGCCGGAAATCGGGATCGGAACCCCGGCGGCGGTTGGGGCGTGAGGACCGTTGCCTCACGCGATCGGCCGCCTCCTTTGCTAGCATTACTGCTTCGCAGAAGGAGGCAACCGCCTGCCACTCCTCCTCACTCCGGACTATGGCCTGTACCAAGGCCACGGCCCACGAGGATACGGCGGTGCTCTGCCCAAGCAGGGCACACCTCTACCGTATGCTCCACCGTGTCCTCCGGGCGGTCCACACAATGGTGGCACCCGGGTGGCTAGGCGGGCTGGGCATCATAAAGCCGAATCGTCGACGACGCGTAGCGCACGCCTCAAAGAGATGTTAGCAAAGACGCAAAGGCCCAGCAGGACCATAGCCTACTGGGGCTTGGCAGGTTGACTTCTGAAAGGAAAACCCGTGGCTCTGAAACCCAAAGGGTAACTGAAGGAACACAGGTGTCGTTTTAGTCAGTAAAAGTGTGACACGCCCTCCCGCCCCACTCTAGAAGAAAGGCAGAAAAAGGGAGTCTACAATCTTCAAACTGGTTTCTTTAATCACGGCACAAATGTTATTACTTGTAGATTCACCAACTTTTTCAAACCTAACAGACTTGACATTTTTGTACCTTTGATCTTACAGTATTGTTTGATCTCGTTACTACGTCACGTATAAGCTTACACACATTACCGTTAATAGTAGCTTTTATCAAATAATATTGTACTGTGAACCGCCTACGCTTAATTTTCAGCTAAAGGTTAGCTTCAAATGATATTAACTGGTGACGTATCTAATAGATGTCATAAAGTAATCTTACGCACCGAGTAAAGGTCTATCCCCACATATCAGTGCCGTGTCAGGGACGAGGCAGGAACGTGTCCGTGGCGAGACCGGGCATCCGTGTCCTGTCAGGGGTTGTCTGTTCAGCGGGCTGGACTTTTCTTCGGTCGACGAATAAGCATTGCTATCTAACGTGGTAATGCTATCAGCGTTCCGGGCACATTTCCCATTGCCATCGATGTGGATGATTTTTTTTAATGCCCAATGAGTATATAAACAGAATAATATTAAATGGGTAGAAAAAGAACTCATTCACGAAGAAAAGTCCAGCCCGCTGGTCACGCAAAGAGTCGACCAGCTGTTTGCTGATACCCCGAACAAGTGGATGAGCGCTCGGACGCTAAGGCCCTAGTGTTTCAACCCCAGACAGCTCAAACATATAACTTCCGATAAGCCCCCCTAGCCAAGTTACAACCGTTTCGTTTCGATTCTCTTTTCCTAGATCGCTTTGAGAAGGCCACGCCTCCGATTCCTTTGTTCTGACGTCATCTCAATGCTCAGTCAAGTGGTCAAAACAAAGGAATAGGAGGCGTGGCCGACTCCAGGCGATCAACGAAAAGAGAATCGAAACGAAACGGTTGTAACTTGGCAGGTTCTCGTTACTCAGAAGATGAGATGATGCAAGGGTGTTGACACATGTTGTATCTCATCCTATTAGTGAAGTTGTGTGGTTTAGCAGGCGTTGACGAATAAATAGCACAAAGTGATTTAGTTTTGTATTATGTATTAAAGATTTATTCTTCTGTAGCAAAAGACAGAACTCACAAAGGATTGGTAACATTAAGATTGAGGTCACTATATTACGTCTGTCGTATTATTTTTTTGTTATTGTTGTCTTTGCATTTTGCAATATTGTTTTGTATTGTCACTGTTTTTTTTTTTTAAATATCTAGCTGTACACCGCAGAATACTTTCTTTTTTAGCTTAAGTTCTTGTAGTTCATTCTTAGGCTGTCTGGTAGTTATCGCTATCGCCATTGTAACCACAGACTTTTTTTTTTTTTGAGGTGGGAAATCATCAAAATGACTTCTCGCGCTCTGGGTGGGGCGCGAAGGCGTGTCAGACTTAAGTTTTCGTTAAATTATGTTACTATTTTAATGTACAATATTTGATTCTAATAATTTTATGTAACTTTTCTTGTCTTACACCATCTCGATACCAAGTTAAACTTTACCACAATAACAACAACAACAACATGTTCAAGGAAACTTAAGACTTTATAATTATTAACCCAATTTAACGAAGTTCCGGCCATAATTTTATTTTAAATAAGTGGCCTACTCAATCAAAATTCGAAGCTCATAAATCATCTATTGAAAAAATGTGACATATTTTTTAAATTGTTACACTTTATATTCTCGTCACGCGAACTGACTTGCCTTAGAATTTCGATGAGGTTGTCACCGAAACGTTTTTCATTTCATCAGAAATAAATTACCGAAAGTATTGATAGAATACAGAATGAACGTTTTATGATTTGAAGAAAAAAGCTGCAGACGGCTTCAAAACAAAAAAAAAAATAATCAGAGTATCCAAAAGACCATCTGTTCTGCGAGCAATGTGCCCTGCTCATTGCCACTTAAGTTTGGTGATTCTTCGTGCTATGTCGGCAACCTTGGTTCTCCTGCGGATATCTTCATTGCTCGCAGAACAGATGGCCGTTGGGGCCGAAAGGTTCTGGAGTGGCGACCGCGTACCGGAAGACGCAGTGTTGGAGGGCCCCCAACAAGGTGGACCGATGACCTGGTGAAGGTTGCGGGAATACGATGTATGCGAGAAGCACAGGACCGTTCGTTGTGGTGACATTTAGGGGAGGCCTATGTCCAGCAGGGGACGTCTATCGGCTGAAATGATGATGATGATGATAATCCAAAAGACTCATCATCATCATCATCATTTCAGCTGAAAGACGTCTACTGCTGGACTTAGGTCTCCTCCAAGTGTCACCACAATGAAAGGTCCTGTGCGTCTCGCATCCACTGCATTTTCGGAACTGTCACTAGGTCATTGATCCACCTTGTGGGAGGCCTTCCAACGCTGTGTTTTCCTGTGCGCAGTTGCCACTTCAGAACCTTTCGGCCCCAACGACCATCCATTTTACGAGCTATGTGCCCTGCCCATTACCAGTTAAGTTTGGCGATTCTTTGGGCTATGTCGGCGATTTTGGGTATCTTCGTTCCTGATACAATCACCTAAGGACCCAAAAGACTCGCTGCATGTCAACCTAAAATACAAACAACAATAAAAAAAAAAAACAATTTTGGTTTCACGTGTAAAAAAAAAACAAGAATATACGTCGAGTAAATTGCAGAAAAAAAAAAACTGTTAAAACTGTAGTTATCACGTCGTTAAGGAAAAATATGTTTTGTTGAACTGCAATTAAGCGCAATTGCAAGCGCTCCCCTGAGCTCCAATTGCTTTACAGTTTATGTTAATGTATTAACATGAAGGCGTTACAAAATGTTACATTTGTATTACACTAGTGACCTGCCCCGGCTTTGGACGGATGCAAATTACATACAAGGAAAGAAAAAAAGAAAGAAATAATAACGTTTTGTTGATCAGTGTCAAGTTGTATATTGATTAAAATATGATTTTTTAATTAAAATCATCAATACCACCCTTTCGGTTCTTTTAATCCTAATGAACCTATTTCAGGAATTGGGCAGAGCAACGCCGTGTCCTCGTGGGGGCGATCGGCGGCGGCGATCTCTCGCGCAGGGCCTTGGTACAGGCCATGGTCCGGGGCGAGGAGGAGTCGCAGGCGGTCGCCTACTTCTGCGAAGCAGTAATGCTAGCAAAGGAGGCGGCGGAAGGGGCGGCGGAGGCAACGGTCCTCACGCCCTAACCGTTGCCGGGATTACAATCCCGATTTCCGGCCACCGTAGGTGCAGGCTTGCGGACGGCGAGCAATGGGTGGTTCGCCGTCCGATCGTCCGGTAACCGTCCGGACCGAGCCCAAGTCGTCGACGGCGCGTACTGTTCTACGCGCGCTTCAAAGAGATGTCAGCAACTGTAGGGGCCCAGCAGGGTCGAAGCCTACTGGGGCCACGGGTAGTGTGAAAGTGAAATCCGGGGCCCTGGGACGAAAGGCAAAGAAGGAACAGGAGTGGGTTTTTAGTCAGTAAAAGTCTGACACTATCTCCCGCTCCGCCCAAGTGATTTTTCATAAGATGATTTTCCCACCTAAAAAAAAACCTATTTCAGGAAAAAGTAATTCAATAGGATTAGCTGAATTGAGAAGGCAAAAAAATACGTATTACGATTGGAAATCACATTTTAACCGACATAAAACTTGACACTGCTATGCATCAAGCTTCAGGAATCAAAACATTTACGAGTACTAAATATTATGAGGAAGAGTGGGAACGTGGTGCAAATATATCGCTATCTCTTTTGTACACACGTTAGTAACCTAATGGCGATTACGTCACATTTCAGTATGTACAGTCAGGGGTCAAAAGTGCAGTTCCACCTTACCAATGCTAAAACGTCTAAAATTTCTTTGTAGAAGAGTGATTTGACTGATTTAATTGGTAGCATAGAATCTAAAGTATTGAATAAACTAGTTGTGGACTATTGAACTTCTACAACAAAGAAATTTTAGACGCGTTTTAGACACTTTAGCATTGGTAGAGTGCAACTGCACTTTTGATTCCTGACTGTACTTACCTACTTATTTTGTTACCTGACAGTTTCTACTTCCACCAGATTTGAAAGGTTTCTAACTTGAATTTGAATGGATTTGAAAAATTTTTTCTATTTACGATTTTAAATAAATTTATTTTTATGCTAATAATTAAAAAAGAAATGCTACTAGGTATGTTATGAAAAATATCTATACGTTTGAAATACGGTTATTTCTCCACCGGAACAAAAGTTGTCATACCCTGGACACTATAATACATTGTCTCGTTATCTATCAAGTAATTTAACTCAACGTCAGTTATACAAAATTATGGCGTCCATTCTGCGCTGCCACCTGCAGATGGCATAGCGGCTTGACGTTGCCTACTCATTCGCCTAGAATTAATTCCAGCAGAATTAATTTCAAGTACCTCCACCACTTTATAGGTAACAGTTTGTTCTTATTACGTATCCACAACGGTTATAACAGCGTCTGAGACAGAATTAAACCGGCCCCTATTGTTGTGAACTGATATTTTGTCTAGATCTCTGAGGCAAAACTTAAGCTTATTTTTTTGGTGTTCTAGACGATACTCTGTGGGTTTTGAGCCGGGATAAGCAGTAGGTACCTACTTAAATGTTTTTGAAATAAATATCAAAAACTATGCTGTATGATTATGTAGTGTTTCTATTACAAGACATGATTTTGACGGATTAGAGGTGTGCGGTGGCATATCTTGTATATGTCACCGGAAAATTGCAAATGCAGTGAGATTGTAAACTATCGCGATATTATTTTTTTCTAAATAAAACACGGTTATGTTGGAATCTAATGAATTTGGTGTAATTTATCGTACATAAAACGATTTTTTCATTACATATATATTGATAAATTATAATGTAATAAAGATTTACTACAATCATACGGAGTCTGCAATTTTCCGGTGACTAGTTTATATAGTTTAAGAAATTTATTTGTTTAAACTTCATGTAGGTACAGTAGTGGTACTTAGGCGGACTTAATGCAAAAAGGCATTCTCTAACCGTCAACCTTTTGGTTAAAAAAGACAACACTGTGTTAGGTTTGCACAATAAACAAATAACAGATACCTACCTACTTCAAACAGAAAAAAATAAAATGAAAAATAATTTATTTATAATAATAAAATACATATCGTCACCGGAAAGCCAATACTACTTAAGCGCCATTTTGACCAAAATGAGTTATATATATCGTTGGATTGGATTTTTTTGCTGCGTCGATTAGTCAGGGTTTCGTAATAATCTGAGCATTTTTTTGGCGCTTAAGCACTGCAAAAGTATGGTATTTATCATAATTTTGATGTTTTAATAAATACTTACGTAATGCAACTTATGATCATATTTTAGTCGTTGTCAGTTTAGTATTTTTCTATACTGACATCAGCCACTTTCACTTTGTATAGCAACTCAAAATATTGTAGTTTGAGTCATTGATGTCGCTTTAGTATTTTTTTGCCGACCGTAAATATGAGTTGATATGTAGCTAAGTAAATTTGCTTTACGTAAGAATTGACGAGCATGGCGCGTTAGTATATTTTGTCTTCGCAGTTTTCTGAGAGGGAACGGTTTTAGTAACTTTGCTTTTCATACCTAAGTATTTGAGTGTCTATTTAGAATGTTTTACATTCAATGAAATCGAATAATTATTATATTAAGCATGGACTATTTTACTCGACAAAATATTAATAATTTGTTTAGCATTTAAATGTGTGAAACACGTACAAAAAATATTCAGTTAAGTCTTTTGAAATAAAATTTTGTTTTGATTACGATTCGTTGAGTACTTATAATTTATATTTCGCGCGCGAGTTGTAGGTGGTTCAGTCGATGAGTCGACCTTGCTTTTGCTTGTAGTCGGATCCCCGCAGCGACAAAAGAGTGACGCGTGTATGAAGTTCCCGCAGCAAACAGTTAACAAGTTAGGGGGCTGAGTCACCCGCGTCCGTAGGAGAATACCCATAGCAAGGCCCTACACGTGGTCCCCAGGTGGTGCTAATCAGGTGATATTAACTGGTGGTAGGTTTCGACCGACGGCTTGTGACCACCCACTGGGCAACGACGTACCGCCAAACGGCCTAGCCGTGTTCCGGTACGATGCCCAGTGTAGTCAATTTAGAGGAGTTGGGTCGAAGTTACGGTTCTAATGTATGCAGACCAGCCGGACCCGCGCTGGTATTGACGTATCGGGAGACTAGTCGCGGAGGGTAGCGGGATCCGAGGCACGATGCACCGCTGGCCGACCACAGTTAGTAGGGGGCCCAAGTAATGTGCTAGCCACACATGAAGGCTGCCCCGCCAACTGACGAAAAATTCCGGAATGCACCATCGTGCTGGTTGGCGACCAGATGAGAGGGCCCGATGGTCATTTCCGGGGGTGCTCGGGCGTCCCCTCAGTCTCCAGACTAGTACCCCAATGATGCTGTCCTGCCAGTGCGTGACTGAAGATTAGCAGCATGGGACTCCATTTCACTTCCTTCTCCTCTCCTACCTCACTCGTAATATGACAGGGTTGAAAAAGAGATAAGTAAAACAGCGGCTGCACTCCCTCTCACTTAAAATGCACCTCAGCAATATTAGAGGTCTGCACTCCAATATCGCAGCAGTCCATCATCACCTGGAGACTGAAAAACCTTCCCTCTTTTTTCTTTCGAAGAAGCAGATAAGAAGTCCGTCAGACGTGTCGTATCTGTCTTACCCAGGGTTTACACTGGAGCAAAATTTTAAATCACACGCTGGTGTGTGTTTGTACGCCAGGGACGACATCTGCTATTGGCGTCTCCGCAACCTTGAAGATTCCAGGTTCTCAACGCTTTGGGCTCTGGTGGACACAGGCATGGATAAAATTATCTATGCTTGTGTCTACCGTTCGCACAGTGGTGATCAGGAGACGATCAGGCTCACACAGTACCTTAGTGAGGCGGCGGATGTGGCTCAGCAGAGGTACCCTTCCGCACAACTGGTGTTACTGGGGGATTTTAATGCCCACCATCAGGAGTGGCTTTTCCCATATCAGTGCACAGACCATGCTGGTCGAGAGACGCGAAAGCTTGCGCTAGCGTTAAATCTCACCCAGCTGGTCCAGGGAGCTACGAGGGTACCGGATGTTGATTCGCACACGGCCAACTGCTTGGACCTTCTGCTGACAACAGATCCAGACCGCTATTCAGTGTCGATATCATCACCGTTAGGTAGTTCCGACCACTGTCTGGTGAAATCTATACCAGTCTACTCTCCGCCCGATCCCTGCCTTAGAGGCACCAGGCGGGTTTTGCGATATAGGTCAGCAGATTGGGATGGCATGCGATCTTTCTTCGCATGTTATCCTTGGCAGCCTACTTGCTTTTCTTCGGATGATCCATCGTCGTGCGCAGATGCTGTGACAGATGTGTTGTGGCGGGGGATGGAGTACTATATTCCATTCTCTGACGTAACAATGTCTGATCAGGCTCGCCCTTGGTGTGGTGCGGAGTGTGATCGTGCTAACGCACTTAAGCACACCGCATACCAGGCATGGGCCGACGCTCGTATGCACAAGGCGAGTGACGTGAGTCAGAAGAAGAGAGCCTTCAACAGAGCTGCGAAGTCTTGCAAGAAGGTGATGCGGATGTCTCGGTTCGACCACATTAGCCGCATCGGGAACAAACTTGCTTCATACCCTGCTGGTAGTAAGGCGTTTTGGTCCCTGGCTAAGTCGGTTGAATTGAACTTCTGCCGTCCCTCACTACCGCCACTGCTGAAACCCGACGGGTCGCTGGCCCATACCGCTGAGGAGAAGGCAAACTTGTTTGCCTCACTCTTCGCGGAATCTTCGCGTCTAGATCCTAGTGACACGCGGCCCCCTGTTAATCCTGATGGTTGCAAAACGAGTATGTCGAATATTCGCATCCATCAGAAGGACGTCCGTAGGGTGCGGCGTAACCTTGACGTGAACAAGGCTAGCGGTTCAGACGGGATACCGGCAATTGTTCTGAGAACGTGTGCGCCTGAACTGTCTCCGACCCTGACACGCCTATTTATGCTTTCATTTGAGGCTGGAAAAGTGCCGATTGCATGGAAGCAAGCTAACATACAGCCCGTGCCCAAAAAGGGTAGTCGGGCTGACCCAGCTAATTACAGGCCAATATCAGTAGCGTCCATTCTCTGTAAGACTATGGAACGTGTACTCAACACTAAGCTCCTGGCATACCTAGAAGCTAATGACATCCTAAGTGACCGACAATACGGCTTTCGCCGAAATCGGTCAACTGGTGATCTTCTATCGTATGCCATCCACATCTGGAGTGAGGCCATCAAGAAACACGGGGAAGCGCTTGCCGTCTCCCTCGATATCTCGAAGGCTTTCGATAGGGTCTGGGCACGAAAGCCTTATTAGTAAGCTTCCTTCTTTCAGTTTACCTGCTGGTTTGTGTGCTTGGATTGCAGACTTCCTGAGTGACCGGTCCATCCGAGTGGTCATCGATGGCTGCTCGTCCGGTCAAATGGCCATTAATGCCTGGGTCCCTCAGAGTTCAGTGCTCTCGGCAACATTGTTCTTGCTGCACATAAATGATCTGCTTAAGCCCGGTACCTTTGGGTATGCAGACGACAGCACTGTTGCTGAGAGTTACATATCCAGCGCGCAAGCTAGTGGGTCACAGATCCAATCTCTCCGAGAGGCTATGGTCGAGCGCTTGGACTTGTCCTTGGAGGCAGTCTCTGAATGGGGCGATGCTAATTTGGTCAAGTTCAATGCTGCTGAAACCCAGGCGTGTCTATTTTCCGCTAAAAGGAGCCAATTCAGCCCTGCTCCATCTTTCCGGGGCGTAACCGTGCCGATAACCGACCATCTTGATCTTCTTGGTGTCACGCTGACGTCAACTCTCAACTTTGGGCCATACATCGAAGCAAAGGCTCAACTGGCAGCAAAAAAGCTGGGAATCCTCGCGAAGGTCAGACAGTACTTCACGCCGGAACAGCTGCTAAAACTTTATCAAGCGCAAGTTCGATCGTGTATGGAGTACTGCTCTCATCTTTGGGATGGATCTGCCCGATACCAGCTTGATGCACTTGAGGCAATTGAGAGGCGAGCCAGGAGGATCATTGGCAATGATGCAGTCGAGGCTTCAAAGTCGCATGCATGGAGCATCGACGCGATATATGATACACAGGTATTCAAAATCTACTAGACCTAATCAATTTGATCTCTTCGAAAATTGCGCCAAACTGTTACCCAATACATAATATTGTATTTAGATTAATAATAAAACTGAGTTGCGTTTATTATTCGTAGTGTGTTGCGTGACTTTTGCTATAAGCAATTAAGTTTTAAGACTGACAAGAAAACTGTCAACAATTTTTTAAATTTTTTTCATTTAAATTGATTTATATTTTCCTTTTTCAACCAATATAGTAAAAAGATGCAGTCGAATTCAAATTAGGAATTACAATAGTATTCTCATTTATTTTATTCGCCGCTAGTACCATTGTTAGCACTTACTTATTGTTGTCTATGTCCGATAAGAATAATATATTTAAATTTAAATGATATATCTTTTACATAAGTCTTTTTGGCATAACAATGGTATCAACTTTTAATGCTATACACCGTTTTTCTGTACGGTCCTAAGACATTATTATAACGTTTAAGTAGTTTTATCTTGAGACTACATCAACCCGTAATGCGTGTTAGTACTTTTTCCTTTCATACATTTCAAAGGACTTGACTTGTCAGTACTTTTCGACAACCGCACTTAAAAAATATTGCAAAGATAAGTACTTTCTCCTTAAGAAGAGCACAGAGCATATGTACTTAAGTGACAGCTATCTCCTGAATTACATTAAATATGCAGAATATCTCGATTTCAGTACGTAGATAATAGTGTCACAATTATTTTTTGCCTTTACTGTATTTCGATTACTAAATTAGAAAAAAAGTTAGACATGGTTTTGTAAAAAAAAAAACTTAAAATGTCTCTATTGTAAAATGGCCTTTTGGCGTTTAAGTAGTATTGGCTTTCCGGTGACGATATATTTTATTTTACTTTTCCCGGTGAAGCTATTGAATTCACATTGCTTAAGTAGCAACATAGTGTATTTGTGATAGATGTGATGGGTTGATATAGAAATTAGAAAATTTGATTACCAGTCTTATCGTTTACCAGGGGTCGTATAACTCACTAGGGACGTAACTTATGGTTGTGGAGGTTAGATTGGCGCTAATACGTGATAGTCCTTGGTCGTTATTTGCAATTATATAAATCGAATTAATCTTACATAACATAACCTCAGTTTTCTCTGTGCCATAATGACAAACATGGTGTGCAAAATCGAGCAACGGGATCAATAAAATATTATTTGCATACACTTTTCCTGAACGGGAATTGAAACATAAAATGTTGTTGCCACTTAAGGGCTTGGTGGTAGCATTACGTCGAGATGCTTTTCGGCGAAATTTCTTAGGGGCCACTTAAGGGTCTTCTTCATAGATGATGTGGTATATGAACAAATGGTTTTTCTATTATGTTGCCCACTGGCCTGTATCAAGATACGCAATCATCATCATCACTATTTGAGTCAAAAGACGTCCACTTTTGTTGGACATAGGCAATGTATGTATTATTTATTGTATATTTTATGTTTATTTATTGTGACAGGAGGTGACAGATATGATATACTAAACAGATATACCTACACATATCTGTTTAGTATATGCACACAGCGGGAGAAGTTATATAACTTTTTCTAATTCCTCAAACAAAAATGTTCAACAGTGGTTGTTAATTGGCTGAATTAAGGATAATGTTGAGAAGTATATTATTTTAATTCCGTCCGTTTCTTTTTTTAGGAATCTATATTTAGTCGATAACAAAATTCCAATTTTATCGTCCCATTATTGTGTTTATTTTAATAAACTGAAGGTTGGCATCAAATCGGGCGGTTGCCTTCGCAGATTCGATAATTAAATTAAGCCCAACTCAGGGGGACGATGAATTGTGCCTCCCGATGTTATGAAACTGAGAAGAAGCCAATTAATTATGAGGACGCTTTCCTTGAGAAAACTATTTAACGCTTTACTTTTGCAAAGAGATTTTTTAGAGATAGTGTAAAGGAAGCTGTTGGTTTACTGAAGTAAATGTTAATAGATATAGTTTTTAATTTTTTTAAGTTGGAAAATTATCCAATGTCTTCTCCCGCTCTGGGTGGGGATGGAAAAGTCATTAGATTAGCTGATCACCTCCACAAGGACACAGCGGTGTTCCGCTTAAGCGGGGCACACCTCTACCTTATGCTCCATCGTGTCCCCCGGGTGATTCACACTATGGTAAGACCCGGGCGTTACTTCCGCCTGTATCTAGTGCAGGAACCTCCCGAACTCACTATGTCCAGTGAATACCTGCGTCATGCGGAAAGTGAGGACGCCGTGATGTTTCTCTTTTGCGACTCCTCAAAGAGGAGACTTACCGCCATGATTATGGCGTGCCCAAATACCTAGACATGGACACTAACCTAACCTAACTATGTACATAAATATAATACAAAAACACAAAGAAGGTACACTCAGGCGTCTAAGTACTCCTCCAAATCAATGTCATCCGGAAATATATATCATATAAACGAACTGGCTTGTAAAATGTACTTTTAAGGATTTTGCAGTTTTAGAATAGGTTTAAAAATTGAGTAGAACAAAGAAATGTCTAGTTTTTTAGGTTCGAACATAACCATTGTAGCGCAATGGGCTGATATCGAATCCTGAAGAATACTATAAGTAAAATGTGATAGCCTCCCAAGAGTTTTATTCAAGTAGAAGATCCCCTACCGAAGTCTACCGTCGCAGAGCTGCGACAATTGGTGGAGGCGCCGGATAAATATAATATAAATTTCAGATTATATAAGTAACATATATATATGGTGACCTAACAACAAATTTACTGTTTTCAGATTTATTCCTATACATGTGCTATAAGACCTTGCTATAAGCAAAATTTTAGGATTCTAGGTCAACGGGAAGTACCTTATGAATTTTATTTCCCTTGAGAGTGTCGAAATACACGTTTTTTGCGACATATACGGCCGAACTTTTGATTTTGTCACAGCTTCAAGGGACCGCAAATTTGAATATAATTGGTTTTAATTTCAACTCGATACATCCACACGTTCCCTAGATAAAGGGTCTTGACAGACCGACAGATAGACAGACGACAACAAAGTGATCTTATAAGGGTTCCGTTTTTTCCTTTTGAGGTACAAAACCCTAAAAATACCAATAGTTGTGCCAAGGGATCTTACTACCGGAATACAAGATATTTCTTGTGCTATTCAAGGATATGGTCTATCTGTGTACAGAATTTCAGCGAAATTCGTTCAGGAGTTCGAGTGTGAAGTAGTAACAAACATACATACACTCACAAACTTTTGCATTTACAATATTTGTGTGATTTTAAATTACTGCTACAAATAGTAGTTCCAGTTCTAACCTTCTACCCTTACCTATTTCTAAATGTAAAAGGGTTAAATCAAGATACCTAAGCAAACAATTGAAGGTTATATACGCTGCTTGCGTACATAAACTAAATGCAATAACAATCCCCTGTGGATTTTGAAGGCAACTGTGATTATACAAGATTCTTGGGTTCGTGAGACTATAGGTTAACTAAATGTTATTAAGGGGAGCAAAATAAACTATAGAGACTTTACACAGCCTACCTATAAGAAGAGCTTCAGGGTCGAAGCCTATTGGGGCCAAGGGACTGATTCTGAAAGAAAGACTCGGCCCTGGTACGAAAGGCAACGAAGAAACGGGAGTGGGCTTTTAGTCAGTAAAAGTCTGACACTATCTCTCGCTCCGCCCAAGAGCGCGGGATGTCATAAGATGATTTTCCCACCGAAAAAAAACCTACAAGAACAGCTTCGAGGTTGTTTGAATGGGGTCACCGCTGCCTTGAAGCGCTAGGTTTTGGTTAGTAAAAGTCTGATACTCACTGCCACTCCCCTCTGAGCGGGATTAACATTTGAAGACTAGCTGCAACCAGCAGCTTCACTCGTGATGTAGTAGAATATTATACAATATATTAAAATCATCTAATGACAAATTCCACTCATGGGCGGAGCGAGAGATAGTGTCAGACTTTTACTTACTAAAACCCCACTTCTGTTCCTTCTTTGCCATCGTCCCACTTTCATACTACCCGTGGCTCCAGTAGACACCGACCCAGCTGGGCTCCTACGATTTGCTGACTTCTCCCTGTGGCGCGCGTGGAACAATGCGCGCCGTCGACGACTTGGGCTCGGTCCGGACGGTTACCAGACGGTCGGACAGTGAGCTTCCCATTGCTCGCTGTCCGCAAGCCCGCGCCTACGGTGGCCGGTAATCGGGATCGGAATCCCGGCGACTGGGGCGAGAGGACCGTTGCCTCGCGCGGTCGGCCTCCTCCTTTGCAAGCATTACTGTTTCGCAGAAGGAGGCGACCACCTGCCACTCCTCCTCGCTCCAGACCATGGCCTGTACCAAGGCCCGGCGCGAGTGATCACTGCCGCCGATCGCCCCCACGAGGACACGGCGGTGCTCTGCCCAGGCGGGGCACACCTCTACCGTATGCTCTACCGTATCCTCCGGGCGGTCCACACAATGGTGGCACCCAGAAGTTTCTTCCGCACGAATCCGGTGCAGGAACCCCCCGAACTTACCATGTCCGGTGAGGAGCTGCGTCATGTGGAAGGTAAGGACGCCATGTTGTCTTTCCAGCCACTTCTCAAAGAGGGGACTTACCGCCATAATTGTGGCGTGCCCAATGGGAATATACTCGTGGAGCCTAAGTCGTCGACAACGCGTAGTGGTCTATGCGCTACTTAAAAAAAAAAAAAAAAAAAATCTTATATTTCGGACAAAGTCCATAGTTGGTTAGTATACACAGAACTTATAAACTAGTGTTAGTACTTATAGCTACCGGAAACAATTTTTTTTTTATGAATTATACGCCACAGGGGCATGCAGGCGTACCCAATGCTCCAGTATGGGACTGTCCCACCTGTCCGCTATTGTCTTCAGGATGTTGTTAGGGCTGACGCGTACCCTGCGCATGATGGAGGCGCATCGCTTGCGGTTAAAGAGATGTCAATAAACCGTAGGGACCCAGCAGGGCCAATGCCCGCTAGTGACGCGGGGATTTTCTGAAAAGGAATCCCATGGTCCTAGAACGCAAAGGGTAACTGAAGGACACAGGTGTGTTTTAGTCAATAAGATTACGCACGCCTGCTTTACCCTACAAAGAGAAAAATCACTGAATGATCCCACCTAAAAAAAGCACACACACACTGATATCTCACCTAAAAAAAAACAACATTTAAGAAAAGTTTTGTGCAAATCATATTACTGGTTTCCTAGTAATTCTTCATATTCTTAACTCAAAAAATAACATACCTAAGAAAATTACATTACCCTACTACCAATATTGACCCCATATCTTGCCCAAACAAGCAGCTTATAACCCTGTATCTACATAATATTTTCCTTTCATTTCAGTCCCTTATAAACTGAAAAAAGTACCCGGCTCCCATTTCTCTTTTGCAGCAAACATTGTTTCAATTTCGTTACCACACCTCTAAAGGGAGGCGGTTCAAAGTTTAGCATTACATACGTGATACATTCCCATACGTTGCGAGAGTTATCATAATGTTGTACAAACTTGAACACTGAAAGCAATTTGTCTGTTACATGTATGTTTCTCGTGTTGACAAGAACTCTCATTTCATATTCAAACTGAAATGGGCTTCTTGTTTGTTAGACGCCAATTTGTGAGTGGACGTTTTGTAATGTTTAATGGTTGAAATAATGATTGAATAGTACGGTCATCAAACAGAGCAAGATATAAATCAACTGCAGGGTTCTTTGAAAGAGTCACCGTGGCCCAGGTAACAAGTAAGCAACAAGCAATCAAGAAAATCGACCAAGTGCGAGGCGTACTTATGTAAATAGTTTTCTCTAATAGTAATAGGAATCGTGCATCGCATGCGATGGTACGGTCATATCCTTAGACGAAATTACGATCACCCAGTCAAAAAGGCCCTAAGTATCCCCGACCGACCATGAGGAAGAGGACGACCACCCGCCACCTGGTGGTCATATATACAAAACAGAAATCCAGCAAGCGAGTCTGAGTGCATATACAAGCCAGAACTGCCCCCTAGCCAAGTTACAACCGTTTCGTTTCGATTCTCTTTTCGTTGATCGCCTCGAGTCAGCCACGCCTCCTATTCCTTTGTGCTGACCACGTGACTGAGTGTTGAGATGACGTCAGAATAAAGGAATCGGAAGCGTGGTCTACTCGAGGCGATCGACGAAAAGAGAATCGAAACGAAACGGTTGTAACTTGGCTAGGGGGGCAGAGCTCTCTCGAACGTTTGAGGAGATCTGACCCAGCTAAACTAGGAAGAGGGTTGGATAAAGAAGAAGAGTAATAGGAATCGTGCCGAATCAAGTCTCAAAATTTTTTCTGAATCGTAAAAAAGTAATTATTTTGTAACGTCACTACAAAACAGTTTACAGACTTTTTCCTTTTCTTGTGCTATAAGACCTTGCTTCTTGCCAAATTTCTTGATCCTGAGAAAGTCTTGACCAACGAACAGATATACAGACAGGCAACAAAGTGATACTATTTAAAGGTTTCGTTTTTGCCGACTTAGGTACGGACCCCTAAAAACAAGATAAGATAAACCAAAGATTTCCTAAAGATTTCCTCTTACTTACGCTAATAGAAGGAGAGGGATAATTTGAAATGAGTTCGAATTAATGTTACCTAGCCGCACTACGTCTGCAACTGCCTCATTTAATTTCCAGAGATGGGCAGTGGGTTATTTTTAGGGTTCTGAACTTCAAAAGGAAAAACGGAACCCTTATAGGATCACTTTGTTGTCCGTCGGTCGGTTTGTCTGTCTGTCAAGACCCTTTATCTTAGGAACGCTTAGAGGTATCGAGTTGAATTTAAAACCATATACAGGTCTGCGGTCTCTTGAAGCTGTGAAAAAATCAAACTTCTATGTTAACGAAAAAAAAGATACGGCCGTTTATATCGCAAAAAACATACATTTCGGAATCAAAATTCATAGGGTAGGTATTCCCGTTGACCCAGAATCCTGAAATTTGGCATAAAGTACGGTCTTATAACATAAATATAGAAATAAATCTGAAAACACTAAATTTGTTGTTACGTCACAAAAAAACTTTTTTAGCGATTCGCAAAAATCTCCGAGATGAACTTATTATTATTTACTTAAGTAAATTTGTACGGAACCCTCAGTGCGCGAGTCCGACTCGCACTTGCTCAGTTTTTTTTTTATTAGAAATTTCTCAGTTCCGCCCCGGAGTTTGGAAATTGGCAGTGTGATAGGTACATCCGTGTTTTGAAATGTAACGTTATGGCATTTTTACTGCACCTGGTTTTTCTGGTTGTGTCGAATTGTCGTTTAATTGGACTATAAGAGGGAGGAAAGAGGCCATGTATCTGTGTTTGCACACATATTGTAATAGCTCGTGCCCTGATGGCTAATCTTCACTGAGATTGGTTGTCGTGGAAATCCGGTCAAGAGTATTGACGTATCTAGGTTTATTCTTCAGAGGGGCAGGGCTTGTCTCTGACGTCCTAATTTTTGTGTGAAGTTATTTTGGCGTCCATCATAGAATTTTGAATCAGTAGTCCAACATCCTGTGATGGGCGCTAGAACATAAAAGGACGGACACAGCCCAGTTGCCCCCTCCATCAATGTATTACTGTTATCAAGAGGAATAACTATTCAAAACTATTGCAAGCAAATATGACACGTCTAGATTATTTGATCTACACGTGTGATATTAACGTACACAGTACATTATACTCATCTCCTTAGCTTTTTCCCAACTCGCTTGGGATCAGCGTCTAGTTACTGGGCAACATGATACTTCTTGGATAGGCTGATGGTCAGAATTTCTGGTGTCTGAGTACTTGTAACGACTGTCAAAGATCTACGAATGTCAAACGGCTATTCATGCTTTCCGAGGTGCGGGGTGTCACAAGTGTCCTAGATAAACTTAAAGATACACATATGAATTGATGTATTTCACATTGGTCATCATGAACTTCATGATGACCAATGTGAATTTCTGAATGAATTCATGTAATTCACAGCTCGCCGTCCGGCCATCTGGTAACCCAGACCGAGCCCAAGTCGTTGAAGCTCAAGGAGAGCTCAAGGAGATGTCAGCGAATCGAATCGTAGGGACCCAGTAGGGTCGAAGCCTACTGGGGCCAGGTGTTAAGTGAAAGTGAACCCCGGGGCTCTGAAACGCAAGGCAAAGGAGGAACATAGTGGGTTTTAGTCAGTAAAAGTCTGTCATGCCCTTGCGCCCCGCCCAAGAGCTGGAGAAGTCATTGGATGATTTCCCACCTAAAAAAAATAATGCTGCAACCTCATGTATGAGAGGTGGGTACCCTAACTACTGAGCTATCACGACACCACAGCTCCATTATACTGACAGATACAAAAGATGTAGGTAATACATACTTACATACCTACTTTGGACCTAACAAAACATTTTGCTAGAGGAGAGATATTATACCAAATAAGATTTCTTTTTTCTAGATAATAAATTACTTTGCCCGCGTATGTAGGCCTCACTAAGATAAACGTTGATACATGTGTTTTATCGGGATATTGACAGCATGTAATAATATTGGCTGAACAAAGATTTGCGGTATCGGCTAAGTGATTACGTGTTTAGGATATACTATATATATCTATCTATATAATAATATACACAGAGAGCGGATTTGAAAAGTTTGTGTTTATGAATGTAGAGTGCAATATGTGAAATATGTGGCTGCTGCAAGTACAGAAAACCTGAAACGGCGTAAATATAATAAACTCATCGGAAGTTATATGTTTGAGACTTTTGGGGTTGAAACACTAGGGCAATGGGGTCCGAGCGCTCATCGAGTTGTTCGTGATCATCATCATTATTATCATCATTTCAGCCGAAAGTCGTCCACTGTTGGACATAGGCCTCCCCCAAATGTCGCCACAATGACCGGTCCTGTGCGTCTCGCATCCATCGATCCATCGTTTTTTTTTTTGTTCGTGATATCAGCAAACAACTGGTCGGAGGGCTGGGCTTTTCTTCGGACAACGTATCAGCATTGCTATCCAACGTGGCAATGCTGCCAGCGTTCTGGGCACTTTTCCCATTGATATCGATGTGGATGAATTTTTTGATGCCCAATAATTTCTTTTTCTACCCGTTAGTAAATATTATTCCAAGCATGCGTCTCCAGCACCACATTTCCAGTGCGTCAATCTTGCAATTATCTCGCATCCTCAGCGTCCATGTGTCAGCTCCATATATAGAAAAATTAGAAAGGCAATATTACGATCCTTCCAAATTTTTGAGATATTAAAACAAGTAGGTGCATTTTTATAACTTTTTTAAATTTCCACGCAACACCTCAGAATATTACGTAACAACTTTAAATAATTCAGTAGCTTTGAAAAACGAGTCTTCGCGTACGAGCCAAGAAATAATGAAGCGCATTCCAGTGCTGTTTACCGTAATGAGTTGTCAAACGTCTGTGCCCAGGGACTCGGGTAAAAAATGTTATTTCTATCTTATGTTCATTTGAATTATGAACTTCTAGGCCAAATGAAAATCGTCGATGAATAAAGAGTTTTTTTTTATAGTGAGACTTATTTGGCGATCGATTCGATTTTCGAATTGGAGAAGAATTGAGAATGCAATTTGAAGGACACGTTTAGTCACATTTAATAACTTACACGTGAGAGAAGAAAAATGTGATATCTTTCTTCTTTTTCCTTCTCTTTCTTTCCTATTTTTGTCGTCATAGGCTAGAATGAAGATTTTTTTAAAATGTTTTAATAATAATATGTTGTTATGCACTTTATATGTTAATTAGTCATCTATATTATACTAAAGTTTTACGAATTTATCTCATGTACTTTTTATTAGAGATCCGGAAGTTTTGTAATCCAATGTACCTATTAACCTAATATGTATATCTCGATAACGAGACTATCAAATAATAAAAGTTAGTCAGTTTAATTTTATTTTTATTGAGAAATTATAACACAACATTTTTTTTTACTTCACATATCTCGAAACTCTTTTTTAAGTAACGCTCTCCCTTGCTGCAAGCCTTTAAATCACGTGTTCGGAGCATATGCAACTTTTATCTACAATTATGAGACAAGTAAAAAAAGCTTTTAGCAAGAAAGGGGTTTTTATTTCACTAAACTTTTTTGCCTTCATTTTGATAGAGGTTTGTTGCCTTCTTAGAAGGTGAAGGAAATATACGTGGACTTTGATGTGGGTCACAACTGCGAAGCCTAGATTTATTTTAGCTACACAGAATGGTTTTATTTAAGAAATATTACAGTGTCAAAGTAAAGTTCACAATGAGAAAGAAACGGATTTTCCTATTCAATTCGTACAAAAAAAGATTTAGCAAGGGAAAACGCTGCCAAATTGTGTGCCAACAATTCTCATTCGCACCCTTCCGGCGAAATTTACGATATTTTAAACAAAAAAGCAAAACATAATAAGAGATTTGAATAAATTCGTATTTTGTGTGTGTGTATAGAATTATTGTATGATGAAAATTTGCAAGCGGGCGCTAACGTAATAAATTTCATGCTCTCATAATTTTGTGGCATGATTTACAGGGTGATTTTCAGCGACACAACCCGAACGTTTTTGTACAATATGCCAATTAAACCTCAGCTTGTACATTATTTAACTGAAAGTCATTATATTGAGACAATTATTACGATGTTTATATTGATTAAAATGGTTATGGGGCTTGTAAAATTTTAAACTGATGTTGCTTAATTAACTTCGGCAGTTCTGATGGAGGTTAATTTAATTTAGTGTTGTTTTTGCAACAGTTTCATTTATTTTTTTTGTTAAATGTTTACGGACTTGTAAAAAAATGAAGCCGACTGGTTCTTGCAAGATGGAGATACAATATTGAGCCTTTTCAGGAAGAACATCGTTCGCAATTCTTGCAGGAAGGAGTGTTTTTCTTTCCTTAATAAAAAAAAAAATATTTATGATAATATATGCCAATGTGGATTTTAGATTCTTAATTATGTATGACCTATATTATAAGTCAGTAGGTATATGATAATCTGTGATAGAAGATGACGGTATATTACATTTGACGTTTAAAAAAGTGTCTACCCGTCTAACACTGGGCCTGAGTGGTGAATTACGGCCAGTCTCCCAGAGAGGAGGCCCGAATCCCAGCAGTGGGAACATTAAAAGGCTGATTATGCTATGCTATGCTTAGTATCCTCTCTTCCCGTAAAAACCACAAACTGTTGGTTACGATGTTTTTCCTTATAAGGCTCTATATGTATTTTTCTTAACATATTAATCATCTCTAGTCTTTTTCCCCAACTAGCTGTTTACTTTTTTTATTTTTTTTTGGGTTGGAAATAATCCAATAACATCTCTCGCTCTTGGACGGAGCGCGAGGGTGTGTCAGACCAACTTACTTTTACTGATTAAAAACCCACTCTTGTTCCTTCATTGCCTTTCATACCAGGGTCGAGTTTACCTTTCAGAAACAAACCCTTGGCCCCAGTAGGCTTCGACCCTGCTAGGCCCCTACGGTTTGCTGACATCTCCCTGAGGCACGCGTGGAATAGTACGCGCCGTCGATGTATTAGGCTCGGTCCGGACGGTTACCGGACGGTCGGACGGCCTGAAGCCAGCGCCTACGGTTGCCGGAAATCGGGATCTCGGCAGCTGGGGCGTGAAGGCCGCTCCCTCGTGCGTGCACGTGCGGCCTCCTCCTTTGCTAGCATTACTGTTTCGCAGAAGGAGGCGACCGCTTGCCACGCCTTCTCGCTCCGGACCATGACCTGTACCAGGCCCGGCGCGAGAGATCGTTGCCACTGATCGCCCCCACAAGGACACGGCGGT
This sequence comes from Mythimna impura, assembly GCA_905147345.3. NCBI lineage: Eukaryota > Metazoa > Arthropoda > Insecta > Lepidoptera > Noctuidae > Mythimna > Mythimna impura. Next base: position 13,638,732 of record LR990357.1, on the reverse strand, counting down.
GCTTTGCCCAAGCGGGGCACACCTCTACCATATGCTCCACCGTGTCCTCTGGGCGGTCCACACAGTGGTGACACCCGGGCGTTACTTTCGCAGGAATCCGGTGCAGGAACTTTCTGAACTGACCATGCTCGGTGAGAACCTGCGTCATGAGGAAGGTGAGGACGCCGTGTGGTCTTTCCAGCCAATCCTGAAAGAGGGTACTTACCGCCATAATTATGGCGTGCCCAGCACCGAGTTGCGACAGTCGTTGTCGCCATTTCACCACCATGAGATCCCGCCGGAACTGGGTCCACCATGCCATGACTTGTCGCGGTAGCGGAGTTTCACCCCGGCGTTGCATCTTCACGCTCAAATCGTGCATGCGTGCAAGGACTTTTGCCTCCAGATCCCATGGACAACACACAGCGACGGCGCCCACACCGGCGTTCCATAAAGGGCCATGGACAGAACGATGTCTGCGTAGAGCCTACGGCAGGAGGCATCTGGACCCCTTGATTGGGCAGGAACCGCTTGAGGGCAGCTCCAATCCAATTCAGTTTGGGAGCCAGACGCCGTCGGAAGAACTTCTCGAAATTCCACCGGCTGTCGAGGACGAGTCCTAGGTACTTCATCGTCGACCCGACGCCGATGTGAACCACTCCTAGAGTTAATTGAGAACGCCGAGGTGGCGCGCTCTGAGGTCTGTGAAAACACATGGCGTCGGACTTGTGCAGCGCCACCTCAAGTCCCAACTGCAATGCGCTGAATTCCTGAGTTTTACATGGAGCGACTGCCTATCAGACCACAACAACCTAGTTACTAGGCTACACGATACTCTTTGGATGGACTGATGGTCAGACTTTCTGGCGTCTAGCTATCTGTAACGACTGTCAAAGATCTACAAATGACAACTGAGACCAATGGTTTGAGGCACGGGGTATCAGTAGCGTCCTAGATAGATATAGAAAAGTACTTATTACATATAAATTGAAAAATTCACAGTGATACTTGCCCGGTTTCGAACCCACAAGCTTGCATCAGAGGCATCAATCAGGCATCACGTCACTTTTTTTCTAGGCATGTTATAAGAAAATAAGAAAACGACTTTTCCTGGCTGTCTCCAAGAATCCCTCGCATGCCCGGGGCGCAAGTGTAAATAAATATGTATGCAAACACTGCAAACTCATCAAATGGAACGAGCCAAAAGTTCAAAAAGCTTTGCAAATGAAGTCTCAACGAAGAATAGTTTTCAAAGGAATATTTTGCTTTGTCCCGCTTCCCATTTCCGATATTTTCTATCGTACGCTTAAAGTTTAATGGTTTGTGTGGGAGATCGATTGCAGCGTCAATATATTTTTATTTGTGCACACAATTTTCAGTTCGTTTGCTCCGTATTGCGGTCGTAGGGAAGTAAACAAGTTGCTTGGCGGGTAAAGTTTGAATCGCTGATGTGTACCCATTGTTACTTCACACACGGTGCGCGCTCCATCGAGCGAAAAAGTCAATCTTACGTTTCATGTCTTACGGTAACCTTTTTAAGTAAATTGTGTAAAAGTGAATATTGGTGCTGATAAAATCGGGGTTCCTCGATAGGGTTGGAAATGTATTTGGATTTTTGTACAAAATATTTTCACTGAATACAAGTAAATGTTGCGCTTTTGTAAGGCTTTTTTGCCGCTTGATATTTTTTTACAAAATAGGTATAGGTGCTTACAGATGGTTGATTGCTTCGATTTATAATGTCAAACGATTGAACTCGGCTGATTGATAATGGTCGTCGAGCGACATTATCGATCAATAAGTCTTGATTGTGATTGATTTTGCACACAAAACTATTTTTCTAACCGTTTCATTTGATTTCGATTTATCTGAATTCAGATTTTTTTTTAGATTTCAGTTTCACAAAATTTAATTTATATTAGTCATAGTGATAAAATAAAACTCACATACAGAAAATATTTGTATAATTGTTTATACCGTACAAAGTCTATTTAAATACAACAAAGAACGTGACAAAAACAATAATACATAAATGGAAGATTTGTGGTAAATTCTAATGCTAAAGGAATACTAAGGACTAACTAAATTACAGAATAATGGAACCAAAATTTACTACTTTGGTCAGGACTACTCTAGTGAACTAATTTGATACGTGACATTATTTTAATAAAAAAAAATCTCTCACAGTTGGGCAATAGTCGGGGATACAAGTGCTTACAGACATGGACTTGCGGACAGCGAGCAATGGGTAGCTCGCCGTCCGATTGTCTGGTAACCGTCCGGACCAAGCCCAAGTCGTCGACGGCGCGTACTGTTCCACGCGCGACTCAAGGAGATGTCAGCAAACCGTAGACAACTGAAGAAGACTCGGCCCTGGTATGAAAGGCAACGAAGGAACAGAAGTGGGTTTTTAGTCAGTAAAAGTCTGACACTATCTCCCGCACCGTCCAATAGCGGGGGATGTCATTGGATGATTTTCCCAACGAAAAAAAAAAGTGCTTACAGACATTATTTTCCCGCGTCTTACCAACCAATCCACATTTTGATAGCAAAAGTTTTTAATATGGTTGGGAGAGAAGATAGAGGTGAGAATTTACTTAGGTACCTAACACCTCCAAACGATATATTTATGTTACAATTACAACCCCCAATAAATAAAAAAAATCGCTAAAATAAATAGCCAATAGATGACGTCAGAACAAAGGAATCGGATGCGTGGCCTACTCAAGCCGTTCGACGCAGTCGAAACGATCGTAACTTGGCTAGAGGGGCAGTAATAATTTGCGTTTTCATTAAAAAAATCAACTAGTTAAATAATAATGTAAGTGATGTTCATTTTCCTTATGAATTATTATTATGAAAATTACACTTAATTCAACTTTTTCTGTATTGCCGAAGCAAAAACGAAATGATAAAAATAAATCTCAACCGGACACAGATATTTATTGTAAGTTGAGACAAAAATATAAATTCATCTAAGTACTTGCTCATATTATTGTGTTTCAACTTCCAAAGAAACGTTCCCCGTGGGAAATTACAATAACTCAACCGCGTTGGGCGATTTAATAATAAAAAGTGTAGGATCGATGTACAACCAGAGATTTACGTTGCTAAAAAAACAGGGCAAGTGCGAGTTGGACTCGCGCACTGAGGGTTCCGTACAAACTTTCCTATGAAAACACTTCAATTCCCAAATTGAGTTACGAAGATGTTCAAATCGCAAAAAAATAATTGTGACCTAACTAAAAATATTCAGTTTTCAGATATTTTCCTAAACTTGTGCTACGAGACCTTGCTTCATGCCAAATTTCAGGATTCTACATCAACAGGCCCTTGAGAAATACACGTTTTATCGTTAACTTACAAGTTTGATTTTTTCAAATCTTCAAGGGACCGCAGACCTGAGTGTATGGTTTTAATTTTAACTCGCTCGCAATTTATCTAAAGAACGCGTAGAGGTATTAATACCACGTGTTTTTGAGATAAAGGGTCTTGACAGACAGACAGACAACAAAGTGATCCTATAAGGGTCCCGCTTTTTCTTTTAAGGTATGGAACCCTAAAAAGCCTAAATGGGTATCATATCACGCACCAGGATATTTTTTTAACTATTATTGATAGGCTCGCGCTTGGTCTCACCTGATGGTAAGCTATGATATGGTCGGCAATGGAGCATTCTTGCCTAGAAGAGATCTAATAACTTAAATACTCCACGGTTGTGGCTAAATGTTAGTAAGTAGTTATTGCCTACCGTGCAGGTTTATTTTTAATAGCAGTAACCAAGCCTAGAAAGACTCAAGAGATATTTTGCTACTAGTATGTTGGTACACCATTACAAATTACGTGCTTACATTTGGTTCTATGCATAGATTGGTGGTAAACTTTAGAACGAATACGTATGCCGGTGGTGGGTGAAACGAAGGTATGTAGAATAAAGTCATGTTCTTATTGGTCCTTGCGGTCATCGTTCTGAAGGAGAATGATGCTCTCACTCGGCGTTACGGTGTCGAATATCGGCAGGTTTTCTACCTCACCTGGAATATAAATTTATTTATTTATTAGACAATACTCTTACATAACTCTTAAGCTAGGTTTACATTACTGTGTCGGGGTTTGTCGTGGTGTAGGATACACCAATCAAACGAATCTGGTCAAGCCTACGTGACAGTATAACAAGTTTTGTACCCAATCAACGACGTCGGAAGGCGCCACGACACAACACAACACAGTAATGTAGAGTGGTGTCAGTAACAATCAATGAAAAAAAAAAAAACGATGGCCGGTACGAGAAACGGAAGATGTGTAATATATTTTATTAGTATACGCGAGCGGTGGGGTAGTGGAGCATCACGGCATGATGCAGTCATGCCGCTTGCCGTCACGACACTCACTGCCAAGGCGTTTCAATAGATGTTTTCCATCAAAAACATTATTTGGCAAAATTTTATTTATTTTGTGCGTTATTTTTGGTTTCACATCCGTCCATATTAAAACATAGTAACAATACTAAATCTTCAGATTTGTAAGTTGCACTGAAAAGTGCAAAATAAATTGTAATCAAAACTCTAATAAAAATGAATGCTAATACTTACAGAGTAAATAATTTCGAATTTTGCATTATGTATCGTTGTGTGTAAACCACCATTTTTCTACAAAACGCATACCTAAATCTGGATTAGTTGTTCTTAACTTACAGTTAGTCACAGAATATAGACACCCATTCAATATCACAGGATCTGTTCAATATCCTCTGAATCAGATTCGTAGACAAATGTGTGTGAACCGGTTGGTCTAAATGTTTGGCTTCAAAACTCGCCTTCCATTTTGAACAATTTTGAGCAACGTAAAATAAAAATACCTGCAAGAGAATCAAAGTTACTAAAATAGCCCGAATAATTGCCTAATTTAAGTGGCAGTGGGCAGGGCACATTGCTCGCAGAACAGATAATAAGAGGTAACTGAAAAAAATAGGTGGATTTTAGTCAGTAAAAATCTGATACTCCCCCTTGTTCCACCCTAGAGCGAGAAAAGTCATTGGATGATTTGACACTTCAAAAAAAGGAACTCATTTACATTCTGTTTTACATACACACATCTTTTACACAATAAACTAGCCATCACAGCTGTTAGTGGTAGTGAACAGATCTTGGGACATTGATTGGGTAATATTACTTCTGTACCTATATCATTTCTTACCAATTCTGACAATGTAGTTGACGGATTCATCTTCATCTAACATAGAGAATACATTTTCTACGGGAATGTACACGTTCTGGGTATGCTCCAGGAAGTCTGCATCCTTCTCGCACTTGCAGGGCCGTCTGAAAAAAAAATAATACTAACACATTATTTAAAAGTTGACGGCTGCTGCGTTGCGTGTCTCGGGATCAATACCTGCACGGGACAAATATTTATAACTGTAAAGATAGTTGTTCCGGATCTGGGCATCTTGTGTATGTGAGTTTACACGTTTGTGAATGCGATCGCAGCCACAATACAGGAGTTATTCCTAGCTTGGGGCAAGGTTTTTTTTAAACAAAAAAAAAAAAAAATTAGTGTTACTAAAGGGAACAAAGATTTGGGGCTCCATGCGTGCAATGAGCCGTTTTGTATTGAAATCAAATTGTTATTGAATTAACGTTATTACAGTTAGATTCCAAGTTATAAACACACTACTAAATTCAAGCGGCTTCGCTCACGTGAAATCCTGCAGCCATTTTAAGAGAACATGTCTTATATCTTATGTCTTATCCAGGTCATAGTCGTCCCATGTGCCGAATTGAACGATCGTCTAAATTTAAGACGACCTTTAAGACGTGAAAAGGCGACAAACAGACGTACGGAGTTTCATTTTCGTATTTATAATATTAACTAGAGGTGACGATGGAATTCAGTTTTTAATTTGAAAAAGTAGTAATTGTAACATAATTTTACAAGTTAGACATATATGGTATCGCGACACTTTTTGTAGGTAATAATGTATTTTTTTTATTCTTAATAGGTTCGCGCTTGACCGCTATCTCACCTGATGGAAAGCGACGATGCGGTCGACGATGGAGCGCGCTTACCTAGAAGTAACCTATTCACTCTTGACTTAAAGATTCCCGGGTGGTAGGCATCAGGAAACACAGATTCCGGCAAAGAATTCCACTCCTTAGCTGATGATATATTTTACAAAGCTGTAGTACATTATTTTTTCTATCATCAATAGTTTTTGCATATTTCCTCTTTATAATAATAGTTTATATAAGGATAACCAGCGATAGAATCTCATGTTTTTTTGTTTTAGGTGGGAAATCATCTAATGACTTATCCCGCCCTTGGGTGAGGCGGGAGGGCGTGTCAGTCTTTTACGACTAAAACGCACTCCTGTTCCTTCTTTGCCTTCGTTCCAGGGCCCTGGGGTTCTCTTTCGCATCACCCATGGCCCCAGTAGGCTTCGACACTGCTGGGCAACTACGATTTGCTGACATCTCCTTGAGGCGCGCGTCGACGAATCTCGTGTATTGAGTATCATAAATTGCTTAGTTCAACTTTAGAAAGGTTTTTTAGTTGTTTCTACTGTATGCACTGTTCAGTCCACACAATAGATAAAGCCTCTTTTATCTGTTCTGTGGTTCAGTCAGTCAGCCATGAACAGTTTTAGATTAATCGATATTTAGTAGCCTAGTAGTACCTAAATGTTAAACTATTTTGATGTCACTGACGCATCTCCATGTAATTGGTAAGCCAAATAGCGGATGTTGGAGCGGTAAATGCGGGCATAACACTTGAAATCGTATCCAACATAAATATTTATGACTGTAATTTTGCATAAATGTTCACAATCACCTGAATCTGGAACAATATTATGTGTATGGAAAACAAACACTTGATCTGTGTGGAATTCGATCAAAACCTGGGTAGCGGAACTATCACGTTGATTTCGTGGTCAGAAGCGCGACTGTTATAAAAAAATAGCTTTATTGCATATCATTTTGGCTTAAATTGCATATCGAGGAGTCTCCATTTAGGCATAGAAATGCCTGTAATTGAAGAGAGAATTGTATATGTGCTTGAGTGTATTTGGGTGTTTGTGTGTGTGTATGTGTGTGGGAGAGAAGGAGATTATGAGTTTTATAATTGAGTCACACGTTGGAAAAGTAACTCTGTATCATTATAATTTAAATTTCGTAGCCATATTGTTAATTGTTTTTTGCGTTCAATCAAAATGACTGTTGAGCGTGGGGTATTTGGTTCGAATCTGAAAACGGGCATAATGTGGGGTTCTTCTGTTACGGATTACTCTGTAGTAGCCTAGAAACATTGATAGTGACTCCGTGTCGTTCGAATAATCTCTTTCTTTCGTCTTATCAGATTGCCATCTCATCGAACTATGCTCTCTTAGTTCGATAGTTTACTCTTAAAGGAACAAAGTGTACAGAGAGTCCAGTGTTTGCGCACACGCTTGTGTACTTTATTATTTTAGCATACTTGGTTAATCTTGTTGAGATTGGCCATCGTCATCAAAATTCGGTTAGGAGGATTATTAGTATCGTATATAGATTTTTATAATCCTTAACCTTTAGTTGTAGAACCCAGAAAACTCGTCATCATTCTCATTATTATTATTTTCCTATTAATTTTGAGAATGCGCAATATCTTTATAAACTATAGCCTATAAATAATATTTATGTTATTTTAATATATAAGCCACACCTATTACAATAAAGTTTCGTCCAAATCCATTCTGTCGTGTGAACGTGAAGAATATACAAAAACATTATTATGTGTACATATGTTTGTACAAACTTATACTTTATAATATTCGCGTGATCTCTAATAGTCACTTATTTTCTAATTATTTTATACACACTATACCTACATATTTTCCAACTCTTATGACAAAGAAAATTAAGCCCTTAAGAAAGTTTATGCCTGTATTTGATATTCATACCAAAAATTGTAAGAGATCAGATTTAAATGATCAAAAATTATGTACTTAAGTGAAACATGAACCCATTTTCATTATTTACTCTTTCACCTAAATGTGGCTCAAAGATATTAGGCACGATTTCCAGAAAATCTCATAAGACGTAACATAATAAATACAAGCAAAATTATTTATATTCAACCTACGCAGTCCTGATGAAAAATCTCTGAATGTTTTATGGCCAGACAAAACAAATTTATAACGCTGGTAAGAAACATTTTTTTGGACGATATAATTTTATTTATTCCGCATGTATGGTAATCCAACAAATTGTGGTGAAAGGTAGAAAATGAGATTAAACCGGGTTTTTCAAAACAAAATGTATGATTTTTTCCCGATTGTATAATACAGACCTTTTTCGACTGGCCTAGGCCTGACAAACGACATTTTTTTTATTTCACAATGTCTTAGATCTTGATTTCAATCACACCTGATGGAAAGCGGTAGATGAATAAGGCGATAAATCGAGCTTGCCCAAAAAACACCCGATAGATGGGTTACAGTTTATTTGCATAAGAACATTAACAAAATTGTGATAATGTATACTTCCTCGAAAACTAGCTCTAATAGCACTACGATTATGTTCAATATGGATATATCACGTTACAAATAATAATAGACAACCGTTCAATTCTCTATAAGCGGCGATGATTATATTTTTTTTTTATTTTCACAATATAGAGGCGCATGTTTTTAAAGCGCGTGGTTGTCATTGCAGCACTCGGCTCTATAACACCCACACCTACACCTGCGGCTCGGGAGAATTCCACCTTAGTCGCAATGACAAAGTTTCTCCATTTTTATCAAAATGTACTATTTTCTAATATCAAATCAGAAAGAAAAGACAGTAACAATGATGGTCGAAACAACGAAAGTGGAAGTGTTAAATTCTCTGAAAGTTTATAATGTGAACTGATTTTATTATTATGGTACTTGCCTGTAAACAATCCTTTTGCTGGGTAAGTTCGGCAGGAATATGTCCACTTCGAAGTAATATTTCTCAGCATGGTCATCATTCACGAGCACGGTCCACATCATTCTTCCTGAAAGTAAATAAAAATAATATCTTTTTATTTTCTTTTGGTCTAGCACAGTTTGTGCATTTAGCTGGTATCAAGTTTAGAAAGTATTTAGTTTGAAACAGAATACAGTCACTTTAGGTTTCATTAGAATTCGGATCTAATGACAGCGTCAGCGGACGGCATTGCCGTGGCCGAATACTGAGCTAGACAAGGAAATTAACTTTAAAAAAAAAAACTGGTTTTTGTCATCGACACTCTAAGGAGAATACGGATGTGATACCTTCCTTCCTTACCGTCAATACTAAAAAAATCACAGCTTCATTTTACTAAGATCGCGCCTGTTTCCTGAGGTGGGTGTCAGATTGAAATTGGCATAGTCTTTATTTCTTATTCTGTGATATTATTCACGCATTAAACAGATTTTCATTTGAAAGCATTATTAATTATTAAGTACTCGAGAAAGTCTGGCATTATGAAGATTTCTTTTTTTTTAATTTATTGTTGACATTTTTTTAATTAATCCGTAGAATCTATTTAATATTGTTGCACAATGCAAGATTTATTATGTAGTGTGAGATAGTTTTTAATTTAATATTTTTTGTAGTTTTCTTTTTCTTTTTAATTTTGTAAAACATTCAGTGTGAAATTATTGTTGAAAAATTTAAATAAAAAGATTAAGACTGTTTGCTAAATTAAATTTGTATTACCTTGTTGAAGCTAAAGAATATGTAGGTACTAAGTACGAATTTCATATTCACTGGCAATAAAAAGAAGCCAGAACCATGAAACGTCTGGCTTCGACACAGGGGTTGCAGTCTCTGAACAAACAGCTTAGTATAATTGTGTCTGGAATTACAGACAGTGTCTGAGCTTCTGGGGTTCTTTACTAGCAATCGCGAAGCAAGGGAACATTGTACGTTAAGCTATTTGGTTACGTCTCATCGTTTGTCTTTATGTTTCGTATCTGTTATTAAGAGTTTTTTTTTGAAGTTCGAAATCTTTTAATAATTATCGCACTCTAGGGAGGGGCGAGAGGGCATGCCAGACTATGACTGAAACCACACCTTCGGTTGCTCTTTGCGTTCTAGGACCACGTTTTTCCTTTTAGAAATTCCCCTTAGCCTTATTTAGGGTGATTTTTTGTATTTTTTTTTATTCTTATCAAGACATCTTCTTTATTCAAGCTCTACTATTTAATAGGAAATTTTCCATATATTAAATCATCTTCATCTTGCCTTTGTCCTGTATCACTTGGGGTCGGCGCAACATGTCTTTTTCTTCCATTCTGTCCTGTCATCCGTCATGCTATCATTAGCTCACTTTTTTCATATCACTCCCCACACAATCCATCCATATTTTCTTTGTCCTCCCTCTCCATCCATCTACATTTATACTTATAACTCTTTTAGTAAAACGCGTTTTATCCCTCCTCTTCATATGACAATACCAAGACAAACGATTCCCTTTCAATTTTTAAGTCACTGGCGTTACTTTAAAACTTCCTCTAATATACTCATTTCTTACTCTTCATTCATATTATTTATGGAAATAAGATATTATCCAAATATATGAATAAAACAAAGTCACTTTCCGCGTCTATCTCCTCTTATTCTCTAATTTCTCATAAACCACGCGACCGTTTTCGATGTGATTTTCACTAAAAGAAAGGGCAATAAATGGAAAAAAAATATAATTGATTTATATTATACCTACGTAAAGCTGGAGTGGATCAAATTGTCACTACGGACATTTTAATTATTTCAAAAGATAAATCTAGATGCGATAACGAAAATTACACAGATATACATAGATACAATATCAGAATTATAGCAACATTCAATTTAGGTTCAAATTTGACCAGAATTTTCTAGATTAACTCTATTCTACAAAACAAAGACATACAGCCCAGTAACATGTTACATATACGTATGTATATCCTTGTCTAGTATCAGTAATACTAACGGATGGACGTGATTTGCGCTGACCCACTTTGATTGTTCGAGATAACACAATTTGATTGAGTTATCCAGACAACAGATTTGTTGGTCAAGTGTTTATCAAATCAATTATGCACTTGAAATTGTGAGTAAGTAATTTAATTTGCGCATTAAAGATAGGTAATGCCATCACGCCTGTATCGACGAAAAAGTATTAGGTAAAGCAGCTAGCTAGTTAGTAGCTAGGAGGGAATTCATTGTTGAGCTAAGCTCGCCTTTGTACATGAATCGTCCAATCTTTGTGTAGTGTGTTGAGTTTTTATGGACAATAATATACAGCCTAAAAATGCTACGGTAGAGCACACGGTGGAGGTATACCCCGCTTGGGCAGAGTAACGCCGTGTCCTCGTGGGGGCGATCGGCGGCGGTGATCTCTCGCGCCCGGCCTTGGTACAGGCCATGGTCCGGAGCGAGGAGGAGTGGCAGGCCGTCGCCTCCTTCTGCGAAGCAGTAATGCTAGCAAAGGAGGCGGCCGATCGCGTGAGGAAACGGTCCTCACGCCCCAACCGCCGCCGGGATTCCGATCCCGATTTCCGGCCACCGTAGGCGCAGGCTTGTGGACGGCGAGCAATGGGTGGCTCGCCGTCCGACCGTCCGGTAACCGTACGGACCGAGCTCAAGTCGTCGACGGCGCGTACTGTTCCACGCGCGCCTCAGGGAGATGTCAGCAAATCGTAGGGGCCCAGCAGGGGCGAAGCCTACTGGAGCCATGGATAGTGTGAAAGTGAAACCCGGGGCCTTGGGACGAAGGCAAAGAAGAAACAGGAGTGGGTTTTTAGTCAGTAAAAGTCTGACACTATCTCCCGCTCCGCCTAATAGCGTCTTTTATTTTGACTCAAGTTTTCAATTTAACTCAACATTGATTGCCCGAGAGATGAAGTGGTGCCTTGTATTTAAACGTTTTTCAAGAGAATTGGCTTTAACACCATGATTGAACAAGTATCTAACATCATAATTTTCATCTCAAAAAGCTTTTCTAAAATCCTGAAAGAATCAGACAATTTATTAGGAGGGTTTTTTCAAGTAAAGTTCAGTTTTAACCCGGCGTCAGCCAGGTTGGGTCATTATGCTCCGGGTCATATATTTTTAAATGCGGGTACCTATTTTTTTAAATAAAAGTGTGACGTTGCCGGGTATGCTTGTATATTGGTAGCTGCAGTTAAGACCTCACCCTCATCGTTATTGGTATCTACAGAGTCAGTGTACACCTGCATGGGGAGTTAGACGCGATTAAACAACAAAAAGGTAAATATGACCCAATCATACATTCGATGAAACATTTTAATGCTAGTTACTTTTTTATGATTATTTGGTTATTTTGTTTATTTTATACGTACGCACATTGACTTATATTCTGGCGATAGACAAGCACGTTCATGGAAACTATTTGTCAAAATACTGAAAAGTTAAAACAAAAGTTCGCTGCAGCGCTAGATTGGCATTATGTCGTCTAACAAAACTATTAAAACATACAGCGCCTAGATAGCTTTTAGAGATACTTTTTTCACGACCAAAATGTCTTAAGCGCCATGATTTTCGCGGCACTTACGCGTTTCGTTCAACATAGTGTAATGACATGTTATCCATATAGATTTTTATACCGCAGAAGTGACACAGTATTTTGCCTACAATTCATTATTATACAATAACACTCTATTTCAATATTTAATAATAGTCCTCGTTAGTGTAAATTCAAAAACCTCGTTCTACTACTTTAATAAAGTGAATTCAAAATCGCGTAAAATATTGAAACCATTTATTGTAATCATCATTCTGAAGAACAGCTATCCTGAGTGAATGAAGATCAGGACTGCGCCGCTAATATCTAGTAACAAAACAAACAACAACGGTAAATTTATCTTTAAAAACGTATGTGTATAATTGCAAGTATACTAACTGACTGCTAATTTTTTGTTTTGCATTTGAAGTTGAGTATTTCTCAAACTCTAGTCCGAAAACCTGTCAAAATTTGGCATTTAAGCTGTTGATCCCCGCATTAACGCCGGCGTTCACGCGCCATTGTCTTACTATTGTGTCTCTAATTACGCACTCAAAAGGTTAAAATGTTTAACAATTCCAGTTAAAGATTCAGTTTTTTTTTTTCGGAGATATTTATTTTTCTGCTGTAATTTTATAACTTTTTTGCAGGTAAAATTTTTTTAAAATCTTTTTCAACTTAAATATCATCAGCTTGAAAGTATGCAGAGCAGATAAGCGAATATTTTGTAGAAAGCCACGTGTTTTCACTTCTATCCTCTTGAAGAATTTATATCCATTCTTCCCTTTTCGGCTGACTAGTGTGAACAAATCTAGAATATAATTAAAGTGTATGAAGGACACACAAAATCTCAATATGAGTAATGCAATATCACACATAAGACTACAAGTTCAGCTGAGCCTAACGTATATTTGAATACTAATCTGCACGTGATATCTAAGTAGATACGTAATACCTAAGTGCTAACGAATGACAGAATGCTTACCTAACGACAAAACTTACCGGTAAAAACTGATACCCAATGATTTGCTGACATTTCTTGCTGAGTTTTTACAGTATCAAAAAACAAACGTCGTCATAATTTTTGAATTGGACGGAATTCATCATTTAAACAAAAAAGAAATAACATTAAATAAAATATTCAAAAAAAAAAGAACGGAATAAAACACCATGCAAGTCTGTGTTCACTAAACCAGTTGTAGGTAAAAATCTGGTTTTTGTGGGAGTTAACATCTGCATGTTTTAGTCTATGATTGTAAAATGGGAAGGCTTTTAATAAAAATAATATGTTTTCTAACATACTATTACGATATTAGAAGCTATTATATTGCTTGGACAACCAGTAATTTTACTTAAATTACTACAGAATTATTATTTACGTCCAGATTCACTTTAATTTGAATTTATAAGCGCCGCTCTCACACTGCATGAACGTCAAAACTGTACTAATGTCATCAATATCAAGGTGCATAGAAGACACTGCACCTGAGTCGGTTGAAGTGAGTGTACGGCACGCGTAATCCAGTAAGTAGTACATAATTATATATCGATGCGTATGCATATTACGTTTATATAATTATTAGGTTATACTTGCATAATGAACCGAGAAGATCGTGAAAGGCAGTGAATTTTAGTTACATTGGAGGAAAACGACTCGGAAAAGTGTGAGAATTCTTCGGTTGAGAAACTTTAAGAGGAGCCCCCTACTTAAATTCATGGTGTTCGAAAACGATGCCAAATATACCCACACCTGTCATATTTGAAAAAAGTTTGTCTGCCCTGAGCATATAATTTCTACGTGTACATAATAATGACTAATTCTAAGATTCGTTAAATCCCTAATTGACCAAATCTCTGTTTTTATCATAACCCTGCAACATTTATATAATTAAATAGAAAATTCCTTGAAATGGTAAAAATCAGATACAGTTGAAAACATGGGTCATTTTGACCCAACCTACAGTTGTTGTACTAATTTTATACCATACTGACGCCGGGTTAAATAGGTGTAAATTGTTTTGTTTTTTTGGATCATGTGATGGGAAATTGGTGTAGTTTTGTCAACTGTCTACACAACTATATAGATAGAGAACTAGAAATTGTGCGGAATTATTAAAACAGATATAATCTCAATAAAATTGTAGCTGCGAATTTTATTGTTTTATAGTAGGTATCCATTATCCCAGTGAAGCTTGTCGAGAACGCTAACTCGATACATTTGCTGGAAAAATTAATATTAGAACGTTTTACACCCGCCTAATAATGGAGAACCAATTAATAATGGGGATCGGAAAGGTACCGTGTGTGTGTACATGTGTATGTGTGTGTGTGTGTGTGTGTGTGTGTGTATGTGTGTGAAGACAGTCGTTGGTGCAATAACATGTCACATTCCGTATTAAGCAAAGCCTAGTAGTAAATAAGTTATAGCAGTATGATTTGTATATTATAATTGATTATTAATAAAATGGACTTTGCAGTGAACAATTGTTTCCATCTGCCACCTATTCTCATGGATATACTTAAACTGTATTCTGTATTAAAAACTAAATGTTTTATCAACTTCTTGACAGTGGCTAAATACATAAACCGTGCGAAACAAACGTGTAAAAAAACAAACAAAGTACATTCCCTCTCTAAAATATCAATCAAAATCATGGCTTATCTTGTACAACACTAGTTTTAGTATTATATGCGAAACCTAAAACGCGTGTCTAGTATTTTTATGTAAAGAATCTATATACAAAATTTCATAATTGTATCATGAAACCACAAGGTTACAAGCTTGTTATGTCACCTGGCCGTCCGCACAAATATATGGTCACCGAGCCATCCGGGTGACTTTTTTAAATATTTTTGGTAAAAATATGAAATGATGTAAAAAAATATTGAAATCAGTTGCTGATTCTGAAGGAACTATATTCAGGTTTCATATATAAGTACTAAAAATAAAGTTGTATATTACAATAGAATCCTTACCTCCTCTTTTGTCATAAATCTGATACACATTAAATATCCGGTCAAAGCACTTCAGAAGAAAATAGTTCTGGACTGGTTCGGTTCTCTTCGCGTCCCATCGATTCTTCACAGTTATAAATGGTAGTTCGGTCACCTTCTCAGAGTGTTCCATGAAACAATGGTCCATCCAGTCACCAGCACGCCCCTTCCATTTGCAGTCGCCTGGAATTACGAGTTTTTTAGGAAAGAATAAAGAAAAATCTTCATTGTGTTCTGGAAATAGATCGGTCTGTCGGTTTACGTGGATTTGAAAAGAGGTGGATGCAGTGTTAGCCTTTGTTTGAAATGTTATTTTTTGGTTTGAATTTAGAATGCACGTTATCTATCAAAAAAAACCTTTTTAACCGACTTCAAAGAGAAAGAGGTTCTATGTTGGCTGAATGTATTTTTTTTATGTATATTCACCGATTTCTCAGTGACTTGTGGGCCGATTTTGAAAAGTATTTTTTTGATTGAAAGTTTATGCTTCCAAGTTGGTCCCATAGAAATATTGTTATGATCTGATGTTTTTTTTTTAGTTGGGAAAATCATCTAATGACAAATCCCACTCTTGGGCGGACGAGAGATAGTGTCAGACTTTTACTGACTAACTAAAAACCCACTCCTGTTCCTTCTTTGCCTTCATCCCGGGGCCCCGGGCTTCAGTCAGCAACTGTAGGGGCCCAGCAGGGTCGAAGCCTACTGGGGCCAAGGGTCTGATTCTGAAAGGCAGACTCGGCCCTGGTACGAAAGGCAACAAAGAAACAGGAGTGGGTTTTTAGTCAGTAAAAGTCTGACACTATCTCTCGCTCCACCCAAGAGCGCGGGATGTCATAAAATGATTTTCCCATCGAAAAAAAAAATAATAATAAAAATCCTTATGCAAGCAAAGTCGCTGAAAGAAGCTAGTATTATATAAACCTACAACGACATGAAATTTTAGAAGCTGAAGAAGAAGGTGCACGGTTCCAGTTAATCGTTTTCTATGGAAAAGAACCGGTATGAATATTTATAGTTACTCATTAAGAATAATGTTGCTCTAATTACGTTTTTACCCGACTACGGAGGGTTATGATTTTGACAGGCTATGTATGTATGTGAGTATGTTCATCTGTTCCCTCATAGCTCCTAATCTACCAATCGGAACTCGACATATGAGGTATCGTTAGAACCGTCTTCATTGTCCGCTGAACATAGGCTACTTGACGTGTCACAAAAGTCGACATGGCGCCCTCTAGCGGACAAAAAGTATGTGTTAAAAAATAAAAATGGAGATAAATACGCCGTGTTTGGTATCATTTGAAAGGGCTACATTTGTAAATTTCGAAAATATTGCTCAAATTTGAAGTGACGCCCTCTAGCGGACAAAAAGTCATGTGTTAAGTTTAACACCAAAATTGTTTTAATAAAAATAAAGTAAAAAACAAAAACCCGACTACGACAAAAAAAACGACGCTGAAAAAGAATGAAACAAGATTTTCATACTTCGAACAGAACAAAAAGAAAAACCGTAGTCACACGTTATTAAAGTGTTTCGGTTGGTACCTATAACGTGTGACTGCGGCTTTTCTTTTTGTTCTGTTCGAAGTATGAAAATCTTGTTTCAGTCTTTTTCAGCGTCGTTTTTTTTTTGTCGTAGTCGGGTTTTAGTTTTTTATACGACGTGTTCATAGGTCTCTGTCAATCAAACATCACCTAATTAACCTAATATATTACATCTAATCAGCTCATTATCTTATCGACCATGATCTTGAAATGTTAAGTCCTCAATTCAGTTGTGTTTTTTACTGTTTGTTGCCTTTGTAGTATGGAGCGATGATATCGTTCAAATAACCGGAAACTTATGGTCCAGGCGGGTGAAATATAGGGTAAAGAATTAGTACGGAGAGGGTTTTTATTGCAAAAGGCGTAACCCCTAACGTTATAGAAGTAAAAAAATAACAAAACAAAATAAATAAATAAGTATCTTTACAATATAAAAGAATTGCATGTAAGGGATAAAGTGTGAAGAAAATTATCCTAAGGGACTCCCACAATTAAAATTCTATTTGTGCTACTCCAGAACATGATCTACTCGTGTGCCAAATTTCATCTGAACCCGTTCAGCCATTTGAGCGTGAATTAACAACAAACACACACACACGCAAGTATACATATAAACATTCGTGTTTATAATATTTCTTTGAAGTGTGATGAAGCCACCCCCAGTAAACGTTCGTCACGCTCAAAGACCGAAGTGGTGACGTATTCCATTTCGTATCCAAGACACGATCCATTTAGAACTCGTCACTAACCCGAAGGGACATTTTCCCATGACACTTTCCTTGAAGAAAAACGGTATTATACTCACAGACGAAGAGAGGTAAATAAAATGGTCATGTTTATGTCGCGGGGTTAGCAACCCTAAGGATATTGAGCGTTCCAATGAGGGCATTTTTTTGCGTCGTAGGAGAAATTCTTTATCGATCTCTTTGTGACTCGGAGCAATTCTATTTTCTTGGAATTAATTATGTAACAACAATTTATCGAGTGACTAAGTAACAAATTACAAAAACAGCGTGTGGGTGGGGAATTTTGTGCATTTAGGCTCTAGGCTTGTGTAGTTTTTAACTGCACAAATACACCACTAATTTTTAATTAGTATAAATACTTAAAGGGCTTATTAGAAAAGGTTTCGTTATTATTTAACTAGTCTCAATAAATAATATTCATATACAGTTAATAGAGTTTGTTTATATCCCAAAATGTCACTCAATTTATGGAAATATTGTACAGGTTATTATTGATTATTAATAAAAAATAATGTAAAAACACTGCGCGTAGTATTTTTTAATCGCAATTGTTATGAATAATTGATTCAATTATGAAATACCAATTATAACAAATTTTCGTGGACAATTTTGGGACTTTGTTTCTTTTTACTTTTGACTACATAAATATGATATCCGCAGGAGAACCAAGGTCGCCGACATAGCCCGAAGAATCGCCAAACTAAAGTGGCAGTGGGCAGGGCACATTGCTCGTAGAACGGATGGTCGATGGGGCCGAAAGGTTCTAGAGTGGCGACCGCGCACCGGAAAACGCAGCGTTGGAAGGCCTCCCACAAGGTGGACCGACGACCTGAGGGTCGCGGGAGTGCGGTGGATGCGAGTAGCACAGGGTTAGTCGTTGTGGCGGCGCTTGGGGGAGGCCTATGTCCAACAGTGGACGTCTTTCGGCTGAAATGATGATGATGATGATGACATAAATATGATCAGTAACGGATACGGATAGAGCCCCATTTTTTTGTACTAATTAAAAAATAGGAGTGTATACATACTTATGTTTATTGTTTACTATTATTTTACTACTAGTATTAAAAATGCGAAAGTAGCTCTGTCTGTCTGTCTGTTACATTTTCCCGTCTTAATGACTGAACGAATTTGGATGAAACTTGGCACGCGGCACTTTTTAACCTGAAAGTAATTGGAATCATTTTCTACTTTTACGCGGGTTGAAGCTGAAGGTTTAATAGAATTATTAAAAAAATATCTTTTTACAAAAAATATACAACCGACTTCAAAGTAAAAAACACACTGAAAAGTGCAAAATAAGTTTAATTTCGGAAGTCGGTGTTTCTATAATAGTTTTGTCTCTTCGTTATTTAACACTGACTTCCGAAATTAAACTTATTTTGCACTTTTCAGTGTTTTTTTTTTACTTTGAAGTCGGTTGTATTTTTTTTGTAAAAAGATTTTTATGTTACACTTTTTACCCGAATGCAAGAAGGGTTATGTTTTTCGCGCGTATCTTGTTAGTTATGGTACCACCACTAAAAAGTACCCCTCAGCCAAACTTAAATTCCTTACAGCCAGAGTGCATCTCATGACAATTCTAATAATCCCAAACACGGTTAGATTACATTAATTTATTACAGAGTTCCGGTGCCTAACTTCTGGCTTCATCATCAGATCAGTTCGATATATTCCCCTTCTACTTTCAGTCAGTCATCGACTACACGTATAAACAAAGCAATTTTACTTGTTACGACGGTTCTGCTGTGATCCTATGAGGAGTTCTGTTCCATATCTTCGAAGATCATGATCAGATCATAACAATATTTCTATGGGACCAACTCGGAAGCATAACCTTTCAATCAAAAAAAAAAATTTCAAAATCGGTCCACAATTGACCGAGAAATCGGTGAACATACATAAAAAAAAAACATACATTCAACCGAACATATAACCTCCTCCTTTTTGAAGTCGGTTAATAAAAGAAATAAATAAAAATATAATATATTTTTGCTTCACAAAACATATTAAAACTAAGAATAATATCCTTATTTTATCGTTATCTTTACTTCCATATATATTACTACTCGTTTGTAAATAACTCAAAAACTACTGAACGAATTCTTATGCGATTTTTATTAATAGGCACAACAAAACATCGTCTTCATGAGGAAGGTTTTAGGTGTATATTACAAGCATATTATAGTAGAAAAATGCCAAAAGTTTTGAAGATTTTTGATACCTATTCGAAACTGGGGCGGGCCGGTAATATAAATTAAAAAAAAAGAAGTGGAAGAGGTGCCTAATACTGTTAGCTTGTTTGTTGATATATTTGAAAAGGTAATTTTAAGCTTAGATTCTAGAAATACTGAGGCGGCCGATCGCGTAAGACATCGGTCCTCACGCTCCAACCGCCGCCGGGATTCCGATCCCGATTTCCGGCCACCGTAGGCGCGAGCTTGCGCACGGCGAGCAATGGGTGGCTCGCCGTCCGACCGTTCGGAAACCATCCGGACCGAGCCCAAGTCGTCGACGGTGCGTACTGTTCCACGCGCGCCTCAGGGAGATGTCAGCAAATTGTAGGGGCCCAGCAGGGTCGAAGCCTACCGGGTCCACGGGTAGTGTGAAAGTGAAACCCGGGGCCCTGGGACAAAGGCAAAGAAGGAACAGGAGTGAGTTTTTAGTCAGTAAAAGTCTGACACTATCTCCTGCTCTGCCCAAGAGCGGGATTTGTCATTAGATGATTTTCCAACCTAAAAAAAAAACATGGGTACATAAAATCTTTAGATAACTAGTAGTATGTTGAACCATCGTTATATCATATACTATTTTTTAAGCCAAAAAAGGCACGTTTCCGCTTGGTTAGCTTATGGGAGTCAAGTCGAGTAATGAAATAGTCTTTAACATGAACCGTTAAAAAGGTTGAAACGTAAAGTACATAATTTGAACGACATATACCTATTTGTATTGGTGAATATTATTCAAGAGTTGTGGTTTAGTTGGTACAGACAACAAAAGAAGTAAATAAACAGGCAACTAACAGCTTTTTCATTATGACTGAGTTATTTGTGAGCGCTGGGAATATAAAGTGAGTGAGATGGTCTCTATTCTTGTCTATAAAAAGTGAAAGACATCATAAAGTGGCTTGTATTCTGCATAAAACATAAATTATCGCAATACTGCTATTTATTATTTTCCGCCGTACCTGCAATAACAATTTGACTTATGGTACATTCACACGGTATAAACTTACGTAGGTACATTTCAAAAAGAAGAAATGAGTGGAGGAGTGTCTCCTATTTTGTTAGTCTCCTTATATATTTTCAATTCTTTAAACTTTTTACTTTTTTTTTTACTTTTGACATTTGATTAATATTTGTCTTTTTTTGACCAAATTTATTGTTTTGTTTTAAAATAATTAGTTGTTTTTTTTTGTGTAATCAGGTCTTGTTCTTGTACTTTTTGTGTTTTTTTGGATTTTTAATTTTAAAGGCTGTGTAATGGATCTAAGTGGTCTGAAATAAAGGTTTTTATTATTATTATGGATAGGCTCGCGTTTGACCATTATCTCACCTGATGTTAAGCGATGATATGGCCGACGAAGGAGCACGCTTGCCTAGAAGTAACCTACTCTTGACTTAAAAAAACCCTAGCCTGTAGCTATCAGGAAACACAGACTCCGGCAGGGAATTCCACGCCTTAGCTGGATGTACAATAAATGAATTCTCAAAATTCTTTGCCACTTGCCTGCAGGAGACACTCTGGGCTCGGGAGAAAGTTTTGTTTACTAGTTTTACCACCACTTTGGCCACCGCTGATCGAAAACCTACATCACATTGTCATATTTGATGACAAAATCAGTACTTACCATAAACTCTAGCCATAAAGCAGTTGATGATGCGGAACTGGCAGTGGGCATAGTGCTTGTCAAGCTGCGTGAGTACTGCATGCTTCGGGCAGCCGGAGTTTATGCATGGGAATAGAACCTTGCAGGCCAACGACTCGAGCGCCGTCGACTTGGTGAGGGAGAACTCTTTCTGAAAGTAAAAAGAAATAAATTAAAAATAACAAAGAAAGAAATAAAAACATTTTATTTGGCTGAACAAGGCGCAAATTTAGAACTAACAAATTATAAGTATGAAAATATGCGCCACATGCGCGCAAAACGGCCGAACGCTCAGCATAATGCTGTGACCACACGCAAAATGCGATGAGTCTACCGATGATAAAATCGTGACTAAGCCAGCAAAGGGTAACTGACATATTGTGTGGAAAGATGAAAATACCAATGACAGGTGAAAGTTTGTGAGTCTGTAAAAGTAACAAACATTGTTACTTTTTCACGCTCAAACAGCTATGTGCATTTAGATGAAGAACACACGGGCAGACCACATCTTGGAATAGCACCTACGAAACCTTTTATCCCGTGAGTCCGTGACGAACGGCGTGTATCCACCCTTACGTTGTTAAAACCTCCATGGTCCGGGACAAGCGTTTCGCCTCGTCGTTTATACAGCGTACATCGAGGGATTGGAACAATTTGCCTGCTGCGGTCTTCCCGTCCGATTATAATTTAGTTGTCTTCAATGCTTGAGTGAATAGGCTCTTAATAAATTAGTGCGCCCCACCATCAACGATTGCATTATTACTTACCATCAGGTGGGATCGAAGTCATGCACTAGTTTGTATCAATAAAAAAAAAGAGTTTCCACCAGGACGCTTAAAGTTTGGTGAGGAAATCCTTCCAACTAATGTAATGTGTAAGTTTTGATGTTTGGTTACGTCAGTCAATCACGTTGTAATAGCTTAACAGATTTTGAAAAGTATTTCAAAAAGTTATACTGGATCTTAGTGTAAAGTGTAAAGCATTCGGTGTTAGCCTCCGCAAACATCCCTGATGCACTACGGTTACGCAGCAGCCCCATCAGTATCCTAAACCCATTATTGTAAAGGACCCGTAGGGCATTAAAAACCTTCTGCGTAGAGTGAACCCACAGGCTGCAGGTGTATAATGTATGGCAGTACGCCTTAAACAGAGTAATTTTAACATTTTGCACCCTATAAACCTGCGCGCCAGCATATTGCATAGCACTGCCAATACCCTACGTTCCTTCTCAATCATCAGAGTGATCCTCAGTGACCCAATGCCCCAGGTACTTGAACTTGGTGACCCTACTTAGTGGAATTCCTTTAAGTCTAACCGGTGGAATGGTAGAGGGAGTTTCATTGCCAGAATCGCAGAATTGCAGAGATTGAATAGGACACCAAATATAATGTTGTTAGAATGAAAAACATTTATGTACTACAGTTGCGATATTCTCATAGAAGGAAAGTTGAATCCAAATTCAATAAAAAAAAAAAAATGTACAAACTTTGTTTTCCCGGTAACTATGCCGTAGCTAAATCTCCTATGCAGCGGTGTTCGGTCGAATTCCTCGTTCACCAAAAACGTAGGCCACACAACATTAATAATTTGTCGGCTTCCGTTACCATCCAGTTTGATGTCGGTTTGTGCATGTATCTTCTAGCGACGTCAGTTGTACACGTAAAGGTTGATGAAAGTCTTTGCCATTGTAACACGTTTTCTGTTATATCAACTATTGCTGACATTTGGAATGTTTAGTGTATTGCATTCCTTCTTTAAGATAAGTACTAAAGAGGACTATCTACTCAGTGAGCAGAAAAAAGTAAATGTCTACATAAGATAACAAAGAATGTTCAATACAAAAATCATTATCACAGCCGTGGAAGGTCTCTCTCTGGTGTGGGACGTATGTAACTTGTGTCGACAACGTTGCGCCATTTCATGTTCCAAGTACAGCATACTATGACAGCGATGCTGCTGCGGCTGCCGAGTTTCTCAAGCGGCTTAAATACTGTAAATTTATTGGTAATTCGTCTGGCCTGTTGGTCTAGTGGTAAGTGGTTAGCCCTAACTGCTATGCTGGAGGTCGTGGGGTCGATTCCCACGCAAGACAAATGTTTGTGTGATGAGAACGATCATTTTTTCTGTGTCTGGGTGTAATTTATCTATAATATGTATGTATTTAGAAATATATAAGTATGTTTATCAGTTGTCTAGTACTCATAACACAAGCTCTGCTTAGCTTGGGACTAGACGGCGTTGTGTGGTAATTGTGGAAAAAAAAATACAGTTTTAAGCTGTTTTAGGCCACCAAATTATCCGAAAGAGCGCGGTCCTGGAACGCAAAGGGCAACTGAAGAAACACAGGTGGAGTTTAATCAGTAAAAGTCGGACATCCCATCTAATCTCGCTCCTCTTCAGCAAAAAAGGAGCAATTTGCTAATTTCTAACCTAAAAAAGGTGTCTATACGCTTGGGTCATGGAGACTGATCAACACTTGGTAACCAGAGGGCCCATTCATTCTTTGCTCAAATAATTAGCATTGCAATTTAACGTGCAATGCTGTCAGTCTTCTGGGCACTTTTATTAATGATAGCGATGTGAAAGAGTACTTCGATGCCTGAGTGTATTTTGTTTTTATCTACCCATGTTGTTCACTTCGTACAGTATAAATAAGTAAAATTCCGTTCACTACTTTTAGTATAAATAGTTAGGTAAAATTCCAGTTACTTATTTTCGTAAAATCGTTAGGAATTATAAGAGAACCCATCAAGTCGATCCATTGTTTCGTTCTAATTTTACCTTCTAAGCCTTTAAGTTTACCTCTTCGTTTTAAATTTCACAAATTGTTTCAAAAGGCAATCAAAATATTCTTCTTCAAATAACTTAAATTATAAATAAGCAGGCATTCTCATAAAATGTTGAACATTTCTAAAAAATAATTTCATGCAATTATTTAAATACAAAGCTGCAATGACGTGAAGGAATGTCTTGTACCTACAATCAATTACTTACTCATTTTATAGAGTTTGTATTAAAATTTATACTAGTGATGTTTTCACTAGCTTTTGTGAGTGGTTTTTCCCGTATAAAGTTCAAATGTTTGGCTGGCCTGCTGGTCTAGTAGTTATTGGCCCTGACTGCTATGCCGGAGCCCCGGAGGTGGTGGGCTCGATTTCAACCCAGAACAATTTTTTGTGTGATGAGCAAGACTGTTTGTTCTGTGTTTGGGTGTAATTTATTTACTCATGATCAAAGTTTCTTCCACGTCCGTAACTTAAACGTTTTTTCCACAGTTCTTCACTTCTTTTATTTATCACCTAAATTTAAGGACGTAACATGTATCACCAGATCCAAAAAAAAAAAAAAAAGTAAACAGGCTGCACAAACAACACGCGCCGTCGACGACTTGGGCTCGGTCCGGACGGTTACCGGACGATCGGACGGCGAGCCACCCATTGCTCGCCGTCCGCAAGCCCTCGCCTACGGTGGCCGGAAATCGGGATCGGAATCCCGGCGGCGGTTGGGGCGTGAGGACCGTTGCCTCACGCGATCGGCCGCCTCCTTTGCTAGCATTACTGCTTCGCAGAAGGAGACGACCGCCTGCCACTCCTCCTCGCTCCGGACCATGGCCTGTACCAAGGCCCGGCGCGAGAGATCGCCGCCGCCGATCGCCCCCACGAGGACACGGCGTTGCTCTGCCCAAGCGGGGCACACCTCCACCGTGTGCTCCACCGTGTCCTCCGGGCGGTCCACACAGTGGCGACACCCGGGCGTCGCTTCCGCACGAATCCGGTGCAGGAACTTCCCGAACTTACCGTGTTCGGTGAGAACCTGCGTCATGCGGAAGGTGAGGACGCCGTGAGGTCTTTCCAACCACGCCTCAAAGAGGGGACTTACCGCCATAATTGTGGCGTGCCCAATATGTTAAGATGTGGACATTGGAGTGGGTTACATGTTTGTGCATCTAGTTTTAAGGAATTTTTTTTGGATTTTCTCTAGCAGCAACAGTTACATACTGTTTTTGTCCCCAATAAAATAAAAATAAAAAGTAACGTTCAGATAATATTGATTAAGATTGTCCAAACATATTGTTCTCAACTTACAATCATAATATTACTGACTAGCTTCTGTCAGCTGCTGCGCCCTCGTGAAAGTAGATTTTCCATACAAATTTTGGATCGCCATTTCTTCCATTTAGGAGATGAATTTGGAAAATTCTTTCTTAGTGCTTGCCTACGTAATAAAAGGAAACTTATGGTTTTTTTTTTATAGGTGGGAAAATCATCTTATGACAATTCCCGCTCTTGGGCGAAGCGCGAGATACTGTCAGACTTTTACTGACTAAAAACCCACTCCTGTTCCTTCGTTGCCTTCGTCCCAGGGCCCCGGTTTCGTTTTCACACTACCCATGGCCCCAGTAGGCTTCGACCCTGCTGGGCCCCTACGATTTGCTGACATCTCCCTGAGGCGCGCGCGGAACAACACGCGCCGTCGACGACTTGGGCTCGGTCCGGATGGTTACCGGACGGTCGGACGGCGGGCCACCCATTGCCCGCCGCCCGCAAGCCCGCGCCTACGGTGGCCGGAAATCGGGATCGGAATCCCGGCGGCGGTTGGGGCGTGAGGACCGTTGCCGTTGCCTCACGCGATCGGCCGCCTCCTTTGCTAGCAAAGGAAACTTATGGTAAACTTTCATGTTCATAGTCCCTGTAGTTTCGGCTGTGCGTTGATATGTCAGTCAGTCAATTTCTCTTTTTACCTATACAACATTATTTTTAGTATAATTATGCGAAACTTGAATATAGTTTGTTCAGAATCAGTAACTGAATCGATTCCGATAATTTTTACACCATGTTATATTTTTTTTCCAAAAATATTTGAAAAACGTCTAAAGTTGGAAATCACCGACACTAAGTACAATACAGGTCTCGGCAGGTTATAGCGGACATTAGATACTAGCGCACAGCACAGCTGGATGCGGGAGTAAAATAACCCTTCAGTCGCCCGGGTGGCCCAGTGACCATGCACTTGTGCGGCTAACCAAGTAACATAACAAGCTTATAACTTCGTGATTTTTCATCGTACAGTTATGGAATTTTGTACACAGATTCTTTTATATAAAAATACTAGAACCGTGTTTCGGGTTCCGCATATACTACTCGTAAAACTAATGTTGTATAGATAGAAGATAAGACTAGGATCTGCAAATTAAAAAGAGTTGTAGGTACCATTGTTGGCAGAACCTTACAGACCAATGATAAATGGGTATCGGTATTTAACTAATTACCAGGGAGGTTTAAACATTGTGCTACTAGTTAAATACGAACATAAGTGGAACATGTATGATAATAATATATCATATAGCATAGCATAGTCGACCTTATAATGTTCCCACTGTAGGGACTCAGGTCTCCTCTCTAGGAGAGGGAATGGGCCGTAATCCACCACGCGGGCCCAGTGCGGGTTGGTGGATGTCACATGTCTTCGAATGTTTTCCTTCACCGTTTTGAGAGCAGTGGTGATGAAATAAATTACACAAAGTAATGCGCCTGGTTGGGTTTGAACCCGCGACCTACCACTCCGTAAGTCGGGGCCATTACCACTCGGCCACCACTGCTCTAATATATCATATATTATTACATATAATATGCCAAATTCTCATTTAGTGCTATCAAATGAAAACTGCCAAACTGCCAAATTATAGGTGTTTCAGCAAATAGCTATTCATTCTTGAATTTTGTGCTTAGTGAGATATTAATTTTTATTTATACAAAAGATAAATAGATTTATGATAAAAAGTTACGTAATCCAAAATTATACAAATAGATTTGAGTAAATTAGAAAGTTTTAAAATTTGGTGGAAGGGGAACTGATAATTTACAGAAAAAAGGATACACAAACTGAAATGTGACGTCACCTCCATTACGTTACGCGCGTACAAAATAAATAGTGAGATGTTCCCCCACGCCTCCACTCTTGTTCGTACCATTTATTATTTGCAACACTAATTTCCGCTTCTCTTAATAACCTATTTTGATGCAATATTCAGAAAAGATTTTATTTTAGTGTGTTGTGGTGTTGTGTGTGTGTGTGTATGTGTTGTATGTATGTGTTGTTGTTTTTGTTGTTGTGTGTGTTGTGGATTCATTGTGTGTTGTGTTGTATTCGTAGTTTAGTTTTTTTTTTATTGTTGGCCTGTTACCACTTTTGGGCAAAGGCTTCCCTCCACTCCTTTCATATTTCGTAGGCCCACACTTCCTCTTGCCAGTTCTAGTTATACAAAAATAAATACAGGAAAATTCGAAATTAAATCTACAGAACTGAATAGATTCGAATAAGAATCCTTTTCTGGAGACATTTAGTGGGTAGATAGTAGTTTCAAATAAAATGAGATTTTGCTTAGCAACCACGTTTTCCTGTATATGTAACAAACGCTTTTGACATGATAATATTGTTGTGTTATCCTCATTGCTCTCAGATTTTCTATATATTTCTGTTGTATGTACATCACATAGAACATCTTATTTGATACAGAAAAAAACTGGGCAAGTGCGAGTCGGACTCGCGCACTGAGGGTTCCGTACAAACTTGAAAGGTAAATTGCGGTTTACGATTTATGGCGTATTAAAAGAAACTACATACTAGATCTCGTTCAAACCAATTTTCGGTAAGAGACACACATTTTACCACTTTGGAAGTGTCTCTCGCGCAAACTATTCAGTTTTGAAAAAAAATATTATATTATAATTAGAAACCTCAATGTCATTTTTGAAGACCTATCCATAGATACCCCACACGTACGGGTTTGATGAAAAAAAATTTTTGAGTTTCAGTTCTAAGTATGGGGAACCCCCGAAAATTATTGTTATTTTTTTCTATTTTTGTGAGAAACTCTTAATACGGTTCACGAACGGATCTAAGTACTTACCAAGTTTCAACAGTATAATTCTTATAGTTTCGGAAAAAGGTGGCTGTGACATACAGACGCACACACAGATAGACAGACATGACGAATCCGAAGGGTTCCATTTTTTGCCGTTTGGCTACGGAACCCTAAAAATACATTTTTCCACATTTTTCCGTATTTTGATGGTTGGTTTAATTTAAGTTTTTTTTTTCTCAGAAGTAGTTAGAGCTGTAGTAGCCCATTGATACGCTTTACCTTGTGTAATGTCAAATTTATTTTATTATCACTGCTCTCAAAACGCAGAAAACTGGAATGTCCTAGGATAAAAAAATTCGAAGACATGTGACATCCATCAACCTGCCCTAGACATGTGTTTCGGATTACGGCCTATTCCGTCTCATAGAAAGGAGGCCTGAGTCTTAGCAGTGGGATATAATTTTCCCACTCCAGGTTGATTATGATATGCTATGTTATGCTTAAAAGGCCAATACTCGAATTATAATGTCGAATTAAAGTGGTACTTTAATCGCGGACACTATCAATGATAAATATTTTTTGTCAAAATATAGATGGGATTAGAATGCAAACTTTTTTTTTTTGGGAATTACTCTTCAGAAATCAACACAACTACACTAATAATTTAAGCAAATTTTGTAATAGACTAAAGATATAATTAACTATTTTTTTTACTACATAATTATCTTAAAGTGTGGCGTCAAAAAATTTCACTGCATCGTTTTTGACAGGAAGTGTGTCCAAAAAACTGGCAACATTGCTACACAATAAAACTTTTTTTTTCAGGAGTACACCCAGTAAATATGTATTTCTTCCTTTAATATCCGCACTTTTTAAACAAAAACAGGTAGGGGTACCCTAGGGGTATTTGATTTTTTCAGACATATGAACGAACAAACCGATGATGCCAAAAGCTTTGGTGAAGGTAAAAATCAACTGCGGGTATCCGGAAAAAAACAGCTGTTTCAATTTCGATTGCTGTTACGTATGTATACAGAATGTACTGAAATGTACGGACATTTTACCTCCGTGAGTGTGTCCGTGGCATCACCGCGGGCCCTAACAGAATACCAGCACTGCGTTATTTACGGCTTTAAATATCGCAGCATATGCTGATTTAGGCGCCTTTTTGGCCTTGCACAGATTTTAATGTTATTTTTTTATAGGTACCTATTTTATTTTTACTGTATGAGGTTTTTTTTTTTTTTTCGTTGGGAAAATCATCTAATGACAAATCACGCTCTTGGGCGGAGCGAGAGATAGTGTCAGACTTTTACTGACTAAAAACCCACTCCTGTTCCTTCGTTGCCTTCGTCCCAGGGCCCCGGGTTTCGTTTTCACACTACCCATACGAATTTAATAAACGTTTTTCTTTCTTTCTTTCGTCACTTTAAAAATACCTTTCGGGAAAAAGATTCAAACTTTTACAATCAATTTAACGACGACGTTAAATATGAAAATCATCAAACTTATCCTTTTACGTAGTGGATACCATCGCTCTGTAAAACTGACTGCCACGTAATAATCAATCAATTCGGCCTATCGCAATCTACCGCTGGTCATTGGCCTCATCTAAACTGTGCCACTACACCCGGTGCTCCCAAGATGCCTTCTTAAGATTGACAGTCACCTGACTAGCATCTCACGCTAGACTACGTGTCTGGGACATCTTTATTAACAATCGACCCGTAGAAATAAGAAATAACAGTGGTATATTTCGTTAATTCCGAGTTTTTTTTTAAATCTATTTGGCCAATTTAAATTCCTTGAACAATATTATATACTTTAATAATAAATTAAAAATAAAAGAAATTGAGAAATATAAACAATTCAAGCGTAAATACGATATTTACATTGTTTTTTGAGGAGACAAGCATCGGTAAAATGAAGAACATTGGATGTTCTTCTAGTTTGTAACAATATCATGACCTCAAAAATAGAAATCAAGATCAAATGGGTATTTTATAAATTAATAATTAAATTATAGGTCTATGTCATTGCCAAGTCGTACAAAAAAGGATATTTGTGACATTTATCATTATTATCACTAAATATTACCGATAAAAATGTCGCAGTGTGATAATAGGACCGAGATTTTCATATATTACATAAATATTACCTTTTAAAACATTGTCAAGGGATTAGGTAGAAATAAAGAAGTATGTGATGAGTCATCGCACTATCGGAGAGTCCGTTTTTTTCCGTTCGAGGGCACGGCTTGATAGCCTGATTAAGACTACTGATTACTACAAACAATAGTGGTAGATATTATATTTTCCTTCTGTTTTTTTCATTCCGACTAGTAAAATATCTAAAGATGATTCTTTCTACCGGATTGCCGTTATGGCAGCTGATATTGGCTGCTATAAAGCCAATATCAGCTGCCTGCGAAGATTATATTGATGCAAAATATAATGTGCAAAAGAGCAGAAGAAGGCGAAAACATTAGTGAATTATTTCTTCCTTCACTCACATAATTCTGAATAAAAGACGGCAATTCGACTTAACCGAAGAGAGATCAGACACGATGGAATGACGTGAATTCTGAAGCAGTAGATAGATCTACCTTTACATAGAATGAGTCTTACAAGAACATATACTATAACTAAATCTATTAGCAGTATAAGTATCTTTACAGTGTAACAGCATCAATCGATAGGCAACTTTCATAAGTGAATAGATTATATTACCTTTAAACATGCTACCTTGACCAGGCTATAATACTGGCTAGAGCCAATCCTCTATCATATTATCGTTATGTCCTATTCGTGATTTTCATCATATTATTTTATTCTGTTCGTGAATTTCGACACACCTAGGCACATTAGCTGGTAGGGCAACGGCTAGACGTAGATGACCTAATGCTATGTGAGACACATAATGTTAGCATTAACTTTGAAATAATTAAAGTACGCAAATAGACATTGCGGCATACTAACAGGTGTATATACGGTGCCATGATATAATTAGTTAAGAACTATTTATTACTGATAACATCTTACTCTGGTCAATATTCGCTTGCCAAATTACTATTTCAAATGCTGAATACTGAAAATATCTATGATCGTGCTCTGCTTTTACAATAATTAAAAAAAAAATATTGATCCAAATCTGAATGGAAAAGAAGTGATCTGAAAAGATGAAAATTAAATGGTAGTTTTTCGGTTGAAATGATGGTAATCACATCCTTCTATGGAATGTCCTATAATACAAATAGTGAAGTCGTCTCCAAATCCATTTTTCATCTTTACATAGATACATATAGACACTTTGTTTTACACAGCCTCTGCTTTGCGTGTCTGTCTCTTTATCTGCTAACACTTAAACCACGCAACGAATGTTGATATGATTTTCACTAATAGACAAAAACAATAAACGAGGATGTGTGTATAATGTTTACTTATTTGAAGCCGGGGTGACTAATAGTTAAGCAGGTATAAATAATATCACAATAAGTCTTGATTTTGTATCTTAAATGGTGATAAAAAAGACAAAGATTCCAAAAACAATTTTAAAAATAACTTACTTTACAAATATGACATTGGAAACTCTTCCCATAGCAGCGGCCGCAAAGACTGTGACCATCCACGCACAGGTGGATGGGTGGCTTCATGTACGTGTTACATTTGGTACACGTCAGCTCCTTGATGAGGCTCTCGTAGTGATCCGTCTCGAGCAACGTGTTTAGGACTACTGGAAATAAAAGAACAATATAGTAAGGCATAAGAATAAGATAATAATAGCAGTTTTTTTTTTGTAATGTCATATTTTTATCGTCTAAAATAGATATATATTTCTACAGTTGCTTTTTGCGTTCTAGGGCGGTAAATTTTTTAGACAGTCCCGCAACCCCGGCAGAATAACACAATCAAGTATACGATGTTCCAACTGCAGCCTCTTTCTGTGAAGCGACCGCCTGTCATTCCTCCTCGCTTCGGACCATGGCCTGTACCAAGGCCCGGCGCGAGAGATCATTGCCGCCGATCTCCACCACGAGGACACGGCGGTGCTCTGCCCAAGCGGGGCACACCTCTACCGTATGCTCCACCGTTTCCTCCGGGCGGTCCACACAGTGGTGGCATCCGGGCGTCAATTTCGCACGAATCCGGTGTAGGAACCTCCCGAACTGACCATGTCCGGTGAGAAGCTGCGTTATGCGGAAGGTGAGAACGCCGTGAGGTCATTCCAGCCACTTCTCAAAGACGGAACTTACCACCGTAATTGTGGCGTGCCCAACGTGAGAGGGATAATATCCATAATCCATTACACGTGCTCAGTACACGAGTTCAGTCACAGGTTTTCGAAGTTTTAATTGTGGGATATGCCAGTTTCCAGAACTCAAATGATATTAACAATCATTTAACGATGACTTAAAACGTTGTACTTTAAAGATTTAATGCCAATTCTTTCAGATATCTGAATGAATTGTACTATAATACCTGCCTACCTAAAATGTGTGATTAGTTCCAACAAAACCAATTCTCTACAGAATAGTGGAAAATACTCATAGAATCATTCATAAATAATTTGATGGTCAGCAATAACAGTATCGTTTTATTTTATAATGCTTACGGCAAGATACAGTTGGCCAGTCATGCACCGGATAATATGCTTTAAGAAATTATTGGGTTTTGGTTAATTAACACAGGAGAATATTGCATTGCATTGTATACACTGCTGGCTATAAACTTTGTTTGTTAATATTGCATGTCGTGTGAACCAGTACTGCTTTTGTAATACCTGTGACGTCACAGAGCATACTAACAATAATACTAACAAGTGTGGGTTTGTTGTAAACTAAGATCAAAGTGAGATGAAGCAGTAGTTTTAATTTTTTTGCTATGTAACTACGACTCAAGAGTCAACAAAAGATGAGCTGGATGGATTAATAACGTGGCTTTTTGAAAAGAAAACTTGTAGATAATTCTTCAAAACATAGGAAAACTAATATGTAAATTCAACCCACAGACAAATCCATACCCAAATATATAGATAATTTAAGTCATTTTGATTATCAAAACGGCTAAACGCACGGTAATTTAAACAGATTTACTTGAATCTGAAATTATACTTTACAGGGTTTCCATTGGAATTCGGCAAATAAACATAACTGGATATTCTGTCAATTCCAATAAACGTAACCGAGCAGAAAATTACGAGCATTTATTAGAAAGACATTTCTCTTACAATGATTTATTTAGTCTCTTGATAGCATTATGTGTATGAACGTGAAAATATATTGGAAGGAATTACGAGAGTAATTGAGATAATAATAAACGGGTCATAGAGGTATAAAAATGGTGGTAAACAAAGAATGCATCGTTATTGATTGAAATATTATGATCAAAACGCTACTCCGTCTACGTTCATTCAGTAGTATTTGAGCTATTTAATACGGTATAATCGCATTCACCAGGAGAGCAAACCGAATAAAAATATGGATGGAAAAATGTGTATTTACATTTTCATGTTTACTTTCGTTTGCAGAAATTCAATCGATATTTTAATGCACAATATTTTAATGCATATATCTACTTATACGCTTATTGGCTTTTTCATTGGATGAGATTTATATATTTCAAACTTAAATTACACCAATCAACAAATTACATCCATCATTGAAATGGTAATATCTGAAGCATGAAACGACTTGAGAACTATTAATAAATAGCTGTCAAGAAGTTAATACTCAGAAGTTAATTTAAACTTAATTTACGTAATTGAACGACAACTGGCAGATATTCACAGGGATATTTGAAGTAGATAGTTGGTATTAATAGTATCTGAGCGTAATTAGAAAGACAAATGCGAGAGTTTGAGAGTTTATTGTTAGAAGTTCAAGGTTTTGAGAACAGACAAATGATTAAGTCAAGAAAATATGGAAGAACTAAATCATGTTTTAACATACTTCATTGAGCAAATTAATGAGAAACAAACTCTTAACCATAATAATGTGAAGAATGAAAATATATATCAAGAAGAGGAATTTGCAATACCCGTCAAAAATTTGCAAAAAACACCACATTTTTACACGCATCAGATTTACTACACTTCACAAATCGAACACCAAAGAAATCACAGTAACGTAATCGTCAAAGCACTTATTACAGCATTTAACTACGCTATTAATAATAAACACTAACTTTTTCTCCCCGCCGGCGACGAAGTGGATGACATTCTGAAAATAACGCCACAACAAACGTAACTAGTTCACGTCCAATACAGTTTTATACTTCGTAAACACTTTTTGATTCAAGCGGACTGATGTAAACCGATTAGAACGTTTAGCCATTTTCTTTGATAAGACAAGTGGTATCTGAAGTGTGATTGTGGTAAGTCGGTTTGTTGTTGGCGACACTGAACAAGTCTATATTTATGCGGCAAGGTCGCTACGAAGGGCCGCAGTGGCGAGTATGGCTGACCAACTGCGCTTCGGCTAGTCTTGCATCTATTGTGATATTATGTTTTCATGAAAGTTTTACTGTATTAAGTGCTACTTTTGTTGGTGTGTTGCAATGTTATGAAACGCTCTTTAATCATAATTGTTTATTGATAAATGATATAGATTGTGGTTTAGACATTTGATTGATTTTCAAGATACAGGTTTTTTTTTGTAACTAATTGACATTTCTCGAATATACAGATTTACAGACACTCGATGGTGAAACATCCACCGTACATGTGAATGTATGGTGAATCGTAACTATTACCTATGAGAAATTGATAGCAACAACTAGTGTATCCTTTTAACCATGTCTATTATCACATTAATAGTATAAAGACGAAAGTTTACATAGACGTGTGTTGGTTTGTTATTCAAGTAACTCAACGGATTTGGATGATTTTTTTCATTCGGTAGGATTTAAAACTTTTTAACTCGATGATATGTTT
Organism: Mythimna impura; assembly: GCA_905147345.3. Taxonomy (NCBI): domain Eukaryota; kingdom Metazoa; phylum Arthropoda; class Insecta; order Lepidoptera; family Noctuidae; genus Mythimna; species Mythimna impura. The sequence continues at coordinate 13,603,316 of LR990357.1, read as the reverse complement.
CCATAACATGATTTTTTTTAATCGATACAAAAATATTGTTTGACTGCGGTCCCACCTGATGGTAAGCAGTGATGCAATCGTTGATGGTGAACACACTAGTTCTACAACCTAGCAAATATTAAATATTTTTAAAATAAATAAAATATTAGATAACAACTTTGTATGGATGGGCGACTACGTTTAAATTAACGAAATGAACACGTCAGTTCTACTCGCAAAGCACTTCATCGCGAGTCCATGACGCATATATGCTCGTAATTATGTAGTGTTGGTATTACGTAGGTATCGATAATATACGGATACCCATGTCCTGATAAGTTTTATCGAAAAAATACTGCATTGAATTTACGCAAATCTGTATCTCATTACCTTATTTATGGATGTTTAAATTGTTTTTTACTATAGAACTCGTTGAATTTTTACACAGTTTTCACAATTCACTCACTTTTATCTTCACTATTATTAACACTGATCGATATCTTTCATAACTGATCACAGACAACTGTATTGTTGGACTGATCGCATAACATTACTGATTGCCAACATTATTTCACAGTAGCATTTACTGTTTCAGCTTCTTACCTTTTGATATGAATGACAATTTATCGTTTAGGAATAAGAATAAACACTTCATTGAAATGAAAATTTCATCGATTTATAAAGCGGGAATCAATCTTGGTCGTCTTTAAAAATACTAAATGCTTTTATCCTTAAAGCAATTTCTACCAAAGCAGGTTATTGCATAGTTATAGTATTTTTTCTACCCTTCAAGGACAAAGACTGACTGGATTGTTTGAAAGAGTTACTGTACCCTTAAAACGCAAACTGCAACTGAAGGAACTAAAAAGTTTGGCACTCCGGTCGCTCCACTTATTGCGAGACAATATTTGATGATTTCCGTTCCAAAAAAAAATATGTCTTAATAAAAATATGATTAATATTAACTTACCTGTAGAACCTAGGCGCTCTCCCATAGTTTACACACTTCCACAATGACTACTTACTTAAATTATTTGCAAAAATATAACAATTTAATTTAATCTTGGTTTGTTAACAGTTAGTCGTCTGATCAGTATTGTCAGCTTACACATATAGCAATAAGAAAGATAAATATAATATGTTTGTTATATGTCCTCGATTTAAGTAATTAGATGACGTATTTACCGCAGTATTATAAAGAGCAATTCTTAGATAACATAAAACATATTAATCTTCGTAAGAAATCTTATCTGAAAACATTAATATACTGAAAATATTCATTCGAAGATTCGGTATTCATAAATTGTTATACTTGTACTACCTGCGTCATTCAAATTTTGGGCTTGTAAATAAATGTTTACAATCTCAAAATTTGAATGACGCAGGAATTTGTGTTATAATTATCAGGCAATCCAAGCCATAGCCATATGTCATATTGTTCATCGACTATCTCATTTTACGCATTTTTTAAATTTTAGGTCTCGTCACTTTTGTGCCACGTTTTTTTTGTTAAGAATAAAGAGTGTCCTAGATAAAACAAAGGATATAAGAGACAAATACTTGACTTTGGCTAAAATATCGGCAGAGACCTATCTCAGATCTTTGGGGAAACAAACGTCTTCTTCAGATGACATTCATTCTATGAAGAAGGTATGATATCTCACATGAAGTCCTGAGAAAAATATTCGTAGATAAGCACGTAGAAAAGCGATCTTTTCCTATCTCATAAAAAAAAACAGTTCTAGGCTTTCTTCTAAATCTAGTGCTGGATATCTTGGGTTGGGTTGAGTTGATGTTGTAAACTGAGTGAGTGAATGAATATGTTATTAACAAGAGGCTTATGGTGAAGCCACACACAAGTTTAACTTTTGTTTGATGCTCCTGATTGAGAAGCAAGTGTGTTTTAAATACACGGGAGCGTGTTAGGCCGACTATGCTATGCTATGCTATGTGTTAGGCCAAGCTTAAACCTAGAAAAGAGAACTGCTGAGAAATATTCATGAGTTACACGAATTCTATTTAGAGCCACTTTTGACTACTTAATATCTCAAAATCTATCCACTATGAACACATTAAATTTAATTTGGTATGTAAATTCAACCCTTTTAGATAAACTAGTAGGTATATCATAATTCATAAATGGTTATATAGATAATAATGCCCGAAACTTAACATTTTTATGACATATAATATATCAAAAACCTAACCCATTTCAGATGACCAACTAAATTCGAATTTGTCATCCTTTTATATAATTATGTGTATACAAAGAAAACAATCTCAAAAACAGTGGATTTATAAGATTTGAAAAATGTCCAGTCAATTGGTTTTATTATGTAGCACTTGCACCTTTCAAAATTTTAGTACCAAGATTTTTTATTAATTCCATTTTTTATCATTTTTATTATTATATATATTATATATATATATATATATATATATATATATATATATATATAATGAGAAACTGACTGACTGACATATAAATGCACAGCCTAACTATTTAATAGATTACGTTCCATGATGACAGATTGCTTTTAAAAGTTTTATAGGTACTTACCAATTATTTAAAAAACTTAAACTACCAATAATAAGACAAACTGTACCTGGTGGTGACGGCTCAGTGGTCTGGCATCGTTACGAGCAATTGTAACAATTGTCGTGTCTACTTATACGGGCACGAGAAAAATACACTCTTATATTATAGCGTCAATGCAGGGAAAACGAACAATTTAAAAGAAGATCACGTCTGAAAAATATAATAAATGTATTTACAAAAAGTAATGAAATCTCATCAAAAACAAAATTGTGAAAATGGATGTGAAGTTTTTTTTTTAAGGTCATCTTATTCTAACACTCTGGGTGGAACGGGACGGAGTGTGTTAGACTTTTACTGACTAAAACCACACTTGTGTCCTTCAGTTGCCCTTTACGTTCTAGGTCTACGGGTTTCCTTTTCAGAAATTCCCCACGGTCCTAGCGGGCATCGGCCCTGCTGGGCCCCTACGGTTTACTGACATCTTTTTAAGGAACGCGTGGATCACTACGCGCTGTTGACGATTGGGCTTGGTCCAGTCGATTCCGGACGGTCAGACGGCGAGCTACCTATTGCTCGATGTCCGCAAGCCCGCGTCTACCGTGATTGGTAGTCGGGGTCAGAATCTCGGTGGCTGAGGCGTGAGGACGTTCGTTCCCTTACGCGTGCGGCCTCCTCCTTCCTGCTAGCATTACTGCTTCGCAGAAGGAGGCGACCGCTTGCCATTCCTCCTCGCTCCGGACCATAAACTGAACCAAGGCCCGGCGCGAGGGGTCGCTGCCGCCGAACGCCTCCAATAGGAGTTAGTTAATATTATGATATGGTGATAATACAAATTTTGACTCAGGTAGTTTTCACATACTAGTCATCTTATATTTGGCTGATCTACTTTTAATATTTATGCTACACGCAAGTTATATTTTTGTATTCTAAGGTTCCATTCTTCTAAACATTTGATTTGTTGGTAAAAAAGCTAGCTAAATCGAATGTTCAATGTTATATGTTTCACAACTACATATCTTTTTTTTTCCGGTGGGAAAATCAATCTAATGACATCCCCCGCTCTTGGGCGGGGCGGGAGATAGTGTCAGACTTTTACTGACTAAAAACCCACTCCTGTTCCTTCGTTGCCTTTCGTACCAAGGCCGAGTCTTATTTTCAGAATCAGACCCTTGGCCCCAGTAGGCTTCGACCCTGCTGGGCCCCTACAGTTGCTGACATCTCCTTGAGGCGCGCGTGGAACAGCACGCGCCGTCGACGACTTGGGCTCGGTCCAGACGGTTACCGGACGGTCGGACGGCGAGCCACCCATTGCTCGCCGTCCGCAAGCCCACGCCTACGGTGGCCGGAAATCGGGATCGGAATCCCGGTGGTGGTTGGGGCGTGAGGGCCGTTGCCTCACGCGATCGGCCGCCTCCTTCGCTAGCATTACTGCTTCGCAGAAGAAGACGACCGCCTGCCACTCCTCCTCGCTCCGGACCATGGCCTGTACCAAGGCCCGGCGCGAGAGATCACCGCCGCCGATCGCCCCCACGAGGACACGGCGTTGCTCTGCCCAAGCGGGGCACACCTCTACCGTATGCTCCACCGTGTCCTCCGGGCGGTCCACACAGTGGCGACACCCGGGCGTCGCTTCCGCACGAATCCGGTGCAGGAACTTCCTGAACTTACCGTGTCCGGTGAGGACCTGCGTCATGCGGAAGGTAATGACGCCGTATTGCCTTTCCAGCCACTCCTCAAAGAGGGGACGTTGCCTTTCCAGCCACTTCTCAAAGAGGGGACTTACCACCATAATTACGGCGTGCCCATCACTGGGTTGCGACTATTGCAACCCAGTGCTGTCGCCATTTCGCCATGAGATCCCGCCGGAGCTCTTTCCGCCATGCCGTGACTTGTCGCGGCAGCGGAGTTTCACCCCGGCATTGCATCTCCACGCGCAGATCGTGCATGCGCGCAAGGCCTTTTGCCTCCAGATCCCATGGTGGCTGGCCAGCAAAGAGGCTCGCCGCTTCGCGGGAAACCGTGCGGTATCCCCGCACCATACGTATGGCCATGACCCTCTGGCACGCGTTCAGCTGGGCCGCCGGTCGCTTTTGCAGTGACGGCGCCCACACCGGCGCCCCATAAAGGGCCATGGACCGGACGATGCTTGCGTAGAGCCTCCGGCAGGAGGCGTCTGGACCCCCGAGGTTGGGCAGGAGCCGCTTGAGGGCGGCCCCAGTCCGATTCAGTTTGGGAGCCAGAAGTCGGAAGTGCTCCTCGCAATTCCACCGGCTGTCGAGGACGAGTCCCAGGTACTTCATCGTCAACCCGACGCCGATGTGAACTCCTCCTACCGAACTTCATATCTCCTCGCGCGCCGATTGTACATACGTTTGTACAACTTGAATGACCTTGAAAAACGCTTAAACGTCACTCGTACTGTACACACGTGTGTACGAAATTTGTTCGGGCGAAAATTTTGGTCTTTAAAAAAAAAAACGATATAAATAAATTTCAGGATTGTCTACAGAAATTGGCACCCAATTGGATCCAATTATCATGTCGGTGAAGATAACTATTATACTATATCGTAATATTTAATATGGTTCCCATTTTTATATTTATGTTTTTGGGGGATTAATATATGCTCGACAAAACCCAAACTGCCTAAGTACCGTACATCCCTCTCCCCCATAGTTTTCAGGGCGTCACTGTAGTGTACCACCTGATAATTAGCACTGGGTCACAAATACTAAGATGGTAACCCTTTCGGTACGGGCAAGTTCATAGCAATTTTATTATATCATTCTTCTCTTTTCCCCTGTGTTTATAGATGTTGTTTCATTTATCGAATAAATAAATAAATAAAATAAATAATATTCCACAACTATCACACAACGCTGTCTAGTCCCAAGCTAAGCAGAGCTTGTGTTATGAGTACTAGACAACTGATAAACATACTTATATATTTCTAAATACATACATATTTTATATAAATTACACCCAGACACAGAACAAATGATCGTGCTCATCACACAAACACTTGTCCTGGGTAGGAATCGAACCCTCGACCTCCGGTATAGCAGTCAGGGCCACTAACCACTAGACCAAGCGGCCAGTCGAAATGTTTTCAGTTCTATTTTATTCTTCTACTAACTTTCTCCCATCACCCGTGTCTTTGGTTATTGTTCCGCATCCGTGATGTTATTGATATTTGTCATGAACCTGCTTAAAAAAAAATCCAATCTGGAAATTCGGAACTGCTTCTCTTCTCTTCTCTCTCTCTCTTCTCTACAACCTTAGTTTGGTCTTCGTCATAATTACTAAATTTCGAGTTCACGTAATTATGATTTAATATTTATCATGATATTTATAATTAATAAATACCATGATAAAACACATGTAAATACGTATATAATGTATTTTTTACACCACCTGCTCGATAATGCCCTTTTATACGTCATACAACCATCACTTAAAGCAAGTCATTATGTCCCTAGGGAGATAATGCAGTATGGGCGATCCCTAGGGAATAATGAGATTTGAATTTGGAACGTGAAAAACCGTCAGCATTATGTGAATTAAAATGTAGTGCAACAAGTTTATTCAAATTTCAAACTGGCCACTAACAAAAAAAAAAACAGAATAAAAAAAGTTTCTAAAAAAAGTAATGAACAAGCGGGAGCGATAGAGAAAATTTAAATTATAGAATCTTTGAGTAGTGAATTTTGTTTGTTTCAAATCTCAAAACATTTTGAGTGATAGTTAAGATTAACTCGTAAATAATACTTATATTTCTGTATTATATGATTTCTTTTACTAAATTGTCTTTTAATTATCTCACAGATGGTGTAAAAAGTAGAGTATCCAACACGAGGATAAAGCTGTCTTTGTCTTGGGCGGCTTGAATTCCTCACTTCACTCAGGTTTCTATATTAACTCCCTCGCAATGCTCGGGAGTTAATTATATAAATCCCTCACTATCGTTCGGGATTAAAATTAGCAACCTTCGTTTCGTTCGGAATTCAACATCCGCCACCCGCGACTTAAAGACACTGCTTTATCCCCTAGTCACATAATCTACTATTTTACACCACCTGCTCGATAATGCCCGTTTATATGTCATACAACCATCACTTAAAGCAAGTCATTTTGTCCCTAGGGAGATAATGCAGTATGGGCGATCCCTAGGGAATAATGAGATTTGAATTTGGAACGTCAAAAAGCGTCAACATTAAGTGAACTAAAATGTACGTGCATCAAACAAGTTTATTCAAAATTCAATTTAGCTTCACTTGTATTTTTTTTTGACTGACCGACATTTTGACTATTCAAAAGTGCCTGTAATTGGTCTATTTGAAATAAACGTTTCTGATTTCTGATTCAAACTGGCCACAAACAAAAAAAAAAAAAAGAAACAGAATAAAACGTGGTCGTGGTTCGAAAAAAAAGTAATGAAAAAGCGGGAGCGATAAAGTAAATTGAAACTATAGAATCTTAGAGTAGTGAATTTTGTTTGTTTCAAATCTCAAAACATGTTGAGTGATATTTTTTTTTTTTTTTCGGGTGGGAAAATCATCTAATGACATCCCCCGCTCTTGGGCGGGGCGGGAGATAGTGTCAGACTTTTACTGACTAAAAACCCACTCCTGTTCCTTCTTTGCCATTTTTTTTTCCAGGGCCCCGTAGATCTCTTTCGCATCACCCATGGCCCCAGTAGGCTTCAACCCTGCTGGGCCCCTACGGTTGCTGACATCTCCTTGAGGCGCGCGTGGAACACTACGCGCCGTCGACGACTTGGGCTCGGTCCGGACGGTTACCGGACGATCGGACGGCGAGCCACCCATTGCTCACCGTCCGCAAGCCCGCGCCTACGGTGGCTAGAAATCGGGATCGGAATCCCGGCGGCGATTGGGGCGTGAGGACCTTTGCCTCACGCGATTGGCCGCCTCCTTTGCTAGCATTACTGCTTCGAATTATAGGCCCATCTCACTTCTGAGCCATGTCTACAAGCTGTTTTCCAGAGTCATCACGAACCGTCTCGCGCGCAGGTTCGACGACTTCCAGCCTCCCGAACAAGCCGGATTCCGAAAAGGCTTTAGCACCATAGAACACATACACACGCTACGGCAGGTTATACAGAAGACCGAGGAGTATAATCTGCCTCTCTGCTTAGCGTTTGTGGATTACGAGAAAGCCTTTGATTCGATCGAGACTTGGGCTGTGCTGCAGTCTCTCCAACGGTGCCAGATTGACTATCGGTACATCGAGGTGCTGAAGTATTTGTACGTCAAAAAGCGTCAACATTAAGTGAACTAAAATGTACGTGCATCAAACAAGTTTATTCAAAATTCAATTTAGCTTCACTTGTATTTTTTTTTGACTGACCGACATTTTGACTATTCAAAAGTGCCTGTAATTGGTCTATTTGAAATAAACGTTTCTGATTTCTGATTCAAACTGGCCACAAACAAAAAAAAAAAAAAGAAACAGAATAAAACGTGGTCGTGGTTCGAAAAAAAAGTAATGAAAAAGCGGGAGCGATAAAGTAAATTGAAACTATAGAATCTTAGAGTAGTGAATTTTGTTTGTTTCAAATCTCAAAACATGTTGAGTGATATTTTTTTTTTTTTTTTCGGGTGGGAAAATCATCTAATGACATCCCCCGCTCTTGGGCGGGGCGGGAGATAGTGTCAGACTTTTACTGACTAAAAACCCACTCCTGTTCCTTCTTTGCCATTTTTTTTTCCAGGGCCCCGTAGATCTCTTTCGCATCACCCATGGCCCCAGTAGGCTTCAACCCTGCTGGGCCCCTACGGTTGCTGACATCTCCTTGAGGCGCGCGTGGAACACTACGCGCCGTCGACGACTTGGGCTCGGTCCGGACGGTTACCGGACGATCGGACGGCGAGCCACCCATTGCTCACCGTCCGCAAGCCCGCGCCTACGGTGGCCAGAAATCGGGATCGGAATCCCGGCGGCGATTGGGGCGTGAGGACCTTTGCCTCACGCGATTGGCCGCCTCCTTTGCTAGCATTACTGCTTCGAATTATAGGCCCATCTCACTTCTGAGCCATGTCTACAAGCTGTTTTCCAGAGTCATCACGAACCGTCTCGCGCGCAGGTTCGACGACTTCCAGCCTCCCGAACAAGCCGGATTCCGAAAAGGCTTTAGCACCATAGAACACATACACACGCTACGGCAGGTTATACAGAAGACCGAGGAGTATAATCTGCCTCTCTGCTTAGCGTTTGTGGATTACGAGAAAGCCTTTGATTCGATCGAGACTTGGGCTGTGCTGCAGTCTAAGGACGCCGTGAGGTCTTTCCAGCAACTCCTCAAAGAGGGGACTTATCGCCATAATTATGGCGTGCCCAATGTTGAGTGATAGTTAAGATTAACTTGTACATAATACTTATATTTCTCTAATATTTAATTGGTTTTACTAAATTGTCTTTTATTTATCTCACAGATGGTGTAAAAAGTAGAGTATCCAACACGGGGATAAAGCTATCTTTATCTTGGGTGGCTTGAATTCCTCACTTCACTCAGGTTTCTTCATTAACTCCCTCGCAATGCTCGGGAGTTAATTATATAAATCCCTCACTGTCGTTCGGGATTAAAATTAGAAACCTTTGTATCGTTCGGAATTCAACATGCCGCCCGCGACTTAAAGACACTGCTTTATCCCCTAGTCACATAATCTACTATTATTTAATGATTTATCATTCGATTTGAAATATCTAGTATTTATTTTGCACACCTACCCAATGTGGCCTTTTTTAACCAAAAGGTTGATAGAGATAGGAAGGGGAAAGGGGATGATAGAAAATGCACTGATGCATTAAATCCGCTTATGTACCACTACTGTACATGAAGTTTAAATAAATAAATAAAAACAAACTTTTTATCTTAGAGTTTTTATTTTATTAACGGACATAGGTATGATGAGCTTTTGGATATAAGAAGAAATATAAAGATACCAACTAGGTACACTAGTTTCTCCGTCAGCTCTGTCTACAAGATAATATTTTTCTTAATTAACTAAAATACAAGTCACGCGTATATAAACTGGTTAATTTGAAAGCTTGCGTTTAATTAAGATCAGTATCCATAAGACCGTTACTCTAACTGTAAATGTTCAATTCTAATAGAGTAATCAGATAACTGTAATGGGCTGCTTCGTTAACAAAATATTGGTTTATTTCGATTAGGTTTACACTCGTGCCTAAGCTAATAGTAGTTTAGATAAATATTTAATGCCTATTTCAGCTTTCGATATATTTGAGTGCGATCGGCGGCAGTGATCTCTCGCGCCGGGCCTTGATACAGGCCATGGTCCGGAGCGAGGAGGAATGGCAGACGGTCCACCTCCTTCTGCGAAGCAGTAATGCTAGCAAAGGGGGAGGCCGACCCCGCGAGGCAACGGTCCTCTCGCACCAGCCGCCGGGATTCTGATCCCGATTACCGGCCACCGTAGGCGCGGGCTTGCGGACAGCGAGCAATGGGTAACTCACTGTCCAACCGTCCGGTAACTGTCCGGACCGAGCCCAAGTCGTCGAAGGCGCGTATTATTCCACGCGCGCCTCAGGGAGATGTGAGCAAAACGTAGGGGCCCATCAGGGTCGAAGCCTACTGGGGCCACGGGTAGTATGGAAGTGAAACCCGGGGCCCTGGGACGAAGGCAAAGAAGGAATATGAGTGGGTTTTTATTCAGTTAAAGTCTGACACTATTGTCTCCCGATTCGCCCAAGAACGGGATTTGTCATTAGATGATTTTCCCACATAAAAAAAAGAAAAAAAAGAAAGCTATCGATATATTAAATACTGATTGGTGCAATTTGATACGTAAGTAGTTTCAACTTTGAGAAACGCCAAGCTTCTATAAGTCAACGATCGACATTTGAAAGTGTCGCCGCACATGAACAAACGCCACCACAAGAAACTAGAAGCGGCCGCAAGCCACTTGTGGCTGGTAGCTGCTGCTTTTTTTTAACCCATACGCGCAGTATCATAATGGACTCTGACGAAGAAGGTTTAAATGCACGAGTGGCGTGTGACGACGTTTTGTATTGGCGTTTAGTGGCCGGTGCAGGCCACAAGAAGCGATCAGCGGCGATTTGTGGCGTATGGCAGCCACCGGCGTCAACCGTGTGCGGCGAGTCCATATAAAATGTATGAAAACTATAGGAAATATGCTGGTGGCGGCGTTTTGTGGTTGTGGCCGATGGCCCGTGTGCGGCGACCCAAAGAGATGATAAGGGCAGGCGGATGATAATGTAGCGACATCTATGGCGTCACATAAAAACTAAATTACGAAATCCTACATCGTGCAACTAGAGTTCTCCTCGCGATTTGAACCTGTACCCAGAACAAATGTTTGCGTGATGAGCACGATCATTTGTTATGTGTCTGGGTGTAAGTTATCTATAATACGTATGTATTTAGAATTCAGCAAGCTATAAGCAACAAGCAGTAAGATATCTATCTATCTCATCGAAACCGAATCACTCTAAAAGCATATACCTACGATTTTAACACTCAATAATAATAAATTCATTTATTTCAGGCTTGGAATACCCATAGTTACATTACAATTACAATACAATTTGAAAAAGTTAAAATTGAAAATTAATAATAATAATACAAATTCAGATTCAGTTCAATAGTTAATACAATGTCAGATTTAGATCAGTAAATAACAAAATGTCAGATTCAGTTATTAGATAATACAATGTCAGATTCGGTTCATTAAAAATAAAAATGTCAAATAAATAAATAGATAACAGATTTCAATTTACAATGTTGAGTGAAAAGTACGCCTATGAAAGAAAGCTTATTTGCGTATCAATAAAGAGTTTTTTTATTACTTTGTATTACTAAGTCTTAGTTAAATCTAGGTGAAGTAAAAACGTTATTGTTTAATATAAATTAGCTAAATATATTGTTTTAAGTCATAATTAGTTAAAAAAAACTATTTTCTTTCTATTTTCATTGTTAAGAACTAATCGCCTTCTTTTTCCATTTGCCACTACTCAGAGACTTCACACAGTGATGCAGAGATGAGCAAAATTGAAGAACTGGATTCTGATTAAACTTTTTCGTTCACGATTCGTAAATAAATTAAATTTTAAAAATTTCTTGTTTTGTTCACCCTACCCAATTTCTTCGATTTGACAGTATGACGTGACGTCACAACATGGCAATCGATCCTATTCTTATTTGGAACGCATAGTAGCCAAAGTAAGGCATATGTTATTTAATCCAACGTTTATACACTACACTAGAAATAAATAAACGTTAATTCGATCGCTCAACAGGCAACTACAGTGTTACATTTCACATTTAGTCCCGTTCTATTCAGAGACGGTCCCCTAATTGGACGGTTTCAACTCCATCAGACCCAAACAGCGTAAATGTACCTACATTGTAAATTGCTAATTTTGCTGCAGTGTGTACATACATACATATGTGTATTGAAAATGGGTCGTATGTAATACAAATTTCGTCAGACTGGTAACTTGTAACGGAACGTGGTGATATTGTTATATGTGGTGCGAGGTTTTGTTTTGGTTTTAGACTCACGACCGATAATGCAGTTTTTATGTAGGTACGTCTGTTTTGAAGTAAATAATTTATTTTTTCCCGATTGCTATACGAATTCGCACGCTAATAGCACAGCTAATAGGGTTTTATGAATAAATAAAAAACGTGTCACACGTGTGTTTAAACGTGTCACAGATCTGCAGATTATCTATTTTTTAATCATCTGCCAAAGGAAAAAGTGATCTTAATCACTTTTTCCTTTGGTTTCTTTTTTTATAAGAATCAAACAAAGCATTCTTTCAGTGTCTCGTAAATCGTAACGTATGATTGACAGCTACAAAAATAAATGAGGTTAAAGTGTTAACGCACGCTCGAATTCGGTACGATGCGTATGGTCCGTTCCGTACAAAATTTAAGCGTTACTTAGCCTAAGTTTGTTCGAAGTTCGAGTGTATTTCGACGGTTCCTAGAACCAAATTGTATATGTAAAATTATCAATTTACGGTATGAGGTTTTAAAGTTCTGTGAATAAGTCACAAAATACTTTGCGTCTTATTTTTCTATAAGATTTTGTTCTTGGGCCCCGGCGATTTTAATACTAATTATACTGAGTCACGCTCGACCTTGATACGGACGGAGCACGACCTTAGTACGACGGACCAAAACCATCGTACCAAGTTGGAGCATGTGTTAACACTCTAAGATATTCATTCCTCAATCAGAATTAGGTCTAAGTAAAAATGTGTTAACAAGTTTTACATTGTCTCCTAATCTTTATTAAAAGCTATGAAAATAAGTAAAAAAGCGCTACAACTTGACCTTGTACCCTTCATCCTTAATTTAAATACCAAATTGAGCCATACTCAACTGAATTACAGCTTAACCCTACAATAAATTATTACTTCTAATTCGTGTCTGTCCGTATCAATCAGGCAAAGGCCGGTCAGAACTAATTGGGGTACAAATGTCCAGTCATTCCTCTTATTGGATGCCCTTTCCTAATTTCACGGGTATAGTCGAAGACGTTCTAAATAGTTTTATCAAATAACCCTCTGGTATTTGGGTCAATTAAATGTCAATCAATTAATGTATTGTTAAGTTGTACGAGTAGCTTAGACACGCTTGGTATTTCCTAATTGTTGTTTATTTTGATTTTTTTATATTTTATTTATCTCAGGACCCTGAGGTCCTGGACCTTTGGGAGGCGTACGAGGAGCCGAAGCCAACTCGCAGAGGCCCTTTAGATAATTATAATGAAACGTGATACCAACCGACGATTATCCCTGCACGCGCTATGCTAGTGCACCCAAGGACAACCCCCGGTTATTGAAAAACTGTTGCGACATATGGAGAACAAAGATAATAGGGCTATGGTTTTTGGAGTCTTAAGTGGACTGGTAACATGGAACTATGTCAAGACTATGGCCCCTGCCTGAACAACGTTATTAATATGCATCGAAAAAAGGCAGGGGGTGACTTGCACACTCAATAAATGGGCCCCCAAAAACGGCCGCTAGCACGAAGTGACGTAGCAACAAGAGGGCAACATATCCTGAGGTGCTTGAGGAGTGGAGAGGTATACCACGGCTATCAGGACAATCCCTGAAGTACGGTCAAGATCCCTACCAGCACCTTACTGGATTATACATCCTTCTCCCGAGCACGTTTGCTCTTGCGAATCTCCACTCAAGCCAGCCAATAAAGGCAAGAGAGAGGTGGGATCTCAGTTCCTCGTCAGTGTTCACTACGGCCGGCCAATAAAGGCAAGCCGGAGATGAAGAATAAGAATTCTCCCGGGAGATCGGGTCCGTGGGGTCGCTAATGCCCAATAGTTCGCCACAAAACTGCACTGCGGATTGTATCTCTCTTAGTCTGGCCCCTCACCCTAGGCATATTACGGCAAAGCAAACTTTACCGATACAGACCTAGGGTATATTGGAGCACGCTAGCCCCACCACGACGTCAACGTAGAGATACGGCGATGGGGTTATTTTGATTGTTGTTAGTATTTACTGTGCATCTGTTTGGTTTATTCTTGTTGATTTTTAGAGTTCAGAATCTAAGTCGGCAAATAAGGAAACCTTATAAGATCACTTTGTTATTCGTCTGTCCGTCAGTTTGTCAGTCTTTCCGTCTATCCGTCTATTAAGAGCCCTTTTCTTAGGGACACGTGGAGGTAAGAAGCTGAAATTAATATCAAATACTCACATCTAGTACTCCAAGCAATACAATCAAGTCGACACAATCTAAAGCTAAGGCCGTTTAAGCTTCGTTTAGCTACTTATTTTGACACTCGCTAGGAAATCAAAACCTATAGGGTACTTTCCGTTAACTTAGAATCCTGAAACTTGGTAAGAAGCAAAATCTAGGTCTTAAAGCACAAGTATAGGAAAAAGTCTGAAAACTGGAAATTTGTAGTTACATCACAAAAAAAAAGTTAGTTTGTGTAGAATCCTCGGTGCGCAAGTCTGACTCACATTGTTCGGTTTTTACTATAGGTAAACATTTAAGTTTACTGGTGAGTCTTTCTTCCTCCTTCAGTTGTTTGCTCATTGCTGAATATCTTTTTGGCTTTGCACAGTTTGTGTAGCCAGTGTCAAGTTTAGCATATAAAGCATTCCGTTTCTGATTAAGCATAATTATGTATTTTTTTTTTTCATTAGAATGTGAATGAAACCCATTCTAATGTTTTTGAGGTATTTGGAGCAAAAATATCAAGTCAACCTTCTTGGTAAGTTTCTCTGAGGTAATCGATACTGCAATATAGTTCTGAGCTCCATTTTACCGAGTTCACGCCTGTTTCAATGATTTCACATACTGTCCAGTAGTTTATACACTTGAAACAAAAAACAACACCAACTTTTACTTACTTTTTTTTTTCTTTTTTTTTGAATATGTTTTCTGTATGGGAATCGAACCAGCCCCCCTAGCTAAGTTACAACCGTTTAGTTTCGATTCTCTTTTCGTTGATCGCCTCGAGTCGGCCACGCCTCTTATTCCGTTGTTATGACGTCATCTCAACGCACAGTCACATGGTCAGAACAAAGGAATAGGAAGCGTGGCCGACTCGAGGCGATCAACAAAAAGAGAATCGAAACGAAACGGTTGTAACTTGGCTAGGGGGCAGTGATACACAGCACAGCAGCCAATCTACTGAACTTTACTCGAAAAAAATCCATCATAATCTTGCTCTATAATTTTTAACGATCTCGCTCCAATGCTCGCAATTTCTTACGACCTTTAGCGTGTTATAGTGTGTTAGAGACCATGCTCAGACTATGGAGGTGGTAGGAAGGTGACTACTACTTCTTAGTTTATTATGTTAGTGCCAGAATGCTACAAATCCACTGTATTTATTTGTTAGTTCTTTTATGCAACAAGGAATCAGCGGACTGTTTTTTGAACACAATTTATAAGTCAAGGCAACCTGCCATCCCAGCACGGATTCCAGCATGTGTACGATGGTGGTCTCCAGGGCCCAGGGTTTTCCTTTCAGTAGCAAACCTATGGCTTCAGTAGGCTTCGACCCTGCTGGGTCCCTATGGTTTTGCTGACGTCTCCTTGAGGCGCGCGTGGAACACTACGCACCGTCGACGACTTGAGCTCGGTCTGGACGGTTACCGGATGGCGAGCTACCCATTGCTCGCCGTCCTCTACTCTCTCGAGTACCTCTCTAGTTTCCAACTATCATAACTGCACAACAACTGCTACAAATTTGTAAATTCACTAGAATTGTGAATGAGTCACATAAGAGTAACTTGCAACAACGCATTGAAACGGCTTTCAATACAATTAAGGAGGAAATAGGACTTCGTACAACAACTGTCAAAATACGAAACATGTTGGGCCTGCATTCACAACAGAGGCCAACAGTTTGAGCAGGATTTGCAAAAAATATGAAATAAATGTTAAAAATGCAATTTCATTTTTTTTTCACCCACGAAAAGAGAGTTACGAGACAGATTTTACCTTATAAGAGTGAGATAACATTTTTAATAGGTTTTTCAGGTATCATTTAAACAAAAATATTTTTTAAATCATAATTTTGAACATTAGTCTTGTGACTCGATTCACAATTATAGCGAATTCACAAAGTTATAAAAAGATTTTTATGGCATGTGGCACATCACTAGCAAGAGGATAAATTAGAGAATTTTTGAGGAAGTTGGCAGAATCCGGTCACTTTTGGTTTTTTTTTTTATCGCCAAGTAAATAGCTGTAACATGGACAGCTTTAATTCAAGTCAAAAACTTTACAAGTAAATTTAAAAAAAAAACTAGATAGCTAATGTCACTAATTTTAAATTTAAAAGTACTCTAATACAATACACATCTAAATAAAATTAAAATTCAGAGTCTACGCCTTATATATTTTTTTTAAATTTGTATTTTAATGAAAAATTTGGGCCTTATTTTCATAAAACAATAAAAAGTCGATGAAAAAAAATCCACAGGGCATGAGAAGTGTTTAGGGGTCTGAAAGGATAACAGATCCCGACGACCATTTCAATTTGGCACACGATGCACCAAACACCCTGTATATCTATTTTATAATATGTATGACAAAACATAAACTTATGAATACTATATATCTACATATTGTATGTTACACAATTTCATAGAAAGAAACAGAAAAAAGAAAAGTAAAAAAGCTGGTAGAAGAATTGAATTTGGGTAGAAGCAGAATAGCAATTACAGTGAAAGGAAATGATCTTAGATTTTTGAAAACAACTCGTTCCACAATCGCACCGCTTAGACCGTGAACGATTTGTCACAGAACTTGGTAGAATGTGAAGGCATTCAAAGTTTCAAATTCCCCATGTCCCATTTCAGAGCATGGCCTACACGTGTGATCAATTTAATTCCAATCTGGTCAGTTGTTTGACCGTGATGGAGTAATAAACATACACACGCCTAGCGCCTCTATATTATTAATGTGATAGTATGATTTGCAAAAGAAAAATAATTTATTAAACTTTGAATATAATTTTAACTTTGACTGCAACAAAATTAAAAATTCACTTTGACATTATTCTTGTTAGCCGGCTATCGATGACTACAATTTAGAAATGCAGAGCTCTTAGAGCCGGGAATATATTTTTCCATTATTATAGCGGAAAAATACCAATTATTTTCTCTCGAGCCAAAGGCTTGTCAAAGACTGGAAAGGAATCGGATTATAAACCTTTGTTGTTGCACTAATTTGATGGCATGATTGGGAAAGGAAACACGAACCCGTGCATTAAAAAAATCTCTTTACGGCAATGGATCAGGAACTTTTGTTGTTTACTAAAGTTTATTTTGCTTGTGTTCGAAGAATTGTCTTTTTTCGGTAGCTTCATCTTAAACCGTACTTTTTTAAATACTTTTTTCCATTATCATAATATATATACATATCAATCGAAAGACGTCCACTGCTAGATATATGCTTCCCCAAGTATCGCTACAACGACCGGCCCTGTGCGTCTCGCATCTATCGGATTCCCAAATCGCATTTCCAGTTTATAAATATCAATACATACAAAAATTTAAGTACTGTTAAAATTTATCTAACATAATCCAAAATTAATACCTACATACCATATTTTAAAGAAAATTAAGTAAGAAAATGTTCTCAGACATAATGAATGAAACAAATCTACTGCCTCTCTTTTTATATCATCATCTGCGCCCTACCTAGTGCCTGGACGGACCCACCGTAAGCGTGGGCTTGCGGAAGACGTCAGGTAACCGACCGGACCGTGTTCGAGTCGCATGCGCACCTCAAAGAGATTTCAGCAAAACCGTAGGGCAGAAATCAGAAATCAGAAACGTTTATTTCAAATAGACAAATTACAGGCACTTTTGAATTGTCAAAATGTCGGTCAGTCAAAAAAACAATACAAGTGAAGCTAAATTACACGTTCCAAAGCGTAGATCTCTATGGAGAAGGACGTGCAAGAAACTCCATGGACACTCTTGAGTTACATAAATCTTGGTTTTTTTTTTTTTTTTTTTAGGTGAGAAAATCATCTAAATGACAAATCCCGCTCTTGGGTGGAGCAGGAGATAGTGTCAGACTTTTACTGACTAAAAACCCACTCCTGTTCCTTCGTTGCCTTCGTCCCAGGGCCCCGGGTTTCGTTTTCACACTACCCATGGCCCCAGTAGGCTTCGACCCTGCTGGGCCCCTACGATTTGCTGACATCTCCCTGAGGCGCGCGTGGAACAATACGCGCCGTCGACGACTTGGGCTCAGTCCGGACGGTTACCGGACGGTCAGACGGCGGGCTACCCATTGCTCGCCGTCCGCAAGCCCGCGCCTACGGTGGCCGGAAATCGGGATCGGAATCCCGACGGCGGTTGGGGCGTGAGGACCGTTGCCTCACGCGATCGGCCACATAAATCTTGGTTACATATTTCTTGTCGCTTCTAATATGTGAGCACAATGTAGATAAGTAATAATAATTAAAAAAAAAAAAACTAATAAAAAAAAAATAGAAATTGAATTAAGTCACTGGCAGCTAAGAGATGACCAGTCTCAACTGACGGCACCCGTTCACGAGCATGACGCGTGCATCAGCCCCACTCAGTTCAACCATTTTGAAGGGAACCGAATGAACCAATAACACGTGCCACCATCAGCGAGACATTTAAGTGAGCATGACAAACTCTCAACTGCCATGTCCGTAATGACAAACAAGTTGTAACCTAATAAAAATGCTCCATGGTACTTCACATTCACAAAACTTGAAAAACAAAGTGCTTCTACATTATACAATGCTATTGTTTCCAATTTAAAAAATTTAATAAATTATCATAAGCTCTATTGAAATAAACAAATAAAATAAAATAAAAAAACATTTCGAAAACAACAATACAAAAAGGGGAACAGTATCTCTTCCAAAATTATAAAAAAAAACTAATTTGAAGGTAAAAGTGGCTGTGGCTGCGGAGCAGGACCGGCATTTAGCCAAGCGTTTTTATCAAGGATATAATCTTCCAGTTTATAATACGCTTGTCTACATAGTGTGCGTTTAATGCATGCTTTAAATTTGGACTCATTTAGTTGTAGAATCTCAACTGGTATCTTATTATAAAATTTTACACGGTACCCCATGAAAGAACTATGTACTTTAGCCAATCTGAACCGAGGTTGATCTAATTTGTTCCTGTTCCTAGTATTAAAATTGTGCCTGTCACTTATCTTAGTAAAAAGATGAATATTTTTCCGAACATACATAATGTTTTCATAAATGTATTGACAAGAGACCGTCAGGATGTTTATTTCCTTAAATAGTCTCCTAAGAGAATCGCGTCTGCGAAGATTATATATGGCTCTGATAGCTCTTTTCTGCAGAATAAAAATAGACTCTATATCTGCAGCCCGTCCCCATAGCAAAATACCGTAAGACATGATACTATGAAAGTAACTAAAATAAACTAGTCGCGCAGTATCCACATCAGTAAATTGACGGATTTTTCTGACAGCATATGCTGCTGAACTAAGCCGACCTGCCAGAGATGTTAAATGAGGACCCCATTGTAGCCTCGAGTCAAGCGTGATCCCTAGGAAAACCGTATTCTCGACGAATTCGAGTTTCTCCTTGTTCAATACTATGTCGGAGTAATTACTTTTAACATTCGGTAACGTGAATCTTATGCACTTAGTTTTTTTTCCATTTAATACTAAATTATTAACAGTAAACCAGTTTTGGACTTGCTGTAAAGCATTGTTTACGTCATCAAGATTTGTGGAACGTCTATTGATCTTAAAAATTAACGACGTATCGTCAGCAAACAATACAATATGTGGTTGTTTTTTTAATAGATGCGGTAGATCATTTATAAAAAAGAGGAAAGGACCTAATATTGAGCCTTGTGGTACACCCATTTTGACTTTCAAACCCGGAGAATTGACACCGTTTATCTGAACTTGCTGTTGCCTGTCAATTAAATAAGATTTTACCAAGCTGAGTGCAAGTTTACCTAGTCCATAATGTTCTAGCTTTAAAAGCAAGGTTTCGTGATTAACACAATCAAAAGCCTTTGAGAGGTCACAAAAAATTCCTATCGCATCTTGGGCTTCTTCCCACGCTGCAAATATATGTTTTAATAAAGTGACACCAGCGTCAGTCGTACAACGTCCTTTGGTGAAACCATACTGCTGATCATGAAAGATTTTATTGCTATTAAAATGGTAAAGCATTTTGATTAAGCATAACTTTTTCAAACACCTTACTGAAAACTGGCAATACTGATACAGGTCTGTAATTATTAGTGTCATTATGGTCACCAGATTTAAAAAGTGGTATAACTTTACTGTACTTCATTATATTTGGAAAGACTCCTAGGTCCACACACAAATTAAATATTAAAGCTAAGTACGGTGCTATGGTCTCAATTATAGATGCGCATACTTTAACAGACATTCCCCATAGGTCTTCGGTTAATTTGACTTTTATTTGCCGGAAAGCCTTTATGACTGTCAAAGGGTTTATATGTTTGAATTGAAATTCAACCGGACAGCCTGGCAAGTTTGCTTTCAATAAAGCAACTGAAGCTTCAGGGGAGGAATTTAGAGCTTCGTAGTTCTAAGAGGTATATCGGTGAAATAATTCA
This sequence comes from Mythimna impura, assembly GCA_905147345.3. NCBI lineage: Eukaryota > Metazoa > Arthropoda > Insecta > Lepidoptera > Noctuidae > Mythimna > Mythimna impura. The sequence continues at coordinate 13,582,672 of LR990357.1, read as the reverse complement.
CAAACTCTTGGGCTACTTCTATGTTAGAGCTTTTGGGACCATGTGAAGTCTCCAATAAAAAATCCGTATTGCGTACTTTATTCCTACCAGTTTCACTATTAATAACTTTCCACAGTCTTTATTTTATTGTCTGCCGATTTGATCTTATTGCTAATGTACAGGGCTTTCGCTACCTTGCAAATCTTTCTGAAAAGTTTAGAATATCTATTTACATATTTATTAAAGGTTTCAGTGTTGAAGAATGGCTTAAGGCCGTACAGCTCATATAGTTTTTCGCTACTTACCCTAATACCTTTAGCCGCCCAGTCACTAAATACAAACTTAGGGAAAATATTTTTCGACTTCTTTTCAAAAGCTGTATTAAATTCATTGAGTACCACTGAAAAGAAATTATCATAAAATTTATTAGCATCATCAATATCATGGCCCAGAACATTTAACTTATTTTCTAAGTTACTATTAAATTTTGTTAATTTGCCAATTGTAATTGGCCTAAATTGAATTAAAGTTTTTTCCGAGGCTGCGTGAGACTTAAAAGCTTCCGTTTGTCCAATAAGATCAGACGGAAGATAATTTACTATGGCTTTATCTAAATAGTCACAATTGCAGAAAACATTATCAATACAAGTAGCAGAGGTTGGAGTTACTCTAGTTGGCTCTTTAAAAACATAAGTCAAATTAAATGATATAAAAAGGCTTAGAAATCTGCTGCTATTTGAATTATTCTCCAAAATATTAATATTAAAATCTATTGCAGGGCAAAGCCCTGGGGCCATGAGTTGGCTTCCGAAAGGGAAACCCGGGGTTATGGAACGCAAGATAAAGAAGGAACATGGGTGTGTTATTAGTCAGTAAATATCTGACACCCGCTCCACCCAAGAGCGAGAGAAGTCATTAGAAGATTTCCCACCTTAAAAAAAAACCTAGTCTCCTAGTAGCCTGGACGAGACTACTAACTTCTTACCTCTTCATAGATAGCATAGCATAGTCGCCCTTATAATATTCCCACTGTTGGGACTCAGGCCTCCTCTCTAGGAGAGGGGATAGCCGTACCCCACCACGCGGGACCAGTGCGGGTTGGTGGATGTCACATGTTTTCGAATTTTTGGTTCTGGGACATGCCGGTTTCCTCACGATGTTTTCCTTCACCGTTATTGAGAGCAGTGGTGATGAAATAAATTACACAAAGTAATGCGCCTGGCTGGGTTTGGACCCGCGACCTACAACTTGTAAGTCAGGGCCGTTCTGCTTCTTCACTTCCACTTCATAGATGCTTAAATTTAATTTACCTACCCTGCCTTTACCTACCCAGTAAAGATGTCAGTTTAAACAGCGCTTTTTTACGTAGCTAACTTTATAATGTTCAAAGGTTTTACAGTATTTTCACACCGCGCTTAATAAAAAATGAAATTCTAAAGTTAATTGACGACAAAAAACCTTTTGCGAGCGTTTCCGTCGTCAAGTTTACGTTTTACTCCCTTTTATTGTGTGCCTTCAAAAAGTTATTTTGTAGCAGAAATATTTTATTAACACAACTTTGAGTTGTTACTTTCAGATCAAGTTAGAACGTATTGTGTAAAAGCTTCCTAATTTAAATATTTTTGTTTGACACCTTTATTTACTTTGGGGGGGGGGGCTTTAGGGGGGGGGGGGTCAAATTTTTCATCGTGCTTACTTCAAACTAATTTTGTAAAGACGAATGCTTGAATGTGTGTAATTTTGTTACCCCTTGACGCTCAAATGACTAACTGGATTCAAATGAAAATTGGCACCCAGGTAGACCATATGCTGAAATAAGACACAGGATACCTACTTATTATTCTGCATAATATATAGCATCTACTGGGGTTCAGGCCTCCTCTCTAGGAGAAGGAATGAACTGTAATCCACCACGCGTGCCCAGTGCGGGTTGGTGGATGTCACATATCTTCGAATTTTTGGTTCTAGGACATGCCGGTTTCCTCACGACGTTTTCCTTCATTGTTTTGAGAGCAGTGGCTTATTATTCTGGGATTATCTAAATAAAAAGTACCTTTAGTATAATTTACTAGCTTTTACCCGTGGCTTCGCCCGCATACATAAAATATAGCCTATATCACTCAGGAATAAAGCAGCTTTCAATCGGTGAAAAAATTTTAGGAATCGGACCAGTACTTTCAGAGATTACCTCCTACAAACAAAAAAAAAACAAAGAAACAAAAATACAAACTTTACCTCTTTATAATATTAGTGCAGATGACTTTGGTTTGGTTTTATAATAAAAAAAACATTGTACAACATTTTATATTTTTTGACTATGCGGATCCTACACGTTGTCCATCAGTGAATTAGTTATAGGATTTTTGTTAAAGAGATCTGAACGAAGATATTAATTTTGACTAATGATATTTAATTTTGACTTAAATGTTCTGTTACCGTAAATTACAGTTTTACTGTATATTCAATAATTTATACGGTACATAAAACAGAACTGAGTGTGGGCTGAGGAATGCTGTCGGCTGGGTTGTTACCATCTACGTGGGAGGGTAGAATATGTTGTATATTGGAAATTCTTCCCCTCCGTTAATACTAGCTGATGGTGTAAGCCTCATGAGCCTTGGGCCAAATGTTGTGATAAAGTTGAATCGATGTTACATTGCAAAATCGAGGCAGAAGATGTTTGAAAGGAAATCAAGATATTCTTCAGTAATACAGAAGGAATTTCGTTTTATATTTTTTTCTGTGTAATTAATTGTATTGAGCTATGAGATTGGAACCGCAGGCAGAGCTTTTCCAATTATTATGATAATATTTTTCTGAAAACTGGAATTACTAAACTTTATTGTTTTTGAATGAAATAGATTAAATTATTTGTTTTCTATTTTACCTGTTTTACTTTTAATAAGTAACAATATTATCTATACATATAAAATGCTTTGTCCTGAATGACTGACGGATCAACGCATAATAATAATAATAATAATAACCCCATCGCCGTATCTCTACGTTGACGTCGTGGTGGGGCTTGCGTGCTCCAATATACCCTAGGTCTGTATCGGTGAAGTTTGCTTTGCCGTAATATGCCTAGGGTGAGGGGCCAGACTAAGAGAGATACCTACAATCCGCAGTGCAGTTTTGTGGCGAACTGTTGGGCATTAGCGACCCCACGGACTCGATCTCCCGGGAGAATTCTTGTTCTTCATCTCCGGCTTGCCTTTATTGGCCGGCCGTAGTGAACACTGACGAGGAACTGAGCTCCCAACTCTCTCTTGCCTTTATTGGCTGGCTTGAGTGGAGATTCGCAAGAGCAAACGTGCTCGCGAGGAGGATGTATAGTCCAGTAAGGTGCTGGTAGGGATCTTGACCGTACTTCCGGGATTGTCCTGATAGCCGTGGTATGCCTCTCCACTCCTCAAGCACCTCAGAATATGTTGCCCTCTTGTTGCTACGTCACATCGTGCTAGCGGCCGTTTTTTGGGGGCCCATTTTTTGAGTGTGCAAGTCACCCCCTGCCTTTTTTCGATGGATATTAATAACGTTGTTCAGGCAGGGGCCATAGTCTTAACATAGTTCCATGTTACCAGTCCACTTAAGACTCCAAAAACCATAGCCCTATTATCTTTGTTCTCCATATGTCGCAATAGTTTTTCAACAACCGGGGGTTGTCCTTGGGTGCACTAGCATAGCGCGTACAGGGATAATCGTCGGTTGGTATCATGTTCCATTATAATTATCTAAAGGGCCTCTGCGAGTTGGCTTCGGCTCCTCATACGCCTTCCAAAGGTCCAGGACCTCAGGGTCCTGAGATAAATATTGAAAATGAAAATAATAATAATAATAATCATTTATTTGTCAGGAAATTATTCCCATATTAAAAAACACTACAATTTACACAAATACACACAAAGATACACAATTATATAGGTTACATTAAAATTCAATTCATTTCCTTTCCATGTCAAAATAAAATTAATTACTCGTAAAATAAATTATTCCAATTAAAGTCTTATGCAAATATTTATATAGTCACTACATTAACGATGCAACAATGGTTAATGTAGTGACAGTCAAATCTCTCAGCCATCATCCTCAGGATGGTGTTGGAGCTGGCGCGGACCCTGCGCACCAAGGCTGTGCACCGTTTCCGCATCGTCGCATAGAAGCAGTCAATGCGTGACTCGGCGAACATCCCCGACGCACTGCAGTACCGAGGCAGCCCCAACAACACCCTGTAGGCATTGTTGTATTGGATTCGTAGGGCGTTGTACTGTTTTTGAGTATAGTTAACCCACAAGGCTCATAGCCTAAACTGCTGATCGTAAAGATCTGAAACTTGGAGGGTATATTCTTTGTATGACGTAGGCATCCGATAAGAAAGGGTTTTCCGAAAATCTACCCTTAAGGGGATGAAAAAGGGGGCCAAAGTTTGTCTATATACATAAAAGGGGAAACTGACTAACTGACTGACTTATCAACGCACAGCCGAAAGTACTGGGATTAGGAACATGAAAATTTGCACAAGGTTTCCTTTTACGATGTAGGCGAGCGGTAAGGAAGGATTTTCCAAAATTCACCCCCTAAGGGGATGAAACGGGGGTCCAAAGTTTGTATGGAGAAACCTATTTTCACGCGGGCGAAGCCGCTGGCACAAGCTAGTGTAAATATAAGAAACTTAATATTTACTATATAACGATAGTATTTATACTAAACCTAATGTAACTATGTGGGTGATTGTATAGCATAGCATAGCATAGCATAGTCGGCCTTATAATGTTCCCACTGTTGGGACTCAGGCCTCCTCTCTAGGAGAGGGAATGGGCCGTAATCCACCACGCTGGCCCAGTGCGGGTTGGTGGATGACACATGTCTTCGAATTTTTGGTTCTAGGACATGCCGGTTTCCTCACGATGTTTTCCTTCACCGTTTTGAGAGCAGTGGTGATGAAATAAATTACACAAAGTAATGCGCCTGGCTGGGTTTGAACCCGCGACCTACAACTCGTAAGTCGGGGCCGTTACCACTCGGCCACCACTGCTCGTATGATTGTATAAAATCGGGTGATTGTATAAAAAAACAAATTATAATTAGGCATTGCAGTATCACAGCACAAATTATTTAAGTACTTTTTGATTTACTTCCAAATGTCTTCCTTGATTAACTTAAATATAGAACTATAAAGGCAAAATTATTGGTAGACCCAAAAAAAAAATATCTTGCGAGATTATAGGAAGCTGCTCTGGATGTCTTTGATTATAGAATATTTCCTTTTACAATGACGTAATATCGTCGTATCCTACGAATAGGGGCGTAACTACATAATAGCAACTTTTCAAGAGACACCTTTTTGTGTTTAATTAAATTAAATATTATCAAATATGTATTAGTGATTTCATATAATGTGTTGATATCTTAAGATTCGGCTAGGATTATTTTCAATAAATTATCTTTATATTTTAAACGCATTTTGTCCCTTAAATCCATATTCTCTGTTGTGTTAATCAATTTTCAATATTGGGTACATTGAAAAAAAACCATAATGGTGATTGTGGTCGTGTTCTATGAAATGGCTATATTGCGATACGAAGTCCTAATTACGTTTGTGTCTTTCTTCTAGTTTCAAATTATGTTTTTGTCTTTTATTTTTCCGCAATTAAAAGGCATAATGTAACTTATTGCTCAAGCCCAGCACTACTTCGCATTATGTAATTAGAATGACATAATTAAGTAGAAAACTCGTTGATGTTATGATATTTGAACTTATTCAATACTACAATTTAACAAAACGCGTTCCGCTGACTAGTGGCCGAGCGGCGCTAGTACGCTCTCTCCGCGCCCGCGAACACTACCATGGCGTGAACAAATAAAAAATGACCAACAAAACGTAACAGCTATTTTAGCTATGCACATGTATAGTAGATACAGTCAGACGAATCAATAGCATTCCATTAGATCAGCACATACCCGATGCAGTACCGCGTCGGAAACGAACGAACGTGTTAAAATTTCTTTAAAAAAAATACAGGCATCCCGCTACTGTTTCGATCGTTAAAATACGCTGAATTCAGATTGGATCCCAATCATGACTGTTTGTAAAAAATAATAATAGTCATAGTAGTAAAATGGATATTAATAAAAGCCACACTGATATTATGAAGGCAAAACTTTGTATGCGTGAGAAGTAAATAACATTAATAGTTTATTACCTCTGCACTCTCAAACGGCTGAACGGATTTAGATGTTTGAAACACGAATAGACCATCTCCTACAATAGAATAATATACTATTTGTTTCGAGTGTATGTTTCCTTGGAATTATCTACTTTCACGAGGGTGAAACTGCTAGCAGAAGCAAGTTTAAGTTACAAAATAAAATCACCCTACTATGTCAAAAGTAAACCACACTTATATGTCAAATATAAAACCACACTACTATGTCAAAATACGCTGAATTTAGATTAAATGTAAATCATGGATGATGTTATTATAATAATATTCTTTTTTGTTAAGTAAGTTTCTTTTAATTTTTTTTTTTAAAGTGGATTGAATTTATAGTTTGAATTAAAGAAAAAGTCAAACCTTAAAGTATGAAGGAAAAAGTTTAGTCAATTGAAAGTGTCTAACACAGTAAAATAGTACTAGTAGTAGTAATAGTAATAGTAGTAGTAGTTTTTGTACACTTACCTTGCGCCTAAACAGAAGGGTAGTCTACGTTACGTCTGAGTAGGGAGGAATCTAATTTCTGATTCTTAACAAAACTAAGAATCTTGTATAAGTTTGTATAATGTTTACTAAACGAAAAACTTCCAAGAATATATTTAGAATTATTATTCTAAGCTCTCAGATCAAAGTTCATGAAATATTTTGTAAAAAAAATAGAATATAATAAGGTTGGCACAGAAGTCGTTCGAGGGATTTGGAAGATCACCATAAATCATCCGAAAAGACCTTTTTAAAACCCTCATTAAAATGCCAAGTATAAGGGCTGAATCATAAAAACGACTTGAAAATAAATTTTGTCTTGTAAAAAGGCTGAAGACTGAATCTAATGGGCGAATGTCTGACATGCTTGCAGTCGAGCCTTAGAAAATTAGCTTCGAGAATTTATAGTCTTGATAGACAATATTATCTTCGAATCACAACAGATTCGATACAAATGTCGAATCTGACATTATTTTTTACAAAACGTTTTAGTTTAGCTATCAATCAATATTTAATAGGGATTACTGAGACAGTTTGCTATAAAAAAATTGCATCGAATTTTGTGATCCTGTTACCTATAAAATACAATTTAAAACAAAGATCTAGAATATAAGAATCTAGTTGCTGCTAAATTAATTATTTTGGCTGTTTAATAAACAATAATTTCCGAATATAATATATTGGGTACTTTTCTCAATTTTCGTTTTTGGGTAAGAAATTTTCGAAAAGTACATAATAATTTATTAAATACTAGCTTTTGCCCGCGGCTTCGCTCCCGTCAACTGATTGCTCTATTCTGCTCTACCCAACTCTACCCTACTCCACCCTACTCTACCCTAATCTACCATACTCTAACCTACTAGCAACTTTTTAATTTTTTTTCTTTCATAAGAACCTTCTCCTGACAATAACAAACACAACAAAAAAAAAGTTAAATCGGTCCAGCTGTTCACGCGTGATGGCGTGACCAAGGGAAATAGGGATTCATTTTTATGTATATACTCGTAGATATATATATGTCGTGGATTGATGGCGCAAGGGTGCGATGGACAGCGCTATCTAACAATTAGTTTCGTAAACTAATAATATCGTCACCGGAAACGCAAGCGGAACCCTACCGCTTGGACATGATCGTTGGTAGAGGGGATGCAGCGAGGACTGGACGTATTTGTTTCCTTTTGTAAAACCGTTATCAAAATAAAATTATTCTGATTCAAATTATCTTTCGTTTGAGTACCCAAGTCAGTGCCCACACCTACCAAGAACTATGTCGGATCGTGATGAAGACCCGATGTTTCACATCTCGGCCGCCCTTGATGCGACATCAGAAGTGGGATACACTCGAACTAAAGAAACTCAAGAAATATTGCAGAATGAATCCATGACGTCACGGTGCGACGAGAATTTACTCCGCACGTTACTGGCTGCTCAAAACCAGAATATGATGTCCCTGATAGAATCCATCAAGGGCCCGGCAAGTACCAAGCGTATTTCTTTGCCTGAATTTGACCCAAATAAGCCGGATGAAGACGCACGTGCCCGGCATACGACAACGGATCTGTACCTATCTGAAGTACCGCTTCAAGGAAGTGCCTTGATCATCACCTTGGGCAAGGCAACCAATGTTACCACTTCAGACCAAAGAAGAAGTTCTTCAAGACCAAAGCCGCCTTCGGACGTCGTCTGTTCCTGATGCCATAAAGCAACAATGGAGGTGCCGGTGCGGCTGGAGGCACGAGCAGTGTTGGGGCAGCGCCTGCGTCAGCAAAGCGCAACGAGACGTGTTGAAGTTTGCTATGTTGGCAATCCCAATAGTACTCTGATGAATCTGGTGAGTCATGTCCATTTTATTATGATTCAGGTGTCGAATGCTCTCTCATCAAAGATTTTGTTGCGTCAAAACTTAGTGGCAAGCTTAGTGTAAATAACATTGTGATAGGTATCGACCATATTAGTTTGCAAAGTACCCTACAAATTTTATCTGAGGTTATGATTAACGACTGGGGCTGAGTGTTGTCTCTCTTTCACTTTAAAGTCTGTAATCACTATTTCGCGGCAAACATAAACCCAGTGTTGTTACATTGAAGGGTTAGTTTAGTGTGTTCAGATTACTTGCGTAAACGAGAGGAGTCGTTGGTGCGACGCCTGTAGTGAATTATCCTCGTTTGCGTTGGTGCGTAAACGGGATGAGTCGTTGGTGCGACGCCTGTAGTGAGTTATCCTCATTTACGTTGGTGCGTAAACGAGATGAGTCGTTGGTGCGACGCCTGTAGTGTGTTATCCTCGTTTACGTTGGTGCGTAAACGAGATGAGTCGTTGATGCGACGCCTGTAGTGAGTTATCCTCGTTTGCGTTGGTGCGTAAACGAGATGAGTGACCGCCGATGATGATGTGACAGAGGTTAATTTAGATGAGATTAGAGAGGAAGCGACACAGAATATTGAGAAAAATGCAAATTATGATAAAAATCGATTTGATCAAAAAAAGGCTCAGGTTTCTAAGTTGGTTATTAATGATTGTTTTGATTGAAAATGAGGAACAAAATTAGATCCTAAATTGAAAGGTCCATTTAAGATTATTGATGTGTTAGACGGGGATAGATACCTACCAAGGGCGCTTGACTCTAAGCGAACTTACAAAAACCCCCATGATCGTGTGAGGAAGATCCCCGATCACCAAGTTTCTCGAGAATTGGATGTCATAGTTGATGACAGTGGTAGTGAAACCAAATCTGATTAAGAATGGCTTGTATACTCATACTCGAAACTCTAGACCGCACCTCATGAGTAACATGTGGCGATGGGTCTAAAAGGAATCGTTGGTGCGATTTCAGTGTGTGTTTAGACCGCACCTCATGAGTAACATGAGGCGATGGGTCTGTAACGAATCGTTGGTGCGATTCGGGTCTGTGTTGGTGCACAGAATGTAGGGAAAGTTAATGGGTTGAGTATGCTTTGCTTATGAATTATGGTAAAGAAATAGAATTGTGAGAATTACCTTGTTTATTCCTTTTAACTTGGTGGTCGGATCTTTTCTAGTGAATTATATTGTGCAGGGAGCACGGTGTACGTAAGCTTAATTACGAGGCATTTTAAGTTGTGAAAGTTGATTATTGTACTTAGATTTAGTAGAAATAAAGTACTAATGAGAATCAGCCACCTTGGTGTCTATTGGCATGATAGCCGAGCTAGTTTACTCTCTGAGCATATTTTGTCCCCAGGTACTACACCCGAGGACGGGTGCTAGTCGTGGATTGATGGCGCATGGGTGCGACGGACAGCGCCATCTAACAATTAGTTTCGTAAACTAATAATATCGTCACCGGAAATGCAAGCGGCACCCTACCGCTTGGACACGATCGTCGGTAGAGGTGATGCAGCGAGGACTGAAGGGAAGCCCGAAAGGTGCGGCATTCTACCTCGGACAGCCTCGGTATACGCTTAGTACCAACGCACGTGTTTGTTTCCTTTTGTAAAACCGTTATCAAAATAAAATTATTCTGATTCAAATTATCTTTCGTTCGAGTACCCAAGTCAGTGCCCACACCTACCAAGAACTATGTCGGATCGTGATGAAGACCCGATGTTTCACATCTCGGCCGCCCTTGATGCGACATATATATAGATGAAACAATATTGTGACCAATTCTAAATCTTCTTATCGTGTTTAAATAAGAAATATTAGTAGTAGATTCGTAATATCAGAATACATCTCTAAGACTTTTTTGAAATTAGTGATTTTTAATCATGAATCTCAATCATGATCTAGAATCTAAGTTTGCATAATATACTGTTTTGTTCCTGTTTTGTTCAGTAACATGCATCGATTTCTATTTCTTTGTGTTCTTAGTTGATGGTACTTAAATATGAAAAAATAACATTATTGATATTTATTTTCCATGCATGTTTAAAAAAAACCGGGCAAATGCAAGTCGGACTCGCGCACTGACGGTTCCGTACAAACTTACCTATGAAAACCGTTCAATTCCCGAATTGAGTTACGTGAGAACGAAGATTTTTCCGAATCGCCAAAAAAATTTTTGTTTGTGACGTAACAACAAATTTACAGTTTTCAGATTTTTTCGTATACATGTGCTATTAGACCTTGCTTTATGCCAAATTTCAGGATTCTAGGTCAACGGTAAGTGTGCTATGAATTTTGATTCCCTTGAGAGTGTCGAAATACACGTTTTTTGCGACATAAACGGCCGTATCTTTTTTTTTCGGTAACTCAGAAGTTTGATTTTTGCACAACTTCGAGGGATCGCAGAACTGAGTATATGGTTTTAATTTCAACTCAATACCTCCACGTGTTCCCGAGATAAAGGGTCTTGACAGACGGACAGACCGCCAACAAAGTGATCCTATAAGGGTTCCGTTTTTTTCCTTTTGAGGTACGGAACCCTAAAAATGCCTAATCTCGCGTGCCAGGTAGTACACATATATTTTAAATAATTACATTTGTACTAAAAGTATAATCGTATCTCTTGCAAACCAGTCACTTTTTTTTGAGATAGGTAATCAATCATCTGATGACTTCTGCCTAGACCGAGAAGGCGTATCAAACTTTTCCACTTATTCTGTGTTCTACAGTTACCTTTTGAGTTCTTTAACTACAGGTTTCCTTTCCAGTTTCCTGTGGCTCTATCAGACATCGGCCCTTTTGGGCCCCTACAGTTTGCTTAACATCTTTTTGAGGAGCGCGTAAAACACTACACGTGCCGTCGATGAAGTGGGCTCGGTTCGGACAGTTACCGGACGAACGAACGGTGAGCTACCATTGCTCGTCATCCGTAAGCCCACGCCTTTGGTAGCCGGGGATCACCCTCTGACTCCCGTCGCCAAGGGCGTCCTGTTGTTGCGGCGGCTGGAGCGTGAGGATGTCAGTTTCCTCACGGCAGCAGCCATCTGCTTGCAGAAGGTGACCGCATGCTATTTCCTCTCGCTTGAGAGGGGCCTGAAGCCTTTCACTATGTCTGAATTGTTTAAGATAAAACGATTTTTGTTTTTTGTCTAGTATTTTTTTTTAAAGGTACGTAATTAAAATGCAGTATTATTATAATACATAATTAATATAATAATAAATTATATACTTAAACACATATTACACTAATATTAGCAAAAGTTTGTGAACATATTGCATTTTTGTTAGCCTTTCGCGCGTCGTGAAATAAGACATAAGTTTTCAACTTTCAAGCAAACGGAGCCGCTAGCAAAAACAAGAGTAGAAAAATAAATGAATACATTAATTTGATTTCATTTTTAAACTTTACTCTTTAAAAAAAAAAAATGTCTTTAACAAATTCGGTACACAATTAATAACTTCACTTTTCATTTGAGACTAATCTATAATATACTAGCGTCTGCCAGCGGCTTCGCCCGCGTGATAATAGTTTTTTTTTTTTTTTTTTTAGATTTAAACTATCCTATCTCTCAAGTTGGATCGAACTGCACATGGTGTGCGAATTTTATTATAATCGGTTAAGTGGTTTAGGAGTCCATTGAGGACAAACATTGTGACACGAGATTTATATATATTAAGACTAGCTGAGCCGGCAAACGTTGTTCTGCCATATAAATAAAAAAAAAATATAAATAAAAAAAAAAAAAATAGATGTTGGCCGATTCTCAGACCTACTCAATATGCTCACAAAATTTCATGAGAATCGGTCGAGCCGTTTCGGAGGAGTTCAAGTTCGAACACCGTGACACGAGAATTTTATATATAAGATAAAAGGAGAAACTGACTGACTGACATATCAACGCATAACCGAAACTTAAACTATAAGAACTAGAAGCGTGAAATTTTGCGCAAGGTTTCTCTTTATAACATAGGCAAGCGCTAAGAGAGAATTTCCTAAAATTCACCCCTTAAGGGGTGAAATGGGGGTCCAAAGTTTGTATGAGTAATCTACTTTCAGGCAGGGTTAGCTAGTAAATCATAAAAAGGTACCACAAACAATTTTTCTAACAACTTGTAAAATTAAATTTATTCCAGCTTGTTACTTTCCATTATGTCCCCTGAGCCATATGCTTATGCATTTTGAAATATACTCAATCTACAAGTTAGCTCCAATGCAAAATTAAAGGAAAAACTTTTTTATAATTTTATGTGTTAAAGTTAATGCCAACAACCTAGGTAATCTTTATCCCAGCTGGACATAGGACTCTCTTTTCATGTGCTTTCATGTTCCTATACCACTCTCATTCAGGTTCTACAACTTATCATTAAGGTCATCATCATCATCATCAATTTAGCCAAAAGACGTCCACTGTTGGACATAGGCCTCCCCCAAGTGTAGCCACAATGAACGGTCCTGTGGGTCTCACATCCATCGTATTCCCGCAACCTTTCTTCCGGTACGTGGTCGCCATTCCAGAACCTTTCTGCCCCAACGGCCATCCGTTCTGCGAGCAATGTGCCCTGCCCATTGCCACTTAATTTTGGCGATTCTTCATGCTATGTCGGTAACCTTGGTTCTTCTGCGGATATATATCCTCATTCCTGATTCGATAACGCCTGGAAACTCCGAGCATAGCCCTTTCCATTGCCCTTTGGGTGACATGTGCCTTGATTATACGAAAGAGTTACCGAGAGCTTGGAACGCAAGGGGCAACTGAAGAAACACAGGTAGATTTTAATCAGTAAAAATATGACACTTCCTTTGGTTCCATAAACGGCGGGTTATTTATTGATTTCCCTCCAAAAAAAAAAAAATATTAAGTTAATGAAGACACTTTCCAATTTTGAGAGAAATTTAAATTCTTACTGAAATCCTTTCATTTGATGTCCCTTTTAACCCTTATCATGAAGAATTTTTCATTACTAACCCTTTAACCACCCGCGTCGGATTGGTCATGTGTTTGAGACTGGGTACTCCATCTCGTTTAGCTCTTCAACCCCTATAGGAGACAGAAGGGCTGACGAGATGGAGTATTTGGTCGTAGATGTGTGACCTTGGCAGAATAAACGAAAATAAGTGTTTGTCTGTTTCTTTATGACTGGCCTGTTGGTCTAGTGGTTAGTGGCCCTGACTGCTATGCCGGAGGTCGTGGGTTCGATTTCCACCCAGGACAAATGTTTGTGTGATGAGCACAATCATTTGTTCTGTGTCTGGGTGTAATTTATCTATAATATGTATGTATTTAGAAATATTTAAGTATGTTTATCAGTTGTCTAGTACTCATAACACAAGCTCTGCTTAGCTTGGGACTAGACGGCGATGAGTAATAGTTGTGTGAATATTATATTTTAATCAATTTATCATGCTTTGGCATTAAGAGGGATCTTCTCGATCCGTTTATAGTCAACGTGAGCATGGTTTAAGAGCTTATTGTTTCATCCACCGCAATGTTTGATAAAGAGCCTACGCAAAAAAGAGACATAACGCCTGAACGCTCTGTTTGCATTCGGTAATTACTTCATTTGCTCGAATATTACTAAAAAAACTATGATCAGGTTCCTACAAAGATGTTTTTTTAAACCTTAGAAACTTCTGAAAAAAAAAAGTTCTTAATTCAAAATCTCGATTAAATGTGTACTACAATTGTTTTTAAAGATATTTTTTTTTCTTTTTAATGAATGAATGATATATTTATTTGCAAGAATATAGGTAACTAACAAGTTCTTAACATTTGGTGGGGTCTCACTATATTCGGCATTTCAGCCGTACAAATATTTAGATTTTACATCTTTAGCATGCAGTAGGTAATTTAATTTATGAAGGATCTATACAAATATACAAAATAGCAGATTTTCAGAGGTTTCTGGTTTCATTTACTGGATTAGTTTTACATAAAATTATGTTTAGATATTCAATAGAAATCAAGATAATATCTACCTTTCTAGATATCTCTATCTAGATATCTATCTTTCCAAACAATCAACAGAAAGATGTGAAATAACGTCATAATCACGTAAAAGAGGTTATTTGGAAATGTACCTCGGGTTGGTCGCTCTTAATGCTATTATTCCATCAGCAGATTAGTGGGCACTTTTACATAGCGATATACTTTAATTATCTCACCACTAACTAACGAAGGTCGTCGGTGTAATGGCCACATCATTAATTATATTGACCTTTTTATTTCTAAACTACTGACCCGTGTCCATTTTGTTGGGCTCCAAACATTTTAACGTAAAAAATATTATAAATCACAATTAATTTAGCCTATGTCACTCATAAGTAATGTAGCCATTATCTAGCTCATAAAAAAAAAAGAAAAAAAAGTAAACAGGCTGCACATTTGAAAAAAAAAAAAAAAAGTAATGTAGCTTTTTCCTGGTGAAACCATTTTAAAAATCAGTTCAGTAGTTCCAGAAATTACTTCTTTTAAAGAAACTTACAAACTTGCAAACTTTACCTCTTCATAATACCAGTGTAGTGTGTGTGTGTGTGTGTATGTGTATGTGTATCCAATACCACACACACACACTGTGTATGCACCTTTACAGCAAAGATAGGCTTTATTAGTCACATCAGAGCACATGATCGCAACCCGTAGTTGCACAAAATCAGAAACCAGTCACCGTAGCCGAAATCGGCTAGGGAGTATATATGTTACGGCTAATACCCGAAGTGCGACTACACCTAGTTTTAGCCGGTTAGAACTAGGTGTAGCCACTTACTCTTGGTTAAACCTAGTACGAGCCGATTGTTTTCGGATAAATCTAGGTCTAGCCTTCATCATGCCGGCTACAACTAGTTCCAGCCATTCCCTGTTGGATAAAACTAGGTCTATCCGATATCATTCCGGCTAGAACTAGGCCCAGACAATCCCTGTTGGATAAAACTTAGATGCATGTCCCGCCAAGCCTTCCGCCCCGCGTCACACTCATGACTCACAGCATCTGCAGCAGCGGCGCGGGGTGGAGGGCATAGCGAGGCACGCGCCTCTGCAGGTTGTGAGCGCCAGGTGCTGCTGATCTACTGCAGGTCTACTAGCGAGTGTGACTCACAGCGTCTGCAGTAGCAGCGCGTGTCTTAGTTTTATCTAACAGGGATTGGCTGTACATAGTTGTAGCTGGCATGCTATCGGCAGAGCTTTTTTAGATATTAAAAAAACATCCAATAAAAAGAAACGTAGAGAGTTTTTTTATTCTTATAAATCACATTGTAATAATTAACACAAATTATTAGGAGTACAATTTTTAATATAATAGGAACAATCAGGAACATTTTTTTAACAACAGACAATAAGTAGTTGCATATTATAATATAAAGAATGTTATTATAATTATAAATCACACTTTTATAAAGTAACATAAACTATTTATTAGAACAACTTAAACTTGAGTGACATTTTGAGTTGCACAAAATACCAGCAGCTTTGCAGAGGCACTTTTTGTTGCCACATTTGGTTTTGCAGTGGCATCTTTTATAGCCTTGCCCACCAGAGGTCGATTGTGCATTGGATTGGGCAAGAGTAAGTGGCTACACCTAGTTTTAACCGGCTAAAACTAGGTGTAGCCTCACTTCGGGTATTAGCCGTAACATATATATATATACTAGTGTACACTAAAATGTTAGAGAAGTAAAATCGTATGTTTATAAGACGTCAGATATTACCTTATCATTAAGTGTTGATATAATTTCAAAATTCTTTCCCTGATATAAAGCGATTGCAGCTATATCACTTGGTATCAAAGGTTTTCATACCTGGAAAACACACGTTTCTTGTCGGTTCATCATTATAGCTAAAAGTTTACATAGGTTTTCTTCAAGCATTATATATATGTAGAAGACCTTCTATTGCTTCGTCTTTCGGTAAGCGGTCGCCACTTCAAAACCTTTCAGCCTCACTACCAACTGTTCTACTTCTTCTTCTTAGCGTGTCGATGGCAAAACTAATTAAATTCCTTGCTTGGCCCAGTATTCGGCCACTGCAGTGCCGTCCACTGATGCTGCCATTAGGTCCCTACGTGAACAGGTAACAAGGCACGTGATGCAGGATCGAAGGTGGGACGTGGTCTGTGGAGAGACGCCGCACAAAGACTGAAGATCGGAACCGTCCGAGAACCCCCATCTGTGAAGATTGTATTTGCTGCGCCCAACTTGGGTGCGGAGTCTATTTAGAATTTTCCAGGTGGGCCATGGCAACTCGTGTCCAGGAGATAGGCTCTCCGACGGCTAGACAAAATCATCAGGAGGTTTACACTTCTCCCGCCAGAGGTCGCATCTCTCCGAGGTGGTGTTACCTCTGTTCTGCTAGCAATATCCTACTGTCTGTTTAGCACTTCTTCGGGTAATTTCGGTGGCTTTGGTTCTCCTTCGGATAATTTCATTTCTGATTCGATCACGCAAAGTAATTTCGAACATAGTCCTTTCTATAATCTCCATTTTTGTAGGATAGGCTGCGAGAAAAAGCTAATTTTCATATAAATTGAATATTTATTTTAATTAAATTAAATCTTATACACAAACAACGTAAACTTAATATTTATTTACCTACTGTCTGCGAAATTTAACTAGATTGTTTTATTTATAAAAGTAATAGAATGCAAACAAATAAATACCGTATTTCATTTAATTAAACTTTCGTTTGTAATGGTTTTAATACGTTGTCTTAAAGTTCAATTACTCAGCTTAGAACTAAACATTAAATTTTACGAGTCGTATCGTAAACAAACAATTACGAACTTTAATCTGTGTTTAACAGGTTGAACAGTCTCATTATTTTCTTATTAAAATATAGAAGTCTGCTTAATTTTGCAGTTTAGTTTTTGGATAGTAAATCATTAGATAACTTCTCCCAATCTGATTAGTGTGGGAGGGAGTGTTAGACTCAGTGTTCATTCGACTGGCCTGTTGGTCTAGCTAGTGGTTAGTGGTCCTGACTGCTATGCCGGAGGTCGTGGGTTCGATTCCCACCCAAGACAAATGTTTGTGTGGTGAGGACGATCATTTGTCCTGTGTCTGGGTATAATTTATCTATAATATATATGTATTTAGAAATATATAAGTATGTTTATCAGTTGTCTAAGGACAAATGTTTGTGTAATGAGCACGATCATTTGTTCTGTGTCTGGGTGTAATTTATCTATAATATGTATGTATTTAGAAATATATAAGTATGTTTATCAGTTGTCTAGTACTCATAACACAAGCTCTGCTTAGCTTGGAACTAGACGGCATTGTGTGATAGTTGTGGAATATTATTATTAAAAAAAAACAGTTGCCCTTAGCGTTTCAGGTCCGCGGTAACCCTTTTAAACAATCGTATCCAATATGGTGGTAGGTGGTTATCACCACCTAAAAACCTGTGGACTAAGAGAGGTATTAAACTCAAAACTCAAAGCATTTATTTCAAATAAACCATTACAGACACTTTTCAATGGTTAAGAAGTCGATCAGTCAGAAAAATAAAGCTAATTGCTCATTCCACATGATTCAATCTCTAAAGAAGATCGTGCAAGAAGCTCAATGGTGCTATAAACTGATGCCAGGTGGGATCGCAGTCAAGCACTGGTTTATATAAATAAAAAAAAAAATAAGAGAGAAGAAGAAGAATTACTCCATGACACTCGCACTTGCATAATTTGAAGAAATGCTTCTAAAATAGACATTATAAAATATTACAGTTTTTAATTACAAACGTATTTATTATAAATTTGTTACCTTACTGGAGATAAAACTGTAATATTTTAAGACCTGTTTTAATACAGTCACGAGCTGTTAATGATGGAATAAAAAATTGTAAAAGGGAGTGCGCGGGGTCTGAGCGGGTGAAAGGGCGAGTCCTGAGCCGCCATTCTAATTTGCGATGACGCAGTGCCAAATCCAATGCGACGGACTGCGCGCGCTTCCTTACCTAAAAATATTGTTCTCCAACCTACATTTTGGAAATATAAATCCTTTCGCTCAACGCTGCGTTTTACCATTGTTCCACACGCTTAACAGTGGTCCTTCGAGCCGGATCGCGAATGTTCAATACTCCGCCGCCAAAGAGAAGCATGGTAAACACCCGCAGTACCACCAGTAGACTGAGGGAGAAGGAGGAGTTGGAGGCGAAGTTACAAACGGTAACCGGAGCGCAAGAAATGCCACCACCTACACCAGTCAAAAAAAAGGATGATGAACCTAAAGGGAAAAGTTCTTGTGCTGCGAGTGTGGTGAAGTTGGAACGAACTGGAAGACAAAATCCGCCCTCACACACATCACGTCAGTCGGTCGTCAAGTCCAAGAAGCCATCATCATCACAACAATCGATACAAGCTCAGAAAAAGAGACTGGAGCTAGAAGCAGCCCAGGCGAAGGCGCGCATTGAAATGGAACTGATCGACAAAAAGTTGGCGGCGGACCTAGCAGAACTTGATGAAGAATACAGTCCACCATCAGAAACATCGGAGCAAAATAACGGCGCGGGTGACATTGAAAAATGGTCAAAATGGATTTGCTTATTAAAATCATTACAATATGTTAGCTTGCCGAGGCACTATGCGGCTGCTACCACGGGAGTGAGTGAGAAGACAGATAAAATCTCCCCGCCATCCGACTCAAGCGCCACGAATATTGCTACGAATGTAGCAGACGCGACATCGGCTACGAGCGCTACGACGCACAGCTGTTGCAAAATCAATGATGGAAAGGTCGTGACTCAAGATAATTATTATAGAAACCTACAGATGCATATATGTTGTGACACGTCTAGTAAAGCAATTTGCGCCGTCGCGTACTGGCGATGGATTGAAGACAAAGATAATACACGCGTAGCGTTCATCGCGAGTAAATGTCGGGTTGTAGGAAACAAACCCATAACTATTCCACGCTTGGAACTTCAGGCGGCTGTCCTTGCGGCTAGACTAGCAGACTCAGTAGCTAGAGAACATACTATGATCCCTGGAAAAGACGACCGAGTCAGAATGATTCGGTTAAAGACCAAAACCGGAATGTTAACCAGACCGGTCACGCGTGTCGCTCGAATACCAGTTGATGGTGAGTGCTGCTGAGGCAGCACTGGGGTGGGGCGTGTTAATGATGGAATAAAAAATTGTAAAAGGGAGTGCGCGGGGTCTGAGCGGGTGAAAGGGCGAGTCCTGAGCCGCCATTCTAATTTGCGATGACGCAGTGCCAAATCCAATGCGACGGACTGCGCGCGCTTCCTTACCTAAAAATATTGTTCTCCAACCTACATTTTGGAAATATAAATCCTTTCGCTCAACGCTGCGTTTTACCATTGTTCCACACCCTTAACAACGAGCAATAAGATATATATATACATACATACATATTCAGCCTTTTAATGTTCCCACTGCTGGGACTCAGGCCTCCTCTCTCTAGGAGGGAAGATATATATATATATATACATTATCACATTTTTAATCACCTTAAACTAAAAAAAAGTAGTGTGTGTGACTTTTTATTTTAATTTACCATGCCAATAATTTTATGATAGTCACAACTATGTCAAAGTGGTACGAATTTTAGGACACTGCTCGTTGCACTCCATCTCTTCATACTCTGTGCACAAAATGAGAGACAAGAGGTAAGCAATGTTGTTTTGCTCGCCGTGTTGTATGAATGAGCATTTTATTCGCTTTAAATCCTAATTTTGTAGACCGTTTAAAACCATTTTAAAAAGCTTAATGTTGGTAAGCGTTATATTAAATTTTTTGTACTCGCGTATATTAATTTTGGTCTGCTGCATAATTTTATTGGGCACTTTGTTTCTCCCGTAATAACCGAAATTACACTTTTTTGAATAATATAAGAATATAAAATAAATTTTCTCTTTTGTATAGTAGATAGTTTTCAACTATCTTTTGGGCATTCATTTTGTGTAATTTATCTTATTTCAGATTATCCCGAAAACACATTAATTCTACAATATATTACGAGAATTATCTGAGAAAAAGCTCAATACATAGTAATTTTACACACGAATGCTCTTATACTCCTAGTCTAAAAAAAGCATTAGTCTGAAAAGGGATTTTAAGGGTCAGGCTGGAGCAAACCCTACTTATCTGTCTGAACAAGAAGTTCATCAAAAAAGTACTCAGGTTTAGATCTCGCTGTGAAAGCATTTACTGGGAGTACTATTTTTATAAAATCTCGATAATAACCTAAAACCTAGCACATTTTTAAATTGAAAACTATTGTTATTACTCTTTTATTTTGAGGTGGAAAATCACCATTAGGTGATTAGGTCATTCCAATTATTAAATTTGAGAACGTGTCAAACTTTTTAGTTAGTAAAAGCTTGATACGTGTGTTCAGATGGCGCGTAGTTTTCCACGCGCGCCTCAAAGAGATTTCAGCAAACCGTAGGGGCCCAGCAGGGTCAAAGCCTAGTGGGGCCATGGATTGTGTGAAAGAAAACTCTGAGGCCCTAGAATGAAGGCAAAGAAGGAACAGGAGTGGGTTTTAGTCAGTAAAAGTTGGACACGTTTCCGTTTTTCCCAAGAGCGGGAGTCATTAAACGATTTCCCACCTAAAGAAAAAAAACCTGTGTTTCTTCAGTTGCCTTTTGCATTTCGTTGCCATCCATGGTAATTCTTTCGATCATTCCCGCAGCACATTCTTAATACTCTACCTACACCATCATTCCATTCTTTAAATGTCATTCTAATGTCCTCGGTTCCTTGTGTTCTTTGTCCATGTGTTACCCGCGAATTTTCTGGTTGATAACAAAGAAATGAAAGAAAGCAAAAGAGTTGTGTTCATCTTAAACTGCTGAACAGCGCAACGTTGGAAGGCCTCCCACAAGGTGGACCGATGATCTGCTGAGAGTCGCGGGAATGCGGTGGATGCAAGACTCACAGGACCGTTCGTTGTGGAGATACTTGTGGGAGGCCTATGTCCAAAAGTTGACGTCCTACGGCTAAAATGATTCTGATGATTATTACTGTATTACTACTATTATTATTTGTTGGTGTATAACTTCTTCACGCTTCCCGTTCCCTTGGGACAATTTTTTACTTTCACACGCGCAGAGCCGCTGGCAGGAGATAATTTAATATTATAAAGGCAAAAGTCTGTATGTATGAATGTGCATTTGTAACTCCTTCACGCCAAACTGGTTGAACGGATTTGCTCAAATTTTAGTACACGACCCTGCCCTGGAAAGTACCCTATGAGCTCATAGGGTACTTTATATCCCGGGAGTATGTTCACTTAGGGTAAATTTCTACATTTACGTGACCGTAGTCGCTGGCATGACATATCATGACATGAAAAACAATGTCCCATCTTCCATCCTGCATCACGTGCCCTGTTACCCGTTCGCGTAGGGACCTAATGACAGCATCAGCGGACGGCATTGCCGTGGCAGAATACTGGGCCAGGCAAATAATTTAATGACAGCATCAGCGGACGGCATTGCCGTGGCCGAATACTGGGCCAGGCAAAGAATTTAATGACAGTATCAGCGAACGGAATTGCCGTGGCCAAATACTGGGCCAGACAAAGAATCTAACTAGTTTGCCATCGATGCGTTAAGAATAATAAGCTGCTTGCAGAAGCTAAAATAAATGTGAGTAGTTAAATATGTATGCACATAGATATCCATGTATACATGTATTGGAAAACAAGTCTATAATTAGATAGAGGTGCCATAGCAACCCTCTTGCATGAGCTGTTTCCATACCATAATCTTATTTGTAGCCTACAAACAAATATTTAGTACTCGTCCGTGATATAACCCTGGATGCCAGTATTTAATGAACAAATAACTGCTACTTAGCAACAGAGATAATTAAAGTAAATATTATGTCCAACTTATGCCACTGACATTTAAATTTAGGTGACACGTGACAAAATCGTGTGTAACCCTCTTATCACTTGTTTTTGTACTACAGATGACAGTTTAAAGTGTGTTTCCATCACGCGAAACAAAGTCCGAATGAGTTTTTATCTCTTTTGATGTTCATTTTATGTGTGTGAACTTTGACTTTTTGTTAGAATGTTAATCTATTTTAGAAATGATTAGAACTTAACTATTAAATTGTTTCGTTACATTGATTGTATATATGATTAACACGTGTTGACTATAAAGTTTTGTTATGACCCGTGTCACTTTATTTATCTTGATGATTTCTGGCTGAGTAGTGAACGACGGATTAGTACCTACTTTTTGAGGTGGAAAATCATCAGATTGACAATTTTCTCCCGTAATGAGTAGAGCGAGAGGTGTTTCTTCAGTTTTCCTTTTTGGGCCGCGGTAACTCAAGATAAGACCGCCGTTGTACCTACCCATATACCAGGTTTCACGACAAAAGGTATCGATATAGTTATACGTACCTATCCAGTTTGTCAAACAAAAAACCTTTTGAACTCTTTTGAGTAAGGATTGTAACCACGCCAACAGAACTAAGCTCATATTGTAACATTTCGTGTCTACATTTGGCTGGCGTTAATCCCGGCTTTTAGAAGGGTTCGCCTTTTCATCTTATTTTTACATCTACACTAATATTATAAAGAGGTAAATTTTGTTTTTTTTGTTTGTAGGAGGTAATCTCTGAAAGTAATGGTCTGATTGTTAAAATTTTTTCACCGATAGAAAGCTGCATAATTCCTGAGTGACATAAGCTATATATTATGTACGCGGGCAAATGCTAGTTTTAAATATAAAAGGTATCTAAAGGCCTGTCAAGATCACCAGGCGTAATTTTATTTTGGCGTTTTTGTTTTACTAATTAATTGGTAGTAACTAATATTTAAATAATTAGGTACGTTTTAGTTCATTAAACCTCGAGCGAACGCCGGCGTTCGAACCTCATTGTCTTTCTATTGTGTCTCTAATTACGCTACTCAATAGGTTAAGTTAAGACCGAATGACGTACGCACGTACAATGGTCCACACAGGACTAAGTGCGGAAACCACACATAAATAGATAGATAGAAGACCGAATGACTGAGTGTATTTCTAATCAAGCAAGGTCCATGGTCGACCACATGATCATTTACCAATTGGATGAAATAATGCCCATAGCCTACCAATAAAAAAACGGCCAAATGCGAATTGGACTCGCATATTATGAAGAGTACCATTTACCTTAGCTTATACCTTACTTTTTGCGAAATATCGAAATTCTAGGTAAATGGTAAGCTTATGGGGACGTTATAAACTTAGAAATGTACATATTATTATGAATTGAAGAATTCACATTGGTAACTATATGCCTGGTTTCGAACCCACTACCTCAAGCATGAGAAGCGGACATATTATTAACCTTGTATGGGCTATGGTTACAAAAAACGTGATTTTTATTTAACCATTATTGTTTCATTATTTTTTGTTAGGTAAAGTAAAAATACTTTGTGAATTTCAATTATCTACCAATGACAGTTCCTCAGATGCAATCCGTTGACATACAGACGGATGTTTAGTAATATCCTTAAGAAAGTAATACAACTTTTTGTATTTTTTTTTAATTTGAGTAAAATACTTTGAATTAGTATTATTTTTGGGAGAGACAGGACAGTAAAAACATCGATACTTCGTTAAAATTGTGTAGTGTACGGTCCTAAATTGGTTGTTTCCTATGGAGAAGAACTGGCAAGAAACTCCATGGTTACTCTTTTAAAAAAAGTGGTTGATGTTACAATATTTCTATATTATAATATTAATAAATATTATGTAAGAACAGTGTAGAACAATCAATATTGTACCCAAAAGCACAATAAAAATAATCAAAATAAAAAAGTGAATCATCGTAATAGGAAGTAATCTAAGAATTCGTGGAGTCTACAGTGTTCTCACATTCGCATTATAAAAAAGAAGCTATATAAAAAAAAGTAAGAAAAATATGGATAATTACAACTATCAATAAATTATATGTTAACAAAATAAATTACTAACGAATGTAAGTTAGTTGAAGTCTAAATAATTTAAAAAAAAATTATATATTAGAACAAAGATGGAGCAGTTAATAGACACAATATTAATGAGTTACCAGGGCGCCACGTGTGCAGAAGTAGTCATTGCCAAACAAGCGTGTCTTCGACATGGTCTTTAACCTTATAGTACGCTTTTTTGGTTAGGAAATGCTAACATGAGTTTTGAATTTTCCCTCGCTACGTTCAGTTACCGCCTTTGGCAGCTTGTTATAAACGCGTATGCTGTTTACTAAGAATGACTTACTGGTCTTAGCTAATCTCCATTTGGGTAATACAATTTCGTGTTTACTACGCGTATTTTTGTTATGAAAATTGCTTCTAATTTTAAAGAGTCCTAAGTTTTTACGAACATACAAAATGCTTTCTAAGATATAAAGAGAAGGCAGAGTCAGTGTATCAATTTAATTAAATTTATTTCTGAAGGACTCGTGAGAACCCATTTTATAAATACCCCGGATTGCTCTTTTTTGCAATATGAAAATTGAGTCTACATCAGCTGCAGATCCCCAGTTAAACAGTTAAATGCCATAAGACATAATACTGTGGTAATAAGCATAGTAAACTAACCTAGCTATGGCTACATCTATCAATTGCCTTATTTTTCTTACTGATTGAAAGAGTTATAATATGAGCGCTCCACTGCAGTTTAGAATCGATAGTTATACCTAAGAACACAGTTTCCGTAATTATATCAAGTTTTTTGCCGTCAAGAATTAGACTGACGCCAACTAGAGGGAAATTCGGTAATGAAAACTTTATAAATTTCGTTTTATTCGCATTTAATAAGACATTATTAGCTGCGAACCATTTCGAAAGAACAGCCAGACATTGGTTTACATGCAAGACATCCCCATCTTTTCTATCTGCTTTAAAAATAAGAGAAGTGTCATCAATATATAGAATTATATCAATTAAATTAGCCATTATGTAAGGAAGGTCATTAATATAAACTAGCTAGCTAGCTGTTATAATCATACATAATGATTGCGTAGTGAAACGACCCCTTAAAGTAACTGAGGCCGATTTACCGGTGACAATGAACTATGACATAGGTTGAGATACTCGTATCTTCTACATATACATTTGAATAACTGTTTAAAAATTAATTTGTTTAAGTTGCGAAATAATACTGTTTGTAAATAATATTCAGTGATTCATGATTTTATCACACAATTTGAGGTCAAAAATGTATCAATTCAATTCGTTGGTTATTTTGATACAGAACGTCAAGCAACAAGATTTGATGGACTAAATCAAGTTCTTAGTCATTAGCCCTTAGTAAACCATGGTTACTTTCATCATTATTGTCGTTTCAGCCGATCATCAATCGGCCACTGTTGGATATAGGCTCTGAGGCCCCTAAGTGTTGCCACTACGACCGATCTTGTCTCGCATCCATCGGATTCCTGCGTGGAGGCCTACCGCGTCTATGTACGTGGTCGCCACAATACTTATGAGTGCCATCGACATCACAGTTCTGCGAGCAATGTGCCCTACCCACGGTCCCTTAAGTTTGGAGGTTCTTCGTGCTATGTTGTTAACTTTGATTCTCCTACGGATATCTTCACTCCTGATTCGATCACGCAAGGAAACTCCAGGCCAAGGAGGAGGCCGTCCGCCCCAGACGCCAGGATTCCGATCCCGATTACCGGCCACCGTAGGCGCGGGCTTGTGGACAGCGAGCAATGGGTAGCTCACTATCCGAACGTCCGGTAACCGTCCGGACCCAGCCCAAGTCGTCGACGACGCGTATTGTTCCACGCGCGCCTCAGGGAGATGTCAGCAAATCGTAGGGGCCCAGCAGGGTCGAAGCCTACTGGGGCCACGGGTAGTGTAAAAGTGAAACCCGGGGCCCTGGGACGAAGGCAAAGAAGGAACAGGAGTGGGGTTTTAGTCAATAAAAGTCTGACACTATCTCTCGCTCCGTCCAAGAGCGTGATTTGTCATAAGATGATTTTCCCACCCAATAAATAAAAAGTCAACCATGCTTACTTTAGAATTACAGATTTGTTATTGTGTAACATTAACGTCTTTATCTAAATGTTATGTAACCAACTATTTACTATCTTTCAAAATTCCAGATAATTGACCTATGACAGGTTAATTATCGAGCAAGAAAAGTAGAGTAAGAGGCAGTTATAAAACTTTAGATTCGAAATTGTAAACAAAGAAAGTTCCGCTCGTGTATAATATCTATATATAACTATATACCTATATAATAATCATAATATGAATGAAATAATTACGAATTCTGTTAGTTTGTTTACAATGATTGTTTAAAGAATTTAAGAAGATTATTCAATCAATGCATGACTAGTGTTAGCGATTTTTATGATTAGTTACATATATTATGATTGTTTTCTGTATTAGCAACATTAAAATGTATTTATTTTGCACTGACAACTGGAACGTTATGCGATTTGACAGCTCAGTGCTATGACAGTTGACAGAGGTTATAAAATAACGCGCTGCGCTGTCCTGACACATTCCATTCCGGTTTTCGGGGTAAGCAACATCTCAGAGTAAGTGCTACTATATAATTATTATTATTTTAAATGGTATTGATTTATGACATTTGTAATGATTGTGTGCTGTCAAGGCAAAAGTATAGAGGGTGTGTTACCCGTCTTGGTCGTTTTATTTAAAACCTTCCCGCTACACTATATCTAGGTACACTAAATAAGTTTCTTATGCAATCTTTCTCTAAAGTTAACACATTAGTTTAACAATTCAGAAGTGGGATAAACGAGTCGTTTATTTAAATGCATTCGTTTATCCCGCCCACAAGCGATTTTTTTTCCTAAACTGCATCTTCTACTTTTGCTTTGAAAGTACCTACGTATGTAGGCACCGTTACAATGTTGTTGATAAAATAGTACCTATCTAAGCGGGCATAGTGATGTGTACTTTAAAATGGTGAACTTTAAAATATTCAGGCTTATCGCTTTTGTTGTACTACCTTATTCAATATGAGTTTCTTCTGACACCACCACACGTGCCTTGCCAGGGCTACACTCTGGAGGTACTACCACACCACCACACGTGCCTTGCCAGGGCTACACTCTGGAGGTACTACCACACCACCACATGTGCCTTGCCAGGGCTACACCCTGGAGGTACTACCACATCACCACGCGTGCCTTGTCAGGGCTACACTCTGGAGGTACTACCACACCACCACACGTGCCTTGCCAGGGCTACACTCTGGAGGTACTACCACACCACCACGCGTGCCTTGCCAGGGCTACACTCTGGAGGTACTACCACACCACCACGCGTGCCTTGCCAGGGCTACACCCTGGAGGTACTACCACACCACCACGCGTGCCTTGCCAGGGCTACACCCTGGAGGTACTACCACACCACCACACGTGCCTTGCCAGGGCTACACCCTGGAGGTATTACCATACCACACGTATGTTAATCTATTGAATACCTAAGGACAACTCGGGGTGTGTTCAGATGGATTAGGGACCGGTTTTGGATCACTGTTAAATGACCGTAGCAAACATATCTACCAACTTATGAATCGTTGTTACCATGACCTGCGTTCTGAGCTTACTTATAAAGTAAATGAGCAGACCAGTAATACTTTTGATTAGGAATAATCTAAATGCAACTAAAGAGGACAGTTAATAGTATTGACACTTATTGAAATTAAAATTAGGTAAATTAATATTATATGGATTGCCTGTTGACAGATAGTCTGACATTTATTACATTTGCCTCCTAGCTTTAGCCCGCGGCATGCCCGCGTACATATTAATATAGCCTAGGTCACTCAGGGATACAGTGGCTTTCTATGTGTGAATGCAATCGGACCATTGAGGGATCTGTTCAGGACCATTGAGAGGCCTGTTCAGGACCATTGAGAGGCCTGTTCAGGACCATTGAGAGGCCTGTTCAGGACCATTGAGAGGCCTGTTCAGGACCATTGAGGGGCCTGTTCAGAACCATTGAGGGGCCTGTTCAGGATAAACCAATTGGCTTTATCAGGCAATTGTTTAATAACTAATAATTGTTTTTCATTACAGGCAGGACATTTGAGGGACCTGTCTGTTTATATTAGAGGCAGGACATTTGAGAGGCCTGTTTGTTTTTCATTAGAGACAGGATATTTGAGGGGCCTGTTTGTTTTCCATTAGAGGCAGGACATTTGAGGAGCCTGTTTGTTTTTCATTAGAGGCAGGATATTTGAGGGGCCTGTACGTTTGTCATTACATGATAGCGACAAGAAATAAGTAACATAGATTTGTAACTTGACTTCTTGACATTTCAAAAGTGCCTGTAAATTGTTTATTTGAAATAAAATGCTTTGAATCTTTGAATCAGTAGACGCAGGACATTTTAGAGACCTGGTTTTGAATGACTGTATAAAGAATAAGATAATGATTTGTAAGAATAATAATATATATTTATTGAGCAAAAAAGTAAAATCATGTATACACAATTGATAAGCAATTGTGCTACTTTTACATAACAACTAAATAATGCAATCAATTGTGTCTAAATAGTAATTGGTAAATTGATAATTATGTTTAGTCTCGTTCCTAGGTACAGCAACCAGTGTATGAATAATCTAAAGTTTTATTCGCTACTGTAATAGATATCTGTTTGCTTTATTGCTGTTATTCTTTTTTTCTTGTCTCATTATTTTGTGTATAACACCAATTTCTTTATTCTTTCACATACGAGGTCGTATTTGTAATACGGATGGCCGACTGTTAGCGATTTTTATGATTAGTTACATATATTATGATTGTTTTCTGTATTAGCAACATTAAAATGTATTTATTTTGCACTGACAACTGGAACGTTATGCGATTTGACAGCTCAGTGCTATGACAGTTGACAGAGGTTATAAAATAACGCGCTGCGCTGTCCTGACACATTCCATTCCGGTTTTCGGGGTAAGCAACATCTCAGAGTAAGTGCTACTATATAATTATTATTATTTTAAATGGTATTGATTTATGACATTTGTAATGATTGTGTGCTGTCAAGGCAAAAGTATAGAGGGTGTGTTACCCGTCTTGGTCGTTTTATTTAAA
The DNA here is from genome assembly GCA_905147345.3 of Mythimna impura. Classification (NCBI taxonomy): domain Eukaryota; kingdom Metazoa; phylum Arthropoda; class Insecta; order Lepidoptera; family Noctuidae; genus Mythimna; species Mythimna impura. The sequence goes on along the minus strand of LR990357.1, from coordinate 13,553,108 downwards.
ACCTTCCCGCTACACTATATCTAGGTACACTAAATAAGTTTCTTATGCAATCTTTCTCTAAAGTTAACACATTAGTTTAACACTAGTATGTTTAGAAAATATATCCTGAATATATTTGCCTGACCCAAAAGGTAAAAATGACAGACCAAAGTGTCAATAGTGTGGCCGATATGAAACTTTGATTATAATATGACCGAAAGGATTTGCACCCCTATCCAAGTTACAACCGTTTCGTTTCGATTATCTTTTCATTGATCGCCTCGAGTTGGCCACGTGACTGAGCGTTGAGATGACGTCAGAACAAAGGAATCGAAGGCGTAGCCAACTCGAGATCGACGAAAAAAGAATCCAAACGAAACGGTTGTAACTTGGCTAGGGGGGCTGTAGTGGGGACTGTGTACCGTTAAGGTTGTCACATACGATGAAGTTAGGTTTCTAGGTAAACGTGCTCACCGTTGATCATATCACCGCCGCGCTTGTCACTAGGGGAGGTTGTCTAGTAACAAACAAGAGCCGATCAATAATTAAAAAAAAATATAGTGCTTTAGAATATATTTCACAATATTGCCAAACTAAGATGTTATGTGCCCGTGACTACTAGTACTATTATCTCAATGTACATAGGTAGCAGTGGTAATAATATAATAATAATATATTATTCCACAACTTTTACACAATGCCATCTAGTCCCAAACTAAGCAGAGCTTGTGGTATGAGTACTAGACAACTGATACAACATACTTATATATTTCTAAATACATACATATTATAGATAAATTACATCCAGACACGGAACAAATGATCGTGCTCATCACACAAAAATTTGCCCTGGATGAGAATCGAACCCACAACCTCCGGCACAGCAGTCAAGGCCACTGACAAATAGACCAACCGGTCAGACAAGTAGTAGCCCAGTAGTAACGACCCTGGGTTACAAGTTATATGTCGTGGGTTCAAACCCAGACACGCGCTTTACCTTGTGTATCTTATTTCATCACCTCTGCTTTTAAAACGGTAAAGGAAAACATCGTGAGGAAACCGGCATAGCGTAGAACCTAAAGTTCGAAGACATGTGACCTCCTCCAACCTGCTCTGGGCCCGTGTTGTCGTTTACAGCCCATTCCCTTTCCTAGAGAAAAGGCCTGATTCCCGGCAGTGGAAACATCGGAAGGCTGATTTAAATATGCAATCTTTTAACATGAATGGGATGCAGAAATCCTCTGAATTAAAGAAGTAAAGGCTTCCACCAAGTGTCACCACATCAACCAGTCCTATGCATATATCCAACAGGGATCTTATCCAAAGAATAAGCTAAAAATGTACTTACTACAGCTAGACTACGAAGATACCGAAAACCTAATGACATCTGAGGTATAACCCTATCTTCCACAGTAACACATACACTTTCCTCACTCACTACACCACACACGCTCACATACACTCCCCCACAAATTTGCATACTTACCCTGACATTACTCACACTTTTACTCTCTCTTCACTTACATACATATTATTAACACACATCCATACCTTATCTTTAGGCTCACCAACAAACCCACTCACTTTTTATGGTACCCTATTTGTATAGCAGTGACACACTAATGTCCTAATATGAAGCAAGCTTTAATAGCTGAATCCATATCCCTGAGATACAGGTTCCTGCCTAGTTCAGGGGGTGGGTCAATACTCTGTGCATGTTTAAATCCACCACAGAATAAGTTGTAATTTTTAGTAATGTAATTTTAATGGTGAGAAATAAACAATTTTATTTATTTAGTGGACATCTTTTGGTTGACGCAATGACTGAATATTAACTTCACGTCCTTTTAAAAGTACTCTGGTACAGACTGTGTGTAATATTGGACCATTGAATGTTTTGGCGCAACTTGAGAGAGACCCATGGCCAGAAACGGCTCGTTATAAGTAAAAGGCAAAACCGCGAACAAAAGTTGTATACATAATATTATGTTGTGCACATGTGACTGTTTTACAGTTTTGCTTCTTAGGAATTTTCCTTAGAATTAATTAATTAATCTAAATTGTATTTAGTATTTAACGATAATCCGTGGTTCAGTTTGTGGAATGATTTCCGTGTGATAATTCTGAATCTTTCTAAGATAATTTATACAAGTTTATTAAATAGCAAGAAAATAGTCTAAATTTAGGCAGAGGCTAACAATAAAAAACCAGGCAAGTGCGAGTCGGAATCGCGCACTGAGGGTTGTGTACAAACTTACTTATGAAAACAGTTCCATTCCCGAATTGAGTTACGAAGATTTTTCCGAATCGCAAATATTTTTTTTTTGTGACGTTACTAAAAATTTTCAGTTTTCAGATTTTTTCCTCCATGCCAAATTTCAGGATTCCAGATCAACGGGAAGTACCCTATGAATTTTGATTCCCTTGATAGTGTCTAAATACACGTTTTTTTTTTTCGTTAACTCAGAAGTTTGATTTTTTCACAGCTTCAATGAACCGCAGACTTGAGTATCTGGTTTTAATTTCAACGCGATACCTCCACGAGTTCTCGAGAAAAACTGTCTTGACAGACAGACAGACAGACGGACAACAAAGTGATCCTATAAGGGTTCCGTTTTTCCTTTTGAGGTACGAAACCCTGAAAATAAACCAATTATTCAACTTAATATTAAACTAAACTCATCCTGCATCGGAATAACAATACTCTTCAACATTTTAGCCGAAAGATGTCCACTGCTGAACATAATCCTCTCCTAAGTGTCACTACTACGATTGGTCCTGTGCGTCTCTCATCCATTTATTCCTGCAATCCTCAGGAGGTCATCGGTCAACCTTGTGGGAGGTCTTCCAATGCTCTTCTGGTCCGCGGTAGCCACTCTAGAACCTTTTAGCCCCATTATTCAGCAAGCAATGTGCCCTGCCCGCTACCACTTAAATTTGGCAATTCTTCGGGTTATATCTGTAACCTTGGTAAAATAAAATAAAAATTAAAGTAAAATTATTATTCAACAACTCCAAACTTTTCACTATCACTACAAAAGCAAACACTCATAACTGACACCATATTTAATCAAAACGACACAACATCTCCTTGGTTTCACACACACTATTCCACACTATTCATACCACCCACTACCTGCACCCTACAACAGCTAGCAATTCCTCATCCCGTCATACATATCGTATAGCGTTTATCTAAGAGGTGCATGTGTGTCGGGGTGAATATATTGCCACTCTACATCAACGACTGCCGACGTTCGTGACATTTGCGACACTATACAGGTGATATAATGTGTTGTGTCGTTATTGTTTTGGTAATGCAAAACTGTAGTGTTTTGATTTTGTTTTGTCACAAACCGCCCAGTGAGTAAAAAAAAGGTTGCTTGGGAGATTGTTGGTTCGAAATGATTAAACTTAGTAGGTAACAGTAAATAATTACATTGCATATTTTCATTACCAAAGCTGGAGACTACATATAGATGCAACACTATCTGGCATAATATTGTATATCTCACCTATTTTTTGCAGTCTGTGCCTCAAAATCTGAAGACAAAGTACGCTATAGGTCCCACCAAAAACAATACTATATAGGCCAAGAAAATTCAAGAAGAGAAGAGGAAAAAATCCACATACTAGATATATTTTAAATATCATACATTTTATTTCCTGTGTGAGTGTCTATAAATTCTTAGCATACAAAAATGTGTACAAACGAATCCCAGAGTCATGTTTTAGGTGACTACACCTGAGTTACAAGAATCAGTATCTTCTTCGACAGGTTAAGTGTATTTATGCTATACGACCATTGATTTTTATTCAAAGCTTGCTGACCCGGCCAACTTTGTACCGCCTAACAGTCAATGAAGGTAATATATCTTTCGACATAGTCGTCCGATTGCGATGAAACTAAGCCTAAGTAATATATCAAGTTACACACAATTTTAATCAATATGTAAAAGATATCTACATCGATTTTGTACATTTTACGTGAAGCGCGCACTACTAAAAATTTGTACAGATTTGTTATATGTATGTACCTATTAATTATTCAAAATTTACACTAGAAATTAAAGTAGAAACAAACCTAAACGATTGATTTATAATATTGTCGTTACGTATAAGTATATGTAGCTCATGTGTGAGTAATATGTGGGATTTAGGATGTTAGTTAGGGACTAAAATACGTGGGTAATTGATTGCAATACTAAACTTAAATTCAAATGATTTCTGTTTATTTGTAGTCTTATGTCAGTAGCTATAACTCAGTTTTGAATTAAGCTTCCGTGATCATTACAGAATATTAAGAATTCTAATAATATAGACCTGTGTAACATGCGTTTTATTCTAGCAGCTTTTTTTCGAGATGAAAAATCTTCCTATGACTTCTTCTGCCGTAGGGTAAAGCGCGAGGATGTGTCAGACTTGGCCCTGGCGGACATTTGCACCTACGGTATTGCTAACGTCTCTTTGAGGTACGTGTAACACTACGCGTTGTTGACTACGAGCTCGGTCCTCATTGGACACGAGAACCTGCACCGCAAACCTGCGGTTGGACCGCAAACCTGACCTTACATTGGCCGGATCTGTAATACAGGCTACAGGCAAAGGTTTCCCCTTTCTGGTCATAGGTCTTCTCGAAATGTCACTACATCAATAAATCCGAAATTATCTGTTTCAATTGTATATCGGAAACACTATAAGTCTGAACTCTTTTTTTTTACATTTTTCCGGATAGTTTACGTAAAATCAAAGCATTGCTAATCTCTAATAAACACTTCTTCCATATTTTAGGAACCACTGCTTGTGGTTCATCAATTGATGTGACACAATATTTTCTTGTCGTACGATCAAAAATCTAAGGGGTGCAAAAGATTTATTGGTACCCCATATTACATTTGGGGTGAAGACATATTTGACAGGATAAAAATCCTTGCTCATATATGTACTGCTACATATACCTATATGTCGGTAGGTATGTAATGCATCGACATTTTGTGAGTGGTGTAAATATATCTTGCAAACATCACTAAGGTCCAATTACCGTGTATTTGAGGAATGCTCCCATAGGGACATCAAAGGTATTTTTGGCACAAGGGACTGTGATGCCCTGAAAGTGTTCGTAAAAATGTGCAAATCGGTCCTCTGTAGTAAGTCAACCAAGCCAGACAAAGTAATCTATATAATCCAGTATTTTATAGTGTCTCAAAAGTTCAGGCAACATGAAGGAGATGACTCCAGTTATTCTCTTTGAATACTGACATGTCCGCGCCTGGTGCCCAATGTTCCCAAGCTCGCTTTACTCAATTTTGAACTAATTAGTTCAATAGTTGTCGAGGTCGAGTGGTTACTTAATATGCATTTCCTCCATTTTAATAAAAGATATTTTATTTTTCCTTCATTTTATATTTTTCCTGATTTCCTCTTGGTAATTGGACATAGGCGTCTTTCAAGTCTCGCCACAACAATCGGTACTGTGCGTCTTGCATCCATTAGATTCTCGCTACCCTCGCCAGGTCATCGGTCCACCTTGTGGGAGGCCGTTCAACGCTGTGTCTTTCGGTAACGGTCGCCCCTGCAAGACCTTTCGACCCTATAAGCCATCCGTTTTGCGAGCAGGTATATAATGATAAACTACATGTAGATAAAGCTATACATTATATGTAGAACAAGCTCGACATTCTATACAATGCCTGAGTATTATTACTTTTTCGTAACACATACTCTAATAAAAAGAACTGGGCAAGTGCGAGTCGTACTCGCGCCCTGTGGCTTCCGTACAAACTTATCTATATAAACAGTTCAATTCCCGAATGGAGTCTCGAATATTTTAACAACAAATTTACAGTTTTCAGATTTATTCCTATACCTGTATTATAAGACCTTGCTTTACGCAAAATTTCAGGATTCTGGGTCAACGAGAACTACCCTATGAATTTTGATTTCCTCAGGACTGTCGAAATATACGTTTCTTGAGACATAAACGGCCGTATCTTTTTTTATCGATAACTTAGAAATTTGATTTTTTCTCAGCTTCAAGAGACCGTAAACTTAAGTATATGGTTTTAATTTTGACTGAATACCTCTACGCGTTCCCGAGATAAAGGTTCTTGACAGACAGACAGACGGACGGACAGCAAAGTCATCCTATAAGGGTTCCGTTTTTTCCTTTTGAGGTACGGAACCCTAAAAATAGGTTCACTGAAATTGTTTCAAATTTAAAACTTTACTACTTAATCTAGTATTATATTGTCCCACTGTTGGGCAAATATAGATCTTTTCTATTTTTCTTCTTCTACCTTTTCTAGTAAATTCTGTTTAAATACTGCGCTTGCGAACAAGTTCTATTGGAGTAAATAATAGAAGAACTAAAAAAAAAAAAATGCTTAAATTAAAGCCAACACATAGCCTTAACTGCTCAGTTCTTTCATGTTTTCCAACTAAAAGCATGAAATTACGGTCTAATATCACACTTTATCATCACATCATACTAATAGTGTAAAGGTGAAAGTTGGTATGAATGTGCGTGTATGTTTTTTATTACTTTACGCTCAAACGGCTGAACAAATTTGGATATAATATATAAATAGACCATCTCCTAGCATAGCACATAGGATTTTTTTATGCCAGGAATATATTCTCTTAGGATAATTTCTGATTTTAAGTAGATGAAGCCGCTAAAAAAGCGAGTAGGTTTTTAAAAAAAGGTGAGCTCTTAAAGATTTTTACATAGGTTAAATAGAGTACAAAAGTTTGTGTGGAAGTTAAGCATTTCTATCGAGGAGAAATCCCATCGAGTTGTAGTTAACCCTCGATCCGTCAAGCAGGGTCTTTCAAAGCCCTACTTTGAAGAATTACAACTTTTATCGACTTAAAACTACCCATTGCTCACGAAACCATACCCTTCCTACTTTGTTTGCGTTAAGGTTTGTGGTACCCTACAGCTAAACTTTAATAGTATGCACGTTCCATAGTAAGGTGCCTATAGAATATCACACACATATATTATAAAGGCAAAAGTTTGTATCTGTGTATATGTGTGTGTGTTTGTGTGTGTGTGTGTTGTCTTTTTTAACCCAAAGGTTGACTGGTAGAGAATGCCTTGTTGCATTAAGTCCGCCTATGTACCACTACTTAACTTTACATGAAGTTTAATTAGATAAATAAATAATATTAAAATTTGTTACTTCACCACGCTGAACAGCTGAATGGGTTTGAATGAAAGACACAAGCTTAGAACATGCCCTGAAATAGCGTATATAATTTTTTTTTTTAGGTGGGCGAGGGTATGTCATACTTTTACTGACTAAAAACCCACTCTTGTTCCTTCTTTGCCTTTGTTTCTGGACCACGGGGTTCTCTTTCGCTTCACCCATGGCCCCAGTAGGCTTCGACTCTGCTGGGCCCCTATGCTAGCTGTCGCTCATGTCTTTTGACTGGCCTGTTGGTCGAATGGTTAGCTATAGAAGCGCGGGCGTTCCATTTTTGACCCATTCCTATGTTCTTTCTGAGCTGGTTTTGTTATGCGTAGAATAGTAAAAACACCAAAATATGTGTAATGCATAATAAAAACATTGTATTATCAGTTGGGGAGCAGTGGTGGCCGAGTGGTAACGGCCCTGAATTACGAGTTGTAGGTCGCGGGTTCAAACTCAGGTAGGCGCATTACTTTGTGTAATTTATTTCATTACCTCTGCTCTCAAAAAGGTGTTCAGGAAAACATCGTGAGGAAACCGGCATGTCCTAGAACCAAAAATTCGAAGATATGTGACAATCCGCACTGGGCCAGCGTGGTGGATTATGGCCCATTCCCTCTCCTAAAGAGGAGGCCTGAGTCCCAGCAGTGGAAACATTATAAAGCTGATTATGCTATGCTATACTTATGCTATTATCAGGTACCAGTTTCATTTGTTTACCATCTCTCAATATTATTGTAGCAAAAATAAAATGGCCAATGTTGAAATTTATCGCGTTCTAGTATTAGTGGCCCTGACTGCTAACCGGAGGTCGTGATTCGATTCCCACCTAAGACAAATGTCTGTGTAATGACCACAATCATTTGTTCTGTGTCTAGGTATAATTTATCTATAGTATGTATTTATTTAGAAATATATAAGTATGTTTATTAATTGTTTAGTAGGTGCTTAAAGCACAAGCTCTGCTTAGCTTACTTTCAAACAACGCCATCTATTCCCAAATAGATGGCGTTGTGTGAAAGTTCTGGAATATTATTATTATGTCAGAGTAGAACGTGTTAATGAAGAAGTACAAACACAAATAAGCACCAGTAATCCATCACTAATACAAACCGTATCCCTTTCACAGCAAGACTTTAATGTAATAAACAAATTAAAAACACTAATGATATACTTGATGGCGAAATAAGCACACGAAATCATTTCACAATCGTATTATCTTGGCTACTTTGTGACCCAACCATATGGTATGTTATTGTGAGAAATTGGGTCGTTGAAAACTGAATAACACAGTAATATATATGTATAAACAAACGACGATTCTAATGATATTGCGTCAGGGAAGAACATAATATATACTAGCATTCATAGCAAGATGAGTAGTGGTAGAAAGACCAAAAATGGCTAAAACAGAAAACATTGATTTTAACTAACAACCAGACCATAAGTATAGAAAGCAGAAAAGAAATACCCACACCACCCACCCACCCTAGGTTGACTGGTAGAGAATGCCTACGGCATTAAGTCCGCCTTTGTACTTTTGTGTTGCATGAAGTTTTAATAAAAAAAAAAAAAAAATACAAACGAATTTAAAATAATAAGAAAAAAGTCCTAACAAATAATTTTATCTAGTTATTTGACAGCTTGGAAGAATATTAAATCAATCATTCATTTCAACCAAAAGTTCACTGTTGTTGTTTTTTTTTATTTCGATATGACCGGCCTGCACGTGCGGTACCTGTGTGTAAAAGTGAGAGAAACTAATAATTTACCTACACATTAAATCATCATCGTCATCATCACTTCAGCCGAAAGACGTTCATAGCTGGACATAGGCCTTCACCAATTATCATCACAATGACCTCCTGTGCGTCTCGCATTCCCGAGAGATCTATTGGATTTCCGTGACCTTTACCAAGTCAACAGTCCACCTTGTGGGAAGCGTACCAACGCTGCCCAGTACGCGGTCGACACTTCAGCCCCCCTAGCCAAGTTACAACCGTGTACAAGTGACTACGTGACTGAGCGTGTTGAGATGACGAAAACGTGGCCGACTCAAGGCGATCGATGAAAAGAGAATCGAAACGAAACGGTTGTAACTTGGCTAGGGGGGCAGAACCTATCGGGCCTATCGATTATTTGTTAAAATCACTATTGATTTGAAAATATTCCTTTAAAGAGAAACATTGACATAGTTTTTGGATTTTACCCAACTGCTCATTAAATGTAACATGTCACAAAAATAAAATGCATTTTATTTTTGTGACATGTTTCGATTTTTTTTATTGTAGTACGTAAAAGAATGCAACGCCCCTTAAAACCTACTATATATGTATATAAATAACTGACTACTTAAAAATAGATGCCGTTACTTGTGGTGTCCACGACCCCATCGACTGGCAACACCGTAATAACCTCTTGCCAAGTGATTACTAGTTCCGTGAGAAAGCAAGCAACTGCCTCTTTGTATTTATTTCCACTCGTGGAAAAAAATATTAATACACTTGTTTATTTGTAAGGAGTACGTAAAGATAAAAATATTTTTTATTCTGCTATAAATATTACAAAGGCAGCAAATTTTTAGTAAACAAGGAAAAAAACACTGTAAATAGGGGTTGTATCAGAGAAATATAATCATTAATCTTTTTCTATTCCAAAATTATATAAAAAAAAACAGGGTAAGTGTGAATCGGACTCGCGCACTTAGGGTTCCCCACAAACTTACCTACCTATAAAACAGTTCGATTCCCGAATTGAGTTACAAAGATTTTTCCGAATTGTAAAAAAAAGTTTTTTTTTGTAACGTAACGACAAATTTACTGTTTTCAAATTTATTCCTATATCTATACTATAAGACCTTAGCATAGCATAGCATATTCAGCCTTTTAATGTTCCCACTGCTGGGACTCAGGCCTCCTCTCTCTAGGAGAGGGAATGGGCCGTAATCCACCACGCGGGCCCAGTGCGGGTTGGTGGATGTCACATGTCTTCAAATTTTTGGTTCTAGGACATGCCGGTTTCCTCACGATGTTTTCCTTCACCGTTTCAAGACCTTGCTTTATGCGAAATTTTAGGATTCTGGGTCAACGAGAAGTTATACTCTTTGAATTTTGATTCCTTTGAGAGTTCTGAAATGTACGTTTTTTGCGACATAAACAGACGTATCTTTTTTCCCGTTAATTTAGAAGTTTGATTTTTCACAGCTTCAAGAGACTGTAGACTTGAGTATACGGTTTTAATTTCAACTCGATGCCTTCACGCGTTTCTGAGATAAAGGGTCTTGACAGACAGACAGACAGACAGACGGACGGACAACAAAGTGATCCTTTCCGTTTTTTCGTTTTGAGGTACGGAACCCTAAAAACTGGCCAAATGCGAGCTGAACTTGCATAGGATGGGTTCCGTTTAACAATATTAAAATCGCAAAAAAACGCCGATAAAATAAAGGGTGTTGTTTGGTAAACCCCCTTTAATTTTTTACTTTGTTGTTGTAGCAGCAACAGAATTAACATTCTGTGAAAATATCAACTCTCTACCTGTTATGGTTTATGAAATAAAGTCCGCTGACAGACGACAGACGGACAGATAGACAGACAGACAGAAAGACGGACGGACATACAGCAGATGCTCAGTAATAGGGTCAAGATGTAAAAAGTCGAATGTTGTTAGTAGAATGTACGTGTTTCTAAGATTTTACGATGACAAAAAAAATGTTATCACATTATAGTTTACTTAACCAAAGTGTTTTTGTAAGATGGATACAATAATTATAATAATTTATTGGATTGGACAAACAACACAAAAAACAAAGACATATTAGAAAAAAAACAGTATGTTAGTAGTATTAAGCTGTTGATCCCCGCATTAACGCCGGCGTTCACGCGCCATTGTCTTATTATTGTGTCTCTAATTACGCACTCAAAAGGTTAAGGAATTCTAGTACCCAAGGAAAGATTTAACTTGTGTTATGGGTACCAGGATTCTCACAGTAGCCTTACAGCATTTTTACAGCAGAAGAAGTACTATCGGTCAAAAGCCAAAGTGTTAAAAACGAGAACAGCCCTTGCATGTGAGTGAGTGTTTAGTATGTGAGTTGTGACAAAAGGAGTGTGTAATTATTTGTGCACTTAGGAATAATTAGGAAATTACAACTTTAAAAGGTTTTCTTTTTCGTCATAGCTCTGCATCTGTAACCAGTCATATACCCTCGCTTTACATTTCTGTAATGCGTAGGAATAAATGGAGCATTTTTTGTTAGTTATGATAAATAACTACTTAATAATAACACACAAATATAACTAATATATAGGTTAATCATCTAATGACTTAACCCGCTCTAGGACGGAGCGAGAGGGCTTGTTAGACTGTTATTGACTAAGACCACTCCTATGTTCCTTCAGCCCTTTGTAATCTAGTCCACGGGTTTTCCTTTCAGAAGTCGACCTATGGCCCCAGTAGGGTTCGGACCTGCTTGGCCCCTATGGTTTTTTTGACATCTCTTTGAGAAGTGCGTGGAACACTACGCACCGTAGACGACTCAGGCTCGGTCCGGACGGGTACTGGACGGTCGGATACCGTGCTACCTATTGTTCGCCGTCCACAAGCATACCATCCAAAATGGCATCGCGTAGTGTTCCGCGCGTGCCTATCTTAGACGTATAGAAGAATTTATTTCACTATCTATTACAGAACGAGGCCAGCGGACGGTGGACCTGGGCCTCAAGTCTGCTATTACAATAGTGTCAGAATTGATTTCAAAATTGTTGATTTTGACAAGTTTGGTAATCTACTAATATAATGGCGTCATTATGACTTTCCAATGGTCAACCACTAACACTCCATTGAAAGAACATAGAATGGTACTCTCGTACATATTGACAAATTAATGTCTGACGTATACGGTAATCTGCTAAAATTTTGACAGTTCCTTTGATCAGTGATCTACCATTAGAACGTCATTGTGCAGTCATTGCTTTTAATAAGCTCGATATTGTCATTCTACCACAACTCTATTACGAGACGAGACCATTGACCGATCAATCGATTCGATCGATCATTAATGAATTAGCAGATTACGAACTTTTAAGCAAAATAACAATGGGGTCGTGTTGGAATGACGAATTTATAAAAGTATTGCAGACTTGGGCCCCAGGATAGTGGAAATCACACTGCACATGCAGCCCCCGACGCAGATGTGCGAGGGAACACCACACATCACACCGACGTGGTTTTAGTCAGTACGATTCTAATAGACCCCTCCGTTCACTTCAGAGAGTAGAACATCCACGAAGACTACCATCCTGAAAAAAAAGCTATACTACAACCACATTCCACTTATGGCTGATCGGCCTACAACAGGCACAAGCTTCACCACAGTTTTGCCTGCGTAAACCGGTTTGTACACAAAACACCGGGCGTGTTGTTGCTAAAACTCATACAGTTTTACACGGTGTTCCGTGTGCAAACAGGCCTGCGCTGGTAAAACTGTGGTGAAGCTGGGCATGTGGAATGGACATAAGGACCATAGAGGACAAGACAGTTGCTATGCGGTCAAAATGGCACACTTACGATTGTTTCTCAAAAATGCCAAGACAGATGTCTTGGCATTGGATTGTTGGTTTGGATTGTGCGACATATGTTGGATATTCGCATCCATCAGAAGGACGTCCGTAGGGTGCTGCGTAACCTTGACGTGAACAAGGATAGCGGTCCAGACGGGATACCGGCAATTGTTCTAAGAACGTGTGCGCCTGAACTGTCTCCGATCCTGACACGCCTATTTAGGCTTTCATTTGAGGCTGGAAAAGTGCCGATTGCATGGAAGCAAGCTAACGTACAGCCCGTGCCCAAAAAGGGTAGTCGGGCTGACCCAGCTAACTACAGGCCAATCTCAGTAACGTCCATTCTCTGTAAGACAATGGAACGTGTACTCAACAGTAAGCTCCTGGCATACCTAGAAGCTAATGACATCCTAAGTGACCGACAATACGGCTTTCGCCGAAATCGGTCAACTGGTGATCTTCTAGCGTATGCCATCCACATCTGGAGTGAGGCCATCGAGAAACACGGGGAAGCGCTTGCCGTCTCCCTCGATATCTCGAAGGCTTTCGATAGGGTCTGGCACGAAAGCCTTATTAGTAAGCTTCCTTCTTTCGGATTACCTGCTGGTTTGTGTGCTTGGATTGCAGACTTCCTGAGTGACCGGTCCATCCGAGTGGTCATCGATGGTTGCTCGTCCAGTCAAATGGCCATTAATGCCGGGGTCCCTCAGGGGTCAGTGCTCTCGGCAACATTGTTCTTGCTGCACATAAATGATCTGCTTAAGCCCGGTACCTTTGGGTATGCAGACGACAGTACTGTTGCTGAGAGTTACATATCCAGCGCGCAGGCTAGTGGGTCACAGATCCAGTCTCTCCGAGAAGCTATGGTCGAGCGCTTGAACTTGGCCTTGGAGGCAATCTCTGAATGGGGCGATGCCAATTTGGTCAAGTTCAATGCTGCTAAAACCCAGGCGTGTCTATTTTCCGCTAAAAGGAGCCAATTCAGCCCTGCTCCAACTTTCCGGGGCGTAACCGTGCCAATAACCGACCATCTTGATCTCCTTGGTGTTACGCTGACGTCAACACTCAACTTTGGGCCATACATCGAAGCAACGGCTCAACTGGCAGCAAAAAAGCTGGGAATCCTCGCGAAGGTCAGACAGTACTTCACGCCAGAACAGCTGCTCAAACTTTATCAAGCGCAAGTTCGATCGTGTATGGAGTACTGCTCTCATCTTTGGGACGGATCTGCCCGATACCAGCTTGATGCACTTGAGGCAATTGAGAGGCGAGCCAGGAGGATCATTGGCAATGATGCACTCGTTGAGTCGAGGCTTCAAAGTCTTGAGCATCGACGCAGAGTTGCTAGCCTGTCGGTTTTCTACCGGTTGCATTTCGGGGAGTGTGCGTCGGAATTGCATAACCTAATTTCGCCTAGCCCGTTCCATCATCGGACCACCAGGCGTACGGCAATGCGCCACCGGTACAAGGTGGACATCCCACCTATACGCACAAAACGTTTTGGGAACACATTCATAGTGCGTACAGCTAAGGAGTGGAATTCCTTGCCGGAATCTGTTTTTCCTGATGGCTACAACCCGGGAATCTTTAAGTCAAGAGTGAAGGTTACTTCTAGGTAAGCGCGCTCCATCGTCGACCGCATCGTCGCTTTCCATCAGGTGAGTTAGCGGTCAAGCGCGAACCTATCAAGAATAAAAAAAAAAAAGAAAAAACTTTCCTCAATCAGGGAATCAATCTTGCAAATAATAAACCGACAAAACAAAACATTTTTATTAATTTTTTTTCTTTCTATTTTGTTGCCAAGCAGTTAATTGAAGTTAAATTGTTTTCTTTATTTCATAATTTAAATAAATGGACTTTCTTCGAAATTTAAATTTAATTACACTGCTGGTGATAAGAATAATGGAAAGTGACAGTTCAAGACACATTCCTCACTTAAGTGTCATGTTAACTTGCAAACTATTCCTGTATGTCCTTCATTTCTAATAATTGCGTCTGCTAATTATAACAGCTCCCGATTGCGTCCAGTATTGGATAATAATGCATTGTTATCAGAGCAAGTCTAGACAGAGGATGAATGTATATTTATAACGGAACCCCGGCGAGCTATTTCGATTCTGTAGTGATTATTTTAGTTTTCAAAAACATTCATTATAGGACAAAAAAACCCACGCTTAAAAAATAAAGTCCATTTTCGTACAGAATAACTCTTCAAATATTCTTTCAACAAGTATTTATCCTTTTAGTATTTATTCTTTGTGTATTTATACGAGTACTTTCAATTGCTTGCTCACAAGAAAAGGGATCTTTAATTGGACATCATTATTCTGCTTTTCCTAGCAAAACAAAATAAATAAATGAGATCAAAATAAACCGATTATGGCCTTATTTTTAAATAAACTATATATAAAAAGTTATTCAAATCAGCAAATAACATCTCTCGCTATGGGTGGAGTTGGACGGTGTTTCAGACTTTTACTGACTAAAACCCACATGTGTTCTTTTAGTTGCGTTTCAGGGCCTCGTTAAGTATTTCGAACATTCCCGCAGCTCTAGCAGGCCTTGTTCCTTTTGGGCTCTTTTAATTTTGCTGACATCTCTTTGAGGCGCGCTTGGTACAGAACACGCTATCGAGTCGGGCTTGGTCCTCTTGGTGGTTGGATGGCAAGCTGCCCATTACCCGTCGTTCACAAGCCCGCGCCTACGAAGGTCGGGAATCGCCGTACGACTCCCGACACCCGGGGTATCTCCTGCGGCTGCGACTGGGGCGTAAGAATGTCCTCTCACGATTTCGGCTACCTTATTCGCTCGCATTATTGCTTCGCAGACGCTAAGTTCAAAGAGGAAATAGAAAACTTGAACATAGAATAATATAAACAAATTCCCAATGCGCGAAAAATAAATGGTTGGCAATTCAAGATGCAATATCATCTCAGTCTCAATCAATGTCAAAAAGTTGTCAAAATGTAAGGAAATTAGACGTGTTTATGACAGATTGCGACTGCTGCGATGCGAATGCGAACGTTCTTTAGAAACACGAGATTTTTTTCTCTAAGGAATAATTCAATCAATGTCAAAAAGACAAATTTTTGACACTGACTGAGCCTGTCTGGCTCAGTCTTTAATTGTGACTTAAATTTAAATGTTTTTTTTTTTTATAAATGAGATATATTATATATATTATTATAGACCTTCTGTCAATTGCACTTTAGTCAAATTACATTAGGAATCCTTTGAAATTTAATACACTTAAATATCGGCGTTTTAAAATTTGATTAAAACATCAAAGGTACTAACGAGTCTTCACCTTTAGGCTCTCCAACTAAAATAGATAGAAAACTAAAAATGAAAAACTTTGCCATCAGATGCTCATTTTAGTAATGAGCTCATTACTACCACAGTTTGTCAAATTAAAAAGAGTAAATATAATTACTTAAGCTATGTTTACGATACTCCAGATAATTTAAAATAAAGTAAACATAAAAATCTCCTCGCAAACAATCAGGGTCCGTTGTACCAACCACGAAATTCTAAAAGCAACTCGTTATCTAAATTCTATAAATATCAAGTCGTTATGACTTGTCTTGACACCGAGGGCCCTCCGACTTGTTATTTTGAACTTTCGTATGTTCTGTTGTCACCGTTGACACAGGTTATCGAATCTATTTATTCAGAGACATCGACTGTATCGTACTCCAGACGGAAGCGCCAGTTTCTCCCCCGCCAGTCAGCAGACACGACCTAAAGTTTGATCAAAATGATGCCTCCGTACGTCAAACTCAGTTTGGTGATTTACATTGTTATTCTGGTGACGGAAATTGCTTACGGTAATGAAACAAATTTGGGTAAACCCGTTTCCATGGATACTATGATACGTGATACGTGTAGCAGATCCTTGTCAAGACTAATATACCAGATTTGTACGGGAAATGTGCCGATTAGTGATTTACCCCCTGACAGGCTTTCAACAGTCAGGGGGAAGAGAGCCGCAATTTTATTCAAGGAGAGACTGAAGAGGCAGGTTGCAGATGAGTGTTGCCAAAATTCCTGCTCTATTTCGCAACTAGTCCAATATTGCCCGGATACTTGGTGAGCACGCGCAGAGACTTCAGACTTATCAGTGAAATGAAAGTGTTAGTGATTGTCAAGCGTCCACGTGGACTGACGTAAACAGTTAAATTGATAATTTGCAATGTGAACATTATTGATGATCCTAAGTTGCGCAAATTTTCCTCTGTGCATAATCAGTGGGGTCATCAGAACAATGTGACTGTCAGTGGTGTGTACGTGTACCGTGGGGTCCTGACTTTGAATACGTGTTGTTGGAAAGCTTCTGTGAAGAAGCGGTAAATCTTCGAAAATGCATGTGAAGAGTTTTTAAAGAGTGCTACATCCGAATCACGCTATTCGAAACACGTGACTGGGGAAGGGTTTTAGCCTAAAGAGGATTTTTGATACATACGCTTTGAGTTTAAGTAGAAAAGTATACGACTTGTGTTTTTAATCCTGTAAGAGAGGCTTAGCTGTATTTATGTTTTATTTCTCTGTTATCTAACTCCGTCCAAAAATAAGCCTCAAAATGGTTTGTTGCATTATTTTAACCTTTCATTAACAATCTTTATTTACTCTACAAACACATACTATAGTTTGTACTTGATTTGATATTGCTGTACACACATATTCTATAGTGCAAAATTTCCTATAAAATCTACAAACTTGTTTTTAAATGATTGCAATTTATTAGCTTTTAAAAATACTTTGTGAGAGGAAGTCAAATGTTGAATACTTCTTTTGCAATACACTTCAAAGTAAAATGAGAAAACTTCAGGATTTTCATTATTTGCATTTCCACTTGTAAACACTAATGAATGAAAAATATGAATTGAAAAATATTGTGTTATTTGTTTGCATTTGTTTTATATTTTCTACCAAAGCACTGAGTTATTTGTTGTTTAACAGGGACTGTATTCAAACATTTATATTGAGAATAATAATAATAATTTCTATCTATTAACTTGAAAGTCAAATACAAATTTTATTTAAACGTTCGTTAATGAGGGTAAGATCTCAGAAAGATTCCACGACAGTATCGTGGGACTATTAATTTACTAAGATAAAATATAATTACAACAACAATATTATGACTGAACAAATGAGTAATTTATTATGATATAAATCCTTGTACGGACAGGATAATGTGTCAGTTACACTTGGTTGTATATAAGTGTAAGATTCGCCCTACATTTTGTGTTTGTCTTGTTTACCACGTTTATTTATAGTTGACCGAATTTAATCATATTTGTTCTATTTAACACAATAATAGTAATGTTAGAGATAAAGACATGTAAAAATATTTTATGGAGTAGGGATGGTCAAATTGTCAATTGTTTTTTAAGGCTATTACCAAGTGTAACTAACGTGAATTGTGGAGAAATAAGGAAGATTTTCCTTCAATGATCTCTGAATATATTCTAATTGGTATTCTCCCATTGAAAAGGGAGGACAATAATGCCTCATTCCTCCACAAGAATGATTGTATATTTGTGTGTAATAATCATAGTTATCTCCCAAAATAAACCTGCGTAAACCATTATGTTATTAAGTAGATATTTATTTATTAAACAATACATTACAAGTAATTGTATTTTTCTTTGTTCGCTTTACCTATATTATCCTACTAAACTATAACGAACCAAAAGTCTATGAAATATTAAGATAAATTGTATTGTGTAAGTTGGCAACAATGAATGTTCCTGTCAATTCCACGCACGCTACTTTGACCTCTATACCCAATATATTATTGAAACTAAAATGGGATACCTAAATCGTCTAAGATAGCGCGCTGTGTGTCTTCGTGTACAGATTTTTATCACGTCCCATATATTGGAGTGGTGTCCCTGTTATTCCGTAAGTAGGTCATGCATCGTAGTCGAGAGTAGTCTAATCGGCCTTTAATTTGATTTGCGTGTAGAATGGCCGTCCGATAAAACGCTTAGCTGAGGCAAAATGGGATTTATGGTATGGATAACTTCAGTATAAAGGGCCCGAATAAATCTTCGCCCTAACTTAATAAAGTCTTCGTTGACAGCTTTATCTGAAGCTGTGACCACGGACAGACTTTTTTTTGAATAAAGTAGTATCGTATTTTTACCAAAAGAACAGGGATTTTCTGATATCAGTTATTTGAACAATATTACTTTCACTTCACATATTTTTTGACACTATTGAGATACGGAAATTATTTTGTACATTTGGCAGTTTGTGTTTAATATGTTCTGTTTGAAATTGCTTAGGTAAACACATTTTCTAAATTAAAACGTAGCGTTTACACATTTCAAAGAAAGTAGCTAAGCATTGTTGAACTGAGAGAATCGCAAGTTTAACTTTGTCATCTTTCACAAATTTTTATAGGTAATCTGTGTGACAGGATTTCCTAGTGCAGATGCCAGTCTCCCACAAAGGAATACTTGTATCTACGTATGTAATGTTAGTTTGTAAGGCACGTGGCTGGAAAGACTCACGGCGTCCTTACCTACCGCGTGACGCAGGTCCTCACCGGACATGGTAAGTTCGGGAGGTTCCTGCACCGGATTCGCGCAGAAGAGACGCCCGGGTGCCAACATTGTGTGGACCGCCCGGAGGACACGGTGGAGCATACGGTAGAGGTGTGCCTCGCTTGGGCAGGGCACCGCCGTGTCCTCGTGGGGGCGATCGGTGGCAGCGATCTCTCGCGCCGGGCCTTGGTACAGGCCATGGTCCGGAGCGAGGAGGAGTGGCAGGCAGTTGCCTCCTTCTGCGAAGCAGTAATGCTAGTAAAGGAGGCGGCCGATCGCGTGAGGCAACGGTCCTCACGCCCCAACCGCCGCCGGGATTCCGATCCCGATTTCCGGCCACCGTAGGCGCGGGCTTGCGGACGGTGAGCAATGGGTGGCTCGCCGTCCGATCGTCCGGTAACCGTTCGGACCGAGCCCAAGTCGTCGACGGCGCGTAGTGTTCCACGCGCACCTCAAGGAGATGTCAGCAACCGTAGGGGCCCAGCAGGGTCGAAGCCTACTGGGGATCCCCGGGGCCCTGGAAAAAAAAAATGGCAAAGAAGGAACAGGAGTGGGGTTTTAGTCAGTAAAAGTCTGGCACTATCTCACGCTTCGCCCAAGAGCGGGGGATGTCATTAGATGATTTTCCCACCCGAAAAAAAAAAGTTTGTAAGGCACCTTTGTGGAAGAGAAATAAATAAATATGTTATGTTTTACAGGTCGCTATTCAAAATGAACAAAGACATATCAATTTAAAAAAAAAACCGGTCAACAGTGAGTCGGACTCACGCATGAAGGGTTCCGTCCGTGGCTAAAAACGGCAAAATCATGTTAGTTGTACGGGAGCCCCACCTAAATATTTATTTTATTCTGTTTTTAGTATTCGTTGTTATAGAGGCAACAGAAATACTTACATCATCTGTGAAAATTTGGACTGTCTATCTATGACGGTTTATGAGTTACAGTCTGGACAGACAAACAGACGGAGAGCGGAGTTATAGCAATAGAGTACCGTTTTTACCCTTTAGGTACGGAATCCTAAAAATTAACAACAATCTACCTAACTTTTTCTCAAATATTATGTCGGACTCGGCTTCCAATCAAACCGAATGCTACTGGATACCAATATTTTACATCAATTAAACGTCTACCTGCCTGACCTACAAAACTCAGTAATTAGGTAGGTACAATGCGTTCCAAATAAGAAAAGGATCGATTGCCATGTTGTGACATCACGTCATACTGTCAGTGCCACTCTACCGTTGTTGAATCTCCAATCAACAACGATGGAGACCATGTTTTGGACCATGTTTTGTTTTTTTTTTGGTTTTTGAGTATATATATTTAGTTCATTAAATTATGTATATATTATATTTACCTATATTGTGTTGTATCTATGATTCATTTGTATATCTTTTTTATATTAACCTCTTTTTTTTCTTTCTTTTGTCGCACCTACCACTATTCTTCTCTGCAACACCCAAAGGTTGACTGGTAGAAAATGCCTAAGGCATTAAGTCCGCCTCTGTACCTTTATGTGCATGAAGTATTAAATAAATAATAAATAAATAAATGGAGTCTCAGTTCGTTATTTAAATGCTCACCTATCCCTGTGGAACGCTTGTGGCATCACTGGCCGAGGTCAATCCTTACAGACCATGACCAGGTAGATTGTCCCGTGCGGTGGTAATTTATTCTAGCACGAGTTCTCCCATGAAATTTAAAAAAAAATTGAAACAAAGTAAACTTTTCCTTTGAGATACTATTTGCTTTAGGTACTATCGGCGACGTATCGTATCCGAGTTTTTGCGCACGGAATCAAATTCAAATGCAATCATAGTATCCACGTATTCGTTTTCCGATGCGTCTGTGACTGCAATTGGATATTTCCAATATATGCCTTGAGGCTAGACACAGGAATCTCATATCCCGTACGTTAGGTGGGAAAATCTTTTGAAAACTACATCGGTTTACAGTTTTCTTGGTTGCAAAACGTATTGCACACCAAGGAAAAGGATAAAACAAAAATAGGTTTTTTTTAAAAAAAAAACAAAACTGCATTAGCTACATTCATCATCATAATTCATCATTTCAGCCGAAAGACGTCCACTGTTGGACATAGGCCTCCACCAAATGTCGCCACAATGACCGGTCCTGTGCGTCTCGCATCCATCGGATTCCCGCGACTAGGTCATCGGTCCACCTTGTGGGAGGCCTTCCAACGCTGCGTCTTCCGGTACGTGGTCGCCATTCCAGAACCTTTCGTCCCCATCGACCATCTGTTCTGCGAGAAATGTGCCCTGCCCACTGCCACTTAAGTTTGACGATTCTTCAGGCTATGTCTGTAACCTTGGTTCTCCTGCGCTAACCTTGGTTCTAGCTACATTATCTGTCTATAATTATGTAAAACACAAAAAAAAATCTACCTATGTCCACCTATTTATAGACTTTGAAACTATCCAAACCAGCCGCTCCAAACCGATTTCATTAGAAATACAATAATGTAAAGATGGTTTTGAACTAATTAAAAAAACGCATTTAAATAACAAAATATTTTTTTAGGGTAGCGCACACGCTGAGTAGCCACTAGTTTTATTAAGAAAAGTATTTTTTTTAATGATACTAAAGCTACTTGGGAAAAATATTAATTTTTTATTTACTTGTTTTACTCTGTTAGCATATATAGCATTTACTTTATTACATTGTACCAGCTGATGCCAGCAGCTTCGCCCAAGTGCAAGTAAAAAATCTTTAATATAAAAGCGAAATACCACTCACTGATTAATTACTAAATCTCAGAAACTATAACAATTACAAACTTAAAATTTGGCAGGTAGGTTTCTTATAGGGTATAGACATCCGCTGAGAATGGATTTTACGAAACTCCACCCCTAAGGGGTAAAACGGGGTTTGAAAGTTTGTATGAAAGTCCTATGTTTTTGAAGTGGACTTGAAATTTTGGCGTGCACTAAAAGAGGATTTTCCTAAATTCACCCCTAAGGGGAAGAAACGGGGGTCCAAAGTTTGTATGGAGAAACCTATTTTCTCTCGGAATTTTTCTCTTTAATCTCGGAGTGAATAGAATCATATCTGGTATTCCAAGACGCTTTAGGATAGGTCTACACGTGTGGCAAAGTTTCATTTAAATCCGTCCATTTGTTCAAGCGTGAAGAAGTAACACATAGTACATTCACAAACACACTAACAAACCTTTCGCCTTTATGATAAAAAGTCGCTTTACGAGTCTGTTAGTTTATCCCCTTCATCATTTCAGCCGAAGACTTCCACTGTTGGACATAGGCCTCCCCAATGTGTCGCCATAATGACCGACGCACGGGACGTGCGTCTCGCATCCATCGGATTCCCGCGACCCTCACCAGGTCATCGGTCCACATTGTGGGAGGCCTTTCAACGCTGCGTCTCTTGTCGTCTTCGAATCGTCTTGAACTTTTCGTCCCCATCGACCGTCTGTTCTGCGAGCAATGTGCCCTGCCCACTGCCACTTAAGTTTGGCGATTCTTCGGGCTATGTCTGTAACCTTGGTTCTCCTGCGGATATCTTCATTTCTGATGTGATCACGCAAAGAAACTCCGAGCATAGCCCTTTCCAGTTTATCCGCTTACTCCTTCTTAACCACGCATGGGATGGGCCAGAAGTCAAATAAAAATAAAGCGATCACTTGGTATTCTAATCTGAACCGTTGAATGGGTATTTACACCCTATTGGAGCTGAGGGTAATTTGACCCAGTTATTGTTAATCTAATATTATGTCACCCGTCAATCTGTCTGTCTAAATGATTGGCAGATGAATCGTTCACATGTAACTATAATACTAATTGACGTTGATTTCTGTAAAATGTGAACCTGAATCTATATTGGAACAAATCCTAAATATTGTATATCAAAATATTATAAATACGAAAGTTTCTATTTATCTATGTATGTTTTTTTTTTAGTAAGGAAATCATCTAATGAATTCTCTCGCTTTAGGATAGAGCGCAAGGGCGTGTCAGACTTTTACTGAATAAAACTACACCTGTGTCTTTTCATATTCTCTCTTTTCATCATCTATTCATCTTCTCTCATTAATCTCTTCATATTTAAAAGACATTGAGACATTTTACCAGAGCTAAACAGTTCCATCACAAGCGTGGGCTTGCGGACGATAACCAATGGTTATGTCGCCATCTGGCCGCCCGGTAACCATCCGGATCGAGTCCAAGTCGCATGTGTGTGTCGCACGACACGCATCTCAAAGATAGGTCAGCAAAAGGGGTCAGCAAAACTCTTGGGGTCGGGCCGAAGCCTACTAGAGCCATGGGTCGACTTCTGAAAAGGTTACCCGTGGTCCCAGAACGCAAAAGGTAATTGAAGGAACATGAATGAGGTTTTAGTCAGTAAAAGTCTGACACGTCTTCCCGCCCCACCCTAATGCGAGAGAAGACATTAGATGATTTTCCAACTTAAAAAAAGAGCTAAAACATTTTATTTAGCTAATAATACGTGGCATGGATAGATTTCCCTATTTTCCTCCTTCAGAGTAATCGTCGTCTTCGTTGTTGAAACTTCAACGGTCCGGACTAAGCGTTTCGCTTCGTCGTTTATACCGCGTACATCGAAGGAATGGAACAATTTGCCTGCTGCGGTCTTCCTGTCCAAGTATAATTTAGGTGTCTTCAAGGCTAGAGTGAATAGGCTCTTAATAAACTAGTGCACCTCACCATCAATGATTGCATCACTGCTTAACATTAAGTGGGATCGCAGTCAAGGACTGGTTTATATCAATTAAAAAACAAAAAAAACATTTCACAACTGTCCCAGTACTAGAATTTAAGTTCAAAATTATCTAAACCAAAAGCCATAATTTACGTTATACAAAAAAACATAAAGCTAAACATTCACGAAGAGACAAATTTGGTCTGAGACAAAAATAGAAGCTGGAATTAAAATCTGCCTCGTTAAAGGGGACTTGGTAAATTAGTCCCATTCATCCGCATAGCAATAATCTGCGACCGACGCATAGTTGATGAAGCGCTGTGCTTTGGACTCATCTCGTGGATATGGAACTAATATCGCTCAGGCAGGATGGAATTATCATGCATAATTAGTTCTTTGAGAGCTAATTTGAGGACGGAAAATGCTATATTGAATTCAAAGTAAGGTAAGATAGTTCTTTTAAGGTGGGATATCATATAATGACTTCGTTCGCTCTAGAGCGGAACGGGAGGGCGTGTCAGATTTTTACTGACTAAAACCACACCTATGTCTCTTCAGTCTGCTAGTCGGCCTTATAATGTTCCCACTGTTGGGACTCAGGCCTCCTCTCTAGGAGAGGGTATGGGCCATAATCCACCACGCGGGCCCAGTGCGGATTGGTGGATGTCACATGTCTTCGAATTTTATGTTCTAGAACATGCCAGTTTCCTCACGATGTTCTCCTTTACCGTTTTGAGAGCAGTGGTGATGAAATAAATTACACATAGTAATGCGCCTGACTGGGTTTGAAACCGCAACCTACAACTCGTAAGTCGGGGCCACTCGGCCACCACTGCTCACTGCACTGAAGCCACTGGGCCACTGAAGAGACATAGGTTTTGTCAGTAAAAGCCTACTGGGGCCTTGGGACGACTTCTATTAGGGTTCTAACAGAAGTAGACCCAAGGCCCCAGTCGGTTTCAGTCCTGCTGGGCTCCGACGGTTTTGCTGACATCTCTTTGAGGCGCGCGTGGTGGATGCAGCGTCGACGTCTCGGGCTCGGTCCGGTTAGGACGGCCGGACGGCGAGCTACCCATAGCTCGTCGTCTACAAGCCCATACTTACGGTGGTAAGTGGGGCGACCAAAATGTCCATTTTTCATGCATTTGGCCGTCTCTTACGGTAACATTACTGCTTCGCAGAAGGAGGCGACCGCACGAGAGCAGAATGATGGGTATCGAGTTTTAAGATGGCAGAAACTTTATATTTTTGGGGTCAGAAGTCATGGGGGGTGGGTACGGCGCGTTCTGTTCCATGCATGCCTTGAAGAGATATCAGCAAAACTGTTGGGGCCCAGTAGGGCTGATGCCAGCTAAGGCCAAGGAGATTTCCGAAAGGGATACCGTGGGTAGTCCTGGACCGCTAAGGTGGGTTTTAGTTAGTAAAAGTCTAACATCCTCTAGCTCCACCAAAGAGCGAGAGAAGTCAATGGATAATAAATTTCCCACAAAAAAGTGGATGGAGGCTTGCTTGCTCAAAAAGTTGGGGATCTTAGCAAAGGTGAGACAGTACTTCACGCCAAAACAGCTGCTCAAACTTTATCAAGTGCAAGCTCGATCGTGAATGGGGTACTATTTGGAACGGATCTACCAGATTTATGTGCTTGAATCAATTGAGAAACAAGCCAAGAGGATCATTGGTAATTTGATGATGCACTCGTGGAATCAAAGCTTCAAGGTCTTGGGTTGCTAGCGTGTTGGTTTTTTACTATTTTTGTTTTGTGAAGTGAGTCAGATTTGCATAATTTAACTCCTGCAAACTCGTTCCATCATCGAATCATCAGATGCACATGCACATAGTAGTAATAGTGGACATCCCAACAACACTCAAAAAACTTTTAGAGCACACATTCATTGTTCGTACAGCCTGAGAGTGAAATTCCCTGCCGGAGTCTGTGTTTCCTGATAACTACAACATTTTAGTTCAAGATAAGCGTGCTTTATCGTCAACCATGGTAATATCATCGTTTACCATCGGAAAAATAGTAGTCAAACGCGAGCCTATCAATAATAAAATAAAAAATGGAAGAAGTTTTCAGATCTTCGTTAAATTGTAGAATTGTGTAGTAGGTACTGGCTACATCATTCGACTTAGATTTCATGGCAATGTAGCTTCCACCTTCTATCAGCTCTTGTATTACAATAAGCTAACTTGAGTAAAATAATATAATATAATAATATTCCACAACTATCACACAACGCCGTCTAGTCCCAAGTTAAGCAGAGTTTGTGTTATGAGTACTAGACAACTGATAAACATACTTATCTAAATACATACATATTATAGATAAATTACACCCAGACACAGAACAAATGATCGTGGTCATCACACAAACATTTGTCCTGGGTGGGAATCGAACCCACGACCTCCGGCATAGCAGTCAGGGCCACTAACCACTAGACCAACAGACAAGTCAAAAAGTAAGAAGTTTTCTTTTAAAATCTGTTCTGTCCTACTTTTTTTTACCAATAGTACTTTTGTAGTACTATTACTAGCTCTGTTTAACAGTGAATAAACAAGCAAAGTTCTGCCATACCCATCGAATATTATATTGGTTGCCAATTAATACCCTACGCGATAATTAGCATACACTGCCAAAGCAAATGATGAGCAGTGCAAAGTGATTCATATCGCGCGAAGATTAGAAATTACTCGTATGTGAATTTCTAACGTCACTGTTAGTAATTGGTTAACTCCTCAGTTCTTGATGTTAGTTTGGTGCAAATATTAGTAATGTTTGAGAATAAGATATCTTCAAGTAGGTACTTATGAATGTAAGACAGACGTAGTTGTTTAGCATTCCTCCGGGAAGACAAATTTACAATTTCTACGGAGGTCGACGAATAGGCGTCGCAAAAATTGGTCTTTAGAGGTCATGGAGCCTTTTCCATGGGGTCACCGAGTTGGTTTCGATTGTAGAAAACCCCACACTCCCTGGTCCAACCTTAGGAAGGTTGCACCTAGAAAAAAAGGTGTTTGGCATAGAAATATTTTTCGTGAAGCTGCTGTAACTATAATTTTCAAACCCAACAAAAGAATGGAGAAGCCATTCCTAATCAAAGCAGCGAAAAATCTGACTCTTCTTGTGTGGATTACCTTTGAAGTAACTTCCATTTCGTGCTAATGCAACATCATGTAGTCCTTTACTTTTCACTTAAACCTGGCTGAATTAACTCACGTACAAGGAATGATAATCTTGCAACATAATAAATAGAGTATTAATGTTGCAAGATTATCAGTTCCTTTTTGTACACCCTAGGGTTAATTTTCTTCGTAAGTTCAACGATTTTATAATTTAAAACATAGATATTCGGTACTAGCTCGGCTCCATTAATAGAGGTGAGAATATAGGTTATTTCAGATAGGGAGTTGCGATTATTAAATAAAATAACAATTTAGAGAGGTAATAAATTATGGTTATCTCAGTTACAGAAGGGCAATGCCTATAAAATTCAAAGAAAACAATTTAAAAAAATGTTCTTTAAAATAAAGTTTCAGTAAAAGAGGTAAAATACACTCACTGTCTCAATTATAGAAGTAACTATGACGATTTAATCGAAAGAACAAATCCCAGATATAGAGGTTTGCTTTGTCTCAGTAACAGAAGTAATTTAGTGCTAAAGTGTCAAGACCTCAGCATGAATTCCAGCTATGGAGGTCTCTCACTTATCCAGGTCCCACTTATAAGAGTTTCACTGTAGTACTTGCCAGGTTTAAAACCCGCAACCTTTTGCATAAGAAGCGGGTGTCTTAAAAAAAAATGGACCATCACGACACACAATCTTATGAATAAACTATATTTTTGTTAAATGTTATCCAAATCCGTTCAGCCTTTTGAGCGTGAAGGAGTAACAATGGAAAGAGCGGGATTTGTCATAAGATGATTTTACCACCCAATAAAAAAATAAAAAAAAAAACGTTTAGAGTTAAACCGTAAATTTATTCAAATGTTTCTGAGAACATAAATGGTTATAATGGTTATATCGCAATTGTAGGAAATTGAAAAAATAAGAATAACTAAATTGCTGGGTCTGTTTAACCTACCCGTGTATGTGGCCTCCCCGTATGTTACTAAATTATTGCTTGTAGCGGAAAACCTTAATGCTCAAGCCCAGATTCATGCCAAAAAAGATAATAGCCAAAGAATTGAGTGATGGCGTGTCAAACACACATTACAGAAGCCGAGAATTTTTTCTGGAACATCCTAGGCCGTAAGTGATCAGTACGTTAGCCCCTAAATGTAGCTCGACAGCTGAAGATAGATCGATGAAATGACAGGCTGAAAAAAAAAATGGTGAAATAAAACGGACGGAAAATCGGCACAGGGATCGAATGAATGAAGGCTGAACGGAAGGAACTAAAGCCGGGCGAAAACGGCGCAGTGCAACGGCCGCGATACAAGGCGAGGCCGGATATGACAAAATATGGGTAGCGGGTAGCAGTATACTGTTTTGAGGACAATTTCATAGCAATCGAAGCTTTGAAAAGGATAAAACTAAAGGAGCTGTTTTAATAAAAGTTTGGTAAAACTTTGTGATTTTGTTGCTCTACATGGTGATGGAAATAACAGTGAAAGAAAACATTACATGGTGGACATCCTGTACGCACCAAACGTTTTGGGAAAAACTCATTGTGCGTACAG
This sequence comes from Mythimna impura, assembly GCA_905147345.3. Taxonomy (NCBI): domain Eukaryota; kingdom Metazoa; phylum Arthropoda; class Insecta; order Lepidoptera; family Noctuidae; genus Mythimna; species Mythimna impura. Next base: position 13,524,445 of record LR990357.1, on the reverse strand, counting down.
CTAAGAAGTGGCATTCCCTGCCAGAATCTGTGTTTCCTGAGAGCTACATCCTAGAGATATTTAAGTCAAGTATGGATAGGTTACTTCTAGGCAAGCGCGCTCCATCACTTTCAATCAGGTGAGATGGTTAACAATATCAATAAAATTGAGAAGAAAGCGGCATATCCTAGCATCAACATTTTGAAAACATGTTACGTCTACCAACCCGCTCTGGACCTGTGAGACTTCCAGTACTTACTGGAAGTCTCGTAGGCCCAGAGCGGGTTGAAAAACCGTCTTATGATGTTCCTACTAAGTAGACTGTTTTTTTTTAATGCTATAAACTAGTGCTTGACTGCGATCCCACCTGATGGTAACCATGTGATACAATCAATAATGGTGAAGCGCACTTGTTTATTAAGAGCCTATTCACTCTAGCCTTGAAGACACCTAAATTATAATCGGACGGGAAGACTGCTACAGAAGCTGCCTGCTGCTGATTATGATTACGACATGCTTATACTCGTACCAGTTAAAATAATTAAAGAAAAAGCAATATTAGAACAGCTAATATAAATACATGCTAATAATGCGTCAGAAAAACTTCGATTAATCTCTGAACTGGATTGCTATAAACTAAACAAATTGATAGAGATCTCAGATTAAAGAAAAAACATATGTCTAACACTAACTGTGCTAAATATGTCAATTCCAAAGCTATTAATCTTTTCTGAGGTAAAAAGATGCTTCAAATTTTTATCCTTCATAAAATAACGTCTGTATCTCATTTTTTTTTTTTGCTTGAAAGTGTTTTTATGAACGTTAACCTTTGCTAAGCTAGATCGACCAGGTTGTTTGAAGTTAAAGCACCTAATTTATATGAATTACGTTAAAGGCTACTTATACAAATCGATAGCAACTTTACTTAAAGTTTGTCGTCTAGTTCACTATTTTTATTTTAGGCTAGGTTTTCCTCGTACATAACTTCTCCTGCTCTAAATGGAGCGAGAGCCCGGTTTTTTTATAGGTGGGAAAATCATCTAATGACAAATCCCGCTCTTGGGCGGTGCGGGAGATAGTGTCAGACTTTTACTGACTAAAAACCCACTCCTGTTCCTTTTTTGCCTTCGTCCCAGGCGTCACTTTCACACTACCCGTGGCCCCAGTAGGCTTCGACCCTGCTGGACCCCTACGATTTGCTGACATCTCCCTGAGGCGCGCGTGGAACAATACGCACCGTCGACGTCTTGGGCTCCGTCCGGACGGTTAGCGGACGGTCGGACGGCGGGCTAAGCGAGAGCCCGATCAGACTTTTACTGACTAAAACCAACCTGTGTTCTTTCTGTTACCCTTTGCATTTCACGGATATCCTCACGCCCTCACCACCGAGACCCTGACCCCGACTACCAGTTACGGTAGACGCGGGCTTGCGGACGATGAGCAATGGGCAGCTCGCCATCCAACAACAAGTCGTCGACAGCGTGTAGTGTTCCACGTGCTTCTTAAAGATATCTCAGTAACGGTTTACCGATACCCGCTAGAGTCACGGGCATTTTCTGAAAGGAAACACGTGGTCTTCGAACGCAAAGGGCATGAATTCTCTAGTGCGGATAATTTATAATCAATTAAAATCAAGGCTTCAGCCTTGAGGCTCAATAATTGGAGCAGGTGGAGAGTGCTTTGAGCTGTGTAGGTGCTTACTATAAAAGCTTTTAGCTCAGAGATTGAAATGGGTTTGAGCTGTATTGAATTTGTGTTAGTAGGGCAATTATATCTCTGGGAGAGGAAGGTCTACTTTTAGAGCGTTATTGTATTCTAGTCAGTTAATTCTTTTGTGTCGGTCCATTAGAATATTGTTAGTCAGCATTTTTATTCTATAATGTTTTTTTTTAATACTAAATAATAGCCCACGAATAAAAGATTAAAATGTAACGAAATGACAAAATAAGATATAATAGTAAATAATTTTGTCAGCGATAACCAAGTAGGTATGTAATATTATTTGAATACAAATCGATTTATTTTTTACACACTATATTTTTGTTGACATACTTCTTATCGGACATCATGAAAGTTGTGATGACACTTGAGCTAATATTAATTATATAATATTCCACAACAATCACACAACATCGCCTAGTCCCAAGCTAAACAGAGCTTCTGTTATGAGTACTAGACAACTGATATACATACTTATATATTTCTAAATACATACTTATAATAGATAAATTACAACCCACCCACAGAACAAATGATCGTGCTCAACACACAAACATTTGTCCTGTGTGGGAATCGAACCCACGATCTCCGGCATAGCAGTCAGGGCCACTGACCACTAGACTAACAAGCCAATTGACTGGCCTCTATAACACATGTTTACTGCAGGTTTCTCTTAATTCTAGCTTTTCTGCATGAACAGCCGAACATCTTATATCTATGAACAGTCAAAAGAAAATGTTCAAGGCAAAGTTCTACAATTCTTGATACAGGCCCTGTACTTTTACAGACCGACGCTTCTTTTCATGCCAATGGTAAATTCATATTATATTATCAACTAAATGAGTTGGGCTCAGTAACTTGCAACGCCAATCGCGGAATCAGATTTTTAGGTCCTTAAAAATGCAGGTGTATAGATAGTTTAGACGTTTCAAATGATTTGTGAAATAATTCTCCGGTTCTCTGCTGAATAGTTCGCCGATAAAACAATTCACTTTTCAGTTTTTCACCGACAAAACTTTTACCCGACGCAAGATTAAAAAACGAACAAACCAAAATAAACAAACGTTTTGGGAACACATTCACACGTTTCCTGATGGCTACAACCCGGGAGTCTTTAAGTGTGAATAGGCGCTCCATCGTCAACCACATCGTCGCTTTCCATCAGGAGATAGCGGTCAAGCGCGAACCTATCAACAATAAAAAAAAAGGATTCGCCGACAGAACCATTCACTTCTGAGTGGTTCGCCGACACAATTGTTCCTCTATTAATAAAATAATATTATGTTATTATGTGGTTTGTACTGTTTTCGTTTGTTATTACACCCGAGTGTAAATAGGTTTCGCCTTACAAACTTTTTGACCTCTGTTTCATTGCCTTATGGGATGCATTTTACTTCTTAAAAGAAAACCTTGAGCCAAATTTCACGCCCCTAGTCCCAGTACCTAGTTTTGGCTGTGCCAGTGACCAATTGTTTGATATGTCAGTTAGTAATTTTCTCCTTTTATACACCCCTAGTTTTTCATAAGTACAAAAAATAGGGCTCTATCCGTACGCGTTACAGATCATATTTGTGTAGTCAAAAGTAAAAAAATAAAATCCTAAAATTGTCTACGGAGTTTTTTCATAACTAACAATTGCTACTAGAAAAAAATACGCGCAGTGTTTTTCCATTTTAATCGTCGTTTATTCATTCATAAATCAATCTGTACAATATTTTCATAAGTTGAATGACATTTTGGGATATAAAAAAACGCTAATAACGTTGCTGTTTGTGAACATATTTTTTTGAGACTTTTCATAAATAATAACAAGACCTTTTCTAATAAGCCCTTAAAGTATTTGTACTAATTAAAATCTAGGGGTGTATATATAGAAAACAGGACCAATATATTCACACTCCAATCAAAGTCATAAAAATAAATCTCTGAAATCATGACAAAACTTAAAAACTTGCGTTGTTGCTGTTGTTGTATATACTTGAACCTTAAAATAATAAAGACAAACTATTCGACTCATTTCTTTCTTTCTTTTTTGAACGGAAAGAACTAACGTAGATCATAATTATATTTTTTTAATTCAGTAAAAGAGTTTATCAAGAAAAGTTCATGTTGTTACAACTTTTTTAAGAATACCTACATAAATTTATTTCATGTTTAATTTTTATCTATTTTGACATTGTAATGTAATCAATAATGTAAACTTCAATTATATGTTTATCAATTTTCATTAATTAATTTATTTATAAATTTTATTTTTTAATATTTGCATTTTATTGCGTAGAGCAGTGGTGGCCGAGTGGTAACGGCCCCGACTTACGAGTTGTAGGTTGCGGGTTCAAACCCAGCCAGGCTCATTACTTTGTGTAATTTATTTCATCACCACTGCTCTAAAAACGGTGAAGGAAAACATCGTGAGGAAACCGGCATGTCCTAGAACCAAAAATTCAAAGACATGTGACATCCACCAACCCGCACTGGGCCCGCGTGGTGGATTACGGCCCATTCCCTCTCCTAAAGAGAGAGAGAGCCTGAGTCCCAACAGTGGGAACATTATAAGGCCGACTATGCTATGCTATATTTGCATACCTGTAACTTATGTGAAATATGTCTCGGTCTATAACTGTCACTATAACAACTCCTGTACCATATTTATAGCAAATAAATGATTGATTGATTAATAAAATGTGTTCCGTACAGGAATCAAACCAGCAATACGCAGCGCAGCAGCCAATCTGTTTTTTACGAATTTAAACGCCTATTCAGTTTAAAATCTTATTCGAGTAGGTATCAGCTGCTTATCGCCCTCTTTATATTGTGATATAATTGAGGAAAATTGACAACAAAATTGTTCGGAGTAGGGTTATCAATTCGCACACGAGACCCAGTGATCTATTGTTATGTTGTGCAGATGTTAGGAGGAAAATAACAGCTTTTATTAAAAAAATATATAAGTAAAGCCCACATACAAACACCATCATCTAAGTTGCTATTATAAAGAGGTAAAGTTTTTGTTTTTTTGTATAAGGTAATTTCTGAAAGTACTGGTCCGATTGCTAAAATTTTTTTAACGGTTTTTATATTAGGTACTATTATTATGTACGCGGGCGAAGCCGCGGGCAAAAGCTAGTGTCGTATATTACTATTGAGAGGATTTATTTGTATAATACAACAAGTACTTATAGAAAATAAAATAAAATTACAATTAAGTATTGAGATTATATAAAATTATTATAATTATTATCATTTCTTGCGAGATTCTATAAATAAAGAGCATTGCGAAATATTTTATTCAGGCATTGCCAGAAGCTGTAGGATGTGTGATAGAATTACCGTGGCCCTGAAAAGCAAAGGGCAAGTAAAGAAACACAGTTGGGTTTTAGTCATTAGAAATCTGTCACTCCCTCATGCTGTATTCAGACCACCCCGCTGAACAGTACAGTTTTGCTGACATATCTTTGAAGCAGGTGGAACACTATATGCCGTCGACAACTTGGGTTTGGTCTGGACGGTTACCGGATGACCTGACGGTGAGCTGCCCATTTGCTCATTGCTCGTTGTCCGCAAGCCTGCACCTGCGGTGGATGGTGGACGCCCTCCCGACACCCGGAGCTTCTCCTGTTGTGGCAGCTGGGAACTGAAGACGTCCGTTCCCTCAGGCGTGCGGCTCCTTCACTAGCATTTTTTTTTTTTCGGTTCCGTACCTCAAAACGAAAAAACGAAACCTTTATAGGATCACTTTGTTGTCCGTCTGTCTGTCTGTCTATCTGTCAAGACCCTTTATCTCGGGAACGCGTGGAGGTATCGAGTTGAAATTAATACTGAAGTCTGCCGTCCCTTGAAGCTGCGAAAAAATCAAACTTGTAAGTTAAAGAAAAAATAAAGACACAAACAGCCGTACGTTTGTGTCGCAAAAAAAACGTATATTTCGACACTCTCAAGGGAATTTAAATTCATAGGGTACTTCCCGTTGACCTAGAATCCTGAAATTTGGCATGAAGCAAGATCTTATAGCAAAAGTATGGGAAAAAAATCTGTAAACTGTAAATTTGTAGTTACGTCACTAAAAAATACTTTTATTGCGATTTGAAAAAACCTTCGTAACTCAATTCGGGAATTGGACTGTTTTCAGAGGTAAGTTTGTACGGAAACCTCAGTGCGCGAGTCCGACTCACACTTGCCCGGTTTTTTTTTAATTAGAAAATCATCAAATCTTATTGGAGCTAGACTTTTACTGAACAAATTCCACTGTTTTCCTTCAGTTGCCCTTTGTGTTCAACGGCGCAATAACTCAAAAGAGTTATCGTGGTCACAATCTCGCAGCGTCATGGCACGCCCTGCCCTTATATTCATAGCACATGAAAGACTACCCTGTATCTTCTCCCCATACATTTTTTATTTACGTTGACAATCAACATTATCATAACCATTTCATTTTCAATAATAGTGAGAAAATAAAATTCTATTTACACAATAAAAACCGTAAATAAATGTTATGTATATTTATCGCTGAAACAGTCAACGGTGTCGGGTAATGTAAAGTTATGGCGCCCATAGGAACTCCCGTTGTGAACACGTGCTCCAAAACACCGTTATTTATGTATATACGGTTTTTTGTTACGGTTTTTCGGTGTTGTTGTAGCTTTGTTTCGTTTTGTTAACAAAGTGGAGTTGTTTGAGTAATGACCGCGTACCGGAAGACGCAGTGTTGGTAGGGCTTCAACAAGATGAACAGAATCGCGAGAATCCGATGGTTGCAAGACGCACAGGACCGGTCGTTGCGAGTGACCACACAGGCCTCCTCCAAATGTTGACTTAGGGAATACTTCTGGCCAACAGTGGACATCTTCCTACTGAAATGATGACGCTTTTTTTCTTCTTTGTTCTCTTCTTTTCCCATTATTTGGGGTCAAGTCTCCTCACTATTCGGCGCCAGGATATTCTATCCTGGATTGTCGGCTTTGGCAATTGGGCTAACGTGAGGTCTCTCTCGATTCTGGACCAACAGGTCATAGGCGAGTGACCTCTGCTTTTCTTTTGACAACGAACAAAATAATTTGGTTAGGAATTGAATCCGCTATAAGATAATAAAATGACTATATCAGAGTCCAGTCTAACCGGATGTAGCTGAAAATAAGTGTTTTACTTATAGTGACTAACCGGGGTTGTGGACGATGAGCAATGCGTAGCTCAACGTCCGAGCGTCCGGTAAGGACCGAACCCGAGTCATCGACGGCGTCTATAAGTGTACCACGCAAGCCTCACAGAGATATTAGCAAACTGTAGGGGCCCAGCGGGGTCGATGACCGCTAGGGCCACTAGGGATTTCTGAAAGGGAAACCGTAGCCCTAGAACGCAAAGGGCAACTGAAGGACAGAGGTGTGGTTTTATTCAGTAAAAGTCTGACGCACCTTTTCACTCCAACCAAGTGACTAAAGTTATATGATCGTAAACTGACCTCATATAAATAAGAACGTTTAAAAAAAAAAAAACTAGTTTATTTCTCACCATTAAAATTATATTATTAAAAATTACAACTTTTTCTGTAGTGGATATAAAAATGCACATAGTATTGACCCAACCCCCTGAACTAGGTGGGAGCCTGTATCTCAGGGGATAAACTTCGTTTATCGTTCTTTCGTAATCCATTTAAATCCACTGCTTCTAGGAATTTCCGCGGCTGCATGTGTTGTTTTGTTCAGATAAGATAATTTAAATACACCTAATTAATTATTACTACAACCTTTCACCTAATGTACCTACAACAAAGTAATTTATATACAGAAGAAAGATACGCTTTCATAATTATAATGGTTGTGAAAATAATGAAAGTGGTGTTTTTTTTTTAGGTGGGAAAATCATCTAATGACAAATCCCGCTCTTGGGCGGAGCGAGAGCTAGTGTCAGACTTTTACTGACTAAAAACCCACTCCTGTTTCGTTGCCTTCTTCCCAGGGCCCCGGGTTTCGTTTTCACACTACCCATGGCCCCAGTAGGCTTCAACCCTGCTGGGCCCCTACGATTTGCTGACATCTCCCTGAGGCGCGCGTGGAACAGTACGCGCCGTCAACGACTTGGGATCGGAATCCCGGCGGTGGTTGGGGCGTGAGGACCGTTGAATCACGCGATCGGTCGCCTCCTTTGCTAACATTACTGCTTCGCAGAAGGAGGCGACCGCCTGCCACTCCTCCTCACTGTGAAAGTGGTGTCAGTTAATCACAATAATATTATAAAACTTGGCTGGTAGAAAATGTCTAAGGCATTAAGTCCACCTCAGTACTTTTGTTTGTATAAAGCATTTAATCACTACATAGTATAAAACAAAGTCACTTTTCGTGTCTGTCTGTCCCTATGTATGCTTAGATCTTTAAAACTACGCAACGAATTTTGATGCGGTTTCTTTTAATAGATAGAGTGATTCAAGAGGAAGGTTTATGTGTATAATACACGCACAATATAGTAGAGGAACACTGATGATTTTAGAGGTTTCTAATGTGATGTCGTAAATAAACACATTTTTTTGCGCTTACATTGCAAACGCTGGCTGAACCCTAAGACATAGATCAATATAATGTACTACAGTATTGTACACCTTAAAAAGATCTACAAAAAAGTCCGCGATGGTATATGTCTATCTTTTAGGTATAACCCACAATAACCATTTTTTATCCTTTACTTTTTACGAGAAATAATGGCTTATTTACGAAACGATTTTAAGCAATACAGCATTGATCCTTATCCAATTAAGTACCTTAAATAAATTGTGCATTTAATATAGATCATGATGGCCTTTTACAGCGTGTAATTTAAGTCAATATTTTCGAAGATATTACAGATTTAAAATACAGGGGCATAGCGGTTGCGGTAAATAACTTGATTCTTTCAACGATTGATGCGCCGATGCAAGTATACTACTCGGTTACTTCCTGATTGGTCCCATTTTTTTCAAATCCAGTTCTGATAATGGAATCCATGAGGAATCGATGGAACTCCTCAAATATTCTAGGCACTATATAGTGATTTTGGTATTTTCATCGAGAATGCCAAAAAAAAAACATTTACAGTCAAAAAGTAACATTTGATGAAGAAGACCAGAAATGGCCAACGGAACTTCACCCTCACATAGATATCACAATGAAGATAGTTAAGTAACTATGACAATATAAATAAATAAATGGTTCTGAATAGTTATGTTGAAAATGGTATCATCGAAGTGATCTGATGATGATGATGAAGCCGGAAGGTAGGCACTGGAACTCCGGAATTAATCAATGTAACCTAGCCGTGTTTGGGCTTATTACAATTGTCATTATATGCACTTTGGCTATAAGGTACCTACTATCGAACTAACCTGATGATGGAGCCGGAAGGTGGATGGGAACTTCATAACAAAATAATGTATCCTAGCAGTGTTTGGGTTAATTCGAATTGTCAAGAGGAATAGGTACTCAGCCAGAGTACCTATTTCTATTTATTTTTATAAGTGCATCACAACTAAAAAGTGTGTTATAATTTTTTTTTTACAAAAAATTAAAAATTACCGACTTCACCACAAAAACAATAAAACGATCAAAATGACTTTAATTTCGGAAGTCGGTGTTAAATAACAAGCAAACTATACCAGAAATACCGACTTCCGAAATTAAAGTTATTTTGATCGTTATAGTGTTTTTAACCGACTTCAAAAAAGGAGGAGGTTATAAATTCGGTTGTATGTTTTTTATTTTTTTGGTGTGTTACCTCAGAACTCCGTGATTTATTGACCGATTTGCAAAATTTTTTTTCCTCTTAAAGGATATGCTTTCAGATTGCTCCCATTTTTATCAAAATTTAGTTCTGATGATGGGTTCCATAGGGAATTGAGGGAACTCCTCAAATATTATAGGCGACCATATAGTGATTTTGGTATTTTCATTGAGAACTTAAGCCTTAGACATTGGGCACGCCACAATTATGGCGGTAAGTCCCCTCTTTGAGGCGTGGTTGGAAAGACCTCACGGCGTCCTCACCTTTCGCATGACGCAGGTTCTCACCGAACACGGTAAGTTCGGGAAGTTCCTGCACCGGATTCGTGCGGAAGCGACGCCCGGGTGTCGCCACTGTGTGGAACGCCCGGAGGACACGGTGGAGCACACGGTGGAGGTGTGCCCAGCTTGGGCAGAGCAACGCCGTGTCCTCGTGGGGGCGATCGGCGGCGGCGATCTCTCTCGCCGGGCTTTAGTACAGGCCATTGTCCGGAGCGAGGAGGAGTGGCAGGCGGTCGCCTCCTTCTGCGAAGCAGTAATGCTAGCAAAGGAGGCGGCCGATCGCGTGAGGCAACGGTCCTCACGCCCCAACCGCCGCCGGGATTCCGATCCCGATTTCCGCCCACCGTAGGTGCGGGCTTGCGGACCGCGAGCAATGGGTAGCCCGCCGTCCGACCGTCCGGTAACCGTCCGGACCAAGCCCAAGTCGTCGACGGTGCGTATTGTTCCACGCGCGCCTCAGGGAGATGTCAGCAAATCGTAGGGGCCCAGCAGGGTCGAAGCCTACTGGGGCCATGGGTAGTGTGAAAATGTAACCCGGGGCCCTGGGACGAAGGCAACGAAGGAACAGGAGTGGGTTTTTAGTCAGTAAAAGTCTGATACTATCTCCTGCTCCACCCAAGAGCGGGATTTGTCATTAGATGATTTTCCCACCAAAAAAAAAAACAAAGCCTTAGACATCGCCGCCGAGTTGCTAGCCTGTCGGTTTTTTATCGTTTACATTTCGGGAAATGTGCACTGGAATTGCACAATCTAATTCCGCCAAGTCTGTTCCATCATCGGACCACTAGACGTACGGCGTTGCGCCACCGGTACATGGTAGACATCCCACCCATACGTACAAAACGTTTTGAGAACACATTTATTATGCGTACAGCCACGGGGTGGAATTCCTTGCCGGAGTCTGTGTTTCTTGATAGCTACAACTTAGGGGTCTTTAAGTCAAGAGTGAATAGGCTACTTCTAGGCAAGCGTGCTCCATCGTCGACCACATCATCGCTTACCATCAGGTGAGATGGTGGTCAAACGCGAGCCTATCATTAATAAAAAAATAAATAAAAAAATAAGCATTTACAGTCAAAAAGTAACATTTGATGAAGTGGAACTGATGAAGAAGACCAGGAATGGCCAACGGAACTTCATACTCACATAGATATCACAATGAAGACACTTAAACGACTATGACAATACAAATAATTAAATGGTTCTGAATAATTATGTTGAAAATGGTATCATCGAAGTGACCTGATGATGATGATGGAGCCGGAAGATAGGTACCGGAACTATGTAATTGATCAATGTATCCTAGCCGTGTTAAGGCTTATTAGAATTGTCATGAGATGCACTTTGGCTATAAGGTACTATCGAACTGATCTGATGATGGAGGAAGGTGGAACGTAGACAGGAAATTCATAATAAAACAATGTAACCTAGCAGTGTTTGGGTTAATTGAAATTGAATTCTAATAGGTACCATCGAATTTACCGTTCCAATATAAACGCCTACAATTTTCGGTAAAAATATCTTTGGCAATGACCATCAATAAATCGCAGGGTCAAACTTTCAACGTTACAGGCTTAGATTTGAGCGTTGAATGTTTTTATTACATGGCCAATTATATGTCGCTCTTTCAAGTGTAACCTCAAAAGAAAATATGTTTGTATTGACTAATGATAAAAAAACTGTGAAAGTTGTGTATAAAGACATTCTGTAGTATATTTAGTACTCGCGACCCGCCCTGGTGCAATGCTGGACAAAACCGCATCAAAATCCGTTGCGCAGATTTAAAGATCTAAGCGGACAGACAGCGGGAAGCGACTTTGTTTTATACTATGAAGTGATCAGCATTGCACCCGTGCGAAGCCGGGGCGGGTCGCTAGTAAATAATAATAATAAATAAATATAAAGGCGAAAAATTATTAGTGTGTGTATGTTTGTTGCTTCTTTACGTTGCGTTGATTTCGATGAAACTTGGTACACAGATAGACCATGTCCCGGACATTTGTTCATTTGTAATAATTTTCTAAGTAATAATAAATAATTAATAATTATTTAATTACTTATCTGTGAATGTTGTAGGTACACACCTGTAATAGAGTTTTTTTTACTCAGGATTCCCTTGTAAATATTGTTACAAATTGTTGGCATTATTTTGTGAAAAAAGACGATGGTCTACCTTTATTATTCTGCAGCCTATATAAATTGTTGAGTTTGCATGGTGCTAATCTCAGACACTATTGATGACATTAAAATTTATTAATGAACACGCGTAAAACGCACACGCGTTTGAACGCGTGCCGTAATTATAACATCTCGTTATGACTACTAGGAGTGGAGTGGCATCAAAGACGCAGCTTTGATGCTTCTCCACGGCATGATGAATTGTGGGGTTTAGCAGTAAATAAATAATTGGGTGTATGATTATGCAGCTATACGTCTATCATTTCAGGATCGATTTATGTTCCTAAATGATTCTACCCAAAAATATTCATAAACTTTCCTAAAAACTTTTTCCAGACATTACCCGTAATGCGTATAGTTTTTTCTATCGGATCGAATTCACGGCCTTTCGATAGTGATTCAGAACTAAACGTTCAAATAAAACAAAGATCATAGTCTCATCACGTTGCGGGAGATTGAAAGTTAGAGCAATAACCTTATAGGGCACGTCTACAATGACTGGAGGTATTTGTAGCACTTGTGTGGAATGAAAATTGTAGGCGTAGTATCATCGACCTATAATGTTACCAATACTGGAAATTAGGCATCCTCTGTGAGAAGGAATAGCCCGTACGTAACCGGCCAAGTTGCTTCAGAACTGTAGGCCTAGCCAAGATACGACCGTTTTGTGTCGAATCTCTTTCTACGATCGGTAACGCGTAGGCGCGTAGGCGATTTTAAAAAAGAATGAGTTGATAGCCCAGCCGCCCTAGCCAAGTTACAACCGTTTCGTTTCGATGCTCTTTCGTCGATTGCCTCGAGTCGGCCACGTCTTTTATTCCTTTGTTCTGACGTCTTCTCAACGGTCAGTCACGTGGTCAGAACAAAGGAATAGGAGGCGTGGCCGACTCGAGGCGAACGACGAAAGAGAACCGAAACGAAACGGTCGTAACTTGGCTAGGCCTGTTGTTGACGCACCTGAGTCGATCACTCGTTCTACAAAAATTGTAACTTGAATACCATTAAACTATGGGATCTTGCGATGAACATTGTTGAAACGATTACATTTCATTCTATCATTTTGAACGATGTCAACTTGGCTACGAATTTTCTATTCGTTGGTTCTGATCACGTGACTTAACGTTGAGATGATGTCGTTCCCATACATTTGATTAGTTTTCTACTAACGTTAACGATTGTAGATTATCAACGTGGCTAAGCCTGCTGATAATTCAATGTGCCAATATTAGGTCTCCAATATTTTTAGGGTTCTTAGACATTTCGTTTCTTTTCCTTTTCTTTGGGTGGGAAATCATGAAAGAACTCCACCCGCTGTGGGAGGAGCGAGAGGAATATTAGACGTTTACTGACTAAACCCCACCCGTGTTCTTTCAGCTACGCATTGCATTCCAAGCTCGCGGTTACTCATCCAAGGCCATCGATTTCCTCGTGATGTGATCATTTACACAATAGGTTCCGACTTTACGTCTAGGCCACCACTGCTCTAAAGAAAATTGTAGGCGTAGCCATGAGAAATTTAACGATAATTTGGTATTTTTTTATACGATTTTTAGTAATAATTAAAAAGTAACAGTTATTAACTCGTTCGGATGTTTTTATTATAGTGCGGATTTCATCACGCAAGTGGAAGTGCTCTGCATGCGGGGCTGCTGCCCGAAATCACGCCCCGCATCCCGCGTGCGTGTTCCACGCATTAAAATAAATACTTGTATGAAAAGGACATTTGCGGGGACTACGCGTGCGGAGCAATCCTGCATGCGTGATGAAATCTAAGACATTACCACCGGGCTGCGAGATTGTTCAAAAGAATCACTGCAGCCCTAGAACGCAAGGGTAATGGAAAGAACACGGGTGAATTTTAGTCAGTAAAAGTCTGATACGTCTCACTACACTCAAACTGGAAGAAGTTATTTGTTGATTTACCGCCTAAAAATATATATTTGTTATACTTAACTCAAAAGACCCATAAAACCATTATCAACTTTCCCCGCATTCACTTATGCGCATGAAGAGGCATGTAAGCTGTTTGGCCCAAGTTTACCCCACAAAGTCGTAACCAAAAGTTGGCTACAAATAAATAAAAAAGGAGATGTCCAGTGCAAATAAGCTGAGGTTTTAACACACCAGACATGTCCTTTAATTCTAAAGTTTGTGTTTGTTTTGGTAGCCCGCAGAGGATTGAGTCTCGAAAACTTTTTACGGGACTTTAAAAAGTTTTTTTTTTTGCTACGTGATCACTCGCCCAGCGGTGAAAACTTATGTGGGTAGCCCAAAAAGAGAATTATTTTAGTTTGAAAAGAACGCGAATTTATAGTTGTGGAAAAATGTTCAACCTACTCGCTAGTTCGTGCAAATGGAATCGAGGAAAGTTTTCACAAAGCACTATTATTTGTACTTCTAACGTTGAAATTCTTTTGTTTTTCTACTTTTCTATAATTCTGAAGCTTACGTACCAAAATGGAACAGATATTCTTTATCACTAAATAACACAGTAAGCTCTTCATAAAACTGCTGAAAGTATTCTTTTGAACACGAAATATCATAAATATCTCATACTTGACGTGTTGACTCAACTTTTTCCAGTGACTTGTGTTATTACTTCATTCGCTCTTTATATTCATCCAGTGATCTCGCTTAGGGGGCTACATTATTGGCATCGATATAACACGAAGCATCCCGCATGTCATTTCGTTGCCTCCAGGCGCAAGAAATTGCATGAAATACATCTATGATACTCGACCAGGATCGCAAGACCTGTCGCGTCCCCCTCGAGTAAAGTAAACCAGCTATCGTGAGGGGCATTGAGGTGTGAAATAAGAGGTCTGGTGGTAATGGTCATGTTGTTCTATTCGTGTGTGCTTCATGTGCACCCCTACAGGGCATATTGGACGCAATCTGTGATACCTGACGTGGCTGGGAATTTCATTATAGTCTATTGACTGCTCATGACGATGTCTAGATTGAAGTGTGACGTTATTGTTTGCAAAAAATAGGAGATGCGTGTCGCAGTATACGCTTTCGGAGATTACGTGCTATGGTTCTAGTGCTAAGCCATATATACAAGCTTTGTTGATTTCGAGAAGGCGAGAGAGCACGTTCGGTTACTAAATAAACTCTTTTATGAGAGAATCGTAGGTCATGTTATTTCTTCAGGCGTTGTTCAGTCGTGTTTCTTTCAAATTATTTGGTATTGACGCCATCTATCGGTGGCTAGAGACAAACATATTTTTAATAACTTTAATTCGTAAATCAGAAGTATGAAAATAAATTTTGTGATACGTAAATCTTCTTCTTCTTCCTTGCCTTATCCCTTCATTCGGGGTCGGCTCTTCTCGTCTTTAGGCGCCAGGATAGTCTATTCTAGGTTGCCTGTGCGTCCAACTGAGCTCGTTCCAGATCTTCGAATACGGTTATCCACCACGTAGCTAGAGGGCGCTTTCTGCCTTTTCTCCTTTCCAGGATCGCTAAGGCCTTCTTTACTGGGTACTCTTCATCCCTTCTCTTGACATGTTCGAACCAGCGTCTCTCTGACATCTTATCTGCTATGGGTGCAACTTTGAAGGAGCCTCTGATGTATTCGTTGCGTACCTTATCAAGGGTCGTAACGCCAGCCGATCATCGCAACATTTTCATTTCATTGACAGTATGTGTAGTAGGTGCAGTTCTTTTTTATCGCCCAGCATACAGTGCCATATTGCATGGCGGGTCTGATAGCCGTTTTGTAGACTTTGCCCTTCAGTTTTATTGGCATACTGTTGTAGCAGAGTACTCCTGTTAGGGTTATTCATCTTAACCATGCGGCATTGACTCTATGAGCTACATCTAAGTCTATTTTGGCGTTCTCAAACTGTATCGATCCAAGATACTTGAAATGGGTGACTTTGGGTAACGGTTGACCATCGATGGAGATATCGGTGTCACGTAAATACATATTTAAAAATATATATATTATTTTTAGATTATTTTTAGCTGTTGTTCAACAGCAAACCTGAATCACATGATTAGTTTTACTCTTTTAAACCAAAACGCAATATCCATTCAAAGACAGGACAGAACAGGACTGTTTTTGTAAAACTTCACCATATGGGCAAGTACACTATAACACAGCTGAATTGAACAAAGCAAGTTTTCAAATTACGTACTCAGATTACACCAAAATCCCCAAACAATATCCGGGGAGTCATGTCAACAAACGTATACCTACGGATATCCATAGGTAGGGAAACTGCACCCTTAGGGCGACATGAAACAGCAGTTTCATTGATTCCCACCGCGGTCATTGTCCCACAATAGACGACTACCACTAACATTTACCGCTGCATAATTTTACTGCTATTTTATAACTTGCATTTTTATTCTTTGGGGGAATGAAAAATCTATGTTTATGGGTTTTGTGGGGACTGCGTGTTTGTTGATGCGTAGGTAGATACGCAAACTATTGAATTATAATATCTGTTACTATAAAAGCCTGAACCACGGTAAATTCTAAGATTTACCAAATAAATATGGTAAAAGTCCGAAAAGTTTTGTGATTTTCATCAAATACACGGTAGATGTCGATAAACAGACAAGCCAGAGTTTAAAAAAAAACACGAAGGCTAAAGCGGGAGCTCCACTCCACACTGCTTTTACTTTAGCCTTCTAACCTGGCTTATCTGAGTTGGATTGCTCTGAATCGGGGTGTTAACCACAACGATGGCATTCTCTCCAAAACCAAACCGACTCTGGTGAAACCTAGCATATACCAGTTTCTATTGGTATAAGTCTAAAAAATTGTTCTCCTTTTTATTAACACCTATATTTACCAACTCATGTCGGTAAATCTTAAGATATAATGGTAAAACTTAAGATTTATCGCAATTCAGACGTTTAAGGCAGGTAAATTTCCAAACTCAATTCTGTAAGTAATGATGTGTGAAATGATTTCCAGAAAATATTTGTGTTTTGAATCTATCATGAGTACTTATTTCTATAGAAAAGTTTCCCTAAAGAGTCTTCTCTCACGCTAAAGCAAGCACTTTGTACTTCATATAATTCAATTCAAAATGAAAATAAAATAATCTTTATAATCAGTTACCTTACCATTATCTTCTTGTCTCTATTTTGGTACTATACTTCAAATTTATTTATTTTGTAGATGATGAAAATTATTATTTTCCTATGGTGTTAATATTTCCCGTGTAGTGTCATCACGAAGCTTAAATTGCGTTACTACGTCAGCAGTTTATAATGGGCAATATTTTCTCGGAAAAACCCGAGTCCCCTGTAGCTCGCTAGTGGTAGATACATATTTTATGGACAATTTCTGGTCATTAAACTTCACAACAAAACTTGGAGTTTGTCGTTGAGAGATACTTAATTTTAGTAGCGTTTTTATACATATACTTTAGGGAATATTATTATTATTATTTCTTTATTGTCAGGCAACTAAGGCCCATAGATAAAATACATTATATTACAATCTTATAAACAAAATAAACTAATACATATTAAAAAACTATAATTATACACGTAACATCGGCGTCGTGTTCCGCTGCGTGGTATCGCGTAGCCGTCCTCGGAAACGTCGATACACGACACCTTTCGGCTAAAAGTCCTCTCTCAAAAAGGTCTGTAGATGGTGGGTTGGAACTCGTATCACGAACGACTTGAAGTTGGTGTCATGGCGCGAATCCAGCCTTTCGACCCTCAGAGTCCAGTTGCTCTTTATCTTCATATACTCCACGACTTCCTCAACCTTCAACCTTCAACCTTCTTTTTTTCCTTCTTCTTTAATATTGTTATACTAACTGCTGCTAGTGGGTTCGCCTGTGTGAAAGTAGAAATTGTCACTCCTGGGATAAAGTGTATCCTATTTGCTACTCTAGGATATGTTCTACCCTTATGCTGAATTACATCGAGATCGGTTCAGTTGTTCGAGTGTAAAGAAATAGCAAACATACACACATTATTATTATTATTTGGTAAGACACACTAGCAGCTATTAGCTGATGCGTGTGTTTCATATAGTTTGGAGATGTTTAGTCTGTCCAACCGATTTTTAAAGCAGTTCAATGTGGGAGCTTTCACAACACTTTCCGGGAGCCTGTTCCATGCCGTTACAACTCGGTTAGGTAGAAATTGTTTCAAAGGCATCTTTTTGGATGCATTTCCCCATAACTTGAAGGAATGTCCTCGTAAATGTTTGTTGGCATTCAGTGTGTAAAGGTCTTGTCTTGAGGTTACACATCATCATACTCACAAACTTTCGCCTTTATAATATTAAAGTGTGCAAATAGTCGTGTGTTACATATAATTATACAAAACCTTTAATTATTTACTTTATTGTATAAAATAAAGTCGCTTTACGAATCTGTCTGCCTTATACGCTACCATTTTTTAAACCACGTAACAGTAAACGATGAAGTTTTTTTTTTGAGGTGAGAAATCATCAGTATTATCACTTCTTCTGCTCTAGGGTGGAGCGAGAGGCGTGCCAGACTTTTACTGACTAAAACCACACCTATGTTCCTTCAGTTGCCTTTTGAGTTCTAGAACCACGAGCATCCTTTCATACTACGAATGCAAATTACAGTATACAATTTGAAATACAAAATACAGTCATAATACAAATTCGGGGAACTAGTTTGTTATATTCGTATTCGTGGAAATACGAATACAGATTGCAGCGCGTAAATCTGAGTGTGTTGTATAGCATACAGTGTGACTATGTAGCGAGGATTTTTAATAATGCAGAAAACAATGCACACACTGTTACTCTCGCTTGTACATAAACAAAAACATCATATTCAACATTTTCCTGAAAAAAAACTAGAAAGAAAAATAGTGGGAACGTCTGAAACTATTGCAAAGGAGCGTACTACTAATATGAAAGTGTTCTAAAGTAGTTACCATAAGTATGCCCCAAACCAGGACACAGAATACCCGTATGCCAAGTTTTATATAAAACCGTTGACTCGTGATAGATTATGAAACAACTTTCTAAATTCTACTTTAGTCTGTGACTTTCACGGAAATAGGAAGTACGATTTTGAATTGAGTTATACAGGGTGTTTGGTGCATCGTGTGCCAAATTGAAATGGTCGACGGGAGGGGTCACCTGCTATCCTTTCAGACCCCTAAACACTTTTCATGGCCTGTGGATTTTTTTTCATCGACTTTTTATTGTTTTATGAAAATAAGACCCAAAATTTTCGTTCAAATACAAATTAAAAAATATATATAAGGCGTAGACTCTGAATTTTAATTTTATTTAGATTTGTATTGTATTAGAGTACTTTTAAATTTAAAATTATTGACATTAGCTATCTAGTTCTTTTTTAATTTAATCGCAAAGTTTTGGACTTAAATTAAAGCTGTTCATGTTACAACTATTTACATGGCTATAAAAAAAAAACAAAAGTGACCAGAATCTTCCAGCTCCCTCAAAAATTCTCTAGTTTATCCTTTTTGCTAGTGATGTGCCACTTGCCATAAAAATCTTTTTATAACTTTGTGAATTCGCAGGAATTGTGAATCGAGTCACTTATGACTAATATTCAAAATTATGATTTTAAAAAATATTTTTGCTTATATGATACCTGAAAAACCTATTAAAAATGTTATCTCACTCTTATAAGGTAAAATCTGTCTCGTATCTCTTTTTGTGGGTTTTAATAGATATTTAAAAAAATATGAAATTGCATTTTTAACATTTATTTCATAATTTTTACAAATCCTGCTCAAATTGTTGGCCCTGTTGTGAATGCAGGCCCGATATCTGTTTCGTATTTTGACAGTTTTTGTACGAAGTCGTATTTCCTCCTTAATTGTATTCATTCACAATTCTAGCGAAATTACAAATTTGTAGCATTTGTTGTGCAGTGATGATATTTGGAAACTAAGGAGATACAAGTTCAACCCATTGAAACGGCTTTCATTACAATTAAGGAGGAAATACGACTTCATACATCAACTGTCAAAATACGAAACAGATGTCGGGCCTGTATTCACAACAATTTGAGCAGGATTTGTAAAAAATATGAAATAAATGTTAAAAATGTAATTTCATTTTTTTAAATTCTAGTAAAATCCACGAAAAGATATTTTTAATAGGTTTTTCAGGTGTCATTTAAGCAAAAATATTTTTTTAATCATAATTTTGAACATTAGTCTTATGTGACTCGATTCACAATTCTAGCGAATTCACAAAGTTATAAAAAGATTTTTATGGCATGTGGCACATCACTAGCAAGAGGATAAACTAGAGAATTTTTGAGGGAGCTGGAAGATTCCGGTCGCTTTTGTTTTTTTTTTTATAGCCATGTAAATAGCTGTAACGTGGAAAGCTTTGATTTAAGTCCAGCACTTTGCGAGTAAATTTAAAAAAAAAAGCTAGATAGCTAATGACACTAATTTTAAATTTTAAAGTAATCTAGTACAATACACATCTAAATAAAATTAAAATTCAGAGTCTGGACCTTATATATATTTTTTTTAAATTTGTATTTGAATGAAAAATTTGGAGTGTAGGAAAAAGTTTAAAACAAAACATAGGACACAACATGCATAAAAGCTTTCGCCTTTATAAATACTATACTACAATTACAAATACTACTTCAAAGAAGTTTAAATCTCCTTTAGATGTTGTTACAGGTGATTACAGTCTATTGAATGGACAATCATTCAAGTATCAGCATCACCCCTTGCACTGAGCGTATTATACTCAGATCATCAATCTGCTTGCTAGCGTCGTAATTACCCCTGGGAAGGTTCGATACAGCGATCTATGGGATGGAAACTGTCTGCTACAATAGCCGTCTATGCTTCAATAATGTACCTGCAAGTCATCTTACCATATAAAGGTTTTTTTTTTAATGTAAAGACGATTTAAAATACTCATATTATAGAAGAAACACTTACTTTATTATTTCACACAACTCGGGGATAGAAGCAAAACAATTAATACAAAGTAATTACATTAAGGTAATAGTACAAGACGCTGGATGTAATAAGAAATAACAATATTTATTTTACATTTTTATGATACAAGTATCGAAATACAAAGGCCAGCTTAAAGCTAGAACTATACTGCGCACACGTGTGCCACACAGACCGATCTGGGCGCGACGGTCTCCATACATTTTATATGGAAACTAGACTATTAGACTTGATCCACGCCAGGCGATGCCACGCGACGTCGTTCTACGTGCAAATCAGGCGTATTACACGTGTGCGGCGGTCTAATGTAGTTCTAGCTTTACTCATATTCGAAATGTAACATAATATATACGCACATCCTGTAAGAAGTATTTCAGAATAGGTTTCAGCTATTTATAAAATAAGTGTTTTGTTTTTTTTTTACTAAAATAATCAATATTTTATTTATCCGGCTCCAAGGACTATGATCAGGATTTCAAGATCCTAAGGCGAGAAACGCACAAACGGTTTCAATTGGAATAACTTATTCACAAGGAAACGCACTCAATCAATTATTAGTTTAGGGTAAAAAAAAAAATATAAGGCAAAATTCTTGATAAATCTTGATTGCATCAATTTCTAGCGGCGTGTTTGTGCGTGCGTACGTATCAACGCACTACGTGTTTTTTTTATATATTAATAAATAATAATTTTACTTTAAAAACGGACTAAAAATAACGTTCCTAAACGTTTTTTTATTACAGAAGAAAATCTTCATATAATTGAAGTAAGCATTCCTTTAAAGCACTCGATAAAATGTTGAACAACTGTTTTCAACTTACTCAATTTATCCTTTTGGCTCAAGCTCCCCGAGCTGTTATTACAACTATCAGGCACAAAGAAACTATTGAAACTGTACCTCACTGGAGGAAACTTCCATTCAACATGATTGCTTCCGGCCAAACCGTTGATTGTAAAAATTAATAGTTTCAAACTTCGTCGGTAAGCGGCCCGGCCGGTAAGTTTTGGATTTAATTTCAGGTAATTTTGTTATATCTCTCTGCTGATTTTAGGGTTCCGTACCTCAAAAGAAAAAATGGAACCCTTATAGGATCACTTTGTTGTCCGTCCGTCTGTCTGTCAAGACCCTTTATCTCGGGAACGCGTATCGAGTTGAAATTAAAACCATATACTCAAGTTTGCGGACTTTTAAAGCTGTAAAAAAATCTAACTTGTAAGTTAACGAGAAAAAAAGATACTTTGGTTAATGTGGCAAAAAACTTACATTTCGACACTCTCGAGGAAATCAAAATTCATAGGGTACTTCCCGTTGACCCAAAATCCTGAAATTTGGCATAAACCATGGTCTTATAGCACATGTATAGGAATAAATCTGAAAACTGTAAATTTGTTGTAACGTCACATGTTTTTTTTGCGATTCGTAAAAATCTTCCGAGACTCCATTCCGGAATTGAACTATTTACATAGATAAGTTGGGACGGAACCCTCAGGGCGCGAGTCCGACTCGCACTTGCCCAGTTTTTTTAAAAGGGGAGCGGAGTTTTCAAATGTTTACAGCCACTTAGATATACAAGTATTTGTTAATTTAAGTACCTCTGTTCTCAATTTTTTTCCAGCAATTACATAGAATTGAATTAAATGACATTCATAATCTTCCTGCCTATATCACGTGTTATTTAGGGTCGGAGCAACACATTTTTTTCTTTCATCTCTCCTCACACAATCCAACCATGTTTTCTCTGACCTACCTCTCTTTGTCCTCCTTAACGATACATCAAACTGTTAAATTATAACCATCATCATTTAAGTCGATAGAAAGTCAATATTGCCTTTTTTCAAAGATATGTCTTGAGCATCGACGCCGAGTTGCTAGCCTGTCGGTTTTGTGTCGTCTACATTTTAGGGAGTATGTATTGGAATCGCACAGTTTAATTCCGCCAAGTCCGTTCCATTATCGGACCACAAAATGTACGGCGTTGCGCCACCGGTACATGGTAGGCATCCTACCCATAGGTACAAAGCGTTTTGGGAACACATTCATTATGCGTACAGCTAAGGAATAGAATTCCCTGCCGGAATCCTAGGGGTCTTTAAGTCAAGGGTGAATAGGTTGCTTCTAGGCAAGGGCATCGTCAGCCACATTATCGCTTTCCATCAGGTGAGATAGAAAATGTAATCTAAAAAAAACTTAAGTATTTGATCTTGTATGTTGTGGTGAGCAATGAGTAGCACACCATCCGATAGGGACCAGGTACGGGTCCACGTCGCATCGTTTTCCATGAGCGCCTCAAAGAGGCTCCTTGGGGTGGATGACTGCAGGATCGTTCGAAAGAGCTACCGCGTCCCTAAAACGCAGAAGGCAACTGAAAGAACACAGGTGGGTTTAATTAGTCTGATACTACCTTTCACTCTACCCAGAGTGATGAGTTACTTGATTATTTACCAATAAAAAAAATAACCCATATTCAACAGTACTTAGATGTCAATGGGCTGGTAGACGCAGGGGCGCTGACTCCGTGGGCGCTCGGGGGCTCGAGCACCCATGAGAAATAAACGGTGGGTCCCGAGCACCCCTGAAAATAAACATCAAGAAACAGATCAGTAATCACCTTTTAGGTTACGTACCTATAAATTATAGTATTTCTTGATACTAAAAACTAGTTTTATCAAACATAATTAGTAATTAAGTACGCAGTATATAAGTAGGACATTTATTTATTTGTCGGTCTATCAGTATGTATTTCTCTCCTCACACTTCGCCGCTTTTTCGAGTCCATCAAATGAGCATGAGCACCCATGAGGTTTTCTAAAAGCCGGCGCCCCTGGGTAGACGCATATCTAAGGCCACAGTCTAACAACGTTGAACAGTGCTAGCCATTGTATGATGGATACTTTGACACTCAACACCAGCAACAAAAAATGTGATCCTATGTTCTCTCAGAACCGTATCAACTTTAAAGAAGAAAATAAAAGTGTAAAACTTTACACTTTTATTTTCTCATAAAATAAATCAACCTGATTGGTGAACGTCCCGCCCCGGTTCAAGAACCTGTGGCAAACATATTTACGAGCATTGTAAACAAACCATTACTGTATCAGTAAATTACCTTACAGTTAGTAGTAAGACTCAATTGGATGTAGTTTTATTGCAATTGTCTGAGGGGTGCTTTGCGATCTTGGAATTCCAAAACATTAGATACATAGGTACAGGGTGAAGGGAATCGAATGGTTTCAACTTAAAATTGAATTTATGTTGACAAGTATTTAAATTATGTACTTTAGTAATTTTTATTTTTATTTTTATTAATTTGAAGTAATTTTATCAGTGATAGTCCGGTCAAAATCAGTCAAGCATTGCAGTTTTATTATAGGTATCGAATAAAATTTCATATAAAATCAGTAAAAAATGTTTTTTTTAATATTACAAACAGACAGGCACTTCAACTCTCACTTCACAATTTTTTCGAGCACTGCATCTCGAACGAAAAATGAGGAAAGGTTCTGGAGTGGCGACCACGTACCGGAAGACGCAACGTTGGAAGGTTTCCCACAAGGTGGACCGATGACCTGGTGAGGGTTGCGGGAATCCGATGGATACGTGACGCACAGGACTATGTCCAACAGTGGACGTCTTTCGGCTGAAATGATGATGATGATGAAAAATACCTACATCTTCTTTCATCAAGCAGGAGACTTATATAATTAGTCCATGTCCAATTCCAAGATGTAGAAGATAAACATTCGCTACCGAAATTACGTCATGATAATCACTATTAATAATTTTGGACTTTTGACAATCATAGTCTAAAGCTGAAAAAGAAAAAAAAGGCTCAAGTACGCTTTCTTAGATCAGCTTTACCATTTTGTGCCGGTTGGAGACTCTGGGCAGTTGGAGTATGGAGGCAAAGTGTTTTGTGGGGGACTTGGGCCGTAGGCTCGGGGAGGCAACGGGTGACTCCTGGTCCAGGTCGTTCTTGGTTCAAAGGATGGCCATCGTTATTCAGCGAGGTAATGCGGCGAGTGTTATGGGCACCTTTGCACCAGGAACGATCAGGGGCAGGTTATTTATTGACGATTGACATTTAATTTAAGACATTAATGTATTTATTTTATTATAATCATTTGTAATTTTAATGTATTCTAATGTAATATAATGAGAAATTAAGCCGAAAAACGAAAATAAAAATGATTTAAATTCGCAGAAACACTATCCAGAGATTACGAGAACAATTTAAAATCCCAATCAAAAGAAAACAAGCTTACCTATACTTTTTAAAACAACACCTTTTCAAAACAAAACATTGAAAGATAATCTTCGACCGTATGAGCTTCAAGCCAAGCCTTGATTAAACGCCTTTGTTTCTAAGAAACTCGAGCTAAACAAGAAAATGTTTACTTTTCTCTCACTACAGCTTCAAAGAAGTCGCTAATAACTCTATTACTAAGTTTCTTACACGACTCTGCAGTGTTCGTGAGTCGTATTGCTGGACAAAGGAGATTTACAGCTGTAGCGGCTCTACCACCTAATGTGTTAACGTGATAAATTCTAGAAAATGTACGAAGTGGCCAATAAAGTACACTTGAGGCGAAAATAACACGAGTGTGTTCGGCTGAGATTGTTCGACATTTTAATTTTAAGTGTGGTGCAAGACGAAATGTGTGAAATCAAAAAGTGCAAATCAATATAGACCAAAATCCCAGAGCTGTCTGACATAACCATTAACTTATTTTCACTTGAATGAAACCTTAGGTTCTCAGTAGCGTCTCACACTACAATAGGTCACTACAATTAGTCTGACTACTGAAATATAACTTTGTATTAGTTACCTCAATAGCATATTTAAAAATCAGACATGTAAATATAAGTAAAGTTCTTTTTTTTTTGATATTTAAAGTGTCTGACACTTATGATACTTCTTTAGAATATTATTCTACAAAACATCTATAAAAATCAGCCGTAAAAATTTAAGTTACTCTTATTTTTAGTTCCCTTTCTCACCTGGTACCTGCCCAGGGGCTCCAAGGAGGAGCGCCACAAGCACACAGGTATTTAAAGCACATGAGACGCTACTGAGAACCTAAGGTTTCATCCATGTGAAAATAAGTTATGTCTGACAGCTCTGGGATCTTAGTATAATATTAGTTTACAGGATACGATCATGATTGATAAAATCATAATAATGGTTTAATTTTAGCAGTATAATTGGAGCCCAAATAGGAATGACGCGTGACGGTCTGATACATTATCTCAAAAAGCCTCTGAAAGTGCCGTAGAGTTGCAGAAAACCGGGAAAATTGGAAAAACCTGCAGAGGGACAGTAGAGACTCATTACAATAAGATTAACACTGGTCAACAAAAAACACACCTTTCGTATGTACCAGGAAAAAAAAACGGATAATGTTAAGAACAAGGTTAAGTATCATGGAATTTAAATTAAGATATGAACAGTTGATTTTGAAGTTGAGCTTTCAGGTAAAAACTAGAGCTTTCAGATAGTTTTACTGTAGGCATATTATTACTGTGAATGTTCGGTTTTTTGGAAAACAGCATGTCAGGATACTAAACTCTGAATTTGATGATTTGAATTCCGAATTGTTTTTTTTTTGTTTTTATGTCTAGTAATAGATGTATTTTGGCTGAAATTATTTCAATGACATTGTAACCATTATACAAGGGAACAAAATTCGAGATAAATGTATATCTAAAAATGGATGTAGGTATCCATTTTTAAATATACATTTATCTCGAATTCTTCGAATTAGGTATATTACATAAATCTTCGAACACAAAGGAGGCTATACAAAATATTCTTGTTTTGTGGCTCTGTGGGACAGCAGAGTTAAGTCTGATCACTGAGTTAGAAAAGATGGCCAGTTCCAGGCACGCTGTGGTTCTAGGGCAGCTGAATCTAATGTATGAACCACTAGTGCCTAGAGATCGCATCATACGGTCACCTCTGTATATCAAACTAGAGCTCATGAAACAATTTGTCAAAGCTCAAACAAGGATGGTGATTGTTTTAAGTACAGCTTTATATAGTTCCATATTTTGTGTACAGATAAACTAAAAGCAAGAATTTTGACTGGTATTGAAAATAATGCCTAATAATTCATTTGTACAAAATTTTCTGGGAAATGAAATTGGATAAAAGCTATTCGGAGCACATCGAAGAGATTTTGCCGCACTTTCAACAACTTGGTTGTTATGAGCATCAAGGTACACTTTTTTCTCAGCCATTTGGACCATTTTCCTAAAAGTTTTGGTGATCTGAGTGACGACACGTTCGCTGTGGCAGTGATTTTTCTATACTTTCCATTCCTGCGGTACAAGGTCTATACTCCTGGAAATAAAACTTCCATTGTGGCGGCACAAGGCTTATAGACCCTGTAACATTTAAGTAACTTAAATCTTTTTTTTGGCTTCATGTAAAAATATATTTGATTGTTTTGCTTTGAATATTAAGCTGTTGATCCCCGCACGAACGCCGGCGGTCGTGCGCTATTGTCTTACTATTGTGTCTCTAATTACGCTACTCAAGAAGTTAATAATAATGAATTAATTGACATACTCCTGAAGCCGTTCGCTAACAACTTGTTTAGTTTAAAAATTATAGCTATATTTAAAATACAGGGTTTATGCACCCTGTGTCGCACTGAATATGGAAAGTCTGGTGCGTGTTTTAGGGATGCGAAATAAAAATATCTATAGTTTTAATTAAGTTTTAATATAATGAAAAAAAGAAAAATAGCAAACATGAATTAATGTCTTTCAATAAAACATGGATAACAATTTTTTTTTTACACTGAACACATTCAGTTATTTTTTTTTTAACTTTTTTGTCAGCTCGGTGGCTTGTTAAAATGGTTCGGAGTTTTTCATAGCATCCGACACAATTCCTCTTCTTAACCTTTTATCAAATTGTGTTTCTCAATTTTTCGGGCGGGGTCTGAAAAAAATTACACTTCTGGACACATCTATTGGCCCACCTTAGAGTTTAGGTTTCGATGGCCCCTACCGAAATATGATTGCTAGATTGAACAAAAACTGTTGATGCAGTTCTAAACCTGATACATTTTACCATCTTTTTCGATCGTATTGTTTTAAATTTGAATTCAGAATACCATACGACATGGAGCTACGCCTAACAAGTCGGATATGCGCCTTGTTAAAGGCAATTGATTTTTGAATAAAAAACATGTTTTATCAAATAAAGGTTTAATTTAATAACGCGTGTTGCCTCCATGGGCATCTACCACAGCTCTCATACGATTAGGCATAGAGTTTATCAACCGCTCTATGAAATTTTGAGGGATCATCTCCCATTCCTCTTCTATGGCAGTTTTCAACTCCTGCATCGTCTGGGCAACTGGCTGACGAGCCCTAACACGTATTTTTAGCTCGTCCCACATGTGCTCAATGGCCAGTCCATAACTGTGATGTTCACATCCCGAAGATATTCCTTCCATTATCATGCATAAAAAGGAAATTTGGGCCCACATTGTCCGCGTATGGTATCACGTGAGGTTCTAAGCACTCACGAATGTACCTTTCAGCATTTAATGTTGGCAGCCGTGGTCCTGTAACAACCTCAAGTTGAGTTTTGCCGCTCGCGGATATACCGCCCCAGACAGTTCATGAGCCACCGCCATAAGCAACCCTCTCTTCAAAGCAGCATTGTGCGAAACGCTCTCCCTTACGTCGGTAGACCTTCTTCCTTCCATCATTGCCATGTAACACAATTTTAGACTCATCAGAAAAGAGTACACGGCTCCAATCTTGCTGTGTCCAATTTAAATGACTGCGTGCGAAATGAAGGCGCGCTGTTCGGTGGGCTCGCGTTAGTTTGGGCCCATTAGCTGGCTTGTGTGGTACCATATCGCGTTCTTTTAACCTTTTTTCCGAACAGTTCGAGCGCACAGATACTCCGTGGAAGTCGCGAAGTTGGTTTTGTATCTCAATGGAGGTAAGGTGACGATTTCTCAAGCTGGTCGTCACGATGAATCGATCCTGCCTTTCAGTTGTGACCCGAGATCGTGGCCTTCCTTGGCGACGAACAAAGCCGCCAGTCTCTAGGTACCTCCGATAAACATTTCGGACCGCAGATCGACTTAAATTAAGTTGAGCACTCACGTTTCTTTGACTGTGTCCGGCCTGAATAAGTGCCACAGCTTGGGCGGCGACTTCAGGTGAAGTATCCATAGATTATTGATAGAACCTCACCTTAATGTTAAGAATAAGTAATGTTTGTTGCAAAACCAAAGATATCAATCACTTTTTCAAGAATTAAATCCAAGTAAACCAATAAAACCAAGTTTTCTTAGTATTCGATTGTTTGATATCAACAAACAGGCTCCAAATTGTCTTTTGTTTCTTTAAATTCTGTGTTCGAAATTCAAAAAAAGACTATTGAATGAAATTGTGAATGTGCCAGGTTCAAAACTGCATAAAAACTTTTTGCTCGACCTAATATAAAATTTTAGCTAGGACCAAACGAAACTGAAAATACAAGGTGGGCCAATAGATGTGTCCAGAAGTGTATTTATTTTTTAATTGTAGGTGTATGTGTGTACGCATGCGTGCGTGGATTGGATGTGGATGTGGATGTGGGTGTGGATGTGGATGTGTATGTGTATATGTGTGCACGCGTTTTCGTCTACGTTGAAATTACCTGTATCATTGTCAAAGTAGATGCGCGTGTCCGATTCGCATTTGACCGTTTTTGTAAACTTAAATACGCACTAAATGTTTTTTTTTTTTACCCACGGGAAAGGTAATTAGGTAAATAAAATAAATAGTAATGATGATTCACCTGTCTTTGATAAATCAATCTATGATTAGATTTAATATTAACTGCATCACTGTCTTCACAATCCCCGTAGATTATTTTTTTTCGGCACCTTTTTGTTGGTCTTGACGCCATGTCCATGCGTGCGTTTCTCGCGAATGCAAGCCAACACTAGCCGCGCGAAGCTAGCGCGGGGTGCAGTACCAGGTGCGCGGGGTACAAGATGCTTCGACCTGGTTTCGCACTGTTATGAAATTTTATTTCTTCCGTGCGGTCCCGCGGGTTATAAACCCGGTATTAAGGTAGATACACCATTGGATTCTATTTAATAATACATCTTAGATATATATTCATCTCTTTCCTACACCGAACCAAATTAAAGTTTTTCCGCACGACAAGGAAGTCTATACTTTTCTTAGCCGCACTGTAAGCGAGGCGTATACAAGATGTTTAGACCTGGTATCGCACTCAACGTGTTAAGGGGAAAGGTTCTATCAAGATTTTCGGACTACGAAAAAGCAGTATACTGGAAAGCCCCCATGATGGTTGACTACTTTTGGAATATTAAAAATAGCCTTTGTGAATCAAGTCAAGTAAAAAAATCATATAGTAGGTAGTTTTTTTTTATAAGTTTTGGTGGTTTCTGTAACCAAACATATTTTTTTTCTAGAAAATCTAGTTTTCTTTATATCTCAAAAATTAAAGCTGATATGAAAAGTCTGACATCAAATCTGAATTCAGCACACTGAAAATGTATATTATTGGTCATTATATTTCATGCAACAAAAATGCTGTTCCCTTGTGTTATAGGTTGTAATATTAAAAATAAATCATTCTCGTACTAAAAGTATTCAGATGGATTTTTACGACATAACACATAAAAGTAGGCCATTATCATTATTTCTCGCCCCAAATGTAATGACGGAGTTCTTTTTTCCTTAGCTCACTGTGTCAAGGTTGCCATTTTGATTTCTCTTAAACCAATATTTGTGGAAAAATGAATAAACTGATTGCAGAAGGCTTGAGTTCATGTAATGCCTAGTAAATTTATTATTAATGTTATGAATTTTATCGACGAGGAAGAAAAATGTGTTAAGCTTATTTTTTTATACAATAAAAAGGAAATATAATTTTGTCGGTAACACTGCTAAATACATTGGGTTGCAAAAATAACGGATCATATAGAAATACTGCAATATCTCCCAAATTTAATGTGTTAAAAGCAAATTACAAATGCTTCAGAATTCAGCTGTCAGCCATATAGACGGGGCCAGCTAGGGCTGATGCCTGTCAAGGCTGCGAATTATTCGAAATACTTACCGTAGTCTTCGTAAATGGCAACTGAAGGAATACTGAGAAATTGCCCAGCGAGAGGGAATGCCAGACTTCTGGCACACCCTTTTGCTTCAATTAAAGTGGAAGAAAGCATTTGCTATTAATCATTCATTTATAACGTACTTAAGTGTCACGAATTCATCTTATATATTTAAAAAACTATTAAACTTTTTAGTAGTGCCCCGAAGTTTTTGCGGCATAGTGTATTTATTAGATATTTATTTGAATCATGATCGTCACTCATAATTTTTTTTGTAATATTGATGACAACATGGAATTTTAACTTTACATGATTAAATATTTTTTTACACCACCTGCTCGATAATGCCCTTTTATACGTCATACAACCATCACTTAAAGCAAGTCATTATGTCCCTAGGGAGATAATGTAGTATGGGCGATCCCTAGGGAATAATGAGATTTGAATTTGGAACGTGAAAAACCGTCAGCATTATGTGAATTAAAATGTAGTGCATCAAACAAGTTTATTCAAATTTCAAACTGGCCACTAACAAAAAAAAAAAAACAGAATAAATAAAGTTTCTAAAAAAAAGTAATGAACAAGCGGGAGCGTTATAGAAAATTTAAACTATAGAATCTTTGAGTAGTGAATTTTGCTTGTTTCAAATCTCAAAACATTTTGAGTGATAGTTAAGATTAACTCGTAAATATTACTTATATTTCTCTATTATATGATTTGTTTTACTAAATTGTGTTTTAATTATCTCACAGATGGTGTAAAAAGTAGAGTATCCAACACGGGGATAAAGCTGTCTTTGTCTTGGGCGGCTTGAATTCCTCACTTCACTCAGGTTTCTTTATTAACTCCCTCGCAATGCTCGGGAGTTAATTATATAAATCCCTCACTATCGTTCGGGATTAAAATTAGCAACCTTCGTTTCGTTCGGAATTCAACATCCGCCACCCGCGACTTAAAGACACTGCTTTATCCCCTAGTCACATAATCTACTATTTTACACCACCTGCTCGATAATGCCCCTTTATATGTCATACAACCATCACTTAAAGCAAGTCATTGTGTCTCTAGGGAGATAATGCAGTATGGGCGATCCCTAGGGAATAATGAGATTTGAATTTGGAACGTAAAAAACCGTCAACACCTCCTGATCCCCAAGCGAACGCACGAACGTCATCGCGCCATGAGAATTAAAATGTACGTGCATCAAACAAGTTTATTAAAAATTCAAACTGGCCACTAACAAAAAAAAAGTAATGAAAGAGTCCCAGCTTTATAGAAAATTAAAACTATAGAATCTAATAGTGAATTTTGTTTGTTTCAAATCTCTAAACATGTTGATAGTTAAAATTATCTTGTAAATAATATTTATATTTCTCTAATATATGATTTGTCTTGCTAAATTGTCTTTTAATTATCTCACAGATGGTGTAAAAAGTAGAGTATCCAACACGGGGATAAAGCTGTCTTTGTCTTGGGCGGTTTAAATTCCTCACTTCACTCAGGTTTCTTTATTAACTCCCTCGCATTGTTCGGGAGTTAGTTATATAAATCCCTCACTGACGTTCGGGATTAAAATTAGCAACCTTCGTTTCGTTCGGAATTCAACATGCCGCCCGCGACTTAAAGACACTGCTTTATCCCCTAGTCACATAATCTACTATTAAATACGCCATCGTATTATAAACTAAGCTTTATATATATCTTAAGTTTTAACTGTGAGTAACGGTCATCATTTTAACAGTGATCAAGTTCGTCGTCTACAACTTAGTAAAAGGATCCACAAAGTAGACTTCGGAAAAGAGAGTGGACCAAGTTTAACAAAAAACTAACTTATCTTTGTAAGTCAAATGCGTCTAGAAAATTGAGGCGACTTCAGACAACTAAATTCTGCGGCACGAAAAAGTTTCAAACAAGAATATAACATTATGTACATAAAATGTAATTTTAACAAGTCCTATTAAAGTTTTCGACGTTTGGTATAATTTTATCATTTTGAAAAGGGCAAAATTTAATATGCATTAAACTGGGCTAGCAAGAAGAGTCGTGACACTTTTTACATTACAGCGTGTATACAATACACATTTACACCATAATATTAATGATTTGGCTAAGAAAAACCAAAATACTATGAACTATCCAACCAGATAGACGCTTAGCTAAGAACTGTCAAATGCACGAAGATTTTAAACTTCGCGCAAAAAAAAAACAAAGATATTATTTAAAAATAATATTTTGGTTTTGTTTTTTTTTTAAATTTACTGTGTAAGTTTTTTTCTTTTTCTTTTGTAGAAACCTTTGCCATACAACAAAAAAAGAATTAGCGAAATTGGTCCAGCCGTTAATACGTGATGACGTGACCAAGGGAAATAGGGATAGAAGGAATTTTATATACATAGGTACTAGCGGTCCCGAGAGAGGTTGCCCTATGCGAAAGCTGACTTTATATCAGAAAAAAAAAACAGAAAACCTGATTGCAACGGCACCTACCGAGTCCAATAATTGTATTTTCCAAACCATCCAGATATCTACTCAAACGCCATAATCACGGCGGTAAGTCCCCTCTTTGAGTAGTGGCTGGAGCGGCAACACGGCGTCCTCACCTTCCGCATGACGCAGGTCCTCACTGGACATGGCAAGTTCGGGAGGTTCCTGCATCGGATTCAGGCAGAAAAAACGCCCAGGTGTCACCATTGTGATGACCACCCGGAGGACACGGTGGAGCATACGGTGGAGGTGTGCCCCGCTTGGGCGGAGCACCGCCGTGTCCTCATGGAGGCAATCGGCGGTAGCGACCTTTCGCGTCGGGCCCTGGACCATAGCCCGAAGGTCCAGAGCGAGGAGGAATGGCAGGCGGTCGCCTTCTTCTGCTAAGCAGTAATACTAGCGAAGGAGGAGGAACGAATATCCTCACGCCCCAGCTGCCGTAATTCCGACCCCGACTACCAGCCACGGTAGATGTGGGCTTGTGGACGTCGAACAATGGGTAATTAACCGGACCGAGCCCAGTTGTCCACGCACTCCTCAAGGAGATGGCAGCAAACCGTAGGGGCCCAGCAGGGCCGATGCCCGCTAGCTAGGACCGCGGGGAACTTTTGAAAAGGAAACCCGTAGAACGCAAAGGTCTCAAGGTCAATTGAAGGACACAGGTATGGTTTTAGTCATTAAAAGTCTGACACGCCTTCTCGCTCCGTCCAGAGCGTGAGAAGTCATTGGATGATTTTCCACCTTAAAAAAAACGATACCTACTCAAATATACTTACGAAATTACTTTCAAATCAGTCAAGCTGTTTAGGAGAAGTTAGGTCATTAGGTGACAAACACACGTACAGAAAAATTATGTATAATTATAAAGACAGATCACGCACACTTCGAAGACGTTACCATATTTTTGTCAATTATTTGTTTTTCATTTTTGACATTTTATTTTCGCAAAAGTTAATAACAGTAATATGCTACTTATGAAACTTAAATATTAACTTACTATTAATATGAAACCTAACTACGTACATATTTACAAAATAAAATTCACTAAGGCGTTACCATATTTTAATGGATTTCAAACATCTTTCAACCATATCAAACACTTTTTTTTTGAGGTCATTGTGGTGGAGGTGGAGCAAGAGGGCGTGTCAGACTTTTACTGACTAAAACCCACCTGTGTCCTTCAGTTACCCTTTGCTTTCCAGGGTCACGATAATTCTTTTAAACATTCCCGAAGCCCTGGCAGGCATTGGCCCTGCTGGACCGCTTCGGTTTTGCTGTCATATCTTTGACTCGCGTTTGGGACAGTACAAACTGTCGACTCGGTCTTGCGGGGTTACCATGACGTTCAAAGTAAGATTGTTTCATTCTTATTTCAGTGTGGGTAAGAGACAGAGCTATATAGGTTGTCTAGCGCCATCTCTTACCCACACTGGAAATAAGAATGAAACAATCTTACTTTAAACGTCATGGTACAGGTCTTGGTCCCTACCGAACAACTGGATAGCAAGCTACCCTCTTAATCTACCTATTACTCATCGTCCACAAGCCGCGCCTACGGAAGGAATCACCTTGCGACTCT
Organism: Mythimna impura; assembly: GCA_905147345.3. Lineage (NCBI taxonomy): Eukaryota > Metazoa > Arthropoda > Insecta > Lepidoptera > Noctuidae > Mythimna > Mythimna impura. The sequence goes on along the minus strand of LR990357.1, from coordinate 13,489,462 downwards.
CCCCTGTGGTATTTTCAGCAATAATACAACCAATATTGGTATTCGTTTTTATTTTATATACTAGTAAGTGCATGCAGATTTTTGCTAGATATACCCCATACATTATCCTGTTATGAATTTAAGCTGATTCTGTCCATCCAAAGGTTGTCTGATAAATAATGCTGTCAGCGATAAGACCGCCATTGTACACATAGATTAGCAATATATTGTATTATAATTTTGGTGTTCAATAAGGGTAACTAACTGTATACACAGGCTTTCCTTTACGCAAACTAACATTTTCTCGTAAAAGAAAAACCCTGGTACTCTCAAAATAGTTTTAATGGTAGTCCTAACAACGTGCAAAAGATTTCTCAAGATGTTAACACTTTCGATTCAGTTAGTCAAGGGAGGGTACAATTCACTCCCAGATGGAGAGGAAACTTTGCACTCTCGACTTCCCTCTCTGGCTGTAATGACTGAAGTTTTGTGTTTTTCTTGTCGTTGCCTCTTTACGACTAGATAGCACCCTGTTTTTTTAGTGCCGAAAACTTTAAAACCATTGTAAAATAATAATTATTTTAGGGTGGAAAAGGTAGAATAAGGGATTAACTACACATATTCAGCTCAAATGATCAATTTTATTTATTTATTTATTTTATTTAAAACTTTATGCACTAATAAACATTGTACAAAAGGCGGAATTTTCTATAGAAAATACTAGTTTTGTTTGGAAAAGCGTGCGCATCCGCTCAGCTTAACTTTCGCGGTAAGTGGGCACAAAATGAAAACAAATGTGTTTTTATCTTGTGCATGTTAACGACAGTGTTCACCGCTGTTCCGCTACGCACATTATGCCTTTCACAATTTTACAATGCTGTACATGGCTGATAGAAGCAAAACTGCATGTAAATGTAATCAAAATCGTCCAGCGAAATGTGAATGGCGCTGAATATGTTTAGTAACTCCCTAAAGTTAGATTTAAGAAGGTTAGGTACTAGATCTGCGGCGATAGATAAATATATGTAATTTGAGTGTTTTTTTCAGGGTGAAAAATCATCAAGTAAGTTTTTCCAGGTCTAAATGGAGCAAAAGGCAGTGTCAGACTTCTACTGACTAAAACCTACCTGTTTTCTTTCAGTTGCCCTTTGCGTCCTAGGGTTCGCACTCCTGGAAACAATCTCACAGCCTTAGACTGGTCTAAAATCTCACAATGGAAACTGCGGTGAAGTGATATTTAAAAGAGCTGTCATTCATACATTATGCATAGTTCAGCTTGCTTCAAGTTTACTTCACATTGGCTTATGACACAGACTAAAATATATATGCTACTCTTGCTCCTCAAACTGTTAGCAAATAAGGTTGTTCTCATAAAACCCCTTTCTTAGAGAGGAGGCCTGAGTCCCAGCAGTGGGAACATTGAAAGGCTGATTATGCTTATATGCTCATAAAACCCCGATCAACGTTACCAGAACTTCATCACCTACATGCTGCCTTAGTCTCGTTTTATTTGGGGTCAGCGCAACACGTTTTTTTTTCTTCCATTTTATCCAGTCATCCGTCACGCTAACACTAACTCCCTTCTCTTTCATATCACTTCTCACACAATCCATCAATCTTTTCTTTGGCCTTCCTCTTCTTCTCCATCCATCCACATGTATACTCATAACTCTTTTAGTATCATGTGTTTTATCCCTCGTCTTCACATGGCCATGACAACATAAACGATGCTCTCATTGGAAGATAATCCAAAAAATACGATCTGCGAACCATGCAGATCATATTTTTCGGATAAATCTCATTTAAAAATAAAAGGTCCAATATTTACAGATTTTCGTATGAAAACTACCGCCAAGGTTTATTTACCTTTTCCGTAAAATCAAAGTAGTGAAGCGAAAGTAACAATAAAAATGTAGGCAGACTCAATTTGAGGGTTGGCTGACGCATTTACAGTTGGATGAACCCATGGACCAACCCTAGCAGTAAATAACTAAACGCAGGGTTCTACGGCGAAAAAAAATTCATGCATGACCCCAAACTTTGAACCTTAAGCTGTGGTTCCAGTAGAAGCTATACTTGAAAACTAGATGCTTCAATGATGTTGTATAATTTTCGAATAGATAGATCTGTTAGATGGCAAACTAATTTTCTACAGATTTAACTTTGAATCTTCTAAACTTCTTACATTGGTTGGAAGTACTTATGAATACGAACTACTTATGAATACGAACGAGACTATGAGTAGAATCACAAAAAAAGTTGTGCGGGAATCTAAACGATATTCTTGAAGAAATGAATTCAGGATGCTCAATGCAAGTTAGATAAAAGATTAATTCGGTCAGGTTTATTGAACAAGTACCGTGTCATTAAGACCAGACACATTACAATACTAATTACTGCTGATTAGACCCATTGTTGCTATGCAATGTTTATCAGGCGTTCCAACGTTGAGAACTGCCTAATATGTCCGGCAGGCTAATGATGGTAATGATGCTGATGCTACAATGATGCAGAAAATTCATCAAGTTATACAGCCATAAATATACTGAGCAGATAAGGCTTCATCTCATAGTAAAAGTTGTACAGTGTACGTTTGACCCCTGAAAGATTGACAAAACAATCTGAACGATCTGTATTTCTGTAAACATTTATTCATCCCATACAGATATTTTCATATGAACTAAAAAGCCTAATCAATTCATAACCATAACTAGTGAATACGAGTTTCACAGATAATCTCGTAATCCAAAACTCAGTAGCACCCCTATCCTCAGCCGTGTCACTTTGCCCGCATCACTCGCCAAAAGTGGAAACTACCCGATGCCGAGTCAAGTGGAATGGAACGACGCCAAAAGGACTTGCTTGCGTTGGAGGCCCGGCTTTAGTGTGGCCTCCCACCGTAGCCAGTGCGTTGTGGGATTTGATTTATTTCTATTCAGGCCTCAAGTGGGACTTTTGAACTCCACCGCTTGACCATAGCTTGTGAGAAAGGGTACCGTAAATTATGTTCGGCACTTTGTTGTTGTGCAAGTTGATTATTCAAGGCCTACAGGCTGTGCTTGGACATGTATTTTATTTTTCATTCGTAAATATTTTTGCATAACATTTTCGTGGATGATTAACGAGCCTTCCGGGCTTTTCAGTTTTTTCCTAGTTTATTTAGGGTAGAGTATGTTGTGGGCCAGTCTAAAAGTTTACCAAGCTTTTAACAATATTTATGCCGGAGTGGAGTTTCATATGTTAAAAACAATATTAAAAGCTGCTACATTTGGTTGCCGTGTTTGCAAACCACAGTAGGCGATACAAAATTGGATGTAGGTACCTATACGCTACGAATAGTGTAAGTACATAAGCACATCTCAACTTCAACGAATTTTCCAAGTAGGTATGAAATGAGCACATTCAACAAATTACCCTCAAAACCCAAATTAACATCAACTAAGTGTACTAACTAGCAAACACTTAATAGTTAGATGTGACCCTTTAATCTAATTTTTCATACTACCAACGATAATGGTCGCTTGGTGGAAGCAGACAGTTATATATAGTTACTTCGACCCCTAATGGACTTAACCAGAGAACTATAAATTCCAACCGCCCCTTTCTAAAAGGATAATCACACAGACAACTCAGAAGCAAATGGGAATTTAGGGTTCCCTAGGTGGAGGCCTAATTGACAAAACATACTCGATTACAGCGCGTCCCTTCAAGTTGGTAGTGAAAACAAATTGGTGTGCCAATGACTTTTGTAACAAAATTAATTAGGGACCGCGTGATTTGAAATGTTTTTTGTGACGGTTCGACGCTGGCGGCTTGGTACTCAGGCAGGCGTGACTCGGTATTCGGGAAGTGATTTTGCGGTTGGAAAAATAAGTTTGCGTTTTAAGGGTGGAAAAAGGTGGCTATTATAGAACGTAGGCTGGCTTAACCAATTAGTGGAGTTCTGATAATTAGAAAATAAATTAAATACTTCCTGATTTAATGTGAGTGCACAGTATCTTGAACCTTCTGAGAAGTTAAAAGTTAAGCTAATTTCTTGTTTATATATGATCTGATATACCTAGTATTCTTCTAGTTGATTTTAAACACAAGTTTAATACCGTTTATTACAAATATTATTTGCACAGAAAGGCTAATAAGAGCTGATATTATTACCCTATAAAACTTCAATATATACACTAGATTATTAGGTAATCCGTTTTTAGATAAATTCTGCTAAGTTTATGAAGAGTAACTCGGTTAGTGAGTATATGAAAGTTAGCATAAAAAGGTTGTTTACACAAGGCGGCACGATCACTCCTCGATCAATCATAAAAATACAGGCGGAAAGTTTATACGTTAACTTATGAAATGAAAGTATTAACTTGTTTCTACTTACTAGATTTATTACGTCATATATATTGCAGAAGACCCACATCAGTCACCTTGCGGCCTAAGCCATTTCTCTGTAACACCAGAGAGCCATCCTAACTCTTTCGTATAATCCTTCCACGTGCGGAAGAAACCCCCGGGTGTCCCCATTGTAGGGATCACCCGGATGACATGGTGGATTATACGGTGGAGGTTCGCCCCGTTTGGGCGGAGCCCCGTGTCCTCGTCGGGGCGAACGGTAGCAACGTTCTAACGCGCCGGGCCCTGGTACAGGCCATGTTCCGGAGAGAGGAAGAATGGCAGGCGGTCGCCTCCTTCTGCGAAGCAGTAATATTAGCAAAGAAGGAAGACGCATGTGCACGCGCAAGGGCGCAGCCCTCACGCGCCAGCCGCCGGGGTCCCGATCCCGATTTCCGGCCACCGTAGGCGCGGGCTTGCGGATGGCGAGCATTGGGTAGCTCGCCCTCCAATCGTCCGATAACTGTCCGGATCCAGACCTAATCGTCGACGGCGCGTACTGTTCCACGCGCGCCTCAAGGAGATGTCAGCAAACCGTAGGGGCCCAGCAGGGTCGAAGCCTACTGGGGCCAAGGATCTGCTTCTGAAAGGAAGACTAGACCCTGGTATGAAAGGCAACGAAGGAACAGGAGTGGGTTTTTAGTCAGTAAAAGTCTGATATACCCTCCCGCTCCACCCAGGAACTAGGGATGTCATTGGATGATTTTCCAACCTACAAAAAAAATAAACATACACACACTCACATATTTTCGCCTATATAATGTTAGTGTGAATATTCAAGATACATTGAATAGGTTAAATGCCAAAATAAGATGTATCGACATCTATGGCGCCATATATGAACTAAACTACGAAATTCTGCATCGAGCAATAGTGGTCTCCGCGCGATTTGATCATATTTATACAACAGCACGAAACCATCTCCCGGGCAGTTACCCAGATCAGACAAAAACATCCGTCTAACCCGAGGATCCTTCCTTTTTAACCGACTTCAAAAAGGAGGAGGTTATATGTTCGGTTGAATGTATGATTTTTATTTTTTTTTTTAATGGAGGTATGTGGGCCTTTACACTCTTTTCAATATACCTACCTCAAAAAAGATATTTTTTGTTTTGTCACATAATAGGTATAAAATACTCTAATATCGAAAGTAATATTTTATTGAAAAAAAGACGTTAAATCATGGTAAGAGACGGTAAGTTTATCGATTAATCAACAAATCTTTTCCAATCGTCTGGATTTTTTATAATTTTTGAAATATAAAGACTGTAATGGGCAACGAAATCTAAGTAATCACTTATCGACGATGAAATCTTTATATTTTAAAATAAAATAAAACGGTATTTAAGAAAAAATTTGAACGAGTATTCAGAAATGAAAATGAAATGAAAGATGGATGGTCATTTATAATACTTATTTTTTTCAGGTATGAACTTCCAAAAATTAGTTTAATACTTTTGTTTGAAAAAAATCTTGAGTAAAATTATCTATTGTTTACTATAAACGCAAAAATCAGATTTTACTTATTCTGAAAACTCACAAAATATTTCGACTAAATTTCTGAATCGTGATTTTTTTTTAAATTATTGATAGGCTTGCGTTTGACCATTAACACACCTGAGCACGCTTGCTTGTAAGTAATCTATATTTAAAATTGAGAATTTATCGAATTTCACTTCGAATTTTTTTTTTTTAGGTGAGAAGTCATCAAATGACTTCCCATCTCTCTCATCACTTGACTTTTGGGTGGACCGGGAAGGCGTGAGGACCTGCATCATGCGAAAGGTGAGGACGTTGTGACGTCTTTTCAGCCACTCCTCAAATAGGGGACTTAAAACCATAATTATGGCGTGCCCAATTTCACTTCGACTTACAACTTATCAAACACATAAAGATAAGTTTTCAACTTTTCTATGCATAGACCGATTGCAGCATCAGTTACTCATTAGGCCACTTACAAGCTCATCACAATCTTCTACAAGAATAACATACAACAATATCGTTCAAGCAGTAAAAATATCTTTGCAAAATATTCAGCGCAGTTTCAGCAATACGATTCAAATTCATCGTAACTTGCCTACTAAATGGAAGATTCCCATCTCCACAAAGTTCCAAACTAACTATTTAATAAACATCAATTAAACACACGAACAAGTCTTGTACCCACATCAACCTGAGTAACAGCACTTGAGGACTATCGTCGCTTCAACGGTGAACTTATTTCATTTAATACGGAATTTGTTTCTGTTTAAGCTGCAAACTCATACAAATTTAGGTTTAAAACGCCATATAAAAAGTATGGACTGCAATAGATTTTGAACTTTGTCATATTGGACATTGAGCTGGTTATAACCATAAGGCCTGTCACACGACGATGGCAAGAGTCCGGACGGCATATATTTAGTTCCATGGATGATGGGTATGCCTTTACTATGGGACTTTTAGTCTTGCGCCTGGGGTGCAAGAGTAACGGGGTCCCTGGATTCTTGACTCATCATGCTGTGCTGGCGCTGTCACTGCGGCTGTGAAGAACCTCAAGCTGCAAAATTTTTGGAACTTAGTAGCACTTTTATTTCACACTAGCGTTTGCCAGCGACTTCACCAGCATGAAATTAGGAAATTATACCAAGGGAACCTACTGTTGCTAAATGATATTCTAGGACATTAACTACCTTTGTGCCAATTTTTATCCGAATCCGTTCAGCCAATCGATTGTGAAGATGTAACAAACGTAAAAATATATGTACACACTCACAAAGTTTTGCCTTTATAATAATGTAGTAAAACTGCTCACTGCAGTATAAAATAAATACTCAATCCTTTGAATTGTTAAGAATTCAGTCAGTCAGAAAAATGATACTAATTGCACATTCCAAAGCGTAGATCTCATGGAAGAATGTTCAAGAAACTCCATGGACATTCTTTTAAATTATGTTGGTGCTTACATATTTCTTAACATTGTAATGATGCAAGAGACAAATTGTGCGTCTTACCTCAACGATTGCCGATCGTAGAAGCGAGCTGTCACCCGCCATTACCCTACATCGACAGCTTTTCCACAGATAATCACAAATAAGTTTCGGTGTTGTCAGCACAATTAGTCGATTGTGGTGAATAATCAAATGTAAAAGCCATTAAGCTCTCGAATTGGGGGCGATTGCTCACAAATTGTGTAAAGACCTAACTAAAAGCCTTGTTGACACTTTGCGTGACCCAAAGGTTGCCTTGGACAGAGGATAAGCATTTCGGGTACATTACGAGCCGACAACGTTTCGGAGGATTTTTCCGATGCCATGACAACATGCATGCATTCTAGATCATTTTTAGTTTTTTTTTTTTATTATTATTTATTATTGATAGGCTCGCATTTGTTAGTTAGTTTTGGTTAGTCAGGGTTATTTTTTGGTGTAGACAGGGATTATATACGAGTACATAAGTATAATTATATTTAGTTTAGTAATTAGTATCTTAGTATATGAAAAAATGTGAATATGGATTAGAATCTGCTGAAGATGAAATGAAATCAAAGGTCATTAATTAATACTGCCGTCATTAGAAAGAAGGCCGTAACTACATCAATGCTGATTCCGAGATAATTAAAGTTTTATCTAAAATGAAGGCCCGCGATTTACTGAATGGTTTTAGTAAGTGGTTATTGTTTTATAAAACGTTAATAAATACAGGCGTTATTATGAACCATAATTTATTTAAATTTATACACGCGTATTAATTTAATTCAATTTTTTCCCTTTTATTTTAGCAAAAATATAATAATAAATTGTGAAATACTTATCTGAAAGGGCGTAATTGTGAAATAATGTAATTACGGCTTTTCATATAAAGAACTCAATCTTCTTAAAGCCGAAATCCTGGCATCTAAAGCTTAAAATGTGCAGTTGCGCCTTTTTTTTGATAGTAAACGTAAGTTACGAATCGATTGTGTCGATTGTAAAGAAGACTTATTAAAATGAAACCACGAATATTTACTTAATAAAATTGGTACTTTATTAATTTAGTCAGTCTCATAAGTTGAAGTATTCAGTCAAGCTTAAAATATTACACAAGACACATTCAAGTAGGTACATACTCGTACAACTAATTTCAGTTAACTTGAAGCGTTTTTAAACAATCAATTCTTACTTGTACTAACCAATTAAAGGTTTAGTCGATAAATGTCAGATTCTACAAATGTCAGATTCTATAAACGCCAGATTCTATAAATGCCAGATTCTCTAAATGCCAGATTCTATTAATGTCACATTTTTTTTTACAATTGCAATATAATAATTTCCTTAAGTGCGTGTATAAAAATATTGCTAATTTCTTCTAAGTTTCAAGTTCTAAGTTCAAGGGGGAGAAATAAATGTCAAAGACTTAAAAAAAAAAAAATCTACGTACAGCTGCTGCAGTCAAATTTATTTCTGATAGTAGTAGAAGTTATTTGATTGTATATTTTGATTTTGATTAATGTTTGTTTTTTAACAAAAAAATGATGATTTTTTAATGGCGTCGAAGGTTTGTTTTACGAAATTGATGACTTTAATGTTGGTTATAGATCATTTAAGTTTTTTTTTCTTAATACAAGAACAAGTTTTGTTTAACTAAACGACGATAACTTTGTAATTTTATTATTAAATAATTTCCCATTAACTGTCTTTTTTTATTTCCATAAAATTTTAGCAACATTACCTAATTACATTATCTAATGCAAAAAACAACAACCAGCAACAACATCAACTTTTGAAATTAGCAGTATTTTTATACACGCACATAAGGAAATTATCATATTGCAATTGTAAAAAAAAAAGTGAAATTCATAGAATCTGGCATTTATAGAATCTGGCATTTTAAACTCATCTGACATTTGTAGAATCTGATATTTATCGACTAAACCCTCGCGTGGCCTCCTAGCTAGCAACTGAGCGACGCGGATTCATTCAAATATACTCTCCCCGCGCCCACTCCCGCGCGCTTGTCCCTTCAAAATACTTATATGCAAAGCCCTTATTGTGAAGTTAGGGCGTTTTTTGTAGTAAATTTAAAGTTTTGCTTAGTTAAAAAGCCCTAATTGGTAATTTTGCGGCCTTCCTGACTAGCAATACGAAAATATTAACAAAAAAGGCCGTTATTTTGTAATTACGGCTTTTCAGATTCAAAAACCAGAATTTGTGTCGTAGTTACGGCTAAAATCCTTATGATATCTCTGGTCTAATACGAGTTACAGCTTTGTGTGTAAGACCATAAGATAGCATTTTCTTTGCTGATTCCGAATATGTTTATAACTCATTTTTGACAAAAATGTCAGTTACGGCCTTCTTTATTATGACGGCAGAATATTGGTTGTTGGTCTAGTGGTTAGTGGCCCTGACTGCTATGCCGGAGGTCGTGGGTTCGATTCCCACCCAGGACAAATGTTTGTGTGATGAGCATGATCATTTGTTCTGTGTCTGGGGGTAATTTTATCTATATTATGTATGTATTTAGAAATATATAAGTATGTTTATCAGTTGTCTAGTACTCATAACACAAGCTCTGCTTAGCTTGTGTTATGGCTAAGGACTAGACGGCGTTGTGTGATAGTTGTGAAATATTATTATTAAATATTAGTATGAAATATTATTAATATAAGTCAGCACTTTTTAACTTGACAAATAAAATATATTGAATCACTTAGGCTTTACATTTCAATATTAAACAATACATTTTCGTTTATATAGTAAGTACATATTCTTTAATACTACACACACAAAGAAGTAAAAAAAGAAAAAAAATATTTATTTGTCCCTCACGGTTTTTTTTTTCAAACTAAACATACAGACAAAAAAAGAAAACCTTAAATAAAAACCTATACATCAACGCTCTAAATACAGATAACTGCTACGTGACAGTAGAACAATTTTGGGGCAGTCACTTTTCATAAAAACTTCTACGAATACGAGTACAAAAAAGAAAATTGATGAAAAAAACGGTTGTCTCATATTTTCTTACGACATGTCAGTCTATAAGCTTTTTTTCTTAAAAATTAGTAGCATAGTCATAGCATAGTCGGTCTTATAATGTTCCCACTGTTGGGACTCAGGCCTCCTCTCTAGGAGAGGGAACGGGCCGTAATCCACCACGCGGGCCCAGTGCGGGTTGGTGGATGTCACATGTCTTCGAATTTTTGGTTCTAGGACATGCCGGTTTCCTCACGATGTTTTCCTTCACCGTTTTGAGAGCAGTGGTGATGAAATAAATTACACAAAGTAATGCGCCTGGTTGGGTTTGAACCCGCGACCTACAACTCCGTAAGTCGGGGCCATTACCACTCGGCCACCACTGCTCACTAAAAATTAGTGTTCCATACAAACTACATTGGGTCTACAGAACGGTCGCTGATGTGCCGTAATGTTTGTATTACGAGTTATAAATGAATTAAAATTTGTAAGTTTCTATAGGTACTCCATTTGCTAATAGATTAGAGATTTCAACAAATATTTTTCTCATTCATTTTGACTGAACACACAAGTGAAGAATGTGTAAGAAACTATATGGACACTCTTTTTAATCTATTATGTGAGAACAATGTAATTAATGTAACTGCAGCATAGCACACAATATTGTCGAGTACTATGCGACAGAATCGATGCAAAAAGTTGTTGTCGATAGTAATAATGGAGGAGTTAGTAAATGGAGTTCTAATGAACAGGACAAGAAATACATTGCTGTTCCAGCAGTTTTTGTTTAGATGCAAATGTGAGCTTGTGAGGATCATTTAGTGTCACCTGTAATTGTGTACTTTTGAAAATAAATTATCATTATTATTATGTCAAATGTCGCGTGCTGGTTTTGTTCAACATCCTCTTGGTCCATTCATATTTTAATACTCTTATGATCCAATGACAATACACTTATTTTTTTTATAATTTCTAGTGAATCCGTGTGTTTCCATCAATCTTCTGTTACGACTTTTCCCAACGACATTCCCTGATTTTGGTGTTAAGATGGGAATTCATCCAATGACTTCTCCCACTCTAGGGTGCAGCAGGAGGGCGTTTTAGACGTTTAATGACTAAAACCATACCTATGTTTCTTCTTCCCCTTTTGCGTTACCATGGGTTTCCCTTTCGGAATTAAACCCATGGCCCTAGTAGGGCCTGGCCCTGCTGGGCCCCTATGGTTTGGTTGACATCTCTTTGAGGCGCGTGTGGCGCTAAGCGCCATCGACGACTCGGGCTCGATCCGGACTGTTACCGGACGGCCTGACAACTCGTAGTCCGCAAGCCCACGCCTACGCGGCTACAGTGTCTGGAAATCGGGGTCGGGGTCCTGGCGGCTGGGGAGTGAGGACGTCCGTACCCTCTTGTTGCTAGTGATTGCATGTCAAAATAATTTCTATTTATGTGTTGTCCGTTGACATCATACTTAGATACACAATTGTTGATCCACATACGATTAATATAGTCTTTGAAATCTCTGTTTACAGTTCTTAATAATAATTATAAGTTGTTACTCCGTTGTATATACAGCTTTGCTACCGATTGTGTTCTATGTTTTTATGATAGAAATAAACTGAAAGAACATTTTACAGGTTTTAATTTAGAGATCGTACAATGGAGTCGAAGTGCCAGTCATGTTGGATATTAACTGTTGGGTATTATGAACTGCGAGGCGTTTACGAGGTGCCTACGATGACTGATAGTCTGTTAACTATATGAAAGGAGAGAGTTAAGTTGATGTTTTGGTAATTTATTAAAATAATGTACATTACTAATATTTACACTGGCACTACCCTTTATACTTTTATAATTCCATACTATAGTGTGGAGTTATTTACATTGAAAAGATAAAGTGAGAAATTAGTATATTAGAGGAAGTTTGAAAGTGGCGCCAGTGACTGAAAAGTTGAAAGGAAATCGTTTGTCTTGGTATGGTCATGTGAAGAGGAGGATTGAAACGCATGTTGCTAAAAGAGTTATGAGTTTACATGTGGAAAGATGGAGAGGGAGAGGAAAGCCAAAGAAAAGATGGATGGATTGTGTAAGAAGTGATATGAAAGAAAAGGGAGTTAGTGATAGTGTGATGAGTGACAGGACAGAATGGAAGAAAAGAAAGTGTTGCGCCGGCCCCAAATAAAACAGGACAAGGGCAGGAAGATGATGATATTTCGAACTAAGGGTTTGTTTTTTTGGTGGGAAAATCATCTAAAGTCATCCCCCGCTCTTGGGCGAAGTGAGAGGGGGTGTCAAACTTTTACTAACTAAAAACCCCCTTAACACACAAAATTGGTGCCCTGATATCGAACGATGGGGTCGCGGCGAATCACGAAGGAGATGGCGGAACAACTTAGATGTTTTCCCTATGTTTGCATTTGCCCATCAGTGGGACATTATATGCTAGATACAATATAACTAGTAGTAATATCTCGTATTTTTGCTTCATTACATAGTCTTTTCTTTTCCAAAAGTGTTCCACATATTCAGTTTTATTTTTTTCTTTGCTTTCAGGGAACAATAATACTACCACCGAAGTTGAAATTAAATCAGATCAAACAAATATCCTTATGCTCCAGCCAAAATATCTCAGCACACAAATTCACAAAACAATTTTGTCGCTATAGCTGTTAAATATTTTATCGACTTTGTCCGCCAAAAATCAATTTAAGACAAGGAACTTAAAAGAAGGGGTCGCTTACCCGCTTATCTATCGCTGGCAGCTGTGCTGAACAACCCAATGGGCTGAGGGACCAATGTTTTTATTAATAACGAATTTTTGTCTCTCCTCGCCTTGTTTTTCTTGAGATCAGTAAGAATATTATTAAGGGATATTAAGTGGGGGAATATTTACGTTTTTAACAAGAGGAAATTGGAAGCATTTGCGTGTGAAATAAATCTGTTAGCTAGTATTGGATTTTGTACCCTTAATGAAAATTTTGTTAGTTATCAAAGGTATCGTTATTTGTGTCACAAAGTTAGAGTCGACTTGTTTATACAATAAAATCACCCTTTTAATTTTCTTTCAGATTTATTATTATTATTACAATTATTTGAAAAATTTATTGTTTGGATGATTTCAAAGACTACTTGCTGCCAGCGGCTTCGCCTGCTTGATAGTAGAATAAAATAGAATAGAATAGATATGTATTCTATTCTATTATATTTTTCTATCTATCTAGATATACTCTTTATTCTACACCAAAAATAAAATTACAATAGGAACTTAAAATTAATAGGGTGTCACAATGGGCGATCTTATTGCTAAAGGCGATTTTTTACAGACAACCTTTGGATGGATTTGACAAAGAAGAAGAAAAAGATATGCAGGTAGTTCGTGGTGTACTATATAATATATATACAATACATAAACTAATAAAATTTACACATAATACAAACAATATAATATATATATATATCGACGCTGGAAATCGATTTTGTCGTATCTCGAAAAATGAGATTTTCTTTTTATAGCATTTTTTAATTAAGAAAAAAATACTGCGTCGGACGGTCTGATCAACGTTTTCCTAGGACGTTTTTTTATGATACGACGTTGACTTTTTCTTAACTTTTTTAACAAAACATGCTTCAAAATGCTGTAAATACCATAAAATCAACTATTTTGAAATGGTAAATAGATACAACAAAAATGTTATATATATTTTTTTCCCATGTCAAGATACACGGTCCTCGTTTACGTACTACGAAACACTTACAGCATTATGTATATGTCACAAAATAATACTTTATTGAGATACAGCAATTTCGCCGACTCAGTATTTTATTCCAGCTTGAGATACTACAATTCTATCGCTCGGGTTTTGAATGAGCTTTAGACTTACTACGTTTCATTCTACACATTTTATAATAAATAGTATTTATAATTAATAATATTTTATCACAATAGAGTTGAAATTTGCTAAAAATTATAATTAAGCTAAAGAAGCATACCCCACTCTTCGATTCGCCGTTTCCCGATTGTATCGCAGTTGATGTGCGAGCGCACAATCTAAAACACGAGTATTGTAGTCTGCGAAATTCGGGTATGTTTTACGTGTTCAACTAAAGTGAATCCTAGGTAAGTCATGTGATTTAGCCATTTTATTTACTTTATCTATCTATACTTATAATATAATAAAGCTCAGTAGTTTTTTTTTGTTGGTTTGTTTAAACGCGCTAATCTCTGGGACTACCAGTCCGATTGGAATAATTCTTTTTGTATAAATGATAGCCAGATTCGTGAGAAATAGTATATAACATCACGCTCCGATCGACGAGAGTAGATCTGGCTCCGGGCGAATTTTAGCAGCATTGAACTTGACCAGATTGACATCGACCCAACCGGATACTGCCTTCTTTTTCTTCTTAGCGTATCGATGGCAAAACTAGTTAAATTCCTTGCCTGGCCCAGAATTCGGCCACGGCAATGCCGCCCGTTGATACTACCTTTAAGGACAAGTTCAAGCGTTCAACCATAGCCTCTCGGAAAGATTGGATTTGTGAACCACTAGCGCGTACATCGGACACGTATCTCTCAGCAACAGTGCTATTGTCAGCATACTCAAAGGTACCGGGTTTAAGTAAGTCGTTTATGTGCAGCAAGAACAGTGTTGCTGAGAGTACCGACCCCTGAGGGACCCTGGCATTAATATCCATTTGACCGGACGAGCAGCCATCAACAACCACTCGGATGGATCGCCCCCTCAAGAAGTCTGCGATCAAGTCACACAGACCAGTGGGCAGATCAAAGGAAGGAAGCTTAGCAATGAGGCTATCGTGCCAGACCCTGTCGAAGGCCTTCGAGATATCAAGAGAGACTGCAAGTGCTTCCCCATGTTTCTCGATGGCCTCGCTCCAGATGTGAATGGCATACGCTAGAAGATCCCCAGTTGACCGATTTCGGCGAAAGCCGTATTGACGATCACTTAGGATGTCATTAGCTTTTAGGTATGCCAGGAGCTTATTATTACATAGAATGAACGTTACCAAGATAGGTCTGTAATTAGCAGAGTCAGCGCAACTACCCTTCTTTGGACACGGGTTGTACGTTAGCTTGCTTCCAAGCCAACGGTACCTTTCCAGCCTCAAACGAAAGACGAAATAGGCGTGTCAAGATCGGAGACAGTTCAGACGCACAAGTTTTTAAAACAATTGCCGGTATCCCGTCGGGACCGCTGGCTTTGTTCACGTCAAGGTTACGTAGCACCCTACGGACGTCCTTCTGATGGATGCGTATGTCTGCCATAGTCGTCTCGCATCGCTCAGGAAAGGCAAGGGGCCGCGCGTTGTCAGAATCAAGATGTGAAGACTCCGCAAAAAGAGAGGCAAATAAATTAGCCTTCTCCTCAGCAGTGTGGGCCAGCGACCCATCGGGTTTCAGCAGTGGTGGTAGTGAGGGACGAGGGTTTCAGCAGTGGTGGTAGTGAGGGACGAGGGTTTCAGCTGTGGTGGTAGTGAGAGACGGCTGAAATTCGATTCAACCGATTTAGCCAGGGACCAAAACGCTTTACTACCTGCTAGGTATAAAGCAGGTTTGTTCCCAATTCGGCTAATGTGGTTAAACCGAGACCTCCGCATCACCTTTTGGCAGGATGTGGCAGCCCTATTATAGGCTCTCCTCTTTTGACTCACGCCATTAGCCCTGCGCATAGGAGCGTCGACCCATGTACGGTATGCCGCGTGTTTTAGAGCTTCATTGCGATTACATTCAGCACCAAACCAAGGTCGAACTTTGTCAGACATCGTTACATCAGAGAATGGAATGTAATATTCTATCCCCCGCCGCAACACATCCGACACTGCGTACACGTACAATGAAGGATCAGCAGAAGAGAACCAAGTAGGCTGCCAAGGATAACATGCGAAGAAAGATCGCATACCATTTCAATCTGCTGACTTGTATCGTCAAACCCGCCGGGTGCCTCTTGGGCTGGGATCGGGCAGGGAATAGACGGATACAGATTCCACCAGACAATGGTCGGCACTACCTATTGATGAAGATACCGACACTGAGTACCGGTCCGGATCTGTAGTCAACAGAAGGTCCAAGCAATTGGCCATGTGTGAGTCAACATCCGGCACTCTTGTAGCCCCCTGAACCATCTGGGTGAGATTCGCGTCTCTCGCCCAGCGTGGACTGTGCACTGGTATGGGAAGAGTCACTCCTGATGGTGGGCATTAAAATCCCGTAGTATCACCAATTGGGCAGAAGGGTACCGCTGCTGAGCCACATCCGCCGCCTCACTAATGTGCTGTGTGAGCCTGGTAGTCTTTTGATCACCGCTGTACGTGTTCGTAGACACAAGCTTAGACAATTTGATCTATGTCAGTGTCCACCACAGCCCAAGCGTGGAGTACCTGGAGTCCTCAAGATTGCGGAGACGCCGATAGCAGATTTCGTCCCGGGCGTACATACATACACCCGCGCGTGCCTCGGATCCCGCTACCCTCCGCAACTAGTCTCCCGGTACCTCCACATCAGTGTAAGCCTGGTCGGTCTGCCTGCAATGGAACCACTACTTTGAACCAACTCCTCTAAATTGGCTACACTGAGCATCGTACCGGAACACGGCTAGGCCGGTACGTCTTTGCTCAGTGGGTGGTCGCAAACCATCGGTCGAGACCTATCACCAGTTAGTTTCACCTGATTAGCACCACCCGGGGACCACGTATAGGGACTTACAATGAGTATTCTCTTTCGGACGAAGGTGACTCAGCCCCTAAATTTTACTAACTTTAATAGTATTTTTTTTTCGAATTGATCCTTTTTTCTCTAATCTATCTAAGAAACTTGTACCTAAGCAATTCATAATTATGTTTTTTTTTTTTAATAATTTTGCGTTACATTTGTTAGATATTTCGTCCAAAATATCGCTCAAGATATTTTTTATAGTTGAGAATGTCGCCATCAGTAAACTTTATTGATTTCTAATTTTGAATACGTAATAATTATAACTAGGTCAAACATTATTTCCTAAATAACATTGTTTAAATAAACATACAGCATTTAATTAAACATATAATCTGTTTTATTTGTATTTAAAACAAAATTCAAGATTAACTTCTAAAAAGAATATGAAGTACAACGAAATGCGAGGACTTACATTTTTTTTACTTCATATTACATACATCATAATCGTTATCTAAAATTTTAAAGCTACTTTGTTGTGCCTTATGTTACAACTACCAAGATACAGCAATATTGATGCTTCAAATTGAAATACCAATTGCTGTAACTAATATAAAACTCATGTTAAACTTACTTTAGAATCCTATCTTTAATGCCATCTGATAAATTTCATTATAAGAAATACCTGTTCCAAAAATTACCTCTCGGATTCAACTAGTTTACGATTTATGAATTTTTTAAACAGTTTTTTGGTTCTGGTGTAAAGTTCAACTTTTCGAGATACTACAAGATCGCTTTCTTGCGTCGATATATAGGTACCTATGCATATATACGACGCTCAAGAGGAAAGGTAGTGACCCTTACCCATTTTTTAAAAATTGTGTATGAATAAACTTTATTGTACACCAAAATAATAACAAAACTTTTACACAAACTTAAAAGTAACCTTTATGCTATTCTAAGATAATGGTCTACCCGTGTACCAAGTTTCATCAAAATATGTTCAGCCGTTCAAGTATGAAGAAGTAACAAACATACCTACTAATACACTCACCAACTTTCGCCTTAATAATGCCAACGGCTTTGCCCGCGGGAAATAGAAAATTATTTCAAGGGAACATACTATACACTATTTTAGGACATAGCCTATCCTTGTGCTAAATTTTATCCAAATCCGTTTTGCCGTTCGAGTATGAAGAAGTAACAAACAAACCTACTAATACACTCACCAACTTCTGCCCTTATAATATTAGTGTGACTTTTTTTTCGGGTGGGAAAATCATCTAATATCATCCCTGCTCTTTTCGTGTCAGACTTTTACTGACTAAAAACCCACTCCTGTTCCTTCTTTGCCATTGTTCCAGGGCCCCGGGAATCTTTCGCTACGCCCATGGCCCCAGTAGGCTTCGACCCTGCTGGGGCAGTGATGGCAATTATTATAATATTGGCTGCAATAACATTATCAGCATTGCATTTTTTACTTTTTTTTTAACGTGTGAAATCATACAATGATATCTTCCTCTCTAGGGTGGAGCGTGAGGCCGTGTCAGACCTTTGCTGGCCAAAACCACACCTATGTTGTTCAGTTACTTTTTGCGTTCTAGGACCACGAATTACCTTTTCAGAAAATCCCCGCGGCCCTAGCCGGCATCGACCCTGCTGGGCCCCTACGGTTGCTGACATCTCCTTGAGGCGTGCGTGGAACACTACGCGCCGTCGACGACTTGGGCCCGGTCCGGACGGTTACCGGACGATCGGACAGTGAGCTACCCATTGCTCGCCGTCCGCATTATTAGTGTGACTGTGTTGTCTTTTGATCTAAAAATAAAAGAGGATTTTAGCTCCGAACTTCTACGCAAACTTTATTACTAACTAAAATAACAGTCATTGACCTATCGTTATAGACTTTTTTTGTTTCTCATTACCTTTGAAAATACACCTTGGCATCTTTATAACAAATGTAATCTATAAAGACTTTTTATTTTAGTAGGTTATTCAAACCTGGAGTTCTAATGTTTTACATGTGTCTAGAATGCCGTTGTTATTTGACTAGAGCTAGACTATAAAGATTTTCAGATTTCTGCTTCATCAAAACTTTTATTTTTGGGCTTTAAGGATTTTCACACGATGCCTTTATACAGACTTTATTTTTGAGACGGGATATTAAGTACTATCATCATCATCATCATCATTTCAGCCGAAAGACGTCCACTGCTGGACATAGGCCTCCCCAAGTGTCGCCACAATGAACGGTCCTGTGCGTCTCGCATCCATCGGACTCCCGCAACCATTACCAAGTCATCGGTCCACCTTGTAGAAGGCCTTCCAACGCTACGTCTTCCGGTACGTGGTCGCCATTCCAGAATCTTTCGGCCCCAATGGCTATCCGTTCTGCGAGCAATGTTCCCTGCCCATTGCCACTTTAGTTTGGCGATTCTTCGTGCTATGTCGGTAACCTTGGTTCTCCTGCGGATATCCTCATTCTTGATTCGATCACGCAAGGAAACTCCGAGTACTATCCCTAAATTTTTTTAAATATTCTAAACTGCATTCATAGATATTAAAAAAAAATTACAGTCAACAAATAAGTGCTAAAATACCGAAAAAAAAATGCCTTTCCATACTATTTAAATAAATAAAGAACTTAAAATGTTATGGATGGTCTTGTAGGAAAGTTTTTCTGTAACTAAAACAGTTAAGACTGACTCGTCTCAAAATTTCACTCTGTCTATACAATTAAACAGTTTTACAAAATATTTTAAGCTCTTTTTTTACAGTTCCCTACACGCCAGGGACATGTACCTAATCGAGTCTATTCTAATACTTACTCTGTTTGTTTTGTTTTTGTCTGTTTTTTTTTTATTTTTATTATTTCCTCATTATCCTGTTTTCTATATTGTCCTCTGTTTTTCGTTTTGTGTCACAATTGTACAAAAAAACTTAAGTTAGCAACTAAGCTGTGTTACCCGTAATTGGCATGTGTATTAGAACTGTACCTATGATTTGTTTTTATGTGTGTGTATATATGTGCTGTAGGTTAACCTAAATAAATAAACAAACAAACAAATACAGTCTCAAACAAAGATTAATGCTAGAGCATTTAACGTGCTCCTAAAATGCACTATAAATCTTTCAGTAAAACATACTTTATGCAAATACACTACATTTTGTACCGCAATAATGGTCAGCAATGCAACCGACGTCCGAATTTCCTAGCGTCGCACATTCTCGAAATCGGATCACTGCTCAGCGATTCAGAACTTCGCGATAACTCATTCGACATTCGATTCGATTCGATATACAAGGTGCAGTTTTGAATCTGCAAAATAATTTCAGGTTGCAATTATGTTAGTGATTCTCGACCCGAACCAACAAATAAAATATTTTATTTGAAATTTTATTCTTATATACGGAAATCAGTAAGTGTTTCGTAAAGTGAGCGAAGCCTCGTACAGGCTGTTGCACTCACGCATATTATGACATGACGCGGGATAAATCGCAACGGGTGATTCTGTTATTATTAATGAGGTTTATATAGAGAGTTATTCTGAATAACAATCAAAACTAAAAAAAATATCTTAAATAACAAATATTTTTGATTATTGATCGAGTGTCGTAAATTTGGGCAGAGCACCGCCGTGTCCTCGTGGGGGCGATTGGCGGCAGCGATCTCTCGCGCCGGGCCTTGGTACAGGCCATGGTCCGGAGCGAGGAGGAGTGGCAGGCGGTCGCCTCCTTCTGCGAAGCAGTAATGCTAGCAAAGGAGGCGGCCGATCGCGTGAGGCAAAGGTCCTCACGCCCCAACCGCCGCCGGGATTCCGATCCCGATTTCCGGCCACCGTAGGCGCGGGCTTGCGGACGGCGAGCAATGGGTGGCTCGCCGTCCGATCGTCCGGTGACTGTCCGGACCGAGCCCAGGTCGTCGACGGCGCGTAGTGTTCCACGCGCGCCTCAGGGAGATGTCAGCAACCGTAGGGGCCCAGCAGGGTCGAGGCCTACTGGGGCCATGGGTGATGCGAAAGTGACCCCCGGGGCCCTGGAAAAAAATGGCAAAGAAGGAACAGGAGTGGGTTTTTAGTGTCGTAAATTTATAATTATGATTACTAGCAGTCCTTATAGAGGTTCTGCCCTAAAGCTGGCTTTTTGTCAGAAAAAAATATTAAAAACCAGACTGCAGTGCCACCAATTGCATTTTCAAATCATCTAGGGTCCTACTCACATTTCATCCAAATCGGTCAACCCGTTTAGGAGGAGTTAGGTCTTATAACGTACGTAAGAATTAAATTATATATAAAAAGACTTACGAGTTTTATAACAACATCCTGAAATTTAGTGCAGATAACTTTACCAATATATATAATACGCAATAGTCCATGGATTGTCTTACTAGCGGTAATGTTATTCATGTTGAGTCAAAACATGGCAAAGGCTTTGTGACATCGCCGGAGGCATGACATGGTATTCGAATTCGAAAATGAAATTCGAATGGTTTACGAACAGAGTTGTGTCACAGTAACTTTGATTTGGTCATTTATCTTGGTATGGTCATGTGAAGAGGAGTATTGAAACGCATGTTACTTAAAGAGTTATGAATATACATGTGGATGCATGGATAGGGAAAGAGGGGTCAAAGAAAAGGTGAATGAATTGTGTGAGAAGTGATATCATAGAAAAGGGAGTCTATGATAGCGTGACTGCCGACATGATAAAATGGAAAAAAATAACGTGTTGCGCTGACTCCAAGTAATATGGGACAAGGGCAGGAAGAACATGGTCAATTAGGAGTGGTGATCTTAATCTTACTAATTTTATAAGGCGAAAGTTTGTAAGTTTGTGTATATTTGTATGTTTCGACAGTTGGCGAGGCAGCCTTTTATGTATGGCTGGGACATCACTTGGGCTCCCAACTACCTGCGGTCGGCCAGCGGCGCACCGTGCGTCGGATCCCGCTACCCTCCGCGGCTAGTGTCCCGATACCTCCACATCAGTGTAGGCCTGGTTGGTCTGCCTGCAATGGATATACCACTTCGACCCAACTCCTCTAAATTGACTACCTTGAGCATCGTACCATAACACGGCTAGGTTGCTTGGCGGTACGTCCTTGCCCAATACGTTCTCTTGGGATAGTTTTCTTCTTTCAGGCGAATAAAGCAGCAGCAGCTAGTTATCAAATAATTTAGAAATATTAAAAAACTAGAATCTGCCCGCGGCTTCAGCATAATTAATATCCTACATATGTGCTATTCCTGAACATTGTCTACCCGTGTGCCAAACATCATACCTTTCAGTCATTCGAACGTGAAGAATAGAATAGAACGAAATAGAATGGAATAGAATAGAATGGAATGGAATAGAATGGAATGGAATAGAACGGAATAGAATGGAATAGAATGGAATAGAATGGAATAGAATGGAATAGAATGGAATAGAATGGAATAGAATGGAATAGAATGGAATAGAATGGAATAGAATGGAATAGAATGGAATAGAATGGAATAGAATAGAATAGAATGGAATATAATAGAATAGAAACAAACTATTTATAAAATTAATACGATATAGGTACGGGTATATAAAATAGTATGATAGTGCAGGCTGTTCTAAAACAAAAGAAATACAATCTACTAGTTTTATAATAGCCAACAAAGCAAGTAATTACGAGCCGTTGAAGACTATTCATTTATAGCCACTGCCAAATATTTAGTTCAAACTCAATCGTAAGATTAAATAGTTCAATTTAAGATACGTCCCAAACAATGCTTCACGTTTTGATGTTAGCTGCATGATTATTCGAAAGAGTTACCTAGGCCTTGGAAAGCAAAGGGCAACTAAAGAAACATAAGTGCGTTATCAGTCTGTAAAAAAACAGACACTCTCCCTCTAGCTTTTTCCAGAGCGGGAGAAGTTATCTGATCAGTTCCCATCTCAACAAAAAAAACTTAGTAAAGAAGTCACTATGTAACGTTCTGCACTTTGAAAAAGTACAAAGTGGGTGAATTTTGGTCAAAAAACATTTAATTTCGGAATCATGAAGAATGGTTAAAATAATAATTGGATAAAACTCCGAAGATTTGTTTATTTGAACCGTTTAATCAAAGAACTAAGTATTGTTTCATTTAAAGCTGGATAGCCCGTTTCTCGAGGAAGGCTTTAGGCTTATATAAGCTCAGACTACAACCCACGGGAGTGGAACCGCGAAGGAAATCTAATAATAATTACAAATACACCGACCGAATTTCGATCATGGTGGTCAACGGAGATTAGCCAAGTACACAGGAGATACTATATCACTCAAGCGTGTGCGCAAACACAGTTATACTCTCTGTTCCTTTACTCTCATAGTTCCATGGACGGCAACCCAACATAACTGGGGAGAGATACAGTGCAAGACAATAGTAGACTAAATGACCAGGGGATAAAGCAGGGTTTTGAAGTCGCGAGTAGCATGTTGAATTCCGAACGAAACGAAGGTTGCTAAGTTTTAATCCTGAATGCAAACTCCCGAGCATTGCGAAGGAGTTAATAAAGATACCTGAGTGAAGTAAGGAATTTAATCCATCCAAGACAAAGACAGTTTTATCCCCGTGTTGAATACTCTTCGATACTTCTTTTTACACCACCTGTGTGATAATTAAAATACAATTTACTAAAACAAATCATGTATTAGAGAAATATAAGTATTATTTACAAGTTAATCTTAACTATCACTCGACAAGTTTTGAGATTTGAAACAAACAAAATTCTTTATTTTCTATAAATCGTCAGTAACCACATTTTATTCTTTTTTTTTTGTAAGTGGCCAGTTCAATTTTTGAATAAACTTGTTTGATGCACGTACATTTTAATTCATTTAATATTTTTTTAATTAATGGTTTTGACGTTCCAAATTCAAATCTCATTATTTTCTTGGGATCGCCCATACTACATTATCTCCATAGGAATAGAATGACTTGCTTTAAGTGATGGTTGTATAACATTAAAAAATGCATTATTGAGCAGGTGGTGTAAAAATTTTCAAATTTGGAACAACCCAATAGCACTTTTTTCTCGAATTCAGTAACAATCAGGCAGTTAAAATATCGAGGTAACAAACGCCTGCAGACATTGTGATATTACAAGTAGTAGAACAATGTTACGAAGATATCGACAGGAGCTTTAAACTTCGACCCCTCAGAACAATAAAACTAAAGATATTGCAGAATGCTACCTTGGGGAAACGGTTTATTTTATTGTTAGTGGTTGATTATTCAAATCAATACTTAGTATATTCCCTTTACAAAGTTGCTTTTCATTTTATTCTCAATGAATATATTTCAGGAATCTTTAAAATCATGGCGATTCCCCGGTTTTAAATTTGCAGATTTGAAAAATGATTTCATATATTTCAAAAAGCCTATATAGTATGTACATATACATTTAAAACGTCGTGTTAGTTACTAACTACACTATTACTAACTCAGGAATGGCTGGACCGATTGTAATGATCTTTACTTTTTTGAATTTGTTTCCGCCCCGAATAGCAGAATAACAATTAAAATATCAAAAAAAAAAGACGTAAAAAATTATTCAAAATATCCAAATTCATCGAAAAATGACAGCAACTGTCAAATACATAGATCTCAATCATTCCATCATTCAGTCATTACATTCATTGACTGTTAGGGGGTACAAAGTTCACCAGGCCAGCTATTTAAATATACAATTATTCATCATATTACTTAAACTTGGGTTTTATAAAATGTAACACACGTACTCGTAATTCTTCAACTAACCTATCGAAGTTATGAGATTAATAGCATTTTTATTGATAAGTATATGTAATATTATATTACTATGTATAAAGTAATATTATCCTGCAGTAAAAACATATAAAAAAGCAGGTCATAAGTATATTACGTTTGGGGTCGACGTAAATCTTCTTCGATAGTGAGATAGTGGCGCGAAAATATGTCTGCTTCATTTTGTAGTGGGTGAACCTCTGCGGTTCCCCGACACCCCCTCCATTACTTACGCACCTTGAGCCTCGGAAACATTGAGCCCTGAAGAATAAACTTCAAAACTTTTACAATAAAAATGTCTAAGGCATTAATTTTTGCCAAAAACTTTTTCAACCGACAATAATTCACGATTATAGTCCCTAATAAAGTTTTCATAAAACGTTAAAATAAAACTTATACTAACAGCTCGCGTTTCGAGCGGACTAGAAATTATTCCAGGTTTCTGAATAAACGTTCATAATACTGTCCCTGATAATAATGAATACCTAAAACAATTTAATTTTCACTCTCTCGGTTTTCAGACATCGAAAATGACAGTTTAATCGCTGTCATACAACATTGCGGTTTAATTACACGATCCGACCCGCGTCGCAAAGTGTTTAAGTATAGCTGTCACATCCAAATAAAACGCCCTTTCCCACATCCAAGAGGAAAAGTCATTGGGGAAATTCGTGGGGTGCGACGCACCGGCGTGTTTTCACTCCAGCCAGTGCCGTTTTCGCCGACGCCGCGAGAGGGCGCCGTCCGCGCTCCGTGCCGACCACGTGACTTGTTGCTCGAAACAAATCCTCGAAGCGCGCACACAAACAAAACATGCATCCCGATGCAACGTGACGTGTTTATTATGATACCTACAACCTACAACTCACTGACATGAATTTCATCGCCAAACCCCTTTACAACCATGCCAGACTCCTCATGCTATTAAGTTTCGTGCTCGCGATATTACTCACGGGCGTATTTCTCCGCGCAAAAAATAAGCAATCACAAATCACAAGTTTGGACGAAATTCAAGAGCTCGAGGACAGCACTGAATACGAGTCTATGATAAATTCGAGCGCAACGGAGCCGAGGAAAACGCGAAGAAAAGAATACCTGTACCGCCTTTTGACAAATACGACCCGTTCCCTCATACAAATGGAAATAAAAGCTAGGAGACTGGAGGAAAATATGCGTAGGATTAAGGAGAAGACTGCAGATTTATTGTGGAAGAACAAGGACAAAGCTTTATGGCATATTCTGTTCAAGAATATAAGCAGACATATTTCAATCCGACATGAATTCCACCAGCACGCGAGCCTGAGACGAATTATGCAGGACAGTAATACGCATTCGCATAACAGAAAGGCGGGCCGAAGAAAACTTTTGTTGCGTAGACGAAGATAAATACTTCGATAGTTGCTAAGTTTATTGATAGACGTTTGTATACAAGTTACGTGAAAGACTTTTTAAATTCTGAACTGACAATAAGCGTATTTTAAGTCGTATTGTGTTTCGAAGTGCGATTGGAAGCGGAGTGCACGGCGTTTGTATCACAGAGCACGTATGTACGATGTGTCTGTCTTATTTCTTCATGTAGCATTTTATTTTGTGGAGCTATATCTTCGCCTTGCAGGTTCTTAACGATGTTACGCTCACAGAATGATATTATTGCTCACATTTTACTCGCAGGACCATTCCGTATTGTCTTATGGTTGGCTCAGGTACCTATCTTGATTAATGGCGTTCTTGATGATTTCGTTGGAGATAAAAAAAGGAAATTCGGATGTTTTCCGAGTAGAGCAGGCTGACGAAGCTAATTTTGTTTTGACAAGATTAATGGGAGGAGTTACATTTTGTTTTCACTTAATGATTTTTAAAAGCGATCTTTTAACAAAACGGACTGAAATTATTGGCGTGAATTGTAAAATGGCAATGTGGCACATGAAATTCAAATATTTTCAGTTTTATATCGAAGTGCAATTTACTGCTATAAAAGATATATTTTTTTAAAAGACTATAGTTATTCAAGTTGTAATTATTTTTCACGGATTCTTATTAGGTATACCATAAAATTTACAAAACAAAGTGTACAGAGTAGAAGAAAAAGACGGGTAAAATATTAAAAATGTCATTAGATGTAGAACCACCTCGATAGTTTAATTCAATTCCAAAACATCAGTCTGGACCGGCTACATTATTACCTTAATTCTGCTTTTCCCAGCGGCTTCAATCTCGTGAAAATAGATAATTATCCTAAGGAAATATACTCCTGGTAAAAAGTGGCATGATCTACCCGTGTGCCATATTGCATCTAAATCCACTTGATCATTTGACCGTGAAGTAGTAACATACACACAAACTTTAAACTTTATAATATTAGTGCCATAGCCGGTTATACAATCACCATACAATATAAAGATGTAATGTAATTTACGTAACCATTGCAAACCATTTTTGCTTAATTCTTAAAACTTTTCTAATTAAAAAATTAATCTTATTTAAGAATTAATTTCGCTCCGCAAGTTCACTGATTTCCTTTACGAGTTCATAATATTTGTTATTTGATTTCTTCATTGTTATAACTTATCGTATGTTTTGTTAAATCAAAATTAATTTTATGAATAACGTTAAAAGCTTTTATATTCATATGAATAGGCATCGTTCCTAGGCTTTCTATCACTTTGTGTTCACTTAAATGGTTTTATTATAAGGTAAAGAGTTTTCAGGTACAATATATTATATTTTGTTGTTGAATATATTGATATAATCCCAAATTCATTTCAGCGTGTTCATTTTTTAGGGTTCCGTACACAAAGGGTAAAAACGGGACCCTATTGCTCTATCACCAAGCTGTATCTCATGAACCGTGACAGCTAGACAGTTTAAATTTCACAGAACAAAAATTCTCAGATGATGTATTTGTGTAGCCTGCTGCTATAACAACAAATATTAAAAACAGAATAAAATAAATATTTAAGTAGGGCTCCCATACAACAAACGTGATTTTTCTACAAACATACTCCGGGACAGGTGAAACTAAAAGAAAAGGTTATAATATCGTATCTTATGTTGTATAGGTAATGGTACGGAACCCTTCGTGCGTGAGTTCAACTCGCATTTAGCCGGTTTTATCCATTTGGTTCTTTTTAAAACTTATACGGAATAGGAATTTTCCTTCAAGCGTAAAATTCGGAACTACTACTTGAAGTCCTCTCAACCTTAGTTCGGTCTTCGTCATAATTGTTATATTTTAAGTTTTCCTAATTACAATGATTTCATATATATCATAGTATTTATTAGTTTACTATATTAGAATATATACGTATTTTATTATTATAAGCCAATTTAACGATACTACATTCTATTTCAAATATCTGATATTTATTTATTGTGCACACCTATCACAGTGTTGTCGTTTTTAACCCAATGGTTGACTGGTAGAGAATGCCTTGTGGCATTAAGTCCGCCTATGTACTACCACTGTACATGAAGTTTAAATAAATAAATTTAGTAACCTAGCTATTTTTATAAAAGTATTATCTTAATTTTAGTCAAGAGACGTTCACTGCTGAACATAGCATAGAACTCCTCCAAGTGTTTCCAGATCAACTAGACCAGAGGCCTTACTATGACGTGTTAAAATGTCAAACTTGCGAGCAAAAAAGAGGGATGGAGATATAAGCCTATATAGCTCCATCCCTTTAACAGTTAAGAGCTCGTGGCCTCTGGTCCTCTACTTTTCATAGTCAAAGTATTTTATGTTAACACTCCTGTCTGTGCTATGTTTGATTCTAATCCGTTTATGTGTTTACGCGCAATTGATTTACAAGCATTCAAACATCTGTACAAAGTGGTTTATTAAACTTGTGATGTTGTAAGACTGTAACAAACATAAATCATTTTCATTCATAGCAATAAGATTGTGTAACCTATTATCAGAAGTCAAGTTCAATGTGACTGTTCGCAACAAAACGAATAATTTGAACACTTTCTCGAACACTAAAATGTTAAATTATTCAATGATGCTAACCGGTACATCTTATTCACAACACTCAAGTTGTTGGAAAGAGACAGCTATATCCGTCAGTTATCATCAAGCTCTGTATGCATACTTTATTTACTTCGACTAGTTGTTCCACTATCATCGGTGTAACCAGCTGTCACTTTAGCAGTGTTAAAAATATGTCGTGTTGTAAGTACTATATAATTTTATCCGATTTTGTTTCAATGTCATTTTAAAGTTCAAGTTTGTTTTTATCTTGTTCTCTTTTAATTTCACTTTTTATTACTTGTTCATCTGTTTCAATAGCAAGTATATGTTTGTTTAGATTTATAAATAGATTGTATGTATGTATGTATAAATAGATTACTGCTGGCACTGTTGTGGATTATTACCTCTTTAATTGTTTTTAAATTTGAAATCACTTGCCTGATTTTCGTTAGGATATGATAATAAAATAGATTCGAACAGTAAAAACAATTTTTGGAGTTAAAATGATGTGTTTATAGTTTAATAAGAGAAATAGTTATTTATCTACTCATAAAACACATGAGTGTAGTAATTGTTTACTTGGTTACAAAATAATGTAGGCTTGTTCGAGAATGAACTGGTTAATCACCACAGTAAAACAATTTTCTGTGCCGTTGAACGATGTAATATGCATTTATACACTGTGTAGCTCACCGTCCGACCGTCCGGTAATCGTCCGGACCGAGTCCAAGTCGTCGACGGCGCGTACTGTTCCACGCGCGCCTCTAGGATGTCAGCAAACCGTAAGGGCCCAGTAGGATCGAAGCCTACTAAGGCCAAGGGTCTACTTTTGAAAGGAAGACTCGGCCCTGGTACGAAAGGCAACGAAGGAACAGGAGTGGGTTTTTAATCAGTAAAAGTCTGACACGCCTTCTCGCTCAACCCAAGAGCGGAGGATGTCATTGGATGATTTTCCCACCTACAAAAAAATCTATACCCTGCATGTTAGCATCTAAACATTAGGGTAAGAAATATGGGGTTTCACGCTTGCCCTCACAATCCTATTGGGAAATAATGATGCGGATAATTGCACAAAAGTCAGGGTAATATAAGTAGTGCATAACTATGAACGAAATTTACAAATTACGAGCGTTTCAATGGATTTTTAAGATAACATTAACAACAAAGAAAACAATTCATGATTGATAAAATTAAGTTAAGACTCAGTTATCTACTCAAATCAAGCATTTGCACAACATAATAAATAAGCTGACTTAAGCGCCCTATAAATGATCAAATATTTGTGAAATTATTTATTAGTATGCAGCTGTGTTTGACGCGTTTGTCAAACAACCTACGTGTTTGTCGTGTTTGATAAAAATCTTGATTGACTGCCAGTGTCTTGACGTCATGAGGACGCTACACCTCGTAAACAGTTCAAGAGGGTAGAAAATAATACGCTGATTATATTATCATTACGGAGAAAGACAAAGTTATTGTTTGATCGTTTAAGTGATTGTTTGATGAAAACGTGTAGTTTGACATATAAATTTGACAGTTTATAGGTCTTTACACGGTACTTGTGATAGGTATAACAACAATAAAATTTACACCGTCTAGACAGTAATTAAATAGTGCTTGACCTGCAAGGTCCAACCAAGGTTACGGACATAGCCCGAAGAATTGCCAAACTTAAGTGGCAGTGGGCAGGGCACATTGCTCGCAGAACAGATGGTCGATGGGGACGAAAGGTTCTGGAATGGCGACCACGTACCGGAAGACGCAGCGTTGGAAGGCCTACTACAAGGAGGACCGATGACCTGGTGAGGGTCGCGGGAATCCGATGGATGCGAGACGCACAGGACCGGCGACATTTGGGGGAGGCCTATGTCCAACAGTGGACGTCTTTCGGCTGAAATGATGACCTGCAAGTCATTGGTTGCTTCAATCTGATTTTAAATGTGCCACAGAACAAAAATCATGCGTTTTATAAATGGAGTTGTATAACGTGATCAACCAGTTTTATTTAAAAAAGAAAAAGGATTTTAAATCCCATGTATCTTTTAAAAGCCAATATGCTCCCAAGTCATGTTCCACATGGCTGCTCCTCCATCGCTATTTGTCAGCTCTTTAACAAACTTATTCGTCCGTATCACATGATAAGCGAAATAAAAGACCGGTAAAAGGTCCATGGTATGAAAAAAGTGTCAGAAACATCAAGCGGGTTGCAATTTATCATTCCTGCCTCGCCTGAGGCGTGCCCTCAAAGCGCCTTAAACGAGGTCCCTCAAACGAACCCTAGTGATTTTAATCTCACTGTTTAGATAAAGCTCCTTTTTGTGAATAGAAAAATTTCAAGAAGTCCTTGGGTTATTATTAAACTCAGTATGGATTTAAGACTCTCAAAGCTAAGGAAATAAGAGGCGATGAACGAAGAAGGTACTTGTATTAATTTTTGAACGGTTTCGATATAATCTTAAGTGGGTTCCTAATAGGATTGACGAGCTGTTGTTTTAATATCCTTCGTTGCCTTTTACACGAAATTGATTTATTCATAAAATCGTTCAACGATTCTTGTTCGTCACTTAATCCAATATTTGAGGCCTGCAATATCGTAAAAAGCGTCCATTTTACTAATTTCAAGGTTAAGCGAGACAAATAGGTCATGTCTGGTTTCAGATTAACAGTATTTTTAGAAACATTATTTTCTCATTACTAGCATTTTTATTTTATACCTAACAGTATGGTCGAGAATTTCATTTTGTAGCAAAAACTATGACAAATTATTTTTCTTCTTCGTGTTGCTGGCACGGCCGTATTTATAATTTTGTTTACCAAAAGCTTCGTTTTTAAGTTGTCGCTGTTGTCGGTGGCAATACAAAAATTGCTTTAGCTGCATATTTTGGGTCACAGGGGGTAAAATATTCCTTGTATCTTGCCCTTGGTGCCCCAAAACATGCAGATTTTATATCAAATCTATCACCAAAATGATTACTGTAGCTACATTATACATACGTTAATTATATCAATTAGCACACACAAAATGGAGTGATTATTATTTAATTGTTTAACAGCTGCTGCTTATTACAGAAGCTATGAAGTCCGTGTTTAGCAGATGTCATATTATTATATAGGTTTGCAATACCAGACATATTAAGTACAAAGTCTCCCATTATTATGCATTCCTAGTCCCATCGTCAATGCATTATGCATACAGACAGTATACTAGGCAGTCAAAGTCGTTAAATAGATTGTCTGGACTAAACAATTAAGCTGTTAATTTCAAGGTCATTTTTATATACGTTTTTCTAGAATATATTAATATAGTTCGTGATTTGTTTTTGAAGTATGTAGCTAGATATGTACAAATTTTGTTATGTAATATTCATTTATATCAAATCAGATATGCGTATGATATAATACTAATCTGTTTATCAAAAAAACTGCATATCAAAAAACTGCATATCAGTTATGACCAAATCGTTTGTTGTTTGATGGAATCGTTTATGTTTCTGCAATATTTTTCAAGCAGTTTTGTGTAGATCATAGATATGCCTTTCACTTTCAATTTACTTCTTCTTTCTCAATTGTATCTTTGATATTTTTATTAAAGTTTACATTATTTGTATTGTTGTGCACTGCCAGCCCTAAATTTATGCTCCTCGTGCAGTCCATTGAAAGGATGTCTGTAAAAGATTGCCCTGTGAGATAACACCGCCTACTGCACAATTGTTTTTATAAATGTTTGTCCTGTTAATTTCAGAAGTCGGTGTTTCTATAATAGTTTTGTCTCTTCGTTATTTAACACCGACTTCCGAAATTAAAGTTATTTTGCACTTTTCAGTGTTTTTTTTACATTGAAGTCGGTTGTATTTTTTTTTGTAAAAAGGTTTTTTATTACCACCTTAGTACCACTACTAAAAAGTAGCCCTCAACCAAACTTAAATACCTTATAGCCAGAGTGCATCTCATGACAATTCTAATAATCTCAAACACGGTTAGATTACATTAATTTATTACAGAGTTCCGGTGCCTAACTTTAGGCTTCATCATCATATCAGTTCGATATATTCCCCCTCTACTTTCAGTCAGTCATCGACTACACGTATAAACAAAGCAATTTTACTTGTTACGACGGTTCTGCTGTGATCCTATGAGGAGGTCTGTTCCATATCTTCGAAGTTCATGATCAGATCATAACAATATTTCTATGGGACCAACTCGGAAGCATAACCTTTCAATCAAAAAAAAAAATTTCTAAATCAGTCCACAATTGACCGAGAAATCGGTGAACATACATAAAAAAAAAAAACATACATTCAACCGAACTAGGTTATATCTCCTCCTTTTTGAAGTCGGTTAAAAAGAAGAAAGCTCTTATTTATTTTGTTTATTATTTATTTATTACTGTTTCCTTACTTTTTTAAGTTAAGTATGCAATCATAAAATAATGCGCAGAAGAGTACATTTTTTAAATAGTTTTTTTCTATACTGATTCCAGAGTAAAAATTGTTGCTGCCGTTATTATTTCTTTAATCGGTGACTACGCTTTCGTTTCCTTTTTTCAATAAACCGTAATCTCAGGTAGCACTTTATTTTATCGACTCGGAAGTACCGAATAAGAAAACGGCATGATTGTACGTATCTACCTACTTCATGATCGCGTGACATTGATACCAACAGACTTGAAAAAAATATCCTAATCTGATCGAGGGGAGATAACTTGATTAAGTAACAGGCAATTAATAAAATGAATAATAGGGTGTTTTGAGACATTAATCTGAAGATTTTTATCAGATTTTAGGTAGTTCATATCAAATAAACTAACTTCTTTAAAATTTACCTCTTTTGATAAGTTACACACGGAAAGTGTTTGAAAGAGTGTTACCGTGGCCCTGGAACGCAACATCATCATCATCATCATCATTTCACCCGATAGACGTCCACTGCTGGACATAGGCCTCTCCTAAATGTCGCCACAATGAATGGTCCTGTGCGTCTCGCATCTATCGGATTCCCGCAACCTTCACCAGGTTATCGGTCCACCTTGTAGGGGGCCTTCCAACACTGCGTCTTCCGGTACGCGGAACGCAAAGGGTAACTGAAAGATACAGGTGGGTTTTAGCCTGTAAAAAATTGAAATGCCTAGCTCTTCTCGCTTCACTCAAGAGCAAGAGAAGTCATTTGAATCCAGTTGAAACAAAAAATAGATTTTATTTTCGTTAAATGTCGATCAAAGATCAAAAGAAAATAAGATTATCGAGATCGTTTAGATTGACAAATGAATTTTATAAAGGCAAAAGTTTCTTATTTACGTTCTTTGTGTTTACGTTACTCCTTTACGCTCAAACGGCTGAACATATTTGAATTAAATTTTAATCGAGTAGATTATATCGTAGAATATCACATATGATAATTTTTATCCCATCAGTATATTCTCTTGTGATAATTTTCTACTTTTTCGAGAGTGAAGATGCTGGCAGAAGCTAGGATAATTGTGTTGTGCAAGTAAATAATATAATATATAATATAATAATAATATATAATATTCCACAACTATCACACAACGCCGTCTAGTCCCAAGCTAAGCAGAGCTTGTGTTATGGGTACTAGACAACTGATAAACATACTTATATATTTCTAAATACATACATATATAGATAAAAACACCCAGGCACAGAACAAATGATCGTGCTCATCACAGAAACGTTTGTCCTGGGTGGTGTTTGCTCCGGCATAGCAGTCAGGGCCACTAACCACTAGACCAACAGGCCAGTCAAAAATAATTCAGCATTTTTGTCTACCGTATTGGGTAACTAGTTACATTGTTTCTGTACAGTATATTTAAAGCAGATTTAATATTCATACCCAACTGCTTATCTATAATAACTAACAAGCTATGCAATTTGTAGCCGAAACAATGGGTTATTGATAGGATTAAACTGAACAAAGGAGTAATTTATATGCAAGCATTACCTGACGTGATTACCAAAATGGCGAGGGGTGGCATCCCTCCATGTTTGCCCTCTACCCTCGTTTACGCAGGAAAAAATAACGGTTTGATTCCTATCGACGATTTATACGAATTGACAGTTCTCTTTTTGAAAGAAAATTGGGCTCCCCAAAATAAATATTTGGAGGGAAAAGCTAGGAAATTGATTTTTATTATTTGGTTTATAAATGCATTTGTAATTTTAGGGATCGGCTTATTAGGTATGTAGGTATTTTATACATTTCTTTAAACATTTTTTGAATTGATAAATAATATTAACCGGTCTTCCCATACCAGTAGACAGTGAATAGGATCTTAATAAACTAGTACACTTCACCATCAACGATTGCATCACTGCTTACCATCAGGTGGGATCGCAATCAAGCACTTGTTTATATCGTAAAAAAATTGTATTAAAGTTCGACCAGCAATTTTTGTGGTGCTAGGAAAATGAACCTTCAGTAGTTGACTGTAGTCTGGCCAATAATTGAAATAAATGCTGAAGTAGTCTGGTGACTTTTCAGTCTCAAAATGTTTTGCATATAAAAAGGCTAGGGGAACTGCAATTAGTTCCAGCTTATTTCTGGGGGCGGTACTGAGTCTAACTAAGACTTGACATTTTCCCTTTTTGTTCTCGGAATAACTACAGGATATGTCACAACAACATACTACCAGCATACTACCAGCGTTTGCTTTATATGCGTGACATTTAATAATGTACATATAACTTATAAATTACTAAGCGACATTGAGTAAACTTTACAGGAGAGTGATGCTCGCCGTCCGACCGTCCGGTAACCGTCCGGACCGTCCGGTAACCGTCCGGACCGAGCCTAAGTCCTCGACGGCGAGTAGTGTTCCACGCGCGCCTCAAGATGTCAGCAAACCGTAGAGGCCCAGCAGGGTCGAAGCCTACTGGGGCCAAGGGTCTGATTCTGAAAGGAAGACTCGGCCCTGGTACTAAAGGCAACGAAGGAACAGGAGTGGGTTTTTAGTCAGTAAAAGTTTGACACTATCTCGCGCTCCGCCCAAGAGCGGGGGATGTCATAAGATGATTTTCCCACCGAAAAAAAAACCCGAGAGAGATTTAAAGGTTAAATTTTTAGAAAAAAATATTTTTAGTTAAAAAAAAGTCTATTTCGTCATTACTAATATTTTTTTTTTATTAACTTTAAATCGCTCTCCTATAAAGTTTACTCAATGGCGCCTAGTAATTTTTGCCTTTCAAGCGTCGATATAGATTCTGCGGGTGAAGCCACTAGGCTTCACCCGCGTGAAAGTCGGAAACCATCCCGAGGGAACAAACTACGAGGATAAAAAGTATCGTATGTCCTATTTTGCTACAGGTCCCATACCTACTAGCTTAATCCGGCACTGCGTCAAGTCGTTTAGCTTCTTAGCACTCCTGAGTTCAGCTACACGATTGCTTTCACTGACTGGACAGGTCCACTCAAATCTGTGCGGTTATTTCCTTCAAAGATCACCTGAGACACTAGTCAGCATGGTTCTCATATGATTTTACCATTACATATTTGCTGTACGAACTTTAAAAAAGACCTTTTGGTAGTGAGCTAAGAAACACCGAACTCATCTAGTTTAAATTGACGTGTAAAAGTGTTTTACAAAAACCTATTTGCAAAATAAACTATAAATTACAGATAATCTGATTTAGGTATAATATAAACAATAAAAGATAACAATTATTGTTCCAAAACTAATGTGTTGTTTTAGTTACTTATATTTTTGGAAAACTTGCGAAATTTTTATACTACAGCAGATTTTTCTTGTTTGTTCCCAGGTAAACGTGGACCAGGCTACTCATCTCCTTTAGACGCCTTCAAGAATGGGCCCCGAGAGGAACTGCTTTACGTGGTCTGTGTCCAACCGGACCAAACTAAGCAAGACTATTTAGCCACGGTTGACGTGGACCCTAAATCACCGACATACTGTCAGGTTTGTATTCAATCTACCAAGCCTTACTATTTAGCCACGGTAGATGTAGATCCTAAATCACTGACATACTGTCAGGTTTGCATTCAATCTATCTAGCCTTACTATTTAGCCACGGTAGATGTAGATCCTAAATCACCGACTTACTGTCAGGTTTGTATTCAATCTACTAAACCTTACTATTTAGCCACGGTAGATGTGGATACTAAATCACCAACATACTGTCAGGTTTGCATTCTATCTATCTAGCCTTACTATTTATCCACGGTAGATGAGGATCACCGACTTACTGTTAGTTTTTGTATTCAATCAACTTAGTCTTTTATCAACTATGTTGGTGTCTGCTTCTAGTCTAACTGTTCACTAGCCAGTCGTTTCATAAAAAACATGAACCGGCCGGCTATGTGACCTATACAACCCAGAAATCGGCTGTCACGATACAACTTGACAAGACTGATATTAGAATTCCTGACTTCGCTTTCTGAAACACAGAGGAGTTTTTGTATATAAGGATGTTCACCCATCTACAGACTGACCTCGGCAAAGAGATCGAACAATGCAGCTGTTATTATTCTAACTAAGGGCTCTTCCTAGTGATATCACATCACACTAATATTATTATACCGAAAGCTTCTATGTATGTGTATATGTTTGGTACTCCTTCACGCTCAAACAGCTAAACAGATTTAGATGAAACTTGGCACACAGGTTGACCATGTCCTGGAATAGCATATCTCAGCAGTATGTTATCTTGGAATATTTTCCTACTTTCACGCGGGCGAAACCGCTAGCTAAAACTAGTCATCATTTGAGCCAAATGACTTCCACTGAACATTGAATTCTGCCGTCTTGTGCGTCTCGCATCTGCCAGATTCTCGTGATCCTCACCAGGTCATCGGTCTACCTTGTGGGTGGCCTTTTAACGTTGTCTTCCAGTCCGTGGTTGCCACTCCAGAACTTTTCAGCCCTATCAACCATCTGTTTTGCGAGCAATGTACCATGCTTACTGACAATTTTTTATATAATATAATTATGTTCGACGATTCTGAAGTTAGAAAAACTAGATTTTTATGTTTTTTTTTATTTTTATTTTTTTATTTATTTATTTATTAAATAAACACACTATCTTTACAGGCTGAACCTAATAGTGGTAGCATCCCATAGTCATGCATAGTCTGGATTTCTTCATAGCCTGATTGAAATCTAGATTTTTTCATAGCCTGGTTGATGGCGATAGGCTAATCCCCTATGACATAAGCTTCTATCTAAGCCTTTGCGGAACACAAGTGTGGTTTATATTTAAATGTAAATACGGTCAACAAGATAACCTTATATATAGAAGCAACTGTCATTCCCCCTTTTTGTGTTCGCAACTTGTTTTGTCTGAATAATTAAGTCTTTTAATTTTTGTATCTGTAGTTCTAAATATAATTATATATAATTATTCTGAATATTTAGAACTAAAGACAAATATTTTTGTTTTAGTAAGATACTCATTTGTTTTTCTTGAAAAATGGTTGAAATATGAAAACGCGTTGACGTATGTAGGTATAGACGAGTTGCGCCTGTCGTTGGGTGCCTTAAAGCTATAGTACCTAAACATAATGCAACCCCCTTTTCTCCCGTGGGTATCGTAAAAACCTATGGCAGTATTAAACGGAGAAGGGTTTCTGTAGATATATATATGTAAGTATGAGCTGATAACACTTTCACCGTGCGATTACCAATCGATTATATCTAAGCTTCAGGCATGGCGATGACAACTTGGAAGCCAAAATTTTTTTTTAAATTTATTATTCATTAGCAAACCTAATACAATAGGAAAGAAACATTCTAGAACAAAAAAAAATAAGTTTTATCTTAATTGTGATTAGGCTAAATTTTAATACGTGCATGTTGCAGGATTATGATAAAAACAGAGATTTAGTCAATCCACTAAGTGATTTGATCAAATCACGGAGAATGTTAAAATAAGAACACTATTTTATAATTTCCCTGAACAAATCTAGGGATTTGAAAAAATACCAGAAATGGTTCCGTGAAATGACAAAAATCTATTTCTATGCTTTTTTAAACGTTTATTTGTAATTACATAAATAGTGTTGTTATCTTAACATCCTCCGTGATTTGATCAAATCACTTAGGGAATTGACCAAATCTCTGTTTTTATTATATCCCTGCGACACATATAACTTGAAGCTTTTGACACCCAAAGTAGTATATGCGTCCTGAATCTTAGGTGGCAGAATTACTTTTTGGTTATTCACAATATGCAGCTAAAGTCAATTTCTGTTAACAATGTATGATATCAATATTAAATTACAATTGAAATCAAAAAATTAAATTGAATAATAATAAAATCAGATACTTATAAAAAACCGGGCAAGAGCGAGTCAGACTCACGCACTAAGCGTTCCGTACAAACTTTCCTATGTAACTACAAATTTACGGTTTCCAGTTTTTTTTTTTCCTATACTTCTGCTATGAGACCTTGCTTCATGTCAAATTTCAAGATTCTAGGTCAACGGGAAGTACCCTATGAATTTTAATTCCATTTAGAGTATCGAAATATACGTTTTTTGCGACATAAAAGGCAATACTGTTTATTTTTCGTTAACTCAAAAGTTTGATGTTTTCACAGCTTCGAGGGATCGAAAACCTGAGTGTTTTAATTTCAAGTTGATACCTCCACACGTTCCCAAGATAAAGGGTCTTAACAGACAGACAGACAGAAGGACAACAAAGTGATCCTATAAGGGTTCCGTTTTTTTGAGGTAAGGAACCCTAAAAATAATAATTAAATTAAAATAATCAAATCACAGTAACACAGAGATTGCCAGGTATAGTCTATTTGAATTTTCTGCTAGAGTACCTATCAGTATCTGTAATATCACCTGTGTGTGTGTATGTAGTGTAAAATGTATAAGCATAGCATAATCAGCCTTTTAATATTCCCACTGCTGGGACTCAGGCCTCCTCTCTCTAGGAGACGGAATGGGCTGTAATCCACCACGCGGGACCAGTGCGGATTGGTGAATGTCACATGTCTTCGAATTTTTGGTTCCAGGACATACCGGTTTCCTCACGATGTTTTCCTTCACCGTTTTGAGAGCAGTGGCGATGAAATAAATTACACAAAGCAATGCTCCTGACTGGGTTTGAATCCGCGACCTACAACTCGCAAGTCGCAAGGCGGTTACCACTCGGCCACCACTGCTCTCAAAAAAAAACTCTCTTCGTCTGTAAAATGTATATTTTATAAAATTTAAACAAGCCAAGAGCGCATCGCTACACTCGTGAATATCGTTCGAGTTCCGTATATCGTTCGTTACGGATATAATGGTATCGGAAGGATTTAATTGATTTCTGTAACCCTAATACCCAAAGCTTGTGATATCATCCAAATTATAATACAGGTAAACCCGGAAAGGGACGAAATAGGGATGTGAAATTATTGGGTTCAAGGGTAACATTTTAATCGGTTCCCATCTCATGGTTACAGGCGACCTCATTGGCATATAGCAAGTTACAGCCGAGAGTAGATTCAGGAAATTCTCAGTAGCAAAATACAGAGTAGGGATCTGTACCCGGCTTATGGTAATAGTGGATTATCTCCATACCTAGAAATTATAACCTAGCCTAAGTTTCACGTACGAGGAAACCCTCCTACTAGAGTGATGTGCAAATGTCATAATGAATTCGATGTAAAAAAAGGGATAGTGTTATTCGTCTTATATAGCTCCGTCTCTCTCTCACAATGGAATCATCATAGAATAAATTGGTAAGTCTTGGGCTTCGTGGTATGGAGATAGTGACTATCGCAACCTTGCGTTGGGCACGCCTCAAGCACGTCGATAACTCCCCCCTCTTTGAGGAGCGGCTGGAAAAATGGTGTTCTTACCTTCCTCCTGACGCAGGTCCTCACGCCTCAGTCACCGTCGAAGGAGGTGCCAGAAGAGCAATGGGTAGGATGTTGTCCGCCTGACCGGTAAAGTCCAGGCTCGAGTCGATGGCACGTAGTTTCCCTGCGCACCACAAAGTTATTTCAATAAAACTGAAGACACTTAGTAGGGCCGATGTCTACTAAGACTGCGGGACCATTTGAAAGAGTAACCAGGCCAGGTCTTTGAAAGGGTAACTGAAGAACACAAGTGGGTTTTAGTAAGTGAAATTCTGAGACACCCTCTTGCTCCACCCTAAAGCGAAAGAAGGCAATAGGTTTTGAAGGAAAAACAAAAAATTCTTAGGCCCCAGCACTTGTATTATACAAGTGCTGGGGCCTAAGAATTTGCCCTGAAAGGGTAGGCAGTGACGAATATAATATTCGTCACTGCCTACCCTTTCAGGAAACAGACGTGAAGTTCCTTGAAGGAAATGGGCATTGTTAGGATAGCGTGATAGCGATAAAATACTCAACAGATGAAGACAGAAAGAGAGGTTATAAATCCACTAGGGATATATTTCTTATTCGGACCTAAGAATTTACGATCTAGGAACATAATGGAAAGTGGAAAGGTTCTGGTTTATTGAGGCGTAAATCAGTTTTACTAGTGAATAACAGGTATTTTTCATGTTCACTGCACTACGCTTGAAAATGAAGTCGAAGTTTTTTTTTTGGAATGTTATAAATATTTAGGAATTTAGATACAGTCTGTTCTTTTTTTGAGGGTAGAAGTCGCTTTAAATAGACAGCTTTTCCACTCTGGGTGGAGTGAAAGGGATGTCAGTTTTCCATTGACTAACCCACTTTTGTTATAAGCTCTAATGTCACTTGTCCGAGACATCAAGATATTTTTGACTATAATATGGGACAGTATTAATGGTGAAGTTTAAGTTTAGTCAAAATTAGTCAAAATCGATAAAACAATGTTGAGTTCGACTATTTGCTCGACCTTTGGTTTGTTTGTTGAGTTATTGGTTTTCAAATATGATTACAAATCAAACAAAAATACTCCAATAATCTAGCTAAACCGTTGGATTTATTGCAAAAGTTTTAAATATTTCACGTCCAATATTTGGCTTATCCTATGAGAGTTTCGTGTCAACCAAGTTAAACCGTTTTTGCCTGTGTGTGTATAAAGTATTGAAATATTTTAGGATGTTATTATAAAATATAGCTCAAGCATTTTATTCTTATCGGAAAAAGGATGCCAAATCTAGTCTGGATGAAAAGTGATACACTGATTGAAGTCTTCTTTGTATTGAGAAAAGAGGATGAATGAACGTTAGATTTTTTTAAATTATTATCTACTTTAAACTACTTTTAATCAGCATAAAATTATTGTAAAAAGAAATTACAACTGAACATAACGACAAAATACTTATAACAACTAAACATAATTAAGAAACTTAATATACTAAAGATACGCTTTAAACAAAAACTTCTAAATATGGCATCAAAAAATTCCACCGCGTCGCTGATGACTAGAACTGCGTGCAGTGTGCTAAAAAACTGCCAATAATACCTAATCTCAATGTCAGATTAATTTTGTTTATTTTATCATGTATGTATTATTTGTACTTACATTTGATCTTAGCTCTCTCAATTGGACGTAATTTAGACCATCCTCCACAAAAACGCATTCATTATAATAATACGATTCACTTCCTTATGACCATCCGAGAGAAATATATTTCCGAATAGCAACGAAAATTATTCACGCAAAAACATTATCTGGACCCATCTCAAAAAGCCGTTCAGAAAATAATTACCTCTCGGGAAGCTGTCCGCACACGACACAATTTCCCGGAAAAAGACACGAGATAGAGGCAATATTCCCGACAAGAAAATAGCAATTACGCACTACTTTTGTATTAGCGAATAAAACCTTACATCCAGCCATTTAGTCGGGCAATGTCGCAGGGCAATAACGTATCAGTAATCCCGGGATTTCAGGATTCAGTAGGAAGTATTATTGTGTACTTTGCTATTGCAATACCGGGACTAAATTAACAAGCGGAATGCAATACATTGTCCGGGATTTGTTGCTCGGATTATGGGATTCCTTTTAGATGTTCTAAAGTTTTTTTTTTACTTTTTGATTAAAAGGAAGACTGATGTTTAGTATTAGATTTCTTTAAGCTAGCGTTGAACGTCTTGGAATTTACAATAGCTTACTAGATGTTGTTTTGGTTTTCTCACGAGGAATTTAAATATCTTTTTCGTTAGACTTCAGAAAATACGAAACTGTTTTCTGAAACATTGTTTAGTAATTACATCGTTTCTACGAACTGCGTTGTATATTTGTGTAGAATAACAAGACAGACTTGATTAACATTAAAAGTATCTAGGTAGTAAAACGTAGGTACATTTATGTGTCTACTTCTTATCTTATTATAAACCACGTTATTGAATATCTAGGCACGGATTTTTCAAGGACTGTTTGTACACTGCAAATATTTTATTTTATTTTATTTATTTGGCTCACCAACAATTGACTACACACATACAAAGATATGAAATACACGGAATAAACTTATAGATTAGTGCAGCAATTCCTTACAGGTAAGCACAACATGCGTAACTTTACTGTTAGTTGCCTACTTAAAAGTAACTTACTCACCAAACACAATAATTACCGCTTATAACTAAAAATCTAAATTATTTGAACTAAAAACTAAGTTAAATATATCTACGACTAACTTTTGCCAGTGACTTCGCCCGTGTGAGAATAGAGAGTATAATAGCTTGTCATTCAGTGATAAAGTGACATTATCCTGGTGAAAGATTTTTTTAAATCCGTCCAGTAGTTTTTTTTTTTGT
Organism: Mythimna impura; assembly: GCA_905147345.3. NCBI lineage: Eukaryota > Metazoa > Arthropoda > Insecta > Lepidoptera > Noctuidae > Mythimna > Mythimna impura. The sequence goes on along the minus strand of LR990357.1, from coordinate 13,446,059 downwards.
ATATTGATTACAAACAAAAACATAATCTATACTAGCTTCTGCCTGCGGCTTCGCCCGCAAAAACTTTGGACAACCGTTTCATCCCCTCAGGGGGTGAATTTTGGAAAAATCGTTCTTAGCGGATGTGTACATCCCGTAAGGAACCTACCTGCCAAATTTTAAGTTTGTAGGTCTTATAGTTTCTAAGATTTCATGATTAATCAGTGAGTGGTATTTCGCTTTTATATAGGGTGACTGGTAATTAGTGTACGATACTTAAACATGTGATTGTGCTCATGATAATCAACAACTTTTACTATGGGAACAAACCTAAAATCGCGAAAAAAAATCAGCTGTTCAGTACATTTATGTTTGCCTAATGTACTGAACAGCTGATATTTTTTTCGCGATTTCGGCTTTGCATTATGGGATAATAAAAATTATTTGTTGTCATGAGCACAATCACGTGTTTAAGTATCGTACACTAATTGCCAGTCACCCTATATATATAGATTAATATTATAAAGAATAATTATTTTTATTTTTGTTTGGAATGAAAAAACACAAAAACGGTTTGAAAAAATCTTTTACTAATAAGCTACTTTACCAGTGAATCACATAGAACTGCGGTTAAAACCGCTAGCAGAAGCTAGTAGACGTATTGTACAAAAATATAAATCCATCCACAATATATATTATAGAAGACAAAAAACAATAATTAGTAACCTTGTCAAGTATTAACACGATTAATTGTTGTTGTGTGACTAGTCACCTTAAATAACAAGAATTAAAAAATAATCTAACATTACACAAATGAAAAATAGGTACTTTGACACTATAAATTTGCCATTAACAACTGACATTAAAAACAATTGAGATAAGCAAATATACACAAAAAATTACATATTAAATGCAAAAAACAATACAAATAAATTATCATTTTACAATTATATACTCGTAAAATGTCAAATGTCAATAAATAACCCGCCCCTGATCGTTCCCGGTGCAAAAGTGCCCATAACACTGGCCGCATTACCTCGCTGAATAGCGATGGCCATCCTTTGCACCAAGAACGACCCGGACCGGGAGTCACCCGATGCCTCCCCGAGCCTACGGCCCAGATCCCCCACAAAACACTTTGCCTCCGTACTCCAACTGCCCAGAGTCTCTACAGCGACCGGCACAAAATGGTAAAGCTGACCCAAGGAAGCGTACTTCAGCCTGTTGAGGGAAGTATTTTAAATACTATATTCCGTTTTCTTCGAAAAAAAAGTCTTTCCCGAAATAAAAATGCCTATTAGTTTTCAGTTTTAAAAATGTCGTCCCACAATGTCAATTACTCCTGTATATATCTCACTTACATAGAATAGCCCAGACCCAGAAAACCTATCTGTAGGCCATACAAATATTTGTTCCGCGGGAATCGAACCCACGACATGTAACCCAGCAGTCACTAAGACAAGCTCAAATACTGTCAATTTTCAAAAATATGGTTAAGGATCACTACCTCTCCTCTTAAACGTCATTAAACTGTTGATCCCCGCATTAACGCCGGCGTTCACGCGCCATTGTCTTTCTATTGTGTCTCTAATGAGGGTACTCAAAAGATACATTATTTCTCTGTTTTCATATATATGTATATTTATATAATATTGTTTGTATTAAATGTATTCTATTAGTTATGTATTGTATATATATATATAAATAATACACCATGCACTACCTGCGTATCTTTTTCTCCTTCTCTATCAAATCCATCCAAAGGTTGTCTGTAAAAAATCGCTTTTAGCGATAACACCGCCCATTGTGACAGCCTATTAATTTTAAGTTCCTATTGTAATTTTATTATTGGTGTACAATAAAGAATATATCTATCTATCTATCTATCTATCACTAGCTCAACTAACTCACTAACCAACCGTGCATTTATTCTAGTTTATTTTGAAGCCAGTTGTTTTTTTTTTGTAGATTTATTTTTTTATATTTCAGGTGCCTATGTTACAGAATATTTCAACCCTTCCATTGGTTACAGGTGATTGCACGCACACACACCGGCAGTGTAGGGGACGAGCTTCATCACAGTGGCTGGAACGTTTGCTCCAGTTGTTATGACGACCCCTCTCTCAAGCGGGATCTTCTTATTTTGCCTGCTTTGTCATCTGCGAAGGTTTTCATCGTAGATGTTGGGTCAAATCCGAGGAAACCGAAGATGCACAAAGTAAGTAGGAAATAAATATTTTGTGCTAAATTGTAAGCACAATTTTTTTTAACAAATTTAAAAAAAAATGGAGTTTTCTTTTCGACTTTGAGTTCTCAATGAAAATACCAAAACCACTATATGGCTGCATATAATATTTTACATATCAAGGGGTTCAAATTCAATAAAGTTATCTTCAATTTTGCGATTTTCTGATAGTTACAGAAACCTAATAAATATTCATATTCTAAGACATGAAAAATCGTCTTCAAGTGTCAAAAATGCAAAAATGATAGTTGTTTCTTCAAGAATATTAAAAAAAAAAAACCACTAAATAACTGCTTATTATTCGCATATTAAGACTAATTATCAGAAAATCGCAAAATTGTTGATAACTTTATTTACTTTGCACCCCGCGATATATTCTCTCAATATTTCTAACGATGGATGTGGAAAGTAAAGTTTTTTTTTAACTTTTCTACGTCTTGTAAGGAAATAAATACTGGCTTATCTAAAATTAAGAAACGTTTTCTAGACGCGTCCAAGTGTAAATGTACGAGTAACTTAATGGAGATAAAAGTACTTGACTGTATAATTTAGTGCTTGGGGCACTCGTAAGGGGTAGTTCAACTGCTCCAAAAACCCCATTATTTTCATAATTTTAACGTTCATACATTGATTCCACCGCGATCCAAGAAATTTTGTTAATAAAAATTAATATATTAACCAAGTTTGATATTAAATATCATAAAGAAATGTATATCAAATACACCATGTTCATTCAGTCATAAAAACAATTTTTTTTTTCTTAAAAACAACGCTAAAATCACAGCTTCAAACTAGAAAAGTTTTCTTAAATCTAGGATACATATCACCACTTAATGCAAATGTTTTTTTTTTTAATAATTTATCGATGAACTATACGTTACTCTTAAAAAATAAACTACCAGACATAAGCAACAGGGTTCCAGGGTAGATTTTTTTTTAAATTACGATACAAATTACAACACTACATAATAAATATATTAAAATATTTATTTATTAAATTATAACAACTTTAAAGACGTGTCCTCGCGCGTCTCTTGGACGCGAGGCGATGTTATTACTAACACTTAAAATACATAGCATACTTAATAGAAAAAAAAAGAATTTAAAACCATAATAAAATAAAATCAAAACCAAATAAAATCCTTTGTGCTCTTCTATCTGCTTTTGTTCTTTACATAAATAAATAAATAAAAATAAAAAGTTGTGAATGACCTCGAGCATTTATGACATACAAGATGAATCCACGGTAAAAGTACTTCCGATATTTCTATTTGTGTTCAAAAAACAAACAATGGGCTTGCTTTTTATACTGACTCTACTTATATCAATTTGGCGATACAGTGGAATAAATTTCTGGAGTGCAGTAGAACTACCCTCGCAAGCACTAAGTTATAGGAACTATACTTACTAAATTCGGAAAATTCTTTCCAAATTTTGTGAGCCTGAAGACCAGCAGCCTGAGAACTGTATCGGAGTCAGCTTCTAGTCAATTCAGATGCAGCTGGAGCATCTGATTTCCTGGCTTCTGATCTGCAAATGACAGACGGGACCAACGACTTTACCTATGTGCCAAAATATATTCAAATCCATTCAAACATTTAAGCGTAAAAGAGTAACAGACATAACTACACTTATGCGAGATATCATTCAAGACAGCTACGTTAAAAACACTTGAACGATTTCAGCTTTAGAGGTATGCGGAACAGACTGTAATATCACACATACCTCCATTGTAAAGGGAAGATCCTCCGACCAGACGGGTGTTACGTCTGGATTGGGCAACTGCCCAAGAGATGATTTCGGGCTGTTTTATATGTTCGAATCGCGCAAAAAACTCTAATTGCGCGATTCAGGATTTCGTAGTTTAGTTGACATGTGAAGACGTGAAAGACGTCCACTGTTGAACATAGGCCTCCCCCAAATGTCTCCACAATGACCGGTCCAGCGCGTCTCGCATCCATCGGATTCCCGCGACCCTCACCAGGTCATCGGCCTTCCAACGCTGCCTCTTCCGATACATGGTCGCCATTCCAGAACCTTTCGTCCCCATCGACCATCTGTTCTGCGAGAAATGTGCCCTGCCCACTGCCACTTAAGTTTGACGATTCTTTTAGCGCTATAGATGTCGCTACACAATATTTGTCAAAGCTCTCTAGTTTTCATAAAAATATCAACTAACTGCAAACATTTCCGTCCTCACAGCTAAATGTAATATTCCAGAGCACATTTCAGTTCTACCAAAGCACTAGTTTGGTTAGAGTTTACCAATATAAACAGTAAAAGGTCCGACCCACGTTCAGCTAGTTTGCTCCGCCCTCATCTCCATACACCGTTATGGCCCTAATTGCCTTGATTGATACTTCAACTATCACGGGAAGATTACCAACTAAGTGCTTCATATTATTTTTTGAGTGCTTTGCAAATATGCGCTTGCAGACTGAGTTTGGAGGTTAGTTTAGGTCGCTTTTTGCATGGAAATATAGACGTAAACTTTAGCTTTTGCCTAGTTATAAAGAATTGTTTTTAGGGTTTCGTAGCCAAATGGCAAAAAACGGAATCCTTATAGATTCGTCATGTCTGTCTGTCTGTCCGTCCGTATGTCACAGCCACTTTTTTCCAAAACTATAAGAACTATACTGTTGAAACTTAGTAAGTAGATGTATTGTATGAACCGCATAAAGATTTTTACACAAAAACAGGAAAAAAACAATAAATTTTGGGGGTTAAAATACTTAAAACTGAAACTCAAAAAATTTTTATTCATCAAACCCATACGTGTGGGATATCTATGGATAGGTCTTCAAAAATGATATTGAGGTTTCTAATATCATTTTTTTTTAAACTGAATAGTTTGCGCGAGACACACTCCCAAAGTGGTAAACTGTGTCCTCCCCCCCCCCCCTGTAACTTCCACCAAAAATTAGTTTGAACGAGATCTAGTAAGTAGTTTACCTTTATATATAATTTACCTTTCAAGTTTGTACGGAACCCTCAGTGCGCGAGTCCGACTCGCACTTGCCCAGTTTTTCTTTTTTTTTTCTTTTTTATATGAATAGTCATCAAATAACTCTTCCCGCTCCCGAGGAGCGAGAGTGAGTGTTCGGATTCCCCCTCACTTTATAAATTAAAATCCACTCGTGTTTCTTTAGTTGCCTTTTGTATTTCAGTGTCACGGTAAGTTATTCGAACAATCTCGCAGTTCTGGCCTGATAACTAAACGGTGCCGTTTAACTAGTGGCCTGAATGATCAAAAACAACATCAGCGTCTAAAACAACATTGAATGAACAGGCTGGTGAATATTTGTGCTACTAATACAACCATGACCATGTACCGAAAAAAAATTTAGAGTTACCCCTTCACAGACAGGTTAGGTTCGAAAGAGATCGTCTATTTTATGTTATCATCATCATCATTATTTCAGCTGAGCACGTCCACTGTTGGACATAGGCCTACCCCAAGCGTCGCCACAACGACCGATCCTATGCGTCTGGCATTCACCTCATTCCCGCGACTCTCACCAGCCCCCCTAGCCAAGTCACAAACGATAAACGTAAACTCTCAGTAGTCTTTAATAGATTTTCAACTTTATGTTATTGGATATAAAGTTGAAAATCTATTGAAGATTACATAGTGTTTTCGTTCGTTCCGGCCGCTAACGCTCAGTAGTCTTTAATAGATTTTCAACTTTATGCTCTTAGGTATAAAGTTGAAAATCTATTGGAGATTACTAAGCGTTCACGTTTATCGTTTGCAACTTGGCTAGGGGGGCAGGTCGTCGGTCCACCTTATGACGGTTCAAACTTCCAACACTGCGTTTGCCGATGCGCGGTCGCTACTCTAGAACCTTTCGGTCCCATCAACCATCCGTTCTACGAGCAATGTGCCCTGCCCACTGCCACTTTAGTTTGGCGATTCTTCGGGTTATGTCGGCGATCTTGGTTCTCCTGCGGATATCTTCATCCCTGATGCGATCACGCCAGGAAACTCCGAGCATAGCCCTTTCCATTGCCCTTTGGGTGACTATAAGCCTCCTGATGAGGCCCATTGTAAGCGACCATGTTTCAGTGCCAGATGTCATCACTGGCAATACGTTCTTTCATGTTTTACTCTAATTGAAAGAAGATTAGATTAAACAAACGTTTTTATTGTCCGTTCAACCGATTATGACTTCTATTTTGTAGACATAAGGATGGCATTAAAAGCAAAAAAAGTGGTTACAATACCAACTGCTTACTGTAGCTGCCATTTGTCATGCCATGAACGCAATAGAAGTCAAAATTGGTTGACTAGACAGTGAAAAAAACCGGGCAAGTGAGAGCCGGACTTGCGTTCTGAGGGTTCCGTACAAACTTACCTATGAAAACAGTTCAATTCCCGAATTGAGTTACGAAGATTTTTCCGAATGCCAAAAAAAGTTTTTTTTTGTGACGTAACTACAAATTTACAGTTGTCAGATTTTTTTCTATACTTGTGCTATGAGACCTTGCTTGATGCCAAATTTCAGAATTCTAGGACAACGGGAAGTACCCTATGAATTTTGGTTCCCTTGAGAGTGTCGAAATATACGTTTTTACGACATAAGCTGCCGTATCTTTTTTTTCTGTTAACTCAGAAGTTTGTTTTTATCACAGCTTCAAGGCATTGTAGATCTGAGTATATGGTTTAAATTTCAACTCGATACCTTTACGCGTTTTCGAGATCCGGTCTTGACAGACAGACACACAGACAGACAGACAGAAGGACGGACAACAAAGTGATCCTATAAGGGTTCCGTTTTTTTCTTTTGAGGTAAGGAACCCTAAAACACGATTGCTTAAATGTCTTATCTTATTTTGAATAAAGTATAGGTGCCCTTAAACCAAGCAGACAGAAATAAAAGTCCCGTAGTGGAGCTCTAAAATCTTCATACTTATGACCACCGTCGTCAGCACATTGCCGGAGGAACGTAACCCAAAATTAAGTTTACGACTTACCACAGCCTCTCTCAAATGTCTGGGCTAGACCAGTAATTGAACTATATCGACCCAAGTCATTTGCCTATGGCGCCGTTTAGTAAAAAGGCTAGGCGGCTAAGTGAATGGCGGATTAAGAATAGAGTAGAATATTTTTTATTGTTAGTTATCATTTCACAAATACTTGACAATACACTCCTACATATGAATACTCTGTGCACAAATAATTACACAATTTCACAAAGTCACAACTCCACAAATGAAAGGGCTCTTCTCGATTTTAATTTTGACATTTTGACTTTCGGTTTTGAACTTTTCTGTATAAGACAGAATTTTTTAAATTACACGATATTTTTTAAATTACAAAAGTAGAATCATAACTTTTGTACTTTAAAAAATATCGTGAGAATCCTGATCCCATAATACAAGTTAAATCTTTCCTTGGGTACCAAATTTATAGCAAATACTGACTTCTGAGTCTAACTGTTCTTGTTCTCTAATATCTGTTTGTTTTCTGTGTTGTTTGCGTCTACAAAATGCTTTAGTTCAATAAATTATTATTATTATTTACACAAACTTAATAGCGACAGAAATTTCTACCACACAACTAACATGGACTGTGAGAACTTACAATAAAAAGTATTTAAAACAGTCTGTGGTATACTGCTACCAAATTAATAACACTACATTTTTAAACTATACATAACACTATAAATAGATACATATAAAATTATATTAAGCTAGTTGGCTGCAACACAAACCTACCTAAATCCTTAAATTTTTCCACTTTGTAACTCTAAACAAACTATAAATAAACTAAATAAACAATGTATTGAGTAAAGAATGGATATCTATCCGCAAAGAATCCATCTACCTCGGAGCAGTAAATAAACTTGCTTGCCAATACCTCGAAAGTATACGTTTAACAATGGGAGCAAAGGTAGGGAAGAGTTTAGACAACACAAGTGTGGACACACAACAAGTTCGTGGAACGAGGCCATGAGTTTGGAATAAAATCGAGTTACTTTTTACCCATATATGTGGAGTTCGAATGATTTAGTTCTTACTGCATTAAGGCTAGAGTGAATAAGCCCTTAATAAACTAATGCGCTTCACCATCAACGATTGCATCATTGTTTACCATCAGGTGGGATCAGTCAAGCACTAGTTTATATCAAATAAAAAAAATCGTGTCTAATTTGAATTTGGATTGAAAGTTCTATTCTCAATATCTATCTGACCATATCCCACTTATTCTTCAATTTTTACACACTGCTCTATTGACTGCATAATTTACGTTTGCGGAAGTAGCTTCTAAAGAAAACACTTTGGTTGCCAGGCTGAAAACGATGAAAATACTGCGATGCTGTAAAAATAAAAACTGTTTTTCTAATATATCACGAAGGGTCAAAGATGCTAATTTAAGCAAAGTGCACATGTTAGAGTGATTAAGGCATCGCTCCATCAATAAATTAATATCGGACTCAATTTACGGTCTATACAGGATTCCTGAACGATCGTCGATAGTAATTTAAATTCTCACACGGAGTACTTATCCGTGTTTTTTCTAGATTGTTTGTTAGATTTATGGTCCAATTTTACGATCGGCTTGGCAACCAAGCGGCCGCGTCCAAGATTGAAGAGTAAACAATTTGTTTTGGTCCTTAAAAATGCAGTTGCGGTCGTACGAACTTCGGAAGTTTGGACGTGCTTGACTGAAATGGTAGAGGCTGGTCATAAAACCGATTTTTTTTTGTCAACAGATCTGCAAAAGTTTTTTTTAATTCTTTGCTTTTTATGTTTCGGACTTTCAAAAGCAACTACAACTTTATTGCGAGAGCGTAAAAACTGAAACAAACGGCTGTTCCCGAAGTAAATTGTAGCTTTACGCTGACTGCAGATTTACGAATCAGTTTATTCACAGAAATTGAATCAGGAAAAAGAGGCAGCCGTTCAATCCAGTTGATTGAATTTGTTTGATTTTCTTGAGTGATAATGAACAGAATCGTGAAAACATAACTGCTAAAAGCGTGTCGATTCTCTTTTATGTCGATGACGCAATTTGTTTTGAGTTTCACACATTTACCGAAAGGCTACATAAACTCTTTTGAACAGAAAAAAAAAACAACAAGTCTATAACAACTAAGTCTATATTGCAAAATCGGAATAAGTTCCGAATGATTACGAAGCCTAAATACGAAAGTTGTTTCTTGAAAAACTTAGTGGATGATCCGTTTTACGTAAATTCAATCTTTAAAAAATCGTATATTAAAATTTATCTTCTACTCAAGCGCCTATTTAACTTGCTACAGAATTATATGCTTCACTACATTATTAAAATGCAATTTCATTTAATATAACCTCGCTTCAAGTAAGCGTCGAGTAAATAAAAACACCAATTTCTTCATAAATTGCATATTACATCATCTTGCTAGCTTCAAAGGGATTCTTGGTTCTATAAAATACCTCTTTTATGTACACACTTTATTTTTATTAAAAATATGTGAAGTCAATATTTATTTTCTTGGAAGTGGGTAAATAAATTAATATAGCTATTTGAAGCCTGTAAAGCTTAGGATTTGGGTTATAAACGTGTACGATAGTAGCGAAGCCTCATTTTGAAGATTGAATCTTCAATCGAAAGGCCTTAAGTCCAAACTTGACTGTGGAGGCCTATCTTAGTTTACGCACAGATTTATGAAAATAATAAACTGTTTTTTTTTTCTAAAAGTTATTTGTATCTGTTATTTGGAGCTATCACTTAGTTCATGTCATGATTAATTTTAAGAAAAATATTCTTTATTGTTATGTACTAAGTTAAATAGTTAGTATTTAACTTAGTACATAACAATAAAGAATATTTTTCTTAAGATTTTGTTACGTGTTTTGACCCCAAATGGCTCAACACTTTAGTTACCAATAAGTTTGCAGTATTTGCACTGCTTGCTGCGGCAGCACCGATGCAGGCCGCCGTACTTTAAGCATGTGATGGCGCAAGAGCAGTTTTTGTGGTTCATGACTAACATGAATTAAGTAGAAATACCAAAAGCTCTAAATACAAAATTGATCACAATTTCTCAATCAAACAAACTTTAAACACAATACAACTGATCAAGCATAATTAACTAAATAACCGCAATAGCGGAGGGAGCTATTAGCCTATTTCACTCCTTAACCTCCAGTCACCTAAACTATTTCCTCCTTCGAATATTCTCTTACTCCATCGATCAGTCTATAGTGCCCACCATAATTATTGCTCCGAGTGTCACATAGTTTGATGGCGAAATTTCCAAACTGGCTAGCTCAAACTCATCCCGAATCTGTCGTTAAACTTACAACATTCCGAATGGAGCCAGACAGTTCGCGAACTCGTTATATTGGCTGTTAGACCTTTGCATGTCCTTTTCACACTACACTATGTACTCAAAATTCTGGAGCAATATGTAGTGGAAATATAATATTATGATTTCAACGTAGGATTTGAAGTTCTATAAATGTTTTACTGTATTTACTGAAATTCTGAGTGTATTGCTATATTATGAGTTTTTAAAATACTTCAAAATGTTATCTCTAATTAAGAATTCTTAGAAGGACTCTGATATTTTTGAGTAAAATTTTTGAATATAAATTGTAGGTACAAAGCTAACATCTAAAGGTGCTACGCTTAAAAGTTTACTCCGAAAAAGCTAACTTAAATGTAAATCCCTTACTATCAGGGAAACTGCTAAAGACCTCATTCTCTCAACTCCCTTATATAGAGGGTTCATAGCGAAAATCTCATTACCAGGTAATCGACGGCTCCGAGATGAGGTCATTCAACTGCAGTTACCCGCACACGACGCACTGCCTAGCAACTGGCGAAATCATGATTTCGACGATGGGAGATAAAGACGAAAACGCAAAAGGGGATTACGTGCTCATCGATTCGAAGACTTTGGAAATGACAGGTGAATTGTGAACGCGCCTTTACATTATAGCGGAAGGGAGAAACTTAATAGGTACCATATTGAAAACAAAAACGTAAATCGTTTGCTTATTTTTTTAGGAACCTGGACGAAGGGAAATAAATTCGCTAAGTTCGGTTACGATTTCTGGTACCAGCCATACCACGATGTGATGTTTTCTACTGAGTGGGGTACACCTAAACGGTTCAAAACGTAAGTATATTTAATTTAAGAATTTAATAGATTTATCTGTTTGGAACATAAATATTAAGCATCTCTTAAAATATATAACATCAAACTCAAACATAGACACAAAATAAATAATTGAATTCAATTATCAACATAATTGAATTCAATTATTTATCTAGTCTTCAAGTGTCTCTTTTAGAATAACAACCTACTTGAGATCTATTATATTCACGCTCAACTAAACCTTTATAGGCCGTTCCGGCAAATGCGTTGTTACGCAGAATACTACAGGAGTTATTCATTTGAATATAATCCCGTCCTTTATGAAGATTAGACCTGATAAAGTTATTATTGCTAACGCTTTAGCTACGGCTTTGTTTGAAATTTTATTCAGAGGTTCATACCACGAGCTCATAACGCCATCTGTTTCAAGGGATGGAGCTATATAGAGTGTATACTTCCATCCCTCTTTCTCGCTTGCACGACTGACATTTTACACGTTATGTTTAGGCCCCAGGTCTCCTTTATTACTGATTTCATCTAAGGTTTCTTCAGGTTTTTTTTAGGATTTTATCTTTTGCAAGACAATCTTTACTTCCATTATAATAATAATAAAAGACTACAAAAACCATAGTCCTAAATATTAGTTTTCCATATGTCGCAATAGTTTCCTATTAACCGGGGGTTGTCCTTGGATGCACTAGCATAGCGTACCGGGATAATCGCCGGTTGGTACCACTTTCTATTAAAAGCGTATAAGGGGCCTCTGCGAATTGGTTTCGACTCCTCGTATGGCTTCCAAAGGTCCAGGACCCCAGGGTTCTGAGATATAATAAATAATAATAATAATATTCCACAACTATCACACAAGGCCATCTAACCCCAAGCTAAGCAAAGCTTGTGTTATGAGTACTGGACGACTGATAAACATACTTATATATTTCTAAATACGTACATATTATATATAAATTATACCCAGACACAGAATCCCTCTTTGAGGCGTGGTTGGAAAGATCTCACGGCGCCCTCACCTTCCGCATGACGCAGGTTCTCACCGAACACGGTAAATTCGGGAAGTTCCTGCACCGGATTCGTGCGGAAGCGACGCCCGGGTGTCGCCACTGTGTGGAACGCCCGGAGGACACGGTGAAGCACACGGTGGAGGTGTGCCCCGCTTGGGCAGACCAACGCCGTGTCCTCGTGGGGGCGATCGGCGGCGGCGATCTCTCGCGCCGGGCCTTGGTACAGGCCATGGTCCGGAGCGAGGAGGAGTGGCAGGCGGTCGCCTCTTTCTGCGAAGCAGTAATGCTAGCAAAGGAGGCGGCTGATCGCGTGAGGCAACGGTCTTCACGCCCCAACCGCCGCCGGGATTCCGATCCTGATTTCCAGCCACCGTAGACGCGGGCTTGCGGACGGCGAGCAATGGGTAGCCCGCCGTCCAACCGTCCGGTAACCGTCCGGACCGAGCCCAAGTCGTCGACGGCGCGTATTGTTCTACGCGCGCCTCAGGGAGATGTCAGCAAATCGTAGGGGCCCAGCAGGGTCGAAGCCTACTGGGGCCATGGGTAGTGTGAAAACGAAAGCCGGGGCGCTGGGACGAAGGCAACGAAGTCACGTCAGTAAAAGTCTGACACTATCTCTCGCTCTGCCCAAGAGCGGGATTTGTCATAAGATGATTTTCCCACCTATAAAAAAAAACCCAGACATAGAATAAATGATCGTGCTCATCACACAAACATTTGTCCTGGGTGGGAATCGAACCCACGACCTCCGGCATAGCAGTCAGGGCCAATAACCACTAGACCAACAGGCCTGTCACAAGCAGTTTACTTAAACAAATAATATCTCGGTTTTCGTCGTAAATCTTTTGTTCCTGTGATTAAGAAAACCAAGAATTGTCAGTCAATATTTTGTTTGTGTCTGGTAACTCAAATTAGAAAATCCTCCGCTCCAACCAAAAGTGGGTGAAGTTATTTGATTGCTTCCCATGGCAAAAAAAAGTACACAGTTTTTTCAGTGCTTGAAAAATCCAACTACTGAAAAATCCGCCCCTAATAGTTTACCGAGAAAGGTGTTTGCTAAATTAACGAAAGTCTGTTCTCCCCCAGTGGTTTCCACGAGAAAGACGTAGTAAACAAGGATCACTACGGAACTTCGTTGAATATTTATAAATGGTCAACGCGCGAGCTGCAGCAAGTCATAGATTTGGGCCCCGAAGGCTGCGCACCCCTCGAGGTTAGATTTCTCCATGATCCCAAATCTGCGCAGGGATTTGTTGGGTGTGCAGTGAACGCAAACGTTTACAGGTACGACATTTGCAGGGATTTTTATTATTGCTACCTTATGAAAGTCTTGAGTGTTAGTTTTCTTTGGTATTTCCTTATGATTTTTATGTAGAAAATAAAAGTGGTTAAAATGTAACTCTACAATAGTGTATAAAATGACTCACCAGAGTAAATAAACGTAAAAAGTAGACGAAAAGAAAACAAAAATTGTGAAAAATTCACAGCTACTAAGTAAAAGTATTCAATTAACTTTATTTAGGTTCTACAAAACATCAGACGGATCGTGGAAAGCCGATAAAGTCATCGACATACCAGCGAAAAAAGTTTCTAAAGATGGCGTTGAGTCCGAAATTAACGGTAACTTTTCTGTTTCTCTTTTATTTATCTCTGGTTATCCTACATTTCCTTTCGGGTAAATGTTTTGTTTTTCTTTATAAAATTTCCTATACACAAGTTTTTTATACATTTTATTCTCTCCCAACCTGCCTCAGTCATTTATAAAATTCAAGCTGCTGAAAAATTGCGCTTTCCACCGCTTCAAATCATAAATCTAAGTGATCCACACGTACAAATTTTATGAAGTTTAAAACTTTTCTGGCTGCAATTTCAGTCTTGATGTTTCAACAGAATAAAATATTTTTAACATATTTTGTTTCAGGTTTATTGGGAGATATTATTCTATCTCTGGATGATAAATATTTGTATGCATCTTGCTGGTTACATGGTGAAGTGAGACAATATGATATCTCGGACCCTGAGCATCCAAAACTGACTGGAAAGGTTCTCCTTGGAGGTGTCATTGCTTCAGATCCTGAAACTAAACTGATCGAGGACAGAGAGTCAGAGGCAAGAAATTCTTTACATAAACTGATTTGTTTTCCCCAAATTATTAAGCAGAGTTAAGGGGTGACCAGATAGTTGCAAACTAGCGTTCCAACCAAGGTGACCTTGGTTTGTGTGTTTGGTTGGTGTTGCGGCTACATGGATGTAAACCACGCGCCAACACGTTCGGTGGTTAGAATAACGCACCTCCCAATCAAGGGCGTTGAAGGTCATGGATTACAAGTCCTGTCTACACGGATTGAAACTAGCAAGGTCACCTTGGTAGAAAAGCTAGTTAGCAACCGTCTGGTCACTCCTTTATACTTATGGTATCAACACCTATATTTTGTCAGTTACAGAATATGATAAACATTATTGTACACCAAAATAACAACACAACTGATGACTGTAATTGGGGTCGAAATTATTACCATCAAATCCAGATAGCTGGTGAATCATCATCATTTCAGCCAAAAGACGTTTGTCCGTTGGATTCCGGGTTACATATGGGGAATTTCAGATAGAAAACTCAATAACTTTGCCCGCCCCGAGAACTAAAGTCAAGGCCAGCTTAGCAGTAGTATTTGAAATCACTGGGCCAACGAGACAGTCGAGAAATTCCTTTCTTCCAATTGTTATAGTTGAAATTAACGCCTCATGACTTTACACAATTACGTTTTCGTCACGTCATTCTTTTCGTTTACAGTTTTTACCCTCTGATGTCTGCTAAATTACTTTTCAACGTTTGTTCAATTTGTGAAATGTTTCTGTGCCGTTGAAGTTTCAATTTTATTAATAACATTTCAGTCATTTGTGGTATTGCTATAAAATGCTTTATCATTTTTGTTTACAATAATTTATTCAATTTTTGATAAAATGGTGTGTTCTTTTTTATATATACTCACAGCGTTGTTGATTAAATTATCACTGGTGTTGTTTACATTGACATTATCTATAACATAGTTAATTTGGTGTAATTTTGTATTACTGTCATCATTTATTTTAACTTTTTTGTAGGTAATCGTGCAACCTGAGCTGGTCACAGTTAAAGGCAAGAAGTTACAAGGCTCTCCTCAAATGCTGCAACTATCTTTAAACGGAAAGCGTCTGTATGTCTCGTCGTCCCTGTTTTCTTCATGGGACAAACAGTTTTACCCTAATATGACTAAAGAGGTATGGCCCTTTTTTCAGTTTTAATACATGTATTTTTTTTATTTATTTAGCCTACGCTTATCCACTGCTGGGTAAAGGTCTGCCTCAAATTCTTCTTGGTATTTTATTTTTGTTTTTATTTAAGACACTAAAAAGCATTTATGCTCACTTCACGTAAATTTACGGTTTTATTTTGTTTTATATACTTGGTCCGTTTTCTTTGAATAGTAAGCACCCGCTTCGAAAGCTAAAACAAAATTCACTTAACCCTCATATTTCGAATGTTTGAAATAACCCTTTCGCGAAAAATAATCCTCGCGATTCTAACTACAAAATTCTTACGGATCCCAAAAATGTTGAGTCCGGAGACTTTATTAAAAGTCACACGAGCAAGTATGTGAGGACTGTAGACAGAGTATTTTATTAGGTTACGTCCACTTTCACCCCTACAAACCGCAATAAACAGCCCTTATCTCTCATATCAAAACCTTCGACCTCCGTCTTATTTACGTCCCCACCCTTTATGTAATGTTCTACAAAAATAAAGTTATTTTTGTGAGATACATTTTGTGAGATATGTCACCTGGGATTGATGAATAATTCATGAGCCCCGTCGCATATTTTGTCATACAAATAACTGACAGCCGCTGTAATTTTATACCAAGTTGTACGAACTTTCCTTTTTTGCTTTAATATTAAATGAAACAAGTACATTCAAAATTATATTTTATGGGATGAATATCATATTATTCAGATTAATAACGAAAGAAGGATGTGGTTAATTATGCAGCTCTAGTGGTTTAATTTATTGATGGTATTAAATATGTTTACAGAGCATTTTATCTACTCATTTAAAATAAAAGCTTCACATTTTAAACATCTGCTAGTTCTGGCATTGCATAAAATCCATCGTCGGCCTTATTTTCACAATACTTTTCACACACGAAACAAAAAACAAAATTCTCCGGAATGGATCCGAGAATTATTTTTCTGCTGGATCCCGCAAAATTCAAATACATTTGTATTGTATCGCCAGGGTGGGTGGATAGTAAAGTTGGACGTGGACACTGTGAATGGAGGCATGAAGTTGGATCCGGACTTCCTTGTACACTTTGGGAACGAACCGGACGGCCCTGCTCTGCCACATGAAATGAGGTACGAACTTTTTAACGTTAAACCTGTATGAAATTTTGTATCAATGGCCGTCGTGATATGTTTGGTTTTAAGTTGAGTTTGGTGTTCGGATTTTGGTTTTCGTGTTGTTTCGTTTTTAGTTGGTTCAGTTTTTCTACCAGATATATTAAAAAAGTCGGTTTCATTTTCACGCTATATCGGATTCAGTTTATAAAAAATTTGCTTAGTTAAAAACATTTGCGTATTAGTATACAGACTTTTTTTGTTGTGGGGAAAACATCAAATGACTCCTTCCGCTCTGGATAGAGAGAGCTTTTGCTGACTAAAATCCACCCGTATTCCTTCAGTTGCCATTTATGTTCTAGGGCCGCAGTAATTCTTTCGAACAATCCCAGAGCCCTGTTAGTTTAAAGGCTTTAATATTTTAAATTTTAATTGGAAGCCGTTTTTATCAAAACAACCATTATGTTTTAGTTGTAACCTTGACCAATTTTCCTGGCACTTGACAGTCCATATGATGCACAATATCGCTTCCAAAATTCATTTTCGACGTGTCGATTTTCTATGTAAGATAGAAACTGCACATTTATTTGGCACACAGATATTCATAACGAAGTAACAATTATATAGAAACTTAAATACATCAACATTATGTGTCTTACGGCTTCGCCAAATAGGTCCAGTTCAGCACAATGCCAGGCCACTACGTAGCATTTTTAAGTTTTCATTCAGTCATGAACCACTTTTTACCTGAAGCAAAAATTATAAATTGACAAATTTTCTTCCTCAGATACCCAGGTGGAGATTGCACTTCAGATATCTGGCTGGCCGATGACTAAATACTCTGAAATAATTGCTTAATAACTCGTGCCAATATTTTTGTATGCGTGTTAAAATAACAATAATATTTCATATTATATTATCTACGATTTTTCATATGAAGGTACATTAGTAAGCATAATTTTATTCCGTGTAGGCAACGACATAATAAATGAGTATATTGTAAAATTGTATTTTGTATAACACGAACGTAATGCTTTTAGGTAGGTATTAATAAAATGTATTTGAAAGATTTCTGAAGTTTTATTTATAAAAAAATGTAATTTTTGTTATACGCATCATCATCATCATCATCATTTCAGCCGAAAGACGTCCACTGCTGGACATAGGCCTCCCCCAAGCGTCACCACAACGAACAGTCCTGTGCGTCTCGCATCCATCGGACTCCCGCAACCGTTACCAAGGTTATACGCATATGTACTAATTTATCTTAAGTATCTGTTTTTAGACACACAAAATAAACAAGGCTCAAAAAATATCACACAGTTTTTACCTTGTTTTTGGTTTGGTCAAATAATACTTCTCGTTCTGGGAGGACCACTAGGGAGTGTCAGAATGTTACTGACGAAAACCTTTTGCTCTATGCATTCCAAAGCACCAGTTTATATTTCGATCAACACAGTTTTTACTTAAAATAATTGATAAAATTCAAAGTTCATGCTTACAATAAGTAACAATAATTCGCACTTTACGGTAATAGTTCGTAATATATATATTTTTTTAATTGATATAAACTAGTGCTTGACTGCGATCCCACCTGATGGTAAGCAGTAATGCAATCGTAGATGGTGAGGCGCACTAATTTATTGAGAGCCTATTCACTCAAGCCTTGAAGAGACCCAAATTATAATCGGACGGGAAAACCGCAGCAGGCAAATTATTCCAGTCCCTCGATGTACGCGGTATAAACGACGAGGCGAAACACTTTGTCCGGACCGTAGAGGTTTCAACAACGTAAGGGTGGATACTCGCCGTACGTCGGGTTGTCCGATGGTAGAAAGGAGATGGCGGAGTCAAGTCATGCAATTCCCGCGCATACTCTCCAAAATGCAACCTGTAAAATACCGATAGGCTGGTTACCCTGCGCCTGTGCTCGAGGCTTTGTAGATTGGACTTAACCAAATCTAGATCCCCAATTAGCCTATGGAAATAAACATTTTTTTTTCAAGAAAATCAATTCCAAAAAATAAAGAAAACTAAACCTAAGGAGCTTCTCATACTTATTTTGATCACCGGTCAAATTTTTTTGGGAATTTACTGTTACTTTTTTTAGAAAGTTGGTTATTTGCACTCTGTATACCATGCAAGCATCTAAAATTCCATTTAATCTTAAAGAAACGAAAAGCCTATGAGTTTGGTAATGGTGTTTATCAATTTCAAAACGTCATATTAACAACAATGCGCAAGTACAAATAATAATTCAGGCATATTTTTCATTCAATTACGTGAATTGTACCAACGCTAGGGACCATTGCATCGCGGTGGTCGAATTAACAACTTTTCTGTGTAATTTTAGGCTGGGATCCAGTGAATAGAGTCAACAATCCTATCGTGTTTAATGTTCTAGTGAATATGCATTGAAACGTGCTGGTTAGTAGGCTGTTTGAAATAGCATGTTTAGTGGAATCTAATTTAGGTGTGAGTGTAAAATGAATCGACAATTCCGTGTGGTGATACTACTGGTTGATGGCCGCGGTTTTAGATACTCGCAATGGGTTAAGTACAGTTTGGATGTGACAAACAAATGTGTTTTATGAGTTTTCGTGCAATTTATCCGATTTTCTCTTCACAACAACCTTCCTGATCGACAAATAATTTAAAAATTCACATCTAAGTTTGTCCAGTAATTTTCGAGTTTAGCGCTTAGCAACACATGTAGCTATTAATTTTGTATAAATAAATAAATCACCTCTTAACTTTAATTTCAATCTTTTTAGGGTTCCGTACCTTAAAAGGAAAAAACGGAACCCTTATAGAATCACTTTGTTGTCCGTCCGTCCGTCTGTCTGTCTGTCTTCCCAAAACGCTTTGTACTATAAATAATAATAAAAATAATAATAATAATTTATTTAAGTACTTTTTACAAAGAAATACATAAAGCAAACTTATGAATACTTAGTAGTACTAATTTCTAAAAAGATTGTCTTAATTACCTAATTAACTAGTTTCATTTACACATATTTATATTGACCTATTAATGGTGTATTAGTACTGCCATAAAAACTTGTAGCGACTTGCCTGAGCTAGGTTAACAAAAACCTGTGTTTCAGGCCATCACTATACTAAGCGATCAGTTTATTTTGGTCCACATTTAATTAATTATTAAAGAATACTATGATAATTAACAAATACAGCTTAAAACAAACAAAAACTACAAATTTAATATCTATAAAATTATTGAAGTAATTCAAGAAGTTTTTCTGTGTCCGTGTAGTCAAGTTTTCCCAAATATTCGTTTAACTTAAGACTACAATGTTTATAACTAACACTATAAATATTAAGTATTCTATTGAGCTTATTATATAAAACGGGTCCTAAATATACAAAGAAACGGCTTACGAAAGCATGTCTAGTACGAGGTTTTATGAAAACCAAATCTTTCCTTCTCTTGTCCGAAGGTACTGGCTTGTAAGTGACTTCAACATGCTGATGTAGTACGATCTGCAGTATAAATAATTGGCGTACTGTTAGTACCTCGCATGCAATGTAAAGCTGATGTGTAGGGAATCTAAAAGGCCTAAAGGTGGCTACCTTTAGAATTGCTCTTTGAGCGCGTTCTAGAGGCAGCAAAATTGTCTTTGCAGCACCACCCCATGCAGTTATGCAGTAGGTAAGAATGGATTGGCACAAAGCGAAATATACCTGTTTTATTAATTTAAAGTCGGCAAGGTGGCGTAAATTCTTAAAGATATATATTAATTT
The DNA here is from genome assembly GCA_905147345.3 of Mythimna impura. NCBI lineage: Eukaryota > Metazoa > Arthropoda > Insecta > Lepidoptera > Noctuidae > Mythimna > Mythimna impura. The sequence goes on along the minus strand of LR990357.1, from coordinate 13,425,594 downwards.
ACGAACTCGAGTACATAGCAAATCAATATGTTTGCGGAAATTCAGATTTGTGTCAATAGTGATTCCTAAATATTTCAAATGATCGGTTTTAACTAGAGTAGGACATGAACATGTAGCGTCAGCGTCTGTCGTACAGTTGTGAGCGTAAATGTTAGGGTTAGTAAGAGGTATATTAGTGTTTCTCATTCTAAATAAAATATATTTGGTTTTGTCTGCATTCAATGTTAGTGTATTCATACAAAGCCAATTAGATACAATATTAAAGCCACTTTGAGCATATTTATAGACCTCCTCTCTGGATTTAGCTGAAAACAATAGGGCTGTGTCATCTGCGTATGACATTATGATAGCACCTTGTAATTTTAGGCTGCACAGTTCATTTATGTAAATTAAAAACAAGGTTGGTCCTAAAATACTGCCTTGGGGAATGCCATAGCAGCTATTTTTAAGCTCTGAGCTTCTATACTGACCGAGTTTTACACACTGATAACGATTGCTAAGATAATCAGAAAAAAGTAGGAGTTGTGTTCCTCTAATCCCAAGTGCCTCAAGCTTGTGCAATAGTTTAAAACAAGAAATAGTGTCGAAAGCCTTGGCAAGGTCCAGGAATATTCCCAGGCAATGCAAGCCCTTATCCAGATTAGTAGTAATATAATTTGTCAGTTTGTGTACAGCTTGGCTAGTTGATCTTTTTGGTCTGAAACCAAATTGACTATCTGAAAGTAATTGGTTGTCCTCAAGATATTTTATTAACCTATTATTTATAATTCTTTCCAAAATTTTTGAGAGGCCTGTTAAGACTGCAATGGGTCTGTAGTTATTTACGCAGTTCTTGTCTCCCGATTTAAAAACAGGGGTGACCAATGCTTTTTTAAGTAGACTAGGAAAAACTCCATTTGACAGACATAACTGAAAGATATGTGTTAAAGGTTGGACAATTAGGTGTTTAAATTTCTTAAGGATCCTATTTGGTATTTCATCCCAACCGACAGCACAGTCATCTTTCAACCCGGAAATTATACCTAATACTTCATTTATGTCGGTATTTAGCAAAACAAATGAATTAACTGGATTTACTGATACACTTGACTGGTTTTGGCAAGGGAGAGTTCTAGTTCCAGGTGTTTTGTCAGCCAAATTTTTACCAACATTAACAAAAAATTCATTTACTTTATCTGCTGCTTTAGATGGGCTAACATCTGTTGAAAGTAGATCAAGTGGAGGGTCGGAGTTTTTTGCACTAAAAGTATTTGTTCTTATAAACTTCCAAACTAGTTTACTATTTTTGCCTGCTGTTTGTAGCTCATATTTATCATGCTGGATTTTTATTTCCTTCAGAAGGTTGTTACAGAAGTTCCTGTACCTTTTATATGTAATGCTAAGTATCTGGTTGTCAGGTGCAAGTCTAGATTTTAAGTGCAATTTATCTCTATGTCTTATGCAACGGACGAGACCCGGTGTAATCCAGGGTTTGACATTACTATATTTCCTAGGCATTTTTATAGTGAATGTATTTTTAATTATTGCATGTTGCAGTGAGCCTATAAAGTAGTTTAGCGAAATATTTGCGTCACATGAGTTGTAAACTGGGTCAAAATTTATGCTGCGTATGTCAGTTTCAAGTTTTGTCATATTGACTTTGGTATAGCTGCGCATGCAGTCTCTCCTAGGTAACGATAATTCTAATGTTAGTAAAATTGCACTATGATCTGTCAGCGAAGAATTAGTAATGAATGTTTTGGATCGTGTTTTCGTTTTCAGAATAATATGATCTAAGCATGATCCGCTTTGATGCGTGGGGTAATGATAAGCTGGCAACAGTCCGTGATATGAGCAAATGTTTAAGTAATTATGTGCATGATGATCGATTTTCCCGGAAGCAATGTTAATATTTATATCGCCTACTAATATAATATTTTTGTAATTACAAAACTTTTCCAGAAGTGTGTTAAGAGAGTCTAAAAATCGGTCAATATCCTGAGAAGGAGGTCTGTAAACAGCCATTACTACTATATCGAAGCTAATTGCAATGATTAAGCAGTTACTATCCTGAACTATCGGTTCCTCTACCGTTGCTTTCAGATTATTCTTGATATACACCACTAAGCCGTCATTTTGATTAATTTGTCGATTGGTTTTGTGGAAAGAATAACCATCCAGGGGTGGCAAATTGAGTGTTTGATTGGACAACCAACATATTTACTTGTAGAGTAAGCGACCACACAGTCCGACTGAACGCTGCGCGCCAACTTATAATACGGCTTTTTATAAAAAACGGTTTCGACATAATAATATACACTACCTTTTAAGGCTGACATCTAATTACTTGCAGGCAAAAAGTATCCTTCAATCAAATTCAAGATGATGACCTACCTTTGTGTCGAATTATGTATTAGATTTCAGTCTTTTTAAAAAATAATATGAAGATCATTTAGATTATTAATGAATCGTGACTCATAGTTTGACCGTGAGAAGGGTAAATATAGCAGATATTGCTATCTGTTATGTTTATATTTAAAATATTCGCGACAGACTCTTCGATAAGTGCATTGTTGATATTTCGATAAACTTCGCTCATATATATGGGCTACATATTTCGACGGGTGCCAAGTAAATAAAGTTATCTGCAATTTTTAACCGACTTCAAAAAAAAGGAGAAGGTTATCAATTCGGTTGTATTTTTTTTTTTTTTTTTTTTTATCATCATTATTTATTTTTTTTTTTTTTTTTATGTTTGTTACCTCAGAACTCCGTCGTTTATGGACCGATTTGCAAAATTTTTTTTTCCCTTTATAGGATATGCTTCCAGATTGGTCCCATTTTTTTCAAAATCCAGTTCTGATGATGGAATCCATGAGGAATCGAGGGAACTCCTCAAAAATTATAGGCAACCCTATGGTAATTTTAGTATTTTCATCAAGAACTTAAGCATTTACAGTCAAAAAGTAACATTTGATGAAGTGGAACTGATGAAGAAGACCAGAAATGGTCAACGGAACTTCATACTCAAATAGAAATCACATTGAAGATATAGTTAAGCGACTATGACAATACAAATAAATGAATGATTCTGAATAGTTACGTTGAAAATGGTATCATCGAAGTGATCTGATGATGATGATGGAGCCGGAAGGTAGGCACTGGAACTCCGTAATTAATCAATGTAACCTAGCCGTGTTTGGACTCATTAGAATTGTCATGAGATGCACTTTGGCTATAAGGTACTATCGAACTGATCTGATGATGGAGCCGGAAGGTAGGCACAGGAACTCCGTAATTAATCAATGTATCCTAGCTTTGTTTGGGCTTATTAGAATTGTCGTGAGATGCTCTTTGGCTATAAGGTACTATCGAACTGATCTGATGATGGAGCCGGAAGGAGGAAGGTAGGCACAGCAACTTTATAATAAAACAATGTAACCTAGCAGTATTTGGGTTAATTGGAATTGTCATTAGAAATAGGCACTCTGTTTATAAGTGTATCGCAACTAAAAAGTGTGAAATAAAAACTTTTTAGAAAAAAAAAATAACCGACTTCACTAAAAAAAACACTAAAAGGATCAAAATAACTTTAATTTCGGAAGTCGGTGTTAAATAAGAAACAAACAATACCGAGAAACACCGACATCCGAAATTAAAGTTATTTTGATCCTTTTAGTGTTTTTTTTAGTGAAGTCGGTTATTTTTTTTTTCTAAAAAGTTTTTTATTAATAAGAGAATAATGAGCAGTTATTTAGTAACATTTTTTTCCAATAATTTTGTTGAAAAAACAACTATCATTACAGCATTCTTGACACTTGAAAGACGAGTTTCCATGTCTTAGAATATGAATATTTAGTAAGATTCTGCAACTATCAGAAAAACGCGAAATTGCAGATAACTTTATTTACTTTACACCCGTCGATTTTGCAAATGGGCAAAAACGGTTACTCAAAATAAACACACTCGGACAACTTCAAATATTTTAAGTTAAACAAAGTCTTTTTGAAAGAAACACATCGAACCTTATCATAAAAAACTTTTTTCGTTTTTTGTAGGAAGATGTATTTACTTTCTGAATTTAAAAGTAAGAAAATAATAATAATAATAACATACTTTCCCCTATATATTAGCACAATAGCTACTATTCTCGTGTATGTTCGAAAAAGATAAAGCAGGTTATTTATTTTATAGCGAAGCAGTAAAAGAGACGTGCGGTATCGTAGTTTACATATTGTGCCCCAAACGACCCGATACGAAATTTATTTCTAGCCCTAAACAATATTAAGGCACCTGATCTTGATAGGGTACGATATTGAAAAGCCGGTATAAAAATGATGAAGCGTAAATCGGTTTTGCTTCCAATAAAATTGAGCTACCGTTCAAAGCGGAGTTCTAAGAAAACGTTTTGGAAATACTTTTATGTTGCTTAGAGCTAAATAGTTAAATTTCATGACAGAGTCTGGATTCCCGACAGCTATCACCTGGCGGTCTTTAAATCTAGATTGAATACGGTGCTTCAAGGCAAGCGTGCTCCATCGTCCACAACATCACTCCTTGCGATCAGGGGCCCAAATCTGTTATTACCCGACTGCGCGACGCAAAGGAGGGTAATGTGTTTATCAGAACGACTCACAGTCGGGGCCCCTTGGGAAGATTTGATTGGTAAAATTTGAATGGGCCCCGACTGTGAGTCGTTCTGTTCTGCATTAGAATGTATGATTTGTTTTATGTGTGTATCGATTATAAAACTATTTAAATTGTGTAGTTATTTAGTATTACATAACAGAATTCTAAACTACTGGGCTTGTTTGTTTCTTTTTAGTTTTTATTTAAGTTAATTTTTTTACGTATTTTTTAAAATTAGTTTCGACGCAGTCGGGTTTTTTGTTTTTCTTTAAATATTTTTATTTTTTTTTATAAATTCGTCATTCCAACACGATCCCATTGTCATTTTGCTAAAAGTTCGTAGTCTGCTAAATTCATAAAGGTCGATCATTGGTCAGTCATCGGTTTCGTATTAGAATTGTGGTAGAATGATAATATCGAGCTGTCTCGTAACAAATTAAAAGCAATGACTGCACAACAACGTTCTAATGGTAGGACACTGATCAAAGGAACTGTCAAAATTGTAGCAGATAAGTATATCAGACATTCATTTGTCATTATTATATACGAGATTACCATTTTATGCCATTTCTTTCAATGGGGTGTCAGTGGTTGACCATTGGAAAGTCATAATGACGTTATTATATTAGTAGATTACCAAACTTGTCAAAATCAATAATTATGAAATCAATGATAGACCATTCTGACACTATTGTAATAGCAGACTTGAGGCCCTGGACCCGAATTACGAACTTTTAGCAAAATGACAATGGGATCGTGTTGGAATGACGAATTTATAAAAATAGCAGACTTGGGCTCCAGGTATCGTGAGCTTACATATTTGTGAACACATCCACAATACAGGAGAAACATCTAGTGTACGACAACGTTTATTTTTTTTAAATAAAATAAACAACAGGAACAATCTTAATAAATTATAATTATCAATTAATAATATACTTTAACTGTCAATTTCATGAAGTCAAATTGAAGAAACGGTAAAGAAAATAGGGGTTACACAATTGACGGGAGTTAAATTGTATAATTGTATTATATCGGTTTACTAGTATACCCGGCAAACTTCGTACTGCCTTAAAGTCTATGATACCTTTTAACTGAACTGTTAAAGGATAACGCAATCTACTGGCTTTTTTTACCGTTTAAACCTTCCCTGGACTATCATGAATATTTCAAGATAAAAATTAGCCAAATCGATCCAGCCGTTCTCGAGTTTTAGCGAACAGCTATTCATTTGTATATATATATATAATATATATATAGATAGATTAGTATATCAATTCTTGTATTAAACTTTTTCTCTCTTATTTATTGCAACTACCACTATTTTTCTGCATCACCCAAAAGTTTACGATAGACAATGCCTAAGGCATTAAGTCCGCCTGTGTACTTTTATGTGCATAAAGCATTTAATAAACAAATAACTCAGGCTTGAACTAACTCAATTTCTAAACAGTAACAAAAAAGCAATACCATTCACAAACTTTTTAAACGCCATTACTTTTTCATCGATTACTTTCTTAATTACTGTTTCTGGGGCTTAAAAAGACCATTACCGAGGTTTATAGTCCTGTGCAGACCCAAATTCTAATCTTAACACACCAATCGATGGAAATGGAACAAAATAGAGATTGCTTTCAGGATAATGAAGGGGCTTAAAAGGGTCCAGAAATGTCTATGCAGCATTAGCCGTGATCACAATTGATGTTGGAAAAAATATGGGTAACGGGTAATTTGTAAACGAAGTCCTATTAAATCGTTAGTTTTTGGATATTTTTGTCATTTTAATATGGATAGATCTACAAAGAAAGACTCAACTTTCGCAGAGCAGTGACAGATTTTTACTGACTGAAACTGATGGTCTTTGCGTTCTACGAGCAATGGGTAACTCGTCGTCCGGTCTGCCAGTAACGATGCGGATCGCGTAGTGTTCCACGCGTGCCTCAAAGAGATGTGAGTAACCGTAAACCGTAGGCGCGCAGCCGACCTAGGCCCGCTAGGACCACAAGGCATTTCTGAAAATTGGTTCTCTTTTTTTCGGAGCGGGAGATAGTGTCAGACTTTTACTGACTAAAAACTCACTCCTGTTCCTTCGTTGCCTTTCGTACCAGGGCCGAGTCTTCATTTCAGAATCAGACCCTTGGCCCCAGTAGGCTTCGACCCTGCTGGGCCCCTACAGTTGCCGACATCTTCTTGAGGCGCGCGTGAAACAGTGCGCGCCGTCGACGACTTGGGCTCGGTCCGGACGGTTACCGGACGGTCGCACGACGAGCTACCCATTGCTCGCCGTCCGCAAGCCCGCGCCTACGCTGGCCGGAAATCGGGATCGGAATCCCGGTGGCGGTTGGAGCGTGAGGACCGTTGCCTCACGCGATCGGCCGCCTCCTTTGCTAGCATTACTGCTTCGCAGAAGGAGGCGACCGCCTGCCACTCCTCCTCGCTCCGGACCATGGCCTGTACCAATGCCCGGAGAAGGAAATAGGAGATGGCGGAATCAAGTCATGCAATTCCCGGGCACACTCTCCAAAATGCAACCTGTAAAATACCGATAGGCTGGCTACCCTGCGCCTGTGCTCGAGGCTTTGTAGATTGGAATTAATCAAATCTGGATCCCCAATTAGCCTCTTCGCACGCCTTTCCATACTCAAAAACAATTGCCATGTTGACTCTTTTCCGCAGCCCTAAAATTTATGTTCATCTGGTTTTCAATAGGTAATAAGTGATTAGTTTTGTACGTGACATGAGGTGTCTGTTACGTGTGAATGGGTAATTATGGCTTTAAGAGGTGCCAAATGTGGTTTTATTGCCCGAGGCTGCCGAATCAGGTTGTTATACTACTCTTGGTAAGTTCAAGTGGCTGTGTGATTCGAATCACACTTGAGGGGTATCGTTTGGAGGGTGAGCGGAAACGCCTTTCTGTGGGATGAGAGCAATGTGTGTGATACGGCAGCCAATGCTTGTTGAAATTGTTGCAACAAACATACATATTTACATTTATTAAGTATGTCATAGAATGATTAACTGTTTTTTTAATTAATAAAAATAAATATATAACATCTTTTTTAAAAACAAGGTCAAGCCGCTACAAATGAAAGCTAAAAAGAATAAAATAACCTTATTCTTTAAAAATTTTGCTATAACGTCGTTGCGATATGTTATAAAAGCTTGTCGTAGTACTTGTTTATCTGCACAATTAATTATCAATCGTCAATCGATAGCGTTGCAAAAGTTCTTTTTTTGCCTTTATTTTTTCCCTCCAGTAATTAAGACTCAATTTAAGTCCACACTCCCTAAAAGATTGTATTGTTTCCTTGACCATTTTCTTTACAATAAATTTTAATGGAGTAAATTCAATAAACCTATATCCAAAAACTCGATCAAGCTATATTAAAGAAATTAAAACATACTTAAAAGCCCTATACTATCATAAAACCGAAAATCTTTTGACCGTTCTGAAATAACTCTAATTTTGGCCAACCCCGTACCTGCTCCTCATCTCCTTAAAACACAACATCTCTCTACTCTCACTCCACAACTTACATTAATTCTGCAAAATTATTTTAATGGTTATTACTTCTTCTATATTTATTTGTGTTAAGCTTATTGGTTAAAATTTTTAATTATTGTGTAATTTCGACTTGACTGGTAAGTTTTTTACACAGATTTTTTTTCCAAAAACTTATATCAGGCACCGTCTCTCACAAAGGTGAAATACAGCTGAGACATTGTCTTGTAAACATTAACTTTAAGTCAGATTTGTGAAGAGAGACTAAATGGCAATTATTATTATTATATTATTTCTATAATGCCTATCTATGCCGAGAAAAACACTAGTCCAGTCTAACAGCATACTAGTTCTTAAAACCTATTTCATTATTTTCTCGCCCGTAGTCAAAGGCAGTTTTTTTTGTAGTATTTAACTGGCTTCCAAGCAAAACGATACAGCAGTTTTTAATGCTTCAAAGGAGTTAATTTTCCTTTTGCTGAGTCTTTAATAAAATATACCAGCTTTAAACAGAAAGCGGTTTAAAGTACAGGCTTATCCAATTTATATTTAGTCTAGTTGGTTTCAGCAGCTTCTTATTCATTGTTTTTTTTCCTTTCCCTATAATTTATTTATATTTATCTATTTTATTCAAATCTATTAGCACACAATACCGCGCCGACGTCTTTATGTCGATACCGTTACCGGCCCACGCTGAAAACCAGCGCCGTAGACTCATCGCATTTTGCGTGTGGTCACGGCATTATGCTGAGCGTTCGGCTGTTTTGCGCGGATGTGGCGCATATTTCTTTCACATAATATACTTATAATTTGTTAGTTCTAAATTTGCGCCTTGTTCCGCCAAATCAAATGTTTTCTTTCTTTCTTCTTTCTTTGCTTCGCAAGAAAGTAGATAATTATCCTAAGGGAATATACTCCAGTGATAAAAACAAGTATCCTGTACTATTTCTGCACATGGTCTCCAGTGTGTTAAACTTAATTCAAATCCTTCCAGCCGTTCAAGCGTGAAGAAATAATAAACATACACACACACACTCACAAACTTTCGCCTTTATTACATAAGTGTGATTCTCGTGCCGGGCCTTGATACAGGCCATGGTCCGAAGCGAGGAGGAGTGGCAGGCGGCCGCCTCCTTCTGCGAAGCAGTAATGCTAGCAAAGGAGGAGGCCTCACGCCCCAGGTGCCGGGATCCCGATCTCTATTTCTGGCCACCGTAGGCGCAGGCTTGCGAACGGCGAGCAATGAGTAGGTTACCGTCCGATCGTCTGGTAACCGTCCGGACCGAGCCCAAGTCGTTGACGGCGCGAACTGTTCCACGCGCGCCTCAAGGAGATGTCAGCAAACCGTAGGGGCCCAGCAGGGTCGAAGCCTACTGGGGCTAAGGGTCTGCTTCTGAAAGGAAGACTCAGCCCTGGTATGAAATTGGCTCGCCGTCCGACCGTCTGGTAAACGTCCGGACCGATCCCAAGTCGTCGACGTCGCATACTGTTCCAAGCGCGCCTCAGGGAGATGTCAACAAATCGTAGGGGCCCAGCAGGGTCGAAGCCTACTGGGGCCACGGGCTAGGGACTAGTGAAAAAAGTGAAACCCGGGGCCCCAGGACGAAGGCAAAGAAGGAACAGGAGTGGGTTTTTAGTCAGTAAAAGTCTGACACTATCTCTCGCTCCGCCCAAGAGCGGGATTTGTCATTAGATGATTTTACCCAAAAAAAAAATGTATAAAAACCCTTTATCTAGGGAACGCGTAGAGATATCGAGTTGAAATTAAAACCATATACTCAAGTCTGTGGTCCCTTGAAGCTATAAAAAAAACGAATTTCTGAGTTAACGAAAAAAAAAAGATACGGCCGTTTATGTCGCAAAAAACGTGTATTTCGACAATCTCAAGGGAATCAAAATTCATAGGGTACTTCCCGTCTCATAGCACAAGTATAGGAAATAATCTGAAAACTGTAAATTTGTAGTTACGCCACAAAAAAAATGCGATTCGGAAAAATCTTCGTAACTTATTCGGGAATACAACTATTTTCACAGGCAAGTTTGTACGGAACCCTCAGTGCGCGAGTCCGACTAGCACTAGCTCAATTTTTTTTATGTTTAATTTACGCACCTAAGTGAATAAAGTATTTCTTATGAGAAGAAACATATCTCAAACTTCGTTTAACTGAAGCTTTTTCCAACCAAGAAACTCAATTACCTTTAACCTGACCTAAAGATTTAACCTCACAAGCTGTACCAAGAAGCCGTGCGACTATTACCAGATCAATGAGGCGTTTGGCCTTTAATAGGACCTTAACTTTTACGAGCCAGAGGCTTCCGATACTAATAGAAAAAATCTTAAGGCTTATATTGATTAAAGTATACAGGTATACCTAGAGAGTTAAGGTTTCTCGTAATAGATATTTTTCTTGTCGTATACCTAACTAGCTTTTGCCCGTCTTCGACTTCGTCCGAGTAGAAGTCGTAAATGGTTCAAATTGTTTTTTTTTTACACTTTTATGTGAGTTCAACCTTTATGAATAAAATCAGTTTGAGTTATCAAACATGTGTCAAAATAAAATGTACGTAATTTAATATCAACTTTGAAGCAAATCATCCCTGAAATAACTTTCCTCCTTTCCCTTTTTAACCCCGTTAGGGGATGAATTTCAATAAAATACGTAACTCGTCTTCCATCAATGCTGTTAAACAATGTTCATGCATTTGAAGTAGATTGGACCATGGAATCAAGTTGTCCTGTACAAATTTTGCCCCCCCCCCTTTTCACCTACTTAAGAGTTGAATTTCAAAAAATCCTTTCTTATCGGATGACTACGTCATACAAAGAACATACCCTCCAAGTTTCAGGTCTTTACGATCAGCGGTTTAGGCTGTGCGTTGATCCGTCAGTCATTTAGGACAAAGCATTTTATAAGTATAGAAGATAGATGATTGAAAAATAAATTTTGACTTAGGAACTACGTTTAAAAGATAATGAGAGGTGTCGACGAACAAATAACAAATATTGTATGACCTTTACGCATAAAATATTTTGGGTAGGTAAACTTTTATTGTGCACAGAGAGGTTTTCTGCTAAAATCTCCGTTTCTTGATAGCTAATAGTACAGAGGTATACCTAGAGAGTTAAGGTTTCTCGTAATAGATATTTTTCTTGTCGTATACCTAATGATTGAAAAATAAATTTTGACTTAGGAATTACGTTTAAGAGATAATGAGAGGTGTCGACGAACAAATAACAAATAATTTATGACCTTTTCGCATAAAATATTTTGGGTACACTTTTATTGTGCATAGAGAGAGTTTTTGAAAAAAATTGTCGTCATTCAAAATCTTCATTAAATTTGCATGGCTTCTATTGTTATACTTTTTTGACTTTTTTAATTTTTGAGTAAATTATGAAGTGTCAAAGTTCATGCAAAATAGCAGATTTTCAAATGTCTTTACTGGATTATTCTTACACAAATATAAATTGATTTCAATAGAAGCCTTGATAATATTCACAAGATACTGTGTTTCCAAAATATTTAATGAAAAATGTGTAATAACGTCATAATCGCGTAAGAGCGGTTGTATGAAAAACAGTGAAAATGTATGTCGAGTTGGATGCTCTTAAACTGTAATATACCTACAGTAGTAGTAGTGTAAAAATATGTACAGGGGCGTACATGTCAGTGTTTATCTTTGGGTGTGCGTTGTTTGTAAAAAGCATTAGTATCATGGAGTACTGATACGACTATCAATTTTTTTACTGATAAAAGGCTATTATTTTAAATGTTAAAAGCTACTTTTTATTGACAATGTACACGGTTTATGTACCTAACTTCTGAACAAAGCCGAAGAAAAATCAAGCATTAAATAAATAACATAATAATAACGAATTTAATAGATCACTCTTATCAGGTAAGAGTATATATATGAATTCAAACTTCATGTGAATTTACAGCTCTCTATACCTGAAAGTTACAGTATTCGAAGATTCACTTCATCAAGAATTTCAATTGTGTGCAATTTGGCAGAGAAGCCGTGAATAATGTGCTGAACAGGAGCTTCTACAGTAACTTGTAATTACAGACATTCGTTGTCACGTATAGTCACTGATTTGAATTCGCAGAATAATTTCAGAGTTTCTAAACTCTGAATTTATTCAGTTTTGAACTATGTTGTTGAAATGTTTTAACAAGTTTCGTACTATATTTAATTTTAATTTAATAATATTGTTTTAAATTATTGTATTATTTGTGCTTTGATTGTTTTATTTTTTAAATTGTAATTTTTTTTGTATCGGGCAATAAACATAAAAATAAAAATCATCACGTGATTTCGGTTTGATTCAAGTAGGTACGTAGCATAGCATAGTCGGCCTTATAATGTTCCCACTGTTGGGACTCAGGCCTCCTCTCTAGGAGAGGGAATGGGCCGTAATCCACCACGCCGGCCCAGTGCGGGTTGATGGATGTCACATGTCTTCGAATTTTTGGTTCTAGGACATGCCGGTTTCCTCACGATGTTTTCCTTCACCGTTTTGAGAGCAGTGGTGATGAAATAAATTACACAAAGTAATGCGCCTGGCTGGGGTTGAACCCGCGACCTACAATTCCGTAAGTCAGGGCCATTACCACTCGGCCACCACTGCTCTTTCTTTTTTTCTTTTTTTTAGTAGGTACGTATTTAATGAAAAATTAATAGACTGTTATTAGCTTTTCCACCAGTTTTAGGCCCCGTAGTCTATTTTACAGAAACAGCGCATATTTTATCATCAGCAGATAATGATACTCAGCGGTAGTACAGTTTTCCAGTAACTTCGACCCGTAGTCTATTCCACAGAAACAGCGCATATCTTATCAACAGCAGACAATGACACTCAACGGTAGTGCAGTTTTCCACTGGCTTCGACTCGTAGTCTATTCCACAGAAACAGAGGATATTTTATCAACAGCAGACAATCACACTCAACGGTAGTACAGTTTTCCAGTAGCTTCGACTCGTAGTCTATTCCATAGAAACAGCGTATATTTTATAAACAGCAGACAATGACACCCATCGCTAGTGTAGTTTCCTAGCAGCACTTCTCCTAAGAAACAGCACATATTTTATCAACACCAGACAATGATACCCAGCGCTAGTGCAGTTTCCTAGCAGCTTCGATCCGTAGTCTATTCCAAAGAAACAGCGCATATTTTATCAATAGATAACAATGACACTCGTAGTAGTGCAGTTTTCTATGAGAGAAAGAAGTTTTGTAAAGGTCAGCACTTTCAAAAGACCTGAAAAAATGTCTTACAAATGAAATTTCAGTGAAGATGACACTCTTGCTTGAGATGGTCCTCCCTGACATTGTCAATGGTGGTGTATGACCAAGTAAAAGTCACAATAATAATAATGGAGAGAAGACAAGAAGAAATGAAGTAAATACACTACACAAAATGAAAACTCGCTATTGGCTGGTTAAATATTGAAGTGGACTGTCTAAACACATAAACAAGATTGCTCTCAATTGTAGACTTGAAGCGAAAATTGACGAAAAATAAGATATAAACTCGAAGGAAACTGAACAACTTTACAGCGGAACTCAAATAAGTCCGTCTGCAAATTCATTTTATTGCGTTATGGTAGTGAAACTAAAGAAATCAAGTTATGAAAACAGCTCCAAGATTTATGGTAACGCCTTATGGTAACCTCGCTTAAAATCTAGCAATAAAAAACTGACCTAATTCCCTCAGTCTTAATCCTTTGCGTTGCTTATTTTGAATAACTTATTCAGATTTAATGGCCCTGAAATATCTCTTAATCTGGAGATAGCAGTAAAATAAATTATAGACTGAGGAAGAGTGCTCCTCCATTTTGTTTATCTACAATAACAGATTACTTGGTATTCATTTCTTTGAATTAAATAAAATGAAATGTTTCTTAATTGATGGGTTTTTCTTTATTTTACTTTGATGTTGAACACTACTTAAGTTTAGTATTGGTTAAGTTACGTTAGCATGTCCAAAAGGCGTATTTTGTGTGCGGGTGGGACAGGTGTGATACTTAAGTCCAGCTCTTCAAGGAAAACTAGCAGCACCCGGATGTTACTGCATATCTTGCAGAGGGAAGACGAGTACTTTGCCCTGTATCCAGCAACCAATGGATAGCTTAGAAACAAAACTGTAATTCTGTCCGTAAAAATGCGTAGGTACTCAGTGCTCTTTAACTTCTTCGGCTGTGATCGCTACAACTGTCATGGAAATGCCCAAACAACAAAACAATTAGGTCCCAGTTATGGATAATTAGTTGAACAATGTTTAATTTTTAAGTCGCAATCCGTAGTCTGGGTTTTGGCCTGGATGATGTTAAGATGCTCACCCCCTTGTTCTTGTAGTTGAAACATAAAAATATAACTGATAAAACGTTGGTATATTATATGTATATTGCATAACCCTTCAGGCAACACGACGTATTGTTATTTTTTTGTGTTTACACACGCTCGAACTTGGACGGACCAAATCCATCGTACCAAGTTCGAGTAAATAGTATTAACTCACGCTGAGTAAACTCGACCTTGGTACGGTCGGACCAAATCCGCTGTACCAAGTTCGAGCGTGTGTTAACACTATTACTTAGTCAATGTTCAGTATAACTAAATTCTGTTTAAAATTGCGATACTCTTATTATTTTAAGCAATCTCATAAATCTAACGTGCAGCTATATAAATTAAACGCAGCAGCAAAATTCTGATATTTATTCAACATAATTTAATATCGTGCTAAACTCATAACGAAAATATTGTTTTACGTGAAGCAACTGCAATTTTATCAGAATAGAATAGATTAAACTTTATAGTACACTAATATAGAACATAACTTTACATAAACTTAAATCAACGGATACAACCTTTGAATGAACTGTAAGAAATTAACATAAAATAGGGGATAGTCTGCGGTGTACGCCTATTAAATTTAGTCAAACATAAAAAAATATACATAGTTATAGAATTATATAGCTATATTAGCACTTTGCGTGCGATTCCGTTTGCGAGAATATTTTCATAAAAAACTTTGACACCCTATAAATGGTTGTAATTTTAATAATTAATAATAATAACATTCCACAACTATCACACAACGTCGTCTGGTCCCAAGCTAAGCAGAGCTTTTGTTATGAGTATTAGACAACTGATACATACATACATATTATAGATAAATTACACCCAGACATTATTATGACAGAACAAATGGTTGTGCTCATCACACAAACATTTGTTATGGGTGGGAATCGAACCCACGACCTCCGGCATATCAGTCAGGGCCACTAACCACTAGACCAACAGGCCAGTCAAGTTATGAAAAACTAATAATGATAGTCTATAAGTTTATTAGAATTTCTGCCAAATTTCAAATTTATCCAAAGAAATTTAATCAGAATTCCCTTTTTCTACCTTAAAGGTTGAAGTTTCAAAAAGCCTTTTAAGTGCTCGTCTAAGTCACAAAAGGAAGCTTTGTGCAAAATTTCAGGTTCCTAGTCCCAGTTGTTTTGGTTGTGTGTTGATATGTAAGTCAGTAATTATCTCATTTCATATATAGATAAAATACAATACATGAGCTTACAAATACAATAATATAAATAATTGTTATACGTTAAATAATCAATAAAAATACTGTTTAATGATTTAAAAACCATCATTCCTACAAAAAGTACACCAAAATATTTCGAAAACATTCACCCTTTAAACTGCCTCAAATTATGGCGGAAACGTCCTAGATTTCGGACATTAGGTAGCAAATAACTCACGGCGAGCGTCCCATGTCGTCCATAAGACGTTTCCTTGCGTATTTCACATAGCCAAGCCCCCATCCGTCTCCCAATATGTTCCCGTAATGTTACGAGTTGCGTAATTTGATTCTACTGAAATATTAACAGAGAAAATTCGCGACGGAAGATAAATGGTGTAGATGAGGGGGAGCTCTAAGCACATTTGTATCATTGTCACCGTATCTTCTCTCTAATAATTACGAGTAAATAGCGATACTGATGTCGACCTGTTGAACGGTACCTAGTGCCTTATATAGTTACGTTGTTGTTAGTGTACAAGATTAAATTTTCAATTAAGTAGGTACGTGAGGTGCTCATACC
Organism: Mythimna impura; assembly: GCA_905147345.3. Lineage (NCBI taxonomy): Eukaryota > Metazoa > Arthropoda > Insecta > Lepidoptera > Noctuidae > Mythimna > Mythimna impura. Next base: position 13,409,372 of record LR990357.1, on the reverse strand, counting down.
GTTCTATTATAATGTGTTGAATCTAATGAGATCAGTCTCCTTTAGTTAGAGACCGGTTTATTCAATTTTGCGCCACTGAACTCAACTGTATACAGCAAAATAATTCAGGGTAGTCATCATTTTTTTTTTAAGTTTTTGTTATTAATAATATTCATACATGCTCGAATTTGGTACGATCAAACCACGAATTTGGTTGCTTTCGAACCAAATCAGTCCATTTATAGAGTAATCCAGCCACCTCAATTATTATTATTTGAGTACGTATAGGCCCTTTACTGGAAGGCATGCACTTAACGCCGGCGCCGTAGGCAAAACAACTGTCCAAACCGACTGTCTGTTACAAGAACGGATTTGGTCAGCGGATTTGGACCGTCGAACCAAATTCGAGCGTGTGTAATAGTATTACAGCTTCTATTATATTCAGGGGCTTAGTAGTTTTTAAAACCATAATTTAAAAGTGTGTATAATTTGAAAATTAAAGGCAATAAACGTATTTAAACTTAGCAATAAAAAATGCACTCGAACAGTAAAATTGAAATTTTTGATGAGTTTTTGAAATCTAAATTTTTTTTCATCGATTATATTGTTACAGAATAAATTCCCTATGTATAATCAAAAGAGTAATCGAAAAATTTACACTCAATATTTAAATCCTGAATTTCAACTGAAATACTGCTGTAACAGATATACTTAAATTATTAGAGTACTCTTAGAACGGCGTGGGTTTATTTCCCTTACCTTTTTCTTATTTTTTTTTTTTGTTGATTTGTTTACATTGTGACAGAAAACTATTTCGTAAATAAAAAACATATTCATAGGTACGAGTACGTACATAATTAAACATTGTATGCTTCACATATATTTGATTCAGATTTGAGTTTATGTGTTCACAACAAATATTTAATTCGAATACGTACGAATTTGACTGGCCTGTTGGTCTAGTGGTTAGTGGCCCTGACTGCTATGCCGGAGGTCGTGGGTTCGATTCCCACCCAGGACAAATGTTTGTGTGATGAGCACGATTATTTGTTCTGTGTCTGGGTGTAATTTATCTATATATGTATGTATTTAGAAATATATAAGTATGTTTATCAGTTGTCTAGTACCCATAACACAAGCTCTGCTTAGCTTGGGACTAGACGGCGTTGTGTGATAGTTGTGGAATATTATTATTATTATTATTTATTATCATTTCAGCTGAAGGACGTCCACTGCTGGACTCCCCCAAGCGTTGCCATAACGAGCCGTCCTTTGCGTCTTGCATCCATCGCATTCCTGCGACTCTCACCAAGTCATCGGTCCACCTTGTGGGAGACCTTCCAACGCTGCGTCTTTCAGTGTGCGGTCGCCACTCTAGAACCTTTCGGCCACATCGACCATCTGTTCTACGAGCAATATGCCCTGCCTGCTGCCACGGTGGCAGCGACCTTGGTTCTCCTGTGGATATCTTCATTCTTGACACAATCACGCAAGGTAACTTCGAGCATAGCCCTTTCCATCGCCCTTTGAGTGACTGTAAGCCTTCTGATGAGGCCCATTGTAAGCGACCACATTCCAGTGCCACATGACATCACTGGCAACACGCACTAATATTTCATTAAACTGGCCAAATTTGTGCTAAACATCCATTTCTGACTACAGTAGCAGAATTTGGCACCCTTTAAGTCTTCCAAGACACGTCTACTCTTTTATGAAGCAATAGATTAATTGAAATTGCTTGTAAACAGCTTACGGTTGAAGGCTATTGTCAGTCTAGTTTATGTCCGAACAGCGTTTATTACTTGGATAGAAACCAAGCTTTTAGAAGTTTAATTATTTTATATCTTTCCTTTTTAGGGTTCCGTAGCCAAATGGCAAAAAACGGAACCCTTATGGAATCGTCATGTCTGTCTGTCTGTCCGTCCGTATGTCACAGCCACTTTTTTCGGAAACTATAAGAACTGTTGAAACTTGGTAATTAGATATATTCTGTGAACCGCATTAAGATTTTAACACAAAAATAGAAAAAAAAACCAATAAATTTTGGGGGTTCCTCATACTTGGAAGTGAAACTCAAAAATTTTTTTCATCAAATCTAGATAGGTCTTCAAAAATTATATTGAGGTTTCTGAAATAATTTTTTTTCTAAACTGAATAGTTTGTGCGAGAGACATTTCCAAAGTGGTACAAGTGTGTCCCCCCCTGTAATTTCTAAAATAAGAGAACGATAAAACTAAAAAAAATATATGATACCCTGCAAACTTCAACCGAAAATTGGTTTGAACGAGATTTAGTAAGTAGTTTTTTTTAATACGTCATAAATCGTAAACCGCAATTTACCTTCAAGTTTGTACGGAACCCTCAGTGCGCGAGTCCGACTCGCACTTGCCCAGTTTTTTAGTACGTATGCAAAATATTTTCTTCAAATTACGTTGATAAATAGATAAGTATTTAACTAAAATTATAGGTATACATACACCAAAAAATAATGATAATAAAATAAATTAAAGCTTTGCCATACAACGTGGCAATACCACCAGTCTTTTGGGCACACTTCCAGTCGACAGCGATGCGAAGGAACTTTTTGACGTCATGTTTTAGCTAGAAGTTAGTCTTTAGTGGATAAATAGTTTTGATTAAATTAATTTATTTAAATCTTATAAACTCAGAACTTACAAAATATTAGAAAGCCCTATAATTAAAACTAACTGAAAACAATCTAAGATATGGTGTCAAGAACATCCCTCCGCATCGCTGTTGACTGCTAATATTCCCAAAAGACTGGCGGCATTGCTTATCCTCTGTTCAAGGTAAAAGCCAGCCCTTGGGTCACACAAAATGTTAACAGGCAGTAAAATTTGGGTACGTCTACAGAGAAGTATCAATATTTTTATAATAAGCAGTATTTACGTATTTCGTCAGAAGAAAATTTATTCGTTACTTAAGTAATAAAGAGCCTCTTCACTTACTGAGTGAATCCTTGAAGGTTAAAATTTACTTTTAATTATGATTCTACATTATGTGCTTACGAAATAAGATGATCTCACAACATTAATTAATGTTCCTTTGTATGTGTTTAAGAACTTTGAAGATAGGTACAATGGAAAGTTTGTAATGTTTCACTTCTTATACATGTTTACGTTTATGTGGTTTATTAAATGGCGGGCGTTAATGTTGTTTATGAAATTGGATCATCATCTTCTTTCCTTTGTTCCGTGTTATTTGGGGTCGTGGCAACACTTTTTTTCTTCCATATTATGTCCTGTCACTCGTCACGCTATCACTTACACCCTTTTTAGGGTTCCGTACCTCAAAAGGAAAAACGGAACCCTGTTGATCACTTTGTTGTCTGTCCGTCTGTCTGTCTGTCAAGACCCTTTGTCTCAGGAACGCATGAAGGTATCGAGTTGAAATTAAAACCATATACTTAGGTCTGCAGTCCCTTGAAGCTGTGAAAAAATCAAACTTGTAAGTTAACGAAAACAAAAAAGATACGGCCGTTTATGTTGCAAAAAACGTATATTTACGTACTCTCAATAGAACCAAAATTCATAGGGTACTTCCCGTTGTCCTAGAATCCTGAAATTTGGCATGAAGCAATGTCTCATAGCATAAATATAGGTAAAATCTAAAAACTGTAAATTTGTTGTCACAAAAAAAAAACTTTTTCCGATGCATAAAAATCTTTGAGACTCGATTCGGAAATTGAACTGTTTTCATAGGTAAGTTTGTACGGAACCCTCAGTGCGTGAGTCCGACTCGCACTTGCCCTGTTTTTTTTTTCATATCATATTTTTAATTATTATCAAGTGGATACGTAACATTATTTAAAATGAACACAAGTCTATTATATATATTTTTATGTATCGTAGTTTCTGCCAGCGCCTTTGCCCTCACTGAATTAGCAGCAGTTATTATTATATAAACTGTTGCCCATAGAATATGAAATAAACCTATTGTTTACCTATTTTTATCCAAGGTTACACGAGGCTGACGAGATATACAGTTGATCTTGTCGTTGTGGGTAAAGCGAGACGGAGTATCAGACTATTATTGACAAAAGCCCACCCGTGTTTTTTTTTTGTTGCCCTTTGCGTTCCAAATCTGCTGCTGTGGCTGTACAATCCCGTAGCTCACTACATTCACCCAAAGAGAACTATCACTAGGTAGAAACACACAAAATGGACTACATCGATGTAATTTCGAAAAAACCATCTTACCTACCAATATTCAAATATCTAAAGGATGCCATCTAAAAACGCTGAGCCGAATGTACAAAGCTTTTTCATAGATAAAGGGTAAGTATATCGATTCAAAACATCTAATACCCTTCTTCGGTAGAAAACAGGACTATTCCCAATACACTGTTTGCATTTTCACACGTGGCGTTTTTTTTTCAGTGATAGGCACTGTTAAACGATTTCTCCAAGTCTTTCAAAAACATTTTCCTTTACAAAGCAATTTGAATCTTGACTTTTAGGAGATAAGATTAAAAATTGCTTGTCTCCGTTCTAAGATAAGGTTTTCTGACTCGGAAGAGGTATCAAAGGGGGTCGTTTAACAATAGAGGAGGCGTGTATTGAATGTCACATTTTGTATAGGTGACACAAGTTGGAAGAAAGTGGCTGAAAAGCTGTTGTATTATAGGGCTGCAGCCATTTAAAGGGTGTGATCGAATTTGTTTACTCTTGGGCGGTTTTTTGTAAAGGAAAATGATTTTTTGTGTTTTATTTTTGATATAGCATTTATCACGTACGTTGGTACGCTAAGTTATGTAGATGTTAAATTGATACCGACTAAAGAAATATCAGAAGGCTTAAAGTCACTCAAAGGGTGATTAGTTGATCACATCAGGAATGAAGATATCCACAGGAGAGCCAAGGTCGCCGACATAGTCCGAATAATCGCCAAAATTAAGTGGCAGTGGGCAGGGCACATTGCTTGAAGAACAGAAGGTCTATTGGGTTGACAGGTTCTGGAGTGGCCTCCACGCACTGGAAGACGTAGCGTTGATAGGCCTCCCACAAGGTGGACCGAGAACCTGGTGAGAGTCGCGGGAATGGAATGGATGCGAGACGCACAGGACAGTTCGTTGTGGCGACACTTGGGGGAGGCCTATGTTCAGCAGTGGACGTCTTTCAGCTGATATAATGATGATGAAGATAGAAACACCCAGTTGTCTTGCTGACTGAAGTAACGTGATAATGCGAGAACTACCCAATCTTCGTATATAATATAAGCATAATCAGCCTTTTAATGTTTCCCCTGCTGGGACTCAGGTCTCCTTTCTCTGGGACAGGGATTGGGCCGTAATCCATCACGTGGGCCCATTGCGGATTGGTGAATGTCACATGTCTTCGAATTTTTAGTTCTAGGACATGCCGGTTTCCTCACGATGTTTTCCTTCACCGTTTTCAAACCCAACCAAGCGCATTACTTCGTGTAATTTATTTTATCACCAGCTCTCATCTTCATATAAATTGAACAATATATAACGTGTAACATAATAAACGCATATTCCAGAAAGTAGTATGTTCAGAATCGGTTACAGAATTAGAAAACAATTAAATAAGAAAGTGGGTGGAAATAATAAAACATTCTCTCTCTTCCAAAATATTCTCAATTTTAAATCTTCAGTGCAGCCCCTTCACAAATAGTAACAGCGCCTATTCTGTCAGAACAAGGTTTACCATCATATATAAGGTCACCATAAGAAACGACTTCAAGTACGGTGAAACCCAATATTTCTCCACATCTCTTTGAGCCGACTGCTGACCATAGCCCGGTACATAACTGTGGTGGCTTCGTGACTGGTTTCCTTGGCTTCATAAACGCGTAGTTTGGTCCTAAGTCTGCAATAGTTAGAGGAGTAATCGGACCATCCTTGAATTTCTTCGCCAATTCCACAGCTGTTTTAGTAAGTAATTTTGCAAGACCTTTCTGTCTGTGTTGAGATTTGGTACTCAGAAACATTATTTCACAGAGGCAATCAACACCATACCTGGAAAATGTTATAAAATAAGGTTTAATTTAATTCGGTCTGGCCACTACCCGTCAGCAAAGTTTGCACACCTAATGAAGAAGATAGACTCTCCAAATTGCACAACTTACGGTAAAATTGAGGATGTGCAACATTTGCTCATGGAGTATGTTCGGAACGAGGTGGAAAGGGAGTCGGTAATGAGAAAGTTTAATATTAATAGGATGAATGTAGGAGTCATTCAGCGCGTTTTAGCTGATCCTGTATCGGAAATGGCGAAAAAGTTTTATCTGCTACTACCACAGCCTCAACACCGACTCCCTCAGTAGCCAATAGAGAAATATATTTACTAGTTTAATGTAAAGGAATGATGTAGATATTGTCTAGTACAATGGGTTTGATTTATGTCCTACAAGGAACAATAAAACCCTAAATAAAAATAAATTAAAAAAAGGTTTAATTTGCTTTGCTCCAAACGCTTAGTTCACACCGTGTTTTTGTTGTTGACCCAAGAGCTGGCATATACCTTGGCAGAATTTAAGCAGTATCATACAACGTGACAATGCCGCCAGACTTTTCGGCACACTTCCAGTCATCAGCGATGCGGAGGAATGTTTTAGGACACCATTATTATGAGATATTTAGTTAGGAGTTGTTAGTTTAAGTGTATAAATAATATAGTTAGTTAGTTAAGTTTTTTATTATTGTTTCGTTGTATAAAAATAGGTAGGCATATTGTATTTAATTATTTATTTGCTTTTTTTAATGATATATATCTAACTAGCCAGATACTGCAGTCTCACTAGGCATAGAATCACCTTTTCCATACTTCTACTTCTTTCCGATGTAAGCTTTCTATCTAGAACAACTAACAATACATATAATGTAAGTTGTTCAATTTTAGTACAAGAAATAAATGTTCATATAACATACCTGTCAAAATAATTGCACTTTGCGTCAAGTTCGACCATGAAGTCCATCATGGCTTTGGACGAGGGTCGTTTGCAGCGCTCCTCGGTAAATATTTCGAAAAATGTCTTTTCTGTTGATTCTGGTGTTGGCTTTTCCTAAAATGTAAACGACAAATAAAATATCATCACAATGTATTTTTCAGCTCTTTTAACAACAAAATAATAATCACACTGCCTCCGCCGCCTATGGTTGTTTACAGAGAGCCATCACAAGTCTTATATCACTTTCACGATAGAGTTGACCTGTTTTTAGGTGGGAAATCATTCATGACTTCTCCCGCTCTAGGGCAGAGTGGGAGGGCATGTTAGACTTTTACTGACTAAAATCCACTCCTGTGTCCCTTTTTTGGCTTGCGTTCCAGGACCCCGGGTTTTCCTTCACAGAATCGAGCCCATGGCCCCAGTGGGCTTCGGCCCTGCTGGTTTTCCTGACATCTTCTTGAGGTGCGCTATCGACGACTCGTGCTTAGTCCGAACGGTTACTAGACGGCCGGACGGCGAGCTACCCATTGCTCGCCGTCTGCAATCCCACGCCTACGATGGCTGGAAATTGGGATCGGGATCCCGGTGGCAGGGTCATGAGGGAACGGCCCCCATGACCCAGAAGCGCGCGTGCGGCCGCCTGCCATTCCTCCTCGCTCTGGACCATGGCCTGTAACAGGGCCCGGCGCGATAACGTATCCTACTAGGACACGGCGGTACTCTCCCAAGCGGGGCATACCTCCACCGTATGCTCCGACGATAAAGTGGACTTGTGTCATGTTTCTAACGCTAACAATTATTTTAACCGGAACATAAATAACAATATGCTGTTTGATGGCAGAATTTCTTTGTGGTCAGATAATCAAGGAATCCGTAATATGATTAAATTATTTATGTCTGTTTATTTTTGTTATACCCCACCAACGTAAGTTCATAGGTCGGTCAACGATACTAGGTACTTTAGTTTAAATGATTGTATAATGAATGTTCTTTGCTTTATAAAAATTATTATGTAGGCTTTTTATATATTCTATTCTATTCTTTATGTATTAGTATAAGGTAAGGAAAGAAGTTTTTGAGACGATTCTGCTATTAGTATCGTGCAGTATCGTACTTGATTGACCAAAATGCATGGAGCGAAAAGGCTATTGTCTCCACACTTATGAAAGCTGTTTTAAGGGCCTGTGCACACCACGTTTTTTAAACGCGCCGTTGAAGCGCGTTTGTAGCGATACAGACGCGATACGCACGCGAGTCAGACGGAGCCTGTAGATCTTTAATAGGATAAAAGCGCGCCGTTGACGCATGTGTCTAAAACGCACGTCAACGGCGCGTTTAAAAAACGTGGTGTGCACAGGCCCTAATACACCTCTGTGCGACATAAAAACCGTCTATTGTAATATTACCAACCTGCAAATTACAAAATACAGTTGCGACCACTTCCTGAGTGTCAGTAGTGACTGCTACCAGTGATAGACCGTCCAATGCTGCGTTTGCACATAGTTCTAACAACTCTTCTATTGATAGACGATCCTTGTCCACTTCAAATCCAATACACGTGACTTCATTTGGAAAGAAGGCTTCCCTTAGTACCTGGAACATAATAATAATAATACAATACAAAACTTGACTTGCCTGTTGGTCTAGTGGTTAGTGGCCCTGACTGCTATGCCGGAGGTCGTGGGTTCGATTCACCCAGGACAAATGTTTGTGATAAGTACGATCATTTTTGTGGAAAAAAAAATTGTACCTAGTATATTTTTGTCAAAATAAACAAACATAAATAGTTAACAAACTAAAAACTCACTTGTAAGGCACCAGGAAAAGTAGCAGATGAAATTGATTCGATTCTGTATTTTCCTAAAAAAAACACAATTTAAAACAATTAGATGCAACAAAAAAAAACAAAATTCCTTTCAAATCTAATCGAAAAAAATAGTTTTTTTTAGTTAGCTTTTTTTTTCGATTAAGGAATTTATTTTGATTTTTTGTAAGTTTGTATTTCACCATTTTCAATTTCGTAAAATAAGACCATGACGTTATTTCGCCTATGCGATGCTAATACCTGCTATACTTTTATATTAAAAGAAAAAAGGAACAATTATATATGAACTTCTAAACAAAAATAACAAAGAAATTAACTATACGTTTTTAATATACTTTAGTAATTTGATGTTATTATGTTGACAGAATAAGTCGTCATATTGGTTAGGTTAAAGTTGTATTTGATGGTAGCATCATTATCGTAAAACAATATTAAAGCTATCAACAAAAAAACTATGCTAGACTTAACACTGTTTCCATCGTCATTATTGTCATCATCATCAACATTATTATCTTATGACGAGATTTTATGGTTTGATTTTAATTTGCAACTACTGATATGTAGTACTTAGTCGATTTAAATGTAAAACGAACTTACATTTACCGGTCTTTTTTTTTTAGGTCGGAGTATCATCAAAATTTATCAATTGTTACTTTATTTATTTAGAACGAATAATTTACATTCAGATCAGAAATCAGAAATCAGAAATCAGAAACGTTTATTTCAAATAGACCAATTACAGGCACTTTTGAATAGTCAAAATGTCGGTCAGTCAAAAAAAAATACAAGTGAAGCTAAATTGCACGTTCCAAAGCGTAGATCTCTATGGAGAAGAACGTGCAAGAAACTCCATGGACACTCTTTTAAATCATATTATGAGTTACATAAATCTTGGTTACATATTTCTTGTCGCTTCTAATATGTGAGCACAATGTAGATAGGTAATAATAATTAAAAGAATAAAATAAAAACTAATTAAAAAAAAATAGAAATTGAATTAAGTCACTGGCAGCTAAAAGATGACCAGACTCAACTGACGGCACCCGTTCACGAGCATGACGCGTGCATCAGCCCCACTCAGTTCAACCATTTTGAAGGGAACCGAATGACCCAATAACACGTGCCACCATCAGCGAGACATTTGAGTGAGCATGACAAACTCTCAACTGTCGTAATGACAAACAAGTTGTAACCTAATAAAAATGCTCCATGGTACTTCACATTTACAAAACTTGAAAAACAAAGTGCTTCTACATTATACAATGCTATTGTTTCCATTTAAAAAATAAGTACTTAAGTAACTATAATTACAGTAAAATAAAATAATAAAACCCTACGCTAATTACAATCAACTAAAACCAAACTAAAATATGGCGTCAAAAAACTCTTCCACATCGTAATTGTCGACTGGTAATGTGCCCAAAAGACTGGCGGCATTGCCACGCTGTATAGCTATGCTTATCCTCTGTCCGAGGTAAAAGCCAGCCCTTGGGTCACGCGAAGGGTCAACTAGACGTTTCGACAGATCTTTATACAACCTGTGAGCACCCGGACCCCACGATCCAAGAGTTTCAACCCCAAACGGTTCGAGAATATAACTTCGTAGCGGCAGCACCAGCACAAAACGACGAGCTAGGAAGATGGGGAGGCGCAAGAGTATCGACACAAGTTTTATCAACATATTTTTTTGCATAAAATTCGATGATAGGTTTCTAATATTTTTCTAATTTAATTGAATAAAGTAAATAGTAAATAATATAATAAGCACTTTATTCAATTAATTTAAGAGAATATCACTTACCATCTTCCGAAGTACACCACACCATTTTTATTTTTAAGAAATTACTAAATAACCGTAAATAATAAGACACTCTGGAGCACTGACTATAGTACCAACTGTGAACGACTGGTAGAAATTTTGACTGTGGGTTATATGCCAACTCTTATCTTTATCTGCAAGCAGTTAGTTTTCATATTATTTGAAATACTAATCTTAGTAACCTACAAAAAATCCAGCTAAATGCGGTTATCAAACGAGCTTTCTGTGATTAGGTGTTTTCCATATAGGTTACTGCACGTAGCGGCGGCCAATGATCCTGAGGTTTCAAGAAGTCGGATGTTAGTAGATGATGTTCTTCCCAAAGCTCTTTAGTTGGTGGGTCTATTGTATGCAAAATCTCATTCCATATCCCAATATACTTGAAAGTTAGCACAAATAGTAACCTAGGTAAATAAAAAAGGTTGTCATTAAGTATTTTCAGAACAACCCCCAATAAAACAATTTACGGGGTTCAAAAATTATATGGAGAATTCTTTTATCTTGGGTTAATGAACTTGAAAGGCACACGTTCTTATCAAAGTGAATAATAAAGACCGTCATTATTTGTTTTTCAAAACTACTATCAAAATACGTTTAATGTCAACATTCTCGCGAACAAAGTCGTTGGCAAAGTCTTCATCATCATCATCATCATCATTTCAGCCAAAAGACGTCCACTGTTGGACATAGGCCTCCCCCAAGCGTCACCAAAACGACCGATCCTGTGCGTCTCGCATCCACCACACTCCCGCGACTCTCACCAGGTCGGCGTTGGTCCACCTTGTGCAAAACAAACTTTGGCAAAGTGTTAGTTTATAATTATATTTAAAACTTACAGAGGTTAATAAATATACGAGTAAATGCATTTTTAGTAAGTAATGTTTTTTGTACTGAAATTTATACTGTATAACTATACTTTTCTATAAGCCTGTTTGTTCTTAGCGTATTGATGGCAGAACCGTGTCCTCCAGGCTGTTCATATAATGGAGACAACCAGGCGTTTTATCCGCTTGCAGCACCACCCAAGCTTCTCATGTCCGGTGAGGACCTGCGTCATGCTGAAAGTGAGGACGCCGTGACGCCTCTCTAGCCACTCCTCAAAGAAGGGACTTACTGCTATGATTATGGTGTGCCCAATAATAGGTAGGTATGCAATGAAACGTTAAAACATAAAATCCAATGTATTTTCATTAATAAACGTTAAGTTATTACCGTAGATAGGTATATGTTTCTATACGCATAATAATATCTGCAAATATTTTGGATTTATTACAATTCTCAGAAGTGTCTATGATATTAATCTAATTTGAGAGATGCATTATTTAGAACACAGAAAGTAAATCCATGTATCTATTGGTTCTAAGGCGAACGATGTATGGACGGCGAGCAATGTCCTTTCGAAGAAGCGTCGAAGACATCAACAGGCCAAGCCAAGTTACGACCGTTTCGTTTCGATTCTCTTACGTCGATCGCCTCGAGTCGGCAACTGCTGACCACGTGACTAAGCATTGAGATGACGTCATTCCCATACATTTGAAGTTTTCTACTAGCGTTAACGATTGTAGATTATCATCTTGGCTAAGCCCTCAGCTAATGAAGACCTAAAGTTAGTGTAATGTTACGTTTCTAACTGTAGAGCAACACGAAGTTGACGTTAGACAGGAAAATTTTGATCTTAACCCTTTATGTCACTTTTCGTGATTGCTAAATAGAACAAAACTAAACAATTATTATTTTTTATACATTCTTTAGATTTAAATACGAGTATTATTTAAAATTAGGATTACGTAGATACATTTTAATAAGTAAGTAAATTATGATTATCAAAATTCAACAGAGCGTAATTGTTTTGACAGCAGCGTTCATAAAGTTGATGATATGACCATCTGCTGAGTAATTATTTATATAGAAATGTAGGCACACCAACGACTTATTGGTCAAAAATTACAAGGGATCCTGTGTAAAAAGTTACTTAGAGCATGCACAACATTCACAGTAGGCATAATTAATGATTATTAAGACGAATATCTTTATTATACAAGGTGCAGTTTTGAAGCTGCAAAAAATTTCAGGAGGTAATTATGTTAGTGATTCTCGACCCGAATCAATAATAAAATGAGTAGGTATTTTTTTTTATTTTTTAAAGATCGGTACGTGTGAACTACCTTTTTTAAAACGCGGCCAGTCTGATACTCGTCTTATAACCACGCTTTCACACACACAAACACGCAAACAATAATTTCATTGATCCAAAGCAACTACTATCCCCCGCACAACACCCCTCTCTCCCAATAGCCACACCCCCGCGGCCATCGATCAATCGATTTAGTGTGATTGATGTCGCCGGCGTGTGCATACGCTTGCAATATCCGCCCCGCAGGTGCGCCTTCAGTTTACGGTTGCGATATCTAGTGATAAAGATGACGGACCAATACTCCAATGTAGAGTTGGTAGAGATGGTCCGCTTGTATGCTATCAGTGGAGACAGCGTATCTCGAGCTATCGAAATGTTTATTGAACTATTCCCCAATCGGCAACGTCCATCTCAAAGGGTAATGCTGGCTGCTACGCAGAGACTCCGCGAGTTTCGGCAATTCGACGTTCCCCGGCATGCTGACGGTCGCGGCAACGAAGGCCTGCCTGTCGCCTTGCAGGAAGATATACTTCCAGCGAGAGCCACGGGCCAGCACGCGGGATGCTGGTCGACGGTTTGGAGTGCACCATTCCACTGTGTGGCGGCTACTGAATAAAGAACTGCAGCATCCGTTTCATTACCGCAAAGTACAGGACCTCCACGAAGCCGATAACGCCGCGCGAGTTACATTTTGTCGCTGGTTGCTGGAACACCAAGACGCCAACATCCTGTGGACGGACGAGTGTTTATTTACTCGAGTTGGCGTCTACAATGTTCATAACGAACACTGGTGGGCTCACCGCGAACATAACCCGCGCGTGACTAAGCGGCACTCGTTCCAAGTTAGGTTCAGCCTAAATGTGTGGGCTGGCATAATAGGGGACCAACTGCTTGGACCTTATTTTATCGACGGTCACCTCACCAGTGCCACATACCTGGAGCTGTTGCAACACGTCGTCGAGGAGATGTTGGACGAGGTTCCCCTGTCACTTCATCACAACTTTTTCTACCAGCAGGACGGTGCGGACGGACCTCCTCACTACTGTCGGCAAGTACGTGAGTACTTAAGTGAAAGGTTTGGCACACACTGGATTGGCCGCGGTGGTCCAGTGGCTTGGCCTCCGCGTTCTCCGGATCTCACACCCCTTGACTTTTATTTGTGGGGAGATTTAAAAAGACCAGTGTACACAGAGGAAATCACCAGTGCTACACAATTACGTGAAAAGGTGATCAGTGCTTTCGACACTTTAAAAACGAATGTGTTTGTGCTACGTAAATTAAAAGAAAATCAGCAACGTCGTGCTAGATTGTGCCTGGAGTGTGAAGGTGGAAACTTTGAACAATACCTCCAGATAACATAAGTAGGTAATTTATTTATTTTATTTGTACATAGACAATCATTTGTAAAAAAGTTGTTAGCCGAATCAATTTGATTAGTGTACTTAAATAAGTTGATTTAAAATTTTTAACTACGCCAAAAATACCTACCTATCAGGCAAGATTCAATCACTTAAAAACCCTAACACATAGGTACCTACTAAACTAGCACAAATTATCTTGAGGTATTTTTGTCGGTCCTCAGCCCGTTAAAAAGTAGGAAGGAAAATTTCATATCAACCAACTTAATCCCTTTTAAACGAAATTATTAGGTACGAAAAACTGACCTTGGGAATGAATTTACCTACAGCGCGACTGTGCCGAGTGCCTACATGCCGCTCGTACCTAAACACCGCGCGCGCGCGGCGCGCTTGAATCTTGATAAACGGAGGACATAGTCAACAACCTACATACAACATACCAACATTAGTGCGTCTCAATCACGGTCTCAGTAATAAAGCAAAACTATGGTTCAAAGTTCAAAGTTGTGCAGCAGGGACGCGAATATTGCTTACGTGTAACGTGATGTAAGGTTTATTGATCTCGGCCTAACAATTTTATTCATCAGCTGATAGGTAACTAAGACGTCAACGTGAACTTTTCTTTTAAAAGATTTTCGCATTGCATTGTAGTGATGGTTAAAAATGAGTTATTAATTAGCGAAATTTAAGACAATAATGTACATTATTAAATGATTATCGAATTCGAACTACATCTAAGGCTAAATTATTTCGTAGAATAAGTGGGCGGAGCCTCGTACAGGTTGATGCACTTACACACACAGTGACATGACGTGCGATAAATCGCAACGGGTGATTCTGTGTTTTTTTTAAAGTTTATTTAGAGGATTATTCTGAAAAACACTTAAAATTAGGAAAATAAAATAACAAGTATTATTGATTATTGACCAGGTATCGTATTTTTATATGATTATTTATGAGTTTTATTACAACCTCTTGAAATTTTGTGCAGTTTCAAAACTGCACCTTGTATAAATCAATTCAGTAGTTTGGAAGATATGAGTTCATCATCATTATCATTTCAGCCGAAAGACGTCCACTGTTGGACATAGGCTTCCCCCAAGCATCGCAACAACGACTAATCCTGTGCGTCTCGCATCCACCGCATTCCCGCAACTCTCACCAAGTCGTCGGGCCACCTTGTGTGAGACCTTCCAACGCTGCGTTTTCCGGTGTGCGTACCTTAGATATGAGTTAATAAAGATTATTACGAGCATACATAACCTTTCTTCCAGTCGGTTAAAAAAGAATGGAAAAAAATAACCGGTTTCACTACCAAAAACACTGAAACGTTCAAAATAACTTTATTTCTAGTTATGCTTGTTTTTTAATTAACACTGCCTTCCGAAATAAAAGTAATTTTGAACGTTTTTAGTAGTGAACTCGGTTGTTTTTTCTTAAACCATGCCTACACTAGGAATTACTTTTTTTTTTTAAATTGATATAAACCAGTGCTTAGTGCGAGACGCACAGGACTGTTCATTGTGGCGACATGTGGGAGAGGCCTATGTCCAGCAGTGGACGTCTATCGTCTGAAATGATGATTATTATTTTTATTTCACAACTACCACACAACGCCGTCTAGTCCCAAGCTAAGCAGAGCTTGTGTTATGGATACTAGAAAACTGATAAACATACTAATATATTTCTAAATACATACATATATAGATAAATTACACCCAGACACAGAACAAATGATCGTGCTCATCACACAAACATTTGTCCTGGGTTCCCACCTCGAACCCACGACCTCCGGCATAGCAGTCAGGGCCACTAACCACTAGACCAACAGGCCAGTCAAAATTATGATTATGATGACGAAACCAGTGCTTGACTGCGATTCCACCTGATAGTAAGCAGTGATGCAATCATTGATGGTGAGGCGCACTAGTTTATTAAGAGCCTATTCACTCTAGCCTTGGAGACACCTAAATTCTAGTTGGACGGGAAGACCGCAGCAGGCAAATTGTTCCATTCCTTCGATGTACGTGGTATAAACGACGAAGCGAAACGCTTAGTCCAGACCGTTGAAGTTTCAACAACGTAAGGGTGATACTCGCCGTACGTCGGCTTACTCCTGCTGAATCGTGTGTGCTTTCACAAACACATGTAAACTCGCTCTAAGCACTCGCTCGATTGCGAATGTTCGAAATCTCATATTATATACCTAGACCCAAAACTACTATTTATAGGTCATACCAATACATTTTCTGTGTGGTAATCGAACCTGCGACATGCAACAGTCAATTGCTCAGCCACTGCGTCAACCATACCGTAAAACATTTGACACATCATTCATCATCATTTCAGCCGAAAGACGTCCACTGTTGGACATAGGCCTCCCCCCAAGTGTCGCCATAATGAACGGTCCTGTGCGTCTCGCATCCATCGGATTCCCGCAACCCTTACCAGGTCATCGTTCCACCATGTAGGAGGCCTTCCAACGCTACGTCTTCCGGTACGTGGTCGCCATTCCAGAACCTTTCGGCCCCAACGGCCATCCGTTCTGCGAGCAATGTGCCCTGCTCATTGCCACTTAAGTTTGGAGATTTTTCGTGCTATGTCGGTAACCTTGGCATTCGACACGTTGCATGTGATTCTCACGGCTATTACTACTGGTACTGCTATTAAATTATAAATGAAACAATACTGCTATTAAATTATAAATGAAACAATGTATTTTTTCTATTACAAGTTATATCAAACAAAACCAAACTTAATGAATTACCATGATTACAAACAATGAAAATAATTAAACAAGTGGGTGGGCTTTAACATTCTATCTCTTCCAAAACATTCTCTATTTCAAATCTTCAGTGCAGCCCCTTCACAAGTAGTAATAGAACCTATTCTGTCAGAACAAGGTTTACCATCATACATTAGATCACCAAAAGAAACGACTTCAAGTACTTTGAAACCCAATATTTCTCCACATCTCTTTGAGCCCACCGCTGACCACAGCGCGGTGCATAATTGTGGTGGCTTCGTGACTGGTTTCCTTGGCTTCATGAACGCGTAGTCTGGTCCTAAGTCTGCGATAGTTAGAGGAGCAACTGGACCATCCTTGAATTTCTTCGCCAACTCCACAGCCGTTTTGGTAAGCAACTTTGCAAGACCTTTCTGTCTGTGTTGAGATTTTGTACCCAGGAACATTATTTCACAGAGGCAATCAACACCGTACCTGAAAAACATGAAAAGGATTTAATTTACTTTTGTCCAAATGCCTAATTAATAGTTCGCGTCATCCAAAGGTTGGCTTATAGCTCAGAGATTATGCAGTATCATGCAGAAGAGAGGAATTATTTGACGCCATATTTTGAGATATTTGGATATGAGTATTTGTTTTAAGTGTTTTATAGTTTAGTGATGTTTTTTAATAATAGTTCGTAGTTTATATTAGAATATTGTTGTTATGTATTTTATTCAATGATAATTATATTATCTATCTAGCCAAATACTGTGTCACTGGACAGAAGTCTCTTTATACACACTTCTATTTAATTACAATACAAGACATTAATTCTATTGAATCATATTTAAAATCACTACCAACACGGGATTTGTAAGTTGTTCATTCTTAAAACAAAGATAAAATGGTCATATCATATACCTGTCAAAATAATTACACTTTGCGTCAAGTTCAACCATGAAGTCCATCAAGGCTTTGGACGCTGGTCGTTTGCAGCGCTCCTCGGTAAATATTTCGAAAAATGTCTTTTCTGTTGATCCTGGTGTTGGCTTTTCCTGAAATGTAAACCACAAATAAAACATTTTATAAAACATCATCACAATTTATTTATTTTACTATTTATGTGCACACAAAAAACAGAAAAAGACAATATAAAACTAGACAATAGTACAAAGGCACTGTTTATTTCACAATGTATTTTTTGGCTTTTAGCTCTTATAACAACAAGAGGTTACTAGATATCGCCTATGTAGGTATATTTACAAGAAAGGCATCACAGATCTTTAATCATTTTCAAGACAAAACTGACATGTCTCATTTGGCTACGCTTGCAATTATTTCAACCAGAACATAACTATCAGTACGCTGTTTCATGGAAGAATTTCTTTGTTTTCAGATAATTAAGCAATCCGTATATTTTATGTATGTTGCAACTATTTTTTGTGCCTATAACCTTACACGAAGAGGATAGTGGGGAATAAAGTGAGCGACCAAAGTGAAGGAATGTAGCCTCCTTCTAACCTAACCTGTTCATATAGGGTGTCCAAAAATTACAAGCTAGCTTTGCTCGATTTTGGACATATTTGGTGAGCATCCATTTTGTTGAGCAAAAAGAATTTGAATAATTGTTTTTAAATTCTTTTTGCTCGACGTACAATTATTTTGATGTGCGTATATACATATTTTTTAGAATTAAAACGTTATTCTAAGGCACCTCAGTATAGTGTGGGTTTATTGTATATTAAGTTAATATATTTTACTTGAAATTTCTTCATAGAGACAAAAAAATATTTTGTTGAGCATTTAAATACAATTTATGTATGAATATTAGGTCATATATTTGCAAACCATCGTTATCATTACATGACTTTTATTGTGTTATGTGACTTTGCACTCAAACTTATTCATCAACAAATATAAATTGAGATTGTGAGGTAATGGACGTAAATCAATTTTTGTAGCGTAATGTACAGAAATGGTAATGGATACTTCAGTTAAATAAATAGTCTAATTACTTTTTTGAGGTGGGAAATCATCAAAGGACTTCTCTTCTTCTTATTCTTTTCTCTTCTTCTTCATCTTTATGAGTGGAGTGAGGTGTCTGACTTTTACTGAATAATAGTCGTTGTAATATTCATCATCATCATCATTTCAGCCGAAAGGAGTCCATTGTTCGACATAGTCCTCCCCCAAGTGTCGCCATAACGACCGGTCCTGTTCGACTCAAATCTATCGGATTCACGCAACTCTCACCAGGTCATCAGTCCACCTTGTAGGAGGTCTTCCAACGCTGCGTCTTCCGTTACGTGATCGCCGCTCTAGAACCTTTCGTCCCCATCAACCATCTGTTCTGCCAGCAATGTGCCCTGCCCACTGCTGTTTAAGTTTGGCGATTCTTCAGGCAAAGCTATTTGTAATTTTCATTTTAATGTTACTAACCTGCAATTTGCCAAATACTGTTGCGACCACTTCTCCGGTGTCAGTAGCGACTGCTACCAGTGACAGACCGTCCAGTGCTGCGTCTGCGCATAGTTCTAACATCTCTTCAGCTGCTATCGGATCCTTGTCCACTTCATATGCGATACACGCGGCTTCGTCTGGAATTAAGTCTTCCCTTACTACCTGGAACATAATTATTAATACGTATAATAGTATTGATGTTAAAAAATATAAAATTGCAGATTATGCAGAAACAGATAACTAACTATAAACTTACTTGTAAGGAACCAGGAAAAGTAGCAGATGAAATCGATTCAATTCTGTATTTTCCTAAATAAAAAAAACATTAGTCAGTTTTATTAGATGTGAATAAGCTATAATAATATAATCTGAAAAGACGACAATTTTTTATTATAAGTTTATATAAATAATTTAAACTTCGTAAATAACACCATAACAGCTTAATTATGCCAATGCGATGCTAATATCTAATATACGTTTATAAATATATTTTTTTTTCTATAAGGAAAATAAACAATACATCAATTATAAGCGATAACAACACACAATATAACATTACATTTTGCTAAACATTTTCAATGCACTTTAGTGTTTTATGATAATAAGGAGTACCTAACCGGATATTGATAAATTGAGTCATCATGTTGGTTAGAATAAGGTTTTATTTGTTATTACCATCATTATCGTAAAGAATAAACCTTTGTTGATAGCATCAACAAAGGTTGTTTAGACTTAACTGCTATTATCACTGTTTTCATCGTCATTATTGTCATCAATATCAACATCGTCAACTTACGTTCACATTTTACATTTTGATTTGAATTTAGAGCTATGAGATATAATTCTTAGCCGTCGTAAAAGTAAATCGAACTCAAAAGAATGGTATAAAAATTACATTTACCAACATCTTAGAATCTATCGCCATGATTTTTGTTTTTTAAATCTTAAGATTATTTTATTGGAACAAATATTTAGGTTTTAAACAGTAACATCATTAATACAATGAATAGGTAAAACAAATATTTGTAAAATATAAATTATGTGTACCTACTTTAGGCATATATATTTTTTAATTAATTTAATTAAGTGAAATTCAATTAATTTATAAAAATATCACTTACCGTCTTCTGTAGTACACCACGCCATTTTTATTTTGAAGAAATTATTAAACAAACTTAAAAAATTAAGTCACTTCGAAGCACTCACTGTACTAACTTTTGAATGATTTGTTGTGTTAAACTGTTTGAATGACGACGCTGATTTGAATCACTTTGTTTAATGTTTAAAATTACAACAATAAAGTTACAATGCGAGAATCCAATCGAGAAAAAATCGAAAGCGTGTGTCGTTGGCCGCTGTAGTTGTCGGTCTAGTCTGTCACTGGGTCAGTACAGTGCCGCCGTCGTATCAGCCGGCGCGAGCGTCTTTTTTTTAATTACCGTAGGTATGTGAGATCATCACTAGAGAGCAGCTCGACTAATTCTGTCTGTTTTTAACCGACTTCAAAACAAGGAGGAGGTTATCAATTCGGTTGTATTTTTTTGTGTGTTGTTATTACCTCAGAACTCCGTCGTTTGTTTGTTTGTTTATCGACCGATTTGCAAATTTTTTTTTCTCTTAAAGGATATGCTTCCAGATTGGTCGCATTTTTTCAAAATCCAGTTTTGATGATGGAATCCATGGGGAATCGAGGGAACTCTTAAAATATTATAGTCGATTGTATAGTGGTTTTGGTATTTTCATCGATAACTTAAGCACTTACAGTCAAAAAGTAACATTTGATGAAATGGAGCTGATGAAGAAGACCAGAAATGGCCAACGGAACTTCATACTCACATAGATATCACAATGAAGATAGTTAAGCGACTGTGACAATAAAAATAAATAAATGGTTCTCAATAAACACAACTAAGGGACCTGATGATGATGATGGATCCGGAAGATAGGCACCGGAAATCTGTAATTAAGCAATGTATCCTAGCCGTGTTTGAGCTTATTAGAATTGTCATGAGATGCAATTTGGCTTTAGGGTACTATCGAACTGATCTGATGATGGAGCTGGAAGGTGGAAGGTAGACACAGGAACTTCATAATAAAACAATGTGACCTAAAAGTATTTGGGTTAATTGGAATTGTCAAGAGAAATAGGCACTCTGGTTATAAGTTTAAATAGCAACTTAAAAGTGAGAAATAAAAAAATATTACAAAAAAAAAAATAACCGACTTTACTAAAAACAAACACTAAAAGGATCGAAATAACTTTAATTTCGGAAGTCGGTGTTAAATAAGAAACAAACAATACCGAGAAACACCGACTTCCGAAATTAAAGTTATTTTGATAGTTTTAGTGTTTATTTTTTAGTGAAGTCTGTTGTTTTTTTTTTAGGGTTCAGAGTGCCAACGGGAGCCGATTTCCGTCTGTCGTCTGTCTGTTTCTCTGTAAGAGGTGTAGATTTTTTTAGTTGTGTGTAATTGTCTGGACAAGTTTTGCAGGAAAGAACAAAAAAGGGGGTTCCTCTCACAGCTCAGCGAACGGGGTGAGCTAGTACTAACAGACGCTCGAACTTGGTGTGACCGATTTGGTCCATCCGTACCAAGGATGAACGTGACTCATCTTTGGTCCAGAATTCTGGCTGTGCAACGAGTATCTGTTCGTAGTTTTCGTAGAAGGAGACCTCTGTGTGGATCCTACCACTACACCCAAGCTCCTGTATCCCTCATCAGACACCTCAGATCCATTATCAGATGCACTCTCAGCTGCAGGAGCTGGAGTAACTTTGGTCCATCGTACCTAATTCGAGCGTGTGTTAATACTAATTACGTTAAGTCACTCTCGACCTTGATACTATTAGAGATAAACGTACTTTTAACGGTTCTCTATTGTGTAACCTAAATTTTTTATCCATAATTTAAAGTGCCATAACTTTTTTTGTCCTAATCATCATTTGTCCGAATGATAACTTACCCGAATTTAAAATCACACAATATCACATGCCATAAAATTGAAATCCCTAAATATAATATGTCCTAAATCCGTTTGTCATAAATATTACAATCAATAATATACAAAAGACATAAAACTATATACATAAAACTATGTTTTCAATAAAAGTTATAAGTCAGCAGCATGCAAGCAAGCAGCATGCAAGCAAGCATGCAGCACGCAAGCAAGCATGCAGCATGCAAGCAAGCACGCAGCATGCAAGCAAGCACGCAGCATGCAAGCAAGCACGCAGCATGCAGCATGCAAGCAAGCATGCAACATGCAGCAGGCATGGTTTCTGTCACGGCTCCGGCGCTGCGGGGCTCCGGCGATCCCACGCGAGTTTATCGTCGCAGATGGGTTTAACGCTCACCACCGCAGCTTCGGCTTGCTGGCCGGCTTCGCCGGCAAACCTCAGCCGCGGCGGCGGGTGTTACAACCACCTGCTCCTCAACTCGCGGGCCACCTCGCCCCTCCGCGCCTACGCGATTTTAAATTACACTCTAGGGGTAGGGCAGACAAGACTGCGTGGAGTCGGATTTACAGCGATTCGTTTCTGTCACTAAAATCTAATTTTTAGCAAATGATTTATGACTAAAAAATATTATAAATGAACATTCGGAATAATATACACATTATTTAACACAAAACTTAGGACATATGACTTTAGGTCATGTAAAATTAGGAGACTCAATTATTATAGTACTCGATATTATGACAAAATACTTTTAGAACTAAAGATAATTATGTTAAATAAAATTTCGGGATTTTGAACATTATGGTTATTGTTGTTTATAGCAAACGTGTTATGGATAATGATTTTCGGACAAACAATTTTAGGTGAAGAAAGGGAGTACCACTTTTAACACATAAAACATTTAATTATAACTTCAAACTATTCAAAAAGTATAACACCGTGGAAAGGGTGCGTAATTCTCTGTTCAACTGTTAAAGATGCCAGTGCGGGGGCAATGATGTGCGACGTCATTAGGGATGCGCTCATTTATCGACTTTTTTTACTCTAATAGTACGGACAAACCAAATCCGGTGTACCATGTTCGAGCGTGTATTAACACTATTACAGAACGGCAAAAATTGCTCTCAAATCTCATCGTGAGGTACTAGCATTATATTTTTCGTAAACTTTCACCAGTGTTTATAAAGGCATCTTCTTTATGAATCGATGGTAAACTCGTTAAACTGTTTGGGCCCAGTAGATAGCTACGTTAACTGCAGCATCGGTGGTGGTTAAATTCTCCACAATGCAGGTATATATACCTAGGGCACTCTAACATGTGGCTCGTGTTGTGAACAGGGGCACCGCACTCACATTGAGTATAAGAGCGTAGTTTCACTCTACGTACGGATCGTAAGCTATTATTGTCAAGCGAGAACTACACTAGATCGATGCACACGTGAGCCACGCCTGATTTGTACGTAGAGTTGTATCGCGTGGCGTCACGTGGCATGGATCTAATATAACTCTGCAAGTCTAGTTGCCATATAAAATGTATGGAGACCGACGCGCACTATTGTTTTGTCAGTTTACTCATTACTTATCATTAAGTACACGTGCACCGATCGGAACAGACGGATTTTCAAGGTTAGCTAGCTCCGAGTAAACAAACAACTACGGCCGCACGGCCAGAGCAAACTCATTTGCATTTTGCAACAGTCATTGTCATTAGATTACAATGGGATTAGACATCCAGGGTCGAGGCCTACTGGGGCCATGTGTGATGCGAAAGTGATCCCCGGGGCCCAGGAAAAATGGCAAAGAAGGAACAGGAGTGGGTTTTTAGTCAGTAAAAGTCTGACACTATCTCCCGCTCCGCCCAAGAGCGAGGGATGTCATTAGATGATTTTCTCACCCGAAAAGAAAAAAAAGGAAAGATGTGGAACTTTCAAAAATATTTAGTTATTTGAGAGATGGTTTGCCACTGAATGTGACTTGAGCGACTTTAAACCGTAATTAAGGAGAAATTAACTTTATGAAGAATTAGGATGTATTATTCTGGGGTATAGGTTAGTAGTACTGGAAACGAGTAGAACTAAAGTTCTATTCATGTTACATGAACCACATTGGTATAGTGATGTGGCTAATGTATAATAATAATAATCAATTTATTTCAGGCAACATGTACCCATATCATAAATACCTTATATACTAACATACATAACTAATACATCATTTTGTTAGTAAACATGATTTAAAACTATGTTAGTAACACTTCACTTCGCACTATTTGTCTTGGTGCTGTCCTGTGGTATTTGTCCGCGGAAGCGACGGAACACCACACCCTGTGGCCAAAAGTCTTCGTCCATAACAAGGTGTAGAAAACAGTTCGGTACTCGCACCACAAATGCCTTAAAATTGACATTCCGGTGCGACTCCAGCAACTGCACCCTCAGTGTGTACTTCAACTTTTGGCGTACATAATCGACGATGTCCTCCACCTTTGTGGTGTAATGCAGGCGGGAGATGTACACCGGTGTGTTCGGCTGAGCGGCACGCACACTCGCACCAGGCGATGCTGGTGCTTTGCCGCAGAAATTCCGGTTGGCTTGCTTTCGGCGTTTCCTCCTTTGCACCGTGACGAAGCCATCTTCATTTTCAGCCTTATTCATTGCCTTATTAGGCAAAGGCTTCGATATAGGAGCGGCAGAGGCGCTCGCGGTGACGCTAGCGAAATCCTGGTGATGCAAATTCGCTGGGGCTACATGTACAGGCAGCGGAGCGGGGCGGAGGGGTCGGGCGGCGGCGCATCGTGGAGCCGCGGTGATCGGCACGGAGCTGCGGGGCGCTCGGGGTGAGCACTCTGCAATCTCAGCAATCGACGAACATACTGGCGACGAAACTGCTGACACGGAATTCTGCGACAATAAATTGAGGCTAGCTCCATGACGCGTGTTTACATTAGACGCATCGGCTGATGACCTAGTTACCGCCGCTGTGTTGCGAAATTCACCAAACTCTTGGCGTAAATCGGCGACGGTTTTCTGGGATGCATCTAACTTCGCCTGTACATCCGCAAGACTGGCCTTTAGAAAGACAATGTCCTTCAGAAGGCTAGTGACATGGACGTGGTCGAAGGTGACTGGAGGAAGCTTGTGCAGCTCCTTCGCCACAAACGTCGGCACGTCGTCAGGGTCGGTCTCCTTGAACAGCGTGATAATAGGCATAGGCAGTGGAACACATGTATCGTGCGTGCGAAGTGTGTGCAGCCCAGGGGACTTACTATGACGTAGTAAAATGTTAGTCGTGCGAGCGAGAAAGAGGAATGGAGCTCCACACCTTATTTCAGTTCCAAAAAAAAAAGTGTAGGTTGCAAAATGAATCGCGAGAGTTCGAGGTAGCACTGCAGGCGGACGCACCAAATTGGCAGATGCCCCTGATTTGGCCCTGCCCAAACCAACCGTGGAGCCGGATATACAATGACCATTTATTTTTTATTTATTTATTTATTTGCTTTAGATACAAGATCCATATTTTATGTTAGAAAGTAGGCACTTAAAATTATGTTAATAACAAAATGTACATAAACAGATACAAATAAACATTACATAGATACCAATCAAATTACACATAAAATGTCTAAATTTAAATCAAATAGAAATAAAATGCAAAAATTATGCACATTATTAAATCTAATGCAAAAATTCAATTTTGTATTAATTTAAATAAAATAAAAAATAATTAAAACACTGGCGAACAAGGTTTTTGTAACAGGGATGTCGTTATTCTTACTTATCTACCTACCCTCGTTACAAAACACTAACATACTTTGTTTCTATCACGTACAGATTTTTTGTGACAACCACTTAAACTTTTACCGAATTTTCCACTACGTTCGGTCGAATTGCAACAAGTTTTCCATAAAAATAGTGGTCAACTGTGAGTTTAGCATACATAAGCTAATCGTTGTTTGTTTCTAACCACGCAAAGGAGGCGTATCGTTATACCCTAACAGTTTTTACTATGTATGTGGTGAACCAAATTCTCAAAGTCAATGAATAAATTTTGCTGAACTGGTGAAGCGGTGTTGTCGTGATTGTTTTAGCTTTTTCATGGTTCATCAAGATAAATTGGACGTTTCGTATGAGTTCCACGACATAAGAAAAAAAATTACAGTTTACACAAAAGCGCGATAAATGGTTTCAGAAACCCCATGATTTGAACAGGATTTTAAAGTCAGTACACACACCACGTGTCTGTGGTATTTTTGCCTGACTTATATATATATATTTTTTTTATTCTTGATAGGTTCGTGCTTGACCATTATCTCACCTGATGAAAAGCGACGATGCGGTCGACGATGGAGCGCGCTTACCTACAAATACTACTACTACTTAAATCTCGACTTAAAGATTCCCGGGTTGTAGCCATCAGGAAACACAGATTCCGGCAAGAAATTCCACTCCTTAGCTGTACGCACAATGAATGTGTTCCCAAAACGTTACGTGCGTATAGGTGGGATGCCCACTATGTACCGGTGGTATATGGTGGTATATGGGTTAATGTGATAAGTTTGACGTAAATACACACTGCAAGATTTGCAAATGTAGATTCTGCGATATACCAACTTCCTCGTAGTGATAATGTACCAATACATAAAGCGCCAAATTTAAACTTATGCGCAGGAACTGATGCCATCAATTTACCTTTATGTAATGCAATCGCAGATGAAATTCATGATTTAGCCTTTGTACCTAATAAGAGAGGAACTCTAATAACTGATACAAGCAGATCTAGATCATTTTTTCATGATTTAAAACGAAATTAAAAAATCATCTTGATTTTTTTTAATATTACGAAAAAAATAACTGCAAATATCTCATATAAGTACGAATTTAAATGTAAGTATCAAGCATTGAATTATAATTTGGCAATAAAAATATACTTTCTACATTTCGATTTCTGGTACAAAAATCTGGGAGCAATGGCAATGCAATGGAGAAAGGTTCCAGCAGGTCATTTCCAGCATGAAAAACCCGCACCAGTGAAAATGGAGTCCTTGAATATTAACAGTTTTCAGCTGGACAGTTGAGGTAAACCAGCTTTAAGCTAAATACTACAAAAAATCGTAACATATGGTTTAAAAAATGAGTTTTCAAGCAATTGTAGGTAAAATATCAACATTTTTCATGAAAACTAAAGTGGCTGTTACAAAAAAAAACTATGCGTGTCAAATTTTCTCTATGTCTATTTCCTATCAAAGAGAGTCAAAATAAAGCCATATACGGCAAAAAAGTTCTTGTTACAAAAAAAAAAGTTAATTTTTGTTGACCAGTGAAATCATTAACATTGCAATAGAATGTTAATATAATTAGTTTCATTTAAAATTATATTGGACTGGGCTATTTAATTAAATAATCAAAGAAAAATTAAGATTATGATGAATTAAGCATTCCTTTCGACATGTAATTGAAATATAGGTACTAAGGAATGCAAAAACCGCCAAAATTAAAAAACGGTTTTTTTTCGGGTTTCCTAAAAAAAACCGGTTACCCGGGTAACCGGTTTGTAATTTTTTTGAAAAAGATTATTTTATTGTTTGTTATTTTCAAACTGCTTGTGAAATGCAGGCCGCCTACATCTTGCATCTATATAATATTTAAATTGAAACATCTATTTAATTTTAAAAAATGTATACTTATTCAAAATTTTATTGAAAATGCAAAAAAATATTTAGGTAAAAGTTATATTTGCGTTTTGTGTTTAAACTCAGTAGGTACAATATAAATCAACATGATCAACAAAACCAACTAAGCGTAATTTCACGCATGAATATAAAGTTACTATAAAATATAAAACTCAACATATTTGATTACAGATTTAAACTCTTTCATTATAAGCTCTAACTAGGAAATGCAAAACCGGCCAAAATTAAAACCTAATTTTTTTACCCGGTTTTCGGTGAAACCGTTTTTAAAATTAGTTTTATTATTTTTTTTTAAGTGAAATTTTTCAATGGCTTGTGAAATTCAGGCCGCCTACAACTTGCATATTTTTAATAATTATTTTATATGGCCATAAATTCTGTTTGAAATAAAACACATCTTAAGTTCTTAACTACATAAAACGAATGTCTTAGAATGATGTCGTACATAGAGAATGTAAACCAGAAATCAAACATACTTCTACTCAAAATATCCACCCTTAGCCCTAACACAGGTTTCTAAGCGTTCAGGCCACGCGTCTATCGGTTTACGCACTGCGACCATTGGAAAGTTGCCCACCGCTGATCGTATATATTTTTTTAAGGATTCTTAATTATTGTGACGTTTGGAGCAGCCCATATCCTCTAATACAGACCACAATTAGTAGTCCAGGGGTTGAAGTCTGGGCTAGCCGAGAGTCAATCATCATCCCTAATGAAGTCCGAAACATTCGCTGCAAGGCAAGCCTGGGTAGTGCGTGCCTTGTGACCGGGTGCTCAGTCTTGCTGAAAAGACCCTAATATGTTATCAAAAAGACAGAGGCTTTAAGAGGCTTCGCTATGCCGTCTAGGATAGTATCTTGATACACTTTAGCTGAAGTTTTCACCCATTTTCACGAAATACAAACTTGGTCACTCCGTGATAGAATACCCTTACCAAACCATTACTGATACCGCATGATGACCATTCAGGACTCTGCTAACCAGTTGAGAGTGTTCTATGGAATTGCAAGCATAAACCCGATCATTTTGCTTGTTGTAATATTCCTTGATTGTGAAAATTGTCTCATCGGTAGCAAGAATATCCATGAGTTTTTCATCAGTGTAACGAACATGCAAAGATTTTGATCTTTTCACTCTTTTCTATATAAGCGACTCGTTTAAGGTGATGATGAGTTCTCACAACACACGGCCGGACTGGATCTTTTATGATCGTGAACAGAAGAAGTGTTCAGTTGGTGTAGCTATCTATGATACGATAAACAAACCTACGACTGATACCAAGCCTCAGCAGCGTTTTAAAACAATGTTTGCTAAAAAATAGTGTCATATAGAAGTAATAAAAAAAACTCGAAAAAACCGGATACTTGAAAATAAAACCCGGGTTTTTTAATCATTAAAAAAAAGACCGAAAAACCGGTTTTTCTGTTTTCGGGTTAACCGGTTTGCATTCCCTAATTAGATACTAACTATTTGGGACCTGTAAATGATAAATGAAATGATAAATGATATTTGCATTGCAAATAGGTTTTTTAAAAACACTTTTACATGTCAATTTTTTTTTTGTCATTTTAAACTAGATGAAGCCAGTATAAGCGGTAGAACATACCTAGTTGTAGTAGATGCCACATCTAAATGGTTGGAGGTTTTCAATGTTTCAAGCATTTCAGCTTTTAGTCTCAAAGTTAAGAAAGTTATTTACTAGATGGGGTTTGCCAAGGTAAATAGTTTGTGACAATGGTACACAGTTCACATAAAAAAAAAAAACATTTATTGATATAGAACATATTTTTACAGTACCTTACTACCCGGCAATGGATTAGCCCAAACTGCAATTCGATTACTGAGACAAGTTATTAAAAAGACAATTTCAGAGAAATACAATATAGATAGGGTATTCTGGGTATTTTTAGTGCATTATAGGAATGTAGAATATTCGACAACCGGAAGAAGCCCCGCTGCCTAATAATAGTACATTGTTACCCTAGCGGTGAAAGTAACTTATTTTGTCCCCAGAAGGAGTTTGGCGTCCGAGCGTCGCCAGAGCAAGCACAGTGTTTACACACTGTGCTTTTCATTACGAATACAAGGAACGTAAAAATAAAATAAATAAAAAAAACTTGTAAAACCTGAGTCGTACGATTTTAGACAGGTATCATTCTTGTAATTTAAGCGGTAAAAGGATTTCCATTACTGCTTTAACCTCTTCTCTTATGAAATCAGGCGTTATTTCTACATCTGAATCTGATGAACTAATCGTGTCAATAGAAATCTCTGTTGTACCAAAATGTAAACAAAACTTTACAACTCGAAAAAACAAATGAATATCGGATCGCTGGATTGTCACTTTCTCGCCTATTTTGTTTTTTTTTTTCTATGGCCGGCCAGATAATCAGCCTTTATTTTTCATTTTCATTATTTAAAAAATAAAAATATTTTTACTTAATGTTTTTTTTTTAAATAAAGTAAGTATTTTAAAGAAATATTTGAAAAAAAATAAGTCACTTAAAAATATATATATTCTTTATTAATACTTATCTTTAAATTGTTTCAATTTTACATTGCGCTGTAATTGACTGGCTGTATAGAAAGTTGGGTCACAGAAATGTGAAGATATAGAACTAGTTTTTTTTTCAAATAATTTGACAGCTGTCAATTGTAAGCGATTCTCCCTAGGGATGAAAAGTATTACTTTCAACCCGCTCCTCAGGCAACTTCAGACCTACTTTCAGAGTATGAGTAATGAAAAATCATTTATTAGGCAGGCGTATACGTACTCGACTGGACACTATAAAACCGGGTAGGGTAAACAAGGTACATTGAGCACAACAACGACCGGCTGAATCTGTACAGTGGGCGAATAGGTGCATTGGGGATGAAAGGGAAGAGGTATGGACCCACCGCCTAAAACCCTGGTGATTTTGCCTCTAGAGAAGTGAACCATTTTTGTATTTTTGTAAGATATAAAAATACCTTCTGCAACCAGAGTCTTCTTGACGTTTAACACTTTTCACGGGGCGAAACCACGTACAGAAACTAGTTAGTCAAATTTAAATAATCTAACAATAGAATTCTATTATGTAAACAGCCACCGTGTTCATTTTGCATACTAAACGGCTGGTAGTTTTACCTGATCCGAATTAACAGGTGGATTTAAATCTACGTGTGAGCTAGGCACTTAGAGGTTGTGAAAATTAGCGTTGTCACTATTCGGTATTCATGACTGGTACTATATTCTTTTTTTAGTTGGGAAAATCATCTAATGACAAATCCCGCTCTTGGGCGGAGCGTGAGATAGTGTCAGACTTTTACTGACTAAAAACCCACTCCTGTTCCTTCGCTGCCTTCGTCCCAGGGCCACGAGTTTCGTTTTCATACTACCCATGGCCCCAGTAGGCTTCTACCCTGCTGGACCCTTACAGTTGCTGACATCTCCTTGAGGCGCGCGTGGAACAGTACGCGCCGTCGATGACTTGGGCTCGACCCGGACGGTTACCGGACAATCGAACGGCGAGCCACCCATTGCTCGCCGTCCTCAAGCCCGCGCCTACGGTGGCCGGAAACCGGGATGACTGGTTCTATGGGTCAAAATATTACACTTAAGTACCACGAAAAAGAGCATCAACCGTCCACAAATTTGAATTTCTGATTTTTTTTTCAAGATTGGAAATCATCTAATGACTTCTCTCACCCTAGGGTGGAGCGCTGGGGCGTGTCAGACTTGTACTGACTAAAACCACACCTATGTTTCTTCAGTTACCCTTTTCGTCCTACTGTTCTGAATAATCTGAACTTCTGGCTGCTATTAAAAAATTCTAGGTAGACACAAAATAAATAAAAAATCTAAAGGAAAACCCAGTAACGCAATCAGAACCAATTAGATGCAATTGCGTCTAATAAACAATAGTGAAGATTATTTATTACACGTCGTTTACTCGTTTACTAGTTTACTACCTAGTTGGTTATGCCAACGACTAGCTGTCCCTAATAGTCAATGAATGTTGTGATACCTTTTAGCTAAACTGTCAAAAGATAACGCCATCTATAACTGTCATTACAGAACCAGCATAATGCATTTTAAAATGATATTTTAATTCGAGATGGCGTTTTATTCGTATTTTTTTTTCATGAATTTTTCTATATTTTCTCACCTTTTAAACCTTCCCTGGACTATCACAAATATTTCAAGACTAAAATTAGCCAAATTGGTCCAGCCGTTTTTTTAGTTTTACCGAGACTAACGAACTATTTATTTTTATATAGATAGACAGATATTTTAGAGGTACAGGTATATGGACACGCAGGCTTGCGGACGGCGAGCAATGGGTGGCTCGCCGTCCGACCGTCCGGTAACCGTCCGGACCGAGCCCAAGTCGTCGACGGCGCGTATTGTTCCACGCGCGCCTCAGGGAGATGTCAGCAAATCGTAGGGGCCCAGCAGGGTCGAAGCCTACTGGGGCCATGGGTAGTGTGAAAACGAAACCCAGGGCCCTGGGACGAAGGCAACGAAGGAACAGGAGTGGGTTTTTAGTCAGTAAAAGTCTGACACTATCTCTCGCGCTTCCTCACCATGACAACATACGTTATCTTGGCCTCCACTTAGATCGACGTTTAACATGGAGTCACCATATCAAAACCAAGAGGCAAGAACTCAAAATTCGATACAACCATCTGTCATGGCTACTGGGTCGAAACAGTAAGCTATCTGTGGATAACAAATTACTCATATACAAGAGTATACTAAAACCTGTCTGGATGTATGGCTTACAGCTCTGGGGCAGTGCTAGCGACTCCAACATTCTAATAATTCAACGAATGCAGAACATGATCCTTAGAGACCTTTGCAATGTCTCATGGTTCATCACCAATACTGAAATTCACCAACATCTCAGGATGAGCACTGTGAAGGAGAAAATTCACAGAGCTGGGGAAGTATACCTCAGGAGGCTTGAAAGACATCCCAATGCATTAGCTGTAAGGCTGACAACTCGAAGCTACAAAAAAAGGCTAAAGGGGAAAGACATTTTGACCGTATAGATTAATATGGCCCACTGAAGAGGAGATGCCTTTACTGAAAGACACACTCAAAGCGACAACATCTCACAACACATCTGCTTATAGCAACAGCTGATTGCAGATAAAAGAGAAGAAAAAAAAAAACTATCTCTCGCTCCGCCCAAGAGCGAGATTTGTCATTAGATGATTTTCCCAACTAAAAAAAAAGAGGTATATGGAGCAGGGTGTAAAGTCCTACTCCCACTTTTATTTTCCTGTTTGTCACCAATATTTTAAATCATAAACATCAGTATCCCATCGAAAATGCCGACATACCACACAATCACTAGGAAAAAACAGATGAGATTATAAAAATAACCTTCCCTTCATTAAAAAGTCAATAAGATACATCCTACTTTGGAAAATGAAATCAGGATATTGATACGCACACACACAAAGAATAAAGGGATGATAATACGCGACATTATAATACACACACATGCGAAACATTGCGCATATATTTTATACGCACAAATGTATAAAGCTAACTGTTCATTGGAGCGGAGCGAGTTGACGGAGAAGAACGAGGGAGCAGAGCGGATTAGTAGTAGCGCAATTTCTTTAAAAGAAGAATGACAAATCTATAGAAGCCTTCGATTAACAACGTACTAAATAAAGGATCAAGAACAAAATCGGAGTTTTTGGGCGAGATTTCTCAGAGTGAAGTTCAGTGGCTGTTTTGATACTCCGCAAATTGATTGCTAGTGGTTATTGTGATGTAAAATGGGTGTAATTTTGTATCTCAAGTGTTAACTCTCTCATGGGGTGATATCATCCGAATCATGTATCCCACTACTATTTGATATGATGCACGACTGCAAGCCCGTCAGAATGGCACGACTCGCCAAAATTCCCGCACTTTTTCCCTTTCTGTCAATATTCAAATCCTCGCGCTCTGATTGGTTGTCGTGTCATTCACGGCCACAGTTGGCGCTACTATAGACCACACAATACTTTTAATATTTGTATATTGTGCTTTATTACAGTCAAGATTGATGCTGAATTTATTATAATCAACTTATAGAATTATTTTTTTTAATATAAGGTTTAAATTAAGATAATAAATTCGGTAAATGAACTAGATAATTTACTATTGATAACACAAGTGTCTTCGTAACTGGACAATATGTGGAATTATTGAAACAGGCGCGATCTTGGTAAAATGGAGCTGAGAATTTTTTGTAGTATTGACTACGTTTGTGAAGTTTGCCTTGCTGCCAAATACTACAAAAAACATTAGAATATGTAAGTACATTCATATTCGAATGGTAAAAAAATAACTATTCATACGAAGACATTCAAGCCAAAAACATTAACAAAAAAAAAAAACAAAATCATATCCCACGGCCGAAAATGCTATATTATGTAAAATTTGAATATCTTCAAGAAAACATCACCGGTTATCAGTTCATACGAAATTCAAAATTATTGATTCAAAAATTTAACAAATCTTTTATGTAGGTAATTTCTATTTTAACTAAAGAGTTTGAACATTGAAGTGCTGAAATGGAATGGTTACAGCCAAAGAGTATATAGTAAATATAGGTTACAGCTCTGACATGACCGGGAGTGGAGTGGAGATTTAAACTTGATATTTTTTGACGGACGGAGCACGCTTGCTTAGAAGTAAACTCTTAACTTTAAGACTACCGGTTATAAATATTGGTCGACAGACTCTGTCAGGGAATTCCACTTTTTGTAACTAGTTTTTAAACGTTCTGTGCGTACGGTGGAAGAGGTGTAGAATTAAATAAATCTTCATTATATCAAAACCAGTAAATGATTGCAATCATTCTATAATTTTTTTTTGTTGTTGCCTATTGTATTGCCTGCATCGAATAAATAATATTCTATTCTATTTTTCTATTCTGTTCTATTCACTGTAATAAAAAAAAAATTGCAAAAACAGTATCATATCAATAATGACATATCGGAAAAAGATGAGGCGCTGGACCAACATCTTCACGTGCTTTCCGAAGTACGGAACTGCCCAATACTAACTTCCAAACTCCAAACAGCTACAGAGTGATTCTCTATAGAAAAATCCAATAACAGGTTTTGATCTGACGCTCAACAATCGCTCTTACGACCACAAATGTAGCGGATCCACTGATTCAAATAAAATGAAGGTTTTTTAGTTCTGCCCCTCATCGCTTCAATGGAAAGGCAGCATAATACTCCGTATGTATTCAACGCACACAAGCACGTCATTGCGTATGTGTTTTATCCGCAGTCTAAACGACTGGACCGATTTGTACTAATGGTGTGTCATTGTGATCCGAATTGTGTTACATAGTACAGTTACGGCGGTCGGGTATCCGATCGAATTGTTGTGGCTGAACTTAATTCATATTTTTGTGAGTAACGTAATCTTTTATTTCTTAATCACACTAATATGATAAAGTTGAACGTTTGATCCTATGTTTGTGTAATGTATGTGTTTGTTACTCATTCATGCTCAAACGGTTTGACGGATTTGGTTGCAATTTCACACACGGGTAGACCATGTTTTGGTAAAAAAACTTAAGGTATTTATGTCTCGAGAGAATTTTCCCTTGAGATAATATTCTATAGGTACTAACGCAGACAAACTTACTTGCAGAAGCTAATTAGAAAAAACTTACGAAAAACAATGTCTAAGAATATGTACAAGGTAGATAAAACTACTCAGATTTGATTGAAAGACTTATATAATTTTTAAGGCCACAAACCGCTACACGGCAAATATAGTAAGTAATATGATAACGATAAAGTCCATTTTATAAATATAAAAAAAAAATTCTATGACTAATTCATAGAATTTTTTTAAGCCAATAAAACGGGTTGTCACATAGTTATGCCGCGCCGTTCACCGGGAGGTATTTTATTAACTGTCAATTTCAATAGCGTATTTAATTTAAATTATTTTAAGAAGAAAGTTTCGTTTTCATTTAATAAGAAAATACACAAAAAAAATAACTCTGATTGTTTTTAAACCTTTCTTTTTCCATAATAATACGACAGACGCTTGCCATATAATGTACAAAGATAGGCTTCTCTCAAACGCACGAAATGTTTCTTGAAGCATTTACTTGGAACAACAGCTGGAACAGCGTTTAGCACTCATGGTACCTAACTACTCCTTAATACTGTCTGCGAGCGCAGTTTACTTCTCAAACATGGCACTCAATATGTTGTACCTACGGGTGAAAGTAAACTTCAAACTGTTCACATAATATGCCTGCCAAAAAAAAAAGGAAGAGGACTTATGGAGAACACTGGTTCAATGAGTTTGAACTTCATCTTTCATATTATCTAGCAATTGATTCACAAGTTTTTAAATAGACGCATAATAATTGATGAAATGATGTTGCCTTGCACGTGGTTACTCACAATGAGCCTCATCAAACGGCTTGAGGCCACCCAAAAGGCAATGGAAAGGGCTATGCTACCAAATTTACCGATATAGCCCGAAGAATTGCCAAAGTTAAGTGGCAGTGAGCAGTGCACATTACTCGCAGTACAGACGGTCAATGGGGGCGAAAGGTTTTGGAGTGACTTCCAAGTGCCGAAAAACGCAGCGTTAGAAGCGTCCCACAAGGATGACCTAATAAGGGTTGCGGGAATACGATGGATGTGAGACGCGCAATTGGCCTTGCCAAGTTACGGTATCGTAACGTATCGAATCTCTTTCTACGATCAGTAACGCCTCGGCGCGTAAGTGGTTTTAGAAAACGATAAGTTGGTAGCCATGTTGACGCGCCTGAGTCGCTCGCTCGGTCTACAAAAATTGTAACTTGACTACCATTTATACCATAAAACTACATCAGGATGTAGCGATGAACATTGTAGAAACGATTACATTTCATTCTATCATTTTGAACGATGTGAACTTGGCTACGAATTTTCTATTCGTTTGTTCTGACCTCGTGACTTAACGTTGAAAATGATGTTATTCCCATACATTTGATTAGTTTTCTACTAGCGTTAACGATTGTAGATTATCAACTTGGCTAAGCCTGCAGGGCTTGTCGTTGTGGCGACACTTGTGGAAGACCAACAGTGAACGTCTTTCGTCTGAAATGATGATGCTTTGTAATGTATTGTATTGTATTTTGGGCTGGTGTCCGCAACTCCATGACTTAAACGCGTATTTTGCGTACGGGTGAGACAAATGTGTCACTCGATCTACACCAGACCACATGATTGTTTTTAAATTGTCCAACCTAGTACTGTTAAATTCAGATATCAAGTTTAGTGGTGAGTAACAAAATAAGCACCAGAATCTAACCAAGCATTTCAAACAACAAAACAAATGAAACACGGTACACAAGCCTCTACTTAAATACAACAAACAAATACAAATTCCGTACATCTAATTCAATTCGCACCTCACAGCTATTCCCCTATAATCCGCCGCCCGTTTAATATTCGACCCATTCCGGGTCTAAATGGTAATGAGTTACCCAGTTTTAGCTAAATGAAGATTCTGTTTATACGATAGTAAACCGGGTAATCCACCGATCCGCCGACTAGCTATTGAAAACGCATTTAGTCTTCAACGGGACGCGACGCTGATAAGCAAAGTGTCAACTCCTAAAAAATAAAAAATCGAGTTCTTTTTTTGACTACGCCAACGTTGTGTAACAAGGACCAAAATGCAAGAAATATTAAGTCTAGGGCAATTGCAGTATCTCTAAAACCCGATTTATGTGATAGGTACCTAAATATTAATGAAAAAAAAAATGAAAAAAAAACATCTGCACATAAACATTCAATTTTACGATTATTAGAGTACAATTTGTAATAGTTATATGAGCAATAATTGGTTTTCCCTTTTTTCAGGTTGAGTTTATGGTGACTGACTTATTCTAAAACTCTGAGATTGGTGCAACACGACTTTTTCTTCCATTTAAGCTTTTGGATTTAGTTATTATTATGAGCCTGTTGAGCACAGACCTGCCCAATTCCATGTTAGTTCAGTGACTGAGTTGCGTACGTCTGCGAATTGGGTTTAGTTACTTAACAAAATTTCCATTGAATTTACTACTTAACTCCTCAGTTTCAATATAAACTGTCAAAATGATTTTTTTTACTGTTAATTCTAAAAACAGCGAATGTGTAGGTTGTCGCTATATTCCTTATCAGTGTGCGTTTGCGAGACTAGGTAGGTACCTATCGATTTATGGGCGCCGGGTAAATTAAATGCGTTGCTAGTCAGGTGTCGGAAGATGGAGAAAATTGTGTTCGGAGCGTTATAGGGATTTAGTTGTCTGGCTTGTATTGGTTAATTAGTTTGTCTTTCCAATTAGGGGTATTGCTGTCTCTGTAGAACGTAGAGTTAATTTCAATGTTTGTATTTGTTTCACTGAGAAAACGCGCACTGACGCGAAAATGTTTGATTCATTAAACCCTGAGCGAACGCCGGCGTTCGCTCGGTCATTGTCTTTCATTGTGTCTCTAATTACGCTACTCAAAAGGAAATATTATATATTTTATAGTATTAATATAAGAAATATTAATACATATTCAAAAACTATGCCCAGGCAGATATTGTGTCACCTCAAAATGGCACCATTTCAAATAATAATAATATTCCACAACTATCACACAACGCCGTCTAGTCCCAAGCTAATCAGAGCTTGTGTTATGGGTACTAGATAACTGATAAACATACTTACATATTTCTAAATAAATACATATTATTATATAGATAAATTACACCCAGACACAGAACAAATGATCGTGCTCATCACACAAACATTTGTCCTGGGTGGGAATCGAACCCACGACCTCCGGCATAGCAGTCAGGGCCAGTAACCACTATACCAACAGGCCAGTCTTAAATGCAAATTAGATTCAATATAAAGGGGACTGGTAGTTTGCTCTATTTTATCAATAAAATTATTCTAGTAAGGTCTAAAACCCACCCCCCTAAATGGCAGCCATTGTCTGTTTTGGTCGACTTTTTCGAAGAAAAGAAAGAAAGAAAACATTTATTTGAGACTCGAACAGGACACTTAATCTATTAATCTTATTGAATTCATTTATTGTTTTTTGTATATTTTTTTTTATTTCGCACTTTTTAGTTATTATACACTTATAGCCAGAATACCCATATCACATGACAAGTTCAATCAGCCCAATCAATGCTAGGATACATTATTTTATTATGAAGTTCCCGTACCTATCTTCTACTTTCCGGCTCAATTCATCAGATCAGTTCGCTATAGCTAATGTGTATCTCATGATAATTCTAATAAGCCCAAACAATATATATTGATTAATTACGGAGTTCCAATGCCTACCTTCCCGCTCCATAACCATTATCATCAGAAAAGTTTGATGATACCATTTTCAACATAACTATCCAGAACCATTTATTTGTTTGTATTGTCATAGTTGCTTTATTAGTACTATTTTCATTGTGATATCTGGAATATCTAAGTGTGAATTTCCGTTGGCTGTTTCTGATAATTTTCATCAGTTTCATTTCATGAAATGTTACTTTTTAACTGTAAATGCTGGAGTTCTCGATGAAAATAATAAAATCACTATATGGTTACCTATTATATTTGAGAAATTCCCTCCATTCCTCATAGAATCCATCATCAGAACTGGATTTAAAAAAAAATGGGACCAGTGTGGAAGCATATCATTTACGTAACAAAAAAAATTGCAAATAAACGTCGTATATATAGTACTGAAAAAACATACAACTGAATTGAGCACCTCCTCCTTTTTTTGAAGTCCGTTGAAAAGTATTGTAATCTGAGGATTAAAGTTCAATTATAGTTAAAAAAATACTTTTAATAATTAAAAAGTATTAAAAATAGGTTTAATAACCCAAAAAATTCAATAAATGTTATAATCTTAGTGAAATAATAGCCAATATATAAATAATAAATAATATTTATTTTACAAATACGTTTTATAAAACACTTTTACACGTAATTTTTTTCGTCAGTTTAAACTAGATAAGGCCGGATATTAATTTTTTTTTTTTTTTTTTTTTATTCTTGATAGGTTCGCGCTTGACCGCTAACTCACCTGATGGAAAGCGACGATGCGGTCGACGATGGAACGCGCTTACCTAGAAGTAACCTATTCACTCTTGACTTAAAGATTCCCGGGTTGTAGCCATCAGGAAAAACAGATTCCGGCAAGGAATTCCACTCCTTAGCTGTACGCACTATGAATGTGTTCGCAAAACGTTTTGTGCGTATAGGTGGGATGTCCACCATGTACCGGTGGCGCATTGCCGTACGCCTGGTGGTCCGATGATGGAACGGGCTAGGCGGAATTAGGTTATGCAATTCCGACGCACACTCCCCGAAATGCAACCGGTAGAAAACCGACAGGCTAGCAACTCTGCGTCGATGCTCAAGACTTTGAAGCCTCGACTCAACGAGTGCATCATTGCCAATGATCCTCTTGGCTCGCCTCTCAATTGCCTCAAGTGCATCAAGCTGGTATCGGGCAGATCCGTCCCAAAGATGAGAGCAGTACTCCATACACGATCGAACTTGCGCTTGATAAAGTTTGAGCAGCTGTTCGGGCGTGAAGTACCGTCTGACCTTCGCGAGGATTCCCAGCTTTTTTGCTGCCAGTTGAGCCTTTGCTTCGATGTATGGCCCAAAGTTGAGTGTTGACGTCAGCGTAACACCAAGGAGATCAAGATGGTCGGTTATTGGCACGGTTACGCCCCGGAAAGTTGGAGC
Organism: Mythimna impura; assembly: GCA_905147345.3. Lineage (NCBI taxonomy): Eukaryota > Metazoa > Arthropoda > Insecta > Lepidoptera > Noctuidae > Mythimna > Mythimna impura. The sequence goes on along the minus strand of LR990357.1, from coordinate 13,368,738 downwards.
AGGGCTGAATTGGCTCCTTTTAGCGGAAAATAGACACGCCTGGGTTTTAGCAGCATTGAACTTGACCAAATTGGCATCGCCCCATTCAGAGACTGCCTCCAAGGACAAGTTCAAGCGCTCGACCATAGCCTCTCGGAGAGACTGGATCTGTGACCCACTAGCCTGCGCGCCGGATATGTAACTCTCAGCAACAGTGCTGTCGTCTGCATACCCAAAGGTACCGGGCTTAAGCAGATCATTTATGTGCAGCAAGAACAATGTTGCCGAGAGCACTGACCCCTGAGGGACCCCGGCATTAATGGCCATTTGACCGGACGAGCAACCATCGATGACCACTCGGATGGACCGGTCACTCAGGAAATCTGCAATCCAAGCACACAAACCAGCAGGTAATCCGAAAGAAGGAAGCTTACTAATAAGGCTTTCGTGCCAGACCCTATCGAAAGCCTTCGAGATATCGAGGGAGACGGCAAGAGCTTCCCCGTGTTTCTCGATGGCCTCACTCCAGATGTGGATGGCATACGCTAGAAGATCACCAGTTGACCGATTTCGGCGAAAGCCGTATTGTCGATCACTTAGGATGTCATTAGCTTCTAGGTATGCTAGGAGCTTACTGTTGAGTACACGTTCCATTGTCTTACAGAGAATGGACGTTACTGAGATTGGCCTGTAGTTAGCCGGGTCAGCCCGACTACCCTTTTTGGGCACGGGCTGTACGTTAGCTTGCTTCCATGCAATCGGCACTTTTCCAGCCTCAAAAGAAAGCCGAAATAGGCGTGTCAGGATCGGAGACAGTTCAGGCGCACACGTTCTCAGAACAATTGCCGGTATCCCGTCTGGACCGCTAGCCTTGTTCACGTCAAGGTTACGCAGCACCCTACGGACGTCCTTCTGATGGATGCGAATATCCGACATACTCGTCTCGCAACCATCAGGATTATTAGAATTTTCATCAACATTTTTAATTATTCAAGGTTACTACAAAAATCAAAATGACCTCAACCATTTTGAGGCACGCAGGAAGGCAAAGCAGTGTCATGATCATATTGGCAACCTAAGTGCAATAGTTAAACAGAGCTACCACACTTTACCCGAGCAGTTAGTTATCACCTAGATGAACATCAATCACAGTAGATTGGTCGCGGCATGGCGGTACTCCGCCCAAGCAAGGAGACTTTCACTGGCAAGCTTCACCATGTCCTACAGGTGATCCGTAAAATTTTAAAACCTGAGCGTTTCTTACCAACAAATCCAAAATATAGGAACCTCCCGACATAATCGTCTCCAGTGAGAACCTGCATAAAGCAGAAAGTGAGGATGCCGTGGTGCCTCTCTAACTACTCCTCAAAGAACGGACTTATTGCCATGTTCGTGGCGAGCCCACCTATGCCTTTGGGTTGTAATTTCAATAAATAAATGTTCAGGTGTACTCACTTCGATACAATACATAAACTTGCAGCGCCCCGCAATTAAAGCGAGAAATTTCCCCATCAGAACGCATCGTGTTAAAGCGTAAATCGTTTCACTTTCCGCCGTGAAGCGTAAAATAAATTAGTTGTGTACAAAATTTTTCCGCTAAAGGATTTTAATGAATTTTTAAAACGGTCCCGGGGCCCGTATCGCACCGACAACTTTAATTAAAAATCCTGGAGGCATAAAAACGGCGACGATTTCAAAATAACTGGTAGCAAAAGTGCGGTATGATTTCGTTTAGTTTTGTTTCGTTCGAGCAGATGCTGTGGCATTCCGTATCGATACTGCACGTATTTCTAAAAATTTGAAGTCCATTTATTTAGGTATCGATTTGGTTTTTGGCAAGGGCGCTTGAAGAACATTGACTATTAGTTTGTGGGAGATGGACCAATTGCTGCCTGAAATTACATTGAAAGGCAAAGCACTATGTTCTTTAGAATAACAACCACAAGACTGGTCTGTAAACTAAAAATCTTCAAAATCGATCCAAGAAGATTTAAGGAAAAGTATTTTCTGGTGCTAACAATGATGGTTACTAAATTAATGACGCCAATTTATTTTAAACAAGGACATGCATTGTAACTACTTACAACTATTTCCAAACACAATTGAACCATTAAACAGCGATTAACAATAATATTACAATCATTTAATCATTAATTCATTTATTCCATTCATTCATTTCCTTTTTTTTTTCTTTTTTTTTTTCAGTCTTAAGTTTGCGCCTTTTCCAGCAAATAAAAAGTTATTCTTTCTCTTTCTTTTTTTCTTTTTCTTTATTTAATCGTCATCGTCGTCATCGATAAACAAAGAAAATGACTGATAACATCTTAATACCTAGCCCACCCTAAAAACCAAACTAGGGACATAACCAGTCCTTATAACATGACCAGCAATAGATCCTCTAGGGGTTCCGTTTTTTTTCCTTTTGAGGTACGGAACCCTAAAAAATAATATTAATATTTTATTTTGAACTTAAGATCACAAAGAATAAAATTCACGGAAATAACTAGACCAGAGTGTTATTTGAAATGTGCTTACAGCGAATAAATATGGAAATAATTTGTCTATAAGTACCAAACTTTTTACCGAAGGAACCGATTAAACCTGGTCATGCAATCTCTTTTTTCAAACGTTCGTTGGGCAAAATGGCCAATATGGTCATCATGCTACTTTTTTTACTGTTACTAAATGAAAAAATAAACAACAGAAAACCTTATTTATACGTAGTCGTGAAAGTATACTTACCTTATAAACGTCATGATCTCGAATACACCCAAAGCGACTGACATCTTCCCTCAACCTTCAAAGCTCTATATGCGTACCACTTCTCTCTATAACATATCTGTCAACACGAGATAGCACTCCGCATGAAATCGGAAACTTAAATACGTATCCACTTCCATCAAACTCGAATCGAAACGTAGCAATTCGAGAACTCGTCGAAATGTAAATTGACGATATTATGCCGTAATCGAAGCCAGGAATTACCACTAAAAGTGGAACTAATGTAAATGTATGTTCTCAAGAATTCTCTTTGCCGCTAATGCAGGTGCATTAGCTGAGATCACCACACGCCTCCCCCTTAGATACAGTGTTACGTTCATCTTAATTAGATGGGTTTATAGCCAGGATTAACTGTCCCCTATTAATCTTCAGATGAAAGCTGATGGAAACCTTTTTGTGGAACCCAAGAGAAACGCAATTACGTACCTTTTAAGTATTAATAGCTATGATGTATAATACAAAGGGTTAAGCGATTTTATAAGCTTCATATCAGATCTTAACCCTAGTAATGACGGTAGGGAACAAACATTATCGCCGCCGATATTTAAATTATTTTGTTCATTTATTCATGGTATTAAATTAACTCCAAAAGGGTTGAGATTTCAAAGAGCCTTTCTATCAAGATTAACATTTTTTTGACGAGAACAAAGTAGGTACGTGAGAGAGGAAGCTAGGGAGCGACTTGAAAATGGAACGGAAATAGTGAAACGGAAATGACTTCATTCCGATTCCAAGGAGTCTCGTGTTGTTTGTGAATCGGCACCTCGATAGGTGTACTTCAGAAGGGGAGCTTGCTTTAAAGAAAAAGGTTTTTAAGTAGAGTTTTGTAACTTAAATAAGGGGAGAAACTTTCTTAATCTTGATTGTAACTTAAAATAGAAAGTTTATTAAATAATCAGAAAAGTTATATTAAAAGACTTATTTATTTATTTATGTACACACAAACACTTAAAATTGAAAAGAACAAATACAGATAAAAGGGTTCAAAGGTCCTGCTTATTTCTAACGAAATTTCTTACAGCAGACCTGCGACAGGAGAGTTGGATGAGAGATGTAGACGCAATGTGTATAAATAATATAGAGAAGAATTAAATAGACTATATTATTTAAATTAAATCATATAATACATAAATATATATCAATAACAGTAAATAAATGTACACATAAATAGATACAAACATAAATTAAATTATAAAAATACGTTTAACTATAATAAATAAATTACGAGCTGATGGAGAGGTAATGTTCTTTGACTAGCATTTTGAAGACAGATATATTTTTAGCGTCACAGGTCTTAGTTGAAAGTGAGTTCCATAGTCGTACCGCATGAAAAGAGAAGGAGTTAGAATAAAAATGGGTTTTATGGGCTGGGAAATTGAGATGGTATTTAAGGTAGGACCTGCATGGGCCCTCGGGAGAGCGAGTGTACGAAAAACGATCACACAAGTAGCAAGGATAAGCATTAAGATTGATAATACTAGTATACTCATTGCACATTTGTTTTTACAAAATCAAGCACTAGATTTATATAATTTAAATACAAAAAATCATTATTAAGTTCCCTTGATTTCTATGTAATTTAACTCTGATTTTTTTGTACGCAATTTTGTTGTTTGGTCAGAAAACGATGTAATAGCTTGTAGACAGCTGGCAGTATGCAGATTGTAAAGATTTATTTATCAAGTACAAGGCTTCGTAATTTACTTACTAATAATAAATGTCTTCTTTGTTTATATCACCGTCCCTTCTCAGTAAACAATTAAGCAATAAATTGCGGCTTTAGGTCTCCATTACGCACTTAACTGTAAGGCAGGTAATCTTATCTTAATTAAAGCTAAACGAAGAATAAGTTAGAAGGCTTAACCAGCAATTAGAGGTAAATTAGTGTAAAGATCATTAAAATCATGAAAAAAAGATGCCCTTTTTTCACAAAAATACGAATCTCAAAGTCAAAGCATTTATTTCAAACAAAACATTTGCTGGCACTTTTGATTTGTCAAGACAAGACATCGGTCAGTTAAAAACATGACGCTAATATTATACGGTCCAAAGCGTAGATCTCTATGGAGAAAAACGTACAAGAATCTCTATGAACACACTTTTAAATCATGAATATTAATTTTTTGTTACTTCTTATTTTATTATTAGCTGACCCGGTAAATTTCGTATCGCTTAATAGTCAATGAATTTTGTGATACCTTTTAGCTAAACTGGCAAAGGATAACGCCACCTACTGGCATTACCAGAACTAGCTTAATTCATTTTAAAATTACATTTTAATAAAAGATGGCGTTGTATTCGGATTTGTTTTCGTGCTACCGTTTAAATCTTTGCTGAACTATCAAGAATATTTCAAGACCAACATTAGCCAAATCAGTCCAGCCGCTCTCGAGTTTTAGCGAGACTAACGAACAGCTATTCTTTTTTACATAAATAGATTGAAAGAAAGCAATGTAAATAAATCTATTAAAAACAAAAAAGTCAAAATTTTGAAATTAAATTAAGCCACTGGCAGTCTAGAGATGACCAGTTTCAACATGACGCGTGTATCACTTATCACCTCAATAAATAAAAAAAAATGTATTTGAGTGAACATAACAATAACAAACTACCCTGCTTCTAATAACATAACTTGATCCATTGTACTCAACCGCAGTTTATTCCCATCAGAAAAGACACACTCCGGCAGAGAGTTCCACTCTTTAGTTGCCCGTTTAGTGAAACTTAGTAAGCTAACAGCATAAAACAGCATACGCATTACGCATAACACAGCTCAAAGTAAATATTTACCTGAAACTAAACTTAAGTTAATTCCAACATTAATTAATGCTCCATAAACCTGTTTACAGGGAGTTGTTACCCGTAACGTATGGGACAGGGTAACGGTGCGTGAACCAACATTGTCAGTCCTTTATGGTTATCCCATAGAACAAATAGTGTTCCGTTACCTTTTGTGGGAGAAATGTTTGATGAAAATGTTGTGTTGTTTTGAATTTGCATAATTTTATGGGGTGCAACCGGGTGAGATGATAACTTTGAGAGTTTTATGGTGATTACGAGTGGGGAATTGGGCTTGTAAAGGAATTGGAGAAAACGTTGGCCTGTTAAGGATTTTGCATGCAGAATATTTTGGTTCAAAATATGTTCCTGTTTCAGATTCAGGAAAGGGCGGAAAAAACGCCCAGGTGTCAATTTGTGCGGCTCGGCTGGAGAATGGCGGTGGAGCATAGCATGGCATAGGTGTGCTCTACTTAGGTGGAGCATCACAGTGTCCTTGTGAAGATGATCGGCGACGGCGTCCTCTCGCCCCAAGTCCTGTTTCAGGCCATAGTCCGGAGTAAGAGGAAATGCGATGCAGCCGCTTTTCTTCTGCAAAGCAGTAATGCTAGTAAAGGATCTCCCTAAAAAGCCTTCTGGCCGCAACCATGACGGAACGAACATTACTCATATGCAAACCGAAATAAAAACTCAAATAAAGGGGCCAGTACAAGTGCTAGCAAAAATCATAAGATCTTAAAAGACATACAGTAATAAAAAAATAAATTTAATAAATAAAAAAACCCGACTGCGTAAAAAATAACTATAAATAAAAACTAAAAAGAAAACAACGAACTTCAATCCAGTAGCGTAGAAACCAATTTAATTGCAATAATTTTAACACAAAAAATAAAACAAATAATAAATTCTAATACGGACTGCAACAGTTGGGACCCATACTACATGGAATGATTTTAGTCTGGATTATTATAATGGGTCCCAACTGTTGCAGTCAATATGTATACATATATTGTATGTATGTAATATTCTTCTAAACGGATTTACATAATTAAGATATCGTTGGATTCGTATTGATAGGTAACGTCAAAAAAAGCCCAACATAACGACTGTGAGACGTACTTTAAAGTAAAAAAAAAAATTGTTTTGAATACTACAATTTGGGTATGAAATTAAATCATGAGGATTCTCAAATGGTTTGTCGTGACCATATTAAAAAAAAATGCATACATACATACAAGATACGCTCGAAAAATATGACTATGTAAAAAGAGTGTATTTGGAATCAGAATATTAAAGTAAAAACCTAAGTTTATTTTTGGCTCCTCAAATACGTTCAAATACCTTAATCCCTTTATTATTTCCAAACAGACATACTACGCTAATTAAGAAAATTTTCCCCAATATTCGGTCTAAATTCAGCGGAAAACTCAAATATATACAACTTCCTTGATTAACATCCCGGAGTTATATGCAAATATATACTTATTGGCGCAAAGGGCACCGGTGGAAACCGTCAAATACAGGATAGGTAGGTACAGAAATTCGGCTCCGTACAACGAATGAAAACGCACGCACACTTATACACGCTTTACGTATAGCGACTGCAAGCGTGCTCACGACTGTCGTTTGTTTTAAATCTTAATATTTACATGTCTATGTATGCTAGTGCATGTTTTCTTTCTTTGCATGGAGTGTTCTATCCTTATCTACCTACTCTATCCTCAGGGGTGCTGTTATAGAAATTGCCCCAAAACAGTGAAGGGTAATGAGGTTAGACCCACGATGTGCGATGCTATGCGGTTTCTTCAAGTTGTTGTTGTATGAAAATTGAAACACAGCTTGTAGCGGCAAATTAGTTTTGGTCATATTTTTGGTTACTACACTGTATGGGTGGAATCGTACTGCTCAACATTTCAAGGGAGCTCATTTCATTACTGACTGTTGGGTGGCGGTTATGCTTGCTTATTAATAATTAAAGAAACTAATTGTGATTGATTGTTAATATTTGATAGTCTTTCTCAGGATAGCATTGTGTGTTTTTTGTGGTGGAAAATCCTCAAATTACTTCTTCCCCCCGGGTAGAGAGTATCAGACTTTTTCTGACTGAAACCCACCCGTGTTCTTTGAGTTGCCCGCTCCGGGGCTAAGGTGATGCTTTGGAACAATCCTGCTGTGGCAAGTGTTGTGTACTAAAGTTTTGTTTCCAAATTTGTAACAAATTAGCTGACAATGCCTGCAAATTTTATAATAGCTCATTAGAACTGAGAAGGGACTTCGATTAACTCGTAAAGCCCTGAGCTCCACGACCTCTTCTGTCGGCGGCTTGTACCTGACCAATACATTGGACATCGTCAGAGTCCCCGTCAACCTATTTGCACCCCAGCCATCTAGAACTGTCGCCAGAGCCGAATCCCCAGTGTGTTATACTCTAAATATGCTTAACGCTCGACACTGAATGTGATGTGTTTGCAGAAGAATGGAATAAAAATAACACGTGCTTGTCTATACCTAATATTTGAGAGACAGACAAGTATGCACTGTTCCTTGTTAATTTGTATTAATTTTGTATTCAATCTTAAATTATTAATTTAAAATTATGTGTTATTGAAATAATTCTACTACAATAATGAAAATCAATAATTGGTACCTATACAAAAATTGTATACTGTTGCCAGCATTATGTATAATTGTTATCTTTTATCTTTTCAAAACTCTGTATTAACAGTCGTGAATTAATGTAAGTGGGCATACGTCTCGTGTTAATTAACCATAAATAAATACCTTTTTCTTTAAAATATTCTTGCCTTGGTACACACAGATACATATACCTAGGTACGTATTAGCCCACACACATTCAAGTTGTAGGAAGGATTTTTATCTTCACATAATCCGTAAAGGCAAGGGAATCTAAGTGGACGTTATGAGCAGATGTTACGTTTTTTTTCATATTGGAACTGTTCCAAGACATTTGGGAAGTTTTATCACTCTTTACTTCGGGTTACCTTAAAACTTCTTTTACTGTGGGACATAAAGATATTACACTATCAGTAGTGGAGTGCAGAAACACAAATTTAAGTATCGATCTGCCTTGGAGACAGTGACTGTAGTAACCCAGCGCTGGCCACGCTACAATTACAGCGATACGTCTCCTCTTTGGGTAGTGACTGGAGAGTCGCCACGGTGTCCTCACTTTCCACCTGACGCAGGTTCCTGCCGGACATATAGGAAAAACTCCTCGGACCACCGGCGGACACGGGTGCAGTATACGGTAGAAACGTACTCCGCTTAGGCGGAACACCGCCGTGTTCTCGTGGAGCCGATCTGCGGCGGCAACCTCTCGCAACCGGCCTTGATTCAGGCCATGGTCTTAAGCGAAAGGCAATAGGAAGCGGTCACTTCCTTTTGCGAAACAATAAGACTAGCAAAGGAGAGGAACGCAACCGTGGGTCTCATTAGAAGGCTTAAAGCTACTCAAAGGGCAATGGAAAGGGCTAAGCTGGGGGTTTCCTTGCTACCAACATAGCCCGAAGAATCGCCAAACTTAAGTGGCAGTGGGCTGGGGACATTGCACCCAGAAGAGGTGGTCGATAGGGCCGAACGAAAGGTTCAGGAGTGGTGACTGTGTACTGGAAAACCCAGCGTTGGTAGGCCTCCTAAAAAGTGGACCGATGACCCGGACGTCTTTCTTGATCATGCTTGGCGTTCTAAGTGGGCGATTCGAAGCGAATGCAGATGCGAAGTGATCTGATGCAGTTTATGCGAATTCAACGCGACGCGGTGGCTCTGCTCTACATGCACGTGTTAGAAGGATGAAGGGAAACTATACAGATATATATTAATATCTACCTACATATCATGCCAAGATGACAATATGGATATTGGTTATTTACTGTGTGTCAAAGTTTCTTTAATTGTTATTTATTTATTATTATTTATTTATTATATTCTTTATTGTACACCACATAAACAAAAATAAGGACAAACATAATACGTTCGTACGTATATTGTTGTGTGTAGGGAAAGGGTTTTATGAAGAAAAGGACAAAAAGACAAGACTAAGTATTTATTTCAAATATATTGAGATTTGTCATTACGCATAACAGACGCAGTCACCGGTCAATCAAATGGTGATTAAAAATAATCATTTATATAAAACAAGTCACCCCACCGCAAGAGTTCACGTGAAAATATCAAACGCTTCGCTTCGTTTGTCGCTGCACCGCACCTACGTTCAATTGATTACGTAGGCCAGCTCAATAATATATCAATTGTTTATTCCATTCACGCCGCATCACTTCGCGTTCGCGTTTACGTTTAACCGCCTATGTAAGACACCGCATTACACTAAAAAAATAATCAAGAACGAAACATGGAAAAGCAATTTCAAAACGTAGTAACTGACATTTCTTAGGAAAACAGCACAAAGATCTTTTAGGATTAAAGAAAACAAAGTCTTGAAAAAGGTAGCCTTAAAAATAACACAGCTAAAAATAGACCATCTCGGGGATTAAAGTTTAAAAATACCCTCAACTTACAAGAAAAAGTCCTATGTGATCTTCATCAACAAAGTCTGAATGTTCAGAAAGCGTTCAAATCTTCAAACGGAAAATAAATAAGCGAACGAGATTGTATTCTCGTACATTTCCTTGTTATGAAAAAGCCACAGAGAAGATTAATTCCTTTGTAAGTCATTCGAACAATCGCACGTGGCTGCTTGATTACGTCACAAAGATGTTGATTACAACCATGAATACGTATTATAAATAAATTCTGAAGTTTCATTGAATCTCACAATAAAACCAAAAGATTGTTCGAGAAGAATTCGAGATTAAAATTCCACCCTTTATTTTGGGGAGTCAATAGATTGAAATTAAAGCGAGAAATCAAAGGATCCGGACCTATTTATACAGGAATCCGATAAAGATTTTGGAGGAAATTTATATTTAAAGAATGTGAATGGATGACTTTGCAGACACGTTTGATTTCAGACGCTTATTAAAGTCTTTTTTTTAATGAAATAAACTGGTACTTGATTGCGATCCCACCTTGCTAGTATAAGAGCCTATTGTCTAGCCTTGAAGACTCCTAAATTAAAATTGGACGTCAAGACGACTGCAGGCAATTTGATCAAATCCCGATTTACGTGGTATAAACGACGAGGTGAAACGCTTAGCTCAATGAAAATATTTCCGCGACCCGCCCTAACTTCGCACGGGTCTTAAAAATCTTTGACCTTGTTCATGAATCACTTTGTCTATTAATGAAAACTACATGAAAATCCATTCAGTACTTTTTGAGTTATATCGCGTTTATACAGACAGACGCGGTGGGGAACACTGTTATTGAAGGCTTCTAAAGCTTAAGTTTTGGTTTATTTGGTTGAACGCAATAATATAAAAAAAAATGGTGTTGAATATGAACCCATTTATCGCGAAAGGATTTTTTTTTTCTTATTTTAAAAAACGTTGCCCTACACTATGAATAAGTCCTGTATCGTGGGTATATTCACAAACATGTAATCTTATAATGATACAAGTCACCCAGACCCGGAACACATATCCGTAGGCAATACAAATATTTGTTCCGTGCAGGAATCGAATCCGCGAAACGCTGCGCAGTAGCCAATCGCTCGACTACTGCACCAAATCTGCCGTCAACATATAGCTATACTAGCTTCTGCCAGCGGCTTCGCCCGCGGTTAAGAAGATTTCTCCGTACAAACTTTGGACTCCCGTTTCTTCCCCTTTGGGGGTGAATTTTGGAAAATCCTCTCTTAGTGCTCGCATACGTCATAAAAGCAAACCTTATGCAAAATTTCACGCTTCTATTCCCAGTAGTTTCGGCTGTGCGTTGATATGTCAGTCAGTCAGTTTCTCCTTTATACATATATATAGGGTGACTGGCAATTAGTGTACGATACTTAAACACGTGCTTGTGCTTACGATAACAATTAATTTTTATTATGGGAGCAAAGCTGAAATCGCGAAAAAAATATCAGCTGTTCAGTACATTAGGCAAACATAAATGTACTGAACAGCTGATTTTTTTTCGCGATTTCAGGTTTGTTCCCATAGTAAAAGTTGTTGGTTATCATGAGCATAATCACGTGTTTAAGTATCGTACACTAATTACCAGTCACCCTATATAGATAGATATCATCATGCTACTACCCACAGAAGTGGAGTAGTAACCAAAGGCTTCAGTAAAACAACGGGGGACAGCTAGTTTTTTTTTCTAAATTTCTCTAACGTACGCTATTTATTTATTTAAACTTCATCTACTGTAGTGGTACATAGGCGGACTTAATGCAACAAGGCATTCTCTACCAGTCAACCTTTGTGTTAAAAAGACAACACTTTGGTAGGTTTACACAATAAACAAATAACAGATACTTCAAAAAATATTGATGAAGATATCACAAAAACATTAACAAAGTTTGAATTCACAAATAAACAAGGGTTGAAAGATATCAAAACAGTTAATAGCTTTATTTCCATTAAATTATAGGGGAGAAAGATATAATTGGCAAGTAGATAAATTTATTTCGAAATTCCCCTTCTTGGTGTAAAATTGATATAAGACATAATGTACCTATTCTATACATCAAAAATAGCTAAAACGAGGTTCGTGTCAATCGTCAAATAAGCAAAGATATTTTTTACTGAAAACCACCTCAATGGTGGACTGTTAGCAGGAGAAGCGAGGACCATGTCATAAAAAATACACTAAGCCTTCCAGAACAAAAGAAAGGCAGAGGTCGCCCACTATTGACCTGGTGATATAGAATCGAGAGAGACCTCAAGTTAGCCCATTTGCCAAAGCCGACAACCTAAGATAGAATATCTTGGCGCTAATTTGTGAGGAGACCCGAACCCAAATAATGGGAACAGGAGAGGAAAAAGAAGATTTTATTTTATTTTAATAAGTATGGCCGACTACAGACTAAGACAATCAGCATAACACAACATACATTAATACAACACACATAAGATTAAGACAATATACAGTACATAAATCTGAAGTCCAATTATTACTGTACACAACATTTAATATTTAGTATGCTTCTTTAGTGACAGTAAAAGTGAAATAATATGTAAATGTTGATATGACACTATTGTCAATACAATTTATACAAATAATTTCTAAATTCTTTCAAACAGTTTAAGTACAAGTCTACTTTATGGCATATTACATTATATTGGCTGCATATTCTGGATAACGGATTGTTTTCAGCAACATTATTGTTACTAGCAGGTATAGTTGGAGAGAGCTTAATAATGTACAATTGAAGAAACAACTAAAGTCATTCTTATCAGACAAAGCATACTATAACATTAATGAATTCCTGACAGAACTTTTAAGATTCATGATTTTAATAATTACATTTGACATGACTGTGTATGCTTTGACATTTATTACTATTTGTTTAATTCACAGACCGATTTTTACTTTTCTTTTGACATGTATCTTGTTTGACATTTATTACTCGATGTTAATTCCTTAGAACTAAATGTTTTACTTTCTTAATTTTGACATGTTTAAATGTGACATTGATTTATTTTTCAAATTATTGTACCTAGTAAAAATTTAAATTAGTACTTATTCAAAACATTTGCTTGCCATAGTATGTGGCAAACATGTCTGAACCAATTATTATTTCTTTATGTCCTCCTACATGCACTTTTTTAATATTGTATGTGTACACATGTTAGAAGCAACAAGAATTATGTAACCAAGATTTATGTTATTCATAATATGATTTAAAAGAGTGTCCATGGAGTTTCTTGCACGTTCTTCTCCACAGATATCTACGCTTTAGAACGTGCAATTTAGCTTATTTTTTTTTTTGTTACTGACCGACATTTTGACAATTCAAAAATGCCTGTAATTGGTCTATTTGAAATAAACGTTTCTGATTTCATGTTGAGCAAATAAATATCTTATGTTATCTTATACTGAATAATTGTGGAGTGCGCAAAGATCAAGTTTATATTTTAAAGTTTATCTGAGACCCTACCACGTAGTTCTTTCGAGATATATTTCACGACCTAAACTGAGCTGTTACAGGGATGGAGCTATATAGGGTGTATAGCTCCTTCCCTCTTTTTTGCTTGCACGTTTGAGATTTTAACACGTCATGGCCCCTGACAAAGTAATTAAAAAAAAAAAAACCCACATCTATCATACAACGCCATCTAGTCCCAAACTAAGCAGAGCTTCTACTATGAGTACTAGACAACTGACAAGCGTACTTATATATTTTTAAATACATACATATTTATAGATAAATTACACCCAGAAACAGACAGCACAAATGATCGTGCTCATCACACAAACATTTGGCCTGGGTGGGAATCGAACCCACGACCTCTGGCATAGCGGTTAGGGCCACTGACCACTAGGCCAACAGGCCAGTCAATTTCAATTGAATGTCAAAGGAACCATTAGCAATTTTATGCAATGAACTTAAATCACTAACCCATTTCTTCTCTCAAGACTCTTCAGATATGTAATAAATACATAAACAAATATAGACTGGCTACACATTTACGAGTCAACACATTAACACCTAAATAAAATATAGCACTCCGCCAAAATCCGAAGCAGGTGAGGGGTTATCCACAAACAGCCACTGTCTATTTAAAATAGCATTTTGAATTATTCAAGTCCCACACCCCTGACGAAGGGGTTGATTATCCCCTACGCAGTGGATCAGGAAGGGAAACCCAGCTTTAGGGTTGCACAAAAGAAAAAATGAGTATCTGACGTGTGGCGTGACTTCGCATAAATTATTATGCGAACGGTATAAAAATTATGCGAGTTATACCTAGATTTATTCATTGGGTTTTTAAGGTGGCACTGTGTGTGGGGTTGATGAAATTAGACTGTTTAGTGTGGGTCAAATAATATTTTTAGATAAAAAACTCTAATCAAAAGAGTCAAGAGTGAATAGGTTACTTCTAGATAAGCGCGCTCCATCGTCGCCCGCATCATCGCTTTCCATCAGGTGAGATAGCGGTCAAGCGCGAACCTATCAAGAATAAAAAAAAATAGATTTTTATTTGTTGTATCAATAATGTGGCGTAATGACTTACTTGACTCTTTACTGATACATTAAAAAGAGCTTACACATGAATGTTGACAAGCAACCTCTTGTTGTCGTATGCAATAATCTCCCTATCATACACCACTGCACAATATTATTAGGGGGCACAGCAGTGCCTCCACCAAGACGATCAAAGAAATGGTACGGCCGTACCATCCTTTTCTCGAAACAGTTCAGGCCATTTTCGATCCCCTATAACTTCGTTGTGTATAAAACTAGAAGTCTGAATTTCTAATCAGTAACCAAGAAGGCATTGTATAAACACAATATGATTAAATTTTCATTCAATTTGAAACTGTACCTTAAGAATTATAACTGGTCAGTTTCTTAATTTTGTCACTCACTAACTGACCGGTCATCAAAACTCTAAGGCAGAATACAATTAGTGTATAGTGTATAAATCAATGAAAAACTAAAACATTTTGCAATTTCGGTACAATTTTCTAAATACATCAACTGCATAAATAACTTTGTAATCCAATATAAATATATTGGGTTACAAAGTTACATTAGCAGTGAATGAATCAGTGTACCTGTAAATTTATAATATAAAGGAATCTACAAAAGTAAATGAGATGCCATCAAAAACATAAATTGTAAAAAAACCAAGGCTCACAACTCAGTTCTTCTACCGTAAAAAGTTGTGAGATCCGTTAATACCAAGTCGGTTAATTTATTCAGTCCGTACTTAAGGGACCTTGATGACCTAGATTGACTTGGCAATCGCATGTATATCACAAGTAATACGTATTATATTATATTAGATTGTTTAGTCCGATTGCCAAGTCAATCTAGGTCATCAAGGTCCCATAAGTACGGACTGACTAATTTTTTTTTTTTTTATTAAACTAAACTTTTTTTTTTTTGACTAAATTAACTGATTTGGTATTACATGGATCTCACAACATTTTACGGCAGAAGAACTGAGTTGCGAGCCTTGGTTTTTTACGAGTTATGTTTTTGATGGCATCTATTTTATTTTACTTCTACAAGCAAATTACTAAACAAGCTTAATCCTTTTTGAAAGTGTAACGCAAAGAGAAAATTCCACCAAAGTTGCTCGCTTTCTATGTAAAAAGTTAACAGTTCCTCGAATCACAATTTTCAACACAAATTAAACAAATCTCGCGTTTCCTATCAAAACATCGTTTGAAAATGAGGTTTTCAATTACGTCGTTCCTAATTAATTTAATTCAACATAAAATTATTACTCAATAATTTAGAGATCTGTTTAAAGGACAACGTTCTACTTTTCAGCAGTAGGATTTCTCAGATTGTGTAGATATTTGATTGAAATGGCAAAATTGCTGTCATTAGGGTACCTGAGATATGATCGCCGGATCGTTTGATCCCTTAGTCTGAATATCTCGACAGTGGCCAGTATATCCGGACAGGCGGCGAAATACGGAACTACGTTGAATTGTACTAGATTTGTCGTAGTATTGATGTTCTCCTTTGCAAGCAGCGCCACTTAATGCCCCTCGTGAACTGACAAGATTAAATTGGTCGCCTTGCAGTCGTATCTTGATTGGAACTATTGTTCATTTCAAGGGATTTATGGCTGATTTGTATGTGATAATTACGTGGAGGTAGCTTAGAATGTATGGGGAGTGATGGGGACTTTCTTGATTGCTATTAAATTGTTTAGGAGAATTAACCATTAGGGAGTTTGCTGTACCTATGCAAGTGGGAGCGCCTGCGTGTAATTATTTTGTGTCGGTAAACAGAAGGCTCGGGGTTGCATTATATATCTTATCTATTATTTGATTATTTAGACTACTAACAGATATAGAAAGACGATTTATAGGCGAACTTAATGCCTTATTATAGGCATTCGCTACTATTTAACGGAGGAATAATAGATGTTTACTTTCACTTTACTACAATAAGATCTATTGAAACAAGTTAGGTATTTTGTTACGTAGAAACCTCGTCACATTAACAATGAAAAACATACTAAGGCATGCCTACAATAAATTCTATAGACGTTTACAAAATTGTTTATTAATTTAATACTAAATTAGATAATAACTAGCTGGCCCGGCGAACTTCGTACCGTAAGGATAACGCCATCTACTGGCATTACCAGAACAGCATAATTAATTTTATATTTACACCGTTTAAACCATCTCTGGACTATCCCAAATATTTCAAGATCAAAATTAACCAAATCGGTCCAGCCGTTTTTGAGTTTTAGCGAGACTAACGAACAGCTATTTATTTTTATATACCTATGAACTTGCCGTTTTTAAAACAGTTTGCTTTGAAGTTATATCCAAAGATATAACTACCTTTGGATTGACTTGTTTATTATAAGTTCAAATAAACTTTATATTAAAGGTACGTTATTCTTTTTTCGAAATTAGGTATTTATTGGTTTCTTTGTGTTTTGCATTTTCTGTAATATCGCAGTACTTAAAGGCTCTCAAAACGGGGAAGGAAGATATCGTGAGGAAACCGGCATGTCCTCGAACCAAAAATGAAAACATGTGACATCCATCAATTCAAACTGGGCCCGCGTGGTGGATTATGGCCCATTCCCTTTTCTAGAGAGGAGGCCTAAGTCCCAGCAGTGGGAACATTATAAGGCTGATTATGCTATAATTACCTTAATTACAGAGTGTCCTTCATCATCATCTTCCTGCCCTTGTCCCATCTTATTTGGGGTCGGCACAACATGTTTTTTTCTTCCATTCTATCCTGTCAACCGTCATGCTATCACTAACTTCCTTTTCTTTCATATCACTGTTCACACAATCCATCCATCTTTTCTTTGGCCTCCCTCTCCCTCTCCACCCATCCACATGTATACTCATAACTCTTTCCACCGTCCACCGTCGGTGTCTTTAAACACCGTCATTTACATTACAAAATTACCTTATACAAGTCCATTTAAAAAAAAAGAACACAGTAGCTATGCAATTAAGTCAAAATAAAAAAGTGAAAATAATTAGTGTCTCCGCTTCTTCAGGTAAGGAGTGGCTCGTAATTTATGAGACGGCTCGAAAATAAGTCGCTTCAAGTTGTGCCATAATGTTCCTTATGTTAACTTTTATTTTACTTACGGTCTTATTTATGTTGAAAAGTTTGTGCCTCCGTACCCTAGTTTTAGGTGTTTATGTTTCTTAATTCGGTTGACAAAAAGACGGAAAATTATTTCTCGAGCTTTTTTAACTTACATTTTCCAGCTTTTTCCAGATGTATTTACTTCTAAATATAAAGTTAGTCTCTTTCATTTATAATACACTAGCTTTTGCCCGCGACTTCGTTCTCATGAATGCCGGTTATTACAGATGCGAAGTCGAAGTCAGATAAAAAAAGTAATCTATGTCCTTCTTTGGTGTTCAAGCTTACTTCATACCAAATTCAATAGTGAAAACTTAACAGACAGACTTAGTTTCACGTTTTAGTATTAGGGGTTTAAGTATGAAATTGCCGTTTTTTGAAATGGGTTGCTTTGAAGTGAAGAAAACACAAAACACAAAGAATCCAATAAATAACTAATTTTGGAAAAATAATAACGTACCTTTAATATAAAATTTATGTGAGTTTATAATTCCAAGTCAATCAAAAGATATAACACTTCAAAGCAACCCGTTTTAAAAAACGGCAATTTCATACTTTAACCCCTATTATTAGTATGGATTAATACTAAAACTCAAGAACCAAAGTTTCTTTTCGTAAAATTAGCGTCGCAGATGTGTCTTTTATTATATTTATTAGTTTTATTAAAAATAAAACCTGAATTCAACAATCATACTTTTAATGCATAAGTAACAAAAACATCTTATAGCTGGCAGAGGCTTTAGATTTTTGGCGATTAATTTTATATGTGTTTCAAAGGTTTGACCTACTTACATAAAAGGAGAATTTTCCGTTTGCATATAAATAAGTAACCCTCGTCAGGATAAGACGGACGGTGTGCTGAAGCCGCTGTCTCTTGCCATAATATTTAATACAATTTTTCCCTCAATTCCCCGGAATTATCTTGGCTATGATTTTCGGCCTTGATGTTTGCGAAAAAGGAAAAATATTGTATAAATTTTTTTAACACCTTTCGATGTGAATGTACTTTTTATTTGCTTTTAATACTAGTAAATGTACTGTTATTTTTATGAACGTTTTATGACTGTCCCTTTTAAAGTCAGTGGTCCATGTCTTCTGTAGGTGGGGCCTGTCATGACAAATAAAATGTAAAAAATAAAATTTGTACAAGATTTCTATGGGTATTATTATCTAGTTCTTCGATTAAGCAATATTATTTCATCATTATGTTCTTTATGACAAAAGTAGATCCCGAAGTAGTCGAGGAAAGACTTATATATTTTATTGATATTATAAATAATTGGGTCCTCTTAAGTGGTACTTTCAGTGAGTGGAACCTAACGAGCACTGAAGTTTTTTATTAAGCTATATTCAACCCCAATATACCATCGCTATAATATTGGAAAACCATTGCTTCAAAAAATTAATGTAGTTGGGAATTCGATAAAATGAAACATCTGCTAATATTAAAAGGTAACTGATATGATGAAATGTACAGAAAAGGCGTTCTACAAAAAAAAAATGAATTGTGTGAGATAATTATATTGAAAACTATTCTTACATTAATTTAATATCACTTAAAAATGTTTTGAAATGCCTGTTTTATTTACAAGCCAAGATAAGCAAACATTACAAGAATAGCATTTTGATAAAAGTATGCAATATTTGTCATTGCAGCAAAGGTGGAACATACGTCCAATCTTTGCAAAGGTTTGTCAATGCACTTTCTCGAAAATAATTAGTAAAACTTGATTTATCATAATATTTCGAAATGATTTTTTTCGAAAAATGGAACGCTATTTGCCCGTCTAGCACTTAAGTGGGAGCTACCGCACGGTCAGCCTGATACAATAAATGTAATAAACTGTGGCGGGGGCTTGCCGCCCCACTTTTACGCATTAGTGCGAAATACACTACAACGGTTTTTTGTAAGTAAGTGTATTGAAAACATATTTTCTCACCAGACCCTATACACATAATACCGATAATCACATAAACACATTTTTATTTCATACCTCAAACCTAATCTTACATCTGACCCTAAAATACATAAATAACAGTTTTCACCGAATTGCTAACTTTATATTCACGGAAACTACCCACGGGGTACTTTATAGCGATTTACTGATGTTTGGGCCGCATCGACCGGCTGTCTTGAAAAATGGACGGCCATGCATTAGCGGGCGGGGGTTAAAACGCTTAGTTGGTCGTAGCTGGGTAGGGGTGATTTTATTTGACGGTAGGTATATTGGTGCCAGTTTAGGATTCGTTGAGCTATAAAGCGTAATTGTACTGGTTTAGAAGTTTTAGAGTGCATAGATTTTATTTTATTCATTTTTTTTTTTCAAATGGAATATGACTTTATTCGCAAAAGTTCTCTCAAGGAATGAATAGGTTAAACTATTTAATTTTTTTTTTTTCACCTAAAGGACACGTGCCACCTTTTAGACACTATCATTTTCATTAATAATATTAATAACATATCTTTACACCTAGAATCCCCAAAGGGTTATAACTCTATGTACACCACACGATATTTCACATAAAATAGAGGACTAGCGTTTTGCTACTCGGTAATGCGAAAAAAATGGCCCCTAGTGCCCGGCAGCCCGTCTACCCTTGACTCCGGTAGCGGTGGGAATCCGATGGAAGCGAGACGAACAGGACCGTTCATTATGGCGACACTTAAGGAAAGGCCCATGTCCAACAGTTAGCCCTGCCAATTTGGGTGGCATCTTTATCAGGCGAGCGCAGGACGGCCGTAAGGCAAGTTACTCATTGCTTCCCATCCGTAAACCTATGGTAGTCATGTGACCCCGGACGCCTGGCGCGTCTCTATATGGCGGAAATAAAAAAATAAAGTTCTAGACTAATGAAATGTTCATTAATACTGTTGGCAGAAATACAATATTTTAGCTCCACAAAATACTTGCAGATCTATACTAATAATAGCATGATACCCAAAAAGCAAACTCTTAACAATCTATTCATAGGCGTCCAGTGCACGGTCATTCAGGCGACAATGAATTTCATCAATCATGAATGATGTTTGAATGACGGAATTTTATCGCCATTAGGTTTTCGTCATGCAAACGTCAATCATCGCATAGACGGTAGGTTTTTCGTCAATCAAAATTGACTGTGGCAAAACTGACAGCAAAACCTATCGTGTAATGGACGCCTTAGTAAAATGAAAACTTATTTCCATAAACCATTGTTAATCCCATAAAAATACCTACGTAAGCATATTTATATTCCATACATAACATTTCCTTATCATCTTTTGTGAATAAAAAATTCTATTCAATAGAGGCCGAGAATGGCTACACGGCTACACCTATTTTTGCTGATGGTAGCACCGACCGACAATTGCTTTGTGTTGCCATGAAAAGAAAAATAGTATGCCTATAGATTGCTTTCAAGCCCTTGAGTTTGTCTGATGGGACGTTATTTACATCCCATTGAAAAAAAAAAGTTCTTTCTTTTATTTAACCAGTCCGAGGACGCGTGAAAGAATTGTTTATTTATTTCTTTGAAAATAGTTACGCAAGAACATTTATACGGTTCTAGAAAACATTGTAACCTTTCTGAAATATCTAAGTTTTGAAAGAGGTTGGAGTTTACTTTGATGTGGATACCATAGAAACGATTCATTCTCTTTTGGTTTACTTTTTGTGTCGTTTCAATAAAGGTACCTGAAATTATCAATGTTTTCTTTTTTGTATGTGAAAGGAGTAAACACCGTAATACACAATTAATATATTATTTGTTAATTTATAAAGGTATATAATAGGTCTTTACCTATGAAACTGTCGTATTTTTAAAACGGGTTGCTTTGAAGTGTTCTTCTTCAATCTTTGGATTGACTTAGAACTATAAGTTCAAATAAACTTTACATTGGTTTCTTAGTATTTTGTATTTTCTGTAATATCGCAGTACTACTAATACCTAATTTCGATAAAAAAAAAACGTACCTCTATTTTAAAGTTTATTTGAACTTATAATTCCGAGTCAATCTAAAGATATAACTCTAAGAGACATAACACATAACACTTCAAAGCAACCCGTTTTATAAAATGGCAATTTCACACATGGGCGGCCATTTCTCATAGTAATTTTGATGAACTGATATTATGCATGCTTAATTGCTGCGATTGTGTGATTCATGATCCGTGAGACTCTTTTTTATCGATACATAATAAATTTTGAAAATCGACATTTTTGCCTTGTTTTGCCAGTTAACCTTTTGAGTGCGTAATTAGAGACACAATAGTAAGACAATGGCGCGTGAACGCCGGCGTTAACTTGCCTCAATTTCCAACATTTTCCAAAAAATATTACTTGATTCCTAGACTTTCTTTTAAAGTACAAAGTATCGAAAAAACAAAATTGGATCTTTATTGATTGGTTTTGCCAGCCAAAGGTTTATTGGTTTTCCAATTCATTTTCTCATCACCCGAACTCATCCTGAACTCAATAAAAAGTCAATGTCTCCGTCTTCGCATTACATTCCATCATGACACCGTACATTTTACGTACATCCCCATAACCATCCACCATAAAAACATACACAAAATAAATTCAGACGTAAAAGGCTAAATAAGCTAATAAAGCGGTTTAATAAGCGCGCATTTACGCCGTGGACATCTTTTTTGGACGACATCAGTGATATTTACTTTACGAGGGTGTCGTAAAAGGCAAATTTCATCGGGTCCTGTGTCCTTAGCGTGTTTTATTGTGACGTATAGGCGGTCACGTGCGGAACCAACCGAATACGAACGAAAAGAATTGAGGGTTCGTTGGAATTGCTAAATAGGTGATGTGAGCTGTTTTTATGTTTATTGTTTCAAGAATCTTTATATTTTTAGTAAAAGAGACGTCAGGTATATTATTATCGGTAAGTCCCCTCTTTGAGGAGTGAGTGGCTGGAAAGACCTCATGGCGTCCTCACCTTCCGCATGATGCAGGTTCTCACCGGATATGGTGAGTTCGGGAGGTTCCTGGACCGGTAATCGCCGCTAGAGGGCGCTTGTAAAGTAAACATTGGTATATGTCAAACTTTTTCAAAAATTTATGGAAAATATTAAAAATTAAAGTTATGCAATGAAAGTGTTTTGTGAACAATCATAGTGAAAGAAAGTTTGTGTAGAAACGTTATCTAAACCGAAAAAACCCTGTGACAAAAGTTATTCGTGCTGTGATCATATTGACTTGAACTTCTTTTATACGCCTTTAAACTGTTGTGCATTCTTTCTCTAAATAGTCATTATCAACAAGCAAGACAATGTATCGTGAGTAGTAACTTAAATATTAGATTAAATGCTATAAAAAAGGAAAACATTTATTAAAAATAAAACCTGGTGGACAATAGTGGAATTATTAACGATTTAAACTGTATTCCGTTAAGAAGAATTGTTCCCGAAACAAATTGTAGATAGCAGCACTTTCTTTGTCAAAGATCAATGGACGCCAATTATGACACCTACCGGTGAATAGCTAAATGTCTAAGTCATAGGTTATAAATCAAAGTTAACAGATAGATGGCAGCAGTTTATATGGGACATTATAAGGGTTTGGCAGTGACACCTATCAGTAAATAGCTGAACCTTGAAGAAGCAGACTTAACTAAGGAATTACAGAAATCAATTGACTCAACTGCTTCATTAGTGACCCCTATAGTGCAATAGCGGTAACACGACGACTTGATAGCTAAATCGATACATGCTAATTCTTTCTAAACCTATAAGAGGGCAGCACAATCACTACTACTATTTCCTATCTACGCCTAAAAGAATCTTCAAAAAACAAATTATTGCTTATATATCAAATAATTTCTAACCTAATATGGAGGATAACAATATCACTTTTCGACGAAGGCAAGACTTGGTCAACATGTCATGGAGTTCTTTACCAGAAGCAAAAAATGACAGCCCGTTTTCTTTGAGCAATAGTCAAACGAGTTTACCAGAGTTGCCTATAAATAACGACATGGAGACAGAACTGCGGGATACAATAAGTGAATTAAGGGCTCGTGTGGACAGTGCAGACGCTGAAATTCAAAAGCTTTTATCAGAAAATACGTCTCTTCAGAAAACAATTAAGGAGCAACAAAATAAAATTAATAATCTTACGCTGATATGCTCTTCAAACAAGAGAATATATAAAAAGAATATTAGACGTAGTTCAGTTTCGAGACAAATAGACTTTTCTAGCAACAGTGGTACACCTGTTTCCTCGATACAAAAGTGCTCTAATAGCCACAACTCAGGCGACAAGTTGGAGGTTTCTATGACACAAACTATTGATTTACATACAAATTTATCAAAAATGGGCACTGAGATAGTACCCGGTTGTTCCTCAAAAAACAAATTACACCTTTTGCACGATAACATGCAGAATACTGAAAAATGCCTGAACATTTCCACTGTTGCATTATCAAAAAAAAACAATTGTGTTTTAAAAACCACACAGAATTTGACAAACACAAATATCTTAGTCGGTAAGGTCTATCGTAACAACTATATAAATGTATTGAAACTAAATGACATGTTAAAATTTATCTGTGGAAATTGCAATAATTCTAAATTTATTTTATTAGACAATGACTATAATAATTACTGTAGAACTTTTAATAAGCAAATTGCATGCAGGTTAATATATAGGGAAATACTACGTGTGAGATATACAATTACCTATACAAATTACAGGGAAAATTTACTCAATAATAAGAAAAAATCTTTTAAAAGACAATCACGAGATGCATGCACACAAACAGATTGTAATTTTGACAAGGAGGATTTAGACCATAAAACAACCCTATTATTAATAGAGCCTTCTACTTCTACACAAATTAATAATTCCCCTGATGTTATTTGTTTTCGAGAATAAAGTAGAATCACCAAATTATTATTCGCTGCTTAAAAATCTTTCAGACCCTTTACTATCTGATACGATCTGTTTAAAATTATTTCACCAAAACGTATGTGGTATAAATAATAAAAAACTTGAAATTGAATCATACATTGAAACTTTTTGTAAAGACTTGGACTATGTTTGTATAACAGAACATTTTTTGAATGATAAATCTATTAATTTATTTCAGTTAAGCAATTATAACTTAGTATCATATAACACAAGGACCAAAAAAAAAAAGAGGTGGTAGTCTTATTTTAGCATATATGAGTAAAAAGTGTGAAGATATTGAAGCAATACGGAATTTATACAGATCTGAAAGCTTTGAGGTTTGTGGTGTAAAGGATCTTGAAACGGGTTTAAATATTTGCTGCTGTTACAGAAGTCCAAATGACAAAAATTTTGACAGTTTTTTACGGAGCCTAGAGAAATTATTAGAACTGTGATTATTAGAAATGTGGCGATTTTAATGTTGACATACTTGCGGAAAGTAAAAAATCTTTTGAATTTATAAGTATATTAAAGTCTTACAATTTCAGGCACCTTATAAATACTCCTACTTTTATTCGAGGCAAATCATACTCTTGCATTGACAATGTTTTGACTAATCTTTCGGACGATGATATAGAGCAGTGCTTGGTAGATCATAATGGTTTAGCGGATGGCCATGGCGGTCTTTTTTGTAATATAATTCTTGATAAGACTGATAAAAAAATAAACAAATCTGAACATACCATGTTGATTAATAAAAGAACATTTAACACAAAAAATAATGCTGCATTTAAAAAAAGCTTTCAAAATAAAAATAATCTTGTAGGTATCAATACGTTTCTCAATTATTTTAATAAAATCTTTCGTGAGTGTTACCCAAAGAAAACTAGGAAAATAAAACTAATGAACAATAATCGAATAAAGTGGATTACTAAGGGAATTAAGGTGTCAAGCAAAATGAAAAGAGTATTATGTACGGGTACCACTAATAATATTAGTGTTAATAACTACAAAATGAATTATATTAGGATCTATAGAAGAGTTTTAAAGCATGCACGAAAGTTAGCCATATCAAATCATCTCAACAAAGTCAAAAACGTATCAAAAGAGACATGGAAAATTGTAAATGAGCAGACAAAAAGAAAGCAAAACAAAGTTAGAAGAAAACTTGTTCTAAACAATGACAACAGGGTGGTTACAGATCCACAAGAAATAGCAGACACTTTTGCTGATATGTTTGTCTACAAATCATCGCTTTTGAAAACAGAAGAAGAAAGAGCGATGTCCTTTCTAAGGAATTCGACACCGAGAGTAGACAGTGAGATGACGTTTAATATGACAACGCCACAGGAAATAACCAAAATTGTACGTAAGATGGCAAACAAAAAGTCTTGTGGAAACGATGACGTGCCGATATCAGTGATTAAGGATAACATAGAAATATTAGCGTATCCCCTATCTGAATTCATTAATAAATGTATTGAAGAATCTGTTTTTCCTGAACAACTTAAATTGGCAAAGGTGGTTCCGCTACACAAAAAAGGTGCAAGAACGGACCCCAAAAACTATCGGCCAATATCCTTATTACCAATTTTATCAAAAATTTTTGAGAAAATAATGAAGACTAGACTAATGACCCACTTAAATTTAAATAGAGTAATTAATTTTAGACAATTTGGATACCAAAAGGGGATAGGTACTTCAGATGCGATAAATAATCTTGTTAATGACATTATTAGTAAGTTGAATGACAAAATGAAGGTAGCTGGTTTATTTATTGATTTGAGTTCTGCATTTGACACAGTAGATCACGAGCTACTTCTGGCTAAACTAGAGCATTATGGCATTAGAGGTAAAGCGTTAAAACTTTTGACATCTTATTTGAAAAATCGTAGAATGTACGTAGAAATAAAAGACATTAATACAACCAATGACGTAAAGTGTGTCAGTGAAGTAATATATAAGTCAAAAATGACCAAAATAAGTCGCGGTGTACCTCAAGGCTCAATCTTGGGACCAATATTATATTTAATTTTTACAAATGATTTACTCAATTTTATGAATAATATCCAACCCGA
Organism: Mythimna impura; assembly: GCA_905147345.3. Taxonomy (NCBI): domain Eukaryota; kingdom Metazoa; phylum Arthropoda; class Insecta; order Lepidoptera; family Noctuidae; genus Mythimna; species Mythimna impura. The sequence continues at coordinate 13,342,068 of LR990357.1, read as the reverse complement.
CGCAGGGCTTGTAATGTTTGCAGATGATACAAACGCCATAATCGGGTCGCCAAATTTAAACGAGTTGGCAGAAAATGTTAATATGTGCTTAAAAAATCTTTCTGTTTGGTTTACAGCAAATGATTTAATAATAAACCCAAATAAAACCCAAGTTATGTTGTTTAAAACAACGTCACGTAACAAAGACAACATAAATGTTACGTTTGAAGGGAATAATATTGGTCTAATAAACGATGTTAAATTTTTAGGAGTTTACATAGATTCCTTATTAAATTGGAAAAAAGAGCTCACCACCATTGATTCCTCAATATCTTCAGCTTGCTACGCGCAAAGAAACCTCAGGGACGATATTGATTTAAAGCAGCTAAAAGCAGTATATTACGCATTGGTAGAATCCAGGTTACGATACAGCATTATGTTCTGGGGGAGCAGTTACGGGTATAATTGCCGAAGAGCATTCATACTCCAGAAACGTGCATTAAGAACGATTGTTAGAATCCCACAACAAGAATCTTGTAAAGATTATTTTAAAAAGTTGGGCATATTAACGGTACCAAGTTTATATGTTTCAGTACTACTCAGTCACTTTGCTAAATACATACACGAGCACGAATCACAAGAAGAACGTGAACTTAGAGAAAACACTAGAAGAAATGTTATGAAAAACAAATTTGTACCTAAATTCAATATTGCGAAACATTGCTCTAAATACCAAGCAGTAGAATTATTTAATAGGTTGCCTACTGACTTGAGGTCATTGATTTATAAAGGTACTCTATTCAAAGCAAAACTTAAATCATTCTTGTTAAACAAATGTTTATATTCTTTATCTGAATTGGAGACAAATGATGGTAAATAGTTTTTATATTTTCAGTAATTTACATATTTTTATTCTCCATTTAATTATGACACAAATATATTCAATGCATTATTTGACTTCTTGAGATTTACTTATAATCATTTGACATAATAATATTTACAATTTATTCATATATAATGACTATTTACAATTTTTTGACATCATATTTATCATGATACTATAGTGAATTTTTTGTTGAATATCGATTATAATTATGAATTACTGACTATTATTAATTGAATATTGACTATTATTTGTTGATTATTTGTTAGTAATTATTGCTCTTGATTTACTTAGTGTTAATTTACTGTTTGAAATTTACTATGTATTATTTATGGATGTTATGAATTAATTAGTATACGATAAAATTCAAACACAATGAAAATTGTTATATGAATAAATAAATAATAAAAAGATTAGTGCGGAAAAATCGCTCGGGTGTCACCACTGTGTGGACTGCTCGGAGGACACGATGGAGCATACGGTAGAGGTGTGCCCTGCTTGGGCAGAGCACTGCCGTGTTCTCGTGGGGGCGATCGGTGGCAACGATCTCTCGCGCCGGGCCTTGGTACCTACAGGCCAGCGAGCGAAGGGAAGAGGAGTGGCATTCAGTCGCCTACTTCCGCAAAGCAGTAATGCTCTAGCAAAGGAGGCGGCCGCACGCGCGAGGCAACGGCCCTCACGCCTCAGCTGCCGGGATCCCGATCCCAATTTCCGGCCACCGTAGGCGCAGGCTTACGGACGGCGAGCAATGGGTAGCTTCTGAAAGGGAAACCCGGCCCTGGAATAAAAGGCAACAAAGGAACTAGGAGTGGGTTTTAGTCAGTAAAAGTCTGACACGAAAGGGCGGGAGATGTCATTGGATTCCCCCCTAAAAAAATATATATTATGTTACTAGAAATAGGGACCAATTAGTTCAACCAGGTTTCAGACTAACTGAAGTAGCCTCATCTTTTATAGGATTTAAAATGTTACAAAAAAATACCTCATCACATAATATTAGCATTGATACTCTATGCAGGCAAGCATACCTATATAAAGTTGGATTCATTAATATAATCCATATTGAAGATAAAAATTGCTGGCTCTGCACTACCACTAGGGCTCACAAACTAATTTACTAATATTTAAAAAAAAAAGTTACGTTCCCTTAGAAATTATTTCTGTAGGTATAGAAGGCACGATCACAAACGTGTAAATTCAGATACACAAGAAACCCAGACCCGGAACAACTGTTGTAAGACAAACAAATATTATTTTGTTTAATTAGAAATTGGTTAGCATTTGGAAACATTGTTAGACCCGATGAAGATTGTACAGCAATGTTTGTTTTGTATAAATTCTATTTCTGTAGTGTTATAAAAGGTTTAAAAGAGTGTTAATTGAGTTCTTTGCACATTCTCTTTCATAGAGATTTACTCAAATACACTACTTTTTTTTTTATTGACCGATAATTCAAAAGGACATAGGTCTTTCTCAAGTGTCGCCACAACGACCGCTCCTGTGTGCCTCGTATCCATCGGATACCCGAGACCCTCACCAGGTCATCGGTACACCTTGTGGGAGGTCTACCAACGCTGCGTCTTCCGGTATGTGGTCGCCCTTCCAGAACCTTTCAGCCTTATTGACCATCGGTTTTGTGAGCAATGTACCACTGCCACTTGTAAATGGTTCAGTTGAAATAAATGCTATAACTGTTTTTTAACCGACTTTAAAAAGAAGGAGGTTCTATGTTCGGCTGAATGTATTTTTTTTTTAATGTATGTTCACAGATTTCTCGGTCAATTATGGACTGATTTTGAATTATTATTTTTTTATTGAAAGTATGTGCTTCCAAGTTAGTTCCATAGAAATATTGTTATGATCTGATCATGAACATTGAAGATATGGAACAGAATTCCTCATAGGATCACAGCAGAACTGTCATAACAAGTAAAATTGCTTTGTTTATACGTGTAGTCGATGACTGACTAAAAGAAGAGGGGGAGGGGATATATCGCACTGATCTGATGATGAAGCCGGAAGTTAGGCACCGGAACTCTGTAATAAATGAATGTAATCTAACCGTGTTTGGGATTATTAGAATTGTGGCATGCACTCTGGCTATAATGTATTTAAGTTTGGTTGAGGGGTACTTTTTAGTAGTGGTACCATAACTAAAAAGTGTAAAATAAAAAACTTTTTACAAAAAAAATACAACCGACTTCAATGTAAAAAAAAACACTGCAAAGTGCAAAATTACTTTAATTTCGAAAGTCGGTGTTTCTATAACAGCTCAGCAGCTTGTGTGCTTGTGTTCAGCTTTGACTCTTCGTTATTTAACATCGACTTCGATATTAAAGTTATTTTGCACTTTTTAGTTTATTTTGTGTTTTTTTTTTTGCATTGAATTGGTTGTATTTTTTTATAAAAAGTTTTTTATTTAAGAAGTGGTCATTTGTTGTCGTGGGAGAGACGTTGGCCATGCGCACCGACGTTACCACTTTTCTGCATATCATTAAATTATAAATTTAATATCATTAAATTATTGTTTTCTCTTGACGTACTACTTATCAGTTTCCATAAATTAATATTATACAGTCCACTATCACTTCATCAATTTACTGTTGTTTTATTAATAATTCTCTGTAATTCTATTACCAGCTATAGGATATATTCCTCGCCTTTGTATAAGTTTTGACTAACTTGTTCATCCAGTATTCGCAAGCGCTATTAGAAAGCGTGAAATCATTCCCGAACCGGGAAAAGTGTTATAAGGTTTTTACATCTGTAATATTTCAGATGCACCCCGAAGTATGAATTTCTGTCTAGTTTATATCAATAGAATCACCTTTTATTAGATGAGACATAAATATAAACGGTGATGTAAACTGTCGCACTCTGCGACGGTTTGATTCGAGGACCGGGACTGTTCTTCAATTAATTACTTGATATATATATAAATCCTTATACTTTTCTTCAATCACACACATCACGCACATCGCGGTACAATGGTTATGTTCGAACTGAAAAAACTAGACATTTCTTTGTTCTACTCAATTTTAAAACCTATTCTAGAACAACAAAATCCTTAAAAGTATATTTTATATGCCAGTTCGTTAGCCTAACTCATGCGATCTCCTTTCGATATCACAGTACCATAGTTACAGCTGCTCTAACCCTTGAGGAAATTCAGGCGTCATTTTACGATATAGAAGAAAAGGCTCAAAATGATGCTAGCGTTCAGGTATACTCATACTATTTGCCTGTAACATTATCTCTACCTTTATCCAACCGTCAAGTACGTATTAGGGGGCATTCAGGACCCCTACCCTCAGGACACATCGAAAGGGTTTAAGATTGGAAAAATGCGCCGCCTTGCAATGATAAGGGGTTGTAACAATTGAAACCACAATTTACAGGCTTAGGTACCTGCACCACATTGAAGAATTGGAAGCCATATTTTACGATAAGCCCTCTATTTTAACACAGTATAGATTGGTTGCTGTAAAATAATATATGTAGAATGAGGTGTGAAGTAAAGCTCTGAAAGAACAAAAAATAATTTTATTTTATTCAAATGCCTTATCTGAAAAACTATTTTTGATCATTGATAAGCTCACGTTTGATCATTATCTCACCTGATGGTAAGCGATGTTGTGGTTGACTATTGAACACGCTTACCTAGAAGTAACCTTTCACTCTTGACTTAAAGACCCCTAGATTGTCTATCAGCAAACAGACTACAGTAAGAACTTCAAACTCCATAGCTGTAGGTACGCATTGGGCACGCCATAATTATGGCGATAAGTCCCCTCTTTGAGGAGTGGCTGGAGAGACCTCGCGGCGTCTTTACCTTCCGCATGACGCAGATCCTCACCGGACATGGTAAGATCGGGAGGTTCTTGCACCGGATTCGTGCGCCCGGAGGACACGGTGGAGGTGTGCCCCGCCTGGGCAGAGCACCGCCGTGTCCTCATGGGGGCGATTGGCGGCAGCGACCTCTCGCGCTGGGCCTTGGTACAGGCCATGGTCCGGAGCGAGGAGGAGTGGCAGGTGGTCGCCTCCTTCTGCGTAGCAGTAATGCTAACAAAAGAGGCGGCCGATCGCGTGAGGCCAAGGTCCTCACGCCCCAACCACCGCTGGTATTCCGATCCCGATTTCCGGCCACCGTAGGCGCGGGCTTGCGGACTGCGAGCAATGGGTGGCTCATCGTCCGATCGTCCGGTAACCGTCCGGACCGGACCCAAGTCGTCGACGGCGCGTACTGTTCCATGCGCGCCTCAAGGAGATGTCAGCAAACGTAGGGTAGGTTAGGTAGTAGGCAGCAGCCCAGCAGGGTCGAAGCCTACTAGGGCTATGGGTGATGCGAAAGAGATCCCGGGGCCCTGGAAAAATGGCAAAGAAGGAACAGGAGTGGGTTTTTAGTCAGTAAAAGTGTGACACTATCTCCCGCTCCGCTCAAGAGCGGGGGATGTCATTAGATGATTTTCCCACCCGGAAAAAAACAAAAAAAGAAATAGCTGTACGCATAATCAAGCACGTATGTATATATAGGATGTCTATGGGTCATAATTGACTTACCACTTAGGCATCTATATTAAAAAGTATTATAATAATATATTTGGATTCATTTTTCCACCTTAGGTACTGTTTATTTCTTCATGTTGCGGTTTTTTCATAAGAAAGTTCTAGGGGGGTTCAAATCCCCTAAACCTCTATTTTATTATACCATACCATATATCGTCGGTGCGCATAATAAGTGTTTCCATAACGTTTTGTAGCTGTTAAAATATAGTTTAATCTAAACCATTTATTGAGAGCTCATTTATAAATTCAAACCTAAATATAAATTTGTTTTGTTTTAATTTAGAGTTTGCTCTTCAAACACATCAGCTCCTACTTTTTAAGTAAAGTTAACCTGTCCCTTTAGGGAAACAGAGATAATAATTTAAACCACTCGCAGAGTAGTTTTAGGGGCTTTTAATGGAATAAAAGCAGTTTGAATTTTTTACTCCGTTTTCGGGGCAGGAAATGGGTTAAAATAATAAACCTTGCTGAAATGTTTTTCGCATTGCCTTTTAGGGTTTTCATCCATTTTTTTTAGTTACAAGTCTTTTCGTTGAAAAAACTTTTCTGTAAAATTTTACTATTTTTGTGGCCTCACTGTTCAACATACATTGTATTTATATGGTGCTCACCAGTTATGGTTTATCTTTTGTATTCATAATTGGGTTAGCTAGCAAGTAATTGAATTGCGCTTGATATATCTTGGTCGTCTTTATGAAATTAGTACGTTGGACGTAGACGATCCATCTCCTTGGTCAATTACCAACAAAATATAATAATTTTCAATAGCATTCTCGTAAGGTACACAACCTAAGTGCATGAATGATCAGATGTATAAACAGTATAGAAGCAAAAGAATTAGGTATATGAGAATCTCAGCCGGTGGCGATTCTGCAGAATGGTTAGAAAGAGTTACCGTGGCCCTGGAACGCAAAAGGTATCTGAATTAACATGGTGGGTTTTCTACACTAATATAATAAAAAGGTAAAGTTTGTTCTTTTTTTATTTTTTTTGTTTGTAGGAAGTAATCTCTGAAAGTACTGCCCACCTAGCCAAGTTACAACCGTTTCGCGTCGAATTCCGTTCTCCAATCGGTAACGCCTCGGTGTCAGCAATTGTAGAAATTGATAGGTTGGTAGCCATGTTGACGCGCCTGAGCCGGCCGCTCGTTCTACAATAACAAAGGATGTAGCGTTAAACATTGTAGAAACGATAACAATTCATTCTATCGTTTTAAACGGATGTGAACTTGGCTACGAATTTTCTATTCGTTTTTTCTGACTTAACGTTGAGATGATGTCATTCCCATTCATTTGATTAGTTTTCGACTAGCGTTAACGATTGCAGATTATCGACTTGGCTAGGGGTGCTGGTCCGATTGCTACAATTTTTTCACCGAGAGAAAGCTGCTTTATTGCTGAGTGGCATAGGCTATATTTTATGTACGCGGGCGATGCTGCGGGCAAAAGCTAGTAGTCAATAAAAATTTTAAAACTTCCTCTCGCTTCGCTCAGAGCGAGAAAAGGTCTTTGGCTGACCAAAAAAAAAAGAACAGGAGGCGATCCTCCCTACCATCATGGGTCGAAAGCGTGAATTGAAGTATGCAAGGAAGATAAGTAAAAATGTTTAAAGTTTTAACGTTTTATAAGAGACATAATCCCTCTCCTAGAGAGAGGAGGCCTGTGTCCCAGCAGTGGGAACATTAAAAGGCTGCATAAGCTAAGCTAAGCTAAGAGACATAATATCAAGTCTACAACAAACAAAGTGCTTGAAACATTTATCATGAAAGTCACAGAAACAATTCTTCACACTTCACTTAAAATTCCAATTGTAACTCTGTACGGGATGAGTAAAGGGCGCACTGCAGACACAGTTGCCACAGTTACCATGGTAACCGAAGGCACTTAAACAGGGGGAGGCTCAATATGAACTGCACCATTTGAATTTCAAGTGCTATGCAAAGCGAATCCGATCTGAGGATCCGTGGAGATCGCTTTAATGTGCTTTGGTAAACACGGATATTATTGTTTCACTCGAATACCAATTGTTCTTTGTGGTTTTGGACTGGACTTTAGTGGACAGAAGAAAGTAATTGGTAAGATTGCAGAAGTAGGAAGTCTAAGCTACCTGTAAGGAATAAGTGGGTATGGTGGTTGAGTTTTACATGTAGAAAGCGGGAACGTTTGAAGGAGCTAATGTGGCTCTAGAACAAAAAAGGCTATAAAGGAACAAATAGGTTTTATACAATAAAAATATGACACTCACTCTCACTCAGCCTAAAAGCGAAAAAAGATATTTGGTGATTTCTACCTCAAAAAAATGTAGTAAAAATAAATATGCTTCAAGCTAAAACAGTGATGTGAAAAATAAAACAATCAAATTTGTTAGAATAATAAAATGCCGAAGTAAATGAAAATGGCAAATAGATATGGGTAAGAGGTGGGTAGGGCACATTGCTCTTAAAACGTTCTGGAGTGGTGACCGCGCACCAGAAGACGTAGCGTTGCAAGGCCTCGTGGGAATGCGATGGATGCAAGACGCACAAGACCGTTCGTTATGGTGACAGTTGGAAGAAGGTCCAGCCATGTCTATGTGTAAAAGACAATGTTCAAAATGGCCCTGTGCAATGAAGAGTATGAGAATATACGATAATTAATCGCCTATTTTATTATATAAGTTGCAAATACTTCTGTATCACGGACTAGCTGTATTCCAAAATGTATTTTTAATAGAATTTAATGCGACTAATAACATTACATCGCCATCTTCACCTATGTCGTGTCAAAAGTCAAATAGGGATGTCCGATCAATTATAATCGATCGATTGAATTATTAATCGATCGATTGTGTTTTTTTTTCTAAAGTGTAGTTTTAAAAACCTAATAAAATACTTTATGAATGCAGTCATACAAAATAAAAAAAAATAAAAAAATAAAAAAAAAAAAGGAAAGGGGGAGATAGGAGGGGGGATAGGTAGTAAGAATAATATTATACAATAATCAAAACTTCTTTATTTCTATACAATCATTCAAACTAATTCATTATTTACGACAATTAATACAAAAATAACGCTCCTTTTGCGGTTCATTAAACTTCAAAATACTTATTTTTACTAAACACATCACAATTACCTAATGTTTTATTTAAAAAACAATATTGCAAACTAGATACACATGTCATTATATATTATTATTACCAGTATAGAAGAGTGTTGTTATATATAAAATAAACCATTGTCATACATACTTGTAATGTTTATATGACAAAGTAGATGTAACAGACTGTAATAATTTAAGACCACAGTAAATCATAATCAAAAAATCGATTAATGGTGTCGTATTACATCCCTAGTTTTGCCGGTGAACGTGTCATTGTTGATATAAATATTGTAGGACTAGGTTTTAAAAAATCACTTATTACCATCTAATTGGTAAAGCTGGTATCCTATGCACACCGTTCAGGCATAGGGACGCTGTTTCTACTCATCTCATTCCAAAACGAATGCTACGAATTCAGTTACCTACCTATGTTGATTAGTTTAATGTATATTAATTTTGCACTTGCATCCATTTTTTAGAAAAATAACTGCATAGGTACCTAATTATCTAGGTAGGTATTATGATATTACTTTTCAGTTTCTTAAAAATTACTCAGAGCTATGAAAAATCATGGTAGGTACCTACATTTAATATTCGTTGTTATGGTTAGATTATAACCTCAAAATCTGATACTTTTTTTGAAATATATCTTTTCTGCAGCTAGTCCGCTATAAAAACAAGATCTTTTATGAGTCTCCAAATGATAGAGAATACAATACATAATTATCCGATGCTCTTGGCTCCAGGGCCAACAATGTATGGACGCAGAGCAATGTCCTTTTACAATGATGACGGTGATGAAATAGATATGTTGGAAGAAAAAAATTACCACAACAATTGAATCAAGAAGGACCAAGACTAAATTGATTAAGAACAGGCTAAATGATTACAACACTGCCCTGCCCTAACTCTACTTCAAAAACTGCACCAGATCAAAAAATTATACAAAAACAAGTACCAGAATTAGTACGCTGTAAACAATATGAAGTAAAACTAACATCACAATGTAAATTCTACCTGTAATTGATCATTACGTCGTGAACGGTCCGCAAACAATTGTAAGAGGATCTGTTTCAGTCACAGAGCAAGGAATAGTCTAGAGACGGCAGTATCTAAGAACTACATATATTAATATTATAAAGAGGTGATACTAATATTACAAAGAGGTGGAATTCGTAACTTTGTATGTAGAGGGTAATCTCTACTTTATCACTGAGTCACATAGGCTGTATATTGTCTAGTTTCACACAAGTGTATCCACTGGCAGAAGCTAGTAACTAATTAAATTCAAGGCACATAACAATTGCCGACTTAACAGCATTCCTAGCTTGGCGAAGTGATGACATGCTTGTTTTTTTTATACCATTTTGATACAAAATAGCTAGCGGCCCGACTGATGATAAGTGGTTATGGCCACCTATGAGCCATTTGCAGTACTAAGTGTACATCACGTTTTGAGGAGTGATTTTAGAGTTGCTACGGGATCCTTAGTTGTTACGGCAAGTGCGAGTCGGACTCCATAGGGTTCCATAAAATCTTAACTATGAAAACAGTTTGATTCCCGAATTGAGTTACAAGTTTTTTCCGAATCGCAAAAAAAGGTTTTTTTTTTGTGACGTAACTACAAATTTACAGTTTTTTCCTACATTTGTTCTATGAGATCTTGCTTCATGCCAAATTTCAGGAGTCTAGGGCTACGAGAAGTACCCTATGAATTTTGATTGCCTTGAAACTGTCGAAATTCACGTTTTTTGTGACATAAACAAGCGTATCTTTTCTTTCCGTCAACTCAGAAATTTGACTTTTTCACAGTTTCAAGGGACCGCAAACGTGAGTATATGGTTTTAATTTCAACTCGATACCTCTACGCGTTTCCGAGATAAAAGGTCTTGCCAGACAGACAGACGGACAACAAAGTGATCCTATAAGGGTTCCGTTTTTTTCCTTTTGAGGTACGGAACCCTAAAAAAGAGGTACACCACATACGTTGCTATTTTGAAGAGTCTTCAATCTTTGTTTGTAGCTAAACAAGTAGGTATACAGGTCATGTCCGCAGAAAGAGCTAAGCATAGAGATTCCTTAATTACCACATCTTGCAGGTGAATGCTTAAAACGATCATGCACGTAGTACATCGAATTGGTATGGAAATCTGGGAAATATCTGTGCTGAAACCACAGACCATGGGGATCCATGGTCTGTGGTTTCAGCCCACTATGCTGACACGAACAGAAACAAACGATATAGATATTGGAATTGCATCTCATCGCGTTATTATGTTTTTAATTAATATCTTTGTTCTCTCAATTGCATTGTTTTTCTAAAGAATATTTCTTTTGTGAGTAATATCTCTTTCGTTTTCTCAGTGAATGAGAGATTTTTATCTCTAAAGGCATATATGTATCAGGGTGTAAAATCCCGCACTATCTGACCTCCACCACTCAGTTTGAGTAACACGATACCTCTTAACAAGACTGAGGTCCCATTTCTTGACATCTGATTATCCATAATTAATGTTAAAGATCTGCAAGTATTAGCCGGTATCAATGGTTAACCGTGCTTTCCGAGGCACGGAGGAATCGCGGTACTTTAAGATGGGCACCGATCCACAGACGGTCTCCTCGAGCACAGTATAGATATATGGAGCAGTACTGAAACTACCTACAAATGTTCGAAACGGCTCACTCACGGCATACGCATCGACGAGACTCCTAAGCGGCATTCGCTACTGACAGGACCGCGAGAAACGAGTACGGAAACTACCTACAAATGTTCGAAACGGCACAATCACACAAACATACGCATCGACGAGACTCCTAAGCGGCATTCGCTACTGACAGGACCGCGAGAAACGAGTACGGAAACTACCTACAAATGTTCGAAACGGCACAATCACACAAACATACGCATCGACGAGACTCCTAAGCGGCATTCGCTACTGACAGGACCGCGAGAAACGCTTAGGAGTCTCGTCGATGCGTATGTTTGTGTGAGTGTGCCGTTTCGAATATTTGTAGGTAGTTTCCGTACTGTTCCATATATCTATACTGTGCTTCGAGTGTTACTTAACCTTAGGGGATCGGCCCGTGCGGCTGTTATTGTTTTAACTTCGGGCTTCTCGCAATCTATACATCTACACATAAATATAAATGAAATTGAAGTGTCTGTATGTAATATCAAATTAACATTTTTTTACTAAATGCATATGAAAATACTAGCTTCTGCCAGCAGCTTCGCCTGCGTGAATGTAGATTTTTTCTTACAAATTTATACCCGCGTTTTATCCCCCCTTAGGAGCTGAATTTTGGGAAATCGTTTCTTAGTGCTCGCCTACTTACGTCATAAAAGGAAACCTTGCGCAAAATTTCACGATCCTTGCTGACACTACTGGGTTTCGCCAGTTTCGCCTGTATGTTGTATGTCAGTCAGTTTCTATTTTTATATATAATATAGATATTCGATACCTATAACAAAAACGTAATTATTTAAATTTTGGTAAGTCTGTCTGTCTGTTCGTTCTGGCTAATCTCCGAAACAGCTGGACTGATTTTACACTGATATATAGTTGATGTTATAAGGAGTGACTTGGTTACTTTTATTTTATAAAAAGAATTAGGGTTCCACCAAAAAAAAACTTCCTTAAATTAAGACCTAATGGCAATGTGCTATTTTAGGAGTCGTGACGTGGACTAAGTCGCGGGCCTTGTTATCTAACACAAATGAAACAACGCTCAAGAGATACGAAAACAATACAGAAGGTGTATTTAGACCTAAACAAATACCTTTATAACTGAGCAAGTAGGTATGTATTGTCAAAATTAGGGGCAAACGTAACTTGTGACAAGGGTAAAAATTCTGACTTGACGTATGAATTACGAGTTAGAGGTGTATTAATTTTTTTTGGTAATGTTTTTGACTTGAATATCCTTTAAGCCATGTCTTAGTATAAATATTTAATTTTTTTACCATTACAATATAGATTTACCTACACATTTTAATGTTTTTTTTAGTATTTCGCAAACTTCACACTACAATAAAATTCTCAGTTACATTTTACTGAGATGGCGCCTGTTTCAAAGATTCCAAATATTGTACAGTTGCGCAGACACTTGAGATACAAAACTACACCAATTTTACATCACAATATCCACTAGGAATCAATTTGCGATTTAAATAGTCACTTGACTTGACTCGAATAAATCCCGCCAATAACAATGACTCAGGCACCAGCTATTTGTCTAATACAAATGAAAATAAAACAACGCTCGAGGGATAAGAAAACAATACAGAATGTGTATTTGGACTTAAACAAATATGTATGTAACTGAGCGAGTAGGTAGGTATATTTGTCAAAATTACTGGCAAATGTAACTTGTGACAAACGTAGGTAAATGCTTTACTTTTTCTAATTTTCTGACCCGGTGACGTATGAAATAAGCTCTGTCCGTTTAAATATTAATAGTGTCTTCAACCGACCATGTAGTTTGCTCTCGTTCGTGAGTAAGATAAAATATTGGAGATACGGATCGAGAACAGTACTTATTTGTATCGGTGAATAAATATTTGGCAGCGTAGATGCGTGATACTTATCGGTTTCCAATGTCATTATAGCTGGCCTGACCTGTCATGTTAAGATCTCAAACACAAAAAAAAACAAACAAATAAACAACAAATAACACCAAATAAAGTTTAACTTTTTTTAGGGTTCCGTACCTCAAAAGGAAAAAAACGGAACCCTTATAGGATTACTTTATTGTCTGTCTGAATATTTGTCTGTTAAGACCCTTTATCTCGGGAACACGAGGTATCAAGTTGAAATAAAATCAAATACTCAGATCTGCGGTCTCTAGAAGCTGTGAAAAAATCAAACTTATGTTTATATTGCAAAAAAACGTGTATTTTGACACTCAAAGGAATCAAAATTCATAGGGTACTTCCCGTAAACCTAGAATCCTGAAATTTGGCATAAAACAACATCTTATAGCATAGGTATAGGAATAAATCTGAAAACAGTAAATTTGATGTTACGTCACAAAAAAAAACCCACTATACTTTTTCTGCGATTCGGAAAAATCTCATTGGTAAGATTGTGAGGCACCCTCGGTGCGCGTGTCCAACTCGCACTTGCCCAGTTTGTTATTGATAGGTTTGCGTTTGACCGCTATCTCATCTGATGGTAAGTGATAATATGAGCACGCTTGCCTAGTAGCAACCTATTCACTCTTGACTTACTCGTAAAGACTCCTAGGTTGTAGCTTTCACGGAACATAGACTCCGGCAGGGGATTCCACTCCTTAGCTGCACGCACAATAAATGTGTCCCTTAAACTATTTTGTAAGTATGGATGGAATTTCCACCATTCCACCATAGAATTACATTGTGCAATTCCGATGCACACTCCCCGATATGTTAACGATAGAAAACCGGCAGTGTTTCCTGATAGCTACAATTTAGGGGTCTTTAAGTCAAGAGTGAATAGACTACTTCTAGGCAAGCGTGCTCCATCGTCGACCACATCATCGCTTGCCATCAGGTGAGATGGTGGTCAAACGCGAGCCTATCATTAATAAAAAAAAAAGGCTAACAACTCGGCGCCGAAGTATAAAAACCGGCCTAGTGCAGGTCGGACTCGCGCACAAAGCGTTCTATATCTTCTGTAGCACAAAATCACGTTTATTGTATGGGAGCCCTCATATATATTTATTTAATTCTGTTTTTTAGTATTATTTGTTGTTATAGTGGCAACAGAAACACATCATCTGTGAAAATTTCACTGGTGATACACACAGACGGACGGACGGACAGCGGAGTCTTTGTAATAGGGTCCAGTTTTTACCCTTTGTGTACAGAACCCTAAGAAGTTGGAATTAAAACTATAGCGGTTATAGTAAAAAAAAAACAAATGAATTTGTAGTACGTTTAAAGAATTGCCTTCACATTTTAATTTATGGAACATTTGTGCGTCCGGTATGGTTGGCGCATTGGCGCATGGTTGAAGTTCGATTCCCGCACGAAGCTAATATTTATATGTCATATATATGTATATATATTTTTTTTAATTGACACAAACTAGTGATTGACTGCGATCCCACCGGATGGTATGCAGTTATGCAATCTTTGATGAAGGCGCACTAGTTTATTAAGAGCCTATTCACTCTAACCTTGAAGACACCCAAATTATAATCGGATGGAAAGACCTCAGCAGGCAAATTGTTCCAGTCCTTCGATGTACGTGGTATAAACGACGAGGCGAAATGCTTAGTCCGGACCGTAGAGGTTTCAACAAAGTAAGGGTTGATACACGCCGTACGTCGGGTTGTCCGATGGTAGAAATGAGATGACGGAATCAAGTCATGTAATTCCCGCGCCATGTTGTATTTCACATTATCAACTAGATAGTTGTTCCAGATGATTGTGTATGTCTATTTAAATGACAATCACGATACAGTAGTCATTCTTAGACTAACGTTTCTTTTTTAAAGAAAATATATTTATTTATTACATTTTAATAATTTAAAGAAAACTTATAGCAAAAACAAAAGTAAGACTTTGCTAGTGTCACCTTTCCGCAATTGTATCGCATCTCTAAATGATGTCAGCTAAACTAAAACTCTTGATCGACCTTACAGTTTCAAAAGAAGAACCACTTAAAAAAAACTGGGCAAGTGCAAGTTTTTTTTTTTTTGTAGGTTTTTTTTTTTAGGTGGGAAAATCATCTTATGACAAATCCCGTCTTGGGCGGAGCGCAAAATAGTGTCAGACTTTTACTGACTAAAAACCCACTCCTGTTCCTTCTTTGCCTTCGTCCCAGGGCCCCGGGTTTCACTTTCACACTACCCGTGGCCCCAGTAGGCTTCGACCCTGTTGGGCCCCTACGATTTGCTGACATCTCCCTGAGGCGCGCGTGGAACAATACGCGCCGTCGACGACTTGGGCTCGGTCCGGACGGTTACCGGACGATCGGACGGCGAGCCACTCATTGCTCGCCGTCCGCAAGCCCGCGCCTACGGTGGCCGGAAATCGGGATCGGAATCCCGGCGGCGGTTGGGGCGCGATCGGCCGCCTCCTTTGCTAGCATTACTGCTTCGCAGAAGGAGGCGACCGCCTGCCACTCCTCCTCGCTCCGGACCATGGCCTGTACCAAGGCCCGGCGCGAGAGATCGCCGCCGCCGATCGCCCCCACGAGGACACGGCGTTGCTCTGCCCAGGCGGGGCACACCTCTACCGTATGCTCCACCGTGTCCTCCGGACGGTCCACACAATGGCGGCACCCAGGCGTTTCTTCCGCACGAATTCGGTGCAGGAACCTCCCGAACTTACCATGTCCGGTGAGGACCTGCGTCATGCGGTAGGTAAGGACGACATGTGGTCTTTCCAGCCACTCCTCAAAGAGGGGACTTACCGCCATAATTGTGGCGTGCCCAGCACTGGGTTGCGACAGTCGCTGTCACCATTCCACCATGAGGGCAAGTGCAAGTTGGACTCGCGCTCTGAAGGTTCCGTACAAATTTACCTATGTAAATAGTTCAATTTCGAAATGGAGTCTCGGAAGATGTTTCCGAATAGAAAAAAAAATGGTGACGTAACAACAAATTTACAGTTTTCAGATTTATTGCTATACTTGTGTTATAAGACCTTGCTTTATGTCAAATTTCAGGATTCTGGGTTAACGGGAAATACCCTATAAATTTTGATTTTCTCGAGAGTATCGAAATGTACGTTATTTGCCACATAAACCGAAGTATATTTTTTTCTCGTTAACTTTCAAGTTTGATTTCTTTACAACTTCAAGAGTCCGCAGACTTAAGTATATGGTTTTAATTTCAACTCGATACCTCCACGCGTACCCGAGATAAAAGGTCTTGACAGACAGACAGACGGACGGACAAACAACAAAGTGATCTTATAAGGGTTCCGTTTTTTCCTTTTGAGGTACGGAACCCTAACTATCCTTTTGTCGCCAAACAACAGTAGGTATACAATTCATAGTTCCACCATATCAACCTCTTCAATATCCATTATCATAATACTAGAATATGCAAATGACTATCAACTTGATGACAACAGCGCACTAATAGATTAATCGCTGCGCGACACGAAGCGACAAAGCGACAAATTCAATGTCGAATCCAAATCAATTAACTAGGACCAATTTGAGCGAAGTTGGACGATGCAATTAGAGATGTCGGACTGTCGAGCTATCTGACCGAAGTAAGACTAGTCCAATATTAACTACGTACAGGCTGTCCAATAACGATTTTCATTGGTTAACCATCTATAATAGTTCACTTACGTTACGAATAGTAATTTAATGACAAACTATGATAGAAGAAAGAAAACAAAGGAACTAATGAAATCAGTAGAGCTTCTACTCAGTAGAAGAGCCGAAGATTTGTATACTGTGTTATTAGGAATTTTTTTTTCGTTTGGGAAAATCATCTAATGACATCCCCCGCTCTTGGGCGGAGCGGGAG
The DNA here is from genome assembly GCA_905147345.3 of Mythimna impura. Lineage (NCBI taxonomy): Eukaryota > Metazoa > Arthropoda > Insecta > Lepidoptera > Noctuidae > Mythimna > Mythimna impura. The sequence goes on along the minus strand of LR990357.1, from coordinate 13,325,091 downwards.
ATAGTGTCAGACTTTTACTGACTAAAAACTCACTCCTGCTCCTTCTTTGCCATTCTTCGAGCGCCCCGGGGATCTCATTCGCATCACCCATGGCCCCAGTAGGCTTCGACCCTACTGGGCCCCTACGGTTCTGACATCTCCTCGAGGCACGCGTGGAACACTACGCGCCGTCGATGACTTGGGCTCGGTTCGGACGGTTACCGGACGATCGGCAAGCCCACGCCTATGGTGGCCGGAAATCGGGATCGGAATCCCGCGATGGCCATTGCCTCGCGCGTGTGACCTCCTCCTTTGCTATCATTTTTGCTTTGCAGAAGGAGGCGACCGCCTGCCACTCCTCCTCGCTCCGGACCATGACTGTGTTTTTAGGTAAGGAATCATCAAATATATACTTCTTCTGATTAGAGTTAGCGAGAGAGAGTGTCAGACTTTTACTGACTGTAGGATGCCTTTTAGGACGAGTATCTACTGATAGATCTATCAGTCTGCCGATATGCTAGCGTGCTATCTGGAGAAGGTCAAAATTAAGATGGCATTTTGTACAACAGTTCGTTTATTAGGCACGTTTTAGCACTAGTTACAAAGTTACAATGAGGGATTGAATACAAGGTTACTTAACACACGTGGTTGCAAGTTACCCGGACTTGGTGTCGGGCGCGGAGCGACTCGCTAGCGCCTTGAAATTATGTGCCACGTAGGTGTATTTTGTGACGTCATAGTGTCGCTTAACCCAATCTGTGTTCTTTTAGTTGCCCTTTGCGTTTGAGTACCGCGGTAACGATAAGGCTAGAGTGAATAGGCTCTTGATAAACTAGTGCGCCTCACCATCAATGATTGCATCACTGCTTACCATCAGGTGGGATCGCAGTCAAGCGCTGGTTTATATCAATTAAAAAAAAAAAAAAAACTCTCTAAAAAGTCCCTTAGCCGAGGCAAAGTTTTCGTAGAATAGAATGGAATGGAATGGAATGGAATGGAATGGAATGGAATGGAATGGAATGGAATGGAATGGAATGGAATGGAATGGAATGGAATGGAATGGAATGGAATGGAATGGAATGGAATGGAATTGAATGGAATGGAATGGAATGGAATGGAATGGAATGGAATGGAATGGAATGGAATGGAATGGAATGGAATGGAATGGAATGGAATGGAATGGAATGGAATAGAATAGAATAGAATCGTCTGTCTGTCTGTCTGTCTGTCTGTCAAGACCCTTTATCTCGGGAACGTGTGGAGATATCAAGTTAAAAATAAACCAATATACTCAGATCTGCGGTCTATTGAAGCATTGGTCATCAAACTTTTAAGTTAACAAGAATGTCGCAAAAAAACGTGTATTTCGACACTCAAAGGAATCAAATATCATAGGGTACTTCCTGTTGACCCAGAATCCTGAAATTTGGCATAAAGCAAGGACTTATAGCACAGTTATAGGAATAAATTTGAAAACAGTAAATTTGTTGTTACGTCACAAAAAAAAACTTTTTGCTATTCGGACAAATCTTCGAGATTCCATTCGGGAATTGAACTATTTGTCATAAATAAGTTTGTACGGAACTTTCAGTTCGCGAGTGCGACTCGCATTTGACAATTTTTTTTTTGTTGATAGGCTTGCGCTTAACCTATATCTCACCTAATGGAAAGTGGCGATGTGGTCGACGATGAAGCACGCTTGTCTAGAACTAACCTATTCATTCTTGACAAATAAATCCACAGATTGTAGCTATCAAGAAACACCTCGTATATACAAAAAACAAAGTACACTCAGGCATCAAAGTACTTCTCCTCATCGCTGTCATTTGGAAACGTACCCAAAAGAGTGACAGCATTAAAATACCTACCTGGTACCTACATAGATAGGCCGATCTTTATGGCGATACTTCGAAGACCTATATCCAACAGTGGACGTCTTTCGGCTAAAATGATGGTGATGATGATGACTTCTTGTTCAACTGTCCCCAATAATACAATCAATTGAATTGATTAAGATATTTATTCACACGATCTTAAAAGATACAAAACTTGACGAATAACATAAACTTAAAATACTCTGATTAATGAACTTTAGGGAACCCAAAATGAAAATGTTCAATGTTTCATTGGATTAATTGTCTATTTTAATCAATTCTCTTTGCAACTCCTTCACAAAAAGCTTCAACGCCTCTGTCTGAATAAGGTTTCCCATCGAAAATACAATCGTTCAAGGATACAGTTATTAGAACGGTGAAACCTAAATCATGGCCAATTTTCTGAGAGCCAACTGCTGAGAATAAACTTGTACACAGCTTCGGTACTTTCATAACTGTGGTCCTTGGCTTCATAAATGAGTATTTTGGTCCTAGATCTTCAATTGTCATTGGAGCAAAAGGACCATCTTTTAACTTCTTTGCTGCTTCTATTGAAGTTTTACACAGTAATTTGGCAAGTCCTTTGCGTCTGTGTTGACGGTGGGTTCCGAGAAACATCAATTCGCACCAGCAATCAACATCATACCTGAGAAAATGAATTGGAGGAAACCTTATCTACTGTAGGTATATTTATTTAAGGTTCAAATTGCAAGACTACATAGGGTCCCCAAATTTAAATATTTGGGTCACTAGGTCACCGATCATTTAAATGATAATGTAGATATTGATAGGGAACGCAGGTCGATGGCTGTCCGTTGTAACATTCTGGTCCACAGGTTTGCACAGTGTACGAAATCAGTAAAGATCACGCTTTTTAAAGCATTTCGTCAATCTTTTTACACCTGCATCTTTTTACCCGAGGATCGGGTATTCGCAGCGGGCATACAGCGATCTGCGTATTTAATATAACAATTCACTCAGGATACTGTTGGGGCTGCCGTGACATTGCAGTGCGTCAGGGATATTTGCTGAGGCACGGGTCTTTACTTTCATTAGTTTTTAAGATATTATTACTAACAAAATATGGATCTCGTCCGAAATAAATGTTTATTATTATTATTATCAGTGAGACCAGTTGTGGCCGAGTGGTAACGGCGCCGACTTACGAGTTATATATAGGTCGTGGGTTCAAACCCAGCCAGGCGCATTACTTTATGTAATTTATTTAATCACCACTGCTCTCAAAACGGTGAAGGAAAACATCGTGAGGAAACCATGATCGTGAAGCATGTCCTAGAACCAAAAATTCGAAGACATGTGACATTCACCAATCCGCACTGGGCCCGCGTGAAAGAGGAGGCCTGAGTCCCAGCAGTGGGAACATTAAAAGGTTGTTTATGTTATGCCATGCTATTATTATTATAAAGCTTGTAGGTATGCGTCAATAGATAAGCAAATAATAGAACAAAGAAGTATGTCAATTAAAGAAAACCCATACAACAGAAAATCGTTTTCCTTAAATATTTTGAATGATCTTACCTCTTAGCAAAATCGCACTGTGTGTCAAGTTTTACCATCAAATCTATAAGGGCACGAGATGACGGTTGTTTGCAGCGTTCCTCTGAAAATATTTCAAAAAAGGTCTTCTCCGAATTCAAAGGTACTTCCTGAAAATTAAATATTATTTATTTATTATTTGGAACACCAACGACATATTAACAAGATGCTATACTGATAGGTAATTAAATAGACATTCGATTCTGTGCAAATATATCAATTAAAGGTGTACACAGCTTATACAAATTGACAACACTTATAAATTATTATTTTATAAATTGAATTAAATTAATATTGGATATAAATTACATAAGATTCGATAAGATTCTGGAAATAAAGTATTTGACAAGCATAAAATATATAGTGCGAAATATTTAAATAATTAAATTAAATTGTATTACAATTAAAATTAGAATTAAAACAAAGAATTAAATTAAAATGATGACTAGTTTCAAGATGACGAATTAATATTATCATGAAGAAGATCTGAATCTTTGTCAGTTTGTGATTCAAGACTGTTGAGGTACATCGGGGATAAGAAAAGATATAATACCTGCTATAAAATAATGTTGTGTGCATCAAAAGCGATGGGAAACTAGATTAGATAATACTATTTATAACTGTTATGTTTTTATCTTCAATACTCTTTGTTTATCTTAGTTTAAAATGAAATCTTTATTGCTTCGTAACCATTATCTCGTAAAACCAATGTCTTTATTACAATCGTAATCAAGATTAATTTGAACACCTAAATTCCATTGATCTCTTAAAAAATAATTGATTGTATAAGTTTGTTTTTATTTTAATGGTTTTGTGTTTTAAACTATTTTCCTGTCTTTCCTTCCGGTCACAATAGAAGGAATAGAATGCCTTTTGTCTAACTATGAGACAGTATAGGCTTAATATAATAAAAATAATAAATATGTTACCTGCAGTTTATTGAACACAACCGAAACTACTTCCCCACTCCTAACAGCGACAGCAACCAATGACAAGCCATCTAACGCTGCGTCTGCGCATAGCTCCAGTAACTCTTCTCCTGCTAAAGGATTCTTGTTTACTTCTGTACCATTACACACAGGTTCATCTTGAAAGAAATGTTCCATCATGAGCTAGAAACGAAAGAAAGAAATAAAACATGTTTATTTGACACAACTCACACAACTTAAATTTACCATATTAAACCGGACAACTGCGGTTCGGACTCGTGCACTGAGGGTTCCATACAAACTTACCTATGAAAACAGTTCAATTCCCGAATTGAGTTACGAAGACTTTTTGAAACGTGAATTCTTTTTTTGTGACGTAACTACAAATTTACAGTTTTTTGATTTTTCCCTATACATCTGCCATAAGACCTTGCTTTAAGTCAAATTGCAGGACTCTTGGTTAACGGGAAGTACCCTATGAATTTTTATTCCCTTGAAAGTGTAAACATACGTTTTTTGGAACATAAACGGTTAAAAAAGATACGACCGTTTCAATTAAACTTATGAAAGTTTGATTTTTTCACAGCTTCAAGAGACCGCCGATTTGAGTAAATGGTTTTAATTTCAACTCGATACCTCCATGCGTTCTCGTGATAAAGGGTCCTGCCAGACAGACAGACAGACGGACAACAAAGTGATCCTATATGGGTTCCGTTTTTTCCTTTGGAAGTACGGAACCCTAAAAAGAACAAAAGAACCAAAAAAAACCAAGAACAAAAAAGAAGAAGAATATCAAAGAAAAGTCGATAAATTACAATTATCAGTTCTCTAAGAACTTACTTTTAAGGCTCCTGGCATCGTAGCAGCTGAGAGAGATTCTACTCTGTATTTACCTACAACAATAATTAATGTGAGTATTTAGTGTGTATTTATAGTATTTAGTGTGTATTCAGTGTGTGTAATTAGTGTATCATAGCCTTTTTAAGGTTGACTAGTAGAGAATACCCCGCCGCTGTCCGCCTATGTACCAAAACTGTACCTACAGTATGTATAGTAGGGTTTTTTTTTCATCAAAATGAAATTGTTTCATTTATCTATTATATCTATTTTGATTAAATTTTATATTTTATTTAGGAAAATACAACAAATAATCACAAAAAACACAATACAAAAGAATTATCATTTTACAATTAAATTAAATGTCAAATGTAAATAAATAACCCGCCCCTGATCGTGGTCAAAAGTGCCCATAACACTGGCCGCATTACCTCGCTGAATAGCGATGGCCATCCTTTGCACCAAGAACGACCTGGACCGGGAGTCACCCGTTGCCTCCCCGAGCCTACGGCCCAAATCCCCCACAAAACACTTTGCATCCGTACCTACTCCAACTGCCCAGATTCTCCACAGTAACAGTCACAAAATGGTAAAGCTTATCCAAGGAAGCGAGAACAAGGGATCGGGTTTAATTTATAAATAAAGAATTTTAAGATTTTTTTACGTACTTACCACACTTTTTGGTACCAAAGCAAGCGAAATCTAAACAAAATCTTCTATATAATATATAGAAGATTTTGTTTAGATTTCGCTTGCTTTATTTTCTCTCTCTTTCTCTTTTTTGCTTATATTATAATAATAATAATATTCCACAACTATCACACAACGCCGTCTAGTCTCAAGCTAAGCAAAGCTTGTGTTATGAATACTAGACAACTGATAAACATACATATAAATTTCTAAATATATACATATTAAAGATAAATTACACCCAGACACAGAACAAATGTTCGTGCTCATCACACAAACATTTGTCCTGGGTGGGAATCGAACCCACGACCTCCGGTATAGCAGTCAGGGCCACTGACCACTAGACCAACAGGCCAGTCAACTATAAAATATAAAAATATAACACATAAATATGAATTCTTGATACTTAACATTTTTACTAACAGATTTTATAAACATTATAACTGTTAATCCAATATTGAATAGAAAAGATCCTGACATGCCTATTTAGACTTTCGTTTGAAGCTGGAAAAGTGCCGATTGCATGGAAGCAAGCTAACGTACAGCCCATGCCCAAAAAGGGTAGTCGGGCTGACCCAGCTAACTACAGGCCAATCTCAGTAACGTCCATTCTCTGTAAGACTATGGAACGTGTATTCGTGACATCCTAAGTGACCGACAATACGGCTATCGCCGAAATCGGTCAACTCGTGATCTTCTAGCGTATGCCATCCACATCTGGAGTGAGGCCATCGAGAAACACGGGAAAGCGCTTGCCGTCTCCCTCGATATCTCGAAGGCTTTCGATAGGGTCTGGCACGAAAGCCTTATTAGTAAGCTTCCTTCTTTCGGATTACCTGCTGGTTTGTGTGCTTGGATTGCAGACTTCCTGAGTGATCGGTCCATCCGAGTGGTCATCGATGGTTGCTCGTCCGGTCAAATGGCCATTAATGCCGGGGTCCCTCAGGGGTCAGTGCTCTCGGCAACATAGTTCTTGCTGCACATAAATGATCTGCTTAAGCCCGGTACCTTTGGGTATGCAGACGACAGCACTGTTGCTGAGAGTTACATATCCAGCACGCAGGCTAGTGGGTCACAGATCCAGTCTCTCCGAGAGGCTATGGTCGAGCGCTTGAACTTGTCCTTGGAGGCAGTCTCTGAATGGGGCGATGCCAATTTGGTCAAGTTCAATGCTGCTAAAACCCAGGCGTGTCTATTTTCCGCTAAAAGGAGCCAATTCAGCCCTGCTCCAACTTTCCGGGGCGTAACCGTGCCAATAACCGACCATCTTAATCTCCTTGGTGTTACGCTGACGTCAACACTCAACTTTGGGCCATACATCGAAGCAAAGGCTCAACTGGCAGCAAAAAGCTGGGAATCCTCGCGAAGGTCAGACGGTACTTCACGCCGGAACAGCTGCTCAAACTTTATCAAGCGCAAGTTCGATCGTGTATGGAGTACTGCTCTCATCTTTGGGACGGATCTGCCCGATACCAGCTTGATGCACTTGAGGCAATTGAGAGGCGAGCCAGGAAGATCATTGGCAATGATGCACTCGTTGAGTCGAGGCTTCAAAGTCTTGAGCATCGACGCCGAGTTGCTAGCCTGTCGGTTTTCTACCGGTTGCATTTCGGGGAGTGTGCGTCGGAATTGCATAACCTAATTCCGCCTAGCCCGTTCCATCATCGGACCACCAGGCGTACGGCAATGCGCCACCGGTACATGGTGGACATCCCACCTATACGCACGAAACGTTTTGGGAACACATTCATAGTGCGTTCAGCTAAGGAGTGGAATTCCTTGCCGGAATCTGTTTTTCCTGATGGCCTCAACCCGGGAATCTTTAAGTCAAGAGTGAATAGGTTGCTTCTAGGTAAGCGCGCTCCATCGTCGACCGCATCGTCGCTTTCCATCAGGTGAGATAGCGGTCAAGCGCTAACCTATAAAGAATTAAAAAAAAAAAAAAATATTGTTTGTACACTATTCACAAATACACAAGCCACCTAAGACCCGGATCACCTATCTGTAGGCCACACAAATATTTTTTTCTTACAGGAATCAAACCCACGACACGCAGTGCCATTAACAACCATAGATTTAGCTTTTACAGTAACCTGTAACCTGTTACAGCAGGTAACTGTAACCTATTGCAACAATATGTATACATATACTAGCTTCTGCCAGCGGCTTCGCCCGCGTGAAAATAGGTTTCTCCATACAAACCTCCATACCCCGTTTTACCCTCTTAGTGTATGTGTGTGTAACACGGATTTTATGAAACTCCACCCGAGTTTCATAAAATCCGTTCTAGCGGATATCTACACCCTATATGGAACCTACCTGCCAAATTTTAAGTTTGTAGGTGTAATAGTTTCTGAGATTTTGTGATTAATCAATAAGTGATATTTCGCTTTTTAACCGACGTCAAAAAAAAAGAGGAGAGGAGGTTATCAATTCGGTTAAGTTCCTTTATTTTAAGTGTGTTACCTCAGAATTCCGTCGTTTATGGACCGACTTGAAAATTTTTTTTTTCCTCTTAAAGAAGTTGCTTCCAGAATGGTCCCAGTTTTTTCAAAATCCAATTCTGATGATGGGATTCATGAGGAATTGAGGGAACCCCTCAAATATTATAGGCAACCATACGATGATTTTGGTATTTTCATCGAGGACTTAAGTCCTCGACTGTAAATGTTTAAGCATTTACAGTCAAAAAGTAACATTTGATGAAGTGGAACTGATGAAGAAGACCAGAAATGGCCAACGGAAGTTCCTTTGGCAATACTCACATAGTTATCACAATGAAGGTAGTTAAACTAACGTGACAATACAAATAAATAAATGGTTCTAAATAGTTATGCTGAAAATGGTATCATCGAAGTGATGATGATGATGGAGCCGAAAGATAAGCACCGAAACTCTGTAATTAATCCATGTATCCTAGCCGTGTTTGGGCTTATTAGAATTGTCATGAGATGCACTTTGGCTATAAGGTACTATCGAACTGATCCGATGATGATTCTGGCTTCATCTTTCTTCATCATCTAGCAATGTTTGAGTTAATTGGAATTGTCATGAGAAATAGGCACTCTGGTTATAAGTGTATCGCAACTATAAAGTGTGTAAAAAAAAACCGCCTTCACTAAAGAAAAACATTAAAAGGATCAAAATAACTTTAATTTGGGAAGTCGGTGTTAAATAAGAAACAAACAATACCGAGAAACACCGACTTTCTAAATTAAAGTTATTTTGATCCTTTTAGTGTTTTTCTTTAGTGAAGTCAATTATAAAAAGTTAATTATATAAATAGATTCTCAAATCAGTTGCAACTTACCGTCATCTGTAGTAACCCACTGCATTTTGTACACCAAAAATAACTAAAAACAATATTTTTATCGGTAAAAAGGTGACGTGCTCAGTCGTAACACTGCAATTATTGTCTGTCGATTATCTATACCTTTGCAAAGGATAATTCAATGTGGCTGCCAATCTTTATTTGTGCAAAATATATTATGTTGTTACCTCTTATATGCCGATATTAGAGGTAATAACATATTATATTTTGCACTAGTAAATACCCCTACTTTTCCTCAAGCTAACATTTCCTACATACCTAGGATATATTCGCACAAGTAAATAAGGATAACTTTAGTACTACTTATTTTGTCAGTTCTATCTTTTATTTATGAGAAGTAAATATATTAACTGTGTAGGGACTCAACCAACACATGCTTACGCGACAAAATGGATACTCGCCAAGCGGGACCGTGGCATGCGCGAGCGCCAGTCCCTTACGCACAGTGGTGGTGCAAACATGTCTAATAACTAAGTCGCGTTCGTACCATATTAGGACAATAGATGTAAACTGTAATGTGAACTGAACTAATTAAATCCTCCTGTAACTTTCTGCAGTGACTTTTAATCATACTCTCTACACAAGGCTACACCGTACCCAGGATACACACACACCACCACCAAGGGACTCAAAAACTGCTTATACTAAACCTGCAGAAAGACATCCACTGTTGGACATATATCTCCTCCAAATGTCGGCATAAAGAACGGTCCTGTGAACCTCGCATCCATCGGATTCCCACGACCTTTCCACCTCAAAGTGCAGTCACCGCTGGACTCATCGTTGCAAGTTCTCGATGACAAATACTGTCCTTATTTTGATCTGGTCATGAAAAGGGCTATCCTCGGAGTTTCCTTGCGTGATCGAATCAAAAATGAAGATATCTGCAGGAAAACCAAGGTTGCCGACATAACACAAAGAATCACCAAACTTAAGTGGCAATTGGCAGGGCACATTGCTCGCAGAACAGATGGGCGTTGGGGCCGAAAGATTCTGGAGTGGCGACCGCGTACTGGAAGACGCAGTGTTGGAAGGCCCCCTACAAGGTGGACCGATGACCTGGTGAAGGTTGTGGGAATCCGATGGATGCGAGACGCACAGGACCATTCATTGTGGCGACATTTGGGGGAGTAGGCCTCCCCTGTCCAGCAGTGGACGTCTATCGCCTGAAATTAAGAAAGTGTCAAGCACAATTAAGAAAATAACGACAGGCACTTGCAGCATGCCGGTCCTGACACAGCTAGGTGGCTCGATATGTTTTGCTCGTTGTGTGTGTGTGTACGAGTGCGTACCTTCTCTGTGATCTCATGCAAACTATTATGGTTCTTATTAGAGAGAATAATACGGGTGACTTTGCTGATAAGTGTAACTATCGGCCTATCTTCTGGCTACTATTGTCGCGAAGGGACTGTTTTGACTCGCAAGCTGGCTTGTTGTAGTAAAGCAGTTAAAGTAACTCTTTTGAAAACCTGCCGCTGTGGACTAACCGGCTCTATTGTGTATATAAAAACAATATCAATATTTATATCATTGTATGTACGTATGTGTTTTAGTTTTAGTTTCCTTTTATGTTTGTATTGGTGTATACAATAAAGGATATAATAAATAAATAAATAAATAATATCGGTGCTCTAAAACTGCAAAAGTACAAAAAAAAATGATGGAATGAATTTAGTGCGTTCCTTAGGGAATGGTAAGAAATAGTACTGAACGAGAATGATAGAAAGAATGAAGCAAGACATTTGTTCAGTGGCATAGAACCAGCTATCTTGAATTTTTTTTATCATGTATAGGCTCACGTTTGATCACTATCTCACCTGATGTTAAGCGATGATGTGGCGGGAGCGATGATGTAGAAGCGTGCTACATCGCTTGCCTAGAAATAACCTATTCACTCTTGACTTAAAGACCCCTAGGTTATACTTAGCTATCAGGAAACACAGACTCCGGCAGCGAATTCCACTCCTTAGCTAATGAATAACAATAGAAAGGTTCCTAAATAAAAAATCATGGAAGTACTTATTTATTATTTAGAGATAGTTTTATTAAATAAACTAAATAAATAAAACGTACATCATTCAATTAAAACAATAAACAAAAGAGGGAATCTATCAAAATTAAACTCGCTTCCAAAATTCTACTTTAAATCTTCAACACAGCCCCTTCACAAGTGGTAATAGCGCCTATTCTATCAGAACAACGTATCCCATCGTAAACAAAATCCGCAAAAGAAAAAGTTATAACTACGCTGAAACCCAAAATCTGTCCTACTCTCTTCGAGCCAACTGCTGACCACAAAGCAGTACATAATTGCGGTGTCTTTGTGACTGGTTTCTTTGGCTTCATGAACGCATATTTTGGTCCTAGATCCGTAATAGTTAATGGGGCGATAGGGCCATCCTTGAATTTCTTCACCAGTTCCACAGCTGTTTTGACGAGTAATGTTGCAAGACCTTTCTGTCTATGATGAGGTAAGGTTCCCACGAACATTATTTCACAGCAGCAATCAACTCCACATCTGAAAATTAAATGGGTAAAATGAGAATAAACTCCCTTTTTTACGACGCGACTGGACAAGCTCGATAAGGAATTGAGGTGGACCTACTTCAGGGGGCCATTAAAAGCGAAACCAGAAAAATGAAAAGGGTAATTAATATTCTTCGTCGATGTGTGCATTTTCCCTTATGGTTCTTAAACTTAGACATTTCAGATGTCAATGCTTGAGGCTTATATATTATCACGAAGTAATCTAACATACTAGGTCAGCAATGCAAGCAGCTACACCACAATTGAATTGGATTAGACAAAATTATGTCAAACTAACAATGACAGGACTCTTTCGATAAGAAGATATCTTTTCTTTTCTTCTTGTTGCCGTCAATACAAAAGTATCTTGTGAGCTTATTCACCCTATCGTAGATCTTTTTCATTACTTTCCATCAGGCGAGACGGTGAGGGCAAAAAAAAAGTCAATAATTATATTCGTAGCCTTACGTAACAATCATCCCATTATTCATCCATGGCAATGAAAATTGTTTGATCTCAATATATTAATATAAGTATAATAGTATAGCTTTTTGGCACATTTGAATAAAATAATCTAATGTAAAACTCGTTTCAAATTAGAGTTATAAATTTTGTTGGCAGTTGCCAAATAATAAAATGTAAAAACGGTTACAAAAAGAACTCATAGGGCATCAAAAGTTTCGTCCACATCGATGTCAATGGGAAAAGTGCCCAGAACGCTGGCAGCATTGCCACGCTGGATAACAATGCTGATTCGTTGACCGAAAAAAAGCCCAGCCCTCTGGTCACGCGAAGAGTCGACCAGCTGTTTGCACATATCCCAAACAACTCGATGAGCGCTCGGACCCCATGGGTCTAGTGTTTCAACAAAATAAAAAACCTGAAATAAATTACTGTATACCTTTCAAAATAGTTGCACTTTTCGTCCAGTTCGATCATGAATTCCATCATAAAACGGGACGCTGGTTGTTTGCAGCGCTCTTCGGTAAATATTTCTAAAAATGACTTTTCTGTAGAGTTTGGTGTTGGCTTCTCCTAAAGTAAAAAAAAAAGAATTATAATCATCTTTTTTTTTAAATGATATAATTTAGTGCTTGACTCTTGACTTGCTCCCCGAAATGTAATCGATAGAAAACCGACAGGAAAGCAACTTGGCATCGATGCTCAAGGCTTTGGAGTGAGCATCGATGCCCAGTGAGGAGTGATGCACTTATTGAGTCAAAACTCAATAAGTGCATCATCACAGATAATACTCTTGGCACGCTTCTCAATCGACTCCAGGGCATCAAGCTGGTATTTGGCAGACCCACCCCAAAAATGAGACCAATATTCTTTACAAGATCGAACTTGTGCTTGATAAAGTTTGAGCAGCTGTTCCGGTGTGAAATACCGTCCCACCTTAGCTAAGAAGCACTTCCGACGTCTGGCTCCCAAACTAAATCGGACTGGGGCTGCCCTCGGGCGGCTCCTGCCCAACCTTGGGGGTCCAGACGCCTCCTGCCGGAGGCTCTACGCGGGAATCGTTCGGTCCATGGCCCTTTATGGTGCACCGATATGGGCGCCGGCGCTGCGGAAGCGGCCGGCGGCCCGGCTGAACGCATGTCAGAGGGTCATGGCCATACGGATGGTGCGAGGATACCGGACGATTTCCCGCGAAGCGGCGAGCCTCCTTGCTGGACAGCCACCATGGGATCTGGTAGCAACAGGCCTTGCTCACATGCACGATCTGCGCATGGAGATGCAACGCCGGGGCGAAACTCCGCTGCCACGCCAAGTCGCGGCATGGCGGGAAGAACTCCGGCGGGATCTCATGGTGGAATGGCGACAGCGACTGTCGCAACCCAGTGCTGGGCACGCCACAATTATGGCGGTAAGTCCCTTCTTTGAGGCGTGGTTGGAAAGACCTCACGGCGTCCTCACCTTCCGCATGACGCAGGTTCTCACCGAACACGGGAAGTTCGGGAAGTTCCTGCACCGGATTCGTGCGGAAGCGACGCCCGGGTGTCACCACTGTGTGGACCGCCCGGAGGACACGGTGGAGCATACGGTGGAAGTGTGCCCCGCTTGGGAAGAGCAACGCCGTGTCCTCGTGGGGGCGATCGGCGGCGGCGATCTCTCGCGCCGGGCCTTGGTACAGGCCATGGTCCGGAGCGAGGAGGAGTGGCAGGCGGTCGCCTCCTTCTGCGAAGCAGTAATGCTAGCAAAAGAGGCGGCCGATCGCGTGAGGCAACGGCAACGGTCCTCACGCCCCAACCGCCGCCGGGATTCCGATCCCGATTTCCGGCCACCGTAGGCGCGGGCTTGCGGACGGCGGGCAATGGGTGGCCCGCCGTCCGACCGTCCGGTAACCATCCGGACCGAGCCCAAGTCGTCGACGGCGCGTATTGTTCCGCGCGCGCCTCAGGGAGATGTCAGCAAATCGTAGGGGCCCAGCAGGGTCGAAGCCTACTGGGGCCATGGGTAGTGTGAAAACGAAACCGTGGCCCTGGGACGAAGGCAACGAAGGAACAGGAGTGGGTTTTTAGTCAGTAAAAGTCTGACACTATCTCCCGCTCCGCCCAAGAGCGAGATTTGTCATAAGATGATTTTCCCACCTATAAAAAAAAAAAAAACCTTAGCTAAGAACTCCAATTTTTTGCCTCGATATAAGAGCCGAAATTGAAGGTAGATGACAACGTTACCCCAAGAAGCTCAAGGTTGTCGGTTATCGGCACGGTTACACCCCAGAATGATGGAGCCGGTTGGAATTGGCTCCGCTTGGCGGAAAAAAGCCACGCCTGGGTTTTAGCAGCATTGAACTTGACCAGATTGGCAGCACCCCAATCGGACACTGCCGTAAAGGACAAGTGTTTAACCATAGCCTTTCCGAAAGACTGGAGATGTGACCCACTTGCACGTGCATCGGACACGTATCTCTCAGCAACAGTGCTATCGTCTGCATACCCAAAGGTTTAAGTTTAAGCGATCCCACATGATGCTAAGCAGTGATGCAATCGTTGATGGTGAATTGCACTAGTTTATTAAGAGCCAATTCAATCTAGCCTTCAAGACACCTAAATTATAATTTAGGTACTGATAAAATCATTAGTTTATATTCCGATATATTTTTTTCTGTCAAAACTATATCTTTTTACTAGATACACACACATACATACATATGAATTTGGATATGGTAGGTACTTATAACATCATTATCATATTCCTGCCCTTGTCCTGTCTTATTTGGGGTCGGCGCAACACGTTTTTTTTTTCTATTTTCTAACGTCACGCTATCACTAACTCCTTTTCTTTCATATCGCTCATCACACAATCTATCCATCTTTTCTTTGCCTCGCTCTCCCTCTCTGTCTATTCACATGTATACTCATAAGCCTTTAAATAACATGGATACGGTATTTATAGCAAAAATTGAAATATAAATGCTTTTGTCATTCTGTCTATCTTATTGTTAATGCCCGATACTGCTGGACCGATTTTAACAGATTTTTTACTGGCAATAAATATAGTGCTTAGAGCAGTGATGACCGAGTGGTAACGACCCCGACTTATGAGTTGTAGGTCTCAGGTTCAAACCCAGCCAGATGCATTACTTTGTGTAATTTATTTCATCACCGCTGCTCTAAAAACGGTTAAGGAAAACATTGTGAGGAAACCGGCATGTCCTCGAACCAAAAATTCGAAGACAATACATGTGAGATGTGACATTTACCAATCCGCACTGGGCCCGCGTGGTGGATTACAGCCCATTCCCTCTCTTAGAGGAGGCCCGAGTCCCAGCAGTGGGAACATAAAAAGACTGATAATGATTCATGTTATGCTAATAAATATAGTATTTTATAAGAAATAACTTAAGTTACTTTTATTTTAGGCAAATAATTAGGATTCCGAACACAAAAATAAACCTAAGAAAAAGTTTAACGCGAACAAAACCACTCGAAACAGCTGGTTACAATATAAAAACATTACCAACGGCCAATTAACAAAAATTGCGATTTTAATGTTTTATGAAAACTGACATTTCATATTACAAACCTGTAATTTACAAAATACAGTTGCGGTCACTTCTCCAGTGTCAGTAGCGACTGCTACCAGTGACAGACCATCCAGTGCTGCGTCTGCGCATAGTTCTAACATCTCTTCTGCTGCTAGTGGATCCTTGTCCACCCCCGTTCCAATACATACGGTTTCATCTTGAAAACAAGTTCTAGCCACCTAAAACATAGGAAATTGTAAGGAACCTACTTTAATTCTAATTTGAACTATTTACTTCCATTAAATAATTTCCGCTGGATATAGAAGGCTAGTGTCCTGTAATGGATATCTTTCGGCTGAAACGATGAGCATGAAACCACTTACAGGCAGTTTTGATCTTTTGGAAAGATGAAAAGTCAGTAACTTACTTTAAGAGCAGCAGGAAAATTGGCAGGCGATATGGATTCGATTCGATACTTATCTAAAAATAGAAAAAAAAATAAGAGGGTGCGTCACAGCACTGTGAAAATGTTTGTTTCCACTAAACCTGTGCAAGGTAGCAAGGCGGATTCTTTTCAGCTGTAGTAAGGCTACGTTACTCAACTGCGTTTCTTGGCCTGTTTTTGGTAGAGCTTTGAAGACAAGTCACACCCCGGGATACTCCGAGGGAGTATGTGATATTTACCTTACTAAAACTATTTCGACAATAAATATCAGCACATGATGGTAGGCCTAGATGATGAAGAAGATGAAGATGAAGCCCTCACCCCCACCTCTTTAAAACCCACTTCAGAACCATTTCTGTGTAATGCTCTGAGGATTTGCCTGAGAAGTCTGTAAAGGGGTCTCTCCTAAGCTTCGCTGTGCATGGCAGTACAAGATTATAGTACCATCGTCTTCCCTGGAATCACACGATGAGTGAACAGAGTTTCCACTCTAAACGCCCAAGATACTAAATTCTCGCCTGCATTGAGATTTTGGCTTTGGATCCCCAACGTCTTCTTCTAGATCATTACGGTCTTATAGAAGGGGGCAACTTTTTTCTAGTTTTACGTCTCCGCCATCATAACTCTCACTATTGCTGGCAGAGACTAATCTTACCCAATCCTGGTGGATAGGATGAAATGTTAGTTAGTAAGTTATTTCTGCCATTTTACATCAGAGCTGTGCTTAGGCTGGCTAAGAATACGAGGTGATTGTGGATATTATCCCCGCGTACCACCTCACTAACTCGTTCGTCTTTAGAAGCATCCTTAGGAATTGGTTCCAATGTAAAATTAATTCACTTAATAATTTTCATAGTATTATCTTCTTTCTATATTTCGTTATCAAGATTAGTGCAAATAAAAACGAATGCAAATCAGAACTTATGTTAATAAACCAACCAATGTTACGATTTATCAATTTTTACATTGTATTTTCACATTAAAGATGATATTCGCTTTGGTCAGAACTAACACACGGTCTGGATGACACAAATTAGTGCTAACAAAACAAACAATTATAACCCTGAGATCTGAAATACCCAGCCATTATACTACTCATCAGAATATTGTGACATTTATTTTGAGGTTATTCTAACTTAAAGTATAGAAGATATGACTTACCGTCTTTAGTAATATGCCACACCATTGTTTATTGATAAAACCGAAATTATTCCTCTGAACTTTGCAAATACTAACTATGAATGAGAAACTGCGGTCCTACAATGACGTCGTCAAACCATCATAATTCTGTAGTGAGAGAGAGAGAGATAAAGCTACAAGAACCGTATAATCCCTTTCTCACACTGGATTCATGATGATTTTTAGACATCATGGTAGGACACCTGGCTATTACTCATCATTTCAATAAAACGACATTAATCTGTATACAACCAAACACAACGTTAAAACATTAATATTTTGCAAAATAATTTATTTCTACACCACACGAGACAAGAGGTATAAGGAAAACACACTGACCCGATACAGGTTTTTACTAGTTTGAAGGTCAGCAGATCCTTGTTTGTGTATGATATACTTTAGTGCCTTGCCTAGCTTTCTAAAATAAAACGTGAATCGCTATGTCGGACAATGGTGACCGACAGCAAATGTTCCATTCAGGCCACGTCCGATAATGGTGACCGACCAACATCCCTTACTTCGACTTACGTTTGCAGGTCTCATGTGGCCTCATGTGCATCACATGACAAAAAGGGCGGGGAGTTCAAAACTCGAGTATCTCCAAAAGTGTGACACATAGTAGCACTTTTGAAATAATTGTTCGGTTCTCAGGCTACGGCAGACTCAAGCTACTCTCCGAAAAGGCTGGACCAATTATGACGGGACTTTTATAGACGGATGGCTGATATTACAAGGCGTAAACTTTTAACTTTTCATTTTCGGCGGGAACAAGATTTAAAACTACGGACTAAATCTGCGAATTAAAGAAACACTTTTTACACGATTGCTCTAAAAAAGGCAAATAATGTCTTTAAACTCCACGTGAACAATGACAAAGTAATTTCAAAAAAAGGGGCAAGTAATTTCAACAATACTCCACAACTTAGAGCTTTATGCTTAGTGTGTCACTCTAAGATAATATGCAATATTGTTGTAAATACTAGTGCAATATTTTTTTAAGGATGGATACTTTTTTTATGAGTTAACGTCACAGTTTATTTTTTTTATGCAAAAAAAAAAATCCGACTTAAAAAAAACAAAAAGACGCAAAATAACTTAAGTTTTAGAAGTCGGCATTATTGGTTTTGTTTCTTCGTTTTTTAACACCAACTTCAACTCCGACTTAGGAATGACAATATACCGTGTATAATTACTTAATTTACACTTTGCATTAGTATTTATAAATCAAACATAAGTAAGGTAGTATAAGATTATTAAGTATAGTATTATAATTATTTTAACTCAACATAAGAAGAATCATCGAGATCGGTCCTTAAACAAAAAACCCATGTGCTAATTAGTTACCCCAATAAAATGTTATTTTTGGCTCTAAATTGGTGAAAAGGAGGTATACTAGGAAAGCCAAAAGCAGCAGCAAAGCTTAGCTTCCTTAGCTTTTGCTGCGGTACGCCTTCAGAGCGTAGGTACTGGCGTGATTTTGTATATAAAATGGTGTTATTAACAATAAACTGACATGCGATTACAGCAATCCATATGTTCCATGGTCTATCTCCGGAGTTCTTCATCAGATATTCACCAAATTTAAATGAGACCACTTGAGGCAAAAACATTTGACAAAAATATCTCTAAACAAAACCCAAACAAAAAAAAATCAGACGACTTGTGAACCTCCTTCTTTGGAAGTCGATTAAATAGGAACATTGAGTTATATTTGATACCTATTATGACTAACATTAGTAATTTAAATAATACAGTAAATATAATTATTTAAAAATCATTTAAACAAGGTATATTAAGGGTTTATTAAACAAAGACAAACTTAAGTGATCACAAATCATTAAAATTCAAAACTGAAACAATTATATGAGGAACCTCTTTCCCACCCTCTTTATCTATTTGTTTTCATTTTTATGTTAACTTTCTCTCTTTCAAAATCTTTCCCGTCTTAAATCTTCAACGCAGCCCCTTCACAAATGACACCAGGACCCAATCTGTCAGAACAAGGTTTACCATCGTAAATCAAATCATCATAAGAGAAGACTTCAATTGAAGTGAAACCTAACACTTCTCCACATTTCTTTGAGGCCGCTGCTGACCACAGCGCGGTACATAACTGCGGTGGCTTCGTGACTGGTCTTCTTGGCTTCATGAACACGTAGTTTGGCCCTAATTCTGCTACAGTCAGAGGAGCAATGGGAGCTTCCTTGAATTTCTTCGCTAGCTCCACCGCTGTTTTGGTAAGCAACTTTGCAAGGCCTTTCTGTCTGTGTTGAGGTTTAGTACCCAGAAACATTATTTCACAGAAGCAGTCAACACCATACCTGAAAAATTTCGTAAATTGAGACTTAGTTTGCTTCTTCTTCTTCTTAGCGTGTCGATGCCAAAATTAGTTTTCTTTTTTCAAGTTAAATTCCTTGCCTGGCCCTGGTATTCGGCCACGGCAATGCCATCCGCTGATGCTGTTATTAGGTCTCTACGTGAACCAGTGGCGTGCCTAGGGTTTCAAAATAAGGCAAGCCCAATAAAATTTTAACCGATTTCAAAAAAAGAAAGTTCAGTTTTCGACTGAGTATGTAGGTACCTACGTATGTATCATCGCAATTTTCTCACAAACTACTGATTAGGTACAATAAATTAAAAGCCCAAAAAACAGTCATGAATTTCTTATAAAATTATATCTGAGAATCAAGCACAGTTCTTTTCTATGACTAACATCGGGGGTTTCGTCAATAATAATTGAAACAAATTTTGTTTGCCTAACTTCGTAATCGATACAAGTTTGCATCACATCGGCTACGGAATGAATAATAGATATCGTTTTGAATTTTGTTAGATAAATAACTCGGCCCCAGTTTGTCACTTTTCTAATGCTGCATATGCTTTTCTAAAACGACATCGTATTTTGAAATTAACGAGACCAGTTCTAAAAAATTGCCTTTATTTTTGAATATTTTATTTCGTTATTTTAAAAAGTCGCTAGTTTTTATTGTTGCTAAATCTTAAAAAAAGTTTCCAAACTCGTTAAAAATCTCCAAGATCTCACAACGTCGCTAAAACGGCAACACTGCAGAGTTGGCAAGGTGACAAGGTCACGCATACGCGAGCAACTTCATACGAATGCCCGGCTTAAATCTTCCATACTGATCGATTTGTAGACGCATAAGGTCCTAACTCGTTATACGGCACATCGCTATAAGTGCGAAAGTGACAGAGATAGTATTTGAAAGCCCGGTGAAAGCCGGTACGTGTAAGCGAGATAGATATAGCTCTCGCGTAGATGCTGCCAATGCGAAACTTTGCGCGCGCTGTGTAGTAGTGTGGCATAGGTAGATACTTTGTGTTATTTTGATAAGAATTAAAGCGCGCGAACTTTTAACCTTCGGCATACGAGGTGAAAAGAAATCCTCACCTATACAACGTGGGGTTAAATTAACCCCACAAGGGATTGCCTCTACTTTATGTATGCGCTAAGTGCAATAAGTTTGAATGAGTTTTTTTATATAACTACATCACAAAGTTAATGAATAAAATAAAAAATGTATTAAATTAAACATTTATTATAAAAAAACTTAAAAATCACATAACCTTTCCGTGAATTTAACAAAATGATCTTAAGACAAAATAAAAAATCAACAAAAATATTTCTTAAAATTAATACAATTATTTTACTTATTATATAAAACTAGATATATTTGGCTTTATAAAAATAATCACAATTAGCACTTTATGGCTATATAAGGGAGATCATTCGTTATCTAAATCAGTACAATTTAGACACATCAAATTCGGATGTTCCTTACATTTTCCGAGATAAAATGGTTGAGGTGTATCATCTAAATATGGTTCCAGATTATTTTCAGCATCTTCCACGTCCGTATCACTTCGAACTTCAGAAGCCTCGCTGATATGATCTGCTTCGTCGTCACTGCTAGGAAGAAAGTTTTCATCGTCCGACGAAGTATCATTTTCTTCCAATAAGGCCGCCGCAATACGATCATCCTGAAGGTTGTTAGACATATTAACTAGCTGAACCTATAATAAAAATAAAAAAGTATTAAAAAAGCACTAATTGTAAGTGTAAATAACGAAAAACACAGAAGTAGGCACAAACTTTTTTACGACGTCCCATACAACGTGGGGTTAAAAACGCCCGGGAACCACTTCGCGCGCGTGCACACACGACGCCGGCGCGCGCAATACTGATCCAACGCTGTGATTCGACGCGGCAATATTTAAACTCCAGCTACTGTGAAAATCAAGTTATTTGGTTGCGTTTAAATATACAATCAACGCAATTTAAAAGTGTTGGGGTTAAAATAACCCCACCTCGTATGCCGAAGGTTAAATAGTTCGGGTTTGATATTGATTCTCTATCGAGCATTTTAGTAAGGCATGCCTGGCTTTTCTGCTTGTATGAAGGTACCGCCACTGACGTGAACAGGTAACAGGGCACGTGACGCAGTATAGAAAATGGGACAAATCTGCGGAGAGACTGCACAAACACTGAAGTTTGCTTTATTTATTGATAATAGCTCTTTAACTCATACTGTCTGACTTCGATTTTCCTCAGATGCAAGACGACTTTTTTTTATAAAATTCTATTTAAAATGTACCAGTACAGATAAGATCCAGAATGAAATGACCCTATAACACACCTGTCAAAATAATTGCACTTTGCGTCACGTTCGACTATAAAGTTCATCATGGCTTTGGTTGAAGGTCGTTTGCAACGCTTCTCGTTAAATACTTCAAAAAATGTCTTTTCTGTTGATCCAGGCGTTGGCTTTTCCTGAAATGAGAAATACACAAACATTTTCTAAGATGTCTTCAGTTCTTTTAAGACGTCACCACTGCCTCCAGTGACGACCTCTCACGTCCGGCTCCGGTTCAGATCATTATCCGAAACGAAAGGCAATGGGAAGCGGTCTCCTCCGTCTGTGAAGCAATAATACGAGCAAAGAAGATGGCCGCAGCCATCAGGGAACGAATATCTTCATGTCCCAGGTGCCGCCAAAAGAGTCATGGAAAGTTTTCGTTTTATAAATGATTTGAATTTGGATGTCTTACGAAACTAATACAACAATGTTTATTGGATGCTGTTTGCTCAGAATCGAACTGAGAGCTTCCATGCAGTGATTCGCAAGAAAGTCGCATCACTGATGCACAGAACGCGGGTCAGTGGTAATTAATAGCATCTTGAAGACAGTGGTTGAGAGTTCTTTCTCCCCTATTCTGAGGCACTATGGGGAGAGAATGGTCAGATAGTTTACTCCTTGCCATATCATTCTCTGCACATCTTGCCTCAGATACCCAAAGATAAAAACACACAGTAATGAAATGAGCTGGAACTTATTGATATACTGACTTCCCTGATATACTTCCCGTTAAACTAGAATCCTGAAATTTGGCATGAAGCAAGGTCTCATAGCACAGGTATAGACAAAAATCTGTAAAAGTGTAAGTTTGTAGTTACGGTACAAAAAAAACTTTTTTTGCGATTTGTAAAAATCTTCGTAACTCAATTCGAGAATTGAACTGTTTTCAGAGGTAAGTTTGTACGGAACCCTCAGTGCGCGAGTCCGACTCGCACTTGCCTGGTTGTTTAAATTTCATTTAATAACTGTAATCCGAGAATTTGATAATTTTAACGCCCCAAGTACTGGACTAATATAATACAATCTTATTCAAATTCGTCTTCTCATTAACTAAAATATTAGTATACTGAGCAAAAACTTTAGTATCTTCAGACTAATGAAAGCTATTTAACCGACTTCAAAAAGGAGGAGGTTCTATGTTCGGCTGAATGTTTTTTTTTTATGTTCACCGATTTCTCGGTCAATCGTGCACATCGACTTCGAAGATATGGAACAGAACTCCTCGTACGATCACAGCAGAACTGTCGTAACAAGTAAAATTGCTTTATTTATACGTGTAGTCGATGACTGACTGTAAGAAGAGGGGGAATATATCGAACTAATTTGGTGATAAAGCCTGAAGTTAGGCACCGGAACTCTGTAATAAATTAATTTAATCTAACCGTGTTTGGTATTATTAGAATTGTCATGAGACGCACTCTGGCTATAAGTTATTTAAGTATGGCTGAGGGGTACTTTTTAGTGGTGGTACCAAAATTATTATAGAAACACCGACTTCCGAAAATAAAGTTATTTTCACTTTTCAGTATTTTTTTTACATTGAAATCATCGTTTTTTTTTTTTTTTTTTTGTAAAAAGCTTTTTTATTTAATGTACCTCTTTATTCACATGACAACGGTTAACAGCAATATTACCAACCTGTAATTTACAAAATACAGTTGCGGCCACTTCTCCGGTGTCAGTAGTGACTGCTACCAGTGATAGACCGTCCAGTACTGCGTCTGCGCATAGTTCTAACAATTCTTCTACTGCTAGGGGATCCTTGTTTACTTCTAATGCAATACAGGTGGCTGAATTCGGAATAAATCCTTCCCTCATTACCTGAAATATAAAAAAATATGGCATATTGTTGATGTTAAAAATATTCGTTTGAAGATTATTCAGAAACAGTTGACCAACTAAAAACTCACTTGTAAGGCACCAGGAAAAGTAGCATGTGAAATCGATTCGATTCTGTATTTTCCTAAAAAAAAAACAAAGCTTAACTTAATTTTAAATATGTGCAGATTGATTGTGAATTCTACCTACTATATTCGAAAAAACGACAGCATGACAGTATTAAGGTTTTAAACAGAACATGACAACATAGGCCATGGTCCGGAGCGTGGAGGAGTGGCAGGCGGTCGCCTCCTTCTGCGAAGCAGTAATGCTAGCAAAGGAGGTGGCCGCACGCGTGAGGCAACAGTCCTCACGGCCCAACCGTCGCCGGGATTCCGATCCCGATTTCCGACCACCGTAGGCGCGAGCTTGCGGACGGCGAGCAATGGGTAGCTTGCCGTCCGACCGTCCGGTAACCGTCCGGACCGAGCCCAAGTCGTCAACGGCGCGTACAGTTCCACGCGCGTCTCAAGGAGATGTCAGCAAACCGTAGGGGCCCAGCAGGGTCGAAGCCTACTGGGGCCATGGGTAGTGTGGAAACGAAACCCGGGGCCCTGGGACGAAGGCAACGAAGGAACAGGAGTGGGTTTTTAGTCAGTAAAAGTCTGACACTATCTCCCGCTCCGCCCAAGCTCGGGGATGTCATAAGATGACTTTCCCACGGAAAAAAAAGAAAAAGAACATGACAACATTAACAAAAATTGTTAAAGAGAAAAAAAATATGTGTGTAGATCATGTGTAGATATTAATTACACATAATTTTTGTCTCTAACATTTTTTATTTACTTTAATTAATTAACTAAATATAATATAAATATCACTAACCATCATTTGAAGTGCACCACGCCATATTTTAAAGGAATTATTAAATAATCCTAAAAAATTAGAGTCTCCGAACCACTGAAAGTATCTACTATCTGTGAATGACTGACAGATGTTTCGACTATGATTTATGTGCCGAGTCTCATCTTTATCTGCTAACAGTGAATTGATATCTAATATTTAGAACACGTATCTACAAAAAAAATCAACTAAGTTCAAATCGATCATCAAACGAGCGTTCCGTGCAAAGATAGATTTATATATTTAAATTTTATGTACAGTAATGGTACATAGCGGACTTAATGCAACAACGTATTCTCTACCAGTCAAAATTTGAGTTAAATAGAACACATTTTACAAAAAAAAAATATAACCGCCTTCAATACAAAAAAAAAACACTAAAATGTCCAAAATAACTTTAATTTCGGTAGTCGGTGTTTCTGATATTGTTTTTTTTTGTTATTTAACACCGACTTCCGAAATTAAAGTTATTTTGGTCGTTTTAGTATTTTTTTATTTCACACACATCGCAATAGGTGTGATACACTTATAGCCAGAGTAGGTACCTATTTCTCATGACAATTCTAACTAATCCAAACACTGCTAGGATACATTATTTTATTATGCAGTTCCTGTGTCTACCTTCCACTTTCCGGCTCCATCATCAGATAGAGAAAGACGTGGATCCCAGGTCCCCTAGTTGGGACAGAAGGCAACCATAGTAGACCTCTATCGCGAGCGATCTACGGAGCTTAACACCACGTTATCTCGATGCATGTTGCTTCTGCTAACATGGTGTGTCGTCAAGTTTGCAAGTCAAGCATGTCCCCAACATGGAGAGAATAGTAATTTTAGTAACGTTATCGGTAGTCAGGTTCTAACATTGAAATAATAATAAATATACAGGACTATTGTAGCCAATAAGCCGGATATAGTGGTGATAGACCGATTAGCGCACCGTGCAATGATAGTCGATGTTACCATCTCACATGACGAGAATCTCGTGAAAGCTGAGAAAGAGAAACAAATCAAATATCCTGACTTAGCATAGCACACGAGGTTTTCGACATGTGGAATGTATACTCGGCTGTCATTGCCGATTGTCGTGACCGCCAACGGCCTTATAGTCAAAAGCTTCGACGACCATCTGTCGAAGCTGTAATTGCGCGGTTGGATCAAGGGCCTGATACAGAAGGTAGTACTCCTCGATACAGCTCGCATTGTGAGGAGGTTCCTGTCTCTGGAGCCCTAACCACCGATAGCTTGGACCCTGCTCCCGACACCAGCGGACTACTATTTTATATATTTTTCAATGGTTTTTTTTAAATTATTTTTTAAGAAATATTTGAAAATGCAAATTATATGTATTTAGAGACATGCGGAACAGAGAGTAAAGTCCCACATACCTCCTTTTTGAAAAGGGAGGATCCTCCAACCAGACGGGATGTTATGGGTGGGCTACTGCCCGATAGATGATTTCGGGCTGTTCTATATGTTCCAATCGCGCGGAGAACTTTGATTGCGCGATGCAGGATTAGTTCTTATGTGACGCCATAGATGTCGCTACATGTACAAAAGAAAAATAAAGAGATAATAATAATAATAACTTTATTTCGGGTGGCATAGACCCATAGAAATCTTAACCTATCTATAAAGTTCAAATTGTATTTTTGAAGTGACAGATGAACCATGATTCGTTATTATCTATTTTTGCATGTCTGAAAGTTATACTTATGCACATATGCACGGATGTTCTTCCAAATCCGTTCAGCTGTTGAGGTTTGATTAATTAAGAATCGTCCAAACATAATAAATATTCATGATTTTAGTAGTATTAGTCGGTGTCCAATACTAACTGTAAATATTAAGCCAATAGTATAAAAAAAAAAAATGTGTGCGTGTACTAGCGTACACTCGTAAGAAGTGAAACTTCTTTATGACGTTATTTTTCAAAAAATAATTTACTATATTTATGCAACTTTACAGAAATTGGTTAAATGCAATCGCCACCTGGATTTCAAAAATGTAACTACTCAAAACGGGCCGCAAAATACATTGGAGACATTTACCAATCCCTACTCCGCTGGAGAAAGTATACTTCGAATCACGCGTGGTAGGGATAAGAAAAAGATGGCGCGAAAAATGTGACGCGTAACGAAAAAATGTTACACAAAATTTTTGTCCAACCCCGATAAAGAAGTTTCACTTCAACACTTCAACACAGAATATAAATAACTATGTGTAGTGTAATAAAACTGGCTTATTTAGTTATTAGGGAAAACCAGCATTTTCGCAAAAGTTTCTTTATTGCTTAGTATCTAAATTTAAAAGTAAATAATTATGTAACTGACAACATTATCCACTTATTACCTATTCAATTTTTTCTAAAAAAAACTAACCAAGCTTGCCAGTGAATTTACATTACATTATGTTTAGGTGCCAATTGTGAAGTAAAATTAGTTTGTTAGGTAAACAATTTTGTTACAATTATTTCATATAGTATGACGAACTTCAGCATTAGAATCAGAATCAGAAACGTTTATATCAAATAGACCAATTACAGGCACTTTTGAATTGTCAAAATGTCGGTCAGTCAAAAAAAAATACAAGTGAAGCTAAATTTTGATTTAAAATAATTTTTTTTCATTAGTGTGGCAAGATGAAAGTGAATAGAGGGCGTGTGTGCACCTCGCGTCTTATATCAGTTCTAGGCATCACATAACTTAAAATTTATAGACTAAAATTTGAGCAGTCATAGATGCTACTACATTTGTCACACAACAGATCTCTAGAAAAGACACTTCACACAAATCACATGTATGTCACAAACGTCAGCTTTGAGACATTTAGCTACTGATAAGTAACAAAATAGATAATAGCAATACAATGATAAAAATTATAAGATATTTAAACTAGTGCCACTTAATACACCAAAATTTCCGTTACAAATCTGTGATAGGTTTTAAAATTTATACCTTCTAGATTGCAATAACTATTATAGCTGACTCGGCAAACGTTGTTCTGCCATAGAAATTATTAAAGAAAAAAATGAGGGACCCAACCCCCATTTCTTGGAGAGTAAAAAATAGCCCACGACCTATTTTTAGAGCTACCAATATACCAAATATATGGAGGTGTTCGATAACCAACACAGTGACACAAAGTATTTATATGTCGGCTCAGGATACCGATCACCATCGAAGTTCTCTCTAGGGACTCTGTTTTGTGGGCGATGACTGGGTAACGAGAAATAAACAAACTATTCCAGATCACACAACTGATTTATTATGATGCAAGCTTTAGGTATTCACTTCACAGAACGAGCCGCGAGACAGTCCCCGAGACTAGACATTGTTCGCACGGTTGCTGACAGAGAAAAGAGCACCGCCCCTCTGCGGTCGGCACCTTTATCTGCTCGGTTTGTGCAAACGTCAGCCCGAATTCTGTCAAAGTGACATGTTTCACTTTTCACCTAGCTCGTTCATTCGTTCTCAAGCTTCTGTACTATTGACTTCACCGACATATATATTAGATTTGACTTCACAATTTTGCATTTAAAAAAATCATCCCGAATAACAAAAAAAAAAGCAGAAACAAAAACAAAAATTCATGACTGTGTCACGGCCCTGTCTTTGTGATCGCGGAGTCGAACATAAATGATAATTTTGCAGTGTAGGAACTGTTGACGCCATTACTCAGTGCTGCCTTGAATATGGTTGTTAGTCAGCCTCACAGCAAATGTGGTAAATGGCACCCAAGTACCCTCTAACCAAATCAAATCTACCAGGTTACGACCGAAAAAATTGAAAATATTTTTATTGGTACTAAATTTGCAGTAAGATACATGGGTCCATTAAAATTTATTTATCAAACTATTGATAAAATTCTGATAATAGCAGGTTGTTCAAAGCAAACTTGTAAAATTAAAGTTGTTAAGTGGTTATTAACTTCGACTGTGCATAGACTTAAAGTTCTTTTCATTCCTTTACTATAAATCTCTTGCAATGACTCCCCTAGGCATATTACATCCCTTTAACTCATATGTACTACTTATATAAACAAAGTACACTACACACATTTTACTTCTATTTACACTCTTCACTCATCTTTGAGTGATTCCCCTTATAAAGTAGTTTTTTGAAGTGAAAACTTCTTTAGCGGCATTGTACACTTTTTTTGTAATGGGTAAAAAATGTTAAACTCGCGTCAGGACACGTGACCTGATCGAAAATTCGTAAGACGGATGTCGTGCAAAATTGTGTGCAATTGAAGTGAAAACTTCTTTAGCGGCGTTGTACACTTTTTTTGTAATGGGTAAAAAATGTTAAACTCGCGTCAGGACACGTGACCTGATCGAAAATTCGTAAGACAGATGTCGTGCAAAATTGTGTGCAAAAAAAAAGCAATTCGTGCAAAATTATTCCATAACCATTCCAAAATATCCAAAACGCACAACGTTAATACTTAAGTTTTCACTTCTGCCGGCACTCCCAGAGTGCAACCCGTCATTTTTTTTAATGATAGTAACTAGTACTTACTGCGATCCCTCCTGATGGTAAGCAGTGATGAAATCGTTGATGATGAAACGCACTAGTTTATTAAGAGCCTTATTCACTGTAGCCTTGAAGACAGCTAAATTATAATCGGACGTGAAGACCGCTTCTGGCAAATTGTTCAAATCCTTCGATGTACGCGCTATAAACGATGAAGTTTAAATTAATATACCTTATTGTATTGGACGTAAAGAATAGCACCATCCCATCTCTTCCCGTGGGTGTTGTAAGAGGTGGGTGACTAAAGGACATACCAGAGAATGGGCAGCAGTGTTATCTGTACATTGCAAGAACCACACTGCGATCGCCAACCCATTTGGCCACGCTCACTCGCATGCTTACTCGCAAACCCCCTCTTTAAGAGAAGCACAAAGAAAAAATAGCCCCTGATGCCGTCAGCATGTCTACCCTTGACTTCGGCAGCGGTCAAGTTCACGGCTAGGTAAAGGGTGCAAAGAATCTCCAGATGCAATGAGGCTATCGGTTAGCCCCAGCTAACCGATACCCTTGACTTAGTGTCACAATCGAAGTTCGCGTAGTAAGCTGAGGCTTACAACGCGCACTTCGATGGTGACGCCAAGTTTAGCAGCACCCAAAGTAACTATGTGGGTAGAATTTCCAACTGGAGGCCATTGGAGTTCATTGCAACTCTTGGACGCAGTTGTTTATGACGCTCCTTAAATTTTGTGATATTACTCACTTTAGTGATCTATCATCTACCCCCGATGAGAGCGATGTTGCTTGTTTTGTTTCAATTAAAACTACCCTTTAATCCAAACAATGCAATCTGTCATTTGTGGCGATAAGACGGATCTTAAATCTGACAGATCATCGGGAAGCAGCTACCTGGAGCACGCCCCCTTACCAACCGATGTCCGACCGGTTATCCCTAACATTTTTTTGCGCTCAGGTCAGTAACAAACAAGGGTTAGCTATCGATCCAGTATTTGGTAGTCCCACACCGGCTTAGCGGCCTCTATCGATGAAAGGAATTGCCACAACCACCGCACTTACCCATGATAAAAATTGCTCAAGTTTTAGCGTAATCGATCGATCTGTAGAGTTCACCGGTACGACAACAGATGGCGGTATCCTAAAGAAATCTCTTATAGCAGTTTTATGGTAGTTATTTTAAGTTTATTGTATTCTATTTTATGGTGTGGATAGCCACCGTGAGTTAAGTTACTGTATCGATGAAAAGGAACCATACTGGAAGTTCTAATGAAGGAAATGGCCGCAGCCGCGAGGAAACAGACATCCTCATGCCCCAGCCGCCGCAATAGGAGACGCCCCGATGGTCAGGAGTAGCACGGCGATCCTCGGCCACCGTAGGCGCGGGCTTATGAACAACGACCAATGGTTAGTTCACCGTCCGGCTGCCCGGTAGCACATGCGTCTCAAAGAGATGTCAGCAAAACCGTAGCTACCCAGCAGGGCAGATACCCGCCAGGGCCACGGAAGATTTCTGGAAAGGAACCAGAACGCAAAGGGCTACTGTAGGACATAGGTGCGGTTTTATTCAGTAAATGTCTGACTCGCCCTCTCGTTTCACCTTACAACGAGAGACGCCATTGAATGATTTCCCACCACAAAAAAAAAAAAAACTGGAAGTTAGTCACAGTTTATTTTTTTGTGCAAATAAAAGTTTGATACTTTATTTAGACTTTCGGATACTCACACATTAAACTGGAGATTGCGATATTGTTTTTTTGTAATATTAGATACAGCACATAAATCTACACTTGAAAGTTGCACTTTGTAAGTTGAGTTTGACAATAAAATTATGCAATAGGCATTTTGATACATATTATTGAAGATCGCCTTTTAAGCAAGGGATTGCTTGTATTAGGTGACTCCGCACTTTCACTTGTCATTTTTATGGTATGTGTATCATGAGTGAGTGTGTAAGGGTGTGTATGTGCGAGAGGTTAAGTGTGTAAGTGTGGATATGAGTGTGACTAGTGAGGTTGTGTGGTGTGCGAGTTATAGTGAGCAATACTTAGTTTACTTATCCCAATTTATATCCTGCCTGTTTATTTATTAGTTTGTTTATTAGCTATTAGATACAATTTCACGCCTAGACGAAGCGTAGATTCAAATATAGGCTGTTGGTTAGCCCTGCGACAATGTCTTGGGATCGAAAGTAATCAAGACACACTGAGTTGTGCAATATTGTTGCATGCTAAAACATAAATAATGCAATAATTTTAATTAGAGGTAGGAACTTATCATATGAGTAAACCTCACTGACTAATTATTATTAAAGTTAATGTATTATTAAGGTCATTACTATTTTTTGAAAATAAAATGTAACATTTATAATTTGGTGGTAATAAATTGTATACAACACTTACATTTGTACCCAGATTTATTTTTGACTCGATAAAAATATACTAAAAAGTCTTTGAATTATTTTTGGTACTGATGTGGCATTTAATGTGATTAACTATTGATATTAGTAATTTAAATAAAACAATTTTTTGTATAATACTAGGTATATTAAACACAGACCAACTTAACTGATCACAAACAATTGAATCTTAAAAATTATATAAGTTAATTGTTTTCTTGTTTATGTTAAAATCTCTCTCATCCAAAATCTTTTCTATTTTAAATCTTTAACGCAGCTCCTTCACAAGTGACACCTGGGCCTAATCTGTCAGAACAAGGTTTACCATCGTAAGTCAAGTCATCATAAGAGAAGACTTCAAGTACAGCGAAACCTAAATTTTCTCCACATTTCTTTGAGCCCACTGCCGACCACAGTGCAGTACATAACTGCGGTGGCGTCGTGACTGGTTTCCTTGGCTTCATAAAAGCGAAGTTTGGTCCAAGGTCTTCAATTGTTAGAGGAGCAATAGGACCTTCCCTGAATTTCTTCGCCACCTCCACAGCTGTTTTGGTAAGCAGATTTGCAAGACCTTTTTGTCTATGTTCAGGTTTGGTACCCAGAAAAAATATTTCACAGAGGCAATCAACACCAAACCTGAAAAAATCGAAAATTGTGATTTAGTTTGCTTTATCGTCATGACCAGATCTTAGAAATAGATCACTTCATGATATGGCCAAATAAAACTAGCCAGATTGTTTTAAACGTTAAAGTTTGATGATATGTCAATCTTTGTTTGGCCTACTTTCTTTAGACCTTTTATTGTCATAGAAATCCTACATCAATGATAAGGCCAAACGAGGATTGACATATCATCAAATGTTATTGTTTAAACGATCTGGCCAATTTTCGTTGGCCATATCATGAAGTGATCATTTCTAAGATCTGGCTACTATGTATATAAAAGGAGAAACTAACTCACTGAAATATCATTGCACAGCCGAAACTACTGGGACTAGAAACGTGAAATTTTGCACAAAGCTTTCTTTGATGACGTAGATGACCACTGTCTTCTCGATTTTCCAAAATTCACTTCCTACGGAGATGAAACGAGGGTCCAAAGTTTGTATGGAGAAAACTTTTACACGGGCGAAGCCGCTGGCAGCAGCTGGTTTGATGATATTTCTGTTCAGCCATTTACTGCTTCACTTGTGTATTTTTTTTTTAAGATTTAGAATAAAAAAGAAATGGTCTTATAATATACCTGTCAAAATAATTGCACTTAGCGTCAAGTTCGACCATAAAGTTCATCATGGCTCTAGATGAGGGTCGTTTGCAGCGCTCCTCGGTAAATATTTCGAAAAATGTCTTTTCTGTTGATCCCGGCGTTGGCTTTTCCTGAAATGAAAAATATATACAAGTAACTTATTATACATCATCACTGTATATTCTTTAGCTTTCAGATCTTATAATAACCAGAGGTCCTCACCTCTGGTTATTATAAGATCTGAAATCCTGCCTTTGGATATCTGCAGAGATGCATTAGCGGTCGTTTAACATTTCCAAGACAAAGCTAACATATCTCAAGATCCGAAGTCCGTGCTTAAAATTATTGTACAAATACTCTTTAAACAATGTGTCTTCATAATAGGACTTTACTGAATATAAATAATGTCCTTTGCTTTATTAATATTAGGTGTTACATCGCAATAATCGCTACATAATTTGTAATTTTAGATTATATCGTACTTTTTGTGACTCCTGACCCTCAAATAGAATCTTTGCCAATTTAATTCTTATGTACGGATGTAGTTAGTTGTCTGTTGAATGCCCACGCTCTATACATAACTATCTACATCCCTATATATCGCTCTAACACAACTATCTACATCCTGTGACTGGTATTAGTAGGCATTTTGTTGTACTTTTGTGACGAATACGGATCACCGGTTTAGTAGCATTTTAGTAATGTCAAGGTTTTTGACAATAAATGTTTTGTAATGACGTAATAAAAATTACACAGCAGTTGGTGATAATTATCACCAATTTTATCATGTAGTTTGATACCCTCAGTCACGCGCTATTGGTTTTTGATAACCTTTAGTATCTTATCTAGCATAATCTAAAGATACAAAAAAAATACATTTATAGAAATATAGCACAAAGTACATAGAAAAGAAATAAAAAATAAAAAAGCAAATCAATTGATGAAAAATAAAAATTAAAAAATAGTTTATCTTACAGCTACGCCGAACAGTTTAGTTTGAACTCAAATTCAAAATGATAGTTGTAAATTAAGTTTAATTAATAATTCTTTTTTTATTGTGATATACAGTAAAGGTTATGCTTACATCAATTGAATAATTTTGTATTTTGTTTTTTTTAAAACCATCAACTTTTTTTATGCAGTACAAACTAAAAGAGTATCCTACATTTGAAGATGATTGAATTTTATTTCTTTTTATTGCTCTAGTGATTACAATTTCATTACATTATTATGCAAACTATTTCAAATTCTTCTCCTCATTAGTTAACATATTAGTTTTCAGTTATCAAGGTCTTGATTGATTAGAGTGCACCAAGTGAAAACTTTAATGTCTCCTACTTGTTAAAGCTATTTTGCATACACATCTTTTTTGACATGAAAACGGTCGACTGCAAGATTACCAACCTGCAATTTACAAAATACAGTTGCGACCACTTCCTCGGTGTCAGTAGTGACTGCTACCAGTGATAGACCGTCCAATGCTGCATCTGCACATAGTTCGAACAATTCTTCTGCTGCTAGAGGATCCTTGTTGACTTCTAATGCAACACACGTGGATGAATTTGGAACAAATCCTTCCCTTAGTACCTGAAGCATAGTAAAAAACACAACATATTGTTGTTGTTAACAATATAGGATTGAAGATTATTCAGAACAGTTGACTAACTAAAAACTCACTTGTAAGGCACCAGGAAAAGTAGCAGCTGAAATCGATTCAATTCTGTATTTTCCTAAAAAAAAAAAAAAACAAAATATAAATTAATAAGATGTGTTTGATTATGAACTCTAACTAACATAATCGGAAAAACTTGGCAAACATTTGCAATTTTTTTTTAATAAATTTATTCAACAATTCGAGTTCCTAATTGTATGTCGTCAAACTTAGGCGTCAGGTTTATTATGTTATCAGTATCATTATTGCATAATAATAAAACAGTCAACAAAGATTATGGAGACTTAACTAAGTTATCACTGATTTCATCGTCATTATCATCATCAAAATCATCATCTTTTTTTAGGCTTGAAATCATCTAATGACATCTCCCGTCCTTGGGCGGAGCGGGAGAGCGTTTCAAACTTTTACTGACGAAAGCCCACTCTTGTTTCTTCTTTGCCTTCGTTCCAGGGCCCTGTCAATCATCATCTTGTGATGATGATTTCCGATTTGATTTGAATTAACGACAACTGATATAAGTTTGACTCGTCATAAATGTAAATCAAACTTGAATATATTTATTAATAAAAAAAAATGCATTTATCAAAATTTATCAACACAGTTTTTTTTTAAATAGTTACAATGATTTAAAAAAATTATAAATAAACAAAAATTCTAGAAGAAACATTAGATTATATTTATTTATTTTAATAAATTTAAAAACATATCTCTCACCATCTTCTGAAGTACACCACGTCATTTTTGTTTCAAAGAAGAAGTTGTTAAACAATCTTAATAAAATCAGAGACCACGTAGTACTGAAAGTACTAACAGTGAATGAAGGACAGAGGTTTTGACTGTGGATTATATGCCGACTCTCATCTTTATCTAATAACAGTCAGTTGATATATATCATACTGCTATACTAATGTTGTAAAGAATATAGAATTGTATTTTTGTATGTTTTTATTTCTATTTGTAATGAAAAACTCAAGAACTACTGGACCGATTTAAAAAAAACTTTTTTCAGTAGAATGATTCTTTCAAGGCTGACTGACATAGGTATAGGTATACACGGTATCTTTGACATCGAGGCACAAACGAAGGAATTTTTCTTTGAATTTTTCCTATTTTTTTAAAATGTGTACTTTTTTTAATTTAAACTATATAAAATCGTTATTCTAACCAAACCCGATGATATTTTTAGTAGAAAAACAAAAAAAAAAAATGATTAAAAAGTCATCGGGGTAGATAAAAGCGTTATTCTAATCAATGTTGAAAATTTTTAATTTTAAAAGTAAATCATTCATTTTTTTTACTAAAAGTGTTAGAATAACGATTTTATACAGTTTAAATTAAAAAAACGTAAAGAGATTTTTTAAAAAAAATAGGAAAAAACCGACGAAAAATTCCACCACGGGGGGGGTCCAGAATCATGTACTGGATCCATGGTATTCGTTTGTGCGTCGATGTCAAAGACACCCTGTATTTTCTATGTTTACGCGGGAAAAACCGCTGGCAGAAGCTAGTTAGGAATACAAGTACATGTAGCCACACAAAAAAATCAACTACGTGTGAGTCGCATATCAAACTAGCGTTCCGTACAAATATCAGTAGTAGCACAGTATAGATATATGGAACAGTACGGAAACTACCTACAAATGTTCGAAACGGCTCACTCACACAAACATACGCATCGACGAGACTCCTAAGCGGCATTCGCTACTGACAGGACCACGAGAAACGCTTAGGAGTCTCGCCGATGCGTATGTTTGTGTGAGTGTGCCGTTTCGAATATTTGTAGTAGTATCTATACTGTGGTAGTAGTCCTCACCTAAATTGAAAATACCGTACTGCGATTTGGATGATACTAAGTCTCTTTTGGTCGCTCGCTTAATCACTCAAAGGGCAATGAAGAGGGCTACGCTTGGAGTTTCTTAGCATGAGCAAACCAAATGAGAAGATATTTATCTATTTATTTTTTTAAACTTGATGCGATATAAAGGTACAAAGGCTGACTTAATGCCTTAGGGCGCTCTCAATTGATACGTTTTTTACGGCCTGCTGCGGTGTCAATACGGTGCGTTAGTCGTACTGCGTACGGACTATCGTATTTTTCATACAAAGCGGGTGGTGCGGCAACAGTGCGGCGCAGGTACTGCCACGAACGTCCGACGGCAACGCGCGTCACAAGCACCACGTGTTCAATTCGGTGTTGAATAGTGCGATGAATAATCCACAGAGCTAATTTCATAAAATGTTCATCATTAAAGGTTGACTGGTAGAGAATGCCTTGTTGCATTAAGTCCGCGTACCACTACTGTACATGAAGTTTAAATAAATAAATAAATCATTAAACTAGGGGTGGAAAGTTAAAGGCTGACCCACACCAAAGGGGACACAATTTTGGGAAATTACTCTGCAATCAAACATTGTGGAAATCTGTCAAATCGCAAAAAAAAAATACTTTCTTCATATCTACCGAATTTAAATCTATGGAAAGTTAATAATCGAAACACTTTAATAGCGTGTGACTACGGCTTTTCTTTTTGTTCTATTCTTGTTTTTCCAGTTACTTTGTTTATTTCAGCATCTTGAAAATCTTGTTTCATACTTTTTCAGCGTCTTTTTTTTGTTGTAGTCGGGTTTTACTTTTTTTTATTATATAAAAAAAAATATTACCTCACCCGCTCTGGGTAGACCAAGAAGAAGTGTCCGACTTTCACTTGCTAAAAAACTCACTGGTGTTCCTTCAGTTGCCCTTTACGTTTCAGGGCTGCGACGACTTTTTCAAATAATCCTGCAAGCACAGAACCCTATAATGACCTTAACAACCTCCCGAACTTATTATGTTCGGCGACGATCATGCGGAAGGCGAGGACACCGTGACGCCTCTCCAGCCACTCCTCCTCAAAGAGGGGACTTGCCTCCATGATTATAGCGTGCCTAGCGTTGGGTAACGACAGTCGCTGTCGCCATATCGCCATAAGATCCCACTGAAACTCTGTCCGCCATACCGTGACTTGTCGCGGCAGCAGAGTTTCGCTATTTGTATTCCCTGCGATTGGGCATTTATCGGGTGAATATAAATTTATGGCAAAAATGTCGAGAAGTTACTATATTTTCCTGCAGGGAAAGAAACACATTGCCCATCTCTAATCGAGTACCTACACCTAATGGCATTTAGAAAACCCACCTAAAAAACTTGTCTCATTTAGTTATCAGCATCAATAAAATACATAGTAGGTATAAAGTAAATAGTTTAATAATTGTAAATAATTTTGTCAATAGTGTAAAAATAAATCAAAACAAAAGTAATAGATTACTTTTAGTTAGAATAAATATGTGTAGTGTTACAAAAATGGTTTACGTGTACGTTGCCAAGGTGCGTCTTGAGACATAGACCAAATGATAAGAAACAAAGTAGATAATAGCAATACAAAGATAACAATGAGAAGATATTTGAACTAGCGAAACTTAATATGTATAGCAAAAATTACTTTGAAAACCTGTATAATAACTTTTAAAACTAATACCATAGGTAATTTGACTTCGAAAAAAATAACGAAATAACGAAAAAAAAAATAAACGGAAACAAAAACAAAAAAACACAACCCTGATTTTGTGGGTGCGGAATTCGTTAAAAAATAGGCAATGTGCCCTGCCGGGCACATTGCTTGCAGAACGGATGGCCATTGGGGCCGAAAGGTTCTGGTATGGTGACCACGTATGTACCGGAAGACGTAGCGTTGGAAGGCCTCCTACAAGGTGGACCAATGACCTGGTAAGGGTTGCGGGAATCCGATGGATGCGAGACGCATAGGACCGTTCATTGTGGCGACACTTGGTCTATGTCCAACAGTGGACGTCTTTCGGCTGAAATGATGATGATAATGATGACAATTACCACCATTACTCGGTGTATTGTTTGATTATGCGTTATAAGTCAGCCTCACAGTGAATATGGCGTCTCCGGGTTTGCACCGGGCAAGAATGCGGCCGCTCTTGGACCACACAAATTGCCAACCCAGGTGAGTGCCGGCTTCACGAACGCACCGAAACAACTCTTGGATTACTTTTGTAAGACATTCGTTCACATAAAACCGCTTTGCAGAGCCAGACATACTGATGTCGGCAGTATCACACCGCTGCCGTACCGCATTCATGCTCCTTGTTCATGTTCGTCCTATAGATCGCGGACGCGAGGCGCATGATGAGGAAGTGAGGATGAGTTTCCACGTGCTGTCTCCTGCATCGCATTGATGTGCCTACCCACGTCTTGGTCAGCGGTTACTATGTCTCATGCTTCGATGGTGACGCCAAGCTTAAGGGGTGACCAGACAGTTGAAAACTAGCGTTCCAACCAAGGTCACCTTGGTTTATGTGTTTGGTTTGTGTTGCGGTTACATGGATGTAAAACGCGCGCCAACACGTTCGGTGGTTAGGAAAATGCACCTCCAAACCAAGGGCGTGGAAGGTCATGGTTTACAACTGCTGTCTACACGGATTGAAACCAGCATGGTCACCTTGGTTGGGACGTTGGTTTGCAACCATCTGGTCACCCCTTTAGTAGCAACGTAGCAACCAACATAAGTGTGAGTAGGATGTTCGCCACTGGTCTCTGGAAGAATCGATATTTGGAGGTAGTTGGCGAGCAACAGCTCTTGCTCGCAGTCATTTATATCGTCACTCCTTAATTAATTCACGTAGTCATCTACCCCCGACGATAGCGATACTTGATGCTGAGCTTGTTTCATTTCTGTTAACACTACCCTTTCCTCCAAGCGACCCATTCTATCATTTCTGGCGATTAGAGATGATTTTAAATCTGTCAGACCATCGTGGAGCAGCTAAAATACGTTTCTAACTGATTTTAAACAGTCTTCCCTAAAGGATGTCCAAGTTGACCTCTAGTGTGGCATCTAGGGCGGTGTTTATAGCGATGGTAAGCGCAACAGGGCTATACATGCACAACTAGAGCACGCTTCCTTACAACTTAACGTGTCTGCGGGGTTATCTCCAATTTTTTTTTTTTTGCACTCAAGGCAGTATCGGGTAAAGGGTAGCTATCGATCCAGCATTTGCTGGTTTCACTCATCTGTGTGGTGCCAGCTCCTGGTCTACTTTTGCTGCAATTAGTGGCCTCTGCTGACGAAAGGAACTATCCACAACCACCGCATTTAACCATGGAAGAACTTGCTCACGTTGCCGTCGTAGTGTAATTGATATGTCTGAAAAGTTTACCTGTATGTCAACAGATGGTACTATATTAAAAAAAACGCGTTATAGTAATTTTATGGTGCAGATGAACACTCCGTAAGTGGAATTACTTTATCGAAGACGTAAAATTACGCGCACACTGGATGGTCACAGGGTCACAGTCATTTTTTTTTTTTGTATAAATTTAAGATTGATAGTTTGTTTTATGTTTGATGTACTCAAACATTAAGCTGAAGACCGAGATATTGTTTTTAGAGCTTTTTTTAATATATCACACAGATCATATTTATTGTATAACATCGTTACGAAAAGTCGTCGTGGGCGAGGGGCCTAAGGCTTTAGTGCTTGACCGACCGTCGGTGCGTACGTCGGTCGCACTTGTCATTTGTAAGAAAATTCACAAGTGGTGACAGAGCTCAACCGACCGTACGCACGCGTATATTGCTACGCACTGCATACGAGGACCGTCGGTCAAGCGCGCCCGCATGCGTGCCGTCGGTCGAACGACGCGCTATGGTAACATATTAACACGTTCAGTGCTACACCGATCGGTGGACCGACATTGTAAACGCGTCCATTTCGTGTACGTGTTTGTGACTGTACCAGTCTGGCCAGTTTGGTTGGTCAGGAGAGCACTGAACGTTACAAACTGACGATCGGTTATGCGCATTGTAGAACGATGGTACGCACCGACGGTCGGTCGAGCACAAAAACCGGCCTAAGTTATGACATATTGTTGCAAACTACGAGTAAATAGACTAAAACGCAATTACTTTTAAGAAGGTAAGTACTTTTCCTTTGAGTAAACGTAACTGACTAAATATATTAATATTTCTAACACTATAAGAAGATACTGCATGAATAAAGTTCAATATCCTATATTGTGGCATCAAAGTTTTCCGCGCGATTAACATAGTTTGTTTACGCCCCAGCGTAGGGGTAATGTGTCTAAATAAAATGCTTGATAAACTAAACTGATCCCAACCTTTTTTTTCTATTTCAGGCTCACCAACATTACTGGCACTGTGAATTTAAAGGTTTAATAACACTATTCAAGTGCTGAAACATTTATTAGAGACAATCACTACATCATAAAACATTTGATTTAAAACACATTAAATCTTAAAAATGGAACAATTATACCACCCACCCCCTTGTTTCTCTCTTCCAAAATCTTTTCAATTTTAAATCTTCAACGCAGCTCCTTCGCAAGAAGCACCAGGGCCTAATCTGTCAGAACAAGGTTTACCATCGAAAATCAAGTCATCATAAGAGAAAACTTCCAGTACGTTGAAACCCAACATTTTCCCACATTTCTTTGAGGCCACCGCTGAAAACAGCCAGGTACATAACTGTGGTGGCTTTGTAACTGGTTTCCTTGGCTTCATGAACGCGTAGTCTGGTCCTAGGTCTGCAATAGTTAGAGGAGCAATGGGGCCTTCCTGGGATTTCTTTATCACGTCCACAGCTGTTTTGCAAAGCAACTTTGCTAGACCTTTCTGTCTATGTTGAGGTTTAACACCCAGGAACATTATTTCACAGAGGCAATCAACACCATACCTGGAAAAATTTCGTAAATTGAGACTTAGTTTGCTTTGTTTAATATTATCTAACCAAATACTGTCTTAGGTCTGTTTTTAACTGACTTTTTTATTGATATATTAATGAAAAAATAGTCTATCAATATAAAAGTATGGTCATGGTTTGATACTGAACTTAGAAGATACGTTACGGAACTTCTCATAGGATCACAGCAGAATGGTTGTAACTAATAAGATTGTTTTCTTTATTTATGTAGTCGATGACTGACTGAAATAGGAGGAAGAGGGGGTACATCGAACTGATCTTATGTTGAAGCCGGAAGGTTAGGCACCGGAACTCCGTAATCAATCAATGTATCCTAGCCGTGTTTGCGCTTATTAAAATTGTCATGAGATGCTCTTTGGCTATATGGTGCTATCAAATTAATCTGATGACGAAGTAATATGTTTACATTCAGTAATATGTTTGAGCTATTTGGGGTTGTTTTTTTTGCAAGCTTTTTATGCTGCCAGTGTTCTGGCCACTTTTCCCGTCGACAGCGACGTGGTTGAATTTTTTGATGTCCAATCTTGTCCAATGGTTAAAGTTTTCCCGTTGACCTAGAATCCTGAAATTTGGCATGAAGCAAGGTCTCATAACACAACTATATGAAAAAATCTGAAAACTGTAAATTTGTAGTTACGTCACAAAAAACAACTTTTTATGCGATGGCGAAAAATCTTCGCAACTCAATTCGGGAATTGTTTTCTTAGGTAAATTTGTACGGAACCCTCAGTGCGCAAGTCCGACTCGCATTTGCCCAGTTTTTAAATAAATGATTTCACCAGATCATAAGAGAACAACAAAACAAACAGAATCCTTGGCAATTTATAAGTACCAATCCTAATTACAGATGTAGACTGTTGTCTGTTGAATGCCCCCGTTATAACTTACTCGTATATTTATCTACATCCCTATAAAACATAACTATCTACATCATAAATCATCACACATTATCACACATCATCACGCATAATACATAGATAGTTAGGTCTCACAAAAGTAGAACAAAATATCTATCGATACTGCTATCAATAGGCACTTTGTTTGTACTTTAAGGGGTGACCAAACGGTTGCAAACCACCGTCCCAACCAAGGTGATCTTGCAAGTTTCAATCTGTGTATCCATGACCTGCAACGCCCTTGGTTGGGAGGAGCTTTTTCCCAACTACCGAACGTGTTGGCGCGTGGTTTACAACCATGTAGCCGCAACACAAACCAAACACATAAACCAAGGTGACCTTGGTTGGAACGCCAGTTTGCAACCGTCTGCTACAGAAATGGATCGCTGGTATAGGAGTATTTTAGTAAATTCAACGTTTTTGACGATAAACTTTTTGTAATGATGTAATAAAAATTACAGAGCAGTTTGTATTATAACCATTGTTATCATAGTTTGATACCCTCAGTCACGCACTATTTGTTGTAGATAACCCTTAGTATCTTATGTAATCTACTCTAAAGTATCGAAAAAAATACATTTATTATAGCATAAAGTACAATGAAAGAAATCAAAAGAAAATAGTTAAAAATAACAAAACAAATCGGTTACCAAAAAGTAGGTAAACAATAGTGTACCTCACAGCTGCGTCAAAATAGTTCCAACTCTGCATGAACGTGAAGTGACGGTCGTAAATGTAGTGCAATAACGGTAATGATCATGCGTACTTCAATAAAATTATTAATTAATATAATTATGTTTCTTAATATATTGTCAACTCATTTTTCTATGGTAACAAGTCAGCAGAGTAACCTGAACCTCTAAAATGCTGGAGCTTAGATGTTTTTTATTAATCTCGGTTGACTCTTTGGTCACTAAAATTTTAGTTTTTAGTCAGTAAGTCAATGTCTTGATTGACCAGAAAGCACCAAGTAAAAACTTACTATCTACCTTACAATACTTCTTTATCTATCTTACTTCTTAGTTTTGTTACTATTTTGGTATGTAATAAAGTTTATTTTATTCTATTTTACCTTCAAAGCTATTTCAGTGCCCTTCTTTCTTGATATAACAGTCGATTGCAAGATTACCAACCTGCAATTTACAAAATACAGTTCCGACCACTTCCCCGGTGTCAGTATCGACGGCTACCTGTGACAGACTGTCCAGTACTGCGTCTGCACATAGTTCTAACAATTCTTCTGCTGCTAGGGGATCCTTGTTCACTTCAAAACCAACACACGAGGATGAATAAGGAATAACTGCCTCTCTTAGTACCTGGAACATAATAAAAATACATGTTGATATTAATAATTTAGGATTGAGATTATATAGAAATAGTTGACTAACTAAAAACTCACTTGTAAGGCACCAGGAAAATTTGCACGTGAAATCAATCAAATTCGGATATAATAATAAGAAAAATACATTTAACCGCGCATTATTTTTTTTTTTGTTAAATCCTAATATTATTTTATTGGAACCATATTAAGGTTTTTAACTGTACCTAACATAATTAATAAAACGAATAGATAAAAAATATAGAAGAAACAGAAAATATATTTAGGTACTTTATTTAATTAAAAAAATATATATTGTCGCTTACCATCTTCGGAAGTACCCCACGTCATTATTATTAATAAAATGAGAGACTCCGAAGCACTGAAAGTAATAACTGTGAATGACTGACAGACGTTTGACTGGGGATTATATGCCGCCGGCTCTCATCTTTATCTACTAACGGTCAGTTGATATATCTATACTTTTATCCTAATATTGTAAAGAAAAAAAATGTATTTTATGTTTGTCTGTTCGAAATGAATAAACACAAAATCTTCTGGACAAATTAAAAAAAATACATTCTAATAGAATGCTTCTTTATGACTGAGTACTGATACATAGTCATATATTTTTAACTTTCTCGCGGGCAAAACCGCAGACAAAAGCTAGTATCTAATATAAGTTGAATAGGCTTTTAATAAACTAGTGCGATTCATCATCCTTAGAGTGCGAAGAAGTGTCAGATTTTCACTGACTAAAATCCACCCGTTCGTTTTACAGTTGACCTTTACGTTCCAGGGCCGCAATAACACTTTCGAACAATTTCGCATGCACAGAACCCTAAATGAACATCACAAAAATAGTAAAACCACACGTTAGTTTAACATGTGGTACTCTGTTATCGTAACTATTTTTTGTGATTAGATTAGTGTAAGTGAGGTTCACAGGGTGCCCAAATGTAGTTTCAAAGATTAAGAAGAGAAGAGTGGATGTTGTATGCCACTGTTACTGCTAACCTTTGTTGTCACTAGGTCACTAGTACCATCAACAGATCCATGATGGAACTACTAATGTTTTTTTTTTTAAATCATTAGTT
Organism: Mythimna impura; assembly: GCA_905147345.3. NCBI lineage: Eukaryota > Metazoa > Arthropoda > Insecta > Lepidoptera > Noctuidae > Mythimna > Mythimna impura. The sequence continues at coordinate 13,280,495 of LR990357.1, read as the reverse complement.
CCATTTTAAGAGTCTGGAAATAATGGAACGAATGTTGAATTTTGCTATCACTGGTTGGTGAATTTTGCTATCAATTTGGCTCAAAACATTCGACTCCAGGAAGTCGGCTACTGGTAGTTTTACGTGTTTATAAAATACTTACATAAAGGCGAAAAGTATGTATGTGTGTGTGTTTGATACTCTTTCATGCTCAAATAGTAGAATGGTATTGAATGTTGGCACACAGGATGGTATACCACATAGAATTAATTTTATGTCGGGAGTATGTTTCATCACCACTGCTCTCAAAACGGTCAAGGAAAACATCGTGAGGAAACCGACATGCAATAGAACCAAAAATTCTAAGATATGTGAAATCCACCAACCCGCACTGGGCCCGTGTTGTGGATTACGGCCCATTCCCTCTTCTAGAGAGGAGGTCTGAGTCCCAACAGTGGGAATATTATAAGGCCGAATATTCTATGCTAGTATGTTCCCTTAGCATTATTTTCTACCTTCACATGGGCGATACCATTAGTAGAAGTTAGTAAGTAGATGAATCCATACTTCTTTGAGAAAATATTAGAACCTCGTTCTTATTATAATTATACTTAATCTAGATAAACTAGTAACATAGATTCGTGATCGTGAAGGATTTAAATTATCCATTGTGGTCAAGAACCTTAGTAGATAATATTAGACACACTCATTGGGGTAATATTGTTGCATACTAAAATGTATTGCAATTGATTGATAAGTACTTTTCTTTTGGGTACACGTCACTGGCTAAAGAAAAGATAATCAATATTTGATGTTGTTTAATGTGTTCGATGGAATGATGAATTTAAAAACAAATTGTTGTAATTTTCTGTTATTGATTGGTTATTTTATTTGTTTAATGAATTAATTGTGTCAATATTTTACACGACTTTATTTAATTAAAACATATTGTGACTTGTAAATGTTATTTTTAATAAAAAACTTTTTACAAAAAAAAAATACAACCGACTTCAAAGTAAAAAAAAACACTGAAAAGTGCAAAATAACTTTAATTTCGGAAGTCGGTGTTTCTATAATAGTTTTGTCTCTTCGTTATTTAACACCGAAATTAAAGTTATTTTGCACTTTTCAGTGTTTTTTTTTACTTTGAAGTCGGTTGTTTTTTTTTTTTGTAAAAAGTTTTTTATTTTACACTTTTTAGTTATGGTACCATCACTAAAAAGTACCCCTCAGCCAAACTTAAATACCTTATAGCCAGAGTGCATCTCATGACAATTCTAATAATCCCAAACACGGTTAGATTACATTAATTTATTACAGAGTTCCAGTGCCTAACTTCAGGCTTCATCATCAGATCAGTTCGATATATTCCCCCTCTACTTTCAGTCAGTCATCGACTACACGTATAAACAAAGCAATTTTACTTGTTACGACGGTTCTGCTGTGATCCTATGAGGAGTTCTGTTCCATATCTTCAAAGTTCATGATCAGATCATAACAATATTTCTATGGGACCAACTCGGAAGTATAACCTTCCAATCAAAAAAAATAATTTCAAAATCGGTCCACAATTGACCGAGAAATCGGTGAACATACATAAAAAAAAATAATAAACAACATACATTCAACCGAACATATAACCTCCTCCTTTTTGAAATCGGTTAAAAATAAATATGTTTATCAGAGTATCTGACACTTACAATCTATAAGTTATTGACACTAGTAATTTAAATGTAACAATTTGGTTTTTTTTTTATATTACAAGTTTAATTAAATAAAGGAAAACTTAACGAATCACAAACAAATCTTAAAAGCGAAAATAATTCAACAAAAGGGTGGGTTTTAATATTCTTTCTCTTCAAAAATATTTTCTTTCTTAAATCTTCAGCGCAGCCCCTTCAAAAGTAGTAACAGCACCTATTCTGTTAGAACAAGGTTTACCATTGTAAATTAAGTCACCAAATGAGAAAACTTCAAGTACGGTAAAACCCAAAATTTCTCCACATCTCTTTGATCCCACTGCTGACCACACTGCGGTACATAACTGTGGTGGCTTCGTGATTGGTTTCCTTGGCTTCATGAACGCGTAGTTTGGTCCTAGGTCTGCAATAGTTAGAGGAGCAATAGGACCGTCCTTGGATTTCTTTATTACATCCACAGCTGTTTTGGTAAGCAACTTTGCAAGACCTTTCTGTCTATGTTCAGGTTTGGTACCCAGGAACATTATTTCACAGAGGCAATCAACACCATACCTGGAAAATTTCGTAAAATAAGATTTATTTGTGTATTTAATGCTTTATGCACACAAAAGTACAGAGGCGGACTTAATGCCTTAGGCCTTATCTACCAGTCAACCTTTAGGTAATGCAGAGAAAAGTAGTGGTAGGTACAATAAAAGAGAGAGAAAAAGGCGAATACAGGAATAGATTTACCAATAGACCATAGAATAGATATACTAATAAACCATAGAATAAATATACTAATAAACCATAGAATAAATATAATACAATTATACTTAAATATGCTCAAGATTAGATTTTGATTTAGTTTTCTTTATCACAATAATAAAGGCAAAAAGTGTGCATATTTGTGTGTTTGTCACTTCTTCACGGTCGAACGTCTAAAAGGATTGACGAATCGATGAACTTGTTTTTTTTTTAATAATGATAGGCTCGCGTTTGACCACCATCTCAACTGATGGTAGGCAATGATGTGGTCGACGATGGAGTACGCTTGCCTAGAAGTAGCCTATTCACTCTTGACTTAAAGACCCCTAAGTTGTAGCTATCTGGAAACGCAGACTCCGGCAAGGAATTCCACTCCTTGGCTGTACGCATAATAAATGTGTTCTTAAAACGTTTTGTGCGTATGGGTGGGATGTCTTCCATGTACCGGTGGCGCAACGCCGTACGTCTAGTGGTCCGATGATGGAACGGACTTGGCGGAATTAGATTGTGCAATTCCAGTGCACACTCCCCGAAATGTAAACGATAGAAAACCGACAGGCTAGCAACTCGGCGGCGATGCCCAAGGCTTTGGAGCTTCGACTCAACAAGTGCATCATTGCCGATGATCCTCTTGGCTCGCCTCTCAATCGACTCTAGCGCATCAAGCTGGTATTTGGCAGACCCGTCCCAAAGATGAGAGCAGTACTCCATACACGATCGTACTTGCGCTTGATAAAGGTTGAGCAGCTGTTCCGGCGTGAAGTACCGTCTCACCTTTGCTAAGATCCCCAATTTTTTGGCAGCCAGTTGAGCCTTTGCCTCGATGTATGAGCCGAAATTGAGAGTAGACGACAGCGTAACCCCAAGAAGCTCAAGGTGGTCGGATATTGGCACGGTCACACCGCGGAAAGATGGAGCCGGTTGGAATTGACTCCGTTTAGCGGAAAAAAGACACGCTTGGGTTTTAGTTGCATTGAACTTGACCAGATTGACATCGCCCCAATCGGAAACCGCCTTCAAGGATGAGTTCAAGCGTTCAACCATAGCCTCTCGGGATGACTGGATTTGTGACCCACTAGCTCGTGCGTCAGACACATATCTCTCGGCAACAGTGCCGTCGTCTGCATACCCAAAGATACCGGGTTTAAGTAAGTCATTTATGTGCAGCAAAAACATTGTTGCCGAGAGTACCGACCCCCGAGGGACCCCGGCATTAATATCCATTTGACCGGACGAGTAACCATCAACAACCACTCGGATGGATCGATCCCTCAAGAAGTCTGCGATCCAATCACACAGACCAGTGGGTAGGCCGAAGGAAGGAAGCTTAGCAATAAGGCTTTCGTGCCAGACCCTATCGAAAGCCTTCGAGATATCAAGGGAGACGGCAAGCGCTTCCCCATGCTTCTCGATGGCCTCGCTCCAGATGTGAATGGCATACGCTAGAAGGTCCCGTGGACCGATTTTGGCGAAAACCGTATTGCCGGTCACTGAGGATGTCGTTAGCTTCTAGTTATGCCAGAAGTTTCTTGTTAAGCACCCGTTCCATACTCTTACAGAGGACGTACGTAACAGAGATGGGTATGTAGTTTACGAACGTCTGACATCCTCGTCGCGCATCCATCAGGAGAAACAGGTGGCCGTGCGTCACCAGAATTCAGACGAGAAGATTCCGCAAAAAGAGAGGCAAACAAGTTTGCTTTCTCCTCAGCGGTGTGAGCCAGCGACCCATCGGGTTTCAGCAGTGGCGGAAGTGACGGACGGCAGAAGTTCGATTCAACCGACTTAGCCAGGGACCAAAACGCTTTACTACCTGCAGGGTATGAAGCAAGTTTGCTCCCAATTCGGCTTATGTGGTCAAACCGAGACCTCCGCAATACCTTCTTGCAGGACTTGGCAGCCCTGTTAAAGGCCTTCTTCTTTTGAGCCACGTCGCTTGCTTTGCGCGTACGAGCGTCGGCCCAAGCTCGATATGCCACGTGCTTAAGCGCGTCTGCGCGATCACATTCGGCGCCAAACCATGGACGAGCTTGGTCAGACATTGTTACGTCAGAGAATGGGATGAAGTACTCCATCCCCTTGATACACGGGTAGACCAAATGCTGGAATAACACATAGGATACTTTTTATTCAGGTGGTGTTGTTCCCTTGGGATAATTTTCTAGCTTCACGCGGGCGAAGCCAAAAGCAACAGCAAGTTTAATGATATTTCTGTCCAGCCAGATACTGTCTCACTTTTTTTTTCGATGCAAGCCGAAATTGTTATATTCTGTTTAAAATAACTACCACAGATATTGTGAGTTGTTTATTTTCAGAACAAGAAGGAAATAATCGTATTTAGTATACCTCTCAAAATAATCGCACTTTTCGTCTATTTCGACTAAAAACTCCATCATGGCTTTGGTCGAGGGTCGTTTGCAGCGCTCCTCGATATACATTTCAAACGATGACTTTTCTGTTGATTCAGGTGTTGGTTTTTCCTGAAATGAAAATTAAACAAATTAATACTAGCAGCATCGGGTAACAAATGGGGGGTAGGTGTAGTAGATAAAAAAATAGCCTCCGACCTATTCTCAGACCTGCCAAATATACAGATTTATTTTTTTCATAAAAATTGGTCAAACCGTTTGGCCGTGGAGGACTTCGATAACAAACACTGGCACAAAATGTTTATATGACCACAGAAGCGAGAGCCGCGTGAAAGCGATTCGATAGCAATCTCCTGTTTGTGATCACCACCGCTTTCTATGTAGCAGATTGGCACATATACTTGAATATTACAAAATATCTCGTACCGGATCGCGACCACTTCCCACCTTTGTGGTTGTTAAGTAACTGATTGATATAATTCGTTTTGATTGAGTCTTGATATTTTTATTTTCTCTAGAAAATATATTTTTCATTAATAATAAAAAATACTTATTTATTTATTTCACACAAAAACAGCAATTATAATTATCATAAAACTATGAACATTTATAGGCTTATTACAAGGTCACAAATATATAGGTAGGTACTCCGACTCCTAAACTAGAGATCCATTATACTGTTATTCATACTTTTTTCATAATTATTCTTCTCCTTTTTAGTTGAAAATTAGTTTTCAGTCAGCAAGTCAGTATCTTGATTGACCAGGTTGCACCACATAAAAACTTTAGTGACTCGTGAAAATGCATTGCCTATGCGGCATGAAAACTGTCAATTCTGATACTACCAACCTCCAATTTACAGAATACAGTTGCGACCACTTCTCCGGTGTCATTAGCGACTGCTACCAGTGAAAGACCGTCTAGTGCTGCGTCTGCGCATAGTTCTAACATCTCTTCTGCTGCTAGGGGATCTTTGTCCACTTCAAATCCAACACATGCGGCTTCATTTGGAAAAAAACCTTCTCTTAGTACCTGGAATATAGCATAAAACAATATATTGTTGATGTTAATAAATATAGAATTTTGTTATTGATTACTCAGAATCAGTTGACTAACTAAAAACTTACTTGTAAGGCATGAGGAAAAGTAGCAGGTGATATCGACTCGATTCTATATTTTCCTACAAAAAATATAATATAAATTTATTAGATGTGCAGTTTGAATGTGAATCCTAACTTAGGCTAGTTGAAAAAGACTGGATATATTTTTTTTTTTAAGTTCATTTAATCTTTTCGAGAACATCTAATTATGGAGTAACTGTTTTTTTTATATCCTATATAGTGTCCCACTGTTGGGCAAAGGCCTCCACTTCTCTTTCCGAATCTCTTTTCCTCGAGCTATCTCTGGCTAAATTTGCCCCGTGCACATGATTAGATCCTCACACCATCTTCGCCGCGGTCTTTTTGTGGGTATGGGTGGATGTTCACCAAACGGGTTCAACGGCATAAAGTTCTGCAATTCCGTCGCAGATTACCCGGATGTTGTCATCATGTTGTAATCAACCGGTTATTTGTTGTCAGTATCATTAGAGCAAAACGATAAAGCTGTTAACAAAGATTATGTAGACTTAACTTGGGACTTCATCATTCATTATCACTGTTTTTATAGTCATTATTATCATCATCAACATTGTCATCTTAAGCGTCCCCGAAATGGTCAATTGCGTTTGACAATATTTACGTGATTGACGCCAGCTGATGCAAAAATTGATCGTTTACTTTGAACGATTGAAACAATTTGTCAATGCATTTTCATTCAGTAAATATTGTCAATCGCTATAGAGAATACGCCTTTATTTTTTTATTTGCCTAATTAAATACTTTTTAGCTCTGTCAAACAAATATATAAAAAAAAAAATATCTTCACCAAAGATCAAGTAATAAGACTTCAAAGCTGCTAATAAGAAAAAGAAGTACGGCCTCCATAGATAACGGGGTCTTGGCGAGAGAGACGGATATATTTATTTAAAATCGTTATATCTCGTTTGCTTTTATACCAATTTTGATATTCTATTGATAAACGGGTGAGATACCTAACAAATATTTTTTTCATACATATTCCCTATAAACCGTTTCGAGGATCCTTTACAACGATGTTTTACAATTTTATTTAGACTTACAACGACTGATATCATTCTTCGTCGTAAATGTAAATCATACTCGAATATAATAATAAGAAAATAAGATTAAAAGGGTGACCAGACGGTTGCAAACCAACGTCCCAACCAAGGTGACCTTGCTAGTTTCAATCCGTGTAGACAGCAGTTGTAATCCATGACCTTCAACGCCCTTGGTTGAGAGGCGCGTTTTCTCAACCACCGAACGTGTTGGCGCGTGGTTTACATCCATGTAGCCGCAACACAAACCAAACACATAAACCAAGGTCGCCTTGGTTGGAACGCTAGTTAGCAAACATCTGGTCACCCCTTTAGGTACCTACGTCTTAGAATTAATCAACATATTTTTTTTAGTACCTACATCCTAAAATTCTTTTATTGGGATTAATTATATATTGAGCTTTATAACAGTAACATACACAGTACAATGCATGGGTAAAAAAAATAAAAGAAAAATAAATTATATGCTATGTTACTTAAATCAGTTAATTCAAAAATATCACTTACCATCTTCCGAAGTACACCACACCATTATTACTTTGAAGAAATAATTAAATGATCATAAAAAAGGGGACCTTCGAAGAATTGACAGCACTAATTAATCAATGACTGACAGACGTTTTGACAGTAGGCTGTCATATTTGAAAACATGTCATGCATACCTACAAAACAATCCAGCAAAGTCGATTCGGTTATTATAAAACTGAAGCATGCAGAGGATATTTTAAATCTACGGGTAAATGAATTTTTTGTAATATTTTTACTGCGTGTTGGACGACACAATTTAAACGTGTACTTAGCGTATTGATGGCAATACTTTAAATATGTGGTCTTGACTTAAAAGTGGGTCGAGCTCAAATTCGTGTAGTGTGGACCGACGCTAGGGAACCTAGGATCTAAAGGTGGGTCTACGCAAGAGGCGAGCGACAATACACGAATTTGATCTCGTGCTCGGCTCCTCTTGCGTAGACCCACCTTTAGATCCTAGGTTCCCTAGCTGGGGCAGAAGGTAACCATAGTAGACCTCCTGCAAGCATAAGTTCCATGTCATTCCGATGCTCGTCGCTTCTACCAACACGATGTGTCGCCACGATGTGTGAGCTGATGTTTACGGGGCGGACATACTTCTCTTTAGGAATGTGATCGGTAACCCTTCAAAACTAACATTGAACCTGAAGATTTTGACTTTTACTCATTTTTTATAAAGTGTGAAGTCATCCAATGACTCTCCCGCTCTGGGTATCAGACTTACTGACTAAAACCACACCTGTGTTTAACTTAGAACGGGTTTCCTTTTAAAAAAATGCTCGTGGACCTAGCGGGTATCAACCCTGCTGGACATCTACGGTTTTCCTGACATCTTGAGGTGCGCGTGGAATACTACGCGACGTTGATTATTGACTGGCCAGATGGCGCTACCTATTGCTCGTCGTCCACAAGCCCGCGTCTACCGTGACTGCTAGTCAGTAGGGTCGGGGTCTCGGAGTCTGGGGCGTAAGGACGTCTGTTTCCTCACGCGTGCGGCAGCTTCCTTTGCTAGCTTTACTGCTTCACAGAAGAAAACGACCGCCTGACATTCCTCATAGCTCCGGACCATGGCCTGTACCAGGGCCCGGCGCGAGAGTTCGTTGCCACCGAACGCGCCCACGAAGACTAGACGGTGCTCTGCCCAAGAAGAGCACACCTCCACGCGATTTACACAATGGTGACACCCGGGCTTTTCTTCCGCATGAATCCGGTGCAGGAACCTCCCGAACTTACCATGTCCGGTGAGGACCTGCGTCATCCGGATTTATGCGAGCGCTGTAACTTTACCACTGCCATCATAATTTTTGCTTGATCGGACAACAACAACATGATGACGACGGAGGGTGTACGCGAAGCAACTGTCGGATCCAGTCGTCGGTTGCTGGAGCGAATTTGGACAGTGAATTTTGGTCGTCGAACCAAATTCAACCGTGTGCTAAACTTTGAAGGAAGTTCAAAACAAATCAAATTTTTAATCTTTATTTCAGGTAAATAAAATTTGCTTTTCATTTGTTGTAAAATATAATCTAGTGTTATAACATTGTATCATTCATCATTATATAAAACTAACGCTTTTCTTATCCTAATTCATAAGTTTATCCAATAAATGAGCAAAAACTACTCAAATTTTGAAATTAATCAATTCTTAAAGCAGCGGCTTCAGCAAAAACCTCTTCTCCTAGCCTATCCGCATATGACTTTCCATTGTAATAAAAATCGTTGAAAGACACCCTTAACCCTACGACAAAATTTAGAACCTTCCCTATTTTCTGAGTAGGTTCCGCAGTCCACAACGCTTGACAGATCTTGGGTACTTTGGCCACTGGTTTTCTCGCCGCCATATTTGAATAGCTTGGGCCTAGGTCTTGTACTGTCATTTGGGATACTGGACCGTTTTTCAGCTTCTTTCCCAGTTCTATTGATGTTCTGCATAGGATTGTGCCCAGTTTATGGAACCTATGCTCGCGAAGTGTTGCCAAGAACATTATCTCGAGGCTGCAGTCGACGTTGTATCTGGGAAAAAAAGAAAACGTTTGTCACACTAACATTATATAGGCAAAAGTTTGTATGTAGGTTTGGTGTATGAGTTTATGTATGTCTTTTACACCTTCATGCTTGAACGGCCGAATAGGTTTGGATAAATTTGTCCTGGAATTGGACCTATCAAATTTACAATGCGGAAAGTACTAACTCCACATAGGTGAAGCCATTGGCAGAAGTTAGTTTAATAATACAATTATTCATTGACCAACGCATAAGTTTGGCCAAAAAATTAGCATTCAATTCTGTAATATGACATTCTCGTCTTATTACAGAGTGGTAACATTGATAGCAGTTTATAAGAGGTAACCTCTCCAAATATTTATTCGATATCGAGAATCTTTTAACTGCAAAAATTAATGAATGCGTATTTTTAGGTATAACCGTAGATAAAAACTGCAGCTGGAAACCACACATGATAAAATACTCAAAAATATAGATCGCTTTGTGTATGTCCTGAAAAGAATAAGACAGACGGTTAACTTAAATACTACAATGGCTGCTTACCATGCTTAGGTAGCATTTTTACTGAGATATGGTCTTATTATTTGGGGCGACTCAGTAGACGTGGAAAGAGTTTTTAAAGGACAAAATGTACTTACGTACTTTTTAAAGGCAATGTGTGGAGCTCACTTTTTAGATAGCTTTATACCACTATTCCAAAACCTTAAAAAACTGTCTTTACCATGTCTATTATATCTTTGAAACGTGCATGTTTGTAAAAAAAATATAATTTATTTGAAAAAATAGTTACAAAATAAATGGTAGAGTACGACACAAAGGCAAATTGAAATTACCCAAAATAAAATTAATTTTACATAAAAGAAATATTTACTGCATATCAATTATTATTATATAACCATTTGCCAAATAATATTCAAGATTTGTCATCATCTTTTCAAAAGGCTGTTATTGGAGAAAAATGATTACAGTGTCAAAGAATATTCAGAAGATAAGTCGCTAGTAACATAATACATAAAATAAAATCAGGCTTTATTCTACCGTATCCAACAATGACATAATTATTCAATATTAATGACATGCCTTATTATTAATTCAATACAATTTTAATCTGTATTACAATAATATTTATATTTTATTATTTGATTTATATTTCCTAATTACTAGGTTAATAAATGAGCCTCCATTCTTATAGAAATATTTGTACGCCATAGTATGGCTGGATATGCTAGTACCAAAATATTCAAGAACAAAGAAAATTATCTTATTGACAGAAATCCTTCGAGCAGTGTATTCATTAATAAATTTTGCCCTAGCTTAACAACGAAATAACCTATAGCTTCCTACAAATACGAGTAAATACCAAATTCTCAACACAGTTTCAAGATAGTTTCGAGAAAGACAATAGCAAGATCTTAATGGATCTCAACTAGCAATCAGACTGGATGCTCTTTGTTAATATCCTGCAGCTGTTTGAAATAGGTACTGAATAGTTATCCTAGAAACAATTAATTTTACTGGTAGTTTAACTTTTATACTAGGGATATAATAATTCTCGGAACTGTTAAACTATTTTTTACACCACCTGCTCGATAATGCCCTTTTATACGTCATACAACCATCACTTAAAGCAAGTCATTATGTCCCTAGGGAGATAATGTAGTATGGGCGATCCCTAGGGAATAATGAGATTTGAATTTGGAACGTGAGAAACCGTCAGCATTATGTGAATTAAAATGTAGTGCATCAAACAAGTTTATTCAAATTTCAAACTGGCCACTAACAAAAAAAAACAGAATAAAAAAAGTTTCTAAAAAAAAGTAATGAATAAGCGCGAGCGTTATAGAAAATTTAAACTATAGAATCTTTGAGTAGTGAATTTTGTTTGTTTCAAATCTCAAAACATTTTGAATGATAGTTAAGATTAACTCGTAAATAATACTTATATTTCTGTATTATATTATTTCTTTTACTAAATTGTGTTTTAATTATCTCACAGATGGTGTAAAAAGTAGAGTATCCAACACGGGGATAAAGCTGTCTTTGTCTTGGGCGGCTTGAATTCCTCACTTCACTCAGGTTTCTTTATTAACTCCCTCGCAATGCTCGGGAGTTAATTATATAAATCCCTCACTATCGTTCGGGATTACAATTAGCAACCTTCGTTTCGTTCGGAATTCAACATCCGCCACCCGCGACTTAAAGACACTGCTTTATCCCCTAGTCACATAATCTACTATTATTTACTATAAACACTTACCAAGATTTACAGGCACTTTTGATTTTCAAGAAGTCAGTCAGTCAGAAAAGTGATGCTAATTGCACATTCCAAAGCGTAGATCTCTATGGAGAAGAAATGTGCAAGAAACTCCATGGACACTCTTTAAAATCATGTCATGTATTACAATAACATCTCGGTTACATGTTTCTTGTCGCTACTATTATGTGAAAACAATGTAGACAGTGTAGAAAAAAAAAAACAATTTCCGAATATAAAAATTAAAATAGTTTTGTATCTGTGTGATCTAGAATTAATCTCATAACCTTGTATGCGTGTTTTGCTTACTGTAGTCCATCCAGCAGGTACTAATATTTTTTTGGGATGATCGTTGCATATTTAATACTTATCTTTCGACCTTTGCAAACATAAATCCTTACTTAAATCAGGTCTAAGAAAACATTTTTGTTAAACTTTATTTAGCATAATTTCATGTTGCATGTATGTGTGGATATAATATACAACGAAAAATAGTTAACAATATTGTGAGGGATGACCATTATAAGGAAGGTCTTTCAGTGCCAGGAAATAATAATATGATTTTTCGATGAATTCGTTGGATCGTCGATGGTCGACTTTGATAGGCTAATGCCTAATGGTAGGTAAAAATAAACTGTTTTTATAGGTCAGAAGATTTGCACCTTGCTCGAAGCAGGTTAAGATTACGCTATTAAAAGCATACTGCCAAAACTTCTATTGCAGTAGCTTGTGGGCAACGTATTCGCGAAGAATCCTCGACGCCTTACGCGTCCTATACAACAACGCCTTTAGGATGTTATTGCGGCGCCCACGGTTTAGCTGATAAATTTAACTGTCCTATACTAAAGCATCAAATTGGGGTGCTGATGGAATAGGGTTGAACTAATTACAATGTAAAATTTTTAATCTTTTAATTAAATTTTTAACACCAAGATGATAAGTTTTCTACTAATCATTGGATCAATGATATCTGAATCAATAAATTATTATTGTTATTTATTGAAATCTTTAAAACGGCGCTCCCTTTGGTAACTAACTTACCTTCATGATTATGAGCAGCAGCCTATTAATATGTTGAGGACGTTGAGGTATGCCTCATCATATCCAACTCCTCTATATATAAAACACTTGGGCATTAATTAATATGTCTGCCAGTGTGCCTTGTGATCATTAATAGACGTACCTACGTGATTGACTTAACAGTAGGTTAGTACATACTTGTGAGCTAAACTTGGCAATGATAATGACTGCCATCCGTGACATGATTAAGTTAGAATATACCACAAATATTACAATATTGACTATGCTGTACCGATTTACTTGCAGTAATTCATCATTACAATTCTTCTGATAAGGATTTTATATCAGATGTTCCTGATGTTTTGCGTTAGGGTATTTACAAACCCAAACACAAAAATATAAGTATAACGTAATTCATGAATGACGCCATAATATTAGCACTCTCTACCAATCAACTAAGGGTGGTGGAGTGAAGACATGGTAGGTGCATAAAGAAAGATCATCATCTTCCTGTCCTTGTCCCGTCTTATTTGGGGTCGGCGCAACACGTTTTTTTCTTGCATTCTATCCTGTCAACCGTCATGCTATCAGTAACTTCCTGTTCTTAAATATCACTGTTCACACAATCCATCCATCTTTTCTTTGGCCTCCCTCTCCCTCTCCACCCATACACATGTATACTCATAACTCTTTTAGTAACATGCGTTTCATCTCTCCTCTTTACATAACCATACCAAGAAAAACGATTCCCCTTCAACTTTTCAGTCACTGGCACCACTTTCAAACTTCCTCTAATATACTCATTTCTTACTTTATCCATTCTCATCACACACACATCCATCTTAACAACAACATCTCAACATTCTCATCTCCGCTACATGCAATCTTTTTTCATCCATCTTTTTCACAGCCGTTGGGCTGTGCAACGTTCTGATCCATACAGTATGACAGGTCTTATCACGGACTTGTAGATTTTACCCTTAAACTTGGGGGGCATCCGTGGGTTACAAGTTGTTCCAGTGACCTGTCGCCATTTCATCCATCCTGAATTGATCCGATGTGATAGGAAAGATATTATCTATTATTAAGAAAACTAATATCAAACAACTATCTTATATTATTTTCTGAGTTCTATATAAATCACTGTTCAAAAACCGTGATTTGAAGTTATTATGATGATAATTAATGATTGTATGTTTCATTTTTTACATTGTGTCTCACTGCTGAGCAGAAGCTTCCCCCTTCTGTGTCCAAACCTCTCTATCTTGGATAATCTTTGACCAAGTTTGCCCCGCAGATATGATCAGATCGTCTCCCCACCTTCGCTGCCGTCGACCTCAACGGCCTCACTGCTGAGCAGAAGCTTCCCCCTTCTGTGTCCAAACCTCTCTATCTTGGATAATCTTTGACCAAGTTTGCCCCGCAGATATGATCAGATCGTCTCCCCACCTTCGCTGCCGTCGACCTCAACGGCGCGTCGGCGAAGGTTATAACATGTTTAATATTTTACTATCTGTAAAAAATACGTCTAAGAACTGGACAAAAATATATTACATTACAAGTAATAAGCAACACTGCCAAAAAACAAGAAAATAAGCATGTCTCCCATTATAAATAAATCCTGACAAAACCACAATATGCGTAAGACTTATTAACTTGCTGGTTTCATCATGTCAAACGAGATTACCAGAATTAATGAGACTTTTGCATTATGGTAGCTGTTATACGGGAGATGAATTTACTGAGAGCTCCACAGTTTTACGTTTAGTCGTAAAGGCGTAGATGTATATACTTGTCATATGTATTAAAATTAGAAGGTAATGGCAGAGGCTCTTAGGAGGAAATTACTGAGAAAAAACACAGGCGGTTTAAGGACTTTTTTTTAAGAAGGGAAATCATCCAATGGTTTCTCCTCTGAACTCTGGGTGAAGCTGAAGGGCATGTCAGACTTTTACTGACTAAAACTACACCTGTGTCCTTTAGTTGCCCTTTGCGTTCTAAAACCATGGGTTTTTTTTTTCTAAAAAATGCCCGCTGCCTTAGCGAGCATCGGCCCTACTGGGCTACGGTTTGCTGACGAAAGCAGAAAATAAATTTTCCTTCAAGCGTAAAATTCGGAACTACTACTTGAAGTCCTCTCAACCTTAGTTTGGTCGTCGTCATAATTGTTATTTTTAAGTTCTCCTAATTATAATATATTTATTAGTTTATAATATTAGCATATATAATTTTTTTATTGTAACTTAATTTAATGATACTACATTCCACTTGATTTTTATCTGTTATTTATTTATTGTGTACACCTACCACAGTGTTGTCTCTTTTAACCCAAAGGTTGACTGGTAGAGATGCCTATGTACCACTACTGTACATGAAGTTTAAATAAATGAAAGAAAAGATATTGAAAGGCTAGTTACATGTATTAGTAATTCTTATACTGATTTTCGTAGTATAAAAACGGCCCATAGAATAAACGGGAAAAGTTTGAGAGAAAATCAGCGTGAAGACAAGCTGCTACTTAGTCGTATTACAGAGGTAAAAAAGAAATTAAAGGTTAAGATGGTAAAGATGGCCAAGTAACCGACACTCAATGAAGAAAAGCGGGTGATAACAATGAAGTAACAAGAGGAGCTAATACTGTTGAACACACAAACACACAAAAGGATACTCATTATCCAGTGCTTCCTTAGAGGGTTCAGAACTAATGGCACATTATAAATAAGACCAACACTAATTCGAGTTTTAAAACGAAAAGAAAAATGCCAAAGAGTGATTTCAGGCGGCTAATAGACGCGAGTGTGTTCCATGGAGTTTCTTGCACATTCTTCTCCATAGAGATCTACGCTTTTGAATGTGCAATTAGCTTCACTTTTCTGACTAACTTACATCTAGATAATTCAAAAGTGCCACTAAATGATTTATTTGAAATACATGCTTTGATTGATTTAAGGATTCAAGGTCGGCAGGAGATAAACGCAGCTAAAAAAAACAGATAGATGTGCAATATTCTTACTTCTCAAAGAAATTACACCGCCCATCGACTTCAGCCATCCACTCTATAAGAGCCCGTGATGAAGGCTGTGTGCAGCGTTCTTCAGCAAATATCTCGAAGAATGGTTTTTCTGACGAATCTGATGTGGCTTCCTGTAATAATTAAATGCATTCTTTTTTAATTGATGCAAGAACTGTATTAGTTTTACGACGATTCTTTAGAGTATCAAAGGGAGTTTTTAACGGACCCCTCGAGGGCCGATTGTACATACGTCTGTACAACTT
The DNA here is from genome assembly GCA_905147345.3 of Mythimna impura. Lineage (NCBI taxonomy): Eukaryota > Metazoa > Arthropoda > Insecta > Lepidoptera > Noctuidae > Mythimna > Mythimna impura. The sequence goes on along the minus strand of LR990357.1, from coordinate 13,264,442 downwards.
GAGGGACCTTGAAAAACGTTTAATTATCGTTTTGTACACACGGGACGATGTAATAAATTTATTAGGCCGAAAATGTTGGTCTCTATATCTTCGTTTTTTCTGAAAAAAAATCCAGAAAAAGTTTTTTTATTTTTTTTTATTTTACGTAAAAACGCGCAATTACGTAATAATAATACCCCTATACGCGCGAGGGGTTAAGTGGTTCCTAGTAGATATTGTGATATAAAAGCAGTATAGTTTTTTAACTCAAGTGTACAATAGTACAATATGTTTAATGATTAAAACAGGCGCGATCTCTGTGAAATGAAGCTGAGAATTTTATTGTAATATTGACTACCTCTGTGAAGCTTGCCGAGGAGGCCGTAGTGTATGCAGTAGTGTTTTGTTAAATTATGATGACTTTATGATTTTTTAATAATCTTTCTCTAGTCACTCTCTAGAGGAGTTGAGTGCAGTGGTGGTTCAGCGGTGATGGCCCCAACCTACAAGTTTTTTTAAAATTATTGATAGGCGTTTGAGCACGCTTGCCTAGAAGTAAGACCCCTAGTTGGTGGGTTACCGCCTATCCCATCTCCTACAGAGGGAGGCCTGAGTCTCAGCAGCGGGAACATCGGGTAATTATGTTAGTTACTCTGCAGTTGGTAATTTGATATCTTGTTACAAAAATGTTATTTTATCGTTTTGAATGTTGATGCTTGAACAATATTTTATCTTTGTTCAAATCGAAACTCGAGTCACGGAAAGTAATTAAAATAACAAAGTAGTCGCTTAGAATTCATTACTTTTGTTAATTAGTGACAAGCGGAATAATAAGGTTTGGAGTTTTTCTTGAAAACAAAAGTGTCAACAAGTAAAAAAATCGGCCAAGTGCGAGTCGGTCTCGCGTACGAAGGGTTTCGTACCATTATTTATACAACATTAGTCATTATATTACAAATATTATTAATACCAATATATATATTATTATTATTATTATTTATTTTATCACCACTGCTCTCAAAACGGTGAAGGAAAACATCGTAAGGAAACCGGCATGTCCTAGAAGGAACCAAAAATTCGAAGACATGTGACATCCACCAAACCGCACTGGGCCCGCGTGGTGGATTACAGCCCATTCCCTCTCCTAGAGAGGAGGCCTGAGTCCCAACAGTGGGAACATTATAAGGCCGACTATGCTATACTATGCTATTAATATCAAGCAAAAATCGGCAAAAAATCACGTTTGTTGTATAGGAGCCCCACTTAAATATTTATTTTGTTCTGTTTTTAGTATTTGTTGTTATAACGACAACAGAAATACATCATCTGTGAGTAAAATAATTATGAAATTTCACCTGTCTAGCTATCACGGTTCATGAGAAACAGCCTGGTGACAGATAGACGGACAATGGAGTCTTAGTAATAGGATCCCGTTTTTACACTTTTAGATACGGTACTCTAAAAAAAACTGCTTTGTTAAATACTTAATTCGTTTCTCGGATCTGTTTCGAAACTGAAGCTGTTGGTTTATTTATACGTTTCGTGAAAAATAAATAAAAATGTAATGCTGACTACGGGGTCAATGAACGCGGGTTGTCAGTATTTACTTATAATTCCATCCATTCATTTGTTGAGTATTGCTTACTAATTTAAATTAAATATTTGTGCTGCTTATAAAGAAACAGGTTTGTAGATGGGAAACGGGAGCCTCATCGTCATTTCAGCCGAAAGACGTCCACTGTTGGACCTAGACCTCCCCCAAGCGTCGCCACAACGACTGGTTCTGTGCGTCTCGCATCCATCGGATTCCCGCGACCATGATCAGGTCATCGGTTCATCTTGTGGGAGGCCTTCCAACGCTGCGTGTTCCGGTACGCCATAGATAGCCCATTTAACAAGGAAGGAAAGAATTATCCATGGATCCATGTTGGTCGAAAAAAATTATTAATATTATTATTATTTTACAACATGCTACAACCCACAGGAGCGGAACACTGATCAAAGATGCGGGTGAAATGACAGGGGATCTCCTCAATTAAGAAACCAAAATGAAGTTTGCGTTTAAAGTTTTGTTTAGCAAACTAAGAAAATTAATTAAAAAATGTTTGAACTTTCATTTTATATTCCTCTTTTATCATTTCAAATACATACCACTCACACAAACACACCCCTACCTCAGCACATAACACACTTCCATGCACATATCACACAAAACTTAGTACAATTTAAAATCACTGACTCGACAACTGATCTTAGTGAGTCTGTGAATGCATTTAAATTATTCTTGCTACTCTAATATTGTAACTTATGTGATCAGTATAGCAAATTAAGAAAATTAATTAACAAAAAGTTTAAACTTTCATTTTATATTCCTCTTTTATCATTTCAAATACATACCACTCACACAAACACGGGGTGTGTTTACCTCAGCACATAACACACTTCCATGCACATAACACACAAAACTTAGTACAATTTAAAATCACTGACTCGACAACTGATCTTAGTGAGTCTGTGAATGCATTTAAATTATTCTTGCTACTCTAATATTGTAACTTATGTGATCAGTGTACGAGTACATTATCTATAGTAAGTTTTTAAGCAAATGTAAATGGCGGAGATCCTGGTGTCCTTAAATACAGACCTTGAGCCTAGTTTAAGCACCACTCTCCCAAAATATTGAATAATAAAAGTATATTTATGTATTTGCTATTTCTTACTCTGTCTGTATTTTGTAATGTTGTGGGGAGAATATTAATAAAAAATATTATTATTATTATTATTTACTAGCTGTTATGGAAGTTCAGGATCACAAACCTGCAGTTTATTAAAAGCAGCTGAAACAACCTCTCCGGTGTCAGTAGCGACTGTTACCAACGACACTCCATCCAAAGCTGCGTCTGCGCATAGCTCTAACAGTTCTTCTGCTGCGACTGGATTCTTATTTACTTCTGTACCGATGCACACTGATTCATCTTGGCAGAAGGCTTCTCTTATCACCTAGAAAATTAAAATGATAGTGTGAACTTTATAAAGTTATTGAAGGCTTTACATTGCGTGGTGTTAACTGTATGACTGAAAATGTTAACCGAATATTATAAGATAGTTTGATTTATTTCTCTAAAACTTCTCAATCGTGAATGAATTCGTGATATACGTGATATACGATTCGATTAAGTATATTAAGTAGCACAGTTTCAAACAAATAATTCCGTGATAAAACCTGCCAATATACAATACTCTAATACAATATTGGAACCAGTACAATCAACTTTATTCTTAGGAATCGTTATCGATGAAAAATTAAATTGGAAAGAGCACGTGAAAAGAGTCTGTACACGACTGGACAAATTTGTATTTGCTCTTCGGAAACTGAGACGCATAGCCAATACAGAAACAGCTCTTAATGCATACCACGGATATGTATCATCAGTGCTACGCTACGGACTAGTGATATGGGGTAATTCAGTAGACGTAAACAGAGCCTTCCTTGCACAAAAAAAATGTGTAAGAGCGGTTTATGGAGCTGATTATTTGGAACATTGCAAACCTTTGTTTAAATCATTAAAAATTCTTCCACTTCCTTGTCTATACATTTATGAAGTTTGTTTATTCGTAAAGAAATATTCTCACTTTTTTTCCCATTATATGAGCACGTTTCCAAAAGAGTACAGAACAAAAATCCAAACGAATTAATGGTACCTAGACAGAGACTACATTTATACAGCAGAAATTCCTATTGCATGGCAATCAAAATTTTTAATAATTTACCTGCATACATCAGAGTGTTGCCTACTAATAAATTCAAGAAAAGTATTTTCGTTTGGCTTTTGGATAATTGTTTCTATTCAGTTAATGAATTTTTAAATCGAAAATAAGTAGTAAATATTGACATTGTATTAGTAATTTATAATGACATTGTAGTAGTAATAAATATTGACATTGTATTAGCAATAAATATTGACATTGTATTATTAATAAATATTGACATTGTATTATTAATAAATATTGACATTGCAGTAATAATAAATATTGACATTGTATTAATAATAAATTTTGACATATTATGAATATTTTTTTGACATTATTATAGAATTGTTCAATATATTTTTTAAATAGTTAACATTGAAATCATTAGTCATTTTTTAATTAAGTATATCTGCAAAAAAATATGTGGTCCATAAAGTTACATATTCATATTCATTTAAAACTGCCACTATTATTATTATTATTATTTTTTTAATTTTACTTAATATTGCGTGAACTATAATTATGTGAATTTGCAAATTAGATACTCATTAAATATTTCTACACCGGCAAAGGTAGTATATGTGATTCCGTCTAATATTAAGATCTTTATATACCATGTACTCAGAAATAAACGATTCTATTCTATTCTATTCTATAAGTATGCCTGTAGATTTAGCTTAGGTGCTGTGAATCGTTCTTTATTGAACATAGGAAAATATCGTGAGGAAACCGGTATGCCCTACAAAAAAAAAAGAAAACGAAGATATATATATGTAATCTGACATTCACTAAACCCCTCTGGGCTGTGTGGGCTCTGGGTGTGGTGGATTATGACCCATTCTCAAAGAGGAGACCCGAGTCGTAGCTGTGGTAAAATTATAAAGCTAATTGTGTATTAATTGAGGTAGGTACTGCATTTTAAATCCAAATCCATGTAAAGTTTTCGACGAAATTAAAAAAAAAAACACTATTTGCACAAGTTATATTAAATTTTTATAACAACTCTTTACATGACTATCTTTTCTTCGATTACTAGAAGTTATTCAAAGTTTTGAGGGTTTTAAAATAGGATACAAGTTCCATGGCTAACCATAAGTCCTTGAGTGTCATTAACAAACATGGTGTGAGTACCCTTTAAGTGGATTAAAGTATTATTTCAGAAAGGCAGGCTGCGAGGGGAGACCATGAAGGGTGTGGTTATGGTTTATTTGTATTTCAGAACATACTTAAGCTTGAAGTTGTCCTTGCACATACAATCAAGGGATATCCAACCTTATAAGAAGACAACACAGGATAAAAATTTAAATGATTACTTTCATAAAGTCACTGTTGTTTACAAGCCTCTTTGTTAAATCTATTTCAGATTCTAGCCTCGTTCGATCTTTGAAATGAATTTGTATCAATATTTTTCTAATATATTTTGTAATTTCAAAACTGAATAAGCCCCTTTTGATTATTAAGGCATATAGTCCCTTGAACATCTGGCCGGAGTTAAATGCGCACATACTCGTACTGCCGCCTGTACCCGCATAGAGCCCCGCTGACCTTTAAAACTATTTTCTTTGCGAAATATTGATTGATTTACATATGCTATGTACGTTCTGAAGAACACTTAACTAGCATTTTTTTTGTGTAAATATATTTATTATATTTTTATTATTGATAGGTTAGCGTTTGACCACCATCTCACCTGATGGTAAGCGATGATGGAGCACGCTTACCTAGAAGTAGCCTATTCACTCTTTACTTAAAGACCCCTAAGTTGTAGCTATCAGGAAACATAGACTCCGGCAAGGAATTCCACTCCTTGGCTGTACGCATAATAAATGTGTTCTCAAAAAGTTTTGTGCGTATGGGTGGGATGTCTACCATGTACCGGTGGCGCAACGCCGTACGTCTAGTGGTTCGATGATGGAACGGACTTGTATTATATTTAATTATAATTAATTGCACAATCTTATTCCGCCGAATTAGATTGTGCAATTCCAGTGCACACTTCTAAAGATCAAAGCCGTTTGAAAAGAGTAGAGAAAACAAGCGAAAAAAATATCAATTTGTTAGAATTATTTTTTTGCAAAAGTAGATATTAGTCATACGAAAAACTCGTGTGTTGATAATGTTATAAGTATATGAATCTATATTATATATATATATATTTTTTATCAAATGTATAAAATCGAGGAGTAGGCTTCAGAAAGTCACTGTTTTATGGCACTAAATAGGAGTAAAGCAAGCAAGCAAAATCGCATCAAACAATGGCAAAATTGCTGTTTAAGGCCCTTGCCTTAAACAGCAATTTTGCCATTGTTTGATGTCCTATTTGTGCAGCAACTAAAATATTTCACAACAACATCGTGAGAGCCAGTAGGTAGACAAATGAAACTTCGGAACAAAACTAAATAGTCTCATTGTATTCACGGAAAATACTCACTTTTAATGCACCGGGGAAAGTAGCAGCTGACAGGGATTCTATTCTGTATTTTCCTGGAAGATGAGAAAATGCAATAAGCTTAAAAAATAGAAGTAGATACTATTTTCCTATTAAACTTTTTCATATTGTCTTTCGTTTTGTTTATGTTTTATTACGGTACAATAGAAACATTTTTTTTTTTCTAAGTACTCATTAGGATCGAGAAGGTTGCTTTCGAAGTGAGTAGTAAAAACTACGATTGGATTTTACGTTTGGAAAAGGGATTCAAATTAAAAGATTTAAGCTTTGGTTTCAATGAGCTTGGATCTTATCGTGTTTGGCTCAATACTATTGTTAAAAGCTTGTGATTTATATGAAGGTAATAATAATAATAACAATATTCCACAACTACTTAGATACCATAAAACGCCGTCTAGTCCCAAGCTAAGCAGAGCTTGTATTATGGGTACTAGACAACTAATAAACATACTTATATATTTCTAGATACATACATATTATAGATAAATTACACCCAGACATAGAACAAATGATGGATCTCATCACACAAACATTTATCCTGGGTGGGAGTCGAACCCACGACCTCCGGCATAGCATTCAGGGCCACTAACCACTAGACCAACAGGCTAGTCAATGTACCTTTTATTTTAATGAAATATCCACTAATCACTTTTCCTTTATAGATTATAGCAATGCTCTGTCAATGCTAAAGAGTATTATATAACGAATCTATGAACCACCTATGGGCTCAAGTTAGCCACTACAGAAATAATCTGGCCAAATGGGGTATACTTGACCCATCGCAAATACAGTGCCAGTGTGGAGCCCCTATAGAGGATATGTGTCATATCCTTTCCTGCCCAGCATGCACAGTTACCTGCACCTTCCACGACTTATACGAGGCCAGCCACAGAGCTGTCCAGATGGCTAAATATTGGTCAGACCAGATCTGAGTCAGATCAACACGAGAGAAGAAGAAGAAGAAGCAATGATTATTATTCTTGTTACTCTTACTCATAGATACATTACATGGGATCAAGTGAAGAAACATGATGATCTGCCGAATAGATAATCTGGAAATCCGTTATAAATTTATAAAGGGCTTTGGCTTGGTTTCAGTTAGATAAAATAACACTGTGATTTCTGTCTGTCCTCTAGAGAAAAAGCGTGAGTATATAAGTACACTGTACGCTGTGGAAAATGCAAGAAAAGATAGGTACAGATACAAAAATAAACTATAGAAAAATCTACATAGATACTGGTACTTATTGGTATAGTGCGTTGTATAAAGTGCTTCGTTTACTTTGAGCGGTTAGTTTCCAAATCCTGAAAACTGTAACATTTTCGTTTCGTATATCCGCAGAAAAAAATACAACATGAATACCTAGAATGTCAAGTTTTAGTCTTCCTTTTTAAAACCGACGAGTTCGAGCATTTTTGGATACGAATTTCTGGGAATCCTTACTTTGGACTGAAGGATTTGTATTTCATCGTGATATATTTTAGACTAGTTTCTCCCAGTAGCTTTACACGCCTTATAGGTGAAATTGATCCTAAGAGATCATACGATCAGGATAAATAGGATCTTACGTCCCATTCCAGAACATAGCTCTAGTAAATACAACAAAGATTAGCAATAACGTTTTTCTTTTTATTTATGTTTTTGGATACTAAGTCCTTTAAGCTGTTGATCCCCGCATTAACGCCGGCGTTCACGCGCCATTGTCTTACTATTGTGTATCTAATTACGCACTCAAAAGGTTAAGCCATGTCTTCGTATAAATAGTTAAATAGTTTACAATTAGAATGCGGGTGCAACATATTCTAATGTTTTTGCAGTATTTGGCACCAAATGTATCGAGTCAGCCTTCTTGGCAAACTTCGCTGAGGTAGCCAAAGGTACAATAAAATTCTTAGCTCCATTTTACCGAGATCGCGCCTGTTTCAATGATTCTAGTTATTGTCCAGTTGCGCAGACACTTGAGATACAAAACTACACCAATTTTACATTTTTTTTAGGTGGGATTTCATCCAAATGACTTCTCGCGCTCCGGTGGAGCGCGAGGGCGTATCAGACTTTTACTGACTAAAACCACACCTGTGTCCTTCAATTACCCTTTGCGTTCTAGGGATACGAGTTTCCTTTTCAGAAATGATCCGCGGTCCTAGCTAGCGGGCATCGGCCCTACTGGGCCCCTACGGTTTGCTGACATCTCTTTGAGGAGCGCGTGGATCACTACGCGCTATTGACAACTGGGCTCGGTCCGGTTAATTACCGAACAGCCGGACGGCGAGCTACCCATTGCTCGACGTCCGCAAGCCCGCGTCTACCGTGGCTGGTAGTTGGGGTCGGAATTACGGTGGCTAGGGCGTGAGAATCTTCGTTCCCTCACGCGTGCAGCCTCCTCCTTCGCTAGCATTACTGCTTCGCAGAAGGAGGCTCGCTGCCGCCAATTGCCTCCACGAGGACACGGCGGTGCTCCGCCCAAGTGAGGTACACCTCCACCGTGTCCTCCGGGCGGTCCACACAATGGTGACACCCGGGCGTTTCTTCCGCCTGAATCCGATGCAGGAACCTCCTGAACTTGCCATGTCCGGTGAGGACCTGCGTCATGCGGAAGGTCAGGACGCCGTGTTGCCGCTCCAGCCACTCCTCAAAGAGGGGACTTACCGCCGAGATTATGGCGTGCATATCAAAATATCCACTAGGTATCAATTTGCGAATAATTAAACCACCATTGAACTTAACTCGAAGAAATCCCGCCAAAAACCGCAATATCCTTTAATTATATTTGTAATAAACCCAAAGCCGTTTAACAGTTTGAGCATGAACAAGTACACATACAGATTATGCATTTTTTTGCTTTTTTTATATTAGTATGTTATGTGATTATTTATCACATTATCATATCCTTATCGGTCAGTACTAATCCTACTTTAAGTTCAAATCCGACATCATGTTATTTACGAGTAAACATGAATCATTATCTATACATATAACAAATTTGTAGAAGTTTTTAGTTGTGCGCGCATCACGTAAAATGTACGAAATCGATGTAGATAACTTTTATACATTAAAATTGTGTGTAACTTAATATATTATTTAGGCTTTGTTATATCGCAATCGGTTGACTATATCGAAAGATATATACTATATTCATTGACTTTTAGGCGGTACGAAGTTCGTCTGGTCAGCTAGTTTGCCATAAAGTTGAACTAAAGTGACAGCTGATTTAACTTCTTGAGTAGCGTAATTAGAGACACAATAGTAAGACAATAGCGCACGACCGCCGGCGTTCGTGCGGGGATCAACAGCTTAATGACAGCGGGCAATGATATTCTAATTAACAGCGGGGAAATGTTCATTAACAGCTGGGCATTGTCTATTGCTGTCATTTTAGTCCAGTTAATTAAAAATCAGATTATAGGTATTAAAACTACACCGTATGATCAACTGCATTGATTTTCTTAATAGGTAGGTAGTTGCAACTGTTTGTGAACTTATCAAGGATGAGCAAATGCACATTGAAACACCGAATTGAAAATTAAAACCACGTCTACACTCTACAACAACATACAAATAACTTGGTAACCAAACTTCAGAATACAAGTTTGACACAGTTTTGTTTGTATTAGTATTTAGATTAGATACTATCAAAACCGGTCTTGCCAACAGCACCAACACTTATATGATTTATTATAAGTACTCAGATTCACTTCACAAAAACGAGAATCACAATTGTCACAAGCAATGCAATACTAACCGTCTTCCGTGGTTAGCCACTCCATTTTCAAAAACAAAATCGATATTTGAATAAAGAACGTGCGCACGCACCGGTGCCTCGTAATCAACTAACGAGCCATGTTGCTACTAACAACAGTTGCTTTTCGATTGTGTGCTAAGTGAGACATTCATGTTTATCTCTCACTAATCTAGCGAATAAGTTTGACCTTGACCCAGACGTATTATTTTTTTCGAAATAGGTGAGTTGGTACTGTAAGGTTTATAAGGGAGTTTTTTCCGGTTCCCAATTAAATACATCATGACAGCTTCCTAATAAAGGATTAATTCTTAATAGTACTTTATCTGTTCTCATATCGAAATATTCAAATGATAAAATCCTACCTTATTGACAGAATATCCACGTATAAGTTATAGCTTCTGCCAGCCGTTTCACCCGCGTAAAAAAGTAGGTAGGTATCTCCATACAAACTTCCAACCCCCGTTTTACCAAATTTTAAGTTTCTGAGATTTCGTGTTTAATCAGTGAGTGGTAATTTGCTTTTATATATAGATACCTATTAATTTAATAATTTTAACTTTGCGATGTAGATGTTAACAATTTGTTTGATTATAATACTTTTTTTTTACAATTAGTAATAAACCACACACTAAGGTATAGGTAGATTACAGGATCGTGAGAATTCGAATCATAATTCCTTTGCAAGTTATCATCACCTACTGTGCTTATGTTTATAAGCCTACTAGTATTTTTTAAGAATTTCTCTCACGAATCTAATCGTGAATATATATTTTGATTTTAAAACTTTAATAAGAAACATTTATGTTGTATATTCACACTAATCTTATAAATATAAAAGTTATAAATGTATTGTACGTGTCTATGTGTTACTTCTTCACGTTTAAACTGCTGAACAGGTTCCAATTTTTGATACACAAAGACAATGAGTACGTTATATACCGGCAATATGTTTCCATGGAATAACTACATATCTACTTTCACACGGGCAAAGTCACAGACAGGAGCTAGTGTAGTGAGTAATATTTCAACAAAATTTACAATCTACTATACCGTTTTATGTAGGTACCCTTCTAATATATGACATCATTAAGTTATCAAAAGAGTTATTTATCTTAGCGTTGGATGAGAAATTCTTAAAGCATATTTTTATCCATTCTATGAATTTATCTCGAGTTAAAATAAATTAAATTTTGTCTCGTTTAATCATAATCTCTGTATCTGACAACTTGTTTAATACACGGCCGATTAATTTTCTAGAACACAAAAGCGAATAAGACGAAAATATCAAACACAAAGATATCAGGGAGAAAATCTTCATGAAAAAACAACCTCAATTTAAAAACACCGAAGGCGTTTCTTTTATAAATATAATCAGCTTTCAACATGAAATTTATTATTTTGAATAATGACTTAACAAAGTAAAGATGGCTATTGTCAAATTGCTACTTTTACATTTTCAAATTGTTTACGGCTTCTGAGCATAATTATTATTAATGAGATGATTTCAGTAACTGGATTTTTCTAATTAATCGGTCATTATCCACAACGGAGAAGCAATCATTATGTAATATGCAGAAAACAATAGTTGCTGGATATCCAAAAGACATGTTGAGTGTCTATCACCCTCCTATATAAGAAGATCTAATCAGATGAAAGTAAAATATGTAAAGACCATAACCTCAAGAAAAAACTGTTGAACCTTTTTTAATTCCTTTATTCTCCTTTCTCAATTTTATATTTGATATTTATTAGTAAATGATTTAATGAGATTATTTATAATGTATTTCTTTTTTAATTAATATTAGTTTTGATATACGTATGAATCTTTTGTTACTACTTTAATATATTATTTACTGGACACTAAGTGATAAAGTAACATTTTATCGGTGGAAGAATTATTAAACTTGTAGCGACATCTATGGCGTCACATAAGAACTAATCCTGCATCACGCAATCAAAGTTCTCCGCGCGATTTGAATATATACGACAGCCCGAAATCATCTAACGGGCAGTTGCCCACCAGACATAACACCCGTCTGGCCGGAGGATCCTACCTTTTCAACGGAGGTTTGCGGGACTTTACACTCTGTTCCGCTTACCTCCCAAAACTCGGTTCAGTAGTTTTTAAGTTTATTCCTTACAAACAAAAACATAAATCTCTCCACTTAATAATATTAGGATCATTTCATAATTTTGGTACCATCTCGTTTAAATTATGAAAACTACAGTAAGAAACCTGGCACCGGATAATTCTCAACACCGTCACTTTATAAAAAAAGTAAAATTGTAAATTCTTTATTTTCAACTAGCTTCTGCCTGCGGCTTCGCCCGCGTTAAAGTAGGTTTCTCCATACAAAGTTTGGACCTCCATTTCATCCCCTTAGGGAAAGAATTTTGGAAAATCCTCTCTTAGTGCTCGCTTACGTAATAAAAGGAAACCTTATGCAAAATTTCACGCGCGCTAGTTCCAGTAGTTTCGGCTGTGCGTTGATATGTCAGTCAGTCAGTTTCTCTTTTTGTATATATAGATAAACTGCGAATACATTTCTCATTGTTTTTTTTTTCTTTTTTTTCCACTTTTTTTTTCTATTTCATTTCTTTTTTTTTCATTTGGATAAGAATTATTATGTTTGAAATGTTTTATTCGTAGTATATCGAAAGTTAACACGCAATTATCCAGTGACGTACTCGTATCTACATTCAGAGCCTAACTTATAATGTTTCCTCTCCTGAGACTTGGTCCTCCTCTCTAAGAGAGGAAAATTGATCATAATCCATCACGTAAGGCCAGTGTGGGCTGATGTAAGTCCCATGTCTTATATGAATATTTGTTTCTAGAATATTTTTTTTTTTAATTGATATAAACCAGTGCTTGACTGCAATCCCACCTGATGGTAAGCAGTGATGCAAACATTCAAACAAAACAATACCGTAGTTGCTTTTTTAGCTTGATTTGTTGATGAAAACCACAACAGGATATTTCCACATCTCTAAAAGTACTTCTATATACATTCAATACATTGTCATTTAAACTCGTAGTTACTTTCGTTCTACGAAGGTCTGAACCTCATTAGTATTCAGAAAAATATCACGTGTGCGACCACACATTTTATCTTGGCGGCCAAGTTGAAATATTCCTCTGTAACCTAAGTCAGTGAGGCCAAATTTATCACTGCCTCTGAAATATAGAGTAAGGTAAGGCACTGTTTCATACTATATTTTACGGGTTTAGCTCGTGTGAGGAAAAAGCCATTTCTATTCAGTTTTTCGAAGGGTTATTTTAAATTTAGCCAATGATGTGCAAAACAACATGGTCGCTTTGATTGAATGAACCTTTAATAAATGGACTGACATCACCATATCATACCCATATTATGTCAGTCCATATTTACTAAGTTTTAACGGCTTTCAAGGTCTTCAACGTGGCACTCTTAGGGCTATATTTCACCGGGACACCATGGTAGTGCAACTGGTCACGCCGCCATGGTGTCCGTAAGCTACCAAACTAGACACCAGAGTCGCTATACCACACTGAGACAGTATCAAAATAGACCTTAAATGCACGCGTCTGAGCTGGTCGCGCCGCCAAATTGGTTGCGCAACCACACGGACACCAGGTGAGTAACTCTCTATAGAGCTGTATACATTTTGTTGGTAGCGGCAACTGGTCGCGCCGCCATGGTGTCCCGGTGAAATATAGCCTTTAAAGTAGACGGAGCAACAATATTAATAAGGTGGTTGAGACAGATTGAATGGGGGAAGGCAAAGGACTTACTGGTGTTGTGGCCCAACTTGAGAGAGGTCTAGAAGTAGACTGCGATATACTGAGTAGATTGACTAAGCATTACTGAAACTACTAAAATTATTCTTAGAATCATAATATTAATATTTCTAGTTAGTCTCATCTCCGTTGTGCATAAGTACGTGGAGTGTGTGGAGTTTTTTGGCGGTTCTTCTCTATTGGAAACGACCAAACAGAACCGTGCCCAAGTTTCTTACATTTTATCAAATCTCATATTATATAGAAATAAAATATTTAAAACCAAGTTGAATTTTTTAATTGAAAAATTAGTAATGTGAAGTAAGAAAAAAAAAATATTAAAATTTGAAATTAAAAAATGTAACGATTTTTCTATACCATACCAGAACTTATTAGGTACATGTCAACCCAGAAATCCCCATGTCCTTAAAGAAATCGTCCATCATCAAAATCAAATTCCCCTCATTGTATCTCGGACTATCTACACAAAATACTGCTTATTTTCCAATAAATATAAAGTTGAAACACTCGAACAACTTCAATGATATGACAAGTCAGTTTCTAGCAGTGCAGCTGATTCAGTTGAAAGCAATCAGCAGGCGGGCAACGCGAACGTAATTCAATTTCTCAAGTGCTAACAGCCATCGTGGCTATAAAGTGTTCTCACATTCAACTAAAAGAAATTCCTTAGACCTCTCGTAGTAGTTTTAAGAGCTTTTTACATTTCCCACGGATGTAATAAACGCTGATAGATTTCAAGTACTCTTGTCTAGTCGAAGCGATTCGGAATTTTCATGCCAATATTATCTGCAGCGGGTTCCTTGATCTCGATACGATCGTACGTGTTTTGAATGCTGGAATGTTTGAAAAAGAAAAATACTAAGCAAAAAGTTTTTGACAAGAATAGCGAAAATCTGTAAGGTTTTTAAAACGACAAAGAAATTATTTATTTATTTATTTTATAATTTATGTACACACACATAAATTTAAAAAGATACAACATTATAAAAAAATGTACAAAGGTACTTACTGCTTATTTCAAATAGAAATTTCTTCCAGCAGACCTACAAGAGGAAAGATCAGAAGAAATGTAGACAATAGCGTGTAAAAATAAGAAGAGTTTGTGAAATCTTGAATTAAATTAAAAACATAAAAAATAACACATATAATTTAAATATTAATAAATACATAATTATATAACTATATAATATATCCTTTAGAAAAAAATACATAAAATAAACACACAAAACATACAATATATATATATACATAATTATATAATTATCACACTAGAGAGGAAAGATACTAGAACAGTGAAATAGATTTCAAATCTCGAATGCTAATAAATGAGGATACGAGTACTATGTAGTTAGAATGTTTAAACTGTCTGTCTCGGCAAACGTTGTTCTGCCATACAAATTATCAAAGACAAAAATTAGAGTGGTGGTAAAAGAGTAAAAATAACTTACAATCATTGTCAGACCTACAAAACCTATATTAAAAAAAAACGTAAAAATCGGTCAAGCCGTGTCGGAGGAGTTCGATAAAAAACACAGTGACACGAAATTTTTATAGAATCAATTACAAATGGTATAATTTCATCTGTAAAACCAAAAAGATAACGACAATCAAATACAGTATTTTTTCTTTTTCAACAACAACTGACCAAATGTGTAATGTTGTCAACATTAAAAAGTCTCACAACATTTAGGGCAATAAAAACGTCTTTGAAATCATTGTGTTGCCCGTCACGAGCCAACGTAATGAAACACATCAGGCTGCGAGAGGTACGGATCATGAATTCTAGACACGAACGAACCTTGTTAACTGTACGACTGTCAGCCCACTTCATTTCCCAAAGAAAATTGCCTAGATAATGTACGTTTTACGATACGTAAAGACAAACAATTCGTTTAATATTTTTTGCTAGTATGTCAATTAGTATTTTATTAGTTACTTTCAAAGTGCCTTCAGAAAAGAACAGAGCAACGCTGCAAGGTAAAAGAATTGTTGCCTGATTTAGTAACATCATTTCAGCCTAGGATGTTCACTGCCAGACCTATACTATCCCCAAGCGCAGCCCACATCGCTGCCTCAAAGCTTCTAGCAAACAGTGGACTTTAATGAACATAGTGATCACATCACACTGCACTCTGATATTAAAAAGGTGTAAGTTGTATGTGTGTGCGTATATTAGTTAGCTACTGCTTCACGCTCAATCGATTGAATGGACTTGGATGAAACTAGGCACACACACACGGGTACATCATTTTCTGGAATAGAACAGGGGATGGAATAGAACTTTTTATCTTCGTAGAATATTCTTATGGTATACTTTCCTTTGTGCACACGAAAAGTATGAAGATAGTTTATCGTCAATAATTATAGGTTTCTCTTTTAAAATAACTCTTTTCGATCATTGTTATGTACTGTTTGAAAGGTATTTGTCATTGGTTAGAGACTTAAAGACAAAGGTTGACTGGTAGAAATTGCCTTGTTGCATTAAGTCCGCCTATAATAATAATACATAACAAATTTTATTCAAATAACGTTTACAAAAAATGAACATTAAGCCAACAGTAACAAAGTTTCCCATACAATTACAGTGCCTAAAAATATACTAAAACTAAAATATTATTAAAGGTGCAATTAATGGTGGTTCGGAATTGCAATGTTTAATAGTGGACCGTCCGATCCAAGTTAATTTAAACCTGTGTTTCTGCCCATCACCTTACAGTCCAGTTTCATTGCAACAGTAAAATTTAAATATAGAGTAAAACTATGATAAAAAAATATGTTCTATTACCATAATAAATAATTACGAAAATAAACATTAACGTGGAGATCAGATAACATTATGCCAAAATTTCTAGAAATTGGTCTTTGTCTGTGTAATTGAGTTTCACTAAATATTCTGACAATATCTTAATACATTTATCTATGTACCACTATTGTACATAAAGTTTAAATAAATAAATAAAGCTATCATCACTAAAAATAGAGTTAATTTGTCATCCAATACTGCTTCTCTACCTCTGTAAATAGTATAAGAGACAGTAGAATATTAACCCAAGGATAAATAGTATCCTCTGTGGACCAGGTCATAAAAATAGCAATAAACCTGCCAGGACAAAAAAAGAACTGGGCAAGTGCGAGTCGGACTCGCGCCCTGAGAGTTTCGTACAAAGTTACTTATGTAAAAATTCAATTCCCGATTGGAGTCTCGAAGCTTTTTCCAAATCCCAAAAGTTTTTTTTTTTGTTACATAACAACAAATTTTCTGTTTTCAGATTTATTCCTATACCTGTGCTATATGACCTCGCTTTATGCAAAATTTCAGTATTCTGGGTCAATGGAAAGTACCCTAGAATTTTGATTCCCTTAAGAGTGTCGAAATATACGTTTTTTTGCGACATAAACGGCCGTATCTTTTTCGTTAATTTAGAAGTTTGATTTTGTGACAGCTTCAAGCGACCGTAGACATGAGGTTTTAATTTCAACTCGATACCTTTACGCGTTTCCGAGATAAAGGGTCTTGACAGACAGACAGACAGACGGACAACAAAGTGATCCTATAAGGGTTACGTCTTTTCCTTTTGAGGTACGGAACCCTGAAAATGCCGAGGTCGTTCACCATGTTTGACCTGGTGGTCTAGAATCGAGTAAAACCTCAAGTTAGTCTAATTGCCTGAGTCGACAAACCAGGATAGAATATCCTGTCACCGTGTGATTGTTATTCCAAGATATAATCTACCCGTCTGCTAAGTTTCATTCAAATTCATTTAAGATGTTTGAGCATGAAAAATTAACAAACATACTCACACATTTGTGTGCAGGGGCGCCGGCTTTTAGAAATTCTCATGGGTGCTCATGCTCATTTGATGACTTGAAAAAGTGGCGAAGTGTGAGAAGAGAAATGCACATTGATCGACCGACAAATAAATAAAAATCCTACTTACATACTGCGTACTTAATTACTAATTATGTTTGATAAAAATGTAAAATGAAACCATTATACACCGTGTAATTGACAGGTTGGCAAAAACTGAAACAGTAGCTTCATGACCATGATTATGACTGAAAAACGTTGGAATTTTCTTCAGGAAAATTGTCGAATTTTCCGACCGTTTTTCAACTAGATTTGTGTTCTATTTATTTGTTACAACAAAATCCAGCCCAAAAACACAATTTTAGTGAAAAAAAAGCAAAAAAACTTAAATTCGGCAATGTAATCGTAAAAGAAAATTCATACAACCCGCGGGGAATCAGCTGATAGCTGTAAAAGTTTACTGCCCTCCGTAGTGCCTACGACAGACAGAGACAGCATACCGCTCGCTCGCTCGCTCCTTTTGTGTGGTGCGCCGGTGCGCGGGTGCGCCTTTGCTTACGCGCCGACGCTACTAGGGTTGTACCGCGTACGGAATTTAATACTTGTAATTTTATTTTCTTTATGTAAAATGCTTTAATAATAATTAGTTACTCAGGAGTATGATTACTTTATTATTTCTTAATTCCAAAAACCTTATTTTAACGATTTATCGTTAATGATCTACAGTATCAATTACGAAGCTGCCCGAACTGTACATACGCGTTACATTACAGTAATGTAAATTGTTTGCTTTAGACAATTTAGTGGGACATAAAACATAAAAACAATGTGTCAATATTGCCAGATTCACATTCTACCTGTCAATCCCTGAGCGAAAGCTTTTTGAAATATTTGCATGCCATTGTTCAAGGCAAACTTGGCGATCTATTTTTTTAATTATAACATCTGTTGCATGCTGACAATTTATTTTGTGTTCGTTTCGTGTGTTTTTTTGTGTAAATGATTATCTTATCTTATCCTATCCTATCCTATCCTATCCTATCCAATCCTATCCAATCTAATCCTATCCTATCCTATCCAATCCAATCCAATCCAATCCAATCCAATCCAATCCAATCCAATCCAATCCAATCCAATCCAATCCAATCCAATCCAATCCAATCCAATCCAATCCAATCCAATCCAATCCAATCCAATCCAATCCAATCCAATCCAATCCAATCCAATCCAATCCAATCCAATCCAATCCAATCCAATCCAATCCAATCCAATCCAATCCAATCCAATCCAATCCAATCCAATCCAATCCAATCCAATCCAATCCAATCCAATCCAATCCAATCCAATCCAATCCAATCCAATCCAATCCAATCCAATCCAATCCAATCCAATCCAATCCAATCCAATCCAATCCAATCCAATCCAATCCAATCCAATCCAATCCAATCCAATCCAATCCAATCCAATCCAATCCAATCCAATCCAATCCAATCCAATCCAATCCAATCCAATCCAATCCAATCCAATCCAATCCAATCCAATCCAATCCAATCCAATCCAATCCAATCCAATCCAATCCAATCCAATCCAATCCAATCCAATCCAATCCAATCCAATCCAATCCAATCCAATCCAATCCAATCCAATCCAATCCAATCCAATCCAATCCAATCCAATCCAATCCAATCCAATCCAATCCAATCCAATCCAATCCAATCCAATCCAATCCAATCCAATCCAATCCAATCCAATCCAATCCAATCCAATCCAATCCAATCCAATCCAATCCAATCCAATCCAATCCAATCCAATCCAATCCAATCCAATCCAATCCTGTCCTGTCCTATCCTATCCTATCCTATCCTATCCTATCCTATCCTATCCTATCCTATCCTATCCTATCCTATACTATCCAAATCCTATCCAAACTCGATCCAAACCCGATCCAAACCCGATCCAAATGCTATCCAAATGTGATCCAAATGCGATCCAAATGCGATCCAAACCCGATCCAAAATGCGATCCATATGCGATCCAAATGCGATCCAAATGCGATCCAAACCCGATCCAAACCCGATCCAAACCCGATCCAAACCCGATCCAAATGCGATCCAAATGCGATCCAAATGCGATCCAAACCCGATCCAAATGCGATCCAAATGCGATCCAAAATGAGATCCATATGCGATCCAAATGCGATCCAAATGCGATCCAAACCCGATCCAAACCCGATCCAAATGCGATCCAAATGCGATCCAAATGCGATCCAAACCCGATCCAAACCCGATCCAAACCCGATCCAAACCCGATCCAAATGCGATCCAAACCCGATCCAAATGCGATCCAAATGCGATCCAAACCCGATCCAAATGCGATCCAAACCCGATCCAAATGCGATCCAAATGCGATCCAAATGCGATCCAAACCCGATCCAAATGCGATCCAAATGCGATCCAAATGCCATCCAAATGCGATCCAAATGCGATCCAAACCCGATCCAAACCCGATCCAAATGCGATCCAAACCCGATCCAAACCCGATCCAAACCCGATCCAAATGCGATCCAAATGCGATCCAAATGCGATCCAAAATGAGATCCATATGCGATCCAAATGCGATCCAAATGCGATCCAAATGCGATCCAAACCCGATCCAAACCCGATCCAAACCCGATCCAAATGCTTCGTTCGCGCGTGTAGTTACGAAAAGCTTTGCTTATTTTCGATTTTTACATACTATAATGAAAACTTCTTATTTACGTTCTTGAATAAATACCCTATAAAAAAAACTTAATTTATAATCTATGCAAACGCCGACGTTTGCTTAGTGTTTAGAAAATGGCGCAAAATCGCGCGCGTGCTGCTAGGGGATTGACAGGTACTAGGTTTAAACTTGGAGGCAGAACCATGAGTAAAAGTTACAAAAGATAGCGGTTAATAACAATGTTTATCATACGATTACGATACGATTATTTTTCAATACCTAGTTCTTCATCTTTATCTCAATCGCAGGCCGACCACTGTAACTACTGCGCCATGGGCACCTCGACTAACGTACTTAGTATTAGCGAAATAAAAATGTTTAATTTCATACCATGTGGGCAGCCCTAATTGCTACACGTGTCACACACACTCTCAAAGGTTTGCCGACAAACGAAACCTTTGCCGCCATTTCAGTTTGCCGCGATTGCTGATGAGTTCTGGACGTCTATTTCGTTTTCTTTCAACTGTCGAGAGTTCGGGACTGTGTATTGCATTCAGTTAAGTTGTGTGTTTTTGTGTTGTGTGGTATCGTCATGAATCGGCGTAATGAAACGTTTAGTGCTCGCGAATATGGCCAGATGTTAATGTGCTTGGGTGAAGCTAGAGGAAACGCGTCGTTGGCATTAAGGCTCTATGTTCAAAGACACCCAAATGAACGACATCCAGCTAATAGTCGTACTATCACAAGGGCATATCAACGTGTTTTAGAAAATTTACATAATGTGCCGCGTCAGGAAGGTGCTGGAAGGACAATCCGTGCTCGTTCTGAGCAGGCGATTTTAGATGTTGTCCGTCGAAATCCGCGTTTGGGAACCCGTACTGCTGCAAAACTTGTAAGGCGTAATAACGGATCCCGTGTTTCACATTGGGCTGTGCACAAAGTCCTTCGAAAGGACAAGCAACGTCCATATCGGATCCATAAAGTGCAGGCTCTGGTACCTGGTGACTCAACGCGTAGACTGGCGTACTGCAGATGGCTGATACATCGGCAGCAGCTAAATCGCCAATTCGTTTCACGGGTGATTTGGACCGATGAATCGACGTTTACACGAAACGGTATGTGGAACCGACGGAATGCTCACATTTGGGCACGCCACAACCCGTACGCAATGCAGCAGACGGGTCATCAGACGCGGTGGTCAGTGAATGTCTGGGCTGGCGTGTATCATAGTTGTATTTTGGGCGTGCAGCTCGGAGGCAACCACTTTGAGCCATGCCTTATACGACCCGAGAGACTTTAATTTAGGTAAGTGACTATTTTAATTTTTGATAGGTTTTGAATTCGTGTTAAAATTTTTTGATAGGTGTGTTTGTGTGTATATTGTACTATGTATTTATTCCAAACAAGGTCCACGTCCCGAAGTACCTACCTAAGAAGTACCTACCTCGCGCGCGTATCGATATATTATTCGTTATACATTGCGTAGCCGAAATAAAATTGAAAATTGAAAAATGTTCACCTATCATTTCCGGGAAAATATTTCACTATCAAAATATTAACAATACGAGTCTGAATTCATACTTTTCGTTTTTGCCAACCTGTCAATTACACGCTGTATAAAAAAATTAAACTAGTTTTTATTATCAAGACATATTATAATGTATACGTAACGTAAAAGGTGATTACTGATTTGTTTCGTGATGTGTATTCTCAGGGGATGCTCGGCACCCACTGTTTATTTCTCATGGGTGCTCGAGCCCCCGAGCACCCACGCAGTCGGCGCCCCTGTTTGTGTGTCTGAGCATACATAAAAACTTATCACCATTATAATATTTGTGTGATATAAACATGTTATTCAATGAAGCTCAATCACAAAGCTCTAAACTAATTCAAAAATACTCCAAAGTCATTATTTCTGTGAACCAAACAGAATATTCTTGAAAGAAAACCTTCTGAAAAGTTTTCCCCTGAAAAGCTTCCATTCGTACGGGATTCGTTGCGCGAGACTAAAGGAATCGAATTGATCCTAGTAATTGATTTAGTTAGCTATGTCCACAGACCTTAGAATCGTCGCTAGCAGCATTTAGAGACAGTAGATGATGCTGTCTCTGAATGTTGAGATGGATAATATGTGTGGTGTGACGAGAATGGATAAAGTGAGAAATATGTATAATAGAGGAAGTTTGAAAGTGGCGTCAGTGACTTGTGGAAAGGAAATCGTTTGTCTTGGTATGGTCATGTGAAGAGGAGGTATGAAACGCATTTTACTAAAAGAGTTCTGAGTATACTTGTAGATGGATGGAGAGGGAGAGGGAGGCCAAAGTAAAGATGGATGGATTGTGTGAGGAGTGATATGAAAGAAAAGGTAGTTAGTGATAGTATGATGAGTGGCAGGACAGAATAGAAGCAAAAAAAGTGATGCGCCGACCTCAAGTAATATGAGATAAGGGCAGGAAGAAGCGGATATAATGCTGTTTCTAAACGCTGCTTGCTTCTATCGTCCTGCCTTTGTCCAATGCGATTTTCATTTTTAACCAACTTCAAAAAGGAGGAGGTTATATGTTCGGTTGAATGTATGTTTTTTATTATTATTTTTTTATGTATGTTCACCTATTTCTCGGTCAATTGTGGACCGATTTTGAAATTATTTTTTTTTATTGGTAGGTTATACTTCCGAGTTGGTCCCATAGAAATATTGTTATGGTCTGATCATGAACTTCGAAGATATGGAACAGAACTCCTCATAGGATCACAGCAGAACCGTCGTAACAAGTAAAATTGCTTTGTTTATACGTGTAGTCGATGACTGACTGAAAGTAGAGGGGGAACTTATCGAACTGATGTGATGATGAAGCCTGAAGTTAGGCACCGGAACTCTGTAATAAATTAATGTAATCTAACCGTGTTTGGGATTTTTAGAATTGTCATGAGATGCACTCTGGCTATAAGGTATTTAAGTTTGGCTGAGGGGTACTTTTTAGTGGTGGTACCATAACTAAAAAGTGTAAAATAAAAAACTTTTTACAAAAAAAAATACAACCGACTTTAAAGTAAAAAAAAACACTGAAAAGTGCAAAATAACTTTAATTTCGGAAGTCGGTGTTAAATAACGAAGAGACAAAACTATTATTGAAACACCGACTTCCGAAATTAAAGTTATTTTGCACTGTTCAGTGTTTTTTTTTACTTTGAAGTCGGTTGTATTTTTTTTTTGTAAAAAGTTTTTTATCATCAGTCACGCTTTCACTGACTCAATTTTGTTTCACATTACTCCCCACATAATCCATTCACTTTTCTTTGGTCTCTCATTACCAATATGTTTTATCCATTACATTACCGAAGCGTTAGTTGTCATGGGTGTGTGTAACTGCATCGCAACTTGTAGTAACGGACATCAAAAGCTGGATGTTTTTCTTAAGTGAAAACAATAGACGATCAACCGCAAGCAATTTCAGTCCATCACGTCGCGCTAGGCATCCGCCATAGTCACTTCATCATGGATGAAAATCCAATTGTGGGTTAAGCTCGCCTGTGTACATCACCTGTTCTATTTTTCATTCATTGTATAATTAGTGTACAATAATGAATAAAGATGCAAATGCGGTTTCAGATGTTTGATAAATTTGCTATTCGCAATAAAATTTGCCCTCACCCTGGTCAGTCAGAATTATCAGTGGCTGCTAAAACGTGGTCTGTACCCCACGGGTTTTATTAACCTGAAGTATAGCTAAGCATAAGCATAACAAGCCTTATAATGCCTCCTCTCACTGCTGGGACTCAGGCCTCCGCTGTAGGAGAGGCAATGAGCCATAATTCACCACGCCCTCTAGGACATGCCGGTTTCCTCACGATGTTTCCTTCACCGTTTTAACAGTGATGATGAAATAAATTACACAAAGTAATGCGAAACCTAGCCAGGGGTTTAAACACATCACTGCTCTTACTGGACCACTACTGCTCTCGACTCTGGCCTGAAGGTTTTAATTTCTTAAGGCCTTCTTCCACAGGCAAGTTTGGTAAAGCAGACGAGTTCACTCATAAATAGTACCTGACACACTTGGTCTGTTTGGAAAGTTTTGAGTAGCATAAACCAGCAAAGCGTCTTAGTGGGTTTTAGTCAGTAAAATTCAGACACTCCCAACCCACCCAAGGGCGGGAGATGTCATTAGATGATTTCCACCCTAAAAAAAGACCAGCAAAGCGTCTTAGTGATCTGTGGCTATGTCCTTCTCGATATTCTATCTTAGAGGTCTCTGTCCGATATGTTTGCTTTCGAAATCTAATTTATTTTATACTTGTCTTGGTTTTTCTTTAGATAAAGAATCCTAAACGTTAATATAATGTAGGTACTTATCTGTTACCTAAGATTTAGATAAGTTTATTATTGACTAGCGTCTGTCATTGGCCTCGTTCGCGTGATAGTAGTAAATTATCCCAAGGAAACATACTCTCGGGATTAAAAGTATTCTATATGATATTCTAGGGCATGATCTACCCGTGCGCCAAACGTCATCCATATCTATTCAATAGTTTCAACGTGAAGGTGTAACAAATACACAAACTGACATACTTTTGCCCTTATTATTAATGTAATAGAGTGATTACCGACATAAACCGAAGAATTGTCTAACTTAAGTGGCAGTGGGCAAGACACATTGCTCGCAGAACCGATGGTTGATGGGGATGAAAGGTCCTGGAGTGGCGACCACGTACCGGACGACGCAGCTTTGGAAGGCCCCCCACAAGTTGGACCCATGACCCAGTGAGGGTCACGGGAATCCAATGGATGCGAGACGCTCAGGACCGGTCGATATGATGACACTTGGGGGAGGCCTATGTTGAACAGTGGGCGTCTTTCGGCTGAAATGAATAAAGTGATTTATTGATGAGTAATTTGTTCGTTGTTTTGTGGAGAAAAGCTGTTGATCCCCGCAATAACGCCAGCGTTAACGCGCCATTGTATTTCTATTGTGTCTCTAATTACGCTATTAGATAGGTTAAAAGTATTTAAACGAGTAGGTTCAATGAGTTACTAAATGGATGACATGTTTTTGAAAATGAGATAAGCGTATGCATATTATAAAATCTGAAGGGAAATATAAAACTGATAGCCCCTCATTTAGTCATCAATCCATTTAATATCCGTAATAACAATTTAAAGTGCCATCAGCATATTCAGGATAGCTATCAGGTACCAAATTGATTTCTTACAAGACTAACTCATGTAAACCACGCGTGCCTCATACATTTTAATCGCGATGACAACGCCACAAACTTCCAACCAATTTCAATGCTTAAAACCACTACTCTAACGCTCAATTTCCTTTAATAACACAACATTAAACGTAGTAGTCCAAACACAGCTTTCATCGCAGTAAAATTTTATGTAAATACTGTGCAGAATTTATACGGTTGATATGCCCAATTACTCTCTTAGGCACTTTAAAGTACCGTGGAATCGTCGCTTTTAAAGGTTTTTTCGTAAACGGCATTTTATCCGTCAAAATAAGTAAAAAAGTGCTAGCAGACGTGAGAACGCGGCACTGTTTAGAAGTGACTCGGGGCTAATTTT
Source organism: Mythimna impura (assembly GCA_905147345.3). NCBI lineage: Eukaryota > Metazoa > Arthropoda > Insecta > Lepidoptera > Noctuidae > Mythimna > Mythimna impura. The sequence goes on along the minus strand of LR990357.1, from coordinate 13,238,657 downwards.
GTTGACTTCTCTTTGTATTCGTGTTTCCATTTTCTGCGTCAAGTATCTAACATTTGGCTCGTTTAAGGAACATTGTTGCTTATTAACTTTGTCGAGTTTTATTATAAAAGCCTCCTTTTTCCTTTAGCCATAAAATATGAATGTATTTTTATTGCTTTTTTATTTTTGCCGTCTTTGCACTCTGATTTTTAGAAAAACAACCAAAAAAAAAAATACCCGTGTTTTGATAATCCATAGTTTTAAAGTGTAGTGGCCCAGGGATAACGGCCCTGATTTACGAGTTGTAGGTCACGGGTTCCAACCCAGCCCCGGCGCTTTTCTTTTTGTAATAATTTCATCACTATCTACTGCTTTCGAAATGATGTAGGAAAACATCATAATAAAAACCTAATACTTAATGTCCTAGAATTTAAAATTCGAAGACATGTGACATCCACCAATCCGCCCTGGGCCCGCGAGGTGGATTACGGCCCACTTCTTATTCTAGAGAGGAGACCTGCGTCCCAGTAGTGGAAATATTATAAGGCTGATTATGTTATAGTCCTATGCTACGCTGCTACGTGTTTTAAAAGAAAAACGCTATCTGAGTGAAATAAATTGAGATAAATTAATTTCATAAAATAGCACTCGCTAGCTAGAAAATCAACAGAGAAACAATTGAGGCAATCCATTTCCACTGTCTGTTGCAACCTTATTATTGGCTGATGCTTTATGGACGGATGTTATATTGCTATTGGTTTTAGAAAGCTGTTCAACAATTGCTCACATTATGTCAAGAAAAGTTAAATCACATTTTACTTACATTCAAATAAGACATTATTACAAATGTATACTCCATTCAAAACTTCTTGTAAAAAAAACAGCCGACTTCACTACAAAAAAAAAAAAATTAAACTATCAAAATAACTTTAATTTCGGAATTCGGTGTTTCTGGTATTGTTTTTTTTTTTGTTATTTAATACCGCTTCCGAAATTAAAGTTATTTTGATCTTTTTAGTGTTTTTTTTTTTTTGTAATGAAGTCGATTTTTTTTTTGTAAACGTTTTTTATTTCACACTTTTTGGTTGTGATACACTTATAGCCAGTAAACCGATTCATAACAATTCCAATTAACCCGAACACTGCTTTTTTTTCGGTGGGAAAATCATCTGTATTATGTCTGATTTTATATTGTATTTACATAATAGGTTAACGGTTAAAAAAACGGTTAAAAAAATAAAACAAAAAATCTTAATATTTTTTGTTTTATTCTTTATGTACTTCTTTTATTTTTATAAGTAGTTAGTAGTTTAAATTGTAATAGAGTTTAGTGTTATTTTAGGTTAGTGTAAGATGATAACTTTTTTTCAATTATTTTTTTTGGGTTTGGGAACCACTTTTGTATTAGGTTCAGCCTGTAAAGATAGTGTGTATATTATATAATAAATAAATAAAAATAATAATAATCTTATAAGATCCCCCGCTCTTGGGCGGAGCGAGAGATAGTGTCAGACTTTTACTGACTAAAAACCCACTCCTGTTCCTTCGTTGCCTGTCGTACCAGGGCCCATAACTATTCAGAACCATTTATTTATTTGTACTGTCATAGCATTATGATGTCTATAAGAGGATGAAGTTCCGTTGGCCATTTCTGGTCTTCTTTATCAGTTCTTGTTTGTTGTCAATGCTTGAGTTCTCGATGAAAATGTCAAAATCACTATATGCTTGCCTATAACATTTGAGGAGTTCTCTCGATTCATCATTGGACCCCATCATCAGAACTGGGTTTTGAAAAAAATGGGACCAATCTGGAAACCTTTAAAGGCAAAAAAAAAAAAATGGAAATCGGTCTATAAACGAGGGAGTTCTGAGGTAACAAACATAATAAAAAACACAACCGAATTGAGAACCTTCTCCTTTTTTTTTAAGTCGGTTAAAAATAAGATTAGACATTTAAACAAATCTTTTTTACTGTCCGTTCAATCGATTTTGACTTCTATTCCGTAGACATAAAGATGGCATTAAAAGCAAAAAAGAGGTTACAATACCAAGTAAAATTACTGCAGCCGCCATTTAACATTCCAACAACGCAATAAAAGTCATAATGGGTTGAACGGACAGTAAAAAAGGATTTTTTATATCTTATCTTATTTCAATTGGAGTATAATATAGGGTGGAACAAACCTGCCAAAAACTAACCATTACCATTTTATAGTTTTCAACGTCTTCTAAACATTCAAGTTGAAGGATAAAATCCACAAGACCTGACATACTGTATGGATCAGAATGTTGGGCTGTGAAAAAGACGTAGCGGAGATGAGAATGTTGAGATGGATATGTGGTGTGACGAGAATGGATAAAGTGAGAAATGAGTATATTAGAGGAAGTTTGAAAGTGGCGCCAGTGACTGAAAAGTTGAAAAGGAGTCTTGGTGTGGTCATGTAAAGAGGAGGGTTGAAACGCATGTTACTAAAAGAGTTATGAGTACCTATACAAGTGGTTGGGTGGAGAGGGAGAAGGAGGCCAAAGAAAAGATGGATGGATTGTGTGAAGAATGATATGAAAGAAAAGGAAGTTAGTGACAGCATGACGAGTGACAGGTTAGAATAGAAAAAAAAAACGTATTGCGCCGACCCCAAATAAGACGAGACAAGGGCAAGAAGATGATGGAAGTCTTCTAAATATATTTTATTTTACTTTTATTTTTTTATTCATAACAATAAACATTGTGTTGAATATTACATCATTTTAAAATAATATTAAAATAGAACTGTCACATTTAAGCAAAATAATTTATAAAATTTAAATTAAATAATGTAAAATATTGAGTCAATTCATTAAACATATGACTACAAATAAATCTAATATACTCGCCATACAGTTTTTTTATCAACACATACAGACAAAGGTTTAAAATATCAATAAAATAACCTACAAAACCCATACATTACGAGCTTTACGGTCCATAGTAGACCGATGGGGTTCATTCGTAATAATTCATAAATAATAATGGTCAGCCGATTAGCGCAGCGGTGAATCATTTATGTGGCCTGCAGTGGCACGGGACATTAATTCCTGGGCACACCGTAGTGACGTATGTGTCTAGCCACTTCGATCCTTAGGTAACGCGATATTGTCGTATCATCGTCACGTAGGCTTAATTTCGCTTTGTAATTATTTTGCAGCACCAATATGTAGTAACACTGCACGTGATATATTGTTCGCACGTACCGGTACACACTGAATGTGAATTATAGGAGCGGTAATGGCAAACTAGTGTATTCTAATAGTGTTTCTCTGTAATATGTCTAAGACTTATGCCTTTTCAGTCGTACAGAAATAAACGTTAACTAAAGAACGAGGAGTTATTTATTGATTTGTCTCCTCAAAAATATTATTTTTTATAGCTTAACGTTTTGTCCCACAGCTGGGCAGAGGCCTCTCTCCATTCTTTCCAACGATCACGGTTCCTTGCTTTCTCTTTCCAGTTTTTAAGGAAGACATCCAGGTCGTCCTGCCATCTCCTTGATTGTCTGCTACAGCCCCGTGTCGCAGTCCCCTCAAAAAGAAAAAAAAACTTGCCAGAGAAGAATAAAACAGATTCTCAAATCAATACACGTTTTCAGCCCTGAAAGAATAAAAGACAGAACTGCACCATAAAAGCAGTAGCAATATAACCGTAGGGAGTGCAGGCAGGCCAAGGAGGCACTTCCTTCCATTGATGGCCGCTTTACAAAACAAGCTCTACGACTGACTAAACCTCAGTTACGTAAAGTGACGGCCGTAATAACTGGCCACGGGACCTTTAACAAGCACATCTATGTCATAGGAGTTACAAACAGCCCACTGTGCAGAACCTGCATGGAGGAGGATGAGACAGCAGCACATCTGCTTCTAAGCTGCCCAGTTGTCGCTGGATACAGGGCAAAATACTTCGGAAACCCAGATAACCTCCGCGAAATGGTCAATAAAACCAATTCGCTGCTGGCCTTCCTGGAGGAGCTGGGGTGGATCGAATGACGTAGGTATTTGTCCCACCCGTACGCAAAATACGCGCTTTAGTCGTTGAGTTGCGGACACCAGCCCGAATTACCAATACCAATAGTAGCAATGTATTTTACCCCTCACAAGTATATACCTATAAAAGAAAATAGAAAAAAGCAATCAAATCTTTTTCTGTTAATATAATAGAACTAACTTACACTCAGCATAATATAAAGGAGAAACAACATTTACTTAATTAAGTAACGAAACGCAAAAAAAGCAAATACAAATCGCGAACACGGGTTGAGCATAAAAAATCGTCCTTCATTACCGTTACATACGTTTTCTTTTAGGAGTCACTCGAAGGCACTCTCAATTTTCTAGTCTAAAAAGCAACAAATGAGTCTGATAAAGGTACATCCTTACTCCACAATTTAAGCCATAACAACCCATAATATTAACCTGCACAAATATAAAAATTCTGTAAATTTTCTTGTGGAGTTGAGCCCTTTCGTGACTGACGAGGGTACTCGAGACAGTAGGCCCTCAGTCTGAGTTGCGGTCTAGGAATTAATGTGGCGTCTCTAAAACGTAGCACGCACCTCTAGCGCGCATGTTTTTCCCTTTGTCTCATAGAAAACAATGTCTGTGGCTGTGAAGAGACGAGACTTGCTTTGTGGATGTCGTTGCAAATAGCTCATGATATGGTTTTAGGAGTAAAAGGCTTAGGCAGGTCATGGTTTTTCACACAGTGGTGTATTCAGTTTCAAGACCGTCATTCTTAGCTTTTTTATACATTGTACACATACGTCATATTCTAGTTCTTTACTCTGAATTGAATTTTCGTGGAATCTTCGTTCTATATTCAAAATCTTTAGCACAAGTTAAATTAAGATTTTTGACACTCCTCCAAGTGTCAAAAATCTTCCCTATGTCCATCAGTGGACGTCTTTCGGCTGAAATGGTTATTATTTTTAGTTCGTTTATTTACCGATTATATTTTAATTTGTATGTAGTTTATCCATAATGTATGAACTGTAAGTACCTACATGAACATTCTATATAATTATAAGCTCCAACCGAAAACCATAATTACCTACCACCGAATAATCACCAAATCCATTATGGAAATATTTACAAAGAATCCTCATTGACATAATGACATTCAATATGTCATCGAAACATCATGAATAATGGGTGGTAATGGCGAGAATTTGCCGGGAGTACTCGAACGTGAAATCGCATTCACACTGGAGCCATTAATCGAACATTTCTTCGAAGGTTTTCGACGAAATTTAACATTTTTATATCTATTGTTACCATTAGACATTTGGTTGTCTTTTGTTACAAATTGTTATTATTTTAGAACTGTTTACAATTTGTCTGAGTGTTATGTTGCTTCAACGTGTATAAAAAACTTAGTATGTTTTAGCTTTTATATGTGGAAAAACAATATTTTTAATGACTTCTTTTCTTTATCGCTGTCTTTTGGAATAACACCTTTCTATCGTCAAGTCCTAAATCAATTGTTTTTACAGCGGCTAACCTGAGTCCGCAGTTGGTTAAAAGATTTCCAGATTGGCCACTGTAATTCGCGTCCAGGGCTAAACGGATTTGAATAAAATTAGGCCCACAAATAATAATAATAATTATAATATTCCACAACTATCACACAACGCCATCTAGTTCCAAGCTAAGCAGAGCTTGTATTATAAGTACTAGACAACTGATAATTACATTAATATATATTTCTAAATAGATAAATTACACCCAGACGCAGAACAAACACAAACATTTGTCCTGGGTGGGAATCGAACCCACGACCTCCAGCAAAGCAGTCAGGGCCACTAACCACTAGACCACAAGGCCAGTCAAAAGAGATAAATCTCAAACCTTTATTCGCAACCCATAATGTACATAATATACAGGTGGTAAATATAAAATTTGGAAACAATAATGTGTTGTCGGATACAGCAAATTTTAAATAGTAGGAGAAAGAGCGCTCGAATATGAAAGTACATCTTAAAATAGGATGCTTATTATTTCAGGAGTGAAGCCGCTAACAAAAGTTTCTGCCAGCAGCAGTTTTTGGGGTTCCATACCTCCAACGTCGTCGTCGCCGTCGTCGTTTCCATCGTCGATTATGTACGCCAAAAGTTGAAGTACACACTGAGGGTGCAGTTGCTGGAGTCGCACCGGAATGTCAATTTTAAGGCATTTGTGGTGCGAGTACCGAACTGTTTTCTACACCTTGCTATGGACGAAAACTTTTGGCCACAGGGTGTGGTGTTCCGTCGCTTCCGTGGACAAATACCACGGGACAGCACCAAGACAAATAGTGCGAAGTGAAATTCATTAACGCTCAGGCGGTAGCCGGCGCCCGCAAGCCATTGTCTTACTATTGTGTCTCTAATTACGCACGTCAAAAGGTATACTAACAAAATGATTTATTATAATTAGTTATGTATGTTAGTCTATAAGGTATTTATGATATGGGTACATGTTGCCTGAAATAAATTGATTATTATTTATTATTATTTTAAAGGGTATAAACGGAACCATATTACTAAAACTCCACTGTCCGTCTATCTGTCACCATGCTGTGTCTCATGAACCGTGATAGCTAGACAGTTGAAATTTTCACAGATGATGTATTTATTTATTTTTTATTGTACACAATTTTATATATAAACAATAAAATAGGACAGTTGATGTACATAGGCGAGCTTAACCCACAACTGTGTTTTCTTACAGCAAACCTTATGAGTGAGAAAGAAATTTTACATATTTTGAGGAACTTTAACTGTACAACAAAAAATTAAACACATAAATTAAATCTAAACTTAAAACTAAAAATATACTAAACAGATATGTGTACAGCACACTATACATAAAAATAATATATACAATAAATAAATACCTATTAACGTACATATTTATGGGTCATGTTGATAAAAAATGTTCCTTAACTCTTCCCCTGAAAACCTCCAACGAAGGGTATGTGCTCTCAATGTATGTGGAAGAGAATTCCAGAGGCGCACAGCACGAACGGTAAAAAAATCCACTGTAGCGACTTGAAGAGTGGGGAGGAAAACGAAGGAGAAGAGATGATGATGAGCGACAAGGTTTTCCTCTCGGAACAAGATACTCAAAGCGTTCCTGAAGATACGAGGGGGAGTTGGGATTATGAAGAACATAGAATAAAAAAGAAAGAGTGTGGCAATCCCGACGTTGCCGAATAGGCAGCCACTTCAATTGCCTTCGAAATTCCGACACATGGTCATACTTCCGAAGGCCAAAAATAAAGCGGATACACAAATTCTACAGACGCTCCAGTTTGTCAAAAAGATCCTCAGTCGCATGAAGCAGACATCAGCGTAGTCAAGAAGAGGTAAAAGAAGAGACTAAGCAAGAGTAACTTTAGTTGAGAAAGGCAGGAACTTCTGAAGACGTTTCAGTGATTGAAATGAGCAAAACACCCTCCTGCTTACTTCTGCAATGTGGACATTCCAAGACAGGTTACAGTCTAGGAAAACACCTAAGTTTTTAACTTTTTTTTTTAATAGGCTATAGCGACACCATCGTACATAACAGGTGGGAGAGGCTGGTTATTTAATAAGTTTACGAAATATCTGCCACCAATAATGAGCTTTAATTGCTTTAATGAGCTTGTGATTTAGTTGAATTTACTAAAAGTCCGAAACTTTTAGCCCACTGACAGATATTTTTAAGATCATTATTGATGGCATCGATAGCGTCGTTGAGCACTTCTAACTTAAAGTGGCGATAAAGCTGCAAGTCGTCTGCATAGAGATGAAAGTGTGAAGATAGGACTTTAATGATAGCGTTAATAAAAACAGAGAAAAGAAGAGGAGAAAGAACGCCGCCTGAGGAACACCCACAGCGAGATCACATCACTGTGACCAGGACGGAATCCAAATTGATAAGGACTCAGCAGGTCATTAAATGAAAGGAAATGAGACAGTTGATTATTAACAACACTCTCAAAAACTACTCTGTTGCCGCTTTAACAACAAATACCGAATAAGATAATATATTTAAGTGGGGCTCCCATACAACATACGTGATTTTTTGCTCGATATTAATAATAGTTATAATATTATAATAGTTTCTAATGTTGTATATATAAAAGTACAGAACCCTTCGTGCGTGAGATCGACTCGCACTTGGCTGGTTTGTAAGTATTTATTTCAAGTTCTTGATTCAATAAATATTGTATCTATTTTGGTATTAATAGGCTCTTTCAAATCAGACGGTTTAAATAATAACTGGCAAGTTATTTAAGGAAACGTGTCCAAAATTCTCGTAATTGACTGAGACTCAGAATTACTTCAAAAGGTATCTACTTTGCAAACACTTTTATTCTAAATGAAATAATGGCTTCTTAGAAATTTAAAAGATTAAGTTTTATTTAGAAATACTCTTAAATGATTGAACATTAGAACTAGATGTTAAAGTTATTACGTTTTGGTATCGATAGCAATAGCGGTGATAGCCGTAGGGCTAGAGTAGGAATAGCCCTAATAACTTTAAATACGCGTAGAAACCCGAGCAATCAAATTGTTAAATCAAGGGAACCAAAAAGACTGCGATAATCGGTTATGCTTAATCGATACTTATATTATATTTGTCGGCGCAGGATGCTGAACCTCATTGAAGCTCTGTCAGCAATAAACAAACTATTCCAGATCACACAACTGATTTATTATGATGCAAGCTTAAGGTATTCACTTCACACAACGAGCCGTGAGACAGTCCCCGAGACTAGACGTTGTAAACACGGCTGCCGACAGAGGAAAGAGCACCTCACCCCTGCGGTCGGCACCTTTATCTGCTCCAAAGACATTAAATATATACTACCAATAGACAGGACATAGCGAACAAAATCGTGCTCCGATACTTATTACCTAGTGGTCATAAGTCGCTCAGTCTAGTATGACGCCCCTACACGTCAAGTCGTGCTTATATCCGCTCTATGCATTAAAAGAAAATCATTTTCTGAGAAAATATGTCGAACTGCGCATTACGCTATTGCAAATCTTGTTATGATAAAATGACTGGACCTAACTTCGGTTTATTTTCGTAAATATGTTTGGTATTTACGAAGTAATTAATTAAAATTCAATAATTTTGAGAAATTGTTCTAGAACATTTGCTGGTTTTGTGATACCGCCATCTATTGCTGAAAAGCTTAACCTTACCTTTATCACACACTGAGGCTCTACCACGAGATCATAACGTGATCCATTTTACGACCTAAACCGAACTGTTAAAGTGATGGAGCTATATAGGGCGTATAGCTCCATCACTCTTTTTCGCTCGTACGACTGACATTTTAACATTATCATGGTAAGGCCCCTGGCCACCTACCGAGCGATAGTTAAATAATTATAAATTTTGACAAATTTAATTCGCGTGTTTGCTATTCAAAGCCAGATGGCGTCACTGAGACAGGATGACAGTTTTTCTTAAGACATTTATTCTGATAGCCGCTCTATTGTATCTCTTTAAATCTCTTTGATCTGCTCGGTTCGTGCAAACATCAGCGTGGAATCTGTCAAAGTGACATGTGTCACTTTTTACTTAGCTCGTTCATTCGCTCTCAAGCTTCTGTACTTGACTTTTTGCTTCTGTAATTGACTTCATCGACATATTAAGAGTTTGTTTGTTTCTAATCGTAATCTCAAGAACTACTGATTCGAATCGAAAATTGTTTTAGTTTTGGATAGCCCATTTATTGAGAAAGGTTTTATAATATTACGCTACGACCTACGTAGTAGATAATCAAAGAGAGCTTAACTTTTTTGTGACTGACTGATATTTTGACAATTCAAAAGTGCCTGTTAAGAGCGAGCGTCCTTTTCAAGGTAAATTTTCATACACCCGCTCTTACGTGATTATTATGTTGTTACACATCTTTCTCTAGATATTTTGGATACACATCTATCTGATATTATCAAGGCTTCTTTAGAAATCAAAACATAAATTTGTGTAAAACTAATCTAGTAAAGACCTCTGGAAATCGGCTATTTTACGTGAACTTTGGCCCTCCATAATGCACTCATTATATTAAAAACTGGGCAAGTGCGAGTTGGACTCGCGCCCTGAGGGTTCCGTACAAACCTACCTATGTAAACAGTTGAATTCCTGAATGGAGTTTCTAAGGTGTAATTTTTTTTTTGTGATTTAACGACAAATTTACTGTTTTCAGATTTATTCCTATATCTGTTCTATAAGACCTTGCTTTGTGCCAAATATCAGGATTCTGGATCAACGGGAACTACCTTATAAATTTTGATTTGCTCGAGAGTGTCGAAATATACGTTTTTTGCGACATATACGACCATATCTTTTTTTTAGTTAACTTAGAAGTTTAATTACAGCATCAAGGGACTGCAGACTTGACTATATGGTTTTAATTTCAACTTGATACCTCTACGCGTTCCCGAAATAAAGGGTCTTGACAGACAAACGGACGGACAACAAAGTGATCCTATAAGGGTTTCGTTTTTTTCTTTTGACGTACGGAACCCTAAAATATAAAAAAGGATATCAATAGAAGCCTTGCACATTTAATCGAGATTCTGAATGACGACCATTTTTCTGAAAAACTTTTAAGGGTTAAAAGAAACATGTATTTTCTAGAACAAGTTTTCTGAAATATTCAAGTAAATCACGGAATTATCGAATGCCAACCAAGTTTTCAGACGTTATCTTTCTTTTTTTGCATTGCCTCTTCATCAAACATCGCGTTGGATTGCGTTAGATGAAGCAACAAGCTTTTAAACCATGCTCGATGTTGACGATAGGCGAGTGGAAAAGGACCCTCTTAATGCCATTGTTCAGAACTGAGCAGTATTTTTCCTTTTTATATATTTCAAGTTAAGAAAAGATTAAACAAAAACCAGCAAAAACCTTATTCCTGTTAATTCACAAAAGTGAAGTGATGGATAGGTAATACGAGTACATACAAAACTATTCTATACGGTCTATTTAAGGTTATATATGATCCTGAAATGGTTATTTGAAATACTAGTGATCTATTATAAAGTCAGGGTTTAATAAAACAGTAATAACTGCTTCAGCGTGTCATTATGTCAAAAAAAAAACAGCAAATTACTTCCACAAACGTTTATTTATCGATCAATAACCTCTTTCAAATGTTTTAACGCTTCATCCAACGCCACGTAAACTTCTTGTGTATTCGGTCTCGCCTCCAAAGAGGCTGTGGGACTCCTAATCATCGACTTGTGGAGATAGCTCTGTGTTAACGGGCAAAACACATCCGGGTTCATTGATTCCGACTTGGATTTTCCCGTGAGATAACTCATTAGTATCCCGATGAGGAGAACTGAGACGGCTCCGGCGAACGGGCAGTAAGTGAAGGAAATTCGGAAGAGAGATTGTAGTGGCTTCGTTGGGAACTGGTTTCTAAAGAAAAAAAAAATTAGTTAGCTGATGTTGAAGTTTAAACTGCATTTCATTTGAATTTAGAAGTAGCAGGTACTACTTCTAAATAAAAGGTAATAAAGGATTTTCTTTAACAAGGTATGGTAGGTTATTATTACTTTGACCAGCAGTAGTCTTGACCAAAGAGTGCTCGATAATTAATTGTAGAAATCGCTTTTTTCCAGACTCTTGAAGTTTTGCAAAGAACTGAACTCGTCATCATCATCTTCTTGAACTTGTCCCATGTTATTTGGAGTCAGTTCAACACTCCCTTTTTTCAAATCACATAATCCATCCATATTTTCTTTGATCTCTCTCTGCCTATCTATCCATCCATTCACATGTTTATTCAAAACTCTTTTAATAATATGCCTTTCATCCTTTATGTTAACAAAGAACTTTAAAGAACCAAAATCATACGGAAACGATTTTTTTGATAAAATAGAATGGGATGGAATGGAATGGAACGGAACAGAATCAAACGGAACGGAACAGAATCAAACGGAACGGAACAGAATCAAACGGAACGGAACAGAATGAAACGGAGCGGAATGGGATGGAATGGAATGGAAAGGAAAGGAAAGGAACGGAACGGAACGGAATAGACTGGAACGGAACGAAACGGAACAGAACGGAACGGAAAAGAATGGAACGGAACGAAATAGAATGGACTGGAATGAAATAGAAAAAAATAGAATGAACTTTATTGTACACCAAAATAGTATCATAATTTTACAAAACGATAGATAATCAAGTTGTATTTAGCAACACGTTTTAGGAAAAACTAAAACATGGTCCACCGTCCTTGTCATAATAATTCTGACTAACGCAATGAAATAGTAGTTGGGTACAACACAATTCGAAACGATGTATTTCAAACAAAACGATCAACTGGAAATGTTGATGGGTAACTGCAAACTAATAGTCATAATTTGTAGTAGATTTTATTGGAAATTCCTGCTAACCACTAAATGGTGCTTAATTAGTATAAACGCCAATGGTGTAAATAGATACAGAAATTGCTAGTGGTATCCATTGGCAATATAATTTGTCAAAGCCCCATAATTGGTTAGATATTTGATACTCAATAAATAAATGCAGGGGGTGTATACGGGGTCCCAATCAACACCTATCGGGACCCAAGCCAACCTCACCTGCACGTGGTGCACCCTGCTGATAAACGAACGAGGCTATGGCGACCCGCCAACACGCACTGGACCAGCGTGGCGGGTTATGGTCCAAACCCCCTCAAATGCATAATGCAACAAAAAACAGGCCCCACGTGCCCGGTGACTCCAGCGGTTGTGCTAGCGTGGACGGGCGTGGGCGCAGCCCTGGGGTCTGGGGTGCTAAGAATCTCCGGGTGGGATCGATCAACCGTCGACGACTGGACCTGGCGACGTACAACACGCGTACACTCCGGTCCGATGAGAAGATTGCCGAGCTTGAGGAGGAGTTGAGCAGGTTACGATGGAGTATTGTGGGATTATCCGAAGTCCGAAGACAGGGGGAGGACACGATAATCCTAAAATCTGGTAACCTGCTCTATTTTCGGGAGGGGGACCAGCAGTCCCAAGGTGGTGTCGGGTTTATCGTCCACAGGTCCCTTGTGAACAATGTGGTGAAGATCGAGAGCGTGTCGACCAGGGTGGCGTACCTTATACTCAGAATATCAGCAAGATATTCGCTGAAGGTCATACAGATTTACGCTCCGACCTCGACACACCCCGATGACGAAGTAGAGACCATGTATGAGGATGTATCCAGAGCCATACATGGTTATAAGACTCACTTCACCGTGGTCATGGGGGACTTTAATGCGAAACTGGGCAAACGAGACGGTGACGAGCTGCGAGTGGGGCAATTTGGATTTGGACGTAGGAACCACCGGGGACACCTACTGGCCAGCTTTATGGAGAGGGAGGGCCTCTACATGATGAACTCCTTCTTCAGAAAGCGTGAGCATAGGAAGTGGACCTGGCAAAGCCCTGATGGTGTAACAAAAAATGAGATTGACTTCATCATGTCGACGAAGAAGCAAATATTCAATGATGTCTCAGTGATCAATGCGGTGAAAACCGGAAGTGATCACCGCATGGTAAGAGGCACATTGAATATCAATGTCAAGCTTGAAAGATCTCGACTGATGAAGTCTACGCTCCGTCCTGCACAGATCCAGATCCAAAACTCCGAGAGCTTTCAGCTCGAACTTCAAAATCGTTTCGAATGCCTAGGAAGCTCTGTGGACGAATACAACGATGGGTTCGTGGAAACTGTCCATACGGTCGGGTCTAAATTCTATAAGACTCGTTCAAATAAGAGCAAGAGGCTCACAGATCGAACTCTCCAGCTTATGAAGGAAAGGCGTGAGATGATTCTGCAGTCTTCAGACGATGCGTGCACATATCGGCTGCTCAATAAACGGATCTCTAAGTCCTTGAAACGCGATATCCGTCACTTTAATACTGGAAAAATTAAAGACGCGATTGAGCGAAATAAGGGCTCCAAGGTGTTTGCAAGAGATCTGTCTATTGGGCAGAGCCAGCTCACGAAACTGAAGACCGAAGATGGCAGAGTCATATCCGCCAAATCGGAGCTTCTGGGAGAGATCGAGGCTTTTTATGGACAGTTATACACGTCAATCACAAAACCCACTACGAATCTAGCAAACGACCCAAGAGCTAGGTTGACCCGACACTATACCGAAGATATCCCGGACGTCAGCCTGTACGAGATTAGGATGGCTCTGAAGCAGCTTAATAACAACAAGGCACCGGGTGATGACGGAATTACAGCCGAACTCCTGAAGGCGGGTGGTAAACCGATCCTTAAGGCCCTTCAGAAGCTGTTTGATTCCGTCATATTCGAGGGAAAAACACCGCAGGCATGGAGCGGAGGTGTGGTGGTACTCTTCTTTAAGAAGGGCGACAAGGCCCTGCTCAAGAATTATAGGCCCATCTCACTTCTGAGCCATGTCTACAAGCTGTTTTCCAGAGTCATCACGAACCGTCTCGCGCGCAGGTTCGACGACTTCCAGCCTCCCGAACAAGCCGGATTCCGAAAAGGCTTTAGCACCATAGACCACATACACACGCTACGGCAGGTTATACAGAAGACCGAGGAATATAATCTGCCTCTCTGCTTAGCGTTTGTGGATTACGAGAAAGCCTTTGATTCGATCGAGACTTGGGCTGTGCTGCAGTCTCTCCAACGGTGCCAGATTGACTATCGGTACATCGAAGTGCTGAAGTGTTTGTACGAAAACGCCACTATGTCAGTCAGACTGCAGGACCAGACCTCGAAACCTATCCTCCTGCAGCGGGGTGTGAGACAGGGAGACGTCATTTCTCCGAAACTATTCACGGCCGCAATGGAGGATGTCTTCAAGGTTCTGGACTGGGGTGGATTGGGCATTAATGTCAATGGCGAGTACATCACTCATCTTCGGTTTGCCGACGACATAGTAGTCATGGCTGAAACTACGGAAGAGCTCAGCACAATGCTCAATGACCTCAGTAGAGCTTCCGAAAGAGTGGGTCTTAAAATGAACATGGACAAAACCAAAGTCATGGTAAATAACCATGTAGCACCCACTCCGATCAAGATCGGAGACTCTGCACTCGAAGTTGTAGACGATTACGTCTACCTTGGACAGACAGTCCAGTTGGGTAGATCTAATTTCGAGAAAGAGGTCAACCGTCGAATCCAACTCGGCTGGGCAGCGTTCGGGAAGCTGCGCGGTATCTTCTCATCCAATATACCACAGTGTCTCAAGACGAAAGTCTATGACCAGTGCGTGTTGCCAGTGATGACATATGGTTCCGAAACGTGGACGCTCACAATGGGCCTCATCAGAAGGCTCAAAGTCACCCAAAGGGCAATGGAAAGGGCTATGCTCGGAGTTTCCTTGCGTGATCGAATCAGAAATGAAGATATCCGCAGGAGAACCAAGGTTGCCGACATAGCGCGAAGAATCGCCAAACTAAAGTGGCAATGGGCAGGGCACATTGCTCGCAGAACGGATGGCCGTTGGGGCCGAAAGGTTCTGGAGTGGCGACCGCGTACCGGAAGACGCAGTGTCGGAAGGCCCCCTACAAGGTGGACCGATGACCTGGTGAAGGTTGCGGGAATCCGATGGATGCGAGACGCACAGGATCGTTCGCTGTGGCGACGTTTGGGGGAGGCCTATGTCCAGCAGTGGACGTCTATCGGCTGAAATGATGATGATGATGATGAAATAAATGCATTAATATTCTAATCGATCAAACGTAACACGATTATTTGGCCCTGACACAGTATTTGTATAATTCAGTTTTTATTTTCTTTACGAGCAAATGATGAACCCTTATTTTTTTTAGGCCCAGTTGGTGGCTACATTAATTACAGTATCGGTGGCATACATATAGACTTTCAAAGTGCAGGTGTACGTGGTGCACTTGGGGCTCAGGTTCAGGTTCATGTTCTGAACAGAGTTACCGCTTATTTTATCCGACGGTCTATAATACCTCATTTCATCAAGTTATGTTAGCAGCACTGCCTAACTGTGTGCATAGCATAGCATATAGCATAGTCGGTCTTATAATGTTCCCACTGTTGGGACTCAGGCCTCCTCTCTAGGAGAGGGAATGGGCCGTAATCCACCACGCGGGCCCAGTGCGGGTTGGTGGATGTCACATGTCTTCGAATTTTTGGTTCTAGGACATGCCGGTTTCCTCACGATGTTTTCCTACACCGTTTTGAGAGCAGTGGTGATGAAATAAATTACACAAAGTAATGCGCCTGGCTGGGTTTGAACCCGCGACCTACAACTCGTAAGTCGGGGCCGTTACCACTCGGCCACCACTGCTCATATAATATGTGTGCGCAACCAACTTAATACTTTCCATATAGGAAACGCAATACACGCATTATCAGATAGCCTGTACTCAACGAAGACAGCTCTTTCGGCTCTTAAGCCTGCTCGGAGAAACACAAGTATTGGAAGAATCAATCAGTTGGGAATCGGGTTCTTGATTTTTATTTGTAAATGCACATGCACATATTGTGCAGCTGGTGGTGAAAAACCATCCAACGGGTAAAGCTTGCTAAGTGGGGTCGGTTTAAGGCAGCCGGATATAATTACAATAAGTAATGTTAATATAAATTCTGATTAAGTTATTTTATTCTAGCTGATAGTGTCTTTCCGGACTCAGAAAAAAGTTTTAGTTTACAATTTTAAACTTTGAAGGAAAATATTAAATGGAAAAAAAATCTACTCAAGGAACCTTCCAAGACACTGGTGGGTTTTAAAAATAGGACTTCTACGAAGAAAACTCATAAAAGAACAGGAAATCGAGTAATAGTAATATGGGTAAAGTTTTAATAAGGGGGAAATAAAAGTGAGTCAGCCCGCATCTAAGTTACGGGTGAAGATTAAAACTTTTACTTGGGTATGGTCAACACACGCTTAAACCACGAAAACCACCCATAAGACTACGAATTAGAGGAGTTTATCTTTGTCAAATTGTTACCATATCCGAACGGTTGCCTGTACCTCAAACCGAGTGTGAAGTCGGCTGTAATAAAACCGTTCTTACGTCATAAAATTGCTGATATGGTTTTTATTTCGCTGCCTAATTGGTGGACCGTAACTGTCATGATGATCTTTTTTTCTCGTAAAGGCGTGGACTATATTGGCATACCCTGGTAAAGATATTTACCAGTCAGCAGAGTGATAGTGGCGATGACTGTTTGTGAGTTTGGGAATTTAATTATCTTCTGATAGTGGATTCACCCGTATGGAATTAGTTCTTCTCTGCATTATAAATTATAGCCTATGGATGTATGGAAGGATGGAGAGGGGGGCCAAATAAAATATGGATGGATAGTACAAAAAGTGATACAAAAGAAAAGAAAGCCAGTGATATCCTGACGGTTGATTAGACAAAATAGAACAATAAAACGACTCCAAGTATACATAAAATAGGACAAAAGCAAGAAGATGCTGATTTGTTATCATATTGTGACTGTAAAGTTTCATGAGGATCCGTTCAGCGGTTTGAGCGTGATGGAGTAACAAACATGGATACACACAACTTTCGCCTGTATAATATTGTTGTGATGATGATAAAAACGATATTAATAATCTAAGAGGACAGCTTCATTGATCTAGTGGTCATGATCGCCACTGATGAGCGTGATAATGTGGGGGAGATTCTCATGTTAGGCACAGCGTTATTGCTTTTTCCTTCTGAAATTCTTCAGCTCTGAGCCTAGATCTGTGCCTATTTAAAACCCCCTATTACCTCATCATCATCATAATTTCAGCCGAGGGACGTAAACTGTTGGACATAGGCCTCCCCCAAGTGTCACCACAATAAACGGTCCTGTGCATCTCGCATCCATTGCATTCCCGCGACTCTCACCAGGTCATCGGTCCATCTCGTGGGAGGCCTTCCAACGCTGCGTCTTCCGTTGCGCAGTCGCCACACTAGAACCTTTCGGCCCCATCGACCATCCGTTCTACGAGCAATCCGCCCTGCCCACTGCCACTTAAGTTTGGCGATTCTTCGAGCTATGTCGGTAAACTTGGTTCTCCTGTGGATATATTTATCTATCTTCAGCTAGGCTATTATTTTATGTATCTAAATTATTTCATCACCACTGCTCTCAAAACGGTGAAGAAAACATCCTGAGGTAACCGGCACGTCCTAGAACCGAAATTTCGAAGACTTGTGACATCTACCAACCCGCCACCCCGCCACTGGGCACGCGAGGTGGATTACGGCCCATTCCCTCTCCTAGAGAGGAGAAAACGATGCTGTCGCGCGTTTCGTAAGCGAGCGACAGCATCGCTACAAAAAGTCGCCGTGGGTGAGACGCTTAAGTCCCAGCAGTGAGAACATAAGGTTCATTATACTTATGCTTAGTTATCCGTCTAATGTATTGGCCTATTAGCTTGAAACGCAGCTTAAACAGATTGGCAACCTCGACTATTCATTACTGATGCATTGTCAGCTTTCATACTAATCCCCGTATCGTAGACGGAATCGTTAACTTAGGTACTCCATTACTTAGATTGAACTGGACAATACAAGACAATAGTGCGCTGTAGTCTGTTAAAATAAGGCTCATTTTTACTAAGCTACGGTGAAGTCAGTAGGAGGGTTATGATTTTGACTAGTAGGTCTGTACGTAAGTAAGTTCATTAGTTTTCTCATAACTTTTGAAATACTTAGGTAAGCACAAATTAGTGGATAATGAATACCTAGGCTGAGTGACGTCACACTTATTAATAAAAAATAATATAATAAAGACAAAAGTTTGTATGTTTGTCTATAATGTTTGTTACTCTTTTCCGTTTAAACGGCTGAACACGTTTGTATGAAATTTGACATATGGAACCATGTCGTAGCATGATTGAGATCCTTTTTATTTCGGGAGTGTCTACATTTCGCCAGATAATAAATAAAATCCACACAAACACTAAAAAACCCGAAAAATCTATTCCAAACAATTTTTTTCAATACTTACTCGGAAACCCGCTCTTAGGTACGCAATTTATTGTTTTTCGCACTAGTGCGGAAAAGTGTGCGTGCTAACCTCCACCACAATTTTATTACCTACATTTATCGTCCCAGGCGCGGCTCGACCCCCACGAGTCGCATGGCAACCCCCACGAGTTACGCGTCAACCGCCGTCTTCGTAAGTGTATTGAAAAACGTCGTTTGATACACGTGGAAATTTGTCTCGGTCGCCATGACATACTTTCTCCACTTGTATCAAAATGTATCTACTATTTAAATACTTACGCAGCATTAGGAGTAACCGTGCTTATGTTGGCCAGTACATGCGTGTAATTAGCTTTGCCGCAACCTGAAGTCGCCAATGGTTTTCCCTGAAAGGTCAGTGCCCCAGTGGCAAGAGCATTTTCTGCACCAATGAGCAGCCATCCGCAGAGGATCAGACTTAATAAACAGCCACTTAAAGCTCCCTGAAAGAAAACCACTAAGAATTAAATGTTTGAACATGTTACATACAATGTTAAAGTTTTTCTAATAAAAATAAAATTGTTTAATGGTGTATCTTTGCGTATATAATTATCATCATTATTCTAATATAATTTTTCTACTTTTTCTATTAGAAGTGTAAAATTTAAGTAAATCTTTCAAACAGCGCCATCTATACTCACAATAATAGAAATACTTGTAGCAGAGCCCTCTGTTACAAAAACAGTGACCCAATACAAGTTGTTAGATGAGCGACTGTTCACAAAAGGGTACATTATGGATATACGGTAAAGCGAACGTGTCAACAGTTCAGTCAAAGATCGAGAGAGGGCTCTGCCTTTATTTGAATTAAGCCTTTTTTTGGAAGAAAATAACCTTATAAAAACTGTTTTTTTTTTTGGTGGGAAATCATCCTGCTCTAGCAGCATCTATTCCTTCTTTGCCTTGTGTTTCAGGACCCTTTCGGAAGCCAACCCATGGCTCCAGTTGGCTTTGGCCCTCCTGGGCCCCTACGGTTTTTTGCGCCGTCGACGACTCGGGTTCGGTCCGGAAGATTACCGGATGGCCGGACGGTAAGCCACCCATTGTTCGTTATTCGCAAACCCACGCCCACGGTCGCAAGCCCATGCTTACGGTTGCAAGCCCACGCCTACGGTAACCTTATCTATATCTATACTAATATTATAAAGAGGTAAAATTTGTAAGTTTGTAAGTTTGTATGTAGGGGGTAATCTCTGGAACTTATGATCCATATCTAAAATTTTTTTCACTGGTAGAAAGCTACATTATTCCTGAGTGCTATAGGCTATAAATTATTTTTTTAACATGTATATTAACCGAGCTATCACAAGTTTTGTCTAGCAAGTCGGAAAGAAAGACTTCATAAAATAGAATTATTTGCATGCGCTGCCTAAACAGCTGCTTAAAATTATAAACAATGTATGGCAACCTGGTTCGTCTTAATTATTTCTACAAAAAAGTACGCGATACCATACTTCTATCTTTTATATTTTATCTTTTATACTCCTTTTATTATTTTAAAAAAGTATTTTTTCGGCTTACGTTTGGTTGATTATTTGAGCAACAAAATTTTAATTCTTATCACAATAAATTATTTCAGCATCACAAGGACATCATACAGATAATATTTGCCATTTACAGTAAAGTCAATTGGTCATACAGTTTCGGAGATAACATAAAATTACTAAAACGCAAAATGCCACCAGCACAACTTTCATTCATAGAGCTCTAGACATGCTTTGTGCGGACGTTTTATCCATTTGCCCATAGATGGCGTTCTACAAATACGTCATTTTTCTGAATCGTGGTGATAAATATTGATAGAAATGCAAAATAAGGCTATTACGTAAGTTTGTATGTATACTACTATAGATATTAGGCGTTTAATTTGAATTTTATCGTATTTTTATTGTGTACATTTTGAAATTAGAATTACGTAAATCGATAGGTATTTACCTAAAGTTTCCCGTAATTTTAGATACGTATTTGTGTAATGTTTTTGTTCGGCAGCATACCCTTTTTATGTGATTAACGTTTTGTAGATATCTTCAAAATGTAGGATGTTGAATTAGATTTCAAATTTAGTCAACAGAATTCAAACAGTGATCCAAAGTTCGAGTAGGTGTTTTTTGTGCCTCTTTTCAAGTGGTTAGTTCGGTCATCCGATACAAATAAACTAAACATTTCTAACAGCTGAGACTCTGTTTGTGTAATGAATGTGAACCAAACATTAGTAAAAAAATGTAACCCAAACCGCCAGATGTTTAAAAGTCACCGGAATAGAAGTGTAAACAAACGTTATCTTTTGTTTCGAACGCCGCACTTAAAAATGACGTAATGTTATTGTTCAGCTTGTGGTATGTTATAAATGTATTACGAGGTCTGTTCTTTTGTTTGATTTATGTGAACTAAAGTGTACTTGTGTAAGTAAAACAATAACTTTTTGAATCAATGGTCTATTTATTTTATTAAAATTACATTAACACAAGAAACTGGTAAAAAAACCCTCACACTGAACATACACGACACTTACGAATACATGACAAGGTAAACCTACAACAATGTATATATATCCTGTTAGGTAATTTAATAACGATTCTAATGATATAACTGGTAATGAGCTAGCTAACGTAGTTTTGAAGTTATCGTCGTTTTAATAAGACGCGCCGAAATTTCCCGCCAAAAATTCGCGAAATTCGCGAACGTACACAGAGGAGGCGAATTCGGCGATTAGCGCGCGACACAGTTCAAAGGTTAAGATTTTCCGTGGATTGATGACCCTCTCGAATTATTAAATTTATACCTTAATTGTCGTTAGTTGGTGTTCAAATTGTTGTATGTCAGTTTGTTGCTTATCGGTTTCTGTTTCGTTTGGTTGATCGTTGATTCGTTCTCCTAATCGGAATTTGGGAATACCGACATTACCGACCGTAATTTCGTTGTTCATTTCGTTGTATGTTCGTTCTTCGTTTTAGCGTAATAATATTCAAAATTAATATCGTAATTTCGACAATATTACGATTACGAATTTAATTTACCATTGTTTTATTTAGGTGGTCGAGTCGCTTTCCCTTTGTTCATAATTGTTTTCAAGTTTGCGTAGTTTGTTGACTATTAAAGAAAAGAGTATGCCTAAAAGGAAATCGCAAATGTACCGGCAGACATCACAGACAAGAGCAGCTCGAGTACGCCGTACGTTACGGAAGAATCTGTCTCTGAAAATGAGCAGCGCCTCTCGAGAAATAGAGAATATATTTCGCAAGCACGCGCTGGAGAATGTAGCTCCGAGCGCTCAGTCACAGCGGCTCGCTAGCCAAAATGAGATAGCGTCGCGGGCCCGTGCTCGAGAAACCAGCGCTGAACGTGCGCAGCGTCTATCTGACCTAAGGCAGCATGTCTCTGAAACAAGGGATAGAGAGACTAGCGCTGAGCGCTCGCAGCGGCTCGCTAGCCAAAATGTAATAACATCGAGGGCCCGTGCTCGGGAATCTAGCGCTGAACGTACGCAGCGTCTATCTGATTTAAGGCAGCATGTCTCTGAAACAAGGGATAGGGAGACTAGCGCTGAGCGCTCGCAGCGCCTAGCAACAGAAAGACAGCGAGCAGCTACAATCAGAGCACGTAATCGGAATTTAGCTCAAGGAAATAGATCAGCCTTCAATTACGAAGCCAATAGTAATATATAATGTCATCGTACCATTTCAACCCGAGGGTGCTGTAAAAAGCAACTAAGGGACTAACCTTGAGCAGACAAGAGAACTTCGGTAATCTTCGAAATTACTGATCCGATTCCAAAAATTATTTTATTAATGGGAAGCTACAGTAGTTTCGAGTGTAATCTTATGTTTAAACAAGAAATTTTCCGCGGACGAAGTCGCGGGCAGATGCAGTACCTAATAAGTGTAGGGCGTAGTTAGCTACTATTTTGTAATCAGATTATAAATTACAACTAAAAGTAGTTAACTACAAGTAGTTTGATTACATGTAGGTAGTTATAATTACATGTAACTTAAATACAATAAACAAACTACATGAGGTAGTTTTTAATTTGATTGCTGTAATCTAGCAGTTATAATTACTGATTGTTTCAGTTAAGAACTTATATTTTGCTATTAAATAAACATGTAATATGTTAGAATTATTAATTTATCAAAACTGAATCTCGCTCAAAAATTTAATTAAAAAAAAAACGGAATCTAACTGTATAAAAAATTCACGTATGTTTACTTTCATCTTAATTGAAAGCAAGTCGTAGATGATTACTTAGTTATATTTATTACGTATTAATATTGCGTTGATTGACAAGTAATAAAAAAAACAACCTTTAAAGTAGTTATAAAAATTAGTCTTGTAATGTGATTGTTAACTACAATAGGTAACCAAAATGTTTAACTACATATTACGTTTTTTTTAATGTAATTTGTAGTTGTGGTTACTAACCACAAAATGTAGTCGTAGTTATTAATCAGTAGTTAGATTACATATTGCCCAACACTTAACCTACTATACTATCTCTTATTTGATACATGACAATAATTTCAATTTTCAACTTACAGAACAGTTCGCCCTGGAGCACACTATACCTAGTGTAAACAAACCAAGCAGTGTTCCAGCTGTGACACCAGTTACTCCTGAAGCGACGTGCTGCAGACGATCCAGTTCCTTTGCAAACCATAAAACTGATCCACAATATAGACCGACCAGCACGCAGAGACACTGAAATTATATTCACAAAAATTATTAATTATACATATATTGTGCAATATTGTGCAGGTTAAACATGACTCGGCTGAGAATATTGGAAGTAACCTAGGTAATATCGCCATAGGGGTAGACTTCAATTGTCTGCTAGAGCTACGGTGACGTTCTAAAGAGTTACCGTGGCCCTGGAAAGCAAAGGGCAACTGAAGGAAAATAGGTGAGTTTTAGCAAGTAAAAGTCTGAGACACCCTCCCACTAGCTCGCCGTCCGATCGTCAGGTAACCGTCCGGACCGAGCCCAAGTCGTCGACGGCGCGCACTGTTCCACGCGCGTCTCAGGGAGATGTCAGCAAACCGTAGGGGCCCAGCAGGGTCGAAGCCTACTGGGCCAAGGGTCTGATTATGAAAGGAAGACTCGGCCCTGGTACGAAAGGCAACGAAGGAACAGGAGTGGGTTTTTAGTTAGTAAAAGTCTGACACTATCTCCCGCCCCGCCAAAGATTTGTCATTAAAAGATTTTCTCACTTTAAAGAAAAAAAGATAAGGGAGTAGTAGAAGTTTGTTGATGATTTCTCAAAATGGGTGTACCTACACTTTAAAACTACTACCTATAAAACCTATGAGTTAATTATTATTTGAGGCAGAATAATTAATTGAAAATGGAGAAAACCAAAATAATTTGCCTAAAAAGCCTTTGTTCTTGCTTTCTTCTAAATCTCTCTAATCCTTTTTTTGCTACAGCTATCAGGAAAAGGGTCTATATGCCATGACTGAATAGGTTTTTTTCTAGACAATAAGATGGGGTTCTGTAGTTCCATTCTATATCTTTGGAAAAAAAGTGTGAGTAAAATGTGTATGTGTATATAACCAAAGTATACCTTCATAATCCTACAGCAGGCATTCTCATTGGTACTTTGAGGCATCCATGGTCTGATAAATTCTTCAAACAGTACTCCAGCAATGGAATTAATCAATGAAGCCATGCAGCTGTAACAAGTAAGTAACATCTGAACGGTAAATTAATATAAACTTTAGAATAATACGAATAAGGATCGTTTTAGTACAAAATACATGTGTCTCACCCAGTAGTTGCACTGAAAATGGAGATGATGAAAATTCCGCATATTCCAGGAAACATCAGAGATAAGTTGTTGAGAAAATGAGGGACGAGCTGTAATAGGAAAACCACAAAAAACATTAAATAATCATTTTACAAGGCAAATTTTGGATAGGTACCTAATAACTGCAGAGGATGATAATCATGATCAATTGGGTCGGCTGTTTGATGATACATCGCACCTTTAAAATGAAATTGACCTAACTCGTTTGTTTGGTGATGATAGATATGTAACTACAAATCTAAACTGTATCTCCCGATTTTGTTATCATTTATTTTTTGAACTACGAAAACATATTCACGTCAAAAAAAACTGGGCAAGTGCGAGTCGGAGTCGCGCCCTGAGGGTTCCATAAAAGCTTACATAGGTAAACAGTTCAATTCCCAAATGGAGTCTTAAAGATTTTTCCGAATCGCATTTTTTTTTTTTGTTGTTACATAACAACAAATTTAATTTACAGTTTTCAGATTTATTTCCATATCTGTGCCATAAGACCTTGCTTTATGTCAAATTTCAGGATTCTGGATCAACGGGAAGTACCCTGTGTATTTTGAATCCCTCGAGAGTGTCGAAATATACGTTTTTTGCGACATAAACGGCCTTATCTTTTTTTTTTAGTTAACTTAGAAATCTGATTTTTTTACAGTTCAAGGGACCGCAGACTTAAATATATGATTTTAATTTCAACTCAATACCTCCACGCGTTCCCGAGATAAAGGGTCTTGACATACAGATGAACGGACTACAAAGTGATCCTATACGGGTTCCGTTTTTTCCTTTTGAGGTACGGAACCCTAAAAAAGTATCTGAGTAAGTGGCGTTAAGTAGTTCTTGCCTACCTATATCGGAAAACATGCTTTTATGCAGGTGTACCTAGATATATGTGTGAAAAGTAATTAAGCAAACAAAATACCTGCTCATGTTTTTTTATCTGCCCTGTAAGTAACGGGTCACATCCAGCAAACCACGCATACAGTGCCAACCCCAAGAAACATGACAGCAGCTTCATAAGTATCACTCCAACACAAGATATAGTTAAGCAGATTCTAGCTTGACTTATTGTTGGAACAGCCAGAAGCTTCTGCAGTGTTGACTGGCTTAGAGCTATCTTCCATAGCCAATTTGTAGATAGAGCTAAGGTCACTGCGAAAAATGATGTGTGGTGAGCTAGTTCGGGATCTGGGCTGAAAAGCAAGTTAAAAATGAATAGTAGAAGGTATCATTAGTTGTATAAGTATTTCATTGTTATATTTAACTACATATTTGTATTATTTGATAGTTTAGATTAAGATTTCACACATTCTTCTTCTTCTCTTGCTTCCTACACACTATTGTCTACCTTTATTTTAATTTCTTCTTTCGCAGGTCCGCTGGAAGAAATTTCTTTGGAAATAAGCAGTACCTTTGCACTATTGTCTATTTTATATTATCTTTTTCTGTTTTTGGTGAGTACATAAATAGTAAAATAAATAATAAACAAATAAGTTATTCGATAATGAATATGGCTGTACTGGCTAAGTCTATATTAAAATGTATTGGTATACAAATTAATTATCACGGCAAGTCACTGGCTTTTTTAAGCACGTCTCTAATTTATCGAATTCTTCTTATTGATTTTCTTTGTTCGAAGGAAGCGATAAATTCTTTTGTTCCGCAGGTTTAAATTTATGATCTAGATTATTGTTCTATTTTTAATTACAGAACTCCAGATAATGCACAAAGGTGAATCAAATGCTTTAGAAATGAAATCCAAAACCTACGATTTGCCCATTCCTTTCTGCAGCAGTTCCTTTTGGCTACAAGTCCAACAAAAATATTCAAAGGTTATCAAAAGAATACAACTTACTCGTACAAAACTAATCTTCCACCATGACTAGCAATTTCCCACATCCTCTTGAATCCCATAGGCAATAGTGCTAAACCACTAGGAAGGGCTGTACCAGCTAAAGCCAAGAATGCAGTCATAATACCAATAGATACTATTGCCCGTAGACCACCAACTGCACTGAACGTTCCACATACGACGCATATAACAGCAGTTACTCGACCCGCCAATGGATTGGTTACTGAAAATAATGTAAATATACAGAATAGATACAGTCGAAAATTAATAGAGATATTATCTATATCTATATTTTATATATATAAAAGGAGAAACTGACTGACTGACATATCAACGCACATCCAAAAGTACTGGAACTAGGAGCGTGAAATGTTGCATAATTAAGGCGTTCTTTTATGACATAAGCGAGCACTAAGAGAGAGTTTTCCAAAATTCACCTCCTAAAGGGATGAAACGGGGGTCCAAAGTTTGTATAGAGAAATCTACATTCACGCGGGCGAAGCCGCTGGCAGAAGCTAGTTTTAAATAAATTGGTTCCAAACTGAAACGTTGGGTGGTGGTAAAGTATCAATTTTAACATTTCAATTAAAAAGACTCAAAAAAAATAAGATCAGTTGTAATAGAATTTGAACTTGGACTTGTGATAATAAATAAATATGTTATATGGGACTTTGTGGAATTTATTCTAGGTATAATGACTCCATTATACACATGATTGGATTCAGAATTCTGTACTCACACTAGTAACAGTGTACTCACATTTTTACTTGGATTAGTGCCTACAGATTACTCGAAAGAAATTTTAAATTACTTCTGTGTATTTTCGGTAGTATAAGCAATGTTGTAAAGAAGGTTGGGCTAACTTACCGAACACCCCAATAGCGTTAAAATCTAAGCAAAATAAATTATAAAAAATAATATTTCTTATTTAACGACTTCTTTTAACTACATTGCACATTGACATTGCGAAGAGCTGTACATGGCTGCTAGATATAATAATTTTATAAAAAGTCGTATATACACTTACCTAATCTAAAAGCCATAAGCGGCACATAAGGTACGATTGGCAGTAGCATCAGCTTGCTGACGACAAAAAGCACTGCAGCGATCGTTCGTGTGTGCGTTGAGAACCTGATCTCTAAGTATTCAAAGCTTGACGACAACTGTAGTTTGTGGAATACTGTAATAAGTTGAGTCGTTTTATTTCTTAAATATCTTCAAAGTCCTAGAAATTTTATTACTTCATTCGTTTGGGACAGGAGTCTTTTATCTTTGATTTCCTTTCTTTAGATGGTATTAAGAAAAGACTAAGAAGACTCCAATGATGCTTCTATGCAAAATGTATTAGCACACGAAACCACTGTCCTTGGAACCAGCTATATCTTTAATATCACCCTTAATGACATTCTTTGGAGTTATTTAAGAGCATGTTTCAATTATTACATCACGACTAATCCTTATACAAATGACAACAACGAAAATGCAGTATTTACCAGGTAAATAAATGACTGCTGTGAGGAAAGTGACGATGATAAGAGAGAGAGCTGATGCCCAGTACTGCGTGCCTCTGAGATAGATCTCTACAGGAACGCCGAGCAGAGTGATGCTCGTCAGGTGACTGGAACAAAATGTTATGACGTATAGAATGGAATATGTTAACAATAACCTGTCATAGTTTGGTTATGGTTTAGTATGTACGTTATAAATCAGACAGAAGTACAGATTTACAGATGTCAAGATAACGCCTTTAGTCACAAAATAAATAAAGAAGGTTGGCGAAAATGATTGAGTTTTGATGAATTGATGAATGATTTAGGTTAATTTGTAAATCTTTATTCTATTATAATTTCGCACTAATTTTCGCCAATCATCTTTATTTATTTTGTGACTAAAGGCGTAATGTAGATAATGTACGGTATAATGCATGCAATTGTAATAATAATGTTGCTGTACCCTAATAAGGTTCATGTTTGAGACAATATAATTATGTATGTAGCATAGGTACTTAAACAACATGCCTTCAATAAATAAAGATAGAAAATCTTTGCACCTAACTTAGTTAAATAATAATAATATAATAATATTCCACAACTAACACACAACGCCGCCTAGTCCCAAGCTAAGCAGAGCTTGTGTTATGGGTACTAGACAACTGATAAACATACTTAAATATTTTTAAATACATACATATATAGATAAATTACACCCAGACACAGAACAAATGATCGTGCTCATCACACAATCATTTGTCCTGGATGGGAATCGAACCCACGACCTCCGGCATAGCAGTCAGAGCCACTAACCACTAGACCAACAGGCCTGTCAAATAGTTTGATACAGTGTTGACGTACCGTGAAGCAAGGAAATGAAAACCAAGGGCAAGACAAAACCGATTTCGGATTAAGCAGGAGTACAATGATGAAGAGAACGATGATGGTAAATACAATTAGTGTGGAAAGTCACATGCATAAGATGTGATAACATTGTTTATTGGAGTAGAAATCCATACTATCCATTGTATTGTGTTGTTTATAGTAAATGTTGTTAGAAACAGATAAGATACGAACGTCATTCATTCATTAGCACAGTATATTTTTTACAGGTTTGGTTAGTTACTATTACTAACTGCAAATAATATTGTGAGATAATGGTTCATTAATCGACCAATAATAAGATTAGTTTGTAAACTTAATATGACGTTGTAATAACTTTGGATTTACTTAGAATTTTACACTCATTAACAACAGTAATTGTCCTGTAAGAATAATCTGTTACTGAACCTCAGGTTAGTTAGTTCATATTTCTTGCATTTATAATTTAATATAAATAATAATAATATTCCACAACTATCACACAACGCCGTCTAGTCCCAAGCTAAGCAAAGCTTGCGTTATGAGTACTAGACAACTGATAAACATACTTATATATTTCTAAATACATACATATTATAGATAAATTACACCCAGACACAAAACAAATGATCGTGCTCATCACACAAATATTTGTACTGGGTGGGAATCAAACCCACGACCTCCCTGATTCCGACGGGATTTACATGATCCCTATATCCTATAGAATTTACGTTTTCAATTTAAACGATGTCATTTTTTAAAAAAGTTGCTTTGGCCATCCCCATTAGCAAACCTTTACGCTAAATATATGAAACAGGACTTTATTTATTATGTGTTGGTCTCTCTTGGTCACGAAATGCAGACTGTTAATTTAAATTTAACATAAAATGTGATAGGCAAACCAAAACAATCGAAGTAAAACTAATTCTAATATTTGAGATAGATTTGTACATTTTGTTTTTATTACTGTATCTTCTTCCAATCTATTGTGTGTACAAAAATGATAAAATAAATAAATAGATTTTAATATTAGTCCGAGCCGAATCACTAGTAAACAATAAAATGTCAAAATTTAAAATCACTCACCTCGCAATAAGAGCCAAAGTAATCGAAATAACAGACATATTCTTCCCACCGAACAGGAACCCGGCAACTGTATTATACTTCCTATTAATAACATTATAATACACAATAATTCCTATAATAACACCTAAAATGATCCCAAACAAACAATACTCCGCCACATTGAAATAAATTGGAGAAACGGGAATAACAGCTCTGACTTTCTGCATTGTAAACGTCATTCAAGCGTTGAATGTGTCTCGCAAATAGCAAGTGTTCCTATCAGAGTGTCTTCTAACAATAATAAGAGAGATATTAAAGATAAAACTGGATTTGACTTCAATCTCTCAGCAAATACTGGAGCGAACTGTTCTGCGACTGTTTGCAGTTTCTGCGCCAATTGTGTGGAGTTCTATTTTCTAAATAGATGTTTGATTTAGTGCTACAGGAACGTAAGCATTCACGTTGGTGCATCTATAGGTTTTTTCCTATTGATGTAGTGCATCCTCTAACTTTGGATTTTTATAATGTTTTCGAGATTAGGAGACCAGGAGACTCGTAGCACAGGTTTCACTTAGTATGGGCTCCTGTCTCCCGTCTGTAAACTTTTTCTTATAAATTGTATAAATCTTACTAATTATGGGAGAAAATAAATAAATATTATTATTAAAATATTATTATCATAGGTACCTGTGCTCTTATCACTATCTAACATCGATTGCTCGGATATAATTTACTGTGTAATAATTTTACTATCCATATTTTATTTTCTTCTAACTTCTGACAGCGGCTTCGTCCGCATGAATGTTGGTTATTGCAGACGTGAAGTCGAAGTCAAAGATGGATAAAAAGTAGCTTATGTTTATCCCTGGAGTTCAAGCTTCTTCCGTACTAAATTTCATCAAAATCGGTTTAGTAGTTTAACCGTGAAAGCGTAACAAACAGACAGACAGAGTTACTTTCACATTTACAATATTAGTATTAGTATGAATAATTTCAACTTAATCTCACTTCACGAAAATGTAAAGCTACAACTACATTAGACCGACGCACACGTGTAACACGCCTGATTTGTAGGTACGTAGAACGACGTCATGTGGCGTCCGACGCATGTATGGAGACCGACGCGCCCAGATCGGCGTGTACTTTAGGTACCCTAAATTCCACAAACTTGTAATAAGAATTTATGTTTTTGAGTGTCGATTGATTATTTTCACGAAACATTTTGGTTGCACCTGCTGATATTGAAATAAATTACGAGTAATCAAAACCCTGCTACTCGTATCAATACAAAGTCAACAAGAGAGATAACTGTGTTGAATAAGAAATTATACCTAAACAAATCTGTGCAGGCACACCTAATCGGCGTATAAGTATACACTGGACCGCAATCTTTCTGGGTCGCTAATTAAAAGTGTGATAGTTTCTTCATCATCATGATCATTTCAGCAGATAGACGTCCACTGCTGGACATAAGCCTCCCCCAAATGTCGCCACAATGAACGGTCCTGTGCTGTGGGCTATGCTCGGAGTTTTCTTGCGTGATTGAATCAGAAATGAAGATATCCGCAGGAGAACCAAGGTTGCCGACATAGCACGAAGAATCGCCAAACTTAAATGGCAATGGGTAGGGCACATTGCTCGCAGAACAGATGGCCGTTGGGACCGAAAGGTTCTGGAGTGGCGACCACGTACCGGAAGACGCAGTGTTGGAAGGCCCCCTACAAGCTGGACCGATGATCTGGTGAAGGTTGCGGGAATCCGATGGATGCGATAATTTCTTAAATATATAAAATATATTCGTGAAAATATAATACAACTTACTGCGTACATAACATTTTGATGATGATGATGATGATGAACACATTTTGTATACTTTTTCATTATAATATACTACACACACTGAAAACTGCAAAATAACCTTAATTTCGGAAGTCGGTGTTTCTATAATAGTTTTTTAACACCGACTTCCGAAATTAAGGTTATTTTGCAGTTTTCAGTGTTTTTTTTTTACTTTGAAGTCGCTTGAATTTTTTTTTTAAGTTTTTTATTTTACACTTTTTAGTTATGGTACCACCACTAAAAAGTACCCCTCAGCCAACCTTTAATACCTTATAGCCAGAGTGCATGTCATGACAATTCTAATAATCCCAAACACGGTTAGATTACATCAGAGTTCCGGTGCATAACTTTAGGCTTCATCATCAGATCAGTTCGATATATTCCCCCTCTTCTTTCAGGCAGTGATAAACAACTCGTATAAACAAAGCAATTATACTTGTTGCGACGGTTCTGCTGTGATTCTATGAGGAGTTCTGTTCCATATATTCGAAGTTCATGATCAGATCATAACAATATTTCTATGGGACCAACTCGAAAGCATAACCTTTCAATCAAAAAAATATATTTTAAAATAGGTCTACAATTGACTGAGAAATCGGTGAACATACATAAAAAAATAAAATAAAAAACATACATTCAGCCGAACATATAACCTCCTCCTTTTTGAAGTCGGTTAAAAAGGAATACTCTTTGTTTTTTTTTTTTGTATTTTCGAGTATACCGTAACCTCGCAACTCGATGTTCTCAAATCAGTTTGGGGCCATTTAATTGGCCTATAAGGCTTTATACATTATCAGTTTCACAAAGTCGTCGCAGGATCGTGTCAGAGCTCACATGGTTATGGTGATTTTCTGTTCAGAAAATCCCCGTGACCCTAGCGGGCATCGGCCCTGCATGCTGGGCCCCTACTGTTTGCTGACATCTCTTTGAGAAGCGCGTAGTGTTCCACGCGCTATTGACGGCTTGGGCTCGGCCCGCACGGTTACCGGACGGCCGGACGGCAAGCTACCTATTGCTCGCCGTTCGCAAGTTTGGCCATGAGGATGTCCGTTCTGTCAAGCGTGCAGCAACTTCCTTAGTGTGTGACAAATTTAGACATCAAATTGAATAGCTCTTGAGATGCAATCAGCTGCCTCAATACTTATCTCTTCTATTGACTGTACCCAACTAGGCATTTGTTGTATCACTATCAAAGTATTTTACAATGTTATACACACAAGCGTTCAATTACCTGCAGATTTTATATCTCTTAGTAAATACGAAGAGCAAACGATAATTTAAGTTGATTAAATAGTAAACGAACAATAACTCAATAACTCGTGATAAAAATCATTATTTTTGAGTTGTTCACCTCATACACGGGATTTGTAAATAATTAAATGTTTGGATTTTGTTTTGGTATGACAGAGTAGGGTACCAACCCGCACTGGGCACGCGTGGTGAGTTAGGCGTCCAGTACACGGTCATGCAGCATAATCAGCCTTTTAATGTTCCCACTGCTGGGACTCAGACCTTCTCTCTAGGAGAGAGATTGGGCCGTAATCCACCACGCGGGCCCAGTGCGGTTTGGTGAATGTCACATGTCTTCGAATTTTTGGTTCTAGGACATGCCGGTTTCCTCACGATGTTTTCCTTCGCCGTTTTGAGAGCAGTGGTGATGAAAATAAATTACACAAAGTAATGCGTCTGTCTGGGTTTGAACCCACGACCTACAACTCGTAAGTCGGGGCCATTACCATTCGGCCACCACTGCTCCACGGTCATGCAGGCGTCAATCAATTCCATCAATCATGAATGACGTTTGAATGACGGAATTTATCGCCATTAGGTTTTCGTCATGCAAACGTCAATCATCGCATTAGACGGTAGGTTTTTCGTCAATCAAAACATTGACTGTGGCAAAACTGACAGCCAAACCTATCGTGTAATGGACGCCTTACGGCCCAGTCCTTCTCCTACAGACTTTTTAGGAGAAGTTCAAGACCTTCCAAGTACACTGTTAATGCAAAATTGTTTGAGTAGAATAAATATCTACCTATTTTCTTAGTTTTATCTAGGTTATTCTTATATATCATTTTGGAATTAATTGATGGTCAAAGAAGAGAGATAACATGCCAAAGACCTTTTGTTACTACAATATCTTTTCAAGGAACTTCCGCATTTTTATCAGAGAGGCAATTTATTACCGATGAGATGAAATTTGTAATATACAAAAACAAAATAAACCAACTATATTTTATTTCGTTTTTATATATTTCTAATTTCATCATTGTTCTGAAAATGCAGTACAGTATTTTAACAATGTAACATATTTTTATTGCGGATAGCGCCATCTAGTAGTGAGGAGCCAAACCATTCATCCAGAGGAGTACCCATGATTCGTAGCATAGCGCTACGCGACACATGAGTTCCTCGTACGGCGAAAGATAGGTAAAACGACTACGAAGTGCTACGACAGATTTACTTGGAGCAACAATATCGAGATGGCGCACTATAGAGTCCTATTTTTGTTAATATGAAAATTCGTTTTCTGGTGCCATTACTTAATGAATTTCAATGTCAACACACAAGTTTTCCCCATATTTATGGACGATATTTTTGAGAATGTTGGGCATGACAGAATTCAGACAGAATGACTTTAAAATGAAATTTTCCATTAGCTTTTTAGGTCTATAGGTTTTTAAGTTACTACAAGGTATTTTCTACAACATTACGAATAAAATTATTATTGTGAAACTCACGATATTGTTATTATTATCATTATCAACTTATGCATATTTTTATACTTATAATATGGTTTATACATTTCATTTTAGTTCAAACGTATAATCTAAAAAAAAATATATATATTGATTTTATAATGAGGAAAGTACCAATTCCACGCATGAGAAGCCGCTGGCAGAAATTATACCTAAGTTTTATTATATCCTCAAAAGTAAACGTTCTTCATTATAGCGCCGTAAGCAAATGCGTGGGCAAAGACCTGAGAAATATAATTTAATAAGTAATAATTTCATAACAAACTCAAACTCAAATTATTTATTTTAATTAACCATTTACTTTTGAAATGTGAAGTTCGGTCAGTCACAAAAAGATAAAACTAGGTATTTGCACGTTAGAAAGCGTAACTAAATAATTATAAATCAATAAATAGTTACAAAACTATAATTGGGTACGTAAATGGTTAATGTTGTAGGTAATTATAATCTAAGTGACAACTGTGTAAAAAAATATGCACGTTAAAAGAGTCCAGAATAATTAAAATAAACTGTGGTAGTTGAGAAATAACTAGTCTGAAATGACGGCGCCCGTTCACGAACATGACTCATTAGCTAGCACCATTCCGCTCAATTTTATCAAACAAAACCCAAAGTTCCAGAGCATACGCTAACATCAGTAAGACGTTTGAGTACACACACACAACACACACGCACACTCTCAACTACCAGAGTGCATTTAAATCCAACCACCTGTAGCGACCTCTGTGACTTCTCATAGGAACAATCTGAAGTTTATTCAAAACGCCCCCGTCTGCTCTTAGGATCTTCCCTTTTCAACGAGAGTATGTAGGACTTTACACTCTGTTCCGTTTACCCCTAAACTGGTGACCCTCGACTATGAAACGTTGGCGCAGCCTTCGTCAAGCTACAGCCTTCATGCAGATACTAGATCGTAACGTCATCATCACTTCCTTAAGCTTTTGATCAGCGAGCCATACAGCCAGTATCCACGGTTTTAAAGGATATCCTGACCACCAGCATGTCTACCTGGTCATCAAACTCAGACTCATCGGAGACCTTGCCTAAGCACACTACTCCTTTGCCCAGTCACATAAAGAACCCTGAAGAATTTCCCCTGGTCGACGCTAACAGTCAAGCCACTACGTCGCACAGCACCGCTCCAACCCACTGAAGCTAGCAGCACTACTTCGACCCAATGGAGCCTACAGCACCACCCCGACTCACTAGGGCAACACTGCAGACAGTTCCTAGCACAGTGAACTATGCGGCTTCTGGTTACGACCCGCTGAAACCAAACTATCACTGGCCTGGCATGCATCACGATGCATCCAGAACCATCGATCTCCGATCTTCGGAGGGGAGTGGTGTAGCGACATCTATGACGCCACCTAAGAACTGAACTTCAAAATCCTGTATCGCTGTATCAAAGTTCTCCAGGCGAATAGAACATACACAACAGCCTGAAAATCAACTATCAGGCAGTTGCCAGGATCAGACATAACACCCGTCTGGTCGGAAGATCCTCCTTTTTCAACGGAAGTATCTGGAAGTTTACACTCTGTTCCGCATGCCTCTAAACATCTTTAAGTTTCATCGTGTAACTCAATTTAAATATTGTCCTACTTATCTATACCTACACATTTCCTATCTACTATATATCACCTAGTTTTATGTAAAATAGGTGTAGGAGGGGATATTATTATGGATAGGGGGACGCTCTTACCAACATTAGAATATTACTCTCACACCTGCCCTGAAGCCTCCTGGTGACATCCGTAAATACAGTTTTTTGCATAGTTTTATAGCTGTCTAGAGGTTTCTTTGCATGCTGATTTTAGGAAGTAATTTATGGTAATGCGAGAGCTGTATGTATCAATTTGTGTTGGTAATGTGCTGTACTAAGGTTTTATTATTTACACATTTGTTTTACCGACATTTTTACTCGGTTCGGATCAGGAATTCGATGCCACTGAAAGTTAGTCCGATTTATATCTTGTTATGTTTAGAAAATGTGAGTACGTTCAATACAAGTTTGCCCCATTGTCCCTTCTATGACGAGACAAGAAAAATAAATCATGCTTTGTTAAATCTCACTTAGCTGAAATAGTTTGCTAAAAAACAGACCAAATGAATTTAATATTCTCTGATGGTTAATCAGAGAATAGTCAATGTCGTAACTCAATTGTAATGTAAAAAGTTTCTCATTTTGCTAACTAAAATAATTTTCTGGTACGCTTTATTCCAGCCGAGCATAGAAACACAATAATTTCTCTTTGTAAGTATCTCAAACTTATACTAATAACATGGAGTACATCAGAGCCAGAATAACAGACAACATCGCTCTGGAGCTTGTTAAAAACTTTTGATGAGAGTACCATTAACTACGAGTAACCATCGAACAATTTCTACACGACTGTACTTTCTATAAATTCTCACCACGTACATGCGAATACACAAATCATCTAATACACAATATCGCAAATATTTCTTGTCCAGAACACTGGGTGACACGGGGCGCCCGAACAAACGGAAGTTTGAGGGGGGCGGGCAGAGGGGGACACAACCGAGGAAACGCGAGACAAGGACAGAAATACACATTTGAATTAAGAACGAACAGTACGGCGCTAAAGAAAAATTAAATTATATTTCCCAATGGTGTCAGCCAGTTATTAAGTGGCCAGACGCCATTTTGAATTATTATATTTTTTATTTCTTTTTCCCAGGTTTCCCTTTTGTACGAGGAATTCCTTTTATTTGGAATAGTTGTGGGAGCGGATTGCAAATGGATTCAACTGAAATGTGTTGGAGCTGTAAATCAATGGCTGTACTTTATGGGACGTTTGGGATCATTATACCTTAATAAACCTTAGTTTTATAAATAAATCTCTCTGGTTGGTAAGTTACTTTCGAGAAAAACATATATGAGAGGATTTATGTGCCATTTAGTAATTACGGATAGTTTTTCCATCTTATCCTTCATTTTATCTGTATTAGAACTAGATGATTTTTTACAAGTCGATGTTGTTTTGGAAATTGAAAAATAATTAACTTTTATTAGTCTATTGGCTAATTAAAGAAAATACAAATGTGTTTAGAAATTAATTCAGCCTTATCCCTTGCAACACAATTGAAAGCTAGAAAATGTAAAATTTAAAATAATAGCT
Organism: Mythimna impura; assembly: GCA_905147345.3. NCBI lineage: Eukaryota > Metazoa > Arthropoda > Insecta > Lepidoptera > Noctuidae > Mythimna > Mythimna impura. The sequence continues at coordinate 13,200,895 of LR990357.1, read as the reverse complement.
AATCCAAAAAGTTGCCTCGCTTTAAAAGTCGAAACACAAAAAATATTCGACGTAACTCATTACACCACCATATTCAAAACTTAAAACATTTAAAACCCACTTCACGTATTCCAAATTTAGGGGAAGTTGAGGTACACATCCATCTCGCGACACCAAAAAAATGCAACTTAGTGGCTAGAAAAACCTCTCAAGCTTTGCATTTTTACCGCGGTCCGAGTTTGTGCCTTAGGCGAGAAAATAATAAAGGAAAAGGGGAGAATGGGACAAAGCGACGCAGGCTCTACATGCGTGATTGCACTTCCCAAAGGGCACACGAAGAGATGCTATTAATTTTATCGGTCCTGTATTTAAAGTGGGTTTTTTCTTATGTTCTTTGATGTTCGCTAGATTAGTTGGTTCAGATTAGGTGCTGTTATTTTGCGTTTAATACTCTATTCTAAACAGATTGTTTAGGATTTTTACAGTTCAAGCTTGAAGTTTATGGGCAGTAAAATTTCTAAACATTTCTAAACCATTGTGGCTAAATACACATGTCATTTTTACACAGACCTGCATATATAACGGGGACACATAGAAAAATTGCGATATCTATAGTAATGATTAATAAACGACTAAATTAAAAAAAAGGTTTCTTCTGTTCAAGTTACTGTTCAAAAAAGCAAATTTTCTGGATTTGTAAAACAAACAAAATTAAAAATTTGATTAGATTTTCCGTTACAGTTTCAAATCGAGCTATCGGTCACAGTAGGTATTCAGTGTATCATCATATCGCTAAAACCTGAAGAATGTACTATGACCTGTGAAAGTGCCTGGATAGTACAGAAATAAAATCGTGTGAAGCGAGAAATGACGCCATCTAGCGTAAAATCAGATTTAAATGTTGTTATCGACAACATCTCATTATACTGTTACTAGATGGCGTTGCTGTGCTTCAAATGTTTTTGTTATGCTAATGCTTATTTTTGTTATTTCTTTTTGTTTCTTCAAACATTAAAATAATTTATAGTTTATTTTAAAGAGATGAAGATATTAAAATTGAATATCAATTTATAAATATATATCTATTATCTATGTGTTAGTTTTCAAACTTAAGAGGGTAGGTTGAACATGGATTTATAAATAATAATTAGAAGGTAGTCTAAATAATACTTAAACCGAAGATTGTGACTAAGCTTAATTGATTGTTCGCTAAGTTCATTTCGGTTACCTCGTTGGCGCTCCTTTCGTTGAATTTTATTTTTAATCAGGAGAATTTATCTACTTGTTTTATCAAAATGAGTACGAATTATTGTAATATCGATTTAGTAACAAGAGCTCAAATAATTGCTTTGCATAATCAAGGTAAAAACTTGTCAGAAATAGCCAGGGAGACCGGTGTAAACGTAAGTAATTTTATTTATACTCATAAACAACAATAAACCCACTATATAATAATCATAATTTTGGGTATTATATATTTTTGTTTTATTGTTGCAGAGAAAAACAGTTGTTCTATGGGTACGACGATTTGAAGAAGAGGGTTCTTTGAACCACCGTCAAAGAACTGGTAGACCAAAACTCATAAACATGTTTCAGCGTCAAACCATGGTAAGGGAGTACGAAGAAAATGGATTTCTGCCGACGAATCACTATGCTGGTTTATTTGACACAAGTGTTGACACTGTCCGTCGTGCTCTTCATAGCGAAGGGCTGCATTATCGGAGGCATGCTGTGAAACCCTTGCTTACGGAAAACCATAAAAGAGCAAGATTGCAGTTTGCTATGGATCACATAAACTTTGATTGGAGTAATGTCATCTTTACTGATAAAAAAAACTTTTAAGTCCAGCGAACACGGACGCTTATGTTTGTGGCGTCGAGATAATACGCGATACACAAGTGGTCATGTAGTGCCCAATATGCAATCTGGTCATATAACTGTGAACATGTGGGGATGGATGAGTGCAGCCGATCCGGGAGAACTTGTCAGAATACCTAGTCGAGCAAATAGTGCAAATTATATAGAAGTGCTGGAGGAGATCATGTTGCCTACAGTTCGAAATGTGTATCCAAGAGAAGAATTACCACAGATAAAATTTGTACAGGATAATTAGTCCAATACACCGTTCCCACAGTGTGCAGGCTTGGTTTCGTCAGCATAATGACATTTGCACTATTTCTTGGCCTGCTAGGTCACCGGATTTAAATCCAATTGAAAATTTATGGGGTGTCATTGTTCAACGGTGGAATAATCAAAATGAGCGTACTCCAGATGCGTTAGAGGCTCATTGTTTACAAATATGGGAGAGTATTCGTGGTTCAGATTTATGTAAAAATTTGATTAATTCAATGCGTTCCCGAACGCAAGCTGTTATTGACCAAAATGGTGGTTACACGAGCTATTAAATAATTTATACTTAATTTATTAATATTATTTACTCAGTACTTATTCTCTATACTAACTGGAGATCTCGTTATGTGTGTTTAACCTAATACTTGTAAATATTTAAAATAACTTAAAAAAGTGTGAAATGAACACTTCAAGTTAAAATACAACATAATTTTTATTTTTTTTATGTTACCTACTAACCATTTGATATTTCGTTGTGCAATTTTATATTTTTTAGCCTATATTTAATCCTTTTGACCTTTGTGATAAAATTATCTAGTTTTGTGTTTGTTTTTGTTAAGGTTACATACGCTTCAATCCTCTTTCGAATTTTGGAAACGAATATTTAAGCTATGGCCTCAAAAATAAATTATATATAATATTATAATGTTATTCGATGATTAATAAACTGACAGTTAAATTTGAATAATAAACTGTAAGAAATAAACATCTATATTTTTTCAATAGTCCCTTTTTGTTTGGTGAGCCTGTTTACCTGCTCTTTTATCATTTTGATGATTAACTACCGACTTGAATATTATATTACAAATAAATATCCACTTGTTAGCTTTGATATAATTTCTACCGATTTCTTTTGTTATTCATAACTTACAAAAAGTGTAAAGTACTTGTACTAGTGTGAACTTTAACGTGCAAGGGAAAATAGGCGTTAAGGTATACAAGCACTTTTGCAGGCGTCTGTACAAGAAATATGACCATGGTACAAGAAGAAAGAATTCAGCGTAGTACTACTTAAAACTTATCTGCGGTCCAAAGAGCGATTTAAAAAGACCTCAGAAGACCAGTAAATGGCAGGTGAAGGTGCACAGCTACACAAGAAGACCGATTCGTCCTGAGCACTACGCTAAGAAATCGACATCCAATGGCTGTTCAGGTCCGAAACGTCCTTCAAGAAATTAACCACAACAATGTGGGCTCTGGCGCAATTTTTTTTTATTATTATTCCACCATCTCACCTGATGGTAAACAATGATGTGACGGACGAAAATCTTGCGAAAACGTTGGGAAGCTAATAGCCTTATAGGCCAGCAAATGGCCTCAAATTGCTCAAAGAACATAAGTTTCTAAGTCACGGTTTTATGAACACGTCCAATCATCAAGTCTGTTTTAAAAAAAAGTGCCATTGGATAGAGGATCAAATGTAATGGGCTGGGATATGATCAGAAATAAATCCTACAGAGTTAATGGAGATAGAAAATGATTATCTAAATATTTTTTAGGTGGAAAATCATCCAATGACTTCTCCTACTATAGGGCGGCGCGAGAGGACGTTTCAGACTTTTACTAACTAAAACCCACTCCTATGTTCCTTCCTCGCCTTCGTCCTAGGACCCCAGGTTTCTTTTTCACACAACCCATGGTCACACAACCCATGGCCCCAGGCCATGGCGCTACGACCCTACTGCGTAGGGGACCAGCAGGGTCGAAGCCTAAACGCAGCGTTGGAAGGCCTCCCACTAAGTGAACCGACCTGTTAAAGGTCACGGGTATCCCATGGATGCGAGAACCACTGGACCGTTCGTTGTGACGACATTTGAGGGAGGCATATGTGCAACAGTGGACGTCTTTCAGCTGAAATTATGATAATGGTGATTATGACTCAACTACCTTTAAAAAACGTTGTGGAGACAATCCGGGTTTAAGGAGATGAAAATATTGCCCATACTAAATTCGTTTTTATTTTTTTGACAAACAACAGCCAAATTGAGCTATTACTGTCACAGACCAGTAAAAATAAATGAATCAGTAATCCTTACTCTATCTTAGCAGCACAGTAATGTAATGATACTAACAATAATAACCTAGATTGCCAACTTACTTACCAACCAGAAAAGGGGCAATTCCACAAAGAATGGCACTTTAATCAAACGTTTAGGGTTGAAGCTTAAAATAATCTCGAGAGGAGTTACACAGGGCCCGGGGCGTATGATAAACCGGCGATAACCGGATATGAGAACGAATGAACGAATGAATTGCCCGCTTGAAGCTACGTTTTTTGCGTGCTTCTGTAGTTTTTCGGCTCCAATCTTTGTGGTATTCGACTATGGGAGGGGACGTACGAGAAATGGTGATTAACATGTTTAGGTGGATGCCTGTGTTCGAAGTGGATAATGGTATATGGTATCAAGGGCTATGACATCGATGTTATATGAGGTGAAAAAAACAAACATCATAATTCTTGGTATAACAATAAAAGGTTGACACTGAACAGTTATTGGATCAAAGATATAGGTAATTTAATACGTGTTGTCCAATTATAAAATTAATTGAACTTTATAATTTATAGTATCACCATTCTTGAAGAATTGTGTTGCGGATTATGACCCATTCCCTCTCATAGACAGAAAGCCAGATTCTATGTACCCAAAAAAAAAATGCATTTATGAAGTGCAACGACTAGATATCCTTATCACCCTCACCACCATCCTTATCCCACCACAGCATCGCTCCAATCGACAATAGCTACACATTTAACCCTAAATTATATACACAACAATCACCTAACCCTACACTGCCTACACTCCCATGACGATACAATTGATCGCAATATCGAAACAAATGCAAATCGAACGCCTCACCAATATCCCCCTCTCTCCTTCTTTAAAAAGGACACGTTATCATGATATGCTTTCTTCTTTACTAACATTACTTCGCTTTCTAAGGGGTGTCATTAACATAAATTTTACGCTTTCCCAGATAAGCTTGGACTGCTGCCCGGCCCTCCTATTAGGTCCTTTTTTTTGACTAAATTTACGCGATATTACTACTTATGGTATGAGGAAGTACTACAGTATTTTTGGTGTTATTGCCTATCGTAAGTCAGTAGTCGTAGATCGAGATATGATGGTAGTTATTATAGGTTTTATTGCGAAAGATGCTATTGATGTTGATTATAACAGTTTTGTATTCATTAAAAATTCCTTCTAGATCTGCACTATAGTGTTATCGCCACATAGTGTCATCCTACTGTCGTGATACAGGCCCCATGTCAGTGAGAAAGAGTGGACTATAACCATTATGTGGATCCACTATAACCGTCTGGGTCTCCCCGCAATATTTTCTTGTACCTACTTTATAAAAGCATCTACGAGGCATAAATTAAAGTGCATGTCTTTTTGGGGTGCGTCTCATATCATATAAAGTTATTTGGTATATTTTCATTTCCATAACATTCACACGATATAATAAACGTAAGATATACCAACTGTTGATATAATTTCTTTACATATAAAATTTATATACTCTAAAACTTATTTCGTATAACGTTATTGGATATAAAGTTTATTTCATCGAAAATCATTCGGTCTATTGTTTAAAATATATGTATATTTGTCGCAGTTGTATCGTATAACACACTGTTAGTATTACAAGTTGGCGCAGCGTATTGAAAAACGTTACTGTAATATAATGCAGCTACGGAGCCGCGATGGCGAGCGAACGAAGCGATCATGTATGTGGGTTAGATTAGGTTAGAACAGTGACCATTAAAGCGCGAAGACGAGCGACCGAAGCGAGCGTGCCGCGGCAGCGGCCGCCCAGCGCCAGATTCCCTTCTAATGTTGGTGAATCATTTGGATTAGGTTAAGTAAAGTTAAAAGCCATTATGATTTATAAAAAGCCTTTGTTCTTACATATTAGACTAAATAAGTTTTATGTGTTTTGAGTGGTATATCTAAAGATTTTATAATCAATGTATGTTATGCTAAAAATTAGTTATTTGAAAATTATATCAATCTTTTATTATATTGACTGATAGTTATATCAATTAAAATTATAGATTCATTTGTTATTCCCATCTTGTAAATATTAGAGATTTTGTAATTATACCATATATTACTTACCCGTTTTTTTGTGTCTTCATCTCGTGATTCGTTACGTTTACATTGGGCCAACATCACTGCTGCAAACCAGTTAAATAATAAATAAATAATTTTAATTAACTTAATAACAGTAACTTCTTTTTGGAAGTAATTTTCACAAAGATTTGCTGACTCAAACTACATTCTATTCCCTTTACCTCTCTTTTACTGTAGGTACTGTCATACTCATTTCCATACACACCACCACGAAAGGAAAATATACAAACCTCTTTACTATTCCTGTTTTCCCATCCCATCATAGCACGACAACACTACTCCGATTACTCCGAACACATAACAATTTTCATTCCACACATTTCGTTTGAATTAGGCATAGTAATACCACGTCTCCTGCACGCCTTCAAAAGTCGGGAACGAATAGAAAAATGGCTGGAGGCACACGACACCGGAATATATTACGTAATCGCACTCTAGTTTTGTATGTGAGGTAACACTAAAATGTGTTGGTAGTGCGACGATCTCCGAAGTCTGATAAATAGCTCGCTCAAAAATATTTTTGTTCTGAAAATCGCTAAATAAATTGAATTGGGCACGACTTCGGGTGCCGGGTGTTGGGGTGTTAACTTACATAGGCTTATGAAGTAGAGTTGAATTTGGAAGTTGAGAGTAACTATTTTACGTTGATATAAATTGGTGGTGATGGCGAAGAAATTGTATTCTGATAAGTACTAGCTTCAAAGACAATCTATATAAATTTTTGCAGAGCTCTTGAAAAATCTGTCTTTGTATTTCTTAGAACTCTGGGGTCCTAGTCTTTTGCAACTGAAGGCTTATGAGAGGCCCAAGCAGATCATGCACCTTAGACACTTTACATTGAACGTGGTTCCAACCGACGTTTATCCATGTAAGTGTTATGCAAGTGCACCCAAGGACAACCCCCGGTTGGTAGAAAACTGATGCGACATATGGAAAATAAAGGGGGCTATAGTTTTGGGAGGCTTAAGTGAACTGGTTACCAAGAACTATGTAAAGACTTAAGCCCCCCTTAACATTTTTATTAATATGACATCAACAAAAAATGTTCTGAAATCTGTTATTATTATCTTCTTATATAAAAGAAACGAAGATCATAATTGGTTCCTATATCTGTTTTAAGCATAACATTGGAAGAATGTAGTTAAAAATATCCTTAAGGCAGTACAACTTTTTACATCCATAAATCAGCTTCGCATGTTCAGTACCTAACTACCTGTATAGAAAATTAATATTACTTTACTTAACCCTTACGTTACACAATTTATCCCGGCCTAATTTAATCCAATATAAACATTTTTCCTCATCATTAAGGGTCCAACGAAAGTCGACGATCAATCTAACTTATTTTAATCATGCTCAGGTCTGCTTCAGGTAACGATGGTTATTTTTGAGCATTTTTAGGGAATACGTCTACAGTATGAACTATTCCTAACCTTCTTACTAACTAACCATCATATAAGTCCCCAAACACACTTCAGAAAATACGGTTACGCACACAAGTGTACAAAAACAATAGATACACACGCATACACAGACGTGCGCGCTCTACCTTTTAGTGTCAAAAGTGTGAGAATATGGGTAAACAAATCCTCCAATTTCCATCACATTTATTCGAGGCGTTGCTCTGACGTCATCCCCCTCCCCCTACCTGATAGAGAGGAACATGTAATTTCTTTTGTAGATAGTGTGAACCGACACACCCTATTGGCTGCGATGCGGTGTAGTGATAGCAAAATTTCGTCAACAGTAGGGACACGAAGCCAATTTTCCAATAATACTATTAAAGTGTGTGAGTATGGAGATGATGTAGGTACAGCTGAAATAGTGTTTAGAAATTGGTTGTCAAGGATGGGCAAAGTGTAATCTAGTGAAGTAACTGATGGTGTGTAACTAATAGATGGATTGCAATATAAGTTTACGAGTACAGTAAACATAATTATTTATATTCTTTAGGCGAAAGTTTGTGAATATGTGTGCATGTTTGTTACTCCTTAAACGGCTGAACGGATGTAGATGAAATTTGGCAAACGATAAGACCAAGTCCTGTATTAGCACATAAAATAGTCTCAATACTTTATTGCAATCCATATGTATACATATATGGTGTTGAAAATTGTCATAGATCAATATGGACCCACCCTGTCGGGCACAGCAAAGTTAGGAAAGAGGAAGAGGGCTAAGTGGTAATCTACGGAATTCAATAGAATTGTAGATCTAATGTGATGCGTTTAATTGGGTGTATAATTATGTATGTACATCATTATAATAATTATGTCTGTGTATAGGTAACTGTGTATGAGTAAATGATGTCAGGTATTTTTGTTTATCTTGTGTCGTCATTGTTATTAAATTATTTAAATAAAATTATCTATGTATATGCCAGGATTATAATTCTCCACATTCAAGTGCGCTTGTAGACGCAAGTAGGAGCATGTCAAAAGACTAAATACAAGATCTTTTTAACTATGTGGACATCCTCATTTTAAAGGAAAATGAGGATTAAAGCAAGAGGTTAGACAGTAGCATTTCTTCTGGTGATATTGTTTTTATTGTGATAATTTATTGCGATTTTGTCATGAAAGGGTAAAGAAAGCCGATGCCTGCCAGGTCTGTGGATTATTTAAAAAAGTTACAGCGGCCCTGTAACGCGAAAGGCAACTGAAAGAACACAGTTAAGTTTTAGTTAGAAATTATAGAAATTAATATCTAATACTTCTTTTCGCTTCATCCAGGACTAAAAAAGTTGCAGCTCGCCGTCCGCTCGTGCAATAAAGGCCGAGCCCGAGTTGTTGACGGCGCGTAGTGTTCCAGGCGTGCCTCAAAGAGATGTCAGCAATCTGTAGGGCTCAGCAGGACCATGGAGAAAAATATGAAAGGGGTACTCATGGTTCTAGAACACAAAAGGCAAATCTTCAGTTGAACTAAAACCACACTTATGTTCCTTCAAACATAAGTGTGGTTTTAGTCAGTAAACGTTTTATACACCCTTCCACTCCACCCTAGAGCGAGAGAAGTCATTAGATGATTTCCCACCTAAAAAAAGTTCCAAACAAAAAGTCTACAAGTTTTTCCATTCTGGACTGAGTTTGACAGAGTGCCCAGAAATCATCAATAGTTTACATTCTTCACTCGTGTTTCCAGTTAAAAAACCAAAAAAAAAAAATAGCTATCGAACAATTTTGAACCAGACAGTCCCACGAGAGAAATCTAGTTTGTCATGCTATAGACAAAAAGATTTGGTTGTACTACCGAGTAAATAGAACTCGGCATATCTCTTTCAGTACGAAGTTTGAAGTATTGTTGTGAGAGCTTCCTCTAATGAAATATGTTCAGTTTTCAGTTTGTTTTGTCATTAGGCTTATGTTTTCTAGTTTTTTACTTCAAATACAAAGTCTTAGAAAGGACCAGATATCTATAACTCTAGCTTGATACTGAAAAAGGATTAGCAACATCATAATCATTTCGCATTTCGCACCATCAAACAACTACTCCCGCTTCACCCACCTAGGTTCCTTCAGTTGCCTTTTGCGTTCCAGGACCAAGGTAATCTTTTCAAACAATCTCGTAGCCTTAGCGAAAGATGTCTACTACAGATGGATGTAGGCCCTCGAGCTTTGCCACTTCCACCAGTCCTGTGCTTCTTTCATTCAGCCAGATTCGGGTCTCACCAATCTAGTGAAAGCCTTCCACTGCTGTGTCTTTCAGTTTTAGCGACGAAGTCTACGACACCAGAAAAAAAAATGTGGGAAAAAATTTGACAATGAAATTACTTTATCATCAAGTCCTGAGCCCTGTAAAATGAATGGCCAGAAATGCGCCATGGCCATCCTGCTATGAGCAATCGTGGTGACATACTGTATGAAAATAAACTTTGCCATACAGAGAAACAATTTAACCGTTTTTAGGGTTCCGTACCTCAAAAGGAAAAAAACGCATCACTTTGTTGTCCGTCTGTCTGTCTATCTCGAGAACGCGTGGAGGTATCGAGTTGAAATTAAAACTGCGGTTCCTTGAAGCTGTGAAAAATCAAACTTCTGAGTTAACGAAAAAAAAAGAAACCGCTGTTTATGTCGCACAAACCATGTATTTCGACACTCTCAAGGGAATCAAAATTTATAGGGTACTTCCCGTTGATCTAGAATCCTGAAAATTGGCATGAAGCAAGGTCTCATAGCATAATTATAGGAAAAAATCTGAAAATTGTAAATTTGTAATTACGTCACAAAAAATTATAATTGCGATTTGGAAAAATCTTCATGACTTAATTCGGGAATTGAACTGTTTTCATAGGTAAGTTTGTACGGTACCCTCAGTGCGCGAGTCCGAATCGCACTTGCCCGGTTTTTTAATCCTTAAATCCTTTTTGAGGGTGAGAAATCATGAAATAACATCTCCCGCCCCAAATGGAGCGAGTTCAAATATTTACTGACTATAACCACCCGTGTTCTTTCAGTCACCCTTTTCACTTCAGGCCCACGGTAATTCTTTCAAATAAGTCTGAGATCCTAATAAACTTAAATATTAACTAAACTATACTAAAACCTAACTATGTACATAAATATAATACAAAAACACAAAGTACACTCAGGCGTCGAAGTACTCCTCCACATCGCTGTCATCCGAAAATGTGCCCAGAAGACTGGCAGCATTGCCACGTCGAATGGCAATGCTAATTCTTTGGGCGAAGAATGAGCCAGCCCTCAGGTCACGCAAAGTGTCGATCAGTCGGTGTGAAATTTTCTTAAAAAGGAGACGTGCAATCGGACCCCATGACCCAAGCGTTTCGAACCCAAATTAGATCTCAACCAAAACTTACTCAACTACTGCCCATCCTTTGTCTCATTCTTAAAGAAAATATCTCAAACAGCATTTCACTTTGTACACATGTCACATTCATTTTCGATTTGTTACCCAAACCCAATATCCTGGCGTCGATATTTATTTAACATATCAGATCAGCATTAGCTTGATATATAGGCTTTGATCCTTCGTTGGACTCAGGGCAGCCCTCTATGATTTATGCTTACATTAGCGCATTGCAAAGGAATTGGTGACGTCATATTCCTACGAAATATTGTGTTTATTTTTTAGATGGTTGTATGCTAAGTGATGGGGTTTTGGGTGAAAAGATTTTGTGTGCGCGTGTGAGAATAACATGAAGGGTGCCCTGAGGTGTGCCCCACCTGGGCAGAGCACCGCCGTGTCCTCGTGGGGGCGAACGGAGACAGCGATCTCTTGCGCCAGGCCTTGGTACAGGCCATGGTCCTGAGCGAGGTGGAGTGGCAGGCGATCGCCTCGCGAAGCAGTAATGCTAGCAAAGGAGGCGGCCGATCGCGTGAGGCAACGGTCCTCATGCCCCAACCGCCGCCGGGATTCCGATCCCGATTTCCGGCCACCGTAAGCGCGGGCTTACGGACGGCGAGCAATGGGTAGCTCGCCGTCTAACCGTCCGGTAACCGTCCGGACCGATCCCAAGTCGTCGACAGCGCGTACTGTTCCACGCGCGCCTCAGGGAGATGACAGCAAACCGTAGGGGCCTAGCAGGGTCGAAGCCTACTGGGGCCAAGGGTCTGATTCTGAAAGGAAGACTCGGCCCTGGTACGAAAGACAACGAATTAACAGGAGTGGGTTTTTAATCAGTAAAAGTCTGGCATTTATGCTGAACTGAACCTATAATGGCGCAGCCGTGAGGCACACTATTTTATTTTTGCTTCTTTTTTTTTCGTAAAGTTTATACTAGTGTTAGTGTGCATTGTGATGTGCCAAATAAATCTATTTTAATTTCTTACCTTGAAAAAATGGCAAATGATTTTGATGTATAAAGTTTAAATACTTGGACAATTGAAGAATTTTTTTTTGCTTCCATATTTATTTTCCTTTGCTGGCTTTGCTAAAGACGGTGCTCTAAGTAAGAGAAGCGTATTTTTGTCTGCAGGTTTTAAAGGTACTTACCTAACATGAAAGAGACGACGGGGTCTCCGTTTGCTCACTCTAGCCCCCATTATCTTCGAAGCTAACCTGTCCAATGGCGAGCACGGGTTTTTCACTTTATATGGTTACACTATTGTTCTTGACATCGTTTGATTATGCTTTTAACTGTATAGCGAATTAAAAATCAATCCATACACCCAAAGATCTCTTAATAAAATTGTACGGGCTCCTTTCATTTAAATAACACAACTAATTTTCATACAACGATGTTGGATGAGATTTAATGCGATTTAACCTTGCCTTATCTACTGAATAGTGCACCCTAAGCAGTGGTGGCTGAGCGATAACGGCCCCGACTTACGAGTTGTAGGTCGGGGGTTCAAACCCAGCCAGGTGCATTACTTTGGGTAATTTATTTCATCATCACAGCTCTCATAACGGTGAAGGAAAACATCGTGACGAAACCGACATGTCCTAAAAACGCACTGACCCGCGTGGTGGATTACGGCCCATTCCCTCTCCTAGAGAGGAGGCCTGATTCCCAGCAGTGGGAACATTAAAAAAGGCTGAGTATGTATGTGTGCATGTATGTGCATCCTTAAGAGAAGAGAAGAAGGTATATTTTTTTACATTACGGACCCTTTGGTGGGTTTTTTTTTTTTTTTTTCGGGTGGGAAAATCATCTAATGACATCCCCCGCTCTTGGGAGGAGCGTGAGATAGTGTCAGAATTTTACTGACTAAAAATCCACTCCTGTTCCTTCTTTGCCATTTTTTTTTTCCAGGGCCCCTGGGGTCACTTTCGCATCACCCATGGCCCCAGTAGGCTTCGACCCTGCTGGGCCCCTACGGTTGCTGACATCTCCCTGAGGCGCGCGTGGAACACTACGCGCCGTCGACGACTTGGCTCGGTCCGGACGGTTACCGGACGATCGGACGGCGAGCCACCCATTGCTCACCGTCCGCAAGCCCGCGCCTACGGTGGCCGGAAATCGGGATCGGAATCCCGGCGGCGGTTGGGGCGTGAGGACCGTTGCCTCACGCGATCGGCCGCCTCCTTTGCTAGCATTACTGCTTCGCAGAAGGAGGAACTGCCTGCCACTCCTCCTCGCTCCGGACCATGGCCTGTACCAAGGCCCGGCGCGAGAGATCGCTGCCACCGATCGCCCCCACGAGGACACGGCGGTGCTCTGCCCAAGCGGGGCACACCTCTACCGTATGCTCCACCGTGTCCTCCGGGCGGTCCACACAATGTTGGCACCCGGGCGTCTCTTCTGCACGAATCCGATGCAGGAACCTCCCGAACTTACCATGTCCGGTGAGGACCTGCGTCATGCGGTAGGTAAGGACGCCGTGAGGTCTTTCCAGCCACTCCTCAAAGAGGGGACTTATCGCCATAATTATGGCGTGCCCAACCCTTTGGTGGGTGTCATGCAGTTATTAATTAGTGTTTTAACTGTCATATAATTTATTAATATAATTGGCATGAAAACCTTAACCGAACAATTTATAATGGTGTTTCTATTTACATACACAAAATAAACATACATACAGTCACACCATAACCTGCCTACATCTTCACAAAAACGCCGAAAGACGAAAGTAATATTCAAATGAAACTACCTACGCACATAAGAAAACTATCAGCATAGTGTTGAGTGCCTACAACGCATCGCGACGAATTTTCTAATCGTGTCCACACGGGACGGGAAAACATCATATTTCACCGGGCCCGGGGGTGTGAGACGGGGTGACGTGGGAGTAGGGGGGGGCAGGGCGACGGAGATGAGTTTTTTACGCATTATTGCTACACACGGAACCAAAATTGAACCCCTACGCAACACTAATAAATTCTAATTTCGATTATTTGTGACACTTTATGTTGATGACTTTTTGTGATGAAAATTGAGTTTTCTGGACTGGGTTTGGTCAGTTTTGTTCGTTATAATGTTGTCTAAGAAAATCTTCAAGGTTTTTTATAGTTTTTCAGCAAATATTGTGTAATTATTTTCGAATTTCTGCCAGATATTGCAGTGTGCTGCTGCGGTCTTCCAGTCCGATTATAATTAAGGTGTCTTCAAGGCTAGAGTGAATAGGCTCTTAATAAACTAGTGCGCCTCACAATCAACGATTGCATCACTACTTACCATCAGGTGGGATCGCAGTCAAGCACTAGGTTATAACAATTAAAAAAAAACTCTTCACTAAGTAGTTGAAATTCGTTTTACAGTTTTACAGCAAACTAGCTCGTAATGTAAAATAAGGGAATTTAGTGTAACCCAGAACGTAATATTTCATGAAGGACGATGACGTAAAATGTAAAATTACGCTTAAGATTTCTACTTTTCAACGATCAAAAACTGCTAGTAAAGGACACAGGACAGGACACGCGACCATGACCCCGATTACCAGCCACGGTAGATGCGAGCTTGTGAACGACGAGCAATTGGTAGCGCGCCGTCCGGCCGTCCGGTTATCATCCGGAACGAGCCCAAATCGTATACAGTGCGTAGTGTTCCACGCGCTCCTCAAAGAAATGTCAGCATACCGTAGGGGCCCAGCAGGGCCGATGCCCGCTAGGGCCGCGGGCATTTTCTGAAAAGGAAATTCGTGGTCCTAGTACCAAAAAGTAACTGAAGAACATAAGTGTAGTTTTGGTCAGTAAAAGTCTGACACGGCCTCCCGCCCCGCCCTAGAGAGGGAGATATAATTGGATGATTTCACATTTTAAGAGAGCAGTGATGGCCGACTGGTAATGGCCCCGACTTACAAATTGTAGGGCGCGGAATCAAACCCAGCCAGGCGCATTACTTTGTGTAATTTATTTCATCATCACTGCTCTCAAAACGGTGAAGGAAAACATCGGGAGGAATCCGGCATGTCCTAGAACCAAAAATTCAAAGATATGTAACATTCACCAACCCGCACTGGGCCCGCGTGATGGATTACGGCCTATTCCCTCTCCTAGAGAGGAAGCCTGAGTCCCAGCAGTGGGAACATTAAAAGGCTGATTATGCTATGCTTATGTTATGATTTCACACGAAAAAAAAAACAGTAAAAACTGCAACGCTGATAATGTTATTGCAGCCAACATTATAATAATTGCCATCACATGCATAACAACATTCGAATCAAACTTCCAACACTCGACAAACTAGCTGTAACTATACTGAAAACTTCTAGTATGCTCACCGGAGGAAATGTTAACAAACAAATTGGAAATAGTCCGGGAGATAGCAACGTTCCTAATACCCAACTTCATTTCACAGGCACGAGCTACTGATCGAACGAAAACATTGTTGTGTGCCCTTATCGTTATCGTATATGTACTGGAAACGACATTTGGTGGACTAAAATTGTTAGACATTGATATGGAATTGAGAAAGGGCATAATTTTGCCGTAAATTATCTAAAATCATAATGATAATTGTAAATAGACAGATAGATATACTGCAGCGTTTGTACATGTAAGCGCGCGCGCACCCTGTGCCCCACCCCACCGCTCTTAGCTCGCCCAGCTAAGAGCGACAGGGATATGAGTCCGCCTTTATACTTTATGTTGCATGAAGATTAATAAATAATAAATACTTAAATAAATAAATAAGCCCTAAAAAGAGTTAAAAAAAATGGTACCGCTTAGGAATATAGGCACACGAGTGTTGTATGGTGCCATGACTGCACTACTTCAGTAAAATAGTTTTAAAATTAGAGCGGTTTATGAACAGACCAGAGAAATATACGTAATTAACAAAAAAAAAAAAACGTCTTCGGAACTATAGATTTTTGCAGAACTAATGTTTTTTTCTAAACGACTCCTAACGATGTCAACAAAACTGTAGGAACCCAGTAGGGCCGATGCCTGCTAGAGCCATGGGTATTTTTGAAAGAACTGGATCGCTAAGGGCAATTGAAGGACACAACAAGTTTTAGTGGGCCCACGCTGAAAACCAGCGCTGTGAGTTCATCGCATTATGCGTGAGGCCGCAGCTTTATGCTGAGCGTTCGGCCGTTTTGTGCGGATGTTACGCATATCTTCCCTACCTATTGATTATGTGTGTTAGCTAGTTTTAAGATTGCGTCATTTCGCGTAAATAAACTGTTTTTCTTTCTTTTCTTTCTACATTCTAGTCTATAAAAGTCTGATACGCGCTCTCGCTGCAACCTTGGACGATTCCGCATCTCATAAAAAAAATGTCGTTTCCATTCCTTCTATATCTGTGTCCCGTACGATTTCCTAACGTGCAGGCTGGAGGTGTATTTTTATTAATAAAGAGCTTATACTGAACGCCTCTTCAGCAAAACCTTTTAAGCGCTTCAGCGTTCAGCGAGCGTTTTCAGCGTATGTTTGATAAACAGATGTTGCTATTAGCTTGTACTGATAGAAATGTAAGGAAATTACTGGAAGTTATAATATATTCAGCGATGTTTTATATAATCTTCTTTTTGTGCTGAAATATCAATCATAGTACTTTCGTTATCTATACTAATATCATAAAGAGGAAAAATTTGTATTTTTGTATTTTAATATGTATTGAATTGTGGAGTATGTGGAACAGAGAGTAAAGCCCCACATACCTCCGCTGAAAAGGGAGGATCCTCCAACCAGACGGGTGTTATGTCTGGCGAGCTATTGCCCGATAGATGATTTCGGGCTGTTCTATATGTTCTAATCGCGCGGAGAACTTTGATTGCGCGATGCAGGATTAGTTCCTATGGGACGCCATAGATGTTGCTACATCACTCCCCTCCGGAGATCGGAGATCGATGGTTCTTGATGCGTGCCAGGCCAGTGGTAGGATGGTTCCAGTGGGTCAGAACCGAATGCCGCATAGTTCTCGGTGAGTCGGAACTGTCTGCGATGATGCCCCAGTGAGTCGGGGTGTTGCTATCCCAGTGAGTCGGGATGATGCCCCAGTGAGTCGAGTCGGGGTGATGATGTCCCAGTGAGTCGGGATGATGCTGCAGGCTCCAGTGAGTCGGAGTAGTGCTGCTGGCTCCAGTGAGTCAGAGCGGTGCTGTGCGACGTAGTGGCTTGACTGCTGGCGTCGACCAGGAGAGGTTCTTCGTGGCTCTTCATATGACTGGCCGAAGGTGCAGTGTGATTCGCCAAGGTCGCTGATGAGGCTGAGGGTGACAGGTATGACCAGGTAAGCATGCTGGTGGTCAGGATACCCTTTATAGCCGTGGGTGCTGGCTGTATGGCTCGCTGCTCGAAAGCTTAAGGAAGTGATGATGACGTCACGAAGCAGTAGCTGCACGAAGGCTGCGCTGACGTTCTTTGTCGAGGGTCACCAGTTTAGGGGAATGTGGAACAGAGAGCAAAGCCCCACATACCTCCGTTGAAAAGAGAGGATCCTCCAACCAGACGGGTGTTATGTCTGGCGGGCTATTGCCCGATAGATGATTTCGGGCTGTTCTATATGTTCTAATCGCGCGGAGAACTTTGATTGCGCGATGCAGGATTAGTTCCTATGTGACGCCATAGATGTCGCTACAGAATAATTTCAAAAACGACTGTACCGATTTTAATAATTCTTTCGCCAGTAGAAATACTACTTTATCTCTGACTTAGACTATATATTTTTAATTTTCACGCGGGCAAAGCTGCTGGTAGAAGCTAGTAAATGATGTTTCTTTTTTATACAGATTGTGATTTACCTTTTTAAACGTCAATTTAAACTAGATGAGGCCGGTGTTGCCTAGCTGACTGCCCTGAGAAGAAATACCGAACCAAATTTAAAAGTTAAAGAGTCTTTTAAAGTCCATACAGTAAACATATAGTGGTCAAATCATATGAGATCCATGTAAGGACAAGAAAACACAGATTTGAGTGAATCTGTCTAGACAGTGCAAGCGTATGCCAAAACAATCAAACATCGTGTAGTTTAAATTATAGAAAGGAAAATAATTTGGACATACCTATTTACGTCATTACCAACCATGTGCTTGATGGGTAAAACCCCGTGGGTAAAAATTTCGAATGTCCTTAAAAAAATTCCACCCCCATTTGACCCTTTTGGGGGTTGAAATTACCACAAATCCTTGCTCAATACTCAATCTGTATATACTCGTATAAAACCTCTGACCCACTCACTGACTAATCAACACCTAGTCCAAACTCTTGGACCTAGACGCTGAAATTTTGTACAAAGGTTCCTTTTATGATGATACAGTAGGGTGTTTCATGTTTTTAAAATTTCCGACTTTTGACTTTGCTAGAATTATTGATACCATGCATAGTGTTCTTATACCAAAAAATCACCATAAATGGTTAATATTTAGAGGTTGCATAACGCCAATAAAGTTTTCTTATACAGCTGGTACGTCATCAGAGTAGGTTACATTTTTAATATTATAATTTTTTACAGTGGAGTATAGTAAGTGTTACTAGTGGGTGGTTTTTACTAGTAAAACTTACTTCCC
This sequence comes from Mythimna impura, assembly GCA_905147345.3. Classification (NCBI taxonomy): domain Eukaryota; kingdom Metazoa; phylum Arthropoda; class Insecta; order Lepidoptera; family Noctuidae; genus Mythimna; species Mythimna impura. The sequence goes on along the minus strand of LR990357.1, from coordinate 13,182,297 downwards.
TCCTATGTAAAAAATAATAATATTAAAAATTTAATCTTCACTGATGACATAGTGTACGTATTGGCGTTGTGCAACCTCTAAATATTAACAGATTTTCACACCACCCGGTGGCACCAGTAGGCTTCCACCCTAATATTTTTATGTAGCACTGTCTTTTGTTTTCACCTTTAAAATACACACATGAAATGAACAGGAGAATCATCTTCAACAATAAAAATAAAAACATTCAAAAAAAAGTCTACGAAGAATTATGACTACCCCTTTCATCTCCCGCCATGTATTTAACACGTCAGCGCAGTTCGCATAATGACCGGGAAATGTGCGTGACTAATCATTATCGAACCAGCGCTAATTTCCCGGGTACCATGCGCCAACCTTGTTTAAGGCAATTTTGTATTGATAAGTAGTTTAATATTGCCTAGATTCATAGATTGTAGTATTTTTAATGCGGGGTCAGTAATAATGCAATGATCCTAATAGCTATTATTTCAAATATTATTTTCATTATATTTGCTGTATCCTCTTAAGCCTTATGTATTTAGTTTAAAAGGTGAGGGACCAGACCCTTTCGTAGGTCATACGTTTTAAACACACCTACTTATGCTTGTTATGTTTTGATTATTTAAAACTAAAGTATCAAAATAATCGGCTGCAAAATGTTCAAATAAGTTACCGTAACCCTGGAACGCAAAGGGCAACTTACTGAAGGAACAAGGATGGGTTTAAGTCAGTAAAATCTATCAGTCTAATACTCCCTTTCTCTTCACCTAGCCAGCGAGATACTTGATGACTTACCACCTCAAAAAAAAGAATCAAAATAATGTGCTATTTCTTTTTCTAATACATTTCATTACAAAAACGAAACTTAGTCTAACCCCAAGTCTCATCTAACGTCATGTATTTAACACGTCAGCACAGTTCGCATAATGACCGGGTAATGTGCCTCACTAATCATCGCCGACCAGCGCTAATTCCCCGGGTAACAAGCGCTGGCCAGTATGCAAAGCTGACGGACAAACATCTAGTTTGCTATTAGTCTTTTACGTTTAGCTACGAACTTTTGGATGTGGCATATTCGCCACAGCAAACTTATTTAGAACAAGTGAATCGTAAAGGCTTGAATTGAGATGTGTAGCAGTAATAATGCAACTATACAGAGACAGATATGAACAGAGAGATCCGCAGGAGATTCAAGGTAGCCCCAAAAATTGCCAAACCTAAGTAGCAGTGGATAGGGCACATTACTCGCAGTTTTAGAAATAAGTCTTACACAAGATGAACCAATGACCTAGAAAGGGACGGTTGAGACCGATGAGCAGACGCTCGTCTATTTGACAACGCTTGGAGAAGGCCTATGTCCATCAGTGGACGTCATTCGGATGAAATTATGGCAGAGGTGGAGGTTGAATGGTTCAACCTAATATCAAGAAATAATACTGATTGCTTACGGTTGGATCTCACAAGTCACAAGTAATATCGATGAGACAGCAGTAGGTACACTGTGACAGACGAAAAAAAAAAGTTCTTACCTAGGTACGATATCTTTAGAACTTATGTTACCTATTAGTCGGCCTATTACTCTCACAACCACAGCTCACCGGCTGGAAGTACAAAAACCTTCAAAACTATTTCAGCTTTATAATTTTCATCAACAAAATTTTGCAATATAAATCATTGCCTTCTCCACAAATTCGTATTGCACGTTTTACATCCAACGTAAGGGGGAGTGTCCACTGTCCACCGCGACGTTGATGTATCATGTCGGATCAACGTACGGGCAAGCGCGTCTGTCCTCCACCTAATCTCCATACATTATGGCCGTGGATATTGTTCAAATAAATGGTGCTTGAGACTTAAGTTTTGACAGTAGCAGGTAGGGTTGTCTGTTTGTTGATTTTACAAGTTTTTTTTTTAAGAATATGACGGAAGCGATTACGTACGTCGTGTTGTTGTGACGTTATTTGAAATATCGAATAGTGAGGTAGCTATTAATCCCTCATATTAGTACCGTGATGTAAGACATGGTACGACAGTTAGCTACTCATTCATTATTTCTCGCATTGGACACAAAATAGACGATAGTATATCTTAAAAAATAATGTGTAGGATTATGTCAGCAAGCTAAGCAGTAGGTGGCCCACGATTAGTACTATTCTGTGCCGATGCATAGTAGGTGACTTGTGACAAGATGAGAAAGATGAATCTTCATTTTCAAAAAAAAAAATTGAAAATGGAATGAGGTCACTAATCGATACTGTGTAAACAGAAAGCTGGCTCGTTCTTTGTCCAAAGTAGTGGCATTGTTATTCGACGTGGCAATGCCACCAGTCTTTTGGGCAAGTTTCCGTCGTGTGTCGTGGAGTAGTAGGTATTTTGACCCCTAAATGCATATTGTATGTAGGTTATAAATATTCGTAAGTAATAATTTTATTATCTCCGAAATAATCACTAACACATAAATAAAAGCACAAGCACAAAATTAAAAGAATTAAACCAAATTGTCTCAAAAGAAAAACAAAGATTGTTTGCCACAATTGAATTGTAAAAATGATTCAAATAGTACTTGTAATACAGAAGTAACGAGCGGGCGGCGGCGCGGGCGCAACGTATGGAGATTAATTTGCGCTCGACGCCCCCACTGACCGCGCCACAGCCTCCCACAACGCTAGCATAGAGTGGATACGCAGGGAACAATTTGTAATAACTCGGTTTTTAGAATTTTTCTATACTAATTTTATGAAGAGAAAATATTTGTATGTTTGTTTGTTATGAATAAACTTAAAAAAACACTGTACCGATTTTAAAAATTCTTTCACCAGTAGAATCACTAAGTGACATAGACTACTTACTATTTCCATGTGGGTGAAGTCGCTGCAGAAGCTAGTCACTTTATAATTTGGCCCACGTTATTATTTTATCGTAGTCATTAGTGACTGCTGATTAGTGCTCTAGCTACTGAAGGTCCACGACTAAGTATGTAATAAATTGTTAAAAGCAATAGGTATTCTTGATACTTGTTTAACTTAACGAAATGGATAGCCAACATTTTTATGATCCATTGACATCTGATCGACAATAACTGGAAAAAATAAAATTTGGGTAGATTGAAAATCACACTACCATTATAAAGACGAAAGTTGTCTATTTATTAACCATTCACGCGCAAGCGGCCAGATCATTGTAGCATAGGATATAAAATTACTAAGTGTAAACCAAAAAGTAACAAAAAGAAAAGTACTTTGTCGAAATAAATATTCAGATCCACATTATGACAACGTCGTTGGTTAACAAACGAACAACCCCATCCCTCGCTACCCTTGTAGCAGTCTTGGTAGGTATATAAGGTAAGGAACGGAGTAATTTACTACGACAAAAACTTCTTGATACTTGAAATGGTATTGTGTAAAACAAAATAGAAGCGATTTTTTACATCTGAATCTTAGATCTATCTATCTGTCATATTATCGTTTTTAGAAGATTTATGAATTAAATTTTTAAATAATCTAAAATACTGAGGAAGCTCACTTGTAATAGGCTATGTAAGAATTTTGAACAGAGGTTCTTTTTATGATATATACAAATAACAAGAAAGGATTTCCCAAAATTCACCCCTGGTGGGATGAAGCGGGGGTTCAAAGTTTGCTTAAAGAAACCTACTTTCGCGTAAGTAAAACCGCTTGTAGAAGCTAGTTTAGTATAAATATTTTATTTTATTGCCTAATTAAGAAGTTGTATACTAATTATGCTCTTCGTATGAGAAAATTCAAGAGCTCGAAATTACTTACTTAAGATCCTACGTCCCCTAGCTGGGTCAGAGGGCGTCGACAATAGTCACCCACCGCGATCGGTCTTGAGCTTTACACTTTACCTCACTCCATGTCAATCTGATACTTTAATGTATTCACTATTCTAAAATGACAATCCTTTAAGTATCAAACCTCCGCACTCCCACTACAGTCTGAGTGTCGAAGATAAGGCAGGCTGGGCGAACTATTAACAACTACGTCTGCTGAATATGAACCCGGCGCCACAGCCAAGAGCGGCCATTTAATGAATATTTGATCCCCATTGCACTGGTCGCATGCCCGGCATGGACACATTCGAATCAATTGTATAATGTTCCATACAACAACAGATGATAATATAAATATAGCGGCGTAAAATTTGTATGTAATCGCGGTATTTTTTGGAAATTACCTTTTTAACAAAAATTAATGTTTTTATGTTCTATTTTGTGTGTGTTTGGCGTTAAGACCGCCATTGTACCCACAAATTTAAGTTTATGTTTAAATTGTGTTAATTTTTTGGTATACAATAAAGATTATTCTATTCTATTCATACGAATCAATTGTACAATGTTCCATACAACAACGGATGATAATATAACGATGGCGACGGAAAACTTTGAACTTCATGGTGGCATTCTTTGAAAATCACCTTTTTAATAAAAAAAAAAGTTTTTATTTTTTTTGCTAATTGTTCATACGAGTATTTATCTAAAAGTATGTTGGTAGATCTCAAAACTAGGTGTGATATTATGGATACAAACTACATTTTTGCAGTTTCCTGTTAGCCCTATCAAAAATATGAACGCTACATCAGATACCTATATCTCAAACCACGTGTTACCATTATAACGCAATTCTTAAATAATTCGTGGAATCAAAATAAATTGTATTCGATTTTCCTTCTTTACTTGAATTTACGAGTTACTAAATTATATGCCGTTGCCGTGGCCGTTGGGGCCGAAAGGTTCTGGAAGGTTCTGGAATGGCGACCACGTACCGGAAGACGTAGCGTTGGAAGGCCTCCTACAAGGTGGACCGATGACTTGGTGACGGTTGCGGGGGTCCGATGGATGCGAGACGCACGGGACCGTTCGCTGTGGCGACGTTTGGGGGAGGCCTATGTCCAGCAGTGGACGTCTTTCGGCTGAGGTGATGTGGTGAAATTATATTAACAAGACTCTTATGTACATAGACCTTTCAAATTAGAACATAACTCACCCGAAAAGCATTTACAAATGACGTGAAATATTAAACAGGTAACAGGAGTCCATGCATTTACTATGTGACGTACTTTATGCTCCTTTCTCTATCCCACAATTCTAAACCCGTCTGCATACGTCTCCAATCTCGCCACAGACACAACAAAGAGAGAAAAAAATATCTTATAAAAGCAGATCGTAAATGAGAAAACCTCTCGAGACGAAAACGACTCCCTGAAAGTTTCAGACGTCGATACCGAACTGTACATAATTAGCTGTTTAACTTTCCATCCATAAAAGCAAATTAACATAAAATTCAAACAGAACAACTCATTACATTACCTATAATAATTTAATGTAGTAACAAAAAAAATATTGCAAAAAAAAAAAAACTTTCATTATAAATGAAAATACTCGTACCTTCAAAGACTAACCTATTTGAAGCGAATTACGCTCCTAATCCAATATTTGTTGGAGAAGAAAGCACGAGTAAAAAAAAAATTCGGCCCAATTAGCGTGCGACCCGGTTCTAAGAGAAAAACGAAATTGCTACGTAAAAAGTCGTAACTCAATTACTGCGATGAACCGCTGTCGCAATAAGGCGTTCGTTAGCAGGGTTGAGACTAAAGTTGGAGCATGCGCCATGACCCGAGGTCGATAATGAGGGAGACCTCTCGCTCTGGAGCCTCAACATCACACATCCTCACAATTTAACGTTTACGTATTTACATACTCTCCCACATATGCATATTCACCCTATAACTAGGGTTGCCAGGTGGGACTTTGAATTTTGGCGGTTAGTTGTGGAATTTTTGGTACAGTCGTCATCAGTAGGTACACTTTTTGTAACTCCTACGCATCATCAAATTAAAAAAGGCTATTTAATTGAAAACCTGTTAAAAATAGTGGGAAAAGAAAACTTTATGCTCGATTCAGTATGTTATGTGTCAACCCCTCTAGCGTACTATGAATTTTACTTAAGCATAAGGCTAATTATGTTAGCCTAATAATGTTCACATTGCTGGCACTCGGACCTCCTCTCTAAGAGAAAGAATTGGCTGTAATCCGCCACGTGGGCCCAGGGCAGGTTGGCGGATATTATGTCACATGTCTTCGAATTTTTGGTTCTAGGAGACGCCAGTTTCCTCACGATACTTTTTATCACCGATAAGTTTGCTTACAATAATGTAATGTGTTTATTGATCCCGTTAGTCTATTAGTGATCGCAAGCACTTGTGCTAAGTTCATATTCAACGGTCCTGAGTTTGATGCTCGAATTGGCCAAAGTGTTATGAAGTTTATTCATCTAGGATTTCTCAGTAGCGTCTCGGATTCTAGTGTATTGCATTTACCTAATTAAGTAATTCAAAGGTTGTGAGAATAGGAACGTGTCAGTGTATCAGTCACAGCTACATAATGCAATATTTTACAACAATATACCTAAGACATTCTCCATCCTCCGCCTGCCAGCCCTGCTTCCACCACTATGACGTATATGCACCGTATAGCACACATACACACTACACATATTCGCACACAAGCCCCAAGATCTTGGAATTTGTTTAACTCAAGTAATGGCGTCTTACATTGACATTAGTTTGTCGAAAGATATTTATGCGAGTTGAATGTTTAGTTGAATAAGGGGTTAAGTTTATGGCCCCCCATTGTTGTAACTTTCCTAGTTTTTTTACGTATTTTATGAGATAAATCGAGTGATGTATGGAATCTTTAGGATTGATGGCGTAACGAACAAAGCTATTGTCATAAATACATTTGGTATTAAGGAAAGTATTTTTTTTTTTTTTGTTATCATTGTCGTTATTTTCCTGTTATGGGTGAACACGTTTTCAAATTCTGTAACGTCAAAGTAAATAATATAATTATCGAGTTTTCTAAATATGTTGGTTTACTTTATAATTATGTTTCTGTAAGTAAAGTCGATATTTTTAGACGTCGCTCTTTGAAAAAGTCGCGGATAATGTGATTTTTTATCGCAGTACTTTTCAATTTTTTTTAACCATATATCCTTTTTTCTTTTGTTATAAATGATTGTCTCTACTCATATAATTATCTACTTATTAAATAAATATTCAGCTTATTATAAATAAAATGTTAAAAGATAAGTACTATTCAAAATGGCAGAAAAATATTTGCAGTAATCTCAAAAAACTAAAATTATCCAATTAACTAAACTAATAATAACACTTATTTATTACCAAAACAAGTCGCGCCATCCACTCAAATCAGACACACATAAACATAACATCTAAAATTGGTAAGTTCAGTAGGAGCCATAACTCTCGTCTCACGTCGCAATATAATTAAAATCACGACTGTCCCGTGGTCCTCCGTGGAAGAAAGTGCCCCCTCCCACCCCCCCTACCTCCCCAAGAAAAGGGGGAGGGAGTCCGGGCGATTCACATTAATATTCCCCACTTTTATCTCTATATGCAAACTGGCAGCTAAAAGTTGGTCCGTTCATTGTGACCGGTTGATTCTTCCTAGTTGAATGATTGTGCTGTTCCACTGTTCGCGGGATGAGAAAGTTTTTGTTCAGCTATAGCTCTGCAGAATTCTTTTGTAGGTTTGATTTTCTTGTTTCATTATGAGCTCTGTAAAAGTTCTCGGTTTTGATTGCGGGGTAGTTTTTAATATTAAAGCGTTTCCCTGCGGTATTGCTGAACAAAGTTTCTTACCAAGATAATTTTCAAATACGAACCTTCTACCGGTTTATTTTCAGAAGTAAAAAAAACACTCTTAAACACATTTAATCGTCCATCTCCTAAAGCACAAAAAGTAATCTCAGAAAAAAATCGTAAAAGCTGAATTTTAAATTACCGCTGTAAATGACTGTACCACCATCAATTAAAGAAAACGCCGGCGCAACGGACCGTAAAAAGTAATTCGGTCGAATCTAAAAACATAACGCCCATTTCGCAACTCTGATTGCTCTCAGCAAATGAGAACGTTTCACAATCGTGGAAAATTTTAATTAAATTACTAACAGAAATTCCTTTGACGACAGAATAATGCCGCTAAATACAAAATCCCATTGGTCATCTTGGCGAAAGGAAGAGCGGGTCGTTCTAATTACAAATAATCAAGCTTTCCGATTGGCGGGTGCGATCCCCTCTTGTGTTTGTTCTCGGTGGTGGGCGTGGCATTTCTCGCTCGCTCTTTTAATTAGTGTAAGGAGTAAATTGTTTGCGAGAGAGAGCACTGGCGCTAGTTTTGTTCGGGCGCCATCTCTTATTGGATGCTGTAACTAGTGGGGGGTAGGGAGAAAGGGGGAATAGTGTTACGTAGTTAATATAAGGAAAACACGTACGGCAAGCTTTGTAAGGGAAATGGCTCGGTTGACATTTTCAGAGTTGATAGTTGCACGCTTCTGAGTTAAATCGTTTGTTGGTATGTGACATGAGAATAACGATATAAAACACGGGAATAGAAGATAAATGTATGGCTGTATCAGTTTTTTTCCGGTACCTGAAAAACACTGTTTTTATTCAAATTTATGTGTCAAGTGTTTCACGTAGACGCGGGAATTTTTTAAACAGTTACAATGGCCCCAGAACTCAAATAGCAACTAAAAGACAACGGTGGGTTTTAGTCAGTAGGTACAAGTCTGACACGTCCACTCACACACTGTCATTTGATGATTTTTCACCGTGTGCTTCACGTACCTATCATCAATCAGGTAGACTTTTCAGAAGTTAGAATCTTGAACCTTCTATTATTACCTACAAACAACATTTGCGTTCAGTTTCCCATACTACCTTAATGAGCCATTGCCATATCTTTGTTCCGATTTCCTCATTAAGGAAGTATGGAAAATCTTCATCATGGCTGAAACAATAAGAAACAACTGAAACTCAAACCACCTTCGGTGTATCATCGACGCCCGTTTGCTTTTTTATTGCAGCTACCTCATCCCCCCATTCTCCCCCCACCCCCACGACGCAGCATTTCCAAGCCATTTAATATTAATGTGCATTTTCGTGGAGAGGAGAGATTCGTATAAAGCCCCAGTCTGCGATACACTACTATGGGGAAGTCGGGCTAGAATGGACAATACGTTTAAATTTTAATTATGCAAGCACTTGGAAGAAACAATTCTGCCTTTTATGGCAGAAATAAGAATTAGCTGAGAAGTTTATTTTATGATGTTTTTAGTTTCCTGTTTCAAATTATGTATATGTAAATTATTTTGCTTTTGGATGTAGATTGCATGGTCTATTATTATAAAGCCTCAGATGCACCATGACGCGCAATGCTGTCAAATTGTCCAACAACATGTCCATCGTCACGAGAATGCGTTGTAAAATGTTGGAGGGCAATTTGTGGGACACTGGTCAACGTTGCAGCATCAAGTAGATTGAGCGTTGCGCGTCATGTTGGAGGAAACTTGTTCCCTAATATATCTGAGGCTTTAAGAATTTATTGCTGCAGACTGCTGACTGTGCTGTTGGTCTATTGGTTACTGTGGTTAGTAGCCCTGACTGTAATGCCGGAGGTCGTTGGTTCGATTCCCACCGAAGACAAATGTTCGTGTGACGAGCACGATAAGTCGTTATATGTTTGGGTGTAATTTATATAATATATAAGTATGTTTATCAGCTGTTTAGTACTCATAGAATAAGCTCTGCTTAGTTTGGGACTAGATGGGGTTGTATAAAATTTGTGGAATATTATTATAAAGAGTTATTTGTTTACGAGCTATTATGAAGCAAACCTACCTACGCAAAGATTATTTAAAAACTAAATCATTACATTTTAATATATGAATAACCCGTATTTAGTTAGGTAGTTCCCTTATATTTTATAAAATCCTTAAGTATATGCAGAGAGCAGTGGACAAACAGCCACCGTCCACTCAAAACTCGAAACAACAATAACAGAAAAATAACCAGTAAATCAAAGTGGCTATTTCACACCGCTCTCCCCGCTATGCAGAGTTGCAGAGCTCCAAGCCAGCCTTACACTGGATTTATTACTCGTAGTTAAAAGTAGTTCGTAAGGCCAACAGTAGTTCCAAACAGCCATTTCCAATAGATAAAGCATCGAGACAGATTCCAAATACATTAGGCTGTGACGCAAGAAGGGGTGCCACTATTAAAAATTCCACAGTACCGACGTATCATCGTGTATTTTCGGTCGAAACTCGTGAGCCGAGTGCATGACACGTTTATTAGAAAATTTCCTCTCCCCTGACATGATTTTGTGAAGGTTTTATGTAAGTAGATATCAGCATAAAGCTGGTGAGCTACTAAAATAAAGATGTTAGTGTAAGGAACTTTGGGGTAAATAAGCCTTTACTTTAAAATGCCTAAAGTAGATAAAGCTACAAACGTAAGCAGTAGGTATATAGGATTATAATAATAATAATAAGTTTATTTAAATGATTTTTTCAGTGTTGCAACATATTTTTAGTCTATATTTTTGCAATACAAAAGAATTTAACATAGGCAGCTGAACTAGGCAAAAACCTGTATTTCGGCTATCAGAATCAATCCCCTCAAATAATAAATATTAATTCGAGCAGAATTGTTAGAAACATAATAATTAAAAAAACCGGGCAAGTGCGAGTTGGTCTCACGCACTGAGGGTTCCGTACAAACTTACCTATGAAAACAGTTCAATTCCCGAATTGAGTTATGAAGATTTTTCCGAATCGCAATATTTTTTTTGTAACTACACATTTTTCAGATTTTTTCCTATATTTTTGCTATGCGACCTTTACATCATGTCAAATTTCAGGATTCTAGGTCAACGGGAAGTACCCTATGAATTTTGATTCCCTTGAGAGTGCGAAATACACATTTTTTGCGACAAAAACGGCCGTATCTTTTTTTTTCGTCAACTCAGAAGTTTCATTTCTTTATAACTTCAAGGGACCGCAGACCTGAGTATATGGTTTTAATCGATACCTCCACGCGTTCTCGAGATAAAGGGTCTTGACAGACAGACAGACATACAGACAGACAAACAACAAAGGGGTTCCGTTTTTTCCTTTTGAGGTAAAAACGAAGCTAAAAAAGCAATATAATAAAAATAAGATTAGTTTTTTTTTTATCTATGGTTGTCCTGAAATGTCTTTGTATGTCATAGGTTTCAAAAGTTTTAATGTTTTTGATACCTAAACTGCACTTAATGACAAAATTGTTTTTTTTTTTTTCTGACAACTGTATATACTTAGTTCCATCTATAAGACCATTGCGAATACAAATTTTAGTCAAAGGATATAAAATGTATACGCTGTTAAAAGATTGGATACCCTAATAATGTCGGAAGGAAAATGACAAGAAAAACTTAATATTTTTTGTTCTCGGAAAAACGCTTTGTGAAACTTAATTTTATACTATAATTTTAGTTAGATAAAAGCAATTTATGTTCATTACTTTTTATTCATTATTTATTTAAACTTCATGTAAGTACTGTAATGGTACATGCAGCATGGCATTCTCTACCAAGCAACCTTTGGGTTAAAAAGGACAACACTGTGGTAGGTGTGCACGATAAATAAATACTAAATATATAAAAATAGAATGAAGTATCATTGAAATTAAGTGGTTATAATAATAAAGTCAAGAGTGAATAGGTTACTTCTAGGTAAGCGCGCTCCATCGTCGACCGCATCGTCGCTTTCCATCAGGTGAGATAGCGGTCAAGCGCGAACCTATCAAGAACTTAACTGAATTTATATCGAACAAAGAAAAAATAAAAATGAAATGACCCACGCAATATTCATTTCTAACTACCCGACTTCCGAAACATATACCTACTAAAGTACTTATCTATAGGGGAGAGAGGGGTGACAATGGTCTCGAAGGCGAATCGTAATTCCTATTTTACAAATGGTCCACGATTTATACGACACCTCCGTGATTATTCGCAGTACCACAATAAATTACCTGAGTTTGGTCCAAAGAGGATTTTATTTTTGGATTTATAACCGCCATTTTGTAATTCGGTGCCCTGATGAGGGTTGGTACAGATGGTTCTTGTAATATTAATTAGATATAAATTATGAGAAATTCTGTCTTTTTATTTCGAATTTCGCTGTGAGCAATTATAGTGAAATGGATTTGAATTTAAGATTTATGAGGCAGAAGAGGCTTTGTATTTTTTATAGATTGCTAGGTTCTGCCCGCGGCTTCGCCCGCGTGAAGGTTTTTTTTTTTCGGTGGGAAAATCAAAAACCCACTCCTGTTCCTTCGTTGCCTTTCGTACCAGGGCCGAGTCTTCCTTTCAGAATCAGACCCTTGGCCCCAGTAGGCTTCGACCCTGCTAGGCCCCTACAGTTGCTGACATCTCCTTGAGGCGCGCGTGGAACCCGCGTGAAGGTAGAAAATATATTTCTATGTCACTCCGAAATAAAGTAGCATTCTGCTGGCGAAACAATTTTTTAAACTCGATTCATTCGTTTTTGAGTTTGTTCAATACAACCAACCCCCCAACGACCTCCTGAGTCCTCTCAACCTTAGTTCGGTCTTCGTCATAATTGTTTTATTTTAAGTTCCTTCTCTTAATTACAATGATAATTATTATTGTGATAATTAATTATCTATCATAGTATTTATTAGTTTATTTTATTAGCATTTAAACGTATTTTATTAATAAATTATAAGCCACTTAATTTAACGATACTACATTCTATTTCAAATATCTGTTATTTATTTATTGTGCACACCTTCCACAGTGTTGTCTTTTTTAACCCAATGGTTGACTGGTAGAGAATGCCTTGTGGCATTAAGTCCGCCTATGTACCACCACTGTACTTGAAGTTTAAATACATAAATACAAACAAAAATATGAATCTTTTCTCTTTATAATATTGTATTATTATGAATGTGTACGCAGAGCAGTGGTGGCCGAGTGGTAATGGCCCCGACTTACGAGTTGTAGGTCGCGGGTTCAAACACAACTAGGCGCATTACTTTGTGTAATTTATTTCATCACCACTGCTCTCAAAACGGTGAAGGGAAACATCGTGAGGAAACCGTCATGTCCTAGAACCAAAAATTCGAAGACATGTGAAATTCACCAACCCGCACTGGGCCCGCGTGGTGGATTATGGCCCATTCCCTCTCCTAGAGAGGAGGCCTGAGTCCCAGTAGTGGGAACATTAAAAAAGGTTGATTATGTTATGCTATTATTATGTACATAATAACAGTAGGTACCTATTAATTTATGTTTAAAGCCTGGGTCTAAAGTTAGCGTTTCGCTCGATAAAACTGCCAGTCCAGAGTCCTCTACTGCCTGTCAGGGTTACGAGATTGTTCGAAAGAAATACTGTGACCCTTGCAAAGAGCAACTGAAAGAACACTATGAATTTCATCTGGTAAAAGTCTAACACCCTCTCATCCACCCGGAGCAGGAGAAGTCATTTAATAATTTTGAAAGTAAAAAAAAATGTCCACTACTATTAACGCATACATACATAACAGCTGTTAACCAAAGGTTAAATCCCTTGTCGGAAATAACCCCTTAATTAAATATAATTTTTGTTTTTTTTAATTATTATCCTTTTACGGGATACCAGCTGGCAGGCGGTCGCCTCCTTCTGCAAAGCAGTAATGCTGGCAAAGGAGGCGGCCGATCGCGTGAGGCAACGGTCATCACGCCCCAACCGCCGCCGGGATTCCGATCCCGATTACCGGCCGCCGTAGGCTAGGGCTTGCGGACTGCCAGCAATGAGTAGCTCGCCGTCTGACCGTCCGGTAACCGTCCGGAGCGAGCCCAAGATGTCAGCAACTGTAGGGGCCCAGCAGGGTCGAAGCCTACTGGGGCCAAGGGTCTGATTCTGAAAGGAAGACTCGGCCCTGGTACGAAAGGCAACGAAGGAACAGGAGTGGGTTTTTAGTCAGTAAAAGTCAGACTAAGATGATTTTCCCACCGAAAAAAAAAACGGGTTACTAGCAAAATCTCTCACAGAAAAAAATCAAATCAACATCACCATCTTCCTGTCCTTGTCCAATTTCTTGGGGTCATCACGCTATCATCCTATCACTGTCTCACTTTTCTTCCATAACACTATACACAATTCATCCAGCTTTCAGATAAAATATTTCGTATGCAAGGACATTCCGTTCAAATTAATTCACCTATCTAATCATCGCATGCTTAAGAATTATTTATCGCTATAAAACTTTCAAAATATTTACTATATTAATTAATTATCTAACTAGCAACAAATATGTCAGCAATGGCCGCCATTCAAGCCATGTGGTCAAGTCGGAAAGCTATTTTATTGCTTCCTGTCAACATTGAATAAATTTAACGTTTTTTTTTTTGGATTTCTGATAAAATTAATTCTTAAACTTCGTTGCTTACTTTACATTTCTTGTTACCGTATGTCAGCTGGTACATAAATTGTTGGACTGTTCCCTTTCCTGGTGGTGAAGGAGGCTACTGTATAATTATTAAGTTGATGAGACGGAGTGATTACAGAGAAACTCATGGCTAAAATAATAACATCAGCACAGGTCGATAGTTTAGCGTAGTCGTCCGGCCGTCCGGTAACTGTCCGGATCGAGCCCGAGCCGTCGACAGCGTGTAGTATTTCACGCGCGCCTCAAAGAGATGTCAGCAAAACCGTATGGCCCTGGGGCCATGAGTTCACATCTGAAAGGGAAACTCGTGGTCCTGAAACGCAAAGGGCAACTGAAAAAACATGGTGTGGTTTTAGTTGGTCCTCGCGCCCCAGCTGCCGGGATTCCATTCCCGATTTCCGGCCACCGTAGGCGCGGCCTTGCGGACGGCGAGCAATGGGTAGCTCGCCGTCCTGCCGTTCGGTAACCGTCCGAACCGAACCCAAGTCGTCGACGGCGCGTACTGTTCCACGTGCGCCTCAAGGAGATGTCAGCAAACCGTAGGGGCCCAGCAGGGTCGAAGCCTAATGGGGCGAAGGGTCTGCTTCTGAAAGGAAGACTCGGCCCTGGTACGAAAGGCAACGAAGGAATAGTGGGTTTTTAGTCAGTAAAAGTCTGACACTATCTCCGCTCCGCCCAAGAGCGGGGGATGTCATTGGATGATTTTCCCACCAAAAAAAAAGGTTAAGCAATGCTTTCCAAGGTCGGCCTGTGGATGGATGACCATCTTAAGGTACCGAGATTCCTCCGCGCCCTTAAACCATACTTATTATACTTTTGGTCGCGGTTGTCATTTGTAGGTCGTTGACAGTCGTTGCGGATAGCCAAAAGCAAGAAAATCTGCCACAAGTCTTGCAGGATGCAGTTGGATATCTGACCTCTACATCCCTTCCGGCCACCGTAGGCACGGGCTTGCGGACAGCGAGCAATGGGTAGCTCGCCGTCCAACCATCCGATAACCGTCCGGACTGAGCCTAAGTCGACGGCGCGTACCTACTGTTCCACGCGCGCCTCAAGGAGATGTCAGCAAACCGTAGGGGCTCAGCAGGGTCGAAGCCTACTGGGGCCAAGGGTCTGATTCTGAAAGGAAGACTCGGCCCTGGTACGAAAGACAATGAAGGAAAAACAATGGGTTCTTAGTCAGTAAAAATCTGACACTATCTCCCACTTCGCCCAAGAGCGAGGGATGTCATAAGATTATTTTCCCACCAAAAAAAAAAACACTACATTCCAGCAAGCGGGTGACACTGTATAACTTGCTTGCACATTGCTCGCAGAACAAATGGTCGATGGGGCCGAAAGGTCCTGGAGTTGCGACCACGTACCGGAAGACGCAGCGTTGGAAGGCCTCCCACAAGGTAGACCGATGACCTCGTGAGGGTCGAGGGGATTCAATGAATGCAAGACGTACATGACCGATCGTTGTGGTGACACATGGGGGAGGCATATGTCCTGTGGACATCTTTCGGCTGAAATGATGAGACCCCTTGGCCAGACGTCCGTAACGACTATTAAAGATCTACAAATGGCAATCGAAACCGACGGTTTAACATGATTTCAGACTCATTTCCTCCGTGACTCGACCTGTTAAGAAGTTCTCTCTTCCACCACAGACCAACCTCGATAATAGTTGCGAAAAGCTACTAAATATACCAAAATCAGTTCACCAAATTAATAATAATAATATTCCACTGCTATCACACAACGCCGTCTAGTCCCAAGCTAAGCAGAGCTTGTGTTATGAGTACTATACAACTGATAAACATACATGCATAATATAGACAAAAAATTACACCCAGACACAGAACCAATGATTGTGCTCATCACACAAACATTTGTCCTGGGTGGGAATCGAACTCCAGCATAGCAGTCGGGGCCACTAGCCACTAGACCAACAAGCCATTATGCATAAGACATTACCAAAACCCATCTCGATAACAAAAAAATGCACATCGTACAAGGCGCGCCCGTCACGGCAGACTACCCTCTTAATTTATAGACCGAAGTGTTAATTACAGTAATGAATAGTCTACATTACGTGGCTATCGTGCTTATCGTTACATCTTTTTGTTCATGTTAAACGCTTATGTTAATTCGAGGAAGTTTGCTCCAATGAGTACGGAATGCCGATTGGGCGAACTATTGAACTGTTTTCAGATTATAATAATGTATGGGAATCTGTTTGTGTCATTGTTTCGTCGTTGGTAGTGATATGTATTTTGAGTTAAAATTCCCGTTAATAATTTGGTTTTACATTCATTCATTATAAATCCTATATTCTATTGTCGTTGCAGGTATTCAGAAGTGATCCCTGGGTGTTGGGAGTCGCAGAACGATTTCCGGCTACCGTAGACGCGGGCTAGAGGACGGTGAGCAATGGGTAACTTACCGTCCGGCTGTTTGATAAGGACCAAGCCCGGGTAGACGGTGCGTTGTGTTCCACGTGCCCAAATTGATGTGGCTGGTTAGGCAAATGCCTGCCAGGGATGCGGATTGTTCGAAGGAATTAACGTGACCTTGGAATGCAAAGGGCAACTAAAAAACAAAACACACAGAGACACACACACACATACACACGCATTAAGTCCGCCTTTGTACCTTTAGTTGCATGAAGATTAAATAAATAAAACAAGACAGGTTATCATCGTCATCATCATTTCAGCCGAAAGACGTCAACTATTGGACATATGTGTTAGCTAATGTGTTAACTTTAGAGAAAGATTGCATAAGAAACTTATTTAGTGTACCTAGATATAGTGTAGCGGGAAGGTTTTAAATAAAACGACCAAAACGGGTAACACACCCTCTATACTTTTGCCTTGACAGCACTCAATTATTACAAATATCATAAATCAATACCATTTAAAATAATAATAATTATATAGTAGCACTTACTCTGAGATGTTGCTTACCCCGAAAACTGGAATGGAATGTGTCAGGACAGCGCAGCGCGTTATTTTATAACCTCTGTCAACTGTCATACCACTGAGCTGTCAAATCGCATAACGTTCCAGTTGTCAGTGCAAAATAAATACGTTTTAATGTTGCTAATACAGAAAACAATCATAATGTATGTAACTAATCATAAAAATCGCTAACAGTCGGCCATCCGTATTACAAATACGACCTCGTATGTGAAAGAATAAAGAAATTGGTGTTATACACAAAATAATGAGACAAGAAAAAAAGAATAACAGCAATAAAGCAAACAGATATCTATTACAGTAGCGAATAAAACTTTAGATTATTCATACACTGGTTGCTGTACCTAGGAACGAGACTAAACATAATTATCAATTTACCAATTACTATTTCGACACAATTGATTGTAAGCAATTGTGTGTACATGATTTTACTTTGTGGCTCAATAAATATATATTATTATTATTATTCTTACAAATCATTATCTTATTCTTTATACAGTCATTCAAAAACAGGTCTCTAAAATGTCCTGCCTCTACTGATTCAAAGATTCAAAGCATTTTATTTCAAATACACAATTTACAGGCACTTTTGAAATGTCAAGAAGTCAAGTTACAAATCTATGTTACTTATTTCTTGTCGCTATCATGTAATGACAAACGTACAGGCCCCTCAAATATCCTGCCTCTAATGAAAAACAAACAGGCCCCTCAAATGTCTTGCCTCTAATGAAAAACAAACAGGCCCCTCAAATATCCTGTCTCTAATGAAAAACAAACAGGCCTCTCAAATGTCCTGCCTCTAATATAAACAGACAGGTCCCTCAAATGTCCTGCCTGTAATGAAAAACAATTATTAGTTAATAAACAATTGCCTGATAAAGCCCATTGGTTTATCCTGAACAGGCCCCTCAATGGTTCTGAACAGGCCCCTCAATGGTCCTGAACAGGCCTCTCAATGGTCCTGAACAGACCTCTCAATGGTCCTGAACAGGCCTCTCAATGGTCCTGAACAGGCCTCTCAATGGTCCTGAACAGGTCTCAATGGTCCTGAACAGGCCTCTCAATGGTCCTGAACAGGCCTCTCAATGGTCCTGAACAGGCCTCTCAATGGTCCTGAACAGATCCCTCAATGGTCCTGAACAGATCCCTCAATGGTCCGATTGCATTCACACATAGAAAGCCACTGTATCCCTGAGTGACCTAGGCTATATTAATATGTACGCGGGCGATGCCGCAAATGTAATAAATGTCAGACTATCTGTCAACAGGCAATCCATATAATATTAATTTACTTAATTTTAATTTCAATAAGTGTCAATACTATTAACTGTCCTCTTTAGTTGCATTTAGATTATTCCTAATCAAAAGTATTACTGGTCTGCTCATTTACTTTATAAGTAAGCTCAGAACGCAGGTCATGGTAACAACGATTCATAAGTTGGTAGATATGTTTGCTACGGTCATTTAACAGTGATCCAAAACCGGTCCCTAATCCATCTGAACACACCCCGAGTTGTCCTTAGGTACTCAATAGATTTACATACGTGTGGTATGGTAATACCTCCAGGGTGTAGCCCTGGCAAGGCACGTGTGGTGGTGTGGTAGTACCTCCAGGGTGTAGCCCTGGCAAGGCACGCGTGGTGGTGTGGTAGTACCTCCAGGGTGTAGCCCTGGCAAGGCACGCGTGGTGGTGTGGTAGTACCTCCAGAGTGTAGCCCTGGCAAGGCACATGTGGTGGTGTGGTAGTACCTCCAGAGTGTAGCCCTGGCAAGGCACGTGTGGTGGTGTGGTAGTACCTCCAGAGTGTAGCCCTGGCAAGGCACGTGTGGTGGTGTGGTAGTACCTCCAGAGTGTAGCCCTGGCAAGGCACGTGTGGTGGTGTGGTAGTACCTCCAGAGTGTAGCCCTGGCAAGGCACGTGTGGTGGTGTCAGAAGAAACTCATATTGAATAAGGTAGTACAACAAAAGCGATAAGCCTGAATATTTTAAAGTTCACCATTTTAAAGTACACATCACTGTGCCCGCTTAGATAGGTACTATTTTATCAACAACATTGTAACGGTGCCTACATACGTAGGTACTTGCAAAGCAAAAGTAGAAGATGCAGTTTAGGAAAAAAATCGCTTGTGGGCGGGATAAACGAATGCATTTAAATAAACGACTCGTTTATCCCACTTCTGAATTGTTAGCTAATGTGTTAACTTTAGAGAAAGATTGCATAAGAAACTTATTTAGTGTACCTAGATATAGTGTAGCGGGAAGGTTTTAAATAAAACGACCAAAACGGGTAACACACCCTCTATACTTTTGCCTTGACAGCACTCAATTATTACAAATATCATAAATCAATACCATTTAAAATAATAATAATTATATAGTAGCACTTACTCTGAGATGTTGCTTACCCCGAAAACTGGAATGGAATGTGTCAGGACAGCGCAGCGCGTTATTTTATAACCTCTGTCAACTGTCATACCACTGAGCTGTCAAATCGCATAACGTTCCAGTTGTCAGTGCAAAATAAATACGTTTTAATGTTGCTAATACAGAAAACAATCATAATGTATGTAACTAATCATAAAAATCGCTAACATATGTAGGTCTTCTCCAAGTATCGCCACAACGCCCAGTCTAGTGCGTTTCGCATCCATCGGATTCTCGTCCTTACCTGGTCATCGATCTACCTTGTGTGAGGCCTTTCAATGCTGGGTTTTTGTTAGTAAAAATTTGATACTACCTGTCACTCCAACCAGAACGTAAGGAGTTATTTTTTTGAGGTCAAATGTCACCTCAAAAAAAGCCTGTTCAGTATATCCACATAATTTTGGTTTATTTATTCACAAAGATCCATGATAAGACACAACAAAACATTCAATTAGCACTTATTGAAAAATAAAACATGCTAGTTTATGATACCATACAATTACCATTCAATTAAAGCTATAAAAAGAGAAAAAAAGTCAAGGTAAATGAATCATGGTTTTAACAACAGTGATGAAACTTATCTATTCTGATGTTTATCTAATTGACTTATAGTTTACTAAACGGCAATTACACGCCAATTAACTGCCTATGTTTTATGTTAATTAAATGCACCCTCGTATTAACATTAACCATCATTTTAAACCTTCTCGTTAACCATTAAGAACCGTTTAATGTCAATGAATAGTTATCACTTTCATGTCTTAAATAATTTAAAAGAAAAATAACGTATTAAAAAACCGTAATATTTTTTTATAGGAGCTAGTTTTTAATATACATTATTATAATTATTATTATGACTGATATTACATTAATTTTATACTAAAGTTACATTAAATTTTCAAGGCAATAATGTTTTAAATTAATGAGAAAAATTAGAATAAGGTTAAAGCTTAGTTTTTATGCGTTTTTAATTTAAAATAACGTTAATATTCATTTGACACTTTCACTTTGACGTTTCTTCGAAAATATTAGTTTATTAATGTTTTATTCCATATTTATTGCACAGTCTCATTATAAATACGACACATTTCTTTATATTTATTACAGTTCAGAGCCTTAAAAAATATGAGAAATCTCATTTATGATGCCTTATTCTTTTTTGGACTTTATTCAATGAAGTTAAAATTATTTTGTCAAGGTACAGTCAGGGTGTTTTGTTAGTCTCAAAAATAAAAGTCATATACTTTATTTAAACGATTTGTCATCTACTCGGCAGTGCCTAACAGAACCGATATTGATGAAACTGCACAGTTTTTTATAACAAGCGAAGGATTAATAGTTGACAGGAAGACTCGGCTCGCATAAATATCTCATTAGGCAAAGATTTATTACTTAAGCAGTCACGAAATTGTAAAAAAAGTTTGGAAGAAAACGGTTTTGATAATTACTTATCAACATGCGACTGTCTATTTGGAGCTCAATGTTGGTTAATTTGCTTTTTTTATTTGGAGTAATATATCATTTTGTTAATGACACCTAAATGAAGAGTGATCACGAACGCAATCCACAAATTTTACTAACAAACTTGCTGTAATAAATTTGAAAATTAAGTATTTTTTACAGCTTGTGTAAACGAGTTTCGTCAACTAAATTATCTGCGTTTGTGTTGAGGTTTAGGCCTCAGGTTGCGTAATTTTGTTTTTGTTATGTAGAAGATATTGTTTTTAGTTTAACTAACGAATCTTCTTTGTCTTCCTCCTACTCTTTTGGTCTCCTTATTTCTACAGACGTACAAAGAGACCATAGTACCCAGTGGCACAGGCCTGAGTGTTCTGTTCTGGCTTGTTTGTTGTGTACTAAAATTAGCTTGCTGGATCCCTTTCTGCCTATTTGACGACCAACTGTCGCATCGTCATCTTCTGCCTCGTGTAATACTCATCTAAACATATCAATATTATATCGTTATCATACTTTTTAGTTGCATATCGAGAAATGGGCACTTTCTTTTCATTTCCCTTAGTCTTCTTAGCAAAACAATATAGCATCGCAATTTTATTCAGGCAATAAACATTAAAACGTTACTTTTACTCTTAAAATACAAATCAACAGCTGTTTGACGTTACAAAAAAATATATAAAAAAGCGCTGCTATTAAAATTCGTTCCCCGATTGTACCGATAAGCAAACAGTGTGCTCAGGAAAGGTGACATTCGGTGAGCATAAAAGTCTAAAGGAATCGGTGTGCGTCCTAATAATTTATCGACAGTTTGACCTCGCTTCATTTACATTAAACAAATTGTTAATTTTTTGATAGTTATCATCCGGAACAGATGGTCGGAACCAAGGATCTGTAACCTGAGCAAATTTAAGCTTTACAATCTCAGATTTTGGGTTGAAATTTGAGTGTGGTCGAACAACATTCTTTAAAGTGTTTTTTATGTTTACGCAGTAATAATTGTGGAAGGTAAGCATGGCATGTGCCGTGGTTATGAGACAGGTTGACCACATGTGGCGCAATCTGCTAAGTATTTTATCGTACATTTTAGATTATAATTTGACGCGTATCGTTTAACTTAATGAAATTTGTTTTGTGGCGATACAATTTTCTGGACTGGCAACGTAACAGAGGATCGGTAGTATTAAAAATATGAAATTTGATATGCACGTAAGTACCTACTGTTCAAGTTAGGTCTTATCGAACAAGTTTTATGATTGTACCTTAAACCTTTGTACATTGGTCCGTAAAAATAATCTTTTAGTATTTGAATTTCGTCTTTATAAATAGGTTTAGGGCTCACAAAGCTCCTTATAGTGAGCTCTTTTGGAATGTTAGTCATTTTTATCGAGCGGAAAGGTTTATCTTAGAATATCTACGGTTTCTTTACCGATTAGTGTGACTTTTTTAGAACACTTTTCTATATTAATATGTCAGCCCCAACACCCAACCCTCAACATCATAATGTCAGCCGAAAGACGTCCACTGTTGGATATAGGCCTCCTCCAAGTGTCGCGAATGAACGGTCCTGTGCGTCTTGCATCCATCGGATTCTCGCAACCTTTACCAGGTCATCCGTCCACCTTGTAGGAGGCCTTCCAATGTTGCGTCTTGTACGCGGTCGCCACTCCAGAACGTTTCGCCCCAACGGCCATCTGTTCTGCGAGCAACGTGCCCTGCCCATTGCCACTTTAGTTTGGCGATTCTTCTTGCTATGTAGGTAACCTTGGTTCTTCCTCGAATATCTTCATTCCTGATTCGATCACGCAAGGAAACTCCGAGCATGACCCTTTCCATTGCCCTTTGGGTGACATCAAAACTTCTGATGAGGGCCACATTGTGAGCGACCACGTTTTAGAACCATATGTCATCACTGGCAACACGCACTAGTCATAGACTTTCATCTTGAGACACTGATATGTTGGACGAGAAGACACCGCGCAGCTTCCCATATATGTACCCTAATTTAAGATATTTAGTAATGAGTAAATTCAATAAAAACTGAACCGATTTTAAAAATTCTTTCACCAGTAGAATGCTACTACATCTGAGTGACACAAATGTTATATAGGGTGACTGGCAATTAGTGTACGATACTTAAACACATGATTGTGCTCATGATAACAAACAATTTTTATTATGGGAGCAAAGCCGAAATCGCGAAAAAAATATCAGCTGTTCAGTACATTAGGCAAACATAAATGTACTGAACAGCTGATTTTTTTTTTTCACGCGGGTGAAGCTGCTGTCAGAAACTACAATTAATATTAGGCTTTTTATGTATGTTGTTAACTGTTAATATTTTCCTTTAATTGTGTTTTCCAATCGTTGTTACGACTGGTCCTTATTTTTTTTTGTAAGAACTTCTAGATCGGATAGACTCGTTGGTCATCGCCTCACAACTTCAAGTGAAGTCTTTGGTAATCTTCTAGGGAAAACTATGGTAGGATAATAAATGAATACTATGTAAAATCGTATTTCACGTTTATATCTTTATCCACTAACTCCTCCTAACCGGGTTATGGGTTTTAGTGCAGTTTTCGCTAAAAGTAATAAACAAGAAAGATTTGTGTGAATAATTTACTTGTGGCAAATTAATCTGTAATAATATCAATGCACTATCTCCAATTGTCTGCGAATAAATGCCTTACATTTTACCCTAAAAGACTGTAAAATCGACATTATTTATGAAATTATTAAACATTAAAACGCACACGTGCGTCATAAACAACAGCAATGTGTAAGGCGTCTCATGTGTGCGGACTAAAGTGCGACATTTATTCGCGCGAACCATTACCGAGAGCCACCGAATGTGCCATTAACATAAAAGAACGAAAAGAGAAACTACTTTCAAACTCAATATCAGAATCTTTTGTGTAGCAAATCTACTCTCCAAGCCCTCAGTTGGCGGCCATCCGTTAACACATTGATTATACATCAAGGAAAATAAAAAGGAAATAGCACCACGAAAAAAGCCGCCGTAACGATTTCAATCAGACAAAACGTTTTGCGTTTTTATGGTGGCACGCCATCGGCGACTATCTCGTTCCGAAACAGATTATTTCTCATTTGATTTATGGCGGTTGAATCTTCCAACGATATTATGTTTTGGTCATCCATTCGATTCCTATTTGAATGCTGAACGCCGAATGGGGTGGTATGAGACGGGGGTGGCACTCGTACTATATTAATCTCAAATCCATTTGTTGTAATCTGCATTCGATAGTGGTGCTCTATTCAATGGCGTTAGGGTTGAAAGTCGCATTTAATGTACGCCTCAGTTAGGACAATTCAGAGATCGCCAACCGATAGAGGTGAGAGATGAAACAGTAGCATCGAATTCATTTCGCCGATGTATAATTCCGTCTCTTTCTTACGCCCTGCGGGATACTGGTCCCTAGTATGTATCAGATTTGGGTTTTATCGTTTTATTGCTTATTCTTTTTAGATTTTCAGCGGCGAAGGCATATCATTTTGTTTTTAATGCGAGGCATAAATAACCGCACAACCAGCCAGTGACTTAAAGTAATGGCGCGTTTAGGAAAATATGCGGAAGTGAGCACTATTTCTTACGTTGCAATAAAGAAAATTTGATGCATATTTTATTGTAATTGCATGTTAATAACATTAAAATTGATTTTATTGTGCAAATGTGCGAATTATGGCATTATAGCAAACCTTATTAAGGTTAGGTTAATGTTCTTTCGAAATAACGGTTTTTTATCGCTATAACATTCGAAATCAGGCTCCAATTCAAAATATTGGCCTCAGAGAACGTCAATCATAGATTAAACTTCTTATGAATTGCCGCTCAATTTCTCCGGAGTGATTCTAAAGAGCGGAGGGGTGATTTGCTTGAGTAAGTATTTTGCAGCGAAATATTTTGTCGTCGGTTTGCCGCATCTGGCGAAGGTCCAGTCGTCTGATGACAGCTTATGAATATTTTTGGCAAAATTCTTCGCTTTTCCATTGAATTTATTCTTCTTGTTTAACTTTTTGTTCCAAATTAAACTTTTCACATTGTGCCATGTAATACTTTACAGTCTTAAAATGTCAATAAAAGTATTTATCTAACATAAATTGTGCAGCATTATGGCCGGTCGGACACTATTTGCGCTTATATGTCTAAATCTTTATGTCATCTTAAGAAAACGATAAAATACCTCCATTTATTTGCAGGTAACCTTTCTCACCCTGAGCTTACGTTAGCTAACAATAGTCGATAGTTCCCACTACTCAATAATAGATGCCGCTAGGTGGTAGCGCGGCGACTGTCGCGTAGTGCCACCCCTCGCCGCATGGGGCGCCACGATCGCCCATTGTTCGGACCCCGGCATCAAACAGACTTCGATAACGCATAAATTCAACGGGTCTCGAATCTTTTGTTTTATCTCCGTAACGTATGGACACTGCGAAGTGAGTCCGTATGATGTTTTGTTATTTGTTTTGGCTTTATTAATGAAATATGTCGCTTGGTGCACACAGCTGTGGCTTTATTTTATTATTTTAGTTACCATTTGTTATCACGACTTTATCTGCCGTATAGAACAGGGATGCATCGAAAAGTAAATTATGAAGGTATTGTTCGGGTCAGATGTCTTTAGTGAGGAACAATAGGAACGAATAATTTTTGCTTTCGGTAATAAATTTTATATTAACAAACACTGTTACATCCAAAATCGTTTTGAAAACTCCCGACAGAGATCTCACGTCAATTACTCATTTTATATATCTATCTACTCGTATTTTATAAGGAATGAAAATTATATTGAAATTCTGCTGATGAATGGTAATGCAATTCAATTAGTCAAAAGATAGCTCAGAATACAACACTAGAGCGTTGTTGACCTCAATTCCCGAAAATTAAAAAAAAAAAACTTATTGATATGATTAAGCTTGACCACTATCTCACCTGATACCAAGCGATGATGTAGTTAGCGAATAGAACACGATTGCCTAGAAGAAACCTATTAATTTTTAGGGTTCCGTACCTCAAAAGGAAAAAACGGAACTCTTATGGGATCACTTTTTTGTCTGTCTGTCTGACAAGACCCTTTATCTTGGGGACTAGTGGAGGTATTGAGTTGAAATTAAAACCATGTACTCAAGTTTGCGGTCTCTTGAAGCTGTGAAAAAATCAAATTTCAAAGTTTATGTCTCAAAACACGTATATTTCGATACTCTCGAGAAAATCAAAATCCATAGGGTACTTCCCATTGACCCAGAATCCTGAAGTTTTACATAAAGCAAGTATAGGAAAAAATCTGAAAACTGTAAAGTAGTTACGTCGTACGTAAAAAAAATTTGATTCGGAAAAATCTTCGTAAATCAATTCGGGAATTGAACTGTTTTCATAGGTAACCCTCAATGCATGAGTCCAACTCGCACTTGCCCAGTTTTTGACTTAAAGATCCCCAGGTTGTAGCTATCAGGCAACACAGACTCTGGCAGGGAATTTCACTATTTACCTTATTCTATTATTATTGATAGGCTCGCGCTTGACCACTATCTCACCTGATGGTAAGTGACGATTTGGTCTACGATGGAGCACGCTTGCCTAGATGTAACCTATTCACTCTTGACTTAAAGGCCTCTAAATTGTAGTATTATTCGTACGCACAATAAATGTGTAGGTACGTACAAATATTAAGAAAATTAATATCTCCGACTAGTTTCTACCAGCGGCAAGTAGGTTTCTCCATACAAACTTTGAACCCCTGTTTCATCCTTTTAAGAGGTGAATTTTGGAATATCCTCTCTTGGTGCTCACCTACCTACGTCATAAAAGGAAACCTTGTGCAAAATTTCTGCCTGGGATTAGGTCCCAGTAGTTTCGGCTGTGCGTTGATATATCAGTCAGTCAGTTTCTGCTTTTATATATAATAATAATAATATTCCACATCTATCACACAATGCCGTCTAGTCCCAAGCTAAGCAGAGCTTGTGTTATGGGTACTAGACAACTGATAAACATACTTATATATTTCTAAATACATACATATGTAGATAAATTACACCCAGACACGGAACAAATGATCATGATCATCACACAAACATTTGTCCTGGGTGGGTATCGAATCCTCGACCTCCAGCATAGCAGACAGGGCCACTAACCACTAGACCAACAGGCCAGTCAAATATATAGACTTTCTACCCCTTGTTTAATCCTGTCAGGGGATGAATTTCAATAAAATACGTAACTCGTCTTCCATCAATTCTGTTCTCAAAAAAGAATGTTCATGCAAAATTTGAAGTAGATTGGACCAAAGAGTCACGTTGTCCCATACAAACTTTGCCTCCCTTTTTCACCCCCTTAGGGGAGAGTTTCGAAAAATCATTTCTTATGGATGTTTACGTCATACAAAGAATATACCCTCCAAGTTTCAGGTTTATATGATTAGCGGTTTAGGCTGTGCGTTGATCCGTCAGTCAGTCAGACAAATTATATAGATTATGTTGCATAATACAGATTCAAAACTTGTTCCATAAATTAACAAGAGCAAACCCTTTTAGCCATTCAACGTTCACTGAACCACCTCAGCTACAACCCTTACCATTTTCATCAGCATCCGCGTGACGTCATAAACTTCAACCTTTTCATATCCTCTTTAATTTTCAGGGGTGTCGTTAATCCATCGATATTAAAAACAGTGCAAACATAGCAATCTTCCTCAATCTTACCCACTTCCAGACTCTTGCTCCTGAGGGGAGGAACTAATGAACCGATGGAAAACTTTTGCTATTTATAAAGAAAACTTCGTCATTTCATCTTGAGCTGTTCGTGAATTAAAACTAAAACCTTTGAAAGGAAGTTTGTTTAAAGTATTGACTGAGATTTTAGATTTTTTTTTGTATCCGAAGGATATAAGCTGTGTTATTATTTATTTTAAATAGATGGCACATTCCACACTACTTATTACTAAAAGAGTTTCGAGTAGGTATACTTACATGTAGAGTAAAAGCAGTGGTGGCCGAGTGGTAACGGCCCCCACTTACAAGTTGTAGGTCGCGGGTTCAAACCCAACCAGGCGCATTACTTTGTGTAATTTATTTCATCACCACTGCTCTCAAAACTGTGAAGTAAAACATCGTGAGGAAATCGGCATGTCCTAGAACCAAAAATTCGAAGACATGTGACATTCACCTATCCGCACTAGGCCCGCGTGGTGGATTATGGCCCATTCCCTCTCCTAGAGAGAGGAGGCCTGAGTCCCAGCAGTGGGAACATTAAAAGGCCGATTATGCTTATTATACCTACATGTGGATGAAAGGAGAGAGAAAGGAAGGCCAAAGAAAAGATGAATGGATTGTGTGAGGAGTTAAAGGAAAGAAAAAGGAGTTAGTGATAGCGTAACGGGTGATAGGATACAATGGAAGGAAGAGGCGTGTTTCGCCGACCCCAAATAACACGGGACAAGGGTAGGAAGATGACCACGATGAGGCCGCGATACGCCTTGAATGCATGACGCTTGGGTTGACCGAGGTGGCAAGGAAGAAAGTTCATAGATGAACCGGGGTCACCTAGGCCCAACAGTGTGACAGAATTTCTACATTTTTAGTCTGATTTTCTTTGACTTTTAGTGCAATTAGGTGCCACTTTATTTTGTCTAATTTAGATTTCAATCAAATTAAAGCCATATTGTGCGTCCGCCATAGTCGATCGCATCGCCGCTTGCTATCAGGTGAGATAATGGACAAGAAACCCTGTTTATAATAAAAATATATAGTTTTGGTCAGTGATTATAATTATTTGATTTGCTTCCTGAAAACCATCTCATTTTCCCATGCATTTTACTCTGACTATATAGTAAATTTTAGTTCAGTCTTTCATATACATATGATACATGTATAAATATTTTCGCAACATATTGCAATCATTTTCTGGATCAGATCGAAAGATGTCTACAACCCCTTTAAGCAATAGAGAATACCACTTCAATCATGCAAAAACGTATTCATGAAAGACATGAGGAATATACATTTACTTCCACTCTTTCAGAAAAACAGGAACGGTACTGAAACACATGAAAAAAGGGTAACAATATTTTTTTTTTTCTAGGTGGGAAAATCATCAAAGTCAAAGTCAAAAAGTTTTTATTTCACATAGGCCTACATGGGCACTTATAAAACGTCAGAAGCTAGTGCACGGTTCCAAATTGGTCGTTTCCTATGGAGAAGAACCGGCAAGAAACTCCATGGTTACTCTTTTAAAAAAGTGGTTGCTTACAATATTTTCATATTACAGTAATAATAGACATTATGTAAGAACAGTGTAGACAAATCGATATTGTACCGAAAAGCACAATAAAAATAATCATATTAAAAAAAAAGTGAGTCGTAATAGCAGTAACCTAAGAATTCGCGGAGTCTACAGTGTTCTCACATTCACATTATAAAAAAAAGGCTGTATAAAATAAGCAAGAAAAATAAATAATTACAATTATCAATAAATGACATGTCAACAAAATAAATTCCATACATCCATACATCATATTCCAGACATATTTCATACATCTAATGACAAATCCCGCTCTTGGGTGGAGCGAGAGATAGTGTCAGACTTTTACTGGCTAAAAACCCACTCCTGTTCCTTCGTTGCCTTCGTCCCAGGGCCCCGGGTTTCGTTTTCACACTCCCCAGGGCCCCAGTAAGGGTAACAATATTAAAAAAAAACCGGGAAAATGCCAGTCGGAGTCGCGCACGAAGGTTTCCATACCATTATGTATACAACTTTTTTTATACAATTTGTTTTATTCTGTTTTTAATATTTGTTGTTACTACTTTTATACAGAAATACATCATCTGTGAAAATTTTAACTGTCTGGCTATCATTCATGAGACAAGCCCTGTGACATACAGATGGACAGTGAAGTCTTAGTAATAGGGTCCCATTTTTACCCTTTTTTTTTCGGTGGGAAAACCATCCAATACCATCCCCCGCTCTAGGGCGGAGCGAGAGATAGTGCCAGACTTTTACTGACTAAAAACCCACTCCTGTTCCTTCGTTGCCTTTCGTACCAGGGCCATGTTTTCCTTTCAGAAGCAGACCATTGGCCCCAGTAGGCTTCGACCCTGTTGGGGTACAAAACCTCAAAAACGTTACTATTCCTATTTGTATCAACATCTTTTTACACAATACAACTAGTACTAATGATATTTAAAACAAATTCATAATTCAACTAACAAATGTATTGCGAGTGGACATTCGTCACGCACCCTAACCCTTCCCCCGCGGGAGTGGGTCGAAAATGCCCGCTGTGTTAAATCCAAATGAACGTAATAATTGACGCTGCCCACTCAACGACGACCTTTGGGCATGTTTGACACGGGCTAGGACAGAATAGAGTGGAGATTTGTTCAAATATTTCATTAGCGCATTATTTATTATTTCAGTTGATATTTAAAAGTTTTTCTATATCTTGTATCGTTTACTCTGAAATTTTGTTACTTGAAAAAAAAAACACGACATAGACTGACTTCACTATTAATCAGTTATAAAATTCTATAATATATTAAACCAATCAACGGGTTTCTTTTTGGCAAAAGAATAAATTAACGACTTCTAATAAGACAGTCAATTTGACATAAAATTATTCAGAGTTAATCAATGGCAGTGTTAATATATTTAAATCGAGATATTTTTAATAAGAAAAACACTTAATGACCTAGTATTAATTACCAAAAGTATCATCATAAATCAGAAACGAAAACTCATATAACCCCACCGTAAGAACTTAATACCCAACAATGATTAAGACTAAAACACGTCCTCTAAAATCTGTTCCAACCCGCCCCTATACTAACAAGCAGGGGTGACATAATCGGAGAAACAAATCTGGCTACTGGTGCTGCATATAAATGATGATGATTAATTTGTTCTTCGCAAATGACAAGAAGGGTTAAAAGGCAAGGGTGGGGCGTAATTTTGCCACTTGTACCAAATATCCCCGGTATGCAGGAGTAGGGTTAAATTTGCGCAGTTTAATTTTCGGTACCGTACTTCTGTACTTTCTGATTGCCTTTGTGGATCCTTCGAGTTTGATGGAGAGATATTTCCGACTCCAGAGCAGTATTAATTACAATTGTGATAGAATTCAGGATGGCAGCCGTTTCGTAACAATGGTAATACAAAGTTTCGTTGTCTTTGATCCCGACAATGGGGTTGATTTTATTGTGATTTAAGAATTTGGTAATTTGATGATTGGGTTCGTGTAATTTGTGGTATTAAACCGCTCTGAGCATTCTTTGTACTGGGTTTTTTAATGTTACCTCTGATACGGAGGTTTTATTTTGATTTTATTTTTTCTTTCTACTATTCAAGACGAAACAGAATTTAATTGATTAAATTTATTTGTACTAGACTCAAAACATTTAGAGGAGAGTACTTCATAACCATAACGGTTACGTTTCTTTGAAAAAACCAGAATATCGACCAGATCACAGGTAGGTGATTGGCTCACCTGTCATCCGGGTATATCAACCCCATTACGTCCATCCTACACGTGGCCCACAATACATTATACCAAAACAAATAAATTGAAGATTGAATCCACCACGCCCATCACGATCTAAAAGCGTAGGCAATCCTTTAACATCGATCGTTCCCAGTCAGCGGTTCGCGAGACATTTGCAATATTCTTAAAAACATTTGGGTCCCGTCGGCTATCGAGTCGCACCCGACATCATATAGGAAAAGAATTTGCAATTCGTATAATAAGTTTCACTCTATACCACTTCGAGACGCCGTCAGCTTTTTAGGGTTAAGTAGAGAGGTGAAAATTAGGTGATTGTGAATTAGGGTTTTATTATATTTTGTCAATATTGTATCGTTTTACCGTTACTGAAACTACGAGATGATCTATTTGTCCATGAAAATATGTAGAAAATTTTTACTTGATCATGCATTAATTTTTTAAGTCTTTATTATAGAGAAAATTCTTAAATAATTTATGTGCTTTTTTTTTCGGTAGAAAAATCATCTTATGACATCCCGCACTCTTGGGCGGAGCGAAAGATAGTGTCAGACTTTTACTGACTAAAAACCCACTCCTGTTCCTTCGTTGCCTTTCGTACCAGAGCCGAGTCTTCCTTTCAGAATCAGACGCTTGGCCCCAGTAGGCTTCGACCCTGCTAGGTGCCTACAGTTGCTGACATCTCCTTGAGGCGCGCGTGGAACAGCACGCGCCATCGACAACTTGGGCTCGGTCCGGACGGTTACCGGACGGTCGGACGGCGAACTACCCATTGCTCGTCGTCCGCAATCCCGCGCCTACGGTGGCCCGAAATCGGGATCAGAATCCCGGCGGCGGTTGGGGCGTGAGGACCGTTGCCTCACGCGATCGGCCGCCTCCTTTGCTAGCATTACTGCTTCGCAGAAGGAGGCGACCGCCTGCATATAATTTATGTGTCAAAGCGAGTTTGAATCAACAATTAGTTTTCTCCCAGCAAAACTTTTAGTGATAGAGAGATTTTAATTGAGGATATACAATATAAATGTACATAAATAAGTATAATATATGAAAATATCTTTACCTCACAACTCGCTTCGGAATGCACGTAAAGCCGTTACACACATAGATTTTTGACAATCGATACACGTAGTCAGACAGCGGAAATTCTGACCAAGGAGTAAGGTGTTGCTCAGTAACTGGGTTATGGAGGTCTGAATTAAGAAGTTGCTATCTGTAAAACACGAATATTCATCCGCTTCTTGTTAGACTGTAGGTCCAAGGTCCAAGCAAATTGGGAAAAAACTAGAGAGATGATGATATGAAACTATATTATAAACACTGTCTTTGGTGATGGAAAACATCATGAGGAAACCGGCGTGTCCTAGAACCAAAAATTCGAAGACTTGTGACATCCACCAACCCGCACTGGGCCCGCGTGGTGGATTACGGTCCATTTCCTCTCCTAGAGAGAAGGCCTGAGTCCCAACAGCGGGAACATTATAAGGCCGACTGTGCTATGCTACTGTCTTATACAGGTAATAATAGTACGTCAATTAAGAAAGGAACTCTCTTGGGCTCTTTATTGACCTTTTCTTTAGTACCCAGATCTTTAAAAGCTTATTTACGCCCAATTTATTTAAGCAGAATATTAAATATGCAAGAGCAGTGGTGGCCAAGTGGTAGCGGCCCCGACTTACGAGTTGTAGGTCGCGGGTTCAAACCCAGCCAGGCGCGTTACTTTGTGTAATTTGTTTCATCACTACTGCCCTCAAAACGGTGAAGGAAAACATCGTGAGGAAACCGACATGTCCTAGAACCAAAAAATTCGAAGACATGTGACATTCACCAACCCGCACTGGGCCCGCGTGGTGGATTACGGCCCATTTCCTATCCTAAAGAGGAGGCCTGAGTCCCAGCAGTGGGAACATTAAAAGGCTGATTATGCTGTGCTATGCTATGCAACAAATCATGGAAGTTGTTTGCCGTGAGTAATGCAACATGTTGTTGTTGTTGGAACCAAGGTTGCCGACATAGCACGAAGAATCGCCAAAATTAAGTGGCAATGAGCAGGGCACATTGCTCGTAGAACAGATAGCCGTTGGGGCCGAAAGCTTCTGGAGTGGCGACCGCGTACCGGAGAGAAGGCCTGAGTCCCAACAGTGGGAACATTATAAGGCCGACTATGCTATGCTACTGTCTTAAATACAGGTAATAATAGTACGTCAATTAAGAAAGGAAATGCTCTTAATTTACCTTTTCTTTAGTGGGTACTAAAGAAAAGGCTATTTACGCTATCTTTAAAAGCTTATTTACGCCCAATTTATTTAAGCAGAATATTAAATATGCTGAAAAAAAATCAGCCTGAAAAAATATCAAATCTTGATGTTCAACATAAACGTTATGTGATCGTATTCTACTGTAAATACTATCTGAATTTTTCAAAACTAGCTTTTGCCCGCGACTTCGCCCGCGTACATAAAATATAGCCTATGTCACTCAGGAATAAAGCAACTTTCTATCAGAGAAAAAAATTTAGCAATCAGACCAGTACTTTCAGAGATTACCTCCTACAAACAAAAAAAAAACAAACTTTACTCCTTTATAAAATTAGTGTAAATAACTGTTTAAAACCTGACATTTTACTTTTAAATTAGAATATTTTACCTATATAGTACATACAAAACTCAATAAAACAGCTAGGTCAAATACTCTACATAGTATCACATTTCCAATGTTGTTTTCAATACGAATTCCTTAGACTTGTATTTAAGGTTGAATCTGATAGCACCCACACTACAGAGAAGCCACGAGCCACCAGATAATGGTAACGATAGTCAGGGCTTTCATCAGCTTTGACCGTATTAGTTTATTTTATTTTGGTATAAAGGGCACAATACATCGGTGCGTATGAAAATAAAGTACCTCTGTTCATACATTAAAAAATCAGTCATTTGTAGAATCTGTCATTTATAGAATCTGTCATTTGTAGAATCAGTCATTTATATATTTATATAGACTACTAGCTTCTGCCAGCGGCTTCGCCCGCGCGAAAGTAGGTTTCTCCATACAAATTTCCAACCCCTGTTTTACCCCCTTAGGGGTGGAGTTTCGTAAAATCCGTCTTAGTGGATGTCTACTCCCTATAAGGAACCTACCTGCCAAATTTTAAGTTTGTATGTGTTATAGTTTCTGAGATTTCGTGATTAATCAGTGAGTGGTATTTCGCTTTTATATAATATATAGATGTAGTCATTTCGCGAACCTGTCCTTCCTAGACTACTGACAACAACAACTGGACTGGAACAATTTACCTGCTGAGGTCTCCCCATCCGATTATAATTTGGGTCTCTTCAAGGCTGGGGTGAAAAGGCTCTTAATAAACTAGTGCGCCTCATCATCAACGATTGCATCACTGCTTACCATCAGGTGGGATCGCAGTCAAGCACTAGTTTATATCAAATTTAAAAAAAGGTAGGAAAAGCCCCGAGGCAGGCGCATTTGTATAATTTATTTCATCACCACAACTCTCAAAACGATGATGGCATCGTGAGGAAACCAGTATGCCCAAAAACCAATAATTCGAAGAATTGTGACATCCACAAACTTACATGCTATGCTATACTAATCCTAAGTTGAAATCGAGTTTTACACTTAACCTTTTAAAAAAACTAAGGATAGTTTTTTTAGATTTGTAAAATTTTTCAGGAGGTTTAGAGTTAGATATAATTATATTTAGTTGATTTTCAAAGGGAATATTTTGTAGTTAATTTTTTTGTTTAGCCGCGTAGAAAATTTCTCACATAAAAATGTTAAAAAAACACCGCCCAAATATAATCTCCGAAAAAAATCAGGGAAACACAGTGACACAGGAAGTGTGACCTTTTGAAGAAAACTAGACAAAAATGAAGCACATATTATTTAAAGGTGGGTAGTTGAGACAAGATCATGTGGACTCGCTACTAAGAAACCCGACTGCGTCTACCCACACACGGCAATTAAGATAAAACGGTGCAACGAACATCTTCATATTATAATGTTATGTTTATGAAACTACTATTTTTTGCTATTGTTACTTGTTGGGTAATGACTTGTAAAGTTTATACGGAGAGGTTTTGTGAAAGTTTATATTCTAGTCTTTGGCTATTTTCAAAGACTTGGCGATGTGTTTTTTACAGTGTTTGGTTAGATATTTTTGTTTCGTTGGGAAATCATCAAATGACTTCTTTCTCAGCGTAAATCGAGAGGGAGTGTCAGAAGAATTATTATTATTATTATTATATACCACTCACTGATTAATCACGATATCTCAGAAACTATAACACCTATAAACTCAAAATTTGGCAGGTAGGTTCCTTATAGGGTGTAGACATCCGCTAAGAACGGATTTTACGAAA
Organism: Mythimna impura; assembly: GCA_905147345.3. Classification (NCBI taxonomy): domain Eukaryota; kingdom Metazoa; phylum Arthropoda; class Insecta; order Lepidoptera; family Noctuidae; genus Mythimna; species Mythimna impura. Next base: position 13,146,252 of record LR990357.1, on the reverse strand, counting down.
CTCCACCCCTAAGGGCATGAAACGGGGGTCCAAAGTTTGTATGGAAAAATCTACTTTCACGCGGGCGAAGCCGCCGGCAGAAGCTAGTCGTCCTATATTGTGCTTTATACTTAACTAATGAACCGCGAAAAAGCTGAGAATTTCAAAGAAGAAAGACAACAAATCTCTGAAATTCTCGGCATTTCTCTAATATAATGTGCATGTATTAAGCTAGAACTACACTGCGCACACGTATGACACACACGCCAATCTGTTTGCGTCGGTCTCCATAAATTTTATATGGAAACTAGACTTGTAGAGCAACACTTGATCCACGCCACGCGACGCCACGCGATGTCGTTCTACGTACAAATCAGGCGTGTTACACTTGTGCGTCGGTCTTATGTAGTTCTAGCTTGATACACTTAAACCTTCTTCATAATTTACTCAGTTTATTAGTGAAAATGTTGGGGCCGAAAGGTTCTGGAGTGGCGACCATTTAGCGTTGGAAAGCCTCCCACAAGTTGGACTGAAGGTCTGGTGAGGGTTACGGGAATCCGATGAATGCGAGACGCACAGGACCGTTAATTATGGCGACATTTGGGGGAGGCCTATGTCCAACAGAGGAAGTCTTTCAACTGAAATAATGATGACGGTGATTAGTGAAAACTGCATGAAAATCTGTTTTTTAATTTATTGCGAACAGCCAGACAGACGTAATGGGGGACTTTGTTTTACAATACCTATGTATGTATATTAATTATGAACAAGGATATGGTCAAGATAAAGTGCCAAAAGTATATTACAAAACGGGAGTTTTTCAAAAAAATCTGAATACGCCCTTTATGTGTTAAGGACGGGACGATGCTATCAAATAGTTTTTGTATCTAGGTACTCCAGACGAGACACGAGACGTTCCCAAGTCTGCCTTATTACTGTTTGTTTTCAAAACTAATATTAAATAGAAGTAAATTGTTATTTATTTATTTACTAATTGACTCGGAAAACGTTGTTCTGCTGTATTAATTATTAAAGAAAAAAAATGGGGGTGGAAGTAGGAGGGTAAAGATTAGTCTACGATCTCTTCTCAGGCCTACCAAAGTACTAGTTCTCAGACCTAGTACATCGGTATTGGTATATATGCACGCACATGGGCACGCACATGGGCACACACAAATAGGCTAGTTTTCTACACTAATATTATAAAAAGGTAAAGTTTGTTTTTAAAAGACTTCAAAAAAAAGGAGGAGGTTATCAATTCGGTTGTATTTTTTTTTTTTATGTTTGTTACCACAGAACTGCGTCGTTTGTGGACCGATTTGCAAAATTTTCTTTTCCCTTTATAGTATATGCTTCCAGATTGGTCCCATTTTTTTCAAAATCCAGTTCTGATGATGGAATCTATGAGGAATCGAGGGAACTCCTCAAAAATTATAGGCAACCCTATGGTAATTTTAGTATTTTCATCATGAACTTAAGCATTTACAGTCAAAAAGTAACATTTGATGAAGTGGAACTGATGAAGAAGACCAGAAATGGTCAACGGAACTTCATACTTAAATAGATATCACAATGAAGATATAGTTAAGCGACTATGACAATACAAATAAATGAATGATTCTGAATAGTTACGTTGAAAATGGTATCATCGAAGTGATCTGATGATGATGATGGAGCCAGAAGGTAGGCACTGGAACTCCGTAATTAATCAATGTAACATAGCCGTGTTTGGACTTATTAGAATTGTCATGAGATACACTTTGGTTATAAGGTACTATCGAACTGATCTGATGATGGAGCCGGAAGGTAGGCACAGGAACTCCGTAATTAATCAATGTATCCTAGCCGTGTTTGGGCTTATTAGAATTGTCGTGAGATGCTCTTTGGCTATAAGGTACTATCGAACTGATCTGATGATGGAGCCGGAAGGAGGAAGGTAGACACAGGAACTTTATAATAAAACAATGTAACCTAGCAGTATTTGGGTTAATTGGAATTGTCATGAGAAACAGGCACTCTGTTTATAAGTGTATCGCAACTAAAAAGTGTGAAATAAAAACTTTTTACAAAAAAAAATAACCGACGTCACTAAAAAAAAACACTAAAAGGATCAAAATAACTTTAATTTCGGAAGTCGGTGTTAAATAAGAAACAAACAATACCGAGAAACACCGACTTCTGAAATTAAAGTTATTTTGATCCTTTTAGTGTTTTTTTTTTAATGAAGTCGGTTATTTTTTTTTTGTAAAAAGTTTTTATTCTGTTTTTTTTTGTTTGTAGGAGGTAATCTTTGAAAGTACTTCTTTTTTAATTTTTTTTCACCGGTAGAAAGCTGCTATATTCCTGTGTGACATAGGGACTATGGATTCTATGTACGCGGGCAAAGCTGCAAGCAAGAGCTAGTTTATTAATCTATTTAAATAAAAGCGAAATACCACTCACTGATTAATCACGAAATCTCAGAAACTATAACACCTACAAACTTAAAATTTGGCAGGTAGGTTCCTCATAGGTTGTAAACATTCGCTAAGAACGGATTTTAGGAATTTCACCCCCTAAGGGGATGAAACGGTGTCCAAAGTTTGTGTGAAGAAACCGACTTTCACGCGGGCGGAACCGCTGGCAAAAGCCAGTATAGGATAAAAAAAAACCTATTTTAAAAATAGCTGAAATCGATTCTGTAATAAAGTAGATTTTGAACATATTTCATTATGTGCGTAAAGAATATTTTTTTTATGCTCGCAAAGAGCATGGGTCCTGCAAAATAGGCCAATGGGAACAAATCAATAGGCGAAAGTTTGTACAATTTTATGTGTGGATCTGGAATACGACATTTACGTTACGTACGTTCCTTTAGGATAATTTTCAATTATTTCGCGTGCGAAGCCGCTGGTGGTAGCTAGTGTTTTATATAGGAGTTTCAGTTGTTGAACATAATTGGTCAACAACTGAAACAAATAAGAGTAAGAATCTCTATAAAAAAAATGTGTGCGTGTACTAGCGTACACTCGTAAGAAGTGAAACTTCTTTATGACGTTATTTTTCAAAAAATAATTTACTATATGCAACTTTACAGAAATTGGTTAAATAAAGTTAAATTAGATAAAGTTTTCAATCCCTACTCCGCTGGAGAAAGTATACTTCGAATCACGCGTGGTAGGGATAAGAAAAAGATGGCGCGTAACGGAAAAATGTGACGCGTAACGAAAAAATGTTACACAATTTTTTTTTCCAACCCCGATAAAGAAGTTTCACTTCAAAAATCCTTTTACTCGTATTTTTATCGCAAAATTATTCCTATATTTTTTATAAGGTTCTGTACCTCAAAAGAAAAAAACGGAACGAAATAGGATGACTTTGTTGTCTGTCTATCAAATTAACTATCAAAATAATCAAACTTCTAAGTTAACGAAAAAATAAGATACGGCCGTTTATGTCGCAAAAAACGTATATTTCGACACTCTCCAGAGAATCAAAATTCATAGGGTACTTCACGTAGACCCAGAATCCTGAAATTTGGCATCAAGTAAAGTCTTAGAGCACAGGTATATAAATAAATCTGAAAACTATAAATTTGGTGTAAATACGTCACAAAAAAAAATTGCTTTTCCGAAAAATCTTTAAGACGCCATTTCAGAATTGAACTATTTACATAGGTATGTTTGTATGGAACCCTCAGGGCGCAATTCGACTCGCACTTGCCCACTTTTTTTAAATTAAATTGACTTAGCCTCACACTAGGATAACTCCTATATCGTAGGTGCTTTCATAAACATGTAAATTCAAATAAAAAAGACACCCAGAACACCTCTGTGTAGGTCATATAAATATTTGTTCCGAGCGGTAATCGAATCCATGATACGCAGCCCTGCAGCCTATCGCTTAAACACTGCGCGAACCATGCCATCAAAACCAACTATACTCCATCTGTTTAGGTATTTTTTTTTTAACTATCACACAACGTCGTCTAGTCCCAAGCTAAGCAGAGCTTGTGTTATGGGTACTAGACAACTGATAAACATACTTAAATATTTCTAAATATATAGGTATAGATAAATTACACCCAGACAGAACAAATGATCGTGCTCATCACACAAACATTTGTCCTGGGTGGGAATCGAACCCACGACCTCCGGCATAGCAGTCAGGGCCACTAACAACTAGACCAACAGGCCAGTCTTTTAATTTTAATTAACTAAATGTAAACAATCTCGACATGTCTTTTATCTAAAAGTTGTCTAAAAATTTTATCCAAAAAATGTTTACAATTTTTTATTTAGCTATACCGATGATTGGTAATTAACTAAATTTAAATAATCTTTGTATGTCTTTTATACGATTTTTTTTATTTATCAAGATTGTGTACGTTTAGTTAACTACCTAAACAAATGGAGTATAGTATATTATAAACAAGAACAAAGCTTTGTTACACTTAAGTAAATATAAATAACTTGCTCCAAGTACAAGCCAACTATAACGATCCAACTCGTCATAATACAAGCCTTAAACTACCGTCACCTCAGCCGATCGTTATCTGCTCATCTTCCACTAACCCAAAAAAATACGTTCGTTAAAACTAGTGCACGTGCGCGCCATAGCACGGACTTATTACTGCATAGATAAAAATCGCCTTAATTTTACATGGAACGGGTAAACCTTTGTTTAAGTTAACCGGGCTCTGTGGTAACGGCCTCTTTAGTATTAGCGACACGCCCGCTACCGGTTATTCTGGCGTTTTTTGTTCTAAACCATACCTAGTTGGTAGGGTTGAACGTGGATGGATGGAAGATTTTGTTTACTATCTTTTTTTTTAAGCAAAAGAAATTGAAGGGTAATGGCAAAGATGTCTTTTTTATGTAGGAAATCATCAAAATGATTTCTCCTGCTCTGGGTAGAGTGAGAGGGAGTATCAGACTATTACTGACTAGTGTTCCTTCAATTATTCTCTGCGAGGGACACAGTAACTCTTTCGAACAATCTTGCGTCTGCAGTTTTGTCTTTATTTTATTTTTATTCTCCAGATTAGGGTAATGAGTAGGTAAAGTATAATTGAAATTAATTGCTGAATCCGATGATAGATCAAAGGTTGACTGGTAGAAAATGCCTAAGGCATTAAGTCCGCCTCTGTACCTTTATGTGCATGAAGTATTAAATAAATAAATAATTAAATAATATCTTTTAAAAGCAGCCTGACTTGATTGACTTGACTTGTCATGCAACAATTGTAATCTAATATCTAAAAAACTCATGTCACAGTGTTTTGAAAAATAATATGTTAAAACAAAATAGTAACCATCACGTGCCACCCCTAATTTGTCGTTTAATTGTTACGACTCAGCTATCATGAATATCATCTTAGACTTCATGGGAACTCTGTTCCGCCATTTTTCGACTTTTGTCGGTCGGTACAATACGAAGCCACGTCGTGTTTTCCGAGTAATGAATGAGATAATGTGTAGCACGCACAGCCCTCTCGTTTTTCTTACATTTCTACATCATTATAGTGTTTATTGCCATTTTTAATGTTAACACGAATGTTCTTAATGATTTTTATTGTCTTAAAACGGTAATTTCTTGAGAATTTTTCTGTTTTTTTTTTTGTTTTGTTTTTCGGCGTCATGTTTGACGTCAAGACTTTTTGTTTTGACCGTAGCTTTGTTAAGCCTCAAGAAGATAAAGATATTAGGAGACAAAATGTTTCGCTGTCGAATTGTCCGTTGCCCAGTGTCCCGCAACTATTGCTCTTGAACATTTTACATGTCGTTGGACAATTTTCCAGTGTTGCGTGCGTCACACATTATTGTACCTTGATATTAAAATTAAATATAAAGATCTAAGTACTATTCATACAACTTTTCATTTTATATATGTTTTTTTGTTACAGGGTGGGGAATCATAAAACTAACTGCCGCAGCTCTGGGTAGAGTGAGAGGGACTGTCAGACTATTACTGACTAAAACCCACACGTATTCTACCAATAAATTGCTCTTTGCGTTCCAGCGTTACACTAACTCTTTCAATCACTCCCACTTAAAACAATGTTTTTGCAAGAAGACAAAATATTCATAGATCCGGAATTAGTAATAGACCTATCACGAATTCGCCAGATCGCCACTAAATGAACAGACACAGTACTACCGTGAAACAGAAGTTGAATTTGCGTATTCATAACTGTAAGATGGCCGATGGTTACACCGAAATGAACTTACCAAAAACGTCAGTGTAAAATTTATTTAGAAGAATGTTGTTGTCTGTTCTCGTTTTTCATAAATTGAAGAAATTAAGTTGAATGTTCAATGAATTTGAATTACTTTAAAATTAAGCTGTAAATAAACTAGTTTTTTTTTTGCCCTGTACACATGGAGTGGGATTATTTCTTGCCGGTTCTTCTCCATTACGAAAGATCAATCGGTACCGTACTTCTGACATTTTATAAGTGTTATGTAGGCATATGTGAAATCAATTATAATTTTGCTACTAAAAACGCTGTTAAAAACTGCTACTACCAAACTAATAAAAGACATTTTTTTCCTATTCTTATTGAATTTGAAACCATTTACTTTCGGCCATTGCGACTGATTTCAGCGGGAATTAGCTTCTTTTTTGTTGCTCGTATGTCAACCTCTGTCAACTTATGAGATTGTCGTCTACTAAATTGGCCATTTTTCTGTAGTGGCCAAAATAATTAAAGCATCTAACTAAGGCTAGCGTCTATCACAATATGTATACAAATACAATATAAATAAGTTTACAATCTTCCTACTCATTACGCTACGGTGTGACAAACATCCATTATAATGCGTTGCGTCGACGTGCCCGGCTTCAACCATTCGGAGCGTATTCACCCGTATTCATATTCATTAGGGCGCGAAGGGCTCGCTTGATTGCACAAAGAGCCGACTAATTTGCTCCCGCGACTCCGTCCGCACTAGGCTTAATTTATTTACGGGTTGTTAGCAGCAATGTACTTGTGAGGGAGTGTTTTGTTTTAGGGGTTTTAAAGGGTTGGCTTGGTGATTATGATGTTGAGTGTGTAACATTTGTTTAATAAGATTACAGAGGAAATAGTTAGATCAAGTACGAACTCGTTGACGCATTAGCCACGAAATTAAGGTACTCAAGAATTTCGCCTCGTAGTTTATACCGCGTACATCGAAGGACTGGAACAATTTTCCTACTGCGGTCTTCCCGCCCGGTCTAATTTAATTGGAATAGTTAATATTAAAATTTACATATTGTGATCTTCTCATCCGATTATAATTTAAATATCTTCAAAACTAGAGTGATTAGGTTCTTAATAAACTAGCGCGCCTCACCATCAAAGATTGAATCACTGCTTACCATCAGGTGGGATCGCAGTCATGCACTAGTTTATATCAATAAAAAAACTCGGACTTGGGCTGCCTGATTGTTATAGAGGTACAGTGGCCCTAGAATGCAAAGAGCTACTGAAGAAATACAGGTGGGTTTTAGTCAATAAAAGTCTGACACTCTCGCTCCTTTTAAAGTGGGAGAAGTTATTCGATGGTTTTTCACACAAAAAAGGTACTCCTCGGACTAAATTAGCACATTATTGACTGGCCTGCTGGTCTAGTGGTTAGTGGCCCTGACTGCTATGCCGGAGGTCGTAGGTTCGATTCCCACCCAAAACAAATGTTTGTGTGATGAGCACAATCATTTGTTATTTGTCTGGGTGTAATTTATCTATAATATGTATTTAAAAATATTTAAGTATGTTTATCAGTTGTCTAGTACTCATAACACAAGCTCTGCTTAGCTTGGAACTAGATGGTTTTGTGTAATAGTCGTGTGAATATTATTATATTATTATTATTTTTCAGTAGAATATTACTTATCTAAACATAGCTGTCCCATCAATACCTCAAAAATAAAAAATTACCATTGAAGCTCGGATTGATGTTAGTTGTTAGAAGAGTCGCCGTCAAGTAAGCCCGAGTCGACAAAGCCCGGGTCGACAGGGGCCAGTAAGGGCCGATGTCTGCCACGGCTGTAGATTGTCCATTAAAAATCCCGTTGCCTTCGCAAAGGGCAACTGAAGGAACACAAGTGGGCTTTAGTCAGTAAAAGTCTGACACCCTAGAGCGGGAGAAGCTCCTAGATACTCTTACTTGCGTCGTGTTCCTCAATATTGAGGGTAACCTCTCTGCTTCATCACTTTCTCTCGTACGATATTTCTCCATCTGTTTGTGTCTCTGACGGTCTGAAGGGAGTTGTGTACCTACTGTAAAATAAAATAAAAAGTATATATTATGTTCATAATTTTATCTCACAGAACCATATATTCGTAAGACTTAATGTGCATAATTCAGGATTCAGTTACATAATCAAACATTTTCAATCAATGAAATACCAACTTTAACACACTCAATGAGAATACAATACCCATTCACAGAACTAAAAACCTTTAGCTAGAGTTAATCCACGTAAAATTCCCACATCTCTTCACCTATTGGCATGATATCGTCGATCAACGATTGTGTATATGCAAATTTCAAATGCTCAACTATAGCCAACTATACCAAACCATAGTTGGTACGAACGCATTGTCGAATCAATAGCCATTTAGAAGCACGCTCAGTTACGGGCGGATCGACTTAATTATTGAATTAGCATTTAAATTATTTCGGGAACCGTTCATTTGTAACTAATACAAATAGCGAGCCGCATGAATAATGTTGTGGGCAAGGAGGTACGAAGTTGTTGTGGTGTATTAGAATAAACGTGTTGGTAGGAGAAATGTATGAAGGTACATAGAAAGGTGACGAAACGAATACATTTAAAAAAAAAAACTAGATTCAAAATTTTGTGGTATTGTGGTAGCTCTCATTAAGTAGCATAAGCATAATCAGCCTTTTAATGTTCCCACTGCTGGGACTCAGGCCTCCTCTCTCCAGGAGAGGGAATGGGCCGTAATCCACCACGCGGGCCCAGTGCGGGTTGGTGAATGTCACATGTCTTCGAATTCATTCTCATTAAGTACTATTAGCATATTTGTAGATATGTAACAAAGTAAAATTTTTCAATAGGATATTTTTTATAGAAAATCGCCATGACACTGTAGCTTATAATGCTACATGATTATTATAAGTGTTTTTTTTTAATTTTGCAGAAGGTTGTTTATGTGTTAAGTATTATGTTTGGATAACAATTAATTTTATTTTGTTCTTTGTCGTCTGCGAGTTTCAAATATTCTTTTTCTTAGACGAATATAACAAAAAAAACAATATTACATGTTACCGTTAGAATATGGAATACGTTAATAACTAGGTAATCTGCCAATTACCGGGTAAAATCCGTAAAAGTTTTAAATATGACAAAGCAACAGATATCTCCACTTTACCTAGTTAATTTGCATATTAACGGATACTACATCGTTAAATTGCGGAAGACAGGGAGCGAAACACTGTCTCGTTTGACACTACCCTACCTGTCAAAATAGCTCGATGGGCTCCCACTTCTGGGTGATTATATAAAATTAACCAATAAGGTTAAGGCGGGAGCTCCACCCGCTCCGATTAACAAAATAATCTGCTTTTTAACTGATTTACGCACATCAACAATAACATGTACAGTAAGTAATAATGTATCGTTGCTCCACCTCAGGTTTCATGCCTCCGTGAGTGTTGTCACATCCAAAATTTCTAATTGGTTGGTCTAAGCCCATGACGCACGTATACGTGCCGCCTTGCTGACGCGAATATTAAGTGCTATGTACTACTTTTATGTAAAAATAGGCTTAATAAGACACTCAATTTCGTATATAAAAAAATGTTTTAAGTATTTTATATTCTTCTACCGGATATATTAACATAGGACTCGTGGCATCGACGCTAAATTGACTGTAATCAGATGATTAGAACTTTTATTATATATTAAATTTTCCATTATGTATCAATTACCAGTAGTTCAGTACTTATGGATGTGTATATCATCGTGTGGGGAAATAATAGTCTCTTTATCTACGTACTTATTTGGCTACGAAACGCAATCGGAATATATAATTTTACATTTTGGTAAAATGTGTGATGAATACGTTATTCTTCTTGAACTACTTACTATATTGTGCTTACAATCCTGATTAGTTAAATCTAACTGATGCCCGATAGGGCCGCGGGCATTTTCTGAAAAGAATACCCGTGGTCTTAGAACGGAAAGGGCAACTGAAGGACACAGGTGTGGTTTTAGTCATTAAAAGTCTGACTCGTCGATTATTAACCACCTTAAAAAAAATCCTGAAAGTAGTATGTTCGAAATCAGCTACTGAATCGATTTTAGCTTTATTTTTAAAATAGGTATTTTTTATCTTAAAATAATACAGAATTATTTCAGGTCAAAAAAACTGGGCAAGTGCAAGTCGGACTCGCGCACTGAGGGTTCCGTACAAACTTTGGAAAGGCAAATTGCGGTTTACGATTTATGACTTTTAAAAAAAAAACTACTTACTAGATCTCGTTCAAACCAATTTTCGGTGGTTTTATTATTCTCTTATTTTAGAAGTTACGGGGGGGGGGACACATTTTACCACTTTGGAAGAGTCTGTCGCGCAAACTAATCAGTTTAGAAAAAAATGATATTAAAAAACTCAATTTCATTTTTGAAGACCTATCCATATATACCCCACACGTACGGGTGAGATGAAAAAAAAATTTTGAGTTTTAGTTTTAGGTACGGGGAACCCCTAAAATTTATTGTTTTTTTTTTCTATTTTCGTGTAAAAATCTTAATGCGGTACACAGAATACATCTACTTACCAAGTTTCAACAGTATAGTTCTTATAGTTTCGGAAAAAAGTGGCTGTAACATACTGACGGACAGACAGACAGACATGACGAACGACGGGTTCCATTTTTTTCCATTTGACTACGGAACCCTAAAAATTACCTATTTTGATAAATTCTTGATGGATCTTGCGTTTGCTCAAATCAAATCATCTTTATTGTTGTGGATCATAGGTAATTGTACATAATACAGATGGTGTTAATTAATTTCTACGAACGGCTATGTCCCACCCTTAGGGCGTACAATACAATGTAGGTACCTATAGTGAAATTACATGCATATCAACAATATCAAAACACATTCAAAATTATTACATTGTTGGAGCAACAAATTTCAAAAACAAACAGTTTACAAATTAATGGAGCCTCTCGTACACAAAACGCATCATGACCCAGGCAGATTATATTTTAAAAGTGATTTGTCGGCAAAGAAGTCTTTCATAGAGTAATAGCATTTGTTCACTAACAGTTCATGGAGTTTCTTTTTAAATGATTTTATTTCAGTAATTGCTCTTATATTATTGAATATACGCGGAGCCGAGCAGAAAATAGTTTTGTGCAAGAAATGAGTCTTACTAGGAACTATGTCTAGCTTATCCTGATGCCGTATACGCGTTCGATATTTAAATAGATCAGTATTATTTTTGACAAAAACTGCGACCTCAAACTGCGACCTTGCTTGCGTATTTGTCAGTGGGTGGCGTATTACTAAGGATGTTTTTAATATCGTGCGGATTTCATCACGCATGCGGGATTGCTCCGCACGCGTAGCCCCCGTAAATGTTCTTTTCATACAAGTATCTATTAAATGCGTGAAATACGCACGCGGGATGTGGGACGTGATATCGGGCAGCAGCCCCGCATATGGAGCAATTCCGCATGCGTGATGAAATCCAAACGATATTAAAAACACCCTTATACCGATGAGCTACTAACGTAGTGCGTCGATTTACCTACAATTAGGATTAGTAATGTCTTAAAACAAAAACACTATCTAAGTGCATTAAAGTAAAATTTCAGTACTTGAATTATGATTTTAACTTAATGTTCAATCGTGGTGTGTAATAGAATGCATTATTCCAGTACAACATGTTCCTATAATAAAATGCCTAATGTTATTGCCTGTTTAGCAATAATTCCTTGATAGGATATATCCTAATATTAATTATTGCTAAACACAATACAATGCAATTACAAAAATTACAAAAAAAATAAATAAATAAATTAACAATATTAAAACTTATACTTGTGTTGTTATACTTGTTATGTAATTTATTATTTTAATTAATTATTATTTTTGCAATTTATGCAATTCAGAGGTTTATAAACCTCTGAATTGCATGATAATGACTTGATCTTTGGCTCTCTCGTTACCATAGATTGGCTATAATGATTGCTGAACCACCTTATCTGAGCGCCGACTAGCTTACTAACGTGAAACTGAGTGAATAGAGATGCAATAGAAGGGTAAGCTACAATCGCGACGGTGTATCCCCCATAAGGAGTACATACAGAGATTTAAGTAGTGTAAAAGATTTTTTTTCCTATCCTATCCTATCCTATCCTCTCCAATCCTATCCTATCCAATCCTATCCCCAATCCAATCCAATCCTATCCAATCCTATCCAATCCAATCCAATCCAATCCTATCCAATCCTATCCAATCCTATCCAATCCTATCCAATCCTATCCAATCCTATCCAATCCTATCCAATCCTATCCAATCCTATCCAATCCTATCCAATCCTATCCAATCCTATCCAATCCTATCCAATCCTATCCAATCCTATCCAATCCTATCCAATCCTATCCAATCCTATCCAATCCTATCCTATCCAATCCTATCCTATCCTCGCCAATCCAATCCTATCCAATCCAATCCTATCCTATCCCTATCCTACCCTATCCAATCCTATCCTATCCTATCCTATCCTCTCCAATCCAATCCAATCCAATCCAATCCAATCCAATCCAATCCAATCCAATCCAATCCAATCCAATCCAATCCAACCCAACCCAATCCTATCCAATCCTATCCAATCCAATCCTATCCAATCCTATCCAATCCTATCCAATCCTATCCAATCCTATCCAATCCTATCCAATCCTATCCAATCCTATCCTATCCAATCCTATCCTATCCTCGCCAATCCAATCCTATCCAATCCAATCCTAACCTATCCCTATCCTACCCTATCCAATCCTATCCAATCCTATCCTATCCTATCCTCTCCAATCCAATCCTATCCAATCCAATCCTATCCAATCCTATCCAATCCAATCCAATCCAATCCAATCCAATCCAATCCAATCCAATCCAATCCAATCCAATCCAATCCAATCCAACCCAACCCAATCCTATCCAATCCTATCCAATCCAATCCTATCCAATCCTATCCAATCCTATCCAATCCTATCCAATCCTATCCAATCCTATCCAATCCTATCCAATCCTATCCTATCCAATCCTATCCTATCCTCGCCAATCCAATCCTATCCAATCCAATCCTAACCTATCCCTATCCTACCCTATCCAATCCTATCCAATCCTATCCTATCCTATCCTCTCCAATCCAATCCTATCCAATCCAATCCTATCCAATCCTATCCAATCCAATCCAATCCAATCCAATCCAATCCAATCCAATCCAATCCTATCCAATCCTATCCAATCCTATCCAATCCAATCCTATCCTATCCTATCCTATCCTATCCAATCCAATCCTATCCTATCCTATCCTATCCTATCCTATCCAATCCAATCCAATCCAAACCAATCCTATCCAATCCAATCCTATCCAATCCAATCCAATCCAATCCAATCCAATCCAATCCTATCCAATCCAATCCAATCCAATCCAATCCTATCCAATCCAATCCAATCCAATCCAATCCTATCCAATCCAATCCAATCCAATCCTATCCAATCCAATCCAATCCAATCCAATCCTATCCAATCCAATCCAATCCAATCCAATCCAATCCTATCCAATCCAATCCTGTCCTATCCTATCCTATCCAATCCAATCCAATCCTATCCTATCCAATCCAATCCAATCCAATCCAATCCAATCCAATCCAATCCAATCCATTCCATTCCTATCCTATCCTATCCTATCCTATCCTATCCAATCCTATCCAATCCTATCCAATCCAATCCAATCCAATCCTATCCAATCCAATCCAATCCAATCCAATCCAATCCAATCCAATCCAATCCTATCCAATCCAATCCAATCCAATCCAATCCTATCCAATCCAATCCTATCCTATCCTATCCAATCCTATCCAATCCAATCCAATCCTATCCAATCCAATCCTATCCAATCCAATCCAATCCAATCCAATCCTATCCTATCCTGTCCTATCCTATCCTATCCTATCCTATCGTATCCTATCGTATCCTATCGTATCCTATCGTATCCTATCCTATCCTATCCTGTCCTATCCTATCCTATCCTCTCTATTCTGGAAGTACGACAGCATCCTCACTTTTCGTCTGACACTCCGGGAAGTCATTTGATGACTTCTGTTTAATTTATGTAACGTGTGTGTGCGTTTCACACGTTAGTCCCACCAATATTGGTGGGATTTTAGTCAAGCACTATGGCTGCAATGATAAGCAATGATGATCGTTGATGGTGAAACGCACTAGTTTATTAAGAGCCTATTTGCAAGAGCAAGAGCCTTGAAGACACCTACATTAGAATCGTGGGAAGATAAAAAAGGATAGGAGGAGGAGGGGAGGAGGGGGGGGAGGTGGTTAGGATCGTGGATATATATAAGTTTTAATATTGTTTGCAACCATTTAATTAATCCAATTTAATAAAGAATATCGTAATTTAAAACAAAACAATGCTTTGTAAGAAACCAAAAATATTGAATCCCACCCCAACCCAACCAACCCCTTCATTTTTGTTCACCCAGTTTGTCAGTATCTGACACCGAGCTGAAACTTTAAATTAGTATGAAAATCCTCACATTTTTTCTTGCACGCTACAAAAACTCCCATTAACAACATCAATTTACGCACAAGACAAAAAACCTTCACCAATTTCTACTACATCATCTATTGCATTGTTTTCCTGTACCTACTCAATAGAAAGCTACACGAAATCGTATTTCAATAACAAATAAACCGATGGGTTGTCACAGGTCGTCACGAAGCATTAAAATCTGTGTTTCGATGCCATGAGTCATTAATTTCTATGTTTATTGGGCCATGATGCACGAACCTTAGGTAGTAGTTGTGTTTATAGTGAGGATATCCGTAGTTTTGGGTTAGGTGTTCATCAGTATCATTTTTAGTTGTGGATAATTAACATCAGTTAGTTGACCACATAATAAAGTCTGTGTTCCGTGAGTGTGTCCGTGGAATCAATAGAACCTATCAGAATTATTGCATACGCTGCATAAAAATGGGCCCTCCATAGAAATGCACACCTATATCCCCTCGCGCGTGATTATGATTACGTAATTGCGCGTTTTTACATAAAATCAAACTACAGAGCAGCTTTTCTTCTTCTGCAGAGTGCTTCGACTACTCAGAGGCTCTGAGTCAGAGCAGTGGTGGCCGAGTGGTAACGCCCCCGACTTACGAATATTGTAGGTCGTGGGTTCAAACCCAGCCAGGCGCATTACTTTGTGTAATTTATTTCATCACCACTGCTCTCAAAACGGTGAAGGAAAACATTGTGAGGAAACCGGCATGTCCTAGGACCAAAAATTCGAAGACATGTGACATTCACCAACCCGCAATGGGCCCGCGTGGTGGATTACGGCCCATTCCCTCTCCTAGAGAGGAGGCCTGAGTCCCAGCAGTGAGAACATTAAAAGGCTGACTATGCTATGCTTATGCTACGTAAAATCACCAATAAATAAAAATAAAAACTTTGTCTGGATTTTTTAGGAAAAACAAAGATACAGAAACCAAAATTTTCGGACCAATAAATTTCATACAAACGTGTGTACAGTACGACAATTAAGCGTTTTTCAAGGTCATTCAAGTTGTATAGACGTATGTACAATTGGCGCTCGAGTGGATATATTTAATTATGATTTTTTTCACTCGTCACTCAGGGTACAGGATAGTCTTCCAACCATCAAAAAATATCTGTCTGGCAACATTGTTGAAAAAAACTTTTTTCAGGCTAGTCGTACACACAATGTTGTTGTATGTTGTTGTACCCACACCAACAATGTCCAATGACCAAAAAAGTTCACGACTTATTATTACGTTTTTTTTTTTCTTCAAGGCTAGAGTTAATAAACTAGTGCGCCTCACCATCAATGATTGCATCGCTGCTTACCATCAGGTGGGATCGCAGTTAAGCACTGGTTTAAATGAAAAAAAAAATCTTTTGTGTTTACGTGGTGATTGTCGCAAAATAAATATTTTTCTTTCATTCGTTCTTTCTCTGAATCATCACCAAACAGTAAACCAAGCCCTTCATAAGGAGTCCAACTGCTCATACTGCCCAATAAGGGTAACTTCAAACAGTTCTTCACACCCCATTCCTTTGGTCGGCCCACGCGTGGCGAACGTTACAACTTTAACTTGTGTTAAATTTTAAACTGAGATTAACGAAACCGCTTGCCTTAATTGAAATGCTAGGAATCCTTTGTACCATACGGCTGAATTATAACGAAGAATGGGAGGGGATTAACTTTTTTAATTAGTAAAGGGTTTAGGAGTTATCGGAATTGGATCATGTGTGGCGTTAGAAAATATTCGGACCATTTGATCTATGTAAACCTCGATTGAAGACTTAATTGCCGTCGAAACCCCGTCAGGGATTTATCAGCAATTAAGATAGGCTACAACTCTTTCAAAGTCAAATGAAATGTAGTCTATTAGAGAGCATGAAGGATTTCTTATTTTTAGCTACTTAACTACTCATCGGTATACATATAGGGGCCCACCCCGGGATGATTTTTTTTTTTAGGTGGTAAAGCATCCAATGACTTCTCGCGCTCTTGGCGCTCTTGGGCGGAGCGGGACGGCGTGTCAGATTTTTATTGACTAAAACCCACTACTATGTTCCTTCTTTGCCTTGCTTTCCAGGGCTCCGGGTTTTCCTTTCAGAAGCAAACCCATGGATAAATAAATAAATATTTGCATGCCACTTAGGTACTTTTGTATCACCTAATTGTACCTACCTGTGTGATATTTTTATATAAACTGATAAGGCACATTCATTGACTACCAGAAAACGGCAAGAAACAATTCCTTATTTTATTGATAGTTCCCGAAAATTCAACAAAATTATTGCTCTTGCTACATGAAGTCTCCATCTACTCACCAACAGATGGCGCAACCATCAACTATCAACCAAATGTCCTTAAAAAAACAAAATGACATCACAGTTCTGCAATCTTATTATTACAAGTACCATCAACAATTATTTAAGCACATGATAATATTTCCCGTGCGAAAAAGGCTTGCAGCTATATTTTTAAATGCATTCTTGGAGAAGGAGTGGTTGCGTGGGTAGAATCACAATTAGGTATGAGTATAATACTAAAACCATGTTAATCTGATGTTGGTGCAACAGCGATAAATGTGTTTTTGTTTTATTTTTGTGTGAGAGGTGTTGAAAATTGTTTTTAAAATGGTTTAATCGGGTATAAAAATTTCTTTCAAAATTTCTGATAAGACGAGCCCAGTTGTATTTGAATTTGCAAAAAGTTAAAAAAAAAAAAAACATTTTTACACGCCATTATTTTCGTCAGTTTGAACTATAAGATGTTTTTTAGTTGACTACCCTAAGGCCTGAAACTGCGTAAAGCGGGTGCCCGCGCGGTTCCATACAAAAGTGCCCGCGCGGGTCCCCGCAACGGAGCTCTTTTGTAGGGAACCGCGCGGGCGCCCGCTCTACGCAGTTTCAGCCCTAAAAAGAAACACTGAAATAAACTCAGGGGTCAAAGTCTCTTTTAGAGTCCACACAGCAAATATGTAATGGTCAAATTATATGAGAACCAGGTAGATTTGCATCTAAGATGGTCTTTTGAGGAAAGAACCTTACAGATTTGAGTGTCAACACAAAAATATAAATAAAAAAAATAATGCTAATCTACCTGAGCATCACGAGATGTAATGACAGATGTGATAACGCATCATTGCGTTATGAAATTATGCTGCGTTTACAATCTATATCGTAAAAGAGTTTTATAAATATCTTACTAGCTGACCCGGCGAACTTCGTACCGCCTTATAGTAAGGATAACGCCATCTACTGGCATTACCAGAACAGCAGAATTAATTTTATAATGATATTTTAATTTGAGGGCGTTGTATACGGATTTTTTTTTTCGTGATTTTTTTCCGTTTTTTCTCACCTATATACAGCTATTCATTTATATATATATAGAAGATAGAAGATTTTATTATATTATCTTATTATATTATACAAGCTGTTGTCAGCGGCTTCGCCCACGTGATAGTAGAAAATTGTCCCAAAGGAACACACTCCCGGGTAAAAAAGGGACCCTAAGCTATTCCAGGTCGTGGTCTATCCGTGTACCAAATTTCATCTAAATCCGTTCATCTATTTGAGCGTGAAGAAGTACCAAACAAACACGTGTATATGCACAAATTTTCGCTTTTATAATACTGGTGTAATAAAAATCTCAGACATGTAGGTAATCTTTTTTTGGAAGATAAATCATGAAATAAACTCTCTCGCTCTCGGTGGAGCGTGAGGAAGTGTCAATCTTTTACTGATTAAAACCCACCTGTGTTCCTTCAGATGCTTTTTGCGTTCCAAGATCGCAGTAACTCTTTCGAATAAACCTGTAGAACACCCGGTAAGCGAATTCTAAATTCAAATTAACACCCGGAAAGTAGATTCCAAAATTCGAATTCTCTACAGAAAATTTCATTGGTCAGTTGTTTCGGTAGCAGACGCTAAACAATTCAAAGAGTTTATGAAATGGCTAAGCTGGGTACAGGCACATAACAACCTACTCAAAACTAAAGGCTCCGAATCCTCAGATGACGCAGGTGTAGGTACAAAGTCGGTCACGTGTTCATTGTTCAGATGCCGCTCGTAATGAAATAATTCGTGGGGATGCGCCCGCGCAGCGATCGGACTGATAACGAGATGCGTGCGTTAATGTGACGCCAGATGGGTTGGTTTTGGTGTGTGATATGATTTATTTTGTTTATAATTTTGAGAACGCAGAACAGTTGGTCGATGGGGACGAAAAATTCTGGAGTAGCGACCACGTACCGGAAGAGACTGAAATGATGCTGATGATGATGACTTTGAGATGTAAGTTAGTACGTTTAATTTTGAATAAACGATTATGTTGTACCGTCAAAAAATAAATGAAAATACATCATTGTAAAAAACTTCTACCAAAAGAGTGAAATTGTTTTGATTTATGAAAATATAATATCATCAAACTCTGACAACAACTGTTACCCTTATTTTTTATGGTGAGAAATCACGAAACAACTTCTCCCACTCTGTGAGGAGAGAGAAAGAGAGAGAGTGTCGGGCTCTTACTGACTAAAACCGCCACGTGCTCCTTCAGTTGCCATGAGCATTCGAGTGTCACGGCCCAAGTTGTTACGGCACGTAGTAGTCCACGCGTGACTTAACGAGACGTCAGCAAAACCGAAGGGCCCAGTAGGGCCGATGCCGGTTAGGAACACGGGAATTTTTGAAAGAGTTACCATGGTCCTGGAACGCAAAGGGCAACTGAAGGACACTGGTGGGTTTTATTCAGTAAAAGTCTGACATGCCCTCTTGTTTCACCTTAGAGCGCGAGAAGTCATCTGATGGTTTCCCCACATCAAGAAAAAGGGGTTGCGATGACTCTTTGAGACAATCTCGCCGCAACAATTGCTACCTTGCTCCTACCCAGCCGCAACAATTGCTACCTTACTCCTACCCAGCCGCAACAATTGCTACCTTGCTCCTACCCAGCAGCAACAATTGCTATCTTGCTCATACCCAGCCGCAACAATTGCTACCTTGCTCCTACCCAGCAGCAACAGGATGTGGAAGTCAAACAGGCTGCTGTTTTATGTAAACTTCTGGTACTCAGCAAGTTGCATATAATAAGCATATAGCATAATCAGCCTTTTAATGTTCCCACTGCTGGGACTCAGGCCTCCTCTCTAGGAGAGGGAATGGGGCATAATCCACCAAGCGGGCCCAGTGCGGGTTAATGAATATCATTTGTCTTCGAAGCAAGTTGCATACAGGTGGACTGAAAGCCGATTTCATACATAGTTGGAAAATGGCTAGACAGATGACATCTAAGTAGGTATACAAGGTACAAGGGCGAACTTAATGCTATAGGCATTTGGTGGAGAATTCTACCAGTCAGCCAGAGGTTGTGAAAAGAAAACATGGTTAATGGATAAAAAAAAACAAAAGATTAAGAAAACAATGATACCAAAGTTTAAATATTATATAGATAAAATATAAGACATTTTGATATTTTATAAGAGAAAAAATAAAATTATAATTCTTACACCATAACAAGCAATCATAATTCATAAGTTTCATAACGCAACAATTACATTTGCCTTTTGAGGCTCAGTAGAACGTAATAACACGTTTAATAACATATTATATAATAAAAATATTATTACTATTTTAGTACATAAATAGCCGTTAACAAACCATATGTAAAACCTAAGTAAAAAGTAGTGGAGCGTCTCAACCACGCATATCTTTTTAATGAATGAGCGTAGGAATAAGGCAACGCCCCAGACTTAATAAAATTGTCATAAAGGTATGATACAAAAAAGAAAACAAAAAAAGTAAAACCAGCCGGTAAAAAAACCAGTCAAGTCCGAGCCAGACTCGTTAACGAAGGGTTCCTTATCATAAACTAAACGAAAAATATTTTTTACAAAAAATAGTACCGCCCCAAAATATTGGCCATCGGTGACTTTGTTATATAGGATTTCGTTACTCCGGTGAGTATATGGAAAATCAATATTTTTTTCGAAAAAGTAACCATGGAGTTTCTTTCTGGTTCTTTTCCATAGGAAACAATCAAATGAAATCGTGCACTAGCTTCTGACGTTTTATAAGTATAGTTTTGTAAGCGTATGTTTTTATTTCATACTAGCTGACCTGGTGAACTTCGTACCACCTAATAGTGAGGATAACGCCATCTACTGGCATTACCAGAACAGCAAAATTCATTTTATAATGACATTTTAATTAGAGATGGCATTGTATTCGGTTTTTTTTTCGTGATTTTTTCCATTTTTTCTCACCGTTTAAACCTTCCCTGGACTATCTAGAATATTTCAAGACCAAAATATTAGCCAAATCGGTAAAGCCGTTTTTGAGTTTTAGCGAGACTAACAAACAGCTATTCATTTTTATTAGGGTTCCGTAGCCAAATGGCAAAAAACGGAACCCTTATAGATTCGTCATGTCTGTCTGTCTGTCTGTCTGTCTGTCTGTCTGTCTGTCTGTCCGTCTGTCCGTCCGTATGTCACAGCCACTTTTTTCCGAAACTATAAGAGCTATACTGTTGAAACTTTGTAAGTAGATGTATTCTGTGAACCGCATTAAGATTTTCATACAAAAATAGAAAAAAAGCAATAAATTTTGGGGGTCCCCATACTTAGAACTGAAACTCAAAATTTTTTTTTTCATCAAACCCATGCGTGTGGGGTATCTATGGATAGGTCTTCAAAAATGATACTGAGGTTTCTAATATCATTTTTTTCTAAACTGAATAGTTTGCGCGAGAGATACTTCCAAAGTGGTAAAATGTGTGTCCCCCCCCCTCTAACTTCTAAAATAAGAGAATGATAAAACTAAAAAAAATATATGATGTACATTACTATAAAAACTGCCAACGAAAATTGGTTTGAACGAGATCTAGTAAGTAGTTTTTTTTTAATACGTCATAAATCGTAAACCGCAATTTACCTTTTAAGTATGTACGGAACCCTCAGTGTGCGAGTCCGACTCGCACTTGCCCAGTTTTATATAGATTGGCCTACAGGTGAAATAAAAACATTTAAATTTTTAATTTTACGCTTCAGATACGGAACCCTAAAAAGGTCAGACCGGACAGTAAAAAAAAAAACGTACTTCTTTGTTAGGAAGCTGGTGTAAAAGATGAAAACTAATATTTTTTTCTTGTTTACGACATGCAAGAGAATCGACTACTGTATAAAGTAAAAGATCTATGATATTTTTAACTTTTTCTGATTACGGTTTTGAATAACAATGTTTGGTATTTTGTTTATTTTGAAGGTTATGTCCGTCGGTATGATTAACTGCTTGGTCTCACGTAAATTCTGTTTTATGACAAATGTATTCATTTAGCCGATGTAATATTGTAAATCATTGATGTCATGTTTTACAAAACTTTTTTATTGAACGGAAACATTTTGCGTCATATTTTTTTAATTCAGAATTAGATGATATTATGCTAGATTTTTCGAAAGAGTTACCCGTGGCCGTGGAACGCAAAAAGCACCAGAAGAAACACAGGTGGGAATTTTGAGGGAACGGACTTTCTCACACCCCAGCCACTGGGATCCCAATCCTTATTTCCAGCCACCATAGGCGTAGGCTTGCGGACGACG
The DNA here is from genome assembly GCA_905147345.3 of Mythimna impura. NCBI lineage: Eukaryota > Metazoa > Arthropoda > Insecta > Lepidoptera > Noctuidae > Mythimna > Mythimna impura. The sequence goes on along the minus strand of LR990357.1, from coordinate 13,123,899 downwards.
AAAAATGCTCGCCATCTGGCCGTCCGGTAACCATCTGAACCGATCCAGAGTCGTCAACAGCGCGTAGTGTTACACGCGCGCCTCAAAGAGATGTCAGCAAAACCGTAGGGGCCCAGCAGGACCGAAACCAACTGGAAAATCCTGGGTCCTGGATAGCAAGGCAGAAGAAGAAGAAGGAACATAGGAGTGGATTTTAGTTAGTAAATGTCTGACCCTCCTTCTTTGCCCCAGGACGAGCATTTCTCACCTAAAAAAAATTACGTATTTGATGATTTTGAACCGAAAAATAAATGAGTTACCTAGAAGACACGCTTAGAGATGCCAGCGTTTTACGAAGTGGCATCAAAATAGCACAAAACAAGACTGAAAATTCAAGAAAAAACTTAAACTAATCTCCTTGCATCGAGCTTAATCTTCCACTAAACACGAACCAAAGTCCAATCTACAAACATTACAAGGGAATGATACCTCAAAACTAAATTACAGAAACTCAATAATGGACTGTACAAGCAATAATCTTTGAAATCACAAATCAAGTTGTATGCCGAACGCTTTCACGAGCACCGTAGGCGGTTCACTAGTCGCTTCCAGCCATTACTAATGACGTACGGACCGGTAGAACGGACAGCCGAACAGGTAAATCGTCACGAATGCCTAGAGCAGGTAGTGGAGATAGCAGTTATAGAATGTGGATCGTTTAGTCGTGATAAGTAGCATTGGTAATGTGCTGATTTGTGTGTGGACTTTGTTGCGCGTGTGCCCCCCTAGCCAATACAAACCTTTCGTTTCAATTCTCTTTTCATCGATCGCCTCGAGTAGGCCACGTCTCCGATTCCTTTATTCTGACGTCATCTCAACGCTCAATCACGTGGTCAGAACAAAGGAATAGGAGGCGTGACCGACTCGAGGCGATCAATGAAAAGAGAATCGAAACGAAACGGTTGTAACTTGCCTAGGGGGGCTGGTCCTTATTGAACAGCGACCTGCACATTGCTCGCAGTCCGCAAGCCCGCTCCTGCGGTGCCCGGCAATTGCCAGAGTGTCTGCGACTATCGATGGTCAGGGCGTAAGGATTGTGTCTTCGTCGCACTCTTTGCCACCTCCTTCGCTTTTATTTTAAGTTGCCTGCTTCCTACACCCTCTCACTCCGTACGTAAGCCAGGTACTGGACTAAGGCCACACGCGAGTGGTTGTCAACGCCGATCACGATCCGAGAACTCGGTTGCTTCGCCCAATCAGGGCTGACCTATCGTATGCTGTAGCATAGGATAAAGGTCTGCCCTGCTTGGACCCACCTGCTTGTGTATCACAGCATGTGTCTGATTCGTAAACATATTTTTCTTTTTAACCGACTTCAAAAAGGAGAAGGTTTTATGTTCGGCTGAATGTATTTTTTTTTTATGTATGTTCACCGATTTCTCCGTCAATTGTGGACCGAATTAGAATTTTTTTTATTTTTTATTGAAAGGTTATGCTTCCGAGTTGGTCCCATAGAAATATTGTTATGATCTGATCATGAACTTCGAGAATATGGAACAGAACTCCTCATAGGATCACATCAGAACCGTCGTAACAAGTAAAATTGCTTTGTTTATACGTGTAGTCGATGACTGACTGAAAGAAGATGTAATAAATTAATGTAATCTAACCGTGTTTGGGATTATTAGAATTGTCATGAGATGCACTCTGGCTATAAAGTATTTAAGCTTGCTTAGCAAGCGGTACTTTTTACTGGTGGTACCATAACTAAAAAGTGTTAAATAAAAAACTTTTTACAAAAAAAAACAACAGTTAGTTTGCACTTTTCAGGATTTTTTTTTAAAAAAAAATCCTGAAAAGTGCAAACTAACACACTTTTCAGTGTTTTTTTTTACATTGAAGTCGGTTGTTAAGGTATATAATATAACTTATCTTTCCAATCGAAGAGTTGAATTGACTTTTATCTGTCTTGTTACTCAAGAGTCATCCTTTACAAGCAGATAAAAACTATTTCTTCTAAACAACAACATAATATTCAAGGCTGAAATAGAATCGTCTTTATCCTCATAATATTATAATGGTTACATCTCCAGAATTCAGACCATTCCCTTGTAAAATAAATAACAATCAAGCATGATACTTTAACAGCATCATAAATTTTCTCCTATTAGCAAAAGCATATTCAAGTGCAGTTCTCAAATATTAGAGGGCTGCACTCCAATCTCGTTGCGGTCCACCACCATCTTGAGACTGATAAGCCACACTTGCTTTTCTTGACGGAGACCCAAATTAGATGTCCATCAGATGCGGCGTACCTCAACTACCCGGGATACTCACTGGAGCATCATTTCCTGCAGCGTGCCGGGGTCTGTGTGTACGTCCGTAATGACATCTGCTGCCAGCGTCTCCGTCACCTTGAAGACCCTAATTTGTCTACGCTATGGCTGTTGGTGGACACTGGTATGGACAAAATTGTTTATGCCTGTGTCTACCGTTCGCACAGCGGTGATCAGGAGACGACTCGGTTGTTCGACCACCTCAGTGAGGCTGCCGATAAGGCTCTGCATCGGCACCCTGACGCGCAGCTCGTCGCTCTGGGGGACTTTAACGCCTGCCACCAAGACTGGCTGTTCCCATACCAGAGGACCGACCACGCTGGGAGAGAAGCGCGAAACTTTGCAATATCGATGGGCCTTTCCCAGCTGGTCAAGCAAGCGACTAGGGTGCCTGATGTAGTTGGTCATACTGCTAATTGTCTGGACCTTCTGCTGACCACCGATCCGGACAGATGTATCGTAACAGTTTCTTCACCACTTGGAACTTCAGATCACTGTCTGGTGAAGTCTGTTTCGTCCTTCTCCCCACCTGACTGCGACTCACGCGGTGAACGGCGAATGTGGCGTTACAGGTCAGCAGATTGGGATGAGATGCGGCATTTCTTTGCATCTTATCCTTGGCGGCAGGTCTGCTTCTCTTCTGAGAGTCCGTCAAGCTGTGCGGATGCTATATCCGATGTGATACGTCAAGCTATGGAGTTTTTCATCCCTTATAGTGACGTACCCATCGGAGGCTCAGCTCACCCATGGTTCAACGCCGATTGCGTTCAAGCTGAAGAGCATAAGCATTCGGCGTTTCTCGCCTGGGTTGACGCTCGTGACCGCAAAGCTCCGGATTTGAGCTCAAAGAAGAGAGCTTTCAACCGTGCTGCCAAGTCCTACAAAAAAGCACTGAAGAAGGCTCGGTTCGACCGAATTACCCATATTGGCACAAAGCTCTCTGCACAGCCATCCGGAAGCAGAGCATTCTGGTCCCTTGCCAAGTCGGTCGAAGCGAACTTCTGTAGGTCCACATTGCCTCCGCTGGTTAAACCTGATGGAACACTGGCTCACTCGGCGAGAGAGAAAGCAGGTCTCTTTGCATCTCTCTTCGCCCATAATTCTCGTCTTGATACTAGCAGTGCTACTCCACCGACTCTACCTCACTGCAACACCTCGATGCCTGAGGTTCGCATAAGAAATAAAGAAGTTTTGAGAGCACTGTGTCGTCTAGACGTGAATAAAGCTAGTGGACCAGATGGTATACCAGCAATAGTTCTCAAGGCATGTGCGCCCGAGTTGTCTCCTGTATTGACGCGCTTGTACCGCCTCTCATTTAGGACTGGTATAGTGCCCAAGTCCTGGAAGCTTGCCAACGTGCAACCCGTGCCCAAAAAGGGCAGTCGTACCGATCCTGCCAACTATCGGCCGATTTCAATAACCTCCATACTCTGCAAGATTATGGAGCGTGTATTGAACTCGCGCCTCATGGCATACCTGGAAGGTAACGATCTCCTCAGTGACCGACAGTACGGGTTTCGCCACAATCGGTCTACTGGGGACCTACTAGTGTATACCACTCACATGTGGGGCGAGGCCCTCGAGAAGAATGGAGAAGCGATTGCTGTCTCCTTAGACGTCTCGAAGGCCTTCGACAGGGTGTGGCACGCCAGCCTTCTGAGTAAGCTTCCAGCGTACGGCATTTCCCCTGGTCTGATTAACTGGGTAAAAGACTTCCTGAGTGAACGGTCTCTCCGAGTTGTTGTCGATGGATGCTCATCAGAGCCCATGACCACTAATGCCGGAGTTCCTCAGGGGTCAGTTCTCTCTGCAACTCTTTTTCTGCTGCATATTAACGATCTGCTGATGCCCGGTATATATGGGTATGCAGATGATAGCACAGTTGTAGAGAGATACCTTCCAGGTGCTCGGGCTAGTAAGGAACTAATCCGGTCCGAACGAGAGGCTATGGTAGAGCGTACGAATGTCTCACTTCAGGCAGTCTCCAAGTGGGGCGAAACCAATCTGGTAGAATTCAACGCCACCAAAACACAAGCGTGTCTGTTCACCGCCAAAAGGAGCCCGTTCACCTTGGCTCCTGCTTTTCGGAATGTATCCCTGGAGTGCACCGACCGCCTTCAGCTCTTGGGAGTTGAAATTTCCTCTGACCTAAATTTTGGGCAGTTCATTGAGTCCAAAGCCAAGGTAGCTGCTAGAAAACTAGGCGTTCTTGCAAAGGTCCGACGGTACTTCACACCGGGACAGCTTCTAATGTTATACAAAGCACAGGTCCGATCGTGTGTGGAGTACTGCAGTCACATATGGGCTGGTGCTGCAAAATGCCATCTAGCAGCTTTGGACTCAGTGGAAAGGCGTGCGAAGAGGCTAATTGGGGATCCAGATTTGGTTAAGTCCAATCTACAAAGCCTCGAGCACAGGCGCAGGGTAGCCAGCCTATCGGTGTTCTACAGGTTGCATTTTGGAGAGTGTGCGCGGGAATTGCATGACTTGATTCCGCCATCTCATTTCTACCATCGGACAACCCGACGTACGGCGAGTGTCCACCCTTACGTTGTTGAAACTTCAACGGTCCGGACTAAGCGTTTCGCTTCGTCGTTTATACCGCGTACATCGAAGGACTGGAACAATTTGCCTGCTGCGGTCTTCCCGTCCAACTATAATTTAGGTGCCTTCAAGGCTGGAGTGAATGGGCTCTTAATAAACTAGTGCGCCTCACCATCAATGATTGCATCACTGCTTACCATCAGGTGGGATCGCAGTCAAGCACTGGTTTATATCAATTAAAAAAAAAAAAAAAAAAAAAAAGCAAAGTACTTAACATTTAATCAACAAGTTTATCGTCTCCCAGTTCAGTTTATTACGGCAAGTCTTACACAGATTGATTCTACCAAAATGACTAGAAAAAAAAAATACATTTTTTAATTACAACAATCCATATCAACACCATGATTTTGATGGGAAAGGACGTCACAGGACTTCTTCCGCTCTGAGGCAGAGCGAGAGGGCTTGTCAGAATTTTACTGTCTAAAACCCACCTATGTTCTTACATAAGCAAATTGTTGACCAAATCGTCACTTTCCGGGTAAGATACAGGTCAAGACTGAGCCTTCCAAAATAAATACTTCATGGTTCCAACTTTACTAAAATCTTTTCGCTGGCCTACCAATCCGTCCGTGTGTATTCGATATTACAAACAGCTTCGAACTGTCAAAATAGCTAAAATATACGCCGTTTTATTAACACCGGACACAACAATTGCTGGGCAAAGTGTGGGATTCCTTACTCCTCTAGTTTATTGGACGGGAGACGGTGCGTGGGCTTGACGTAGACTCTCGGTGGTCCTATATTTCCATACTAATTATTATCGAGGCATAAACAGAAGTTGGTCGTTTTTGGGTTCTGTTACATACAGTGTTGGTTCGTGTAGCAGAAGTCATACTTATGTAAGATGAGTCTCCATTTTATGAGATGATAATAACGTGATATTTTTGGAAAGTTATTTTACAAGATGAAGAATCGAAATTGAAAGTTAAGGGCTGATAACATTTTTTTTTTTTGCCCGATTTATTTAATCGTTTTTTTTTTAAACCTTATTTGATAAAAATATACAAATTGTTTTAACCTGTGTTCGTTATTAAGTGTTCGACCGGTCTCATTCGTAAGGCAATGTCATTAAAAAAAAATGGAAATTTTCTTTTTTTGTCTAACGAACAAATAAAAGGTATATCCGTTAGTAAATAATATATTTCTAAAAACTGTATAAAAAAATAAAAAAATGAGTTAAAAGAAATTTAGTCGTCATATAACTCATCTTCCATTTCAGTTCCAGCATTTAATAAACGAAACAGTTCTCGTTCTTGTGTCTCTCGTAATATTTCTAATACTTCTCGAGTAGATGTTTTGACTTCCAAATTGCTTTTTGGAGTTAGTCCTAGCGTAGTAAAGGCCCTTCGTACTTGTCCAGCAGATAACCAGCCTCTGTTGCCTGGATCAAAACTTTTGACAATGGCTTCCAAGTGTCTAAACAATGAAATAGAACAAAAGGTTAAGGTGATCGTTTTTTTACGAGGTTTTCATCGACATTAAGAGAGCCTTTTCCAGTCTATCTACCGTCAAAATATGTTTGAAAAGATTTTAGTTTCATCCAACGTAATTAATGTACGAAAAAGAGGCAACGCAAAAAATAGAGATAGCACCCGAACTCGTTGGCATTCGGTAACTTCCGTCGCTCACTCGAATATTTCACAAGACCTGTTCCAGAAAAAACGTGTTTTTTTTTTTCAACCTTAAAAGTTTTTGGTAAATATTTCGGGCCCCTACTAACAGTTTTGCTGACATCTCTTTAAGAAGCACGCGTACACTACGCGCCGTATACAACGCGGGTTCGGCTCTTACGGGACGGCTGGACGGCGGGAAGTAGCATGGGATATGGGCAAGATGGCTATGTAATAATCATTCCAAATTAGCTAAAGATATATTTTTTATTATCTACATTTGTATGTTTTCTTTTTGGCGTGGGAAATCATCAAATAACTGTTTTAGGTGGAGCGATAAGGAGTGCTGCACTTTTACTAGCTTAAACCCACTCGTGTTCTTTTATGCGTTCCAAACAGTCCTGCAACCCATTTTGTACGTTACATTGTATTAAGTTATTAATCACAATCACCTTTCTTCAAACAACACAGGAGCCTTGCCATGACCCGAACGGAACAACATACATTCATCCAAAAGATCTGCTGCATACTCTGCCACATTTCGTGGTTTGTGGCACATTATTTTAGCTAAAATGAACCTGGAAAGAGTGGACAGAAAATAAGTTACATTTACGTTAGAAGTGACACACATCACACTAATTTTGTAAAGGTTTTTGTAAGTATGTGTTTGATGAATTTGGCACAAACGGTTTATTTTTTTAAGAAATCATCCAATGACATCTCTCGCCCTTGGGCGGGGCGTGAGGGCGTGTCAGAGTTTTACTGACTAAAACCCACTCCTGTTCCTTCTTTGCTTTCATTCCAGGGCCCCGGGGTTCTCTTTCACATCACCCATCATCATCTGTCGGTTTTCTAGCGGTTGCATTTCGGGGAGTGTGCGTTGGAATTACATAACCTAATTCCGCCTAGCCCGTTCCATCATCGGACCACCAGGCGTACGGCAATGCGCCACCGGTACATGGTGGACATCCCACCTATACGCACGAAACGTTTTAGGAATACATTCATATTGCGTACAGCTAAGGAGTGGAATTCCTTGCCGGAATCTGTTTTTCCTGATGGCTACAACCCGGGAATCTTTAAGTCAAGAGTGAATAGGTTACTTCTAGGTAAGCGCGCTCCATCGTCAACCGCATCGTCGCTTTCCATCAGATGAGATAGCGGTCAAGCGCGAACCTATCAAGAATAAAAAAAAAACCCATGGCCCCAGTAGGTTTCAACTCTGCTGGGCCCCTACGGTTGCTGACATCTCCTTGAGGCGCGCGTGGAACACTACCCGCCGTCGAAAACTTGGGCTCGGTCCGGACGGTTACCGGACGGCCGGACCGAGCTACCCATTGTTCGCTGTCCGCAAGCCCGCGAAGCCTGCTAATGCTGCGGGAACGTTTGTAAGACTGAAAGAACATAGATAGTAAAAGTTTGACGCCAAAAGTCCGATGCGAGTATGCTCCCTTGGGATAATTTTCTTCTTTCACGCGGGCGAAGCTACTGGCAAAAGCTAGGAAGAATGAAGTTAGAAAAGAAACTAGTAATCAATAAGCGAGGGTAGGTAATAGAAGGTATAAAAATAGTTATTTTGGGAAAGCATGCATGGATCATTGAAATGTTTGCACAATCATGAACGAAATAGAGAAGCTGATTTCATCTAACTGGATCTTAATTTTATTAAAATTTATTTTATTTTAATTATAATCTATTTATATCACTGTCCATTTAATTTCCTTTTCCTACAATAACACCAATGATAAAAAGCAACATTTATCAAACAATTCCGGTTACCACCGTTCAGTCCTTATGAAAATTGCTACCTATAGTTACAGATTGACATTAACCCAGATAATTCGTCATACATTAGTTCAATAAATTATTATTACTACTATCCGGAAGATGTCTGATGCTACTTGTGCAACCCAAACCCGTTCACCTTGTCGAGGGGGGAGAGAGGTCTTCCAACACTGTATCTTCAGTTACACAATCACAACTCCAAAACCTTTCGACCCCATCGACGATATGATGCAAAGAGATTTAAAGAGATACAATAGAGCGGCTATCAAAAAAATGTCTTAGAAAAACTGTCATCATATGCCTCAGTGACGCCATCTGGCTTTGAATAGCAAACATGCGAATTAAATATGTCAAAATTTATAATTATTTAACTATCGCTTGGTAGGTGGCCAGGAGCCTTACCATTATTGTTAAAATGTCAGTCGTACAAGCGAAAAAAAGTGATGGAGCTATACACCCTATATAGCTCATCCCTTTAAAAGTTCGATTTAAGTCATAAAATGGATCACGTTATGAGCTCGTGGTAGAGCCTCAGTGTGTGATAAAGGTAAGATTAAGTTTTTCAGCAATAGATGGCGTTGTCACAAAATCAGCGAAGGCAACGAAGGAACAGAAGTGGGTAGTCAGTAAAAGTCTGACACTATCTCACGCACCACCCAAGAGCGCGATTTGTTATTAGATGATTTTCGCACCTAAAAAAAAATGTTCTGGAACTATTTATAAAAATTATTGAATTCTAATTAATTACTTTGTAAATACCAAAAATTTTTACGAAAATAAATTGAAATTAGGTCCAGTCATTTTACCTTAATAAGAATTGCAATAGCGTAATGCGCAGTTTGGCATAATATTTTCTCAGAAAATGATTTTCTTTTATTGCATAGAGCGGATCGAAACACGACTTGACGTGTAGGGGTGTCATACTAGACTGAGTGACTTATGACCACTAGGTAATAAGTATCGGATTACGATTTTGTTCGCTATGTCCTGTCTATTGGTAGTATATATTTAATGTCTTTGATAATTATGATGATTACTAAGCACTAAATTATAGTATTTGAATTACTCATAAAATGAATGTTCCTACCTGATGAGCTCAGGGATACGTCGCTCGCGCAAGTAAGTTTCTATTCTGAGACTGTTTGTAAAATCTTTTTGTTTTCCTCTCGCGTCCGTGGTATCTTCAAATGAATTAGAGTTACCGCTTACTAAGCAACCACACACTGATATAAGTTCAGGATCTAATACTGTTGGAACTGTAGAAATAATACTGGGTCGCCGTACAAAGATTTCATCGGTTTCTGATTCCAACACATATGTTCTCTGGTCTCTGGTTTCTTGAGTTATAGTATAGGTAAGTTGATCCTCGGAATTCTGGTTGCTATTCTGATGCTCCATGGATATTAAGTTGATTAAAATGTAAAAAATAATACATAAAAAAATAAATAGGTAACAAGGTTTTGCCCAGTTTTAGCAAAAAATATTATGTTTTTGACACTGTCATTTTGATATTTTTTTCTTTTTTACATTTTTGACAGGTTTTTTTCTTCAAAATGATGATTAGCAAGAAGGAACTTGTATACCGTACTAGTCATTTCTCGTTTGATTTGAGTTTCATGGTATCTGTACGATGAAACTACTGGGAACATGACTGTATTTACCATTATTTATTACATTACAAAACTGACTAATAACGTCAGCCGCTTTACAATCTCAGGCTCAGTTGAAAACCAGCGTCAGGCACTGGTTGTCTGGTATTCATGCCGAACTGAACCAATTTTGGTGCAGCCATGAGGCACAGTCTTTTATTTTTGTTCCTTTTCGTTTGTATCTTGAAACTTGTTGAGTTGTAAATAAATGAATTTTATCATATCAAACCAATTTTTTTTTATTATTATAGATAGGTTTTCGCTTGACCATCATAATCTCATCTGATAGCAAGCGAAGATGTAGTCAAAAATGGAGAACGCTTGCTTAGAAGTAACCTATTTGCTCTTGACCCCTAGGTTCAAGCTTTCATGAATCCAAACTCCTTAGCTGTACGCACAATGAATGTGTTCCCAAAGCGTTTTGTGCGTATGGGTAGGATTTCCACCATGTACAAGTGGCGCAACGCCATATATATTTTGTTTCCTTAACAACATTGTTTTTTTTTTTCTTTCCTAAAGCATCACCGATTCAAACTGTGAGGTGCTGTCACCATAATGCTATAATGATGAGAAAAAGCGACACATCATTATTTCCAAAGACAGAAGCCGCAATGTCATATTTCAGATACCAATAAGGAATTTAATCATTTTAAACTATCAATAAAAATATATCAATCAACAGTTGCCTAGCTAACTAGCTTTAATTATTCCAATTATTGTCGGGTACCGATACCAATTATTATCGGCTGATACCAATAATTGTCGGTGACAACTACCAGGCATCCTTGGCTAGTCATTAAGTCTGCCAATAGATTTATTGATTGGTGCTGATTGTCCGTCCGTATGTGCGTATGTAGTTGGGGTCGTTTGCATGAATCTCTGCCGGTTTTAATGGACAATCTCGACTAATTGTACAGAGTAGTGTCCGGGTGATTGTTTGCTATTGTTTTAAAAATATAATATCAAAACTTTTTCAGGAAAAACATCGTAAGCAACAGTTTGCGCTTTATGCAAAAAAAAGTATTTTCTTTTGGAAATAAAAATTATTTATCATAATAAGTTCATAGAAAGTATTCTAATAGATAGGTATGAATAAAAAGTCATATAATAATATTTTAGAACGATTTTGTCACTAAGCTTTCAAATTAGCCGCAAAGTACCGCGCGACGGCAGCGCGGCTGCAGCGCTGCCGCCGCGCTGCTTTGTAATTCCATGTAAATAACAAAGTAGCGCGCAGCGCGACTGCAGCACGGGTGTAGCGCAGCATTCGCGCGGCACTTTGCGGCTAATTTAAAGGCGGCCAAATACTTTTTAATTGGGGAAGAGAAAACCCATTCCAGCAAAAAATTCACGCGCAAAAGAATTACACCGAAGGAGCACGGGCGGGTTTTAGTAAGCACTTATCTGACAAGTGTCAGATTTATGCTAATTAAAACCACATAGATTCAAAAGATTCAAAGCATTTTATTTCAAATAAACCATTTACAGGCACTTTTGAAATGTCATGAAGTCAGTCAGTCAGAAAAAAAAAATGATGCTAATTGCACATTCCAAAGCGTAGATCTCTATGAGTCTATGGAGAAGAATGTGCAAGAAACTCCATGGACGCTCTTTTCAATCATGTTTTATAATTACAAATTTTAATATCTCTGTTACATGTTTCTACATACTACATTGCCCATATTATATACAACTCAACGAAATTGCTCGTAGAACAGATGGTCGATGGGGACGAAAGATTCTGGACGGCCTATCGCGTACCGGAAGACGTAGCGTTAGTAGGTCTCCCAATAGGTTTTTTTGGGTGGGAAAGTCATCTTATGACATCCCCCGCTCATGGGTGGGGCGGGAGGGCGTGTCAGACTTTTACTGACTAAAAACCCACTCCTGTTCCTTCTTTGCCATTTTTTCGGGGCCCGGGGATCCTCTGGCTTGCCTTCAGCTTGGCCGCCGGTCGCTTTTGTAGCGACAGCGCCCATACCAGCGCTCCTTAAAGGGCCATGGACCAAACGATTCCTGCATAGAGCCTCCGACAGGAGCCGCTTGAGGGCAGCCCCAGTCCGATCCAGTTTGGGAGCCAGACGTCGGAAATGCTCCTCGAAATTCCATCGGCTGTCGAGGACGAGTCCCAGGTACTTTATCGTCGACTCGACGCCGATGTGAAGTCCTCCTACCGCTATTTTAGAACCCGGGGGTGGCACGTTCCGAGGGCCGTGAAAGCACAAAGGTCTCCCAATAAGTGGACCGATGATCTGGTAAGAGTCCGCATGAATGATGATGGTGTTAATGATTTACAATAACCTCAAGTTAATCTAATTTATATACGCTTATTTCTTTGTTCACATAGTTTAGTGCCAATTACCGTGACCAGACATGGTTGCTTGTTTTTAAATGTAACCTTATTCCATTCCGAGAATTATTATAATAAACTAACTGTACCTGGTCGACACCTATCAAACTTAACTAGTACTTATTACCAAATACGGCAACAGTCTCCCATTAATATTCTTAATTTACGCATCCATATTTAAAAGTGCGGCAGAACTGAGAAGCGTACGCATTTTAATGGCATTATGTGAATATTTAAAATACACCTTTTAAATTATCAGAAAAACACTTCCATAAAATATGGAACAATGTCTTCTAAAGTCAATAAATGCCACCGAATTAATTATCTTGTACGTGCTAAAATCCAATATGGCCGCCTGTGAAAGTTTGACTACTCTGTGCAATTAGTGTTCGCTTACAAATTGTCCGTTCGGTCGTCATGGCAAGTGCTTCAAATTGCGGATAATTGATCGCCAATGAGTCCACTAACTCACATGACTATGGCAAATAATGAGCGATGTCATCTGTCACAATTGACCACCTCTGTTTCATGTGTGCACCTATGTTGTGTTGTGATGTGTTAATGAATGTGGATGAAAAAGGAAATTGATGTCAAAACTAGTTAATAGGTGGTTGGTCAATGGTGGTGTTAAACACAATAGAATAACATAGACATAATACGAAATAACTGTTGTGATTATTTTGAGAATGGCAAAACATAATCATGGAAACCGATAAAATTATAACCGAATAATGTCCGAGTGCCAAAGATATAATAAAAGTTTTGTCTGCTTTTGACCTAGTTAACTTTAGCTTATAATTTGTACTGCTGGGACTCAGGCCTTCTCTTTCTGAGAGGGAATGGCTCTCGCAGGTCCAGTGCGGGTTGGTGGACGCTACATGTCTTCGATTTTTTTATTCTAGGACATGCTGGTTTCTTCACGAAGTTTTCGTTCACCGTTTTAAGAGTAGATGAAATAAATCACAATAAATAAAGCGCCTGCCTGGATTCGAACCCATGACGTGCAATACGGTAAATCGGAGTCGTCACCACAGGGCCATCACCACTCTTATAAGGCTGGTTATAAATTTAGTTAAGAATAATTCTTGACTGAATCCCAATTAAAAAAGTCCTATTAGTGAGGTTTCCATTCAGCATTATCATCATAATTTCAGATCTGATTCCCTTCTTCATTCGAACGATATTCTTCCATCTGTTTCTGTCTCTGGCGATGTGAAGGGCGTAGAGTCAAGAGCGGTGTGGATCTGGTCAGACCAATGTATTGGGCTGCGTCCACGAGGCCTTTTCCCATTCACTTTACCGGTCACGATGAGCCACATGCCGTTGAGTTTACATTACAATATTTAAAAACGACCAACCCGCACTGCGCGCGCGTGGTGGATTACGATCCATTCCATTTTTTTTTTAATGTGATATAAACTGGTGCTTGACTGCAATCCCACCTGATGGTAAGCAGTGATGCAAGGATTGATGGTAAAACGTACTAGTTTATTAAGATTCACTCTACCCTTTAAGACACCTAAATTATAATCGGACGAGAAGACCGCAACAGGTAAATTGTTCCAGTCTTTCGATGTACGTGGTATAAACAACGAAGCGAAATGTTGTAGTTGTAGTCCGGAGGACCATAGAGGTGTCAACAATATACAGGTGGATACTCGCCGTACGTCGGGTTGTCCGATGGTAGAAAGATGATGATGTAATTAATTGCCGCACACACTTTTCAAAATGCATCCAGTAAAAAACCGAAATCTCCTACAGAGGTAGCCTAAGTCTCAGCACATTAGACGGCTGATCACAATTATTATATGCTTAAAAATATAACTGGCTTTAAGCAGAGGTACTATATGCTTTTTCTTTTTCATTCAGGGAATTCAGACGTAGTGTTATAATATATTTAGTTACGTATGTTATTCTAGACAAGAGCCCTCACAATAAGTGGGACACTCTGACGTCAGAACAAAGCTTGACGTCACTATCTAAATTGGCTAATAAGCCTACATCCATATTTAGGTTTGTCTGTTTGAACTGATAAAATCCCACGAATTATATGAAGAAATATTGAATACTAGCGTCTGTCAGTCGTCTGTGTGTGAGAAAGTAGAAAATCATCCCAAGGAAATATAATTCCTGAGATAAAAATGTAAATATCCTACGTATTCAATTCATAGCATTTATTTCAAATAAACCATTTACAGACATTTTTGAATTGTCAAGATCGGTCAGTCACAAAAAAAGGTGAAGCTATTTGCATGTTCCAAAGCGTACATCTCTATGGAGAAGAACGTGCAAGAAACTTCATGAACACTCTTTTAAATTACAAAATTATGGTTACGATGTTAATGTTGAAATACATACCTACCTTATAGGTACCACGTTGAAAATATTGAAATACATATCATATGAGAACGATGTAGAAATTCGCGTCCACAGCATACTATTCCAAGACATGGTCTACCCGTGTGCCGAATTCCATTCCACATCCGTTCAGCAGTTTGTGCGTATAGAAGTAACAAACGTACACAGAACTATACAGGGTGTCTTTGACATCGACGCACTAACGAGTCATGGATCCAGTACATGATTCTGGACCCCCCAATGGTGGAATTTTTCGTCGGTTTTTTTCCATTTTTTTTTTTTTATTTATACAGTAGGTTTAAAATAGTTATTCGAACGTTTTTAGTAAAAAAAAAAAAATGAATGAATTACTTTTAAAATTAAAATTGATTAGAATAACTATTTTATATACCCTGATACGAAGGCAAAGAAGGAACAGAAGTGGGTTTTTAGTCAGTAAAAGTCTGACACTATCTCCCGCTCCGCCCAAGAGCGAGATTTGTCATAAGATGATTTTCCCACCTAAAAAAACCGTGATGACTTTTTAATTATTTTTTTTTATTTTTTCTAAAAATATCATCGGGGTTGGTTAGAATAACGAGGGTTGGTTACACAGTTTAAATTATTTTTTATTTTTTTTAGGACAACCAACAAAGCATACACCATTATACATGCTAAAGATTCAGTATTCTTACATTATGAAGTGTAGCCTTAATTAAAGGCTGCCACGGCATGCAATAAACATAAAAGGAGTTATGAACTAACGTATCTATTCACATTTTGTTCGACGTTAAGCCAACCAATAAAAAAGAAATATGGCAACAAAAACAAATTCTGAATATTTGAAAATTTACAAATATTTGAACATTTACAAATTATAAATATTTATTTACTTATTTATATATGAGAATGTTGTAATTTTCACTCACATATAGTACGTGAAAAGGACAAAATTAAAAAAAGTACAGAATTTTTTTTACTAGGAAATAGCCGACGACAAAATCCACCACTGGGGGTCCAGAATCATGTACTGGATCGTAAATCCGTGGTATTCGTTTGGGCATCGTCGATGTCAAAGACACCGTGTATACAAACATACAAACAAACAAACTCTCGACTTAATAATATTAGTGTGTTTACCCAGATAACTAGGTCGTAAAAATAATGATCTAGTTTTTTTTTTCTAGTATTTGTCTTTCACCAATTTTCCTAAATACATATTTATTCGAGATTTTTCTTTAGCTAATCGTAACAAGGGCTATCAAACAAATTATGAGGTAATTCGGTAAATGTCTAGACTAGGTAGGTATATTGATTGAAACAGAAATTAGAATATTAAAGTAGATGCTCATTATTTTGGTGTCATTGACCTTGAGTAAATAAGAATTAAGTAAATGTTAAAGTTCAATCACACCATGATTACCATTGGACAGTTCCAATAATGGTATTTAATCAAGATAACATTTTTTTTTATTTCAAAGGTCATTGACACAAACTGTAATAAGTTCTAGATTTATTCATCAATCAATTTATTGTATTTATAAGATGTACCTCGGTGCTGTAGTTGTCGCAAGCGCGAGTGTTGAACGTGAGGTTTTGCATTCGATCTCCAACTCAGGCAAGGAGTCACCTACCTAACAAAAATTTCTCAGCTAAACAAAATTGTGTCTAAGTGATCCCATTCCTACGTCCTGATGTTTTTTTTGTTTTTATGGGTTATCATCAAATAACTACTGGTGGTATACTTAAATGACCACTGCTCTTTAAACGGTGAAGGAAAACATCGTGAGGAAACCGGCATGTCCTAGAACCAAAAATTCGAAGACATGCGACATTCACCAACCCACATTGGGCCCGCGTGGTGGATTACGGCCCATTCCCTCTCCAAGAGAGGAGGCCTGAGTCCTAGCAGTGGGAACATTTAAAGGCTGATTATGCTATGCAACTGAACAAGAGTGGGTGTTAGTTAGCAAAAGTCTGACACACCCTCTCGGTCTACCCAGAATTATACCATAGCATAATATAATTCCGATGACTTGGTAACGGTTGCGGGGGTCCGATGGATGCGAGACGCACAGGACCGTTCGCTGTGGCGACGCTTGGGGGAGGCCTATGTCCAGCAGTGGACGTCTTTCGGCTGAAATGATGATGATGATGATGATAATATAATTCTGGGTAGACCGAGAGGGTGTGTCAGACTTTTGCTAACTAACACCCACTCTTGTTCAGTTGCACTTTTCGTACCAATTCTTCTGAAAAATCCTGCAGACCTGACGTTAGTACAAATCCCGTAAAAAATAGTAGGTACAAGTATCAAAATGTGTGAAAATATTGAGTGGTATTTCACACTTCAGTGTGAATTGGCACTAAAAGTCCATCATACCATTTCAGGTATTTGTGTACCCAAAAGGTATTATATATAATTGAAATATAGGTATATACCCGCGGTATTTCAAATTATACAAACAATAAATTGTACGTACATCCAAGAAGTGAAATTCCCTGACGAAATCTGTCTTTTCTGATAGCTACAACTAGAACTTAGGGGTTTTAAGTAATATAATAATATTTTTCCGAATCGCAATTTTTTTTTTGTTGTGACGTAGCAACAAATTTACAGTTTTTTGATTTATTCCTATACTTGTGCTATAAGACCTTGCTTTATGCAAAATTTCAGGATTCTGGGTCAACGAGAAGTACCCTATGAATTTTAATTTTCTCGAGTGTCGAAATATACGTTTTTTGAGACATAAACGGCCGTATCTTTTTTTCGTGAACTCAGAAATTTGTTTTTTCCACAGCTTCAAGAGACCGCAAACTTGACTATATAGTTTTAATTTCAACTGAATACCTCCACGCGTTCCTGAGATAAAGGGTCTTGACAGACAGACAGACAGACTTTTGAGGTACAGAACCCTAAAAAAAATTGAGTAGTATCGTACCAAATGTTCTGCATTTATAAAAGCCAAAGTCCTGACTCTGTTACAGACTGATCAACGTCCAGCCCAAATCCATGGACCAAGAATCATGCAATTTTGCTCAGAAGTTCCTTTCATGGTAAAGTTTAAAGAATAAAAAAGGGTTTGCCAAAATTCACCCCTTAAGAGGATGGAAACGGGGCTCCAAAGTGTGTTGGATCAGGTGTGTATTGGTTGCGAAATTTTCCGAAAGAGGCACCACAAAGGGCAAGTGTAAGAACACGGGTCAGTCAGTAAAAATCTGACAATCCCTCTCGCTCAATACAGACCGGGAGTAGTTATTTGATTATCTCACATACACAAACAAAAGAAAAGTTCGTACCTCAAAAACCGTACGAGGTTTGTATAGAAGAAGTGAAGTGTTGTGTTGTGTAGTGTTGTGTTGTTGTTGTGTTAGTGTTGTGTTGTTGTGTGTGTGTGAGTGTTATGTGTTATTTGTGTGTGTGTTGTGAGTATTGTGTTGTGTGTGTTGAAGTGTTATGTTTGTTACTCCTTCTTGCTCAAACGGCTGAACGAATTTGGACGAATTAATTGTGTTGAGTATGAATTAGAAAAAATTCTATGAAAAAAATTTGTCACAGTGTCTCATAGCGCTTGTCTGAGTGACCTTTAAGGTCACTTTTTTTTTTTTTTTTTTTTATTAATGATAGGCTCGCGTTTGACCACCATCTCACCTGATGGTAAGCGATGATGTGGTCGACGATGGAGCACGCTTGCCTAGAAGTAGCCTATTCACTCTTGACTTAAAGACCCCTAAGTTGTAGCTATCAGGAAACACAGACTCCGGCAAGGAATTCCACTCCTTGGCTGTACGCATAATAAATGTGTTCTTAAAACGTTTTGTGCGTATGGGCGGGATGTCCACCATGTACCGGTGGCGCAACGCCGTACGTCTAGTGGTCCGATGATGGAACGGACTTGGCGGAATTAGATTGTGCAATTCCAGTGCACACTCCCCGAAATGTAAACGATAGAAAACCGACAGGCCAGCAACTCGGCGGCGATGTCCAAGGCTTTGGAGCTTCGACTCAACAAGTGCATCATTGCCAATGATCCTCTTGGCTCGCCTCTCAATTGACTCTATCGCATCAAGCTGGTATTTGGCAGACCCGTCCCAAAGATGAGAGCAGTACTCCATACACGATCGAACTTGCGCTTGATAAAGTTTTAGCAGCTGTTCCGGCGTGAAGTACCGTCTGACCTTCGCGAGGATTCCCAGCTTTTTTGCTGCCAGTTGAGCCTTTGCTTCGATGTATGGCCCAAAGTTGAGAGTTGACGTCAGCGTAACGCCAAGAAGATCAAGATGGTCGGTTATTGGCACGGTCACACCTCGGAAAGATGGAGCCGGGTGGAATTGACTCCGTTTAGCGGAAAAAAGACACGCTTGGGTTTTAGTTGCATTGAACTTGACCAGATTGGCATCGCCCCAATCGGAGACCGCCTTCAAGGACGAGTTCAAGCGTTCAACCATAGCCTCTCGGGACGACTGGATCTGTGACCCACTAGCGCGTGCGTCAGCCACATATCTCTCGGCAACAGTGCTGTCGTCTGCATACCCAAAGATACCGGGTTTAAGAAAGTCATTTATGTGCAGCAAAAACAGTGTTGCCGAGAGTACCGACCCCTGAGGGACCCCGGCATTAATATCCATTTGACCGGACGAGCAGCCATCAACGACCACTCGGATGGATCGATCCCTCAAGAAGTCTGCGATCCAATCACACAGACCAGTGGGTAGACCAAAGGAAGGAAGCTTAGCAATGAGGCTTTCGTGCCAGACCCTATTGAAAGCCTTCGAGATATCAAGGGAGACGGCAAGCGCTTCCCCATGCTTCTCGATGGCTTCGCTCCAGATGTGAATGGCATACGCTAGAAGGTCCCCAGTGGACCGATTTTGGCGAAAACCGTATTGCCGGTCACTGAGGATGTCGTTAGCTTCTAGGTATGCCAGAAGTTTCTTGTTTAGCACCCGTTCCATACTCTTACAGAGGACGGACGTAACAGAGATGGGTCTGTAGTTTGCCGGGTCAGCTCGACTGCCCTTCTTGGGCACAGGCTGCACGTTAGCTTGCTTCCATGCAATCGGCACTTTTCCAGTCTCATATGAGATGCGAAATAGGCGTGTCATGATCGGAGACAATTCAGGCGCACAAGTTTTAAGCACAATAGCTGGTATCCCGTCGGGGCCGCTAGCTTTGTTCACATCGAGATTACGCAGGACCGTTTGAAGTTGTGCTCCAAGGTAAAACCTGGGTAAGAAAGGTACGACACGTCGGACGGACCTCTGATCTGCGTCTCCGAAAGGAAGAAGAGAGCTGGTTTTTCAATCTCGAGGTGGTGGTGGACTGCGACGAGATTTGAGTGCAGACCTCGTATGTTAATGAGGTGCACTTTGTGAGAGAGGGAGTGCAGCCGCTGTCTAACTTGTCTCTTACTTTTCCTTTTCATTATTTGAGTGAAGGGAGGAGAGGAGAAGGAAGTGAAATGAGGTTCCACGCAGCTAACCCTCAGGCACGCACTGAAAGGACGACATCATTGGGGGACTAGTCTGGAGACTGCGGGGACGCCCGAGCCCCCCCCGGGAATGTCCATCGGGCCCTCTCGTCTGGTCGCCAACCAGCACGATGGCGCATTCCGGGATTTTTCGACAGTTGGCGGGGCAGCCTTTCATGTGTGGCTAGCACATTACTTGGGCCCCCAGCTACCTGCGGTCGGCCAGCGGCAACCGTGCCTCGGATCCCGCTACCCTCCGCGACTAGCCTCCCGATTTCTCCCCATCAGCACGAGCCAGGATGGTCTGCTTGCGCTGGAACAGCTATTTCGACCCAACTCCTCTAGACTGGCTACACTGAGCATCATACCGGAACACGGCCAGGCCGTTTGGCGGTACGTCTTTGCTCAGTGGGTGGTCGCAAGCCAACGGTCGAAACCTACCACCAGTTAGTGTCACCTGATTAGCACCACCCGGGGACCACGTGTAGGGACTTGCTTCAGGTATTCTCCTACGGACGCGGGTGACTCGGCCCCCAAAATATACTTCATGTTTATTACGTGTTAGTGATTTTAATCAATTTACTTCACGAAGTTTCCTTCTCCTTCAAACAAAACCCAATAAAAAAATAATTATCCACAAATACGCAAATCATAAACCTAGAAATCTAATTTCGCCGGAATGATGCCATAAAGGCGCATAATCGTTCCATAACGTCCGGCATTCAATACCAACGCCTTAAGTAATGAAACAGGGGCTTATGTTTATTATATTATTTTACGCCGAAAAAATTACTAATGTTGAAAAAATACCCGGTTTCTGGACGCCCCATCAATTTAGATTAGTGAAGTAATAGCCCGGTGTAGTCACTTAGTCCAGTAGCCACCCCCGTACCAAGGAAATCTATGTAAAAGTTGAGCTATAAGAAAATTTCAAGCCTATTATGAGTTGCCGCGGTGTACGTCTTTGTAAGAGTGAGTGGTTTTGATACTTGATTGCTGTATACATTTTTAATGTCATTGTTTTTGTTAACGGCGATCTTTTTTTATACAAATTCAATCAAATCGAATATAAATTATCAAATCAAACTCAAAACTCCAACTTAAAATCATTTATTTCACATAATCCTACATGGGCACTTATAAAAAGTCAGAAGCTAGCGCACAATAGTCAGACCGTCGTCAATAAAGTCATTGATTGGCTAGTAGAGTTGAAGGAAAATTGTTGAGATGTGACGATGCCACCATATTATCCAAAAACGATGGATCCGAAAATTATTAAAAGAAAAATGCACCACACAACCGTAAACAGATTAAATAGGGAAGGGAATCATCAAATATTTTTTACCGATCTGAATGGAGCCGGAAAGAGTATCAGACTTGCTGATTAAAACCCATCTGTGTTCCTTCAGGTACAGCAGTGACTTGAACAATCTTACAACCTTTGAATATTTCGATCCTCCCATGGCATTTTCTCAAAGTACCAAGACTAAAGATCGTCATATACTAATATGCACAATGAAGCTAATATGGTAGAGGTTAATTTTTGTATGGTGGGCCTCCGATAGCCTTGGTTAATAAATTAGTAAGCCCCCACGCTCCCTCGTTACTTACCTTGCATTATAACTTGGTCGCTTTCTCATTACTTCTAATGTACCACTTATGAATTAGAAACAATCACGTTCTTATATATTATGTGAAAGGCTTCTGGTTTTTTGTTTGTACATTCATATCATTATAATAATAGTCTTTTTTTAAACTTGAGATTTACAAAGTTCCAAATTCCTCTCCTTGTAAACTGAAAGTATTCTAGAAACGTTTAAAAAATTGATGTACATACATCAATTTTTTTTTTCAAAAATCTTATGTTCGATTTGAAATCATTTTTCGTCCAAATTATTGAACCTTCTTTTTTTATATATATAATAACTTCTCCCTATCTGGGTGAAGCGAGAGGAAATGACAAACTTTTGACGAAAACTTTCTTAAGTTCCTTCAGATGCCCTTTGTGTTCCAAGGCCTCTTTCTAACGATCATGCAGGCCTCGCAAGCAAGCCACATCATACCTCCTATACCCGCTGTATAACTTTGAAGGTCAGTTATCGGGCATAATTGTCTTGTATAATATATGTCGTGATGACTTCATGAAATGGCCAAGTAAAACTGGCCAGATCTTTTTAAACGTTAAAGTTTGATGATATGTAAATCCTCGTTAGGACTAATTTCTTAAGACCTTTTACTATCATAGAAATCCTTCATCAATATTATGGCCAAACGAGGATTGACATATCATCAAATGTTAAGGTTTCAACGATCTGGCCAGTTTTAGTTGGCCATATCATGAAGTTAGTGATCAATTCTAAGATAAACAGATCACGATAGAAAGTAATTCTTAAGAAAATATTGTATCTAAACCTGGGCGATAAAAGTCCTCCGAGGTTTCTGTCCTAAGCGGATATACTAAATCGTACACAGTAATGCGTCGAACGGCGTTAAAGTCAAATATGGCCATTTATTGCCCAGTTGTCTCCTCAGTCAGTCGTTAGTCTACTAAGATTTATTGGGTAATACTTACGCGCCTACAGACGTTTGCACCCCTTCACTAGTAGCGACAATTACAATAAATTCTATCACAGTTTAATGTTAAGTTGTGTCTTCATTAGGAACTGATTTACTGTGATTGTTCATTATTTTACATGTGGGTATTGAAATGAAGGGACCGTTAAGTTTACCTACTTAAAGCACAATGTTCAAAACAATAGCACAGTAAGATTAGTCACTGAAAGGGAAACCGTGGTCCTGACGCATAGGGCAACTGAAGGACGTAGCCCCCCTAGCCAAGTTACGACCGTTTCATTTTGATTCTCTTTCGTCGATCGCCTCGAGTCGGCCACGCCTCCGATTCCTTTGTTCTGACGTCATCTCAATGCTCAGTCACGTGGTCAAAACAAAGGAATAGGATGCGTGGCCGACTCGACTCGAGGCGATCAACGAAAGAGAATCGAAACGAAACGGTCGTAATTTGGCTGGGGGGGAGGTGTGGTTTTAGTCAGTAAAAATCTAACACGCCCTCTCGCTCCACCCTAGAGCAAGTGACCAAGAGAAGTCATTGGATGATATTCTACCTCAAAAAAAACTCAAACATCAACTTTGTCAGATGATTCAACTTAGTCAGCCGACCCCATGTTGGGGAGGAAGATGACGATTGCATACCTGATCTAAAAGAGAAGAGAGTACCTACTGCAACCCTGGAATGGAAACGGCAAATGAAATAACACGGGTGGGTTTTAAGAAAAGAGAATGGTAGAGGCAGACAAAAGGATCGACCATCTTCCTGATATACAAAGTGAGAATGATGATTGAATGTAAAGTCGTTACAATTTCTATGATAGTAGGTGACTCGGCAAATGTTGTTTTTCCATATGAATTATAAAAGAGAAAATGGGGGAAGGGCATAGCAAAATAAAAAATAGCTCACGATTTATTCTCAGGCCTACAAAATATACACAATTTTTTTTTGTAAGAATCGGTCAAGCCGTTTCGTAGCAGTTCGATAATAATCAATGTGACACGAGATTTTTAAATATTAGATGTTTGGCAATAAGTCCTTTGAGACGATCAAAAAGTAGCAGGTACAACTGATCATTATAATGAAAGTACCTATTCCCAGAAACAATTTTTCTATACAATACAAAATCAAAAGCAAATACCAACACATAGACATTGCCAACATTAACAAGACAATATTCATGACAACTAACATCACAGAGTATGCCAATTATCTTCGAGTAAACAACCGTTTAACTGCAGTATCTAAGTAAAGAAAAAAATAGCCATAAGTAGGTAACAATTACAAATTGGTCATAACGACCTTAGTTAGGTAATCAGAAACGACTCAGAATAATAATTCTTAATACGACATTGATTAGCTTGTACCCAAGAAAATCGAGCTGCACAGACATAATGACAATTTAAAGACTTAAAGATCCATTTTATTATCATATTGTATGATTCTTGTGGAACTATTAGCCCTTATGACAATAACATAATGATACGGTAACACGCAAACCATTTTTCTTATTGAAGCTAGCGGCAAATATTAGTTTTACAACACTAAAGAGGTCTTTTTAAGTTGGCAACATTATACGAGTAGTTAATGTATTCGAAGGGTACGGTAAAAACCTGTTTCTTTTGTTAAAAAAGAAACAGCAGCAGCAGCAGTTTTTGTAAATTAAAACTCTTTGTAAACATAAAGAGTTTTAATTTTACATCACCTGTCAAAGCTCTCTGGGTTCGAAACTGGGCAAGTACTAATGTGGATTTTTCAATTCAAATGTACTCTTCTGAGTACGGCAGGCTGTGCTGGGGCGGCTGCTGCAAGTGCAGAAAACCTTAAATATAATAACCTCATCGGAAGTTATATGTTTGAGCCGTTTGGGGATGAAACACTAGGGCCATGGGGTCCGAGCGCTCATCGAGTTGTCTGTGATATCAGCAAACAACTGGTCGACTCTTCGCGTGACCAGAGGGCTGGGCTTTTCTTCGGACAAAGAATCAGCATTGCTATCCAACGTGGCAATGCTGCCAGCGTTCTGGGTACTTTTCCCATTGATATCGATGTGGATGAATTTTTTGATGCCCAATAATTTCTTTTTCTACCCGTTTGTAAATAGAATTATTATTTTTCGTTAGTATAAATTCCTATTTAGTTATTAATATTTATTGGTAAAAAGATTAAGTAATAAATAATCAATATGCTATGACATAATATTAATGTGTGCAATTGTATTACTTTTGTAAGTATATCTAGGACGTTACTGATACCCCGTACTTCGGAAAGCACGTAAAGCAGTTGGTCCCGGTTGTCATTCGCAGATCTTTAAAAGTCGTTACAGGTAATCAGATGCCAGAAAGACTGACTATCAGTCTATCCAAGGAGTATCGTGTTGCCTAGTAACTGGGTTATGGGGGTCGTTGGAAGTCATTCCATATAAAACAAAGGTATTAAGTCGCATTCGGTTAAGCAGTAAAGCTAGCGAAGGAGGAGGCTGCACGCGTGAGGCAACGAAGGTCCTCACGCCCTAGCCGCCGTAATTCCGACCCCGACTACCAGCCACGGTAGACGCGGGCTTGCGGACGTCGAGCACTGGGTAGCTCGTCGTCCGGCTGTTCGGTAATTAACCGGACCGAGCCCAGTCGTCAACAGCGCGTAGTGATCCTCGCGCTCCTCAAAGAGATGTCAGCAAACCGTAGGGGCCCAGCAGGGCCGATGCCCGCTAGCTAGGACCGCGGAGAATTTCTGAAAGGGAAACCCGTAGTCCTAGAACGCGAAGGGTAATTGAAGGATACAGGTGTGGTTTTAGTCAGTAAAAGTCTGACACGCCCTCCAGCTCCACCCAGAGCGCGAGAAGTCATTTTGATGATTTCTCACCTAAAAAAAAAAAATCGTGTTGCCTAGTAACTGGGTTGTCGAGGTCTTAGGAAGTCACTCCATATAAAACAAAGGTATTCAGTCTCATTCGGTTACTTAGAAGTTGGTTAGACCGACCCCAAGCTAGTCGGGAAAAGGTGCTTCACCTCTTTCTTCCTTCGAATAAATACGCATTTATAAATAGCTTCATTCTATTCTCTTCTATCAATCAACTTTCAAGAGCAGTGGTGGCCGAGTGGTATCGGCCCCGACTTACGAGTTGTAGGTCGTGGGTCCAAACCCAGCCAGGCGCATTACTTTGTATAATTTATTTCATCACCACTGTTCTTAAAACGGTGAAGGAAAACATTGTGAGGAAACCGGCATGTCCTAGAACCAAAAATTCGAAGACATGTGGCATTCACCAACCCGCGCTGGGCCCGCGTGGTGGATTACGGCCCATTCCCTCTCCTACAGAGGAGGCCTGAGTCCCAGCAGTGGGAACATTATAAGGCCGACTATGCTATGCTAGTCAACTTTGTTTACCGGAGTCCACTGCTAGCTATCATTCCCAAGCTGCGGAACAGTACCTTATCCTCTGCCGTTCACATTTCTTATATTCACTAAGTTTTGTTAAACATCTAGTAATATCTACCATAGGTACATACAACGGCAATCCTTAAAACACTGTAGCTGCAGAAGCCCTGGGCATTGGGAGTTGCAGGACGGTCTATATACTACTATAGGAGTGGCCTTACGGACGACGAGCAACAAATTACTCACCGTCCGATAAAGACCAGGTTCAGTTTGACGGCGCGTTGTGTCCACGTGCGCCTCTAAGAACTGTCAGTATAATTGACGGGGCCCGCTAGGGTCGATGTCTGCCACGGACTGTTCAAAGACTGCTGAAAGAACACAGCTGGGTTTTATTCAGTAAAATTCTGACACTATCGCTGCACCCAGAGCAAAGTTATTTGATGACTTTCCGTCCCAAAAAAAAAATAACAAAAAAGGTAGCCTACCATTTCGTAACACGACATTACCTACGTAAAAACATCTAAAATATACCAATACTTAGTTGAATCAGCCAAAACCAATCAATAATAATAATATAATAGTAATCGTTTGTTTCATAAAGCCAAATACAATTTGTCCATCTCAATCGAACATATAAACAATTCAGTACAATACAACGCTATGCATTAATTGAGACGGAGTGAAGGTCTGTGTCTGTGCTAGTATAAACTGTGACAGACACAGGCGCAAAAAATCAATGTAATTAACCATTGCGTAACAAAAGCAAGTCAATACGAATAACATAATGTAAAACTTAAATACTTACACTAAAAACGTTCAATTTCACGTCGAGTTAACAGAAAGTGCCGCAAAAACGGTGTCATAAAAAATATATATCGCTATGTCTGTTGTAACAACTTTGTCAATCAAAACTATCGTTACGCCTAGGGCCCCATACTCACGACTGACTTTTGGTCGTATTATCACAATTCGTGATTCCCTCCGACCATGAATGTGTTTCCCTGGTTTGGGACGTTTGAATTTCCTCCTCTTTATCATTAATACTTTTATGGTATTCAAGCGTGCGTGAAGTTGGCATGCCCTTTACCAACGTCTTCATGGATTGTGGGTCAAATCAAGGAGATGCTACTGCAACTGGGTAGGATATGGAGAACCATTATTTAGTATTATAAGCTTTAGGGCTACGCACCGTCCGGACCGAGCCCAAGTCGTTGACGGCGCGTACTGTTCCACGCGCGCCTCAAGGAGGTGTCAGCAACTGTAGGGGCCCAGCAGGAAGCCTACTGGGGCAATGGGTGATGCGAAAGAGATCCCGAGGCTGGAAAAATGGCAAAGAAGGAACAGGAGTTGGTTTTTAGTCAGTAAAAGTCTGACACTATCTCTCGAGCGGGGCATGTCATTAGATGATTTTTCCAACCGAAAAAAAGAAAACACACCCACAGGTTGACTTGGTAGAAAATGCATAAGGCATTAAGCACGCCTCTGGACTTTGATCTGCATAAAACTACAGCCAATCGTCTACCCAAACCCTTAGAATTTTACACATCAAACACAATACGAACCATCCCCGGCCAAAGTTCACGTACGATAGTTGGATCATTACAAACTCGTATCAAATGAAGAAACAGCCTATTCGGCATTTTTTATTGTTTATTACAGGCAACTTTTAATTCGGCCAAGTTTCCGATGCGTGATTCGGAGTCGTTAGTTTTTTCAACTTTTTTTTTATTGGAGTTGAGCTTCGTGTCTCTTAGTTAATGTGCCCTATTAGACAGGCTGCGGACATAGCTCGTGTGACACGGTCTTTAGACTTGATCAGTTTATATTGTAGTGGAAAAGTAAATAAGGGGTTGTGTGTTAATTTTATGATGGCGGCTCGAAGTTCGGGCGCTTCTGTTTTGATTTTAGAATGAAAACAAACATTAGTTTTTTTTTTCTTTTATTGTCTCTAGGAAGTTGTGTGTCTACTCAGGTAGATAGTTTAGATTGTTGTTATTATTTTTATACTAATTTTTATTATTGATAGGATCGCATTTGACCACTATCTCACCTGATAGAAAGCGATGATGTGGCCGACGATGGAGCACGCTTGCCTAGAAGTAACCTATTTACTCTTGACTTAAAGACCCCTAGGTTGTAGCTATCAGGAAACACAGACTCCGGCAGGGAATTCCACTCCTTAGCTTTACGCATAATGAATGTGTTCCCAAAACGCTTTGTACGCATGGCTGGATGTCCACCATGAATGTCTGATGATGGAACGGACTTGGTGGAATTAAATTGTGCAATTCTAACTCAAACTCCCCGAAATTTAATCGATAGAAAACCGACAGGGGTGCAACTCGGCGTCAATACCATAATAAGTCCTTTTAGCCATGTCTTCATATGAATGGAGTTACTTTGTTCACCATTAGAATACGGATTTAACACATTCTAATGTTTTAGTAGAATTTGGCAGCAAATATATTGAGTCAGACTGCTTGGCAAGCTTCGCTAAGGTAGGCAACACTACAAAAAATATCAGCTCCATTTTACCAACATCGCGCCTGTTTCAATGATTCCACATATTATGCAGACACTTGGGATACAAAACTATTCCTATTTTTCAATTTACCTACCGAATTTCACTCCAAAAATCCATATCGTATTTATGATTGATATGTTCAAGTTTCTCAATTCTCTTTTATATTAAGTTTATTAGTACAATACATACTATCATTATGGGCTTTAAATTGGTTATTGGATATATTTTCCTTTTTTTAATTTGTGTGACAGAGTGGACGAACACCTTCACACCCGTCACACTTTTTTGTACTGATCAATTTTCGACATAAAAGAAGAACGTCCCTCCTATGTTTCTTCTTTGCCTTGCATTCCAAGACCCCGGGGTTCTCTTTCAGACAACCAGTGGCTCCATTGAGCTTCGGTCCTGCTGGGCCCCTACGGTTTTACTGACATTTCTTTGAGGCGCGCGTGTAACACTACGTGCCGTCGACGACTCGGGCTCAGCTCAGACGGTTTTAGCAAGGTTGAAATTTTGCAAAACAATAATTTATGACAATGGCAAAATCGTTATGGTCTTTCATTTACCTTCCCTCATCTATTTTAATTCGATTTTCAATCGTAACAGTAATAAATCGGTTTTACGATTAAAAAAATCTAGGGTTGATTTAAATACAATAAAACGCGAAGTAACATTAAATGGGACGATGGTAGCTAAATGAGTACTGAATGCTTAGCCTTGAATGAAAATTGACTTTTCTTTGTACTTTTAAATGAATATATTCGGAACAGTTGGACCATAATGACTTGAATAAACCTCTTTCGGAGGTCGATGATCGGTGACTGTAAGTATGTTTTAGTTCAAGCTTCTTTGTTACTAAGTATTTTGGAACAAATATAATACCTACTTATCTCTTGGTAAATAATGAACAAAGTAATTTTAGAGGGTTATTTTTCACTCGCCTATCGTCAACATCGAGCATGGTTTAAAAGCTTGTTACTGCATCAAACGCAATCTAACGCGATGTTTGACGAAAAGACAACCCGAAAAAAGAGAGATAACGCTTGAAAACTCTGTTAGCATTCTATAATTCCGTGATTTACTCGAATAAAATTGTCATCATTCAGAATCTTGATTAAATTTGCAAGACTTCTATTGTTTTACTTTTTTGACTTTTTAAATTTTTGAGTAAATTATGAAGTGTCAAAGTTCATGCAAGCAGATTTTCAGAGGTCTTTACTGGATTAGTTTTACACTTTATAAATTGATTTCAATAGAAGCTTAGATAATATCCACAAGATACTGTGTTTCCAAAATATCTAATGAAAAATGTGTAATAACGTCATAATCGCGTAAGAGCGGTTGTGTGAAAAACAGTGAAAATGTAGCCTGATAGCTACAACCTAGGGGTCCTTAAGTCAAGAGTGAATAGCTTACTTCTAGGCAAGCGTGCTCCATCATCGGCCATATCATCGCTTACCATCAGGTGAGATGGTGGTCAAACGCGAACCTATCAAAAACTGGGCAAGTGCTAGTCGGACTTGCGCACTGAGGGTTCCGTACAAACTTGAAAGGTAAAATGCGGTTTACGATTTATGACGTACTAAAAAAAAACTACTGACCAGATCTCGTTCAAACTAATTTTCGTTGGCAGTTTTTATAGTAATGTACATCATATATTTTTTTTAGTTTTATCATTCTCTTATTTTAGAAGTTAGAGGGGGGGGGACACACATTTTACCACTTTGGAAGTGTCTCTCGCGCAAACTATTCAGTTTAGAAAAAAATGATATTAGAAACCTCAGTATCATTTTTGAAGACCTATGCATAGATACCCCACACGCATGGGTTTGATGAAAAAAAAAATTTTGAGTTTCAGTTCTAAGTATGGGGACCCCCAAAATTTATTGCTTTTTTTCTATTTTTGTATAAAAATCTTAATGCGGTTCACAGAATACATCTACTTACAAAGTTTCAACAGTATAGCTCTTATAGTTTCGGAAAAAAGTGGCTGTGACATACGGACGGACAGACGGACAGACAGACAGACAGACAGACAGACAGACAGACAGACAGACATGACGAATCTATAAGGGTTCCGTTTTTTGCCATTTGGCTACGGAACCCTAAAAACCAAACCATCCAAAGGTTGTCTGTAAAAGACCGCCCATTGTGACACCCTATTAATTTTAAGTTCCTAATGTAATTTGTATTTTTGGTGTACAATAAAGAATATATCTATCTATCTATTTATCTATCAATAATAAAAAAAAATATATGTCGAGTTGGATGCCCTTAAGCACCTTCGTAACAAAGTATACTAACGTAAACTGCCTCAATCGTCTCGTAGTCACAAATGCGACTGGTGAGCGTGGGGTCCTGGCTTCGATTTTCGAGTAGGGCGAAAGTGTTATTGGGTTTTTGTGTATGCGTAAACATAGGTACACTGTCTGATCCTTTACTCTCATATTCTGATGGAACGGCAATCTGACACGACCGGAGAGAGACCAGGCGCAGTATGAACGGCTTCACGTACATTCTGAGGTACAAGACTGTCACACCACTAACTTACAAACTCCGGGCATTTTTTTTTCGGTGGGAACATCATCTAAAGACATCCCCCGCTCTTGGACAGAGCAGGAGGGTATGTCAGACTTTTACTGACTAAAAACCCACTCCTTGCCTTTCATTCCAGGGCCAAGTAGGCTTCGACTCTGCTGAGCCCAACTCCAGGCAGTAACAGTGAAATCCTACTGGAAAACCCTAATAGCATTTTGCCCGTCCTGGGAATCGAACCCAGAACCCCACGCTTAACAACCGTGACACCATAGAGGCAGTTCAAAGTTACTTGACACTTCGTTTTGAAGAGAGTAGTGGTTTCTCAGTGAAAATCACCACTGCTCTCAAAACGGTGAAGGAACACTTCACGAGGAAACCTGAATGTCGTTGAACCAAAAATTCAAAGTCTAGGTAACATCCGCCAACCTGACTGCCGCGTGGATCAACCACGTGGGCTATTTCTTCTCCTGAAGGAGACCTGAGACTCCCAGCAATATAATAATATAAGGCTGATTATCATCATCAATCATCATCATTTCAGCCGAAAGACGTCCACTGTTGTATATAGACCTCCCCCAAATGTCGCCATAATGGCCGGTCCTGTGCATCCATTGAATTCCCTCGACCCTCACCAGGTCATCGGACCACCTTGTGGGAGGCCTTCCAATGCTGCGTCTTCCGGTACGTGGTTGCCATTCCAGAACATTTCGTCCCTATTCGAACATCTGTTCTGCGAGCAATGTGCCCTGCCCACTGCCACTTAAGTTTGGCGATTCTTCGGGCTGATTATGCTATGAATATATTATACAATTCCAATAACTAAAAGTAATCTCTAAATAAAATAGCAACTCAAACATAATTTCCCAGCTATCCATTCCACGTAGTCTTGTTAAACAGAACAAACATACGGAAATTTGTACCTACTAAGCAGTGACTTGGCAATTTCATTGTGTGCCCAAGAATTATGATGTATGAGAAATCGGCATTTGCAAATCGTTTAACTGATACTAAGGAAATTGCGGACAATTTCGCGTAATAGGCTTTCATGCGGGAATAACGATCGACTAAGTGTATGGATTTTGTATAAATTATTACATATATGAAGATACCCATTAGGGCAGAAATTGGAATTAAATTATTGTGATTTTCGACTTCACTTTTTCGTTGAGGGTTAGCTTTCATATAAGCCCCCCTAGCCAAGTTACGACCATTTCGTTTCGATACTTTTGCGTCGAACGCCTCAAGTAGGCCACGCCTCTGATTCCTTTGTTCTGACCACGTGACTAAGCGTTGAGATGACGTCTGAACAAAGGATTCGGAGGCGTGGGCTACTCGAGGCGTTCGACGCAAGAGAATCGAAACGAAACGGTCGTAACTTGGCTAGGGGAGTAGGATTAATTATGATTTTCTTGTGATCAGCCCCAGCTGTGCACGGGTATTAAAAATAATTTATAATCACGCTTTTCTTTACTATAATAAGCATGTATTATATACCTAAACTTTCCTCATAAATCACTCTGTCTATTGGTAAAAATTGCTTGAATATTTATTCAGTAGTTTTTGAGTTTATTGTGAAGTAACAAACAGACACGATGGGGATTTTGCTTTATAATGTGTAAGAAAGATTTTAAATAGTTGCTAGATTTATCTCCTTAAACAAATATTTTTATGTGACTTAGCTATGAGAGCAGTGGCGGCCGAGTGGTAACGGCCGCGACTAACGAGTTGTAGGTCGCGGGTTTAAACCCAGCCAGGCGCATTACTTTGTGTAATTTATTTCATCACCATGAGAGCAGTCTCTCAAAAATGGTGAAGGAAAACATCGTGAGGAAACAGGCATGTCCTAGAACCAAAAATTCGAAGACATGTGACATTCACCAATCCGCACTGGGCCCGCGTGGTGGATTACGGCCTATTCCCTCTCCTAGGGAAAGGAGGCCTAAGTCAAAGGAACATTAAAAGACTGACTATGCTATGCTATGACTTAACTATAACAATATGGACATACTAGCTGTTGCCAATGCTAACGCCCGCGTGAAAGAAGGGGTAAATTTTGAAAAATCTTCTGTTTACGTCATAAAAGGAAACCTTGTGCGAAAGCTCAAATTCCACATTAGTCTCTACTTATTGTACAGCGACACTTCAAAACAACTTTCTCAATGTAATCGCTATAATATCCACAAAACCATAGCCATCTAAATAACAATTTTCATAACGGCCCATTTAATACTATTTCATAGTTAACTAACTCAGTGACTTGTAATAAAACTGTAAGCAAACGTCAAGTAGTTGTCGACAAAACGACAGTGTAAAAGAAAATGGATTTGACATTCCGATGTTAATTTGACATAACTGGTGGTTTTGTGAGCTCGGTGAAACGCTCTTTTATCTAGGAAATGTACGATTGTCTATTTATTTACACTTTGTTGTAATTATTGTTTCGAGATTTAGTTTTAGTATTTGTTTATTGTTTCTAGGTGTTGTGGTTTGTACTTACATACGAACATGGATGTAGTCTTTTAGAGAAAAGTGTTGCTACCTTTCTGATGGACTACGTTTTTTTTTGTTATGGCTTCTCTAGCTCAAGGGTGGAGCGTGAGGGCGTGTCAGACTTCCACTGACTAAAACCACGCCTGTGAATTGCCCTTTGTGTTCTAGGACAGTAGGACCAGTATCCCTTTCAGAAATTCCCCGCGGCCCTAGCGGGCATCGGCCCTGCTGGGCCCTTACAGTTTTGCTGACATCTCTTTGAGGCGAGCGTGGAACACTACGCGCCGTCGACGACTCGAGCTTGTTCTTTACTGGACGGCCGGACGGCGAACTACCCTTTATTGCTTTTCGTTCGCAAACCCGCACAGTGTTTCTCTGTTATGGTTTGTACTGAAATACATTAAAAGTGCTGTAACTTTTCTGATGGACTACGTTTCTCGAATCTGCCTATAATTCTATTATTATTTGGTAAATCATTTCACGCACAGGAGCGGTCATTGTGGCGACATTTGGGGGAGGCCTATTTCCAACAGTGGACGTCTTTCGGCTGAAATGATGATGATGATGAAATCATTTCACCACGGCGTATGGCCTTTTTTTGGGATATCGTCAAATAACTTCAACAAATAAAGGAGTGTCAAACTCTTACTGGTTAAACTCACCCATGTTAGTTCAGTTGCCCTTTGCTTTCCTGTGATCCTTTCGAACAATCTTATGACCTACAATTTTCATTTGTTTTTCATCAATATTAAGGGTCGCCGCACATGGGCCACCGGGCACAACCACATGACGCCGCCATCGGCATATTTCCTGTAGATTTCATACATTTTATATGGATTCGCCGCACACGGTTGACGCCGGGGGCCGCCACATGCTACAAATCGCCGCTGCTCGCTTCTTGTGGCCCGAACCGGCCACTAAACGCCGCCGCACGCCATTCACGCATTTAAACATTCGTAAGAGTCCATTATGATACTGGGCGCAAGGGTTAAAAAAAGAACCAGCCACCGGCCACGGCGGCGTTTGTGGCTGTGGCTTGTGGCCCATGTGTGGCGACACTTACATTCACCATTCAGTCTTTAATTTAGCAAAACATTAATTCTTCTCAAGCTAAGCTAAAATTGGAATGGTCATCGTAAATATTATAGAATCGAATTCGCAGTTAGTCATTAAATCCATTTGTTGACGGTATTTCTTGTTTATTAATTTTACTGTTTCCATTGACGTGTGTGCTTTAATTTATTTTTGTTACTTATTTTTTAATTATTTTTTTTTAACATAATGAATATGTACCTCATAGTATGTTTGTACTTTTTGTCAAACGATTTAGTTTTCTTTTATTTAATTACACTATGTAACGTCTAAGGTTTGTTAGCTGTAATTTTATGCATTACACACAAATAAATAAATAACGCACTGACTGGACAGGTCCACTCAAAACTGTGGTTCTTTCTTTAAAAAACCATCTCAGACACCGATCTGCATGGTTGTCATATGATTTGACCATTACATATTTGCTATATGGACTTTAAAAGAGACTTTGACCCCGGAGTTTGTTTCGGTGTTTCTTTTCAGAGTAGTCAGCTAGGAAACACCGGCCTCATCTATTTTAAAATGACGAAAAAATTTATGTGTAAAAGTGTTTTTGAAAACCTATTACGAAAACAAATATTATTTATCATATAAAAGAAAAAAAAAACATTAATTCAATATAATAAATTGTAATTCATAAAACAGTGCCAACATAAGTACCTACGTATTGCTGATTGGGTTTATTGAGGACAGCTGCTGCGGAAGCTAAATAAGAAATAGACCAAATATATTGATTTCTGATTGAAAGGTTACAGAATTTTAGAGGCCCGTAAACTATGACTTAACATCACCCAGTAGTTACGTGCAGTTTGCCATGAGTATTTTACAAA
The DNA here is from genome assembly GCA_905147345.3 of Mythimna impura. Lineage (NCBI taxonomy): Eukaryota > Metazoa > Arthropoda > Insecta > Lepidoptera > Noctuidae > Mythimna > Mythimna impura. Next base: position 13,088,360 of record LR990357.1, on the reverse strand, counting down.
CATGGAATGACACACAGTTTTTTCGGACATTGTTACAATATTCGAATCCTGAAGGAGGCGGCCGCAAAAGTGAGGGAACGTAGATCCTCACGCTCCAGCTGACGCGACAGAAAACACCCCAGGCGTCGGGAATCGCAGAACGACCTTCCGCCACCGTAAGCTCGGGCTTGTAGACGACGAGCTATGGGTAGCTCGCCGTCCGCTCGTCCTATAAAGCGTCCATTACACGATATATTTTGATGTCAGTTTTGCCACAGTCAAATATTTTGATTGACGAAAAACCTATCGTCTAATGCGATGACTGACGCTTGCATGACGAAAACATAATGGCTATAACATTCCATCATTCATGATTGATGGTCTTGATTGACGTTTGCATGACCGTGTAATTGACGCCTAAGGACCGAAGCCGAGTCGACGACGGAGCATAGTGCTCTACGCACTCCTCAAAGAGATGGCAGGACCATGAGGAATAATATGAAAGGGATACTCGTGGTCCTAGAACTCAAAAGGCAACTGGAGGTTTTAGTCAGTAAAAGTCTGACACTTTGACTGGCCTGTTGGTCTAGTGGTTAGTGGCCCTGACTGCTATGCCGGAGGTCGTGGGTTCGATTCCCACCCAAGACAAGTGTTTGTGTGATGAGCACGATCATTTATTCTGTGTCGGGGTGTAATTTATCTACATATGTATTTATTTAGAAATATGTAGGTATGTTTATCAGTTGTCTAGTACCCATAACGCAAGCTCTGCTTAGCTTGGGACTAGACGGCGTTGTGTGATAGTTGTGGAATATTATTATAATTCACTCTCTCACTTCACCCTAGAGCACGAGAGGCTATTACATTATTTCTAACCTCAAAAAAAAAAACACGAATCCTGTTGAAACAGTTAGTGCTAAAATACGAGTATATTTAAATAGTTACTAATGTAATCAGCTCGCGGGAAGGAAAGGCCTACTTGGCAAGGAAATTATTGCCGTTTATAACATTACTAAGGATATAATTTCTCGTCTGGTTAGCTATTGCCAATGATCATTGCTTTGGAATAGATAAGGTTTATCTTGTCATTGCATTTTAGTTACGCTAACTCGTAAACACAGTAAGTAGCACTACACTGAGATTTATTTATATATTTATTTATACGTACTAGTGGTCCCTACAGATGTTATCCTGTCCAAAAGCTGGCTTTTCGTCAAAAAACAAATGATAACCCGATTACAGCGCCACCTACCGGGCTTGCGGACGGCGAGTAATGGGTGGCTCGCCGTCCGACCGTCCGGTAACCGTCCGGACCGAGCCCAAGCCGTCGACGTCGAAGCCTACTGGGGCCACGGGTAGTGTGAAAGCGAAACCCGGGATGAAGGCAAAGAAGGAACAGGTGTGGGTTTTTAGTCAGTAAAAGTCTGACACTATCTCTCGCTCCGCCCAAGAGCGGGATTTGTCAATAGATGTTCTTCCCGGAAAAAAAATACCTACCGGTGTTTTTTTTTATTCTTGATAGGTTTGCGCTTGACCGCTAGCTCACCTGTGGAAAGCGACGATGCGGTCGACGATGGAGCGCGCTTACTTAGAAGTAACCTATTCACTCTTGACTTAAAGATCCCCGGGTTGTAGCCATCAGGAAACACAGATTCTGGCAAGGAATTCCACTCTTTAGCTGAACGTACAATGAATGTGTTCCCAACACGTTTTGTGCGTATAGGTGGGATGTCCACCATGTACCGGTGGCGCATTGCCGTACGCCTGGTGGTCCGATGATGGACCACCACCCCATTTAAAGATACACACAAAGTTTCAACCAAATCGGTTAAGCCGTTTAGGAGGAGTTAGGTGACAAAGGCACGTACAAAATTAAGATTACCCATGGTTTAATTTGATTAAACAGCTCCTAGCTTTACTTTTAGCATTGATGAATGTCACCCTGCTGGTTTTTGATAAGTATTGTAGGTGAAAAAAAAATTGTCACGTCTCATTCATCATCATCATCATCTTCCTGCCCTTGTCCTGTTTTATTTTGAGTTGGCTCAACACGTTTTTTTCTTCCATTCTGCCCTGTCACTCGTCACGCTATCACTAACTCCCTTTTCTTTCATATCACTTCTCACACAATCCATCCATCTTTTCTTTGGTCTCCCTCTCGCTCTCCGTCCATCCACATGTAAACTCATAACTCTTTTAGTAACATTATAATCATAAAATAATAAAGAATAATTTCATTTCAGTCAGTATAAGTAGGTAGGTTATGATGATTAATGTTTCCTCGCTAACGCGTTAAGCGCCATCTTATGCAAATATCTAACTGGTCACTATTGCTAAAACTAGTTCAACTTAGGATTTATAGGAGCACGGCTAAGCCTGATTAAATTCTAGCTTACAACCGGTGTAAAGGTGATACCTTATCGTGAACTGAAACTTAATGAGTTTTCGACACTATTTCTATACCGTTCTATATTACATTTCAACTTAAGAATAGCAGCCATAAAATTATAAAAGTAAGGTTTTTATTCAATCTGCTTAGTTCGCTCATTTCTCGCTCATCTTTCCGTAGTGCGTTTAAGGTAAACTTATATCAAACTATACCGACAACAGATGGACCATAGAGGCGACCCGGTGGACAGGACCCAGTGGCAAGAGACGACAAGGGAGACCTAAGAAACGCTGGGCAGATGATATTACAGCAATAGCGGGAAAAGAAAAAAAAAAATTGTTAAGATATTGTATAGTTTTTAAGGATAAGAAATAAAAGGCTTTATTATTATTATTATATCAAATAATAAATGGCTAACATATATAAATGGCTTATGTTACTCAGTGATAGAGTAGTATTCTACTGGTGAAAGATTTTTTTTAAATCGGTACAGCAGTTTTCGAGATAATTCAATAGAAACAAAAATACAAACCTTTCGTTTTTATTCATCTATATATAACCAAAATACCACTGATTAATCACGAAACCTCAGAAACTATAAAACCTACAAACTTAAAATTTGGCAGGTAGGTTCTTTATAAGGTGTAGACATCTGCTAAGAACGAATTTTCCGAAATTCACTCCCTAAGGGGACGAAACGGGGATGCAAAGTTTGTATGGAGAAACCGACTCTAACGCGGGCGGAGCCGCTGACAGAAGCTAGTTATTTGTGTAAATAATACAATAATATTATTAGTATTAAAGTTTGTGTGTTTAAATACTCTTTCAGGCTCAAACTGATGACCGAATTTGGATAAAATATGGGGTAGACATGCCCTAGAAAAGGATCTAGGGTACCCTTTATCCCAGGAGTGTGTTTTTTTTGGATAATTTTTTTTATTTTCATTTAGGCAAAGCCGCTAGTAAGAGCAGTGGTGGCCGAGTGGTAACGGCTCCGACTTACGAGTTGTAGGTCGCGGGTTCAAACCCAGCCAGGCGCATTACTTTGTGTAATTTTTTCATCACCACTGCTCTCAAAACGGTAAAGGAAAACATCGTGAGGAAACCGGCATGTCCTAGAACCAAAAATTCGAAGACATGTGACATCCACAACACGCACGGGGCCCGCTTGGTGGATAACGGCCCATTCCCTCTCCTAGAAAGGAGGCCTGAGTCCCAGCAGTGAACATTATAAGGCCGACTATGCTCTGCTATGCTAAAGCCGCTAGCAGAAGCTAGCAATATTATAAAAAGGTAAAAAATGGGTATGTTTATTCGTTCATATTTTTGTAATAAATTGTTTCTCGAAGAGCTGATCCAATTACGAAATCATTCCATTACGAAAGGTTTGCTGGGAGAAAATTCATTGTTGATTTAAGCTCAAACGCGAGCTTAACTCAACAATGAGTACCATGAGTACATAAAATTGTCAAATCACTGTATATTACGTTACAGTTTTTTTGTAGGGACAATAAGAAATTAAGAATTTCTTGATATAAAAAATTAAGCACTATAGACAGCGACGTCATAGCCTAGAGTTATTAAGATAATCGGTCTTGTAATTTTCCCACTGCCGGGATTCAGGCCTCCTCTCTGGGAAAGGGAATGGGCTGCAGTACACCACGTGGACCTAGTGCGGATTGCACTGCCATGCCGGTTTCCTCACGATGAAGGCAGGGCGTTCTGAGAGCAGTGGTGATTAAGTAAATGATATAATTAAGGGCGGAATTCACCAATAAAACTAATCGCGTTTTAACGTTTGGCTCGCATAATCGCATTTAGCCGCTGTCACTAATGTCACTTTTAAAAATACAACAAAAGAAAAATACAGACAAGTGACACTAGTGACAGCGGCTAAACGCGATTATGCGACCCAAACGTCAAAACGCGATTAGTTTTATTGGTGAATTCCGCCCTAAGTAATGCGCTTGACTGGGTTTAAACCCGCGACCTACAACTCATAAGTCGAGGCTATAACCACTGGCCCACCACTGCTCATTATTATCCCAAAAAAAGTAACAGTTCTTGCGGAACAGGCCAGATGGACAAAGCCACAGAAAAAAGCTAGTTCATATTATAAGTAATAACTATTACATTTTGAGTGACTGTGAGGTAATGGTAAGATAAGATCCGCAGAATACAGCCTACGAATGCGTTGCTTATTAAAATCGATTGATATTAAACAGCCCATTAAGATTACACGGACAATTTGCATGATTCTAATAGCCTAAAGGTTTTAGACAGAAGTGCAAACATTTCTAATTGCGGTGTCTAATAACAGTTTGTATAGTTTTGAGACTGAATGGTTTGTGATATCTGATATTGTAGTATCTACTTTGATGTAATAGGCTTAATGGTTGGAGTAAGGCTGAGGTTAGTCCGGTTTTAAGACTTAATACTTCGATCAAATATGTTTTTTTTTTTGTGTAGCGAAAATTTACCTAATTACTATGTGTTGGTAAAGATAAGCTTTATTTATAAGGAATATTTGTAATTTTAGATATATTAAATCGGAATAAAATTAGGAAAAAAAAATGACTCTCAAATGGACAAAGCAGTGATCGTCCTCATTAGTCGATGTTTTTTTTTTAGGTGGGAAAATCATCCAATGACAACCCCGCGCTCTTGGGTGGTGCGCGAGGGCATGTCAGACTCTTACTGACTAAAAACCCACTCCTGTTACTTCCTTGCCTTCGTCCCAGGTCCCTGGTTTTCGCTTACACACCACCTGTGGCCCCAGTAGGCTTTGACCCTGCTGGGCCCCTACGGGTTGCTGACATCTCCTTGAGTCGCGCGTGGAACAATACGCGCCATTGACGACTTGGGCTTGGTCCGAACGGTTACCGGACGGTCGGGCGGGGAGCTACCCATGGCTGGCCGTCCGCAAGCCCGCACCTACGGTCCCCATAAAGAGGTCTGGAGGGACGGTGGACTCGGGGTCGTCCGCCGTCACCCATCCAGCAAGACCCGAGGCGGCAGCGCGTAGTGTTCCACGCGCGCCCCTATTGGACGTCGCGGGGGGAGGACACCTCACACTCCCCCCGGCTTGAGGTGGCCCGCGTAGGCGGGCCGGCACTAGCCGGGGATCATGGATGGCGTATCAGCTCCCACGATCCCCGGTCCAAGTGTGGGAGGGAACACCGAGGTGGTTTTTAGTCAGTAAGAGTCTGACAGACCCCTTCGCCTGCCCCAGGCGAAGGACATCCATGAGGATTTTCCACACCGGCAACAAAAAAAAAAAAAAAAAAATGGTCCGAACGGTTACCGGACGGTCGGGCGGGGAGCTACCCATGGCTCGCCGTCCGCAAGCCCGCACCTACGGTGGCCGGAAATCGGGATCGGAATCACGGCGGCTGGGGCGCGGGGGCCATTGCCTCGCGCGTGCATGTGCGGCCTCCTCCATTGCTAGCATTACTGCTTCGCAGAAGGAGGTGGCCGCCTGCCACTCCTCCTCGCTCCGGACCATGGCATGTACTAAGGCCCGGCGCGAGAGATCGCTGCCGCCAATCGCCCCCACGAGAACACGGCGGTGCTCTGCCCAAGCGGGGCACCCCTCTACCGTATGCTTCCCTACTATGTTGGGGTCAGCCTCAATGCAGTCACCTCCAGTATTTTTTTATTGATGAGCTTGCACTTGAACTCGATGGTAGACTCTGATGGTAAGCGATGTTGTGGTAAATATCAGTATTTTGCATAGAACGATTACTGTTCTTATTTCAACCCTGTTACAGGTTGGGTAGCTCGCCGTCCGATCGTCCAGTAACCGTCCGGACCAAGCCCAAGTCGTCGACGGCGCGTAGTGTTCCACGCGCGCCTCAAGAAGATGTCAGCAAATCGTAGGGGCCCAGCAGGGTCAAAGCCTACTGGGGCCATGGGTGATGCGAAAGAGATCCCGGGAGCCCTGGAACAATGGCAAAGAAGGAACAGGAATGGGTTTTTAGTCAGTAAAAGTCTGACACTATCTCCCGCTCCCCCAAGAGCGCGATTTGTCATTAGATGATTTTCCCACCTAAAAAAAACCGTGTTACAGGTAAATATGGGATCTGGATGTCAGACAAAGAACAAAAAACAGCATCAGCAATCTTCGAGTATTTTTCAAAACTGCTTCTGCTAATTAAAACAACTGACAAACCTACTGCCATAAATATGTCCAGTTTACCACTTTGGTCCTTATTTTATTTCGTAGTTAACAATCTACCGACCACATAATTTTCCTCACTAATTATTTCCTTAATCAAAGTTAAAAAAAAAAAAAAAATATTTTTTCATTTTATTTTATTAATAAGCCACACCAACAATTTGTTCACAAAATAAGATTCTTGATTGAGTGTTCAGAGTATGGTTCCGTGTAAACAAATCAATAAAAGGCATGCATATCATTCACAGTGGTTGATTAAAATTACAAAATTACATATTATATATAAATTAAAATTAAATTAAAAGAGATGAATCGATTACGTTAAAAATTACAATAATTCAAATGTCAATATTAAAAAAAAATCTAGAAAATGATGCAAAAATATTACCTATTTTTGCATACGGAACCACTCGGTACATCTATAAAATTGGAATCACATATCGTGATTGCTACTTAAAAATGGAATGTCGACGGTTGCAGGAAATCAAATTGAAATTGTATATATGTTGGTGAAAATGTCGCTTCAAGGAGCCAAGCGATTCTGAACACATTTTTATTACAAATACGATTCTAGATTAAATTCAATGCATTATAATATAAATCGAAGATCTATCTTTGGGTCCGCTAATGGTAAGGGTAGAAAGTACCGAGGCATATATCTGAATGATTTAAATAAAATTTAATAATTTGTCTAGATATATTCAAGTATCTAATATTTTTTAGGAAACGTGATTATTTTAAAAAATATTGCTAGATTTTCAAACGTTAAAATCATAAAAATTCGTCTTATAAAAACAGGGAGCAGATAAAACTGTACCAATCAAGAAAATTATCATGGTATTAGTAACACAAATATTAATTGATAACTTATCTGTGCTAAAGTTATTAACCCAACAAAAATCTGCCTATTGGAAAATGCTAAACAACTTTGCCGAAAACACGAAGCCAAAACAGCCAACCTACTGAGGTACAGTCACATCCAAACATAAGTGCATACGTTGTCGTCACATCGACGTAGACCTCTAAATTACCTCCCCGATTGGCTTCGAAATATGAATGGTAAATTGGATGGCACCGTGGCCCCCACATGCCAGCTTTATGCCTACATGTACTGAACAATGCTTAAGAATATTCCATGAATGCAAAATAAGCAGCTAACAACGAAAACGTATTGTCTTTGTTCGTGTTTTCTATGATTATGTCATACTTTTTATTATTGAGTTGGAAATTTTTCATGCTGACTGTATTTTTAGTGGGGATTGGTTTGTTGAATCTGGGTCACATGTTATTGTTATTTTAGCAACAAATGGGATGAAATTTTGCAGATTAATTGCTAAAAAAATAACCAATACCTAATGCATTGTTCTTTCTTTTGATTACACAGTCAAACGGTTTTAAAATAGCTACTTAGCAATGCCCCTTCTTTATGATATAAAAGCACCATAATCATAAAACCATAAACAACTGCGTAATGTTTTATAACTGTCCTTAAAGATACACATCGCACCTATTTTTTGTTTACCCTCCAAAACTCACATAATAATTCAAAACAATCCTTCAAAAACTTCTATAGTCCCAATAAAACCATTATAAAGGCAGTTATCAAACTACAATAATAATTACGAACAAAAAGTGACAAGAACACTACTGAATATATCTACTACGGGCGAAAGGCCGCGTGGCAAAACTGGCTAACTTTTAAAACGTTATATGGCCGGTAATAAAACGTTCGTTCCGTACGAGCACAATACTTGCAGAAATATTTTTGAATACGGAATTAGGTTTGCCAAAAGCGCGGGGAGCAGATAAGGCAGAAAAAAAAAACAAATTTGTAACGGGTAAAGTTTTTGGAGGCGGAATGTCTCCCTTGGGTGCTGAATCTTCGTCGGCGTGGCTCGTAAAACGCGGGACGTGGGCAAGCGGGCAAATTTGTCCTGAGAGCGACCTATGACGTTTTGATGGAACGCTCCCCGACTGATTTCCCACACCCTAGATTCATATTCATAACGATACCTCCGCCAACAGTGACATATTTGACCCGAAACCTATCTAGGTCACCCTATCGATACGTGACGAATCACGCGAAATTGATTCGTTAATAAGTAATCTAACTTGTAACTCTCAAACAAAACAGCTTGTTAAAAATATCATTAAAACTAAAACTGTATTTCGAACTCGTATTCGCTACGAATGTCCTTTGCATGATGATCGCCTCTTCAAAAGAATGGCACCCGTGTCTAAGCTATCTTGTAGGAATTTTAAATTGGACGAATCGCTCAAATGTAAATGGTTTTCCTTTATACCCCATCCTCTCGGGCTGCCCACCCCCGTCTATTGCGCGCCTAGAGGCGACTGGCATACCAACACACACGCACACACCTATATGAAAGCCTACGTCGTATTTCACCAATGGATTTGGATCTCCTTGTTTGCATACGTCATCCGCGCAGAAATCTCATTTGCATAGCGTAGGGGGCGCGGGAGTGGGTCAGCTTATATTGGTATCGTTAAGCTGACACTAACACACACAAAGTTCACACACGCTCACATCTCATCTCGACATACAACTAGGAGTAATGCGAGTGTGAATACGTAAATACGCGTTGGAATCGCGAGTTCAAAAACGCGAAACGCAATAATATGTCTTCATAGTAAAGAGGTGTTGGGGATCTTTTTAAGGGACTCTAACAAAAGGGCGGGAGACGTTATCAGGGAAGGAGATCTCATGTTGTTGATGTGTTCTCTAAAATATATGTGGGATATTATATAGTCGCATAAATGTTATTTCATCCTACTTGAGATTTCTTCCCAGGAAAAGCATCAACTGAAATCAAAATTATTGTTACAATAGTTTTAGCTGTTTATATTGTTCCTGTAATTTGACAAAGAAGAAGATAAGTGTTGTTATATTCAATGTCGACGGTTAATTTTCGAGTCATTTGAAGTTGAAACTCTTAGGCGTGGGGTCCCAGTGCTCATACACTATTTGAAAATTTGTCCATATTTGAAAATTTGTTTTAAGTGTACCTATTTATTTACACCCCACGACTTTGCCACACGGAAGGAAAGTACTATAAATATTAAAGCCAACTGAATCATGACTTCATTTTTAATTTAAAAACAAAACGAACTGCATTCAAAGAAATTCTAATAGTCGTCTGACTGAATCAGGATCAAACCTGATAAATATGAAAAAAAAAAATGTAATTTTACTGTAGATATCAATTGAAAAGTTCAATCATTTACCTACTTTATTTCTAAATAACATAGCATCTAAAATTAAAGGGAGTTCATGAAATATTTCATAAGTACATTAAAATAAAATGTTCTGGATCTGTTGTAACTAAATCAAAAGAACAATTAAATGAATGAAATCAAATGGTGTCAATCAATGAAAATTGAATCAATGACCATCACATACTAAACATGGCCCATCGTGTGTGAGTTAGCCATAAAACATGGTCCAAGCTTCATTCACCTTTCTATTTTCCAATCACCGGCTATCGAGTTGAATGGTCAGGGATCGTAAACAGTTTAATGTGTGGGAGAGGTTGGCTAGTTGGCTAATTAATTAAAGAAGCCATCGCATTATCGTTACCGACCCCTGCTTGATAAGCGAGCGATGTATGAGGACAGGCTTGTCTGTGCAGCTAAATAGTCTAGAATTTATAATGGTTGCTTTAAAAGATTGGATTTAAGTTTTTTGGTTTGATATGAAGCCATGTAATTAACCCTTCATGCGTAATGAGGTGACCAAGGGAAATAATTATAGAAGGATTTTTTAGTAGTCAGTGAGATTTAAAGTAACGCTTTTATTTCCAGGTGGTGATTTTTAGCATAATTGAATAAGTTTATATTATTATTACATAATAAATTATTAATTAGAATCGATATTTTATAATTTAATTTAATATTTTTTTTATGTAAAATTTGCAGTGCTCTTACAGGGTGCATGTTTTAATACTGTGTCATGAAATTTGAATGCATGCCTAATAACCAGTGTTTTGCATGTCAGCAATTAAATAAATAATTAAAAAAGTAACCCTAACCTAACCTGCCCGTGTCGGGGTGCTTTAAAATTTACATCACCTCCTTCCCTGCTTTCGTCTTTTACACACTTTACCGGCTGCGCATTCGGTATTGTATATAATACCTAGGCAAAGTACAAAATAAATAATATTTCATACATTACCTACACGTTTTAGGTATTCTATACATTGCCTAGGTATTGTATAGAATACCGGATTATACAGATTGCTCGTAACATAAATATATATAGATTACGCACACTGAAGACGTTACCATATTTTTGGAAAGTATTTTTCCATTTTAAAATTTTATTTTCGCAAAAGTTAATAACAGTAACTAATATGTACCTACATATGAAATTTAAATATTTCACGTACTATTAATGTATTTCAAGAGACTGCCGTAAGCTATTATTATCTCAGAATGAATGTAAAGAAGATTTCGAAATCAACGTCAATTTACTTTTATCTCTCACAGAAAGTCTTAATTTTCAGGTTTAAAAATCTGCGTCTACTAAAAAATGCAATTTTGCGAATTGTAATAAAAAAATATATCTCAGTTTATTTATTAAAATATCTCAAAAATCAAACTCCGCCGCCCATGATTCTGCTATTCACCACTAGATGGCGCTACGTGTATTCATCCTCGACGGCCGTTTTATTAAATTATTTAATTTTGTAACACCGTTCACAGTTTTCTCATTACACTTATAAATATAGAAAATGCTATTTTCTTTTCCTCTCCCGAAGCGGGGAACTCTTCAGTTTAATGAACAAAGTTGTTTCTCCGTTCTTTTCCATTTAAAACTTTTCATATTGATTTCAAAGTTTATTTTTCATAACAATGAACTTGATTCTAGAATAATGAGTTCGATCGAACTGTTTAATTGAATCAGTTGCCAATAAGACTAAACTTGTTTGTTCGTCTACTTTGTTATTTTAAAAGATGTATACCTACTTACGTAGTTTTTAATGTGCTTACTGAAGGTTTACTTTTTTTAGAATTGCCAATTCAATTCAAATTCAAGTCAATATCATTCTGCTTTCAAAACAGGCAATTAATATTGCCTGTTTTGAAAGCAGAATGATATTGACTTGAATTTGACTTTTTGGGACAATTTATTGATAGGTTCGACACTTGGAAAAGCCTATGTCCAACAGTGGACATCTTTCGGCTGAAATGATAATGGGCTCGCGCTTGACCACTATCCACCCTGTTGGTAAGCAAAGATATGGTCGACGATGGAGCACGCTTGCCTAGATGTGACTTATTCACTCTTGACTTAAAGACCCCTAAGTTGTCCCTCCAGCTACCAGGAAAACAGACTGGCAGGGATTCTTTCACAAATGTGAAATCTATACAAATGTTATAAAGCTGAAGGGTTTGTTTAGTTGGTTGAACGTGCTAATCACAGGAACTCCTGGTTCGAAAAAAAAATATTTCTAGGTTAGATAGCCCATTTATTCGAGAAGGCTATGTATAATCACGCTACGATCAAAAACCACAGAAACGAAAACCGCAAGCAAAACCACAGGCGACAGCTAGTATTAGATAAACTCTAAAAAGTTTTCCAATCCATACAGGGGCCTTACCATAACATGATAAAATGTTAGTCGTGTGAGCGAGAGAGAGGGACGGAGCTACATAGCCTCTATAGCTCTATACCTTTAACAGTTCAGTATAGGTCATCAATTGTATGATTGGTCTAGTGGTTAGTGGCCCTGACTGCTATGCCGGAGGTCGTGGGTTCGATTCCCACCCAGGACAAACGTTTGTGTGATGAGCACAATCATTTGTTCTGTGTCTGGGTGTAATTTATCTACTATATAATATGTATGTGTTTAGATATATTTAAGTATGTTTATCAGTTGTCTAGTACTCATAAAACAAGCTCTGCTTAGCTTGGGACTAGACGGCGTTGTGTGATAGTTGAGTGAATATATTATATTATTGTATTATTAATGTATCGCGCTAAGAGCTCGTCGCTAAATTATCTCGACACGGGCTACCAGGCACCCATGACACGCAAGGAGTAAACAAAAGCAAACCGATTCAGGAAAATCTTCAAGTTCCCTTAACGGCCTACTGTTCCCCAAGAGGAAGTGGTAGAAACGCATTAATTTAATTTTATGGTTTTTGTGTCTGTCACATAACTAGTTGGTTGTGATTTGTGACCTCTCTAACGAGGAGGGCTTAATAAGTGGGACGGAGGTTTAATTCCAGTTGCCAACGATTATTTTTAGATAGGTTGCTTGCTAGAAAAATGTCATCAGAAAAATTTGTTAGTCAATTATTGTGAATAGCTAGGAGAGACCATTTTTTTTTGTAATTTGCGAATACATCAAATCATTTTTTCGCTCTGGGTTGAGAGAGACAAGACCATTTTTTTTTTTGAGTTTGCGAATACATCATATCATATTTCCCGCTCTGGGTTGTTAGAGCAACTTTTACTGACTAAAATCATCTATTGGACTTTTTTTTTAGGTTGTAAAATCATCTAATGACAAATCCCGTTTAGTTCCACGCGCGCCTCAGGGAGATGTCAGCAAACAGTAGAGGCCCAGCAGGGTCGAAGCCTACTTACTGAAGCCACGGGTAGTGTGAAAGTGAAACCCGGGGCCCTGGGACGAAGGCAAAGAAGGAACAGGAGTGGGTTTTGAGTAAGTAAAAGTCAGACTTTATTCATTTTATTATTCAGACACTATCTCCCGCCCTGCCCAAGAGCGGAATTTGTCATTAGATGATGTTATTATAACATTTGGCTACTTTAACTCACTAAAAGGTACGATTTTTTTTTAAGACGACAAAACTCAATTAATATGTTCTAAATAAGTCGCTATTCAAGTAATCTGAGGCGGTTGGTGATTGGTGAACCAAGTGTATCAGACTGCTTGAAATTTTTACTTGTTTGGAACTTTATTTATTTTCCCTCAAAGATTCTGTATTTTTTTTTATATAAAAACAATACAATACATTCATATGTACAGACATAGTTTGATGAAAGAAAAATAAATAAAACTTATTCATACTTTTAAAACTCTTAAGTGTTTATGGTACTTTGACAACAGATGGCGCTATGAGTCAACCCACATCGTAGTCAATAAGGAAAAGTCGGTTTTAGCTGTGCGCTACAAAATTCATTTTACTCACTTTGAATTAATTGTCATTGTACATTATTTACACAAGAGGAGAATCAAAAGAAGACTAAAATAGGAAAAAATAGAGAAAAAATAAATAGGAGAATTTATTTCACTCGTTCAGTCTTTCTATCAAAGGTAAGTCATATTGAGATGAAAACAAAAAAAACCAGTCAAGTGCGAGTCGGACTCACGCACGAAGGGTTCCGTATCGTCCATTAGCAAAAAAAGGCAAAATAATCACGTTTGTTGTATGGGACTCGAAAAACGATTCGTAAAAAGTTGAAAGAGTCTAGAGTTTAGTAGAATTAATGCCATACGTGGTGGCTCATTAATTTTAGTAAGCAACAACCTTAAGTTCAAAGAACGAAAGGATATTGTGAGCCTATCTGTTGAGCGGTCAGTTGAAATAGCCTGTATTGAATTGGAGCAGTTTATTATATTAAGTGTGTACAAACCCCCTTCTGGATTGTATGACTGCTTTGAAAAGGTAATGGATGAAGTTTTCCACAAGATTTCCAATTCAAACAAGTACATAATCACTTGTGGTGATTTTAATGTTAATTTATTAGAAAACTCAGGTTTACGTAGTAAAATTTTAAGTCTATTTCAGTCCTACAATCTTGTTAACTTATTTTTGGAGGCCACAAGATTAACTCCTACTAGTGCCACATGCATAGATAATATTTATACGGATGTTGTACCAACTCACAAAGAAATTATAAATTTATTAGATTCTGATCATTGTGGACAGTTAATTACTTTTCAAAACCAAAAAAACATAGTGGCTAAAAAGAATATCACTGTTAACCCTAAAACTGCAAGTCGTTTAGAAACTTTTAAAACTAAACTCGTTAATAATTTACCAGACTTGTCTACATATGATGATCTCAATAACCAATATGAAGGTTTCTTTAACATGTACTGTAATCAATTTAATTCTACTTTTATACCTAAGACTATTTCGGTCAATAGTAACGTTTCGTTCTGTGAATGGGCTACCACTGGTATTCATAAAAGTAGAACTCGGCTTTACGAATTGTATGATGAAAGGGTTCTTGTTAATACTGCTGAATTTAGTTCATATGTGCGAAATTATTCAAAATTATTTAAAAAAATTTGTTCTATAGCGAAATCGCGTTATTTGAGTTCCAAAATTAAAAACAGTAATAATGTAATTAAAACTACTTGGAATGTTATAAATAGTGAAACTGGAAAGTCTACAAGACCATCTAGTGACTATAAACTTATAATTAATGACAATGTGATCACATCGGACTCACAGGTTGCCGCGGCTTTTGAGAACTTCTTTTCAGAGATCCCCATATCAACAACAAAATCTCTGAACTCGTCACCCACTGCTGCAGAGTCTCTGCTTAAAGAAAATGTTAAAGTTTGCGATTCTGATTTTAATTTCGAACATGTGACTTATGTAGATATTATTAAGACGTTTAACTCCTTGAATGTAAAAAAGACTGCAGATTTATGGGGTAATTCTGTGGACGTTGTTAAGTCTATAATCCACATTATAGCTCCTTCTTTAGCTTTTATTTTTAATAATTGTATTGATCGCGGTGAGTTTCCTGATCTAATGAAGAATAGTAAAATAATTCCATTGTTCAAAACGGGTAGTACATCTGACCCCACGAATTACAGACCCATTTCAGTGCTACCCACTTTTAGTAAAATATTTGAGAAACTTATTTTAGAGCAACTACAAAGATTTTTTAACAGACATAAATTATTGCATACCAAACAATTTGGTTTTACAAGAGGTCGTTCAACAACCGATGCCGGTGTTGAACTTTTAGGACATATTTATAATGCATGGGAAGACAAATGCGATGCCCTGGGCATTTTTTGCGATTTGTCAAAGGCCTTCGATTGCGTTCTCCATGAAACATTAATCAGGAAACTACACCATTACGGAATCCGGAACTCCTCCCTGGATCTTCTTACATCTTATCTGAGTGAAAGGATTCAGAGAGTTGATGTAAACGGAAAAAGATCTCCTGGATCTGTAGTAAAAATGGGTGTCCCTCAGGGTTCAATTCTTGGCCCATTTTTGTTTCTTATATATATAAACGATTTACCTTACCTCATAAAGGATAACCATGACATAGTGTTGTTTGCAGACGACACTTCACTTTTGTTTAAACTTAGACGTCAGCAGCCGGTTACTGACGATATAAATATAGCACTTTCAAAAATAGTACACTGGTTTGATGTAAATAACCTTCTACTTAATGAAAAAAAAACTAAATGTATAAAGTTTACCATGCCTCAGGTTAGGCAAGTAGAAACTAGTGTGCAAATAAAAGGTAAAGAGTTGAGTCCTGAAGATAATACAGTGTTCTTGGGCATAACTCTAGATGCTAAGCTGCAGTGGGGCCCACATATAGACAAATTATCAAAAAAACTTAGCTCTGCAGCATACGCTGTTAGACAGATTCGAAATTTAACTGATGTAGAGACTGCCCGTTTAGTTTACTTTAGCTATTTCCATAGTGTCATGTCGTACGGTATTCTACTGTGGGGAAATGCCGCCGAAATACAGTCAATTTTTGTATTGCAAAAAAGGGCTATTCGTTCTATTTACAAATTAAGTCCCAGATACTCCCTCAGAGATAAATTTAAAGAAATCAATATAATGACTGTACCTTCACAGTATATTTACGAGAATATTGTGTATGCACATAAAAATATAAACATGTTTAAAAAATACAGTGATGTTCATAATTTTAATACTAGGAACAAACACAAATTTGTGGTTCCTACAACCAGGCTGAAAAAAATAGGGGGCTCATTTAGATGCCAATGTATACCCTTCTATAATAAACTTCCTAGTCATATTCAACAACTAAGCCTTAATAAATTTAAATTATTTGTAAAGAGAAAACTTTGCCAAAAGGCTTTTTACACTATAAAGGACTATGTTGAGGACCAAAAGGCTTGGGATTGACCTGCTCCAGTAGGTACGCACTGTTGTCTTATTATTATTATTTTTTCTTTTGTTTTTATTTCAATTGTGCTTTTTATTATTTATTACAATTCGATATTGTAGATTATTTTTACTTTGCAATTTAACTTTTTTTTTTTTTCTTCTTCTATTAATTTTTGACAAAAATGTTTACTTTGCTAAAGTATTACATTTTGTAAACTACCTATATTTTTCCTTTTATTATTGTGAACGTGAGGACTATGTTGATTGTTTTTTTTTTTTTTTTTTTCCTTTTCAGTAATTTTTGATGTGTCTGGCAATTTGAGTATTTTCTGCGGCCTAACCAAATGTCCTTTCCTTGGTATTGTTCGTCAAGTCGTTGAGCTCCTTAGTAGTCCTGAGTTGAGCTTTACGAATACTGACAAATGCTTGCACTGACTGGACAGGTCCACTCAAATCTGTATGGTTCTTTCTTCAAAAGACCATTTCAGACAAATCTGCATGGTTCTCATGTGATTTGACCATTACATATTTACTGTATGGACTTTAAAAGAGACTTTGACCCCTGAGTTTGTTTCGGTGTTTCTTCTCAGGGTAGTCAGCTAGGAAACACCGGCCTCATCTAGTTTAAAAATGACGAAACAAAAAAATTGACGTGTAAAAGTGTTTTTTAAACCTATTTACAAAATAAATATCATTTATCATTTATCATTAGAGAGAAATCGTCATAATATGCACACTGCCGTATCTTTTTTTTTGTTAACTTACAAGTTTGATTTTTTCACAGCTTCAAGGGACCGCAGACCTGAGTATATGTTTTTAATTTCAACTCGATGCCTCCACGCGTTTCCGAAACAAAGGATCTTGACTGTCAGACAGACAGAAAGACAGACAGACGGACAACAAAGTGATCCTATAAGGGTTCCTTTTGAGGTACGGAACCCTAAAAACGCGCTAAGTACACTATTCCAAAGGTGGCGTGAAACCGTGTACATATAATGACGATTACCTCTTTCAACTTTTTTAATCATTATATCTCAAAAAAGGTGGATCTTAAGAAAAAAAAAGTTATTAGACATTTTTGTTGATAATTAATTGATCTACAATTTTTGTCTCAACTAATTTTATGATAAAACTTACCGTTTTGTTGAAAATCGCGAAAAACTCGTTTTTGTTACCCCGAGTATTTTTTTTATAGGTGTCGGATCGATGAGGACTTTTTAGGTTTAATTTATGATGGTGTTTTGAACAATCCTACCAATTTTCAGCTTGGTGCGAATTATTGTAACCTTACCCCTATTTTTTGGTCTAATTTGACTGAACTAAAACAATACCAATATTTACTTAGGTAAGTAGATACATATCTATTATTTTTCTTACATTTTGGTTGAGTATTTAATTTTTTATTTTTTAGGTTTAAGTGAATAATAAAAACTCAGAAATACTTTTTTAAAATCTGGCTGGTAGCATTTCATTTGATTTTATTTATTGAATATTTGTTAAAAAAGGTAAGTAATTTTGATATTTCGTTACATTATTGTTGATTTTATTCCGTATAAATATATATATATATATATATCAGCGTCTCGTCGATATTGATTATTTATTATCAATGTTTTAGGCTTCCATGTAAGTATTGATTTTATAGGTTTTCCGATATATCGTTGCAACCCTAATTGCAGTGCTCAGAAAACCATTATTAACTTACTGGTTTCTACCACGAGTAACCAGTCTAGTCATGGTCGCAATGAGTTAGGAAGCAATATATTCTAACCTTCACTGGTAACCCTACCAACACTCGTAGTCGTATAACATCGCTAAAAGATAGTACGGTACAGACATAAACGGACAGCCCATTAAAGAACGCTGAGAGCAAATCAGAAAGCACCTCATGTGGGTGCTTTATCGCCAAACAAAATACTTATTCGCGACAACAATGAAATGGTGGAGATGGGTTAAGCTCGCGAATAAATGATGGGTCGTTTCTACAGCACCCACTAGTGGCTGAATCTACTATAAAATAGGCTTAGAACCATACTTAAAACGGTTTTTTTTTTGAGGTGGGAAATCATTTAATGACTTCTCCCCCCTCCAGAGTGGGGCGAGAGGACGTTTTGGCACAACGACACATTCTGTGTGTCTCTCATCCTTCGGATTTCCGCCACTCTCACCAGGTCATCGGTCCACCTTATGGAAGGCCTTCCAACGCTGCGTCTTCTGGTACGGTCACCACTAATCCTTTAACCTTTCGTCCCCATCTGCGAGCAATGTGCCCGGTCCGCTGCCACTAAAAAGTTTAGCAATTTTTCGGGTTACGGTGCTATAGTTTTACGTAGGTAAGCACCTACATTATTTAACTCTTTCTCAGTCCAGTAATAAAATTCAAATAAAATCCCATATTCGTCATGATAATAATATTCATTAAAACGTCAAACCAAAAATTAATCGGAACTCGATCACCCAATCTTCCCATCACAGATATCGTGAACATTGACACTGAATCATTCCTTTAAACATTCCAACAGAACATTAAACAACACGAACGAGACGAAGATATACACATCTCTTTCACACCTCTTGTTTCTTACTACACCCATTTATCACTATTTGAATAAATTCAATATGTACATTGAATTGCGTGTAATTAATGGTTTTATTCGTTTAGCACTTAAAACGCTTTAAGGGCGAGGTGTCCAAACATTTGGCGTCTCTTTCTTTTCAGGAAGGAAGAAAGGGATGAGCGATCGCACAAGAACTCCCGCTGGTTTAGATCATTAATATTGATTTGTGGTCAATCAAAGCTCTGGAGGATTTCACTTTTAATGTTATTATTTTTTTGTCCTACGCCTCCGATGGTATGGATTTAAGTATCCTTCGTTAGCCGGAGGTAGTTTTTGTTAGTCTCAGTTTTGTCGCTAAAATTATTATAAGTATTTCACATGTCAATTGTTTAAATCGCATGCTTCATGATTCTTCTTTTTTACTAAAATTATACAATAGAATAATTCATTTATTTCTTTATCTAAAACAGTCGGAGTCCTTTGTTATAACTGTGCATTTGGCTGTCCTTAAAAACATCTTTATATTCAGCTAATTAATAATCATAAATCTACAGTTATAGCCAATGACACTGTTGAAACAAAATTAATTACTAATACATACCTATTTAAGATTCTGATGTAATAAAATTAGCATACCTATTCATCAGAAATGCAAATTAGCTCAACAATTAATCATTGCACACAACCTGTTTATAATATTCAAGTTCAATATCAATGGTAAAATTAGAAACAATTGTACAATCGAGACCAAAAGTGCTAAGCATACTAGTCAATAATATTAAGTGTGGAGTCCTTATACCCACTTAAACAACAAAGCGTAATGATTCCACTCGACAAATAAAAGAGAGTACAGTCACTAGTGATGTCTACTTTTCTGACGGAATTCCGGGATTGCGATTGTGAAGGGGCGTTAGTTTTACAAATTCAACCTTTCCTGCTCCATCCCATATATGTGCCTCTTAAATTAATTTCAATCAGTTGTTAAGCAAAGTTAGGTTTTAAGACCATTTTCCGGGTATTTGAAGTGTAAGACGTCTAACTAAAGTTAAAGCTAAAACGAAACCACTTTTTAGAGAACTTGACTAAATGCCGTTGTTTATATAGGTATAAAAACCAATACACAATTTGTTATAAAGCACTGATTCAAACAATAAACGTATTTATATTGTATTGAAGAAAAAGGCTTTAGTTTCATACCGGGACACAACTGCCCCTTTCCCGGAACGTCCCACTTAAACCAGAACCACCACAACACTAGTACAGTCATACTCAGCGGTGAGCAATGACCGCGTCCGACAATCATTAACAATGCAGTGTCTTATCTAACTGAATATAATTAATGAAAGCACCACTCGCTGTGAGTGTACCATACACTTATTGGCACGTGAAGTTCTTTGTGATTGGTGATAATAATTGTGGTGATATGGATTATTGGTTAATTGGTGATTATGTATTTTTGGGGACGAAGGGACAGTTTTAATTAATATCAACGATGACGGTTATAAATGTTTTAGATTTGGGTATGAGAAAGAATGAATAACAGAGATGTTTTATATTATTTTTTTGTGGGAAATCATTAAATAGTTTCTCTCGCTCTGGGTGGAGCGAGATTGGTAGTGGGCGACCTGGACTAGACGATATGGCAACACTTGAGTGATGCTTCTGTTCAGAACGTCTTTCGGCTGAGATGATATCAATAAAGTTAACCTTTATGTAAGTAGACCGTATTTCACCATGCGGGCACAGTATAGATATATGGAACAGTACGGAAACTACCTACAAATATTCGAAACAGCACACTCACACAAACATACGCATCGACGAGACTCCGTGAGCCGTTTCGATCATTTGTAGGTAGTTTCCGTACTGTTCCTTATATCTATACTGTGATGCGGGTCAAGTGCCGAATATTAGATGTCACATGTCTTCAAATTTTTGGTTCTAGAATATGCCGGTTTCCACATGATGTTTTCCTTCACCTCCATAACCCAGTTACTGGGCAAC
The DNA here is from genome assembly GCA_905147345.3 of Mythimna impura. Taxonomy (NCBI): domain Eukaryota; kingdom Metazoa; phylum Arthropoda; class Insecta; order Lepidoptera; family Noctuidae; genus Mythimna; species Mythimna impura. The sequence goes on along the minus strand of LR990357.1, from coordinate 13,067,143 downwards.
ACTATACTCCTTGGAAAGACTGATGGTCCGCCTTTCTAGCTTCTAACTACCTGTAACGACTGTCAAAATTTTACAGCCGGAATCAATGACTTTATGTGCTTTCCAAGGCATAGGGTGACAGTAATATCCCAGATAAACTTGAAAAGTACATAATGAATTGAAAAATTCATATTGGCGCTTGCTCAGTTTCGAACCCACAACCTTATGTATGAGAGGCGGACGCCATAAACACTAGGCCATCACGTCGCTTTAAAAAAAATCTCAGAGCTTAGTGATCAAACATCTCCATCACACCTTTCTGCAAATGGCACACCCAGGCGATTCTTCTTTTTCTTCATATTGCGTTTCGATCTGACTCAAATCTGATCCGACCAATAATTAAACACCTGGACAGCTCTATCGTTAGCCTCGTATGAGTCGTGGAAGGCACAAGTAGTTGTACATGCTGGGCAAGAAAGTAGGTGACAGGATATGTCCTGTGGAGGGGCTCCATACTAGCACTATATTTGCGATGTGTCAAGGATCCTCCATTTAGCCAGATTATCTCTGCAATGAAAATAATCCATACTTAATAATATTATAGATAGTATTATTATTGTAGATAGTGTCTCAATACTGGTAGATAGTGTCTCAATACTGGAATATTACTAACATTAGTTATAAGTTAATTTCTTGTTACTAACAATTTTATGGACTGTTTTGTCTGAAATAAAATATTTTTTTTTTTTTTTATAAATGTGAAAGTGTGTGTGTCTGTTTGTTTGTTTGTCCGTCTTTCACGACAAAACGGAGTGACAAATTGACGTGATTTTTTAAGTGGAGATAGTTGAAGGGATGGAGAGTGACATAGGCTACTTTTTGTCTTTTTCTAACCCCCCCACTCCCCTAAAATGGGGGGTGGAAGTTTGTATGGAGCGTTCCGCAATTTTCAAGGTAGAAAGCTAAAAATTGGTGTGCGGACTATTTGTGACTAACAAAAAAATCCTGCATCATTTTTTTTTGGGAATCTGCCCCCAACCCTCAAAAGAGGGGGTGAAATTTTATATGGGACTTTTCGCAATTTTTAAGGTAGGAAGCTAAAAATCGGTACACAGGACTCTTTGTTACCAACGAAAAATACCTGCCCTATTTTTTTTTTGGAAATCTATGCCCAGCCCCTAAAATAGGGGATGGAAATTTGTGTGAGACTCTCCGTAAAATTAGTACAGGTTCTATGATACAAACGAATTCATACTAATATTATAAATATGAAAGTGTATGTGTTGTCTATGTGTGAGTTCTCTTCTGTGTTCTAAATCAGGAAAGGGGAACCATGTTACCCCGAATTTAACGCAAGCGAAGCCGCGGTCAAAAGCTAGTAAACCCATAAATCCGACCTCGCTACCAAACAGTTACACAAGCATTAAGACAATTCATTACTAAAATTAATAACAAGCTATCAACCAACCAAGAGCTCACGACTGCCTTCATTTAATACATAGCCCTTTATTGACTTAAAACCTTGAGCTATGGGGTGCTAACTATTATTTGAAGATGAATAATGAAACAGAATCATTGGAATTATGAGGTTGCACATTCCTCTGACCTTCGTGATGGCGTTTCGTTGTGTTTACTCATATTCCTTGATGGATGATCCTAGTTTTGCAGTTTCGCCTTTTGAGGAATGGACTCATGTAGATCTTTGAGTTTGTTTACTGTGGGAATGAAAAGGATAAAAATAGCAGGAATGGCAATGATATTGATGATGGTGTGATTTTTTTTTTCATATTCATTTTTTTATTTTTCATTTTTTATATTTTATTAAACACATACATATACTCGTATTTTTTTTTGGTTTTTACTAAAATCATAGTTATGAAAGTATGTTTGATACCTGTAATAAAAACGCAATTTTTATCTGGCTTTCGATCTGTTTGTTCCGGTTAATCTTTAAAACAGCTGGACAGATTTTTTTTGACGAAACTTTTGCCAGTTTGTAGCTGATGTTATAAGAAATAGGTAACCTAAAAAAAATTATACCAAACAGCGATGTGCTATTTTACGAGTTAGACGCGGACGAAGTCGCGGGAACTAGCTGGTCATGAAATAAATGTTGATGTCATGAAGCCTTTTGTTATTGGAATGGAAGATTAGCTGGTTATATTTGAGGACAATAAAACTGACTATTGTATGTATATCTTAAATTGTACTTACATAAGTGTTGAAAAATCTTCTCCTTTTCTCTTCTTCCCTTTCCTAGAAAGAGGAGGCTTGAGTCCCAGCAGTAGGAACATTAAAAAAAGGCTGATTATGCTAATTGTTGAAACCAATCAATACTTAAACTAGATTACATTATTATCAATGCTAATCTTTATATCAATAAGAATTTAGAAAAGTTTTAAAAAGTACTAGGTACCAGACATAAAGTAAAAGTAATTTTAAAAAAGTAGACAAAATAAATCAAACAACTTCAAACTACTTTACAAAATCAATTAGACAAAGTATAGTCTTCAAAATCGCATATCAATAAAACAGCGAAAGGATCCTGCGCACCCGCAACCAAACTATTAACTCCGCCAATATTTAGTTAGCATGAATATTTCACGGTTTAAATCAATTAAAGTGACATTTTAGAAGTTTGCTCGAACAATGGACATGAATCGGGTTCCTTATCACGTTCAGATATAATTAATGGAGCTTAGAACATTACACAATTAGAAACTATAAACTTTGATGTATTGTTGCATTATTTAACATAAATTAATACGTTTACTTGTTGAAAATCGTTGCGACAGTAGTTATTTATTGCGTTGACGTAATATTGTGTAAATTAGCACCTTTGTAACTGGTATTTACTGGTCAGTTTTTGTTGTTGCACCCAGTAGTTCAGGATTCTCGTGATTTTCATTAGATATATTATACTCTATTCGCGATAGCATTAGACAGACATTATAATCAACTTATATACCAACTGATATACTTAAATGAATTCATTTGAACTATCCATCTTCTGAATTTATGAGGCTTTTAATTAAATAAATTGTTTAGTTCTTACTTATACTACTAGTGTCCATGTTAAAAACATAAAAGAAGCAGGGGTTGTGTGTATTATGCTTATGCATATGTTCTGTAAGGAGGAAACGCCTTTAAAAAAAAATTGTTTGAAATAAAGTTGTTTATTTAAAAAAAATTCCATTTCATTTACCTATCTAAGTTTTAAGTACTTACTTACCTTACAATAATCAAATTTATCTAATTATGTAAAGTTAAAATTTTATATTGAAACCATTATTTGTATTTATTATTTTGTTTGTATTTATCTCGACAAATACATGTTGCGCACACCTGCTTCTATGAAACTCTTTTGTCTAATGCAGAAGTGAATGGATACCCCAGTTCAAGACGATAATAAATATCGAGAGAGAGTCACCATGGCTCTGGAACGCATGGGGCATCTGACAGAACACTGGTAGGTTTTAGGCAGTAGACAAATTGTCTGACACTCTGGTTTCACTCAGAACGGGAAAATTTATTTGATGTGTTCCAAACCAAAAAAAAAAAACAAAAGACGTTTATAGAGACAGGCCATCTTTCGATTCTAGATAAAGTGTCAACACAAGTCGGTTATAACGACTGTTGACGTACAAACCGTATAGGATTAACCACATGGCGTATTTAGTATACCGCATGTCGAATTTGGACTTCAACTATCTTAAATTCGTTAGTAATTTATTTTGTTAACATCTCATTTATTGAGAGTTGTAATTATTCATATTTTTCTGGTTTTTTTGTACAGCCTCTTTTTATAATGTGAATGTGAGAACACTGTAGACTCCACGAATTCTTTGATTACTTCCTATTACGACTCACTTTTTTTAATATGGTTATTTTTATTGTGCTTTTGGGTACAATATTGACTTTTATTGGTCTACACTGTTCTTACATAATATCTAATAATACTGTAATATGAAAATATTTTATACAACCACTCTTTTTAAAAAAGTAACCATGGAGTTTCTTGCCAGTTCTTCTCCATAGGAAACGCCCAATTTGGAACCGTGCACTAGCTTCTGACGTTTTATAAGTGACCATGTTATGTGAAATAAAAATATTTTTGATTTTGATTTTGATTTTGAATGACGTACATTTTCGACTTTAGAATTATTATGCACCAGGAATAACTGTTACACTGATTACTAGGTCCTTCCACATACTGTGTTTTTATTTAAATAAAATATAAATCTACACATATAATTTAAATATTAATTCCTTCTTAATACTGCTTCTTAAATCTTTTTAATCCTCAGGAATATCAATTCTTCTCGTGAATTCTATAGATTTTAACACGAGCTTATCTGATCTGTCATTGATATCTCACTAATTCATTTTCATGTCGTTGGCATTTATAATTATACTAAAATATTTCATGCTTGCCTTTAATATTCGGAGCACTTTAATTGGTATTGCTGTTCGAGATAAATTTTGTCATTTGTTTCAATAACTTGTAAGTTATTCGGTACATTACGAGCCACTTGATTGCGAAGAATCGAAATTATTCTTCATTCGATGTCTGATGTTCTCATTAATTTTATTGAGAATCGATTGTCGATTTGCTTTGCTGAAATTTTGATGATGGGACTGACTGATTTATTAAACGTTTTTGCAGTTAAAAAAAATCATCAACTTTACGATCTACCTGATTGAAAGAGATGTCAATAATTATTATATATATATGTATTATTATGTAGGTTTGTACCTTCTTATAAGTATTAATGGTAGGTACTGACAAAATGAACTCTTACTTATATTTTTGTAATAAGTACATAATAATATTTAAAAGTGTGTCCATGGCCTTTCTTGCACTTTCTTCTCCATACAAATCTACGCTTCTACTACGGAATGTTCTATTCAGGTTCAGCTTTCTGGAGCCTGACCATGACGTGTTAAAATTTCAAGCGTGAGAGCGATAAAGAGGGATTTATTTTTTTCGATGGGAAAATCATCTAATGACATCCCTCGCTCTTGCGTGGAGTGCGAGATAGTGTCAGACTTTTACTGATTAAAAACCCACTCCTGTTCCTTCGTTGCCTTTCGTACCAGGGCCGAGTCTTCCTTTCAGAAGCAGGCCCTTGGCCCCAGTAGGCTTCGACCCTGCTAGGCCCCTACGGTTTGCTGATATCTCCTTGGGGCGCGCGTGGAACAGTACGCGCCGTCGACGACTTGGGCCTGTCCGGACGGTCTCCGGACGGTCACGATAAACAGGGATGGAGTTGTACATCCTTTAAATCTCCATCCCTTTAACAGTTCAGTTTAGGTCGTAAAGTGGATCGCTTTAAGAGCTCGTGGTAAGGCTTCTGATTGACCGATTCATTTTTGATCATTCAAATGTGTCTGTAAATGGTTTATATAGCATATTCAGCCTTTTTAATGTTCCTACTGCTGGGACTCAGGCCTCCTCTCTCTAGGAGAGGGAATGGGCCGTAATCCACCACGCGGGCCCAGTGCGGGTTGGTGGATGTCACATGTCTTCGAATTTTTGGTTCTAGGACATGCCGGTTTCCTCACGATGTTTTCCTTCACCGTTTTGAGAGCAGTGGTGATGAAATAAATTACACAAAGTAATGCGCCTCGCTGGGTTTGAACCCGCGACCTACAATTCGTAAGTCCGGGCCGTTACCACTCGGCCACCACTGCTCCCACCAAGTAAATGGTTTAGATTATATATATTCACGTTTCAGTAGACACTATGTCGAAATATATTATTAACTAAAAGGTAATGATCACTTTCAAATGAAGCATTTACAATTGAAAAGAAATCATTGAACTGCACTTTTAAACAACTTATCTTTCAATTCGAGTCCATTCAACTGAAGGCATACACAACTGCCAGCGTTTCAAAGAATTGAGTACAATAGTATGGACATCTCAGATCTTATCTATATAAAATTCACTTTTTGCCATAACAATAACACGTTGATAAATTCCCGCATCTGCACATAAGGCCAGGTATCCACTTTTAAAAACATAATTAATCATTATATTTTGTTTGACTACGGTTGACAGCAAAAATTAATTAACATTCCATGTAAAAAAATACAAAAAGGCCAATCAGGTGTCTCCGTGAGGGTACGCCTACATTCATTCAATTTATTTTGTGCACAGACAAAGATTATTACGCAGAGATGCCTAATTTTATTTTAATGTCTATAGTTTTATGGCGATCAATCTATTGAAATGACATTCAATTATTTTTATTTTATCTAGTACTCGTTTTTTCTCGAGGCTATACTCTTGCGGTCTATCTTTCAATAGCATACATTTTTACTGTGTTTTTTCTTCTGTGGCCTATACCTCACGGAGCACTCGTTTTTCTCGTGGTTTTACTCTCGTGTGTTTCTCAAGGAGTACACAATTTTCTGTTGCTTACAGCTTATGACAACAGTAGCAGCAAGTAGCTTTCCATCAGTGAACAAATTTTCGTAATTGGGTCAGTACTTCCAGATATTAGACAGCAAACAAACAAACTATTAAACAATTGATATTTTGCATCTCCAATAAAATAAACGTCAGCGTACTTAGCCTTAAATTGCTTTTGAGAAAATTCGCTATTACACAACAAAAAACTAAGGTTTACTGTTGCTGTAAAACACAAAATTGCTGTAGAGAAAATTCACCATTACACAATAAACAATGGCTTGTTTGTTGTGTAATGGTGAAATTTCTCTAAAGCAATTACAGTAACCTTGGGGCCCAGCAGGGTCGAAGCCTACTGGAGCCACGGGTAGTGTGAAAGTGAAAACCGGGGCCCTGGGACGAAGGCAAATAAGGAACAGGAGTGGGTTTTTAGTCAGTAAAAGTCTGACACTATCTCCCGCTCCGCCCAAGGGTAGGATTTGTCATTAGATGATTTTCCCACTTAAAAAAAAAGTAGGTTACTGTTCCTTAAAGAAATTAAACCTGAGACATAACTCGACACAACTATTCCCTACCCTAAAACCCTAAAACTATCACTCCTCAAAGACAATAGGCAAAAAAACCGGCCACCAACCATCAACCAGGTGTCATATCTGCCTCAAAAATCTCTGCCACTTGCATCTCTTATCTACAACAAGTTCAGTAGCCGATCGCTCGCCCGGCCGTTAGTAATTTGACAGTTCAGATGACAGATTATAACAGGCTCCGGAGACCACCAGGGCTTTGTCGCTTCACTCCATCAAGTATCGTTTTTGTTTATGAGACAACACTGGCCCCTAATTGGAGTTCCAGTGCTACCAACTTGATTGTGCCGGATTACTGGCTTGTTTTAATGAATGAGGTGAATTTTAATTAGTGTTTTAAGGTAGGAAGGTTCGATCTTCGATCATTTATGACGTTTGTATGGTGGAGGATGTGATTAAAAGTTATTTTTGGCTTAAGCTAAAGAAGTGAACTTCTTAAGGTTTATAATAATATCTGCTTAGCCAACTTTGTTTTTTTTTTAGGTGGAAAATTATCCCATGATGTATCACGCTCTAAAGTGAAGCAAGAGAAGTCATTGGATTCTTCTTCAAACCTGTTTTGGCTTCCTTTCGAACCCAGTATCTGAGTAACACGATACCCCTTGGTAAGACCAGCGATTTTTTTTTTAGGATGGAAAATCATCTAATGCCAATCTTGCTCTTGGGCGGAGCGGGAGATAGTGTCAGACTCTTACTGACTAAAAACCCACTCCTGTTCCTTCTTTGCCTTCGTCCCTGGGCCCCGGGTTTCACTTTCACACTACCCGTGGCCCCATGGTAAGACTAACGTCAGATTTTTGACTATCCGCAACAATTTTTAGGATTCACAGGAACACGAGTTGCCATGGCCCACCTGGAAAATTCTAAACTCCGCACCCAAGTTAGGCGCAGCAAAGACAATCTCCACAGATGGGGGTTCTCGGACGGTTCCGATCTTCAGTATTTGTGCGGCGTCTCTCCGCAGACCATGTCACACCTTCGATCCTGCATCACGTGCCTTGTTACCTGTTCACGTAGGGACCTAATGACAGCATCAGCGGACGGCATTGCCGTGGCCGAATACTGGGCCAGGCAAGGAATTTAACTAGTTTTGCCATCGATATGCTAAGAAGTAGAAAATATTTTTTTAGCCGAGTTAAATGACTTTCAACTCAGGATCTGCTTAATCAAACAAAACAAAAAAAAAGAACACTCTAATTTTTTGCAGCCTTGTTACTTTCAAGATTTGGCTCTCATAGAAATTATATCCTTAGAATGAAAGTGACCTAACTCAAAACTTTAACTTCTGTTTTCGCTAAAAACTGACCTTAAAAATCCTACGAGGTGAAGATAAAGCTGAATTATTATGAAAGAAACAGGGGAGAGATACATTCACTCATATGAACACTACTAGCTACTTCCAGCAACTTCGCCTGCGTGATTGTAGAAAATTATGGCATGGGAGTATACCCCGGAATAAAAAGTACCATATGTGCTACTCTAGGGCATGGTTTACCCTTTCTCCAAGTTTCATCGAAATCTGTACAGCTGGCTTAGCGTGAAGAAGTAACAAACATAAACACATACACTCAGAAACTTTCGCCTTAATATTAGTGAGATACATTTTGAAGATATTCTTGCTGGTCCCGCAAATTGCAACTATTGAGTTAGGACACTTTCATTGCCGGGGTGCGAAAATACAACATAGTTTTATTATAATGCTAAAATAATCTTATAATATATTTTTTTTTATTTCATATTTTATGACAAAATAAATCTATGTATCCAGAAAATGCATCCCACGAGGTGGACCGATGACCTGGTGAGGTTCGAGAGAATCCGATGGATGTGAGACGTACAGGACCGGTCATTATGGTGACGCTTGGGGGAGGCCCATGTCTAATAGTGGACGTTTCTCGGCTTAAATCATGATGATGACGATCCAGAAAAGTTCTGATTGATTTTCAGTTGATCTAATTTACATGAAACATTTATCATGGGAACTGAATATTAGCTCAACCAGTTGTCCAACCAAAGCTAGTTTGAGTAATTCAATAATTATAATCTCTATGTACCAATAAAGCATAACAATATTACTGAAATCTTGATCTTATCTGTTACACGAGTAGTTAATTGATGAATGACTAAGCTGACACGCCCACATTCTACGTCTGACTGTTGATTCAATATGGGTAATTTCGTAATCGTTGTCACTTACTGATTTATATGATTAAGAGCGTCCTTTTCGAGGTACATTTTCATACAACCGCTCTTACGTGATTATGATGTTATTACACATCTTTCTCTAGATATTTTGCGTACAGCTGTCTTGTGGATAGTATCTAGGATTCTATAGAAATTAAAACATAAATGTGTGTAAAACTAATCTAGTAAAGACCTCTGAAAACCTGCTATTTTACGTGATCTTTGACCCTCCATAATGTACTCATATATTAAAAGTATAAAAAACTACATCAATAGAAGGTTTGCACATTTAATAATAATTATTATTAATAATAATAATTTATTTGTCTCAGATACTGCAGATCTATATTTTTGTTAGTAGATACTTAAAAAATTATACTAGTAAGCTAAAATGAACTACGCACATTACTTTTTCACATGCAACTGTATACAATGCCACAATATTGGGCAGTCTGATCGACCAGCCACAACTCTAAGAATGCTGTTGCTACTGCCGCGGACACGACTTAGCAGCGATGCAGTCCTTTTACGTAAGATGGCATGAAAGCCATCAATACATGCATCGGCAAACATGCCAGATGCACTACAGTGCCGCGGCAACCGCATCAGCATCTTAAACGCGTTGTTATATTGAACGCGCAGGGCGTTGATTTAATCAAGATTCTGAATGACGACAATTTTTCTACAAAACTTTGAAGGGTTTATAAAAAAACAAGTATTTCCTGGAACAAGTTTTGTGAAATATTCGAGTAAATTACGGATTTATCGAATGGCAACAGAGTTTTCAGGCGTTATCTCTCTTTTTTGCATTGCCTCTTCATCAAACTTCACGTTGGATTGCGTAAGATGAAGCAACAAGCTTTTAAACCATGCTCGATGTTGACGATAGGCGAGTGGAAAAGGACCCCCTCTTATTGCCATTGTTCAGAACTGAGGAGCATTTTTCCTTTCATGTATATCAAGTAAAGAAAAGATGAAACAAAAATCTTATTTATATTAATTCACAGAAGTGGAGGGATGGATAGGTAATACAAGTACATACATACATAATTAGCCTTATAAAGTTCCCACTGCTGGGACTCAGGCCTCCTTTCTATGGCTTTCTTTTCGTCTAGGCTGGTGTATGTCACATGTCCTCAAATTTTTGTTCTAGGACATGCCAGTTTCCTCACGATGATGTTTTCTTCCACTGTTTTGAGAACAGTGGTGATGAAATAAATTACACAAATTAATGCGCCTGGCTGGGTTTGATCCCGCTACACGCAAGTCGGGACCATTACCACTGTTCTATTAAAACTAGTATAATAATATTAAATTTATTTATTTCAGGCTTGGAATACTCATAGTTAAATAAGATTAAATTACTTATCTACAATAAATTTCATTAACAATTCGAAGACATAGAAAAAATAATCAAATTACAAATGAAAAATAATAATACAATGCCAGATTCAGTTCAATAAATAATACAATGTCAGATCCAGATAATAATGCTCTGGTCCAAAACAACTGAAAGTCGTGGGAGAAGGCCATGTTCAGCGGTTAATAGGCTAGTGCATGGAAACATCATTTAATACAGTTTATCGCATTTGGATGAGAAGACAAGTCAGGCGACGAATCATCTTCCCATCCGGCAATTCGTACTTTATTAAACATAGTCTGTTCGCTGTATCCTAGCTTGCTAACCCTGCAAGCTATGACTGCGTCTCCATTTCTCGGTAATAACATATGAACACAAACCTAAAATGGCAAAGCTGGCGCCACAAAGAAGGTTGAAGTTGATCACTTTGAAGAGTCAGTCTCTGACTGACTACACACTGCTTAGGTGACATAACCTCTTTTCTATCTCTCATGACGTTTTCGTGGGAACCGAAGGCATTCTCTTCAAAGGTTCAAAGTTAATCAACAAAACATTGAATTCAAACTATAGCTTACACAGATCACAGGTACTCAATACTTTCAAATATTTAATAACGAGAGTAAGTACTCACGGGCGGTCTTTCGTCAAATACAACAAAAGTACTTGTCTTTCACAATACATTTCTAGTAAACGTCTGGTATTTAAATATAAATCGAAAGAGCGGAACACAATGGTGTAATCGATAATTGAATTCAGCATTGATGAACTTTACACCGCTCGACCTTAAACGTGACAGATTAGAATGGAATCCATGCTGAGATGCATAAAGAGTTGATATAACGCTGCATTTAATTTGACACGGCTACATTTATGATTAGTCGGGTAAATTGGATTTGTGAATAACACCATAGCTAACTTTGTATTAATTTTTCAGTCAGTCCCTAATGTCAACGCCCCCTTGCTCAGAAAACCCATGAATTAGTTTGAAAAAAGCCTAGTTCTTAATTAAAACTTATTACGACAGCTCTTTACAAATGCCTAGTAATTTCGTGACATTGTAAAGGACATGGGTGAAGTTGCGCTGTCTGTTTGAGACAAGTTAAATATCAGATTATTGAATGCTGTTCTGAAATTTTGTGCATGAAAATTTATATGACTGCATAGACCTGACGTAATTACAATACTTGATGTGTCACGATTTTATCTCTGTTTTATTTATTTGTGACAGAGTGTTCGCTTCATCACTGATTTTAGACAAGTAATTGAATGAATACCGACTTATTGAATGCAACTTTAAATTTTCGATATTTATATATCCTAGGTATAAATACTGGCATAACCTTATACCATGATAGGTTTGAATATTATCGTAATATAAGATCCTATATGTTGTGTCATCATCTCTATATCCATATCGTTACATGTCAGATTAGGCAAGTCACCGTCTGTCGTCATACTTAATGCCAATTAAAAGATTTAGAATTCTTGAATGGATCTTTGTTTGACTCGTACTAATATCGAATGCTTTCTGACAAGCTTTGTGTATGCTAACGACATTTTGTTTCCTCTTAGCCCGTGACTCAGAACAATTATAAGAAGTATATGTGCATTGCATTTATTAATTGTGTTAATTGTTGACTGTCGCCTTTTGACAAAGGAAAAATACCGGTTCTCCTCACCTGCTAGAGGTGACTAAGTCATAACAAATGATTTCAGCCGGAAAGGCAGTTTAAGGACTCTCTGGGTGCTAATAAAACTGCAATCATAAATCGGCATTTCTACTTTAGAAAAGGGGGATTTTCCTGGTCTGTAGTAGCAAATTTAGGAAAACATACTCATTCTAAGCATAATAAACATAATCGACCTTGTCATGTTCCCACTGTTGGGATTCAGGCCTCCTCTCTGAGGCCTGAGTGGCTCCGAGTGAATGAGCTGTAATCCACCACGCGGGCTCAGTGCGAATAAGTGGATGTCCCATGTCTTCGATTTTTGGATTTCCTCACGATGTTTTCCTTCACCGTTTTGAGAACAGTGGCGATGAAATAAAATAATTACACAAAGTAATGCGCCTAGGTCGATGCCGGATGGCCGGATGGTCAATGGGGCCGAAAGGTTCTTGAGTGGCGACCGCGCACCGGAAAACGCAGCGTTGGAAGGCATCCCACAACGTGGACCGATGACCTGGTGAGAGTCGCGAGAATGCGGTGGATGCGAGACGCACTGGACCGATCGTTGTGGCGACACTTGGGGGAGGCCTATGTCCAACAGTGGGACGTCCTTCGGCTGAAATGATGATGATGATGAATGCGCCTAGCTGGGTTTGAACCCACGACGTACAACTTGTAAGTCGGGGTCGTTACCACTGAGCCGCCACTGCTCTACTGGGAAGTAAGCTTTGCATATTCGTTATCAACTGCCCAATAAACAAAGGCTTTGATCGACAAGACAGGAAATAAAAGAAAGTATATTCATACGAACCATATCTCTTTTGTTCGTCGTCATTCAATTCACAAAGACTATTTATCGTGGTAAGTATAAATAGTAAGTCCATGTGTTCGTTGCCTTAAATTGAACAACTTAAAAGGTACCCTTATAGGATCACTTTGTTGTCCGTTTGTCTGTCTGTCAAGACCCTTTATCTCAGGAACGCGTGGAGGTATCGAGTTGAAATTAAAACCATGTACTCAAATCTGCGGACCTTTAATGCTGTTAAAAAATCAATTTTCTGAGTTAACGAAAAAAAAAGATACAGCCGTTTATGTCGCAAAAACGTATATTTCGACACTCTCAATAGAATCAAAATTCATAGGGTACTTCCCGTTGATCTAGAATCCTGCAATTTGGCATGAAGCAAGGCCATAAAGCACAAATATAGAAAAAAATCTGAAAACTGTAAATTTGTAGTTACGTCACAAAAAAAAGCTTATTTTGCGATTCGGAAAACTCTTCGTAACTCAATTCGGGAATTAAACTGTTTTCATCGGTACTTTTCTACGGAAGCCTCAGTGCGCGAGCCCGACTCACACTTGCCCAGTTTTTTTGTTATTCATCTTATCATCATCATCATTATCATTTCAGCTGAAAGAAAATGGCATCTCAAATGTCGCCACAACGACCGATCTTGTGCGTCTTGCATCCATCAGATTGCCGCGACTCTCGCCAGATCATCGGTCCACCTCGTGGAAGGCCTTCCAACGTTGCGTCTTTCGATACGTGATCGCCACTCCAGAATCTTTCAACCCCATCGAACATCAGTTCTGCGAGCATTATGCGTTTTATAGGTTATTATTATTTGCAGTCATTTAGTCTGTCCAAACCATTTTAGAAGCAGTTCAGTATTGGAGATTTCATAACACCTTATGAGAACCTGTTCCATGCTGTTACGACTTGATTAGGTAGCAATTGCTTCAAAGGCTTCTTCCTGGCTCCCATGTCCTTGTAAGTGTCAATTAGCATTTAGTATGTAAAGATCTTGTATGTCTCTTAACATTGTTTGTTAATTATTCCTTTTTTGTCCTACTCGTGTATGACAGATGGTTTTACCTTGATCATAAAGTGGTATGTAAACGAGATACATATAGTGTTAGATGTGATTAAACAATTTAAGTATTTTTAATGAGACGGATACGCTTTTTGTTACAGTTGATTGTTTGTTTACTTATGTATCTTGATACATGCAGAGTAGTGGCAAAACAAAACTGGTTCTATGCATATTTTTAATAGTGATCATTGAATGCTATGATGTCGTATCGATCGTATCTAATCAGAGGAAATTAGTTTTGATTTTCTCATTCAGCCTTGGCATTATGTTATCATTGCACTAATAATAAAAATATGATACATCGTCTTAACATATTTCTTGATAACCATTCCACTTAAGCCACCAGGCCTCCCAAAACTATAGCACTATATTTTTACTATCCATATGTCACAATAGTTTTCCACCGACCGAGGGTTGTCCTTGCAAAGCGCATACAGGGATAATCGTCGGTTGGTACCACATTCCATGACAATATTGTCTAAAGGGCCTCTACGAGTTGGTTTTGGCTCCTCGTATGCCTTTCAAAGTTCCGGGCCCCGGGATCTTGAGATAAAAAAAGCATTATAATGCGATCGCTGTCCTTTCATTTTGGTATGTCAAGTTCGACTGTCATTATTTTTTTACCGCGAATGAAGGCTCAGTCAATCAGCTATACTCCATCTGTTTAGGTAAACTAAAAATTTTATCTAAAAATGTTTACAATTTGTTATTTACCTGTACTGATGTTTGTTAATTAACTCAATTTAAATAATCTTTGTATGTTTTTTATACGATTTTTTTTTAATAAAAAGACATATCAAGATTGTTTACGTTTAGTTAACTACTTAAACAAATAGAGTATAAGTATTTTACAAACCAAATGTGTAGTGGTCAAAGTTTAAGTTTGTTAATCTATATTTTTACTTAAATGACATCTAATAAACCGGAATACGGAATATAATAACCGGAAGATGTAGCGTTGGAAGGCCTCCTACTAGGTGGACCGATGACTTGGTAACGGTTGCGGAAGTCCGATGAATGCGAGACGCACAGGATCGTTCATTGTGGCCACACTTGGGGGAGGCCTATGTCCAGCAGTGGACCTCTTTCGGCTGAAATGATGATGAATGAATGATGATGATGACATCTAATAGTCATAACAATATAAGCAAATAATTCTGATGAGCTTTTAAAATTGATAACAATAAGGTCGTTAACCCATTGACTGCAAATGGTGTAGTAACGTATGCTTTGAACGAGTGCTAGCTACGATTTGCTTGAGTAAATTTGAATTTGATACATTCCATTTTTATTGCTTTGGGGGATCTATGCACTTATTATATGTACATATGTACCTGCCCACGTAGGTAGAGTACCGACTTGCATATACATTTAAACAAGAAATCGGTTAAAAACTGAATATATTTCTTTTACTTTTGCGTCTTTTTGAGCGTCCTTCATAGGACGCTCAAAAAAATGTTGACTCATGCCAACATTGGACAGAAGAAAAATATATAATTATGTATAATGGTACTTACTTGTGTATATACTAACGGAAGTAAAAACAGGTAGACGGAAATAGTTGCTATTTATAGAATTTCTTAATGATCTGACAGAATAAAGTGTTTTGAAAAAACAACAAACAATGATTTTTTAAATAATAACAATTGAATCACTTACCACGGGTTTCCCCAAGAGATATGATTTAAAATTATATCTTTCATCATCTTGATAAAATTTAAATATAAATTAAACATGACTACAGTAATGATAAGAACTTAAGACGGGCAGCATATTATTAACTACAACCTTCGTACTAAGTTCATCAATCGGTTACCTGGAAATATGCAATTAATATAACACACACAATGGAAGCGAAACATAATATCTTTGGCACGAACTTAAAGGATTAATTGCCGCTTAGGCATCAGAAATACAAAGGATGTGTCCTTACTGTCCTTACTTATGTACTTGCTCATTAATTTGAGGACTACAAAATTATACAGTAACAGTAAAGAACATTACAAACGTCTACTGCCTCTACAAAGCTTCTTACAAATAAATTTGATTTGTTTGAATGATTGATTGTTAATTAAAATGACATGTTATTTGTTAATTTATAATAATTTTTAATCTACTTACTTTTTACGAATTTGCATGCCGTAAGGTAGAATGTAGCTGTAACTTTTACCTATGTACCATCTTTATCTGTACCTACATTGATAGCAAATAAATATAATATATCTGAATCTGAATCTGAATCTGAAACTGAATCTGAATCTGATGCTGCTATAAACATACAACAACATACTGGATATAAACAGTTTAGTTAAAAGTATCGTCGTTGCACGAAGAAGACTTGGTTGCATCTGATAGAATAATAGGAAAGGATGCCGAAATAATTGCTAAATATACAGTTACTTGATCGCAGAAAACGAGAAAAAATATCTATACTACATAAAGCGAAAACAACAGATAAATTAAAAGAAACACAAAAACAGACTACAGAGTTTAACTATATCAAAAACGTTTCGTTGAGCACGTAAACATCTGTATCTAATAGCGACTTTAAAATTTTGTCTGACACTTCATTAAAAGATTTAAAACGTACACTTTTAATTATATTGACACGTTATATGACGCAAAACGCATTTTTGATGACGCAAGTGTCTGTATAATGGCTGGCGCAGACATGCGACTTTCAGCATTGACAATTGGTCAATATAAACTAACTCCTCAAATGGAGAAGCCTTAAAAATGATTGAGCTAATTAATGTTATTATAAGTCTATTTCACAGTAGGCGTACTTATTCCTGCAAAAACGATATCAATATAAAAAAAGTTTTTTACAATCATATTAGTCAATAAATGAACTAAATCAACTTTGCATAATTTTGCAATTTGGCAAAGGCATTCGATTGGGAGACATAAAACATTAATCTGGAAAGTACCCTACGACGGAATCTGGGACACTACTGGACAGCCTTACTTCATACTTAAGTAACAGGATTCAGAGAGTTGATGATATGAATAGTAACAAAATAAACAACTTGTTCTATGGAAGTCCGTTAACCTCCAGAAGCAGTTGCAAAAAAACTTAATTCGATATAGCCATAAGATAGAAGATAAAAAAAATGTGACGTGGCTTTGATGAAATCCTAAAAATGATAACACTTGATGCTATAAGCATTGCGTGTGCACTGAACATTACCATCAGATCATCCGGGTTTGCTCATTAATTTATAAAAAGAGATACTTCTGGCTTCCTGCCTGTATTATGTAAGTACGCAATACGCATGTGATTAGCAGTTTCACGTATTTTTATACAAACATTAATATAAGTACGGCACGGCTGTTATTTCTCATCCTGTATTTTTTACTCTAAATAATCTTGTAATGAGTTCGGTGATATATTGAGTTATTTATACTTGGCGTTAATAAAATTTATTGTCAAGTCTAGGATAAAATCCAATGAGCTCATTTGCAGACGGTTACAAATTAATCATGTTCTAATGTGATTCATTGTTTATGCTTTTAACACATTTTCATGGAAAACGAAACATAAAATAAAATTAAAGTAGGATGTTAGTAATCATATGTACATGCTGGAAGACTTGTCAATTCTAAATCAAAATATATTACTCCTTCCAAGTTTTTCAGTAGATTACCTAATAAATTACTTGGTACACATAATACGGAGGCAAAAAATAAACAAATGACTGACTATAACTTTGGTTAAAAGCTATATTTTCTAATCATAAGTATAGATTAGCAACTCATAAAGATACTATTCAGATTTGACTCTGCCAGAACCGCAACCATAGCGACATAAGTGGTCCATGGCTAACGGCCCAACTAAACCAAGCATATCTTTAGCATCATCACTTATGAAGGCCAAAAAATAACCATAAAAAAAACTTTTGAACATAACAAAGAAACCTCACTATATTGTTCACATCTCGTATAACTCTAAAGAATTGTCCATGCGATCGATTGCGCCGCCAATTAATAAGTCGTGATCATAAATTGATATTAAGATTCTTTGAATTAGTCACTGCCATCTTGATTGTCTGTCGTGTATTGAGTCTGTCTGTGTGTATAATGCTTTAGAGCTCTTGGTTCATTAGCGTATCGTGTAGATATGGTTCAAGAATTTTAGAATTAAATCGTTGGTTATTAATTTATTGTTTGCGATTGATATTGTTTTTTTGTGGGTCAATGACTAGGATAATATAATGTATGATGTAAATAATAACGACACAATTGGCGATCAACTCAATGTTTATCATTGAACTGTTAAAATATTGGTGCTTATTAATAATAATTATTATTATATCCAGCTTGTACTGTCCCACTGCTGGGTAAAAGCTTTCCTTCATCCCTCTTATTGTTCCCGGCTTTAGGTCATTTCTTACCTAAGCCTAAAGAAGGCATCTAAGTTTTCCTGCTATTACCTTTGTAGTCTGCCGTAGTTCGATTTCAAGGCACCAATTTTGTGTTTACG
The DNA here is from genome assembly GCA_905147345.3 of Mythimna impura. Classification (NCBI taxonomy): domain Eukaryota; kingdom Metazoa; phylum Arthropoda; class Insecta; order Lepidoptera; family Noctuidae; genus Mythimna; species Mythimna impura. Next base: position 13,048,598 of record LR990357.1, on the reverse strand, counting down.
AGTTTACTAGTCAATCGGCATGCAACAGACGTATCCAGTTTAGTCCTATTAAGGCAGACTTCTGAGCTGTGTGTTGGTAATTGATGCTGTGAGTTTGAATTAAATGAAAGTGTAAGAGGAAGAAGCATAACTTAGTATACAAAAATCATCATATTTTGACGTCAAAAGTACCTAATGGAAAGGCGTGAGAATCTTTACCTAGAAAATGGTAAAGAATAATTTAAACCTAACTAAAAAGTAGAAGACCAATCGCACTTGCTCATTAACACTAGATGCTCAATTACCAACACTACACAAATGACTCTATTCATTAATATTTTGAAGCGCAAACTTAAATATTTCCCACGGTCAACGATGAAAGGCGAACATTAGCCGAATGTTGAGATATAGAGTAGAAAAAGAAGTTCCAATCCATTCAACAAAGAATCACCAACCTTTAGTTGAGTGAGCAGGGACTCACAGAATGGATGGCTGATAGGGTTAAAGGTTCTATGGTGGGGATCATTTATACAGGAAGACGCAGCTTTCGAAGGCCTCCCAGTCGATTTGACGACGCTTGGCGTACGCAAAAGTCCGATAGTGGATGTCTTTCGTCTGAAATTATTATGACGATTTAGGTGATAAAATATGATAGACCTCAGCTTGTAAAGAACGTAAAGCAAGTGCAAAATCTTGGACTACCAGCTTTAAGGAATAGGCCATGTATAACTTCGATGTCAAAAAGTTATGGAATTGTTTGTAGTGACGGCGAAACTGATCGATCTTGACTGTGATTTTAACTATATCCTTGAACTCATAGGGAGTTCCGTAATCTCTTAATTTACCAATAGTTTCAACCTTCTATATCAATCTTTTACTCTGTAGTTTCACTCTATTTAGATATTTAGCTACCGTTTTGAGATAATAAATCATTTTGTCGGTACAGGGGTAATTATCGCAATTAAGGTTAAGCAACGATTAGCTTTGTTCTTTGAGAGGAAACGTGGGACCGGGATGTGTCGGTGAATCACTGGTTTCGGAATTTTTGAGATGAACGAAGAATTTCTGAAGACCATTGTTACTTTGTGTTTGAACATTACTTCTCAGATTTGGAACTTGAGACGGGTTTAAAAGACGTTAATGTCAGGTATCGCTAACAAGCAATTGATAAATCATTCACACTTTTCCAGTTACAAAATATTTGCTTTGTGAGTATTTGATTCAGTCGGAGAATATATGTGTTTGCTACAGTGTTACACGTTTCCATGTACATTTTACGAGAATCGAACTGGGCAACTTCAAAGTTAAAGTTGTCATTACAAATCTTCAGAAAACTGTTCTAAGTATTTGGTACTACTAAAACATACGAACAACTAACAAAAATATTTGTACAAAATGTCAAAACAACACTTTGTTTTTTCATAAAAGCAATTTACTTTTATTTCGGATTCCATCTCAAAAAGTAAATTAAAAAGTCAAATTCTGTAATAAATTCAAGGTTACTCTACACTACATGTACTCGTGCTTATATAAAAAGTAGCAAATAGCCGCTTTAAAAATATATTTGTATATTACACGCTTAATCTAAAAGATAATGCATGGTTTCGTCATCACATTCATGATTTTAGTTGAAAGACGTCCGCTGCTGGATATAGGCCATCCAAGGGCTGAGGTGATCACAACGACCGATCCTGTGCATCTCATATCCATTGGACTCCCAAGAGCCTCATCAGGTCATTGGTATTTCTTGTCCTTCAAATCAGGAGGCCTTTGAACGCTGCGTGTTTTGGTTCGCAGTCACCACTCTTAAACTCTTCAGCCCCATCAACCATCTGTTCTGCGAGCAATGTGCTCTGCCTACTGTCCTTTTAATTTGACGATTCTTCGGGCTATGTTGATGACCTTGGTTTTCCTGCGGATATCTTTATTTCTGATTTGATCATGCAAGGAAAGTCCGAGTAAAGCTGAGGGATAGCCCCCTCGGACTTCCTTTTTTTTTAATCTTATAGGTGGGATCGCATTCAAGCACTGGTTTGCTTGAATGCGATCCCACCTGATGGTAAGCAGTGAGATTCGCTCTTTGGGTTAATAAAAGGCTCCAGATGAGGCCCATTGTGAGCGACCCCGTTTCTCTGCCATGTCATCACTGGCAACACGTAGGTAGTTGTCATAGACTTTCGTCTTGAAACTCTATGGTATGTGTGTGTATTTTTTTAACAAAAAAAAATATCTAAAATATGTTGCATGACAACATTATCTAAGCTTTATCTTTATAATTTTTGGATTCAGAAATATACTTATTAATTTCTAATGAAAAAAATACTAAATATTTATTTCTTTTTATAAAACGTTGTCCCACACTTGGAACTATTTCTGCATCGTGGCTGCGTTCACAAACATGTGAACTCACATATACAAGACACCCAGACCCGGAACAACTATCTGTAGGTCATACAAATATTTGTTCTGTGCGGGAATCGAATCCGCGACACGCTGCGCAACAGCCAATCACTCAACCACTGCACCAACCGTGACGTCTATTTGATGTTTTTTGATATTAATCAAATCAAAATCTTCGTAGTAAAAGCAGTCTTTTTCAAAAACAATTTCTGCGTCCTTAAGTGTAATATGTTTTAATTAATTATAATTATGAAGAAACTGAGGCAGTGAATTTCACCTATTTAAATAGTACTTGATCAATATGAGCACTATGCGAACATAAAACACCAAAAAAAGACAAACACTGGGCTCTTCCATTTGTCAATCGATAAACTAATAAAAAATTAATTTATTTCACGATAATATTGTTGAAAATTCCCAAGTCATATTTCAAATTGTTAATAATGAGCCCGGTACCTGACGGTTTGAGATCGCGCTAAGACTTCGATCTAAAGAGGCTGCATTTGCATAAAATCATTAGTAAGCACAATGGTGTGCGGGCAGGGACACGGCCCGAGAGACACCTCACAGTTGCTCTTAAATATCCCTCCAACATCAACAATCACTAATTACATACTGTCCATTACCTGCACGCAAACACCTATTAAAATTTCAACAGAACTAATACAGTAATGGATAGCGCACAACAGAAAGTTGACGTGTATTGATGCGTCGTAAGAATAGCACGGCACGGGCTACGAGCCGCCTCTCGAATATGATTTATCATCGTTCATTAGGCGAGTTTGTCCGCAGCGACAACAGATGGAGCTGATAGCACTTGGCAGGGTGGCCGGCTTGTTATTATTTTTATTACCAGTTTTCAAAGAATAATACTTGAGGAATGCATCTCTTAATGAACTTCCACCCTTTTTGGGATCGACATGATGGATAGAATTAATGTCGCCTTCCATTGTTGATTGGAGACACTTTCAATGGTTTGGGACACGTCTACTTTGATTATGTCGCATTGATTTCAAGTTTGATACCTAAAATGGATTTCTGAGAAGGGCTTAATGGTTGTTTTTGCTACCGTGATGTATGGATCATTATTAAGTCTCACGAAGGTGTATGTGACTAATGATGTTTGTAAATTTATTCATTTTATCTAATGTTTCAATATAGAAAGCTTAAGTAGTATGCTTTAAAAATAAGTCATCCAAAATAGAAATCATAAAATCATCATCACCACTTAATTTAAACCGCGACAGCCCTAAACAGCAGTAAACATTTTCATAGTCACTCACAATGCTCTCACTAAATCCTCTTACCATTTAAATCTCTCTGAGCACGCGCAGTGCAAACACTGACAATTCTTAAAACTGCATCTATAACACCGTCGTCAGTCGTGTTCGGAGCGTAATTAAAGGTCCGAAGGGAATTTGCATTCGTTTCTGAGAGCTCGTAGGGTAGAAAAAAAAGTTGTTAATTAGCATATTGTATTTTGAAATGTGACGGTTTGCATGCAGAGTTTCATGCCCCTCAGCGGTGGGCTTGAGTCTCGGATTTTTATGAGTCTCAACATGTGTGGACGTGTCTTGATTCAACTTGTCATGAATAAAATCATGGTTATTGGTTTCAATTAGTTTGTTAATGCCTGTGTTTACACCTTTTGTGTTTTTATGAGAATTTATACTGTTTTAATCCTTCGCGACATATTTATCCGAAAACTGAAAGCTATTAGAAATATCCCATGAAGTAGGGATTGCATTAGCTTTATAAAAAACAAAGATAATTATTATCATTATTGCTCTTATCCTAACTCTATAAATTGATGCCATAAAGTCTACCAACCAAAGTCAGCTAAGAATTAAATATTGACCTGCCAGTAAACAACAAATTACTAACCAAGTCTCATCCACACTAACCTGTCGTCTAAGTCAATCGTGATAGCTTTAGTTTTGTGTCTCTGTTTTAATTAATTTGGTTCACGAAGTCGCCACTTCGGGTGTCACGACAAGATGCTTCGAAAGTACTGACTGACATACTTCAAAATGTCACCAAATCATTGGGATTATCTGCGATCGCTACCAGTAGCCTACCCTTTTGACCGTCATTGTTTAGAGGATTGTGTGTCTAATTCCACATGAGGAATTAGGTCCTGATGCGAAAGATAAACTTAACGAGAAACGTGTTGAAGGCATTAAGTAATGTTTTTAGATGTTTCTTAGTAGAGTTTGTAGAGGAGTGGAGATTAATATACATGAATTTATGGTGTGCCACAAGGACTTATTTTGGGGCCAGTGCTAACTTCTATTATTTTTTTTGAAAAAATTGCAGTTATTTTATATATTGATAGATTATGCGGATATAGTCTTTCAGCATTCACTTAGAATCCACATGATACACCAATTACAAATCTACTTACCCATTCATGTTGATTATGATAACCTCCCCTAAGATAGGACCAATGCATAACTAAGCGGGTTTCGATTGCAATTTACTAGACATTGATTAGACGGGGTGGAAGCAGTTATAGTAAAGAGGCGTAATGTCAGTAGCAACATAATGTGTAACGCCTTTCGTCTTATCTATCGTTTGCTACTTGCTTATATAAGCTCCATAAGAGCGAGCGAGACCAACTATGACAATAATTTATACCCCTACGACTCAGTACTTAATGCGAGTATTATAGTGTTAAATCATACCTTTGCTAGCCATTTAAAAACTTTTGAAACCTCTGATTTATTACCCCAGTAGTGTTTAGATTTAGTTCTAGAGTGTACGTTTTGAAGACTTCATACTTACTCTATTATTGCAAAAGTCTTCGATTGAATCCTGACTATTGTAGCAATGTTGAAGGATAGGTTATTGTGTTACTATGTCATCATCAGCTTTGTTCTCCAGCTGATTATACTCATGACATTTATTGTTAATATAACCAAAATCATCGTGAATACGTAATAACTATTGCAGCACAAATTAAATCACATTGGAGTGTGAGAACCTCAGCTATCACGATTGCACGGATTTGGGTAATGTCGCAACGTTCCAATTAGGTGCTCATTTGTGTCAGTCGTGTATTGTTGCCATTCATTGGCGGCGAACAATCGTCTCATTGTGAATGTGTTTACCTATTAGTTTTCAAAATCACTAGGTTTTGTTCTGTTTTATGCTTGCTCATTTTATTTCGTCGAATTAGTTTGTATTCGATTCGGCTAAGTCTGGTGATTTAACTGTCAGTCAAAACAGAAATGTTGTCAAACGAAATTCAGTTCTCAATCGTTGAATAGTCCCCGTGGTAACGACCCCGACTTTCAAACCCAGGCGCTTTACTTCGTATAATTTATTTCATCACCACTGCTCTCAAAAACGGCAAAGGAAAACATTGTGAGGAAACTGGCATGTCCTGAAACCAAAAATTCGAAGACATGTGGCATCTATCAACTCGCACTGGGCCCGCGTGGTTGCTTACCGTCCATTCCCTCTCCTAAAGACGAGGCCTGAATCCCAGAAGAAGGAATATTATAAGACTGAATATGCTTATGCTATACTAATCGTAGATCATAAATATTTTTTTTTTTTATTTATTTGGTCTACCAACAATTGTTAACACTAACAACTTGAAACAAAAATAACATCTTTATAAAACTTTAAACAGTGTAACAATTACTTAAAGTTTAACAACACATGAACTAAAAAAAATACATTAGTGTAAGCTTATAGGTATATGTAAAGCTGACATGCAAAAGAACAATTGAAAATAACTGTAAGTACTAGACACACTACTTAGACTACTTAGATATATAATTATTACTATTATTAATATTTAGAAAATTTTAATTCTTAACAATTACGACAAATCTGATAAACAGATTACCTACTTTAACATACGAAATAGTCGAACAATCATCGCTTTCCATCAGGTGAGATCGTGGTCAATAGCGAGCCTATCAACAATAAAAAAAGAACTGTCTAATCGCAAGTCTAAGTTTAGGCATCAGACTGTTATCTCTTCCCTCGTATTTACCTGTCTATTACATTTCATGGCCATCCTTCGGGTTCCCGATAGTGTATTATGTAAATTTAATTTAACGATTAACGAGTTAAGTACTAAGTGAAGCTGCGGGATTGTTCCAAAGAGTCACTGCAGCCCCGAACACAAAGACTATCTGAACGAAGAAGGGTTTTTTAAGGTAGAAAATCATTCAATGACATGTCCTGCTTTGGGTGGAGCGAGAAGGCGTCTCAGATTTTTATTGATTAAAACCACGCCTGTGTCTTTCGGTTGCCTTTTGCTTTTTAAGACTACAGGTTTCCTTTTCAGATAATCCCCGCGGTCTTAGCGGGCATCGGCGCTGCTGGGCCCCTACGATTTGCTGAAATCTCTTTTAGGAATGCGTGGAACACTATGCGTTGTCGAAGGTTGGGTTTAAGTCGGTACGCATCTAACACTCCCTCTCGATTTAATCTCATGACTACCCGTCGAAAAAAAAAGGTTTAAATAGGCACTTTCAGTTTTAGCATATTATAGATTAAAGTAGATCTTCACGATTCTTCGTCAAACAATATATCTAAATTGCGAGTCTTGTCAGTCAAAACAGTCCAAACATTTTTCTCAGTGAAACTGTGAGAAAGGTCAGTTTGTATTTGATAACCTAAAAGAGGATTGACACTCGATACACGGACCATTCTCACTGTCCCAAATATGTATAGGACCACTTAACGAGACTGCCCCATAATGCACGAGTATAATTTAACTACAGATTCAATAGATTCAATCAGTGATACAACGATTAACATAGTACACACCCATCGTACTAAGCCAGGCGGGGTAGTGACACAATGGACTGTACGCCACAACATCATCAAACAATTTCAAAATCTGATCCTATGCATAACGAATGGAGTTGATAAATAGTTTGAATTAACCGATCTAATACGGGTCACCCACAACACGGTGACTCGACATAATATCGACTAGTAATGAACGATGATGATAATTGAACTGGCAAACACCCAGCCTGGACTATCAAGACCATCTATTGAGAAACGACGCTGGAAACTATATGACTTGCGCTATTGTATTTATGATTGTTTTTTTTTTATTTTATTTCTTGTCTTCCGACACAATCTTTAGCGTTCTGATTAACTCGGAGCTTTACCGCTGTGAATTGTTTCAAACAACCCGTTAGAATATTGAATTATGTGCATCTATGAGTAAGGCATTCTAGGACATCAATGGCCGTTTCTCGTATAATTGTTGCCCAATGTTTTATATTTGGGCATTACCGTTAGTTATTGTTTGTTCTCTGAAAATGAACGGAATTTTCCGTAATCTCAACATGATGAGAATTTCAATGATACAGGAAGACAGAGCCGTCTATTAAAGACTATTCACTAAGCAATGAGGACAATTTAAAAATTAAATAACTATTTCTCAATTCTGAATCGATTGGAAGTTTCCATTAGTTAAAATGTATGTATGTTTCACGTGTATAGGGATTTTTGCATATTATAGGGATTTTTTACTCTGTGGTTTATTTTTGGAGCATTTATTTTTTCAGTGTTAGATATAGTCATAGTAGTCATAGTAATTTATTGGTAAGGGATTCTTACAAGTCATATATAGAATGTTACATAAAATTTGTCAACAAATGATTAGGTTATAACAATGTCAAATAATAAAAAATGTCAAACAAATAAAAGAAAATACAAGGAATAAAAAAAAACATAATAATAATCGAAGTCATATTAAAATAAAAGTAAAAATATATTTTTTTTTATTTTTTTTGTTTTAAATTTTTTTGTCCTTTAGATGTTTTTGATTTATTTACTCCAAATATAGAACAGTAGTGAGTCATAATTTGCGGTTTCCACCAGGCAGGCGGTTTAATTTGTGTAATTTATTTTATTACCATTGGTCTCCAAACGGGGAAGGAAAACATCGCGAGGAAACGCTATGTAGACACTTGATCAAAAATTAGAAGACACGTGACATCTACCAACAGCCTCTGGGCTTGCATGGTGAAATATACCCATTCAGTCTAATATAAAGGAAGCCTGCCCAGCAAAGTAGGTATATAGGTTAACCTGATATGAACTTTATCATTAAAAGTTGAAGCCAAAAGAAAAATATCCACCAACCCGCACTGGGCCCGCGTGGTGGATTACGGCCCATTCCCTCTCCGAGAGAAGAGGCCTGAGTCCCAATAGTGAGAGCATTATAAGGCCGACTATGCTATATGCTATGCTGAGGCCCAGCAACAACATTATAAGGCTGATAATGTTGTATTATATTCCAAATTTTCCTATGCTATTTGTTTTAGTATCTCTAGTCTCTTTAGCTCGATGTTATAAATTTGCCAATTTGGTTTCCACTCTCGTCAACTCTAATCAATAATTCAATCCCATTAAACTAATACCTGCCATAAATATTAATCGATGAGCTCATAATAACAATTTGGAATGTCAGTCTAACTGTCAATTCCAACAACACTACTTCCACGTATGAATGTGACACTACTAAAATGTGCCTAGCCTCTTCCCGATCTTGTTGGAGACGGCTATCCGGAAACCACAGCTAAAGAGTGAAATTCCCTGCTGCAGTCTGTGTTTCCTGATAGCTACAACCTGGGGGTCCTTAAGTCAAGCGTGAATCGGTTACTTCTAGGTAAGTGTGCTCCATCGTCGATCATATAATTGCTGACTGTTAGGAGCGTGATCAAACGCAAGCCTATCAATAACAATAATAAAACTGAACTCAAGAATTTAAATGAAGCGATTGCTAACCTGACCCACTACTCAGTAATTATTGTGTAACACAATACTCCTTTCCAAGACTGTTGTCAGTCCTGTGACGACTGTCAAAGACCATCATCGTCGATTAAAGTGACAGCCGGCGGGCTTTATGCTGAGCGTTCGGCCGTTTTGCGCGGATGTGACGCATATCTTCTCTATCTATTGATTGTGTTACGATACTTTTTAGTTAGTGTTAAGATTGTGTCATTTCGCGTAAATAAACTGACTTTCTTTCTTTCTTTCAACGTCTTAACGTACTTTTCTAGGTACGGAGAAATCTCGGTATGTTAGGATGGTCACCTGTCAAAAGAATCACTTCGACAAGCGTTGCTTATTCTTGGAGATCTATCCGTGCAGCTGCAATTGTTCCAACAACGAGCTCCTCAACTACTCATATTTTTTTTTAGACGTTGTCTGTTTCTTCGGTCTCATCCAAAACAACATAAGCATTGATATAATATAATTTTATCTCTCTTTCAATCATAACAACTTCAAACTGGTTAGACTTGACCATGGTCGTTATTGCTTTGTCATAAGGGATCCTCTAATTGAATTTTGGTAATAAAGAGAAACAATGCGGTTTATTTTAATATAGATTAACGACCAATGACTTGACACCTCGCCCTCAAATCCAAAACCGGTTGCTCATTTACAAATTTACTTTTACCATTCCTGAAATCAAAATCATAAGAATAATAAACCTTATGACTTAAAGTTTTAGTTTCATCAACAGCAAAATTATGTTTGTCAAAATCATAGATGTGTTTCTCTGAATTAAAATTAGTTCGAAATATATTAATATGTATTAGTGTCAAACTTTTTACGTTATTGGTTATTGGTTCATTGTTGGGTTATGGTAATTTTCCGTGTGATATATTTGTTTTGTTTGATAGAGATCTGGTACATAATATATGCCAGTTATCTTCTGTCTTCAATGTCTTGTGTAACTGGATGTGTGAGTCAACAAACAAAGACGGCATGGTTGGCGCAATAGTTGAGCGATTAGCTGCAGTGTTACGTGTTGCGGGTACGATTCCCGCACGGATAAAAATATTTGTACGGCTTACAGATGGTTGTTCCGTGTCTGAGTGTCTTTTGTTTGTGAGTTTACATTTTTGTGAACGCCTACGTTTTTCCTGTATCATGCGGCGTACAAGAAAAATCCTAGTGTAAGGTAAAGTTTCATTATAGGTATTTGGTAAAGATTTTTTCTGTATTATCGATGCGAACGCCACCCATGATAGGTACAGGAAAAAATATAGGTAAAATGAAAAATAAAGGTACTTAGTATCAATACACTCGTACAGAAATGTAGGTAATAGGTTAACCTGATAATAATGATAAAGATGAAATCAAAAGAAAAACGATACACCAGACTTAAGTTTCACGTGAACGCAATCCCTTAAATATATTGTAACACACAATTAAAAATAAATTACCTACAATATAAGATTCTTCCATCAGTCATGTTGATATACGACCGCTTTTAATACTTTCAAGCGACCAATAAAATCGTCCAATAAATACATCTGGTCTCATTGTTCGGGTTGTTTCGGCACTTTTACGATAGCCAGACTTACCGAAATACGATTGTCAGGCTTCACCACATTTTTGCTCCGGATGGCATTAACATTGAGGAAACAAGAATATTGGGATTGAATATACAATTATAGAACACTTTATTTTGTAAATATAGAAAATATAAATTTTTAATTATTTTTTTTTAACTTTATATTCAGTAAGAATGCCTAGTTGTTTCATCCACCTATGTAGTATTTCCTTTTTATCGATGGAATTTAAAAACATTGTTCAGGCAGGGGCCATAGTCTTATCATAGTTTCTGGTAACCAGTCCATTAAAAAATAGCTCTATTGTTTTTGTTTTCCCTATGTTGCAATAGTTTCCCACTAACCGGGGGTTGTCCTTGGATGCACTAGCACAGCGCGTACAAGGATTATCGCCGGTTGATACCACGTTCCATTAAAAGCGTCAAAAGGGCCTCTGCGAGTTGGTTTTTACTCCTCGTACGCCTTTCAAAGGTCCAGGACCCCAGGGACTAGCTAACAGGATATTTAAAGGAATCTAAAGAATTAAAAGGTAATTTAAATGTTGACTGGTAGAGAATGCTTTTTCTTCCTTCAGCTATGTAGGTTTATGAAGCAACTAGGCATTTTTACTGAATATAAAGTTAGAAAAATGAATTAAAAATTTCTGTATTTACATATAATAAATTTATGTAGATTTCTTGTGTATAATGCCTTGGATGTCTTCCGTAATGTTGTACAAGTACTTGTAACTAAATAAATCTGAGTCTAAGTTCTAGAGGTTCTAAGAATGGTGACCATGTACCGGAAGACGCAGCATTGGAAGGCCTCCCATAAGGTGGACTGATGACCTGGTGAGGTTCACGGGAATCCAATGGTTGCGAGATGACGACGTTTCTCACATCTGTACCGCTGTGGACCTTCACAAAGTTATCAGTTAACCATATCGTTACTAATATAGTAAAATGATGGAAGCTGGATTGAGTTGTGGTTCCTTTTATCCTTTATTTAGACTCATCATTTCAACCGAAAGACGTCCGCCGTTGGACATATGCCTCCCCCAAGTGTCGCCATAACGACCGGTCCTGTGCGTCTCGCATCCATCGGATACCCGCGACACTCACTAGGTCATCAGTCCACCTTGTGTCACAGTGTGAGGCCTTCCAAAGCTGCCGCTTCCAATAAATATAATATAATAGTTTATTATTTCCAAAAAATCCAAGACCTTATAATTATTGTAGAACATTGTTGAATTTACTTTAAGTTATGATCTAGTGAGGAACATAAATATATGTCTGAACTAGATAACAACATCTGTATTTCAGACATCAACACTCTCCCCTATTCCCTTCGATTTCAACCATGTACCTACGTTAGGTAGCTTCTCGAAAAAACTTGTTTAATGAATGACACTTGAGCTTATTTATTTTCTTTTACAATCACAACATTTTAAATCTTCATTTCAAATTGAACTTCACCGCCTCCACAAAGGTCATTTTACCAATCTGCCTGTCACTCAAGAACACAAAGTCGCAGTAATAATAACAATGCTTTATTTTGTTTTAATCCCATCAGTTGTTAAAGGGTTATTAAGTGATGACTTATTGCACTTCAGTTTTATAATTTTATGAGGTGATATAATATTTTATCTTTGTATCTTTCTCGTTTCGTCTTTCTTCAGGATTGTAAAAATATTTCTCGAATTCCTGATGATTGTTAGAATTTACTAATCTTTTCTGGTGTTTCCAAGTTTTGTCGATAATATTACCGTGTCGGCAGTGACCGCTTGCAGAATTAAACAATTTAGAAGTAGCTTAAAATTTTAGCTGAGCTGTTTGACGAAATCGTTGTTCGTGAAACAGCTCATCGAAGGACGAATAATTTGCCAGCTGCGATCTTCCCGGCCGATTAAAATGTAGGTGTCATCAAGGCCAGAGTGAATAGAATAAACTAGTGCGCCTCACCATCAACGATTGCATCACTGTTTTCCAACAAGTGCGGGATCGCAGTCAAGCAATAGTTTATAGCAATTAAAAAACAAGCTATAAAATAGTTCTAGAGTGATGCAAATATTTATTTATTATATTAAAATAAACATGTTTTTATTTGATTTTTTGCATAACAACAAGGAAACTGCAGAACCATAAATACTTTAAAAACAAGATTCCAATTTACTTACGCAGCCAATTGCCATCAGTTTTATTGTACAGAAAAGCCAATCGATTCACAAGTGCGTACACTTAACCTCACTTACATTGTAAGTTGTCTTCTTATTAAAATAATCATAAAACACTAAGAGAGACTTTCTCAAAACCTACGCAGTGTGAGGTCGATGCCTCAGTGAGGGGAATGCGGATCTCATCGGTCCATCGATGTCGATTGTTTTAATTGTTTCGAGATGAGACCGAGGAGCGGCCGTGTCAATGAGAGGTCAACTAACGACGTGATTAGTATTTCAAATCGAGAACTCGATTCTGCTTAATTTGAATCGATGTTTTATCGATACGTCGTTCAGTCACGAGTTTTGTTTGTGCTAATTATGTAAATGTTTCGTTTTAATTGCCATAAATTATGAAGAGAAAATGTTTTATCGGTTTTCAGAAATAGGTTTATTGTAGTGCTGGCTGGCATGTTGGCGTTTAGGAAATTCTTGCTGTTTGAAGATAACCTCTGCTTCTTTTACATTAGTAGAACAAAGTATTGCTCAATAAAAAGGTTATTTTGCTCAACTTAGAGTAGTAATGAACTTATCTGAGTTGAGAACATTCTGAATTTAATGTTGATAAGTATTAACTGTTTCGTGAAAAAAAAAAACACAAATAAAAGGCTTTTAGCTTCGTAAAATTCCAGCCTTTTCATTCACAAAACGAAATTGAATTAAGAATGGAATTACTTACGGCGCAGGGACATTAGCAGAAATTCAATACTGTTTTGTGTAAATACAAAATAATTGCTTGCGGCATTAAAAAGTGCTTATTGCTCTGTGTTTATATTAAACCTCAGCATTTTTTAGTTTATTTTAAATTAAAGGACGGTCCAAAACATAACACTTGTACAATCGATATCGCACAATAAAGAATAGGGTTGCCCCTTCAAATCATTTAGTTCAAAATTAAAATACTGGCAAATGATAAAAATGTATTAGGTCATCATCTTCATCATTTCAGCCGAAAGACGTCCACTGCTGGACATAGGCCTCCCCCAAGTGTCGCCACAATGAACGGTATTAGGTATTTGTATGTAATTGTCTTGGTACACAAAAAACTGATAATCATTTTATTTTATTTTTACTGACAATTTTTATTTGAAACCACGTACGTGAACATACGTGGATTCAAATAATCTTTGCATAATTATAAATTATCGAAACAAAAGTGCATATTACCTAGATACACCACAAAGATTTTTCTAAAATTCCTCCAAAAAATACTCTTATTTTTTTTAAAATTTATATTTACTTTATTGTACCTACATCAAGATAATGAATGATACAATTTGAGGTTTCAATTTAAAAAAAATACAATTCGGCAATTCTCGTATTCCACGATCTCTTCCAGGCAACTTGAAATAGACAGAGATTAGCATAGCATAGCATAGTCGGCCTTATAATATTCCCACTGTTGGGACTCAGGCCTCCTCTCTAGGAGAGGGAATGGGCCGTAATCCACCACGCGGGACCAGTGTGGATTGGTGGATGTCACATGTCTTCGAATTTTTGCTTCGAGGACATGCCGGTTTCCTCACGATGTTTTCCTTCACCGTTTTGAGAGCAGTGGTGATGAAATTAATTACACAAAGTAATGCATCTGGCTGGGTTTGAACCCGTGTTCCACAAATTTTTTTACTCAAAAATATTTAAAACAGTGTCAACCTTAATAAATTCTAACTAAAATTCCCGCCTACATTTTTAATAAGTGGCATTTGAGTGTTTAATAAAAACGGATTGTCCTCAGGAGATGGCAGGGTATAAATAAAAACACGTTCACATGCTCGCTGTAACTTGCTTAGGCGACATTACGTTTTGGAAAATCGTTAGCGACGCCTACGGAAACATTTTGTTTGTGCTTCAGAAGATTTAGAGCTGGTCCAATGACGATTTTATGAATGAAACTGAGTAAAGAATTTAGTTCCTACGTCAAGCATTTTGATCCTTGTTTATTTAAATTAATCTTTTTAGTTTTCGGAGACTTGCAGCCCTGTGAATTTAATAACAAAAAATATTTTTCAATTTTACATTTGAAATTCGATATTTACGATGTTGCTGTATATGTTGTTGTATATGTAAAATTCTAATGAAATATTGAAAAATAACTGTTATCATAGAATGAAGCTATTTTAATTAAAAAAAAAAAACATCCAAAATGGAAAGAAATACCTAAATTGAAGGTTACACTTATGGCTACAAAAGGCTCCATCCTCCATCTCCAAGGTTGTCGCAAACATGCCTAACGTCATAACTTATTTAATTATTATGCAATCCCAAGAAGCAAAATACATTACCAATAATTTAAACCAAGCGCACAAGCTATTAAAGAAAGATGTCGCCTTTATAACTTCCGAACGCTAGAACCCCGTATCTCGAATATAAGCCGTCTCCTCACTTATCCGAAACACCACACCCCGAATGCACTTAATGTACAAAATATTGTAATGTTATTATTATTTCATATGATAACCCGAAGCCTTGCCTTTTCAATACCGGATAAAATAATTTCAATAGCAATGTGTGCCTGGACGGAGATAATCTCAGAAGGCAGATAGGACGAGTATGCACCACGATTATTATCATAAATTTATCTAATAGCAGGCAAGAGATGATATGGAGCGCTTTAATTGGGTAAGGAGAGCTGGTGATGTGAAAATAGGTGGCGATACAAGAGTGAATCTATTTAGAATTGACTGTATGGAATTCAGTAAAGAAAAACACAGGAACGAAGATTAACAAAGGGAAAAGAAAACAATGCATGAATATTAGTCAAGCATCTTTATCAATAGACAGAACATTCACCAAAAAAAATTCGAAATTCTTGTTATAGTACAAGTGCTGAAAAACAAGTAAGTGTGAATTGTAAAGTAAAACATACAAAGTTACAAGTGACTACAAATAACACAGGATTCATATCTAAAGTAGATATTATACCAAGAATGCAGCAGTCGTCGAATGCAAAACACTTAGCACTAGAAATTAATATCTAAAAGCGATGTAACCAGATCTTAATATATGCAGAATTTAATTTTTACGAAGCAAAGATTCGATTACAAAACAAATTAATGCAGAATTTAAACTCAGCATTAAAAATCCAATAAGTGACAACACAAAAAGATAGCAAACATTTATCACGAACATGAACATAACATTATAGAGGCGACTCAGGTGGGACACATAAAACTGGCCGAGATCACAACCCACCTAAACTAAACGTAGGCAGACCCAATAAAAGCCACTAAGCCATTTAAATCTCTCTAAACGACAGGGTTATAGTTTAATTTTACTGCAGAAAGCATTTCCATCACAATTGGAAGTGACTCCTTGTCATTTATTTTAAAGTGTTTGCGGGCTTCGTCCTGACCGTGCGTTATCATAAATCTTTTTTAAGATCGTACCATAAAGGCAGATAAGGTCGCACCCAATCGCCTAAAGATTGCCCTTTACCGAATTTACAATGCTGACGAATTGTCAGACGAACGAGGAAGGATTAGTTGACAAGACGATGCGACGCTTGGTAATAATATTTTTGATTTTAATGAAATACGAGAATCAAGAGCTGAAAGTACAAATTGTGATGATTTAGTACCGAAGAAGAAGGATCAATTTCCTAAAACATATATGCTAACTCCTGTAGAAACTAATTAAATATAAACAGTATTTTTATTGTCAATGTTAAGGTCAATAAGGTTACATTATTTATAAGCTAATAGCTTTCTTAAACGTTTTCTAAATTAATTTCGTTTACTAATGTACGAATTATATTGACAGTCCTTATCTTAATTTATAAATTTGAATAAAATTACCAGCACCCAGCGACCACACGAAAGAGACATAAATACAATAAATACCTCTGTATCATATTTTTATTACTTTCATTCAGAGAATTTGGCAGGAAAACTTGAAAACAAAATATTACTGTGTCCTTAGAGTTAAACTATGGTTTATAACCCAAGTCAGCTTGAAGGACCTCCACTCGACTCGGCCGTCATGACAACCGGAAAAAAAAACCTCGATTAATGTCAATAAGTTACAAGCTATAATTATCAAATAGATGTTTCAAGGTGGAGTTTAATTAGAGGTGGAAAGATGAAAGGCATAAAAGTTCCTTTAAAGCGGATGTCTTTTCTGTAACATCCTTAATCTTAGGTAAAAAACGGGAATGATTGAGTGGTGGCTGCGATCTCAGTAAATTGATTAAGTGTCTGATTTTTAAATATTTCCCGTTTAGCGCGGTCCATGTTGAATGATCAATTAAGTTGATCGACGTTTGACTGCGGTGATTTAGGAATCATACGCATCGGAGGCTTAATCTGAATGATACTCATATTTTGGCAGCAAGCTTGTATGATTATGGGTTACAATGTTAATTTATTTGTACATCATGTTGAATCATATTATCTGCATTAGTTTGATGGCCAATGACTTTCTGTGGCATGAAGAAGATTATTATGATTATAATCTTAATACAGTTTTGCTTATTTATCATCATCATTTATGTATTTATGTACACACAAACACTCAAAAACAAAAAGAACAAATACAGATAGAAGAGCACAAAGGTGCTGCTTATTTTAAAAGAAATTTCTTCCAGCAGACCTGCGACAGGAGAATTGGATGAGAGATGCAGACGCAGTGCATATAAATAAGTTAAAATAGACTATATTATCTAAATTAAATCATACATCATAGGCTAAGAATAGGCTCATAATAAACTAGTTCGCTTCACCATCAACGATTGCATCACTGTTTACAAACAAGTGGGATCGCAGTCAAGCCTTAGTTTATATATTAAAAAAAAAAAATATTCATCTTTGTCATCATTCAGCTAAAAGACGTCCACTGTAGATAGACCTCCAAAAATCATCACCATAACAAATTATCTGGAGCTTAAGTTTTTGTCGCATCCATTCTTTCAATTTAAAGCAAGAACAATACCTACTTATTGTAATTTATATCACCTGACCAATTCTTATTACGAAAACATTGCCAAAAAAAACTGGCCATCAATATTGAAAGCACTAAAATCGAATTTCAAAAATCGAACGATAAAAAAATTCAAACTATCATTTAACAATACGACAATAGTCATAACAATGGGTACCAAACTCTAAAAGTCCAACGACGCATTTAATTTCATAACTAAACGTGTGTTCGTTTTTGTGCTTGGGCCACAAAAGATCTAATTGAAGTGAAAAAAAGGAATGATTCTCAAATGATACGTGTTTGTTTGTGTGATTGATGTATCGACGGACCGAGTCGGCTATTTAACAGTCGGTTAGACAAAATAGTCGAGGTATGCGAGACGTCGGGGTGCCATACCAGTACAACTTGTACGTACTTTGGCATATAATGTTCGTGTGGTGCTCAAAGTTTTTGGCTAATTACTTTAAAGGGTTTTTTAAATGGATATTTTTATCATAAATAAGTTGGTATTTAAATACCCCCCTGAAATAAATTGACTATTATAGTCTAGTGATTGCAGTAATTGTCAATATATTTCAGGGGTGTTAGAGGTTTGTAAAATAAGTGAAAATTATTAATCTTACAAAAAAAAAAAAACGTCTTCCGAGTCGAATGGAAAGTTAGTTACAATTTTGTTAACTATATAATTGCTCTAAAATTAATGTATAGACCTATCGGAAATAGTTAATCAATTAAAGCGTACCTACTTCTCAAATTATGGGGAACAGAATTGGACAAATACCTTTGTGCTTTGTTATACAAATGTCCAATCTTCCTCAACACCACCTGACCAAAATTTTGAGCACCGCTGCCTCAACAAATACAAAAGCGTGCGTGTGTGCGTGTCGTGATCACAATCAGGTTATTTCACTGGTAATTATGATACGGCGGGCGAGAGCCCGACCCCGGGTCACTCAGTCCGAATGTGGCACATATGACGAATAGTGCTGACCGGGCTTAGATTTTGAGTGGTTTCGGCAAGATTTTCGGGTTCTGCAATTTTTGGACGAAGACATGAAATACAATAAACCCTAATCTAGATCTTTGTGTAGGCTCTACATTCTATCAGCGCAAACAATAATAGAAAAATAATAATATACAGGACTGACATAAAATCTGGACAGTTTATGTCAATCCTCTTGAAAATCGTTGTTCAAATATGAAACGTATCGCGTCCGTGGTAATTGTAACAAAATGTATGTAAAAGTGCTTAGAAGGATTTAAGAGGCACCTCTTAAATCCTTCTAAGCACTTTTAGTTAAAACACATTTTTGGTTTAAGATATTATCTACCGACTAGCTTCTGCTAGCGACTTCACCCGCATATAATGAGTACATACCAGCACCATGAATTATAACTGTTATGTTAATCGACAAAACAAGCTATACTGGAACTAAATTTGATACAAATCTGTCCAGCCATTTGAATGTAAAAGTGTAACAAACATAATTATAAACCTTCACCTATAGAAGATTTTGTGACTGGCACAGATTTACAATTTGTACATTATAACGGTTTAATTGATTTGATTGCATACTCATTTGTTTGAAAGTTTGTCTATTCAGCTAGTGATGCCGCTTTTGTTTGATTTATTATCAACCTTAACTACCAAACTCTGCATTTCTTCTTTACCTTCATCAATAACATCTTCTGTTACCATTCATGTTCCTTGGTGTCTGTGCAATTTTTTTTATTCATCCTTTCATCCCTGTCAATCATCACGCTATCATTCTTCACTCCATTTTCTTTCATATATTGATATATTATGTAATGATTCTATCCTCAGCGATTCTTTTGAAAGGTTCCTGCTAAAGTAACAATAGCTGAATGTGTTTTCAAGGTTAAACAAAGCTTCCTGAAGTGTTTGGATGGGTAGGAGATCATTCATTAAAAAGTGAGACTCATCCATGCCGAGGCATGCACGTTTAACATTACGGTTTTTCAGAAACCAGAAAATCAAACACTAGTCATGTTTTTCGTTTTCGTTTCAAGTAAAATACTGATCCTCAGCTTCAACCTTCTAGACTGGAAAGATATCCTAAATTAGTTAAAGGAGGCAAGGCCGATTGATTGCTTGCTAAAGTTTCAGATCACAATATTCTAAGGGGTATGCCGAATTTCATTTCGCTTCGGCTTCGGCCTTACTATCATCTGATCTAACATTAGTAAGACTCTAGCATAGTCATAGAGACTGAACACACACATTGTCGTTCTGATTATATCTCATTACATCTCGATATGTTTGTTTATAATTTTGAGAAATTGTTTCGAATGTGAAAGCACGTTACAATCGATTGTCGAAATGTTAATCGAATGATTATTTTATTGTTCGAACGAGAATTGGTGATGATTATATGTTTTCTATAGTGTAATAGATGTTAGGTTACCTTTCCTTTGTGTTGATCACTCTATAATGTATGTAGGTCAGTATTTTTTTTTATAAAATGTAAGTCATTGCAAGGTTACTTTAGATCTCTTTCAAAAGAGAATATGCACGTTATGTTAATGTTAATGTTAATTTTTATGCTAAATAAAATGCTTATTAACATCTAGTAAAGTAATTTCAAATAATTTTAAAAATATGTTCATCAACGACGACTTTATAAATCTTCAAAGATTATAGTAAGAAAGAGAAATTCGACATGTACTGTGACGCAAAAGTCAATCACATCCATAATTATGGTCTCCATAAAAATGGCGTTTTTGCGAGAGAGACAGATATTATATAAAAATATTATGGTAGTTTGCTTTTCAATCAATTTTGATTTTGGTTTCACAGTTAGTATTCTATTTTTGCACTTATTGATAAACTTGTTAAGTTACAAATATTTTATCATGTAATTCGACCACTGCAGGAGTACTTCATTACCTTTGCTTTCATCATCATCGTCAATGTCTGCTCTACTACTCTTAATCCAGTATGGTCGTTGGGTTTACTTTTATTCTTTCATTCACGTATAATATCTGCAAATTTGTTGATTTTAAAAAATAGTACAGAGTAACTTCTTTTAATAAATTTCTTGCTAACGTTTTAATTTTTTTTTACACCAATCAGCATTACCAATCACAACAAGCACCTGATGGTGCACTTTTAACACCCATAACTTAATTCCTAACTATACCAACAAGGGTATATTCCCACCTATACACCGTGTAATCATATTAAACACTATAAGCGAGCGTCGTGGGCGGGAGACCCCGGGTCAAACGAATTCATAGATAAAAACCTGTCCATATGACGTCACGAGATCGAAAACCTTCATTCGAAGAATCGGAGCACAGCATAGCTAATGCAGAAGGACTGCTCGATCAAACAAGAAAAGACACACTCACTCACATATACACGCTTCACGGAAACGTGTGTAAATGCTCTCGCGACTTTCATTAGGTTAAGATTTAAAAAGAACGTACGCAATTACGCCCGTGCACCTATTATTTTTTGTCTTACACTAGAAATTACTCTTGTACTATAGGTGCGTACAAAAACATATAAACTCACATATATAAGACACTTAAAACCATAACAATCATCTGTAGGCCATACAAATATTTGTTCCACACGAGATTGCACCCGTAAAACACAGCGCACTACCATTCCTCAACCCCTGTCATACTAGTGGTCCTAGTTTAGGGGTTGAGATCACATTGATGTAATGTATATTGAAGTTGTAGAAATGAATTATATTATTAAATTTAAAAATGATTAAATTTAAGAATTGCTAAATTTGAAAATGATAAATTTAAGAATTGCTAAATTTAAAAATGATTAAATTAAAAAATTGCTAAATTTAAAAATTATTAAATTTAAAAATTGCTCAATTTAAAAATGATTAAATTTTAAAATTGCTAATTTTAAAAATGATTAAATTTAAAAATTGCTAATTTTAAAAATGATTAAATTTATAGCAATTTATAGCGCCGACCATGCTGTCAATTGCTCGATATCGCTCGTTGTATAAAACCAGCCTTCTGTACCAACCTATTCTGTGGTCTCCTCAAGCATCCAGCGATCAACATCGTAATGATTCGACGTTGATTTAACACGCCAGTTAATTTATACATCAGGCTAACGTATGACACTAGCAAATGATTTATGATGTACGTAGATTAGATAATTGTTGCGTTTTAGGCTTCTTTATTTTATTGGGCTTAGTTTCGAGTGTAGTGGTTTCGGTTTTTAATTACTTTTGTATGTTGTTTAGTTTTTTTTTTTTAGATTTGATCTTTCGTCGTATTTTATTCTGAAATAGGACCAAAAGCTACTAGTTCGCTTATTACTATTAAGCTTTTATCATCATTTCAGTGGAACATCGTCCACTGTTGGACATAGGCCACCCCTAAGTGTCGCCACACCAAACGGTCTTATGCGTCTCGCATCCGCATGTCTTACTTAAAGAAATCTAATTTTTTAAATTGAATATTAATAAAAGAACGAGCATTTAGTCAAAAGGTAATTGTGTCCTGAAGTGGGTTATCATCAAATAATTTCTCCCATTCGAGGTGAGCGAGAAGGCGTGTCAGACTTCTGCTGACTAAAACCCACCTGTATTCCTTCTTTTGCCCTTAGCATTCCAGGGCCACACGGTAACTGTTTCGAACAATCTTTAATTGTGACGTAAACTCCAAAACAAATTATTTTATACTAGCTTCTGCCAGCGGCTTCGCCCGCGTAAAAGTAGGTTTCTCCATACAAACTTCCAACCCCCGTTTTACCCCCTTAGGGGTAGAGTTTTGTAAAATCCATTCTTAGCAGATGTTTAAACCCTATAAGGACCCTAACTGCCAAATTTTAAGTTTGTAGGTTGTATAGTTTCCGAGATTTCATGATTAAACAATGAGCGGTATTTTTTTTTTTTTTTTGTACCAAGTGACAGTAATGGAACAGTTTTTTTTCCACAACCATCACACAACGCCGTCTAGTCTCAAACTAAGCAGAGCTTGTGTTATGAGTACTAGACAACTGATAAACCTACTTATATATTTCTAAATACATACATATTATAGATAAATTACACCCAGACACAGAACAAATGATTATGGTGCTCATCACACAAACATTTGTCCTGAGTGGGAATCGAACCCACGACCCCCGGCATAGCAGTCAGGGCCACTAACCACTAGACCAACAGGTCAGTATTTTGCTTTTATATATACCATAGATTTGAGGTGTGAATCATCAAACAACTTGTCCCGCTCTGAGTGAAGTGAGAGAGGTGTCAGACCTTTACTTATTAAAACCTACCTGTGTAACTTATGTTTCCTTCGAACAATCCTGCAGTCCAAAACAAAGGATACATTCTTCTATTCAAATCCAATCCCTGGACAAACCAGTCACCCCACAAATATTACCATCCTAACACCTTCCCTTCATTCACCATTTCTATTTCTATAAACAACTTATCAGCCAACACTTCCGATAAGTGTGTATAAGAAAATTTTCTTCAAGTATAAACCTTTCAGACAAATATTTGTGGTTGCGCAATAGTTGGATGCATCGGCCCACAAGGCGGGTGCCCCCGCGCAGTATTTCACGCTGCCCCTGCGTCGACAGTGTTTTGCACTTCGCTGAATGAGGGACGGACTTGGGAGGATAATAGATTAGTGTTATTGTTCTCTTTGTTTATAATATATAGATCAGATCCAGAATCTTTATTGTTCTGAATAATTATACCGATTCGAAATGTAAAGATTTTTACATTAGAAAACTGAGTGACAAATCTAACCTTATAAAGCCGATTCGAAAGTAAACATTACACCTCTATAACGCTTCTCTTCACTATTATAATATCTCTATACTATTTCAACAGGTTTTTTTTTGAGGTGGGTATCGTCCAATGTCTTCTCCCGCCCTAGGGTGGTGTGCGAGGGCATGTCAGTCTTTTACTGACTAAAACCACATCTGTGTCTATTCAGTTGCCCTTTGCGTTCTAGGTTCGTGGGTTTCCTTTTCGAAAATCCTTTGTTGCACTACTGACCATCGGCCCTGCTGGGCCCCTACGGTTTTTCTGACATCTTTTCGAGGCGCGCGTAGACGACTCGGGCTCGATCCGGACAGTTACCGGACGGTTGAAAACTAACTACCCATTACTCGTCGTCTGCAAGCCCGCGCCTACGACTCCGGACTTATATCAAGAATTATGTGATATTGATGTGCCATGCTCCAAATGTGTCCCTGCAGATATGTAGCAGAGCAAAGAGTTAGGCGGAGCGGCCGCGGCGTGTTCACCGGCGGCCCACACTCCGATACCGCGTCATCTGTTTATTGTACCACACGAAGAACTAAAACTTTTGGTATCACTGAAAGAGACACATGACGTACCTTTCTATCGAGGAAATCTTCAAGAAGACAAAAGATTGTTCATCATAGACATAGGTACAAATGTCCATTAGATTTTGTTGTAGTAAGTATCATGGGTCACTCGCCTTCGAATCCTTCATGGACCAGTAGCTCCTCCAGGCGTCTGGGTCAAGAAGTAAATTGTGCACTATACACAACGAATGTGACAACAAGATATTTTTGGGAGCAATGCATCACTTGGGAATTGAGTGGAAGTTTCTGAAATAATAGGGGTTAAAGTATGAAATTGCCGTTTTTTCAAACGGGTTGATTTGAAGTGTTATATCTTTGGATTGCCTTGTAATTATAAGTTCAAATAAACTTTATATAAAAGATACGTTATTGTTTTTTTCAAAATTAGGTATATATTGGTTTCTTTGTGTTTTGTATTTTCTGTAACACTTCAAAGCAACCCGTTTTAAAAAACGGCAATTTCACACTTTAACCCCTATTATTATATTGTAATAATTTCAGAGGTTTATAAAATTAATAAATAGTCCATAGACACTGTTCGCAGTCAACTTCTCGTTTGTCGTTTGATGCATAAACATCGCTAAGTACGCTCAAAATTGAACTTGTAGTAAATCCAAAGGCTCATCTAGAGAATCTACGAACTGTCTTCGCATTGTTTCATTTTACGAGGTGTCCACACTATTGTTCCCTTTACAATAGATTTGGTCTACATCGGTCTTATTTCAGAACCTGTTTGTTGCTATGTAGAAAAATTACCATTTTGTTATCTTTGTTAACAACATGGAACATTCCGGTTTTCAGGTCCCATTTGGACGATTACGATCTATATTACGAAGAAAGTTTTAGTATTGCATTATATTTTGCTCTTTTGAATAAAAATGGGAATTAGGAATCTAGTTTCCATCTTGGAGTCATAAAGTTAATACGGCTTCTTGGAATTTGAAGTAGCTATGTTGTATGTCTTTTAGTGGTAACATTTATTGTTTTCAGTATTTGGTCATTCATTCAATTGGAGTATGTATATTAGCAGAGGAAATTCATACATATATTTCACACACCAGACTTGCATTACAGGAAAAAAGATTAAAAGCTGCTGATTTAATAAGTCAGTCAAAAGTTTTTTTTTTTTTTACCAGGGCCGAGTCTTCCTTTCAGAATCAGACCCTTGGCCCCAGCAGGCTTCGACCCTGCTAGGCCCCTACAGTTGCTGACATCTCCTTGAGGCGCGCGTGGAACAACACGCGCCGTCGACGACTTGGGCTCGGTCCGGACGGTTACCGGACGGTCGGAAGGCGAGCCACCCATTGCTCGCCGTCCGCAAGCCCGCGCCTACGATGGCCGGAAATCGGGATCGGAATCCCGGCGGCGATTGGGGCGTGAGGACCGTTGCCTCACGCGATCGGCCGCCTCCTTTGCTAGCATTACTGCTTCGCAGAAGGAGGCGACCGCCTGCCACTCCTCCTCGCTCCGGACCATGGACTGTACCAAGGCCCGGCGCGAGAGATCGCCGCCACCGATAGCCCCCACGAGGACACGGCGTTGCTCTGCCCAAGCGGGACACACCTCCACCGTGTGCTCCACCGTGTCCTCCGGGTGGTCCACACAATGGTGACACCCGGGCGTTTCTTCCGCACGAATCCGGTGCAGGAACCTCCCGAACTTACCATGTCCGGTGAGGACCTGCGTCATGCGGAAGGTAAGGACGCCGTGTTGCCTTTCCAGTCACTCCTCAAAGAGGGGACTTACCGCCATAATTATGGCGTGCCCAGCACTGGGTTGCGATAGTCGCTGTCGCCATTCCACCATGAGACCCCGCCGGAGCTCTGTCCGCCATGCCGCGACTTGTCGTGGCAGCGGAGTTTCGCCCCGACGTTGCATCTCCACGCGCAGATCGTGCATGCGTGCAAGGCCTGTTGCCACCAGGTCCCATGGTGGCTGGCCAGCAAGGAGGCTCGCCGCTTCGCGGGAAACCGTGCGGTATCCCCGCACCATCCGTATGGCCATGACCCTCTGTCGCGTTCAGCTGGGCCGCCGGTCGCTTTCGCAGTGACGGCGCCCACACCGGTGCCCCATAAAGGGCCATGGACCGGACGATGCCTGCGTAGAGCCTCCGGCAGGAGGCGTCTGGACCCCCAAGGTTGGGCAGGAGCCGCTTGAGGGCAGCCCCAGTCCGATTCAGTTTGGGAGCCAGACGTCGGAAGTGCTCCTCGAAATTCCACCGGCTGTCGAGGACGAGTCCCAGGTACTTCATCGTCGACCCGACGCCGATGTGAACTCCTCCTACAGTCAAAAGTATTTTAACAATAGAAAATGAAATTCCAACAACATTCCAACCACTGTTGCTGCGTTATTTATTGTTTTTAAATATTTGATAAAATCATCCAATGACATCCCCCGCTCTTGAGTGGAGCGGTTGGGTCTGTCAGACTTTTAGTGACTAAAAACCCGGAGTGGGTTTTTAGTTGTTCCTTCGCTGCCTTTTATACCAGGGCCGAGTCTTCCTTTCAGAAGCAGACCCTTGGCCCCAGTAGGCTACCCTTCTAGGCCCCTACGGTATGCTGACATCTCCTTTAGGCGCGCGTGGAACAGTACGCGCCATCGACGACTTAGGCTCTGTCCAGACGGTTATCGGACGGTCGGACGGCGAGCTACCCTTTGCTCGCCGTCCGCAAGCCCGCGCCTACGGTGACCGGAAATCGGGATCGGGATCCCGGCGACTGCCTGTCTCTCCTCTTCGCTTCGGACCATGGCCTGTACCAAGGCCCGCCGCGAGAGATCGTTGCCGCCGATCTCCCCTACAAAGACACGGCGATGTTCTGCCCAGGCGGGGCACACCTCTATCGTGTGCTCCACCGTGTCCTCCAGGCGGTCTACACAGTGGTGGTGTTATTTACGCCCTCACCCGGGTGGTGAGGGCGTAAATAAATATTTTTGTCTTTCTTTCACTGATCGACATACAACACCAAATTATCAACTAACTAACACAAAATTCCGCAAACACGTACCAAAATAAATCTTCAAAGGGAACCTATTAATAATAAGGAAAACAATCTATTGAAATCTACTGATGCCTTGTAGCCAACATACGGATGCGAGTTAAATTGAGCTATTAATTTTAACGGGTATTTAGGAATTCGAAGAGCATTATATAACGAGCATCAGGAATTCATTGGGAGTTAATGGACATACCATCAAGTCATTCATTTTGCAATAAACAATGCAGGTGTGAATGATTTGAATAGATATTGAAATTATATGCTTTGTTTAAGTTTTATAAGTGTTGCGGGAATCCGATGGATGCGAGACGTACAGGACCGTTCATTGTGGTGACACTTGGGGGAGGCCTATGTCCAACAGTGGACGACTTTCAGCTGAAATGATGACGATGATGAAGTATTATAACAAAAAGGTTTTAGTTAAAGATATTACTTGAATGGTTTGTTACCCAAAAAGTGGGCCGACCTGTAAAAATATAGTGAGGGAATGGACCTCTCATCACGCTCCACCAGCCGGCTCAGGAGACGTCCCGGGTGTCGGGACCCGCAGGGCGAGGGCTTGCGGACAAAGAGCAATGGGGAGCTCGCCGTCCGCCCGTCTGTTAAGGATCGAACCCGAGTCTTCGACGGCGCATAGTGTACCACACGCGCTTCAGGGACCCAACAGGGTCGATGCCCGCTTGGGAAAAGGGGAATTTCTAAGAAAGAAATCTATGGTTCTAGAACACAAAGGGCAACTGTGGACACAGGTGTGGTTTTAGTAAGTAAGTCTTACACGCCCTCTCACTCCACACATTGTTTAAAAATATATAGGTACCTAGTATATAAGATGCCAAGTTAATGTCAAACCAGATTAGATAATTTCGAAGATCTCAAAAAAAAACATAGAACGCTGGATAGAAATCTTATACAACGTGTAAAATTCACCAGCCCCCTAGCCAAGTTACGATCGTCGAATGCCTCGAGTAGGCCACGCCTCCAATTCCTTTGTTCTGATCTGACGTCATCTGAACGCTCAGTCACGTGGTCAGAACAAAGGAATTGCCTCAAAAGCATGGCCTACTCGAGGGTTTTGACGCAAACGAAACGATCGTATCTTGGCTAGGGGGGCAGAAGTGCTAGAAAAAAGCTTTATTTTTTTGTTATTGATAGGTTTACGTTTGACTATTAGGTATCCCACCTGATGGTAAGCGATAATATGGTCGACGATGGAGCACGCGTGCCTAGAAGTAACCTATTCACTCTTATATGAAAGACTGTTATGTTGAAGCTATCTATTAAGGAATTTTAAACCTTTTTTTAATTCTAATTCAAAATTTTAATAATAAAATGTCCTGTTCGGGTCACCGAAGGGTTATAATGGTTTAACAGGTAGTCTCACTTCAAAAGTCTTTTTCGTAAACAGAATTTGCACTCCTAAATACATATTTATGCACAAAATGCTTACACAAATGTTATTTTAATCCTAAATATTTTTTTTTTTTTTTGTAAAAAGGGCTCGTTTTGCAGCTGTTCAGAATAAAAAAGTTGCATTAAATTCATAACTATATTTCATTTTGACGAACGTTTTAATTTCCAAAACCATTCAAAAATAATACCAAATATGTAAATTTTCAATGTGAAAAATTTCGTTTTACTGCCGAACAAGCCAGGAACCGTGACACAGTTATTAAAAAAAAAAAAAACGACAATATAAACAATTGGGTATCAATGTCGTCCCTTTTATATAATTTTAAAAACCCCAAAGTAATCGCATCGTATCGTAACAATAAAAATTTTATTTGTCACAGCACATGCTCTTAAAAAAACCATATTATTTAATCCTAAGTGAAGTGTCGTCTTCATTTTATCAAGTTCCAAGTGTCGATATATTGTTATAACGGCGATGCCTGGGTACTAAAGAGTGCAGTCCAGATAACCATGTGGATGTACTCCCCTTGTTAACGATCCCACGACCAAATAAATTTGTAACCAAATTAGTTTCAAGCGATAAAATTTATTCGAAATCCACTGAGGAGAGTAAAAATAACACATTCTCTGTCGGATTAAAGAAGAGATACGAGCAAGATACGGGCCTCGAACGCCTCTTCCGTCCGTTTTAACACTTCCAATTAATAAAATTGATTTTGTTTTTTAATTAAGCCCGTAACGAAGGCTCGAGGCTTGTTTAGGGACCCAGATCGGGTATACCTCTTAAAACAAGATTTATTTTATTGCTCAAAGCACAGCATTTGGATCTTTGACTCAGATCGTACAACATGACGACGAAAAACCAATCACCTACATTTATAGCGCCATCGATGCATAAAATTCGTTTTTTATAAAATGTAATCGAACTCGTAACAATTATGCCGGTGTAAAATTACCGAGCGGAAATTAGGTTCGTATAAATATTTCCATAGTGGTCAAAAGTGCGTTTTTTGTGTGTTTGTTTTTTAACGGTCCTTACATTAAGCGTTTTTGTATAAAATTCAATGGTCGATAGGACTTCATTCATTTAATGTTCGATCCAGCCCGTCTTTTGCTGTCCTCCCCCTTAACGCCCTAAGTCAAAGTTCGTACCATACAGGGGGTGCCCTTGGCGTGCAGTCGCTTAGTTTTAGATTTTAGTCCTGACTTTATTTAGAGGCTTTTTGAGGTTGTCATAAGCAAGTCCGGTTAAGCAGACCACCACCGCATAGGTCGACGTGAGATAAATGAATAATTAAAAAAAAAAACATTTGTTTTTGTTTCGAACAACAAACAGGAAACTTGTAAAACAAATAAAATTCTGCTAAAAATATTAGCAATATACCGAATCAGGATTCTGTATTCAGAATCATGATTTTATATTTCCATACATTTGGTCCCTCGCCATAAAAAAATTGTATAGAAAGAATCGCTAATTACAGTGCCAACATGTTCAGAAGCACGCATGAATGAGTGCGGGTGAATGTGGATGGATTATATGTATGGACGAATCTTTACGGCATTCCCGTCTCATTTGCATATGAATGTGTAATTAAACTACGGTATGAATGCTAAATACTTAGATCCCTTTTAAACCTGCAGGTACATTTTGATCCTTATGTCCTTTAGCTAACTTTGGATTGGTCTACTGCTCACACGTAGCTACATTATTCGTCATAATTTATGACAGTTCAGACTTTTGAATGCAGAAATTAATGAGCTGGACGCCTACAAGTTATTAATTTACCTTTGAATAGTGACAAGAATATTTAGCGTATTTTTTACGATTCAAAGAACTGAAATAAAGACCCACCCTTTTTGACAGAGCCCTTTATCACTACAGAAAGAAATAAACACATCAAGTTATTTAAAAATATGCCCACATATTTAATTACGTTCGTTGATATTTTTAACATTCAACAAATGTAGGTGTACGTGAGAGTAAAACCGAATAAGCTTGGTTTGTTTTGAAGACATTATGTTAATGATTAGGCATAAAGTATAGATGACTAATATAAGGGACTTTTAATAACAACAAATACGCTATTAGCACGTACGAATTAATATAATGATGGTCTATATGACATGGAAGAATTCTTATTGATTGTGATCAGATTTTTAAAGAGCTGAACTTGAAGTTTGCAGTTCTATGTAAACGTAATATTGTGACAGAGTTAACTTACATTTAATATTATTGTTTTGTAGATTTTCGTAAACAGGCTTTGCATTCGTATTTTTTTAATAAAATCGGTCAAGTGCGCGTCGAACCTCGCGTATTCAGGTCCCCTTACCAAAATTCTGTAAACCATCCATTATCGTTGGTAATAGAAAAATATGAAACAACGAAATATTTGATTATTTCAAAGACTTTGACTGCACAGTACATTAAACTGGTTTGAGGGACAAACTTAACTTTGCCGTTGGAATACTGTTGTTCCATACATCGACATACATAAGTCGTGATCAGTTAGCAAAGAAGAATTTTTTTTTTTTTTTTTGTGATGTTACTATATCTGAACGGGTTTCAGATTTTTCTATTTACTTGTGCTATAAGACATTGATTTTTGCCAAATTTCATGATTCCACGTTAAAATACCTTACAGGTTTTGATTCCCTTACGAATGTCACAATATGCAGCATAAACGGCCGTATTTTGTGATTTATTTAACTTAAAAGGCTTACTTATTTTTCATTATTGTGTATCAAATATTCTTGGAGTAATCCAAGAATATTTGATACACAATAATGAAAAATAAGTAAACATTGTTTCATTTGTTTTGTGTGATATATTATTTTAGTAAGTAATAAGTGTTTTCTTTTTATTTCTAAATTATATGTAAGTTTCTTTTTCTTCAATGTGTATGGATTTGTTATTAGGTTATTATTGTTTTATTAAATGTATTTTTTAGTTTGTAAGTTTCTACTGTACAACGCCTTGAACATCCTCCGTAAAGTTGTACAAGTGCTTGTAAATAAATATACAATCGAGATATAGAGTTCTGATAGACAGACCGACAAAATAACGAAGTGTTCATAGAATAGTTCCTAGAGAACATTCAAAGGAAATAGATCCTTTTGAAGTAAGGAACCGTGGACTGCTATACAAACAACATCATTATTTTAGTCACGGAGCTATGCAGGTGACTATATACATGCATACAGAAGAAGATAATTTCAATCCGGATTCATCAACTGCCAGTATGGGCCTGGATCTATCTTAATCCCAAATCCCTGCGTCCCTCATCCAGATTTTTCCCGCAATTTCGACAATAAACAATGACTTGATTGAAACTGAATGCCAAGTTTACCCAAACAAAATGGATGAGGAGAACACTGATTTCCAAGAACTACGTAAAGAATTTACAATAATCAAATATTCAGACTTCATCGCTCGTAAAGAAGATTGGGACCTTTCTGATAAATATTACGTAGGTACACATTTTTATAACACAATGAGACGATAAACCTAAAACTGAGGTTAATGACCTTAGAACTCCAAATGTACTTATACACGTCTAGGATATTTCAACAGATCATGGTAATAAGTGATCTAACGAAACTTCGAATAAAAAAAAAGATAATAATTCTCCAAATGGGATTTCGATCACAATGGCCGATCATAAACAAGTACGCAGGAAGCAGCAGGTGGGGGTAGGTTGGGGGAGGCCTATGTCCAGCAGTGGAGACGTCCACGTAAGACGTTTCCACTGAAATGATGAAGATGATGACGCAAGAGGGATAGTATGTAACACAAACGTGAGCGCCCAAACACAGATTCTCTCCGTTCCGTTAGTGTCATAGTCGATGGGATGACCATCCGACTCATGACCGTGGAGACATCAGGCACAGTACCAACAGCTTTATATGCTTTCTGAGGCACGGGGAAGTCAAATAACCATTTTCCAAACTCTAGGCTGCTACAGAGTTATTCTTAATAGAAAATCTTAAAGCACCTGTTGCCCGATCCGGGTATCAAATTCGCGCTCAGAAGTCGCGTTTGCAATCACGAGACCAATAAGACAGTTAAAAAAAGAGAAATCGTCATCATTATTACAGTAGAAAGACGTCCATTGCTAGATGTTCCCCAAAAAGTCATCACACGGACTGATCCTAAGAGTGGCGACCGCGCACTGGAAAACGCAGCGTTATAAGGTGGACCGATGACCTGGTGAGAGTCGCGGGAATGCGGTGGATGTGAGACGCACAGGACAGTTCGTTGTAGCGACACTTGGGGGAGGTCTATGTCCAACAGTAGACGTCTTTCGGCTGAAATGATGATGATGACCGACCGATCCTACTAGGGCCATGGGAAATTTCTGAAAAGGAAACCCGTGGACTTAGAACGCAAAAGGAACTTCAGTAAAAGACTGACACGTTAGAGTGCTCTCTCACAGTCATTACATAATTTCTCATCTCATAAAAAAAACCTACCGATCCCGTGCTTTTTGCATCCTGCAGACTCTTATGGCTCTAGCCAAGTTACCAAGTCTACCAAGTGTAGAGACCTTCCAAATACAAATTCAAGAAATGCGAAAAGTGCTAACGTAGAGTTTTACATTTCCATACCTGCAAAACCTACATTTTTAACATCACACAGATAGTCAAGTTTTTTTAAAAGCATTCATCAACAAGATGAAAATCATGGTCTGTTAGTTCGCATAGAATTCCAAATTCACGCTAAAAATATATTCCTGCCCAATAAAAGGCGTAAAAAAATGCTTTCAACACCTATATTCAAACCTAAGTTATGGAGATCATAAAGTCGAAAATCGAAAAGCAAGTCGCATTATCAGATGCAATAAAAATGTCTGCATACAGCAAACGCTACAAAGAACACTTCAATTTCAATATGGCATGCGAAAACACGGTCAAAGCGAGATTGTACTCAAAAACAAAAGCACTCGCAACAATTAACCGAATCACAGTAATTACATCGCATTGGAAACGATACCATCATTTTAGCATTAATTCTTTTTATGTATTTCAGTCAAAAGAAACAAAGGGTTTAACCCTTTCGGCGCGTGGCATGCCATATGCCACTAAGGTTAGGGTGCTCAAATCTGGCAACAGTAAAACGGTTTACGCGAATTTAAAGGCAATGGAGATCGCCGTCTGTAAGGTCTGATGTAGTTCCTTTATTCAAATTGAATGATTTTACTTTTATGTATATTGTCAGTGAACATCGACGGTTGTAAAGTTTAGTGGCAAAACTGTGTTGAAGTGAAATTTGGTGGTAATTTTGAAGGTTTTTGAAGTGAATTGAAATGAGATTATGAGGTATTGAAGATGGATGGATTGTGGAAAGATAATATGGTTATAAAGGGGGGGTAAATACTGAGAAGACGGCTAATAGTGATGTAGATAAGAGTAAGACAAAGATACCCATGTAAAATAAAGGTTATAGATGCTATCAGCTCAGGACTATACATGGAATGAAGCTCTCTTGAATCCCTGACTATGAATCGGTTACACTATGCTGAGGCATGAGTATGTCCGTTCCCTCACGGTTCCAACCTAAGGTCCCGAGCTAAGGAGATGCTCGCATTATTATTTCGCAGAAGAAGCGTTAGAAGGCCGCCCACAAAGTGGACCGATGACCTGGCGAGAGTCGCAGGAATCCGATGGATCCGAGATTTACAGGACCGTTCGTTGTGGCGACACATGGGAGAGCTTATGTCCAAAAGTGGACGTCTTTCAGCTGAAATAAAGATGTTGATGATGAGAAGGAGGCGACTGCTTCTTATCTCCTCTCGGGCAAAACCAAGGCCTGAACCAGGGTGAGGTCACTGCCACCGTTCGCATCCACGAGGACACGGCAGTGCTCCGTCAAGCGGGGCAAACTTCCACCGTATGCTCCACCATATCCTTCGGGTTGTCCGCATAAAGGTGACACCTGGGCGTTACTTCCGAACTGGCAATGTCTGGTAAAGACCTGAGGACGGAAGATGAGGACGCCAGAGCGCCTCTCTAGTCACTCCTCAAAGAGGGGACTGATTTTCACGTGCTTATCGCAATAAACACGAAAACAATAGTAAAAAAAAATAATCACAATCACACATTCAAAATACGTCACACCTCTCATCAAAACAACTTCATGCCACTCGAAACTTCTCATCTTCTAAATCCTAAAATCGACATCTGCCATCGAAAGAGCGTTATAAACGCTATAACAAAACAAAATCCAATAATTATGACGGCAGAATAATTATCACTGTAATCCGCGGGGTGAACAGATGCGACATGGAACACCGGGCCTCTCGCGCGGCCACTGTATCGTTCATAATTGTTTTTTTTTTATCCTTTTCACTAGATCCCTATTCAACTCTTTGTAATTAGCCATCGACGTTGATTCTCTGAGTAATTCTAATTATGGACCCGTTGGACTTTGGAGCACACTTGGTTTGTATTGCGTTTGTTTGATGTTTTTAATTTTTATAATTATTTGTTTTAATTGTGTACTTGTGTTGTATTATAAGTATATAGTGTTGGTGTAGGCTATGTTGTCCCGATTGGTTAGGAAAAATATAATCCAATCATTTAAAGATTTAAAATTGTACGTTTTTTAAGTTTTTGAAAGGTAAAAAAAATTATCAGAAGTAATACTACCGCTGAGTGTCATAGGCTTTTAATCCTTTAATCCCAGAAAATTTATGGTTTTTCAAGGATATGCTGCAGGAGCTCATAGCTACGACCTGGAGGTTTTTAAGTCAAGAGTGAATAGATTACTTCTAGGTAAGCAATGAGACAGTGTTCAAGCGTTAGCATATATGCAATATCTCGCTAATATTATAAAGACGAAACGTTTTTGAGAGTGTGTGCGTTTGTTTGTTGATTCTTCAAACTCAAAAGCCTGAACGGATTTGGATGAAATTTTGCACATAGCTATACCATGTGCTGGAATAGCCCATAAGGTACTTTTTATTCCGGGAGTATGTTCCCTTGGGAACATTTTCTACTTTCAAGTAGACGACGAAGTCGCTGGTAGCGTATCGTCCCGTATTGTCCACTTCTCAAAATGTCAACTGGTCGCAAAATAAAGCATATTGAATATTCAAATTGATTATCTACATTATTTTTGTATAGTAATTTAACTGAATTGTACACGTTATGTATGTTTAATTAGTTAACGCTTAGTTGACACTTCGCGTGATCCAAGGGCTAGCATTTACCTCGGCCAGAGACTAAACATTGCCATACAACGTGGCAATGCCGCCAGCCTTTTGGGAACACTTCCAGTCGACAGCGATGAGGAGGTGTTTTATGACGCCTTATTTTAGCTAGTAGTTTTTGCCTTTAGTGTATGTATAGTTTTAATTAGTTAAGTACTTTTATCGATTTCATTGATTTACTTTGAGATTTGTTTTTCATTAATCAATAAACAGTTTGTAGATGCCAAAGTGATCATCTATCCGCGATACATCATCATAATTGAAGTTCTAATGGCCTTTTGTCTGGTAAAGTTCAGGAGATGTTTTAATTATTCCCATATATAATTAATTTTTTCATTATATAATTCATAATGCATATTATAATGTAATATTGATGTAATTCAATGGGAATACAATGGAAGCGAGACACACAGGGCCGTTCGTTGTGTCGATACTTGGAGGAGGGAGATGATGATGTCATCATCTAGTTTAAACTGACGAAAAAATTGACGTGTAAAAATGTTTTTAAAAAACCTATTTTCAAAATAAATATCATTTATGATGATGATTGATGTGATTTCAAGTCTCAACACAACTGAACAATATGTGGAATCATTGAACAGACGTGATTTTGTTGAACTGAGATTTTTATTACAGTATTGACTATCCCAGCGAAACGTGAAGAAAATGAGAAGAGTGTGTAATTTTATTGTATTAATTCTACTATTTTTTTTTAGTATATTTTTAAATTTATGTATGGAATTGACCAGTGCCAGCAAAATGTCATCAATAATATAATCCAAGTAATCAATATATATGTATCTTTGTGTAATTTATTACATCACCACTTCTCTCAAAACTTAGAACCAAAAATTCGAAGACATGTGACTTTCACCAACCCGCAGTGGGCCCGCGTGGTGGATTACGGCCCATCCCCTCTCATAGACAGGAGGCTTGAGTCCCAGCAGTGGGAACATTTTATGGCTGATATTGCTGATAGAATGTCTAACTTTGCTACAGAGATGCCTGAACTGATCCTTTACCATCCCAACTACATCAAAAACACAGCAACATGACTTCATTAACAGCCACCCGTAAACTTCACAAAGGCAACTCTCAACTGTCAATTAACCCTTTGCAAATTGTAACGACGCATATTCAAATATTTTGACCCTCGCCAAAGGAACCATAATGCACGATGTTCAACATTCATATTTATTACATCGCGCGTGTAAGCGTCTCCTAATAGAATAAAGCTATTGTGCTAGAAGGGCCGATTTAACCCCTTCATACCATGCTAAGAGAAATGACTGCTAATGGTCTTATTTTACCTAATGATGCCCCAGTGTTAGGGTTGTTACTGTTCGAGATGAAATGATAAGTTTATGTATGAATTTCTATTTGTTCTTGGGGGATTGTGGGAACTGTGCGCAATTTATAATTATTGTTCTAACTTTTGAATAATAAAAGGGCATGATTGCGATGATGCTGATATTAATGCTGCATGTACTGAGATAGGTGACTTTTTGGCCTCACGTAGATTTTTATTTTGTTTAATTTTAGTTTTGATAAGTTGTGTTAGGCACGAATAAACATTTTTTTTCGTCTTTAGTCTTTTTGAGGGTTGCGTACCTCAAAAGGAAAAAACCGAACCCTTATAGGCCATTTGTTGGGGTGGAAAGCTCAAATGAAAGGCTTTTCTGTATTCTTGAGTATTATTATTTAACATTGATCACTTTGTTGTCCGTCTGTCTGACTGTCTGTAAACACCCTTTATCTCGGAAACACGTAGAGGTATTGAGTTGAAATTAAAACCATATACTCAAGTCTGCGGTCCCTTGAAGTTGTGAACAAATCAAACTTCTGAGTTAACGAAAAAAAAGATACGGCTGTTTATGTCGCAAAAAACGTATATTTTGACACTCTCAAGGGAATCAAAATGAATAGGGTACATTCCGTTGACCAAGAATCCTGAAATTTGGCATGAAGCAAGCTCTCATAGCACAAGTATAGCAAAAAATCTGAAACTGTAAATTTTTAGTTACGTCACAAAATAAAACTTTTTTGCGATTCGGAAAAATTTTCGTAACTCAATTCGGGAATTGAACTGTTTTCATTGGTAAGTAAGTACGGAACCCTCATTGCCCGAGTCCAACTCACACTTGCCCGGTTGTTTTTAATGATTATATTATAAATATTATAAATAATGTAGTAAACATGTTAATGAACGATCGGAACATTATTACCGAAAAAATCATAAGCTCTAATCAGTATTCCTCGTTTGTTCAGCTGTAGGATTTGAATAATGAATTTCCAATTTTTTTGGGCCGAAAAAAAAGTAATTGCATTACATTATCGCCCCTAACCTAATAACAAATAAGCGCCCCATTGTTTGCCGTCTGAAAAAATAGCTTAAGGGCTGAAGTATGATAATCATCATTTTTTTTAGCCCGCCTGATTGCACCTAAATGATGAAGACAAAAAATATTATAGGAATTAATCTTGCTTCCCAATCAGCGACTATGCAAATATCGGCAGATGCGCCCGAGCCCGTGCCGTACCGCAACCACGCATGTAACATAATGATGTTTATAATAATAACCTGTTATTTTTAACAGTTAATTTATAATGTAAGTAGGTATTTTATTATGATTCCGATGTGGCCATTATTTTGTTTCGCCTCTTGAATAATTATCGCCTAGGGCGTTGTGTGTTATTGAGAGGTTATTCTTGAGTCGTTTATTTGAGCAGCTTATTTTAATTATCACTAATTTGTTTAGCTTAAGAGGTCACTAGTGATTTTCGATTTCTGCAATATCATGATTACTTCACTAAAAAGAGAAATCATTAAAACTAAAAAATATAAGTACTTAAGTGCTTAATTTTTGTTTCATAATTACTTAAGTAGCTAGTACCTAGGCGTATTACGTGCAGTGTGATTCCACAGACTATGCCCCACCTTACATCTTACGTAACAAGCCCTCCGGTTTGCGTAAAGATCTAATGACAGCGTCAGTGGACGGTATTTCCGTTGCCATATACAGGGCCAGTCAATTTAATTTAGAAAATAAACAATTTTTGCCATCAACACGCTAAAAAGAACAAGTACGTACTTACCTACCTTTTTTTTTAGGTGGGATAATCATCCAATCACATCACCCGCTCTAGGCGGAGCGGGAGGGCATGTCAGACTTTTACTGACTAAAAACCCACTCCTGTTCCTTCGTTGCCTTTCATACCAGGGCCGAGTCTTCCTTTCAGAAACAGACCCCGACCCTGCTGGGCCCCTACGGCTTGCTGACTTCTCCTTGAGGCGCGCGTGGAACAGTACGCGCCGTCGACGACTTGAGCTCGGTCCAGACGGTTACCGGACGGTCGGACGACGAGCTACCCATTGCTCGCCGTCCGCAAGCCTACGCCTACGGTGGCCGGAAATCGGGATCCCGGCGGCTGAGGCGTGAACGCCGCTCCCTCGCGCGTGCACGTGCGACCTCCTCCTTTGCACGTATTTACCAACATAGGTACGTGTAGGTAAGCTGCTTGACTGTTGTGCATGTGCAAATCCATTAATATAGCTACTAAAAAATAAGTATAATGATAGCACTGCTGGGACTCAGGCTTCCTTTCTACGAGTGGAAATGGTAATCCACCACGATAGCCAGCGCAGGTTGGTGGATGCCACAAGTCTTCGATTTATTGACAGGATCAATAAATCGAAGAGGGTATGCCGGTTTCCTCGAGATGTTTTCTTTCACCGTTTTGAGAGCAGTGGTGATGAATTAAATTACAAAAAGTATAGCACCTGCCTGGGTATGAACCCACGACCTTACTACTCGTAAGTCGGTGCCGTTACTACTAGGCCACTACTGCTCGAATATGGTTGATTTTATACTAAATAAATAAATATTTATTATAACTGTCTCACAATTTCTTAGAGGTCGGTTTTCAATTAATTACAAAAGAAAATCAAAACACTTGGCTAAAATAACATCTCTTTAGTACCTACCTATCTTCTTATTTTCGGCCACCATGCAAGAAAATTATTCTTAAGAGGCCTCGATTACTGTATTGACAATTACAAGTGCCTTCTAAAAATAAGTTGTGTCGCCTCAGTATGAAATTTAATAATGATAAGCAAACATTTAATATTTTTGTACACAGACTACCAAACTCAAGTAAAAAACCCTTGTTCTACTGAATGGTCTGAATTTTGATGAATTTTATTATTTTAGGCTGTGCCTTGCAAGAATAACGTAAATGAACGTAGGCCGACCGGCGCCGAATTGATGTCTCAAGTAGAGACAATAATAAAAATATATCAAAATGTACAGAAAGTTCACTAAGTAATGTTTTTGGAAAAACAACTAGTGTATTACTTGTTTTCTTGGTTTTACTGTATTTTTATCGTTTGTTTACCTCAGAATTAGTGTAATAGAATACTGCAATGCAAACATTGTACCAGCTTAACGTTACAAACACTATTATTTTATGCAAACTTTTGAATCTATAACTTACTTACTTTTATGCAAACTTTTGATTGGCCTGTTGGTCTAGTGGTTAGTGGCGCTGACTGCTATGCCGGAAGTCGTGGGTTCGATTCCCACCCAGGACAAATGTTTGTGTGTTCTGTGTCTGGGTGTAATTTATCTATCTAAGTATATATTTAGAAATATATAAGTATGTTTATCAGTTGTCTAGTACCCATAACACAAGCTCTGCTTAGCTTGGGACTAGATGGCGTTGTGTGATAGTTATGGAATATATTATATTATATTATACATTCTTATATTATAACTATGTAAAGCTGACAAGTTTCTTTGAACACGCTTATCTCAGGAACTAATAGTTCGAAATGGGAAAATCTTTTAGAGTTGAATCGCCACGCCACGACTAAACGGAGCGGAGCAGTTACCTAAGACACGGACGAAACAGCGCGGGACAGTTATGTATTGTATTATTTGTCACTTTTCTGTTTCCAATCAAAATCTATCACGTCTGCTTCTGTTATATGCAGTTAACAAAATCATGTAATCAGGGCCTAAAGTCTGCTATTACAATAGTGTCAGAATAGTCTATCATTGATTTCATAATTGTTTCTTTTGAAAATTTTGGTAATATACTAATATAATGGCGTCATTATGACTTTCCAATGGTCAACCACTGACACTCCATTGAAAGAAGTTGTAACCTCGTACGTACTGACAAATGAATATCTGACGTATGCGGTAATCTGCTAAAATTTTGACAGTTCCTTTGATCAGTGACCTACCATTAGAACGTCATTCTGCAGTCATTGTTTTTAATAAGCTCGTTATTGTCATTCTACCACAACTCTAGTACGAGACCATGGACCAATCAATGATCGATCTTTATGAATTAGCAGATTACGAACTTTTAGCAAAATGACAATGGGATCGTGTTGGAATGCCGAATTTATAAAAAATAGCAGACTTGGGCCCCTGGTTGTTTCTTTTCCTGCGTGGTAGATATATGGTAAGGTCTAATCCAAAGAGGAGGAATGAATCCCAGCAGTAGGAACAGTATGAGGCTGATTATGCGTATTATTTATTTTCAATTTCATTTCACTGCGATTTCTAGACATGGTAAAATAAAATATTTTTAAATTTTCATTAGACTAGGACAGCAGATATTTTTTTATAGATTTATGAATTGATTAATTCTGACACCTTTTCATATCAGCAATAAATTTTATCTTCTAAATAACCCATAATCTTCTTCATTGTATTTCTGCGTATATTCTTATCATTTGTACCGTCACCTACGTCAATCATACATACATTAATTATTTATGTAGAGGTTGGTAGTCGAAAGTCGAGAGGCTGGTAATAATGTGTGCGCTATCGAAAACAATCGTCCGATAAGTGGACGCCAAGGGCGACTCATTCATATTGGTACACTCCATTTTGGACTTTGGGTATTGTACCACAAATATGTATTAATTTGTACCTATTATTTGTTTACCGAAAGAAAGTTGGTAACTCAGTTGAATGGACCACACTACAAAGCCACAAATAAGCTAAATTCAGTATTTCCATACCTACTAATCAATGTCATCATCTTACAGCCCTTGCCCTGAGCGTCGAAGCCGAGTAGCTTGCCTGTCGGTTTTCTTCGTTTACATTTCGGGGAGTGTGCATTGGAATTGCACAATTTAAGTCAAGTCCGTTCCATCATCTGACCACTAGACGTGCGTTATGCCACCGGTACATGGTAGTTTTGGGTACACATTAATTATGCGTACAGCTAAGGAGTGGAATTCCCTGCTAGAGTCTGTGTTTCCTGATACTTACAACCTAGGGGTCTTTAAGTCAAGAGTGAAAAGGTCACCAATAGGCAAGCGTGCTCCGTCTTCGGCCACATCATCGCTTACAATCAGGTGAGATAGTAGTCAAACGCGAGCCTATACATCATCATCATCATCATTTGAACCGAAAGACGTCCACTGTTGGACATAGGCCTCTCCCAAGTGTCGCCACAATGGTCGGTCCTGTGCGTCTCGTATCTATCGGATTCCCGCGACCCTCACCAGGTCATCGATCCACCTTGTGGGAGGCCTTCCAACGCTGCGTCTTCCGGTACGTGGTCGCCATTCCAGCACCTTTCGTCCCCATCGACCTTCAGTTCTGCGAACAATGTGCCCTGCCCACTGCCGCTTAAGTTTGGCGATTTTTTGGGCTATGTCTGTAACCTTGGTTCTCCTGCGGATATCTTCATTTCTGATGTGACCACGCAAGGAAAGCCTATACATAATAAAAAATCAAATTCTTCCATTCTGTCCTTTTACCGGTCACGCTACCACTAACTCCCTTTTCTTTTTTTATCTGTTGGACACGTATAAGATTTAAAACAAACTAACGCAATAGTCAGTTTAATGGCTGACAAATAAGGATTCTTAGATTTCAAATCTTTATCTACTATGAATAAAACATTAAAACATAAATGTGCACATTTTTATCAACGTTTCTCATCACTTATTATGTGTTCTGCATTTTAAGGATATATTATATGAAACGGTTGCCAACTAAGCCAAAATGGGCGGACCAGTCTATATCTTACTATACATATATAAAAAATAATATTGTAAAGAGTAAAGATTTGTATTTTTATTTGCAATGAATAGGATCTTAATAAACTAATGCGCTTCACCATCAACGATTGCATCACTGCTTACCATCAGGTGGAATCGCATTCAAACATTAGCTTATATCAATTAAAAAAAAGAATAAACTCAAACTGCAAAACCGATTTATAAATAGCATAGTCGGCCTTATAATGTTCCCACTGTTGGGACTCGGGCCTCCTCTCTAGGAGAGGGAATGGGCCGTAAACCATCACGCGGGCCTAGTGCGGGTTGGTGAATGTCACATGTTTTTGAATTTTTGGTTCTAGAAGATGCCGGTGATGAATGTTTTCCTTCACCGTTTTGAGAGCAGTGGTAATGAAATAAATTACACAAAGTAATGCGCCTGGCTGTGTTTGAACTCGCAACCTACAACTCGTAAGTCGGGGCCGTTATCACTCAGCCAACACTGCTCACAATAATAATATCATTGAGTGCCATAGACTATATATTTTCTACTTTTACGCGGGCGAAACCACTGGCAAAAGCTAGTCTTTATATAAAGTACTTTGTGTTCATCTAATTGTTAATTTTATACTTAAATAGTTCAACTGATTAATATCACCTTGTCATAAACTTGAAATGTCAAACATAACAAGTCTTCAAATAAAAAAAAGACAAAATTAAAGTTATTTACGATGTTTTTATAATTGATCGTTAAAATCATTCGTTAATTAAAAAAATCTAGGAGCAATAAAACTATTGGGTGGTTATTTTAATTGTTGTTTTTAAATAGAATTTTAATTCGTTTAAATTAAGTTAGTTCTGGGTAAAAACTGTTATCTACTCTGTGGTTCTAAGGCTTTAGAAAGGTCTATCATTGATTTCATAATTGTTGATTTTGAAAAATTTGGTAATCTACTAATATAATGGCGTCATTATGACTTTCCAATGATCAACCACAGACATGCCATTAAAAAAAGTGGCATAGAATGGTAATCTCATACATATTGACAAATGAATGTCTGACTTATGCGATAATCTGCTAAAATTTTGACAGTTCCTTTGATCAGTGACCTACCATTAGAACGTCATTGTGCAGTCATTGCTTTTAATAAGCTCGATATTGTCATTCTACCACAACTCTATTTCGAGACCATTGACCGATCAATGATCGATAATTATAAATTAGCAGATTACAAACTTTTAGCAAAATAACAATGTGATCGTGTTGGAATGACGAATTTATAAAAATAGCAGACTTGGGCCCCTGCCCCCCTAGCCAAGTTGCAAACGATAAACGAGAACGCTTAGTAATCTCCAATAGATTTTCAACTTTATACCTTAGAGCATAAAGTTGAAAATCTATTAAAGACTACTGAGCGTTAGCGACCGGAACGAACGAAAACACTTTGTAATCTTCAATAGATTTTCAACTTTATATCCAATAACATAAAGTTGAAAATCTATTAAAGACTACTGAGAGTTTACGTTTATCGTTTGTGACTTGGCTAGGGGGGCTGGTCACAAGTGGAATAAACTCTTCTATACTCAGTCGGTGGTCCGTAATACTTATGAAAGAAAGGCTCGGTACAATAAATAAGGCTTGAAACAGAGGTGTCGGACCACTGTCCCGTTCTATAATGCATCACTTGTGTATTAACTTCTTGAGTAGCGTAATTAGAGACACAATAGTAAGACAATAGCGCACGACCGCCGGCGTTCGTGCGGGGATCAACAGCTTAATTCCTAATGCTTGTTTTAAAATAACGAATGAATTATGCCGAGTGTGGTATGAGCAACTATTCAAAGACTTTGAATTGATTAAGGGCTAGTATTGTTTATGTTCTGCTGGCAATCAATCTTGTTTTGTTCTGCATATTGTTTAGATAGTCTATGAAATGGGAATTGCTTATTTATACTGGTGCATAACCGTGTTATGGAACTAGTGGTTATCTTCAACAGCACTGTTACCTCAAGAAGTGCTGTCGTCGACGGCGCGTAGTGTTCCACACGCGCCTCA
The DNA here is from genome assembly GCA_905147345.3 of Mythimna impura. Classification (NCBI taxonomy): domain Eukaryota; kingdom Metazoa; phylum Arthropoda; class Insecta; order Lepidoptera; family Noctuidae; genus Mythimna; species Mythimna impura. Next base: position 13,003,720 of record LR990357.1, on the reverse strand, counting down.
AGGAGATATCAGCTAAACCGTAGGGGCCCAGCAGGGTCGAAGCCTACTGGGGCCATGGTTTCGCTTTCGGGAGAAGTCATTGGATGATTTCTCACCTAAAAAAAAAGAAATACACCTAGGAAGACGGCTAAGCCAGCGAAAGGTATGTCGTACCTGTCTAAGGGCGGAATTCACCAATAAAACTAATCGCGTTTTAACGTTTGGCTCGCATAATCGCGTTTAGCCGCTGTCACTAGTGCCACTTGTCTGTATTTTTCTTTTGTTGTATTTTTACAAGTGACACTAGTGACAGCGGCTAAACGCGATTATGCGAGCCAAACGTTAATAAGCTTGCATAAGCATAACCAGTCGTTTAATGTCCCCACTGCTGGGACACAGGCACCCACTCTCTAAGAGAGGGAATGGGTCGTAATCCATCACGCGGGCCCAGTGCGGGTTGGTGAATGTCGCGTGTCTTCGAAATTTTGGTTCTAGGAGATGTCGTCATGTTCCTTCACCGTTTTGAGAGCAGTGGTGATGAAATATATTACATAAAGTAATGCGCCTGGCTGTTTTTGAACCCGCGACCTACAATTCGTAAGTCGGGGCCGTTACCACTCGGCCACCACTGCTCTGTAAAATATAAAGACACATATATTCAGCCCGTCCGGTTCCAAGCTAGTTGGAAAAAGCTAGGGAGGTAATGATGAAATGGGAATTGATTAAGGGTTATATTGAAGGATTTTATTCCATTTTCTATTGTTTTTTAAACAGTGCGACACCCAAGGAATTAATCCTGTACTGTGTGTGTAAACTCACATACATAAGACACTCAGACTGGGAACGAACTGTAAGCCATACAAATATTAGTTCCGTGCGGAAAAGGAATCTGCGATACGCATTGTAGCAGCCATTCGCTTAACCATTGCGACCACCGTACCGTCAAAGTAAAAAAAAGTTTACGAATTAGAAATATGGTACGTACCTATTTAATCACACAACGCCTCATTGGCTGATTTGAGAACCAGATTGAAGATGAATCAATATAAACGATACTAAAATAGTAATTTACGTTTTCCGGAAGAAATTCAATCACAATATCAATTAAAATAACAATTTTTAATTTCATCGATCACATGTTTGTATCTTTTAATATTTAAATGGCGTTTTTTTAATTAAACCGGGATTAATTGATTTAAAAATTAACGAAAATCAATTAATCAAAACTTTAAAGGTTTAAGTTCAATTTTGGGAAGTTAGTTATTAACACATAACAGTGGATAAATCATAAAAGCAATTAATAAATTCTTTGCAAAAATTAATAACACGCTCAAGCATTTATTAAAATTGAGTCATCATAAAAAACTTCGTTTGGTTAAATTATTGCTATTACATAAAACCTATGTAAGGCGCACCTTACCTATTTAAGTATATACACATAATGTATTCTTGCCAAATATATTCTAATAAGCTTATCTTGTCATCGAATATTTCAAAATCTTAATTATACTTTTTATATGATTTCTCAGAATTATAATTATTACACTCAATTAATAATTCATTTCTTGTTTATTTTTAATGGTGATTCAGAACGACATTAAAATGTCAATTTGTTATGATAAAAACGTAAATTTTAGAGTCGTTCGTATATTTTTCATTCGTTTATAATTTTTAGGATTTATGTTATGACGGTAATTAATCATATTTTTGTTTTTGTCGTCTTTGTGTTACGACATTTTTTCTTTTATATTTAGTTACTAATTTATCAGTAATTACAAGGTTAGAGATTCATTTAAAAATTATTGTCGACATTCGAAAACCAAACTTTCAACTATTAGGAATAAGAAATCAATTTGTAATGATTGCATTATAATATTGATTAAAATTTCTCACAGTCGTTCAAATGTGAACAGAACCAATAACAAAAGTAATTAGGTAGGTATAATTGATATTACACTTGTAGATAAAATACTACGCTTGTTTCTGCAAGTGGCTTCGCTGAAACTAGAAAATTTTCCAAGGGAATGTTCCCTTGGAAAACTCACAGGATAAGCAGTCTTTCATCATTTAATTTCACCGAAATCCGTGAAGCCGTTTAAGCTTGAAGGAGTAAGAACCATACACACAAAATACAAACTTGGGCACGCCATAATCATGGCGGTAACTCCTTTCTTTGAGGGGTGGCTGGAGAGGCGTCACGGCGTCCTCACCTTCCGCATGACGCAGCTTCTCACCGGACATGGTAAATTTGGGAGGTTCCTGCACCTGATTAAAAAGGATAAAAAAGAAACAAAACAAACTTTCGATTTTATAATATAAGTGTGATCATATTTTTCTATTTTTCAGGGTATCCATTTTTTTGACACAAACAAAAAATTCTCTTGTTTTGAAGTCAGTTAAATACTGGCCACACCAATTAGCTCATCAAACTCAGGCCCCACAGAAATTAATTTATAAACACACACATTCACTAAAAACAGAAACGGTAATGAATGTAGGAATAGTGTCAACATTATTATTTATAATCGAAAACCATTCCGACTCAAAGATTTGGCAATAAATTAGAATAGTTTATTGGATAGTAAATCTGTTCCGTTGTTGATACAACAGTGTTGGATTACAAGATGATTTGTGACGAGTTATAATTATTGCTTGAATACGGTTTTGGTGATAGTTTATAAATGTCCATGGTGATGACTTCTCTCTTGCCTTTCATTTCTCAATGTTTTTTTTTTTTAGTAGCCTATACTGTCCCACTGCTGGGCAAAGGCCTCCTCCAACTTCTTCCAGGTATTCTTTTCCTGAGCCACCTCGAACCAGTCCTTGCGGTAGGCATCTAGGTCGTCTCGCCACCTCTTCCCAGGTCGACCTCGGCGGCGTCGTCCATCTTCAGGTACCCACTTTGTGAACACTCTTGCCCACCGAATGAATATATAAACTATGAATAAAATAATGGAATTAAAACTCAGTTTATTTAATTACTTTATCCGCCTCCTCCTCCTCGAGTCGTATTCCTCGTTACTGAGGGTTGTGAAGTTCCCGCTGAATTAGCCACTGATGGTATCTCGCCATCTGTGACGGTTTTTGGCGTCTTGAAGTACGACGTGCAATTGGGTGTCCATTTTGGAGCAGACCTGACCAGCCCATCTTTTTGGGCTGTCAGTAGTAGTAGTGTCAGTAGTAGTAGTGTTAAGTAACGTAGGTACATTCATCTACATCTACACTAATATTATAAAGAGTTATAATTTGTAATTTTGTTTGTAGGAAGTTATCTCTGAAACTACTAAACTGAATTTAAAAATTCTTTTGCCAGTATCAAGCTACATTATTTCTGAGTGACAAAGGCTATATTAATAATATTTTTTACCCCAAAAATATTTTACGCCCAGCAAAACAGACACTTTTTTTTTTTTTTTTTTTTAATTGATATTAACCAGCGCTTGACTGCGATCCCACCTGATGGTAAGCAGTGATGCAATCATTGATGGTGAGGCGCACTAGTTTATCAAGAGCCTATTCACTCTAGCCTTGAAGACACCTAAATTATAGTTGGACGGGAAGATCGCAGCAGGCAAATTGTTCCAGTCCTTCGATGTACGCGGTATAAACGACGAAGCGAAACGCTTAGTCCGGACCGTTGAAGTTTCAACAACGTAAGGGTGGATACTCGCCGTACGTCGGGTTGTCCGATGATAGAAAGGAGATGGCGGAATCAAGTCATGCAATTCCTGCGCACACTCTCCAAAATGCAACCTGTAAAATACCGATAGGCTGGCTACCCTGCGCCTGTGCTCGAGGCTTTGTAGACACTGGTCAGCTAGTACTTTTTACAATTGTATGTGCTGTCTTTTGAAATTTTGAAGGCATCTTTTCTAACGCTCAAAATAAAACTCAACTATGTCATCATTGATATTTTGTTATTGCAGAAAATATTTTTAATGAGACGATTACTAATCGAACGACGATGAACGATTGACAAAACACTACACACGTAGACATTCACTCGTGCTTATTGCCAATAGGGTACCTACGTGTAAAAAGACACGCGCTATGAGCTTTACGAACAGCCTTTTTTTCGATTAAATTATTGTTCCTATTCTTTTCTACATAAGATATTTGATTGGCCTGCTATACCAGAGGTCGTGCTTTCGATTCCCACCCAGAACGAATGTTTGTGTGATGCACGATCATTTGTTCTGTTTCTGGGTGTAATTTATCTATAATATGTATGTATTTAGAAATATATAAGTATGTATATCAGTTGTCTAGTACTCATAACTCAAGCTTTGCTTAGCTTAGGACTAGATGGCATTGTGATAGTTGTGGAATATTATTTATATTTTAAAAAACTCCACTTGTACTAACCGAAAGGTTAAGTAGTGATATACCAATCTACTATCTTCTTCCAGCGTCTTTGTCTCCTTGAAAGTAGAAAATCATCCTAAGGGAACCTACTTTCGGAACAAAAATCCTACGTCTTATTCTTCGTTGACTGGCCTGTTGGTCTAGCAGTTAGTGGCCCTGATTTCTATGCCGGAGGTCGTGGATTCGATTCCCACCCAAGACAAGAACTGTTTTTATGATGAGCACGATTAATTGTTCTGGGCCTGGGTGTAATAATTTATCTATAATATGTATGTATTTAGAAATATATAAGTATGTTTATCAGTTGACTATTACTCATAGCACAAGCTCTGCTTAGTTTAGGACTAGATGGCGTTGTGTGATAGTCGTGGAATATTATTATTATTCCAGAACAAGATTTACCCGTGTGCCAAATATCCAAATCCGTTCAGTCATGTCAGCGTGAAGGAGTAGCATACACGTACACATATAATATTTCACCTTTTAATTCATTAACGCTCAGGCGGTAGCCGGCGCCCGCAAGCCATTGTCTTACTATTGTGTCTCTAATTACGCACGTCAAAAGGTTAAATACTATAATGATAAAGGTCAGAGACACTGACTCAGAAAATTTAGGTGGAAAACCCAATAATGATTGACCAGATTCAGGACTTGAACCCGAAATCCTAACCTGCACTTGAGAACGAGGCAATGAGGTACAAAGCATAACTATAATCAACATTATAATGTTCCTACTGCTGGGACTCAGAATGGACTATAATCCACTACGCGGGCCTAAGTGTGCATTTATTGGATGTCACACGTCTTCGAATTTTTTTCAAAGTTCTAAGACATGCCGCTTTCCTCACAATGTTTCCCTTTAATATTACACAAAGTAACTTTTTTCTTTTATTCTTGATAGGTTCGCGCTTGACCGCTATCTCACCCGATGGAAAGCGACGATGCAGTCGACGATGGATCGCGCTTACCTAGAAGTTTTACCTATTCACTCTTGACTTAAAGATTCCCGGGTTGTAGCCTTCAGGAAACAAATTCCGGCAAGGAATTCCACTCCTTAGCTGTACGCACAATGAATGTGTTCCCAAAACGTTTTGTGCATATAGGTGGGATGTCCACCATGCACCGGTGGCGTATTGCCGTACGCCTGGTGGTCCGATGATAACACAAAGAACACCAAGTAATGCGCCTGACTGGGTTTGAACCCACGACCTACAACTCGTAACTCGGATTCATTGCGGTCGTAACGGCTCCAAGTTACGAAAATGAGTTACTAAACAAAAATTAAACACAAAAAAGTTAATTAGTCACAAGTCAAGCTTCATAATAAAAGCATTTCAAATACCCGGTAGCCATTTTGGATACGACAAATCTGTCTAATCGGTTAAGTATCGTTCGTCTGGCAAAGCCCTTAGGCTGCGCCCGCGGCTTTTGCGTGTCAATTCGAAGTTTAACAAAAACCATTTAATTAATCGATTTTCTACAGCTTAAATGGACAAAATAACAAACTCTCAGCTGTTCTCATTTATTATATTGAAATAACAATTTTATTAGTTAAGAGAAGATATTAAAATAATTTATAGGCTCAGTACATCTGCTGAAAGTTATTATGTTTGTCTGTAATAAAATTATTTAATAGGTATGTTGTGTGTAAACTCATTTAAGTAACTGAAGATGGATTTAAATAGTGTCTTTTGTTGTTATTTTACTCTAGAATTTGACCCTTTAATCCTTCGCGACCACTGACTATGGATTAGATATGTAGCGACATGTGTGTGCTCACTGGGGCATCATCCCGACTCACTGGGATAGCACCACCCCGACTCACTGGGGCATGACCGCAGACAGGTCCGACTCACCGAGAACTTTGCGGCATTCGGTTCCGACCCACTGGAACTAACCTACCACTGGTCTGGCACGCATCAAGAAGCATCAAGAACCATCGATTTCCGATCTCTTTTATTTTTTCTGTTTGAAGTATCTCTTATTTATTTATTGTGCAAACCTACCACAGTATTGTCTTTTTTAACCCAATGGTTGACCGATAGAGAATGCCTTGTTGCATTAAGTCCGCCTATGTACCACTACTGTACATGGAGTTTAAATAAATAAATAAATCTCTGGAGGGGATTGACATAGCGACATCTATGGCGTCACATAAGAACTAATCCTGCATCGCGCAATTAAAGTTCTCCGCGCGATTGGAACATATAGAACAGCCCGAAATTATCTATCGGGCAGTAGCCCACCAGATAAAACAACCATCTGGCGAAGGATCCTCCCTTTTCAACGGAGGTTGTCAGATAATTTTTAGTACGTCAGTAAGCGTCTAGGCCCAACGTCTATCCTAAAAATTCATCATCATTTGATTTTTTGAGGACAGACGTCGGGCCGAAAGGTGCGTGTGATTTTTCAAATGAACCAAAATGAGTAGTAGTATTTCATAGAAATAAATCCTACACTAATACAGTCGACTCTCATTCATTCAAACCTGCGATAATTCGAACCTCTCTGTAATTCAATATTATTACGAGTTCCCTAGAAAATCTCTTCATATTTCGAACTAAATCAATACATTTTTATGCACTTGGTAATTCGAATGAAAAAATCATCGTTACGTAACAAAATGACGCGTTAATTCGAACTCATTGCCGTCAAACAATCGACAATTCAGAGTTGCAGAGAGAAAGAGAGAGAAAGATTTTAGAACTTGCAGAGGTATGTAAGTACATTTTAAGACAAGTTCAAACTTGTATCATCGTAGACGAGCCTTTGTTTTTGTAATGATTAGTTTGACACACACTTCCGCACGAATTGGTTTGTTTAGTAGTTTCATTTACTGTTACTCTTTCACAAATACTCTTTCAAAAATTTCGTACCATTTGATATTTCGAACATTCGATAATTCGTAACACATTAAGAGTCCCTCGAGTTTCGAATTAACTAGAGTCGACTGTACATGAATAAGACTTTCATTCCCTAATATCTTAACAATATATTCTATTATCTAACATCCTGAGTTTGCTAATAGATCTGTCCGGTAGAGATGAAGAAGAAGGAATTTACCAGGTCGCATCAATTGAAGAACTTAAGTAATCCCCAAGATTGACTGAGTAAACGTAAACCATCGCTAAAACTCGGCTACCACCCTAAAATAGACTGTAATCACAAATAAACATCTCAGGCCCAGCAAAGGACCTACAAATTTAATTTACATAAGGATTTTATTAAAGTTTTTATCTCATTTTGTGGCCAGTATGCGCGGGCGCACGGCGGGGTGTCGATACCGGCGATCCAACCGCCATTGTTGTTCAAATTTCGAATACGATCTCCTTACTCTTTGACATTCGCTTTTCAAAATTATAAATTAAACTTTAAGTAAGTTTAGTAATTTTTAAAATGTCCTTTTTGGGATAGAGTTTAATTTATGTGTGTGTTGTTTACTGTTATTGAATTTTATTGTGTTGCCGGTATGTTTCAAAAATGTCGCAAGTAAAGCTCAAAGGTTTATTAAAGCGATATACAGGCTGTAACGGACGTGTTTATTCAAATTTTAGGTACTGGTTCTACCCATGAAAATGAACCCTATTTTCAAGAAAATCATAGAAAATTCACAACAAAGTAGTAATTGACCGTGGAATTGACTATGATTTTGTTGAATAAAGTTAGTCATTAAAATAGTCAGAAGCAGTATCTATTTAAAATATGACGTTTCTTTTCTGTTACACTCTATATACTTACGTTGAAATTAAGCGTCAAAAGTTTATATACCTCGATAACCATTTTTTATTTTATTTTATATAAACTAGTGCTTGACTGCGATCCCATCTGATAGTAAGCAGTGATGCTATCGTTGATGGTGAGGCGCACTAGTTTATTAAGAGCCTATTCACTCTAGCCTTGAAGACGGGAAGACCGCAGCAGGCAAATTGTTCCACTCCTTCGATCATCATCTTCCTGCCCTTGTCCCGTTTTATTTGGGGTCGGCGCAACACGTTTTTTTCTTCCATTCTGTCCTGTCACTCGTCAAGCTATCACTAACTCCCTTTTCTTTCATATCACTTCTCACACAGTCCATCCATCTTTTCTTTGGCCTCCCTCTCCCTCTCCATCCATCCACATGTAAATTCATAACTCTTTTAGCAACATGCGCTTTATAGGGATAAAGCGCATGTTGCTAAAAGAGTTACCTCTTCACATGACAATACCAAGATAAACGTCCTTCTATATACGCAGTATAAACGACGAGGCGAAACGCTTAGTCCAGACCGTAGAAGTTTCAACAACAATATATTAATACTTTCAACAAAAATAAGATGGCGGAATCAAGTCATGCAATTCTCGCGCACACTCTCCAAAATGCAACCTGTAAAACACAGAAAGGCTGGCTACCCTGCGCCTGTGCTCAAGGCCTGAGGCACAAAAAGGGGGGCGCATGCAGGAGCAGGGGCAAAACCAACCCCAGCCCTTAATAAACTGTGAACATTTTTGCTTTTGAATAAATCTTTACCTAGTATTTTGTTAGAAAATTATTTGACAAATTGACGAATCGCTTATTAGCTACTGCGATCGGTTGAATAAATTTATCAGTAGCCAATCACATAACTCTCACTGTCGTTTACTTACCATAAGCATAATCAGACTTAAAATGTTCCCACTACTGGGACCCAGGCCTCCTCTTAAAGAGAGGATATGGGGCGTAATCCTCGAGTACAGATTGGCGGATGTCACATGTCTTCAAATTTAGATTTTAGAACATTCGGCCTCATCTAGTTTAAAATGACGAAAAAAAAATTTACGTGTAAAAATGTTTTTTTAAACCTATTTACAAAATAAATATCATTTATCATTCATTATAACTTTTCTACGCTAGCTTTCTCACAATGTTTTCCTTCACCATTTTGAGAGCAATATTGATGAAATAAATTATTTTTTTAAGTAGGTTTTTTTACGTAGAAAGTCATCCAATTGCTTGTCACGCTCTAGGGCAGAGCGCGAGGGCGTGGCAGACTTTTATTTACTAAAACCTACCCCTATTTGCCTTCGTTCCACGACGCCAGGGTTCTCTTTCGCAGAACCCATGGCCCCAGTAGGCTTCAACTCTGCTTGGTCCCTACGGTTTCTTTTAGGTAGGTACTATTCATAACAAATCAATACCAACACCAATACATTCTAATACCCTAAACACATTTTCATACAACTTTCATAATCTCCAATCCTATCTCCATCTCGGTTAAAAAATACACACAGCCGAACAATAGCATTCCTGCGTTCGATTAATGACATTCGAGTACCTACCTATATGACAATCCTACACCTACTTAGTTGACATTATGTAAATACAGTTCCACTTTACAGTGTCGTATTCATTATGCCGTCGAAGATTCGTTAGGTGAAGAAACACATGTTGTTTTATCGTATCTCTTCATGTATGGCTGGTCGAAAGTGTTCGTGTTGTTTTGATTTTGAATCAGTTTTTGTTTTGTTTTTATTTTTCTGTTCAATGATGTTGTATTGGGTGATGTTAGGCTTAGAAATATCCTTGTATACATATTATAATTTAAAACAAAGTCCTCCATCAAGTCTGTTCATGATATTCTCAAAAATTCTCAATACCGCGTACATCGAGGGACTGGAATAATTTGCCCGCTGCGGTTTTCCCGTCCGATTATAATTTGGGTCTCTTCAAGGCTAGAGTGAATAGGCTCTCAATAAAATGGTGCGCCTCACCATCTTCGATTGCATGGCTACTTACCATCAGGTGGGATCGCATTCAAGCACTGGTTTATATCAATTAAAAAAAAAAAATAACACAGATTTTTATTCGGTTTTCAACAAATAGACGGAGTGATTCACGAGGGAGGTTTAAGTGTATAAAACATGCATATATATAATTGTAAGCAAAAGCTTTTATAAGTTTCAAAGATTACTAACACCCGTGACCAGTTAGTTTGTTAATATGTACTTTGTTAAATAAATTAACGACAGATTTGTGAAAACTTTGAAGCTGTTCCTCGTACAATCAATTCGGCTGCTTTCATGTTACCTATAATTATATATAAATTCTCTTTTATATAGATCTCCTTTTGTTTAGTTCAACCAAAGTATATCTGTATGAGATTTCCCAGTGCGATAAAATCGACCATTGTACATTTGTTTTTATAAATGTTTATCATGTGTCATTATGAGGTGTACAATAAATAAATAAATAAATAGAAGAATATTTATTGGAGTTTAAAAGTACTCATTAACATAAAAAAACAATCACCATGGTTCACTTCCTAAAAGATTACTAACGAATTAAATCATTCTGTATTTTTAACAGATATCTAGGTACAATTCTGCTTAAACTACCTAATAATTATTATGTCTTCGTACTTCAAATAAATTAAATAAGCTTGTCACAAATCACACATTATAGCTACACTTTGATAGCAACAACGATATTAACAACAAAATTGTTGTCCAAGCAAAACAGGACTTTCTTGCAGCCATACCTCGCATAGATACATCTTAGCTCACACAATGAGATGATTACAATCCGTTATATCTATCTATAATACTTTACACTATAAAAAAAAAATAACAAGCCTTGGTCGTGGGCGCAAGAAAACAATTGATGCTTCTCTTACTCTAATTTTAGATACACTCGCTATAGATAAGATCTGTGAATGATTTGATTAATTTGAACAAGGCTTTAATACATCGAATAGTTAGGGTTAAGTATTTTTATTGTAGACGCGTGTCGATACTAATCTTTTGCGTTAAAGCTATTAATAATTTTGTGTATAATGAAGTTTTAATGAATTTTTTTGGACGGGTTGGTACAGCTGTGTTTGACCCCTGCTTTATGTATAGGGTAGCTGCTTAGTTAATGATGGTTGAAATAATAGTACGATTTTTTTCCTTAGCTCTCAGTCGAGCAAAGGCCTAGCCTTCCGGCTTCTTGAGATAGGAGATCTTGCGCGAGTTTTGGCCAAGTTTGACCCGCAAACGTGATCAGAGGCCCCAGGGGGCTCACCTTGGCGTGTAAAAATGTCAAGTGTACTAGCGAGAAAGAGAGATGGAGCTATATACCCTATATAGCTCCATCCCTTTCACAGTAGATCGCATTAAGAGCCTGTAGGGCCTAAGCCTCCCTAGCCAAGTTACAACCGTTTCGTTTCGATTCTCTTTTCGTTGATCGCCTCGAGCCAGCCACGCCTCCTATTCCTTTGTTCTGACCACGTGACTGAGCGTCGAGATGACGTCAGAATAAAGGAATCGGAGGTGTGGCCTACTCAAGGTGATCAGCGAAAAGAGAATCGAAACGAAACGGTTGTAACTTGGCTAGAGGGGCTGATCATCACACCACTTTTGCCGTAAGCGACCTCGAAGGTGATGTCATCTTTCAGGCGTCCAGTGAGTGACTATCTTTACCCGTCTTTTCAGGTGCATTCGTGCAACAAGGCAGGTATACTCCCACTTCAGCTTAACAGTTTTTTCTCCAACAGCCGCTACTTGAGTTACAGGGCGCAGGGTGGTAACAATTGGAAACGCAAAAGGACATTGAAGGACCTAGGTGGGTTTTTCGTCAGTAAAAGTTTGACACACCCTTTTACTCAAGCCTACAGCGGGAGAAATCAATGAATTTTTACCTTCTCAAAGAAATCGTAGGGGCTCAGCAGGGTCGAAGCCTACTGGGGCCACGGGTAGTGTGAAAGTGGAACCCGAGGCCCTGGAATGAAGGCAAGGAGTGGGTTTTTAGCCAATAAAAGTCTGACACTATCTCCCGCTCGGCCCAAGTGCAGGATTGGTCATTAGATGGTTTTCCTAACCTAAAAAAAAATCTTCTCAAAGAATAAAAGTGATAATAATTGTTCTATGTTATAGTCAACTGCATTGCTGAACCAGCATAGTGACATCAGAGGTTTCTCACACATTTTAAAAGACAAAATCAATACTTTGAAATTCTTTAATTGCCCAAACAAATGCATGGGATTTGATATCGAAGAAATCAATACGTGATTTCTCCGTGTTTTTTCAACACGTTTCGGGTATAGGGTTCTCATATAACCCTTAACGTCAGCACTCAGTTGTTACATCCACTTAATTACGTATCATCGCATAAAAAAGTGGAAAATACAACAGTATCTTTTTAATTTTAGCAGCCAAATATAACCAATATATTTTATTGACACCTTTTCAGTGTTGATAATTTTAGGAGTGTTCAATTTCATTCAAAAAGGACAAAAAACCACGTCGTAATCGAAAGCGATACTTTTTTAAATCCTCGATGGGAAGAACTAGTTACCAAATGGCATTTTTATCAAGGAATCTCATTCGGGATGTTCATTAAAAAATTGTAAAGCCATTTTCGCAAGACGCCTTTGGAGCTCTAAGGGCGTTTGTGAGCCGATCAGTTTTCTGCACCGATTCACTTGAACCGTATCAATTATGGTAATTCCTGGTTTAATTTCCTGGCCCAGATTAACTATACCCCCTCTAGTAATAAACCTGATTTATTAGGCGAAGTTTTTTATAATTTCTTTCTTGAATCTTTAAGTTTGGTGGGGCTCGGATTTTGGGTAAGCTGTTATTAAAACGATTTATGTCTGTCAATTATGTTTAATCGCTTGAAATTTGGTTATGATGATTCTGTTTTTTTTTTTCTTAATGTAACTTTTTAAACAGTGGTAATTGCCATCAGCTATCATGTTTATTAAAGGAAAGGAATTTACACATTACAAATTGAACGATGTGTAGAATAGGGAATGTGCATGAATTTTATTTATTTATTTATTTAAACTTCATGTACAGTAGTGGTACATAGGCGGACTTAATGCAACAAGGCATTCTCTCTGTTAAATTAAATCATTTTTAGCTGTAGTAAACAAATACGAAAGATTTTTTTTTTAAATATCTTCATCAACAACGAAATAATAATAATGTCATTTATTTGCTTAAAATATGGTAGTACAGGTCTTAAAATACAATATTGTTTCTTCATATTCCGCCTCATATTCAGCATGCAATTTTTTTATGAATGGGCATGACTCAAATAATTACATGAAAAATTATATTTATGATATGTCATTATATCAAATTAAAAATTTCAAAAAATTTAAATTATACAAGGAAGGAAGTTATAAAGCATCAAAATTGCTAATAACAAAAAGAAGTCCGTTATGAACTTCGACGGCAAAGTGCATCAAGCAAGTCTACGGCCGCCATAAAAAGGCGTCTTGGAGAAAGAGACAAGAGACAGATAATTATATTTGTTATAAATTATTATATCTCGTTTGCTTTTGTACCAATTTTGATAATGTTTTCACAGTTAGTATTCTATTTTTGTATATTTATTAAGAGCCGGGATTATGTCGACTTCGCAGCCCCGAAGCAGCGATTTTATTTTTAAATAAAAAAAAACATAGTAACTTCTCAAGAATTTTAATTAGCCAGACCCTTTTAAAAAACAAGCTTTATTATTTTGTGTAACTTTTGAATATTTCCGTGACGTAATCTCGTAAATATACACGTTTGAAATCGTAAGGCTTAGATTCGTGATTTTTTTTTTTATCGAGCCAACAAATTTATATTATCCTAAGAAAACCTACTTTTGGAACAAAAAGAATCCTAAGTCTTATTCTTCGTTGACTGGGCTGTTGGTCTAGTGGTTAGTGGCCCTGACTGCTATGCCGGAGGGTTCGATTCCCACCCAGGACAAATGTTTGTTTGATGAGCACGATCATTTGTTGTATCTCGGTGTAATTTATCTACAATATGTATGTATTTAGAAATACAATAAGTATGTTTATCAGTTGTCTAGTACTCATAACACAAGCTGTGCTTAGCTTGGGACTAGACGGCGTTGTGTGATAGTTGTGGAATATTATTATATTATATTATTATCATGTTTTGATTTTTACCGGTTGTTCATCATAGGCGCGGGCTTGCAGATCGCGAGCAATGGGTAGCTCGCCGTCTAACTGTCCGGTAACCGTCCGAGACAAGTCGTCGACGGCGCGTAGTGTTCCACGCGCGCTTCAAGGAGATGTCAGCAAAACCAAAGGGACCCTTGAACGAAGGCAAAGTAGGAACAGAAGTGGGTTTTAGTCAGTAAAAGTTTGTCATGCCCCGGAAGGGCATGAAATAATGACACCATCACAATCATCTTCCGCCCAAAGGCGGAAGATGACATTAGATGATTTCATGATTTCCCACCTAAAAAAAACCCAGTAGTTGGTCATATGGTCAATTTTAATTAAATAATTTTTCATGGTGTTCTCTTTTATATTTGTGGATTTCCAGAGTTTCAATAAATTTCAAAATCAGTGCAACCTCGCCGTAACAAACCAGATAATAAATATTATTATCATGCATATGCATTATTCCTACTCTTATTTTAAATAGATTAGCTGAGCCGACATTTTGACAATTCAAAAGTGCCTGTAATTGGTCTATTTGAAATAAACGTTTCTGATTTCTGAGCCGGTGAACTTCGTACCGCCTAATAGTAAAGATAACGCTATCTACTGGCATTACCAGAACAGTATAACTAATTTTATAATGATATTTTAATTAGATATGGCGTTGTAATCGATTTTTTTTTCGTGATTTTTTTCCATTTTCTCACCGTTTAAACCTGCCCTGGACTATTTCGAATATTTCTAGACCAACATTTGCCAAATCGGTCCAGCCGTTCTCGAGTTTTAGCGATACTAACGAACAGCTATTCATTTCTATATATATAGATTACTTAGCCCAAGGAAAACATGGCATCAGAAACTACATCACTATTTGACTACAAGCCATAAGAATCGAAAAGTGAAATTAAAGACAGCATAAAATATCTAAGTGACGGTTACATAAACATAATTAAATTTAAAAGCGTTTCGTTACAATAACGTTATTTACCAATTTTCAGCATTACACATAGTTGCATACAATAGTTGTACTGTTCCGGAATTCGCGCTCTGTTAACACTTTGCACACGTAAGTAAATTACTTTAACTTAATAATATGTAGAAGATAAGAAAGAACTTTTGGTGTGTTGTTGGGTTCCTTACCTATTACTATATAGAACACTGTACGTCATACAAACTCAGACAGGCGTTTTAATATTTCTAATTTATTTCGTCACCACTACTCTCCTGCCTTTTTGGCATTGCACAGGTCTTTTATTTTTATCTTTTAATATTGTTTACTTTTATTTTTTTATTTTAAGTTAAGTTTTTATAGATTAAGTAGTTACTTTTTATTTTATTGTTGTTTGTCCTGTGCGAGTCTCAAATAATTTTTTTCTTTCTTTCTTCTTTCTTTCTCTCAAAATGGTGAAAGAAAACATCGTGAGTCCAACATCGTCGTTCCAACCACCACATCGCACCAAAACTTCGAAGACATCATGTGTAATTGATATGTGGTAATTGACCGGACCGAGTCCAATTATCAACAGCGCGTAGTGATCCACGCGCTCCTTAAAGAGATGTCAGCAAACCGTAGGGGCCCAGCAGGGCCAATACCCGCTAGCTAGGACCGCGGGGAATTTCTGAAAAGGAAACCCGTAGTCCTAGAAAGCAAAGGGCAACTGAAGGACACAGGTGTGGTTTTAGTCAGTAAAAATCTGACACGCCCTCCCACTCCGTCCAGAGCGGCAGAAATCATTGGATGATTTCTACCATTAAAAAAAAACCCCAACTAAGTACAACATGCGTAAATTATAAGGCTGATTATGCTAAGCCTACTAAATAGAAAGAAGAAAGTATATATAAGTATGGATTGTTTGTAAGATAATAGGGCTACAAGGAGATGAATAGTGATATGACGATAAACAGAGAGGTATGCAGCATGAGAGACATGCTAAGGTGACCGCAAATAATTTGAGATAAGGATACGAAGTTGACTATTGGATTGTTAGATAAAGTTCGCGCGGCCCTTGGTTACAAAGGGCTTCTAGGTTTTGCAAGGTTACCATTGTACAACGCCTTGGACATCCTCTGTAACGTAGTACAATTGCTTGTAAATAAATAAATAAATAATAAATCTAAAAGAACACGGATGGGATTTAGTCAATAAAAGTCTAACATTCTCTCTCCCTCCACCCAGAGCGGGAGAAGTTACATAAAGGGAAGGAAGTTGAAGGTGATGATTTTCTTGATATTACATGTCTGTCATTTAGTGTGCTCCACTCCATTATTTTCTAGCACATTTAGGTCGGCGTGTACCGCGGAGTATTTGCTGACATGGCAGCGTGTATCACCGGTGGCCACGTCACAGTAGACTAATGATGAAACAAAACAGTGAACCGTATAATAGGATTATTAGGTTGTTAGAAAGAGAAAGATGCATAATTCGTGCCTACCTTTAACCGTGTCCACCGGTGGCGCACTCTATTCGGCAAGACTTTTGGTTTATGGGGCGGTGATGTACCAGATGACAATTTACCTGGTAGGATACCAAGTACCTACTTATCAGGCACCGGTTTGAACGTGCTAGACTATATATAGACTATATATAGGGATAGAGTCAAAAGTTTTTGTAAGCTGCCACTATTCCCACGACTCCACGCAGTTGTACATATTATAATAATAACGTTAATAAAATAAAAGTAAACAATTATATTAATTTTATGTGTATATTCTCACTATGTTGTGATGTTTTGTTATCGATGGCCCCTTGATAAGTAGGTACTTAGTTGTCAACTTCATGCCTCATGACAAAATAAAAGGAGCTTCGCGTAGGCGAAGATGAATTTCGGGTTAGTTGGTAGAAGGTACCCACTATTGAGGCATGCTGACTTCGAATAAAATCTTAAACAACCTGGTCTTGGCAAGTCATGAAAATTTTATTTTAAAAACATATTAGTCCTTAGTGCGTTTTACCATCAACGATTGAATCACCGTTTACCATCAAGTGGGATCGCAGTCAAGCACTAGTTTATGTTGTAGCGACATCTATGGCGTCACATAAGAACTAATCCTGCATCGCGCAGTTAAATTTCTCCGCGCGTTAAGAACATATAGTACAGCTTGAAATCATCTATCGGGCAGTTGCCCACCAGGCATAACATCCGTCTGGTCGGAGGATCCTCCCTTTTCAACGGAGGTTTGCGGGACTTTACACTCTGTTCCGCATACCTCCAAAATTTCATTAAAAAAACTTTCATCAACATCTCTTCCGCTTAGGTATCACCCCGTTCTCACTGATCCCTAAAACAACAAAAACACAGGCTCTAGAAAGCGTACAGCGTTGTTACACCGAATTAAACAGTCTTAAACACAATTGAATTACTTGAATTTCCTCGTCCAGAGAACAAAAGCATTATTAAATACGTAATTATTCACATTTACGTGGCGTGCAAGGTTTTAATTCAAAGTTTCGAGGGAACATTCGATTTAATACTAGCCGAACTAATTGGCAACGTGGGCCGGAGTAATTTTGTTTACTACCTTTTAAACGACCCCACCCACTAGCATCTCATTAAGTGTTTTATTGTAATTACCGACTTCTCGGACGTTGTAAGGAACATTTTGTTCGACACGAGCATTTTGTGAAATTATATGAGTCAGTCGTCACGGTGTGCGAGGTCCTTTAATCTCATGTTTATTTTACCTTTTGTTATGAATGTCTGGGGCAAGTCCTGCGTATAAGTCCTTCAACTTAGTTTTTAAAATTACTACAGTTTTTGTTTAATCATAATTCAGGCCTAAAACAATAAGGACCTTATTTATAAAAAATAAATAGATCATATATTTAGATTAAACATTGTTTAGAAAGTTCTTAATTCAAAATTTTCTGTGAAGAATTTGAATTTAAAATCCGCTATTCAGTACTTGAACATCTACCTCTAGGCTCTAGCACAATTCCCCAAATGCGCTCTACAATGCGTTCCAAATAAGAATAGGATCGATTGCCATGTTGTGACGTCACGTCATACTGTCAAATCGCAAGAAATTGGGCAAAATTTAAGAACTCAGGGATGAGCAAAATTGAAGAACTGGATTCTGATTAAACTATTTTCGTTCACAGTTCGTAAATAAATTAAATTTTAAAAATTTCTTGTTTTGCTCACCATAATAATTCTTCGATTTGACAGTATGACGTGACGTCACTACCTGGTAATTGATCCTATTCTTATTTGGAACGCATTGTACACGCTTTGAGCCCAGAGGCTCAAGGCTGCAAGGGCGTAAGTGAAACGAGATTAGTAGTGCCAAATGTGGTGTTTAGGGTCATCCTTGTGGGTCATGATACAACTTACACATGCTAAACTGAAGAAATGGTACAGAGGTGATAGACCGTTGAAGGTGCTAACATATGTTTTACTTATCTAAAGGTGAAACTTTGCAAAAGCTCTGAAGTAAGCAGTAGCTCTTCTAAAAGACATTCATTTGACCCATTATTACCTATACCTACCTATAACAGTGATGTTCCAACAGTTTGTTAACATAGATTTGGCCGTTTAATACGGTACAGTTGCGTACAACAATCGCATTCATTGCGAGCTTTACAACTTTCCGGAATGCGTCAACAACGCGACGAAATTTCCCAATTACACGTTTGAACGAGACTGTACGCTGAATTTTTAGTATCTGATTCACCTCAACCGTCTAATCTTCCTAGAAAGGAATCAAAATTTTCTCAAAAGCCTCACTAACTGTCATACATTATCATAATTTTATATAAATGCTACTGTTAGATTCTTGCCGATAAGTTTGCAGGCACCTAATGTTGTCTTTTGCTTGCAAAGTAAGTCCTAGAAGCAACTGTTAGAAATTTTTTATTGCCAAATAACGGCTGTTAAAATGACTCATTCTATAATGCCGAGGTCACAAATTTCTTTATTCGACGCACAAGTGTATAGAATACTAATACAAACACGAGGAAAAACAATTTGTTCTGCCTTTAAGTTGTTTTCGCATTTTAATTGTGTACTCCTTTCTAAATGCCTAAATGCTGGTATGCGGGTACTTACGATATTTCTTGTGCGTACTTACATAAATGACTGTTGTTTTTGTAATGTTTTTAAATTCCTTTTATATGTTTGTATATGTATTTGGGGAAGGAGGACGGTGCTTAATTTTTTGAACATTTTATCACATACTCTGCATTTAACAATCTAATCTTTTTTTTTTGTTTTGAGTGGGATGTTATCAAACTACTTAAGGGGACACTCACAGTGTCAAATTTTTAGTGACTGAAATTCACCTATGTTCGAAGAGTTGCCTTTAGCGTTCCAAGGCTATAGTTAAGCCTAAGCTACTTGTATGTTACCTGTATCTTCGGCCCCCCTTATGGATAATAATTGGTTATGGTCATTGCATTGCATCGTATCGTCTTTGGTAGAGTTAATATTATCAAGTATCCTACAAATCTCATTTTAAGACAATATATCAAGATGCTCCCGAAAACCTACCTGTCTAACATTTTCATATTATAAATAATATGAATATGAATTTTCCTTAAATGGAAATAACGATACATAAAATTAAAAGAACGACGAATTTTCAACCATAATTTGATATTAATAATATTTTTTTATTGCATGATACTAACTATGATCTCTTGCAGTCTTCTTAAGGAAAACGCAAAGAAGGATAATAATACAAAAATTTCATATATATTTCATAATACAGCACATACTAACTAACACACCCACTTAACCACCAAACACTGATCGGAGCTTTTATCCTTACAAGCCACGTTTCCGACCCGATGCAGTAATTATCGCTTGAACTCATAATTAGCTGCATACGCTGCAGCGCTGCCACACGGATTGTCCTAATTGCAAAGCAATTACTTATAATCGTTGTACTGCGAATTGAAAGCGAAAAGCGCTTTATGTTAGCGTATTCACAATTTCTTTGAATGGAATCAATCTTTATGCAAATGATTCGTAGATGCTCTATGATTTACAGCTGCATAAATGTGATGTAGCCGTTATCGATCAAATGTTTTGGAATTAAATTAAAGTTCCAAAGAAGAATTAGATTCTGAATTTATTGTAGGCTATTGAAGCCAAGCCAAGCCTAGCTTGAAGGTTTTATTGTCGGAAAAATATTATTTATTGTACTAGTCAAAAACATTCTCTTTAGCATGTCTGATCCACCGAAATGCTTACTTACGGTGAATGCAGGGTAGCGCGCGAAACTCAAATTTTCATATTTTTTGCATTTTGCAGATCAGTGCCAAGTAGTATGTTGATTAAAATATGATGTGCGGCCGTTACAAATATTTATTTAATTAAAATCATCAATACAATCCTTTCAGTTCAGCAAACCCTATTATAGAATTATTTTTTTATTAAAAAGTAATTAAATAAAGAAAATTTCGCGGGTTTACGACAATGTTTCATCATCAGGATGAACGATATGCATTCCGCATTCCATCTAATTTATTTCGTTGGTTTTAATTTTGGTTATCTCAACCTGTCTTGTCTCTTTTCCGTCTATAGTGTCTACCAGCATTAGATTCACAGTAGGTACCTCCGATGCATTCTAGGCTGGGTAGTCTACCCTATCACGACTTTGTCTCACTCTTGGGTTTTCTTTCCCTCTATATCGCGCTTTTTCGTGATTATATTAAACATTGATTGTACACCGACCAAATATTTTGATACAAAATAATCTTGATGTTATTAAAATAGTGTTGACACAAAAGTAAACACAGCTTTGAAAGGCCTCCTACAAGGTGGACCAATGACCTGGTGAGGGTCGATGGAATTCGATGGAAGCAAGACATACAAGTCCGGTCGTCGTGGCAACACTTGAGGGAAAACCTATGTCCAAAAGTGAACTTCTGGCGGCTGAGATGATGATGATGATGATGACATGAAAGCAGAAGTCAGTAAGGAAGTGAATACTGGGCAGTAAGATGTTTCTATGTATTTAAGTCATAGATCAAAACAATTATCAAAGCATTGCGATAAATTGAAATAGCCTAAAGCGCTTATTTCGCAGCAAATTATTCGCACAATCAAATCAAAGGGTGTGGGAACTTACAGCGCTCAGAGGTTTAATTGTTGGACTTAGCCGTAACCTTTAATTATCCATCGTTTATAAATAATGAGCTGAGCTTACGGTAGATATTATTCTTGCTAATGTTATAAATGGGAACGTGAGTTGGTCTGGTGCTTGATAATTTTGCAATGGTAACATTGATTAATTAAATGGTGTTTAATGAATTTGCATCTAGGTATCACGGGTTTTATGGTTCCTCTGATCTTGATCTTAATAATTTCGTCTTATTGAGCAATTGTACCTTCACCATACCTTTTTTGAGGGCCGTTCCCTCGCAGCATTCGCGCTCTGCAGTGGCGTTTCAGACTTGTACTGACTAAGGTCTACTTGTGCCCTTCAGTAAGTTGTCTTTTGCGTTCTAAAACTAAGGTATTCCATTAGAAATTCCCCGTAGACTTGGAGCACCTTACAATCTTGATGGACTGTGCACTGTTTTGATCACGGTCTGATTTTTTTTCCCATAAAACTACCCGAAGTGCATAGTTCGTGCAGATGCAAGAAAATAATATAAGGTAGACTAGACTAGTCATCGAAACGTTACCTTTTTTCTTTTCTTTTTAAGGTGGGATATCATCAAATAAATTCTGTCGCTCTGCGTGACAGACTTTTACTGACTAAAACCCGCTCGTGTTCTATCAGTTGCCCTTTTTGTTCCAGGGCTTTTTTTTTTCGGGTGGGAAAATCATCTAATGACATCTCCCACACTTTGGCGGAGCGGGAGATAGTGTCAGACTTTTACTGACTAAAAACCCACTCCTGTTCCTTCTGCCATTTTTCCAGGGCCCCGGGGATCACTTTCGCATCACCCATGGCCCCATTAGGCCTCGACCCTGCTGGGCCCCTACGGTTGCTGACATCTCCCTGAGGCGCGCGTGGAACACTACGCGCCGTCGACGACTTGGGCTCGGTCCGGACAGTTACCGGACAATCGGACGACGAGCCACCCATTGCTCGCCGTCCGCAAGCCCGCGCCTACGGTGGCCGGAAATCGGGATCAGAATCCCGGCGGCGGTTGGGGCGTGAGGACCGTTGCCTCACGCGATCGGCCGCCTTCTTTGCTAGCATTACTGCTTCGCAGAAGGAGGCAACCGCCTGCCACTCCTCCTCACTCCGGACCATGGCCTGTACCAAGGCCCGGCGCGAGAGATCGCTGCCGCCGATCGCCCCTAAGAGGATACGGCGGTGCTCTGCCCAAGCAGGGCACACCTCTACCGTATGCTCCACCGTGTCCTCCGGGCGGTCCACACAATGGTGGCACCCGGGCGTCTCTTCTGCACGAATCCGGTGCAGGAACCTCCCGAACTTACCATGTCCGGTGAGGACCTGCGTCATGCGGTAGGTAAGGACGCCGTGAGGCCTTTCCAGCCACTTTGTTCCAGGGCTGTGGTAACTCTTTCAAACATTCCCGTAGCAACGGAACGTTACTATAATCCTCATTTGTTGCTTTACACATTGCACCGGCGTGTGCGCAAACCGATATGTTGGGTAAAGTAAGTATTTTTATCGCGAACTAGGTTTTGCCAGCGGCTTTCGGATAGTTGGTTTCTCCACACAAACTTTAGACTCCCGTTTCATCCCCTTTGGGATTGAATTTTGAAAAATATTTTCTTAGTGCTCGCCTACGTCATAAAAGGAAACCCTCACGCTCCTAGTCCCAGTAGTTTCGGCTGTCCGTTAATATGTCAGTCAGTCAGTTTTTACTATTGTATGTAGAGAAGATACCATTTAAAATGCTTGTACCATAAATAAAACAAGTTTAGCTGTGTACCGAAAGACTCAGCTGAACAAGCCGAATCTCCCATTTATTCTGACTGCAACTCTGATGTGTGTTCACGACATAAGACCCATAATGAACACAATGTCAGAATAATAACCAATCTATATGCGTTCAAACAATAGCTACTGTTTTTTGTAAAACAGTAGTCACATGGAAATAACATATGTTGTTTAAATGGTAATCCAAAACTTGAGATTCACAATTCCCACATACATTATGAGCGGTATGTTTTTGAAGTCCAAGAACTTATGTAGGACCGCATCTACCTTCTGACAGCTGTCAAATAAAATAGAACAATGTATTTTCAGTGTTAAAGTGTATTATCCTTTGAGTGCCTTCTGCCGTTTAGGGGTTGATTTTTCGTGCACCTCACGATTGGTTATTTTAAAGTATAGTGTGGGATTTTGGAAGAGGGCTCCTTAAAATTTCCTTATGAGAACTAATTCATGATCGTGCTCATTGGTTGCGTGAATAATAAAAATACAGGAATGGAAGGAAGCTTTATCTATGGATCGATGGTTTTTATCAGAGTTCGTTCTTCGTCTTTGCTGAGTTTTATTATAAGGATTTTCATTCTATTTTTGGAATCTAGATGACGGATAATTCTAGTGCGATGCTCTAAATACATCACCAGTTATGTACTGGTAAGTTCTGTCTCATCTCAACGCCAAGCCACTAATATCTTAGAAAGTACCAGCAGCTCTAGAGAGAGACAGTCAAAGTGCTTCTTACTGTAGACACGGCCAATACATTTCACAATTTCAAAATCTCGCGTTGTACCAAAGAGACATTCTTGTAGGTTTGGGAGTTTGAGAGAGATAGAACAATTATAAAGACTGCTGGACATAGTTCTCCCCCAAGTGACGCCGCAACCACTGGTCCTGTGTATCTTAGTTTAGTAGGTATGTACTTCATTGCAACAACTTGGAATTTATTGCAACATATTTAAAATGGGCACATCAGCCAACCAACAATTTATATTTACAAGTACCATAGTATTAAACAAAACAATGACACGATTACGCAGATACGTATCTAAAAATCTGATTAAACCCTCGCCCGCTACGTGTCGAAAAAATTATCTCCTAACAACGCAACCGTTAATTCGGCCTAATCCATTCGGCTCATAATTATTATATTCGTTTGTTCCTCGCGACCAAGTACGTTTTGTCTGCGCCCCGAATTCATAATGAGCGGAGCTTTCCAAGTATCGGGTTGGCACTTATCAGGCGTGCCATCTGACTATTATATTACCAAAATACCACTTTAAATGCAACCCACTGTAATCCCATAATTAACTTAATATGTACCTTAAGGCACAGTTACATGAGCAGTGCGGAAAATGCATTTTCGATGGCGAAAATCGTAATATCGATGGACCGCCCCTACAATTATGGGGTTGATTTATTCATCGCTACTTTAAGTATACGTTTCTTAGATATTTGTTTACGTGTGCGAGGTATTTAGGTTTTGATTCTACAGCACTATTAGATTTTTATATTCTGTTTACACGATATTTAGTTGGGGGAATCACTAATTTGATGTTAGGACACGTCATTATTGTCGACGGAAATGGACTGGGCGTATTTTGTGTGGAGTATTTTCCACAATGATTCAACTAGGTACATGAGATTATTTCACAATACTCATGTTAATTTTGTGATGTTATTAGAATCTTGAGGTAGCTTTATCCTCGTTTGCGTCGGTAATAAACGTTGTTACGAGTAGGTACTGCTGCTACTCATGCTTTGTAATCTATATATATAAAAGGAGAAACTGACTGACTGACATATCAACGTACTGCCGAAACTACTGGAAATATCTCTGGAACTATCTAGGAACGTGAAATTTTGCAGAAGGCTTTTTAATTCCTTATTGTACACCATAAAAACTTTAAAAAAAAGTGAATAACATAGGTCATGTACTCATGTACTGTCAGGGGTCAAAAGTGCAGTTCCACCTTATCAATGCTAAAATGTCTAAAATTTCTTTGTAGAAGAGGGTCAATGGTTCAAGACTGATTTAATTGGTAGCATAGAATCTAAAGTATTGAATAAACTAGTTGTGGACTATTGAACTTCTACAGCAAAGAAATTTTAGACACTTTAGCATTGGTAGAGTGCAACTGCACTTTTGATCCATGACTGCATAGGCGAGCTAAACTCAACATTGAGTGGTTGTGGGCTTTTTTATGATATAGGCGAGCTTTTTTAAAAATTTTACTTTTATGGGGGTGAAAGGGGGAAATTCGTTTGTATGCAAAAATTTTATTTCTTGGACTCATATCCTTGAAACTTAGCATAAATAGTAACCCTAGTAAATAAAAAAGATTTTCAATATCCGTAATTAAAAACTATCCCTTAAAAATAATTTATGGGATTTTAAAGGTTGTATGGGAGAATTTTATTTCCTGGGTTGATAAACTTGAAACTTAGCACAAATTCTAATCAACATGACAAAAAAATTATAATGACTGTCATTACTATTTTTAACCGACTTCAAAAAAAAGGAGGAGGTTATCAATTCGGTTGTATTTTTTTTTTTATCATCAATATTTTTTTTTTATGTTTGTTACCACAGAACTGCGTCGTTTATGGACTGATTTGCAATTTTTTTTTTCCCTTTATAGGATATGCTTCCAGATTAGTCCCATTTTTTTCAAAATCCAGTTCTGATGATGGGATCTATGAGGAATCGAGGGAACTCCTCAAAAATTATAGGCAACCCTATGGTAATTTTAGTATTTTCATCAAGAACTTAAGCATTTACAGTCAAAAAGTAACATTTGATGAAGTGGAACTGATGAAGAAGACCAGAAATGGTCAACGGAACTTCATACTCAAATAGATATCACAATGAAGATATAGTTAAGCGACTATGACAGTACAAATAAATGAATGATTCTGAATAGTTACGTTGAAAATGGTATCATCAAAGTGATCTGATGATGATGATGGAGCCGGAAGGTAGGCACTGGAACTCCGTAATTAATCAATGTAACCTAGCCGTGTTTGGACTTATTAGAATTGTCATAAGATGCACTTTGGCTATAAGGTACTATCGAACTGATCTGATGATGGAGCCGGAAGGTAGGCACAGGAACTCCGTAATTAATCAATGTATCCTAGCCGTGTTTGGGCTTATTAGAATTGTGGAGAGATGCTCTTTGGCTATAAGGTACTATCAAACTGATCTGATGATGGAGCCGGAAGGAGGAAGGTAGACACAGGAACTTTATAATAAAACAATGTAACCTAGCAGTATTTGGGTTAATTGGAATTGTCATGAGAAATAGGCACTCTGTTTATAAGTGTATCGCAACTAAAAAGTGTGAAATAAAAACTTTTTACAAAAAAAAAAATAACCGACTTCACTAAAAAAAAAACACTAAAAGGATCAAAATAACTTTAATTTCGGAAGTCGGTGTTAAATAAGAAACAAACAATACCGAGAAACACCGACTTCCGAAATTAAAGTTATTTTGATCCTTTTAGTGTTTTTTTTTTAGTGAAGTCGGTTATTTTTTTTAACCGACTTCAAAAAAGAGGAGGTTATATGTTTGGTTGAATGTATGTTTTTTTTTTTTGTAAAAAGTTTTTTAAAACTACCCTCAAAATAGGTGTATTAGTTTTATGATAACATTCTGGCAAACGAAATCGCTAGCAAAATGCTAGTGTATAAGTATTTAATGTGAAGACCTTATCTTAATTAAATGTAAAATTACAGTGAATATAACCACCTATCTGCTTGACCATCACATTAATAATGTAAAGGCGAAAGCTTGAACGTATGTGTTTATGTTTGTTACTTTTTCACATTAACTCCTCAGCAGTCCTTTGTTTAGGTGGGTAATCATCCAATGACTTCTCCCGCTCTAGGGCAGAGCGTAAAGGTATGTCAAACTTTTATTGAACCCATGGGGTTAAACTAACTATGTAAGGAACATAGGAGTGCGTTTTATCCTTGCCTTATTTTGCTTTGCCTTACTTTCCTGGACTCCGGGGTTCCTTTTGGGACTACCCTTGGCCCAAGTAGGCTTCGGCCCGGCTGGACCCGTACGGGTTTGCTGACATCTCTTAGAGGCATGCGTGGAACACTACGCGTCATCGACATCAGTCCTGAGTTAAGCTATACTAATACTGACAAATGCTTGTACTGACTGAATAGGTCTTCTCATATCTTTGTGGTTTTTTCCTCAAAAGACCATCTCAAACCGTAATCAGCATGGTGCTCATATGATTTGATCATTACATATCTGCTGTACAGACTTTAAGTTTTGACTTCTGAGTTTGTATCGGTGTGTCTTCTCAGGGTAGTCAGCTAGGAAACATCGGCCCCATCTAGTTTAAACTGGCGAAAAAATTGACGTGTAAAAGTGTTTTTTTAAACCTATATACAGAATAAATATCATTTAAGAACCAAACAGCTGAATAGATTTGAATGAAATTCAGTAAACCGGTACATCATGTCTCGGAATAATATTATATAGAATTACTTTATGTCCCGGGAATATCTGTTATACAATATCTCACTGATGGTGGCGCATGTGTTGGATCATTCGGTACCCTTCAAAATGGTTGAGCTGAGTGGTGCTAATATTAGCGTCATGTTCGTGAACGGACGCTGTCAGTAGACCCTGGTCATCTTTTAGCTGCCAGTTGCTATTTTAATATCTATATTTAGTTTTTATTTTTACTTTATTTACATTGTTCTCACACGATAGCGACAAGAAACATGTAACAGAGATATTTGTAATTACAAAACATGATTGAAAAGAGTGTCCATGGAGTTTCTTGCACATTCTTCTCCATAGAGATCTACGCTTTGGAATGTGCAATTAGCATCATTTTTTTTCTGACTTACTGACTTCTTGACATTTCAAAAGTGCCTGTAAATGGTTGATTTGAAATAAAATGCTTTGAATCTTTTGAATCTTTGAAACAATGGCAGAGGCTAGTTCATTAGGGTTTTTTTTTCCTACCGACAATCAAGCGTTTTTGTCCTCGAAAAATAATGTAAATATTTATTATTTAGGCTTGAATAGTTTCTTAATTTTATTTTAAAGTTATTAGTAAAGCTATTATTGGATAATATTTTTTTTTATTTGCGTGACAGAGTGGACGAAAAAACCTGCGTCACACTTTTTTTGTATTAATAAATGATATTTATTTTGCAAACAGGTTTTAAAAACTCTTTTACACGTCATTTTTTTTGTGCAATTTTAACTGGATGAGGCCCTGGTGGATCTTAACTGACTACCCTGAGAAGAAACAGCAAAATAAACTTAGAGCTCACTACTGATCGATTGTCGATAGGAAAGATACACGTCCAACACCTACCTGTTTTTCTAAAAATGTTCATCGCATACCCTAGCAAAACAAAGCTCTAAACGCACTATCATCATACATATTTAATCACCTCATACCGCTCATCTAAATAACAAAGTTTCCAACAAACTTATCATAAAACACACATTTACTCGATCGAATTAGAACGAACATTTCTTCACGTACCAAACTCCATTTAAAATCATGTCCGATACTCGTGCAAAACACGCTTAAAAACACGATTTTATTTATCCAGTCACTTATCAAATACTGCCATACCATCGTTGCATTTAAACGCATACCATTTAAGCGATTCTCAATTATAACACAGTATATTAATTATTCATTACTAAAACGCTATTGGTATGGAAATCTAAAGAAGTGCCGACGTGACACCTAAGTATGTTGAACCAAGCGATTGTCATTTGCATACCTATATCGAACACCCACATCGCAATAACGACGGGTAGCCGGATCAAAATGTAATTAAATCGTCAATACACGAACTGTATATGAACGGCGTACCAATACTTGCAAGGATGTAGAGTGAATGGATGGGGCAGGATGCGCATAGCATAGTATAATCAGCCTTAAGATGTTCTCTAGGAGAGGGAATGGGCCGTAATACACGTGAGCCCGCCGCCCGGAGGACACGGTGGAGCATACGGTAGAGGTGTACCCCGCTTGTGTAGAGCACCGCCGTGTCCTCGTAGGGGCGATCGGTGGCAACGATCGCGCCGGGCCTTTGTAAAGGCCATGGTCCGAAGCGGGGAGGAGTGGCAGGCGGTCGCCTTCTTCTGCGAAGCAGTAATGCTAGCAAAGGAGGAGGCCGCACGTGCATGCGCGAGGTAGCGGCCCTCACGCCCCAGCCGCTGGGATCCCGATCCCGATTTCCGGCCACCGTAAGCGCGGGCTTGCGGACGGTGAGCAATGGGTAGCTCGCCGGGTTTAATGAATGTCACTAGTCAGTGTTCTAAGACATGCCAGTTTCCTCGCTATGTTTTTCCTCATTGTTTGAAGAATGGTGAGGATGCCCAATTTGTAATACTCAGGATTTTCTTTTTATAGTTCAATCTTTCACGTAATTGAACTATATGCAAGATTCTCGATATAATTCTAAATGTAAAAAAAATTAAAGTAATCAACAGATACATTACCTATTAAAATAGTCATAAAAAATCAATCCGGAAAATTGCCAAGGAAAACGGTAAATTAGCAAGTCACACGGAAGAATTCAACCAACGTAGCTACTCAAATTTTCCTCTTAGATGAGGCTAAGTTACAAGCCTGGATGGTTTTATTTATGTAGTGATGTTTAGGCTCCTATCTAGATGTTCTTGTCTTTGACTGGTTTACATTCCCCCCTCGAGCGCCGATTGTACATGCGTCTGTACAACTTGAATGACCTTGAAAAACGTTTTTTTTTTGTACATACGTTTGTACGAAATTTTTTTGGCCGAAAAGTTTCTGTATCTTTGTTTTTCCTAGAAAATACAGAAAAAGTTTTTTTTTATTATTATTATTTTTGTGATTTACATAAAAACGCGCAATTACGTAACAATAATACCCCGGGGCGCCCGAGGGGTTAAATAAATCTTCCGGACAGATTTTCTGCTACTCCACCAACGGAGGATCAAGTGCAGGACCAACGATTTTTTGTGCTTTTCGAGGCACAGGGATGTCACACCACCATCATCCAAACTCAGGACTGATACAGGGTAATTCATAATGGAAAATTCCAATTATTATTATTATTTTTATATATTTTATTTATCTCAGGACCCTGAGGTCCTGGACCTTTGGGAGGCGTACGAGGAGCCGAAGCCAACTCGCAGAGGCCCTTTAGATAATTATAATGGAACATGATACCAACCGACGATTATCCCTGTACGCGCTATGCTAGTGCACCCAAGGACAACCCCCGGTTATTGAAAAACTGTTGCGACATATGGAGAACAAAGATAATAGGGCTATGGTTTTTGGAGTCTTAAGTGGACTGGTAACATGGAACTATGTCAAGACTATGGCCCCTGCCTGAAAACGTTATTAATATGCATCGAAAAAAGGCAGGGGGTGACTTGCACACTCAATAAATGGGCCCCCAAAAACGGCCGCTAGCACGAAGTGACGTAGCAACAAGAGGGCAACATATCCTGAGGTGCTTGAGGAGTGGAGAGGTATACCACGGCTATCAGGACAATCCCGGAAGTACGGTCAAGATCCCTACCAGCACCTTACTGGATTATATATCCTTCTCCCGAGCACGTTTGCTCTTGCGAATCTCCACTCAAGCCAGCCAATAAAGGCAAGAGAGAGGTGGGAGCTCAGTTCCTCGTCAGTGTTCACTACGGCCGGCCAATAAAGGCAAGCCGGAGATGAAGAACAAGAATTCTCCCGGGAGATCGGGTCCGTGGGGTCGCTAATGCCCAACAGTTCGCCACAAAACTGCGCTGCGGATTGTATCTCTCTTAGTCTGGCCCCTCACCCTAGGCATATTATGGCAAAGCAAACTTTACCGATACAGACCTAGGGTATATTGGAGCACGCAAGCCCCACCACGACGTCAACGTAGAGATACGGCGATGGGGTTATTATTATTATTATTATTATTCCACAACTATCACAACGCCGTCTAGTCCCAAGCTAAGCAGAGCTTGTGTTATGAATACTATACAACTGATAAATATACTTATACATATTTTTAAATACATACAAATATAGATAAATTACACCCAGACACAGAACAAATGATCATGTTCATCACACAAACATTTGTCCTGGGTGGTAATCGAACCCACGACCTCCGATTTAGCAGTCAGGGCTACTAACCACTGGACCAACAGGCCAATAGCACTGTAGCGACATCTATGAAGCCATATAGAAATAAAAATTCAAAATCCTGCGTTGCTATATCAGAATTTTCCACGCGATTAAAACATATCGATACTGGAAATATGAAATAACGTAAGAGACATTTACCTAAAATTAAAAATGTACCTTATGATGATTGTTGTAAGGGTATTTTATGCAAAACGTAAAAATGTCCCTTACGTTAATTCATATTTCTGATATCGATATACAACAGTCCGAAACTAACTATCGGGCTTTTACCCGAACCAGATACATCACCCATCTGGTTGGAGGATCCTCCCTTTTCAATGGAGGTTTGCGAGATTTTACACCCTGTTCTGCATACCTCTCAAGCACTGTTTGACCAGTCCAGGAACCGAACCCAGCACACCAAGCTTTGTTTTTAGTTGGGAAAATCATCTAATGACAAATCCAATCCAATCCGATCCAAGCGAGTCCAATCCAATTGGGCTAGCGCGAGATAGTGTCAGACTTTTACTGACTAAAAACCCACTCCTGTTTCTTCTTTGCCTTCGTCCCAGGGCCCCGGGTTTCGCTTTCATACTACCCGTGGCCCCAGTAGGCTTCGACCCTGCCGGGCCTCTACGATTTTCTGACATCTCCCTGAGGCGCGCGTGGAACAGTTTGCGGCGTCTACGACTTGGGCTCGGTCCGGACGGTTACCGGACGGTCGGACGGCGAGCTACCCATTGCTCGCCGCCCGTAAGCCCGCGCCTACGGCGGCCGGAAATCGGGATCGGAATCCCGGCGGCGGTTGGGGTGTGAGGACCGTTGCCTCACGCGATCGGCCGCCTCCTTTGCTAGCATTACTGCTTCGCAGAAGGAGGCGACTACCTGCCACTCCTTCTCGCTCCGGACCATGGCAGCACCCCATGCTCAAGAATCGTGCTTGCGACCACGAGACGTTTTTAATATAAACCGATGAATTATAAAACAGAAGTAGTAATTCCCACTAATATCGATTACCTACTATGTGAAGAGATCCGAAAGATTTTCGTTTTCTGAATACTTAAAATCGAATCGGAACTACATATACACCATTATTTTTTAATTAGTACAAAAAATAATGGGGCTCTATCCGTACCCGTTACTGATCATATTTATGTAGTCAAAAGTAAAAAAAAAAACCAAATCCCAAAATTTACCACGATTTGTCTTATTTGGTAAATTCATAATTGAATCAATAATTCATAACAATTGCTACTAGAAAATACTACGCGCAGTGTTTTTCCATTTTGATCGTCATTTATTCATTCATAAATCAATAGCCTGTACAATATTTTCATAAATTGAGTGACATTTTGTGATATAAACAAACGCTAATAACATTGCTGTTTATGAATATTATTTATTGAGACTTTACTTAAATAATAACAAGACCTTTTCTAATAAGCCCTTGAAATATTTGTACTAATTAAAAATTAGGGGTTTCGTTCAAAATATAAAGCACCTCTTAGTTACAAAGTCCTCAGTTCATAAACTAGATTTTAAAATGAAAAAATAGTTTTTATTTAGATCGATGTCCTAAAACCAAAAATTGGAAGACATATGACATTCGCCAACCCGCACTGGGCCCGTGTGGTGGATTGAGAGAGGAGGCCTGAGTCCCAGCAGTGGGAACATTAAAAGGCTGATTATGCTTAGATCGAGGACATATACAGGTGTAACGTAATCAAATATTACTAAAATCTGAAACATTAACTTTTTTAGTTGTCCGCTTCACGTGGAACGTCCCAACTGTCACATCTAGTGAACTTTCATCCTTGCCCATAGCTATGTAGCCCAGCGGTTTTGCCAAAGCAAGTCGCGATAAAACTACTAATGAACGGTGTAAGGCTTCCAAGTAACGGCAGCCGATGTGCATAACATCGTAGCGCTATGAATTATTGATACGTACACTAACGAATCTGATAAAACATTTGTTTTACACTGCTTATGGAACCGTTAAATGGCTCGCCCATTTTAATGGCCGCCAGTTTTTGGATGACATCCAAGACGTTTCTCGAAGTCAGTTTACGTAGTTTTAATAGATTTGTCAACGTTTTAGTTTATTATTTTTATTGGTATGACAGAATTCCTTTGGTGTCTGGCCCTTGGCTGATTCATGAACGTTCATTGATAAACTCATGTACAAAAACAATAAACATCCGGTTATAAATTATAAGTAGTTGTAGTGTAGGTACAAGGTTGCTATCAGGACTGAGCTCTTTTTTGAAATGGTTCAAGATTCAAGATTCAAAGCATTTTATTTCAAATAAACCATTTACAGGCACTTTTGAAATCAGTCAGTATATCGTATTCCACCTGATGGTAAGTAGTAATGCAATCGTTGATGGTGAAACGCACTAGTTTGTAATTTTCCCACTGCTATGACTCAGGCCTCCTCTCTAGGAGAGGGATTGGGCTATAATAATCAAAAATAGAGCAAGATAAATATATACAATTGCACAGTGCCATTATACTTTTTTTTCTGTAAATATGGGATGCAGGATTGTTCGAAAGGGTAACTGTGACACTGGAAGGTAAAAGGCAACTGAAGGATCCTGTGTTTCTTAGTCAGTTAAAATCACGACACTCACGATCACGAGGAGTTATTTTTAGGCATTCCATCTAAAAAAAAAACCTGGAGATATTCTTAGTCCTCATGGAAAAGGCTATGGGAGCAAAGCCTGTGGAAAAGCTAGTGTTTAGTAAAACACTAGCTGTTTGCAGTCGCTGCACAGGACATGCGTCATCTGCTATACTGCCCATCCTGCATAACCATCTGCACATTTCAGGATATACACGAGGCCAAGCTGTACAGGTTGCCAAATACTAGTCATCATCTTCCTGTCCTTGTCCCGTCTTATTTGGGGTCGGCGCAACACGTTTTTTTCTTCCATTCTATCCTGTCAACCGTAATACTATGACTAACTTCCTTTTCTTTCATATCAAAAATTGCAAATAACTAGTCAGAAAAAAAAATTGGGTCCTTCGACCCGTCGTTATGCGTCGTTTATAACACGTACATTGAAGGACTAGAACAATAATTTGCCTGCTGCGGTCTTTCCGTCTGATTATCATTTATGTGTTTTCAAGGCTCTTAATAAACCTGTGCGCTTTACCATCAACGATTGCATCACTGCTTACCATCAGGTGGGTCCGCAGTCAAGCATAGTTTATTACATAAAAAAAAATCTTATTATGTGTTTCACTTCGAAACACAGAATAAGAATATCGAATCTACGTCATGTGCTTCACCGCTGTTAAATCAAAATTAATGGCGATTAATTTAGCTCACCTCGACAATGTCGTCTACTAATATCCCCGAAGCTAATATAAGCGTGATGATAAATATATAGGTAAAATGGTTGCCAATAAAATGAAGAGCGTAGTAAAAATTTTATTTTTCTCATTTCATTATGCACCTCATTAATATTTATATCGTATAATTATTTTATATGTATGAGATGTTTGAAAATATGTTTTTCGAAGTAAGCTGTACTGATGCATTTATCTTTTCTCAAAACGAAGCTTTTATTGTTGCTTTTGATATACCGCTAAGGGTGTACCTTTTTTATTTGGGTGGGAAATCTTCAAATAACTTCTTTCGCTTCAGGTGGAGCGAGAGGGAGTGTCAGTAAAATTCTGACACTATTGTACCTTTTGCGTATCAGAATCACGCTGATTCTTTCGAACAATCTCGCAACCCCAAGGTGTACCTAAAATTGAGGCGGGAAACGTAGTAAGTTGTTAAAGACTAGACGAAGAAGTATTTTTTTTTTATCAGGAGTAAGAGAGAATTTTGTCCATCAATAGAATGTACAACTCGCTAAAATATTGACATCTGACTGGATTCCGAACAGCAGGAGCCGGCGACACGTTAGGCCCAGAAGGAGATGGCGTGACGATTTGTACTCCTACCTTAAGGATAGACCAGAAGTAGCTAAGTACAGAAAATAATGGAATAACGGAAGGGAGGCCTTTGCCCTGCATTGGGACACAACGGGCTCATAATAATAATAAAATAATAATATTATATGCGCTAACCGAAGTCAGTCCGCGGATTTTAGAGTTTCCTTAGTGCGTTAGAAAGCACGTTAAGCCGTTGGTCTCGACTGACAGTTAGAAGCCAGAAAATTTTACACTAGTCTTACCAATGAGAATTATATTACATAGTTACTGATTGTGAAGGTCAGATAGGCAGACATCATCATCATAATTTCAGCCGAAAGACGTAAATCAACCGCAAGTGTCGCCGCAATGACTGGTCATGTGCGTCTCGCATCCATCGGATTTCCACAATCTTCACCAGAAAGGAGAGGGCTATGCTCGGAGTTTCCCGTGATCAGATCAGGAATGAAAATATCCGCAGGACAATCAAGGTTACCGGTAGACAGTCACTCCGTGTATAAAATACTGGTATTTAGGTACAGCTGGTGAAAATGGAAGCCATCTCCAACATAGTATATGTAACTATACATCCTTCACGCACTCTCTCATACTCACACCATCACACTGCAAGCACTTTTCATCTGATATCTACACTTCACTTTTTTTTAATTCTAAATATAAAAGTTATATTTATTAATAATTTTTGTCTCTATTCTCGCTAAATTGTTAACAATGTTCAAAACTTTTTTGTTTTTTTTTCGTAGTCATTTATTTAGTATAAGTAATTAAGCATCGGCATTTTGGGGTGGGAGCCTGGTGATCCGTCACACAAGGTATCCTAGTATGGACTCCAGACTCTCACAAAGTTTTTACATGTGTGCATTATTATCTATTTTATGAGAAATTTTTGTATATACGTTGTGTGGAGTGAAAAATGAATAAACGATTATGATTATAAACGATTATAGTTAGGAAAAGGCTAAGCAGGTTGAGATTAGAGTAAAAGATTTGTTACTATTTTGATGTACAATAAAGTTTATTCTATTCTGTTAAGTTTTGTAAGACGACACTTCACTGTTTAGTGCCAAACTATCGAGGATAAATAGGTAACAACAGATGCCACCGTGCCAAGATTTCAACATTGTTTTAATAATTCCTACACTTAGTATGCATGAAGCCTTCCTGTTAACGTATACTGTTGTTCTATGCTTATATTTTAGTTATCCATCCTTCATTGGTTAAGGTTTCTAAGAGTGACTGTTCCTTTCTTGGGGTTTTTTTTTATTTTGGCTTATAGTTTGTGCAAGTAACCAGTTTCAAGTTAAGAAACTGAATTGTACAATTTAATTCCACCAAGTCCATTCCATCATCGGACCACTAGACGTACGGCGTTGCGCCATTGGTACATGGTGGACATCGCACCCATACGTACAAAGCGTTTTGGGAACACATTCATAATGCGTACAGCTAAGGAGTGGAATTCCCTGCCGGAGTCTGTGTTTCGCGATAGCTACAACCTAGGGGTCTTTAAGTCAAGAGTGAATAGGTTACTTCTAGGCAAGCGTGCTCTATCGTCGGCCACATCGTCACTTACCGTCAGGTGAGATAGTGGTCAAACGCGAGCCTATCAATAAAAACTTTTTAGAAAAAAAAAATAACCGACTTCACTAAAAAAAACACTAAAAGGATCAAAATAACTTTAATTTCGGATGTCGGTGTTTCTCGGTATTGTTTGTTTCTTATTTAACACCGACTTCCGAAATTAAAGTTATTTTGATCCTTTTAGTGTTTTTTTTAGTGAAGTCGGTTATTTTTTTTTTCTAAAAAGTTTTTATTTCACACTTTTTAGTTGCGATACACTTATAAACAGAGTGCCTATTTCTAATGACAATTCCAATTAACCCAAATACTGCTAGGTTACATTGTTTTATTATAAAGTTGCTGTGCCTACCTTCCTCCTTCCGGCTCCATCATCAGATCAGTTCGATAGTACCTTATAGCCAAAGAGCATCTCACGACAATTCTAATAAGCCCAAACACGGCTAGGATACATTGATTAATTACGGAGTTCCTGTGCCTACCTTCCGGCTCCATCATCAGATCAGTTCGATAGTACCTTATAGCCAAAGTGCATCTCATGACAATTCTAATGAGTCCAAACACGGCTAGGTTACATTGATTAATTACGGAGTTCCAGTGCCTACCTTCCGGCTCCATCATCATCATCAGATCACTTCGATGATACCATTTTCAACGTAACTATTCAGAATCATTCATTTATTTGTATTGTCATAGTCGCTTAACTATATCTTCAATGTGATATCTATTTGAGTATGAAGTTCCGTTGACCATTTCTGGTCTTCTTCATCAGTTCCACTTCATCAAATGTTACTTTTTGACTGTAAATGCTTAAGTTCTTGATGAAAATACTAAAATTACCATAGGGTTGCCTATAATTTTTGAGGAGTTCCCTCGATTCCTCATGGATTCCATCATCAGAACTGGATTTTGAAAAAAATGGGACCAATCTGGAAGCATATCCTATAAAGGGAAAAAAAAATTTTGCAAATCGGTCCATAAACGACGGAGTTCTGAGGTAACAAACATAAAAAAAAAAAAAAAAAAATAATGATGATAAAAAAAAAAAATAAAAAAAAAAAATACAACCGAATTGATAACCTCCTCCTTTTTTTTGAAGTCGGTTAATAATAAAAAAAACTGTTTAGTTTATGATACTGTATTTGTGTTACTTGTTTGGTGTATAATAAAGTTTATTGTATTTTATTCTATTCTACAGTCACTTTGTTTTCCGTTAGAATTCGGATGTTTTATATCATTTGACAGTATCAAGTCAGCCTTGTCGGCAAGCTTCACTGTGATAGTACTACAATAAAATTCTCAGCTCCATTTTACCGAGATTGCGCCTTGCTCAATGATTCCACATATTGTTCAGTTATGTAGAGTTTCAAAGTATCACCAATTTGATATCAAAATATCCACTAAGAATTAGTTTTCGAATAATTAAAACAGCTACTGAACTGCACTTGCGAAAATCTGTCAAGCTAGCTTAGATTATATTGGAGCCGTATTTAACTAAATTGTTTTTCAATGAACATACTTCAGCATATTGCAGCATTAAGAAATTAATGATTGCAGGGTACTGAACTATTGCAAATTTATTTAAAGCTAATGGTTAACTTGACTACCATTAAATAGCCATTGATCTGAGTATCCTGTGGTGGCTGTCCTGTCCTGTGTATACTTATATCTATTCACACCAAATAAAATAATGGAGCACGATCGCCTGTAGGTATACGCTCAGAAGGAAACAATAGTATCATCTCGAAGATATATGTAACATTAATAAAAAGTATAGTCGAATACAGCAGCCTATCATGATTAATGTACGATAAAACACCTTCTATTGATAAAGGTGTACCCACACTATCCACTAATGACGGTAGAGATGATTCTAGTAAGTGTCAAGCAACCGTAATCTTCCGTGTCTTGACCTATGAAGAAAAATAATAAAAGAACTAATTTTGAGATAAAAAAGAACTCACTGTATTTTTATAGTTAAATAAAGAAAGCAATAATAAACCTAAAGAAACGGGAAATGATACTGAACATTATTCATTTAATGAAAATGACTGTCATGAAATTAAAAACAACAATGACGCCAGTAGAATATAAGACGGACATATAGAAACAACAAACGACATTTTTAACGACTATATCGGAGCAAATGTGAACCGGAGTCATGACAACGATTAGACAAAAGCTTTTGACGGCACAAACACTCGTTTTGGAGACAATCATTATGAGAAAATCTTACAAATGACTAAAACACGGTAATAAAGACATTCATAGATGTACACATTGTACTTATGGACGACACTCACGTTTATGATGTATATCTTAGAATAAAAGTACCGCTTCGCTGTGAGATGCCGCGGGAGAAACCTGATTGTTATAACTAGCTAAGTTAGGTAGAAACAAATCTGCAACACCCTTGCCTCGTGTCATCTAAAAAAAAAACAAGTTTTGAATCAAATAAGAAAAATTTAATCAGCGTATAAAATCGAAACTATTAACTGATTAGTGAGAAACTAATAGCTGAATCTAAAATTGACAACATAAAAGAGTCTTAAAATGAGAATTCTCATTAACAGCTAGAAGATAATAAACTTGATTAAGCAGATCTAATGAAATCAAAAATGCAAATGGCAACGTAGTTTCAACGACTAATGATTCGCATTGAGATAGAGACAAAAACAATCCCCACAGTGGGTAATGATTCAATGACGCAATGCCTAACCAAAGACGGAGACACATTTAATAAGACAAAATTAATTAAAAAGATTAAAGACTGAAAAATGACCGCAGTAGGCGTATCGAGAATCACACGACATTAATAACACAAACGTTACGATTTAGATATGCGTACGCGTCGAACTGAACAATGATACAACATAACTGTTGTCAAGAATTTTTTGCTAGGCCATTCGGTACTTTATGTCCCGTATATAGTCAGTAAATCGTTACTTCGTACATATTTGGCACTGGGTCCCTCTTTAAGTTTACCGCTAAGCACATGTATTAGCGCTCCGATGTTTCCCTGAGCTGAATTGTAAATCGTATCGCATAAGTAGATTACATTTTCTGCTATTTCTACAGGTCCATTGTTGGTACTTGGAAAGATGTTGGAATGAGGCTACTGTGCGGACTAATTTATTAATTTATTGATATAAGGATGTGTATGGGATGATGATAGATTTAGATCGTTTACTAGGAATTTAAAATTGTTTTTATTCAAATTTCACGCCAACTGATCAACACTTTGCGTGACCAGAAGGCTGGCTCGTTCTTCGCCCAAATAATTAGCATTGACATTCAACGTGGCAATGCTGCCAGTCTTCTGGGCACATTTCCGGATGACAGCGATGTGGAAGAGTATTTCGACGCCTGAGTGTAATTTGTGTTTTTGTATTATATTATGTTCATAGTTAGGTTTTAGTATGTTAATATTTATGTATTTCAACAAATATTTGAGCTAGGATACTGTATTAGATTACAATAATCGTTTTATTTCCGATATCAGAATTCAAATATTTCATTGGACAATATTACTTAAAAGTTTCATTTTGAGGTATATTTCAGTTTTCCCTGCCTTCAAGTTTTTATTGGTGTTTTCTTTATTCTCAGTTTGATCACGTATCTGAAAAATAAAACATCGATTTAAACTCAAATACTGGTTCAAGACAAAGTGAATGCGAAGAATGTGGAAATTGCATAAAGCCTGTATGCAATTGTAACGTTCTTGTTCAAACACTCCTGATTAAAATATTAATGTTGTACAAGTAATGTCTAAATATAGAATGAAAATTCAATTGTTTATATCAATCACGCGTCGACACCAGTTGAGCACCTGTTTGTAGATCGCGACCGAGAAATCTTGATCGTGGTGGTTTGCGGAGCCGTTCAGAATGCGCGTCGCATCGTGCACAGGACATTCGCGCGACTGGACCAGAGAATGATTGCTATTCCACGTATGTCCCCGTATAATTATAAAATATGCTGCGCCCCGTGTGCTGACAGATGGCCCACTCTATGGTGGTGTCAGCTTAAGGGATTAGTCAACTGGTTATTCCTTTTTTTAAGAAATAAAAAAATATTTTGTTAGTGATTAGGCTCGTTAGTATCTCGTTAGTTCCTTCTGCTTTTATGATATTTATAAATAAATAACTGTGAAAGTTTTTGAAAAAATAATACTAGTAAATATGGTAGGTGCTTGGAAAGAAACTTTGAATACAGTTTTTCTTCAATCCCATAAAAACCAATCAGTCAATCTCTCAAAAAAAAAAGCTTCAGCTACTTTATTATCCAAGACACAATAATTTATATGACAGCTAAGCTATTGTCTCTTTTTATACATTTTTTTTACGAAATTTTTAAGTATTCGGTGTACCTACAATGCGAGTAATTGCGAATTCTGACAGCGAATGCGCTTTTGTTATTTTATTTGCAGTATCACGCAGTTTACTTGGAAAAGATTTTTTAGGAATTAGTCATTCTTCATTTTCTTCGGTAAGCTTTGATTAAAATCTGTATTTATTATAAAGGGTCAATATCCTTTGTCGGCGCTACATTATTTCGTACGCAATTCAACGCACAGTAACTTAAGCAGGAAAATTAAGAAAATCACGTAATAATGCAATCATTGGGGATTTTCCATTTAACAATTAATTTGCATTAAACCCTCGTTTTAAATTTTATGTTACAAACTTTAGAATTCGGCAAACGTTACAGGTTACACTATGCTAAAACCCCATTTACAAGCATGGAATAACAGACAAAAACTTAACACAATTTGTTGTCAACTTAGACCAATAAAAACCTATTTTTATATTTAAGTAAGTAGGTGTATTATAAGCAAATGTATTCAAAATAGAATATGTTCAGTTCTGGCATAAAACCAAGAAAGCTTTCGACGAAAAGAAACCGTACAGGATAATGAGCCAAAACGCAATACGTAAAATTATTTTTGCAAACTTTGAATGCAGGACACGTACCCGCAAACATTTAATAAACTATTTGTGTGTCCATTTTTCTATGTAAAGTAGGAAGGTTACATATAAATTACTTACGAACACACGATTCTTTGTACGTATACCATTTTTATGTGGAACAGTGCCGACACATCATCAAATGTAGCGTGGGATACTCCTTATCAGTTTATAGGAAATAAGCATTGATCACCTCGCTTACTCAGTGCCTCTTGACGATTCTAAAATATAAAATCTAGATTTTTTTTTTTAATTGTTTAATCTTAGGTCGGTTATTTCTTGGCAAGCGTGCTACATCGTCGACCACATCATCGCTTATCTTCAGGACCGATAATGGTCAAACACGAGTATATCATTGACAAAAAAAAATAGATTTATTTCACGTATGGCCGAAATTAAATCTTGGATGGGTATAATTCATGCATGACGCCTCCTTGTCTAGGAAAGCACGTTAAACCGTACACGTTGGTGCCGACAGCCGTTCAAAGATGTTTGACAATCGTTACAAAAATCTAACAACCAGTCCTACCAAAAGATATTTAGTTAGAACTATCTAACAAAATCTCTTTTGATAGAATTGGCCTAACTGAGTTAATTTTTTTCAGCAAAAGTCTGGAAAACTCTCTCGCTCCTATCAGAACGGGAGATGTTATTTGATGATTTCTTACTCCAAAAAAATGTAAACCAATATAGTTTGGAAAAAGCAGATAACGATCTTACAATGAACTAAAAAAGTGCATATTTAATCACACAAGTCACACATTAGTGTATCTACAGTAATTTTCCTGTGCTTGGACCCGCACCCTTTAAGCCAGCAGTATTTATAAGCATAATCAGCCTTTTAATGTTCCCATTGCTGGGTCTCAGGCCTCCTCTCTAGGAGAGGGAATGGGCCGTAATCCACTACGCGGGTCCAGTGCCACTTCACAACTGGACTATCTATCGGAACTGATAGATATAAATGTACAAAAAATATTATTAGAAAATTACGAAATCATGCAGTGTAATTATGGGGTCGTTAGAAACAGTTACCGTGGCCCTGGAATGCAAATGGTAACTGAAGGAACACAGGTGGGTTTTAGTCAGGAAAAGTGTTACAGGCAGTGTTAATTGTCCATCGGTATTCAACGGCTCCCAGTTAATTTCATGGCTGAACCTGGAAACGACATAATTTTTCCACCAGAATATGATCGTAAAATTAACATTTAATGCCTATTACCCATGAATTGAAGAGCAGTGGTGGCCGAGTGGTAACAGCCCCGACTTACGACTTGTAGGTCGCGGGTTCAAACCCAGCCAGGCGCATTACTTTGTGTAATTTATTTCATCACCACTGCTGCTTCATCACAACGGTGACGGAAAACATCGTGAGGAAACCGGCATGTCCTAGATCCAAAAATTCGAAGACATGTGACCTCTACCAACCCGCACTGGGCCCGCGTGGTGGATTACGGCCCATTCCCTCTCCTAGAGTGGAGGCCTGAGTCCCAACAGTGGGAACATTATAAGGCCGACTATGAATACCCATTTGTAGCCAAATACCGCTACTTTCTGTAACAATTTATTGCCAAGTTACTATTCCAGAGGCTTTAACAGCTTAAAGAATATGCAAAGATAAAATTTCTCACTTGAACTACGTATGCTAGGAATGAATTGTTTCATTCAAAACGCAGTCACGGTTCTAAAATTATGTTCAGTCCTAAAAGGCAATCCTTAACAGCTTAGTAACGTGTCTGTACTTATTAAATCATGAATCAGCTTTGTATTGCAACAGCGTTAAGGTGCACTAGGGCCACAATTAGCTAAACTCTCATCATCTATTCCTTGCCAAACGTCGGTTATCGACATTTTATCATTCAGACTATGAACACGTATAAATACAACATACCACTAGCCTATTTAACAGCTTACATATGAATACAAAAATCGATTAATATCTCAGCTCCCACACAAAGGGCACTAATATAAAATTCTGCATCCGATGCGCACAGTTACGCACACAACAAAATCCATTTCGCGCATCCGGCTGTGCGTTTGCGCATTCAACACGCAAGCGCCATCTGTGACAAGAAAGCGCATAACCTCATTAGAAACCTAACACACAAATTGAGCTCAGCTCATCTAATAATTTTATTATACATATTCAAAAGGGCTGCGTTCGTAATGGTCGAAATGACCCGCATTCGGCTTTTAATAGTCCAATTAACATTTGGAGTCACGTTTTGAAAAGACAATGGCCATCTTCGTGGGGGCAGCGTTGCCTGGCACATTGGCAGAGGCGAGCTTTCCATATTAATGTATGTTTGTTAGCGGTAAAACACGTACTGATGACGTAAACCCGCAAGCATGTGCGGGTTGGCTCATACTTTCTGTTGAGGTGGGTTTCATTAGGTTGTTTTATAGGATTAATATTGCCTACCTAACATAAACCGATGGGTACGCCTTGATAGAATTTGAATAAACTGGCCGTTTCTGCTAATTTTTTATACCGTCATACGGTATTGGTTCTTAGAATTTTGCCTATGACTATGACTTTGAAGGTGTCTTAGGTTACAGATATGACACCATTCATAGTACTTGGGTGGTCTTTAAAATCATGAAGCACTTTGTTTTCGATCAGTAAGGCCTGCTTGTGGTCTTTTTTTTTTGAGGTGAAAAATCGTCAAAAATAACTTGTCCAGATCTGGTTGATGCGGGAGAGCGTATAAGACTTCTACTGACTAAAACCCGTCTGGGTTCATTGAGTTGTCCTTTTCGTTCTAGGGAAACGGAAACTCTTTCGAACAATACCTCAGCCCTCCTTTCTTTCTGAGAAGGAAACTCATGGTCCTAGAACGCAATGAACAACTGAAGGACACAGGTGTTGTTTTAGTCGGTAAAAGTCTGCTACGCCTTATCGCTCCACCCTAGAAGAAGTAAGAGAGAAGTCTTCGGATGATTTGTCACTTCAAAATAAGAAGAAATACCACACATAAAATACCACAGAAGTTAGATTTTTTTAATTGAATATTTATTTATTAAATTCTTTGTGCACACAAAAGTACAGAGCTGGACTCAATGCTTTAGGGATGTTTTACTACCTTATAAAAATGCCCTGCTTATGTGGTCTTGACCTTAAGTTTAAGTGCTTTATAGGGTGTATTACATTCGCTATTCTGATCATATACAGTCAATATATTAAGTAAGACTAATGAGTACCCCGTATCCATTGCCTAACGAATCATCAAGTA
Organism: Mythimna impura; assembly: GCA_905147345.3. Taxonomy (NCBI): domain Eukaryota; kingdom Metazoa; phylum Arthropoda; class Insecta; order Lepidoptera; family Noctuidae; genus Mythimna; species Mythimna impura. The sequence continues at coordinate 12,958,738 of LR990357.1, read as the reverse complement.
GTGTATTGACGGGTAGACTACACCTTGCGCCATATTGCGATTCATTAGTAGTTTCCAATTGTATTGTTCTCGGAAAATCAGGACCGTTGTTTACAGTAACCGTCTGTACAGTTCGGTTAACGACACTTAGAAATAATTAATGATACGTCAATTTGGTGCCGGTGAACTAACTGTGAATCGTAATTGAATGATTGTTCTAGCTTATTCGGGAATCAGGTCTGTGTCATACTTTTAGGTTTTTGGAAATAAAACTTTCTATTATTATTTTTGCAGATGTTCGCTGACGTAAAACCTACTTACTTAGTAGTACCAATTAGGTGGAAGAAGATCTCAATCAATTTAACAAGACTTTTCTTTGAGGACAGGAAATCTTCAAATCGTTTCTCGTGCTCTGAGTGAACTGAGGAGTGTTAGACTTTTACTGAATAAAACTCAACCCGTGTTTCTTCCAGCTGCAGTAGCTGGCAGGCATCGGCCCTAGCAGACCCCACTAATCTACCGGGTCTTGAGATGGAATAAGAACTACCAAGTAAAATAGCAATCATAGAAGAAGGCTGCTGATATTCTGTGCGCCATATGGCTCAGACCTCCTCTTTAGTTAAGGGAATGGGGTATAATCCATCACCGAGGTCCAGCACGAGTTGTTGGATATCACAATTCTCCTAGTTTTTGGTTCTAGGATTTACCGATTTTCTCACGATGTTTGATGAAATAAATTGCCTATATAGATACCGGCACGGATCTTGAGCGCTGACTTCTACATTTCTACTTGCGCAGAAGCAGCAGAAGAGAAATATCGGGTCTCTTTAGTGGTATGAAGAGAGATGCGGAGGCGGGGAGTGAAATCCTTGTACAGTGATTGGCTCGCCGATATTGTACGATGCGCAAAACGATCCCACTCTTTCGCCGAGTGCTCAAGATTCGTGCCGCTATCTATAAAAAGTAAAACGCCTGCCACCATAAACCTGCACTGGGCCCGCGTGTTGGATTTCTGCTTATGTACTCTCCTAAAGAGTATTAGGTATTCAGTCGCAAACGGTTAGACTGGAACCTGATCCTAAGCTAGTTGGGTAGGGAGATGATGATGATAGTCAGTTACAATTATTATTATGATCACAACGAGCGTCTAAAACCATGTGACATGTCCTTGATCCGTAACAGAAAAAATATCTAACACCCAACAGGTTTAATTAGGCCCAAGTGTTGTTTACAAATTAGTTTATTTCAAGCAGCATTAGTCGATTATCTAAAATCGATTAATTTAACACTTGAATTAACGATATAAATAAACATAAGGCGAGTTATTAAGAAAATTCTTAGCCTATTGACCTTTGTTATGTGCGTCGTTACCTAAACGATTTTCTAATTAAACGAAGTTGGTCTTTTACGGTAAAACTGAGATATTAAATAAGAAATAAATGATTATGATTATTATGATTATGATAATCAGGGATGTTAAGGAGCTCCGTAATTGTATCCAAAAGTGTCGTATAAAAGTAATTAAACCTGTAATTATTTGTTTTTAGAACTATCCTCAAAAAGAGTAATTTAGGTTTTAAAGATTGTATGAAGGATTCTTATTTCTTGAGTTAATATAAGTACTTCAAATTTGTTACAAATTTTAATCAAAATGTCAAAAAGACTGTCATTATTGGTTTTTCAAAACTACCCTCAATATACGGTGTTAGGGGTATTCATGTTTGTAAGAAAATATTCTCGCCAACGAAGTCGCTGGCAAAGTGCCAGTCCAAAATAATTTCAAATCCGTAACCGTATCCGAAACTGGTATAATATTATGCCTATATCTGTAACCGTATCGTAATCCATAACAATCCTAATATTAATTGTATCACAGCTACTTAGATAATATCTTATGACTGTGAATTACTGGATTAATAATGCTAATTAATGCTGGATAATTTAAATTGTAATTGGAGACTGGTAACGCTGATAACTAGGGAATAATTTATTTAATGTACGCCTTATTTGTGATATACAGATTTGTATCAGAAGATCATAATAAGAACTTGAATTTACTACGTTGTCATCATAATTATGATGACCGGAAAACAAGTGACTGTCTAGCTTGAAAATAATGATGTGTTTTGTTTTTCTTTTGACTTCGGAAACAAAATATTTTGATACAGAATACGGATGCAAATTATTCTAATATTTATGCAGAGGTTTTTGACAGCATTTTTTTCGAAGGCTGTTTTAATTATTCGCGAATTAATTCCCAGTGGATAGTTACTGTAATGTAAAATTGTTGTGTAGTTTTGTATCTCAATTTTGTCTACATAACTGGACTAACTTTACCAAGATTGCACCCGGACGGCGAGCTACCCATTGCTCGCCATCCACAAGCCCGCGAATTCGTTATAATATTACTAAAAACCCCTTGCTACACTCATGACGTATTAAACTACTCGTACATTGTATAAAAAAACATATGACACTGTATTTTGTTCATGAGGAGATTAAAGTCTCATCGTATAATGTCTGCCAATTCCACTACTAGTTTATTCATTTGAAAAACGTGCTGATTTTGGCAAAGCATTTAATTTAGCACAGTAAAAACAATGTTGTAGTGTCTCATCTTCTACAATGTCAATAAAATAACTTTCAAACAGTTTTAGGTGTCTTATTTTTTATTTTATTTATTTAGATTCACCCTCAGTACATATTCATACACCCGATCTTAAATGTTTTTCTTTTAATGATATAAACTAGTGCTTGATCTGTGATTCTACCTGATGGTAACCAGTGATGCAATCGTCGATGGTGAAGCGCACTAGTTTATTATTAAAGCTTATTCACTATAGCCTTGAAGACGCCTGAATTATAATAGAACGGGAAGACCTCTGCCGGCAAATAATAAAATATTAAATATTACAATATAATACCAATGGGTAATATGGGTAATATTCTAATATAATACCAATTACAGAAACACAACATAGACGCCTGATTACTGCTTGGTTTCTAATAAAGCAAACGCTCAATTTTGGTACGACAGATTTGGTCCGTCTGTACCAAGATTGAGTGTGATTCAGCTGTTATAAGACTATAACTTAGATAAAATAATATAACAATTGTGATACAAGAAGACAATAAAGAAAAACAATTTAGGTTACGGAAATAAAATCTAAAAATGTTTTTTTTTTACAATGTAATTTTCAATTCGGAAATTTCATTGTAGATTTCTATTTGTCTACGGTGAGACATTATAAACTTAGTATTAGACGTTCGATTGTCAGATTCGATCATTGTAGTAATTCATCTTGATTTATGTCCGTGTGTACTGCTCGCCAACTCGTAAATTAACAAGTTAACTACCAACTTGGCTCTCACTATGCGCTTTGACGTTTGGATATCAATTGTCAATGAAATATAATTGGTGGGATTTTGTGATATGATGTTACTTCATTGCATCGATTGCCACTTCACTCCCTTCACATTTTACGAAAAGTGTAAATCTAACAGAAAAAGCGGTTGTCCGAAATGTAAAAGATTTATCACATCCAGTTTGCTAGGAATGTGGAATATTCCAAAGTATCATCGCCTCTTTGTTATGCAATCAAAAGGAACACGGAAGGGTTGTAGTCCGTGAAAGTCTGACACTTTTAAAAGGAGAAGTTGTTTGATGATTTCTGACACAAATAAAAACTTTTTACAAAAAAAATACAACCGACTTCAAAGTAAAAAAAAAACACTGAAAAGTGCAAAATTACTTTAATTTCGGAAGTCGAGTGTTTCTATAATAGTTTTGTCTCTTCGTTATTTAACACCGACTTCCGAAATTAAAGTTATTTTGCACTTTTCAGTGTTTTTTTTTTTACTTTGAAGTCGGTTGTATTTTTTTTGTAAAAAGTTTTTATTTTGCACTTTTTAGTTATGGTACCACCACTAAAAAGTACCCCTCAGCTAAACTTAAATACCTTATAGCCAGAGTGCATCTCATGACAATTCTAATAATCCCAAACACGGTTAGATTACATTAATTTATTACAGAGTTCCGGTGCCTAACTTCAGGTTTCATCATCAGATCAGTTCGATATATTCCTCCTCTACTTTCAGTCAGTCATCGACTACACGTATAAACAAAGCAATTTTACTTTTTACGACGGTTCTGCTGTGATCCTATGAGGAGTTCTGTTCCATATCTTCGAAGTTCATGTTCAGATCATAACAATATTTCTATGGTACCAACTCGGAAGCATAACCTTTCAATCAAAAAAAAAAAATTTTAATTGGTCCACAATTGACCGAGAAATCGGTGAACATACATAAAAAAAAAATAAAAAACATACATTCAACCGAACATATAACCTCCTCCTTTTTGAAGTCGGTTAAAAAAGATTGACCACAAATGATATTTATACAAAACTGGTCGATCCCTACATTTTTGTTTTTTCGACTTGTCTAGAGATGTGTGCGTATGTATGATTGAAAATGATTTTACTCCTTTACGATCAAACAGCTTAAAAAAATTTTGATGAAATGTAGCACACAGGTAAAGGTATGTACTGCAATCTATCTATGTATATAAAAGCGAAATACCACTGACAGATTAATCACGAAATCTCAGAAACTATAACACCTACAAACTTAAAATTTGGCAGGTAGGTTCCTTATAGGGTGTAGACATCCGCTAAGAACGGATTTTCCGAAATTCACCCCCTAAGGGGATGAAACGGAGGTCCAAAATTTGTATGGAAAAACCAACTTCCACGCGGGCGAAGCCGCTGGCAGAAGCTAGTAGCACATATACTTTTTGTCTCGGGAGTAAGTTTTGTCAAGATAATTTTCTACTTTAATGCAAGAGAAACCGCTGGTAGAAGCTATAACAGTAATCCTATAATCCAGGATATCACAAATCCTTCTAAAAAAATGTTTTATATCTTTTAGTATCGCTCAAGTGCACCTCGAATCTTGATCATGTCAAAACTAGACATTTCCAACTACCAAACAGTACCAACGTAAGAAATTATAATTCACCAAACTCCTCTGAACCAAACACTGATAAAATCATCCACCAATAAACCTATCTAAAAACCATTAATTTATTGGGCCGTCGCACTACAGAACACTATGACATCCGTCCACGTCTCTACCCTAATTAAGTAACATGTACACAATAAAACGCCTTATTTTAGTGTCCAACAATTACCAGATGGACTCTTTTATATTTTTTACCAATCTGACTTGCATGGAAATAGTAAGTTTATTACGATAAACAGTTTTTATTGGCAACAAAAGCTGAAGTAAGCGGATAGAGAGGTGTCTTCACGCATACAGATTAGATTTTTTAATTGTTTCAAGCCAGCTTGGAATAACGAAAGGATATTGGTATTCTTGGAAACTTCGTGATGGTTGTAAAATTGTAACTTGTTAACTGATCCGCTTGCTAGCTTTGTTTTAAAGACAAAAGAATAATTTAGGAATTGCACGGGGGTCATATTAATTGGCAAATGCTTTGCTGTGAAATTTTCAATCTACACTTCTGTCTTGCAACTCAATATTTTAAAAACAAATTGTATGGGAAACAAAGAGTAGTTCTGTTTAGTAATCGATTGCAAAATCAGTATCATCCGTTTGAATAAAGAATGGAAGAAGCATCCTCCTTCCATCAACAATCTATCAATACAATAAAGTGTGACAGAGACGTATTACGTTAAATATGGCAAGCAAATAAAAAAAAAGTAAAATATTACTATATTATCCAACTTAGAGGCCTTAAATAATAATAGGTAGGTACATACATATTTTACTAATTACCGAGTGCTCACAAGTTGTATAAAAATCTGTCAAAACGTCTAGTTGACACTTCGCGTGACCCAAGGGCTGGCTTTTACCTCGGACAGAGGATAAGCATTGCCATACAGCGTGGCAATGCCGCCAGTCTTTTGGGCACATTACCAGTCGACAGCGATGTGGAAGAGTTTTTTGACGCCATATTTTAGTTTTAGTTAGTTGTAATTAGATTAGGGTTTTTATTATTATTTATTTTATTTTATTGTAATTATAGTTAGTATTGATTGATAAATCTTGATTGCGTCACTAGCGTCTGTAACACTATGTTCATTACCTTAAGATAAAAGAGAATTGAGAAACTTTAAAGTTTTAGCGAAAACTTGAATGATCCATTGCTGGTTTTTTTTTTGTATTAATGATAGGCTCGTTTGACCACTATCTCACCTGATGGTAAGCTATGATGTGGTCGACGATGGAGCACGCTTGCCTAGAAGTAGCCTATTCACTCTTGACTTAAAGACCCCTAAGTTGCAGCTATCAGGAAACACAGACTTCGGCAAGGAATTCCACTCCTTGGCTGTACGCACAATAAATGCGTTCTCGAAACGCTTTGTGCGTATGGGTGGGATGTCTACCATGTTCTATATATCATGGATCATTGCTGAATGCCTTTATAGAACCGCCACTGATCCTGATTTTATATTTTTTATGCCATCAGGTGACTTGCACATCACGACAATGACAAGATCTTTGCTTGAGACTCGCCTCAGTTTCGGAAGGGTGTGAAAAATCAATGAATTTCTCGGTTTTTCTCTACTATAATATGCATATATTATTGGTGGACATAGCCCGAAGAATCGGCAAACTTAAGTGACAGTGGGCAGGGCACATTGCTCGCAGAACAGATGGTCGATAGGGACGAAAGGTTCTGGAATGGCGACCACGTACCGGAAGACGCAGCGTTGGAAGGCCTCCCACAAGGTGAACCAATGACCTGGCGAGAGTCGCGGGAATCCGATGGATGCGAGACGCACAGGACCGGTCATTATGGCGACATTTGGGGGAGGCCTATGTCCAACAGTGGACGTCTTTCGGCTGAAATGATGATGATGATGATGATTTGTAGGTACATCTAAAACTTCCTCATAATGATTTTATCCATTGGTGAGAACCGAATGAGAATCTGTCCTGTAGCTTTTGAGTTTAGCTTTGTAGTTATCGTGAACAGAAGGAAATACACGTCAGGGAACTTTGTTTTATAATAGGTATGTAAAGATCAATGTGAAATTATGCTTAACCTAATAAAAGCTCTCCAAACTCGATCTATGAACAGAACGTAAAGTCCACATTCAAAGAAACGAACTTGACGAGTTTGTACCAATTTAAAACAACAATCAAATTAATTCCAAGTAGTTACTAAAGTTAATAAGGTTCTAACAACGAGTGACAGTTTGAAGCCAGTTAAAAACCATTTAATTACATCGGACAAGTCTGAGCAAATTAAACCACTGTTAAGGAGATTGGATGAAGTTAAAACGAAACCTGAACTTTTTTACACCATAAACTAGACTTTTAGTCATTACTTCTTGGATTTCGCTTCGAACTGACTTATAGTGCTTGTATCTTATGGCATTTAATTGATCCCGAGCTTATATCCCTATTCATAAACTCGCGACACGTTTGAATTGTAAAAAAATGTTCCATTGCTGTTTATGTTTGGGAACAAAAACTTTACAAACCTTGTTAAACAGCAGTGGATGATGTCAGCACCGAGATTGTTGTCTTAATTGAAGGCTGCTCGTTGTGAATAAGGTTGACGGTCGAGATTTCTCGTTTTCTTTAATTTATTTTCCTCCGGGAGGTGTCTAATGACCTGCTGCGTGTGGCCCGACATTTTTATCGACCAGTGAGGAGCTTTGACAATATTTTTCGAATATTAATGTCGATACCGTATCTGTAACCAATAGGTATATCTAAATAACGGCTGCAAAGTCTCAGATATGCATTTAAACTAATTGAGTTGCATGTATTTGCAATTTTAACAGAATATTATATAGTGTTGTTGTATTTTAGTCGAGATAACGCTAGATGGAAATTGAAAACAAATGAATATGTATGCTTGCGTCTGTATGGCGATAAGTTTGACAACAATACTGTCGATATCGGGATTATTCGATGAATAAAATTGTGTTTTTATGCGGTAAATGTGTTGTATTAATAACATTTTTTGTGCAGTTAAAATTCAAATTCTGTAGATAATGGTAAGTATCGAGACTTTCGAGACACCTTTTACCCACTATGGTCCATAGTATTGACTCTCATGAGTCATCGACTTGTAAAGAAAATGTTACGTTCGTATCTTTAAAGTTCAGTTTATTATAATTAAGTAGGTACTATTGCTAATTAATTCCGTTAACATTAACAAAAAATACTAAATGAGTCTAGCAATTAACTTAAACTCCAACTTAAACACTTTTAAAAACATCATTTTTTATGTAAAAGCAAACACAAAACTGTCCCAAACCGAACCCAAAAATCTATGAACAAACAGTTCTTCGAAAAAGCCTAGTAACATCCAAAGGCGCTAAAAGCCAAAAGTCCAAAGTGTGACCAATAAAAAAATTAAAAATAAAACTGGCATGGGCCATCGCGAGGTGTTAAATAAACAGTCGAGCTTGCCATTAAGGTCCGGTCCCTTGGTTGTATTAATTTGTATTTAAGTGTATTGTACACGATAAAGTAAATATATGGGCACAGTCGCAGCCTGGCCCGGTCAGCCGGCTCTTGTTACGTGTACGATTGCTATGCTGTTGCGACCTTTTTTTTTGTTACTCTGTGGTATTAATTAGGAATGTCTGTTTCGGTCTTGCTCTTGAGTCATGTGTTGTTGTTACGGATTGGATTGTTAATTCTTGGTTGGGGATAAGTTTTTTTTTTGTCTGATTAATAAAAAGGAACGGATTATTTTAAATAAGCAATGTTTTATTTGCGTTGAAGTTGAACATATTTTAAACTAGTTTCTACCAGTGACTTTGTCCGCGTGAAAGTGAAAATTATCCCAAAGGAACATATTCTCGAGATAAGAAGTATTTTGGGAACATATACTATCCGTGTGCCAAATTTCATACAAAACTGCTCAGACATTTGAGTATTAAGGAGTTACAAACATACACAGGTACACCAACAACCAACGCCAACCTTACGCCCTTACAAAATTAATGTGGTATATTGATCTACCTAATAGTTGCATTTAAAAAACTTTCAGAAAAAGTGCCTCAAAACTCTCTAAAAAGTAACTTATATCCATTTCTATATTTGGTCACACTTCCTTATAATGTAAGAGTGTGACCGAAAAAGAGTGAAATTCAGAGTGAGAATATGAATGAATGAATTATGACATAATGGGAATTTTACTCTTCTCAATCGATCTCCTTCCCTCCAATCATACCAAACATAATATCAATAGCAATCAATTTCCATCGTGTATCCTTGACCCAATACGTAATAGTGCGAGACATCGGATGACTTCAGTGACACCTCGGCTGTGCTCATTAAGGGTGAAAGTTTACACAAAGGAACGAATATTTACTTGACGCCCATACAAATACTTGTATGTGTATATGTAATAAACGGTATGTTATGTAGCCAAGGCGATCGGAGTGAATGAATAAATTGTCGAAATTAGTAAATACTTTTCGATCCATTTGAGCACCTTTTTACCTTTTATATAGTTACAAGTCAGGTGTTTACTGTAATCGAGGTAACACCGTAACATCAGCCGAAAGAATGTTGCTAAAAAAAACTGATAAAAGCATCGACCTGTAAGTAGGAAGGTACATTTCTTTAACATAACATAATCAGCCTTTATAATGTTCCCACTGCTGGGACTCAAGCCTCCTCTCTAGGAAAGGGAATGGGCCCTAATCCACCACGCGGCCCCAGTACGGATTGATGGATGTCACCTCACGATGTTCTGAGAGTTATCCGCTTTGAGAGCAGTGGTGATGAAATAAATTATACAAAGTAATGCACCTGGGTAGGTTTGAACTCACGACCTACAACTCATAAGTCGGGGCCATTACCAATGTACACATATGGTACATTTCTTTAGATATAGGATATCTGTAAATATAAAAGACAAAGTCCTTACTCACTCACTGACTCATCAACAACCAACCCAAACCCTCGGATCTAGAACGCAAAAAAATTGTACAGAATTTAATCTTTGTATTTTACTACGTATACAAAGAATGAGTAAGATTTTTCCAAAACTCACTCCCTAAGGAGATGAAATGAGGGTCCAAAGTTTCTATGGAGAGGTCTACTTCCACGCGAACGAAGCCGCTGGCAGAAGCCAGTATAATATAGAAATTGAGAACACATTTAAAAAGTAAGACCTATATCCTGCCAGGGCAGCAACGTGGTTGTTCCAAAGAGTTACCGCGATCCTGAAAACGCAAAGGGCAGTTGCAGGAACACGATAAGTTTTCAATAAGTGGTGGCCGAGTGGTAACGGCCCTGACTTACGTGTTATAGTTCGCGGGTTCAAACCCAGCCAGGTGCATTACTTTATATAATTTATTTTATTACCACTGCTCTCTAAACGGTGAAGGAAAACATCGTGAGCAAACCGGCATGTCCTAGAACCAAAAATTCGAAGACATGTGACATTCACCAATCCGTACTGGGCCCACGTGGTGGAGGAGGCCTGAGTCCCAGCAGTAGGAACATTAAAAATGGCTATTTTTTTTTTTTTTTTTTTTTATTCCATTGGGGACAAAAAACAGTTACATGCTAGAGAAATACAAAAAAAAATCCTTAAAACTAGATGCACAAACATGTAACCCACACCAATGTCCACATCTTGACATTTGAATAAAAGAAGTGAAGGACTGTGGTAAGAGTTTACAGAGTACAGTGCCTTCTGCGAAAGCTTCATGTATAACAAACTAATTTCTATAATCATAATTAATATAGTATATAATTCAATTCAATTATTATTAATATCATTTAATTTACATAAATATTTTTATTTCATTCAATTCAGTGCAATTTATTATAATTCAATTTAATTCAACATTATTTATTTTAATTCAATACAATTATATACAATTTAATTTATACAACTTATTTAATTTAATTAGAATTAACGTCTGCTCAATTCAGTTTAATTGTTATTCCATTTGATTAATTTCTATTTAATTCAGTTGAAATTAATTATTCCTATTTATCTTTCTCCTTATTACAGCTTTTTGGACAAAATATCTATAGCTTTTTTTTTAAACAACCTGTTAGAGAGAGCAAATATGTCAAGCTCCATAAAATGAGTGTTGTATGTTTCAACAAGGCGACGAAGAGGTGCGCGCACGCCAGCATTAGATTTGCACATGCCAGTGTGAAATAGTCGGGGCACGCGCACCCCTCGTTGTAAAACAGTTCTGGACACTCTATAACATAACTGATTAGTAAGTTCAATGCAGTCGAATTTATTGTTACATAAGCCATGCAGTGTCATTACACTCAGAAGCTGCCTCCTGGACTCCAAACTTAGAACACCATATCGCTTCAGTAACTGCACATATGGAACCTTTGAATTAAAGCATTTATAGTTCATAGACCGCATAAACTTTTTTTGTACCATTTCCAACCTAGAGCAATATTTTTCGTAGAAAGGGTTCCAGATTTGAATGGCATATTCTAACTGGGATCGTACCAAAGTTTTATATAACAATAAGAACGTAGAGGGCCGCAAAAAGTCATTAGATGATCTCATGACGAACCCATACATCCGATACGCTTTATTCACTATGTTGTCAACATGGATGTCAAAATGCAAACGTGAATCCAGTGTGACACCCAAGTCTCGGACGGCTGCAACACTGCTCAAGCGTGCGCTATTAATAAAATAATTGTGACGTATAATTTTCTTATTTTTAGTAAATGTAATGGTATGGCATTTTGGAAGACTGAGAAAAAGCTTATTTTTAGTGCAGTAAACATAAAGCCTATTTAAATCATCTTGCAATAGCGCGCAATCTTGCATATTTTTACATGACCTGTAAACTTTTATGTCATCTGCATACATTAGAAAATTGGAATTTTTAAAGCAGCTTTTAATGTCATTAATAAATATAATAAAAAGAAGGGGACCCAAAATGGAACCCTGTGGAACCCCAGACCTAACAACAACTGGTTCAGATTCATAACCATTAACTACAGTTCTTTGTGTCCTATTAAAAATATATGAAGCGAACCATCTTAACAAATTACCTCGAATACCATTGAAGGCTATTTTTTCTAAAAGCAGTGAATGATCCACCTTGTCAAAAGCCTTCTGAAAGTCCGTATAGACGGCGTCTACTTGAACTCGTTGATCTAATTTTTCAAAAAGATAATTTGTAAATATCAACAGATTTGTCGTGGTGGAACGATGTTTGACAAAACCGTGTTGTTCAGGTATAATAAGTTGATGAATATGGGGATACAAGGCGCCGTGAACAAGACTCTCAAAAACCTTAGACAAAGTGGAGAGAATTGAAATGGGGCGGTAATTCTCTACATTATTCTTATCACCAGTTTTGTACACAGGAGTAATAAACGCACGTTTCCATATTGTTGGAAAAACTCCCTCACGCAAACATTTATTAAAAATGATATACAAAGGAGTACACAAGCCGTCACATGTTTTAATGAAAAAGTTTGGTGGTATACCATCAGGACCCGCCCCTTTAGAAGGATCTAAAGATTTTAATTTCAAACGTATAACTTCCACAGCAAGGTAAATTTCAGATATGCAAGACGAGTTATCTGCAAAGCTGTCAGAAGGCTGCCAATTTTCAGGGTCAAAATTAGACGGTTCATAAACAGATGAAAAGAAAGAGGAAAACAGATTGCATATGTCCGTAGGGTCATCAGAAGAAACATTTTTGAAATACATATTCGCAGGATAATTAGCTTTTCCCTTTTTGGATGTGATGTAAGTCCAGAAATACTTTATATTTTTAGGAATGCTGTCTTCGACTACTTCAATGTACTTGTGATAGCATTTGACAGCCTCTCCGTGGAAAAGCTTCCGATAATTAGAGAAGTTAAAGTAATCCGATTGGTTGTTGTACATCTTCCATTTAATCCAGGCGCGTTCTTTGGTTTTAAAGATTTTTATGAGAGAAGGGGAAAACCAGACTGGAAAGCTAGAATTTTTGGTTCTAGTTAGTGGAACATGCGATTTGATAATTCCGTATAACCTCTCATAGAAAACGTTAACAGCTTGCTCAGACTCGAGGTGAGAAAGTGTTATATCCCAATCAATTTTACTTAGTTCATAATTTATGGCATCGTAATTGGCTTTATGAAAGTAATATCTATGAACTATACGGCATTTCAGGGGAGTATATTGCGTAGTCAGGCAAGTCAAAGCAGAAAATGCTGGGTGGTGACTATCGAGGTCAAGTAAAGCATTGCATGATACTACCTGACAATCTACATTAGATATAAGTAAATCAAGTATACGACCCAATTTATTTTTTATGATATTATATTGCAAGCCATTGATTAAATTCATAAAATTCACCAATATTCGACCTATTGAATTTGAAACCTGTGCAATTGCATGATTCCCTTGGTCCAACCAAGCGATGTCCGGTAAGTTAAAGTCACCAAAAATGAAGTAAGAGTCAGTGGTGCTAGCGTTAGCTAAGTTTTGCAACATGTCTAGGTATTGTGTGTATACTTCTTCACGTGTTCGTGGTGGTATGTACGTAGCACTGATAATATGGTGTTTATTGTGCTGGGAAGAAGGTAGTTGCACCACAACGTGTTCGATTTCTGGGTGAAGAAATTTTGTTGTTAGAGAAGTAGGACGCAATCCACGGAGCACCGCTATCAAAACGCCCCCACCGTCATGTTTTTTGCTAGCTATGCTATATGCTATGCTATGATAAGTTTTAGTCAGTAAAAGTCTGGCACTTCCTCTATATCCATTCAGAGCTATTTTAGACTCAATCTTCATGACAATGGAACCCTCTATTAATGTCAATACGCCGTACGGCGAGCTACCCATGGCTCGTCGACCGTCGACCTATTGTCAAAGTTCTACTGGCACGGGGTGTACCTAATGTCTTCCATAGTTAATCTTAAGTAAATAACATGCATTGAAATGAAAAAAATCAAATTTGTACTTGCCCGGTTTCGAAACCGCGACCTCATGCATAAGATGCGCATACCTTAACCACTAGGCCATCACGACTTGCTCAAAGTTCTCGAAGTTTTTTGCTGATGTCCCACCCTCAAAAACCAGAAACTCTATGAAAATAATAATCTTTCTAGCAGACCTGATTGTTACTAACATGATACTTATATGTGCCAAGAAAGAAGAGAACACATAATAAAGGCAACTGGACCAGAGAAATTAAGTGTTATGATAAAAATATCCTTAAAAAGCATAAAAAAATATGTGAATTGTTTAAATATGCAATTTAAATAATTTAGATTAAGTATGTGTGGCGTGGGCGTTATGGAATGACAAGTGGGCGGGTGTGAACACGATTGAGATTAGGGGTTCCGTTTCATTTCTTATTTTATTTTATTGTTTGTTTAATTTTGTTACTGAGTCTTATGCAAGAGCTTTTTTAAAGATTTTTGATGATGGTATTTGAATGTGGAGAGCAGTGGTGGCCGAGTGGTAACGGCCCCGACTTACGAGTTGTAGGTCGCGGGTTCAAACCCAGCCAGGCGCATTACTTTGTGTAATTTATTTCATCACCACTGCTCTCAAAACGGTGAAGGAAAACATCGTGAGGAAACCGGCATGTCCTAGAATCAAATATTCGAAGACATGTGACATCCACCAACCCGCACTGGGCCCGCGTGGTGGATTACGGCCCATTCCCTCTCCTAGAGAGGAGGCCTGAGTCCCAACAGTGGGAACATTATAAGGCCGACTATGCTATGCTAGGTATTTTTTAGTATTAGTTGGCTCTGTAGCTGAGCAATTTGGTGCTACGCTACGTATCGTGGATTCGATTCGCGCATAGGTCAAATATTTTTATGGAATACTGATAAGTGTTCCGGATCTTTGTCTTGTGAATGTGAGTTTACATGTGATTTCTGTGAACACACTCACATACATGAGTTATTCAGAGTTCGAGACAGCGTCGATAAAAAATGTAGGGGAATGTTCCAATCTCGTTGCCTACACGATAATCATGAACTATCAATAAGTTATAATCATTCACAAAGCTGATTAAATAACTCGTGACTAACAGCCACACGGTTTGATCTTCAAGCTTAAGCAACACTAACGGCGCGTAGTGTTCCACGCGCGTCTCAAGAAGATGTCAGCAACCGTAGGGGCACAGCAGGGTCGAAGCCGATCTTTTTCGTATAGAATCAGCTTTGTTACAGTTTTCTATGGCCACAATATAATTGTTTTCAGCTTGATCCAAATTAGTTGCCTTACGTCTTGTCACAAAAGAGGTCCCAGCTATCATTTTTAGATGTTAAGCAGTCGTTTCTGGTAATCAGACGCCAGAAAGTCTAACCAACAGTCTATCCAAGATGTATCGAACTCATATACAGTCTCATATACAGTCGCTCCATGTCATCATCATCATCATTTCTGCCAAAAGACGTCCACTGCTGGACATAGACCTCCCCCAAGTGTCGTCGCAATGAACGGTCTTGTGCGTCTCGCATCCATCGGACTCCCGCAACCGTTACCAAGTCATCGGTCCACCTTGTAGGAGGCCTTCCAACGCTACCTACGTCTTCCGGTACGTGGTCGCCATTCCAGAACCTTTCGGCCCCAACGGCCATCCGTTCTGCGATCAATGTGCCCTGCCCATTGCCACTTAAGCTTGGCGATTTCTCGTGCTATGTCGGTGACCTTGCTCTCTTGGTCGCTCCATATAAATCATGGGTATTTACCAGATTCGATTAGACTGGAATCTGACCCCAAGCCAGTTGGGGAATAGTTGGGGAGATGATGACGCAGAGCTGTGTTTATTTTCAGTTCTCGGGAACCCTAAATCACAGAATTAGGTATTAACCAGATTATAGCACTAAAAACAGATTTAGCTACCCATTAACTTTATACAATCTGTGTTAATTGTTATGCAAATTTTATCACCATTAACTATAAACTCTATATTATTTATATATATGTGAGAAATATCTCGATTGAGTGATGGAAATAAATGAAGTCTTTGTGGGTTATAAAATGAAATTGAGACAAACTTATGAGTAGGTAGGTACCCACAATTTTAAACCTTAGGAGAAGGTTGTTATGAATAGACCACCTTTACAATCTTATACCTAATTAAAAAAATATAATTGATAAAATGAAACCAAATTATTATTTTTATTTCGTTGGACTGATTTTTAGGCTGTTTGTGTGTTTGAGACTCAAACAATTCAGGCTATATCTACACTTTTTGATAACCATGGGCACTTTAATTGTTTCCTAAGGTTGCTATCAATGGACTTCGAGTTTGTTCAGGAAATCCAACCGAGGCTACTTACGGTAATTATTAACGTCATTAATAATAATATGGCATATATAAATTTGTTTATCTTTCTCGGCTTTCACTAGGTTCAGGTCATGTGGAACGGAAATGTCAACAATCATTGCACGCCTCTCGCTTCGGTCCACCATACAAAGACAGATAACATAAATTATAATGGGTATATTGAAATAAAATTAGTGACACAAATTTAATGTAATCCTATAAAAAGACTTCAAAAAAGTGCTATGATTGGACTGGTCCTAGAGTATGATGAAACTCTCTTGAGGTCCATTAATGGCAACAAGGTATTCATTAAGAAAAACGATACAAAAAATATACAGGGATATGATTAGAAAAAAAAAATAAGTTACACTCACAGAATTACAATCAAATCGTCTAATATTCCATAATAGTGCATGCAAACAAATTTGAATTCAATGACCTACGTCCCACTTTTGTTAACTCGGGTCGCAGTGTCCAAGGAGATGAAGAGGTAGACCGAGACGTAACGTACCGGATCAACTCAGGATGAATAAAATGGAGATAGGTCACTGGATCAACTTATGACCCACGGATGCCCCTCAAGTTAAAGGGTAAAATCTACAAATCCGTAATAAGACCTGTCATACTGTATGGATCAAGACGTTGGGTTGTAAAAAAGATGGATGAAAAAACATTGCATGTAGCGGAGATGAGAATGTTTTTGTGACGAAATTGTTGAAATGGAAGTGTGGTGTGACGAGAATTGATAAAGTGAAAAATAAATATACTAGAGGAAGTTTAAAAGCGGCACCAGTGACTGAAAAGTTGAAAGGAAATCGTTTGTCTTGGCATGGTCACGTGAAGAAGAGGGTTAAAACGCGTGTTACTAAAAGAGTTAGGACTAGGAGTATACATTTGGATGGCTGTAGAGGGAGAGGGAGGCTAAAGATAATATGATAGTATAGATACTGATATGGAAGAAAATGAAATTAGTGATAGAGTTACGGGTGACAGGACAGAATGGAAGAAAAAAACCTGTTGTCGGTTCAAAATAGCTATTATCGACTTACACAAAAACTTCACTGATGTTATGTTGTATGTGTACCTATAACTTTACTCTTAATGCATTTCATTCCCTACATTTTTCTTAAAAGCGACCAATTTGTCACTAATTAAGGTTAGGGACTTTATCTTTATTAAGGCATTTATTTCGTAAACATTGAGATAATGCTCTTGTATCACTTTGAAGTGTGACAAATATTTCCGCCTCAAATCGTTGTAATATGAATCTTTCGTTTAAGGTATAAAGTTTGAACTCGATTATTGATGAATGTCATTATAAACTCTGCCTTTAGACCTATACTTTTATATATCTAAAGTAAACTTTTAATATCGAGAAGTTCTAAAACTTGAATATTGTAAATGGATATGCTAAATTCAAAGAAAAAATAAATAATGTTAATGACTTCATTTTAAAACCACACTTGAGTTGTTTTAAAGATAAACTAAACAACCGCTTTACATAAAAACAAAATTCATCTTTCTCCCCAGAAATTATTACACTAGAAAAAAGCTTGAATATAACAATAACTAACACAATAAAGATGAAACACCTTGACCCCACACTGCATCGAAACAAAATTATGATCTCCGCTCCAAAAATTCAAAGATTCCATAAAATAAATTAGAATTTAATCTAAATGAAACACGTTACGACTAAACCAACAAACATAACCGGACATTATTTACGGTCAAAAGCTATGGACAGCAAAAAAAAAAACATAAAATACCTTATAATGACAAAGAATTAGTGTATGCCATATACATAATTCCTATAGGAGAGTTAAAATTAACACCGGCTCATTTAAGAGGAGGGAAATTAAAAGTTTTTATCCTTTTTTATGTGGCATTTATGCCCGTCGTAAACTTGAGCTCGGTACCCCTTTTAAAATGTTGTCACAGGATTTCTGGATTTAAAACTTTGAGGACTTATAACTTTTACTTTGAAAGACTTTGAATATTAAGTTTGTATTATATCAAAAAGAAAATTGATGATTAAACTGAATTATAACGGGATATACAACATTTTGGTGTCTTTCTAAATGTGTGAGAAAAACTTAGTCATCCCACGCGGTTTGAAGGTGTCAACTGAAGTATAGAGTTTCTCCTTGTAGATAGAAGATAAGCGTTGAATTGATTAGTTATGTTAATTATTTCAATTAGCGTGTGACTTGTTTATTGCTTTTAGTTTAGAGCATGATTTTGCACTGTCTATTTTTTTTTTGTGTTATATAATTTTTTAATGTAATAAAATGGTCTGTCCCGCTGTTTTACAAAATCACTAGGATCTTAGCGAAATGGCGGATGTTTAGAAAATCAGTAACAACTTTTGAGATTCATAGAGTTCTTGGTTATGAGATACCCTACTGAGAGAAAGCCGTTACTGATTAACATTTTATTAATTATACGGTCAACATTTGGAAGACGCGTTTATTTGTATTACTGTCTTCGGAAAGTAATAAAACAGTAGGTGTTGCTGTAATGTCTTCACAAACAAACTTGAATAGTTAATAATAAAATATCATGAACTTTATTCGAATATTAATAGATTATTTAAATTGAGTTAAATTATATAAATTAGCATGTGTATCTGATATCAAGTTACGTATTCAGTAATGTAGGTAATTGCGCTGTTTTAGAAAAGTAATCATATTAGGTATTGTAAAATAACATTTAATGTCATAACTATCATGGTGTAAGCTGTGCATACCTATAATAGGCATGCATACCAGATACTAAATATTAATATTATTTTTCACAATAAATCATGTATGTAATGCTGTTGGTGTGCCCATAAATAAATAAATAAATAAATAAATCTCTACAATAGATACTCCAATAATTATATTAAAAGGATCAAGTTTTCATATCGATTGGCTTTATCTACAAAGATTGTTTTCCTTAAAAAATTAACGACAAATATAATCAGAGGATATGATTTTTTACGTCACACGCAAAATTTAAAATGCGCCTTCAACATACCCAAGACGTTATTAATTACACCACAGAAATCTTTAGATGTCCATATCATTAATTATTTAAAAAATCGAACAGCTAAAATCATTCAAACCGTACAGAGACTAATTACGGGCGCGTGTCGGCCATATTGGAATCCGATAAAATAACAATTAAGGAAACATTAATGTATCGTACAATGGCGTCTCTCGTACAGGGCGCAAGTAGTACGACTTGCGCCCGCGTCGCTCTGATAAATGACCTCTCCTTCGGGACGTTAACGGCGTGTATTTGATTTATAACATTATTTGAATAAAAAAAAGAAGGAATTGTTTATTCATCCGTAATCGATCCGAAAGATCGTTCGGAATGTACAACTCTCTAATTACGACTAGAACCGTCTATTGTTCAGTCGAAAGTGAGGGCTCGTTTGTTTTCGAGTTGCGTGTTCTTAGAAACCTAATCAAGTATTATGTTTATATCAATGTTAATTATTCATAGTTATGCTTTTGGATTTGTATACCTACTCTTAGATGTGTATCGATCATTAGCATTTGAGCATACTAGGAGTTACTGTTGTTTCGGTTTTTTGAATCCTACAACGCTATTATTGCATTACTAAACATTAGAGCAATGTACACACTAAATATTTGAACATCGAAAATTTAAATATCGAATGACCATATAACTGAAAATTAAAATAACGTAAGTTTAATAATGTCAAATGGTTAGATAACCTACGTACAATATCTATCTATCTTTTTTTTAGGTTTCCGCACTTATGTGGACCATTGTACGTGCCCTACGTACAATATATCTAAAATCTAATTATCTACAAAAGTGACATCGAAATACCTAAATATCGAAAGTACAGAGTATCAAATGTCCTAAACATCGTTATCGTTCGGCCCTGCTGGACGCAAATAGCCCAAAATAGAGATAAATGGAATTTTTTAGAGGAGGCCTTCACTCTCGCCTGAGGAGGGGTTCTTGTACTTGAATAGAATTCAATTTTGATTTATTCAACAATACTGTAAATAAAATTAACTATTTCTTTTTCCTACTTTTAAATAATTTGTAATGCAAGAAATAAAAGGCTTTTTATTTCATTAATTTATATATGAATTGAAAAATTCACATTGGTACTTGCCCGATTTTGAACCCTAAACTCACTGAAGTGGGGCTGAGTCACCCGCGTCCGTAGGAGAATACCCATAGATAGGCCCTACACGTGGTCCCCGGGTGGTGCTAATCAGGTGACATTAACTGGTGGTAGGTTTCGACCGATGGCTTGTGACCACCCACTGGGCAAAGACGTACCGCCAAGCGGCCTAGCCGTGTTCCGGTACGATGCCCAGTGTAGCCAATTTAGAGGAGTTGGGTCGAAGTGGCGGTTCTATTGTATGCAGACCAGCCGGACCCGCGCTGGTATTGACATATCGGGAGACTAGTCGCGGAGGGTAGCGGGATCCGAGGCACGGTGCACCGCTGGCCGACCGCAGTTAGTTGGGGGCCCAAGTAATGTGCTAGCCACACATGAAAGGCTGCCCCGCCAACTGACGAAAAATCCCGGAATGCACCATCGTGCTGGTTGGCGACCAGATGAGAGGGCCCGATGGTCATTTCCGGGGGGGCTCGGGCGTCCCCGCAGTCTCCAGACTAGTGCCCCAATGATGCTGTCCTGCCAGTGCGTGACGAAGGTTAGCAGCATGGGACTCCATTTCACTTCCTTCTCCTCTCCTACCTCACTCTCAATATGCCAAGGTTGAAAAAGAGAAAAGTTAAACAGCGGCTGCACTCCCTCTCACTTAAAGTGCACCTCAGCAATATTAGAGGTCTGCACTCAAATCTCGCAGCAGTCCATCATCACCTGGAGACTGAAAAACCTTCCCTCTTTTTCCTTTCGGAGACGCAGATAAGAGGTCCGTCAGACGTGTCGTACCTGACTTACCCAGGGTTTACCCTGGAGCACAATTTTAAACCACACGCTGGTGTGTGTTTGTACGTAAGGGACGACATCTGCTATCGGCGTCTCCGTAACCTTGAAGATACCAGGTTCTCAACGCTTTGGGCTCTGGTGGACACAGGCATGGATAAAATTATCTATGCTTGTGTCTACCGTTCGCACAGTGGTGATCAGGAGACGACCAGGCTCACACAGTACCTTAGTGAGGCGGCGGATGCGGCTCAGCAGAGGTACCCTTCCGCACAACTGGTGTTACTGGGGGATTTTAATGCCCACCATCAGGAGTGGCTTTTCCCATACCGGTGCACAGACCATGCTGGTCGAGAGACGCGAAAGCTTGCGCTAGCGTTAAATCTCACCCAGCTGGTCCAGGGAGCTACGAGGGTGCCAGATGTTGATTCGCACACGGCCAACTGCTTGGACCTTCTGCTGACAACAGATCCAGACCGCTATTCAGTGTCGATATCATCACCGTTAGGTAGTTCCGACCACTGTCTAGTGAAATCTGTATCAGTCTACTCTCCGCCCGATCCCTGCCCTAGAGGCACCAGGCGGGTTTGGCGATATAGGTCAGCAGATTGGGATGGCATGCGATCTTTCTTCGCATGTTATCCTTGGCAGCCTACTTGCTTTTCTTCGGATGATCCATCGTCGTGCGCAGATGCTGTGACAGATGTTTTGCGGCGGGGGATGGAGTATTACATTCCATTCTCTGACGTAACAATGTCTGGCCATGCTCGCCCTTGGTTTGGTGCGGAGTGTGATCGCGCTAACGCGCTTAAGCACACGGCATACCGGGCATGGGCCGACGCTCGTATGCATAAGGCGAGTGACGTAAGTCAGAAGAAGAGAGCCTTCAACAGAGCTGCCAAGTCTTGCAAGAAGGTGATGTGGAGGTCTCGGTTCGACCACATTAGCCGCATCGGGAACAAACTCGCATCATACCCTGCTGGTAGTAAGGCGTTTTGGTCCCTGGCTAAGTCGGTTGAATCGAACTTCTGCCGTCCCTCACTACCACCACTGCTGAAACCCGACGGGTCGCTGGCCCATACCGCTGAGGAGAAAGCAAATTTGTTTGCTTCTCTCTTCGCGGAATCTTCGCGTCTAGATTCTGGTGACGCGCGGCCCCCTGTTAATCCTGATGGTTGCGAGACGAGTATGTCGGATATTTGCATCCATCAGAAGGACGTCCGTAGGGTGCTGCGTAACCTTGACGTGAACAAGGCTAGCGGTCCAGACGGGATACCGGCAATTGTTCTAAGAACGTGTGCGCCTGAACTGTCTCCGATCCTGACACGCCTATTTCGGCTTTCATTTGAGGCTGGAAAAGTGCCGATTGCATGGAAGCAAGCTAACGTACAGCCCGCGCCCAAAAAGGGTAGTCGGGCTGACCCAGCTAACTACAGGCCAATCTCAGTAACGTCCATTCTCTGTAAGACAATGGAACGTGTACTCAACAGTAAGCTCCTGGCATACCTAGAAGCTAATGACATCTTAAGTGACCGACAATACGGCTTTCGCCGAAATCGGTCAACTGGTGATCTTCTAGCGTATGCCATCCACATCTGGAGTGAGGCCATCGAGAAACACGGGGAAGCGCTTGCCGTCTCCCTCGATATCTCGAAGGCTTTCGATAGGGTCTGGCACGAAAGCCTTATTAGTAAGCTTCCTTCTTTCGGATTACCTGCTGGTTTGTGTGCTTGGATTGCAGACTTCCTGAGTGACCGGTCCATCCGAGTGGTCATCGATGGTTGCTCGTCCGGTCAAATGGCCATTAATGCCGGGGTCCCTCAGGGGTCAGTGCTCTCGGCAACATTGTTCTTGCTGCACATAAATGATCTGCTTAAGCCCGGTACCTTTGGGTATGCAGACGACAGCACTGTTGCTGAGAGTTACATATCCAGCGCGCAGGCTAGTGGGTCACAGATCCAGTCTCTACGAGAGGCTATGGTCGAGCGCTTGAACTTGTCCTTGGAGGCAGTCTCTGAATGGGGCGATGCCAATTTGGTCAAGTTCAATGCTGCTAAAACCCAGGCGTGTCTATTTTCCGCTAAAAGGAGCCAATTCAGCCCTGCTCCAACTTTCCGGGGCGTAACCGTGCCAATAACCGACCATCTTGATCTCCTTGGTGTTACGCTGACGTCAACACTCAACTTTAGGCCATACATCGAAGCAAAGGCTCAACTGGCAGCAAAAAAGCTGGGAATCCTCGCGAAGGTCAGACAGTACTTCACGCCGGAACAGCTGCTCAAACTTTATCAAGCGCAAGTTCGATCGTGTATGGAGTACTGCTCTCATCTTTGGGACGGATCTGCCCGATACCAGCTTGATGCACTTGAGGCAATTGAGAGGCGAGCCAAGAGGATCATTGGCAATGATGCACTCGTTGAGTCGAGGCTTCAAAGTCTTGAGCATCGACGCAGAGTTGCTAGCCTGTCGGTTTTCTACCGGTTGCATTTCGGGGAGTGTGCGTCGGAATTGCATAACCTAATTCCGCCTAGCCCGTTCCATCATCGGACCACCAGGCGTACGGCAATGCGCCACCGGTACATGGTGGACATCCCTTCTATACGCACAAAACGTTTTGGGAACACATTCATAGTGCGTACAGCTAAGGAGTGGAATTCCTTGCCGGAATCTGTTTTTCCTGATGGCTACAACCCGGGAATCTTTAAGTCAAGAGTGAATAGGTTACTTCTAGGTAAGCGCGCTCCATCGTCGACCGCATCGTCGCTTTCCATCAGGTGAGTTAGCGGTCAAGCGCAAACCTATCAAGAATAAAAAAAAAAAAAAAAAAAAAAAAGTACGACCTGCTAATTTGAATCTATTGCTAAACCAAAACATAAATTATAATTATAGCATAGTAATTGACTTGTATAAATTTAACAGTTAATAAGAATAATTTTATTGTCTAAATAATACATTTATTATCGGTTATATAACAAAATGTTGACTACTCATTGGCAGCATGGGTTGCTAACCCTTGGTTGTTTTGTCGTTCTTTTGTCTTGTTACTTGTTGATATAAAAGGAGAAACTGACTGACATATCAACGCTCCGCCGAATATACTAGGACTAGGAGCGTGAAATTTTGCACAAAGTTTCCTTTTATGACGTAGCCGACCACTAAGAGAGGATTTCCCAAAATTCATCAGCTAAAGGGATGAAACGGGAGTCCAAAGTTTGTACGGAGAAACCTACTTTCAACTGAGAACTCAAACTTAGCTGTAAGTGTTAGGCAATATTTATGTTCAGATAATCAATTATGTCTGTGATTTGATTATTATTAATAAAAATATTACTATATTAATAATAATCAAATCATTTGTTCATTTCTATTTTATTTTATTCATAATTTAATTTAACTCAATTTTAATTTTAAATGTCCAATTGCAATTAAATTTAATTTAACTTTCTTATTTTGGTTTTTATTGTAATTTTAATACATGTAAGCTGCATTTTATGAATTGCTTGGAAGGAACGCTGCCACCTGAGATACAGGACTTATGTCCTAGTTTGGGTGTCAGAAGGCACACGGTTTACTGCATGCTCTAACACGTAGCCTAATCACAGCAAGGATTAATTATCAACATAACAATGTATATTTCGCGCAATCTGTATTGGGCTTATGTATGAATAAATTATTATTATCTTTCTCTTTTTCTCTCTTTCTTACCACATTTCTGTTTCTATTCTAACCGTCATTTGTTTTCTTTTTTCCACAATGGCCGTTAAAGACCACTTTTTGTGTAGAGTCATTAAGTATCTTTACTTCTTCAGCATTAAAAAGATTGTTAATTGCATCAGTGACAGTTATCAGAGTAAACACGTTAAGTGCTAAGCGCTTAATGTGTCCAATACACGTTGTTCATTAACGACGTGAGAGGTGGCGCAACTTGTCACTGTTATCACGCTGTTGAACACGTTTAAAATCGTTGATAACGTGATTTTGGGTAAGCTTTTTTTGGCTGCTTAATGTTGGGATCTAAAGAGATGGAAGTCATGGCTTTTGTGCAGTTATAGATTGATGCACCCCACATAAGTCATCTAAACCTTAGTTCGGTCTTCGTCAGAATTATTATTAAGTTCTCTTAATGATTTGATATTTTTCATAGTATTTATTAGTTTATAATTTTTTTTTTTCTGTTTGAAGTATCTGTTATTTGTTTATTGTGCACAGTGTTGTCTTTTTTAACCCAAAGGTTGACTGTTAGAGAATGTCTTGTTGCATTAAGTCCGCCTATGTACCACTACTGTACATGAAGTTTAAATAAATAAATAAGTTAGGTACGAATCAGAACTGTTTGTCAGATTTAAAACTTAACATGATTCAATAGATTCAGCCCTGGAATACTAAGGGAAATTGAAACTTGAGTGGATTTTAGTCAGTAATGGTCTGACACAAACTCACTCACTCACAGAACAGCTTTTTGATGATTTCTCATCCTCAAAAAAGAGGATGAAAAATAATAAAATGATAGACGGTATTGAATCAGTTTTAGTTAATTAATTCGTCACCATCATCGTCCTCATTTCAGCTGAAAGACGTCCACTGTAGGCCATAGGCCTCCCCCAAGCGTCTCCACAACGACCGATCCTGTGCGTCTTACATCCACCGCATTCCCGCGGCCCTCACCAGGTCGTCGGTCCACCTTATGGGAGGCCTTCCAACGCTGCGTTTTCCGGTGCGCGGTCGCCACTCTAGAATCTTTCGGCCCCATCGACCGGTGTTCTACGAGCAATGTGCCCTGCCCACTGCCACTTTAGTTTGGAGATTCTTCGGGCTATGTCAGCGACCTTGGTTCTCTTGCGGATATCTTCATTCTTTATGCGATCATGCAAGGAAACTCCGAGCATAGCCCTTTCCATTGCCCTTTGGGTGACTGTAAGCCTTCTGATGAGGCACATTGTAAGCGACCATGTTTCAGTGCCATATGTCATCACTGATAATTATTACTGATTATTATTATATCATTATTATTACATCATAATTAATTCTTATTTAAGAAATATTGTTTCATGAATAAGAATCAAGCCATTAATTTTGCCCATGTACAGTATTCACACTTATAGAAATTTTGTGAGTCTGTATGTTTGTTACTCCTTCACGCTGAAACTGGTGTAGCAATTTGGATAAAATTTGGCACTCGGGTAGACCATGTCTTGGAATAAGCACATAGGATACTTTTTATCCAATCAATCATATATATGAGTATGTTCAGTCAATCAAAGTTGTTTATTCTTCCCTTTTTTGCTTCTAGTAAAACATAATTACCAATTATTTCTTTATTAACAGTATCGAACAAGAAATACAGCTGCAGTTAAGATCATAAAGCTCAAAACATTAGTACCTAAAAATATAATAAACAGAATTTGATAAATTATTGTATGACCAAAATAACGTCTAAACCTTCTTAACTAAGGCTACATAAAATTAACAATCCAAAATACAAAATTACAATAGATGTCTTAAGATTACAAATTTTATGTTAATTAGCTTGATAATATAGAGAAAAACATTTAAGATTTTGGGCGTTGGTCACCATAATAAAGATAACGAATAGACAATTAGGTAAATCAACGGCTTGTGCTGTCAATAAAATCATTTCGAGCCGGGCCATAATTAAATCGATAGAATTTTGAAAGCAATCGATACCTGACACACTTTTAATTACGATACTATGCAAATCGATTCGAATGAATGTTGAATTTTTATATTAAGCTTTATCTGGTTACTAGTTTGTAACTTACGACTGCGACTAGCTGCGTGGCGATAACAATCTAGTCCTGTCTTGGTTCTGTTGATGTTGAACAATAAACTATTATTTTTTTTACACGCTGCTGAAGTCTGTATACAGATATTGTGAGACCTACCTCTTATATTGAGATTACCTGTATCTTAAGAGACAGTGTTGAGCTGTGTAATACTTAATGAAAAAGTTTTAAGTTTTTGTTCTTAATAAACGATTATTATTGTATCGTTTATTTACTCTTTTAAACATATTTAGTACATTTTTTTTATAGTAGTGTATTGATGTAGATAAAAGGATCCAAGCTACCTGTGGTTTGGGCTCTAGAGACAAGAACCTACTCACAATGCGAGCTATATCAAGGAGTACTGCCTTATAAAAAATATTTTAATTTTAGTCTTACATTTTAGTCATACCTAACTATATTTAGCGAATCCCGCGTATGCTGAAAGGATTAACATTCCAATATAGACCGCATAAATCATAAAACTAAACAAACGGAGCATCGTGTTGATCGCACAACTGTCGCTCCGTTGTGCAATAAACCACTCAATGTCAAGAGATCAAGAAGACACGAGGTTGAAAAAGCTATTTGATTAATATGTTACTTACGATACAAAATTAGATGTAAGATATATGCAAATCGATTCTTTTATAGCAGCCACACACGACAAAAAGATTCTAACAGTAATATGAACCGATGTTATAGGGCTATTAGTATTCGATTAGCAATTTGAGATGTGACAGAATTTAGAGTTGTACAACATAAAGGGTTTTTTAGATTCGTGATAAAATTCGAAAGTGTCACTGATGGGGGATATTTCTCTAGTAAACGAGGTGTCATTATGGAGGTAATGGAAGTACTAGTTCGATATGAAATCGATATGTAACAGTAGGTGTGAAGAAAGTATAATGCAGTGCCGTTTATTGTTGTTTGTTGTATGTTAGCTCGTTTTGACGTTTTCCGACTATAACTTTGAAACTCCTGCTTGCTAATGACGATGAGATTTCATGGAATTTGATACAAACAATTTAGATATATTTGTTTTCTATGTGTTTTAATAGATGTAGCGTGGGATGAATTAATGAAAGCTAATTTAAGGTCAAGATAAACCAAACTTATAAAGTGGTATCTAACATAAAACATAAAGCAGCAGAAATATTATAATAATAATAATATTCCACAACTTTCACACAACGCCATCTAGTCCCAAACTAAGCAGAGTTTGTGGTATAAGTACTAGACAACTAATATACATACATATTATAGATAAATTACACCCAGACACAGAACAAATGATCGTGCTCATCACACAAACATTTGTCCTGGGTAGGAATCGAACCCACGACCTCCAGCATAGCAGTCAGGGCCACGGACAAGTAGACCAACAGGCCTGTCATATTACATGTGAAAATTTCAAGAAATTGGAATAACTCGTCATATAACTTAACTTATACGATTACAGTTAGCAGAACAAATGGTCGGTGGGCCGAAAAGTTCTGGAGTGACGACCGCGTAGGTACTGAAAAATGCAGTCATCGGGATGCAGTCATCAGTCCACCTTGTGGAAGGCTTTGGAAGGCCTTCCAGAAGGTGGACTGATGACCTGATGACGGTAACAGGTGTCCAATGGATGCGAAACGCACAGGACCAGTCGTTGTGGCCATACTTGGGGTAGGCTTATGTCCAGTGGTAGACGTATTTTGGTTAAAAGGATGATGACAGCTTATTTATACGTCATGTTTATTTTGTTTTGCAATTTGTTTACGCTTTCAAATGCATTTTAGTTACATATTTTAAGTTATTATCTTCATACGTCAAATGCTCATCATCATCATCTTCATTTCATCCGAAAGACGTCCACTGTTGGAAATAGGCCTCCCCTAAGCGTCTCCACAACAACCGATCCTGTGCGTCTCGCATCCACCGCATTCCCGCAATTTTCACTAATTTGTCGGTCCACCTTCTGGGAGGCCTTCCAACGCTGCGTTTTCCGGTGTAGCCGACCCCATCGGTCGGCCCCATCGACCATCCTTTCTACGAGCAATGTGCCCTACCCACTGCCACTTTAGTTTGGCGATTCTTCGGACTATGTCGGTGACCTTGGTTCTCCTGCGGATATCTTCATTCCTTATTTGAAAAAAGTAGTTACAAAATAAATAGTAGAGTACGACACAAAGACAAATTGAAATTACCCCAAATAAAATTAATGTTATATAAAAGAAATATTTACTGCATGGCAATTATTGTATATAATCATTTGCCAAACAATATTCAAGATTTGCCATCGTCGTTGTTCAAAAGGGTGTTATTTAGACTGCTATTGGAGAAAAATTATTACAGTGTTAAAGAATATTTAGAAGATAAGTCGCTAATAGCTTGATACATAAAAATAGACTTTATTCTACCATACCCAACAATGACATAATTATTCAATATTAATGACATGACTTTTATTAATTCAATACAATTTCAATTTTTATTACAATTATATTTATATTTTATTAATTGATCCATATTTAATAATTAATAGGTTAATAGTTGAGCCTTCATTCATAAATAAATATTTGTACGCCATAGTATGGCAGGATATGCTGGAAGCAAAATTGTAATATCTATTGTACCATATTCTGACAAATAAACATTATTGATTGATTGATTGCGATCTCGCAAGGAAACTCCGAGCATAGCCCTTTCCATTGCCCTTTGGGTGACTGTAAGCCTTCTGATGAGGCCCTTTGTAAGCGACCATGTGTCAAATACTACTTGTGTGCTTTTCGTAAAGACATTTGCGAATTTTTGCGAAGTTCATCGTAAACCGTCATTGTTGGTGTCACAGATTCAGAGTTTCCTTTTCAATAAAAAATTTAATATAAGTTTACTTTCGTATTTCTGTGGCCCTGGAATGCACAGGGCAACTGATGAAACACAGATGGGTTTAGTACCAGTGGATGTCCTACGGTTAGAATAATGATAATGATGGTACGGCTACAGTAGATCCGCATTTTTCCAGCACAGTAGGCTAGCACACACTTAGATTCTAAATGACATTGCTCTCAATTGTAAAAACAACGATACATTCATCTTCGCACCAATTTTAATAATTTTCCAGCACTTTTCTAGATAAATACCAACCTACCTAGACTCACCTAGATTTAGTCTGTCGACAAATGAATGGTTACGGCGTAGGCAGTGACGAGAGCCATCTCTACCAACTAAAAGCTAATGGAACAGTAAAATATTGAGATATATAATATTATTTATTTAAAGAAAAGCGTATTAAACAATTCTTTGTTGTTTTGTAGATATTAATGCTCTCGCTCAATTTTGTGTTTTTGTATGGATGATGTCTTAATTCTTGAAAGGTATAAAAATGGAGAATTGAAGATAATCGAGCGTTTGATTCGGCTGAATTCGTCAATGGGCATAAATTACGTTCGCAGTTTCTACTTGAACACTATTGTATCTTCATGTATATAATTTTTTTGTACACGTGTTTGTCACCTAACTCGTGGTTAGTAGTTAGTTATAAAAGGTTAGACTGATTTGGATGAAACTTTATTTATATATTTAAAAATACAATTACATTATTACTATTAGACCTGGTAGGTGGTGCTAAAATTTTATCTTCAATTAAAAAAAAAAAACAAATTTCAGTTAGGACATTGGTGGAACCGCTGGTTTTTAATATAATTATATATCGCATATATTGTGATATCGAAGAAATCTGCATGGGAGCAGCCCTCATTGAAAAATATACTTTTAAAGAGTATAGAATTTGAATTTGATTGGAAAATAATTAATTGAATTATTTAAGGCAGTTTTTTGGACAGACAATGTGACTTTAACGCTCTTATTTCTATCATCATCAGCATCACATCCCAGGAATCTACGCCCCAAGACCAATCTAGGTCATAACAATTTTTTTCTTCATTAGCCTATATTGTGTCGTACTGACAGGCCAAGGCCTCCACCATCTCCTTCCCAATTTCTCTTGTTGTTGTCTTGAGCGATCTCTGGCCACATCACCATCGCCGCGGACGCCTAAAGGAGGGTCGTTACAATATCTAAAATAATAAATTAATCATTATTCTACTTATAAAGTTTTTTTATGACTAGTAACCTTTTATGGCTCCTCCCACTTACATTGTTATGGAGTTAATCCATTTAATAAATAGATACTTAATATTCTTCTAAAAATAGGTATTTAAAAACACATAAAATTATTTTTCGATTATTTTTTTCTATCTTTTCGAATGATCCTATCCTATTTCCTTTTCATTAAAGAATTTAATATAAGTTTACTTTCATATTTCTGTTCTCCTTGTAGTTGTAGCGTTCCAACTACGAAATTGATATTACTAATAAAAAATCTTTTCGTATACTGAGTATACGTCATTATAATAAATTATATCAAACAGAAATAAATATGTTAGAATTATATGTCAAAGAATGTCACCAATTATTTATACAGAAATTAATGTTAACCGAATTTGGAGCATTACTCGTTATTATCATGCTAATTTTATAGTGTGTTCATTTAAATTTTTTTGTTGGAATTCTTGACAAAATAACGGCTGCGAAGTGTCAAATTAATAAAAATATAATTAAAGTCTGACATTTGATATTGGAGCTGCTTTATATTTATACGAGAAATTATGATGGGCTCATTCTGCAACTAAATGGAGAATTTTATGATTTGTGATGTTGATATTAGAAATAATATTTCATATTTGACCGTTTTGGACTAGTGATTTATAAGCAGCGACATTTTTTTTATCCATTAACTAGTTTCTGCTTGTGGCTTTGCTCTCGAGATTTGACAAATCTGATATTCAAAGAAACTTTCTTTCCTTTACATTATTGCAAAATACAGCAAGATTGTATCAAATCTTTATTAGGTTTTAAACTATCGATATATTGTGAACAGATAATTTCGAATACAAAAATCCAAACTTTACCTATACCTAGATAACAATATATCCGAGTCTTATACTTACAGAAAAAAGAGTTTACAAAATTGACCACGAAAATTCGTTATAATTGGTAAATTCATAAAAGATTCAATCATTCATAACAATTGCTACTAGAAAATACTACGTGCAGTATTTTTCCATTTTGATCGTCAATTTTATTCATTCATATTAGTAATCAATAGCGTGGACAGTATTTCCATAAATTGAGTGAAATTTTGGGAGATAAACAAACGCTAATAAATTTACTGTTTATGAATATTATTTATTGAGACTTTACTTAAATAATAACAAGACCTTTTCTAATAAGCCTTTTAAGTATTTGTACCTACTAATTAAAAATTAGTCGTGTATAGCCTATGTCACTCAGTAATAAAGTAGCAAGCTACTAGTGGAAGCATTGTTTAAATCGGTCTACCAGACCGATTTAAACACTTTTTGAGTTTATTAATTACAGACAAAAATTAAAAAATACTAACTTTTTCTATTCATTATATTCATTACTAAAACTAATGTTGTAATACCTGAAACACGTGACTATAGCCTTGAAGACACCTAAATTATAATTAAGTATTTATATTATAAATTATATTTACAATATACCTACCTGTGACATATAAATCATAAAAGTAAAAAAAAATAAGCTTTCTAGGTCCTAGGGCGTTGACGAGTCAGAGAATCAGGACTTTTAATTAAATTATTATATTATTAGATGATGGACAGATGACATTACCGTTCATCACATTGCAACATTGTAAGATGCTACCGGAACAAAGATTGTTCTGGGCCTCGTAAACAGGTCAATAACCTACCATTACCAATGCACTATTTGTGATCTTTTCCCAAGTACTTACTGCAGAAACTCGTGACTCCGCAATTAATGTTAATAGCACCGTCCACAGACACTTCGCAAGTAAAAGAGCGCGAATATAATAATAAAATAAAATAAAAATCAATCAGTTCTCAATATAGTTTCGAATATTAATGAAACATAACTGCAATGAAACGGGCAATTAATGATGTTGGCAGCGATTGGTACAGTGAATGCGAGACCGGAGCGTCGATGACAGCCCTAGCTTAATCAACCCGCGATCTTTCATTAGTTACGCTTGCTATATGAAGCTTTTTGCTCGCTTTGCCTTCAGTGGATAGTGAGACTGCGACGCGACCATACTTGATACTTATAAACCACTAGCTTCTGTCCACGGCTTCGCCCGTGTGAATGCAGAAAATGATCTCAAGGAAACTTAGTCGTTTATACCGCGGACATCGAAGAACTGGAACAATTTTCCTGCTGCGGTCTTCCCGTCCGATTATATCAAGGTTAGAGTGAATATTGGCTCTTAATAAACTAACGCGCTTCACTATCAACGATCGCATCACGGCTTACCATCTGAAAGGAAGACTCGTCCCTGGTATGAAAGGCAACGAAGGAACAGGAGTGGGTTTTTAGTCAGTAAAAGTCTGGCACACCCTCTCGCTCCGCCCAAGAGCGGGGGTATCATTGATGTGATAATTTTCCCACCGAAACAAAAAAAAAACACGCCTCAACAATCAGGTGGGATCGCAGTCGAGCACTAGTTTGTCATTAAAAAAAAAAAAACTCCTAGAATAAAAACTTCATAAATGCTATTCCAGGACATTGTTTACCCTTGTTCCAAATTTGAATCAAATTCGTATAACCGCTTATGCGTGAAGAAGTAGTCAATATACACACATACATACAAAATTTCGCCTGTATAATATTGGTGTGGTTTTAAAGTATACCTACCTTATTTGTGTTTATAATCAACATAACTAAACTATTCATAACGTATGTTGATTTCAGAATAGAAATTCCCGAAGAGAAAACTTGAAATTAAAATATTGCTATTGTTTTCCCAAAGGTGGGCTCAAACATATCAATCTATTCCGAATTTTAATTTTAATAATTTATTTCGATAAGCTTATGTAAACTACTTATGATGGAAAAATAAAACCGGTTATCTAAGCGGCTATAAATTAGGTTAACACAAAAGAAGCGTCAAGCGCGTACATTAATTTGCATCTTAATGCCTTAAAAACGTAGTGATGTTCGAGTTATGGAACATTCCATTGGCGCGCCATCAATCGTTTCGAATCAAAACAATCGAATGAACTCGCAGCGTTAATTATTCTGTATGGTTGAGAAACAGTCGCGGCGTGTAAATCAGTGCGTTCGTTTGTGGGTCTATTTCGAGACACACGACTCGAGAGTTAATTAGAAAGAATTGCTTTTATTTCGCGTTTTCACACTCGTCGTGGCTTCGCGTGACATAGGCACGAGATAAACAGTTACAAAAGGTTAGGTTTATATAATAACAGAAAACGCACACACATAGGAGTCTAATTATTTAGTACGTGTATGTGGACGCGTGTGCGTCAACGTAAGTGGTACAGTTAGGACACTCTCATTTGCCATTTTTTTGGCATGTCACCGTACATTGACGTGACGAGATGTGTTAACCGTTGACCATAGATAACGCACCACCTATTCCTCTGAGTTTAGAAGCATGAAACATTACAAATATTTCTTAAACTTCGTGAAGACTTAGGATGGCATCATGAAAATACACCCAACAACGGCATAAAAGTACATCATCATCATCATCCGTATTACTCTGGTTGAAGCAAGAAGGAGTGTTAGACTTTTACTGACTAAACTCGACCTGTGTTCCTCCATTTACCTTTTGCGTTCCAGGGCATCAGCCCTTGCGAGTCCCGTCAATTTTCAATTACGTTTATGCCCCTTAAGGGAGATATTGGCTGTTCGTCCGTCAGTTGTACTTATGCGAGTCCTATCGGTCACACAACTTGTCAAACAATTCATTTCCAGCTTTACGTAACATCTTATTGCACTGAAAAGCTTGACGTCGTCGTCTATACCTGTATGTGCTTGCGCCTTTTATCATTTTTTTTGTATGGAATTAACCTTCTGTTCCTTTCTATTCTGTGCCATAAGTATGAGCACGTGTGAAACAGAAAATCCTCCTTGATGTACTGTCCATGTTTAATTATGAGTTTCTCGAATAGAACAACGGCAATTAAAGCGGCTTAATGAGTAATTTGTGTGTAAATATTTTGTTGGAATAATCACATGTTTTTTCCGTGATTCTGTAATGGCGGATTTGTATTTTGGGAAAGAGGATACGTAAGTATTTTGTTAGAACAGGTGCTGGGGCTTAATTTTCTAGGGATCAAATAGATTTTTGAGGATTTAAAGTCTAGTACCAGCTGTTAGTACTAACTCTTTAAAAACAAGAAGACATTTTAATCTACTAATGACACACAAACAGTAGAACTTTAAATATCGATCGTTGTGTAGTGAAAAAATGTTTTTTTTATGATATTATTTAAATAGATACCTGCCGTACGCATGATATTCTTAATGATAATGTATCTTTATGACACAAACACAGAAACTATTGGTAATAACTGAAGTAATGGCTCGCGAGGTTGTCGACACGTGGGATGTGGCCTTTGCACCTATACTCATTTCAGGAACGGCCTAACCCCTCGCGCGTCAGGGGGTATTATTATTAAGTAATTGCGCGTTTTTACTTAAAATCACCAAAAAAAACTTTTTCAGGTTTTTTTTTTCAGGAAAAACGAAGATATAGAGACCAACATTTTTGGCCGATATAAATTTCATACACCCGTGTGTACAATACGACAATAAACGTTTCTTAAGGTCATTCAAGTTGTACAACCGTATGTACAATCGGCGCTTGAGCCTCGACAAACACCTCAGGAGGCTTTCATTAGCCGTTCGGATCAAGAGCTTGATTCAGAAAGCGGTACTCCTGGACAATTTGGACCCTGTTCTTGATGCCGTTGGGCTATTTTTATACACATTTTGTTATGTTTATATTTAAAAATGTAAATACTGTACAAATGTAAACTTTTTGTTTATTTGAATATGGAAAACGAATGGGTATTAACTTAACGGCCACACCACCACCACTGACCTGTCATTTATGTTTTGACTTAAATAGCTAAAGTTTTTAATTTAATTTTCAGTGAATAGCGATAATTTAATTAATGACACAATGATTTAATAAAATATCGGCCAAGGTCATCTTAAATAAGGTGCCAAGATAAACACATAAAAAATAAGTAGGTTAGTAACGGTATCGCATAGGAAAATTATAGGTCTATGTAAATAAAGTGTGAATAAAATATACCCGTTTCAATTCCGGTGGAGCATACTGTGGAAGTGTGCCCCGCATGGGCGGACCACCGCCGTGTCCTCGTGGAGGCAATTGGCGGCAGCAACCTTTCGCGTCGGGCCCTGGTTCAGGCTATGGTCCGGAGCCAGGAGGAATGGCAGGCGGTCGCCTCCAGAAGGAGGAGGCTGCACGCGTGAGGGAATGAAGGTCCTCACGCCCTAGCCGCCGTAATTACGACCCCAACTACCAGCCACGGTAGACGCGGGCTTGCGGACGTCGAGCAATGGGTAGCTCGCCGTCCGACCGTTCGGTAATTAACCGGACCGAGCCCAGTCGTCAACAGCGCGTAGTGATCCACGCGCTCCTCAAAGAGATGTCAGCAAACCGTAGGGGCCCAGCAGCCGATGCCTGCTAGCTAGGACTGCGGAGAATTTCTGAAAAGGAAACCTGTAGCCCTAGAAAGCAAAGGGTAATTGAAGGACACAGGTGTCGCGCCCCGACGCCCTCGCGCTCCGCCATTTCCCACCTTAAAAAAAAATATCCGTTTCAATTTATAATATAAGCCGCCATTTTGATCATTCATATTGTCTTTAGTTTTCAGAAATAAAGTATGATAAATATACATTTTCATAAAAACGATTATTTATTAGCTTCTACGTTGATACAGGATTAAAAGAAATAACAGCATAATTTGAAATAAAAATAGATAGTAAACATGTTTGAAAAACTGCGTGCGATCTTTATTAGTAACAAATCATGTTTTTATGTTCAGGTATCACCAACTACACGAGTTATACACACGATATTGTTGCCATTTCTGGATTACTGGATGGCATGAACCTGGATAAGGTTGGCACAGGAGCGTGAGAATCGGAGTCAGGAAAGAGAGGCCTATACGCAGAACTGGTTGAAATCGGGCCGAGGATGATGAAGATCAGTAACTACATTACATTACACATTCATTGTACGTACTTTTAAGAAGTTTTTTTATCAGACTTTTACTGACTAAAAACCCACTCCTGTTCCTTCTTTGCCATTGTTCCAAGGGCGAAAGATATCCCCGGGGTCTCTTTCGCATCACCTATGGCCCCAGTAGGCTTCGACCCTGCTGGGCCCCTACGGCTGCTGACATCTCCTCGAGGCACGCGTGGAAAACTACGCGCCGTCGACGACTTGAGCTCGGTCCGGACGGTTACCGGACGGTCGGCAAGCCCGCGCCTACGGTGGCCGGAAATCGGGATCAGAATCCCAGCAGCTGGGGCGCGAGGGCCATTGCCTCGGGCGTGCACGTGTGGCCTCCTCCTTTGCTAGCATTACTGCTTCGTAGAAGGAGACGACCGCCTGCCACTCCTCGTCGCTCCGGACCATGGCCTGTACCAAAGCGCGAGAGCTCACTGCCGCCAATCGCCCCCACGAGGACACGGCGGTGCTCTGCCCAGCCGGGGAACACCTCTACCGTATGCTCCACCGTGTCCTCCGGGTGGTCCACACAATGGTGGCACTCGGGCGTTTTTTCCGCACAAATCCGATGCAGGAACATCCCGAACTTACCATGTCCAGTGAGGACCTGCGTCATGCGGAAGCTAAGGACGCCGTGATGTCTTTCCAGCCATTCCTCAAAGAGGGGACTTACCGCCATAATTATGGCGTGCCCAACGTACTTCTGAAGAGTGGAATTCCCTGCCAGAGTCTGTGTTTCTTGACAGCTACAACCTAGGGATCTTTAAGTTAAAAATGAATAGGAAAAAGTCGTTCTCTGTGCTCATCGTCGACCACATCGTTGCTTACCATCAGGTGAGATAGTTGTCATACATGAGCCTAGGGAAACTCAACGCAGACCTGGCGTCGAGGATGTTAAAATTTGTGGCAGGTTGGAAAATTTGCTTGTCAAATCTTAGAACCATTGAAGCGGTAGTCCGTAAAGTCAATGGTATAACAGTTGTATCAATTAAACCCTCCCTTATGTGATGGTAATAAAGGTGATTTTTGTATATGAGTTTTAATTTTTGTGAACGAACCAACGACACAGGAGTAATTCCTGGACTGGGGAAAATTAAAAAAATAAAACGACAACATGACGTTGGTTAGGAACATGATGAAGACAATTTTTAAGAAAGACTCAAGTACCATGCCACTCAGAAAGTTTTTATGTATAAGGCACTGGCCACTTGTAATTATTTTGAAAACTTTGGTTAATTAAAAGTAAAAATACCATTGTTTGTATTTTGAATTAACCTCCACATTTTTTCGAGAGCCAAATCAAATTATCGTGCCTCATTTAAAAATGAATCTGCCTCGAGAACATTTTCGTGCGACGATTTTCTTCGATTTTAAATGTGGCCTAAAACCTGATGAGTCATTTGATCGACTTCAAATTGCTTTTATGGATGAAGGACCTTCAAAAGCAACCATCTACCGCTGGTATAGCGAGTTCAAGCGCGGTTGCCTTACTTTGGGGGATGAACAAAGGATTGGTCATATATCATATTATTGTATAAAATTAAGGGAAATGGCACTGATAACCGTAATATAGGCATTGCCTAGCTCGGTTACAGAAGCTACATCTAATATCTTAAAATTATCTTGCTTAACTGTACCTGTAATCATAGTACTAAGCTTTTTTGAAAAATTAAAAAGTTATTATTATTTCACATAATTATACAAACATATTAGTTGCATTTTTAAATATTTCAAAAATAAAAAATAAAACATTCAAAAATATAAAAAACAGTATCCCACCGGTATCGGGAATAGGGACCAACCTACCGGCGGTCAGGGCTCTAGAGAAAGGAACCTCCTAACTATACGAGCCGTGTCCAGGAGTACCGCTTTCTGAATCAAGCCCTTGATCCAGCTGACTAACGCGAGCCTCCTAAGGTATTGGTCAAAGCTCTTGGCAATTAAGCCGATGGCTGACACGACTTTCGGTACAATGAGCGCTGAGTCTACATCCCACATGTCGACCACCTCGCGAGCCAAGTCAATATACTTGATTTGTTTGTCTTTCTCGGCTTTCACGAGGTTCTCATCATGCGGAACGGATATGTCAACAATCATTGTACGCCTCTCGCTTCGGTCCACCACCACTATATCAGACTTATTGGCTACAATAGTCCTGTCAGTGATGATGGACCAATCCCAGTACAACGTGATATCGCCATTATCGAAAACTGGGTCAGGCATATACTTGTAGTATGGCACCTCCGATTATTATTATTATTATTATCTGATTTCAATTCCATTACGAGACCAAAGCAACATCAACGCCGAATGGTATACCACAAAATGCCTGTCAGAAGTTTTGTCTGCAATGAGCAACAAATGACCGAACACTGGGCTCCGCGGGGTACTGCTTCACCATGACAACGCGCCCGCGCACTCTGCGCTCAAAACGAGGGACTTCCTGGACACCACACCGGTCAAAGTCTTTTGGGCACCCACCTTACAATTCTGATCTGGCACCGTGTGACTTCTTTTTATTCCCTAAAACAAAAAATCGGCTGAAATGGATACAGTTTCATCGCCGGAAGACGCGCTAGCAGCGTTCGAGAAGGCCGTGGAAGAGGTGTCTGGGGCGGACTGGAAAAAATGTTTCAAAAATTGGTTCAGACGCATGAAACTTTGTGTAGAGGCTGGTGGAGAGTTCTTTGAATAGATTTAATAAAAATATTTTATCCACAGAAGTTAGTTTTTTAGTTTCTCAAAACTTTCTGAGTGTCCCACATATAAGTAGGTACCGGAACTCTGATTAAACATCCAGATAACTTCATTAAACATCCAGACAATTTTTTGAAAGAATTTCTTTAAACAGCCAGAATTTTTTTTTTGAACATCCAGTCAATTTCTCTAAACATCCAAACAATATCTCTAAACATCCAGATAATTTCTTTAAACATCCAAATATTTTTTTTACATCCAACCAATTTCTTATATGTTACAGGTAAGTTAGATTTTAAATGCACAGTAACTTGAACAAAGTATGCAGCGATTTATTAGGCTAATTATAGTTTTATTTTTTACTTCATATACCTAAATTAGTAGCAGTTATTGACAGAAAAATTAGAACAGTGGAAGGTCTAACCACGTGATCAAAAAATTTTCCCCTAGAAATTATTTATTAATATTAATAAGCAGAAGAAATAGTTATTTTCACTAAGGTGGAAACTGCGAGGTCGATGTTAACGTTTTAATGATAAACGAGGATTGAAAAATGTAACGATTGCTGATTCCGACGCAAATTGAGGACGTAAGATGTCTCTAAATCTTATTTATGAGTTATTCACTTTAATACACGTTAATAGTTCACCAGAATATATATTCTTTTGATGTTGATTACGCTCATTTATTCGTATATTCTATTTTTGATAGGATCATGCTAAAATGCGTCGTTATTTTAATGGGGTGAGCGTGGAAAAATGGCGCTGAAACAATTTTATGTGAAAGGGATTAATGAGTGACGGTCTTGTGATTTTTTAGGGACAGAAGGGCCTATAACGTTTGAAAACACGATCATTAACATGCATAGGATTATTTTTCTTGCTTATCATTGAAAGAGTTAACAAGCCATTTTTTGTAAAGAAATCTTGAAAGATTAATGCTTATTAAAAAGATACAACGTTTACTAATCATAATGCAATCCTAATTCAGGACTTTGGTTATTGTACTGCTATTATATTAAGGATAACCATAAAGCTAAAGACAAACTGAGTCTACGTATGCCACGTATGCTACGCATTAAAACATCTTGACTCTTTAATTTACTCGAAAACAGACGACTTACGTGGAACGCGTGTTCAGCGTTGCATATGCCAAGTATTTTTCTAAGTCATCTGTTTGCAAGCAAATCTTAAGTCTTAAATCATAACATAACAAAATTTCATTATATTTTAAGACCTTTCCTGTGTAGGAATCGGCTTCCAATCTGTGGAAGCAAACAATTTTTATTACCGGGATTTTTTACATCAAGCAACTGCCTACATGACCTTTTTTTTTTTTTTTTTTTTTCGGTGGGAAACGGGAGATAGTGTCAGACTTTTACTGACTAAAAACCCACTCCTGTTCCTTCGTTGCCTTTCGTACCAGGGCCGAGTCTCTTAAAGATCTACAAACACGACAAACGGGGCCAACAGTTTAACTTTCTATCTGAGGGACATAGGCATGGTATTAATTAGTCCTAAGTCTTACCAACAATAGATTGTATTAACTTTATAAACATTATGTCAGTCATCATCATCATTTTAGCCAATAGACATCCACTGTTGGACATAGGCCTCCCCCAACAGTCACCACAACGAACGGTCCTGTGCCTCTCGCATTCGTCCCATCCCAAACTTCGAGTATAGTCCTTTCCATTGCCCTTTGAGTGACTTTAAGCGACCATGTTTCAGTGCCATATATCATCACTGGCAACACCCTCGCACCGCTTATCTGCAAGGTATCCCTTTAACCACCCTCACCGGATGGGTCTGACGAGTATTTTCACATCCTATTCGCCAGAGTCATGTGTTTGCGACTGGGTATTCCATCTCGGCTCTTCAATCCCCAAAGGTCACAGAAGAGCTGATGAGATGGAGTATTTGGTCGATGATGAGACGATGGCAGTTAAAGGAATTATATGGGCCAAGAAGCCTGATAATTATAATAGATGATTTATTATTCAAGCACAATAACAAATAGGACAAACTGAAGTGTTAAACGACGACATAAACCTAAAAGTCATCAACATTTCCCATCAATCACAAATTCACAAACATTTAACACACAAACAGAAACTGGGTCTCGAGCCCATATAATCGGAATGACCAATTAACAGCATTGGGCCTCTCAATGAGAGAAATGACTGCTCCAATCCGTGAGGAAACGACAATTGTGAACTGAACAATGCTCGCGTGGTTTTTAAATGGATGTAACAATTAATTCACAGCAATTAGGTGGACGACGCCCGCATTTTCAAAGATTTGTAGGGCTAGGAATGTGTAGATAGGGC
Organism: Mythimna impura; assembly: GCA_905147345.3. Classification (NCBI taxonomy): domain Eukaryota; kingdom Metazoa; phylum Arthropoda; class Insecta; order Lepidoptera; family Noctuidae; genus Mythimna; species Mythimna impura. The sequence continues at coordinate 12,916,623 of LR990357.1, read as the reverse complement.
CAGTCAAGGGTCTGTTGATAGACATTTAATCTAATATATAAAAATCTCGTGTCACAGTGTTTGTTATCGAACTCCTCTGAAACGGCTTAAATTATTTTTATAAAAAATGTTGATGATGATGATGATATTTCGTAGGTCTGAGAATAAGTCGTAGGCTGTTTTTTACCGTCTTTCCCTAAACCCCTTTTTATTTCTTTGAGAATTTCAACTAGTACTTTACAATATGTATTGTGCCAAAAAAAAATTGTTGTCTCTTACAATGTTTCAGTACTTACAGTGTTAAAACGAGATTTAAATTATGGAAACAAATCTGCAGCTGAAGTGGGACTGGGTCACACTTACAAGATGCATGAAGACAGATTAAATAACCAGGATCGTTGCAGGAGGGGTACTAGAAGACGAGCATTGTTACCGAGACAGGCCTACAAATGCTGGCACGATGATCTACGTTCGTTCCTGACAGGCTGACTAGCGCAGACAAGATGTCAAGAAAGCTGGAAAGCTCCTCGCCAGCAGAGGCACAACGTACAAAAAAATATAAGTTTTTTTATCTATTTCGTTAACAGAAATATACAAAACGACAATAATATCAACGGAATTTCTAACAAAAAAAAGTTAAGAGCTATTTTAAGAATAAGTGGGTAATCCAAGAACACTAATTTTATTTAGAAATACATTAAGACAGACGTAACGGTGTCATTACTTTTTAACGTTTACGTCACAGAGATATACATTACAATGACGCTGGTGTTTGTTTATTTAACTGTTGTATTTTATGTCTGAATCTACATTAACGTCAATCTGATTACTAACTTTGTGTGACCTTCGTTGGATGTATTCATTTTTTGACTGCACATTGCTGAAAACATATGTAGTACCTACAAAATCTATTTAAATAAAAGGAAAAGCTGACTGACTGACATATAAACGCACAGCTAAAACTACTGGGACTGAGAACGTGAAATTTTGCACAAGGTTTCTTTTTATGACGTAGGCGAGCACTAAGAGAGGATTTTCCAAAATTCACCTCTTAAAGGAATGAAACGGGGGCCCAAAGTTTGTATGGAGAAAACTACTTTTACGTAATCGAAGCCGCTAGCAGAAGCTAGTCCTTTTATATTTATTTTGGTACTTAATTCTTGTAAATGATCTTCACCACTTAATTTTTAAATATTTATTTTTGTAATAGTTATTATTGATGAAGTCTTATTGAACTTTAATTTTTTTTCGATTTTTTAGATTTAAGATTTCCCCCGGTTTCGCTCGAGTGATTTTTTATTGCGTGCATTTTTCCGATATAAAAACTAACCCAGATCAGATCAAAACTTTTAAAGATACTTGAAAAACAAACGAACCTTTTACTATTTACTACAGACACAAAAACATACTACAAACGTAGGCGAACACAAAGGATATTTCAAAATTCAGCCCCAGATGATGATGAACCGTAGGCGCGGGCTTGCGGACGGCGAGCAATAAGTGGCTCACCGTCCGACCGACCGGTAACCGCCTGGAACGAGCCCAAGTCGTCGACGGCGCGTGCTGTTCCACGCGCGCCTCAAGGAGATGTCAGTAACTGTAGGGGCCCAGCAGGGTCGAAGCCTACTGGGGCCAAGGGTCTAATTCTGAAAGGAAGACTCTGCCCTGGTACGAAAGGCAACGAAGGAACAGGAGTGGGTTTTTAGTCAGTAAAAGTCTGACACTATCTCCCGCCCCGCCCAAGAGCGGGGGATGTCATAAGATGATTTTCCCACCGGAAAAAAAAGATGATGAAACGAGAGTCTAAATTTTGTTTGCAGAAACCACCTTTCACGCGGGCGAAGCCGCTGACGGAAGCTAGTTATGTGTTTTTTTTATACTAGCCTATTTTGTCCCAATGCTGGGCAAGGGCCTCCCTCCATTCCTTCCAACAACCATGATTGCTAGTTTCCTCTTTCCAATTCCAAAGGAGCCTTACTATGACGTGTTCAAATAGTCGTGCAAGTGAGAAAAAGAGACGGAGCTATTCATCTTATATAGCTCTATCCTTGTAACAGTTCAGTTTATGTCGTCAAATGTTAAAAGCTCGTAGGGGGGCCAGGTCGTCCCGCCATCTGCTTCGTGGTCTACTGCAGCCCCATGTGTGAGTGTTCAGATTTTTTTTTCCTAGAGACCTCTGTACAATTCCTAAGCCTGTGGTCCATTGACGCGATTGTCAGTACTTAACGCGTTGTATCGCACATTATTGTCGTGATTAAAACTCTAATTGACCCGTAGTAAATCACAATTGACTGCCTTTGTCTTGTTATTAACGCAGTTTGGATAGAGGAAACGAATTCGTGGTGTGGAGGAATTTTTTGGAATGGATTTTTGACTTTAATCCCTTTGTAGTTTTTAAAGTAAGCCTCTGCTATCCATCCGTCCATCTGTCTATTCGTCGGTCAGCGGGCTGTATCTCGTAAACCGTAAGAGGTAAAGAGTTGAAATTTGCACAGAATGTGTATTTCTATTGCCGCTACTACAAAAAAATATAGAAATTAAAATAGAAGTTAAATATTAAAGGGGGGTTCTCATACAAGAAAATTTATTTTGTCGGCTTTTTTTATTCGATTGTAATATTGTAGTACGGAACTCTTCGTGTGCTAGTCCGGCTCGCACTTGGCCAGTTTTTTTTATTATTATTGATAGCCTCGCTTTTGACCATTATCTTTACCTGATGGTAAGCGATGATGCGGTCGACGATGGAGCACGCTTGCCTAACAGTACCTATTCACTCTTGACTTAAAGACATGTTGTAGCTATCAGGAAACAAAAACTCCGACAGGAAATTCCAGTCCTTAGCTGTACGCACGTTTCAAATACGATTGTTCTTTTGCTTAAAAGCAAAGAAATGATCGATATGTCTCGATGAATGCGATGAAACATACATACCTCATCATCGATGATCCTGTGCGTCTCGCATCCATCAGATTCTCGCGACTCTCTCCAGGCCATCGGCCCACCTTGTGGGAGGCCTTCCAACGTCTTCTGGTGCGCGGTCGGCACTCCAGAACCTGCCGGCCTCATCGACCATCTGTTCTGAGAGCAATGTGCCCTGCCCACCCACTGCCACTTAAGTTTGACGATTCTTTGGGCTATGTCGGCAACCTCGGTTCTCCTGCGGATATCTTCATTCCTGATACGATCACGCAAGGAAACTGAAATATACATAGCTATTTAATGCAAAACATTAGGTACTGGATTGAGGAGCTTGTGGTTAGAAACTACACGGGTCGATCTACAAGTTAAGCAACGCTTACCGAGGTCGTTCTTTTTTTTTCGGGTGGGTACATCTTCTAATGACATCCCCCGCTCTTGGGCGGAGCTGGAGATAGTGTCAGACTATTACTGACTAAAAACCCACTCCTGTTCCTTCTTTGCCATTGTTCCAGGGCCCCGGGGATCTCTTTCACATCCCCCATGGCCCCAGTAGGCTTCAACCCTGCTGGGCCCCTACGGTTGCTGACATCTCCTTGAGGCGCGCGTGAAACTCTACGCGCCGTCGACGACTTGGCCTCGGTCCGGACGGTTACCGGACGGTCGGACGGCGAGCTACCCATTGCTGGCCGTCCGCAAGCTCGCGCCTACGGTGACCAAGGTCGGTCTGTAGTCTGTGGGTGATCTCAACATGCCGAGATTCCTCTGTACCTCGAAATCTTTTTCGTAAATCGTTGACAGACATTCCGGATTGTCAGAAACTAGAAAATTTGACATCAGTCTTGTCAAGCTGATTCGTGTTACCCGATTACTAGGTTGAGAAGGTGAGATAGGCAGTCGTTACATGTACAATACCTACTGGTATTTAAATTTAATTTAATACAATAATGTGTAAATAACTGTGTTTGTTTATATATAAAAAACTTTTTCCAAAAAAAATACAACCGACTTCAAAGTAAGAAAAAACACTGAAAAGTGCAAAATAACTTTAATTTCGGAAGTCGGTGTTTCTATAATAGTTTTGTCTCTTCGTTATTTAACACCGACTTCCGAAATTAAAGTTATTTTGCACTTTTCAGTCTTTTTTCTTACTTTGAAGTCGGTTGTATTTTTTTTGGAAAAAGTTTTTATTTTGCACTTTTTAGTTATGGTACCACCACTAAAAAGTACCCCTCAGCTAAACTGAAATACCTTATAGCCAGAGTGCATCTCATGACAATTCTAATAATCCCAAACACGGTTAGATTACATTAATTTATTACAGAGTTCCGGTGCCTAACTTCAGGCTTCATCATCAGATCAGTTCGATATATTCCTCCTCTACTTTCAGTCAGTCATCGACTACACGTATAAACAAAGCAATTTTACTTTTTACGACGGATCTGCTGTGATCCTATGAGGAGTTCTGTTCCATATCTTCGAAGTTCATGATCAGATCATAACAATATTTCTATGGGACCAACTCGGAAGCATAACCTTTCAATCACAAAAAAAAAATTTTTAATCGGTCCACAATTGACCGAGAAATCGGTGAACATACATAAAAAAAAAAATAAAAAACATACATTCAACCGAACATATAACCTCCTCCTTTTTGAAGTCGGTTAAAAAGAAAGTCGTGTTAGTTACACTATTTATAACTCAAGAACGGCAGAACCGATTTGGATGAAAGTTGGTGGGGAGGTAGCTTAGAACCAGGAGACGGACATAGGATACTTTTTTTTTTTGAGTACGGTAGAGTAGGGTAGAGTAGGGTAGAGTAGGGTAGAGTAGGGTAGAGTAGGGTAGAGTAGGGTAGAGTAGGGTAGAGTAGGGTAGAGTAGGGTAGAGTAGGGTAGAGTAGGGTAGAGTAGGGTAGAGTAGGGTAGAGTAGAGCAGGTGCTGTTTTGGTAATGCCAGTAGATGGCGTTATCCTTACTATTAGGCGGTACGAAGTTCGTCGGGTCAGCTAGTTATTATTATAAAATTTAGCGTCTAGCCTAGGCTTCTAGTCTAACCAGATGGTTAGACTAGAAGCCTAGGCTAGACAAATTGATTGATTAGAAATTGGATTTTTTCGTCTGGAATGTTTTATGATCATTAGCGGAGAACATAGCATTTGAAATGTGGATAACTACAAGGTACACTTATATCTAGCCTTGCAACTGAATTGAATTAAATTCAATTAAATGGAATTAAAAAAACGGAATTCAATTAAAATAAAGTGTATTGAATTAAAATAATTTGAATTTAATAAATTGGTATGAAAAACCATTGAAATAAATTAAATAGAATTCAAATCAATTTAATTGAATTAAATGGAAAACATTTTTTTGTAATACATTAAATAAAACTATCACAGAAGTCTTTCACTTCTATTATTATTTTGTTAAGATGTGGACATTGCAGCATTGGAGTGAGTTATATGTTTGTACTTCTAGTTTTAAGGTCACATTTACACGTGGGCCCAACCTCGGCCAATTGACATACTTAGTCATTGTGTAAACGGGGAAACCCCGTTTAAACAATGGCGATATGCCGAGGCTAATAAATAAGGGTTTCTTGTATTTTCTCTAGCATATATAACTCTTTTTTGTCCCCAATAAATAAAATAAACATAAATGTATTCCACGCTGGGTCTTCTCAGTGCTGAAGACAGGCCAAAGTCGTTGGTAAGCGTACTGCTTTTGAGAAGATATATTAAGTTTTCAAACGTAATCAGATTCTGGAAAAAAATAATTCAAATCGGTTTAATATTCTTTACACTTATCAAACGATGAAAAATATAGACAAACGTAATATGCAGATCTAAAAACAGATTACAATCGCAATTATGACGCAACAAAGACCCACCCAGGTTCCGATATTGAACTAATTAGTCCTCATCAGATTTGGCGTACCAAGAATTGTCGTAATTAATGCCGACGACCCCTCGTGACACTTGTTGTAATTAGGTTAATAATACCGATCAGCTTTATTAACCAATGTTCTAATTAACTCGATTCCAGTTGAAGGTGAGGTCTTCTCGATTGTAAGATGTAAAATCGAATCGATACGCTTGTGATTAGCTTAATTGCATTATAAACCTTATTCATTACGAGAATGAATGTAAAGCTTATGGTTTGTTCGAAAAAGTCACCGCCACTGAATAAACACAAATGGGTGCTAATCAGTAAAAGTCTGATACGCTCTCTCGCTTAGAGAGAGAGAGATCATTAGATGATATCCTAGCTCAAAAAAGGCATGATAAAAAAAAACATTATAAACCCTTTAGTGTTTATCATTCAAAACAGAAACGAAAAAAACCATTAAAAAAAAAATACAACTCTGCTCTTAACTAGTGCCGTAATTAACCTTTTATAGGCCTGGTGCGAGCTTCTATAACTACGCGCCCCTAGAAAAAAGTACAATAAAAACAATAAGATCTAGATATAAAATTTTTGCGCCCCTCCAGGGACTGCTCTTAACAGCAATCAAAACAAAACAAAGAGGTTCCTATTTATTTTACATCATCAATTTATCACCAAAAATACGAAAATCTTTATAGAAAACACACGTGCCTATGTAAAAATGTGATAGCAATTTATATTAAAACAAGTAAAGTGTTTCACTGAAATCCGAACGAAGGTATGCAAACAAACAAATTGACAAGACCTATTAAACCAGGTATTCATAGGTTTACGTCATTCATTCGTACGCGAAGATACTTAGAATTCATTTCTCACGTCGAAAACGCATAACTGTTTATTTTCAGACCAATAAAACAAAGATAGCCCACGTTACCCATTAAATACTATACTAATATTTGATTTTACGTCGTTCAAAATCGAATTTTATGAAATACATAAATCAATTGGTTCATGTCAACACTTTCGATTAAACTGCGAAGGTCGTTCTTTTCAGAAAATTATTCTTGAACGAAGTGTTTCCGAAATAGAAGCTAACTCATTATAACTTTCCTCGTGCTATAAAAAATAGATTTGGAGTCATCTGTTACAATTATGCGAAATAGTGTGTGTACAAGTGACTTTAGATTTTGTATTGATCTTTTTATACAAGCGATTGAGTGATTTAGCGTAGTGATATGTTTGTGTGTAGCTATAGTGTTGTGCGTGTTCCGCGTCTGCGTTCACGCCTCACTAATTGAATGTAGGTCGTCGTAAATAATGTGAATAACAGGACAATTTACGTAATATGCGACTTTGTAGGTGTTCTTAGGAGGCGCCAGCTTTTTCTGAAATTCTTTTCAGTTTCAAATCAATAGGTCATCTTCAAATTTGTGTTTTACTAAACTCACTATTTTAAAAAAAGATATTTAAAAAATCTAGACCTCTTTTGGCTTACTAAGTATAACAACTGCTCGGGCATGCAGACGGTGAGCAATGGGTAGCTCGCCGTCTTGCCCTCGGGTTAGGACAGAACCCGAGTCGACGGCGTGTTGTATTTCACGCGTGCATCAAAGAGATGTCGGTAAAATGGACGAAGCCCACTAGGGGCGAGGCCTGCTAGGGCTGAGGGATTGTTCGAAAGAATTACAGTGACAACTAAAGAAACACAGGTGAGTTTTTTGTCAGTAAAAATCTGACTATCCCTCTAGCTCCATCCAGAACGGGAGAAGTTAGTCACTGATTTCCAACCTTAAAAAAAAGAAAAAATACAACACAAAACATTTTATGACAAACCGATTCCAATTTATCATTATTAAAAAAAAGTTTCTAAAAGAAAATGCTTGACAATTTTCACAGCTGACTCATTTACCTGTCTCAAAAGAAAAAAAAATGTTGGACCTACTGCCAACTCTTGCAGCAATAGTCTTTGGAAACTGAAGGCGGAAACACACATCTCAACATCAATCCTCACCTAACATAAAACGACTGTTTTGCATCAAAATTTGTCCGTGTCCACTCAGTATTACAGATAATTTCTCTTCAAGTGTGTTTGTGTGTGTGCAAGCAGCGAGTCTAAACGTATCCTTTAAACCCGCTATCTGCATTAGCACAAGTAGAGTCGAAATCATCTTATCTTAATGCTGATTGATGATGATCTGTGTTTTCATCTTAAGTATTTCTATACATTCCAGTATTGAGCCAACGATATTTTCAGATTGGGACAGGAAATATTTGGAGATACAGAATCTGCACATAAATTATGCATCGAATTAATGTCGACGTCTAAATAGGCCCGGAAGAGAATAGGCAACGGCCTTTGCACCATAATGAACTATGTACCATTGAGATCACACACTCAAACACATACACAATGCACGCACATCGCTTACAATCGGATGAGACAGTGGTCAAACGCGAGCCTAACTACACTAATATTATAAAAAGGTAAAGTTTGTTTTTTTGTTTGTAGGAGGTAATCTCTGAAAGTACAGCACCCCTAGCCAAGTTGATAATCTTCAATCGTTAACGCTACTCGAAAATTAATCAAATGTATGGGAATGACATCATCTCAACGTTAAGTCACGTGGTCAGAACAAACGAATAGAAAATTCGTAGCCATGTTCACATCGTTCAAAATGATAGAATGAAATGTTATCGTTTCTACAATGTTCAACGCTACATCCTTTGTTATTGTAGAACGAGCGGCCGACTCAGGCGCGCCAACATGGCTACCAACTTATCGTTTTCTACAATTGCTGACACCGAGGCATTACCGATTGGAAAACGGAATTCGACACGAAACGCTTGTAACTTGGCTAGGGGGGCTGGTCCGATTGCGAAAATTTCCACTGATAGAAAGCTGCTTCTTTCCTGAGTGACATAGGCTACATTTTATATATGCGGGCGAAGCCGCGGGCAAAAGCTAGTCTATAATAAAAAAAACACCAAGAAGATCAATCAGCAAAATCATTTCTACAGTGATAAAGGTATTTGTTTTCAACACAAATAGCAGATTCGTCTCGAAAACCTCTTGTTTCCATTTCTTAAGGAAATATTTTTAGTGATTATAGTATGTACTCACTTATTATATAATTACGCATGTTTATTTTAATTGTTTAGGTACTTTCGAACCCAAGTGTTTTCTTAGTAATACTTTTTTTTCCACCGGCCATTTGTTTTCCCTCCACCACCCTTAGTTGACTGGTAGAGATTGCCTTAAGCAGTAGCCTCTTTATTTTTATGAAGTTTTAATAATTCAATACGTAAGCAATCGGGATGTCTAATAAGAAAGTATGAAGCAATGTTAACTAGCGATTATTTTTAACAGAAGCAAATCCATGCGAAGCATCGAATACTTACGAGGTCGAAAGACACCGTTAATGGTGCTGGTCTATTTATAAACTATCGTTTCTATTTTGGGCCGATTATATGACGTCACAATGTCGTAACGAGCTGCCAAGATGTAGTGGCTTTTAAGAACACAGTGTTTTTAGTGACACATTGAGCCCATCCACCATAGATGACCTGTTTACGTCCATTCAATAACAGCTGATTTACCCTAGAAGCTAAGTGACCTAATTGTAATTTCAAGGTTAATGAAAAACCATTCTTAGGCGGTTTGTTTTAAGTTGCTTTTCATGTTGGGATGATGGTGATTATATTTTTGGCCTTTTGATGCAAATAGAAGTAGTATTATTATAGCAAGTAAAAATAGTGTGACGGAAAAAAAATTCGTACCTATAACACCTACGTGTGTGAAATAAGAACATTTAAATTACTGACTGACAATTATAAGTAACAGTTGTTCTCTATTATTTCTTCTCTTAATGTGGTAATTAAAAATGTTAATTCATTACTATATATTTTGTCCTCATTCATAGTTTAAATTAGAATGTCTGTGGGAAGAGATTTTGTAGAAATAAATTAAATGATCAAACAGCTTTAGAATTTCAGATAGTTGTTAGAATTCTTCTGTTATTTCATTAAGAATTTTCACGATTCTTTTTTTCAGCTGAAACTGATTTCGAGATCCTCTAGTTGTAGTACTTTTTATGATGTCTATCTGAATAATTTCTTCATTTGACACACTTATCTCACCTGAAAACCAATTCTTCAACTAAAATCAAAAGGAACAAAACAACGATAATTTCAACAGACTTATCTAGGCAAATAACACAACAAATCACTGAAAGATTAACGCGCCCTTTGAAACTGCAACAAACTTACAATATTACATTAACTTTACGAGTATTCGGGCGGCGCTCGCGCCAATACAGTTCCGCTGTCGGCGCCCGCGCACGCCTCGACGCCGCCCGCCCTAACGCAAACACGAAAACACGAGATACGACTTTCATTTACGACCTTATAAACTCCACTTTAAAACTCCTGGCTTGAATTTGACAGTGAAGAGTAAAAATTTAAGAGTGACAGCGCCAAATTTGAAAGTGACAGGACCAAATTTAAAAGTGACAGGACCAAATTTGAGAGTCCCAGAACCAAATGTGAGATTTGCAGGACCAAACTAGAAACACGCAGGACCAAAACATGAGGCTGTGTTGTGACTGTGTAATTGATATTTCTTTTCTTTGAAAACAAAAGTGTACTTTATGTAAACATTGAGTAAGTGTGGAGCCAGCCTCTCGACAAATGTTTGTGCTGTCAATAAGTGAGACACGGTATTTTGAAGTTTTAGTTTTTTTTGTGCTGGCATCGACGAAATTGAGGTACGTGTTACTAATTAAGTTGTAGTAGTTTGTTTTCTAATTACTTTGTCATAATTCTGAGGAAAGTCTTCTCTAGTTGGTAGTTTAAGTTTTGTAATAACTACTTTGTTATTATGTCAAGAATGGATATAGTGTGTTCTGGCTTTTATCTTGTATACACGATAAGCATAAAGACAATACTTTGAGCACATTACCGGTCGACAGATTGCGGAAAAGTATACGACGTCATATCTTAGCTTTTTCTCAGTTAGCTTTCGTTAAGTTTTATTTTTTATTTTAGGGTAGGTATATATAATTATAGTTATAATTAAATGTAGCAATCACACTAATATTATAAAGGCAAAAGTTTGTATGAATGTGTGTATGTTTGTTACTTCTCAACGCTCAAACGGCTCATCATCATCATCATCATTTCAGCCGATAGACGTCAACTGCTGGACACAGGCCTCCCCCAAATGTCGCCACAACGAACGGTCCTGTGCGTCTCGCATCCATCGGATTCCCGCAACCTTCACCAGTTCATCGGTCCACCTTTTAGGGGGCCTTCCAACACTGCGTCTTCCGGTACGCGGTCGCCACTCCAGAACCTTTCGGCCCCAACGGCCATCTGTTCTGCGAGCAATGTGCCCTGCCCATTGCCACTTAAGTTTGGCGATTCTTCGTGCTATGTCGGCAACCTTGGTTCTCCACTGTGGTATATTGGATGAGAAGATACCGCGCAGCTTCTCGAACGCTGCCCAGCCGAGCTGGAGCTGGAGCTGCTCAAACGGCTGAACGGATTAATTACTCTAATGAAATGAAATTCAGCAAACGGGTAGATCATGTCTTGGAATACTATATATTATGATTTTATTTTTATTTTGAAATATTTACTTTGTTAAATATTATAGTTTTCTACACTTTATTTTATATATTTTCGTTTATAATTGTGAATATAAGGACTATATGGTTTTTTTTTTCTTTTCAGTTATTTTAACGTATATCTGGCAATTTGAGTATTTCTGCGGCCTACCCAAAAGTCCTTTCCTTGGTATTGTTCGTCAAATCGTTGAGCTCCTTAGTAGTCCTAAGTTAAGCTATACGAATACTGACAAATACTTGCACTGACTGGACAGGTCCACTCAAATCTGTGTGGTTCTGTTCTCAAAAGACCATCTCAGACACTAATCTGCACGGTTCTCATATGATTTGACCATTACATGTTTGCTGTATGGACTCTAAAAGAGACTTTGACCCCCTGAGTTTTTTTTTCAGTGTTTCTTCTCAGGGTAGTCAGCTAAGAAACACCGGCCTCATCAAGTTTAAACTGACGAAAAAATTGACATGTAAAAGTGTTTTGTAAAAAACCTATTTATAATAATAATAATATTCCACAACAGTCACACAACGCCGTCTAGTCCCAAGCTAAGCAGAGCTTGTGTTATGAGTACTAGACAACTGATAAACATACTTATATATTTCTAAATACATACATATTATAGATAAATTACACCCAGACACAGAACAAATGATCGTGCTCATCACACAAACATTTGTCCTGGGTGGGATTCGAACCCACGACCTCCGGCATACCAGTCAGGGCCACTAACCACTAGATCAACAGGCCAGTCAAATTTGCAAATTAAATAAAATTTATACACAATAGCACATAGGGCCCTTATTATCTCATACATACTTCACCTTCCCTTGGAATAATTTTCCAACTACGAGCCGGGCGAAGCCGTTGACAAAAGGTTGTTGTAAAATAAATAACAGTATTACAACATGTACTTCTACTGTCTAATAGGTTAGAATAATTAATAAGGAGCAAACATTCCATAATTGCTTACAAAATTATATCTTTCGTTATTAAGGAAATGTATAACGCCTCCTAGGCAATTAAGTTAATAACGTGTATTGATCAAATTAAATGCTTCAATAATAATTACCTAACTACGTTTTACTTTTCAACTGTGTATCGAAATCAAAATGTTTCTTAGGGTTTTTACCATGTGGGTGAATGAAAATAGTAGGAAAATAGTATTTTATCATGTGGGTGAATGAAAATAGTAGGGAAATGGTATTTTTTTTACTTCCAATACAAATCGTCGTTAAATTATTTTCAGTGGGTACATGTTGCGGGCTTGCGGACGGCGAACAATGGGTGGCTCGCCATCCGACCGTCCGGTAACCGTCCGGACCGAGCCCAAGTCGTCGACGGCGCGTACTGTTCCACGCGCGCCTCAAGGAGATGTCAGCAACTGTAGGGGCCCAGCAGGGTCGAAGTCTACTGGGGCCACGGGTAGTGTGAAAGCGAAACCCGGGGCCCTGGGACGCCCAGTCAGTCTGGGCTTCGACCCTGCTGGGCCCCTACGGTTTTGCTGATACCTCCTTGAGGCGCCCGTGGAACACTACGCGCCGTCGACAACTCGGGCTCAGTCCGGATGGTTACCGGACGGCGTGCTACCCATTGCTAGCCGTATATAGTGCTTTTTTGAGACTTAGTTCATGTACTAGCATCAGAACTGACTACTTTTTGTATTTTGGCTACACTTTAAAAATCGCATCCTGAGCCGAAATTGACGAACTCTCTAGTACAGGACCTTGTACTCACCAGCCCCCTAGCTAAGTTACGACCGTTTCGTTACAATTCTCTTGCATCGAACGCCTCAAGTAGGCCACGCTTCCGATTCCTTCGTTCTGAAGTCATCTCATCGCTCAGTCACGTGGTCTGAACAAATGAATCGGAGGCGTGGCCTACTCGAGGCGTTCGACGCAAGAGAATCGAAACGAAACGGTCATAACTTGACTAGGGGGGCCTAGTTACCTATTGCTTTAATAAACCGTGTCTATTTTCTAACTCCTTATGCAACAACTTCTAGACGTTCTTCACTCTTCTTATATTTGGGAACAGACTCCCTTGAGACTGCGTTCCCATTTTATGTTCCCAAGAGAGTTATGCAATCTTTTAATGTCCGAAAAGAAACTAATTTTAATATGTTATTAGTCACAGCAATCCAATGGATGCTAGGCCCCGTCCCCATTATAAATTTAACATACTATGATTTTGAAGCGTGGTTCCGTATTTTCTTCTCTTAACACGTTTAGTGCGGAACGAGGTCTAATACGCCTCGTATGTGTGTTCCTTGCCGCTAAGAAACAAATATTCTTCTCTGCCGTGCCTTATCTTCAATTTAGTTTAGTTCAGTAAGGAGATGAAAATATATCTATTAAAACAGGATGCAGTGATGTGTTTACTTTAATGCGGGGTCACTTTGACGTCGTGTTGCACTTAAAAAGCATTTAGTTTCTTAAACATTGCGGGGTCTAAATAAACAACAACTTTTGTTCTATGACTTTTTACAAAATATTTACAAAAAACAAACTTTCAAGATTTCGTTGTTCTATCTAACACATTTCAACTGTGTATTTTGCTATAACTACCTACGTCTGTATGACGCGACGCAAGCGCATCAAGCATCCCCCGCTCCCCGCTCCCCTCCGCTAATTGTACTATCGCTTGCTTCGCATAGACTTCGTAATATTTAGAACGTTTAATTTAAATATTGTTATTTTTGTATGAAAATCTGATGAACTAAAATATGATAAATTTTTAAAAGTCATAGAACAAAAGTTGTTGTTTATGATGTTAGTAACATAGTCCTGAGAGGTTGCCAGTGTTTTACAAATAACCCTGTATAATTATGAAATTTTCCTAGTTATTATTGTCCTCAATATTATCTATTTGTGTAATATTGTGGCTATTCGTAACATTTTACATATTACGATTCATCCATCATATCAGCAAAAAGACTATCCATTGCTGGAAATGGCCTCCATCAACTACCATCATAACGACCGGTTGTAAGCGGATTCCCGCGACCCTCACCAAGTCATCGGTCCACCTTGTGGGAGACCCAATGTTGCATTTTTTCTGTTTTACCGACCGTCTGTTCTATTGCAACTACAATATACGATAATTAATCTATATAGATATTACGATTACGTTTTTCATATTCTTATTAATCATATTTATACCTTAAATCAGGTACACATTATGACAAAGGCTCTATCTATGAAAATCGTACTGGCTTAACACTACAGAAGATTTCACATCATTAATCCATGTACCAAAAGTAACACATTTTTTTTGGGTCATCAAATACCTACTTCTCCCGCTCTTGTTGGAATCAGAGGGAGTGTCAGACTTTTACAGACTAAAACCCACCTGTGTTTTATCAGTTACCTTTTGCGCTCCAAGGGGCGTAACTCTTTCGAAGAACCCCCAGCCCTATATCTCTTTGAGGCGCGCGTGGAACATATTTTGAAGATGTTACCGCCACAGTACAGCACTATTACTGGCCTCCATTAAAACCGTAACAAGAAACCTTGAATTACATAGGTTCATAATTATTTACGTTAGCCACTAAGTCCGCAATGAATTACATCTGCTGCATGGCTCATATCAGACGTCATATTAATAATAAATACCGGATAACGAACTTTGCCAACACCCCGTCTATTGTACAGCGGGATAGTTACTGGTGCGAGCACTGTACTATCCATTAACTGGTCTGAATATGCACTAGTACTGGAAAATCAGTTAACATTAATCATTTTCCTTGGATGGTATCAAGAGTCAAGTTTAGGATACACTAATAAGAAAAAAAGACAATAAAAAGTGTGTGTATTGATCCATTCGGTGTTCGTGAATTCTGTTTCTAAGTGAAAATTTCAGAAATACCTATATGCCAGTAGTGTTGCATCTTTTCATCTGTGAATTCTTACATATTACGAAAACTTGTGCGCTACATTACAATCAGGTATATCCGGCTCGAAGGACCAAATCTTTCAAAAGCTCGCACATTCTACGCGTATGTAACCTTGCCGGAAATGTAACAAAAAAAACGCTTTCTCTTTAAAAATCTCATAGTACAAGTCTAAATACTCATAAATTTGACCGACAATACTCATATACCAAAATCAATATCCGAAATAGTTTTGTATAAAATGTGATGTACAAATATTTATATATTCGAACAAACAGACTAACGTCAAAGCTCTCATGTCGTGATAATTATTGAAAAAAGAGCGCCACTACGATACACTAGCATTTTATCTTTTTAAGCTCGTTTCTCACTTCCAATTTTCTGGGAATGTCGGTAATGAGATTCTACACGCCGCTCCGACGAAGTCTCACCAAGCAAATAGCTTTGTGTACCCAGCGCAGTCCGGTAGCCGCGGACTGTTTGCTGTCGACCTGTTAATTAATAACTCGGCGCACAGTGTATACACAGCCTTATTACCAGTAAAATCTCACAAGTCACGAGTCTAAACTGAGCCAAACCAGTTTCCAGTTTCGGACTACGTTTTCTAATCTTACTGACGTTTATTTTACTTAATTATGATGCATAATTATCCTTCATTAATAAAAGCGCAATGCACCAAAGCCACATTTAAATCCACACCTCGCACCTATTAGTCGCACTAATTTGAATACAAAATTCATGACTACCTTCAATACAATGTTATTTATCATTACCATGCCCATTTAGCCTCGCACCCGCGCTCTATAATTACAGGCGGGAAAAAATGAAACTTGAAGAAACGCGATGGCGACTAATGGCCTGAAACTAAATTTTAATTAATGTCGCGTTTTACGAAATGAAAGTGATTACTGAAATAACACGACAGGTCGGCGATAGTGCGGGCAAGCGGGTAAGTCCGATCACCCCCTACCCCCACTCATGTTCGACAATTTACGACATAGTAATTATGTATACGTGTTTAGGCGCCTTCACCCGACTTACGAACGGTGTAATTTTGGAAATTAAAAACGGTAAGCTTCAATCGGGCCGTAATATCTAAATGATGGATTAACCTCGCGTTTTGATGTAGATCGATTTATTTGGCCGGCAGCCAGTAATTATTCTTTATCGTCGAACGTGTGGTGAACACAATTAGTTATTGATCAGACGGCAATTAAGCCCAATCGATTTTGTTTGTTGAAGTTGAAGAAAATTGTTTTAGTTCGACGTTTAATCGACGTCGTTTTATGCTTCTAATGGATTCTCGGTCATTAGAATTGACCTCAGTGCCCCTTATTGTTTATTAGAAAACAATAATTTATCCTTTTATCGGTGACATTAAAAAGTGTTAGGATCATTTACGTTTGGTTAATAATAAATTGTGTTTAGATTTATATCTTCAAGTGACTTTAAGACTCTCGGCTAAGTAAATAATAAATTGGTGGTTGGATATTAACATATCGTGTGTAAAGTCATATATCGATGAGTTAGAAGACAAAGGGCTGCTAAAAGTCAAGTGTAACGTTGTTTAAGTCAAACAAGTAGGTACGTCGGGCTCGGCTCTCTCGGAGTAATTGGCGCAGGCGAGCCTCGGGCGTCAGCAACACCTCGGAACGTATCAAACCGTTTTAATAATGAGCTAGCTTGAGATCGTGAAACAATAAATTGCGAAGCTTGGAGGCTTCGTGCACGAGACAGCTATCTGAGGCAAGCATTATGCATCGCCAGTTCCCGAGCCAGCGATAGCGGCCTATCATCTCCGAGATTGATAGGAGAATAGCCCTACGGCTAGGCGGGATTTGGACGGCATTGTGAAACACAAGCCCTTGTACACTGTTGTTGCATGAATTCATTAAAAATACGCGCGAACTGTGTTTACGTGGGGTTCTTGGAAAGTTCATTGGTTCATTGCACGAGCAAATAGAAAGTTCCTGGTCTTTTGATTATGGCTTTTTTTTAATTCGTAATTGAGTTCAGCATAAAGTTGTAAGTTCGCTGTATGAAGCCTTTGAGGACTAAAGTAGTATTGAATTGGAAATAAATGGGACGATTTTCTTTTTAATCGTCAACCGATCAGTACAATATAGATTGTGATTGAAGCGTATTTTGTCTCCTACGTCACGAATAAAAAAAAAAGTTACAATATTGTTAAGCCGTTTAATAGTGATGTATATTTTAATAATAGATAAAATTAAAATAGAATAAAGTAGAAAATATAATAACTATAGCTTATGTCACTCAGTGGTAAAGTATTTTATTGGTGAACATTTCTTTTGTAATTGATTCAGTAGTTTCGAAGATTACCCCCTACATACAAATTTTACTTTTTTATTATTATTGATATGCTTGCGTTTGACCTGTTGTAAGCGATGGTGTGGTCGACGATGAACGGGTGGATGGATGTGGACGAATATTAGTATATTCGTCCACATAATAAAACCATAATTCTGTTATGATGTTTTGCATGACCATTTTATTTTATTTTATATGACAATCTAATTCTATGTGACAATTTTTATTTTTTATGACATTTTATTTTGTATGTTTGGTTTTACATTTTTATTATTTATTATTCTGTATGGCTAATTTGTTAATAACAATTGTAATTGATTCCATTTTTGTTGTGTACTTACTAGTTATTTAATAAGCGTTTTGGTCCCAGTACTGTTATGTATATATTGTTTATAATGTATTTCAAATAAATAAATAAATAAATATAGATTAACATTATTTTCCAAAGGAGACAAGGGATTGTCTTTAGCAGAACGTCCCACATTATTTAAATTACCAGCAACAAATCCCAATAATAATGCTAAAGACTGTTGTTTCATCATAAGATTACATTAGCTCCTTCACATTATTACGGTTAAATACTTAATAGGTTCTATAACGACGCAGAACTTACACGCAAACTTTTAATGGAAATCTTTAAATAACTTATAATGTAACATCGAGATTACGAACTCATTAGTACAGCCAAACATCGAATCTGGACCTTATCGTTCGATCGTCCCAAATTAGCTCGCAACTTTTCCCTTAATTAAGGAAGTATGATTAACAAAGTGTAATCACGAACACAAAAGTCTTATCATTTGTATTAAAGGGAAGAACAAACATTCTGTAGCGAAATTAATAAATTAGCAGCTCCGATACTTGGAGAAAGACAGAAGACTGTTTATTTTTGTTGGGAAATTAGATTTGTCTAAGGAAATGCGTGGTCGTTGTTCAAGACTTATTGCTGAAGTCCAGTGATAGATGCAGTCTTCAATGTTATTAAAGATATATATTTCTGTCACTTGTGGTGGTAATAAATTAGGTTTTAGGAGAAAAAAAGCGCTAATTTATTATGATGCATGTTTCATTATTCATGAACGATTTTAACATTATAATAATCTTCTTGTGGTGGCCCAGTGGAAACAGCCTCGACTTATGAGTCTTAGGTCGCGGGTTCAAACCCAGCCAGGCTTATTTCATCACCACTGCTCTCAAAACGGTGAAGGAAAACATCGTGAAGAAACTGGCATGTCCTAGAACCAAAAATTCGATGACATGTGACATCATCAACCATTACGGCCCATTTTCTCTAATAGAGAGGAGGGCGGAGTTCCAGCAATGTGAACATCATAATGCTGATTATACCTATGCTAATAAAATTCTGTAAGTCAAAAATCAGATTAAGCTCATACTAACACAATCTTCGAACAGTTCCCTGTTAGCACAGGGGACTGTCCACAGCTACAAGATTGTTCGTCAGATTTACCGTGACCTTGGAACTCAAAGGAACACATAATTAACGAAACACAGGTGGGTTTTAATGAGTAAAAATCTGCCACTTACTCTTACTCCATCCTGAGCGAAAAGAGTCCTTTAATGAATTTCGACTGAAAAAAATTATACCGATACAAGCAAACAGCTGATACCATACTTGTATCATCACACAAATATAGGGGAAGGTTTATAGACAAACAAACAAGGAGGAATTAATAAATTATCGCCAGTAGAGAGTTATTGCGAAGACGTGTAGAAGACATTACTATGTTGCTTAATGAATAGCAAGCTTTATCTTAAGATAGGGATACAAGATAAATGTACAGTGATTTGTATATGATGAAGTTTGTTAAGTTCCGGCCCGGTCTAGTTGCTGATGGGTCATTAACTCTGATAGGCTTGTTGTTTTGGGCTATTGATGGATAGGCATCAATGGATATTTTTGGCTTGGAGTCAAAGTTAAGTATCACAGAGTGACTGGTTCAGAATACATATTTTTTACAATTATTTTACTGGCTGAGATTTAAATTGGCCTGAAATTTCAAATTCAAATTTTTGTATAAAAAACAGTACAATTTCAATTTCAATGTTTTTACTGAACAAAAAACACCTTAATTGAAATTGAAAATACTATGATGTCGAAAGTCGTTAGGCTATAAAATTTTAAAAAAAAAAACGATGTCTTCTACGCATATAGTCGTAAACCAAAAAGTGCATTTTTTCAGGGGAGTCGTTTTTGTAATTGTTAATGCTTTAAGTAATTAAAACACTTTTAACCGTTGTTTTTGCATTATACAATCAATAATCAGTTTTAGTTCGCAATACCAGACGTCAGATGTAATAAGAAATAATAATATTTATTTTATTTGTATAAAATACAAAATATGTTACAACTTTATGCGTAGGAGGAATCGAAATGGTCCTTTAGACCGCGTTGTTTATAACAATTACTTAAGGCATTTTTATTTGCCTGTAATATTAATGGTAATTAGGAAATTACTTTTACTTTCCTAAAACAATTGTAATTACTCATAATACCACCTGAAACTATAATAAAAATTAATAATCTTTATAAATAATAGAAACAGGTAATAACTAAAAAAAAGTCATTAGCTGTAATAATTTCGTCACAAAAACGAATCCACTTTCTATTGTAATTACTTTTATAAACGCCAATGCTCGTAATGACCACTCTAATGCGAGTGTTGGGTTCATTCTTTATAAATGTCGTAGGTAGACCTTTGAATTGGTAATTTCATGAAATGGCCGGTCATATGGATGTCTACAGTATAGTCTTTTTATACCCTACGGGATTTTTTAAAAGAGTGAGAATAGCTGTTGAAACGAAGAGGGCAACTGAAGAACGCAGGTGGGTTTTGCCCAGTAAAAGTTTGACACGCCCTCTCACTCCAGCCAGGAGCAAGAGAAGTCATTTCAAATTACTTAATATTTGGTTTGACGATATTGCCAACCAAATGTAGGTATGTTCATTACGTATAGTTATGTTTTTCTCTGCAAGCTGCGCTGATAGCCCATTATTGACATTTTTTGTCATAATGTTTATGCAAAGCATCACGACGGTGCAAAACAGTAGTTTTAGTAACATTAGGAAAATAAAGTCCAGTTAAATACAGTAACAATACAAAACTACACGGACTTTATACAATATCGAATTTTATGACATTAATTTAACCCCACATTAACGATAAAACAAATCTTTGTTGTAAACAAATCATTAAACATTGAAAGTTTTATAATTTACCAGCATTGACATATAATCTAGCGATTTACTAGCTTCAACCAGCGGCGTCACTCACAAGCATAGCATAGCATAGTCGGCCTTATAATGTTCCCACTGTTGGGACTCAGGCCTCCTCTCTAGGAGAGGGAATGGGCCGTAATCCACCACGCGGGCCCAGTGCGGGTTGGTGGATGTCACATGTCTTCGAATTTTTGGTTCTAGGATATGCCGGTTTCCTCACGATGTTTTCCTTCACCGTTTTGAGAGCAGTGGTGATGAAATAAATTACACAAAGTAATGTGCCTGGCTGGGTTTGAACCCGCGACCTACAACTCGTAAGTCGGAGCCGTTACCACTTGGCCACCACTGCTCACCACACGGAAGGACTAAATTATCTCAAGGCAATTTTCTCTCAATATGGTCTTATCCAGGACATGGTCAACCCTTGTAGCAAATTCCAATCAAATCCGCTCAATCGTCTGAGCGTAACGGAGTAACAAACGTACACCACGGTCCGGCCAAATCATGAAAAGGCCAATTCAACGAACTAACTACGACATACATAGTTCATTGCGTTACTTTGACTCATTAGGGGGTCAAAACGAAATTACCTAAAGTGTGACGGAATCTGATAATGTTCTGGGTCTTAGAGTCCTCTATTAGAGCGTGGCGAATGTTACATACGACTGTGGTAATGATTTTTTACTTTCCTTCTGCCATTAGATCAGGCTTGAATGATGGAAGTGGATGAGTTGGCTTTCATGATTTCCTGGAGGTATTGTTTCCCAGTCCTGTGCGTCTCATATCTAGGGAACTCCCAACAGGTCATCGGTTCACCTGCATCTTCCGATACGTGGTCACCACTTCAGAAGCTTTTGATCCCATCGACCATTTGATCTGCGAGCAATGTGCCCTGCCTACTGCCACTAAGTTTGGTGATTCTTTGAGCTATATTAGTAACCTTGGTTTTTCTGCATATATCTTCATTTCTAATTCGATCTTGCAAGGAAAGTCTGAGTATAGCACATAGATAGGGCTCTTCTGAACTTGTCTGTACTTAAATATTAAAGAAACAAATTTTAAAGACCTACTATGATAGATGCCAGATAAATTTGACGTAACGGTCATTGACCCGTTTACATTTAACGCACTCACATAAATAATTTCAAACTGGAAAATAAATAAATAAATGTGTTGTGAATCTTCAACGATCCTAAACATTTTTTATTAAAAAAAAAAAAAAAAATTGTGTTCGGGTATTTACACAAGGAGATATTACGGATTGGTCAATGTACATTGACCAAATTCATCTGGCGCCTACCTTAGAAACCTGAGAATATTTCCCATTATGCACATTTGTGTTAACACATATTACCAGCCATACTTAATGCCTTTTTAAAGGTTATTAAGGGCTGGTTTAAAATGGCCCAGGAGAAGGATCTATCATAGGAGTCGGAGAACTCCTTCGACCAGTACCTAAGACCATGTAAAAAAAACACAGCTAAAGTTGCTACTTCTTTCAAGGTAATAATTATGTTTATCACATTACGCCTTAAAAAAATTGTTCACTTGAATCAGCTTTGTTCTTCCATGTACTTACTTTATGGAAGTCTTAATATCAGAATACTTTTAAACTTATGTTATGAAATCTGATTCCAAAATATGTATTGTATCATGTTTCTATACAGAAGTAATTAATTGAGTAATAGACAGGTTTTTAATCTGTAATAATATCACGCAAAGTTAAAAATAGTTGCTATTTTCTTAATTACGCTAAGATTTTTATTTATTTTCTTCATTCTTGACTTTTTTTTTAGATTATTGGCCAAGCTAACAGTAGATTAAATTTAATTGCGCATTTTGTCGAAATTTTATAATTATGATAGTAACTATAATATTTTTAACTACGTGGGACACACAGAAAGTTTTGAGATACCTACTAAAAAAGTGACTTCTATGGATAAAATATTTTTATTACATCTTTTTAAAAATTCCCTTAAAACGAAAATGTTCTCGATGCAGATCCATTTTTAAATGAGACACGATAATTTGATTCGGCACTCGAAAAATCCAAAGTTTTCAAAATAATTACAAGTGGCCAGTGCCTTATACATAAAAACATTTTTTCGCAAAACTTTCTGAGTTGCCTGGTATTTCTTGCCTTAACTACGATATAAATACGAGTACCTTGCCTTAAGTTTAACGTAACCTTGTAATTAATGTGGTTATTAGTGTTAATTAGGTTACTTGAACGGTTAATTTATTTTACTTAGTTTCTTACATCGATCACCACCTTTATAATGTTTATAAAATAAAAATAAAAACCTTTTATTTTTTGTAAATAAAAAACAAAGTAAGAGATACTAAACTTAATTCTATTTTAGTGCAAGGTAATTTAAAATTAATCTTAATCCTAATAAAATATTAATTGATTATTTTGCAAGAACCCCTCCACAGGTGAAGGTTGCTTCCTAGAAACCCTATCTTTCTCAATCTTGGGCTGTATGCATCCAGCTACAACCAGCCGATTTTAAAACGTCGTTCCCCATCTTGTATGCGTTCTTCCTCTGTTTCGTTTTCCACTTTCCAACGAGTCGCCCTCATGGTCCATCGCTCGTCTGACATTCTTGCCACATGCCCCGCCAATTTACATTTCAGCTTTTTAGCATAGTTTGTGTTGTTTTTAATGTTTACCAGTTTTAACATGAAAAGCTCAAAATGTTCTTGCTCATACATTGCAAATAAGTACCTATATTATTGTCTCAATTACACTTTACTAAATATTTATGTCTTTTACTAAGAATTTGTTAAATGTGCGCATTAGGAATGACGTTGTCAAACTGCTTTCAGTTTTACAGAACAGCCAACGCTGGCACTACACAATATTTTTTTGTGTTCATCTCTTAATTATTTTTATCAAAATTTTCCAGACTTTGTGAAATATAATTTTAATAAAGACGTTATTATATTTTAAAGATGCTTCATCCTAACATCAAGGCGATGAGCACACACATCAATACACAAAATAGTCAAAACACTGTCGCGTCAGATCTCAATTCGGATTAATTTTATTTCCTCTACGCAATTATGATATGAACTACAAAGTTTCACCGACTTTCATGTGGTGCTCATTCGCTAAAACATAATAGCCTAGGTCATAAAAGACAGATTTACAGTCTATTTCAGGATGCCGTAATAATATTCATAGAAAGTTATGCGAAGGGCCGTTGTTCAGGGAATCGGAATTTAAGGAGTCATAAGGATTATACAGTTCTGAAATTGACATGCTGAGGACTGGAAATTGTCAACCTGTCTGGTATTCTTCTCCCAGACTTGGCAATTAGTTGAAATTGCAGTAATCACCTCCTTTCTTGACGTACCGTCTTTTCCACACTCTATGATTCTGGGGATACTTACTGCTTCTCTCGCTCTGGTTGGAGCAAGAGTGAGTGTCAGACTTTTACTGTGAGTATTGACTCACGCATGTTCTTTCAGTTGCCCTTTGCGTCCCAGGGCCTCGGTCATTCTTTCGAACAATCACGCAGCTCTGGTAGCACACATTCCTTCCTTTGTTTCTTTGGTCTTTCTCTACTCTATATCTAGCATAGCATAATCAGATTTATAATGTTTCCAATGCTGGGTCACAAGCCTGCACTTTAGGAGAGGGGGAGCAAGCGGGGGGAGAGGCTGTATATATATATTTGAACTTTAAACTATTCTGTTGACATTCTCCTCATTCCTTGGCATCACATGCCCATGTGAAGTGAAACTTAATTGTTGTTCTTTATTTTTCGCATCAATAAAACAAGTTTAACGAAATCTACCTGAGTTACACGCTAAAATACAATTTTATTTTCAATGATTATCTTTGCTCGCACTACCCCTTTGCAGAAGGAGGCGAACACTTCCCATTCGCTTTCACTCCGGACCACGGCCTGAACCGGGGCCGGTTGTGAGAAATTGCTGCCGCCGATCGCCTCGATTAGGACACAGCAGTACTCCCCCCAAACGGGGTAGATTTCCACTATATCTTCTTCTAATTTCACCGTGTTCTTCGGGCGGTTCGTACAATGGTGACACCCGGGCATTTCTTGCACCTGAATCGGAAACCGGAATCTCATGAACTGATTATACCAGTAGTCGGATTTTAGGATGCCGTAGCACCTTTCTAGCTACTCCTCAAACAGGGGACTAACAGACGTGATTGCGGTGTGCTCAACGTGGTTAATCCTTTGTTTTAGCTTCGCACCTTTAGACAGAGCCAAGTTTTGAAAGTACTTAATTTTTGAAACAGAATGCAATCCCTTTGTTTTCCATTATAACACGGATGTAACATTTTCTAAGGTTTTGATAGCATTCGGCAACAAATATATCAAATCAGCCTTCTTGACATGCTTCGCTGAGGTAGTTAATACTACAATAAAATTCTCAGCTCCATTCTACCGACATCGCGCCTGTTTGAATGATTTTACATATTTTCCAGTCATGTAGACGCTTGAGAGCTATGGTAACGGCCCCGACTTACGAGTTGTAGGTCGCGGGTTCAAACCCAGCCAGGCGCATTACTTTGTGTAATTTATTTCATCACCACTGCTCTCAAAACGGTGCAGGAAAACATCGTGAGGAAAACCGGCATATCCTAGAACCAAAAATTCGAAGACATGTGTCATCTACCAACCCGCACTGGGCCCGCGTGGATTATGGCCCATTCCCTCTCCTAGAGAGGAGGCCTGAGTCCCAACAGTGGGAACATTATAAAGCCGACTATGCTATGCTATGCTAGACGCTTGAGATATACCAATTTACATCACTGTATACTATAATAGTAATCAATTTGCAAAGAATTAAAGTAGCCACTGAATTTCCCTCGAAAACATCCCCACCGCAAAACTCATCACTTTTTTACTTTTCTACAAATGTTGATAGATTGTTACTTTGTCTGAATCTGATTATAACACATCATACCTTTTGACCTAATTTCATGGTTATTTCGTAATGCAATGAATGCACCCTGAATAACGTAAATCTATATTCAAAACACTTTTTTGCAAAACGATTTGTCTCTCTTAGACCAATTCTATTTTCGTAAATTCTTTACAATGATTATGATATATACCTCAAACCATAGTTATGCACAATATATTCTTTCTTTTATTTAAATAGCTGACATTGGCACATATTTAAAACAAGATTCTATTCACCATTATAATGAAATATGTTGTCTTCTCTCGAAAGATTAATTGCAGTCTCAACATTTTCTAGTTCCAATGACTTTATATTATGGTTTTGAAAAATAACACTCTCCGCCTACTTAACTTTTGAATGAACTTCATCTGGTTTTTTAGTTTGTGGGTTATTCTTAGATTTTGTATTTGCTAATGGATACTCGTATTTTGACGTTGACGATGAGAATTGTATTTTGAATTCTTTATTACTATTTTTTTTTTTTTTTTATTACTTTATTATTATTTTCTTTGATTTTTATTCTTTATTCCCTCATGGTTTTTATGCTTGCTAGTTTCTATTTCACTTTCGTTGAGCATTTTACTTTCTTCATTGTTATTGTTAAATTCATTTTTATTAATTTTATTTTCCTTTTCTTAACGATCGATAGGCTAGGGGGCACTCATATTTTTAATTTTTTATTCTCATTTCTTCTCCCTCTTGGTTTTCATGCTAGCCTGTTTCAACGTTACTGTCATTGTGTATTTTCCTTTCTTGTTTTGGTTAAATTAATTTTTGTTCATTGTATTATCCTTTTTTTAAATTAGCGATAAGCTGCAGCTTCAATCTTAACCTAATGGCAAGGAATGATGTCGTTGACGATGGAGCATGCTTGCCTAGAAGTAACTTATTCACTCTAGATACTTTAGTAATTTATTCACTTAAACTCTCAAGTTGTGTGTATTATGAAATTTTATTGCCAATTTCTCGAATCAACTGATTTTTACACACATTCCTTATATTTGACTGATTATAAAAAAAAAAACACAAATTAAAAAGAAATGTGACATATTGCAATCATGTTGAATCACAATTCATTTTGAGTATATTTTACTTCCATACACAATTCATTTTAGACGTGTGCAGAACATATAATACTATGTGTATGATTGATGAGTTGTTTGATAGACTTTTAAAGCTTGTCATATTAAATTCACTGGATGCGTCTGTCACACTAGTTTATCACATTTCTTAAGTCCGAACATATTCTACGAAAGTAAATCATTCGATTAATATGAAGTCATTAAAAACAGTTCCAAAAGTAGCCTCATCAAAATCTGTTTAACAGTTGATAAGATTAGCTCTTACACAAACACACATACAGACTGTCCTCACGATATATTAATCATATTGCCACGCAATGACCATACACAGAACAGCAAGATATTTAATCTAATAATGGACGACCATGATTGCTTTTCTTGTGCTTTCTTTTATATTTATAATTCATATTTAATGATCGACATTAATGGCATTGCTTTGGGCCGAACTCGTACAAACCAGCCAGTGTTGTTAGATCTTTCAATCCGTTCTCTTTTTCCCTTTGTCACCTATTCATAGAATTGAAAGAGGGGAGGGTGAGGTCTTTTAAAATTGGTCCTTATATACACGTTAATTTCAGATTTAGGCGCTTTCGTGATTGTTACGAAACGATCATTCTATTGTAAGGCAAGTATAATAAAGTGCACCGTGATTGTGTAAATGAGCGCTGACTGGCGAGATACGGTCTAGTGCTGCTTTCGTTATTTGGTAGTTTATATTTGTCAAAAATGTCGCATTTTCATGAAATTCCTGACTTGAGATTG
The DNA here is from genome assembly GCA_905147345.3 of Mythimna impura. Classification (NCBI taxonomy): domain Eukaryota; kingdom Metazoa; phylum Arthropoda; class Insecta; order Lepidoptera; family Noctuidae; genus Mythimna; species Mythimna impura. The sequence goes on along the minus strand of LR990357.1, from coordinate 12,888,972 downwards.
GTATCAGGAAGACATGCATCAGGATTATAAGCATGAAGATCGCATCTTGTTTGATATTTAGTCGTATTCTCAAATGGTTTGTAATTTTGCTCAAAAAACAAATTAAAAACCATAATAAAACCAGTTTTATTATGGTTTTTAATTTGCTTTTTAATATTTCCTGCCTAAGCATGAACGATATTTTGATACATTCTGTTTCTAAAAGAGAAAAATTCGGATATATTTAAATGCTTATATTTCAAGCAAATATTATAATATTGTAAATCGAATTTTACAAGCCGCTCTGTATGTTTTTAACAAATTCTCAGACAGACAAGAAAAATTAAAGATACTTTCTACAATAAAAAAAACACCGTTATCGTACTAATATAATTTGATGAGTTCTAAATGACATAAAATAATAGATTTATTAATTTACCGAGTTGAGATAAAATAAACTTTACCTCATTTTACATGTATGATTTTTATAATACATCGTGAGACACTTTTAGAGGGCATAAAATACAAACAGACAAATATTTACACACCCACGTTACAATATTATGAAGATAGTATCGTGTCTTATGAACTAATTTATTCCACATAATTTTAATTCAATCCTGGTGTATTCATAAACAACCTTAATTCTGTCATCGGTCACATTGGTGAAATAAAAACAGCTGTAAAAATTTTAGTTGACAGCGGAAAAATAATCCGCGTATCGCAATTAAAAACATAAAACACACTTAAAATAAACCTGGAGCGAAATATCATATAGCAGAAGAGTAATAACATTAAAACATATACAGTGGGGCAGATGCGCCAATATTCTATTATTACTGGCTTTTCAACGCGAACGGCGCGAGCATTCCTGACTATTTCTATAACCCTAAGATGAATCATTAAATAATAAAATCCAAAGCATACTTAATGCTCAACAACACATAGAAATCTATTCACGAGCGCGTATTAACTAACACAGGCGCGCGCTAATCAGTTCCAGATCCATTCCTCGTGTTACTTCTCAATCGGACGCACAGTCGCACACTCCAGCACTACACCTATACATCAATGGTCGATCTAATTGCGAACGCGTAAACATACTTCCATGTGTTAGTGATCATTGTAACAATGTGCGTGATTCCAGCCACCTTATTAGAAGCACTTTAAACAAAAATACAATCCAATTAGAACACTGTTTGAATTTGAAATTGGAACGGTTACGATCTGACAGATGGCACACTATAAATAAGGGTGGGTAGTTAGCACCGCGCATCGGTTTCTGGCGTGCGTTTTGTTCACGCGGATGTGAGAGCAGATATTTTAATGTCTACAACTTATTAACCACAAATGTCATATCGTTTGATGCATCAACTACTACTTTGTTAAAGTTGGCTGCGTCCAGGGGATTATTTGCAAGCGTAAATTAGGTTCACGTGCGTTTTAATGCATCCCGCAAGTGTTAGTGTTCCAGTTCGATAATCTTCGACTGGCGAATGGATCAGGCGGAGATGATTCATAATGTTCTGTTCTATTGTTGGCTTGCATATTGCAAACTGGAATTATGCAATGTCCATCGCTTTGTTAAATAACGTTTGCTACCTACATTAACTTTTCCCTTATTATTGTTATCGTTAGTAGATAAAATTCGTCATTGTAATTTGTTCCTTCTAAATATTCAGCTTTAAGATCTACTACATCGATTACGTCCCTGAAATCTTTATTTATTAAAATTACATTATAAACTTTGGATGATTCCAAGAATTTTCTTTTCAATGCATTTGTTTGAATTGTTATTTTTTAGAAATAATGTGTTTATGTCAAACATTGTGTTAAAGTATTAAAATTGTTCGCCGATCTCATGATATAATGCCGTGATCCACTTATACATGCTATTTTAGCTCACCACATTAAATTTGATCGATCAGAGCTATATTTTTACTGTTTACCAAATATTTAAGTAACGGCCATAAGTCAGACAGTAAAATAATTCAAATGTGAAATTTCATGAACGCTCATAATGAACTTGGCAGACGACCAAAAAACGTCTTATTTTCGATGTGGAATCTGGACCAATTTTTATTGCAACGCTTTGGAAATAGTGATACAAACGACCCCCACAATGACTTACCAATTATAATGAGTGTGGCGGCGGTGGCGGAGATACAAACAAATGAATAGAGCGGTTCCACTTCCATTTAGATATTGCACGGTTTAATGCGGCCGGAGCATTATACGGTTGTAAATCAAGCTCTCCAATCTGCGCACTAACGCACCAGACTACGTTGTTTATTTCTTCATCATTCTCAGCCTTATTTATTGCAAATTCCAAAATTTTTATTGTTCCATCATAAACGGAACGTTTCACTTGCCTACCCACAACCTGTAGTCTCAGATTCGATAACACGTGGCGTTTAGATCGAAATCTTTTTAACGGCATTCCTGGTGGACGTTCACTTTGGCACAGATATCAACGGGAACATTACAATAAACGCCCGAATATTCTCACCTATACTTTCGGACACTCGTAAGATTTATTTCTGTGACTTGAATCAGTTTTATTGCTTCTACGTTCATCTGTAGATACTCATTTATAACCGACATAGATACTCTTTTTACGATTCGAGGCGCTCTGTTTATTTTCGTTTTTAATTACCTCTAGCGTGGGCAGAAGAGCAAAGTGACAAAATAAATTCGGGAACATAATATTGTTAGGAGGATTCTTAATACTGAAATGACTGTGATTGTGTGATTATGATTTATCGCCCGTGTCTGCCCACGGCACGGTAGTAAAATTGACAAATTGTGAAGTCGGACCAGTACTGGCTGAGTAATACAGTATTTACACCAAATTTATTGTGGTTCCATGTTAATTTCCATGTAACTAAACTTCAAAACGATACACGAAGTAAAATAAACAGAGATGACGGAAACGATTAAACACACGCGAAATCTCTACCTAGAATAATTAAAGTAATCAAACGCAACAGAAGTAAGTCCATGACAAATTAGGCGTCAAAAATAGATTTAAAAATATGTTCAAACGCCAAGGAGATTAATGAAATAATTCCACTAGTCCAACATTGCAAGCAAAATTCTAGACACAATAAAAAAACATATTCTACAGAAGGCGTAAGAAGTGGTCGTAATTTTGACGATGCTAATAAAATGTGAACAGAATTAATGACTTCCACTAATTTGAAAATTTTAATAACAATCGTAATGGCGTGTTAGTATAATTCTGTCAATCACAGTACGAAATGAGAATGTTGACGTGAACATTTTTGATTGGGAATTTGAGGCATTTTCTAGTGGAATAAAAAAAGTATGGTCGATTATACAGAAGACAGTTATGTTGAGGAATGTACAGATCGACATTAATGAGGCATCTCCATCAAGACTCATCTCAATCAAAACCCGCGACTGAGTCAGTATCGATGCGTCCGCGCATAACGACCGTCGGATGCGCCGAAGTGTTCCAGAGAGATTGTAAATATTTCTCTGTTTCAGAACACGACTAAAATAGATTAGAACGCGTGTTTCTAAATCCCCTTTGAAGATTACACACGCCGGCATTAGATCTGGCAAATTACCCTCTAACAAAGATTGTATTAATTACCTGCTCCCGATAGCTCGATGTAAATACTATTTAAAATTAGATCAGCGGGCTGCGTGCGCGCAGCTTTTCGGCACCTTATATATCTGTCATTTTCCTCAGATGCTTCAAGCTAGTTAGGTTTGGTCGAACACGGTAATTAATTATTGTTCTTACATTAGTCACTTTGTGAAGAAAATAATTTCATTGCTAGTACAGGCAACTGAAAAAAACATGATCTGTTACATCGGATCTAAGAATTAGATTCTTATTCCGAACGGACATGAGTTATTGTTTGTGTGACAAGCTTTGATTCATTTTAAAACTGTATTAACGAGTTGATGTTCAAGATTTTTTTCCAGAATCGATGTCTATTTAGAGATTCCTAACTGCGTAAGTGTAGTTTTGTCTGTTATTTGTTTTATTAATCGATACAGACATCGAGCAAATGTTTTCTCGTGTAGCAGATACAAATGGGATCGAGGGCTAATTATGTAATGTTGGTCCAGTTTCAGACGTACTCTTAATCGATAGCCATTTTTTATGCCATTTGAAACGGGAAATGGAAATTAATTGTACATTTTTGTTCACATGTTTACGAAATATCTATAGATAAGTGTGTTTGTAAAGGAAAATACATTGTTTTATTTTGCTGAGTATCTCTATCCTAGATATTATGTTTGAAGAAGAAAAAACTACAATTATTTCTTCTGTTGATAGTTTCATTATATAACATAATAAGTTATATAATGTCCCCACTGCTGGGATTCACTAGGCTTCCTCTCAAGGAGAGGGAATGGGCGATTGGGATGTCATGTCTTCGATTTTTTGGTTCTAGGACATACCGGTTTCCTCACGATATTTTCCTTCACCATTTTGAGAGCAGTGGTGCTGAAATAAATTACACAAAGTAATGCGCCTGGCTAAGTTTGAACCCGCGATCTACCTACCACGTCTCATAATACCCCAAGTAACAAAATGTGGTCTTGTAGTGGTTCCGGAGCCAGGTCTATAACAGGCTAGTAAAAGTTTATAACCACGGAAAAGGGCCCATTTTATACGCGTACTTTTGCTAATAAATCACTTATAGTAGACTTGACAAGCACCAATTAGACCAATAATACACTTATAGTTGGATTCCGGAGAACCATTTGCTCCCGCGAAGCTCACTATGAGCATTTAATAGAACCAGGTAGGCGTGTAACGTACTCCGCGCTTCTATTACTAGCTACTTCAAACATTTATGAATTTTTGTTATGTTGTGCGATTGTGAAGAAAAAAAATAAAAATAAAAGATAATCATCTATTTTATATAAAAGTATTAACAAGTATTTCGCACGTAATATTATATGTGCATACATGTTTGCACGGCAAACGCGTAAGTATTTTCGTTGAAGTATATTGTGTTTTACATCTCAATTTTTGTTCGCCTTTTGAACACGGCGTATTTACTAAGTTGTGTTTAAAAATAATATTAGTCATAAGGTAACAGCATTGTCGCGCCATATTGTGATGAGTTAGGGTTTACAAGAATAGTTTTATAAGAAACCTTTATATAGAAATTAAGACTATAACAGCATTCGAGAGTCCACAATAATACCAAGTACACTTACTCTTAAAAGAAACCACTGTAGAACTAATTCACTTAAAATTGGCACATAAAGTTGACTTATACACCACTATAAGGTCAAGTAATAAATGCAAATGGTTCTAAGTGCATTTAGTTCTATAAATTACTATTACTGGCGTATGACACTTATAGCGGATTTATAATTACTTCTTGTAGGCGATTATAAGTGTAACTTACTGGACCAAGTTTTCTCAAGTGTATTTACACCTATGCAACACTTTTATAGAACATCTTAGCCTTTACTGCGCCTATAATTTCGTTCTATACACGAGTATAAGTCAACTTATAAGAACAGATGTATTATAAACCCAAATGAACTCCGTGTAACCTGTTATAAGCTTGGTAGTAAAACCTGGAACTACTAAGAGAGAGGTACTAGTGCTGTGAGCCTGTAAACTGTGCGCTACAGGAGAACTTTGTTACTTGGGACCTTAGTCTAACAAACCATAGAACTGACTTAAATCACCTGTTTATCTGGAACAAAGTATCACTGTCTATTCAGTATCTTCAGTTTTAAACATACAACAATGTACTAAAAGATTGTTACCCTTTATTCTACAATGTATGTACGTACGAAGTCGTAAAATCACTCAGTTTCGATCATCTTTTAATGTGCGGTCAAGTGCCAAAATAATTTGAGGGCACCACCAAAAACAAAGGAACCGTAAGTATTTATTATCGCACATAATATACTCATAAAAATTCAGGGAAGCAGAAAATTTTCTGACTTATTAGACGATGTCGAACTGGTTTCGGAAATCGAGAAACCAAAAATTACATGTTATTAACGAACATCAACACTGTACGGTTGTTACAACACAAAAGATAAACAGACCGAATTAAATGGTCCCTCATTATACGCACATTTTGGTTAAAAGTTAGGTTATTTGGGCGCGGTAGGGTTATCTCGTACGGGGATCTCGACGATCGCCACTCTAGATTATTCGGTTCTGGAACGTACGAATTCTTAAGTATGGTACGTTATTGATGATGTTTAATAAGCATTGCAAGGTGTTTGGTGGAAGTCATTTCATAATTTCTGATTTATTCCTTTGTTTTTTTTGGGAGTCGGTTATTTCTTTAAATGGAAATGTAGCTTCATTTCCATTCAATTGTTTCTTTTTACCTGTCTATAAGTACCTATATATTGTAAAAGTAAGTACTATACTGTATTCACATTACTGTCTCAACATTTAGTAGGTATATAGGTACCTACTGTGTTCTTATCATCCACATTTTTTACTGATTCAACGTAAAAAATTGTTCGACGATACTACTTCCCTCTATCTAGACTCTAGGTTATTCTCTTCAACGCTGCCACTGTGGTGATATCGTTGACCACCTCTATCACCACAGCGCGGGTCGCGAATGTCAACGACATCATCCGGCGCTCTCTGGTCACCTTTTGTCTTTATTTCCACGGAATATTGGTTGGCCTTTGTTGTGGTACGCTACTTGTCGATACTCTTGCATCATTTTATCTTCCTAGCTTGTCATGTTGTGCTGATGCGTCCACCGCGGCTGCGGGGAACTTTCGGAGAACCTTATTGTTGCCAGTTATTCTACCGAGCTATATGAGGCTGACTCTATCGCATAGTGGAATCCATCCAATAAACGCCATGTTAACACTTCGCGTGACGTAAGGGCTGGCTTTGATCTTAGAAAGGTATTGCCATACATCGTGGTAATACCGCCAGTTTTATGGACGTATTACCAGTCGACATTAATGCGGAGGAGTTTTTGGACGTCATATTTTAGATTATATTTAGTTAATTCTAATTAGTAAAAAGTTTTTTTAGTGTATAAAAGTTTATTAAGTAAATGTATTTTTTTTTTAATAATTAAAAGAAAAACACGAGACAAATATACTGGTACATCTTAATAGTGATTATATATATTTTCTGCCCATCAATTTCCCTTTAAACTAAACACAGTCTAATAAATAACAGCATATTTTCGTATCACTCGAAACAAAGTGCCGAAAAAATCGAGATCAATTCAATCGAATGCTCTGATAACCCGAAATTACGTCCAAACCCGTATTAACAACACAAAAAGCAATAAAACAGCGTGAAATGGTACGAGAGCATTAATTCGATTATCAGATTGAGGTGTAAAGCGAGTTTCGATGTTTATCTAGGTATAAAGAGGCGCCGTATAAGAAATTATTTTACAGCAGTGAAATGATAAAAACACTCATTAGCAGTCATTAAGGTCCCGCCTCCGCGATTTAGGGTTAGATAGGGAGGTGCGAAGTTTATTTTGTATAATAACAGAGCGAAGGTGGCTGTTGTCTATCCAGCAGTAGAATTACCTTGCAGGCTATTGTGATAAAAGATAAAATTTCCGATAAGTAAAGGGAAAAAAGAAACGTACCGAATTAACACTTTGTTTTCGAGAATAATGACGTTCGTTTTATAGGGTTCCTTACCCGATGGGACAGAACCCTATTATTAAGCTTTCGCAGTCTCCACTCGTCCGTCGTCTGTCTGTTCGCCCATCTGACAACGGGCTGTATCTCATAAACCGTAAGAGGTAAAGATTTAAAATTTTCACAAAATATGTATTTCTATTGCCGCTACAACGACAAATAATAAAATTAAAACAAAGTTAAAAATTAAAAGACTCTCCATATAAGTTATTTTGGTAGCATTTTTTGCTCGATTTTAATACTGTAGTGCAGAGCACCCTTTGTGTGCAAGTTCGACTCACACTTAGCCAGTTTTTTTTATTAATGTAAAATATAATATTGAAGTAGGTAAATGTATATTTAATCAACTACGTTCCATTTCCTTACCATGTATTATTTGTTTTGCAAATTATAAGGTGGGAATTATAATTCATTTGCACTTTCCATTGCAATGTACTTAGCCACCTGTCAGTGTCAATCACTTGGAGATAATTTTAACTTTAAGTAAAATGTAGCTGTCGTTATCCTTACGTAATTTATATTATACCTGCCAAATGTTCTTTTATAAAAAAAATCGTGTTATCATTAACTCGACAAAGAGGTCGCCACTCGCGCCGGATCCCAAACCGCAAGGATAATTATTAAAAAAAGATAAAAGGAATGATAATACAATTAAAACCGCAACAAAAACGGCTCATTTTCTCCCAACGCGGCATTGTAAGGGTTAATTGACACTTATTATAGAAACTCAAATAATATCTTGTTTGTTAATTATATTTATTTTTGTTTTGTGTTGGAAGAATGAAATAATTTTTATTAGTATTTTTGAGGTTGTCTATCATTATTGAAGAGAGAAAAAACAGATCCTCATCGTTTTGTGGTGAAAGAGGATCATTAATTGGCTCATTAAATGGGAAAACAGTTTGGGTTCTTTTTAAAAATCACGGCAGAATGCAGAATCAGCCAATTTTATATTGTTGTGTCTTAGGCCCCCTCGCCCACGGCGACTTTTTGTAGCGACGCTGTCGCGCGTTTCGTAAGCGCGCGACAGCATCGCTACTAACGCACTTCAGCATCGCGACTGTATCGATGCGAACTCGCTACAGCATCGCTACAAAAAGTCGCCGTGGCCGAGGGGCCTTAGGTACGTTCTTCTTTTTAGCGTATCGATGGCAAAACTAGATAAGTTATGAGTTTACATGTGGATGGATGGAGAGGGAGAGGGAGACCAAAGAAAAGATGGATGGATTGTGTGAAGAGTGATATGAAAGAAAAGGAAGTTAGTGATAGTATGACGAGTGACAGGGCAGAATGGAAGAAAAAAACGTGTTGCGCCGACCCCAGATGACACGGGACAAGGGCAGGAAGATGATGATGATGGCAAAACTAGATAAATTCCTTGCTTGGCCCGGTATTTGGCCACGGCAAAGCCGTCCGCTGATGCTGTCATTAGGTCCCTACGTGAAAAGGTAACAGGGCCTGTGTTGCAGGATGGAAGTTGGGGCATGGTCTGTGGAGAGACGCCGCACAGACACTGAAAATCGGAACCGTCCGTGAACTTCCATCTGTGGAGATTGTCTTTGCTGCGCCCAACTTGGGTGCGGAATCTATAGAGTTTTCCAGGTTGGCCATGACAACTCGTGTCCAGGAGAGAGGGTCTCCGACGGCTCGATAAAATCATCAGGAGGTTTAAACTTCTCCCACCAGAGGTCGCATCTCTCCGAGGTGGTATTACATTGAGATGGGCTCACGCTCACGTCCAGCGCATCCTGGGCAACCGACTTTGATCGATTGGCAAATCCTTTCACCACGATGGCAAAATTAAACTTTTTTTTTTCGGTAGGAAAACATCCAATGACACCCCCGCTCTCGAGCGGAGCGTTGGCCTTCGTTGCCTTTCATACCAAGGCCGAGTCTTCCTTTCAGAAGCAGACGCTTGGCCCCAGTAGGCTTCGACTCTGCTGGGCCTACGGCCTAGGTTTCCTACGGAAACTTAAACTTAGGTACGTTTACAAATAAATAAACTCACGTATAAAACGAAATAAAAAGTTATAATTCTTCTTCTCAGTCGTACACTCCTGGCGGAGTGATCGTGGTCATGGATCGTCTGGTAGTTTGGTTGCGGCTTTTGCGAGACTTCTCCATCTCTATTCGTGGCATTGCATGTGCATTCAATGAGGGAACACTTTGAAGATGATTTAATAAGGTCTGTCCATCTGGTAGGTGATCGAACGCGAGAACTTTGGCCCTCTACTCTACCCTGTACCACTAAACGATCCAAAGAGCTTTCATTGCGGATGATATGTCCAAACATTTTTAAGATTCGCAGTTCAGTAAGTTATAATAGCGGAGAATTGCTCTCTTTTTTTACGTCTAGGCTTTTAATTTTGGCGAGTCTGTGGGAATTTTGACTTCTCCCGTTCTTAGGCGGGGCGGAAAGGCGTGTCAGACTTTTACTGACTAAAACCCACTCTATGTTCCTTCTTTGCCTTGCGTTCCAGGGCCCCGAGTTCCTTTCAGAATCAGACCCATGGCCCCAGTAGGCTTCGACCCTGCTGGGCCCCTACGGTTTGCTGACATCTCTTTGAGGCGCGCGTAAAACACTACACGCCGTTGACGATTCGGACTCGGTCCGGATGGCTACCGGATGGCCGGACGGCGAGCTACCCAGTTTTCACCGTCCGCAAGCCCAATTCATCAAATTCTAGCGACCAAAACTTAATGTAGTGTCAGTGACGCCGGTTTGAACCCACGAAGCGGCGCATACGACTCGTAAGTCAGGGCCGTCAATCTCTGTATGAACCGACCCTAAATGGCGACAATAATCGTTATTATTTACCTGTATTACTTCAGAGAATAGATTCTGATTAAATCATTACAAATAATGTATTGTGAAGTAAGGTACTTGATAGGAACAAATCGTTTGAGATTCAAGGAAATGCAATGTGGTTCCTGGCTCAAAGGAAATGATCTTCAGGTGTGGTCTTACAGGGAACTATTTGATTCCTTCATATTATTAAACTTGTTTGAGCCAGTGGCTTTGCCTGCGCGATTTTCAGGTTATGTCCTATGGGAACATAGAACTATGACTGGTTTGTTGGTCTAGTGGTTAGTGGCCCTGACTGCTATGCCGGAGGTCGTGGGTTCGATTCCCACCCAGGACAAATGTTTGTGTGATGAGCACGATCATTTGTTCTGTGTCTGGGTGTAATTTATCTATAATATGTATGTATTTAGAAATATATAGTATGTTTATCAGTTTTCTAGTACTCATAACACAAGCTCTGCTTAGCTTGGGATTAGACGGCGTTTTGTGATAGTTGTGGAATATTATTGTTAACTGGAATAAAAAGTATGTCGAATTCAGGTCATGGTCTATTCGTCTGCCATGTTTTATCCGAATCCGTTCAGCCAAGACGCGATTGACTAACATACATTTAAATTTCCATTTTTGGTTTTTACATTTAAGTTTTTTACATTTTTAATATAAGTAGGATTGTACTTACTTAACTAGAAATTTAGTAATGAGAGAGTAAGTCATCATATAAAATAATAATAATAATTTATTAATAAGACAACATTTGATCCACATTATCTGTTAGTAATGCTTATATCTACGTTAGTTCATCATCAAATATAAATAATAATATACGAAAACAATAAAATAAAATAGACTAATAAAATTTTCAATAAATTAAAATGTCAAAAATACAATGTCAGTTAAACTTAAAATGCTTAAATCAAAACAATAAAATAAATTAAAATGGTAAATAAATTAAAATGTCAAATTAAAATTTCATTATGATAAAAATATTAATGAATAATAATAATTAATAAAAAATAGCTTCTCAATGATAAAGTAGCATTAGCTCGCACTGATTGGACAGTTGTTTCGTTTCCAGCACGTAACAAATATTTGTATAACCTACAGGTAGTAGTAGTAGTTCTGGATCTGGGTGTCTTGTGTATGTGTGTTTACATGTTTGCAACGCACCTATGGTACAGGACTCTCGCGCCGGGCCTTGGTACAGGCCATGGTCCGAAGCGAGGAGGAGTGGCAGGCGGTCGCCTCCTTCTGCGAAGCAGTAATGCTAGCAAAGGAGGCGGCCGATCGCGTGAGGCAACGGTCCTCACGCCCCAATCGCCGCCGGGATTCCGATCCCGATTTCCGGCCATCGTAGGCGCAGGCTTGCGGACGGCGAGCAATGGGTGGCTCGCCGTCCGACCGTCCGGTAACCGTCCGGACCGAGCCCAAGTCGTCGACGGCGCGTGCTGTTCCCCGCGCGCCTCAAGGAGATGTCAGCAACTGTAGGGGCCTAGCAGGGTCGAAGCCTACTGGGGCCAAGGGTCTGATTCTGAAAGGAAGACTCGGCCCTGGTACGAAAGGCAACGAGGGAACGGGAGTGGGTTTTTAGTCAGTAAAAGTCTGACACTATCTCCCGCCCCGCCCAAGGGCGGGGGATGTCATAAGATGATTTTCCCACCGAAAAAAAAAAAAAAAAAAAAAACCTATGGTACAGGAGTAAGTCCTAGTTTGAATTAACGATTTCAACAAGTGCTACACCATCATCATTTCAGCCGATAGACGTCCACTGCTGGACATAGGCCTCCCCCAAATGTCACCACAATGGACGGTCCTGTGCGTCTCGCATCCATCGGATTCCCGCAACCTTCACCAGGTCATCGGTCCACCTTGAAACTCGAAACAGGTGTCTAGTATTTTTATGTAAAGAATCTATGTACAAATTTTCATAACTGTATCATGAAAAATCACAGAGTTTTAAGCTTGTTATTTTACCTGGTTGTCCGCACAAATACATGGTCGCCAGGCCATCCGGGCGACTGAAAAGTTGTTTTGCTCCCGCAACCAGCTGTGCCCTGGCGCCTAATGCCCTATATGACCTGTGTTGTACTACTTAGTGTCGATGATATCCAACTTGTGACTTTTTTTAAATATATTTAAAAATATAACATGGTGTAAAAATTATTGGAATCGATTCAGTTACTGATTCTGAACAAACTATATACATGTTACGCATATACTAAAAATAATGTAGGTATATAAAAGGAGAAACTGACTGACTGACATAGCCGAAAGCACAGCCGAAACTACTGGGACTAGGAACATAAAATTTTGCACAAGCTTTCCTTTCATGACGTAGGTGAGCATTAAGAAAGGATTTTTGGAAATTCAACCTTTAAGGGGGTGAAATGGGGTTCAAAATTTGTATGCAGGAACCTAATTTTACGCGGGTGAAGCCATTGGCAGAAATTAACGCAACTTCATATTCCGCCACAGATTACAAAAGCAACCTGATTAGTAATCTATTTTAAAGAACACTCGTCAGCATCCACGTCAACTCCAAAGTCGAAGTGTTTCCAGCCAGCAGTCTTCAATAAACAGTTCATATTAATACGTCATACACTAAAGAACACTAAATAGAAGTAGGTACGTAAATCAAAACGAGATTTATTAGTGATTTCTCCCAAGTTCTAAGAAATGTCGGCATCTGACTAAAGAACGAATCCTCTATTGTTTACCAAAAACCATTTAATTTTATTCATTGACGTAAAATATGGTGGAAATTTATTTCGACATTAAGCTAAGCATATTATTAACATGGTTGTTTAATGCATTTAGTAAAAATATTTAGTGTTTCGAATAGTTATTCTAATAAACTCTGCTGGAACGCACAATAAAATAATCTTTTGCTTGTATATTTGTTTTGATAGTAGCCAAATGTAAATCTTGAAAATGAAATCATCTGAAAAAGTTTAGTGTTTATAAATCTAGACTAAGACCTAGGTGTCTTTATGTATTCTTAAAATAAGCTTGTGTATTTATTTGAGTTTTATTTTCAGATAACGTTATATTTTATTATTGTATTACTATCAAAATTGTCTGCTTAAAAATAAATAACATAATTTCATTTAAGTAGTTCTAAGTATCAGATCACACCACTATTATAAAAGCTTAAGTTTGTATGTATGTTACTCCTTTACGCTAAAACGGATTTCTTTTTTTCGGATTCGTCGGAGCGAGGAGGAGTGGCAGGAAGTCGCCTCCTTCTGTGAAGCAGTAATGCTAGCAAAGGAGGAGGCCAACCGCGCGAGGCGAGAGGAGAGGACCGCCTCGACCGCCAGACTCGCCCCAGCCGCCGGGATTCCGATCCTTATTACCGGCCACCGTAGGCGCGGGCTTGCGGACAGCGAGTAATGAGTAGCTCACTATCCGACCGTCCGGTAACCGTCCGGACCGAGCCCAAGTCGTCGACGGACCGTATTGTTCCACGCGCGCCTCAGGGAGATGTCAGCAAATCGTAGGGGCCCAGCAGGTTACTATGTAGTCAGCTAGGAAGAAACACCAAAACAAAATCAGGGATCTAAATATCTTTTAAAGTCAATACAGCAAACATGTGTCTGAGATGGTCTGTTAAGGAAAGAACCACACAGATTTGAGTGTACCTGTCCAGTTAGTGCAAGTAATTGTCAGTATTCGTATAGCTCAACTCAGGACTACTAAGGAACTCAACGACTTGACGAACTATTCCAAGGAGGGACATTTGGGTAGGTTGCAGAAAAAACTCATTTGATTTTCATTAGTTTGGACACAAAGATGCTTAAATGGATGAAAATTAAAGATTATACTCGAAATGCCAATTAATGAGGCCGGGGATGTTTTTTAATAATAACTTTATTTTTTTTTTATAATTTAATAAAAGTTAAATTTTCTCATCATTATAAATTCATCATAATCATCATATTCTCCTTGCCCTTGTCACTTGGGTTCATTTACGTTCAGCTCCATTTAAACTGTTTAAAATTAAGCATCATTTATAGTCCTGTTATAACATTTATTTCATTCATAAACACATTACATACACACGTTATTAACCAGTACAAAATCATGCCCGAGGCCAAATAAGCCCATTTAATTACTAGAGTCAATGCAAATTGTTAATTTTCGCTGCAATCATACCTCGTTGCGGTCTCACACACATTTCGCCGGAAGGTACAAATTTACAGGTACCCAGCACATCGGGGAACGTGGATATAACAGACTGGAAGTGTCCCGTAGTACTGGCGATTTTATTTTCAGAAGGGTTGCATCAAGGGGAAGTAGTATTGCATAATTATTAGTAAACGTTGTATCTTTTTTTAAAGCGATGTGATTTGTATCTATTTGACTTTTCTAGCTTCAAATGCATTTACAAAATATAAAAAAATTAAATATTGGTCAATGGTAAATGATTTTAATTGTGTGATTTCGAATCAAAATTATCTCAATTGCGTAACACAGTTTTTCTTACAATACGATTTTGAAAGAATTACCCTAATCCATTGTTTCATATTTTTATTTATTTACAAGCTGACCCGGTGAACTTCGTACCGCCTAATTTTAAGAATCACGCCATCTACAGGCATTACCAGAATAGCATAATTCTTTTTATAATGACATTTTAATTAGAGATGGCGTTGTATTCGATTTTTTTTTTCGTGATTTTTTTTCCATTTTTTCTCACCGTTTAAACCTTCCCTGGACTATCTCGAATATTTCAAGACCAAAATTAGCCAAATCTGTCCAGCCGTTTTAAAATAATAATAATAATAATCCATTATTATTATTTATATATATAGATATAGATAGATATTTCCCTACCGTATTCTGTATTTCCTGACAGCTACAAACTAGCGGTCTTTAAGTAAAGACTGAATAGGTTACCTACTACTACCGTTAACAATCAAATGAAACATTAGTAAAACACGAGCCTTTCTACACTAATACTATAAAGAGGAAAAGTTTGTTTTTTTTTTTAAAGGATATATCTCTAAAAGTACTGGTCCGATTGCTAAAATTTGTTCACCGATAAAAATCTGCTTTATTCCTGAGTGATATAAGCTACATTTTATGTACGTGGGCGAAGCCACGGGTAAAAGCTAGTCAAAAATAAAAATAAAAACTGCTCCAAAACGCCATACCGTTGCCACTTCCATTGTCATTCTATCTTCACAACAACAAACTCTCACAATAAGCACTTGAAGCTACAATTAGCCGTTTTGTAGTCGATGTAAAGCCACAATTAAGCCTTCTGAAAGGTCCGACAAGTCTTCAACAACTTGAATTTTAATAAACTGCTCATTTCCTTGCTCTTTGTCAGGTAATGTCGTTAATTTATAGTGTGGAACGTGATTCATTGGAGGATGAGTTTAAGCAATGATAATCAGATTCTATTTACTATAGTAAACGGGATATAGGAAGGAAAGAAAGTGTAGATATCTATTAAATATATAGCCTACAAAGAATGTTTTTGTTTTCGCTTTAGGTAAAGTGAGATGTGTGTCAGACTTTTTCAGATTAAAACCCTTTCTTTAGTTGCCCTTTAATTTGCCCAAGATGGAAAACCAAAACAACAATAAATCATTTCGCCCGACCCAGGAATCAAACCCAGGACCGTGCGACCACTAGACCTGAAGGCAGTCAAATAGTTACGATGTTCGTAAAAGATCTTGCCGAAAACAAAACGTAAATCAATTTTTATTTTATTTTATTTCGACTACAACTTCAAAAAATATATTATCAAAATGTTAATCTAATCTAAATATAATTGTTCAGATCGTATCTATCAATAAAAAATATCGTTTAGTTTATTACATTTAATCACTTGAGAATAACAATAGTCATTCAAAAGCCAGCTTGTGCCACAGAAAGTCACGGTCACGTTAGAAATGAGTATCATTATGACGAGGTTCTGCACACTTTTCTTCATTATCATAATTGAGTAGTTGACTCAATTTTTTTTATCATTCATAGCATAAATTTACTTTATCCAAAATCGTAAATGGAAAAAAGAAAGAAAAATAATAAGAAAACAAAAAAGACAGAAAAAAAAATTAAGAAATAATTTTTCAGATCCCCTCCATACTAAGTAAGGTAGAAACCTTTAAAATCTCGAGGAAGGCAAATTGTCAAATAACAGATTATGGATGTTCTCTTTGAATTGTGGTGACGTCACGCTTAAACGTGACGTGGTGACGTCACGTCTCATCAAACGTCGATGACGTGACGTCCATTCAAAAGAGAAAACGAGAGTTTCTCGCCATGCACTTTTCCTCATACCAATATTTCAAATACTAATTACTGCTTCATTTATTAACCAACTAGCTCCTGCCAGCGGCTTCGCCCGCGTGAAAATAGATTTCTCCATACCAATTTTGGACCCCCGTTTCATCCCCTTAGGGGGTCAATTTTAGAAAATCCTTTCTTAGTGCTCGCCTACGTCGTAAAAGGAAACCTTGTGCAAAATTTTACGCTCCTAGTGCCAGTAGTTTCAGCTGTGCGTTGATATGTCAGTCAGTCAGTCAGTTTCTCCTTTTATATATATAGATTTTGAAGTTGTTTTCAGAAAAAAAAATCACATCCACTTAAAAAAAACATCCAAATCTGTACAGTTGTTTCAGCATGAAAGAGTGATAAACATAGATACACAGACACCCACACATACAAACATACAATTTTTTACCTTTATGATATTGGTGTAATTTAATAACACTTCTGCCACTTGTGCAGAATCCATGTAGGTACCTGAGCCTCTGATAGTAAATGATCCCGAAGAATATGTCTGCGTCCATTTCCCTGCCATCAACCCTGCTGAAGTTATGAACACATGAACACATATAGACGGAAGGAGTGTTGTAAAGGTACATGAAGCGTCAAGGAATTTAGACCAGCTTCTTGATCACTGGCTTACTGCGTAGATAAGGATCACCTAAAGTGCGCTCATACATGTCATAGTAGTTGTATCTCAACACTTCCAGTAGCTTCCAGAACCATGGAATAAATATGACTTAGACTTAGATGTTGTCTTTCTTGAGACATAAACATAGTCTTTGAAATTAATTATAAAAATCCCTATCAGTATAACCAAACCAATGGACTTTAAAAACAAATTCAAGTTCACTTTCGCTTACACAGAACCCTAAACCAATCTAAGAATACAAATGGCTCCAATTAAATCCAATAAAATGCAAAGTAGACAATAAAACAAACAAATTATAAAAGCATTACCCACTCATAGGATACATTAAAATTCTATTGTAATTTATCAAGAAATACGCCTTCCCCTTTCTCTAGCATCTATAAAACTTACATATACTATAAAATCAACTGACAAACCATAGTCCAGAACCTTGACTTTGAAAAGATAAGGTTCAAATTCGAATGTGTCCATGTCTTGAACAGTATAAGCAAGGTTGTCAGATATAATTGGCGTTAAGTGTCTGTTAAATTATAATGAAACATAAGTAGATACCATCCATACAATGTTTTTCTTGTAATATGCAATTAGCACGTATTGTACTACAATAGTACGTATGTCATCACACGATGTATCTACAATTACTTGAAGAGACCCTTACGATTGTCGGTTTAAGTTAATTGTTAGTTTCATACAAAGATAAATTACTAAACCATGTATGGACATTACATAATTGTGTGTTAGTGTTTATTGTGCTATGAGAACGACTTAAGTTAGTAATTTAATGTTTTCATTCGAGGTCTGTAATTTCTTGATTTCTTCTTTGACGACTTTATAGAGCTTGATTAAAATGAGTTGTTTTATTTTACAGGTACGCACACTACACCTTCCAGAATGCAAACGGTATGAGAAAATATAACATCTTTTTTTAATAAGTTTTGCTAATATAAAACATCAGATTACACAAAAAAAAAATACTAGCAAAGTGTGGTACTTAATACAAAGACTACATAAGGTACAGTTTGGAAACCGGGCGTTGGGAGTCGCAAGGCTACTGCCGACCAAGGTAGGTGCATAGCTCGTCGTCCGGCCATCCGTCCAGTCCGATAGCGCGTAGTGTTCGCGCGCCTCAAAAAGAACTGCTGGGAATTTCTGAATAGGAAACCCATGGTCCTAGAACAGAAAGGGCAACTGGACACAGGTGTAGTTTTAGTCTGTAAAAGCCTCACACACACTCCTGGTCCCAGTCGTTGGACGATTTCCCACATCAAAACAAAAGAGGTACAGTTTGAAAAAAGGTTGAAAAACAAAAATAAAATTAAAATGCTATGTTTGTTTGTAACATATAATTTAAATAACTTTAATAAAAACAACCGTCTCGTTTAAAGCTCAAAATAACCAAATATTTGGACACACAAACACAAAGTAAATTATTACGCGCTAGTTAAATAATGCCGCCTTTAAAAAGAACACAACAATTGCTCAGCGGCCATCTTTATTCATGTTTCCTTTGCTAAACACGTGTGTAGACAAAGGTAATTAAGGGCTTTCATCAGCTCAATGGATCGAGGTCACAGCACGTGCTGCTTTGAAGGGTTATAGACATTGTAGACTGTGGTACTTAACGTGCATAGGGGAGGAAAGGGGAAAAGTCCCACTTGAAACAAATGAAGTCGAAGGTATTGGTAAACATTGCCTACACAGAGAGGGGTAATTTTTATGTCAAACACTTCTAAGTCTACATTCTCCTTTAGTCTTACATAATTTCTATAAAATTATACAATTAATTTATTATAAAGATCTTGAAACTGTGATTCCCAAAAGGAACATATTCATTGTGTGTCCAAGGAGTACAATTTCCTGCAACAGGAAACACGGACTCAGTGTGTTTCCTCATAGCTACTCGTACAACCTAAGGTACCTTAAGTCCAGAGGGAATAGATTACTTCTAGGTAAGCGTTTGCCATTCCAGAACCTTGAAGACATCCTCCATTGCGATCAAGAACAGTTTCGGAGAAATGCCGTCTCCCTGCCTCACACCCCGCTGCAAGAGGATGGGTTTCGAAGTCTGGTACT
This sequence comes from Mythimna impura, assembly GCA_905147345.3. Classification (NCBI taxonomy): domain Eukaryota; kingdom Metazoa; phylum Arthropoda; class Insecta; order Lepidoptera; family Noctuidae; genus Mythimna; species Mythimna impura. The sequence goes on along the minus strand of LR990357.1, from coordinate 12,869,527 downwards.
GAACTTGGACTGACATGGTGGAGTTTTTGCATAACCACTTACGCACTTCGATGTATCGATAGTCAATCTACCCAACCAAGCCTAGGTTACAGACATAGCCCAAAGAATCGCCAAACTTAAGTGGCAGTGGGCAGGGCACATTGCTCGCAGCACAGATGGTCAATCGGGACGAAAGGTTCTGGAATGGCGAACACGTACCGGAAGACGCAGCGTTGGAAGGCCTTCCAAAAGTGGACCGATGACCTGGTGAGAGTCGCAAGAATACGATGGTTGCGAGACGCATAAGACTGGTCATTATTATCATATGAAAAAACCCAAGAAAACTTAAACGTGTATTTTTTTGTTATAGATAGGCTCACGCTTAACCCCTATCTCAACTGATGGTAACCGTGTTCGACGATGGAAAACGCTTCATCAACATCATTTCTGCCGAAAGACGTCCACTGTTGGACATAGACCTCCCCCAAGTATCACTACACCGTCGCGCGGCGGGTGGTGGCGTCTCACATCCATCAGATTCCCGCCACCCTCACCTGGTCATCGGTCTACCTTGTGGGAGGTCTATCAATGCTGCGTCATCCAATACGCGGTCGCCACTCAAGACTTTCATGTACCAACCAACTTTCAATCTGCTTTTGCGGGTTGCCTAAACATTATGGTACTTCTGGATTTATATTTTATATTCAAATACTAGGTATAAGATTAAATGGGATACGGCAACACCAGTATAATTATTTTATACTGTACATATTAATAGATAGATAGCAATGGTGTGTGCTTTATAAATTAAAGGTCAATCGGGACAAAGCTTTGTTCAACTACGCATTTTATATGAAAGGAAATGTAGTCATTATCACCATGCTTCTAGGTTGACTTTATGTAATTATTGCTTGGCTTATTAATCCTAACTCATAATTCTCCCTTCCACCCCGAATTTCGGTCACGGTGGGCAATCTCATTGGATATAAGACCACTTCAAAACGATTAGACAGGAGATAATGTAGTGCTCAAGTATCATGCACCAATACAGATGCACTCTCTGTTTCTTTACTCTCATAGTCCGATGGAATGGCAATCTGACACAGTCATGTCAAGTGAGATCAGCCGCAAGAACAAGGCTTTACGTGCTTTATTCATACACAGAGAGAGAGAGAGTCACACTACCAATTTTCAAACTCCGGACTGCTACACAATAATTCTTTATGGAAAAACCAAATGGTACTTTTTGCAGAACCCAGGACTCCCGCTCAGTAGTCGCATTTTCGACCACGAGAGAGGTGTCGAAGACTAGAACTACACGAGCAAAAGGGTTGCTTTTGAATTTGATTCATGTAGAATGTCATCCAAATGTATCCTTATCTGAATAAACTGGACTTTTTTCAGATCAGTGACGCCAAAAAGTTAGAGAAGAAATATATAGCCGGAACATTATTCTATGGTTCTATGAATTCTGATAAGTTAAATGACGATGACGCTTAAGAGCGAATGTGCAACAAAGATCAAAGTAAATAAAAAAAAAAAGCATTGTAATATATAAAGAATTAGGTACGACACAGCGTTGTTGTGAAGTAAAATTGTAAGCAACAAGTCTTGGAAGAAATTTTCTAGTGATTAGCGATCACTTACTGCTAATTACTTAGCTGCGTCTCTTAATTAGTCGACTCTTAGAATTAACGCTTGAAAATTAGCAACTAATATAGTCCCTGCAGTTTCTCCGTTTTCGTTTGAGTTTGGTCATTTTCATTTGAAATGACTAAACAGGAGACTTCAAGGAGTCCTATGTATGTCAGTGTATATGTTTATAAACGCACCTATGATATAGAAGTTATTCGTAGTGTAGGGCAAAGATTTATAAAATAAAAAATGTGAAGTTAATTTAACCATTGTTAAATTGATTCCTTTGTGATGTAGGCTATCGTAAAAGTTAGTTGGTTCAACTAACTCTAAAAGTTAAGACCAACAATTTTATTTATTAAAATCAAATGAATAAGTCAAAATATCACACGTGTTAAATCGGTATATCAAGTTGAAGAGGAAGCGGTAATTATAATTACTATGGCGTCGGCCAATGTCGGCCATCGTCCCGTGACGCGGGGCCCTTCTCAATTGTTGCTCCTGGACTGACGAGACCTTCCGTCCTTGCGGCTATATGATCAAGTAATAAGGTTTTGGCGAGAAAACTTATAAACTCTTAAAACGTTTCGGTTTGGATGCAATTGAATGGAACTTGGATTAAGCAACGTTCAGCAAACAGAGCTTTAAATCTATACTGAATAAGATATATATATATAGGTATATTTGTTTGTTGTTGAGAGCAGTGGTGGCCGAGTGGTAACGGCCCCGACTTACGGTCGCGGGTTCAAACCCAGCCAGGCGTATTACTTTGTGTAACTTATTTCATCACTACTGCTCTCAAAACGGTGAAAGAAAACATCGTGAGGAAACCGGCATGTCCTAGAACCAAAATATTGAACACATGTGACATTCACCAATCCGCACTGGGCCCGCGTGGTAGATTACGGCCCATTCCCTCTTCTTTCCTCTCCTAGAGAGGAGGCCTGAGTCCCAGCAGTGGGAACATTAAAAGGCCGATATGCTATTTGTTTGTAATTAATTAACTCAAAAACTACTGGACCGATTTTAAAAATTCTTTCACTAGTAGATGATACTTTATCGCTGAGTGAAATAGGCTAAATATTTTCTACTTTTACGCGGACGAAGCCGTTGGCACTAGCTAGTTACATTTGATGATATTTTAAGAAATCAATCAATTACTCGAAGTAATGCATGAATACAATCTTGAAAAAAACTTACTATAGTATAAATTTCACATAGTTGAATTCAACATCTAACTACTTACAAACACTATTCGACAATCTATACATATAATAAATCTGTAGAATTTTTTAGTTGTGCGCGCATCACGTAAAATGTATGAAATCGATGTCGATAACTTTGATATATTAAAATAGTGTGTAATTTGATATGTTACTTAGGCTTTGTTTCATCGCAATCGTTTAACTATATCGAAAGATATACTACATTCATTGACTGTTAGGTGGTACTAAGTTCGCTGGGTCAGCTAGTCTATACTAAAATATAAAGAGGTAATCTCTGAAAGTACCTACTTAATCGATTCTAATAATTCATTCACTAAAATATAGCTGCACTGTCCCTAAATGCTATAGATTATAATTTATTTTCATATCATGAGTTTTGCGGGCGAAACCACTGATAGAAGATAGTTTTTAGGGTTCCGTACCTCAAAAGGAAAAAACGGAACCCTTATAGGATCACTTTGTTGTCTGTCTGTCTGTCTTTCAAGACCCCTTTATCTCGGGAACGCGTGAAGGTATCAAGTTGAAATTAAAGCCATATACTTAGACCTGCAGTCTCTTGAAGCTAAGAAAAAATCAAACTTCTGAGATAACGAAAAAAAAGATACAGCCGTTTGTGTCGCAAAAAAACGTATATTTCGAGAGAGCCAAAATTCATAGGATACTTCCCGTTGACCTAGAATCCTGAAAATTGGCATGAAGCAAGGTCTCATAGCACAATTAAAGGAAAAAGTCTGAAAACTGTTGTTACGTCACAAAAAAAAAAACTTTTTTGCCTTTCGCAAAAATCTTCGTAATTAAATTTGGTCATTAAACTCTCTCTCAACATTAACTAAACCCTCGGTGCGCGAGTCCGACTCGCACTTGCCCAGCTTTTCAATAATTAGATTGGTAGGCGGCATGTCATCTACTCATAAACACTATCGATCAAAATGACGTAAAGAGAATTTATTCTTCTCAATCATCAGAATATCTTAAAAATAGCCGCGTTAAAATAGTCGAATCAAGCGGATATGAGTAATTTGTTAATGCTGGATAACTCATTAGTGAAATCTGGATTATAAAAGAAATACATGACGCACATAACCGCTACATGTTTACATTTATAATACGGTTTCAGCATAAAAAATGTTGCTATCTCCAAAAAACATCTAATTTGCACTCAATCTTCGTATAATCAAGATATAAATTATGAAAATTATATTTCTCAGACACTGTAATATGCCATTTGCACAAATTGTTAGTCACTTACTGTATATCTTTCTAAATCGGATCTTCTTATAATTTAATTTTACCTTCGTTATACCAAAATTATAGTTTTAATGAAAATTCATTGCATTTCTTTTAATTTATTTCTACAATAAAGTTATTCTAACATACTTGCTTCATCTTTAACACTTACGAAACAGATCAAAGATGGATTCTCTTTGATAGTGTTTTACGAGCATTTAACAATAACAATAATTATCGCTCTTCGCTTGTTATTTGGGCCACGCGAATTATTTCCTTAGGTTGGTACATTATACAAGTCGGGTCAGGCCATTGCAACATTGTAATAACACATGTCATTATGTTATAATTGTTGTAAAAAGTATTATTAATTTATTATTATGTTGTTGTTTTATGGCGATTTGTTTCCTAGTGTTGGTTTTAATTAGTAATTAGCAACATTGTTGCTGTGATTAATTGTGATTGAATATAATTTTGTTCAAGTTAAGGCTAAGCACATACTTCACAAAGTGCAAAGCTAATCCTGCAGTTTATTTAAAAAAAAAATCGTTTTTAATTATTAGGGTTCAGAGTAAAGAATAGGCTGAGGGAATTTTAAAAAGAGTTACCGTGACCCTAGAACACAAAAGGCAAATAGAGAAACACAGGTATTTTTAGTCACTAAAAATCTAACTCTCCGTCTAATTCATTTCTACTGGTAATTTCTACTGGTCAGAATGGAGTGCATTCTGACCAGCCCCCTTAGCCAAGTTACAACCGTTTCGTTTCGATTCTCTTTTCGTCGATCGTCTCGAGTAGGCCACGCCTCCGATTCCTTTATTCTGACGTCATCTCAACGCTCAGTCACGCGGTCAGAACAAACGAATAGGAGGCGTGGCCGACTCGAGGCGATCAACGAAAAGAGAATCGAAACTAAACGATTGTAATTTGGCTATGGGGGCTGTAGAAATTATTTGATGATGTTCCACCTCAAAAAAATGCAAGGAATGGGACTTGACCCAATTTACAATTTTTTAGATTGTATGTTTTTTTATACATATTTGCCAAATCCTGACATGCATTTTTACTGATTGAAGTGCTAGTGGATTCTGACTGTAACAATTTTTCCTAATCAATGGTACATGAATCATGACCCGTATCACCAACGATATCAATCCATAATTCATTTTCTCATCTAGACCAACTGACTAGTTAAAGAAATTTTGACTAGCCAGTTGGTCTAGTGGTTAGTGGCCCTGACCGCTATGCCGGAGACCGTGGGTACAACATAAAAAGCTTGTTGTATGCATGCAAATATGCATGAAAAATGCTTGGAATATGCACGAAAATTGGCAGAATATGCGAAATTAAATCATAAATTTTAGGAACCCAAAAAAGAATAAAAGTAAGTTTACATTTTTTTTACTTCAAAATCAGCATAAAATTAGTAAATTATCCTTTGATAGGCGATAATGGGTACAGTAACTTTACGTGACATTAAAATTATTTAATATAAAAACGTAAACAATCAAGTATTGTTCCAAATGTTCAGTGGTAAGATTGTGTCTTCGATCATTTAAAATATTTTTAAAAGTGGAAAAGGTTCGCTTTACATCCAATGAGGTAACTGGGCAGAATTTGAACTTGGGTGCTATGTTAGCACTTATAGATTCTAGCAAAAGTTCTGTCAGAGAAATATTGTAAATGCACCGATAATATGCATCATAACTAGATCTTAGGTAAAATATGCTATTACTGCTGAGGATAGCTTAAATATGCAAATGCATATAATCCGGTCCCTACATACTTTAATAATTATAGCACAAGTTCTGCTGAAGTGGCAGTGGGCAGGGCACATTGCTCGTAGAACGGATGGTCGATGGGGCCGAAAGGTTCTAGAGTAGCGACCGCGCACCGGAAAACGCAGCGTTGGTAGGCCTTCCACAAGGTGGATCGACGACCTGGTGAGAGTCGCGGGAATGCGGTGGATTCGAGACGCACAGGATCGGTCGTTGTGGAGACGCTTGGGGGAGGCCTATGTCCAACAGTGGACGTCTTTCGGCTGAAATGATGATGATGATGATGATGAAGTTCTGCTTAGTTTGAGACTAGATGATATTGTGTGAAAGTTATGGAATATATATTATATACATACCTATATTCATTCATTCTCTGGTCACCTACGACTACGACTAACAAAAAGGTCAGCTCCCATGAACCCAAGTAATGACAAATAATTATAATTGAAACACACCGTTACGTACAAAAACTTTCTAACCGTACTTTGATTTAGTTAATAACTTGTATACAGATGTTTATTTAGTTCGCAATTATTTATTATTTGTTGCTTTGTAAGTAGGTGGGCACGGTAATGATTCCAATTTAATTGTAGATGGTGGTCCGTGTTCAGATTGAGAGAGTTTTTAGTTAACGAATAAAAGAGAAGTTTTTTTGTTTATGCTTCGTTAGAATGTAGGTTAAGGTTTAATGAATTTATTTCTAACTATCTGCTGCCATCGGCTTCGCCCGTGTTTGTCATCATCACAGCGGAAAGACGTCCACTTCTGGGTCACCACAATGAACGGTCCTGTGCATCTCGCATCTATCGGACTCCCGCAACCGTTTCCAAGTCATCGGTCCACCTTGTAGGAGGCCTTGCAACGCTACGTCTTCCGGTACGTGTTCGCCATTCCAGAACCTTTCGGCCCCAACGGCCATCCGTTCTGCGAGCAATATGCCTTTGCCATTTAAGTTTGGCGATTCTTCGTGTTATGTCGGTAACCTTGGTTCTCCTGCGGATATCCTCATTCCTGATTCGATCACGCAAGGAAACTCCGAGCATAGCCATTTCCATTGCCCTTTGGGTGACTTTAAGTCTTCTGATGAGGCCCATTGTAAGCGACCACGTTTCGGAGCCATACGTCATCACTGGCAAAACACACTGGTCATAGACTTCCGTCTTGAGACACTGTGGTATATTGGACGAGAAGATACCGCCTGCGTTAAAGTAGATAATTTTCCCAAGGGAACCCGAAATTCCTGTGTTAAAAATTCTGTGTGCTATTCCAGGACATGGTCTACCCGTGGGCCAAATTTTATCCAAATCCGTTCAGCAGTTCGAGCGTGAAGAAGTAAGAAACATACTCACACACATAAATACAAATGCTATCTACTACTATACAAACTTTCGCCCATATGATATTAGTGTGAATAGTTTGGATTATAACCGGAAAATAATATTATTAATATAAAATTATGCTCACGATAAACTTCGGTGACTTAAAAATATTAAGTTTAATTTTACTTTTTTCCATGTTTATATTTTGTTATTATGAGTCAGAACATTTTACTATGGGATCAAAGGAACCAGGGCTAAATCAAACATACGAATACATTATATATGTAATCCGCAAAGATTTAACTAGATGTCAGATCAATGAACTTCCTTACAATTTACTATATTATTATATGAGCAAGAAATCCCAATGTAATTTATTAAAAAAATCAACATTCTATATATTTTAAAGACACAAAAAAGCAATGAAGTTATTCGAAGCTGTGAAAGGTTATTACAACATACCGTAATTAATTACCAGAATGTAACAAAAAATAAATCATCACCACCGAAAAAAATTCTAATACATTTCAATGTACACATATCACAATATGAACATAGTTCGGGAGCTGTCTACCACGGCAGAGTCATTACCCGTTTTGTTAATACCGCATCGCTCTTTTGTTATTTTGACACAGGAAGTTATTAAAGCAATTAACTGGGGCACAGCTCCTGAGCTATTATCATCTCTAGAGTGACGTGTTAATGCCCAAACGCTAGTGATGAGGTCGTATCGAGACTATGCGGAATCGATCGAGTATCGAATTAATAATAATAGCTGAACATGTCGACCTTCAAGGTTAAGCATTGCTTGAAGAGGCAGGTCAATTGATGGGTGATCTTACCATACCGAGATTCCCCCATTCTTCGGAAAGCACGCTAAACCGTTGGTCCCATCTGTAATTTGTAGATCTTTAACAGTCGTTACGGGTAATCAGAAGCCTGGAAATCTGGCACCAGTCTTGCCAAAGGCTTGCCAAAGGCCCGCGCGCCTCCAGGAGATGTCAGCAAACCGAAGGGGCCCAGCAGGGTCGAAGCCTACTGGAGCCAAGGGTCTGATTCTGAAAGGAAGACTCGGCCCTGGTACGAAAGGCAACGAAGGAAAAGGAGTGGGTTTTTAGTCAGTAAAAGTCAGACACTATCTCCGCTCCGCCCAAGAGGGGGGGATGTCATAGGATGATTTTCCCACCGAAAAAAAAAGTCTTGCCTAAGGGTTGTCGTTGTTACCAAATTTCTGGATTGTAGAGGTCAGATAGGCAGATATGCAGTCACTCCATATAAAATACAGATACTCAACTACATTCAGTTAGACTAAAAACCGATCCTACATGAAACATATTTGGAAATGTGGGAATTGTTTGAGAGAGTTACCGCGGCTCTGAAACGCTAAGGGCAAATGAAGGAACATGAGTGGGTTTTAGTCAGTAAAAGTTTGACAGTCCTCACTACGCCAAGAGTGGAAAAAGTTATTCGATGATTTTCACGTTAAAATAAAACTGTTGGGAAAAAGCAAAGCAGACTGATTGGTCAGTCAAGAAAAAGAAAAAGATTAAGATTTTTAAATACTTTTCTTAATTTTTTACCAAAAGGCTGTGAATTATTTGATGGTGATGAATGACTGATTTGTTCATGATACTTTTTGAATAAAAAAATATAATTAACTAAGAATGGTTTTTAGACCAGTAACTATTATCAGTCTTCTTTATTTAACGAGATAGAACCAATATTTAATTTTTTTTTCGCACTTCAAATAGTTTTTTTCTTTATTGTTCTTCTTTTTTTTACTTTTGATAGATTCACGCTTGACCACTATCTCACCAGATGGAAACTAACAGTTTGGTCGACGATGGAGCACGCTTGTCTAGAAGTAACCTATTAACTCTTGACTTAAAGACCCCCAGGTCATAACTATCAGGGAACGCAGACTCCGGTAGGCAATTCTTTTTCTTAGCGTGTTTCCAAATGTTTTTGTGGATAGGTGGGACGTCTAGTCTTCTTACTTCTCCATGATGGGTTCAGACATACACCCCATCACTCTTAGATGTCTACTTACCTTAGGAATTGACAAGAAGTGGCCCAGGGCCGAGAACAATAAACAGAATGAAGGGAAACTTTCGCCCAGCTATCTGACAGTACAGGCTGGATATAATAATATAGGTAAGTATATACAGTTTGTTTAATCACATAATTTTTTTTGATATATTTCTTTAGTTACCTATATTCATTATGTGTAGATTTAATAATAAAATGATTAACGCACAGTCCCATCACTAGTCTCATCTCAAATTATATCGGTTCTTTAATTTTCAATCGGAATGAAAGCTACTGTTCGATCACAATGCACTCTCTCATATACACTATGGACATAATTGATAGTCATACAGCCTTAACAATAGTGAAATCATTCACATACGTTATCCTAAAACCAACTTTATTTAGAGGGTTACAAAGTAGGTTTTTAATTGTGGTTTATGGACGACGGTATTCAAAAAATAACAAGTAAGCTTAAGTTGCGTGGCTCCTGTACTTACTCAGTCTAATTTCTTAGAAGTCGTTATTATTGTTTCTCATGATTAAATTTCTTTTTTGCTCACAATGGAATCACGAAGTGTTCCGTTTATTTTGTATGTGGGATGCTATTAAGTTGTTTCATTTGACATTTTTTTGGCTTAAGAATTAAATAGAGAATTGTGGGCTCCAATAGAAAAATCTTTGTAATTTTAGGTCATTGTTGTAAGTATCGTATTCTTAATACACAGTTTTTTTTTTTATAAAAATAAATTAATATTCAAGCAATTATTTTCGAATGGACACATTAGGAATTAAAAAAAAAAACTCATAATGTGCGATGCTATTAGGTCGGTTTATTTAACATTTTTTTGACTTAATTAAGATATTTTTATGAAAGAAAAGAAAGAAAGAAATTATTTGTACCTCACACATACAGTAAAATTTAAAAAAAAAACAGTAGAATACATAGGAATTAAAATATTGTAGAATTAAGTTATGGGGATTTATCTAAGGTATTATGGGCTTGAATAGAAAAATCTCTTTATTTGTTGGAAGTATCTACTGCCTCTTAAGATACAGGTTATCTTAGTTTAACTGTAGGTAACTGTGTACAAAATTCAGCAGCGAAGTTAGCATTTTGTTAAGCAGTGTATACTAATGTATGTTTATTTTTGACAATAAACTATGATTATCGTGTTCTTAATACACTAAAACTGTGTGCATGAGAATTATTCTTTCATTTCTTGATAAATTGACAATCATTCAAGCAATTTTTCTTGCAATTGACACCTTAGAAATCAACAAGCAATTAAAACGTCTTTTATTATTCCTTTTCCAATTACGTGTCATTATCCCGGAGAGATGAGAGGCAGGATGCGAAATAAAATATAGCAGCATAATAATATATGAGTGTTATAAAATAATTGAAATAGGTACCTACCTACGTAGTGCTTAATTTATTGTTACGGACATTCTTCCTCAGAAATCGAAGAAGAATGAGTATTGCCATTCAATGTGGCAATGACACCAGTGTTCTATGAAGAATTCTTTGCCTCCCCGCCCCCTTGGACCCCTCCTTTTAAATTAGCTTGTCTATCCATACATTACAAATAAAAAAGATTTGTATTTTTGTATCTCTGTTTGTACTTAATGAATAGTTAAACTCAAAACTACTGGACTGATATTAACAATTCTTTCACTAGTAGTATACTACTTTATCTCTTCCTAGAGAGAGGAGGCCTGAGTCCCAGCAGTGGGAACATTAAAAGGCTGATTATGCTATACTACTTTATCACTATAAGTGTGATAAAGTAGTAGACATTGGCTACATATGTTCGCCGGCAGAAGCTAGTAGTTTTTAATTTCCCAGTCTGTATTTATCTGTAAATAACTCATTAATAAATTCCCTCTTTTAACATCAACTATAACTACCAAAAACGAAACAAACTCAAATATTATGCTGACAGTTTTGGGTTTTTCGTATAGTGCCATTCCCAACCACCATCGTGTGAACCACACAAGTGCTAGGCGCGAACAAAGAAAGCAACGTGTCAATTAAACATAAACTTGGTTTTTTTCCCTCAGTAACGAAGCGTAATGCAATTATTCGTAATAGCAGGATGATGTACGCGACACAGCCAGACGACGCCCAGTAATCAGTCACACAATTAAAATGTCGTTACCTCCACTTTTAGGGTTCCGTACACTTATAATAATAAATCCGGAAACTTATTGCTAAAAGCAAACGCTTTTAGCAACGCTTTTAGTAAACACGCTTAGGATCTAAACGTCGTCCGTTAGAAATCTGGAATTTTCGAATTTGGAACTCGAATTCAGATTTAAATCGGAAGCAGTGCGCAATCACTCTGCTTTCACTGTCTATCTATCTATCCGTTTGTCCGTCACAGAGCTTTATATTTGAAACAGTAATACGACTTGATTTTTTGCTTATCACCTATTACTATTGTCACTATCATTGATAGATAAACAATAAAAGTAAATGTTAAAAACATATAATAGGTAAATAATTTAAATTACTAATAAACGAAACATATTTTATAGGAGCTCGCAAAACCTAATGTGCGTACCATTGACCTGGAATCATGTAATTTTACAAGATGTAAGTTCTCTTAATTGTACGGAACACTTCAACTACACGGACGACTGGCAATTAACCAGTTTTTTTTATTACACCTACCAACGCAACTTTAATTATGTCGGGATAAAAAGTGAGTGAAAAAAGTGCGATTAACCAAGAAAGGTATATTGAAAAAAAGTTGGTGACGAAAATTAGTTTCGTCATCTCGCAATCTAGATTGTGGTTTCATTTAATTGGTGCGCGTCAAGTTAAGGCCCTTGCTCCCATTTAGTGACATTAAACAGTGGCTTTCTGAAGCCTATTCCTCTGTAACGGCTGCTTTAATAGATTAGAAAAAAAATTTGTTATAGATTCATAATATATAATATTGTCAACATATGATTTTATTTTGTATGACTAATACTTTTGACAAAAAAAAAATAACAACATAATATTTTTTAGCTTGTTTTCCCTACTCTTTTCAAACAGCTTTAATCTTTAGAAATACGTTTACACAAAAAAAAAATGCTGTGTTCTTCAGATTGTACATAGCATTTGTAAATCAATCAATATTTCGCATAGAAAATGGTTTTAACCTTTTGAGTGCGTAATTAGAGACACAATAGTAAGACAATGGCGCGTGAACGCCGGCGTTAATGCGGGGATCAACAGCTTACAGGTCAGCGGAGCTCTAAGCGGGCGCAGGCGGTAGTACGAATATGTGTGCATTTAACTTCGGGCAGATGTTCAAGGGACTACATGCCTTAAAGATAAAGTTTGTGTAATAAAGTGTGATGTTGTTTTTAAAGTGAGAATTCTTTTATGTGTTGAATAATTATAAGGCATGCAAATTGGTTTATGGTTCTAATCAGGCAGTGTTTACAAGACCATTACGTACTTCCCATAAAAGTTTAATTTAGGAGGACATGGAGATGTGAAGGCCGCGGGAATGGAATGGAGACCGCTCGGCTGCCGATCGATGTGATATGCATATGTCCATTAGTGGACGTCTTTTTACTGAAATGACGATGATGATTATGATGAGTACCTACCTAGATGCCTAAGAGCAGGTTGTGCCTAGGCCACGACCTGCTCTTAGGCCTAACGACCCCTTTATAGGCCGCCGGTATGGGCGCCGTCGCTGCGAAAACGACCGGTAGCCAAGCTGAAATCATGCTTGAAAGTCATGGCCATCCGGATAGTGCGGGGATACCGCACGGTTTACCGCGAAGCGGCGAGCCTCCTTGCTGGCCTACCACCGTGGAATTTGGAGGCAACAGTCCTTGCACGCATGCAAGATCTGCGCGTGGTGTCAGACTTTTACTACATAAAACCCACCTGTGTTCCTTCAGTTACCCTTCCGGTCCAGTGTCTCGGTAACTTTTTTGAACAATTCTGCAACCCTGGTAGCGCCCAGATACACTGAAGATATTATAGAGCTCATAGTCCGATGGGACGGCAATTCGACATGATCGGAGAGAGATCAGGCGCAAGACGCGCCAACAGCTTTAAGTGCTTTCCAAGTCAATGGGTAGCTCGCCGTCCGACCGTCCGGTAACCGTCCCGATCGAGCCCAAGTCGTCGACAGCGCGTATTGATCCACGCGCGCCTCAAGATGTCAGTAAACCGTAGGGGCCCAGCAGGGTTGCAGCCTAATGGGGCCAACGGTCTGCTTCTGAAACGAAGACTCGGCCCTGGTATAAAAGACAACAAAGGAACAGGAGTGGGTTTTTAGTCAGTAAAAGTCTGACACACGCTCTCGCTGCGCCCAAGAGTGAGGGATGTCATTGGATGATTTTCCCAACGAAAAAAAAAAGTCAGGAATATCACCAACTTCCTAATTTCGGGTAGCTATAGAGTAGATAATTCTTAATAGAAAAACTCAATAGCAAAATGTGCTAAAATCTAATCAAGAGGACACTAGTTTTGGTAGGAGTCAATGTTGTCCCTCCATCTTCGTCTTGGTCTGTCGCAATGTCATATATCAATTATCGAGATATCATAAAATTCGATTCGATGCATAAATTTGAATGAAAAGTAATACTGTATTTTAAAGTTAATTAATTGTTACCAAAAATGGAACTCCAAGTTATAAAAGTGATAAGTTTTCATATAAAGACACATTATATTTTATTTTTATAAGCAAAATAATGCTGCCACATTACAAAACCTATAAAATTAACCCATGAATAGGCAGAACTAATTTAAAACAACCTGCTGTCACAGAATCAATTAACCCTATACGCGTCAATACTAATTCCGAACAACAGTTGTTTTTGAAACAACAGATGAGTAAGAACGGGTTAAATTACTCGTCCAATTTCGTTGATAATTCGAGGAAGTGCGATGTGACATAATTTTGTAAAAATTATACCCTTTCTGTAATTATATGGTATGCTTACCCCCTTAGAGTCATCTGGTACTGGCTTAATGATGTCTGCGGTGAAGAATCTTAAGGTTGACTGGGTTTGCTAGTTTTAAAGTATAGTTGTTAGCAAGTATATTCTATAACGATTATGGATTCACACTATATTTTCGGTTGAAAATAATTGGGTTGAAGTCAGATGGCAGTCAATTCGTTTTTGATGCGCATTTAGTAAGCTAACGTACTTAAAGACGGACGCACGCACTATTTTCTTCGGGTTGGCCAAACTTCAACAATATTTTTATCTATTTTCTTTCGTTCAGTTCATCCATGTTACCACGGCTCAGAAACGCAAAGGGCAGCTTAAGGAATATCGGTGGGTTTAGACAGTAAAAATCTGACACTATTTTTATTTCATGCAGAGCGACTCCTTTATTAAATGATTTCTCAAAAAACACATGCTGTTTTTTATTAGCTTTTATTTACTTTCCACCTGTATCGATGTTTGTCTCTCATCAAATCTTACAAATTAAATTTGATCCACTTCCCGATTACCGATTGAGCTAAAAGTTTGCATGTATGTGTAAATCAGATGACAATGCAAAATTAATATGACAAGGAGCTGATCTGATGATGGAACAGGAAGGTGGCCATAGGAACTCGGTAGTTAAACGACACAACCCGATCGAGTTTGGCCTCGTTTGATCAGTCTTGACGAGTACTTTAGTGCTAGATTGTAACCACGGTCTGATGATGGAGCTGAAAGATGACCATAGGAACTCTATTGTGTTTGATCTTTTTGGAATAATCTTATTTTATATATCGCGCTATTTTTTTTATGTGGGAAAATCATCTAATGACAAATCCCGCTCTTGGGCGGAGCGGGAGATAGTGTCAGACTAAAAACCCATGCGCTATAAAAACTTGCTATGAAAAATTGTTTTACTACTGACGTGCATCTTTTGAAGATAAAAAATACATGACATTAATTACAAATTTAAAAACAAGTTTTCATTCAAATATATTAAAAACTGCACAATACGTTGTGAAGTCCATATTACCAAGAGGTACTAAATATGAAATGATCCGTCTACGACTTACACTACAGTACCATTTCATAATCCTAATCATAATTCCACTGATTATCTCGGCTGTCACTTCAGTCAACACCGAGATACCAAACCGGACCGATCACAGATTATGTTTGTACACTTGTAGGCTCCCTGCAAACGATCAAGGGACAGTTTACATAAGTAATTAGCCTTGTCATACAGGAACGGCTGTTGACAGATTGCGGGACGAATTAGTTCCGTGTGTGTCCGGACTTATTTGCTTACGTGCTACGTCTCGTAGCCTCGTAGCATTGCGCGTAGCAAATAAATAATTGTAGCGTTTTAATTACTTTTTTTGTGGTTGATGAGCACTTATTTTAACTTTTCCTTTTTTAAATTAAATGCAATTTTTTTAATTATGTTTTACAATATTAATCACGTGAAAGTTTATATGTGTGTGGGTTTATGTTTGTTACTACTACACACTCAACGGCAGAAGGAATTTCGAACAATTTCATATATCTTTCAGCTGAAATGATGATGTTGAGAAACTTCGTATCCCTGGTCAAGAACTCATTATACATTAATAGTTCCTAATTTGGCACACTTCTATAATGGATTCTTCCACCCTCATAAATCTAGTGAACAAACAAATCAAGCCAAATGAGACACAAAGACCAACAACAACAAATTATTGTGAACGAACCTAATTTGCTAACTTTTTATATATTTTCCTCGGTCGCGTCTCAGGGCTATTAATATGAAGCCTTGTTTAATATCTGACATCTGTTACAAAAACTTTTATTATAAGACTAATCCATTGCACACACACATGTATGCTCGCGTATTTTTCCCACACACACATCCAAATAGACTTACACACACATACGCAACTGTCGACACTTAGTTTAGCGTCCTTTGAGGCAACATTGTAAGTAACCGTTTTACTAACACGTTATTTCATTGTTGTTTTTTATCAACAATAAGTTTTGAACTAAGGTTAGCATTAATTAAAACCGTATTTATGACTGTGTTGTAACTTGGAATAAATTAATAATGATGAATGTTTAGTATTGAGTTTTTTATGGCTGAGTAATTATTAAGGCTATTTTAAGATTGGTTCTTAACGAGTATTTATCGGCTTAAGCAAAAAGTATTAAAAAACACCAAATAATTAATTACACATCAGTATTATAATCATAATAATTTGATTACGGGTTTAGAACCTTTTCCGCATAATTAAATCGATTAATCAGCCGGCATTACTGAGCACACCGACTGGTAATGTACATTATTATTATTGTTTATTCACTATTTTAAATATATCTATAAATTATATTTTTAAATATTTCAATAAAAAAATATAAAAAATAGTGTCCCACCGGTATCGGGAACAGGGTCCAAGCTTCCGGCGGTCAGAAAAGAACCTCCTAACAATACGAGCCGTGTCCAGGAGTACCGCTTTCTGGATCAAGCCCTTGATCCAGCCGCCTAACGCGAGCCTCCTAAGGTGTTGGTCGAGGCTCTTGGCTATTAAGCCATTGGCTGACACGACTATCGGTACAATGATCGCCGAGTCTACATCCCACATGTCGACAACCTCGCGAGCCAAATCAATATACTTGATTTGTTTGTCTTTCTCGGCTTTCACGAGGTTCTCGTCATGCTGAACGGATATATCAACAATCATTGCACGCCTCTCTCTTCGGTCCACCACCATTATATCAGGCTTATTGGCTACAATAGTCCTGTCAGTGATGATGGACCGATCCCAGTACAGCGTGATATCGCCATTATCGAGAACTGGGTCGGGCACATACCTGTAGTATGGCACCTCCGATTCCACAAGAGAGTACTTCAGAGCAAGTTGCTGATGATTATTATTATTATTATTGTTGTGTTTGTTTTGTAGATTATATTTTTTTTATCAATAATAAAAAATATAAAAATCTGCACCCATTTTTATTTAATAACGAAATTATCCAGAAAAACTTGTCACGCTGTGGCCCTTACAAAAATTCTTGTCACTTCACCTGTCAAAAATGTCCATCAGTCCATCTTACGTCTCGCCACGAAAAACTTTCAGCCCCCTACTTACCACACTGCTGCCACCCGCCGGCGCCCGCTCTCATCTACCACTTCTTAATTAACTTAGCGTATATAACGAAAGATGGTCTCATTAAGATAACACCGTAACTTTCAGGCTAACTTGACTACTTAGCGCGTCTGTTAATGCCTCTGTAAAGTTGGTCGGTATCGTTTGCTAACTTAATTAGCGAAGTTAGTTCGTTTTATGACGATGTAACAGATGTTGTGACAATGAGCGAAAGTTTTTGTGTGTGTGTGTATGAGAGAGAAAATATTCGGTTATTTTTTTTTAATTTGTTTCCACATTAATTTGTGGTATATTATTATACTTAAAGTCAACCATGATAATGAAAAGAAGTCGTAAAAACTAATACTGAGCCTACTGGAGCCAAGGATCTGCTTCTGAAAGGAAGACTCGTCCCTGGTATGAAAGGCAACGATGGAACAGGAGTGGGTTTTTAGTCAGTAAAAGTCTGACACACCCTCACGCTCCTCCCAAGAGCGAAGGATGTCATAGGATGACTTTCCCACTGAAAAAAAAAATTGGTACCTATTACAAAGGCAAAAGTTTCTGAGTGTTGTGTGTTTTTTTGTTAATTCTTCATCCTCTAACGGCTGAACAGATTTGGATGAAATTTGGCACACTGGTAGGCTACGTTCTGGAATAGCATAGAAAGTAACCTATGTGTTATTGTCTATCCTGACAGTAGATATATTCCTATGGGACAATTTTCAACCTTAACGCGGGTAAAGTCACAGAATATTATGAGGAGCTCATTTTTATAACAACAGGCATATAAACCCATTATATAAACCCAAACACAGAGTCCGTATTTACAGTACCTTGCTACTTCTTGGAAGTTCTTTGTGGGAAAAACCCAAAAATCGTTTTCCCAACCCCCAAACACCATCTAGTTATCATGTACAAATTTTAATTTTCCTTTAACAAAATTTTTTTCCACAAATTAGGAATAACTCCTATATCGTAGATGTGGTTTCAAACATGTACACATATACAAACGCACAGATTAACTTTGACCAAAAAACAACAACAATAAATTACAATTCCAAATCACCCTGTCTACAAAAAACAATCTAATGGAAACACTCAATAACAATTATCTCAACACGGGAATCGAACCCAGGAGTCATGATCAACAACACCTTTCGACCATTCGAACAATGGCTAGTCACAAATTCCAAACTACAAATCCTTACAAAAAATAACATTAATCATCATAGGATTTAATTAAATACACACTGTGTAAGGTCAAATGGACACACTAATTATAATTACCGAGAACCGTTTGTCTAATTTATAAATGCCGAAATGTATGTTTACAAGCGCCGAAAAAATAACAAGTTTTCCTCTTGCTAGGAATCAGAGATGAAAAACGGCTGATCAATAGTAATAGGTATCAACCAGGTATTTTATTGTTATCCGCAGGAGAACCAAGGTTACCGAAATAGCCCGAAGAATCACCAATTTTTAATGACAGTGGTCAGGGCACATTGCTCGCAGAACAGATGGCCGTTGGGTCCGAAAGGTTCTGAAGTGGCGACCGCGCACCGGAAGACGCAGCGTTGGAAGGCCTTCCATAAGGTGAATAGATGAGCGGGCGAGGGTTGCGGGAATCCGATGGATGCGAGACACACAGGACCGTTCATTGCTCGCATGATGTTATAGTCTATACTAATCATCATGAGCCTGGCTATTAACATAAAGATTTTTTCCAATCCGTCTGATAGTTCCAGAGATCAAAGGCGTTTAAACAAAAAAAAAACTTCTGCTATTTATTCTCTGTTATATTTTAATAAGCATAGATTTATTATTAGTTTTGTGTGTATTATTTGAAAAGAGATCGCGGTCCCAACTTCCAACTATATTTTTTTTGAGTAATATTTTCGGACCACAAGAAAAAAGTAATTAAAGTACATCCCCCCTAGCCAAGTTACAACCGTTTCGTTTCGATTCTCTTTTCGTCGATCGCCTCGAGTAGGCCACGCCTCCGATTCCTTTATTCTGACGTCATCTCAACGCTCAGTCACGTGGCCAGAACAAAGGAATAGGAGGCGTGACTGACTCGAGGCGATCAACGAAAAGTCCTAAAATACTACAAAAAAATATATATTTTTCTAGCTGGAAGTTAGGACCGCAGTCCCGATCGAAAGACCCACGACCCTTTGAAAATATAAACACAAATATTAAGAATGTAAGACGAGACGAGATAAAAGGCAGGTCTTTGACCTAAAGAAATTACAAGTGGCACCGACTCACTGGCTGGTCTTTCTATCTGGCACCGTACAAAAACAATCTAATTTAATTAGCTCGTTATGTACCACTACTGGGAAAAGGCCTCCCTCTCTCTTTTCCTCACACGTCTATCTTCTATCATCGCCAACCAGTCCCTCCGGTAAGAATCATGTAGATCTCCCCACCTTCGTCTTGATCTGCCGTGATATCACCTGGCTTTTAACCCCTCGGGCGCCAATAAAAAATAAACAAAAAAAAAGTTTTTCTGGATTTTTCTAGGAAAAACAAAGATATAGAAACCAAAAATTTCGGCAAAAAAAATCGTACAAACGTGTGTACAAAACGACAATTAAACGTTTTTCAAGGTCGTTCAAATTGTACAGACGTATGTACAAACGGCGCTCGAGGGGTGGGATTGAGTAACTCGGACGTCATCGTAAAGCCCCTGAGCGCACTACGGATTGCAAGCGCGACTAAGCGAGAAGTCCTAATTCCTAGATCGAGAATGATTTCATTAGTAGCCAAAGTGGCCATTACAATCGTATTACTTAATTAAATGGCTATAATTGCTAATTGGTTTTGATGGGTGGGAACTGGTACCTTTCAAAGAAAATAGCCATTATGTCAGCACTGCAATCAATTTTTCAACTAATTAGAAATGTTAATATATAGGTAAGTATATCACACTTCAGATAAATATTTTAAAGGCGAAAGTATATGTGTGTTTGCTACTACTTCACGCTCAAACGGCTGAACGTATTTGGATGAAATTTGGCACACGGGTAGACCATCTCCTGGAGTAGGATCGATACTTTTTATCTGGGAAGTAAATTTGTACCCTTGGGATAATTTTCTATTTTTACGCGGGGGAAGCCGTAGCAAAAGTTCTACAACTAACTTTATAAGTTCTAATCCTACTAATTACAGACAAACATTTATCTACGTTTGGTATACAAAACACTAGCTGTGTGCTTAGACAGTCCGGCAATAAATGTCGCCACTGCCCGTAGCGCCTCGATCTAATTAATATTTCCACAGACCATGGAATCGCCAAGATGGCAGAGACAAGTGGGTTTTATTCAATAAAAGTCTGATTCTCCCTCTTGCTCCACCCAGACGGGAAGAATTTATTTTAAAATACGTGTGAAAGGTTCGCAAGAAATCGTATCATCCATCGAATCGAATCGAATCCATCTCCGCAACAATTTGCGGAGTTAGAACAAAGGTCTACTAAGCAAAGACCCTTTTACATTAAGGGTAACCCGCGAAATACAAATCTAAAGGTTTTTGCAATTTGCAGCTTAGTGTCGGATAATAATAATATTTGCGGCAACGAAATGTGTGTATTTACCACACACAACTATACCTACTTATTAAAACCTTTCTAACAGAGATAAGGTAAAACGTCAAGTTTTTTTATTAAAATGGCACATTTTAGCTCTTCTCCAAATAAGTGAGTTATGTTAATATTTTTAATGAATATAATTATATCAATACATACATATCATTACCGCAAATCTATTTTTTTTTTTAGTTTACTAACTGATACTGAACTGCAAATTGCAAAAAACGCATGAAAATTTGAATTTAGCGGGCTGCCTTAAAGCATTCACCTTAAGGGGTCTTCGGGTCTTCATTTAGTTACCCGCAACTATTTTTATTGAAAGTTTTGACGATGCTATCTCGAACTGGGGCATGTCTAATATGTCTATGCTCTATGAATATTTCCTATGGAAGTAATGAATTGTCTATACTGTATGGGTACTTAACACTGTTGTGCAGATGGGTGTTTATTCTTATTGAGCGTCTTTTATCTAATCATACGAGTATGTAGGCTATAGTGTGATGGAATTATGTAGAAGAACCTCTGTCTGCTTGTATGTTTGTAAAGTTTTTAACACTAATCTGCTGAACAAATTGTTGAATAGTGTATAAATAAAATGTGGCTTGAAAATAACATAGGCTTTATATTTAAAAAAAAAATCAACGAAAATAAAACAATTAATGAATAAAAATAGGTCCTGATCCAAATGTTTTCGTTGTATTAGAGAAAATAAATTCATCATCATCATCATTTCAGCTAAAAACGTCCACTGCTGGACATAGGCCTCCCCCAAGTGTCGCCACAATTAACGGTCCTGTTCGTCTCGCATCCATCGAACTCCCGCAACCGTTACCAAGTCATCGGTCCACCTAGTAGAAGGCCTTCCAACGCTACGTCTTCCGGTACGTGGTCGCCATTCCAGAACCTTTCGGCCCCAACAAAAATAAATTATTAGTACTTAAATACTTTAAATAGTTTGTTAAACTTGATTTGTGTAGTATGAGTGGATATCTACGTGTGGATATCTAGTGGATTTTTCAACGTATTACGTACGATGAAGTTGTTAATATGTTGTGATACTTAAGTAAAACACACATAAAACCTACCAAGCAAAAGTGTTTTTTTTTTTTAAGTTTCGGATTTCATTCAATAACTTCTTCAGTATGGGTGGAGCCAGAGGAAGTGCCAAGCTTTTAGCAGTTTGCCCAGTTGCGTTTTGCGTTCTATGGCCACGATGACTACTTCGAACAATCCCAATCACCCATAGTTTTTACATTTGCTGGTCCCCAGGGTTTCAGTGGCACTCGGTTGGCGCTGCGGTTAAACAATTGACTGCTGCACTGCCTGTCGCAGATTCGATTCCCGCAAGGCGCATGGTACAAATTATTAATGTACTACTGATAATGGTTGTTCGGGGTCTGGCTATATTGTAATTGTAAGGTTACATGTTTTTCTAGAGTGGGGCTATGTTTTATATCTCATATAAAATGGTTTCAAAAAAGTGACTTCTCAATCTTAACATCAAATTCAACGTCAAGGCGATTGAATTATTGTGGTCTGCTGCAAGTAAACATAACTATTTACAATACGTTCCAAATAAGAATAGGCTCGATTTCCATGTTGTGACATCACGTTATACTGTCAAATCGAAGAATTAATAAGGTAAGCAAAACAAGAAATTTTTAAAATTTAATTTATTTACGAACTGTGAACGAAAATAGTTTAATCAGAATCCAGTTCTTCAATTTTGCTCATCTCTGAGTTCTTCAATTTTGCCCAATTTCTTGCGATTTGACAGTATGACGTGACGTCACTACATGGCAATCGATCCTATTCTTATTTGGAACGCATTGTAAATTATTGTGGTCTGCTGCAAGTATATCTACCTATTTACTTATCACAATTACGTTATCATTCATCAACAACCCTTGCGTCAAGAGTATCATACAAAAACTTAATACTATCGGGGTCCAATCAACCAACTTTCCTACCCAAGTTATTACAAGATTAATATGAATTCTAATCGAGTTTTCTCTCATTAAGTACTACGGTTACCGAGCCCTCTTTATTATAGTAGAATAATACAGGCGGGTAATATCGCGGTATAGTTACTTAATCAATTCCTTTGTTGGTAGAATCGACCCCCGTCGTAGTGGGTGGGGTTGATTAAGAAGAATATTGCTTGATTACGGACTTGAAGTATGGGCTTCATAGATGTCAGAAAAAAGTCCAGCGTTGGCTAGATGTGTCTTAAATGTTCTATAAGATTTTCATTTTGAGGATGGTATTGATAATGGATTGGCTCGGCTTTTGTTGTAGTGTTGGTTTTCAGACTCTTAACTTAACTACAAAATATAAAACAAAGTCGCTTTCCGCATCTGTCTGTTTATAATATGTATAATGGCGGTGATTTATTTCATGATATACAATGTGAACTGCGAAGTGATTATATAGTTAATACTGTGTTAACCACATTCACGTTCGTTTTAATGTTTTATCCGGATGTATTTTTACTAACCATTTTTATAAAGTGGGTAACTTAACTGAATAACTCCTCCTAAACTACGTAAGAGATTTTGATGCGGTTTTCACTTATGGAAAGAACATTAAATGTGGAAGATTTGTGTGTATTATTTGCACCCGATCAAAGCTGGGGCAGGTCACTAGTTTATTCTAATAATTCTGTCATTGGTTTCGCCCATGTGAAGATAGAAAAGTATCCCAAGGATAAATACTCCCGGAATAAAAATCCAATGTCCCTAGTCCTAGACATAGTGTACCCATGTGCCAATTTTCATTACAATTGGTGCAGCCGTTGCATCGTGAAGAAATAATAGATTTAAACTTTCGTCTTCATAATATTAGCGTGATTTATTATAAGGACCGAATCTCTGAAAGTTCTGATCCGATTAAAAAAATATATTTTACAAATATAAAGCTGTTTTTGAGTGACATAGAGTAACAAATTTTTATATTGGATTTGTTTCTGGCGTACAAAATAGCCTACCACGATTCCCGAGCAATTTTTTTTTTAAGTTTAGTTCTTAGTTCAGATGAAGGCAAAGAAGGAACAGGAGTGGGTTTTTTTAACCCCACACTAGGAATTATCTTGGATGCGTTCACTCTCACACACAGGACACTCAGACCCAGAACAACTTAACTGTAAGCCATAAAGAAAAAAGAAAAATATTTGTTCCGTACGGGAATCGAACTAATGACACGCAGCGCAACAGCCAATTGCCTGACCACTGCGCTACTTTCCAATTTTGTAATTCTGGTTAAAGAGCCGTTTGCAGTTTATTAAGATGGATACTCACCCTAATAAATCTCTTTCTACACGAGATCATAGTGGGCGGTAAACACGTTTCACAAAACAGCCAAGATTATCTAAGTAATCGAAATTCAACATCAAAACATAGAAACCAAACGCTATTCCAGATATCATTGTCACTTTCACAATGTTCCGACATCTGCATCGTCTTTCATACGCTCATAGCACGTATATGTGTGTGTAAACACGTGTCTGTGTGCACGTGTCTAATGAATGTCTCCATAGCATCGATGAATGTGTCTCTTCGATCCTTCGACGGCACTCTTTTACAACTAATGCCATCGATTTAGATACGATTACATATCGTATGTATCCGATTACGTTTCGCCTCTACCATATGGGCACCCTTAAACCCTCAAGTTCATAGCTTTATAAGTAAAATATATTTACTTTGATTGGAAATGAAATATACTTTTTTTTTTCA
Organism: Mythimna impura; assembly: GCA_905147345.3. Taxonomy (NCBI): domain Eukaryota; kingdom Metazoa; phylum Arthropoda; class Insecta; order Lepidoptera; family Noctuidae; genus Mythimna; species Mythimna impura. The sequence continues at coordinate 12,844,940 of LR990357.1, read as the reverse complement.
AATAGATGTTCGTTTGTCAAATTGATGATGTACTCGGGTGTCTAATGCGTGTTTGTAGTAATTTATTTTTGGTTGTATTTGACGATTGTAGGTATTCGGTAAACATGATTTATGTAGTGTAATTTGAATAATTGTTTATTAATTATTATTATTTAGGTACTTATTTTTTATCCAAATAAATTTACAGTTTTGCAAATCTGTTATTTGTAGGCTATATTATTGTAAGACAAAAGAATGATATATATCTGTAGCCGAACTTGTGATATGAAAGAAAAGGAAGCTAGTGATAGCATGAAGAGTGACAGGTCAGAATGGAAGAAAAAAACGTGTTGCGCCGACCCCAAATAACACGGGACAAGGGCAGGAAGATGATGATGATGATTATGATCTGTAGCCGAACTAGACAAAAGCCTGTATTTCGGCTATCAGCCTCAATCCCCTCAAATAATAAAAGTTAATATATTATAATTATGGCGTTAAAAATGTGTCTATGAGAAACGTGTCACAAAAATGTCTTTCATCATCATCATCATCATCATTTCAGCCGAAAGACGTCGACTGTTGGACATAAGCCTCCCCCAAGTTTAGCCACAATGACCGGTCCTGTGTGTCTTGCATCCATCGGATTCCCCTGACCCACACCAGGTCAACGGTCCACCTTGTGGGAGGCCTTCCAACGCTAAGTCTTCCGGTACGTGGTCGCCATGTGCCAAAATGTCTCTAACATATTATGTTGCAAATTAAACTGCCTGTTTCGACATAATCTAGCTACTCTGGATGACTTAAACTTTAAAAAAAAAACTTTTTTTTTAAAGATTCAGGCGGCGTCATCTTCAATGAAATTTGAACACTTTGTGCAAGTCATTTTTGACGTTGTGAAGATTGGTAATATTGTCGGTTTGAAAAAGGATGCCAATTGATTTTTTTTTTATTCATGATAGGTTCGCGCTTGACTGTTATTAAGAAAAATCACGTGCTTCGTTTCATCGACGTCACGGTAGGCGCAGTGGTTGAGTAATGACTGCCTGCGTGTCACCGGTTCAATTCTTGCACAGAATAAAAAAAATTATGGCCTGCAGATTATTGTTTTTATCCAGGTGTCTTGTGTTTATGAGTTTACATGTTTAGGAACGCACCCGTGTTATAAGAATAATTTCTAGTGTGGGGACAACATTTAAAAAGAAAACTAATGAGAAAGCAAAAGGTTAACCAATAATTCTTCATAAACTGAATGATCTAATGTTGGTTTATATATTTTTATATTGCTCTCTTGTAAAACAAACCACTGACTTACGCACTGCTAAAACTTAACTGACGATATATTTTTATTCATTAAAACTTTATGCACTAATAATAAAAAACTTAAAAAAAATACAATCGACTTCCATGTAAAAAAAAATACTAAAAAGTGCAAAATAACTTTAATTTCGGAAGTCGGTGTTTCTATAATAGTTTTGTCACTTCATTATTTAACCCCGACTTCCAAAATTAAAGTTATTTTGCACCTTTTAGTATTATTTTACATGGAAGTCGGTTGAAAAAAAAGTACCCCTCAGCCAATATTAAATACCTTATAGCCAGACTGTATCTTATGACAATTCTAATAATCCGAAACACGGTTAGATTACATTAATTTATTACAGAGTTCTGGTGCCTAACTTCAGGCTTCATCATCAGATGCATCACTGCTTACCATCAGCAAGGATCGCAGTCAAGCACAGGTTTATATCAATTTTAAAAAAAAGATTAGGTCGATATATCCCCCCTCTTCTTTCAGTCAGACATCGACTAAACTTACAAACAAAGCAATTTTACTTGTTACGACAGTTCTGCTGTGATCCTATGAGGAGTTCTGTTCCATATCTTCGAAGTTCATGATCAGATCATAACAATATTTCTATGGGACCAACTTGGAAGCATAACTTATCAATCAAAAAAAATATTTTCAAAATCGGTCCACCATTGACCTAGATATCGGTGAACATACATAAAAAAAATACATTTACCCGAACATAGAACCTCCTTCTTTTTGAAGTCGGTTAAAAAACTACAGAGGTATAAATACGGACCTATCAGAATTAAACCTTCTTTAATAACATCCTCCCTTTTTGTTAATTATATGTACAACTTTATCCTATCCGTCCGGTCCAGGATTGATTGGATCGATGGCCTGCTTAGAGGCTTCGTTCATAACAATATTTCTATGGGACCCATTTTGGAAGCATAACCTTTGTTTAAAAAAATAAAATTCATAATCGGTCAAAAATTGACCGAGAAATCAGTGAACATATATATACATAAAAAAATACATTCAGCCTAACATAGAACCTCCTTCTTTTTGAAGTAGGTTAAAAACAAAATTCAGTACAAAATGAAATTAAACAAGACAGAAAAAAATCAAATTTCGAACCAATTCAAAAAGAATCAGCCCGTTCGTTTTTGGCTGACTAAGCAATCTTTATAAATGAAAATTAAATACAACAGAAAAAAAAACAAATTACGAACACGTTCAAAAATAATCAGCCAGTTTGTTACCTTAACCAAAATTCCTTTAACAAAAAAAATACACATGCCAAAAAAAAAAACTTGCAATTTTCTTCTAAGGGTCCGTTCACATAATACCGTGTCCACCAAATGCGCACATGGCGATTACAACAAGCTCTTTTGTACTTGTCCTTATCTCACACTGTCTAACGACGTCCACTCATCTCAGGGCGACACAATGGTCGGGCGAATTGAAACTAGTGCGGATAGACAATACCGATTGCGTGGGGAATCGACCCGTCAAAAGCGAAGTAAATTGGGCTTAAGAAGTGTCGTGTTTAATCTTTCAGAAGTCTTTCAGGACTGAAAAAGGTAGTCTCGTTTTCTTTTTACTAAAACTGTATTAAATTATTGTGAGAAATAAATATTTACCTCTAATTACGGTATGTTTTTTTTTATTGTGGGAAGTCATCTAATTACTTCTCCCAGTCTAGGGCGGGGTATGGATATATAGTTTTTTTTTTTTTTTTTGTAGGTGGGAAAACCATCCAATGACATCCTTCGCTCTTGGACGGAACGAAAGGAGTGTGTCAGACTTTTACGGACTAAAAACCCACTCCTGTTCCTTCGTTGCCGTCCATACCAGTGCCGAGTCTTCCTTTCAGAAGCAGACCCTTGGCCCCAGTAGGCTTCGACCCTGCTGGGCCCCTACGGTTTGCTGACATCTCCTTGAGGCGTGCGTGGAACAGTACACGCCGTCGACTCGATCGCCGTCGACGATGACTTGGGCTCGGTCCGGACGATTACCGGACGGTCGGACGGCGAGCTACGCACTGCTCGCCGTCCGCAAGCCGGCGCCTACGGTGACCGAAAAACGGGATCAGGATCCCGGCGGCTGGGGCGTGAGGGTCGCTCCCTCGCGCGTGCACGTGCGGCCTCGTCCTTTGCTAGCATTACTGCTTCGCAGAAGGAGGCGACCGCCCTGCCACTCCTCTTCGCTTCCGACCATGGCCTATACCAAGGCCCGGCGCGAGAGGTCATTGCCACCGATCGCCCCCACCTATATATAGGGTGACTGGTAACCGCGAAAAAAATCAGCTGTTCAGTACATTTATGTTTGCCTAATGTACTGAACAGCTGATATTTTTTTCGCGATTTCGGCTTTGCTCCCATAATAAAAATTGATTGTTAACATGAGCACAATCACGTGTTTAAGTATCGTACACTAATTGCCAGTCATCCTATATAGATAGGGCTAGGGTTTTGCGTTGTACTTTTGCTAAGAAAAAGTATCGTGTGATACTTTCTTTATGACAACAATATAAATCAATACTTTAACGAGTCGAAACGGTTGACGCAGTGGTTGAGCTTGGCTGCTGCGTATCGTGGGCTCGATTCTCGCACAGAACAAATGTAATTATGTATTTGTATGAGTCTAAGTATCTTGTGTATATATGTTGGCGTATTTGTGATCATATGTAGGAGTAATTCCTAATGTAATGAAATTAGTAATTCGATTTATAATATTATTTAAACTTCTGGATAAGGCTCCATATTTTATCATTTTACAAAAATATGTTTTAACAACATATTTTTATAAAAAAAGTTTTAAAAATACATTCACTGAAATCGGAAAACTTACATCAAAAACATTAATGTAACACATTAATGTCTCAAGTAACAAAACACAAGCTTTCTCAATCTGCACTTGTATAAATGATTATACTGATATCGTACTAAGCCCTTATCTGGCCAACTAAGTCGCTAACGACGGCCACTCATCTCATGGACACAATGAATGGACTTAGTGATTGTTAGACAAAGCGGATTGTTGCGATTGTGGGGAATCGACCGGTTCTAAAGAGTGAGTGGGCCCTTCACGTTTAAGTGATGTATACAACTTTTTTTTTCTTTTTAAATAATGTAAGTACTTATCTAATTTTGTTTTAAGAACGGTATTGTAATTTAAACGTCTGGGTATTTTTTTTTTTATGAAAACAGTTGGATTACAGCAATTCATTGCTGAACATAGGTCATTCCAATTGCAAGTCATTCATCTCAATTCTCGGCAACTCTCATCCAGCTGATACCTAGCGAAGAAAGGCGCACCACCTAGCCTGAGGGCGGCTGGTTGCCAGTCTGCGATTTTCGACAGCTTTGATTATATCTATAATCATAAGCATGAACATAAGCATAATCATAAGCATGATCATAAGCATAATCATAAGCATAATCAGCCTTATAATCTTCCCACTGCTGTGACTCAGGCTTTCTCTTCAGGGAGAGGGAATAGGCCGTAATCCACCACTCGGGTCCAGTGCTGGTTGGTAGTGTCACTGTAATATTTTTTTATATTCTAGAACAAGTCGTCGGTTTCCTCACGATGTTTTCCATCACCGTTTTTAGAGCAGTGGTGATGAAATAAATTACAGTAATGCGCCTGGTTAGGTTTGAACTCACGACCAACAACATGTAAGTCGAGGTCATTCTCACTGGGCCACTACTGCTCAGGCCGTTCCTACTAGGCCACCAGTGCTCTTACGATACACTGCTATTATCACTTACTATACGGCAACTATTACTTCATTTTCATGCATTTTATTAGAATGAAAGTACCATATTGATACTCAGTAAAATAACTTACTTAATCGCCACAACCAAACCATTTCGTTTCTGCATGATATCAGTTAAAATTATAGGATAGTGTATTACTATCCCTATTTTTAAATTAGTACAATAAAAAGGGGTCTCTATCCATACCCGTTACTGATCATATTTTTGTAGTCAAAAGTAAAAAAACGAAATCAAAAATTTGTCCATGTAAATTTTTCATAATTGGTATAATTCATAATAGAATCAATCATTCATGACAATTACTACTAGAAAATACTCCTCCTCCTCCTTGCGTCGTATTCCTCAATGCTGAGGGTCGTGCCCTCCCTGTTTCATCACTTTAAATTTTATGATATTCCTCCTGTACAATATTTCCATAAATTGAGTGACATTTTGTGATATAAACAAACGCTAATAACTTTGCTGTTTATGAATATTTTTATTGAGACTTTACTTAGACAATGATGAGACGTTTTCTAATAAGCCCTTTAAATATTTGTACTAATTGCAAAATTATTGGTGTATAAACAGCCTTTTAATGTTCCCACTGCTGGGACTCAGGCCTCTGCTCTAGGAGAGGGAACGGGCCGCACCACGTGGCAGACCCGTGTGGTATCAGTTAAGATTATAAAAACTCAACCAACACATAAAACGTAACGTTATTACCTGCGTATCTAGTTCCCATTACAAGCTAAACGAGAGGAACCTTAATAAAATTAAGATAAACGTTACCAATAGCGAGGCTTCGAAACTCTCTGACTTATTTCTTCCTTCGTCCCTAATTCTGTAATTGCGGATTAATAGGGTCGCGAACGTAACGTACAGGTAATTAAACGGTAGCCCGACTGCCGATGACCTCTTTAGACCTTTGCTTCGAGATAATTCCGATTTTGCGTCGAAAAATCGAAGTTTTAGAGGGGATTATGGTCAGTTTAGAGATGGGAATAAAAACGGCAAAATGTTAATGCCTCATTATAATTTTATTTTTTGCTTTGTAATAAGATGTGACTCAAAGGAACTTGTGGCTCAAATAATTAGTGTTTGACCAAAACACGATTAGCAGCCGAAACCGAATCCGTAACCGAAGGTTTGCGTCCTCTATCAGTTTCGGCCGTAACTGAAAGCGAAACTGACGTGGTAACAGAAAAGCTGACAAAAAATAAAAATGATTCCTAACTATATTTTGACATAGTTATGCTTAACTTTAAATTGACGATTACATAAAAATTATAAAATACGTAGACAAACGAATCAGTTATTTTTTAGGTACACAACAGTTCACAACCGTCAGCTCAAAGACTTTCGGTCCAGCCGAAAATTTGGCCCATTTTTGGCCGAAACCAAACTTTCGGTCAGTTTCAAACCATCCATCGTATCGGTCTTCTTCTATCCTTATTCACAATAATAGACAAAAAGACGTCTTCACGACATTTTAGTCATTGTTATAAACTTTTTTTATTGATAAGCTCGCGTTTGACTACTTATGTCACCTGATGATAAGCGATGATGTGGTCGACGGTGGAACACGCGTGCCTAGAACTGACCTACGAAAATGGCACATTATGAAGAATAGGCTCTGAGAAGCAATAATGAAATAGGTGAGTACAATCTACAGTGCTATTCTATAAGAAAACAGCCTTGAGCGCTGCGCAGACCACAGCAACGAAATCAATCGCCATATACATTGGATTGTTAATGTCCTATGTACGTATTTGGATTTCGTCACTCGCTACCCTGTGCTCAAGGCTGTTTTCTAAGAGAATAGCACGACTGTACCTAAGTGGTTCGATCAGCTCTACAACTTATGTATAATTAAACAAGTTGCTATGGTGTTGCTATATGAAAAAAAAAATAAGTGTGGCACTCGGGGACTGCCGTGGTAAAGCTATTGCATAGCATTTTGTATCAACTTATGCAATTATTATAATTATTTATTTATTTTATTCATGCAGTATTTCTTTTTCTTTGATATTAATTCAAGTTACACTTTTTGAGCGTGGTGACCGATAAGAAAAGAAATTTTTTTCTTTCTTGTTTACTTCATAAATTGCTACAAGTATGTTCAGTTGTTATCATAGAACATTACTATAATCTATTATAATACAAAAAGACTATTTTGTTTGACCGAGATTTGAACTCGAGGCACGATGATAACATAGGTAGAACGCTGTACCAATGCGCCACACAGGTCGTTAACGACTTTTCTAACATAGGTGTTCGGTCTCTGTCGGCCTTCAAGCCTCCGTGCCCGTCGGAGTGGGGAGCGTGAGGTTTTTTTCGTTACGGAATTTCTGGATTCGGTCCCCGCGCTCAAGGCCCTCGATAGAAGCTATGCAATAGCTTAAAAAAAAAACATTAATTTAAAATTCGAATAATTTTAGAATATCGTTGATTAATAAACTTTGTTTTTAAGTTCAATCACACTAACATTATAAAAGCGAAAGTTAGTATGTGTGTGTTTATTACTTCACGCTAAAAAAATCGAATGGATTTACCCTGAAATAAGACACAGGATAAATTTAGGGAGTATGTTGACGCAGCCAAAGCCGCTGTCAGAAGCTAGTCACACTTATTAATTATAAAGGCGAAAGATTGTGAGTGTGTGTATGTTTGATACTTCTTCACGTTCAAACGGCTTAACGGATTTTGATGAAACTTGGTACACAAGTAGTCCTGAAATAGAACATAGGATACTTTTTATCCTGGGAATGTGTTCCCTTGGGACAATTTTCTATTGTCACGCAAGCGAAACCGCTAGTAGATAACTAGTTTATAAATTACAAAATAGATTACTATCTTATGGTCAAGGATTATCAATTGACCTTGTTTCTCCTACATTATAAGTAATAATCTATAGGTTTTCTTTAATGTATTATAAAAACTAATAACGGACTTATTACTTAAGTGTTGTTAAGAGCGCCCAACCCGAGATGCATTTTCATACAACCGCTTTAAAACGTGATTATGACGTAATTACACATCAATCTCTAGATAGCTTTTGGAAAAACAGATACCTTGTAAAGGTTTTTATTGGAATCAAATCACAAATTTGTGTAAAACTAATCCAGTAAAGGCCTCTGAAAATCTACTACTTTGCTTAAATGTTGACCTTTGGCTTTGGTATAAAAGTTTAAAAAAAAATATTTATAGAAACTTTTCACATTTTATGAAGATTCAAAATGCCAACAGAGCGTTGAGGTGTTATCTCTCTTTTTTCGCGTTGCCTCTTTATCAAACATTGCAATGGATGGACCAACAAACATTTAAACCGTGCTCATGTTGACTAGGTATAGACGGGCTGGGCCCTCTTAAGGGGTTGGCCCTGCACTGAAATATAGTTCCAGAATGTTCAGATTGGATTATAATTCAAGGCCAAAGTAGTTATTATCAACCTCCATTTTAATTATCGTTGTTAATCCGTGGAAGTTTCGACACCACGAACATGAATATTCATGCAGGAATCGTGTCAGATTGGGGGCTACTTCGATCAGTTAAGCGGGTTTAAGGTAGTCGAATATTATTAAGGTAAAAAAGTACCTAAGGGTAACCCGTGAAATTCAAATTGAAACGTGAAGTTAGGAGTTCTTGATTTAAGTGTGTATAATTGTTGTTACCGGCAATCTGTATAATTCGGTTTTCTATACAATACCTAGGCAATGCATAGATTACCTAAAACGTGTAGGTAATGTATGAAATATTATTTATTTTCTACTTTGCTTAGGTATTCTGTACAATACCGAATACGCAGCCGGTAATGTATGAAATATTAATTATCTTCTACTTTGCCTAGGTATTCTATGCTATACCAAATACGCAGCCGGTAATGTGTGTAAAAGGCGAGAACATGGAAGGAGGTGAAGTAATTTTAAGGCACCCCGACACGGACAGGTTAGGTTAGAAGGAAAACACTACGCGTAGTATTTTCTAGTAGCTATTGTTAAATAAAAAGTTAAATAAAATCTACAAGTCCGTGATAAGACCTGTCATACTGTATGGATCAGAATGTTGGGCTGTGAAAAAGACGGATGAAAAAAGATTGCGTGTAGCGGAGATGAGAATGTTGAGATGGATGTGTGGTGTGACGAGAATGGATAAAGTGAGAAATGAGTATATTAGAGGAAGTTTGAAAGTGGCGCCAGTGACTGAAAAGTTGAAAGGGAATCGTTTGTCCTGGTATGATCATGTAAAGAGGAGAGATGAAACGCATGTTACTAAAAGAGTTATGAGTATACATGTGGATGGGTAGAGAGGGAGAGGGAGGCTAAAGAAAAGATGGATGGATTGTGTGAACAGTGATATGAAAGAAAAGGAAGTTAGTGATAGCATGACCGTTGACAGGATAGAATGGAAGAAAAAAACAGGTTGTGCCGACCCCAAATAAGATGGGACAAGGGCAGGAAGATGAAGATGATGATATTGTTATGAATGATTGATTCAATTATGAATTTACCTATTATGACAAATTATCTGACTTCTGACAAAATATAATATACACTAGTTTCAGCCAGTGTTTCGTCGGCGTATAAGTAGGTTTCTTCATACAAACTTTGATTAGTTATATTAGAGTTGATTTATGTTCATTTTCCTAACCTTACTCCATTTGTATACCACTGTTACAATGCGCAGGATTCCAATGACCTCTAATCATTTAGAAGTCAAAATGCCACAGAACCGAACTGCGTTCAAAGAAACACGAAACACCCTTACTTTCATATTCAAAATCGGCAACCAAACAGTAGAAACGAAACTTAATAATCGCCAAAGTGCCAAAAACACCAACGATATTACTTATAATAGTAGCCCTCATTCGAAGACGACCTTTAAACCAGTAATTAAAGTGTTGTTAGCAAAATTAAAATAATCGTCATTATATTGAGGTGGGCGACCGAAATTCGAAGGTTAGAGCTAATGGGAAATAAATTGTCCACAAGCAATGCTTAGTAATTAGTGCGCGCGTATTTAAACTAAGCGCGACACGCTGGCTTTATTTAAATGTGTTAAGGGGCAGATGGTTCGAATTTATTTTTTTTAAATATGTCATATTTCCTTTATTACACAGTATACGGCAATGATGCACTCGTTGAGTCGAGGCTTCAAAGTCTTGAGCATCGACGCCGAGTTGCTGCCTGTCGGTTTTCTACCGGTTGCATTTCGGGGAGTGTGCGTCGGAATTGCACAACCTAATTCCGCCTAGCCCGTTCCATCATCGGACCACCAGACGTACGGCAGTGCGCCACCGGTACATGGTGGACATCCCACCTATACGCGCAAAACGTTTTGGGAACACATTCATTGTGCGTACAGCTAAGGAGTGGAATTCCTTGCCGGAATCTGTGTTTCCTGATGGCTACAACCCGGGAGTCTTTAAGTCAAGAGTGAATAGGTTACTTCTAGGTAAGCGCACTCCATTGTCGACCGCATCGTCGCTTTCTATCAGGTGAGATAGCGGTCAAGCGCGAACCTATCAAGAATTAAAAAAAAAGCCTTTGTACTCTTTTATCTGTATTTGTTCTTTTCGATTTTAAGTGTTTGTGTGTACATAAATAAATAAATAAATAAATATTATTTACATTTTTAACCTTTTAACTGCCAACGTCAGAAATATCCGACAAACACTCTCGCATTTACTCCACCAGAGTCGCACATCCACGACCAAATACTCCATCTCGTCAGCTCTTCTGTCACCAATAGGGATTCAAGAGCTAAACGAGATGGATTAGCCAGTCACCCAAGCGGTTAAAGGATTAAATATGTCTTGTGTAGGAAAAAGGAAGACGTACCTACTTTATTCTAAGTTTATAATTATGGCGCCTTGTATATGCAAGTATTCCGTGAACGCCACCAGGTCTGCCGAAAGTTTTTTTTTTTTTTTTAAGTTTTCCGTAAATTATGTCTGTCGAAAGACTTTTTTCTTGTTGAGAAGCAGAAAGGTTGCACTGCCCTACTCACGTGTATATCAGCTGACCCGATTCCCGCCCCCGCGGTCAAGGTCAAGAACGGATAAAGGCGTATTGAGTGCGAACAACACAAATAGGGACACAATGCCTTGCATTTTACTGGTCCTGAAATTAATGAAGGTTTAATCAATAACTATTGGAATAGGCATACATTTTGATACAAGTGGAGAAAGTTTGTCATTGCGATCGAGGCAGAAATGTTATAGAGCCGAGTGCTGCTGTGACAAATTTCCACGTGTATCAAACGACGTTTGTTGACGAAAGTTGATGGGTACGTGAAGCTGTAGGTCCTGCGCTTGATCTCTTTCTGCTCATATTGCCGTCCCATTGGACTATACGAATAAAGAAACAGAAAGTGCATCTATGTTAGCGCACACGCTTGTGCGCTATAATATCTCCTGCGGCTAATCTCTCGCACAACAGAGATTAGCCAAGAACACAGATTGCAGAGATTAGATTAGTAATCGAAATTTGGTCGAGAGAATTATTATTACTATTGTAAAATGTAATGCAAACACAAATTTCTCCCTTAAGAATTCCATGTACCACTTGAATGGACCATTTGTAACTTGTAGTATCAAACTTATATGAATACAGTTTTGCTGACATCTCTTTGAGGCGCGCGTGGATAACAACGCGCCGTCCAGTTGAGCTTAGTCGTCGTCGTCTCTCTGGCGACTCCTAAAAGGGGAGCTAGACCGCCGCAATTGTAGCGTGCCCCTTTACTATAAATCTTTATATAAAACTAGCGCTTCTGCCAGCGTGAAAGTAGGTTCCTCCATAGAAACTCTGGACCCCTGTTTCACCCCCTTAAAAGTTGAATTTCCAAAAATCCCTTCTTAGTTCTCACCTACGTCATAAAAGGAAGCCTTGTGCAAAATTTTGCGTTCCTAGTCCCACTAGTTTCGACTGTGCGTTGATATGTTAGTCAGTCAGTTTCTCCTTTTATATATATAGATAAATGAATGTCGCATAATTCTCAAACAGTCCTCATCTTTACAACAGTGATTAAAATGTTTAATTGTAGGAACGGTAAGCGGACGTCAGGTAACTGTGCGCTACAGTTTTATCTAAAACATAGTAATTATTACAATATTACAACGTAAAATTACACACGCACGCAATTTGTTCTACTGTAATTAACGGGTGAAAAAATGAATCATGTTCGTGAAGGCTGTGGTTTTTTTAATATGATAACCTTCTGGTGTGAGGAAGTTATGGAGTCAATGGAGTCAATAAGTACTTTTTCTGTCTTTGAGTGTTTAGAGAAGTATATTTAGTTATATACACGGTGTCTTTGCCATCAACGCACAAACGAATCTTATATAATTTATATCCAATATTAATTTAATTTAATTTATAAAATAATAATTTATATGTTTTTTTTAGGTGGGAAAATCATCTAATGACAAATCCCGCTCTTGGGCGGAGCGAGAGATAGTGTCAGACTTTTACTGACTAAAAGCCCACTCCTGTTCCTTCTTTGCCTTCATCCCGGGGCACACTACCCGTGGAATAATTTATATATGTGGTCAAATTGTATAAGCTGTGGACACCTTTAATTGACATATTTACACAGAATCGAATTTCTATAAAATTACCTACCAGTATAGCATCTTGTTAATATGTCGTTGGTGTTCCTCATAATAATAAATAAAAATGTATGTCGTGGCCAGATGATATAGAAACTTTCCCGCTGTCCACATCATGATATGGGCAAGTCAAACCGATGAACACTCTGCGTTTAACGTTACGAACAGCTAAACGTACGATTATTTCATGATTTGGTCAAACATGATCATATCATAAAATAGTTATGTTTTCCACCTGTAGAGGTGATGATTTTGCTTTGTTTTCGTGACGTAGGTAATATGGCGGAAAAAATTATTTCAAAAGCGAATAATAATTTTCAAATGGAAGTGCAATGAAATTAAATTACGACACAAAGTTGCGTTATTTGTTGCAATCATGTGCTCTAATTAGCCAATCTTATTTGTTATGAAGGTTCGTGCGTAGTGCAGACATGTTAAAACATCATTATTGTAGAGGTGATAAGGGACTGGATCAGGGACTTGATTTAGAAAGTGGTACTTCTGGACATGGTTCGTATTGTCAGGAGGTTCCTATCTCTGGAGCCGTAGGGCCTTAACATGACGTGTTACAGTGGTACTTCTGGACATGGTTCGTATTGTCAGGAGGTTCCTATCTCTGGAGCCGTAGGGCCTTAACATGACGTGTTACAGTGGTACTTCTGGACACGGTTCGTATTGTTAGGAGGTTCCTATCTCTGGAGCCGTATTGCCTTAACATGACGTGTTAAAGTGGTACTTCTGGACACGGTTCGTATTGTTAGGAGGTCCCTATCTCTGAAGCCGTAGGGCCTTAACATGACGTGTTACAGTGGTACTTCTGGACACGGTTCGTATTGTTAGGAGGTCCCTATCTCTGGAGCCGTAGGGCCTTAACATGATGTGTCACAGTGGTACTTCTGGACATGGTTCATATTGTTAGGAGGTCCCTATCTCTGGAGCCGTAGGGCCTTAACATGACGTGTTAAAGTGGTACTTCTGGACACGGTTCGTATTGTTAGGAGGTCCCTATCTCTGGAGCCGTAGGGCCTTAACATGACGTGTTAAAGTGGTACTTCTGGACACGGTTCGTATTGTTAGGAGGTTCCTATCTCTGGAGCCGTAGGGCCTTAACATGACGTGTTAAAGTGGTACTTCTGGACACGGTTCGTATTGTTAGGAGGTCCCTATCTCTGGAGCCGTAGGGCCTTAACATGACGTGTTACAGTGGTACTTCTGGACACGGTTCGTATTGTTAGGAGGTGCCTATCTCTGGAGCCGTAGGCCCTTACCATGACGTGTTACAGTGGTACTTCTGGACACGGTTCGTATTGTTAGGAGGTCCCTATCTCTGGAGCCGTAGGGCCTTAACATGACGTGTTAAAGTGGTACTTCTGGACACGGTTCGTATTGTCAGGAGGTTCCTATCTCTGGAGCCGTAGGGCCTTAATATGACGTGTTAAAGTGGTACTTCTGGACACGGTTCGTATTGTTAGAAGGTACCTATCTCTGGAGTCGTAGGGCCTTAACATGACGTTTTACAGTGGTACTTCTGGACACGGTACGTATTGTTAGGAGGTACCTATCTCTGGAGCCGTAGGGCCTTAACATGACGTGTTAAAGTGGTACTTCTGGACACGGTTCGTATTGTCAGGAGGTTCCTATCTCTGGAGCCGTAGGGCCTTAACATGACGTGTTAAAGTGGTACTTCTGGACACGGTTCGTATTGTTAGAAGGTACCTATCTCTGGAGTCGTAGGGCCTTAACATGACGTTTTACAGTGGTACTTCTGTACACGGTTCGTATTGTCAGGAGGTCCCTATCTCTGGAGCCGTAGGGCCTTAACATGACGTGTTAAAGTGTCAAGATTGCGAACGAGAAAGAGGGATGGAGCTAATACACCCTATATAGCTCCATTCCTTTAACAGTTCAGTTTAGGTCGTGAAATGGATCGCGTTAAGAGCTGATGGTAGCTCTTATCGCCGGTGGTATACTTTTTTTAAATATTTTGTTATTCAATCAATCAATACGTTTATTTGCATAGGTAATACAGGTAAGTATAAATAGGTTTTACATGTAGGTTTAATAAGTTTGCTGTTATTGCTTATTAATTGATTTTAGAATTTAATTAGGTCATTTTGACCTGATTAAATTCTAAAATCAATTAATAAAGCACACCTTTTTTATTAATTAACTAGCTTTTGCCCGCAGCTTCGCCCGCGTACATAAAATATAACCTATGTCACTTAGGAATAGAGCAGCTTTATATCGGTGAAAAAATTTTAGCAATCAGATCAGTACTTTCAGAGATTACCTCCTACAAACAAAAAAAAAATTAAAAAAATAAAAATATATAATACTAGTGTAGATTTTAATTTTTTTTTGACAACAACAATTGTTAAATCAAAATTAAACTCACACAAAAATTCACAGTAAAAGTAGTATATCATCGGTAAAAAAATATTGTTATATTTAAAATTATATGTACCTACATGAGTATATTTAGATGAATAAATAAACATGTTATTTATTTCTCTCATAAAGGTACATTGCACAACACTAATTTATTTATATAATGCTCCATTAAACTAGATACTTTGTGAGAGCTAGAGTCTGAACTAGGTTCCGGACCTGTAAGTATGACAGTTCTCCAAGATCACACCATTTAAACATAACAAACAAAATGATAATATTACTTAAAAACTAATCTTTATTCAGTAAGTCTAATGCGAAAACTAATTCACCTAAAATTAAAATATGAAAATCATTTTAATAGAACCGTTCATGATCAAAAGATCGCTTATGAAGCCAAAACCAATAATGTACTCGTTTGCGGATTTTCGATCGTAAAATATTAATAATTCATTCATGATTATAAAGATTTTACGACTTTTTGTTAGTATACTGTTTAATATTAACGATTTGCGGCGTTTTCTTTTGAAACTGGATTTGAAAAGCGATTTTCAATCTGTGCAAAGATAATGTACACTCATTACCAGTGATGTGTTATATGACGATGTTAATATAGTTGATTATCTTTACGCCAAAAAGTCAAGACATTTAAGCGTATTTTTATGAGCAAATTAATTCTTTTTGATACAAAACATTATCTGCCTGTATATAAAAGACAAATTCCCGACTCATTAACGCTCAGCCCAAACTCTTGGAGTTAAAATGCTGAAATTGTGCAAAGAAGAGACTTCTTTATACAATTTTTATGATTTATACAAAGAATAAGAAAGTATTTTTCAAAATTCACCCCCTACGGGGATGAAAAGGGGGCCCAAAGTTTGTATGGAGAAACTTGCTTAAACGCAGACGAAACCACTGGCAGAAGCTACTATTTCAATACGAAAATACTGGGCAAGTGCGAGTAGGACTTGCGCACTGAGGGTTCCGTGCAAACTTATCTATGTAAATAGTTCAATTCTCGAATGGTGTCTTGAAGATTTTTCGCAAAAAAAGTTTTAGCAAAAAAAGTTTTTTTTTTGTGACGTAACAACAAAGTTACTGTTTTCAGATTTATTCCTATTCTTGTGCTATAATTTTCCTAACCTTGCTTTATGCCAAATTTTACGATTCTAGGTCAACGGGAAGTACGCTATGAATTTTGATTCCCTTGAGAGTGTCAAAATACACGTTTTTTTGCGAAATAAAGGCCGTGTCCTTTTTTTTTAATTAACTCAGAAGTTTGATTTTTCACAGCTTCAAGGGACCGCAGACTTGAGTATGTTGTTTCAATTTCAACTCGATACCTCCACGCGTTCCCGAAATAAAGGGACTTGACAGACAGACAAACGGACAACAAAATGATCCTATAAGGGTTCCGTTTTTTCCTTTTAAGGTACGGAACCCTAAAACTGGCCCCTAATGTCCGTTAACCCGTCTACCCTTGTTGGGGGAGGCCTATGTCCAGGAGTGGACATCTTTCGGCTGAAAATATGATAATGATGAAATAAATAATGACAAAGTACTTACCACTTAAACTATCACCAGACCAGAAATAAAACTAAATAACTATATTACTAACACTACGAATAACTGGTGGCCATTCATCGAAAATATAATAACAGAACAAATAATTGCTCTGACACGAATCATATTTTACGTTCCTCTATATGATGGTCATCATTTGAACAATGCTTCGAATCAGGCTGTCCGGTAATTACACAGGACTAACTGTTTCATATACAATGCCGATAATTATCACCGCTGCTCTGAAATCATTCGTCATTTAATAGTCGAACAAATTGTATGGAACGAAAAATTGTGAGCATTGTTGGTAGTGTGCTGATTGCGTGTTGTGCGGTATGAATTTGTAGTAAGTTGTAAAAGTTAAAAAAAACATATGGCTTAATCCGAATTTTATTTTCCTTCATGGCAATTAAAGCTCAAGTCGATTATTCTGAAGAATTAAGAGAGGCCGGAGTCTGTGTTTCCTTATAGCATTATATACAACACTAGCGATCTTTAAGTCAAGAGTGAAAAAAAACAGCGCTGGATTACATAATTTCTGTGTAATTCAGTGCATAATACATAGCATAATCAGCCTTTTAATGTTCCCACTGCTGGGATTCAGGCCTCCTCTCTCTAGGAGAGGGAATGGGCCGTAATCCACCAGGCGGGCCCAGAGCGGATTGGTGAATGTCACATGTATTCGAATTTTTGGTTCTAGGACATGCAGTTTCCTCACGATGTTTTCTTTCACCGTTTTGAGAGCAGTGGTGTTCAAATAAATTACACAAAGTAATACGGCTGGCTGGGTTTGAACCCGCGACCTACAACTCGTAAGTCGGGGCCGTTACCACTCGGCCATCACTGCTCTATAAAAGGTGAAGGAAAACTTATTAAAATCTATAAAAAGGTAAAAATGATGGGCACATTGCAAAAAATGCAAAAGGTCTAGTCTTCGGCTTACTTTCTCTAAAAGATGATTTATCACTAAATTCACGGAGAACGAAAGTAGAACGATACTGCTTGACACGTTGAACGTTTGAAAGAGTAGCTGTGGCCCTAGAAGTGATAAATGGCAACTGTAGGACACAGGTGAATTTTAGTCAGTACGCAGTATTTAAATCTGACACGCCTTTTGGTTTCATCAAGCGGAAGGAAGTCACTGGATGATTTCCCACATCAAAATAAAGACAGACCAATAGAAAATTTTTGTCGCATTAAAAACGAAAACACTGTCACTTAACGGCACTTTAGATAGCAGTTTTGGATTTCTAACTATCATTTTTTAGGGTTCCGTACCTCAAAAGGAAAAAGCGGAACCCTTACAGGATTACTTTGTTGTCCGTCCGTCGTCGGTCTGTCTGTCTGTCTGTCAAGACCCTTTATCTCAGGAACGCGTGGAGGTATCGAGTTGAAATTAAAACCATATAGTCAAGTCTACGGACTCTTCAAGCTCTAAAAAAATCAAACTTGTAAGTTAACGAGAAAAAAGATACTTCGGTTTATGTGGCAAAAAAGTACATTTGGACACTCTCGACGAAATCAAAATTCATAGGGTACTTCCCGTAGACCCAGAATCCTGAAATTTGGCATAAAGCAAGGTCTTATAGCACAAGAATAGGAATGAATCTGAAAACTGTAAATTTGTTGTTACGTCACAATTTTTTTTTGCGATTCGGAAAAATCTTCCAAACTCCATTCCGGAATTGAACTATTTACATTGTAAAGTTTGTACGGAACCCTCAGGGTGCGAGTCCGACTCGCACTTGCCCAGTTTTTGTATAGAGGTTCACTTTATTTAGAGTCCAAGAAGCATAGAACCCAGCCATTAAATCGACCAAGTTGTCAAGTGAAGCCATATAAGATGACGCCTTTTTGTAAGGACAGCAACAGTCAATCAAAATCATTCAGAGCGCAAGTACGAACCCGGTGAACCCCACCATTTGAGACATAATCTGGTCCTTTTAATGTCAACCTGATTGCACCGTTGTTGTGCAAAACAATTCAATTTAAAGGTCATTTAACCAAACTAAACTAAACTGTGGGTGGTACAAGATACAATAAAAATTATAATCTACATAATATGTTATATTTTTAACGCTTACATAAAAGTAAGTCAGGGCCAACTGTTCTCACGAACATTACATTCAGATACTTAAGAGATTTTAATGAAGAGCTCATATCAAACAAAGACAAAGATTCTAAGAAAAGTATTGATATCAAATACAATTTCAAAGAGCATAAAGAATGGACGCGAGTCCAATATTTTATAAGAGATGTCGCGTCGATGACACGACTGAAATATCGACCACTGTTCGAGGTGCAAACAACTTACTAGGCACGCCTACAGGCTATCGGAACAAAAAAGAATACCACGTCCGGGCAACACACTCGTGAGGCAATATAGCACAATTTTTATCTCGCAGATTTATACCGTAGTGTGCACACAGCCGAGTTGCAGCTGCATACTTCGTGTAGTGTGTAGGCGATGGGTCGCCTCATCTTTGTATGTGTGAGCCCAGAGATGCAAGCGCGAAAGTTTTGCATATGTGTAATCTTTCGAGATATACAGGTGACAGAGGAGATACGCGGTGGGCGGGGCCAAGGGAGGGGTGAAACCTATTGGAAAGAGATGGCGGACTCGCTATGATAATGATGTTATTGCTTTCTTGATGTTCGCTCTCCTTTAGTTTTATTATTTCTCGATCTACTTATAAGGCGATATAAACGTTAAGTGTGAGCGCGTATAAAATACGTTTATTGTGTCGTTATAGCTGCCCGAGGCTGGAGGGAATGCAAAAAGTGGAGATTACAGATTTAAGATTCTCCGGTATGGGACACGTAGTTACTCCGGTGTCTCTCGTCGATAAAAGTTAATCAGAGATGACACGTGACAGCGGTGATACACGACAGTGTGCTGCGAAAATTGTATCGTATGAAGTTAAGTTCTTGTTCGATAAAGTTAACAAGATAATATCCGCATCTGTTTATAGTGAGGAACACGTAAGGCCTCGCCAAAATGGATGGCGTTGCTTACGTTGAGTGTTTAATATGATAAACATACAATTATCACTTTCTCTTTTACATCACTGCTTACAAGTTTATATTTAAACATGACCCCTTCTTGCAATGAATCTGCAGTTGGTTTGAATAAGTAACAAAAACGATATCTTCAGTTAATGTTCTAAACATTCTTCTTTTGTTTTTTTCTAAAAATATCTTCGCCAGTGCCATTTCTGTTTATAGATCCACAATGTTCCATATTTAAATGCACTGAATACGATTATGCACACATAACACGATCAGTGAAATGCAATTAATTATGAAAACGCATTGCATAATAATCCCGTTCACATTGCTACGTGCATTTCCCGACCACAGACTAAATGAATCGCTCCTACACTATGGTATGTAGTTCTAGTACCTATAGAGAGCAATAAATTTTTACGTTTAGATGGGATTTCGATACATTAGTTTAGACTTTTTATATCATTATTATTTAAATTAAAACTAGATTAGGACTCCTTTGACAACGAGACAATAAGAGCCTTTACAAGTTTACACTTACTGACATTCTATTAGTGTTTTTTTTATATTGGAAATTACGCAATGCCTTCCCCCGCTCTAAGGTCCACAGGGTGTGTTAGACTTCTACCTATTGATAATGTTTGTTAGCTAGTTTTAAGATTGCGTCATTTCGCGCGAATAAACAGTTTTTCTTTCTTTCTTTCTTCTTTCTTTCTACTGACTAAAACCACACCTGTGTCCTTCAGTTGCCCATTGTGTTCTAACACCACGGGTTTCCTTTTCAGAAATTCCCCGTGGAACGATTATTCGACGTCAGTTTTGACGGGACTTTTTCGTGTGAAATTCAGTGTCTGTTTTAATAATTCGGAGATAGCTTCCTAGTGGATATTATGATGGAAAATACTAGACTAGAAGTTTTATTTTATTTTGGAAAGATTGTCTGTTGATCAAAAATCTTTATGCCAGTAATATTATAGGTAGTAATACAAAAATTAAGTCTGTGCTTTCTGATAGCTACAACCTGGGGATCTGTACTTCTAAGCGTGCTTTTATCGTCGACCACTTCGTGGTGAGATAGTAGTAAAGCGTGACCCTACTAATAGCAAAGAAAAGCTTCCCAAATGATGCTTTTTTTAAATTGGTAAATCATCAAATGTTTTTCCCACTCTAGTGGTGCTAGAGGATTGTTAGAAAGAGTTACCGCAAGCAAACGGCAATTGAAGGAAAAGAGGTAGGTTATATAGTCAGTGAAAGTCTTACACTTCCTCTCGCTTCTCACTCCCGCTTCTTACTCCCAGCGCGGAAGAACTTTTTGATAATTTCTCACCTAAAAGAAGCATTTTACTTCCAAGTGAATGACTCCATCATACAATCTACGTCTTATAGTCAAAGCTACTTCTGCGATGAAAGTCAAACACTCATTATCCAATCAGCTGTAGCCAACCACCGTGAAACGAGCTACACCAACTAGTTTACTGTCATCAGAATTTCTATTAAATCAACATGCCTTTGCAAACCATTCATAAGTCTGCTCGTTATCATTTGTTGAACATTTGCAATCATTAAACTTGAAATGATTGCAGTTATAGCTATCAAAATGAATCAGGTGGCTTTACTTTTTGCAACCGTAGTGATATTGGTATGATCCAGTATATCCAGATGCTGTTAATACAGTGCTTTTATACAACCACCTACTTAACCACCAAAAATTTGACAACCCAGTAACTGATATGACATCCCTTGACAAGACTGTTGTCAGATTGTCAGGCTATAGACTACCCATTCAGACTGTCAAAAGCCTCATAATGATTGCAGTTGATAGATAAGTATCTGTATATAACACAAAAGGCAAGGTCTTGACTGACTCTTTTTCCACTTTTTATTTTTTGTTTTTCCAATTTTTAAGTTACTTTGATCTCCTTCTAACTTCTTTTAGTTTTAGACTTGTTTTTTATAAGTGTTTATATTCATTTTATGTACCTTTACATTCTCCAGTGGCAAAAAACAGTTTAATTTTTATTATTTTCAACTCCGGTCCCCAAGATACAGGCGCCGCCTAGTTTGGGGACCACCGTATACTACACAACTGAAGCCCGCAATTAGTTACAGACCTATAATACATTAAGAATATTATTTTATTGTATGATACTATTTGTAGCAATGGTTCAATAAACTTCTTATTGTTTATTTTATTCATTTAATATAAGTACCTACATAATATATTAATTAAATTTTTAAATATTTTTTTTAACAAAATCATTTAAAAAAACCTTAGAAAAATATAAAAAATAGTAGTCCGCCGGTGTCGGGAGCAAGGTTCAAGCTACCGGTGGTTAGGGCTCCAGAGACAGGAACCTCCTCACAATGTGAGCCGTATCAAGGAGTACTGCATTCTGTATCAGGCCCTTGATCCAGCCGCGCAACGACAGCTTCGACAGATGGTCGTCGAAGCATTTGGCTATAAGGCCATTGGCGTTCACGACAATCGGTACAATGACAGCTGAGTCCACATTCCACATGTCAACAACCTCGTGTGCTAAGCCAAGATATTACTCATCAACGCTCGGCCCAAACCCTTGAGTCTAGAACACTGAAGTTTTGCCCTGATTTTTTTTTTACGATGTATACAATGAATAAGAATGGATTTCCTAAAATTCGCTCACTAAGGGGATGAAACGGGGGTCTAAAGTTTGAATGAAGAAACCTACTATGGCGCGCAGGCGATGCCGCTGGCAGATATGGTAATTATGATAGAGCAAGCTGTTGGGAGCTGAACTTCGATGATTGCATTATCAGTATCATACATCGTCATTCTGTTGCTACCGTCCTGCCCTGGTCTTATTTTATTTTGGCTCCGCTCAGCATTTCTTCTTTTTTTTTGGTTTTTCTGAAGTTGTATTTTTTTTAATTGGTATAAACCAGTGCTTGACTGCTATCCCACCTGATGGTAAGCAATGATGCAATCATCGATGGTGAGGCGCACTAGTTTATTAAGAGCCTATTCACTCTAGCCTGGTGTCTTCAAGACACCTAAATTATAGTTGGACGGGAAGACCGCAGCAGGCAAATTGTATACAATAATAATATAAATTGATTGCATGAGAACTGTATTTGAAAATTATAATTTAAGTGAATGAAGAATGATATAAATATGAATCATTTGTACGCTTCCTTGAAGGCAGAATACAGAAACTTAACTTTTAAGCAATAAGATCTTTCCTTGTATTTCTTGCAAAAAATATTTTGATTTAATTTTCTCAAAAAGGTGCTTTAAAGGCAACCGCACAATTGGTTCCACTTCAACTCTCGCCAACTAATCAAAAAACATTACAATTTGCAATAGAAAACTGAAACCGCCATTAATAATGTGAACGCATTGCATAAAGCCTCACGCATTTGCACGCGTGAAACCACAGGCTAAATGAATCGCCTACTATCACCTTTTGTGCCTAACCACTCATTAAGGAGACAAGCGATTGTCTTTCGTTTTACATTCCATTGTAAGCTATGAAGGGGGCACAAAAATGGGTGGCGAAGAAACGCGGTATTGGAATTTGAAATGCGCTTGTATGTAGGTTTGTAGTCGTTTTCTAATAATGTGTTAAATGTGTGTGGGATCTAGGGCTGCGGGATTGTTCGAAAGAATTACAGCAGCCCTGGTACATAACTGAAGAGGAACACAGGTGGGTTTTATTCAGTAAAAGTCTAACACAGGGAGTGTTAGACTCACTCCACCACTTGATGATTACTCCACGTCAAAAAAAGATGTCTATTGGATGATACAATGACATCATCATCACTTCAGCTAAAAAGCCATCTAGTCCAGATGGCTTTGTGTTAAAGTTTTGGAATATTATTATTATTAATCTTAACATAAGACTTTTTATTTACACTATCAAAATGGATAACAACATCAAATTAATGTAAACAAAGTCCAGCCTCTAAAACTGCCTTAACTTAATGAGTAGTTTATAAATTCCTTTCACAAAATCAACACAATATAGACTCTATACAATATAGACGCTCTATAAAACCCATAGCCTTCCTTTACCAGAAATGGGACCCATTCTTTGATTGAATGGGGTGCTATAATAATGCTAATATGTATGTGTTGGTGTATATGTTTGTTGCTCCTTCACATTCAAACTGCTGAACGGATTTGGATAAAATTTTGTACCAGGATAGCTTATATCCTAAGTTAACACATAGGCTACTAACTTACGTGTGTGCAAATACTTTAAATGTTGTTCTTACCGGGACAGTTGGTATCCATCACATGCTGTTTACAAGCTAACCCAGCTTCTTCCAGGGTTATAAAAAACTTTTCACATTGTATGCTAGTTATAATTACCAGTGACAAATCTTTTACGATTGATCCTATTACAGCTAGTATTTTATGACAAGATTCCGGCTAAAACCAACACAAAGAATTAGCGTTTAGCAAATATTTAAAAGCAGTGTTGTAACGGTCACAATCTTAGCGGACGTGAAAACGGAGGTGCAGAGCATAATCTCTGTGACAATGAACCTAGCAAAGGTGGAGTGGTAGTTCATTAATTGAAAATGACTTTTTTATAAGAATAACGAATGCGGTTTTTACGGATGGTCCGCAATCTTGGGAACAAGGTTTTGTTTCACAGCTATTTAGAAATACACGTACTTCGTTTTGAAAATATTTAATAAATGTTAATAAAAGAACCAAGATTGACCAACCACGAAGAAATGACTCTATAGTTCGGCAAACAATCTATAAAAAAATAAAAAGGGTTACTGTCATATCAGCTGTCAATCTAATATAATTAAGGTTAAATAAAGTTATTTATAGAGGAGGAAGTTGGCTGGCGCAAGCTAGTTATGTTTAAACAAAAGCATTGTGTTTGCGACATCAGACTTGCAACATTATATTAAAATTTGCTCAGATTCCGTGAAAGGATGTAAAGTCAAGTAACACTATTCCTCATCTCCAGTTACTTTAGTTATTCTAGGGAAAGTTGTAAATTTGACAATTAATAGGCCAAGCAATATAAGGGTGTGGTCAGAATTGCATGCTGTTAAGGAGGTCCCACAACTTAGTAGGCAAGCATCTTTTTCTCAAGGAATTTGTTTCACTCGAAAAAAGTTTGAATTTGGAGTCAGTTACTGCTTCTTTGTTTTTTTTTTCTGTTGACTTGTTGTTACTCATTTTCTGCATAAAACCAGTGCCATTTCACTCGTTTAGGACAAAAAGTATTTAGTTGCTAATATAGAAAACCGTCTGATTTTCCATTGTGTCATTGTGTCCGTAGAGTTTTTGAAGTTATACTTCTTTTGGCGCGATAGAGAAAAATGATGAGAGTGAATTTTTACGATGCGCGCGCACACCGACACCTAAATTCTACATCGTGAAGTTAGTTCTAGGTGGCATGCATGAAAATTGATACTATGTTCAAGTTGTATATTCTAGTATTTTTATATTTAGAACACGTGTTTCGTAAGAGTACAATTAAACAGTGTGAATAAATAAATACCTATTATTTTGGTGTTTTTATTGATTAATTTAAATATTTATCGTTAATCACTACTGCATTTTAGTTATTTTTTTTCCATACGCCAAAGAAGTATAACTTCTAACGCGTGTACATAAGTACACACACTCTTTTTTGTTTTAGCTGACTGACTTTTTGACAAGTCAAAAATGCCTGTATTTGGTTTATTGGAAACAAGCTTTTGCCCACGTCTTCGCCCGCGTACATAAAATATAGCCTATGTGACTCAAGAACAAAGCAGCTTTCTATCGGTAAAAAATTTTAGCAATCGGTTCAGTACTTTCAGAGATTACCTCCTACAAACAAAAAAATAAAAAGAACAAAAAACAAACTTCACCTCTTCATAATATTAGTGTAGATAAATGCTTAGATTTGCAGCACATTAAATATTTGATTCCTCATTTCATTCGGTCTTCGACATTCGTAATGTTTATTCGGAAGTCCATAAGACTGACCACTAGTCCTGGCAAAGAGTCTTGGACAGGGTCTTGTTACCCAGTTACATATACTTTTATAACAGTTAGAAGCCGACCCCGATCCGAAAGGGAAATCCGTGGTCATAGAACGCAATGGGCAAAAAAGGAACAAAGGTGTGGTTTTAGTCAGTAAAAGTCTGATACGGCACCCTTCTTCGCCATAGAGCAGGAAAAGCTATTGAAAGAATTCCCATCTTAAAAAAAAAAAAAACATAGGAAAACTTTTATAATAAGTTACAATATTACTGGCAGGTACACAAATTTTTATCAATAGACAAATTTCCCAAAATAAAATACATTCTCTATTCAAATTCTGCCGAAAAAATAAAATGGCGACTTTTTCGTTCCCTTCACATTTCATTACATTACATCATAATAATGTCCATTATGAATTCCTTTACAGGTATCATCATTATATACGATCCTTTAGGAAACTATTACTAGTCCAAAGGATTTTAAGTCGCCCACCTGGGTCGCCCATCAATTGCCTTGGATATCACATGGTTACTTTGTTAGTGCAATCCTACTCCTGTGATGATAAAACTCTGTAAGTAATACCGTTTTGATAGTGGAGTACTTCGGTTTACATGTGGGGGTGATTCTGTGGGAGGGACTGGTTTACAGCTAAGTTATTAGTAGAAGTTATTGTAGTCTTCAAGTTAATCGTCTAAGATAGGGTCTCTGAATTGAATATTTTGAGTTCAGAACGTCTCAAACCCCACTTTAATGCCGAATTTTGACTGGTTTTCAGGCTAAAATTTTTTTTTTTTTTTTAATAGCCTATACTGTCCCACGGCTGGGCAAAGGCCTCCCCCAACTTCTTCCAGGTATTCTTTTCTTGGGCCACCTCGAACCAGTCTTTGCGGTAGGTATCTAGGTCGTCTCGCCACCTCTTCCCAGGTCGACCTCGGCGGCGTCGTCCATCTTGAGGTACCCACTTTGTGGAGACTCTTGCCCACCGGTCAGAGTGCATGCGGCTGATGTGACCCGCCCAATCCCATTTTAGCCTGGCAGCCTTTTTTCCGACGTCCATAATTCCCGTCTTTTGACGCAGCGTGGTGTTCCTCACTCTGTCGGCCCTCTTGACACCCAGAATACTGCGCTCCATTGCTCGTTGGCACACCCCAAGGCGAAACTTTTGCGAATCGGTGAGCGACCATGTCTGGGCACCGTAGGTTAGGACGGGCAGGATACACATATCAATGAGTTTTCGCTTCAGGGAGATCGGTAGATCTCCCTTCATTAGCGTCTTCATGGACCAGTAGCTTTTCCAGGCGTTTTTGATACGGCGATCAATTTCCTTCTGCTGCCTGCTTTCGAAAGAAACTAACTGACCCAAGTAGATATACTCATCGACATAGTTTATATCCTGCCCATCTACCTCGACCCTACGTTTAGTGCTGTTGGTCATACATTTAGTTTTAGACCGATTCATCGCGAGCCCCACCCTGAGGCTGGCCGTGCTTAGGTCTTGAAGCATGGACTGTAGTTCTAAAGCAGTAGGGGCAAAAAGGACAATGTCGTCGGCAAACCGAAGGTTTGTCAGCTTCTTACTACCGACTTCTATGCCCTTAGTCACCCATGAGGTTGCCAGTGTTCTAAAGATCTCCTCGAGAGTGCTTGTAAATAATTTCGGAGAGAGCGGGTCACCCTGTTTAACACCTTTTTGTATATTAAATGAGGGTCCTGTAAAATTTAATTTGATGTCTGCGGTGCTGTTATAGTAAATATTTTTCAAAAGGTCTATATATTGCTGTTCTAGTTCCTGGTTTTCTAAGGATTTAAATATTTCAGAGTGTTTTATACTATCGAAAGCCTTCGTATAATCTACGAAGGCTAGGTATAGAGGTTTATTAAATTCTGAGTATTTTTCTAAAATTTGGTTCAATGTTTGTAGGTGGTCGGTAGTTGAAAAGCTAGGTCGAAATCCGGCTTGTTCTGGGGGCTGATGTTTATCCAGTTTTCCGTCTATACGATTGTGTATCACTTTAATAAAGGTCTTGTATATGTGAGATGTTAAACTGATTGGACGGTAATTGCCGATGTCACTTTTGTCGCCTTTTTTATGCAAAAGCACTATGTTGGAATGACACATCATTTTTGGTACATTTCCTGACTGCAATATGGTGTTAAACAGGTTAGTAAGGTGAGGCAATAAAGTGTTTGAGCCAATTTTAAGCGCTTCAGTAGTAATACCATCTTCTCCCGGACTTCTACTGTAGCGCATAGTGCTGAGTGCCTTGTGCACTTCATAACCGTTGATTGGGGGGATGGAATCTGAAGGATTGTATTCGGTGTTAATATCAAATGGTGAATGGTCGGAGTATAGGGATTTATAGAATTTTGTCGCTATTTCCATGATTTTTTCTCTATTGTAATGTTTTTTACCGTCCTTATCTACCAAACTGTTAATCCAAGACTTTCCTTTTGTGACTCCTTGTTTCAGAACTCTTAGCGATGTATGGTTTTCTAATGCTGTTTTAACCAAATGTGTATTTAAATTTCTCAAATCTCTCCTAATGCTCCTTTTAACTTCTTTATCTATTGTTCTGTATTCTGTTGTTCCTATTTCTTTGTTTGATCGTTTTTCTATTAAATCAATACTATGAGCTGTTAATTTATTTCTATTTCTGGGTTGGTTTTTTATTGATTTACAGGACCTAACTATTCCAGTAACTAAAGCATTATATTGTTCTTCTGCGTCTGTTTCGTTGATTTTGAGTTCTTTAAAATAATTTGATAATTCTTGGTTATAGTGTTCGGAGTTGTTAACAAGTGTTTCTTTTGAAAGCTTTTTGACTTGTTTCGTAAACATTTTAGCTCGATGAATTTTAAAATCTAGTCTTAATTTTGCGCGGATTGGTCTATGGTCTGAGCTATACTTGAATCTATTAATAACGCTAATGTTTTTTATAATATACCTGTCCGATGATAAAATGTAGTCAATTTCGTTGCGAGTGACGCCGTCAGGTGACACCCAGGTCCATTGTCGTTGCGGTTTCTTTGAGAAGAAGCTGTTGGCTATGTGCATGCCCTGTCCAAAAGCAAACTGCACTGCACTGAGTCGAGCACCTCGCTCATTGCGGTTTCCTGATCCAAAAGAACCTACCGTATCCCCACAATCCAGTACCTGTCTTTGTCCCACTTTTGCATTAAAATCGCCAATAACCATGTTCCAGGTGCCCCTGTTTTCGTCGCATGCTTTGTTGACAAGATCGTAAAAATCTTCTACATCTTCATCGGAATGCGCGGATGTTGGTGCGTATACTTGAACGACAGTTAGCGTTTTGTTAGGTGTTAGTTGGAACTTAAGCACAGCTACACGTTCCGAATAACCTAAAAATTCGACAATGTTGTCCTTCCACTTCTTTGCTACCATGAATCCCACTCCGTGTTGTCCACTGGTTTCACCGAAGTGAAAAAAGACAGCATTGTCCCTTTCTTCTGTATGTTCGCCCTCTCTCCTGACTTCGGAAAGGCCCAAAATATCCCAACTGATATCCTTTAGTGCATTCTCTAGCTCAATTAATCGTTCGTCTTTCATTAGAGTCCGGACATTGTAGGTGAGAATATTTAGTGTATCGGAATCCATAACGTAATTTTCCGAGGTCGTTTGACGGTTAGCCGATCCCGCCCGGAGATTCTTAGCTCCCCAGACCCCAGGGCTGCGCCCACGCCCGTCCACGCCAGCACAACCGCTGGAGTCGCCGGGCACTTGGGGCCTGTCTCTTATCCTTCTTTCCATTGGGGGGGTTTGGACCATAACCCGCCACGCTGGTCCAGTGCGTGTTGGCAGGTCGCCATAGCCTCGTTCGTTCATCAGCAGGGTGCACCACGTGCAGGTGAGGTTGGCTTGAGTCCCGATAGCTGTTGGTTGGGACCCCATATACACCCCCATATACAGCATATACAGCATATACATGTATACCCCATATACAGGCTAAAATAGAGTTTGAAAAATATTCAACTTGCGAGCACGGAGTTTTGGAGTGGCGACCACGTACCGGAAGACGCAGCGTTGGAAGGCCTCCCACAAGGTGGACCGATGACCTGGTGAGGGTCGCGGGAATCCGATGGATGCGAGAGGCACAGGACCGGTCGTTGTGGCGACGCTTGGGGGAGGCCTATGTCCAATAGTGGACGTCTGAAATGATGATGATGAAAACACGGGGGCGAAACTGAAGTATAATTGAAAATTTGTGAATAATTTTTTTGGCTCGGTTTAGTATTGAACTAGGAACAATGTG
Source organism: Mythimna impura (assembly GCA_905147345.3). Lineage (NCBI taxonomy): Eukaryota > Metazoa > Arthropoda > Insecta > Lepidoptera > Noctuidae > Mythimna > Mythimna impura. The sequence goes on along the minus strand of LR990357.1, from coordinate 12,815,089 downwards.
CTGTGAGGAAAAATAAACGTGAAAAATAATTCAAACTGTTAATCAATAAAATACTTATAAAAATAGAGTCCATTAAATTTCTCCAGAGCCGTAGTTATTTTTCAAGAAAGCCATAAACTAGACAGAATTTGAATTTATGGCTACATTAAAGTTATTTTCGCAAATGTCCACGAAATACATTAAAAAATTTAATACCAGTAGCGTCTAAAATAATCCGATAAATTATTGTGAATAACGAATATATCAATTTACTAGTTCATGCGTAGCTACCAAATAAATTGTTTTATTTTTATCTTAAGTAGGTTTAGTAACCAAAACAGGAATTACATAGACAAACGACTCCACCATTGTAAGTTAGATGATATCTAGCAAAATCAGATTGGTGCTTTGTCTCCAATTTTATAGATAGGTACCTAATTCAAAGGCCTTTAAGTCGAATGCCAACTTCAAGAAATTTTATTCAATTACAAAGAATTATATCAAAATTCGGTGTGATTCAACAACAATAAATAATTTCAACATCAATTTTTAGATTCCCCAGAACCTACTCACAACATTGTAACGTATACTTTTTCATAAACATCATACATCTCCGAACAATAGTCGAATACTGGCCGAATGTCATATTGTTTCTTATTTCTGACGCCCTTTTTATAGAAAAAAAAATATTTTTAAAGCTGGCCACCCCAGTGGCCAACGCATCCCAGCATTTCGACACTAAAACTTTGATTTACGACTTTTGCCCGCCGATTGCGCACTAAAACAGCAGTTACGTCACTTTCAATTTTAAAAGGGTACGTCTTCACACCGATTTGTAACGTGCATGTCAAAAAGATGCGTCAGTGAATTAGACTGGACTTAGTACATTAATTTTCTAAAAAATGTGCGCAGAAGGATAGGTTTTCTGAATTTGGTTTGCTTGATTACTTCATAACGAGTAACGAAAAATAAAGAAAACTAGCTCATAATATGCCAGTATTCTTTCAGTATAAGTGTAGGTAAGGTTAGAAAAGAATAAGAAGAGAATAGTTTTTTTTTTAGTTTCTCACTAGCTTGTCGTTCAACCCGTGCAATCTAAGTCATTTCCTCGACTCTACTAAATCAATAGGCACGTAATTTACTGTTTTCCGCACTAGTATGGAAAAGTGCGCGACCTCACCCACGCCACAATTTATTGTAGGTATGTATCATATCAGGCTGGGCGCTAAGCGATCTGCACGAATCGCGCGTCGACCCCGTTTATTAATCTCTTTTACAGTTTATTGAAAAACGTCGTTTGATTCACTGCAACACTCGGTTCCATAACACCTTCGCCTGCAGCTCGGGCAAATTGCACTTCGGACGCAATGACAAACTTTCTCCACTTATATGAAAATGTACTATTGCACACCTGTGCAATTACACTTCGGTGTAAACGCAGTTGGCCTTAACGCGAAGCTTTTTAACCGCCCTCGTTGTAAAACTGTGCGCGTCGCGATTGTCCGTGTTACGCAGTAAACTCGCCATTCTTTGCTGACGAATAACATATATTATCTATCATCTAAACATGTCTTTAGAGCTGCAAAGTACTCCCGGAGTTATGTTTGACTTGGCAGCAAATAATTATGTGAAACAAAACAGTAGCGAGGGTGTTGAGTTACAAGCATTTATAACTAGGAATTTTGTTTAAAATATTGAGATTTTTTTTCCAGATAATGTGTTAGTTAATTGCTTGTAAGAGCGTATTTAAGACGCAGCGTTGGAAGGTCGACCGATGACCTGGTGAGGGAAGGAACCCGATGGATGTGAGACGCACTGGTGGTTGCGGTGACACCTATGGGTGGCCTATGTCCAGCACTGGACGTCTTTTGTCTGAAATAATGATTATGAGATATGATATCTATATATTTTGTAATATTTGTGTTCTTACCAAACGCACTACTAACGTGATTATTGATTTTGACACATCTTGTGACAAGAACCACAATCAGTTGATTTGATGTACATATTAACATTAATAAACTGGTAAACGAATCTAAAGAACAAATCATTCATCCACACAAAACCAAGTGTTAATAAAAAACGCAGTCGAAAAAAAAAACAGTCAAAAACTCAAACGAATTTTGAAATGCCCCTCCGGATGAGCTCACGACGCGTAGTATCTTATTGTCTTCATTGTACTGGCCAGTTGAAAGAAAATGACCACGTTTCATTATACGCAGCCCTGACAGACGATACGCACTTCCTTTCCATGCCATGTGGCCGGCAAAGCTATTTAATTTTAAACATTATTATAACTGGTTAGCGATAAAATATTATTTTTAAATTATATCCTGTGACACGTTAAGTACTGAGGATTGAAAGACTTTGAAAGAATTGAAAGACTTTGAAATGTGTTTGTATAATGGCGGCACGGGTCAGTCTTATTACGTATTATTCAGACCGGAAAAGTGTTTTAAATGCTTCGAAATATGAAACTTGAAGTCAAATGTAGATTGGAAAGATGATGACTGAAATGCTTAAGTTCAGATGTGTATGTTGGCCAAGGTCAAAAGTTTCGTGACAGTTAACTGACAATACACCCTCTTATTTAGGTGTCTTGACCGACACCCCCAAATAGACGAAGGTTCAGAGGAGATCAAAAACACGGACACCGGCGTTTTTTCTGTACGTGTGTTGGGGACACTTTAACCTATCGTATGAGCTACGGAATTAATCGAAAGAGTTGGTTTACAAAAGTTAATTTTAGTCAGTAAAAGTTTGACACTCCCTCTCGCTCCACCCAGAGCAGGAAAAGTCATTTGATGATTTCTTACCTAAAACATAAATAAAAACTGATCGTGTTGAACCATTGTCAACTCATCAGACCTATTAAAATTATCACTCAGTCTAGCAAGCCACGACTAGGTCATATCTTGTTAGTCTAGAAACTGATGGCACGTTGTTTCGCAGTGGTTGAGCAATTGGCCGCTGCACTGCAGGTCGCAGGTTCGATTCCCGCACGAAACAAATATTTGTATGGCCTGCAGATAGATGTTCCGTGTCTGGGTGTACTGTGTATGTGAATGGTACATGTTTGTGCATGCACCCACGATACAAGATTAATTCCTAGGGTCAACGATTTTTATTATAATAATAAATCTGACCACAACATAATTTAGAAAAGGCGGTTTTGAACCGGACCCTTATTACTTGAAATCAACAGATTTAATACTTAGGTTGGTAAACCACAATTTCAAGCACAAAGCTAATTACTCATACAGTAAACGGATGTACTTAAACACAAAACCCTGGCTACCTAACATCATTTAATTGCTTCCTCCATCGAACGGCTCAATCATTCATTATGGAATTCTCATAGAAGGATAAACAAAAGAGTCTTTATTCCTAAGTACCTACTCAGTAATACAGGCGTGGTCCGATGACGTAAGTACAAAAACGTAAGCAATAATTAAACGACCTAACTTATAATTAGAACAAAATACATGATAGCTTAAAGACTACCATACAACCGAACTACTTATTTTATTTTGAATTTTATTTCCGTGATTTAAGGTCGTGTTTGGTAAAGCAATCCAGATGCATAAAGCTTTGAGTATTTTATTTATAAATCGAATTCATCAAAGTTTTAAATACTGGCCGGATTTACAATAGTGTTCCAATGTTTTGTTGAGATCATTGGTGTTCCGTACAAAAAAAAAAACTAAATATTAGACCAAATAGTTATTATAACCAGACAATACCTAGTTACTATTCTGGCTGCTTATGATTCTTTAATCGTGTTAACAAAAGTTGATTACTATAATTATTATTTTTTCTGTATCCAACAGAAAAACTGCAGGTACCTTAACAAAATAGAAGTGCACGTAAGATATCATAAAAATAGAACAATATAACTCATACCGAATAAAACAATGTATATGATATCTTTGCACTAACTTCGAGACAATATCTCAGGAGCTCGCATTCCTGTTTACTCCATATCTGTAGTATCGAAGCGAGATGAGGCGAAGTGAGATTTATGATTCAGAAAAATCTCTTAATGGACCATCGGGCGCATGGTCCGCAGTGATAAATGTGCAATTTCAACTTTAAGAATGCAAGCACCAAGTTTTGACTTGCCATGATATACTAACTTACAAATGTTCACACTATCCGTGATTAACGTTTAGCCTTTATACTTGTTTTGTTACACAAGTATGACATTTTGTACTTTGTCGTTTTTGCTGGGCGGGTTTTAAATTTGATTTCGCGACTGAACCCTAATTGAATTTGTGGTACTATTTTAGAATGACATTTGAATTTGTATTCTACCTTTCTTTTATAAGATTTAAATTTAGTATTTGAAGAATTTAATTGTAGATTTGACATTGACTAATTAACTCTAAATAAAAAGTAATAATCAAAAAATACAATTAAGTTTAATCACGCAGGCCAAGTTATCAAAATAATGTCCAAATTGCATAAATCAAAACAAAAAATAATTAACATTGTTCAGTGCCATGACAATTTTAATTACAGTACTTTGTAAGATATAATGCGTCTCGAGACAAAGCGGTATGACATTAACGTCCTCCGCAAATTGGGAGTCTTAAGTGCTCTAGCGGAGGACATAAACAATACGCATCGCTGTTTCAGGCAAAACACTCCACACTATAATTTTTCCACATTCATACAATAAGGGCCGCAGTCAATGAGTCTAGTCTGATACTTCCACAAGTAAAGTTCGTACGCACACACCCGCGCGCCCCACTCGTTAAAGCTCCGAGTGATCGCGTGCAGAAAGCACACACGCACACCGCCGTACGGCCGGCGCCCTAAGCTGTGGTCAGTACTAACGCAAACTGTGTGACGGACACACGAAAAACGAGCTGAAAACGGAACGCAAAACTAACAAAATCAAAAGAGTATTTACATTAGCACACGAAACGTTCCGTTGCAAGCAGACTCGTCGCGTCCACCCGCGTATGTAAATGTTCTGCGCTTGTGTTAGCTTATGATCATCTGTCAAAAGTCGGATACATGTGACGTTTCGCATCTGAAATGTAAACAAACTTTTGTTCGAGTCTCGGGGCATTCATTTGGACGTTATTTACGATCAGCGATGAGTATGTTATGTGAGTTATGAACTTGCATACGTTGAATTAATTGCAGCGAAGTGTCGCTGACGAGCCTTTGGATTGTTTTTGTTCGAGTAAGTAGTGAAATGCAAATTGTTCGGCTTTCATGTTTCTTGAGACAAATTCGTACGTAAATAGAGGGACATTAACGTTCTCGACCGTTTAGTTTAGTATATGAAATACGCGTTTAATTGTTTGATAAAATTATATGAAATTGCCCTGTCAGCTGTCATAACTAGATGTTGTTAATTTTATAAATTGCATCTTTGTTTAAGTTCGTTTGACAATGTGATGTACATGGATGATTTCAGCTCTTTAGTTATTCCTTTTTTTTTCAGACATACTTCGCCACAGAAGTTATTTTCAGTTATAATGCTGTGGCAATTTGAAATGCTTTAGTTGTTATTACCATATTGTGGCAGAATGCAATATTTAATATTTTCTTTCTGAGTAAAGACAATGCTATATGTTGATGACATCATTAACAGTTTATAGTGTGTATTTGTATCTATTATTTTACTCTAGATAGATATCTACTGTTCGTAGGCGTTTCAAGTCGACCCTGAATATAACTAAATGACATCACTTTTTAAAAGCACACCTTTAACAATCCTGCCTTCTATGACACATCCAAAAAGTATCAGAATTTTTCGCACAAATATTTTAAGAAAAAAACAATAATAAATAAAGTTAATTATTAATTGCAATTGGTGATTCTTCATTAGCGGCCGATGTGGTAATCTCATAGCCACGCCACTAATCCTTAGGGTGACGTCCGGTTACATTTATGTGACGCTAGGGCTGTCACTTCAGGTAATAGAGAGGTGCAATAAGAAAATCAAAAGATATCTATTATAAGAAAAAGTATTAGTGTTTTGATAAATATTTTAGAGGATTAGATCACTGTTCGTTTGTTTGTCACCAGGCTGTACCTCATGAACCGTGATAGCTAGACAGTTGAAATTTTCACAGATGATGTACCTATTTCTTTTGTTGGTATAACAACAAATACTAAAAACCAGAAAAAAAATAACTGTTTAAAAAAAAGGTGTATAGATACGGTACGGAAATTGGTACAGAATCCTTCGTGACCGAGTCCGACTCGCACTTGGCCGGTATTTCTGATTTTGAAACATTACTTTACCAAATTCCTTAATACAAGAGAAGTATAAGGTTTATTCATAGTGAAAACTATATACTAACTATTCTCAGGGGTACCATTCCCTATTATAGGTATTATATTTTAATGCATGTGCGTAACTACATCAAGCACAATAGTTCTTGCTATCTGATAAATTGGCTATCTACAGAATATCAAATGCATGGTTCAATTACCTAAAATCTTTACCAATTCTTTAACTGCTCTTTCTTCAACAACTTTTACAGAATATCTTAATAATTAATTGCATAAACATGTAAGTGCCAGCCCTAACCGATCACACAGACAGGGTGTACGTACAAATATTTGAATGTACGAGTGCGTGGTGACAGTGTGTGCCACCCCTAGTGACACCCCGGTCGGTTATAATTGCATTCCACTAAAATATGACTCTTGAGTTTATCTAATGGACAGGGATCGATATCTGCACTCATGTGTGGGCAAGGTCCATTGTAAGGTCCTTTTAATTAAGCATGGAGTTTGAAAATAGGTTATGATGAGCAGATTTCTTTGAAACTAAGTTCTGCTAGCGATTTCTTCTTAGTCGTGGTCTCTTGACAGAATGGTCGTGTCCATATGTCAGTCAGGTTTTGCGCCACCAGTTCTCTCGTAATGCAGCTATATGCAGCTTTGTGTGTAACAGCAGTTGCGCTCACGTAAATGAAAAAATTATCACAAGGAAACATAATCCCGGAATAAAAAGTATCATATTCCTGGACATGATCTTTCTGTGTGGAAACTTTCATCCCAATCCGTTCAGCCGTTTGGGCGTGAAGGGGTAACAAACATACACATTTATATATACAAACTTTTCCTTTATAATTCTAGTGTGAATAAAAAAACAAATGCATCAAAAAGGAAAGGGAGACCTTTACTTTGCAATGGAACAATACAGCAATAAAATAAATAATAATAAATACATTTTGATTGTTAACAATTAAAATACTTTATCTAGATGTCAAATTTTTTCAAAAAATTTCACGTAACAAAATTCATGAATCACGACGGCTGTGTCATATTAATTCCCGTCAAAACCACCAACGCCAATAAAAACAGCAATAAAAAGATAAATCCTGTTAATCAAGTAAACAAAAACAACATAAAAATGTTCATTAAAACAAAAACAAACAAACAGGAGAGGTTATTACGCTCATTAACAAACGTTAAGGAGTTTTATTAGAACAAAAACCATCCGAGGAGGAGACAATACACTCTCTTAGGAGAGGGGACTTAAGTGGCGTGCGGACGTTACAGCATTTTCTTAATTTCTTAACCACTACACTCGCACGCAGCGGGATGAAATTAAGAAAACATTCACCACATTAAGCGTACACTATTTATGGTTATATTTGTACGGTTACCCGACTAAATCTAATAGTAGTCTGGCAGAACAAACCGAAGGTGCAAACCACACTCTCGCATCCCCCCGCCTTTTTTTATTTGGGTGTCGAGTGAGTTCGTCTGAAGGTTGGACGTCTAATGAAATGTTCTACGTAGGAGTTTCGGATATCCTATGTAATTAAACAGGTGTCTCGTGGACTTAGCAAAGGTTCGCCGCGGTGACTTTTCCATTTAATTAACTTGGGAAATTACGTGCTAATAAAATTTTCCTAACGCTAAATGGTGGAGCCAATTAGTTCTACTCTTGAGATTGCTACAAAAACTTTCATAAGAAGTTCCGCAATGTTTACTGTATGAAAATTATATCTTTAAATGGCGGTTGAAGAAAAACAAACCCTATCTAACTATAGTGATATTTTCTCAGCGGAAAACTCCTTAACCGACGACGTCTTAGCGTCCAGCCACGAAAGCAATAAAGAGCGCAGGCTTCCACGTTCATTAATTAACCCCCGATGTTCCTATCTCTTTCACACTTAAGCAAACTATTTGTAAATGAGCGGACTTCTCTTTCACCCAAGCTTTGCGCAAAAATTAACTACTACATGTTCCGCTTTCGTGGTATTCACACATGGAACAAGAATGCATATGCACGCGTTGGGACAAGCAAACAGACATCTGAAGAGCCTTTTTCCTTACTTGGAAAATTGGTGTTAATTACAATAATGGTAAGGTGGAGTTTTGTGTGGTTTACTTCCGCTTTATGTGATGTTTGTAATGCGACGTTCGGTCACGTGTGGTTAGTTTCCTATCCTCGTGTAATAAATCTCTTACTCCTCGTAATTACAATGTTCTTGTCTGTTGTGTGTTTTCATTAAGGGTGAGACACATAGATGTAGTTTGGCAAGTTATTTCATCAGCGATATTGTAGCGAAAATTAGTGGAGATGCAACCCTTGTATTAATTTACTTGGGGAAAAACTTCTGAACAAGATTCAAGGTTACCAGCCTGAATTCATAACTACTCTATGGAAACCTCTTTTCTGTGTCCAAAGTAAAAGAATGAAATAAATATTTTACTCGACTAAATTGACCCTTTTTTTATGAGGCGCACAAAAGCCAAATATTTCAGTCTGATTTATTTATGCAGTCAGAAATCAATGTCGTAAAGTTTTTTCTCAAAAAATCTCCAACTTTTTTGCTGACGCATTTTAAGACTTCATCATTAAGTTTTAATGAAGGTGAAGAAAGATTCTGAAATTAAAACAGGAAAAAGTCCAATTTGTTAATTAAAATCTTTATTGGGGATTTTTTTATGTAATTATACGATGTGTAAAAATAATAAATATAGAGTGAGCTAAAAATAATAATAATACTAAATTATTATTATTTTTATTAGTAAGGAAAACAGAATGTGATGCAATGTAGTGTTTTTTTTCCTGTTGAAGATACACAACTTAATTAAAAATTCGTATTAAGAGCAATTGCAGAATGTTGGAAATTCGAATGATAATAATGAATGAAAAAACATTGAATTTCTTAAAACTAAATCATGCAGCAATAGGTAAATTTATAGACATTTACTTAATAATAGTATCATGGTTGAAAACAATTAGTTTTTGCAAAAATTTGTATTTGTTTGTTTTTGTTTTGTTTTTGTCTTTATGGTGCCACTACTTCTGTGTCTGGCTGCCCTATAACTGTTTATTTGAAAATGAAATATCTCTAAACAAAAAAAAAACATCTGATTCTCATCCAATGATCATTTAAACATTATAAATATCAGCTACAATAAAAACTAAATCCGATTAGCTAAAATTTTAATGTCGCCATTCAAAACTCCCAAACAGGCAGTTAAATAGAGGCTCATAAATAACATTTCGACATGAACAACACATTGCACACACGAACAAGCACGCGAACATGTTCATTAAAGGATTACGACCATCTAAGCTCATTCATGCTCTCCTCCATCGCACGAATTGTCTGCTAACTTATCAAACTCTGTAGCTTCCGACGCGACGGCGATAAATTTATTCCTGTCCTTTTCACTACTCTATACATAACCTAATTTGCGTGTGTCTAAACCTTAACTAAAAAAATAATTATAAAAAATTAAACTGTCAATTCGAAAGAAGATTCTATTTTTAAAGTTCGATTTTTTAAATTTAAAAAGTTTTGTTTTTGAAGGTTTCAGTCGCGGATTGTCGCGTGGCGTCGGGTCTGTTCGTCCCTGTCGCTCGTCATGGGCGGCGGCGCGCGTCTGGGCGGGCGGTATGCAAATGCCTAGCGCCGCGGTGGTGAGGGTTCGTTGTGTGTGTGTCTTGTACCATTGGCCGCGCTAGAACGGCCAACTTCGCCACCAGTTACGGTTGTTTTTCGTTCCGTTTCTAATTAACTTCCGTATATTCTTAAAGTAACTTTTCTCATCTCGTTGTCTTACTTTTTCCGCACTGTTTTGCTAACGTTAAAACGAACGGTTGTTATGTGAAATACGCTCGCGTGTGATATGCGAAAGTTGCATTTTTTTTACGAATTTTCGTGTGTGTTTATTTTGCGAGGCGTACCGTGCTCGGTTTCGGATTCTTAATATATGTAAATGCACCCATTTTGAGTATTATCAACATTTCCTAAATACTGGGTTACTTCTCAGTGTCACGACAATGTTTGACGAGTGATTTTTGGACGTAAACGTTTTTGTAAACGAACGCCATAATCTCTGGCCGTGTTAGTAACTTCGCTAAAATGTTACTTTTATTGCTGAAAGAGTGAGATTTTACGAGCTTTAAAAATAAATTACTTGACTCGGACGGATAATCTTAATTTCCAAGAGTTCGCGAGTGAATATTTTATTCCTGATTAGTGTACAGCAAAGGTAAATAAATCGTTCAAATTACTCTATCGAACAATACTGCTTAAGCCTATAATCGCGCGTGACCTTTACGTCTTACTTTTAACGCCAAAAATAAAAAGTATAGCCACTAATTAAGAACAACAAATCCCACAAGTTTTCCGGTCGCCAACGACGATTATAAAACCATTAAAAAAATAAAAACCGCTTTCGATAAAGTCAAAGCTCTATCATAAATCACGCGTCAAACAATTACACGTTGTAAAAAAAAAAAGCGATTCCCGTCAAGCGATCGACTTGAGAACTGTGCGCAAACGTAGTGATACATACGTGAACAAATTATTTGTGCCAATAAGGTAGCATTAATCTTGTATAAAACGAACAAATCCACCAAATGAATGCCGACACGCAAGTCTACGTGCGAAATTTTATTTATTTTTTAATCGTAAAAGGTGGGAATTAATCCTCGGTTTATGGCAACACCGATGCCTTTTAATTGCTGCTTTGACAGACGTTAAGGGCTCTCATCAACGGAGTTTCGGGTGTGGTCATAACAAACTTGAACATTGACTGTTGGCAATATATTTTTATAGTTTTTACTGAAGGTGTTGTTTTTATTAGTGACCAATTTATTTGCAACAGTCTGTAGAGCCGTTGGGCTGCAAATTAGAAAGTTTATGCGCGAATGAGCGAGAGATATCGTAAATTATATCGACGGGCTAGCGACTGCAAGGATGCGCATTCGAAAAGGGCGATTTTAATTAGGCCCCAAATGATTTATAAGCCATCAAAGTAACGTGAATAAATCTCGATGTTGTACAAAACGAATAAGGGATGCTATTAAAATATAACACTGCCTCTGTTTCTGGTGTACCGCCAGTTTTTATTGCTAAATGCATTTTTCCTTATTCTTTTATTTTTTTAGGAAACCTGGCACTTATTTTTAAAATGAGAACTTTATCATCTAATTTGCTTCAGAAATACCAATGGAATAGTTTCATACGACAAGCAGTAATTTGTCAAAAAGTCGTAGCCTAGTAGGCCAAAATGGTCTCCGCAAATAATAAAAAAAAACATTTGTAGAATTTTACAAAATAAGTAACGACTTTCACGCACTTTATAAAGACGAAAACATAAACGATGACTAACGTTCCGAACAAAAAAGGTATAAAGAGCTGCTCACACATTTTTAACGTCGATTCATTTCGATCCCCGATGCTACTTTCATCAATATCGATATATTTCACTTCTGTCTTAGTTTAAAACGGCGATCGTGATCATACAACACGACGGTTTCATATATAAAATTTATCGATAAATCGACTCGCATAATGTACTTTATTCGAATAAAAAAAATACTGGCAGGCGACGAAAAGTATTCGAGTTGGAATGCACTTTTGCATAAACAATGCCCTTTTGTTTAGAGAAAGTATTTCACATTTTAACCTCGTGAGTGATTTATTTTTGTATGATTTATAATGGCGACCACCGTGTCTTGCGTCGGGAGATATCGAGCCTGTTGTCGCGGGCCTTCTGGTCTTATTGTAATCAAGTTAACGAAACGAAATATGAGAGAAAACAACTTGAAAATATTGCCAATATATGAGATTTGTAGAATAATTATTACTGTACGAAACTTTTAAAACGAAAAATGTTTAACAAATCAATAATAAAGAGTCATGTCCCATTCACATATTCATTGATCTGAGGTGAAATTATTTATTACAGTACTAACTCTATTGAAGGCTCTTTTCACAATGACGAAAAAGCAATTCACCTGTTCGATTGAAGTCACATTTGGAAACTCTTTACAAAGATACAGCTTGAGATTCTCCCACGCAGACACGACATCACAATCAATTTCTTTTTTCTCTCTAACAGCAAACTTTTTAATCGTAAATAAGTAATAAGTATATGCCTATCAAAGTTAATAGACTGAAGTGACTGTGTTTTCATATGTTAACGAAGAGAGACTTATAATCAACGCATGGCTATGGTAACATGTGCCAACGCTCCTGGTTTAAAGGTAAGAACACATTAATAACACTATAATATTATTATAAAACTTATAATAAGGAACCATAGATCTCATAGAACCCACGAACTCATGTATTCTAATCTATACTAATACACTAAAGAAGAAGAGTTTTCTGTTTTTTTGTTTGATTCAACGCGCTGCTCTCTGACACCACCAGTTGGATTGACAAAAAAAAAACTGGGCAAGTGCGAGTCGGACTTGCGCACAGAGGGTTCCGTACAAACTTAAATATGTTCAATTCCCGAATGTATCTCGAAGATTTTTCCAAATCGCAATAAAAGTTTTTTTTTGTGACGTAACAACCAATTAACTGTTTTCAGATTTTTCCTATACCTACCTGTGCTATAAGAACTTGCTGTATGCCAAATTTCGGGATTCTGGGTCAACGGGAAGTACCCTATGAATTATTCCCTTGAGATGTGTCGAAATATACGTTTTTCGTGACATAAACGGTCGTATTTTTTTTTAGTTAACTTAGAAGTTTGATTTTTTCACAGCTTCAAGGGACTGCAAACCTGAGTATATGGTTTAAATTTCAACTCTATACCTCCACGCGTTCCTGAGATAAAGGGTCTTGACAAACCGACGGACGGACAACAAAGTGATCCTATAAGGGTTCCGTTTTTTCCTTTTGAGGTACGGAACCCTAATTATGTGTTTAGGATAGGCAGATTCGTGACGAATAGTATATACTATAGAACATCATGTTACGACCCGCGCAGCGGAGCAGTAACCAAAGACGCGTATGAAACCACGGGTAACAGGTGATCATTAAAGTCTTTAAGAAATATGGAATCTGACATACATGGGTGCATTTCATTCCAGTAGGTTATTCTATTTTCAAACCATGACAGAATCTCAAGTATTGCAAATCAATGATAACAAAATTCACTCGACAGATCTGTCACCAATAATCAAAAAGCACACACAAAATATACTTTACAAACCCATAGAACCTTTCAATCGCTGTCACCCCTTGACCACGTTACATGTTAATACATTATCCTGTCACCTCCGTCCACACTGGACTATCACTTCCATACAAAATGAAACCCTACAATTACCTTGTCATACTTTAAAACTATCACGAAGGTGACAAATTTTCACAACGGTACGTTAATAAATGGTTGTTTTTCTTTAGGCTTTACAGTTAATTCTGAATAATTGTTAGGTGCAGAGACTGTTGGGACACGCGATTATGAAGTTCCGCATGTATGGTGCATTCGGGAGCTTTGTTTTGTATGAACCCAGTGACCCGCCCATGCTTTACACTGATGCAAATTATATATATAAACCTTTCTTGTCAATTGTTCTTTTTGTTAGTGAAAACCGCATCTAAATCCGTTCTATGATTTATGAAGAGTTAATAGATATACAGACAGACACGGAAATGACTTTATTTTATGCAATGTATTGTAAAGAAGGTCCGTACAAATATACTAGCTCCTACCAGCAGCTTCGCCCGTATGAAAGTGCTTACTCAATATACATGAGCCGAGTTTCGTCCCTTTAGGGGTTTTTTTTTTTTCGGTGGGAAAATCATCTTATTACATCCCCCGCCCTTGGGCGGAGCGGGAGATAGTGTCAGACTTTTACTGACTAAAAACCCACTCCTGTTCCTTCATTGCCTTTCGTACCAGGGCCGAGTCTTCCTTTCAGAATCAGACCCTTGGCCCCAGTAGGCTTCGACCCTGCTAGGCCCCTACAGTTGCTGACATCTTGAGGCGCGCGTGGAACAGCACGCGCCGTCGACGACTTGGGCTCGATCCGGTCGGTTACCGGACGGTCGGACGGCGAGCCACCCATTGCTCGCCGTCCGCAAGCCTGCGCCTACGATGGCCGGAAATCGGGATCGGAATCCCGGCGGCGATTGGGGCGTGAGGACCGTTGCCTCACGCGATCGGCCGCCTCCTTTGCTAGCATTACTGCTTCGCAGAAGGAGGCGACCGCCTGCCACTCCTCCTCGCTCCGGACCATGGCCTGTACCAAGGCCCGGCGCGAGAGATCGTCGCCGCCGATAGCCCCCACGAGGACACGGCGTTGCTCTGCCCAAGCGGGACACACCTCCACCGTGTGCTCCACCGTGTTCTCCGGGTGGTCCATACAATGGTGACACCCGGGCGTTTCTTCCGCACGAATCCGGTGCAGGAACCTCCCGAACTTACCATGTCCGGTGAGGACCTGCGTCATGCGGAAGGTAAGGACGCCGTGTTGCCTTTCCAGCCACTCCTCAAAGAGGGGACTTACCGCCATAATTATGGCGTGCCCAGTCCCTTTAGGGGGTAAGCTTTGCCCGTATGAAAGTAGCTTACTCCATATATAGTTTTATTTTTATTTTCGTTTATTTTTTATTTTATTTTTATTTTCTTCCATCTCTATGTATACATATATATATTAGTTAAATAGTTAATTAATCAAATATATTTATTATATCACATTTACAATGTCTAATTTTACTTTGGAATTGAACACAAATCATTTTGTAATTTTTGCATATGTGGTGCTTACCTGTAATAAATTGTGACACTAGACTATAGATTTAAGTGAAGCTTTGTAATAATTTTAAGTGTTAACAATTGTTGGTGAGCCTAATAAATAAATAAATAAATATAAACATGAGCCCAGCTTCGTCCCTTTAGGGGGTAAGCTTCGCCCGTATGAAAGTAGCTTTCTCTATATAAACTTCGAGCCCGGTTTCATACCTTTAGGAGGTAAACTTTAAAAAATCCTTTCTTATTCTTTGCATACATCATAAAAGGAACCTCTATGAAAAATTTCAGCATTCTAGTTCCTAATGTTTGGACTGGGCGTTGATTAGTCAGTGAGTGAGTTGGGATTGAACATCAAAATCAGATTGTCGGCTACCTACATGTGCAGAGTACTGGAGTTCTCTGGCCACATTGCCAGGAAAAATAGCCACAACCTTGAACAGCTCATCGTAACTGGCAAGGTTGACGGCAAACGACCAAGAGGTTGCAACCCAAAAAGATGGACAGATCAGGTCCGCTCCACACTAGACACCCAATTACACGTCGCACTTCATGACGCTAAGAACCGTCATAGATGGCAAAATACCATTAGCAAGAAGCTAATCCAGCGGGAACTTCACGACCCTCAGTAATGAGGAATACGACTCGAGGAGGAGGAGGAGTTAGGACTTTGCCTTTTATACAACATTGGTTTCAGTATATTCGAAACACGTGTCTAGTATTTTTATGTAAAACATCACAAGGTTATAAGCTTGTTAAGCTACCTGGTTGCCCGCAAAAATACATGGTTACCGGGCCATCCGGGTGACTGAGGGGTCGTTTTGCCCCCGTACCCCGCTGTGCGCTGGCACCTAATGCCGGCTATGACCTGCCGTGACCTGTATTGTACTTAGTGTCGGTGGTGTCCAACTTGAATTAATTCAGTTACTGATTCTGAACAAACTATATCGACTGTGAACTGGCAACCGGTCCTATCTCAATTTTTTGAAGATTTCACTTTTTAATGCCATTTTATACTATTTAATACTCCACATCGTTGCAAGAAATCCTAACTAAAATACATTTAAATTTGGCGCCAGAATTGGCTTCATTCAACTAGTACTAACTTCAACGCGCAGCTAATGCGAGCATTTTATCCTATCTCGCTAAATGTGTACGGACTTGAACGCGATTTCGCGCGCTCTTGAAACAAATAACTGTTTTATGTGGATTTATTAGGTTTCTGTGCCCTAAGTTATAAATTGACATTATTGGGGACTTCTAGTAGCTGAAATGGTAAGTTTTGTTATAAATTTATGATTAATATTTAAGATTTCTACGTTAATAATCTGTAAATCGAAATAGTACATTATGCATTGCTGTTCAAAGTTTTGACAGGTTGGAATTATTCAGAGATAGGACTTCTTGGTTCTATTCAACTAAGGTTACCATCAACCGAAAATACGTTTCATTAGGTTTACCAATAAATATCATCATCATCATTTCAGCCGAAAGACGTCCACTGCTGAACATAGGCCTCCCCCAAGTGTCACCACAATGAACAGTCCTGTGCGTCTCGCATCCATCGGACTCCCGCAACCGTCACCAAGTCATCGGTCCACCTTGTAGGAGGCCTTTCAACGCTACGTCTTCCGGTACGTGGTCGCCATTGCAGAACCTTTCGGCCCCAACAGCCATCCGTTCTGCGAGCAATGTGCCCTGCCCATTGCCACGTAAGTTTGGCGATTCCTCGTGCTATGTCGGTGACCTTAGTTCTCCTGCGGATATCCTCATTCCTGATTCGATCCCGGAAAGAAACTCCGAACATAGCCCTTTCCATTGCCCTTTGGGTGACTTTAAGTCTTCTGATGAGGCCCATTGTAAGCCACCACGTTTCGGAGCCATATTTCATCACTGGCAACACACACTGGTCATAGACTTTCGTCTTGAGACACTTGTGGTATATTGAACGAAAAGATACCGCGCAGCTTCCCGAACGCTGCCCAGCCGAGTCGGATTCGACGATTGATCTCTTTCTCGAAGTTAGACCTTCCCAACTGGACCGTCTGTCCCAGGTAAACGTAGTCGTCTACAACTTCGAGTGTAGAGTCGCCGATCTTGATAGGAGTGGGTGCTACATGACTGTTTACCATGACTTTGGTTTGGTCCATGTTCATTTTAAGTCCCACTCTTTCGGAAGCTCTACTGAGGTCACCGAGCATTGTACTGAGCTCCTCCGTAGTCTCAGCCATGACTACTATGTCGTCGGCAAACCGAAGGTGAGTGATGTACTTGCCATTGAAATTAATGCCTAGCCCTCTCCATTCCAGAACCTTGAAGACATCCTCCATTGCTGCCATGAACAGTTCCGGAGAAATAACGTCTCCCTGCCTCACGCTCCGCTGCAAGAGGATAGGTTTCGAGGTCTGGTCTTGTATTCGGACTGACATGGTGTCGTTTTTGTACAAACACTTCAGCACTTCGATGTACCGATAGTCAATTTAGCACCATTGGAGAGACTGCAGTATAGCCCAAGTCTCAATCGAATCAAAGGCTTTCTCGTAGTCCACAAACGCTAAGCAGAGAGGCTGATTATACTCCTTAGTCTTCTGTATAACCTGCCGCAGCGTATGTATGTGGTCCACGGTGCTGAAGCCTTTTCAAAATCCGGCTTATTCGGGAGGCTGGAAGTCGACGAACCTGCGCGCGAGACGGTTTGTGATGACTCTGGAAAACAGCTTGTAGACATGGCTCAGAAGCGAGATGGGCCTGTAATTCTTAAGCACGGCATTATCGCCCTTCTTAAAGAAGAGTACCACCACGCCTCTGCTCCACGCCTGTGCCGTTTTTCCCTCGAGTATGACGGAATCAAATAGTTTCTGAAGGGCCTTAAGGACTGGTTTTCCACCCGCCTTCAGGAGTTCAGCCGTAATTCCGTCCTCACCCGACGGCTTGTTGTTTTTCAGCTTATTAGTTTTAACTTGCGGTATTAAAGCGGCGAAGGTCGCGTTTCAGAGACTTCGAGATTTGTCTATTGAGCTGCCGGTATATGCACGCATCGTCTGAAGACTGCAGAATCATCTCACGCCTCTTCTTCATTAGCTCGAGGGTCGGATCAGAGAGCTTTTTGTTGTTATTTGTACGGTGAGTCTTGAAAAACTTAGACCCGACCGTATGGACAGTTTCCACGAACCCATCGTTATTGTTGGTGTAGGACAGTAGACAAAAGTAGCATAAAAGAAACATTATTTTGTAACATTTTGCAGATTCCCTAATTTTGGTAATTATTGTTTTTTTTATTATAAAATAAGATTTGTGATCTAAAGCTTTTGTTGATAAATAGGTTCTAAGAAATTATGCCCTCTAAAATTGAGAATATTAAAAAAACATTGTCCCCTAGAAATGAAATTTGATGAAATTTCCTCCTAAAAATGTTCTTTTATTATTAATAAGTTAATTTTATTATAAAGAATATTGTGTTGATAATGTTCTATCGTTATTGTTTTATTTTGATTTTGAAGATATCCCATATTGTTCCAAGTAAAAAGTCCTATGTTTGTTCTCGTGTTGATTTATATTGTCCTATCTCGATTTTATATTGGAAGGAAGCATATAATGTTACTTTTGTTTTTAATTACACATGCAATAAAAATATTTAAAAACTACGTATTTTTATTTAACATACGAGATGCTGTATAAATGATGCAAACATGTTTTTTCTGCATCCTGTAAAGTTGTCAAAATTGAGATAGTACCGGTTGCCAGTTCACAGTCGATATTCAGGTTTCGCATATACCTACTAAAAATAATGTTGTATAAACAGACTAGCTTCTGCTAGCGGCTTCGCCCGCGTGAAAGTAGCTTTCTCTACACAAACTTTGGACCCACGTTTTGTCCCCTTCAGGGGTGAATTTTGGAAAACCTTTTCTTATCCTTTGTATATAATACAAAAGGAAGCTCTGCGCAAAATTTCAGCGTTCTACGTCCAAGAGTTTGGACTGGGCGTTGATTAGTCAGTGAGTGAGTCAAGACTTTGCTTTTTATATCCATACACAGACTAGCTTCTGCCAGCGGCGTCGCCCGCGTAAAAATAGATTTCTCCATACAAACTTCCAACCGCCGTTTTACCCCCTTAGGGGTGGTGTTTCGTAAAATCCGTTCTTAGCGGATGTCTAAACCATAAAAAAAAAATTTGCGATTCGAAAAAATCTTCAAGTCTACATTCGGGAATTGAACTATTCACATAGGAAAATTTGTACGGAACCCTCAGTGCGCGAGTCCGACTCACACTTGCCCAGTTTTTTTTGTATGCTAAGGTCTGTAACTAAAATTCTACATGATACAGCGTAAAAAAATATCATCTTCTTCATTTATTCTTCATACAATATTATCTTTTCATATTTTAAAACTACCACGGAGATACCCAATTTTCACCTCGGTACTTGTAATAAATGGTTGTTTGCCTCCAGGTAAAGCTTAAGTTAATTCTAGATAATTGTCAGGTAAAGAGACATTGGCACACGCGATCATGAAATTCTGTGATAGTGAAAGTTTAGGGTGTTTTGTTTTTTACTTGACCGTGTTTACAAGCTTTATAAAAATGGGCCTTATTTATAAAAAAATAAGCTTGTAATTAGTATAAATACTGATAAACGGGTTCTTAATTCAAAATTTTCTGTTAATTATTTGATAAACGGGTTCTTAATTCAAAATTTTCTGTTGATAATTTGAATTTAGAATCCATTATTTGGTAATTAACTTTAGCATTATAGGTAGACTAGGTTCTGCCAGCGTCTTCGCCCGCGTAAAAGTAGGTTTCTCCATACAAACTTCCAACCCCCGTTTTACGCCCTTAGGGTTGGAGTTCCGTAAAATTCGTTCTTAGCGGATGTCTACACCCTATAAGGAACCTACCTGCCAAATTTTTAGTTTGTAGGTTTTATAGTTTCTGAGATTTCGTGATTAATCAGTGAGTGGTATTTCGCTTTTATATATGTCGTGGCCAGATCATAGAAATTGATCACTTCATGATATGGCCAAGTGAAACTGGCCAGATCGTTTTAAACGTTAAAGTTTGATGATATGTCAATCCTCGTTTGGCGTACTTTCTTTAGATTTATTACTATCATAGAAATCCTACATCAACGATAAGGCCAAACGAGGATCGAAATATCATCAAATGTTAACGTTTAAATGATCTGCCCCCCCTAGCCAAGTTACAACCGTTTCGTTTCGATTCTCTATTCGTTGGTCAGTTTTAGTCGGCCATATCATGAACTGATCAATTCTATGATCTGGCCACGACATATATATATAGATTAGCTAGTTTTACAGTTTGAAAGATTTACTGTTCTGTTCCTGTGACTTTGCAAATAACTAATATAATTATAATTTTGATCGAAAAATTGCATATGTCAATATTTTAGTACATAGGCAATGCACACTTAGCGTTATCATTAAAAATTACAATACTCTGTTATTTTTAAGGCTTATCAAGTACATTTTAGGATTCAGTATTGAATCATCATCATCATCATCATTTCAGCCGATAGACGTCCACTGCTGGACATAGGACTCCACCAAATGTCACCACAATGAACGGTCCTGTGCGTCTCGCATCCTTCGGATTCCCGCAACCTCCACCAGGTCATCGGTCCACCTTGTAGGGGGCCTTCCACCATTACGTCTTCCGATACGCGGTCGCCACTCCAGAACCTTTCGGCCCCAACGGCCATCTGTTCTGCGAGCAATGTACCCTGCCCATTGCCACTTAAGTTTGGCGATTCTTCGTGCTATGTCGGCAACCTTGGTTCTCCTGTGGATATCTTCATTTCTGATTCGATCACGCAAGGAAACTCCGAGCATAGCCCTTTCCATTGTCATTTGGATGACTTTGAGCCTTCTTATGAGGCCCATTGAAAGCGACCACGTTTCGGATCCATATGTCATCACACATCACTGTATTGAATACCTATGCCAAATTAACAATTTTATAATAAACGAATAAATCTTCTAACAAAGAAAACCGCAAGTCCTAAATCTTCTTGCCATTTATTAAGGATTCAAAGAAGAAGATAAATTTGAATTTCCCTTTTAGTAAAATCATCTAAACTTAGAAACAGAAAACAGACAAATGTAACAAAACGGTGGTAACCCCATAATTGGTATCATTTGATAAATATTCAATACCCGTAATTAATCCTCGAGATTAACCATAAAAATAGTAATATTTTAAGATTTGTCCACATTTATGAAGATTTAACGCGGTATAAAAATGATACGGCCTGATTTATACCTCCTGCATTCCTAATTAGTAATTTAAGAAATGAAATTAACAGATTAATGTCTTTGTCGCCCATATTAATGCTATTGGGATGCCCACAATTTATTTTATGGTGCATATTAAACGAACAATCGCCGTAAAGGAACCTACTGGCAATCGTAATCTTAAATAATATGCATATTAATCAAGTGCTGTTATTTGTCATTCTTTAATTTTAATGGCTTTGAAAAACAAAATATTTAATTAAATCGTTAAATTTAAAGTCGTTAGGTAATAATATTAAAACAAAGTATATTTACAAAGTGTATTTATACAGCGTACATCGCAGGATTGGAATAATTTGCCTGCAGCGGTCACCATCAACGATTCCATCACTGCTTACCATCAGGGATCGGAGTCAAGCACTAGTTTATATAATTTTAAAAAAGTAGTAGTGAAATTTTCTGGAAGAGTTACCGTGGCTCTGGAACGCAAAGGGCAACTGAAGGAACACATATGGGTTTTAGTCAGTAAAAGTATGACACTCCCTTTCGCTCGCTTGAGCGGGAAAAGTTATTTGATAATTTGTTACGTCAAAAAAAAAGTAAAATCTAATAATTATTTATTTATCAGACAACATACCCACTTAGACCGAGTCAACCAAAAAAATCTTATTAGATTTTAGTAACAATTTTGCTTACAACCTATATATATAAATTAGTATCTACTTTATAACTAAAGACTATATACTTTTTATTATAAGGTTCTATAAATATTGTAATCTTGATGTACAATAAAGTGTACATAAATAAATAAATATGGTCTTGATAAGATGAGAGATGAGAGAGAGGACTATGAGGCAAATAACAACAATAATAAACAATTTGGCCACTAATCAATAAAATAATAATCGATAATTGATGTTCACATCACTAAATTATTACAAAAAAATAAATTATAGAGTAAACAAATAATGAGACGCGACAATAATTATTGTTCATAAATCGAACAGACACGATAATCGGCCGCGCGCCATCTTGCCAGCGGCGGCCAAATGTTTCCGCTTTAATTTCTCCAGTAATTTGGTGTTTCCGGTCTCAGCCAATCCGTCCCGTCAGTCGGCCGTAATTATATTATTTCGGCAATAAATTATCGAATTTTGAATACAAAAGGTGGTTAAAAAGATGGCCTCCTTAATTTTGGGTAGACACAACAATAAGGTCTGATGCGATCGAACGTCTTACGAAGATAAATGTATGAGCTGTAACAGTGCGTATATAATAAGTAGTCATAAAATCAATAAAAGATTTTGTGCTCATAACCGTCATTAAATGTACACTTTACTTTTTTTTTTATTATGGATAGGCTTGCGTTTGACCACTATATCTCCTGATGGTAAGCGATGATGTGGCCGACGATAGAGCACGCTTGCCTAGAAGTAACCTATTCACTATTGACTTAAAGACCCCTAGGTTGCAGTTACTTTAGTCAAGCATTTAATGTTAAAAATATCATCATCATCATCATCATTTCAGCCGAAAGACGTCCACTGCTGGACATAGGCCTCCCCCAAGCGTCGCCACAACGAACGGTCCTGTGCGTCTCGCATCCATCGGACTCCCGCAATCGTTACCAAGTCATCGGTCCACCTTGTAGGAGGCCTTCCAACGCTACGTCTTCCGGTACGTGGTCGCCATTCCAGAACCTTTCGGCCCCAACGGCCATCTGTTCTGCGAGCAATGTGCCCTGCCCATTGCCACTTTAGTTTGGCGATTCTTCGTGCTATGTCGGCAACCTTGGTTCTCCTGCGGATATCCTCATTCCTGATTCGATCACACAAGGAAACTCCGAGCATAGCCCTCTCCATTGCCCTTTGGGTGACTTTAAGCCTTCTAATGAGGCCCATTGTAAGCGACCACGTTTCGGAGCCATATGTCATCACTGGCAACACGCACTGGTCATAGACTTTCGTCTTGAGACACTGTGGTATATTGGACGAGAAGACACCGCGCAGCTTCCCGAACGCTGCCCAGCCGAGTCGGATTCGACGATTGATCTCTTTCTCGAAGTTAGACCTTCCCAACTGGACCGTCTGTCCCAGGTAAACGTATTCGTCTACAACTTCGAGTGTAGAGTCCCCGACCTTGATAGGAGTGGGTGCTACATGGCTGTTTACCATGACTTTGGTTTTGTCCATGTTCATTTTAAGTCCCACTCTTTCGGAAGCTCTACTGAGGTCACCAAGCATTATACTGAGCTCCTCCGTAGTCTCAGCCATGACTACTATGTCGTCGGCAAACCGAAGGTGAGTGATGTACTCGCCATTGACATTAATGCCTAGCCCTCTCCATTCCAAAACCTTGAAGACATCCTCCATTGCTGCCGTGAACAGTTTCGGAGAAATAACGTCTCCCTGCCTCACACCCCGCTGCAAGAGGATAGGTTTCGAGGTCTGGTCTTGTAGTCGGACTGACATAGTGGCGTTTTTGTACAAACACTTCAGCACTTCGATATACCGATAGTCAATTTGGCACCGTTGGAGAGACTGCAGTACAGCCCAAGTTTCAATCGAATCAAAGGCTTTCTCGTAGTCCACAAACGCTAAGCAGAGAGGCTGATTATACTCCTCAGTCTTCTGTATAACCTGCCGCAGCGTATGTATGTGGTCCACGGTGCTGAAGCCTTTACGAAATCCGGCTTGTTCGGGAGGCTGGAAGTCGTCGAACCTGCGCGCGAGACGATTCGTGATGACTCTGGAAAACAGCTTGTAGACATGGCTCAGAAGCGAGATGGGCCTATAATTCTTAAGCAGGGCATTATCGCCCTTCTTAAAGAAGAGTACCACCACGCCTCTGCTCCACGCCTGTGGCGTTTTTCCCTCGAGTATGACGGAATCAAATAGCTTCTGAAGGGCCTTAAGGACCGGTTTTCCACCCGCCTTCAGGAGTTCGGCCGTAATTCCGTCCTCACCCGACGCCTTGTTGTTTTTCAGCTGCTTCAGAGCCATCCTAATCTCGTACAGGCTGACGTCCGGGATATCTTCGGTATAGTGTCGAGTCAATCTAGCTCTTGGGTCGTTCACTAGATTTACAGCGGGTTTAGCGATAGACGTGTATAACTGTCCATAAAAAGCCTCGATCTCTCCCAGAAGCTCCGATTTGGCGGATATGACTCTGCCATCGTCGGTCTTCAGTTTCGTGAGCTGGCTTTGCCCAATAGACAGATCTCGTGCAAATACTTTAGAGCCCTTATTCCGCTCAATCGCATCCTTAATCCTTGCGGTATTAAAGCGGCGAAGGTCACGTTTCAGGGACTTCGAGATTTGTCTATTGAGCTGCCGGTATATGCACGCATCGTCTGAAGACTGCAGAATCATCTCACGCCTCTTCTTCATTAGCTCGAGGGTCGGATCGGAAAGCTTCTTGTTTTTATTTGTACGGTGAGTCTTGAAAAACTTAGACCCGACCGTATGGACAGTTTCCACGAACCCATCGTTATATTCATCCACGGAGCTTCCTAGGCACTCGAAACGATTGTGGAGTTCGAGCTGAAAGCTCTCGGGGTTTTGGATCCGGATCTGTGCTGGACGGAGCGTAGACTTCATCAGTCGAGACCTTTCAAGCTTAATGTTAATATTCAATGTGCCTCTTACGACGCGGTGATCACTTCCAGTTTTCACCGCGTTGATCACAGAGACATCATTGAATATTTGCTTTTTCGTCGACAGGATGAAGTCAATCTCATTTCTAGTTGCACCGTCAGGACTTTGCCAGGTCCACCTTCTATGCTCACGCTTTTTGAAGAAGGAATTCATCATATAGAGGTCCTCCTTCTCCATAAAGCTAGCCAGTAGGCGTCCCCGGTGATTCCGACGTCCAAATCCAAATTGCCCCACTCGCAGCTCGTCACCGTCTCGTTTGCCCAGTTTCGCGTTAAAGTCCCCCATGACCACGGTGAAGTGAGTCTTAGAACCATGCATGGCTCTTGATATATCCTCATACATGGATTCTACTTCGTCGTCGGGATGTGTCGAGGTCGGGGCGTAGACCTGTATGACCTTCAGCGAATATCTTGATGATATTCTGAGTATAAGGTACGCCACCCTGGTCGACACACTCTCGATCCTCACCACATTGTTCACAAGGGACTTGTGGACGATAAACCCGACACCACCCTGGGACTGCTGGTCACCCTCCCGGAAATAGAGCAGGTTACCGGATTTGAGAATTATCGTATCCTCCCCCTGTCTTCGGACTTCAGACAATCCCACAATACTCCATCGCAACCTGCTCAATTCCTCCTCCAGTTCGGTGATCTTCTCGTCAGTCCTCAGTGTACGCGTGTTAAAAGTTGCCAGGTCGAGTCGTTTCATAGATGGGTAGCCAAATCTCATCCGGAGATTCTTCGCACCCCTTGCCTCGTCGTGGCCTTGACCGCTACCGGAGTCAAGGGTAGACGGGCTGCCGGGCACTAGGGGCCATTTTTTGTTTCTGTTTTTCATGTTGGGGGGGGGTTGCCATAATCGCCACGCTTGGCAGACGGGTTGGCGATCGCAGTTTGGTTGTTGTAATGTACAGAGGATGCTGCTGCCCATTCTCTGGTATGTCCCTTAGTCGCCTCTTACGACACCCTCGGGAAGAGATGGGATGGTGTTATTCTTAACGTCCGAACACCATACGGAACGTTAAAAATATAATAAACCAAATTTAAAACGTGTTTAATTTTTATTATAGAGTACACAAAGTATTAGACCCTACAAAAAGAATCTACACTTGTAACTCAATGAAAGTGTTTTAGCTTTAATGGTATGTTAGCATTTCTTTTCTTTTTCTGATGAGCTTTTTCTTTATGTGTCTCAACGACCATGTATTTAAATATTTACAGAAGGGAAGTTAGAACCTACTATATTATCTCAAAAATATTGTAGTTAAATCCTAATATAATTGTAATAAATCTGCCATTTTAGACCATAAAAAAAATCGCAAAGTCTACGCTCAAATAGTGACGCCAAGCTTTATTTCAATCACACAAATCGATATCGAGCGATTGCTTGATTCGATTAATTTCGTTGGAAATTAACGCGGCGGGTAAGCAACGGGTATCGACACCGACGCCGTAACCATAGCAACCCGCCCCATACTTACAACGCACTAATTATGCCACACTGATTGCTTTTCACTTTTTTTCTGCCCCACGAGAAGCTGACGCCACCCTATCCTTGGCTAGTGTTCGGCAGTTTTTATCGATTTTGAATTTATCGACCGTATTGCAACCCTTCTTAAAATATGTTGATTAGCATGTTTGCTGTTCATTTTGGTGCTTGTTTAAGTTAGATTTTTTGGGAGCTCTATTAGCTTTCGTCGAATCAGTCTTAAAAAATCCACTGGATATAATATTATATGAATGAAACAGTTTTCAATTTCAGTAACAAAACCAATTCACTATCAAATTCAGTTTTTAAACATTCATATTTTAATTTACACCTACTGGTAATTTATTTCCTGGACACATGTCGTAATAAAGAATGACTGGTGATTTACCTACACCTTTTAATTGTATTATATATAACATTAACAATCAATGCTGAGCGATAACCAAAATGCATTATATCGATAAAATCGGCATTCTCTATAAACACACAGTGACTTTGCATTCAAATGTTGATGACGTCACGTCGATCGATTCAAGGAAACGGGTCATTACACTGTTTTTATTCGTCACACTGATTAATCAAGTGATTAATTATACAGTTTCTATTAGGACACGACGGGTTGCCGCTTTTTTGTGTACCTTTGAATAGAACGCTTGTTTAATGTGCCTTGTGGTTAAAATAAATAATAAAGAAAAAACATACATAGTTCGTCGACTAATGAGGTCGAAAATACATTATATTACGAAAGTATAATTATGTAAGTAATCCACGCAATCTATCTAATAGACAAAACTAATTACGAATCAAATATTTACAATCATCACGTCACTAAACCACAGAGTATTCAAAAGTAAAAGCAATTCGGTTCTCATTTCAAAATTCGCTCCTCTCATTTAAGAACACTAAACCGAATCGATTTGTAACTGGCCGTTTTGCGAATCGAGTTGACCATTGATCAGATAGAACAACCCTGACCTTGCCCAACGGCACACACACACGGCACGCACGCGACCGGCTGTTGCACACTACGCGAAAACTGGTGGTCTGTTGTTACTCCACTAAATCGGTACTTGCTTACGTAACGTTCTGTATTGAAAAAAATGTGAAACGGCTTCTAAGTTGTATGGGGTAAATGTTTGTGAAGCTTTCGCCTAGTGTTTGTTTACAAAATAATATTGAGTTCTTAATTCATTAACGCTCAGGCGGTAGCCGGCGTCCGCAAGCCATTGTCTTACTATTGTGTCTCTAATTACGCACGTCAAAAGGTTAATTTGAATTTGCAGTGTAGATTCAACGAATTGCTAGAATAGCGGATAGTCTAGTCTATTTAATAGGATTTCTCATAAGAACGAATGCATGTTATTTAATAATCTGTTTTCAAATGATTGTATGGGAATTATTTGTATAGATTCAAAAACTATTTAGAAAAATGTCACAATCGCCCATGTCATTGTATCAACTACTATACAGTTATAAAAGCAAACATACGCTGAATCTAATTTGAAAAAAAAACCCGAGAAATAATGCAATGAGAAAACAAATCCCATATGAACCTGCAGAGAAAAGAGAAAACAAGAATAAATTTCTCAATCGACTAAAACCTCGTCCGATAGTTATTCGATTCGACAAAGAAATTTAAGTCTCCCTTAATAAAATCTCCAGAAGTCTCGACACCGATTAACATTTCAGCAATCACAACAGTCGGGTAACACGCGATGCGCACACGAATGAAACCGGGGGAAATAACTATATCTTTGTACAAAAGTTCGATACATTGATTATTTTCTTTAATACTTTTAATGCGGGCTATCACTAGTCATTAACGCGGGCTATGTGTGTGTGTGTGCGTAGATACTAATAATAAAGTCATGTCGTGTGCATTCGCAACACACATAATTAGTGAATGGGGTCGATATTATTAATGAGGGGGGTGTAGGGGGGATGTTATCTACTCAAGCTTTTGTGTTCTTTTTCTATAGACGGCTATTGATTGTTTAGTCGATACTTCAGCCTTTAATTATAGGGGCTAACTGACGTGCACACCTTTCTTGACACCGTAATAGCGTCGTGAGGACGATAATAATTTTCCAGTAATTATTCATTTGGACTTTCGAACAGTTGGAACAAGTTCTATTGGTATTAAATTCGTTATTTTACTTTGTGATTAGTTTTTGTTCGTGACGGCTATTAGGTTTTAATTTTGTTTAGTTTAGTTGGTGGGGCTAAATTAATATGTGAAGCGGTTTCCTTACTTAAAATAAATTAAAATAATATAACTACAGTACCTGCTTAACTAAGAAGCGGTTCTCAGACAATTGAAGAAAAAACAATCATGACTTGTGCTCCTTCGCGCTAGGGCCACGGGAATTTCTGTAAGGGATACTATGGTCCTAGAATGTCAAAAGACTACTGAAGGACATAAGTGGGTTTTAGTCAGTAAAAGTCTGATAAGTCCTCTCTAGAGCGGGAGAAGTCAATGGATAATATCCCGCCTACAATAAAAATGCCTGCTACTACTCATGTTAAGATTTATGATTCTATTCTAGGAACTTATCAACAACCATTACTGAGTTAGTATTTATGTATTTAATACCTAATCAAATTAAATATGATTTCTTTCGATACAAAATCTTAACTAATGAATAGATACTAAAAATCTAACAAGTAAGCGTCACCAACAAGTTTCTCTTAAAGATATGTTGAATATCTAATAAGAAATAAGGTCCGCATCAAACAGACATGTGAAGAGACGCCCGGTACTTCACTGATTAATAAGATGGGGTTGCGCCAAGCAAGGGGTACGACCACCCCACGCGATCACCCCAGCGCCTTACCCACGAAACAAAAAAAAAATGTGACTCATCAACGCACACCAACAAACAACAACTCACACTAACACACACATAACAAAAACAGCGTAAAAACCACACATGAATTCAAATTAACAACCTTATTATAACCGCAAAAGGTTTTATTTCCCTTTCGCTCCAAATGAAGTTCTATCGCTATTAAGCAAACTAGGTCTCCTATAATCGTTCATTATCGCACACATGGACGTTCTATTCACGTATTGTCCACACATACAAGTATGCGTTAATTATATCGGAAAGTGGTGGGTAGGGGGCTGCTTGATTTGATTAATTCTAGCTGGAGTCGTCGGCCTAGTTGGATATGCCATAAACATAGGAATATTCCGCCCTGTCCATCGGGCCCAGTTAGCCGCTAATTGGTGATTTCTCAGACAATACATGATTATCTCGAAGCATTCTTACGTTTATTATAAATGTAAATAGGCTACGCTTTTTTAGGGGTGAAGAGAACCCCAAGCATCAGTAACGCGGGTGTCTTGGTACCGCTTGGAACTATTTAAGTACCTTCATCGATAAAATATTTAAAAATATTCACTAGAGTAGTGACGTGTATACCCAATGAACCTCAAAATAAGTCCTCAACTTCATACTATAATTTCTTAAAAATATATATGTCGTTGCCAGATCTTAGAAATTGATCACTTCATATCATGAAGTGATCAATATTCTAAGATCTGGTCACGTCATATTACCTTGATTCTAAATAAAAACATTTTGACTCCTCTTAAAAGATTCCACTATGGAATCCATCGTCATCTCTTTACACCTACACTACTTGGGAAAATACTAAATGGGGTTATTGGCCAAGAACTCAATTCCAGAGTCAAATGTGTAGCAATAAGATCTATCATCTGTATTTAATATAGCTACTAAAAATATGAAACGTTACTAAAAATAACCCTGCCTACATGAAAATGAAAAAAAACTCTATTTGCAAAACGTATAAGCCTCAATAAAACCAAGCTTCAATATCATTCAACATAAAACAAGAAAAAAAACATGAAGGAAGAAAAATTCAGAATGAAGTAATCAAAAGTGCAATTTCCCCAAATAAGGAAAGTATTTGAAGTATTCGTCCATCGGAAGTCGTTGGCGAGCACTCGGCAAATCGCTTCAAATAGCGCGCACGATGCCAATTCTATTCTAATATGTTTTCATTTTTCATAGCTCCACGTATTTTGATGTATGATCAATTGGAACTTTAAATTTGAAAGTTCTTATAGACCGATTTGAATTTAAAAATAGAATTAGATGAGAAATCCGGCTTTTTTCAGACATGCAAAACTTATTGCAGAATGCCAAATGTGATGCTGAGATTCAATAGGAAACAATAACACTTGAATAGAACAGAAAAACCACTCGCAAGAAAATTTTCAAATTCCATTGCTGCTCTTTTAAAACAAATGATATATTAAAAATCTACTTAAAATACACGACAATAAAGTCGATACTTGAGTTGATAGCAATATAATAATTATCTCGAATTGAAACTTCGACTACGAACGACTACAAAAAAGTGTATACAGTTTGTAAACTATAAAACATCTTAGGACATAACTATGAAACACATTTTAGTACCTAACAGTTTATTAGTATAGTAATATCTATAATACCAGATGATCATTCCTACACAAACCTTGAATTGTATCCAACATCAGCTATTGTGTATGTGCCAAAAGAATTAATTAACGAAAAAGTATTAGTTTGTGTAGAAGACGGGCAACCATACAGAAAGGTATTACTAACGGTAGAAGATTTACTGGATATATACCTGTACAAAAAGATAATAACACCAGAAATTGTCGCAGATTTGGTCAAAACTATCCAAGGTATAGGATCGAGCAACATTATAAGAAACTTCTAGAAGAAAATACATAACAAAAACACAGAAAATGAGCATGAAAAACCAAGAACAAAATACAATCGCAAGATCAAGCAATGCAGCACAGAAACAGACACAGAGTTTCCTGCAGTATTCGTAAAAATTAAATTATACTACCGCAACAGAACTTTCGGCAATTAATATAGTTTTTTGCAACGTTGTTTTACTCTGTCATAAGTAAATAATGAAATGTATACAGTCGACGGCCCGTGTACCACGAAGCTTTGCGTGTTGAATATTACCCGAAAACGATGGGAAAAAAGTTACCGATTTTTTTCATTATTGACTGAACTCGCCTGATACGGCACTGACAAATTGCTACGGTTTTTAACAAATTTTTATTTGTTCCTCCTTGAGTTAAATATGAGAATCGAAGCAATTTATGCTTCTATGTTGCAGTTTGGTTCGGTTCACGTGAGGGTCGTGTGTTGCAAAGTTGTTATTTAAGTACGTTGTCGTAAAGAATGTCAATGCCAGTATTGTGGAAGTACAGGCAGGAAAAATTGAGGGAAATCTATTTATGTACTGAAATTATGGACTCTGTTTAGCTTATGTTAGATAAACTTTAAATTGACTTAACTTTGGTTGAAACTTTGTAGATTATGAATGACGCAATTCACATTCATTCACGATTGCATACATTAAATCCACGTCGAGGAATTTTTATCTTGTTACTTCCAACCCAAAATTATTATCCGTTGCTTCATTACAACAAATTAAAAATACATCAAACCGGCCCAAATTCTACGACATCATTATCACCTTAACACGCGAAATTAACCAAATCATTTCATATATTCATTTCTTGTCACAATATATTACGTACAGTTACTTTATTATCTGAGCCGTCCTTATAATTCTTAACCCAAGAATACACACTTAAATTCCCCATCAATTTATACCTTCTTACATATCCAAAATTCATGCGTTCATTACCATAAAATAAGACGACTTACAATCAAATCAATAAGGACCTGACAACATTTTACTCAGCCTAACACCTCTGTCTGATACTTTAAAGCGTTTTCGAAGAAGTGTTATCTTCTTATGCAAAAATATTAGCTCGTGGCTGACTTTATGCAAATTTGGTTTACCTTACTTAAAGCGTGTGTACGGCTCTTAAATAAGGCATGAATTTGTGTCTCGTGCTATCCGAGGGTAGTCTAATATAGGAGTGTAAAAAGTGTGGTGGTGTTGTGTTGGTTCCGTTGCTTCTTAAAATATTAGTGGAGCTTCGTCTGCTTCTCTGTTGTTACTTTCCTACTTTATTGGTTTTGTATT
The DNA here is from genome assembly GCA_905147345.3 of Mythimna impura. NCBI lineage: Eukaryota > Metazoa > Arthropoda > Insecta > Lepidoptera > Noctuidae > Mythimna > Mythimna impura. The sequence continues at coordinate 12,782,690 of LR990357.1, read as the reverse complement.
ATTAGTATTTGTTAATGAAGACCACATATTTATTGTCCTCGTATTAATTTAACTTTCATTTCATTTTAGTATCTGCTTCTGTCCTCTCCTTACAACCTGTAGTAACTATTCTGGGAGTTGTAAAAAATTTCAAAATTAAACTTTGCGTTTTAGGCTCTTCTGTTTAAAGGGCATTGTATGCCGTTCCGCTTAAATTCTTTTTTACGTTAGAAATTATCAAATGACTCCTACCTGGTGGAGCGAAAGGAAGTGTCAGACCATTACTGACTTAAACCAACCTATTGGCGGTACAGGGTCGTGAACCTGGACTAAATAGATTTACCGTAGTAAATCTTTCACACAATCCACAGCCCCGGTAGGTATCGCCACTGACGGGCTCCGACAACTCCGGTTAAACTCTATTTCTTACTATAGAATTACTTTTTTCTAACAGTGATCTAAATAAAAAAAAAAATCGAGTAGTCAAGTAACTTTTATTTAAATACCAAAGCCACAAAACATTATAACATTTCAACAGTCTACCCTAACGTCGTCAACTAAAAAGGTTTCTTTCATACAGTTTCCGTTGTGACAGAACTCCAAAAATACAGAATAGATAAATGTAGATTTTGGACTAGAGGTGGGTATGCAAATTCGCGCGTGGACTCTTCATATGCAAAGCACATGATGGCTCGCGACTTCTTTGTGCTCTTTCTTATGCTGATCAGCGGCTCACCTCTATACTATTTAGGTATTTTGATTACGACTAGTCAGTATTGACAACACTTATACTACAGAAATCTATTCATAAAAACACATCACATATTTTATCAAACACATTTTATTCGTATTAATATAACTGCTACCGCAATTCTAAAACAATTTGGTTGGATAACACAATCGAATGGAAAATTGCGCAAAAATATTACATGTAGGCAAATTTTACGTCCCAACGGATTCACTAATGCACATGATGTAACGGAAAAGACGTTATTTTCTACTGCAGGAGTTACGTCTGTGTTCCCACTATCTGTATTTCGATCGGTAATACTTCTATTCACGAATTTCATATATGTATCTCTAATTTCAATAAGACCCTCGCTACCTGTGCCATCTCATCTACATATCAATGTTCGCAACGTCTCCCAAATTTCTTTTCTCTCACTAAAGTATGCAACGCCCGTGCTCCATATCATTACTGCTATAAGAAATTCACTAAAATTGGATCGCCCTCTCGCGCGTTGTCATACCCTTTGATAATAGTAACGGTTTCTTTTCATAACGAACTTTTTTGTAATGCGATATTCGCGTTGTTTCCACTAAGGGTGGGATTTGTTACAGACGTTTGATTGTCGTTTGACGCTTTGATGGTAACGTTACTTGTCCTTAACAAACCCATGGCACCAAGGTTACGGTTTTGATGTCTCATGTTTGTTAAAATATTCAAAATGTATTCTGTCAGATCAAGTGAGTTCATATCTCCAACGTCGTCTTTCGAATCATCGAGCTAATCTCCAGATGCAATAATTCGTAACAATTATCTGATAAGTATCATGTTAACCCTTCTTCCCACACGAACTTATCGTTAAATAACTACCTTGATGCGACTCATCTATTATTGTGAGATTCTTCCTGCGTACCCTTCGATATATCTACAACAACTTACCTTAAATTTATACATGCAACCGACAATGGTAGCATCGGCTGCATAATTTGATTACGAAACTTTTGTCAGACAAGGGCAGGTATCAGATCGTAAAATTTAATTTAGACCTATCATTGGTTAATTTTCGGATTCTCCCAACCTCTCGATATTCTAAGGGGTACCCAGTAGGTATCATTCACAACAATGGTGTTCGATCAATTATTATTTCTGGTGCACCTTTGACGAAATATAAAATTGTTGCGATAACGGTCGATTCATTGTTACGAGGAACATGCATAATGTCTTTTGTCGAACATTTGCATATATCAGTTATTGATTGAAAAAATATTCAAATCCGCACTATTTAGATTTTAGAATCACTCGATCGATCCGTTACGGTTCTCGTAATTTGCAATCACAAAAGAATTTGCGTTTTTAAATAATGGTTTCGTGCATTATGGAATTTGATTTGCATCAAACAAAGATTATTATTATTGATCGTAATTTAACTTTATTTAGAAAATGAACTTTTCACTGCATTCGCTTTGTAGAAAATGAGGATCTATTGTTGTGCACGAGTCCGGCACAAAACTGTAGCTACCCTCCTCAGTGAGTGAAAACCTAATTGTTGCGACGTGTTCGTTGTGAAAACATTGCTTCAACACACATCACTGTTTCCTGTCGGCGCTCGGACGCATATTTCTGAATGGCTTTTGTTCTTACTTGTACAATGATGACGAGATACGGCAACTATGAAGTTGATAACTAGATATGAAAATTAGAGCAAAATAAATTGTTTGAAATGTTTCTGCTTCTCATTTGTTGGAATGAATGTCAAAGACTAGATTTGCATGCAGAGTGTTTTATTTACAAAATTTGAAGAGAATATCTTAAACACATATTTAGGTGGCAATAAATATAAATATTTATAATAATTGAAGGCGCGTGACGCTCGTCGTGTGCGACGGCTCGCGCTAAGACCGGGCGCACATATCTAGATTATTTCCCACATACATTAACATATGAATCGGACAATTTAATATTTCTTTTGCACCATTATCTTTTTCCAGGTACTAAGTGTTTTGCATATATTTAAATAGATCAGAACGACGCGTGCTGTCGTCTTTATATGCAAGCTGGAATGTTCCGGGAACATGAGAGACATGGCGGGTGTCAGAAATAAGATCATTCACTTTGCATATTATAGTTGTAGTGGCACTAAAAAAATATATTTGCTCTATGATTTATGGGACTAGAATTCTAACCGTCAGTTACGGAGAACAATCAAGGTGGAAGAATTATCAAGCTTTGATTGGTGAAACTAATATGCAGGCCAGGCCGAGATATGCTTTTTATTACGGTACCTTATTACGGTTGACTAAAAGATTAGCATATTTTGGCTAAGTAGTTGAGGATGAATTAAGCATTGCACTAGAAAATCAACAAATCCTCCAATGCTTAAAAATATGCACTTGTTCACAAACAGCGTGCATAACTAAATTTTATTTAAATTCACCTGATAAGCACTTTACACATACCAGGTAAGAAATATTTCTTTTCCTTCAAAATTATGCAGCTCGTGCTAACTTTGTCACTTAAACTCGTGCCATCTTACTTGTACACTCATGGTGCATAAAATTAGAGACACTTTGCATATTAGGAGACACCCTTACCAAGCGAGTGGCTACTAAGTGAATATTTTGTGCCCTCAAATTATGCAAATAGCCGAAAACTAACAATAGTGTGGCTTAAGGTAAGTTGACTCTACCACTATTGGCTACTGGTTTCGAAAAGGCTCGTGCCATCTTACACTGTAGTGCATAAAATTAGAGATACTTTGCATATTAGACGACACCCTAACCAAGTAACGAATTCCTTCGGCCCTTATATGTAAAAGTGTAAACGCAAAATCTGTTGAAACACTTGTTATAGAATTTGACCGATGTTTATTGGTATTATTAAATTAACATACTAGTCTTAACACAAGTTATTAAAGATGCACTGACAAGAAAACTTTAGAAGAGTCTTCCTAATCTTTTTAAAAAAATCTAATTAGACTCCAGAAAAAACAGCATTGAACTTCTAAAATATTAATACACAACCAATCAATATTAACAATATCTCTACTTTCAAAGATAAAGTAATAGCTAACGATAAAGGGATTGCTCCATTCACTTCTGGTTCTTAAATTTTCTTGATTTGATAATACAACTGGTAGCTGTTTTCAAAACTATATAATATATTCAAATCCACATGATTCACATGTAGTTTAAGAAGACAAACGCCTTAATCTCCAATACATGCAGCTCGTGCTAACTTTGCCGCTTTAACTCGTACCATCTTACACTGTAGTGCATAAAGTTAGAGCCAGTTTGCATATGAAGAGGAATCTTTACTAAGATATCGCTAAGTGAATAACCAAAAAACTAACAATGCTGTGGCCATACCTAAATTATTTCTGTCGGTACAACAAAATGAATTTCAAAGGCCCTTGGAGGGAAATGAACATTGCAAAAAATTGTCTTTAATATTGTTAGAGACTAAAGATTTTTGCTACATGTTTTTAAAATTACTTATAAACCCTTACTGAATTTGTCAAAGATGCACAGTAACAAGGAAATATGAAAAGGTTCTTGGCGTGGAGATGAATAGAAAGCTGATTACTAATTGGATAATTTTACAAAACATAATCATAAAAATAAAACACAACGATACACAATAACTCTTTATTCAGCGACTAGCTTCTGTCAACGGCTTTGCCTGCGCGAAAATAGGTTCTTCTATACAAACTTTGGACCCCCGTTTCATCCCCTTAGGGGGTAAATTTTGAAAAATCCTCTCTTAGTGCTCGCCTACGTCATAAAAGGTAGCTTTGTGCAGAATTTCATGTTCCTAGTCCCAGTAGTTTTGGCTATGCGTTGACACGTCAGTCAGTCAGTTTCTCTGTTTAAATATATAGATAAAACAAAAAATAAACGATAGATGAGATACTCCATTCGTTCTTGATTCAGACACATTTTTTAATATAGCATTATGTATACAGAAACAATATTTCTATAATTTTTTCAAGATTACGAATTCCACAGCCAGTTTTAGCAGACAAACGTCTTTCTTCTCCAAGATTATGCAGCTCGTGTCAACATTGTCACATAAATTGCTGTCATCTTACACTGAAGTGCATAAAATTAGAGATACTTTGCATATTAGGAGACACCCTTATAAAGAGATTTGCATATCCAAAAAGTGTTCATAAAGTTGTTAGTTACATTGTACTAGTCATAATATTGGATCTTTAGCGTGTGGTATGCAAAACACCTTTGCCTACACTCATGTTAGGAGATGTGCTGTAATGATTATTCAAAGTACTTGAAATGGATACTCATAAAGTTGTTTGTGTAACTGCATGCAGGAACCTAAAAATGGCGATAACATCTTGCGTTAGGTAGGTACTAAGATAATTTTCACACAACGCTGCTCTTTGCTTAAATATTTACATTTGTAAATACACAAAATAAACGCTTGATTAATTCATAATTATTGACTTATTATTATAATAACTTTATATATTTATTTTATTGTATCCCAAGAAATAATGTACATAATGGAAACCTTAAACTAAAAACATATCTACAATTACCAGCCTTATCGCATTTTGCAATTTCGTTTAGGCCACCTGGAATGGACAGAGATTGCCTGGACTCAAAATGGGGTTGTACTAGGTGAAAATATGAAAGTAAAAAAATAAAGAACTAAAGGCCAGGTTCTACTCATTTTGAACTTTTTTGGACCTCTAGAAATCCACAAATATAAAAGAGAACACCATGAAAAATTATTTTATTAAAATTGACTACATGACCAACGGCAAAAATCAAAACGTGATAAAAATTAGTTGGCTCGATAAAAAAAAAAACGTGAATCTGACCCTAACTTACGATTTCAAACGTGTATGTCTACGAGATTACGTCACGGAAATATTTGAAAGTTACAAAAAATAATAAAGCTGGTTTTTTAAAAGGGCCTCGCAAAAACAAAAATCTTGAATAGTTATTGTTTTTTTTATTTTTATATAAAAATAAAACCGCTGTAACGAGGCCGCAAAATTGACATAGAGCCAGGCGGAGTTCACACAAAATACTCAGTGAGTACAACCGGCCCTTAATAGATACTAAAGTACATGGACACATCATCATCATTTCAGCCGAAAGACGTCCGCTGTTGGACATGGCCTTCCTCAAGTGTCACCACAAAGAACGATCCTGAGGTTATCGCATCCACGAGATTCCCGCGACCTTCACCAGGTTGTCGGTAACCTTGTGGAAGGCTTTCTAACCATAATAGATACTTAAATACTAAATATACTTCTAGGCGAGAGAATAAGTAATGACTAAATTGAAAACAATTAAATCGAAAACATGATCACAGTGACAAGCAATGTTCTTTTATAACTAAGTAATTGTCTCGTTTCATACAGCTAGATATAACATAAATAGTTTAGCTTATACATTTTTAACTTTGTCAATAAAGTTATATATAAACATTGCAAATCAAAACAATTATTTCAAAAAGCTTAAAATATAACAAAAGTAAATTGCTAATAACATCTCCCCTGTCCCTTTATATGCTAATAACTGGAAACTAATCACAGTTTTAATCAGAATCAGTCAGTTTATGTCAACTGAAGGATGAGCATTCATTTGATGGCCACCTTAACAAGATCTCGAAGGTCAAACATTCAGTTTTGAACAGGAGACCATTGAGCACTGGGTATTAGTAATTAGACCGAACAAAAGAGGTTTAATGTATTCATAAGTTATGTTGCATCTCCTTTTTGCATATAGGAGCTAATAGAGAAAGCATATTCTGTCATTTTCTTGAACGTTCATCACTTCAGTAAGTTAGGAATTATGAAGTGTCAAAGTTTGGAGTCCTATGGCCTTACCACGACATGTTAAAATGTCCGATAGATCCATCCCTTTAACAGTTCAGTTTAGTTCGTAAACTGGATCGCGTAAAGAGCTCGTAGTAGGTCTTCAGGGCACAAGGTAAAGCGTATTTCGTAGTAATGTTTTGATGAAAATGATCTTCCCATTTTCTTTTGCGAAGAAAAACCACATAAAAGACAAGTCTCGCGTGTCAACCAATCGTCAACAAAATTTGATAATTCAAAACTTATAAATTCAACTTCATAGGCTTATACAACGCTCGTTTTCGAAGTCTTAATTCTGGAAATTAATTGCAGCGCACTGAAACAGTAAGTTACGAATTTTAGGCAGTATTTACGAGAAAACTTTTACCTTTTGCCGTTGCAGTACATTTTCATGGAACTTAATTAAATACTGGTAGAAAATTTCGTGCGACTTGCAAGCCGCGAATTAACTGCGATCCAGGGTTGCCAAAATTTTGTCAACTTTATGAGTGGCACCCGACTGTTAAATTCAGAAGTTTCACAAAACAATTCGATTCGTTTTTGTTTTCTATTACTTTTGTGTTCTTTATTGAAATACTAGCTGTTGCTGTGTCTTCGTCCGCGGGAAAGTAGAAAATTGTTCCGAGGGAACATACGCCCGGGATAATAAACCCTATGTGCTATTCTAATATAGTAGACTATATCTTGGAATAGCATATAGGATTTTTTATCCCAGGGCCAAAGCCAAAACCACCATGGGACCATGTGCCAAAGTTCATCCAAATCCGTTCAGGCATTTTTTTTGGGTCGGAAAATCATCTAATGACATCCCCCTCTCTTTCGTGTCAGACTTTTACTGACTAAAAACCTACTCCTGTTCCTTCCATGCCATTGTTCCAGACCCCCGGGGATCTCTTTCGCATCACCCATGGCCCCAGTAGGCTTCGACCCTGCTGGTTCCCTACAGTTTGTCTGACATCTCCTTGAGGCGCGCGTGGAACACTACGCGCCGTCGACAACTTGGGCTCGGTCTGGACGGTTACCGGACGGTTGGACGGCGAGCTACCCATTGCTCGCCGTCCGCAAGTCAGTGCCTACGGTGGCTGGAAATCGGGATCAGGATCCCGGTGGCTGGGGCGTGAGGGCCGTTGTCTCGCGCGTGCGGCCGCCTCCTTTGCTAGCATTACTGCTTCGCAGAAGGAGGCGACCGCCTGCCACTCCACCTCGCTCCGGACCATGGCCTGTACCAAGGCCTGGCGCGAGAGATCGCTGCTGCTGATCGCCCCCACGAGGACATGGCGGTGCTCATCCGTTCAGGCATTCGGGAGTGAAGAAGTAGCCAACATACACACACTCACAAACCGTTCGCCTTCATACTATTAGGGTGTAAACTTTTAGTTTAATCTTAATTTAGATTTAATAGCTTGAACCGATTCATTACGAATTATTTTTCTGGTATTCAAATCGATCGATTAACCCGATTGTCAAATCTTCTCCGAAAACTTTTATTTATTTATTTAAATTTTATGAACACTACTACCTACATAAATTATTATATACACATTTAAGGCAACAAGACATTCTCTACCAACCATTGAGTCAAAAAATTCTACACTACGATAATTATTGTGCTTAATAAATAAATAATATTTGAAATAAAATTAAATACCATTCAGATTAGGTACTTGCAATAATAAACCAATTAATACTATGATAAATGTACATTATAATTAAGAGAATTTAAATTATGACGAATACCAAACTAAATTTGAGAGGACGTTGTACATTCTGATTTCTTTTTTAATTTGTCATACTTTAAAAAGGTGCATGCCTATATTCAGTATAATAACAAAAGAAACATTGCCTTCACACTTCGTGTCATAACAAGCGTACACGTCTGCTTACATGAAATTAATCCTTTAACGAACTTAGCGACATGTAGTACAATGCTAAAAATGCAAGCGTTGTTGCAAGTGTAAATGAGGGAGAGACGTGGAAACCCTACCGTTGCAGCGAACATAAGGCTTCCCTAATTAACTGGCTCGGTAATTAAATACACTGTAATTGCTTAATGCAATCAGCTTGTATCGATTGTTGCACGCTACAAAACAAACAACGTTTATAACGATGAAATAATCGCTTTGAGGAAAGGGATCGATTTTTTAACGAGTGTAATTTTTGCTTGTTAGGAAATCTGTTTATGGATTCAAACTGTTGAAGGTTGCGTTTGTAGAAGGCTGTTTGCTTCTAACTTATTCTTTATTTATTTATTTATGTCAATTTGTTAATATGTTCAGTACGGAACGAGGTAATACGCCTCGTATGTCCTCTTTGCCGTAACTTCAATTTGGTTTAGTTTAGGAAAAAGATGAATGTATGTCATGAGATACCCTGTTAAAACAGAATGCTATGGTGTATTTACTTCAATACAGGGTCTCTTTGACTCCAGAACCCCAAAAAAACCCCTACGGGTATATAAAACCCCTACGGTAATATAAAAGCAGTATTTTAAAACAATCCAGCATTCCAATTGATTCGTATACGCATTCGCCTTTCATTTACAAGAATCCTCTAAAGTGTTACGAACGACAACGGTGTCAGTGCCTCTGGCATTGGTCAACGCATAGATGATCACTGAAATTCACAGGACATCCAAATTTACGTACTTACTGCAGTTGGTCTCGTGCCACGATTCAGAACTTTAATTCAAATATAAGTCCCGATCCTGAAAAGTCAATTAACAATCATAACATTTAGATTTACGACGCCATCAAATTAAATCAACTGAAGAGCCACAGTAAAACTGAGCGACACGACATACTTATAGCATTTAAATCAAAACGACAAATCAATTACTAACATAGAAAATTGAATAGGCCGAATGTAACTTCCAAAAACCATAAAATGAATCATTTTCAATAAAGGAACTTGTACACCCGCCCACGAGGATTCGACAGCCGTACGGTCCGGGCGTCCGGCGAACGTAGGCATTATTTTATTATTGTAGAAATAGTTTGAAAGCAGTGAAGGACGTGGGTCGTGCTCGTGTCCGACCGGAAGCGTTGACGCCGGCCCTGCGTCATTCATTACGATCGATGCCGTAGGTGTATGTTGATTGTTAATTATCTACATACTTATAATAAATCTGGTTGGTATGTCTGACCACTGATTTATATCGTTGATAAGACTTTGAAATAGATGTCACAATATGCTTGTTTTTGTTCTATTTATGGAAGTGCCATCCTATCTTATCATATTTATACATGGAATGCTTTATCGCTGTTTCTGTCTATATCTGTCCTTTTTAAATAGAATCTAGATGTTCTCAATTCAAAATTGGTTTTGTGACGTAGCAATTCCACAAACCCACAGACAAAGGCTAATCCGTAATAAATTATGCAACGATACATATTTTATGGCCCAAAGAATATAAACGTAACAATTAAATTATGTTTTCTATAATAAATCGTAGTTGATTTCCGTGTCGATTTTATTGTCAGCTCGTGGCATGTGTGGGCTTGCATACCTACACATATTACCGGCCAGATGTTGTAAAGACTGTAGAAAATCTTTATTAATTAGGAATTTCAACATATTAAGCTCAGGTGATGATATTATGTCCAGTTCTGCCGGTAAAACAAAGTTCAAAAATGTCAACGATTTCTTTATTTTAATGTTTTTCTTGATATAGATTGTTAAACCATTTGTCTCCTGGCATCGCAGCGTGTGTTGTCCATAAATAAATTAATCGTTCAATAATATCCTATTAACATATGTTCCTAAACTACGTAGCATGTTAATATTCTTGAATATTAAATCAAATATTAATATTTACCATACCTAAATGGTCACTACAGCGATAGAGAAGTCAAATGTCAAAATCATTTATATCAATATGACCTTATTGAGGCAGTGTTGAATGTTGGAAATTATAAAGATATCAAAACAGTAGCCTTTATCTACTAGCGACGATGACACATGAATAACTAAGAATTGGACGCACTTTTAAGAACCAATTCAAGTAGCTAACTGACGGGCAAACCTCTTTTTTTAAGATTTGTTTGATTTCTGCTCTACACTACAATTTCTATAGGAAGGTGCAGGTGACAGCTATCGGATTCATACAATATGACTACCTATCCCTTTTTCTCATCTTATAGATGCATATTTTCGTCCTGCTATCATTCTACCCATGCTATGTAAAAAAGATTAGTCTCAATCTGTCAAATACAACTCAAATTTTCATGCATTTTTGTCAAGTTTTTACTTTCTTGAATTTAGCTCATTAACATTTCAGTTTCCCTAAACATCGTGATATCTTTATCTCAGACCGTGCAATAGTGACAATAATGCGGTTGTCAATGTAACACGGGTCACACCGTCACCGGACAGTGTAACCGGACGGCCCTCTCCGGCGCCGGAACGGAAGCTCTGGCCCAGTGTCCACGCTCGATATATCGATTGTGCGAACATGTGACAGTTACTTTACGATTTGCTGAGACGGTTTAGAACTGGGCTATTTTTTTTAATGATATAAACTAGTGCTTTATTTACTAAGAACGCTTCAAAACGCACGCGTGGAACACTACGCGCTATCGACGACTTGCGCTCGGTCCGGACGGTTACCGGACGGTCGAACGGCGAACTACCCATTGCTCGCCCTCCGCAAGCCCGCAGGGCATGATAGTTGTTTGTACATTTTTGGATGATTTAGCCTGAAAAACATACTACTGAAACTTTTTATGAACATTTTACAACTGGAATACGTAAATGATTGACATTCTATTTATGCATTTTATTGTTAAGTTACTTTTAATTCATTAACGCTCAGGCGGTAGCCGGCGTCCGCAAGCCATTGTCTTACTATTGTGTTTCTAATTACGCACGTCAAAAGGTTAAGTTAGATACCTTCTTACAATTTGAAGTAAAATCAACTACTTGGTAGGTAGGGATTATACATGCCAATTAAGAACACCAAAGATTACCTGGCTGCAAAGTCCCCAACTTTTAGTTTCAGCATTGTAAACAAACAATGTTGGCGACCATATGATCGGCTTATGTGTGTGCCACCAACACTACATGAACCCTACAGGACACATCACACACATATGCTTACAACACCTATTCCAACAGCACCATGAGCAGTAAACTTCATACATGCATTGCCTTCTCACGCACACAAACAAAAGACTGTCGTTACTGAAAATTCAACGCGAACTAAAGGGGACTTTCTCGCTAGCTCAACTCAGATTCGTGTGTAAACGAGGCCTGCGTGTATCCGCGTGATCTTGTGCCAAAATGTACGGTGTGTCTTAACTGTTTTGTTGGTATAATACCCGTTCACTCACACATACTCAGCAGGCCTATAGATTTGTGGTGGCGTGGTCAAGTCAGGTAGGGGTGGACTTATCTCGATCTACTAACCATTTCGTGAGCCTTTTTGACACTTAACTGCTGTACTAGAAACCTTTAACTTTGTAAACAATGCGGTTTGCGAATGAAAAGTACTAAGTAAATTGAATTTATGTCAGTTCAATTAGTTTGTATATAACTGTTGTCTTAATAACGACAATAACGAAATAGATCGGATTTCATAACAAAAGCGCTTATAAACAATATAAGCGCTTTTTTATGAAATCAGATCTGTACCAATAGATTCTCATTCATCACTGATAAATATAGATACCTCGAAGAAAACCAAAAATATTTACCTTTGGAAGACCACTCTTTCTAGATAATTATACTTCCTACATAAATATCGGTAGAAACGTTCAACCCTAATTAACAGAGACATTCTTTATTTCTTTACGATTTTACATAAATAAACGTTTACGCTAACGCGATCGATTGCGTTCGAAATCTGACACTAGGCTTTCGCTACTACGGAGTGTGATGGTAACTCTTACTGTGATCATATTATAGACTAGCTTCCGCCAGCGGCTTCGCCCGCGTAAGAATAGGTTTCTCCATATAAACTTGGGACCTCCGTTTCATCCCGTTAGAGGGTAATTCCTCTCTTAGTGCGCGCCTACGTCATAAAAGGAAACCTTGTGCAAAATATCATGCTTCTAGTCCCAGTAGTTTCGGCTGTGCATTGATTCATTCAGTCAGTTTCTTCTTTTTTAACCGACTTCAAAAAGGAGGAGGTTATATGTTCGGTTGAATGTATGTTTTTTATTTTATTTTTTTATGTATGTTCACCGATTTCTCGGTCAATTGTGGACCGATTTTGAATTTTTTTTTTTTTATTGAAAAGTTATGCTTCCGAGTTGGTCCCATAGAAATATTGTTGTGATCTGATCTTGAACTTCGAAGATATGGAACAGAACTCCTCATAGGATCACAGCAGAACCGTCGTAACAAGTAAAATTGCTTTGTTTATACGTGTAGTCGATGACTGACTGAAAGTAGAGGGGGAATATATCGAACTGATCTGATGATGAAGCCTAAAGTTAGGCACCGGAACTCTGTAATAAATTAATGTAATCTAACCGTGTTTGGGATTATTGGTATTGTCATGAGATGCACTCTGGCTATAAGGTATTTAAGTTTGGCTGAGGGGTACTTTTTAGTGGTGGTACTATAACTAAAAAGTGTAAAATAAAAACTTTTTACAAAAAAAAATACAACCGACTTCAAAGTAAAAAAAAAATCACTGAAAAGTGCAAAATAACTTTAATTTCGGAAGTCGGTATTTTTATAATAGTTTTGTTTCTTCGTTATTTAACACCGACTTCCGAAATTAAAGTTATTTTGCACTTTTCAGTGATTTTTTTTTTACTTTGAAGTCGGTTGTATTTTTTTTTGTAAAAAGTTTTTATATATATATAGATTATCTTCTTAATACCATACTAAATAGATAAGCTACCTACACAAATTCCAGTAGCTGATTATTATCAACTGAATTTTTAGTAGCCCTTTCATTCACGTCAATGACACTGTTAATCTTATGCTACGTTCAAAAACACCAAATCCTTAATTCTACTCTCCTTGTCCACTCTCCAAATGAAAACGTGCGTAAAGCAAGTGTCGATGTTAAACACAGTAAACGCCACTGTCCCCCGAGGGTCGGTTCACAGGTGGGGTGGTTTTATCTGACATCTACTGACCACTTCAAACGCATTTTTGACACTTCACAAGCCCTCCGCAGTGACAATTTGATAGATATTCAAAAGATAATAATAACATGTGTTTTTAGATGTAATACTATGTTATTATTTTTAATTGTGTTGTACGTTTTTTTGGGAAGGTGTCTTGTTTTGTTAATTGATTGGTTTTTTGCCCTCCTTTATAAATATTTTATTATTTTTCTAAGGTTTAATGATCGATTCTTTAAATAATTCTTTGGGTTTGATTCTTTGGTAGATAATGTAGGTATTCGTCATTTAGACCAAACTATTTTTTTACACGGTTTTATTGCTCACTATTACGGTTTATTAAATCTCCCCACAAGAATATTTGTATATTAAAAAACAATATTATCCTACTTTTGTTGAAAATAACGATGTTTATTTTAACAACTTACAAGCTTTTACAAAAAAAAAAACCGTCCTACCCCCATTGCCAGACGCCATCTTAAATCAACTGTCAAACTATTGCGCACTATTTATGACGTAAATACAGATCATAAAGTATACTTCACAATAGGGTGCAAGCAATTAAAGGCAGCTCCGTACGATGTGCTAATGTCATATTTATGGGCTTCAGTGTGTAACAAACAGTTTTCACATGCTTATCTAAGTTGCTACCTGAATATCAGAATTATGGTTCATAGAGTTACTGGGGCATAGAGGTGGATATGGGAAATGTATCTTTGAGTGATGTAAGTCTGTAGGTAGTAGTTTGTGAAAAGAAATGTTGATGATATCTACAGGTTTTTGAGAACCTGCCAAGATCGAAAGAAGTATGTTAGATGGAAAACCATGTCTGGTTTAAAGAAGGAAGAATTCGTACAAAACTTCAAAGAAATCGTGATTATGTCATATATAAGCTTAAACCAACCAAATGACTGGTCCCGCTCTAAGGTGAGAGGAGGTGTCAGACTTTTACCAAATAAAACTTGTCTATGTTTCTTCATTTGCTCTTTTGCTTTCTAGGGCCACGGTATGTTTTTCAAACGTTCCCGCAGCCCAAGTTTAAACCATTATCAAAATAACTTACAAAATACTTGAAATATCTAATTACAAAAATTACAGATTTTATGTAGTTTACAAAATACACTAACAAATGTCTCAATTCAAGCAGCGTCTTCAAATCCTTTAACGTTTAATTGCACAACTCCAGCAATTACAACACTATTCATTGCTCATCTCCCATACATACCCAACCGTTAACTTTGATTTTTTACGGTTTCCACACTAGTAGTTTGTATCGTTACGATTTTAACGCTCAAAGATAGCTATTTAACCCCTTACGCACCTTTTACACCCTCGTATAACACGAAAGAAATGGTTATTTTATGGTGGTTCGGTTACGGTACAGATTTGGTGTCATAACATTTTGAATTCTCGATACGTCAACGTGTGGCGATAAGGACTAGTTATCATTGTAATGCCGTAAAGTTCATGTTATGCTCCTTTTATGAGGTTGGCTTTTAGTGTAGTATGTTGTTAGAGTGTTTTGTGGAATTGTTTGTAAAATATAAATTTGCTTGTTTGTCCTTTATTTATTTATTTAAACTTCATGTACAGTAGTGGTACATAGGCGAACTTAAAGACAACAAGGCATTCTCTACCAGTCAACCTTTGGGTTACAAAAGACAACACTGTGGTAGGTTTGCACAATAAACAAATAATAGATACTTCAAACAGAAAAAAAAAGTTATTCTGTTTCGATTAGTCTTTTCTATTTTTCTTTGTAGGTCTATGATTTTTTTTTTTGAAGTGGGAAATCATTTGATAACTCTTCTAATTCCCCATCAAGTCCTCCGGGTGGTCCGCGCAATGGTAATACCTGGGCGTTTCTTCCGCCTCAATCGGGTGCAGAAACCTCCCGAACTTATTTGCGTTATGCGGAAGTTGAGGAAGCCATGACGTCTCTCCAGCCACTCCTCAAAGAAAGGGCTTACCGTCATGATTATGGCGAGCGTCTAGGGCTATGTATAAAGCTAAAGGCAAACTGAACCCACATATGCCACGTATGCTACGCCTAATGCCATATCGGCTTACGTGGGATATGTGTGACAGCGTTGAGTATGCCAAGTATGGTTCTAAGTCATCTGTTTTCATGCTAATTCAAGAATCTAGATGTAGCATACGTGGCCTCAGTTTGTCTTTAGCTTCAAGCTCGTATTTATTCGCTGATGGCTACGGGGTGATAATGATGATCAGCAGACATATTTTTTTAGTAAATAACAAATTAAAAGTTTATAGAGGCAGAATAGCCATTTGATGAAATTCTCTTCAACTAAAAATGTATTTACCAGCATAACATCTACTTTATACAGTCAATTTATTCCAATTTTAATTCGTTATAGTAGAAACATCAAATTAGGCAATTAGTCAACATTGCCGTGCCAAATACTTGGCCAGATTAACTATTTTTGCCATTGTCGCGCTAAAATGAAGAAGTAGTTGGGGAGTTCTCCCGAAAAACTTAATTGCAGACCCAAAAACCATTAATTCACAGCACATTCTCAAATCATCAAACAACATTACACGCGCAACTAATTCTTCAAGATCTGAACAGTCGAGTACAAGACAAACACATTAATAACCCCATACAACCAACAACTTCAAATGACTGTTTGCGAAGAAGTTAACCAAATTGTAATTTTTCATACAAACTCATTTCTCAAACTTATATAGTCACATTCAACTCTAAATCTTCTGTATATACACATGGGATTATGTGTATGTATGTATTGTTCAATAAAATCGACAGGGGGCTGTAAAAATAATACAAATATATCACTTTACAATGTGAAAGCCGAGTTTGTAACTCATTGTGGCACCAATCAATGGTCACAAAAGTACCATTGTGGGCTACGGTTCTCAAAATATTGTAGAACATTTCAAATAAGAACAATTTAAAGAGATTAATTTTTGGATATTGACTTTTTCATTTAATATTCAAAATTTTTTTCAAAAGTCGGTGTTAAATAAGAAACATACAATACCGAGAAACACCGACTTCAGAAATTAAAGTTATTTTGATCCTTTTAGTGTTTTTTTTTTTAGTGAAGTCGGTTATTTTTTTTGTAAAAAGTTTTTTATGATTTGATAGGTACGTCCTTATGAAGTTCTTTACTACCTAGATAGCCGTCAAAATCAAGATTGCCAAATCTTTAAAAATATTGTATCAGTCCCAAAATTTCAAACTAAAAAAAAACTTTGAGCGCCACACACCCAAGAAATACGTTGTCGATCACAGAACTAATCCGAGCGAAATCTTCACGCTTACCGAACACGGTTCAAAACAATTTCTGGCTTATTAAAGACATCCCCAGGTACTGACTTATCCGTTATGGCACTTATGGGGTACCTTCGAACACCCTTACGGTATACCTCAATCAATATTTGGAGTAGTTCCTGACGAGATTTTTTAATGGGTTATTTATACATTCATGGGTAAGCTGCAGCTTGATTTTTTTTTTTTTTGTTAATGTTACCGTGCCTTTTTGCTACTGGATTTGATTTTGGAACGAAAAATGTTACAGTTTTTAATTCATTATTTATAATATAAAAATGTATACTATGAGGTTAAAGCAATTATTTGCTTCTGTCTTTGTTGTTCAAAAAAAAAAGAAAATAAAAAAGTAGGTAAAAATACTTCAACATAAAAATTAAATATAATAACTTCTAAAAAGGGTGCCGTTATTTGTAGCAAAAATATTAGTTCTAACCATTGAGGTGTTACCACAATAATAGAAATTAAAAAAAAAAAAACAAAATTGGTTAAAAATAATTAACCCGTGAAAGTTTTTGGTCCCGTGAAAGTTTAAAAAAGGAACAAACGTTAAGGGTGCGACATACACAGCCGATAATTAAGGCGTATTCAGACTGTGATCGGAAACTATAAATAATAGAATTTGGGATCGAAGCGGATCTCTTTTGTTCGCAATTATTATAAGTTTCTTAACCCTTTCCAATCGATCGGTTTGATTTAATAATATGGTTCGTGTTTTCACCTTCTGTCCCACAGGTGTGCCTTGTGAAATATCTGTTCATTGCTTACCCTGTACAATTTTGGCTGGGAATTTAATTTACTTACTCTATAAAAAAATATCTTACTTACTGAATAATATCTTTGAGTTTTTATAAAGATTGAATTAAGTAATTAAACACAAGGGGCACGATATTTGCAGTTTATCTGTGGACACTGTTTTTGTAATTCTCAATTTCTCACGTTAACGTAATAGAAATCTCCGATTGATGATTACAAAACTATCGCCTTCCAATTCTGTTTTTTCTTTATTTAAATCTAAATCTGTTAAAAAAACTAAGTCTAACGGTTCAAATTGTTCTTAAAAAGTTATTTCTTAAATCTGTACCCAGTACAAAAGAAAAAATAATCGAGCTTAAAATCTGCGCACAAAAAACTGTTACAATTAGACAGTTTTTGTTCCTTTGCTTCGGTAAAAAGAAAAAAAAAATCTTTTAAGTGACAAAAATAGGAAGTACAATGACATGTCAGGTTAGGGTTGACGGGCTCTCCCCTCGAAGTGTTAGGTGACACTAGTGATCGCAATTTTTGATGAAGGCCTTTGTAAACTTTTTTCTTAAATAAAAAGTAGTGTCGTCTTGCATAAATTAACGCATGCCTATCAGAACATGAATATTCCCATGTCTATTATATTTTTTTTGCGAACCGTTGATTTCTTTGTGCGTCTGATATGTGTGTGATTACAATTTTAATTGAAAAACAACATCGAAGTAATCGCGCATCTGGAACTGACTTTAGATTAAGTTTTTTCTTGAGAAATGTGAAGACATTTTTATTGGCATTAAAGAAATCTAAACGATTTTTTTAAATTGTTTTGCTCGTAATGTTTGATGTTCAAGATAATAAAAAATAAAACTTCTAATTTGCCTTTGTAACCGACTTGATAGGACGTTAATTCAGATTGCATGTTTCGACTTTTCTTTACCGTTTTTTTTACTTTGTAGTTTCACAGGCAACACAAAAAAAAAATGTCGTCTTATATTAAACTATCACTCTACCAGCGACTTCGTCACTTTTGACACCCGCTTCATCCCATTGGTGGGTTCGATTCCCACCCAGGACAAATGATTTTGTGATGAGCACAATCATTTGTACTGTGTCTGGGTGTAATTTATCTATAATATGTATGTATTTAGAAATATATAAGTATGTTTATCAGTTCAGTTTCTCCTTTTATACATATAAAACATTTGTTTCAGTATATGCGAAACTCGAAACACGTGTCTAGTATTTTTATGTAAAGAATCTATGTACAAAATTTCATAAATGTATCATGAAAAAGTTATGCTTGTTATGTTACCTGGTTGTCCGCAAAAATACATGGTTACTGGGCCATCCGGACGACTGACGGGTCGTTTTGCTCCCGTACCCCGCTGTGCGCTAGCACCTAATGCCTACTATGACCTGCAGTGACCTGTGTTGTACTTAATGTCGGAGGTGTCTAACTTGTGACTTTTTAAAAATATTTTTAGGAAAAAATATAACATGGTGTAAAAATTATTGGAATCGATTCAGTTACTGATTCTGAACAAACTATATTCAGGTTTCGCATATACTAAAAATATTGTTGTAGATAAAGAGTTTTCCTATAATGCACGTGCTTCACATCCCACGCTAATTATCACCTTATATCGTTACCTGCGTAGAACGGCTAATAAAGGCTATTATTTTGCAGTTGATTGCTTCATTATTTTCTATTTTAATCTATGATAATAACCGGCAAATAAGCGATCGGTAAAGACTCAATACTACTCATCAATTTGTCGCTCTATTAGCCTTGATATACTTTATATGTACGTGTAAATCAGTCTAGGTAATTTAAAATGTACTGCAATACGAGATCATTTTTCTGTGGACATCATACATGAATTGACAAGTAAAGTGATGCGTTCGATGCACTGCGTAGCAATAAGCATCACTCAACATCATAATTTCAGCCAAAAGTCGTCTACTATTGGACATAGGCCTCCCTCAAGCGTCGCCACAACGACCGGTCCTGTGCGTCTCGCATCCATCGCATCTCCGCGACCCTCACCATGTCATCGGTCCACCTTGTGGAAAGCCTTCCAACACTGCGTCTTCCGGTACGTGGTCGCCACTCCCGAACCTTTCGTCCCAATCGACCATCTGTTCTGCGAGCATAGTACCTATAATATAACCTGCTTTATAATGTTTCCTCTGCAAAGAGAAGCTAGGAGAAGGAATAAGCCGTCCACGAAAGGAAACCCGTAATCCAAGCACGCAAAAGGCAACTGAAGGAATTCTAACCCTACATCCGACACTGAATTGCAAATTGCAAAAAACTTTCAAAACATTGAATTCAATTAATAATAAGTGATATTTTCAATAATACCTTTTCTATGACAAATTACATTATTGTGTATAAACTAGGGATGTAATAGAAGTGGTTTTTATATGGGAACTGAATTCGGAACCGAAGCTTTTAAAGATTTATCGGAATCGGAAATGAATTCACAACATTCCAAATATGAAACAAAATAACTAGTGAAAGATAATCGACAGAAAGGGGGAGGCAAGTTCCCCGCGCGACAAGTACATATTATAAACTTGTCTGTACCTTCGATATAAGTTCCGATTAAAATTCATCGGAACCAAAATCGGAATCAGAGGTACCGAATCAATCGGAAGTTTCAAACTTTCAGAATCGGAATCGAACCTCCATAACATTTCTGGTACAAACCCACAGAGTTAAAAGCTTGCATTTAGAGAGCAATCCTACTAGGTGTGAATATAATTTTACGAGCCAGGAAATTATTGTCCAGTTCATTCAAGACCCCATTAACACGTTGCACCCATTGCGTTTCTATGGAACCTATAAATTAAAGACAATAAACATGATATCGTTTCTGTTAGTGAATGAATTTAGCTACGGACAATAGACGTTTGAATGAGTACAGTACCGATGTAGGTGACTAGTATTTTCTACCGCTCCGAACTTCGTACAATTGTCTGCGCAGTAATTCTTTTTAAGAATGATATGCGTGTTGCGTATTTTTTCGAGTAGGTATGCACAATCGTTCAGAACGCCAACTTCAGAGTGGCCAACAGGTTTTGACTATACTGTATACGGCAGTGGTGGTTAGTGGTTTTTTTTTTGTTTAGGTGGGAAATCATCAAATGACTTCTCCCGCTCTAGGTGGAGCGAAAAGGAGTGTCTGAATTTACTGACTAAAATCCACTCGTGCTTCTTCATTTGCCTTTGCGTTCCACCTTTTCTTACAGTCCCGTTATATCCCTATCATTAATACTAGCTAAGATTCAGACATTCCTTGAGAACTTCTTTTCCTTTATTAAAAACGCCTATGTTGAAGTAATTTTAGCAATCTCTATACCTATGCCAAATATACTTGAAGTATGAAGAAAATGTCTCGATAATGAAATAAGAAATTAGAATACCACAAGATGGAATGCAACGTATTTATTACTCTCTTTATTCTAAATCCAAGCTGAAAAATTTATGATACTCCATACACAATAAATCATTTTCTTTAGCGACATTTTAAATACATTTTTATATGCGAGCCCAATGTTCTAGTACGATCGTCAACACAAGTATTCCCAATCATTCAAACGATACAAAGAATTCTCGCTTTTAAGCTGAAAACGTAAAGGTTAAAATAGCGTGACGAAATTCAGCGTTTTTGGCACAAAGCGTCAGATATTAGAGGTGAAATTTATAAGTAATTTGCGAATAAATCTTTCTATGTTAGGGGAGATTTTTTTCCTTACACCGTCTTCCTACAATATAAGTAGACTATTAATGTCGTGTACCGATAATTGTCGCACATATTTTAAAAATATCTTGAATAGATATAAAATGCTTTTGTATGGAATAGACCCTATTATTTTTGTGAACAATATGGAGTATCTCTGTGAAGTTTTGTGAGTTTTAACATTTTGTGAGAATATTTTGTATTTATGTGTTATTTTTCTCTTTTTTCGCAGAAGGTGAGTGGATGTGAAACACAATAGATATTAACAAGTTTATGAAGACAGTTCTTATGAATGTGTGAGTATTAATATTTTTTATGTCTCAAACAAAAATTATACCTATTATGTGGGTAAACAAGATATACAAGTTTTTTTTTAGATTTCATTTATTTTACAAAATGTTTTATTGAACTAAACGAAATCCATCTTAATTAGGAAGATATTATTTTTACGTATTTTTTTTTTGTATGAAATAGCTTCAATTTAGCAAATAGACATTAATAGTTAGATAAACAATGTATATATCGTGGCCAGATCATAGAAATTGATCACTTCATGATATGGCCAATTAAAACTGGTCAAATCATTTAAACGTTAACATTTGATGATATGTCAATCCTCGTTTGGCATAGAAATCCTACATCAAGTATACATTGATGTAGGATTTCTATAATAATGAAAAGTCTAAAGAAAGTAGGCCAAACGATGATTGACATATCATCAAAGTTTAACGTTTAAAATAATCTGGCCAGTTTAACTTGGCCATATCATGAGGTAAACAATTTCTATGATCTGGCCACGATATATACTTTATTCTAGTGTATCAATTGCCTCCCACAAGGTGGACCGATGACCTGGTGAGGGTCGCGGGAATCCGATGGATGCGAGACGCACAGGACCGGTCATTGTGGCGACATTTGGGGTAAGCTTATGTCCAACAGTGGACATCTTTCGGCTGAAATGATGATGATGATGATGAGTGTATCAATTTGCTTAGCAATCCTTTTCTCTGACCGTACACTTCCTCATCTCCTTAGCCTTTTACGAACTACGTTTGGGTCGGCTTCTAGTCTACTCGAATGTGGTTAAATACCAGTATTTTACACGAAACGACTGCCTATCAGACCTCTTATCTACAACCCAGTAACTGGAAAATACGATACATATTGGATAGACTGATGGTCAGACTTTCTGGCGTCTGACTGCCTTTACCGACTGTCAAAGATCATACAGTACGGCTCGGCTCGACTTTGACAGTCGTCCAGAAAGTCTGACAGTCAGTCTATCCAAGGAATATCGCGTACATAATGGAACTAAAATATCTCGCTTCAGAAAAATAATGAATATTTTAACCCAGATAAAAAAAAACAGTACCGATCCCAACAACAATAAACTATATTGACAACAATTTAACCGTTTTCAAATCAGATCTAAACATGTAACATGCTCCCGCGCAGGAAACGCCATTGTTTTTACACCATCAACCAAATGATCGACATCAAATATAAAAGCTGGTGCAGACGCGCGATCGACCGTGTCACTCGCATCCGCAGCTTTGTGTGTCGTAAAACAATGTGATAACTGCTTTATATTGTGTCCGGTTCAATGGACCTTATGAGACGATGTGTGCCCAGCTTTATTTTATTTAATGTTGAAACTAGTTACTTAGCTAAATGTCCTGATGGCCCAGTGCTTAAGGCACCCGCCTCTCATACAGTATCAGCATAAATTTTTCAATTCATATGTACTTTTATAAGTTCCACTGTAGGCGAGGGCTTGCGGATGGCGAGCAATGGGTAGCTCGCCGTCCGACCGTCCGTAAAACATGGGTATTCAGCCGAATTTAGTTAGACTGGAAGGCGATCCCGAGCTAGTTGGGAAAAGGCTAGGGAGATTATGTTGAGATGTTGAAACTGTTTGGTTACCTATGGTAACTAAACATAAATATCTTCTATTTCAAGTAACAATTTAATCAATTTTCACCCAACTCTCCTGTAGGCCTTCTGAAAGAAATTTCTTTTGAAATAAACAACACCTTTGTGCTCTCTTAATTTTATTACTTATTTTAGTTTTTAAGTGTTTTTTTTATTGTTATAAACTAGTGCTTGACTGCGATCCCACCTGGTGGTAAGCACTGATGCAATCGTATCGCGTTTGTATGAACATAAACAAATTAATATTCAAAAAGTAAAAGTGTCAAAGAAATTCTAATTCCCAATAAATTATGCGTGATGGAATAACCACCAACTGGTATTGAACGAATGTAATAAATGTTAAAAGAGTTAAATTCAAACAATTTTATTATTTAATAGTTCCTATTTTACTTCAAGCAGTATTAACGTTAAACCGCTCATTTCAAACTATACAGTTTTCATAAGGTAATATTTTGCAATTAAATTGCACGTCATTTAATATAAAACAAGGTTGTGATTACATTAACAAGCGCAAACGAATAAGCGAGGCGGAAATGTTAGCGGGTCCGCCCCGCCTCACTTCGCCAAGAAATCGGCTCTGTTTACGCAATCACGACAATGCGTAATGACGATCGTTAGACGCTTGTGACTTCCAGTTTGTACAGTAATTGACATTATTTTCCAATTTCTCCGCGATATTTTTTCCTGTGTAATGAAATCGCGCAGTCGTGCTCAGTCGCTCGTATAGCCATTGCTTATAAAATTTAACGCAATAACGTTTACGAACTCTCTACTTACTGTTCTATCGTATTCACATCCAATTTAACACGGAATGTATGCTCATACAAGTATCTGTTGAGATTTTTATCGATACAGGAATATACTTGGGCAGCTAATAAAATATTAAAGGATCCCACAGTAGGTAACTCTTAGATAGCTCTTTATATAGTGATATTGAAAAAATCTAGGTAGGTGGTGTACTATTTTGTTTACTCCCAATATCAAAATATTACTTCCAACAGTTTTTCAGAAACGAAATGTAATCAACGAAAAAAAAAACAATAATTTATCTCTTTAAGAATTTCAGAAAACTGTGCACTAGCATACAAACTAGTGAATCATACCGTAACAGAGAACAAACAAATGACTTAGCAAACTGCAGAATTATAAGAATACAGGAAGAACAAACTATAATAAAGGCAAGAGCGAGAGCGCCAAACGGCCAAAACGTGATCTATCACCTACTAGAGTTGCGCGCGGCAGTTAGCTCTCTCTACATATAATTTAAAGCCATTAAAGACATCTGCAGAGCTAGCAATGAGCTCGCTTACTTGGGATGCGTAACGTCCCTTTGGTGCCCTTTTTTGTGTTTCTACGTACGTGCGGGGGTGACTTTTTCGAGCAAGGGGTGAACGCGTGGGGTGGTTTGCTCATGTTTATGACTCCTATGTTCTTGACTCATATACCTCGTTTTATGAAAAACTCTGCCTCGAATTGCCGTTTTGGAGTCATTATCGTGTGTCGGTATTCGTGGAAGGGAGGCATTTCAAATGTGTAGGCCGTGGATCCGAGTTAAATTAGCATTTTATGCGTCTCTTCGTATTTCATTCGGAATATGTGAGTGTAAGTATCTAAGGAAAGCAATTTAATCAGTTCAAGATTAGTTAAGTAGTTAGTTTCGTCACTTGATGGCTTTAAGTACGTTTGACACGCCTTCTAATGTAGATACAACTATAAAAATTCTTCCCATGCACGAAATTAATCTACTATCTCAATAGACAATCTTTTAACATCATCAGATTATAGAATCGAATGCACTTCAATTGTAATAGTTATGTCCGTATTAGTTGAGTTATAAAAAACAAAACATGGACATCTTTGTAGAGATATCGCGTTACATGCGTGTGACGCAATATTGTCGACATTTAAACTTTCTATATAACGAAAATCCTCAACAGTTCCATCGTCAACGTGACCATCTGTCCGAAAAACAATCGTGGCAGCATCTATGGTGTCAAAGTATCGAAAACGCTCGGCTTAATCACAACGTACCCTGATTAAGGCGGCCCCTCTGGCCATAAAAACATTATCGTTGCGTCCCTCCGTAAAAAAGCATAAAGAACAAATACAATGGGCCAGTGGGCTCATGGTGCATCAGATATTGGCAGTTAGCTACATCCACGCCATGCGTCTTCGCCTGATTAGATCCGATGTCTACGATCGTTGTTACTATTATTGGTGTTTTCAATTGTAAAGCCGTTAGTTCTGTTGCTTTTATAGTTTTTATTAGAATATTCTCGATAAATGTATCGTCTGCTAATAATGAAGTAGTTGGATCTAATTCAAATTGATCATCAATTGAAATGAAGAAGTCGAGTTCAAGACAACAAAGTCTAGAATATTGTATAGGGTAGTAACCCGATAAGTATTCAGAGGCCCATTCCAAGATACAAAATAAAGTAAATAATACAAAGAACTTTAAAAGAGACATTGACCTTTGAGTTTGTTTCGATGTTTTGTCTTAGAGTAGTCAGCTAGGAAACACCGTTTTCATCTAGTTTATGTGTTGTGTTATTAAAATTTGCAAAATAATATTTATATCATTCAGAAATCAGAAACATTTATTTCAAATAGACCAATTACAGGCACTTATGCATTGTCAAAATGTCGGTCACCCAAAAAAAAAAGTGAAGCTAAATTGCATTTAATAACGAAATAATCTAAGTACATAAATCATACACATAAACTAAGACTCAATTTATGTATTACGGAACATAACATTTCATTAAACACAGTATAAGCTCCTTCCAATCTCGGAAGTAGCCACCAAAACAAAAATAGCCTTGAGGGTGAAATCTGAAAGCATTGAGAAAAACATTCGTGGCACAAAACTGACGATATGCTTAATGCACCCCACAGAAATTATCGATTAGAAGCTTTTTTATGCAAGAGGGAATGCGTAGGGGAGGAAGCCTGGGGCGAGTGGTTGAAACAAAAAACGGGAGTGAAGAGTGAAAATAAAAAGTTTAAACAAGTAGGATTGCAATGGTGGCCCTCAAGACGGAGGAAAAATCAATATTCGATGCCGTCCGATGCAAATCTCCTTGCATCCCGATTTGAATTTCAATGCGGACGCGAATTTGAGTTACTGCTTTTTTTTATGTAATTTCTACGTGTTTGGGGTTATAAGTAGTATGGAACGTAGGGATGCAATCATAGTAATGTTTTGTTAAACAAAATGTTCGGTGGATGCAAGACGCACAGGACCGTTCATTATGGCGACACTTTTGGGGAGGCCTATGTCCCACAGTGGACGTCTTTCGGCTAAAACATACGCACGAAACGTTTTGGGAACACATTCATTGTGCGTACAGCTAAGGAGTGGAATTCCTTGCCAGAATCTGTTTTCTGATGAATAGGTTACTTCTAGGTAAGCGCGCTCCATCGTCGACCGCATCGTCGCTTTCCATCAGGTGAGATAGCGGTCAAGCGCGAACCAAAAAAAAAAAATGTTCTGGGGCCTTATCAAGATGTTTTATAATGTCAAGCGTGCGAGCGAGAGAGATGGAGCTATATACTCTATATAACTCCATCCCTTTAACAGTTCAGTTCAGGTTGTAAAATGTATCGCGTTAAGAGCTCTGGACCTCTGTTAGTAGGACCTCTGTTCTATGGCTTTTGAGTTATTCTAAACTCAAATAAAATTCAAATTTAGAATTCAAAGAAACGGTCCTTAAATCACAATGACGTCATTAAAGTCCGTTTACAATTTCCCAGCAAACTTCAGGCAATATATTGCCGAGAACAGTAAGAACATTACTACGACAGATCATAATTTCTCCGCTAACATTTCACAGCACACTATCGTATCGTTTTACTATCAAAGTTAAACGCGTATTTCATAATTTTCTATGAATATGTAATTCATAATAAAACGTTGAATGCTGTGTAATATACTTTACATTAAATGTTCGGTGCAAAACGTCTAGGAGAGCAGAAGCCAGTGGGAGATAAATACGTACTTTAACTAGTAATACAAGATGGATAAAAACTGGAAATTAAAAACATTAACACATTTTCACTGACACCTGTGTCCTTCAGTTGCCCTTGCGTTCTAGGACTACGGGTTTCTTTTTTAGAAAATCCCCACGGTCATCTGTCCTGCTGGGTCCCTACAGTTTGCTGACATCTATTTGAGGAGCGCGTGGATCACTAAGCGCTGTCAACGACTGGGGCTTGGCCCTGTCAATTATCGGGCTACCGGACGGCGAGCTACCCATTGCTCGACGTCCATAAGCCCGCGTCTACCGTGGCTGGTTGTCAGGGTCAGGGTCTCGGCGGCTGGGGCACGAGGATGTTATTAAATTAAATTAAATTTACAAATACATTTTTTACCAAATACGTTTGACAGGGGATCTGCCGTAAATGTACCAATCAATCAACGGAGCACATAAAAGAAAGTAAGTCTCGTACTCAACCCAATTAAAGCACCCCAGGGCTCAGATGTACACTCTTCTTGATCGTTGGAGCGTCATCTTTAAATTTCCGTCGTTAAGATTTAATTTTTATCAAGGTCCCCCTTCACGCGGGGAGAGGCAACCTGTCGCGCCAAATATTTTCCTCCGTAGTTTTTTCCCTCCTTCGATGGCACTTACTCGCCTCCCCTCTGTACGAATTTTTTTATCATTAAAACTCAGAGTGGGGTCGCCGAACCCGGCGTTGCCAACTCGCTGTCATAACAAAACAAAATCATACGGAACCCACGTAATTTGCAACATCGCTTTTTTTTACTATGAATTTTTAAGATTCTAAATGATTAAAGAGGCGTGCTATGCATTTTAAATGTTTTGCGAGAAGATTGGCGTTTATTACTAAATAGAAATTATTCATAGAGCAACAGCGTAAACTTCACATCAACAGTACGAATTTAGATCTAGATACTCTTAGTAAAATTAACCATACGCTGTATCATAATATACATACGTCTACTAAATATTATTCACCGAAACAAACACTGCCATACTTAATCAAAACCACCCAGAACCCCCAATCAATACTAATCGCTACTAATACATTCATTAACCCCGTCAATGTATGAGCTATTACGCAGTGACGATTTAAGG
Organism: Mythimna impura; assembly: GCA_905147345.3. Lineage (NCBI taxonomy): Eukaryota > Metazoa > Arthropoda > Insecta > Lepidoptera > Noctuidae > Mythimna > Mythimna impura. The sequence continues at coordinate 12,754,229 of LR990357.1, read as the reverse complement.
CCGTCTGCGGCCAATAACAGCCGGATGACACATTTCACTTAGCCTGAATGCGGCCGTAATTAAGCCGGCTACGTGATAATTACCGGCCCACTGACACCTCGCCACGATTCATTTCCTTTGACGTACCGCTGCCATCTTTGTTTTCCTTTTACTAACAGACGCTTATTTAGGAGCGGTTTATGATAATAGAAACAAAAGACAATAGAATAAATACATTAGACGTAATTGCAATCGTTTATTAGCTGAAAAAGAAAAGTAGCTGAAGAATAGTTAATTCATTAGACATCTAAACCATAATTAGGTCCGAGAAAAGAAGGCGAACGTGGCAAACTTTCATCAAGTGTTTACATAGCGGCTAGTACTAAAATGTTGGAACAAACAAAATTAACGTAAGTAAGGTTGAAAAGTTGTGGAAACAGAAGTCTTATAATCTTGTTAGAACGCAGACGCAGTGGCCAATCCTCATCCCATCAGCTAATTAATCCAACCAAGTTTATTTCTCAAAAAGTTTCAACTTGGTGCGGAAGTAATTTCACGCCAAGGCATTAGTGGGGAACGAACTTCACACTTAGCTACTCGGTAAACACTCATGACGTTTCCTAATTAACGGACGCAATTAGTGGTCGAGCTCGATGGACCAGGGGGGGTTGGGTGGGGTGATAAGTGGCCAGGAGCGGAAAAAGTTGGAGAAAATTCGAGAGCTTAACATGGGGAGATCGTGAGGCGCCCAGACGGTGGGTAGTTGCACGTTCGCACTTCGTACTACGTCGTCTGGGACTCTGGTCGGGGCGACCTTGGACTTTTAGTATGGTAAACTGTTTTGATTGTGTTCGAAGTTTTCTTTTGAGGAAAAGATGTGAGGTTTTTTTTTATTTTATGTGCTGAGGTAATGATGAAATGAGTTACCTACCGTGGCCTTACAACGCCTAAGGGTAAATGAAGGAACATAGCCCACTTATGCACCATCCTTTTTAGTTTAGTCAGTAAAAGTCTGACACGCCCTCTAGGGGTGAAAGTAGAGTGGGAAAAGTCATTTGATGATTTCCCACTTTAAAAAAAAATAGTATTTATGGTGTCTCAAGACGAAAGTCTATGACCAGTGCGTGTTGCTTGTGATGACATATAGCTCCGAAACGTGGTCGTTACAATGGGACTCATCAGAACACTTAAAGTCACCCAAAGGGCAATGGAAAGGGCTATGCTCGGAGTTTCCTTGCGTGATCGAATCAGGTATGAAGACATCCGCAGGAGAACCAAGGTTACCGACATAGCACGAAGAATCGCCAAACTTAAGTGGCAATGGGGCAGGGCACATTGCTCGCAGAACGAATGTTTGGAGCCGAAAGGTTCTGGAATGGCGCCCACGTACCAGAAGACGTAGCGTTGGAAGGCCTCCTACAAGGTGGACAGATGACCTGGTAAGGGTTGTGGGAAACCAATGGATGCGAGACGCATAGGACGTTCATTGTGGCGACACTTGGGGAAGGCCTATGTCCAACAGTGGACGTCTTTCGGCTGAAATGATGATGATGATGATTTATGTGGTTTGATTAATCATGACCTATATGGTGTATATCCATGTATAAAAAAAAGTACATCTTGAAAGTAGTATGTGCAGATTCGGGTACTGAACCGAATTCAGCTATTTTTAAAATAGCTCATTAGTTTGAAAAATAACTTATTTGGTAAATTCTGACACTAGAGAGTTTGTGTGTGCTTTCGCAGATATGAACACCGGTGTGCTACCGGTGCGTCGGTTCTCATATTATTTCCCTACAATATGGATAACTAAAAAAAAAAAAATGACTACGTAAGTACATTTAAGTAAAATCACAGTGCGATTATGATTGTAATCTACTTTTCTAATTGGGGTATCTAAGGGTGTGCCATTATTGTATTATTCCACTAGCTTTAGCCCACGGCTTCGCCCGCGTATATAAAATATAGCCTATGTCACTCAGGAATAAAGCAGCTTTCTATCGGTGAAAAAATTTTTGCAATCGGACCAGTACTTTCAGAAATTACCTCCTACAAAAAAAAAAGAGTGTGTGTACTTATGTACACGCGTTAGAAGTTATACTTCTTTGGCGTATGGAAAAAAAATAACTAAAATGCAGTAGTGATTAACGATAAATATTAAAATTAATCACAAAGATTTTATTTAAATAATAAAAACACCAAAATAATATTTATTTATTCACACTGTTTAATTGTACTCTTACGAAACACGTGTTCTAAATATAAAAATACTAGAATATACAACTTGAACATAGTTATCAATTTTCATGCATGCCACCTAGAACTAACTTCACGATGTAGAATTTAGGTGTCAGTGTGCGCGCGCATCGTAGAAGTATAACTTCAAAAAAAAATACAACTTTATCTCTTTATAATATTACTGTAGATTGGCATGGTGTATAACAACGATTCTTGCAGTCTCTGGCGCAATAAAAGAACAATCGATGACGTGACACAGAGCCCCAAAAAAACAACACGTCATCGTGTCATAACACAAAACTTGCCTCTCATTATAAAATAGTAATCTATAGAGTTTCAAACTAAGACAACCATCATATATTCTACAAAAAGTAAACCACTACTCATTCCTACGCGTGTCTTAAAATATTAATTCCACAAGAGTCAGACCATTTGCATCTTAATTACAAACTCGTGATTGTCCAAGGAGACCAAATGAAAAATATCTCGCACCCATAGTCTCGTCTTATTAACATTCCGCCCCTGTGCTTTTCTGATGAGTAATTGCTTCTTTAATTCGCGTCATCCATCCTCGAAATAGGGCAATTTTTCATTCAGCTTCACGGGCCTTATACACTTAATAGCAATGAAAAATACACACGTCTACCTCACAGGATTGATGGTAAATAAATATAAAATTTTCGCATAATTTGATGTAGATTTAACATGAGTTACATTAGAAATGTTTTGGAAAAGTTCCTGATAAATGGTGTTTGGTGTTGTGGGGATAATTATGATAACTTCTAGCTATAAAGGTGGGTCGATGCTAGAGAAGCCGAGCACGAGAAGAACCTACGAGTGGACCACGAGTCGAAATTCGTCTAATGTCGCTCGAGTCGGTCCACAATACACGAATTTGAGCTCGGCTCATGCTTCGCTCGTGCTCGTTATGAAGACGCAGGTGGGTATGCGGTATATGTCCATCTTAGGGTATCGTGATGGACCGTATGGTGGGTGAGAAGTTAAAAACTGAGTTACGCAAAGAAATGGGGTTAGTAATCAAGTATTTTCAAAGATAATAGAATGGAACTGATATGTTTTTATCAATGTAGCTTGGTAGATTTATGTGCGTATAACTTAGACTACATTCAATGGGGTGCGGATTGTCCTGATTGGTAAAAGGCAACTGAAGGATACTCCCCCTAAAGCGAGAGGGGTTAATCGATGATTTTTCACTAAAAGAAACTACAATCAATAGCTGAAATAAAGATTTGTATGGGATGCTGTAGTTGGTCAGGGCCTGGGTGCCTTCTGTTTGTGAGTTTATATGTTTATGAATGCACCCACGATGCAGGAGTAATTCGTGGCGTGGGCTAAAAAAAAGAAAAGAGAATGATAAAGTAAATAACCTTATAAGGGCTATATTTCACCGGGACACCATGGCGGCGCGACCAGTCGCCGCTACCAACAAAATGTATACAGCTCTATAGAGAGTTACTCACCTGGTGTCCGTTTTGTTGCGCAACCAATTTGGCGGCGCAACCAACTCGGACGGGTCCATTTTGATACTGTCTCAGTGTGGTGTAGCGACTCTGGTGTCTGTATGGTGTCTAGTTTGGTAGCTTACAGACACCATGGCGGCGCAACTAGTCGCGCCGCCATGGTGTCCCGGTGAAATATAGGCCTTAGTGTGTATCAATAAATTACACCACCGTCCACAAGCACGTTTAATGTAGTAAGGTAAGCACGAATTTTTTCCTTGTCGGTAAATTACAAAAGAAACTCACCACAAAAATATTTGCTTCGGTAACCAAGCATCATTACTAGGACCAACAACTGCTTAAAAACCAAAATCGTTACCCGTTGTTTGCGGGAGCGTGGCTTTCCCTTCTCTACCTTTAATTTATTCCCCAAAAAATATAAAAGGATTCTGAGGAGTCGTTAGCGATATTGTAATTTGATTATTTGTATTTTTTTCTTATACTTTTAATCACCGAGCTTTGCCGAGGGAGGGAAATCAGATTTCAATTTCAATTAGAGAAAGATCTTCGCGGAAAAATCCGAATCGAGTGAATGAGTATTGATGAGTTTGGTCGTTAATATAAATGAGTCATTTTAGCGGGGGTGCTCAATCAGCCTTTTTATTTGTTCTCTTGTTTGGAAGATGCCAAATTATTTGCCTACGATTTTTTTTGGTCTGATTGCCTTTAGATAATGTGCCAATTTTATGTGGGCAGACGTAGGCATGTTGAAATTGGGGCATTTGGAGTTCTTAATGAGCCTTTTTGTTATATCATAATTATAATGCTTAAACAAGTATCTGAATAATTGACGTAACGTTTGGCGGAGTTGTTGTCTGAATATATATACACCCTATTTTTTATTAGTACAAAAAATGGAGTTCTATCCGTACCCGTTACTGATTATATTTGTGTAGTGAAAAGTAAAAAAAAACGCAATCCCAACATTATCCACGACAATTTGTCATAATTATTGGTAAATTCATAATTTCGATTCACGATCATTCATAACAATTGTTTCTAGAAAATGCTACGCGCAGTGTTTTCGATTTTGATCGCCATTTATTCATTCATTATCAATAGCCTGTAGTTTCCATAAATTGAGTGACATTTTGTGATATAAACAAACGCTAATAACTTTGCTGTTTATGAATATTATTTATTGAGACTTTACTCAAATAGTAACAAGACCTTTTCTAATAAGCCCTTTAAGTATTTGTACTAATTAAAAATTAGCGGTGTATTTGTATGATCTATAGATAGGTGTTCCGGGTCTGCCCCCCTAGACAAGTTGCAAACGATAAACGTGAACGCTTAGTAATCTCCATTAGATTTTCAACTTTATACCTAAGAGGATAAAGTTGAAAATCTATTAAAGACTACTGAGCGTTAGCGACCGGAACGAACGAAAACACTATGTAATCTTCAATAGATTTTCAACCTTATATCCAATAACATAAAGTTGAAAATCTATTAAAGACTACTGAGAGTTTACGTTTATCGTTTGTGACTTGGCTAGGGGGGCTGGTGTCTAGTGTATGTCAGTTTACATGTTTTTAACGCGCCCACGATATATTGTAACGTAAGTTTTTTTATTAAAAAAATCAATGTCGGAGATAATATAATCATTATATTATTATATAATATCTGGTCCACCCTTTTATATGTTACAAGGAATCGAGTCAACGATTCTAAACATTGAATCCAGACGCTCCCCATCATTGCACCATTTTCCAACAAAGCCCAACAAAACAGCCCAATTACAACGTCTTACTTCCAACCGGTCGGAAAACCCTCGAGACCTGAAATCAAAAGCAGTGCCACGTCATAACATAATATCCAACAGCAGGATAATTAGAGACGTTGCGATTGCACGCGAGCCACAAATAATTCATTAGCGGTGCCGTAGTTCACCGCATACAATCACTTAGACTGTCATGCACCACGTTTAAACTTACCAAGTGGAGTAATTACTGCACTGAAGCGGCCCACGCTGAAAGGTTAGAAATAATTGGATAATAAGGGGTGTGTTATGCACCGTAATGACACGTAGTTACCTCCATGTCGCGCTCGCAACAAAGATAGCGCCAACCAAACGACAACAACGTAAAATCAATATTTACTCACCATCCAACAAACAACTTTAAAATTAAAATAAATTCAATTCTTTCAAGTAACGCGACGACACGAACCAATTAGAAAACGGACGTCAAGGAAGCCGCAATTAAGAGGAATCCTCGAATATCTTCCGACTTAATGACTTCTTTGCTTGTTAATTTCTTGTCGCGAAGGAAAAAACTCCGAGTCGGATTAATTCGAAGTGCAAGTCGATTGTTTGCATAAGCCTCGGCGGGGAAACATCACCTCGCCGCCACCGGCTTAAAAAAATAATTAAAATTCGTAATCACTCTTGACTCGACCCCCCGGGGGAGCGGCTCGCTTCCGACCGCGAAGCGACTCGACTCGAGATTTTCACATTGAACGACACGAACGTCCCCGCAAATTCGTTTATGTGACATTTTAAGTAATTTGTGTTACTCGAATGTTGTAAAAATGACTTTATTACGAGCTACGATTCACATTGTGGCGTTGTTCAAATAGTGGCACAAAAGCCTTGTTGGAATGTTTATGGTAGTCTTAAAAAATTCGAACGACATACGGCAGGAAAGTTTCCGAGTCGCTTCGATACGGCTACCAGCGAAATATGAAAGCTTAGTTCATCCCTTGCATGTTCACGGGTAGTTTTCTACCCTCTTAACAACATATTTCGGCATATTTCGATTACCATAAAGCGTTTCGTGTGATGTATATTTACGTTTCATTATGTGTACTTATTTCAGTGCTTACATGCATTAATTTCTTCACTATGTTGTGTATAACATAACCTTTAATAACCCCCTGAATATGGCTCGGTTGGCCATAATATCCCACGTAATTATCCAAAATAATTGGTGGCAGTTACATAATGCATTTTTGCATCGGACTTCTGGCATAAAGTAAGACTGAGCTAAGTAACATTGTAATATTTTATAATCGGGGTGCCTGCTTCATTCTAGCGTATTCTCAGCCCTCAAGTATTGTCAGGGTAAATCGTTGCTTACATAAACATGACGTGAAATGACGTAAAGTGCATGGTCTGGTATATTTTCAATTGCTGTTATTAGCTACAATAGTTACTAAGGAAATAACTTCATTAAATATTTAATACTCAACGAAGCTTAATTCTCAACTTCCTACTTAAAACCTTAGGTAGAAAAGTACTTATTTATAAAAATATACATTGTTAAGATAATTAATTCCCTAGGGGCTTTAACATCATTATCGAAACATTTCGCGTACTCCTCTTTTAATAGGATGTAAAATAACTCATCACAATAGCCAGACATTTCTTTCGTACATTCAAAAGAATCCGAGCTTATCACGGCCTTAAATTAATAAGCATTCAAGCCGAGCCAAGTAAAAATGAATAAAGCCCGTAACACCGAACAATAGCGTAATAAGGATGGTGCATTTTGTCTCTGAGAGCTCGCTTGCAAAACAACAATAATTCTTCTTTCCGTGAAAAGATTTTCAGCGTTATTCCACTTGAAATTATTATATTTTTTTTCTTGTCGTCGTCTTGCCATTGTCTCGGACGGGAGGTAAGTAATGAGGGAAATTGGGGGCTCTTGGCCCTCTCGGCCGGGCTGAGGGACGCCAAGATTTGCGTGGCCGACCGCCGGCTAATGCCGAATAATGAAACAGCTTTGAGATATTCTCCGCTCAGCGGTCGGGATTTATTAGATTCAGCCAAACGGAATTAGGCACTTACAAAACGTAGATATTGCTATAACTATGTATACTTGCCCTTAATAAAGTTTTACGGTCGGTACGCATTTGCCGATCAAATTAAATTGGGCAGTGAAATCAAAAATGTCCAAAGACATTTTATTGTTGGAAACCAAAATTCTTTTTATAAAATTCAAAATCTTATATTCAATGTATATCACGTTTCTGATAACAGACCTAACAATAGAAGAAACGTTACCGAAAATGACGTAAAGGTAATTCCAACATCGGATGACGTAAGGCGATCAAGATAACCCACTCACAACATTCTTATTTTAAAAAATGTCGTTTACAAAATTTTGTGTGGCGAGGAACTAAGAATGGCTATAGACTGGATAGAGAAGGTTGCTTTTAAAGAAATTTTAATCACCAAAACACTACCAAATGAAAATTAATCTGCAAAGAATAAAAAAATATATAAGAAAGAAGAATTTAATATGTAAAATAATACAAAGAATATTCATGCACTTCCAAGCACAACAAACAGTTGTAACAATATAAAAAGGCAAACAAAATATGAATACAATTAGACTGGTCAGTCTTATCTCAAGGATTTTCTAAGGTTTTTTCCAACTTAACTTTACCTATTACCCCGTCGTGGTCAGTCGCGTGCACACAATCAAGTGTAGTCTGTAGGATTCCTTAGATCCTAGTTTTCGCTTTATTCAAGTCTTGGAGACGAGTCAAGAGTAGTTTTACTGTATTTTTTTTACCATTGTGTTTGTTAGAATTCAAGTCGTCATTAGTTTTGTGTCTCCGTGGGTAGATGTCTCTTTCAATTGTGTTGTCGATAGTAACAGTTTGTGTTTCGTGGATTTTACAAGTGCCTGTTAAGGTTAGAGTTGTAGAAACTTTGGAAATTTTATTCTATGCAGATTAGGCGTATTGTTTGGTAATGAAAGATGCGTATTTTGTTTGGGACTTTCTCTCTGTTCGCTATGAGTTAGCCATTTATTCTCGGTTAATTTTGAACTTATGATTTTTCAAATTGCCATGTCATTGCATATTCAGATACTGGTTACGTATTTAAAATTACAGTTCACCTGTACCAAACTTATCAAAATCCTTATATAAATAACCAAACAAAAACCAAACATCGATCTCAATTTAAATTGGATAACCTTGCACAATATCGGCGGCAATAATCCAGCGACCACTCACTCTCGCGACGTCCCAAACTCAAACATTACTTTTGTAGTTTCCTATTTACATATCCCCAAAGCGGCTTTCTTCGTGAACTCCAATATTTCTTGGCTCGTACTCGACCCAGCGGTCTCCCATCCAGCATTTTTAATCTCGTTGCTCGGATCTGCACGTGGGCCCGCAACCCCTCTATGTTTACCTTCCGAAATAGTTTAACGGGAACAATTTGCATCTGCTTATGCGGGGCCGTCCTTGGTTGTTAACTAGTCTCCTTCGTCTTACCTTTTCAGAGCCAATCGTATATCAATATGTATTTGTTGATATAATGTTTGTTTACCATGCATCTGAGGAATTGGTATGTATATTTATCGTGCCATCGATGGCACATCTTTCACTCTGTGAACTTTTACATTTATATCAAGGACAGTGTGGAATTTGAAAATCGGGTCAAAAAGCTTTTTTTATCTTTCTAATACTTTTGTATCCAAGTCATGTGAGATCCATTTCAAAGATAGCGATAATTTGAACACAATTTCTCATTTTAACGGCAAGACATTAAAATTTAACAAAAAAGAATTGAAATGGAAGTCGCCAAAAGTAATCCTATGTACACATGAGTGTTCCACAAAGATATGGGCAGGTTAGAGACGTAGCCCTAATCGATATCCTTATAATGATTGCTGGAGGAGCTCGCATACGAAATAAGGAGGGTGCTTGACGTCGGAGGTGTCCGGGGCCGGGGGTGGGCGGGGGGGAGATATGAGACGATTTAGATTTTTTCCCTCTTCTATTCTTTCGTTTTTTTGGGGGAGCCCCCTCGAAAAGGGTGAGGAATTTAAGACGGCAACGCGCGATCGATTTTTCGCGTATGCATTGGTATTCTCGTAATGTCTTACTTGAGATTAGAGTTATGTTTTTTATGTTCCGCTTAGCTTTGCAGTTTTTTTGGTCCATACACGTGTATTTTAAAACAATTTTATCACATCTGACGATGCCAATGATACTGTGTATGAACATGTATCATGCAACCAAATTAGTTAACAAAATTTCTATTTTTAATACAATTCTTCAAAAGCAACAAAAAACTAGTAATAACGGAATAAAACATAACTTAATCCTAACCGACAAATTAAAAACCAACTTAATCAATTTCAATAAAGAAGCAGCCACACCTTAGCATAATCAAAATCTATTAAACAGCAGCTATCAAATTACGTTACACATTTATAAAAACATCAAAAAACACGTCATTTGTAAAGATAAAAAAGGAAATATTTTCCTTCATTAATAGATCACCGGCGAGGAGGCACAAAGGCAAGGCGCGAGTCGCAGTCAAAGGGGCTAAAAGCCTTTCGGCCCACAAAAAAGTCTCAATTAAAAACCTGACGGAAGCTTTTAGAAGGTAATCCCTCAAATTGTTTCCAACGCCCCCTCATTAGCACCAAAAGTGTTAAAAAATAAACTTTTTAATCTTTATTACTCGACGACTCCGCTAAACGGGTTAAATTATTATAGAACAAGCGATATCTCATTTTTTATTCTTTAACCCTTCGCTCGCGTAATTTATTAGTGACTGGAGACTCGGCTTTTAAAATTTTTAGTCTATGTTTAATTTAGTCGGCGTTCGTCATAATTGCGGGGAGGTTTGACGCGATTTATCATTATACGGTGGCTCGCTTCCCGCCTTTCTTGAGAAAGATTTTAATAATCATGCTTAGAAACTTCTTTGATAACTTTTTTAGCTGATTTGTTTGTTTAAAAATTTGTTATATAATTTGTTATTTATTCTTAATTTGGAATTTTTTGTAGATTTATTTTTCTCCGGCAGGCGTAGTCGTTCGTTTCGTCGTCGGGATTAAGCTTAAAGTTATGGGTATTATTTAATCAAATTAGCTTTTATTCGTTTACATTAATTTATTTAGATAAAGTTACAAACAAATAAATTAGAGAAAACTGGTCTTCTGCGAAACGCGACTGTTTTTCAGACTTCATTTCGTTAGCTATGCTCGAAGAGAATTAGTGGTCCCAAAAAGTTCTTAATTTGAAACAATCGAGCGTTTTTTGTACGAACCAACTCACCTCTAAATAGAATTCCACCCAATTTGTTACACAAAAAAGAACAAAAATAATCCTAACGGAACAAACTTCACTAATTACACGAATAAATCCAAACAATCCGGCGCAGAACTCGCGGCCCCAACAAACCGAGCGAATTAAAAAGAAAAAACCGACAGATGGACAAAAAAGGCATTTCCTTGACAAGTTTTATTTACCATAAACATTGTTACAGAAAACGGAGGCCGGATGAAAAAGTTCGCGTTCATTAAATCCATTAATTAATTCAAATGAAACCGCGACAAAACATTTACATTCCTCGCCCCGCTTCCCTTTTAGTCGAGGAAAACCCGAGTCATTGAAGATTTTTCCTTCAGACCGTGCCCACTAAATGGAAATTAAGCGTTTAATAAACCAACCGATGGTGGCTAGAATTAATTAATACTTCGACTTGTCTCGCAAGTTTTTCGTACCCTCTCAAGTTTCATTTCTTGGTATCACCAGGGGTCGAGGGGAGTACTTTATAATGGTGTAATAATTAAGACAAAGTCCCTTGTTTCGGTGATAACACGTCTAATTATTCATTTCGAGTCGACATCGAGATTTTATGGGGTGACGATTTGTAATGTCATTGTAAGTGAGTACGGTTTCATTGTAATTTTTAAAGGAATTAATGTTAAGTTCTGAGTGAACTTTATAGCTTTCTCTCCGTTTATTATAACAGTAAAATACATAATAATGTCGTGAGGGTCAACTGAGTGTGAGGGGAATTCGTAAATTCTTAGATTTGACTTTTAAAGTGGAGAAGACGAGATACCTATAAGGAAAAGTGTGATGTACATTTTTATTAATTACTTGAAAGAAAATAGACACTGGTGTGTTATCGCCTCGTAAATGCAAAATGCCTTACAGAAGGAAGAGTTAACTACGCCCCAGAAAATTGTATAATACAACTCACACAAGGCACATTGCTCCAGATATTCGCTAGAGCCGAAAGGTTCTGGAGTGGCAACCGCGTACTGGATGACGCAGCGTTGGAAGGCCTTCCACAAGGTGGACCGATGAAACGCACAAGACCGGTCGTTAAGGTGGCACTTGGGGGAGGCCTAAGCCTATGTATTTTAGTTACATATTTCAATTTATTATCAAAATACGTCAAAATTATTCGCAAATTGATTACTAATGGATATTGTGTTGTAAGATCTACGCCAGCTGACAATATGTGGAATCATTGAAACAGGCGCGATTTTGGTAAAATGGAACTGAGAATGTTTTTGTAGTATTAACTACCAGCACTATACAGCGAAGCTTATCGAGAAGGTTAACTCGATACATAGCATAAGCATAGCATAATCAGCCTTTTAATGTTCCCAGTGCTGGGACTCAGGCCTTTTCTCTAGGAGAGGGAATGGGCTGTAATCCACCACGCGGGCCCAGTGCGGGTTAATGAATGTCACGTATTCGAATTTTTGTTTCTAGGACATGCCGGTTTCCTCACTATGTTTTCCTTCACCGTTTTGAGAGCAGTGGTGATGAAATAAATTACACAAAGTAATGCGTCGACTCGATACTGTATTGCTGCCAAATATTGCAAAAACATTAGAATATTTTGAATCTGCGTTCTTTTGAAATTATTACACAGTTATACTAATATTTTATTTATTTATTTATTTATACAGTATTGCATACCAAGATTACAAATTTACAAAATGAAACCTTATAATACAAAAAAAAAACATACAATTAGCGGCCTTATCGCACTCGGCGGTATTTGGTATTATTTTTTTCTTATTCATTATTATGAAAGATGCTGGTGCCTGTGATACAATGTTTTTCATTAGTGCAGGTACCAACGAAACTTCTTTTCTGTACTTACTACTTCTTATTTGGTAAAACTGTTTTTTTAATAATTTAATTGTACCTTCTGTAATGGAACATAAAGTAACTCTGGCTGAAAACTAAATATTTTCTAAATTTGACAAAAAAAAACTTTCAAATTTCTTACAAATGATGAACAAATCTCGCACCAAATATTTTAACACACCACAACTAAATATTTCTTAAGTGTCGTCAACACGGTGCCTTTGCTTAACATGTATGTAGTACCTTTATTTGTCAATTAGGTACCGTGCGCGCGCGCCTCTAAAGTGCCACAGAATTAGTTTATCGGTCCTATAAGGAATTTCATGGCTATTGGGCACTTGTTTAGTCGTTTAATTAGTAACTCAAGTTACCGTTTTCAACACGACATGTTCGGATTAGGGTTTTCCTGCCAGTTCCAGTAATATGAGTTTAGGGCCATTTATGACGCTTCATTGTTTTATGATATACGCTTTTGTTTTTATTTTTTCTTAAAGTGGATAATTTATTTGATTTTGTTACTTTTGAGTTTTGATTTCAACGAATCAAGGTGATAGGCCATTGGGCTGAGGGGTTGTTCGAAAGACTTACCGCGGATCTAGAACGCGAGGGCAATTGAAGGAACACAGGTGATATTTAGTCAGTAAAAGACTGACACTCCCTCTCGCATCACCTAGAGCGAGATTAGTCTTGGTGGTGTGTATAGATGGACATGACATACCTACACATTGTTTCTGTGTGCGTAAAAACTTTTCTATGAAACCGATCACTACACACAGAAAAAAAAGTGTACTTACGTAAATCTACACATCCAAGTCCCCTGCTTTCATAATATAGAACGACATACACTATAGAAATTATAATTGTATTTATAACTGCCACGCGCAGTTTCACTCTCATCTTTGGTTACTGCTCCACTCCCGTAGCTCTTAGCATGATTTTATATAGTCTATAGCCTTCCTCGATAAATGAAGTATCCAAACCTAAAATAAATTTTCAATTCAAACCAGTAGCTCTTGTGATTAGCGCGTTCAAACAAACAAACTCTTCAGCTTTATAATATTATAAAAGTGTAAATATATTCAAAAGGTATTTCAAATATATCTACCTACACATATTATAATACAAAACCTTGTCTATTAATATCATAAACGATCACGAATATAACATTTCTCAATATCAACAATAAATAGACATTCAGTGGCAATTTTCCATACATTATAGAAATATTTGACACCCGAAATAGCAGTGGTTAGAAAAATACCAGTGTCGATAAATCTCTAATATTTATATATCGATATAACTGTTCTATTAGTTGATATGATTGAAATATTTTGACAATGTGTGATAACAGTGACTTAGGGATTTACATAAGACACATATCTTCGTGGTTATGATTCTTATCAAGGTGGGTAAACTTATTATGAATGCCAAAACAGGCTAAGCGACATATAGAGTGGGTTGCACCAAGAGCTACGTTACAGTTTTAATTTTAACAGCAATTATTATTAATGATCCAGCCACCGGGATCCTGAGCCCGATATCCAGCCACCATAGGCGTGGGCTTGCGGACGACGAGCAATGGGTAGTTCGCCGTCCGGCCGTCCGGTGACCGTCCGGACACGCGCCTCAAAAAGATATCAGCAAAACAGTAGAAGTCCAGCAGGGCCGAATCCTACTGGGGCCATGGATTGACTTCAGAAAGGGACAACTGAAGGAACATAGGTGTGGTTTTAGTCAGTATACGTCTGACATGGTCTCCTGCTCCGCCCAAGAGCGTGAAAAGTCATTAGATGATTTTCCACCTCAAACAAAAAAATGTTTATTGAATTTTACCATCTAATATTGTACCATCATGTTCATCTAGGTTTTCTCAAAATACGTCATTCGTTGCCATCTGATTTAACTGTAGGTAACTATAGTACATACATATAGAGCAGTGACTTACGAGTTGTAGGTCGCAGGTTCAAACCCTTCCAGTCGCATTACTTTGTGTAATTTATTTCATCACCACTGCTCTCAAAACGGTGAAGGAAAACATCGTGAGTAAACCGGCATGTCCTAGAATCAAAAATTCGAAGATATGTGACATCCACCAACCCGCACCGGGCCCGAGTGGTGGATTATGGCCCATTCCCTCTCCTAGAGAGGAGGCCTGAGTCCCAACATTGGGAACATTATAAGGCCGACTATGCTATGCTATGCTAGTACATACTGAATTTGAGCGGTTAATGGTATTGTTATTTGTGACGTCATTTTAACGACTGCTAAATTTGTGCAACCCGTATTTCGCTTACCCAGAGATTTGACAGCTAATGAGTAATCGTTTAAGTTGCAAGATGCAAGTCACTCTTAGCAAAGATCTTAAGAACTTGGGCTCTACACAAAGTGTAATTTTATCAATCATGACGATTCTATAGATTTAGGGCTTGGCCACAGTCCTTATCAGTAACAATAACGTTAGAATGTCACTTTGTCTAGACCTAGGGGTTTGCTGAGATACTTACTAACTTAATCAAGAATGAAGATATCCACAGAAGAGCTTTAGTTACTGAAATAGTACAAAGAATCTCCAAACTCAAGTGGAAGTGGCTAGGGCCCATTGCTCGCAGAACAGATGGTCGATGGGGCCAAAAGTTTCTGGATTGGAAGATGCGGCATTAGAAGGCCTCCCACGAGGTGGACCGACCGTGGTGAATCCGATTGATGCAAAATGCACAAGACCGATCATTATGGCGATATTTGGGGGAGGCCTACTTGGTCTCCCAAGACCTATGTCTAATAGTGGACGTCTTTTGGCTGAAATGATAATGATGATGACTTACATATCAAGGTTATGATTCTTATCGAGGTAGGCAAAACTTATAAGTAATGCTAAAAGAGGCTGTGGACTTATTTGATAACTGTCATCTATACCAATACTTCTTATTATAGAGTTGAAGAGTTTGTTAGTTTGAACGCGCTAATCTCAGGAACCACTGGATTGAATTGAAAAATTGTTGTCAGTGTTGGATAGACCGTTTATCGAGGAATGCTATAAGCTAAGTATATAACAGCACGCAACAACCAAAAGGAGCATAGCAGTAACCAAAGACGCAGACGCAGATGAAACCGTAGGGGACAGCTAGTCACTGATAGAAAGTTAATTTGTCTGTTTTGCCATCCGATGGCGTCCTTCTCCATAGAAGTCTACGCTTTGGAACGTGCAATTTAGCTTGACTTTTTAGACTGGCTGACATTTTGACAATTCAAAAGTGCCTGTAAATGGTTTATTTGAAATAAACATTTTTGAATAATTTGATTTTGATTGATTGATGGTTTTTCGCATAGCTTTACTATAAAAGTTAGGCAGTATGGAACTGATCGATTCATTAAATATTTCTTTACACTTTCAATTTTGAAATTTATTGCATCGGACACGATGTTGCCCCAAATCTGCTCGTATTTGTGTAGGACACTAATTTATACTGATTCGTTTTTTCACGCGAGCGAACAATCTTAGCGCCCACGAGCTGTGATCGCGCTTACATCACAAGTCAACCCACGGGAACAAGCGCCAAAAGGAAGAAAAAAAAAACCAACGAAAATATTCTCCACAGAAAATTATCTCAGCATAAACGCCATGTACCCGGCTCGATCTGATAATGCGGCCCATTAATTTGAACAAAGTTCGCGTCGACACCGCCGTTGGCCTTATAAAGGTGAGGCGACAAAATTTATAAGTTCGATTACTTTAATCTTGGTTAACTTATGCGAGTACAATTTCAAAGCTGACAAAAGAAATGCAAGCAATAAATCGAGTGTCTCTTATCTGTTGTATACCTGTATTGTTGTTGCCGGTGTCGGTGTAATCTAGACTAACATGGGGTAATTAATATAATGAAGTAGGTAGACGAGTGGATCACGCGAAGTTTTTCGTCGCGTGTGCCCGTGACGGGCGGGAAGTGGCCGCTTCCTTACGCTATTTCGGACTTGTAAATTATGCAACCGTTCTGAATATTTGGTGTCTTTTTGTTGCTTGCATGTGAAAAGTGAACTGTGAACTGAGACGTCGTTAATTATGTCTCTATGAAATGCAACGACCCAAAATTTACTGAAAATTCTCTAAATTTTCCAGCTACAGCTAAACCAAAGACTATCGAAGTCAACACAGCGTTTACCGTAAAAGATACAAGAAAATGCAAGCCTCAAACCTATTCGCGTAACATTTAAAATATTGCCAACGTAACACCATAACGAAAGCTTACACTAATCAATTTAGGAGCACTAATGAGGACAATATAAATCGATGTTCTTAATCCGAAAGCTGTGGTAATAAATAAAGGCATAAGAGCACGAACCATATTTCTCGATTAAGTGCGAAAGTGAGGCGATCGCGCTACGCGGTGGAGGGCGCGCTGCCAGCGATAAGAGATGACGAAGCGATGCGAAGGAAATTTAACATTTTGAAATGTATGGAGTTGACAGAAGAAACTGTCACAAGTGAGATTGATGAAATGTTGAAGAGAATTAGTTGAAAAAGCGTTCTGCTATAGAATTAGAGATAGTGCGCACGAGCAGCTTTTATCACCGCAGTTACTTTGTTTTTCAATTTTTACTACGTGACAGCTGGGAGACTTTTTAGCTGTAATGTCTCAATTCTCCTAAAAAACCGATGTTCCGCTTTAGTTTCTGGGAAAATGAGTGTTGAAATAGTTACTCCAGCCTCGAAAGAATTTTGATAATGTTGTGGATTGTTCGAAATAGTTACCGTGGCCCTAGAAAGCAAAGAACAACTGAAGGAACACAAATAAAACTCACCTTATTCAGTAAAAATCTGACACTCCCTCTCGCTTCACCCAGAGCAGAAGTTATTTCACACCTCAAAAAAAGCTTCAACAAAATTTCAATAATTTAGAGAAAATTTGAGAAAGCCCTAATACGTATTTTAAAATGCACCAACAAATCTTTCACTATCAAATCTGAAAATGTCATCAGGATCGCTTCGCTCATGTAATGTCACGTAAGCTTTAAGCTGAAACGCTGCTTGGCCGGGCGGTAGGCGCGCGTCATTACCCGAGCAGGATTGGTCACGCAAATCAGATCCGCGCTGTCCACGCAATTATAATCAAGTACGCCACGCCACTCGTAATTCTAAAGTAATCAAAGGTTTAGCCATCTGTTTGTAAACGTATTTCATGGATCCCGCAACCTACGTAACGAGAAATGCGAACCGTCAGCCCGCCACTTTATGTCGCACTAAGTTCACATTTTACGACACTTAAATTTAAATATTCGAACACAATTTATATATAGAAATAGAGAATACACACATAAAATTTATTTAGACAACCAAATAAAAGTTAACAAAATATTGATACAACGGCAACAATAGGAATCGAAAAATTATTAGTTGCATTGTTGACGCCCGGCCTCCATAATCCTTAGGAAAGCTTCTTACCATAAATAATACGTGTAGCTGCTAGCTATAATAGTGAATGCGTAGGCGCAACGCTACAGATCGGCAGTCCTATCCTGATTGTAAATCAGTGCTGGCTGGAAAACTATTAGGCCGGGCCTTCGAATTGAGTGGGGCACGAAAGCCTGATATACATATATTATGGTGTAATGCGTCTCTATCCTGGCATTATATGAGCATTACATTTCTTCGTCTTTACATATCTCAACAAGAAACAAAAAAAAATAAAGTCGTACGTGCCTCAAGCGAACATTCCAGCTTAAATATATTCAAAATAATTTGAAATTAGAACAATTATGTGACAAAAAAGGCGAGTGTCAATTGTCTGTTACACATACTAGTGGCGTTGCCCGTCTCCGCCCGTTGCTTGTAAATCGCTCGCCTCGAGGCCGTCCCAGAGCTGACGGACGTTTCGACATGCCCTGTCTTAGTATAAACACCTCTGATTCATACATTGTTCAAGTTTAGCTAATGGCTTTCTAGGTGTTACAATGTTTGGTGTTTTTTGTTCGGTCCCGTTAACTGGCTGTGACTTTGTTAGGAGCAGTGCGAATTGTTTTATTGCTGTATCTATTTTCGTATCGACATTTTAGTTTAATACCAAATCAGTTAAAGAACATGAAAGATCGTTCAAAACGATGACGTGTTTTGGTAGCGAAACCAGTTTTCCATTGGCTGAAAAAAGCTACCAACATAATTATATAAAAGTTGTACCATTACAAACAAACATCCATTATATACAAGACTGAATAAAATATAGAGAACTAACACAAAAAACTCCACCTGACATCACACAATACAGCAGGTACATTGCATAAACATTTCAGAGACATTGTAGCGAAACAAAACCAACGAAAAAAGGAACATTTCGTACAAACATAATATAATGAAGATATAAATCGCTGTTATCTCGAACAGGGCTCGTGCGAATAAACACCTAAGGAGATATCGTAATAGAGAAATTACTATAAAATAATCTTGGTGTATGTGTGTTTGTTGTAAATCGATAGGGCTGGGTCGTCCCCACGTGCGGACAACGGACATGTTCGCAGTGTTGATTGTAATTTGTAGTGCGCCGGCGCATGTCCGGCCGGCTGGCGTATTCTGCAACTATTTGATGTCTTGTTTCTTCTCGGCTGTAGAAACACGTTTGAGAGATAGAGGACAGCTTTTTAATAGGTTTTTATAGTTGTGTTTATATTTTTAATGTCCTTATCAGATTAAATCAAAGTTATATTTGCAATGTTGACATTAAGTGTTTATTATACACCAAAAAAGTTCTTCCGCGAACAGAAACTTTCACAACACGAACTTCAACAAAAAAAATCTACAAGAATTTATTTTTTATTATAAAATTGTTACCTTAAAATTTAAATTTCTTTATTTTAACAAGAAAATGGTATCGACAGTAGTAAACAATTAGTATGTCAACTCTCGACCACGTGCAAGTTCAGAGATCAAAACTATCGTTAACATTAAGATGGACCATCACTGATACCAACCCATTAACGACCTTTATTATTTACTTAAAAAAGAAACTTTATTCGTAACAATAATTTATGATAGACTTAAGCCTACTTAATTATTCTCCAATGTCTAATTTATTTGCGTTTCATTCTTACGTATTTAAGTATTTGCATTTTAGGTAAATA
The DNA here is from genome assembly GCA_905147345.3 of Mythimna impura. Classification (NCBI taxonomy): domain Eukaryota; kingdom Metazoa; phylum Arthropoda; class Insecta; order Lepidoptera; family Noctuidae; genus Mythimna; species Mythimna impura. Next base: position 12,734,517 of record LR990357.1, on the reverse strand, counting down.
TGTCGAATTAGTCATTGGTTAACGGACACGAAAGTTAATAGTCGACAATTTTTTTGACGTCCGATGTCAACGGCTTTTAATATCGCCATATTTTATTGTGTAATGGCGGAATTGAGATGAATGGCAGTTTTGAGTATACTATAATGGTTTTCATCAAATATGTCATGGGCGCAATAAAATTATTGTTTTAGGAAATCACTTTTTTATTGGATTTTGGAATTTGTGACTAAGATATAGAAGACTGATATCAAACGGCTTAAATCTACAAAGATAGTAATATAATAAAGCAGAAGAGGTTTTTGTTTTTTTTTAAACGCGCTTATATCTAGGCAGTACGAATCGGAATGGAACAAAACGATCATGAAGAATAGCTCCTTCATCAACCACATCGTCGCTTAACATCAGGCGAGATAGTGGTCAATCGCGAACCTTACAAAAGTTAAAGAAAAAAAAAGTATAGTTACCAAAGGCGCGGGTGAAACCGCGGGAGACAAAAATAGTGTACGTACACTATTTTGCGTGGTGAGACACCCTTTTTCCCTAAGGCTACGGCATAGACCAAAGACAGAACAATACAGCCAAGCTTTAAAAACTACGACAAACAATAACTTTAAACGCAGCTTTTATCTTTCAACCGCGCATTAAAAATGAGAATGAGCCAAAGGCTTTGTCTCCTTACCGAGCAATGGCGTAATTTACAACTAGCCCTTGCCCTGTAGCCACGTCGCCACGAGTATTAGTCCATCAAGGCGAGTTTATGCGCTACGGTGCAAATTATCGCGTCGCCTTAATTGGCAAGGAGGATTTACTTTAATTAATAATCAATTTGGATTTACATCGTGAAGCCTGATTTATGGTGGTTAAGGAGTGTAAAAGTAAATGTAGATTTAAAAATAAAGTGTATATCTTTATAGAGCAAGTTATATTGTCTTTGGATCAATATGCGTGAGGACTTGTAATTGGCTTGCTGTGATTGTTTTTACTTTTCGTTAGTTTAAGCTGTAAATTCTCCAAGCTGTAATAATAATAAATATTGTTTATAGATCAATATATTGTCTATTTATCAATACATTATCTATGGGTTAATACTTTATCTATGGTTCAATTATTGTCTATAGATCAAAATATTGTCAATGGGCCAATGTAACATTACTAACTAACAATAACAATACCAATATGCAGTTGTTTGAGGATAACAGTAGTGGTTTCAAATTCAAAATGCGAGGTTTTTCTTCCATTATAATCATTGGTATTTTTTTTCGCTGTAGCAGAAATACCCTGCGGCGGAAATATGCGGGCAATCTCAATGGGTGTGGAACAAGTTTGTTAGGTATGCCAAATTTTAAATTGCTTAATTTTAAAGATTGCGACGGATTGACAAATAAGCGGAATATAATTGGAAGAGGAAATAATAAAGGTTCTCGAGTAACTCGTACATATTTTTAAGTTGAAAGCTGACTTCATTATATCTGATTATTTTTGATATATTACTTCAAGTGCATCTCTACATCATTTTTAGACTTAGAAGTGCCATTTAGGGACTGTATAAATGATACCAGCTATTTTCAGAACAATTGTCTTATTGATGGTGTCGTTTTACAAGAAAACGATACCATCAATATACACAGAAATAACCTTTTTTAACCGCCCGCGCTGGATTAGTCCGAAGAGGGTTTTCGCGTCCTATTCTCCAGGGCCTCAAGTCTGCTATTACAATAGTGTCAGAATGGTCTATCATTGATTTCATAATTGTTGATTTTGACAAGTTTGATAATCTACTAATATAATGACGTCATTATGACTTTCCAATGATCAACCACTGACACTCCATTGAAAGAAGTGGCATAAAATGGTAATCTCGTACATATTGACAAATGAATATCTAACGTATGCGGTAATCTGCTAAAATTTTGACAGTTCCTTTGATCAGTGACCATTAGAACGTCATTGTGCAATCATTGCTTTTAATAAGCTCGATATTGTCATTCTACCAAAATTTTTAGTACGAGACTATTGACCGATCAATGATCATACATATATACATACATATTCAGCCTTCTTAATGTTCCCACTGCTGGGACTCAGGCCTCCTCTCTCTAGGAGAGGGGATGGGCCGTAATCCACCACGCGGGCCCAGTGCGGGTTGGTAGATGTCACATGTCTTCGAATTTTTGGTTCTAGGACATGCCGGTTTCCTCACGATGTTTTCCTTCACCGTTTTGAGAGCAGTGGTGATGAAATAAATTACACAAAGTAATGCGTCTGGCTGGGTTTGAACCCGCGACCTAGAATTCGTAAGTCGGGGCCGTTACCACTCGGCCACCACTGCTCTGCTCTGTGATCAATGATCGATCATTACGAATTAGCAGATTACGAAGTTTTAGCAAAATGACAATGGGATCGTGTTATGTATAGGTGACAGAAGAGCTGACGAGATGGAGTATTGGTCAAGTGTTTGTCAGATATATTTGACGTTGGCGGTTAAAAGGAAATTGAAGCCATCTCATCATCTTCCTATCCTTGTCCCGTATTACTTGGGGTCGTCGCAACACGTTTTTTTCTTCCATTCTATCCTGTCAACCGTCACGCTATCACTAACTCCCTTTTCTTTCATATCACTCCTCACACAATCCATCCATTTATTCTTCTCCATTCATCTACATGTATAGTCAAAAGAGTTACTTTTAGTAACATGCGAAAATTTAAGTGATTATGATAAAATTAGATAAATAAGATAAGTAAATTAACAAATGCTATATTCCTTACAAACGTAATTATTATCATCATCATCATCATCATTTCAGCCGAAAGACGTCCACCGTTGGACTCCCGCAAGTATCTCCACAATGAACGGTCCTGTGCGTCTCGCATCCATCGGACTCCCGCAACCGTTAACAAGTCATCGGTCCACCTTGTAGGAGGCCTTCCAACGCTTCGTCTTCCGGTACATGGTCGCCATTCCAGAAACACAGAACAGTGTAATTATTATAACTGTCCATAAAATATCTTTATGTTGGTAGTCTGTCTATGAGTCACGTAGGATCAAGATTCTCTGCTAAGTGCAGTAATTAAAGCTTACCAATTATTTCTGTATATTCTTCCTGGCCTATCAATGGTAGTTGATAGAGAGTTATATTATTTAGCACTAGCTTTTAACGGGGTGATAATTATGATGTCCATATGCTTCTCAGTAGGTACTAAGACCCGGCCACATCACCACAGTGCGGCAGATAACGTGCCACGGTACGGCGTCGTTAACGGGAAACGAATTTTGGTTACGGATATTAAAATTGTAAAAGTAAAATACAAACACTAAGATTTGATTTTTTATTTCTAGTCTAGATTGTCATTTGTTCATATCAACTTTTTATATCGGTTTTGGTTACGGTTACATATTATATTTCTTTATTTCGGATCTTCGAGGTCAAGACAACGTCGCTTAATTCATTAACGCTCAGGCGGTAGCCGGCGTCCGCAAGCCATTGTCTTACTATTGTGTCTCTAATTACGCACGTCAAAAGGTTAACCCTTTGGTAGAAGACTGATCGCGAGATTTTTGACGTCACGGCACCGTACCGTTCTTCCTCTCAACACGGCTCAGCACCGCATATCTGTACGACACGGTGACGTACCGCAATCAGGCGTTCCGTGGTAACCTAGCCAGGCTGTAAAACCTGAAAATACTACTTATTCTTCTCTTTTTTCAATTGTGGATATTATACATCCAGCAAACGACAGTCTTATCACACCCTACCTGCATGCCAATCCCTGACACTACACTTAATTTTATACCTTCATAATATGAACATAAACAGATACGTTAAATTTGCCTGCCTATATTCAATTACTATAACCATCAGTCAATAAAATAAACGACTTTCGACTAATACTTACAAATCACTGGTAAATAAAACTTACCAACTGGCTGTAATTTCTAACCTCATATTTGTTGTTATTCTCAAGCACACAGTAAGAACATCTTAATTTGAGAGAGCCTTACTCTGGAAGCACATTCTTTTTCATTTCATAATCACACATTGGACTGTAGATACTATTTTTTTAGTTGGAAAATCATCAAATAACTTCTTCTGCTCTGGGTGAAGCGAGAGGGAATGTCAAACTTTTACTGACTAAAATTTGAGCAACCAGTCTACAGTTTGGCCTACATGATTTTTCGAAAGAGTGAGCGTAGCCCTGGCACGCGAAGAAGAACTGAAGGTACACAGATCTCACTCCACAGAAAACTGAAGAAGTTACATCTACACTTCTATGCTAATATATTATAAAGAAGAAAGATTTGTATGTTTTTATTTTTGTTTGTAATGAATAAACTCAAAAAACTAATAGCCCGATTTAAAAAATTCTATCATCAGTAGAATGTTACTTTACCACTGAGAGATATAATAGGTCTTTACCTATGAAATCGCCGTTTTTTAAAACGTGATGTTTTGAAGTGTTATATCTTTGGATTGATTTGGAATTATAAGTTCAAGTTTTTTTTTTTTTTTTTTTTTTTTCGGTGGGAAAATTATAAGTTCAAGTAAACTTTATATTAAAGGTACGTTATTCTTTTTTCGAAATTAGCTATTTATTGGTTTCTTTGTGTTGTATTTTCTGTAATATCGCAGTACTTAAAACCATTTTTGTATGAAATCTAAGAAAACCTGCATTATTTTGTAATATAAGTTCCACCGGGGACACACGCGAGCGAAGCCGCTGGCAGAGGCTAGTATTTGATAATTTCCTTCATCTGAACAATGAAGGAAGGCTGTATCGATGATATTAACAACTTTGAAGCTTAACCTGCTTCTATCAGATACCAATATTAAAAGAGTATCACTTTCCACATATATAATGTACAAGGAAAGACTGAGCAAATACAAACATTTGCTGACAAAGAATTTACGAGTACTGCAGTCACGAGAAAACATTATCAAACTCCTAAAAAGATGGAAAATACTGGATCTGGATCAGAGAACTTGAACAAAAACAATATATTTTTATATATAGTACCACTTATTGAAATGTCGCTTACAGAGCTAAGATTAGTGGAACACATCTGAATATGGCTTGCGATTGCAGACTACAGCCCCCCTAGCCAAGTTACAACCGTTTCGTGTCGAACTCAGTTCTCCAATCGGTAACGCCTCGGTGTCAGCTATTGCAGAAAACTATAAGTTGGTAGCCATGTTGACGCGCCTGAGTCGGCCGCTCGTTCTACAATAACAAAGGATGTAGCGTTGAACATTGTAGAAACGATAACAATTCATTCTATCATTTTGAACGATGTGAACTTGGCTACGAATTTTCTATTCGTTTGTTCTGACCACGTGACTTAACGTTGAGATCATGTCATTCCCATACATTTGATTAGTTTTCGACTAGCGTTAACTATTGTAGATTATCAACATGGCTAGGGGTGCAGTTTAAAAAATAAAAACTTTCCACACAAATAGGCCTCAAAACATCCAAAGTTCTTGTACAATCATTAGGATTACTGTCCAGAATAAGTCTGCAGCCTGTAGCAGCGAATCAACAACGTGAACAGTCTCTTTGAGGTAAAACAAATCGTCCTCATTGCTCAGTGTAAACGACGCCTAGCCTTTTATGATGCGTTTTACGCTACGCCAAGACATATCCACCACTCGTTTAGAAGTTAGCTTTGCTTTATTTTAAGTATATGGATGTTAAGTTGTACAATGTTGTGAACGGATTTTTCTACGTAAAGTGTTTTTTTTAATGACATAAACTAGTGCTTGACTGCGATCCCACCTGATGGTAAGCAGTGATGCAATCGTTGATGGTGAAGAACACTAGTTTATTAAGAACCTATTTACTCTAGCCTTGAAGACACATAAATTATAATCGGACGGGAAGACAGCAGTAGGCAAATTGCTCCAGTCCTTCGATGTATGCGCTATAAACGACGGGCCAAACGCTTAGTCCGGACCATAGAGGTGTCAACAACGTAAGAGTGGACTCTCGCCGTTGGTCGGGTTGTCCGATGGTAAAAAGGTGATGGCAGAATCAAGTCAAGTCACATTTTCACGTGTTTAAAGTTCTCGGTTGCTTTTGTACCCGCTAGGACTACGGGATTGTTCTAAAGAGTTACCGTGACCCTGGAAGGCAAAGGGCAACTGAAGGAATACAGGTGGGTTTGAGTCAGTAGAAGTCTGACACGCCCTCGCGCTCCACCCTAGAGCGTTAAGAAGTTGGAAGAGCTCTCAAGTTTGCGGCAATTTCATCTGCTAGCATTACTGCGACCGCAACCCCCTCTCACACCGGACCCGGACCTGGATCAGGGCTCAGCGCGTTCTGTGTGCCCACACACACAAATACACTAGTGACATAATCTAAATTTATCATAACAAAAAAAAATCTTGATTATTTTCAGATAAAAAATACCTATTTTAAAAATTGCTGTAATCGATTCAGTAGTCGATTTTAAACATACTATATTCAGGATATGTGTTTATTACGTTACATGTTGTATATTTCAAGTGATCACCGATCATGGCCTCAAGTATTTATATTAAAAGCGTTTAAAGCATACGTTGGGCTAGGCCCTTAAGAAAGAGATACCAGTTTAAACTATGACCACAGCGGCCATAAATAAACCATCCAACCCAAAATATTTGGAAAGCATTTCTCTCGATACCACTTAATAGTCATATTATGTTAATTAAAAACCTTACCTTATAAAATCACGCACGGGACACAAAACAACTTTATCATTTTTTTTCTGACAAGACGTATGGTCGTAATAAAGTATAGGGCTACCACATAATTCTATCGATAATGGTACGCCTACATATGAATTAATTAGCACGTGATGTGAAACGGGTTCTCGATAGTCGATGTCGATGTCGACGATCGGTAAAAGAGAACGGAACTATGGCTTGGACATTTTTATGACGCTGGATTAAACTCCTATGAGTCATTTCATCTCGACATGCTAGGGTGTGCGAGGCGCACCTCTAATTTGGTACTTACGTGTTTACATTTACGGTTGTTGTGTACAGATAGTGTTGTCTTGTATGTTGTGCTAGCAAGTTGTTGAGGAGCCAGCAGACTTGTAAGTGAATAATAGCTCGGGTTATTTACTAAACTAAATTTTAAGTAGTCAAAGTTTAAGTCTTCCTTGGAAATTGGAAAGAGGAAGTCCTCACTTCCAAAGATCTAAATTTTAAGTAGTCAAAGTTTAAGTCTTCCTTGGAAATTGGAAAGAGGAAGTCCTCACTTCCAAAGATTGATCACGACTGAGGAGTCGTGATCAATGGAAGACATGGGAGATCTTTGCCCAGCAGTGGGACAATACTGGCTAATAATAATAACAAATGAAGTATATATAGCAATACTTCTGTGGCTAAAAGTGTTAATTCAATTGCTTTTATCTCAGTAAAAAAAAAACTTGAAATTACTCCTGTATCGTCCGTGCAACAAACATTTAGACTCACATATACCAGAAACTGTCTTGGGTATGTGAGTCTGAGTCAGGTTTAGGTCCCAGACCCGGAATGACTATTTCTAGGCCAGAAAAATTTATTCTGTGTGAGAATTGAACCTGCAACACTCATCGCAGCAGCAAATTGCTGAACCACTTCTCCACCGTGCCGTCTATTAAGCCTTGATAAGGATTATGGTGTGCAACAGTTATTACATTTCAAAGGGATAGAAATCATAACCTTGGGGCTAGCTTTTCTAGGTAAACATAATTTTTGTTATTTTAGAGGGCATGGGAAACAGATGTAAAGTCCCGCAAGCCTCCGTTGAAAAGGGAGGATCTTCTGACCAGACGGGTGTTATGTCTGGTTTGGGCAACTGCCCGATGGATGATTTTGGGCTTTTGTATATGTTCAAATCACGACACGGTGAACTCTAATTGCGTGATGCAGGATTACGTAGTTTAGTTCATATGTGACGCCATAGATGTCGCTACAGTTTTTATCGATAATTCTTTAAACTCTTCTTTAATTTTTTTGAGGAAAATAATTAAATAACCTAGTCCTCTCATTGTGGAGCGAGAGGGAACATCAGAATCATACTGACTAAAACCCACCCGTATTTGCCCTTTGCGTTCCAGAACCATGTCTTTCTTTTCTTTTTTCAGAACCATGTTTTTCAACTCTTTCTTTTCTTTTTTCTAAACTCTTCCTTATAATGTTCGTCAGTTCATTATGAACACGTAATATCAGATTAGTAGAAACTCCACTAGGATGCCACAAGATTACAATACGACATGGATAATGACAAGTTGCTATTGCATTGTGAGATACAGCGTCTCATCATTGGCTGTTACGGCTTGCGTGGGTTAGGCATGCACGTCCTAGCATGCATGAAAGCATGCATGTTCTACATTCCATTGTAGTGTTTTGTTTCGCTTACACAAGGTACAAGATAAGATACATAACATAAAATATTCAGCATTATAATGTTTCCACTGCTGGGAGTCAGGGCTCCTTTCTAGGAGAGGGAACAGGCAGTAATCCACCACGCGGGCCCAGTGCGAATTGGTGGATGTCACATGTCTTCGAATTTTTGATTCAAGAACGTGCCAGTTTCCTCAAAACGATTTCGAAGAAAAACGTCATGATACTACCATATACTTACTTTTTACTCCCTAAAATAAGAATAATAATCAGCCCAATGTTCCCATAGCTGGGACTCAGGCGTCCTCTATACGCAGTTTCTACCCACCACGCGGGCCCGTATCTTCGAATTTTTGGTGCAAGGACTTGCCGGTTTCCTCACGATATTTTCCTTCACAGCAGTGATAATGAAATAAATTACACAAATAAGTAAAATGCCTGCTTTAGTTTGAACCCGTGGTATATGAAGTCGGGGCCATTACCCAATAGGCTACTACTGCTTTAACTAATATCGAAGTAAATTTTTAAAAGACATCTCATTTTCAATATGTTAAGAACGCATTATTACAATCGATACTATTTAGTACACCTCCCACTGTTATTAATATATTCCAAACGGCCATAATGTTCATTGGATTGGACAAACTCTAGTTAACAAATATACCATCGCATGGCTGACCACTATTTTGTTGACGCTGTAAAAGGCACTATTCCTTATGAATGAACCGTGGAGTGTACGTGTGTGTGACGTGTCCACACTCGTAGCCGTGTGTGCGAGTTGGTTTTTTGTGAATGGCCGGCGATATCCGGTCCAACATATTGACTGGCCTACAGGTTTCGTTATCATCTCTCGAACACTGTCTAAATACAACATATAAAAATTGTGTTTTATTGCGTTTTACAACTCTCCCGGCCCATGAATATCGATGAGACGTATCAAATAATAGTGAAAAAATGTCGAGGTGTATAACGTAGGTGTCAATGCGTCCACCATTTCTCTAAACAACGATTTAAGGACGGAGAGTAAAAATTTTACATAACAAAAAAGTCCGAATCGAGAGTTGAGATTTGGGATATGTTAATTCGGCTTTATTCTGGTTCGAATAACGTATTCAAGCGGCGTGGCTGGCTCGCTCGGCAAAAAACCTATAACCGAATATTTGGGATTGTGTCGACGCACTTCTACTGGTGTAAAACGAATTAACAACTGCGCTCGATTGACATGATGAATAGATCAGTTTTTGTGAGAATATTATGAGTTCATAATTCATGTCTGGCGTATTGATTATAGAGGTGCCCTAGTTGCAATTTGACGCCTAGTTAAGAGAGTGGCGTAAGACCCCTAGTAGCAGTCAGGAACTAAATTAATAATATTAAATTCGTCATTTCTTAGTAAAACCGAACTAACTACATACGAAAAGATGACCAGGATTGCTCCTAATCTTGTTATCAACATACTACTATCGCTATTGAAAGAGGAAAAAGTGAAGGTGTGCGAAGGTTGTACGTTAAACAAAACAGAGTCTTCAAAAAAGGTGCATCAAGATTGTCCCGCCGAAGACCTTGTATTACCCAATAATAAACTAAATTCAAACAGTAAAACAAAAACTCAAAGACTAAACAGTTGGAACAGAAACAAAAAAGCCACCCTCACCAAACGAAGACACAGTTAGAACAAAACAGGGACTTGCCTTATCAAAATTTAAATTTGGAAAAAAGCGGGGGCCTCGTCTCATTTCAATAACCGTTATTCGCGTCCCCTCTCCCCTCGCCGACTTGCCCCTCACACCCCCTGTCCCGGCCGGCCGAACTATATAGGTGATTGATAGCCCCAAAGAAACAATAGGCTGTCTTCGAAACCGAACCACGACGCGAATCCTAATAAACGCTTTATTTTATTTGTTCAGAATAACAAGAGTCCGATATAAATATCGATATTCGACTTAGATACGGAATTATTGACGCTGCTGTGGAGAATTTTAAAAGTCTCCTTTACATATTCACATGAGGTTCTTTATTTAGAATAAATCAAATCACTTGGCTGTGTAAGTGCCCATTAAAAATAGTGCGGGGAATTTTAATGGTGGACAATTGACGACAGGCTATGATTATATCCATACTAATCTCCGTAAATGAAAAAGGTGCAATAGGTAGGATTTGGAAATTACAGAAAAAAAAAACAATTCCTCCTTATCCTCAGCCCTGTGACAGGCTTCTAAATTTTTGTGACATATTTCATCCCAGGCAAGATTTAAATAAAGAACTCGCGAATTTGATAGGGTCTAGACATGGTCAACTTTACATAAAAATACAAACTAGACCAATATTAATTAACATTAACAATCAAAATGACAATGAAAACACTAATCTGAATTAGTCCAATTAGCATACGAAGAATATAAATAATCATATTTGGTCACTGACCTTGGTCACATCCTTATGGCATAAATCAGATTCAAAAGCAAGGCTACAATTCTGTACGTACCTAAAATGATATATTTACATCTAATATCTGAGCATGCATGACGATTGACGTCTCACGGAGGCGTTTCTCCACATTTTATTTTATAAATTTCCGACTAAAGTATACATTGGAGTTTGCACAAGCTAACTGCTCGAAATGACAATGATATGTCATGACAAACTGTCGCATCGTTGTCACGCTTAAATCACAGCGGCTCCTGTTATTAAACCCCTACGACCGACGATGTGTTCGCCGACTTTCAAAGGTATGCTATACAACAATTACACACATTTTCTCCCATATTAAGTACGGTGTAAAAACAAGTAACAAGTACCGTCATGCGTGTCATTCGGCCCTCGCTATGATTATTCGAGCATGTCATTAGACAGCTTTTGCTTGTTAGAGTAGTGCAGAATGAAAACGACATTACTAGTAAAAGAGAATTAACGCCAAAATCGTTTCAATAATGTATGCGCTGGATGGTTATAATTTTGGGATGTACGGACGGGTGGGATGGAAAACGTGGTGAGTATTTTTCTACTACTAAGTATTGTAAAGAACACTGATAATGGTTAATTTTAATAAACTTATTGTTTTTTTTTTATTGTTGTGGATAGAATAACCTTTACTCGCCCACAGTTTAATAAGTTGCAATTTTTACTAAAAACAAATACATTAAAGTTTTATTAATATTTTAAAACATAATGCTTCTACGTCATCTTCCAAACTCGAAGTTTAGTACCACATTTTTCTCCCCTATAGACAGAGAATTTGATTTTTTAATGTAAAAGAATTCTCGGTATTGAACCGCTCGGTATCAGCCGGTATACTCTGTAATATTCAACTGGAAATAGGAAAGAACAGTTCACTTCATATTGCGTTCACGGTGAAACTTTTTAGAATGACATAACAGGTATTTCATACCTACAACTCAATGGCCAATCGTAGACATTCTCTCCGTGCCAACTCGCTAACATTAGCATCCGTGTGTCCCAGTCAGTCGTGGGTCGTCCATTTACGCGAAAGCGTCTCCAACAGTAATTGCATTGCATCGCGTTAGCTTCGTCGAAGGCATTAAACCTGAGGCCTATGGCCTATCGACGCTATGCCATTTTACTGTGCGTTAACCTGCTTCTGTCTTGTCTATGTGTTATTGACAAATTGTCATGAATTATTGACGCATTGTCACGTTTAAACATGGTTTTATGAGATGTGGAGTCATTAAATCTGCGTTTCTCAATCAATGTAGGTAGGAAGTTAATTGATTATTTAGTTTTGGTAACAGTTATTTTATTGTTTCGCGTTAGTTTGTCGAAGGCATTAACACGAGGCCTTTACTGTTCGTTAACCTACTTCTGTCTTGTCTATGTGTTAAAAACAATTTGTCATGACAAATTGTCATGAATCATTGAAAAATTGTCATGTATTGTTGTCATGATTTATTGACAAATTGTCATATATTATTGACATATTATCATGTATAAACTTATATGAGAAGAGGCTCTAGACACTTAGTGATTACGATGATCACAGAATCAAAATTAAATTGACCAAGTAATTTTTAATAGCACATGTCAATTCATATTTTTGGACATTTTGACAATAAGTGCCACTAATAGTATTTGTAGTTTTGAATTGATGTAGCTGAAGAGTTTAATGATTACTTAATATTGGTACATAATACAGTGTCATTATTGTGGATCGAACTAATTTATGTATGTTAATTTTAATGCGATATAAAATATAAATTGCTGTGTCGTAAATAGCAAACCGCATTCGATTAAAAGCTTGTTTTTGATAACAAATGAATTTATTTTGGGTGTGTTGTCACATTTACTAAAACGACTGGTTCTTTAAGAACTCTTTGTTTGACTGTTAAATTCAACAATTACATCTCAATTTGAATGATCACCATTTTGGCAACTTTATTCGGTAATAAAAAATACGACTTAACGAAATCTCTAAATATTAAAACCCAAGACACAATCAGGCCTATCACCATTTAATACTGATATTGTTTTAATGTGTTTTGAGGAGACAATTAAAATACTTATGTTAATAACCCGATATAAGACCGACGCGCTCAGTGTGAGACCGGTCGAACGTGATCTTTTTTGCAGATAACCAATAATTAATTAATCAAAACGATATAAATGGTTCTCAATGACTTTCACGTCAACACAAATGCTTGCTTCCTTGCATTTTATTGTTTTATTTTTTTCATTAACCTGTTCAGTTTATATTGTCTTTATCTGTAAAATGGATATTTGGCCGGCTTGGTTACATCTAAATTGACTCTGTTATCTCATAAGATACAAATTATCATCTGTGACATTCTGTGAATATTTATGCATATTGGGAGGTATTTAAAAAAACTCAAGTTGTATTGATAAAACACGTAGCATAGAATTTTATTTATTTATTCAAACTTTATGTACAGTTGACCACAACTGTACTATACCTAAGTATATAAAGACTTTGGTAGGTAATACAACAGGGCATTCTCTATCAGTCAACATATACGTTGTAAAAAATACCACACTGTTGTAGGTATGCACAATAAATAAATAATATTTAATAGATTATTTAAAATAAAAGGAAGTATCTTCAAAATTTGGTACTATCTTTTTTTATTTGTTAATAATAAAACACATATAAAGATCACATATATGCTATAATATTAATCTAATAAATACTAGAACTCAAAATATAATAATTGTATGACACAGACCTAACTATGGTTGAGAAGACTTTAAATATAATTAATGTCTTTTTATAGATCTTTATATCTACCGATTTCTTTAAAACTTTATTCGACCGCCGTCCATAGGCCTATTTAAACAACACTACCCATTACATGATTAGACGCAACAAAACAGAAAAACAATCACACAAAATGGCCGTCAACAAACAAAACAAAACACGGTTCCTAATAACAAACATTACTGGTTTAATAACAACGAAAATCATTCTAATATTGTGAGTACACGAAATTGATGTTAATCATCTTTAATCATTTCTAGTTGTATATCTGAAATAGAGCGCCTATCCGCCATTACTTTAATAGGCCGGTCAGTGTACAAACAAAAATTATGTAAAGGTAATTAAAGAAAGGGGTTGATAATAGCCCGATAATAGCTCGATAATTTGGCTCGAGCAATTTTCTAGTATTATAACAACGGTGTTTCGTATCCAGATTGCTCTGATGGATTACTTGAGGCGGTTTTAATATCATATTAATTTGGTAAACGAGGTGCAATTATGATACAAAATTGTTTTGGTATAAGTGTGATTGAGGTAACACGGGTTTGAGACAAAAGAATGTTACTTTAGGGTTTTTGAAAAGATTTAATGACCATCTTTTCAAAAACCATATAGTAACATGAATTCTAAATATAAAAATGTTATACCTCAGATGCGTCAAATCATGATAATCGTGAATAAAAACAAATTTATAAATATATATACGTATCTACTAGCGATCCCGGCAGACGTTGTCCAGATCGAAAGCAGGCTTTACGTAAAAAAAAAAACCCGGTTGCAGAGCCGGGTTAAATTGTATTTTCAAACCATCCAGGGACCCACTCAAATATACACACAATAGCATATAGCATATTCAGCCTTTTAATGTTCCCACTGTTGGGACTCAGGCCTCCTCTCTCTAGGAGAGGGAATGGGCCATAATCCACCACGCGGGCCCAGTGCGGGTTGGTGGATGTCACATGTCTTTGAAATAATACCTATAATACACACAATATTTCATCCAAATCGATCAAGCCGTTTAGGAAGAGTTAGGTGACAAATACACGAACAAAAGAATTATATATACATATAAAGAGTGATACACTGCTGGGAAAACTCCATTAGGGGCTAAAAAATAGACTAATGACAAAAAAAAAATATTGGCGCCGCCACATTTTAACGAAGCAAAAAATAATAAAATTAAATTATATAATATCGTCAAACAATTAGCGCCCGGTCGAAGGCTTTTAAACAAAGAGACACAGAGAGGGTCAGAGGGTGACACTGGCAATTTCATTTGCCCCCAATTAGCTGTTCCAAAATTGAATTTTCTGACATTACCCGGGTATCCGGATACGGGCCGATTTCCACAGCCTCCGAGAGACAAAGACAGAAGACTAACAGAAAGAGACGGTATACACGCAACAGGTGGCGTTTTGCAGCAATTAAAACCCGGTTTTAATTACTGGGGGAGATTATTAGCAAATCTCGCCAAACGACGGGGCTTTTCAGTGGAATGTAAACCACTTGAAAACTAGGGGAGAGAAGCTTGCCTTTCAAGTTAGCGGTTTGGGCTATAATTAGCAATGACGATGGAATTAAAATCTGATAACGAACGCAATCGAATAGCGATTAGCATTTATTAAAACCATTATGCTTTTGAATTGATAATTTGGTGCAAATGTGTCGTTTTAATGTTGATTGAGAATTTAGAATGGATCCTGTTGGTCAAGAATTTGAAAATTTACTGGTTTAAGGAAATACCGTCTTTATGACTTTGAGTTAATGATCTTAATAGGATAATTATATCAGCAAGATCATGTAGTGAGGACATTAAAATTTCGTTCATGTGCGAGTCGAGAACTAATTTATTTTTATTGCTTTTGAAATACATAATGATGTCATCAACTAAAACTAAAGGTGTCTTCAATTGCATAAATAGCAATAACTTAATTATTTACTTTACGAGTTTTAAAAGACTATTATTACTTATTTAGCAAAGTAAACAGAATATAAGTTAGTATACTTACTTAGCAGTCACTTAGACTGCTTTGCAATAGATGAAATGTATTGATGACGTTATTAGGCATTAGCCAGTTTCTTTTTTTAGTTTATATGAGTTTATATATACCTAAATATTGCGTCAGGTTACAGCTACATATATCTATTTCCCTATTTTCCTTTCCCATATATATTTTTTTTTTAATTGGAATCAGATCAATTTCTCAATCATCTTTGGAGAATATTGTGACTAAAATAGATGATATTGTTGGTAAACTGTAAAGGAGCTTTGCCTGTTTTTTAGTGAGAAATCATCCAATAATTTCCCCCACTCTAGGTGGAGCGAGAGGGAGTATCAGACTGTTCTTGACTAAAACTCACATGTGTTCCTTCAGTTGCTCTTTGCTTTCCGGGGCCACAGTAACTCTTTGAATAACCCCACATCCCGACTACCACTTGACTAGTTATCGTATCTACTTATGTAATCTTCTTCTGTCCTTATTCATAATTACAGTAAAAACATTCCTCATGACATTTTAATTATTGTTACAATCTTCCCCATACAGGAGGAGCTAATTTATTTCATCACCACTGCTCTCAAAACGGTGAAGGAAAACATCGTGAGGAAATCGGCATGTCCTAGAACCAAAAATTCAAAGACATGTGACGTTCACTAACCCGCACTGAGCCCGCGTGGTGGATTACGGCCCATTTCCTCTACTAGAGAGGAGGCCTGAGTCCCAGCTGTGGGAACATTAAAAGGCTGCTTATGGTATGCATTATGCTATGCTTCCCCATACCATTTATGCATAAAATTTTCCACCTACTAACTGTTACGAGAGAAATCATCAAGTGATTTCTCCCGCTTTAGGTGGAGTGAAAGAAAGTATCAGATCGTCACTGACTAAAACCTAAAGTATTCTTTACGAAAGCCACAGTAACTCTTTCGAACTATGCCCGTAGTCCACCTACTAAATGTGATGCATTAGTACTATACTTACTTTAAGGTTAGTAGCACAACTTGTAAATATTATATCAAAAGAAGTTACTGTAAACGGCTGTTCCATGAACTTTCATATCTGTTGAACACAATACATTTATGCCTCTGCAAAATTAGAACCTTCCTTATTAATCTTTTTTCCATCACCATATTTTTAACGGCTCCTATCTATTTTTCTGAGAAGATTCGTTAAAGGTGTCAAAGCAACAGTATCATCAATAACTGAGATCCTCGCTAATGACACGAGAACACCAAACTTTTCACTAACCGTTAGGCATTGTATTATTATTATACTAGGTATTGTCTCTTCTAGGTCACTAAGGAGGCAATATCTTTGACATAAGACAAATAAATCTGCTTAAACACCCACACAAAACAATAGCCTCTACAGATAAAAAATCTAACGTAACCAATGATCTAAAAATCATATACAAACAGTTATATGAAGAAGCCCCGTATTATGATATCCTTTCGTAAATACCGCTACTGCTTCCCAATGCTTATTTGATACTTAGCTTTCTTGAAATGTCTGCATTTCCTTATGAAAAGACTCCCAGGGGTGTGAGGTGGTTTTTAAAGGAGCTTGGTGGTAGGGGGGCGGTGTTGGTGTGTGCGTAGCCTTTAGCATGTGTGACTACTCATCTATATGTGTTAATGCGTTTTCTTTTTACCAATTTTTCGGGTGACCATTGTTTGTTTGAGGTTGGGGATTTCGCATGAATTGAGTTTTTATTTTTTAATCTTTAGTAAATTTATAGAGGGTTTAATCCAGACAGATTTGGCATAGTCTGTTATCCCCCCTCATCGTTACAAATCAACTTTACAATTTACATGCTAATTAAGGATAAAAATTCATTACGAATTTGAATTACCCCTTCGCTTAATCCTAGTTGTTAAAAGTCTGTACATCACCCTGGTTGCTTCTAAAGTAGGAGTAGCAAGAACACTGTTACAGCCCCAGTCTCGAAAATATTATTGAATGCCATCAGAAAATCTCTCATGAATTGAGTTATTGGTTTTTCGTAACCAGCGCTCTGCTTTCAGAGTTCTTTTTTTAGGTTATTTTACATTTATGTCTGTAATAAAAATAAAGCTTACTATAGGTAACATTCGGTCTATCATTCTGCTGAGATATCTAAGTTTAGTTAAACTCTTCCCTTTCTTTTTGTTAAAGAAGTATTTTTTTATATCTATCAGCTGCGGAACTTAACTTCGATTCTTGATTGAAACGCTACAACGTTTGATTATTGAGTTGGACACATCGGTCACTGAACATATCTTAATTGTCTTACCAATGTCTTACCGTATTGAAGAATATACATTGAAGAGCTACCCACCCTTTACTTTTGTTTTTGAGGGTGGAAAACATCAAAAAACTTCCCCGCTCTGGATGTAGCGAGAGGAAGTGTCAGATTTTTACTGACTAAAACCCACCCGTGTTCGTTCAGTCCCCCTTTGCGTTTCAGAGCCGCGGTGATTCTTTTAAACAGCTTTGGCAAGCTACCCACTCTTGGTTCATCACCAAAGTAAGTTAAAGGACTCCGGTTTCTTGCACATTGTTTTCCATAGAGATCTACGCTTTGGAACGTGCAATTAGCATAATTTTTCTGACTGCCTAACTTCTTGACAATTCAAAAGCACCTGTAAAATTTATATAAAATAAATGCTTTGATGCATTGAGTTACACATCTCCATGCAATCACTAAGATCCTATCCGAGAACCTTACCAACGCATAGTCACCGTATACGTCTTCGCAAGTCTACACGAACGTGCATATTATTACCCACACACACACAATCACACACAAACACTCACATTGTCGTGTGAGTCACTCCGCTATTCACGATTTTCGCATCGATGGTGTTCGTATTGATTTCGTATTGTCGTTAGCTCGCGACATGTGAAAGAAAAGGGGTCTTGTGAATCGTACATGCTTGATCGCTGCTTCCGGGTAAGGTGTTGCCTTCAGTGATGTAATGAAATATTGTATTCATGGTTTTATAAATGAGATATATATGCAAGCTTTATGTTATTGTTTGAGTATGATAGCTCTGGATTGTCTTTAGCATTGTGCGTTTCGAACGGAATGTTAAGATATATGACAGCATTATAATCATCCCACAGGTGAGACTCAAGCCTCTCTAGGAGAGAGAATGGGTCATAATCGTTGGATTCTGAACATTCCACTGTAGTGTTTTGTTTCTCTTACACAAGATACAAGATAACATCAATAACACAATCAGCCTTATAATGTCCCTACTGCTGGGAATAAAAGGCTGTAATCCACCATGCGGGCCCAGTGCGTGTTGGTGTATGTCATATATCTTCGAATATTTTTTCTATAACAGTTTTCTCATGATGTTTTCCTTTACCGTTTTGAGGGCTATGGTGATAGTTACACAAAGTAATGCCTGCCTAGGGTTGAACCCACGACCTACAAACTCGTGAGTCGGGGCTGTTACCAATGGGCCACCACGGTACTGCTCTGCTATTAAGAAATACGTAACAGAAATCGTGTCTGTCTTCAAACTGTTTATTTACAAATATTATTACATCTTAATGCAGATACTTTTGTTGCTCTTAGATCAATAGAATATGCTAAGTCAAAATTATAACACAATTCTTGCCTTTGTTCATGTTTTGATGATGAATTGAACCTTCTTGATCGAACTACCAAATAATTACAATAGATAACTACAATAATTTCTACTCTTTAATTAGCATAAACATAATCGACCTTCTAATGTTCCCACTGCTGGACTCAGGCCTCCTGTCCACCACACGGGCCCAGTGCGAATTAGTGGATGTCACATGTCTTCGATTTTTTGGTTCTAGGACATGCCGGTTTTCTTACGATGTTTTCCTTCACCGTTTTGAGATTTATTAACCTATAGTTAGTAAGTAATACATTTCTTTTTAAAAATCATATTCTTTATCACACCATTTCATCCTTAGGAGCTCAAAACCAAATTTTCATCCTTGCACACCAACAAAAATATGCACACTCATAAAAATCCTCTGTCGTATGTGTAAACTCCATTACAAAGAAAAAGGGTCTCAAACACGAGCCACCATTAGAAAAATGTCGCGATAGGATGTTCAATCATTTTGGTACCAATAAGGGGCGCTATCGATTTTGGCGAAAATGTCAAGCGATATCGAATATCGCTAGCGAATAACGCGTGGGGTTTAAAGTTTTTCCATGTAATGTTTTTTATCTCGGTTTTTGATGTAAGGGAAGTTGAGTTCAATATTATTTTGTGTGGTTAAATTCGATTTTTAGGGTTCCGTACCTCAAAAGAAAAACGGAACCCTTATAGGATCACTTTGTTGTCCGTCTGTCTGTCTGTCAAGACCTTTTATCTTGGGAACGCGTGAAGGTATCGAGTTGAAATTAAAATTATACTCAGGTCTGCGGTCCCTTGAAGCTGTGAAAAAAATCAAACTTCGAAATTGACGAAAAACAAAAAAAATACGGCACATACACATACTGCACATACGACATACACACTCTCAAGGGAATCAAAATTCATAGGGTAGGTACTTCCCGTTGACCCAGAATCCTGAAATTTGGCATAAAGCAAGGTCTTATAGCATAGATATAGGAATAAATCTGAAAACAGTAAATTTATTGCTACGTCACAAAATAAAAGATTATTTTGCGTTTCGGAAAAATCGTCGGAACTTCATTTGGGAATTGAACTATTTCTTTTTTATTATAGGTAAGTTTGTACGGAACCCTCAGTGCGCGAGTCCGACTAGCACTTGCCCAAGTTTAAAAAAAAAATCTCTTGTAAAAGTTATCGGAAATTGTCAAAAGAATTGGTTTTATGATTTTTTTCACCTTCCGTTTATAAACGATCAACTTCTTTTTTTTAACTAGAAAATTATCAAATAACTCGTCCCGGTCTGGGTGGAGCGAGACGGACTTTTACTGACTAAAACCCACCCGTGTTCCTTCAGTTGCCCTTTGCATTCCAGGGCCAACTAGATATAACAGCAAAACTCTTTCAAAATATCCTGTGGCCATAGCGGGCATCAGCCCTGCTGGGCCCCTACGGTTTTGCTAACATCTCTTTACGGCGCGTGGTCCTTACCGGACGGTCGGACGGCGAGCTACCTATTCCTCGTCGTCCGCAACCCCGCATTAAAAAAGACACCCTTACTGACTAAAGCTCCTTCACATGTTACCAGTTAATTTAGTCAGAACCTCTTCTGTAAGTGATTGTGAAATTGGTCTTATAAATATGTAAATTTTCTTCACGCTCGTGCCGTTTTGGTGTCAGCACAATAGCAGCTGGCACGCGTGTAATACAGCATAGAATTCCTTTAGATAAATAGTAACAAACTATCCACATTTTCCCCTCTTGGATAGGTACCTACGATCGTCTTTTGAATTTACATAAATAAAATAACTAAGTATTTATATTACGAAAATATATCTAATAATGTCAATGATGTACCTATTGAGCTTGATATATCGTGTAATAATATAGCTTTTTGTTAGATGTTCTAGGAAAATCAAATCACTGAGATGTAAAGGCTATGTAAATATGAAACTACTGGAGATATTTTTCAGTAATAATGAGTCTAGGATTCCTAGTAATTGTGACTATCTACTCTCAAATGAAATATTTTTATAGGATTATTTTTATATTTTAACTTACCTACATTTTATGCTTCAAATAAGTTTAAATAAAATGTTAACATAACCTTTCTTAATTGAAATACGCCATTGTCCGAATACGATAATCTCTTTACGTAACGTACCTACCTATAATTTAATAAAATCATTTTTGTTACAGGTAAACCACTTTGATATTCATCGCAAGGAAAAACCCACAAAATTAAGAGGTAAACGCACAACAACCAACCTGTAGGAATTTAACAATCAAAATACTAACCGTAAAACAATTCAGTGTTATTTTAGTGGCATTTGAAACATAAAAATGCCTGTAAAAGTAATTCTCCTATCCGCTAAGAGATGGCGCTGGCAGTCAAAGCGGTTCGTTCGTATGGAGGTTTTATTTTCTTTAGCAACGTACGATACTAGCGCTTCACACATGTGTTAGGGGAATTTTCTCGGCTTTTCCTCAAGTGGGAAGTAGTAGGGTTGTTTTCGGACGTTATAGTACGCTATTGGTCGTATAGGGGGCGGTGTGCGTATGTTTTTAACTGACCGTTGACCGAATGGATTTCGCTTAGATATATATTTCACATTGATTCGTTTAGTGACGGTTTCAGTTTATTTAAATGTTGTGGTATTTTAATCGGGCTGAACATTTATTGTAAGCGTAATAATTGAAATTTAATAATACAAAATTTAAAAAAAATATATTGATTACACTTGTCCATTCGCTGAATAGACCAGTGTAATTGTTAAAAGGTTTTTTGTGCCCTAACTTATTTAGCCATGTCTAGTGTCTACCTAGTTTTTTAAAGGTATTTGTGCCAAGACATTTCGTAGGTATCCGGTAGTCTTTATCTTTTCTTTAATAGTTCAGATCTAAGAAGATTATTTATTCAAGTGTAAAGTAAAAATATCATCATCATCTTCCTGCCCTTGTCCCATCTTATTTGGGGTCGGCACAACATGTTTTTTTCTTCCATTCTATCCTGTCAACCGTCATGCTATCACTAACTTCCTTTTCTTTCATATCACTGTTCACACAATCCATCCATCTTTTCTTTGGCCTCCCTCTCCCTCTCCACCCATCCACATAAGTAGTAAAGTAAAAATATAATTTATATTAATTACAATTTGAGCAAAATTTTATAATAATTATAATATAGACTTGACTGTTCACCGGATCTAAGTTTATAAAAATCTATGTTTCAGACCATCAATTTACATCAAACGTTTAAAAAGAAAATAACAATAAAGTTATTAGAAGCTAAATTAAAAAGAAGTCAATATTTACTATGACTCAAATACCTAGTAACTACGAGTATTTGGGTATATTATTTTAAAACTAATGAGTTTTATCTCATCATCATTTTAGCCGAAAGACGTCTGCTGTTGGACATAGGTCTCCCCAAAGCCTCCACAAGGACCGGTCCTGTGCGTCTCGCATCCATCGGATTCCCTTGACCCTCATCAGGTCATCATTCCACCAGTTTTGCCTACTGTAACTTATTTAAATGACAACAAAACAAATAACTATAGTCAGTGTTTCTATAACATACCAAACATACTAGCTTTTTACCCGCGTAGGTACATAAAATATAGCCTATGTCACTCAGGAATAAAGCAGCTTTCTATTGGTGAAAAAAGTTTAGCAATCGGACCAGTACCTACTTTCAGAGATTATACTCCTACAAACAAAAAAAAAACATAAAAACAAATAAAAAAAAACTTTACCTCTTTATAATGTTAGTGTAGATAGTGAAACCTGGTTAAGCGGGCTCAGAGCACAGTATAGATACATATGGAACAGCACGGAAACTACCTACAAATATTCGAAACGGCACACTCACACAAACAGCTCTACTGGGGCCAAGGGTAGTGTGAAAGCGAAGCCCGGGGCTCCGGGATGAAGGCAAAGAAGGAGGAGTGGGTTTTTAGTCGGTGGAAGTCTGACGCTATCTCTCGCTCCGCCCGAGAGCCATTAGATGATTTTCCCACCTAAAAAAAAAAAAGCGTTTCTCGCGGTCCTGTCAGTAGCGAATGCCACTTAGGAGTCTCGTCGATGCGTATGTTTGTGTGAGTGAGCCGTTTCGAACATTTGTAGGTAGTTTCCGTACTGTTCCATATATCTATACTGTGCTCAGAGGCTCTACCACGACATCTTAAAGGGCCTATTACACTATTCGATATTCAGACAGTCTAAGTCGATGTCGCGTAGTGTAATAAGGGTTAGACTGGTCTTACTCGGAACAAAAAATAAGACAGTCTGAATATCGTGTGCTGAATATCGCGTAGTGTAATAGGCCCTTAACGCTGTCCATTTCACGACCTAAACTGAACGGTTAAAGGGGATGGAGCTATATATAGGGTATATAGCACCATCCCTCTATTTCGGTCGCAAGCCTGACATTTTATCACGACATGTTAAGGCCCCTGGACATGTGATAACTAAGGTACTAATAATTAAATTGAGTTTCCGACCCTTTTGCATTAAAATAAGTACCTGTTACTGAGAATAACAAGACTCATTTACTGAGATAGGAATTTTTTAGCTCAATAACCAACTATACTAATTTTATAAAGGCGGAAGTATGCGAGTGTGTGTGTGTGTTTGTTAAATGTAGAACTACACTGCGCACACGTGAGCCACGTACGCCGATCTGGGCGCGTAGGTCTCCATACATTTTATATGGAAACTAGACTTGTAGAGCTACACTAGATCCACACCACGCGACGCCACGCGACGTCGTTCTACGTACAAATCAGGCGTAGTCCCAGTGTGCATCGGTCTAAAGTAGTTCTAAGCTTTATTCTTCATGCTTGAACGCCTGGACGGATTTAGTTGAAATTTAGCACACGGGTAGACCATGTAATGGAATAGCATATAGGATACTTTTTATAGTGATCAAGCGCGAGTTTATCAATAATAAAAGTGAGTAGAAGTGGAGTACCAAACAAACTATAAGTAACTGTGCGTCCACAGCCTTGATATCTATTACTTAAATACTTTCATGGCTGTACTTTTGCGTACACAGCGTCTTAAATATTTTGTGATATTTTGTTAACCCTTTACTTGTCAATTTTTTAAATCAAATCATCTTAAATTCATATATGAACATCTTACATCAGATCCACACACCTATTCGTGTCAAACCTTTGAATAAGGGCGCTATAAACAAAAAAACTAACCCTTCAAAATAAAAGAGTCCTGTCCACGTGAACAAGAAGTAAACAAGTGCGTAGCATCACATGTAGAAGGAGTCACGGTTACGTCAGTGGGCACAGTTCACGATACCAAGGTCAGGGGTTGGCCGCGCGGGTCAACGCCCGCACCGCTTTGTGACTGAATCGCCGAGAGGTCACGCCACGATTGTACACACTGCCTTTTTTTCGTACATTCCCAATAATAATTCGATTTGTAAAAAAAGAAAAAGAAATGAGGTTTTGATTTTTTTTTTTTTAAAGAAACTGGCGGGAGATTGGGAATTTTAATAGATTTAGAAGCCAGATTGAAAATAAAAGTGCGATTTGAAAATGGAAGCAACGCGTTCGCGCCATAACCTGACTTAGTCTTTATAGTTTATATGAAGTCTATCGACTATCGGCCACTATCGCTTTTTTAACTATTCTGTAATCGTTATGTAAACATAACGATTTCGATGTCATGGAACTTAAATAAAGATTAAAATTCAAGGTCAAAGTCACACCTGTTACAGATGATAGATTCATGCATATTCTGCCAGAAAAAACTCATAAAATTTAATGTTATGTTTGTCTAGTGGATCGAAACTAGCTTAAAAAATTTAAAGCTATGTCACATAAGTATAATATCAGAAAGAAAGAAAGAAAGAAAATATTTATTTGTGTCTCGCACAAGACAAACAACAATAATATAAAAAGTATTAGTTACTTTTTATATTATTGTTGTCTGTCTCTGTAAATACCTTACTTAAAATAAAGTAAGTATATAAAAAAAAAAAATTAAAAAGATAAAAAATGGCCTGTGCGAGGCTAAAAAGGCTACTATCTTAGCATTATGCTGCGATATTGAAAACAAAAAAGTAAATAACACAGCACTGATATTCTGAAAAGGCCTGGTGATGCTATAGACACACTTACGGAACAGAAAAAAATATCACGGGTTTATTCTTCAAGTATGTTTCCTTAGTTTCCATAGGGCAACTGAAGGAACACAGGTGAGTTTTAGTCAGTGAAAGTCACAATTTCCCTCTCGCTCCAATCAAAGCGAAAGGAGTTATTTGATGTTTTCCCACCTACAATCATCATTTCAGCCGAAAGACGTCCACTGTTGGACATTAGGTACCTAATGTCCAACAGTGGACGCATTTCGGCTGAAATGATGATGATGACTATAGTGCCTTTTGTTTTAAGGGACACTTTTATCTGCTAATACTTAAATAACATGACTACAAGTACTATTTATATACTCTATAGACACGTAGCATACATAATTCGGTTCAACTATTATAATAATATTCACACAACTATCTCACAACGCCGTCTAGTCCCAAGCTAAGCAGAGCTTGTGTTATGAGTACTAGACAACTAATAAACATACTTAAATATTTCTAAATACATACATATCATAGATAAATTACACCCAGACACAGCACAAATGATTGTGATCATCACACAAACATTTGTCCTGGGTGGAAATCGAACCCAC
Source organism: Mythimna impura (assembly GCA_905147345.3). Classification (NCBI taxonomy): domain Eukaryota; kingdom Metazoa; phylum Arthropoda; class Insecta; order Lepidoptera; family Noctuidae; genus Mythimna; species Mythimna impura. Next base: position 12,708,626 of record LR990357.1, on the reverse strand, counting down.
GACTTTCGGCATAGCAGTCAGGGTCACTAACCACTAGATCAACAGGCCAGTCAAAATTTTGTTTTAAGTGACACTTTTATCTGCTAATACTTAAATAACATGACTACAAGTACTATTTATATACTCTATAGACACGTAGCATACATAATTAGGTTCAACTATTGGCAAATCATTCAATAGTAATAGTAAACGAAACTCGGCTGAACAGCAGATATTATAAACTCGGAAAATACCATGATGTCATTACCGGATCATTCCATTTAGACGAGAAATAACATATTATATCTTTTTTAACGGAAACAAAAATATGTGACCAAATGCTGTCACCTGAGGCATTTTATCACAATAAAATGTAGTTCAAGAGCAAGATAATCTGTAAAAGATTATATAATGATCTACCCGATTTTACAGCATTCGATATGGTTTGGTGGAGAAAACTTAGTCATAGTGAATCATTTTTAGGGTTCCGTACCTCAAAAGGAAATAACGGAACCCTTATAGGATCACTTTGTTGTCCGTCCGTCTGTCTGTCAGTCTGTCAAGACCCTTTATCTCGGGAACACGTGGAGGTATCGAGTTAAAATTAAAACCATATACTCAAGTCTGCGGTCTCTTGAAGCTGTAAAAAAATCAGATTTCTAAGTTAACTGAAAAAATAGATATGGCCGTTTATGTCATAAAAAACGTATATTTGGACACTCTCTAGGGAATCAAAATTCATAGGGTACTTCCCGTTGACCAGAATCCTGGAATTTGGCACAAAGCAAGGTCTTATAGCACAGATATGGGAATAAATCTGAAAACTGTAAATTTGTTGTTATGTCACAAAAAAAAAATACGATTCGAAAAAATCTTCAAGACTCCATTCGGGAATTGAACTGTTTACATATGTAAGTTTGTACGGAACCCTCAGGTAGTCCCTCCCTCCCTTGAGTCCGACTCACACTTGCCTAGTTTTTTTTTTAATTTCGATGTCTGAAAGTCAAAGTCAAATCTTTATTGCTGAACACAATGTTACATTTCTGGATGTTATATAAATGCGCAGTTGTTTGTGTTGTGCCAATTTAAGAACGCAAAATTTTTATACACATTCACTAAACATTATAATACGTTAATAATAATGAGTAAGATAAATAAGAGTATTAAAGATAGTCTAATTATAATGTCAACACATAATACAAAATTAAAATAAATAAATTAAGTGAAATCTCCAGTAGAATCCAAAATTATTCCCGTATCACGTATCATGAAAGAAAAATGTTAAAAATAGTAGGCTTTCACCTATCTCAATGATATAGACTACGAGAAGGATTTTTTTTCTATAGTTTCTCTCTTGACCACTATTTCACCGCCCTGCATTCAAAAATAACCAGAGTAGGGTAGGGTCGCTACTCTAACCGTTCAAAAATGCTTAGAGTTAAACCCAGGGTCGGTCTTTTATAACTCGAGTAGCTACCCTAGAGTTAACCCAACTAACTCTAACTCCGAGCAGGGTAGGTTGGTGTAAGCGGCAGGAATGCAGTTACTACGCATTGACAGTTTAACTCTACGTTCGCGTTCAAAAATGCGAGCATCGAGTATCTACCTTGATAACGTCATTAGAGTAAACTCTAACCTTATTTTTGAACGCAGAGCCGAATGGTAAGCGATGATGTAGGACCAGACCGAATGGGCGGCTAGACGATAGGGCACGCTTGCTTAGAAGTAACCTAATTAGGTACTTGACTTAGACTATTTAGTTGCCAAAGCGTCTAATACAGTTCTACGTCCATATCCTAAAGGGTTCTTGATATCCAACATACTTATAATTATATATTAAACTAGCTTCTGCCAGCGGCTTCGCCCGCGTGAAAAAAGGTTTCTCCATACAAACTTCCAACCCCCGTTTTACCCCCTTAGGGGTGGAGTTTCGTAAAATCCGTTCTTAGCGGATGTCTACACCCTTTAAGGAACCTACGTGCCAAATTTTAAGTTTGTAGGTTTTATAGTTTCTGAGATTTCGTGATTAATCAGTGAGTGGTATTTCGCTTTTATATATATGGATATAGTAATAGATATTTACTTATTGAATTAGTGAATACATAGGTAGATCATGAACATGTTGATATTAAAAACTATGAAGCAATTAATGCTATTGTAATTTCACTATTTCGCCTGTCGAACCTTCTTGAATCTTCTATATGAAACACAGGCTGTATGGCCTTGTTACGATCAGGAACCAAAAAGGTTGAGATTATAATATTCTTATCTTTTCTTTCCTGGCAACACGAGTTCACCAGGAAGATTGGAAGCAAAGCGTTGTCATAACAACAACGAACGAAGATGTGGACATCTTTATACCACAAACCGAATTGAAAATTGTCCATCCTATTCACCGTCCTGCCTTTATCCACTCAAGCGGACCACAGTCTATAATAATATCCTAATTTAAAATAGCACAAGCCTACCACAGGTCCACAGTATACAAATAGTGGCAGGTAGCAGTGGACACATTTTTTGCATGCGTGTGCGCCGTGGGTGGCTGCCACAATGTGGGGGAATTTATTTATAGCTACCGACATGTCACAACTGGACATATACGCTTTTTATCGTTTTTTTCACATAAATTTTCGATATGTCGTGTTTATTGCAACTATGTTGTGAGTATGTGAAAATTGTCGGCGGTAAAACTGATGAGGTGGAGACATGATCTTTACTTTTACTTGAGTAATGCGTTTTTAAAGGCTTTCAAACTAATTGGCGTTGTTACATATGAATAAAATTAAGAATATGACAGAGTATTACTTAGAACCATTTCAATTGGAGATTTCATCTTCTTATCGAACGAGGTCACTGAGTTAGAGATCCGTAGCAGCTTTGTGTTAGCCTATACAGTACGTACAGCACTAGCAGCTTCAGCTTCACTAATAAAATTTTCTAGGGCTGTGATCGGGTGAGGGATTCTTCGAAAGAGTTACCGAGGCCCTGGCAACTGAAGGAACACTGATGGGTTTTAGTCAGTGCAAGTCTGATACTACCAGTCCTCACAAAGCGGAAAGAGTTTAGCGAGTTGAGTTTTTTTTTTTTTTTTTTTAATTCATATAAACCAGTGCTTGACTGCGATCCCACCTGATGGTAAGCAGCGATGCAATCATTGATGGTGAGGCGCACTAGTTTATTAAGAGCCTATTCACTCTAGCCTTGAAGACACCTAAATTATAGTTGGACGGGAAGACCGCAGCAGGCAAATTGTTCCAGTCCTTCGATGTACGCGGTATAAACGACGAAGTGAAACGCTTAGTCCGGACCGTTGAAGTTTCAACAACGTAAGGGTGGATACTCGCCGTACGTCGGGTTGTCCGATGGTAGAAAGGAGATGGCGGAATCAAGTCATGCAATTCCCGCGCACACTCTCCAAAATGCAACCTGTAAAATACCGATAGGCTGGCTAGCTCGCCCTGCGCCTGTGCTCGAGGCTTTGTAGATTGGACTTAACCAAATCTGGATCCCCAATTAGCCTTTTCGCACGCCTTTCCACTGAGTCCAAAGCTGCTAGATGGCATTTTGCAGCACCAGCCCATATGTGACTGCAGTACTCCACACACGATCGGACCTGTGCTTTGTATAACATTAGAAGCTGTCCCGGTGTGAAGTACCGTCGGACCTTTGCAAGAACGCCTTTCTTCGAAGTTTGATGATATATCTCATCAAAAACAGGACTGAGATCGGTCCATATGTTACAGACTTACAAACTACTACACGTCTTGTAGTATTCCTTTCTAAGTAGCTTTAATTTCATAACAAGATCATTGCAAAATTCGGTCAGACATTGTTATTAGAGCCTGATCTACTAAAAACCAAGATATAGAGGTAGATAGCCTTTTCATCCATTATTTTAAAAGGCTGCTATCCAGGTCAGAATTTTACAACACGTCACAAAAGCACCGACAGTCTGCAAAACTACTCTAGATATTTCAAACACGACATATTCGTAGTAAAAACGTTCGTACATATATTATTTACCAATATGTATCAGCCAGAATAAATATTTTTTATTACTTCATGATGAGCAGCTGGTAACCATTTTGTTTTTGTTGGCAATACAAACTTGGTATTGGTAACTGTAGTCAAATACATAATTCAATTACAAACATAGTCAGATCAACCATGAAATTCTCTTTAAATCTGTTAAAGACGTTAAACTGTATATTGACTAAGATGGAAGGGAAGATAAAAAATGTTACGAAATTTTTTTTCTGTCCGTGTATGTTTTTCTTGGCTTTCATTTCTTTCCATTTGTTTCTGTCGAATCATTCAAAAGACTAAACAAAAGTTTGATCTGTAGGAGTAGGTACTTAATGGGAAAAATTGTTTACTATTGTACCTAGTCTATTATTTGTCTTTATAATAAAATAAATACGTATTTATTCTTTTACTTAACTTACAATGATTGAGTCGCATTTATTACTACTAATACACTTTCTAGTATGATTCATGCCTCTAAGCAGTAGTTGCCTCTTCGAAATAGGCCTCCCCATTACTTTCCACTGATTCCTATCCTTAAACATAGTCATCCACCCTGGTCCAAATCTCTCCCGAAAAACGTCTTCACGCTTTTCTTTGGCCGGCCTCTATTCTATTTGTCTTCAACCCATGGTAAAGGCGATATACATATCAACGGTACCATCGTCTAAAAAGCAGATAGATAAAATAGTTAGAATATCAAAGACGATGAATATAACTTCAATATCATTCACAGCACTTAACAATATATAAATGGATTAAGAAGACTCGATCGCACCCGTCATAATTTGGCATTTCCGTCAGTGACTAAAACTAGTCCAGTGAGATAAAAAATGATATAACTATAGATATTCAGATGATATACTGGCCATTGAATTTGATATTAATCTCGTGGAGACGTTATTTGAATTAGATGAACTTGAGAAATCGTTGGTTGATGTGACTAAGTCTAGTACTTAAATATTGAAACATATTGCTTTTATAAAGAACAAAATGATATTTGGAACTTTAACTTTTGGGGTATGCGGAACGGAGAGTAAAGTCCCATATACTTACCTCCGTTGAAAAAAGAGCCCTTGAATGATATGGTAAATATTATTTTCATAAATTTTAATTCAACGTTTCCATTTTCTACACGTGAATGGAAAAATACGCGATAGTATTAAACATTCAGTAGGTTGATATGATGTGTATCTAATCTGCATGACTTTTTCTAACACTTGATTTCAGTAGAATATTTAAACGCATTTGTCCGTCCTTTTCTGTCTGTATAGTGTCTACGTCTCTTGGTTGCTTCTCTGATGAATGATTTGTTATCATCCTGAATTTCAGTAGGATTTTTGTGAACACTAGGAACGTTTCCTTCTTGTAACTGAAGCTCTAGATATAAGCAGGTACTAGTAATCTAGATAGAACCACTAGACGTACGGCATTGCGCCACCGGTAATTGGTGAACATCCCACCCATACGTATAAAGCGTTTTGGGAATACATTCATTATGCGTACAGTTAAGGAGTGGAATTCCCTGCCGGAGTCTGTGTTTCCTGATAGCTACAACCTAGGGGTCTTTAAGTCAAGAGTAAATAGGTTACTTCTAAGCAAGCGTGCTCCATCGTCGGCCACATACTTGCTTACCATTAAGTGAGGTAAAGGTCAAACGCGAACTAAAGGAATTATTTTGTGATAGGCTGAGCATAGTAGTAGGTGCTATTGCAGTTTCTATGTTGGCTTTATTATTTTAAATACTATTGAGATCAGAAAATAGTGAAAGGCTTTTGTGGATTTATTCCTATAAGACGCAAGTAATTTTTATATTAATTATATATCCGTTATATATCCGCGTTGGCGTTTCGCCTCGTCGATTATACCGAGTACATCGAGGGACTAGAGCAACTTGCCTGCTGCGGTCTTCCCGTCCGATTATAATTTAGGTGTCTTCAAGGCTAGAGTGAATAGGCTCTTAATAAACTAGTGCGCCTCACCATCAACGATTGTATCACTACTTACTATCAGGTGGGATCGCAGTCAAGCACTAGTTTGGTTTGACAGCCATCCTAATCTCATTTGACAACAAGCTTTTCATAAAACTTTTTTAATCATGTGCCAGTTTTAGACCCTCTAAATGCATCAGTACTGATGAAAGAGGGTCTATAATATCTACATCTGGATCCTCTCGGACTCCGGGAAACTTTATAAGGATATTTTACTTATCTTGAGCGCTATCTTTTGTAACTACGGCATTGAAATAGAACTAATGTTAGTTCATGTACACTAATTTTATAAAGAGGAAAGATTTGTGAATAAACTCTTTAACTAATAGAATGCTGCTTTATCACTGAGTGACATAGGGATGCGAGCGAAGCCGCTGGCGGAAGCTAATTTTGTATAAATCAGGTTCGAATATGAACGTCTCATACCAGTCAAGTTAGGGGCCGTTACTTTAGTCACTTACCGCCATCTGTTGGTAGAATTCATATTAGATTGCCGCTAGGGGCGCTAGGAAAGGTGTTATTTATTATGTGTTTCTAGAATAATGATTCTAGAAACACTTAATTATTATGTGTTTCTAGAATCATTTTTTTAAATAGGATTTAATTATTTACTCATCGTCACGAGCTCTTTTTGATTGTAAATAAACGTACTACCTACCTATGTAGTTTGAAATAGCAGTTATAATTATTACTTCTAAAATATCTTATTCTTTATTTATTTGTTCTATTTTATTTATATATAATTAATATTCTATTGCTTCATTTATTAAATTCTATATTATTCCCATTCTATATTGCAATTTTAACCCGATTTTAAATTGGTAATATTAAAGTTAGTACAAATTATACTACCAAATGGACTTGGTAGGTTTGTGCTCGTAGGACCTACATGGATAATTGGATATTTACCCGAATTTATTTTTTGTACAATATTTTATACTAAACAAAAAAATAATACTAAAAATAAATCTTTTTCTGGAAACAACATCAAAATTGGAAAAAGAAGCAGCAAATGCTATTTCAAATATTGACATAAAAAAGAGTGGGGACGTGGTGGGACCATTTAGCACACCATCTCTTCTGTGTACACGTAAATTTATTTTTTGATACCTGTATTGGTTAGTCAACTAACCAATTTGGTAAAGAACTTGGTTTTTATTGTGGCTATAACCACCTATCTCAAAACCTAGCCCGAAGAATTGGCAAACTTAAGTGGCAGCGGGCTGGGCACATTGCACGCAGAACAGACGTTCAACGGGTCTGAAAGGTTCTGGAGTAGAGATCGCGTACCATAAGACGTAGAGGAAGGCCTCCCACAAGGTGAACCGATGCCCTGGTGAGCGTCGCGGGAATCAGGAACCTAGATGCAAGACGCAAGGATCGGCCGTTGTGGCAACACTTGGGGAGGCCTTTGTCTAACAGTGGCAGTGGGTGGTGGTGGTGGGTGTGTCTTTCGGCTTAAATGATGATAAAATGTTCAAAAGATATATTGAACCTGTACCTATAATATTGAATTAAGGGACGAGTAGTACCTAAATATAATGTTGGTTGCCCTTCGTAACCGCTTTTGCGTTACTTTAAATAGCCCACTTCCGTCCTTTAGCTGTATTGGGCTGTGATCATTTGGAAGTGTGGTTTCTTTTTAGGGTTCGGTACCTACCTCAAAAGGAAAAAACGTAACCCTTATAAGATCACTTTGTTGTCCGTCCGTTTGTCTGTCTGTCAAGACCCTTTATCTCGGGAATGCGTGGAGGTATCGAGTTGAAATTAAAATCATATACTCAGATCTGCGGTCCCTTGAAGCTGTGAAAAAATCAAACTTCAGAGTTCACGAAAAAAAAAGATAAGGAAGTTTATGTTGCAAAAAACGTGTATTTCGACACTCTCACGGGAATCAAAATTCATAGGGTACTTCCCGCTGACCCAGAAACCTGAAATATGGCATGAAGCAAGGTAGATATAGGAATAAATCTGAAAACAGTAAATTTGTTGTAACTTAAGTCACAAAAAAAATAATCTTTTTTTGAAATTCGAAAAAAATTTCGAGTGTTCATTCGGAAGTTAATATAATAATAAGCTAACACATATAAAGTGTCCTACGTCCTATTCCAGGACTTGATCTACCCGTGTGCCAAATTTCATCAAAATCCGTTCAGCCGTTTGAGCGTGAAGGAGTAACAAACATACATACTCACAAACTTTCGCCTTTATAGTAATAATATATGATTTGGTAGTAGCTACGTAAATTCGGTAGCTGTATGGCTTTTATGAACCAGTAGCGATGCTATTGGTATGCATAACATAGATACCACCATTAAACATCGAAGGCACGCCATAACACCTGCCAAATGTTTATTATTCATTGATGGTTACGTTATTTATAAAATTACGATACTAGTTGTTGCCAGCGGGTCCGCCCGCGTGATAGTAGACTAATCACCTAGGGTTATAAAAAATAACCTACGACCTATTCTCAGACCTAAAAAATATAAACAAAAATTTTCATAAAAAACGGTCAAGGCATTTCGGTTTTTATATAATAGAAAATAAAATTTGTTTTTGAAGTGAACACTTCTAGTGTTCAAAAAGACTTAGCCGTCACGCTCGGCTATGTAACGCTCGTTCGGGTGAACTCTGCCGACTCGAGCCGACACAATCCATGGCACCCAGTAGGCTTCGGCCCTGTTGGGGCCCTATGGTTGCTGACATCTGTTTGAGGCGCGCGTGGAACACTACGTGCCGTCGACGACTTGGGCTCAGTCCGGACGGTTACAGGACGGTCGGACGGCGAGCTACCCATTGCTCGCCGTCCGCAAGCCTGCGCCTACGGTGGTCGGAAATCGGGATCGGAATCCCGGCGACTGGGGCGCGGGGGCCATGGCCTCGCGCGTGCACGCGCGGCCTCCTCCTTTGCTAGCATTACAGCTTCGCAGGAGGAGGCGACCGCCTGCCACTCCTCCTCGCTCCGGACCATGGTCTGTATCAAGGCCCGGCGCTAGAGGTTGCTGCCACCAATCGCCCCCACGAGGACACGGCGGTGCTCTGCCCAAGCGGGGCATACTTCTACCGTATGCTCCACCGTGTCCTCCGGGCGGTCTACACAATGGTGACACCCGGGCGTTTCTTCCACACGAATCCGGTGCAGGAACCTCCCGAACTTACCATGACCGGTGAGGACCTGCGTCATGCGGAAGTTAAGGACGCCGTGTTGCCTTTCCAGCCACTCCTCAAAGACCCGCCATATTATGGTGTGCCCAGCACTGGGTTACGATAGTCGCTGTCGCCATTCCACGATCCCGCCGGAACTCTGTCCGCCATGCCGCGACTTGTCGTGGCAGCGGAGTTTCGCCCCGGCGTTGCATCTCCACGCGCAGATCGTGCATGCGTGCAAGGACTGTTGCCTTCAGATCCCATGGTGGCAGGCCAGCAAGGAGGCTCGCCGCTTCGCGGGAAACCGTGCGGTATCCCCGCACCATCCGTATGGCGAGCACTTAGTGAATCGTGGATACTGAATAAGACTTAGCCGTCACACTCGGCTATTTAACGTTGGTTCGCGTAAGGTCGGCCGAGTCGAACCGACATTTCCCGAACGAGCACGAGGTACAAAGACATTATTTGGTGCATTTATTAGTGTGCAATATCACCACCATGGTGCAATAGTACCACTTTTTATTTTTTTATCCTTGTAAGGCCCAACCTAAATTTAGGTCGATATATATTACGACTCAATGTACTAATAATAGTCGCAAGTATATTATTTTGTAACACTTGTTGGTGATCTTTAATAAATAAATAAGGCGTGATTAATTAATATTATTTTCAAAAATAACCTCTTAAGCGGACGTGAGGCCAGTTACACCTATGTATAAAACTGAACGCGATCAACACAAATAAAACCACGTTCAAGCAGTATCAGTACCACAACAATGAGGGCACTGACAGCTCTTGAACGCGGTTTAGATGTCATTTTGTGTTGATCGCATTCAGTTTTATTGGTGAAATACGCCTTATGTCAACCTAAGAAGTTGTTTTTATTTTTGTTTGCAGTGAAAAAAAAAAAACATTAGTGTAGAATTAATTATGAATGAAAAATACGTCAATTTATAGAAACTTTATAGGTACTAATGACTAATAAATTAATAATCTATAGATACCTATCTATAATAATATTATAAAATGGAAAAATTTGAATTTTTATGTTTGTATTTTTGTTTTTACTGAATAAACTCAGAGACTACGAAACCGATTTAAAAAATTCTTTCACTCATAGAATGCTACTTTATAAGATACTTTTGACGCGGGCGAAGTCGCTGGGAGAAGCTAGTAATAATATTTAAAGAGAAAATATTTCTATTATTTTTTTTTTTGTATTTTTATTTGTAATGAATAATTTCAAAAACTATAGAACCGGTTTTAAAAATTCTTTCACCAGTAGAATGCCTTGCATAGGTACGTTTATCACTGAGTGACATATGCATATATATAATTATATATATTAACTTTTGTGCGGGCAAAACCGCTAGCTGAAGCTTGTATCAAATTTTATAGCAAAAAAGCCTACCTTTGTCCAAACAAGTAGGTAATTAACCCTTTAACCGCTAGCATCGAATTTTTCCCACTAGTGTTTTCGTGTCCTATTCGCCAGGGTCATGTGTTTGCGACTGGGTGTTTAGCTTTCAATCCCCATAGGTGATGACAAAAGAGCTGACGAGATGGACTATTTGGTCGTGAATGTGCGATCCTGGCGGTATAAACGCGAGTGTTTGTCGGATATAGGTACCTATCCGACGTAGGTTAAAATGTTAAGGAATACTTGTCTATCAGTATCGAGGTAATTAGGTATGTAGGTTTTTTTTATCTAAAACTAGACGAAATAATTAATTAATGTAGTTTTCCCCGAATTTGAATTAAGATGGTAGGCATTTTATTTTGAAAAAGGCAACAACTTTATTAACTAATTAAGTACTAATTAAGTGTCTGCCTAAGTACCTACGTATTAATTGATAATTTCTTATTCTTAGACAACTTACATAAGTTGTCTCAGTCGTTGTGTAGTTTTAGGTAATTATATCAAGAGTAGACTCTTGATATAAACCTAAGTTATTGCCAAGAAAAATATAGGTAGACTCCCAATTAATTTATCTGCTTCAAATACTTATGAAGGTAGGTAGGTAGGTACTATTTCGTAGAAAGTATAGGCACCTAGTTAGTAGATAATGTAGATATTTCTAAGTATTTTGTAAACAAAAATGTAAAGGTACAGGTTTTGATAAGTAGGTACTTGTAGATAGTTTGCAAAATAAATGATTAGACTTATTATTATTTTCAGACAACATTTTTATAGGTAAATAAGTACCTAGGTTCTTTAAAAAATACGTTTGCAAACCATTTAGGTAGGTATCTACCATAATATATTTTTTCATATTTTATTATTGTATAATTTACATTTAATTTATTTACAGAATAATGTGAATAAATAACCCAAAGTTTACTTACCTACATACGTTCTAAAGTTTGTACCTACTTTTTACGAGCAAAGTCTTCAGTCGCTGTCAAAATATTCAAAGCCACAGACAATTGTTTCTTTCTCATTTTTATTCTGATCTTACTTTTACGAAAAATATTCTTCTTATCTCTGGTAGAAGTTCCCAGGCAATAGCGTGTTAAAGCCATAGACATTTTTCTGTTTTATTACCTAGTGAAAGATTTTGACCAAAAACATAGGTACAGTTGAGTTCAGAACCTCCTCCTTTTAGAAGTCGGTTAAATATTTACTGATAGATAGGAATATCTATAATGTCATACCTACTTTGGCTTACCTACCTATCATGCTTGTAGTTTAGTTTAATTTGTGAGATGAATGTTAATGAGAGTTTCTTCTAACCTTCCAAGCAGCATTAATCTTAATTTTTGTGTCATTTAGGTAATATAATAAAAAATAAACTTTGTACCAAGTTTATTTTTAGTAAAAATTGAATTATAAATAAAATACCTAACTACCTGGGTAACAACCCAGTCTCTCACTCTAAACTAGTTACGTAGGTACCTATTTATTTCAGTACCTAGGTATTAAAAATACTCGCTAATTAACAACCATGGCGTGTCCGACGTCCATAACACACAACGAATTTTTGACCAATTACGATGACGAGACAATCATCTCGACCAGAGACAAAACAAACGCGTTCCAAATTCAAACTCAGGAATCCGCGCAAAAACAAAAGCGCGCGAGAGCATCGACAATTAAACGTGTGTAATTAAATGCGGGCGGGGCTTCGCGTTAATGAGGGGCGCTCCGAGGCGGCGGCGGCCGTAATCAACATTAAAGATTGGCGGGAGATGCAGCTCCCCGCGCCCGCACCCCTCATTACTTATACAAAATACTTAAGACGCGCGTCGTCCCGCTCTCCGCGCGCTAATAGCTCGCGCCCACTCGCTATCGCCGTCCCGCTTCGGCCGGCGAGCGTAATTAAGCGCTCGCATCGCCTCGACTCGCTCGCCGGCCCCGCCCCCTGAGGGGCGAGGGGCGCGCGGCCCGGGCGGGGGGCCGCCGCGCCGGCCGCGCAGTGTGCCGGCGACCGTTGACTGTGCTGTGTCGCGCGCGCTGCGACCAACCGCACCCCGAAACGACAAACTCACACCAACAACACAACTTTAGTTCCTCATTAACAGTTACAGTGGGTGTTTTGGTGTAATAACGTAGTTACTTGTGTTTTGACTGATCGCACTGAGTGTTTACAAAGTTCAAGTTCTGGATACTGGACAAGTGATTAAAAGTGACTGCGTGCTATGCCGCAATTAACAGTTTAGCTGCGTTCTGCGGGCGATGCTCACAGGTTAATATTTACTTTTTAAGTTTTCTTATAGGAATCCTATTACCGGGTCTGTTTACCCTGAATAATCCCTGTTAGTCAAGTTGGAGAAAGTCGGAAACTTCAAAAAACATTGTCTTCGGTTTTCGGTCGAAACGAAATTTGAAACAGAAGTTCGTTAAGTTTTTCCGAAGTGTTGTTTTTTTTTGAGGTTTACGTGAAAATGCAAATGGATTCTTGATTTTGCTCTTATTAGAGTTTTCCCGGATGTAAATAGCTGGCAGTTTCTCTATTTGTTACTGGAAAAGTACTCGTCCCACTAACTGGTAACTTTCTTTGCAATATGTTGTGATAACAAAACAATAAATTAAGGTCATTTTCATGTATCGGACTTGTTTGTCTGGACGATATTCCCACTTTCCATGTTAGCCAAAGTAATGTTATCGAGAAGAAAACGGAAAAAATGTACGCAGACGCCGTATATTGCTAATTAAAAAGCGTTGAAAACTGCTAAAAATCGGCTGTTCATTTCAATAACAGTTGTTATCTTCACCACATTTCTCTTTCTGAACCTCTTTAATTCACAATTTTAAAATTTAAACAAGTTCTTTCATTCAATAATCCAATTCGATAAACAATTGAATTTTCCGGAAAAAGTCTTAAAATTCTACTTAACTTTTCGAATATGACATTTAAAATGTTTAAACCCTTTTAACCCTTCACTGCTACGGTCACAGAAACTAAGGTACCCGAAACATTATTTGCTTAAAATTCCGTTCCCGTTGCACTCTGCGTTCCGTCGCGCGCAAATATCGTAAATGATGAAGTTTAAAACAAAAGATAAAAAGTGGCTGAAATATCACTGAAACGACATTATTTCAAGAACAGACAGACTGTGAGTTCCAAACGGTTAGTTATGCCAATTTTATTGCACTTTCACACCGGCTTAAAATGCCAGACTGATGTTTAAGATTTAGTGGATTTTAAAAACGATACCTAGCTCTTGATTTAACACGTCAATTTAAAAATCTGTTGTGTTTCGATTTTACTCGCTATCTTTGTTTTTTTTTTTTTAATAAAAATGTATTGAATGTAAAATCGGCTTAGAAAATTGTTATGCTCTTATTTTTTCTAGAAGATTTAGTTTGTTTTGTTTCAGTATAACCTAGTCTTTTCATTGCATTGGGTTTTTAAAAATTCTGGAAATTCTTTCGGTGATAGATCTCGTACAATTTTTTTTTAATGTCGTGACTATCACGCCAGTATCACGTGAGGTAGACAGTAATAAGGTTCTGTACTATGGTACCTATAGTTAGCGGTTAACAGTGAATGTATACGTAGGTAATTTCAATGTACCTCTTAAATCCGTGGTAATTCTAACTAAACTAGAACAGTACAATATATAGCACATGGTTAAAGGCGTCCCATTTGATTGACGGTGATAGCTTTGTAAGAGAAACTCTCCTGCTTAGTAGGTACTTATGTAGGTATTGGTACAACAAATTAATGTACTTACGTACATGAATGACGCAAAACAGGTTTTAATATAATAGTGGAAGGGTACCTACATAACGAGATTGCTTTTAACTCAAAAAAAAACCCCAAGAATTTGACAACACCTTTGACACCTTTTTCTATTATTAAAAAATAAACAAAGTGTTTGTTTATGTTCCGCGAGTTATGTTGTTATCCTAAATAGGTTTTTTCAACCTGTTATTTTTTATCATCTTACTGAAGACTAACCTACTTTATCCCTCTAAACGAACATAATACGTTGGCACCTATTGTCTACAACGTAGAAATGGCGACTATTCAAAATTGCGTTTTACTGATTTGGCCTTAATTTCGATTAGTTGAAATCAATAAAAAGAACTTTTTAATCAAGAAGTTAATTTTCCTTTAAGAAATCCAAATTGAAATTGCCGTTATACGCAACCCGTGACATTTGATAATCGCTATGTGAATACCGTGTAAAAGAATTAAGATCTTTAATTCTGCTTCACAAAGTACTAATAAACTAGAGATTTTGTGAGTGTTGAGATTTGTTTCTATATTCACCTGTAGACAATTACATCATTGTTATGAAGAGCTAAATTGCCCTTTTGGATTCGTTTTACTGTTTTCCTGTTCCCTGCTCTCATCTAGGTTAGTAATTAGGAGTACATACCTAGGCATAACAACGTTTTACTCTTCAAGATTATTTTACTTAGCTCTAGCATCTGATAATAGGCCGGTTGTGTGTCCAACCTCTAAAACAAAAGAAATTGTACTATTATTCGAAAGTAATTGGTACTTGATTGAGTTTCTAAAAATGGTCTAAACAAATACCTACTCCAATTAACAAACTTCAATAAGTGTACAAAAAAAATCTAACAAGAACCCTTCATGCGCTTGGTGCATTCCCGCGCAACGGGCGGCCATCTTGGGCCGAGATTTCCCGATACACATTCAGGATAGATCCATTTATCAAAGCGATCGATATCTATCGCAAACAGTATTTAATTTATTACTGGTATTATAATTGATTTGTGCGTAGGCGCGTAAGGTTGGTGCGAATTATACTGACAATGGCGCCACCAAAGACGTTATGGTAATGGGACCTTATAAGCATAACACTTACTTGAATAGAGCCTTTTGAATCAGGAGTCTTAGTTCTTTTCTTTTTGTTACTTTTAATTTTGTCGTTGACAACTTAGGAAACCGGAAATTACATTTTCGTGGAATATCAAATAAATATTGCTGTAGGTCCTATAAAGTATGCAACAGATGCTTCAATAAAATATGGTTGATGTTACGAAAAAAAAGAGGGTTTAGAACTTAGATATTAAATAAATATCTTAAATGCATGGGTAGTTAAACTGTACAAAAAGTTGCTCGTTTCACTGTTTTTAAATTGCAGCAGTCATTATACTGTGGTTTTCCGCTCTCCTTTTCTTAATCCTAATGACTAGAAATTAAAATGTCAATGTTCCTATAAATATGGTATAAGAGATGTCATTATGTACCAGACCTAAGATTATTTACAAGTTGCACCTAATATGTAAATATTGCTATGAATTAATGCAAAATGTACACTTGCATTAATTCTAGCAACATCCAAGTCCGATGTAATATTCAGAAATAAATAACTTAGTAAATCATTTAAGAAACGTCTAGAATTGACAATTTATTTTAAGAAAGAGTTGATGACGTAACTGCATTAGTTGCTGTTTTCATGATAGTGTCATAATCTTTTCTGATAAGAGAAGAAAGTCAAACCTACTCTCTCTGTCGTACTTTTTTAAGCGACAGGCTTCATTGAAATAATTTGTTTTGTGATTCGACTACTAAATGTAACTCGAGGAAAAAGTTCCAAAACGCGTGGAAGTAACAAAAAATATGTCCCTGAAAAATTATAGGCCCTATTAAAGCGGCATTCAAATTGTGTTTATTACATTTCCATATTTATCTTCAGCAAACACGTGATTTCGGAAACCTCACTTCCTAAAAAAACAATAAAAGAAACTGATATTTATTTATTTATTCAATGTTCCTAGTGTCGATGATACATTATTGTCTGATTTTTAACTAAGCTCTAAATTTCAAGTTGGATTCGGCAATATTTAATAATTTCGAACGTGCTTCTAGCAAAGCTTTGGTGTATTAATTAAACATAGGAAACGCGTGTAAGGCTAGTAAATCGATATAAAAAATTAAATTGTTTATGTATTATGTGTTACACGAAAAATAATGTCACGTAGGTAGGTATTCGATGTATAATTCACGATCTTGAAGTGTGATTTGAAACCAAACAGTCGTCGAGACGAGTATTAGCAATTTTAATGTGTTCAAAACACTGTGGTAATAAGCTGTAGGTTTATCTCGTTATAAAATCAAGCTGGAATTGTCTATGACTCTAAGGGATTTTCAGCTTTGAATGGTATTATACAATGTAGGTATTTGACTGTTGGTGTAGGTTGTTAGTTCCGGGTTACAAAAGAAAGGAATTCAAAGGAAGACATTTTAAATGCCTATTTAAACGTTTGTTTTACTTTCATTTACAGTAATACTATTGCATAATAATAATTTCATAATGAGTTAATCAGTGAAGGAACTGACATATTTATTTACTCATGTTGGTTTTAAGAGTATTGAAAAGATAGAAATACCTACCTTTAACTGAATAAATAAGATCCGGGTCCATTTAAAAAAATCCCGGAAAAAACAATTTAAAAAACGGTTACTGGCCCGTTTTTTTTGTAACATCAGCAAGATAAGGTTAAAAAGGAACAACTTTTTAAACGATTTGATTGTAAGTACCTCCTTCACTTCATATATGAACCCAGTGTTCAAAATTTGAACTCCAAATAGGTAGTTCAAGTAAATTCAAGTAACTTTTGTGGAGCGTGGTGCTAAGTGTGTTCTTGACTATGAATAGAACCACCCTGTCACATTCCGTGGGTGGTGCAGGCGAAACTGAGGGATTTATTAGGACGGGCAGCAATAACTACTTATGTAGACATTATGACATCATTTTGAAATTACCATTTAGCCAAACGTAGTAATTACGGCATCCTACCAGTATACCTAGAATTGCACTGTATGCAGTAGAGGGTTAAAAATATAGGCTCATAAAAAAGTAACGATATCTTCTTTAACGTAAAATCATTATTTTATTAAGCTTTTGTGACGAAGACTGTTCAATTTAAATATGTGGAAGTTTTCCATTAACACTAGAAGCCTCCCAAATTTGACCCATTTTTATGTTCTTCCTGCTCTAATTTTATTACGCGTAGAATCGAAAAGTACACCAAAATATGTATAATACATAATAAAAATATTGTATTTTCAGTTACCAGTTTCATTTGTATACCATATCTCTATAGGTAGGTAGTAATGTAGCAAAAATAAAATGACCAAAATTGACATTGATAGGTATTGCACGTTTTTAGTGTTAAAACAATTGTCACTCACATTAGAACAATATAATCAAAAGTAATCCCTGCGCGGGTAGAAGAAAAATAAATTATTTGTTGTCAACAAGTTATTTTCTAGATGAATCAACATGAATATTTTCTACTTACCTATTAATTTGTTTATATATTTGCGGTAGCTATTTATTATTACAAGTAAATAAATATATTTGTATCGTAGTTTTCTGTAAAACAATAGCAAATAATGTACAACGTAAATGTGTAATAAACAATCTATAGAATCGTAAAGAAACAGTTTCGATCAATTTTTATGCCAGTATTTAAAACATAGTAATTTTATCCTAAAGAATATCGTTTGAATTAGATACATTACATTTCAATAAATCTATTAGTCATACTGTAAAGTGGTCTAGAAAATTCTTAAAAAATAACGGAAACCTTTCAGAGATGTTTGCAAAGTTGGTACAACTAGCGCCATCTATGGGGCGGTAGTGGAAGCTTTTTATCTGAAGAGCGCTTGCTTTTATAGATAAAGTGTTCTTATTGAAGATCCACTAGATATACTAATAACTAGTTGTAAGGGTTCTCAATAAGAGGTTTTAGGATAAATTAGTGATGTTTATTTTTATCTTTGTTTGGTGTGTAGGTCGTGAGGTACTTTTTGTTGTCGATTACACTCACAGATTTCTCGATCACAGGCAGTGTTTTTTTGTGGAGGTAAAATCTTTATTTTATTACTTTTACATTGTTCTCACATGATAGTAGCGACAAAAAACATTTAAGCGAGATATTTGTAATACATAACATGATTGAAAAGAGTGACCATGGTGTTTCTTGCACATTCTTCTCCATAGAGATCTACGCTTTGGAATGTGCAATTAGCATCATTTTTCTGACTGGCTGACTTCTTGCCATTTTAAAAATGCCTTTACTTATATGGTTTACTTATTTGAAATAAAATTTTTAAAATCTTTGAAAATCTTTAATTTTTTTTTTTGGGCTTTGTGGTACTTAGTAGGTTCCTACTTATACCTATAATGAGAGGGATTCAGTGTTCCTTTTTAGAAAGGGGTCATGTCTTGTCAGGTACTCAGGTAGGGTTATATTTAGATTCCCTTTCTATATTTAAAACAATAGCCTGTTATATTTATAATTTCGATGTACCTACTCTAACTTATGGCATAAGCAGATCTGTCAATGAATAAATACATAGATAAAATATACAGGGTGCAACAACACTTGAAAATTCTCGATTCATTACGCACATTATACCTGTATTGATTTCGGATTCTGACGTCATCAAAATGTCTATGTCTACAAAATAATAGAATTTATCATTATGTCGGCGACCTGGCTGTATGAGGACGACGCCATTTCACCTAAATACATGGCATTACATACACAATAGTCTTTAACATTCAACTGATTCCAGATAGGCCATTCCTCAAATACATCCAGTTTACCTGACAGTTCAAAGGTCTTTACACTTACAAAAGATGTACCTAACGGTTTCTTCGGTTTCGGACTAAATTCGGATTTGGGTCCATTTTTCCTGTCTACAATTGTCACGTAGCACCCCGAAACAGTACTTTACTAACCTACATGTAGAGTTGTTTATTTTTAGTAACTAAATAATTCACAATAGATTTCGACAATCTAATTTACTTCCAAACTATCCTTGTCATGTGAAAAGAGAAGTTATGGTTGTCTAGATTCTGAACAAAAGACGAACACAAGTAGTGGCTCTCTT
The DNA here is from genome assembly GCA_905147345.3 of Mythimna impura. Taxonomy (NCBI): domain Eukaryota; kingdom Metazoa; phylum Arthropoda; class Insecta; order Lepidoptera; family Noctuidae; genus Mythimna; species Mythimna impura. The sequence continues at coordinate 12,689,158 of LR990357.1, read as the reverse complement.
CGTCCCATGAAAATAAAACGACAAGTGACCGTTATGATTTTGCACGTGTCTCCCATTTCATTCATTCACAGAATGATGACCCGCGCCGTTTACCTATTTACAATCGTTCGTTCTGTTTCCATTATTCCATTTTTCACATTCAATCCAAAAGGTGTTCTATAAATTTCCGCTCCACATCGGTCGCGTTCGGTTTTTAAATCGAATGTCAACAAACATGGCGACGTCAAACAAATCGATTTCCGAATTTTTAACGCTGCGTTCGAGCGCCACTATTACAATAACAACTTGTTATTCGTGTCGATTTTTTTCTTTTGCTATAAAATATAATTTAGTAACAACTTAGGAATTTATAAAAATAAAACAATGCAATGATAAAAACGTTAGTAAACCGTTAGAGTAACAAGAGAGGCTCGTGGATGTGTCGTATAGAAATTCCTACGGCACTTTTGACTCCATTAAAGAGTGTCAGAGACGTATATTTGTGTGTACAACGGATTACGTCCACACACCGGTACCATTTTCTCGTTTAGCGCAATTTATCAGTGTTGAGTGACATCAATAAGTTTTTCGTCGATTTCGTACGTGCTTATATGGGTATGATAATTTGTTTCCGGCGTAAGCGGCGCGTGCGCAAGGCACGACAAACTATTACATTCATAGCGTTAGCACGATTTGCATTTGAAGTATTTTGTTCGGCTCGCGCCAGTAGGGCACAATGCCTTCGGGAGAGGCGATACATTCAATAAAAGATGTATGTGTCATATCAAATTTCTTGGTATATTTTTCAGCGGCTCGTGCTGTGGGTTTTTTAAACTGTGCGATAATAGGGCTCATTTTGTCGCACACGTGCGTGAATAATGGGCACCGGCTTTCGACTCTTGTGTGCTTTGCCTTATCTATTTAACTCGTGATACATAGCGCGGAATGTATTAGTTAACTATGTACAAAGTACCCTCTTACTTTGTAAGCTGAACATCATACTTCTAGTTTTAGGTTACGCAAAATGGTGTCATAAATCTCCGTTGTCTTAGAATGTTGCTCTAAAATCTTTTTTGAGCCTCCTCTACCCAAAATGAAAAAAATTCAATTATAAAAAAAAAATGTCTTATTAAAAAATTTTTCGTCAAAAATAGCGTCGAAATTTCCACTCATTAACCCGTAATCGTTCTCAAAACTTCCAACACACGCAGGTGAACGGTTAATTACGCTGAAATTAATTTGCGCGAACATTTTCTGGCGTTGTGGCGTAAACTTGGCGTGGTTCATGCTTTTGTTTTATTGAATAATTGCCCAGAGGTGTTTCGGACGAGAGCGACTGGTTCCTTCAAGGCCAGACGACGAACTTGCCCGAACCATTGTCCTTATTCGCGCAGACGAAACTCGACTCGATTCACGTTACTGACGACAGTTTTTTTAAACAGAATGGTTTTTGGGTAGCCATTCATTGTTATGCTCAAGTTGAGGTTTTAATTGAGACATTATTATGGCATTTTCGCACCGAAAATTGAAAATTTAAGTTTATTTTTCGCTTTGAAAAAACAGCTTGAAAGTGTTAATAAATAAGCGTGAATAGTGCAGCTTTTAGCGATAATAGTGCGTTGTTATTGCGAATAGCCCGAGGCAATGCGCGCGCGCCGCTCCGGTTGACATCGTACAGCTTTTTGATGACTCTGACAAATCACCATTTTCGAGTTCTTTCGTCGAATATAGCTTGAGAGAACGACGTTTTTACAAAAATAACATACTTTAGCTTTACATTGAGATGGAAAAAGATTTCTAAAGAGAAGGTAGATTGATTTCAACACTTTTTATTTGAATGGTGTTGGTGTCATCTCTTTAGTATTTAAATGCCGGTTTACCAAAAAAGTCTATTTAAATAGAAAAATATATACCTACATCCAAACATGCTGTAGGTAGGTACGGATAGCGTCATCAACACTTATTATTGGCTTTTCTAACCTATTTTTTTTGTGAGAGATTAAGGACCATTTTAGGGTTTCGTACCTCAAAAGGAAAAAACGGAACCCTTATAGGATCTCTATGTTGTCCGTCTGTGTCTCAAGACCCTTTATCTCGGGAACTCGTAGAGGTATTATGTTGAAATTAAAACTATATACTTACTCAAGTCTGTGGTCCCTTGAAGTTGTGACAAAATCAAAATTCTGAGTTAACGAAAAAAAATACGGCTGTTTATGTCACAAAAAACGTATATTTAGACACTCTCAAGGGTATCAAACAAAATGCATAGGGTACTTTCCGTTGACCTAGAATCATGAAATTTGGCATGAAGCAAGGTCTCTAGCAAGTATAGGAAAAAATCTGAAAACCGTAAACACAAAAAAACTTTTTTTTTTCGATTCGGAAACTTCGTAACTCAATTCGGGAATTGAACTGTTTTCATAGGTAAGTTTGTACGGAACCCTCAGTGCGCGAGTCCGACTCGCACTTGCCCGGTTTTTTTTATTCTTTATTAATTATAAGGTGTTTTATCACTTAGTCATAATGCCACTCGTGTTAAAAAAAAAACACTTCTAATAAGCGCTAGATTACAAAAGCAACTTAGAGTATACCTAGTATAATTATGTCATTTACTCATCAATAACAATCGACATCCTTCGACAACGGAGAAGCCAAGATGCTGTTACATGCCCCGACCTCAGATCACACACTAAGCAGACCTGGGTCTTTCCTGTATGTTCCGGCCCCAATTGTTACTGCTGTCTGTAAATACAAAAGCCCATTTATTTTTCACAAAAAAGAACAACAATGCACTGATTTGGGTACAGTTAGTACATGCATACAAGCTATTCTACGCAGGTATGTATTTAAGCCTTAATACGTTATATAACCTTTATGTTTTAAAAACCGCTAATGATATTATCTAAGATAACGACTCACAGACCTTGTCTTTCCTGTATGTTACGAACCCAATTGTTGCTGCTGTCTGTACATACAAAAGCCCATTTATTTTTCACAACAATGCACCGACTTGGATATAGTTAGTAGATACATAAAAGCTATTCTACGCAGGTATGTATTTAAGCCTTAATTTATTATATAACCTCTATTTATTTTTATTATTTATTTATGTACACACAAACATTTAAAAATGAAAAGAATAAAAGCAGATAAAAGAGCACAAAGGCTGCTTATTTCAAATGAAATAAGCAGCTTATTTCTCTATGTTTTAATACCAAAAAATTAAAACGTTTAATGATACCTATTATCTAAGATAACGACTCACAGACCTTGTCTCTCCTGTATGTTCCGGACCCAATTGATGCTGCTGTCTGTACATACATACAAAAGCCCATTTATTTTTCACAACAATAAAAAAACATTGCACCGGCTTTTTTTTTTTTTTTTTTTTTTTAGGTGGGAAAATCATCTTATGACAAATCCCGCTCTTGGGCGGAGCGGAAAGTAGTGTCAGACTTTTACTGACTAAAAACCCACTCCTGTTCCTTCTTTGCCTTCGTCCCAGGGCCCCGGGTTTCGCTTTCACACTACCCGTGGCCCCAGTAGGCTTCGACCCTGTTGGGCCCCTACGATTTGCTGACATCTCCATGAGGCGCGCGTGGAACAATACGCGCCGTCGACGACTTGGGCTTGGTCCGGACGGTTACCGGACGATCGGACGGCGAGCCACCCATTGCTCGCCGTCCGCAAGCCCTCGCCTACGGTGGCCGGAAATCGGGATCGGAATCCCGGCGGCGGTTGGGGCGTGAGGACCGTTGCCTCACGCGATCGGCCGCCTCCTTTGCTAGCATTACTGCTTCGCAGAAGGAGGCTTGGATATATGTAGTTAGTAGATACATAAAAAAATATTCTACGCAAATATGTATTTAAACTTTAATACATTATATAAATTCTATTTTAATACCAAAAAATTAAAACGTTTAACACGTTCGTGGACAGTAACGACCACAGGCGTCTAGATAGCTAAAAGTGATACGACAGTACGCCTGTCGACGTATCAGTTATTACTTGCATAAAATCAGTACGCCACACGACGCCCGATTTTTCATACTATCATAAGGAACGGCATGTTGTACTGTCATCACAGGTATAATTACGACTTTTGTACTGTCACTGCATTATTTACAAAAAATCGTCAAAGGAAGGTACTTCCACGCACACATTCATATTTTTATACCCCTCTCCCCGCGCACACTACGCCCGTGGGCGCCATGTTTGCATACGATCAGTCGAGTACTGCGCCGCTGCGGTGATCCCGCGTGTCGCTGCAGGTTTTCGCGCGCAATTGTTGTTTAGAAAGTGAGTATTTTGTTTCCAACGTAATTTTATTGTTTTACGCATACTGAATATACTAATTCAAGTCTAGTTGCTTATGTAAACAACATATTTATGTCGCTATTGTTCGATTTTGTTGTACTAAATTTGTAACGAATATTTTTGCAGATGGCGTCTCGAGACTCGTTCGAAAAAGAACAAAAACGACTTCAAGACCTATTTGATGCAGCTTCTACCCCTGAATCGAGTCAAGACCCATTTGCTGATGATGGTGACTTTGGGTCTGATGCTGACTACTTACCATCCCGTGCCGAATCCGTTCCGTGTATATCCGTTCTGTCATATCATAATGGTTTTTTAACCATGCGTTGTGACACTACGCCCCTGGGCAATGTATGAAAAAAAGTAGTGTCTCAGTAGCTGCAACCTGTAAGATAGTACTGTCCACGAACGTGTTAATGATACCTATTATCTAAGATAACGACTCACAGACCTTGTCTCTCCTGTATGTTCCGAACCCAATTGATGCTGCTGTCTGTACATACATACAAAAGCCCATTTATTTTTCACAACAATAAAAAAACACTGCACCGGCTTAGGTAAGTACAGTTAGTACATAAACGACATTCTACGCAGATATGTATTTAAGCCTTAATACATATATAAACCTCTATGTTTTAATATCAAAAAATTAAAACAGCTAATGATATTGTCTAAGATAACGGCTCATAATCCGTTGTATATTGCCCCGGTATCTGTAGATACTGAACATAAACATTTAATGTAATTTCGGACTGACAACGAGGCGGGTGAATCTTTGTTTTTTAAATAAATTAATCAAAATCATGATGGATGGTGGCCTAGTGGAAACGGTCCCAACTTACGAGTTCAAACCCAGCCTAGCGCATTACTTTGTGTAAATTATTTCATCAGCACTGCTCACAAGACGGTGAAGGAAAATTTCGTGAGGAAACCGGCATGTCCTAGAACCAAAAATTCGTAGATATGTGATATCCACCAACCCGGACTGGACCCGCGTTGTGGATTATGGCCCATTCCCTCTACTAGAGAGGAGGCCTGAATATATAATTAAGATCACGGTGAAGTTTTAGCACCCTTTAAGGGTGGACCTCAAATTCGTGTAGTGTGGACCGACTGTAGAGGAGCCAAGCACCAACGACTCTACACGAATTTGAGCTCGGCTCGTGCTCCACTCGTGCTCGGCATCTCTAGACCCTCCTTTAGAATTTTCCGACCCGATAAGTTCAATAGTACCTACGTAAAGTTTTAAAAGAAAGAAAAGTATTTTATTTGGCACAAAATAGATAATGCACACACTGTAGAAACAACATTTAGTAACTGAAGATTAAAAAAGAATACACACACAAGGTGTCTCACCCACGCCTGCACCAAATAGGTACAGTTCAGCAAAAATGCCAAACAACTACATGTTAGATGCCTTACGCTGGTTTTCAACTGAACCTTACTGAGAGTGTACGGCAGTGTAATCAGTTTATTTATTAGTATTAGGTGTAAGGATTTTTGGAATACTTTTTGAAATTAATCAAGTTATTTTTCCATTCAATCTTCTTGAATTAGAATTTCTCCTGAAAATTGTAGACTATCACACACATTCTAGTTAGAAGTAATTATACATTCCAGGTTCTATCTTATTTGAAAGTTCTTTCAGACTGATTAGAACTGGCTTAAAATGATTCTGTCAAAAGAATATAAAAACAAAAAAAAATACTTACTTCATGCTTCAAAATTCGAATACCAACTACCATTACTTACAAAACTTAACTGAATAACCCTCCCATATCTATGAACACCTAGGTAGATTAAGTATATTGTCGAGCCACTCCAGTTCAGTAATAAACCTTGTTATCTTCCAATAATTAGCGATAACTACCCAAAACCTTATCTCTGGTGTTTGCTATTAAATAATCGATAGGTACTCGATCGATAAACGGTCATTGGCTATGGTTTGGCTGTCAATGAAACTTCTTTACTCCCGACTTGTATGTTAATTATCAATTCGTTTTTCTGCTAAGCTGCTGTCAAATGGTTTTTAGTTTATGGTTCAGTTTGGGAGCGGTAGCGACTACAATTTTAGTCAATGTACCTATGTGATTCAGCATTTTTTTCATAAATACATGTAACCAAAAGTAGTTGGAGCTTTTTAAGTTACCTGTATTCTGAAAGTTTTAAAACGAAATAAATGCTCGAGATGCAATTTATTTATTTGTAAGTACTTAAATACTTTTTGTTTTAATAAAATTCACACCTCGTTTAAACAAACTGTATTGACGGCTATCGGTATCTTAAAAAAAAAAATATTACCTATCCCCTAATGAGAAACTTAGATACTTCTCCACATGGTTAATTAACTGACTTATAAAGTGACGACGCGACATAAGACTACCGAACAGTCATTGGCTATACATCACAATGAATGTGCCTGCATTCTCGTATAAATTGCGCAAAAATACAAGCACAAAAGAAAAAAAACTTTCTTTTTGTTAAACAGACTCCATGTTTAAGAAACTATCTGTGCGCATGTGTGTGTAAGTCGTTATAAGCGAGTGAATCATTTCATTATGCATGCAAAGTGTCACTTTAATTAAGTTTTGTGTTTTGCTGCAATTGTGGTGGACATTTGTAAGGCTCGTTATGAATGGTCCCCCTCATTGTTTTGAGTTCAGAAATAACTATGATGCAGCATAATTTTAAACTGGTACAGAGAAGGCAGAATTCTTTCGCTGGCCGTTGAAATCGGTGACTAACCAAGTAACCAGTAATTAATAGTGATAATTATCGCAGACACTTCGCGGAATGATTCATTAGCTCATGTAGAAATAATTTGTGGCTTTACTTTTGATTTATAACGAATACGAACAGGATGTTGAACCTAGTAAATCTGTCCTTCGATTGAGTGAACTTTTAAGGGTTTGGCTTACGATCGACATTTTTGTTCAACGGTTTATTCGGAAGAGGGGGTCTTAAGTTAAGAGTGAATAGGTTACTTCTGGGCAAGCGTGCTCCATCGTAGACGACATCATCGTTTACCATCAGGCAAGATAGTGGTCGAACGAAAGCCTATCAATAATAATAAAAAAAGTTCAAAAATGTGTCAGCTACCTGCAGTTTTGTTTACAAATAACAGGCGAGTCATTGACCAGTCGAGCTGTCGTTCGCTGGTTTTTGTCATAATATGCAGGTAGTATTTGAAATTACCTAGAGTTTGTTTACTTTTACATAATAAACAGAGAAGGTGCGGCTCAATAAACCTTCCGATTCTCCAATAAGTACTTATATTTACGATCGATTTAATTTCCAGAATTATAAAATTGTAATCAGCATTAATTTGTCATGTGAGTGCCGCCATAAATCGCCCTACTTCCAAATTCTTCCATTTTATTGATAATTAAAATTGCCCGCAATTAGAGTAAGTAATAATTACGATTAATTGTAAATCAACGGATTAGTACGTCGGAGCGGTGTTTTTATACCATGCGATCTTTATCTTAGTTTATGATTTAATTACACGTTAATATTAGGCCTCGTTATTTCGTATCGAGTCGAAAGGTGTAAAATTTAATACAGACTATTATCCTTAGTAATAAAAGGAGTGGCCGTGAAAACAATTTTATATTATAACTCCAATTAACACTGCTGTGTAATTAAATTTATATCGACACGTTGGCGTTTTAGTGTTATAATTTTGTTTTAATTAAAAAAGATTGTGAATAAATCTAAAAATATCCATAAACGTATGCAGCATGGAGTCAAAGTCAAACGCAGTAACATTATAAATTGAATGGATTATAAAAGCTTAAAAAAGGTACAAAGTAAGGCGGTGTGCACACTGTCGCCGGAACGCCACGAGCTAAACTGCGTCGGACGGACGAAATTACCCACTCGGCCGCTCCCATTGTTGGGTTGCCAAAAGCAATAAAAAATTCCCTTAAAACAATAGCACCCCCGGGCGTCGACTGCCGCAAAAGATGTTCATGATAATTATTTTAGAAAATGCAACGCCTTAAACGCTCCTTGGACTTACAGGTGTGGCTTAATACGTAAATATAAAATATTGCTCATTTATGTCTCACAAAATCATTACACTTAAAGACAGATGTATTTTTGTTGCATTTGAAACGGCTTTGCTGTTTTGGTTGAGTTGCCTGCAGTCTCAAAACTGCCCACTTAAATAAAATACATACATAGAAATGTAGTGATAACAAAAAAATACTTGCTTAGTTGAATTACAGGCATAATATCTGTTATTGACACATCATAGTCATTGGTTATTGACCAACGACGATTTGAACTCGTGTAAATTTTATGTTTTTTAACAGTTAACTAGTTCAGTATATCTAAAAGATAATGTTTTAATAAATGTTCTTTACTTATATTACAGGTATAAATTAAATATTGATTGTAATTACGTGCCTGTAGAGTACGACGTAAAAACTCCCGATAATGTTTTTATCGTGACCTATTAGGTATGATTCATAGAAATTGTCACTAGTTTATCCCTCAGAAGTATTACTGAATCTAGTAGTTGCTCATCACAACGTTAAGCGGATTTTAATAACATTTTGGATGCGGAGGTAAGTAATTACTGTTTATATCATCAACACTCGCCCGCCACAATTAAGTCAGTATTTTTTTGGATGCACGACAATCACGTTTTGATTATGGTCGTAAAAACATGGACACGGCAACACTGTCACTAAATAACGATTAACCATAGTCAACGTTATGTCCCTACGTTTTTGAATAAGTGGTGTAATTTTTATAAATAATTGTCGTGGAAAATATTTTTATAATATTATAACTTGGTGTGGTAATCTAAACAGATTAATGCAACATAAATAACTCCAATCATTGAACTTGCGAAAATTACGTGAACTAGTAGCAAAAAACGATCACACTTGCTCGCAACAGTTGCTTAAATTTGATTAACTATTAGACATCTAAAAACTAGATTGTATGATTTATTACTAAAGATTTGAAAGCTATCATTATTGTTATTCTCATATAGTTTAATCGCTGGCAAGGTAACGGTTGCCTTGTTCGTACTAAACGTGTACGACAATTTACTCAGTACTAATGCTCTTTACGCATAAACATTGTTTTCGGTCACATTTAGGCGTTACGTAATTGGTGTTGAAAAAATATAATTTCGTCCTTCTCACGGAAGGCCTCGAGCCGAGTCAACAGATCGTATCGTGTAAACTACGCTTTATAATCTCGGTGTCCACGACTATATCCTATTGTTATGAGACATTTAATTTTCATGAATCTTCTCATGGATAAGCGTAGGCTTTTATAAAGAAAAATAAAGTTTCGTAATAATAAAATAGACCTCACACTATGATAGCCTTCAACGATATCGTCCGTGTACTGATTACTGTTAAGCCCAAGCGAATTTAGTCCTTATTTTTGAGAACTAAGATCTATTTTAGATAGGAACTAATTTCAGATGTTTAATTAATGTGAAATACCATCAAGAGATTAATTAGTTCTGTCCCCCATACACTTTGCCGGCTATTAATTTAAAGCCGAATAATTCCACTTACAAATTGAATGTTTGAGAACTCGTTTGTGGTGCGTACGTTTTTGACACTGCATGAGCTTACATTCAATGCAGATTTATCACCATTTTCGCGTAAATACTGACATCAATAGCTGCTTGACCATAATGTTATTATGATAGCCAGATTTATAGTTCTAATAGAAATAACTGGTGCCAGCGTATGTTTAAAATAAATGGCCATTTATCAGTTTTAAATAAGAGCTTGATACAAAAACTGCACACTTCTCGGGGGTCGAGTACTCGGACTCAACGTAAGGCAACAAACTTTAGAAGTAGGCGATATGGGCATGTATCGAAAATATTTATAAATATTCATATTTTATCGACATATTTTATCGATACTTATTAAAGACCGGCTACCACTCGCGTCGTGAGGTGAGAACGATAGCGCCCCCTGCTGGGCGCGTTCACAGTGAGACGGGAACAAACCGAACGGAATTCAAAATGAAGTTATGGCTTTACATTCCTTTTTTTCCCTCGTTTTAAACGTTTTTATTTTATTTTAAATATAATCCTGGTGAAGTTATGACCGTTTCGTACCTACAGTTTATGTAAACCGGTACCTAATTTGTTAATATTAATTCTGATCTTTCTAACCTTAAATAAACTGATCGTAAAAATATTTTATTGTGTCTCTTCTGGTTAATGTCACTTCATTACAGTAGCTGCGTGGTGTGAATTTTACAACAGTAAATAATACAATATGTAGGTGCCGCCATTAGTTGGGAGTTGGACAAATATCGAGTGTCACTGTTTGCGGTAGTTGTGTAAATATCGACATCAGAGTTTGCGTTCCGCATCACTAGATGTTGTTTGTCGAAGTGCGCGAGCAACGCGTCGTGCGCGGGTGCCATCGTGTAAAGGGTTGCCCACTCGACAACCTTGTCGATAAATAGTCAATACACGTGTTTACCTCGTTTGCACTAACAAAATATTTTACAATAGTACATCTCACCAGTCCCCCGTGGCATTTCCTCTTCGTTTGTCTCAGAAAAATATGGGCATTTTGACATCTGATATTAAACATAATTTATCATACTTTCAAAGTGCAGAGGATCATTTCGTCCAACAATTAAACTATTGTAATTATTTAACATAAATTCCCAATATGTTTTCCATTAGACTTACTGTCATTTAATGTATTATGCATGAGACGCCCATATTGTTTCCCAAACTTAAATGTGTGGTATCTTTTATGCAATAACTCAGATTAAAATTGTATTAAGTATTATGTCACCCGCAGTAATAGATTTAATATTCAAATAGGAATCGTGCTCGCATTTAATGTGTTTAATCAATCATAAGTTACGATTAATTACTTAGATAGGCGCGTCCGTCCGTCCGTCTGATTGTTGTGGCCCGTTTCTGTAAGTAAAGACATTTATAACATAACGAGATCCATTGTCCACTTCTCGGTAATCAAAAGTTCAAGGTTTTATTATGAGATGTTTATTAATTAGATTGGAATGGAAATAACCGGCTTCTTAATCCGTACTAAACCACTATTGTAGAAACAACAATGACGTGACTTGAAACTTAGTGCAAAATTTAAATTTTGGGACACTCACGGATCCCGTTGATTCAAGCTCTTAACGCGACGGAATGGTCTTAAGAACCACTTAATTTGTTAAGAGGAAAAACAAGTGTTTTCCTTATAGCTGCCTTGTTTAAATTCTAAATTGGATCCGACAATAAATCTCTCTCACAACGATACCTGAAAAGCCAGTAGGTTAAAAGTTCTAAATTAAAAAATGCCTAGTCAGTGTGACGTTTGTTGACGTGTAAGGTCAAAACTGCTGTATTTTTATTACAAAAGGAATGTATTCAGCCCACGCGGTCTTCAGCCATAACTCAGCTAACCTCATTTAGCAACATAAATATAATTCAATCAACACCGAATGATTTATAAATTAATTTGGTGAAAAAATTATATATGGCAGTGTAAAACTATTCCATAACTTACCCAATCATAATTATCGAGTCAATCTTAGTTATTATGACTATTGGAGTGATAGATAATGTGGTAGAAAATTAATTAAAAGTGTTTTCGATCGAAATCACGGTTGCTACATCGTTTGTACGGCAGAAAGTGCTGGCTAACGGTGAGCGATGGCCGTGCCTACCGGTTTTACCCGCCGCGGCGCGGGCGCACTCATTATCGCTTCTAGTCTCGTCTGCCGGAGCTTTTGTCGAAAATCAACGAACTTGGAACTCTTTTCATTTGATAGTTCTTTTGGAGATGTTCATTTGTTTGCTTTTGCTAAGTAATGACTGTGTTTGGGTACGTGGGTTTGTTTTCTATTGTGTACTTTTGTAGCCAGTCAGTAGCAGATTGCTTACTTTATATTTATTAATTATTTTAACATTGTGTATAAGGTATATTTTTATGACCTCGGGTCGAAGCCAACTAACACGAGGCCCCTTAGACAATTTCATGGAACGTGGTACCAACCGCCGATTATCCCTGTACGCACTATGCAAGTGCACCCAAGGGCAACCCCCGGTTGGTGGGAAACTATTGCGACATATAGAAAACAAAAATATAAGCTATGATTTTAGGAGGCTTAACTGGACTGGTTATCATCAAGAACTATGTCTAAAGACTGGCGCCTGCCTGAACAATGTTTTTGATGAAAAGCCGACCCGTACAAAACCCCACGGGCCCAGCAGGTTCGAACCAAGAGTTTGTTTCTGAAAGGAAAACTCGCCCCAGGGACGAAAGCAAAGAAGGAACAGGAGTGGGTTTTTAGACAGTAAAAGTCTGACACGCCCTCCCGAACCGCCCAAGAACGGAGGATGTCATTGGATGATTTTCCCACCTAAAAAAAAGGGCGACGGTAATTCTTTAAAAAAAAAAAACTATTTCAACTTCCAAAATGGTCGAAGATATTTCTAATCAAATACGTTTTTCTATTACTTATTATCACGTCACATTCGATAACTTAACATACTTAAGTTGGGATCAAATCGTAAAAACATCTGTGGGCGTGTTAGGATTATGTCAATTGTAGACTGATAATTTTTGAACTAGGTAGCCCACCTACTTCATATACATTTTTTAATATAATAGTCATCATAAAAACATTAATTTACGAGAATTTATGACAGAAATATAATATGTAGTAAAAATTTTAATTTACGATCTAAGAAATAAAAATAATAATAATGAATGTTGATTTTTGCAAATTGGCTATCGTGTTAATGTGAAAATTAGAAATTTAATTGCATTTAAAAATAATTTAGACGCAGCAACATAGAATTTAAAGACTTTCTATGACTCAAAATTTCTAATATTGTAACGTTATCAAAACCTCTGAAGTACACTAACAGCACTATCAATGATGTTCATCAACAGGTTTATCAATCATCCAAGCCTACCACTAAAGCCTACTAATTCAGTTAAAGCCGTATCGATAGCGTCATACAATTTGATTTCCACTCGCGTTTAGGCATTGACCAACGTCCATTCATATTCACTATTAATCCATTCATAAAGTTTTAAGTATGTGGCCATTTGGCCATTTCCAAGGTTAGATTGTGTATCTGTACCAATACATGAACAACCTCCTTAGCATGTCGCTACCGGTTTTACGCCCAAAACATTATCTACAGGTGAAGCTTTGTGTCACAACACTTTTTTATGTCCAACAAAAACAAATTATTTATGTTACTGCAATCTGATATCACTTTTTGGTTTTTTTTATGTTCGTTTTAGGGATCCCATGTTTTGAGGTGACCATTATTGTATCCGTCATATGGGTGGCATCAGTCGGATTCATCTAAGAATGTTATATGGTGGTCATAAATATTAAGAGAAACATCTTCGTTACTGAATGGATCAATTGCTTATCATTCCGTGTTTGGTAGTAAATGTCTGAGGTTGGAGTTAGTGCTTACTGTGGTATTAGCACTTATAAATTTAACTTCTACTTGCTAATTACTACCTTTCAGTATAGGTTTTGCTTAATCATTCTGGTGAATTCCATAATCTTTTCGTGGCCTAAGATAGTGCCATGAGGAACACCATGTTTTAGTATTTGAATTTAGTGAATATTATCATTAATTATTGTTGTTTTTTTTTAGGGTGGGAAATCGTTAAATAATTTCACCCACTCTGGGTACAGCTAGAGGGAATGTCAGACTTTTACTGGCTAAAACCCACCTGTTCCTTCAGTTGCCCTTAGCGTTCCGGGATCTCGGTAAATCTTTCGATCAATCCCGCGGCTTGTGTTTATTAGGTACCCTTAGCTGTTAAAATTAACAGTGGATTGGTTGATTTAATGTTTAGATTTTAAATTCTGCTTTGTCATTGTTTAATTGGACTTTAATCATTTGCGTATTTAAATACGTTTGCGTGACAAAATTATGTACGTAATTTTCGGCAAATTCGCCTTTTGACAATTCATGTTAGTTACTCAATATTTATTTAACACAGCACGAATTGAAACAAGCTCCAAAGTTAATAAGAGCCATTACATTTGCCCTTTGTTACACATAGGCATTTGCGTCGTACTGGCCAAATGATTTGTCATAACTCAATCTGAGACTGGCCTTGATTATATTAAGGATATGATTCACTCGGTGTTGCAACGGAGCTAATAGGATTACTACAGAACGGCTTGTAATTTTACAGAATGCAATAATTAAGGCATCGATGATGACTAAAGTGGTTACTCACCAACGACTTTCGAGGAAAATGGCAGTAAGAGGGATCTCTATCAAAGAAATCTCTTAATTAACTCAAGAAGTTTCGAACAGGGATAACCCAATTAAAACCAGAGCAGTCATTTCGGAGATTGACGATGCCACCCACATAAACGATCTTACTCATAGTGAATCCGATAAAATGGCCAATTGACTTCTGCCACCAAACACTTAAGAACGTACGTAAAACAGTTGCGTAACATCCAAATATTTATTGGAGTGAAGACATAAATTTTGACTTACGCAAGTAGCCAACAGGGTATCATCTTTGAATGCGTAGACAGATATGTTCCTTTGTAAATATACCTTCAAGTGTCCAACGTAATATGGGATAATTATTTAAACTAATATCAAATTTATCAACTATTAAAGAGCTTATCTATTGCTAATTCACTATGGAGCTTTCGATTCTAGGCTTACTTCTTAGGCTTATTTAATGGTGCTATATTCAAACTCTTCTATGAATTCATATTTCTAGTAAATAAATGTGCATTCAGATTGCATACTCAGATATTATATCTATACACATACACCGACCAAGAGCTACCTAAAGACTTTACTTAAATTGTGCCCAGAAAAACCCAACTACACTTGCCTTAGAGTCACGAGTCTACAACTAAGCAAACCACCGCTTTCCTCGCCATAGTTATATAACTCAGCTTAATGTTTAAATTAACATGAATATATGTGCAATATGCAAAAGAGTAGCTAAGTACCTTCGAGTGTTAGATATACGCGATCCCGGACTATGTTCAAGTACCCTCCAGTAGAACCTGAACAAGAGCCCTCGACGTAATCATTAGTTACTTTATGAATATTGATGTAATTATTAAAAGAATGGTCGTTAGAACCTTTATTCGTTCTAATTGGGATGACATTTTTGATTTGAGTGTCTTTGTTATCTCCATATTGATTAAGGCTGCCTCACATTGTGTAACCATGAACCATATCGTTTAAGCAATATTGTAGTCGAAGAGGCTTCGAAATTTGAAAACGGTACAAATGATAGTTGCACAATTAGCATAAAAGCCTCGTGAATCGTCTCAAATGCTTCCAAGAATTCAATAAACTTTTAGCGTTATCCAGTATCACTCAAATATTCATAAACTTCGTGTGCAGCCTACCTAACATTGCCAACACTCATTGGCACGACTCTAGCTGCTATCAATTTGCCATTATTTTCGTAAATCGATAAAGACAGGTTGTAAGTCGTTACCCTATAAACGAAACATTTGAAGTTACATTTAAGGCCGGCCGTAACCCATGTCCACGTGTGATCGGAATAATTACTGGTCACCTTGTAGGTACCAAGTGGTTTAGGCTGAATCACGATTACTGACGCAACAGAAAATACGCTATTTACATAAAAAGTATGCGTGTTTGTGCTACATCTGTAAGAGGATTTCCTTTGCAACGAAACTTGAGGAAAGTAGCTTTTGTGTTGTCCGATTTTACTCTCTAGATTCGTATCTAAGATTGTTAGCTAACTTCTTTAGACATTTCAATTATACTTAAAATTAGAATCTCCACATTTAAACTGTGTTCACACAGATCGGATATCAATCTCAAAACGATTTTGTTAATTAAATCAATACGATCTAAATTACTCGTGTAATTAAACATTGTAGAATAAATCAAAAACTGTAGTCATTTATTATGTGTATGCGAATTAAAATCCGGTAGCCGTACGAGTTAGCGCGTTCATCGATTTAAACATTTAAATCCGACCGACGGAAGTATCACGCGGCGATAAATTATTTACGACCTTTATAAACACTTAAAATACCAAAAACCATTTCCATTCATAAGACGAACCGAAACGAACTCTTTCGAACGCACGAGCGATACTCATAAAACCTGTTTAGATTTTGATAATTTTATTAACGATCGAATGCATGGAACGCCGAACGCGAGTCTCCAAACTCTCATATATTACGGCTTTAACACAAATTATACAAGTTTGGAGGTACAACATAGACCGTGCGTGGGTGCCTTAATGTTAAAATGTGTCATAAGTAATTATACGATCCAGGGAATTTTAATGTCTTCCAAATGTCGTCTTCTTTATTACAATAGGAGCCTTACTGAACTGGATCTATTGTATCGAAACTTATTATGTCCGATATGAATAATATCAGAATGTCATCTCAAAATGTCTTTTCGAACAAAAAGTGGTAATAAAACTAGAATTAAAATAGAGCTTCAAGCCGGATAAATAACGTGGCGTGGTGCCCTCGAATTTGACAATTAGTGATGTGACGATACGCACCACGGACTCTCCGCGGCCCACGGTAATTACAGTGTTGTCCATTCACTTTATGTCGTTACCCAGATTTCTACATCTTCTTTTATGTCAATCCAAATTTGAAGCAGTGTCGTCGCAGTGTGTGGCGTAAATAATTTATTTTACTTGTCCCAACGTTCATTAGGGGCACATTGTCTCACATTCGAACACATTTTAATGGCGCTACCTTCCAAATTTTATTACGACAATTTGCTGCAATTATCTTCTAACGATATGAATTAGGAGTTTTCGGTAGAATAAATCTCTGTTCTTGAATTGTTTTGATCAAAGTAGTTTGAATACGTTTGTTGTGACGTCGCAGACTGAAGACGCAGTGGCAATTAACGCAGTGTTTGCAGTCCTTGGATATAAAGACGTGCTAAAACGAACATCACAATTACTTCTTGCATGTACCTAGCACCATTAGTACGGGCTTATGTAACAACAATATCAACAAGTGATCCGCTAATCATCCGTCTCTTTGATCTTTACAAAAGTTAACTCTTCAAATTCTTAGCACAAACACGACAGAGACTGGGCCTGTTTATTGCTACACAGCGAATCAATTGAATAAACTGCTTTCGGGCACTAATAGAAAGAAAACGATCCATGCGTTGCGTCAGCAACCAGATTAATTAAACTCCTTACGACCGACTGTGCGTTATTCCATTTAAGTCTCGACGCACAAGTACCTACTTTAATTAGTAGTTTTCCATTTGTCGGACACCTGGTAAAAGCTATTTGACTTATTAGCTGTGTCGCCTGAGCTGATGTCTGTAAACGGATTTAAGCCTTAAGGTAGTTTATTAAAGTGTAAATTAGTGACCTACCTGGTTGTCTCCGGGCTGTTTTATGAAGAGCTAAGGTTTTCCGTGCGATCCTATTGGTCGGTGGCGTGCTAACGCGGGCATCACGCGTGGTACATTTTCAAATAGTTGTGGCCATAATTTGATAGTCTTTACGTCGTTGCTGACTTGTGAATTGGCTCTTATTATTTGTCTTTGAACACTGATGCTAATTTATTTTTTAGGTTTAACGGTTTCATCATGTTGTTTAAATATCACGAATGTTGTTAGTGATTCGTGTACATGTATAAGTTTCCAAATAATTTATTACAAATAACGTTTACACAATTTCCAAGGCTTTTAAAAGGCATTATTACAATGACTTTTATCTATAGCTCATATTTTATGTCTCATTAATAATAATTAATATTTGGTTCTGAAAGCATAATATGGCTGTAAATAATGCGGTGTTTAAAATACGTCAAAAGTCAAAACGATGAAGTCAGAAATGACTATCCATCCGCTATTAACCGATGTTCTCAAAGGGCCGAGTCGTCTATTGAATTCAGTCAGAATGCGTGTGCAGGACAAATGTAGGAGATCATCCTTCATATTTGACGTGCACCGCTTCGACATAATGTCATCCATTTAGCGATACCATGCATTATTGTCGTACCAGTCATTAATGTAAAATCTAATCAATCACTTACGACATCGTGCTATTGTCATTTCAATTCTAGTTTCGGCCACTCGTTCGACAATTATCAGCTTTCTACAAATTGAAACGGAATATCAGTTTGTCGATGAACAGTTTTGCAAACAGACTTTTAAGTCGATAAGACCCGGCCAGCACCGCTTTTGGTGTCAACCTAATGTCGATAATTAAATTTTGAGAAAAAGTCGACGTCACTTAATAAGTGTTACACGATACAAGCACTTTTTGTCGCAACACTCCGGCAATTAGCATTAGAACGTGTTAATGATACAAATATGAAATATAGAAACTTCGACGAACCACGTATTTGACTAATGTCTGAGCAAACTAACTAAATTGATGACAGACTTAGGAAATACCGAATTAATCAGAGACACAGCCGTAAAAACAGTGAAGTGTATTAAGTGCAATTATAAGTTTTTACGTCAACCCGGAAGACAACTGGCAAGCTGCAGCAGAGGACAATAACAGGCGTCGACGTACTGAGAAAATAAACAATGAGTTGTCACGCTTCTCTTTGTTACCAGTATCAATAAGTAAGCTCGATATACATTGAAAATGTAAAGTATTTGGTAACGGTAAAACTAATTATAGTTTCGGTAACGAATCGCGCCACTCACGACCTGGCTACTTACTTAGTGGACGTTGAAAATGACGCAAAAAAATAAATCGTGAGTTCAACACATTCAAAATCTTTGAAAATAAACGATACGAAAAAACGATAATATGGACTAGTGTCAAACAGCGCTCTTAGCTACTCGAGTTTTTACTTATAGACCTTAGCACAATCGTCTATGGTGAAATCAATTTAGATTTAGATTGTTCAATCAGTGTTTTTAATAATGCCACTGAATTATGACTGTGTTCTCGCCATAAATTAAAAATTATAAATCATTTATAATATTAACGTAATTAAGTTTTTATTACGATTCTGCTGTTGTGAGCCGTTGGACCAAATATGGCACTGCATTATGATTTTTGCTAATTTATTACCTGATAAATGAAATGAAGTTAAGACATCATACATATACTCCATAATTTTAAACGTATAATAAACCACTCCCTTATTTCTGAGTGATTACTGATTACAAAATAACATCATAGGTACGTTTTTTCTCATAAGCAATCTTTTAGTCGAGTCCAATAGTGTTGGGCGAGTCTCGATGTCGATATAATGGTGCCCATTGCGAAGTACTACGTGACAGGGCGACGCAGGGCTTCAGTAGGTACTAGCCCATTGCCACAAAAAATGATCTCATTTAGTTTCACCGATATCAACAAAACGTGAAAGGTAATTTCATAGTGCATTTTCATTTTAACACGCCTTTGAGCACTTTGCCCTTTCCACTTTCGTTGTTTTTTATCGTCATTTTAAATGAAGTAGGTACCTACTTACTTATAGCTTTCGACGCGTCAACCTTTTATTTTACATTAGTCTGGCAGTTCGTTGGCCGACTTTTTTGTTTATTACTGTTTTGCTATGGAGTCACGATGTTATAATGAGTCAGTTTCCTCATTGTTAACCAAAAACACAACATAACACAAACAAGAGAATTGTGTAGAATATTAGAGAACACTCAACAAAAGCTGATAGATTTTGGAAACGTCAAGCTGATGATTATTCAGCATTAGACAGATGTTCCTTTCATTATAATCGCAACATTATGAAATATTCTCAATTAGTTCCAAATGCGGTAAACTACACACACATGTGACATTATCACTATTTTGTCTTATTGTTAAGCGCAAATATGAACCCACACAATTTGGGGAATTTGCTATAATCCGCGTTGACTCTATTGTTATGCATTGTAGCCATGGACGCGGGGATGATAACTTTAGGGGAGAGAACACAGGGGGTTGATGAATATAATAATTTAAGAATTTAGAAAACAGTGATCAATCTTTAATATTATTAGCAAACATTGTTATTTGGCGTGTATGTATTTGGCAGCGTTCCGAAACGTACGCGAAATGCATGCATCAATGCGGTCATTATAAGTATCGTGAATAAGCGTCCGCACGGTCATATGGTGCAGAGTGCGGTACGGCGATACAGGTGGAGGCGCTCAGGCGCTTCGGGCGAGGAGTGCGATGGGAGTCGCTCAAGCCGTCGCGCCGTCCGCGTCGTGCCGAACCGGAGCGGGTTATTAATAATCCGCATTCACGTCGCACGAGCTCCGAGCGCGGCGAGCGAGCGGCCCGCGACGACATTCCACACCATTGTACCGGCCCGCTCCGCCCGCGACACTTTTGTCTATTCACACCGATAAATCACCGCCGGCGGCCACAATGCTAGCATTATTTACCTCTAACGACGACCTCTTCGCGCTACATCGATTAATTAGTACAACACTACAGATAAGATAGCCGGGAAAGCGATCGCTTTCAATTTCCTCTCGAGGGGCACTCGGCGTAAAGTGTGCGTTAAGTGCGGACAATCGGAGATAAAACGTGCGAGACGAGACTCCCTTAATCCGGTGATCGAAGATTGCGAGGAAACGTTTTGTCGTGGGGTTGTCCGCTCCACTCGCTGCCATTGTCTGGTCGTCACTAATTTGATTGCCCACACACGGCCAGGCAGCCACGCGTTGACGTGGGCGACCGGCCGTTGCGTGGATCCCTAATTAAACCTATGAGATGCTAATGGGAGTCATTCATCGCGAGGTCAGATCGCTTCTCTCTGGCACACAGTCGCTGCGACACGACTTTTATTGCCGATCTACATAAACATGCATTCTAACTATAAACATTTGCATAGAATTCATGGACTGCATACGATGACTTGTTTAGAAGTTCAATATCGACAGATCAAACAAGCGAACTGCTTTCCCGTTTTATTGAATTAACCGTTGGACAGGCGGTCGCAGTCGCCACACGCGATGTGGACTCGTCCAGACGCAATGTCATAGTGCTCGTACACATACTCTGTTTTAAATTGATTGTAATGTGTACGACTTGTGAACAACTGTGATTCGAGTCAGTCTTCTGGCTTTCATTACGCATTTACATGGTCATTCATCTTTGACCTCGCGATGAGACCGTCTCTTCGTCTGCCGTATTTTCCTTTAAAGATATTCTGTATTAACAACATTATAAAGGTATTAGCGAGAATCGCTCGAGGCCCGGCACCTATCTATGGCATCGGTCCGGTTAATATGCTTATTAAATTATGTCGATGGCAAAAACCGTGTTTAGCTTTAGGGAGTAATTAGCGGAATGAGTCTTATCGTGAGATTTAATCACTGGCTGTAATTATTGGTTAAGATTCGACCACACTCGCACGCGCCCTTCGGTTGCCGGCACTCGGTTCACTGACATCGAGCTTTTTGTCATTATTGACTTTTACGAGTTGAGCAACTAGAACTAGCTACTAGGTAGGTATCAAGCGCACCTACAGCGACTACGTACACACATCTAGATAAAGTGGCAGTGAATAAACAATAGCCCGTCTATTGTAAGCAAGCGTCATTGTTACCGTTGAATAGTAATTGGAATTAGGGTCAATCTTATTGATTAGCGAACAAAAATTTGTGAACAAGCATGGGACGGCCGCCACCGCCCGCATCGGTAACGAACCGACTTTGCATATCAATGCCTATTTTAATATCGACATGCATCATTTCATCTAATTGCATTTCCTCTATAATAGATCGACAGATAATTCCACATTTTATTTAAATAGATAACTGCTTAGGTACTGTTAAATATTTATAATCGCATGAACACGTTAAATGTCAATTAATGTTACGCTGGAAAATAATTGACGTAAAAACGTTGTCAATTATGCAATAAAATAATGCTGGAGGTTTGCCTTATACGCTACAATCGGGCACAAACCCGACCTCAATCAAAAGTAGCGCAGCCATTTTTTTGCGCGCCTCTCGAACGAGTTTCAGATGCAATTTGTTTACTTAGTATCGAAACGTCATCATAACGCAATTTTGTAGACAAAGCGCCGAGTGAACTTGAAGGCGCCGTAATTAGAAATCTGATAAAACTATCGCGACCCGGTTTCCACGGCTCCCGTAATTAATAATCCTCACGACGTGACCAAACAGGGAATTCTATAGGCTAGGTCAGAAACTGACTCCTAACATGGCCGGTACGGACCTAGATTGACTTAAATCGATAACGCTCTCGACTCGATGCATCATCAATTCCATACTGTTCACTCGATAAGGAGTAAGTAATTGTACACCAAATAAATTAGTTCCCGCGCTAAGTCCCACAATCAATGGTCGGGCGAGACTTGCACATTTGTCCCCCCAGTGCCGGTGTGGCAGCCGTAGGAATCTGTTCAAAAGTGTTAAATCGGTTAATATAATGATGATGGATGCCGTCCCGACCAAACAGCCCGCAGCGGGGGTGTTTTACCCCACTATACAAATAAAATATTTTTATTATTAACTAGTTTCCTGTCCTTTTTGCACCCACAAAAGCTCCCAATCGAGCCGTCTCCGTCGCACAGTTTAATCGAAATCATATTTCTGTTTTGTCATTATGGTATCACGTTAAGAGTTCCTCTCTTTTGTCCAGGATTTCGATTTGTTGGTTTCTTGTTTCCAATGCAGCTTTGGTTGTTTTTTTTTTAATCAGCCGCAGCGGTAAAGAAATGTGAGACCTGCGGAGGTAGAGTTCAGTTGTTAGAGTTTCTTTGAGTGCCATATTGTACAAAATATTAGAGTTAAAACCTGCAGAGTGTAATGTTTGTTTTCCTTCTGTTGCAGGTAATTGTCAGTGGGCGCATGCCGCCATCTGTCGCCCAGTAGCGGAGTTCACGGAGTGTGATTTTTTTCTGCTCACCGCTACTTCCTATGAATGGAAGTCTGACGATCCCCATAAAAAGGTGCAACCGTGTCAAAATCGAACAATATTGTTTAAATTTTAAGACAGACACATATGAGTTTCTTTCATCATCGCGAGCTTACCTGTGGGGGCTCACAAAAAACACCGCAGGTAGCCCATTTGTTTGTTATTAATTCTCGCGTCGAATCTTGTTTTTTTTACCTTCGACCACTCTAATACAGTGAGAATATTAATTATAATTATAAACGTAGCTCGTCGTGTTCGTTATAAGGTGCTCTCGTAAAGTTTTGCTTTAAAATTTAAATCTGATCGTTAATCATGCGACAATGTCGGTTTTATCTTGATATTGTGTTTTTAAAATTTATTGTTTTCTCTCACTGACTTGAATCTTAGGACCCCATGATTTACTGATTTTGGATCTTTATAAATGAAGATAAAGGGAAATCTTATAAATTGATACCGTAACGCTATTAAGACGGCTAACGATGAATCAAAAGATTAGGACGCAGATAAACCCGGATAATTCGTATTAAAAAGATTTGTTGTGACTTTTAATCTTATTAGAACTAAGCTACAACTTGATATACTTAGTCGATATGCACTAATAGGTACCGTCCGCTTTTCAACTGCAATAAAAAATCTAACAATACTGTAGACACTGATTCACAAACTAGAATGTCTATTTATTACGCTCCCCCTACAATTAGCAGTGACATTGTAACCACAGCTCTTCTACGAATGTAAAAGTCGTTGTCAGTAATAGCTTCACTGTTCTGTACCAATAATAACATTTTTATAACGCGAAGACATTGAAAAGGGGGTTTTACTATAAGTGGTCGCCGCGAAGGCGCGTCGTCGGGCAAATTATCAGGAAACTCCCGCATACGCTTTCTGCACACACTAACTGACATTAAAAATCATACTTAACTCCAATGGCCGACCGTGCAACAATACAACATGCTACGTAATTGAGCAAGACGCACATTGATCTTTAATATTCCATTAAACCAATTGTATCCCCACAACGGATGGGCAATCATTTTCTAGTTTACATATTGACATGTCGTTTGCAACCTAGCGTTTTCGTGTTATGGCTCCTTGCGTTTCGAGCCTTTAATATATTGCTTTAAATGCAAATTGTAGCGAATCGAATGTGGCAAAAAATATATTGCAGCTTTCAGTATTGACTATCAATGTCGCAACAGGAGCTGAAGTATGGTGGTATATCGATAGAGCCCTCATGCGGTCGCGTTCACCACACTTGCATTTTATTACCTTGCATGTACTACAACAAATGAAACCTCATTTTTATCCGTTACTAAACAATACCTGTAACTGCTTGCCTTGACTTCCCGAAAGTGCAAAACAGACCTATGGAGTTATGACCTCACAGACTATTTCGGCTCATGCAAATAAAATTCGTGATCGTGACAAAATAAATTGAAGAATCTGTTTTCATCCTTGACATTCGATCTGTTTTAAACAATACTTGCGGTTCGACATTTTGTTTAGAAAGTTTCAGTATTGGCGCGTTAAATGCTTGGCGTCCGTCAGCTTCGTATGCTCACGAGGTGTGGTAAGGGGTCACCATTAGCTCCTTCACTAATATATCACGATTCGAGCATTACGCGTCTATCGCCCCCCGTTTAGACGCGAATTGTCTGTGGAAAGCACCCATTGTGACCGGTAAAATTTATTTTCTTCGCGTCGTGGGAATGAAGCAATTATCTTCGGCCGTTAGATTGAGATATCGAATCGAATTTAGTGCTCTTTGTCAAGATAAGGCTCGTCGAATGGACGACTATGAAGACTTCAATTAACAATTGACTAAGCATGCAAATATAACCATGATAGAGCTAAGAAATCCAAATATTGATACAGTGTCGTCGAGTCCATGCATGACAACGCTGACTCGACTGTGTAAGACACAATAACACATCCCGTTCTCTATGATCTGTGAATCCAAGGAAAACACTTGGAGTCAAGTAAAATAAATAAAAGATGGCGGGTGGAGCTCGCGATACTTCTCAAATTGAATATTAGATTGAAATTACGCGCTCGGGCGGCTCTCTCCTCCGGCTTTTGTTACGCGAATGATACATAAAGCGCGCGCGCATACAAACACAGCAATAAGAATTTTAAATTAGCATTCTTTTTGTGTAGCAGCCACCCCTACTCTACCCGCACACCCCACTGTCTTAATAATATGGAGAAATTGAGTTGTTATACACCCTTTTTGGAGGAGGCGCGGGTGCAACGGCACACCTCGCGAAGAAGCCTTTTTGTAATTGAATTTAGATATTCTTTTCCCGGATATAACGACGGGGAGGTTGGACCGCTAGTTCCTCGAATAGAATACATGTAAATGTGGCGATATGAAATTCTCGAGTCGAGACGTTGCCTGCCTGACGCTCTGTGACGCTGCCGGCGTGGCGTGCCATATTATTGCTTACTTTTTATTTCTTTTCTGTTACAGGGTAGTAAGTATAGATCGGTTTGGAATGCAATAAAGACTTGTATAATTATATAAAATATTTGGATGATACATAATGTAGCCAAAATAGGTTCTATTAATTTGATCAGCCTTCCGAGAAGCAACGTTAGCATGATACTGGTATGTAATTACTAAAGGCTATTAACATCGACCGTGTACAAACATGGCGGCTGATTGTGGGTTTCGTTTTAATTGCGCACACGCATCGCGATACCGAGTTAGAGGTCTCTCACTGAATCCAACGTGATGTATCTGGGATCGTGAGAACATTGATCAATTATTGATTTTGGAGCGATAGGCAGGCCAATACCGGCAGTTAATAACGAAATACAAACATGTACTTAAAATAAAAATAATTACCATTAAATTGCTCGGAATTTCTTCTACCTGTAGGTACCTACACGTTTGTAATGATCTCAGAATAATTTTGACACGCAATTCGTAAACGAGTAAAAGCAACACTCCTATTATGTGCAGCAATTTAATCATTATCTGGAAACGTGACAAGCAGTGAATTTACTAAATAATTATCCATTCAAATTCTGTCTGTCAACGGTTAGGTAGTTCCCACAATTGTCGCTCTCACCCGGTTCCCATCCTAAAATGACATTAAATAATAGTTAAAGTAAGCTAATTTTACAGTGGACATAAAGTTTGCCCTCTCTCCTCCGAGGTAAATTCGTTAGCCATTACCGAGCCGTCACATTACGCGTCCACACTGTAACTTCGTTAGGTCGAGGTGAGACTGCACGCGACGAGCGATTTTCATTTGTCTTGCTTTTGAACGTGGCTCAATTCGTTCTACGTTTAACAATAAGAGCTATATGAAGGCAAGGCATGTTGAAGGATGGATTCATATGGAAATACGAAGTAAGCTTTAGTTTCATGATAAAAATAAAGGCTTCAAAAACGCCTGTTGGAGTGGCTCATTTATCGCTCGCAGTCTTACCCCACCTTATAGATCTCGGCTACTTAATTGTTTCGACATTACATTCCTCTGTGGTCGGTAATTATCGACGACAACACTAAACTTCAGGCTTAGTGAGAAACTTTGTATGTATCAAGCTGTTAAACGTATTCGGTTTTATTTCCTTTGCTTCTTGAAAGTACAAAATCCCGGCGTTAACCTTTTGTTTATATTAGGTACCCCAGAAATTATGACAAAAAAGGTAACAACCATTCAAATTAACGTTAATGACACATTTCTTGAGAACTTTAAGTCAGCGTCACGCTCATCCACGAGATTAAAACTAATTCGAGGTCTCCCAAATTATAGACGTATGGAGCGGCGGATGTCGCGGCGGCGGGAGCGGCGCCGGCGCACCAAAACCGCACGTCATTGTTTTTTGTGTAGAGGCCCCCGGCACCTTCCGTACCGATGCCAGCTCGCCGCTAATTAATTATTTCACATGTATCGATCATTAATTACGAACGGCGATAGCATCCACCCGTTATCTACACAAAGACGGCCAGCAATTTGTCGATCGTAATTATCTCACAAATCACATGCACCCACAAAAACGTATAATGATTTAAAATCTTAACACGACTCAGGCATTATGCCGCGTAGGCATTAATAGCAGAAAGCATCGAGATCGAATCAATCTTAATCTCGTACAGTAACGTAATCCAGATTTATTTATGACGGAGCAGCGCGTGTGCTATTATGCTCGTCTGCGGCAATTTGCCTCGGAAATTGTCTTAATCGGCCGCTCAAGGGACTATTTATGTATAATTATTTCCAAATTCGACGCTGCGTTTGATGCCTTTCCGCTCTCTTTGAGTTGGTTCGACAAAAAAGTCATCTGTTGCAACAATTAAGCTGGGGAAAAAATAGAAATAAGTATCGAAGGGTCCGCAATAATTACAGGCGCAAATTGACGGTTCGTAAGAGCCATCGGTCGAATGGCGCCTGCCAGGGTACCTGCAACAACACGCGATGCCTGCCCTCTGCCGGACCTCCACGGACATCCGACACATGCTCCAAATTAGTACTAAATCATCTATTCAGACATAACTAGCGTGAATCCTAAAATGGTCTGATTTGAATCATCGCTACAAATTATGTCTCAATCCAAAGTTTTCCTAATAAAAATAAATGCTTTATCATTTTAACTAGGTATCTATCGGACAACAATGTTCTCGTCTATCGACATTGTTGAATGAAAATCTCTAACAAACTCGCAAGCCTTTGAGTGGGGCGATCAAAGGTTCGCTCCACAATGACGACAGCCGGCGGGCGCCTAACACAATTAGCTTCGAAAGCAAATAAATCATAAAATCATCTGGTTTATGATCTGATCTCATTCCGAAGATTACTTTGTGCTTTCAAATAATCCAGTCTCTGCCCGTACTGTGTATTTGAAGTCGGTACTGTTCCTCGATTAATTAATATGACAAATTAATGGGAAAGTGTTTGGTGTAGGTTAATCATCGTAAGTTTCGCGTTTCACGTGTCGAAAACGCTTTGTAATTACAAACACACTTGCGTTGCGGTTCCTACAAATTTGCTTTGTCACTTTATTATCGTGTGAAATGAGAGAGCGGTTTTAATTAATAGCTTTCTCCTTGATTTAAACGTACTCGTTCGTATTGTGCTTAACGTGTGCTTACGTCATCCTGTTCCAAAATTATAAAAATCCTTTTAGCAATATTTGTTCAACACCTGTTTCTTTTGTATATTATTATATGACTATGGAAATATTAATCTCCGTTAAGAAGAATAGTGGTATAGATAAATCATGTATTTTATTAAATAAAGAGCGATTTGGAACTGGTTGCTAATGAAAGAATTTGATTCTCATATAGCAAAGTGAAACTATTATTAGAGAGATATCAGGTTTGGTAATTGAGATTAAAAATCTTATAAGATTAAGTAGATGTTAGAGGTCTACAAGAGTCTATATTTAGTGACACAATTCTAATTGGTATTTCCAGATCTTTGACAGAAAGCAGTGGAATTGGAATACAGTGTATTCCAATTCGAATACCTACCTCATGGTGGACTCCTTGAACATAACAATGTTCATATACTTTCAATTAATAACTTCACTATTCCATCCATCGACTATATTGTTACTGCTATACTAGAGTACATATGCAACTGCCGAAATATTATAATTAAGTATAAACTAAATCTCATTATTTATTTTATTATTCATATACACTTATGGAATCACCTACGTATTAGATAATTACATATTATAAAACGAAGTCCCACACCACATCTGTTTGTATGGTCGCAATAGGTACTACAGAACGGATTTTCATGCATTTTTCACAAATAGACATAATGATTCATGAGGAAGGTTTAGTTGTATAATAACATAACATAAGGTGCATGCATAGTATAGTAGAGAAAATCCATATAGAATTTCAAAGTATTCTAACACCCGTGCTAAGCTGAGGCGGGTCGCGAGTACATTATAAATATGAGTACAAAGCAACTGCTTATTTACATACAAATTTCTTCCAACAGACCTACGAAAGGAGATATTAAAAGAAATATAGGTGATAGTGTGCCAAAACAGGAGAAACAGTAATCTGTGAAGTCTTAAATAAATCTACACATATAATTTAGATATTAATAAATTTTATGCTGATCATCTAAGTTTTCAGTTGATAAAACCAAGTAAACGCTCTCAGTAGCTGTGGTAAAGCCTAAATCTGTTGCTATCTGCCGTTCTCAAGCTCCTTGTCGAACAACCATTACAGTAACGTATGCTCCGCAAAAAGAGGCATTCCCATCGAGTTCAGGCCCATTACCATTAATGAAGGTTTAAAGTTACCCTAACGGTGGACACTGTTCGGTTCGTACCTTACCATGTTCCACCCAGCCTGCTCCTTCTTTCCCACGTCTAACAAGACTACCGTCATTACGAACATTTTACATACATTCCCCCCACTTATTATCAATGTATTAAGTAAATCGTTCCTCTGGACTCCGCTCAATTTTATTTCCATTAATAGCTTTTCAACATTAGTCGTATCCAGGCTCCGAGTTTAAGATACCAGTTTAAATTGACCTTTGTCTGGTAAAGAAATGTATGCGAATGAGATATCAAGAATTGATGGTAATATAGCGTGAGCTTTCTGTGGTACGGAATGTGTATAGCGTATATGAGGCAGATTTAAGAGGTGGTTGATACACCAGTACTACTTGACCCCTCTGTTGTAGGTCAACGCTAGTAAAAGCTGGTCCAAGTTATAATAGTTTTTAGTTTCCCACGAATGGTGTTTTACTTCAAAAACCTTACATAGTACCTATATAACAATGAGTTTATTAGTTTTCCTTCAAAGTAGTGAGAGGTGTAAAAATATACAAGTTTAGGTACTATATAATGTGCATGTACAATGGTAGTCTAATAAGAATAAATTAATTATTCCATTCATGTCCAATTGGTAAGCATCCACGGTATTCTCATGTTGTTTGTAGTGATAACAAAATGATGTCTATACGTGAATTACGAGTTTCTGTTGTTTTTATCTTACTTGACATATTATCTTCAAAAACCTTTTATTGAAGGCACATCTTTTACAATACATTACCTTGAAGCTATTCAAATTTTACTACCGATCGATTTAATTATTTTTCTCCAAGGACCACTAAAGCCCCTGGAACGCAAAGGGCAACTGAAGGAACCCAGAGGTATTTAGTTAGCAAAAGTCTGACACTCCCTCCCCCTCTATTTAATGATTTCCTACCTCAAAAACAGCCAAATATGAAAATTTTTCAAGGCTTCGCTATCAATGAGTAATCTGAATATATTGATCCGTTTAGGAAGAACATTGTAAGCGACAGTTAACGATTTTCTTTCCTAATTAAAAAGTAAGTATGAAAATATCTTTAAAATAAAATATGCTTTGTTATTTATATAACTACTGACCTATTTGAATAGGTGCTAATAACATATTGGTCGTAAATACTTTTTAATTATGAAAGGAAAAACCCGTGTCTGCAAAAAGCGCATACTGGCGCTTACGACTTTTTCCCTGAATAAGCTGCATATGCAAAATTAAGACAGGTCTGAAGCACCAGGTACCTTGAGTCTCACCCGCATATAATAGCTACTTATATTTCGGTGCCTGACAACGTCGACTTAATACCTTATTTATTGTAATTCCTCGCGCCGACTTAGTAGATGTTGTTTAATGTGCTTTTACCATGTTTTCGTGAAGAAAGCAGTGTGGGGGTAATTATTTAGCAGTGTTCTGCGGTTTCGTTGGCGAACGGCCGCCGACTTAATGAGGGCCTTCGTAATAACCTGCGATTATTAATATGGACGTAGTTTACCGCGGCTCTCGTTACTGACACATCTCTCACAGTACGCTATTTAGGTATGCTCTGCCTTCCACGCTCACGCATATCGCTGGCTTGCGTGCCCCTCTTCATCGCCTTACGAGAAATTTTAATAAAAATTTCAGCGATCTAGATCTGTTTTCTAAACCTAAAAGGAAATTCAAAATAACTTTACTCAACTTGTCATAAAATCAATATAATTAATAATAAGCTAGCTCTATTGTTTGTGAACCACATTGTAATTAAAAAAAACCTTTAAAAAAAAAATTACAGCGCTTGTCAAACCAAGTGTCTCACGTTTTTATATGTGGAGAACATTGTTGATATCACATGTGTGAAACTATTTCTAAGCCTTTTTTATTTAATTCCTTAAGTGTTATTATTTGTTTTCCCCAATAAATAAAATAAAATAAAATAAAAATAAAACTATTATATTCCCTTACTTACACGACATCTGAATTTCATCTTTATCCACTTGAGTTTAGGTAATTGCATTTAACATTATGATTCCCTAATTAAATGTGCTCAGTTTACATTCGTTATGCAGCCCAGACAACGTAACATGCTACGAACCGCAAATGTCACAGTTTCGAACTAGTAAATTGTAGTTCGAAAGTGATACATGGCTCACGAACTCCCATTCCGCGGATACGGTAATGAGTATGTTGATTGACTTTTCATGCCATTGCCTCTGCTAATTATAGGATTTAATGGTATCCGAGTATTATATCATTGTTAATTTCACTGCCATTGACTTTACCTCATTAAATTTCTTTTCGATTGGCTTTCTCTTTGATAAACAAGCGAGATTAGCCAGTGATCATGCACGATACTGTGTTCGTAAATTGGACATTGACAAAAACGTTATTGAATGGTTGGTATTCTAGCTATCAATTACATTGTGGGAGCCTCATTAATGTTTTGAAAAGCGCGCATCTTCATTATGACGGGCTCGATAACTATTGTAGGAGAGTCAGATGCGGGCGTAGCGATGCGCGTGCGCTGCGTCCGCCGTGCGACTGTATGGCAAATACGTACGAGTAAATTGCGTCAGTATCCACGCACACATCCGCCATTGTATCCGTCGTACTTTTCTCACGCTCACACACCCATGTGTACGTGTAATTTGCACTCGAACGTAGCTATGCGGTACGCTAGTGTGCGTGTTTATCGGAAATTAGTTCTGCTGCAAGCATCGGGGTATCGGTGGAAATTGACAACACCACTGATTGTAACGATGGGAATCTGCGCACGTGTGCCCACATGAAACATTTACTTCACTGAGTGCCACTCAAGAACAGCAAAATACAAATTATAGATACATTTGACACACGAGCCTTTTGATTTGGCGTTTCTATAAATTTTAATGATACTTTTGCGCGTATTATGTGGTATTATCCGGTAAAACACTATGTTAGCATTGGTAGTTTATGTTCTGATAAACCTTCACTTTATTTGTTATAAACTGAGTTAGTTTGTTCGTCTGTGAGTAAAAATAAAGATAGAAGCAAATTATAGCATTATGGACCATTCACCTCGACTCTAATTACCAGCTCTTTGCATAATTTCCATACACATTAGCACTGCGAAATGATCTACAAATTGCTATTGCTGAGAACTAGCATAATAATTATTATGTGTAATTAGTCTTTTTTACTTTGTCACTTGATAGTTTCGTATAATTGCAAGTGATGCATTTCTAAGCAGCATTTATGAGAATCCTGTTTGATTTGTAGTGGAAATTCTATGGAGGATGTCTTAGAAGAAGTTCCATTTAGAGAACAATTTCCGTTTAACTTTCTTATTATTCTGAGTCTTGTGGATTATGTATCAGAGCCAGTTTAAGACCCTCTAGTTCTCCGTTTAAAAGGTTACAAAAATAGTTACCTTTTCATCAAAGAGGCAATGGGTGGGCCACCTGTCAGCAGTACTACTTTATCGACTTGTTCACGTGTATCAGTAATTCCGGATTGAGGGGCGTCCCTACTAACTTCGCTTTTTGTCTATTTTAGCTTTAATTGTTTTGATATGGTTTATATACAGGGTTCTGAGTTTCAGATTATTAGACGAATTAAGACAATGTTATTTTGATGCATAATGGAAAGATGTTTACTAAACTGAAATTGGTCGTCGTCGAATAGCTGTTCAATTAGAAAGCTTTAAACCAGTACCATGTTGGTGAAATAAGTAGTCTCATTGCAGAACATGAAGCAATGCTAGGTAGTGTTGCTAAAGTAGAAACATTTCTTCACACATTGTGAATATATCGAGCAATTTCAGGAAGAACATCGTAAGCGACAATTTGCGTTTTTTTGCAGGAATGGGTTCTATTCCAAAATTAAAAAAAAATTATTAAAATATGTTAATAGCAACTATTTTATTAGGAAAACACTAGACAAGAAACACACACATTCGTACTCAGCGTTTTCTTGAATGGTAGAGATCGCTTTGAAGAGTGCCAGAGACGCGAAGGACGTCATTTGATAATGTTATTATAATTTTTAAGAATTAATTTTCCCATGTCATCAAGTGTTTGTAGTTGTTGTGTGTTTAAAATAAACCTATGACCTATTTATTATTGTCACTCTAATTCTTTAATTCAGTTTTAATTCAAATTTACTACTGACCAATGTATCCCCTTTGACCTATGTATCTTGACCCTAAATTTTTAGTTTTAATTTGACATAATTTATTGGAATGTGTTTTTTGTCTTATCTGTTTGGTATTTTTTTTGTGAAGTTTTAATTTTTCTATCTTTCACCTAGTTATATGTGCATGCTGTGGTCTCCTGTAACTGAAGCAGCATCCTAATGATTTCTACTGTATCTGACCTTTGTTGGAGATCCAAGTATATAAATAAATATTTGTTTATATTTTATGCATCTACAAAAGAACCCTGAGACATCCTGTATTAGATCAGTAGTTATATGAATTCGGCCAGTGGCTAGCGTGAAAGTAGGTTTCTCCATATAAACTTTTAACCTCCGTTTCATCCCCCTAGGGGTGAATTTTGGAAAATCCTCTCTTAGTGCTCGCCTACGTCATAAAAAGAAACCTTGTGTCAAATTTCAGTAGTTTCGGCTTTGCGTTGATATGTCAGTCAGTCAGTTTCATCTTTTATAAATATATATTTTTTTGTGATATTTTCAAAAATACTTTTTAATTACGGAAAAGAAAACCCATACTTGCAAAAAAAAAAGCAAAATGTCGCTTACGATTTTTTCCTTTTATTTACCTAGAAGTTTTATTTGTCGAGATAAAAACAGACATATAAATTAAAAACCTAAATCCCATAGCTCAAGAAAACTCTGCCACACCAAATGTGCCTTTACAAATATTTGCATTATCAAGTCCCGTTTGATATCAATTATCAAATGAGGATTTCAAGGGCCACACTCGACCGTTATAACGCAAACAAATGCTTAGGCGTGGTTCACATTATATAATCTATAGGAAAACCAAGGTCTTGCCAATAAAACTTTGTTGACATTGACGAGGAATTTAGTTGGAATTCAAATTGTGTTGCTTGTATTTGACAAGCTTATGTGATTTTCGACGATTTTGAATCAAACTTTTGCTTAAATATTTTGATTGTGGAGTTAAATGACAATCTATAGCGAACCAATTCTAATGCTTTGTCTTAAATAGGATAATGGTGTTTAGGCAAAGTTTTTCCAATAGACTATAGAGCAATAACGATCGTCAACATAATCAGCCTTAAAATGTTTCCACCGCTCTGGGACCGGGGTTGCCAACTTTTATTAGAAGTAAGTAATAGAGTATATCTGCTTTCAAAGGAGGTAAATAAAGAGTACGGACTTAAGGACTTAAGGGCCTATTACACTACTCGATATTCAGACAGTCTTAGTCAATGTCGAGTAGTGTAATAAGGGTTAGACCGGTCTTACTCGGAACAAAAAATAAGACAGTCTGAATATCGTGTGCTGAATATCGCGTAGTGCAATAGGTCCTTAACAAAAAGAGTATCATAATTTTAAAAAAGTATTTTTTTTTAACTTTTTGCATACCAATTTAATACCAATTCAATTTTTCATTGTTTTTAAAAGAATTGTACGACTCCTAAAGTCTAAACATTCTAAGTTTACTTAGATCAGAAATCTATTTTTAGATCAATTTCAATGAAGCCCTGTTCCTCTGTTCCCGCCAATTCACATTGGTTATGGTAATAGCTATCTTTGCATCATATATTATATGCGTGACTAGCACTAGTATACTAAGCATTGTGTAAAAAAGAGAATTTTAGCGTCCTTTGTTAGTGTTATAGATTATAGAGTACACCTGCATATTTATTTATTTATTTTATGACATTTTATGTGCAGAGAGTACCTCTGGACTAACAGTGGAAACCAACACGTGCAGAGAGTCGTTATTATATTATTTAATATAGAGTGACTTTTGGATAACGCATCTTAATCCCTTACATTGTGTCTATAAAATAAATAATAATAACAACGTGTCTCTTTTTTCTATCGCTCCTTTCGCATTGGTTTTTTTTTTTGTGGTGGGAAATCATCAAATGTGTGTGTCTTTAAGTTTTCCCTATAACAGGGATGGCGAACCTTTATTGATGACGTTGCCATCAACTATTATAAATATATATAAAATCAAAGCGTGCCGACAAATAGTTTTTTTTGGTAATTTATTGAAACAAAAACCTATTTATTTAATTTTTTTTCATCCCAAAATTCGTAAAGTCAACGCTACTATGGTTTTTTATAAGTCAAAGTTAGTGTTATTTCAGGTCCTGCAAATTATCTAGATGCTAAGTAATTTTGTATTGGTGTGCCCGAATTTCATTGCCACGTGCCACTACTGGCACGTGGCAATGAAATTCGGACCTTCCTAACGTTTTCGTGGCTTCTCAGATATGATGGAAGAGATTTCTTTGAAAATAAGCATCACCACCTTTGTTGTACCTATTTTTCTGTTTTCTTGTTGTCTTTATTTATGTTTGCGTATACATTAATTGTTAAATAAATAAATAGTATACTTGAGTAGGTAGATAGATACATAAAAAGTTACAGTAAACATAAAATAATCAGCCTTTTAATGTTCCCACTGCTGGGACTCGGGCCTCCTCTGTAGGAGAAGGAATGGGCCGTAATCCACCACGCGGGCCCGCAGTTGGCCCGCGTGGTTTAATGGATGTCACATCACAATGTCTTTGAATTTATTGGTTCTAGGACATTTCGGTTTCCTCACGATGTTTTCCTTCACCGTTTTGAGAGCAACGGTGATGAAATAAATTACACAAAGTAATACGCCGGGCTGGGTTTGAACCCGCGATTCGTAAGCCGGGGCCGTTACCACTGGACCACCACTGCTCTTCACTGTCCTCCTCCTCCTTGCCTCGTAGTCCTCTATGCTAAGGATCGTGACCCTGCTTCATCACTTTCATTTGTACGATAATCTTCCATCTGTTATTGTCTCTGGCGGTGTGAAGGGCATTGTAAACCGTAGAGTCAAAAGCGGTGCGGATTTGGTCGGACCAACGTAAAAGTTACAATAGGAGCTTAAAATTAATAGAATTATAACAAAGGGCGGTCTTATCGCTAAAAGTATAGAAAAAAAAATATGTAAAAGGAGTAGTAGTAAAAGTATTTAAAGTTGCAGGTACCTAGATAAATATTATAATTGAGAAAATTTGAATAAAAAAAATCGATTTATTTTGTTCTAATTAACAGCTAATACCAGTGGTATTTGTTTCTATTCAAATTTATTTTCTGTTTTCTGTTGTGAACGAATACTAACAACTTGGATTTGATAGAATCAGCTCAAGCAAAATTAACTAAAATAAACCTAAAGTATAAATCCCTCCAGTACCACCACCAGTACACGGGTACTGGTGGTGGTAATACCAAAATCTAATAATAAGTATATATGGATATACTTAATATTAGTTTTTGGTATTAGAACAAAATAAATCACAAAGTCTTTATTACCCTTATATAATCTTAAAGGTGATTCCTAATGGCCACTGATATGTCAACCTCAATTTCTTCGAACAAAAAGTATATCCCAAACGAATTCTCATCTCAATTGAAGCACATGACTAGGTACCTATTCAGTATTTATTAAACACACGAGCGACAAATAATGATTCATAATAAAAATGGCAAATAGTACTAGACATTTAGCCTTCATATGAGTAATCTTTCCTCTCGTCAAAACATCAAAGCATTATCATTTCACTAGCTTCAGTCTGCGGCAACGCCTGTGTGAGTCGAATAATATTCCGAGGAGTCATACACAAAATTTTCAGTATTTTTCAATATAAATCAATTTTCTTTGTAAAAACTCATCGAAAGATCTTTGACATTTCAAAATGTGTTCGATATGAGATTTGATACATGTGGAATCCTGGAGGAGCGATGATGGCCTGATGCTGCGTAAGCGAGCGAAGTGACCCTCCGCCGCGCCGCTTCTTTGATGACTACGATTCTGGACTAATTGTGCTCCATTGGTGTAATTGCTGCAAGGCGTTCCAATGTGAGGTTAAAAATAAAAAAAAATACTCTGAATAAACAGATAAACAGATAAACACATTTATTGGTAAAGATTACATTTACAAGTCACAATATAAAAAAAAATAAAGAAGTATTCTATGTTAGTTAGATAGTTCCTAGGACATGTGGTCTACTCGTATGCTGCCAGTTTTCATCCCAATCCGTTTAGCTGTTTGAGTGTAACAAACATACACACACATAAAACTTTCGCCTTTATAAGTGTGATAAATTACTAGGAAAAACCGTTTTTTTTTTGTGTCATTTTCCTTTATATTTTCCTTGTTTTATTCTTCTTGGAAACGGTCTTCAGCTTTCTAAATGTCCTTCTAGGATTCCGCATGGTACTAACATTTTGCTTCTTTCAACTCACCACTTTCCTGCCCTTGTGCCATTTGTTACTTGGGGTCGACGCAGCACTAAGCGCCACTTTAATAATGTCTTTTATTTCATATTCCTTTTAATTTTTTGCTGGCAAATCAATTAACTTCTCCCAGTTCACCTTCTGAGGAGTCTTCCACAAATTACGGTTTCCAGTATACAGTCGCAATAACAAAACCTTTTGGCCCTTTTTAGTTTGGGGGTTTTTTTACGGGTGTGAAAATCATGTAATGACATCCTCCGCTCTTGGGCGGAGCGGGAGATAGTGTCAGACCTTTACTGACTAAAAACCCAATCCTGTTCCTTCTTTGCCATTGTTCCAGGGCCCTGGGGATCTCTTTCGCATCACCCATGGCCCCAGTAGGCTTCGACCCTGCTGGTAGGGGCCCAGCAGGGTCGAAGCCTGCTGGGGCTTATAATCAGCCTTTAAATGTTCCCACTGCTGGGACTCAGGCCTCCTCTCTACGAGAGGGAATAGGCCGAAATCCACCACGCGGGCCCAGTATGTCAGGTGCTTTAGTTTGTGTAATTTATTTAATCACCACTGCTCTCGAAACGGTGAAGTAAAACATAGTACGGGAACCGGCATGTCCTAGAATCAAAAATTCGAAGACATGTGACATCCACCAACCCGCACTGGCCCGCGTGGCAGGTTACGGCCCATTCTCTCTCCCAGAGAGGAGGCCTGCGTCCCAGCTGTGAGAATATTATAAAGCTGATTATGCATATGCTCTATTTGGTGCGAGAGGGAGTATCAGGCTTTTCCTAACTAAAACCCACCTGTGTTCCTTCAGTTGTCTTCAGTCTCTTTTCAATCCAGCAGTTCTTCTATCATATCCCTAACACTATTATTGCTTTTTCCCTTCTTTTACTTGAATTTGTTTCCCCTCATGGTCATATAGATTAGTTGATAGTGTTGATACATCGATAAAAACCAACATTCAAACAGATAATCTAAGTATTCAAGCCAAGTTCAGCGGGGTGACAAAAATGTACAAATTCAGTTAACCAATATGTTATAATTTAAATACTAATAAGTATTATCAGTCAGTACATCCGGTATAAGGATTCGGTTATTGCGGTAAATACTACGTTATCACATCCTGGCTTAATCATTCATTAGTGAGTACTTGATTAGTATTGTGAAATTGCAAATTAGTCAGTTTCATTTATTCGAAATGGTTTTAATTCAGAGAGAGAGCAGTGATGACCGAGTGGTAACGGCCCCGACTCATGAGTCGGGTCGCGGGTTCAAACCCAGCCAGGCGCATTACTTTGTGTAATTTATTTTATCATCACTGCTCTCAAAACGGTGAAGGAAAACATCGTGAGGAAACCGGCATGTCCTAGAACCAAAAATTCTAAGACATGTGATATTCACCAACCCGCACTGGGCCCGCGTGGTGGATTACGGCCCATTCCCCCTCCTAGACAGGAGGCCTGAGTCCCAACAGTGGGAACATTAAAAGGCTGATTATGCTTATGCGCTATGGTTTTAATTCTAACATTTATTTATTGGTCATCTTATTATGGAAATCTAGGAAAACGACTGCCTTATTCAGAAGGATCCTTGTTTGTATATCGAGTTTCATTATGATGTTACAATTTTACGGTGGATTCCAACTTATTAGAATTGCATTCGAATTATTATAATCTTTTTGAAAGTAGGCTTGTCTGACAGCTACGTCTATTTAGTAAAAACTTCAATTCATAGTCACTTTTTCAAAGAAGTGACTAATAATTCGGGCCTACCTTTTTGCGAGTCGAGATTATCAATAATCTCGGTTCCAAAAAGGAAGGTCCGATTGCTTGAATAATAATAATCATTTATTCTTCATATGTCATGTGATATTTTTCACCGATTATCTCGACTGTCACCTAAGTAAATATATTATTTTAGTCCTAGTTAGGTATTTGTAGGACAAGTATCTTTGATAA
The DNA here is from genome assembly GCA_905147345.3 of Mythimna impura. Classification (NCBI taxonomy): domain Eukaryota; kingdom Metazoa; phylum Arthropoda; class Insecta; order Lepidoptera; family Noctuidae; genus Mythimna; species Mythimna impura. The sequence continues at coordinate 12,649,369 of LR990357.1, read as the reverse complement.
CGTTAGATAACGGAGATGACGGCTTAATCTCGTTTTTAACGAATTTTTATTCTAGATTGCCTGTTTATTTACAATTGCGTAAATTTCCGTTCTAATCAATTCTTATGACGAGGGCAATAAGGACTATTTTTCAGTTGGAATTAACTTTATCGCAATACGTTTTAAAATTGTCGAGACCTAACTTTGTTGGTTGTTTAATTGTAATAGTGTCAGCATTGACATCGTTGACAAGCTGTCATACGGATAAATTGATCGTGGTTGTTTGCGCAAATGTCAGTTTGATAACGATTACCATGTATTTTAATTTGATATAGGTATTCGTGATACCTATGGGAACCCGTCGCTTATCTGTTATCAGAAAGACGGTATTAATCAGTTGAAACATTTTATTGGTAGACAGACCATGTTATTGTTCACCATCGTTGGCTTCTAACGGAATTTTATTTATTATCTATAATTTAAATACAGCTATATCCGCCTAATTTAAATAGGGCACCTACTAAAGGATCTATCTTTGGAAAACAACACAGAGTGACACAACGATGACCCTACCTACTTCCGGTTGTGCGCCCGACACAAATGTATTCAACAGTCACCTTCAGCTATATGAAACTGGTCCGTGAGAAATAGGTGATTGATTACGGATAGTTTACCGTTCGGTAGCGGTCCGATACCCACCAGATATTTGGCTATACATCATGTTAATGGAAGATTTTAACAAGCTTACGCCCATTTGACTTCCGACTGTATGCTCACAACATTTTTAGTGTAAATTCATTGAAACTTGAAGATTGATGTGCTAATGTGTGATGTGATTTGTTGCAGGAGAGCATGTGATGCCGGCCTTTGACGCCCGGCGCCATGCCCACGCCGCTGCAGCCCGGCGGCCCCGCTAGCGGCCCGCCCCCGGAGCGCAAGCGGCGCCGCAAGCGCGACGATCCGCAGAGTTCCGCCGCGCTCGAGCCCGACGACGACGACGGCGACATGAGTCCCGAGGAAGAACCGCGCAATGCGCCCGCGGCCCCCGCGGCGCCCACTCCCGCGCCCTCTTCCGCGCCCGCGCCGACCTCGCCCCCTGCCGCACCCGACGCCGTCGATCTCACCTCGCACCGAGACTCTCCGCCGCTATCCTCCGACGTTGAAAGATTCGACGGCAAGATCGTCTACAACCCCGATGGATCTGCGTACATCATCGAGGATCCTGAATTGTCAGAAGGAGAAACCAGCATATCCGATCTACCCAAAATAGAACCCGGGTGCATCGTAGATAGCCGAGACAACAACTTTGGGGAAAGACAGCTCGATTTCCCACAGATAGCGAGCGCGTTCTACGTGTCGAGAAACCCTTCGTTGTACGGCGCGCTGTACGGAAGACTAGCGGCAGAGCGGGCGCGAGCGAGACCCGACGCGCCCGTCATGCACAGCTATCGGGTATTCAGTTTTCGAGGAGGCAAGGACGCTCCTAGACCGCCATCTCCTCCAGCTGAATGTCCCGTCAGTGTTCCAGTCAAACCGATCCTAATGTGTTTTATATGTAAATTGAGTTTTGGCTATGCAAAATCATTTGTAGCGCATGCGCAAGCAGATCATAGTTTATCATTACTGGACTCTGAAAGAGACGCCTTATCGAGAGAGAATGCTTCAGCTATTATCCAATGTGTAGGCAAAGATAAAGAACCACTAGTCTCATTTTTAGAACCTGTTGGTGCCGCGGCGCCACAACGATTATCATCTTCAGGAAGCCCTAATATGACAGAATTACCAAGCCCATCGCTAGACAAGCGACAAGATTTAATGACGACTGAAAGAGATACTGAATCAATGCTACTTAACGGCTCATGTGACGAGAGGAAGCCAAGCCCAACATCGGCGTGGCGGCCGCCACGGTCGATAGCTGAATCGTTGATGCCACAACATTCCTTGATCTCCGTGGCACATCCACACACGATAAATGCTTCAGTGCAACCGCGGGCCAGCCCCAATTCATCCCCACCGTTTCAAGCAACTCCACCTGCCTTTCTATCTGGCACGACGATAGGCGTCTGTCCAGATCATTTGGGAGGACGACCCTCTGGTGCTGACTGCCCTAAATGTGAACTAATATTAAACTCAGGAAGATTAGGTGGCCCGTTAGCCGGTATGCACAGCCGAAATTCCTGCAAAACCTTGAAATGTCCGAAGTGTAATTGGCATTACAAATACCAGGAGACGTTAGAAATACATATGAAAGAGAAACATCCAGAAGCCGAGACGAGCTGTATTTATTGCATAGCTGGACAACCTCACCCACGGCTAGCCCGTGGAGAGACCTACACCTGTGGCTACAAACCATATCGATGTGAAGTGTGTAATTACTCAACAACGACTAAGGGTAACCTAAGCATACACATGCAATCCGACAAGCATTTAAATAACATGCAAGAACTACAGAACGGTGGCAACCCTGGCGAAGGAACTCTACCTCCTGCGCCACAACATACTCCTCCAGGCCCACACAAGCCGCCACTGCCACATCATTCACCCTTAGGTCAAAAACCAAAGCCAACCTTCCGCTGCGATGTCTGCAATTATGAGACGAATGTTGCACGTAATCTAAGGATACACATGACTTCTGAAAAGCATACGCATAACATGTTGGTGCTACAACAAAACGTGAAACATATGCAGACGCTATCAGCTCTTCACCACAGACAACAAAGTCAACAACAACTCGAAAGCTTATTGCATTTCCACGGCAGTGATGCCCCACCTCCTAATCCTGAGGCCGCACTTGCTGACATGGCTTACAATCAAGCACTGATGATTCAACTAATGACAGGAGGACCCGGTCCTTCGCCACCTGAGCTAGGAGCTCATCTTGACGTTGGCCTTAATCCAGAAGCGATGGAACCCCCACCAGAACCAGCTGACCCAGAGCCAGAGAGAACATACCACTGTTGCATTTGCAATTGTTTCTCCACAGATTCCTTAGAAGCGCTGGGTCACCACTTGGCCCAAGACCGCACGAAGATCAGAGAACAGGAGATCCTGGCTTTAGTTGCTGGTCATTACGTGTGCAAGCTCTGCACGTATAAAACTAACTTGAAGGCGAACTTTCAGCTTCATTGCAAAACTGACAAGCACTTGCAAAGGTTGCAGCATGTGAACCACGTGAAGGAAGGGGGACCGAGGAACGAATGGAAACTGAAGTTCTGCGGTGGTGTTGGTACGGGTGGTGCCAGCGTGGGTGGTGTGCAAGTTCGCTGCTGCGCGTGTGATTACTATACAAATTCTGCGCACAAGCTGCAGCTTCACGCAGCCGGCGCGAGGCACGAGGCTGCTGCCTTATTGTTGAGACATCTTCGTGAGTGCGCGGCGCGTATTCCTCGAGAACGACCACGAGTATACCGCTGTGCTCTCTGTGGTTTCGGAGCCCCTCACCGCTTGCCATTGCTCCAACATGTTCGATCTGTCAAACATCTGCAGATGGAACAAATCCATCAGCTCCAACGTCGCTCTGAGGGCAAAGATCCAACGCCTGATGTTGCCGAGCTGTTCCAAGTCATTCCTCAACCCAGTGAGCTACCGAGTCCGTACGATCAGCAAGATAACGGTAAGTACTATTATAGTATATGTATCGAATTATTTTAGTTTTGACGAACTTCCCAACGTTAGGTACTTACGAACGTAGTTAATTCGTTATGCTTGTTATGTGGGCTGCTCGTTTCATAGATAATAACGAGTATTCTAATTTAATTGTATTTTTTTTTCGCATTTTTAGACCTCGTTTGTCTTTTCATGTTCACTAGAGTGGTAATAAGGAAATTGCTTATTTGTCAGCTAATAATTTTCCAACCGTGACTGGCCTATTGTTATTGCACATTAACTTCCTCAAGGCGTTGTCTTCGTAAGTTACAACTTAATGATAATTAGTTAGTTACGTAAGGAACGAGACCCACTAACAATGTAAAAGTATCCTAACTAGACGTAGTGTTTGCTGGTGTCTGCACAATGACGATGTAAAAACCATTCACGATCGAAAACCGATTAGATGCGCGTGCGCATTCTGCTCAGTTTTTCTGCTTCGCGCTAGATGTCGCTTGTGACAACCTTTATTCAATCAATAAACGAACGCGACGCAACGAAATATATTATTATTTATTACTCCTGTGCTAAACACATTTCGTAACATTTTTATTCTATAAAGCGTAAAAATCCCATTAAAATTAATTCAACCAAAACCATTACCGGCGTTCGTATCGATAAAGTAATACTGAGTCGACTTATGAATGTGATTTCGAAACGTCACTATCGGTTTCCAATTTAAACCGATTCGTTCCTTAATCAATTTTGTTCTGCGTTTTTTCAAAGTGAACTTCTTTCTGTGGATCGTGTCAACAAACATAACGATTTGTTTGATGTTAATTTGTGAGTATTGTGAGTGATATGAGGGCACATCGTGAGCTCCGTTTTCGTCAACGGAGGCTTCATTATCGTTTATCGCGTGACCGTCACTCCGTGTTCAATCTGAGAGGCAATCTCCATTTTAAGCGATGAGCATTTAGCGAAGAATTCGTAATCACAATAATGAGATAATTACACACGAACAAAATTTAATTTAAAGCGCGCAACATTAGAACAGGTTTCTTTAATAACGTACGCCTTACACGGTGTCGCCACAGTCGGATGCCGTCATTGGTCGGAGGCGGCTCCGCCCCGCGCGCGAGGGAGACGGAGAGAAGATTTGAATTGAGAACGCGAATTTTCCATAAGTACCGCACACGGGACAATGACTCGCATTACGTATGTGGCGGTCGCGCATTAAGGATGATTGCCCCCTTGTGATGAGGCTGCTACATCATCGCACAATGTCGCCGGCCGCATCGCCCCGCGCATGTTTATGACCACGGTGAAATACGATAAACTCCGAGAGAAATGTGGAGGCGAAAGAAATCCGCCTTACACCATTGTGCGCCTCATGTTTATGCTTATTACTTATTTTCACCTTATTGAGAGAGCCGTTTTAAACGATCGATTTTGATATAAATTTTAGGTTTTCCAATTGCTTACGATTCATTGTAAAACAAGACGAAGAGCTAAATGTGTTGTGAGGGAAGATTGCATTCATTTAGATTCACACGCTCTCGAAGTACTCGCATGACAACAAAAAACATGATTCTTTATGTTTTGCAACGTCATTTGTGTAGCTTCCTTTGAGTCTGTCACTGTTTTACCCCTCGGCTACTGATTCATTAGTTACTGTCCCTATCATCAATATGATTAAACCAGAATAAGAACCAGTTTATAATTTAATTCGTTATACAAAACGAGTACCCTGTTCCAAAAGATTTTTTGCTCTGCTGAGCTAAGATCAAATAAAGACGTCTGGCATGATTCACTAAAAGATTGAAGACGATATTACAATATTTTCAATTTAAAATATTGTAGACTAAAAGTCCATAAACAGGCTTCATAATAAAACAAGATTTGTAAACACAGTAAGGACCGTAATGGCTAGTTGGGACCACTTTAGCGTATTCAAAATCAACTTGAAAGATTTTAATACGCTGGCCATTGCAGACTCCAGTTTGAAACTCGAACTCGCAACACCGGTACGCAAAGACAGTAAAACCGTCCAGGTCCCATTGTGTCCCTGACGCCACATTGTAAAAATCCTGACCTAAATCTCGCAAAACAAAACTCACACTGCACAATACTTACTTTACGACGCTATAACGATGTGGTGTTTCCTTAGAAAAGACCCTTTGTCCATTGACAAAAAGCGTCAGAGATCGCGTTTATGCAGACAAGGTCCTTTTACCTGACCATTGTTCTACGGTCCTACCAGACTGTGGGACGGCGACTTTACATCATAAATAATTACATTCACTGGTCACTGGAATTAGGGTCAGTTGCGCTATCATTATTATTACACTCGGATTTACTTATCCCTCTCCCCTTCATTAGATGTAACGGTTTTAACTGCTTAAAACTATAGAACGGGTTCCCGGACAGGGGAACGACTGGTTTCAGTTCGCTCGACTGTGAGATAATTTCCAGTTTTAATTAAGTGAAAATTCAATGCATTGCTTCAAGCTTTTTTCGCAACATGAATTGACAAAATTAGGGAGTGGCACTGCAATAACTAAGCGTACCCAAAATATTCCATTTACTATGAGCATACTGAAAATTCTGGATTCTGATAAATAAGACTTACGATACATTTATTGTTTTTCAAAGTATATTCCCTCGCAATTAATACATTTTTGCATTCGCTGAAACCACTGTACAAAGCTGTAGACCAGTCTTTTTTAGGGACCTCTTCAATGGCTTTATGAAACGCATTCACAGCTGATTCAGGGCTCGTAAAACGTGTGCCTCTAAGTTTGGATTTTTTTTCTTCAACTTTCTTTAACACCAAATTCCAATTGAAGTCTCTGGCAACTCTCTTGTTGCCACAACGAAAATCATAGAACGAAAATGTTCACGAGTAATATTCATTTTGATAGCGACACACAATCTTCGAAAAGACGCCACAATGAATAAAGAAATTTAAAAGTAACATGCTCGCAAATAGTTCCATTTTCGAATTCTATAATTGTTTTTTCATTCTTTTATTGTAAGATCCAGAAACTTTCAGTATGCTCTATGATCGTCGTATCATTTGTTCTGAATGTATTCTTTGCCAAATCTCTACATTTTGTGTGTGGCGGATACAATAGCCGGCCGGTCTGTTGCTCATCTAATAAGCTGTAATTGTAACGTTACATTAACGAATCGGCTCTCCCTCGGCCGTTTCTTTCACCTTCCTTATTTGAGCGTAAACAATGCGGCCCAGCGTCTTTCACACGCTGCCGTGGACTTATCCTTGGTCAAAATAATAATTGCATACTCACATACAGTCGTCTCGCTCACACCCGCCGTCACATTCGTCAACTATCCCGATGCATTTGATCCGATGCGAAACGAAATATTCGAAACCTTTTGTAATAATGAACAATGATTGTTTGCTCGTCCTGATCTCCTTTGTGTGCGAAATTACAATATACTTGTTACGTTAGCATTAATATATCTGTGGATGTGTGCGTATGGGATGGATAGAGCGATACCTTTGTCTTGCCGGGACGTCGCAAACAAAACGAGTCCTACTAATAATATAAAAGACGAGAATTTTATTTTTAACTTCAATTCAGAAAAGTTACAAACGCTCGCACCGAACAATAGTGAGCTTCATTTATAGAAATAATCTTTTTTGTAGATAAATCTCACGTAGACGTAGGTAGACATTGTGGATTTACGGCGTACAGATCTGTATCCATTCGGCTCGCAGATTCCGTAGCGGGAGGTTCGTCGTGTATTATTTGTGTTTAATCAGACTTCGTTACGTAAACAAACGTTTTCATGGCTTGTTTTTGTTGACAGACACTAAGGAGCCAATCGACCAGAAGCCTGAGCTAACGCAAGAGCAAAAGATGATGAGATTTTTGGAACAACACCAGCAACAACAGCAACAACAACAACAACAGCAGCAGCAGCAGCAGCATGTGCAACAACAATCCCAGCAAGGTCCCAGTGAGAGAGAGGAGGAGCGCGAGACCCCGGGACCACACACGTGTCCCTATTGTAACTTTAGTTGTTCGAACGAGTCTCGCCTACACGCACATGTCTCCTCCGTACATGGCGATCCCTCGCGACATTTTATTTGCCCTCTTTGCCAAGATGGCTTCAAAGAACGACCAGCCCTCGAACGACACGTCATGCAAATCCATTCCGTTAACTCTGAAGGACTACAGAGATTATTATTACTTGTTGACCAAAGCCATTGGTTGAATGGTGGAACCCAATCTCAGAGAGACGAATCCCGACAAGGTGATGACGAACGGGAGATTTCCTCGCCTCGATCGGAGGGCAGTGCTGATGGGGAAACGGAAAGATGCTCAACATGCAGTCGTACTTTCCGCAACGTCGATGAATTGTGTCAACATCAGAATGAGTCCGGCCATTTAGAACTGAAACAAACCCCTCAAGGGCCGGGATATGTTTGCTGGAAGAAAGGATGCAATCGATATTTTGACGCTGCTCATGCGCTACAAAATCATTTCAGAGAAGCGCACGCGCGTAACTCAATCGCGAACATGTCAGTGTCTGAGAAACATGTGTACAAATACCGATGCAATCAATGCAGTCTAGCATTCAAAACAATTGAAAAACTACAGCTACATTCACAATATCACGTTATCAGAGATGCCACCAAATGTGTGCTGTGTGGAAGGAGCTTTAGATCAGTGTTGGCTCTTCAAAAGCACGTCGAATCATCCCACCCTGAGTTATCTGAAGAAGAGCTAAATGCATTCAAACGAAGTTTAGCATCGAACCCTTTACTACAAGCTGCCCAGGGCACAGCTTTAGATGCTGCGACTGCTGAGCTTCTACGCAAGGAAGCTCTAAGAACTCCCGATGATGACCTAGCAGATATGGAAGATAGAGATTCTAGTGCAACAGTCGCTGATGAGTCCGGTCATAATGACGCCGAAAACTCGGATGACTCAATTATTTACAAAGATCAACAATTTTTGGAAGACTACCTAAATTCACAAGCAATGGCAGAAGATTCATATAATGACCCCAACAGAAAGTACAAATGTCATCGATGCAAAGTAGCATTTACGCGCCAATCTTACTTGACAGCACATAACAAAACACTTCTTCACAGAAAAGGTGAAAAACTAACCTACCCTATGGAAAAGTACCTTGACCCAAATAGACCATTCAAATGTGACGTCTGCAAAGAATCGTTTACGCAAAAGAACATTTTGCTAGTACACTACAATAGCGTGAGCCATTTGCATAAATTGAAGCGAGCTATGCAAGAACAACAGAATAATAATAACCCTCCCGTGTCGCCTGGGGCGGGCTCTGCGCCCTCTAATTTGACACTGACTCCCAAGAGTACATCAAGTGAGGAGGATGACCGCAAACGGTACAAATGTAACATTTGCAAAGTTGCGTATACGCAAGGAAGCACGCTCGACATTCACATGAGATCAGTGCTACATCAAACTCGCGCGGGCAAGTTGCAAGAGCTCGCCGCGGCTGGACACGTGGACTTGTCAAGGCCCTTGGTAGAGCAACCAGACCGGACTGACCCCGCCAAAATCTTACAAGACGTGTTGTCGCCGAAAAATACATCCCCTTCATCTACAAGTAGTGGGGGCCCGCGTTTGTCGCCCCCTGCGCGCCCAGGTAGTCCGCGATCCCCGCGCGCAGGTAACGCTTCGTGCGAGCGTTGTCACGCGTCATTCCCGACTGGGGAGCTACTCGACGCACATCGAGCTACTTCATGTCCGTTTGGCGATGCGCGGGCGCATTCGCCGCTAGGTGAAGCTGAAACAGCTGCACTTGACGAGATGGTAGCCAAGGGCAACCCGCCCAAACGAAATTCACAAATGTATAAGCAACTGTTAGAAACCTTTGGCTTCGATCTCGTCATGCAATATAATGAAAATCAGAGAAGAAAAATGCAAGAAGAACGGGAGATGGCGCGCGTACCAAGTCCGCCGCCACCGCCTCCTGAGGAGAAGCCCCCGGATGGTGAAACAAAATCGACATGTCAACATTGCAACAAGGAGTTTTCTAGTGTGTTTGTTCTTAAAACTCATTGTGAGGAAGTGCATAAAGACAAAGTACCGTTGGAATTTCTGGAGCAGTTTGCTGAACAGTTCAAATCTGAGTACGAGAGGAAGTCTGGTGCGCCGAACTCCCCTCGCGCGGCATCTCCTGCGCCGCAGGGTGAGAGGTCGCCGTCTCCGCGCGGTGATAGCAGTGGAAACTTTAATGAAAACGGGAATGCGCAGGGAGACGCGCAAGCTGGAGCGCTGCTAGCCGCGCAAGTGCAAGAGATGCAGGCGGCTTTGAACATGATCCAACTGCAGCAGCAGCTGGGGCAGCTGCACCCGATGGTGGCTCAAATGCTATCGTTGGGTCTTCCCCTCGGCTTGAACATGGGTGCACTAGCAGCGATGAACCTTCAACCGCCTCTGGTTCCGCTGATGCTACCGCCTCCTCCATTCGATGCGATGCCCTTCGGTCACGACGCTCAGATGAAACAACAGCAATTATTACAGCAGCAACAGCAGGTTAGTCCTTATTCATAGTGATTCTATGTACACCTCGTTGTTATACTAATAATAATTATTTTAACCGACACTTAAGTTGTAAATAACAATAAATAAAGCTTTAGATAAATTACATTATGTATATCCAACAGTTAAATATAAAATAATGGAAATTAAACAAATTAGTATTAAATGGTTTGTGATGTCACATTAACGCCAGTGAGGAATAACATTAGTATAATAACTATGACTTATAAAAGTGATTAAACGTTTAATCGTATTCAGTATAGATTCAATATTATCATAATAATTACCTGCATCATGTAAACAATGATAGATTTAGAATCAATTAAAACAAATTGTGCCTCGAAATTTAAAATTAAATGTAGTTTTTATGACCATTATAAGTTATAGCTTCTGTGTGTATTGATCAGCTTTTCTGTTTACTTATTAAAATTTAAACTAAGAATATGGTTAGCAAATCAAATTTTGAATTGCACAATCATATATCATCATACTTAATATTTGCAATGAAATGGCGGACCAACCAAAACGGATTTAAACTTAAATAATTAAAAATCAATTTCAAGTCAAATATTACTGCGCAATCATTTAGCAACACTCAATTACCTCCGCAGTTAAATTCAGTCGCGACGTACAAATAACATGTATTTACTTATACAAACACAAGGCTTCGCATTGATTATTTTCGTCAGTTACTGTGTAAATTCGATCGTGGGCAATAAGGATATCTACGACGTATTGTGAGATAAGCTCGACGATTTACGTTACCTATCTGTTTGCACAAGGCGACAGAGAATCTATTGTTGTATGAAGGGACCGACCATTATTATTAGTAACGACTTCCCTTAGTATTCGGACTTACCTGTTTAATATCGTTATAGATTTAAATGAACCCTTTGACAACTGGAAACTCGTTTCGTTTCTTTGGTCTCCGAGCTCGTATTTAACAAAGATTTCTTTTGTTTGCAGGCTAACGCTGCGGCTGGTCAAAAGAGAGCTCGCACTCGCATCACTGATGAACAACTGAAGATATTGCGAGCGCACTTTGACATTAACAACTCTCCCAGCGACGAGGCTATCGCGAAAATGGCCCAACAGTCTGGACTCGCCACAAAGGTAATCAAACATTGGTTCAGAAACACTCTTTTCAAGGAGCGACAGAGGAACAAGGATTCACCTTACAACTTCAACAATCCTCCTTCCACGACACTCAACCTAGAAGAGTATGAAAAAACCGGTGAGGCTAAAGTAACGACTCTGGACTCATCAGCTAGCTCAGATGAAGGCAAACCACCGCCTGAAAAAAAGGCAAAAATTGAGGATACTATGATAATGCAACAGGAGGTAAAATCAGAGCCTAATGACGAGCCATCAATAGAAGAGAAATACAACTCGTATGATGATCGCCACCAGGAAGATAAAAGCTTTATTTTTCCCCAAGCGCCGTCTCAAAGCCCAGCACCAATGCTTCATGCAAATGACCACCATCTTCAAAACAAATCGCGACCGCAAACTCCAACGCATGTATCTTTGAACTCATTAATCCAGTCTCAGTTAGATTCAATTCCGGCTACGAGTATACCGCAGCCGCCTCATCCGTCGATGCTACCACCAAAACTGAATCCTAACTTCACGACCCCAAACTCCGCGCCCCCGAACGTCCTACCTTTGACCCCGAATCGCAGCCTCAGTCCTGGCAGGGGACCGGCCGATTTCGGACTTTCCGGGGGCAATTCGAACGGATCCAACAGCTCAACGGGGTCTTCTGGCAAACGCGCCAACAGAACTAGGTTCACCGACTATCAAATCAAAGTATTACAAGAGTTTTTTGAAAACAATGCCTATCCCAAAGATGATGATCTCGAATATTTATCGAAGTTACTGGGATTGAGTCCGAGAGTAATAGTGGTATGGTTTCAAAACGCACGCCAAAAAGCCAGGAAAGTCTATGAAAACCAGCCAGCTGCAGATCCACCTGCAAGCGCTACAGACGATGCCAATAGATTTCAACGCACTCCAGGTCTTAACTACCAGTGCAAAAAGTGCCAATTAGTATTCCAAAGGTACTATGAACTCATAAGACATCAGAAGACTCATTGTTTTAAAGAAGAAGATGCTAAAAGATCAGCACAGGCACAGGCGGCGGCAGCTCAAGTAGCCGCCACATTGAGTAGTGAGGACTCGAACTCCAGCAATGTTGAGCACCACCCCCCGCACGTGCCGGTTTCGCCCGCCCCACCCCGTACGCCCACCCCTGCGGCGCCCAACTATCCAGTGTCTCCGGCACCGCCAACGCCTTTAACACCAGTCACTCCACTGACACACGCACCCCGTGAAGAAAAAGATGGAAATTTTCAATGTGATAAATGCAACCTAGTCTTCCCACGGTTTGACTTATGGCGGGAACATCAACTTGTTCACATAATGAATCCAAATTTATTCCCTACATACCCGCCGGATTCCCCTTTTGGGATCCTTCAGCAGCACGCGCAGCTGCAACAGCTAAATGCGTCCCTTGGGAGTGATGAGGCTCGCCATCCTTTAGTGGCGGCTCTTAATCAACAAGTAGCAAAGAGGAAATTCGAAGAATATGAAGAAGTGGATACTGGTGAACAGCCAAAAGATAAACGCTTAAGAACTACTATTCTACCGGAACAACTGGATTACCTCTACCAAAAATACCAAATTGAATCTAACCCATCACGAAAAATGCTTGAAAACATAGCACGTGAAGTTGGACTGAAAAAAAGAGTGGTACAAGTTTGGTTTCAAAATACACGAGCACGTGAGAGGAAAGGACAGTTTCGTGCGCATGCACAAGTGATAAACAAACGATGTCCGTTTTGTCCAGCTTTGTTCAAGGTGAAGAGTGCATTAGAAAGTCATTTGAGCACTAAACACGCAGATCAATGTGCGAGAGGAGAAATCAACGTGGACGCGCTGCCCGACGAGGAATTAAGTACAGAATCAACACCAAGTTTTGGCTCCCAACAAAGTGACCGGCAGCAAAATTTTTCCCAAGCGGGGGCTCCCATGTTGCCCCCTATTTTTCCACCTTTTCACTCAGACATGGAGAAGTTTATCAAGCAGTACAGTGAAGAGTCTATGAAACGCTATGTAAGTGAATTACAAGCGCATGCCGCCGCCCAACAAAACGGTGGTGCGAACAATGAAGCATCTGAGCGACGCCCAGAACATGGAAAATCGGAGATACCTTTAGATCTCAGCAAACCAGTTGATCTGTCACGACCCGGGTCGGACGCTGACGAGCGCTCCGATACCGCTTCCGAGACTATGGAGTTCTACGAGGAAGATGAGCCCACCTCGCCACTACCGGGCCAACAGCAGTCGGCGCGACCCCCTGGCAAGCGATACAGAACGCAAATGTCATCCTTGCAAGTGAAGATAATGAAATCGTTATTCGGCGACTATAAAACTCCTACTATGGCCGAGTGCGAGGCGCTCGGACGGGAAATCGGGCTGCCCAAACGCGTGGTGCAAGTTTGGTTCCAAAACGCACGTGCCAAAGAGAAGAAGGCGCGCCTGGCCGCCGGACTCATGGAGGTGTCCGACGCGCCGCCGCCGGAGGAGTGTCGAGTGTGTGACTTCAAATACAGTCACAAGTACTCGGTGCAGGACCACGTGTTCACGCGCGGTCACATCGCGGCCGTGCGCGCGCGCCTCGAGAGCGGCGCGGGCGGCGGCGAGGACAGCACGCTCGCGCTCATGCAGATGGCGGCGCGACTGGAGAGCGGCATGGGTGGCGATCTGCACAGCGCCTTCCTGCGGCCGCAGCTCGCCGGAAACGGTGAGTGTACGACTTGACCACGGGCCGAGTCGCCTAGTGCTTCCCAGTACTAAGCGATTCTGCACCCTCTTACGTAGAACCTCGCAGCGGCGAGCTCCGCTCGACCGCGTCATTGTCAGTCTGACTGTGTTCACTTCGAGATGAAGATGTTGTCTATGCGGTTCGAGCGAAGCTCATTTGGTGCCGTGACGGTCGTTGCTATTTTCCTACTAGTGAGTCCTTTTGTAAATAAAATTTAGGTGTAACTGAAATAGCTTAACGTTATCTCTCCGTAGTGTTGGTGTTTCAATATATTCATATTCTCTTCGGATTGAGCTAAACTGTCTGCCAATGAATAAAGTACATTCAAAACTGTATTGAGATAAATATGCGCCAAGTCGGTCGGCCGATGCAAAAGATAATGGCAGCACGTACGCAGCCGATTCAATCTCAGAAATTATTTCGTAATTCAAATAATTACTAAGCACCTATAGCTGGGAGCGTGGCAACAGTAAAAAACATTACTCAATCTTCAAATTATAATATAAATTTGAAATTAGTGTGAAATAGATTATTTTTTCTGTAGTTCGGCTGTTGGACATTGTTTCGGAGTTGTTTGTGTTTTCTGTTGTCCGCGGCACGTGTTGCTTGCGTCGTCATCGCGAGAGGCGGGCCAGGGCCCGGGCCGCGACTGCGGCGGTGGGCGGCTACTCTACGCCACTATACAAATGCAAACGATGCACAACAATGGTAGGAGTTAGGACGCGTGAAGGACGTCGTATATCTAATGGGACCGATCTGGCGCACATGCATTTCGCTCCACATGAATAATCAATTATTTAAATGACGCCAATCAAAACTTTCTCGGAAACGGCACATCAGTGTCCATTGTTTCCTTTGTTTTTACTACTTTATTATATAGAGTTAGCTCTGCATATTGAAGACCAGCACCACAGAGAGATATAGACTAGTAATCTGTTGCATAATATTATTCTTCCTAGTTGTTCGTATTTAAAACTCCTATTAGGTATTAGCGACATGTCGATTGTTGTAGGATTGTAATGAAAACCAAATTATATATTTTAGAGAATTTAAATGTTTTAGTTATTATTATGTAAAGTCATAGCGAAGCCTGAAGTCTATAATTATTTAAAATAAGGTGCCTTGTAGGATCCAAGTGTTTTGTAAATTATTTTTCTCTTGAGCTCCACTGTAAATAGTTAAAAGTATACTACTAGATGTAACGATGTGCATTGTAAAATTATCTCCGACCGCTGTTCGTATTGTGTATTTCGATAGTTCTAATCTATAGCTAGATATAAATATATTATTTGTTTCGTAGAGGCATCTTAAGAACTTTGTGATATAAATGTATCTAATTAGTTTACTTCGCATAACTTTCGCAAGGGTCTCGGCTATGGGCGCGAGCCTACAAGTACAAAAATACATACAGACATAACATTAGGAGTTTGTCGGTTTTACATGATAATGCCTCGTTTTGTCGTGTGGGGTCCCGGTTGCAGTTTTTGCTATTCTTTCGTGAGATTTACATAAAAGTGGGCCTCGATTGGGGCGTTAGGCGATATGCAAATATTTTCTTCAAATTTGAATGTACGTGGGGGCACGAGCGCAGTGTGCGCCCGCGCCCCTGTGAGCTGCGCACGCGCCGCGGGAGCGAACGCTTTGCCCTTATTTATTACGTGGAAATTTTTGCTACCGTCTCTAAACACCTTGATACGTCTCTATTGATCTTTCACATGCAAATGTCCCCAGTCTGCCGTAAAGAACATAACAAGTATTATTTACTACTTCAATACATACCACAGCATTATGGTTTAAGTTTGGATTCTGAGCATGTTTATTTATTTGCATATCGTTTTTGTTGTTAATTTATTTGTTATGTTTGTATTTATTTTTGTTCTTTAGTTTTTACTATTATTTTGTTTTTTTGTCATGTAGATACTAAACGTATTTACGTCAAGGCGACTGACGTACCCCTTGATATTGAATTTGCCTCCAATACGACTTCCAATAATTATATTTTAATTTGTATAATTTAATTTTTAACCTAATTTTATGCGATCTGCATTTACTGTTATTCAGATGACGTTATTCTAAATAGTTATTTGAAACAAAGTCCTGTGCCAGCCAGTGAAAGAATTCTTTGGTATATAGCGGCGTTTATTCGTCCGCCTAGGGAAAGATTGAAAGTCTTGTAAACTGAATAGTATTATTATAATTATTATCTACAGTTATTATATTTGCAGAATTCGTTGAAATAAATGCAATATTTATATTATTGAATTATGTTTTTTTTTTTGTTTTTTGTTTCCTTGGTTCCTTTTATCCTAAGTTTTTTTGGTTGTCTTTTTTTTTGGAGAACATTTATGTGGAATGCAATGTGAGGTAACAAAGAGTACGCAAACAAAGCTGATAGTTTTTGGTAGAAAGTCTTAGTTTTGGAGAATTAACGAATTACTTAGGGACAGGTGAACATTGAAGATAATTGGTAACGTAAAGTACCTCATGCAGATAGCTACAATAGCGTTGTAAAAGTATCAGGTATAACTGTGATAGTTAAAACAAAGATGGCTTTGTTTCTATTCGTCTACAAGATAGAAGACATAGCCACAAAAAATGTGAAATGAATATTTTAGGGCTGCTTCGTGGGAGGTAATGTTCAAATAGTAATTTATTCTAGTTTTTTCAAGTTTCCAGCAGTAAAAAACAGATTGCTAGTTTATGATTTTGAAAGTTCTTAATTTAATATTTTGAAAACGATCGTGACGGCACATTGCAATAGACCTACCAACTTGCTTGAACTATGTTTTCTTTACCTTCCACAATAAATCAGCTTAATATGGATCTCTCTACTGCAAACACACACATACACACAATTACAGAGGAGAAAACTTACTTTGAATTATAAGAATAGCTTTAAAATTTACATAAATTCTTAACATTTTTGATTTTTTATTAAATCGACAATGTCACTTGAAAACACACATTTAGCTAGAATACTCGCCAATTTATAATATTTCTACTAAACGACCGATTTCTGAAATAAATTCCTGAAAATCAGCTCAGCTAGTCTCACACATTGCCTCTATGAATGTTTTTTTTTTATACCTATTTATTTTACATATTTATTTTAACATAATTAGTATATTATTAGGTAGGCAGTCAACATAGTCAATTTTATTTCCAAATAGGTTATCAGGTCTACGAAGGCGGCTGAAAAACATCTGGAAACATTTTACATGAAGGAAATGCTGTGTGACCACTAGGATGACTGCAGGACGAAAATATGCATTTTTAAGATGAGAGAAAAGGATAGGTACAGGTAGCAGCACGAATCTTGAGCGCTCGGCGAAAGAGCGGGAATCGCTTTGCGCATCGTAGACATCGGCAAGCCAATCACTGTACAAGGATTGCACTCCCCGCCCCCTCATCTCTTTTCATACCACTAAAAAGACCCGATATTTCACTTCTGCGTGCTTTTGCGCAAGTAGAACTGTAGAAGTCAGCGCTCAAGATCCGTGCCGGTATCTGTAGCTACATTGTATGAATGTCAACTGCACCATTCTATGGCAACTGTGAAAATTGATGCCACGGCGTGTTTTTAACTCTTAAAATTTCTACGTTTATAAACAATCTCTGACAGTTTCCAAATCCCAATTTACCTTATTTTAATTCACCACCCACTTTCGTTCAAGAAAACGATATCATTAAACCTTGATTTATTTACAATGCATATATTTTTTCACGCACCCACTCAATGGGGTTCGTTCGAAAAAATATTAAATTACAAACGTACAAAGGAAAAACTGAAGCTGACTAAAAAATGTTCCCGTTATCGACCTGGCTAATTATTTCATTGTAAAACGCAATAATATAGGACGTGCTTACCATAAAATAAGCCTTTTTTTTTCAAATACAATAAGATTTTTTTATGAAATCGATATCATGACGGTAAGTAGGTAGATCATTGATGCGTTGTTAGTTGAATATTGGTGGTGATAGAAAAAAAATATTGAATCCGTTAGCGAAGTGTTTGAATAAAGTAAAATGTTGGCAGATGTCTGTTGTAGAGATGAGCAGGAAAATATAACTACTAAAGGGTGTTGACCCTTATTCAAATTATATGTTTTCGAAGCCCATTTTAGTGTTCTTTAACTTTACGACCTTCTGTACTTAGCTTACGCTCATTTTGAGAACAAGTACAAGTAGAGAATCTTTGGCATCGCGACCGAGGTGGAATTTGCCCGAGCCGCAGGCGAGGGTGTTATGGAACCGAGTGCTGCAGTAACAAATTTTCACGTATATCAAACGATGTTTTTCAATGCACTTGCGAAAAAATAAATAAACTGGGGCTGCTTGGCGACCAGATTGATACGATAAATGCAATGAATTGTGGCGGGGGTTCGCTGGCGCATTTTTCAGCACTAGACCGAAATAAGCGCAGTAGTAGCGGGTTTTCGAGTAAGTGTAGTCATATTGAAAAAGATTCATTTGATGGCATAAAAATCATGCCTGAAAAAAAAACTCGCCAACAACTGGTTAAGAATGCCTAAGGTATTTGTCCGCCATTGTACCTTTGTACATGAAGTTTTGAATAAATAAATAAAAGGAAATTATTCATTAAACCCGAGAATTAGCATTTTTTGAAAGTAAAGACAGCCCAAACAACGCCCACCCTTCCGCACTCCGTAGTGTTGATGTTCTTATAATAGACGAAACATCCTCCTACACTGTGGGGTCTAGAAATACTTCACTTTGATTTTAGTGGATACATGGAAGTGTTGATACTAAACAATAAAGGTTAGGAAATGATTATCCTAGAGCTCCGGAACTTTATGTCGTAAAAAAATGGAGTTTTGAAAAAAATGAATAGTATACCTTTAGGTTCCTTTTTTGAACCCAGCATGAACAAAATTCATGATTTGAGTGGTTAAGATATGAGGTAGGAACAGCATTCGCATTATTCAGACTGATTACCTACATACAGTGGCGTAACTATAGGGTGGCAAGGCTGGCAAAATGCCACGGGCCCCTGGCTCGGTGGGGCCTCCGGTCCGAGAAGCCTTGAGCTCAGATGAAGTACCTAAATATACAAATTCCAGTAAATTATTAAGATTTTTTAACGCATTTATAAGAAAAAGATCAAATTCCCGTGGTATTTTGCCAGCCTTCGCCACTGGGAAGCCCACCTTCAGAGACGAAATATCGAAAAAGTCCTCGTGTATTAGAGAACTTGACGATTTATTAATAATAAAGTGATTTATCCAAATTAAATTACAAAGTTGACGATTTTCCTGGGGCCACATCCAATGATTTTGCCGCGGGTCTCAAAAGGTATAGTTCCGTCACTGCCATAGTAACAACTTAACAAAGAACTTATCTTTATAAAGACGCTTCTCTTTAGTGGACTCGGGTACCTAATAAGCCAATTCTACCTCTAAGGATTCTGCAACTATAAAGGATTTGGACTTTAACATCGCTTTTGATTCAACAAAAACAACAAGAGTAAAGCTTGAGAAACATCAAAACTCAAGTATTTTACTCATCATTTGTCATAAAAATAGATACTTGAGGATTGCCATAAAATCGCAACGTCAATGCAACGGACGATTAATGTAACTATTAGATGAACACAATATTATAAAGCAAGATGTTATATTTAGGATTATTATAGGATGCTTACCTACAACCGAAAGATCTTTCACTTTGAGGAAATAGGTAGTAAGACGAGTCTAATGCTAGAACTACACTGCGTACACGTGTGCCACACACGCCGATCTGGGCGCGTCGGTCACTATACATTTTATATGGAAACTAGACTTGTAGAGCTACACTTGATCCACGCCACGCGACATCGTTCTACGTACAAATCAGGCGTGTAACACGTGTGCGTCGGTCTAATGTAGTTCTAGCTTTATCCATTTACGACGTTCCTAACTAGTTAAGGGTAAGAATACAATAAAGAATCTCTCGAAAACCATCGTCATATGTCTATCATAGGTAGGTATCCTGGCAGTAGATGCTAAATATTCTCAAACGACAACAATAAAACAATTAACTATCTTTTACTTAGATAGGCCTTGCATTTAATTTGATGCCAATTTGCTATAGCTCTTTTATTTTGAAACAGTTACAAAAATATGCCTTAGTAAGGCTTAACACTTTAAGTAGGTACTGTAGAGACTAGAAACAGACATAATTCTTCTAGTGATCCAGTATCTACGAAGAAAAACTCTGGACAGTAGTAGTATTTGATATTTATATTTTCGCACACTCCTGTTACATCGTCTATGTATCACAAAATAAATGACTTTAAATAATTAATTAGGTTCTCATCAAATTCAAATTCTATTTTATTTAAATTTGGAAAACTCTTTAAAATTTTATCATTCGATCCTCTTAGATATCACATGACCTACGCTCTTAAGAATAAAAGCGTAGATGCAGTCGAAGCAATTTTAGTCAAAATCTTCTTAAGATCATCTTTATCCCTGAAGAAGGTTGCGTGCTGAAGGCCACCTTACAAAATGCAAGCTGACAGAGAAATAGTTCAAACTGGATTTAAACATTCGAATTTTGAATAGTAAAAAGCTTCGGATCGTTTAGTTCAGGGTTGATTTGATTTAAGCGTAGATACGTCTGATACGCAAACTGATTATATATTTATAAAGTCCGGCCGGGCGTTTCTTATTTATCGCAGGCCCATTGGCCCTATCATGGGAATTATCTGAGACACTACCTACCCACCGAGCTCACAGTTTGATAGTCGTTGGTATAATATCCCGATTCTCTGTGCTTTGGAAAGTATATAAAGAGATTGAGAGATATGTGCACTGCAAAATGCTTCAATGACCAGCAGTGGCTTAGCTAGATGACCAAAGAAAGCCTGGGGCAAAAAAAGCTGGGGCTCTTTTTTTACGTGGGAAGTCATCAAATTGGGGACTTTTTTTGCTCTTGGTACAGCGAGAGGGAGTGTCAGAGTTTTACTGCCTAAAAAGAGTTGCCATAATATTTAATATTTCGCTAGTTCAATAAGAGGTTTGTTAATCAGTTTTGGGGTCCCTCAAGCTTGGGGGCCCCGGAGTACCGTCCCGCCTGGCCTTTCGGTAGCTACGCCAGTGATGACTAATCTTCGCTGAGATTCAGGATAACTCGGCTATCTCGCACCCAAGTCTAGATTCATCTGTCTCACTAAACCAATACTGACCACAGTGCATATCACAGCAATTCCTATAACAATGATGAATGGAGCAAGGTCGAATCAATTGTCAAAATAAAGACGCACGTAACCATTTTTTAAGCCCCTGTATTATCTGACAGAAAGTTTGACACTAGACAATCCTACGGCCTTTAACGTGACTGGTTTTGATCGTAATGTTTTTAAAAAAGCAATATTTTGTATAAAAAAGTGTAAAACCAGGTTATCACGTATTAGTTTAGATACTTCACGCTCGTACGGTTAGTTCTCGATTTATAGTTTTATATAGAAAATTTGTTAACGTTAGGTTGGGCCTTGAAAGCAGCGATTTATTTCGAGGTGAAGGCAAAAGATGGTTGTCTTTAAGGACAATGTTGTTTGGTTAAAGCAGCTCTATTTTAGTATTTAATTAATGCATAAATTCTGTGTATTTGACATTATAAATTTGATTTTGAATAAAATATCGCTTAAAAATGAGTGGGTGGAAGAGAATAGGTTAGATTTCGTTAAGATACCTATTCACTTTAAGGAGATTATGATTGAAAGCTAACATTAAAACAAATGCCAAATATAGGTGACACATAAATATCAAACTTATGAATGTTACATATTAAATGGCTTACTATTTATTTTATTAGCTAATCTATCTACCTACATCCGCCTCAATCAGATTTTTAAAGTTCAAAGCAGTAGTTTTAAAGATACCCGATTAGTTACTTAATTAATGAGTAAACCCTACTATTGATTTAATTTGAAGATTGAAAGAGATGACTTTGGTTTTTAAAACGCCCTCCATAAACCAATAATTAGGTACCTAGTGCTCATGCAAATTCATGTAAGTAGGTAGACCGAACTCATTTTGTACATTGAGATGTTATTTTTACTATTTTATGGATACCTACCTTTTTTTGGTGGGTAGGTAAACCTCAAATGACTTCTCCCGCGCTTGGTAGAGTGAGGGGAAGTGTCAGACTTTCATTGACGAAAACTTACCTGTGCTCTTTCACTTGCTCTGTGCATTTCTGGGCCACTACGGTAACTCTCTTTCTCTCTCTCTTTCAAACAATCTCGCGACCCTGCCAGGCCTTAGAGGGACCCGTCATTCTATAGATGTCTAAATATCAGTCAAAACAAAACAGATAAGCAACTCGTATCTTGCTAGATGCCATCAAGAATTCTATCCACTCCCTCACCCCACCGTTTTCGGGGCCAAACATCACTCGTAAACGTTCAATGGCGTCGGTTTTACGCGAATTTCGTAAGTAACCGTTGCAGTCGCCAATAAATGATCACAAAACGCTTTGTTAACACCAAATCTTCACGCCAAATCGTGTTTTCACTCAATGTAAAGATTTACTCAATAGAATATGGTATAACATTGTTCGCAGTGTCGCCTTATAAAAGGATGAAATATGAATGATAATACGCGAGGTGACTTCACGTACAACTTCAAAAATGACAGAAAAGTGGTAAAAAAAAAGACAGTAGAAATTCTTCGTGACGTTGGAATAGTCAAATCAAAAAATGGAGGTAGGTATAATCGTCTTGTAACAGATTCAATCTTGATAAAGTAGCTCGGTAGCGAAGTTAAGAGTAAGGTATTCGTTAAGCATACACATATAGATCGATCTATCATAGCGATCACGGAATAGATAGCGATCGATCTGCAAATCTCTCTAAACAATAATGACTGTTAGGACTGTGGTGAGGGGGGCGGGGGAGGGAGAGGGGAGGGGTCGTCCAGTACCCCTGGAGTCACGTCGAGGCGTCCCAACCCATTACCCGCTCCAAACCGTATCGACAAATAACCGCCAATTATTGGATCGCTCTACAATCTTTTTACAATTTCTTCTCCGTCGGACGTTATTATATTTCTATTAAGCCTTTTTTGTAATCAAACTACTAATGATTCGATTCCATTTCCTAGGCCGACGTGCCGCCTCCGCAATGTTAATGACACTACGTAATTAGATCCGGATGGTTTGAGGGCGTTGACTCCACTGCGGTGCCCGACCGGTAGATAATGGCAAAGTGTCAATTTTACTAAAAATATGGTAATTTACAGCGGACGCCATTTTGTCTTCCAAATGTTGAGACAACGTCGCCCGGTAATGAGTTAACACCGTTAAGAGTGATGTAGAAAATGTATGCGCAGCGGAGACACGATCCGTCGAATATGACGTTAAAGTATCATTTTATAAACACACTAGTCTGATGACTCTGCATCATCAGCAATAAGCAAGGCATTCGCACACTAACGAACAGCCTCTTAATTAAAACAGTCACTTTGTTTCAATGTAAGTGGTTATTTTTCTATTACCTACGTTACATAACATTCAATTTTATAAAAGTGACGTTGTCGTCGGGAAATTCCTAATCATAATAGGTAAAACTAATTTGGTTATTAGCGTGTCCGTAGTAATTTTCACATCAACTCTGGCTATCAACTGATGAATCTAGATGGAGTAGATGGATATTAGGTACTTCCAGTCATTTAAACCTCTTATATAGAGATGATACAGTTAGTCTTGATAATAGAAAACAAAATGGCTCATGAGAAAAAATTTGTTTCTTAATAGATTTTCCAATATCGAACAGTTAGAATTTAGATGGTAAGCGTTCAAAATTGTCACCTATGTGGCGATGGCCGTTGCTGTGCCAGCCATTGCCAGCCAGCATCGTGACCACTGCAGCCACCGTGACCGATGACAGTTCTCATTGCCAATTAGAAGTTCAATTACCGACGTCAATGGGGGCCAGGCAGAATGGAAAAAACATGCTTTGTATCTACAGTCATGTTTCAATTTGAGAAATTGATTTGTGATGCGACGAACGCCACATTCGTTACTTATATATAGTTAGTTTTCTAATCAAAACGACATCACGACGCATCGATAACAATGGATGCTTCTTGTAAAGTCATTTCATCATCAAACGTCATTTGGAGCTCATTTATTCGCTTATATATAAACAACACATGTAATGACGCTTTTTTCTTAGTAATCTTACGTGAAATGATTGATGTAAGTCGGTTGTTTTTTATTAGAATGTTTAATGCACCAGTTAATTCATAGAGAATTATCACAAACAGCTTCTGTCAGCGGGTGGGCCTGCGTGAAAGTAAATAAATTCCTATCCGAGGAATGTGTTCCCTAGGGTTCATTTTCTACTTAGAAGACCATGGCGGACCAGACACGGTTTTCTCAAGTAACGTTCAGCTGTTTAAGCATGAAGATGTAACTAACATATACACATACAAACTTTTGTCTCTACAATAGTAGTTCTGGAATAGGACATACACACATACAAGGACATTTTCTTCTCGTGTACCAAATTTCATCGAAATCCGTTGGGCTGTTTGAGCGTGAATGAGTAACAAACATACATACATACAAACTTTTGCCAGTATAATATTAGTGTGAGAGGTGAAGTGCAGCTCACGGCAACCTTCATATGGTATAATTAGTAGGTAGGTAACTACCGAAATTGTAAAACTACATATATACCTACCTACTTACCCTATTATTTTACCTATATAAGTACCCTATTCTTCTAGGCTTGAGACAAAATGTAAACAAAGAAAACAATGTAGGTACCTTCGACCAAGTTTCTTCGACGTGTTTGAATACATTAATAACAATCTCCTTTTCTGTTGAATGCATTGGCGTTTTCTTTCTTTCGGCGAATAACAAGAATTCAACGAAAATATTTCGTATCAACAAGTTGATCGATAGTGAAAAAGATGGCGGATTATAACTCGCCCGATGACAAAAGTCACATTTTTATGTGGAATGTTTGCCGTATCTGTGGTCTATAATTTAGTACTATTATAAATGGTTTGTTTACCTTTTATCTCCCTAAATAGGGTATAGTTCATGACATATCTAAATCATTAGGAGAGGCTGAGGTCAAATTCAAGCATACTTGTAACAATAAAAGTCGACTATGTACCAACCTAAGTAGCTAGGAAAATAAGATAATTCTCATTCTGGTCTCGTCCCCTGTGTCAGTGATAGGGACCTAAGCATTTGGCATGGTTAGAAGTTGGAACAGGTTTAATACCTTAATAAAAAATTTGACATCAGGCTAACTACGTGATGAGCTTGTTAATTGGTCAAAAAAAATATATTTGAAACATGAAACACTCACTTTATCCTGCGGTTTCGGTTCTACGGGAACCGTAAGTTTTCCGGGATACAAAGTAACTTATTAAAAATAAAAGGTAACTTATTAAATGTATATATATTTATTGTCTCATTAAATTTTTACAAATGTAGATGAAGCCCTGAATACCACACTAGGATTCCCTTTGTTTTGGGTTCCAGTCTCTTTCAATCCATATTCAGAAGGTACAGTAACAAAGACTAACTAAACTATATTGCACTCTACGATAGAGTAGTTCGTTATCAGTGAAATCATCATTCCTTTTCAGCCAAAAGGCGTAATATTGGATCGGCTTCTGAAAAGGTAACCCGTGGACCTAGAGCACAAAGCGCACCTGAACATAGGTGTAGTTTTAGTAATTAACTGACACTCCCTTCCACTCCGCCCTAGAGCAGAAGAAGTCACTAGATGATTTCCTACCTTAAAAAAAGGCCACAACGACCAGTTCTGTGCGTCTTGCATCCATCGGTTATTGGACCTCTTTGTGGACTTCCAATGCTACGTCTTCCATTCATCTTCACCTTTCAACCCCATTGACCATCTTTCTGCGAGCAATATGGGCTGCCCTCCTCCTTAGTCGTTCGCTCTTGACAGAGTGGTTGTGGTTGACAATGTTGCATTTTCATTGGCGAGTGAGGCTCCCGCGATGCGTCTCCACTTGTCACGGTTTACGGCGTCTCGGGAACTCTGGACTGTGGAGGTTTGTGTTGCAGGTCTGATGAGGTCTGTCCAACGCGTAGGTTGGCGCCCGCGTGACCGCTTCCCCTCCACTTGTCCCTGGACAACGAGTCGCTCCATGGAGTGTTTGTTGCGAACAACGTGACCGAAATATTTGAGGAGTATGGGGTGCCCACTCCCACTTAAATTTGTGGATTCTGGCCAAATCTTGTACTATCTACTAAATGAACATTTTACTTAATATAGACGTACCAATGCTCTGACAGTTTGAAAGTATAAAACTAAGTAACATAGTAAAAGATTATTGTTCTTGCCGCAAGTCGCCATTACAAAGTTAACTTAATGACCATTTCCACGTTTACTGACCACTGAACAAGTTAATGTGTATCCTAGTTAAATAGATTAGAAACAAAGTGTATTTGCCGCAAATACAGGAACACAGGTGGGTTTTATTCAGTAATAGTCTGATACTCAATCTCTCGCTCCTCAATTATTTGATGACTACCCACCTCAATTGATGATTAAATATAGTTTTCCTCATTAGGACCAAATACCCCTTTTATTTTGTTTTGATATTATGTATTAATCGGCTCATGAAAACAGTGTCAAAATGACATATGTAGGTACCTACACAAACTGTTGATTATCGTGTCCTGTCTTAAATTTTTCATGTTATTTGCATGCATGTAGTTTTCATGACACATAATCCCAAAATAACCAATTAAGTATCACAAACGCCCTCCTTAATTCTTCTTTTAAACATTC
Organism: Mythimna impura; assembly: GCA_905147345.3. Taxonomy (NCBI): domain Eukaryota; kingdom Metazoa; phylum Arthropoda; class Insecta; order Lepidoptera; family Noctuidae; genus Mythimna; species Mythimna impura. Next base: position 12,622,638 of record LR990357.1, on the reverse strand, counting down.
ACAATTTAAACCCTCATTCCACTCTACTTTCTAAGTAATACGCTACAAAAATAATGATAACATACAAAGTCTAAAGGAAACAACTATTTACCAGGAGATACTTTACTAATGAACTAGTGAACAGTACTCAATGTCCAATTAATCTAACTGATATTTAAGACAACAACGTAATGAGTTATTTTGCTAATAAGCACCCGGTACGGCTTTATTAGCGACGATGTTGCAAACCGATTATTTGCGACAATGTAGCTACGTTACTCAGTCATTATGGTACAGGCGACTAAATTATTAAGTGTGCAGGTAAAGGATACTCTAGAATTTTTGTCGTAAGCGCGGTGATTATGTAATAATTCACTTCGCTGAGCATTGTAGAAGTCCTTTGAGCTTCTATGGTCAGTGGTGAATGTTTAAGCGCTGTTTTCTTTTGGTCTGTAGACAATCTGTAAGTAAACCAACAAAAACTATTGTCAAAAACTCTAAAATTGACATTCTCTCCAAAATATCACGTAATCAAACTTTGCGGCAATCTTTATCGTTAATAGAACATCACCTTGTCTAGAACCTCAACTTCCATTTTTACTTTTGTTTGGTGCGAAAGGTTTTCCTCTTGCACTCGAATCAATATAAATTATCCAGCATTTTAATTAATGCATAATATATAATTAACACAAGCATTCTTCTCTTAGAAATTCTGTCACATAGCTTTAAAATCATCAGAGACATCGCATTCTTTCAAAAGAAAATGTACCTAAATATCTTGTTGTCATACCATCCCACTAAACTCCTTAGGCAACTGTACCTACTTATTACAGAATGGGGAAGAAAACGTCTCATTTCAGTGCATTAAAGTCGTGATGATTATTTTAATCGTTTGTCTAACAAAGAGAAACAGCGGATTAGCGGTAATTATCCGAGTCGAGCCGCGACATGACGGTGGTTTGTTCCGCTGTGCTCCTTAGATAATTCTCTTGTCATTTCGAAGAATTTTGACAACTTTTTTTGAGTAGATGATGTGTTTTATAACAAGTTGTGAGTAGGCTGTATCATTTTGTTTCTTGTATAAGTTTATCTATATTTATAAAAGGAAAAACTCAGTGACTGACATATCAAGACGCTCATTATATCAGAGTTAAAAACTAAAGCTAAAATTGCAAAACATTTAGGATTAGATATTGAGAAATGTAGAACTAAAAACTTAAAGAAAGATTGCATTGACTATGTGGCATAGGTACTAGATGAGGTGTATGCATGGGTGTCACCAATCTTCGTATTTATACACAATAGGTGAAAAGCTTAGGTCGATAAGTACTCGTACCTACATACCTACCTACCAATTTTATAAAGATCATAAAGTTGGTGCTATTCAATAAACTTAATCAAGCCTTTATAAACTTTATACCCTTCATAAGCTTTAGAACCTAATGGCTGCCGGGTATCATAAGTTAATTTATAATTTATTATAAGGTAAAGCTTGCCCCACACAGAATTTAGGAACTGATATAGGAATGAGGGAAATATAACAGTGAGGTATTTAAAATAACAATTACGTAAAATATCACCAATATTGATGTATATACTAATACTGCACTACAATATCCTTTAACAGACTGCTTTATTTATTCCTTTATTAGAAACGTGTTTTAAAATAATACACTACCGTAACTCCAGCCCCCAAGATGCAAGCGCCGCGTAGTTTGGGGACCATGCATGAGAATTTTGTTAAAAATACAAAATGTTATTAGTATCCATGCGATATTTATTTTTTATATTTAGAACATAAAAAATAGTATCCCACCGGTATCTGAAACGGTCCAAACTACCCGTAGTCAGGGTTCCAGAGAATGGAACCGCCTACGAATTATTATTATTTATAGGCTCACGATTCACTAATATCTCACGTAATGATAAGCGATGATGTGGTCGACGGTAGAGCACGCGTGCCTAAAACTAACCTATTTACTTTTGACTTAAAGATATTTCCCGATAGCTTCAACCTAGAGGAGGTTGTAGCTATCGGGAAACACATACTCCGGTCACTCCTTAGCTGTACGCACAATGGAAGTGTTGCCAAAACGTTTTGTGCTCATAGGTGGGCATCATTATCAGCCATATTTAGTCTATGACAGCCAGGCCATCTTATTAAATCTTCGTGCAAACTCATTCAGCTCCTAGTTTCTCCATACAACGACTGAAATAAGTCATTTACTAATCAGATACTTTGATCAGCTGAATAAAGATATCCACAAAATGTTACGCATAAGACTGGCAGCTATCGCAAAGCTTCTGAACTATCGTAAATACTGTCAGTATCATAAGTATATACATACAACCATAAATAACTACCACTTAACCTATTTACTTACTGTAGATATTATACTAAGATTGTATCGACTACCATTGCAATTACATAGGACATCAATATTCAAGGTTAGGATACATAATTTGACAACGATCTTTCTGATTTGTTTGTCTATTGAGAAAACTAAGGTACGGTCCGGACTAAGCGTTTCGCTTCGTCGTTTATACCGCGTACATCGAAGGACTGGAACAAATTGACTGCTGCGGTCTTCCCGTCCAACTATAATTTAGGTGTCTTCAAGGCTAGAGTGAATAGGCTCTTAATAAACTAGTACTTGACTGCGATCCCACCTGATGGTAAGCAGAGATGCAATCATTGCGCCTCACCATCAATGATTGCATCTCTGCTTACCATCAGGTGGGATAGCAGTCCAACACTGGTTTATAACAATTAAAAAAAAAAACAACACAAAACAAGCGATGATGATGTGGCCGACAATGGAGCACGCTTACCTAGAAGTAACCTATTCACTCTTAATTTAAAGACCCCTAGTTTGTAGATATCAGGAAACATAGGTGGATCTTTTCGAAGAACCCCGCACAGTCCAGCAGCCCTTCACGACGTTCTTAAGATCTGTTTTACTAAATCTCATTTCATTGGCATCTTGATCTTTCACATTGTTTTAAGTGGAATGCGGATCGAATACAATACAATTGGCTACAGAGTGATCATCCTTTAAAGGCAGAAACTGAAAAATCCTGCGAACTGGGGCCTAAGAATTTCCACGTATTCATATTTTATGTAAGTACTATAAGTAATCCTAACTCTATAAAGAATATTTTTCTACCCACGAATGAACGAATTCAATTACCTGTAAATCCTGAAATTTCTTCCTACATATCATTATACCAAGTTTTTGAAAATAACTTGTCGCTTTTGTTAAACTACACGGCCCACATCAGCAAAAAAAAACCCTTTTTTTTAGTTTGTTTACTTTTTTTGCATATATAGGCAGTGTCAAATTTAGAAACTATTTAGTTTTTGATACTTAATAGTCACTTATGTTTTTCATTAGCATGCGGATGTAACACACTCCAACGTTTTTGTCATATTTGGCAACAAACGTATCGAGTCAGTCTTCCTGGCAAGCTTTGCTGAGGTAGTCAATACAACAATAAAATTCTAAGTTACGTTTTACCGAGATCGCGCCTGTTTCAATGATTCCACATATTGTCCAATTGTATAGACAGTTGAAGTACAAAACTACACCAACTTTACATCACAATATCCACTAAAATCAATTTGCGAATAAATAAAAAAAACAGCCAGTGAACATCACTCCTGCCAGTGAACTTCACTCAAAAAAATCCCGTCAAAAACTCTACCGGCAGTCCCTAAACCTCTAAATTCAAATGATCATTAAAAAAAAAAATGCAGTATCAACATAGGCACAGGTAACAAGTGGTAGATTCTAGCACGGTGGTTACCGCGCTCGACGCTCGTGCGGCCCGCCCCGATATTTTCATTACCACTATAAATATAAATACCTAGGAATGAAGTCTTCGCATTGCTGCTTATTGAGGTTGCACCTTAATTATATTTTGCGATAACCGCGCTCAGCGGGTTAAATAAGGAAACTTTAATGGCGAACATTTATTTAGTTTTATGCAGTTGCTTTGTTTTTTCGCTGATTGCAATTTGCAATAGGGGAAATTTACTTCTTTGTTTTTACTTCTTCGATAATTGTAGGTGACTTAAACTTTCACCTGACTTAAATATCACACAGTTTTTGTTTTGAACTAACCTATATTCGTTAACCGTCACATGTTACACAAAACATATTATACTAACCCAGATGTTGTCTTATAAACAACACCTCCACGAACACAGAAAATGACCCAAATAAAGTACTACATAAATAAAAGACAGGCAAGTAGGTATAAAGCTGGTTACATACAGAATCTGTGACAAACAACATGATATGACCACGTTATTCATCCGTGATGCAAAAATAATCGAAACGTGATCGAAAAGCTGTGATCTGATGCAAATGATCGGTGTCACGTTCATACAATAGGCGCCGGGCCAACAATCTTGATCGAAGTAACGCGTCTACCATATTTATCTATGTAATGTTAAGACACCTACGTAGACTGTGAAAAATATTGCGTTCGATTGGTCATACTAAATAGTCATGTCAGCAGATAATTGCAGAAACGGTTAATTTACAAAACTACTCGTAAAATTAAAAATTCGGTTTCTTGACAGGACACTGATGAAATTTCGTTAGGTTTTATTGTATTCAAAAAGATCTTTTCCAAAAAATATTGAGAATCCCATACATTTCAAGATGTATAAAAAATACAATAATTATTTACAATCTTACAATAATTTAGTGACAGTCACAACGGTCTACAGTTATTGTTGGTTTTCGCAACAAAATGGATACTGATCACAACAACAGTTGTTAGTCCTTTCTAAATGTGAAAAAAACATGTATCATTTGCTCTGAGAATTGTTAAACAATTAGTATAAAAGAGTATAATTCATGAAAAGGTGCCTTTTATAACGAGTTGGATATTATTAGTACATACGAGTACCTTTATCAAGAAGAAGGCAAAGAAAAATATTTTTATATTTTTCAAATTTTAGTAATAACAAAGTATCAAAACTTGTCTATGAGAACGTAACAGAAAGTTCTACTACAACGTTGTATAAATGAATTGAACTTCCTACAAGCAAAACCGTTGACTACGTTAGTTATTCGGTAACACATAATATTTACCTATCTGCTTAAAAAATTCAGTACTCGCAACTGCCTGATAATAAACTAGTTTATTCACACTGCTCCATTCGTATAGAAGTCTCTACTTCTATAGAGTGCAACAGTGTGAATAAAATGACAGAGTTTTGTTATACACCCCTCTGGGTATACTAACAAAACTCTGTCATTTTAAGCCTTTTGTTTTAGTTGGAAATTCATCAAATAACTTCACCTGCTCTAGGTGGGGCGAGAGGGAATGTCAGAATTTTAACTACTTAAACCTTTAGGGTAACTATTTGAAACAATTTCGCAACCGGTTATACAAAGCCTTGTATTCTAGATGGAGCTGCTTAATTTATGATGCCTTGAAGAAAACTATTGACCTGTAAATAATCACGGATTACCTAGGTGTCTGTAGTTTAAATGATCATCAGCTATGTACACGAAAACGAAAAACATGAAAAGATCCAGGATATTAGACTTCACTTGTGTAGGTACTGTCTGCTGTGTCTTAATCTTTAAGTAGTTTTTCCGAGGAGACGTACATATCTTGACTAGCTTCTGCCAGCGGCTTGGTCCACATGAAAGTAGGTTTCTATATACAAACTTTGGACCCTCGTTTCATTCCCTTAAGGGGTGAATTTTGGAAAATCTCTTGTGCAAAATTTCTCACTTCTTGTTCCTGTAGTTTTGGCTGTGCGTTGATATGTCAGTCAGTTACTCCTTTTATATATATCTTGATTTTGAAAATCTCTACTTCTCGACCATGATCTCTTTCACCATTTTTGCAATTCTACTGAGAAATTTAATCAGTCACAGGGTGCTCAGCTATTGATCTCTATAAAATGTGTTAAAAAGCAACTTCATAAGCCAAAAGACAGACAGAACTATTTAGAAGACTTGTATAGAGTCGCTATTTACCGCACATGCAATAAGTAATTCAATTGCTTCGTATCTATTAAAACATACAGAGGCTGTCACATCTGTTATGTAAACAACATACTTGACGATGCTAATTTTATAGATAACGCAAAGTTACGTGCATTCTAAGAGAAATCGGACGAGAACCGACGTCCGTATATCATATTATAATAAAATGAATAAGCTCTGGCCGGCGCGTCGCCAACTTCTGGAAACATCGTCATCAAATATGTTTTCCAATTACATATTCAGACTAAGCCTATTTCTTGATATGATGAGGATGGTCCGCATTATCATCATATCAACTTATAGACGTCTATTGCTGGAAATAGGGTTCATCCAAGTATCGCCACCGCGTTACAGATAAAAGAGGTAACCGACCAGTAGTAAACCAGCGATCTAAGTGTGCGTGGTTTGTTAGTGTGAGTAATGCGTATCCGTATTGGTATCTTACCTGTAGTGGTGTTAAAGAGTGGGAGACGAGCGGCGACTCTCGTTCTAATGCAAATCGGGAACTATTTCCTTTCCTCTCTAGCTGTTCCGTGGTCGCCACAATGATCTGTCCTGTGTTCCTCTTATCTATTGGACTCCCGCGGCCTTTATTCGGTCATCAGTCCACTGTGTGGGTGGTTTTCTAACGCTTCGTTTTATGAACTTACTTGGAGTACAATCCGGATTCATAAACACAAGGCTTTAATAGTCTCAAAACTTCTGTTTCAGTTGTTTTCAATTTTATTCAAATGTTTAAACTCGACACGTTATTACAGAATGTCGTATCAAGCAATTCCATTCGCTATGTTACCAATTAGGGTCTTGCTTATGCACTGGAGAAAACCGTAACAAAACAAATATATAGATGCAAATAAACAAATACATTGTTATTTTATGTGAATGGGTTCTACTTATATCTTCCATGCTACAGAGTTACGCCTTGAACAGCTTCCAGGAAAACCTGAAGAAAGAATTCTTCAAAAAAATAGAAGAGATAAAGCACCTGTGGTACCCCTTTTTTGGGGTCGAAAATCATCAATGATTTACCTGTGTTACTTCAGTTGCCCTGTGCGTTTCAAGGTCGTGGTAATTATTTCGAACAGTCCTGACAGGCATCGGCCCAAAGGGGAACCGTCAAACTAGTGGGTGCACTAATATTGCCGGTGTCCATAGGCTACGGTCACTGTGACTTACCATGAAGTGCTTGTTTGCAACTCTTATGACATTAATAAAGAAGAGAAAGAGAGAGAATGAGGTCTAGAAGAAAATTAATCTAAAATTCACAGTAAATTTTGGTTTTGCTACAGATTCCACAACCGCGTAACGGTCTGACTGTAGATACTTTATATTCCTTGCACATTAAATGAGTTACAAAATCGTCACAAATTACCTTAAAGATTTGACTGTGAGATGAATTTATGACGGGTCAACAGCGAAGATTTACTTAATTCGTCGTGGAAAGTTTCCAGCCCAAGTACCCACATTGTTCCAGCGTTCGCTTTGCATATCGTTAGTATGGGTCTGTATAAATGTAGAGTGTGTACTAGAACATCCATCTATTAACTAATCGTATAGTTTTACACAAATACATGCTATTTACTGTGCCCTTAATAAACTAGAACGTGAGGATTAACTTGGTAATAAGGAGGCTATAAATAGGAAATCCAGGTGTTTGTTGTTCTGAAAACATTAGTTGTTTGCGTTTTCATCAACTTGTTACGGTAGGTACATTCATCATCATCATCATCATTTCAGCCGAAAGACGTCCACTGTTAGACATAGGCCTCCCCCAAATGTCATCCCAATGTCGCCACGTTCCTGTGCGTCTCGCATCAATTGAATTCCCGCAACCCTCACCAGGTCATCGGTCCACCTTGTAGGACGCCTACCAACGCTGCATCTTGCGGTACGCGGTCGCCACTCCAAAACCTTTCGGCCCCAACGGCCATCTGTTCTGCGAGCAATGTGCCCTGTGCTCATTGCCACGTTGGTTGTAGTGTTTTTATTAGAATCATGCATTACCCTCTGTATTCTATTTACTGTCTCTAAAACCCGTAACTAGGTTTTAAAACAATAAGCTCTTTAAACCGTAGTGATAAAGTCCATCCTAATAAATTCGAGCCAAATCTCGAGTGATGTTTTAACGGTTGAATGCTGTTGATTGTCGTCGAAATCGTTCCTACGCTAATCGGAGCGGGAATCACTGTTGCTTCGGTGTCCAAACGCCTAAAATGCTGCTGCTTTCAATTAGAAATTCAATTATTATATCTTTTCGGGGTGTGGGTTTGTGGATGAGCAGAACTAGAAAGTTACTAGAGAGTTGTTGTATCCAATAATGTTTTAAGTAGGCACGTTGTGCGATAATTATAAAACTTATTAAAGCTCCAACCATTTTAAAATGATTTCCGTTGTACCTAATAGTGACCATTTTTTCTATTTTTTGTATCATATTACGACTTTATAATAAAAATAAAAACTAATATTATAAAGAGGAAAGATTTGATTTTTTGTTTGTTTGTTTAAACGATTAAACTACTTGACCCATTTCAAAAAATTCGTTTTCCGTTAGAAAGCTACAATTTTACTGAGTAACATAGACTAATTATTTTCTACTTTCATGCGGGCGAAGCTGAAAATAAACGCTTCGAATCTTGAATTTTTTGAATCGACAATGTGCTCACCATACTCCACCAAAAGCAACATTTTAGCGCTCTCCCGTCCCGCTAGTAAGGGGCCCGCATATCCGCCATATCCTAATTGAGCCCATTCCGTCGCGCTAAATAGTCCAGATTGGGTCCCCACAGGGATTGTTATCTGATTCAACGATTCCACTGCGAACGTTAATGCAATAAGGATGTACACGTCTACATTTGTTCTCTAACACGGGATATTGAGTATTAGAATCGTATTATTGTCTATTATTTAATGACGAAGTGTCGTTCACGCCCGGTCTCGTTTAGGACTTAAGTGGACGGTCGCCGTGATTTAGATTCAATTTCCTTTTTTTTTGTTTAAGGATTTGATACAAAAAGCAAGCATCAGCTTTGTCTGTGTTTTTGTTACGATTATTGGGTATTAAAGAATATCTTCTTTTTTAAGTTATCGTTTTCTGGCTAAAGTCGTTAAACTCTTTCGGATTTGTCACGATCGATTTACAATATTGTTAATTTCTTTGTTGCTGATAAAAAAGTAGATCTGTGTTTTTCAAACTGGGACTGTTTTATCGGAATCATTGCAATTTAACATACGTACGTTATATATGGGAGGTTCTTCATACCTGTCGACAGTCGATTAGTACAAAAAAGTGTAACAGAGTGGTCCTATATTTCGTCCACTCTGTCACGCAAATAAAAAAAAACGTAAAATATTATTATTAGCCCTTGAATATAAAGTATGTATTTTACTAATAAACTTACAATAAAAGAAAACTAAAAAACAATACGATATTTACATTAGTTTTCAAGTTATAGTATAATTTCGATGTCAAGGCTTGAGTGCTTTAACACCAGCGATTGCATCACTGCTTACCATCAGGTGGGATCGCAGTCAAACACTAGCTTATATCATATTATATAAATTAAAAAAAGAACAACTCATATGCCAAAGCTTGCGGTTCCATGTGAATATCTTTCCTTGGCTACCATCGCAATACCCAGGAACTTGCTTCAATAACTAACATTAACGAACTACGCATTACTCAAATGAAAACTGTCACACACAAAGAAACAAACTCCAAAAGTTAAACACGATCTCGAGCGAGCATCCAAGTGTAAAAAGTCTCAAAAATTTCGCTCCCATTATAAAAAAGCATATTGTCGAATATCGGACCTGATTCTGAGGGCTCTTCATACAATATGCTGGCCTCATTATAAGGGCCCTTTTGTCCTTAGGACCAGTTCTTTACAATAAGTGTATCAAATCAAAGTGCCCCTCATGAGTTTCTTTATTCATGACCACTTCATGTCACCCCAAGACTTAACTTTAGTTTTTAATTAAGGGAATTGTCTTTGTTGAAGGTTTTGTCCTTGGACGGTTACCGTGTGATTCAGTGGACAATGATGTTAGTGTTTTTTATCAGAGAAATAGTATCACCTTGTTTATAAAATGAGTACATTTGGAGCGACTTTTAACGCTACATAGGTAATAAAAATTCGAGAAGAAGGAACAGGACTGGGTTTTTAGTCAGTAAAAGTCTGAAACTATCTCTCGCCCCGCCCAAGAGCGGGATTTGTCAGATGATTTTCCCACCTAAAAAAAAAATAAAGTCTTGCATCGCGGTATTAGATTTCTCCATAGATATACAATATTAGTTTTAGTATAATTATGCGAAACCCGAAACACGTGTCTAGTATTTTTATGTAAAGAATCTATGTACAAGATTTCATAACCATATCATGAAAAATCACAAAGTTATAAACTTTTTATGTCAACAAAAATACATAGTCACCGGGCCATCTAGGCGACTGCGACTGAGGGGTTGTTTTGCAATTGAACCCAGCTGTTTGCTGGCTGTACTTAGTGTCGGTGGTGTCCAACTTATGACCTTTTTAAATATTTTTGAGAAAAAATATAACATGGTGTAAAAACTAAAGGAATCTATTCAGTTACTGATTCTGAACAAACTATATTCAGGTTTCGCATAAACTAAAAATAGTAAATATACTACACCCATGGTTGGAGGATCCTCTCTTTTCAACGGAGGTATCCATATACCTCAGTTGAAAAGAGAGAGGATCCGTGACTTTACACCCTGTTCCGCCTACCCCTAAACATTTATTATTATGTGGTTGTTGTGTCCCACTGCAGGGCAAAGACCTCCTTTCTATTCTTCCACTATTCTATGTCCTTAGCTACATCTGGCCGATCCTTTAAGTTGAAGTCCAACTCATCACGCCATCTCCTTCTGGGCTTACCGCGTCGCCGGTTCCTGTCAGTGGTTGCCTTTAATTTTGTTGCGATATACGGCGAATATGGCCTGTTCAGTTCGATTATAAATTGGCGGCTGAGTTGCCCACGTCTGGGATTTGTATTTTAGAGCAAAGTATACTGTTCCATATGCGGGCTGTAATTTTGACTCCGAGAATACTTCATTTCATCGCTGGCATACCCCGAGTGTAGACTTTTGAAGTTTTGTTGATGACCAAGTTTGTACTCTATAGCTGAAGATCAAAGAGATGTCAGCAAGGACCCAATAGGGCCGATGCTCGCCAAGGTCAGGGGAACGTTTAGAAAAGTTACCGGTGGTCATGACCTTGGAACGCAAAGAGCAACTGAAGGAATTTAGTCAGTAAAAGTTTGACACAGCCTCTTGCTCCACCCTAGAGTGGGAGAAGTCATTTGATAATTTATCACCACAAAAAAGCGACACTGGAAAAATTAGACCAATTAAATAGTAAGATATAGAAGTAAAATTCAAGTCGTGGCTCGCCTTTTGGTCACCCTTCGTACAAGCTAGGGATATTCGTACAAGTATAGGCGATGATAAAGTTACTTTCGATTGATCAATAAACACTTAATTGATTTATTAACTAAACAAGCGGGCTACTGGTGGAGGCTCTAAGTAAGCAATTATTATATTATCTATGTGTAGCGTGATTTAGGCAATCATTTTTAATTTAATTTATTATCTGAATATTTCTGATTAATAAACTACGTCTCTATCAGGTCCATTTTTAACCGACTTCAAAAAGGAGGAGGTTATAAACTTAGTTTGCACGGTAAACACTAATAAGTATTTTTATTTTGTCTGCTCTGGTGACATAAAAATACAGTCATTATAATCAGCTTTGTAATTTTCCCACCTGGACTCAGGCCTCCTCTCTAGGAGAGGGAATGGGCCGTAATCCACCACGCGGGCCCAGTTCGGGCTGGTGGATGTCACATGTCTTCGAGTTTTTGGTTCTAGGACATGCTGGTTTCCTCACGATTTTTTCTTCACCGTTTTGAGAGCAGTGGTGATGTAATAAATTACACAAAGTAAAGCGCCTGGCTGGGTTTGAATCCGTGACCTACAAGTTGTAAGTCGAGGCAGTTTACACAGCAGTGGTGGCTCATACTGCTCCGACAAAAATACAGTACAATAATTAATATCTTTCAATTTTTCTGTCAATCAAAGGAGGTTTTACTATCCTACCTGCTTTCAAAACCAATATTTTCAGCCTAATCAACTGCCGACAAAAAAAAAATAGCACGAAAAACACGCAAATCTCTACTTCCTAGTATTCCTGCATGACCTGATAATCACACACTCCGACGTTCCCAGCCCAGCAGCTAGAACCTAGACGGACTATAAGCACCTACGAAGCTTACTAATTATCAGGTGTTTCCCGACTCACGATCCGTGGACACGACAGCCGGGTTACACCACCCTCTCATTACTTTAACTAGCGATTACGGACAACTTAACTGTTGTTTAAAAATATTTTGTGGAGTCGGTCTTGGAATGATGGGATGGGTTCTAAATGGGATCGATTAAGGAATGTCTGGAGAATAGAGTTAAGGAAATTAAGTATGATGTGTTTGATTTGATGACACTGAAATATTTTGAAATCATCATCGATTTTAGGTAACATTGCTCCAACACTATTATTATATACTTTGTTGCCCACCTTAAAACAGGATAAACATATACAAAAATAAGTGTACAATAGGCGGTCTTATCCCACAGGGTAATTTCTTACAGACAACCTTTGGATGGATTGAATTAAAGGAAAAGATTTAGAGCTGTCAGTGTACAACAACATAAATAATATAAAAAATAATACAATAAAAATATAGAATATATAAATACTATACCAAATAATATACTACACATAACTAAAATATACAATTGAGACAGGTGAAGAAAAATAATGCTCCTTCACCATTAAGTAATTGAATATTAAGAAAAAAGCAGAGATTATAAGAATTCTAAAGAAGAAATAAAATTACATTTGTAAAATTTAAAAACGATTTCCACGATAAGAATACTTTGCACCTATGATGAATTTCCACGGTATTGATATTTGTTGGCTGCAATCTCTTGAACATACATAAAAAGAGAGGTAAATCAAACAACAATATAAATAGTAATATAGAGCAGTGTACATTTTTTATTAAAAAACCAACACGCCCAATGATTTTATTTACATTTACATAATAAATAAATTAAAAATACAATAGAACATAAACATTTTCTTAGAATCAAGCTCGCCTACGACTTTATTGTCAGTAACGGCTATAAAAATAATATAATAACATTGATTTATAAGTTTTATGTTGATACTGAATGAATATTTTGCTTTAGTCAAGCGTTACTTCATGCATAGTGTGCGGTAATCTGATCTACTGCGAAAAAAAAATAAACACAAAATCTGCACGGAATTTTCTCGAAGTTTTCAGTAAACAAATGAAGTAACAAAAGTAAACAAAGCAAACGTACATTAACTATCATTTAAACCGTTGACGGAGTAATTATTGGTTAGGAGGTCAAATTAGCAATCATTTGCGGGCTGTAATGAATAAACCTGTTGCATTATTCTGCAACAAATTGGTACAATAATTCTTTTTTGCTGTAAGTCATTTCGTAAACAAACATTGTAAGGAATTGGGCAATCAAATCATAAGCTAATTAATATTTGAGAGCACAAATAATACTACCTATTATAATTTACTAATTACACTTTTTAATAATATACAACATCAACCACGTTCTAAAAAACACTCGCAAACATAATAATTATCCACGGTTGGTCGCTGCACTAAATCATCGTCCGTTTTGCTAATTACAAAATAATTGCGCATGTTAATTTTTCACTTACGAAAGCGGATGCGGTACACACATAAGCGTTGAAGAACACGGTCGTCCGTGCAAGTCACCGTCGCGTGATTCCCCCATCACTTCATTGTTTACACAACCATTACTCACTTAATGAGCCCACTAATGAGACTTCGTGACGGTGTAATTAATGCTCGCGACCTCAAATCATTTGTTGACCGAGTCATTTAAAACGTTCAGGATTCATTACGCGCTTTTTGGCCCCAATGTTACTAAGTTGGCACAGTGTGCGCGATATATGCGTGTGTTGTATTATCATCGGATTTTGAAGATGGTTTCGGAACATTGATATTCAATGAAGCTAGTTTAATTAGATTTTTTCTTTTTGTTATCTATTGGCTAATGTAAAGATCAAAAGCCACTAAAAACTTTACTTAAATACGTAGATTCAAAAGCTCCATCGCTTTGGTACTGATTGATAACAAGGCAACATTCTAAAGCGTAGAAGTAGCTTCGACAAACTTTTGTCTAGAAAAGCAATTTCCTTAGCGGCTTTGTTCGCAGTGAGCTCGCTTACAAAGTGGGACAACAGTGGCGTTTTAATAACAGTGGCTGGTATGTCTCTCGACTAATAGTCGTAGGATCCAGCTAACGTTTAATTGGTGTATTTATCGCAATTACACGCATCCATGGTTTGAGGGCGAGTGCGAACCGTGATAACAGATTTCACTTCTGACCCGAGTCAGCTAGAAATGTAATTGGAAATTAATTCATTGTCTGAGCCACGACCTCGCTACAATCTCGACGCCGATAAACTCTTTATAAAACATTTTTTTGCATAATTAATTCCTATAAAATGTGCTATTGGCACGTTCGTATTGTTACTCAAAATGAAAACCTTGAACGTTGAAAAAATCCTCAGTCAACAGCAACAATGGTCGCGAATTTGTCATTACCGTGGAACGTGACTGAAACCCAAACACCGGCCGCGCCGCGCGCCCGCGCACCCGCGCACCACCACGCATGTCTCGTTTATTTTAATATCACCCTGATTTTTTACTCTTTTCCGTCAATTTTGTATTTTTTTCATGGCGACCTTTCTGTTCTGACAACGTGACACCTTTAACGGATTTTTCACGTACTCTGATAAATAAAGTATTCAGGCGCAGTTTATCGGAATGTTCAAGTACGTGAAGTGGATTAGCATAAGTCCTTGTGATCTACATAGCAAGGCGCATGGAAAGCGAGCTTGCGAAATATCACGTAAACACTGAATACAGAGCTGATGAAACTTCCATAATCGTCCACGAGTAACCCTTACTAATAGAAAAACTTTTCTTGTGTGTTCGTAATTGAGTTTTTGTTAAGAAAATTAGATATGTTTGAAGAAATCTTTTGATTGATGGGATCCATGTCATGTAGAGCTTCGCTTATTTGATATTCTAATGTGGCCGGGACTCACACATCACCTATAATTATGTTTATTTGTTTGTAAGTCTCTGTAGCTTCATCAATTATATAATTTGTATCTACTATATATGTTTAGATATTTAGGTGTTCAATGAATGATATCTTAATTTTTAATCTTTTTGTTTCATGTACTGATCCATGATGCCATTACCTAATAGTATGAGTAGGTATAATTATTTATTTATTACGCACACATACACACACACTATGGTATGAAAGATTTTTCTAATAATGTTGCTTTAAATTATTATTTGCCACACGTAATTCAGAACATAAAATCATCTGTTGCACCCTAAATATGGAAAGAATATGAAATCGAGACTAGAATTGGCTAAAATACTCTGTTTATGGGAATGTCTGCAGATTAAACTAGATTATTGGTAATTTGCGTTACGGTGCTGTTCGAGAGGATGTTACCTTCATTCTCGATTCGATAACTCGTTTGAAAAGCATTTTTTATAAATATCCAGGTCGTCGGGACGGATTGAATCTAAGAAGGAAAATTTAGTTCAATAAGTGTATTTAAGACGAGTCATCCCGAGGAAGGCGCGCCTCGTACACCTGTTAACTCCAACATTTTTCTTAGAACAGCAAACAGTTTTTATTTCACATGCTAAATACACATCGCCGCCACAACTTTGATGTCATTTAGCGAAAACAATGGAAAGATCTGCGCGCTCACGAGCATGCTAATTCCTACATTTTATTTAAATAAACTTATTCTTATTATAAACGTGTCCTATGTCCAACTGCTGTTAAAATTTATAATGCTATTTTTACGTTTAAATGAGTCATGTGGGATCTTTGAATGGGTTCTTTACACTTGGCATCGATTCATTACTTATCGCTTGATTTGTCATATACATACATAAGTGACACGTTAAAAAGTCGTTTACCTTTGGCTACGTTCATTTGCTGCTGTGTCGTCTGCATGGTTGTTATGTGATTTCTATTCCGTTATGAAGATGAGGAGTGTATCGCTTCGTCTCGCATGTAACGCTGTCCGCGATGTAACCGCCTTAATCCACGCGCGATTTGCATCGGCGTGCCTTATGAGCTTTCCTGGCAGTTTTCGCCATCATAAAGTGATCAAATAAGTTATCAGGCGCGACTATAAATCAGCAGCTGTGGGACTTTCCCTCTAGCGTCGTTACGATTCTCTACGCCGTCTTACGCGGCGCGTTTCTGTCGTTTTGCCAGCTTTTTGTTTGGCGCGTTTATGCTAATACGTAATGATGGGTTTCGACTTCCCGGTGAGGCATTAACGTGTGGACTCACACCGTAATACTAGCCATCATTGAGCCCTACAACCGTGTACCTCCATTATAGTACTGCACGTTCCACTTTATAGCTGACAACTCAATCTTCCTTCTTTGCGGATGTCGTCTGTGCTGATATAGAACCAGATACAAGTGTGATTGCACTCTAATTTGGTGATACGTCACACTTCTTTATCCATCAAACCGTCATTAAGATGAAATCCTTAATTAGAATTGACAACAAAATCGTTTTTATATCTCACTCCATAAAACCAGGTATATGAACTGGGTAAATATGTTGTTTGCACACGCGATATTTAACGATACAATTTAAAATTCAAAAGTATCGCAGGTGCTGCTAAGTATCTTGTTTTATAGGGTAATGAAAAAAGGTCTTGTTGAACCGCTGGATGATACTGCAATCGGAAAAAATGTAGGTAGGTATAGGGGTCTGAGATCATTGGTATGCGAATTACGAAGAGTTGAACAAAAGACATTATAGCATCCTGTTCCCGCGACACCACTTCAAGTCTTATTATTAACCTAATGACAAAAATTTATAGCTCCTTAAATTCGTCGTGCTGCAAATATTAAAGTTCTTTTTTTACGAAGGGAAATGAGAAGGCTTCGTTCAGTTTTGGAGTCGTATTGGGAGGTATGTTATGGTACCACATTTATTCTTTGGGCCCGGCTGTTGTTCATTCAGTTCGGCTGTAAAATGTTGCGGCCGCAAAGTAATTGAACTGTTATAAAAATGTATCATCAATTTGTTTATTTTTAGCACACTTGTGTTTTTATGCTAAAGGAATGGGAATGTTTCCGGTACCTGAGGTCACTTGTATAAATGAATAAAGTTGAGCTTCTAAGGATAAATTAAGCCATGCGTAGACTTTGTAATGGGTGGGCTAATTCCACGTGGAATTCAAATAAATTATCCTGGAACCTTTTTATTTGATGCTCCTGCTCATGCTCCCTCCAACTTGACATCACAGACTAAGCAAAACAGGGTTACGCTCAGTAAAATCTTATATGAATGACAGATAGCAATCAGATAAACGGAGTCAATTCGTCGGGATTAAGTGTGAAAATGGAGGTACCCTAAGGTTCAATTTTAGGTCTTTTTATTTGTAATTTATATTCTATTAGAGATATTTTACTAAAATAATATAAATTATATAATTACTAGCGACTTGCCCCAGCTCTGCTCGGGTACTAGAAATCTTTGAAATTCTCGGTTTTTATCTACTATATTGTAAGCATGTATTAACTAAAAAAATTAAGAGTGCTGTCTATGAGTGGAAACCACATGAAAATCCGTTCTAGTTATTAAATTTATCGCGTACTTACATTCAGACAGACCGACGCGGTTAGACAGTAAGTATTAAGCTACTTGACCTGTTTGCTAAAATTCCTTAGTATTTAAAACTAGTTTATAAATAAATACAAAATTACGTAGAATTATTTAAAAACAAAAAGCAATCTACACGTCACTTCTCACCTATAAATGAACAGTTCACCGCTTTGGCAGCACATCGCACATCGGCGATAATACCACAAATTAATGTGTGCGATAAATTACCGCAGGTGAATTAAAACGAGACATTTCTATAGACTCTTAACAGTTTTTCAATAGCTTTTTACTTTCATTTTCATATTTGACTATATTTATATTCCTTAACTGAATAATTGCATACAATTTTGGGTTAATTTCCTCTAAAGTAAAGTTGGTAAATTCAATTTTCGTTTCAAAAAGCCAACCTCGTATATTGGTTGATGAACAGGTTTTCGAAAAAGGTTCTTGAATAGTGTCATGTGTTGTGAGGTCTTTATTTAGTGTTTTTATGTTGCAATTAGGTAGTTATCGCGTTAGGTATGTTGGAAAACGGCGCATGCGCAGTGGGCGGGGTACGGTCACCGAACGAACGACGCCATCTTTTGATTCACTCAGATTTGAATTCATTCACGTTTTTATATCGGAATTATGTAGAGTCCTGTTTTAAAAAAAAAACTTGTTTTAAATAAGGCTGGTTTATTTGTTTATGATGTATATTGATAATGTAGGCGTTAGTATGAAAGAAAAATTCCAAAGATTGTCTTCTGGAACTTTGAAATAATAGCTGTTGATGTTGATACCAGGCGCGCCGGCTTCTAGAAAACCTCATGGGTGCTCATGCTCATTTGATGACTCGAAAAAGTGGCGAAAGGCGATTACTGATCTGTTTCTCAGGGGTGCTCCGGCACCCACTGTTTATTTCTCATGGGTGCTCGAGCCTCCGAGCACCCACGGAGCCGGCGCTCCTGGTTGATACAATATAACTAATATAGTCCTGTGTTTCCTGATAGCTACAACCTGGGGGACGGGTGTCTTAAAATCGAGAGTAGGTTACTTCTAGGCAAGCGTACGCCATCTTTGACCACATCATCGCTTACCATTAGGTGAAATAGTGGTTAAGCGAAAGCCTATCTTTAATAATAAAAACTAAATTTTTTCGGTAGTATAGGTACCTACCTTCAATATTGCTATTTTCTTGTGTCCTTATCTATATATAAAAGGAGAAACTGACTGACTGACATATCAACGCACAGCCGAAACTACTGGGACTATGAACGTGAAATTTTACACTGGGCTTCGTTTTATTCCGTAGGCGAGCAGTAAGAGAGGAATTTCCAAAATACGGGGAGTATTTTGGAAATTCTAAGGGGATTTTTTTTTTAAGGTGGGAAAATCATCCAATGACAAATCGCGCTCTTGGGCGGAGCGCGAGAAAGTGTCAGACTTTTACTGACTAAAAACCCACTCCTGTTCCTTTTTTGCCTTCGTCCCAGGGCCCCGGGTTTCGCTTTCACACTACTCGTGGCCCCAGTAGGCTTCGATCCTGCTGGGCCCCTACGATTTGCTGACATCTTCCTAAGGCGCGCGTGAACAATACGCGCCGTCGACGACTTGGGCTCGGTCCGGACGGTTACCAGACGGTCGGATGGCGGGCTACCCATTGCTCGCCATCCGCGAAACTTGTGTCCAAAGTTTGTATGGAGAAACCTACTTTCACGGACGAAGCCGCTAGGAGAAGCTAATCACAATATATTTGGGGTCGGCACTACATGTCCTTTACTTCTCCCATATTTCCCTCCTATTGATCATCTCTGAATGAGGAAGTAGGTACTCTAGGAATTACTCTGTATCAGCCCGAATTTTTAAAATAAAAAAAAAATATTCCACAACTTTCACACAACGTCATCTAGTCCCAAACTAAACAGAGCTTGTTGTATGAGTACTAGATAACTGATAAACATACTTATATATTTCTAAATACATATATATTATAGATAAATTACACCCAGACAGACAGACCCAGACCAGACCCAGACAGGAGCAGTGGTGGCCGAGTGGTAACGACCCCGACTTACGAATGTAGGTCGCGAGTTCAAACCCAGCCAGGCGCATTACTTTGTGTAATTTATTTCATCATCACTGTTCTCAAAACCGTGAAGGAAAACATCGTGAGGAAACCGGCATGTCTTAGAACCAAAAATTCGAAGACATGTGACATCCACCAACCCGCAATGGGCCCGCGTGGTGTCCCAGCAGTGGGAACATTATAAGGCCGACTATGCTATGCTACACCCAGACACAGAACAAATGATCGTGCTCATCACACAAACATTTGTCCTGGGTGGGAATCAAACCCACGACCCCCGGCGTAGCAGTCAGGACCACTGACCACTAGACCAACTGGCCTGTCGATAATTGGTGGAGTGACATCCCCGTGCCTCGGAAAGTACGCCTTTGTAGGACCAAAGGCGTACTTTCCGAGGCACGGCACGCCTGATCTCTCAACGATCGTGTCAGATTGCCGATTGTCCATCGGTCTATGACACTAAAGGAAAGTGCAACTGTGTTTATGCACACGCTTAATTGTGCACTATAATGTCTCCTGCATAGTTGGCTAATCTCTGTTCAGATTGGCTACCGTGATCGAAGTTCGGTCGGGAGTATTATTTTTATCATTGTCATATAATTTTAACCTTTTTTTTTTTGAGGTGAGAAATCATCAAATGACTTCGCCCGCTCTAGGGTGGAGTTCAAAGCGTAGCAGGCTTATACTTACTAAAACCCACCTGTGTCATTCAATTGCCTCTTTCAAATATTCTCGTGGCCCCAGCGGACATCGCCCCTACTGGTCTTCTACAGTTGTAATACATTATCCCGTACATTAATTTCTTTGATTCAAAAAGAATTTTACTTACTCGTACATCCAAAATTCATTAATTTATCTGTTGTCATTATTTACAGACAGTCACAAAGTCAAGTTATTCACTCCACCAATACTCTGGTTTTAACTTTATATTTGTTCGACCGTATTTATCTCATTGCGCTACAAAATCTGCATTTCAAGCGGGAATCGTCCACAGTCCGAAACTCGGAACCGATGGATTTTTATGCAAATTCCATACAATATGCAGTCGCAGATGGAATGTCCATCACTCGCCCGCTATCGTTTGTTTTTAATTTGAATGTCTAATGCAACTCCTTATCATTTACAAATATGGCCAAATGATATGCGAACAGATACGGAGAGAACCTGAAGTTGTTGCAGGACTTGAGAACCTGTTTGTGTTGTTGACTGTACGTGGGTTACAATATCTACTTTTCTAGTTAATGTTTTTAAAATATAAACAAAAAACTGCTATATTGACAACACGAGAGCTTTGATAAAGTATGGGTACAGTCGCTCAGAGCGACGACATGTAATATAAACCGATTTCCACCTACTTTTCAATATGTGACTCTGGTAAGCCTATAAACGCTTCTTTATTTCAATTTACGTCTCATAGTAGGCGGGCATTATTGAAAGAGCAGTTTCCTACCGAATTCCCGTTGTATAATCAACGCGTTTCTCGCGTATTTTTATTGATTCACCCAGAGCGCTCCCTCCCCACTCCCTGGAGGAAGCTGGGTTGGAAGCTGCCTCCTACCGCGCATTCATAATCGCATCGACACACACGACATTTGCCGCACGCTAAACACCACCTTACCGGTTAACGAATACAGTTGAATTCGTGAAACCGATACATACTGAAATAATGGAACAGAATCGTGCGTTACCAGCCACGAGACATTAAGCGTCATATAAATTACATTAGCATATAAATAAAGTATTTTTGTTGCGTCTCCGGCCGCAGTACTTCTTGGGGCTTTTACGATGTCGGGCGCAGGGTTAACCCGGGACATTTTTGTTCTCCTTTTTAGATAAATCCACGGTCTTAACGACCGTAAGCAAATACATGTTATCGGTATACGTTTATTGCTTATTCGAACTCATAAATAATGCCGATGGAAATATGAAATTAATTTACTTATGAGTAAAAAAGTAAACATGTTAAGATGAAATAGTCGGGTGAACTTATAAGGGCTTGTTACCAGTGCGACGTGGAGTCCAATTATTTATAACATATCTATAAAATGAGGGGAATAATGCTCAAGTAATTTTCTGTTGATCTGTATTAGATTTTCATGTTATATGTGGGTAGGAGCGCCTCTTACGCGATTTTATTACGTTGGAATGAATAAGCAGATATTGTTGGAAAAATTGATTGAAAACCTAAGATATTGTACCTACCTACTAACAGTTTGGACTCAATCATGTATAAGATTCTTATTACTCAGGTATCATAAAATTCCTCAAATAACCCACAAGACTTAACATAATATCTTCACAAATCTCACATTGACCTCCATGAAGGTACCATACGAGTACTTATGGCAAGTTGGAAAAAGCCTGAGCGAAATTCCAGTCAAAATAACCATATAAAAGTGTCTCGACGTCGTAAAAGTTAGCAATATAATGAAACTGTAGTTAAGTGCTTTGCATATGTCATGAATACTCCATTCTGTTTATCATTGCTAAGGTAAAAGTATGTAATCGTTTAGTAGAATAAATATCTTTTACATGAAGACAATTTCAATCGTTTGAAAGGTTCTGGAGTGGCGACCGCGTACCGGGAGATGCGTTGGTAGCCCTCCCACAAGGTGGACCAATGGACGCAAAACGCACAGGACCGGTCATTGTGGGACGCTTGACCTATGTCCTGAAGTGGATGTCTTTGCTGAAATGATGATGATTGATGACATCATCTTAATGAAGTGCATCGCGGCCTTCCACAAGGTGGAGCGATGATTTGGTGAGGGTCGCGGGAATCCGATGGATGCGAGACGCACAGGACTGGTCTTTGTAGGGATACTTGGGGAGACATCTTTCAGCTGAAATTATGTAGGTATACTTAGTCATTTTTCTTAGCTGTCAATTGTAGATATTTGACATTCGTTGCGGATAGTTAGAAGCCTAAACGTCTATGAACTGGTATCGTGGTGTCCAGCAACTGGTACCTACTCCATGTTAATTGAACTGGATCCGGTGGGATTGGAGACAGACCATCTCTATAAAGTATATAACAAAGTCGCTTCCCGCGTCTGTCTATTTCTCCGCTAATACCTTCAAAACCACGCAAAGGATTTTGATGCGGTTTTCACTTATAGAAAGAGCAATAAACGAGGAAGATTTATGTGTAAAATTTACACCCGTGCAAAACCGGGGTGGATCAATAGTGAACAAAAAAATAAATACTTAATTTTGCACAGTAAAGTGTACACAAAAAGAACTAAACACAGCCACAGAGAAAACTAACAATTAAATTATCAACTAAACATTTTCAATCATAGGTATTTCCTGAAACCAAACTATACCTACGTAATTACAGCGACATGAAACACTGAAAGAGGTACAAACACACAACTATATACATAAATATACCTAGTACATATACCTACTGTAAAAGAACGTGCAGATCTGAACGGGGCAGAATAAATGGGACAAACGAGGATAGGAAACGGCCGGGAAGAGATAAAGGGGGCAGTTTGTAAAGCGTAATTATTTCTGAGACAAGAAAAACCATTGTCCGAGGAAAACCAAAGAGTTTCTATTCCACGTTTGCTTTAATCTTTAATATTAAGCTTGGTTTGGGAGACGAAAATGTTTCGTTACAAATCTAATCGAAACTTAAATTATGAAGAAGAAATCATTTTACTTTTTTTTAATTTGTAAAGAAAATAGCAGTAGTGGCGTAGTGGTAACAACCAGGTACCTATATTACTTTGTGTAATTTGTGTCATTACCACTGCTTTCAAAACAGTGAAGGAAAACCTCGTGAGGAAACGTAAACATAGAAGTTCGAAGACGTGACACACACCACCCGCACTAGGATCGTGTAGTGCAATAAAGCCCATTCCCTTTCCTAGAGAGGAGGCCTGGGTCCCAACAGGCTAATATATTATTATGTTCATAAAAAAAGTATATCTGGAAATCGAAATAGGTATTCATGTGATTAGAAAATTCTTTTATTGATAGAAAACGTACACTGTTAAAGAAATCAGAAACGTTTATTTCAAATATACCATTTACAATTACTTTTGAATTGTCAAAATGTCGGTTACCCAAAAAAGTGAAGCTAAATTGCACGATCCAAAGCGTAGATCTCTATGAAGAAGAACGTGCAAGAAATTCCTTGGACACTCTTTTAAATCATATTATGAGTAGTAGGTTAAGGTAACAAGAGTGAAACGACGGGAACAAGCAAGTCTTTAATACAAAGAACATGAGATGACGAACTTTCGTTAGCATTACATACTTACGTATATATTTTATTTAATAATGTAGGTGCTTCTTCGTGGAATCAAATTGACAATTCAACTGGGTGACACGTGGGGCCCCCCTTGCCACCCTCACTAAATTTATTCCCATAGGTATGACGTTCAATCATGGACTTTTTTTCATTTTCCCTCCGAAGATTTTTCCTTACCGACATATGTAAGTGCTACATACGGCGATATTGGTGTTTTGATTGCTTTGAGAGACTTATATGTTAAGAGTGGATAAAATTGAGTAGATTGTAGATCAAATTCATTATCTTAATCAAAAATTTATGGAAGACTAGCTTATATAACAAGATATTATACCAAGAATTCACACTAATGGGATAAGAAAAGAGATAGAAAATTGATTTATTTGCCACAACACAACACAAGGCACGCAAACACTAATTAGATATAAACGAAACAAAAAAGAAGCAAAAACAAAAAAGTGTGCCTCACGGCTACGCCAAAATAGGTCCAGTTCAGTATAAATGCCAGACAACTACTTAGTGCCTGACGCTAATTTTCAACTGAACCTATTCGTGGCGCAACGGACGTAAAACAGTTTCGTAGTGTAATGGATAACGGTGATTCGTACTTAAATAATATAATACATTAAAAGATAAAGAGGATACAATGTTGTAACCCAGGCCATGTTCTACCAGTGTGCCAAATTTCATCCAGTTCCGTTCAGCAGTTGAGGCATGATTGTGTAACAAACATCTAAACATAAAGATTTTCAGATTTATGACATTTGTAGTTAAAAGAAGGATCCAGGTCTGTGGAATTGTTCGAAAGAGTCACCGCGACCCTGGAACGCAAAGGGCAACTGAAGGTACACGCGTGGCATTTAGTCAGTAAAAGTTTCACACGCCTCACTCCATCTCAAAGCAGGAGAAGCCAGATGTCCCATCTCAAAAAAAAGTGAATACTTTAGATATTTGATACTTAGGAAAATAAATATAAAACACACTAATACTTAGGAAATTTTCGGTTCTGGTTTTTAATCAGTAAAAATCTGACACTCTCTCTCGCTTCACCCAGAGCGCGAGAAGTTATTTAATAATTTCTCAGACTCAAACAAAAAGGAATGATTAAGAAATAGGATAATTCCCTTGTCTTCTACAAAGAAAATTTTTAATTAAGTATAGCTTTGAAATATTGACCGTAATTCCAAATAGCTTATAAAAAGCTCATTTATAACAGAATTGCTACTTTAGTCCAGCGCGCTGTTAAGCTGGATGACGAAGGCTTCTGTGCTGAAAACCTATAATAGCTTTCCTTGCTAGCTTATTGCTTCAATCAGGTGTAGATTTAGCACTAACCTTCTTCGTCTTTGCCCTTCAGAAATATGTTTCTGGGAAGCATCATTGCATCATTTTCTAATCTTTCGGGGATTTTCAAAAGCTTCTGAAAGGGTTCTAATCAGAATAAATGATTGACCTTGGAAACTCAGTGTTTGGGTCAAAACCACACCTTGTCGTTAAATTAAAATACGGTTATGGCTATTGTTTATAAATATATCTATTCTTGTATTCGACTTCTTTCTCTCTCTCTCATATTGCACCTACCACTAGTTTTCTCTGCATTAACCAAAGGTTGACTGATAGAAAATGCCTACAGCATTAAGTCCACATCTATGTGTCTTTTTTATGTGCATGAAGCATTAAATAAATAAATATTTATCGTCTATCTAATTTAAGAACAAAATGACAAACTTCGAAAACCCGATAATTTAGACCACATTTATCTTTAAGTATAACAACGGCCCTTCCCTCTCCTAGAGAGGAGGCCTGAGTCCCAGCAATGGTAACATTAAAAGGCTGATTTTGCTTTATAACAAAGGCTATAGGCACCTCGGAAAGCACGTAAAACCGTTGATCCCGGTTGCCATTCTTAGATCTTTAACAGTCGTTACAGGTAATCAGACCATCAGTCAATCCAAGAAGTATAGTGATGCCAAGATATTGGGTTGTGGAGGTCTGATAGACAGCCGTACCATGGATAATACTGTGATTCAGCCGCCATCAACAAGGATATATCTTCAATTATAAAACGAAACAGGACAACCACTGTTTGATAGTCTAAGAATTAAAAACATATTCACAAAAAGACAACCAAAACTGTTAGCTACACCATTCAACCCCATTCTACTCTACCTACCTTCCTCACATTCCTTACACCCCCAACCTACCCGTGTTACATACGAACAGTGAAATATAAATCGCATTAGGCATATCGCGTGGCCACATTTTGCGTCTTGAATACTAAAATGGTTTAGAAAAATTACAACCCAGATACATATCTTGGAATCGAACATCTCGGGGTGTAATTCGGGTGCGACACGAGATAAATGAAGGAACGGAGGGATATATGCAGGGTAGTTTCACCCCCTTTTCACCCCCCACCCCCTATCGGGCCTTGGAAAAGTGTCGTTGTTGTTTTAACATGGATAGAGTACGGATTCGTTGTGTATGTTTGTATGTTGCAGTGACTGATTGGGATATTGGTTTTTGATTTATTTGAAGAATTGGGTATTTCAGAGGGTGGTACCTATATGCAGTCATTCTTTCTTATGATAATACTAATCTTAAATTGATGAAGTCTGTCTGGAAATCCTATCTTCTTTTTTCAGTTTTTTTGTTTTTATTAAAAGGCTTTGGCAACCACAGGTTATGGTAAGCGATGATTTGATCGATGATGGAACACGTTTACGTAGAAATAACCCATTCACTCTTGACTTCAAGACCCCTAAATTGTACATATTGGGAAACAGAGACTCCGGTATTGAATTCTACTCCTTAACTGTTCGCAAGATGAACGTGTTTCTAAAACGGTTTTGTACTTATGGGAGTTGCATCACCTTATGCCTAGTGATAGTCTACTTTCGTAGCAGATGCTTGAAACTAAGCTTTTTGCCAAAGATCTTAATTATATCTCGGTTTTTTATTAAAGTTCTATAACTCTTAAAAAATCACAGTAAGTACATAGGCATGATAGAATGTTGTTATAAGTATGAAATTAAGTGCGAACACTTTATAATATAAATTTAAAACGATATTGCTAATACACTCCATAAATTGCACTCAAAATATGTTTTTAATATCATAAACTAAAGTTGCCAATTTTAAAACTCATTACGTTATTTCTATTCTTGGCACACCACCAAAACCCGATACTCTCGTAATATCGCCTGTTTACCTTCTTTTAGAAAAATAAACAATCTCACAGTTTTAAAAGAAAAACTTGCAGTATAAAACACAGTATATTATAAATATGTAATGTTGCTTTATTTACTTTAAATGTATTCTAACTACACCTACACGTTTTTGGCATATTGGTTGTCTAATTTACTTGAAACATGATCATCATTCGTCAATTTCAATGGGTTTCTAGAGCTTTTGTTCTTCTGAAGAGCTTTGAAATAAATGAGTTTTCATGCACCTACAAAAATTATTCAGTCGTCAAGCAAAATGTGTGTAGTACCGGTTTTAAATTTATAGTCATACTAGGTTCTGCTTGCGGTTTCAAGCGTGAAAGTAGACAATATCCATCTATGTGGCTCAGTGATAAGGTAGCATTACATTAGTGAAAGAGTTTTTAAAATCAGTCCGGTTTTAGAGTTTATTCATTCCTAAAATATGAAAATACTACAATACTTTCTAAAAATCCAAATTTCACTCTAATAGCATCATTCCTATATGTAGCTTTTGCATCATGCCAAACCTCCTGTACTGCGATGACTATTTTACGAGGAGAAATAATCAAACATCTTCTCCCGCACTACGTGGAGCGAGAGGAAGTCTCATATTTGACTACAACTTGGCTAAAACCCTCAATCTTCTTTCAGTTGCCCTATTTGCGAGGGCCACGATAACTCCTTCGATAAATCTGCAGCCCTGAATGGCTTCGTAAATTTTGCTGACATTTTCTTAAGACGCGCGTGAAACACAACGTGCCGTCGACCAGAACTTGGTTCTTATCGGACGGCCGGACAGCGGGCTAAACATGGCTCGCCGTCCGCAAGCCCGTGCCTACGGTGTCCACCAATGACTGCATCTTCTGTAACACATGATTATTCAAATCCAGTCTGATGCCTTCAGCAGGCAATTGCGGTACCTACCTTCTACCAATCTCTAGTGCACATCGGATTACAATATAGAATTAAAGCCATAACAACACAAAAAGTTGACAATCCCATTTCAATCACCCCCGGATTACTCCCCCATACTTTACAAAAAATAGAGATGGTACCAAAAAAAATAAATCGCCTAGCATTGAAGAACAAATCAAAAATATATGCACCCTTCACCAGTACGTGACGGCTTGTGTAACGATTTACATGAGCACCGCCACCTTGTCGCGTGCCCACATTTTTTATTTAAATCATACTATTTAGGTATGCCAAGACATTTCTCCTTCACCAGCGAACAATAAAAATAACGTTTTTAAAACTTTTCGAGCGACCTGTATATTTTAAGGTGCATTTTTGATTGTAAACGTATGTATTTCATTCGGTATTGAATAGTGACTCACGTGTGCAATGTTATAAGATACATTGACTCATTAAGTTAACTGAGGTGCTTCTGACTAAATTACTACTAATATATTACTGGGGCCATAGGTCGACTTCTGAAAGGAAAACTCGTGGTCCTAGAACGCAAGGCAACTGAAGAAACATAGGTGTGGTTTTTAGTCAATAAAAGTCTAACACGCCCTCTCGATCCGCCCTAAAGTGGGAAAAGTTGCCACAAAGCTGCAAAGTTGTGTTGTTGTTTGCCTGCTGCGGTCTTCCCGTCCAACTATAATTTAGGTGTCTTCAAGGCTAGAGTGAATAGGCTCTTAATAAACTAGTGCGCCTCACCATCAATGATTGCATCGCTGCTTACCATCAGGTGGGATCGCAGTCAAGCACTGGTTTATATGAATTAAAAAAAAATAAGTCATTAGATGACTTGCCAACTAAAAAAAAAAACAGTCTATCCTAAGGTTATCTGGTAGATATCGCTGTCAGTGATAAGACCGCCATTGTACCCATAGATGTAAATTTCTGCAAAAGTTCTGTTACTATTTTGGTGTACGATAAAATTTATAGTGCCATAAAAGAGTGACTTTCTGTAGCCTACTCCTTGATAACGGCTAGGTCAATAGGTTTGAAAAAAATACATATATGTTTATTATAGATTCATGTATAACATTATTCAACATATGATTTTTTCGTAAGTTTCCCCAAAAAAAAATTTAACAACATGATATTTTTTCGCTTGTTTTCCCTACTCCTTTCAAATGGCTTTGATCTTTAGAAATATGTTTACACGAAAAAAATTCTGGTTAAGTGTTCTTCAGAACCATAGCACATGTAAGTCAATCAATATTTCGTAAAGAAAATGGATTTAAAGGTCACAATAAAATATGATCGATCAAAGCAAATAAAAATAAAAAAAACAAAACCCTATCAAATCAAAGGGGGGGGGGGGGTTTCTATCAAATTATTTTGACCTCAAGTTAGACACAACGTTAACTAGATACTGAACCCTGCTAGGGTTGCGGGACTGTTCGAAAGAGTCATCTCAACCCTAGAAAGCAAAGGGCAACTAAAGGAACACATCACTTACCATCAGGTGAGATAGTGGTCAAACGCGAGCCTACACCCAGAGCGAAAGAAATTACTTGATGATAAACCAAAAAATAAAGGTAGATACTTAACAGTTTGCATAAGCATACGCATAGCATAATCAGCGTTCCCACTGCTGGGACTCAGGCCTCCTCTCTAGGAGAGGGAATGGGCCGTAATCCACCACGCGGGTCCAATGCAAGTTGGTGGATGTCACATATCTTTGAATTTTAGGCTCTAGGACATGCCGAAACCGATATTTGTTGATATTTGTTAATAGAATGTATTCGATATTTTTTTCTTTAGTAGACTAATTACATTACAAATCAAGTTTAGTAGATCAGAAGTTTGTAATCCGTATCTGTAATTTGGCAAGCCTATTATACACTTAATTAATTAATATCGACATCGAGATCCGCAAACCAGGACAATTTTCTGTTCCTATTAAGATGTCAATCTTGATTGCTTGGCCAATTAATTATATACTTGTATTCTGTATCGAATTTCAAAGAAATTAGGTTACTAATTAATTATCCCGACTTTGATTCATAATATTATGGTTCTGGTTATTGCCTTGTGATTTCTTAATGAGAATATTCCGCTCATTACTCAATAGAGATGTTTGTTTAAGACATTCAGTGCGGAACGAGGTCCAATACGCCTCGTACATTGCGTTCCAAATAAGAATAGGATCGATTGACAGGTAGTGACGTCACGTCATACTGTCAAATCGAAGAATTATTATGGTGAACAAAACAAGAAAATTTTAAAATTTAATTTATTTACGATCTGTGAACGAAAATAGTTTAATCAGAATCCAGTTCTTCAATTTTGCTCATCTCTGAGTTCTTCAATTTTACCCAATTTCTTGCGATTTGACAGTATGACGTGACGTCACAACATGGCGTCGATCCTATTCTTATTTGGAACGCATTGTACGTGTCTTCCGTAATGCGATGCGGTTAAGAAAAATTCCGTCTTCTTCTTCTAGTCTTCTCTGCCATGCGGAGATCGTAGCTTCAATTTGGTTTAGTTTAAAAAAAAAGATGAATATATACCTAAGATGCCTTATTAAAACAGAATGCAGTGGCGTATCTACTTTAATACGAGGTCACTTTGACCTCATATCGCACATATTAAAAAAAAAGCTTTTAGTTTCTTAAACGTTACGGGGTCTAATAAGCCCCTTACCGTCATAATGATAGTTTTCAAACGAGGTCTTAAACGACGCTCCATGCCGCAGGAAAGGAAATAATATAAAAATGAATGCCGTTGTCAACGTTTAGCATTACGCTTCTCCATCTGCCTAAATCATCAAAGACAATCTACAATCGGTTGATGAAGCATGGTTATGTTCTAATGGCGTTTATCATAGATCTTTAGAGGTATGCGGAACAGGGTTTAAAGTCCCACGTACCTCCGTTGTAAAGGGAGGATCCTCCGACCGGACTGGTGTTGTGTCTGGTCCTTGCAACTACTCGATAATTGATTTCGAGCTGTTGTGTTTGTTCTAATCGTACGGAGAACTCTAGAGTTTTATGTTGGAGCTGTTTGTTATATCTCAATTAATAAAATAAAATATACGTGTGTCACATTACATGCAAATGAAATATTAGAAGGGTCAAATGAGTCGTAAAGGTCACGACTTATTTGTCTTACCCTTTCAAAATTTTTCTTCAGTCACATTATTAAAAGGTACACACATAAATATAACTTGACATCGTATTATATTATATTTTCTATAGAAAGTCGCGTTTCTGTTTTCTGTGAAAGCCTTTTTAGGGTTCCGTACCTCAAAAGGAAAAAACGGAACCCTTATAGGATCACTTTGCTGTTCGTCCGTCTGTCTGTTTGTCTGTCAAGACTCTGTATCTCGGGAATGCGTTAAGGTATCGAGTTGAAATTAAAACCATATACTCAAGTCTGCGGTCCCTTGAAGCTGTGAATAAATCAAACTTCTAAGTTAACGAACGAAAAAGATACGGCCGTCGCAAAATACGTATATTTCGACACTCTCAAGAGAATCAAAATTCATAGGGCATGAAGCAAGGTCTTATAGCACAGGTATAGGAATAAATCTGGAAACAGTGAATTTGTTGTTACGTCACAAAAAAAAACTTTTTTTGCGATTCGGAAAAATCTTCGAGACTTCATTCGGGAATTGATCTATTTACATAGGTAACTTTGTACGGAATCCTCAGGGCGCGAGTCCGACTCACACTTACCCAGTATTTTTCCCGCATCAGTTTATTTATCTATTAACTCCTCCTAAAGCCTGTTGCGGTCTTCCCGTCCGATTTTAATTTAGGTGTCTTCCAGGTTAGATTGAATAGACTCTTAAGAAACTAGTGCGCTTCACCATCAACGATTGCATCACTTTTTACCATCAAATGGGATTGCATGGTGGACATCCCAATCACGCACAAAACGTTTTGGGAATACATTCATCGTATATACAGCTAAAGAGTGGAATTCACTGCCGGAGTCTGTGTTTCTTGATTGCTATTAACCTAGGGGTCTTAAAGTCAAGAGTGAATAGGTTACTTCTAGGCAAGCGTGCTCCATCGTCCTAGTACCTACTAGATGTCTTTTTTCTTTTTAGGGTTCCGTACCTCAAAAGGAAAAAACGGAACCCTTATAGGATCACTTTGTTGTCTGTCAGTCTGTCAAGACCCTTTATCTCGGGAACGCGTGGAGGTATCGAGTTGAAATTAAAACCATATACTCAGGTCTACGGATTCTTGAAGCTGTAAAAAAATCAAACTAGTAAGTTAATGAGAAAAAGAAAACATTTTTTGCTACATAAAGTAGCAAAAAACGTACGTTTCGACACTGTCGAGGAAATCAAAATTCATAGGGTACTCCGTTGACCCATAATCCTGAAATTTTGCATAAAGCAAGGTCTTATAGCAGAGGTATAGGAATAAATCTGAAAACTGTAAATTTGTTGTTACGTCACAACAAAAAAAAATTTTTGCTAT
Organism: Mythimna impura; assembly: GCA_905147345.3. NCBI lineage: Eukaryota > Metazoa > Arthropoda > Insecta > Lepidoptera > Noctuidae > Mythimna > Mythimna impura. The sequence continues at coordinate 12,589,893 of LR990357.1, read as the reverse complement.
TCGTAAAAATCTTTGAGACTCCATTCGGGAATTAAACTGTTTACATAGGTAAGTTTGTACGGAACCATCAGGGCGCGAGTTCGACTCGCACTTGCCCAGTTTTTTTTTTATTAAGGCTCGCATTTGACCACTATTTCGTTCAAAGCCAGGGCGGACACTAATTAAAGATAAAACTAGTTACTGTACAAAAGTTTCACATTTTCAACCGAACAGAAAGTGCTTATCATCATCTAAATAAAACTGTAGACAGTTTCCATTCCGTTTTCCTTTTGTCCTACGTATTTCGTGAAAAGTAATCGCTATTTTTCATATTACATGCCAATAGGCACAAAGTCTTAGTTCTATGTTGTTTACCTACTTTATCTAAAAAGTAAGTAATATCGTTTACATAAAACACCTACTTAATAACGGTACAGATCAGTACAACAGCAGGCTTATTAAGCGAGCATTATCAAAACACTCAGTTTCCCAACATATTAAGCCGCGTATTCCTCCACATATATGAAAGGTTCGCTCCCCCTCTTCCCCCCCATTTCCCCCATACTCTTATTTCGTTCATAAAGCCCCCTTATCTACAATTTCGAGCCCATTTCATTTGAATGTTACGTCTGTATCTCTTAATGTTCCAATGCATATATCGTTAGGGGGAGGTTTTTAAGAACACCATGGAAATGATAAGAGCTTTACTTGATGGTTCTTCAGTAAATATTTAGCCACATCATTTTAACATTTACGCTACCAGATTACATTTAGCAACTAAAACAAAAGTTTTATATACTTACCGAATCCCCAAGGAACCTCCTAAGTCTGTCCAATTCCAAAAGATCATAAAAGATTTTATTCCCGATCTTAAGGTCATCTAATTAAGGGTGTATTTACTCCCACGCCCTTCCCTTCCTATGTGTTAGCGGCCTAATGAACGCGAGGCGTCGATGAGCTGTTGTTCCTCTGTAATTAAACAGTACTGCGCATGCGTTGACCACGCCCAACCGCGCAGCCTCCGACCCTCGTACCCCCCTTCCCCCCTGCCTTTAATTACTGCCAAGACATTACCCCTTAATGCTTTTATATAACATCTAAGTTGATTGTATAGAGGGTACTGTGATGAGGTTTTATCTTGGCTTTCACGAGCTACAGTTTATGTAGTTAATTCGTTTTGTGATTTGGGTAATCTTGGAATAGAAGAGGTTCAAAGGTAGCTTTAAGATTGGTTGGTTGGGCTGTGGGGACATTTGAAAGAGTTAACGTGGCCCTGAAACGCAAAGGGCAACTGAAGGACACCGGTGGACATGCCGCTCCTCCCTAGATTGGGATAAGTCATTTAACGACTACCCACCTCAAAAAAAAGATTGGTTAGTTCTGAAAAGATTTAAATAAAAATTGTAGAACTGAACTGTCTTTTTTATTTCAAAAAATTCTATTTCCAACGACATGGAGCAAATAAAATTCATAATTCTTTATTGTACACAAAAACATAACATAGTACACGGTGATTAACAGTTCATGTACAAAGGCGAGCTTAACTCAGCAATGAGTTTTCTCCCAGCAAACCTTTGTGTTCTAGAGAGAGAACATATTCCACCACCATAAAACCACTTTTAGCAAGCCTGTAAACAATAAAAAAATTATGAAAAATAAGCCCTAAACTTAGCCTGTTTTTCATCTCACGTAGCGTTCTTGACGGTTCTCTATCGTTGTCGTCATGATAGCATGACGACAACGATAGAGAGAGAGAGAGATGATATAGATCATCAACCTCTATTCTCTGTTATAGCAACTAAGAAATTACAAAATGCCTCTATCACTTAGGAGCTGTGTATATGGTCCTAGTGATCTTACAGACCAAGCATGGTCAGGAACCTTCCTTGTTTATTTTACGTAGGTACTAGTTCAGAAGGTACATAAACCTTGCAAAAAACATATACCTACTCACATTCGAATTCTAATCCATTAAAAAATGACAAATTTCCAAAATGGCTGCCGTATACAGAACGCAAATGCTCTCATTTGTAACACAGGGTGTTCTTATTCGGCTCACGTTCGCCACCTCTCTCATTTTTCACTACATTGGTTTCACGCGTGAATTATTGTTTTTCACCGCACCCTGTTTGTTCATTGCTCTCCTGTTTTCTGGGAAAATTAGAGGAAAATTTTTATTTTGAATGTAGAGTTTTTCGAGGATAATAAGAAATGTAATCAGCAAAATTCAATATCGAATGATTTCTTTATTTTATCTATAATATGTATGCATTTAGAAATATATAAGTTTGTTTATCAGTTGTCTAGTGCTCATAACACAAGCTCTGATTAGCTTGGGACTAGATGGCGTTGTGTGATAGTTGTGGAAATATTAATATTATATTTCAACTCGATTCCTTTGGATAAATTTAACCAAAATTACGCCTGAAAACTGATTATTATAAGTCGGTGTACGTACCTACTTGTGTTTTATTGATTAACAAGAACTCCCTAATTCTGAAAACACGAATAGCAGGTTATATCGAGGCAGATTGGGCTTATTTATGAAAAAAAAAAATCATTTATCATCATCATTTCAGCCGAAAGACGTCTACCGGTCCTGTGAGTCTCGCATCCATCGGATTCCTGCGACTCACACCAGGCCATCGATGTACCTTATAGGAATCCTTCCAACGCTGCGTTTTCTGGTACACGGTTGCCACTCCAGAACCTTTCGATCCTGTCGACCATCTGTTCTGCGTGCAATGTGCGTTGCCACTTAGTTTGGCGAATCGTCAGGCTGTGTCGGTAGCCTTGATCTTGATACTTAGATTTAATTACGTAGCTTCTGAAAACGTACCAAACTTTTATTATCTGTATACTAAAGCCCACCTACTCTGCTACAGAGAGTAGGTGGTATTATAGTCGTCTATCACAATTTATGAAGCCAAATCTTTTTTTCAAAGCAAATAATCATTGTACACACACACACACATTAGAACCATGCATAAATAAAATAATGTAAACATAAACACGAACTCCAAACGTATTACGATCCACAAAGAGCTACGAAGCAATACTGTCCAAACTCAATCTAAATTTCATTTTACGCCTCAAGTATCACGTACGGGCATATAGAATAGACTCTATCGTCCTTCGTAACTCGAAGAACGTCCGCTGTCAAATTTTAATTTCTCCCTCAAATATTTACCGAAGGAAAAAGGATTCCCCGGCGGGCCGCGCTCTAATAAGTTTTCCATAAGGGAGGAGGGGGAGAGTGGGGTACGAAGGCAAGGCTCTTATTGTGTTTGTAGAAGCTGGCGCATCCGGGCGCATACCTAACAAGATGGATATGTACTCCCACCCTACCCCTTTCGGACCCACACACCCGCCCCCTATGTAGATACGACAGCTCTCGCCGTTGCACCGAAATTGCATTTTCGAATACTAATTCCTTTTCGTTTCCAACCTTTTAGGAATAGGTAGTACTTATTTAAGTGGATGTTGAAATGGCGGAGTTAGAGCTGTTTGTGCTTTTTGGATTGTATTTTCTATGGCGTATGTTTAAAAATCATGGTCTTCATATAGTAAAGAGAAAAGAGCAGTGGTATCAGCCCCGATCTACGAGTCGTACCTACAGCGTAGGTTCAAACCCAGGCAGGTACTTTACTTTGTGTAATTTATTTCATCACCACAGCTCTCAAAACGGTGAAAAGAAAACATGATGAGGACACCGGACATATTCTAGAATCAAAAATTCGAAGACATGTGACATCTACCAGCCCGCAACGGGCCTTCGTGGTGGATTACGGCCCATTCCTTCTCCTAGGGAGGAGGTCTGAGTCTCAATAGTGGCTACATTATAAGGCTGATTATATTTATGCTTAGAAGTAGTATTAAAATACGTTATTATAGTTCAAATGAGAGCATTTACTTTATTTAGACTTAATTCTGTCTTAATTCAAAAGCCTTTATAATTGCATAATTGATTCTCATATTTCACCGAAAACTAGCCAAGAAGTAAGTACTTCAGTATCTATCAAAACAGGGCAACCTAAAGTGGGCCAATAGATAGAAATCGTTTATTTATACACTGAACATTTACAACAGTCTCAAGCGATACCAGTACATCTCATATTCATGATTATTAAATCACTATCTTCCACATTACTTCAATCATAAACCAGCAAATGTTCTAGCTAAAAGCAGAATCACTTCAGTATACGACTGTACCGATCTGACTCATGCAGAGTATTGAGTTATCTTATTAACTAAACTTTGTTTAATCGATAAATAAAGTCAAAATAAAAAAAAAAACACGAAAGATTAACGTCCCTATTCTAGATCATAGAACTCGAATAATAAACTCACAGATTCCGTACAAATTGTAACACAAACCTGTCCCTAAATGGAGATTACATTTACATCTTTCTAGAATACGGCCGTATTCTATTTTTAAAATACTTCATGTGTATATAATGTATCACGTTTTTCGTCAATCGAGTTATTTATAGATGACGCTTTTGTCATTATGTGACTAACCAAAAAGCATGTTCTGAAAACATTAAATTGTTGAAAAACAGCTCACGGCAGTACATCATAGGTATGTCACGTGTAACATGTCCCCTTCCTCCAGCATATTATTAAAATATTATTCCAAAGTGAAGTACAGGTTGTACCGTACATACATCAATATGGGAGCTGAGATATGTCATGCATAACGCTTCCCCCTCTTCGATAGAGGAAGTACAATAATCTGAGAATGGAGTCTGGTTTGGCCACCTGTGATGCGGCTTGAGCCGTCGACACATCTTGCAATGCAATGATCAATACTTCGCGACTTTTCGCCTTACAAAATTTTGTATTTTAAACGGGATTTGTGGTATAACTTAGGTATTAGTTTATAATATCAAGCTATTAACATCAGGATATTTCTGTTTTCAGTCCCCTACAAGTGTTTTGTTTTACATATTTCATTGCAGTGTTTTGCAGAAGTCAATGAAAACTTGGATATTTCAGTCGTAGTGCGCGAAAGAACTTTAATTAACACTTTTAGACCCTTATTTTTGAATATCATCAAATTCAAATAACTTTTCTCGCTCTGGGTGGAGCAGAAGGCGTGAGGTATCAGACTTTTACTGACTAAAACCCACCTGTGGTGCTTTACTAACCCTTTGCATTCCATGGCTACGGTAACTCTTTCTCCATCCCGCAAACACTTTTGGACCTTACTTTTGGATCACCAGAAATCTCGCACCCAAATTCTCTTATGTCCTTCCAATGAGGCTTTATGTAGCATAACATAATCAGCCTTTTTAATTTTCCTACTGCTGGGACTCAGGCCTCCACTCTAGGAGAGGGAATGGGCCATAATTCACGACGCGGGTCCAGTGCGGGTTGGTGAATGTCACACGTCTTCGAATTTTTTGTTTCTAGGACATGCCGGTTTCCTCACGATGTTTTCCTTCACCGTTTTAAGAGCAGTGATGATGAAATAAATTACACAAAGTAATGCGCCTGACTGGGTTTGAACCCGCGACCTACAACTCGTAAGTCGGGGCCATTACCACTCGGCCACCACTGCTCGCTCGGCCACCACTGCTCCTCCAATGAGGCTTTACCATAACTAAATCAATGACTGAACTTTCTAGAACCCTAACCTGTTACCGTTAGAATTGAAAGCTCTAGATTTAAAACGCAAATTTGTCCAGTATGTTTGGATAGAGCGAGTTATTTACATTTCCACGTAAACATGGCTGCCCGTTACGTTTTCCTGGCGACGTCACTGTGAACGTGCTTGCCGCTTAGAAGGTCGCCACTGGCGCACCCATGAAACGAGCGGAGATAGACGAACAAATATTTGTAGAAGCATTTATAGATTTTTCCCGTGACTAAGTTTGAAAAGTAGCTTCGGTTTTGCTTGAGGATCAATGATCGAATTAAAAAAAATCTCACCTCTATACCCTAAGTGTCTAGACACACTATGCCGAAGGTACGCGACCGAAGTTCCGCGGCTGATTTTACGTTCCGACGTATTCAGCTGACATGACACACCATAAGTGCCGAACTTACGTGGCAGAAATTCAGTTGCGCAACTTTGTGCGTATTCAGTGTCTCGAGCGCTGTCGTGGCGTCGTGTCGTGTTATATAAATAGCTGGACAGACAGACGCAAAACAAAGTGTTCCTGTTAGGGTTCCGTTATTATTTTAATAAACACACCGGGTACGGGTACGCGGGGCGCGGGCATGCCTGCCTCCCGCTGCTCCCCACCCCGGATCTTCACCGGCAATAGAACTGACTTTCAGTCGCGTATAACGTGTGCTCTACAGAATACGTTGCCGCCGAATTGCCGCTGAACTTACGCCGGACCGAAGTTCGGCTGTATGCTATAACGCAACGTAATTTCGACATAATGTGTCGTCAGTAATTCAAATAGCATTGCAGACGCACGTGGAATATTACGTACCGTCGACACGGCATTGTTCGTTACCGGACGGCCGGACGGCGAGCTACCTATTGCTCGTCGTCCGCATGTCCGCGCCTACGGTTAAGCGGTGGCTGGAAATCGCCCTACGCCCACACCACGTCCGGGGCGTCTCACGCGTGCCTAAGTAATCCCGTAAAGTCTATGGTATATCTACTTAGGTGTTAATTTCAAATGTTATGTTTCTATCTTCAATAGTTTAAGCCTGTCAGTCATACGATGTTTTAATATTAGGTTAGCAACAGCATTAATGTCTTAAAGAAGGATCTCAGCCCATTTAGGTCATCGGTCCCTCACTTTCCACAAATTTACATGAAAATCTATAAATAAACCGCCTTGTCGCTTGCTTATCATATTTTCTTTTCTGTATCATTTATGAGGTGAGGTCTTTGCTCTGCAGTCAGACAATTACAGGCTGTTCTTAGTTCTCTCTGCGAAGGTCGTGTAACTCAAATGTAAATTTTAAAATGTCATTGGGACCAAATATGTATTTATATATCATAAATATTTGCATTTACCTATATATATAAAACGAGAAACTGACTGACTGACAATTACAACGCACAGCCAAAACTACTGAGTCTAAGTGCATGAAATTTTGCGCAAGGCTTCCTTTTATGACGAAGGCGAAGTCTAAGCGAGGATTTTACTAAATTCACCTCCTAAGGGGATGAAGCTAGAAGCTAGATATATTTATAATACTACACTAAGTATGCACGTAGCATTCTAGATTACAAATAACATGGTCAAGTGTATTTACTAAGGTTTATTATTTAATACAATAAATTCAAGGAAATTCAATAACTCACTTATTTATTGATCTGTTAAATACCCATTACGTGTCTATCAAGTTAACACGAGTGCAGTAATGATAGTTGGCAGGTCGTAAAAACGATTCTATGATAAAAAACCGGGCAAGTGCGATTTGGACTCGTGCACTGAGGGTTCCGTACAAACTTATCTATGAAAACAGTTCTATTCTCGAATACGATGATTTTTCCGAATCGCAAAAAAAAATTGTGACATAACTATAAATTTACAGTTTTCAGATTTTTTCCTATACTTGTGCTATGAGACCTTGCTTCATGCCAAATTTCAGGATTCTAGGTCAACGGGATCCTATGAATTTTGATTCCCTTGAGAGTGTCGAAATACACTTTTTTTGCGACATAAACGGCCGTATCTTTTTTTTTTCGTTAACTCAGAAGTTCGATTTTTTTACCGCTTCAAGAGACCGCAAACTTGAGTATATGGTTTTAATTTCAACTCGATACCTAGACGCGTTTCCGAGATAAAGGGTCTTGACAGACAGACAGAGACAACAAAGTGATCCTGTAAGGGTTCCGTTTTTTCCTTTTGAGGTACGGAACCCTAAAAATATGGATAAGATGCTTTGTAAGTACTACTTAAATTAAAAAAAAACCGGCTAAGTGCGAGTCGGTCTCGCACGAATGATTCTGTGAGATTTATTTATAGGTACAATATTAGACACTATATTTATAACCTTTTTTACTTTTTGGTATTTGTTGTTATAGTGGCAATAGACCTACATCATCTGTGAAAATTTCAACTGTCTAGCTATCATGGTTCATGAGATACAGCCTGGTTATAGACAGACAGACAGACAGTGGAGTCTTAATTGGGTCCCGTTTATACCCTTTAGGTACGGAACCCTAAAAAGAGAATACTATGATATATGATCCGTAAAAAAATAATGGTATTAAATTGCTTCAGCTTAGACTAAAAAGATGACAGAAACAAAAATGTTACAGGTTAAGTAGACACAATCTCCAATCGACAAATGATATTGACAATATAATTTTAAATTAATATTTTGCAATTAAGTCGCTTCGCTAAACCGAATCGCTGTTTTTCTGACGTCAAAGGTACGTCGCCCTCCCTTCATAAACAGTAGGTACTTCAAATGATTCTGTTTACGTAGTTAAATACCTACGTAGGTAAGTTGTCAAGAGCACGGATATTATCAGATGCTGCTGCGTCACAAATTGTCTTATTGTTATGTTTTAGACCTCGCTAAGTATATGCGCAGTTTTAACCTACACTGTATCTTTATACAAGATCTCATATATAACATAACATTATCAGCCTTCTTATTGTTCCCACTGCTGGGACTCAGGCCTCCTCTCTAGGAGAGGGAATGGGCCGTAATCCACCACGCAGGCCCATTGCGGATTGGTGGATGTCGCATGCCTTCGAATTTTTGGTTCAAGAACATGCCGCCGGTTTCCTCACGATATTTTCCTTCACCGTTTTGAGAGCAGTGGTGATGAAAATAAATAACACAAAGTAATGCGCCTCGCTGGGCTTGAACCCGTGTCATAAGTCGGGGCTGTTACCACTCGGCCACCACTGCTCTTCAACATCTCTACAAGATCTCATTTATAGATAACAATAGATAGATATACTATGGGAAAGTATTTAAAAGCTTCAGAAAGTTTGCATCTTTGTTTCCGACTAGCACTTTGCTAATGACTTCGTTCGCGAGATTTTTTTCATAAAAGCTTAACCGTAAACCATATTTTGAAAGTAGTTTTGAAAAAGCTATTAATGACAGTCTTTTTTATTAATTTTTATTAGGATTTATGCCAACTTTCATCAAAATGTTTATTAACCCAGGAAATCAAAATCTTTAACACCGCCTAAATTGTTCTATTGGGGGTAGTTCTGAAAACCAATAAAGACAATATTTATTATTTGCTAAGGTTACTATTTGTGCTTGTGGCGACGCTTGGGGGAGGCCTATGTCCAGCAGTGGACGTCTTTCGGCTGAAATGATGATGATGATGACTATTTGTGCTAACTTTCAAGTATATTGATATACGGAATGAGATTTTGCATAGCAACGAAATTCCCACTTTACACCCCCTTAAAGTTTGAATTTCTAAAAACCCCTACTTAGTGCTCGCCTACGTCTTAAAAGGAAGCCTTGTGCAAAATTTCATGTTCCAAGTCCCAGTAGTTTCGGATGTGCGTTGATATGTCAGTCAGTTTTCCCTTTTATATATAGAGAATACACACACGTAAACGTAATAGTATATTGAGCGTCTCCTCGTAAATACGAATATGTTTTAATACCCGCAATCTGCTCAAACTGAAATCGTATATTTACACTATCATTTCTCGAGCTCTGAAATAAGTAAAAGCCAATACAAATACTCGTAAAATACTCTTCGAGCGCCAGATTGAAACGAGGCGCATCCACTCACGTTCCCGAGCCCTTGTCGCCACCAAATCGGTCCAATATAGCTTTTTCCCGTCGATTATTTCAACCAGCCTTTAATGTTTTTATTTAACGCCTTCGGGTATTGAGTCGGTGTCGGCTTTCGTCACTCGGCCTAATTTATTGCAGGTCGGAGCGTTCGCGCGACGTGTTTTTGGCGCGGTAAAAACGCACGCGTCGTCCGAACATCGCGCGTACCGCCCGCGCGTTTTTGTCCGCGTAGCGCTTTAATTACGGCGTTCGGAACGCGCCGTGTAGACCGGCTATTGTCGTGCTTCTTTGCGTTCCATTTGAGATACAGCCGTTTATTATAGTTTATGGTAGTTAGGCTTATGTTACTACCGCGTTTAGAAAATGAAGTAGACACGTGAGGAGGCTCTGATGTTAATATCAACATCTGTCAAGTCTTTTATGAAAAGCCTTGATAGATGTTGATAACATTAATCTGTACAAAGAAAAGAAAATCAAACAATCTAGCGGGGCATATATCGTAAAATTAGATTTCGCCGCTTGTCTCAGGTCATAAAGCGTGTGGACACCGACATGTCCTGAAAATTATCCGAGCGAAGCCTCCCCGCTGACCGGGGACTTGAGAAAACATACATTTTTAACGTACCCCAATCTCCCCGCCACCCGAGGGTGAGACGGGGGAAAATTACAAAAGAAAACAGCCTTAATTTCCAATGTCATCTCCGTTCCACCTAATCCTCTTATCGTTTTATATTTTGGCCTTTGAATTTTCATTTATTTTTGTTTGTTTAAGGAAAAGGTCCGCCGCGGCTTGTTTAGTGTTGAGACAGTTTATTGATTCGTATGATTAGGTATATATACTACCACACATGTGTACATGTGTGTACATATTTTGTAGAAAACCACTCATTATTAAATTACTTTTTTATGTAGATAAAAAGTAGGTATAGGTTATAAGCGCAGGCTTACAATGGGTACCTTTTTAGAAAAGTATTCAAAGCAACTGTTACATTGAAATAAAAACAACACCACTCAATTTTCAAAAACCGATTCTAAATATAAAATTGCAAATGTGTGCGTCCAAGCCCTTACACTACCAACGTAACAAAGTACAAAATGGAACACACAGAGACAAAATGCTGATACTTACACATTCCGGATCCGGTCGGGGATCGTTTTACTCTCTTATTGGTGGATGCAGATTGGAACAGACAATAGTACGTCAGTGGTGGATGTCGCATTAATCAGTTGTAGTGCAACCATAATTCAATCAGTGGTAGGCACCGGCCGCGGTCACCGCTTGTTTTATGCATGTGTGGAATGACCAATGTGTCAGATGTGAGAATGCTTGGATGAGGCGGACGACTTGTGTCACGGGTACAGGCAAATAGAAAGCAATATTCAAACTACATATTATTTTGATCGAATATTATAGGAAGTAAGACCTGAATAAACTAAATTATCTCTTATAATATCTGTGGATATCTTTTATATCTTTCAAAGCATAGAGAATATTTTTCTATCTAGTGACATTCCTACCATAAATCAAAATTAAATTGATGATCGACTCGTTCGTTAATTTTTTTTCAGATCCATATATGTTTATTACTAAGTTACTAGGTACCTATCAGCTACTCTACATAGCTAGATTTATCCATGTTCAAGAAAATCTCCGACTCAATCCATTGGAAGCGTCCAGTATTTCCATCCCCACTTGCTGAACATAGTTTATGTATATTCCTATTCCTAGTTAAGCTCTCGACACGAGTACCACATCCATCTGGAGGGTCATTTGTCCGGCATCGGCGACCGGGAGCGAGACTCTTTCATATTTTACATAGAATGCGGTGCACTGTCACTGCGTCCGTACGCTCAGTCTCAATCACTCAGCCAGCTATATCGATCGAGCATTTGCAAATTAAACCCACGATAATATCGCTGCCATTGTGTAAGATCCTTAATAGCCATAGAAAAGTCATATTCGTAAATCTCAACGATTCTCTATTTACTTTTTATTGTAAAACTCTTTGAAATGCTGGTAATAACTTTTGTTTAACTGTTTGCGTTATCATTAGCTCACAATTTTAAATCTTTATGATCAAGTTCTAAAATTCTAAACTTAATTTTCTTTTTTTATGAGTGATGAGGTTCTTCTAAATATTTTTTTCGGAATAAATTTGTATAACGTCTTCGAAATTTGAAATACAATACAAATAAACGAAAATTTGTAATTTATTGTCATAGAGCCAGTTTCTGGGAACATTAGACGCCATTAATTGGACTAAACCAATAAAGACGACATCCCTAGACACGTGTAGGGATTGTTCAGTAATAAAAAAAGAAATGGTGTCTTCGGCATCGTATTCTAAATATTTCTCGGGGCGACCGAGAGGCTTCGATATTTAATTGTTGTTTTTTGTTCGAATTCCCGTTTTTTTGTTATTGAATCAACATGCTGCTGTCATTGTATAAGTTCTGGTTTTGATCACGGCTTTTTTCTGAGATCGTTCAATTGTTTGTGTGTTTTAAATAACCCAGGCAGGGTAGTTTTTTTCCTTGGTATGGTAATGCGAGGCTCTTAATCAATCTGATGAATTTCAAATCAGACGTTGCTGTGTATATTAAAATTGTTATAAAGTCCAAAGAACTCTCTGTATTATATTCGTAAATAAATTTATTCAGAGAAAAGCAAGACTATTGACTGGTTGGTAAAATAATGAATAATATATTCTTTGAATTGCGTAGTATTTAATTTGGAATTTTCTTAATAAAGATTTGCGCATATTGGTTGAAACTAGATTTGGACTAGATTTTGATTTAGCGTTGGAAGGCCTCCTTGTGGTGGACCGATGACCTGATAAACGTTGCGGGAATCCGATGGATGCGAGAAGCACAGGACCGTTCTTTGTGGCGACGTTTGGGGGTGGCCTATGTCCAATAGTGGACGTCTATCGGCTGAAATGATGATGATGATGATGATGAGATTTGAAAACTGCTGTATAAGAAAGCCTCTCGCCTTTTGGATTTAGATCAACTTTTTAAGCAGATCATATCAGAGATCCAAAACTTACGAAGCGTTTTCAGTTGCATTTGCCGGAGACACTCTAAGTGATGACGAAGAGATCTTTATGGTTCCAACTCTGGATTATTGTACATTATTTTGCACTGGGTTATTACTTCGTTGTTTAATGTATTAAAGAAAATACGATTGTTAAGTAAAATTTTCTGGTTCTAGTTAATCATATAGCGAATCACTAAATAATTTCTCCCACTATGTGCTGAGTAAGTTCCTTAAGTTGCTCTTTGTGTTCCTGGGCCGCAATGACTCTCGAACAATCCCGTAACCCTGGGAGGTATCAGCCTTAGTGGACCCCATTACTCATCAGCATGAGTGAGATGTCAGCACACCTCTTACTTCGTATAACTGTGTTTTCACACTAACATTTATGAAGACATAATCAAATCAAAGTTGATATGGAAAAAGTACACATTATTATCAGAAACCACTAACGCCTTGACACCTGACTTATATACCATAATATTGATTGATTGATAGCATGTCCCTGACCGTAGGCTGCTGCAAATACTTTCTATAATGTCATGCCAATCGGGAATCGAAGGGACTTACCGCCAGTCATCCGCGAAGCATTTATCATAGCTGCACCCTAATGTGTGAGCTATTCATAATGTTTCATTAAGTGGTAATGCGTCTATACCCGATCAAAAGATTGAAAGCATTATCTTTAAAATATATTAAATTTGTTATGCTTCTACGCACGTACATCAGCTTTCAATTTCCAAGGCAAAATTTTTGATGGTCATTCCAAAATTGTCATAAGTTATACAATTTTCTGCCCAATGAAATCTTTGGCCCTGAATTCCATCCCGGTTTTGCCCCTTGGATTTTTGACAAATAACTCACTCATGAATTATATAAATTCAATATTATTATCTAATTTTGCATTTAAAGCACTCGTAAATATTTGTGCTAAACCTACTGCGTCACCAGTTTTTACGTGCGGAGCAGAGCATTAGTCGATAGATTAGAATCAATCTGGTTCATTCAATTTTATGATCAATAGCATCTTAGGCTAAATCACAAGCGCTTGCTGAAAGGAACATAAAAATTGACTATTACTTTATTTTTAATTTCGATACAGACAAAATGAAAACATTATGATTTTGCGCGTGCCCACATCTGGGGCAATTTGGGAGAGTAATCGAACCGACGGAACAGAACAAAAACATAAAGTATTTTACGATCGCCCCTGTTGATTTATTTCTCATTCATAATTTGATGTTTCGGAACATCAGAGGATTTAATAACGCCAGATAGACATTGCTTAAACCGATGTAAAACTGCTCGCGTCTTGTGTAACAATCGTAAAATACACATTAAGACGCATTAAGAGACCAGCGTTATAGATTCAAACAGCAAAGTCTTCCACCCTTAATCTTCAGTTATTTTAAAACGCCGAGAGATTCACTAACTTTATTGGCCAAAGTCATAACTGCTTTTATTGCTATAAATCGTTATTACGCTAATATTATTTTATTATGGCTATTTTAAAGTTGCTGCTAAACCTAAATAAATCGTGAGATGTTGCTTTCTTATCAAAGGTACAGATGAAATTCTTCAGCGATTGATAACGTATCATGGGAGTGGTATCTACAGATATCGTCCAGACGATAGGTACTTATTTTTCTTCACGAGGCTATTTTTAGATGTCAATGCTCTCTGTGTAAAAGTTTGACCGGTGAAAGCACTGCAGTCGAGTGTGAGTGACGTTTCCTCAAACAAACCTCGGCCCGTCGTCGAGTGTCAACAATGTACTACGGCTAGTAACGTAAACACTTAATTAGCATCATAAAGTACCAAGACTGTGCAATCTCCCAACACTTATCAAACGTCCATAATAATTTGAGACGCGTTGTTATGGCGAGGTGCAAAAGTGGCTGACCTGACATCACGCCTGTGACCCTCGGCGGTCGGACCTCTCGCTCGCGCACGGTCCGCGCTCTCTCTTCCACATCACGCCCCCACTTTTCCTAATCATCTTCTTAAAGTCACATGTTTTGGTCACGTCTTAAAATTAATGAACTCTAAATCTTTTGTAATAAATACGATTTTGGATCGATGTGTATCGTCGTGTGCCGCACGTCGAGGAGTCTCGGTCCATCACCGTCGTCTATTGTCATGTCGTCTGCTCTTGCTTTATAAACAATCTCTTTTATTTTCACCTAGGAGTTTAATCGGTGCGCGCTTGTGGAATTTCGGTTCCTATTCTAATCGGGTGGTCGTTACGGAGGTAACAAGAGTACAGAGGTTGTTGTGAGGTGTCACGTCGAGTCAGATGAGCCCAACAGGCTTAAGTTTGGGCGTGATTGTTTCTCTCGCTCATCCTGAGTTTATATCGGTATCGACGCTCTTAGCGATTGTAATGTTATCATTCGCCTGATCACTGATCTCGTCCGATAAGCATACCTGTTGCGTGTTCGTACAAAATTTACTAAGTCACACGGTCGTCTATAAACACGCTCAATTTGGTTGAGACAAGAAAAAGAACGGAGATTTTAATCAAATTGATCACCTGAACCTAATGACATCTGTAATGAAGCTATTTGAAATAATAACGTCAGAATTTTAACATGGTCAAACGATAATAACGTTCAATATTTAGATTGTTATCTGGGCTACTTATTTAATTAATAGCATATTCGAATAACGATCGCAAGGCTGAAATGAGGGGTCATTACAGCGCGTATGGGCATTTTTTACCATCGTGCAATTTGTCATTTATTCCGGTCAAGTTCTTGTTGAAATTATGTCCTAATTATTAAATGTGTCGCATCATGCTTTAAAAAGTCATTTCCTCCATCAGGTTTAATAGAGTCTGACAGGAATGCGCTAATAATTTGTAATGAGTAAGGATCGTGAGATATTTCTCTACGCTTCGCCCCTTTAATAGGTTTGCCTCGTTACATGTTTCCCATGCTTTCTTTGCTCGTATTCCTCGTTTTTCTTGTTGCTTTTAAATTGGGTGTGATTTAAGTTTCATTGCTACTATGTAATAGCGGTCCGCAGTTAAGTATCAGTGACATGCGTTTGCTAACAAGCTAAATGACACAAGCTATCAGCTCCAATGTCAAACGTAATAAACACTGGCTGGTCTACACGACGTTATTACTTTTACTGCTTTGAGATTTGCAAAAAGAAAAAGGTCTGTTGATATTCTATGTATTTTTTTTATTAATATAAACTAGTGTTTGACTGCGATCCCACCTGATGGTAAGCAGTAATGCAATCGTTGATGGTGGGGCGCAGTAGTTTATTAGGAGCCTATGTATCATTATTATTATTGATAAGACACACTAGTAGCTATTAGCTGATGCGTGTGTTTTAAATAGTTTGGAGAGATTTAGTCTGTCCAAAAGATTTTTGAAGCCGTTCGTTCTTTCACAAAACCTTTCTCTTTCTTTGCCGGTTCCATGCTGTTACGACTCAGGTAGAAATTGCTTCAAAGTCTTCTTTCATTATTCTCTTGCCCTTATATAATTATACTAGTCTGTATCTATACTAATAATGTCAAGAGAAAAGATTTGCATTTTTGTATTTTAAATAATGTATAAACTCAAAACTTCTGGACCGATTTTAAAAATTCTTTCACTAACAGAATTATACTTTATTACTGAGTGACTTAGGCTATTTATTTGCTACTATCGTGGGCAAAGCCGCTGGCCGAAGCTAGTACCAATATATTTAGGGTTGCAACATAATACATGATTCTTTCTGCTCTTTGCTCCGTGCTTATACACAGTGTCTTTGGCATCGACGCACAAACGAATACCACGGATCTAGTACATGATTCTGGACCCTCCAGTGGTGGAATTTTTTGTCGGCTTTTTCCTAATTAAAAAAAATATCTGCACTTTTTTTAATTTATACTGTGTAAAATCGTTATTCTAACCAACCCCGACGATATTTTTAGCAAAAAGAATATAAGAATAGTTGTTCCGTGCGGGAATCGAACCCTTCATACTTCACTATTAGTCACCTCCCCCCCCCCCCTAATAGTAACCCCTTCTTTAGATAATGCAGCGTTAAAATTAATCAGATTTCTCGTGTGTAAAAGCTCTAACACTCTTACAAACATTGACACTATAAATACCTACTTAAGTGTAAAAAAACAGTAGTCATCAACACTATCTATGATCAGCGAGTTTGTTGAAATAAAAAATCCAATCATACAATTGAATAGCGTCTTTACGCCAATCATGGCGATTCGCGGTATTTCCATTTGACCAACGTGGATTGTATTGGATCGTAGGTCCATGGTTCAGAACAATTTGACCAGAGAACGTCTTTATTTCGAAGCGGTAAGGGCTATTTTTGTAGATCAAGTGTACTATGAGGTCCATAATTAGTTCCCAATCAGTGCTATCGGCGTCTCGTGAGTAGTTGGGCTCGTAAGTCGTAACCCATAGTTAATAAAAAATAGATAGACTCGACAGTTCTTTGGTGCGTAATCTTATTTTACATATCTGAAAATTACACCAAAATTTCGATTTTGAGTGTTTTGTTTTTTTTTTTTAAAAAACCATTGCCCACATTGTATTGTAGGCCTGTTGGTGTAGTTGTCAGTGGCCCTGACTGCTATGCTTGAGGTCGTGGGTTCGATTTCCACCCAGGACAAATGTTTGTGTGATGAATACGATCATTTGTTCTGTGTCTGGGTGTAATTTATCTGTAATATGTATGTATTTAGAAATACATAACGACGGTGAAGTGCCAATACCTTCTAAATAACAAAATTACTTTTTAGCGCTTTTAATTCAAATGTGTGTTTCCGCATGTTTTTGTGAAATCTCTGAAGCGAATATTTAGTTGCAACTGCACCAACCAACATGTCAATTTTTAGTATTACCTTCTAACGTTTTTAGGCAAACATTTTTTGACTTCGACAGTTAGGAGTTCTTGTCACTTCGCCGTCGATAAGTAGGTATGTTTATCAGTTGTCTAGTACTCATATTATAAGGTCTGCTTAGTTTGGGAATAGATGGCGTGGTGAGAAAGTTGTGGAATATTACTATTATTATTATTGCCTCACACTAAGATTTACCTCTACCTATATCATGAGTGCATTGACAAAGATGTAAACTCACATATGTGTGTCATCTCACACCCAGACCCAGAACAATTACCTGAGCAGAGCAGTCCATGTAAATATTTGCTGTATACGGGAATCGAACCCGCAATACGCAGTGCAGCACCCAATCGCTAAACCACTGCGCCAAGTATGCTGTCAAAATATCTACAATAAATTCCGATGGTTTTAAATTAGGCAGAATCTCTTAAACATGTTTATTATCAAATGGGGCCTTCTCTTATTGATATTGAGTATGTATCTATTATGTTATGTTGCACATTTTTTCTAAAGCCAGTCCTGCTTTGCCTTTCCTTAACTCTCAATTTTCATCTCCATAGCATCATTATCAGTACTTTAACCTCAAGCTCTTAAAACAAAGGTGTAATTGCTAATTCCTCTTTTCGCAAAAAGGCAACATTTAATCGTCGATCGAACTTTACAGGCCATTGAGACAGAGCTTTACCCGTGTCTTCGATGCTCTCCATAGCAATTTTAAACGTTGCTGGGCCGTATTTAAACAGGCACGAAGCAGAAATTAAGTGCAATTAGATGAGCGAGACGGCGTGCGGGAATTTGTTGAAAAAGCGTCGGAATGCCCTCGCGACGCCCGCGACGTGTGGATCGGAACGCAGCGACTCCTGCGCATCCTCGCCCCCCTCTCCGCCTCCCTCACCCACCGCGTTTGTATTCCGTCGATAGCTCATTTTCACTTTTCTTTACCCTCTAAAAGTAAGACTCAATCCAATCTGGTATGCTGCAGGAATTTCCAAGCCCGCTCCGAACGTTTATTGCTTAATAAAGTGGAACTTCAACAATTACTTTAAATGGGCCTCTATCTATTTGTTTGGTAGTTAATAGTTGTCTGTGATTTATTTTATGTGATTCTAATCTTACATTTCTGTTGCAGGTAAGTACGAGCTACCTTCATGTTAAGTAAGTTTGTTACTCGAAGTGTATCTTGCATCTGACTACGTTTGGGGTAGGTAGAGATGTTCCTTCTACAATATTCCTCTCGTTAAAAGGAATTACTTCTATCTCTATTTTACCAGTTGCCATGGCCAACCTGGAAAACTATACCCAGGCTGAGCGCAGCAAAGATAATCTCAGATGAGAATTCTCGGACGGTTCCGATCTTCAGTGCGGCATCTCTCCGCAGACCATGTCCAACCTTCCATCCTGCATTACGTGTCCTGTTACTTTTCCACGTAGGGAACTAATGACAGTGTCAGAGGACGGTATTGCCGTGTCCGAATACCCGGCAAGGAATTTAACGTAAAAAAAAATCTAACTTTGCCATCGACACGCTAAAAAGAAGATTTGACAAAATTTTGGACAAAATTGTAATTATATCTATCAGCAACAATTTTGCCTAATGCAGCTCAAAAATTTGAGGATCTAAACCCAACCTATTACCACATAAAACAAATGAAGTTATCACCATCCGCAACCAAAACTTCACACCTGTACCTCTATCAGTTTAAACCACACCCACATCGGTACCGCACTTAAACTCTCGCGTACCTACAACGCACACATGCGCTTGCGCATCCCGCAACATTATTGCGGGGGCTCAATCAACGCGGCCATTAGGTGCCGAAGATCGCGCGCATTGTTCTGCCGCGCATGCGCGAGATTTAGGGCCTCTTCAAGGTATAACTGTTAATTATATAGCGCATATTCTGCGGTCGTCCGAGAGTACTTTGTCCGGGATTATTTATGAGGAAGCGGTGGTGTTGTCCATTGTATGGGGTGTATGGATCTGGGAAGATGAAGAGTTGTATTTTCGAAGGGATTGCAGATTTCAGAGGTTTTTAACAAAAGTGTCTCGGTTAATTTCGCCAACATATTTTATGTTGATAAATTCTTTATTTTTATTGTTTCGTAATTTTAACTCACATATTAGTAAGATCTTATGAGGTTTTGTCTCATGCTGTCTCGAAATTATGTTATTGCAAGGAATGTCGTCCAAAATTCTTCATATAATATACGTCATCGAGACACGTATTACCAATGGAACAGCGCCCTGCAGACAGCATAAGAATTGTCATTATTTGGGGTATAATTCCAAAAGGCAGCGCGTCAGACGATGAAAAACCGCACACGACTTTTACGGCGACAGCCAGGATTGTTTATGGTCCCACTGTCAGTCAGCCGATCGTTCGATTAACATTCAAAACCTGCAATTAGCTCAGATGCTTTCTTTGTCCGTGTTTATCACACTAAACCCACCTCTACGACCAGCCATAAATATCTTTTAAATATTCCCATATATTAAAACGCTATAAATGAATTAATAACCTCAGTAACTCATCGCAAAAACCATTCTAAATTCCATCAGTTTCTTATTTACTTGCATAATTACGTGCCCTTTTAAATTTTTATTATACATTACACCGCAAACACTTTTGCATAAATTGACGATTACTTTCAATATCATCCAACTAGTCACTGAATAGAACAACAAAATGCCAGCGCCGCAGTCGAAGCGACCTATCACGACCAATTCGTACAACAATTAAGTAAGCCTATAGAGTGGACATAAAACAAACTGTCCGATGGGGCCCAACAATAGCCCGGACGGACGCAGCCGCATAAAAACTCTTACGACATAAAATATTAATAGAAATGCACGTGTGTTCATTGTCAATAAATTACCCAAGTGACAGAGCAATAAAAAAGTATATTTCTTGTGGAGTGAATGGGAGGCTGCGAGGAGGCTTCGATGTGAGGTAGCCAATAAAAGTGGCTGGCGTTCGGTCGTAAACTTCCGTCGTAGACTGCGTGGCGAGACGCTGCAAGGCCGAGCGCGCCACCCAGCCACCCAGCCCACCGGCCACTTAACACCACGGACACTGCCTAGTTAACTACCGAATTCACGTCTTACATTAAAACAAGGCGAAACCAAACAGACAAATCACCCGACTCAACATATCCATACGTCAGCCGCAACTCGCCTCGTTCATCAAAACCGTATTGAAATTCAAATCGGAATCAACCAGAAATAATATTTGTAATTCATTACTACAGTCGACGATGATTTGCAATACCGAACTAGATACTCGCGCATAACACTGACTAATGCAACCAAATTTGATCCCTACAGTGATACAGTAAAACGTATGAAAGTTGCATGAGAAGTTTCCAGAGATATTTTCTAAAGTTCTAAACCAAGTGCAAAGAAAGGTCAGGAGACTTAAATTAAATTAGATTATATAAATAATTGATAGAACACGACAGTGGATGGACGGTTTGACGTACGGGCGGGAGATATGATCGGTGACCCGCTGATACAACCTCACCTCGTAATCTTCACGATTCATCTCCTAATACCTCGTGTTGTTTCGTTATCGAACAAAAAACATGTAATGCTTTTAATTAGATTAAATTGATTTATTTTATATAGATCAGCCGATGAGATAAACGCGAATAGTGAAGGTAATTAAACTCGGCAAATAATAAATGAACGTTGAGAATCGATAGCTGTACCTATCTATGAAACTGTAGCTGAGAAAAAGGAATTCGATAAAGATAGTGAGGTTTGTGATTGATTTGAATAAGTTACTGCTGCGGATGTAGGCCAACAGGAAAACATTTCAACAAACGCTTAATGTCAAAAGAAAGTTCAAATCAAAGATTGCTTATTAGATGCACCTAATTAATTGGTTTGAGAACTAACTGTTATCTCAGTTCTTTGAATTGATCGCTTCTTTTATAAGCTAAGCTAAATATCGGAAGAATAGTTGTCAGTTTCATACATTGTACCTTTCATTGTATCTTTTGTTGAGGACGGGGACAGCAAAAACTTATAGATTAAAATTCCTCTTACCCAAACTATAATTAACAATAATTTGTTAAACAAACCGTAACTAGCAGTCGGTAGCTTTATGGATGCCGACAGAGCCTCTAATATTCTGTTTCATTTGAACATTCGATTTGCTACCTTATTACTTTACAAATATTTTCTTAATTTATGTGATATCCGTAACAAGTAGGTATTAGAATTTTCTTAATCAAAGCTTTGGCTCTGAGTTCTAAATTGAGAATTAATCATTTTGTTTACTCTCTTCAGTTTGTTCACAAAGAATTTTAAATAGTTCGACGAGGCAGCTTTTATTACCTTTGAAACTGAAACGAAACAATAAATTAAATTAAAATGTATAATTATGAAAATGGCCAAAAGTGGCTTATAATGAAAGGTCTAAGGTAGATCGTGCGACTGTTAAATATTTACGTTTTTGCTAATTAGCAGACATACTTAAGCTGTCAGGAAAGTTTTTAATGAGCCTCGTATTAATTATGTTTCGAGGCTTTCAGAGCCACCGCGAAACGATTTCCGGGAAACCGATGTTTCTTTTGTTCGCGTTAAGGCTTTTAATTTATTTTTGCTTGATGGTGATCAATATACCGTTGGTTTATAGTTAAGTAGAGGCACTAAAGTTGAATCTGATAAATACACAAAGGAAGAGTCGAGTAAAACCTGTAAGGCTTTCGATACAATTTTAATAACATCAACCAATTAGAATATTGATAAACTAAGTAATTTTACCTACAATAAAATCAGGCTGTGCACACTTTGGAAACTTAAAAATCTTAAGAATCTCATCGATACTTCAAAGGGCTCTAGTATTGTAATCTAAAATAAAACGCAACAAAGACCCAACCCACCCGGTTTTTACTGTCAAAAATTCTCATGAATTTGACAAAACAATAAGACACGTCGGACTACCCTCGATCGTGATCCATAAAGCGCGAACTTAGCTAATGAAAGATATAAAAAAAATATAAGTACACCTGTACCAACTTAATTTTGCTCCCAAAACTTAACACTGTATATATTACCAACCTTACGACATGGACAATAAAGTTAGAGATCTAAGTGCGTAAGTTTGGGGAATGTAAATTAATGTTGGTTTTTATATCTACCTGCGCGTGCGCTTCGCAGCTTATTGTCTAGCTTCACTGAATGCAAACTGCACAGCCGGCAAATGTATTGATACAGGGTTGTCGATTAGTTTGATCATCGTATTTTGATCTCGTATTTGTTGATTAATATTCATTCAGGCGAAAATTGTTTAAGAAATAACTTATTAAAATAAATGAAATATGGACGTAAACCATAGAATTTTAAATTTGTGTGTACTTACATATACCAGAAG
Organism: Mythimna impura; assembly: GCA_905147345.3. Lineage (NCBI taxonomy): Eukaryota > Metazoa > Arthropoda > Insecta > Lepidoptera > Noctuidae > Mythimna > Mythimna impura. The sequence continues at coordinate 12,566,936 of LR990357.1, read as the reverse complement.
CTAAGAAAAAAATAACTCACAAATCAATGATTTACCTATGTATTTCTCACTATGGTGAAATATCAAAACGATGGTGAAAGTTTCAAATAAATTGTTTCTAACTTAAAATATTCTTTATCTCGTCACCCCTGTTGAAGTTCATACACCTTTAACAATAGATCTAATAATTATTATTTTTCATCTGCTACGTTTTTGTCACAGTTATCAATCAACGCAAGGGCCGGTTCTTCGTCTCTCTCTTTTATATCATCTTCGTCATCTATCTATCCTTGTCTATCGCCATCCAATGTAATTATATGAACACCTGGGCGCAAAAGAATGTCGCACAAAGAGACGAGTAATGACGATCCGAAACTTAGATCGGGAATATTTTGTTACCGAGAAAGCCTTTTGCTTCATTAATTATGAAACACAATACTCTTTACAATTTTCGTTAAAATTATGTTCGTTGAATGCTGTCATATTATTTGATAAATCACCTTTCGACTTTGCCTTCTGTTTCATATAAAAACACTACCCGGAATTTACTTGTATGCTTATTGTGGACATTGATAACTAGGCTAGCCAAAACTTTATGTCACCTCGAGATATTCTGTCGTGAAATATTAATTTATTACAATGAAATTACTTTCCATTTAGAAACGTACCTATTTATTTTTAAAGAACACACCAAAATTAAAATCATGTCACAGATGAGAGAGCAACGGTAACATTACGCGGCCTAAATGTTGGGCTTCATAAAAAATATGTAATTGTAAAAATATTTTAAATCATACTTTCAATCGAATACAACAAAAGTATGGAGACGAAGAAGGTAAAAAACCCATAGTAATGATTTAAGTAAAGAAAAGAACTATCGTCACGTTTTAAATGAAGAGAAAACTGTAAATGATTTAAAATGATTGAAATAATGACGTTTTAAATATTTAAGATGGTAATCACTCAAGCAACGACAACATTCGTGAACCTATCACGAAAGAGTATAATATATCGCGTAGCTGTCTCATCCACTTGACGTTTACAACTCAGACGGGATAATAAACAACAATACATCCTCTGTTTTCTTTTATTCCGCGACCATCATGGAAATAACGACAGAATATTACAAATAAAACAAAGCACAAGCACGTCGTGAAACTGCTATACTCAAGTCAGAGCAGCATCCTAAATCTATAGCAGATGTTAAGACGACGGCTCGCACCTCGTGCTATGTCGTTAATGAAGAAATATTGCTGGCTTTTGATAAGTCGCGCGATAAATGCACACCGCCCCGAGCGCACAATCGATTCTCAATATTAATTACACGCCCTGCTGTTAAACCTTGCTCTAGTGCGCATTAAGCACACCGCTATCAGATCCTGTGTAAAGTACCTACAATTTCTGATATTACTAACACTACCGAAGAAAAGTGCCTAACTTCTCAGAACCCTAAAAAAATGATTAGCAAACAACCTCTCAGATAGCCCTATATTCTATCCTTCAATCCCAACTTTAAGATTAAAGCAAAAGAAAATCTCTAGAAAATATTCAATCTTCTACCCCTAAAATAAAGCTGGTTTTTGAATAAACATCGAAGTGATGAAATTTCGGCGTATTAAATTGAAACTATATCGACGGTCAGCAAATCCTGAATGTGTTTGTTTAGGGCGAGCCCACCCTAAAATATTTATTTTATCTCGGTTTGCCGAAGTCGCGTCAATAGTTTGTTCTCATTTTTACCCCGGTTTAAGAGATAGGATCGATATTCGGTTATAATTTATATGGCCGCTTATTGCCTGTTGTTTACACGTCCATTGGTGGGAGATATGTAAAACTAACATATTCTGAGCAAACGTTATCTAAGTCAAATAACTTCGCGGAATTTGGTCATCCTGGAGGAAGTATTGATTTTTTGAATCTATGAACTAATTCTAACATCCTGTTTGCTTTGTCTTAAACCAATGATGGGGTCGTCCTCTACATATATGATCTTATAGACAGAGTTACGGAAATACCACTTATTGAGAGACGTGACAATATTCTATAAAATATCTCCCACAGTTCCTTCGCCTAATAAAACATTGTCTTCGACTGTCGTTCTACTCTTTACCTCACATCCTCACAATCAGGATTATCGCAGCTAACAAAGCAAACTTTGTTTAAACACAATATCTTTCGCGACAGATTTAAACGGCGAAGTTCTTAAGACAACGTTTTCGCGGAAGCGAAACCGTAGAATCGTGAACTTCATATCATAGGATGCTGTGGGGTTCTTTACTACCTTGACATTAGAGTTAATTTAGAACAGCCTTTAATTTTTGGATGTTGATGTAGGTATTTGTAAAGTTGTGTGCTACCTGAACTTTACGCATTGTCTCCGTACAATTGTTGCTCTAGTCCCATACCTTGAAGGACGTAATCCCTTAACAAACGGCACCTTTTATTTTAAAACGGTGACGTAAATTCTTTGTTTTTTCGGATTATTGTAATTTTTTTATCTAAATCGGTAAACAAAACATCTATTGTAAGTTTTGTGCACTTTCCATATGACCTGGAGTGGTTCTTTGTTCAGTTTATGGCTGCTGTAAATTATTTGTGGACTAAAACAATAACTTCTATAGCTATTTTTGCAGGTTAAAACGGCACGCCGCTCTTGACCTTTTAATAAGGCTGTAATTTTTTACAGCAGCGCCTTTATTTTGAAGAACAAAACCTTTTTTTTTTTGAGGTACAGACGGGAAGTCTTCAATAACTCCTCCCACTCTGAGTGTACCTAAAGGGGGAGTGTCGGACTCTTACTGACTAAAACCCACACGTGTTCCTTCACGCTGGCTTGCGGATGACGAGTAACAGGTAGTTCACCGTCCGGCCGTCCAATAAGGACCGAGCCCGAGTCGTCGACGGCGCTAAGTGTTTATTTATTCATTTAAACAACATGTGCAGTAGTGGTACATAGGCGGACTTAATGCAACAAAGCATTCTCTACCAGTCAACCTTTGGGTTAAATAAGACAACACTGTGGTAGGTTTGCACAATAAACAAATAACAGATACGTCAAACAGAAAAAATAAAATAAAAAGTAAGTTATTTATAATAATAAAATACATGTATAAGCTAAAATTATATAAAATACTATAAAAAATATCAAACCATTATGAGAACTTAATAATAATTCTGACGAAGACCGAACTAAGGTTGAGAGGACTTCAAGTAGTAGTTCCGAATTCTACGCTTGAAGGAAAAGTGTTCTACATGCACCTCAAAGAGATGTCAGCAAAATCATAGGGCTGATGTCCTCATAAGACTGGACAGATGCGGTCTGCGCCTGGTGACGGGGACCATCACCGGACACTGCACACTGAATAAGCACCTCCACACAATAGGCATCACAGACAGTCCCCTGTGCAGAGCATGTTTGGAGGGGTAGGAGACAATTGCACATGTGCTCCTAGAGTGCACAGGTGTCACTGAAATACGCACACGAACCTTAGGATCCCCGAACTCCCTTATTGATGGCCTGAAAAACCTAAGAGGCCTAATCTGTTTTTGGACAGAGGTGGGCTGGTTGGAATGAGCCCACCTAAGGTTATGGCCGCCATGGCCCAATGGTCCACATAGGACTAAGTGCGGAAACCATACCTAAAAAGATAATGAGATAAGGGCTGATGTCCGCTAGGGCCACAGGAAATTTCTGAAAGGATACCATGGTCCTGGAATGCAAAGAGCAACTAAAGGGCACACGTGGGTTTTAATAAGTAAAAGTCTAATAAGAGAAGCCAAATTAAGATAAATTGCTGCTACCTACGCGTTACACGTTGCGTGTGACTACGGGTTTTTTTTGTTTTGTTATTGTTTCTCCAGTAACCTTTTTTTTATTTTAGCATCCTGAAAAACTTCTTTCATACTTTTACAGCGTCGTTTTTTTTGTCGTAGTCGGGTTTTAGTTTTTTTTGACTTTTTATTATCTAAACTATTTTAGTGTTATTGACATTAAATTTTTGATCGCTTGAGGGCGCCACATTAAATTTTGATGACATTTTTGATAAGTACAAGTGAAGCCCTTTCAAATGATATCAAACACGGTATATTTTTCTTAACGTTTTTTTTTAAACACGTGACTTTTTGACCGCTAGAAGGCGTCACTTTAAATTTGGGCAATATTTTGGAAATGTACAAGTGAAGCCCTTTCAAATGATGCCAAACGGTGTATTTATCTTATTTTCTTTTTAATACAATACTTTTTGTCCGCTAGAGAGCGCCACACTGAGTTTTGTGACACATCTCGTATATGTTTAATAAGCCTATATTCAGTGGACAATTAAGACGGTTCAAACGATACCTCATTAGTCGAGTTCCGATAAGTAGTTTAGGAGCTATGAGAGAACAGGGAATACACACACATAGCCTGTCAAAATCACTCGGCCTTGGCAACGAAGGAACAGGAGTGGGTTTTTAGTCAGTAAACGTTTGACACTATCTCCCTTGAGCGGCGGATGTCATAAGATGATTTTCCCACCGAAATAAAAAAAACCCTCCTTTGGCTTTGCCGTAGTCGGGTAAAAAAAGAGCAATTACCCTTTGCGTTCCAGAGAAAGTCCGCGATAAGTCTTTCAAACAATTCCGCAGATAAGAACAATAAGTTCGGCTTTGTTTTAGATGATTCGTCTTACCTGAGGAATACTTTTCGTAGAAGAACCTACTTCATACTTAATCTTAATGTTTCCCTGATTGTTATCAGTATTGTTTTAAAACTTCTTGAATGCGTCAGCCTTGACAGTAACTAAAACTTTTGTGTATTTACTTAAGTGCTATTTACTGTTATATTTATTTATTTAATCTTCATGCAACACAAAAGTACAAAGGTGGAGATAATGCCTTAGGCATTCTCTACTTGTCAACCTACGGTGGTGAAGAGACAATATGGTAGGTGCATAAAAAGAAAATGTTATTTAGAAAACAAGGGTAAGAAAGTATACGTAGTCAAAAAAAAACTTTTTACAAAAAAAAATACAACCGACTTCAATGTAAAAAAAAACACTGAACAGTGCAAAATAACTTTCATTTCGGAAGTCGGTGTTTCTAGAGTAGTTTTGCCTCTTCGTTATTTAACACCGACGTCTGAAATTAAAGGTATTTTGCACTTTCCAGTGTTTATTTTTTTATATTAAAGTCAGTTGTATTTATTTATTTTTTGTAAAAAGTTGTTTATTTAAAATTTACACTTTTTAGTTATGGTACCACCACTAAAAAGTACCCCTCAGACATAGGTACTTAAATACCTTATAGCCAGAGTGCATGACAATTCTAATAATACCAAACACGGTTAGATACAATTAATTTATTACAGAGTTCCGATGCCTAACTTTCTTCCATATCTTCGAAGTCTTGGAAGCATAACCTATCAATAAAAAAAAATTCAAAATTGGTCAACAATTGACCGAGAAATCAGTGAACATACCTACATAAAAAAAAATACATTCAGCCGAACCTAGAACCTCCTCCTTTTTGAAGTACATATATATTTAATATAATATCTAAATATATACATATATAACGCAACGTATATATGTGCGAGATGCATAGGACCGTTCATTGTGGCGGCACTTGGGGGAGGCCTATGTCCAACAGTGGACGTCTTTCGACTGAAATGATGATGATGATGATGATAGATATTAATATAAAATAAGAGAAATAATTTTTTAAAATGATTTTGCTACTAGTGGAGAAAATAATACCGTAACTTCCACTTAAATGCATACCGACTTTCGAAAGTCCTGATATCGAAAAGAAGCGCATTCCATAGAAGGATGGACTAAATATAATAATAATCTTTATTGATCGTTTACAAATATTGCAGTACATGGGTATTTGATTTTTACTTGGTAAAATTACAAATTTACTACAATTGTGGGTGCAGTTCTGATCTCCTAACTGGGTTACGGTATAACCTGTATGTAGGAGTGACAGTTCCGATCCCACGTGGCTTACAACAATGATGTATTTTCACGAATTACGTACATTATATGTCAAAAATTTGGTATTTTACTTTTTACTTGACTAAATAAAAAGAGTTATATTATTATGTTATATAATATTTGTTTAAACTCCTATCATACTTTTAAAAATTACCTGGATTTTTTTTTGCAATATTTTTTGCAATCGCTATTAATTTACCCACTCATCAAAGGCGGCTTTTGTCACTGGCATCAAATTTACACATCGGTGCGCTTGCGCATCGCAGCTGCCGATTTTAACAAATAACGCCAACTGATAACCCTCTGTTTGAAGTAGGTGCACACATTTCGCATAACACTTATCTTGATTTCTTCATGTAAGTACAGAACAAACGTCATAAAACCACGTTTTATTAACTCTTGTACAATGAATTTCGTTTTCTCTATTCCAATGGAGTTAGTTTTTGCAATCTTTGATTAAAATGATAACAAGTAGAGTTTTGGTAATATTATAAGCTACGTTTTACCGCATGAAATAACTGCGATTTCTAAACCTTTAGCGTTAATCACCGGTTTCGTCTGTCACGCCAACACAACCATCGTTTTGGAAATAATTAATGGAGAAACTTTACTCTATACCTACAAGTTTTTATATGCAAAAAAAATATTGGTATCGTCCATTGATGCGAGCTTTGTCCGTGCCCACCCCACATCACCCCACCTGTAGTGAATGGCCGAAGCGTTACAATGAAAAATATTTTTTTTTTACGCTTCTTTTGTCGGTGGCAACACTATATATCACGTGGAACAATTATCATTGTCTTTGGCACCTCAGAACAGTGTGGTTGCTTAGTTCGGACTCTTTTGTGTTTTCCGAGATTTTTATAGATGTCTTTGTTTCCTTAAAGAGGCCATTGTTCGAACACGAAATGCGAATTGTGCAAAGTATTTAGAATACGTATGTAATACATAACGCTGAAATAATCAAACCTCAGTGGTTCATGCTACAAAGTTGGTAATAAAAATAATTGACAGGCTGCAAGCCCATTAAGAAAATTGATTTATAATAATTATGAGAAACATTATAGTTACAGTATCGATAAAAGAAACTGGGATTTAGAATCGATTTAATTTAAACTACAATTTACGAGCTGCAATAAATAATTCTGTCGCTTCAACTCCGCGAGCCATTGTCGCCATTTTTTAAGGCCATTAAAAATGCTATCAATGACTTCCATTCGAATGACAAAATCAGTTGCATTAGAATCTGCCCCCGAACTATATGCCCGTCTCTCTCACACTTGTAATGAAAACTTAACCCCAGAACAGAAACAGAATTAGGCTGACGCATTCGCTAACTAAAAAATATTAACATGCGTAACAAATTTCAATAAATAAGCAAATAAATTGCTATTCGATAAATGGGCATTGTTAAAGTTTAATATTGATTTATATGAATATTCATGTACGTATTTAGTTTTAATATGTGGCGTTCGTTATTTATTGGAAAAAACATTAATTTCATATATTAAAATGGCATTGAACGCCGCCGCCGTGACCGTATTGTGTACTGCACGTGTGCCAATTGTTATTGAAACTACTAATTTTGATTTAATGCAAAACATGTATATTTTATATATTATACAGCTCATAAAAATATTGAATTTAATATTATATAATAAAATGTTTCTAGCGAGAATAAAAGTAATAAAAAACGCCTCATTTGAAGTTTTGATGAAAAGATTTGCTGTGAAACATTTACTGAGCTTATCGAATAAGTAAATCCTTTGAGTTTTTCGTACTATTAAGTTAAGTCCAACAATTCATGTTTTATTCAGTGCAACTGGAACCTCGGTAACCGATATAGCGAAGGTCAAAAATGACTTAATTTTCTTATCAGAGCCCATCTTGTTAGAAAGCGACTCAGCACGAACGGACTGTTAGCTCATTTCATTCCCCATTTCCTTGAGACCTTTCATAATTCACATTCATTTTTCATCCCACCAACGCCTGCACTTATTTATCGGTGGGTGGCCGCGATGTGTACCTTATGTCATTGAAAAGAGGGTTTATGACGACTGCATCGTAAAGTTGTCACGTATCCAGAGGTTTGGATGCGCCGTGCACCGTGTCATGACTAAAAGCGATTCGTCGCTAAACAAACAAGCTTTTTAAATGCTACGTAACTTGTCTTTTTTATATCGCTATTTGAATATTACCATCGTTTCAGTAAGGTCGTGACACGACGCGGCACGGGCATCACGTGAGAGATATTTATAAAAGAAAAGCCGTGTATCGCCGATATAGCGTAATTTCCAATTTAATGATTGCTAATACCAAGTCGGGGCTGCCGGCACGTCAGCCGGTCGACGTTTATTATTGGTTCGCAGCCGAAATGTCGATAGCTTACCTAACCTATAATTCTATTCTAAAACCAAACCCTTTATGGCCAAAAAAGTTCATTTATTTCTGCAACTTTTGAATGTTTACGATTATTGTGACCACTTTCCTCCTTCTGTCGTGTTAATTTCACATGATCCAGCTGAAAGCAAACACTCAAAAAAAAGAACAATAAAACACCCCTCAGCCATAAACAAGGAGCTACTGAAATGTTTAACCACAAACTCTAAATAAAGCCGTATCGCGCGCTATAAACAATCTAGCGAAAAAAAAAAACTGTCGAAAAAACTTCATCAACAAAAGTGACAAAAAAGTTCCCCGCGATCACATGCAAATGTCGCGGCGAGCTCATTACCGCGCCATAAAACCATAACAACAGTCATTACGAGCACAATTAAAAAAAAACTTCGTCAACACTAACAGTGTGCAAGTGTGACGAAAACCGCTTACGGAGCGCCCACATAGTTTGTTTTCAACGTAAAAAAAACTCAAAATCGAGGGCGCCACCGTCTTATGCAAAAAAAAGTCCTTACATATTCACCCCTCGCGAATTTTTACTTTAATGAATGCTCCTCGACGTTTTTTTTACATCACTCCACGCAGTTGTTTTGACGGATCGCAATCTAGCCACTAATTGCTTTTTCCTCGTCGGGGTGCGCATTTCACCTCGCAAAATTACGTTTTATTAATTGAATAATATTAATGATACTTCCTCGCAGCAATCAATCTTTAATGACGTTTTTATTCGTCGCGAGAGTGACGCTACTCTCGCTTTTCCTTGGGATCGTTCGAGATGTTGTTTTTTTAGTCGACGATCGATGTTAATTATGTATCTAATGGCTCCCGTGATACACTTCCATTAATAATACGTCGGACGACATCGTCCCGCTCTACAGATTTAATAACCACGCATCTTGTACGAGATTAATAGTGCATCTGTGGCCAGTGTTATTATAAAAATGTGGCTCGCCGCGCCGGCCTTGCTGCACACCACGGATGTTACGGAAGTCCGATTCTGATTTTGAAAGTTCGGTCGTTTTGCACCTCCGATTCCGATTTCGGTTCCGATAAATTTTAATTGGAAGTTATATCTGAGGTACAAATAAGTTTATACCTGTCGCGCATAGAATCCACCTCCCCGCACCTTCGGTTGACTCTTTCACTTGTTATTTTGTTTCGTATTTTTGGCATGTTGTGAGTTCGCGCTTCATTTATAGCTACTTAACCGAGTTTTTGATTAGTTTTAGTAGTGTTTCATTTAACGTTTCTGTCTCCGCCTTGGATTCCGGTTTCGATAAACTAAATATAAAAACTCCGCATCCAAATTCGGTTCCGATATAACCACTTGTGTTTCATCCCTACTTTATACTGTCATACAGGGCACCTCACATCGCTGCTTTCGATTATTTAGTAAAATACAACACCCAAGATTTAAAAATAAATACATATTTTCTACACTAGTTAATACAAACGCGGACAGGCGACACAAAAATATCTCATTATAATGCAGTACTTCATCTGAGTGAATTTAATCCGTAAATTCGCGACAGCTGCTCACAGAGAAACGTCAAAAAGCGTGTCTATGAACGGACTAGTTAAATAAACGTTGATTCATTTCTAACGCGTAAACGCGGCATATTGTTCTGAGCAGTTATTATTACTGCTTTTTATTTAACCATTTTATTTTATTATCATAACGATTTTTTCGCTATGGATCCGCTCGTTGGTATAATTTCTTTTGTTCCGCGCTCTGATATTGTTTCTTTTTTTTGTTATTTTTTTTCATTGTGTCGCGGTGTTGCCATCGCAGTGCGCGCGTGATTTATTCCCCCTTTTGGGTAAAACAACACCCGTGCGAGTTACGATTAGTTGGGTAACGTAATATCTAATTACTATGTGCGAGCACGTACGAACATAACTCGCGTGCTTCCTCTCACCGATGTGGTTTATGGAATTGGATGCTCATATTTCGGTAGTCTCTCGGTGGCCATAGTTTTTGTCCGTGTCTTGGAAGTAGCACTTTTCCCGTGTAATCTGATATCTTTATAGTCCCAACATTCGGAAATCAAGCACAGAACATATAAAAAAAAACCGCGATGGCCCCGCTGCCGGTCGGCCTCGCTGCCTACACAAACACAGTGGGTACCCAAAGCTTTTTATGCAGCTTACTTTCCCCCGGGGATGGTGGCTAATGTTAGTAATTCTGAATTCAATCATCTCAAACAAAAGACGTCTCTCGCGTAGCTAAATGGCGTTTTTTAATCGGATATTATAATTAATGTTCCTTTTGTCGCGTGCTGACGTGCCCTCGCGCGAACAATGGGAGATCTAATAGAAAAAGATATAAATATTTTTTTTTCTAAGAAACGGGAGGCTACCTGACGATAAAACACAGGCGACAGACGAATCCCGAGCCGAATTAAATTAGAATAATAATCGAAAAGCCTCTTTGTTCTGGCCTTAAACTTTTGATTTTGATATGAAATTAATGCTTCGATTGTGTATTCAACAGCTACTGGACGTCCGAGCGTCTGCCTTGGTGGCATACATTATCAAGGCCTGGCACGATACTCCTAATGTTCAGAGTTGTCTAAAGTAATTCAAAGATGGAATGAAACGCAACAAAAGCACTCCAGTGACCCTTAAAAGTCTCATCTAAACGAACATCCTCGCGAAATTCGAATCGACGTAAATTTTTTATCAAGCTTAACCCTCTAGCCCTCGTCCAAACTTCGAACCCTTCTCTATTCTATACAAAAAAAAACACTAATAGTTAAAATGTATAATACGCGTGTATGGTGGAGTTTTTTTTACTTGTGGGTATAAGGAGTAAGCAATAAAAAACTGCATTATATCACGGTGCCCTCCCTTCATTATGTGTCGCGAGGGTCGTTGCGAAAGTGTGCGTTTTTTCTCGTATCTACATTTCTACACACATGCGTGTGTGCGTACAGCGACACTTTTAAACAATGTTCTTAAAAAAATATTACATTTTTTACGTGGCAGTTTCTTATGAGATGTTTTTTTTTTAACCGACTTCAAAAAAAAGGAGGAGGTTCTCAATTCGGTTGTATTTTTTTTTTTTTTTTTTTTTTTTTTTTTTTTTTTTATCATTATTTTTTTTTTTTATGTTTGTTACCTCAGAACTCCGTCGTTTATGGACCGATTTGCAAAATTTTTTTTTCCCTATACAGGATATGCTTCCAGATTGGTCCCATTTTTTTCAAAATCCAGTTCTGATGATGGAATCCATGAGGAATCGAGGGAACTCCTCAAAAATTATAGGCAACCCTATGGTGATTTTAGTATTTTCATCAAGAACTTAAGCATTTACAGTCAAAAAGTAACATTTGATGAAGTGGAACTGATGAAGAAGACCAGAAATGGTCAACAGAACTTCATACACAAATAGATATTACAATGAAGATATACATAGTTAAGCGACTATGACAATACAAATAAATGAATGATTCTGAATAGTTACGTTGAAAATGGTATCATCGAAGTGATCTGATGATGATGATGGAGCCGGAAGGTAGGCACTGGAACTCCGTAATTAATCAATGTAATCTAGCCGTGTTTGGACTTATTAGAATTGTCGTGAGATGCTCTTTGGCTATAAGGTACTATCGAACTGATCTGATGATGGAGCCGGAAGGTAGGCACAGGAACTCCGTAATTAATCAATGTATCCTAGCCGTGTTTGGGCTTATTAGAATTGTCGTGAGATGCTCTTTGGCTATAAGGTACTATCGAACTGATCTGATGATGGAGCCGGAAGGAGGAAGGTAGACACAGGAACTTTATAATAAAACTATGTAACCTAGCAGTATTTGGGTTAATTGGAATTGTCATGAGAAATAGGCACTCTGTTTATAAGTGTATCGCAACTAAAAAGTGTGAAATAAAAACTTTTTATAAAAAAAAAAATAACCGACTTCACTAAAAAAAACACTAAAAGGATCAAAATAACTTTAATTTCGGAAGTCGGTGTTAAATAAGAAACAAACAATACCGAGAAACACCGACTTCCAAAATTAAAGTTATTTTGATCCTTTTAGTGTTTTTTTTAGTGAAGTCGGTTATTTTTTTTTTTATAAAAAGTTTTTTTTCAAATAAGATTTGATGTACTTACAAGTTGATTACAGAGTCCCTTACCCACATTTTTTAGGTTCTTATTGGATTAATATGTTGTTGGAGTAAGTTTTTATTGAATGTAATAAAACTGATTGGATTTGCTGACGTTTGTCTCTAGTTACACATTTTTTAATTTTATCCAAGAATCTCAATTTTTTTTTTCATACTTAAACTATTTTATCAAAATAAAAAAAACTGAGTGCTATTGATTCTAAACAAAAAAAACTCCAATATTTCTGAACTGAACTCATAAAGCAAAACAAGAACATCAGTAGCACCCTTCCGAATCGAATCTATAACGAAATTAACAGGGATAAAACATGGGTGCTAGTTTTTTTCGTTTGCAATTAAAAGTGATATACAGGGTGGAAATTATTCCGCATTTAGAATACTTAAATGAAGAAATAAGTCAAGTAGGAGACCCCAGAAGTGACCCCACAGTTCAGACAGATAAAAAATAATAAATTTAAAGTATTCGAAGTTAATATAAAAACAGCCCCAACTTACTCCTTATGCAGCGTTCATAGTAAGTTATACAGTGAATTGCTAAAATAATTAACTCTAACTAAATGTCTTAAAATATGGTGGCAAAACATTCCTCGGCATCGCTGTCGACTGCCTAAAAGCCAGGCAAAAGCCTGCCGGCTGCTAGAAGTCTGCCCAAAAGACTGGCGGTATTGCCACGCCGTATGGCAATGTTTAATCCCTGGCCGAGGTAAAAGCTAGCCTTTGGGTCACGCGAAGTGTAAACTAAACGTTTGTATAAATCTAATTGAAATAAAGTGGATAGCTTAAAGATTTAATCTTTGTTTTTTAATTGGCAACATATTAGTAAATCGCAAAAAAAGACATTCATGGTCTTTCCAACGCCCTGTATAATCAAACTGTACTACTCACATTGAACCGTATTTTTTTTTGAAGCCATAAAAATAACGACTGTCTCCCAATTGTAACGATCACAAATCGATATCATATCCCAGTTATTGATTAATATTGTCGATATGACTTTATGTATCGAGTTTGACTATAAAGTTTTATGTAATGAATAGCCGAGCTCCTCAGATTTGAGTTGTGACATTTTTTATTCGGTAATCTTAATAAATATTGTCTTATTGCTCTATTTTATGATCAAGTTAAACCAGAATTTCATATCTAATTAAATTTCGAAAAAAAACGGTCATTTTTTGACTTTATTAAAATATCCTAAAAAAAACAGAAATTACTTTTTTTAAGGCGTTAATTAATAGCTTTATATAGCACCTAACTCCTGAGGAAGTAATAAAGGATAGCTACAACCTGGGGGTATTTAAGTCAAGAGTGAATAGGTTACTTCTAGGCAAGCATGCTCCATCGTCAACCAAATCATCGCTTAAAATCAGGTGAGATAGTGGTCATGCGCCAGCCTATCATCAATAATAATAATATCTTTTTTAATGAAATATAAATAATATATAAATATAATAATAATAAAAAAAAGGAATTTACATACCAACAATAGAAAAACGCGTGAAAAATTTTATTAACATTCAACAATTATTATTGTTGGTCGAGACAACATTTTGCACATTTGTACACACGTGCGATAACGAATGCATTATAATGAGACTCTATGTTACAATCAGTGCCGGTAACCAATTAGGTATTATTATCGCGTTATATTTTCTAAACACCCATCAGAATACCTATTTCATCTACTCTCAAGTTCTCAACTATTGAAAAATCTATTGTTTAGTGTATGGTGTTATGTAGGCAATCATATATATTCGTAAGCTACAAATATTCATTTGATTAAACTTTTAAGTACAGCCTTATAACTACATATAGAATTTGAAAGATGTTTATATATGCAGCTCGCAACGGGTGAGAGACCAAATCCCAATTCTATACTAGAACCTAATCCGTGCTTTTTTTTTCATCTTCATCTTATGACATCCCCCGCTCTTGTCCGGAGCGGGAGATAGTGTCAGACTTTTACTGACTAAAAACCCACTCCTGTTCCTTCGTTGCCTTTCGTACCAGGGCCGAGTCTTCCTTTCAGAATCTGACCCTTGGCCCCAGTAAGCTAGTAAGCTTCGACCCTGCTGGGCCCTCACAGTTGCTGACATCTCCTTGAGGCGCGTGTGGAATGGTAGGGACCGTTCTACTACCCACTTGCAACCCACCTATATCGATCAACGCATCGTAGCTATAAGTATTTGAGGTTCCTGGTCCCCCAAAATGGGCATGCCTGTATAATGGGGATTATGAAAACAATTAGCAATATGCAAAAAGATATACCACATAAGCTGCCTTGTAATCCAGAATAACACGCCATATGATTTCCTGAAAACGATCGCCCGTAAAACACAAAATATATAAAATTAAAGTGTAGTAAAACCAAATAGACATTAGGTCCGAGACGTAGCATGCACCGTATCGCCATTCCACGCCATAAAAATAATCAAATATATTCGTTCCATCTCATTTGGCCGCGTCTTAAACGATTTCTCTCGTCCGTCCTTTATTACCGAAAACATAACTCCTCATTTTGTTTTTTATCCCCCATCCACGCCACCCCGACGGAGCATAAACCTACGGGGGTAACTGCATATATTTTATGGGTTTTACTCGGATTTTCCTCATGTAGACTGCCCTCTTGTAATTTTAATCACATCTGTTAGAAACTATCCCGTTTTCAACCTCGAAAACTTTATAAATCAAGATTATTGTATCTTATGAAAAACATTATTTATGGACATCCAATCACTGTAATCTAAGTTGTGTGTTTCGTCTCTTAAGGTTGAGTTTACCTTGACGAAAATCATCCCAAACCGTAACTGACAGGAATACATAATAACACATTGTTTCATTTACGCGAGAGACGTACATAAAGTGTTTTATCAGTGGGAGCCCACATATTGCGAAGGGGACGCCATTTTTTCCTCGTTCTAATGCGGTTAATTTCCTTTTTTCCTCTTTATTTATAGTAATCCCTTTATAAGGTGATTACGGAAATGTGTTTTTGTGGACGTAAAGAGCGCAGCATGGGGGCTTGCAGGCTCTCCGTACTTACAAGCTTAGGTGTGCGGGGCTTAGGAGCAGGACACACTTGTCAACGACATCCTCACTTGTACCACTGCCCCATTCAATGACTTGCTACCCAGTGCATAACCAGCCTTATAATGTTCTCACTGCTGGGACTCAGGCCTCCTGTCTAGGAGAGGAAATTTTCCATAATCCACCACGCGAGCCCAGTGTGGATTGGTGGATGTCACATGCATATGAATTTCCGGTTCACCGTTTTGAGAGCAGTGGTGATGAAACAAATTACACAAAGTAAATGCACCTGAGCGGGTTTGAACCCGCGACCTACAACTCGTAAACCCGGTAGCACTGGGTCACCACTGCTCCCAGTGAGTCATACTTTTATCCCCAACAAACCTCTGACGCTTCTAGAACTTGTATTATAATAAAACATGACTTATTTATTTCCAACACGTCATGTCCAACATCAACGGTACTTAAAGCTAGAACATTACACGATCACAAAGGAAAATTTTGCTTATTATACTTACAATCAAAGGTATTCCATTGCAAAGTAATGGAATATTTTCACATAAAATTGATTATATGAAATGATAACTTACATTTCAAATCACAAGTACATTATTAGATTTTGAAAGAATCCGTACCTGATTTCAGGCGTTCTTCAATTCCTACTGATATTTTTGAATGTTAAATTAGGAAAATTTATTCGAACACGTTTTGAGGCTGATATTTGAATGCAAGACTAGTGTTGTGACGCATTGGACTCCGGGACTTCATAATATGTCCTTGGTTTGTCCATTCATATTTATGGAAGACAGGAACGGTCGCAAACTCATAAAAATAGTCTTAATATTAATGTGAGTGAACACTTGTTAGGTCATATATGCAGGTCTGATGAAAGTCTGTACCTTTTGATGAATTTTAAATTGTAAGGTCGCTTATTTGCGAAAATTATTTGAAACACTCTTAAAAGGAAATTTTCTTATATTTACTGCTATATTTCAAAATTCTTGGAACACGGTTATTTATCAATCAGATGTATCAAATACTAATAAGACGAATGATGCATTGTTTAATCTCAGGACCGCGGGGTGTTAAACCTTTGGAAGAAGTACGTGGGGCCGAAGCCAACCAGCAGAGGCCCCTTAGACACTTCGGTGAACGTGATGCCAACCGACGATTATCCCTGTACACGCTATGCTAGTGCACCCAAGGACAATGATGCATAACTAAATCTCTAAAAAAGTCTAATAGGAACTTTCAAAGTACACGTAAACAAATATCGACTCCATTATTCATTTTTCAAATCAACATTACTTTTGACTATCCTGATTAATTCTCTCTGCGTTATTAACTGTTAGCCCTTTAACCGCCTATGTCGAATAAATCCGACAAACACTCTTGCGTTTATATCGCCAGGGTCGCACATCCACGACCAAATACTCCATCTCGTCAGCTCTCCTGTCACCTATGGGGATTGAAGAGCTAAACGAGACGGAGTAACCAGTCGCAAACACACGACCCTGGCGAATAGGACGCGAAAATACTCGTCGGACTAATCCGACACAGGTGGTTAAACGGGTTAAAAGTTATTCAATTTAATTCAGAAAAAAAAACTGTTTTACACAAAAATTCTAACTACAGTGTTCAATTCAAACGTCAAAGATTTGACAGGTACGTCTTCCTTTGATTTCCGGCTCAGTGAGTCCCGTTAGACAGGGTTGACAAACCTTGACCCACATTCGAAGATAGTCGATGTGTATTCAGTATTTACTGACGTTCGTATTAAACGAGGCACAATAGATGAAAGATAAGTCAAATTTGCATCAAAGTAATTGAGTACAGGTACCCGTGATATACCCGACTAAAATATCTACCTAATAATTTACATGGAAAGACTTATTTGCATCCTCTTCCTGGAGTTTCAGATGTAAAAGATTTTCAAAAACGTATTTATTTACTTGTCTACACTATACTTCAGAATAATTTATTTAAAATTCTTTGTTAAAGTTTCATGTTTATTTTTCATACAATTCCGATTCGAGTTTCAGGTTAGTTCTCACTATCTAAACACCAACGCCATCTATTGAGCGTGTTTGAAAGTTATAGCTATTTGCTGAAATGAATGGCTCGATGAAAAGTACTTTGTTATGGAGTTTCTTGCACGTTCTTCTCCATAGAGATCTACGCTTTGTAATGTGCAATAAAATTAGCTTCACTTTTTTGACTGACCGACTTTTTGACGATTCAAAAGTGCCTGTAAATGATTTATTTGAAATGGTAAATGTTTTTAAATTGATTTGATTTGAGATTTATTAGCATAATAAGTATAAGAATTTTATTTTGCATTGCTTATCAAAACTTTTGATTTATTTGAGGTAAAGTTGAACTAAAATTACGTTGTTATCTTTTTTTAGTGATATAAACTAGTGCTTGACTGCGATCCCACCTGACGATAAGCAGTGATGCAATCGTTGATGGTGAGGCGCACTAGTTTATTAAGAGCCTATTCACTCTAACCTTGAAGACACCCAAATTATAATCGGATGGGACGGTTTCTAGAAAGGTTTTTTACATTTTAAAGTTTCTTACATGCCATGAATAATAATATAAACATCAAAGAGATAAAATTAAAGTAACAAGATATCCATTATAGTACCCCCACAATAATTTAAAGTTATTTCATACCCTAACACAATTTATTCCTGTATGCAGACAACCAAAAAAATAATTCCAAATGTGGCTCATTACCGGAGTGCCCTACCCTCCCCTTTGCATATAATTGCATCTTTTTGTCTGAAAAATGCTTGCCCCGAGCACTGATTTACGCATACAAGGTGTGCAATAATAACGCCGCCTCAGAAAAATATTATTCAAACACAATCAAGATTAAACGAACGTCTACCTTAACAATTGTAAATAAGACACATTTTCGTGTGTTTTCGTTGCGTATTTACTGAAAGCTTTGGGTAAAGAAGCTGGGGAGACACCCTCGGTTTTTTCGAGCATCTTTTCCTTAATTTATATAGAAATGTTTGGTCTCATCTGACGCCTTTGAAAGTAACAAGCTACGCAAGTGAAATTTTCGATTTCAATTTGCATATTTCCATTAGTGAGAACTTAGTTATAGTGAAATATTATTCGGCAAGTGTATCTCGTTAACATGACAATATTTTATGATTTTTTAGACGAGTAATATTTTGAGAGTAATTCGTTAATCAATTAACACATTTCTGTACATGAAAAATCCAAAGAATGACACTTTATTTCATTTACTCTATTTAAACTTTTTAATTTGAGAGGTGTTAGTAAGTTTTCTTTCAGTTTCAAAGCATGTTACAACATCGTGGTGCCTTGGCATTGGTTACCCCCAAAGTAATCATATTCCTCCTTTTTGGTAGGTTCTTCCTCTAAGCGGGTCGATGGCAAAACTATTTTTTTTTTCAAATTAAATTCCTTGCCTGGCCCAGTATTCGGCCACGGCAATGCCGTCCGCTGTCGCTGTCACCAGGTCCCTACGTGAACGGGTACAGGGCACGTGACGCAGAATGGAAGGTCTGATATCATCATTTAACTTACCCTCTGGAGGTGGAGCGAAAGGTAGTGTCAGACTTATACTGACTAAAACCTACTCGTGTTCCTCCATTTGTCCTTTGCGTCTCAAAGCTGCGGTTACCCTTTC
Organism: Mythimna impura; assembly: GCA_905147345.3. Lineage (NCBI taxonomy): Eukaryota > Metazoa > Arthropoda > Insecta > Lepidoptera > Noctuidae > Mythimna > Mythimna impura. The sequence continues at coordinate 12,547,757 of LR990357.1, read as the reverse complement.
GAACATTTTGCAGACTAAGTAGTTATATTCCTACATTGTCAAACACTTTGACTCGGCTCTCAACATCGCAATATCTTCGCCATTTAACTTTTTACTACGAAAAATAATAATAAACATTCACAAAAACTTCACACTTAGATTACGGCAAGATTCTCATTTCTCGCAAAAAGAATTCTTTCTTACGATGACTTTCTTTAGTCGAATCGTTATTAAAAATATATCCCCTGCTCCCCCTGAGGAAAGTTGACTCATAATAAAGGACGGCATAATTTTTCCTTTTAAAACTTTTTGATTAGATAAAATAATGGGGTGGTGTGGGGTGGCTGGCTCGCGGCGATGCGCCGATATCGGCTATTCTAATTGTTGTTCCGTCAATGTTTACATTCCTTTGTAATTCAAAAAAAAAAACCACTTCGTTAAGTCGGTGGGTATTTTTTAACAAAAATATTTGCTGACTACGAATAGAAAGTTGGGTCTAATTAATCGCGTTTGAACTTCAAAAATCGATGCCCCAGCCCTCTTCGGAGTTGGCACATAGGGCCGCCCTCTTTCTATCGATTTAAATTGAAAAAACATCGACAGTTGAGTTTGACATGTCGTTAAAGTTCGGTGAGCTTTGTGTCGACGACATCGTCTATTTGTATTGATTCTTATTCATTTATTTAATTCATTGAACACTGTTTGAACAACCTGACGAGTGCTTCAATTCTCTATAAGTAACTAGTGAATGCAATGATTGCTTACCCTTTAAATTTTCTAGTTGAATATATTCAGTCATTCCTCATATGAGTCTAGTACCAGATACATGCTCATATGACTGGTATTAACTCTCCCATATTTGATCAGATAATGTATGCATCATTATTATCCCAGTCGGTAATGAAGCAAATGCTAATTTGAACTCACTACACGTAATGTACCAACAGACTAGTCTGCTACGAATGTACACTCATTTTAGAATTTTCGTTGGGATACAAATTAAATCCGCAAGTACAGTAAACTGCAATTAGTTGGGGTATTTTTTGTGCAAAACCAAGTATAATAACTCCCCAAAAATATAAAATGTCACAGACGCATTACTGGGCCCGGTTTAGGGTTGTCCCCCGTTCTTTTTCAATTTAAATCGTTTGACAAGCCGCGCGTCGAAAGCAGAGCTATGGCCTTTCCGATGCCATACAATGCCAGTTTTCAATAAGATTGGTTACACTACACTAAGCAATGCAATCAATCAAAATTGCATCGGTTGATAGACTTCGACGCACGCTCGCCCCAACCTACCCACGATCGTTTGCGCCCGAGTTTTATGTTATTTTAATTTTCGAATGTTCATATTTCAAAATTGAATAAAAGGTAATGGAACCCGAGAGAGTATGTCAAGATTTACATGCTCGCTGGAGCAAGTCTAGGTTCTTAAGCAAATGTTTCTCAGAAATATGTTATTAAAATTTTCAATTGCGCAGCTTTGCGAAATGTATTTTCATCTCGAAGTATCTAAATGAAAAACTTCAAATCACACTTATATGGCACACAACGTGTAGGTAATAACAAACTAAAAGCAATAAATCATACCCACGTTTTTTCATAGACAGTTGAATTACAAAAGTCGGTGAGCATCAAGCGTGGAAACCTATGTAATTACAAGCGTATATGTACGTAATTAAATAAAAACACTGTCTAAAGCCGTTTAACTAAGCCGTGTCAGTGTCAAACGGTGCATGAAATTCTAACAAAAACTCGACAATTACTCGATATATTTCTCAACACTTAGTTTTAATGACAGCCCTAGTACACTTTAACACCTCGCTGACAGCGCTTCGTAATTATCGGGTTTTAATAGCCGTTATTCTGTTGTTTTTATTTTAATTGATGTTACACGTTACACGACACGTTATGGACATAATTTGTACAACATTTTAGTTTTGGTCATGGAAACAGATGGTTTTGGCTGTGAAATATCGTAACAAGCGTGTTTACACCGTTAAATTATCATACTTTATGCTACAGAAATTGATTTTGCAATTTTTCATTTGTCGTTGCTTTATTTATAATGCAAAACATATAAAGTCGAATACTACACCTATGTTCTACTGATGGTAGGTTAAAATGTTTCAATCCCGTCGAAGATCGACCAAAATCTTGTGAAGGTTGCCAATAGGGACCATTGAATTACCTTCGAAAGGTAAGAAAAAGGTAAACATACCGACTCTCACTGAAGTAGAAACCCCAAAACAAACAAATATTTAAAACCTACAAAATCTCTCCACATTTCTAATTGAGATACTAAATTTATAAAACAAATTACTAGATATTAAACATTAATAAAACCCCGCGATGTATCACCCTTTTAATAATTAATCAAGGAAAAAACAGTGTGTAGGAAACAGTGGGAAGTTATCATTAATACTAATAATAATTGGTGGGCTGTTATTTTACCCGTTTCAAACAACAAATTAGTGAATAATGAATGCATGAGTGCCGCCCACAAAGTGTGTTCCCTATAGGCTCGTCGAAAAATATCGATACTTTTTTTAATTCAACGTATCGATTTTTTTGGCAATATGTAACATTTCGATGCATTCTATATCAAATTAACGACGTATCTAAAACGATATTTTACCACAAAAAGCTATAGTAAAAAATCCGTAAAAAAAATAAGTCAGGTATTTACTAGGCTTGTCCAAAAAATGATTTCGAAGCCATAATAAAAATATCGTAGTATCGACACAATAATGTATCGATACTTTATGTCACTTCCGACATCACTAGTTCCCAACATTTCTTCATTTGTCTTTCGTGGCGTTTTGTATAAATTATTTTTTTACGTTTTTTTTTCTTTTCGTTTTTACAAAGTTGTGTACTGTAATTATAGTTTACGTCCGTTTAAATAGTTGCTATAACTTGATAAGTAGTTGTTTAGAATTAGTATTTATTTATCAGCTTTGGGTTTTTGGTTTTACTCGGGTAAATGATAACGTCTCTTATATGTTTAGTTTTTCAACGTAAAATGAGTGGCTATAATTTTGAGTAACTGTTGAAAATCAGAATAATGTGAGTCTCTCTCTCTTAGACTCTTCACGTGCCATGTCTCAGCTATTGTCACTGCTACAAAATCGTTGAATCCTTAATACCTTTATTCTTATCATATTTTTTTTTTTTTAAACTAAAAATGGAGGATTTTCATTTTTTTATTTGGAGGAGTAATCTACCCAATTGTCACCTTTTTTTAGGTGAGAAATCATCAAATAACTTCTCCCGCTCTCAGTAGACCGAGAGGGAGTGTCAGACTTTTATTGACTAAAACCCACCTGTGTTCTCTTCGTTGCCTCTTGCCTTAGAGAGCCAGGGTAACTCTTTCGAACAATCCCACAGAACGTAAGTAGGTTTAACCCCTTACGATACACCTTACGCCACTAAAACCTTTTCCAAAACATTCCCAGAGCTTGCAACAATTCTCGTACACCTTACTAAAGCCTCACAATGACATTGGCACACTTCTCCCCCTCTTAACTGCAGCTTAATTAATAGCTACACTGACCTACTACAACTTTCCCATGAATTTCCCGCCCCTCCACTAATTTCCAACCCTAACGAACCATCGGTTAACCCTGCAAACACCAACACTGACATGCAAATTAACCCTTCCTCCGCCGGCTGTTTACACCACTTTATTGAATTAAAACGAACTGGCTGACTTAATGAAAGGGTTGAGGGATGATACTGAGTAGTAAGGAGACTCTCTTAATGAGTTTCCCCCAGGGCTCTGTGATTAGGTTGTTTAATTATTATAAAGGGTTGCTGCTAATGTGGGTTAATCGTTCCGTCTTTGTCTTGTGGTAACACCTGTTTGTTTAGGCTGTGGTCTTATTTATGTTTCTCTTGTTTCGTTTTGGTTTTAAGCGATGTGTTTTGTTTTTAGGTGTATAAATGTGGACCCTTTCCTTGTTTAATATCACTTTTGAAACATGGTGCGTAAGTTTTTAGCAAAAATTTTAGTCAACCTAATTTGTAACCTAATTTGTTTGACGTTACATTTCAAAGACAACTTAGTATATCACATAGAATTAAAACCACTGAGACGAAAGAGAATATTCATTACAAGGAGATTAAAAAGAAAGCTCAAAAGAAAATCTCTGAAAAGGAAACAGTAATAAACTTCGAAGCAGATTTAAGACACAATTACCATAAGCAACCTCCGTTGAAAACAAAATCCCCCTCTGTGGTAAATGAAGGTCCTGAAAATCAAAAGTTTTCCAACAGGAAAAGCCAGGATTGTTCAAATGAGCGAGTGTCCGCCCGCCCAGCCGCGTTAATTGCTTAATCGCGTCGTCGGGGGCGGCTTTAATTGGCCAGTCTGACCACTTAAGCCCGGCCAGGAGCCGACAACTGCCGACAATTTCCGACAACTTCCGACAAGTCCCGACAAGTTTGAGTCGGTAATTACAAGGCGCGATGTTTAATTACGCTCGGTCGCGCTCGGACACCAAGAATTAATTACTTCGTACTTCGCCTTGAGGGTTCGTGTTACTTATAAACGGCTTTCCCTAAGTTTGAGGTTTTTGAATCGCCGCAAAGCTTGTTTTATTTTTATGAATAATTAACAAGGGGAAATGTTTAATGATATTGCTGCTTTAAATTTTATTATTGGGGCGTGTTTTTTGCTGAAATCTCAAGATTACTGTACAATTTTTGAGCTTTGGTTTTAATTTTTACGATTTTTTGTCTTTTTTACGTTTGCTATTTCAACATTCTTTTGTTTGGATTTCCCTCATTTCAATACGAATCATCTAGAATTAAATAGGTCATTGTTTTGACCATCTATTCTCATCTTTGTTTGTTTTGATTCCTATGATACTGATCATGTCCAAGTAAAACGACAGGGCACGTTAATATTTCTTTCCCCAAACGATTCTTTATCTCGAATCTTCCCAATTTACCCATAGACACGTGCTTGCTAATTATAATTACCAGTTAAGACTGAGGATACGTCTCGTAGGCGGCACTTACCTACAATGACGTCCACCGGACACCGGACTCATTGTCTAATGCCAGATACTAGGTCACTCGCTTTGGGCTATCGGATGATATACGCTTCCTAATATTGTCAGCGGTACGAATGGAATGTGGGATTATATGATATTGTGTAATTGTTAATAAACGTAGGGAATCTTACGTTTATTTTGTAATAGTCCTTTTAACAAATTACTTGGTAAATTAGCATACGAAGAAAGAATTTAAGAAATTGGATTAGTTAAGTAGCTCAAAGCATAGTTATAGCGATGTGAAAACATAGTAGGCATTCTCACATGAAACAAATGACGTAGCAATCTCGAAGAAATCACAGTAAAAAGCCTGATACTAAATGAATTACTTACCGTATTCGCAATCTATAAAACCAATGAGATCGCAGAAGATGGAAGCCAGCGCGAAAATTAAAGAAATCTGAAAGTGATCACAGCAAACACGTAATTTAATATCAATCAGGCGATCCGAGAAAATTACTCGCAACGAGAAAATGGAATTAAAAGAACACGGATGCTAACAAGTCTCGATTACAAATTAAACAGAATGAGTGTCAGCGCGACGCCGCTGATTTAAGGAGATGAAAAAGAATCTAATTACAAGGAGACTCCGTAGACGGTCTTTAATTGAGAACTTTCAACCTCCCCCTCCCCCCGCCGCACCCCGCTCGCCTGTAAGGCGAAGCAGGAGTGTTCCGTCCTGTTTGCATTTCCCCCTAATCGCGCTCCGGCGTCGATTACATTTTTTTAACATTTTTTAATTTCGTTCGAGCTTTTAATTTTCTTCGCGCGCGCCTTTTCTTTTATGCCGCGTTTTTCTTTTCCGTTCGCCCGGCGATATTTCTCACCGCCATTATACCCGCCGTAATGAGATTTTCTTTCATTATGTTTAATCTCCCGATTAATTCAAATGTTAATCTTCTTTTTCCACGTAGCTTTTTATTTTAATGTTACCGTGGCGAAATACAGAGGCGTCGCAATCAACTACGGATTTCGGGCGCGACATTTAGAAATAATTAAGAAACGTGACGCTCTTCCGGCCGGTCGGGTGGCACCGTGTACCGCGGCACCAGCGGGTGGGTGTCCGAGCGAGATCGGCTCGCCGATTAGATCGTCAATAATTTAATTCGCAACAAATTCAAAACGCCGGTCCGCCCCCAGATAGGTGCGTCGAGACGTGTCCGGAACGCCAATGGCCAGTCCTGGAGTCGGCAAATTGAAAACACCTCCGGCGCGGCTGTAAACACGTCACGTGATTTAGGTTTTAATCAAGTAGGGACGCACCGCCCCGCCGTAATTGTGACAAATCCTCTGTTTGTCCGAAGAAACTTTTAACTCGGCGGCGGAACGGGGCCGGAACGGCTCTTCGCACGTGCCCGAAGAGGGAGACGCTTTTTTGTCGACACATGTGCGCCCTTCCCTCCTCGCGCCCGCTCGGGCTCTTGATTAATTTTTAATATTTTTTCTTCCAGTTCACGTACGCAATTTTCACTTTCCCGCTTAGACAGCGCAGTTCGATCGTCTCAGTTAGAAATACTGACGTCACGCACTCGCAGTAAATTTATTAGGTCCGTTCTACTTACGTCTATATGTATAGTTGCATCATATGCAGACTAACATTCTTTCGTCTAGTTAGCGTTAATTCGCGTCAGTTGTTAACGTTAAACGTTTATTTCGCCCGCGCTACACCTACATACCTCATTAACGAATTAGCAAGACTTGCAATTGTCGCACTTAACGCCGGTAATAAACTCAATAAAGATTAACTCGGAGATGCGACGTTTGTACAACTGATTTTTGTCCCTATTAACATTAAAGACACTTAAAAATTAAGTGGCAGTTAAGGCAGGCTTTAATTTTTACAATGATTACTGTCAATCTTACTATAAAGTTTGGATGACTGAATGCGAGTGTTGTATGTAGACTGGTTGCGGTTGTCGCGTCTGCGCGATTGCTCAGTAATCGGAAGAGCGCGCATTGTGTGTAATCTGTCGCAATTATCGCGTGGCGCATATCCCGATTAGAAGCGGCGCGACGACAATTAGGTCGGCGGACACTCGCGTTAACCTGCGCAATGAGGATACGCCTAAACACCCGCTCGTTGTGCCAAAACGACCGACGTGCGCTTATTAACGACCTCAAAGCTAATGGAAAAAATAACCTCCAGCAGAAATGAATGGTCAGCATACACAGCCACTCTCCCCTATTTATAAATCACATCCGCACTCTTTGTAAATTCACCTTAGTGGCCCTCCCTCCGAGTTCAAAGAGTGCGCCGTCCGGGGCAATGTCCAAATTATAAATTCGCATTAGATCGGACGCGCACGGTTCGTTTACCATTTCATTTTGGTTCAATATCGCCACTCTACTTTGTTCCACACACTCCCCCGCCCGCGCGCCCCCCTGCGCCTTAAGACGCCGGGAAATATCTGCGTTTTAAGCTATATTTCTTTCATCCCTCATTTTTGCAGTTCGTAGCAATCTGAAATCCAACACGTCCCCCGCAGGGGTCTCCTTCCTCCTCGGGTGGCGACCCCCTATTCTTGTACCCGGATAAAAAAAGCGATATCTATTTATAAAATGTACGCACGCATATACGTGGCGTGTGTGGACGCGGCATTAGCGCGTGTGTGAGTGCGGTGCTGGTGTGCGTGCCCGCTCATTTGCAAACCGTCTCCTGAGATAACGTCCTCTAGTCGGTTATCCCGTTCTTATTGCCTCCATCTCTCCTTGATTGCTGTGTGTGTGGAAAACTTTGGAGCTCTTTCACTGATGGAAATTGATTTTGTCGCTGAAAACGAAAAAGTTACAATACGTCTTATTTCGAGACGCGCTGTTGTTGTTGAGTCGTTCATGATTCACGTTGAGCAGTAAAAGAATGGAGGCGGTGTTTGAATGTTTAAAATTGGCAAGTTGTTTCATAAGGCTATTAATGATTAAAAAGTAATCGTGAGCGAGAGTATGAAACGGAGAACTATTCTAAATAAGTAATCGGAGGGAGCTTGGAGCGGTGCGGTGGTGGAGGCGACGGCGGCGGTGCGGGCAGCGGCGGCGCTCACGTATGAACGTAATTATAAAAATTGAAGGCAACTCAGAGCCACTCCTCGCTCCCTCGCTCTTCGCTCCCGCCGTGCATTTTTTCGTACATATTAAAGCCCCCGCCGCCCGCACCCGCGTCACTTCCTCCGCGACTCCTCTTTTTAATCGATTTTCCCGACACAAGGGGTGAGTCCTCTGGGGTGAATGTAATTTTTTATGCGTTTTTTTCGAAGGAGGAGACCGTCGCCGGAGGTGCCATTACGCCACGGCTTGTTGAGAATATTTTAATTATAAAGCATTAGCGCGTTTTATGATAGCACTCGCGTTCGAATTTATAAACGATCGAGAGCTAAAGTAATTAAATATTTGAATGCGGCGAGATTTCCACGGGGAGTTGAGGAAGCCGGGGTAATGGACGCTGCGGCGTTAATATGATGGATATAAAATTCGATGAAATTATTGGTTAATGGCCTTTAGAATTGCTTTGGGGGTGGAATGATGTTTCAGCGTTTTCACGTAGAGATTACATTTGTTTGATGGTTCCTTTTTTGGAGTGGAATAATTAATTCTTGTTTACATTCGAGTAGTTCCTACTTATAAATGTTTTCTATATCCTGTTCGTTGAGATAGGCCGGTGGCTGATTGATGACTGTAGACCGAGGCCACCGCTCCTTGCTTCCCTTCGTCTGACGATTATCGCTGTAGATTGTGAGACACTTTATTTGTTCAGCAAAAAATAAGGTTTTTCAATTGGCTCCCTTTGTGATAACATTAGTTTGGTTGTTCTTCTCAGTTGGGATCAGCACAGACAAGGTTGTTTATGAATCAGCAAAAGTCGCAAAGCATGCAAATTATCTTTTACGAATTCGCATTAATATTTTAATGAAGTCTCTTATTTCTATGTGATTGAAAAAGAGAGGTGCTGTTTCTAAATAATCCAACTTGTTTTCAATGTTTCTGCAAGACTAAAACTAAAGTCAAACTAAGCCCACGTATGCTACGTGTTATGACATCTACTATTAAAAATAATACACGTAAGTCGTCTGCTTTCAAACAAATTCAAGAGTTTTATAACGCGTAGCATACGTGGTATACGTGGGTTCAGTTTGTCTCTAGCTTAATTGATATATCCAAGACGAACAAGAAAAGAAACAAAAAGGAAACATGAAGGATAACGAAAAGGAAACCTTTAACTTTAGATTCAGTTTCTTAATTCCCAAACTCGCAAATCCTGACACCTCTTCCATCATTAAACTCTGACTTCTAAAGCCAATTCGCGGCAACATTTCTTAAGAAACATGCTGATCAAACGTGTCCACTCTTACACAAGTACACTAACTAATTCGATTAGCAGCAAGTGAACACAGAACAAAGCGGATTCACGTATTTACACCGGTACAGGCGACGAGAGAAAACGACTGGCACCTAGGGTTTCATGCCAACTAGCGACTTAGGGGTGTTAGCGTGGTCATTTGTTGTGTAAGTGGGCTATAATAGTCACTGGGGTATATTCACACGTTTACGTGTATACTTATATTACTGAATAGTTTGTTATGCAAAAGTTGTTTGTTTTATTTTTCACCAGCTATTGCTCTCTACTTCGCAGTCGTGATAGCAGATAACTATCCCAAGAGTGTTCCCTGTATACTTACAAATCCCTTCTCTACTTCCATAAGATATATACTTTTAATCCGGGGAGTATGTTTACTCGCGGAATAAAAGTCCTATGTGCTATTCCAGGACATGGTCAAAACGTGTACCAAGTTTTATTGAAATCCGTTCAACCGTTCGAAGAAGTAACAAACATAAAAGTTTTCGGCTTTGTAATAATATCAGTGTGTTAAGTATGATTTTTTCGGCTAAACTACCTAATGGTAGTTTTGTTGACGATCTCCGTATTCTGACACTTGCAAAGACTGCCGGACTTAGTGCTGTTGTTTAACGTACGAATGAAATAAAGTAAACGTCAATTTATACTAAAACTGTACAAGCGTCATCTTGTGATAATAACGGAAAAAAACTTTTTTTATCTATACGATTTGACATAAGCTAACGTTTAGAAACCTCCAATTTCAATACTAATATCTAATATTTGAGCAGTGGTGGCCGAGTGGTAACGGCCCCGACTTACGAGTTGTAGGTTGCGGGTTCAAACCCAGCTAAGCGCATTACTTTGTGTAATTTATTTCATCACCACTGCTCTCAAAATGGTGAAGGAAAACATCGTGAGGAAACCGGCATGTCCTAGAACCAAAAATTTGAAGACATGTGACATCCACCAACCCGCACTGGGCCCGCGTGGTGGATTACGGCCCATACCCTCTCCTAGAGAGGAGGCCTGAGTCCCAACAGTGGAAACATTATAAGGCCGACTATGCTATGCTATGCTATCTAATATTTTACTCGTACCTACCTAGTTAAATTTTGGACGAACAAAATTGAGTTCTGTTTTAAACACTAAACACAGCAGAACTGTTTTAGTTAGGCGATGCAACCAAGTCATCTAGTTAGGTTAGAGATTTATAATTTAATCTTTCTTAAAGATATTCTTATATATTATTTAATGTACACAACTTTTACAAATAATAAAAATAGAACAGCTGATGTACACAGGCGAGCTTAACTCACAATTGGGGTTTCTTACAGCAAACCTTAGTTATTATATATATCTAAAGAAATTTTATAAATAAGGAAAACTCATACAAATGCACAACAAAACTTAAGCTAACATAAATTAAATCATACTTAAATCTAAAAATTAACGACACAAATAGGTGCGTAACACATAAATATACAATAAATAAAACCTGTACATAAATATTTATTGGAAATGTTGACAGGAAATCTTCCCTAATTCTTTAATCTTTTATTCATTAAACTTTAATATTTTGCATTCTATGTATAAAAATGCCACAATACTCTCTCCATCAGCCCATAGAAACACATTTCTAACTATCCCACATCGTTACCAGCATGACACAGAAAACATTCCTCACTAAATAATTGCCATGTACGATCACAAGATCAATCTCATACGTAGGCCTCAGTCAACAAACAAGGAGCCAAGTTCAAGTCTAAGCTCCGTTAGTCTAATTGCTCGGACAACCCGGACAGTGATGGGACGGACGCCTGTCCGAACTGTCTGGAGATGTCCGGGAGAAACGCTCTCGGAATACACTGCTCCGATAATGTTGGCTTTGTGGGAAGATTGATTTGGTGATAGGGCTGTTTATGTATGTAAATTTTGGGTACTAGCGTAGTTGGAGTAATGGTTTGAGGATGTGGAGTTGGTATTGTAGCTTTAATTTGGCAATTAAACCCAGAACAATAACTTATGCCAACAGAAAGTTTATGTTGATTTTTTTTATGAAACTGCACAACTATTTAATGACTTGCCAAGAGATAACAAAGATTGTGTGTTGTTTGGTAAATTTAAGAATATAATTATAAAATATAAAAAATATAAAAATAATAAAGAACAAAAAATAATAATAAAAAGAAAAAAAACACAATTAAAGATAAAAAGGTAAATTTAAAAAATATATATTTTGGATAGTAATTTTAAGAAATCTATCTGACACGAATTTGTAACAAGATTGTGATAATAATGTAAACTCATTTTAAGTGAACCTTGTTCTTTATGAGAAATAAATTCTTTAAATCTTATTAGTTACAGAAATCATTACTTTAATAATGTTAGGAAACTGATTAGGGCAGCAGGCTTTCAAAGTCAAGTAATAATTACTTTTAAGGCAGGCCTTAAATTACATGATGCCATATATACATTTCATGACATGCTATTGTCTGAACACTGGTTTATGATAAAGTTATTAATTAAAATCAGCTAATTTGTATTTTTACACTAGGTTTTGGTCCAGTCAATTATAAATCTACATTTTAAGATGTATGCTTCATGATAGTCCGCGAAATTCAAATTTTCGAAAGTTTTTTTTTGCAATTTGCAGCGCAGTACAAGTTAAGTACAAGGTAAAACGTATTTTTTTTTAAATCGCACTTTTTACTTCTTCTCTAAGTTAAAGGTTATATTAAAAGTTTTAATAAATATAATTGTTTAAATTCATACATGTCATTACCGCAAATATTTTATTTTTTACTCTACTATCCGATACTGAACTGCACATTCCAAATAAACGTAAGAAAATTTGAATTTCGCGGCTTACCCTAGAGTGGTCACCTTAAAAGTTAACAGCGTAAATCTAACAGTCTCAGAAATAGCACCTAAAAACACTTTTGCAAAACCTAATCTCATACTGCCAATCACTTCACAGATACGTCAGATATCACCAGTTTCCACGTCCACAGACCTGGTTTAATTACCATCCATCAAGCATGGCATGGACCTTAGTATCACGAGATCAGACCCTGGCTCACCCAATACGGGGCTCGATAATTGATGTTGTTAATATACGTCGCGTTTGGGAGACATGGCTAGTGGTAGGCGAAGAATTTGTTGATTTGGAATTTGGCTATTTGAAATTGCGTGATGAATGAAGACAATTGATAAGTTTGGTGACTTATTTATATGACATCCTTTTAATATATTAGTAAGTAGTAAACTTTTAAGACTACTTTTAAAAAGTTTTCCCTCTTCTTAAGAGAGGAGACCTGAGTCCCAGTAGTGGGAACATTAAAAGACTGATTATAGCATAGCATAGTCGGCCTTATAATGTTCCCACTGTTGGGACTCAGGCCTCCTCTCTAGGAGAATGGGCCGTAATCCACCACGCGGGCCCAGTGCGGGTTGGTGGATGTCACATGTCTTCGAATTTTTGGTTCTAGGACATGCCGGTTTCCTCACGATGTTTTCCTTCACCGTTTTTAGAGCAGTGGTGATGAAATAAATTACACAAAGTAATGCGCCTGGCTGGGTTTGAACCCGCGACCTACAACTCTGACTGTTTATAAGACTGATTATGATATACTTTTAAAAAGGATGAATTTTTTTTTTTTAAGTATAACTCCTGTATCGTGGGTGCGTTCACAAACATGTAAACTCATATAAACAAAACACCCAGCCTCGGAATATCTATCTATAGGCCATACAAATATTTGTTCCGTGTAAAAATCGAACCTGCGACACGTAGCGCCGCAGCCAAACGCCCTTCTACTGAGCCAACCGTATCACCTAAATTGAAGGTTTGTAGGTTGATGGAAGTAAAATTTTACATGCTTCTTCGTCAGCTTAACATATACTTGCCTAATTAAAGAAAAAAAAAAACTTGGGACATAAACTTAAAAAGAAAAACAGAATAACAATACACCTTAAATATCTACCGACGACAAAAAACGAAGACACTTAATCCCTTTTAAAGGAGTTGACGCAATGCTCAAAACTCGAGCAGGCAGCGAAAGTCTGCATAATGTGTTGTATAGTCCAATAATAGCATCCTTAATGAGATGTAAATGAGCGAAGAAATACCCGACTCAGGCCGTTATAATAACACGTAACGACCTACAAGTCCGGATTAAGAAGCCCTTTGACTTAAACTTGCCCACCGGACCAAGTGGACGACCTAACCCGGAGAAACCCAACGGATAATCAACTTTATTACACGCCGTAAAGGTTTCATTCCGATCGTAGACTTTGGATCGTTAGGTGCGATGTGTGGTCGTGTTAGCAGCACAATAGTGTGGCTATTTTGAAACTAATTGGCAGAAAGGGTTGCGAATTAACGTCAGGGCCAACGTGTCGCGGAGTCGGCTTTGTGCCACCGACGCTTGATAAATAAGAATGGGAATTATAATAATATTAAGACAGATTATTTTACAGGGATTATAGAAGCCAAAGTAGATATATAAAACGCTTAAGTAGCAGCAGAATAAATTATATCAAAATATGCCTTCTGCGGTCTTCCCATCCGATTATAATTTAGGTGTCTTCAAGGCTAAAGTGAACGGGCTCTTAACAAACTAGTGCGCCTCACCATCAACGATTGCTTCACTACTTACCATCAGGAGGGATCAGTCAAGCAATAGTTTATATCATTAAAAAAATATCAAAGTGGTTTACTTTGCCAATAAATAACAATGTACAATGCGTTCCAAATAAGGATAGGATCAATTGCCATGTTGTGACGTCACGTCATACTGTCAAATCGAAAAATTATTATGGTGAGCAAAACAATTTTTTTTTAAATTTATTTTATTTACGAACTGTGAACGAAAATAGTTTAATCAGAATCCAGTTCTCCAATTTTGCTCATCTCTGAGTTCTTGAACTTCGCTCAATTTGTTGCGATTTGACAGTATGATGTGACGTCACAACATGGCAATCAATCCTGTTCTTATTTAGAACGCATTGTATCCGTCATAGATGTCTGTCAATACCAAATGCGACCTTTTACTTTGTCCTACATTAGAACAAATGCTAAGCTCAATTAGCTTTTGAATTCTACTTGAGCCATGTACGGTGTTCATTACGATTAGAAGGAGCATGACATACGTATGAGCAGTCCCTAAGGCCTCATTACACGAAACACGACTGGCCAATCAGCTCGAACGATTGTTAAGACGCTGATTGAAAGTCGCACGGTTTCGCACGGGATTGTTCGAGATACCGCGTGCGATTAAGGCCGGTATCGCATCACCGGAATGGTTACGAACTTAGATCGACGATCGAAAGGAGATCGAAACGCTTTTGATTATGCCACTTTCTAATGATTTCTGATTCGGGGAATTCTATAGTTGTGTCGTGTATCCTTATTTTAACAGGCAGTAGCAAAAGCTGAAAATTCAGTTCTGCACTTTATCTGCTTGAAAGTATTTCCATTTTATATTAATTTTTGATACGTAAAATGTACTTACAAAGTATGAATAAAATCCATCGAAATGGCTTAGACAGTACATAATTATCTTTTAGTTGTTTGTTCTCGAGCGCATCGTCAAGCACCACTTTAAGCTTCGCTGCTCGCTCCCCGATATAAAACTCGATGGCGACTCAAAAACGATGTATTATGCATTCGTGAATATAAGCCGCATAAAGCAGCGTCCGAATCAATTACAGAGCCGGGCCGGGCTCGTTAGAAACGCATCACGCATGTACAATCGCCTCGCAGTAAGGTAAACACTGTTTATCTGGTGCTAACCTATTGCGAACAATGGGACTCCCAATTTGGGTCTGCAAGACGACGAGATCGACCGATCATGTTTTACTTTTCGTCTCTCCAATGTATTTGAAACGTTTTCTTTATCTTTGCGTAATGTAAACGATTTATCGAAAAATAACGAGACATGTTAGGTATTTGCACAATTACAAGGACAAAGTTGAAAAAACGTGTAAAAATTGTGGCTCGAGCGAAAGGTCAGTTCACGGCTGCGGGCCGACCCTCGGCCCTCGACGTAAGTGGATTAACCCCTTTACAACGCGTCCGAGTGTCACATGAGCGTGTGGCGATAATGTCGATATTTGACGCTCGGCGATGCGATTTGCCAATCCCCTTAGCCATATGATACGTAGACAGATGCAGGATACAAACACGTGCCGTTAATGACTGTAATTCTTGATGATATAATTATATTAATTACTTTACGTTTATTAACTTATTATTTTATGTTGTTACAGGGCCTAGTGTCAACCCTACTGCCCTTCAACCACAACCACAAGGCTTAATAGTGGAGACGGGAAACGGTGCCAGCGTGCTGCAGCTGCCCGCCACCACTCTTGAGCAGATCCGGCACATCGCGGCCGACCCGGGCGCCTCCACGCTGCGCTTGCCGCCGCCTGCCAGCGCGGCGCCGCCCGGAGCGCGTGAGCTCGACCTGGACCTGTGCTACGTGTGCAAGCACTGTAAGGTGGCGTTCCCGGCGCCCGCGCCACTGCAGGTGCACCAAGCGCGGGCGTGCTACGCGGGGCGCGAGGCAGCGCGCGGCGTCATCCGCGTGGTGCAGCCGGCGCTAGAGTGCCGCGCCTGCCCTGGAGAGTGCTTCCGCTCGGCACTCGAGTTCCGCCGCCACGCCGACACCGAGCAGCACCTGCGCAACACCATGCCGCAGCCGCCGCTGCTGCAGCAGCCGGAGACCCTCACGCACGAGATGGAGGATGTAGTGAACCAGATCACGCTGCTGGCCGCTCGCGCCGCGCAGGACACCGCGCCCCCGAAGGACCCGAACGCCAACTTCTGCGCGCCCGGGCCTCGCTTCCAGCCCCCCGGCGAGCTCCCCCTGGCGAGCGCCGGACACTAATCCTACTCTGAAGAAATGTATAGTTACTATCTATTAGAGCCCCTCGCTCTCTCCGTTGTCCGACAACGCAGCAGTTCACTATTAGCTCTTAACGCTTCTTTTCGTTGATGAATGTCGTCGCAGAAGCGGCACTTTCCTAGTTATATTTAAAGCTTGTAGTCGTTTAAGTATAGGTTAATCGGGAGCCAACTACCGGCAACTCGCTGGTAGCGGGCCCCGCGTCGGCGCCGCGCACTGGGAGGCGGCGCCGGCGGCGCGCCGGCCGCGCCGCGCGTCCGCACTTCATATCATACGTTAGACAGGTTTTATTATATACGTTTATCGTTGCGGCAGCGCGCGCGCCGCGGCTGTGGCCGCGCCTCACACTCTCAACATCAATTCCCAGGAAAGCAAGTTCCTATCTTTATGGCATATAATATTATCGATATTGATAATTACGATTTAATTATTGTTTAAAGCTATGTAATACATACATATAATCGTTCTAATTTTAGGCATAGATACGTTCTCGTAAGAAGTTCCTGACGCATCGTAAATGTATGGAGATATATATAGTGATATACGTATATGATTTTTTTAAACATGAAGCGAAGTTAGGTTACGTATGTTAGGCAGTAGAGCGGTCGTCCTCTCTCGCGGGTTCCACGCTCAGGAAACGGTGTGAACTCACGCACACTCAACTGAATCTAAATGGAAATACGTCGAGTATAGTAGTGCGGCTTGTCGTGCGGCGGCGCTCGCATCTCGTGGACACGCTGATGCGCCGGCCGGCCGCGCGACTGCTCGCACGCGCGCCGCTCGCCCGCGCGACGCGGCTACCGCCGGTACAGCGAGTCGCAGCGCCTAGCGCGCAGAGCCGCCCGCGGAGACGCGACGACACCGCGTAGGCTTATTGGTAACACTTAATTATAATAATTATTATCGTAGCAAACTTTTCCAAAACGAACGAACTCGAAACTCGGGCTGCGCGCTAGCGCTCAGCCTACCTCGCAAACAAGTGAGTTTATTTTGGAACTAAGTGTGATTCTTGAATTTTTATTGATATTGTAATGATTATTAGTAGTGGCGTAAGTGAGTCCAGTGTCCGAAGGCGTGGGGGGTAGGAGGGGGCGGGCGAGCCGCGGGTTCGCCCGCCGCCTCCTGCTTCGACCGCTTTACCGAGTGCGTGGAGTCCCTAATATTTTCGATGGCACAGATCACGTTATTAAAAATATTTTACATATTTACATTTTATCTAGCGGAGTGTACTACAATATTTTATCTACGAGTGGATCCTATTACAACATTGAGTTTGTTTATTTATAAAGTGCAATGTTTTATTCCACCGGTTACCGGTCCTTGTTATGTGTATACTACATGCTGGTGTGTGCAATGTGCCCGCGCCGCCGCCTCGCCGCGCGTCGCTCTGCTCCCAGCGGCCCAGCGCGTCTGGGGCGCACGTCAAGGTTATTATTGCTAAAATTGCATTTAAAATTGAAATAGATTTTTATATATATGATATTTGAGTCAATACCAGCATAGATTAAAGTGTAATATTTATCTGTCAATACACGAATGAGCTCGGAGCACAGATACGATGAGAGCAGACGGCATGCGGTGGAGACGGACGCGCGGGCAGGGTTAGTTCGCGAAGGCGCGCGTCTACAACACAATTATTTTGTTTGATTAGTATTTAATATGATTGCCTCGTGGCTGCGGCTCGGTCGGTCGCTCGTCCGCAGAAGTTTATTTAGATTGGTTTGTACTCGGGAGTATATGTACGTGTAAGTTTGAGTTAGTGTAGGTGGACGAGTGGGTAGTGCGATGTTGTGTCTCCGCGCGGTGAGAGCCCGCGGAATGAATCATGGTTCCTATGTATATTTCAATATTATCGCATCTAGAGTTTCACTATACTTTCCGAATACAAATTTTAATATTTAAGATTAATTCGGACTAGTCTGTTGTGTCTGCTGCTAGAGGTGCCGCCACGGCCATGTTGTTTGTTTCTTTGTATACTATCGGTTATTTCATTCTCGAACTCTCATGTATGTTCATTTATTTCTGTTAATAGTGAAACATTTTGTGTAGAATTTTGAAACCCTCTAGATATTACATAATGTTGTTTACGAATATTAGTTTATGATCGTAAAAAGGTAGCATTCATGTCTATCATAGTTCCTAATACTGTATTGTAATACTAAAATTATTTTAAAGTTCTTTACTAGTAAAATATACCGTTCCTACTATTTTAAATCTGTGACAAGATGTTAAATGTATACACGAAGTAAAGAAAAAAATAACAAGATTCACTTTCAATTTTGTTGGTATGTTAAATGAGGTGTTCTGTAATTTATTTTTGGTGCAATTGAGAAAACGTTCCTTTTTTAACTAATTATAAACTAAAGTCTGTTATACGATTGTATTCAGAATCACTTGACTAATAAAAAATATTGGAATTTTCTCTAATTGTACCTGTATTAATGTTAAATATAATTTATGATAATTTACATAAATAGTTGAATGTGAAACTGACAGCTATCAGGTTTCGTAGCGTTAGTTTGAGTTGTCCGCATGAGACGTGTGCTACGCAGCTCTCTACGCGCGCTACGTGCTACGCGCTACGCGCTACGGCGCATGCCATCCGTAGCGACAACAGATTACGAATACATTGTCAAGTGTAAATGGTAAAAATAAACTCAAAGTTAGTTTATCAGACTCTGGAGTTTCATTTATTACCTGATGGAAGATTATCTTAATTACAAAAATAATACTGTCTTTAAAGAAAAACATTGTGTAATTATTCGTAGCAATCTCGCTACGTAAGTTGCTACGAATTACTACGACATTTTTTTTAATTACAAAAAAATTAAATAAATGATACTTTATTTCAGTAAATACCGAGAAATAACATAACTATCTTGTAGAAATACTTTCCGAACTGTTTAAAGAGTTAGAATGTACAGGCTTTGGTAGTAGGTGTGTCATAAAAGTCAAAAGCATGGAGTGTACTATAATCACATTGCACGCCCATACAAGCTGAAATTAAAAACAACATTTAACACTACCTACCTGCAGTTATTATTACCTACCTTCTCATAAATTTTAGGTGGTTACAAAATTTTAATCATGAGAATTCTTGTTTGCGATTTTACGTAAAATACCTCTAAAGGTAATAAATTGCGTCTTTGAATAAAGGTTCTCTAACAAAAGAGATTAAAATTTCTAATAGTAGGTATATACACTACAAGATTTATGAGGAAGCACACACATTATAAAAAAAAATTACTAACTATAATAAACATACACATCAAAGAAACACTCCTAAAAAAAATCTTAAATTATGCCGCTTAGGCTAGGCTAATTTTGCTATGTTGTCAAAAAATCTTCCAGCATTGCTACCGACTCGAAGTATGCCCAAAAGACTGATGGCATTGCCACGTTGTACGGCACTGCTTAATTTCTGGCGTTTGAATAAATATTTTTCAATACGCTTACTCGAAAACCCACCCTTATCCCACTGCTTGTAGCCACGCAATAGTGTTTTCTGCACTAGTTCAGAAAAGTGCGCGTGCTTTCCCCCACCACAGTTTTATTACATCTATCGTATCAGGCTGGGCACGCGTCGACCCCTACAAGTCGCCGGTCAACCCCCGTTTATTCATTTCTTCGTAAGTGTATTGAAAAAAGTCGTTTGATACACGTGCAAATATGTCACTGCAGCCCTCGGCTCCATAACACACTCGCCTACGGCTCGTGCGATTTCCGCCTCGGTTTTTGTTATAGTCTTTTATATTTTCTTACGTTACCTACGTAAGAAAATATAAAAGAAAAAATCAAAAAAATATTAGATGTGGTCGTTTGGTGTGTGGCTACACTGTAATCTACAGTCTAGTGTACAGTAAAGCAGACAAAGATAGATTTTGAACCGAACCTGACCTACGTGAAGCTGACGAATCTACCCGAGACCTCTACGTCCAGGGAAACTTGAAAACACGGATCTTGATCGTAAGTATATAGAGTTTAAAACGTAAGTAGTCAATTAAACTATAAGGTTTCTTTAAACTGAATGAAAAGTGAAGGAAAAAGCACTATGGTGGAGTGAGAAGGCGTGTCAGACTTTAAAAGACTAAAACTTAGGCTATCAGTGTCCTTCAGTTGCCTTTTGCGGTCCATGGCAGCGCGTAACTCTTTCAAATAGTCCGGTGGCTCAAGTGGCAGTCATAACATTGTATAATGAATTTCTAAGTATTTATAATGTCTTAATAAAGATGAGATTCTAGTTCGTATACTTCATAATGTAACACAAATGGACTACTGCTGACTGGCTGGCTGGATACAATACAATTACAAATATGTTTATTGTTCCAAAAGGTATTACATAAAATTTTACAGATCTCTGGACTCCACACTAGGATTCCCTGTGTCGTGGAGACCAGTCTCTTCCATCTTATCAAATCAAATAAAACTACAAAAGAGAAAACTACCATTATAACAAAAAAACATTTAAAAATAAAAAGAATTAGTTACACATGGCATGGTTTTGTGTATGTGAGTGGATGTACTTAGGTACTGGTTTTTTTTAATGCAAGTAAAACATATTCTAAAATCACTGATCACACTTAATAATATAAACGTAAAAGTTTGTATGTTTGTTACTGTTTCACGCTCAAATGGCTGATCGGATTCGGATCAAATTTGGCAAATGGCTAGACTATAGTCAAGAGGTCATATACTTGTTACGGGACTTATCCCGTAACAAGTATATGACCTCTTGACTATAGTAAGTATATGACCTTTTTCAGGGAGTATATTCCCTTAGGATCATTTCTAACTTTCACGCTGGCAGCTTCTCATAAACCACTAAAATCTACCTCAATCTATCATCATCATTTCAACCGAAAGACGACCACTGTGATCGGACCTCTATTTATACAGAAGCCCAATAATTTTTTTTTCTCGATCGCAATTATTTGGCGCCACTGTCCATTTTATTTACAGAAAACTAGCAACCATCAACTACTACAAATTATAACAAGTGTCAAATAACTCTCAATAAATAATATTAACTAAATATAATTCCCAGTTAAGCTGACGATCGAATAAACTGGTTAGTTATGTCAATAGCGGCTGTCATTTGTGGACAAACCGACAGCTCAATTGAGCCGCCCGTGCGAGTTATATTGAGCCTTGTACATATGTATTAAACTATTGAGTTAACTGACCGACATGTAAGGTAAACAGACGCGATATGAGTCAAAACAATTGGTGGTTTGAGGCCCGCGTGTCAGTAAATTCCATTCTTTCTTTTTCAAGAAAATACGTTGATAAATGATAATATTTATTTTGCAAATAGCTTTTAAAAAATACTTTGTCACTTCAAAATTAACGTCAATTTAAACTAGATTAGGCCGGTGTTTCCTAGCTGAGAAGAAACACCGAAAGAAATTCAGCCTCTTTTAAAGTACATACAGCAAACATGTAAAAATCATATGAGAACCATGCAGATTAGTGTCTGAGATGGTCTTTTGAGGAAAGAACCACAAAGATTTGAGTGGATCAGTCCAGTTAGTGTAATCTTCATTTGTTAGTAATCGTGTAATTCAACTCAGGACTACTAAAGAGCTCAACGACGTTACGAATAATATCAAAGAAAGGATATTTGGGTAGCCCGCATAAAGTACTTAAACTACCTGTATACATTAAAATTACTGAAACGACAAAACAATCTACGTTTCAATTTCTTCTTATTGGGCTGTTATTAATATTATTTTTTGAAAAAATCATTGCGGAACCCCACACTATAAATTACTTCTGTATCGTGGGTGCCTTCACATACATGTAAACTCACATACGCAAAACGCCTAGTCTCAAAACAAAAACGTGTAGACCACGAAATATTTGTTGCCAGCGGGAATCGAACCCATGACACGCAGCGCACCTGTCAATCGCTCAACCACTGCGACAATAGTGCCATCAAATGTCTCTCAGTAACATGTACACCCCTACTTTTTAATTAGTACAAAAAAATGGGGCTCTATCCGTACCCGTTACTGATCATATTTTTGTAATCAAAAGTAAAAAATATGAAATCCCAAAATTTTCCACGAAAATTTGTCGTAATTGGTAAATTCATAATAGAATCAATAATTCATAACAATTGCTACTAGAAAATACTACGCGCAGTGTTTTTCCATTTTGATCGTCATTTGTTCATTCATAATCAATAGCCTGTACAATATTTCCATAAATTGAGTGACATTTTAGGATATAAACAAACTCTAATAACTTTGTTTTCTTATGAATATTATTTATTGAGACTTTACTTAAATAATAACAAGCCCTTTTATAATAAGCCCTTTAAGTATTTGTACTAATTAAAAATTAATGGTGTATACTTAGATGGGCTTAAGCATGTGCAAATGTAAACGTTCCTTAAAATTGCGAGAGTTGCCCTTCTGACGTAAGCCAAAGCGTTTAACCCTCCGGCACTCTGAACCAAATTCCACGTGGTGTTCGTCGCTCCACCTTGGTCTACCTGGAAGCAGGAAATCATAAATCGTAAGTATCAGGTCATATTGGTAAGAAAGAAAGAAAAAAGATTGTTGGGTCAGAGAACAGCCCCCCTAGCCAAGTTACAATCGTTTCGTTCGGTGCGAACGCCTCGAGTAGGCCACGCCTCCGAATCCTTTGTTCTGACCACGTGACTGAACGTTGAGATGACGTCAGAACAAAGGAATCGGAGGCGTGGCCTACTCGAGGCGTTCGCGCCGAACGATACGATTGTAACTTGGCTAGGGGGGCAGATATACGTAATATATGTATCTACCTACAAATAATGAATTATATTTGAAATTCTTAATTATATCCAGACTTATAGTATTTATTCAATAACTAGCTTCTGTCAGCGGCATCGCCCGCGTGAAAGTAGGTTTCTCCATACAAACTTTAGACCCCAGTTTCATCCCTTTAGGGGGAGAATTTTGGAAAATACTCTCTTAGTGCTCGCCTACGTCATAAGAGGATGCCTTGTGCAAAATTTCAGGTTTCTAGTCCCAGTAGTATTGGCTGTGCGTTGATATATCAGTCAGTCAGTGTCTCCTTTTATATAAATAGATTATTTATTATTTTCGTCGTGTGTGATAGTCCATTCAATTGTATGGCGAGCGATATTGTATCTTAAGATAAAATATTATAGTATCTTAGCCGTGTGCAGCGCCCCTTAGTGAACTCCAGTGCGGGTGACGTAACCTACGACAAACTTATTATTTGCGGTTGGTACAGTAATCGGGTCTAGGGATTGAACCGCAAAATTAAGTTTGTTTTTTATTGTATATACTTTTCCGGGATAAAAAGTACCCAGTGTGGTGCCCAGGATATTAAAGAATAATTATACCAAGTTTCATCGTAATCGAACCTGTAGTTTTTGCGTGATGCCTGAACAAACAAACACAAAATTTTTTTAATCACATTTTTGGGTTCGGTGTCGGTATAGTAACACCCCCTGCCATTTATTTTTTTGATATTTTCAATGTACAGAATTTTCACTTCTACAGATTTCCATTTTTGCAATCATAAAAAAATAACAATGATTACATACATTATAAACTAAAAAAAAAATAACAGGTAAAATGGACAGAAAAGAAATTAGTTGTAATATGTACAGGTTTCTTACATGGTATAGTTTTAGCAACATAACTGTACTGTATCGTAATAACCGCCCGGAGGACACGGTGGAGCATAGGTACGGTAGAGGTGTGCCCCGCTTGAGCAGAGCACCGTCGTATCCTCGTGGGGGCGATCGGCGGCAACGACCTCTCGCGCCGGGCCTTGGTAAAGGCCATGATCCGGAACGAGGAGGAGTGGAAGGCAGTCGCCTCCTTCTGCGAAGCAGTAATGCTGGCGAAGGAGGAGGCTGCACGCGCGAGGGAACGAAGGTCCTCACGCCCTAGCCGCCGTAATTCCGGCCCCGACTACCGGCCACGGTAGACGCGGGCTTGCGGACGTCGAGCACTGGGTAGCTCGCCGTCCGGCTGTTCGGTAATTAACCGGACCGAGCCCAGTCGTCAACAGCGCGTAGTGATCCTCGCGCTCCTCAAAGAGATGTCAGCAAACCGTAGGGGCCCAGCAGGGCCAATGCCCGGTAGCTAGGACCGCGGAGAATTTCTGAAAGGGAAACCCGTAGTCCTAGAACGCAAAGGGTAATTGAAGGATACAGGTTTGGTTTTAGTCAGTAAAAGTCTGACACGCCCTCTCGCTCCACCCAGAGCGCGAGAAGTCATTTTGATGATTTCCCACCTACAAAAAAAAAGGGCGAGAGATGTCATTAGATGATTTCCTACCTAAAAAAAAACAAAAAATAAACCATAATGACATTTGTTTTCTAATTATTGATAAGCTTGCGCTTGACCATTATCTCACCCGATGGTAACCGATGATGGAGCACGCTTGCCTAGAAGTGCACATTAAACGAAAAATTCGAGTAGAAACCTACTTTTATCTTCTCGATATGATACTTAGGGACTATGAAACTACGTCAAATTGTTTAAGAGAATCGTAAATCACAATCACCTATAAATGTTAAAAGACTATCTCTTTTATGAACCAGTACAGGTAGCTCGCTGAAATACAACCTGAAATCACACAAAATAACCTACAGTAAGTTTAGTTTTCACACTAATATTATATGGCGAAAGTTTTTATATATATGTCTGTGTGTTTGTTACTTATTCACTTTCTAACTGCTTAACGGAGTTGGATGAAATTTGACACACGCGTAGACCATCCCTTGGGATAATTTTCTATTTTCATACGAGTGAAGCAATAGCTAGTAAGCTCATATAAACATTAACTTCTTTTGTAGGAGTTTACTTGTAGATATGGACAAGAACGTTAACTAAAATAAAAAGATACAGGTATCGGAACAAGTCATTAGTAAATTTAACGGAAATCAGGAAGGAAATAAGCTACCATAATATAGATTTGTACCATCGGGCTTGCGAACGACGGGCAATAGGTAGCTCGTCGTCTGAACACCCGGTTATCGACCGAACTGAGTCCAAGTCGTTGATAGCGTGTAGTGTTGAACGAGCTCCTGAAAGAGATGTCAGCATATCGTAGAGGCTCAGCAAAGCCGATGCCCGCTAGGTTCGCTATTCTATTTTCGATTTTCAGCAAAAGAAACAGCAACTGAAGGACACAGGTAGGGTTTTAGTCAGCAAAAGTCTGACACGCCCTCTCGTTCTTCCATAGAGTGGGAGAAGTTATTGGATGATTTCCCACCTTAAAAAAACACCAACCACCATACGCTTTATTTGTACAATACAAAGGTATATGGTACATACAAATAAAGGGTCTTATTTGTAAGTCTCTGTGCAGAAAAGCGAAGATGCTTACAAGTGCTTCAAAATTGGTAAAAATCGAAGGTAAATAACATTGTTTATCACTTAAAACAAAATAATTAAACATGAAATGCTATATCAAAGTAAGCTTCATCACTACTACTAGTCTAGTATATAAATACTATGAAAGAACTGAAAGTAATGAAGAACTTCATAAAACTACACACCTCAGACAACTTTAAAATTTGCAAGCTCCACAAAGTGATTTGTGAGCTCTCACAAAGAATTGCACAAAAACAGTAATTTATTTCGACAAATGTTTTTACTGATAAAGACATTCTGATTCTGATTGGCACAGCTGGACGTTTGTGCATAAAAACTAGACGCTTAAGTTTGGACGATACAATTACACTTCGTTGCATCTGATCTGCAGACATGAACTAAAAACGAAGCAATTACAAAAAGAACTGAAAACTGCGACAGTTACATCGATTTGTGACAGTTCTTGCATTATGGGCAGACATAGGGTAGCCAGTCTTTGAGAAAGGATAAAGTGAGAAATGAGTATATTAGAGGAAGTTTGAAAGTGGCGCCAGTGACTGAAAAGTTGAAAGGAAATCGTTTCTCTTGGCATGGTCATGTGAAGAGGAGGGATGAAACGCATGTTAATAAAAGAGTTCTGAGTATACATGTAAATGGATGGAGAGGGAGACCAAAGAAAAGATGGATGGATTGTGTGAGGAGTGATATAAAAGAAAAGGGAGGAGGGGGGGAGGGAGGAGGGAAGGGAGGAGGGGGAGGGGGAGTGATAGTGAGACGATTAATATGGGATAAGGGCAGGAAGAAGAAGAAGAAGAGGGTAGTCAGTTTTTCGGTAATTTACAGCATGCATTTTCATCAGGGAATTGTATGACTTGATTCCACCATCACCTTTCTACTATCGGACTATCCGACTTACGGCGAATATCCACCCTTACATTGTTAAAACCTCTACGGTCCGGACTTAGCGTTTCGCCTCGTCGTTTATGCCGCGTACATCGAAGGACTGGAACAATTTGCCTTTATTATTATTTGATTTTAATTTAGGTGTCTTTAAGGCTTTAGACTTTTAGAGTGCTCTTAATAAAGCAGTACTTCTCACCATCAACGATTGCATCACTGCGTACCATCAGATGGGATCGCAGTCAAGCACTATTTTATTATAAAAAAAAAATCTATGGCTAGTATTAATTATACCGGGAATTTTATTTAAAAAAATTAATTAAAAAGGCCTATTTGAAAAATAGGCCTTTTTAAGTTTATTTTATGAACACTTATCTTTCGTTACCTTTTGTTTTTCTACTCCACTGCAGATAATAAACAACTAATAATTACAATATCCTCGTCACTATCCTCCATAATGTGAATACACGTGCACAGGCGAACTCGATCGCTTTAAAAATACCGAAATTTTTCTGATGCAAAATCCGAATGCAGTAGACGCACCCGATCGGTATTTTATTTATAAATACCGACACCTCGTACGCTCTGTACGCTCCGATTCCGACGCAGTGAACGCTTAGCTTTAAAGCTTAGTAATAACTTCTATACCGCATAAAACACATATGTTATTTAGTCTTTACTTATGATATCTTTTTAATGTTTGTAAAGAATAATTCGTTCTAAATGGTGTCATGAATTAAGAATTGTTTGCGTCTAACAGACCGTGAATATATTATACGTATATTTTTTTTACGTGGGAAATCATCAAATAGCTTCTCCTGCTCTGGGTGGAGCGAGAGGGCGTGTCAGACTTTTACTGACTAAAACCGACCTGCGTTCCTTCAGTTGTCCTTTGCGTTCCAGGGCCGCGGTAATTCTTTCGAACATTCCCGCTATTTCACGTATTCATGGAGCTTACTTTAATAAAAAAATACAGTTTTAATGTCCCGTACTCTTCAAAGTATTGTTTTATAACCTTCTTTATTAAATATCAATCTGCGATTGGCATTTACGCTCCATTTCAGTAATCTGATGTATTTCTAATTTCTAATATCCCCATACAATAACATGGAATGGCATTTTGTTATTTCACCGCATTATAAATACTGAGCATAAAATGAACTATAGAAAATTGAATTTTATATCGTTTTATAATCTTTGTGTTAGTAGTTGAAGTAATAGATATAGGAATAGCTACAATTGTTCTGTCTTACGTTGAGCTACATTTGTCAGCACCGAATCGCACTTTCTTATATGATTCTATCCTTTTCTGTCATTTAAAGTCACGATTGGCGCAGTAGTTGAGCGATTGGCTGCTGCGCAGTTTTTCGCGGGTTCGATTTCCGCACGAAACAGACGGCCATGGATTTGTATTGCCTACAAATAGTGGTTCTGGATCTGAGTGTCTTGAGTATGTGAGCTTACATGTTTCTGAACGCACTCATGATACAGGAGTAAATACAGAAAAAAAATTGCTAGAGAAGGAATGCGATCGCACGCGGCGGAATCAACACACTCTCTTTCTCACTCTTACTAGAGTGATGAATGAATGTTCTAAATGGCAGAAGAGAATAGAAGCATAGGAATGTGCGATTAAGTGCTGACAGATGTAGCTCAACCCTTATTGTTCGTTGGAGGTCCCTACCTCCTATGCTATGCACAAATTCTGTACTTAACTGAATTTGTGCATAGCTCAAATGTAGTTAGTATTCTTTCTTCTTTTATCTATATTCCACGAAGAAGATGACGGACTTAGATGTCTTCCTTAGGAATTGGCAAGAAATAGCCCAGAGCCAGGAACAATAGAAAAAAAAGAGGAGGGATTGTCCAGCAGTGGGATAGTACAGCTACATACCTATATGTAATAATACTAAATAAATGAAACGCGTCTAAGGAAACTCGGCGAGTCGGCTTCGGCTCTTTATACGTATTCCAAAAGTCCAGGAACCCAGGTTCTTGAGAAATATAAAGAAATAATCATATTCATACTAAAAATATATGCACTAAAAAAATAAAAGAATAATAAAAACCCTTAACTAATTAAAACTAACTGTAAGTAATCTAAAATATGATATCAAAAATTCTTTCACATCAGCTGCCACACCGCTTGGCAATGCTTATCCTCCACCATAGGTAAAAGCCAGCCCTTGGTTCACGCTAAGTGTCAACAAGGCATTTGTAATGTAATTCCTCTAGGTTATTTAAAAACCAATAATAAGGTAGGTTTCTTTCTGATTTTCTCATCGGTTAACGTTTTTGATTGCCGAAACACGGAAGTCGTCTATGTTCCACAGCAACGCAAAGAAAAACAAAAAAAAAATGAACATAACATTTACGTAATTTCCACAGATATTCAAATCAAAACATGACCTCTCAAATTGTACGAACACGCGAAAAATCACGCAACATAACCAAAAAGACACACGAATCAAACAAACATTGACACACGTTTATGCAAAAGAGAAAAAAAAAATCGGGAGGCAAACATTTATTACCGAAAAACACGAAATAAGGAGCGCAAACTATTTGAAACGACGTCAAGTTCAAAAAGCCGCACGTCGTTCTCTAATCACGCTGTTTGAACAAAAATGTAAAAAACAACCCTTAGCCGCTTCGATTGGAGAAACTGTCACACGGCTGGATGCAAAGGGGATCTCACTAAGTTATTGATTATATCGGAATAAGTCGCTCGCGGCTCTATCTCCCTGCTCACACCCCTCCACCCACTGGGGGTTAGGATATATCGGCCGCATTATTTTACATATATGAGACATAGTTGCAGCTAGTAATTCTCGCTGTTATTGTATCGGGTAGATAATCTTAAATTGGATTTTACTTTTGGGAATTCGATCGTGATTTCGTTTACATAATAAAGTACCTAGTTTATTTTAAAAAGCCTTAGGACATTACTGACGCCCCGTGTCTCGGAAAGCAAGTAAAGTCTTTGGTCCGGTTGTCATTCGTAGATTTTTGAAAGTTGTTACAGGTCAGACGCCAGAAAGTCTGACCATCCGTCTTTCCAAGGAGTATGGTGTTGCCCAGTGTAACTGGGATGTCTGATAGGCAGTCGCTCCATTTTAAACACGGGTATTCAGCCGCATCTGGTTAGACTGGAAACTGACACCAACCTTGTTGGGCTAGTCCTGATGGTGATGATTTGATGAAGATAAAAAGCTTTAACTTTTAGTATAAGCAGTCGGCGGTGTGAGCAGTGGTGGCCGAGTGGTAACGGCCCCGATTTACGAGTTGTAGGTCGCGGTTTCAAATCCAGCCAGGCGCATTAATTTATTTCATCACCACTGCTCTCAAAACGGTGCTGGAAAACTTCGTAAGGAAACCAGCATGTCCTAGAACCAAAAATTCGAAGACATGTGACATTTACCAACCCGCACTGGGCCCGCGTGGTGGATTACGGCCCATTCCCTCTACTAGAGAGGAGGCCTGAGTCCCAGCAGTGGGAACATTAAAAGGCTGATTATGCTTATGCTTTATAAGCAGTCGGCCATTTTAGCCACTAGAATGTCTGTATGACTGAGAAGTGACTCTTGAAACTTTCCCAGGAAACTCCTGTGATAATTATAATAAAACTCCTAAAGATTTGTTTTCTTTTTCCACAACTATCACACTTGCCATCTAGCCCCAAGCTAAGCAGAGCTTGTGTTAAGAGTACTAGACAACTGATAAACATACTGTTATATTTCTAAATACATACATATTATAGATAAATTACACCCAGACACAGAACAAAAGATCGTGCTCATCACACTAAACATTTGTCCTGAGTGGGAATCGAACACATAACCTTCGGCATAGCAGTCAGAGCCACTAAACACTAAACCAACAGGCCAGTCGACAATTTAATGGAAAGCTTTAATAAGTTTCTTCTTAGATGAGACGTAATCGCGTTTCACATAACTCTTATGCAAACTCAACCCCTTGTGTATATTCGCGATAAGTCTTAACCAGACAGACGGGTAGATAAGATTCCTATAAAGCCTTTAACATTATATAGCTCTTGAAAAACTTTTATGAATACCTCACGATTATGATTACAGCACATATCACAAGAACAATCTTACCTAAAGGGCATAAAAAGTTCGAGAGCCACTATTTATACTGTTCCTGCGACTATAAAGAAATTGATGACGTAATTCCCCGGTCCTTATTGCCTGTATTACTCGAGTGTCATGTCTAACTCGTAGTTAGAAAGTTACCAACAACAAAGTTAACGTTACTAAATCCATAAGGTGGCAAGGTCACGACAGGTGAACTGAAACATTTATACTTTTAAAAGTAAAACTAGATTCTTTTTTGCAACTTTCGTTAAAATATACAATTGAAAAATGAGTGTTTAGCAAGTATTCAGACGCTTTATGAACTTGATTTAGTTTTGTTGATGACTTCTAGAATAGTTTGTCTTTATAATTTGTAAGAAAATGTTATAACAGAGTTTGCTAGAACAGTAATTTGAAAGGAAAAAGCGTATAAAGCGGTAAAGGCCCCCAAAAAACAAACAATAGCTGATGATTGGAATAATATCGTATGTAAATGCGGAGATCCGAGGAGAAAGCAACTCGGGCGCTACTAAATCGTATTGCAATATCGACGAGGACATATGAGGAGGCGGCGATCAGGGAAGGCGCGGGGGGCGGCCAACCCTTCACGCGTTCACGCCAAATCCTTAACGCGCGATTTAAAAAAGAAAACTAACGTCTGAGGGCGGCGGGCGGCGGGGGGCGATTGAGATGGAAATGCCGATTGTCCCGATCGTCGGCGGATCGGTGCCCGCTAACTCCAGATATAACGATGGGGAGAGAATTTTAATGTGCCACCATTTTGGCGCAATGCTCAAATTTTACGACCGCCGAGTCATTATGAGGGAAATTATTGGCGCTCTGATTGCTTTCGCTGTGATAAAAATTCTCAAGTCGGCAATAAGGTGGAACTAATTCCGAGTTAGATTGAAATGGCGCTTACCTAATGGAATTAGGTACATACTTAATGCTGCGGTGACCCGCGCTCGGAGCGGTGCGCTCCGATAAAATATGATCTCATTATAATAAGAATCTATAATAGTATTGTTTATTAAATTGAAACAATTTTCCATTACTCGTTGGAAATTGAAATTGGATTATTCAATTATCTGTTATGCCAATAGCCGTGTATCTAGGAGTCTTTTGTTTTACAACTGAATTAAAAAATTGATTATACGACTGTAAGCGAATCTTTATTATAAACCTACGTTTTGTGGTTACATAAGCTTTCAATAAATACAGTGTTGAAATGAAGATTTATTTTATATTCTATTGCGTACGGTATTTTTGTAATAGCTCTTTTGAACTCTCATCAAATCTCTATAGACCGCTGTAGCTATCATGCATCATCCATCATGGATTTGAAACTTGAAAACTAGACTTGTTTAAATTACTATGACAAGATGGTTAGAAGGTTGATGATTGAGACATGGTAAAGCATCATCATCACCACCATCCCGACAAGCTTGGGGTCTGCTTCCAATCTAACAGGATGCGGCTGAATACCCGTGTTTTACATGGAGCGACTGCCTATCAGACCTCCACAACCCAGTTACTGGGCAACACGATACTCCTTGGATAGACTGATGGTCAGACTTTCTGGCGTCTGACTACCTGTAACGACTGTCAAAGATCTATGAATGACAACCGAGACCAACGACTTTATGTGCTTTTCGAGGCACGGGGTCTTTTTTTTAGGTGGGAAAATCATCTAATAACAAATCTCGCTCTTGGGCGAAGCGTTTTACTGACGCCCCGGATTTCGTTCCCAGGGCCCCGGATTTCGTTCCCAGGGCCCCGGGTTTCGTAGGCACGGGGTGTCAGTAATATCTTAGATAAACTTAGAAAAGTACATATGAATTGAAAAATTAATAGCCCAGTTTCGAACTGTGGGAGGGTTAAGTAAACCAAATAGGTAAGAAAATCTATAAATTAAAAGATAGATTGTGGTAGACAAAAACCAATGTATTAGCAAAAAGAAAAGTTGTGACAGCGATTTATAAAAATATTTAAAAATAATATAACTTACAAAAGGCCAGTACTTTGATTAATACTGCTGACGAGTTTTAATACGAACGCGCAACCTCATTCATGATAGCCATGGAAAAGCATAAGAAAATAAAAAAGAAAACGAAAAAACGGATCCCTTATAGGATCACTTTGATGTCCGTCTGTCCGTCTGTCAACAAGACCCTTTATCTCGAGAACGCGTGGATCTATCAAGTTGAAAGATCCACGCTGTTGTGTGTGTTTTTTTTTTTTTTTTTTTTAAGGTGGGAAATCATCCAAATGACTTCTCGCGCTCTGGGTGGAGCGGGAGGGCGTGTCAGACTTTTACTGACTAAAACCACACCTGTATCCTTCAATTACCCTTTGCGTACTAGGACTACGGGTTTCCCTTTCAGAAATTCTCCGCGGTCCTAGCTAGCGGGCATCGGCCCCGCTGGGCCCCTACGGTTTGCTGACATCTCTTTGAGGAGCGCGAGGATCACTACGCGCTGTTGACGACTGGGCTCGGTCCGGTTAATTACCGAACAGCCGGACGGCGAGCTACCCAGTGCTCGACGTCCGCAAGCCCGCGTCTACCGTGGCTGGTAGTCGGGGTCGGAATTACGACGGCTAGGGCGTGAGGACCTTCGTTCCCTCACGCGTGCAGCCTCCTCCTTCGCTAGCATTACTGCTTCGCAGAAGGAGGCGACCGCCTGCCACTCCTCCTCGCTCCGGACCATAGCCTGAACCAGGGCCCGACGCGAAAGGTCGCTGCCGCCAATTGCCTCCACGAGGACACGGCGGTGCTCCGCCCAAGCGGGGCACGCCTCCACCGTATGCTCCACCGTGTCCTCCGGGTGGTCCACACAATGATGACACCCGGGCGTTGCTTCCGCCTGAATCCGATGCAGGAACCTCCCGAACTTGCCATGTCCGGTGAGGACCTGCGTCATGCGGTAGGTGAGGATGCCGTGTTGCCGCTCCAGCCACTCCTCAAAGAGGGGACTTACCGCCATAATTGTGGCATGCCCAGCACTGGGTTGCGACAGTCGCCGTCGCCATTCCACCATGAGATCCCGCCGGAACTCTGTCCGCCATGCCGCGACTTGGCGCGGCAGCGGAGTTTCGCCCCGGCGTTGCATCTCCACGCGCAAATCGTGCATGAGTGCAAGGACTGTTGCCTCCAAATCCCATGGTGGCAGGCCAGCAAGGAGGCTCGCCGCTTCGCGGGAAATCGTGCGGTATCCCCGTATCATCCGGATGGCCATGACCCTCTGGCAAGCGTTCAGCATGGCCGCCGGTCGCTTTTGCAGCGACGGCGCCCACACCGGCGCCCCGTAAAGGGCCATGGACCGAACAATTCCCGCGTAGAGCCTCCGGCAGGAGGCGTCTGGACCCCCAAGGTTGGGCAGGAGCCGCTTTAGTGCAGCCCCGGTCCGTTCCAGTTTGGGAGTCAGACGTCGAAAGTGCTCCACAAAGTTCCATCGACTGTCGAGGACAAGTCCCAGGTACTTCATCGTCGACCCGACGTCGATGCGAACCCCTCCTACCGTTATTTGGGAACCCGGTGGTGGCGCGTTCCGAGGGCCATGAAAGCACATGGCCTCGGACTTGTGCAGTGCCACTTCGAGTCCCAACTCTTGGATCCTGTCCACGACTGTCGCAACCCCGCGTGTCGCTAGTTCGGCCGCCGCCTGGTGTGACTCCCCCTGCGCCAGGACCAGCGTGTCGTCTGCGTAACAGACCACGCTGACCCCGTCGGGGAGGTCGCCGCGCAACACGTAGTCGTACCCGATGTTCCACAAGGGCGGTCCTAGTACCGATCCCTGCGGAACACCGCACGACATCTCTCGCCGTCTCCACTCTCCCTCGTGACCAGGGTAGATGATGAACCTGTCCTTCAGGTAGGCCTCGATCAGATGACGGAGGTAGTCGGGCACCTGGTGATACCGGAGTGCCCTCCTAATGCTACTCCAGGGCAGGGAGTTGAA
This sequence comes from Mythimna impura, assembly GCA_905147345.3. Lineage (NCBI taxonomy): Eukaryota > Metazoa > Arthropoda > Insecta > Lepidoptera > Noctuidae > Mythimna > Mythimna impura. The sequence goes on along the minus strand of LR990357.1, from coordinate 12,513,186 downwards.
GGCGTTGGTGATGTCCAAGGACACCACCACTACGACCTTGCCCCGGGACACCGCATCCCCCGTCGTGAGGGCCCGCACGCGCATGATGGCGTCCACCGTGGAGCGCCCCCTGCGGAAACCAAACTGGCTGTCCGAAAGATCCGGCCCCACCCGCGCTAAATGCGCGACGAGGCGGTCTGCAATTACTCTTTCAAAGAGCTTGCCCACCTCGTCGAGCAGCACTATGGGCCGGTATGCAGACGGAGAGTCCGCAGGGCGCCCCGGCTTCGCTATAAGGACCAGTTTCCCGGTCTTCCAACGAAGTGGGAACTGGCCTCTCTCCAAACATGCGCTAAACAGCCCTCTTAGTCGAGGCCCGAGTTCCTCCATGGCCAGGACCCAAGCTTTCCCAGGCAAGCCATCGGGTCCTGGGGCGGTATTTTTGGCGTTTAGCCTTCGTACCGCCACTCTCATCTCTACCTCGGTCACCTCCGGAGTAACGTCATCGTCGCCGTCGTGGTCCGCGTTGGACACCGCGGGGGGCGGAGCCATGGACGGGGAAGAATGCTCCCCTCTCGAAGGGAACAGAGCGTTCACCACACCCTCCACGAGCTGGGGCCGGAGACTCTGTGTCAGCGGGGGAGCCCAGGCGCGGAGCTTATCCCGCACCATTTTGTAGGGGCGTCCCCACGGGTCTCCGTTCAGAGTCCCCAGCCACACGTCGCGGGCCTCTAATTTGGCCCGCCGTATTTCCGCTCGGAGGGTGCGCTTCGCCACCCTGTATCCCTCGTACAGCTCCGCCTCTATGGCCTCCGCATCCGGTGGGCGGATGCGGCGCCTGCGGTGTCTGGTGTACCGGCGCCGTGCGGCAACGCATGCCTTGCGCAGTTCCGCGATCTCCGGCGACCACCAGTACACCTGACGCCGGGCACGTCCTGGCCGGACCCGGGGCATTGCCACGTCGCAGATTTCCGACATGGCCTCCCGGAACCACTCCGCCTCGACATCAATGTTGACAGGCCTATCTGGTGCTGGCACCCAGGCCTGTACAATCGCGGCTTCCAGGAGGAGCTCCCGGTCCAGCTGCTTCAGTGCCCACCGCGGACCACACTGGTTCTGTCGGACCGGCGCGGTCGAAGTCTGGGCGGAGACGTCAAACCGGATGTACCGGTGGTCTGAGTACGTCTCCACCCCCTCCATGACGCGCCAGTCGACGACGCGCGGAGACAGAGCGGGGCTGGCAAACGATATGTCTACCACGGACTCGCCCTGCCTCCGCACGCACGTGGGGACAGAACCCCGATTTAGGACGACCAGGCCTACCTCCAGAGCCCAGTCCTCCACCATCCGGCCCCGTGCGTCTGTGTACCGGGAACCCCAAGCCAAGTTCTTGGCATTGAAGCCCCGCAGACAACCACGGGGAGGGATTGAAACTCGGCGACGACGATGCTCAACTCCATAAGGGAGTTGTGGAGATCGGCGAGAGTTCGGTTCGGGGAGAGGTACACACCTACCATAGCAATGTCCCCGAACCGTGCTGCTACGCAACCCCGTCCTCTCTTGACGCCCTCGAGGGAAGGGGTGCCGGCGGCGGCCGACGAAATTAATGTCACCGAGCCGTTCAGGTCCTGCACCCAGCCAGCCCTGGGTGGAACGTAGTACGGCTCGGTGACCACAGCGATATTAATCGACCACTGCGCCATGCTCTGGAGCAACAGATCCTGAGCGGGGACGCAGTGGTTGATATTCGCCTGGAGGAGACGTAATGGAGCAATTATTGGCAGTCCATTACAGTCTCCTCCCGAGCTCTCTGTGAGGGCCCTGTCGCGGCAGTTGCGGCGGTAGCTGTAGCGGCGGCAGCAGCAGCAGCAGCAGCGGCGGTGGTGACGGCGGTGATAGGGGAGGGCCTCTTGGCCTTACCCCTGGCCTTGGTGGGGGGAACGCAGTTCCTGCTCCCAGCCCGATGGTCGGCCGGCTTGCCAGCCGCTGCACACACGTAACAGTGTGGCGCGGCGTTGCAGGCTACGGCTTTGTGACCAGGCCGACCACACTGGAAGCAGTGGTCACTTCGGTCTACCTCCGAGGTGCAGTGGACCCCCGCATGGTGGCCCACCTGGCAACGGAAGCACCTCAGAGGTTTGGGCTCCAGCAACTTCACCTGCGCTGACACCCAGCCCACCAGGAGCCTTCGGCCCTCCCCAGTTATGGCCTTGGCCGCCGACACGGGGCAGCTCACCGTTACGGTTCGCATGCCCGTGCTATCAGCACGGATAGTGCCTGCCCGCACCTGGTCGTCAGAACACCTTCCCGCCCTGACAATGGCGGCCACTACCTCGTCCTCCGTCACGGAGTCGTCCAGGCCCATAATGCGCATATCAATGCACTTCGTGGGCCTGGACACTCGGGCCACCTCCGCACCTAGGGACGCTCTGATCTTTTCAGCCAGAGCGTCCGCGGTAGGGCCGCTGTCCGCACCAGGAACCTCCAGCATGCGGCCCCCGGTTGCAGTGGTCCTCATACGGAAGCCCCCGGCGATGCCAAGCTCGGTGAGGTCCACCGCCCGCTTCGCTTTGGTCATCACCTCATTGTAGGTCACGCCCTTCTTTTCCGCACTTGGCTGTAGTGTGATCACTACAGCTGCGGATGTCGGGGCGCGAAGCCTAGCCGCGAGGGCCCTCTTTTTGCGCTGCCGCTGCCTTTCGCGCTTCTTGGCCGCCCTTGCCGCCTTGCCCGCTTTTTTTCTCTCTCCGACCACTTGCCACTCGGCGTCGACCGGAGATTCGACAGGCTGAGAAGCGAGAGATGGCCGGCTCCCCACCGTGGCTGGAACTCTTGCCGCCTTGCCCTTCCTGAGAGGGGCAGGTTTCCTCTGCCTCGCCGCCACCGGGGTCGACCTCACGGGTTCCGTTAATGCGGTTCCGCGCTTGGCTTGCCCCGATGGTCCCGGTTTAGGCACAGCAGCCGGGGCCACGGTGGCGGTGGCGTAAGACGTCGCCTTCCGCTGGCCGGAGGCCGCGAGTGGGGGGCGCAGCACTATTCCCTCCAGCACGGAGAATTGCTGCTGGACCTGCTTCTGGAACTGCTGTTGCAGCTGTTGCTGCTGCTGCCGGAAGGCAGCTAACTCCTGCCGCACCAGAGCCAGCACTTGGTTCTCCGGCTCGGGCTGAGGCTGTTTGCGCCCCCCTTTTTGTGCCATCTGTGGGGCGGCTACTCCTCGTAGCCCGGTCTGGTTTTCCCGGAGCCTCTCGTTCTCCTTTCGGAGAGTCTTTATGCTGGCCGCCTGGCGGGCGACCTCCACCCGCAACTCTCCAATGGCGTCCATCGCTGCGGCGCTAACTGAGGCTATGGCCTCGGGTATGGCTTTGTCTTTTGAGGCTTTCACCCTCTTTAAGGCCACACCCCTTATCACCGCCGCCACGACCTCCACGAATTTTTTGGGCAGCTCTTGGGTGGAGCCCTTGGTGCCTGGTTCACCGTCGGATGACCCCGAGAGATTAATCTCGTGGCTGGACTCCCCAGAGTGGCGCCCCTCCTTGGCGATCTGCAAGGATCGATCCTGGGTGGTGAGCCCTCTCCCCTTTCCTACCTTTCGACCCGCCCCCCGACTTGAGGTGGGAATTTTGCGGGCCGAAGGCCTCAGCTCATCGTCACCGGAGGATGACCCCCGGCCATCGCCGGGGCGAGCGGGGCGCTTGAGGAATTCGTTCCTCCTGGAAGTGAGCTCCACCACCTCCATGTGCCCCAAACTGAGCGCAGAAGCAGTATCGGAGTCCGACTCCTCATCCGCGCTCACCTCCCTCAGGCCAAAGCGTCTGCCGACCTGTTCGTTTTCCATCGGCGCCGCAGACGTGCTGGGAGTGGATCCCAGGGACTCTGCGTCACCGGTAAGTGAGCCACCCTGGCTCGATGCGTCCACAGAAGACGGTAGAGGGTCCGAAGGACCGGTGCGGTGATTGCCCCCCCCAGAATACGAGGGGCAGCCCGAGCTCTGCTCGGGGAGGGATTCTCCTGCAAGCAGGTACCCTCCTGGGGTAGTTATATTTTTATCATTCGCACTCATAGTTTGCTGAACTCAGCTTCGCCTTTTTGGCAATGGGGTGGGGTCCCCAATAGACTCGTTCGCCATCAAGGTCATGTCTGCTGGGCAGACACGTACCTGAGGCGAACCCTCCGCGGCAGTCCAGTTTCCTGGGCTCCGCCCCGTGTGTATTCCTCTTGGTCTGGTCTCTCACTTGAGGCCTTCCGGCATGAGTAACTCTACCGGCAAAGCCCTCAAGATCATTGAGACACACAAGCCCCACCACGACGACAACGTGGGAATACAGTTGGTGGGGACGCTGTTGTGTGTTGTGAGTTGTGAAAAATCAAACTTCTAAGTTAACAAGAAAAAATCGATACGGCCGTTTATGTGGCAAACGCAAACGTGTATTTCGACACTCAAAGAAATCAAAATTCATAGGGTACTTCCTGTTGACCTAGAATCCTGAAATTTGAAAAAAAAGCAAGGACTTATAGCACAGGTAATCTGAAAAAAGTAAATTTGTTGTTACGTCACTAAAAAAAAAACTTTTTTGTGATTCGGAAAATTCTTCGAGACTCCATTCAGAAAAAAAACTTTTTTTGCGATTCGGAAAATTCTTCGAGACTCCATTCAGGAATCTATTATACATATATATTTATCTATTTACATAGATAAGTTTCCGTACAAACTTACGCAACCCTCGGTGCGCGAGTCCGACTCGCACTTGCCCAATTTTTTTTTCTAGATAAAGCTATATAATTGTTATCAAAACACCTGAAACTCAAAACCTCTCAAGAAATTACGCCACCACATTCGAAAACCTGCTTAATATAAACAAATAGCATCAGAAAACGTTGGCAACATCACTTGATAACGCAATAAAGGCGCTCCAGCAGCGCAAGATATATTACTATTCAACTTACTTAAAACTCCGAGTCCATCAAAAGTTTTGAACAAAGCTTAAAAGTTAAAAGAAAATATCCGAGTCAGGTGGAGTCTCAGTTGAATAGAGAAAGTTTCGTGGCTCAGCGTGATTAATGAGCACCCTGTGTTTATTCTGAGCATTTCCAATGAGGATTACGGTCTTGGAGACAGCCATTTTGATTTGGGGACGAGTGCTTTCTGGCTTTCTTCAGTATGTAGAACAATTTACTATTGGAGAATTTTCTGTGGGTAGCGATCAATCAGCGAGTTGGTTCTTTTAGTAAATATGGTGTTCATCTTTGCATTAAAGATGTTGCAATGGGGTTGGTAACTGAAATAAGCATAAAGCATAATCAGCCTTATAATATTCCCACTGCTGGGACTTATGCCTCCTCTCTAGCAGAGGGAATGGGCCATAATCCACCACGTGGATGCAGTGCGGGTTGGTGGGTGTCATGTATATATTTTTTTTTAGTGTCGCTTTTTTAATAAAGATTCAAAGCATTTTATTTCAGATAAACCATTTACTGGCCCTTTTGAAATGTCAAGAAGTCAGTCAATCAGAAAAAAAATGATGCTAATTGCACATTCCAAAGCGTAGATCTCTATGGAGAAGAATGTACAAGAAACTCCATGGACACTCTTTTCAATCATGTTATATATTACAAATATCTCGGTTACATGTTTCTTGTCGCTACTATTATGTGAGAACAATGTAAATAAAGTAAAAATAAAAACTAAATATAGATATTAAAATAGCAACTGGCAGCTAAGAGATGACCAGTCTCAACTGACAGCACTCGTTCACGGACATGACACGAATATTAGCACCACTCAGCTCAACCATTTTGAAGGGAACCGAACGATCCAACTCGCGCGCCACCATCAGTGAGACATTTAAGTGAGCATGACAAACTCTCAACTGCCATGCTCATTTATGTCAAACAAGTCCAATAATAACCTAAAAACCATAAATAGCTAAAAAAATCCCGCTCTTGGGCGGAGCGCGAGATAGTGTCAGACTTTTACTGACTAAAAACCCACTCCTGTTCCTTCGTTGCCTTCAATCCAGGGCCCCGGGTTTCACTTTCACACTACCCGTGGCCCCAGTAGGCTTCGACCCTGCTGGGCCCCTACCATTTGCTGACATCTCCCTGAGGCGCGCGTGGAATAGTACGCGCCGTCGACGACTTGGGCTCGGTCCGGACGGTTACTGGACAGTCGGACGGCGAACCACCCATTGCTCGCCGTCCGCAAGCCAGCGCCTACGCTGGTAAATCGGGATCGGAATCCCGGCGGCAGTTGGGGCGTGAGGACCGTTGCCTCACGCGATCAACCGCCTCCTTTGCTAGCATTACTTGCCGACTTCAATGTAAAAAAAACACTGAAAAGTGCAAAATAACTTTAATTTCGGAAGTCGGTGTTAAGTTAAATAACGAAGAGACAAAACTATTATAGAAACACCGACTTCCGAAATTAAAGTTATTTTGCACTTTTCAGTGTTTTTTTTACATTGAACTCAGTTGTATTTTTTTTTTTTGTGAAAAGGTTTTTATGTTATTAGTATTTGTTGTTATAGCGGCAACAGAAATACATCATCTGTGAAAATCTTAACTGTCCAGCTATCAAGTCATCAGTTTTTACCAATTTAAAAAATAGCGGAAATCGATTCACTATCCGATTCTGAACAAACTTCTTTCAGGATGTGCTTCTATTATGTCACATGTAGGTAGATAGATCTATTGAACCCTCATTAGTATTGCAAAGCCTTTGAAGGATTAACTTAGATACACGTGCAGTTAAAGGCACGTGTATCGGAACCCAATTGTCTTACCTTTATTTTACCGATCGGTAATATTATTGCAATATTGAATAGGTTACTTCTAGGTAAGCGCGCTCCATCGTCGCTTTCCATCAGGTGAGATAGTGGTCAAGCGCGAACCTAGAAAGAATTAAAAAAAAATAGAGATATCCATGGAGTTATGCTGCACTTTCAGTCTTCAGAAAGCTGATAAGGCAGTTTACTGACTTCTTAGGGTGAGTCTTCCTATTACAAAAGCTTAGCATCGTTTTTAATAGGTGTATATCATCCAATTACTTGTCCTGCTCTAGGGAGTAGCGAGATTTTTACAGATTAAAACTCAACTGTGTCCTTCAGTTGCCTTACGTTCTTTGACCACAGTAACTTTTTCAAAGATTGCCGTGACCCTATCGGGCATAGGTTTTGCTGACATCTCTTTGAAGCGCGCATGGAACACTCCGGCGCCGTTTATTTATTTATTTAAAAATATAAGTTCACAGTGCAGGAGCAAAACACTTATATTCCAAAATCTTAAAGACCAATAAAAAACTTATAAAATACTAATGTCAATAAACTACAAAAAACTTAAAAATGAATATATATATTTACAAATTTGGTACGGCTTGTCATGGAAGATATTCAGATCTATATGTGCTGAGTTAGCAAAGAGTTGAGCCGTTGCCGTCTCGGATTCGGTCCTTACCGGATGGCCGGACAGCGAGCTACCCATTGCTCGTCGTCCGCAAGCTCGCAAGCTTAGCATCGTGTTGTAATATTTAGATTATTCGTAGAGAATTAGAGAGAGTCAGAGATTATTCTTATTAGAAGATGATTATAGAAGAATTAATTTAATAGACAGACAGTTGTTTTTGGCATGATGTTACAGTAGAGCAGTGGTGGATTGTTATAAACTAGTGCTTGACTGCGATCTCACCTGATGGTAAGTAGTGATGCAAACGTTGATGGTGAGGCGCACTAGTTTATTAAGACCCTATTCACTCTAGCCTTGAAGACACCTAAATTATAATCGGACTGGAAGACCGCAACAGGCAAGTTGTTCCACTCCCTCGATGTTCACTTACGAATACATACGCAACGGGTTCAAACCCGGGCTGATGCATTACTTTGTATAATTTATTTCATCACCACTGCTCTCAAATGGGGAAAGAAAACACTGTGAGGAAACCGGCATTTTTTATTATTATTGATAGTCTGGCGTTGAACTATTATTTCACCTGATGATAAGCAATGAAATGGTCAACAATGGAGAACGCTTGCCTAAAAGTAACCTACTATCCTAAAAACAAAAATTCACATGTGACATTCACCAACTTGCACTGTGCCCGCGTGGTGGATTACGACCCTTTCCCTAGAGAAAAGGTCTGAGTTCGATCATTATAAAGCTGATTATGCATGTGAAACATTATAGGAATAAATTTGTAATTAGCACTGAAATAGTATAGTATTGAAAAAAAAACTGTTTAAAAATCTAAACATAAAGCTCGAAGCTCCTACCATACTTTTACAGAAGGAAAAACCGATTATTTCAGTAGTCTATATTTTACCCATCGATGTGATAAGCAAGAAATGAAAAGATCTTTCAGTAGACAGCGTATGCGCCCAGTCGCGTCGGATGTCGCAGGTAGATACCACTTCAATAATGAAGCTCAGAAAGCCTAGAGCGTTCGCTGAAGAGATGATTGGCAAGACATAGCACAAGGCAGAGAGGGGAAGCGATTTTCTTCACGGAAACCAAGATTTTATTCAAACACCTCGCTAAGAAATCAGTTGAGAGAATAATTATCTTGGAAATCTGAAGAGATGCAGTGAATCTGAACAGAGAATACGAGAATCACTCTCCTGTATTTTTAAGAACATTTTCATTCTGAAATTAATTCTGTTTTTTTTATTATTATTATTACTATTTATTATTTCGTATATTTTATTTGATTTTAATAAGTGGTGTGTGAGGTAAAAATAAACATATTTTTTTCTTTCTTTCAAATCAGATGAATCTGTCAAAAATACTTACAAGTCAAATTGTAGGTTAACAACGTTACGTTATTGTAGCCGAGCTGAGATTATGATGTGAGGTGAATTCAAACATTTTTAAATACATGAATTGGCAGATTCTTTAATTAGGTAACCAATCACCCCTTCGATTATAGAGATTTTTTTCTGAAAAATGGAAATGCAAAAACAAACGTCTAGACTAGTCGTTGACTTCCACATCGTTTAGTCTTCAGCTCATCTCAAAAACAAAACCAATGAACTAACAAACGAAACAAGTACAAATACGTATCAATCGGTCAAATTCCTGCGCGTACGGAGTCGAAGCCGCACCCGCGTCCATCGCTCCTTCTCTAGAGCTATTGCGCATTTGTATAGTCGGTCGTACAAATTGCTAACCCCCTGTTTATCTGCGATAGCCGACCTCCCGGCCCCTTGTACGTATTTATCTTCAACCCTTCGACTGCGGCGACATTGCATTGACTTTGTAGCGTTTTGTTCGATCTGTATCGGTATGGTGGAGTTTTTTGGTTTCGTGTCTTCTTTGTTTGCTTATGGTTTAATCTGCGATGTTTCAGCTTTTGAGAGCTACTGATTGTAGCCAGTAATTGCTTATCGTTTAAGACGATTTTTGATAGAAGATATTGCTAAAAAGGTTTTATTTTTAACCGACTTCATCAGTTATAAAATCATGTAGATATTACGAATTCAAACGATACATAAACGAATCACATTGAGATCCTCTGTTGGAAAGACCCTAAAAAACGTCTCATGGAAGTCCTATTTTTGTAAATCAATCGTCAATCTTACAGCTCAAAGTACCTGCGATACCTAAAGAGGCAGAGCTATTTAATCCTTTTCTAGTTGAGTAAAGATTTCTTTGTTTCTTAGCTTCGATATTTGTAGCCACCATTAATAATACCACAGAATCGCTGATGAAATAATGAGCATACGATTCAAGCCTCATGAAATCGAAGCGGTTAAATCTAAAAGGTCGGTACTGTACCAAGTTGTGTATCTATCTATCTACATAGCAAGCACAACCCTAGCGTAAGAAGTTAACTGCATAATTTAGCCAGTCATTTGCGGCTTGGCGCCAAATGTCAGACGGATTTTGTGCCCTTACGACCGATATGTAAACAGCTACAGTGTTTTACACAATATGTTTAATCACGGTGAATTTCAATTTTACACGATTTGTAAATTTAATATAATTTTCTATGTAAATATAGTTTAATGTTTGTAATTTTAGGTAATACGCATACCTAAACATTTTTCGACTCGGTACATATTTGTTTCACTGTATTAGTTATGCGGTGTTAGGTATTACATTATATGTACATTATGTAGGCACTGTACTACACATAATGTGTCGTGAAAATGTATATAGAAATACACTATTTGAGTTTTATAAATTACAGTTTTTCTATCGACAACCATTATTTCTGTCAAATTATATTTGTCGCCCAATTAAACTTTCAAAAAAGGAATATTGAACTAATATTTGAATTTTGATTGTGCTTTTGGGTGCAATGTTGACCGATCTACACTGTCCTCTCATACTGTTAATATTATAATGTGGAAAAATCATAAATTCATTTAAAAAAATCCCATGGAGTTTCTTGCCGGTTCTTCTCCATAGGAAATTACCAATTGGAACCGTGTGCTTGCTTCTGACGTTTTATAAGTGCCTACGCCTATGTAAAATAAAATGATTACGAGTTTGAAAAAATATAAATATTTAGTTAAAAATCAATGTACATACATTGCTTTTTAACAAAAACGGATACATGTAGGTACAGTGCTTTTATGTATGTACCCGAACGAAAATTAGAAACACGCAATCAATATGTACCTGATTATGGTTTATTGTCTGAAACCCAAGCGCTTCAGGCTACAAACTGCAATGAGAATGGGTGTATGATCGCAGCGAGGGTGACAATAGCCCGTAGACTACACCATAAATATGGGAACTCGATGTTTCACAGCTCAAATGATACCTTTGGTGCACGCACATAGAATAAAGACTCGTAGTTTACTTGTGGACCTAACTGATTTTAGAAAGTCTACAATTAAGCTATTTTTTTAAGTTCTCAATTCTCTGGAAGAAACGAGAGGGAGTGTCAGAGTTTAACTGTTTTAACCCCACCGTGTTCCGTTAGTTTTTGTTGAACTCTCAATCGATAGGAGCAGCTACGAAGTTTCTAATAGAGTCTATAAATGTGATATTGTAACAAGCCCAATTTCAAATCTCAGAGGTTTTAAAACAACTGATGAGATGAAAAAGAAAAAATTAATTTGAGACGGTCATTTTGAAAGAAATATTAGACATCAGGCTGTATAAACGTAGATTTTCTACCCCTTCGAAGGGTTTTGCTAAACGCAGAGTAAGTAACACACAATGAGAGGACTAAAGCTGATTCTACGTAGCACGTAGCACCGTTTAGCGAAAGAAGATTTCAAGAAAATACCAGGGTTACAAGAGTGGTGGAAAGAGTCACCACCGCCCTAGAATAGAAAGAGAAACTGAAGGATCACGGCATGGGTTTTTAGTCAGTAAAAGTTGGACACCCCTCTTCCTGGAGCAAGAGGGGGTGAAGGGGTGTGTGGACCTAGAGCGAGAAAAGTTTTTTGATGATTTCCCACCATGATTTAAATGAGTGTCCATAGAATATCTTGCACATTCTTTTCCATTATAATTAACGCTTTGGAATGTGCAATTAGCATCATTTTTTAACCGACTTCAAAAAGGAGGAGGTTATATGTTCGGTTGAATGTATGTTTTTTTTTTTTTTTTTTATGTATGTTCACCGATTTCTCGGTCAATTGTGGACCGATTTTGAAAATTTTTTTTTTGATTGAAAGGTTATGCTTCCAAGTTGGTCCCATAGAAATATTGTTATGATCTCATCATGAACTTCGTAGATATGGAACAGAACTCCTCATGGGATCACAGCAGAACTGTCGTAACAAGTAAAATTGCTTTGTTTATACGTGTAGTCGATGACTGACTGAAAGAAGAGGGGTAATATATCGAACTGATCTGATGATGAAGCCTGAAATTAGGCACCGGAACTCTGTAATAAATTAATTTAATCTAACCGTGTTTGGTATTATTAGAATTGTCATAAGATGCACTCTGGCTATACGGTATTTAAGTATGGCTAAGGGGTACTTTTTAGTGGTGGTACCATAACTAAAAAGTGAAAAATAAAAAACTTTTTACAAAAAAAAATATAACCGACTTCAATGTAAAAAAAACACTGAAAAGTGCAAAATAACTTTAATTTCGGAAGTCGGTGTTAAATAACGAAGAGACAAAACTATTGTAGAAACACCGACTTCCGAAATTAAAGTTATTTTGCACTTTTCAGTGTTTTTTTTACATTGAAGTCGGTTATATTTTTTTTTGTAAAAAGTTTTTTATCAAACTGACTAACTTCTTGACAACTCAAAAGTGCTTGTAAATGGTTTATTTGAAATAAATATTTTGATTATTGATCCAAAAAAAAGTGTCTCAAGAAGATTCCTACGTTAAACTCTCAGTAAACTAATTTAGCCGCGAACACTATAAGATAACTTAAAACATACCTCTTAATTGATCACTAATCAAAGCACTTGATAAACAATAGCCCGTGATCGAAGACCAGTCGTGGGGTGTAAACCAGCCTCCCATAGATTTATAGCCATAATTCCGCGTGCAAAAGAAAACGGCGAGGTGTTATCGAGGCCGTATTGACACTTTAATGCTATTGTTTGATTTAGAGGGCTCATTACAACCGCGGGAAGAATGGCGATCGTGAACCAAAGGTGTGAACCTATCCTATAAGTACAATCAAGTATTCATAATTTCTTTAAGAAACCCTTTAGTATCGCCCCAGCATTTGTGGCGAAGAATTTATGTTGGTCTTGTTCTGTTGTGGCTGGTATGACGGTGGAACTAATGGACGATAATAAGTCGATGGTTAGTGTCTTTATAACACAACGATACTGGTCAAGTGTGTTAGGGAATGAATGTATATGGGCCAGTGGGTGGCGAAGAGGCCATAATTATGTTTTGTAACAAAACTAAGTTTAAAAATATTAAAAAAAAAACATTTTGTGCAATTAGGCCGTGCCAAATAATTAGTCATTAGTCATTAGTTATATAATTGCGTTTATATGCAGGGATGGATTTGTGCTAATTTTTTGCATCATGAAGCGGATGAGTGAACTTTTATACTTCGGCTTCCCTTCTGAAAATATCTACCCTACTACGCCACTGATATGGGCTGTTGTGAACGCTAAGAATAAACTTTTCAATTTGCCCATGTTGTTAAAGCCTGGGAGTCATAATTTCAGCCGAAAGACATCCACTGCTGGACATAGGCCACAATTATCAGCCCTGTGATATTTTTTAATTTCTGTAACCCTCATCAAGCTTGCTCACTGCCAGTTAAGTTTGGTAGTTTGGCTTGGGAGTCGCTATCACATAATTGCCGCAATGGTGGTCGTCAATAGATATTTAAGAACGAAATAAATAATAAACGAACAAGTATGGCGTCTATCTTCATTGCCTATAGGTCCCTACAAGTATGTAGTGGCTTTAACTCAATTCATGATATGTTTGTATGTAACAGGTTTTATACAACCACCAGTCACACTCGTATCTTCCTTTATCTTCATGCAAAATTATGTAGAGCAATAAGTAACCAAGATACATTGCATTATCTCATTAACAATCATTTATTATGGAGCCATTTTACAGTTGTGCTAAACGGATCGTGATTTGCGCGGTCGTTGTATACGATCCCGCGATGAGGCGATACGAGAGGTCTGCGGGCCCTGTCCCGCGCGTGCCTCACTCCGTAATAACAACAGAAAATTTTACGCTCCGGGACAATGCGATATAAAATTATCTGTTAGATCCAATAATCGCAAGGCACAGCCGGGACTTAATGCCGGCCAATCATTAGCTACGAGGGATAACGGAGCCGACGGCCAGGCCCATTACGTCGCAACAACCGCGCGCCGATGCCCCGTGACCAAACGTCAATGCAACATCCACCATAGCGTGTGTTTGTTACGCCGGACTCATCCCTCAGGCATGAGCAGAAAGCAAAAGAATGACATCATTATAGCCTCTAACAGTCTACAGATATTTTTACGAGTCTTCTCCGAAACCATATATACGTATTCCTTCTTGAGTAACAACAATCTCTTCACTCCAATTACCTACTTACTTATTATTCGTTTAATTATTGACATACTCGTTCCCACAGATTTCTCCAGGAAATTTTAAGTGCACACGTATGCAGCTCACTTAATAACTAGTATAAAGCTGCGATTAAGTGCGAGCACTTATAAATACTGGTAATTATTTTATCGGGAACGACTAAAGAGGACGCGAGCGCAGGCGGCCGCACTATCATTAGCGCGAAGAAAGCGATCAGTTATTTACGCGGCGGACGGCGAGCCGTGTTGGTTTACGGCGAGCAACCCCCGAAGGAGATGCATTCCGCCATTCCACCGGCTCACGAACTCACGACTACACAACAATAATTACCCGTGGGTGTACGCCATTATACTTCGCGAGCGATTATTATCAATCGTTGTGCTAGCGAACGGTCACCGCTTAGAACCCGATGTAATGGAGCGAAATTATCGTAATGTTATAACGAGAGATGCAAAGCAGATTATTCGATAATTATGAGGAATAAATCAAAATCACGCGCGTGTGGTAGGTTTGTCCCGCTCGGTCGCGCGGCAGTGTCGCGTCGCGCCCGCGGCAGGCTGCGCCCGCGCCGACGCCGCTGTTGTGGCCGGTATTGTTCGCCGCAGTCGCCGCCGGCGGCGATTCATACCTCACCCCAAGTCCCAAGTCTTACCAGGATGTTGCTAATTTTCTATCATTGCGATCACAACCAAGTTTATAGACCTCTAGATTCTGAAATTTAAGTGTCAGTGCAGTATTTATTGCTGATGCAAAGTAGGTAATTTTCAACAATTTAAGAACAATAGCCCTGTGTTTACAACGCTCATATTTTATGTATTTTCTGCAAACAATTTTCATCAGTATTCCTGAAATCCGTTATGCTTTAAAAGTACCAAAAATGTTAAAACATTGAATTTTGAAAATATATTACCTTGATTTGCCGTAAAGGAACCGAATTGTATCGAAATAAATAAGCGCTTTCCATACCACATTTCCAAAGACAAAATACAGAAAGTTAAATGGCTTGTTGAAATTGAAATTCATTGCTAATTATAGCACTTCATTATAATTAATTTGGACTTATATCATTCTATTACCAAATCAGCCTGAATTAGTTCCTCTTTAGGACCTCTTTCTAAAAACATCTCCCGTATAAATAAAAAAAAAACTCGTTACAATATGTCCACCCCATTTAATAATAATAATAATAACATTTATTTTTCAGACCACAGTGAATCCATAGTGTTAGTAAAAAACTTAAAATTAATGTTAGTATCTTTAAAAATATAATAATTATGATGCCCTGCAATCGAACCTCACCCTATCCACGCAGTATATAATACATACTCGTAGACGTATTTAAAATAACCCAATAAATAAAAGACACCGTAGAGTCATGGGCTTGTGCCCCTTGACAAACGTTTTCAGGAGTCAGTTAATATCTAATATGCAGAGCCTGAAAATTCCAATAGACGCTCTCTCTCTCTCTCTCTTGCAGGCTCTACATTAACTGACTTGAATACACCTAATCCCAAGAGTAGGTAGGGTCTGCAAGATTGTTTCAAAGAGTTACAGCGGCCCTGAAATGCAAAGGGCAACTGAAAGAACACATGTGGATTTTAGTCAGTAAGAGTCTGACACTCCTTGTCGCTCCACTTAAAGCGGGAGTTATTTGATGATTTCCCACCTCAAAAAGAATCTCTCAAAAACATCAGCAATCAGCAACGTTTTGCGTAAAATACCCTTACATCAATTATCGTAAGGTACATTTTTACATTTTAGGTAAAAGTCCCTTATGTTATTTCATATTTCCAGTATTGATAAGATAGAGTTTAGTGCCAACGCGGTCAGTTCCCATAGATTCTCGCAATGCGACAATCCCTATAGCCGTTGGAGTAACTACCTTTAATATCTATAGCATAGACAATTAATATTCCGAAACTTCTCACAGGCTAGCAACGTTGAGTATCAGTCAATTTTGCGTAAACAACTAATGACAAAACCTATATTTGCGTTATCCCATGCTACTTTCAATTCCAAACGCCATTAGGAGTCAGCAAATTGATATCAGTTAATTTATATTGAAAAAAAATACAACAAAACTTACCTTTGCTCAGAAGTTGGTCATTCCGAGTATAAAAAATTTAAAACGTCACATAGGCCGGTCAAAAAGACAGGTGTTCGATGTGCCCCATGCTACATTCTATGCTGGTCATAGGACCTAATGCCCACTTCTAAACGCCAGCCATTAGGAGTTAGCAAATTGGTGTTAATTAATTTATATTAAAAAATCACCGAAACTTACTTTTGCTCTGAAGTTGGTTATTCAAAGTATAAAAAATTTAAAACGTCACATAGGCCGGTCAAAAAGACAGGTGTTCGATGTGCCCCATGCTACATTCTATGCTGGTCATAGGACCTAATGCCCACTTCTAAACGCCAGCCATTAGGAGTTAGCAAATTGGTGTTAATTAATTTATATTAAAAAATTCACCAAAACTTACTTTTGCTCTGAAGTTTGTTATTCCAAGTATAAAAAAATTAAAACGTCACATAGGCTGGTCAAAAAGACAGGGGTTCGATGTGCCCCATGCTACATTCTATGCTGGTCATAGGGTCTAGTGCCCACTTCCAAACGCCTTTAGGAGTCAGTAAATTGTAGACTGCGAGGTTCACGCTCCTCTCATTACCCCAGTAATGTGTTCCGTCATCGAGATTAACTCCTCATAATGGCGCCACTTCTTATGGCTATATACATTTTACATTTCTACATCGTCACTATTACAATTGCACATAATTGACGTTTGTCCGCTTTTAGTAAAATGGCCAATTTCGTTCTTAATGTTGTTGTTTTGTTAAATGACTTAGAATTGTCTCGTTGTAGGCTGTTGTTAGTTTTCTCTTTTTTTCTCGTTGTTATAATTTATTTGGAATTTGGTATAAGTATGGTTTACGATTTTTGGGTAACTGTCGTAGGACACGATTCTGGTATTTTGTTGTGGAGTGAAAGAGAAAAGCATTTATAATGAAAAATAGTTTACTTATTCCTATGTCGTTTTTACTTAGTAAATTAATAAAATAATAGGTCTAATACCATAATTTCGTAGACCACACATAAATCTAAGCTTCATCATACAAAACAAAAAAAAGTAACAATCCTCTCGAACATAATTTTCTTATATCACAAAAATCGCAAGAACGTCTAAAAACGGTGATTAGTGAGCAGATTGTCCGGCAATAAGTTAATTGACGGTTGGCTGAGTGATCGATCTATGGCGGGCGGCGGGGGTGCGCGGTGTGGGGCGGGAGGTACGCGCGGCGCGGGACGGGGGGGTGCGCCGGCGCAGCGACGGTGACCGCCGCAGGCGACGCACTGTCTCACCTGCAACAACAGAATAGGGCTGGCGAATCCTGAAAGCGGTGTTTTAGTCGAGTTAGTTACAGTTAATTGTAGCGACCTCCTACGTCGGTAAAGATTTCCGCTATGTTATTGATGATGAATTCTGGCCTATACAATGGCATATTGTAGAGTCGTCAAACTATAAATCCACCAGTTTGCACCAGTCAGCACCACTCACAACTAAGTTGTGGGTGATCCACGTAAATGACAGCATCTTATTCAGACTCGTTCTTTTTAACCGACTTCAAAAAGGAGGAGGTTATATGTTCGGTTGAATGTATGTTTTTTTTTTTTATGTATGTTCACCGATTTCTCGGTCAATAGTGGACCAATTTTGAAAATTTTTTTTTTTATTGTAAGGTTATGCTTCCGAATTGGTCCCATAGAAATATTGTTATGATCTGATCATCAACTTCGAAGATATGGAACAGAACTCCTCATAGGATCACAGCAGAACCGTCGTAACAAGTAAAATTGCTTTATTTATACGTGTAGTCGATGACTGGCTGAAAGTAGAGGGGGAATATATCGAACTGATCTGATGATGAAGCCTGAAGTTAGGCACCGGAACTCTGTAATAAATTAATGTAATCTAACCATGTTTGGGATTATTAGAATTGTCATGAGATGCACTCTGGCTATAAGTTATTTAAGTTTGGCTGAGGGGTACTTTTTAGTGGTGGTACCATAGCTAAAAAGTGTAAAATAAAAACTTTTTACAAAAAAAATACAACCGACTTCAAAGTAAAAAAAAAACACTGAAAAGTGCAAAATAACTTTAATTTCCGAAGTCGGTGTTAAATAACGAAGAGATAAAACTATTATAGAAACACCGACTTCCGAAATTAAAGTTATTTTGCACTTTTCAGTGTTTTTTTTTTACTTTGAAGTCGGTTGTATTTTTTTTGTAAAAAGTTTTTTTGGCATCTTTTGACAAACACAAAACCTTCCCTTCCATACTTCAATAAATAGTCACGTCACGTAGACCACATATCTATACGTATAAAATAAAATTGAAGTGTCTATTTGTTTTTTTCTCAACTTTACTAAAAAAAAGTACTTTTTATTTCCACATAATACCTACATAAAAATATTAACTAAACTATTTCTACTAAAACCTAACTAAGTACATAAATATACATATACAGTGTCCATTTGTAATATCAAAATATATTTTTTTTTAATAAGTTATATGAAAGTATATTACAGACATATAGACAAAAATAACAAAAAAATAATAATTTTAGTCTTTATGTCTGACTGCTTAGTTCCAACTAATCTTCGAAACGGCTGGACCGATTTTGACGGGTCTCCACTAATAGATAGCTGATGTTATAAGAAGTAACTTATGCTATTTTTATTTTAGAAAAAGAATTAGGGTTCCATGCAAAGAAAAAAATCTTGTAATTGTTATCAACTGACATTGTGCTGTTTTACGAATCTGACACGGACGAAGTCGCGGACACCAGTTAGTATTGAAATACAAAGCAAACTGTTAAAAAAAAAAATCCAAAATCGCGATTTTTGGTTCATTTTACATGAGATCTTAATAATAAATAAATTAGTTCCTCAAAAATCTACCTTGAAGGTGTACACTCTTTCTCATAATTTAGTAATTAGTATAATTAACAATAATCAACATATTAAAATAAGATTAAGGAATATAACAAAAAACAACATAACTCTATGAATAGAAATTAGGATATTAATGCTATGTCAAAATTAAATAAATATTTTCTTCAACACTTTCTAGTTTCTGGATTTTTTTCTAACTGACTAGACTCAGTCTTCTCAGTCTCAGTCTCAGTCAGTTTTCCTTCAGTCGGTCTTAGTTTGAGTCAAGTTAGAATCTAACTTGAGTTAGACCAACCACGCATGTCGTAACCATAAATACGGTAGCATGCACTGGTCACCACTCACCGCCACGTGTGGATGGCTGGATAACGAGTTGTTCAAAGATCACGATCCAAGTAAATGACAGCCTCCTAAGTAATGGTGCCCCATCACAAATGCCCACGACTCCTTAATAACCCCCTTCCTCGCTGTACCTCACACTCGAACGGAATTATAAATAGTTAAAACAATTGCAGCTTTCTATCTTTAAGACAATGGATGAAAGTATGGGTTTTATAGCTAGCTAACAGATTTGTTGGACTGTGTTGTTTTCTAAATGGTTCTACTACTGCTCAAGATGAGAAACAAAATATGTCAGCATATACAATACAAGCCTACGACATATATAAAGGGCGGGGGGGGGGTTTGATTCTACTAAACCCCCCCCCCCCTCAACTTTAGGACTCGATAACTTTTTTACAAAAGGATCAAAATAATAAGAATCAGTAGGTACCTAGGTACTCAAAAGTTGATACTTTTCGTAGATGTTTGGCAATCGCAAAGTTCGTTTTCACGAACTAGTGCTTTAAGTACAGTTCCATGCGTCGTAGTGTAATGTTATGTATATAGCCTATACTATTCGTCATGAATCTGGTTATACCATATAAAAAGTTTTTTTTTTTCAATTTAATTGGTACTTCCAGAGATTTAAACAAACAAAAACCCTTCCGCTTTATTATATCAGTACATATCTGATTACCTACTTCAGTTTGTGGTAGTTCAGTTACGATAAAAATAATGGTATTGGTTTGAAACCATCAAATAAGTTGAGTTATCTTGGCTACAATTAATTTCCCTGCCAATCCACTAATGGATAAAAACTCTTCTTGAGCATCAGAACTTGACAAAATTTAGCATTAAAGAATAGATTCACAAGTATTTTTTTAATGACTTCTCTCGCTCTAGGGTGGAGCGAGAGGGCGTGCCCAACTTTTACAGACTAAACCCACCTGTATCCTTCAGTTGCCTTTTGTGTTCCAGGACCACGGTATCCCTTTCAAACTTCAAATTCTCAGTTCAGAAACCTCGGGTTATCATGATAATTAGGATTCCTCATCAAATTCAACCCATTCAAAGTTTGACCAAAGCACACCCCTACTCCAGCATAACAAAGCAAAAATGGCTGAGATAATGAAGCATAATGCAAAGCGTGATATAAACTTCATATGCGCCCGGGGCTGGATTAACTTGTTAGTTAGAGCTCAGTCTCCCCACACCTCGCGTCCACACCATGTCAGGTTCCAGATTAGATCCAGAGAGGAACTACACTACGACTTAGATCTTCCACGTAATTATTGGGTCTTGTAATAGCAAGTAATCGAGAGCTTGCTTTTCAAAATTGGAAGCGCTTCAAAATTTTGGAACCAAAAACAATTGACGATCGATCGGTAGCAGTCAACCGTTTTTCTTATTCTCAAGCAGTTCAAAATTAGAAGTTTTCCAAAATCAAAGACTTTTTGGCGGGATTTTTTCGAGTGAAGTTCAGTGGCTGTTTTTATTATTCGCAAATTAATTCCTTGTGAATATAGTGATGTGAAATTGATATAGTTTTGTATTTCAAGTGTCTATACAACTGAACAATTTAAGTAAAGAAATTGCCCTGTGCGATAAGACCGCCCATTGTACACTTATTTTTAATTATGTTTGTCCTTATTTTTGTTTATGTGGTGTACAATAAAGAATATAATAAATAAATAAATAATAAAGCATCATTGAAACATGCGCGATCTCGCTAAAATGGAACTGAAAATGCAGTCCTGATTACCTCAGCGAAGCTTACCGAGAAGGCTGGCTCGATACAATTGCTGTCAAATACTACAAAAACATTAGAATGTGTTACATTCGCATTGTAATAAAACTCAAAGTACCTCTCAGCCAAACTTAAATACCTTATACCGAGAGTGCATCTCATGACAATTCTAATAATCCCAAACACGGTTAGATTACATTAATTTATTACAGAGTTCCGGAGCCTAACTTCAGGCTTCATCATCAGATCAGTTCGATATGGGTATTCCCCCTCTTCTTTCAGTCAGTCATCAACTACACGTATAAACAAAGCAATTTGACTTGTTACGACGGTTCTGCTGTGATCCTATGAGGAGTTCTGTTCCATATCTTCGAAGTTCATGATCAGATCATAGCAATATTTGTATGGGAATTTGTAAGCATAACATTTTAATAAAAAAAAATATTTCAAAATCGGTCCACAATTGACCGAGAAATCGGTGAACATACATAAAAAATACATTCACCCGAACATAGAATCTCCTCCTTTTTGAAGTCGGTTAAAAACGAAATACTTTCTAAAATTGATAAGTACTACAAGCCAAAACAGAAAATTAAAAAAAAAAAACAGTTGACGATCAATGGTCAAGAAGTGATCGATTGTTTTTTTGGTAATTCTGACTACTTATCTACAAAGAGGATATTAATTCATTCTTTTTTTCAGTGTCATAACTTGTTTATTATTTCTCTGTTCCTGAGCCTTACAAATACATGATTTGTTTATTGAAGAAACAACTAGAATTAAATCTGGTAGGTCATCTTTCGGCCACCTGCCTTGTTGCCCCAGGGTTGTTGAAATGGTCGATTTATAAGAAGCCGAGGGAACTAAAAAGGGTCAGCCAGTATAAAATAAGCACCGTTAGCGATAATTAGGGACATAATTACTTTAGTAATTTATGAGGTTTTAAGAGTCCTATTTTCAGTAGAAGGGTTTGAAATAAAGGCTGAAAAACCTACTTACCTAAATCTCCTTTAGGTACTAACCAGCATAATAACCAGCGAAATCATTCATTATTATTAAACTCATAAAAATGTTTCACATTTCATATCTCTATTGACAGCAGTGGATATGGGATTGACTGCTGCGTAGGGTCACGCAGCACTCAATCCCATATCCATACCCATCCATACCCTTGTGTTCCATTACTGCACAGAACATATATGTATAAAACAATGTATATGGCCTACCGATATTTTTTCCGGGTTTAATATGTGATTTAAATGTTAGTAAACGCACCCACGACACAGGAGTAAACCTTAATGAGGGCGCCATTTTCACTTAAAAAAAAACTATCCTTGAGGGAGGGAGGGCGAGGAAACACGCTGCACTAACCTGTAGATTCACCCTCAGTCGGTCGAAGACTAGACCTCTTTGGTTGATATATCAGGGCAGCGCACGAGGGGGAACGTCTTTCACCACACACATATAAGTTTCTTACTGTTGAATTGACTGAGCAATAAAAAAAATAATACTTACAGCAGTACGTTATAGGAACGATCACGTCTCAAAACTACGACTTTGCTAGTATATAATATGTACCATACAATTCAAAACAACAATTTTATTTCTGCTATAATTACTGCAACGATTATTTTAATTATTTAACATCGGGCAACCACGGCCTGTTTTTCGAACACCTCTAATTGTACCACAACAAAGAAAACGACAGACATCATAACTCGAGGACGAAATTACACAGCTAACTATGTATCAAAACTCTCTGGTAAATTATAAATATCTCTTAACGTGTTTAACCTCAAATCACAGTAAATTATTATTGGAAGTTTACATTATTAAAATAATGAAAATGATCGCCGAAGGCCTCCATGCGTGCCTCCTTGCGAACATAAAAACCACTGGAGGCGATTAAAAATAAACAATAATTGGGCCGGCCATTCACGCATGTTGCCTCATTAAAACAATTAAATCTTGATTGAACAGAAATTATAGCTGTCGATTCTTAAACATAATGCGATGGTAGGTACCTTGCCGGAATCTGCTCCGAAAAGAGATTAACGTTGATTTTAATAAGAAACAATTATATACGTAGGTATGTGTCTACATCCCACGCTCAAGTAGTTTGATCGCATTTTGGACCGGTTATACATAATTATCAAAAATTACCGATGGCGTTTTTTTTGGTATAATTTCAGACTTTTTTGTTCTCTGGCCACCACGGACTGGAGATTAGAAACGTTGATACATGAGTCATTGATATTATATTATTTAATATTATGATTCACCTTTTTCTGAACGAATAAACGTCATTTTCATTCATTCAGTCATCAAAGAAACTAACCGGTTTCAGAATCGGGTATTCGACAATTAGTTTTTTTTTATATTATTTGTTTCAAGTGACATTATCCAAAATTGCCAATAGAAAGAATTTTCCAAATCCATTCAAAATTAAGTAAGTAAGAAGGGGCAACTTTCAAGCAATAGAAGAGGTTGCAGAAACTGAAATGTGATGTCATCGCGATTACGTTACGTGCGTACAAAAGATACAGCGAGATGTTCCAACCACGCCTCCACTCTTTCTCATACGAATATTAGAAAAGCTAATTGCTCCTTTATTTAAATAAACAATTTTGAAGCTGTTTTCCGAAAAATATTTGTTTTAGTGTTATTTATTGTTTAATATATTATAAATTATACTAATAATAACGCTAAAGTTTGTGTGTGTATATTTGTTACTTCTTCACGCTTGAAAGGCTGCACGGAATTCGATGAAACTTGGAACTGGAACACGAGTAGACCATTTATTGGAACATACTTTTTAACGCGGCAATATGTTCTCTTGGGAAATTTTTCTATTTTGGCGGGCGAAGCCGCTGGCAGCAGCTAGTAATGTATAACAATAAACACAGGCAAACAGTGCCGTAACTAGCCTTTTATACGCCCGGTGCGAGCATCTATAATTACGCCCCTTGAAAAAGTACAATACAAAAAACAAAAAGGACTAGATATACAATTTTTGCGCCCCTCTAGAGACTGCACTCTGGTTACGACATTGTAGGCAAATACCCGATTGCCAGTACTACAACAATTAAGGCCAGCTCACCAATTTATTCCACAACCACTTCAGGCTCAGCTGACTGAAACCTATGGTGCAATTATCTAAGGCACCCTGTATAATGTATTCAGGCGGTATAATTGAGACCAGCCTGTACTAAGCCGTTCTACAATCAACATAATTGTGGTTTCAATACCACCACAGTGAAATTGTTGCTATCCATACCCGAAATTAACTATACCGAAATCATTGTCAAAAGGTCTTAACTCTAAGTAATTTACTTTTATAACCAATGACTTTTTTTTTTCGGTGTGAAAATCATCTAATGACATCCCCGTGTCTTGGGCGGAGCGGGAGATAGTGTCAGACTTTTACTGACTAAAAACCCACTCCTCTTCCTTCGTTGCCTTTTGTACCATGGCCGAGTCTTCCTTTCAGAAGCAGACCCTTGGCCCAGTAGTTTTCGACCCTGCTGGGCCCCTACGGTTTGCTGACGTCTTCTTGAGGCGCGCGTGGAACAGTACGCGCCGTCGACGACTTGGACCGGATGGTTACCGGACGGTCGGACGGCAAGCTACCCATTGCTCGCCGTCCGCAAGCCTACGGTGGCCGGAGACCGTTGCCTCACGCGTGCGGCCTCCTCCTTTGCTAGCATGAATCTGTGACAAACCCTGTTGATTAATTAGGTTATTATCCGCATTTATTTGATCGTCCGCTTAGAGGCAATACCACGAGCTGTTAACGCGATCCAATTGGCGACCTAAGCTGAACTGTTAAAGTGATGAAGCTACACAACATTATTTTTAGTATTTGCGAAACCTGAATATAGTTTGTTCTGAGTCAGTAACGGAATCGATTCCAATAATTTTTACACCATGTTATATTATTTTCCAAAAATATTTAAAAAAAAGGTCACAAGTTGAACACCACCGATACTTAGTACAATACAGGTCACGGCAGCTCATAGCGGGCATTATGCGCCAGCGCACAGCTGGGTCATCATCATCATCATCATCATTTAAGCCGAAAGACGTCCACTGCTGGACATAGGCCTCCCCCAAGCGTCGCCACAGCGAACGGTCCTGTGCGTCTCGCATCCATCGGACCCCCGCAACCGTTACCAAGTCATCGGTCCACCTTGTAGGAGGCCTTCCAACGCTACGTCTTCCGGTACGTGGTCGCCATTCCAGAACCTTTCGGCCCCAACGGCCATCTGTTCTGCGAGCAATGTGCCCTGCCCATTGCCACTTTATTGCCACAGCTGGGTGCGGGAGCAAAACAACCCCTCAGACGCCCGGATGGCCCAGTGACCATGTATTTGTACGCACAACCAGGTAACAGAACAAGCGATGCGTGTGATTTTTCAAGATACAGTTATGAAATTTCGTACATATGTAGATTCTCTAAATAAAAATACTAGACACGTGTTTCGGGTTTCGCTTATAAACTAATTTTGTATAGCCTGTATAGGTCCATCCCTGTTTTTCGCTCGCACTCTTGACATTTTCACACGTCAAGGTGACCCCTGTACTCATAAATCACGCAACGAATTTTGATCCGGTTTTCACTAATAAAAATAATGACAAAAGAGGAAGGTTAGTGGGTATGTCGTAGCCATATTGTAAAATCAACCATTTCATGATATGGCCGAGGTTAGGTTAGGTCTGATTAGTTTTTTTGTGGCAATTTCATGAAATGGCCAACCATTATGTGAATCGGTCGACTACATCATGAAATGGTCAATTTTACGATATGGCTACGACATATTATAAAGTGGCCGCTAATAGGTTATAATTAAAAAATCATAAGAAAATTCGTTGAAAAGAGTATTCATATTTTCCAAAAGAGCAGTTAGGAAAGCAGTTTTGCAATTTACGTAAAATTAAAAGCAAAAAAAAAACACAAAGTTCGCCATAAAGAAGTTAATTCGACATAATGAGAATAGACGTGGATACCTCTATTTGGAAGGCGGTACCGAAACCTTAGTATTAGCTATGGAAATGGGGTCGTTATCATAATTATAATTAATCTCCTAAAGTGGCCCATCACCGATCATCGACAGGATTAAGGAGGGACTCATCGTATAGGTACCTACTTTTATTTACGTTTTATATGTAGCTATAATTAAATTAATTATTAATTGTTATACCTATGTTGAGTTTAATAAGAATAATGGTATCACGAAGCATATTTTTTTATTGTCAATTATGAACGTAATAATAGTAAACATAATTGGATTTTAGTCATTAATTTAATTTCATAGTACATTCTAAAGGAATTACGATTTTTATTTACACTCAAGTCAATTAAAAGTCGTAATAACATTTAGACAAACATTTATCACATTTAGGTATTTTCGGCCGCGGGAGACGCCTCAGGCGTCGGGAGCAGGGTGGTTCCAGGCCATCGTAGGCACGAGTATGCGGACGGTGAGCAATAGGTAGTTCGCCGTCCAATAAAGAGCTGTCAAAAACAATGACGGGGCCCGTCAGAGTTACGGAATTGTTGGAAAGAGTTACCTTAGCTCTGGAACGCAAAGGACAACTGAAGGAACACAGGTTTTATCAATAAAAAAACTTTTTACAACAAAATTTAACCGACTTCCCTAAAAATACACTAAAAGGATCAAAATAACTTTAATTTCGGAAGTCAGTGTTTCTCAGAATTGTTTGTTTCTTATTTAACACCGACTTCCGAAATTAAAGTTATTTTGATCCTTTTAGTGTTTTTTTTAGTGAAGTCGGTTATTTTTTTTTTGTAAAAATTTTTTATTTCTCACTTTTTAGTTGCGATACACTTATAAACAGAGTGCCTATTTCTCATGACAATTCGAATTAACCAAAACACTGCTAGGTTACATTGTTTTATTATAAATTTCCTGTGTCTACCTTCCACCTTCCGGCTCCATCATCAGATCAGTTCGATTACTATCGAACTGATCTTGATCACTTATAGCCAAAGTGGATCTCATGACAATTCTAATAAGCCCAAACACGGCTTAAACATTGCTTAATTACGGAGTTCCTGTGCCTACCTTCCGGCTCCATCAACATCATCAGATCACTTCGATGATACCATTTTCAACGTAACTATTCAGAACCATTCATTTATTTGTATTGTCATAGTCGCTTAACTATCTATCTATGTGAGTATGAAGTTCCGTTTACCATTTCTGGTCTTCTTCATCAATTCTACTTCATCAAATGTCACTTTTTGATTGTAAATGCTTAAGTTCTCGATGAAAATACCAAAATCACTACATGGTTGCCTATAATATTTGAGGAGTTCCCTCGATTCCTCATGGATCCCATCATCAAAACTGGGTTTTGAAAAAATGGGACCAATCTGGAAGCATATCCTATAAAGGGAAAAAAATTTTTGCAAATCGGTCCATAAACGACGGAGTTCTGAGGTAACAAACATAAAAAAAAATACAACCGAATTGGATAACCTCCTCCTTTTTTGAAGTCGGTTAAAATGTCTGACGCCACTAATAACGTAAAGAGTCATTTTGAGGATATCTCACAAAAAAATCACGCTTTGTTTGAAAATAACATTACCAATATATTTGCAAAGGCCCTGATCGACGAGCGAGTAAAACCGCGGGGTTATGGCTCGTCGGTAAAGCTCACCGGTGTATCATTGCAATACCGCGGTTTCGTGAATTGACGAGCCTGGCTCGCGGCTCGTCATGTTTTCTTCATTTTTTACTCGGCTCGTCGTTCAAAACCGCGTGTCGATCATGGCCGGCGACCCAAGTCGCCAGCCAAATCATCCAATGACTTTTCTGCTCTGGGGTAGGGTAACTCACTCCTTTGTTCCTTCTTCACCTTGCGTTCCAGGGCCCCGGGTTTTCTTTACAGAAGCGAACCCATGGCCCCAGTAGGCTTCGACCCTGCTGACATTTCCTTGTGGCGCGCATGGAACACTTCGCACCGTCGACGATTCGAGATCGGTCCGGATGATAATCTACCCATTGCTCGCTGTCCGCAAGCCCACGCCTACGGTGGCTGGAAATCGGGGTCGGAATCCCCGGCGGCTGGGGCGTGAGGGCTGTTCGCTTCTGCGTGTGGCCGCCCCTACGCTAGCATTACTGCTTCGCAGAAGTAGGCGACCGCCTGCCATTCCTACTCACTCCAGACCAGGGCCTGTACCAAGGCCCGGCACGAGAGGCTGCTGCCGCCTATCGCCCACATGAGGACACTGCGGTGTTCCGCCCAAGGGGGGCACACCCCTACCGTATGCTCCACTGTGAGCGCTAGAGGACTAAAGACAATAATTGGTTGTACAATTTTTCAGACATTCTCAGATAATTTCTGTAATCGAGTGGTTCTGCTGACAATTCTCGAATTAAATGTGCATGCGATAATGCTTGCCTTTTCTCAATCCAACTTTTAACCTAAACTTTCGAGCATTTTAACTGTTTTTAGGGTTCCGTTCCTCAAAAGGAAAAAACGGAACCTTATAGAATCACTTTGTTATCCGTCCGTCTGTCGGTATGTCAAGACCCTTTATCTCGGGAATGCGTGGAGGTATCGAGTTAGAAATTAAAACCATACTCATGTCTGCGGTCCCTAGAAGCTGTAAAAAAATTAAACTTCTGAGCTAACGAAAAAAAAAGATACGACCGTTTTTTTTTTGTTTATGACGCAAAGAACGTATATTTCAACACTCAAGGAAATCAAAATTCTTAGGGTACTTCCCGTTGACATAGAATCCTGAAATTTAGCAAGAAGCAAGGTCTCATAGCACAAGTATAGGAAAAAAAACAGAAAACTGTTTTGTAGAAAAAATTGCTTTTCGGAAAAATCTTCGTAACTCTATTCGGGAACTGAACTGTTTTCATAGGTAAGTTTGTACGGAACCCTCAGTGCGCGAGTCCGACTCGCACTTGCCCAGTTTTTTTTCTTAATTTCATGGTGTGCTATTAT
This sequence comes from Mythimna impura, assembly GCA_905147345.3. Lineage (NCBI taxonomy): Eukaryota > Metazoa > Arthropoda > Insecta > Lepidoptera > Noctuidae > Mythimna > Mythimna impura. Next base: position 12,484,231 of record LR990357.1, on the reverse strand, counting down.
AATACCAAGATAAAAAACTTTTTACAAAAAAAATACAACCGACTTCAATGTAAAAAAACACTGAAAAGTGCAAAATAACTTTAATTTCGGAAGTCGGTGTTTCTATAATAGTTTTTTCTCTTCGTTATTTAACACCGACTTCCGAAATTAAAGTTATTTTGCACTTTTCAGTGTTTTTTTACATTGAAGTCGGTTGTATTTTTTTTGTAAAAAGTTTTTTATTTTTCACTTTTTAGTTATGGTACCACCACTAAAAAGTACCCCTCAGCCATACTTAAATACCTTATAGCCAGAGTGCATCTTATGACAATTCTAATAATACCAAACACGTTAATTTATTACAAAGTTCCGGTGCCTAATTTCAGGCTTCATCATCAGATCAGTTCGATATATTACCCCTCTTCTTTCAGTCAGTCATCGACTACACGTATAAACAAAGCAATTTTACTTATTACGACAGTTCTGCTGTGATCCCATGAGGAGTTCTGTTCCATATCTACGAAGTTCATGATCAGATCATAACAATATTTCTATGGGACCAACTTGGAAGCATAACCTTTCAGTCAAAAAAAAATGTTCAAAATCGGTCCACAATTGACCGAGAAATCGGTGAACATACATAAAAAATAAAAATAAAAAACATACATTCAACCGAACATATAACCTCCTCCTTTTTGAAGTCGGTTAATAAAACAAAGCTTCTGACTCCGAACAAGACATGTTAACCTCAATCCGACTACGATACGACTGTTTTACTCGCCAGTCGATCAGCACCAACGAGCCGCGAGTAAAACCGACGTTCTTTAAAACCGCGGTATAGGCTCGTATGTCGATCACCCACTTAAGACAACACTCAAAGACCATATCCATCGATATCATATGAAGAATCGATTTTCATTTATTTCTTGACACTCGATTAAACAACAAGCCAATTTTCAAATCTATGTAATAAAACCCGCGAACTATTTTCGATTTCAAAATGAAAACTCTGCGTATAACTTTTTACTAGTACTAGATATAATAAAATGCCTATCTCGAATATTTGCAGAAAGTTATTCAAATAAAACTTATTTAATCTAAACCCGAAACGTCTGCGGGCTGAGTGCAGGAGCAACATCATTACGATCCCCATACATATTTACGTCTTATGATATTTTTAATTTAATTTTCTCGGCGAAAGTTCGGAACCTACTCCGTTGAGTGTTGAAAGCTATCCAATTTGCGTAATACTGGCAAAATATCTCATTTCTACGCTCGCTACCGATATACTACGACCAGACGACCTAACTTTACAGAACCTCCAAAGAAAAATAGTTCTAACAAATCATGGAATTGAATTCAAATTCCTCCGACCCACTTCCAAGGTACAATGTTTGGATATAGGACGCAAATGGAGTTTTGGCAATTCCATAATGCGAAAGTGGTCTGTTCAAGCTTTTGACTCTATGAAAAAAAATACGAAACTCGGAAAACGTTAGAAAAAAGAGAACATTTATGTTTTCATAGAGTTATTATTTATGGTTCGATGGACGTGTAAAAGCGATATTTAGAGGGCAGCACTCTGCCGATTAGTGGGGCTTGTGTGCGCCGAGCTTTACGGAATTACAGCGCTTTGCGAGCCTCGGTGGCCGGCAACCCTTTCAGCTTTGAAGCTATCAAAATTATTTCGGAGAGGGCTTAATACAACTTGAATTTCATATCGTTGTAGTGGATTTTAATATTACAAATTTCACGTGGGATATTACGCACTGATGACTGCGGCCTTCTGCGAAAATGTTATACAGTTATTTCTTATTGAAAACTTATTGAAATTGTCGGCAAGAAAATAGAAAAATATTCTATTCTCTTGCAGAGGTTTCTTTCAATGCTAAAAGTTACTGGCATTCTTCTTTATTCTTGATAAACCGTTTTAAGAAGTTCGTTAGTGTCGTGAGTGCGTTCAAAAACATGTAAACTCATATACTTATTACAAGACACCCAGACCCATAACAACTATCTGTAGGCCATACAAATATTTGTTCGGTGCGGGAATCAAATCTGCGACACGCAGCGCAACAGCTGATCGCTCTACCACTGCGCCAATTGTTCCGTCACATTGCTATTATAAAGTACATATCTGGACTAACTGGAATAACTTTTTCAATACACTTACTCAAAAACCCGCTCTTATCCCACCGCTTATAGGCACGCAATAGACTGTTTTCCGCACTAGTGCAGAAAAGTGCGCGTGCCTTCCCCGCCACAATTTTATTACATTTATCGTATCAGGCCGGGCGCACGTCGACCCTCACGAGTCGCCGGTCAACCCCCGTTTATTCATTTTGTAAGTGTATTGAAAAAAGTCGTTTGATACACGTGCAAATTTGTCACTGCAGTCCTCGGCTCCATAGCACACTCATGCGAATTCTGCCTCGGTCGCAATGACAAACTTTCTGCACTTGTATCAAAATGTACTATTGCGAGGAGGAGGACGTGCTACCTACTAAATATATAACTATAGACGAAGGCAGATTGAAAGCAGTGGTGGCCGAGTGGTAACGGCCCCGACTTACGAGTTGTAGGTCGCGGGTTCAAAACCAGCCAGGCGCATTTCTTTGTGTAATTTATTTCATCACCACTGCTCTCAAAACGGTGAAGGAAAACATCGTGAGGAAACCTGCATGTTCTTGAACCAAAAATTCGATAACATGTGACATTCACCAATCCACACCAGGCCCACGTTGTGGATTATGGCCCATTCCCTCTCCTAGAGAGAGCAAGCCTGAGTCCCAGCAGTGGTAACATTAAAAGGCTGATTATGCTATATATACCTACGCTATGTTAGACGAAGGCAAATGACATGTAATTAATCTCCGATAATTCAACCTATTTTAACCGTTTTTTATTCCAAATTTAACTTTAAGCTGTATTGTATTGTTCGCTATGGCGACACGTGGGGAAGACCTATGTCCAACAGTGAACGTCTTTGATGATGATGAATATTAATGTATTGTATGTTTTTATTTAACTTTTTCTTATTGGTCCATGCGCATGTTCTATAATTATCCCATTTAAGAAATGAAAACCTATTATGTATTAGCCATCAAATACTTAAAGCACTTGCTCGCTGTTGATTACCTAAATAAAACAAAAATAAAAAACTGGTCAAGTGCGAGTCAGACTCGCGCACTGAGGGTTCCGTACAAACTTGAAAGGAAAATTGCTATTTACGATTTATGACGTATTAAGAAAAAACTACTTACTAGATCTCGTTTAAACTAATTTTCGGTGGAAGTTTGCATGGCAATGTACATCATATATTTTTTTTTTGTTTTATATTCCTCTTATTTTAGAAGTTACAGGGGGGGGGGTCACATTTGGCTAAGGAATCCTAAAAATGGACAATAACAGCATTCTCCTGTCCAGTGGGCTCCTACTAAGGTCGCCAACTATTTGCGATGTAGATATGATGGTTTTAATCCATAATAATATTATAAATGAGGAAAACAGCATATAACATCACGCTACGACCAATAGGCTGATGGCTACAACCCGGGAATATTTAAGTCAAGAGTGAATAGGTTACTTCTAGGTAAGCGCGCTCCATCGTCGACCGCATCGTCGCTTTCCATCAGGTGAGATAGTGGTCAAGCGCGAACCTATCATGAATAAAAAAAAATAGGGGCGGAGCATTAACCAAAGACGCGAGTGGAACCACGGAGAATAGCCAGTTCTGTAATAAAATCATTTAAACAGAAAAAATCACCTGTTCGTATTCAATTATGATCACGAACACTCGATAAAACATTCCTACCAAAAATATATATATTTAACGTTTATCTAACTTACAAAATAAAAATAAAATTTAGTTTAAATTAGGTTAAGTTAAGCATATTAATGTATTAGTTATGTGATAAATAAAATAATGTTTATCTTACCAAACACAAAAATATTTTTACAAAAAATTGTAAACAACCACTCATCAGAAAAATATCATTTCAGTAACATATTTTGTTCCTTTTGCAAGCACTTAATTCCATTAGGAAAGATAATATTCTATTTCTCAGTATAACCTTAGCTTTTCCAAGAAGAGGTGACTCGGAAACAGAGAGCAACGGGAAAAATAACATATCATTCAATGAAGGGTTAATTGAATCAAATAAACAATAATTTCTGGTACAGTCAGCGACAAAAATATCGAGACGAAAATAGTGTTGTCGATATGATCAATCACATGTTATGGATCAACGAGAAAACATTTATTGTGCTGTGCGTACAGCCAAGGAGTGGAATTCCTTGCCGGAGTCTGTGTGTCCTGATAGCTACAACTTAGGGGTCTTAAAGTCAAGAGTGAATAGACTACTTCTTGGCAAGCGTGCTCCCTGGTCGACCACATCATCGCTTACCCTCAGGTGAGATGGTGGTCAAACGCGAGCCTATCATTAATAAAAAAAAGGAAATTAAACTTTATAGTTAAACAAAACTCCTGTTAGGCAGCACCTAGGTATATTGTGGGCTGCGGGATAATTTGAAAGAGTCACCGCGGCTCAGGAACGCAAAGAGCAACTGAAGAAACACGGGTGTAGTCAGCAAAAGTATGACACTACCTCTTGCTCCATTCAAAGCAAGGGAAGTTATTTGATAATTTCCCACACTAAAAAAAAACGAACACAGTAAATCTTATAATAAAATAATTAAGGATGGTACTAAACTTCATTCGATGCAAAAGTTTAAAACTTTATTATCATCATCATCATCATTTCAGCCGAAAGACGTCCACTGTTAGACATAGGCCTCCCCCAAGTGTCGCGACAATGAACGATCCTGTGCGTCTCGCATCCATCGGATTCTTACAACTTAATGCGTGAAAACTTTATGCAAGAAGTAATTTTTCGATTTTTTTTATTTTTATGAATAGGCCACTATCTCCACCTAATGGTACTAAGCGACGATGTGGTCGACGATGGAGCACGCTTGCCTAGAAGTAACTTATTTCCTCTTGGCTTAACTTAAAGTAAATTAACTATCTAGATAATATTTGACTATACTGGCTAGTATTAGTATAAACGGGCCCAGTTGTTGAAAACAATTTTAGCAATTCGTTTTATCAGATATTGCTGTCGCTGCCTGTACAACCGACCCCACATACATGTGATGGCGCATGGATATTCTCGTCACGCACCTCGCTAATAAAGCGATGTATGAAGTGCTTACACAAAACAATATTACCTCGTTTCTCGGAATAAGGGAAATTATATCAAGGTCAAATGAACAGGAACAGCTAGTGGCTAGTGCCAGGTTGGGTTTAGTATCGATAATGAGTGAATTATTTGAATGGAGCATGTGTGGTAGGTTTTTTTTTAAATTATCGATTGGATAATAGGAATCTCACAAGGTGGACCGATGACCTAGTGAGGATCGCGGTAATCCGATGGATTTCTTTTTTTTGGGTGGGAACATCATCTATTGACATGCCCCGCACTTGGGCGGAGCGAGAGGGCCTGTCAGACTTTTACTGACTAAAAACCCACTCCTGTTCCTACTTTGCCTTTGTTCCAGGGCCCAGGGGATCTCTTCCACATCACCCATGGCCCCAGTAGGTTTCGACCCTGCTGGGCCCCTGCGGTTGTTGACATCTCCTTGAGGCGCGCGTGGAACACTACGCGCCATCGACGACTTGGGCTCGGTCCGGATGGTTACCGGACGGTCGGACGGCGAGCTCGCCGTCCGCAAGCCCGCGCCTACGGTGGCCGGAAATCGGGATCGGAATCCCGACGGCTGGGGCGCGAGGGCCATTGCCTCGGGCGTACACTTGCGGCCTCCTCCATTGCTAGCATTACTGCTTTGCAGAAGGAGGCAACCTCCTGCCACTCCTCCTCGCTCCGGACCATGGCCTGTACCAAGGCGTTGCTCTGCCCAGGCAGGGCACACCTCCACCGTGTGCTCCACCGTGTCCTGTCCGGTTCACACAAAGTGACCCGGGCGTTTCTTCCGCACGAATCCGGTGCAGGAACCTCCCGAACTTACCATGTCCGGTGAGGACCTGCGTCATGCGGAAGGTAAGGACGCCGTGAGGTCTTTCCAGCCAAGCCTCAAAGAGGGGACTTGTCGCCATAATTATGGCGTGCCCAAGTATCCTATGTCCTCTTTTAGGACATGGTCTACCCGTGTTTCATCAGTCACACCACAACTAAGTAGATCATGTAATGGAATGATTCATGCACCAACTCCTTAACCTTTTGAGTGCGTAATTAGAGACACAGTAGAAAGACCATGGCGCGTTAACGCCGGCGTTAATGCGGGGATCAACAGCTTAATAGGCCTGCTAACTTATGCACACGAATAGAATACGAATAGCGGAGTCGTCTTAAAAACCCCTTTCATTTTCTTTATATATAGGGTGACTGGTAATTAATGTACGATACTTAAACACGAGATTGTGCTCATGATAACCAACAACTTTTACTATGGAAACAAACTTGAAATCGCGAAAAAAAAATCAGCTGTTCAGTACATTTATGTTTGCCTTACCTATGTACTGAATAGCTGATAATTTTTTCGCGATTTCGGCTTTGCTCCCATAATAAAAATTGTTTGTTATCATGAGCACAATAACGTGTTTAAGTATCGTACACTAATTGCCGGTCACCCTATATACCTAACTACCTTCGTACCCGTTTTCTTAATAATCTTTTCTTTTTTTTATGCACCTACCATGTTGTCTCCCCTTGGTTGACTGGTAGAGAATGCTTAAGACATTAAGTCCGCCTTTGTACCTTTTGTGTTCCATGAGGTTTTTTTTAAAAAAATAAATAAATAAAGTTCTTCCAATTACTTTTTTTAATTCACCTGGTAGATGATCCCTTTTCGGAGTTCATAAAATAAAATCTTCGCCTATAAACATCCGTCCGTTTTACTGAGTGTAATTTTTTTTAGTAATTGATATAAACTAGTGTTTGACTACGATCCCACCTGATGGTAAGCAGTAATGCAATCATTGATGGTGAGGCGCACTACTTTATAACTCTAACCTTGAAGACACCTAAATTATAATCGGACGGGAAGACCGCAGCAGGCAAATGGTTCCAGTCCTTCGATGTATGCGGTATAAACGACGAGGCAAAACGCTTGGTCCGGACCGTAGAGGTTTCAACAACGTAAGATTGGATACTCGCCGTACGTCGGGTTGTCCGTAAATCGCGTAAGCGGTAAATCGCGTAAGCGGTAAATCGCGTAAGCGGTAAATCACTCTGTCTATCGTAATGTCAAAAATATAACATCACTAGCTGCTACCAGCGGCCTGGCCCGAGGGAACATTACCCCAAGGATAAAAAAGTATCTTTTGTGTTATTATAATAATCAATTTATTTCAGGCAACATGTACCCATATCATAAATACCTTATAGACTAACATACATAACTATTTATAATAAATCATTTTGTTAGTAAACATGATTTAAAACTATGTTAGTTACACTTATTCTAGGACATGGACTACCCGTGTAAGTTTCATACAAATCCTAACACACACACTCACAAACTTTCGCCTTTATAATATTAATGTAAGCATAAGCATAATCAACCTTAGGTATAATGTTCCCACTGCTGGGACTCAGGCCTCTCTAAGAGAGGAAATGGGCCGTAATTCGCTCACGCTGGCCCAATGCGGGTTCGTGGATGTCACATGTCTTTCAATTTTTGGTTCTAGGATATGCCGGTTTTCTCACGATGTTTTCGTTTACCGTTTTGAGAGCAATGGTGATGAAATAAATTACACAAAGTAATGCGCCTGGCTGGGTTTGAACCTGGGAACTACAAATTATAAGTCGGGGCTGTTACCACTCCGGCATCACTGCTCTGTCTCTCTCCCTCTCTCTCTCTAATATTAGTGTGCTATAATTCTACAATATTAAATACTAAAATCAAATCCCACAACATTCAGTAATGTTTAGTAAAACAACACAACAATGATAACAACACTCGTATCATTTCACATCTCTTGTTCTCGGTAAGGATGCTAAGGGTCAGTTCACACCGAGAGGCGACGCGACGAGACGCTGCACGAAGACACAGTATAGGTATATGGAACAGTACGGAAACTAGGAGTCTCGTCGATGCGTGTGTTTGTGTGAGTGTGCCGTTTCGAATATTTGTAGGTAGTTTCCGTACTGTTCCATATATATATACTGTGACGAAGAGTGACTCAAAATATAACTTTAATTACTACAAGAAAAGATACACATTTCAGATCGTGTCGCAGCACTTCATGATGCAATGTATTCTGAATTCTCACAATGATATATGTATCTTTTCGCGTAGTAAATAAATTTATATTTTGAGTCGCTCTTCACGCAGTGTCGCGTCGCGTCGTGTGTCGGTGTGAACTGAACAAAACAAAACCTTATCACAATAACGACATACATCTCGCCAAGCTCTTATAATCCTATCAAGTTTACAAGGATGCTGCAGCCATTGTGTGCTGGCTTTGTTCTTTGAAGTTTGTGTGGAAAGCGGTGGAAATGATACTGTTTCTACGTCTAAGTAAGTCAGTATATATCTATACCTACATACAGGGCTGTTATAAAATATCTGATTGTGGTCCTTAGGTACATACACGGTGATGTTATTTATTTATTAAGTGCTTTAGGCACACAAAATTAGTACAGAACCGAACTTATTCCATTAGGCATTTTCAGTCAACATTTGGGTGATGCAGTGAAAAATAGTGGTAGGTGCAATAAAAGAGTGAGAATAAACACTTGTATAATATATACTCAAATTAATAAACTCTCAAGGTTTCTGAAACACACTTTTTTTTTCGAGGTGTAAAATCATCAAATGACTTCTGCCGCTCTAACAAAAGAGGAGAGAAACGAGATGTGTCATGTCAGACTTTTACTGACTGTAACCCACCTGTATCCTTATGTTACCTTTTGGGCTCTAGGGCCACGGACACTCTTTCAAAAGTTTTCATAACCCTAGCAGGCATCCGCCCAACTGGACCCCTTCGATTTTAAGGCGCACGTCGGCTGGACGGAGAGCTGCCCATTGCTCGTCGTCCACAAGTCAGCACCTATGATGGTCTGAAATCGCCGTGCCTTCCGACGCAAGAATTACGTGATACATACCTACAAAAGTCACGTTACCGTTCAGGAGCCGATCTGTCACGTTAAAAAAAAAACCGGGCAAGTGCGAGTTGGACTCGCGCAGTAAGGGTTCCGTACAAACTTACCTATGAAAACAGTTCAATTTCCGAATTTAGTTACGAAGATTTTTCCGAATCGTAAAAAAAGTGTTTTTTGTGACGTAACTAAAAATTTACAGTTTTCTGATTTTTTCCTATACTTGTGTTACCTTGCTTCATGCCAAATTGCAGGATTCTAGATCAACGGGAAGTACCCTATGAATTTTAATTCCCTTGAGAGTGTCGAAATACACGTTTTTTGCGACATATAAGGCGTATTTTTTTTCGATAAATCAGAAGTTTGATTTTTTCACAGCTTCAAGGGACCGCAGACTTGAGTATATGATTTTAATTTCAACTCCATACCTACAAGCGTTCCCGAGATAAATGGTCTTGATAGACAGACAGACGGACAGACAGACGGACGGCAGTGGCGGTACCTTCATACAAATAGAAAAGCCAGGCATGCCTTACTAAAATGCTTGATAGAGAATCAATATCAAACCCGAACTATTTAAAAGTTCGCGCGCTTTAATTATTATCAAAATAACACAAAGTATCTACCTATGCCACACTACTACACAGCGCGCGCAGAGTTTCGCATATGCAGCATCTACGCGAGAGCTATATCTATCTCGCTTACACGTACTGGCTTTTACCGGGCTTTCAAATACTATCTCTGTCACTTTCGCACTTATAGCGATGTGCCGTATAACGAGTTAGGACCTTATGCGTCTACAAATCGATCAGTATGGAAGATTTAAGCCGGGCATTCGTATGAAGTTGCTCGCGTATGCGTGACCTTGTCACCTTGCCAACTCTGCAGTGTTGCCGTTTTAGCGACGTTGTGAGATCTTGGAGATTTTTAACGAGTTTGGAGACTTTTTTTAAGATTTAGCAACAATAAAAACTAGTGACTTTTTAAAATAACGAAATTAAATATTCAAAAATAAAGGCAATTTTTTAGAACTGGTCTCATTAATTTCAAAATACGATGTCGTTTTAGAAAAGCATATGCAGCATTAGAAAAGTGACAAACCGGGGCCGAGTTATTTATCTAACAAAATTCAAAACGATATTATTCATTCCGTAGCCGATGTGATGCAAACTTGCATCGATTACGAAGGTCGATCGACACAAGTGACTACAGTCCCTTTCTTATTTAACTGTCAATCGCCCCAAGTGACTACAGTCACTTCGAGCGTCTGACAGATACGACCTCATAATATATCTATTTCTGTCTAACAGACGATGTTTTATTACCTTTTCTCTTTTCTACTCGAATCTCGATACATTATTACATGCTAAAAATACGATAACAGTTCCAAAACGAATCACACTTTAAAAAAAAAAATGTCAAAATCAGTCGTTGCTCTCGCGCGCGAACGCCAGCTGATTCTAGTAGCGCTTTACGGTAAAAAAATAATATTTTCGGTTTTGAGTGAGTGTTTCTGTGTAAAGTGTTGATTTAGTGAATAATTAGAATATAGTTTATGTGTGTGCAACAGGATTTTAACCTGGGTAAGTTTAAAATACGTATATATTTCTATTTATGTGTGGCTATGACGGCACAAGTCTGAAACCTAGAATTTTGTCAGAATGCTATCGCAATTTATTATATTTTGAGACCAGTTCTGTGTTAAAAAAAATTACTATCATGTTGAATGTTTATTCGTCAATAGTTTTCAGCCAAAGAATATACAAACGCTAATAGATTTAAGGTCAGATTAGATTTTTCGTTTCAAGTAGAGTCGAAAAAAAAATGTCATTGAACCCATTATGGCGGCCAACCTAATTTAGAGATATTAGGCAAACAAAATTTGTTTCAAATATTATTGACGAAACCCCCGATGTTAGTCATAGAAAACAACTGTGCTTGATTCTCAGATATAATTATAAATGAAATTCATGACTGTTTTTTGGGCTTTTAATTTATTGTACCTAATCAGTAGTTTATGAGAAAATTGCGATGATACATACGTAGGTACCTACATACTCAGTCGAAAACTGAACTTTCTTTTTTTGAAATCGGTTAAAATTTTATTGGGCTTGCCTTATTTTGAAACCCTAGGCACGCCACTGACGGACGGACAACAAAGTGATCCTATAAGGGTTCCGTTTTTTCCTTTTGAGGTATGGAATCCAAAAAATATATTTCGTAGAAGTTATACGATATTGGATATACACACGTCAGTCTCGTCAACACTGGTGCTTAATTAATCTCATACAATAAGTGATCAGCTGTTTGTAGGTGACTAATGTTCCTTTTTTTTGTTATAGAAGGGAAATCTTCAAAGGGTGCCAGGAATTTGGGGAAAAGACCAGGGTGTGTGGGATTTTTAGCTTACTAAAACCACCGTGGTGTTCACCATCTGCACATAAAGTGGGTTTTGTGACCTCTTAAAAGACCACCCCGGAATTCCCTTTTTACAACGCCTGTTAGGGCATCCCTAAATGTGTCAAAATTTTGTGTGTCAAGATACCCCAAAATGCAATATGTCAAAATAAGTACCTCAGATGTTAGGCAAAATATTTCTCAATGATTAATAAATAATGGAACTGTTAATGTTATCAACTTGTAGCACAATAAAGTCACACAGGTTATAAAGCTTAGCAAACCAAGCTTTTACACTTTACAAGGATTTTTCTTTTTCTTACGTGGGACATCATCAAATGACTCCTTCCGCCCTGGGTGGAGCGAGAGCGAGTGTCAGACTTTTAGTAACTAAAACCCACCAGTGTTCCTTAATTTGCCCTTTGCGATCCAAGACCACGGTAAGTCTTTCGATATTACCGCAGCCCTCAGGCATCGGCCGTTCTGAGCCCCTTCATTTTGCTAACATATCTTTGAGGCGCACATGGGAGTGCTCCAACACAGGGATAAAGCTCTCTTGTCTTGGGCGGCTTGAATTCCCCACTTCATTCAGGCTTCTACATATATTAACTCCCTTGCAATGCTCGGGAGTTAATTATATAAATCCATTACTAGCGTTCGGGAAAAAACTTGCCAACCTTCGATTCGTTTGGAATTCAACATATGCCACCTGTGACTTAAAGACTATGATCCCCTAATCACATAATCTACTATTCGACCGTGGAAAGGTACCGTTTAACCGCCACTTTGGTCAAAAATAATTTATATATATCACGAGAATCAGCAAATTTTTCTACGTCGAAATTTGCGCCTTTTTCCGCCAAATAAAATGTTATTCTTTCTTTCTTTTTTTTTCTAATTTGGAAAATAAACGCTCTACATAACTTTTGAATTAAAGGATTATTATATCATTTATTTGCACGAATTCATTTTATTTTTCATCTTTATACCCTCCATAGGAAAAGAGATATATTTTTTATTGTAAAAAAAATAAAACTGTACGTACGTCTACTTTACTACGTCTTTTTTTGTAAAGTAATCAAAATGGCGGTTCAGCGATTTTACCTTTCCACTGTCGTATTCTAGCCAATGTTATTTATTCAAATTAACTGGAATCAGACATTTTAAATTTAACAGTTGTATTCAAAAAGCCAATGTGCACGATACGAGCGATAAATACGTGTCCGTATACACACGTGTCCTATGTTTTATTCAGCCCCAGTTTCTCTAGAATAATTATAATTGATCCATCAAGAATAAAATTATACAAAAATACGGTGCCCTGTTGCTGTTTTACAATCGTTTCAGGATTGTGTATGTATTTACAGATAAAATCTGTCCAAGCTCCCAGTTTGAACTGTAACCCCATCCCTAAGATAAGTTGCTGGCACAGTAAGCGACAATGATCTTGTGGTACCTGAACTTCTTCTTTTCGAACCGATAGTAAACTCCTTAAATTGTTTGGACCCGATAGGTGGCTACGTTAATTTTAGCTTTGGTGGCATTCATTACGTCCTCCAAAGTTCAGGTGTATGGGCAATTGGACACTCCAACGTGTGCTTCATGTTCGGAACTGGGGCGCCGCACTCACATTGGGTATCCAACTGGTCTATAAAACCCCATTTCACCAAGTTGTTTTTGGAGTGGCCTGTCTCACACATAGCCATCAACCTCGTCAGGCCGCAGATCGACGCGCTCAGCAGAACAATGTTGTCGCATATATAATATACTGCAATTCACATCGGCATAATTATGTTCCTGGGGTTTCAAGAAGTCAGATGGTGGTAGGCGATGTTTTCCCAAAGCTTGATTCTTTCTTTAGGTAGCGGATCTTGAATGTGTGTGCTACGAAGAAAGTTGTTACTTGACCACAGTTAAAAGGTTGGTTTTCAGAAAACAATTAAATGGAACAGACAAATAAACACCTTAACAGGAAGTTTAATTGGAAAAGCCATCGAAACGAATAATAACTACATTTAACAATCTACGACATGATAATTTTCTGGCCCTACATAGCGACAGTATATCAAACAGCCTTTAAATAAATTAAACCCTATAATTAACGCTTATAAAGTGTCGAAAAACACCCTTTATTAAGCTGCCCTAAGCCCTGATGGCCGTTACTACACCATATGTCGACCAGGTTAATTCCGCTTTCTCGCTATGAACGATGACCCCCATATTACTTATTAAGGAGCTTCTGGCCGCCTCACCCCCTACCATGTTATTTATGTCGTCTAATAATAATTTGTATTAAATCACGGACGCTTCCCACAGGACAAACAGGATTTGTTAGCTTTTGTTGTTGACTGTACCCTGTGCTGTCTTCGCGAAACGAAAAGATATTGTTTGTTTGTGTTATGGAAAAAAGATATTTCTAATCGTGTTTTGTTTTGTTTACTCAGATGTTCACTACTAGAGGCGATCTTCTTCGGGATTTCCTTATTCTATGTGGTTTTGGTTTAATTTGGTTTTGGTAGATGTCTAAATTTATTTAGGGATATTATAAAATTCCTTGCTAGGGCGGAGCGGGAAGGCGTGCTAGACTATTGCTGAATAAAACCACACCTATATTTCTTTTTTGCCTAGCGTTCCAGGACTCTGTGTTTCCCTTTCGGAAACCAACCCATGGTCCCAGTAGGCTTCACAGACTGACATTTTGCTACACTGCCAATTTTCTAGCATACGTGCCTAATATGAAAGACTGTGGTAGAAAAAACCATTTACGAAACCAGATTTTCTTTTGTACAATTTTCACAATAAAGGCAAGCAATTTGCATGTTTTTTGTTGGTTCATTTAGAATCATCGAAATACAACTGTCACTCACAAAATGTTGATTGTTTGTGAAGTAAAAAAGTGCAAAAGTGTATTTCCATCACCAAGTGACGCTTGGATGGAAATGGAAAAGGGTCGAAATAGTATATTGTTTCAACTCTACGTTAATTTTTCAAGACATTATACGACCGCAGCACGCCTACCTATGGTTTGGAAGGAAAATGAATTTCATGAACAGTCACATTCATTTAAGGGGACTAAAAGAGCTATTCACCAGTTTTATAATACCTACACAAAAGTACCTATATATGATCCACTGCAGCAAATAGAATTAAAAAAAATACTTTATTCTTCAGATGTTCAAAATACTTAGTTCAAAACATAATCGTGATATTTTTCTGTCGAACTAAATTAGCTGTAATTTAGTACGATAGAAAAATATCACGAGAAGAAATTACGACGTTGCGTTTAAAATTTACTTTTATCGATTAAAAACCAAATTAATATACATGCAATCATTCTCATTGTTTGCCAGATTATTCTACAAGCTCAATTTTTTTAATCATATCTGTAGATTTCAGTCAATCGCTTCCTATTTTTTTGCGAATCTCTTTCTTTTGTATGCAGTCCGCGAGTGACTGCGCTTTAGCCCCTGCACCCCTAGCCAAGTTGATAACCTGCAATCGTTAACGCTAGTCGAAAACTAATCAAATGTTTAAGAATGACATCATCTCAACGTTAAGTCACGTGGTCAGAACAAACGAATAGAAAATTCGTAGCCAAGTTTACATTGTTCAAAATGATAGAATGAATTGTTATCGTTTCTTCAACGCTACATCCTTTGTTATTGTAGAACGACATTGTAGAACGAGCGGCCGACTCAGGCGCGTCAACATGGCTACCAACTTATCGTTTTCTACAATTGCTGACACCGAGGCGTTACCGATTGGAGAACGGAATTCGACAGGAAACGGTAGTGACTTGGCTAGGGGGGCTGTAGTCCTCTTACGCACGCTACCTACAAAAAAAAACTGGATTTAGTCCAGAAAGAATTGCCTTTCTAAATAAATTATACGAATTGACAATCAGATCATCATAATATAATCAATCAGATCATATAACGAAAAATTCCACCACTGGGGGGTCCAGAATCATGTACTGGATCCATGGTATTCGTTTGTGCGTCGATGTCAAAGACAACGTGTATTATAGTAGAGAAAAGAAAAAGATTTAAATCATTTGTAAAAATCTGGGTCGGGTCTCTAGTTTTACTTATACCTAAAAGAACTAGCTATTGCCAGCGGCTTCGCCCACGTGATAGTAGAAAATTACCCCAAGGGAACATACTCCCGGGATAAAAAATATCGTATGTGCTGTCCTAGGACATGTTCTAGCTGTGTACCAAGTTTCATCGAATTTCGAGATGGAACTATGGTACACGGGTTTCGCCTTTATAATATTAGATAGTGTGCTAAGCTGTCTACCACTTAAAGCTCACGTAGGATATTAGCAACTGTTTTTTGAAGTGCAGAGGCTGAGGGACGTTTATACATAGTATGTATGTCCTAATGATTGGTTCACGCGTCAATATTTATTTCGGTCTTTTATATTGCGTAGGTATACCTACCTACGTCATTAATACCTATTGAGTACCGCTTGAGGCACATAGTTTCCACGTAAGAACACATAGGTACTATTCATGTCCTAAAAAATGACAAATTGAGTATCATAAATAGCGATATTACAGATAAAACAAAAAATAAACAAATGAGTAACTACCTCATTTTAACCTTTTGAGTGCGTAATTAGAGACACAATAGTAAGACAATGGCGCGTGAACGCCGGCGTTAATGCGGGGATCAACAGCTTAAAACAAGAATAATATAAAGTTTATTTATACCAAGTCAATCCGAAGGTATTACAGTTAAAAGTGAACAGTTTCATAAAGCTTATTAATAAGGGAATTCAGAAATTCAGTAGGTATGTTTTTTCCTAATTTGTTTCCAAGAACGTCTTAATTCGTCTTAATTGTGATTATGACGTTCTTGGAAACAAAAAAGGAACTGTATGTGAACAGTTTCATAAAATAAAACAATAATAAATAACCCCTAAAACAGTGTCGGTCAACGAACGGTAAAGGTTTCAAGCCATGACACGGCGAAGTGTAAATCTCATGCGCTTATCTGTTCCCGATTCGCATACATTACACGTTGAAGATACTTGGGGCGACAACATTTGCATCTCAACCACACACACGAGTAATTACAAGTGGGCGCTTTAATTATCCGCGGGTCAACAACACGTGACGGCGACTGGAACGCGCTGCAATTTGTTTTTGTGATTTAAACGTGTCGAAAGCGCGCTTGCACATTTCAGACGCTTTGTATAAGGAACGCGGCGATGTATCTCTATAGATCGCAAGTTATGTCTTTACTTAATTTATTATGTTGCCATACAACGACCAGTACTAGAAAAACATTACTCATGCCGCGGAATGTGTGAATATATGAATTATTAAAACATTGCTCTTTGTCGCTTCTTCGCAATAAACTATGCGTAAGACAAAACATGCGTCCGCGCATCGTACGAGCATTTCTTTTGCAACTTTTCAGCGCATCGTCGGGCGAGCGTCAATTTTATTTTTTAATTATGGAACTGCCTAACGAACGCCTCCGTGTTTATCGCGTTTAACTAAGAAACATTGTAAGTTCTTTTGCAAACTCCCTAATTTAAACTTTATTTCCTATTAAATAAAGTTGTAGTTCCTGCAAGTGCACATTAATGAAAGCCTTTTTAAATAAGTCATAGATGGCATCCAAAGCTCCTCAGCCTGTCCACAGCCGTTGAGCTTCAACTTAAGTAATGAGATATGACTTCAGCTCATTATTATTTTCCTTGTAATTTGTACTGTGAAATAAATAAATGTGTTGTAAATTTATAACGTGAGAGATTTACTGTGCGTTTGCGCAAGTTATAGGACGTGATCTTTTTGCTTGGTCGACTTCGTTAATCAACCACTTAAGTACTTACTATGAGTGTGAAACCAGATATAGATGTACTGTTGTATAGTTTTTCTGTACTTCTGCTGAGTTGACACCGATCAACCCTCTTCGCTGAATGAATAATGATTATAAAATAATCTGCGTAAACATTCGATGAGCGCTCTATGTTCAGAGGGGCTCACTGGCTCAGTTGATCCCCGCATGAGTGCGTCGACGTCATTACCGACATCATCGAATCACTGTACGTAAATGAAAACTCGCCTCATCACGTTCCAAATTGAAATCCTTCGTTCCCTCGCGAAGGCAGGCCGCAGACGTACTTTTTCCCTTTGTTTTATTGTATTGGCCGAGCCTCGATTATTCGAATTATGTTTAATTCATTTCCATCTCGATGGTAATGCCCGCGGTCTATGTACTAATGTTACGGTGAGATACTAGGGGTAATCGATTCACTATCGATTAATTTAGAAAAAATCTGCAAATTGATACTTGATAAAATTATTACAGTATTTTTAAGGACAGTAATAAATTTAATCAGTTTTAAATGCATTTAGATTTGAAGTTCGGGAAGGCAACCTGAGTAAATGTGCTGAACAACACAGATTGATTTTACAAATTACTATTGGATTGCGACAAAAATTGTAGGTGCTTACTACTTACTACGTTGCGGAAACTAATTACTGTTACCTAAATACTTATACACCTTCCACTTTCAGCTTGGAGAAAATTATTTAGTCAATTGGCACGAATATTTGCACGATATCTATTCACTGTAGACACGCACGAGTAAACGAATCGAGTTACTGTAGTGACGGTTGCTCCGACACAAATTAACATTAAGAAAGGGACCATTAACGGCAATAAATGCGGTTACGCAAGACAACACTGACTGACGAATTTTATTAGAAACGTGATGAATGATGAGGAGGTACCTACCTACATTTACAAAAATCAAAATCAGTGACGAGCGAGTGATTGTGGCGAGCGAACGTGATCAGCGACACCTTCCGGCCGGTGTGAAACATTATTATTTTTTGATAACTTAATGCTCCATCTGTAACGCTGTAATTGCACGTTTAGCGGTTTGTATTCCGACGAAAGATAATTTCTCGGTATCTTCCCACCCTTTGTTAAGGCTAAACCGATTTCCTGGCGAGCTACGTGAAAATTTAAACCGACTTAATCCCCTATAGAGCTTTTAATGACATTTTCTCGGAACGTGGAGTCACAAGAAAACAACCAACATGCCCAAGGATGGTTAGCCGCAAATCATAGAAAGATTTGCCGCATTGATAAAAATAAACGAGAGACGATATTACGAAATCAATATGAAATTGCATTTCCTAATGTCAATTGTTAGTTACGAAGTGCAATAAAGTTCCAATAATCATGATATGAAATAATTTCTGAGCGATGTGCTCGGCGGGTTGTTTGTCTCTTTCTTTAGTTCGTGGTTGGGCTACATCCGTCCCTGTCTAGGCCCGAGGATCGCACGAGGTATGATGAACTCGGTAATGATCCAATCAGAAGTGAAGTGCATCAAGTCTCGGCCGCTCTGTGAGAATGCGGTTGGGGGTGCAAAAACTACGTGCACAGATTTAAATTAAACCGACCATTTGGTTTTGTTTCAGATCACCTTGCTTTTTAAACGAACAAATGATTGGTTAAAATAAAATAAACGAAGATTGGTAGATTGGCCATGCATATGCCTCGTTTCCTTTAGATTAAGATTGACCTATTTGAGAGCGATTTGGAGAAATGCACTCTAGCATTTCTTTTTGGGGTGAATTATCTAGCTAGCTTACAGTAGTGGATGAGCTGCAGGATTGCTCAGGTGAGCTTTAGTCAATAAAATCCTGACCTACCCTCTCCCTCCACGCAGATTGAGCGTACTTATTTGATAATTTCCTACCTCAAAAAAGCTTGTAACAGTGGATGAAGTTTAAAAACTGAGTCCAATAAATTTAAAAAAAAAACAATGTCAGTATCGTTTTAAGGTTGCTACACACAATGTTCTGAAAAATCTCTTACAGCTTATTCGACTCGTAAAACCTTAAACGAAGCTAATTTCTCAAACCTTTCCAATAGAAGGTTCCGACCTTCAAGACACCCATACTGCACATCTCCGCCGTGCAATTATTTCACCGAAAATGCTCCAATAATAATATAAATTTGGTGCAACAAAATTACACCTAAAACTTGTAATAGTCTCATTTATTGGCCGCATTGCACCAAACAGCACTAAGTGTGTGCTTTTAAAAATATTTTTTTGAATTAAAAAATAAGTAATGGTCTCAAAACACTGGCTGTTACGTTTCTCCGATGGCTTGTAATTATTTTAAATGTCCCGCGTGCGCCTGCGCTGCTCACAACACCGCCTTGCTTCGGGCAATCCGCGCGTGATTGAGAATCCATATTGAACAAAAGTTTACAGACACTTTGGTACTTTTTTAATTAAAATAATACCCTTGAATGTGGCCACATAGATTGTCAGAAAAATCATTCTTCTCTTAAAAGAAAACCAATTAAAAAATATTGCTAAATTGTGAATGAATACCAAACAAATCAAAGTAAAGTGCAACGATATCGCTCATAAGTTACTAGCTTCTGCCAGCGGCTTCGCCCGCCTGAAAGTAGGTTTCTCCATACAAACTTTGGACCCCTATTTCATACCATTAGGGGGTGAATTTTGGGAAATCCACTCACTCACACACCACTCACGACATAAAAGGAAGCTTTGTGCAAAATTTCACACTCCTAGTCCCAATAGTTTCGGCTGTGCGTTGATATGTCAATCAGTCAGTTTCTCCTTTTATATAATTATATAGATTAGTAAACTAGTGGACATAATTACAAATAAGATTTATTAATATAAACAGTTAACTATGGGTTATTAACGTTCCGTTACCTGCTTTGCTTTTTATGAACTTTTATAATTAGTTAATTAAAAGACCTATAATATTTTCTAATTACGACGGCATGTGCAGCATAGATCTAAGATAAGGATAGCAGATTAATCTTGAGCTAACGAAATCCATAACCTGATAAGGCACGGTTTGCTCTACAAAAATTATGTCACAAGATTGATCAATTAATTAATATTGTTATCTACTATTCTCTGTTGAAATTTATTTGTGCTTCAATCAAAAATTTGCAGGCTCGTTATTCAAGCACAACTACTTGGGCCTTACCATGATCTGTTAAAATGTTAAGCGTGCGAGAGAGAAAGGGGGATGGAGCTATACACACTACATAGCTCCATCCCTTTAACAGTTCCACCGTAGGCGCGGGCTTGCGGACGGCGTGCAATGGGTAGCTCGCCGTCCGATCGTCCGGTAACTGTCCGGACCGAGCCCAAGTCGTCGACGGCCCGTAGTGTTCTACGCGCGCCGTGAGATGTCAGCAACCGTAGGGACCCAACAGGGTCGAAGCCTACTGGGGCCATAGGTGATGCGAAAGAGATCCCCAGGGACCTGGAACAATGGCAAAGAAGGAACAGGAGTGGGTTTTTAGTCAGTAAAAGTCTGACACTATCTCTCGCTCCGCTCAAGAGCGGGGGATGTCATTAGATGATTTTCCCACCCGAAAAAAAAAATCCCTCAGACAGTTCAGTTAAGGTCGTCAAATGAATCGCGTTAAGAGCTCGTGGTAGGGCCTCAAATTTGGGGTTCTGAGTTTGGCTTGATAGTCGGATATAATGTTCATGTTTGATGTAAATAACCTTTTTCTTAATGAAAAAAAACTAAATGTATAAAGTTTACCATGCCTCATGTTAGGCAAGTAGAAACTAGTGTGCTAATAATAGGTAAAGAGTTGAGTCCTGAAGATAATACAGTGTTCTTGGGCATAACTCTAGATGCTAAGCTGCAGTGGGGCCCACATATAGACAAATTATCAAAAAAATTAGCTCTGCAGCATACGCTGTTAGACAGATTCGAAATTTAACTGATGTAGAGACTGCCCGTTTAGTTTACTTTAGCTATTTCCATAGTGTCATGTCGTACGGTATTCTACTGTGGGGAAATGCCGCCGAAATACAGTCAATTTTTTTTTGTTTTGCAAAAAAGGGCTATTCGTTCTATTTATAAATTAAGTCCCAGATACTCCCTCAGAGATAAATTTAAAGAAATCAATATAATGACTGTACCTTCACAGTATATTTACGAGAATATTTTGTATACACATAAAAATATAAACATGTTTAAAAAATACAGTGATGTTCATAATTTTAATACTAGGAACAAACACAAATTTGTGGTTCCTACAACCAGGCTGAAAAAAATAGGGGGCTCATTTAGATGCCAATGTATACACTTCTATAATAAACTTCCTAGTCATATTCAACAACTAAGCCTTAATAAATTCAAATTATTTGTAAAGCGAAAACTTTGCCAAAAGGCTTTTTACACTATAAAGGACTATGTTGAGGACCAAAAGGCTTGGGATTGACCTGCTCCCGTACGCACTGCAACTGTTGTCTTATTATTATTATTATTTTTTCTTTTGTTTTTATTTTTAATTGTGCTTTTTATTATTTATTACAATTTGATATTGTAGATTATTTTTATTTTGCAATTTGACTTTTTTTTTTCTCTATTAATTTTTGACATCAATGTTTACTTTGTTAAAGTATTACATTTTGTAAACTATATTTTTCCTTTTATTATTGTGAACGTGAGGACTATGTTGATTGCGTTTTTTTTTCCTTTTCAGTAATTTTAACGTAAATAGTATGTCTGGCAATTTGAGTATTTTCTGCGGCCTACCCAAATGTCCTTTCCTTGGTATTGTTCGTCAAGTCGTTGAGCTCCTTAGTAGTCCTGAGTTGAGCTTTACGAATACTGACAAATGCTTGCACTGACTGGACAGGTCCACTCAAATCTGTATGGTTCTTTCTTCAAAAGACCATTTCAGACAAATCTGCATGGTTCTCATGTGATTTGACCATTACATATTTACTGTATGCACTTTAAAAGAGACTTTGACCCCTGAGTTTGTTTCGGTGTTTCTTCTCAGGGTAGTCAGCTAGGAAACACCGGCCTCATCTAGTTTAAAAATGACGAAAAAAAATTGACGTGAAAAAGTGTTTTTATAAACCTATTTACAAAATAAATATCATTTATCATCAACATGATTTCAGCCGAAAGACGTCCACTGTTGGACATAGGCCTCCCCCAAGTGTTGTCACAACGACCGTTCCTGTGTGTCTTGCATCCATCGGGTCCCCGCGACCCTCACCAGGTCATCGGTACACCTTGTGGAAGGCCTTCCGATACACGGTCACCACCCCAGAACCTTTCGGCCCTATTGACCATCTGTTCTGCGAGCAATGTGCCCTGCCCACTGCATATAGTATTATCTACTTACTTATTGGGATTTTCCGTCAGAAATTTTGCAGCAACGGCTTGGAATCTGGATTTTTGCTCTGGAACGTTGAGAGGTAGGCAAATAGTAGAATTCAGCTGAGCTGGGCAGCGTTTAGGAAACTTCGATTAGCCCGTTCATCACGTATGTTCTCTACAGAGATATTAACTAGTCTTTAATCAATGTGTCCCAACTTTTAATACTTTTGGGTGCTGAGACGTAAACACGAATGGGACTGTGGATCCATCAGTTGAAAGTCGCTCAGCGAGGTATGGAAGGCTACTATGCTGTAAAGTCCTTTTGAGGAATCAAATCCGTAGTGAGGTGACTCGTCAGAGAAAGAAAGTTGTTGACATAGCTCTCTAAAGCAAGCTGAAGAGGAAGTGGGTCAGTCACCTTAGATCTAATGACCTGATTCGGCAAACGTAAGGTCGTACATTATCAGGATAGGCAGCGTTACAATCTCTGCAGAATGACTTGGAGCAGCTTGATTACAGTCGACGAGAATCGAAACGAATGGTGTGCTATTGGCCTAAGTCCAGCTTTGGACTGCTGTATAGGCTGACGATAGTGAAGGATAGCAACAAGCTGGTCTAATATCTACTTGCTAAGTTATCAGGTGGGACTTAGTGCATCTCTGTCCATCCCCTCAGTCGGGTAATACCTAAGTACATATATCGACTTATAGGTGTGATGTTGTGTTCTGTTATATGAAAACATTGTTTCAAATTCCAGATTATACATACCTAATTAAGAACGTTAAATATGAAAAATTCTGAATACTTATCGCGCAAAGTTTATCGTGCTCCGCCATTGTTATCTGAATTTTATAATTCTCTGTAGATAAAGTCACAAGTTGGCACAGGCATTACTATCAAACAACCTTTATCTATGCGCTCACTTCAAGGCGATCGTAATAATCGAAGTCACGTCAATATTTGAATTTTTTATAGAACATTTTTACTTGAAATTAGAACAGTTTTTTTTTATAATGCCTGGTTTTCATCAGCTCAAAGTGCCCAAGGTTCAGGACAGTGTGAGTATTTTTTTATTCAAAATACTTTTGATAGATATCGGTTTTATAGAATGGGTTTATCATAATAAACGTGAAGTTGCTCTATTACTATGTTCTTATCACAGTATGACCTTGTGGTTATTTAGTTTAGCTAGTTGTCCTCCTAGTGGCCAGTGTAAAATGTTTCATGAGTCGAATAAAACCATTAAATGCATGCTTACGAGTGGAATGTTTAGGGTGCGCAAAATTCATGTTTGAAAATTCACGTTTTTCTATCGATTTGATAAAAATGATATAGTTTTTACTATTAGTTTTGAACATATCCTATTGTGGGTATCCCTAATTATTTCTTGAAGGCGTACTTAATGTAAACTTACCTACGCTATGGGACCAAACAGTATTTTCCATCTCGAAAATGGTTTTGACGAAAGTCGTAAATCCATAGATTTCTTTATGGTTTTATACTCACAAAGGATGAAACTTGTGAATAAATTACAAAAAATGTTAAATAATTTAGTTTTACGTTTATAAAATGAACCTCAAACATTTGGCATATTTTCATGCTAATTAAATTACCGTGAAGGATGTTCAACACAAAATTATTCGGAACTTTTTCAAGGAAGCATGTTAGTGTTGTACATCTAAATCATACATCATTAGATAGCTTAGAATGTACACTTTGCATGCACGTTTGGTTTTTGTAAAAAAATATTTTGGTTTTATTTTTTTATATTTTTTAGTGAAGTAAAGAAAATTTCTTTTTTGTTTATTTCAATTGGAGACCTTACCTATTCAGTAAGTAATATTAAATAAAATGAGAATAAAAAAAAACTTGCGCGTTTCTTGCGCCAGTGTTGATTTAGAAGCAATAATATCAATCGGGGAAAATAAAAAAAACCCCGAAAATTACGGTTCTTCTTTTTACCCGACTGCAAGAAGGGTTATGTTTTATTATGAAATTATTATATTTCATTATTATATTTTGATATCTATCTTGTTTTTTTTTTCCATTTCTATATTAGAAACATACATTAACAAATTAATAGACTACTATTATATTTGAAATAATCTTCCCATAGCACTTTTGTTTGCGGTGATTACCTTAATCACAAGTATGATAAACCATAATGCTACGGAAGTTCTATTTATCTGTTGTGGTAATTAATTACAATCAGTAGGTACTGATTACACTATTTCGATGAGAACTGTCATAGTCAATTGTCCCATGTGCCTTGTGCAAAAACCATATTGGTCCTTTTATACCCGTGTTATTAGCATACTATTCATCAAAGTGTTCAGATACTTCTTTTCAATAACAATAATAATTAACGGACAAAAAATAAAAACATATATTATCTAACAATACAACAATATAACAACAATGAGTGAATTCGTTTGTGTTCGACGCGATCTTTGTGATCAATTAATAAGAGGGAAAAGTACTTCAGACCTCAAAAAATATTTATTGGACCACTTTCAATTTATCGGAAACTGACGTTAATACTGTAGTAGGGGTATTCAAAAAAATCTAACATCAAGTTGCAAACAGAAATGGACCAAAGCTCAAAGAAAGCCAGACAGGTTCGAGAGCCTATATTCAAATGTGAGTTTAAAGTACAATTGAATTCTTGCAGTACCTTAACATCTGAAAATTCTGGCTTGAACACTTCTGGTGATCGTGGTAGACCTACAAACCATATGACGAGTGCTCGGAAAACACAAAGAAACGAAAAAATATGGAACTGGTCCCGGAGTATGGAATGGGACATGTCCGTAACGCTTATGTGCAAGGTTTACGATCCATGGGTGAAAATGACGAAGCGTCGATTGTGACTATTATCAGAAATAAGGAAAAAGAAGAGAAAAAAAGTAATTCTACAAAACATACTAAATCCAGATATTGCACTTTCCTTTACAAAAGAGGAAGCATTGAGTATGTGTATTGAAACAGATCTAACCAAGCTCCATACGCGTACCTAAGAAAAAAGCTCGTTGATAAGAATTTAAGTTCTGTAGTGCCTTCGTATCAAATATTAGATGAAGCCAAAAAGGCTGGCTATCCGCCTGCATCCAGCATAACGGTGACAAATATAAGCGCAAAAATCAATCTGCGAGATCTCTTAGACGGCAGACTGCCGCTTATAAAGATAAAGTCAGGATCGACAAATTATAATCTCCGGGCAAAGTGAGTTTAAACAAACTCTACCGGAAGAAAACGAACAAATATCGGATGCTAATTTGTTTATAGTGTCCCTTGTACCACTGCGAATAGTAGACGAAGAAACTTCTGCAGTTATATGGCAGAACCCTACTTGCTCATCTGTTAGATATTGCAGACCAATTTCATTAGATTTTGCAAAAGAAACACCCGAAAAATCTACAGCGGTTGTCAATGAAATTGAAGCCAAAATTAATCAATTGATTCCAACTCTTGTGTCAATAGACGACAAAGTCATCGAAGTTAAACATGAACTGTTTATGACAATGATTGATGGGAAAGTTGCTCAAGTGTTAACGAACACATCATCCAGTGCTACCTGCGCTGTTTGTGGAGCAACTCCTAGACAAATGAATGATCTTTTAAAAGTTACAACGAGAGTTGAAAATGAAAATGCGTTTAAATACGGATTGTCGACACTACACGCTAAATATGGAGGATCATTTCCATAAATCTTATCCATATAAGATTTATGGAAATGATCCTCCATATTTCTTACACTTACTTACTTACAACTCCAGAAATCAAACAAATTAAAGAAGACAAGAAAAAATATGTCCAAAAACGTTTCCGAGAAGAGCTTAGTTTGTACATTGATAAACCACGTCAAGCGGTTATAGCAATGACGGAAATGCGGCAAGGAGATTTTTCCAAAATTACCAATGATCTGCAGAGATAACCGGAATTGATGAAGAATTAATCAAGAGATTATATGTAATTCTTCAAACTATGTCATAGAGATTCCCTATAAACGTAGAAAAATTCGGCCAGTATACATTGATAACCGCGCAATTGTATGTAAGCAAATATACTACATGCCATCTTCGGTCCATAAAGTACTTATACATGGTGCTAAAATAATAGAGCATTATGCAGTTTTGCATAGAGGACAATTATCCGAAGATGATGATCAGGAAGCCCGAAATAAAGATTACAAGAAATAGGTTACATCACGCTAGGAAGTGTTCCAGCGGGGCTATTGCGTAACTCTGTTGACAGTTCAAGTGATGATCACTCGTTAACAATGTGCATCATTGAACTGTCAAACAGCTAGTTTCGTATTGCCTATCTTCAGTGACCAACTGCAGTGACGTCATTAGCCACTGGTGCCTTTGATAGCCACCGTAACACGTTTTGACAGATGTTATTGTATCGATACTTTTAAAATTGCGATTGTGTAAGCTTTTGAAGCCGTATAATAGTCGATAAAATTTTAGAGTGGTCACAATAGGCACCGTAAATTTTTATAATTCACCACATTTCCACCGTAGTTTGTTAGTCACTTGTGTGATACGTAATACCAATTTTATGAAATTGTCAGTTGATAACTAAGTTTAGTGTGCAACGAATGCTAGTTGTCAACTATTATTGAAAAAGTTAGCCAATATCCCCCCTGATCAGCAACAAACGAAGACGTTCTGCATATTTTGTTATATACATCTGATCCTTATATATCTAGCTTAAATGTACCAAGTTTTCTAATATCCAAAGAATTGTTTGACGAAGCTAAAGAATTGTTGGTAATAGAACGTGATGAATAGGATAAGCGCTAATTTTTTTTTTTTTTTAATCATGTAACTGTTTGTTTAATAATAATAATTTAGTTTTAAACTTATTTTAAGCAAAAGTGTAACTTTTATTGTTATTTAAATAAAACTGTATAATGTTTGTATGAAATTTCTTAAAACTTTATCTTTGTAATTTTTTTACAAAAAATATATAATTTTTAAAATGATGATGTTTGATTTCTTTTATTGCCTAGATATAAGATATTCATAAATACGTGAAAAAAATTTCAAGGAGAAAAATCACAAAACAACAGAGATCGATTTTTGAGATGGAAAATACCGGTTGGTCCCATCGACGGGTGCAAAGTAAATAAAGTTATCTGCAATTTCGCGATTTTCTGATAGTTGCAAAAACTTACTAAATATTCATATTCTAAGACGTGGAAACTCGTCTTTCAAGTGTCAAAAATGCAGTAATGATAGTTGTTTTTTCAACAATATTATTGAAAAAAAAAGACTAAATAACTGCTTATTATTCACTTATTTATCGGTTCTAGGTAGAAACTTTTGTAACACCTATGTTACAAAAGTTTCTACCTAGAACCGATAAATAAGTGCCATAATTATTAACGTAAACATAGTCTCGTGAAAACCAGGCTTATTTAAATATGAGTCTTATGACATTGCATAGATTCTTTCAGAATTCCTGATTAGTTTGGTTTGGTCGATACTGTTATATAATACTTGACCGAGTAATTGATGTTCTTTGCAGACCGTACCTACTTGAAGAATTCAATAGGTAGGTACCTACCTACCTACTAAATAGTACGGTACTGACAGACTCGAACCAATTGGAATTTTGTTCTTCAACCAACAGTCACCAGTCCAGGGCCCTATTTAATAAACCTGACAATCCGAAAGTCCGACAATTATGTCAAAAGTAACTATTCAGATAGTTGTTTAACTACCATTTAATTCAAATCCTATTTATTTTTAAATACCTACTCACTGTTGTCTGTTTCTACCCATTTTTTCAACTTTGAATGCTGATTAATTTTTTAACTTCGTTTCAACTTTACCTCGAAAACTGAAACACAATAAACATCTAATTATTATCTAACAATACGT
Source organism: Mythimna impura (assembly GCA_905147345.3). Taxonomy (NCBI): domain Eukaryota; kingdom Metazoa; phylum Arthropoda; class Insecta; order Lepidoptera; family Noctuidae; genus Mythimna; species Mythimna impura. Next base: position 12,455,683 of record LR990357.1, on the reverse strand, counting down.
AAGTAAACAAGTACGTACCAAAGATACAATCGAAGTTAAGTAGGTAAACCTTTCTACAATAAAAATAGTTCTTCTTATAACGGCTCCCCAAACTCTATCGGAGGTGGTCAAGCGCAGCCGAGACAGTGAACGGACGGTCACGGCCAAGGCCGAACTGAAATTCTGAATTGCAGTATATCTCAGATAATAATTAAAATACTAGCCTTTCACTGCGAACCGGGAAGTCTTATAAATACTTGGGTGCTAAATTCAAACTATTATAACATACAACGTAGCATCAGTGGTCATATAGAACTGTTAAACGTCTCGAAGTTCATTTTGGATCGAACTATTGGATAACGGTTAAAACTGTGGAAGTAAGATGATGAATTTGGTGCTTCGAGAAATTGTCGCAAGGGCTTCGGTTGAAGCTAAACAGGATTCGGTTAGTATCTATTTGAACTAATGTTTGTAGAAGTGCTTAGCTAGATCTCAGGGATTGATTAAACCTACTTTAAATCATCTGTAACTAGGTAACCTGTAGGAACTTACTATCTCCATGTTTATATCTTCGGAAGCTCCAGTTCATTAATTAACATCCAAATTTATTTCTGTCTAGTCATTTAACAGCGATTAATGAATTAACTGTACCAAGAGAAGAAAAATCTAATTAATTAGTTCACTGTTAGCAGTTCTGTTTTCAATTTCGCAGCTCGTAGGTGCGTTTACGAAGTAAGCTTTACCAGCAAAAAAAATATCTAAAAATTTACGCTAGTCTTATATTCAAATAAACTAGTATAAATATTTCTCATTATCATTCTGCTGGCAAATCCCTTAAACCCTACATTTTGTAGTAAAACTAAAGATATAATCTAAATTGAGCTAAATATTTAAAACGTAAGCCATCTTCGTAAACTTGACTCAGCCCCCTAGCGCCGAATGACAGAATTAAATGTGACATTTGCGAGCAAAAACGAATGTTGTTTTGGACGGTTTTATAGATTTTTTTATACGAATTATACAAAAAGTGCTAGGATTATGATCTAAAAAGTTTAACAACAATAAGTCCATAGATTCTACTGTAACAAATGCCACAGAAAATAAAGATAAGTGAGGTTATCTCAGAGAAATCACTGTCACTGATTGATCACTTAAAAAGAAAACAATGCAGTTATCTCTAAATGCACCTTACTTTTAGATTATTATGTTATACAGTCGTCATATGGCATGTATTGTCAGCTGAATCGGGATATAAATCTCACCTGTTCTGTTATTATATGAAGGACTGTCAACAAGATCCTCCAAGAGATGGGAACATTAGACTAGACCCGAGGTTCATGCAAGCTGCTGTAGAGGCTCGTGGCAGTGACGTAGACGAAATGACGAGTGGTTCAGGAGTTAATGGGTTCTATCGACCCCGGAGCGCTCTTGCCCGGGCTATGTATGAGAAGCAGCACAATGATAGATACCTGCAGGAACTAGATCAGAATGAGGTAAGTTAAATGTTAGCTTTACTAAAAAAGATAATCACACTGACATGTTAAAGAGGATGACATGTGTTATTGGTTCATTCATTGGAAGGAATTATAAAATACTAACATATAAAAAATATACATAGGCGTGTGTGTAAGTAAAGAGTAGATCTGTACTCCTTACTTAAGTGTCAAACTTTTTATGGTACCTGTCTTATTTCATTAACTTAATAAGCACATCCTGAATCCTTTGCAGCATTGGGATGTTTAAAAAAAAATATATCGGGCAAATGCATTACTTGATATTTTGAAGCTAAAAAACCTTAGACCTAATAAATATGCTGACAGCTCAGTACTTTGAACATTGATCAATTACTCATTGGCCTTGGCTTGAAACTTAGTCACCAATTTTTGATTGCCTATTGTACATATTTATTTAGAAAACACTAATACCATTTCCACTGGTAATTAATCAAATACTTTCATTATTTTCATATGTAAAATTGTTTATCTTTTGTTGGGAAAGCTAAATAAATAAAAAAGTAAACAGACTTAATCTGAAGCATGTGTAATCTATATTATCTATTTGCTTACCACAAATGTAAATAAGACAAGATAAGAAAACATTTCAGTGCAATCACTTTTGGAGATACAATATTATGTTTCCCAAAAAATACAGATATAATAGTTTTTTATTGTATAGGATTTAGAACTTGAAAACTAAACACTGTTCGAATGAGCAGTGGTGGCCGAGTGAGCAGTGGTGGCCGAGTGGTAACGGCTCCGACTTACGAGTTGTAGGTCGCGGGTTCAAACCCAGCCAGGCGCATTACTTTGTGTAATTTATTTCATCACCACTGCTCTCAAAACGGTGAAGGAAAACATCGTGAGGAAACCGGCATGTCCTAGAACCAAAAATTCGAAGACATGTGACATTCACCAACCCGCACTGGGCCCGCGCGGTGGATTATGGCCCATACCCTCTCCTAGAGAGGAGGCCTGAGTCCCAGCCGTGGGAACATTAAAAGGCTGATTATGCTATGCTATGCTATTATGTTTGAAGTGCTTAACATTTATATTTTCGATTTGTTTTGCTATTCATCAACTACAAATTTTTATTATGTATGTATTTTAGAACTCTAAGTTAACTTGCTTTGAAAATGCTTAAGTGGATAAGTCTGCAAGTTATATAAGTTCCTTCAAAAAAATATGAAAAAATAAATTAGTTTTAGGTGAACCATGCACATAATTCCATGTAAATAAAACCAGGTACATATTTTTTTTTAATTTTGATGAAATCATGTAAATTTTTAAATTGTATTGGTTGTATTTCTCAGTATGGAAACATACTATGAAATATTGAATGGTCGAAGCATGTATACATATACACTTTATTTTTATTAGTTTACTAGCTTTTGCCCGCGGCTTCGCTCCCGTCAACTGACTACTATATCCAACTCTACCCAACTCTACCCTACACTACCCTACTCTACCCTACTCTACCCTACTCTACCCTACTCTACCCTACTCTACCCTACTCTACCCTACTCTACCCTACTCTACCCTACTCTACCCTACTCTACCCTACTCTACCCTACTCTACCCTACTCTACCCTACTCTACCCTACTCTACCCTACTCTACCCTACTCTACCCTACTCTACCCTACTCTACCCTACAATAAAAAAAAAAAAAAAAAAAAAAAAAAAAAAGTAAAGTAAAGTATCCTATGTCCGTCTCCTGGTTCTAAGCTACCTCCCTGCCAATTTTCAGCTAAATCGGTTCAGCCGTTCTTGAGTTATAAGTGAAGTAACTAACACGACTTTCTTTTATATATATAGATTATGTTAATTTAATAATATAAGTATAAGTACCTACCTAATTGTAATTAAACTTCTATCAATTTCAAATAGGTATCTATACTGGAACTGGTAGAGGCATAGAATGCCTTGTTGCATTAAGTCTACCTACGTAGGTACCATACTGTACCTACATAAAGTTTAAATAAGTAAAAATGGCCCTTGCAATATTTTTCGCTATTTTTGTGTCCTATGCAACTTAACCAAATTCCTTAAATATTTGATAGTTATTTAACAAACGTTAATTGATTGGCATAATCAGCCTTTCAATTTCCCACTGCTGGGACTCAGGTCTCCTCTCTAGGAGAGGGAATGGGCCGTAATCCACCACGCGGGCCCAGTGCGGGTTGGTGAATGTCGCATGTCTTCGAATTTTTGGTTCTAGGTCATGCCAGTTTCCTCACGATGTTTTCCTTCACCGTTTTGAGAGCAGTGATGATGAAATAAATTACACACAGTAATGCGCCCGGCTGGGTTTGAACCCGCGACCTACATTCGTAAGTCAGAGCCGTCACCACTTGGCCACCACTGCTCGGTCATATTGATTAACAGAATGATAATAATTATAATTCGACTGGCCTGATAATATAATTCGACTGGCCTGTTGGTCTAGTGGTTAGTGGCCCTGAACTGTTAAAGGGATGAGGAGCTGTTGGAGGGCTCTTTCTCGCTCGCACGACTTACATTTTAACACGCCATGGTAAGGCCCCTGGTGTTGATGTCAGCAAACCGTAGGGGCCCAGCAACCTACTGGGGCCATGGGTTCGCTTCTGAAAGGAAAACCTGGGGCCCTGGAATGAAAGGCAAAGAAGGAACAGGAATTGGTTTTTAGCCAGTAAAAGTCTGGCACACCCTTGCGGTCCGCCCAAGAGCGCGAGATGTCATTGGATGATTTTCCCACCTAAAAAAAGGGGCTCTGGTGTTTTTTCTTCAACTGGTAGAGGGTGTCTATTACGCTGAGCTACTCGTGAAGCTCCGATTGTTGGCCCTTTGAGAAAAGGCTGTTATTCGTCTTCAATGATACCTATAACAACTTGTCATTTCAACTCAGCCAAGTTACGACCGTTTCGTTTCGATTCTCTTTCGTCGATCGCCTCGAGTCAGCCACGCCTCCTATTCCTTTGTTCTGAACACGTGACTGAGCGTTGAGATGACGTAGGCCTGCAGTAGTAGCGTATCGTAAATAACGTAGAATGTCGTAGTGTATTGTTTATTAGGTCTTAAATAAAAAAATAAAAAGTCAAAATTGTTTGTGTCTTAAAAAAAAATTGTGGTCAGCATACCTAGAACGAATATTAGGCAGACCTACAGAACATTCCCCCCTCAAAATTTCAGGCCATTGTTATTGGAAGGTAGCTTACGCATGATGGGCACAGTGGCGGTTAGATCTCTACCTCCTATTGTTTTCAATAGTGCCGTCATCCCTTTTAGCCCTAGTGTAAAGGATCTCGGTTTGCATCTTGACTCGACGCTTGGCTGGCAAAGTCAAGTTTCTAGTATTTGTCAAAAAGTCAACGGGACTTTGCAGTGTCTGTATATCGTCCGAGGAACTTTTTACCTGCAGAGACGAAGACAATGCTTGTGCAGACTTTGATTTTTCCTATTATAGACTATAGTGACGTTTGTTACTTTGACCTGAACGCGGTCTTGCTGGATAAGCTCGATAGACTTCTTAAAAACTGCATCCGGTTCATATTTAACCTGAGGAAATATGATCATGTGTCGAACTTCAGGTCTGAGCTCAAATGTTTGCCTATTCACCAGAGAAGAACTTTGCGCGCTTTGACTACACTTTTCTCTCTGCTCAACTCTCCCACGCCTCCATCCTATCTCATAACTCTTTTTCAATATCTATGTTCTTCACACGCAAGGAATCTGTGTTCTTCTAACAAGCTCCTACTGCTCTGTCCTTCTCATACTTCTGGTTTTGTCCATTCTTCCTTCTATATACAGTCCCTTCTTCTGTGGAATACGCTTCCTCTCGATATCAGGACGGCCAAAAGTTGGTATGCGTTTAAGCGGAAGTTGCGGAATCATTTTCCCCACCAATAGCAGAATCGTCTCAAAACTTCTTTCCTTACTTTATATTAATATATATATATGTGTATTTTAACTATATGTATACTTTTTTACTGTTGTTTTTTTATATAAAATTCTCTTTTTATGCCCCTACCATATTTCAATTTCGTATCCAGAGCCTTTCTCGGACGTCAAAAATCCGATGTTGTTGATGAACAGAATAGGATTTTTAACCAATTTCTCGAAGTTTTTTTTGGAGGTGTGAAATCATCCAATGACTACCTTCGCTCTAGCACAGAATAAGAAATAGGCTCTAGGGTAGGCCAAGAGATCGTGTCATACTTTTACTGAATAAAACCCGTTTGTGTCCTTCAGTTGCACTTGGCGTTCCAGGACCGCGGTATTCTTTTCAGAAATTTCCGTTGTGTAAATGTCCGCCCAGTTGGATTGTCGGTCCTAAGCAGCCATTCGCTAAGTATTTATCAACTTGATTGTACCTACCTAAGAATAAACTTTTGAAACCTTAACAAAAAGACAAATCGGCGCTGTAGACTCAACACCATAAACTCGCCCTCTCAGTAAATCCACAGGTTGATAAAATCCGAAACGCATCCCAGTGTAACATATTTTGTGACTACGTTTTCGAGAGCCTTGCGCACCTACAGTGACGATTTGTATGACCATGATCATTGACAATTTGACACACACACAGTGCTAAATTATTTACTAATTTACAGTAACGCTTTTTTGCGTGGGAAACCATTAAAACATATCCCACTTTGAGTGGAGAAAGAGATAGTGTCAGACTTTTACTGACAAAAACTATCATGCGAGGGCCACTGTAACTCTTTCAAACAATCCCTGTTCCAAGTTCTCTAATCTAGTACCATTGAGTTATAACCCGTTGGATGCCGAAATGCAGATCTTCCCGAGACACAAAGACTTTTTAATTGATTCGCAGCATACGAAGGGTTCATATTCTTTCTGGTCCTCTTATAGGTACTTATCTGCTGGTACGTATTCGTCAATTAATATTTAAAAGAAAACTAGCTTCTACCAGTGGTCTCTCCAGCGTGATACAAAAAACATTACCTAGTCAATGTTACTCAATGGTAAAATATCATTGTATTGGTCAAAGATTTTTTAAACTCGGTCCAGTTGTCTATGAGTTTATTTATTACAAACAATAACACAAATCGTTCCTCTTTATAAATTATTATAGAAAATAGTTCTTATAGATACCCAACTACATGTAATATCGTTTTTTTTTTCCTATTAAAATAAAATAAAACTAGAACCCAACTAAGACAATTCTTCGATGCATCGAAAGATGAATAGTGCCATAAACTTTTGATTACGAATTGAACCTTCCTTTTCAAATGAGGTGCCTCCAGCCTGCCTTATTAAAAACTCTTCTGATTATAGCTTGGATGTAAGAAAGCTAAAAGTATAATTCTAATGATAGTATCTTTAGATAAAGTACTACATGCTGGACATATTGGTCCCAGGCGTCGTGATGTGATTATGAAACCCGGATGATCTTTAGAACGTCGTAACATTCAAGTACTTAGGTACATTTCACGAGGAATCTGCCTTAAGGCAAGGTAATCAGTAAATAAACTATTCCTTACTACATTTTATATATGTCCCAGCCTTCTGGTTAAATTAGCCAGCTAATTGAACTTCGCCAGCGTCCAATCGGATCCCTAGGCCGATAGTTAATTGAACTAAAATCATTCAACTTTTAACAACTAAGCGTTAGCCCTTTGAAAAGGACTGACCAAGACTCAGCCAAGTGATTCACTTTAGCATGTATTTTAATTATCGTTTTAATTTTGCATAAAAAGCTAGCTAAACCTCTAAATGGTCATCTTTGTATGTGTGTACATTTTCATGTTCTCAAATTCCTGTCTTATCTTAATACTTAGACTAGTAGGTACAATCTAGAAGCCTTAGATATAGATTCTCTAAACAAGTTTTCCTGTTGTGTCACCGAGTCTCGGACGATAACGACGCAACGTTGGTCCAATTCGCCGTTTGATTACTGAATCCAATTTTCTGGCAGGGACAATTCCCACGGTTCACCGTCGCACTTACTCGCCAGGGGTTTCCATACTAGACGCACGCAATCGGAGGCTCACGTGTACCTCCGTAACGAGGATATATTTGCGTATGAAGAACACGAAATACCTCTGAATTGTGGAGGGAATAAGACATTCAACCCGCTCCTCCCCCCCTTACACCACACCCCCCATACACCCCTTCGCGACCCTTTTAACTTTCATCTCTGTCGAGTGCTCGGTCCACATACTTTTGTTCTATTTGATCAATGTTATTAAAATGTCGCGGGCTTGCTGGATTACAAACATTTGACTATAGTAAAGCCGATTCAGAATAATAATGTCCCCTGAATTTCATGGAATTATTGCGGTCGATTTATTTTAAAAATATCTGAAAGCGAAGTTTCAGGATGAGCTATTTTAGTGACTTATTATAGCATGGATTACGACTTCTTCTAAAAATAATAAAACCAAACCACTTGTAATAGTTTCGTAGTGAAAAGTCTAAAAACAAAAACACGAGTTCCAAAACTGTGGTGGGAAACATTGGTCAAGCAAGACCAGTACAAAATAGTGTCATGTGATCGATCCTAATCATTGTTAAATCGCGTTATGCGTCCAACAATTGTAACGAATAACATTTGATTGCGGTCCGCCCATGTGTGCGTACGCGCATCTCCGGCGCACCGAGCGAGCGAGCGTCACACGAGATCGTCGCCATCGGCCGTAATCACTGCTATCCATTCTGTTAAAACCACCCGAGGATAAATTAGTTAAGTAGAAGCTTCCGTTAATCGTCGGTCGACGTCGGTGCCGGTCGCTCGCTCTAAATGGATTAATTTATACTTATATGAACGAGGACGTTTTCGGTGTCACGCGAGGATGGGGTGATTGTGTTGTGATTGCTTGCGCTTCCTATGAACACGTCCTATATTAAACGGCCTCGCCTTGCTTGCCGTGCCCGCTTGCCCCGTAGCCCGGATTGCTGCTGCCATTAAAACGTCGCATTACTCTTGGACATTATTATGTTGATATTGTGCTTTATGACCTCCAAATAGAGCTGTTTATTTAAATCTGTGTAAATCACCTGTTAACAGCATTCTTAATAATGTTCTATTTATTTGCTGTAATTGAATTTTATCACCATTACGTTCCCATAACATGCTTACGCTACATAATGGTTAGGAAGTTTATTCGGTGTAATGTAGCGTCTTTACATTGGAATACTTAATGGAAAATTTAAGAATTGCTATTCTTAAATTTTATGTATTTCTTGAAGCACCACTTAAGATGTTTCTCTAGTACCTATACGAACACTTATTTACTGCCACAGTGCTTATGTATAACAAACATAGATAAAGCTCGCTCCGTGAAGCACAGGAGGCGTGATGTCCACACACAGAGCTAAGACACCTGAGTCGCGCTGGGCGCATCGCTCACTGCAATCTGTACATTATTTCTCCATTGTTCGCGTAACGAGCCCCCACCCCCTCTTTGGGGCCACCCCGCACCCCTTCCCCCTGTCTCCTATTTCCCACACCCCACCCTGAGGCGGTGGGACCTCGCTCGCGCCTTTCTTTTATCATTCCTCTCTTTATTTCCGAATGCAAATAATCCTCCACACGTGTGAGAACCGAAACCATTGTTCTCGCCTCCCCCTCCACCCCCACCGGGGACCTTGGTGACGAAATCTTTTTCTACAGCATTTAGGCAAATGTACCTACACAAATATTTCACTTGCTTACATCATATCTCATACGAGCTTCCTCGTTACCGACAGCGTATCAGGAAAGAACATTATTTGCGTGCACTGTCACACAAAATACAACATAATGTTGAAGAATATTTTTGGCAAATATTTGATTTTCAGAAACAGTATTATTAAGAGATTGATTTTTTTTTAAATTAATTAACATGATTAGTTTAATTCGTTTCCAAACAAAACGAATTAAACTAATTACAATGATTAGTATTCATTGAACAACTAACATCAACAGCATTGATCTTAGTCTACTTATGGGTTTGTAGGGCGATCCTACAAACCCAAAAGTAGACTAAGATCAACTTATCTAATGGGTAGTTATCTCGGCGGCACCGACTATAACTGGAGTTTAGCGTTGTCTTGTCCTCAATCAGAACTACCTACAGTGAAGTAATTTAGACGACGACACCAAAGTGTAGAGCGACAGCCGCCCTAGTTGCCGCGACTAGAGGACAAACAGCTCGTTAGGCCTCCGAACGGCGGAAGGGTGGAGCGACGCGATTCCCAAGAAAAACGCTAAGTGGGAAATCAATACGTATTAGGCGCGATATCGGACCGGTCGCCCGTCACACCATGATGGATGAACGCACCCAAACTTTCCGCGCCAAGTCTAATAATGACAATATACAAATTGACGTCCGCGAACACTTCCGAAACGCGATAGCTCGCTGTCGCCACCGCCACTCACGTTATCACACAAACATGAAAAAAACTGATCGCTTTCAATTTCTGTAATAGAAATCTCAATTACGGATATGTTTTTTGGGTCTCATCTATCATGCGGCGTCCTGAGAAGGCGGTGCTCCCGTGTGAGTCAATCGTCGCGTCGAATAATGGCGTCGCCTTCGTGACGTCTCACAAGGAGTGCGATATTGGAGTGGATCGACAGGCGGGAGTCACCGCGTCTCTACATATTGAAAGCTATTCGGAATTTGCAAATAAATACACACATGCACGCGAGTACAGGCCGCGCCGCGTCCCGCGGTCCCGCCACCTCGCACACCACTCCGCTGCCTCTATAAAATTGAAATCGCATTTACTACCTCGCAGACACTATCATTTTGTTTGATGCTCAAAGAAAGTATAAATAAATTAAATGAGCCCGCATGCACTCTTAAACATTCAGTTTTATGTTTACCTCTTGTTCGTAATATTATTTAGGATATGTTATTATAGAGCTTTAAGAGTACCGAGACCTATACGATACAACTCTCGAAAGGTTAGGAAAGACATGCAAAATGCATTAGCGACGCACCCATCTGGGATGCCCCATTACATTTAAGTTTATCTGCGTATTTACAAGATAATTACCATACATCTTCTTATAATATAGATACGTTTATTTTTGTGCCAGTTACCAGTTCATTTAGTATTGAAAGTCACAAACTGAAGATTTTTTGTAGAAATCGTAGCAGTATGGGTTTCAAGTAATTTAACCTGTAGTTGGCAAGACGTTTTAATGCGATCTGCTTCCGTGGCGTATAGCCTTACATGAGATTAACTCGGGGGTAGTTGGAAGCGAGGAGTTAGGGGGTAGTATTTATGTCACCTCGGGGACGCGAGCGCTCGCCCCACCCCAATTATACCGCAGTAAAAGTCATAAAAAGACACCCGAAGTTTTTACACGAACCAAGAAGAGGCTCACGCGAAATTAAGAGGGGCGCCGAAATGTGAGATGAGCATGAATTTTTTATAAGCCCAGATGATGGTGCTACGTTTATGATGTCTTATGGCGGATAATGCTCGCGGTGCACGCTCGCTTTGTTTGCTCGCCTGAATCATTGATGAGCTCACCTTTATAGCCGCCACAAGCCATAACTAATAATTAATTACCAATCCGACACTCCGCCGCCCTTAACGTGCCCAAGTCCAAATATGTTCCGAGTGTAGGCCATTGTGAAACTTGAAGCTCATTGATGTCAACATTTTAATCGGCATCACGTTAAATATAGTGGCCATCTGCAATTTTTTCTCGACCGTTTCACTCAATTGGGTTGAAGTGAGCGTATATCGTAAAGTATCAACGTGCGCAATATAACTCTTTTGGTACAACAAAAAACTGGTCAACATTATTTCTTTAAAAGAGAAGGTAGGTAATGCTTTTAATAATGAATCAATTTACTCAAATCGCCTCAACGATCAAGCGATGCACAATTTAAACATACGAATTAAATAAGAAAATGGCCTGAACTACTGCTACTGTAGTCAGTGCGGTCCAAGATAATGACAAATATTCGTCGATATTATAATATAAAGGTCAGATTTATAACCAAGGAGGTCCGTTTGAATATTCAAACTCAAAATCAACTTTTTCAATTCGGAGTATGGACGTCATAAATAATGCTTTTATTTAATGCGATTTATGTTCACGAAAGCAGGTCGAAAACGACCTGAGAGCTGGTTAACGCAAACAACGATTTTCGTTTTGTTCACGCTTGTATGAAACAATACATTCTCACGTTTAATTTCTTTCGGGTCTTAACAATTGATTCTTTTACGAGTGTGTTTATTGAGCTCACTCGAAATGCGTTAATTTCAATTGTGATTTTCGATATTGCAACTTGTATATGGGTAGATAGATGTGACGTCATGGAAAGCCTGCATTAGTGGTTTAAAATTTTTCTAGGGCATATGCAATAAAAATCTAGCGCAGTCGATGGCATAATGTGTCCGATGCCCCGCCGCCGGGTATGAGATAAAGAGCCTCTACAGGACACAATTCGATGTATAATTCATATTGTGAAAACACTTACATTAATAACGCGTTGCGTATCGCTCTCCACTCCATGTTTGTAGTCGCTACTTTCATGTGTAGAGAGACGTATTAAAAATCGTAATGAGTTTAACTTGTACATCAGCGCTGGTAATAAGATCCATTTGCTAACTAACACTAACACGAAATATTAAATTATCAAGGTATCTTTGAATCTAAGAGTACTGTTTGTAATTTTATTAAGCAAATTTATTTTACTTAGAAAATAAAGTTGTCATAAATTTTACTTGTATCTCTGTTTCCATTTGCCAGTTGTAATTGGCAATTACAGTGCGATTGTTTTGAATATCTTGATGTTTAGATTGCTTAGAACAAATTTTGTTATTCGATTGATTGTTATGTATCTTTACGTCTCGTTTCAATTTTAACATTTTGTTACAAAGCCTTACTAAACTTTGGTCCTTCGGGACGAAAATAAAAGTTGTCTTTAGATATCTCCTCATTATATGCAACCAAATAAATAACAACTGAACATGTTTTCCTATGCACTTATGCAAGGTCTCCCAAAACTACGATCAACTGATTATTCATCTCAAAAGTGACAGAAGTAACTCAAAGTTTTAGAGTGAGAGTAGGTAAGTAGTATACTATAAGTGCTTGGTCCGTGCGTGCGTGCCTAGCCGGCCTCCGGTCTCCGGTCGCCGGGCTCCGGTCGCGGCTAATATGATTATGACAGCAGTACGTGCCAGCCCAGCTCCGGGAATCCTCGCACAAATATTCATTAATCTTTCACGGTCCGACGTCCGCCGCGATGGAGATTTAATCAGATTAAGGATCATCTTTTTTTGCGGGAAAAGTCATGCCCTTTTGTTGCTAGTCGACCGTCGCTCGCACTTTTGTGCTGAATTTATGATGGCCGATGTTTGCTCTGAATGTAAATTTTATCTGCTAGGGAATTATTTTGTGAACCTTTTTCGCCGTAATATTGTGTTATGTCCACATAATTACAGGACTTTTAACTATGTTTGACGGAACCGAGTTGTGTATGCGTGTGGTGTGTTGTGTGGTAGACGGCGCCAAGACGACTGTGTGACCACGGACGGCCGCACGCTCGAGCGCGACCTCGCCACGCAGTCTGCCGCGGACGCATCTCGCTCGCCTGGTGCGCTTATAGCCGATAGCACCACTTTTAGTGAAGCCAACTCATTTCCCACTTATGTTAATGTTTAAACGCATTACTATATTTTAAATTCATAACACGTCCATAACTTTAACTTAACTGCCAAGCTTATTAATATAAAAAAATATAAAAACGTGTATAATGATGCTACACGCTGGTAATATGTAGACGACTCGCTGTTAGATTTATACAATTCATAAAAGTATTCGAAAGACTTCTCAAAAATGTTAACACTTAAATGGGCGCGCGCGAGCAGGCCGTTTGATTCGTAGATAGGGCGCGGAAGGCCAAATAAAAAGTAGAATTAAGCGCTGCGAAACGCGCGTAAAATTATTTTACCATTGTATGCAAATCGACGCCGCCGTGATTATTTTATTTCCTAAGAGAGTCCGAATATAAATCTCGATTAAAAAATAAACCAGTCTGTGGAACGTCTCTCTGTTGATAGGTGTTTAAATACTTAGAGCTTAAAATTCAGAAAGAAATGTTATACCTGTAAATTGACTCGTGGCTTTTAGTTTTATGATACAGACGTTTCCGATGTAAAATTACAAGCGGAGTCTGCAGACGAACTGAAAAGCAATAAACAAGAAGACAGACATACAAGAAATGTATGAATGAGTAAATAAATACACGAAAAGTTGACAACTGCGGGCCTTGCGGAGTTTGAGGACATTTACAGCTAACAAAAAGATCGTGCGTGCCAACCGAATGTGGAAATACCTGCGCACATTTTTGATGAATTCTACACTGACAGCTACGTATCAACTTGCTACCAACTCGAGGATTTGTTGGATTGCTTTCTTAGCAATCTAAATTTTCAGATTAAACTTGAGATTGTAAATAAAATCAAATTAAACTGATGTCGGGTTTCAAAGGTGAACCACTAGCGCAGACTAATGTTAAATACCAGCAGGTATCCCAATAAAATAATCATAACAATAATTTTTAAACAATGCAACTGTATAAGTCAAGAAGCTTGCGTCCATCGTAACATTCTTGACACCCTAGTGGTATAAAGCGGGCAGCCATCTTGGATATAAACGCATAACTCATTTATTAAAAGGAAACGCCTCGGTCCCGCGGCGCGCGGTGTCTAATGAAAGTTGGCGTAGCAAAAACGTCGCCTCGTCGAGAATGTGTCGCCCTCGCGTCGTGGGACGTGTACAGGCTATAAAAATACCGGTGGACCAGGCACCGGCCTCGACACCCCCTCTACGTTTCTTTTTCAATCAATTCAATCAACGGCAGTTCGATTGGCTTCTGACGGAAGGATATTGTGTCATCCCAAACAAATGATACAGCTTTGAGGCTCTCATCTAGTTTGTTCTGACGATAGCCTTTGAAAAGGTCGTCCTATAAAGTTCAAGCATCTTTAGACATGCGAAGTTCAGATGCAAGCCTAAGAATTTGACAATGTTTTGAGACCGATTGGCTATTTTTACCCAGATTTAAAGTGAAATCTAAAAAAGGAACTATTAAAGTTTAACACCGTACAACACCGGTGTTAATACATCTTGTGACTATTTACAAAAATAATAAAAAGCATGGCATGCTTCGCATTGGTTCTGGAAGTGAACAAGTGGCAGATATTCCGATAAGTACCCTCACTTTAACACAAGGTCTACCACAAAGTCTACAAATATTTCAATAGATTAATCTACAACCACAACCAAACCTAACCTACAAAGACAGATCTTCAGAACAGAGAAAGCTGTAATGAAGATTTTCTTCTCCCACCATATGCCCAAGGAAAAATATCATAGAAAAATATGACGTGTTTGTAAGAAATACATACGTATGTAACTTCAGTAAATCAATGAATAAGAAATGACGTATGTGGGGCCCGTAGGTGTCGGATCGCAGCCGCCATCAAGGTCGACTACATAAAAGCTAGTCACTTTAAAATGGAACTAAACTTAACGATTTTATTTGAAACGAAAACTTAGATACTGAAATGTAATTATCTACCTGAAGAGTATTACTTACTTAAGTGATAGTTTTTATGTATCTGTGACAAGAAATATAACATAATTGAATAATGAAATTTTTAATCGAGCTTTTCCTCAATCCGTCTCAACTGTCTACGAATACTTCTAAAAATCTTTCCCTGTCATTTAAATTATTTGTAGCACCGCTTTAGTCGACTTCGTTCTTTAGTTAAACGTGTTTTTTTACGGCCACTGTTAATTTCAGCGGACAATGGGTGGGGCCATCGACGATCGCGTCCGAACAATCGGCTGGCGTGAGCGCGCTTAATTGCTCTCTTTACCGACGAGTAATTTCCATTCCAACACCTTAAATAAACACTAGTTATTTTAACAACCTTCGCCGTCAAACGACGTTATTGTAACCTACAGTTGTTTTGTCGACTCGAAGTCTCGAACCCAGTGTAGGTAATCGAAACATATGTACAATTTGTATGGATGTAAGCCTGGGTAACAGACGTGCCACGATTCAATCAATGGGCTTCGTCAAAGAAGTGACCCATAGTTAACCTGAAGTTAATTTAACAGTCCACCGCTTGGGTGGTAACCAGCGACGATATTGTCTCGAAACATAACGGCTGATTTTACGATCAAATCGGCCAAGTTGGTGCTTAATGTAAAACCAGTTTAAATACACTCGTAAATCTCTTGAACGCGTGCCCACGCTGCAGATGACGTTGTGTCTCATCCAACTCCATTTTTTTTTTTTTCAGTTTTCTTATGTTGTAGGATTCACCGCGAAAAATTTCAACTTAACCGATCTGTATGAAAACAAAAAATATTACGGAATATCGAGGACTATAATTGTAAAAGGAGCCAGTTCAATTAATTCTTAATCACACCAAAAAAAATACAACAAAATGAATTCCTAATGGTGATTTTATAGCCCGACAAAACATTCCAATGAATTGTTAGTTGATTAAATTTGTAGATGGTGCATTCCCATGGTCCGGCTACGCGGAAATAATAGCACAAATGAATGTGAATGGCATTACTGCTGGAGATCACGTCGGCCCATAAATCCCAACCCCCGATAGAACAATTAAAAGACGAGTTTAAAACAATTACGCAACGGTGGCCCCCGGGCTTGCTCGTGATGCCGTAGAACAAAGATCAATGAAACAGCTGGGACAATTAAAGTGCTTTAACTGCACTTAAGCAAGCTTTAAAAAAAAACTGGATTCGGTGCTGTATCACCTACTTGTTTGTTAAAAATTAAATATCTATATTATGACCAAAATTTAACCTTAAATCCGGAAAATTGTCGAACTCAGTAAATGGAAGCTCATGTTTATCCTTATACGCTCAATGACACCTAAACCCAGTGAAGGCAAGTAATTCATATCAAGAATTTATTATACTTTAAGATTCGTCTATTGTTTTCCAATTCTCTAATCTTTGAACACGTGAACATATAAATCTGCTAAAATATATGCGTATCTGATAGAATGCTTTATTGTTTAGTAGCTTTGTCGAGTGTTAATCGAAATCAATTGTTTTGCCGCAATAAGTCATGCATAGGCTTTTAATTGAGAGTATCGCTCTTATGTATCTGAGCCTTGGGCTATTACTATAGTTTATTCACTAGCCAATGTATATTTGCTGTAGGTCCTAGGCATAAATCCGGTTTATTGATTTCTTAAAAATCGATACGATAGAGAACAATGTTACAGTTCTTTACCCGTGGTTATCGTCAGGGCAATTTTTTATTTGTCTTGAAGTGGTGGCAATACCAAACAATGGTTTAACAAGTTTACATTCATTTCATAGTAAACACGATTCCTTAAGAAGCCGGACCTCTTCAACCTTCTTCAGTGATATTTTCCATTAGCCTCATCCTATTTCTAATTATTTTTCATTTTTACCCCTAAAAGAAATAACCAGAATCATATAGATCAGGTAGACAACTTACATAGGTAAATCTAAGTCTTCCTGCATTATGTCTCAAGTACTATGATCGTGTGAACATATACGCTAGCTCGGTATAATCAATATTGTACGTCGTATATCCCGGAGGCGGCAGCTCATGCGTCCCGCTTGCAGTACGTCCAAGCGATCTGCATCCCGCCTGATCCCATTTTAATGGAGCGCCCGGCAAACAAGCTTCCGAGCCGCTTACTGGCAAATCCACCGGGATCCCATGCACCACTTAGCTCGCAAACGTACAATGTTTTATACTTGCTCCAACACATCCTAGTTCCTAGCCCGTCACACGAACATCATTTATTTTAAGGCTACTGAAAATACCTTGAATGATTCCCCACACTCATAAATTCTGCCCTTATAAACCTATATAACGGTTATAAATCGAAGCTTATTACTTATATCCCAAAGCAGCTGTAAATATGGAAATTTTATCTACTGCACATATCGCGACAAATTGCATGATTGCGCTTTTCAAAGACATCCATTCACCATATATCGGAGAATTGATGTGTTGAAGTCAAACAAAACGTCACCGGGCGGAGCGGCTGCTTTTAAATGGCCGCTGCTCCGCCATTTATTCGCACATTTAAATGGGAATTAATCTGGCATTGTGCGAACTGAGCGCGTCCAGCGTTAATATTTCGCTTCGTATTGACAATATGCTCACACTAAGGGCTTTGATTCATTAGCTGGAGGCGAACGACCTGCGGATAAAGGAGCTGGATCCCTCCATTCGTTCCATGGATGCGCCTCCGCTGACCTGCGCGCTAACGAGTCAGTCGAGGATAATGATCGCATTGAAGGCTATGACTGGCCGAATGACAAGTGTGAAACACAATCGGAAATGCAGTAAAACATTTTACTATCATCTGACCTGTTGACCATTCCGCTAAAATCGGTAACCCACATAGACAGTAAAATAAATAAGAAATGGATTCGGCCTCGATAAGTCGTCGGATTGAATAAATCATTCACGATTTATCTTCCTCAACAGGTAGATTTTTAAAATGAGGTAATTGTTATTCATGCAAATCTAACTTACACGAGCAGAAAATAAATCCTAAACATAGACTCTCATAAATAATATAATCAGACGGGTGCCTCTTGTCTATGGTATGGAATAACAAGGAAGTACCTTCTCGTGTTTTCAAAACGCGTACTCTCGTGTCATTAATTTACTCAAACGTATACAACATTCCATGTAAAAAAGTGTTATGACATGAAGTCTAAATATGCGTGATTCATACTTTTGCTCTGCTTCGAGTTAACTGATCCTTAACCAATACCAAACACATTTCCTCTCAAACGATTGTTTCATCGTTCACGAGACGTGAGAGCCGGTCTATAATTTTCTATCATTTTCGAACAGGACGGAAATTATTTGTACCTTTAATACAAGACCAACAGTTATCTATTAAAAATTTAAACTGAAATCTATGAGTGATTACGGTATTATTTTTTGTGTATCAATTGATGGTTCTTCAGGCTTCAGCATTCAAAATTTTCCACGATTTGTATTCCGTCTGGAGAATTTAGCTCGTCGAATGCCGTAGTTCCGATGCAGGCTATTTTAAATGTAAAGACGGCGCATTGCATAATCACCAACGTGATTCGCTATCAGTATTCGGTACTAAATATTTATTTCCCTCGGTTTTTACGATACTTTTTTGCCGTTCGTCGTAAAAATGTTTAGATATGATGGTTATGCTGTCATTTGACTTTTTCTAAACCATATGGCTTTTTAATAAATCTGTCGAACTCTGCGACTATTTCATGAATGATTACAGCTGTGACGTCTGTTGCTACGTTTACTGCACCTGTTAAATATTTGATGTCTCTAATTGTAAACCATTGATTTATTTCTGTAACTAAAAACGATTAATCCGCCATGACCAAAATACCTCAAGTTCCTCCTGCTGAGCTCAAATATTTAAAAGATCCTGAAGCACAAAAAGCCGCTCTAGAAATACAAGTAGCCGAACGCAAAAACGGTGTCTAATCGGATGAATAATAGTATAAAACATTGATTGTATTACACAAAATAAAGGCGGCCATCATTTATCGCCGCTCCGAGTCGAACTCACTATAAAATTGAATACGAGCTCCCGGGCTGACGTTTCGATTTGCCGTGACGATTGTTTCAACTACCGGTTTTAGACAATTTGGAGATCCGTGTGTTGCCTTCTGAAGTTGTATTTTGTCACTTACGTTCTCATTTGTCACTCGTCACTGACGTTCATTTTTGTATTTTACAGAATCTGATACATACTTTAAAAAATCACAGCATTTATTATAATTTGCACCAACATCGTGCAATTAAGAATCCCAATTAGAATGAAAAAACGCATGATAATTGCTATCGTACATTAATTATACACACCTTAATTACACACACTAATTAAACACTACTGAGAACCCTGTTTGATTGCAGCCCGTACCACCTTCCCAATTTTTTATACGGCTGCCGTTCGATTTTAATACAAAGACAGATCTGGCATTAATTAAGTTGGGCTGATGAGTTCGCATCGTCCGTCTCGCTCGCCGCTCGCCGTCATTACGGCTACATGTAGAGGCGAGAAGTTTTTTAATTCGTCATTATTCTGTGGCGTAAAGAAATGTTAATTCGAGGCAGCGTGAAATTAACAGCCGCCGCGTTGCCCTTTGTAGGGCCGCAGCGGCTGACTTAAACACACAACGGGTGACGAGATGCACGCTCCTTTCATACTACACTCTCTTATTTGCACTCGATTACTCTTTTTTGTATGCTTTCATTAAGAACTGCTGCAATGGGTTGTTAAACATCAATTTGTATAATGGTCGAGAAGAAGAAATTGCGATTTGCCTTTAATCATGTCATTACTAATATGTAACGCTGTAGACGCAGCATGTCTTACTTGAGATGTCTTGTCTAGATCTAAGTTATGTGCTTATAAGGAAATTATGCAACTTTTTGACGTGGGTATAATTTGTCGGTTGCAGACAAGTTCGATAAGATAGATTAGTAAAGATCACGATTTATTAGTACCTACCTAGCAATGGGTTTACGCAACATTTATTTTGTTTGCATGTTTTAGTGCGTTACAAGGAAACCCATACTTGACGTATGTTTCTATGAAATTTTATATTAGTAATTATTTATTTATTTACATAGGCCATTGTAATAGTTTAATCTTAGTAGTTAGTAACCTTCACAACAAACCACACAAAAGACAGACATAATTATTATGAACATCAATGTTGATTATTTCTATTTTTTTTTTAAAACGAGTTTCGGTTTCGGCGGCAAACCTGCCGAAACTACGACCGAAACCGAAACTGCATTCGGGAGTGCTCGCGTTGTGATCGGTCATATGCGGCATGTTGTTGTGTTTGCAGTTCGTTTTGTTTGTTGTGAGTTTTCGTGTGATTTATTTTGAATTCGGTAAGTTTAATTAAGTGATATATAGCATAAGAGTAGGTAGTAAACTATTACAAAACATTTTTAAGGCTTAAGTATAACCTGCCTATACTTTAACCTTAAAATAACCAAGATGTCCCTACCTATGGAGGAAATAAATTTACATGGTGGTGGTCGTCTCTTTAGGAGCGAGCCTAAGTCATGACGAACGATAAGCAAAATTCAAAATCTATTTACAAAACTATTATGCGCTAACTTTGCACTCACTATTCAACGTTGTCATGCTTAGACCCCACTGTGGTAAAACCTCAAAAAAAAGCCATGTTGCTACACCCTAATTGTCATAATTGACATCTACCTAGAAGGGGTCTAACAAAATATGAACTACAACTCTTACGGCTGACTTTAACCACAGCCACATCGCTAAAAATTTAATATGATCCAGAGACAAAACTTAAAAAAAAAACAAATTTCAATGTCCATCTTGACTGAACTGTGGGACTTTAATCATCAGCTAAACCAATGGTGTCAACTGGACACCCTTTGCGAAGGCTATGCCTTATCTGCAATGTCGGTATCAGCATTGATTGATACTCCAACACTTTCCCTCACTAGTAGGACCAGTTTCCAAAATAATTTGACTACTGTAAGTTCAAAAGGTTTGGGCACGTCACTCTTTGATGAGTAGTTGGAAAGATCACATGGCGTCCTTACCTTCCGCATGACGCAGGTCCTCACCGGACATGGTAAGTTCGGGAGGTTCCTGCACCGAATTCGTGCGGAAGAAACGCCTGGGTGGCGCCATTGTGTGGACCGCCCGGAGGACACGGTGGAGCATACGGTAGAGGTGTACTCCGCCTGGGCAGAGCACCGCCGTGTCATCGTGAGGGCGATCGGTAGCAGTGAACTCTCGCGCTGGGCATTGGTACAGGCCATGGTCCGGAGCGAGAAGGAGTGGCAGGCCTCGTAGTAGTCGCCTCCTTCTGCGAAGCAGTTATGCTAGCAAAGGCGGCGGCAGATCGCGTGAGGCAACGGTCCTCACGCCCCAACCGCCGCCGGGATTCCGATCTTGATTTCCGGCCACTGTAGGCGCGGGCTTGCGGATGGCGAGTAATGGGTGGCTCGCTGTCCGGACCGAGCCCAAGTCGTCGACGGCGCGTACTGTTCCACTCGCGCCTCAGGGAGATGTCAGCAAATCGTAGCGGCCCAGCAGGGTCGAAGCCTACTGGGGCCACGGGTAGTATGAAAGCGAAACCCGGGGCCCCGGAATGAAGTTCAAAAGGTTAACTGGCCCAAATTCACCTAACCGAATAATAAAAAATATAGACGAAAAGAAAAAACT
Source organism: Mythimna impura (assembly GCA_905147345.3). NCBI lineage: Eukaryota > Metazoa > Arthropoda > Insecta > Lepidoptera > Noctuidae > Mythimna > Mythimna impura. The sequence goes on along the minus strand of LR990357.1, from coordinate 12,433,987 downwards.
ATAGCACAGTTTGCTTCTTGCTTCTGTTTTCGATGGCGGCGTCCCTCATTGAAATCGAACATGAAGCAAAAAAAAAGATTAATTATTCATGCCCTGCTGATCTCACAAAAATAATAAAAACCAAAATTTTTACAAAATTCTTAAATGAATCGTTTCCTAATTTTATAATTCCTAACGATAAAATTTAATTTCTTATTTTAAAATTTCCAAAATTTATATTTAGATAAAAAGGATTGTTTTATGAAGTTATAATCATAAAATTTATAATTTCATGAATATGACTTTATTTTACAGAAATGACTGTGACGGAAGGACTTTCTTCTAACTATACCTTTTTGTGCCATACACTTATTAGTTTTACATAGATCACGATGATAAAATATGCTTTGTAAATTTACCAAATCTAATTTATTAATTTTATATGTTACCATGGGAGAATGGTCATTATCCTTTACAACAAACTGGGCCATCTCCTTTGCTTCAATCTGTAAAAAAACTGCCCAGTTTCGTAATTTTTATTTTCAAAATTATGAAATAAACTAGATGAAATAATGATTGGAATGGACACACCCTGGTATTTGTTTTCATCAGTTCTTCATCAGTTTGTGAACCGTTCATCAGCATAGTAGAATATAAAATAGTATTATCATCTTCGTTCATGACAACTGGTAGTCCATTTTCTCCAGATAGATCAGCGGTTTCTTCCTCTACAATACATGCTTCCATTGTTGCACCTGCTGCACGTTGTTTACAAACGAAACATAACGTTGGGAAGTCCATACCATCATGGTATGTATGTGTACCTATAAAAGTGCTGAGCTGCTTCTTGAAGCCCAAAATGAGTGCGCAATCACTCTCCAAACATTCGTTTGACCCGGTGGTCAGCCTGAAATCGGCGATAAATTATTCGAAGCACACTTCATCTGCGCCTGAGAACATATCTCTCCTTTTGCAGATATTCAAATAATATAAAAATCACTTAGCTTTCATATTTTCCAGGGTTCCTCGCCTGCTGCGCCAGCTGCGCATCTTACTTGGCCTTTGAGAGGTACTAGGGGATGTACTTTTCCTCGAACTGTCAGCTACCTATAATATATATATATATGTCTGAAATCGTACATAAATTTTGACTGGTCTGATGGTCTAGTGGTTAGTGGCCCTGACTGCTATGCCGAAGGTCGTGGGTACGATTCCCACCCAGGACAAATGTTTGTGTGATGAGTATGATCATTTGTTCTGTGTCTGGGTGTTATTTATTTATATATGTATGTATTTAGAAATATATAACCATGTTTATCAGTTGTCTAGTACCTACTCATAACACAAGCTCTGCTTAGCTTGGGACTAGACGGCGTTGTGTGATAGTTGTGAAAAAAATCAAAAGGCGTCTCCGCCATCTGTAATAGGGGAGACGCAATTAAAAGGCTTCTAGTTCAATTTACTATTATTATATTGTTAGAAACACTCTTTATTACATTATTTATAAATAATATAGCATTTGCTTAGTCTTTTCTTATTTGACAATCTCAATTCCAACATGTTTCGAATATCTACGACTATGTTTTTCTTACCATAAACCTTAAAAGGTATAACTACGCTACCAGTATGCAAGCCAACGAGTATTTTTTTTTTTTTTAGGTGGTTAAATCATCTAATGACAAAAAATCTCGCTCTTGGGCGAAGCGAGAGATAGTGTCAGACTTTTACTGACTAAAAACCCACACCTGTTCCTTCTTTGCCTTCATCCTGGGGCCCCGGGCTTCGCTTTCACACTACCCGTGGCCCCAGTAGGCTTCGGCCCTACTGGGCCCCTACGATTTGCTGACATCTCCCTGAGCCGCGCGTGGAACAATACGCGCCGTCGACGACTTGGGCTCGGTCCGGACAGTTACCGGACGGTCGGACGACGAGCCACCCATTACTCGCCGTCCGCAAGCCCGCGCCTACGGTGGCCGGAAATCGGGATCGGAATCCCGGGGGCGGTTAGGGCGTGAGGACCGTTGCCGCACGCGATCGGCCGCCTCCTTTGCTACCATTACTGCTTCGCAGAAGGAGGCGACCGCCTGCCACTCCTCCTCACTCCGGACCATGGCCTGTACCAATGCCCGGCGCGAGAAATCACTGCCGCCGATCGCCCCCACGAGGACACGGCGGTGCTCTGCCCAGGCGGGGCACACCTCTACCGTATGCTCCACCGTGTCCTCCGGACGGTCCACACAATGGCGGCACCCAGGCGTTTCTTCCGCACGAATTCGGTGCAGGAACCTCCCGAACTTACCATGTCCGGTGAGGACCTGCGTCATGCGGTAGGTAAGGACGCCATGTGGTCTTTCCAGCAAGCCAACTAGTATGTGACCTTCTTAGACGCCACAATATTAGAGTAAAGTAGAGTAGTTTTTATTCAGAGTTTCAAAATTCATTTTAATACTTATTACCAAGGTATTTAAGTGACAAGTACAGTTAGATTCTTACCTACATCCTTAATTGTTTCTTTTTAATAAAATTAACACACTTATAATTAAATGAGCAGGTACCTACTTACATAGGTACCTACCTAATTGTCCGTTATTGTAATCATTATAATAACGTTTTCTTTATTTTTTCCTCAAAACATGCAGTTTCGGCCGAAACTGGAACTGTTGCCGAAATTCGGCAACAGGGGTAAAAACCAGTTTCGGTCGGACACTAATTTCTGTTATAAATTACCACATTTCAAATAAAGCACTATTTGCCTTGGTGACAGATATACATATGTGTTGATTTCATTTAAGTAATGTATATTTAATATTTTGCAATCAAATTTCATTTCATCAAATCCATTTGTTCCGATCGTAATTTCTTATTTGATATTTTTTTATTATTATTTAATTTATATTCTTGTAATTTCTATTTAAAATGTAATTGATTTCATTGTATTCTTTTTTTTTTTAATTTAACTCACTGACATGTCACAATGTAATTTATTTCAATGCAATATTCAATTGATGTCAATGCATTTTTTTTAATTAGGTTCAATGTAATCTAAGTTTATTATTTTTATGTGATCACGATTGTTTTTATAATTTACTATACAAGTGCTGTGCACGCCTATATGTGACAAATTAATATTTTTTTTCTTCATTTGCATTTTGTTATTTTTTTTAATGATTTGAACCATTGGTGACCATTGGTGTGTCAATGTTACCGGCAATCTGTATAATCCGGTATTCTATACAATACCTAGGCTATATATAAAGTACCTAAAACGTGTAGGTAATGTATGAAATATTATTTATTTTATATTTTGCCTAGGTATTCTATACAACACCGAATGCGCAGCCGGTATGTGTGTAAAAGATGAGAGCAGGGAAGGAAGTGACGTAATTTTAGGGAACCCCGACACGGATAGATTATGTTGTAGGCTTTTTTTATAACCACCCGGAAATAGAAACCTTAGATAGGTACTTTAAACCCCGCAGTCAGAAATAGGACCTGAGTACTTGTAAGCAAATTACATTATGCTAGTTATGGCCAGAAGAATTTTAATTTCACGTTAATTTTATTATGTAAGTACAAGAACTTAGGTCCTATTTCTGACCACGCTGGACCAGCAGGTACTCTATACAATCCCTAGGAATTGTATACATTAAGTACTTAGGTATAGTATGTAATAGACGTTAATATTATGAATATTTTATTTATAATATTTCATACATTGCCTGAACACCCAGGTATTCTATACTTTGCCTATTGTATAGAATACCTGAACTATACAGATTGCCGGTAACATCAATATATAAATAAAAAATCAATTAAGTTTTTCAAACGGATATTTCAGAATGCTTATTTGAACTGCCACGCTCTCTTGTTCGAAGTGAAGCGAGCTTTTTCCTTTGAAATGCGTAAATGTCATCTATTCTCGCTTCCACGAAAATAGTGGATGCACTGCATAGACCAAGATCCAAGAGCTGTCTGACATAACTTATTTTCACATGGATGAAACCTTAGGTTCTCAGTAGCGTCTCATGTGCTTTGAATACCTGTGTGCTTGTGGAGCCCCTCCTTGGAGCCCCTGGGCAGGTACCAGGTGAGAAAGGGAACTAAAAATAACGAGTTACTTAATTGTATAATTATGGGTGATTTTTATAAATGTTTTGTAGAATATTATTTTAAAGTAGTATCATAAGTGTCAAACACTTTCTATGGACCAAAACTTCTGTCAGACACTTTAAAGCTCAAATAAATAAATGAACTTTTCTTATTTTTACATGTCTGATTTTTAAATATGTTATTAAGGTAACTATTACAAAGTTATATTTCAGTAGTCAGACTAATTGTAGTGACAAATTGTAGACCCTTATAGGCTGCCCGTGTGAATTTATTCTGACTGTCGGTTGTAAACGGTGTGTTCATTTTAGCTTTTGTAAAACAACAACAAACAACATAATGCGCCTACATGTTACTTTTAAGGGCTCATAGATTCAATGTACCTGTCAAACTTTGGACACATCTTAGTACCAAATTACTAATTATTGTAGGATTTTCAGCAATTAAGTCATCTTCATCGCAGAGAAACTGAAGTTCCCGATTTAACTTTACCTGAAAAGATCCGTCGAAGAAATATTTCACCATTAAACGTCAAAATTTAACTTCATACGACATTTAGAGTCCAGATATGACAGCATACATATAGCACATACGACATCATAATTTCAGCCGAAAGAAGTCCACTGTTAGACATGGATGCCTCTCCCAAGTGTCGCCACAACGGACCACCAGATCATCGGTCCACCTTGTGGTAGGCTTCCCACACTGATTGACCAACGCTGCGTCTTCCGGTACGCGCACAGCATACTCACACCAAGATTTTGTTACAGTGGTACCGCGTGAACAAAGACCGACTGAGTCCAGACCTAATCAAGAAGTTTGTGCAGCTGTACCCAGATGAAGAAACCAAGGAGTTCCTCTCAGCTTCCATCGACAAATCCTCCTGGGTGTGGACGCAGATCTGGTACCTGCTGGCCAAGGCAGTGCTTAGACACTTCTGGTCCGTCACTGATATTAATGGGTGAGTTTTTATTAAGTATTTTGTTTTATGTCCGTAAAGTTTCGTATCAATGCTAGAAGAGAAATAACTGGGTTGCTAAGAAGATCTCAAACGTGTTTGCAAGACTATAGAAGTAGACTATGTATCTTGGCATTGGACACGCCACAATCGCAGCGGTAAGTCCTGTCTTTGAAGAGTGGCTAGAGAGGCATCACGGCGTCCTTACTTTCTACCTGACGTAGATCCTCACCGGACATGGCCAGTTCGGGAGGTTCTGGTTTCGGATTCAGGTGGGAGAAACGTCTGGGTATCACCATTGTGCGAATCGCCTGGTAGACACGGTGCAGCACACGGTGGGCAGTGCACCGCCGGCTCGTGGAAGCAACGGTTTGGAGCGAGAGGGAATGGAAAACGGTCATCCCCTTCTAGGAAGCAGTAATGCGAGCGAAGGAAATGGCCACAACCTTGAGGAAACGGACATCCTGTGTGTAGTTCCACGCTCGCCTCAAAGAGATGTCAGCAAAAGTAAAGGGGCCCAATAGGGCCGATGCCTGCTAGGGCTGCGGGAACTTTTGAAAGAATAATGACATGAGGTGGGTTTCAGTCAGTGAAAGTCTGACATGACCCCTCGCTCCATTCTAGAGCAGGAGCAGTCGTTTGAGGATCTCGGTATCTTAGCATAGTAAAAACTTTTATATTTTGGACAAAAATAAATAGACGTCTTTCGGAAAATTACGATTTTAGAAAACATTATCTGGAAGACTATGATTAAATATCTAGGATACGTGTTACTGCAGCACACAAATGGGACTTAAAATCAGATTAGTCGTTTTTGATCTTTGCTTATTGAAGTAAGTATAATATAAATGTATTGTGTAAGCAGTTGTTGGCTAACCAAATAAATAAATAAATAAGTACTATAAACATACAAATTAACAGATTCAGAGGTACGTCAATAAAAAAAGACACAATCTAAGTTTGTGGAAACTATTTCAGTTTACGAAGCAAAAAGTGACGAGAAATATGTAGTGGAACACAAATAAATGAAAATAAAACAATGGATAAAAAAGAATTGTTGGCTGTCACATTGTCTTTGAAAATATGAATATTTCCAAATGCCCAGAAAACTCTTGTAATAAAACTCAATGAAATAAATACATTTTGAAAAAATTACACAGTAGCTGAAAAAAAATTCTTGAAAATAAACTGAGAAAGATAATATGTAATATGATTCCCAAAGCAAAATATAAAATAATCTAGATATATGATGATGACATGCATGTTGGTCTAGTGGTCAGTGGCCCTGACTGCTATGTCGGAGGTTGTGGGTTCGATTCCCACCCAGGACAAATGTTTGTGTGATGAGCACAATCATTTGTTGTGTCTGGGTGTAATTTATCTATGATATGTATGTATTTAGAAATGTTTATCAGTTGTCTAGTACTCATACCACAAGCTCTGCTTAGTTTGGGACGAGATGGCGTTGTGTAAAAGTTGTGTAATATTATTATTATATATGCAACTAGAATCGTCCTATCTCTACGACTCAATTTGAATCGTGGTTTTTACTCGCACACGGTTGACGCTGATGGCCGGCACACGCTACAAATCGCCGCTGCTCGCTTCTTGTGGCCCGCACTGGTCACTAAACGCCGATACTAAACGCCAACCCACGCCACTCGCGCATTTAAACCTTCTTCGTCAGAGTCCATTATGATACTGCGCGTATGGGTTAAAAAAAAGTACCAGTCACCACCGGCCACAAGTGGCTGTCGCGCGCTTCAGCTTCCTTTGTGGCCGCTTCTATCTTCTCGTGGCGGAGTTTGTGGCTGTAACATGTGGCCCCTGGTGCGGCGATACTTAATTGAAAAACCCAAAAGCATTTATTGCCCTATCTGGTAATCGAAGGTATTAAGACCCCACGCTTAACAGTCACGCTTGCGACCACGAGACCAACAAGGCAATCTCATCTAGTAGCAGCTAAATGCATTTTGTCATTCACGAGTACTTATGTGATCTTTAATTTCACATTCATCAGCCATCCATCAGGCTATGAGTACCAATCATCACCAAAGCGTTTGAAGGTTTAAATTATACGCTTTGGAATATCACGTGTTTTTCAAGGACGTAACGTAGATATCAATATAAAAACATAAATACTGACTGAACCCCAAAATTCACCAAATTTCGTGTAATTCAGTCTTGTAAATTTTCATTTGAGTAGTGTTTTACTAATAACGCTGCTACGTGATTATAATGAAATACTTTTTATGGTTGCGTACACAAAAAAATTAAATGAAGGAACCTTCTTCTGCGTTCTATGGCCGTGAACTAAGACAATCTTAAAGCAAGGTCCATTCAGCCACCACAGGCGTGGGCTTGCGGACGATGAGCAATGGGTAGCTTGCCGTTCGGTAGCCATCCAGACCGAGCCCGAGTCGTCGATGGCACGTAGAGTTTCATGCGCGCCTCAAAGAGATGTCAGCAAAACCGTATGGGCGCAGCAGGACCGAAGCCTACTGGGGCCGTGGGTTGACTTCTGAAAGCGAAACCCGTGGTCCTAGAACGTAAAGGGCAACTGAAGGGACATATGTGTGGTTTTAATCAGTAAAAGTCTAGCACGTCCTCTCGCTCCGCCTTAGAACGGGAGAAGTCATTAGATGATAGCCCACCTCAAAAAAAAAACAAGGTTCATCATTCAAAACCAAAACGGTTTCTTCCAACAAGATCTTCGCACACTGCCTCAGAACAACTACGTCAAACTTTTTAATTTAAAAGTAATGAATCATATCTTTTACAAACGATGAATTGCCATTTCAATGACGACAATGGGGCATTATTAAGTGCGTCCAGATTCGTCCAATTACGCCAATTACATCTCCCGGTACATACATACGTAGATGTGGGTGTATGTGTTATTTCCTCATCCATTGTATTGTGCCTGCACAAATTAACTAATTCGGGATGTGATTTAGTCTTTTGTTGCTTTTGCGTTAGTGGTTCTGTGTTCCGTTCGTTTTGGACGAAGCTAACTATGATATAACTGTTCTGACAGCATCAGTTATTGTGAGAGCTGTCAAAAACGAACGACATTTTCGGTTTCTTTTTAAAACTACAATTAGATCTTGCAATTTTTTTTTTTAATTTTGGCAACATTCAAAATTCCTTATTACTCCTGTGCTTATCGTGCATTCACAAACATTAAAACACACATTCACAAGACATCCAGACCCAGAACAACTCTGTAGGCTAAACAAATATTGGTTATGTGAGGGAATTAAACGTGCGACACGCAGCAATAGTGTTTAGATACATAATCATCATTATCCCTCTGCACTTACCCATCCGCGCATCCCTTGTTTTCTTCTTCTATTCTCCCATATTAGCTGTCACCTGGGCATAATCAACGCTTTCAAAGTCTAAATTCCTATATGATTAGAAGATTCAAAAAGTTGAGCTTTTAGAATCTTCTAATCATAAAAGTAGGTACATCAGTGGATATCGATAACAGTATCCATCCGCCATAATTGCATCAGTAGGGGCGTCCGTCCGCTGATCGTCGGGTGTCTATAGCGGACCACTAATAAATAATTTAAATAAATTGACGGACGAGATTTACTCATTGGTTGCTTCCGTCTCTCAATTACGTTTTATTTATCACTTACTACGCGTCGACCGCCGCAGTATTGGCCGAACGACTGAACTATCCAGAAACAAATATTTTGATTGCTCATTCACAGGATGATCAGCCTGTAATGTTTCCATTACTCCAACACAGGACTCCTCTCTGTACGATGTCTCTTGTATGATGTCTTCGAATATTCGATTCTAAGACGAGCCGGTTTCCTTTCAATGTTTTCCTTCACCGTTTTAAGAATAGTGATGAAGACATAAATTAAAGAAGGCGCCAGATAAATATGGAAAAAAGCACTATGATCTTTTCCTAATATCTGTGCGTAGATAACCAAAAAACAAACAATTAATTGTTTTTCATAACTAGAAAATGTAAAGGACGCGATAGATGTCGATTGAAGACAGCTTTATGTCTTTATTTCCGTTTTTGAAATTAAGAATGTCAATAAACATAGAAGGGCCAATGACCGTTATTCCAAGTTTATCTGGCGCCTTACCTTAGGTACCTACATAGTAATTCACCTACCTGAGCTCGAACGCATCCTACAAGGCTACAATTAGTAATTTGGGGCTGTAGCGATTGGGTCGCTGCTACTTCCAGTTTTTTTAGTACTTCGTTAAAGTCAAATGCGAAGCGTATTTACTAGGCGTTTGTCACAAAATTAATGTAAAGGGACAATTTGGTCGTTTCGCTCGCTTCATCTGATTCGACCATTAATATGACAGACAGCACCAAGACTTAGTGCAAAGTGAAGTGTTAATAACATAGTTCTAAATCATATTTGATTCAGTTATGTATGTATGTGTCTATAAGGTATTTGTGTTACGGATATTGTTACCTAAAATAAAATAATTTATTATTATAAAAGAGTCATGCATATCGTTTCAAAATAATAAATTGGATCTATAGTGTATTAGCAAAATATAATTAACAAAAGTCCATTTGTATTTTCAACAATTAATTACATACTTTATTTCCAAGACTCATCAGTAATCAGACACTGACAGCACAAATGCTTGATTAAAAAATAATAAAAAAGAGTGAAATAATTAAATTCTCTTATTACATGTACCTGCGTATGAGTTAGTGCCGTCTCTTTTTGGTGCCTTCCATTATCCTGTTGCATTTATCCCAGTCATCATCATTTGGTGCTCTTATGTTTTTTGTTAATTATTGTTGTGTTATAATTATGTTTCGAGTCATGAGTAAACGTTGCGACTGCAGCAGGATATTTTTATTTCATAATGTAACCTCGTTCAAATTTAAAAATTCAATTCAAAATATTTTTATTTCACGTAGGCCTACATGGGCACTTATAAAACGTCAGAAACTAGTGCACGGTTCCAGTTTGGTCGTTTCCTGTGAAGAAGAATCTGTAAGAAACTCCATGGTTACTCTTTTTAAAAAAGTGGTTGATGTTGCAATATTTCCATATTACAGTATTAATAGATATTATGTAAGAACAGTGTAGACCAGTCAATAATGTACCCAAAAGCACAATAAAAAAATAATTAAAAAAATGCAATTTCAAACAAACTTCTTAATTTTAACAGACATAAAGAGATTTATATATTTTTTATCGGCTGTTTTTAAGACAGATACTCATGCCAAGAGAATTGCTAGTATTCACCGAAAAAAAATCGTTAAATCGGCTGATATCAGGCCGTATTATTTTTTAATTATTCGATAGACTCGCACTACTTGACCACTGTCTCACCTGATGTACGATATGCTCGACGATGGAGCACACTTGCCTAGAAGTAATCTATTCACTCTAGAACAACCTTTGATTGCAATAATACGTAGTTACGGTTTATTCCAGAAATCCCCACCGACAAATCCCCACCAGTGGGGATTGTTACTTTTTTTTCCAGAAATCCTCACTAGTTAAACAATATCAGCCTAGTGGGGATTTTTGGAAAAATAAGTAACATACCCCACCAGATGTTGCTGTTTCTAAATTATTAAATCAATACGTTTATTAGACAAGTAATTATGTCAATACTCGCTTCTGCCAGCGGCTTCCCCGCGTAAAAGTAGTTTTCTCCATACTAACTTTGGACCCCTGTTTCATCCTCCTAGGGAGTAAATTTTTAAAAATCTTCTCTTAGTGCTCGCCTACGTCATAAAAGGAAACCATGTGCAAAATTTCACCTTCGTAGTCCCAGTAGTTCCAGCTGTGTGTTTATATTTCAGTCAGTCAGTTTCTCCTCTTATACTAATTATATAGATTACTAGCTGACCCGGCGAACTTCGTACCGCCTAATAGTAAGGATAACGCCATCTACTGGCATTACTAGAACAGCATAATTCATTTTATAATGACATTTTAATTAGAGATGGCGTTGTATTCGAATTTTTTTTTCGTTATTTTTCCTTTTTTTCTCACCGTTTAAACCTTCCCTGGACTATCTCAAATATTTCAAGACCAAAATTAGCCAAATTTGTCCAACCGTTTTTGAGTTTTAGCGAGACTAACGAACAGCTATTCATTTTTATATATATAGATAGATATTAAACCTTCAAGAAAAATAATTCTACACACTGTAAAAAATATGCTGCTATAGTTGAAATATTCCCTTAGTCTCCTTCAACCCGCGGAAAATTCCAATTAAAAACTGACTTCCCCATAACTCGTGTTGTTCCTACTTACTATTTACACATGCTTAGCTATATTTCATTATAAAATGATAATATTTTTTTTGTGAAAGTTTCATGTCGCGATAGCTCTCCCCCTATATTCCTTATATCCGGGATATTAATCAAAGCGCTATTAGTCAGGATAGAGGACTCAAGAAGTGTTACCCTATCTATTTTTCCGTTCGAAATGAAACTATTTTCAATGAATTTCATTTATTTTATATATGTACTGTACGTTTCCCCTTTGCTAAGATATTTTAATTTGAATAAGCTTACTGAGTTGCTGACTAGTGTCGTCGAATCCTTGGTAAGACATACATACGTGCAGTACTCGTACATCATCATCTTCCTGCCCTTGTCTCGTGTTATTTGGGGTCGGCGCAACACGTTTTTTTCTTCCATTCGGCCCTGTCACTCGTCATGCTATCACTAACTTCCTTTTCGTGCAGTACTCGTACCTACCTTATAAATTGATTTTTTTTTTAGGTCGGAAAATCATCTAATGACAAATCGCGCTCTTGGGCGGCGTGGGAGATAGTGTCAGACTTTTACTGACTAAAAAACCACTCCTGTTCCTTCGTTGCCTTTCGTACCAGGGCCGAGTCTTCCATTCAGAATCAGACCCTTGGCTCCAGTAGGCTTCGACCCTGCTTGGCCCCTACGGTTTGCTGACATCTCCTTGAGGCCCCACTTGTGGATATCGACATCGAAATTCCATTATCAGAAATTGTCAGAAATAAAAAAAAAAAAAAATTTATGACAAGTCGAAAATTACTTAATATATATTTATTTATTGAGAATAATAATAACATGTGACATCCACCAATCCGCACTGGGCTCGCGTGGTGGATTACGGCCCATTCCTTTTCCTAGAGAGGAGGCTTGAGTCCCAGCTTGTTCCCACTGAACATTAAAAAGCTGATAATAATAACTTATTCTTGGATTATTATGCTGTATTAGTATAGATATTTATTGATTGTGTAGTATTCGATTAGTTGCGTGTTTGGGAGTTATTTTTTTCGCACTTTAATTTAGTGACAACTAAAAATCACTTCTGAATTTCACTAAAACATGCGAAAAACGCCTGTAATTCTAAAGTTATAAAGTTTCTCGATAAATGTCAGGTAGGAGCTGTTGACACTTCAGTTTCGATATGTTATGTAGATTCCATTTTCTGATTCCTATAAATTTATAATTTCGAAATGTTTTGCAGTGGAATAAGATTTCTAGTTTTCAGTTTATAAAAATATTCCTACTTCCATGGTAGTTTAACAAAGAGCTGAAACACAAGACGAGCAAAGCCTTAGCACTATCTTTTAAACGAAGTTCTCAAACCCCTAGATAATCTTAGAAACTACCAAATGCATTTGAAAAAATCCTGTAAAAGAAATTGACTTCGATATGCACTAGTGTTTATTTTAAAGAGATCTTTTTCTGTGGCTATGAAAGAAATGGCTAGGGTTACAAACATCTGTACCTAAATTAAAGTGGCATAATTATAGCTGTGCTGGTTTCAAATCAGATCTAGCGGTAACATTTAATAATATGTACCTTATGATAAAACCCAATTTGATGGACTTTTCAAATACAATTTGATAGGTAAAGTTGCTCCTTGAATTAAATTTTAAATCAGTTACATAATTATATTCCTAGGGAAGAGACCAGGGAATATAAAAAAGATAATTTTATCCTGGCATAAAACAAAATCTATAACCGATTTTCTCCAAATAAAAAGGTCAAACTAATAGACATCACTGATTACAAATACAAATATGTTTATTGTTCCAAAAGGTAATTACATAAAATTTAACAGATCTCTGGACTCCACACCAGGATTCCCTGTGTAGTGGAGACCAGTCTTTTCCATCTTTTCAAGTAAAATAAAATTACAACAGAGAAACTACTATTAAAACAAAAGACTTTAAAAAAAAAGTAAAAATAAAAAGTTAACACGTGGCATAGTTTTGTGTGAGTGAGAGTAAGGAGTGTGAGAGAGTGTGCGAGTGAGGGGGAAGAGTGTGAGTGTGTGTATTGTGTTTAGTTGTTTCATTATATTGTATATAAATTATTCGTATGTATTATGATTTTTTTAGTATTTTTCGGCGTTATCGTAATCTAAAAGTTTAAGGTAAGTTTTTATTTGTGTTTTGCAAGTATAATTATCTCGTCATTGGTAAAATATTCAACACATCATTTAATTAAAACATAAGCGACCACGTTTCGGAGCCATGTTTTCACTGGCAACACGCACTGGTCATAGACTTTCGTCTTGAGACGCTTACAATGGGCCTCATCAGAATACTTAAAGTCACCCAAAAGTCAATGGAAAGTGCTATGCTCGGAGTTTCCTTGCGTGATCGAATCAAGAATGAGGATATCCGTAGGAGAACCAAAGTAACCGACATAGCACGAAGAATCGCCGAACTTAAATGGCAATGGGCAGGGCACATTGCTCGCAGAACAGATGGCCGTTGGGGTCGAAAGGTTCTGGAATGGCGACCACGTACCGGAAGACGTAGCATTGGAAGGCCTCCTACAAGGTGGACCGATGACCTGGTAAAGGTTGCGGGAGTCCGATGGATGCGAGACGCACAGGACCGTTCATTGTGGCGACACTTGGGGGAGGCTTATGTTCAACAGTGGACGTCTTTCGGCTGAAATGATAATGATGAATTAAAACATCTTTTGCCAAAATTTAGTGTGCACGCTGGATTCCACTGCTATATTTGCTTTAATATGGAACTTTAGTGCAGCAGCCACAATATATAATTGTCGCACACGCAGGGTGCCTGACTCTCGATATAAAGCATCCGTAGGGAAGCGCAATGGTTTCCTATAGGCTACTTTGAGGAAGGATCGTTGCGATCGTTCTGCTTTTAGCAGATGTGTCTTATGGGCAACTCCCCACGCGGTTATGCAGTAATTTAAGATGGATTCGAACAGAGCACAGTACACCATATTAAGACTTGCTTCATTGGCGACCCTACCTAGTTTTTTAAAGATATGCAAAAGCTTTCTTACACGTCCACTCACGTGATCAATTTGTTTCGTCCACGTAAGATGTTTATCTATAATGACACCAAGATACTTTATATAAACTACTTGTCCTAAACTAGAGCAAGAGCAATCAAAACCAGTGTCACCATTACAGGTATGCAATTTAGCAGCCAAATGAAGTGGGCAAAGATTTCTAGTACTGACACTAAAGTTGTCAACTTTTGTCTTCACGTTTAGTGTCAGTAGGTTTGTATCCAACCATCGTACGATCTGGTTCATACCTACCTCTGCCAGATTATATAGGGTGACTGGTAATTAGTGACCGATACTTAAACACGTGATTGTACTCATGATTACAAACAACTTTCCCAAAGATACTTTTTTTTATACTAATTTATTGTAGCGTAGCGCGCTCGCGTAAAATACCAAAATACTAGTCTTTAGATATTATTTTGCCGAAACATATACATACATTACTTACGTCATCGATAACGCGGGCGCGGGCGCCGCGCCGCTAACAGCTGATCGGGTGAAGGCGCGCGCGAAATTCAAAGTTTCAAACAGCTGTTTTGTTATTGTAATTGAACTAACTAGTATAAAAAAAAGTTTCTTTGGGAAAGTTGTTTGTAATCATGAGTACAATCACGTGTTTAAGTATCGGTTACTAATTACCAGTCACCTTATAGACTGACTCCCATGTTCTGTCGTAAAACACTATGGCAGTATCATCGGCATAGGCGAATATCTTTGCATTACTGAGTTGGTATGACAAGAGGCTATTGATATAGATGATAAAGAGTGTGGGTCCACGAACGCTGCCTTGGAGTACACCATAGTTGAGGCCTGAATAGGAACTGAAGTCGTTACCTAATTTGATAATATGTGTACGATTGGCAAGGTAGGACTGGAACCACTGGAGCGCTTTACCACGAATTCCTACACCTTCGAGTTTTTTAGAAGGATACTTCTTGAGACGGTATCAAAGGCTTTTGCAAGGTCTAGAAAAACACGAGTGCATTTGTGCTCATCATCTAATTTAGTTGCCACAAAATGTACAAGACTGGTTACTGCATTTTCTGTTGACCTGTTTTTGCGAAATTCCATTATAGACTTGGATTGTTAATACATTTGCACGCGATTGTTAACCTGATTTATTGTAACACCTTATATACCATATTCTAGCAAATAAAGATTTTGATTGATAGATTGATTGATTGATAAAAATAACAAGTTGTGAATTATACAACATTACTTCAACTACATTTTGCATAATTTAATTCCGCCATGTCCGTTGCATCATCGGACTACCAAACGTACGGCAATGCGCCAACGGTCGGACATCCTACCCATACGCACAAAACGTTTTGGGAACACATTCACTGTGCGTACACCGAAGGAGTGGAATTCCTTTCCGGAGTCTGTATTTCCTGATAGCCAACCTCTCTAAGTCAAGAGTGAATAGGTTACTTCTAGGCAAGGCGCTTTCCATCAGGTGAGATAGTGGTTAAGCGTGAGCCAATCAATAATATAAAAATATATCTCTTATAACATATTCGTACTCAATAATTATTCGGTAAAAAGCATTATAAACTCATACAAACGCATTTCAATCAGCCAGCAGACGAGCTCATTGACACTGGACAATAAATTCGGCAAATCAATTGGCAAATGGTAATATTCGGACCCGGCTATATATTGAAGACATCTATGCTAATGTCGGGATAAATTAAACGCACGCGTGCTTATTAAGACGAATTTGCGTGGCATCAGGGTCTTTTCTATTGTGAAGTGGACTTTTATCTAGCAATAAGGATCGTCATCGTTTAAGTTAGGGGGCTACAAAGGGGCTTAGACAAAACAAATAACAATAATACACAGCAATAATAACAACTGAACAGCTGTAATAATTACATCAGCGAATAAGTCTAATATGCATTAGGATTGACTTGCGCGTGTTGTTCTTTTTGTGTCAATGGCTCATATTTGGTCCGTCCAATACGTAGCAAGCTGGACGACTCTGTTCTGAAGGGGTCGCTAAGGACAGCAGAAAAGATGTGGCGTATCTTTAGACGGGGCTCCACACTCACACTGTGTTTGGATCAATAATATCCTACCGAAATATTACGTGTTTTTAATCGAAGGTCAGAAATCATCGAATAACACCTCCCTTTTGATTTTTACTGACTAAGAATTAACCCGTTTCTTCAGTTGTCCTTATCGTTCCAAAGCCGCGGTGACTCTTTCGAACAATCTCCCTTGTGTCTTTTGACATTTGATCGTCGTTACAGCTAATATAAAATCACTTTGTCTAGAAACCCAAAGTCCAAGGTTCGCCTTTGTTATGTCACCCCTCAAGCGTCACGTGTCTCCCGTGTGTTGAATAATAACTGGCTTATATCATTCTATTTTGCTTATTTTTAATTTTGATATCAGTAGCATGATTAGCCTTGTAATATTACCACTGCTTGTGCTTGTGCTATTACACTTGCTGGGACTCAGGCCTCTTGTCTAAAAGGGAGAATGGGCCGAAATCCACCACGCAGGCCTAGTGCAGGTTGGTGAATGTCACGTCTTCGAATTTTTGGTTCTAAGACATGCCGGTTTCCTCAGGATGTTTCCTTTACCGTTTTGAAAGCAGTGGTGCTGTATAAAATTACACAAAGTTTAGCGTTTGCCTAGGTTTGAACCCACGACGTACAAATACACGTTACAATTTAGACACCATTGCTTGATATTACTGATATCAAACAATTCATTACTAAATGTAACTCTATTCTGTAAGCTCTAACCTTCTTTTCAAATCTTTAAGACGTTTCGGACCATCAATTAAGAAATGGCGGTATTCATGATTAGTTCATCTAACTATGAGATCCATTATTAGTAATAAAGCACTCTTTGAAGACATCCTTGAGATTTTCAAAGTTTTCAGACATCCTTGTACCTATATGTTAAAACAAGCCAAGTTCAATGATCTTCAAAATAGAGTCCACATAAAACTGTGCCACTAACAGCCATACCAAAGATAAAGAAGTTATTAAATGTCCTTCTATGAATATAAAAATATGGCAGTTGGCTTTCTGTAATTTCCTTGCAAACCTAAGCGACTTTGATAAACGATGTGGCATTAGATTTGTGTCAACTGAAGACGTCAATGGACGTCGAGTAATTTGGAATGAGGTCACAAGTCCTCTAGAACAGAGACCACATCGATATTCATAATTTTTTCACATTTGGTTACGGGAATTGAGGTCTCAACAATATTTTGCCTTTAGGTTACGAACATTGTGGCTACAAAATTTTCCATTAAATCATTTTAATTTACTGTAATTAACCCATGTTTTACACCAAGCTCCTAAAGCACCACGTATCTGATCATATTATGCGAGGAAATTCCACGAAACATATTTACACAGTAATTATTTGTGAATTAACGCGATAAAGTTAAAGAATCACCACTATATGCAAATTTTAACATAAAGCCTTAATATTAAACATTATAATGATTGTTATTGCACAGGTTAATTATCCCGACCTTTTTAAATCGTTCAAGTTAATAACACAAAAATGCCATATAATTATTTTTCGGACACCATTAAATATTATTAAATTTTTTGACATTTCTTCTTAATTGCCTGTTTTTTTAAAACCATAATGAGATTCCTTATACAATCTCATAATTTACGTTGCAGGTTAAATTGATTCGATTGTATTACATATTAAGTTGGATTATAAGATGCAACCAATATTAATAAGGTGTCGATGAAACACGTTATAACTGTGGAATATTTATTGGCACCGTCTTATTGAAATCAATTTAGTTGAAGGCACGTTGAAAATTTTATTTAAGATACAGTCGTTTTGTATACAGGGTTTTTGGGACTCTAAATGGGGTGTTAGCAATGACACCCTTTCAAAATCTTTACTATGAATACAACCTTTTTGAAAGCAGTCGATAGCGATCGTTACCCATTAACCCAATTTCCCCCAGTTACGTCTATCAAGTTGTGCGGAAAACAACTGAACAATTGTTTTTCCACTCCCAGATCATTGGGAATGTTTATTTATTTATTGTGGCCAGTAAACGGGCGTGTGGTCCGTATTCCGCGGCGGTCTCCACTTTTCAAGCGGCGGTGTGCGATCGCTCGATAGTGTACCATTAGCGCGAAGAGTCGCGCCGGCATCCAATTGTGCGCTTAGATAGCGCATACAAATGTCGATCGGCGGGCTCCGTTCCCGCCTCGCTCGCCCCGCTCATCTGCATTCAATCCCATTGTTGCCTTTATTATTGGATATATGCGTAATCGCTAATTTATGGATCGCACTGACCGCGCCACCGTCACCAGTGATCTAATCTACGTTTGCGGCTTTCGGCTTGTTTACGTAGAGTGCGTTGGTGCGTTCGGCTATTGTTACCATTTCCATATCATGTTATTGTAATAAGCAAGAACTGTATACTATTTGCAATGAAGTGAAGTCTCTTATATCAACAGAACATATCTAATTAATGGACGCGATTTCTTCTGCAACTAATAATCATAAAGCTGTTGGAGTAGATGAAGATAGAAAATGGGACGTACGGCATTGAATGTTGAATCTTTTCTTTTGGTCCTCGAGCCCGCAGCATATAGCTAGATATCGATGTGATATCGTAGGGTGACAATAATTATCTGCAACAAAAAGGCGACAGGATCGTAATAGGGACTGAAAGGACGCGCCGGGCTCGCCGCCGCCGTAAAAAGCGCAAAGAATACACCTCGATATAATCGCACAAAAGCCGCTCCTGAATCCTACCTCAATGCTAATTTCCACTATCGCGCTCGCCCTCATTCATTTTCAATCGGAGGCAGCCTCCGCTTACTTCTATTTTTTTAAAGATCACATTAAAGAATCGAATATGGTGGATGTTTTTTTGCTCGGCCGGTGCGTGCGACGCGATTTATTTATTTGCGAGGTTTTTTAAAGCGACATTCCGGCTCGCTGTATACTTGTGTCTACCCGCAATTGGCATTTCGGGCTAAGCGCGAGCTATACAAAGTCGCCGGTTTTAACGGTTGTTTTTAACGCTCGACCCTCGCGCGCAAGAAATCGAGGATACAAATAAATTATTAATCGTTTGTCCTGTCTTTTATAAATTAAAATCCGTCCTTTTTTTGGTCGGCCGCGCCCCGTTCGTGTATTTTTTGGTCGCGTCGCGTTTCGTTGTCTGTCCTCGAATTTATTAAAAAGCTTAAGCCAGAGGTGAGCAATTAAATCTGTGACAGAAATTAATACGGGAACGGGCCGGGGAGCGACCGGTCGCAGCCACCTTATTAATTCACAGCTTGTATGCTTTATTAATCCTCTTATTATAAATAAAGACCTTTCAAAGACTGCCCAAGTTATTGTAAGTAGAATTTTTGTGCGTAACTTACCTTTTCCGACTGCACTAAGAAAAGAAACGTTGTAAACATAAGACGTGCCCTGTGTACTTAATCTTTGCTACGTGTTACTTCAGGAAAAAAACTTGAAGGCTCACATAATATATTAAAGTAAGCCTTCCGGGTTCGTCGGTCCGAGAAATTCATGAAAATTATCTAATTACGTGTGTGCGGAGAGAAAAATCGCGAGTTACTTACGTAACCGCCCGGAAAATTACAGGCATAAATCACGAGCGGCGGGCGCGCGGGGAGGGGATGATTTTCCATTCGCTATCTTTTACGTTGGTATTATTTTGATTTATTTCCGTACGTAATGAAAGCGTACGTCTCGGTGTTGATGTACCAGGTTTTTTCGTTTGTGTAAATTGCCTTATTGGTTGCGCGCATCGTTAATAACTAAGTAGCTGGAGTATAAATCTTGGTGATCATAAATTTAGTAATAAAATGGGATGAGGATTACCACAAATAGGTGTTACTTGTGTGAGGAATAAAACGGCGGACGTTGTGGCGAGGTGTGGCTGGAGGATGCGTGATGGGGCGGTGTACCCGTACACGCTCGTTAACATGGAAAGTGCTACATTCCGCGACACCGCACATTAGGCTGTGGCCGCAATTATGAGCGAGTCGCGTCTCATTGCGCGCCCCCGAGTCTCGCGGGCCTAGGTGCCTTGTTGAATAAAGATGTAACCGCTGCCGCTGCGATCAGGCAACTGCTTACGTATAGGCTGATGACGTAACTGGATCCATATTTCCTGTACTGAGAAAATCAAATTAATTACTTACTTATAAAGAAAAATTTTATTGCCTAGAGATTTTTTAACATCATGTTCCAAATAGTCCAAATGTGATCAATAATCCGTTTGACAAATGAGATACGATGGGCCACGGGAATTTTTAAAGAGATAACGTATTTTTGGAACGAATAAAGGACACAGGTGGGTTTTAGACACTAAAAATCTGACACGCCTTCTCTCTCTACTCTAGAGCGAGAGAAGTCATTTGATGATATCCCACATCAAAAAACCAGGCAAGTGCGAGTCGGAATCGCGCACTAAGGGTTCCATACAAACTTACCTATGAAAACAGTTCAATTACCGAATTGAGTTACCTACGAAGATTTATCAGAATCGCAAAAAATAATAATTTTGTGACGTAACTAAAAACTTTCAGTTTTCAGATTTTTTCCTATACTTGAGCTATGAAACCTTGCTTCATGCTAAATTTCAGGATTCTAGGTCAACGGGAAGTACCCTATGAACGAGTGTCGAAATATACGTTTTTTACGGCATAAACGACTGTATCTTTTTTGCGTTAACTCAGAAGTTTGATTTTTAGCTTCAAGGGACTGCAGACCTGAGTATATGGTTTTAATTTCAACTCGATACCTTCACGCGTTCCCGAGATAAAGGGTCTGACAGACAGACAGACTGACGGACAACAAAGTGATCCTATAAGGGTTCCGTTTTTTCCTTTTGAGGTACGGAACCCTAAAAAAAAGTTAAATATAATACCAAGGTACTTAATCCTTTCTCGAAACCCTTAAAAGACTATTTACAGCAGATGCTTATTGGTTGACAGTGACTCTGTTATCCTACCACAAGTTATTACCTAATTGAGTATCATCATCATCAAAATCAAAAGTTCACACACATCACATCAAAAGATTCCCAAGCGAAGGACTTTTCATCTTGTTTCTTGAGGCTACCACAAATATCGCTATAGTTAATTTAATAAATCAGAAACTATTGGTATCTACCAATACAAGTAAGCAACCATTAGATTCTAAACCTTTAGAGACATACATAGACACCTGCGTTATCTATTTCAAAACATATCAGCCCTACGGACGTAAATCATACTTTAATAGCACGGTAAACTGTATGTACAAAGTCTTACCCAAATTCCAACGGCTTGTCGGTGAAAGTAACTGTTATAAATATCACAGCATTCATTGTAGTGTTTGACCCTTAGGCCGGGTTCACGACTGCGGCGTTTTGTCGTCGATACGCAACGTTGTTATTGTGTATACGCGACGCAGGAATGCCGGGAATGACGCGTAATGGCCGCCATTATCGTTGCGCTAAGCAGCCGACGAGACGCGACCACCAGCCTGATAGCCGATCGCCAGTGTAGCTACAGCTTTATGCACAAACTACACCGTGTTAATGTCGCCTAGATGTTGGAGATAGTTTCATTGTATGTTGGATGATAGATCCAAATCTACAGTTGGTATAATTTTCCTCCTTAATTAAAAGATGTTGCAAAAACTTGGCCGGTATTAAACAATATTTCAGCAGTTGATAAAAAGATCAAAATAATCACTACAATGTACACATTAGTTTAAGTGAAACCAACTTTAAGAATGTTAAACTTACGATACATATTAAGTATCAAATCACCATCGAAACATAAATCCGGCTATCAATCGTTGTAAAGGCTGCCACATAAACCTTATCCGACACAAACTCGAACGGTAGACCTAAACAAATCGTATAACTTAGAACCAAGAAACAAAAGGTCCACAAATCTCTAACAGCAGCTCGAACATTTCTTAATTAGCCACTTTTTATTGAACAACAAATTCGGTTAACTTCAACAAAGGATTCTAAGAAAATAAAAATAAATTTGATTCGTGACGAATCACGAAGGTGTTTCGCCTGATCCCTCGTAACCCTTTTTGTGACTCTGACTAATCTAGAGATGGCCTCTGGAGGATTTTAATTAAAGATAATGTAACATAGCATCACGTACCTACTGCGCAACTGCGCCGTGTAGGGTTGTACCAGCGTCCGCCATTGTTCAATCAGAACATACATGACGATATGTGACGATGATGAATCAAGATCAAGGGTAGACTAGGACTGCGGGATTGTTCGGAAGAGTCACCGCGGTCTTGAAACACAAAAGGCAACTGAAGGGACACGGGTGAGTTTTAGTTAGTCTTTCTTCCCGTGTCGATCTGACTCATTTGTCCGACCAATATTTAGCCACCTGGAAAGCTCTGTTGCTTGGCTTCGTATAAGTCGTGGAGGGTGCATGTAGTTGTGCATGCTAGGCAGGAAAGGAAGTGACGCATATCCAAGTGCGTAAAGGGGCTCCACACTGGCACTGTGTTTGCGATGGGTCAAGAAAACCCCATTTGGCTAGATTATCTCTGCATTCGTGTCCGGTGGCAGATGTTCTGCCGGAGAGATGAAGTTAGCTTTAGTTAGTATAAGTTAGACACTTCCTCTAGCTCCACCCAGAACGGGAGAAGTTGTTTGACGATTTCCAACTCCAACAAGAACTTTGCAAAATTGGCCAAACAAATTAGTTACAGCTTAAATCAATTACTTAAAAACACTCTACATTACTTTTCTCAACTTCGCAAGTTGCTTAATAAGTATCATTGTCGCTGATACTTGCTTTCTGAAAACACATTTTCCACTTGTCAACCTTGTTAATTATAAAGTGACAGCCCTGCATCATCGAGTGTACGGCGGTAATTAGTAGAAAGCGCTCTCGTGCAGTGTGAATAGCATCAACAATGTAGCCGGTAGCCGTCTCACCACCGCTGCTTATATTCAATTAAAAACACAATGCCTCAACAACTGACCACTTCGGACAAGAAAACAACCTCGCCCATCTTCGCGCAAACTAATTCATCTCACTATATGGACCATAAATTATACGTAGCACGCGAGATGTGAACGCGAACTTTTATTGGTTTTAACGACAAATTATCCCAATCGTGATCATTGAAAATGACTCAACACACGAGACTCACATCTAACTGCTCTCGGAGAACCTTTCTAACTCATTGCCCAAAAGTTACATTACGATGGTCTTTAATAGTCGCCTTGATTACCATCTAAGTTGAGTGGTGAACGATTATTTCGGAGTCGGCTTCTTGATGCGAGAGAAATAAAATGTAGGCGCACGCGTCGCCACCGGGTTACGCTGTCGTTAAGAAATTACCGAGCGCGCCGTCGACGCCGCCGATTTTATCGATGGAATTTATCGTCGACACTGCTCGAGTCGCGCGTGCGCCCTTCCCTATCAATGCGCATACGATATATGGTCGTTTAGAAATCTCCAATATGATCCTCTGATAACTACAAAAATCTTCATCTTGTTAGATTCTCGTGAACGGAAGTAGCAACCTAGCACCAACATGACAAGCAAACAGCTCGAGTTGAATAAAATCTGTTCATTAATTTGTTGTCAAAACAATTTCTCCGATTTAATTTATTGAGAGCAGTGGCTTGGTGTATGTATGCGCGGGCGCAGCACGGTAGTAACGAGTGTATAATTATTGTTGGCCGCGGCGCCGGTAGCCGAAAGGCCGACTCATCGTAATTTGATGGCGTCGGCCGGCCCGCCCCGCCGCTGCCGACAAAAAACTAATTAACAGAGATGGACCACGAGATAGCCACCTCTACCTACTATGTTGCATTCGCAAGAACAAAATAAAACACTGTGAAACCATGACGATGACATTCAACCAGATCATTTTTGTGATTCATTTGCCCATACCAACGCGTCACTTTAATTAGAATCCAGTCGTAGCGTCTTAAACTGCATTCCTTCTTAGAGCTAGTGGGAAGCCAAACTAGACGGATCCTAAGCCTAGCATAGAAAATACTCAGTGTCAAATTACCATAGAAAACCTGTCGCTTTGGTTTATGATCGTACAGATCGTATATCGCTGAACGTTTTTATGGCTACCTACCTACTGCGTACTTAAAGTTAGAATACGGACACCCACGTGTGCGTATAGGTAGATGTGTTTATAGGTAGGTATATAATATGTATAATGTGTAAAACACGCGTGTCGGTTGTTGCCGGGCTCGGCTGGTGATAGATTGTCGTCATGATGGATCGCCAGACCGCCAATGGTGTCTGCCAGCCGGCCGACCACAGACACGACATAACACTCACTACCTACTTGTTATTGCTTGCCAGTTGCCAGCTTAACAACATTGGAAAAACAGAAATTTCATTGATTTTGATCACCTTATAAAATGTACCGCTTTTAATTAATGTCAGATGTGTATGTAATTACATGAAATCTCATTTCTGAAAGCCAACAATGAATGAAGCATGGAAAATTATTTGGTAGCGGCCAGGACACGGTTGCTCGATTTCCGAAATTTGATAACCAGGCGCGACGCGTCAACAAGTTGAACTTAATCATTTTAAATATGTACTTTTAACCCTGCAAATGTATTGTCGCTGACGTGACTCGCCATTGTTTGCCAGTTTTACCACCGTTTTATACCTTTTTAGTGAACGCTCCCAAACGTAGATATATTATTACGGCAAACGGGCAAACCGAATTCGTTACCACTTCGATCCGATGAAAACATAACAATATTGATGGTATCTGAAAACAATAAATTATGATGAGATCCACACCATTGTTAAAACCAGAACAAAATAAACAACAAAAACTTTCGAGAAGTGCTAATTAACGGTTTTTGGAATAGAATGCGACCTCGCTTTGATTACACAAAATATGATTGTTTTTTGGCGGCGCCGAAATCGGACGCTTCATTAACACAGGGACACGGCGCGACCCAAAGAAATGTCACGTCAAAATCGTTTTCCGAGAAGCGTAGAGCTACCGGAGCCGAAAGGGAATTAATAAATACAAAAGGGTTATAAAAACTGTGACAGAATTAAGAGCGGGCGCGTTAAAAATGGAGGTGCGAGCGCGACTGCGACGCGAACAAGTGAAACATAACGCGCGAAACAAAGCAGCCGGAGCGAATGCCTTAAATCATTTTTAATTATGTTATGGCGCGGGCGCGGGTGCGGGCGCGGGCTGCGTATGCGCACGGCTTGGGTTACAGCGGCTGCTGCGTCTGCGCACACCAATCACGCGGCTGCGCACATGTATCTGTCCGTCCGATGCGTGACCCCGTCACTAGAGCTGAGACTCGAGCTCCTGCAGGGATTATGATCATAGAAAAACTTTATGTACACCGTCTTAAAGGATTTAATTACCGTCATGTGCAAGCGCAGGAATGTTGGATGCTCTGATTTTTATAATAAGAATATTAACATGTAGGTAATGACTTCCAAATACAGACGGGTTAATCATATATTATTGTGCTGCGTGATTGTTAGGAAGAGTTCGAAGAGAAGGATCATGGGTGGTTTTTAGTGAGTAAAAGCTACAACCTGGGGGCCTTTAAGTCAAAAGTGAATAGGTTACTTCTTGGCAAGCGTACTCCGTCGTCGAGCACGGCTTCGCTTTCTATCAGGTGAGATAGTAGTTAAACTCGAGCATATCAAAAATTACAATTATTTGATGATATCCCACAGATAAAACACAATTTTTTAGATGTTTGTAAAAAATATTAATTACTTACCTAATAGGCAACTAGTGAGTGACATCTCACATCCTTGAGTCTACTTTTTTTCTGGGCAACAATTTTTTTTCTTTTGGCGCCCAAAATGAACTTTAAAGCTTCCCAGAAGTGTTTTAGTGTGTGTTGTGTGAAAAACAAGCGATTATTTAAGAGTCATACGTAACTCGGTGACTCATTGTTAGCCGGTTCTTATTTCACGGTAGCTTAACGGCTTGCTAGCAAACCTCGTTCGGCATAGTGCGGTGCGCTTTTTGATTCGATAGTAATTTCAGAAATTTTTGTTGTGATCGACGAGACAAAGAGCGACCCTACTTTGATTTGACATTTAGGGAAGTGTGGCAAAAAAGAACATGCGTTAACACAATATGTATTTTGGTCGTACCTACATAAGTGTGTGGGTAAATGTTATAGAAAATAATGCTCATATGCGTAAAACTAAACTGATGGCTAACCTAAATAAGGTCACGAAAATTGAAGCTCCTGAAAAAATTGCAAAAAGTTTATTTACAGTTTCAATGGCGCTGTTTTTGTACCTATCAGTTGGCGCCACTATAGAGTCTTATACGCACATAAAAAAGTTAAGTTAAAGTTGAATTAAAATCATTCTTATTGCCATAGAAGCGCGATAAAGTAAAACACCGATAGTGCCACAGTGGTGAGCAGTCATATTTGGTTCGAAAAAAAGGATTGTCAAATTTTTCTACCGGAAAAATAGTGTCTTTCTTTTTTTTTCGATATCTCGCATTAAATGCCTACAAAGAGCAAAGTTTGACCATTTCGAAGACCTCAAATTACGCTACATTAGCGCCTTTAGCGGAGAATTTAAGCACGATAGCCCTCATTAAATTGTTTCCAGTTAGTGTTCTCAATGAGACCATCTAGAAAATAGCAGTTTTAGAAACTCAAAAATATAGAGATTTTTTGACAAAGTTTCAAAACGTAGAAAACAATCCGAATCTCCCTACCATTAATTACATCTTATATTCATCACGAATCGGGTTTGAGAAAGGGATAGTGCTATACGGCTTGTATAACTGGTTATTTCTCTCACACCAGAATTATGATCAGTTTAAGACATCATGTAAGGTTGCAGTGCTTAAAAATGTAACTATATAGAGGCCTCACATTTTAGGGAAACGCAAAACCGGGTTTAAAAAAAAGTAAGCCTGTTAATCATTAAAAGGTAAAAGTTTTCTTTTTTAAATAACTCTTGTAGGGACCTCTACCTAACCCATCGGGGAGTACAGGCATGATATTATGTTAAGAGGGTCCTTTTTCACTCGCCAATCATCAAAATCGAGCATGGTTTAAAAGCTTGTTACTTCATCTTACGCCATCCAACGCGATGTTTGACGAAAAAGCAACGCGAAAAAAGAGAGATAACGCCTGAAAACTGTAAGCATTCGGTAATTCCGTGATTTACTCGAATATTTTACAAAACTTGTTCCAGGAAATACGTGTTTTTTTAAACCCTTCAAAGTTTTTGAAAAAAATTGTCGTCATTCAGAATCTTACTTAAATTTTCAAGGCTTCTTTCTGTTGTTATAATTTTTTGACTTTTTAATTTTTGAGTAAATAATGAAGTGTCAAAGTTCATGCAAAATAGCAGATTTTCAGAGGTCTTTACTGGATTAGTTTTACACAAATTTATAAATTCATTTCAATAGAAGCCTAGATAATATCCACAAGATACTGTTTTTCCAAAATATCTAAAGAAAAAGGTTTAATAACGTCATAATCGCGTAAGAGCGGCTGCATGAAAAACAGTGAAAATATAATGTCGAGTTGGATGCCCTTAACCCAACATTTAGTCGAAGTCGAAGATCGCACCGTAAGCACTCGAATACACCAGTCCCGCAACATTCCTAATGGTAAACTAACAGCAAGAGTGGTCTGCGTCCGAGTCCAACGGAACGTCTCCTATTGTGACATTGTACTGCAAATACACGCGACCTGATAATGAGGGATTGGTGTTGATATCATGAAGAAATTGGGGACGAAGCACCTATGTACGAAAAGAAATACATGTTTTTTTAAATGTCATGAAAGCTCAACTTACACTGGTACGGAGTCGAAACGCCGCTGTGTCCTGTTTTTGAACTAAAACGCGTGGAGACGCGCGTCTTCGCGCGTGGACGTTCGCATCACAGTACTGGATCAGTCAGAGAATTTTGAACATTCGTGAATGGCGCTCATTCTCTTCAGTTGACGCGTCACTTCGCGCCATTATCCGACGGCGACGCGTGTATTTGCATAACACAAATTACCTAAAAAATGCGAATCAAAATAAAAAACAGAAATCAAAGCGAAAAACATGATGCGAATGTGCACCTTAAAATAGTCCTCATCAGAACGACACCTCTTTTTTGTTTAATTGTCTTGAAAGATTTAAAATATTAGCTTCCTAAAAAATGAAGCAGTGGTGTCAATGGACATCACGAAGAAGTTTGAGACTTAAAAAACAATTATTCAGGAAAGGAGGCTCTATGGCCCTGGAACGCAAAGGGCAATTGAAGGAACACAGGTAGATTTTAATCAGTAATAGTCTGACACTCCTTTCGCTCTACATAGAGTGGAAGGAGTTATTTTATGATTTCCGACCTCAAGAAAGGGCTAATTTCTTGTATATAATATGATGGCTGGAAGAAGCCATCGATCTATCCTAACAAATGACTCCTGTTATTACATTGCCCTGGAAATATATGCTTCCTAGTAAACGAAGAACTAAGTGTAGATATAATTCAGAACTTAGAAGCTTGACTATTCTAGGACCCTATGCATCAGAACTTCTCCTGTTGAGAATTTGTACTGCAAAGAACTATATGGTTTTCGTTTAATGAAAAACTTTTTTTAAATTCTCCTGCTCTGGGTGGAACAAGAAGTTGTGTGTCAAGACTTTTACTGACTAAAACCCATCTTTGTTCCTTCAATCGCCCTTTGCTTTCCAGGGACACGACAACTATCTCCAACAATCATGCAACCCATCAATGAAATACTAGTGTTGAAAACATTAATAACTTAGAAGCCACCAGACTCACGTGAACTCACGTCTGATAAAAAACTGCTCAAATACGTCCTCGATCTATCCCAACACAATATGTTCTGTAAGGCTCTAGACAGACGGACTGCATTTCAACTGCAATCCAACTGCAAATTTGCAGTTCGAATGCAGTTGACACGACTGCAATAGAACTGCAAACCAACCGTGCGGTCCAATTGCAGTCGGCGTGCAGTCGTGTGAACTGCACACCGACTGCAATCGGACTGCAATAATCAGTAAGTTGTTTTCTTATAGGTACCCTCCGATGACCTACAGTTTCTTTCACTACCGTCGCCTAATATTATGTCTTGTAATGGTTGAGTTAAAGAATCTTCAAAATTATACCCATCTCTTTCTCGCACAAAGTTATGCAAAACGCAGCAAGCTTTTATAATTTCTTTTGCAAAATTTGGTTTATGGTCGATGGGTCGGTGAAAAATACACCATTTATTTGCTTGAATACCAAATGAACATTCAATAAATCTTCTAGCCCGTGATAGGCGGTAATTAAAAACCTTGTTTTCCACACTTAATTGTCTCCCTGCGTAAGGGCGCATAACATTTTTAGAAATTGAAAATGCTTCATCAACCACAAACACGTATGGCATTGAATTTACAGGTCAACCGTGCAGTCCGATTGCAGTCGGTGTGCAGTTCACACGACTGCACGCCACGCCACGTTGGTTTGCAGTTCTATTGCAGTCGTGTCAACCGCATTCAAACTGCATCCGAACTGCAAATTTGCAGTTGGATTGCAGTTGAAATGCAGTCCGTCTGTCTAGAGCCTTAAACACTAGTGTCGATGTAACAGAATAAAAAAAACTATCTACACTTTTTTTTTTCTGAATTTTTTTGTAGGTGAGAAAATCATCCAATGACATCCAGCGCTCTGTGGCGGAGTGAGAGGGCGTGTCAGACTTTTACTGGCTAAAAACCCACTCCTGTTCCTTCGTTGCCTTTCGTACCAGGACCGAGTCTTCCTTTCAGAATCAGACCCTTGGCCCCAATAGGCTTCGACCCTACTGGGTCCTTACCGTTTGCTGACATCTCCTTGAGGCGCGCGTGGAACAATACGCGCCGTCGACTAACAACAATACGGACTCGGTCAGGACGGTTACCGGACGGTCGGACGGTGAGCTACCCATTGCTCGCCGTCCGCAAGCTCGCGCCTACGGTGGCCGGAAATCAGGATCGGGATCCCGGGGGCTGGAGCGTGAAACCCGCGCCTTCGCGCGTGCACGTGCGGCCGCCTCCTTTGCTAAAGCTATAAAGAGAATAAATATTTATTAAAAAAAAGGAATAGCCAGACCGAAAAGATCCTATAAGTGTTCCTTTTTAGGGTTCCGTACCTCAAAAGGAAAAAACGGAACTTTTATAGGATCAGTTTGTTGTCCGTATGTCTGTCTGTCAAGACCCTTTATCTTGTGGAGGTATTAAGTTGAAATTATAATTACTCAGGTCTGCGGTCTCTTGAAGCTGTGAAAAAATCAAACTACTAAGTTAAAGAAAAAAAAAGATACGGCCGTTTATGTCACAAAAAACGTATATTTCGACTCTCTCAAGGGAATCAAAATTCATAGGGTACTTCCCTTTGACCCAGAATCCTGAAATTTGACATAAAGTAAGGTCTTATAGCACAGGTATAGGAATAAATCTGAAAACCAGTAAATTAATTATTAAGTACGTCACAAAAAAGAAAACTTTTTTGTGATTCGGAAAAATCTTTGAGACTCCATTCGGGAATTGAACTATTTACCTAAGTAAGTTTGTACGGAACCCTCAGTGCGCAAATCCGACTCGCACTTGCCCAGTTTTTTCTTTTGAGGTACATAACCCTAACAATTGTTATTTTATGCCTACTTTCAGCACACCCGTAGACTGGGTGTCGCAAGTCGTGCTCACGCGCTGGCCACTGTCAACTATCCGTGAAATTCACGTCAACCACCGCCGCGGCCATGACGTGACTGCCGGCCACGTACAGTACAGTAGTTGTGCACTATGATGTCATTGTTGGTTTACCTACCAATGAAAAGCTTATGTGCTCCACCTCCTGTATTGAAAAACTGGTTGGAAAAGATATTTTGTGCAAGTGACTCTCTTCTCTTTTTAAATAGGCACAAATATGGCGTATTTGAATTGAGACGAAATTATAAAAATAACCATTTTTCAGGAAATTTATGCGCGTGCGAAGTTTGATGCGCTTCAGTCGACAAGATACTTAGATGTCGTATTTGTATTAGGGGATACTAGGAGGCTACGCACGCGCAAATTTGCCACATCAAACCGATATCGGTTACAGTCACCAGTGTCCGTTCGGAATGCATGACCGATCGGCCACGGGGAAAAAGCGCTCGCTCACCGGTGAATGAAGCGATTAGCGCTGAATGGTCGGCCGGCACGCGGAACCAAATGCCGGGCACGACGCGCGCGCATCCACGCCGCGCTTTGTCTCAGCTCGCTTGACCCGTGCCCCGGGTAAAAACCGTGCCTGACCAAAAACTAATAAAAAGCATTAAAAACTACCATCGAGCTGTTTTTAATTGGGGAAAAAATGAAGCTAGCTACGTTTTTGTCGATTAAAACGACTCTTCTAGTTCTTAGTGTATTATTCTTGTTACACCGAAGACTATTTTAATGCAGATGAAGATGCCTGTCCTCGTAATGATGTTATTGCTATATCGTATCGTTTTTATATGAAATGCCTCGGATACCCCACCGTTCTATTTTAAACATGAATATATTTACAGCGTCATTAAAGCGTTTCTACACAATTGCACACGATCCGCATCCGATTGTTTTTTTGTGCAAATGGCTACACAGGCCTCGACCGTTACGGGATCGTTTTCCTTGGCGGATTCGCTAAATTCGATGGCTGAACGCGAGATCTCGGTTGAAAATCCGCTCGTTTAGGATAAATCCCTTAGGTAACAAGGCGTTTGTTAGGCGAGCGCGCGATTCGCGAGTCGTCGCTAATTTAAGCCGCGGCTGTGCGCGGGCGCAGGCTCCGCATCTCATTTACCTTATTAAGCGGGAGGCGCGCGGCCGGCCACGTCACTCAACGTCAGTCGCGCGGCGCGGCGCGGCGGCTCGGACGCATAAACACCTCCTTAGCTACCGTCTATCGCCTCTCTAATCGGAGCCACGCACACGTACCTACGCCGATGTTGTTTAGCACTTCGCAACCTCTAATGAATAGATCGTAACTCATCAATTACGAAAGTACCATGACACCATGGCAGATACCATCCACGTAGCTTGCCTAGCAATGATTCATGCTTCTAAGTTAAATTTTGCATTTTATCAAGATTAAGCTTTAATTTTTTCTACGGTTGACATTCAGCTGAACCTTTCAGACACTCTTTTAATAGACTTACAAAAAGTTTTGTACATGATGAGAATAAAGATAGATAGACGAAAACTAGAAATAGTTTTGAATTGTGAGCGCTGAAAACCTAATGGCCTCATTGGTGCAGCAGACGGGATAAATCTCAGCTCTCAGTGCGGCGCAGGCGGTGTTTCAGTAATGAGCTAATTCGGCATGCGCTCGCCTCTACTCACACAGATACGTGGGATCTAATGCTGCTGGGAATGCGGGGAATGCACTCCGCACGATCGTTTTCATAACTCAGTATGGAACATTATCTACTCTGCTTGCGATTAGACATTCTGTGAATCATAATCGCTGGACGTCAGATAGGTGTGTACAGCTTGATTGTTCCAGGGCCTGAATAAGCACTTAATATATTCGTGCAGGTTTGTAATAACGTCTGACCGGTTCAAACACTGCAAAGTCATTTAAGCTTAAAACAAAAGAAGAAATACTTAAATACAATGTAGTAGGTACCCACAATCAAACCAGTAGAATAAAGTGTGAAACGAGATAACATCGCAAAGACAATAGGCATTGTTTCCGAGTGTAAACAAGAATCGCTCCAACCAATGGGATGCCGTTTTACTTGCGAGCGAGAGTAATTAAAAATTCAAATTAGGAACGTCGCCCCTCTCGCGACGCGGTTGGTGATTACACGGCGTTAATTACCAGCGACCAATTAAAAGGCTGGGGCGACAGAGCGGCACGTTTGGCCGGCCAATGGGGGCGCGTCGCTGAAGCGAGGCGTGGTAATTAAGACGACGCGAAAGGGTTGTGATTTCCCGGGCGTTCTCGGGGGCGTGCAATTAATCACCGCCCGACGTGAAGGAGTGCCGCCACTCCCTTGTCTGTCCGCATTGTTTTAAATAGCCGTTAATGTAACGGCACACAATACATACTAAACGTTTATTAAATACATGGTTTTATCGTAACCAAATAAACATTAATTTAATTTTAAAAAACCCGTCAAAGATCGTAGGTACACCTCTAACTAAAGCTTTTCGTGGAAGTGAAAATTTTATCTTTATTTCACCTCCGCGGGAACTTAATATAGCTACTGAGTAAATAAAGATCTAAACCGACTTACGCACCCTTCAAAGGAACAATAACGCAGGTTTATTTGCATGCAACGATTCATTGGGACGTAAAACAGGTGTAGGTGGAAGAATTGGGCTTAGACTTCCCTGGCTTGGAACGACCCGGAGGCACACAACCGTACTCGCTCAGGACGTTAGTAGTAAGGGATTTTAGGAGGTGAGTGTAGCTTGTTGTGAATTATATTCAGTGAGGTTTTATAGCTTTGGTGATAAGGAAATTGACGCTGATTAATAGGCTCGCGCTTGAGCACCATCTCACCTGATGGTAAGCGATGATGTGATCGACATTAGAACACGCTTGCACAGAAGTAACCATTCACTCTTGACTTAAATACTCCTGGGTTGTAGTTATCACGAAACACAGACTCCGGCAGGGAATTACACTTCTTAGCTGTCCAGCCATTTCATGATATGGTATACGAAACAAAGAAGCTGCTAAGCCAATCTCAATTTGATATCGAAAAGGTACCAAATTATTATTATGAGCCTGTTAAGTCCACAGCAGGGCTAAGGCCTGCCTTCCATTCTCCCACTCTTCTTTGTCCTTAGCTACTTCTGGCCAATTCTTTAAGTAGAAGTCCAACTCGTAAATGGTAAATCTTTAATACCTCCAATCAAAACTACGTAATTACCTATATTTATTCCTAGAAGAAAATACTGTTCGCCGTCAACGTTCTGCCCGTGGCAGGTACAAAGTCTCGCTCTCGAAAAGAACAAACATTCGTTTCATTGTTGGCGGCTTACAACACTGTTATTAACAAAGCCGATGAAGTATAAATGATCCGCGTAGCCATTCCTGAAAGAGAGTTATTCCAGCCTCGTCCCCCCCCCCCCTCCTTGGCAGCACTCCCCTCGCCCCTCGCCACCCCCGCCCGTCACCGCCAGAAGAAAAATGCTAACACGCCCCCGCGAAAACTATTAGTTATTTTGGCACCCCCACAACCCTCGCTTCCTTCGATTATGAACCACTACACATTGTGTTTTAAGAGGTCACACGCTTATTAATTTCAATTTACTTGTCACATGTCACGTTTCTTGCATGATCTTCGACGCAAAGTGCACTTCAGTCCTTGGAATATATTACCACCTTACTCTACTTAAGATTGCTAAGGGAAAAGGGGTGGTGCTAGCAATAAGGGCTGCCGACCTGTCATTACTTTACACGTACCTACCTAAGAAACATAGAGTAAAACGATCAAGTTTCAACCCTATTTTCTATGCCAAACGAGATTTTCTTTACTGATAGACTTCACGTAATGCCATAAGCGACACTATAATCGCGATGCACTCAGAAATCTAGTTATAGATATTCAAAGAAAACAATGCGACACTTTTATCAATCACAAATAGCGATAGGTTCGTAAGTATTGGCAAAGTATCTGTCGCCGGAGCGTCACATTTAATATGTATCGAGATCGATTCGGATCTCCATACGGAGAAAATCCAACTGATAAGTTATTTGGATCCAATCTGGAGATTGCAAAACCGACTCTAAGACTGAAGACATCGGGGGGGGACAAAAAGCCGGCTTAACACTTAAATCTCGTTGCAGACAAGATGATGAAATTCAAAGAATATGGGCCATAAAAGTTTTATTGCTGTTAACTTATTTATGAAGTCGGCTACATATTTAAATGTGTACTTACGTCAACTGTACATACACACTAACTTAACTTTTATGCTTGTGGTATTGTTTGGTATATTGCGTACTGACGCATTCTTCCTGTCTTGTCTTTTCTTTTCTAATATTGTCGGGACGAAACGTTAGTACGAAAGGGTTTATAGAATAAAGGGCCATTTACTTTTGAAAAACTTGGCCTCGTGTTCCATTTTTGAGCCAACAATGGTACCTACCTAGATGAAAATCATATTTGGTAAATTACTTTAGTCCTTTGATAATAAGCTGCTTGCTGCTGCATGTTACTAAAAGAGTTATGAGTTTACATGTGGATGGATGGAGAGGGAGAGGGAGACCAAAGAAAAGATGGATGGATTGTGTGAAGAGTGATATGAAAGAAAAGGAAGTTAGTGATAGTATGACGAGTGACAGGGCAGAATGGAAGAAAAAAACGTGTTGCGCCGACCACAAATAACACGGGACAAGGGCAGGAAGATGATGATGACTTTGATAATAAGCTGCCTTTTGAGAGAAAAGTGTCCCCGCGGCCCTGAAATGCAAAGGGTAACTGAAAAACAGGTGGGTTTTAGTCACTAAAAGTCTGAGTCTCCATCTCGCTCTACCTGAAGCGCGAAAAGTCAAGTCTGGCCTGTTGGTCTATTGGTTAGTGGCCCAGACTGCTAGCCGGATGTCGTGAGTTCGATTTCCACACAGGACAAATGGTTTGTGTGATGAGCAGAATCATTTGCTGTGTCTGAATGTAATTTGTCTATAATATATATGTATTTAGAAATATATAAGTATGATTATCAGCTGTCTGTTGTGTGAAAGTTGAGGAAAAAAAAATATACATAATAGTCAGTTCTTATTTCCTTAATCAATGGTTTAGAATGGTCTATGGGTACAGACCCATAGACCTTTACCAGAAAATGGTAATCTTGAGTCATATAAAAATGAGCACATCATTATTTGTGCTATTCAAACTGTGAAAGAAAAACAAGTGAGTGTAAACACAAATATGTGTTCAGACGCTTACGTTTCCTTGTTTTTATGCCCATTTTCCTTAAGGAGTTCGACGGACCCCTAACCAGCAAACTACCCATTGCTATTCTCGAGTTTTGTTTGACTAAAAGGTGTTGTGAAATACACAGGATTAAAAATAGGTCGAAATTGACTCATTAAGTCATTTTGCAGCATAGGTAAGATTTCATTCATCTTCGATTCTAAAAATTTTTATAAGCTTTTCGACGCTTGGGCAGGAGGAACACTTATTTATTTCCTTAAACCATAAAAAGGTTATTGAGAAACCCACGATTTAGCGTTTCTTGATCTACTGTAAAAATTAAGACAGACATTTCATCTAGACGAAGATTTGCTTCAACAACTTCCAGAGAGAGATCGTAGACTCACCAACCCTTTTAAACTTTTTTACCTATTTCTTTGACAAATGATATCATAACCTAGAAGTCCCAAAAAAATATATTTCTTCTATTTCTGACCCATACATATTTAACGTATTCGATCATAGTCCGGCCTGAGGACGAGATACGCAAACACGTCCCGCCGCGCCCTCCCATCTGTCATAGACGCTTCCGACGCACGACCTCCTGCTTAATTGACCTCCCTGGTCTCCCTCCAAGCACACAACTACTAATGTACACAGCATATGTGCTGTAATATGTTACTGTAACTACTTAGTTAGTGAAATGAGACACTAAGCTTATTTCTTTTATTATTGATAGACTCGTGTGTCGTCGTTCTCAAGTTCTCGCATGATGGGAAGCGACGATGCGGTTGACGATAGAGCACGCTTGCCTAGAAGTAACCTATGTAGGTACTCTTGACTTAAAGACCCCTAGGTTATAGCTAAAAGGAAAGCTTATTTGAGATGAATTAAGACTGTGAACATGAGATGGGTACACTTTTCGTTTAGATACAGGACATGAAAAAAAATGTGAATCTTAAACTAGATGTTTGATTTATAAACGTACACAAACTATTTCAATAGCTGCCCACGACAAATGTAAAGAGGTTATACTATTCAAATTGGACAGACTTTGTGAAAGTGGCGGATGAATGCATGTCAATTACTCCAGCGTTGGCAACGGCACAATGTCTAGTACAGTTGTTTGTGTGGCCGGTCGCACGACACATGACAAAGTTTCCGCGCCGGAGACGAGCTGTAGGTAATGTAACAACACAGCGGATGACCACTTACATAACATACACACAAAAGGCCAACGCTTGCTGCACACAAATGAACGTAGATAGTTTGCACATACGTTGAATAGACAAAGCACACAGTCACATGAGGTCATCTCCCCTCATTAGGTGGTTAGTTTTCCGGGCGTGTCCGCAGACTCCGGGGGGGTGAGGTGCACGGGGTAGGTGGCGGCGGGGGGAGGGGGTGCTGGTAGACGGGAAGTTACTTAATTAATCCCCGCGCGGCCGCCATTGGCCAGCGGGACGTGCGGGCGGGCGGACGTCTCATCGCCCACGCGTTAATTGGGCGGGAAAGCGCACAGATTACAGCAGCGCTCCCGTTAATGAAACCGGACTGTCGTACCTACTGAAACATACCCATGCTACTTATATGTCGCTATGTAGGCAGCTAGGAGGCGTTAATGAAATGTACCCTTACCTACAGGCTTGTAGGAAAACGTGCCTAAAGTTCGAATTAACTGCAGCCGCTTTTGAAATAACTGAATCTTAAACGTTCAAAAAACCGAGGCCTTCTCGAATCTTGCGCATTCTTTAGAGTATAAAAAATTTATAAGATTCTAAACATTGACCTCTAAAACCCGTTACTATTAAATGCTTGAATGACAAAGTTTATATTTCTGTCATTCGAACACAGCTTAACGAAAAGGAAATGAAAAAGTCTTGCACGGCGTTGTTGAAGCGTTAATAAATATTGTAGTATAGAAGGAGTTGACTCGAAACTAATATTGCTCTCGTCGCGTCAAGTGAACGTATAAAGCTCAGATTTAGCGTGAGCCGAGGGCTGAGCAGGCGCGAAACGCCCAGGTAAAGTACCTACTTACACCTCGATATACGAGGAAACGTAAATTATAATATTGTGTGTGTCGGTGCTAGCTAACCCTCTCGCGCTCACGTCGCGGCGCTTCACCCCGCGTGTGTGCGCGCCCACTGAAAGAAAAGCAATTTCCTCCGGGCGGCGGGCGGCCGCGGGGGTTGAGGTCTCGCGCGAATATAATTTTGTTCATTTTTTTCATTCGGGCGAGTTAATTCGGCTTCGCGGCGGAGTCGGCTATTGATTAGGGCGCGTCTTACGTTTTAATTTGTTTGCGCGCGCAGCCACCGATGCACCCGTCGAGATGAGCTCCCCCCATCTCCATCCCTTGCACCCCAGCATCCTCTAATGAGCTCTAACTACGTCTTGTGTAATCACGAAGCCTTTTCATAATCACGTTCTTGCGTCACATGTTTGACTGTATCTATTATGGAGGCTCTTGTACGAGGCTCTTGTTTACACTTGAAGCGAGACCCCTACACGTTGTCGAGCGGTTTCAGGGTTGCCCTTTTGTGGATGACCGATATATTATTTTTGGACGTTTTTACTGAAAAGGTAACAATAGTATGAGAACGTTATTTTTTGTTTTACCTATTGAAGTGAGCAACTTGAAATTGAGTGATAATTGTGTATGTTTAAAGCAAGCATTTACAGTAGGTAGCCAACAACAGTCTTTGCGTATCGTAGTGGCCAAAAGTTTTACCCTACGTTTACCTACAATAACCCATTATGTTTTAGTTAAAAGATTGAAAACCAAAGCAAGATGCAAATAAGATATTGCTCAACGTTTCACTAAGCTACCTTTTCATGATTCCTAAACTAACTACGTAGTTAATCATAACTCCTATCCACAACTACTCAAGTTGATAGTACCTACATACTCAACATATACAAAGTAAAGACAGGTACCTAAGCACATTACCTACACTTTTCCTATTACATACACGCACACTATCAGACGCACACTTGATCATGATAGCGTAATTAACGGTGCATCGTCGGTGCCGCTCGCTGCGACGCCATTGGTCATCCCTCCCACCCCCGAGTAACCAACACCCCCTCCCCCACCCTGCCCACCTTACCCCAACCCCCCCGCACGCCTGCCTGAAACAACGCCGGCTGCATGTGACACATTAGTAAATGAGACGACATTCGTTACCGGAGCGGAGCGCAGTAGGAATTCTCTCATTGAAAGCCTGCCGAGTTGATGGTTCAACGCAAATGCAATCTCTCTGGTAAAATGTTGGCGATCTCTGTTTTAGTCTAACTGATTGCTGTTGTTAACCGTTGATAGATATCTAAACCTGAAAATGGTTCTATAACGTAGCCTTTGTAAAAGACCTCAACGAATAAGGTTACCTATTGTTAAAGACTAATATAGTCTTCCATATAATTGTCTCTATTTAGAGTTTTGTTGTTATTATTATTCGATTATGTTAATTTCGTTTTAACTATAAAACGATACTAAAGCAGGTAAGTAATTATAACAAATTGCATAATCTAATCCAGTTTGTGTCGCTGCTGTGCTGGTAGTTTGGCTCAACTTTTTCATCTCTGTACATTTAGCCAGCACATTCAGTTATTTAATTTTCACCTGTACACATAAATATTAATTTATATTAGCGTGTCAAAACGTTCGTTTTCCGAATTTGGTGTGTCCGAGGTCTCGAGGCAAAGCACCTCACTCAATAAATCGAGAGGCCGCCGCGGCCGCCTCCGCTCGGCCATTAAGGCTCGCGATAGTGGATACTCTTCGGGGTTCACTTTGTTTTATTACTTTCATTTTATTGTTTTAATTTGTGTGCGGGTGCGCTATTTGCGTGCGCGCAGTTTGTCGCGCGCCCCGCCCACCGCGCGGCGGCCAATGGCGCGCGGCCCGCTAACGAGCTGCTGCGCCCGCGCGCCGACACGCGCCCGCTGCGCCCGCGCCGCCGCACCGCCGGCCGCGCGCAGCACACGCACAGACATCGCGACAATGCTCATTGTTTCAAACTATTCTTATTTTGTTTTAGTTAGGTCC
Source organism: Mythimna impura (assembly GCA_905147345.3). Taxonomy (NCBI): domain Eukaryota; kingdom Metazoa; phylum Arthropoda; class Insecta; order Lepidoptera; family Noctuidae; genus Mythimna; species Mythimna impura. Next base: position 12,393,738 of record LR990357.1, on the reverse strand, counting down.
ACCTCGCCGGCCGGCATCGCCTCCCACCGAGCGATAATTTCAATGTCGTCGCGTATATTGTGATATTGACTGAGATTCCACTCTCGCCATGTTTTATCGTCGGAGGCGCGTTTCGTCAGAGCTACTCAATAAGCAATAAACCATTCGCCTCCGAGGAGTTATTTTAAACCCTGACTGGGACTCGAATTGAGCCCACGCCTTTACATCTTTTAAAGGTTATTGTGTTTCCGAAACGCTAAAGATATAAACATTCAGCAACCTCACAAACGCTCACATCTTCAAGTAAACAAAATACAAATAGCCATTTTGAAATACAATAAGCAATATGTGAAATAATATTAGATACCTACGTAAAAGCAGTTATTTTACATAATTTCAGTGTCGTTTAAATTCGAAGGTTACGGCTTCTAATAGATCGTTAATATTGTCAACAAGCCGTGTGAAATTCAAAGCAGAATCAGGCACGACACTACCACGAATAATATTAGGGGGAAACTAAGCTATTGATAGTAAAAATGGGCGTCGAAATAGAAAAATATCGTCGGACGCATTCGTGGCCTGGTAAAATATTCAATCGGGGCAATTCGGGTCCGCGTATAAATTCGGAACCGCCATTATTTGTAGCGCGTCCTCACGACCGAAAATCGGTACGTACATTGATAGTCGTCATTTTTCTTGTAGGTATCGTTAATATTTTACGGGTGCGTGTCAACGGTTTATGGGGCCACTCTTAACACTAAAACGTTTTAGCCGTGCTCTCATTGTTTATACATTTTACTATCCACTTTTTATAGTTTATTGCAGCTTGAGTGCTGTTCGGGGTTATGACACCGCGTAACGTTCCCGTGACGTTCGATTGTATGCTATACAAGTTGATTTTTATTGCGCGCTGATATCAGGCGGAAACTTTTGAAATTATCATGTGTATATTTGGCTGGCCTAGCAGGCAGTTACCATGGGCGTGCTGGTGGCGTGCCCCGGCCTATCCACCAGTAACTGCCCAATAAAGGTACAAAAGACTGCGGTATGATCATTTGATGACAATGAAACTCCACTCACATTACTATTCCGTACGAATTTCGCCGTCTAAACAGCCTTAACAGCGGAAAAACTGTAAACCTAAATGTTCTAGGGTTTCCCAAGTTAATTTCTATCGCATTACATAATATAATTCGTTTCACATAAAACGGTGCTGTCGTAAAACACATAACAAGGACGGGGGTCTTATCTAAGTGTAATTATCTGTCCAAGTTTGCGAGCTGAGAGAAAGAATTGCTGGAGAGTGTGTGCATGTGTGAGTTTGGGGGGTGAGGCGGAGGGGGTGGGGGTAGGCTCACATGGGACGCGCTCTAATGAGGTGCCTGAAAGCGACAATGTCTTTGAGTAAAGCAAATGTGTAGGTATCTACATAAGGGAGGGCTGCCTCCTAGCTACGCTCTATTTTAATGTGTATCTAGTGTACGTTTACGATGGATATATAACGTTACGTTGTTTTAAGCAAGTTTCAGGATAGTGCTAGAAAACGAATTTGGATTTAACGTAACACGTGATACGTAGGCACTTAAGTATCTCAACCTAGTGCAGAAACACGTGGTTCTCAAATATTGGCAATCAAGACCCGTGAAACCGTGCATAGGTAATCAATCAGTATAACAATGCCTACTAACTATGATTTATTACAAAACCCATGACTCGATAACACAGAACACTTTACCTATGCCTTGCAATTGTGTAGACTAAGTTAATAGCTAAGACAACGGTTTACCTAAGTCTCCTTTTCTTGAAAATGCCTGACTGCGTACAAAGGTGGGCTATTTCGTATACAGCATCATCCTCTCATGTAACGCGTTGTAAATCAAGCGTGTAGAACAATACGAGGTGTGTGCGGTGTGACAGCGGCGCGCGGTGTGACGGCGACCGGCCGAGCCGTCCCCGTGCGGAGCGAGGGTCGATTGCTCCTTCCGGTCCGGAGCCGGTTTTAATTTCCCGCGCGAGGCGGCGGCGCGTTAAGTTTAAACGGCCGGAGATGAGCCACACACGTACTAATATCATGCACGGCCCGGGCCGTCGCCATAGCGACGCACACTCTTATGACGTGTGTGGCGGGCGCGCGGGTGTGAGGCCGGGGGTAATATGATTTGAGCGCCCCCGGGGGGTGTCGCGCCCGCTTGTTTGCTCTCCGATGCAATCGCGATACGAGCCCCGCCCGCGCCCCTACCCCGCCGGCGACACATCTCTCACCTCCGTCGTCGATAACCGCATCGGATTCCTTGTTGCAAGCCACCGCATTCTATTGAAATAGATACCCACGCCCGCCTATCCACCTACCTACTGCTCTACTCGATTTACACGTCACCCCGCGCCTCACAATTTTCAACTCCACTCGACAGACCGCGCTCTTCCGTGTGGTTTCTGTTACCTATTACTTCATCGCCTCGAATACGTGTCTACCTACAGTGACTTCACGATATGTCGCACTCTTTTAGTCAGAAGCTCTGAAAGTACCCATTTTGAAAGTTTTACGCCAAACGAGATGGGTAAAGTGTCACCTCGACAACGGTGCTTATCCTCGTTATGGTCCTAATAAATCAATCAGTCGATTCTGCCGACAACACAGTAACAACCGCCGTCATATTCCCGCGATCTTTTTGCGTGTTGACTCAATCGTGTGTTGTCACATCGAGTGTGGAATCTGGCGAGTTTACGCGGCGGCCGGTGACAATTACGCGGTGCCGCTGCTCATTAGTTGCGGCGCGCGGCCGCTTCATGTATCATGTATTGCGCGTCGCGCGTCCGCAGCGCCAGCCGCCACCGACCAGACAATAAAGCAATCAATCGGCACCGCGCGCCTCCGCAAACGAGCTGCCACGAGCAGCTACGACGCCGTGCGACTCCACGCGATACATATGTATGTATCAAACTATACCAGTCGTGTAACGCGACTTAACTACATGTTCTCTACTCGTTTGCTATCCGAAGATACAGACGATCATCTCGGCAGGGTACTCCAGTTTCAGACTTAGGCAACACTACCTCTAAGGCTTTCCTAATAGGGCATTGTGACTGAACGGTGTGCCCTGTTCGGCCGCTGTAATTGCGGCGCGGACGCCGGAGGCCGCGGATAATGCCGTACGTGATATATGGTACTACGGCTAATAACAGAGCTGGAGCCCAGCGTCGATTATCCCTTTACTCGGCGCAGACGAATTCGTATCGATCGGAGCGTCGCTCGGTCTCAGCTAATGAGAGCGGGATTTACTACTCATTATCCACTTGTGTTGGTGCCGGGGGCGCGATGAAGACGTCGCGGGGTCGCGGAGCCGCGGGCGCACAATTTGCGGCCAGCGCCGGCCGGCGCTCCACTCCGCCGCACCGCACCGCCACTCCGCCGCCCGTAGCCCGCAGCGCGCTTTGTACTTGATCCCGGTAATTGCGGCGGCACTCCGCCGCGCCGTACCGTGCCGCGCGCGATACACCTTCCGACGGCCACCACCACACGACCCACGCCAGTACTAGATAATTGCGCTATTGTTGCCTAGTTCAGCCACTAGCTCACAAATCGCTTTCAAGGAAGCTATCTACGTTTAAATTAGAAGGTTCAAACATCGAACGAACTTTGTTATTTGGACAATTAAGTTAGATAAGAAAAGAAAATTAATAGTTCCATTGAATCGTGGCTGTAATATGGCATCGCATGTTCACTCCAGGCGGTGGAACGTTACCACACCCTGTTCTTTGAAGCAATTTTCTCATACCCCGTATTCATTTCATGATGATCCACTACTTAGACGAACGTTAGTCCTGCCTGCTAATATTTTACAAAAGAATATGTATAATAATACCCGTTAGTTCATAAACCTCACAGGAAACTAGAACAGCACATTAAATGGGCGATGCAAATCCCGGCACGAAATAAGTAAAAATAAAAATCTATCCCTCACAAAAATCTTGGAAGAGAGATTTGATAGTAACTTTCAAAATATTTATCTAACTTTAGGATTTCATTTGAAAAAGAAGAAGAAGAAAAACATTTATTTGTGACTCGCACAGGACAAACAACAATAAAAAAGTAACTACTTAATCTGTGATTACTTAACTTAATTAAAATAAAAAGAAAAAACTAAAACAATATTAAAAGTTTGAAAATAAAAGACCTCGAGGCCAAAAAGGCTCCTATCTCAGCATATGGAGTAGAAAAGTCAGAGAAGGCAGAAAATTTCGATCATATAAACCCACTAGTGTATCAGCATTGCCAAAAATCCATATCTGATTTTCATTGTTACAGCTGGTTGGGTCGCGGCTCGATGTTCGTGCTGTCCGAGGCCCAGGCACGCGCTTTGCTGCGCGTCACTGCCCACGGCATCGGCGCGGGCGCATTGGTTGACGTCGGCGCGGGAGACGGAGAGGTCAGCCGCCGCTTCGCACATATCTACCCGCATAACTACGCCACTGAAATATCTGCCAGCATGAGGAAAACGCTGGCTGATAAGGGATATAAGTGAGTAGCTTTTTTGTGTGGGAAATCATCAAATAAGTTCTCCCTCTCTAGGTGGAGCGCGAGGGAATGTCAGACTTTTACTGACTAAAACCCACCAGTGTTTCTTAACGCGGTAACTCTTTCATTTATGTGACTGCTAAAGTTCTATTTTAGTATGGCCCTTTTTTTTTAGTAAAGGATCCAGACGGTCCATCTGATGTTTTAGTAGTCCAGGAAAACCTGTTCGTGCTGTTGGAATATCTTGATACCAGGCCATGTTTTTATGTATAAGGCACTGGCCACTTGTAATTATTTTGAAAACGTTGGTTATTTAAAAGTAAAAATACCACTGTACGAATTTTGAATTTCCCTCCACATTTTTTCGAGAGCCAAATCAAATTATCGTGTCTCATTTAACAATGGGTCTGCATCGAGAACATTTTCGTGCGATGTTTTTCTACGATTTTAAATGTGGCCTAAAACCTGATGAGTCATTTGATTGACTTCAAATTGCTTTTATGGATGAAGGACCTTCAAAAGCAACCATCTACCGCTGGTATAGCGATTTCAAGCGCGGTCGCCTTACTTTTGGGGATGAACAAAGGAGTGATCGTTCTACGACGGCTGTCACAGAAGAAAGTGTGCTGGCAGTAAAAAAATTAATTGAAGAAAACAGGCGAATTATATACGAAGAGATTCAGCATACACTGCAGATTGGTTTGGGAAGCGTTCACAAGATTCTACACGAGCACCTTTGCGTGAGGAGGATAGTTTGCCGCTGGGTGCCGCACAACCTCACCAGAAGCAGGACCGTGTGGAGTGGTGCCGTGATATGATTCAAAAATTTCAAGCAGGCTCATCTCGGCGCGTTTACGACATTGTGATAAGTGACGAATCCTGGATTTATCAATAAGATCCAGAAACAAAGCGTCAGTCGACGGTTTGGCTGTTTCAAAACGAATTAATGCCTACGAAAGTGAAGCGATCGAGAAGCGCAGGGAAAATTTTGATCGCTGGTTTCTTCACTCTGACAAGGTATCTGGTTTCAATTCCATTACGAGACCAAAGCAGCATCAAAGCCGTATGGTATACCACACAATGCCTGCCAGAAGTTTTGTCTGCAATGAGCAACAAGCGACCGAACACCGGGCTCCGCGGTGTTCCGCTTCACTATGACAACGCGCCCGCTCACTTAGCGCTCAAAACGTGGGACTTCCTGAACACCACACCGGTCAGACTCTTGGGGCACCCTCTTTACAGTCCTGATCTGGCACCGTGTGACTTCTTTTTATTTCCTAAAATAAAAAATCTGCTGAAAGGGATACAGTTTTCATCGCCGGAAGACGCGCTAGCAGCGTTCGAGAAGGCCGTGGAAGAGGTGTATGCGGCGGACTAGAAAAAATGTTTCGAAAATTGGTTCAGACGCATGAAACTTTGTATAGAGGTTGGTGGAGAGATCTTTGAAAAGATTTAATAAAAATATTTTATCCATAGAAGTTAGTTATTAGTTTCTCAAAACTTTCTGATTGTCCCACGTATAACTATGTACACGAATCAGGTTTTTGATCTGCTGATAAGTTTTTGGTTATGCTTAAATAGTTTTAAGGATGTGCCTCAAATTGGACAGCCTTCATCATCACGAGGGTTTATTATACACCTATTATATCTACTAATTTACGAAGATCCCAACGAGTTGAAGTTGACGTTGCCAGAGCAAAAAAAAACTAAATCATTATCTAATTTTTTCCAGACTGCTAGACACGGAGAAGTGGCACCACTATCGGCAGTTCGACTGCATATGCATGCTGAACCTTCTAGATCGGTGCAGCAAGCCTAAGACGATGCTGAAGCAGGCCAGGGATGCTCTCGCGCCGGGAGGAGTCCTCATGTTGGCGCTCGTGTTGCCATACAAACCTTACGTGGAAGGTAAGGCCACTAAATACTTCAGGAGACCCAGACCACAAAACAAAGCCTTAAATTTTATCCCCATTTATCGGGGCTCGCAGTATGTCATTTGGTTCAATCATATCAGGTAACCTCCCTTTTAGACATGTCACAGCAGAGCTCTATAGGAACGAGATCAAAATTGTCGCTGTTGTTCCCTTGATTGCTGAGAAATGAGCCAGTTGACCACCGCCCGTCGAAATTCAGCATGCTTGCCAAAGTTACTCGTCATGCTTGCCAAAGTTACTCGTCAACTTAAGCAGCCAGAGCAATTCAGATTTACCATTAATTACTACAGCAGACCTAGACAGGCCCCTGATTCATGCCATGGTACGGAATGAGAGGGAATGGAAGGCGCTCACCTCCTTTTGCGAAGTAGTACTGCGAGCAAAGAAGGTGGCCAAAACCGTGAGGCAGATAAGCCTCACGCCCCAACAGCCAGAGATGCCCCGGGAGCCGAGAGTCGCAGGACAATTTTCGGTCACTGCAGGCGCAGACTTGTGGACGGCGAGCAAGGGGTAGCTCGCCGTCCGGTCGTCTGGCAAGGACCAAGCCCAGACCGACAGTGTATTGTGTTCCACGCGCGCCTTAAATAGATGCCAGTTAGGGACGATGCCTAGTAGGACTGCGGATTGTTCGAAGGAGTTACCGTAGCCCTTGCAAAAAGAGCAACTGAAGGAACACTGTGGGCTTTAGTCAGTACACTTCCTCGCGCTCCACGCAGAGCGGGAGAAGTCATTTGATGATTTCCCACGAAATGATTTGATTGCTTTTGATTGATTGCTTCTAGATTTTAAAATAAACTTTCTAAGATATTAAATAACCCTTTCCACTCTTCTTCCAGTAACACCAGACCACAAACCTGAAGAGCGACTTCCAATCGAAGGCGTGTATTTTGAAGACCAGCTGGCGGCCTTCGTGAAGTTCATGCGCGAGGAGGCCGGCTTCGACCTCGTCTCCTGGACTAGAGCACCGTACCTCTGTGAGGGAGACTTCGCCCAGGCTTACTACTGGCTCGACGACTCCGTCTACGTGTTCAAGCCTACCGCGGTAGACCCCAACTAAACGTATTATAACAACGAATCTTATACTCAACTATATATCTTACACGTCGCTCATAAGTACCATTTTTCATAAACGTGAACACTCCAGGGTAGCCCGCGAAATTCAAATATTCTTAACTTTTTTTTTGTATTTTGCTGGTCAGTGTCAAGTTGTATTTTGATTAAAATATGATTGACGGCTGTAAAACGTATTTATTTACGGAATTATAATCATTAAAATCATCAATACAAGGGTTGTATAGGGTTAGACGAACTACTGACTACTGAAAGACTTTTTTATGAAATAGCTATTCAATAGGGTTAAACGAACTACTGACTACTGAATGACTTTTTCATGAAATAGCTATTCAATAGGGTTAAACGAACTACTGAATGACTTTTTCATGAAATAGCTATTCAATAGGGTTAGACGAACTACTGACTACTGAAAGACTTTTTTATGAAGTAGCTATTCAACAGGGTTAGACGAACTACTGACTACTGAATGACTTTTTCATGAAATAGCTATTCAATAGGGTTAAACGAACTACTGAATGACTTTTTCATGAAATAGCTATTCAATAGGGTTAGACGAACTACTGACTACTGAATGACTTTTTCATGAAATAGCTATTCAATAGGGTTAAACGAACTACTGACTACTGAAAGACTTTTTTATGAAATAGCTATTCAACAGGGTTAGACGAACTACTGACTACTGAATGACTTTTTCATGAAATAGCTATTCAATAGGGTTAAACGAACTACTGAATGACTTTTTCATGAAATAGCTATTCAATAGGGTTAAACAAACTACTGAATGATTTTTTCATGAAATAGCTATTCAATAGGGTTAGACGAACTACTGACCACTGCATGACTTTTTCATGAAATAGCTAATCAATATGGTTAAACGAACTACTGACTACTGAATGAATTTTTCATGAAATAGCTATTCAATAGGGTTAAACGAACTACTGACTAATGAATTAATTTTTCATGAAATAGCTATTCAATAGGGTTAAACGAACTACTGACTACGAAATGACTTTTTCATGAAATAACTATTCAATAGGGTTAAACGAAATGAGAGGGTTGTATTTATGGTTTTCAATGATTATGATTCCGTAAATAAATACATATTACACCCGCCAATCATATTTTAATCAACATACAACTTGACACTGACCTGCAAAATGCAAAATACTTAAAAAAATTGAATATCGCGGGCTACCCTGGCGCATTCGCCTTAAGGAGAAGTTTTTAAAACAACCTTTTGAATGTTAGTGCGATAACCGCTGTAGTGCAGTGTACGTTTCTGAATTTTTTAATAATATATACGTGCTATTTAAAATTTATAAGGTTTTTTATCGAATAACAGACTTTCGGGAACTTGATCACGGTATTAGGATTTTTGTACTTACATTAAATGTAAACATTAATAAATAATCAGAATCAGTTCCGTATACTGTATGCGCGTGCACATACGGGTTTATATGTAAGAGGTACGCAATACGAACAGAGAATTTCAAAATTCATAGTGAAGCTTAGTTTAAGGTTTTGTTTGCTTGTTCTCGTTGGCCACATAAGACATGGGTGCTGGGTTCACATGTACTGGGTTGTATAGTGTCATGGCGCCTTCTGTCTGATGCAGTTGTTTGGCTACAAAGTCGTTATATGACCAGTGTAGTAACTAGCCTTTTATACGCCCGGTGCGAGCTTCTATAACTGCGCCCCAAGAAAAAAGTACTTGATATACAATATTTGCGCCCCTCCAAGGACTGCGCCCTGTGCCTGACACCGCCCTATTTACGGCACTGAATATGACGTAGAGTTGAACAGATTTGTTTGATTGTTGTATCTTCTGATACAGCTGTGATGAATGTGCCCATAGCTTTAGTGTCTACCTACTCACCGTCACTATAGTAACTAGATTACTTGACTCAAATACACACAAAAAAATGAGGAACCGTCTAAGAATCATTAATTTGAAGACATCCACCGCACTGGACCCGCTTGGTGGAATATGTTACAGCCCAGTCCACCAAACAGAGAATCCTCTCTGTTTAGGCATCATCAGCTGAGACACAGGTAGGTATCCATCCACCTACCTGTGTCTCAGCTGATGATGCCTTATAGTCCTGTATATCTTTTATTTTGCTTTACAATAGATATATGGGACGTTCTCTTTTCTATCGACAATCGATCAATACAAAAAATAGTGACGTAGGTGTATTTCGTCCACTTTGTCACGCAAATTAAAACATAGTAAAATATGATTATCTAATTTAAGCCCTTAAATAATAGTTTGTATTTTACAAATAAACTTAAAAGAGAATTGAGAAACTTAAAAATATCAAGCGTAAATACGTTGTTTACCACAAGCTGGTAATTCTTTGAAATCGAGAGAAATTCTCATTAATCTGGCCTAGTTTTCATACCTATCTATTTTGTGTCTTAAGCCACTGGGCGCAAATGAGCGCCTTTGATACATTCAGTGATCGGGGCAAACAAATATGCAAATAAAAATATCAAATTGTAAAGAAAAACTAGACCAGATGAATAAGACATTCTCTTGGTTTCAAAGAATCACCCAAGGACTGGTTCGAGGTGGTTCGAGAAAAGAATACTTGGAAGAAGTTGGGGAGGCCTTTGCCCAGCAGTGGGAAAATATAGGCTAAATAAAAAAATATAATGTTTAGGTACATTAATTTTCGAAGAGAAGCGATTCTCGGTAAAAAAAGAACGACCCATATATTTCATGTACAGCTACCGTACCTACGAACGCGCATCTTGTAGCATTAAACCCTAACAACGGTCCTAAATGTCTGGACAGAGCTTTCGCTCCCGCTATGGTTAGCAAAACAGTAAAGGCATTAGCAGTGGTGGATTCAGAAAAGAGTTTTAGCCGAGCTCGGCTCACTCAGCTTCTTAACCCTTAGCCAATTTTGGCATTCAATAATGCCAAAATTGGCTACACGGTTAGAGTCGGTTGCTACCATATATTTGTTTATTTACGGATATATCCATATATGGCATCAGCAAAAAAAACGCACCCTTGGTGCCAGTATACGTATAATTAGTCCTGTCTATGGATATATCCGTAGTTGACATTCAATGTGTCCTTCAAAATCAAATGGGCTTCGTTTCTCCACTGTGGGGTGCATAAGATTACTTACATAATTACATTCCTAGTGGAGTTCGTATTCTATTGACATACTTAATCATTTCAACATATTTAAGACTCTTCAAACAGTCGAACGCATTTATCGATTTCGTGATGTCAATTTGAGTACATAAGTATTTTTAATGTCCTCTCTTATAGTAGTATTTGAGTTACTAATATTTATTGTACTTTCTGTATATACCTATGTTTTATAGAATTAATACATTATTAAGTTCTGAAAAAAACATAACGTAAGGTAGTGAAATCATCGAACAGAAATATATTTAACATTTATTATATTTATAATTATGTATTAACGCACATAATCGACATCGATGGATGTTTTTCAATATCAGTGTTAGCAATTAATATGGTATGCCATGTATTAACAGTAATAAGTATGAGAAATAAAAGGTTTTGTACGTTTTCTACGGTATATTTGTACTCATATGTTATCTATGTTCAAAGGTAAATCTGTAATAAACTGTAGATGGTTTGTGAGATTAACACCCAGTATCTGTATCGAAAATCAAAACAAAAAATTGACGCTAAATGGTTGACTAAATTAACGACAGCCCAGCAGAATGTTGATTTTAGTTGCAGAAACTGGGCGTTATATATTTATTGATATTTTCGATATTAAGATTCCAAAAAATAAGTATTTATTATGTTTTGTACTTAAGGATTGTGCCAAACGTGTGTATATAGAACATTCCACGAGAATATTTATAATTTTGTTTTGTGTCTCATTTTGTAAAGTTACTGTCTATCTGTCAAACGGTATGAATGGGAATATAATAGAAACAAAAATTTGAAGGATATTTCGACGTTATTTAAAAAATATTTGCAGCCTTAAATAATCCAGTTTAATCATGAATTGTACCTATTAAAACAATACATTATTGATAGAAATCAATAATAATATGATATGAAAGTGGAAATCAACAAAATGATAGATTCGAAGGGAAAAACGTGTTGTATAGACCCCAAATAATGGGGTCTAGGGAAAAGTGCAGGAATGTGATAAAAATGAATAAAAATCCTTATCAAACTTTGTTTTTCATCAAACATTACTATTCACCTCGTTTGTTGGTACTTAAAGAATCTATATCAAATAATAATAATAATTGAGTACGGTCGGCATCATTCCGTTTTGTTTCAGTTATGTAAATTGATATTACTTCGTTACTCTTTCATAATAAAATTGGTGTAATAATAAATGTTTATAAAAATAAAGAAATAATTTAAATCTTCTTGGACAATTTTATTTGATCTTCTCACAAAATATTTTTGTTATTTGCAATTGTGAATATGCACGAAAAAAATATTTGTTATCTAACCAGTTTATATACATTTTTTTTTAGATCAAGCATGCGGCGTCTATGGGCTGTATGGTCGTTGGTTCAATCGTAAAGTTAGATTCATCATCAGCCCAAGTCGTCGACGGCGCGTAGTGTTCCACGCGCGCCTCAAGGAGATGTCAGCAAACCGTAGGGTCGAAGCGTACTAGGGCCATGGGTTCGCTTCTGAAAGGAAAACCCGGGGCCCTGGAACGCATGGCAAAAAAGAAACATAGGAGTGGGTTTTAGTCAGTAAAAGTCTGGCACGCACTCTCGCTCCGCCCAAGAGCGAGAGTAGTTAATGGATGATTTCTCACCTAAAAAAGGTGGGTAAAATGGAAGAAGAAAACGTGTTGCACCAACCACAAGTAACATGGAACAAGGGCTAAATCTGAGAGACATACAAAAAAATTGGAGGTACAATACAAACATTCTTCTATTTTATAACGTCGTTCCATGTATTAAATTATACGTCATGCGTAGCCCTGATGGCAGCTGGTGCTACCTCCTGCTGCATGTATAAGTCAAAGGGAGTTATTTGTAGGGCAATATATTGTGAAATAAGCAATTTTTGGCCCACGTATATTTCAGTAACTCCACATAGTTACTACTCTACAGAGGTTAAAACTTTAAATTCTTTTTAATCTTCTATGAAATAAGTAATTCTCTTATAATAATAAGCGATTTTTAGGCACAATTTCAAAGCTAAATACGACTGTTGAACGGCCTTTCTGACGTTCACTTTGGGCTGGTTCTCACGCAGACAGCGATAACGGAACACTCACGCAGACAGCGACAACGGAACACACTAATCTTTGGAACTGCTGGAGCCTGGTAGTAGTAGTTGAGAGTTCAGTCCCCGTTCACTAGACCAAACCGCCGTAGGTCAGCATTGACCGACCTATCTGGATCGTTTGTACCGTCGTCGTCTCTACAATTCCAGAAAGTCCTCTTCAGTCTAGAGCTTTGGATATCCTAGTTACTGCGACCAATTTATATGTAGCGCACGCTTGGCCTTACGGAATGTCTATATCCAAGAAAACGGACTAGTTACAAATATATTTCTGCGTATTCAACAATCTGACAATCCTCCAACAACAATCCTTCTGTCGCAGGTCTGCTGGAAGAAATTTCGTTTGAAATAAGCAGCACCTTTGTACTCTTCTATCTGTATTTGTTCTTATTGTGTACATAAAGAAATAAATAATCTGGTTTCAACCTATTATACAAAATAAGGGATACAAAAAAACAACATTATTCAATTAAATCATTATTTATTTACTTCTAAGCACTGCTTTTCATTACTAAATTACCACCTTTACATTAAAAGAATCTTCAAACACAAATAATAAATTACATGGCAAGGCCAATTTTGATATAACATTTATACCACTGATGATCGCTATAACCGAATCGACTTCTGTATCGGCGAAATAATAATTAATATACTAGTGGTTTGTTAAACACCTCCGTGTGTCGTGTAGTTCAATTAGACCAATCAATCGATCATCAAAATCAAATCAATCATTCAAATCATTGGATCTAATTAGATCAGTCTAAAAACAAGCAATCATCAGCTGTAAAATACACTATACACTTAAAGAAATTTCGAAACATAAAACTATATGTATAAATAGTAACTAATTTCCGATTGGTATTGCATTATAATGTCAAAATTACATTTTGATTGAATAAAAATTTATCACAGAATTCAGATGCCAAAACGTTATTCGCTGTTGAAGATTACTGGTAAGTATTACCAAATAATAATAAATGCTTTTTTCCGATGAGAAATAAAATAATGATGATGAATAATTTAACGTATACGTAAATACTACAATACAATAGAAAAACTATGTTATTACGTATGAATTAACCATCACTAAGAGAAAGTATATAGTGGAGAAATATTTATATTACATTATGACTGTCACCGCAGCGAGCTCGCGATCAGCGGCCTCACCGTGACATGTTAAAATGTCAAGTGTGCGAGCGAGAAAGATTGATAGAGCTATACACCCTATATAGCTCAATCACTTTAACGGTTCAATTGAGGTCGTCAAATGATACGTGATAAGAGCTCGTGGTAGAACCTCTGGTCGAGCCGCCAGAAGATGATACGATGCGTGTGATGTTCATATTGTGTGAGATCATCAAAGTATTACTGGTCACAATATTATACAGGGTTATTTGTAAAACACTAACAACCTTGCAGGACTGTATTACTAACATCATAAACAACAACTTTTGTTCTATGACTTTTTACAAAACATAATTTATTTACTAAAAACAAACTTTCAAGATTTCGTTGTTCTATGTAACCAACGACCTTACAGCCACTAGACGCCTCATACTGGAATTAGCGCACCAAAATAATTCTGTCAACTAGCCGAGGTACGGGGAGCAGGGTACTACGTTCTGATTGGTTCTGATTAGTACGGGGAAGCGGGATACTGCGTTCTGATTAGTCGAGACATCAGTTCTATAATCGTATATGTTGACATGCATGCACCCCCGCGCCGCCCGATCTCCGCTCCCCTCCGCTATTATACTACCGCAAGTTGTTGTTTTTGATGTTAGTAACATAGTCCTGGGTTGGGAGGTTGCCAGTGTTTTACAAATAGCCCTGTATAATTACTTACTGAACTGCAGAACGAACGCTAAAACGAAATAAGTCACATACAAAGTTTTTAATTTCCAATACCTTAAGAAAGAGTTCCGATCATATCAATAAAAAAAAATGCAATATGAAAACCATTTTTGACTAGAAAGCTTATAATTCTAATACAGAGAGAGATTCTTTTGGAAGTTTATAATACTTTATCGAGAGTAAGATTTTGACGGTTATATCAACTTAATTAATACTAGGTGTATTGTTAGTTGTCGGTGAAGACGTAGTAGCCTCGTTGAATATTTGGATAATGTACCGAGACGAGAGTTGTAGGTAGAGTACAAGTAATGCGCCGATTATAGTTTTCCCATATAAACAGCTAATACAAACATGAAATACAACAAAAGTGTACAATGCACTTACCTACAAAAAGCTGCTTACAATTAACGTTATTTGACAATAATCAAACAAATTGTGATGCGTACAACAATCCAACGAACCGAGACCATGTCAGAAGTACTTACGCTATACAATACAACCCCCCGCACACACTCGCCCGCTGTGATGCGAATATGATAAGTTATGTTTATAATTTAGAATTACAGTACTAAGATACAAAACTTTAAATTTAAAGTAGGCTTTGCCTAATTATTGCACTAATCATTAACTTATGTAGTCCATTATTTCACATGATGATGTTATGGAAGTAAATAGTGAATCCTTACAGTGATACATGTCGATCAAAGTCAACTTCAGCTAAGCTCCTTCGACCGGCCCATTTACTCTACTGTACACTGAGATAATATAAACACAATATAATAGGTAGGATAAAAAGTGGCCTAACTACGAATAATAATTTATACCTACTAACCTTACAATAAAAATTCCGTTTTGTACGTCGCGACGCGTATCCCAGTGTACAGTATGCACTTCATCATAACTTACTGATCCTAATCTTATA
The DNA here is from genome assembly GCA_905147345.3 of Mythimna impura. Lineage (NCBI taxonomy): Eukaryota > Metazoa > Arthropoda > Insecta > Lepidoptera > Noctuidae > Mythimna > Mythimna impura. The sequence continues at coordinate 12,378,196 of LR990357.1, read as the reverse complement.
CATCCACAGGCTATCAGCTAAGACGTGAAAAATTTGCAGTCTTCAATAAGATACTAACCTCCCATCACTCACAAGACAAGACATGGCGATCAAAACTTTATTATTACATATTAATATGCGCATAATACTCAGCGACTTAACAACGTCGAGCGAGCCAGCGCGAAGTGATCCGACAACACCGACACTGCGCTGCCCTGCACTACGACGCTCACAACTACACGTTCCTAAGTAACATTCATGTCAAGACTTCGCTCAGACCTACTCCTATTACACTTCTATCACAGTGTAAATAATGCACTTACGATAATAACTGAGAAAAAAACTTAAAATAATTAGGACGAATCTTGAAATTACTGTAGAAAAAAAACCTTAACCATTAAATACGTTCAGTAACAACGAAAGCAATATCATACACATTTGTATGACCTTTTACAACAGACAATATGAAATTATATTAAAAAAAAATATGTAAGTAAAATATAAAAAAGAAACTTTTGCAAACACCAACAAGTAAAGCAATAAAAACCGCAAAAACAAGGACAGCATGATATCAACTACATATAAACCCAGTTTGTGCTGAATACGAAGTGGCGACGTTACATATTGCACACGCACTCGATATTCAAATAATTCAGCGTAAGCGTAGACGCACACATTCCCGCAGCGTCAACAATATTACTAATACATAAAAGAACTCGACAGCTCAGCGTCCGACACGGTTTCTCTCTAATGGTTCAACATTCCAAACTAAATGGAAAAACTATCTCAATCTTACTCACTAACTAATGACAAGTTTTTATCGAGAATTACTTTTACGAATAAAATATGCAGATCTTGATTAAATACGAACTTAAATAACATTAAGTGTGGCCTGATTGAAAAGTTTACAGCGATCATTGTAGTACGAACTATGAGCCCTACGACTGAGATTTACTCCCCGACTAAACAATACTACCACATAATATTAACTTACCTCATTTTTGTGATGCGCGTTATAAATACACTATTTTATACGACTATCGATAGTGTGAAATTAAAATGCGTGGTTTTAATGAGCAAATGTCGATACACCTTTCTATTTTTTGTGCAGATATTAACTTATTGAGGAACTACTATGTTCGCTGTAAACTATAAGGCCGAGATAAATAAATGTTTCAATAGCACGTACTTTGGCTAAGCTATGCTACAATCTATATCTTACACTTGTAGTTCCTCTGATATTGATTGTGGGTTTTCTTTTACGATTTTTGTCCCCATCAACGTGCCTGGAAAAGTACGTAGAGCCTGATCTCTCTCGCTCGTGTCGGATGGTCGTCCCATCGGATTACGAGAGTAAAGGAACATTGAGACACTTTGGCACTATTGTTTATCATTTGTTCTAGTCTAGTCCCCACATTTATGTCACGAGAAGGACAGAACAGAATGTTGTGAGGAGAATTCTGGGCCTACCAAAAACCGCCATCAACGGACAACGGAGTATGAAGAAACTTCTTAAGATTTCTACTTCTTAAGGCTGCAGTCTTGTATAATTTACTCGCGGCAAATTATTTACGCCACTTTGTATGCTTTTTTTAAACAAAATAACATGAAATATTATTATTGTGCATCATTAACCATAATATGAGTAGTAACTACTTTTTTTTTTTTTTAAGTCAATTTAGGTGTATTATGTTTGGTAAATCAAGCGTTAAACACAGCTCTTGCGTGCCCAACATCATTTCGAGTTATGTTTGTGCGCTTCGTTTATGGTAATAAAGAATTAATTTACAAATCTGTTCAATAGTTAATTAGCCCAATATTATCATCTTTAAAAAGCCTTCATTAGTTTTTTCTAATTATTTTTCATTTTCTTAATTTTGAAGTCACAATTTCATCAAAATTCTCTATTTTTGTCTCTTAGTAAACGGTTTTTTTTAATAATACCTAAGCATCGTAGATATGTCATAATAAGATTATTTTGATGCCGAAAGTTCAGTAAAGTAAGTAATAAAAAAGTTAACACCTAAATCACCATACTTTAACAAAAATTATAATTTTAAAAGACGTCCAAAAAATGTGTTTATAAACTAGTATTGCAAGAGAAATTCCAATTTATAAACAGAATTCCAAATGGCCGTGGCACGGCCGGAGCGTTCAGACGTGTGGTCCACGCCGAATTTACGATGTTCCTCTCGCTCTAACGTTGCTCTTACTCTAACATAGATTACGGATTGAATGTTGCTCTACTTTATTATTTTTTGCATATAATTTTTCGAGTGTTTGGTAAATATTTGTGTATAGCAGTTTGGTAAAAAAATTGATTTCAATATGGATCGCTAACGTAAAAAATACGCTCGTAATTATTCGTTGGCGTAAGTGTATCATTTCTGAAGGAGCATATTTTGAATGTAATAATTTAAATTTGAAAGAATAACTAACATTTTGTGTATTATTGACCAGGGGCATGAAAGTTCCGAACAAATCTAAGATTCGAAATTGAACCATTAGCTAGCGCCATCTATCGACCCAGGATTCCAGTTTTTAAACTGGTTTTTATATTAATATCTCTAGATGGCATTAAAACTTTAGGCTCTTCATAGTTTTTCGCAAATAAAAGAAATTAATATTAATAAAAAAATCAGAAGTGATGTAATAATTCACAAATTTATTTGAAACATTAAATATTGCAATTATTTTGATTTATTATTTGAACTTAAAAAATATTTTTTTTTAACAGCAACACTTTTGAAATAGGGGAACTTTTGTTTGAATTTTATTCCACTTTGAAACTTGTTTCGTTTCGTTGGTTTGTGTGCTTTTGTGATTTTCCGTGTATTTGATAACTTTTAACGACTTGGCGCTTTTCATACGGATTCTGACGTTGTATCATATTATCTGAAACCACTTGGCTTTGTTTTTGGACACCGATTACTGCTTTTCCGATCTACTTGGCATTCTAACTGGACTACTGACTTTTACCATACGATTAGGATACAAGAAGGATTCAAGCGACAATATGCCGAAGAAATCGCAATTACATTGCTATTTTGGATGCCAAAATGATGGTAAGTTGGTTTAAACTATACTATAGTTTAGATTTCACAGTGGGAAAACCTTTTCGTCTGTAACATCGTGATGCCTGGCTTACATCATAATGAAATGGAAACTCAATCAAATAATATGAAATTCTATTCTAATAATTTCGGCCCTCAGCCCTTAGGCTTTTTAAGTTCTGTGCATGGTTCAGCACAATTTTAAATGTACTTTTTGTTTATGTTTCTTTTGTACTTTTTGTTACCTAAATTATCTCAAATGGCAAAAACCAATTTTACATTTTCAACTCTGCTCCCCGAGATACAGGCACCGCCTAGTTTGGGTACCACCAGTCCATCTACATAACTGAAGCTCACATTTAATTTAATGTACTATTTGTAACAATGGTTTAATAAATTTATTTATTATTTATTTATAATGAAGCTATATAGATTATCATTTAGAATCATACTTGTTGTATTTTCAGGCCCACTGCACTTATTTCCAAATCCCAACACTGGGTCATGGGAGGTTTTGGAAAAATTCAATATTTGGAAGAGCGTACTTCCTGCGTCGATACAAGAGAAAGGGAATAATTACATTTACAATAGTATAAGATTATGTAATAATCATTTCCTGGAAGTTTACTGTTTACCAAGTCGTAGATTGACAAGAAATGCTGTTCCAACTTTACGCTTAGGTAATTATTATTTTATATCTTATTTTTATTTACCAAACTGTTTATACTATTAGTTTTATTCTAAAACTATACAGGACATCAATTAGTTGATTTTAGGTTGTGGGAGGAGGGGGAGGTAATGTACTCTGTCCCAAATCTAGGAAACATATATGTACTTTTAGAGATATTCAAGATTTAAATTTTCAGGTAAAAAATTAAAAAAAATTGTCCATTGCATGTATTTTAGTAGCGAAAACCAAGGTTTTAGAGGATGAGTTACCCTCTCCCCAACATAGCAAATGCATATGGACATTTAAATATAAATTGGGAAAAAAAAATCAATTTTGTTTGGAGTTAGTGGGATTTGTACTTTACCGTTTAAAAATATATTCTAACTTTATAAAAAATGTCTCAAGTTACAATTTTATTATTTATTTTTTCCAAAAGTAATAAGGGGTTGATAATTTGAAGAACTGATACAAAAAACATTGAGTAGGGTCAATAGAAGCCACATGCATCCCTATTTCTGTCTGCGGGATTTAAAGTAACCTAACATGAAGGGGGAGTGGACCAAAATGCCAGAGGACTGGTCGATGTCATAGTTCAACAAACAAAACAAAAATAAAACCTGTCAAAATATTGTCAATTTTTTTTTCTTAAAACTATACATTTCCTAAAATTGAGACTGCGTAGTTAATTCCTAGACATAAACCATTTTTTTTTCATTTAAAAAAAAAAAAATTGTTCTTAGCCCGTTTTACTGATTATAACACTTATATCATTACAGAACCACAAGTTCAATCCTTGGAAGAACCTGTAGTACAATCAACACAGCATAATACAGAAAGTGATCGACTATCAAGTGCTCGCACAGAACCTTCAACATCTGCTGCTGTCAACGCATCAGGATATGCTCCTGGTTAGTATTATTATACTTTCGTTACTTTGTAGTTGTTATCTATATATATTATATTTATATAGTGGTTTGGTTTGTATATATTTCTGCAACTATAAGTTAAAGTAAAAGGTGTCATAATGGTCAGAATGAGTGGAAAGAGAATCGAAACGAAACGGTCGTACCTTGGCTAGGGGGGCAGGGGGCAGGTCTTATTATTATTGTAGTAGTCTCAATAAATAATATTCACAAACAGCACAGTTATTAGCGTTTGTTTATAACCCAAAATGTCACTCAATTTATAGAAATATTGTACAGACTATTGATTAATGAATGAAAAACAATGGAAAAACACTGCGTGTAGTATTTTCTAGGAGCAATTGTTATGAATACTATTCCCTGAAAATTGAACTATTCTTCAAGTTCCAGGTTTTAGTTATAATAACACATATTATATCATTACAGAACTACAAGTTCAGTCTTCGGAAGAACTTGTACAATCAACACAGCATAATGCAGAAAGTGGTCAATCATCAGCATCAGGTGCTCTCATAGAACTCGATTTCCTAAGGACAACCAACCTAAGATATAACCAGGAATCAACATCTGCTGCTAGCACATCAGGATATGCTCTTGGTTAGTTTTATAATACTTTGGTTACTCTATAGGTACCATCTATATACAGCGGATTAATTTATCACTATAATCTGACACAGCTTGAAAGGAATCTTCATTGTCTGACATGACACCTAACATGTTATTAATACTATGTAAACTGTTACTGTTATGGCAGTTGACCTATTTTATATCATTGTATCTCGAAGCACGTTTACTGCAGTCTCAATACACCCTAATAATAATATATAAATTTACTCTGAAGGTTTATCATTATATCTTGAAGCAGGTTTACTGCAGTCTCAATACACCCAAATAATAATATATTTACTCTGAACGTTAATATGTCAATGTCGTTGGTTAAGCATTTATCTCATTTTTGTTTATTTATTGTATTGTTTACTGTAAAATTGTAATTTACCACCGTTTGTTTTCCCAAACAAATAAAAAAAAAGTGTATATATCACCAGAAATAACTATTATAGATTAGTGACTACAGTTTTTGACCAACTGTAATTTGTATTTACATCTATTTATAAATAAATGTCAGGCAGTAACATTATTATTTTAATGTATAACTAAAATAGAAAATGATTAATTTCAGGTGTCCGGAAACATAAAAGGCCCAAAACAAATCCAGAAAATAAACTTATTAATAAACTGAAGAATAAATTAGAAAAGATATCCAAAAAATACAACTCCCAAAAAAATAAAATACGAGCTGCAAAAAAATTGTCGCTATCAAATTCATTTCTGTCTGTGATAGATAAATTACCACAAGACATACAAACTTTCACTAAACTGCAGCTCAAAAGCCTCAAAAAACCAAAAGGTAGAAGATTTACTGTGGATGAGAAAATTATGTCCTTGACAATTTTGAAGCAAAGCCCAAAAGCTTACCAATTAATGAAGAAATTATTTGTGCTTCCTTCAAAACGATGCCTTCAAAACATGCTCAGCAATTTCTCTGTTAAGCCTGGCATAAATGAAGCAATAATGAACGAGTTAAGAAGTGTTGCTCAAAGTTTGCCTGCAGAAAAAAAACTGGTCACGCTCCTATTTGATGAAATTTCTTTAGCTCCAGGAGTAGAGTATAATGCAGCAACTGGCCAAATCATTGGATTTGAAGACATGGGGAACAAAAGAAATAAGACTCTGGCTGATCATGCACTAGTATTAATGATAAAAGGAATCAAAAGTAAAAGCAAACAGGCCCTGTGTTTCACATTTTGCAAAAGTAGTACAAAGGCATTTGATTTAAAAAACATTTTAATAGAAGCCATAAAGCGATTAGAAGCTATTGGGTTTAGAGTTGTGGCCACCATTTGTGACCAAGCGGCATCTAACACTAAGGTTATAAAGATGCTTCAGGAGGAAACAAGAAAAAAATATTTGCAACAGGGGGGAACATACGAATCAAATGCCTTTGAAATAGATGGCAATAAAGTTTTCCCCTTATTTGATACTCCTCACCTACTAAAGGGAGTTCGCAACAATTTGTTAACGAAAGATGCACAATTTGTGCAAAATGGCGAAACAAAATGGGCTAAATGGGATCATTTAAAGCTTTTACTGGATTTAGACGAAGGAGACGATGAAATCAGACTAGTGAACAAATTAACCGAAATGCACGTCATGAAAGATAAAATACCGAAGATGAAAGTTAAATATGCTGCACAAGTTTTCAGTCAGAGGGTATCAAGTGCGATGAGATTTCTAGCAAGTAAGTACTTACTTTTATCTTCTTCTGTTGATAAAAAACATCGAAGATGTAGTAATCTGTTTTTAGTGTGTATTACTTTAGAAACAGATCCTTAAAAACAAAGCAATTTTCAAGCTCCATTATACATCTTCGAAGTTCATCGTCAGATCATAACATTATTTATATGGGACCAATTCCGGGAGTATAAACTTTCAATAAAAAAAATAAACAAAAATCAAAATCGCACCATAATTAATCGAGAAATCGGTGATAATACATAAATAAAAAATGCATACTGCCGAACACATAACCTCCTCCTTTTATCCTCCTTTGAACACGGTTAAAAATAGGCACTTCATAATAAGGAGTTGAATATGATGATGTTAAAATAACTGTGATAGCAACAATAACTATTTTTACCTTATATATTTATTTTTATATTTTTTTTTATATATTATTATTTTATTTTATATGTTTATTGTATTTTATATTATTTTTACCTTATACATTTATATATTCTTTCAAATCATTGATTATAACTAATATTAAAAATTGTTTATTGTTTTAGGACACAAAGTGCTTCCAGAAGAATGCAAGGGGACTGCAGATTTTTTATTAATATTTGATAAGTTGTTTGACACATTTAATGGTCATTCTTACAAATCATCAGATAAGCCGTACAAAGAATGCTTAAAAAATAACTCTCCTCATTTCCAACTGTGGGATGATATGATTCCGATTTTAGAATCAATCAAATTTAAATCAGTAGTTAGAAAAAATGGACGTGAGTCAATCAAGTATGAATCCATTCCTTCTGTTAAAAATTGGATCCAGAATATGATAACTTTTAAAGAAATGTGGCATTATTTGATTACGCAGCATGATATAAAAAATTTAATCACCCGTAGCTTCAATCAAGATCCTTTGGAAAATTTCTTTAGTGGTATTAGAAGTAATGGAATTAGAAATGTTAATCCTACATGTAATCAATTTTGTAATGCTTTTAAAACTTTGATTATTAATAATTTTAATTCATTACATTCCCCACGAGCCAATTGTGAAAGTGATGACAATAATGCATTTAAATCAATGGCGAATCTATTGAATTATAAAAAACCGACTGATTCTGATAGTGATGATTTTGTATGTGATATAGATTGTTTATTAAAGGTGATGGGTGAAATTAAAAGTAATGATAAATTGGTGTATGCTGAAGCTAAAAAATATGTTACTGGTTATGTGATTAAAAAATGTAAATCAAAGATTTTTAGGAATTGTAAATATTGCATGCGTGATTTATGTAGATCTGAAGTTGATATGCAATCATTTAATTATGAAATTGATTATACAAAACATTCTCTATTTCACCCCAGTAAAAGATTTGTTGATTTAATGACCGATATCTTCTATGTAATTGTTGCATGTTTACGTGATAGCCCAGAATCAACGTTCATTAATAAAAAAATTAAGCTGTTATTAAATTGTGCATGTGATTACCAAATTATTTCTTGTAAACAACACAAAGATGGTTTGATTGATTTAATTAATAATCTCGCAATAAATTTGATTATTCACAGTTGGTGTAAGGGAGTTAATAGAATTTTAAACGGAAAATTATCAAAATTTGATAAGAATGACCTAGTCAAACAACAGGCATTACAATATTATTTAAAAAGAAGAAAAAAATGAAGCCTGGTTAAGCTAATTTAATTTTTTGTCTTCGCTATCTTGAATCAAATTGTTCACATAAAAGTTTGTAAAAACGATTGTATTTAACTCAATAAATGTTTATAATTAAACAGGTCTTTTATTTGATCAAATTCTTAGTTTTACTATTTATAAGTAAATAAAATAATATTAACGCCATCTATAAGAGTTTTATGGTACTAAAAGCGCCACCTATAGGATTTTTTGGACACTAAAAGCGCTACCTGGTGATTACGGATACAAACACCGTTCCATTTTTCTGAATCGGAGATGCGCATCTATCTCTGTTTATAGTGTATAGTCTATGTTATTGACCTGTACTTTCTTGACAGAGTAGTATAATATACCAATAAATAAATCTAGACTCGTTTTTGTATTGCATATGATTCATCATTTCATCATCATCATTATAGCCGACAGACGTCCACTGTTGGACATAGGCCTCCCCCAACTGTCGCCATAACAACCGGTCCCGTGCTTCTCACATTCATCGGATTCCCGTGACCCTCACTAGGTCATCGGTCCACTTTGTGGGAGGCCTCCCACCGCTGCGTCTTCCGGTACGTGGTCGCTACTCCAGAACCTTTCGTCCGTCATCGACCATCTGTTCTTCTTGCAATGTGCCCTGCCCACTGCCACTTAATTTTAGCAATTCTTCGAGTTATGTCGGTAACCTTGGTTCTCCTACGGATATCTTCATGTCTGATGGGATCACGCAAGGAAACTCCGAATATAGCCCTTTCCATTGCCCTTTGGGTGACTTTAAGTCTTCTTATGAGGCCCATTGTAAGCGACCACGTTTCGGAACCATATGTCATCACTGGCAACATGCACTGGTCATAGACTTTCGTCTTGAGACACTGTGGTATATTGGACGAGTAGGTACTACGCAGTTTCCCGACCGCTGCCATTCTACTATTGACCTCATTCTCGAAGTTATACCTTTCCAACTGGACTTTCTGTCTCAGGTAAACGTAGTCGTCCACAACTTCGAGTGTAGAGTCTCCGATCTTGATAGGAGTGGGTGCTGCATGGATGTTAACCATGACTTTGGTTTTGTCTATGTTTATTTTAAGTCACACTCTTTTGGAAACTACTAGAGGCCACCGAGCATTGTACTGAGCTCCTCCATGGTCTCAGCCATGACTACTATATCGTCGGCAAACCGAAGGTGAGTGTTGTACTCGCCATTGACATTAATGCCTTCCAGAAATAATTCCAGAACCTTGAAAACATCCTCAATAGCGGCCGTGAACAGTTTCGGAGAAATGACGTCTCCCTACGTCACACCCCGCTGCAAGAAGATAGGTTTCGCGGGTCTGGTCCTGAGCTCGGACTGACATAGTGGCGTTTTTGTACCAACACTTCAGCACTTCGAAGTACCGATAGTCAATCTGGCACCGTTGAAGAGACCGCAGTAAAGCCCAGGTCTCGATCGAATCAAAGGCTTTCTCGTAGTCCTCAAACGCTAAGCAGAGAGGCTGATTATACTCCTCAGTCTTCTGTATAACCTGCCGCAGTGTATGGTTGTGGTGGTAGTAAAACCTTTTCGGAATCCGGCTTGTTCAGGAGACTTGGAAGTTGTCAAATCTGCGCGCGAGACGGTTCATGATGACTCTGGAAAACAGCTTGTAGACATGGCTTTGAAGTGAGATGGGCCTGTAATTCATAAGCAGGGCATTGTCGCTCTTCATAAAAAGAATACCTCTGCTCCATGCTCGTGTTTTTCCCTCGAGTATGGCGGAATCAAATAGCTTCTGAAGGGCGGACCGGTTTTCCACCCGCCTTCAGGAGTTCGGCCGTAATTCCGTCCTAACTCAAAGCATTGTTGTTTTTCAGCTGCTTCAGAACCATCCTAATCTCGTACAGGCTGACGTCCAGGATATCTTCCGTATAGTGTCGAGTCAATCTAGTTCTTGCGTCATTTGCTAAATTTGCAGCGGGTTTAGTGATAGACTTGTATTATGTTCTGTTCATAAAATGCCTCAATCTCTCACAGAAGCTCCGGTTTCCGACTGATATGACTCTGCCATCGTCTGTCTTCAGTCTCGTAAGTTAGCTCTGCCTAAAAGACAGATCCTCGTGTAAATACTTCTAGATGAAAATCATCACATTCGATACACTCAAACGCGACAGGCTAGTTGAGTTTCTTCATGACAGCGGTATTAGGGGCAAAAACTGGTGTAAAATATTTACACCTGTTTAGTAATTTGCCCCTAAATTAAAGTTTAAATATTTAGTTTTGCAGTACGCTGCGTACAATTATAGATAATGATGAGTACTAGACAATAAATGAATTGGATTACATACTGTTTCAACATTATATCGAGGGAGGGGAAAGAGTTTCATCATATAATCAAATTGGCCTGGTTAGTATTTTTTTATCAGGGGTGACAAGTCTTGATAACATATACTAACACAGACTAAGCTGTAGACATCAAACAACTGTGTTTTGTCTAGTGTCTATGGTGCAGCACAGTTATGCCCGGTTTACATATGGCCCGACAGATTGCTGTATTTTATTATGCGTCTATTTGGGCAGAATAAACATGTTTTCTTTCTTTATATAGGCGTAAGTAATAAATAAAGCCGTATTAATACCCCTCATTATGCAACAGTTTCATAAATTACTATTGAATAATACTTAGTAGAGCAACTTTCCGACCGTGTCAAATATTGTTTTAAATATTACGCTAGATAGGATAAATGCGGGGACTGTGGGGAGCTACGGGGGGTGCGGAGACTGGCCGCACGCGATTCTTATATTGTGCACTAGAAGACGTAAGCCTTAAGAAGTTTCCTGGCACGACGACCACCCTCGATCCGCCGTGAGATAAGGAGAAGTCCGCCGATAGTGCACAACTCTTGTCTAGTCTTGTTAATATTAGCCGCTGAACCTTAAAAGGAAGCTTATTAATAACGCTTAACCAAAGTACGTGATAAGTTATGATTATGAACCCAGGCCCGAGTCAGGCTAGCGGTCCTGGCGTGTCGTCAAACCGTGTGGCTGGCGTGTCGCAGCGTGACGTCACCGCGGCTACTCGTCGGCAGCGCTGGCGTCCGGTGGCTAGTTGCCGCTCACTATCTTACGACTTTCCAGCTCCTCCATGTTGTTTGAGCTAAATGGAAATTAAAAATCATGTATTACTAATTTTTTTGGAATATTCATGGGAAATTACATGGATGTATCGATCGTGTATTGAAACACCGATGATTTAAGATACACACAAACACTACTCTATACTACTACTCTATAGATACTCAGATCAAGACTTCACTGTCAAGAGATAAGACATGTCAAAAGATATAGTTTATTAGAAGTCGTAGACATAGGCCCCCGCATGTCACAAGTCAGTCAGGACTATCACGTTTCAGTCATTCACATACATTTCTTCCGTTAACAGAACTGATCGGCAACTTGACGGTAATATTACTGATGTGTGTGTATGCACCTTAAGCTTCAACCTCACAGTTTTGGCTGTAGGGCTTCCGAATCTGAATGGGGTTGTGTTTGTGCAAGTACTGACTTAAACTTAAACTATTGAGTTCATAACATTATCTGGAACACAGCTGACCCCGAAAGACTCAGACCCCGATTTAGATTGAACCCCTATAAGCTTCATCCAGACATCTTTCGTAAATTGTTGGTTCAAATAATGTCTTTTGCTAAAGGAGACAGGTGACCTCGGGTTTAATAAATACCTGGGTAAACTAAAATAAAGCGTATTCGAGTTCTTACCGGAGTTTGTCATCGTTCTTCCATGAGGTGACCTGGATATGAGGCGGCGGCAGATAGCTGCGCAGCGACTGCACCAACTGAATGGTGTCCAACAGAACTGAAATCATAAAAGGAAAACTTAAGCAATTTGTAGATAGAATAAACTTCATTGAACACCAATTAAGTAAATGCTAATGCTAGAATTTATTTTATTTTAAAGTAACAGACATAATTTGGATTTTAACCAAATTCTATGACATAATTTGGTTACGTTTGAAATAAAAATAGGAAAGTCAATGACTTCGATCTATCCAATGTTGTTTGAAATGTACGGTTTGCAAAGAAAACTTATTTGCGTATCAATAATGTTCTTTTTTTACTTTGTTTCCACTACTCGGACACTTCACACAGTGACGCAGAGATAAGCAGAATTAAAGAACTGGATTCTGATTTTGTATTGGATTGTATTTTCGGTCATGATTCGTAAATGAATTTAATTTTAAAAATTTCTTGATATGCTCAATCAAGAAATTTTTAAAATTAAATTCACCCAATTTTTTCGATTTCACAGCTATCACAAAGCAACTCAGTCAAAATTCTTAAGCCTAAATTTGTGACAAGATGCACAACATGATTTTGTTCCTGGAATGTAGAGAAGTTTGTAGCTTAGATTATCATAAACCCGTTTATATTTTTGAAGATAGTGTATGATTAGTAAAGTGTAAACTTTTCTCAAGCTATGAGTATATACTGACTCTTCTGCAGCTGCTCGCTCTGCTTGCCGTAGGGCTTGCACATGGCGGGGCGCACGCAGGGCCGCATGCGCTGCAGGTTGCGCGCCAGCTCGGCGAAGGCGCGCACGACGCGCTCCTGGCCGCCCGCGCCGCCGCCCGCGCCCGCGCCCGCCGCGCCGCCCACGCCGCCCGGGCCGCCCGCGCCGCCGCCCGCGCCCGCACGGTCCGCGTGCGGCGACGACCCTGTGCCACCTGATAGAGATTCCAGGCTCTCTAGGTTTGCCCTACAAATTGAGGAAAGAGTAGCATCAGATTTTTCTAGTAGAATATTTAAAAATTGCTAGGCTATCACTTAACTGAATAGTGGCTGAGATAGTTACGCGGTCAACACTGCTCCCGCATCGCGCATCTACCTCACGCATCATCTTAATATTAGTCCTTTTTTAGGTTTCAGTACTTGAGCATTGTATTGACATGGTCTTGAGACTAACAGCAAAATGTCAAAATCAGCTACAGCTGTATAAAAATGAGTTGTGCAATAATAAAAACTCGCTTACCTCAGAAAATCTGTGAGCTTGTGCTCATCAGTGTAGTGATGCTTAGACTTGGTTTCCAAACTGGCTTGTGAGGAGTTTGAGGACCTCTGCTGAGAGTGAGCATATTTGTCGATGGAAGACTGGTGACCTAGAGACCGGCTCTGGTGCTGCAAGAGCATTTGCTGGTGCTGCGACAACTTGTCCTGACTGCGGCGGTCCGTCTTCTCACCTGTAAGGCTGGCTGCAATTTAAGTTGGAAGAGATTGAAGTTGCGTATATGCATTTTTGGATACGCTTTTTCTATCATAAAACTTACTAATTGCTTTACATCAGGGAATATTTGAAGTTAAAGCCAGAACCATTCACTATAGTAAAAAGTGTTTATGTTTTATCATCTATGTCTTACCTTGAAAAGAAGAAATACTGTTGTGTCAAATGCTTCAACCACATCATCTTTTATCTAGCCTTTTACCAACTACCTATATATTCAACTGCCTAACTTTTTCCCAATGATGGCTTCCACTCTAAACAAATGCTAAATACTAGTACTCTAGTACTTTCCTCAGCAACCCAATTAGTGCTTCCGTTCCGCCACATATAAATGTGTAAGTCTTAAGAAGGCAAATAAGATCATTCTTGAATATACTAAGAAACGAGTGGGGGAAGAATGTCTGGAAAGACTTGGGGGAGGCCATTGCCCAGCAGTGAAAGAAAAGAAAAATTTTAAAGAAACAAAAATTATGTAGTTGTAATTATAGACCTACCGCCCAGTTAAGATGGTGCCTGTCAGGCACCATCTTAACATTCTCAGGCAGTCACTGCCTGAGGCTACTGAGCGGAACTGTAGGGATGTGGTTGCGAGTCACGAAAGCTCACTTATTTGGTAAGACGTGTAAAACCGTACAAAGGCGGACTTAATGCCGCATATCGCCCGCCGCCGGGCATCAACACCCGGCCTGGACCGCGCAGCTACCTCATGTCCCATACATAATCGTCAAAAGGTTATAATAAGTGTGATAAATAAATGACGGAAGCAAGCGGTATTTTCCCAAAAGAAAAGTGATTTTTACATAACTACTCACTGAGAGCGGCGAGGTGCGGTGCGATAGGAAGCTGGTAGTCTTGTGCGAGCGCCGTGCTGCGGAGCAGACGCTCCACGGCCTGGCTGTCGGGCAGGTTTGACGCGCCCGCATCTGACACAAACGATAGTGGACCATCTATAATATACTAATATTTTATATGAGAAAGTGTGTCTGCTATGTTAACTTTACAGGACTCACTGAGTCAACTTACATAAAATTTGGCATATGGATAGACTATGATTAGGATATAGGATAATTTTTTTCCAGTATTAAGTTATCTTGGTATGGTCATTGGTTCTGTCATTATAATAAACACTATTCCCGCATGCGAAACCGCGGATAAAAACGTGTCATTTGTATATATATAGTTGTTTTGGAGTGTTCATTTTTAGCAAAAAAATTTTTTTACTGATTTTATGCTTTAATATTTGTTATTGAAGCGCACAGAAGAAAAACTTAGCAAAACTTTTTCTTATCTTAAGTGTTTACATGTTGTTTCTACATTGTGTGTATCTGTGTACTTGTGCCAAATAAAGTATTTTTCTTTCTTTCTAATTTGCTATAATATTGCTGTTTTTATAAAACGCTAATTTCTAAATATTTTTATATGTAATCTTGATCAGCCTATAAAGTTGCAATTTTTGGGACATTGGCCTATTTTCTGTGAGAAGTAATCTAGCAATTTTTTTTTTGGTGGGATATCATCCAATAAAATGTTAGTCTAGTGATAGCATGACGAGTGCAGGAAGGTGATGACATCTCCCGTGGGCCCAGTGCAAGTCAGTGTTGACACATTTTTTTAAAGTGGAATGTCATCCAATGGCTTCTCAGACGTATGGTGTGTCAGACTTACTAACTAAAAGCCAACTGTGTCTTTCAGTTACCCTTTGCGTTTTAGGACCATGATTTCCCTTTCAGAAATTCCCATCTTTGTCTAGGACATGCCAGTTTTGTCACAATGATTTCTTTCACTATTTTGAGACCATTGGTGAAATCTATATATATAAAAGAAAGTCGTGTTAGTTACACTATTTATAACTCAAGAACGGCTGAACCGATTTGGCTGAAAGTTGGTGGGGAGCTTAGAACCAGGAGACGCACATAGGATACTTTTTTTTTTTAGTAGGGTAGAGTGGCGTAGAGTAGGGTAGAGTAGGGTAGAGTAGGGTAGAGTAGGATATAGTAGTCAGTTGACGGGAGCGAAGCCGCGGGCAAAAGCTAGTAAACCATAAAAGAAAACCTGAGTACCATACAAACTCCACTACGGTCAGTGGGTTGTCTTAGGTGCGGATTTTTAAGAGTTGGCGTATACGCTTAGGGGCACTATGAGCAGCAAAGAAAACGAAAAAAAAAATTTTTGAAAATTTACCGTCACAAAAAATTTTTTTGAAAATTTTGTTACAAAAAAATTTTTTTTGTGTCTTTGCTGCTCATAGTGCCCCTAAGCATATGCCCGAAAAAAAAAGTCCTCGCGCCACAGCGCCCCTAAGGCTACACTCCAAACATTTATTTCAAGCCAAGAACAAAGAAAAGTTGCAGAATGAAAAGATGTTTAATAATCTTTAAATCAATACTATTTAACCAGCAGCAGCGGGCAGTGGCTTCGCCCACATAAAAGTAGAACATACTCCCAGGATAAAGGGTATCCTATGTGTATTCCAGGACATGGTCTAACTACGTGCAAACTTTCATCCAAATTCATTCAGCCGTTTGAGCATGAAGAAGTAACAAACATACACACACTCACTTTCGCCTTTATAAAATTAGTGTGATGTGATATAGTGTGATTAATCAGCACATGTTTAGCATTGAATCATTCCATTGATTTCCCAACTAGGTCATAATAGCTCATAAGAATATAATACAGTTAGAATCATGTACATAATCTTAATAGAAACCGATTGGACTGTGAATGCACACATTGATTTTCTCATTTTGATGATAATGATTTCTCTAGAAATTTATTTTTCATTACTGTTGTTTTCTTTTTGTAAACTTTCCATTCTAAGAAGTACAATATATGACTATTTTAGCTGTTATTACTTTATAAAAATGTTGCCCAACATTTTTATTTGCCAAAGTTGCCACAAAGTTGTATTGACAGTTAGATAGCTAGATAGTCAAAGCAAAGTTACAGAAAGTTCCATAAAGACTTGTCAATATCTACCAATATTTGATTTCCATCCATCAAAAACAAACATCACCCAAATAGAAAACACACTGAGACAAAAAAAAACCTTATTTACAATTAGGTGCCTTTTTAGTATTAATTTTTACTTTTAATAGTCCAAGGCAGGACTCAGGCCTTTTCCCATATCATCACAGCAAATTAACCATTCAAGTCACCTCTTATGATGTTATATATTATAATTACCAGGTATGTATGTGGGTTGCTGAGACAAATGCTGCTGTATTGACTTCTGTGTCATCTCCAATTGGTTCTTGTAATAACGACAAGCAGGGTTAGGGCAGTTCTGTACCACCTCTATTATGAACTCCTTCTCCATTCCAAACTGCTCCCTGCCTATTGTGTATGACTCTACAACCTGAAGGAAGAGTGAGAGATTGATATCAAAATAGAATGCAATGGCAAATGCCAACAGACTGTGCAAGTCACCCCTAAGTGCTGATGCAATTAGGGGTGACTTGCACAATCTGACAAATCATGATCATACCACACTAGAGTTTTGAAGCTTCCCTTGCAGATAAAATTTAAATGAAGTGGTATTCTTTAGTTTTTACATACATATGTTAAATTATTGACACTGGATTCACACTAGAGAATGGGCAGCATTCTCTGTGCATTACAACAACCACACTGCAATCGCCAACCCGCTTGCCAAGCGTGGTGATTATGGCAAACCCCCCCCAAAAATGAAAGCAATATAAAAAATTGTGCAAGACATGCACAGGACCAGTCACTTATGGCGACGCTTGAGGGAGGCCTATGTCCATGTCAGTTGACGTCTTATGGCTGAAATGATGATAATGATTATTCTTCAATGGCATGTGATATCTAGGAATTAAAATTGTTTGTTAATAATAAAACTAAACTCACAGCTCTGACAGTAGCTTCTAATCCTAGATGGAGGCCATGAGGTCCATTCATATGTTTTAACATGACAGCATTAGCAAAGTGTTCATATGGCAATATTATCTTCCCATTTTCACGAAGAATCAGTCTTCCTTGTGTATCTAAACCTACTCTGGATGCCATCATTCTGTAAAGAAACATTGTATTACTTTATGGTAAGCTCAATAGGTAATTAAATACCAGTCTGACAGTTTACTACACAACTTGGAAATTATTCTGAAACTCCAAATTAGTCAGAAAGCAAGGTTCTAAATAATAACCATATTTAATACAAGAATCTTATAAGAAAGAACAATTCATATGTTTATAGTATGAAAAAAAAAATTACATTCATATTTTATGGTCATTTCTTATGAGTTAACAGGATAAAGAACAATCAACAACAAATATAAATATTTTACTTACTGCAAATAAGCAGCACTGGGAAGCATGGATGACTCTTTGAGATCACTAAAACACTGGAGGAGTTCTATGCTAGGGCTCCAGCCCTTGTTTTGTAGATAAAGCTGCAGCAGCATGTACAGTTTCTCAGTGACATAGCCCTCGGCTCCGTGCGGAGTCGCTGAACTTGACGTACTCGCCGCGCCACTCGTAGTCCCAGTGCTTTTAGCCAGTACACTCTTCATCGTCTCCGCCAAATCCATCTTGTAGATGTCTAAATATGTCCTCTTTTGGGAATCCTTCAAGATAACAAACAAACAGTTTAGCAAATAATGCCAACCATGGGAGATCGATAGCGCTAGACGTTCACTAAAACACTGCCTTTTACACCGTATACACGCGTACTTACCAGAATGATAATATGTTCGTGCTAAAGAATTAAACAGAATTTGAGTAATTAAATTTTAATTACAGATTTATCCATTCGATAAATCTTGCACAAAAAATAGAAATAATGTGAGGTTTTCGTTTTCTCTTGACGCTGTCAATTTTTTTTTTTTTTTAGTTATTGTTTTAGGCTTGGATACTAAGGCCTTTAAGTTATGTCTTCGTATGAATAGTTCATTAATAAAATAGATTTCGTCTTCGTTTTGATTTTGTTTTTGGACCCGTCGAAATAAATTCTATAAATTACAATTTAAGTTACGAAAGATTGTTTTTAATTATATGAGGGAATGTAGATTAGTTAGGCTGGCAACATTATGCGCGCCCTCAGCGACGTGCCAAGTTCAAGTTAGCTAACGTGCACGGGCTTTTATTTTTAGCAAGTTTAAGAATCACTTGCGAATAACTGAATAATAAAATAATAATAACTAATTAATCTGCAGATTATCTGATTAAGTCCGTTAAATTGGAAAAAAATGTTTAAATTCTTATATGTATTAACTAGATAATCTGCAAACTTAACATTAACACTAATAAATATATACCTGGCAGGGAACTCTTGCACTGGGCCATATACGGCCATAGTCCGGAGCGAGGTTTTAGGAGTAGTTTAGCACCTGCCTCCTCAAGCAATATCACAGGAGAACTGAGGTACCAATTTTTCTCAAATATCGTTCCATATGTTCCAAGGGTAGATAGAGGAAAGCAGTGTTGGCATTGATGATGTAGACAACACTGCTGACCCAAAAAGAGGAATTAAAAACTGTACTATCCCATATCAGAGACTCTGCTCCCGGTAGGGAAGGATTTACCTTCTCCTTTATTTCCAAAGCTGGTCCAAAAACTCACCTATATTACCTGGATTTGGCTAAATTTCCGCTAAAACTAGGAGTGCAATATCGCCAGCATACTGAAGGATTTTACAGTCGTTATTGAGACAAGAGAGTAAATTATCTGCATAATAATATATGATATACAGTGGGGGACTAAGAACAGCGGGGCTATTGCGTAACTCTGTTGACAGTTCAAGTGATGATCACTTGTTAACAATGTGCATCATTGAACTGTCAAACAGCTAGTTTCGTATTGCCTATCTTCAGTGACCAACTGCAGTGACGTCATTAGCCACTGGTGCCTTTGATAGCCACCGTATCACGTTTTGACAGATGTTATTGTATCGATACTTTTAAAATTGCGATTGTGTAAGCTTTTGAAGCTGTATAATAGTCGATAAAATTTTAGAGTGGTCACAATAGGCAGCGTAAAATTTTATAATTCACCACATTTCCACCGTAGTTTGTTAGTCACTTGTGTGATAGGTAAACCAATTTTATGAAATTGACAGTTGACAACTAAGTTTAGTGTGCAACGAATGCTAGTAAGTGGTCAACTGTTATTGAAAAAGTTAGCCAATAGCCCCCCAGGTCAAATGCCTGAGGCTTGTTATTAAACCCGTGCGCGGAGTCCTCCTCCTCTCTCTCCATCCACAACCTTCTCTCTTCTCGTGGGGCAATGAAATACTTTCCCATAAATGCGCTTCAAGTGAAATGTACAGAACCGCCTCTACACCGAAGACAGTATTTGGCTGACCGATTCCTGTCTAAAGTATATTCCCTTTCATCCCATCCCTTACTCTCAATTTTAGAGCAAATCGACCTCTCCTTTAATAATTCTCCTTATTGGAACCATAAAAAAAATCCTTTATTGATAAATAGGTACAGAGAATTTAAACAACTCTCCGCGCCAGTTTGGCAATATCCAACTCACTCGGTCTTCTCCACCGCATATGAGACGGTTCATTACAAACCAAAAGCCGTCTTGAGATTGGGTATATCAAGAAATAACCAAAACGCGAAAGCCGACTTTGAGTTGGCTCTTAAGCGTTACTGGGTAGGATGGAATTTCTTTTACACTGACGCTTCAAAATTGATCGAAACAGGAAATACTGGTGTAGCAGATTTCTTTCAAAATTCTAGAATTGCTCTACTTTTTCAATGCCCACCAGAAGCATCAGTGTTCACAGAAAAGTGCATTGGTATTCTAGAAGCTAAATACTATATCAAAGCCCATCAAATAGCAAGATCAGTATTTTTTTAAATCAACTTCATAGATATTAAGAACTTGCTATTTGATAGTTCCCAAAACGGCTTGGACATCGAGATAGTCTGGATCCACAATCATTCGGGAATTGTTGGCAATGAGTGCGCTGATTCGTTAGCAAAGTATGCCACATCGAATCCGGTTGGTCGAAAGCACTACGTAGTTCATAACAACGATTTGCGGAATGGTGCCAAACCCAAGTTATTTAATTCGTGGACTGAAACATGGAAGACGACCTCCAAAACCAAGGGCTATGCACTATGCAGCTATACAGCCCGAAATTTAATGTAGGCCTTGATTCTACCCTAAATTGTCAAAGAGAACTGTTTCGTCACTCTGTAGACTGAGACTCAGACATGTTGTAGCCCAGAGTTTCTGAATAAGATCCATGTCCGAGATAGTTCTCTGTGCGAGTGTGGTCTTGCGGAGGGCACTTTAGACCATATCTTCTTCTCCTGCTCCTTAAACTTGACTGGCCTGTCGGTCTAGTGGTTAGAGGCCCTGACTGCTATGCTGAAGGTCGTGGGTTCGATTCCCACACAGGACAAATGTTTGTGTGATGAGCACGATCATTTGTTCTGTGTTTGGTTGTAATTTATCTATAATATGTATGTATTTAGAAATATATAAGTATGTTTATCAGTTGTCTAGTACTCATAACACAAGCTCTGCTTAGCTTGAGACTAGACGGCGTTGTGTGATAGTTGTGGAATATTATTATTATTATATTATTATTATTAAAACAATAAATCTTTCAACCTCTGTCAAAAAATTTCTAAATGTAATTTTTCTCTTAACCAATTTTCGTTCCCTTCTCTCCCAAATCTATACTAATCTATACTAATATTATAAAGCTGCAGAGTTTGTTTGTTTGTTTGTTTGTTTGTTTGAACGCGCTAATCTCTGGAACTACTGGTCCAATTTGAATGTTTCTTTCAGTGTTGGGTAGTCCATTTATCGAGGAAGGCTATAGGCTATGTTTTTTTTTTCAAAATTAGGGATCCGTAACAAAATTGCTATTTTGTAACACAAGGTGTAAAATCGAATACCTATTTTTGCGTGTGCTGCAAAAACTATTGACAATAGAACAAAATGATGTACTACGGGTTTGTAGATCCCATTAAGACCCACAAAAAAGTCCGCGAGAACATATATCTAGCTATCATGGTTTAATCACAATAACCGATTTTGTGTTCAAAATAATTATTAAATCGTCTGAAGAAAAAAAAACTACGTTAAATATGTATCGTAATATTAATCTTTATCGAAATTAAGCATTATGTTATCAAGAGTATTTATGTAGAAGTAAAATACTTTTTGTTTCATCTCAATCGGATATTTCGTTTAAAAGTTATCACGTGTGTAAGATGTTAAGAGTTGGTACCTATTAATGAGTTATGGGCCATAGAGTTTTTTATCAACATAAAATCCTGTAATAATCTTTTTCGAAATATATTTGTTGATGAGATCAAGAAGATGCAGTCCATTATCCACAGGAATTTCTTAATTCTTTAAACCCGAGTGGCCTCCCCCCACATTCTCTCAAGTTAAAAATTGGTGCCCCAATTATTTTACTTAGAATTCTTAAGCCACCAAATTTATGTAACGGGACTCGACTTCAGGTTAAATTTCTTCGCAATAACGTGATCGTTGCAACAGTTTTGACTGGTCCAGCGGTTGGTCAAACAGTACTTATACCTCGGATCCCAATGATTCGAAATGATTTGCCTTTTCATTTTAAAAGAGTCCAATTCCCAATTAAATTATCTTTTGCCGTAACGATAAATAAATCACAGGGGCAAACATTTAAATATGTAGGATTAGATTTACGGCAAGACTGTTCTTCGCACGGCCAACTATATGTCGCGTTGTCAAGATCAGGTTGCGGAAACAATCAATATATTCTTCTGCCACAAGAAAATAAAACGAAAAATATAATTTATTCAGAAGTACTTTAAAATAATATTTTAACCCGGTTTAAAATGGACGGACACTCCCGCCTATAGTCGTAATTCTTATGTGTCTGGCTGAATGTCGAACAGATAGACAGCTATTGCCTGCGACTTAATTTAACTTAATCTATATTTTTCTTAATATTATAAAGCTGAAAAGTTTGATTGTTTGTTATGAACGCGGTAATCTCGGGAAATACTGATCTGATATGAAAAATGTTTAAATATTCAATAGTCCATTTATTGAGGGAGGCTATATTTATCTCGGTATTTCCACGGAAACGAGAAAAACGCGGGTGAAACCGCGGGGCACAGCTAGTATATTATATCATATCATAGATACGTTTGTAAATTAGCTAATGTTGTATCTTCTTACTAACACTTGTTTTTGTACTTCCAGCTTACTAACATCCACCACTAAGGTAAAAGCTCGACGGTGGTCCTTACCAAATCGTCGTCTCAACATCACACTGGCAAAATCGAAAATAGTCGTAATCGGCTTAATTATAAGTTAACTTAGTTTTGTACCAAAAAAAAAAAAACATCGTGCCGTGTGTTTGGAATTTTATTGTAGTTTTAGCTACCTACCTTAGCGATGTTTGCTGAGAAGGCTGAATCGGTTCATTTGCTGCCAAAAACTACAAAAACATTAGAATGTGTTACATCCGCATTCTAATGTAAAACAAAAAGAAACAACTATGATATTCGAAGAAAGACATTATTATTTAAAACGCAAGAAAACATGGAAAGACTAGACGATATGATCAAACGACTATAGCCTTCCCTAAGGGGTAAACAGAAAAAAAAAGTGTTTTGAGGTTAGAATCAGAGTATGTAAAGGTTAGAATGGGATCAAAATAATTGTGGTTTTCACATGATAGCTTTGAATATTTGCAATTGATTAAAACTGCGCCACTACAAAAATGGACGAATTAATAGTTGGCACTTACGAGGGTTTCTTACTCGGTTATTCAATACGGACAGAAGATGCGGTAAGCCTCTAGCTGTTTTATAATGTTGTGTAATTTTCAGCACTATTTATACTAAATAATATAAAACTTCGTGTTTTCAGGTGATGAAATTGAAGCAGACGTTTGCTACCCATTCACACACAGCTTCAGTCCGGTGTATGTCTATCGGAGGAAAGTTCCTGGCATCCGGTGGCACCGATGATAAAGTAGTCGTTATCGACATGAAAACACGTAAAGAACACACAGTACTTATGAACCACGATGGTACAATTAATACTGTAGCATTCACGAATAATGGTACGCATCTACTCACAGGCAGTGATAATGGTTCCATTATTGTAACTAGAACAGGCAACTGGCAAATAGAAAAGATATGGAAAAAAGCCCATGGAGGTATGTTATTCAGTTTTCTTTTTTTCTTAGAAACTGCTATAATTTAGGCGTGGGCAGTGTGTCATATTTGTGATTGGAACATTTGCATCTGAATCACTGAAATGTTCCGGAACAGTGAAATGTATCATTTGGCTCAAAAAATACAAACCCGACAGGTCGCTGGCCCATACTGCTGACGAGAAAGCAAATTTGTTTGCCTCACTCTGCGCGGAATCTTCATGTCTAGATCCTGGTGACGGGCGGCCCCCTGTTTATCCTGATGGTTGCGAGATGAGTATGTTGGATATTCGCATCCATCAGAAGGATGTCCATAGGGTGCTGTGTAACCTTGACGTGAATAAGGCTACCAGTCCAGACGGGATATTGGCAATTGTTCTAAGGATGCGTGCGCCTGAACCTGACTCAGATCCTGACG
Organism: Mythimna impura; assembly: GCA_905147345.3. Lineage (NCBI taxonomy): Eukaryota > Metazoa > Arthropoda > Insecta > Lepidoptera > Noctuidae > Mythimna > Mythimna impura. The sequence continues at coordinate 12,353,766 of LR990357.1, read as the reverse complement.
TGCCTATTTAGGCTCTCATTTGAGGCTGGAAAAGTGACGATTGCATGGAAGCAAGATAACGTACAGCCCATGCCCTAAAAAGGTAGTCAAGACCAATCTCTGTAAGACTATGGAACGTGTAATCAACATTAAGCTCCTGGCATACCTAGAAGCTAATGACATGATAGGTGACCGTCAATACGGCTTTCGCTGAAATCGGTCAACTGGTGATCTTCTAGTATATGCCATCCACATCTGGAGTGAGGTCATTGAGAAGCATGGGGAAGTGCTTGCCATCTCCCTTGATATCTCGAAGGCTTTCAATAGGGTCTGGCACGAAAGCCTAATTAGTAAGCTTCTTTCTTTCGATTTACCTGCTGGATTGTAAGCTTGGATCACAGACTTGACCTGAGTGACCAGTCCATCTGAGTGATCATTGATAGCTGCTCGTCCAGTCAAATGGCCATTAATGCCGGGGTCCCTCAAGGGTCAGTGCTCTCGTCAACATTGTTCTTGCTGCACATAAACGATCTGCTTTAGCCCGGTATCTTTGGGTATGCAGACAGCAGCACTGTTGCTGAGTTACATATCCAGCGCACGAGCTGGTGGTTCACAGATCCAGTCTCTCCGAGAGGCTATGGCCGATAAATGATATTTATTTTGTAAATAGGTTTAAAAAAACACTTTTACACGTCAATTTTTTTTTTTCGTCATTTTTAAACTAGATGAGGCCGGTGTTTCCTAGCTGACTACCCTGAGAAGAAACACCGAAACAAACTCAGGGGTCAAAGTCTCTTTTAAAGTCCATACAGTAAATATGTAATGGTCAAATCACATGAGAACCATGCAGATTTGTCTGAAATGGTCTTTTGAAGAAAGAACCTTACAGATTTGAGTGGACCTGTCCAGTCAGTGCAAGCATTTGTCAGTATTCGTAAAGCTCAACTCAGGACTACTAAGGAGCTCAACTACTTGACGAACAATACCAAGGAAAGGAAATTTGGGTAGGCCGCAGAAAATACTCAAATTGCTAGACATACGTTAAAATTACTGAAAAGGAAAAAAAAAGCAATCAACATAGTCCTCACGTTCACAATAATAAAAAGAAAAATATTGTTTACAATACTAAGTAAACATTGATGTCAAAAATTAATAGAGAAAGAGAAAAAAAAAAAAAAGTCAAATTGCAAAATAAAAATAATCTACAATATCAAATTGTAATAAATAATAATAATAAAAAGCAAAATTGAAATTAAAAACAAAACAAAAAAATAATAATAATAAGACAACAGTTGCAGTGCGTACTGGAGCAGGTCAATCCCAAGCCTTTTGGTCCTCAACATAGTCCTTTATAGTGTAAAAAGCCTTTTGGCAAAGTTTTCGCTTTACAAATAATTTGAATTTATTAAGGCTTAGTTGTTGAATATGACTAGGAAGTTTATTATAGAAGTGTATGCATTGGCATCTAAGCCGAGCGCTTGAACTTATCCTTGGAGGCAGTCTCTGAGTGGGGCGATGCCAATTTGGTCAAGTTCAATGCTGCTAAAACCCAGGCGTGTCTATTCCTCCAACTTTCCGGACCGTTAACCGTGCCGATAACCGACCATCTTGATCTTCTTGGTGTTACGCTAACGTCAACACTCAACTTTGGTACATACATCGAAGCAAAGGCTCAAAACTGGCTGCAAAAAAGCTGGGAATCCTCGCAAAGGTCAGACAGTACTTTACGCCGGAACAGCTGCTCAAACTTTATCAAGTGCAAGTTCGATCGTGTATGGAGTACTACAGTACTACTCTCATCTTTGGGTCGGATCTGCCCAATACCAGCTTGATGCACTTGAGTCAATTGAGAGGCGAGCCAGGAGGATCATAGGCAATGATGCACTCGTTGAGTCGAAGCCGTCTTGAGCATCGACGCCGAGTTGCTAGCCTGTTGGTTTTCTACCGGTTGCATTTCGGGGAATGTGCTTCGGAATTGCATAACCTAATTCCGCCTAGCCCGTTCCATCATCGGACCACCAGGCGTACGTCGATGCGCCACTGGTACATGGTGGACATCACACCTATATGCACAAAACGTTTTGGGAACACATTCATTGTATGTACAGCTAAGGAGTGGAATTCCTTGCCTGAATCTGAGTTTCCTGATGGCTACAATCCGGGAATCATTAAGTCAAGAGTGAATAGGTTGCTTCTAGGTAAGCGCGCTCCATCGTCGACCGCATCGTCGCTTTCCATTAGGTGAGATAGCGGTCAAGCGCCTATCAAGAATTAAAAAAAAAAACACTGATTCTTATGAATCAGTCTTTTTCTGTTACGTCATAGTTTAAAAAGACTGCAGGTCATTTAAAGTAAAGAGTGTTTCAGTGTTCCAAATGATGCAATTCAAATATTACTGATGTTCCTATCTTTCGGAACACTAAAATGTTTTGGAACAGTGAGTCGGTTCAGTAAAGAGTTACACACGCCTACTATAATTATTTGTAACCTTTTCAATCAACAATATCTTATCAATTTAAATTTGTTTCTATACTTCATATAATTTTAATAAAACACCTAACACTTTTTTGTCAGGTCTGCCAGTCACTGCAATTGCTGTACATCCATCAGATAAACTTGCTCTTAGTGTGGGTGGTGATAAAACTTTGAGAACATGGAACTTGATCAAAGGTCGCCCCGCCTTCACTATCAACCTTGCAAGTAAAGGAGTCTTAGTGCCAACAGAAATCAAGTTCTCACCAGGAGGAGATAGATTTTCATTAGTTTCTCAACAAACAGTAGATGTATGGACAATAAGTAAAGCAGGGGTTGAAAAACGAATCACATGCAACTCAAAACCAACGTCAGTACAATGGTTAACTGATGAAAGGTTATTTGTAGGACTAGAAAATGGCAATGTATTAACCCTGACTGTGTCTAATACTCAGGCTCTGACATACAAGGCACACAAACAGAGAGTGAAATCACTGCATTATGAAAATGAAATGCTATATTCAGCTTCTAGTACTGGAGAACTGAAAGTTTGGTCTGTAGACGATTCAAAATTAGTTGAATTATGTTCCTGCAATGCAGCATGTAGAGTGACTTGTGTTACATTGAATAGACAAAGCCATCTTATCAAAAAGGAAGACAATTTTGATGAAGAAGAAAAAACTGAAGAGAAAGTTGCAAGTGAAGAGAATGATGATTCAGATGAAGCAGAGGAAGTCACTTCTCCACCTAAGAGGAAACCTGGAGCTTTTGTTACTATAAGCTATGGTGATGATGTCAAAGAAAATAATGACGAAAAGTATGGGGAACCCAAACCACCACCAGCAAAGAAATTCAAGAAACGAAAACGCAACAAAAAGCCTAAAATTCAAAAACCTCCTGCTAATTAAATAATTATTTTAAAATTATGACTTGTATTTTATTTGTTAAATTCATAATTTCCAAGTACAGACAAAATCCCATGCATTTTACAGGCATCAAGAATAGCAGCAAGAAAACTCAGAATCTACATTGCAGATTATATTTTCATCGTCTTCTCACAAAATGTACATGACATGATACTAGAACACAGTAAAAAACAATGTGATGTAAACTTTGGTTTGTTTATTAAATTATAAATAAAAAAATCTTTCTCTTGAACACACACCCAAATACATAATTAAGTTCATAATAAATTAATTTGGTCCCAAAATAAATATATTTAAATAATTAAAAGAAACTGTAAATTAAAAAAACAACAACATTAAACAAAAGTACTGATCAATTTTGGCAATGAACTCTACTTATTAATAAATCTTAAATGAAATAAATATTCTAAATGCGTAACATACATCCAGTCACACAGTATGATTTCAAGCTCACTCTTTTAGTCTCCACATTACCTACTCGAGACTATATTTACATGATTACATGATGGGGCACGGAACCAAATGACGCACGCGCATGAATACACAGACAGTAACGCTTACTTGTTATATAAACCATAATGTATGTCGCCTAAGAAAAACTATAAAGCTCATCTAAAGGACCAAAACCTCACACAGAAACAACTATATAGATAGAGATAGTAATTTACTGGAATGTATAATAAATCGTGAAGATTGCATTTCATAAGAATTCACATGATAGTAGACATTTCGAATAAATACTATGACATGGGCTGAGAAGATAACCTGATACTCTTACATGACATGAGATCACAATATATTATGTTGCATGAATGTTACTTCACTATACAATTTAAAATATACTAAAATGTTGGCGACATAGTAGAATATAATCAGTCACCGTATCACTAAGTACATTTTGTGCATTATATTTCATAATTATAAATAAATGCCAAAGATTACCAAAATCAATTTGCATTGCATTGGCTACAAATGTAAAATAAATTACCGCGTTACAATCTCGTTATTATAATTGGTGATCATTACATATAAGAAAATTATGTCCTAATCTTAAATACTTCAAAATTTCTAAGAAAAAATTGTTATAATTCATGACTTTAGAACAGCTAATTCATCTTATGACTAGATTGAGCCAGTAATTTTTCCTACAGTCCACAACGTGATCTCGAACTTCAAGAAAAACTGACACAATTAATACAAACATTGTAGGAACGATGAAGAAACCAACAAAATACCTGTTAAAGGATATAATGGAAATAGATTACATAAGACAGTCTAGATAAATGAGTTCTACTTGTCCTGTTCCACATTCACTTATGCCTAATTTTCGATTAATAATATTCGTTTCTTCGTTTGAAGCAGCACTAACGTCACTAGTCTCTAAGCTATGGGTCAGATGGCACTCTGTATGCTATCAGACGCAGCTTTATACCCACCACCAACACCACTCGAGCTTCGCCCTCATGAACATGTTCCAAGTAATTACCTGTATTTCTAATAACATCTTAGAATGTAACTACACGCTGTCGAACTTTCATACACGTCATACAAAAAAACGGCAAGAAATAGAAAGTTAAACGAGTCGGAAATTCTAGATAAAATAAATTACATACTGGGAAATTAGTTCAATATTTTTATAGGTACTATTCATAATATATTATAGATGCCATATTATAGTTGCCACAGAAAACAAACAATAATTTTATTATAGTCGAGAAACAGGAGACAGTTCACATGAAACTATACATCAGAATATTAAATAACAATAAGTAGGTATGTATTTTATTTAAAAAAGTAAGAGCACAATCTTTTCCTGCTTTGAAGAGGCAAATGTTGGATTATATTTAAGTAGACATTAAGTTCATGTGAACTGACTCATTCTTTGGTGATGGCATGCCACGGCCGTGTCATAGGATTTACTTCTTCTTGGCTTTTTTCTCGGCCTTCTTGAGAGCTTTGAGGTGCTTCTCGTGTGCGGCGCGAAGCTCCTTGAGGCGGCGCTTCATGCGGCGCCGGTCGTCGCCGCCCAGCCCGAGCAGCTTGAGGTCGGCGGAGCTCAGGGCTAGCAGTAACGCACCGTCAACGCCACGAGCTGCGAAGGCCCCCGCGTGACGCTCTAGACCCTCACCCAGCCCGGATACCCACTGCCATACCTGTTTTAAGTAGGACATTGAAATATGCGAACAAATTTATAATTGCTATGTTATTCCGTAGCAGTAAAAAGGGGTTTTATACGGAACTTCAGAAACCCCCTTTTGCTTGATCAATTACCGTAGATGACACTATCATTTCTTATATCCATCAGTGGCTTCCAAATATTCGGTGTTTTTATTTTTTTATAAACTTTTGTTTGGAAGAGTCAATTCTGGAGGCAGTTACTCTATGTAAGTATGGTCGATGTATCTTGGTGAGTCCGAACCTTGCGCAAGAGGCTTCGCACCAACGTTTCTTAGGAACCAAAAGGTGGCACGACGAGACGTACGCGGGGCGGAGGTCTAGGCTAGAGATTAACTCTATGTAAACACAATCGACCCTATAATCAATCAAATATCGCAATCGACCCTTTATTCAATCAAATATCGCAATCAATTTTTATCGATTTGGAATTTATTAATTTTTGTTTATATGAGATATTGAATGAAATAGATTTACAAACATAGTGAATGTTGCCGTTAGTAAACGAGATTTCGACTTTAACCTTTCGAATACCGTAATTAGAAACAATAGAAAGACAATGAGAGCAAACGTCGGCGTTCGCTTGGGGTTTAATGAATTAAAAAAAAAAACTAATAAAATTTTATTTTCTTGGTTGAAAGAAATGATTTAGGTAAATAACAGTTATTTATAAACGACTACTAGAATAACGACTGTTTGAGAATATTTTAAACCTCCATAGAAAATTGAATATAAATATATTTTTATAACTTAATTTCAATCGACAACACGCTCAGACAAGCGTATTATACATCCTTCTTCGGTAACTTCGTAAAGCTTCGTACTTTATTGCCGAATGCAATGATCGGTACGCGCAGTAATATGTCTCACTCACACGTTAAAATTGGTGTTATTTTCGTGTCGCTGTCTCTGTCTTGAGCACAAGCGGTGACAAAAGTTTTCGTTGGTTGTTATTATTATATTGTTAAGTTTTTTGTGTAGTGTTAGGTTTGTTTCTAGTTATTTTTGTAGCTTTCTGACTCAGTGTTTTAATAATTATTTTATTTGTACTTGGTCCCTGTAATACCAACAAACATTTTTTTTGTGGTAGTAATTTTTTATTCGTATTCTGGTTTAATTCATTAACGCTCAGGCGGTAGCCGGCGCCCGCAAGCCATTGTCTTACTATTGTGTCTCTAATTACGCACGTCAAAAGGTTAAAAAAAAAATGTCAATAACAGTTTTTTTTACGAGTGTACATGCTCTAAAGTTCGCAGAGCCTATGTTCAGGCTCGCCAAGTTACGTCGGCCGTACTGTAAATATCTGTATAGGTAACTTTTACTTCTACTAACACCAGACATTAAAATAATTTAGAAAAAATAGGCTAAGGTGAAAGCGCTAGGCCCGAATAAAAAATAAATTTAAAAAATCTTAAGTTTTTTGCACGGGCTTAATAGGTACTTACGTAAGTATTTATTTACGGAATTATAATTATTAAAATAAATAAATTATCACTGCCTTGCTACGTCGGCTAAGATTCAAAGATTCAACCTTTGAGCATCTGCCTTAAAACTATCGTTTAACTACGACGGTGCCCGTGGTAACCGTACGCCCCGCTGACGGGTGTCAATACCTCTCCCGTACCGCGCAGCTACCTCAGACACCGTCTCAGTCAAACGGTAGGCAAGTAATACATGAGCATCATATTAGACGTTTTATATAGTAATGTTAGTACCTGTTGCTTGGTCCAGTGATTGACGGGATGCGGCTGCGACTGCGGCGGCGGCGTGAGGCTGGCCTCGGACACAGCGCTGGACAGCGGCTGCCACGGCACCTCGCCGCCGACTACGCACGCCGGAGCTTTCTTTACTATAACCATAATCCGACTTAACTATGACACACAAACGTTTTTAGCCTCACTAGAAGATAAGTAAAGGATGAAACTCACACTCACACTAGCACTTAGCCTATACTAATATTATAAAGTTCCTCTTTATAATATTAGTCTAAGCTAAACAAGAGAGATTTGTATTTTTGTTTGTATTGGAAACACTCAAAATCTACTGGACCAATTTTAAAACTCTTTCACCAGCAGTATGCTAGTACATCACTGAGTCATCATCATCTTCCTGCCCTTGTCCCATCTTATTTGGGGTCGGCACAACATGTTTTTTTCTTCCATTCTATCCTGTCAACCGTCATGCTATCACTAACTTCCTTTTCTTTCATATCACTGTTCACACAATCCATCCATCTTTTCTTTGGCCTCCCTCTCCCTCTCCACCCATCCACATGTATACTCATAACTCTTTTAGTAACATGCGTTTCATCTCTCCTCTTTACATGACCATACCAAGACAAACGATTCCCTTTCAACTTTTCAGTCACTGGCGCCACTTTCAAACTTCCACTAATATACTCATTTCTCACTTTATCCATTCTCGTCACACCACACATCCATCTCAACATTCTCATCTCCGCTACATGCAATCTTTTTTCATCTGTCTTTTTCACAGCCCAAAATTCTGATCCATACAGTATGACAGGCCTTATCACGGACTTGTAGATTTTACCCTTCAACTTGGAGGGCATCCGTGGATCAGAAATTGTTCCAGTGACCTGTCGCCATTTCATCCATCCTGAATTGATCCCATTTGATACGTCTCGGTCTACCTCGCCATCTCCTTGGATAAGCGACCCGAGGTACCGAAAGTCGTAACAGATTGGTATGGGCGTTCCAGCGAGAGCTAAGGGCATAGGACCGGAGAGACCACCGAAACCACAGAACAAGTACTCGGTTTTCGTTCTGCTCAATTTTAAGCCAACACTCTCCAGTCTGTGCCACCACACCTCTAATTTGCTCTGGACCTCTAGGCCACTCTCGGCAACCAGCACAATGTCATCGGCAAACAGCATACACCAGGGAGCCTCTTCCTGGATGCCCGACGTCAAAGCGTCCATTATCATCAGGAAGAGGTAAGGGCTGAGGGCCGACCCTTGATGTAACCCGACAGCCACATTGAAGCTGCCAGTGTTGCCCACTGTAGACCGGACTTGGGTACAGCCAATGGCTGTACATCGCTCGGATCAACTGCACATACTTCCCAGGCACACCTTTCTCCTTAAGGTGATTGCTACGGGTTGTTCGTGGCCATTTTCCCGCTAGATGGCGCTGAAGTCAACATTTTCCGTTTTATTTTGTTTTGAGTGTAATTGGAACAATATTTAGTCACAGAAATAGTAGAGCGGAAATTGGACATTCCACTTTATCGAAATTAGTCAAATTATAGCCTCAAAACCCATCTAATTCGCCAGAATTCGAAAAACTAATATCAAACTCTGCTTATAGTATCGTTTACACACACATAGACATGAGCGACTACTTTAAAATCAAAGCATTCAGCGAAATTAACCACTAGATGGCGTGCATTTAAGTTATCAGGCTGGATTCTGTAGAAATTATAATTATGTCTGAGGAGTACCTGTAACGATTATATTATAAAAATAAAAGGTGGTATTTCAGGTGTAAATTATTTAATTGACTTATTATTTTGGGAATCAAATAAATGTCAAGAATGCAATGTAAAACGGTTTTATTTTATTACCTTATACATTATTTATAAGAACATATATACCAACAGTTATTACAAGTATTTATAGTGACATAAATGCTTGATACATGACTACTTACTAAAAAACAATCTTTTTTTAAAAATATTTAGTCTCAATGCAAATTTGAAGTAATTCAAGGTACATTATTTACAACAATTACACACCAGTATAAGACAACGCAGAAACTATAATTCATAAACAAGACAAAAAATTTAAAACACAAATTAGAATAAGAGAGAGACCAAGAAGGTGGATTTTTTTTTGATAATATCTAAGCATCCATAAATCACAATTTTTTTTTAGTAAAACCTAAACATAACTAACAAATGGTTATACATATCTGCTAAAGTATTGTTTTAATTGTAAAGGAAATATAAAAGCAACAAATTTCTTTTTATTCACTCTATGATTGTACCAACCCACACTGGGCCCGTGTGGTGGATTACGGCCCATTCCCTCTCCTAGAGAGGAGGCCTGAGTCCCAACAATGGGAACATTATAAGGCCGACTATGCTATGCTATGATTGTAAACATTGATAATCTAGATTCTAAACTTAAAATTAAAACAAAAATCATTTGATGTGTTGTTTTCACTCTTCTGAAGTTTTTGTTCGGAAACCACCGCTACACAGCTGCTGCAAAAGAAAATTACTATACTTGGTATGTTTTGTGTGTAACTTTTGATGTAGATATTGAAGAACAATTTCCCACAAGAAAAAATATAATATAGACTGAAATTCTAAAATATAATATAATTGAATTTATGGAAATTATGAAGTAAACAAAAAAAAGTAATAATTTAGTGTACCTTTGAAATCTATACATTTCGCATTTTTTTGAACTCTTCTCAAAATTATTTCTGGCAGAATACAGTATTTAAAAAAGTCTAATAGCTTTGGCATCATATTGCTGATAAATTCATTATCTCGACAAACTTCTATAACAGTCAAAAGTTCATTGACTGAAATAAAACATATGAAGTAGCATTTATCCGTGTTACTGACACACATTTGTCCTTGAACCTGAAATAGATTTAATATTAAAGTAAGAGTAATTATCATAATAAAATAAATTATAAAGTGGACATGCAAAAGAATAATAAATTCTGCTAACCGTTCTTCACACCATATTCTCACTGGTTTGTTTTTTTTCCCTTGGAACAAACAATCGTTTGCGTGTTGAACATTGTTGTTGTATTCTGCTCTGTTCCTTTCGCTTTATGTATTTTTTAAAATGTGTTCCTGGGCTCTGTGTGGTCTGCTTTTTCCATGCAGTCTCATGCCATTTGTGTCCAGTATCAAGCGATATCCCTGAAAATAAAATATAATTTTACTAGAAACTATTAAAAAAATTGATAGAAATTATATGTTATGAACAATATAAATAAATAGTACTGATAAACATAACACATTTCTTTTTGGTTCCAACTTCTGTTCTAATAGAAAATTAAATGTTTATACTATTCACCTGCCACATGAACACGTCGCTGGTACGATCCCCCTTTACTTTATTACGCTCATAAAGTTTTCTGCCACATTTGTCGTCTCATTTGACAAACGGCCTGCCTTCAATGCAATTTTTTCATTGGTGCCATAAATCAGAGCCCACACTTCTGGAGCATCCTGTTTTAGATCTTTTACGAGGTTTTCTTTCTTCTTTTCACTTCGATTGACATTGCAGTAACAGTCCTTGCAGTTCAGTCACCACGTATGTAATCGTTTTCGTGGCGTTTGGTACGCTTTCGCAGCACTAGACATAGTAGGAACCTAGATGTAAACCGAATTTGAAATACACAAAAACAAATGATATACAAGACAATAAATATGTTACTTTTCGATTCGAAATGCAGTCTCATGTCATACAAACTAATGCATAGATAATATTACAAATTGACGTTCCAAATTACGTTCGAGATTACATTCGCATTTTGAGAAAAATATAGCAGTAAAATTTTACTTACCCAAAAAATTATTTGGGTAAGTAAAATTTTACTGCTATATAATATTGATTGACAATTAAGAAAATAATATCTAGTAGGGATAAATCCCTGCAGAACAACCATAAATAATAAATCATATTTTATAATTATGCATTTTGATGTAACTGTAACGGAATGCACATAGGTATGACGCGATATATTGTACCCGTAGACAGATTGTACCAAATATAACTAATGTTTGTTTGTCCGTCTAATAATAATTGTTCGTCGATAACTATTTGTATTACTAATCTGAAAAAACAATATGACAGGAAATATATATAGCGACTTATAAATTTGGTTTACATAAGATAGATAATATATTATCAAGTAAATAAAATTTTGTTTACTTGATATTATTATAACTTAACAAATCAGTTAACAATATTGATCGGTGATTTCTATTATGAGAAGATTTTAGTTTGTAATAGCCAGCTAAATTCACGGGCCGACTTGCTAATACCACCGAAAGATTGCTTTTATTTTAAAATAAAATTGCGTATAAGCAACCCATACTACAATACCCTTGCAATAATTATATTAAATTGGAATGAAAAACATGCAAGAAATATTAGTTCGAATCAATGAAAATGCATACAATCCAAAACATACAAGAAATTCCGCGCGTAAAACCTATCACTGCACAAGGTAGCCTAAAGCTTCAAAATGTATTTTATTTCAAGTCAACCGAATCATCGAATCAAACGAAGTTTGGCAACGGTTTTTCTTAGAAACATTACAGGTCAAAGGGTCAAGTAGGAAGGAACTAGGAAGTACGGCAACGTCGCCTTTTTCGTAGGCACCTACGATTACGAATGATGATATTGTTGCCAGTAACAATAATAATAACTAACGCTAACAATTTTTTGAAATCAACAATAATGTTTTATGTTTTCGTTTATGATAGTTATTAGTTTTACGTTATTATAATGCTTTTTTTAATTAACACCATTATTAGAAATTTAGTAATGATTTTTCAAATTTACAATATCGGTTGCACGCCATCTAGCGTTAAATATTATAACCTATCGCAATCATGGCGGCATGCTTGGTTGTCAAATCGCACTCACACTAGTAAACAAAATATCAAATTTTGCCCGGTTTTGAAGACTGTTTTTCTCAATATATAATGCAAATTATTTACCAAAAAGTCACCTGCGGAACTATTTCATTGTAGAAAAGTGATAAAGTGATTTGTTTTGAGCAAAAAGTGTCTATGTACGGAGTAAAACGCGAACGAAAAATGTATGAACAGGCCAGCGGAACATTCACCTTAAGGGCCCACCACAGAACCTCACGAGGTACCCGGTCATATGCTTTTTCGAGGTCAACGAATACCATGTGCAAGTTTTTATGCGCACCTCTGTATTTCTCGCACAGCTGGCGTATAGCAAAAATGGCATCCGTTGTACCCCGACCAGGCATAAAACCGAATTGGTTCTGTGAAATTTCACTCTCTTCTGTTAGCCTTTTTTCGCAGACTTTAAGCTAGTGTTTTCCGGATCTATACGCTGCCATTCCTTAAATTTCCTCTTTTTTTCTTTCAACACATTCTGTATATCTATCGACCACCACCATGTATCCCTATCTATTGTACCCTTTCCTCTCGTCTCTCCCAAAATATCTTTCGCTGCATGTCTAATACACTCAGCAATCTCATTCCAGCTTTCATTTATACTTCGATCATTATTGTCTCCCGTTTCTATCATTTTGTCCACCACTCGCTCTCTCAATTTCTTCGCACAGTCACTCTTCTCTAGCATATGCCATTTTATTTTAGGAGGAGGACGCTCTTTGCTTTTTTTGTTATGTGTCTTGACTACTGACACCATAACCAGGAGCCTGTGCTGTGAGACTAGGTCTTCTCCTGGCAGCAGTTTGCAGTCTTTGACGTGCTTTAGCTGGTTACGCCTAACCAGGAAGTAATCTATTTGCGTCTTGTGGTTACCGCTTTTGTACGTGACCAGGTGTTCGTCTCCTTTCTGGAACCAAGTATTGGCTACTGCCAGGTCAAATGCAGTAGCGGATTGCAGCAGCGTCTCCCCTTCACTGTTCGGACTTCCAAAACCCCATCCCCCATGTACTCTTTCATTCTTCCTACATGTCCATTAAAGTCACCTCCAACAATCAATTCCTCGTGTACAGAGATGGCCATTAAAGCTCTATCAAAATCCTCCCAAAACTTCTCTTTCACCGTTTCATCGCATCCTACTTGTGGTGCATACACACTAACTACATTCAAGTACATCACTGAGTAACATAGGTTATATATTTTGCTACTTTGGCAGAAGTTAGTATAAAATATACTTATTTTAAGAAAGTTTTTCCCAAACTTGTCTTTGTAATTTAGGATATTGTGAGCGTGTCCTTCATCCTTTACACGTTTACGCTTCTAGGTTTTTACTATATTACAATTCTTATATTTGAACTACTGAAGTATGTACATCTAAAATTAATTACATCTATCTAAAAATCAAACTTTCAAGTTGTACTGTAGCATAAATTACAAGATTCACAAACAATCAAGAATTCGACAAGGCCAAGTTACATAACCAATTGAAAATAAACTAGAACACCACCACCAAACAACACCGCATTTTTGAAAAGCGAACCAACACCAACACAAGAAACTAGATGAAACCCAGAAAACAAAAGATACCACAACAGTAAAACCACAAAGAGAAAAGAATTCTTCGAAGACTGGCTGCTCACTCCGTAATCGCAAACTCTGTTTTCATCTGTTCTTTATAATTCAGATGTAAGTCTATGCCTAGCGCGAGAATATATTTCCTCAAGTGAAAGATTTGAGTATAAAACTATTCGATCTTAAGGTCAGCTCACACCGAGACGCGATACGATGATGTTTGATGAGACTAGTTGATTAGTGCTGCGCTACTCTCGCTTCAATTTGCGCGTTTTCGTGTAGTTAATTCTTTATTGTGTCATAATCTTAAAAAGTGCGTGCAGCGTTACATCTCTGTGTAAGTTGACCCTTATAAATAAAAGGAACTTTTTCTTGGAATAGTTTTATTTCTTATAAACGACAAAAAAAAGCAGTACACGAATCTCCAAACTTAAAGAACAGAGAAGAAAATTGAAGAGAAGCAAGGTGTAGTGAGATGGTATCTCAGTGAATGTCGGAGTGGTCGTACGAACCTCGTGCGTTGGCCTCGCTGACGGCCTGGCGGATCTCGTCGACCAGGTCGTTGGTGAGCTGCACGGCGTCGGGCTGCGGCGGCGACGCGCCGGCCGCCAGGCGCCGCTCGCGCTCCGCCAGCACCAGCTTCAGCTGCTCCGCCAGCGACGCGCTGGGACCTACAGCGAGCGCCATGTGACTTTGCCACTCTCTACTAAGCTCAACTAATAAATCTTTTCGATTGGGTGTCTCGTCAATTAACTCTCGCCCCCTTACCCTCGATTCTCCCCGGATGATGAGAATTTACCCAGAAGAAAAAAGAGACTACAAATGACTGTCCAAGACTAAATATTATGCTAAAACAGCAGCGGGCATCGAAAAGCCTGGTTTAAGAAAAGAAAGAAATAAAGAGAGAGAGAGGCAAACTTACGTGGCGCGAACTGTACCACACGCCACTTCACTATCACCCCACGCCTCATACCATCTATTTTATATTTAACTTCTTTTTTCTAAATCGAGGTTATTTCCACATAAAGAAATAACTACTGTATGGTTGCATAAAGTTTACTTCAAAATTACTAGTAGTATATCATCGAATTTGAAGTTATAGCGAAAACTAAACTTTATGCGTAGGTTTTTAAAGTATTTTCTTTTTCCAAAAACGTAATCGTTTACATGTTTGGAAACATTGCATACGCAGGATACGTACCTACTTATCGCTAAACTTGCCACTGGAATGAGGTCCGTCGGTCGTAGTTTGTTAAAGCACATGACGTTAACAGGACGCTATTATTCACATCATGAACATGGACGTAGCTTCGCTTGTGGTGAATTTGTTATGAACTTGTGAGTGTTACAAACATAAAATATTATTTAGCATTGGGCGTAAGTTCGAAACTGAAACTGAGACCCTGCCACGAGTTCCATCCCTCTTTCTCGCTTGCACGCTTGACATTTTAACACGTCATGGTAAAGCCCCTGTTCTCTTTTAAAACGTACGCTCAATGTTCGGTTTGTCACGATTCACAATGGTTAGAAAGCGCTACGTGACTTCGTCTTACCCGATAGAGGGTGATGCCTGTGGTCTCGGGAGTACACGGCGTCATCTGTTGCACTGCCCACAGAGCTGCCGCAACTTTGACGGGTGTCACGATGCTGGTAAAACGAGTTCGCTGCTTGTAAAACAGTTTTTGAAATGGGGACTAGTATTTCGCACGTACTACACATTTTGTGTAATTCGAGCTGGTTTAATGAGAGGGTACAGACATGGCGTTTGATATAATGTTTATAGTTACAAAGTACAAGTCCAAATAAAATATGTGTATCCTAAAAGAAATCAAAAATATATTTAATAAAAACTCACCGTACTAACGTGAGGCGGTCCCCCCGAAGTTGACTCGCTAAGCGACTCATCCGCGGAGTCGTTGTACGAATCGTCCAGCCCGTCGTACTGTAACACAAGTGCAACATTTAAAATACTGAAAGTAATTGAGGAATGGTTTTTTAGATAACATTCATTTATTTGTATAGTGGCCAGCACGCGTCGCACGAGCGACGCGCCCAGCGACGAGCCCACCAGGGACGACGTCGACCTGACAATGTAGTGTACTCACCGAGCTGGCGTTGCTGAGTGAATGCGGCGAGTGCGGCGAGTGTGAAGAGTGGTGGCGGTGGCGGGCCAGGTCGGTGCGCGCGCGGTGCGCCGACGTGTCCAGCAGCGCGCCGCGCGGCACCGCCGCGTCCAGCTCGCGCGACGCGCCCAGCGACGAGCCCACCAGGGACGACGTCGACCTGACAATGTAGTGTACTCACCGAGCTGGCGTTGCTGAGTGAATGCGGCGAGTGCGGCGAGTGTGAAGAGTGGTGGCGGTGGCGGGCCAGGTCGGTGCGCGCGCGGTGCGCCGACGTGTCCAGCAGCGCGCCGCGCGGCACCGCCGCGTCCAGCTCGCGCGACGCGCCCAGCGACGAGCCCACCAGGGACGACGTCGACCTGACAATGTAGTGTACTCACCGAGCTGGCGTTGCTGAGTGAATGCGGCGAGTGCGGCGAGTGTGAAGAGTGGTGGCGGTGGCGGGCCAGGTCGGTGCGCGCGCGGTGCGCCGACGTGTCCAGCAGCGCGCCGCGCGGCACCGCCGCGTCCAGCTCGCGCGACGCGCCCAGCGACGAGCCCACCAGGGACGACGTCGACCTGACAATGTAGTGTACTCACCGAGCTGGCGTTGCTGAGTGAATGCGGCGAGTGCGGCGAGTGTGAAGAGTGGTGGCGGTGGCGGGCCAGGTCGGTGCGCGCGCGGTGCGCCGACGTGTCCAGCAGCGCGCCGCGCGGCACCGCCGCGTCCAGCTCGCGCGACGCGCCCAGCGACGAGCCCACCAGGGACGACGTCGACCTGACAATGTAGTGTACTCACCGAGCTGGCGTTGCTGAGTGAATGCGGCGAGTGCGGCGAGTGTGAAGAGTGGTGGCGGTGGCGGGCCAGGTCGGTGCGCGCGCGGTGCGCCGACGTGTCCAGCAGCGCGCCGCGCGGCACCGCCGCGTCCAGCTCGCGCGACGCGCCCAGCGACGAGCCCACCAGGGACGACGTCGACCTGACAATGTAGTGTACTCACCGAGCTGGCGTTGCTGAGTGAATGCGGCGAGTGCGGCGAGTGTGAAGAGTGGTGGCGGTGGCGGGCCAGGTCGGTGCGCGCGCGGTGCGCCGACGTGTCCAGCAGCGCGCCGCGCGGCACCGCCGCGTCCAGCTCGCGCGACGCGCCCAGCGACGAGCCCACCAGGGATGACGTCGACCTGACAATGTAACCATGTTACATTATAACTTAGCCTTACATTAACACCTTCCAAATATAAGGCTTAGTCGAGCTGCATTTTAACTGTTAGTCAACTTCAACATTTACATTTACATACTGTTTGATGGCAGTTGCCATAACCGAATCGAAACTAGCAACGCACTACAGTAAGACCTACGGTCCACGGACGCGTATCTTCATCTTCAAGGAGCTGCAACGTCGTGCCGTCGTATCTTTGCCGCTTCGTCAACAGAGTTACATAGCATATGTAAGCTGTGAGCAGGCGTACACCAAACGTATAATTAGAATACGCGTCTATGAAGCGCGGCCGTGGACAGTGTAGGCCTAAAACTTTGGTCTCTTCAAACTTCTAACAAAAAGCTAAAGCTTTCTTCATTGGAACACACAACGCTGCGGTATGCGGTATCGGACACATTAATCCTCTTCACCGCTAATGCATGTTGCGACGAAACAAAATACACCATTCTAAACGTTTTCATACGATTATATTATGTCCGACAATAACCGTAGCGTTGGGCATTCCAATCAAGAAACCAAACATTAGTCTCTCGTTAGAACTGGCATGTTAACTTCAAGGCGGATGCAAGCGAACTGTGTGGTCGGTTAGCACTGTCAATACAGATATATTATGTTTCATCTAAACCACAGTTTTGTGGGCGGGCAGTTAATATGTAGCTCGTTTGTTTACAATCTAAAGCAGGCTTCTCACGGTACGAAACTCACTGAGTATCCATTTGATGATTCGTGGGCTGAGGATGAGGAGCACTATGTGTGACGTGAGTCACAAGAGATATATTATGAACATTATGTGTGGTGACCGCAGGAGCCGAGGGCGCGGGCGGGGGAGCGGCGGTGGGGGGCGGGGCGGGCTGCGCAGGCGCGGGGGCGACCGAAGGGGGCGCGGGCGCGGCCGCAGGGGGCGCGGGGGCGGCCGCGGGGGGCGCGTGGGCGGCCGCCCGTGGCTCCTCCGCCACAGGCGCCGTCACGTCACCGAGGTCGGGCGCCTCGTTTCGCCGAGATTTGTCCACTTTAGCGTATTCGTCCTCCACGGGCGATAGATCCGAAAGATCGCTATCGGAACTCCATGGATCTGCAATGAGATAATTACAATACGTGTTACGTGCGTCCCAAAAAAGTAAATATCAACTCGTCAAGCGCACCGTTGCGATAGACCCAACAGTACGCTCGACGTGTACGTACTCATTTATGCTATATCATAGTATAAAAAGCAAAACTTTTTTGTTTTTGTGCTCAAACTATTTTTAATTTATTCTAATGTCTATACGTAAGGACTTGTAATTGGCTTTCTAATGATTATGGTTTCCTTTTTTTGTCTGGTTTTATTAGCTGTAAGTCCTCCATGTACTAAATAAATAAATAAACAAGCAAATATATACTAACTGTTGATTAAAAGTGGATCCGGATCGGGGCGTCGTGGTAAAGGCGGCGTTTCGCGACGAGCCGACGGTTCATGTGGCAACATCACTGGAAGACCTGCCTTCTTTTGAGTTTCCTAGAATTTAGGTGGAATTTATTTATCAAATATAATGTTTAGAGCGATACCTACCACCTTAGCATTCGAGAACTGTGGCAGTTTGAAAATTAATTACTTACTACCTTCTTGGTAACTGGGTATTATTTTTACCACAGCATAAGCTATTAGGCCACTTTCCGCCTAAAACCAGCTCCCTACAAACAAATTGCATCTCATTTCTGACTACCAAGATACAATGTGTTCAATCCCTCGATCACGCCCCACAATGTAGGTACAACTTACCTGTTCAGTTCAATGACCTTAATATTTTTTACATATCATTAGCAGTTTATGTATGCATATTATTGTACACGCACAATAAAAACAGACAAGATGAAAGAAACATTTGTACAGAGATGTTTGTTCAAAATAATTACATTATTAAACGAAAAAAAAAAAAAATATAGCTAGCATATAAAAATGTGAAATGTGTGTGTGATTTGCTAAATTTATTAACTGAGCTAAAACATCGATGCTAAGAATCAATGTGACACAAAAGCCGATGGATTGACCACCAGATTGAGCTAAATGGAAATTCAGTGTTTATGAGTTGCAACCACAGAGTACAGAATCACCGCGGTGGCCGCAGCGACTCGAGACAACAACTTAAAAAAAAAACACAATCTATACGTTTTTTTCGGCTAACCTCCAAAACGACTGTACCGATTTTGACGAGAAATTCAATGGCATGGCAGACAGCTGATGTTGCAGTAAAACCTGAATAACTGGGTGCTCAAGAGACCTGGGATTTTTTAACACTTATAGAAGCTTTTTATTTACATACATGTGGATGGATGGAGAGGGAGAGGGAGGCCAAAGAAAAGATGGATGGATTGTGTGAAGAGTGATATGAAAGAAAAGGAAGTTAGTGATAGCATGACGAGTGACAAGGCAGAATGGAAGAAAAAAACGTGTTGCGCCGACCCCAAATAACACGGGACAAGGGCAGGAAGATGATGACATCTGGCAAGCTTTTTTAAGGTTGTGAGAAATCCTTTAGGTTTAACAGTTTATGCGGGACAACTAATAAGATTCGCGCCCGACCAAGATACGCTGAACACAAGGTCCGTCTGTTTGTATGAGTAGACGGTAGACGACGACACACTTGATTTGTATGGGGAGTGTAGATAATACCGTCTCTAGCAACGGCGGCCGAGGCGACTCCGTCCTCTTGGTTACAGTTTACAATCGGAGTGTTATGGGTCATAATTGTCGGAATACATATGTCTGTAACTCGCAGTGTGCAATGTCTTGCATGTTATAGTAACATACAACAAATAGAACTTGCATGCCAGTATTCCACTTATTATAAAGGCAGCGATACACATGCCTGTAGCTGGCACACAAGTATGCAAGCAGCTTGAATGTCATTGTGAAATACACCAATCAGAACTTGTTGTGGTATTTGCATACTTTTGTACCAATTACAGGCAAGTGTATCGCCGCCTTTATATTTACTTTTGTGCAAATTATAGGCATGTATATTCCAGCCTAAATGCTCTGGATTCACACAGCTGTATGAGGTCGAAATAAACGTCTGTCAATTGACGATCGCCAGAATGTCGTAGAATTCTTCGTTCAAACGTAAAAAGCAAAAGTATAAATATAATCTTCAAGATCAAATAGAAAATGAAGCCTGAAGGCGGACCCTATTATAATCAGGGGTTTAAATTAGCGATAAATAGGTGCAGTATAGACTCGAATATCCGACCCGCTTTGAAATGGCGAAAAAACATTATCTGTTCAATTTGTTTTGCATTGAATTTTGGTGTTAAACAGCCAACTAAAAACTAATCCTTTTGTCCAAAATTTTGGGTTGGTTCCATAAAAACCGTATTCAGCATGAATCGCAATCTTTACTGAGGTTTGAATATTGGAGGAGTCTATACTGAACAGTACCCGGACGTTATACGACACTTCGAGTTTTTGAAAGAGACTCTTTATGTACAAAGTATAGTCGTCGCTCTCGCTTAACTTTTTCTAAAACTCGATTCTCCTTATTAATAAACACTGAATAAACACAGAAATAAAAACTTTGAGGAATATTGATTATTCTTACAGAGCGGCAGCGCATTTTGAAATATGTTGAGAGAAATGGAAGCGATTGTCATGTCGTACTTGCTTGGATTTGAACAACAAATGCATCCATTTGTATATGCACGCACGCCGCTGTAGCCAGCCGACTACCATGCAAATTTGATATTTAACTACTTCGTGGTTAATTAATTTTAACGCATTCCAATAATGCGATCCGGTGCAATTCGATTAGTGGAAATTGTACATTAATTGAAAGGTTGTAAGTTTTATCTGTGTTTATTAATAAGGAGGTTTATGTCAGCCGCGTACTATAGTTGCTGCGTTTTAGTATGGCAAAAGCCGTCATTCGTTGATAAATTGTCATTCTTATTTTCAAAAAAACGGAAATAAAATTCACTATCGTCTTAAATTAATATCTATCGTGATTCGGCTACTGCCATCACGACATCAGTGACTTTTTAGGTCTTCAGAAGTGCAGGACTCGAGAACGAACAGTTTTTTGTTCGGATTTTTACAAAGAGATGTTTCAATAACATCTGTTTGTAAAACAGACGGTCTGCGTTTGACGGTTAGTGGCAGAGTAAAACGCAACAAGTAGACGTGTCGTGCTTGGCGAAGCTCGTGGCGTGCTCACCAGCAGCAGCACCTCGAGTCGTGCGACGCGGTCGTGCAGCGCCGACAGCGCGGCCGCGTACTCGCGGTGCGCGTCCCGCAGCGCGCCGCTCCACCACTCCTCGCGCGCCCGCACCAGCGCGCGCGTGCGCCGCCACTCGCGCAGGGCGCGCCGGGCCTGAGGACGGAGACAAGCTGTTGAGCGCTCGGATATTATTATATATTTTTTTTATTTAAATTACTATAAATGTGCGATACGCGATCGCAATGCTCCAAGCATCTCCAGCGACTTCCGGGGCATAAGGGTTGCCTATTCCCTACGCTTTACGCCTCCTTCGCTCGCATCGCTACTTCGACGAAGGAGGTGATTGCTTGCCAAGCTCCTGGACCAGGGCCCGCCAAGAGAGGTCGCCGCCGCCGATCAGCTGCATCAGGACAAGGCGAAGCTCCACTCAAGCGGGGCAGAACTCTCCATGTAGAATACTCCACTATTTCGTCATGACGATCCGCATAATGGTAACACCCGGGCATTTCTTCCGTACATACCTTGTCGTACTTCCTCTGCGCGCGGTGCGCGGTGTCGGCAGCGGCAGCGAGTGCGCGTCGCAGCTGTTCATCGGGCGCGCGCTGCTGGCACCAGTCGCGCACACGAGTGCTGATCTCGTCCGAGCTGCCGCCGCCAGACTCCATGCCCACCAACTGCACATAACAACATGATTTACTTTTAAACCCTGCGAATATTATATAGGGTGACTGGCAATTAGTGTACGATACTTAAACACGTGATTGTGCTCATGATAACAAACAATTTTTATTATGGGAGCAAAGCCGAAATCGCGAAAAAAATATCAGCTGTTCAGTACATTAGGCAAACATAAATGTTCTGAACAGCTGATTTTTTTTTTTCGCGATTTCAGGTTTGTTCCCATAGTAAAAGTTGTTGGTTATCATGAGCACAATCACGTGTTTAAGTATCGTACACTAATTGCCAGTCACCCTCAGGGCCGTCTTTCACCTATTAGTGGCCCTGGGCAGATTATGATATGGGGCCCCTATGACCATAATAAAGCACTATTTTTTAACCGACTTCAAAAAAAGGAGGAGGTTATTCAATTCGGTTGTATTTTATTTTTATCATTTTTTTTTATCATTTTTTTTATGTTTGTTACCTCAGAACTCCGTCGTTTATGGACCGATTTGCAATTTTTTTTTCCCCTATATAGGTTATGCTTCCAGATTGGTCCCATTTTTTTCAAAATCCAGTTCTGATGATGGGATCCATGAGGAATCGAGGGAACTCCTCAAATATTATAGGCAACCATATAGTGATTTTGGTATTTTCATCGAGAACTTAAGCATTTACAGTCAAAAAGTAACATTTGATGAAGTGGAACTGATGAAGAAGACCAGAAATGGTCAACGGAACTTCATACTCACTTTGATATCACAATGAAGATAGTTAAGCGACTATGACAATACAAATAAATTAATGGTTCTGAATAGTTACGTTACGTTGAAAATGGTATCATCGAAGTGATCTGATGATGATGATGGAGCCGGAAGGTAGGCACTGGAACTCCGTAATTAATCAATGTAACCTAGCCGTATTTGGACTTATTAGAATCGTCATGAGATGCACTTTGGCTATAAGTTACTATCAAACTGATCTGATGATGGAGCCGGAAGGTAGACATAGGAACTCCGTAATTAATCAATGTATCCTAGCCGTGTTTGGGCTTATTAGAGTTGTCATGAG
Organism: Mythimna impura; assembly: GCA_905147345.3. Classification (NCBI taxonomy): domain Eukaryota; kingdom Metazoa; phylum Arthropoda; class Insecta; order Lepidoptera; family Noctuidae; genus Mythimna; species Mythimna impura. The sequence continues at coordinate 12,330,763 of LR990357.1, read as the reverse complement.
ATGCACTTTGGCTATAAGGTACTATCGAATTGATCTGGTGATGGAGCCGGAAGGTGGAAGGTAGACAAAGGAACTTTCTAATAAAACAATGTAACCATGCAGTGTTTTGGGTTAGTTGGAATCGTCATGAGAAATAGGCACTCTGTTTATAAGTGGTTCGCAACTAAAATGTGTAAAATAAAAACTTTTTACAAAAAAAAAATAACCGACTTCACTAAAAAAAAACACTAAAAGGATCAAAATAACTTTAATTTCGGAAGTCGGTGTTAAATAAGAAACAAACAATACCGAGAAACACCGACTTCCGAAATTAAAGTTATTTTGATCCTTTTAGTGTTTTTTTTTAGTGAAGTCGGTTATTTTTTTTTTTGTAAAAAGTTTTTGTTAGAAGAGACCAAAAACGTAGATATGCAAAGTTATAGCTTTATTTTTATTTCTTTACAGTTCATTAGATATTACGATGAATAGGTAATATGATGTGATCCACACTAAGTAGGTAACCGGCATCCACGATTAGTCCTTATTTAAAAGTATCTATGCTGATTGAAGATGAGGTACCCTTCTAAATATGAGTTGAGCAAAATCGTTAATCACATCTTGAAAATCTGTGTTTTCGAGCATATATAATTATATACATTATATTGACATTAGCGACAAACATAATTCAAAATAATTAATGCTTTTTTTCTCGCTTCATTTGAATGCCGCGATCCACTACCGTAACTGTTGATCAAAAACACAAAATAAAAATAATTATCTGATGATTTTTTCAAAACAGTTAAATTTAACATATATGTATTTATATATCTATTATATACAATTAATTTTAGATGTATATTGAAATTTATTAAAACATGCTGCAATCGGTAAGCCTGCACTTTCAGGCGAGAGTAGTGTACTTAGCTATCGGTTATCGTTTGGTAATCGAGTAGGGAGGAGGGGGCCCCAATACATCGCGGGGCCCTGGGCACGTGCCCAGTGTGCCCAGTGGGGAAGAGGGGCCTGGTCACCCTATATATTATAACTTAGCTTCACAGCATTTCATTTTCATAATCAGCACACACTATGGCCGACTATGTCCAATAGAACATGGAGGTGGTTCTCTGTTGCATAGCTATAGACTTCCCGAAATCAGTGAGATTTCTATGAGCTTCATCAGATCGCAAGTATATGTTTTTGGGCATGTCGGAACCGGAAGCGTTAGGTATCAATGACACTGACATGTCATTGAAGGAGCGCTTCTTTGGACGCCGAATGTTTTCAATAACCTTCTTTCAAATTGGGTGATGAGACTGTCTATCCCACGGAAGTGTGGGCGTCAAGGCTTTTTGAATGCTGAGACCCTCGACAATCGCGAAATATGCAACCTCAGGGAATATTTCGTAGCTGCTGAAGCCTGTCTTTCCTGGGCCCGATATAGACCAATTGGCGTCCATAGCCTGGCAGCATTTCGGTGACCTCTTTGGAGAAACCAAAGGTTTCGTCTTTGCAATTACACTGACATCTCAGGATTGGATTCTCTAACAAAGACGATTTGTTTCGTCATATAGGCTAGCTATTTCATTTGTGAAGTTTTATTTACTATCTGTGGTCTTCATCATTGGATCCACTTCATCAATGGTAGTTAGGTACTTACTACATATGAATGCCAATGTTTGACTTCTTGATGAAAGTCCCAAAATCGCTTTATACAACATATAACACACAGATATATTAAACAGTAGAGATATGGTAAGGGGGCGTGGTTCTTACGAACGCATCAAACCGGATATGTGCTTGATGTTATTTTCAGCCATTAGTCAAATGTCAACTAGCGACGTCTTCTTTGCTTATGTTTTTTTTTTACAAAATGCCGCGTTGTTCAGTGGTTGTTTGCAAAAATAACAGCTGTATTGTAAATTACACGAAAGATGGAATCTCATTTTACACGTAAGTTAAGTACATTAAGGGTTTTCTTAGTAAAATCATTAAAAAAATACTTCCTGATAATAAAAAACGCGATGATGTGTCAAATCAATTATTTGAATTGAGAACAAATATCATTACTTGCTTAGTACAGATCGAGCAATTAATCAGCTGAACTAGTTTGCGCAATGGATGAGTATTTAACAGATACTCTCACTTATACGATAGTTACGTGGTGCGGCCGCTGCCAGCTTTTGTTTTTTAGAGATGTCAAGTGCTGTTTGTGGTTATTGATATTTTGCACGATCCTACCTAGTACGATATAAAAGATAATGCTAATGATTAATTATTACAGATATATTATTATAGAACAGTTCCCCCACGCGTCTGTATTTCTGTCTATTCGCGATAAACTCAAAAACTACTAAACGGATTTTCATGTGGTCGGGATCAATTTTTATGAGAAAAATAATTATAAAAAAAAGCTAAAATTATTATTTTTGTTTGTTAGTTCTTCTACATTATTTCTTGTAGGTATTTTATCTTAGTAAATATCCCAAATATTCGACGTCCTGGGCTTTTTATAATATTTTTCCCAAGGTCAGTAGGCTTAAAGTAATAAACTCATGTTTCTTTTTAACAACAAAAATCTTGTAAACTAATAATATTATTGAAACACACATTTGGAAACTTCAGGAACCAGGCATTAAATAACTGATAAAACGAATAAATGTTGTAGGAAACTATTAGTTTATATTCTCATAAGATACTCCTGCATCATTCATTTCATCACTATCAATCATATCATGTCTTTTATTTTAGATTTTTAGCTATCCAAAGGATCCAAAAATACAAGAAAAGTGGATCATTGAGACAGGAAGGGGTCCAAACTGATTTCCCACAAAACAACAAAAACAGTACAATACACTCATCTCACTTTGAATCCAATTGCTTCTAAGCTTTGAAGAAATCTTAGAATAGGAGGTTCCAACATTGAAGTTGCGGATGATTTTGACAAATTACGTTTTAATTTTTAAATAAATATTTACATTTTAGAAAGAAGAAAGAAGAAAGAAAAGAAAACATGTTTATTCTGCCCAAATAGACGCACAATAAAATATAGCAAACTGTCGGGCCATGTGCAAACCGAGCATAACTGTGCTTCACTATAGACACACAATAATATATAATATAAACACAGTTGACTGATGTCTACATAGTCTGTGGTTGTCTACACAAAACACAGTCTGATCTTACAGCTTAGTCTGTGGTTGTCCATTGTCATCCATTGTCTATTGCACCGACCGACAGAGACTGACATAACCTAATATAAATATAAACAATAATTTAAGAAAAACAAATAACAATGTATAAATCAAAGTTGTGCGTCGCATCTAGGCAAAAATAGGTTGTTGCTCAGCTTATACCGCGACGATGGGCAAATCCAGCAATCTACGATGCTGATTTTCAGCAACCACCGTTCTAGTGACACTCTGGCGCTCCCTCCGCGAGCTTGTGTACTTTAACAGGTTAGTACATAATAATATATACACATAGCACATGAACAATTTTACAACACAAAGATTCACACAATGAAAATAACAACATTACAAACACAATAAACAATACTAAAATTGCACAAATACACTACACAAAACATTTCTATGCACAAAATAACAATAATGACAGATAATAATAACAGATGCTGAACCCATAATACAATTATTGCAGTACCATTTTGATCGATGGTAGACAACAGACCATAAATTGCACCATAATATGGGGAGGCGGCATGATGGCGGCGACTCACATAGTCGGCTCGACAGGATCACTAGAATCCAAATCGGAATACCATCACCACTATTGAATACCATACCCATTGCCTGAAGTCCATGACCAAAGAGGTAAAACATAAAACTAATTACTATAATCCAATGAATGAAATAACTCAAGTATATATATATATATACATTTCTTGCATATTCAACAATCTACATAAGATTGTTGAGTATGCAAGAAATACTTTTTTAAAAAAACTTTTTTACTGGTCAGTAAATTGAATATGCGTTAAAACCTCGAAGTTTTACTTGTGTTTTCCTAACGAGAAAGTGAACTCCTTATAATAGTAGTTTAGATTAACCAACATCTTAAGTTACGATTAACTGGCCACTGAAGAGCAGTTCCTTCCAAGCGTGCTCCACATAAATGAAGTCAGTTAATAATTTGATATTAACTAAATAAAAATTTCATACAATTTTTAAAAAATCAATCCAAAAGTAATGTTCGTGGTTTGTTAGATTTCCATGAAAGAATAGTTTTGAAGTACACTGATTTTATTATGTATCACAACCAAAAAGTGTGAAATAAAAAACTTCTTAGTTTATATGCTGTTCACCAAGAATACCTCAAAAATTAAAAAGGCCCAGTTGACTTTTTTCACTGACGACAAGGTCATTTACCACACCAGTCGAGACCCTAGCGCTACCGCTCGCAATCTCTAAACTTCCGCAAATGTTTTGGCCAAATAGTTCCGGAAATGGAGAATCGAGGTTAGCCGTGTTAAGGAATCAGGCACTCCTATTTTCGAGACTGCAGAAAACCCTGGGCGGGTTCCCCCTCCCCCCCTCCGATCACCATGTATGACAAACCGATCCCTTAAGAGAAGCAAGTTAATTACCTCGATGTGATCCTAGACCAGCATCTGATCTTCGCGCGGTACATAAAGCAGGATAGTTCACGTGTCGCTTTCGCCCAAAGTAGGCTCCACAACATTTTGACCAACCGCTGCAAACTGTCTTTCAAGTACAAATTGCGCACTTTCACGGCGGTCAACCATTAGTTTAATATAATTATATAGCTTACCAGTATTAAAGTTCATTTTGCATTATTTACGTTAAATAATAGACAATGCAAAATGAACTTTATTAATACACAGAAAAGGTATAATTTTCATTTTATAAGTAACCCGAATACTCACTATACCCAGATGTATGTCACTAGGATGATAACTTGAAAAAAAATCAGGGTACCTCTACGCGTACAGTAAGAATGAATTTTTCTTCTAGGCTATCGGGTATAATGATGTGGAATGTCGTTAAATAGGTTTTTTAAAAATATTGTGGGTTTATGAAAACCATTTAGTGGGTTTATACCTTGAAACTCGATAAAAATAATTGTTCGTGCTTAGAATATAGTGGTTATAATGACACATATGACATCGTAGTGAAATTCGAGTAGGTATACCAAGTAAATTAGGATACTTTTGCATTTAAAAACCAATATTTTTCTGTTACAATTTTGAAATACCATTACATTGTGGCAACTTTAATAGTTGCCACAATGTAATGGTATCAAATTAATGATGATTTATTCATCTCCCCGTTACATGCATTAAAATTATTCAGTCCTTTACAATCTTTTCACATAAATACAATACAGAAATTGTCTACAAATGGGGTCTGAATAGTACACATAACAGCTAAATCCACTGTATATTTTACCTTATAATTATGAAAAATCATGGCTTATGTATTCATATTTTTAAGTGTATTTTTAACGATTAGATCTAATTTTAATTGGAAATACCTACTTGCTTCACACATCATACGAGTATTTATTGAGTTTGAAGATTTAATTCCTGTCAAAGAGAGGTTGTACCTAATTGTCGGATAAAATTAATCTCAGATAACCAATTCATTTTGTAATATCCTTATGTATGTATATGATTATGCAATATTTGTAACATAAAAAATATAATATTTTCAAAGTAATACAGGTAGTAAACCTGGGAAATAATTGTAGGTTTACAAAGAAATTGGTCGTTATTTCTCGTAACGATATGGCAACTACTTATTTTTCATTTACGACTGGCATTTGAAACTGGATAAGTAGGCACCAACATATTGCACTATAATCAGTAATCACTGATACTAAAAACACAAACTTGACTCAATCAATACTAGGAAAAATAAACTAATACCTTAAGTATCAAGATATTGGGCACGCCATAATTATGGCGATAAGTCCCCTCTTTGAGGAGTGGCTGGAAAGGCCTCACGGCGTCCTTACCTACCGCATGACGCAGGTCCTCACTGGACATGGTAAGTTCGGGAGGTTCCTGCACCGGATTCGTGCAGAAGAGACGCCCGGGTGCCACCATTGTGTGGACCGCCCGGAGGACACGGTGGAGCATACGGTAGAGGTGTGCCCCGCTTGGGCAGAGCACCGCCGTGTCCTCGTGGGGGCGATCGGCGGCAGCGATCTCTCGCGCCGGGCCTTGGTACGGTACCGGTCGATCCGTATCATTTTAACTAATCATTTGGGTATGAAACATGTTACCGGCTCGGCTAGTCCCAAAAGACCTGAATTTTCTCCAAAAACTCAATCGCATGAGAGTCGCTGAGGACATGCTAGAACGAGTCAATTCCGACCCAACATTCATGAAACGCATTGTTACTGGTGACGAGACGTGGGTTTACGAGTTTGACATGCAAACTAGTCAACAAGCTTCGGAGTGGCGCCTTCCAACTGAACCGAAACCGAAAAAACCACGCCAAAGTCGATCAAAAGTCAAAGTCATGATGACTGTTTTCTTTAATTATCGCGATGTTGTGCACTCGGAATTCTTGCCGGAAGGTCAAACGGTTAATAAAGAATACTAGCTTTTGCCCGCGGCTTCGCTCCCGTCAACTGACTACTATATCCTACTCTACCCAACTCTATCCTACTCAAAAAAAAAAAGTATACTATGTCCGTCTCCTGGTTCTAAGCTCTTCGGTTCAGCCGTTCTTGAGTTATAAATAGTGTAACTAACACGACTTTCTTTTATATATATAGATTATTTGAGCGTTATGCGGCATTTAAGAGGGCAAATTCGACGAAAAAGGCCAGATTTGTGGAAAGAAAATTCTAGGATTTTGTACCACAATAACGCGCCTTCGCACAAGGCTATCACATTGTGAACGAATTTTTGACCAAACACTCAACGAATATCATCGAGCAACCACCATTTTCACCAGATATGGCTCCAGCCGACTTCTTTCTTTTTCCTAAACTCAAATTACCACTTCGTGGCACCCGTTTTCAATCGGTAGAAGACAAAGGAGAATTCTCGGCGAGAACTGAACTCAATTCCGCAAACAGCATTTAAAAAATGTTTTGATGATTGGATTATTCGTTGGCGTAGGTGTATCGTTTCTGAAGGAGCATACTTTGAAGGTGATGAAATAAATTTGGATGAATAACAAACATTTTGTGTATTATTGATCTTTTCCCGGTACTTTCTTGACAGAGTAGTAAATTGCACAGACTGGATTTCTTATATCTACGGACGGCATGATGTTATCTCTTTGCCTTCCTTCGTCTCGGTCTGTCGAGATGTTACGTAACATTGATGACACCCATTGCATAGCATAGCATAGTCGGCCTTATAATGTTCCCACTGTTGGGACTCAGGCCTCCTCTCTAGGAGAGGGAATGGGCCGTAATCCACCACGCGGGCCCAGTGCGGGTTGGTGGATGTCACATGTCTTCGAATTTTTGGTTCTAGGACATGCCGGTTTCCTCACGATGTTTTCCTTCACCGTTTTGAGAGCAGTGGTGATGAAATAAATTACACAAAGTAATGTGCCTGGCTGGGTTTGAACCCGCGACCTACAACTCGTAAGTCGGAGCCGTTACCACTTGGCCACCCCTGCTCACCACTCGTAAGTCGGAGCCGTTACCACTTGGCCACCACTGCTCACCATTGAGTAGTTCTTTTTCACAACTCACCCGACGTGTGGCAGAAATATGCTGCCCACATAAGAATAGCAGCTGTCCGTGTCACATAATCTGTGATTCTAGCCCCGGCAACAAAACTAGCAGTTACCTCTTGCAGGAAGCAGCGCAAGTCGTTGATGTCGGGGTGGCGCGTGTGCGGCGCGGCCGGCTCGGCGCCCGCCGCGGGGTTGGGCTCCTCTTCCTCCGTCTGCTGCCGCCTCTGACGCTCGCGGTTTGTTCTGAATAAACAATACAATAATAAGCAAATGCTGCTTTTTTTTATTTTGCGTTTATATCTCGGACTATATTTATTTAATTACTAGCTGGTGCCCATGACTTCATGCCCGCCTGACTCGTAAAACACCACAATGCTATTTCAATTATCTCAGTAAAAGTCCCGTCAAAATCAGTCCAGCCGTTTCGGAGATGAATTCTCCCGCTCGAATTAAGATGCCCTCGGGAATTAACTCCCATTACCGCAAAAATATAAAAAGTGGCTTAAGTTACTCATTATAACATTAGCTATAGCCTAATGAAAAAGTTCCGTTACATTTTGTTCAACCGTTTCGAAGTCGTATCTCGTAGTTTAAAATTCCATTCCCGCGGGTAAATGAAGAGTACCCTAAGTTACTCCTTGTAACATCAGTCAGTGAAAGTTTCGTCAAAATCAATCCAGACGTTTCGAAGATGTCCCTCGCGGGAATTTACATATACTAAGTTGGGTTCATATTTATAAATTATATTTACCTTTCTTCCCTCTCTTTGTCGGCGGCAAGTGATTGTCTAATGAGATGCGCTACTTCACTATTTTCCGGGTCTTTTTCACGTCCAATGAGGAACTTCACAGGACCCGATGTGTTTCGTAGCACTGAGGCTGCGTATGCTTGCGTCACACCCACCTGTGTTGAAAACCTAAGTTAGTATGGTAGGCGCGAGATAAATTTGCAAAAGCGGTCATTGACCCACTTACACTTATCGATAGATTTAATTTAAAAAACGGAAATAAAGTTAAAAAGCTGTTCTTAATCGTCATCTATTTTGATCCTTTACATCTTCTAGTAATGAAAAACGATTTAGGCCTACGAAGAGATATTTATTTATTAAAGAAAGGTTAATGTTCTTTATTGCCAATTTATCTGGCGTCTAATAAAGACATTCTCAAGTAACGTCAGAAATGTTGCAAAATTTTTTTTTTTCCTTAAGCTCGAAAAAGAGATAAATTTTAAAAGAATTCTGCAAAATATAGACTAAAATAATCTGGATCTATTAAAATAAATATAAATACATATTTTCATTTTCTAATTAAAAGGATACTGACCAAACTTTTGCCGTCGACTTCGATAATTTGATCGTTAACTTGAATGCGTCCGTCGCGTGCGGCGGCGCCACTCTCCGTGATGGTTTTCACGAATATGCCCAACTTCTCTAGCCCAGCGTCCGCGCCAACACCCATACCTGGGAAAAGTAATCATAAAATAAAGAACGTGAGATGAGAAAGTCCGCTAAGATAAGATGTAGCAGGAGATCGGGAGAAATACTCTGGCTCAGGAGTGGACCGAGATCGTAGTAATACACAGAAAACAAATATACAGGTAAGTGATCTTTTTTTTTGTTTCGGAATAATTTATTCCGAAAAGTCTAAGTCCAATTAAAGGTGAAAACTGCAGTAATTTGAAAAATAGATTACCGATAATAGAGAGCCCAAGTCCATCGGCCCCCTTGACGAGGTCGACGGGGAAGACGTGCATCTTCTCGACGCGCTTCTCCAGCTCGTACTCGGCGCTGGCCGCCACCGGGTCCACGTCCTCGTTGCGGCGGTCGTACTCGCGCACCGAGTGCGTCGAGAACACGCGCATCGGGTTGGTGCTGCAATGTGTGGGGAACTTGAAGCCGAATGTACATAGCTAATTGGGAAACTATACAGAACGACCACGCATATAGCGCCACGGACTATTTCCAACAGAGTTAACGTTTCTTGGTTTTGTACTACTGTGATTATAATAATAGCTATCTTGTATGAAGGTATATCTATCGTGTTATATACTCCAGTTGCAAGTATTTTTTCACTAAAAAGTTTTTTGAAAGTATGTAGGTAAGTCTATTATTTTCTTATTATTAATAAAATAGGCAAGAAACTCCATGGTTGTAACAGCTATATTAGATATTTCGATAAAAACGATGATTCCCTCGGTGTGTGTTTAGAATAAAAGATAGACTGTGCATAATTATATATGGGTGCTGCATAAATATATTAATACAGCATCAAGCTAATCATCTATCGATCATCAAAGCAGTCCTTAGAAATGGCAAACAATTTTATGGCAACTGTTCGGGCGTCGTCGGCTACCTTCGTCACTCGTCAGGCTGCTGCGCGGGCGACGCCGCGCGGGCACGAGCGGAGCCGCGGGCCCACCACACTTCACTAGCGAGAATAACTGACGACACACGCACGCCTTATAATTTCTATTTTTAAAGTTCACTGCCTTTTATTCAAGACCAAGACCCTTACAGCAACTATCATGAAACTTTCATCACCTACCTGAATTTAACTTTGGTATTTTTCTTGACAAATACTGGTGGGTAATAATCATCGTCCTCGTCTTCCTCAATAGGCGGAAGTCCGGCAACCTGGAAGGTGAATAAGTTATCAAAAATTAGTGACAAGTAACTCGTATAAAGTCTCCATGTACTCTATATGGTTTTGGACTCGATGAAATTGGCGATTAATAATTAATAAAATCCCACCAAAAACATAGCCATAGGCAAGAGCAATATTATAATGTGGTTTGGCTATCGACTTCGCCGGTAACAGAATTGAGATCTAATAAATGGGTGCCAAGTTCTGTCTTCTAAAATCAATATACTTAACTTTAAAGTGTACAGTCGCCGTAAGTCATCGATTCTACAGCCTCAAGACCGCTTGTGATAGGAATTTCTCCTTATTATTCGGTCAACTAACCGAAGCTCATAAATGTAGATAATATTGATAGAATTAATTTAATCCAGGAGGTACAGCATCTCGATCGACCTTGTCGATTGACAGACGCGCAAAGTAAAAGGTTTTAGTTTCAACTCTGTCTACAATTGCCATAATCTACCAAGCATCTCCATGATACAAAAAAAAATTCAAAAAAAAAAAAAATATATATATATACTGCAAAGGTAAGGCCAGCGTTGCCACGTCTGTAGGACTAAGAACAACGCACTGGCAGGTCTGGTGCACTCTGCACTGTAGGCTTAAAACTGTACCTACGCCGCGCGGCCTTTCTTGCATGTTTAATTCAGTAGTGTCACTCGCGTGTTCGATCTGCCGCTTGACGCGCGCTAACAAAAAATTATTTTCGAATTCTTTATCGAATATTCCATCGAGTTGTTATTTCCAGTATTTGCGACATTTTTCACGTAAAAAGTTTAATGTCTTTAAAGTTCATTCAATATAAGTAGACCTCCCAGTACCTGTGTCTACCTTACTAATACAAGGTCAACATATACTGGAATTGCATCTTACAAAATGTTAATTATTATGTATAATTAATGACGTCTTAAATGGCCTACCACTTTTTAAAAATTATACACATAGCTTTATAACATAACACACAAAGCTAACGCACACACAAAACCAACAAAGTTATATCCAATTTATTTTAATTTTATTTCGTTTTTTTTTTAGATATCTAACTAAATGTAAACAATGTCTTGACACTTACACGAGATGACTTTTTAAAAATACATTTTAAAGTATTCATATAAGTACATAGGTACAAATCAATTAGGTACCTATTTACCATATAATTTTAGATATTCTGAATATTATTGTATGTTATAAAACGTAGGTACCTATTTTACATTTTTCATAACCCTATAGCAAGAGCGGCCTGTACAAAGGTGCATAACGGGCATAATAAAAGAGACTCTCGATACAAGAACTTATGCATTTTGATTCGTTACGAGTGCGAATAGGTAGGTAGGAGACAATTTTTTTTGGGCCCACTATTTAACGGTTACGTTTATTAATCATATTACACATGGAAAAAGCGATCATCTTATTATAATTAACAGACCAAAAATTATATAGAAATCTAACCGGAATAATGAAATAATAGTAAAAAAGTGTTACGGCAAAAAATGCTTGTTTAGGAGCGTTTTCAAGTTTATTTTAACGTGAAAAAAAATATGTTACTACAGTGTGCAGCGGTGATATCGGATTTAAATGCGTTTCAAGAGATAATAATTAATTGGTACAGCGAACTTGTTTATAATGCTGTTATTAACGGTTAACACAAATATCAAGTAACGTACTTTAAAAATCACCGTGGAACGAAACGTAATTAATAGCCCGTTGCAGATGCTCTGTGGTCCAGTTTCAATCAGTTTGACACTGACAGACAACTAGAGGTGGGTCGTTGTCGAATTTTAGACGGACGAGACGTAACCGTTTTGGCGACGACAAAAACGGTTGCAGAAAACGGTCGTCGTCGCAACTGGGGGTCTACTCCGAAACCGCGCATTCAAATCTTCGGGCCCGACCGATACCCGACCGAAGTTAACATGGTGACCTTACTCTGAATTTGTATCGGACTCGCCGACTTTGATCGGAGTCACGTGACAATTTTCGTGAACGAATGATTAGTGCGGCAAAGTGCGCTAGCTTACTCGTAGTTTACGGTTTTTATTTCTAAATGGTATTTTAAAAGATTCACACTTTTATTTGATCTTAAATAACAAAAATTACTTCCAAAATAGATTGAAAAAGGGTTTAAAATCATAAAAACATTAATATCTCTCAATATAATAAAATATTTTTAAATTTGGCTGTACCACATTTTGTCTTTGCCTAAAAGATTAAGTGCGTTTTTATCTTATTCTTTGTAAACAAATATTTATTTACGTCTGTGAGTTTGCAATTAAGTTTTTTCAAAGGAATTTTAAAGAAAAGGTCCAACCAAGTGTTCTGAAGTGTTCTCCATCCCATTTGCCATAAGTATGTTGTTATTGGTTTGAGACTTTTGAGTGGACGACTATTTGTAAACCCTTGAAATCCTGTCACAGGATTCTAATTAATGGCCCACTTATCCCAGGAGAGGTTCCTCAATCCATTGTTTTTTGTAAACATGAGTCCTACGGGTTACCAAGATTTGTGCTTAGTAGTTAAAGTGTATTGTGAACGTGACGTACAAAATGACGGCCCCAACTTCTAACCAAATGGAAACGCTGCTCAATTTTCTAGAGGAGCACCGCGAGTTGGCTCGCGGTGTTTTGAGAAATGTAGAAGGCAGGCTGCAAGCCCAGCGCCTTTGGAGCGAAATTTCTAATAGTCTAAATGCGATGGGTGGTTGCACAAAGACTGTGCAACAGTGGCAACGGGTAAGTTTTGCTATGAATGCATTTTATCCAAATAGTTTTGAAATAGTGTTTTTTTAGATGAGATTGATATCTAAAAAAGATCTTATTTTTAATAGGTATGGACAGATAAAAAATATCTGGCCAAGAAAAATATAGCGGCTATTCGCCGTTCAGCCAGCGCTACTGGAGGTGGACCATCAACAGCTCCAGAGCTCTCCCGATGGGACCAAAAAGTCCTATCTATTATGGGAGATGGTTTTGGAGAGCCCCAAACAACAGCGAGGGTTTCAGCTTTTGAGGAGGTATGTATATTAATTTTTCCAAATGTATTTGATGACTCTTGTCTAAGCAAAATGTTAACAACAAATTATTTTGTAGCAGTCTGAAGATCTACTTCCTTCCCAGCCGCCAGCATCTACCGAACCAGTAGACCATGAGAGCCAAGAGATGAGGGAACTTCATATTATAAATGGTAGGCACATTCTTTTATACATAAATCATGTAAATTCTTTAGAGTGAGGATTCTTGTCTGACCTTTGATAGTTATAATGTTGTCATGATACTTTAAGCAGTTGAATAGGAAGATAATGCTTAAGATTGTTGTAAATCACTGTAAATTATATAAGGAACCTCTATATGAATAAAACAATTTTTAAGAATATTCACATAAATGATAAATGTAATAATATTATGTTAATTAACACAACCAGTAATAATAAAAGAGGAACTTTTACTCATTTAACTAATTTCTATTAATTATTCAATTTATCTTTCTTTTTACAGAACCTCTACAACCCATAGTCCCGGGAAGTGTGCCAGCAACTCCTCCTATTGAACGACCTCCCACACAGCGCTGTAAGTATGAAATTCAACAATTTAATTTTAACTTTTATTAGCAATATTTTATATTACTTAAATATCTTATAAATTGTGAATAACCCAAAAGTTATTTCTATATAGTTTCAACTTGTCTCATATTATCATAAATGGTAGGGTTGCTATAGTACTAAATCCTCCTGTCCACGGGGTTGAGTAAATGAAGAATCATTAGCAAACTAAAATTTGTGTATTGTGCGAGTGAATAAAATGGCTATTTTTTTCTAGCTACACGTACAAGCCGGGAAAGGAGAGTGCGGCGACGTACTGAGGACTCAGTTAGAAGTCGATTCTTCCGCATTGAGGAACAACGGGTGGCACAAGAAGCGCAGTGGACTAACGAGTTTGCTGGCATACGGGCGGCCCTCACAGAAATATGTGTGATATTGAGGGAAATATCACAAGGACTGCAACATAATAATTAATTAAGCTATTAAATTCTTCACATCACAACTTTCTTTTACTGAATTTGGAAATTTTATTATAATTGCAATACTAATAGAAAAGAAGTCACTAATTTGAAAATCATTTATTTTGAGCATAGCCCATATAGTGTAAGTAGTACTATTACAATTAAAATGTCATGGATACAAAACAAACTTAATAGTATAATCTAAACCTATAGGTAATACAAATAAGCCACTTTAATTATTAAGTACCTGCTAAGGGGATGTATAGGGTCCCTGAGCAAATAAAATTTGGGCTTGATCTAACAAGACAATAAAATATTAATTAGTGACACTTATTTATTTATAAATGCAGCCAGAGCGGCCAGCTATAACTAAATTTTATTCACAAGAAAAACATCTATAACTAATTTTTATTTTATCATATTATAATTTAAGTTTTGGAACCCTTTAGGTACATGAAGACCACCGGCTGTTATTTTTATCTGAAATAAAAAAACATTTATGAATATAATTTATCTCTAAACCAAAATGTTCTACAGTCCTTTACCTATAATATAGTTGCAAAAATTGTAGGTAATATGCTACCTGTGGCTTTGTCCAGGTCGACTGCTTTCTAATTGTTGCACTAATCTTGCTCTTGCCCTTTGGCCACGTCGCAGAGCTTCAGTGGAAGACTGTGCAGCATGTGAAACAATATGTCTACTGGCTTCCATTTGTAAATCATCCCCTGTCAACTCAGGAGCGTCTAATCCAGCATGTATGCACATATTATGCAAAACACAGCAGGCTATTATTATTTTTCCTGCTGTTTCTGGAACATAATGAAGCCCCCTAGCTGCTAGGAGACATCTCCATCTTCCTTTTAATATCCCAAATGTGCGTTCAATGGTGGAGCGTACACGTTTATGTAAAATATTATACCGGCCTTCTGGAGAGTCTTCTTGTATATTTTCAAAAGGTATCATCATATACTCTCTTAGAGCATATCCTGAATCACCTGCAAAAAATATATAATGAAATCATTACTCAAAATTACATAAACACAAAATACATAGTACTGAAATGTAAAAGTCATCTAGAATGTACCTAATAAAAATGTAGTATCTTCATTGAGATTCTCCAAATGACTTTTGATCTCACTATTTGCCCAAACAAATGAGTCATGTGTAGCCCCACCATATGAAGCATCCACATTTAGGATATTACAAGCAGTGTCACATATCTGCAAGGAAGAAACCAATCATAGAAAAAATATTAAATAGGCAACATAACATTAATAAGTGTATTGTCAACAGTAAATTACATAGGTATCTACTCACAACTTGTGCATTCAAAGAATGGAAATGCTTGCGGTTGAAGTAACGCTCTTCATCTTGATCCGGTCGCACAATTGCTATATGAGTGCAATCAATACAACCCACCACTCCTGGGATATTGTGAAGTTCATAAAATCTGTGGAACAGTTATATTTAAAAAATAGATCAAAACATCTAAGCTAGTTGCCTACGGCCATAGCTATTCTTAACTTACTTCCTTTTAATAGCATTTCTTTCACCCCGATTCTGAGGAAATTTTATGTACTTTCTTAGTATGGTCGGTGTATTGATTGCAGTTGTTACTTCTCTGATACATCTTGACACGGACTGTTGAGACATTGGTGCTTCCACGTTTTGGGCAACAGAACCCTGATAACTTCCCCGCGCATAGAAGTTAAGTGCTGTGAGCACCTGTAAAATGTAATTGGTAATCAGTAGATACTAACACTAACAATCGCCATACTTAAATTATAGCAGCACTGCTTTTATAAAACAAATTATTTTTCATAAGTGACTACCTACCTTAACCACGGGATCAATTCCACGACTATTCCTTTTTGGGCGCAGAAGAGGCACTATCTCCTCGCAGAGAGTTTGAAATAATTCCCGACTGAGTCTGTAGTTGGCTACAAACTCAATATCGGAAATTATGTTGGGGTCAAAACTCTCCCGTAGGCGACGACGGTTTCTTCTGCGCTCCAAGCATTCTTCTTCCAAACAATCTTCGATTAAAAAAAGTCTTGCTGCCATTTCACTAAAACAACGATTAATATATATCATAGATATAGTTTCACATCAATGACTTTCCATAATATTGTTAGAACATACCTTATTTTAATTATTTTTGCAATTCCGATAATGCTTCCGATGGTCAAAAGGTAACTATTTTGTTATCGTGAATTTTGACGTAAATCTCACGAGAAATCTGCTGTCAAATTCAAAACTTCGTTCGAGTTTCGCGCGTTCAGAGTAAGGTCCGAGACGAGAAACGTCACCTAAAGTTCGATCGGTACGAACGTCGGAACGAATGTATTTCGGAGTAGGAAATGGCCCGAACGATCAACCGAAACATTGATATTTGACGTTCGGAGTAGACCCCCTGGTTTGAAGACGAAACTATCGTTGAGTGAAGTAGTTGCAGAAAACGTTCGTTGTCGCAACTAGTTTGAGGACGGTAATAAATTCTGTACTCGTCGCGTCGTCGTTTCAAAACCAGTTATTACAATGAAAAATTAACTTTATGTCTATAAACATAAAATTCATTTTTCATTGCAATAACTGGTTTTTAAAACGACGACGCGACGAGTGTGATAGTTGAAGCAATGGATTATTGACCTTTTTTTTTTTAATTCATATAAAACAGTGCTTGACTGCGATCCCACCTGATGGTAAGCAGCGATGCAATCATTGATGGTGAGGCGCACTAGTTTATTAAGAGCCTATTCACTCTAGCCTTGAAGACACCTAAATTATAGTTGGACGGGAAGACCGCAGCAGGCAAATTGTTCCAGTCCTTCGATGTACGCGGTATAAACGACGAAGCGAAACGCTTAGTCCAGACCGTTGAAGTTTCAACAACGTAAGGGTGGATACTCGCCGTACGTCGGGTTGTCCGATGGTAGAAAGGAGATGGCGGAATCAAGTCATGCAATTCCCGCGCACACTCTCCAAAATGCAACCTGTAAAATACCGATAGGCTGGCTAATACTCTGCGCCTGTGCTCGAGGCTTTGTAGATTGGACTTAACCAAATCTGGATCCCCAATTAGCCTCTTCGCACGCCTTTCCACTGAGTCCAAAGCTGCTAGATGGCATTTTGCAGCACCAGCCCATATGTGACTGCAGTACTCCACACACGATCAGAGCTGTGCTTTATATAACATTAGAAGCTGTCCCGGTGTGAAGTACCGTCGGACCTTTGCAAGAACGCCTAGTTTTCTAGCAGCTACCTTGGCTTTGGACTCAATAAACCGCCCAAAATTGAGGTCTGAGGAAATTTCAACTCCCAAGAGCTGAAGGCGGTCGGTGCACTCCAGAGATACATTCTGAAAAGCAGGAGCCGAGGCGAACGGACTCCTTTAGCCGGTGAACAGACACGCTTGTGTTTTGGCGGCGTTGAATCCTACCAGATTGGTTTCACCCCACATGGAGACTGCCTGAAGTGAGACATTCGTACGCTCTACCATAGCCTCTCGTTCGGACCGGATTAGCTCCTTACTAGCCCGAGCACCTGGCAGGTATCTCTCTACAACTGTGCTATCACCTGCATACCCATAGATACCGGGCATCAGCAGATCGTTAATATGCAGCAGGAAAAGAGTTGCAGAGAGAACTGACCCCTGAGGAACTCCGGCATTGGTCGTCATGGGCTCTGATGAGCATCCATCGACAACAACTCGGAGAGACCGTTCACTCAGGAAGTCTTTTACCCAGTTAATCAGACCAGGGGAAATGCCGTACGCTGGAAGCTTACTCAAAAGGCTGGCATGCCATACCCTGTCGAAGGCCTTCGAGACGTCTAAGGCGACAGCAATCGCTTCTCCATTCTTCTCAAGGGCCTCGCCCCACATGTGAGTGGTATACACTAGTAGGTCCCCAGTAGACCGATTGTGGCGAAATCCGTACTGTCGGTCACTGAGGAGATCGTTACCTTCCAGGTATGCCATGAGGCGCGAGTTCAATACACGCTCCATAATCTTGCAGAGTATGGAGGTTATTGAAATCGGCCGATAGTTGGCAGGATCGACACGACTGCCCTTTTTGGGCACGGGTTGCACGTTGGCAAGCTTCCTGGACTTGGGCACTATACCAGTCCTAAATGAGAGGAGATACAAGCGCGTCAATACAGGAGACAACTCGGGCGCACATGCCTTGAGAACTATTGCTGGTATACCATCTGGTCCACTAGCTTTATTCACGTCTAGACGACACAGTGCTCTCAAAACTTCTTTGTTTCTTATGCGAACAAAACCTTATTTTCTTAACAGGAAGATAACAATTCGCATACAATAATTCGAAGACTGGTTTGTGCAACGAAGACTGTTTGGTCGCAGGATGGAAAACGGTTGTTACGTTGCAGAACAAAAAACGGTCTTTGAAAACTGTTCGTCGTTGAAACGCCCACCGCTACAGACAACATTATTATTGTTTCCGATTACTAGATAGTTGCATGTTTCTTCTGTTCTTTTCGTATTTTTATTCGAAAGATTTTATGAAAATGGCATCTGTAGATACATGCATAATCCACAAAGCCGTTGTATCAATTGTGCAGCATGATTTCAACGGAATGTTGAATACTGCTCTTGCTGGATACTGTTGTAATTGTTTAGTGGGCAGACGCACTGTTGGCTGCTGTGCATATGTGATGTATTTAGTGTGGTTTTTATCTTGGGCGCGGCATCAAGGTGAGGTTGAGCCACCTGCATCTTTTTTAGATGAAATACTGCTTTTAAGAGATGACTTTGAAAATGATGATGATGAACAGTAATAAATACTTGTGATGTACCTATAATGTGTTTTTTTTTTCTCCTTATACAACCAGCATAAAACACATCACCTTATTATTTTATATCTACAGTCAATGGCCGGCAAAAGCCGCGCTATTTCGAAATGAATACATCTACGCATTTTCATGAATAAGTCTATCAAATCGTGTAAATCGCATCAAAGTCTGTCACGTAGTACAGACGTGACTTTGTTTTATACTGTATATTATTGAACAGTGCACTATTTTAACTTAAAATACCAAGGACCTATCCACTCATTAGACAATCGCTCTTGTGAGATTTTAGGTTATTATATATGAGAGTCAAGTTTTGACTGTCGTATTTCACGGTACTCCAGTTGCATAAAGTTTTGCTAATATTACCACTGTAATCTAGAGATTATAAGGAATCAACTAACGTGCATTTCATTGCTATACGCCACAATTTGTGGTGGGCCTATTCCCCAAACAAAAAAAATTGTCTCCTTTATGTACTTGTACTATTGCTTATTTTGTGGCACTAGTTTCGGGGTTACCAGAATAAAATTTTATGCTTGTATTGGATTGAGTGGTGCACGGTTTACAAACTTCTTGGAGACTTTTACACATGCAAATTTTCATTTGGTACTTGTCGATCCTCTAAGTTAAGTAGCGCCGAGATCGATGTGTGGATGGATGACCATCGATTACATACCAAGATTCATTCTCCTTTGACTGTCGTTATTGGGTAGCCAAAAAATCAGACAGAAATCTTACTAAAGAGTGTTGTGTTACACAGTTGTTGGGTTGTGAAGGTCAGATAGGCAGTCGCTCCATGTAAAATATTGGTATTCAGCTGCATCCGAGACCGGAGGCCGGTCCCAACAGGAAAAGGCAAGGTAGATTGATGGCGTGGCTTACCTCAGTATAGAAGTGTCCGTCCTCAAAGTAATGTATGCCATTCTCCTCGCCGAGCTCCCTCAGCGAGTGCGGCGGGTAGTGCGCGAACACGCCGCCGTCGCCGCCCGCGCCGCCCGCCAGCGCCGCGTCCGGCTCCAGCGACACAAACGAGTAGCTCTCGTCCACTGACTGCATACTGCAATACCGAACAGTTATGTTATATATTTATAATGCAATACGCACTCATGGCTTTTTCCTCCATGGGTCTGGGCTGTGGCAGGCGGTCGCCTCCTTCTGCGAAGCAGTAATGCTAGCAAAGGAGGCGGCCGATCGCGTGAGGCAACGGTCCTCACGCCCTAGTCGCCGCCGGGATTCTGATCCCGATTTCCGGCCACCGTAGGTAGGCGCAGGCTTGCGGACGGCGAGCAATGGGTGGCTCGCTGTCCGACCGTCCGGACCGAGCCCAAGTCGTCGACGGCGCGTATTGTTCCACGCGCGCCTCAGGGTGATGTCAGCAAATCGTAGGGGCCCAGCAGGGTCGAAGCCTACTAGGGCCATGGGTAGTGTGAAAACGAAACCCGGGGCCCTGGGACGAAGGCAACGAAGGAACAGGAGTGGGTTTTTAGTCAGTAAAAGTCTGACAATATCTCTCGCTCCGCCCAAGAGCGAGATTTGTCATTAGATGATTTTCTCACCTTAAAATATATATATATATATAATATATATAGCGCTATAGCGCGCAGAAGCAGGTTCGCGATTCGCGACCGCTTCCCGTTCCCTCTTGCTCAGAGTCAGCCATAGAGCCTTTGCAGGGACTGTGTATGACCTTCTACTTCGTCCACTCTGTGTCGCCACCCCCGTCTTATAAATATTGCCTTTCCTTCATCTTGTCAGCATGAGAAACCTTTCCAGCATACTAGTATTAAGAAAGATATGATTCAAAATGAAATACTGTTCGTTGATAAGCGCATCACTTGAAAACGGCTGGAACTATTTAGCAAATTTTTGGATTAAAATGATCATAAAAGTCCGAATAAGGATTTTAGAGAAATTTCGAAAAAAATCCCAGAAGATCGGATTTTTATTCTACGATATTTTTGTATATTAATTCGGAAAATGATTGGACAGGAAAATATTAGTCGGGTCCGTTAGTATAGAATGATATTGATTATTATATGATATTACCTCTCATAAGAGAGCACGGACTGGTAGCTATCGTTGAGCGAGACGCCGTTGTCGTGCGGCAGCGCGTGCGGCGACAGCATGGCGACGATCTCCTGCGCCTGCTCATCCGACAGCAGAGCTTCTTGTCTGGAATATAACGCTTGTTAGCTTCTAACTACCACTATGTACATCAAGCTTGCAATGTTTCATTTAAACTGTTTTTTTTTTTAAGTATTTGTCAACAAATCGACACAGATCCATTGTTGAAGAAATCGTAGTGTATGAACCTTTCGAACCTCCACATATGTAGGTCTAACTCTAAACTGGTGCTTGAGGTAACTGCATACTAACTGTACCTGTAACTGCATACTGCTGAAGGGGTGGTTAGGGTCGTGTCAAATCATTCGCACCCTTCAAACAATTACTTGAGGCAGCGTCACAGTTGAACGGTACTATACATGTACCGTTTGCCGTACAAGTTGTATAACTCAGCCGGCCGCAGCACATCGCAGTGCAAAAAAAAAAACAGAAAAGTGAGGCAGACTGCGTTGAGATGCGGCGCAGCATGATATGCTAAAGATAAACAATACATGAAAAAAGAACCAATTCCTCTTTTTACTCTCACTAACCTCTGCTACGAAACAAACTAAGTGCATATAGAATCGTTGTTTACGTTGTCATAATGAATGTGTATGAACAGTGATAGCGATAGCTAGATGGGACCAAATTCGCTAAAACTTTTAGCATTTCATCATAATTCTATTGATTGTCATATAATAGCTTAATTACATTTATACTCTTGTTACATTGATAACATGTCTATTAGGTACCTCTCTCGCCCTGTCGCGTACTGCACACTAAAAGTTCATATAAACAGCATGAGATTTATTAACTGTTTTATAGTATGGTAATTTAGTTATCACACTTTTGTTTGCTGAATTTCTTTTTATAATTCTACAGATACAGGGTACTTTTCAGAAATGTAGAGAGAGAATTAAAGAGCACATTAAAAAAGCATTCTACTGCATTATATGTAGAAGAAAACGACGGTTGCACAAATGCCTCGAGCTTACCTAAGTTTTTTCTCCAGAATACTGCAAATATCAGGCAATAATGAAGCGTTGTGCGGACAGGCAGCATGCAAATGATAAAAATACGACATTTAATAATAATACTAAGCATTACGAGTAACAAATCCTGAAAAAAGAAAATATAGAATAGCGTATTTAACATCGTTTAGGATAAATATGTAAAAGAAATAATAAATACAGAACGCGTCGTTAAAGACATTACAAGTGTGTAGAACCATGCATTCAAGACTGAAATTCGAGAAACATCACGCGTGTTCCAATAAGAATTCAAATGACCCAGAAAGTAAACATTGATGAATAGCATGATTACATCGAGGAAGAAAGGTGTGACGAATATTAAACAGCTACTTAGTTCCGCATAGCGTACGTGCCTCAGATAAAGTAATTAAACAGAATTGATGTGATATATTAGGTGTTACGATAAAGTATGGTTAATCTAACTAAATGCAGATAAAATACTTTTTAACATTTAAATTTTTTTTTTGGTCATGCCCGAAGTTACATGCTACGGACCAGAACCTGCAGTCTCGACATGAATAGCGGAACTGACTTTAGCTACCGATCGCTAAATTACCAGGCTTTAAAAAAACTTCCGGAATATAAGAAAAAAAATAATTAATTAAGAAACTAAATTTTAAAAAAATTAACATGAATTAAAAAAAATATTTTTCTGAAATATTGGATTGCTTAAAACTTAGCTTGAAAAAAAAATTTTTCATGGGAACTTATACTTGATTAAATTTTAATTAAGTAATAATTAAACTAACTTTTTTTAAATATTTAGGACGTAAAAGTTTACCTCCTTGCAACATGACATGCTTCCTACACACTATTGTCTACATTTCTTTTCTTCTTTTCTTTTTTCTTTTAATTTTTCTTTGGAAATAAGCATTAACTTTGTACTATTGTCTATTTTAAATTGTCTTTTTCTGTTTTTTGTGGGTACATAAATAGTAAAATAAATGAATCGCTATCGTTAATTATGTCGAGACTGCTTGTCCAGGATATATTTCTTTTAAAAATAATAGTGTGTTCAATGCTTTGACTGTGAACTCATAAAATAGTGTGAAACCAGAATAATTTTAAGAAAAAAACCTTTGGCACGACAACGACAGTGCAGCTACATAAGAAAGCAGTGCATTATAAACAACACGCTTTATCCGCAACTGATGTTCCATTAAATGATCGCGGTGTGCTTGCACTTTGCAGAATTGCTTATGAATCGATAATGTAATGAGTGCAGTGCTATTGGAGCACAAAACCAGCTGCTTCGTAAAAACATGAAGCCATTGGTGTACAATGTTCATGTCCACACATCAGTCACGTCACCGTCAAATTGCAAAAAAACACAAATGTATAAACCTTTATTCTGGTGCAACATCGAGCTATATAGTAAGGAGGGTCACCTGGAGCTGAGCAGGATCTCGGCCTCATCAGGCGTCATGCTGTCGGGCTGCTTGCCGTCGGCGTCGGCGTCGTCCCAGCGCGCGTCGGCGGCGTCCCCGCCCCGCCCGCTCTCGCCGGACGCATTCTCCCCCTCCGACACGCTCCATTGGCTGGTGGTCGACTTGTCGAGCACCTCTATGGAGCCTTGGCTCGCCTCGCTCACTACCACACCGGAATCCTGTAACATAGGGTTTAAAGGCATAATCAAAAGGCCTTGGTAGTATTTATTTTTGATCACGTGCAGGAGTACTTGATAATATTGTAAGTCAATCATCATCACCCCAATTTATTCGTGGCGGCACCACATGTCTTCTTCGTCCGGTCAATAATCACCTCTTTCCTAGCCATATTATTTTTCACATATACGTCTTTCCAAAATTATTATTATAATTGAAGCTGAAGCCACAACAACTGACGGGGAATATAGTACCCTCGTTTTTGATTAGCAACTGACTGACCTTTTCGAAAATGTACGGAGGAATAAACAAATACCTGCTGCAGTACGGAGAGCGTATCAGGATCCGAACGCGCCCGCTCCGCATCTCGAATATCTGTAGAGAGCGGGGGCGCGGGCGGGGGCGGCTCGCGGTACTCCGCCGGCCGCAGCCGCGCCACCACCTCGGGCGAGGGCTCGTTGAAGCCCCCCTCGTCGGATACGCTCGACGCCCGCGAGCCACTCCGCCGCGGGGTCTCTTCCGCCTCGGACGACTTGCGACCTCCGCCCGCTGAAGATGTCAAATTTATTCGTTAAGATATTATGTAGACTGAGGACGAAACGGTTCTAATCAAACATATTGACAGGTCA
This sequence comes from Mythimna impura, assembly GCA_905147345.3. Classification (NCBI taxonomy): domain Eukaryota; kingdom Metazoa; phylum Arthropoda; class Insecta; order Lepidoptera; family Noctuidae; genus Mythimna; species Mythimna impura. The sequence continues at coordinate 12,306,285 of LR990357.1, read as the reverse complement.
GATGATGTATCATGAGATAAATGGTAACCTCATTGGAGTTGAGCGGTTAGGGTCAAGATGCATATCAGATGGAAATACGGGTGCGGTCGGTGTCAACGAAAAGAAAGGAAATCCCCTCATAGTACCAAATGTGAAGAAATTAAAAAAAAATATCGTTGCGTTTCCCTGAATTGACTTGAAGGACCTATGAAGGACCATTTGTGCCTAATGAGAAATTAATCACTAAGGTTATTCATTTGGTTAACAGAATGTTTATTCTCATTATAAATTGTTCAATGCAAACGAATCATGCTACAAGAAATTCTTCGATTAAAAACGGTAAACGATGTGTATGTACTTCGGGGAGCAAGTACGGAGCAAATTTAGGCTAATGAGCTAACTATTTTTAACACAGTACTCTACTTCCGCAGCTCGGGCAGGTGGTGAGTATACAGGTGCCCAACATAAACAAATATCGGTATATGTTACACATCTTAACGCAAACTCAGGCCACAACTTCGGTTATTTGAAGTACGTCCACACGGACATTTATAAAATGCGACGATTATATTTAACGCCCTTGTTCGTCCCTCAAATGGCACCGACGTCAGACGTAAAGAACACATTCTTAATGTTTCGTATACGTGCAACGACTATACATAAAAAATTCTTGTAAAATGAAAGATCTGAGCGAATGCGAGACATAATTGAATTATTGTGCTTATACGTTAACAAATAAAAACTGACTCGTTTAAGATATGAAACTAAAACATTTTATCACGCTCATGCAGTACAAAATATCTCTTGGAATGTATTTGTTTACAGTTCGCATGCGTGGTTATACACTTTCGTTTCCCGATCTGGAGATAATTAAACCCGGAACTAATTTATGATAACAATCGACTGGCCATTCAACATTTATAGTAATCTATGTAACGCTTGAATTTGCAATAAACTGTTAGAAACAACACGCGATCTCTCGAGACAACGAGAGCGAGTCATGCCCACTTTACTAATTAAAACTTAACTACACAACACGGACGTATGTTCATATGGAACTATATGAAATTGGGTCTTAATGCCACTTGTACTTTAATATTCGTTTCTCAGTACCTACCCCAAGAATGCGAGCACTTTAGATACGGTTCGACGCTGAGACAAATTGTGGTGGAGAAGAAAGAGGGGAAATTATAAATAGACGGGGATAAAATTAGAAATGTGTATCAATTTTGAATTTATGTAAAATAGGTTATTAAGAAGTATTGAATTGAAATCAGCTATTAGAAAAAAATATTGAAATTGGCTATTAGAAAGTATTGAATTTTAAACAACTACAAATTTCAGTGGTCGTCTTTTCCTGAATATAAGCAAAATTTGTGTAATAGGAAAATAATAGTCTGAATATTTTAACAAAATGCAAACCAACATGTTCCTACAAACCTCAGAAGTTTGTCGGAATTACATGTTGGCGAAACACTTAAAACATGGTAAAGGACTAGAACTTCAAAACCAGCTTCAGATACTTACTCAAATTTGAATTTAGTATTTAAAACTAAGCTTATGGTTAGCGATTTAACCTTGTAGAGGCAAGGTATCCAAGTAGCAAATATGGGGACGGCCTTCCAAAAAAGGTAGTGATCATTTTCAACTAATGCGGCAAGATGTAGAGTGGATGGTGCCTTGTTGCCCACGCCATTGGTAACGTACTGCTGAGTCATATTTTAGAATTGGAACGTTTTGATAAAACCAGTCATTTATGTACATAACTAACAGATAGAAATTCTTGTTAAAGACAAATATTATGTGGAGATAATATATAATTGATGAGAAGGAAAAGCTCCCATATTCTTTGACTAAGTCCTATGATTTTAGGTGACGACTGAATATCAGCGCCGGCTGTGCTTTGAGTCTCCCATGGTACAGCATCATACCGAGTGCTTGACTTTTTGTCTTAGACAAAATGTACAAATTACTGCAAATGCCTAAGGGCCTGCGCACACTTGAGACAAGACTGACTTAGACAGACCTGTCTACGACGGCGAAGACTTGTCTGCGACAAGACTGTTTTGTCTACGACACGGCGCACACCATCAAGACAAAACTGTCTAGTGGCGTACGGCTAGTGTTGCCAACTTAGTGGATTTTCAACTAAAAAGGGTGGTTTTAAGTTAACCCCCCATTTAGTTGCGAAATATTGGTATTAGTGGCTAGTGGATTTTTCAAGTGCTTTAGTAAAATCAAATTTCTTACTAAAAATGCGATCACTCGGGAGTAAATCACCACCTTATAATCCATAACTATCAATCTGATACCGACGATGATTGTGCAAACAAAAATGATTCGTCTGAAGACGAATTAATACATAGCTGTTATTGAATAATTTGTATGTTGATTTACCTACTAATGTTAATTTACCCAAAAATGGTATTTTGATCAACAATTTTTATCACTTACTAGCTGACCCGGCGAACTTCGTACCGCCTATCCTACTCTACCCTACTATAAACCTCACGGAGCCCGAGACCTTTCCAACGAATGCAAAACCGTGGAAATCGGTTCGTGCGTTCTGGAGTTATAGCGTCAGGAAGGAAAACCCGACTTATTTTTATATAGTAGATTATTAAAGGAAACTAATAACCTATATGCCTACTTATCTTATTTCGTACAACACACATATTTTTAGAGGGAAATTTTGCGATTTTGTGTGTGGGATAATTTTTTGGTAGTGGTTTTCTGGTGGTTTTAAAAGTTGACTCTAGTGGTAAGTTAGTGTAACTGTTGGCAACACTGGACCTCTCAAAACAGTCTTGTCGTAGACAAGTTTGTCTAAGACAGTCTTGTCTCAAGTGTGCGCAGGCCCTAATTTTGTTTCTTGCATATACAGAGTAACTTCCAATTTATTGGAATTTTCAGGAGGTGAACGTACTCATGAATATGAAGACGTTAGAGTAAAAAATCAGCCGTTTTATTTTTTAATATTTACTGCTGTTACCTATTTTAATTTCATCATCATTTCTAGTTCATATTTGTTTAGTGTGAACTTTCTCAAACTAATATTTATTTCGTTATAACACCTACGAGAACATTAAAACTAATTGGAAACAACAAAGCGAACAAACCACGGCTACCACTGGTGCGTGATCCCTTCCTGCCTGCATAAAGAAAACACTTCGAGCTCATTGAACGTTCCAACAAACAATTGATTCATTGAATCAACATTATAGAGCATCATATTAACTCGAAAGTTCGCTGAATGAACGATATTATTATACACGGTAGATATTAAACACGAGCATACAAAGCTAGACCTCTCTTCACTTCGAAACAATGTTCATTCACAAAATGCTGTTTGTTGGCTGTTAGTAGGGCTGCCAACTTTTATTAGAAGAAATAGAGTATTTCTCATTTTAAAGGAGGTAAATAGAGAGTATGGACTAATAAAAAAGAGTATCAGTTATTTAAACATTTTATGAAGGTATTTTTGGTGGTTTTTGCAGCACATAATAATTTTTCCTTGCTTTTAAAAGAATTGTGTGACTCCGATTTCAATGAAGCCCTGTTCCCTGTTCCTCTCTTCCCACCACTTCTCATTTATGAAAATAGTTGCCTTTTTTTGTTTAGTATAATAGACATACAACGTATGTGAGACAGGCGCTATAGTAAACACTGTGTAAAAAAAGAATATTCTACCGTTCTCTATTAGTGTTATAGATTATAGAGTACATCTATATGATATTTTAGAGTACGGTTGGCAACCCTAGCTGTCAGGCATGTACAGATCGGTTTATAGAGTTTCAGTAACTAAGCTTAAAAAAGTATAGCGTGAGCTAAGGCTTGTTTACATTGCGTAAATTCTAACACAGTGAATCATGTTTATGTTTCAATAGGTACGTGAAGTATATTAAAAAAAAAACGATGTGACCCCATGTCCCGCCCTTTGGAGGCTTTTACGTTAAAATCGACAAATTTAAAAATACTGATCTCACTACTTAACACTAAAAAAATATCTGAAGTGAGTTGTATTATTTCGTAATCAGGTTGACTAATGAAAAACATCTGCAAACTTTTTAGTTTAATATCATATTTAAAACTGAAGACATTCACACTCTTTGTTTTAATTCAACTTCTGATCAAATACCGTGTTTAGGTCGAAAATAAAACCACTAAACGATTAAAATATCTACTGTTGTCGCTTCGTTTTAGATGCGCATCATTAAAATATCACGTGAGTGTCAAGAATCCCAAATTATTATTGTTGGGAATTGTAGTCTCAAACTAGCGACCCGGCCCGATAAAAGATACGTATAGCAATTTTATTTAGATAGATTGATGAAAAATCCACTTTCTGAAAAGATTGCGATTTTTAAGACAGACACTTCAAGATCACTTTTCGATAATCATCTTTCATATCTCCCAAATTCAAGCGCTTTACCTGAAAACTGAGATGTAATGTAAAACTTTTGCACGAAATCGGTTTGTGTTCACAGTAAGAAATAATAAAAACATAGTAAGTACCTACCTACTTAGATAATTGCAAAAGTTTGAAATTTGTTGAGTAGTGTCTTCGCTGTGGTGTTTTTTTTTATCATCCGTCACATAATTGATTTATGAATGAATAACATTAAATATAACGGGATAGTACAATGAGATGAATTTCACTGTAAAATCAGTCTTGAAAATAACTGAGTAAAATTTTCCCAACAATGCCAGGGGTAGGTTAATAACTAAAGTTCGTAAGTACGTCTAATAAAAATTCCATAGATTTAAGATTTAGAAGAGGTATTAAGAATATGAGATAACGTAACAAAAAAAAGTAGAAATTTAAAGCAGAATCTTGATATTTTCTTTCTGCTGAAAACTATGAAAATGCGAGAAATGCGTTCAGCCCCAGCAATAAACCGTGACTGAGAAGTGACCCAAATGATCATATTTGTAAGCAAAACAACAATAAAGCTACTGACCGAGGCAACAGCCGCAGAGGCGCATGTTGAGCGAGCGCATGCGACGGGCGCGCGCGACGCCCGCCGCATCACCGCGCCATCGTCGCCGGCGTGTCGTGCCGCCTCCGACCACACTCACGTGGACATTCACTTCCAAACGACGTATCTTGAACTAACTTTTATCAAATCACACGCGAAACTAAACGATCTACCAAACGAATCGAAGAAAAGGAAGTTAATTTCCTAATAAGAAACCATATTTTTCATGTAATAATATTGTTGCTGTCTTCAAAGTAGCACAATTGAGAAAGATCATTGTAAAAGTTTACGACAGCAGTGTTGTCGAACGCCGGTCCCTGCGCGCTTTGTAAACAAACAGTCACAGATAAGCAAGTTGGCAACATAACTAGACTAAGGTTAAACACCACTGCAAAAATTAGATTATTTTGTGGAAGCGTAGGCTGTCCGACGCAACCTGAAGGCCGACATTACTGGACAATACATATTATAACAATAGAACCAATCTTCGAACAAGGAAAAGATTTCAAAACTCAATAAAGGATCACATTGTGTATTAAATATTTTATTAAGTCTGAAGCGTTGCTCAATGAATGTAATATTCAGGCTAGAAGCGAACACACACCGGTCAGAACGAGACGACTAAAAGCAAAACGAGAAGGAGCATTGGGGAGCTTACAACAGAATTGGTAAAAGACTACAGGGACCATTCGAACTTTCTGCGCAAAGTTTTTCTCGCACTGAATCAACGTTTGTACGTAAATATCGACGAACACACGATTGTTTTAAATTCTAGTCACGCATAATCACTGTTTTTTACTTCCGAGCTTTTGCTTATTTGATCACACAAAAATGGGTAAGAAAATCACACACTTGATAGTAAAGTAATTAGAGTTACTTAGTATCTCAATACAGATTCAATAAAGAGTGTTGAGGAGAGTAATCAATTGTCAAAACGGTCCCGTAAAGTGTATAATAGTGTGGCGTAGGAAGGGGAGCGCGCAGGGCGACGTCGCTCGGGTTACTGCGTCGCGACGACGGAGGCGGCGGCGGCGGCGCCGGAGCATCTAAATCGGGATCGACTCGCAAGTCTCGCAACGACTCAAATACCTTGACTTCCTCAATATTACATTGAACCCACTGAACACGAGACCGCTAAACGTACGTCAATCGACGCCCACTTTTCTGTTTCTTACGGTTTTACTCCCTACAATAGGAAAAAAAAAAGCATCAGTTAGCTCAGCCTTTACCACAGAAGCTATATCACATAATTTCATTCATATACTTTTACATACATTACATAACTCCCTAGCGAAAGCAAAAGCTAACGACTTCTGAATTGCAGCATATACTTGTAAATATGACCAAAGCACCAGTATTTAGTTTGAAAAGGCCATGATGGCATAATTATAATATGCTGATATCAGTAGATAAGGTAATAAGGTTGAAGTTTATAAAAGCGAATTAATGCAAGACCCCTAAAAGAATAATGAAACAAGAACAATAAAATTAATAGATATAAAAAAAATACATTCCCACATCCATTGGAAGGCAATGAAGGAACAGGAGTGGGTTTTTAGTCAGTAAAAGTCTGACACTATCTCCCGCCCCGCCCAAGGGCGGGGGATGTCATAAGATGATTTTCCCACCGAAAAAAAAAAAAAAAAAAAAAAAAAAAAAAAAAAAAAAAAAAAAAAAAAAACATCCATTGGAAAATATTTTATCACGCACAAATAATAAACATGGTTTTCTCAGCCTTCAACTCAATTATACGTGAAGTACGTACGTGTCTACTAAATACGTCAATAACATTTCTTGTAGTAGAGATAAAACACAGATAAAGTATAACAAAATAAAGATAACAGACTAAATTTTGTATGAAGAATTTTCAAATGAACATAACAAATAGGCATACAATTTTTTTGAAAAAAACATACCAGGCGAGGGTGAAGCTTGAAGCGAAGCTGGAGGCGAGGATTCTGCACATCGATGAACAGGAGAAGCTAGTGGTGACACTAGCGGAGAGCGCGGCGCATCCTCGATCTTTATTGGACATGTAGGAGACTCTGGCGTTGAAGAACGCCGCCTGCTCTTTTCTTCCCATTCCCCACTATAATCTACAGACTCATAAGCATCTTCATCTAAATTCTTGGACGATCTTGAGCCATTGTTCAAAGGAACTGGACTTTGCGGAGTCGGAGATACGCGATCACAAACATTTCTTGTGTTATTGTCATCAGACTGCGACAACACAGGCGACTCGTGAGATGTTACACTAGGTGAATATCCATCTACTGGAAGCACTGCATCCGGAACATTATCTGACGACGGTGTGTGCGTTCGATTATTTGGTACTGGTGATACTAAAGATTCGCGTTCAATAGAAGGTAAACTTTCTTTGTCGTGGTACAACGGGGAAACTGGAGATTTGGGTGACCTTGCTAAAGGCGATGGCGGTTTTTGTTTTCTGGGAACCGAAACAGGCTCTGACTTTGTTGGTGTAGAAGATGGCGACAGCGGGGTAGGTGATATTCTTTCAATGGTGTTTGACAAAGAACTCGTACATTGTGTTTGTTCACTTGATTGATGTATTGGAAAATCATCATTTTCTTTATTTGAATTTCCTTCATCCTCACTTGGAGGGGAAATCGATGATCTTACGCTAGGATGACTTTTCTCAGTAGAGGGCATAAGTTGAGATGCCGAATCAGATTTCGTTTTTATTGGTGAGTTCAAACGTTCCCTTCGTGCGGGAGGCGACACTGAGGATTCGGGCCTCGGGGTTGGCGACACTGAGTTATTAGGTCTCGGTGACACAGGTGTAACACTTTTTATTGGACTCGGAGTCTTTGTGCTAGGTGTAACTCGACTTACTAAGGAAGATGGGAGAGTAGTAGGACGATCCACCTGAGAATCACCGGCACAAGGCGAAAGCGGTGGGGAGTAAACACGTGAAGGAACAACATATCTTTCGGAAACTTCCGGTGACTTTCTGTCATGATAACCACTAGAATATTTGTTACAGTCCACTTTGTTTTCATCATGACGAGATTGACGAGATTTATTAAAATGGGCAGTCCAATTTCTCTGTTTTTCTATGAGCTCTTTGTTAAACCTTCTGTCTGGTTTTTCCGGTTTAGGCAAAACACTTGGCTTCACTGGTTTCGGTGGCGGTACCACTGCACCGTTGGCGAAACGATCGCCATTGACAGCCGGTGCCGGCATCGGCGTCGGCGTCACGATTCTTCTGGGTGGGCTCACGGACCCTGCAGAACTTGACCGAGACCGCGCTGGCGCAGGTGGAGTCACGCCACGGGTGCCAGCAAAACTAGCAGCTGCTGAAGGCGACTTCTCAATACGAAATCCACGATTTTCTTCACCCAATTTTTCAAATAGTGCACGAGCATTGTTGAACCTTGCCAAATGACTTTCGGTTCGGACGCCTGTAACGTCGCTACCGCGAACTTCGTCTTCCTCTCTCGAAGGCATCCCTTGAAATATGTTCGCAATCTTTGAAACTTTAGTGCCTGAATGCCTCTTCTTGCACTCCTCCATACTAGCCGGGTACGCCCGTTTTAATCCGACCTGCAAGAAAAATAAATCACAATAAATTCTTGAACGCCGCTATAGAAAAATAAATAGAACGCGGTTGTATGAAATTGATAAGTAGAATTAGATAGGCGCGATGTAAAATGCGTACTGGCGCAAGTAGTTAGCGCTCGGGGCGGGCACCGCCGCGCGACTCTCGACGTTGGCTTGGCCGGGTTGGCTTGATTATTCTCTGCGTTAAATTAACTTGAGATAGCGATAGTGCTGATAACAGCGTATTCTTATTTGAACGACCAAATTTGATATTTCGCAGATTGTTAACGCGTGCGAGCATGCGTAGTTTATTTATTTATTTATTTGCTGACATGTAAAACACTGGATATTAAGTATGCATTAAAATAATTAATTTAATAGTTAGGTTGTTGGTTAATGTAAAAAATTATGTAAGTAATGTCATTGTCTCGAGCCTAATAAGTACTAGTTTATGCTGCACATTGGGTGTTGAATAAAATAATGCTAATAAAGGTACTGTTGCGGCGCGTATCTCAGTGTGAATCATACACACTACTGATATATGTAGATAAGTACCTGAAATAATATATGATAAGATGTTCGTGATAAAAATGATAACAGAGATAACTGTTCAATCAGTAATTAATGTATACTTATTGTTTGCGGTTGAATAGAATCACTGACGAAAATAATAAAATAATTGCATGTTTAAATTATAATGATGTTCCGGCTTTGTCAGCTATGGGTTTTATTACTTTGCTTTATGTTAAGGAGTGTCAATCCACAGTGTCAGGTGGCACAAACATGTGTTACTGATCTCTCAGCCGATGACTGCTCGGACGGCCAAGTTTTAATACCAGGTAGCAGCATATTTGGGTGTTGTCCATCATGCGGAAATCCCAGCGGTAAGTTATGTAACTCTAAAACAATGTCATAAAATATACAAAACCATAACGTGTATTCTGTAGTTGGACTCAACATAATTATAGCAACATGAATACTATGAAAACAACACATAACTAACTATACTATCAAGTGTGTAGAACGTAACGTTTGTATTAAATTTCACTCACACTGACCTGTCGGAAGTTAAGTTATTCGATCTAGCCATTGCGATCGCCGACCGCAGTCTCCGGGAAAGGACTTATTACCTTGTAGAAAATGTCCGGTTGTAGGTGTTTGGCTAATTAAACATTTGTGATTGCCAAATAACAAACTTGCCTATACTGCATAGGCGAACTGCCCAATTGAAAACAGTTTACTTTTGTCATTGATCGCCGTAACATTAATACGTTTGATTTTGTTATCTGTTTGGCGTGAACAACAATATATATCACAAAGAACTAGAATAGGAAGGATACAACTTCGGATAAACGTCACTGTTCTATCTATAAGAAGGTACTCAGTAGTTTGCCCAAAACTAGGTAATTTACCACTTTGTTCCGAATATTCAATTTGCCACTTACAAATTGCAGTCCATATCCGCTCTGTTGTGTCACCGTGTGTATCAACACGTTAACACGTATATCTTACAGTTCTACTATTTCAGGTGATGATGCTATAACGGAGGGTTGCAATCCAAACAATGCTAATAATTGTTTGCCTGATGGAAGATTTGCACCTGTACAATGTAAGGGCAATCTATTCACTGGCAGGTATGAGTGTAAATTATATTATAAATTTATAACAAATTATGAGCAACAATACTTTTTGAGTTGGTGGATGATCTCCACGGTTAAAAACCTCCGCGTTGAAATGAATAGTTCACTAACAATCATTGGTTTCGTATTGTTATATTTTTCAACACAGTTACTCAAAACGGGGTCCTGTTATCAATGACTCCTCTCGTTTTAGGCTCGCAATGATTTGTAATTTCACACTTGTGCGAAAAGAGCTGCCAGCCAGCCCTCAAGAAAAATGAACATTGCCCAGGAAATAAACCCACGAGCCATATCTCTCAAACGTTTGTTACAAAATATGTAGATATGTTTATGAAATTATCGATTCTTCGTATCAGACAAAATTGCCCATGTAAGCATTTTTCCTTACACATCGCGGTTCCTATCGTCAATCCCGTTTCAGTTGACAAAGTTTGCTCACTAGCATCAAAATTTGAAAACTGGTGGTGGTTCATAGTCATTATTTTTGTCCATTCGGTTACATGATATAGTAATGCGAAGGCGACAATCAGAAAATAAAAGCTTCATTGATAAAGATCATTTGTATGCTTTGATTAGTGTAATATTCTAAATGAACTGTCAGTTTAGTTTTGGGTATTTTTGAAATATTTATTTATCAATGGATCCTTGCAGAAAACGCGTCGTGCATAAAACATGATTCACTAATCTTGATGAATTCCATAGCTGAATATCATAAGATATATTTAAGATTGAGCACATCAGTGACAACAATTGCTTATCAACTGTGATTTCCAATCCAAACAAAGGGATATGCCAAGAATTTGCCATTAACTCCGTATTTTGTACCTACCGTTCAAATCAAGATAATATATTATATATATTTTTAATTTTACTGATACAGATTATACAGCTGTGATTGTGACTGTCTTTTTATACATTTTAGATGCTTTTGTTCGGATGAAAAAGGAAATAGGATTTTTGGACAAATGTGGAGGGACCAAGCAGAAGAAATGACTTGTGGTAAGTTTACAAAGTTCAGTAAAATCGCTTTCCGGCAGGGGCCGAGGTCGCGCTGTGTCAATGAAGTTTAAACCCAAATAAAAATCTTCAATAACCTGAATTTGGTACATTATCAAATGATTCAAACACAATAGCGCTTCGTTTAACACTGGATCTTGCATTTTTACAAACACATAACATTACTTGGCTCTAAAAAGATTTCCACTTTCACTTAGATTTCGACATTAAATTTTAACTTAAATTATGTTTTTTTTTCCCAATTTCTTTCACATAAAACAAACAATAATTTACGCTAAAAAATGTCATTGTCAAGAACACAGTCAAAACCTTGCGGAAAGTTTGATTATTTCAAATGTAGTAAAGAGGTTTTATTAGGTGAACAGTTACAATATTTTACATTATGATTATTTTGACTTCAGCGTGTAGTCGCAGAAGAGCTGAACTAGAAGCTGAAGACAGAGTTGTCACGCTGCATTGCACCGCAAATGGTGATTACGAACCATTGCAATGTGATGATGGAATGTGTTGGTGCGCCCAGCCCAGGACCGGCCAGCCAACCGTCTCTCCAATTCCAGAAGAAGACATGACACTACTGCCATGTTGTACGTATTCAAGTTTTGTTAAGAAAACACAAAAATAAGCTTTGATATTGGTGTACACGCAAAAGAGACACAAGAGGTTAACTCTTGTTCGAGTGCTGAGTAGGTCGAAGCCAGGTCAAATCCGCAGAGAAATATAATAGCAGTTAGGGTTCTTATCTATGAGGCAAGTTTAGTCCATATGTCCTCGTAGAAATGAAAGCTGCAACTCCTCTGTATATCCAAATTTGTCGGAGAATTGAAGAATGTAATGCAAAATAAGTTTCGAATTTAAAGTCCATTCTGACCCTTGCCACAAGCTAAAACACAATCAACAGAGAAAAATTATTGAAAGAAATTAGGTTATAGGTACAATCAATCTAGAATAATTTCCAGAACAACACATCCAGAAAATTAGCTTGTCGAATTGAAGCAACAACAGGATACACACAATATTCACAAGTGATTCATGGTCTCAAGATATTGAGAGACCAAAAGCAATTGTACACAATCAGTATGACAAAGAACACAAGAGAACTCTAGATACACTTGTTCAAATATGCTATGAAAGCACGTAAGGTGTGTTTGTTTCATGTGCAATCTTTGAAAAAAATTTTTAGTACTGTTTAAATTAAATGAAAACTACCTTTTTCTCTTTGCCTAACACTAGACATTTTTATACAATAAAAACTGAAAAAAATATACAACCGACTTTAATACAAAAAAAAAAACTTACTTAGCACATTTTAGTGTTTTTTTTTTTTGTTTTAAGTATTGCGTTCTTTGTAAACTTTTTCATTTTACACTTGTTAGTTGTGGTACGTTCGTACGTAAGTTCTGTAATAAGGTACCTATAGAATATAACCATTACTTCGATTTCTCCAGTATTCCGTCATCAGATCCTTACCTTAAGACCATGGGAACCTCTGGGAAACAAAAAATGAATTTTCTAAATCCAATCGTAGAACATTTACCAAAAATAAAAAAAGATTTGGACGAATCGAGAACCTCCTCCTTTTTAAACTCGGTTAACAAGACACCAAAATAACAGAAGTTTTCGCAAAATTTTGCATAACAGTTATCTGTTTTATTATGTTAAATGATTACCTAAATAAACTACGGAGCGACCTGGTTTCTAAAGAATGTACTTCTACGTGTAGTGCAATATTTATGCATATAGGTAGTAAATAAATACAGGTGGGTGCGACCGGCACATGTCCACAGCACTGACGTCATACTACAGAGGGCAGCCACCCTACTATTCCATATCGATCGCTGCGAACATAAACTTAAACCTAAAATGCTTCGCATAACCTAAAACTATTTTCTAATTATAGATTTCATCTTACACAATTGTAACAGCAGTATCTTTATTGAATGGCATGTTTAAAAATGTGTGAATAGTGTAGATAGCTCGGTCACGCCAATAAAGGAGGAGGGTTGATTAGGGACATTTTTCGCCCATCACAACTAAAAAAAAAGTTTCTTTTTCCGACTATTTTTAAATGGATTTGTATCGCTAAAGATATATAAGGTGTAAAAAAATTAACTTTAAGAATTTCGAGGGGACATTGTACTCCTCATTATGAACAACTTTTACTATGGGACCAAACCTGAAATCGCGAAAAAAAAATCAGCTGTTCCCTACGTTTATGTTCGCATAACTCGTCAAAACGTATGGAGCAGCTGATTATTTTTTCAGTAATGTCGCAATGTCCCCTCGAAATTCTTAAAGTTAATTTTTTTACACCTTATATATTGCTTTATTCAGTAATATTTACGGGTTAAATAATATAGTAAGTCAAAGCTAAATTATTGTATTATTATATTATATTAATTATTGTATTATTTTATTATTATTTGTTATAATTATATTCAGAGTGTTTCGCCTTTTTTTGTGGTTTTTCTATATTTAAGTTATGATTTCTGAAACAAGCTCTATATGAACCATATTTATTTTGAGTCTCAATGATACTACTCACAATAAAGTTTTAACTTTAGTACTAATTTAAAATAAAATTATTTTGGTTCACTATGCATAGACGCACACAGTGAATGCAGAGTGAAGCTGTACGAAAAATATACTCTGCGCGTGAACGACAAAAATGAACAAAAAAGGCGACAACACTCTGTTTGGGCAATAATTGTTTTGACTTACTATATATTATTTATCACGTAAATAGCACTGAATAAAGAAAATATCTTTAACTATACAAATGCATTTAAAAATAGTTGGAAACAGAAACTTTTTTTTTTTAATATATGATGTGCGAAAAATTTCTCTTATCAACCCTCCTCCTTTTGTAAAGTACCTAGGTATATAAATCAGCATGTTCCCTCTGTTGGGATACACGTATTTTGTGATGTCATGCCTACCTATTTATTTTGAATTACAGATAGTGCTGCAGTTGTTGGAGATCAATATTTAAGAAAATGCGAAAGTTTAGTTCTAGCCAGCAGCATGATAGCGAAAGAGCAGCGGGAACATGGCACCGATTTCCTAGGTCACCCTGTTGTCTCGTGTGATTACGACGGAAGCTATGGACCTTTCCAAATAACGAACGGGATGTATGGCACATTTTTAACTTTTTCGTGAAGCATAAATAATAATAAGTAGCATGAGTTTAAGATCTATTGGTAGGTTACTTTAATAAACTTGTTTAAATATTTCAGAGCTTACTGTACTGGTCGTGATGGAAAAATATTAGGTGCCTGGCAATCAAGTACAATGAATAACATGAACTGCAGTAAGTATATAATGTTTAAATAATTAGCTAAATTAGTCCAATGGGCAATTGGCACTTAGCTTTTTTTATAGGATCTTATAGTACAGATATTATTATTCGTTTGCACAAAATACAGTTATTATTTCAGAACAACGATTGTTATAGTGGTGTAATTTGGCTCTGAATAATAATTTTGTTGCTCACTTGGCTGAGAGTTATTTAGAGAAAACCATGGAACAAACTTAAATTAAATTAACTTGCCCTGCAATGTTGGAAAGAGATATAATGTATAAATTAAAAATTAAAATATTAAGTTTGAACATATTTGTAAAAGTTGTATTGTGTGGGTGGTGGTGTTTAGGCGGAGTGAGAGCGTATCCGTATTATTATTTATTTTCCAAAAACCGCCAAACTAGTAGCAATGTTCATGCTACTCTAACCTGCAAAAAAGTTGCAACTGTCAGAAATTTATTTCAATAAAGTGTGTCAATTATAATGAAATCCATATATAATAGGTATTAATCCATTATAATATTTTTGAACAAAGACCACCATGCTGTAAGTAACATAACTTTTGCCTTTCAGAAATGACGACACTAACTTTTGTTTTCCTCTTTCAATTAATTCAATCTATTGATATTATTTGGAATGCTTACTTGACTACATGCACATAAAACAAGATAGACTGGAGGGCATCAGCGTACCGTTAGCATGGCTTATTCGCATTGTGCCACCACGACCGGTTGTCGGCCGTGACCCTGTTCCCGATTCGTTGTACGGTTCCACCCATCCTATAATTCAGCTGGAATGCGGAGACTAACATACTTCACCAATTAATTCAGCAAAATTTGCCATCTGCAAGGTGAATTGGTCAATGCACGTGCCACTTCAATTATCCATGTCAATTTACATTCAATGATAGTAGAAACGATTAATTGCGAATGTGGCATTGCCATATAAATATGAGATTCTACCGGTTAGTAGGAAGTTTGAAACGCTTAATTCTACTAAGATTAAGAATTGAATCTATCTTTGTTATGTTATTGTATATTGCAAATTCTCAACACATTTCATGGCGACAGGTATGAGAAATTAATTGACCGTGAACCACACCTTTACCGATAAGTCCAAAACGATTGAACAACTATTTTATTGTTAGCTAAACCTTGAAATGGAAGCCTTGACTACGTTTTCTTGCCATTGCAAACTGGTATCTTGTGACTAAAACTATTTAGTTTTATATCTGCTGAAATTGGGTCATTTGTCATGTGGTGGCCCAATAATGTGAATAGGGTTTGAACATCTGAGCTATGTTTTGTACAGATTGTGCGCGAGACACCATGGTGTACTTCCCTGCGCGTGGCATGACGGTGACGGAGACCTGCCTCGGTAACGGCAACTACCAGCCCAAACAGAACGTGGGCGACGTGTACTACTGCGTCGATAGTGATGGCTATCATGGTCCATTAGATACAAAATGGCCAGATGATTGTGAAAGTTTTCTTTAGTTATATTTTTTATAGTCGCAACCGACTCTTAATTGTATTCATATTAATACTAAAGATTGGATACAACACTTAGCAATTCCTCATTAAAAGTAATATAAAATGTATTTGTTTCCTTTTCTTCATAACACCATGAGTTTCATTGACTGATTAACAAATAGTACCATAGAAAATCTCATTAATTAATGATTATTTATCTCTGGGTGACAACAGTGTTTTACATATACTTTATAAGTTAAAAAAATAAATAGAATGTCATTTATTCTACTACACAGTTTACATAATTCATTTAAAAAATTGTATTGTATTGATTTATAAAATTCTTTAGTTAAATTTAAGCATAATAATTAAAAAAGTTTAATTTATTGTTTTGTAGTTCTCTAGACAAAAAAAAAATAACATTTCTGCAACGCTTATGATTCAAAGCCCTGAATCATAAGCGTTGCAGAAATGTTAGTTTTTAAAAAAAAAAGTTCTACATACTTTTTGTTATTTGTAAAAATGTAGCAAATTCAAAATAGACTATTTTAATGTAGTTTAAGGCAGACATTATATCACAATTCACAACTGCACGATTCGTTTGTACGTTGACATCACTAATATTCCAAGCAGTAACAGTCAACTGTTGGCCAGGGCTTCGAAGTTTTGGTATACTAAGCAAGTGTCACTACTCCTAAGTGGCGTGACTTCCATAGTCTTTCTGTGATCTCTGGACTTACTGATCCAAATATTAAAAAAAAAAAACCTTTTACTGATAGAAAGATGCTTATTACATTCAGCGATAAAGCTGAATGTGATAATCATTTTGTACCTATCTCTGAAAAAATGCACGGTTTCTGGAGGATAGATACGCCACGGTGAAAGAACGAAGCCGCGCCACGGCAAAATACTAGTAAGTATTACATATACTATATGTACTATACTATTGTGAATGTACAAAAGCTTACGTACCGGATAAATGGATGCTCATTAGACGATCCAAGCACCGCGTAGAGCGTGTCACCCAACGCCGGGGTGCCGCCGCCCGCTCTCCGCGCAAGCTCTTCCATCTGAAATATGCGACTTGGATTACCAGTGTCAACCTGAAGCTGCGACCACATCTCACCTGCTGCCACGAGAAGGTCACGTTACATGCGCGGCCAGTGCTTGCAAACAGGTGGTGTGGGAGGATCAAATAACGATCGTCGAAAAAACACTTAAATCTAATTTTAAAATTCATTTAGAATAGAACTATTGCCCATTCAAACTTAGGTTTTTCTTGGCTTTATTGCAATTGCCACGTTTTGGAATTCTGTTCATACTGTTTCATGAAATAGCCTTCTTGGATATGACTGGGTCATATTTATGTTATAGAATTATATACATTGGCATTTAATGACCCCTATATTTTTGAGTCTGGTTGCAAAAACCAAAAAAAGTGTCCGGAGTCGACTTTTTCAAATAACTAAAATTCTAAATTCAAATATTTTTATTTCACATAAGCCTAAATGGGCACTTATAAAACGTCAGAAGGTAGTGCACGGTTACGGTCGTACTAAATATACGTGGTAGAATCATTCGGATACCAGAGTTGGTCCCGCCATTATGACGTTTTTAATTGGTCGTTTCCCATGGAGAAGAACCGGCAAGAAACTCCATGGTTACTCTTTTTAAAGAAAGGGTTGATGTTACTATATTTCCATATTAGATATTATGTAAGGACTGGGTATACCAGTCAATATTGTACCCAAAAGCACAATAAAAAATCATAATAAAAAAGTGAGTCGTAATAGGAAGTAATCTAAGAATTCTGATTCTACAGTGTTCTTACATTCACATTATAAAAGGCTTTAAATAAAATTAAAAAATTATAACCAATAAATGAGATTTTAACAAAATAAATTAGTAACGAATTTATTCGTTACTGTTGAGATCTACTTAATATAAAAAATATTGCAAAAGCAATGTGTTAGAAAAAAAACTGTATATATTAAATTTAGTGAGTTACCAGCGGGCCACACGTGCAGTCTGCAGAAGCAGTAATTGCCAAACAAGCGTGTCTTCGACATAGTCTTTAACCTTATAATACGCTTTTTTTGTTAGGACACGCTTAATATGTGTTTTGAACTTTCCCTCGCCAAGTTCAGTTACCGCCTTTGGCAGTTTGTTATAAAAGCTTATGTTGTTTACTAAGAATGACTTGCTGGTCTTAGTTAGTCTCCATTTGGGTAATACAATTTCATGTTTACTACGCGTTTTTTTGTTATGAAAATCGCTTCTTTTACGAACATACAAAATACTTTCTAAGATATAAAGAGAAGGCTTAGTCAATATATCGATTTCTTTGACTTTTTTTTTCTGAGGGACTCGCGAGAATCCATTTTATAAATATCCCGGATTGCTCTCTTTTGCAATATGAAAAATGAGTCTACATCAGCTGCAGATAAAATGCCATAAGACAATACTGTGGAAATAACCATAGTAAACTAACCTAGCTGAGCTACATCTGTCAATTGCCTTATTTTTCTTACTGAATATGCAACTGAGCTTAATCTACCTGAGAGAGTTTTAATATGAGCGCCCCACTGCAGTTTAGAATCAATAGTTATACCTAGGAACATAGTTTCCGTAATAACATCAAGTTTTTTTGCCGTCAAGAATTAGACTGACGCCAACTTGAGAGACATTCGGTAAAGAAAACCTCATACATTTAGTTTTATTCGCATTTAATAAGAGATGCCTGACCTGCGAACCATTTCAAAAGAACAGCCAGACTTTCGTTGACATGCAAGACATCCCCATCTTTTCTATCTACTTTAAAAATAAGGGAAGTGTCATCAGCAAATAGATTTATATCGGATAAATTAGCCATCATGTAAGGAAGGTCATTAATATAAACTAGAAAAAGGAAAGGGCCAAGAATTGAACCCTTTGGCACGCCCGTCTCTACTAAAAACACCGAGAACGTCGTCCCATTAATAGTTACTTTTTGCTGTCTGTAAGATAAATAGGAGAAAACAAGATCAGCAGCTCGTCAACGAATTCCGTGATGATGTAATTTACAGATCAGAGTATTATGGCCAACGCAGTCAAATGCTTTTGAGAGGTCATAGACCAGATATATGCCAATAGCACTGCAAACGAACACACTAATAATGCAAACTCCTTAATTAACTAAGATATAGAGCTAATATCTACTCGATCAACTACTATTAGTATCCTCTATTCTATAACATAACATAGGTTACGATAAAGGTTCCTATTGGGGGCAGTGTGCAATGGAAATTAAGTAGTGTTTGTACCTACATAGTATTAAAATTATCAAAATAGCCTCGTAAATATTTAGTCTGGCCATAAATACTGTTACAATAAAAAAAAACCGGCCAAGTGCGAGTCGGACTCGCGCACAAAGGATTCCGTACCATAACCTATTATACCCTTAAATATTTTTTTTATTGTTTTTTTAGTAAGTAATTGTTTTTATAGCGGCAACAGAAAAACATCATCTGTGAAAATTTTAACTGACTATCGTGATAGATACGTGAGATGTTCATGAGATACAGCCTGCCCTGCGTTCAAAAATAACCAGATTAGAGTAGATTCGCTACTCTAACCGTTCAAAAATGCTTGGTGTTGCAACCCAGGTTCGTTCTTTTATAACTCGAGTAGCTACCCTAGAGTTAACCCAACTAACTCTAACTCCGAGCAGGGTAGGTTGGTGTAGGCGGCCATATATATCATGGATGGCGTATCAGCTCCCACGATCCCCGGTCCAAGTGTGGGAGGGAACACCGAGGTGGTTTTTAGTCAGTAAGAGTCTGACAGACCCCTTCGCCTGCCCCAGGTGAAGGACATCCATGAGGATTTTCCACCCCGGCAACAAAAAAAAAAAAAAAAGGCGGCCATATATGAGACTTGCTTGGCATTGACAGTTGAACTCTACTTTCGCGTTCAAAAATGCGAGCGTAGAGTATCTGCCTTGATAACGTCATTAGAGTTAACTCTAACCTCATTTTTGAACGCAGGGCTGGTACAGACGGACGAACAGTGGAGTCTTAGTAATAGCGTCCCGTTTTATCGTTTGGGTACGGACACCTAAAAAACATAATATTAAATTTGACTTGGTCATTCATATATGAATATTCATTGTCTGTTAATTTTCGCGCCAATCGGTGTTAACTATTTTTGTGATATTGAAATTGGGTGTAGTGACTTTTAACTAGGATCGCCAATTCAAGTCAAGCACTAGTTTATATCACTTAAAAAAAAACTGCAAGAATGGGTATACTGAGAAGGTAGGTACTTTTTGAACGTACTTTTTATAAATTGAACGAATAGGCCTTTTCTGCAAAAAAACATTATCTGGATATCGGCATTTCCTCACAATAGGTTCTGTACGACATGACACTATGAAAATAGCTAAAGTAAACTAAACGGAATGTTTCAAAATCAGTTAACTTTCGAATTTATCTAACAGCGTATGCTGCAAAGCTAAGTTTTTTCGATAATTTGTCTATATGTGGGCCCCACTTATGCTTCGCATCTAGAGTTATGCCCAAGAACACTGTATATTATATAATAATATCTTCAGGACTCAACTCTTTACCTGTTATTAGCACATTAGTTTCCACTTGGCTAACATAAGGTATCGTAAACTTAATATATTTAGTTTTTTTTTCATTAAGTAGCAGGTTATTAACATTAGACCACCAGTGTGTTATTTTTTAAAGAGCTATATTTATATCAAGTAAAATAAAACAAAAGAAGTGTCGTCTGTAAATCTGTAAACAATACTACATCATGGTTATTCTTTATGAGGTAAGGCCAGTCGTTTATATAAATAACAAACAAAAAAACTGGGAAAGTGCGAGTCGGACTCGCGCACTGAAGGTTCCGTACAAACTTACCGATTTCCAAATAGAGTCTCGAATATTTCTGAATCCCAAAAAAAGTTTTTTTTTTGTGACTTAGCAACAAAACTGTTTTTAGATTTATTCCTATACCTGTGCTATAAGACCTTGCCTTATGCCAAATTTTAAGATTCTGGATCAACGGGAAGTACCCAATGAATTTTAGTTCCCTTGAGAGTATCGAAATATACGTTTTTTGCGACATAAACGGCCGTATGTTTTTTTTTCGTTAACTTAGAAGCTTGATTTTTTCACAGCTTCAAGGGACTACAGACCTGTAAATGGTTTTAATTTCAACTCGATACCTCCACGCGTTCCCGAGATAAAGGGTCTTGACAGACAGAAAGACGGACAACAAAGTGATCCTATAAGGGTTCCGTGTTTTCCTTTTGAGGTACGGAACCCTAAAAATGGGCTAAGAAAATAGCCTTGGGGGACACCCATAGTTACTACTGGCCCGGGAGACCTTTTTTGTTTACGTCATCTCTCTGAATCCTATCACTCAGATATGAAGTAAGAAAATCCAGAGAAGAGTTCAGGTGTAGTTTCCTGATTAATGTTTCATGAAGAACGCATCGAAGGCTTCAGATAAATTGAAAAAAAAATGCGCAGGGCATCGCATTTGACTTCCCATGCATTATAAATATGTCCTAAAAGTTCAACACCGGCGGCATCGATAATTGAATGGCTCCTTGTAAAACCAAACTGTTTGGTATGCAACAATTTAGGTCTATTAAAAATCATTGGTAATTGCTCTAAAATAAGTTTTTCAAATATTTTACTAAAGGTGGGTATAATAGGTACTGAAATGATAGGTACTCTACGATTTTTAAACCCATTTCAGTGCTACTACCCGTATCTTGACTTCTAACATTTTACATCTAACAATTTCAATGTAACCTATTATTGACGACGAAGAATTAAGTTAATCTTATCAGAATTAAGTTTGGTGCATAATCTCCTTTCGATTCATGACCACTCAGTTTCTATAAGCCTACTAGCTCAACTGGCAAGTGTGTCAAATAAAATATTACCTATGTTAGTACTTGGCTACTATTTGCTAATATACGGCCCCCGCTAATTAGGGCAGTGTCCCCAAAAGTGGCCCCGACGGACGTGGTACATTTACCGCGTAGTTTGCAAGAGGAGAGCGAAGAGGATTTGTTACAGATTCGTAGGTAGTTTGTTTACTTTATTATGATAATTCTTTATTATAAAACATTGGCGTTATACTATTCGTACGTACATACTATTCTTACTTCCTCGTGTGAGATAAAGTAGACTGAGAGAGAGAAGAGAGTGAATGTAGCTTGAGCGCTTGTTTACTTATCTTAATAAGGCGTTTGTATAACTAATAGGGTTGTTGCGAATGCCAAATTGGGATGCAAATGGATTATTAGAGAGCCACATCCGCGCATGCGGATGCGGATTTGAGGATTATTATCAAAAATATTCCAATTTTAAGTGTGGTAGACAGCGCATCAAGTTATTACAAAACGACTTCGCTCAATCGAAATTGAACTCTGCGTTTGACATGTAAGTAATAGAAAATTGTTTGAGAAAAGGAGGATTTGATATGAGGCATTTTTCGCCCATTACATACACAAAAAAAAAGTTTCTGTTTTTGACTATTTTTAAATGCATTTGTATAGTAAAAGATATGTATTTTTTATTCAGTGACATTACGTGATAAATAATAATATAGTACAGTTTAGGTCAAAGCAATTATTACCCAAACAGAGTGTTTCGCTTTTTTTGTATATTTTTGTCGTTTTTAGGTTTTTAGCTGCCAGTTGCTATTTTAATACCTATATTTAGTTTTTATTTTAACTTTATTGACATTGTTCTCACAGTCATGATAGCGACAAGAAATATGATTGTAACAGAGATATTTGTAATTGCAAAACATGATTGAAAAGAGTGTTCATGGAGTTTCTTGCACATTCTTCTCCATAGAGATCTACGCCTTGGAATGGCAATTAGCATCATTTTTCTGACTGACTTCTTGACATTTCAAAAGTTCCTGTAAATGGTTTATTTGAAATAAATGCTTTTGAAACTTTTGAAAAAAAAAGGCAAAATACAGAACCCCCCCTATGGATTAGTCATGTCTGTCTGTCCGTCCATATGTCTCAGCCACTTTTTTCCGAAACTATAAGAACTGTACTGTTGAAACTTGGTAAGTAGATGTATTCGGTGAACCGCATTAAGATTTTCACACAAAAATAGAAAAAAAAAACAAAAAAATTTGAGGGTTCCCATACTTAGATATCTACTTAGAAGTAGAACTGAAACTTAAAATTTTTTTATTCATCAAACCCATAGGTACGTGTGGGGTATCTATGGATAGGTCTTCAAAAATGATATTGAGGTTTCTAATATATTTTTTTCTAAACTGAATAGTTTGCGCGAGATACACTTCCAAAGTGGTAAAATGTGTGTCCCCCCTGTAACTTCTAAATTCACCTTTTGAGTAGCCTAATTCTAATTAGAGACACAATAGAAAGACAATGAGCGAGCGAACGCCGGCGTTCGCTTGGGGTTTAATGAATTAAGAGAATGTTAAAACTAAAAAAATATATGATGTACATTACTAGGTTAGGGTTCCATTTTTTGCCATTTGGCTACGGAACCCTAACAAGGTACCTACTTGAAAACTTATTTAAATAGCTACCTACTTAATTTATAAATGTACCGGAGGTTATAGCGGGAAAAGGGGTCACTGGCTTACTAATTTATAGGCTTGGCGTTGAAACCCGAAACACCATTAAGGTACAACGCCTACTGAGCTTATAAACACAAAGAAAAACCACGTTTGTTTTGAAATAAAACTTATTAGTGTAAGTTATTTTCGGCATTTAGAAAGAAAGAATGAAAGAAAAATATTTTATTTGGCGCACATACATATATACACACAATTTAGAAAAACATGTTGAAACTTAGAAAACAGAAAAACTAACATTTAGGCAGGGCGTATTAAGTACAAGCCCACACATACAGTCACACTATTTCCAACCACTGCAAATCCTGATAGCCAGAAACAACAGTTGTGAACACCAGTTAGGTTGGTATAAATGTCGTGGGCAGATCTTAGAATGGATCACTTCATGATATAGCCAACTAAAACTGGACAGATGGTTTATTAATTAACCGCCCGTGTGTCAATCGAACTTCTAAAAAAAATACGGAGTTATTCGGAAAATACGGAGGTGTGTTATAGCATCGCATTGGCGTGAGCTGTTAAGGTGTTGTTACTGAAATTTTAAATAAATAAATAAAAATACCGGGCAAGTGCGAGTCGGACTCGCGCACTAAGGGTTCCGTACAAACTTACCAATGAAAACAGTTTAATTCCCGAATTGAGTTACGAAGATTTTCCGAATTATAAAAAGTTTTTTTTGTGACGTAAGTAGGTACAAAGGAGAAACCCGTTTATGGGCTTGAGCGTTCCACGAATGAAATATAGTACCAAAAAACGTCTATTTTTTTTAAATTAACCCATTTATATCTTAGCCTCATTATCATTAGCGTAGAAAATAAATAGATTTCTGTTTTTTAAATACAGAAGTCTTCGTTACAGAACTTATTTCTTCAACTTCAACTTCAACTCTTCATTAATGGCATTTGCGGAAAAGACACCACAATTTTGCCAATAACACGTGCAAACTTGTTATAGACTATCAAACGCTGGAGAGTATTTAGCGTGAATTAACAGTAAAATAAAATACGACAATAACTTCACAAACGCTGTCATTATGACATTAGAGTGTATCTGAATGTAATTGATTTAGTGGAAATCGATACTTTTTCAAATAATTAAATCCGTTTTAGTATAATTACTGTTTATTAGATGTTAAAAACGTAAAATAAGTAAACATCAATCTCAACGCCTGTCATTACTATGGCTTCGGCCTCACTTTTGGATTTTGGACCTTTACCTTATCCTGCCCAAAAAGGGCAAGGGAAAAAAACATTGTGGTTATAATAATATGTCATGTCATTCAATGTCATTCGCTTTTTTTGCAAATGAAGGAACATAGGTGGTTTTAGTCAGTAAAAGTTTGACACGCCTTCTCGCTGCAGTCTAGAGCGGGAGAAGTCATTACTTACATACCTACTTCCACTATTTTAGGGATGCTTGTGTGTATTAACAGACTGGAAATCACTCATTTTTGTTTAAAATAATATACGTCTGTAATTCCTCGATGGAGTCAGCAGAGGTGCTTAGTACCGGGTGGGTACTGATGTATTTTATATTCGTTGTACCTATAAATTATAATACAATACATTTCATAGGTAGGAGATAGGTACCTACCTATCCGCAAAAGATGTGTACATAGTATTGAACAAGGAGAAACTTGAATTCGTCGAGAATACGGTTTTCCTAGGGATCACGCTTGACTCGAGGCTACAATGGGGTCCTCATTTAACATCTCTGGCAGGTCGGCTTAGTTCAGCAGCATATGCTGTCAGAAAAATCCGTCAATTTACTGATGTGGATACTGCGCGACTAGTTTATTTTAGTTACTTTCATAGTATCATGTCTTACGGTATTTTGCTATGGGGACGGGCTGCAGATATAGAGTCTATTTTTATTCTGCAGAAAAGAGCTATCAGAGCCATATATAATCTTCGCAGACGCGATTCTCTTAGGGAACTATTTAAGGAAATAAACATCCTGACGGTCCCTTGTCAATACATTTATGAAAACATTATGTATGTTCGGAAAAATATTCATCTTTTTACTAAGATAAGTGACAGGCACAATTTTAATACTAGGAACAGGAACAAATTAGATCAACCTCGGTTCAGATTGGCTAAAGTACATAGTTCTTTCATGGGGTACTGTGTAAAATTTTATAATAAAATACCAGTTGAGATTCTACAACAAAATGAGTCCAAATTTAAAGCATGCATTAAACGCACACTATGTAGACAAGCGTATTATAAACTGGAAGATTATATTATCCTTGATAAAAGCGCTTGGCTAAATGCCGGTCCTGCTCCGCAGCCACAGCCACTTTTACCTTCAAATTAGTTTTTTTTTTTTTATAATTTTGGAAGAGATACTGTTCCCCTTTTTGTATTGTTGTTTTAGAAATGTTTTTTATTTTTATTTTGTTTCAATAGAGCTTATGATAATTTATTATCTTTTGTATTTGGAAACAGTAGCATTGTATAATGTAGAAGCACTTTGTTTTTCAAGTTTTGTGAATGTGAAGTACCATGGAGCATTTTTATTAGGTTACAACTTGTTTGACATTACGAGCATGGCAGTTGAGAGTTTGTCATGCTCACTCAAATGTCTCGCTGATGGTGGCACGTGTTATTGGGTCATTCAGTTCCCTTAAAAATGGTTGAGCTGAGTGGGGCTGATGCACGCGTCATGCTCGTGAACGGGTGCCGTCAGTTGAGACTGGTCATCTCTTAGCTGCCAGTGACTTAATTCAATTTCTATTTTTTTTTTAATTAGTCTTTTTTAAGTATATTTTTTTATTTTAATTATTATTACTTATCTACATTGTGCTCACATATTAGAAGCGACAAGAAATATGTAACTAAGATTTATGTAACTCATAACATGATTTAAAAGAGTGTCCATGGAGTTTCTTGCACGTTCTTCTCCATAGAGATCTACGCTTTGGAACGTGCAATTTAGCTTCACTTGTTTTTTTTTGACTGACTGACATTTTGACAATTCAAAAGTGCCTGTAATTGGTCTATTTGAAATAAACGTTTCTGATTTCTGATTTCTGATTTCTGTGCGTGAATCAGCTATCACGTAGGGAGGTAAATTTACTGCAAATTTACCTCTCTACGTAATAGCTGCAAACTAGGTAGACTAGGGCACAGATTAAATGCAAAATTACGTAGATTTTAAAGTATTTACGACTATAATAAGGGTTTTTTCTAACACTACCTCTGCTTTAAGCGCAAATATCGTTCATTTTGACAGTTATCAAAGCACGGCGATGTCATGTCGTTCTAGCTAACGAGTAGTCGTTGTGAATCGAGTCGAGGGTCTTTGATGGAGGGTGGACCAGAGGGCGCGTCGTCTGTAGTGTCCGTACCCCACCACTTGGACACGCCACGGCCCCTCTCGACAGCACGCGAGCGACGAACAAACCGCATCGTATCGATACAAGTTCTTATGCTATGTTCTTACCTGTCACCTACTTAGATTGTTTGCAACACGTACCTAGATATATGATATCTTATCAGTTGATACTGTGAGAAAGTATTATTATTATTACTACTAGAACTCAAAATAAGTCACGAAATATTTTAGCTAGATCGTAAAATTGGCCGTTTCATGAAATTATTACAGGTCATATGAATTAAATATTTCAAATTAACTACGCAGATATTCACTATTCATTAAACTCCGAGCGAACGCCGGCGTCGAACGTCATTGTCATCATTGTCTTTCTATTGTGTCTCTAATTACACTACTCAATAGGCTAAATTAAATTGTTGGTGTGGCGGCGAGCCTACCTAGATGTCTACCAATAGATACGGGTAGTTTGAGATGACTTAGGGGGGAAAAAAGACACCTAAAAGAACAAGAGGGAGCCTTTCTTAAGTGCTTCTATAGGTTTTTTTTTTTTTAACTTTGGCCTTTGCCCAACAGTGGAACAGTAAGGGCTTACTGTTCCACTGTTGGGCAAAGGCCTCCCCCAAGTCCTTCCAAACTTTCTTCTCCCGCGCCGTCTCTAACCAGTCCTCGCGGTACGTGTCCAAATTCATCCCGCCACCTCTTTCTAGGCCGGCCTCGACGAAAACGAGGAAGCCACTGTGTGGTGAAGCTTGACCACGGTCCCTGTGCATGCGGCTGACATGACCCACCCAATCCCATTTGAGCCTGGCAGCCTTTTTGCCCACGTCTATTATGCCATTATGCAGCGTAGCGTGTCATTCCGTATTCGGTCTGTTCTTTTTACCCGACTGCAAGAAGGGTTATGTTTTTCGAGCGTATCTTGTATGTATGTAATATTCTTTATTACCTCATATCTTCCAAACCACTGAACGGATTTACATAATTAGCATATCGTTAGATTCGTCTTGTTAACCCAAGTGTTCTTAGATAGGTGATGTTGAAAAAAATCAGCATAACGACTGTGGGACGCTATACATTAGAGTAAAAACATTTTTTTTTTTTTGGGTATTGCAATATGGGTATCAAATTCAAGTGCTCATCATGAGGATTCCAAAATGGTATATCATGACCATATTAAAAAAAATACAATAGGAAATATGTCATTTATTTTTCTGCTAACTTGTTGGGTTAGGTTAGGTTACTCGCAACTTCGTTACTCCCCTTTTTTGGGACAATCGTGTAAAAAAATGTTATCTATTCCAGAGATATATCCCCCCCTGGAAATTAAGTCCCGTTCCCGCGGGAAAATGAAAAGTTGATTAAGTTACTCCTTGTAACTTCAACTATCCGTCAGTTCAGCACGCCATAATCATGGCGGTAAGTCCCTTCTTTGAGTAATGGCTGGAGAGGCGTCACGGCGTCCACACAGGCCCTCACCGAAGATGGTAAGTTCGGAAGGTTCCTGCACCGGATTCAAGCGGAAAAAAATGCTCGGAGATGGCGCCATAGTGCAGATCACCCGAAGGACACGGTGGAGCTTACGGAGGTGGAAGTGAGCCGTGACCTCGTGGGGGCAATCGGCGGTGGTGACATCTTGCGCGTCTATGATCCAGAGTGAGGGGGAATGGGTAGCGGCCGCCTCCTTCTGCGAAGCAGTAATGCTAGTGATGGAGACAGCCTTACGCGTAAGGGAATGGACATCCTCACGCCCCAACCGCTGAAACCCCCGACTACCAGCTACCGTAGGCGCGGGCTTTTGGACGATGTGCAATGTGTAACTCGCAGTTTGGCCGTCCGGCTATTGTCCGAACCGAGCAGATTTTCGATAACGCGTCTTGTCGCCGATGCCTACTAGGGCCTTGGGAGGACTTCTGAAAAGATAACCCGTGGTCCTAGAACGCAATAAGTAACTGAAGGAACCTAAGTGTGGTTTTACTAAGTAAAAGTCTGACACGCTCTCCCTCTCCGCCCTAGAGTGAGAAAAGTCATTAGATGATTATCCATTTATAAAAAAACTTTTCGTCAGTGAAAGTCCCGTCAAAATCGGTTTAGTCCTTCGAAGATGTTCTCTCCCGGGAATCAGGATGTGGTGATGTGGGTGGGAGGGTGGCCTAACCGCCGGAATTAAGTCCCGTTTCCGCGAGAATAAAAAAGTAGCTTAAGGTACTACTCACCATAATATTAGCTATATCCCAATGAAAGTCCTGTCTAATTTTGTTTAACCTTTTCGCAGATTTATCCCGTATTTTGAAATCCCATTCCCGCGAGAAAATTACGGATATTAGCTGGAGCAAACCGACAGATCACCAATAATTTTAAATTCACATTTTTGTTATAAGTTTCGAATACACTTTGATATACATTTAGTAAACCAATGTTTTTTTTTTTGATAAACAGACACTTAAATTTTATTTAAGATACAAAATAAGCAAGCCGGATGACTCGATAGGATTGTGAACTTTAAAGTGTTAAATGTACGCCTAAAATAGAGTGAATAAATAGTGTTATTAGATTATCATAACTAAAAAGTGTAAAATAAAAAAATAAATTTAAAAAATAAAAAAACC
The DNA here is from genome assembly GCA_905147345.3 of Mythimna impura. Taxonomy (NCBI): domain Eukaryota; kingdom Metazoa; phylum Arthropoda; class Insecta; order Lepidoptera; family Noctuidae; genus Mythimna; species Mythimna impura. The sequence goes on along the minus strand of LR990357.1, from coordinate 12,276,765 downwards.
CGACTGCGTAAAAAAATAACTTTAGATAAAACTAAAAAGAAAAAAAACAAGTTCAGTCCAGTAGCGAAAAACCAATTTAAATAAAACAAATAATAAATTCTAATACGGAATATATTTACTGCAACAGTCGGGACCCATTAGATGGGATGATTTTAGTCTGGATTAATTTAATGGGTCCCGACTGTTGCAGTAAATATATTCCGTATTAGAATTTATTATTTGTTTTATTTAAGTAAATTGGTTTTTCGCTACTGGACTGAACTTGTTTTTTTCTGTTTTTTTTCTTTTTAGTTTTTATCTAAAGTTATTTTTTACGGTCGGGTTTTTTTATTTTTTAAATTTGTTTTTTACGTTCTTTAAAGGTTTTTGTCAAATAAAATATTTCTATTTTTTCCTTTGTTTTTGTAGGCAGGTATTTAGAAGAGCAATAAACCAGCAATCCATGAACTATTCAAAAGTAATAATTTTGTGCGTTTTTTAATGTTTTCCGGACATTGTATTTTTTAGTAGTTAACTACTACTATATGGTTTATGGGGCTGATAATACGAGTGTCAACTCTTTATTAGTCGGGTAAAAACAGAAATGCCTTCTAATTAGTTTAAGCTTCTAATAAAATAAGTCTCATGTGTTTTATTTAGGTAAATCAGAAAAAAAAATTAACGTAAATGTAAGTAGACTACATGATGGTGAATAGGTATATTTCTGTATGCGTAAAGCAAGGTGTTGTTTTTATTACTTACATATTTAAAAGTCTACATAAAGTGACCAAATTATTATTATTATTCAAAATAAATAATAACAATTAGGACCTTCGAAGTTAACAGGGTTAACTATAGGTGGTTTTATTGCTAAAAGTGATCTTTTACAGACAACCTTTAGTTTAGATGACATCCATCTAAAGGTTGTCTATAAAAGATCACTTTTGACAGGGAAGTTTTTTCTGTATTGTAAGTAGGTAGGTACTACCAATACTTTTTATTCCCCCTAAGACTTCTTTGTGGTATAGTCCAAGATCCCAGAGTGATCTTAAATTTAATTTATTTACGAACTGTGAACGAAAATAGTTTAATCAGAATCCAGTTCTTCAATTTTGCTCATCTCTGAGTTCTTCAATTTTGCCCAATTTCTTGCGATTTTGACAGTATGACGTGACGTCACAACATAGCGTCATTCCTATTCTTATTTGGAACGCATTGTAGGATTGATTGCCATGTTGTGTCGTCACGTCATACTGTCAAATTGCAAGAAATTCGGCATATTTTAAGAACTCATAGATGAGCAAAATTGAAGAACTGGATTCTGATTAAACTTCTTTCGCTCACAGTTCATAAATAAATTTAATTTTAAAAATTTCTTGTTTGGCTCACCATAATAATTATTTGATTTGACAGTATGTTGTGATGTCACAACATGGCAATTGATCCTATTCTTACTTGGAATGCATTGTAGCTACAAATAGTATTCATAATTTTAGATTTTTCTGAGTTATTCAAGAGTGTGTGTTAGCACAGGTCCACATCTCTTCACACACTCTTCATATTCTGATGACAGTTTAATATAACCAGAGATAGATCAGGTGTGGGCCCAATGGCTAAGCATTTTTTCTGAGGCTCCGAGCTTATCAGTACGCCCACTTTAATACTCCAGACACTGAGAATTTTCTCAACAATGCAATTTTACAAAGCTAAGAAAAACTAAAGATCTTTTAAAGTGTGGTCAATTAAGAGAATTAACAATTGTGATTATGAAGAAGCTTTAAATTAAGCTACATTTTAATTTGAACATAATCACTGTGTTGTTTGTTCACTAATATAACAGGTTCTCAGATCTGGTTGTGGAATTTAAAATGTCTTTTACATAATTTATTTATTAGGCTCTGTTAGTTTAAAGTTATATCAATAAATACTTGCAAATCATAGTAAAAATCTTTTTAACCTTAAACCTTTATGCTACTCAAAGTAGTACACTACTTTGAGTAGCATAAAGGTTTAAATAATAAATTAGAGACACAATAGAAAGACAATGGCACGTGAACGCCGGCGTTTGTGCGGGGATCAACAGCTTAGGGATGTGTAAAGCAGCATTTTTCCCTTATGCTTGAACTGTCATATTAATATTATATTCATTAACCTATTATTATAAGAACTGAGTGTATAGTGTATACCTTAATTCATTAAACCCCAAGCGAATACCGGTGTTCACTCTGTCTTTCTATTGTCTCTAATTACAGTATTCAAAAGGTTAATAGAGACAAAAAGAACAGTGTTATTGAACACATTCTTAGTAAGACAATTTATTAGTTTAGGACTAGGATAATTAAATTACTTAAGTCTATACACAAGACTGCAATAAGATTATGGTCCATCTTTTGGATGTACTTTATGTTAAAATAGTGTCACCACTATACAATCACACAAATTTTTATGTTGTACTATCTGACCCAGCCTTCATTGTTTTATCATATTATAATTAAATACAACATAAACTTGCATTGCAAAAATATGAAGTAACCAAAGTATTAGGACTGAAAAGTATTGATATTCATTTTTCAAGTTATCATTTTTATCTTGTGTGAGATGTATCAAAGAACAAACAGGGCCCTGTTTCTAAAAAAGTGATTAGTTAGCTGGTTCTTATTTCAAAAATTTCTAAGGAAAATTTAAATTAAGAATCTGATATTCAGTATTTAAAATAAGTTTAGGCTTAGCTATGTAATTCTATATAATATAAAGCCTTATTTATTTAGCCCTGAACGTTGGATAGATGTAGACAGTTGTAATAATCTGATTCAATATCAAAGTTTATAATGTGACCAAAGAGCCTGAATCATTTAACTACAATATTTCAGAATAAATTTATAAGTCATATTAGTGTACCCAAATCTGTTCGTAGCTTCATACCTACTGTAAGAATGTGTAATTAATCGACATAACTAAATAGTATAAATTGTTACTGACCTTAAAATAGCGTCACGTTTTCTCCAAGTTGGTGCAATCCGGTTTGCCACATCAATACCAATTTGTAACACATATCCGACTAAAAGATTACCACAATTTCACTTTTTTCACAATTTCCAATATTTTTTTACGTAGCTACTACTCCACACGCCCACAAAATAGCGTACACAAACAGTATTCGGAAGCTAAAATTCTAAGTACATTGTAGGTAGATGCTTATAGTAAACGTCAATAACCCGGCCAAGCGGCTGTAAAGATGAAGAGATAACTAATTAAACCATAGCTAACTTATCACAAATTTGTATTGGTTTCGATGGTCTCAACAATGCACTTTAACTTGCACTAGCTCAATCAAAAAAAAAAATTATGTACAGTAGATAGATCATTTCATTCATAAATAAAATAAAACTATATACTTCTAACTTCAGCCACTTTCCTAGCTTTTCGTCGTTCACAGTCGTTCATTCTCGCCAGTTCGCCACATTCTCGCTCACGCTCGTCCCGAATTATCAGTGTTACCATACTGGCTGGCTAGCTTGTGTTCAATCAGCCACAGAAGAAAATGAGTTTCTCCCAAACTCTACAAAAAACTTTTTTTCTTCTTTCGTATTCTTTATAATTACATAAAATGAAAATGCTTTAAAATGTTTACCAATTACAATAATAAATTATGAAACAAAAAAGCACCTACTCTGCTCTTAGAAATAATATAAAGCTGGATACACACACATTGAATTTAGTCGCTAAGAACTTGCTGGCGATTTTTCAAATTTCTGTCCACAAATCGCACATCTGTTACGCAATAGCCCCGCAGCGGGGCTATTGCGTAACTCTGTTGACAGTTCAAGTGATGATCACTTGTTAATAATGTGCATCATTGAACTGTCAAACAGCTAGTTTCGTATTGCCTATCTTCAGTGACCAACTGCAGTGACGTCATTAGCCACTGGTGCCTTTGATAGCCACCGTAACACGTTTTGACAGATGTTATTGTATCGATAATTTTAAAATTGCGATTGTATAAGCTTTTGAAGCTGTATAATAGTCGATAAAATTTTAGAGTGGTCACAATAGGCACCGTAAATTTTTATAATTCACCACATTTCCACCGTAGTTTGTTAGTCACTTGTGTGATACGTAATACCAATTTTATGTTTATACGTCTGTGATTTTATGAAATTGTCAGTTGACAACTAAGTTTAGTGTGCAACGAATGCTATAGTTGTCAACTGTTATTGAAAAAGTTAGCCAATAGCCCCCCTGCGGGGCTATTGCGTAACTCTGTTGACAGTTCAAGTGATGATCACTTGTTAATAATGTGCATCATTGAACTGTCAAACAGCTAGTTTCGTATTGCCTATCTTCAGTGACCAACTGCAGTGACGTCATTAGCCACTGGTGCCTTTGATAGCCACCGTAACACGTTTTGACAGATGTTATTGTATCGATAATTTTAAAATTGCGATTGTATAAGCTTTTGAAGCTGTATAATAGTCGATAAAATTTTAGAGTGGTCACAATAGGCACCGTAAATTTTTATAATTCACCACATTTCCACCGTAGTTTGTTAGTCACTTGTGTGATACGTAATACCAATTTTATGTTTATACGTCTGTGATTTTATGAAATTGTCAGTTGACAACTAAGTTTAGTGTGCAACGAATGCTATAGTTGTCAACTGTTATTGAAAAAGTTAGCCAATAGCCCCCCTGGTAGATATAACAAGGGTACCATTGCGGTTTTTGTAATTTTACAGGAAAGCCATTTTATGATTTTTTGCATCCAATGTGGTCTAGCTCTGTTAGTATTCCTCTAAAGCTTTGCACGACATAAACTATACACTAATGTTATTAGGTGCGTGATTTACAAAAATTAGAAACATTGGTTTTTTTTTAATTACCTTATTTCAACAATAATTAAATTATTTTGTAATTATGACAATATTTGAGTTTTTTTTTTCACTTTTTCACACACACATTCAGGACGATTTTCACATAAAAAACGTGATTTTTCCATAAATAATTTATTTTTTTATACCCTTAAAGTATCACTTTGTCGTCCGTCTCTCTGTCTGTCTGTCAAAACCATATCTCGGGAACGCGTGGAGGTATCGAGTTGAAATTAAAACCATATACTCAGGGCCTCAAGTCTACTATTACAATAGTGTCAGAATGGTCTATCATTGATTTCATAATTGCTAATTTTGACAAAATTGGTAAACTACATAAAATGGCGTCATTCATCATCATCATCATCATTTCAGCCGATAGATGTCCACTGCTGGACATAGGCCTCCCCCAAATGTCGCCACAACGAACGATCCTGTGCGTCTCGCATCCATCGGTATCCCACCTTGTAGGGGGCCTTCCAACACTGCGTCTTCTTCTTCCGGTACGCGGTCGCCACTCCAGAACCTTTCGGCCCCAACGGCCATCCGTTCTGCAAGCAATGTGCCCTGCCCATTGCCACTTTAGTTTGGCGATTCTTCGTGCTATGTCGGTAACCTTGGTTCTCCTGCGGATATCTTCATTTCTGATTCGATCACGCAAGGAAACTCCGAGCATAGCCCTTTCAGTTGCCCTTTGAGTGACTTTGAGCCTTCTGATGAGGCCCATTGTGAGCGTCCACGTTTTGGAACCATATGTCATCACTGGCAACACGCACTGGTCATAGACTTTCGTCTTGAGACACTGTGGTATATTGGATGAGAAGATACCGCGCAGCTTCCCGAACGCTGCCCAGCCGAGTCGGATTCGACGGTTGACCTCTTTCTCGAAATTAGATCTACCCAACTGGACTGTCTGTCCAAGGTAGACGTAATCGTCTACAACTTCGAGTGCAGTCTCCGATCTTGATCGGAGTGGGTGCTACATGGTTATTTACCATGACTTTGGTTTTGTCCATGTTCTTTTTAAGACCCACTCTTTCGGAAGCTCTACTGAGGTCATTGAGCATTGTGCTGAGCTCTTCCGTAGTCTCAGCCATACCTACTATGTCGTCGGCAAACCGAAGATGAGTGATGTACTCGCCATTGACATTAATGCCCAATCCACTCCAGTCCAGAACCTTGAAGACATCCTCCATTGCGGCCGTGAACAGTTTCGGAGAAATGACATCTCCCTGCCTCATACCCTGCTGCAGGAGGATAGGTTTCGAGGTCTGGTCCAGCAGTCTGACTGACATAGTGGCGTTTTCGTACAAACACTTCAGCACCTCGATGTACCGATAGTCAATCTGGCACCGTTGGAGAGACTGCAGCACAGCCCAAGTCTCGATCGAATCAAAGGCTTTCTCGTAATCCACAAACGCTAAGCAGAGAGGCAGATTATACTCCTCGGTCTTCTGTATAACCTGCCGTAGCGTGTGTATGTGGTCTATGGTGCTAAAGCCTTTTCGGAATCCGGCTTGTTCGGGAGGCTGGAAGTCGTCGAACCTGCGCGCGAGACGGTTCGTGATGACTCTGGAAAACAGCTTGTAGACATGGCTCAGAAGTGAGATGGGCCTATAATTCTTGAGCAGGGCCTTGTCTGTCGCCCTTCTTAAAGAAGAGTACCACCACACTTCCGCTCCATGTCTGTGGTGTTTTTCCTTCGAATATGACAGAATCAAACAGCTTCTGAAGGGCCTTAAGGATCGGTTTGCCTTCAGGAGTTCGGCTGTAATTCCGTCATCACCCGGTGCCTTGTTGTTATTAAGCTGCTTCAGAGCCATCCTAATCTCGTACAGGCTGACGTCCGGGATATCTTCGGTATAGTCTCGGGTCAGCCTAGCTCTTGGGTCGTTTGCTAGATTCGTAGTGGGTTTTGTGATTGACGTGTATAACTGTCCATAAAAAGCCTCGATCTCTCCCAGAAGCTCCAATTTGGCGGATATGACTCTGCCATCTTCGGTCTTCAGTTTCGTGAGCTGGCTCTGCCCAATAGACAGATCTCTTGCAAACACCTTAGAGCCCTTATTTCGCTCAATCTCGTCTTTAATGGCGTCATTATGACTTTCCAATGATCAACCACTAACACTCCAATGAAAGAAGTGGCATAGAATGGTAATCTCGTACATAATGCAAATGAATGTCTGACGTATGCGGTAATCTGCCAAAATTTTAAAAGTTCTTTTGATCAGTGTGCAGTCATTGCTTTTAATTTGTTACGAGACAGCTCGATATTGTCATTCTACCACAACTCTATTACGAGACCTTTGATCAATTAGTGATCAATCATTATGAATTAGCAGATTTACGAACTTTTAGCTACATGACAATGGGATCGTGTTGGAATGACGAATTTATAAAAATAGCAGACTTGGGCCAGAGGTCTACGGTCCCTTGCATCTGTGAAAAAATCAAACTTCTGAGTTAACGAAAAAAAATACGACCGTTTATGACGCAAAAAACGTGTATTTCGACACTCTCAAGGGAATCAAAATTCATAGGGTAGGTACTTCCCGTTGACTTAGAATGCTGAAATTTGGCATAAAGCAAGGTTCAAAGATTCAAAAGCATTTGTTTCAAATAAACCATATACAGGCACTTTTGAAATGTCAAGAAGTCAGTCAGTCAGAAAAAATGATGCTAATTGCACATTCCAAGCGTAGATCTCTATGGAGAAGAATGTGCAAGAAACTCCATGGACACTCTTTTCAATTATGTTTTGCAATTACAAATATCTCTGTTACATGTTTCTTGTCGCTATCATGTGAGAACAATGTCAATAAAATATAAATAAAAACTAAATATAGATATTAAAATAGCAACTGGTAGCTAAGAGATGACCAGTCTCAACTGACAGCGCCCGTTCACGGACATGACGCGAATATTAGCACCACTCAGCTCAACCATTTTGAAGGGAACCAAATGATCCAACACACGCGCCACCATCAGTGAGATATTTGAGTGAGCATGACAAACTCTCAACTGCCATGCTCATTTATGTCAATCAAATCCAATAGTAACCTAAAAACCATAACATAGCTCCATGGTACTCACATTTACAAACTTTGAAAAAAAAATATTTTTTTTTAATTCATATAAATCAGTGCTTGACTGCGATCCCACCTGATGGTAAGCAGCGATGCAATCATTGATGGTGATGCGCACTAGTTTATTAAGAGCCTATTCACTCTAGCCTTGAAGACACCTAAATTATAGTTGGACGGGAAGACCGCAGCAGGCAAATTGTTCCAGTCCTTCGATGTACGCGGTATAAACGACGAAGCGAAACGCTTAGTCCGGACCGTTGAAGTTTCAACAACGTAAGGGTGGATACTCGCCGTAAATGTTTCTACATTATACAATACTAATTAACTACTATAATATTTTACAAGGTCTTATAGCACAAGTATACGAAAAAATCTGAACACTGTTTTGTAGTTCAAAACGTCCGTTGAATATTAGCTACTCGTTCAATGACGTACCGCTCCAGTGTGTGGATGAATTTAGACTCTTAGGGCACCCACACAAAACCACGATGCGATGCAATACGACGCCGCATCGCAGGAACAAGCGATGCGAATTACTGCGATAAGATTTCGTCCCGCAAAGCGTTGGTTCAGGTGACCATACCTTCAACGGTAGTCAGCTGTATTGGACGTGTTTTTACCCGACTGCAAGAAGGGTTATGTTTTTCGAGCGTATCTTGTATGTATGTAATATTCTTTATTACCTCATATCTTCCAAACCACTGAACGGATTTACATAATTAGCATATCGTTAGATTCGTCTTGTTAACCCAAGTGTTCTTAGATAGGTGATGTTGAAAAAAATCAGCATAACGACTGTGGGACGCTATACATTAGAGTAAAAACATTTTTTTTTTTTTTGGGTATTGCAATATGGGTATCAAATTCAAGTGCTCATCATGAGGATTCCAAAATGGTATATCATGACCATATTAAAAAAAATACAATAGGAAATATGTCATTTATTTTTCTGCTAACTTGTTGGGTTAGGTTAGGTTACTCGCAACTTCGTTACTCCCCTTTTTTGGGACAATCGTGTAAAAAAATGTTATCTATTCCAGAGATATATCCCCCCCTGGAAATTAAGTCCCGTTCCCGCGGGAAAATGAAAAGTTGATTAAGTTACTCCTTGTAACTTCAACTATCCGTCAGTTGAGCACGCCATAATCATGGCGGTAAGTCCCTTCTTTGAGTAATGGCTGGAGAGGCGTCACGGCGTCCACACAGGCCCTCACCGAAGATGGTAAGTTCGGAAGGTTCCTGCACCGGATTCAGGCGGAAGAAAATGCTCGGAGATGGCGCCATAGTGCAGATCACCCGAAGGACACGGTGGAGCTTACGGAGGTGGAAGTGAGCCGTGACCTCGTGGGGGCAATCGGCGGTGGTGACATCTCGCGCGTCTATGATCCGGAGTGAGGGGTAATGGGTAGCGGCCGCCTCCTTCTGCGAAGCAGTAATGCTAGTGATGGAGACAGCCGCACGCGTAAGGGAATGGACATCCTCACGCCCCAACCGCTGAAACCCCCGACTACCAGCGACCGTAGGCGCGGGCTTTTGGACGATGTGCAATGTGTAACTCGCAGTTTGGCTGTCCGGCTATTGTCCGAACCGAGCAGATTTTCGATAACGCGTCTTGTCGCCGATGCCTACTAGGGCCTTGGGAGGACTTCTGAAAAGATAACCCGTGGTCCTAGAACGCAAAAAGTAACTGAAGGAACCTACGTGTGGTTTTACTAAGTAAAAGTCTGACACGCTCTCCCTCTCCGCCCTAGAGCGAGAAAAGTCATTAGATGATTATCCATTTATAAAAAAACTTTTCGTCAGTGAAAGTCCCGTCAAAATCGGTTTAGTCCTTTCGAAGATGTTCTCTCCCGGGAATCAGGATGTGGTGATGTGGGTGGGAGGGTGGCCTAACCGCTGGAATTAAGTCCCTTTTCCGCGAGAATAAAAAAAGTAGCTTAAGGTACTACTCACCATAATATTAGCTATATCCCAATGAAAGTCCTGTCTAATTTTGTTTAACCTTTTCGCAGATTTATCCCGTATTTTGAAATCCCATTCCCGCGAGATAATTACGGATATTAGCTGGAGCAAACCGACAGATCACCAAAAATTTTAAATTCACATTTTTGTTATAAGTTTCGAATACACTTTGATATACATTTAGTAAACCAATGTTTTTTTTTTGATAAACAGACACTTAAATTTTATTTAAGATACAAAATAAGCAAGCCGGATGACTCGATAGGATTGTGAACTTTAAAGTGATAAATGTACGCCTAAAATAGAGTGAATAAATAGTGTTATTAGATTATTATAACTAAAAAGTGTAAAAAAATAATAGATAAAACTAAAAAGAAAAAAAACAAGTTCAGTCCAGTAGCGAAAAACCAATTTAAATAAAACAAATTAATAATAAATTCTAATACGGAATATATTTACTTACTGCAACAGTCGGGACCCATTAGATGGGATGATTTTATGGGCCTATTACACTACGCGATATTCAGCACACGATATTCAGACTGTCTTATTTTTTGTTCCGAGTAAGACCGGTCTAACTCTTAGGGCCTATTACACCATTCGATATTCAGACAGTTTTAGTCTATGATTCGACATATCGCGTAGTGTAATAAGAGTTAGACCGGTCTTACTCGGAACAAAAAATAAGACAGTCTGAATATCGTGTGCTGAATATCGCGTAGTGTAATAGGCCCTTTATTACACTACGCGATATGTCGAATCATAGACTAAAACTGTCTGAATATCGAATGGTATAATAGGCCCTTTAGTCTGGATTAATTTAATGGGTCCCGACTGTTGCAGTAAATATATTCCGTATTAGAATTTATTATTTGTTTTATTTAAATTGGTTTTTCGCTACTGGACTGAACTTGTTTTTTTTTGTTTTTTTCTTTTTAGTTTTTATCTAAAGTTATTTTTTACGCAGTCGGGTTTTTTTATTTGTTTTTTACGTTCTATAAAGGTTTTTAGGACTAGTGATATGGATCGCAAAAAGGTTGTTGCACTGTTGTTATTGTTAAAAAGATATAGAAGGAAAAGAAGATTGTGGGTTCATCCATTAACCTTTTGACGTGCGTAATTAGAGACACAATAGTAAGACAATGGCTTCCGGGCGCCGGCTACCGCCTGAGCGTTAATGAATTAATTACGATTATGAACGCTGGGAACCATTTTACTCGAAAATACTATGCTTTAAAGATGTGAAAAAATCCAAGTCATAAGTAGGTATCTCTCTCTAGTCTGCGGTCATATTCCGCCATTCTCCACACAATAGCGGCTGCGCCGGTGTCTTTCCCCTACGCTGTCTCAGGAGCGGACTAACGTGGCGTCAACAAGTGTGATGTAACATCGCAGAAATGCGCGATGCGAATCAGATCGGATGTTCTTGTGGTGCATTCGTGTGAGCTCGCAGATGTTTGCGATGCATTGCGAATTCGCAGTTTTGTGTGGGCGCCCTTAGGTCTGACAGTTGACATCAAAGACTACTATAGTATACTGGCTAGTTGACATTAACATAAATTGGAAGGCACATATTAATGTTGTGGCAAACAAACTTGCAAGTATCACGTATGCTCTAAATGAGTTGAAAAGATCAACCGACTTCAAAACAGCGATGACAATTGACAGCATACTACAAAGAGTACCGTCAACTGTGGCATCTTTACTTTCCGTAGGTATCTTTACCTAAGCATACCCTATACTAGTTCAACTTATTTTTTGTTTTGTCTGTGGCAGTTTATGTTATTTCGCAGATATTGGTAGATTTTGTAATAAATTGTGGTAACCCAATAAGTTTTTTAGGCTAGCAACTTCGTTGACTGTCAAAATAGAGTGAAAGCGTTAGCTTTTTCTTTGATAGAGTGCTTTTTCGTTATATGCGGTCAATTTTGTGCGCAGCGTCTTCGTGTAAAGATTGATGTTTCCTACAGTAAATCAAAGTGCAGGTAAGTGGCGTATATTAAATAGAATTTGGTATATTGTCATGGAGGTATATCGCAGTGATTAAATCCTAAGAATCTTCTATTTCCTGAGTTATTCGAAAAGGTAATGTTATTTGAGGTTAGGTAAAGTTACCAAACTCAGCATGAAGGCAACTTTACCTATGACTAGGGTTGTCAAATTTCACTTGCATAACTAATCTGGTTTTATGTGGGGAACCCTTTAAAATTTCGTTTAACTGTTCAAAGCACTAATTTTATTATTTGTTCATGAAATATTGGGATGTGACATAATTAAGTTGATAACAAATTTGGCTGATATCCTGTTACAGATGTTATATTCAAGATGCCTCCAAAACTTAGCGTCAAACAAAGAAATAGAAGACGTCTGGGAGCACGACCTTACAAAAATTACTCTGAAGAAATGCTGTTGTTGGCTGTTGATATGGTAAGAAACAAAAATACAACTTCTTATGAAGCTGAGAAACAATTTGGCATACCCCGACGGACAATAGAAAAAAGAGTGAAAAACCTGCATACCTACTGTTTTCGAATAGGTACCTAGTTTTGATTATAATTACGCTAAGTACTTAATTTTTTGACGCCAAGTAATGCATAAATAAAAGTTTATTATTAAAAAAAAGATTTAATGTGTATTATTTTTCGACAACCCTGATGCCATGCAGACATTTTTATGATAATTTTGAATTTCTGTTGGCAACTTTACCTATGTATTAGTAATATATATGTCAATGGATGTGTGAGAATTCTTGCAAATAAAGACCAAACGCAAAGCTGTAAACCTTATTTGATTAAATATAAAATGCTCACCTTAACAAGCATCTACATTATGGAAGTAAGCAAGTTTGTTAGAAAACATGCGTCGTTATTCCCTGTAGCTAAGAATCAAAGACCGCGCTGCAACTCTCCTTATGAGTAAAAATGAATTAGCAATGCCGAGTTCAAAACTAGCTATGTTTCACTCAGGACCTCTCGTAAATTTATAATAAATTGCCCAATGAGATTATAGACATTGAATTTGACAATAAATTTATAAACGCACTTAAAATGCACTTAGAGCCTAAATGAGCTTTTTCAACACACTTGCTCAGAAAGTGACTCTTATTGCACTGCACTTAGGTATATAAAGGCACTTGTTACCAAACTGTGACATTTTGATTACCATTACGCACTAGTGCTATAATGTAATTAAAACCTTTTTGTTCAACCTCTTTGTTCCCAAAACAAATTTTGAATTCGAATAAAATTCCCATTAAGTTAATGCGTTCAATAGTATATAAATTAGTGTCTTACTTACTTATTTCATCCAATTTACAAGTTAAAATGGACAAATTTAACTTGTACAAACGATTTATTTAATAAAAAACATTTAGTAAATAAATCGTACATTCAAATAGAATTTGTTTTTTTTTTTTGTGGTCTATGGCCGCCATTTTAAGATGCATGTGGAAGTTCAGTGGCTGCATGTGGCAGTATTAAATAAATAAAAGTAAATACTACAAAATCATTAGAAAATGTTACATCCGTATTCTATTGTCACTACGAAAGACATTATCGTAAAAAAAATTCACGCAAGAAAACAAACGTAAGACTAGGCAGTATGTTATTAACACTGAAACTTTTAATAAGTATGTTGCTACATATTCAAAAATGTTTAAAAACACTTGTAAGGCAGCTAAGGCCTTGTACATTAGCAACAAAGTTAAATCGGCAGATAATAAAATAAAAACGGTTTGGAAAATTATAAATAATGAAACCAACAGGAACAAAATACATACCTAACAATGATTACACATTGGAGACACATCATGGTCTTATTAGCGATAACAAACTAGTTGCAGAAGAATTTGTAAATTTTTTTGCCAGTATACCAATTAAAACTACTGAAGCCCTAAATTCGTCGCCATCGCATGCTTTTAGTTTATTACAGGCGAACGTTGCAGCCTGTTCGACTGAATTTAACTTTAAGTGAGTGCTTCAAAAAGTTGACAAAATCCGAGACTTACTCGTAGGTGTTCTCCTTGACAGTAAGCTTACCTTCATACCTCACATTGGCTCTATTGTTTCCAGAGCTGCTAAAACACTGGGATTTATAAAAAGATCATGTTATGATTTCAAAACCATCCAAAGCTTAATCGTACTTTATAATTCACTTGTACGATCTATCTTGGAATACGCGTCACCCGTTTGGAATCCTGGTTATGGTACACATGTGAATCGCATAGAAAGGGTCCAAAAAAGTTTCACACGCTATCTGAGGTACAAATCTAATAGCTGTCCTCAGGACGCTGATTACTCGCAAAGGCTAAGTCACTTTAAAATGATAACTTTAAACGAACTTTTTTTTACGAAGGCAAACTAACGATCTGATTTTGCTTCACAAAATCATCAATGGATCTATACAAGTTCCGAATCTTCTCGACGAAATAAATATATCTGTTCCTCGCCACGCTTCACCCAGAACTGTACGGATCCTAGATGTGTTCACTCCATTCCCGGCAAGAACTAACCTCGGACATTTGGCACCAATGAATAGATTGATGAGGACATATAATGATATTCATTCACCTTCCAATGGCGTTGACATTTTTGCCGGCAAGCTTTTGGATTTTCGTAAGCAATTGCTATTGACCCACAGTGGTCACCATTAATATGTTGAGTACCACACTAGATTATTTTTTTTTATTTTTTGTTTCTTGTAGTTACGTTTTTTTTTCTTTTTTGAGCCTATATAATAATATATAGGCTAAGACTTGAAATTTATGTTAATGCTGTGCACACTTGTAAGTGACAAATTCACTCTAGATTTTAAGTTTGATTGTTGTATATAAAAATGTACTAGTGAATAAGTCGTTGGCGTGCCATAAATAAATAAATAAGCATAATATAAACCCTATAACTGTAATAAAAGCTTTTAAACAAATCAAGATTAAATTGACAGAAGATTTGTGGGGTATGTCTATCAAAGTTTGTACCTCAATTATTGAGACTATAGCGCCGTACTTAGCTATAATATTTAATTTGTGTATAGATCAAGGAGTTTTTCCAGATCTGATGAAATATAGTAAAGTGATACCACTTTTTAAATCTGGGGACAGTAAAGACACTAATAATTATAGGCCGGTGTCCGTGTTGCCGGTTTTTAGCAAGATATTTGAAAAGGTGATGTTAAATCAAATGCTTAATCATTATCACAAATAACATCTTAAACGATAAACAGTATGGTTTCACCAAAGGACGTTGTACAACTGACGCTGGTGTCTCCTTACTAAAACACATTTTTAATGCGTGGGAAGAGGCACAGGATGCTATAGGCATCTTCTGTGACCTGTCTAAGGCGTTTGATTGTGTGATTCATGAAACATTACTCCTGAAACTTGAGCATTACGGACTAGGCAAAACAGCTTTAAGCTTATTAAATTAAAATCTTATTTGATTGACAGACAGCAACAAGTTCAAATAAACGGTGTCAATTCGCCGGGATTAAATGTGAAACCCCATTTTCACATTTAATCCCGGCGAATTGCTTAATACCTCAAGGTTCAATTTTAGGTCCTTTTTTATTTTTAGTTTATATTAATGATTTAGGTACCCTATTTGTTGCAAAATAAACTTAATACGGTGTTGTTTGCCGACGACACTTCTTTGATTTTTAAGATAAATGAAGGACTAATAATCTTGACGACGAAAATAACGCACTACTGCAGATCCAAAACCGGTTCACTGCTAATAATCTAGTTTTAAACGAGAAAAAAACTAAATGCATAAGATTTTCCTTACCGAATGTTAAAAGTAGTGATTGTGACGTAATACTAAACGATGAAAAACTAGAATTTGTCGACAAAACTGTTTTCCTGGGGATAACGCTTGACTCAAGGCTACAATGGGGTCCTCATTTAACATCTCTTGCAGGACGGCTTAGCTCAGCTGCATATGCTGTTAGAAAAATCCGCCAATTTACGGATGTTGATACCGCTAGACTAGTCTATTTTAGTTATTTTCATAGTATCATGTCATACGATATGTGTACTAGCTCTCCGTGATTTTATTCCGTTTACCGGTAAAAATGTCGAAATTTAACGTTGAAACGGCTCTCAACGATTTATTGAAGAAAGTTGCAGCATTGACAACAAAAACTGCGACACAAACAGTTGCTATAGAAACTCAAAACAAAATAATAGAAGATCAACAACGAAAGATCGATGAATACTTCGTCACCATTACAGAACAAACGAGGGTAGTCGCAAATTTATGTGCCAAAATTGACAAGCTCGAAGTTCAAGTCGGACTAAATTCATCGAAGAGCGAGATGGAGAATTACGCCGTGATACCAACTTCACCGCGGCCAAGTGAGACAAACGTAGCATGTAAAGCTAAAGAACCGCAAAAGAAGGAGACGGAACGTGCGCGCCGAGCGACCGAGCGTGCGAAGGATAAGGCTGCGTCCATAACCATAAGCGAGCGTGTGTACGACTCCGCGGAAATACCTTCTGTTGACAGTGTTACGTCTGAAGAATGGAAGATAGTAAATAATAAGAAAAAAACTAAACGACATAGTAATGTGGTGCAAAAAGGAGGAAATGCCCAGATAGCCACGCTTCAAGCAATTCAGGCCAAGAAGTTCTTGCACGTGTGGTCTTTGCATCCTGACACTACTGAGGAAGCAATAAGTGAACACGTTGTGGGAATCTGTGGATCGCAGGACATAAAAGTTAAGAAAATAGTCCCGAAAACTACCAGAGATTATGCGTCATTTATGGTGGGAGTTCCGGAATCCCTGTTTGATAAAATAAATAATGCTGATAGTTGGCCGTTAAATGCGCAATTTAATCAATGGATTTGGTTTCGGAACTCCAGCAAAACAGCAAAGGGCAATCAAAGCCTGGAATGACTGCGTACTAATCTACTACCAAAACGTCAGAGGATTACGGACGAAAACAAACACGTTCCACAACAATATATTAGCATCAACTTATGACCTTTTTGCAATTACGGAGTCAGGTCTCAATAATGGTATTCATGACGGAGAACTAGTTCCAAATGAATTTAACATGTTACGTTGTGATCGAGCGGACGGGAGAAAACAAGGAGGAGTATTTTTGGCAGCTTCCCCGCGCTTTAGTCTAAATCGCGTTTCTATAAACAACGTGGACAAGGCCTTATTTGAGATTGTGTGCGCGACAGTTCAACGACGAAGTAACTTTTTGTTCTTATGTTGTGTTGTTTATATTCCGCCTAAATGTGATGCTCAGGAGTATATGCAATTATTTCAAATATTAGAGAATGTTTGTGTAAAATATGAGAAAGTATTAGTGCTGGGTGATTTCAATATGCCTTCTACGACCGTAGAAATTCAAAGTTATTTGGAGTACTTTATTGCTTACTGTGGATTTCGGCAGGTAAATAATTTGGTTAATATTAATAATCGTACATTAGATTTGGTATTATCTACGTTTGATTTGAGTGACTTAGGGGTACAGCTCTCTGAGGAACCCTTAGTGAACATTGATGCACAACATCCACCGCTGGTTATCAACGCCAGGTTATCGGATCGGGAAGTGGAGGGTAACCGGCTTTCACAAAATTATAGTGATAGTATGTCGTTAATTAATAAAAACAGGTGGAATTTTTATCGGGCAGATTTCCAAAGTTTATATAATTATTTTATGTTATTGGATTGGGAACAATTGTTTCACATTCAGAGCTCGGAAGCGGCTATAAATTACTTTTATAAAACAGTGAATGAGGTCCTCGATGAATGTGTTCCTAAGAAAACTGTTAGAGCTAGTAGGCGTGGGTCTAGGTTTAATTACCCAGAATGGTACACATCTGACTTGATACGTGATATCAAAAATAAGTGGCGTTTCCATAAATTATATAAAATGACTGGTTCCCAAAGCGATTACAAAGCATTTTCTCACTATCGAACTCAAGTGAAAATTAAGATCGCTTCAACTTATGAAGCTTACCAAAACCGACTTCAGAAAAATCTGCAAGTTGATCCGAAATCGTTCTGGAGCATGATTAGGACCAAACAAGCTAAGCGTAATAAACCTAAAATCACTAAGGACGGTTTATTGCTGAAAGAGGAGGAGTGTGCAGAATGTTTTGCTGCATATTTCCACTCGGTTTACAGCCCACAGCAGCCGGCGCTGGACCCGGAGGCTGCGGAGCGCGCGGGCGGCGGGGCGGCGGAGGCGGCGCGTGTGCATGTTGATCGCATCAACGCGCGAGATTTGCGCGCGGCGCTCTTGCGTCTCAAGCCCAAGCGCTCAGTGGGGCCGGACGGCATACCGCCTTACATTGTCAAAGATTGTCGCATGGTTTTTGAGGAGCCTCTGTTACACATTTTCAACTTGTGTTTGCAGGAGGGTCACTATCCGGACGTGTGGAAGATTACGCGAGTCATCCCAGTTCCTAAAGGAGGTGCCGGCTCTGATGTGAGTGGGTATCGACCAGTGGCGGTGCTGTCTGCGTTCGCCAAGGTATTTGAGTCGGTGTTGCATAAAAGTATTTATACGCAAGTTACGGCTCGGCTAACGGACGTACAGCATGGCTTTCGGCCGGGTTGCAGTACGGGGGGTAACTTATTGTCGTTTCTTGGCGAAGTATCACCCGCTGTTGACGCCGGTGGTCAAGTGGATGTTGCGTATTTTGACTTCCGGAAGGCTTTTGATGCTGTGGATAATGATATACTTTTGTGCAAACTCTCTGCTATGGGATTCACACCACACTTGCTTAACTTTTTTGCTAGTTACCTTGGCGAACGAAGACAGTACGTCGAGTATGCAGGGCATGACTCTAGACCCTACTATACGTTCTCTGGAGTGAGTCAAGGCACCAATATCGGGCCGTTAGAATTTATATTATTTATTAACGATTTGCCCACAGTTGTTAAAGAATCAAAGTGTCTGCTATTTGCAGATGACTTAAAGTTATTCTTGCCTGTTAAAGATGAGGCTGACTGTGATCAACTCCAGTCTGACATTAATAATGTAGTCCAATGGAGTAAATCTAATAAACTGCATTTTAATGCCAATAAGTGCTGTGTAATGAGCTACAGTCGCGCGCATGCTCCATTGCGGCATCAGTACGAGATGGACGGCGTAGTAATGCCGCGTGTCACGCAGGTACGGGACCTGGGCGTACAGATGGTGCCGGAGTTAACATTCCGCAAACACATAGTTGAGGTGTGCGGCAGGGCTTTCAGAAGCCTCGGTTTCATCCTGAGGCAATGTAAGGATTTTAGCGATACGGCTGCTGTCAAAGTTTTATATAATGCACTTGTAAGGAGCCACCTAGAAACCAGTTCAATTATTTGGAATCCTCATGAGAAAAAGTACAGCCTCATGTTGGAAAAGATCCAAAATAAATTTACGAGATTTCTGTACTTGAAACAATATGGGGTTTACCCCTTTTATCCGCTCATGTACCCAAGTCTTTTCGTCCTGGGCATGGTCGGGTATACTAGACTGGAGGTAAGAAGGGATGTCGCACTGGTCAAGTACGTGGCTAGTGTACTGATAGGGTTGTTGCACCACCCAGACGTGCTGGAAGCGCTGCGGCTGCGCGCGCCGGACGGGTGTGTGGGCGCGCGCCGCCGCCCCGCTCTCTTAGAGGTGCCGTCTGCTAGGACTAACCTCCTAAAGTTTGCCCCTTTGTCACGAGCTATACGTATTATCAATAATATAGCACAATCGGAGGATATATTTGGCCAAACACTGCCGAAATTTTTAGAAGCAGCTCAAATAATTATTGAGAGAGGTCTGGACATTACATGACATCCATGTAGGTACATACAATTATTAAGTGTTAGTTATAACATCGCCTTGGATTTGTCTGTAAAGGTGTTATAATGTAATAAATAAATAAATAAATAAAAAAAAAAATAAATAAATAAATCTTACTATGGGGACGGGCTGCAGACATCGACTCAATTTTTATTCTACAGAAAAGAGCTATCAGAGCTATTTACAATCTCCGCCGGTGCGATTCTCTAAGGGAACTGTTTAAGGATATTAACAACATGACGGTGCCTTGTCAATATATCTATGAAAACATCATGTACGTTAGAAAAAATCTTCATCTTTTTAGCAAAAGAGGCGATAGACATAATTATGTTACAAGAAATAGGGACCAATTAGTTCAACCAGGTTTCAGACTGGCTAAAGTGGCCTCTTCTTTCATGGGGTACTGTTTGAAATGTTATAATAAAATACCTCCCCAAATATTAGAACTCAATGACACGAAATTTAAATCTTGTATTAAACGCACACTATGCAGGCAAGCATATTATAAGTTGGAGGATTATATTCAAGATAAAAAAAAATGCTTGGCTCAATGCTGGTCCAGCTCCACTACCACCGGGGGTACAAATTGATTAGTTTTGAAACTATTATTACTATTCTTTAAAGTTTTTTTTTTTGAATTTGTTAAATTTGTAAAGTATTATTGTAGTTAATTATTATTGTATTTAGTATTGTATAATGTAGAAGCATTTTTTTCAAACTTTGTAAATGTGAGTACCATGGAGCTATTTTATGGTTTTTAGGTTACTATTGGATTTGTTTGACATAAATGAGCATGGCAGTTGAGAGTTTGTCATGCTCACTCAAATGTCTCCTGAAGGTGGCGCGTGTGTTGGATCATTCGGTTCCCTTCAAAATGGTTGAGCTGAGTGGTGCTAATATTCGCGTCAGGTCCGTGAACGGGCGCTGTCAGTTGAGACTGGTCATCTCTTAGCTGCCAGTTGCTATTTTAATATCTATATTTAGTTTTTATTTTTACATTATTGACATTGTTCTCACATGATAGCGACAAGAAACATGTAACAGAGATATTTGTAATTGCAAAACATGATTGAAAAGAGTGTCCATGGAGTTTCTTGCATATTCTTCTCCATAGAGATAGACTACGCTTTGGAATGTGCAATTAGCATCATTTTTTTGTGACTGACTGACTTCTTGACATTTCAAAAGTGCCTGTAAATGGTTTATTTGAAATAAATGCTTTTTTTTTATTCTTGATAGGTTCGCGCTTGACCGCTAACTCACCTGATGGAAAGCGACGATGCGGTCGACGATGGAGCGCGCTTACCTAGAAGTAACCTATTCACTCTTGACTTAAAGATTCCCGGGTTGTAGCCATCAGGAAAAACAGATTTCGGCAAGGAATTCCACTCCTTAGCTGTACGCACTACGAATGTGTTCCCAAAACGTTTTGTGCGTATAAGTGGGATGTCCACCATGTACCGGTGGCGCATTGCCGTACGCCTGGTGGTCCGATGATGGAACGGGCTAGGCGGAATTAGGTTATGCAATTCCGACGCACACTCTCCGAAATGCAACCGGTAGAAAACCGACAGGCTAGCAACTCGGCGTCGATGCTCAAGACTTTGAAGCCTCGACTCAACGAGTGCATCATTGCCAATGATCCTCCTGGCTCGCCTCTCAATTGCCTCAAGTGCATCAAGCTGGTATCGGGCAGATCCGTCCCAAAGATGAGAGTAGTACTCCATACACGATCGAACTTGCGCTTGATAAAGTTTGAGCAGCTGTTCCGGCGTGAAAAAGCTGGGAATCCTCGCGAAGGTCAGACAGTACTGTCTGACCTTCGCGAGGATTCTCAGCTTTTTTGCTGCCAGTTGAGCCTTTGCTTCGATGTATGGCCCAAAGTTGAGTGTTGACGTCAGCGTAACACCAAGGAGATCAAGGTGGTCGGTTATTGGCACGGTTACGCCCCGGAAAGTTGGAGCAGGGCTGAATTGGCTCCTTTTAGCGGAAAATAGACACGCCTGGGTTTTAGCAGCATTGAACTTGACCAAATTGGCATCGCCCCATTCAGAAACTGCCTCCAAGGACAAGTTCAAGCGCTCGACCATAGCCTCTCGGAGAGACTGGATCTGTGACCCACTAGCCTGCGCGCTGAATATGTAACTCTCAGCGACAGTGCTGTCGTCTGCATACCCAAAGGTACCGGGCTTAAGCAGATCATTTATGTGCAGCAAGAACAATGTTGCCGAGAGCACTGACCCCTGAGGGACCCCGGCATTAATGGCCATTTGACCGGACGAGCAACCATCGATGACCACTCGGATGGACCGGTCACTCAGGAAGTCTGCAATCCAAGCACACAAACCAGCAGGTAATCCGAAAGAAGGAAGCTTACTAATAAGGCTTTCGTGCCAGACCCTATCGAAAGCCTTCGAGATATCGAGGGAGACGGCAAGCGCTTCCCCGTGTTTCTCGATGGCCTCACTCCAGATGTGGATGGCATACGCTAGAAGATCACCAGTTGACCGATTTCGGCGAAAGCCGTATTGTCGGTCACTTAGGATGTCATTAGCTTCTAGGTATGCCAAGAGCTTAGTGTTGAGTACACGTTCCATAGTCTTACAGAGAATGGACGTTACTGAGATTGGCCTGTAGTTAGCTGGGTCAGCCCGACTACACTTTTTGGGCACGGGCTGTACGTTAGCTTGCTTTCATGCAATCGGCACTTTTCCAGCCTCAAATGAAAGCCTAAATAGGCGTGTCAGGATCAGAGACAGTTCAGCCTAGGCGCACACGTTCTTAGAACAATTGCCGGTATCCCGTCTGGACCGCTAGCCTTGTTCACGTCAAGGTTACGCAGCACCCTACGGACGTCCTTCTGATGGATGCGAATATCCGACATACTCGTCTCGCAACCATCAGGATTAACAGGGGGCCGCGCGTCACCAAAATCTAGACGCGAAGATTCCGCGAAGAGAGAGTCAAACAAATTTGCTCTCTCCTCAGCGGTATGGGCCAGCGACCCGTCGGGTTTCAGCAGTGGCGGTAGTGAGGGACGGCAGAAGTTCGATTCAACCGACTTAGCCAGGGACCAAAACGCCTTACTACCAGCAGGGTATGATGCGAGTTTGTTCCCGATGCGGCTAATGTGGTCGAACCGAGACCTCCGCATCACCTTCTTGCAAGACTTGGCAGCTCTGTTGAAGGCTCTCTTCTTCTGACTCACGTCACTCGCCTTATGCATACGAGCGTCGGCCCATGCCTGGTATGCCGTGTGCTTAAGCGCGTTAGCGCGATCACACTCCGCACCAAACCAAGGGCGAGCATGGCCAGACATTGTTACGTCAGAGAATTGAATGTAATACTCCATCCCCCGCCGCAACACATCTGTCACAGCATCTGCGCATGACGATGGATCATCCGAAGAAAAGCAAGTAGGCTGCCAAAGATAACATGCGAAGAAAGATCGCATGCCATCCCAATCTGCTGACTTATATCGCCAAACCCGCCTGGTGCCTCTAGGGCAGGGATCGGGCGGAGAGTAGACTGATACAGATTTCACCAGACAGTGGTCGGAACTACCTAACGGTGATGATATCGACACTGAATAGCGGTCTGGATCTGTTGTCAGCAGAAGGTCCAAGCAGTTGGCCGTGTGCGAATCAACATCCGGCACCCTCGTAGCTCCCTGGACCAGCTGGGTGAGATTTAACGCTAGCGCAATCTTTCGCGTCTCTCGACCAGCATGGTCTGTGCACCGGTATGGGAAAAGCCACTCCTGATGGTGGGCATTAAAATCCCCCAGTAACACCAGTTGTGCGGAAGGGTACCTCTGCTGAGCCGCATCCGCCGCCTCACTAAGGTACTGTGTGAGCCTGGTCGTCTCCTGATCACCACTGTGCGAACGGTAGACACAAGCATAAATAATTTTATCCATGCCTGTGTCCACCAGAGCCCAAAGCGTTGAGAACCTGGTATCTTCAAGGTTACGGAGACGCCGATAGCAGATGTCGTCCCTGACGTACAAACACACACCAGCGTGTGGTTTAAAATTGTGTTCCAGGGTAAACCCTGGGTAAGACAGGTACGACACGTCTGACGGACTTCTTATCTGCGTCTCCGAAAGGAAAAAGAGGGAAGGTTTTTCAGTCTCCAGGTGATGATGGACTGCTGCGAGATTTGAGTGCAGACCTCTAATATTGCTGAGGTGCACTTTAAGTGAGAGGGAGTGCAGCCGCTGTTTAACTTTTCTCTTTTTTAACCTTGGCATATTGAGAGTGAGGTAGGAGAGGAGAAGGAAGTGAAATGGAGTCCCATGCTGCTAACCTTCGTCACGCACTGGCAGGACAGCATCATTGGGGCACTAGTCTGGAGACTGCGGGGACGCCCGAGCCCCCCCGGAAATGACCATCGGGCCCTCTCATCTGGTCGCCAACCAGCACGATGGTGCATTCCGGGATTTTTCGTCAGTTGGCGGGGCAGCCTTTCATGTGTGGCTAGCACATTACTTGGGCCCCCAACTAACTGCGGTCGGCCAGCGGTGCATCGTGCCTCGGATCCCGCTACCCTCCGCGACTAGTCTCCCGATACGTCAATACCAGCGCGGGTCCGGCTGGTCTGCATACATTAGAACCGCCACTTCGACCCAACTCTTCTAAATTGGCTACACTGGGCATCGTACCGGAACACGGCTAGGCCGCTTGGCGGTACGTCTTTGCCCAGTGGGTGGTCACAAGCCATCGGTCGAAACCTACCACCAGTTAATGTCACCTGATTAGCACCACTCGGGGACCACGTGTAGGGCCTATCTATGGGTATTCTCCTACGGACGCGGGTGACTCAGCCCCCAAACTCAGCTTTTGAATCTTTTGAATCTTATGATTAAAATACCTTAGCCTTCCTCTAGGGGTAAATAAAAAAAATAATGCACGTGCTTAGTGCTTATGATAAAAAACTTTTTACAAAAAAAAAATAACCGACTTCACTAAAAAAACACTAAAAGGATCAAAATAACTTTAATTTCGGAAGTCGGTGTTTCTCGGTATTATTTGTATCTTATTTAACACCGACTTCCGAAATTAAAGTTATTGTGATCCTTTTAGTGTTTTTTTAGTGAAATCGGTTATTTTTTTTTTTTGTAAAAGGTTTTTATTTCACACTTTTTAGTTGCGATACACTTATAAGCAGAGGGCCTATTTCTCATGATAATTCCAATTAACCCAAACACTGCTAGGTTACGTTGTTTTATTATGAAGTTCCTGTGTCTACCTTCCACCTTCCGGCTCCATCATCAAATCAGTTCGATAGTACCTTATAGCCAAAGTGCATCTCATGATAATTCTAATCAAGCCCAAACACGGCTAGGATACATTGATTAATTACGCAGTTCCAGTGCCTACCTTCCGGCTCCATCATCATCATCAGATCACTTCGATGATACCATTTTCAACCTAACTATTCAGAACTATTCATTTATTTGTATTGTCATAGTCGCTTAAGTATCTTCATTGTGATATCTATACGAGTATGAAGTTCCGTTGACTATTTCTGGTCTTCTTCGTCAGTTCCACTTCATCAAATTTTACTTTTTGACTGTAAATGCTTAAGTTCTCGATGAAAATACATAAATCACTATATGATTGCCTATAATATTTGAGGAGTTCCCTCGACTTCGCCAAGATTCCATCATCAGATCCCGACTTGGTGACTATGGGACCATTTGGGAAGTATACCCTTTCCAACAAAAAAAGATTTTTTCAAATCGGTTGGCAAGCGACGAAGTTATGCGCGAACAAACATAAAAAAAAATAATACAAACATCCGAATTGAGAACCTCCTCCTTTTTTAGAAGTCGGTTAAAAACAGATTTTTACCGCCATGTCACAGAGTACCTTTTTATGTATAGTCGCCATGTCATAGAAAATTTTAATAGTTTTACTGGTATTTTCTTCACAAGTGTATTGAAAAACGTCGTGTGACACACGTGAGTAATTAATGATTACCGTTCTTGGCTCTCTTAAGACCCTCGCCATGGCTCGGGTCTAAATACCGCCTCGACGGTAATCACTAACATTACACACTTATATCATAATGTAGTATTAACAAATTGACATTTTGTAAAATCAATATTTAAGATTATTTGAAGATTGACACAATCTAATAATGTAGAAAATTAATAAAGACATCCAATAATAGGGGAGGGGGGGCACATTGATTCACGGGGCACATTGGTACAGTATCTATATCTCAAAACCGATAAACGCTACACAGTCCGCCCTGGCTGGAGGCTTTGATTCTTGAATCGAGGCCGCCACAGGCAAGTCCGGTTAAGCAGCCGACAACCTCCTAGGTTGACCTGCGAGAGGCCACACACACAAAAAAAAAAAAAAGCTACACAGTCACATCACTAGAATGCTCAAGGACATTCACAAGAATGACAGTTGTGACACCGCTCGCCGCCAGTTTGCCGTTGGGCCTCAACGGTCACTAACGTGTTGGAAGTGGCGTGCGCCACTGCCTACAAAAAAAATACGTGAAATGTAATTGTGTCTCAGGAGGATACTCTTAGTTGTTTTTGTTATTATTAGTTACTAAAGGTAAATAAATATAGTTATTATTGTATTTTAAAATGTTTTTGATTGCAAGATTATTATATATTTGATCAAATTAATTGTTTGTGGAAAAAGTCCTTTGGGGCACTTTGATACGGTAATGTGCGGGGTACAATGATACGTATCAATCTGCCCCTTTATTGTATTAAAGTGCCCCGTCAATAATAATAGTTTATTTTATTGTTTTTTTTCTTTCTTTCAGAAAATGGTGCGCTCGTACAAACCCAAAACTGATAGAAAAAATATCAATGAAGAAAACATTGAAGATGCAATACGTGAAGTATTGTCAAAGACTTTATCTATACGCAAAGCAGCCGACAAATATGGCATCAAAACTGCAACCCTACAACATCGCATAGAAAAAGCTAGAAAATCATTTGAAGCTACCAGAACATTATCTACAAATGAAGCATCCTCTTCATTACAAGCAGAATCTTCTTTATCACAAGCAGGTCCATCTTCACCACAAATAGCACCATCTA
This sequence comes from Mythimna impura, assembly GCA_905147345.3. Lineage (NCBI taxonomy): Eukaryota > Metazoa > Arthropoda > Insecta > Lepidoptera > Noctuidae > Mythimna > Mythimna impura. Next base: position 12,250,006 of record LR990357.1, on the reverse strand, counting down.
TGGAGATGGCACAAATAGCATCATCTTCAGCACACACTACTACCTACTGCAGCTTTATCATCACACACTGCTACAGCTACTTCATCAAACATCTATGGTTCCAAGAATACCGTTGCACAAGTTTTTTCAACCGAACAAGAAAAGGCATTGACTCAATATTTATTGAATTGCAGTAAAATGCACTACGGCCTTACATTGAAACAGTTTTTGACTTTGGCATACGAGTACGCAGAATCCTCAGGGTGTAATTATCCAAAATCCTGGAAAGAAAACAAATGCGCTGGAAAAGATTGGGCAGCTGGCTTCAGGAAGAGAAACCCAGAATTGAGTCTACGAAAACCAGAAAACACAAGCGCAGCAAGAAGCTTTGCTTTCAATAAAGCTGCTGTAGCTCAATTTCATGATAATTACGAACGCATAATGAGACAATACAATTTTACACCCGATCGAATAATAAACTTAGACGTAACAGGCATAAGCACAGTCCTTTCCACTCCTAAAGTTATTGCTGGAAGAAAACAAAGACAAGTGGGACATATAGTTTCTGCAGAACGCGGAGAGTTAGTTACTTTCTGTGGTATTATTACTGCAACTGGTTCTTCTCTTCCTCTAGTTTATGTCTTTCCAAGAGTTCACTATAAAGATCACTTCCTAAATGGTGCTCCTGATGGAAGTCTAGGGTTGGCAAAAAGAAGCGGCTGGATGACATCAGAATTGTTTATAAGAGTTTTGAAACACATTCAACGCCTTACTTCGAGCAATAAGGACAACCCAATTCTAATCATTTGTGACAACCACGAATCTCACATTTCAATAGAAGCTGTTAACTACTGTCGTGATAAAGGTATTGTTTATTTGAGTCTTCCCCCACACACGTCACACAAATTGCAACCGCTTGATGTCAGTGTGTTCGGACCCTTCAAAGGCAAATTGAAGATAGCTTTCAACGACTGGCACATTCAAAATGTTGGAAAAACTTTGACCATATACAACATTGCTGAACTGTCAAAATTAGCATATTTGGAATCATTTACACCAAAGAATATCATAGGTGGTTTTTCCAAACCTGGAATATGGCCAATTAATAAACTGGTATTTGGTGACGACGACTTTGCACCGAAAGACATTTTCAGCACAGGTTATCACGATTTGACAGATGAGAACACTCACAACACACAAGATTTACATTTTGTAGACTCAGAAACAAGTCAAAATAATGAGGTTGTTGATAGAGAACAAAATAAAACTCCTAATTTGGATGCCGATCCAGTTTCAGTGTCTGATGCTGACGATCCTCTACATGTTTCTTCATCAAAGGCTATTCTTACTCCTGAAGTAGTTAGACCTTATCCAAAAAAGGCGATTACTGACAGTGTCTTAAAAAGAAAAGGAAGAGAAAAGGGACGATCAAGAATATACACTGAAACACCAGAAAAAAATAGATTAGAAAGCTTACGTAATGAAAAGAACAGGAAAAAAGAATATATAATACAAAAAGCAGAACAGCATGCAAAAGAATTGAAAACAGCGAAAAATCTGTTGGGATTAACTGAGCCAAAAAAGAAAAAGAGAGTGACTTCTTTGCCTGCAGAAATAGATTCCGATTCTTGTCAAGATAAAGTCGTGATGACGAGTGATAGTGAAGACATTGAAATGCCGTCGGAATCGGAAGAAGAGATAATTAATGAAGAAAAGTATTTTGCGGTCTCAATCAATAAAATTGTTTTATTTCTTAATTTTAAGTAATAATACAGTTTATATTGGGTTTTTAGTCAGTTTAAATTTGCATTTCATATGGATCTAAAATACCTATCAAACTGCCCCACCCCATGTATCAAAGTGCCCCACTGGTGGGGCAGAATGATACAAAAATGTTTTTTTCTTAAAATCAGTTTATCTCTATACGTCGCCAGTTTTTGCGGTTTTTGCGTAGCCAAAATATAAGCTGACATATCAGCCAATGCACACATCAAAACAAATATTTAAATATAATGCTTTATGGTCCTCAGAAAAGAGATTGAATTTTTGTGTATCAAAGTGCCCCCCCACCCCTAAATTAATTACTAATGAAATGATGACATTAAAAATGTAATAATATTATTTTTAAATAACTTTATATAATAATGCATGCAATAATAATTTAATTTATAATTAAGAAACATAATGTTGCGGTGCCCTAGCAGGGTTAATGTAAGAACTTATATTTAATTTTTAACAACACTGTAAACGACATGAATGCAATATAAATTAAATAAGTAGTTACGTCACAAAAAAAACTTTTTTCGCGTTTCAGAAAAATCTTCATAACTCAATTCGGGAATTAAACTGTTTTCATAGGTAGGTTTTTGGGGGTCACATACCCCCAAAAACAGAGAGTAAAGCCCCACATACCTCCGTTGAAAAGGGAGGATTCTCCAACCAGACGGGTGTTATGTCTGGTGGGCTATTATTGCCCGATAGATGATTTCGGGCTGTTCTATATGTTCCTATCGCGCGGAGAACTTTGATTGCGCGATGCAGGATTAGTTCTTATGTGACGCCATAGATGTCGCTACAGGTTTGTACGGAACCCTCAGTGCGCGAATCCAACTCGCATTTACCCGGGTTTTTTTTGTAACTACTATTCCAAACAATAATATGTAGCCCAAGACCTCGCTCTTGGCGTACCAAAACACAGATCGTTAACGTGGCTCAGAAGGCTGCCCATCTTAAGTGGGACTGGGCGAAACATGTCTGCCGCATGCTGATCGAGCGGTGGGCCGGTAAAACTTAAACTTGGACCCTTGAAATCGCACGACTGACGACGGGGTCGCGGCAGACCAAGAAAGAGACGGCGGGACGACTTAGATGTCTTCATTAGAAATTGGCAAGTAGCTCAAACCCGGTAACAATGAAAGGTATGGAATGGCCTTTGCCTAGCAGTGGGACAGTATACGCTAGATATGATAATATCCGAGTGTCACTCTCACAACTAAGACGAATCTAACGACCTTTAACCTTTTAGGCTCTAGGGCGTGTCAAGGAAATATACATACATACAGACGAACTACGAAAAAACATAACCCTCCTTCTGGCGCAGTTGGGCAAATAAATTGTAAGTATTCCATTTTGTCCGCATACCTATTATAGGGCGCCAAGATAATGGCTGCACACGGGCGCCGGGCGCTCCGCTGCGAAGTGAGCTCTATCTTTTACCGACTTCAAAAAGGAGGAGGTTCTATGTTCGGCTGAATGTATTTTTATTATTTTTTATTTTTTTTTCACCGATTTCTCGGTCAATTGTGGACCGATTTTGAAAATATTTTTTTTATTGAAAGGTTATGCTTCTGAGTTGGTCCCATAGACTGAAAAGCTTTCTTCGCTGTAAACAGGCCATTCGGTACCGACCATCCACGGTGAGATGTAAGTTGTGGGAGGAACACCACTCACCACCGCCCGACTTCGTTCAATCCCAAGACAGGGGCGCCGACTTTTAGAAAACCTCATGGGTTCTCATGCTCATTTGATGAGTCGAAAAAGTGGCGAAATGTGAGAAGAGAAATGCACACTGATCGACCGACAAATAAATAAATAAATGTCCTACTTACATTGTGGCGGACTAACCCCTGTTAGGAGGTGTTGACGGTAGCGGGCGGGTTGTACCTTGCAGCTACCGAGCCCTCGGGACAGTTCAACCCGATTTTTGACGTACGCTGCCTTACCTGGTTCGCTGGTCACGTACGCCACCACGCAACCCTGAATGCGTATTTTCGATGACGACGGAGCTCGTAGGAGGACCTCAGAGTGGATACCGAAGAGAAATGAAACACGTTTTCGAATTGAAAAGGTTCTTCGAGGTTCGGCTTGAAGCTTTTCCCTAGTGTTCTTGCCTCTTCGGTGGCACGTTTTCGACTGACATCGGACCAAAAAATGGCCCGTCTTATATACCCCGCTCAGTTCTGTTAACGGGGACCGCGTATTTTGCTCTAAATTTACTTTCAATTTCGCTTCAATTTCGCCTCAGCCGAACCCTTTCTGACACCGTATTTATTTATTGTTTCACAAAACCATGACAATATATACATTAAAATGTCGGTTACAATCTCTACTTTTACATAAAACAATAATATTTCACATACATTTACACATAAAAAGTTTCTAAAACAAAAACTGTAAAATATTCTAATTCGACTACATTCATAAACACAAAACTTCTTATATCTTTTGCAATAAGATTCTAATTAGGATTCTATTTGTTATAACATAATTTTCTAGTCAGATCCTAACTAATTACATAATGTTCTTGCTAATTAGTCATCAAATAAAAAGTCTTATTTTCAAATTCTAATTACGTAAAAGATCACGAACATTTTAGAATTTCAACTTTAAATCAGTTCCTAAAAGACCATGGGGATATTCTTGTGCCACATCTTTAATATGTGTCTAGAGAAGGGTAGATTTCCCAGAGCTCTCAAAAAATCACAGATACGACCAATACACAAGGGTGGGTCCAGGGACTGTGTCAAGAACTTTCGGCCTATTTCTATTCTGCCTTCACTGTCAAAAATTCTGGAAAAAAATATTAACTGCCGTTTAATAAATTATCTGGAAGGCAATCACATTTTATCAGATAACCAATTTGGTTTCCGACGTGGTAAATCTACTGATGACGCAGTTAGTAGTTTAACGGACTTTATAACCTCAAATCTTGATAAAGGTAATAAGTGTATCACAATATTTCTAGATCTAGCTAAGGCCTTTGACACAGTTTCTGTTCCGATCCTTGTACATAAACTGGAAAAAAATGGCATCAGGGGTCATCAACTTAGCTTATTGACCGATTATCTGTCAGATAGGACTCAATGTGTCAAGGTGGGTCCGTTCATTAGTACTGATCTTCCAGTAACCTACGGCGTGCCGCAGGGTACTATCCTGGGGCCTACCCTTTTTCTCGTGTATATAAACGACCTCTTTTATATCTAAACTCATTCCATGGTAAAATAATCACATATGCAGATGACACTGCCCTCATTTTCGTTGCTAAAACATGGAATAAAACTTACCAGCTAGCACAATGGGGTTTTGATTTGGTGAAGACGTGGCTTTTTTTTTTATTAATGATAGGCTCGCGTTTGACCACCATCTCACCTGATGGTAAGCGATGAAGTGGTCGACGATGGAGCACGCTTGCCTAGAAGTAGCCTATTCACTCTTGACTTAAAGACCCCTAAGTTGTAGCTATCTGGAAACACAGACTCCGGCAAGGAATTCCACTCCTTGGCTGTACGTATAATAAATGTGTTCTTAAAACGTTTTGTGCGTATGGGTGGAATTTCTACCATGTACCGGTGGCGCAACGCCGTACTTCTAGTGGTCCGATGATGGAACGGACTTGGCGGAATTAGATTGTGCAATTCCAGAGCACACTCCCCGAAATGTAAACGATAGAAAACCGACAGGCTAGCAACTCGGCGGCGATGCCCAAGGCTTTGGAGCTTCGACTCAACAAGTGCATCATTGCCGATGATCCTCTTGGCTCGCCTCTCAATCGACTTCAGCGCATCAAGCTGGTATTTGGCAGACCCGTCCCAAAGATGAGAGCAGTACTCCATACACGATCGTACTTGCGCTTGATAAAGGTTGAGCAGCTGTTCTGGCGTGAAGTACCGTCTCACCTTTGCTAAGATCCCCAATTTTTTGGCAGCCAGTTGAGCCTTTGCCTCGATGTATGAGCCGAAATTGAGAGTAGACGACAGCGTAACCCCAAGAAGCTCAAGGTGGTCGGTTATAGGCACGGTCAAACCTCGGAAAGATGGAGCCAGTTGGAATTGACTCCGTTTAGCGGAAAAAAGACACGCTTGGGTTTTAGTTGCATTGAACTTGACCAGATTGGCATCGCCCCAATCGGAAACCGCCTTCAAGGACGAGTTCAAGCGTTCAACCATAGCCTCTCGGGATGACTGGATCTGTGACCCACTAGCACGTGCGTCTGACACATATCTCTCGGCAACAGTGCTGTCGTCTGCATACCCAAAGATACCGGGTTTAAGTAAGTCATTTATGTGCAGCAAAAACAGTGTTGCCGAGAGTACCGACCCCTGAGGGACCCCGGCATTAATATCCATTTGACCGGACGAGTAGCCATCAACAACCACTCGGATGGATCAATCCCTCAAGAAGTCTGCGATCCAATCACACAGACCAGTGGGTAGGCCGATTATGATGATGATTTTATGATAATGTACTTACTCTAAATGTAGATAAAACGAAATACCTGACTTTCTCAATCCGTGACTCATCACAAATCAATCTAGATCTAATTGCACATAACTGCTCCTCTGAAGCTTTGTTTGATGCGAAATGTTCATGTAAACCGTTGGAACGTGCAAAGACAATTAAATATTTGGGAGTAATTATTGATGATAACTTTAGCTTTAAAGCTCACATTCAAGTACTCAGTAAGAGAATTCGTAAGCTTATCTACGTTTTTAAAACACTGAGGCATGTAGTCACCCCTATAGTCCTAAAACAAATTTATTTTGCACTCTGTCAGTCACTGATTGTCGTCAATTACGTTTTAGTGACGAATATCTGAACCTAAATACCTGTATTTTATTAGCCTAGGTACGTTATGATGTTGATATAACGACCGCAGTAAAAACTATACACACACACACGTCGACAACACTGGAATGCAATATAATATAGGTACACTGAACAATTGGTCAATTAGAATATAGGTACACACATGCACTGGTAAATATGAAGTTCGCTCACCGATTTACTGCCAGCTCCGACCCTCAGGTCTAAGTGCCACCGGCGCGCGCGCTCCCTGACCGGCACCGCGCGCTATCCCCTCTTCTCTGACATCACGCCATATTTTTACTAATTATATTTATTATCTGTACTTCTGTAGAATACCTGTATAGGCTATATTATGACTTCGCATTCGCGACACTCCCGCCCAAAGGAAGAGATAATTAAAAAACCTGAGCTATAAAAATAACTGTTTAATCAAGATCACAACAATATTACAACTCTACTGATTTTCAGGGTGATGACAAACTATAACATTGACATGACAGTTCTGATTACCACCATTAATGTACACAACTGACTCCAACCGATTACAACTTATTATAACTGACTGTTGCCAGATGATTTTAAATCAACTCTGATTATCACTGATTTTATTGAAACAATCTGTTCATCAACTGGGATGTCCACTGTTTAACTCTTCTTTTGTCTTGTCTGCTGATGCTCTGATTGGTCGTCTACTGGTGTCTAGTACTGGCTGAACTATGGGTGTATCATTGATAACTGATTCATCATTTTGAGTACTCGAGACTCGTCTTCCGACTCTGACTATGACTCTGACTCAGACTTTTAACTCTGACTCTGACCTTTGGCTAACTCTGATTTTGGACATTGACTCTGACATTGAATCTGATTCTAACATTGTCTCAGACATTGAGTCTGACTTGAATTTTATATTGATTCTTACATTGACTCTGACTATGATTCTTACATTGACTCTGACTATGATTCTTACATTGACTCTGACTATGATTCTGACTCTGACTAGGATTCTGACTCTGACTATGATTCTGACTCTAACTCTGACTCTGACTATGATTCTGACTCTAACTCTGACTATGATTCTGATTCTGACTCTGACTATGATTCTGACTCTGACTATGATTCTGACTCTGACTCTGACCTAGTTTTTTTTTTTTTTTAATGTAGAACACAATTTCAATCCACCCACATTATTTTATTTTTTAGAATTGAATAAAGAATTATTCCCAAACTATAATAATGAGATCCCAGCATCTCCACCATGTCGTCAATTACGTTTTAGTGACGAATATCTGAACCTAAATACCTGTATTTTATTAGCCTAGGTACGTTATGATGTTGATATAACGACCGCAGTAATTACGTCCTCGGAGTTTTCACTAAACACACACACGTGTGCGTCGGTCTAATGTAATTGTAGCTTGAATAACCGTAACTGAATTATCATCGCAATGATATCGAGGGCGTCACCCCCCAAAGTGGCCTCCTACCTCCCCTTATAGCCACCCCGAGCCTCGCATCTGAGAATTGCTCTGATTTGGTATTATTTCTGAATCTAATCGCTGTAAAAACTATACACACACACACGTCGACAACACTGGAATGCAATATAATATAGGTACACTGAACAATTGGTCAATTAGAATATAGGTACACACATAAACTGGTAAATATGAAGTTCGCTCACCGATTTACTGCCAGCTCCGACCCTCAGGTCCAAGTGCCACCGGCGCGCGCGCTCCCTGACCGGCACCGCGCGCTATCCCCTCTTCTCTGACATCACGCCATATTTTTACTAATTATATTTATTATCTGTAGACTACCTGTATAGGCTATATTATGACTTCGCATTCGCGACACTGATCACATACTGCATTTCGTCCTGGGGTGGTGCGCCAAAGACTGTAATAAAGCAACTTGAGGTATCACAAAGAACTATATTAAAACTTAGTACCTTTAAACCTTTTCGTTACCCTACCGCACTACTTTACGAATACTGCGAGGTCCTGTCAGTTAGCCAACTATTTGTCGCAAGCATTATTGCTAAACAGCATGCTAACTTGGAATACGATCAGAGTCTGTTAACAAGGCGGAGAGGTTTGCCAGTTTGTAAGAGGATATCACACTCAAGAACCACTTTTATTCATAGATTTTTCCCATTTCTGGGCCCATTTCTGTATGACAAAGTTAATAAAATTCTTTCAATCTATTCGTTGAATAAATTGACACTAAGAAAAACAGTATCTGAATGGCTTTGGAAATTAACATACGATCAGACTGAAGAATTGCTGACCATATTAAAGTAGTGATGTTGGATGGTATCAACTATTATCTAAGTATGCCAAGAATCCAATGCTTGAATGTATTTAATTTAAACTTTACACACCCTCTGACACACATACACTCACCCTGTTTACCGTATGTATACGGTAAACAGGGTGAGTGTATGTGTGTCAGAGGACAGTTACACCTATTATTAAAACATTTTATTTTTATTTTTATCTTGTGCTTTTTTCTTTTACTTTTGTTTATAATACCAAAACATAATTTGATACAATAATTGATACCATTTGCTCATGAGCTGATACTAGAAGACCCAGTTCCAGGGCTTGACGCGCTGCATGCCGAAATACAGGCTCCAAGCCTAGTTCGGCAGCACATGTTAATTTAGTCACAATTTTTATGTATTGCAACAATATTATAATTATGAGCACAGACAAATTGTGTAATGTGTATTATTTGGTGTAATAAATGATTATTATTATTATTATTTCGTTTATTCATTATTTTATCATACAAATTATATTTTTAAATATTTCAATAAAAAAAAATACCTTTATAATATAAAAAATAGTGTCCCACCGGTATCGGGAACAGGGTCCAAGCTAGTTCAGGGCTCCAGAAAAAGGAACCACCTAACAATACGAGCCGTGTCCAGGAGTACCGCTTTCTGAATCAAGCCCTTGATCCAGTCGCCTAACGCGAGCCTCCTAAGGTGTTGGTTGAGGCTCTTGGCTATTAAGCCATTGCCCGACACGACTATCGGTACAATGATCGCCGAGTCCACATCCCACATGTCGACAACCTCGCGAGCCAAGTCAATATACTTGATTTGTTTATCTTTCTCAGCTTTCACGAGGTTCTCGTCATGCGGTACGAATATGTCAACAATCATTGCACGCCTCTCGCTTCGGTCCACCACCACTATATCAGGCTTATTGGCTACAATAGTCCTGTCAGTGATGATGGACCGATCCCAGTACAAAGTGATATGACCATTATCAAGAACTGGATCGGGCTCGTACCTATAGTACGGCACTTCCGATTCTACAAGAAAGTATTTCAGAGCAAGTTGCTGATGGATAATCCTGGCTACAAGGTTGTGTCTATGCAAGTACTCTCCGTTAGCTAGGCGAGAACAACCAGAGATAATGTGACGAATTGATTCTCCCGGACGGTGACATGCCCGACATAATATGTCAACCATGCCGTCCTTCACAATAAATCTCCGGTAGTTATTCGTCATGATAACTTCGTCCATAAAATAATTGCACAGACAAAACCTTCGGTTTCCCCAAAGAGTTCACCGGAACGCAGCCAGGCTACGGACGCCAATTGGTCTACATCGGGCCCGTGAAGGGCCCGGAAAAAGCGTCCGTGAAGTTCCTTGCTCTGCTATACTTCCCTGCGATCGTTAGTGTCAAGCACTACCGGTTTGCGCCAGTTCTCATTAGCCAGGGAGAGCAGGGTAAGTCCCTTGTCCACTGCCACTACATCTCGATGCAGACCCACGTCGGCAGCTAGGAAATATTCCCTGAGACTGCATACCTCGCGGTTGTGTAGGGTCTTAGCATTTAAAAAACCTCGACCCTCACACTTTCGCGGGATATACAATCTCATCACCGACGATCGTGGGTGATGCATTCGGTATGCAGTCAGCAGTGTGCGGACCCTCCTATCCAGGGCCTCAAGTTCCGTTTGTGTCCATTTGAGTACGCCGAAAGAGTACATCAATACCGGCATGACCCAACCGTCGAAGGCGCGCACCTTGTTTCCGCCTGAAAGAAGGCTATTGAATACCTTCTTCAGGCGTCCAAAGAAACGCTCCTTCAATGATTGCTTCATGTCAGTGATATTGATGCTTAGTGCTTCCGACATACCCAAATACTTATAGGTATCGGTTGGAGAGAGGGATCTCAGGTTTATGGAATCTGGTTGCGCCTATATCGCTTGGTAATTGCCGCGTAAAAATTAGTTCCGTAATTAGCCGCATAGAATTAAATACCGCGTTTTGTTTGTGTGACAACTTGCAACACTTCCCATTTTGCATCCCTTTCCTGCACAACCTCGGGAGAAAGAGATGGCAGATAGACTCGCTCGGAATCGCTCGCAACACTAAGACCGTCCCGCGCATTTTACAAGAAAAATTGGTTATTGTAGAACTTATTCGCTAAAGACTCTAAAACCGCTAACGCTTTGTGCTTGAGAACTGTGCAGTGTTCAGTGAGTGTTATATTTCCTCGTCACTGGAGCAGGAGTCGCGAAATCCAGAGAACGCCGGCCGTCTGACACATGGACACGTGGAGTTCAAAAGGTTAGTGCAATTTCCTCCCATATACGAGCTGTTTTTCTCTGCTTCCTAATCCTAAACTGCTACAATAAGATCCATCTACTGCAAGGTGTCAAGTACATTATCTGAGAAACGCTAATCCGCAAAATACAGTCCACTTCCAATATTAGTAGTATATGCGCATCCATTTTCTTTGGTCCATACGAGTAGGATCGTATATGGGAAAATCATTTTCTTGTAATTTCGCATTTTAGTATTTATTCCATAGGGAATAAACGCAACGCGCCTATTTACCTAGTTATAATAGTAGAAAAACCGCATCTAGGCATTTAGGTACAGAACTATACGTTATTTCGTTCGTATAGTTATAGTTAGTTTCGGTACGTCGTCGACCATACCGCATATATTTACGTAAATACCTACATATAACTCCATTTGTAATAGCATTAGACAGAAGTTAAAAAAGGTTATTTTTAATGCACACTTTTTAGCAAAAATACAATAAACTTTTTACAGTTACGATTGACGCCAAATTTATTAAAATCGATTTATATACCAGCTGTCACACTTAATTGCAATCATTTTAACAATTTATCATATGAAATTAAATGGCTTTCATTTAGCTACATTATTTCATTCCAATTTAAAATGACAGTGTCAATGCTAAAAACCTAAAAGAAGCAGAGATGAACAATACTGGAACGGTTTTCGTTTTACTATAACCCTACCAAATGTAAAATGTCTAATAATCACTTCATAAGCTCTGACAGCCGGGTTTTTCTAATTTTAGCGGATTACGTCGTCTGTGAAATTGACGTAAATATTTTTTTCTGTGATTGTCTTCATAAATGTCATTCACTTGTGAATACTTGTGAATGCTGCGACTTAGTTAATCCCAAATTTTCGTGATTTTGTTTTTATATGTTACTGGTTTTCCTTTGTTATTGTTTTGTTATCAGTGTTGTTATTGTTTTGTTATCAGTATTGTTATTGGGTTGTTTGTACAAATCGTTACGTTTTGTTAAACTATGGGTGATCCCGGTGCGGGCCCGAGTGGCTTACAACAACTTAAAATTTCTGAGTCTGACCGAAGCCAACGGCGAAATAAACGTGGTCCAAATGTTGACCCCGACGACACAATAATGTCTCCTAAGAAGAAGAGAATGAAACAAATTGCACTTCGTGCTGTAGAAAAGCAAACCGTGATAAATATTTTCAAGCAATTTAAGGAGTCCTGGCCTGCAGATACTCCTCGTTATAAGACTGAGATGATAAATAAAACTGCAGAAGTTGCCGGTAAGGATGATTCATAAAATTATTACTATAAAAATATTTGAAAGAATTGAAAGTAGGTAACATGTATTATGACAAAACAGATATTTTACTTATTATTTACAGGTGTATCTAGGGCTACTGTGTACAATATACTCAAAGAGTACAACATAAAAGGTCGCCTGCAATCTCCCCCTCGCCAACGGAAGCACATGAAACGTAATGATTTTGATGACATCACGTTCAGTGGAATACGCAGGAAAATTCATTCTTTCTTCTTTAAGCTGTTGATCCCCGCACGACCGCCGGCGTTCGTGCGCCATTGTCTTACTATTGTGTCTCTAATTACGCTACTCCAAAAGTTAATAATGAGTTGCCCACCTTGGATAAGATACTTGAAGCAGTAAACAGTGACGATTCTCTGCCAGATTTTAAGAGAAGCAGTCTATATAAAATAATTAAAGAAATATTAAAGTTCACTTATATCAAACGGAGCAGAAAAAGTGCACTCATAGACAAGCAGGAGATTGTCCTATGGAGAGTAAAATATCTTCATGAAATAAAAAGGCTAAGGAATGAAGGAAGAAAAATATATTATTTAGATGAGACTTGGCTAAATGAAGGTACAGTACTTCTAAATATCTTAACAGTTTTTTATGCACCAATCAGTATATGGAGGAGGTCATAGACTGATTGGTGCATATAATTAATCATTATTACTTTTATGTATTTTAATATGATTAATTATAAAGTTAAATAGGAGGAAAGTGCAACATTATTTCATGTTTGTTTTGTAAAAATTGTATTTAAACCTTTTATCATAACAGGTCACACAAAAAGCCTAGTATGGCATGACACCACTATTGAGTCTTCAAAACAAGCACATCGGGAAGGTCTATCCACTGGTTTAAAGAACCCAACGGGAAAAGGAAGGCGGCTTATAATTGGGCATATTGGTACGAGTATGTACTTGATTTACTTGCATTCATTAGTTTTTAATATATTTTGTGGACTGCCCTGACCATTAGCAAATGAACACCCCATTGTTATTAACTATTAATTAAGTAATAAAACATTGCATTGCAAAGCGAACTTTTAAAGTTATAAATGTTGTTGTTACTTTTTTATAGTAGAAATGAGAACTATTTCCAGCAATGAAATTTTATAGGGGGTACGGAATAATTGACTTGTATTTATTTTATTTCACAGGATCGACTGAAGGGTTTTTAAAGGATGCTGCATTAATATTTGATGCAAAGAAAGGTGATGGAGACTACCACTCCGAAATGGACGCCTTCAACTTTGAAAAGTGGTTCAAATTAATTTTAAATAAAATTGAGAGTGGCGCTGTAATTGTTATGGACAATGCGCCATACCACTCAAGGAAACTGGAGAAGCTGCCAACTACAGCCACACGAAAGGCAGATATACAGGAATGGTTAAAAAGCAAAAATATTCCTTTTAATGAAAACGATCTTAGGGCAACTTTATTAGAAAAAGTAAAAATACAAAAACATTTATACCAAAAGTTTGTTGTAGATGAGATGGCTAGAAAGAAGGGTATTTCAGTATTGCGCCTTCCACCCTACCACTGCGAGCTCAATCCTATAGAACTAATATGGGCTCAAATGAAGGGGTATGTGGCCCAACATAATAAAACTTTTAAATTGAACGAGGTGAAACAATTACTATAGTATTACGCCAGAACGATGGCAGTCTTGCGTTGCTCATGCAATTAAAGAAGAGGAAAAGTTTTGCCAACTTGATGGCATAATGGATGATGTAGTAGAAAGATTTATAATTAACGTCGGTGAAACTTCTTCATCTTCATCATCTGATGATAGTGACTAAATTCTTTGATGAAGACGAAGAAGTTTCACCAACTATAGTGTGTTGTAAGTAATTTTCATTAAAATATTGTTAAAACATGACTTTTATTTCCTTTAATCTTAATTATATTTAAATCATCATGATGTGATTGGTTGTGTGATGATGATATTATTAATAAATAAAGCATAATTTTAAAGAAATTCCTTTATTTCGTTTATCTAAGTATTTAGAACTGTCTTAGATCTATCAGTTATCTTAACTTTGAAATAAAATGTTTTGCATTCCTGCTTCTACGAGCCTCTTTTTTCTAATGCTATAATATATATAAAACGTTCGCATTTTTTGTTAAATTCATTCGGAAGCCCTATAAATTATATGTAGGTAGACGCAAATAAAAAATACCCGTTCAATGTTGAACTAGTAGGTACTTGTTTGTTCGTTCGGTCGTTCCTACAAATGAACCATAGATTAAACATTAGTAAACGACGTGAATGACATATTTGGGTAATTTTGTGTAATATTCACTCATCGATTTGTGTTGTTCCGTTCGTTCGCATAGACATTCATTTACTTATGTCTAAAGTTGTTTATGATTATTACCGCATCGCTATCTGTTATCTGTCGCTTACTTATAACTCATTTGTATTTATTGTAGTGTATTATTGAATACGTATAATAAATCAAGATGTCTCTTAAAGGTAGTAAGGTTAGTACTGATATTAAAGTTCAGTTGAAACTTTTATACGCCAAATGGGACGCGCTATTCTCACGTGTACAATCAACTTGTGATAGTGCACTACAAACCTCTGATCTGGCGACCAGAGATGCTTTCTTGTGTTCTATGGAAATCCTAGATAGTTTACGCGCGGATTTTGAATCCGTAATTCATAACATAAATGCTTTAGAGTTGGAGTCAAATCCTGATTACTGTGTGAGTTATCAGGCATTGTCGTCCTTTGATGATTTGTATTGTCGAATCAAACGTATCGCTAGGAGTTTGGAGACGCCACCCTGCACGGGCGATCTATCCAACCCCCCGCGCGATTGGCCGCGATTGCCGCCAATTCAAATACCTGAATTTAATGGTGACATTCGAAATTGGAATTTATTTATCGATAGTTTCGAAAATATAATAAGTACATAGGAACACATCGCTGACAGATCACGAGAGATTATATTATCTTGTAGAAAAATTAACCGATAAGGCTAAAGCTATTTGTGCTGGAATCACCTTTAGTGCCGAAAATTATACTTTAATTTTGAATACTTTAAAAACAAAATATGAAGATAAACGTTTGGTAGCAACTAGCAACCGCATATTTGGATCAATTATACGAATTGAAAGGTTTTTCTGTTTGTAATGATCATAATTTAGAGAAGTTCTTAAATATTTTCGCATCATCTGTTCGTGCAGTAAAGAACCTAAAGGTCGATGACCTCTGTGACTTTTTGTTTTTGTATATCGGTTTAAAGAAATTAGATTTTGAAACTGTTCGTCTATTTGAGACGACTCAACGCGGTAACAATATGCCTAAATTTGACGATTTAGAAACTTTTATTCGCGATCATATTAAAGTATTGCAGCGCACGTCGGCTAGGCATGAGGTTACGAATAGGGTGAGCTCCCATCGCCGTATGGATGCATCATCGAAGTCAGTCAAGACTGCACATGCGCTAGTTAACACCGCACCAACACCTGACTGTTCCCTGTGTAAGGGTAGCCATACACAGTTGTACAAGTGTTTGGGATTTCAAAGGTTATCGCCTAGTGATCGTTACAAGTTTGTTCGCACTAATAATTTATGTTTTAATTGTCTAAGTGACAAACATCTGGTTACGTCATGTAACAGTGGTGTTAGTTGTCGTAAGTGCCCAGCTAGACATCATACCTTATTACATTTTGAGAATAGTAAACTGCCATCGCAGCCGCAGCCCGCGCAGATGCGCGACGCTGGTGACCCGGGGCCTGCTGCGAACGACGTAACATTGTGTTCGCTTTCCGCCACTAGTTCTGCGTTTACTACCGTTTTACTTGCGACTCCGCAAGTTATTATTGTAGATGCCTTTGGCAAACCGCGTACTGTACGAGCGCTAGTAGATGGCGCTTCCCAAAGTAATTTTATTACTCGGGATTGTTGTCAACGCCTTGGTTTTAGTTTTAATAATTGGTCATCCCGTTCAGTAGTGAAGCACCACAGCACAGATCAGCCACTCACGGGTCTATTATAATAATATTTAGCTCACGTTTTAATCCTGATGTTTCGTTTGAAATGGATTCGCTAGTCGCAGATAAGATTACGGAATGGTTGCCCACGGTCCCGGTTGACACGTCCTCGCTGACGGAGTTTAAGAACTTGCAGTTAGCAGACGAGAATTACGCTGTTCCTGGAGATATCGATCTGTTGATCGGTGCTTCGATTCTCCCGCATCTCCAGTTATCACGTAAAATTCAAGGTCTTCCGACGTACCCCGCTCCACACGCACTGGAAACAGTTCTCGGTTTTGTTATAGTTGGCTCCGCTCCCGCTTGTATAGATAGTTACTCGACTGTGTCGCACTGTAGCACTGTCGAGCCGCCGCTGGAGTCTACCATCCGCAGGTTCTGGGAAATTGAAGAGGTCAATGTCCCGCCTATACTCAGCCCTGAAGATCAGGTCACTAGGAGATTTATAGTCGCACGACTACTCGTGATAAAGATGGTCGTTATGTTGTCGCGCTCCCGTTCAAGGGTGATATTTTTTCACTAGGTAGCTCCCGCGCCTCCGCAGAAAAACGCTTTCTTTGTTTGGAACGTAAGATGCAGACTCCTAACTGCGTGCGGTTATGGATGGTAGTGCTAAAACTAGTACTTCCATATCGCTCAATGATATTTTGTATTGTGGTCAAAACCTCCAGGGTAACTTATTTGACATAATAGTAAATTTGTGCTTGTTTGCTATTGCGCTGTCTGCTGATATTCGGCAAATGTTTCTTTGTATTGGAATTAGGGAATGTGACCGCAGATTCCTACGCTTCTTGTATAGATTTTCGCCGCAGGAACCTTTGAAGGTTTACGAATTCAATCATGTTAAGTTGTGGGCTCGCTATAGGAAAGAGCTTCCAATGCTCGATCAGATTCAGAATCCTCGCCATGTTGGTATTATACTCTGTAAGGCTCTCAACAAGACTATACAGACTAACCTATCGTTTACTAAAGTGAAAGAATTAACACAACGTAGCAGTCGCCGGGCTAGTTTTCTGGTCTTACCAAAGATGAGAACTAAGTTCGGTAAAAAAAAAATAACTTTTGAAGGAGCACAGTTGTATAAAAAATACGGGCCATTTATAAAAAAATGTACGCTCATTCGATGCATTCAAGAACCAACTAGCACAATATGTAAGAAACAATTATAAAATAACTACTTAAAGACTGAATGCATTGGATGAGTTTAATAACTTACGTAGGTACGCGGTGACGAACCCTTGTTATTATAATTTGATATAAGGAAAAATCGTTCTCAAGTAAGTGACTTTGTGTCTTTTTTGAGAAATAAATATCTTTAAACCTATACCAGGCAGTGTTGTTAATGTGGTAGGTTTCGCAGACGCTAGTGAGAGGGCTTACGGGGGAGTAATTTATTTTCAGGTCCAGAATGGCGACAACATTTCAGTTTTCCTCATTAGCGCAAAATCCAAGGTATCTCCTCGTAAGGTCATACGAGTATCTCTTGCTCGTCTCGAACTTTGTGCCCTTCTCTTGTTAGTTCAATTGATTACATCATTCTATAGTTAAAGCTTGCCGTTCTCGCATTAATATAGATAGAATTGTAGCTTTTTCAGACTCAACCGTTGCTCTATGTTGGGCACACTCTTCTCCCCATCGATGGGGCACGTTTGTCGCAAATAGGGTGGCAAAGATTCAATCTGAATTGCCATCGGAAAAAATATTCCACGTCGCTGGGACAGACAACCCAGCTGATTGTCTCTCACGTGGTTTGCTTCCCTCGCAAATCTTAAATCATCCGCTTTGGTTTCGCGGCCCTCCCTGGATTCATACCACTCCTGTCAAGTGGCCGAGTACTCCATTTAGTCCCGCTACTGTTTCAGAACCACCCGAGGAAAAGAAACATACGTTTGTGGTCTCAGTTCCACGTGAAGAGTCAGTTATTTTTAACCGACTTCAAAAAAAAGGAGGAGGTTATCAATTCGGTTGTATTTTTTTTTTACCATTTTTTTTTTATGTTTGTTACCACAGAACTGCGTCGTTTATGGACCGATTTGCAAAAAAAATTTTTCCCT
This sequence comes from Mythimna impura, assembly GCA_905147345.3. NCBI lineage: Eukaryota > Metazoa > Arthropoda > Insecta > Lepidoptera > Noctuidae > Mythimna > Mythimna impura. The sequence goes on along the minus strand of LR990357.1, from coordinate 12,231,498 downwards.
TTATAGGATATGCTTCCAGATTGGTCCCATTTTTTTCAAAATCCAGTTCTGATGATGGAATCCATGAGGAATCGAGGGAACTCCTCAAAAATTATAGGCAACCCTATGGTAATTTTAGTATTTTCATCAAGAACTTAAGCATTTACAGTCAAAAAGTAACATTTGATGAAGTGGAACTGATGAAGAAGACCAGAAATGGTCAACGGAACTTCATACTCAAATAGATATCACAATGAAGATAGAGTTAAGCGACTATGACAATACAAATAAATGAATGATTCTGAATAGTTACGTTGAAAATGGTATCATCGAAGTGATCTGTTGATGATGATGGAGCCGGAAGGTAGGCACTGGAACTCCGTAATTAATCAATGTAACCTAGCCGTGTTTGGACTTATTAGAATTGTCGTGAGATGCTCCTTGGCTATAAGGTACTATCGAACTGATCTGATGATGGAGCCGGAAGGAGGAAGGTAGACACAGGAACTTTATAATAAAACAATGTAACCTAGCAGTATTTGGGTTAATTGGAATTGTCATGAGTAATAGGCACTCTGTTTATAAGTGTATCGCAACTAAAAAGTTTTTTAGTTAGTTTTTTAGTTAGTTAAATAAGAAACAAACAATACCGAGAAACACCGACTTCCGAAATTAAAGTTATTTTGATACTTTTAGTGTGTTTTTTTTAGTGAAGTAGGTTATTTTTTTTTTGTAAAAAGTTTTTATGTTATTGTCTAATCGAGTCTCGTCTTGGTCGAGGCTATTACACTGCGTAGTTTATGTCTTAAGATTTTTAAAATTATTGCCATCGCATGGTTCTATAACCGCAGCTGATTTAGATAGAGCTGAATCAGTCATACTTCGAGAGTTACAGAGGTTTTATTTCTCGGTAGAATTTCGTAGTTTATTTTTTTATTTTTTATTTTTTTTTTATTCTTTATTTTAAATGGAAGCGTTGATACAGTCAGTACCTTTCATTATTACTCTCTTCTAATTTTCTAAAGCGATCATGTAACGCAGGTAACACAGTAGGTACAGTCAATACCCTGTAGTATTGACTGTACTCTTATCTAAGCGATGCATTGTAGTTATTGGCAACCACACGAACGAAGTTGGGGGCATAGCTAGTTTATCGAATAATTCAAAGCCATTTTTATTAAAAGGGCTTACAGTGAGTGGAAGACGACCTTTGTTTAATAAAATCTTACTATACTAACTTAGTTAACTAATCAAAATAAATAGTGCAAGCAATCTTTATTTTAATACAACTAGTAACTTCTCTGTATCTTCATAGGACAATTTTTGTAGAGCTTCCTTGAGAGACTTCTTACAATTTACGTAATTTAGGGAATAAATGCTTGCTTTCGCATTCAGTCTATTATTAAGAAGAGGTCCCAGAAAAACATAAAATTTGGGTGTGAAAGCATGTTTTGTACTTTTTGTGGGACAAACTATATCTTTCCGTCTCTTTTTAGTAAGCTCAGTGCTGTAATGGAGGGCTGTATGCTGTTTTAGTACAGTGCTCAATATAAATAACTGTCGGACTGTTAGTACTTCACAAGTTTTATAGAGGAGGTTAGTGGGAAAAAGAAAAGGGCGGCAAGTAGCCACCTTGAGAATCGCTCTTTGGGCTCTTTCAATCGGTAGTAACAAAGTTTTACCCGCTCCACCCCATGAGGTAATGGCTTAAGTCAATATTGACTGACATAGAGCAAAGTAAACTTGCCTAATAATTTTAATGTCTGCAATATATCGTAACTTTCAGTAGTTTAGAATCACATAAACCTTGTAGTCGCGTACTTCAACATTTGAAACCGTTTCTGCAAGACGGACTCATTCGAGTGGGTGGCCGCCTGCGAAATGCTAAGTTAGAATTTGAACAAATGCATCCCGTAGTTCTACCACGCAAGGATCGCGTTTTAGATTTGTTAGTAGATTATCACCATAAGGTGAATTGTCACGCTGGTCCCGATTTGTTGATGTCTATTCTTCGACAGAAGTACTGGATACTTTCCGCTCGCAATTTGATTCGCGCTAGAGTGCACAGATGTGTGCCCTGTTTTAAGCTTCGCCCGCGTTTCACTGCGCCTGAGATGGCCGATCATCGCTCTTGTCGTGTTGTACAGTCGGTGAAAGCTTTCGTACATACTGGTACGGACTATGCTGGACCGTTTAAGGTCACTATCGCACGCGGTCGTGGTATACGCTCCACAAAGGCATACGTTTGTCTATTTATTTGTATGACAACTCGTGCGGTTCACGTAGAGTTTACCGGTGATTTAAGCACGCAAAGTTTTATGTCCGCATTTAAACGATTTTTATCCCGCCGTGGTCCCGTTAAGCGCTTATACTCTGACAATGGTACGAATTATGTTGGAGCACGACGCAGTATTTCGGAACTTCACGCATTCTTATGCTCCAAGTATTACCAAAGTGAATTCGCCCATGTCTTAGCTGAAAATTGCATTGAATGGTGTTTTAATACGCCAGCGGCTAGTCATTTTGGTAGTAATTGGGAGGCGAATATTAAAAGTCTTAAGTCTCACCTGTTTCATGTCATAGGCGAAGAGGTTCTGTCCTACGAGGAGTTGAGTACCGTACTCGCTCAGGTAGAGGCATTAATGAATATACGTCCGTTGTGTCGGACTTTGTCTAGTGATCCGTCGGAGCCGCTAGCGTTGACGCCGGCTCACTTCTTGACGACAACTCCGCTTAAATATTTTCCCGCATTAGATGTCGAGAGTGACAAACTGCATATCCAGTCGCGTCACGCTCTGCTGGATGGCTTGGTTCAGTCCTTTTGGAAGCGATGGAGAACAGACTATCTGCATAAGCTGCAGTCGCGTCGAAAGTGGAACACTCCTTCAGACCCAGTCAATGTCGGTACTGTGATGATACTGAAGACTGAGAGTGCGCCTCCTCTGCACTGGCCCCTTGGTGTGGTGGAAGAAGTTTTTCCGGGTTCTAACGGAATAACGCGAGTCGTAAGAGTTAGAACCGCAACTGGGTCGTACCTACGTCCAGTTATTCGCCTCTGTCCTCTGCCTAATCAGCAGTAGTAACATAGATAGTTTGGGTTTATCGATACCTAGTATCGACGCTATAGTTGATAGTTTAGTTATAGTAGTAGAGTTTAGTTTCGCCGTTGTTTTCTCTTTTTCTTTCAAGGTAACCTTCAAATCCGGGCGGAATGGTTGCGCCTATATCGCTTGGTAATTGCCGCGTAAAAATTAGTTCCGTAATTAGCCGCATAGAATTAAATACCGCGATTTGTTTGTGTGACAACTTGCAACACTTCCCATTTTGCATCCCTTTCCTGCACAACCTCGGGAGAAAGAGATGGCAGATAGACTCGCTCGGAATCGCTCGCAACGCTAAGACCGTCCCGCGCATTTTACAAGAAAAATTGGTTATTGTAGAACTTATCCGCTAAAGACTCTAAAACCGCTAACGCTTTGTGCTTGAGAACTGTGCAGTGTTCAGTGAGTGTTATATCTCCTCGTCAGTAGAGCTGGAGTCGCGAAATCCAGAGAACGCCGGCCGTCTGACACATGGACACGTGGAGTTCAAAAGGTTTGCAATTTCCTCCCATATACGAGCTGTTTTTCTCTGCTTCCTAATCCTAAACTGCTCCAATAAGATCCATCTACTGCAAGGTGTCAAGTACATTATCTGAGAAACGCTAATCCGCAAAATACAGTCCACTTCCAATATTAGTAGTATATGTGCATCCAGAATCCGTGAGTTGAGTATCCACGGATTCCACAACCTCCCCTCGCTTTACATGCATGACCGCACATTTGTCCACACCAAACTCCATCCTGATGGCACTACTGAAGGTTTTAGTTACCTTCAGTAGTTCCATCAGTTGCAGATTGTTGGGGGCAAAAATTTTCAGGTCATCCATGTAAAGTAGGTGAGATATTACCTGACCACCTCTCTTCAACCGATAGCCTAGACCTGAATTTTCCAGCAGTGTGCTTAGAGGATTCAAGACTAGGCAAAACCAAAGTGGACTCAAACTATCTCCCTGGAATATACATCGCTCGATCCTTACAGGTTCGCTATTCCTCTGGGTATGTCGACATCCTGGATAGCGGAGGACCGTACTCCATTGCCTCATACACGACATCAGGAAGGTGCGTACTGTTGTATCAATTTTATACAATTCCAGCACCCTCATGAGCCATGTCCTGGATGTACAGGGGCGGAGGGGGGCGCTGCTTCTTCAGCTGAGTGACAGAAGCGGAGGGGGGGCAGCTAGCCTGCGAAACGGGGGCGGGCTGGGTAACAGGGGCGGGCTGGGTAGCGGGGGCGGGAGAAGACACTACGGTCTTCTTTGCTTTGATGGCCTGTGCTGCCTTTCGGGCTCTCTTCTTGCCCCCTAGGACGACTTGGAAGTCGTCCTCTGAGGAGGAGGATTCGGAGGACTGCTCAGAGTCCAAAGAAGAAGCTTGCGACGTTGAGTCGCTGGCGGGCACAGAGGTGTCCATAGCCTCGTTGGCGAAATGGGCTACCAACAAGGGAGGCAAGGAGGACGGGGACAAGGGGTCGGCGGGGACAGACCGGAATCCGTGTTGGCCGGGTAGGGCGCCAATACATCACTGAAGTCAGTGACGCTCGTCGGGACGGGAGGGGGGGGCGCTTTTAATTGAAGCGATTTTCTCGCCATACTTGGCGAGAAAATCGGGGTCCTTGAAGAGGACCTCCTTGACGAACGCTAAGATAATAGGGTCCATCATGATTTTGGGACCTGGCTTTGGGTCACATGAGTTGTAAAAACTCAGAAAAACTCCTAAACAGTCCCTACGTCCCCGGGTGGACGGGCCCGGGGGTGGGTGTGTCAAGCACAAAGTGGGTGTGTACAAGCTTACTGGGATGGTCCCAGTAAGGGTTGTGCAGACTGGGAGGTGAGTACCTACTGGTGTGCCCTAAGCTTGTATCCGATCGCCAATCTTAATGTGCGATCGGGCCCTACCAGGGTCTGGTGCGAAGGGATAGACACCCCAACCGACACCAGGTGTGTAGCTGAAAGAGAACTCGGAGTACTAGGTTTGACTAGGAGATCCCCCAAGGCCAAAACCTAGCTCCCGACTCGAAATGACTGCCTAGCCCTGAAGGGGTTCGCCGGGTGTATTCGGGCAACACCCCCTTGACTTTGTTGTCACCGTGAGGTATCCCGTCAAGGACCACGAAACTGTGGATTTTCCCTGAAGGGGCACAAACCGCACAACGTTTATCGACTATTTCCCGTCAAGGAAACGTCTATCCTCTACTGCCTTGAAAAAGGCGGCTTCGGATCGCTGGTGCGGTCGGCGACCTCAGATGACGTCAAGGAGTGACGTAACACGACACAGAGCACGGAGCGGGCGCGAAGCACAGAGCGGCACGACCGTTCGGGGCGAGCGTCGGGCGGAGAGTGTGACATCGGACCACTCCGTGGAAGTCGCTGCGTCCCCGCAAGGGGGCGCGGCGGCGGGGTATAGGCAGAGCCTTTGTCCCGCGGTGTCGGGGTGTGTACCCCGTGAATACGGGACCTGCGTTGGGGGCGCCTTATAGGCGGCGACCTCGAGGCAGGCGCGCTTGCGCAGCTTGCCTAAGAGTAACTGCATTGTGTTCAGTAGGAGCGCCTCGGCACTGCTCCTGCAGTGCCGTTTTTTCACGACATCTCGGCGGTCAGCCCCCGCCAGGTGGAACCCCCGGTTACCCGGAGGACGCCCAGCGAGAGACGACCAGCGACGAGAATGCCGGCTTTAAGGGCGCTCCCTACTCAGGATGAAGACCCCCGCCTGTTACGCTTCCAGATCGAGCCGGTCACGCTTCAGGCTAAGGGGACGTAGTGAGAGTATGAGCGGTATTGGATTGTATGTTACACCGCTCATGAGGGCATGCAAACGCGCAACCGCGCTGCGCGTCTGCTGCGTAGGTATTGTGTATGGGTAAATAAGGTTTCAAAATAAGGCAAGCCCAATAAAATTTTAACCGATTTCAAAAAAAGAATGTTCAGTTTTCGAAATTACCGAAAGAAACCATTGCACACAGGTGTCTATGGTGTAACGTTGTATAGTAAATCTCAACGTTCCTATCGAAATTATCAGAGCAAACTGCGGTGAAGACTTGCACTGATCAACAAAAATATTAACCTTACAACCTAATAACTTAAAATAAACAGATAACAGAACACTTTGTTGGTGATATAATAAAATAAACTAAGTAAATCTAATCTATAACTAAATACACACTATACTATACTACTTAAAGATATTGAAAAATCGACTAGTAATTACGTTACGGTTCCAACTCGCTAATTCGCTTCCCGTGTGGCGGTAGTTACTTACACATTAAAAAAAAAAGAATTTTTTAGGATCAAAGACGACACGGCTTTTGCAGAACGCACGGTCATTGTCGATCAGACATCTCAGCTGATATACACGTTCACACGCTCCTTACGATCATAAAATATTCACGGCATTGATCATAAAGTTTCCTAGCTTCAATTACCGTGCTTCAGTGTTAACCCCGTATTGGGTAAGTGTTGACAATTACCTTTTTTTGCTTAATCATGCTGGATACGGCCATTACATGACAAGAATTGTATCACCCATTTTTTGTATCTTCTGTTGGTGTTTTAGTTCCTTGTTATTTTGTTGTTTCATTAGTGCTTACTAGCTTTAAGCGTAGTTTCCTTTTTTTCCCGCTCCGGTTCTGATTGTGACATGCACACATTCGCCTTAAGCGCCTTCGTACTTCCGCTGCCCTGCGCTTACACACTGTTGCGGTCACAATCGGACAAGGATAAGCGGGAGACAAAGAAACTTATTCGACGACTGGAAAATTCCAGGGTCCAAAGTTCCGGTTCAGGCACCTGGCCTGAGATCCATCCAACCGTTCGGCAACCCTCTGGCCCTTCGTCTACCAGCGGGTCGTCTACCTGCGGGACGTCTTCCTGCTGGCGCCTAGTCCTCGATCTCCAGCTTCATAGTGGCCAGGATAGTACTTTGCGCGCCTACCTCCATAGTCGTCAGATATAAAAAAAAACGGCATTTGTTCCTGCAACCTTTTTTTAAATAAATATTATTGTAGATAGTGCTGCGTATTATTTATCTTGTACTAGAGAAATAACCCGCAAACGCTACAATGGGAATTTGCGTGCCTTTTAATGGCGCCAGATATGTTATTTAAATCATTATTTCAGATGTATTCCAAACGGAATCTTCATTCGAAAAAAATATGCAGCACAACAATCCAACTAGTTTTATACACTGATCTATTAAATTTTCGTTTATGCGATTTACTAGTCTGAGAAATACACAGATTAGGCGTCGGTTTTAATGAAGAAATTAACTGTTTTTCTTGAGCAAAGTTTAAAGATTTTACCTTATCTCCGCCAATCAAAACTAGAACGCATTTTAAATCCTCACAAGGTACAATTACCTCCGTTGTTGTAGGTAAGTCACCAAAACAATTGTATCACTGAGAAAATCTAAGAAAACCACTGAGGTATTACTACTACGTAAATATAGTTCAATGAAGAAAACACACAAAAAACTAACAAAACAACTTTTCCCACTCAAGCAAATGAAAATGAAGTGAGTTGCAATCGGGTGTCAGAATTGTTCTGTTAACGGGGACCGCGTATTTTGCTCTAAATTTACTTTCAATTTCGCCTCAGCCGAACCATTTCTGACGCCGTATTTATTTATTGTTTCACAAAACCATGACAATATATAGGTACATCAAAATGTCGGTTACAATCTCTTCTTTGACATAAAACAATAATATTTCACATACAGTTTTTGTTCTAGTGTTGGCAACATCGGAAAAGACGAGTGAAGTTGCACCGAGTCGCCAACGCCACCGTCGACGGTCTGCGGCTAATGTCAGACGGTAGCGGTGGTGTGGGCAGTTGTGCCGAGGACGAGGGCCCTTTTTTGCTCGAACGCTGGAGGACGACGAGTGTGCCTTACTTTCTGCGTGATTTTGTGATCCATAGACATAATCTGGCTTTAATTAAGTCGATACGGTTATTTTGTATACAGTGATTCCTATGTACGTTTTTAATGATTAATATATATTTACCTACATAAACTCACTCTTAATTATTGTGTCTCACCCACTCTCTGATGTAAGAAGTTTACATCAGAAGTGGGATTCCACGAGGCCTGTGCTCGCTACCTGACCCGCGTTTTTATTTGTTAAAATTTAAATTTTTCCCAAGTAAACTCTAAATCGTAACTACCCACAATATATTAACATGGCTCACAAAAGAAAACGCAAAAGTAAACAAACACGCAGGAAGAAACGTGTAAATAGGTCATCGTCAAGTAGTAGTTCAAGCTCTAGCAGTGACAGCAGTGCAACCCGGACGCCATCGCCAGCACCCGTGGCTCGAAAACGGAGAAACCAGGTACCACAAACGAACGATGCAGCAACTGTGAGTACAAATAATTCTACTCTCCACAATATGATACCTGACTTCGATCCGTTGCGTGATAATGTTGTTTCATGGTTAAATGTGATAGAATCTTACACTGCTACCTTCTCATGGACCGATAGCATGATTCGTTATCAAGCTCTAAATAAACTCAAAGGTTCTGCAAAGGTTTGGTACGAGTCGTTATTACGAAACGATCATTTATGGACAACCTGGATGTGGAAAGATTGGAGGCAAAGACTCAATGATACTTTTAGGGTAAAAAGAAATATGTTTGAACTTTTGAAAGAAATTATAGATAGGAAACCGGACGAAAATCAATCATTGTATGATTTCTTTTTTGAACAAAAATCGAAAATAGATGGTCTAGGATTGAATTTCATGGAGACGGACATTATATCGATAGTATTAGGAAACATAGGTGATAGTAATATTACTGCATCAGTAGAGGCTAGCGATTTTAAGTCTTGCGATAATTTAGCGGGATTTTTACATAGTAGGGTTTATAAGTCGAAATCAGAAAAGCTGGCCATCAATAACAATTGCAATTCTACCCGCAAAGATAGTAATTTAGCTAAACCACTTAACCAAGCGGTGAATCCTTTCTTACGAACATCAACTAGTACAAGTAATACCGTGACGTCCCGTGATAACCCAGTAAATCCTAACCAAATACAAGGTCGTAAACCTTTAGAGTGTTATAATTGTGGCGGTAATCATAAACGGATACAGTGCACAGTGAAATGCGACTTTTGTGGGAAAAAGGGGCATTCAGAGGCCGTATGTTACCATAAAAAGAATGCAAAAATAGATAAAGATGGACAAGTAGATAAGCAGGAAATAAAATACGTACAAACAAACAAAACAAATTTTGTAAAAGCATTGTTATTAATGGCATAGCTGCAGACGCATTTATAGACACAGGAAGTAGTTGTTCAATTATATCATCCAAAACCGTAGAGAGCATGAAACTCCAAAAAGTACACATTAAATTCACCAGTGACATTACAGGGATTTTCCAAAGATAATCTACGGGTCGTAAATGAATTCGTTAAGGTGAATATCGAGTTAGATTCCGTTAATATAAATAAAATTGAGATGTATGTGCTTGATCAACTATCAGGTTGCAACATTTTAATTGGACGTAATATAACTGAATTGCCGTTTTTGATGTACGTCAGGATTGGGGAATCTTTGACTTTTAGACGCGTGCCCAGGTTAGATGAAATATGCAATGTAGTTATTGATTCAAATATGGACTTCGATGCAGATTCTCACCACGACGCGTTACTCAAACTTTTTGCGACATACGAGAAATGTATTGCTTTGAATATTAAACAGTTGGGAAAAGTTCGAGGTCACGAAATGGTAATTAATTTACAGAATAACAAACCTGTGCATTTTAAACCGTACAGAAATTCTTATTCCGACAGGCAAATTATTAGAGATATGATTAGTGAACTCTTAGATAACGATATTATTCGCGAAAGCCACTCTGCTTATGCGAGTCCAGCTTTGCTTGTGAATAAAAAGAACGGCGAAAAGCGTTTATGTATTGACTACCGTGCTCTTAATAAAATTACCATTCTTGACAAATACCCAATGCCACGCATCGAAGACTTAATAGATAGGCTTCAGGGTTGTAAAATTTTCACCAGTTTAGACCTCAAAAGCGGGTAATAACAAATCTCAATGTCAACGGACTCTATTGATAAGACTGCATTCATAACGGAAGACGGGCATTATGAATTTTTAAGACTACCCTTCGGTTTAGTAAATGCACCATCATGTTTTCAACAAATGATGAATAGGGTTATGGGTAATATGAGATTTGGCAAAATAATTCTATACCTTGACGATATTTTATTAGTGAGCGAGACAGCAGAAGAGAACTTAGAATTACTTGAGACAGTTTTGCGCATTTTCAAAGAGTATAGTCTTACCATAAATTTAAAAAAGTGCCATTTTTTAAAGACGGAAATTGAATTCTTAGGCTACAAAATATGTTCTCAAGGGCTCAAACCAAGCGAAAATAAGGTTAATGCGGTTAAAGAGTTCCCTGTTCCTAAGACAGTGCATCAACTACGCCAATTCCTAGGGCTAATTAGCTATTTTCGTAAGTTTATCAAAAATTGTGCTATCCTTACGAGTCCACTGTCAAGGTTACTAAAAAAAGATTACCCCTGGTCTTGGCAATCTGAACAGGAAAATGCGTTCGTAACATTAAAAAGTGTTTTAACTTCAAATAACGTACTTATATTGTTTGACCATACAAAGCAATCCATTCTTTACACTGATGCAAGCAGAGAAGGTATTGCTGGTATTTTAATGCAAGTAACAGAGCAAGGTGAAAAACCCGTGCACTATTATAGCCGACAGACCACGGAAGACGAAAAGAAATATCATTCCTTCGAACTAGAGTTGTTGGCAATTGTACAATCATTGGCTAAATTTAGGCACTATTTGCTAGGAGCACATTTTTGCATTGTAACTGATTGTAGTGCAGTGCGTTATGCGTTAACTAAGAAAGATATAATACCCAGAATTGCGCGATGGGTTCTATCTACTCAAGAGTTTGCTTACGAAATTATTCACCGGGAGGGTAGTCGTATGCAACACGTCGATGCTCTGAGTAGGAACCCCCCCTTGTCAGGGGAAAGAACAGAAGCTGAAATAGTAATGTCCATAACGGAAGCAGACTGGTTACTTTCAGTACAGCTTCAAGATCCCGCGCTAGTAAAAATTAGGAATATTCTAGAATCAGGTAATGCCGACGAACATAAGGACATATTTCAAAAATACCAGCTTCTAGGAAATAAGGTTTATCGAAGCACACACCAAGGTCGTCGATGGGTGGTACCTAAAAATTGTATATGGCAAATAATAAAGTATAACCACGACGACCTCGGTCACTTCTCGGTAGATAAAACGGTCGAACGTATTGCGTCGCGATATTGGTTCTCTCGCATGCGGCATATAGTGAAAAAGTATATAAAAAACTGTATCAACTGTATTTTCTATAAGAACAAAGGTGGTCCAAAAGAAGGGGAATTATATCCTTTGCCAAAACATGCTCAACCATTCCATACCTTACATTTGGATCACCTAGGCCCTTTTGTAGAAACAAGTAATCAGAATAAATATATATTAGTAGCTGTTGACGCATTTACGAAATTCGTATTTATTTCGGCAGTCCATAACACTGACAGTGGCAATGTAATTTCAGAATTAGATAATGTAGCAAAAATATTCGGTAACCCTAAAAGGCTAATTACGGATGCTGGTGCAGCATTTACATCTAAATTATTTAAAGACTATTGTGTTTCTAAAAATATAAGGCTTCATACAATAGCTACAGGAATGCCACGTTCAAACGGTCAGGCCGAAAGGTTTAATAAAACTATTTTAGACGCCATGCGGGCCATGGGGGCAGATTTAGAGGAGGATAGTTGGGATAATTGTATTTTACAACTACAACAAGCGATTAATAGTACCTATCATAAAACTATTAAGGCAGTACCTAGTGAGGTTTTGTTGGGGTATCGGCTACGTACCAATAATGATAACAGAGGACCCGAGCTTGATAATGATAGCGAATCTGCTACGGACGTGACGGAGCTACGTAAACGAGTCGCTAGAAATATATGCGACAGTGCCGAATACCAGAAACAAAGATTTGATCAGAAGCATATCAAACCTAAAGTATACCATGAAGGAGAACTTGTGCTTTTAAAAATACAAAGCGCAACAAATGATGGTCGAAGTCGAAAGCTGCTACCAGTCTTCAAAGGGCCGTTCCAAATAAGGAAATGTCTGGGCCATGACAGATACGAAGTGAATGATATGAGAGGTAGCGAAAGATCTACGAGAGCCTATAATGGGGTAGCTGCAGCGGAAAATATGCGATCCTGGATAAACATTGACAACTGGGGAATGGATTAATGGACGAAATAAAAGGCGTGTTGGCAAGGTAATAAGAATTAGATTTATTTCATTAATAACATGAGTAATGAGTAAAGATATTGTGTCATGGTTATTGTGAATTAAGTAGGGTGTGTTTCATAACGACTACTTACTAGGTGACCTGAGGTAACTTAGGTTAACTCATTGCCCCAAACAAACAAACAAAGTGAGCTGAAACTGCAATCCCCTAAGTATAAAGGAGAAAAGCGGTAACAGGCACTGGTCAAAAATTTGGAGAATGAGCTGATCACAGGTGTTGTCTAAGCATAAAGTCAACACAGCCCTCAGGTCAACCTTAGCGACCCAAGTCTTCAGCAACAGAACTTTAGAGATTACCTAAGACTAAAGGTTCTCTCAGAGTGTCATAAGTTGCTATAGATTGGAGTTGAGAAATAGTCATGATAGGCCGAGAGTTTGTTGGTGCCATGTTCTCGGTAATATAATATAATGTATATTTATTTTAGAGTGTGTCGTGCCTGAGGACATGCACGGCGCAGGAGGGCCGTGTTGGCAACATCGGAAAAGACGAGTGAAGTTGCACCGAGTCGCCAACGCCACCGTCGACGGTCTGCGGCTAATGTCAGACGGTAGCGGTGGTGTGGGCAGTTGTGCCGAGGACGAGGGCCCTTTTTTGCTCGAACGCTGGAGGACGACGAGTGTGCCTTACTTTCTGCGTGATTTTGTGATCCATAGACATAATCTGGCTTTAATTAAGTCGATACGGTTATTTTGTATACAGTGATTCCTATGTACGTTTTTAATGATTAATATATATTTACCTACATAAACTCACTCTTAATTATTGTGTCTCACCCACTCTCTGATGTAAGAAGTTTACACTAGAAACTGTAAAATATTCTAGTTCGACCACATTCATGAACACAAAACTTCTTATATCTTTTCCAATAAGATTCTAATTAGGATTCTATTTGTTATAACATCATTTTCTAGATAGATCCTAACTAATTACATAATGTTCTTGCTAATTAGTCATCAAATAAAAAGTCTCATTTCCAAATTCTAATTACATAAAAGATCACGCACAGTTTAGAATTTCAACTTTATCTAAATCCTTGCAAATTGAGATCTATTGTTTTTAGCTTCTATTAAGCTAAAAAACACTAATTAACAGTAATAGAATATTATTAACAAGTAATAACACAAATTAAATCCTTATCATTACAACAACATTATAAATTCAACGATTTCTTCAACAAGATCGATTTTTCTTACAAAATCTTATTAGAATCTTATATACATTGTTATTCCCGACCTTACTAATTAATGAAGGTGCTAATTACAGACAGAATAGAGACAATAACTTAAATTGTATTCTGCCATCCACAACAAAACATAAAAATCTTTAGAAACACGTTAGATGCTACTTATTTATACCTACACTTAAATTAGCAAAACTCAGTCTTTATCAATTAAACCTAATGAGTTACTAACTAATTAATCCAAATAAACATTTAATTAAGTGAAAACATCCTATCATAAACATATAAAACATACAAAAAACTACTTGCGTGTTAGGTGGTCTCGACCACTACTTGCGCCCTGGTGCCGGCAAGGGACCCTTGTCGCCGACATACATACTGCGTAATTAATTACTAATTATGTTTGATAAAAATATAAAATTAAACCATTATATAAAAATTAAACAAATCGACGTCGGTGTTCGGTGCGCGCACTTGTTCTCGTCGCACGTTATCCAAGCTATCCTCTCGTCTACGTCATCTTTATCCTAGTGATGGAAGCACTTGCTATCGATAAAAAAATATCGATAGTCCTGAAGTCAATATGGACAAATTTATTACAAGAAGCTTCTCAAATCCATCTCTGGCCGCAAAGCGCCCAATTGAGAGTGATGAAATTGAACCCAATGTATGGAATATACCGAAACGACCTGCGCGCCCTTCAAAACTCCAACCTGAAGTTCCTGTCAACACCACCAACAGGTTCAGTAAGTTAACTACTGAACATACATTAAACGATCCACTGAAAACGCATAGCCGCAGCAGTTCGACAGCCATAACCAGAAAAGTGGGTAAGATACCTCCTATTTTTATTAATCTGAAACCTGAATGGACCCACTCATACATGAAAACGTTGATTTCCCGTTACACGAAAGGGTTTCACCTGGAGTACAAGGGTAACAACAAAGTCTCTGTCAACCCACATACATCAGATGGTCATCAAGCACTAAAGGAGGGTCTCCAATCAGAAAGCATTCCTTATCACACTTTCTCTCGCAAGGATGAAAGGATGCCTAAGGTCGTAGTTTTCGGCCTTCCCGAGTATGTCGAAGAACATCTTTCGGAAGAGCTATCAGCCAATGGGTATCCTAACGCTAAAGTTCGCAAAATGAAAGTCGCTGAGGGCAAAGATGTATCATGCCCACCGTATTTGGTTCAACTACAAGCTGGTGCCGACGTGTCGAAGTTTAAATCTATAAAATATTTAAGCAACTGTGCTGTTCGAATCGTGAAGTATCGCAATAAAAACATGTATGGAACCCAGTGCTACCGATGCCAAGCGTTTGGACACTCATCTAAAAACTGCAATTTAAAACCTCGCTGCGTCAAGTGTCCTGAAGCCCATCTTACCGCTGAATGCCCAAAAAGTAACCGTATGGAGCCTGCTAAATGCTGTAATTGTGGAGAAGATCACCCAGCTAACTTCCGGCATTGTAAAGAGCGTCAGAACTATCTACAACTTCTACAAGCTCGGCAAGTAAAAATCAAAACAGCGCAAGAACAACGTCAAGCTAAAGTTTACTCCAAAGTCGACGGTCGCTCCTGGGCTACAATTGCATCTACAACAAATATGGACTCTAAATATAAACCCCTAGGCGATGTACCCCTTGATCAATCTACGTCAGAAATGCTGTGCATCCTTAAAACTATAAAATCTTTAAAAGACCAATTCATTGCTTGTGATAACATGATGGACAAGGTTATACTTATTTTAACTCATCTTGGTCAATATGTTCAATAGTGCAAGTGAGCTTCGTTTTCTTTATTGGAACGCTGACGGGATCCGTTCTAAGCTATCTGAATTTTTGGATTTGACTAGCGAATACTGTGTCGATATTATCTCATTATGTGAAACACGATTAAGTGAAAATAATACGTTACATACGCCTGGATACACTTGTTATCGATCGGATAAGAGATCTAATGGTATTGGCCAGGGGGTCGCTATCCTAGTTAAGAACGATATTCCTCATACATCACTCTTTATTCCTCCCATGTATAACCTTGAATGTGTAGGGATCCGCTTAACATTACGTGAGAGCAACATAATTGTTGTGGCTGCATATAATTCACCAAATCTACCTTTATCTTCCAGTGATTTGGATATTTTGTTCCAGTTAGGGACAAAAGTATTGATCATGGGTGACCTCAACGCCAAACATGAATATTGGCATTGTCGACAAAATAACTCCCGCGGTACGGTATTGTTTGATCATATGGTACTTCATGATTATCAAGTCTATGGACCTACCTCTCCAACATTAGTGCATTACAACCACTCACATACTCCTTCCACACCGGATATACTTCTCAGCCATAATGTTACGTCCGTGTCTGAACTTCGCACTCTGCCAGCATTATCATCAAATCATCTTCCAGTCTTATTTTCAGTTGGTTGTAACATTACGCGTCTTAACTTTAAACAATATCGATATTCTGAAGCAAATTGGGTGGAATATAGATCTTATTTGAATAAAAATATTACGTTACCGACCACAACTTATACGTCTATAAAAACTATTGATGCAGCAGTTGAACACCTTCAAAACACCATTTTAATAAGTCGCGAAATAAACGTTCCATCAGGCTCTTCATCTATTAAGCGCTACACCTTGCCGAGACGCGTCAAAGGTTTGATTTCTACTAAAAACAAACTAAGAAATATGGCTGCAAAAGAAATTAATCCTACAATCAAGCTGCAAATAAACAAAGATATTAACGTTCTAAAAGCTAAAATAAAATACCAAATACAAATATATAATGACAAAATATGGAATGACAAACTAGCTAAAATTGATAATCCATCGACTGATATCTGGAGGATTGTTAAATCTCTTACGTATAAACCGACAGTGATTCCACCTTTGAGGTGTGCAGGTGGACAATTGACTGCTTCTGCAACCGAACAGTGCGAGGTGCTTGCTGACACGTTTTGTGACAATATGAGTCTGACTATGAATTGGCCTAGTGACAACACTACTGAGGCTGCCGTCAATGAGTCTTTAAATACACTTAATAATGTTAAAAATTTCACTCCACCCAATCTGGTGCGTCCGAGAGAGGTGTTTAAATTAATTAAAAATCTTAAAACTCGTAAGTCTCCGGGAGACGACGGTATACATAATTGCTTATTGAAAAACTTATCACGTAAATGCATAGTATACTTAACCAAGATTTTTAATGGTTGTCTGGCTATTGGCTATTTTCCTTCTACGTGGAAAAGAGCCAAAATAATAACATTTAAGAAACCAGGTAAAGATGAAGCTATACCAACTAGCTATAGACCTATTAGTCTCCTCCCGTCATTGGGAAAATTATTCGAAGGAATAATATCGTCGCGCTTAGCAAAAGCCACAAACCACCTGCTAATGCCTGAACAGTTTGGCTTCAGAAGGGCTCATTCTACTGTTCAACAACTAGCTAGGGTTGCAGAGCACGTTACACACCACTTAAACATGGGTGAATCTACGGGTATGATGTTGCTTGATATAGAAAAAGCTTTTGATGCCGTCTGGCATGCTGGACTTTTGCACAAGCTCATAAAGTGCGATGTACCTATTGGACTTATTAAAGTTATCCAGGCGTATATGACTGATAGGTCATTTTGTGTACATATCGGTAATACTGTGTCCAAACCGAGATCTATACCAGCAGGTGTGCCACAGGGTTCGCTGCTGGGTCCTCATTTATTCATACTGTACATAAATGACATGCCCAAGCAGCCTCACACTCACCTTGCTTGTTTTGCTGATGACACAGCCTCATTTACGACAAGCAAAGACACAGATTTAATAGTTGAACGGCTCCAGTTATCATTACAACTTCTAGTTCAATATTTTACGAAATGGAAATTAAAACTAAATTCCACAAAAACAGAAGTCATAATGTTCACTAGGAAGAGATCATTACCAAAAAGACACATAAAAGTTGGGGATACGACCTTGCCATGGAGTATGTCAACTAAGTACCTTGGAGTTATACTGGACAATAAAATGAACTGGACTAAAAACACTGATTACTTCCGTATCAAAGGAATAAAAGCCCTAAACAGCTTACATCCAATTTTAAACCGGCGGTCCAAAATCAGCTCAAATACAAAATTGAAGATGTATACAACGCTAGTCAGACCTTGCATTACATACGCGGCCCCGGTCTGGAGCAGTACATGCGACAGCAATTACACGAAACTCCAAGTGGTCCAAAACAAGGCTGTAAAAATATCTTTTAATACACCCTTAAGAACTAATCTTAAAATGTTACACAATCGATTAAATTTCCCATCATTAGAACAGTTTATTACAAAAGTCACTAAAAAGTTTTACCTTCAAACCAACCCTAAACATCATAATCCACTTATTTCTAATATTGGACAGACAAGATTTAAAAATTTAAAATACATCGACACATATCATCGATACCGCCTCCCACATCACTTACTGCTATATGAGTAACAAAGACGGAACGACTCCATGATCGGACATTTTTTACAAGTTCGACAGAAATGTAGGGTAGATTTTGAGCGAGACTCGCGCGGTACACGAAGTTCACTTGCATTATAGATAACTTAATTACCATTATTTAGCCTAGTCGAAGTAAAATTAATCTTAAGTAACAGTGTACTTGTTACTATTACTTATAAATAGTGTATGTGTCAAAAAAGTGCGTTTTGTGTGTTATCATCGCGCTGTAAGTAGATACCTTAGTTATTTAACGTAAGTAAAAAGATACCGAAGATTTATAACAAGTAGTTTTATACATTACTTTACGTATTCTTAAATGTTTTATATAGGCGTCATAGTCTGCAGAAAATACGCATTCTTTATGTTTAATGCTTTTAGAATAAGATCTAATTGTCGTTTAACTGTTTTATTTATGTGAAAATAAAGAAAATTTCAAATCAAATCAAACAAATCGACGGAACGCGCTCCTAGCCCGTAACGTTTGCCCTTAGTCATTTAGTTCCAAAAAAGTATTATCGGGTCTCAATACTCTTACTTCTCCGTCACACAAGCCTGGTGTAGTAAAAATCTACTAATAATTGTTTGTGAACCTCTACAAAGTGTAATTAAAACAATAATAAACATAGCAAAAACATTTTCAAAAGTGCCGTATCATAGTGCCTAACTCGGGAGTACACGGAATCCTCGCGGTTGTGTGAACGTGGTAAAGGCGATAGTCCTGCGCTGCATGCGCAATATTCACCGCGCTGTCAGTGCTGCCAACATTACGGCGTTGAAATAAGCGCTGCGTTCCAGGGACGAATTATAGTGCGACCAGTATTCATTGGTGGTCAACGTGACTGGTGGCGGCACCCCAACCATAACATTATTTGGATACCAAAATAAAATGGCAATGCAGCGTTCACCTCCTAAATTGGCAAGTCAATTAAATCCACTATATCCTCCAGTCCGCTACAATTCTGACTCAGCTCTTGGTATTTCCAATAAAGCATATCCTGAAGAAAACTTTTATACAAACATAACCAAGCGGTTTAAACGCACATATGGAGATCACACAGTACAGCCTGAATCTTCCGATTCCGATTTTAAATCTCTGCTTGTCGAGTTCCAAGCTCAACAAGACCACAAATTTGATGTTCTGAGCGGTACCTTAAATACTATTGTTGCGCAAAATCAAGAGATTAAAAACTCAATTGGAACCCTCACATCCCAACATCAAGAACTTCTTACAAAAATTGATAGCCTAGAAAGGGAAAACTGCGAATACAAAAACCGAGTTACTATCCTAGAAAATCGGATTGACCTCCTCGAAAAGAATTCACGATGTGCAACAATAGAGATTCGTAACATACCTAAGCCGGAGATTGAAAGCAAAAAATCCCTCTCCAATACAGTCCTGAGCCTTGGCTCGGTTCTAGGACTCGAGACGCCGATCGAGGGTTCGGATATAAGAGATATTTACCGCTCAAAGTCCGAAGCAGTGGTGGTTGAATTTACTACTACAATGCGGAAGGAGTCTGTTATTTCCAAGTAAATTTCGTTCAATAAATCTAGTCGTGAACTTAAGAAACCTTGTCTAAACTCGAAGCACTTCAACATTCCTGGCGAATTGCGAACAGTATTCTTATCAAAGTACTTGACAAGCAAAGCAAGAAAGCTGTTCTATATTGTTCGCCTAAATGTTTAAAATAAAAAGCTTTCTGCGGCCTGGGGGGGGGGGGCTATTGGCTAACTTTTTCAATAACAGTTGACAACTAGCATTCGTTGCACACTAAACTTAGTTGTCAACTGACAATTTCATAAAATTGGTATTACGTATCACACAAGTGACTAACAAACTACGGTGGAAATGTGGTGAATTATAAAAAATTACGGTGCCTATTGTGACCTCTCTAAAATTTTATCGACTATTATACAGCTTCAAAAGCTTACACAATCGCAATTTTAAAAGTATCGATACAATAACATCTGTCAAAACGTGATACGGTGGCTATCAAAGGCACCAGTGGCTAATGACGTCACTGCAGTTGGTCACTGAAGATAGGCAATACGAAACTAGCTGTTTGACAGTTCAATGATGCACATTGTTAACAAGTGATCATCACTTGAACTGTCAACAGAGTTACGCAATAGCCCCGCTGGACATCTTACGGGAGGGTCTATGTCAAGAAGGAAGAAGCGTCGCCACCAGTGCTTATTGATGATGAGTCCGAGTTAAACAAACTCATTTTATGACTGAATATTATTGCTATTGTTAATTGCCTTCCGTTTTTATTACCTATTTTAAGCATAGTCCCAACTAGGATTATATCATTTGTTTTATATATTTATACTTGCGTTTTATATTGTGTTAAACCTTATTGCAGTCTCTTACAAAGTTCAAAACCTCTCACTACTCTTGACTTAATTTCTCCCAAAACACACAAAAGTTACTCAACACACAACGTGAACCAATCGTTGAACAGTCTTGCCATAATCATCATTAGTAACAGTCTGTTTAAGCATTCTGTTCAGCTTATCATTTCACATCATATCATTACTATGCCAATTGTCGCCGAGATATAACTTAATTCTTTTCCTTCTACACAGGTCACGAAATAAACGTGACCTGGATTTTGCAAAAATCTAATATCCACATGCTGCAAGGCATTGAAGCTATAAACTCGGATCTGGATTCCTTGTCGGTGGCCCATGTTGTTAGGTGTGATGTAGAAACTTTAAAAACCCATGTAAGTAATAATCGCCATCTTAACATTCTCTCTCAGACTACACGTAGTATTTCGTGCAGTATGTCAAACTTCGACACACTTCTTCATAGGTCCAATGTAGCATGGGACGTGTTGGTTCTTTCTGAATGCTGGCTACGCTCTGCTAAGAATATACCCACCCTTGATAATTATAACTACGCCTCAACCACATCGCATAGGACACAAAATAAAGGAGTCGTAATTTTTTTACAAAAAACAACTCAAGGTTTTATTTGAAGAACCACAAATCTGTGACGCAAATTGTCTATTACTCAAATTAAATTCAGATACCTGTATCCTTGGGATATACCGTCCTCCAGGTCAATATAACACTGGCAATTTTATTAATTCAATTGATGGACTCCTCACTTCCAAAAACATAATACTTTGCGGTGACATAAACATAGATATAGTTATGAATAGCCAAGATAGATGCTCTCATGAATACCTTAATGTCTTGGCTAGTCACTGTATGCTACCAGGTCATATTTACCCAACTCATGGTAAAACGTGTCTGGATCACATCATGGTAAAGACTAGATTGAAGGCTACCTGCTTTGTGATCGAATCATCGATCACTGATCACGAAAGTGTGGCCATTAGCCTTGAGTTTGCACACAAATCTTAACTAGAAAATCCAAACAAAATTACTCACCGTATTGATTATGATAACCTAGACATTGCTCTGCGTAAAATAGACTTTCAATCAGTATTGGATTGTTGCGATGTAAATAATGCAACGGACTTGCTAGTTAGCTGTCTCTCAAAGTCTATAAAAGATAACTCCAAAGTAATGAAAATTCCCAGAAGGAAGCTTACTGGCAAGCCTTGGATCACAAAGGGGCTTTTGAAATGCTTGCGCAACAGGGACAATCTTTACAAAAAGCTGAAAAGGGACACAAATAATGAAATTCTCCAAACAACATACAAGCGCTACAGAAACTTCTGTTCTTCACTTCTAAAGAAAGCTAAAAGAAATTATGAAAAGCAAGAGATAGTGAATGCAAGTGGCAACAAGAAAAAAATATGGGATGTAATCAAAAAGATTAGCGGCTCCTGTAGGGCGACAGACCACTCCTCCTGTCTCATCACTAGTGATAATCCGGAAAAGAGCATCAATGAGGTCAATAGTTTCTTTGCAAACGTTGGACGCAAACTAGCCGAGAAAATCCCTGCTCACTCATCACCTCAGAGAAATATTCCTATTAATATCACGAACAGAACTCCTCTTCATTCTTTGGTTATGCTTCCTACGGATGAATCTGAGGTCCTTCAACTCATTGATGGATTAAGGGATAATTGCGCTGTCGGTATTGACCAGATTTCGAGCCGGTTGCTAAAGAGATATGCTCAGGTCCTCTGCCCCGCTATCACTCACATCTGTAACCTTGCCATATCTACGGGTCAGTTTCCTTTGGCGTTAAAATCTGCAGTTATAAAACCCATACATAAAGGTGGTGATAGGGACTGTGTCAACAACTTTAGACCCATCTCTATCCTTCCAACGCTCTCAAAGTTACTAGAGCGTCTAATGAATAACCGGTTAATCAGATTCCTCGAGGGGAACAACCTTTTTTCACCTTCCCAGTTTGGGTTCCGGCAAGGCAAATCTACCAATGATGCGGTACACGAATTGGTGAGCTCGGTCATAATTAATTTGGATAGGAAAAGAAAATGTCTCACGGTGTTCCTGGACTTGGCAAAGGCATTTGACATAGTTTCTGTCCCACACCTATTGGGTAAACTGGAAAAAATGGGTGTACGAGGTCTTCCCCTGAAATTATTCCAGGACTACCTAGCTAACCGGAGACAGCTAGTAAAAATCGATGATAGGGTGAGTAACGAATTCCCAGTGACTTTCGGTGTACCCCAGGGTAGCATACTTGGCCCGACCCTTTTCCTAATCTACATCAACGACCTCTGCCAACTCGGCCTTAATAATGGTAAGATTTTTACTTTTGCTGATGATACGGCCCTCTTTTTTAGTGGTGATAGTTGGTATGACGTCTTTGATGTGGCTCAACAGGGGCTAAATGGGCTTACTGAATGGTTAAACAACAATGTACTGTCTCTCAATGTCACAAAAACCAAATATATAGCATTCTCGCTTCGTTCAAACACGCTACCCCCACGATCCCTTTCTTTAACGGCCCACACGTGCTGGTCAACAAACCAACCATGTGTATGTCCTTCTCTTCAAAGAACAGACCAAATAAAATATCTAGGAGTTATATTGGACCAATTTCTTAGCTTTAAATCACATATTAGCGCCCTGGTAGCGAGATTGCGCAAACTCATTTATGTGTTTAAGAGTTTAAAATACGTAGCTAGCCATGATACCATCAAGATGGTCTACTATGCCTTGTGCCAGTCGCTCATAGACTACTGCATCATCTCCTGGGGAGGTGCTGCTAAAACGCACTAGATTGAAGCGGAAAGAGCCCAGCGTGCTATCCTTAAGGTTGCTGCGGGCCTTCCTTTCCGCTTTCCTACAGTCGACCTGTACAAAAGGTGGGATGTCCTGTCCATACGACAAACCTTCGTTCTGCATACAGTCTTCAAAAAACACTCACAGCTGGTCTATGATTCGGATCTATTAAGAGATAAATGAAGAAAGGGTACTGTGTGCAGAACCGATTGTTTTCGTTCACGTCTGGCCCGTAAGTTTTTCCCTTATCTAGGGAATCCTCTCTATAACGTTATAAACAACAGCCAAAATATATATCCGGTAGATAAAACAAGTTGTAAACAAAAAGAGAGAAGCTGCTTCACACACTTAAATAAATCTAATCTGCTTATCTGTTGCTAATTTTGATATTAAATGTTCATAGTATGGTTTCACAATTTCAACCTCCAACGTTCACAAGACACTTGACTCTTATAACTATTCACATTCACCACAATCCACATGCACATTTCCCACACATCACACTCACAACCATCCACATGCACTTTTTCCACATATCACATTCACAACCATCTACATGCACATTTTCCACACATCACATTCACAACCATCCACATGTACATTTTCCACATAACACATTCACAACCATCCACACGCACATTTTCCACACACCACATCACAACCTTCCACATGCACATTTCTCAACCATCACCAACACATTCACCTCTCTCCATCACACAGCAATAATTCGCTCAGGATTTTGACAAACCCCTAATCTTTTGTAAGGGTACCGACTTTAGCCAGCAGCATTTTGATGCAGAAAGATCCACAAATACCACATCTGTGACACTGTTAGCCTCGTACCCGTCCTCTATATTATAATGACTTAAACAAAGTTCTTGGCTGGAACATGACTTACCAGGCCTAAAGCCAGCCAACCTGCTCAGGGATCAGCAGCCACTTCAGTCAAGTGATTCAGTAGTAGTCTCTCGAACAACTTATAGGTGTGGCATAGCAGTGATATAGGCCTGTAGCTTTTGGGATCATCCGAAGGCTTTCCCGGCTTCGGCAACGCCACAATCTTGGTTCTAATTTACCCATGATTTTTGCAGAATTACAAGTTCAAATAAAAGAACGGGTTACCTTGAGGACCGAAACGTGATTTATTGTAAAATATAGGTACCTAATATGCAATTTGTACAATGAGACCTCTTACCAGTAAAAGAGTTATAATAAACGTTTGGCAGATAGATATATTTCATGATTCGATTTTTTTAAGTCTTTTTTTATAATATTTCACAACATTTCTTCCTTTTCGTCCAACGGGATTGCGCCGAGGGAGTAGTGGCAGCCCTACGTACTCTTCTTTTGTGCCGGATCCGATTCGCCGTTCGACTTCTAAATTGTCTAGTGCCTCTACTTTGTATTCTGCCACATGAACATCGAGAGCCTTCGCGAGTGACTGTCTCCATGGCACTGGGACATTTTCTTTTCCGATTTTTGCATCGTCTGTAACACTCATCTGGTTGCGGGCAGGGAGGCGGTCGGGGTCTATGTCTGTGAGCGGTACATGTTGGCGCCGATATGCACGGCTTTAGACTCTTAGTGGAATACGCAGCTGTAAAATAGCAAACAAGCATTAATTAACTTTTCAAAATCAAAAGTGTCTTGACCTAACCTAACCAAAGCCATCGGATTGTGAATTCACACGCAATCGTCTTTGAGCGCTGACAGCTTCCCAAACAAAGACATCTCATAATAGGACATAGGACTCATATTAGCGCAACCGATGCCGATCTCATTAATTTCAGTGGTATCTTGACAACAAAAAATCAGACCTATTTACACACTGCTTACATTCAACATTATTTACCATTTAAAATTAATGACTTCGATCTCACCTTGATTCACACCCGTAAAATTAAAAAAAAATATACCTGGTTCTCTCCAGCTTGAGAAAAGGCTTTAAAACTTTAATAATGTCTCCACCACGGTATCTCCATGTTGACGCCGAGATAGAGCTTGCGCGCCCCAGTGAACCCTAAGTCTGTGTCGGTAGATTTAACTTTGCCGTAACGCCAGACTAAGACAGATACAATCCAGAGAGACTAAGACAGATACACCCTTAACATGACGTGTATTAACATGTTAAAATGTCAGTCGTGCAAGCTAGAAAGAGGGATGGAGCTATACACCTTATACGTATAGCTCCATCCCTTTAACCGTTCAGTTTATGTCGTGAAACGGATCGCGTTAAGAGCATTCAACCGCTAAAACCACGCAGAAGCCAAAATCAATGATTTCCGACGGACAATATAACAATAATGTTTTTAGTTTCTAGATAAGGTATTGACGTCATATTATTGGGAATTTCATAATCTAGTGTATGGTTTAAAAACATTTTTAAAAGGTCGTATTGTTTTCCCATTAGTACAATTCTTATCCAAGCCGTTTTTAAAACTAGCGGTCGTCGGTCTACGCAGATGCGAGATAGTAGTTAAACCGTGTATGATAAACTTACAACAATTTACTTTAAAAAAAATGATAACATTGACTAGTGCATGGATTAAAAAAAAAACACGATTGCTGTAAGTTTTCATCCAAGAAAAGTACCTAATCTCAAAACTAATTTTTAGCCATTTTTCGAGATATTAAACTTGTTAGTTTAGGCTAAAATATGAGGCATTAATTTATTTTAGACTTAATAATTGAACACATTTACAATTTATGACATGGTACAATAATTTTTTTAATAACTTATTTGTTTACACTACACTTAATTATTTAGTATATATATATATATACTATACGGTTAAATTTTGATCGTTTTATCGATTTGTAAAGATAAAATTAAAAAATAAAGTACTTTTTTTTTAATAACTCGATATAATTTACGCATCGCATGAGTGAATAAATAATGCGAACCATTAGTAGGCACCATTCGATAATACTAGTCTAGTCTCCGTGGAAGTCGCTGCGTCCCCGCAAGGGGGCGCGGCGGCGGGGTACAGGCTAGGCCTTTGTCCCGCGGTGGCAGGGTAGGGCCCCGTAAATACGGGACCTGCGTTGGGGTGCCTTGTAGGCGGCAACCTCAAGGCAGGCGCGCATACGCAGCTTGCCTAAGAGTAACTGCACTGTGTTCAGTAGGAGCGCCTCGGCACTGCTCCTGCAGTGCCGTTTTTTCACGACATCTCGGCGGTCAGACCCCGTCGGGTGGAACCCCCGGTTACCCGGAGGAAGCCCAGCGAGAGACGACCAGCGACGAGAATGCCGGCTTTGGGGGCGCTCCCTACTGAGGATGTAGACCCCCGCCTGTTACGCTTCCAGATCGAGCCGGTCACGCTTCAGGCTCAGGGGACGTGGGGCTGGAGCACGTCATGCCTATATTAACTTAGAACACAACGTGCACCGGGTGCGTGTGATGATTGAGGAGTCTAATTCGTGTGAGTGAGTCGCGTGTAGGTGAAAGCGGCTCACTCAGGCGTCAAGTCCGGTGGGTTGGACACGTCCGGTAGGAGGTCACGAGGGAATCGCCTCGCGTCAGGTGGACGCGCGTGCCAGGGCGCTATGTGCTTGACGTGATGCCAAGCGGAAGCGTCGGCACGCGAGAACATGTGGGACGCGAGGCGGACACAAAATTGGTCCAGGCTCTCCATCTCGAGGTCCCGCTGTATGACGTCGTTCCTCACCAGCGGGGGGGCGTTCGCGATGGTCCGGAGCGAAAGGTTCTGTTGCGCCCGGAGGCGTCTCTTGCTGGACTCGCTGGTGAGGGCGAGCCAAGCTGGGGCGGCATACGTAATGATAGGGCGGATGTACGTCTTGTACACGCCCAGCTTGGTACGCAGCGGGAGGCGAGAGGAGAGCACTGGGCGGAGCAGTGCGCGGGCTGCCCCGCTCTTGGCGGTGACCTGCCGGACGTGGCCTCTCATGGAGAGCCGACGGTCGATGGTGACCCCTAGGTACTTCACCTGGGGCGACCACGCGATGTCGGCTCCATGCAGCTGGAGAGGTGGTGGGAGGCGAGCAGACCCGACGAGCAGCGCCTGGGTCTTACCCACGTTCACCGACAACCTCCACTTCGACAGCCAGTCGGGAAGCTGATCTAGTACGCGCTGTACTTTGACTGCTGCGTGCTTCGCGTTAAGCGAGGAGCTTATGTACGCAGCATCGTCGGCGTACAGCGCGAGCGTGGTTTCCTGCGTCGTGGGGATGTCGTCGGTGTAACATGAGTAGCAGGCCGGCGATACGCAGCTACCCTGCGGTACGCCGGCCGCGACCGGGCGGGCGCTCGAGAGTGCGCCATCGACCACCACCTTAAAGGTCCTATCCGAGAGGAAGGAGGAGACCACCTTTACGACGCGACGGGGCGTGCTGGTGTGAGAAATCTTGTAGACCAGGCCTTCATGCCAGACCCGGTCAAATGCCTTTTCCATGTCGAGGAATACTGCAACCGCTCGCTCCTTCTTGTTCAGCGAGGCGGTGAGAAGGTGCAGTACCCTCGACAGCTGGAGCGTCGTGCTGTGTTCCGAGCGGAACCCGAACTGTTCCGGACGTGGAGTCAGGTGGGGAGTTAAATGTCGCAGCAGGAGTCTCTCAAACACCTTGGACATAGTGGGCAGCAGAGTGATCGGCCGATAGCTCTCCGGCTTCAGCACGTCCTTGTTCGCCTTCGGCAGCATTATAACGCGCCCTTCCTTCCAACACCCAGGAAAGACCCCCGTGCGCAGCACCCCCGTGAACAGGCGCGCCAGTGCCGCTACCGAACGGTACGGCAGGTGGCGCAGCGCTGTATTGGTGATGCCGTCCGCCCCAGGGGCCCTCCTCAGTTTCGTGGACAGGATGGCGCGTCTGACTGCGTTAGGCGAGAAGAAGATAGGGTCTTCCTCGGGAGCTATCGGCGAGGCGAAGTATTCTCCAAGGTGCCTCTCGACTGCTGCGACATGGTCTTGGTCAACAGTCGGGTTCGGCTGGAATTGACGCTCCAGGCACTCGGCGAAGATCTCCGCACGGTCTGCTGCGGAGTATCTTGGGGCCCCGTCGCTATGCAATAGCGGACGCACCGGAGCTGGGTCTCGTCTTCGTTAACTGCCGGCAAAGCCTATGGATTGCCGGCCAGTCTCCTTCCGTAGATACAACGTGATCGTCCCAGCTCTCGGCGTTAAACGCTTGGAGCTTGGCTCTGACTCTCTCCGCGTGGCGGTTTAGGTGTGCCTTCTGCACAGGGCATCTCGATAGTTGCCACCGTTTGCGAAGGCGCCTGGTCTCAGCGACCAACTCCTGCAGGTGCTTCGGCAGGGGCCTGAAAGCTTTCCCCTGCGGCTGCGATATAGTGGTGGTCGCCTCGTCAAGGGCGCGCTGGATGCAAACGGTGACCTCCTCCGCCAGACTATGTACATCCGCGGAAGAGACGACAGGCCAAGCTGGCGTGGTGGTCTCCATCACTTCCTGGAACTTTGTCCAGTCCGTTTTTCGACGTGGCGCTGGGGGCGAGAGTCGGGTCGGCATGTCTGCTAGGACGACGAGGACAGGTTGGTGATCCGACAGCATCTCGTCGTCTAGGACTTGCTGGGTGATCTGGCAGTTCAGGCCCACGTGCACGGTGATGTCTAGCACATCCGGCGCATACTGGTACTGGTCCGGATAATGCGTCGGAGTTTCCGGACCGGACACCACGTACCCGTGAGCCTGTGCGTCTGCGAAGAGTCGTTTACCCCCGGAATTCGCTCGATTCGAATTCCACGCTGGGTGTTTACAGTTGAGGTCGCCGGCCAGGAGAGTCGGCCTTGACGACAGGAGCATGAGTGCCCGCAGCTCTGTTATGTCGAATTGGGCTGCGGGCGGAATATAGGCCGCGTAGATATTCAGGTCCTCACCGGCGAGGTGGACCTGAACACCCAGCGCGTAGATGGAGTTGAGGGGCGTCGAAGGTAGGGCTTGGTGGACGACTCTACGCCGCACTAGTACCGCCAGACCACGGTAGGTAATGCCGACTGCCGACTTCTCGTCCTGCCTGTAGATGAAATATCCTGGGAACCTGACTGTGTCGGCAGGCCCCAGGAGAGTTTCGCTTATCAGCGCCACGTCTACTTTCTGTTCCTTGAGGAGGAGGCGGAAGGGGGCGACCTTG
The DNA here is from genome assembly GCA_905147345.3 of Mythimna impura. NCBI lineage: Eukaryota > Metazoa > Arthropoda > Insecta > Lepidoptera > Noctuidae > Mythimna > Mythimna impura. The sequence continues at coordinate 12,202,101 of LR990357.1, read as the reverse complement.
CTCTTGAGGCCGCGGGCATTCCAATGGATGATCCTCAGAGACCTGGCCATCGGTGACCGGTAACGATCTCGATTAGTTGAGGCAGGTCCCCAAGGACCACACCTATTGGATCCCGCGACCCCATCATCCTCCCGACTAACCTCATCAGGTAGCGGAGGATCTGAGGGAGGCGGGCTCTCAGCAACTCAGTGCTCTCCTCCGAGATGAGTTGACTCGGAGGGCCTCTGCCTCGCTGCTGCTGCCGAATAGGGGCAGCACTTGCGTGTGCGGCCGCTTTGGGGGCGGCTCGGCTCGCCTCTGTGTGCTGCTCCTTCTTCTCCTCGTCGGCAGCAACAGGTGCTGCTCTTGAGGGGGCCCCTGTCCCAGAGGGGGCAGGGGCGGTCGCCGCTTCGGTGTGGGAGGGAGGGGGCGGGGGCTTCTTCCCCCTCTTCTTCCCCCCCCTCTTGGTCATCCTCCGCCTCCCGGAGGGGACTTCTTGACCTCTGATTGAGGGCCCGTTGGCTGCCGCCATCAGGGACGCACTAGGCGCCTCCTTCTCCTCGGCGTTCACAGGCCTCTCTCTGGCTGCGTTCTGCTGGCGCTGTTGCCGGGAGATGGCGACAGTACCCGCTCGCTTGTTCCTCAACTCGTTGAGGAACACGGGACATTTCGAATGGCACGCCGGGTGGTCGCCTGCGCAGTTTGCGCAGGTGGCCGGTTCTGACCTCGGGCGTGGGCAATCCTTTGCGGCGTGGCTCTCGCCGCAACGCACGCATGCGAGCGGGCGATGGCACAGGTGGGAGCTGTGCCGGAACTTCTGGCACCTGTGACACTGTGCGGGCCCTTTCTTGCCCCTCCACGCCTCGACTCGGACACCACGCATTAGGAGTAATTCCGTGGTGTCATAAATTCTCCTCACGTCGGGCGTCCTCTTTAGCACGGCATGAAATATGCAGCCAGGTCGTCCCTCGCGCGCCTTAATGTTGCGCACGAACTCTGGCTCATATCCCAGCCGGCTCAGCTCTTCTTCAATCTCTGCCGGTTCCGTGTCGGCAGGGAGTCCACGGATGGCCACCTTAAAACTGCGCTCCGCTGGGAGCGAGTAGGCGAACCAGGAAATGCCGCTTTCCCTTTCCAGGTCGGTGAGATACCGCTGGACCACCCTATACTCCACCTCGCTTTCGGGGAGGAACCGAATGCCGCCTTGGTACGGGCGGGCATTCGGTGGGAAGCCCAGCAGGTCTCTCACCGCCCTAAAGTGGGCGGCCCAACCTGGCAGCCTCTCCACAATCAGCGGAGGGTAGCGGGGAGACTTCTTCTTGGCGGCAGGAACATTTCCTGACGCGGAAGGTGTGGGGGCCCTCGCGGAAGAGGGGGCCCCGATGTCCATCGGGTCCGGGTTGCCCCTCAGGCCCGATGAGGTGGATGGCAGGGGGGAGGCCGGTGGCGAGCGCACCGCTTCGGCGAATGTGGGTGACCCCACACCATCCCGCCTGCGCGGGGCGCGCTGAGGTAGGGGGGGGTCCTTACACGGACGCTTCGCCTCTTCGGCGGCCTCGTCGTCGGAGCTGCGGGGTCTGCGTTGTGGCCGAGCGTCCAGAGCAAACTCATAGCCAAAACTCGGGGTCTCCAGTGGTGGGGGTGGGGGGCCCTCGTCCGGTGAGCCGGGTCGCGTGAGCGTGTCGAACGACACGTCTCGGCGACCGACATGAGAGGAGGCCCCCGACGAAGCCGACATGTCCGACCCCTGACGGGAGGAACACGCGGACATGGCGACGGGGGAGTCCTGGGCGGAGCCCCTTGGTGGAGGTGGAGAGAAAAATGGCGGGACTAACCTTTCCGCCGCAGCGGCCGAGCCCGCCAGCATGCGGCGGGTAGCCGGTGAAGCGGTGCGGCGTGCTGGGCCGGGCTGTGTCCTTGTTTTCGGCTCGGGGCCGCGTTTTCCGGGAGGGATGCTGGTAAGTGATTTCGGTGTCGCACCGGCACTGGACAACGATTCACTGGAGGTGGGCACAGGTGGGGCCCTGGTAGGCGCTGCGGAGCGCGCAGCCGGCGCGGAGGGCACAGCGGGTCGCGCGGGTGCGGCACTACGCGCGATGATGTGCTCCCCCGGCGCAGCGGAGCGCACGGCAGGGGTGGGTGAGCGCACGGATTGGTGGCGGCTAGGCTTCACTAGGGGCCCTGGGGCCTGTATGGGCACTGGGCGGAAGGCGGAAGGACGAACCGGGACGGCCGGTTGTCGGCTCGACGACGCTACCGACGAAACGCGCGCAGTCGTAGACAGCGCCGGCGGGTGACGAGCGGCCGTGGACAGCTTTGGCGGGTGCCGAGCGGTCGTGGACAGCTCTGGCGGGACGCCAGCGGTCGCTTCCCTCTTCGTCTTGGAGGCGGGTGGGGCATCGGGCGTCGGACCCCCATACTAGTCTAGTCAACGTGGACTCACAAAAAATGGCCAATCCTAGACCAAACCCCGCCCCCAAACCCCATTTGATTGGCAATGCGAAAGACGCGCGCCCCGAGCACCCCGCGCGCTAAGTGCAGCGCAGGAGAGACAGACGTCATTGAATGAAATGAATTCAGTTCACAGAGTGATACAGTTTCTCTAAGACGTCATCGTGCATCGGTGTGTTGTCGCGCGAAAACAATGACGTCTCGGAATTACGTGTACTCCAACCAGGAGTTCGTTGCCATGGCAATTTTACGCAGTCGCGGGTTTTGATGCGCAGGCGGCTCAGTGAACCAAACCACTTGCAATGCAATCTTTGCGACTGCGTGGTATACCCAACCCGCAAATTCCGTCTGGGCAAACAATTGTGGCGGCTACGCAGCGTTTGTTAGACCACGGAGAATTCCGGACACCACACGCTCAGGGCCGCGGTCGCCAACCAGTCTACACACCTGAACTTGACGAAGAAATTCTCGAGTACTTTGAACGAGATCCCAGCTATCAACATGACGGTTGTCCAGCAGATTACGATAACATAATCACTTGAATTCCGTGTTTGGAGATCATTGGATTGGACGGGGTGGTCCAGTTGCTTGGCCAGCAAGGAGTCCGCACCTTACCCCGCTAGGTTTTTATTTGTGGAGTGAAGTGAAGCGATTGGTGTACAGAAACGAGCATCAAACTCGTGAACAAATGAAAAGTGCGATAGTGGACGCATTCGATGTTTTAAAAAGTGACAGGGACACGTTAATGAAATTATAAGACAATTTAACTAAACGTGCAAGATTATGTATCCAAAGGAATGGTGCACTTTGAACAATTATTACGCTATCGTGAAGTCTAACCAATGATGATTCAGAGCCTCAGACAGAGGTGATTAGTTATTAGATTTAAAACAGTACTCTTTTTTAATCGTTGTAAATAATTTTGATTAGGTGCCTACAAAGCTGATTTAGGTATGTAACAGAACTTTTTCTTTTTTTAATCATTGTACATAATTTTGATTCATTTTTTAATACGCCAGAACTAGCAGGGCTGAGATTAATTTTTACATGTAGGTATGTACCTACCGCTTTTAGCATAATTATTTTATCAGGTATGTCTTAGGCATAAAGCAATTATGTCGGTCCTAAGCCCGTAAAAGTATGAAGTAAAATTTGGAATCATTTAATTTGTTTACGTGAACATCAGCTGAGCGAGTCAATAACCTTTAGCTTGATCGGGCAGTGTAGGTTACCTACAGTGCCTCGTGGCGCTACTATTTGTTTCATGCATTTTGCGAGTATTAACTTATCACGTTATCACTTGCTATTTTTTTTATTTTAAAAGTTACATCTCTGTACAAGCTTTTGATGAATAGTATTTTGTAAGTGAAACCACCGGTCCAAAGGATTAAAACGATCAAAATTTAACGGTGTATAATAGACGCGGAAACGCGTCAGCGCCGCCGCCAACACGTCCGTCGGAAATCTTTGATTTTGGCTTCTGCGTGGTTTTAACGGATGAATTGGTATCACTGCAGCAGAGCAGTTTAGTGGCGAAATGTTGGGCAGTAGCGACCCCACGGACCCGATATCTGCCAGGAGAATTCTTGTTCCTCATTTCATCTCCAAGTTGAAGTGAATACCTTGGAGGAACAAAGCTCCCTTCTCTCTTTTAATTTTATTGGCTGGCTCATAGATAGGCTAGCTTGAGTAGAGATTCGCAAAAGCGAATGTGCTCGGAAGAAGAATGTATCTGTCTGTTTTTATGGCGCAACGAATATTTTGTTGAGCTTTTTTTTTATGAATCTGGCTAATTTAACTTTTTAGTTTACCTACATCACTCCAAAAAAAAACCTTTTTTACAAAAAATATACAATTGACATACGATGTTTTTGATTTGTTTTCTTCGTTTTTTAACATTGGTCCAAAATTAAAGTTATTTTGTATTCTTTTTTTTAACCTTTTGAGTGCGTAATTAGAGACACAATAGTAAGACAATGGCGCGTGAACGTTAATGCGGGGATCAACAGCTTAAGTCGGTTGTATTTTATTGTAAAAAAAAATAGTTTTTTTTTTTTTTAATTCATATAAACCAGTGCTTGACTGCGATCCCACCTGATGGTAAGCAGCGACGCAATCATTGATGGTGAGGCGCACTAGCGTGTGCGTACGCGCAGCGGAATGTTGTTGAATTTAAAGATTTTAATTATGCAGATATTTAGTGTATGACGTCGTATAATTGTGTATGGTAAAAAAAAATTTGTGCACGCAACCATTGTGGAGAAATTCACCAAAAACTGATTCCGCTGGGCGAACGTTGTCCTGGCGGAACTTTTTTTAATCCATAGACTTTAGAAGAAAAGAGATGTGTCCAAAAATTAGTGTGTATTTGTGTGTAATTGTGTATGTATGAATAAAACTAGTGCATGCATAAACTTCGGAGAAATTCAAGTTTCCGCTACGCGAACGTTTGGCCATTAGCTAGTTTTTATATAAAGCGCTTACATAGAGAGCTGTAGATTTTTACATACGTTGTTTTGAATTTGTTTATATTTGTTTAAAAAACAGATTTAGAAAAAATCGTAGGGCTTAAAAGATAAAAATATAAACGTAAAATACGCTTATTAGGTCTTAGTTATTAAAGTATGCACTTTGGGGTCTAGATTTTCACGTTTATACAAACTTTGTAAGTGTCTGCAACATGTTGCCAAGTATCAATGATGTTCCGTTAGTAACTAAAGAGTTATAGGACAAATTTACCATGAACAGATCACTGTTTACAAAGCAGTCAAATATCACGACGTTCTGAAGGAATTGCATGGTAATATGTATGTCAATAATTAGTGTATTCATTCAACTATTCTTATGCAAAATTTCATGTCATTAAATTCAGTAATTAAAGAAAAACAATTATAATACTGACGAAGCATCGAAAACCTACATAACCCGACCAAGTTCGGATGGCTACCAAAAAGCGGCCGTGCCATATATCTAAGAAACGTTCTTAACCTTCCAATATAGTATTTATTAATATGGTACAGTTGCGTACACAAGCGTTAGGAAAAAATAAAACAATTGCATTTCTTGAATGAAAAATATTTTTTTAATAATAACGCCACTATCTACGATAAAAACAAATCTTCAATTAACAAGTACTTCTCTATTTAAATATCCGCGTAAAAAATATTTTTAATTACATATAATACTTAATTATGTAATTATAATAACGTTAACAAACGCTTGCAATGACAGCAATAGACTTAAATGTGTTTTAACTAAAATAGATTATGAACTAGCTTTTGCCCGCGACTTCGTTCGCGTGGATGACGAAACTTAGGGTAAGTATAATATTTCGAGCTTCAATAAAAATTAAAATCACATCACATAACTAACCTATTCAGTTGTTTAGATTTGATCAACATTAAAAAAGTGCTTATAAACTAAAACATTGGTATAAAAAAGGTATTTTCAAGAAAATATTAAATATTAAGCGCATACTTAAATAAAGTACCTACGTAAATAGTACCTACTTTCTGTCATAGTCAAATACATTTAAAAAGTAGGTGTACAAAAATAAATGACCTATAAATTATATCGAAACAACAATTGTGTTATCACCTATACCAATTCAATACCGGTATTATACTGTAAATTTTGGGATGTTACCTAAATATATTGCACGGCCGCTTTTTTGTAGCCATCCGAACTTGGTCGGGTTATGTAGGTTTTCGATGCTTCGTCAGTATTATAATTGTTTTTCTTTAATTACTGAATTTAATGACATGAAATTTTGCATAAGAATAGTTGAATGAATACACTAATTATTGACATACATATTACCATGCAATTCCTTCAGAACGTCGTGATATTTGACTGCTTTGTAAACAGTGATCTGTTCATGGTAAAGGAGACAATTTTTTTTGGGCCCACTATTAAACGGTTACGTTTATTAATCATATTACACATGGAAAAAGCGATCATCTTATTATAATTAACAGACCAAAAATTATATAGAAATCTAACCGGAATAATGAAATAATAGTAAAAAAGTGTTACGGCAAAAAATGCTTGTTTAGGAGCGTTTTCAAGTTTATTTTAACGTGAAAAAAAATATGTTACTACAGTGCGCAGCGGTGACATCGGATTTAAATGCGTTTCAAGAGATAATAATTAATTGGTACAGCGAACTTGTTTTTAATGCTGTTATTAACGGTTAACACAAATATCAAGTAACGTACTTTAAAAATCACCGTGGAACGAAACGTAATTAATAGCCCGTTGCAGATGCTCTGTGGTCCAGTTTCAATCAGTTTGACAAAGGTTTGACACTAACAGACAACTAGTGGTGGGTCGTTGTCGAATTTTAGACGGACGAGACGTAACCGTTTTTGCGACGACAAAAACGGTTGCAGAAAACGGTAGTCGTCGCAACTGGTTTGAAGACGAAACCATCGTTGAGTGAAGTAATTGCAGAAAACGTTCGTTGTCGCAACTAGTTTGAGGACGGTAATAAATTCTGTATTCGTCGCGTCGTCGTTTCAAAACCAGTTAATAATAATAATTGTTTATTTCTCACCACAAATAATGTTTACAATATAAAGAAGCTTAATTTAAAAGTACTCGATACAAAGCAAAATTTTTATATTGTACTGCAATATATAATGTGGTGGCTGTGATATGCCTCAAACAGTTTTGACCCTATCCTCTGAACTAGGTGTTAACCTGTATCTCAGGGGATAGTGTTCAGCCATCAGTTTGCATGATATTTACCGAGTGCCACTACTATATAGATAAGTCGGTATTGCGAGTGAGAGTGGTGTGTAATTGCAAAGATGTGGGAGAAAGAATAGCATAGTCGGCCTTATAATGTTCCCACTGTTGGGACTCAGGCCTCCTCTCTACAAGAGGGAATGGGCCGTAATCCACCACGCGGGCCCAGTGCGGGTTGGTGGATGTCACATGTCTTCGAATTTTTGGTTCTAGGACATGCCGGTTTCCTCACGATGTTTTCCTTCACCGTTTTGAGAGCAGTGGTGATGAAATAAATTACACAAAGTAATGCGCCTGGCTGGGTTTGAACCCGCGACCTACAACTCGTAAGTCGGGGCCGTTACCACTCGGCCACCACTGCTCTGGGAGAAAGAATGTAGGAACGTATGTATATGTATGTGTGTGGAGAGTGTGTGAGTGGGTATGATATTGGGGTTATGTAATAAAGGTAATGAGATTTTCTGTTTCTAAATATTCTAATTGTAATAACCAGCTCTTAACTGTATGTTTTGCATCATATGTACTCAGTTTAATTATGTTAATTTTTTTGTCAACTTTTCTGTAAAGATAAGAACATAGGACAAAATATTGTCTTTTAGCAAAAGCTGTATTGTGGGGAACACTGGGACAGGCCGGTGAGATTCCACGCCTTCCAGCATCGGGCAGGGCACTGGTTTTAAAAACGACGATGCGACGAGTGTGATAGTTGAAGCAATGGATTTTAGACCTTATTTTCTTAACAGTAAGATAACAATTCTCATACAGTAATTCGAAGACTGATATGTGCAACGAAGACTGTTTGGTCGCAGGATGGAAAACGGTTGTTACGTTGCAGAACAAAAAACGGTCTTTGAAAACTGTTCGGCGTTGAAACGCCCACCGCTACAGACAACATTATTATTGTTTCCGATTACTAGATAGTTGCATGTTTCTTCTGTTCTTTTCGTATTTTTATTCGAAAGATTTTATGAAAATGGCATCTGTAGATACATGCATAATCCACAAAGCCGTTGTATCAATTGTGCAGCACGATTTCAACGGAATGTTGAATACTGCTCTTGCTGGATACTGTTGTAATTGTTTAGTGGGCAGACGCACTGTTGGCTGCTGTGCATATGTGATGTGTATAGTGTGGTTTTTATCTTGGGCAGGTGAGGTTGAGCCACCTGCATCTTTTTTAGATGAAATACTGCTTTTAAGAGATGACTTTGAAAATGATGATGATGAACAGTAATAAATACTTGTGATGTACCTATTATGTTTTTTTTTTTTCTCTTTACACAACCAGCATAAAACACATCACCTTATTATTTTAGATCTACAGTCAATGGCTGGCAAATGAATACATCTACGCATTTTCATGAACAAGTCTATCAAATCGTGTAAATCACATCAAAGTCTGTCACGTAGTAAAGACGTGACTTTGTTTTATACTGTATTTTATTGAACAGTGCACTATTTTAACTTAAAATACCAAGGAGACCTATCCACTCATTAGACAATCGCTCTTGTGAGATTTTAGGTTATTATGAGAGTCATGTTTTGACTGTCGTATTTCACGGTACTCCAGTTACATAAAGTTTTGCTAATATTACCACTGTAATCTAGAGATTATAAGGAATTAACTAACGTGCATTTCATTGCTAAACGCCACAACTTGTGGTGGGCCTATTCCCCAAACAAAAAAAATTGTCTCCTTTGTCCTATAACTCTTTAGTTACTAACGGAACATCATTGATACTTGGCAACATGTTGCAGACACTTACAAGGTTTGTATAAACGTGAAAATCTAGACCCCAAAGTGCATACTTTAAGAACTAAGACCTAATAAGCGTATTTTACGTTTATATTTTTATCTTTTAAGCCCTACGATTTTTTCTAAATCTGTTTTTTAAACAAATATAAACAAATTCAAAACAACGTATGTAAAAATCTACAGCTCTCTATGTAAGCGCTTTATATGAAAACTAGCTAATGGCCAAACGTTCGCGTAGCGGAAACTTGAATTTCTCCGAAGTTTATGCATGCACTAGTTTTATTCATACATACACAATTACACACAAAAACACACTAATTTTTGGACACATCTCTTTTCTTCTAAAGTCTATGGATTAAAAAAAGTTCCGCTAGGACAACGTTCGCCCAGCGGAATCAGTTTTTGGTGAATTTCTCCACAATGGTTGCGTGCACAAATTTTTTTTTACCATACACAATTATACGACGTCATACACTAAATATCTGCATAATTAAAATCTTTAAATTCAACAACATTCCGCTGCGCGTACGCACACCGCACTAGCTTATTAAGAGCCTATTCACTCTAGCCTTGAAGACACCTAAATTATAGTTGGACGGGAAGACCGCAGCAGGCAAATTGTTCCAGTCCTTCGATGTACGCGGTATAAACGACGAAGCGAAACGCTTAGTCCGGACCGTTGAAGTTTCAACAACGTAAGGGTGGATACTCGCCGTACGTCGGGTTGTCCGATGGTAGAAAGGAGATGGCGGAATCAAGTCATGCAATTCCCGCGCACACTCTCCAAAATGCAACCTGTAAAATACCGATAGGCTGGCTACCCTGCGCCTGTGCTCGAGGCTTTGTAGATTGGACTTAACCAAATCTGGATCCCCAATTAGCCTCTTCGCACGCCTTTCCACTGAGTCCAAAGCTGCTAGATGGCATTTTGCAGCACCAGCCCATAAGTGACTGCAGTACTCCACACACGATCGGACCTGTGCTTTGTATAACATTAGAAGCTGTCCCGGTGTGAAGTACCGTCGGACCTTTGCAAGAACGCCTAGTTTTCTAGCAGCTACCTTGGCTTTGGACTCAATGAACCGCCCAAAATTGAGGTCTGAGGAAATTTCAACTCCCAAGAGCTGAAGGCGGTCGGTGCACTCCAGAGATACATTCTGAAAAGCAGGAGCCAAGGCGAACGGACTCCTTTTGGCGGTGAACAGACACGCTTGTGTTTTGGCGGCGTTGAATCCTACCAGATTGGTTTCGCCCCACATGGAGACTGCCTGAAGTGAGACATTCGTACGCTCTACCATAGCCTCTCGTTCGGACCGGATTAGCTCCTTACTAGCCCGAGCACCTGGCAGGTATCTCTCTACAACTGTACTATCATCTGCATACCCATAGATACCGGGCATCAGCAGATCGTTAATATTTACTATGATTTATTATGAAACAAAGCATGGAGCGTTTATGTAATCTTTACTCTTTTTGGACAAAACGCTCCACGCTTTCTTTCATAATAAATCATAGTAAATATTCAATAAAGATGATTACCTACTTATAACCATTTCGTATAGGTAATTATTTATCGTTCATCACGAACTGAAATTGTTTATGTTTACCTGCGATCTAATGAAGATTTGGCAAAGGGAAAACTCTTGAGTCATCCAAACTAAATGTCCGAGTTATTTTGTAATTTTTAGTGCGTGCTAAAAGCGTGTTTTTTAGTTTTTTAAACTATTATTTTTATTTTATACTTTTTAGTCTTCTTATTATTATCGTGATTATTTTTTTCGTTTCCCATTCAGCAAACCCTTTCATTTAATACCCATATCATGGGGGTGCATTTCAAATAGCCAATCCGCCATCTTGGATGTCCGCCATGTTGATTTAAGTCACGTGACTATTTTTTTCGTATTCCTGACAGCAAACCCTTTCATTTGATACCCATATCATGGGGGTGCATTTCAAATAGCCTGTCCGCCATCTTGGATGTCCGGCATGTTGTATTTAAGTCACGTGACTACTTTTTCGTATTCCTGACAGCAAACCCTTTCATTTGATACCCATGTCATGGGGGTGCATTTCAAATAGCCTGTCCGCACAGAAATCTTAATAATAAGGCAATAGAAGTCGCATAGACGCGTGACCTTGTCGCCGCGCTTATGTGTTGGAGTACACAAGTGCACGCGGAGCGTTTGTTGCGGTTTCTTGTGTTATTTGAGACGCGGAGAGGTAAACATGGTGTTTTGCAGCATATCCAACTGCGGAAACTCGTCCAAAACTTGTAACTTAACAAATAAAGGAATAACATTTCATATGTAAGTACTTAATTTTTGAAATATTGTCGTTTTTTAGCAAATATAGACAAATCAAATATTTTCACTATCACTACTACGATTTATCACAAAAAACGATTTTTTTGTCAAATCAATAACCATTAACGCTTAAGCTTATTCATGTCTACTATTACTACTGCTAAAAGCAGCAATGAAATTATAGTCATACGCAATAAACAAAATTCTAGGTACAAGCCGCATGAGTTGGCCGCAATTTAGTGACGTGCTACTACTATTCTGTATCGATAATTATTTACGTTCAGCTTAATACTTCGTTTTACCAAATTGGAATGTATCATGTTTTTTTTTAATAGGTATTTAAATATGAGATGTAACCTTTTTCATTTTCAGTTTTCACTGTTTGTTTTCTTTCTATCTATGGTGCGTTTGTTTAGGTGATTAAAAAAAGGTAAACAATCTTGGTATGTATGTCTTTTTATCTAAAAGTTGTTTAAAAATTGTATCTAAAAATGTTTACAATTAGGTATTTACCTAAATTAAAGTTAGGTAATAAACTAAATTTAATTATCCTTCGTATGTATTTTATACGACTACTTTAATATAAAAAGACATACCAAGATTGTTTACCTTTTTTTAGTCACCTAAACAAACGCACCATAAATAGTACAAACCAATTTTTGTAACGATTAACTATTAATTCGTATTTTTAAACTACTTTCTCATTCAGAAAATTAATAGGAGGAAGGCTTATTATTGTTATGTACGTGGGTAAGTTAAAAAGCAGTCTGCGTTGAGTATCCTTTTATGTAATACAAGGACGTTTTCAAGATTTATCAAATGCTTTTTTCATGTCAAAATAATTAAGTATACAAAGTTTTATATTGTAAAGATAATCATTACAGAATTTACATAATTTGTATGCATCTGTTTACTTTATCCAATGCTTTTATTACAGGTTCCCAAAAGATCCAGATATTAAAGACAAATGGATATCTGCTACTGGAAAAAGAAATTGGTTCCCGACAAACAATAGCAGAATTTGTTCTGTTCATTTCATAAATGAACAATTTAACTCGTCGACAAAAAGACGGACTTTGGTTAAATCAGCTGTACCAACAGTTGACGTATGGCAATTCATTACGGTAAGAATAAAAACGTATTATACCTTGGTCCTATCAATTTTGGGCAGAAAAGTTTATAAAAACGGGGCGTACTAATAAACAAAAATTTCAGGTAACGGATGATTCGCAGCTGACGGTAACGCCATCAACTTCTTCACGTAAACGTAAAATTTCAGAGATAATTGATGTAAGTATAAACATTGGTATTGATTTTATATATAATTTTATTTATTTTATGACTGATTTTTTAATGTTCATTTTCCATGTACATTAGAAAACATGTTTTTAGTCCGCAGAAAACCAGCAATTGGCGGCCCCAATAAGTGATTCTGTGCAAGCTGATACCCCAAGGAAAAAAAAATTACGCTCTGAAATTATTAGAAGTCGCGTCGTCATTGCAGATCAGCGTTTAAAAATAAAACGTTTACAATGTAAAGCCAGACGATATAGCAAAAAAATTTTGAAACTGAAAGACCTCATAAAAAATTTAGAAGATAAAAGGTTAATTACAGGAGATCAAGGGTGCTGCTTAGAAAATATGAATATTACAATGCAAGATTTATTAAGAAAATACAGTCAAAAATTGAAGTCCGATAAAATTACGCGTACCAAATATTCGCCAAGCTTAAGAAGCTTCGCTATGACGTTACATTTTTATTCGCCTAAAGCCTATGAGTTTGTGCGACAAAAATTTAACACATGTTTGCCTCATGTTAGAACAATAAAAAAATGGTATCAATATCAATCCATTAATGCTGAACCCGGTTTTACTACAGAATCTCTTTCTGCCATCAAAGCTAAGGCTGCAGCGAGTAAATACGGCCTTATTGGAAATTTAGTATTAGATGAGATGGCCATACGGCAACGTGTCGAGTGGGATGGTAGACGTATGCACGGATATGTTGATATAGGCAACAACAATAATGAGAGCATGATGATTGCTAAAGAGGCGCTTGTATTCTTAGTAACTGCCATCAATGGATCCTGGAAAATTCCTGTTGGCTATTTTCTTGTAGATGGGTTATCAGGAGAGCAAAAATCTAATTTAGTTTTGCAGTGTCTAGAGTTACTCCACAATACAGGAATAACAATCATATCTTTGACGTTTGATGGTTGTCCAGCTCACATTGCCATGGCCAAAAAGCTAGGCTGTTCATTTGGTGTAAAAGAAATGGTTACCCACTTTCCGCACCCGGTAACAAAAAATCCAGTTTTTATCTTTCTAGACGTTTGCCATATGATGAAGCTAGTAAGAAATTCATTCGAATCTAGCAAGGTATTTATAGACGATGAAAAAAAAATGGTGAAGTGGTCAAATTTGATAAAACTTAATAAATTACAAGAAAAAGAACACTTATATTTGGCAAATAAATTAAGACGCAGACACATTTTTTTTCAAAACCAAAAAATGAAAGTGCGATTAGCGACTCAACTTATGAGTGATAGTGTTGCTTCCGCTTTAGATTTTTGCTCTCAAATAAAACATCCGGACTTTACTGACGTTAATGGCACATCAACCTTTTTAAGAAATTTCAATAAACTGTTTGACATTTTAAACTCGCGAAATATGAATGAAAGAAAGAAAGAAAGAAAAACATTTTATTTGGCGGAACAAGGCGCAAATTTAGAACTAACAAATTATAAGTACATTATGTTGAAGAAATATGCGCCACATCCGCGCAAAACGGCCGAACGCTCAGCATAATGCCGTGACCACACGCAAAATGCGATGAGTCTACGGCGCTGGTTTTCAGCGTGGGCCGGTAACGGTATCGACATAAAGACGTCGGCACGGTATTGTGTGCTAATAGATCAATTGTATCAATTGTATTTTAAAAAACCTATTTATTTTAGAAACAAAGATACCATATTTTTATTTCTCGACAAAGTAGCAAGCTATATAAAAAAATTAAAGTTTATAGACGGTCAGGAAGTGGTGAAGTCTGTTAAAAAAACGGGATTTGTCGGTTTCTTAGTTTGCATTGAAAGTTTTAAACAGATTTATATAAGGCTTGTAGAAAATGAAAAAAAATTAAAGTATTTACCTGCATATAAATTTTCACAAGACCACTTAGAGCTCACTTTTGGCCACATAAAGGCTCACGGTGGTTGTAATAATAACCCCACAGCTCGTCAATTTATGTCAATATATAAGAAACTTATTGCACACGTTGAGCTAAAAGACTTTGATAGTGGTAACTGTATGGCACTAGAAAATGTTTCGATTTTGAGCTGTACGTCAGCAATTGACAAAATAAATTTAACAACATTGGTGCCATTTTCAGACAATGAGGATGATGAAGACATTGTTGACGATGAGGATGAACATTACAACATCAGTGATTTGTCTGATTTTGCATCAGAAGTCATCACATATATAGCTGGATCAGTGATCCATTACTTAACAAAAAAAATTAAATGTGAAACTTGTATTTCTGCATTAATAGAGCCTGAGAATTCAAATGAACATACACAATTTATTAAACTGAAAGACAACGGAGGTCTTCTTATACCTAGTAAAGACGTGATAATGATTTGCAAAAAGACAGAAGTTCTGCTAAAAAGTAGTGTCTTTCATAACAAAGTAATAGCGAATAAAAGGTTTAAAAGTGAATTTGTTACGAAGACCATGCGTCATTTTGTTGGACTAAAATTATTTGAAGATATTGATTTTCACCAATATGACCAGTCTCCAATAGACAATCATGTCATTCAATTAATTAAATGTGTTTTAGAAAAATATATGGATATTCGCCTCAATCATTTTGCTAAAAATGCTATCCAACTAATCCCAAAAAGACAACTTTTAAATAAATTCTTACATTTTTCAGGACAGTAAATTCTATAGGCGAGTTGTTTGATCAACATAATATAGAAATCCCATACATTTTCATTTTAACAAATAGTTAAGACTAGAAGCGATTTACATAATATTAATACACGTAATAAGCATGAAATTGTAACACCCAAATGGAGGTTAGCTAAGACAAGCAAGTCGTTTGTCATTGACAGCATACGTTTTTATAACAAGTTACCTAAGTCGGTTACCGAGCTTAGCGAGGGAAAATTCAAAACCCATATTAAGCGTGTCCTTGCCAAAAAAGCATATTACAAGGTTAAGGACTATGTTGAAGACAAGCTTGTTTGCCAATGACTGCTTCTGCACATGTGGCTTCCCTGGCAGCTCATTAACTGCGTTGTAGTATGGCCATCTATTAACTGCTCCATCATTGTTTTAACTAGCTATTTACTATTGTATATATCTATCACTTAATAATAGGATTATTTTTATTTTTGTATAGCTTCCTTTAATAATGTGAATGAGAGAACACTGTAGACTTCGCAAATTCATGGACTACAATTTTTATTGTGCTTTTAGGTATAAAACTGACTGGTCTGCACTGTCCTCTCATATATATTATTATTGTAATATGGAAATATTGTACAAACAATCTTCTTTTTAAAAGAGTAACCATGGAGTTTCTTGCCGGTTCTTCTCCATAGGAAACGACCAGTTGCGAACCGTGCAGTAGCTTCTGACGTTTTACAAGTGCCCTTGTGCCCGTGTGCACTTTGACTTTGAGTTTGCTTAATTAAATACTGTTCAACGTGACCCATGAAATTCAACCTTATTTTTTGTTAATGCGAAACTTGTTACACTTGTCTAGTATTTTCATGTAAAGAATCTATTTACGAAATTTCATAACTGTGTCATGATAAATCAGAAAGTTATAAACTGGTTAAGTCAGCAAAATTCAATTTCACCGGGCTATCCAGGCGAATGAGGGGTTGTTTTGCACTTGTACCCAGTTGTTTGCTGTCGCCTTATATCCGTTATGACCTGCCGTGATCTGTATTGTACTTAATGTCGGCGGTATCCAACTTTGAACTTTAAAAAAAAATTTTTGGAAAAATATAACACGGCGTAAAACTATTGGAATCGATTCAGTTACTGATTCTGAACAAACTATATTCAGTAAGTTATATATATAAAAAAAAACTTTGTAAGTATAATTATTTATTTATAGTATATACAATATTATTATTATACTTAAATATTTATGTATTGTTATTTATATGAAACCTAAACAATTTAAATTGTGTTATTTTAAAATTAGTTTAGTTTATTAAGTATTTATAGTCCACCACTACACTAACTACCTCCCCCCTTTATTCTAAGTTCATACATAATCCATCCTATTTGATTTGGTCATTGTTTTTACACGACTGTTTTTTACTGTAAGGTGAAGTATTGGAGAGCCTTTAAGATTTGTATAATTATATAATAAACTAAATGTACGTACACTTATTGTTTTATTGTATTCCATTTCTTCATAAATAAATCGTCTAAAAGGGCGTTGACGAAAGAAATACTTTCAATAAAATTAATTATGTATTGTTGCTGGACTCCTTGGAGATTATTAACACTCAACGGAAAAATATAATTTAGCGATATGAGCTCGTAATAGTTTGCACTGCACTATTCTTAAGTGAGAGTGAGCACGCAATATCATTTTTTGCTTTTCGCACACATTTCTTATTGGCTGCAGGAGTCGCGCCCCCTGACATTATGCGTTTATAAAAAATATTGCGTAATGTCATCGCATAAAGTTTAATTTTGTAGCAGTAATGCAAAGTGCATTTGTAGGTGTAATTGTGTATCTATTTTTTGTTTATGTAGTAGTAGCTGTGACCCGGCGACACTCGTCCCGATATAAAATTTAGTACTATAGCATTTCTATTGCCTTATTATTAAGATTTCTGTGCCTGTCCGCCATCTTGGACATCCGCCATATTGGATTTAAGTCACGTGACTATTTTTTTCGTTTTCCTGACAGCAAACCCTTTCATTTGATACCCATATCATGGGGGTGCATTTCAAACAGCCAGTCCGCCATCTTGGGGAGGCCGCCATATTGGATTTGTAATGACGTTTCTTAGCTAGTCATGTATTGTCATCAGAACTCAGAGCGTGTGCAAACATCCTAATCGAAGACCGGGAAGTGGGTCAAATTAAGATTCCAAGATTTTCTTACATACATAGTTACAAGTGAAGCTAATAAAAGCGTGTTAAAAAAATAGTTGAATTTACAAATAAAAACCGAAATAGGTGTTGCATTATCAGAGAATATTTAGACCCATTCCATTCTCTGCAAGAGTATGGAACGAGTGATCAATAAGAAGCTCCTGACATACCTTGAAGCTAATGACATCCTCAGTGATCGTCAATACGGCTTTCGCCGAAATCGGTCAACTGGGGATCTTCTAGCGTATGCTATTCACATCTGGAGCGAGGCCATTGAGAAGCATGGGGAAGCACTTGCAGTCTCCCTTGATATCTCGAAGGCCTTTGACAGGGTCTGGCATGATAGCCTTATTGCTAAGCTTCCTTCCTTCGGTCTGCCCACTGGTCTGTGTGACTGGATCGCAGACTTCTTGAGGGGGCGATCCATCCGAGTGGTTATTGATGGCTGCTCGTCCGGTCAAATGGAAATTAATGCCGGGGTCCCTCAGGGGTCGGTGCTCTCGGCAACACTGTTCTTGCTGCACATAAATTACCTTCTTAAACCCGGTATCTTTGGGTATGCAGACGATAGCACTGTTGCTGAGAGATACGTGTCCGGTGCACGTGCTAGTGGGTCACAGATCCAGTCTTTCCGAGAGGCTATGGTTGAACGCTTGAACTTCTCCTTGAAGGCAGTATCCGATTGGGGCGATGCCAATCTGGTCAAGTTCAATGCTGCTAAAACCCAGGCGTGTCTTTTTTCCGCCAAACGGAGCCAATTCCACCCGGCTCCATCATTCCGGGGTGTAACCGTGCCGATAGCCGACGGCCTTGAGCTTCTTGGGGTAACATTGTCGTCTACCCTCAATTTCGGCTCTTACATCGAGGCTAAAGCTCAACAGGCTGCCAAAAAATTGGGGATCTTAGCTAGGGTGAGACGGTACTTCACGGCGGAACAGCTGCTCAAATTTTATCAAGCTCAAGTTCGATCGTGTATGGAATACTGCTCTCATCTTTGGGATGGGTCTGCCAAATACCAGCTTGATGCTCTGGAGTCGATTGAGAAGCGAGCCAAGAGGATCATCGGTGATGATGCACTTGTCGAATCAAAACTCCAAACCCTTGAGCACGCCGCCGCCGACGCCGAGTTGCTAGCCTGTCGGTTTTCTATCGATTACACTTCGGAGAGTGTGCGTTGGAATTGCACAATTTAATTCCACCAAGTCCATTCCATCATCGGACCACTAGACGTACGGCGTTGCGCCATCGGTACATGGTGGACATTCCACCCATACGTACAAAGCGTTTTGGGAACACATTCATAATGCGTACAGCTAAGGAGTGGAATTCCCTGCCGGAGTCTGTGTTTCCTGATAGCTACAACCTAGGGGTCTTTAAGTCAAGAGTGAATAGGTTACTTCTAGGCAAGCGTGCTCCATCGTCGGCCACATCATCGCTTACCATCAGGTGAGATAGTGGTCAAACGCGAGCCTATCAATAATAAAAAAAAAAGACCCAAATTTCAAGTACCTACATATGAACGGGAAAAATGTGTGTAATGTGTAGGTACATAAAAACTTTGCCATCCCATTGGCATTCCACCGCACCGTAGGCGTGGGATTGCGGACGACAAGTAAAGGGTTTTTTTTAAGGTGGGAAATCATCCAAATGACTTCTCGCGCTCTGGGTGGAGCGAGAGGGCGTGTCAGACTTTTACTTACTGACTAAAACCACACCTGTATCCTTCAATTACCCTTTGCGTTCTAGGACTACGGGTTTCCTTTTCAGAAATTCTCCGCGGTCCTAGCTAGCGGGCATCGGCCCTGCTGGGCCCCTACGGTTTGCTGACATCTCTTTGAGGAGCGCGAGGATCACAACGCGCTATTGACGACTGGGCTCGGTCCGGTTAATCACCGAAGAGCCAGACGGCGAGCTACCCAGTGCTCGACGTCCACAAGCCCGCGTCTACCGTGGCTGATAGTCGGGGTCGGAATTACGACGGCTAGGGCGTGAGGACCTTCGTTCCCTCACGCGTGCAGCCTCCTCCTTCGCTAGCATTACTGCTTCGCAGAAGGAGGCGACCGCCTGTCATTCCTCCTCGCTCCGGACCATAGCCTGAACCAGGGCCCGACGCGAATGGTCGCTGCCGCCAATTGCCTCCACGAGGACACGGCGGTGCTCCGCCCAAGCGGGGCACACCTCCACCGTATGCTCCACCGTGTCCTCTGAGTGGTCCACACAATGATGACACCCGGGCGTTGCTTCCCCCTGAATCCGATGCAAGAACCTCCTAAACTTGCCATGTCCGGTGAGGGGTTACCTATCATAAGTTCGAAAAATATTTGACCGAATTTCATTTCACCTAAAACTTTTCAACTATTTTCGTTTCGTATTTTTTATTTCATCGAAGTCACGTCTGCCACTGTATCAGTTGACCTATTATCAATTCGATTTTTTTCGTTACTCCGACGTTTCATTTGGTCGAAAAACTTTTCACCGATGTTACACTTAGCCGAAATAACATTTGTTCGAAGTATTATATTTCCAAACATTCATTATACCACTGTTTTAATTACCATATTTTCATTTCACCAAACGCCTAGAAATGTAATTATTACAGTGGCATGATTGAGGCAACAGGAACTAATTTCAGATTAGTTTAACCTAATATTTTTTTAATGAATTATTCAAAGTAAAGGCACTTTATAATATAGTTGATTATGAACAAAAGTGGTGCATGCAAGCAGACATGTAGCATGCAAGCAGGCATGTAGCATGCAAGCAGACATGCGACATGCAAGCAGGCATGCAACATGCAGCAGGCGTGCAGATGCAAGCAGGCATGCAGATGCAAGCAGGCATGTAGCATCCAAGCAGGCATGCAAAATGCAACAGCTATTCAGCATGCAAGCAGGCATGCAACATGCAAGCAGGTATGCAACATGCAAGCAGGCATGTAGCATGCAAGCATGCATGTAGCATGCAAGCAGGCATGTAGCATGCAAGCAGGCATGCAACATGCAGCAAGCATTATTTCTGTCACGGCTCCGGCGCTGCGGGGTTTGGGCGGCCCCACGCGAGCTTACCCCTCCGCGCCTACGCGGGTTTTAATTACACTCTAGGGGTAGAGCAGACAAGACTGTGTGAAGTCGGTTTTGCAGCGATTCGTTTCTGTCACTAAATTTTGTAACACAACATATTGACTTTTTATGATAGAAAATGCTACCAAGTAACCATATATTTGTGACCAAAATTCCGTAAAATTTTGTTTCGGTGTGGTGAAAATATGGCAAATAAATCATTTGGCAAATAAAAAAAGTTCAAAAGAGGCTTCGGCCAATAGCAAAAAGTTATTTTGTAAATCGGCAAAATATAGTTCGGTAAAATAATACTTATGACACTTGATACTTCGATGATCTAGAAATATGTCAAATAATGCATATAGCAAAAAAGACGTCAGTCAATAGTTTTCGGTATAATGAAATTCAAACAAAAAAATTTCGGAAAAGTGATCGGTTCCCCCGGTGAGGACCTAAGTCATGCGGTAGGTGAGGACGCCGTGTTGCCGCTCCAGCCACTCCTCAAAGAGGGGACTTACCGCCATAATTGTAGCGTGCCCAACGACAAGTAATGGGTAGCTCGCCGTCCGGCCGTCCGGTAACCGTCCGGACCGAGCCCGAATCGTGATGATTTCCCCACCTTAAAAAAACCCCATTGACATTTGACTTTGGCCTTTGGGGTTGAATTTCGAAATAACCTTTATTATTCCGTCACCGGATTACTATAAACTTGTAAACACCGTAAAATTACGAAAAAGATTGAGAGATTATGAAGTTACGGTAAAATTTAATTTTTTTTTTTCTAGATACGAATCGAATCGATAGTTTACGAGTAGGTACCTATACTTATTTTTCCATATCGTACCCGGTACCGAGAAATCGTAATCGGACATAGGATGATTTTCCACCATAGATGTGCGAGGTAACGGCGCGCCGGCGGCGGAGGTCGTAATGAAAATCAAAGATGGTACACGTGAAAATTTGTAATAGGTATTGTAGGTAGGTATATTTTTTATCCTTGGTCTTTTTTATGATTGTCAAGGTACTAAAAATGCTAATGGACTCCCAACTGAAAATCAAATAACTATGTGCCGACAAAGGGAACCGATCACTTTCCCGAATTTTTTTTTGTTCGAATTTCATTTTACCGAAAACTATTGACTGACGTCTTTTTTGCTATATGAATTATTTGACATATTTTTAGATCATCGAAGTATCATGTGTCATAAGTATTATTTTACCGAACTATATTTCGCCGATTTACAAAATAACTTTTTGCTATTGGCCGAAGCCTCTTTTGAACTTTTTTCATTTGCCAAATGATTTATTTGCCATATTTTCACCACACCGAAACAAGATTTTACGGAATTTTGGTCACAAATATATAGACGGTTACTTGGTACCATTTTCAGTTAAATTAAATTAGTGTCATAAAAAGTCAACATGTTGTGCTACAAAATTTAGTGACAGAAACGAATCGCTGCAAAACCGACTCCACACAGTCTCTTTCATTTTCGGCCAAATGAAACGTCGGAGTAACGAAAAAAATCGAATTGATAATAGGTCAACTGATACAGTGGCAAACGTGACTTCGATGAAATAAAAAAAAACGAAACGAAAATAGTTGAAAAGTTTTAGGTGAAATGAAATTCGGTCAAATATTTTTCGAACTTATTATGATAGGTAACCGCCGACAAAAATTTCCAAATACTTCAGGAGTGTTCGCGATCTCGTCCAGGCAACCTGGAATGGACAGAGATTGCCTGGACTTAAAATGGGGTTACACTTAATGCATTCAAAACTAGATAAACAATTAAAAACCAAAGTAGTACCCGGTCAGTCTACGAACTGTATTAATAAACGGTGCTCAACTCTGTCCTCTTAATTCTTATATTCTTTATTGTAGATAATTTTAAATAAATTAAAAATTGGACAGCTGACGTACAAAGGCGAGCTTAACCCACAATTGGGTTTACCCAAGGGGTCCTCAAGTGCGATATCATTTTGATCCCCGATTATACGATGTCAGAAGCTCAAGATCATTGCTAATTAATAAACACATGAGTGCAGAATCACGGTTACCAAGATCAGCTCCTCAGTCATAATTATTGACCGAAGTTTAAAACAAAATTCGTCACGTTAGGTTACTGTTACTGCTATGTTGTAAGATTAATTACCTAAATAATTTATAGATTAAATACTTAAAACAATATATTTTTAGAAACTATAAAAACTACATAGATATCCGAAAAACTATCAGGAAAATAAGAATACCGACGGTGTGTCTTCAAGTAGCTCTTACTTATTGTATTTTACTAATGGGTCATATTAATGAGACTAATATGTAAAAACACTGAATCTCAAACAAATCCGAATCTTTTTTTGAAATTTTCACTTGGCTATTCAAAAGGATGTGAGGCATCTCTTAAATACATTTTTGATAAACAATATCGCAAAGGTCATAAAATAGCATCATAGTGGGTATCTTATCGTAATAATTAATTTGACTTAAAATATTTATAAACTCCATGTTTCGCACGTGTGCGTTTGGTATGAGTGTTCTTTTTTAAAAGTTCATTATATTTATACGAAATCAAGGAAGGATTTAGGAAACAATTGTGATAACTTCATGGTGAAGATAAAACAATTGTGAAATCGATGGGAAAAAAGTAGTGGTCAAACTGGAAGCACATGAGCAATTTTCTCCTCAAATCTAGGGGGGCTTCAAAGATTACATGGAGGATTTACATTATTCCTTGGGTTTTTTTTATTACTATTGTCAGGCTCACGTTTGACCACTATCTTACCTGATGGTAAGTGATGATGTGGCTGACAATGGAGCACGCTCGCCTAGAAGTAATCTATTCACTTTTGACTTACAAGACCCTTTAGGTTGTAGCTAACAGGAAACAAAACTCCAGCAGGGAATTCCACTCCTTGATGATGGAACGGACTTGGTGGAATTAAATTATGCAATTCCAACGCACACCCCCCGAAATATAAACGATAGAAACCCGACAGGCCACCAACTCGGCGGCGTCTCAACTCAAGACTTTGGAGTTTTGACTCGACAAGTCCATTATTACCGATAATCTTCTTGCCTCGCTTCTTAATCGACTCCAGTGCATCAAACTGGTATTTGGTAGACCCATCCCAAAGATGAGAGCAGTACTCCATATACGTTCGAACTTACGCTTGATAAAGGTTGAGCAGCTGTTCTGGCGTGAAGTACGTTTCACCTTTGCTAAGATCCCCTATTTTTTTGGCAGCCTCTTGAGCTTTTGCCTTGATACAAGCTAATTAACTTCAACTTAATTCTATTAAAAATAATGATAAACACTGTTAATATAAATTTGTCAAAATTACCCTAAAAATACAGTTAAAGGGGTAGGTAGTAGTAAGGGGGTTACTGGTGTGGTGAGGGAGGGCGAGTCACTAGTCTAGTGCTATTCATCAAATAAATCTTTTACGAACTTTTTAATAGAACAGGGCACAGCTGTCATTGACTTATGTATATCTTCATCATCATCATAATTTCAGCCGAAAGACGTCCACTACTGGACATAGGCCTCACCCAAGTGTCGCCACAATGAACGTTCCTGTGCGTCTCGCATCCATCGGACTCCCGCAATCGTTACCAAGTATATCTTAAATCTAATTAAAATAATATATGCAATCCAATCAAATTTATATAAAATCAAATTATTTTCAGAACAGAAAACTTATCGCAAGCTCTCTGATTTATATGTCCTTTGCCTGACTGGCAATTTGACATTACAAGTTTACATTGTCACCCTACACAATTTTCTCCCTTAGAAATATAATAATGTCGATTACTGTTGAAATGAAATAGTCACCAAAATATAAAACGTGTTAAACTTTAGTGATAACATTTTCTCAATTTCTAATGTAGCTTTCGTTTGTACAGAAATTCGGGTTAAGTAAATAAACGCTAAAGTATGGAACACTCACACGGGACGTTGAAAAGATTGGATTTATTCTATTTACTCTCTAACTATTATGCTTTACGCCAAGATTTTGGTTTCACAAATAGACTGTATTTTAAACGTAATACACAGTAAGAATATTAAGAGCATTCATCCGTTAAAACTACGCAGAAGCCAAAATCAATGATTTCCGACGGACAATATAACAATAATGTAATAATGTGTTTAATTTCTAGATAAGATATTGACGTCATATTATTGGGAATTTCATAATGTAGTGTATGGTCTAAAAACATTTTCAAATGATCGTATAGTTTTCCCATTAGAACAGTTCTTATCCAAGCCGTTTTTAAAACTAGCGGTCGACGGTCTACGCAGATGCAAGATAGTAGTTAAACCGTGTATGGTAAACTTACAACATTTTACTTTAAAAAAAAAATGATAACATTGACTAGTTCATGGCCCAAAAAAAATACGATTGCTGTAAGTTTTCATTCAAGAAATGTAATCTCAAAACTGTAATTTTTAGCCGTTTTTGGAGATATTAAACGTGTTAGTTTAGGATAATATATGAGACATTTTTGTTTTTTTTTAGACTTATTAATTGAACGCATTTACGATCTATGACATGGTACAATAATTTTTTTAATAACTTATTTGTTTACACTACAATTAATTATTTAATATCACTATATAATAGACGCGAAATCGCGTCAGCGCTTTGTACCGGCCGAGGTCTTTCAGATTTTTAGTCTTTCTATTCTACAGTGATACTAAATAATTAATTGTATTGTAGTGCACATTATTGTTATATTTTCCGTCGGAAATCATTGATTTTGGCTTCTGCGTGGTTTTAACGGATGATTTATTAAAAAAAAGTTGCAAAATTTGGGAACACTCGTTCTGCACCGTAAGAGGTTTGAGTGTTCTAGATAGACCCTTCATAAAATGTAAGGTTAAAATCAATGGATTTTTTTTAAATAGTTTTCACTAATTCAACACAATTATTACACATAAAAATGTTAAACATATACCTAACAGTATATTTCGAGATACGAGAGTGTAGTATTTTCTCAGGTTAGCAGATTGAGTGTTCCAGTTAATTGACCACTACTTTTTTCCCATCGATTTCACCATTGTTTTATCTTCACCATGAAGTTATCACAATTGTTTCCTAAGTCCTTCCTTGATTTCGTATAAATATAATGAACTTTTAAAAAAGAACACTCATACCACACGCACACGTTTCGCACTACGCTAATCACGAGCTCAAGTCCCGGTCGAAAGTTTCGTTTATATAGAATAAACGAAACTTTTAACAAAATTATTGGACTCACAGGTTGCCGCGGCTTTTGAGAATTTCTGTTCAGAGATCCTCATATCAACATCAAAATCTCTGAACTCATCACCCACTGCTGCAGAGTCCCTGCTTAAGGAAAATGTTAAAGTTTGCGATTATGATTTTAATTTCGAACACTCCATAAATTAAAAAAAAAACTACCGACTTATGGGGTAATTCTGTGGACGTTGTAGTTTATAAGAGTTTCCTGACCTAATGAAGCATAGTAAAATAATACCATTTTGTTCAAAACGGCTAGTACATCTGACCCCACGAATTACAGACCCATCTCAGTGCTGCCCACCTTAAGTAAAATATTTGAAAAGCTCATTTTAGAACAATTGCAAAGATTTTTTAATATGACAAATTGTTGCATACCAAAAAGTTCGGTTTTACAAGGGGTTGTTCAACAACCGATTGTTGAACTTTTAGGACATATTTATAATGCATGAGAAGACAAATACGATGTCCTGGTCATTTTTTGCGTTTTGTCCAAGGCCTTCGATTGCGCTCTCCATGAAACATTAATTAGGAAACTATACCAATACAGAATGCGAAAATCCTCCCTAGATCTTCTTACATCATATCTGAGTGAAAGGATTCAGAGAGTTGGCGTTAACAGAAAACGATCTCCCGGATCTGTAGTAAAAATGGGTGTCCTCCAGGGCTCAATTATTTTCCCATTTTTGGTTCTTGTTTATATAAACGACTTAACTCTTAAAGAATAACCATAATATAGTGTTGTTTGCAGACGACACTTCACTTTTGTAAACTTAAACGTCAGCAGCCGGTTACTGACGATATAAATATAGCTCTTTCAAAAATAGTACACCGGTTTAAGCTGTTGATCCCCGCAATAACGCTGGCGTTAACGCGCGATTGTCTTTCTATTGTGTCTCTAATTACGCTATTAGATAGGTTTAAGTAAATAACCTTCTTTTTATTG
Source organism: Mythimna impura (assembly GCA_905147345.3). Lineage (NCBI taxonomy): Eukaryota > Metazoa > Arthropoda > Insecta > Lepidoptera > Noctuidae > Mythimna > Mythimna impura. The sequence continues at coordinate 12,175,464 of LR990357.1, read as the reverse complement.
AAAAAAAAAACTAAATGTACGAGGGTGGATTGAAAAGTTTGCGGCCTCAGCAAGAAAACAATATAAAATATAAGCAAAAGTAATTTTATTTTTCCACGTAATCTCCACTTAACTCTATGCACTTCTTCCATATGGTTTCCAACGCCTGTATGCCGGTTATAAAAAAAGTTTCTTCAAGGCCTTCAAAAAAGTCACCCACCGCAGCTTCGACCTCCTCATTTGATGAAAATTTTTGACCTCCAAGGTGTTTTTTTTAGGTTTGGGAATAAATTAAAGTCTGAAGGTGCCAAATCAGGGGAATAGGCGGAACGGGGCAGTAATTCAAAGCCACAATCACGAATTTCAGCCATAGACTCAACAGACGTGTGAACGCGTGCATTATCCTGATGGAACAACACTTTCTTGCTGAGTAATCCTGGCCTTTTCTCTTTGATTGTTTCACGCAAGCGACGTAAGAGGGTGCAGTGAGTTTATAGTTTCACCTTTTGCAAGGTAGTCCACTATGATGACACCCTTAGCATCCCAAAAAACTGACGCCATCACCTTGCCAGCTGACAAAATTGTTTTGGCTTTTTTTGGAGTCGTTTCATCAGGTTTTTTCCACTGCTTGGATTGCTGTTTTGACTCTGGGGTGTAGTGGTGTACCCAAGTTTCATCCATTGTTACAAATCTGGCCAAAAAATCTTGTGGATCAGCCTCAAACATTTCCAAACAGTCGCGAGAAATCGTGAGGCGTATTCGTTTTTGTTCGACTGAAAGCAATCTGGGTACTCACCGCGCAGAAACCTTAGAAAATCTAAGTTCATTGACTATGATGTTTTGTGCTCGTTCATACGAGATGCCAATAGTGTCTGCAATCTCCCTGATGGTCAATCTCCGATCTGTCAATATCAGATCACAGATTTTCCCGATGTTTTCTTCAGTCGTAGACGTCATTGGCCGGCCAGAGCGAGGGTCATCTTCAATACTCTCTCGTCCGTTTAAATTCAGCAACCTACTTTTTCACAGTCGTATACGACGGAGCAGATTCCTCCAATGTTTTTGACATATCTTCGTGAATCTCTTTTGGAGTAAGTTTTTTTTTAAACAGGTATTTGATGACCGCACGTTGCTCAATTTTCTCCATTCTTTAAAAACGCTGCACAAAGGCTCACAAAATACAGTCTAATTTAAATACAGTTAATGCTATTGCGATAGAATTTTACAATTTGACAACCAGAGAGTAAACTAATCGAATGAGGCCAGTTACATTAAAATAGTTTAAGTATTTATGTGTTAGGCCGCGAACTTTACAATCCACCCTCGTAATAAAATTACCATGCCTCATCATGTTAGGCAACTAGAAACTAGTGTGCTCATAAAAGGTAAAGAGTTGAGTCCTGAAGATAATACAGTGTTCTTGGGCATAACTAGATGCTAAGCTTACGTGTAGCCCACATATACCTAGACAAATTATCGAAAAAACTAAGCTCTGCAGCATACACTGTTAGACAAATTCGAATGATTTAGAGACAGCCCGTTTAGTTTATCTATTTTGCCCAGCGTTCCGAATTGCGATAAAAGTGATTATATCGCAAATCCGATCAAATTTTGTGGTCACATTAGGCAAGGGCAATTAAGTAATAATTGTGACGTTGCGCGTTGGTCGGATTCGCGATAATATCGCTTTTGTCGCATCTCGGATCCGCAGAGCTCATAATGTCATGTCGTACGGTATTCTACTGTGGGGAAATGCCGCCGATATGCAGACAATTTTCGTTATTTTCTTTCTTGGAAAGTTGCGAGTTCGCGCTTCATTTATGCTTACTTATCAGAGTTTTTGATCAGGTTTAGTAGTGTTTCATTTGACGCTTCTGCGGAATCAGTGCCGAAACCGGTTTCGGTTCAGATCCCGGTTCCGATTCCGATAAACCAAGTTTAAAAACTGCTTCCGAATTCGTTTCTGATTTGACCACTGCCGCTATATTCGTAGTTTAAATACCATAAGGACTAACATACATTTAAAGTAAGTACCTAACATAAAAAATATAAAACAAACAAGATTATTGTAGAAATATAATACTTTTATTTGCAAATATATGAATTTTAGTCAGTGCTTTACAAAATGAACCTATAGGTAAGATAAACATTATGGTCACCTTACAAAATTTTCTCAATTGAAAATAAATTTTCTTACTTAATTTAAGTACTTATAGCATTTAGAAAAACAGACGATACGTTAAAATTTTGTTAAAAAATAGTAAGAAATCTTGATCTACTTTGCGTTAATCTATGAAGTTAGTCTAGTCAACAAAGCCGAAAATCTTGGGCCCTCAGTTCAGACGTTTCAGCAAAATTCAACTCTCATTTACTTTTAAAGGATTAACTTTTTGGTCATTATTTCTTTTTTACTAATTCATAGAGATCTATTTAAAATATATTAAAGTCGTATGTATGAATTTCGTCGGAGGAATTCAGTTTTTGCAGATTCTTTATAAAAGACATTAATGAATTGAGGGCCCAAGGAAACCGCCATAAATCTGAAATGTGATATTCTACAGATTTACAAATAATAATTACTAACCCAGACATCGTACTTTCCGAGATTTAGACAATGCCTCTTTCTGCAAGCGTCTGGATTGAGGGCCCACGTTATTTAATCATAACAGTTTTAATTTACGTTTTAGAAATTTATGGGTCATTGCATTAAGTTTTACTAATTTTTAACTAAATTCCCTATAAATATTGTTTCGTTTCATAAGGATTAAAAAAATGGGCCCTCAATCCAGATGGATTAGGCGCACAATGCCACATTCGCAAAATGACATATTAACGCAAAATGCCACATTCGAAAAATGACATTTCGCAATATGCCTAAATCATAAAAGGAAGCATTGCAAAATTTCATGTTCCTAGGCCCAGTAGTTTCAGCTGTGCGTTGATATCAGTTAGTTTCTCCTTTTATATAGATTTATATATTATATAGATATTCGATAGATATATTGCCAATGAGCGCTATTTCGATTGTTACGCGCTGACAGAAAAAACGATTAAACAAATAAAAGGCCTTGTATTATAGCCATGAAATTTTTTTCTACAGTCGTCCAAGAGTACCTGTGTGTTTCAGTTTCACTTTCTTATTTTTTTAAACTGTCACATAAAAAGAGATACTAGTGGTAACAGAATGTATATGTTAGTACCTAGTACTAGAGGGGGGATGTCATAAGATGATTTTCCCAAGAACAAAAAATAAAATTACCTAGTACTAACAAATACATTCTGTTAGGCAAATAAAAAAATATTATAACTTATAAACGAATATTCTAAGAAAAAAGTAAAAATAAAGTAGGTAGTTAGAATAATAAAGTAGCAAGTTTTTTTGATGTAAACACAGATATGCCAATCAGTAGAGATATGGTAAGGTGGCGTGGTTCTTGCGAACGCATCAAGCCGGATATGTGCTTCTATGTGATGTCATTTTCGGCCATTAGTCAAATGTCAACTAGCGACGTGTTCTTAACTTATAATTTTTTTTAAAATGCCGCTTTGTTCAGTGGTTGTTTGCAAAAGTAACAGCTATATTGTAAATTACACGAACGATGGTATCTCATTTTACTCGTAAGTACTAATATATTAAGGTTTTTCTTAGTAAATTCATTAAAAAATTACTTCCTGATACCAAAAAACGCGATGATGTGTCAAATCAATTACTTATTTGAATTGAGAACAAATATCATTACTTGCTTCTGTACTAAGCAAGTAATGATATTTGTTCTCAATTATCATTACTTGCAATCGAGTAATTAATTAGCTGAACTAGTTTGCGCAATGGATGAGTATTTAACAGATAGGCTCACTCATACGATAGTTACGTGGTGCGGCCACTGCCGGTTTGTGGTTATCGATATTTTGCACGATCCTACCTAGTACGATATAAAAGATAATGTTAATGATTAATTCTTACAGATCTATAATAATATAGAACAGTTCCCCCACGCGTCTGTTTTTCTGTCTAATCGCGATAAACTCAAAAACTACTAAACGGATTTTTATGTGGTTGGGATTATTTTCACGAGGAGAAAAAATATTTATAAAACAAAATACTTTTTACAAAAAAAAAGTACAACCGGCTTTAATGTAAAAAAAAAACACTGAAAAGTGCAAAATAACTTCGAAAAATTTCGAAAGTCGGTGTAATTAAAATAGTTTTGTGTCTTCGTTATTTAACACCGACTTCCGAAATTAAAGTTATTTTGCACTTTTCAGTGTTTTTTTTTTACATTGAAGTCAGTTGTATTTTTTTTGTAAAAAGTTTTTTATTTTACACTTTTTAGTTATGGTACCACCACTAAAAAGTACCCCTCAGCCAAACTTAAATACTATAAGGTATAGCTAGAGTGCATCTCATGACAATTCTAATAATCCCAAACACGGTTAGATTACATTAATTTATTACAGAGTTCCGGTGCCCAAGTTCAGGCTTCATCATCAGATCAGTTCGATATATTCCCCCTCTTCTTTCAGTCAGTCATCGATTACACGTATAAACAAAGTAATTTTACTTGTTACGACGGTTCTGCTGTGAGGAGTTCTGTTCCATATTTTCGATGTTCATGATCAGATCATAACAATCATTTCTATGTGACCAACTCTGAAGCATAACCTTTCAATAAAAAAAAAATCAAAATCGGTCCACAATTGACCGAGAAATCGGTGAACATACATTAAAAAAAATTCAGCTGAACATAGAATGTACGAGCAAACCCGTACATTTTGCATTGTTTAGCAATAATGCTGACGCTGAACACACGATGCGGTGTATCGCGTTCCATTTGTCAATTTAGTACCAATAAATCCGTGTAACAGTAAACATCGTTTTACTTAATCAAATTCCCTAAGCTGGGCCGCGGCGCGGTACTCATAACATTAACAAACAAGGTGTAAGGTAACCACCGTACATCTTTATGGTCCTTCGAGCCGAATCATTAACGCGAGCAATCAGTGGACTTTGTGTCAGTTCGTGTGAGTGGTTCCATATCAGCAACAGCGGTGGAGTTGCAGTTCAGGGAGTAAACAGCAGTCTTGAGCGCAATCAACATACCCACCAGTCAGCAGAATCAAAGTAAGATCTTTCCTTTTTTTGCTTGACCTAACAATATGAGTCAAACAATGGAGGATCTTTTGGCCAACCAGAACCAAATCATGGTGGCCATGAACCAACTATTATCAAACTTTAAGAAGGATGGTCAGGAACGCAAAACTCCTGACTACATCAAACGTAGATTGGAAACTTTATACTCCTACTGGCAGGAGTTTCAATCTAATCATGAACAGTTGAACCCCTTTAGCAACAAATCAATTGAGTATTTTGCATTGAATCACTATCAACAAACTCATGCTTTCTATCTTTCGACGCGTGAAACTATTAAAAGTGCAGGACCTCCGTCTATTTTAAGACCCGCAACACCGTTAGCTGGCACATCCAGGGCCGGCATGGACGGGACCCTAGAGAACAGGAATCCCGAGGAGATCGAGGCTAAGACCTTTCTTGAAACGCCGAAATTCAAGTCTCATGGCACCAACAGTAAGTTAGATGAATTACTGAAGAAGTAGACTATCAACTTTAAGGCTTTCTATCGAACGGTAGCGAACATCAACGTCGATGCCATAACTGAGAAATGGGAGTTTCAAGATACTTTGAAAACATTGGAAACGAGGTGGTCGGCCATTGACATGCTTCACTGGGAGTTAGAAGGGGAACTCGACGGGCAAGATAATTCGTATGAGGACATGTTTACCTCGTATGAAATGACGTACAACAATATGAAGAAGTCTCTGAACAGCAAATTGTGGTCTGTATCACACCGAGAACAGTCTACACCAAAGCTGGAAGTGCCTACGTTTAATGGCCATTATCAACACTGGGTATCCTTTAAAGACTTGTTCACGGAGGCCATCCACAACAATCCATCACTCTCTCAAGCTCAAAAGATGCAGTTCCTTAAAGTTAAACTGAAAGGGGAAGCCGAGGGTTTGATACATCATCTTCAGATTAGCTCTGAAAACTATTCAACATGTTGGGAAATCCTTAATCATAGGTACAATAACAAACTGCTTATATTCACCTCACATTTGAATACTCTAACCAATCTTCCGGTCATGCAACAACCTTCAGTCTACTATGTAAAACGCATCCACGATACAACCATCGAATGTGTTCACGCTATAAAGCACATGGGACCCCGTAATTTGCTATTTGATGTCGAACAAATTAGATGCTAACACGCATTCCGAAAACATCGCATCTCATTCATCATCATTTCATCATCATTTTATCAGACTTTTTGGACTTCCTGGAAGCCAAGTTTACGAGTATGGAGTCATCGCGGCGTAAACAAGATCAGAAATCTCCAAATTCCAATGCAAAATCATCTAAGGATAGCAATCCTAATAACAAAAATATCAATCGTAATTCGAAACAATCTTATTCAAGCAACAAAAACGTTTCGAAATCGAACGGAAAATTTCATAACAAACGAACTTGCCCATTATGCAAAAATGGTCATGGATTATTCCATTGTGAACAATATATTAGATTGTCCCCAATCGACAAAAAACAATTCGTCGTTGACAACAAGCTATGCGAAAATTGTCTTTTTAGCCATAAAGGCAAGGAATGCATTTCAACAAAACGGTGCCATGAGTGCGACGGAAGTCATAATACGATACTTCACGATGCGTTTGCGCAATCCTCAAACATATCACCTAACCAAGCGATACCTAAAGCTGAAAATGCCCGTACTTTGCCTGAGCAAAATCAGCAACTTAGGACTCACGTGGCTCAACAACGTGATGTACCGGAAACATTATTGTCCACAGCCGTGATTAAGGTCCAAAAATGTGATGGGTCTTATCTTAACATGCGAGCTTTGATTGATCAGGGCTCCCAAACTTCACTCATCACCGAAAATGCGGCGCAACAATTGGGACTTCCCCGTCAACGATGCAAGGGCGTAATAACCGGTATAGGAGCCAGGGACAATGCCTGCAAGGGAGTTATCGACATAAACTGCTCATCAAGAAGAGAGTCTTACTCTTTTTATACTGACGTTTTCATTATGAAAAGTTTAACAAAAAATCTGCCAACTTATACCTTTTGCAAAGCCCACTTGGTCTTACTTAGAAAACATAGAACTTGCAGATTCCGACTTTTACGTCAGTCGTCCGGTAGATATTTTATTTGGCGCGGCGCGGATATATATTCCAACATTATTATGGAGGGAATCTGCAGACTTGAACAAACAACACAAGAAAATACACAACACATATTAAATATTTGTGTATGTTTATTTTGGGTGTAATTTATCTATATATGTATGTATTTAGAAATATATAAGTATGTTTATCAGTTGTTTAGTACCCATAACACAAGCTCTGCTTAGCTTGGGACTAGACGGCGTTGTGTGATAGTTGTGGAATATTATTATCATCTATATTTATTTTTTATACATATTTTGTACATTTTTAAATATTTTCTAAAACACATATAAAAAAAAAACATTTAAAAATATAAAAAATAGCAGTCCGCCGGTGTCGGGACAGGGTCCAAGCTACCGGTGGTTAGGGCTGCAGAGACAGGAACCTCCTCACATTGCGGGCCGTATCGAGGAGTACTGCCTTCTGTATCAGGCCCTTGATCCAACCGCGCAACGACAGTTTCGACAGGTGGTCGTCTAGACTTTTGGCCATCAGGCCATTGGCGGTAACAACAATCGGCACAATGATAGCCGAGTCCACATTCCACATGTCGACAACCTCGTGTGCTAAGTCGAGATATTTGATTTGTTTCTCTTTCTCAGCTTTCACGAGATTCTCGTCATGTGGAATGGTGACATCGACTGTCATTGCGCGGCGCGCTAATCGGTCTATCACCACTACATCCGGCTTATTGGCTACAATAGTCCGGTCAGTAATGATAGACCGATCCCAGTACAACGTGACATGGTCATTTTCGAGAACTGGGTCGGGCACATAGCTGTAATACGGTACCTCTGAATACACTAGGTTGTATTTCAAAGCAAGTTGCTGGTGGATAATCCTGGCTACTTGGTTATGCCTGTGCAAGTACTCTCCGTTAGCCAGACGAGAACAACCAGAGATAATATGTCTGATAGACTCACCCGGACGATGGCATGCCCGGCACACGTCAACCGTCCCGTCCTTCATTATATATTTCCGGTAGTTATTCGTCAAGATGACTTCGTCCATAATTGCACAGATAAAACCTTCAGTTTCCCCGAAGAGGTTGCTGAAACGTAGCCAGGCCACGGACGCTGCAAAATCTACATCAGACTCATGTAGAGCCCGATAAAAGCGCCCGTGGAGCTCCTTACTTTTCCATACTTCCCTGCGGTCATCAGTTGTAAGTACCACAGGTTTGCGCCAGTTCTCTTTAGCCATGGACAACGGGGTGAGTCCCTTGTCCACTGCGACCACATCGCGGTGCATACCCACGTCGGTTTTATGAAAGTATTCTCTGAGGCTGCACACCTCGCGGTTGTGCAGGGTCTTCGCGTTTAAAAAACCTCGACCTCCACACTTCCGCGGGATGTACAGTCTCATCACAGACGACCGTGGGTGATGCATCCGGTTTGCGGTCAACAGTGTACGGACCCGCCTATCCAGAGCATCTAGCTCGGTCTGAGTCCATTTGAGTATGCCGAAAGAGTACATTAAGACCGGCATGACCCAACCATTGAAGGCTCGCACCTTATTTCCACCCGACAGAAGGCTGTTTAATACCTTCTTCAGGCGGTCAAAGAAGCGCTCCTTCAACGATTGCTTCATGTCAGCAACGTTAATGCCTAACGCTTCCGACATATCCAAATACTTATAGGTTTCGGTCGAAGAGAGGGATTTAAGGTATATGGAATCCGAGAGTTGAATTCCCTCCAATTCCATAATCTCCCCTCGCTTTACATGCATGACTGCACATTTATCCACACCAAATTCCATCCTGATGGCACTACTGAAAGTTTCAGTTACCTTTAGTAGTTCCATCAGTCGTAACTTGTTGGGGGCAATGAGTTTCAGATCGTCCATGTAAAGAAGGTGAGATAGTACCTGACCACCTCTTCTCAACCGATAGCCCAAGCCTGATTCCTCCAGCAATGTGCTTAGAGGATTCAGGGCTAAGCAGAACCAAAGTGGGCTCAGACTGTCGCCCTGGAATATTCCCCGTTTAATCCATATGGGTTCATCGTCCCTCCGAATCGATCGACATCCTGGATAACGAAGAACTGTGTTCCACTGCCCCATACATGACTCAAGGAAGGTGCGTAGAGTTGCATCTATTTTATACAACTCCAACACCCTCATGAGCCATGTATGTGGCACAGAGTCATAGGCCTTCTTATAATCTATCCAACATGTCGACAGATCCTTGCGAGATCGACGAACCTGTTGGTTTATGGCCATGTCTATGAGGAGTAGCTCCTTAGTACCGCGAGACCCGTTCCTACATCCATTCTGAGAGGCAGACATAATTGAGTTGGTGTCAATGTGCTTGTTAATTTTCGTTCTCAGAATGGACGTAAGAAGTTTATAGACCGTCGACAAGCATGTTATCGGTCTATAATTCTTGGGTTCCGCAGTACTACCTGTCTTATGGAGCAGATGGGTAACGCCAGTTGTTAGAAACTGAGGTAGCGACCCAGACTCTAAGGATGACTGGAATTGAGATGCCAGGAGCGCGTGTGAGCTGCTATAACATTTTAGCCAGAAATTTTGCAGTCCGTCCGGTCCTGGAGACTTCCAATTCGGTAACGGACGGACTGCTGTGGCTACATCTGTAGGGCTAATTACTACTTTTTCCATTTCTGGTATAGCTTCACACACGCGCTCGACTTCACGCATCCAGCCATCCTCAGTGTGACAGACGGGCACCGACCAAATATTGCGCCAGAAAGTATTCGTGGCGACAGCATCTGGGCGGGTCACGTCAGTCACATTTTGTTCAGGTCGCTCCCAAGCTCTGTATACCCATCTCTCATCGCTCTGGAACATGCGATTCTGCGAGTACCGGTCGACTCGCCGCTTATACCGTCGAATACGGTTGGCCCATGCACAAACTTTCTGCTTCAGGAAGTCGATGCGCTCCGTGACACGAGATAAGTATTCTCGAGGGCTGATTCCAGTTCCCGAAAATGCTCGCCTCACGTAGCGCATCACACGTGGTCGTGTATTGCCCTCCCTGAAGCAGTATAGTTTACCAATGAGCGCTCTGGCCCCATCAATACGCCTCTCAATCCTACATTGCCAGGCATGTGCGGCAGGCTTTGGTCGAGTAGCTCCGTCACAACTTGGTAGTTTTACGTTGGCTAAACGACATGCCGCAATAGCCCCGCAATAGAGGATCGAGTGCGTATCAGCGAGGTTTACGCTGCTCTCGAACACATTCTCAAGCAGCGAGTCCAGAGCACACACTAGCGCCCTATTTTTTTTGTGCATAGGTAACCGGGGAAGACGAGGTCTAAGAGCGATCGGAGTCGATCTGTACTCGCGGAGTGCATCCTCCAGTGCGCTCCTCAATCGATCGTTGCACTGGCTACTTACTGTGACAACCCTATCATCTGCTTCATCATCAACATGATTGGACTGCGGCAGAGTTGCATCTGTAGCTCGTGGTGCCGCAGTCTGTGTCTGTATTGGAGTAGAGATGATACGGTTGCTCAGTACCTCTGAGCGCAGCCTATCAAGTGCGGCGTCGTCCAATCTGTGATTTCGTTGGATAACCCGCACCTGATCCGATAATCGTTGGGTCGTGACGTTGACGGTTGGTTCCAGTTCCTGAAATATTATTATTATTATTTTTTTTTTTATATATTTTATTTATCTCAGGACCCTGAGGTCCTGGACCTTTGGGAGGCGTACGAGGAGCCGAAGCCAACTCGCAGAGGCCCTTAAGATAATTATAATGGAACATGATACCAACCGACGATTATCCCTGTACGCGCTATGCTAGTGCACCCAAGGACAACCCCCGGTTATTGAAAAACTGTTGCGACATATGGAGAACAAAGATAATAGGGCTATGGTTTTTGGAGTCTTAAGTGGACTGGTAACATGGAACTATGTCAAGACTATGGCCCCTGCCTGAACAACGTTATTAATATGCATCGAAAAAAGGCAGAGGGTGACTTGCACACTCAATAAATGGGCCCCCAAAAACGGCCGCTAGCACGAAGTGACGTAGCAACAAGAGGGCAACATATCCTGAGGTGCTTGAGGAGTGGAGAGGTATACCACGGCTATCAGGACAATCCCGGAAGTACGGTCAAGATCCCTACCAGCACCTTACTGGATTATACATCCTTCTCCCGAGCACGTTTGCTCTTGCGAATCTCCACTCAAGCCAGCCAATAAAGGCAAGAGAGAGGTGGGAGCTCAGTTCCTCGTCAGTGTTCACTACGGCCGGCCAATAAAGGCAAGCCGGAGATGAAGAACAAGAACTCTCCCGGGAGATCGGGTCCGTGGGGTCGCTGATGCCCAACAGTTCGCCACAAAACTGCACTGCGGATTGTATCTCTCTTAGTCTGGCCCCTCACCCTAGGCATATTACGGCAAAGCAAACTTTACCGATACAGACCTAGGGTATATTGGAGCACGCAAGCCCCACCACGACGTCAACGTAGAGATACGGCGATGGGGATATTATTATTATTTTTATACATTTATTTATCTCAGCACCCTAAGGTCCTGGACCTTTGGAAGGCGTACGAGAAGCCGAAACCAACTCGCAGAGGCCCTTTTAGACGCTTTTAATGGAAAGTGGTACGAACCGGTGATTATCCCTGTACGCACTATGCTAGTGCATCCAAGGACAACCCCCGGTTGGTGGGAAACTATTGCGACATATGGAAAACTAAGATAAGGCTATGGTTTTTGGAGTCTTAAGTGGACTGGTTACCAGGAAATATGTTAAGACTATTATTATTATTATTATGTATATATACATTTGATCCCTTGTTTTCGTATTATTCTTTTCTTTTTTTTTATGCACCTACCATGTTTTCTCTTCACTACCCTTGGTTGACTGGTAGAGAATGCCTAAGGCATTAAGTCCGCCTTTGTACCTTTATGTAGCATGAAGTTTTAATAAATAAACACCCATTGCTCAACAGACTCGGCTTGGGTGGATCCTGTGCGGCAACGTAAACACACTGCAATGCAATGTCGTACAGTTTGATATTGACCAGTTGCAAAAATTTTAGGAAACGGAGGATCAAGAGTGTATGCAATTTTACAGCTCAACAACAAAGAGATTGCTAGATGGAAAATATGTAGTAAGGCTCCCTCTGAAAACAAATTTGCATGAACAATTGGGCTACTCGAAATCAAAGGCCATAGCACAATTTGGTCATTTGGAACGTAAACTAATTAAAAATTAAAACATCGCAAAAGAATATAAAACATTCATACACGAGTACCTAGCGTTAGGACATATGAAACCAGCTATTTGTAACACAGAACTCGAATGTTTCTTGCCCCATCACTGTGTACTACGTGACGATTCTACAACTACTTCACTTCGAGTCGTTTTTAACGCCTCATCGAAGACATCAAGTGGCCAAAGTTTAAATGATCTGATGCACAAGGGCCCAAATCTAGAACAGGACCTTCAGTCATTGATACTTAAGTGGAGGCAGTATCAATTTGAACCTTCACCGTAGACATCGAAAAGATGTTCCGCCAAATTTTGGTCCACAATGAAGATCGATTTAATTGAACTCCTGAAACATGGGGGATTCAATCTAAGAAAATGGGCTTCTAATGATCCGCATTTACTGCACGATGAAATCCCATGCCAACAACAAAGCAAAAGCTTTCGACAGCCGGAGTCTACTAAAACATTAGGACTTCGCTGGAACCCTGTCAAGGATAATTTTACGTTCGAGCCAAAAATTGATTCGACAGTCAACAAAGCTACAAAACGATCTGTGTTACCCGATATCTCCAAGTTATTTGACCCCTTGGGGTGGCTCACACCTACAACAACAAAACTCAATTTATTTCAACGAATTTGGACTTCACAAATTCAGTGGGATGAGCAGATACCTGAAGATATTTTTGAAGAATGGAATAAACTTAAGGCGGACATCGATCAAATAAGTCAGGTTCAAATACCAAGATGGTTGGGCACAAAACCCGAGCAAAGAGTCGAGTTACATGGTTTCTGCGACTCGTCAACAAAGGCATACGCCTGCGTTATTTACTGTAAAGTTTATAACAAACAAACAAGCATTATATTGGTGGCCGGAAAATCAAGAATAATCCCGGCTAACAAAAAATTATCGTTGCCACGATTGGAGCTTTGCGGCGCTCATCTATTAGCTAAACTCATGGCTAAGGTCAAGGCTTCTTTTACTGACTACAAGATTGATATTTATGGCTGGATTGACTCCACAGCAGTACTGGGGTGGCTGCAAGGAGATCCAGGCCGTTGGCAAACCTTTGTTGCTAACAGAACACGATTTATAACGGAAATCATGCCTTCTACCTGCTGGCGATATGTCAAGTCTGCCGAAAATCCTGCAGACTGCGCAAGTAGAGGCGTATCAATGTCGCAATTGATTCAACATCCTTTATGGTGGCAAGGGCCATCTTGGCTCCAAACATTTAAAGCCGATGAAGGAAGTGAAGAAATAAATTACATAACGATATTGGAAATCAAGAACCAGAAGCAAGTTAACACTGTCATGAAACAAACAGAAGATGACAGTATAATCATGAACTTGTTGAAATGTCACAGTTCTTTTACCAAAGTTGTACACATTTTAGCATGGGTGTATAGATTTTTAACAAGCAAGCAAAACAATGCGCAAACTTCCTATCTTACGCTAGAAGAAATAAGGAAAGCCAAAATGAAGATCATAAAGCAAGTACAGCAGCAAGAGTTTGCAGAAGAAATTAAAAGCTTAAGAGAGAAAGGAAAGCTCAGCAACAAAAGCAGAATACTAAATCTAAATCCATTTTTGGATAACTTTGGGCTTCTCCGTGTTGGGGGAAGGTTAAGACATGCTCATATTCATGCAGACATGCAACACCCTTTAATTATTCCACAACGAGGACATTTAACAAAGCTTCTTATAGAACATGCACACAAGCTTACTTTCCATGGCGGAGCTCGCTTGACATCGGGATTCATCCGACAAAGGTATTGGATTGTAGGCGGAAATGAAGCAACGAAAAAACAAATACGTCTATGCGTTAAATGTAAAAAGCTAAGTCATAACAAGCATAACCAAATCATGGGTGACTTACCTGCAGCGAGGAGCAATCGCTCCCGTCCATTTGAACACACTGGAATAGATTTTACTGGGCACCTACTCCTTAAAGCCAACAAAGGCCGTGGCATAAAAACCACTAAAGGATATGTGGCTGTTTTCGTCTGCATGTCTACAAAAGCAGTACATCTAGAGCTAGTTTCCGATCTAAGCACATCGTCATTCATCGCAGCTTTAAGGAGAATGGCAGCACGTAGAGGTACTCCGAGTCACATTTATAGTGACAATGGACGAATCCAACAAGAATACCAGGAACTGCTACAAATATTTAACAACGAACTTTTGGCTGAACTGACAGATATGGAAATCAAGTGGCATTTTAATGCACCTATCTGGCCTTCCGCAGGCGGTCTTTGGGAATCCGCAGTCAAAAGTTTTAAACATCACTTTAGAAGAATTGTTGGAGAGCAAAAATTGACTTTCGAAGAATTGTCAACAGTCCTCACGCAAATCGAAGCATGTCTAAATTCTAGGCCTTTATGTCCTCTCACCGAAGATCCGGAGGACTTGGACTACTTAACTCCATCTCACTTTTTGACTGGCGGTTCAGCACTTACCCTAGTTGAAACAGAAAGAGACTTAAGGACTAGGTGGCAGTTAACTCAGAGAATTTTCGCTGAAATTTGGAAAAGATGGCGCTCTGAGTATCTAACACAACTAACAAGAAGAAGCAAATGGCGACAGTCTTGTGAAAACATAAACCTAAACGACGTAGTCCTTTTGCACGATGACAATTTACCTCCTGAAAAATGGTCTATGGGTAGGGTCGTCGATCTACATCCCGGAGCAGATGGATTCGTTCGCGTTGTCAGCTTAAAAACCAAGAACGGAATTCTTAAAGGACCAATTACCAAAATATCAAGGTTACCTGTAAACCAAAATCAATCAGACTCGTCTGAAAACGTCCAGGAAGAGTTGAAAACAAACAGCGAAGAAACAAAACCTCAAAGAAAATCGAAGAGAGTTAGCATAACTACATTATTTACGTCTTTATTATTTTTTATGACAATCGTAACAGGAGGACACTGCGATTTCCAATCAACAAGATTTAGACCTAATCAGAGTCTTTATTTCGATAAATTATCTAACATGCAAATTATACGGGACGAGTGGAAGCTCATCATCTACTACGATATGCAACCATATTGGGAAGGCATAACAGCTCTCAACAAATACACGAAGTCCCTAGAACAATCATGCAAAATAATACGTAATATTATGAACTGTGATATCATATTATTACAGCTGGTTCAAGGCTTCGGTGAACTTGAATACTATAACCAGATGTTGCTCGGTCAGCACTCGAACGAGCAGCGCGCTAGACAGCGGCGCGGTCTTATCGACGGTGTCGGATATCTTGCGAATAGCCTCTTCGGGGTATTAGATACGAGATTCGCCGAACAATATCGCAAGGACATAACGTTACTACGCGATAACCAACGTCATATTGCCTCTTACTGGAAAAACCAAACATGGATTATAGAGGTTGAATATAATCTTCTCAAACGAACAGAGCAAACCATGAACAGGCAACATAAAATGGTTTCCCAACATATATTATCCATCGAAAAGGCGCTAAACCAACTTCAATCTGAAACACAAAACATGTCTATTGTAAACGAGCTGACTGTCGGAGCTATTATAGGGAGCAACATGCTACATAACTTGAAGTCATTACAAGGCACCTTGCTGGATACTATCACTGACATCTATCACGGTCAGTTTAATCCACACCTTTTGACTCCCGTTCAATTGCAAGATCAACTGAGTACCATCGCTAGTCAGCTCCCAAAGGACGTGACATTGCCTGTAGACAATGTGCAAATGGATTTAAAGAAAATATATAAGCTTCTTAAAGTAAAAGCCAGGATGCTGGAAGAATACCTCATCTTTGAAATCAGACTTCCTCTTATCAGTAGAGACACTTTTGAGATATTCAAAATATTTTCCATACCTCAAGTCAAAGGAACTGACATGGTTAGCATCCAACCAATATCTTCTTTAAGTTTATGTGGCCATAAACTTAAAGAAGGATACCTACTTAACCATGACAGAGAAAACATTAACATCATGTCTTATATCAGAATTATCAGATGCATATCTGTGTCATATTCAGAGACCTATTTATCATCTAAATGGAGATAAAGATTTCTGTCAGACCGAAGAGTGTGAGTGTGAGACAAGGGTCTCTCCCTGGAAAAACAGCTGGTTTGAAAGTAACTCAATAAACAACTACATTTATTTTTGTTGCCATCAATGCTCTTTACGTATAATGTGCGAGGATCAAGTTGCTAGTCATCTGCTGACCGGAGCGGGTCTTGTCGCTATAGACAATGGGTGTATTATTAAGACGCAAGCATTTACTTTGATTGCACACAGACAACAGTCTAGCCAACTGAACATTAAACCTGATGTTTACACTGATACCGCCGATAAATCATATTATCAACATTACGATCCCGCATATGATATCCATGAATTATTCAGAAACTGACCAGAATCAAATGGACTTAGCAGAACTTGGCCAGTCTGTGAGCGTGCCGGTCGCACCAGCGCCGGCGCCGACACCAGCACAAGCACAGGGTGCGCCTGCACCTCTTCACAACAACATCGACAACCCGTGCGTGATTCTCGGTGACCGAGTGTTTTACCACAGTGTTGGTGAGTTAAATGACAACAATCAGAGCAGTGTTTCTAATCTCAATAGTGCGCGAGTGAATAAATCTACGTCACCTATTTGCGTTCGTTAAGTTTAATGATGCGACTAGAGACAATATACTTACTTTATCGTTAATTAAGTCTTTTTAGCATTATATTATATCAACATTATTTTTGTATAACATTTATTATTTTTTGTATTTTCTAGAAACATTGTTTTCAAATATTTTGATCTTTGATCTGATAACATTTATTTTGTATCTTGTTAATTTCTCCTGTAGGGAGTTTGTACGAGCAAACCCGTACATTTTGCATTGTTTAGCAATAATGCTGACGCTGAACTCACGATGCGGTGTATCGCGTTCCATTTGTCAATTTAGTACCAATAAATCCGTGTAACAGTAAACATCGTTTTACTTAATCAAATCCCCTAACTTGGGCCGCGGCGCGGTACTCATAACATTAACAAACAAGGTGTAAGGTAACCACCGTACATAGAACCTCCTCCTTTTTGAAGTCGGTTAAAAAGAGCTAAAATTATTCTTTTTGTTTGTTTGTTCTTTCCCTACATTATTTCTTGTAGGTATTTTATCTTAGTAAATATCTCAAATATTCGACGTCCTGGGCTTTTTATAATATTTTTCCCAAGGTCAGTAGGCTTAAAATAATAAATTTAACTAATATTATTGAAACACACATTTGGAAACTTCAGAAACCGGGCATTAAATAACTGATAAAACGTATAAATGTTGTAGGAAACTATTGGTTTATATTCTCTTATACTCCTGCGTCATTCATTTCATCACTATCAATCATATCATCCGTCTTTTATTTTAGATTTTTAGCTATCCGAAGGATTCAAAAATAAAAGAAAAGTGGATGAATGAGACAAGAAGGGGTCCAAACTGGTTTCCCACAAAAAAAAAAAACAGTACAATACGCTCTTCTCACTTTGAATCCAATTGCTTCCAAGCTTTGAAGACGGCTCTTAGAATTCCAGCATTGAAGTTGCGGATGATTTTGACAAATTACGTTTTAAGTTTTAAATAAATATTTACATTTTACTGGTCAGTAAATTGAATATCCCTTAAAACCCTTAGTTTTACTTGTGTTTTTCTAAATTCGAGAAGATGATCTCCTTATAGTAGTAGTTTAGATTAACCAGCATCTTAAGTTACGATTAACTGGCCACTGAAGAGCAGTTCCTTCCAAGCGTGCTCCACTTAAATGAAGTTAGTTAATAATTTGATATTAACTAAATATTACTTTTAACAATTTTTTTAAATCAATCCAAAAGTAATGTTCGTGGTTTGTTATATTTCCTTGAAAAAAATTAGTTTTGAAGTACACTGATTTTATTATATTAGAAGTTAACTGCTACTGTTTACTAGAACTATGAGTAGTCTCTGGATCGTGTCTAGAAAATCGAATTATCTTTGATATTAACAGTTAATATTTCAATTTATGATTATGAATTAAGATCAAACTTCGCTTTTATAAAGTTACTTTCCTGTTAAACTTTTCTTTAATTAATACAAAACTTATAGTTTTTTTTTTTCTACAGTCAAGACATTTTTTAGGAAAGACATATTATACTTATATGATATTATAGGTATCTATAGGGGGTCCTATCCCACGAAGGTGGTGTATAAGCGGCAGCTACTTTGTATGACACAGTGTTCCGAGTTTGAGCACATGGAATAAAAAGCCATCAAACATACAATACATCAAAGATTGTCTTGGTGAGATAGAACAATTGCAACTCTGAATTTCATCGATAATTTTTTTGTATGGTAGTACATTTTGCATAGGTAAATGTG
Source organism: Mythimna impura (assembly GCA_905147345.3). Taxonomy (NCBI): domain Eukaryota; kingdom Metazoa; phylum Arthropoda; class Insecta; order Lepidoptera; family Noctuidae; genus Mythimna; species Mythimna impura. The sequence goes on along the minus strand of LR990357.1, from coordinate 12,156,662 downwards.
TATTTATTCTGACCCCGTAGTTATAAGTAGATGCTCCACCTCCTTTTTGAATGTTATTCTATTATCGTGTTTGTTTGTGGTGAAGTCAGTATCCTTGTGTCCGTGAGAAATATGAGTTTGTGTGTCATTCTTATAGTTTTTGATTTTGTGTTAGTGAAATAAATGGGCGTGGTTTGGAGACATCTGAACTCTAATAAATTTGTGCTTAAAACATATCTTTACTGTTTTACATATCTATTCTGTGGATGTAAAGTTGATTGCTGCCAATAGAGCGTTCCTTGCCTCCACTCGGAAATGCGCTACTTCAGAGAAACAAACTTCTTAAGCCGTTCTTATAGGTTGGTAGGGAGGCATTCCTTTCTTATTTTCACAAGAGGGCATTTTAAGCTGTGCTGATAGGTTACTGCCGACTTTTTGCTGCGGTTTCCACAAAGTTTATGGTCATATGAATCCAAAATAAAAGGAGCTTGTGGCTAGAATAATAGCAGCCGCACGGGTCGATGTCCAAGGTAAGGTAAGCAACGCTTGCAGAGGTTAGTCTGTAAATGGGTGACCATCTTAACATACCGAGACTGACAAGCCGTTGGTCCCGGCTGTCATTTGAAGACCTTTGACAGTCGTTACGAATATTCAGAAGCCAGGAAACTAACACGAGTTTTGCTAAGAGTATCGTGTTGACCCTAGGCAGTCGCAATACTAATATCCAACTGCATCCGGTTTGACTGGAAGCCGGCCCCAACATAGGTACATAGTTGGAAAAAGGCTGGCTAAAGTGCGCACACAAAATACAGCTATAGTGCTAGTCTTCTTTTTTGCATCGTCTATCGCATCGCTCAAGATAATATGCGAATAGATATCCACTAAGGGACATTTCTGGAGCTTACTTTCGAAGCAAACTGCTCTTTGTGTACGTGGTAGATGAATAAGCAGCAGCATAACCGTTTCAATACTGTAATTAAAATAAATACGTTTTATGTGTGGAAGTTGTTGGCTACATTTATATAAGCCAAATAATACCTACTATATACTATAATAAAGACAAGCAATTATTTTAAAGAAGCCAGCCTCACTTAGTACAATTAGGTATAACCATCTTACCCGAAATGGCGCATTCTATCAATTTGTACACAACTATCCATAACTTTCTAAATACATATAATTTGAAATCAGGAAGTTTTGTGTAGGACAGCGTAATAAAATAAGCAGTGATTGATCTTATAAATGTTGTTATTAGATAGAGATTAAATAGTTGAATAGGTAATGAACGTATTAACAGCTTTTTCTAGTCAGTTAAATGTTTTACAAAATGATACATTTTCGAACTGGCTTCCTACTCATTCGGCCTCGGTGACCATGGCCCGCACAACAATCAGTTTTTGATCTCATGCTGCCCTTTCTTCTTTGATATCTAGTATAACGGTGCGTTCCATGTAATCTATCTGCCTTCTTCAGCTTAGATTCTCTTTTTTTCGTTTTTAACCATTGATCAATTTTTCTTTGTTTTACTCTTTTATTAGGTATTGATTTGATTCTTCCACAATCGGTGCATTTCCCTTTTGATCTTGTTGACATAATAGATACTGCACTGCGGCATGGTCTTACGCCTTTTGAAATAGTTTTCCTGAGGCATCTTTCTGGGTCTTGGCATGGTGGAGGAAGGGGGTGGCAGCGCACTGGTTGACACGAGGCAGACGGCACGCATGGGGGGTGTATATTCGGAGCCATTGATGCTTATCGCTTATTACTCTGCAATAAAAACAAACTATGTAAAAAGTATATCAACTTCACATATCTAGAGAAGCCAACGTCAACCAAACTTTAAACTGCCACTCATTCTACGAATATTTAAAATAAAATCAAATACAACTTACCTACTAAAGACTGAAACAAGTACTTAATTGAACACTGGATTCGTGAAAAATAAAACGCGGGTACGAATAATAAAACATCAATATAAGTAATAAGTACCTACCTACCATGACGTATAGTTAAGTAGTACATTGCCAGTAACAATGTATAGCATGAATAGACGAGTGATACTTACAATACTTGGTGTTAGTAGAACTCCTACTTCTGGTGGACATTTTTCTAGATTCTCCGCCGGCTTCAAATTTTACTCTAAAGTTAATAGAAAAAGATATTCTTAGAGTCGATCCTTTTGGAGAGGTGAAGAAGCAAAGTAAAATGAGGTTCTGTTAAATTACGAAGAGAACGCTTCACCAGAATGAAGATTTAAATAAAATCTGCTTACGATAATATCGACAAACCTTTCTAAACATTTACTTTTGTTCACCACCTCAAGCAATGCGAAGCACTCACAACTTTGTACAAAAGTTCAATGCCTGTCGCGCGGGAGTTTTCCAGTTTTTCAAGTTGTTAAAATTAATTTAACACCGTTTGATCAAAAATATTCAATCATAAAATATACATGGGAATATAATAGTAAATATTCTTGCATCTATCACTGCATTTGAACTTTTGTATGAAATTCACACATGTTTGTTACCATTAAAATACAAATTAATAATGAGTGGCAGTCATTTTACCTACACGAGGCTGGCTTCTTTTGCGGATAAAATCGATCTACATTTGCAGGCTTCTTTGTACAAAGCTGTCAATAGCGTCTACTTAAAGTTGGAAATTCTAAATACTCATATAGTGCAATTACTTACCCATACTATGTTGAGGTTGAATTATGTTTTGTTTAATATTGTCCCATTTTGGTTTATTTTAGTTACCTATATTATTAGTTTGCACATTTTTGTTGGACACCCGGATTTACATTTTTGATCTTCTATTTTCAAGATTGACATATAGCTATTAATCTTCTTTTGACTGTCTACTTGTGATTATGCTGCATAAAAAATAAGTTTTTATTTAAAATCATAGGTATTTCAATTTATCTCAAAAAGGTTAGTTATAGGCCTACCGTTTAAGGGTACGTACACACATCAGTCATGACCAAGTCGTGTCGCTGACCAGTCACATCAAGTTAGTAGAATGTTTACTCGACGTAACAGGAACCGTAGCCGACCGGCGCGTCTCAGTCATTCAAACGTATACAATTAGCGACTGATCGGCAATGAGACCGATGTGGTTGTGTTGTGGTTATAACTAAGACTGTACCTGAAATATCTACTCTAAACGTTTGAGGAATATTATTAATTAAAGCATATTGCAAACAAACTGAACATTATCTATATAATTATATAAAAGGAGAAACTGACTGACTGACATATCAACGCACAGCCGAAACTACTGAGACTAGGAGCGTGAAATTTTGCACAAGGTTTCCTTTTATAACGTAGGCGACCACTAAGAGAGGATTTTCCAAAATTCACCCCCTAAGAGCATGAAACGGGGGTCCAAAAATTTGTATGAAGAAACCTACGTTCATGCGGGCGAAACCGATATCAGAGGCCAGTAATAAATAAAAATTATGTTAAGTACAGATCCCGGCATGGATCTTGAGCGCTGACTTTAACTTGCGCAGAAGTAAAATATCAGCCTTGCTATTCTGAAAAGTTTATTTGCGAAATCACTTCTGAATCCGCAGTGAAATCATGGTAAAATTAAAGTTTCGTATTCTGAAATGGAGTGAATTCGACACTGGCGCCCCCGAGTGATGATCAAAGTGAGTGGAACTAAAACGGTTGAGTATTTTGACATTTATCTACAAATTTGTCTATAGTATTTGGTATTCTGAAATACAATTCGCTGAGTGTGACATTCGAGATGATTTGTGAAATGAGTTTCGAAATGATTTACCATTTACAGAATAGCACGGCAGGTTTCTTTGGTGGTATGAAGTGAGACGCGGGGGCAGGGAGTGTCAGTAATGTGATCTGTTTTTGTTTAATTTCATCCATGTGAAAATAAGTTATGTCTGACAGCTCTGGGATCTTGGTCTATTGATAATAATATGTCAATCCTCGTTTTGCCATATCATTGATGTAGGATTTCTATGATAATAAAAGGTATAAAAAAAAATAGGCCTAACGAAGATTGAAATATCATCAAACTTTAACGTTTAAAACGATATGGCCAGTTATACTTGGCCATATCAAGTCAAAGTCAAATAATTTATTCGCATAATATGGGTAGATATATATGGTACATGAATGTTACATTATACAATACTAGCTTCTGCCAGCGGCTTCGCCCGCGTGTAAGTAGGTTTTTTTATACAAATTTTAGACCCCCGTTTCATCCCTTTAGGGGGTAAATTTTACAAAATCCTTTCTTAGTGCTCGCCTACGTCATAGAAGGAAACCTTGTGCAAAAATTCAAGCTCCTAGTCCCAGTAGTTTCGGCTGTGCGTTGATATGTCAGTCAGTCAGTTTCTCCTTTTATATATATAGATAACAGTAAAGATCCTCATATTCACCATTTCTGGTATGCGAAACTTAAAATAATAATTAAAAGGAATGGTTAGCTACCTAGGTACCTATACATACTCTTAATCACATGAAATTACATACCTACTAACTTAACTGGCTATTATTGCACTAATAGGAACATAGCGAGGTGTTACAGTAATTTTCTATTCTTATAACTAAGGTATTCCTGGGTCGTGTAGAAACATTTATCGACTAACCAGGAGTACATTTTTTTTCAAAATAATGTAATGGGTAAGTTTTTCAGGTCACTCGGTAATGTATTAAATAATTTAATTGACATGGGATAACAGTTTCTTCGATATAGATCGGTTTTTATATTGGGCAAGGAAAAACTATTGGGATAACGGGTATTAAAGTTACAATAATCACCAAAGGATTTGTATAGGTAATGATGTATTTTAACTAAAATACAAGACTCAAATATATTTTAAAAGAAGCAAGTTTAGTTTTTTAAACAATGGTTTACATGAAGTTAATGAATCTACATTACAAAGTGCACGAATGCACTGCTTTTGAGCTAGGAATACTCTATTGAATTCTACTGAACCACCCCATAAAATAATATCATTCCGTAGGTTGGAAGCTACATATCCATGATAGGCTTGTAGAGCTGTTTATTGACTGGAGATTCGTGTAAGGCGCCATAGAACACAAAATATCTGTTTATTTTGTTACAGATTTTATTTATTTATTTATTTATTAAAACTTAATGCACTAGTAATAAACACTGTACAAAGGCGGACTTAATGCTTTGCTTTTTTTATCTATGTGTAATTTCCATGAAATTTGACTATCTAATGACATCCCAAGGAAAACTATACTATCGGATTGTGCTATATTATTGTTATCGTTAAGACAGTTAATTTGTAATTATATTGTTTTCTATTGTAAAATTGTATAACTCTGGTTTTGTCTATAATAACTTTTAAATTATTGCACTCTAGCCATTGGATAATGTTCCGAATAGCTTTGGTTACTTACATATTATTATAACTGTCAAAAGTGGTATTAGGTTTTTGTGAAATTACCAGCGATATATCATCTGCAAAAAGAGTACAGTGATGACTTATTACGTTAGGCAAATCGTTGATGTAGAGTAGGAATAGAAGTGGGCCTAGTATACTACCTTGTGGGACTCCAACTCTGTTATATGATAATTGAGATTTATAAGTTAATTCTATCTCTTTGTTAATATTGTTAACTTCTACTTATTGTTGTCTATTAGTGAGGTAACTTTGTAACCACTTATACGCTATACCGCGAATACAGTATGCCTAGGCTTTTTGGAGCAAAATGTCATGATCAACAAAATCAAACGCTTTGCTCATGTCAAAGAACACTGCGCAGGTGTTAATACTTTTGTCAATATTTTCTGACACTTTCTTTATTAGTTTAAAAGCAGCTAGTGTAGTGGACTTACCTTTTTGAAAGCCATGTTGTGCGGATTTTAGTATGTTGAATTTATTAAGGAAAGTTGTGAAGCGTTTAAACATCACTTTTTCAAAAATTTTGGCAAGTGAGGTTTGAAGGCAATAGGAATAGGCCTGTAATTGTTAGGTTCTGTTCTATCACCGTTTTTGTAAATAGGTTTTACAACTGATATTTTTAGTTTCTCTGGAAAAGTACCTTGTGATAACGACATATTTATGAGATGACATAGTACTGGTGCTATTAAATGTGCAGTTTGTTTTAGAATTTGAGTTAGTAAGTTGCCTACCGCTTTTGTGTTTTTCAAAGACAGTATAATTTGGTAGATTTCGTTTGTTGTAAGTGGAATTAATTATTATTAGGTTCTATTGTTTTCGATAAATTTATATTTTTCTTCTTATCCTGACCTTCAGTCCAATAAAGTAATTATTAAAGGTATTTGATATTAGTTCAGGATGGGTTATGGTTTTAGTGTTTAATTTTATTTTGTTTATATGTTGCGCATTATATTGCGCATTATATTGATTGCTTTCTTGACTTTTAATTATTTTCCAGGAACCCCGACAAATATTCTTAGATCTCAGCAACAATCGATCATTGTTAAGTTTCTGTGCTAAAGTAGATTGGGCACTTATAGATTCACTTTTTGACGCATATGGCCATTTGAGTTATTGTATAATTCATAACTATTATTTTTATTGATTTTTTACTTAAATTCATTGAAATCATTTGTGGGGTTTCTATTTTCATTTTAATTAGTATTTAATACAATAAATACGTCATTTGCTCCATTATAGTGAAGCGACTCCTTTCTCGGTTATAATCGATCGATTAAATAATAACGTAAATCGTGGGTAAACAAAAATATATACATTCGCAACTAAAAAATATTAATAACTGTAATTATTATTTTTATTTAATTATGTTAATATTTGTTTCGTTAAAAACAATTTCTGGGCAAAAATAAAACAATTAAGATATAATCGATAATGTTATAACGCCGTAGTCAATTGATGTGTCACAACACTATTCGATGAAATGTCAAACAAAATATCGTTTACCGTGTTAACTGCCGGCAAGCCGAGAATATTGTTTTTAGCTTTTCTCTGTTAACAAATGTAAATTCGTGTCTGAATGAGTATTGCGTCCAACCAGGGACTCTGCCCTAAGTTTCCTACGCAGAACGGGCTTAAGGATTATTAATTGGAAATTAGTCAGTACTCACAGGATGATGGAAGCCATGGGATCACCTAACTGCACAACTAGCAGTTGTATTTCACGATATTTTCAGGTTTCCTTAACCCCGCGCGCGGGTTGACGTGCTGTTGAGTTCGAACTGTTGCTTCTTCCATCCGCCGTCAGGTGGCGGTGCGATGCGTGTGCGATTGGCGGCGAATTCAAATAAGGAAGGACAGGATGGGACAAAGGAAATCATCCTAAAGCCGGTTCATATCCCCCCACTTGAAATCAACTAGGGATTTCATAAGATAAGAAAGATGAAGTTCGAGACTTACGGCCCATGCAGATTCAGATATGTCACCGTGTGGATATGATTTTGGGCACGCCACAATTATGGCGGTAAGTCCCCTCTTTGAGGAGTGGCTGGAGCGGCAACACGGCATCCTCACCTACCGCATGACGCAGGTCCTCACCGGACATGGCAAGTTCGGGAGGTTCCTGCATCGGATTCAGGCGGAAGCAACGCCCGGGTGTCATCATTGTGTGGACCACCCGGAGGACACGGTGGAGCATACGGTGGAGGCGTGCCCCGCTTGGGCGGAGCACCGCCGTGTCCTCGTGGAGGCAATTGGCGGCAGCGACCTTTCGCGTCGGGCCCTGGTTCAGGCTATGGTCCGGAGCGAGGAGGAGTGGCAGGCGGTCGCCTCCTTCTGCGAAGCAGTAATGCTAGCGAAGGAGGAGGCTGCACGCGTGAGGGAACGAAGGTCCTCACGCCCTAGCCGTCGTAATTCCGACCCCGACTACCAGCCACGGTAGACGCGGGCTTGCGGACGTCGAGCACTGGGTAGCTCGCCGTCCGGCTGTTCGGTAATTAACCGGACCGAGCCCAGTCGTCAACAGCGCGTAGTGATCCTCGCGCTCCTCAAAGAGATGTCAGCAAACCGTAGGGGCCCAGCGGGGCCGATGCCCGCTAGCTAGGACCGCGGAGAATTTCTGAAAGGGAAACCCGTAGTCCTAGTACGCAAAGGGTAATTGAAGGATACAGGTGTGGTTTTAGTCAGTAAAAGTCTGACACGCCCTCCCGCTCCACCCAGAGCGCGAGAAGTCATTTGGATGATTTCCCACCTTAAAAAAAAAAAAAAAAAAAAAAAAAACCGTGTGGATATGATTTACATTAAGTTTCTAAGATTAAGCTGTTTTTATGCAAGACATAATTAAATAAATAACAATATATAGATAGATACTTGAAAAATGGTTGAGTATTTAAATGTTGGATAGAGATAATTACACTTCTGGACACATCTATTGGCCCACCTTAGAGTTTAGGTTTCGATGGCCCCTACCGAAATATGATTGCTAGATTGAACAAAAACTGTTGATGCAGTTTTAAACCTGATACATTTTACCATCTTTTTCGATCGTATTGTTTTAAATTTGAATTCAGAATACCATACGACATGGAGCTACGCCTAACAAGTCGGATATGCGCCTTGTTAAAGGCAATTGATTTTTGAATAAAAAACATGTTTTATCAAATAAAGGTTTAATTTAATAACGCGTGTTGCCTCCATGGGCATCTACCACAGCTCTCATACGATTAGGCATAGAGTTTATCAACCGCTCTATGAAATTTTGAGGGATCATCGCCCATTCCTCTTCTATGGCAGTTTTCAACTCCTGCATCGTCTGGGCAACTGGCTGACGAGCCCTAACACGTCTTTTTAGCTCGTCCTACATGTGCTCAATGGGGTTCATGTCTGGGCTTCTGGCTGGCCAGTCCATAACTGTGATGTTCACATCCCGAAGATATTCCCTGACGATGCCGGCCGCATGGGCTCTTGCATTATCATGCATAAAAAGGAAATTTGGGCCCACATAGTCCGCGTATGGTATCACGTGAGGTTCTAAGCACTCACGAATGTACCTTTCAGCATTTAATGTTGGCAGCCGTGGTCCTGTAACAACCTCATGTTGAGTTTTGCCGCTCGCGGATATACCGCCCCAGACAGTCCATGAGCCACCGCCATAAGGAACCCTCTCTTCAAAGCAGCATTGTGCGAAACGCTCTCCCTTACGTCGGTAGACTTTCTTCCTTCCATCATTGCCATGTAACACAATTTTAGACTCATCAGAAAAGAGTACACGGCTCCAATCTTGCTGTGTCCAATTTAAATGACTGCGTGCGAAATGAAGGCGCGCTGTTCGGTGGGCTCGCGTTAGTTTGGGCCCATTAGCTGGCTTGTGTGGTACCATATCGCGTTCTTTTAACCTTCTCTGAACAGTTCGAGCGCTCACAGATACTCCGTGGAAGTCGCGAAGTTGGTTTTGTATCTCAATGGAGGTAAGGTGACGATTTCTCAAGCTGGTCGTCACGATGAATCGATCCTGCCTTTCAGTTGTGACCCGAGATCGTGGCCTTCCTTGGCGACGAACAAAGCCGCCAGTCTCTAGGTACCTCCGATAAACATTTCGGACCGCAGATCGACTTAAATTAAGTTGAGCACTCACGTTTCTTTGGCTGTGTCCGGCCTGAATAAGTGCCACAGCTTGGGCGGCGACTTCAGGTGAAGTATCCATAGATTATTGATAGAACCACACCTTAATGTTAAGAATAAGTAATGTTTGTTGCAAAACCAAAGATATCAATCACTTTTTCAAGAATTAAATCCAAGTAAACCAATAAAACCAAGTTTTCTTAGTATTCGATTGTTTGATATCAACAAACAGGCTCCAAATTGTCTTTTGTTTCTTTAAATTCTGTGTTCGAAATTCAAAAAAAGACTATTGAATGAAATTGTGAATGTGCCAGGTTCAAAACTGCATAAAAACTTTTTGCTCGACCTAATATAAAATTTTAGCTAGGACCAAACGAAACTGAAAATACAAGGTGGGTCAATAGATGTGTCCAGAAGTGTAGTTATTTTGTTCAATTGGAAGAGGACAAATTTTGACGACAGGTCTTACAAGTAAGCCTTTAGATGTCTTGACTGTCACAACACGAATAATATCGTCTTTGCCCGGGTAGAGCTGGACGACGCGACCCATTCTCCATTCGTTAGCGGGTAAGTTAGGTTCATAAATGGTTACAAGATCGTTCAATTTTGGCTGACTGTTGCCGTGTTTAAACCATTTCATTCGCTGTTGTAATGTATGCAGATAGTCCCTCTGCCAAGTGCGCCAAAAGCTCTGACATAGGCGCTGCAAAAGCTGCCATCGAGTACGTAAGGTCTCGTTTTCAGCATATACCGGTTCAGGTAGAGATGCTAAAGGTCGACCGATAAGGAAGTGACCAGCTGTAAGAGCGTCAACCTCGCCGGGATCGAAAGAGAGTTCCGCTAAGGGTCTAGAGTTTAACATAGCTTCCACCTTCGTTAAGACAGTATAAAATTCTTCATAAGTCAAAATTTGTGATCCTATGATATGATACGTTTGAGATGGTATTTTGTTGATTTTATCCCGCTCTCGAAGATGCCTCCGAAGTGAGGACCGGAAGGAGGATTGAGCTTCCACGTGATACTTCGAGAAGCGAGTTGACTGGAAATACTATCGCTCTCGCGGTTTAGCATTCTGTTAACGTCCGACAAATAACGTCTGGCACCCACGAAGTTAGTACCACCATCTGTGACTATGGAGTGACAGAGTCCTCTCCGCGATACGAAACGATCTAAAGCCGCTATGAATGCTTCAGCTGTGAGCTCAGTAACAAGCTCGAGATGAACGGCCTTAGTGGCATGGCAGACTATTAGGCAAAGGTACGCTTTGTAAGTTTTAGCGTTACGACGTTTACTCTCTTTTATCATGAAAGGACCTCCGAAGTCGATGCCTACTGTTTGAAAACAGTGACCCAGTTGTAATCGAGAAGGTGGAAGGTCACCTTGTAAAGGCTGAAGTGACATAGGTTTAGTTTTAAAACAGGTCACGCATTTAGATAGCCGTGATCTGATAAGATTTCTAATTCCGAGTATCCAAAATCGACGCATAATTAAATATTGGAGTAGGCGTGGCCCACAATGAAGATAAGTTGTATGATAGTGGTCAATCAGAAGAGTACTTAACCGAGAAATCTTAGGTAGGAGGTATGGATGTTTGACGCGATCAGGTAACGATGCGTGCTTGAGACGTCCCCCCACTCGCAAGATTCCGCGAGTGTCGAGAAAAGGAGATAGTTTAGATAAATATTTGGGTAAAGGCTTCTTGGATGCTATTAAAGATATGACATCAGTAAAACTTTGATGTTGAACATACTTTGTTATGTGATCTAAAGATTGGCTTAATTCAGCGGCTGTCGGGTAAGGTAATAAGTAACGCCCTGAACGTTTAGCTTTCGCGTTGTGAATGAAACGGTAGATCCATGCAACCACTCTTTCGACTTGGGAAAGAGAGGAGTGGCGTTCCATGATAGAATCAAGCACCTCAGCTTCACGTATCACACTAGCATGACACGTGCGTGATGCAGGCCTGAGTTCTGGCACGTTACCTGACACTTTTACTGCTGAAACAGGCCAGTTGAAGAGTTCGGTAGACAGCCACTGAGGACCAGACCACCAGATTTGAGAATCAGATAAAGACAAGCATGACAAACCACGACTACAGATGTCGGCTGGGTTGTCATGGGTAGAAACATGTCGCCAGTCAGTTGGCGCAGGACTGTCGTTTATTAAGACTACTCGGTGCGCAACGAAGGTCTTAAGTTTATGTGGCTCAGTATTTAACCATGACAATACAGTCGAGCTGTCTGTGAATAAGATGGATTTGTTCAAGATAAGTTTTGAACTAAGCAAGGATTGAATGCGATTTATTACTTTAGATAGTAATACAGCACTACGAGCTCTAAGCGGTTGACAGTCAACACTTTTAGAGGTGCTACCTTGGACTTAGCGATTAAAAGATAAACGTGTACGTTATGAGAGGTAACGACACGAAGATAAACACAGCATCCATATGCTTTGGTGGATCCATCACAAAATCCGATGAGTTGAAATTCCTTAGATTGAGATGGTATAATCCTACGAGGGATTTTTATTAGTTTTAAGTTACGGAGATCGACTATAAAGTTTCGCCATTCTTGTGCTATGTCTCTCGGCACAGGTTCGTCCCATGAAAGATTAAGACGCCATAAATCTTGAAGGAGCAATTTGGCTTTTAAGATAAAAGGTGTGAGCCACCCTAGAGGATCGAATTTACGTGCGATGCTGGATAAGATAGAACGCTTGGTACATTCACCGTCCTCGATAGGGGACTGTGAGTAACCGAAACTGTCACTCACAGGATCATATTGGACTCCTAAGATTTTTAAAGTTGCTTTTTCACTTTCTTCAGAAAAAAGTTTAGGTGATTGACAATGATCTGAAGGCAAGGTTTTAAGAAGAGATTGTGAATTGCTACTCCATTTTCGGAGCTCAAGTTGAGCACAACCTAACAAATTTATAAGTTGATCTTTGAGTTCTATGGCTTCGCGTACAGAGGGGGCGCCGGTCGTAATATCATCGACATATGTCTCGTGAAGAAGAGCATCGGCTGCGTGTGGATATGCGGCGCCATGATCGGCAGCTAATTGGTGGAGGGTGCGGATAGCCAGATAAGGTGAACTACTAACTCCGTAGGTGACAGTAGCAAGTTCGTACTCTTTAACTGGATCACTGGGAGATTCTCGCCATAGTATGTGTTGAAAGCTCCGATCCTCCGGTCTAATCAAAATTCCTCTATACATTTTTGAGATATCACAAGTTAAAACTACTGTGTGTAATCTGAAGCCAGTTATGATATCTACAATATCGACTTGGAGCTTAGGGCCAGTGAGTACAATATCATTTAAAGATAGACCGTTAGTAGTTTTAGAACTCGCATCAAACACTACTCTCAGCTTAGTAGTCGTGCTCTCAGGGCGAACGACGCAACTGTGAGGGATAAGATAAGGGTTAAGAGTAGATACCGCAGGGTTAGATACTGGGTACATGTGGTTTAAATTCTCGTACTCGCGCATAAAATTTACATAATCGGATTTAAGTTCAGTCTGACGATTAAGTTTCTTTTCAAGATGAGTCAACCGCGATAAAGTACTATTGTAAGATTCACCCAAAGAGCATTTGTCATCTCTTAAGAGGATGGGTACGACGTATCGTCCGTTATGGTCGCGATAGGTTAGATCAGTGTACAAGCGTTCGCATATATCATTCTCGGGTACTGTGATAACAACGCGCGGTGGTTCCTCCACTTCCCAAAATTTTTTAATTTGCTCATCTAATTTAAATGTGGTGGCCACTAAAGAGCACGCGGTGTTTAATGGTACAGAGTTAGAGTTTACTGTCCCTGTGAGAATCCACCCAAAAACGCTATGCATAGCCGTTGGTAAACCGGGCCCCAGATTGATACGTCGACCATCATAGATTTCGTGGAATAACTCCGCCCCTATTAATAAATCAATTTTGGCGGGAACATCGTAGTTGCGATCAGCTAACACGAGATGATTGCACCGTTCTCGAACGACTGACGGTACTTTAAAGCTAGGTAGTAGAGCAGTAATGTTATCCAATACGACTGGCTTGATATTAAAATGTGGAGCATCACCGTGTACAGGTCGTATAGTGCACTCCGCCACCCCCTTTACTTGTGTGACCGAGTTTTGTCCTAGTCCGGCTATGCTAAGATTACACCGGCGGAGTCTTAACCCGAGCGTTCGCGCACACGCAGAGGTGATAAAGCAATCCTGCGCCCCACTGTCTACGAGTGCACGTACGGTGCATTGAGTGCCGGCGGCGCTGTTGAACGCGCGCACCTGACATGTTCCTAGTAGAACTAGCTCGTGATTTGGAACGGCGGCGTGAGAGTAAGCCGTAACGTTCGCTCCAGTGGTTGCGCCAGCGCTGGATGGCGCAGGGTCAATTTGCAATAGGGTGTGATGACGTAATCCACACATCGTACAAGACATTTTAGATACGCATTTGTCTATGACGTGATTTGTACGTAAACAATTAGTACACATATTATTTTTACCTTGTACTAACGCGAGTCTAGTACGAGAATCTAAGGATTGAAAGGTGCCCTACCTTTCAATCCTTGAAGAAACTTTAACAATTCAATAAAGGTGGGTATTTGTGAAATGTTTTTCTTTTGAGATTCGAAACGATTACGCGTGTCGGAGTTCAGCGCGCGCGAAGTTAAACAAAATAAGATAAAATCACCCAAATCGTCAATTTTCAAAGCTTGGAGCGCATAGTACGCCTCATAAAATACGTTTGTTAAACTTTGTAAATCTTGGAAGTTACCTGATTTTAAAACTGGCTGGTTAATGAATTTGTCTAAATATGTTAACGCTATAATTCGCTTGTTTTGATAACGCTCGATCAAACTATCAAAAACAACTTGGTAATTATCAGCGGTCATAGGGACCCCTTTGACAATAGATGAGGCCGGCCCTTGTAAACAGGACGCTAAATAGTGAAGTTTTTCTATTTGCGAAATCGAATTGTTGTCGTGAATTAACGTTTTATAAATATCATAAAATGCTTGCCAGTTCTGAATTTTACTGTCGAATTAAGGTAACTCAAGTTTAGGTAGCCGCGCGTTACGTCCTTGATTGCACGGAGGTCGCAAGCGACGGCCCGTCGACGTTGTCGCTCCTATCAGTAATCTGCAAATCAGCCGCTGCACTGATTACGGCGTAGTACAAATCATCAAACGAACTCAAAGACTTTTGACACACTTTTGCATCAGGTTTTATGGCTAACTCCAAACTTTGTATGTTACTACATAACGAAACGAATTCCTCGCGAATTGAATGTATTCGAGTATATCTCGCCTTGAACGACGATACCTTTGGACGATCTTGAATCATAGCTTTTGATAAGTCATAAAGGATTTGGATATCACGATAAACATATTCGCGTTGAGATTGAAGAAGTTTAAGTTTTCCTTCCGACATTTTGCTTCGTTCGTATTTTACGTAGGTATGAGATTACGAAATTACGTTAAGATTTATTAGGTGCGTAAATCGATACCTTTAGGTGAAATAGTTTGGTAATAATGTTTGTAAGTAAATAAATACCGTGAATAGTCGTAGATAATAAATTACCACTATAAATTACGTAAATTACGTGAATTGTTGCGATTATAATCCGACTAAAATAAGATGACCCCTGAATCCGCATAGGTTACACGAATAGAATAGAATAGAAAGATGTTTATTTCCCTAGTTTATATGTTACATTATGTCCACAGGCCGGTGGTGTATTCGGCCTGTGGGTGTGTCAGCTACTTACATTCTACCTATGTTTGTCTAAAAGAGATCTGTATAAGTGTCGTGTAGTGTGTGCTGTAAGCTTGTTAGTGTGTACAGTATAAATTTATATAAATTTATAAAGTTTTTCTATATTGACCTATCCTATTTACAGCTAATTACAATCTATGGGGACGTGGAGCGGTTGTTCGCTTACTGAGCAGCCGACTCCTGTCTTTTCTTGGTACATACTCAATTTCACCTAGTCTAATATTAGTTAGGAGGGGGTTGTGCTGTCCATATCCGAGGTAGGCGTCACCAGGGGTCTCTAAGTCCTCGATGTGCATTTCACGGAGTCGGCGCAGCATGTCCTCGTTTAAATCTTGTGCACGGAGGTGCCATGGATCCCAATCCAGCATTTCCCAGAGTAATGATGTTTCTAAGCGTCTTGGGAATTGTCCGCTGGTCTTGAGAGCCATTCGATATTGGCGTTCAATTTTTAGCAGGTTGCTCTTACTGAAACGTGAGAGTAGTTGTACCACGCCATAATCCAATATAGGAAGTAGGCAGGCCTGAATGACGGCAAGTTTCACTGTTATATCCGTCTTGGCGTGCCAGCCTATGATAGGGGCAAGCGCGCCTCGTGCTTGTCGCACCTTCTGCACGACGTAATCCGTCTGTTTACCCATAGTCATTGTCTTGTCTAAATATACGCCCAGATATTTTATGCTATCTTTATATTCAATTACCTCGTTCTTGATGCGAATGGTTCTGCGGTAGTTTCTCTTGTGAGTAAACATAGCACACTCCGTTTTGTCTACGTTACATTTTAGCCCCCAGCGATGGTAGTAGTCGATGACGGTGTCGGCAGCCCAGCCCACGCGGTGTGTCGCACTGTTTGGGTCGGGGGATCTATTAAGGATGCACAGGTCATCGGCATATTGGGAGAGCTTGAGTCCGCGGATGTGATCCCGTTGGTCCCAAACGTCATGTACGTATAGATTGAATATAACCGGACCCAGGATAGAGCCTTGGGGCACACCGTGTGGCACCGGTTTTTTATCGCCGTTGGTGGTTCTAAAGCGTCCGTAAATTTTACGACCGCTCAGGTAATTCTCTATTAGTTGGATGATGTTGTTTGGGACGTTCGCTGTTTGGAGCTTCTTCGTCAGACCTTCATGGTTTATTGAGTCGAAGGCCTTTGATAGATCCGTCAGAACCATGGCGACACTTTCCTTCGCTTCCAGCGCATCCGTTATGAACTTGCCGGTGCGAAGGATCTGTGTGCCTGTACCTCTGTTCTTAGTAAAGCCATGTTGGAACGGTGGTTGGAGTCTGTCGGCCGTTTGTCGTAAGCGTGACAAGAGCAGGCGTTCGTGTAGTTTGCCCATGATGTTTAGGAGCGTGATAGGTCGGTATGATTTAGCGTCCCTGTAATTCTTACCCGCTTTATGTAGGAAGATGCACTCTCCGATTTTCCATCTCTTGGGATAATAACCTGTCAGTAACAAATAGTCGGCTATCACTTTGTACCTGATGAGAAAGGGGTCGCCTCCAAGTTTGAGGGCGTCTGCTTTGATTTTGTCCGGGCCTGGCGCCTTCTTGTTTTTAAAGCGTCTCAGCGAGAATTTGATTTCCTCTATGGAGGTGGGGTCAAGAGGCTGGAACGGTGTAGTCTTCTCTGTGCTTTTATCTTCGTCGTTTACTTCGGCTTCTGTGACTATCGCTGCGTCGACCAGAGCATTAATGATTTCTTTCTCAGTATTGCAACCCTCAATGTGGGGGAGTCTCTGTACTGGAGCCTTCAGGTTCCGTTGGATTCTCCACATCTGGGCTCTATTGTTCTGTGGATCGTTTATTATTCGGGTCCATTTTTCGCTGCTATATTCCATGAGTGCTTGTTGGACCTGCCGTTTCAGACTATTATAAGTTCTTCTTTGTTCTGTTATTCTATCCTGGTTGAAGCGTAGTCGCCACGCTGTACTTTTTGCTTGATTTCTTTTGTCAATCAATTCATTAATCTCTTCTGGGAGTTGTTCTCTTCTGTCGTTTTCATGTAGTGGCGCATACTTATCCAAGGTTTCTGTGCAGGCTTTTTCTAGTTGTAGTATATATTCTTCGCATTCTGCGTCGGTTGTGATTTCCTTTGGTAGGTGCATGGTTTTATCCCATAAGGTTTGTTGGTATTGTTGTCTGATTTCATCGTTGTTTGTAATGGCGCGGGTATTCCTTACCAATGTTTTCTCTCTGTCCACCACTATGCTTAGGTCTAGTAGCCAAGGCATATGATCAGAGCCAACAGATGTTATTTGTCGGCATGTTATGGTGTCGAAAGCTTGTGCATCATGCGAGAAGATGGCTGCATCGAGGATGCCATAGCCTGCACTGTTTGGTCGCGAGGGTAGACCCGTGTGGTGTATGGTGCAGACGTCCGTGTTACAGAGGTCGCGTACGAGTATTCCAGCCCCTTCGTCTCGTGTCTGGTTGAGTGATGTCATTTTAAGGTTAAGGTCCCCAATGGTGATGTTTGGAGCTTCGGTTAAAATGTCTTCCAGCTCATCGTTAAGCGCTATGGTATCGAAGTGCCCTGATCTGTGCGGTATATATATCCCCTTAATTTTTAGGGAATCTCCGGTCAGATGATCATAAGTATTAGTTAGGTTACACGGCGAGTATAGCTAACTCAATTTTGTAGGATAATACTTTTAAAATGCTAAAATCTTGCAAATCTCAGAGTTTTTATTTGAAATTGAACCTGAGAATGCCTGAAAAAACTGTAATCTACAGGTATTCGCGCTCGAAATGGACCAAAAATATGAATGAGTATTGCGTCCAACCAGGGACGCTGCCCTAAGTTTCCTACGCAGAACGGGCTTAAGGATTATTAATTGGAAATTAGTCAGTACTCACAGGATGATGGAAGCCATGGAATCACCTAACTGCACAACTAGCAGTAGTATTTCACGATATTTTCAGGTTTCCTTAACCCCGCGCGCGGGTTGACGTGCTGTTGAGTTCGAACTGTTGCTTCTTCCATCCGCCGTCAGGTGGCGGTGCGATGCGTGTGCGATTGGCGGCGAATTCAAATAAGGAAGGACAGGATGGGACAAAGGAAATCATCCTAAAGCCGGTTCAGTGTCGAGTTGAGTTTTAGGATTCTTCCACGTTCATTTACTACATCGAGCGATTTGACTCTTTTTGTGTGTCGCTGTGAAGTGAATTGTTAGAACGTTTTTACGTCCATGGTGATTTAATCTAGACACAATAATGTGGCGCTGTGTAATTGTTCTCTTTTATTTGCACACCCACTGCCTAGCCGCCAAATCAGAGAGGCAACTGATTCCATGGCCCGGAGGCAGGGTTTCAAAATGAATTGTTTTGAGATGTAACATAACCTCAATATTCAATTATTTTTTTCAAAAACCCTAAAATATATCATTTTGAATTTAACCTTGTTTTAAAGCATGACACTATCCCTTTTTTGTGTTTAATTTTCACTACTATACTGTGTCAAAAGTTGCGCAACCAAGTGCCATAATAACTTGCCCATTCTCCTTTAAACAATGCGTTCCAAATAAGAATAGGATCGATTGACAGGTAGTGACGTCACGTCATACTGTCAAATCGAAGAATTATTATGGTGAGCAAAACAAGAAAATTTTAAAATTTAATTTATTTACGAACTGTGAACGAAAATAGTTTAATCAGAATCCAGTTCTTCAATTTTCTTCATCTCTGAGTTCTTCAATTTTGCCCAATTTCTTGCGATTTGACAGTATGACGTGACGTCACAACATGGCGTCGATCCTATTCTTATTTTTGGAACGCATTGTACTTTTTTTTTAAATACTTTGTTATTTAAAGTGCGATACTTAGTTTTATATGATGAAGTGATCAATTTCTAAGATCAGGCCACGACATATATACCTATTAGAATAACATCCCAGAGCGTTATGACATAACTTATTTTCACATGGATGAAACCTTAAGTTCTCATCGTAGTGTCTCATGTGCTTTGAATATCTGCGTGCTTGTGGAGCTCTCCCTTGGGGTCCCTGGGCAGGTATCAGGTGAGAAAGGGAACTACTTAAATTTTTATGGCTGATTTTTATATATATTTTGTAGAATATTATTTTAGAGTAGTATCATACAATAAGTGTCGACACTTTCCATGGCCCAAAACGTCTGTCAGACGCTTTAAAGCTCCACAAAAAATAAATAAACTTTACTTATTACAACATGTCTGATTTTTAAATATGTTATTAAGGTAACTATTACAAAGTTATATTTCATTAGTCAGACAAATTGTAGTGACCAAACATCCAGCCATGAAATCGTCTCACTCGCTCTGAAACGCATGCGTGCTCTCGCGCTCATACTCTCGGCTGAATAATTTTTGTGTTTAGGGGATGTTTATATTTCATTCATATATCTAAGTATATAATGGACATCGCCAAAAAAAAAAAAACATTTAGAATAACAAGCTAAGCCTTTATTAAGGTTATAATTATGAGTACATTTAATTTTGTACCGAAATAATAAATAAACAACTTTAGAATATACAATCGTAACACTACAATATTTAAGAACGAAAATAACTCCGCAATCGATCCAACATTTTATACCTTGACTATATCCTTAGCTACAATAGAGAAAGTTAAATATAGATTATGTTTTATTTTGAAAATATCACATTTAAATTTTAATAAAGGAGATGTTCAAGAAATGTGTAAGAATTGGTAAATAATATAATTATTAAAAGTATTAACATCTGGCAGATAGAAAGAGTGTAGTTTTCGAAATAGTTTTCAAAACATTTCTGTTGCCCAATAAGTTATTTTAATTTCTTTAAATAAATTACCTTCTTACCATTTTAACCGTCTCCTTTACATTATATATTTAATGTAAAATGGCTTAAGCAATGATCCATTTGTGCTTAGCCTATTAATTTGATCAAATACCAACTTGACTTTACTGGAGCATTGATTAAATTAAGAACTTTGAAGTGTTTTAAGGCGATCACTAATTACTATATTTTTAATTTACATATTTAATAAAATCAAAATGCAGTTACATACTTAGTTTAACAAAACTCTGCTCTCTAAATATACTATGATTTATCCAAAATAATCTGTTAATTTACTCTCTAATATTTCATGAAATTCGTTTGTTTTTAGGATTCCGTACCTCAAAAGGAAAAAACGGCACAATTACAGGATCACTTTGTTGTCCGTACGTCTGTCTGTCTGTCTGTCAAGACCTTTTATCTCGGGAACGCGTGGACGTATCGAGTTGAAGTTAAAACCATATACATAAGTCTGCGGTCCCTTGAAGCTGTGAAAAAATCAAACTTCTAAGTTAACGGGGAAAAAATGATATGGCCGTTTATGTCGCAAAAAACATATATTTTGACACTCAAAGGAACTAAAATTCTAAAGTACTTCCCGTTGACCCAGAATCCTGAAATTTTGCATAAAGCAAGGTCTTACTACATAAGTATAGGAATAAATCTGAAAACAGAAAATTTGTTGTTACGTCACAAAGAAATTTTTTTTCGCGATTTGGAAAAACTTCGAGACTTCAATCAGGAATTGAACTCTTTACATAGGTAAGTTGGTACGGAACCCTCAGGGCGCGAGTCCGCTCGCACTTGTCCAGTTTTTTGTAATACTGAGTCAACTCTCTATGGAATGTTACGTTAACAATTTAACATAAATAATAACCATAATCCAATGATGAAATTATTACAATAGTTATTAGGTATAATCATCGATTAAAGATGTTAATAAGGTACATACAGATATTCCGCTGTTTTCCGTAATCTGCAACTATTTTGAGTCAATTAGGTACTTCTTTAAATACATGAATATATATTTTGATGAATTTATATCAAGCTACGAGTTGACATTTACAGATATTGTGCAACAATACGAATTTGGTAGGATTTTTTAGACATCTTTTACACAAATATAACTGGTTGTTCTACTTATTATAGAAAACGCTTTCAGCACTTTGTTTTATGTTATAATACTCTGTTCGTAGGTAGAACTCGTCTTGACCTTTAAGACAAGAGCTTTTCAGTGGCATTTGGAAATGTGGACAATGCATTAATTTTCTTTCTTTGACTGTGACTCCTGATAGGTCGGAGGTTGATCCTGTAATTTAGAAATTGTACATTGATATAATTATACTATACTAATTTGCCATTAATGTAAAACAATTGTATTCAAAATCAATCTAATGAGACAATGTTAAATGTCAGGTACATGATTTTTACGTGCTAATTAGATACTTACTTGCCTGTGTTTATTTTTGTACTAAACAATAAATAACACTAAAAATTAATCATTTTCTAAAAACAGAATCAAAATTAGTTTTAAATGTAGCAGCAATTAACTTTTTAAATATTTGTATGAGGAACTGTGGTGTTAACATTGCGCTATCTCTGTTCTACGCTTGTAACCTAATGACTTCTCCCGCTCTGGGTAGAGCCGGAGGGCGTGTCAGACTTTTACTGACTAAAACCACACCTGTGTCCTTCAGTTGCCCTTTGCGTTTTAGGACTACGGGTTTCCTTTTCAGTAATTCCCCGCAGGCCCAGCTAGCGGGCATCGGTCCTGCTGGGCCCCTACGGTTTGCTGACATCTCTTTGAGGAGCGCGTGGATGACTACGCGCTGTTGACGACTGGGCTCGGTCCGGTCATTATTTTTATTTTTTTTTTTAATTACCGGACGGCCGGACGGCGAGCTATCCATTGCTCGACGTCCGCAAGCCCGCGTCTACCGTGGCTGGTAGTCGGGGTCGGAATCTCGGCAGCTGGGGCGTGATGACGTTCGTTCCTTCACGCGTGCGGCCTC
The DNA here is from genome assembly GCA_905147345.3 of Mythimna impura. Taxonomy (NCBI): domain Eukaryota; kingdom Metazoa; phylum Arthropoda; class Insecta; order Lepidoptera; family Noctuidae; genus Mythimna; species Mythimna impura. The sequence continues at coordinate 12,134,582 of LR990357.1, read as the reverse complement.
GTCCTTCGCTAGCATTACTGCTTCGCAGAAAGAGGCGACCGCCTGCCATACCTCCTCGCTCCGGACCATAGCTCGAACTAGGGCCCGGCGCCAGAGGTCGCTGCCGCCGATTGCCTCCACGAGGACACGGCTCAGCCCAAGCGGGGCACACCTCTACCGTTTGCTCCACCATGTCCTCCGGGCGGTCCACACAATGGTGACACCCGGGCGTTTCTTCCGCCTGAATCCGATACAGGAACCTCCCGAACTTGCCATGTCCGTTGAGGACCTGCGTCATGCGGAAGGCGAGGACGCCGTGTTGCCGCTCCAGCCACTCCTCAAAGACTTACCGCCATGATTATGGCGTACCTAACTAACCTAATGACGGTGATGTCCCTTTGTAGTTGGTGCTGTTATTTGACAGTTTCCCCTTCCACCAGGTTTCAAAGGTTTCTTACTTAATTTTGAACGGAATCGATTAACGAAAACTTCTTTAAAATTTTCTAAAATTATTAAAAAAAAAAAAAAACAAGTAAGTACCCATTTCGGCTTTGGTAGTGAACTTACGTTGTAAGGTGGAGGCACGTAGGCTGTCTGGGGCCTGTGAGGGTCGTAATAGGCGCTTTGTGCTGCCTCCGCAGCTTTAGCATCTGAAAATGACAATGACACTACTGCAGCAAACAAATACATTTACCTCAACTAAACTTTTATTCAGAATCTTAGTCAGTTAACACATTTTGGAACTTGAGGACCTTTTTAAACATACTGGCAATAAGAAAACTACATTAGGCTAAAGTTTACTTGTTTAAGATTCTGAAATCAAGTAACCTAAAATCAATTTACACTAGTCATTCTATAGAAGCCTTTAATTAATGATACTAATCTAAAGCAACATGAAAAACTAAAAGACGCATGATTTGCAAAATTATGAATAAACATAATTATTCACAAAAACCTACTACTCACAATGGAGCCTCGGCCTGACCATTTGGTTTATTCATTGCAATATTCTCGAAAGCTGTACAGTAAACACAATTAAATAAAAAAAAAGACGATTCAGAACTTGGTACAGCTTAAATAATGAATTTGGAATTTAGAATGATCCTCACCATTGGAGGACATGCCGGCAGGGGCGCCAGCCGGGGCTCCAGGGTAGCCGGGCGGCCAGGCAGGGGCGCCAGCCGGGGCTCCAGGGTAGCCGGGCGGCCCGGCAGGGGCGCCAGCCGGGGCTCCAGGGTAGCCGGGCGGCGCGGAGGGACCCTGCGGGAAGGCTGCACCTGTGGGGGAGAAGCTATCCAGAGGCGCGGCGCCGGAGTAGCCTGTGCCGGGCGGGTACGCCCTGCCCATCACACCGGGGTACGGCGGAGGGTTGTTGGACACGAAAACTGAATTTGGTGGCGGTTGATCCGGGAAAGCCTGGAAATATAAATAAACACATTTTTTTCATATCCTCTAAAAATGGGTGTAACCTCTAATTTAGCCTTACAGGACTGTGGCAGGCAAAAGTTGTAAATGCATTGTCTTATCGTCGGCTCATCAGTATCTCTCTGCTGCTTTAGGGTAGACAGGCAAAAGCCATAAATTGTGCAGTTTTGCTACAAATTACAAGAGGCATGTCCCGGAAGTAGATCCAAGAAACACGACATTCTGTTTACAGCTTTCGGGGGTACTACTATGATGCATCAAAATTATCATGATTCTGGTGTGACAGAGAGGCGTAACGATTTATATCATTATCTCTCTTTCACAGCGGATTCATTATGGCAACGACACGTCATTGGAGCTGCGGGACTATTGCGTAACTCTGTTGACAGTTCAAGTGACGATCACTTGTTAACAATGTGCATCATTGAACTGTCAAACAGCTAGTTTCGTATTGCCTATGTTCAGTGACCAACTGCAGTGACGTCATTAGCCACTGGTGCCTTTGATAGCCACCGTAACACGCTTTGACAGATATTATTGTATCGATACTTTTAAAATTGCGATTGTGTAAGCTTTTGAAGCTGTATAATAGTCGATAAAATTTTAGAGTGGTCACAATAGGCACCGTAAATTTTTATAATTTACCACATTTCCACCGTAGTTTGTTAGTCACTTGTGTGATACGTAATACCAATTTTATGAAATTGTCATTTTGACAACTAAGTTTAGTGTGCAACGAATGCTAGTTGTCAACTGTTATTGAAAAAGTTAGCCAATAGCCAGTTCTATATAACAAATTGTGACAATGTGAAACTAACCGTGTAGGGAGGCACCCATCCATAATATCCCTGAGGAGGCGGCGCGTATGCGGGCGGGGGCGCGGCGTACCATGGGCCGGACGGGGGGGAGTATGGCGGCGGCGGCGCATCCGGCGTCGCATGGCGGGTCGCTGTCGGTCAAAATATGCTTGATAATACAAGTACTTTTAAATAAGTAGAGTACATAGGCACCTTTTTTCAAGTTCGTGCAAAAAAGTTTTAACATAGATTTTACGAAATTATGATTTTTTCTTGGTGTTTTGTAGAAAAGATTTCATCATAATTTCAGCCGTCCACTGCTGGTATAGGCCTCCCTCAAGTGTCGCTACAATGAACCATCCAACGGTCTGATCCGTTCGAAAAAGAATTATTGAAATAATATTAATCTAGGCGTGATTAAATAAGTTTGAGCAAATACGCCATTATAGAGGGTTTATTGACGTATAGCATAATTATCTCTAAACCATACTAAACCTCAATGTTATTCTCCGATAACAATACGTAGTGCATTCACTACAGTAACAAAGTTTGAATCATATTACCTTATCACTTTTTTTTTATTATTGTACGGTGATTCAATAGGGGTATCCTAATAGATTGCGCGATGCTGTCGCACGACGATCCCTCGTGTTACAGTGATGACGCATGATTAATTAGGATCCTCAAAAGTATGTTTGATTACATGATCGGATGATCAAACCCATCGATCGTTATTAAACGGTTCCTGTGTTCGAGCGATGGTTTGCGAGCTTCACGTATCGTGTGTGCGTTCACAAAATTAAATATCCAAACTCGCATACACAAGACACCCAGACCCGGAACAACTATCAGCTGGCCATACAAATATTTGTTCCGTATAAGCAGTCAATCAGTCAACGACTGCGCCAGCCGTGCCGTCCATTCTGGATGTGGGACGCTCAGAACCGGGAAGCAAAAGTAAGGTCTATAATTGGTTGATTCCAGTCTGACATAACAATGATGGTAGGGATTTGGCTAATTAATTTTAAGAAGGTACATACCAAGATGAGCTGCTTTCAACATAGCTTGACCAAACTCAATAGCACCTCCAGATTTGAACACTACTTTGAATTTCACTTCACCAATGAAGTTACCATTGGGTTGTGCATGTATTTTACCCTGGATGTAATTTGCAGAAAACATAGGCTGTTCCACTGTAACCTAGAAAAACAAAACAAGATAATATGTATTCAAGTAACACTAAAATTATACATAACTGAAAAAATACAAATAGAAAATATCAAACACACAACAGATACATTAACCACACTATCACACTATTAAGGCAAAGTTAGTATGTATGTGTGTGTGTGTTTGTTACTACTTCAGTTCACAGTATGATGGCTGAACAGATGAAAATTGGCACGCAGGTAGAAAACATCCTGGAATAGGACACAGAATACTTTTTTATCCTAGATGTATGAATATACGGGTTATTCGCACTTCGTCCCATTCGCACTTCGTACCGCGTTCGCAGTTGGTCCCATTTGCATTTGGTCCCATTCACAGTTGGTCCCATTCGGACTTGGTCCTATTCGCACTGGGTCCCATTCGCACTTAGTCCCATGCAAGAAGTTTGTAAGGGAAGAGGTAGGTTTGTGGACCGAAGTGGGTTGGATTTATAAAAAAACCGGTCAAGTGCGAGTCGGACTCACGCACCGAGGTACTGTATCCATGTTTGCATACACACTGATTTGTATACTTACTGTTATTAGTTGATTGAGAAGTGCGTTTTATTATTTTAATTATTACATTGCTAACTTACCGAATTTGGATGGTACATTATTATATTTGTTGATTTTTAGGGTTCCGCACCTCAAAAGAAAAAACGGAACCCTTATAAGATCGTTGGCCGTCTGTCCATCGGTCAAGACCTGTTGTTCTCAGGAACGCGTGGAGTTATCAAGTTGAAATTAATATACATTATATATATTATTATTTTATTTGTTATATAATTGGTTTTTTTTTTTATTGGATGGATCGCAATCATTACAGATGTAATGGTAGTTGTAGGTAAGATTTGAAGAACTAAAAAAAATACTCAAAGCTGTAATTCCTTGAAGCTGTGAAAAAAAAAACTTCTAAGTCAACGCAAGGCGTTTATGTTCCGGAATCAAAACCTAAAGGGAGTACCCTAAAGGTTTTGATTCCGGAACAACGGAGTCCACGGGAAGTATCTCATTGACTTAGAATCATGAAGTTTGGCAAGAAGCAATGTCATGTAGCACAAGTATTAAAGGAAAAAATCCGAAAACCGTACAGTTATAGACACATTATTTAAAAAAACCTGTGATAAACTATTCACATACCTACAAATTTGTACGGAACCCTCGGTGCGCGAGTCCGACTCGCACTTGACCAGTTTTTTATAAATCCAACCCACTTCGGTCCACAAACCTACCTCTTCCCTTGCATGGGACTAAGTGCGAATGGAACCCAGTGCGAATGGGACCAAGTGCGAATGGGACCAAGTGCGAATGGGACCACGTGCGAATGGGACCAACTGCAACGCGGTACGAAGTGCGAATAGGACGGGCTAAACTTTCCTTTATGGACCGTCAATTTGGAAGTTCATTTTTTTATTGTAGATAGTACTCATAAATAGAAAGCTTTTTGCAAAATATTAAGTTGCGCAAACTTACCGTTTACGAGATATAATTTTCCAAAGTTCCATTAAAATTGTAAATTAATACGCCATTTAGGTTAGATAAATTGTCATTGTAGATGTCAAAGTTGACGTTTCACGTTTCGTTAAGCGTCCACGCTTGTTTGTGGTTTGTTTCATTCAATGTTGTCATATATTTTTTGAATTTTTTAAATATAATTTTATTTTGACGTATTAATTACGTATGTAATTAATGTGCACAAAAACCATGCAAAATATTTGTTTTCACTGAGTAACGGAACGTGAAGCAAGCCCATTTTGTTTTATATTCGTCATGACGTCATGTCAGTCATCGTCCGTTAGTTTTTGTTGCCCTTGCAAGTTGCGTTCGTATGACTGTGTTAGTGAATCATTTGGGTTAGGTTAAAACTGTGACCATCAACGTGTGACACCAAATCCCCTTCTAATGTTAAAAGCCATTAGCCATTATGATTTAGGCCCCAAACCGCCCCATAAATCGATGGAAATTAGTGTTCTAACTTAACCTAACCTCAAACTTTAAACATGGATATCTCCATAACCATGGGGTTCTGCGGGGTGGGGATGGTACAGGGGGGTAGTCCTGCTTCCCCCCCCCCCCACCCCGGCCCTTAAATCGATGGAAAGTATTGTTTTAACCTAACCTAACCTCAAACTTTAAACATGAATATCTTCGTAACCATGGGTTTGCGCGGGTTGGGAATGATGAACAGGGGGGTAGTCCTCCCTCCCCCCCTCCCCGACCCTTAAATCGACGGTCCATAAAGGAAAGTTAAACCCCAGTTTTTTATAATTCTCAACCATGTTGGCTACAATTTCTTTGTAGTCTGGAGACTTGTTGTTTCCCAGGAAACCGTCTATGAACTTTACGAAAGAACTCTATGCAGTAGATTCATCCTCGGTCATCGTATTTTGGAACAATCTGTCGAATTTTAAAGTTCGAATTTGAGGAACTAAAAAAATTCCTCCCTTCAGTTTCGCTTCCGAAAGTGCAGAATTTTTTTTGCACAGGTATATAAAACAGTCACCTTCTTTATTCAAAGTCTTGACAAACTGTTTCATCAGTCCCAACTTGATGTGAAGAGGAGGCAAAAGAACTAACTTTGGATCAACTAATGCATCACGTTGCACATTTTTGTGTCCTGGCACGAGTTGGTCCCTGGCTGGTCATTCTTTCTTCACGTAATGTAGATTTCGTGCTCGACTGTCCCACTCACACAAGAAACACGGATACTTAGTGAATCCGGACTGCTGACCCACTATCATGTATATTATTTTGAGGTCTCCACATAGCTGCCAACTATATTCGTCATAATTTATTTTATTTAGTAATAGCTCAAGATTTTCATGTTTCTTTCACGGAGTGAGCGACAGGCACCGAGGCATATGTATTACCAGGCACATGATAAAAGGAAGTTAATTTTAAGAAATTTAACGGAATTATGGAATTTCAATCGATATGCTATTTCGCCCTCAAAAAAAATAAGTATCTCCACATCATTTTTATTTTCTGAAAAATCCTGATTGATCCTCTGATTGACTCAAACCGAATACATATTCGGAATAGGCATACCCAAATTAATTAAGAACAATTTGTCAAAATCAAAACACCAAAAATAATGTCGGCCTGTGTAATAAGTCAATTTGAAAAGAATCATAAAGATATATTAACAAAAAAACACTTACATCTTGCAGTGTAATAAACGGAAAACTGAAGGACCTTAGTGGTTCAGCTGGGCTTTTTGAATTGAAAATCATTCGATGAGTAGTTAAATACATGCGGCCTGTTTTGACACCTTTGAACTCAGGTGTGTCATTTCCATAGAATTCAACAGTGACATTGTCCGAAAACAATATGATACTGAAAAAAAAGGTTAAATTAGCATAAAACAACATACTTTTCTAAATGTTGTGAAAATGTAAAATATATTTAAAATGTTTCTAGAATGTGACTGGCTACTGTGGGTACTATTAGACCCACTCATACTAGACTATTACAGGTGTCTTTTAAATAATTTATTATATATATGGAAATGGAAAGTCCCACATTACACCATTAACACAGTTTGATCATAAGATCTATTCTCAATTTTTATTGCTAAAATATTTATTTTTTACAAGTATAAATCTGTAAATGATATTTTAAATTAAGTATCTCTGTATTAAATATAGTTTAACTGTAATAATGAATTTTGTAATGGTATTCTGAAAAAAAAAACAGTTTCAATGTAATATTGTTGCCTGATATTCTACTTTTTTTATATATATAGTAAACAATCTATGGTCTAGCTTTGTAATTACTATTATAGTAAATATGTATGTAATTTATTTTTATAGAGATGTGGTATACACATTAAATGTAGGGTAAGTCAAGTACTTGACGTCATGGCAGTCTTGATCCTTCTCGGAGACTACATGTCACTCTTGGGTTGTCCCTGCTTACTGATAATTTGGTTTTTTTTTCATTTATAAGCCCGAATCCCTAACTAGTGATTCTAGTGAACACCACATTTACTATATTTATTTAACAATCTATGTACACACAAAAATTATTTTCAAGCTATGATTATAATTATGTATGTCATTGTTTAATATGTAATGAGTAATGCAGCATTATGACTAATGTGGGGCTTTCACATTAGTATTAGATTAAATTATTGTATTAGTTAAAATACATATTGCATTTGATAAAAGGTGTGTATTATGATTGAATACTCTAGCCAAGCTGTAGGTCACAAAAAATACTAGAACCAGAAATAAACCTGAAAATCAAATATAATTTGAATAAGATATAATTAGTCTATTAACTAATGTAAAATTATTTGATAGGCTGGATGTGAAATAAAAAAAATAGGATAACAATCTCATTATTCACTATGACCTAAAAATGTTCATCAACTCTTATCACTTTTATTCAAAAAGGTCCATAAATTCAAGTTTAATTAAATTGATAAAACAAATAAAGTGAGGGTTAGAGAACTAGTAATTCATTCAGTTTTCACCTCATTAGAATGGTACATAATCACAATAAATTAAAATAAATTGCTGTTGTAAATGTTTTTTGGTTTCATTTGTACTTAGTTCTTTATCATTAATGAATGGTTGTTTTGTTGAAAAAAAAATATTATTCAATCAATATGGTTTCCAATTAAATTATTAATGAAAATTATTAAGGTTAATATTGCTCTAAATACTCATTGAAGATGATCTATTGAGCATAATTGTATTGGTGTAACAATAGCATGTTTGTGAAAATGACCGTAACTTTGGAAATCAATACACACAGTAGGAAACGCATTATAGAACATTCTAAAGCGATTTACGCAGTCGTCATTCATACTCAAAAAGATGACTCACCATTCTCTCGCATGTATCAACACCCCATGATCGGCATGAGCCGTATTAAGAGACATTTTGATGTGATGTACAAATTTTAATGTAGTTTATGAAGCATTTGCCAAATACTGATACGTAACACTTAACGCTTTCAGCTTGTCGTTTTCAGCAAACATAAAATAAAGTATAAACAGTGAGGTCCAGATTTTCGGCTTTCGTTGCGTAGTGTGATGACAATGACATGACACTGACAGTTCAGTGTTGCTACCACAGTCGAATATTTTTCGTTAATGTTTTGGATTGGATACTAAGTTTTTTAAGCCATGTCTCCGTATGAATAGTTTATTAGTTTACCATTAGAATGCGGGTGCAAAACATTCTAATGTTTTTGTAGTATTTGGATCAAATCCCGCCAAAAAAACCCAGTCGTTTAGTTGATTGAGACTGAGATTACCCTTTTGTACAGGTATTGAGCGCTCGGTGAAAGAGTGAAGATCGCTTTGCGCATATTATGTCGTACACTTAAAGCAAAAAAAAGGTACACCTATTTTATTTTATTTTTTCTTTTACCGGCAATCTTCTTAATTCTGGTTAAATGTAAAAGTTAAAAAAAAAATATAAATAGTTTGAAGCAAAGTCGCTATGTTCGTCTGTCTGTTGTTCCGTTTACTTATTAACCATGGAAGAAATTCCTAACATTTTACCTATTTATGAAAGGAACTTTCTCTGTGTGCCTGTTATGCGTTATTGGTTAAACCATTTTTGGTGACATAATAACCACTAATAAAAATAAAATCGATGGATTAAAAATCACGAGTCAATTTAATGGCACGGAAGTGTACTTTTCGTCGTTAGGTACGTGCAGCAAGCGCAGGGAACCAATCACGAGTGTCGTCTATGATGCGATGCGCGGCGAGCCAATCACAGACACGCCCCGCCCCCGCGTCTCACTTCATACCACCAAAGAGACCTTATATTTTACTTCTGCGCAAGTAAAAGTCAGCGCTCAAGATCCATGCCGATACCATACCTGTACTAGGTACTTAATAATTCCATAGATTACTCTCCCGCTGTTTTTATGTGTGTGCATCTGTGAATGGGGATAAAAAGTCATTAGAAATACGTAGTAACTCTGTGGTCTGTGGTGATTGTGGTGAACATGGACTTATTATACAAACGTTTGTATTTGTCCATGGTGGTCAAAGACTACTATAGTATGAAATGGTGGTGAACAAATCAATCAATTTGTGTGGAGTTTTTGGCGGGATTTCTTCGAGTGAAGTTCAGTGGCTGTTTTAATTATTCGCAAATTGATTCCTAGTGGATATTGTGATGTAAAATTGGTGTAGTTTTGTATCTCAAGTGTCTGAGCAACTGGAATAATATGTGGAATCATTGAAATAGGCGCGGTCTCGGTAAAATGGAGCTGAGAATTTTATTGTAGTTTTAGCTACCTCAGCGAAGTTTGCTGAGAAGGCTGAATCGATACATTTGCTGCCAAATACTTAAAAAAAACATTAGAATGTGTTACACCACTAACACCTGCATTCTAATGTACAAAAAGAAACAAAAACTGATGACTAGGCAGCATGGTCTCTGACTCTAGCTTGTTCCACAAGGAACGAAAGAAAAAAAAATCAATCTGACATTGACTTTTGAGTTTTTTTTTTTAGTAAGCCAATATTTAATGTACTCTGTGCCAGTAAGGAAAGGAATAGGTTGGCTTGGCGGGAAAAGAAAAATGTAAAATACAATTTATAGACATAGTTTTGTAATTATCAGTAATTATACAAATAATGGACACAACAACAAATCAAAGTAATATTTACATTAAGCCCATAGCCAAGGATACGGTTCATAAAATATGCTCTGGACAGGTACTTACGCCAATATACTTTTGTACAGCTTTTTTATCTAAGCTAGCTATTTATCTGCTTGTATTTAAACTAATTTTCTGCCTACCGCGATGAAAAGGCGTATGTTTATGTATAAACTATGTACCAGCTTCCTATGAGCAATCCTGCAGGAGTTTATTCCTGCAGGATTGCTCATAGGAAGTGTAGTCGGAAGTCTAGTCGGATAGTGTAGCATACCAGTGAAATTTTTTCGTAATGTAATCTGTAGATCCAGAGATTAAATTTTCCAAACAATTAGGTATTATAATGTGGTATCAGACAGAATGTACAAAATAAGTACATTGTTTTATTACTGTACTGCATGTCTCATGAAATATTGTCAAATAAATGTTATGATTTCTTTCTACAATTTATTTTTAGGTTGTTGTGAGTCTAGCAGTTGCTGTGAAAGAGCTAGTAGAGAACTCATTAGATGCTGGTGCAACAAACATTGATATAAGGTTTAAAAATTATGGCATTGACTTGATTGAAGTATCAGACAATGGAACTGGTGTCACAGAAGATAACTTTGGTGCTTTGAGTAAGAACAACTTTAAATTATCTTACTTTTGATAAAATTGAATTTTAAGGTCTTTAAAAAATCATGAGGAAGACAGGTAGAGACTAAGAAGACTTAAAATATATTGATTGTAGTGTGTTCTTTTTATTTATTTATTTATTTGTTTTTATTTATTTTTTTCCTTTTTTTTTATTTTTTTTAACCATATTATCATTATGATTCCCTGTGACTTACTGTTAATATTGAGAGAAAAGTAAGAAAGAGTTAAGTATGTCTTGCTGGAACTTCTGCTGTCTGTATTTTACATGGAACTGGCTCCGCAACCAACACATAAAAACATAATGATATTATTTACACTACTATATTTAATAAATAGGTATTATTTAATTCTTTTGACAGCTTTAAAGTACTACACTTCTAAACTGTCTGAGTACTCAGACTTACTTGGAGTGTCAAGTTTTGGATTCAGAGGAGAAGCTCTAAGTTCATTATGTTCATTAGCTAATCTCACAGTTACAACAAGACACAAAGATTGTGATTATGGTGTGTATACAAATTATTTAAAAACATTATTTGAAAATTATTTTGTTTTAAGACTGGTTATCTTCATGAGTGAGTTCCACTAGCTGCTATTGTTCTATTGAGTGTTTTAACTTTTTTATAATTTAATTGTTGCAGCTACAAAACTTGAATATGACCACAAAGGGAATATTACAAAACAAACACCATGTTCAAGACAAGTTGGTACAACTGTCTGTTTAACCAACCTTTTCTCATCATTGCCCGTGAGACAGAAAGAATTCCATAAAAATGCTAAGAGAGAATTTAACAAAATGACTCAGCTATTGTATGCATACTGTTTGATTTCTGTTGGAGTCAAGTAAGTTTCAATAGAGTATAATAAATTAAATAATAATAAATTATTTATTGACAAAGTTTTTTACACACATAAATGAAATTCTCTGGCTCCTGAGCTAGTTAGGAACTGTATTACAGGAGCCAGTGTATTCCCCATATTGTTGTTACAGTTTTGTCAACAAATTCATACAATTATAAAGAAAAGAAAAAATATATTTATTAAATGAGCAATTACAAGTGCTGCACACTAAACCACTCAAACAATTTCCAGAATAACTTGCAGCAATCAAACAAGCTCCAACTCCAAATCTGTAGTTGTAGCAACACAAGGAACATCATCTTATAAAGACAATATTGCCAGTGTTTTTGGGGTGAAGCAACTACAGACATTACTTGAAATAAAGCCAGAATATGTAACAAACATCAAAGATAACATATTCAAAGGTCTTTCAGGAGAAGTTAAGGAAACAGATGAAAGTGTTGATATTGAAGATATTGAAATAGATTTATCTGAAGACTCTAATGATGCAGAAAAATCAGATGTTACTAATAGTGATATTAGTGGATCACAAAAATCACAAGGCCATAAAAATGTTGCAAAACCAATTGAGTTCACAGGTTTTATTTCGTCTTGTGCACATGGTAGTGGGCGTTCTAGTACTGATAGACAGTTTTATTATATAAATTCCAGACCATGTGAACCAACTAAAATAATGAAAATCATCAACGAAATATACAGACAGTACAATTCACATCAATACCCTTTTGTGTTCCTAAATGTTGAAATGGAGAGAACAGCTGTTGATGTTAATGTCACTCCAGATAAACGAAAGATATTCCTTACAAAAGAAAAAATTATATTGGACATACTGAAAAGCTCTTTACTAAAACTATTTGAAAATATACCTAGAACATTGAAGATGGAATCAAGTGTTAATTGCTTTAATAAAGAAACAAATGATGTTCAACCAGATTTAGAGCAACCAAGAGTTTTTAACTCATTTTTGCAACAATTTCAAAACAATACAAAGCAAGTTTTTGATAGTGTCCCCATAGTTGATAAAGAAATTAAAAATGTTGAACTTAAACGAAAGTCAACAACAATGTTGGATTTTATTTCTTCAAAAGCAAAGAAAACTGAAGTGGTTAAAAATGAAAAAAGCTTTGCCAAAGAAATTGAAGACCATAATAGATCATTTGAGATTCTTAAATCTGAAGATGAAGTTGAAATAGAAGATAATGAAGATGCTAAAAACCAGCAATTAGACTCTGGTGAAATTAATGAAACTATAATCACAAATGTTTCATCTGCCAAAAGTTCATTGCTAGAAGATGATAAATGCAATATTATGTATTTGGACTTCAATGAAAATGTTCCTAATACGCAAATAAGAGATATTGCCGACGTCATAATAGAGAAATCACATACAATAAACTGTAAACCAAAAGCCTTAAAGCTAAAAACAAACACTTCATGTGAACTCAAAGAGAAAACACCTAAAAAGCAGAAAATAATAACAGATAAGGAAGATTTGGGAAAGAGTAATAGGAAAACTGTAACTTTAAAGACATCACTGGAACATGTCAAAGCATTGGCAAGTATGTATGTCAATGCTAAAAAGAAATCTGCTCCCATGAGAGTAAAATTTAAAAGCGAAATTAATCCAGTATTTAACAAGAAATGTGAAGAAGAACTGAGTAAAGAAATATCCAAGGACTCATTTAAAAAGATGGAAATCATTGGACAATTTAACTTGGGTTTTATAATAACCAAATTAGAAGAAGATCTTTTTATAATAGATCAACATGCTACAGATGAAATTTATAATTTTGAAACATTACAGAAAACTACTGAACTAACTAGTCAAAAATTGGTCATGTAAGTGATATTCCACTGCCCGCATATTTTAATTCAATTTCAATTATTCTTTGATAATACATTCATTAATTTCAGTCCACAGCCTCTTGAATTAACAGGAGTAAATGAACAAATTTTAATGGATAATTTAGATGTTTTTAAAAAGAATGGATTCACTTTTGAAATCAAGGAAGAAGCTTTACCCACAAAGAGAGTTAAATTATTGACATTACCTATGTCAAAAAATTGGATATTTGGGAAAGAAGATATAGAAGAGCTTTTGTTTATGTTGAGGGTATGTATATGTGCAGTAAAATGCCAGACTGCTTACTTACCCTAAAGTAAAAATCTAAAATGTTTTATTTCTGTTTTATACCTTTAATTTTAATATGTTTTATGTAAATGTCTTAAACAAAACATTATCATTCCAGGAATCCCCTTCAGAATATTGTAGACCAAGTAGAGTGAGGGCAATGTTTGCGTCTCGGGCTTGCCGGAAATCGGTGATGATAGGAACAGCTCTGAGCAAAGCTGATATGAGAAAGCTTGTTGATCACATGGCTGAAATAGACAAACCATGGGTAAGTTGATGTCTTATTATAATATCAGCCTATTATTGTCCCATCACGTGGCGGGGTACTGACGTGGAGCATTGTAAAAACCCGAGGTACCTGGGTGTGGCGTTGGATAGAGCGTTGACTTTTAACGTGCACTGCCTCAACACGAAGCAGAAGGTGGGGTCCCGGAACAACCGGTTGCGCCGCCTTATATCTACCAACTGGGGAGCAGCACCAGTGGCGGTACCTTCATACAAGCAGAAAAGCCAGACATGCCTTACTAAAATGCTCGATAGAGAATCAATATCAAACCCGAACTATTTAAAAGTTCGCGCGCTATAATTCTTATCAAAATAACACAAAGTATCTACCTATGCCACACTACTACACAGCGCGCGCAGAGTTTCGCATTTGCAGCATCTACGCGAGAGTTATATCTATCTCGCTTACACGTACCGGCTTTTACCGGGCTTTCAAATACTATCTCTGTCACTTTCGCACATATAGCAATGTGCCGTATAACGAGTTAGGACCTTTTGCGTCTACAAATCGATCAGTATGGAAGATTTAAGCCGGGCATTCGTATGAAGTTGCTCGCGTATGCGTGACCTTGTCACCTTGCCAACTCTGCAGTGTTGCCGTTTTAGCGACGCGACGTTGTGAGATCTTGGAGAGTTTTAACGAGTTTGGAGACTTTTTTTAAGATTTAGCAACAATAAAAACTAGCGACTTTTTAAAATAACGAAATTAAATATTCAAGCAATATCTTAAAAATAAAAAAATTGCGACATCTAGCTAGATTTCTCATATACCTGGCGACTTTTTTTTTGCCTAAATGACAACACTGCAACTCTGTTTAAGTAGTTTTTGACACCTGTTTGCAACTCACTTCATTTTCATTTGCTTGAGTGGGAAAAGTTTTTTGTGTTTTTTTAGATTTTCTCAGTGATACAATTGTTTTGGTGACTTACCTACAACAATGGAGGTAATTGTACCTTGTGAGGATTTAAAATGCGTTCTAGTTTTGATTGGCGAAGATAAGGTAAATACTTTAAACTTTGCTTAGAAAAAACAGTTAATTTCTTCATTAAAACCGACGCCTAATCTGTGTATTTCTCAGACTAGTAAATCGCATAAACGAAAATTTAATAGATCAGTGTATAAAGCTAGTTAGCTGTTCGCACACTAATAAGTTGTATTGCTGGTGCTGCATATTTTTTTCGAATGAAGATTCCGTTTGGAATACATCTGGTTATAATGATTTAAATAACATATCTGGCGCCATTAAAAGGCACGCAAATTCCCATAAACACCTGTGTGCAATGGTTTCTTTCGGTAATTTTGGTAAACAACGAATTGAGACATCTATATCACGCCAGTTATCTGAGGAAATCTCAAAATATAACACGCGCGTTGATAACAACCGTAGTGTATTTCAAAGATTAGTCGATATTGTTTGTCATTTAGCACAACAGGAACTTCCTTTAAGAGGACATTTAATTAAATAAAGGCAATTTTTTAGAACTGGTCTCGTTAATTTCAAAATACGATGTCTTTTTAGAAAAGCATATGCAGCATCAGGAAAGTGACAAACCGGGGCCGAGTTATTTATCTAACAAAATTCAAAACGATATTATTCATTCCGTAGCCGATGTGATGCAAACTTGCATCGATTACGAAGTTAGGCAAACAAAATTTGTTTCAATTATTATTGACGAAACCCCCGATGTTAGTCATAGAGAACAACTGTGCTTGATTCTCAGATATAATTATAAAAATGAAATTCATGACTGTTTTTTGGGCTTTTAATTTATTGTACCTAATCAGTAGTTTATAAGAAAATTGCGATGATACATACATACCTACATACTCAGTCGAAAACTGAACTTTCTTTTTTTGAAATCGGTTAAAATTTTATTGGGCTTGCCTTATTTTGAAACCCTAGGCACGCCACTGAGCAGCACCCGATGTTCTTCGCACAACTGGCATGTCTTTATGCCTCTCTGCTGGTGAATTTGCGTGCCCCGTGTGGCACCGATCTGTACACGCAAAACAAGTAGACATCGCCCTGAACGAGACGTGTCGAATTATATCAGGATGCCTTAAACCGACTCCGCTTAATAAGCTTTATCCGCTGGCTGGTATTGCTCCACTTGCTGTACGTAGGGAAGTCGCATGCGCGATTGAAAAGAAAATTCAAGAATCCGATTCCCGACATCCCCTCTTCGAACACAAAACAGCCCCAAGTAGGCTTAAGAGCCGGAAGAGCTTCTTGCGTAGCACACGGGCCATCGATGACCCGCCACCTAAAGAAAGAATAAAGCTTTGGGAAGAGCATCACCTACCACCACCCGACTTCTTGAAACCCCAAGAACATCTCCCGTCTGGACGCGATTTGCAGTGGTCTGTATAGAGAGCACTAAATCGGTTGCGAACTCAGGTAGGCCGCTGCAAACAACTTGGCAAAATGGGGTTTTATAGACCCGTCGGATACTCAATGTGAGTGCGGTGCTCCTGTTCAAAACATGAGCCACATACTAGAATGCCCCAAGTGCCCATACACCTGCACTTTGGAGGATTTGATGAGTGCTACCGATGCTGCTATTAATGTAGCCACCTATTGGGCCCAAACAGTTTGACGAGTTTACCATCGAATCGATAAGAAGAAGATTGTCCCAATAAGGCCTCCTTTAATATAGAACGGTCACAACCACTCTTGAGCTTGACTTTTTGAGCGCTGAGTTCGCGGGCGCGTTGTCATGGTAAAGCAGTACCCCGCGGAGCCCGGTTTTCGGTCGCTTATTGTTCATTTTAGACAAAACTTCAGGCAGGCATTTTGTGGTATACCATTCGGCGTTGATGCTGCTTTGGTCTCGTAATGGAATTGAAATCAGATTCCGCGTCAAAGTGAAGAAACTAGCGATCAAAATTTTCCCTGCGCTTCTCGATCGTTTCACTTTCGTGTGCGTTGGTTCATTTTGAAACAGCCAAACTGTCAACTGACGCTTTGTTTCTGGATCGTATTCATAAATCCAGGATTCGTCACCTGTCACAATGTCGTAAACGCGCCAAGACGAGCCTGCTTCTGAGCTTCGGTGAGGTTGTGCGCGCGCAGCGGCAAACTATCCTCTTCACGCGAAGGTGCTCGTGTAGAATCTTGTGAACGCTTCCCGAACCAATCTGCAGTGTATGCTGAATCTCTTCGTATGTAATTTGCCTGTTTTCTTGAATTATTTTTTTTACTGCCAGCCACTTTCTTCCGTGACAGCCGTCGTGGGACGACCACTCTTTTGTTCATCCCCCAAAGTAAGGCGACCGCGCTTGAACTCGCTATACCAGCGGTAAGTAGATAGTTGCTTTTGAAGGTCTTTCATCCATAAAAGCAATTTGATGTCGATCAAATGACTCATCAGATTTTACGCCACCAATCGTAGAAAATCATCGCACGAAAATGTTCTTGATTTGGCTCTCGAAAAAATGTGGAGGGAAATTCGAAATTCGAACAATGGTATTTTTACTTTATTTATACCTAAGATAACCAAAGTTTTCAAAATAATTACAAGTGGCCAGTGCCTTACACATAAAAACTTTTTTTTCAAAACTTTCTGAGTGGCCTGGTATTTTTGCATTTTGAATTAATTTCGTTCGAATTCCGTATTATTCTTGCTTCACGAATTATATAAAACCTATGAAAAATGAGGTCATGTGTATATTGCGACATTTAAAGTGCGTTTTTTAATCCCAGATAATGATTTGACAAGTCCAAATGTCAAACTCCAGAAATATGTTGCCTGCTTTTTGATACAAGTGATGTCTCCAAATTCGATTTTTTTATACCGGTTCTTTTAATAATACAACCTCTAAGGAAAGTAGGCCCAAAATACGATAGTGTTTGTTAATAGCAAAGTCTAATATGAATTGAAGATTGAAATAATTAGAAATATTCAAAAATATTACCATATTTTTTTACACTCGGACTTTTACTTATACTGAGAACTCACAAAACCGTTTTTACCCGCATCCGCTGCGGTTGCGGGCCCGCAGCTTCTGTAGAATGCTAGAGATATATGTATCCCGCTCCCCGCTGCACCGGCGGGCAACTAGTAGAATGGTGTGGGCCACGGTCACCCGCAGCGGTTGCGGGCCCGCAGCTTCTGTAGAATGCTAGAGATATATGTATCCCGCTCCCCGCTACACCGGCGGGCAACTAGTAGAATGGTGTGGGCCACGGTCACCCGCAGACTCGGCAGGTTGCGCCCGCACTCTCTGCGGTCGGTTAACACCCGTAGTGGCCTTCAGGGGGTAGAAAAATCCGATGCGAAATCCAAAAATCGATTGATGCACCCAGAACTTTATAGGCCATCTTTTTTTAATTTTTCTGTGAAGTAAGTATATAACGCAACAGCTCGTTTCTGGTGTATGTCCACGGTGGTCTGGAGCTCAATTGATAATGAACCGCCCGTCTTGCGATTGTCATCTGCCAAGTTTTCAAGCGATAACCCCAACTGCGACGGCTGTATAACCACACAAAACTCCGGTCTCGTGAGTTTAGAAATAAACTAGCTCCACCGTGGCGGGCGCGGTTGAAAACCGGTTGAAAATCATGAATTCTTAGCTGCTTTCTTTTACCAGGGAGCTCCAGCCACAACACAATTTTATATCCGGTTTACAAGAGCGATGGAGACAGTCTCAGTTTATGCTTTAGAATTTAAAAAGTTATCATCATTGGTCGTCAATATTTTTTCAAGATGGGAATTCATCCAATGACTTCTCCCGGTATGGGCGGGGCAGGTGGGCGTGTCAGACTTTTACTGCCTAAAACCAGATCGGCTCTACTGAGCTCCTCCGGTTTGCTGACATCTCTTTGAAGAGCGAGTGGATCACTAAGCGCTGTCGACGAATGGGGCTCAGTCCCGGCAATTACCGGACTGCTGGACGGCAAGCTACCCATTGCTCGACGTTGGTATTGACATTGTGGTAGTCGGGATTGGGGTCTCGGCGACTGCTGCGAAAAGATGTTCGTTCCCTCACTCGTGCAGCCTCCTCCTTCGCTAGCATTACTGTTTCGCAGAAGGAGGCGACCCCCTTCCATTCCTCCTCGCTCTGGACCTTGGCCTGTACTAGAACCTGACCATGTCCGGTGAGGACTTGCTTCATGCGGAAGATGAGGACACCGTGACGCCTCTCCAGCCACTCCTCAAAGAGGGGACTGACCGTCATGATTATGGCGTGCCCATTGGTCGTCAAGCTGTGAATTCACATGACTGCATTACAAGAAACGGACACTTGATTTGTTTATCGCTACAATTTTATAAGAGATCCATGCGAAAATAGTACAAAAAGAGGACTTATGATTGTTTAATTTTAACTATTATTAGTTTTCAAACCGAAGTCCTATCATTACCTATTATTAAAGTTGTAATAAAATGTCAGCAAAAATATCACTGAGTAATTCTATATTTTTGTCTGGGTTTGGTGATAACAAATCGAGACGAAAAAATAAAATGACGCAGCTTTTGCTAGTCTTTAATTCTTAGGCTTAAATTATATTTTATTTTATGAGTTAGACATTTGCATCTTTCAAATTACCTTCAGAAAATACAAAAACTTACCATAATTAGTTGCATTTTAAAATGAAACTATTTTTACGAATATTTTCGGTTTTTTTGTTCAATATCGGTTGCGGTACCTCACTATTTATGAAATGGAAAAAACATGCAACATTCGAATTGTCAAATCATTATCTCTAATTAAAAAACAGACTTTAGTTTTATGAAGTGACGTCACAACATGGCAAGCGATCCTATTCTTATTTGGAACGCATTGTAGTACCGTAGACATTCGCACAGAGTACTTTGGTAATATACTGAAAGACATTCGCCAACACTCGCTAGGGCCGACACGACGGGCCGACAGCGCCAAAATGGCGAATATCAAACGGGCCCAAAAGCACTTTGACGGCCGCCAGTCCTGTGTAGTAAATAGTAGAGGTCAGTGTTAGATCTAATACCTTATTTTTCTTTTCAGAATTGTCCGCATGGCAGACCAACAATCAGGCATTTAGTGAATTTAGCCATGGTTCATACAAAGGATAAAAATACGTAATTTAGATCTTTTTCTTTTATAAAATCTCAATCATGTGACTATTTGACTATTGCTAAGTAATCTACAAGGTATTAAATGAAAAATATGTTATATTTTATTTGTTTTATTTCATACACTAATAGATTTGAAGATATTGAATCCAGTGTGAGCAGTTGTCACCATGACCCCTGGCATTTGTTTGTGCCAGTGCAATTCCTTTATATCATTCTGGCCTTGATGGATGAACAGCAACTGGGGTGGAAGGTTCTGAAAAGAGATTTGTTTTAATTTATAAAAATCAGTCTATTTATAACCTTTTTGTGTAGCTATAATTAGCCACACAAAAATAGTAACCATTCCTAAAAAAGACAGACATATTCGACCTTGGATTACCCCTGGTTTACTACGGTGCATTCGCCACCGTGATAAACTTCACAAAAATGCAAGGAAATCGCCTGACAGCCCTATAATCCAAACGACTTATAAACGTTATAGAAACTACTGTAATAGTCTACTCAGAAAACTGAAAAGATTACACGAGCAAAATGAGCTACGCAAAGCAAAAAATGACCCTAAAAAACTATGGAATAAAATCAAAGAAATCACATATACCAATAGGCAAAGAAACCCTACCTTGAAGTTATTGAGTACAATCACTGATAAACGCGATGCAGCTAATCTCGTCTGTAACTACTTTGCGAACATTGGGAAAAAGTTGGCATCTACGATAAATACCACAGCCCAACCCTCTCCACCACACTTCACTTCAAGCACGTCTCCACCTAGCTTCTTTGTTCTTCTCGAAGTGGATAATGCAGAAGTGGACTCCATTATCTCAGGCCTTAAACAAGATTGTGCCACTGGCTGGGACAGTGTTCCTGTCAAACTTATAAAACTTTGCCGACATGTCCTCGTACCACTTATTACTCACATAGTAAATTGTTCTTTTGCTACGGGTGTATACCCTAATACGTGTAAAAAAGCCGTAATCCACCAAATTTATAAGAGTGGGAACAGAGATTCTGTAAATAATTATAGACCAATTGCTGTGCTACCTGTTATGTCAAAGATAATGGAGAAAATTGTCAATAAACAACTTCTAAACTACCTAAATAAATACAACATAATAGCAAAAAAACAGTACGGCTTCAAAAAAGGTGTATCTACAGAAGATGCAGTGCTAGACCTGACTGAACTTGTAGCTAGAAAATTAGACAGTCAACATAAATGCCTGGGTCTGTTCCTTGACTTAACAAAAGCCTTTGATACAGTCTCTGTTCCCATTCTTCTACTCAAGCTGCATAGCATTGGCATACGTGGCTTTGTTCACGATCTCTTCAAAAGTTACTTGACAGACCGAAAAATCTGTGTGAAGATAGGAGTATATACCAGTGCAGATGAGACAATGTCATACGGAGTTCCACAAGGCAGTGTCCTCGGCCCAACGCTCTTTCTTATTTACATTAATGACTTGTGCTCCCTCAATCTTCCATCTGCCAATATATTTACTTATGCTGATGACACAGCCATTATAGTACATGGGAAGAGCTGGGCTGAGGTGAAAAATAATGCTGAAGAAGCTCTGCAGTGTCACACAATGGCTTAGTAAAAATTTACTAACCCTGAACCTACAAAAAACAAATTACATTCCGTTCTCTATTCTTACTAGTACGAAACCCCCAAACTTATACTCAATTAGAGCTCACATCTGTCGGAACACCTTGATCTGCTTCTGCTTAGCGCTCCCCTCAATAACATCTGTCAAATATTTGGGCGTGATGATCGATGATGGATTGAAATGGGATAAGCATATAGAGTCTACTGCCAGTAAAGTCAGAAAAACCATTCACCTCTTCAAGTCATTGCGAAACTCTGCTGACTTAGAGACTTTAAAAATGGTCTACTCTGCACTTTGTCAGTCCATCATTGGTTATTGTATTCTGGCTTGGGGTGGATCGGCCAAAACTAAATTCCTCGAGTTGGAGCGTGCACAAAGGGCAGTACTTAAGGTTATGCTAAAAAAAGCCCTTTCGCTATCCGACTTATCAGCTTTACACCGAGCTCAAACTTTTAACTGTTAGACAGCTATTTGTACTTAGAACCACTCTCTGGAAACATAACCAAGTACCACCCCCAGACTTAAATAAACGGGGTCAAAGAATAATTTACGCAACCCCGACTCATAGAACCACCTTCGCTAGAAGGCAGCTGTATGTGTTGAGTTCTCTTGTTTACAAAAATATTAATAAAACCACACAAATAGCAAGGTTAAATAAACATGAAGTGAAGGCTAAGGTGCAGAACATGTTGTATCTCCTTAACTACGCTCAAACTGAGGAACTACTAATCACTCTCTCATAATTCTTAACATTCCATACAAAACGCGCAATACAGTTACCGATATCTTTAGTATGGTGGAAAGCACTTAGATTGTACCCACACAGACTCAGTCTTTCGGCACCATCATTCATACCCACACACACACACACACACAGCCACTCACCCCACACACACTCACACATCATTAACACGATTCTCAGTCACACACGCAGAATCAACCACACAGTAATTTTACTTTTAATTTAATTTAGCTTTGAATTCAACCTTTTGCTTTTATTTTGTTAAATTTCTTTTTTTTTTACTATGTACCTACCTAACAATATATACTTTAGTGCAATATCAACTTACCAGCTTTAAAATTCCTATATATGGGTTTATAGTGTCCAAGTAGCAGTAGAACACTGACTCCTAAGACACAGGAAATCCTAGTTTAGGAGTCAGGGTGTCAACTTTAGTGCGCCTTTAATTATTGTAACTTAACTGATATTAAGCATGTTGTAAGGATTTGTGTCAATAAAGTATTATTATTATAACAGTTTTCGTATTCAGTCTACTTCATTAAAAAACCGGCCAAATGCCGGTTCCGTAACGACCTCGACAGTAACAAAAAAAAAAAAACTGTAAAAATCACTTTTTTGTATGGGGGCCCCACTTTAGTATTTATTTTATTCTATTTTTAGTATTTGTTATTATAGCGGCAACAGAAATACATCATCTGTGAAAATTTCAACTGTATCTCATGAGAATATACAGACAGACGGACAGCGGAGTCTTAGCAATAGGGTCCCGTTTTTACTCTTTGGGTACAGCACCCTAAAAAGCAACACACCAAGAAGAGTGAAAGGCTATGAGGGAGATCCAGCTGAGGAAAAAAGAGGTTAAAAAAATTATACAATTTTTTTTTAACATACATTCAATTCTTCATCATTAACATCGTCATCGTCTCGCTCGACAGCCAAATCCCAAAGCGCAACTTGGTGGTCTTCGCCAGCAGATGCTAGCACACTCGGCTCAGTCCAGTGCCACTCTATCGAAGTAACGGGCGCCGTGTGGTGCTTGAAAGTTCCTACTGGGGTTTTGCTCGCCAATTGTCTTAGATCCCAAATATGAAGGAACCCATCATCTCCACCTGAAATTTAGGACGAAATTGGCCAATCAACATATCAATTTGGACGGACTAGGCCAGGGCAATCCAGGACAAAAGGGAAAGATGAACTGAACCTGGTCCAAATTTTTAAGCCGTGTGGAACTTCGGATCCTGAACGACGATATAAGCAACCTATTTTTATTATTGAATATAATAAAAATAGATTGCTTACTCTCATAATCCCATTCTTTAATTACAAGGTATGCAGATTCAGAGTACATTGAATGAGCATTTGTGTGTGATATAGTTTTTACTCATTATAGGTAGTGAAGAACTAAGTGAAATGCCTTTGATAACAATATACAATTAAAATGAAGTATCTATTATTTTTTAGTACTTAGAAAATAACAACATAAACGTAATAAACATACCACTTGCAATAAAAGGTTCTTTACTATTCCATGATATAACATTTACATCACTTTGATGAGCATCTTCTACTGTGAGCATGCAAGCTTTATGAGGAGCTGCTCTTGTATCCCATATTCTTATAGATTTGTCTACAGAGCATGATGCTAAAACATTCCTGCAAATAAGAAAATGTATAATTATAAAATATTAATAGCACTCTGCTTCAGTAATAGAAAAAATAATAACTGAATGTTTTCTATTTATTCTCTACTCTAGATTTTTGTTTAATGAAAATACATGCCTTTCATTAGGGGACCACTGTATATCTTCAACAGAACTAGTGTGTCCCACCAAAGGGCGCTGGTCTACATCCCATGTTCCAGCTTGGTTTGGTTTCCAAATGTGAATATCTCTTCTGCAGTCCCCTGTTGCTAGAACCTATAAATATCAGAAAGCTTGCTTTAAAAATAAATTAGCAAATAATTACTGCCTCCCTCAATACTGGCTTGGAACTTATAACAGCTATCTCATTTGCATTATTTCTCAATATTTTAATAACTATTGTGTTGTTAACATATCACTATAACAATTAAAGACAATGCTTATGCAGACCCTAACTTTTCTTGTAATTGATTATGGTGATGTGTACTACTATGACCTAAATGCAGATGCGCATACTATCATGTTATCTAGCCCCTCGATTTCCAAAAAAAAACTACACTTATTTCATAACCACATATTACAATATCCCACTCACCACCACACTGACTCCATTCACTATTCTTTCTTTGTTCAGCATATTTCTCTGTTAAAAGCGCTTGTTTAAGAATATAGGATGGTAACCGACCGGTTAACATTCAAAGATGAAGTTCACAAGCACGTTTTGGAGCGGCATATATATATATATATATATATATGTTACCGGCAATATGTATAATCCGGTATTCTATACAATACCTAGGCAATGTACAGAATACCTAAAACGTGTAGGTAAAATTTATTTATTCTATACTTTGCCTGGGTATTCTATACAATACCGAATACGTAGCCGGTAATGTGTGTAAAAGACGTTACTTCTTGTAATATAAAAAATATAATAATGAGGGTGAGGGGTTGATGATCTCTCGTTTGGGAGCCAAAGGTGGCATAAAAGGTGAAAGTGTATGTATGTGTGTGTGCGTGCACTTTATCTTTAAATATGAGTGATCCACCGAACAAAACAAAAAATAAAGAAAAGGATAATGAATTCGGGCGCCACGGTAGGATCACGAATAAACTAACCAAAAATAGCTATGTGGAAGATATTGGACTTTTAATCTGCCGGAGGGGGGCTTATGGAGAGAAATAAAACCATGACTAACCCTTTGTTTTTTCTTTATTTCCCTGCCCGTAGCACAGAATACGTAATAGTACGAGTACAGAAATTTCACTCTTCGAAAGAAAACATGCTAATATACCTACTAACAACGTCACTAATGTCGATAATACATTGCGCGGCACGGACGTGACCTTGATTATATTTGCCTACTAGGGAGTAATCACGCTCGTAACGAATCAAAACGCACCTTAAGACCACGTGCCGAGTCTCTTTTATTATGCCCGTAATGCACATTTGAACACGCCGCTCTTGCAATAGGTACCTGCATTTTATAACATAAAATATATTCAAATTTTCTAAAATTATGTGGTAGTTAGGTACCTTAAATTGATTTGTTTCTATGTACTTATCCATACTTCAGTCAAAGCGTAAAGAGATTGTTTACATTTAGTAAGGTATCTAAACAAATTAAATAAAATTAAAATGAAGTGAATATAATTTTGTTAGTTTTGGGTTTGCGTTCATATGTAATTTTTACAAGGTGGTAGGCCGTTTCACGTTAATTTTATTATGTATAAGTAAGTAAGTACTCAGGTTCTATTTCTGTCCGCGGGGTTTAAGGCTGGTTCGGGGTGCCCTAATATTACATCAATTCCTTCCCTGTCTTTTACATTGTTTTTAAGTATAGAACATGTTTCATTTGCCCGTCATTTTATATGTAGGTTGGTTAATATTGATCATTTTATAGACCAAAATCTATTTATTTTACACATTGCCAGTGGCCCAGCAGGTACTCTATACAATCCCTAGGAATTGTATACATTACCTGGGTAAAGTATGTAATGGACAATAATATTCATAATATTTCATACATTGCCTGGACGCCCCAGGTATCCTATAAATTGCCTAAGTAATGACAATGTGTATAATTCAGGTAATCTATACAAATAGATTACCTGAATTATAAAGATTGCTGGTAACATATGTGTATATATATAATATACATATAGCGGTGAATAATAAACTATCAAAATAGGGTTTTAAAATTTTGCGAAATGTGTTAAGTGTGATAAATAGGTGTAAGATAGTGTGTTTGTTTAAAGTGTGAAAATGAATAATAGACGAATAAAACAAAAATGTAACAAGAGAAAAAAAAATGGTAGAATAAAGATACAAAATGTGAGTAAGTAAATCTTGAATGAGTTATGATGCAATCTGTGTCAATCACTCACTACTAGTGCGTTGCAGATGCGCGCGATGGAGCGATTATGAACGAGGTATCATGCTCAATGCTAATCTGCTCCAATTGTCTATTTGTACTAATTGTCAAGTATGTATGCGGTATAAAATCACCTCTGTACTTTTGTGTGCATAAATAATTAAAATGAACATATAATATAATATAAATATATATATATATTTCACAACTATCACACAACGCCGTCTAGTCCCAAGCTAAGCAGAGCTTGTGATATGGGTACTAAACAACTGATAAACATACTTATATATTTCTAAATACATACAAATAGATAAATTACACCCAGACACAGAACAAATGATCGTGCTCATCACACAAACATTTGTCCTGGGTGGGAATCGAACCCACGACCTCCGGCATAGCAGTCAGGGTCACTAACCACTAGACCAACAGGCCAGTCAATAGTCATATGTATGTACAAAATGCATTTTATTTGCACTGTGCTTCACTATCACTCATCATCAATATCATCATCATCATTTCAGCCGAAAGACGTCCACTGTTGGACATAGGCCTCCCCCAAGCGTCTCCACAACGACCCATCCTGTGCGTCTCGCATCCGGGTCTAGTTCATAATATCGACAGTCACTACATCGATGGTCGCTGTATCGAAAACGTTCCATTGACGGGCTAATGTATCGACAGTACCCCAAATCGATGGTACGCTACATCGACAGTACCCTAAATCGATGGTACACTACATCGACAGTACCCCAAATCGTTGGTACGCTACATCGTTAGTACACTAAAACGACGGTATGCTACATCGACAGTAAACCAAATCGATAGTACGCTGCATCGACTACCCGACCCGAGCCAGATTTAAATAAAAAACCAAATTTATTGTTTTTTTTTTCTATTTTTGTGTGAAAATCTTAATGCGGTTCACAGAATACATCTACTTACCAAGTTTCAACAGTATAGTTCTTATAATTTCGGAAAAAAGTGGCTGTGACAAACAGACGGACAGACAGACAGACATGACGAATCTATAAGGGTTCCGTTTTTTGCCATTTGGCTACGGAACCCTAGAAACAGTGATTAGAAGATAGGTACTTGGACCACGGTCTATGGTTCTAGTGGCCCAAGAGGATTCGAGGGCTTTATGTGACGACACGGTAGGCGCAGTGGTTGAGCGATTGGCTTATGTGCTGCGTTGCGGGTTCGATTCCCTCATGGAACAAATATGTGTTTTTTTTTTATACAGGAATAATTAATGTGGGGCAAAAAAAAAACCAGAACCCGAAACAACTCTCTGTGTTTCCTAAACTGATGATTTCTATCATGATGACCTAAGAGAAAATAGGAAAGATCGGAAAAGTGTCTGTCCTGTCTCTGTCTCCTGTGTTTTTTATTTAAATTTGACTCGGGTCGGGTAGTCGATGCAGCGTACTATCGATTTGATTTACTGTCGATGTAGCATAACGTCGTTTTAGTGTACTAACAATGTAGCGTACCAACGATTTGGGGTACTGTCGATGTAGCGTACCATCGATTTGGGGCATTAGCCCGTCGATGGAACGTTTTCGATACAGCGACCATCGATGTAGTGACTGTCGATATTATGAACTAGACCCCTCGCATCCACCGCATTCCCGCGACTATCACCAGGTCGTCGGTCCACCTTGTGGGAGGCCTTCCAACGCTGCGTTTTCCGGTGCGCGGTCGCCACTCGAGAACCTTTCGGCCCCATCGACCATCCGTTCTACGAGCAATGTGCGCTGCCCATTGCCACTATAGTTTTGCGATTCTTCGGGCTATATCGGCGACCTTGGTTCTCCTGCGGATATCTTCATTCTTTATGCGATCACGCAAGGAAACTCCGAGCATAGCCCTTTCCATTGCCCTTTGGGTGACTGTAAGCCTTCTGATAAGGCCCATTGTAAGCGACTGTTTCAGTGCCATATGTCATCACTAGCAACACGCACTGGTCAGACTTTCGTCTTGAGACACTGTGGTATGTTGGACGAGAAGATACCGCGCAGCTTCCCGAACGCTGCCCAGCCGAGTCGGATTCGACGATTGACCTCTTTCTCAAAGTTACACCTACCCAACTGGATTGTCTGTCCCAGGTAAACGTAATTTACGTAATCGTCTACAACTTCGAGTGCAGTCTCCAATCTTGATCGGAGTGGGTGCTACATGGTTATTTACCATGACTTTGGTTTTGTCCATGTTCATTTTAAGACCCACTCTTTCTAACTACTTCTTCTTCTTCGGAAGCTCTACTAAGGTCATCGAGCATTGTACTGAGCTCCTCCGCAGTCTCAGCCATGACTACTATATCGTCGGCAAACCGAAGGTGAGTGATGTACTCGCCATTAACATTAATGCCTAGTCTCACTATCACTACATAGTATAAAATAAAGTCGCCGCTGTCTGTCTGTCCCTATGTATGCTTAGATCTTAAAACTACGCAACGGATTTTGATGCGGTTTTTTTTAATAGATAGAGTGATTCAAGAGGAAGGTTTGTGTGTATATTACATGCATAATATAGTAGAGAAATACTGATAATTTTAGAGGTTTCTAATGTGATGTCGTAAATATCAATTTTTTTTTTTGCGCTTACTATGCAAACGCTGGCTACGAGATAGATCAAAATAATGTACTATAGTATTCTACACCTTAAAAAGGTCTACAAATATTATTTACATAGCAATCGCAGTGGTATCAGCATTGCACCTGTGCGAAGCCAGGCCGGGTCGCTATTATCACATAAAATAAGAGGATGTGAATAAATAATTCAACTTACACCAAGTTCTGTTGGACACCAATCAATTCCAAATCCTTCTTGCTGATGTCCATTGAAAGAATAAATTGGCTTGACAGGATTACTGACATTATCCAGGTTGTAGCGTTCTAGCAAAGTCGGGTCATCTACTGCTTGTAACTGCTGTGTTATATTCCAAATGTCTACTCTGCCTAATTCAGACCAACTTGCAGCTAGAACTGAATTTTTGAAACTTGTTGCCTAAAAAAAACAATACAATAATAATGTAAATAAACAACAGAAAATATGAGATTCTAGTGTCATTAATTATTAGTGTATAGCTACCTGGGTTTTGAGACTAATCTTAACATGGATATGCCTTCTGAATCCCAGAACATATTTTAATTATTTATTAATTAACCTTTTGACGTGCATAATTAGAGACACAATAGTAAGACAATGGCTTGCGGACGCCGGCTACCGCCTGAGCGTTAATGAATTAAATTGGTATTAGTGGTTGAAAGATCATTTTCTATTAATATTAGTATTTAAGTTTCTATATTATAATAATTGTTATCTCATTGTGTGTACCTATGTGCCAAATAAATGTGTTTTCGTTCTTTCTCTATACAAGTGGATTTTAAGTACTAAAAACAATAAATTAAACATTGTTTGATTATTTGTGTTTTTTTTTTCAATGTTATTATTAAATGAAAAACCAATTTATATTGGAAATAAGTAACTTCATTTAATAAATACAACACATGACATTTAGGAAAATATTCCCAGGAATCTCAGAGCATATCCATAATAACACATAAAATTCAAGTTTTTGACCTATGCTAAACACTAGTCATTATAGATATCAAAATTTTATAGAAGATTAAGTGCAGTAAGACAGTCCATATATTTTTATTATAGAGGCATTAACCTTTTGACGTGCGTAATTAGAGACACAATAGTAAGACAATGGCT
Source organism: Mythimna impura (assembly GCA_905147345.3). Lineage (NCBI taxonomy): Eukaryota > Metazoa > Arthropoda > Insecta > Lepidoptera > Noctuidae > Mythimna > Mythimna impura. Next base: position 12,104,489 of record LR990357.1, on the reverse strand, counting down.
TGCGGACGCCGGCTACCGCCTGAGCGTTAATGAATTAAGATTCTATGTTTAAATTATTGTGTAAAAGGCCAACAGTCTTTCCAGGCACATCTATCTTTACTTGAGATCATAGATGGTAGATTTTCATAACTAAAATAAGATTTAAACTAAATAGAATATTATTAATGGGTTGATGGACTTACCCTTAATCTATTAACACAGCCTTGATGCTTGATGAAGGCAAATGTCATTTGAGGCTTCTTTTCCTCATCCTCCTCCTCCTCATCATCATGATCCTCATCTTCATCAGATTCTTCCTCATCCCCTGCTTTAGATGTTTGATGAAGGTTGGACATTTTGATTACTAAGAGACTAAAACATGTGTATTGTTAATGTTTCAATGATGATCAAATCATTTTTTTTTTTTTATTGGACACAATTTACACACAAATGGAGAGAAATCAATATAGATAAAATGACTGACGACATATCAACGCACAGCCAAACTTCTGAGACTAGGAATGTGAAATTTTGTATAAGGTTTCCTTTTATGACATAGGCAAGCACTAAGAGAAGATTTTCAAAAATTCACCCCATAAACGAATGAAACGGGGTCCAATAAAATTTATGGAGAAACCTACGTTTACGCGGGCGAAACCGCTAGCAGAAGCTAGTCTTAAATAAATCAATACATGAACCAATTAAACAAAAGACAATTGATTTTAAGACTATTTCACCAGAGATTGGAGTTGTTAACTGAACTATTTACTTAAAGCAAAGCCAGAGACGACCCTCTGGTCCAATAAATACGGGTAACTTACTTGTTTAGATGTGCGCTTGAAGCTTGGGTACCGGCAACTAAATAAGCTGCCATCGGATATTCATTTCTATCGTTACCAAGATTATCAGGAACTATGTCGAAGCTAAGACAGGGGGCGCCAGTCTGGGCTTGATGCAGCATTACATAGGCAGACTGGTCACACACTAAATGCTCGTCTTCTTTCAAAGGTTGACTTGGAAGGTAAGTCTTGGGGCGGTCATCATTTTCATCTTCGCCTTCCATGACTTCATCCTCACTCTCAGAGGAACTGGCCTCCATCTGGTCATCTGCTTCATTAGCTGACATGATTACACGGATGAATGTATTGTATTTATAAAAATAGTTAACAACAACACGACATGCGCGATTTAGGTTATTTTAACAAGTTTGACATGTGTGTGACACAGTTTGACACAAGTTTGACATAAGTGATTTTTTTTTCTTTCGTTCCTTGTGGAACAGGCTAGGGTCAGAGACCATGCTGCCTAGTCATCAGTTTTTGTTTCCTTTTGTTTTACATTAGAATGCAGGTGTAACAAATTCTAATGTTTTTTGAAGTATTTGGCAGCAAATGTATCGATTCAGCCTTCTCAGCAAACTTCGCTGAGGTAGCTAAAACTACAATAAAATTCTCAGCTCCATTTTACCGAGACCGCGCCTATTTCAATGATTCCACATATTATTCCAGTTGCGCAGACACTTGAGATATAAAACTACACCTATTTTACATCACAATATCCACTAGGAATCAATTTGTGAATAATTAAAACAGCCACTAAACTTCACTCGAAGAAATCCCGCCAAAAACCTCCTTGACATAAAGTGATTTTGATGACAGCGACTGCCCTGCGTTCAAAACTAACCAGAGTAGCTTCGAGTTGCAACCCAGAGTCGTTCTTTTATAACTCCAGTAGCTACCCTAGAGTTCACCCAACTAACTCACTCCGAGCCACTGACATAGAAACCCGAGTAGCCAGTATATCATAGTAGTCTTTGGCTCCGAGCAGGGTATTGGTGTAAACGGTAGGAATGACAGTTGCTTGGCATTGACAGTTGAACTCTACGTTCGCGTTCAAAAATGCGAGCTAAGGCCCGTATTACAGAACCTTACTCAAGTACTACTTAAACTGTGTTCAACCGATTACTGCTTGAGCGAAGAATCTCGACTTAAGCGTTCAGTTTATTTTAGAACTATCCTCAAATTCAAATCAAACGAAACTACGCTTGAGTAGAGATTTTGATCTCTGATTTAAATCCACAACAATTTCCATGAGATTCTATGCTCAAGCGTGGTCTCGACTACACTTGCGAAAACAAAGATCAAATCTCGCCTCAAGCAGAGATTCTAAGCTGATTGTGATTTTAAAATAAGGACACATTGAGTGGAGCTCACTCAAGCACTGTTCTATAATACGTAAAAAATGTCATTTTAAAGTGACACTGCTCAGGTGATTTGTAGTTCTGTAATACGGGCCTAAGGCCCGTGTTACAGTACCGTAGAAGTTGACTTGAGCAAAGATATTACAATCAATAATCACCTGAGCAGTGTCACTTTAAAATGACATTTTTTACGTATTATAGAACAGTGCTTGAGTCTGCAAGAAAGATTGTTTTCTTTAGCAGGTTTTATTCACTCTCCAACAAGAGGCTGTTTGTCTGACAGTACATTTAAAAATCTAGTGTTCATGAAAGGAAACTCTGGTTTTACTGATTAATTAATCTTGTTTTCCTCTACTTTTCAGCCCATGCTGGTCTAGATTACTTATTTTGTAATATGTAATTTGTATTTTGTATTTCAATTAAAATAGCTAAAATACTGTATTTTGTATTTTATATTTCAAATATCTTACTTCAAGATATTTTGTATTTTAATTACTTGCGATACTGTATTTTGTAATTTGTATTTCAATTAAAGTAAAGCATGTATTTTGCCCAGCCCTGCTTAGTTGTCAACTGACAATTTCATAAAATTGGTATTACGTATCACACAAGTTACTAACAAACTACGGTGGAAATGCGGTGAATTATAAAAATTTACGGTGCCAATTGTGACCACTCCAAAAATTTTATCGACTATTATACAGCTTCAAAAGCTTACACAATCGCAATTTTAAAAGTATCGATACAATAACATCTGTCAAAACTTGTTACGGTGGCTATCAAAGGCACCAGTGGCTAATGACGTCACTGCAGTTGGTCACTGAAGATAGGCAATACGAAACAGGCTGTTTGACAGTTCAATGATGCACATTGTTAACAAGTGATCATCACTTGAACTGTCAAGAGTTACGCAATAGCCCCGCTGGTTCTATGGGTGTAGACGTGGCTTTGCAATCTTCCATTTTGAATTTTTTTCGTCCTCCTTATAGGTAACGTCTATCCCTATTAGCCGTTTAGGTGTTCCCAAGTCTTTTAACAGGTCTTTTATTTCTTGGAGCTTTTTAGGACACGAATGGGCAATTAATAAATCGTCGACATAGATAATCATTATGATTTTAACTCCTCTTTTCTCTAGTAAGTATAGACATGGGTCAGCTTCTGATGCTTTGAAACCAATGTTCTTTAACTCTGTGTCGAGTTTCTTGTACCATTGCCTCCCTGCCTGTTTGAGTCCGTATAAAGCTTTAATGAGGTGACAAACTTTCCCTTTTGGATTGTTTTAAACAATGAGTATGCTACTCATTGTTTTGTTGTACAAAGTTAAGTCTTCTTGTTTACTTTCTTCAACCATGATTTCAGTCAGGTATTCCTCTAAATAGTCAGGATACTTCATAACTATATTTTCTTCTAATTCGTCATTTAGATACGCCGTCGTAACGTCCATCTGGTTCAATTTCAAACCTTCTTCCATGGCTATTCCGACAACAGATCTTATCGAACTCAGTTTAGCTACAGGAGCGTATGTTTCATTATAGTCAACGCCTGGTCGCTGAGTGAAACCCCGTGCTACTAGTTTGGCTTTCTTTGTGATACTGTTGTCAGGTCCTATTTTGTTTCTTAGAACCATTTTGTAGTCGACTTCTTTCATGTTTTTGTTTTGCTTCTCTATTTTTCAGGTTCCATTCATAACATGTGCTCTAATCACAGCTTTAATTGCATCATGCCAGTATCCATCATCTTCATTCTCGTCGGATATATAGGATATCTCCGAGAGTAGATGACTTTCTTCAGTCTGGTCGGTCTAGTATAAAATCCCTGTTCCACTCAGGTGGACGCCTCTCTCTTTGCGGCCTCCCATTTTCAGGTATTTCTATAACCTCTGAAGCGACATCGTAAGATTCTATTTCTTCTACTGAAAAAACTTCATCTTGCTCGTTAAAATTTTGTAATGTATTTTTCGGTTCGTTCTCAATCATTTCAACTTCTATTTGTTGTACCTTCTTATTCTTATTATCATTGTTTTTGATTTTGATTTCCTTTTCAGGTGTCTGAGAGTATTCCTTTTCGTTAATAAGTTTATCATAGTTCTGATTTTCTTCTTTGAAGTACATCTTGTCTATGACTTTTATGTCCCTGCTTATCACTATATTATCGTCTTCGGGTATGTACACTCTGTAAGCCTTCGAGGTCAGGGAGTACCCCATGAATACGCCTTCTTTGGCATTCTGGGTCAGTTTGCCTCGTTTGTTCTTTTTCAAAACAAAGATCTTTCTGCCATACACGTAAAGATGATGTCCACATGGTATTCGGCCTAACCATTTCTTGAATGGAGTTTCGCCATTCAGTGCTTTGGAAGGACTGCGATTTATAAGGTAGTTTACGGTTGCTACCGCTTCCGCCCAGAGCTTTTTAGGTGCATTGGCCTCTATTAACAGACATCTAGCTTTGTCTAGTAAGGATCTGTTCTTCCTCTCGCTAATCCCATTTTGTTGAGGGGTGTAAACTGTGGTCAACCTTCTTTGGATATCATGCAATTTGAGAAAACGATCGAATTCCTTGTTGCGGTATTCTGTACCATTGTCGGTCTGCAGGTTCTTTATCCTTTTGTTATGGAACGTCTCAACTTCATTTTTATACTCTTTGAAAACGTTGATTATATCACTCTTTCTTTTAATAAAGTAGACGTGACAATAGCAACTATAGTCATCTATGAAAGTAACATAGTACTTTGATCCTGCTAGTGTATCACATTCAAAAGGTTCACAAACGTCACTATGGATTATTTCCAGGTGATCGGTTGTATACAGATCATTATGTCTTATAAACGGTAATCTGGAAAATTTGCCTTTTATGCGGGTTTCACATGTTTCCATGTCTTCATCATTTAAGTTTAAACCATACATAAGGTCATCATTAGCCATCTTCTTTAAGTCTCTTTCGTTTATATGGCCGAGTTTTCGATGCCATTCCATAATGTCACTGTCGGTTTTTGATGTATAATTTGCAGTTTCTTTTTGTACAGATTCAAAGTAGTAAAGCCCATTTCTCTTTTGAGCAGTCAGTGTCTTTTCACCGGTTTTTTGTACGACATAGGCTTTCTCTTTCTCAAAAACAACCTTAGTTCCTCTGGCCGTAATTTTAGCGACTGATAAAAGGTTTACTGATATATCGGGAACATACAGGGTGTCATGGAAATCGTAGCCGTGTTTGTTAGTACTGATTGTAAGTTTTCCTTTGCCTTGAATTCTACTAGTACATTTGTCTGATGCCAACTTTAGGGTACCATTTTCAGGGGTCATATTAGAAAATATTGACTTATCACCGCATATGTATGATGAGCAGCCGCTATCTAGACATCAGACATTTTTATTAGCATCTGAATCTGCGGTGCTCAGACAAACGTTATAACTATATTTGTTTCCGTTGTCTTTTTCATTAGTGTTTTTCTTCTTATCCCAACATGTGTCGGTAGTGTGGCCCTTCTTTTTACAGCTTTTGCAATATAACCTGTTTCTGTTTTTCTTGGTATGATATGCTTCTGAGCTTTGAGGCTGTTCATTTCCACTCTATTCTTCCAGAATCTTTACTCTTAGATCTTCAGGATTAGGCAGGGTGTCTCGATTCGATAGCTATCCGAAAGTTCTCAAAAGTTGTTGGCAAACTGTAGAGGAGCATTATACTAAGCAGTTCTGGAGGTACCTTAATATCCATATCTGCGAGTTTGTCCACAATGTCCATAAAGTTATTTAAGTGGTCATGTATATCTTCTCCTGTGGTCATTCACTTTAAAACCAACTATTTTAATAAAGTAGCTTTCCGTGCAGTCCCAGTACTTTGGTAGGTATATAGATTTTAGTTTGTCCCATACAGCTTTGGATGTCTCGCAAACTTTAAGTACTTGTTTTAGTTCTGACGGTGACAATAAAAGTAGGATTTCAGCCCTTGCCTTCAAGTCCTCTTTTTTGAACGCCGATCTCGCTGCCGCATCCGTAGGTGGTGGTAGCGTTTTCTCGCCGCTTACAATATCCCAGTACTCATTTTTGATTAGGACCGCTTGTGCTTGCAAAGTTTGCAAACACCACGTATCGTAATTTTTCTTCGTCAACGGTTCTATAATACGGTAACTCGTTGATACTTTCTAAGATAACCACGCTCTGCTACCAATTTGTGAGGGATTTTTAATGATAAAATACACACGATCTTTTTCATATTCCTTTTATTTGACTCACGTATTTTATAAGTAACTAAAGTAACGACAGGCAGTGTCACTTTGTACTGGATGGCCAGTACTCACATCTACGATGTCATACACCAAGTTACGCACACAAAGCCAAAACTAGTCCTAACTTATTTCGTCGCTTTTGTTTACGACGACTCCGTCTATACTTTTTTATTGGTCTGAGTTTGCGAATAATTAAAACAGCCACTGAACTTCACTCGAAGAAATCCCGCCAAAAACTCTTTTTTTTTTATTTACCCTTAAGGAAAGGCTATAGACTTCTACCATATTACCTAGTTTTATGTCCATAATCGGTGGTAAAGTGGTAATTTTTTAACGATGTTATTATCTTTCGTAGTGTCATTAGAATACGGATATAAAACATCCTAATGTTTTTGTAGCTTGAATACCGTACTGTAGAAATTCGGTGCAACTTGACGCTGGCGGATGCACAAGACTGCTAAGCTAAGCCATTTCTCCTATCGATGGAAAGAGAGGAAAAAAAAATCGGCGAATGATCACCGTGGAATTATTAAGTACTACTGTTCTCGATTCTGATCACCATAATTATTTTAGACTATAAATAGTATCTTTGTGAAACTTGCCGATAAAGTTGACCTGAATACATTTTCTGCCAAATACTACAAAAACCTTAGAATGTATACAGCCAAATTCTAATGGTAAACAAATTAAGTATTACGAAAACACGGCTTAAAGAATTTAGTATCTAAGCCATAAAACAATAAAAAAAATTTAAACTGTCATAAAAATTGTTTTTTTTTTTAATGTTTTGAACCGAAGGTTTTAGGTTATGTGGTAATGTTGGTTGGGTGATAATTATAAAAAAACAGCGAGTTATAAATAAAAATATAAATCACGATGGCTTTTCGGTGCACAAAATTGTTAAGAATAATGAGAAGCACAAATGTGATTCGTCACAATTTCATCACAACGTCTGTCGCTCTGCCAGAAGAAGTCAAAATCCGTAAGCCAAAGGAATACAAAACAGAAGATAATTTGACTTATTTAGAGGACCCTGATACCTTCGGAACTTTATCTAGAAAAGTTAATACTTTTTTGGAAGTACCTGAAGATGAAGGAGACAAACAAGAGCAGGAATTTATAGAAAATAAACCACTGCATTCACAAAAATTAACAACTAAACAATACGCTGACATTATTAAACAATATCTCAATTACAAGAGACTGAAAGAAGCTATTGATGTGCTAGAAGTAAGAATGTTAAAAGAAGACAGAGTTAAGCCTGAAAACTATATTTATAACATACTGATTGGTGCTTGTGCTAATGTTGGGTACACTAAAAAAGCTTTCAAATTATTTAATGACATGAAACGACGAGCTTTACTCCCCACTGGCGACACCTACACTTGCCTGTTCCATGCTTGTGCAAATAGTCCTTGGCCAGTTGATGGATTGAAGCGTGCCCAACGCCTGAAGGAACTCATGATTGAGAGAGGGTTTGAACCCAACCTAACTAATTATAATGCAATGATCAAAGCATTTGGAAGATGTGGTGACTTACCTATGGCTTTTAGAATTGTTGATGAAATGTTGGAAAAGAAGATAAAAATAAGGGTACATACTCTGAACCACCTTCTACATGCTTGTATAACTGATAAACAAAATGGTTTGCGTCATGCTCTCATAGTTTGGAGGAAAATGTTAAAGATGAGGGAAAAACCCAATATTTATACTTTCAATTTATTACTTAAATGTGTTAAAGATTGCAACTTGGGCAGTAAAAAAGACATTGAAGATCTAATTGATACAATACAAACTCAAATACAGTTACAAAATAAAAATAAACAACAATTGAAATTGACTGAATCAAGTAAACATTTTAATATTGAACCAAATAAACAAGTGTTATTAGGTTCCACAAAATCTGTTAATGAAACAGAAACTGATTATGAACATAATGATACAGCTTCTAGTGAATTAAGTGTTATAAATAAGAAAGACAACATTGCAATAGAATTTGTGAACAAATTGGATACAGTCATCTCTAATGACAGAAATGTACCAAACTTATTATCAAGAGTGTTGAATATGGAGCAAGTAACAGCATTGCAAGAAGTTCAAACATTACAAGATAAGTTTGCAGTGGTTGGAGGGCAAGATGACTTTCTTAAGGAAATGGAAGTATATTCAGTTAAACCAGATATCAAAACTTTCACACAAATGCTACCACTATTGGATAATACTACAGAAGCTGAGGATAAATTACTGAAACAAATGAAGTCTTTGGGAGTCAGGGCGGACATAGATTTTTACAATATGCTTATAAAGAAGAGGTGCTTGAGATCTGATTATGAGGCTGCTGTTGTAAGTTTTAACTCTAAACTACCTCAAAAATAAAACATGTAGGTATATTAACCCTTTAACCACCCGCATCAAATTGGTCCAACAAGTCTTTTGCATCCTATTCGCTATGGTCGTGTATTTGCGACTGGGCATTCCATCTCGTTTAGTTTTTCATACTACGTAGGTGACAGAAGATATGAAGAGATGGAGTTTTGGCTGTGGATGTGCAACCATACTTTTTTTTTTTTTTAGGTGAGAAATCATCAAAATGACTTCTCGCGCTCTGGGTGGAGCGCGAGAAGTCTTTTAGAGCAGACTTTTACTTACTAAAACCACACTTGTATCCTTCAATTACCTTTTGCGTTCTAGGACTAGGGTTTCCCTTTCAGAAATTCTCCACGGTCCTAGCTACCGGGCATTGGCCCTGCTGGGCCCCTACGGTTTGCTGACATCTCTCTGAGGAGCGCGAGGATCACTACGCGCTGTTGACGACTGGGCTCGGTCCGGTTAATTACCGAACAGCCGGACGGCGAGCTACCCAGTGCTCGACGTCCGCAAGCCCGCGTCTACCGTGACTGGTAGTCGGGGTCGGAATTACGGCGGCTAGGGCGTGATGACCTTCGTTCCCTCACGCGTGCAGCCATGTGCAACCATGGTGGATTAAAGGGCCTATTACACTACGCGATATTCAGCACACGATATTCAGAATGTCTTAATTTTTGTTCCGAGTAAGACCGGTCTAACCCTTATTACACTACGCGACATCGACTAAGACTGTCTGAATATCGAGTAGTGTAATAGGCCCTTAAACGCAAGTGTTCATTAGATATATCCAACATAGGTGGTTAAAGGGTTCATTAAGTATAGGTCACATCTAATGCGAGACTCACAGGACCACACACAGGCTTATGTCCAGTAGTGAACATCCTTCAACTGTAATGATGATGACAATAAAGAGGTAAAATTTTTAGTTTGTAAAAGTTCTCTAGATGCACTGATTTTTTTATCCCAGAAAAATGCATGGTCCTTCTGAAGTAGTCATGAGGATGAATACACAGGAAAAGCTAGCTTTTTTTATTTTTACATAATATAAAACAAAGTTGCTTTGTGCGCCTGAGTGTTTATCCTTCTAAACCACGCAACTGAACATTTCATGCGGTTTTCATTAATAGAAAAAGCAAAAATGAAGAAAATTTGTTAAGCCGGGTCACTAGTATACAGGGTATTTGGTGCATCGTGTGCCAAATTGTAATGGTCGACGGGAGGGGTCATCTGCTATCCTTTCAGATCCCTAAACACTTCTCATGCCCTGTGGATTTTTTTTCATTGACTTTTTATTGTTTTATGAAAATAAGACCCAAATTTTTCATTCAGATACAAATTTGACATTGAAACGGCTTTCAATACAATTCAGGAGGAAATACGACTGTGTACAACAACTGTCAAAATACGAAATAGATGTTGGGCCTGCATTCATAACAGAGGCCAACAGTTTGAGCAGGATTTGTAAAAATTATGAAATAAATGTTAAAAATGCAATTTTTTTTCTTATATCTAGTAAAACCAACGAAAAGAGAGATACAAGACAGATTTTACCTTTTATGAGTGAGATAAAATTTTTAATAGGTTTTTCAGGTATCATTTAAGCAAAAATATTTTTCAAATCATAATTTTGGATATTAGTTTTATGTGACTCGATTCACAATTCTAACGAAGGATAAACTAGACTAGAGGATTTTTGAGGGAGTTTGAAGATTCCGGTCGCTTTTGGTTTTTTTTTATAGCCATGTAAATAGCTGTAACATGGACAGCTTTAATTTAAGTCCAAAACTTTGAGAGTAAATTAAAAAATAACTAGATAGCTAATGTCACACATTTTAAATTTAAAAGTACTCTAATACAATACACATTTAAATAAAATTAAAATTCAGAGTCTACGCCTTATATATTTTTTTAAATTTGTATTTGAATGAAGGGTCTTATTTTCATAAAACAATAAAAAGTCGATGAAAAAAAATCCACAGGGTATGAGAAGTGTTTAGGGGTCTGAAAGGATAGCAGATGACCCCTCCCGTCGACCATTTCAATTTGGCACACGATGCACCAAACACCCTGTATAATGTTCCTAAAAAGAAGTTTCTTTTACAGGCTGTTCAAAAAATAATCGAAAAAGAAAGTGAATTCCGTAAAAAAAGATTTCCATTCTCCAAAAAGCTGAAAATAAAAGTGAATATTATGACTTACGGTGTTCTAGCAATGACATGTAAAACTAAAGAAAGTGCCGAGAAACTTCTCAAGGAAATGGAGGAGAAACAACTGAAGTAAGATTTAAACAAATACTCTAGTTTTATTTTTGATAGCACTAGTGCAGTTTTTTTTAAATTCATAATTATAATGGATGACCATTCACAACTATAACTACGAAAACAAATATACCTAAGTAGTTTTTTTTTTTTTTAATCTACCTACTTAAAGAGTTTTTTTGCTAGTGCGAATAAGTTACTCTGTTGGTATACAAATATAATAGTTAAAAAATAAAATTAAAAAATACAGTTAGGTTTTGGGTCGGTTTTATAAGAGCAAACAACCATATTAATGATAGTCATTATTTTATCTAAAATAGGATTTATGATTTATTTTTAATTGATAAATGTAAATTAAGATAATGTTTGGAAATACTAGATTACGAAAATCTTTTGCTGCTGGAAAAAACTGCATGGCTGGCAACTTTTTGTTCTGGAAAAATAAGCGGTTTCTGCAGCATAGGCCAGGGGAGTAAAACCGTGAGATAAAGCTATAGCCTATTTGCGTTAAGAAAATAATAACGTCATCGTTGTCACTCAGCTAAACCACGCCCCTTGACCAATCAGATCATAGTGAATTAGAAACCCGTGTTCACGTGTGACCAGTTGAAATACTGTAACCACTAGCGGTGGGCCTTTCAACGACGAACAGTTTTCAAAGACCGTTTTTTGTTCTGCAACGTAACAACCGTTTTCCATCCTGCGACCAAACAGTCTTCGTTGCACAAACCAGTCTTCGAGTTATTGTATGCGAATTGTTATCTTATTGTTAAGAAAATAAGGTCGAGAATCCATTGCTTTAACTATTAAACTCGTCGCGTCGTCGTTTCAAAACCAGTTATTGCAATGAAAAATGAATTTTATGTTTATAGCCGTAAAGTTCATTTTTAATTGCAATAACTGGTTTTGAAACAACGACACGACGAGTATTGATTTTATTACAGTCCTCAAACTAGTTGTGACTACGAACGTTTTCTGCAACTACTTCACTCAACGATAGTTTCGTCTTCAAACCTGCCCCCCTAGCCAAGACACAAACGATAAACGTAAACTCTCAGTAGTCTTTAATAGATTTTCAACTTTTTGTTATTGGATATAAAGTTGAAAATCTATTGAAGATTACATAGTGTTTTCGTTCTTTCCGGTCGCTAACGCTCAGTAGTCTTTAATAGATTTTCAACTTTATGCTCTTAGGTATAAAGTTGAAAATCTATTGGAGATTACTAAGCGTTCACGTTTATCGTTTGCAACTTGGCTAGGGGGGCAGTTGCGACGACGACCGTTTTCTGCAACCGTTTTCGTCGTCGCCAAAACGGTTACGTCTCGTCCGTCTAAAATTCAACAACGACCCACCACTAGTAACCACGTGATTAGTGAAGAAAAAATATGTGGGAATTAGACCATGTTATGGAACTCGTGGAACAGAATTATTTTATTATAAATGTTAACGAAAATTTTGGCGATTCTGATTAAATTTTAAAACAATTACTTAATATTTGAAATACTAAGTTAAAAGTTTGCTTTAATTTTATAATGGTTAAATTTTTACCGCAGTATGAATACGTCTTTACTTTATCAGCACTGACTCTGATTATTGCCAGTCAAACTGCCAGCCTCAACCCCTTTTCACCTCCATTATCTTTTTGCAGGATCAATATTGAAATTCTGGGAACTTTTTTGAGACAAGGAACAGCAAATAGCCAGTTTGGCTATGTCTTATACATTATGAATGTGGTCAAAAAAGAAAATATAAAAGTGAATGATATATTCCTAAAACACCTGGAAAAGTTTAATGACAAATGTGGCGACATTCTTAAAAAGGTACGTTTGATATGACTAATGACGGTGCTTTCTCACCAGAGATGTGCGAGGTAGGTAGCTAGGTAGTGCGAGATTGCGAAGCGGCGCTGTGAAAATCTGTGGTGTATCACTATTTTCAGATCTACGCGCCAAATTTCTTCGCTCGTATACTTCGCCTTTTTTTGTATATATGAATACCTAACACCTTTCTAGCAGAGCTGCGTTTTGTCCGTGAATACCGCAGGACCACCATCACCAGGCAAGGCAAGTGTCAACAGCGGATGCACGTCCTCTCATTTCAAGTGCAGTTCTCAAATATTAGAGGGCTGCACTCCAATCTCGTTGCGGTCCACCACCATCTTGAGACTGACAAGCCACACTTGCTTTTCTTGACGGAGACCCAAATTGAGATGTCCGTCAGATACGGCGTACCTCAACTACCCGGGATACTCACTGGAGCATCATTTCCTGCAGCGTGCCGGGGTCTGTGTGTACGTCCGTAATGACGTCTGCTGCCAGCGTCTCCGTCACCTTGAAGACCCTAATTTATCTACGCTGTGGCTGTTGGTGGACACTGGTACGGACAAAATTGTTTATGCCTGTGTCTACCGTTCGCACAGCGGTGATCAGGAGACGACTCGCTTGTTCGACCACCTCAGTGAGGCTGCCGATAAGGCTCTGCAACGACACCCTGATGCGCAGCTCGTCGCTCTGGGGGACTTTAACGCGTGCCACCAAGACTAGCTGTTCCCATACCAGAGGACCGACCACGCTGGGAGAGAAGCGCGAAACTTTGCAATATCGATGGGCCTTTCCCAGCTGGTCAAGCAAGCGACTAGGGTGCCTGATGTAGTTGGTCATACTGCAAATTGTCTGGACCTTCTGCTGACCACCGATCCGGACAGATGTATCGTAACAGTTTCCTCACCACTTGGAACTTCAGATCACTGTCTGGTGAAGTCTGTTTCGTCCTTCTCCCCACCTGACTGCGACTCACGCGGTGAACGGCGAATGTGGCGTTACAGGTCAGCAGATTGGGATGAGATGCGGCATTTCTTTGCATCTTATCCTTGGCAGCAGGTCTGCTTCTCTTCTGAGAGTCCGTCGAGCTGTGCGGATGCTATATCCGATGTGATACGTCAAGCTATGGAGTTTTTCATCCCTTATAGAGACGTACCCGTTGGAGGCTCAGCTCACCCATGGTTCAACGCCGATTGCGTTCAAGCTGAAGAGCGTAAGCATTCGGCGTTTCTCGCCTGGGTTGACGCTCGTGACCGCAAAGCTCCGGATCTGAGCTCAAAGAAGAGAGCTTTCAACCATGCTGCCAAGTCCTACAAAAAGGCACTAAAGAAGGCTCGGTTCGACCGCATTACTCATATTGGCACAAAGCTCTCTGCACAGCCGTCCGGTAGCAGAGCGTTCTGGTCCCTTGCCAAATCGGTCGAAGCGAACTTCTGTAGGCCCACATTGCCTCCGCTGGTTAAGCCTGATGGAACACTGGCTCACTCGGCGAGAGAGAAAGCAGGTCTCTTTGCATCTCTCTTCGCCCATAATTCTCGTCTTGATACTAGCAGTGCTACTCCACCGACTCTACCTCACTGCAAAACCTCGATGCCTGAGATTCGCATAAGAAATAAAGAAGTTTTGAGAGCACTGTGTCGCCTAGACGTGAATAAAGCTAGTGGACCAGATGGTGTACCAGCAATAGTTCTCAAGGCATGTGCGCCCGAGTTGTCTCCTGTATTGACGCCCTTGTACCGCCTCTCATTTAGGACTGGTATAGTGCCCAAGTCCTGGAAGCTTGCCAACGTGCAACCCGTGCCCAAAAATGGCAGTCGTGCCGATCCTGCCAACTATCGGCCGATTTCAATAACCTCCATACTCTGCAAGATTATGGAGCGTGTATTGAACTCGCGCCTCATGGCATACCTGGAAGGTAACGATCTCCTCAGTGACCGACAGTACGGGTTTCGCCACAATCGGTCTACTGGGGACCTACTAGTGTATACCACTCACATGTGGGGCGAGGCCCTCGAGAAGAATGGAGAAGCGATTGCTGTCTCCTTAGACGTCTCGAAGGCCTTCGACAGGGTATGGGACGCCAGCCTTCTGAGTAAGCTTCCAGCGTACAGCATTTCCCCTGGTCTGATTAACTGGGTAAAAGACTTCCTGAGTGAACGGTCTCTCCGAGTTGTTGTCGATGGATGCTCATCAGAGCCCATGTCCACTAATGCCGGAGTTCCTCAGGGGTCAGTTCTCTCTGCAACTCTTTTCCTGCTGCATATTAACGATCTGCTGATGCCCGGTATCTATGGGTATGCAGATGATAGCACAGTTGTAGAGAGATACCTTCCAGGTGCTCGGGCTAGTAAGGAACTAATCCGGTCCGAACGAGAGGCTATGGTAGAGCGTACGAATGTCTCACTTCAGGCAGTCTCCAAGTGGGGCGAAACCAATCTAGTTGAATTCAACGCCGCCAAAACACAAGCGTGTCTGTTCACCGCCAAAAGGAGCCCGTTCACCTTGGCTCCTGCTTTTCGGAATGTATCCCTGGAGTGCACCGACCGCCTTCAGCTCTTGGGAGTTGAAATTTCCTCAGACCTCAATTTTGGGCGGTTCATTGAGTCCAAAGCCAAGGTAGCTGCTAGAAAACTAGGCGTTCTTGCAAAGGTCCGACGGTACTTCACACCGGGACAGCTTCTAATGTTATACAAAGCACAGGTCCGATCGTGTGTGGAGTACTGCAGTCACATATGGGCTGGTGCTGCAAAATGCCGTCTAGCAACTTTGGACTCAGTGGAAAGGCGTGCGAAGAGGCTAATTGGGGATCCAGATTTGGTTAGGTCCAATCTACAAAGCCTCGAGCACAGGCGCAGGGTAGCCAGCCTATCGGTATTTTACAGGTTGCATTTTGGAGAGTGTGCGCGGGAATTGCATGACTTGATTCCGCCATCTCCTTTCTACCATCGGACAACCCGACGTACGGCGAGTATCCACCCTTACGTTGTTGAAACTTCAACGGTCCGGACTAAGCGTTTCGCTTCGTCGTTTATACCGCGTACATCGAGGGACTGGAACAATTTGCCTGCTGCGATCTTCCCGTCCAACTATAATTTAGGTGTCTTCAAGGCTAGAGTGAATAGGCTCTTGATAAACTAGTGCGCCTCACCATCAATGATTGCATCACTGCTTACCATCAGGTGGGATCGCAGTCAAGCGCTGGTTTATATCGATTAAAAAAAAAAACCAATCGCTTCCACATTTGGTATTTATTAGTACAGTATAGACCCAACCCAGAATTATGACCCACCCTCATGGCAAGCCATTTTAATCATTTTCTTGCTTTAGTCGAGTTTCTAAGTCCGTGTTAGTTTGCAGAGGAAAAATCCTTAAATTGGCCAGTTATAAAAAATATTAGCTTAATTCAAATTGCCAACGGAAAACGTTGAATGCGGTAATATGTGTGATTTTTGCCTCGCGCAAAAATCCCTCGTGGATAAGCATCCTTACACTACGTTACTGATTGCTTTTATTAGGATTAGCGTCATCACCTATAAATTTCAATCTATACCATCTTTTTAGGAGGAAGGTACTCAGGCATTCAAGAAATCTTACGAAATTTTCGCCAAATACTATACCACCTGGTTGAAAGAGATAAATATTGAAGAAGCTTTGACACCAGAACATCCTTGGCAGCAATACAGAGAAAATTATCCAGAGACAGTTCAGCGCGACACAGTCCAAATTAAACAGCCAAAGAAGTTCTTTAAAAGGAATAAGAAATATAGACCATATACTCCAAGAATAGTAAATTAAACGCATTATTACAAATGTCAGTAACTTTATTTATATAGTTACAAATTCGATTTGTTGGAGACCCTAGATTTTAATATGGTGGAGTTTGCGGTTGAGCTCTTCGAACTTGAGGAGCTTGCGAATGAAGAAGTCACCGAAGCGGTGCGCCACCTTTGTGTCAGCGATGTGGATCATGTCATTGTCGATGTAGAAGTCCAACTAAAAACAATAAAAGAAATCAAAATGCTGTCATGTTAATAAAAATAATTTGACTGCTTTTACTACTAACATAGCTTATAAACACTAGTGAACACTTCTTTACAAGAGACGATCACTTTTCAAAATCGTCAGATTTCAAACTATTATAAAAAATTCACACTACACCAGACTGCTGTTGGTTAGGTGGCTACAACAGAGTTGTTACGGAGGTTGGATTCCGATTCCGAAAGGTCGGAACTTCCGATTGATTTTGCACCTCCGATTCCGATAAATTTTAATCGGAACTTATATCGGAGGTACAAATAAGTTTATACTCATCGCGCGGAGATTACTTTTTCACTTGTTATTTTGATCATATTTAACATATTGTGAGTTCGCGCTTCATGCCTGCATACCTGCTCGAGGCTAAGAACTCACGAAGCGGTTTTCATGAGACCGGAGTTTTGTGCGGTTACGCAGCCGTCGCGGTTGCGAATATCGCTCCAAACTTGGCGTTCGATTTTCGCAAGATGGGCGGTAATTATCATTTGAGGTCAAGACCGCCACGGACACACACCAGTAACGAGCTGTTGCGTTATACTTCTCAAAGGAATGAATAAAAGAAAATTTCGGTGCATCCACTGATGTCGGATTTCTGTACCCCCGCTGGCAATAGCGGGTGCCAACCGATCGCGTCGCGTGCGGGCGCCGCCGAAGCTGCGGGTGCCCGCGGCTCGCGTGATTCTCATAGTTGTTCGCCGGTGCAGCGGAATCCGCAAACAATCGCGCACGCCGCGGCGTAAAACGCGTCATGAAATGGGCTTTAATTTTATGCATTCTACAAAAGCTGCGGGCTTGCAACCGCGGCGGAAGCGGGTGAAAACCGCTTCGTGAGTTCTTAGTCTAACAAAGTCTGATTAGTTTTAATAGTGATTCATTTGACGTTTATGCTTCCGCCTTCGATTCCGATAATCCAAATTTAAAAACTCCGCTTCCGAATTCGGTTGCGATATAACCACTTCCATTACATCCCTACTTTACAATCGCAAGCATTTAACACTTTTCTAACTATCATCCGGTTGCTACCAGCCTACTGGCGAAATTCGCCACCCCGACCTATCCTGAGAGCATCATGTCTGTTTACGATAAAAAACAAATTCAAGGAATTCTCACCTCAGAACCACTCTGGAACTTTCCATCAAGACCACTAGGTCCCTTAGACCAGACGACATTCTTCATCTTGTGCTTGAAACACAATAGATGGATAGCGAGCGCGGCGTGCTCCCGCGCCGCGTCCCGCTCGCCGCCGCGCGCTGCAGACATGAAGGCCGCCAACTTAGAGAGCGGCAGGGTCGTGTACAGCTTCAAGTACGAACGAATCGTTGGCAACATCTTTTGCTGGCGGACCTGTTAACGATTGAAGAATTATATATATTATGTTAAATTATACACTAGCTTCTGACAGCGCGTTCTACCCGAGGACATGGTCTACCCGTGTGCCAAATTCCATCCACATCCGCTCAGCCTTTTGAGCGTAAAAGAGTAATAAACACACAAAAACTTTCGCCCTTTATAATATTAGTGTGGTTAACTAGGATTTGGATCTAGAGGACATCGAGAATTTGTGATGTAGATCTTTATTTCGAACGCCATCGGCTTAACTTTAGTCGTTCGTTCTTGATAAAAGCTATATCGAAAAACTGACCTCATCCATGAACACTTGAGTTTGATGTTTGACGGCGTCACGTCCGTAATTGGAGCCCGGTTCGATGGGGGGCGGGCAGGGGGACAGGAACTTGGGGCAAGCAAAGGTGAAACAGCTTTCAAACTCTCCCAGGTCGCCATACTGCATCTTGAACATCTTCTCATGATAGTTCTTCTCACGGAGCACCTATAATTAAAATTGTTAGTTTAAAGTACAAAAGAATCAAATCACTTGTCTTTGTTTTACTGCTTGGTAATAAAAAAAAAGAAAATGAATGCATTTTCACACACCTGCTGGATAGATTCATCGACACACTGCGGGTGGAGGACTAGGCAGATAGCCAGCAGATGGTACATCTGCTCCGTCTGCTTATTGATCTGATCGTTCTGGTAGGAGCGCGACGAGAACAGTTGCTTCGTGCGCTGCATGTACAGCAGAGCCGAGGACAACGTGCGAATGGCATCAGCGTACCGACGCATCATCATGTAGGCGAAGCCCACATAGTAAGAAGTGGAAATTTGGCATGCAGGCACATGCGAGTACTGGGACTTCTTGTGGAGCTCAATGTTCTCCAGGACCTGAAACATCATTGTTTAATGTGATTTGAATTTAATCAAGATAATATTATTTTATAGCCCTAAAATAAATATTCAACCCTTTGAATAACACAATATTCTGAAAAGTTGTGGAACTTTAACTTTTTTTTAATGCTTCTGTTTGGGTGCTGTGATGTTAGTTTATTTTGAAGAATCCTAGAGACCTTGTCTGTTTGAAGTTAGTCCATTTTCAATTGAAAATTCACCTTGATAGCCTGGTAATAATCTCCAAGCAGTGAGTGCAGACGGAGGAGGCCTACTAGAGAGAAGTAGCCCAACATTTTGTAGAGGGAGTGACGGCCAAACTCTCCCGCCACTGAGTCAGGGTCGCCGCCAGCGGCATACACCTACAAAATAAAAATAAAATGGAGAAGGCAACAAACTTAAAATCCTTTATAATGACAAAGTCATACTACAAATATATTATAACAAATAATTTGCATATTTATATTGTCTATCATAAGTATTGAATTTCACATCAGTATTTTGTAGCAATAAAAACGATTTTAACTGTCAAGTTAATACTAATGCAGTTAAATAATTGTAAAATTGTCCACAAATAATATCTTCTGCGTCTTGTAATGTTTCACAAATTCACATTGTGGTAAATTTGGCATAATGACTCTTTGAGGTGAGCAGTAGCATAAGAGGAATGAGAGCAAGAATATCAGTCAATCAACAGCAACTTTATTGAAAGTAGCGAGTGAGTGAGTTAGTTTAAATGGTGATGAAATAATTATGATGATTTAAAATACTAAATGTTTACAGCTTACATTACTTACTTCAAGTTGCCTCTTGATGTTGGACTTGTCAACAAGTGAGTGCAACACATTGAGGATGCAGAGTACATTCCATGCCTTATTTTCAGTATTGAGGGCATCAATCTCAGCTGGGCTCAATTTTGATGTACGAGACCTGAAAAATACACAATGATTTTAATCATGCCAAACCAAACAAGGAACCGTTTATTGCTGAAATACTTTATCTGGCTGGTAAAGTTATTTATTTATATGGTTTGTAAATCTTCATGTATCTTGGGTTCAATCAGTTTTTAGCATTTTGACATCAATGTTTTAACACAGTCAGAATTGAGTTGAAGGGTTGGATGAGTTGAAGGGAACACTGCTGGCTTACGCCCATTATTAAAATTTAAGAAAAATTTAAATTGTATTTTTTTTGGAAATATTTTTGAAAATATAATTAAGGGACAAATAAGCATAATTTAAGAGCTACTTATATACTCATCTCTATATATAAAAGGAGAAACTGACTGACTGACATATCAATGCACAGCTAAAACTACTGGGACTAGGGGCGAGAAATTTTGCAAAAGGTTTCCTTTTATGACATAAGCGAGCACTAAGAGAGGATTTTCCAAAATTCACCCCATTAAGAGTATGAAACGGGAGTCCAAAGTTTGTATAGAAAAACTTACTTTCACGCGGGCGAAGACGCTGGCAGAAGCTAGTTTATTATATGGGTGCACTTTGAATGGTTTCCAAGAAACAACTTCCTCCCAGCCAAGGTGCAAAGCCACAAGAAAGAACTAGTAATGAATAGTAACTAAAAAGTGATTTAAAATAAATTATACCTGTACTGGGCAAATGACTGGAATTGGTAGACAAACTCATCAATGAGTTCCCACAGCCACTGGTCAGGCAACTCCAGGGGCACAGGAGTCTCAGCAGAAAGAATATAGTTGAAAAGGTCACAGTAGTTGTAAAATGAGTGGAACCTCTGGTCTGGTTTGGGGCCACCGGGCACACGTGCATAAATATCACGGTAATACAGTTCTTTGTAAAGGATCATGAATACCTGAAACATGGAAAGGATTATTAAGATATTGATATCATAGGACTTGGACTAAGTTTCAGAGCTGTCCTATACGGTTGACTTTAGAAGCTAAACTGCACTTCTAATCGAAGACCATAGTCTTCTGATTCATTTTAGGTGGGAAATCACCAAATGACATCACCCGCTCTAATTGGCACGAGAGGGAGTGTCAGACCAATTAAAACCTACTCATACGTTCCTCCAGTTACCCTTTTCGTTTCATGGCTGCAGTAACTCTTTCGAACAATCCTGCTGCCCAATATAGTGTAGTGTTCAATGAATATATCAAAATATTTCAAACATTGCATTGTATTTGCTATTATCTATTACTGAAATCTTGTTGTTCATTTTAAGAAGATAAGTGTACTTACATGGTCACTGTCCACAACAGGAGCCACCTCATTCTCATCTGGCCATGGAGTATTCTCAAAATACTGTTCAGTAAGCTTTGGGAAGGTATTCTCATAGAGGTTCAGGATCTCATATGATACTCCCTCATTGATCATGTTACGGAAGTAAACAAGGAATTTCTTGACCTGAAATTTTCATTGTTAGTAATTAATTCTCATTTCATTGGGTGGTTTCATAGACTGAAGGGAATATCAGTTGATTCCCCCAAATCTTTTTCATTAACAATTCGAAGAACAGTTTTAATTACCTATAATAATAGTTTCAAAATAGACACCTTAGACTAGCTCTAAATTCTTAAAAATTTACGAAAACAGATGGTGACTTACCATGTCAGGCATTTTGTAAAATGAAGACCTATCGTATTCCAGGTCGTACTGGGGATCTCCTGTGTGAGGTTCATAATCACCACTATAGGATTCATATCCACCCTAAACATACAAAAAAAAAAGGTAAAACTGTACTATACCGGACAACGAAATAATGGGTTTTTTGGGGTGAGGGGGGGAGGGGGGAGTGTCCCCTCCCCCCCGAACCCCCTCCCGAATCTAGGAAACACATACTTTTGGAGATATTCAAGATTCAAATTTTGAGGTTAGGAATCACAAAATCGTACATTTTATGCATTTTTGGGGCAGATTTGGGGGTTTTAGGGAAGAGAATCACCCTAAACCCCTTGGACTATACCCCCACAGTAGCAATTGTATACTTTCATGTGTTAAAAAATGAAAAAAATAAATTTTGTTGTCGGGGAGCGCTCTACCATTGTTTACAAATATTTGTGCACTGAAATATAGTTTTCTGGGTGGTTTAAAAAAAAAATAACCCTAACCTAACCTGCTACTGTAGCAATTGTATACTTTCATGTATTTAGATGAAAAAAAAAAGTTTTCTGGGTGGTTTTAAAAAAAAAAAAATAACCCTAACCTAATCTATCCGAGTCAGAGTGCCCTATATTTAGTATGCAAAAAAATGATCTCATAATCTCATCTCACTTTTATTATTTCTTACTAAAAACTAAATAATAAGAGGAAAAAAAGTCTTATTTTTGGTATAACTTTAGAATAGTAGAGCAGGAGGGAGGGGCTGGTAGTTGGGGGGAGGGGGTGGTGACCCCCTCCCCCTGGCACCACTCCCATGAAGAGGTCACTCACCGTTTCCGAGAAAAACGATCTTTTGTAACCTAACCTCAAAACACTCCAAAATTGCTTAAAAGGCATAGTCGACGGAGCCCCGCTACGCGGGGCTCCTACTTCTGGGTGGTTTAAAAAAAAATAACCTCGAAGGAGGTGGCGGGGTCTGTGTTCGCTCGCTTCGCTCGCTCACTACGACCCCGCCACCTCCTTCTAACCTAAATCTATCCGAGTCGGGGTGCCCCCATGTCTTGAGCTCGCTTCGCTCGCTCTAGTAATAACCTTTTGTACTCGCATAAGATCAGTGGAATTACTAACTTTCTTCTAAACAGGATATCTAAGATGATATAAAAACAAATAAAATACAATACATTAATTTAAAATCTAGTTTTCTTAAATATTCATTGTGGCTAGCCAGTATACTATAGTAGTCTTTGATTGTGGCTGTATGAACTAATACCTTTGTCATAATATTACAAACAAACCCCGTGTTCCGAATTGCGATAAAAGTAAATATATCGCGAATCCGACCAAATTTAATAGTACAAAACATAAGGGCCAGGTACCTATTGAGTAACAATTGTGACGTTGCGCGTTGGTCGGATTCGCGATATTATCGCTTTTGACGCAATTCGGAACGCAGGGAAATTAGAAAGTGAACGAAATCTGTCAAAATGGCGTCAAATATTACGAAAAATTATCGATTTTCCGATTTTCATTATTTTTTTTCTCAAAAACTATATGTTTCCTAACATTGTGACTTTGCATAATTAGTTTTTAGACATAAACCTTTCCAATAAAAAATTATGAGCGTAAAACTCGTTGTCCGGTATAGTACAGTTTAGCCAAAAAAAACACGTAAATTACTGATTAGAAAATAATTGCTTACGTTTTTATATGTAAGAGGTTATAATGTAAATTCATAATTTAAAGCTTAGAGATTCGGATATAAATTAACAGATACCTCATTGCAATCATCACTAGAATACATTTTGTAGTTTTATTAGCCAATAGACAGTAAAAAACACAGTTAACTTTATTAGAATAAGTCTACTGGAAAACGATGTCTCCAATACGTTTTCATTTACATGGAATTACTCATTTAATTTAAATAGTTATCTTACCGAATTTCTTTCCATTGTGGTATTTTCTAAAACATACGCTATTAGTTAAATCTGAATTTAGATTGGTCCAAAATTAACATTGCTTAGGTTTCGACCAATGGTAAATCATGAAAGATCATACAGAATGATTCCGCGTAAGTCAACGAAACTACAAAAACCGATGTTTTCCGAACTCGAACATCTATTTTTACCGGTTTCATGATGCAGTTAGTCAATACATAAAAATCAAAACTAAAACTCGACTACGGGAAATAAGATGATTGATAATTATTTAGAATTGTGTCGTTACATTTCAAATTGAAGTACAAAAAATGATTTAATTCTTAAAAAGCGTTTTTTTTTTTTCTGTTCGTGTAAGGCTCGTTATTATCTCATTTTGGGGGTGGTGTGACTATCAAAAATCGGATTCTCTATTATCCTTTCTATCATTGTTTCTATGAAATGTTTATAGATTACGAGAAAAACGAATTTCTAATTTGGATTTAGGTTTATTTTGTCAGAGTGAATAGGTTACTTCTAGGTAAGCGCGCTCCATCGTCGACCGCATCGTCGCTTTCCATCAGGTGAGTTAGCGGTCAAGCGCAAACCTATCAAGAATAAAAAAAAAATAAAAATAAAAAAATAAAAAAAAATCCTTTGGACTTAGCTTCATTTGCTCTAACAGAATACTGGACTTAGTGCAGTTTGAATCAAAATATGTGATAATCAACACATAACTGGGCGCAATTTTGAACGATCGCGTCGCACTGATTGGCTCAATGCGACTTGCTGCGTTTTGATATAACATGTCAAATGGACTTGGTTCAATTTGAAAAAACTGGGCAAGTGCTAGTCGGACTTGCGCACTGAGGGTTCCGTACAAACTTGAAAGGTAAAATGTGGTTTACGATTTATGACGTACTAAAAAAAAACTACTGACCAGATCTCGTTCAAACCAATTTTCGTTGGCAGTTTTTATAGTAATGTACATCATATATTTTTTTTAGTTTTATCATTCTCTTATTTTAGAAGTTAGAGGGGGGGGGACACACATTTTACCACTTTGGAAGTGTCTCTCGCGCAAACTATTCAGTTTAGAAAAAAATGATATTAGAAACCTCAGTATCATTTTTGAAGACCTATCCATAGATACCCCACACGCATGGGTTTGATGGAAAAAAAAATTTTGAGTTTCAGTTCTAAGTATGGGGACCCCCAAAATTTATTGCTTTTTTTCTATTTTTGTATGAAAATCTTAATGCGGTTCACAGAATACATCTACTTACAAAGTTTCAACAGTATAGCTCTTATAGTTTCGGAAAAAAGTGGCTGTGACATACGGACGGACAGACGGACAGACAGACAGACAGACAGACAGACAGACAGACAGACAGACATGACGAATCTATAAGGGTTCCGTTTTTTGCCATTTGGCTACGGAACCCTAAAAAGGGGTGTGTTTTAAACTTATTTTGCTTGAAAACTACAGGGACTTGGTCCAATTCGGTAAAATATTGTGAAAGATACCCCCTTCCTTTTAAATAAGAATAAAAGCTAACTTTATGTCAAAAATGGACTTGATGAGATTTGAAATCTAACGACACAATTGTGAGAAAGGTCTACTAGTCGTCATAAACGTTAAAATATAGTAAAATCCTTATTTATTTGGAAAATTTCGAAAATATAAAGAGATAGATAAAGCTAAATGCTTTGATGTTTAGTTACCTACCTTACTCTGGAGTTGCATTAGGGAGGTACTCCAATGTTACCAGAACGACCAGAACTACCTCCGCCGTATGATCGAGGCATAATTGGCTGGCAGCTTCCTCATATACCCCGGCCATCAGGGAGACTGGAAACGGTGAGAGATGTCTTCAGGTTCCAGCAGTTGGGACTCGAAGTGGTCCTGAGCAAGTCCGAGGCTATGTGTTTTCATGACTGTCGGAATGCGCCACAACTGCGTCAGGTCCACGGTGAAGTACTTAGGCTTTGACCTCAACAGCCAGTGGAATTTTGAGGAGCACTTCTGACTTCTGGATCAAAATGGAGCGAGCTGGGGCTGCCCTCAAGCAACATCTGCCCAATTTAAGCGGTTTAGAAGCCTCCTACCGGAGAATCTGCGCGGGAAACATGACATTCATGGCCCTTTACAGAGCGCCGCCGCGCCGGTGTGGGCACCGTTGCAGCGTGGCGAGGAGAACGCGTATCCAAGGACATTTGGCTGGCCTGTTGGTCTAGTGGTTATTGGTCCTAATAGCTATGCCGGAGGTCGTGGGTTCGATTTCCACCGAGGGGGGCTATTGGCTAACTTTTTCAATAACAGTTGACAACTAGCATTCGTTGCACACTAAACTTAGTTGTCAACTAACAATTTCATAAAATTGGTATTACGTATCACACAAGTGACTAACAAACTACGGTGGAAATGTGGTGAATTATAAAAATTTACGGTGCCTATTGTGACCACTCTAAAATTTTATCGACTATTATACAGCTTCAAAAGCTTACACAATCGCAATTTTAAAAGTATCGATACAATAACATCTGTCAAAACGTGTTATGGTGGCTATCAAAGGCACCAGTGGCTAATGACGTCACTGCAGTTGGTCACTGAAGATAGGCAATACGAAACTAGCTGTTTGACAGTTCAATGATGCACATTGTTAACAAGTGATCACCACTTGAACTGTCAACAGAGTTACACAATAGCCCCGCAGGACAAATATTTGTGTAATGAGCACGATCATTTGTTCTGTGTCTAAGTACGTTTATCAGTTGTCTAGTACTCATAACACAAGCCCTGTTTAGCTTGGGAATAGACATTGTGTGATAGTTCTGCGGGGCTATTGCGTAACTCTGTTGACAGTTCAAGTGATGATCTCTTGTTAACAATGTGCATCGTTGAACTGTTTCGTATTGCCTATCTTCAGTGACCAACTGCAGTGACGTCATTAGCCACTGGTGCCTTTGATAGCCACCGTAACACGTTTTGACAGATGTTATTGTATCGATAATTATAAAATTACGATTGTTTAAGCTTTTGAAGCTGTATAATAATCGATAAAATTTTAGAGTGGTCACAATAGGCACCGTAAATTTTTATAATTCACCACATTTCCACCGTAGTTTGTTAGTCACTTGTGTGATACGTAATACCAATTTTATGAAATTGTCAGTTGACAACTAAGTTTAGTGTGCAACGAATGCTAGTTGTCAACTGTTATTGAAAAAGTTAGTCAATAGCCCCCCTGCAATATTATTATTGCATTTATTCATTTTTTTAAACATATCATTTACATTTTTAAATATTTCTTTAAAAAAAAACATGATAAAAAAACATTTAAAAATATAAAAATAGTTGTCCGCCGGTGTCGGGAACAGGGTCCAAGCTACCGGTGGTTAGGGCTCCAGAGACAGAAACCTCCTCACAATGCGAGCCGTATCGAGGAGTACTGCCTTCTGTATCAGGCCCTTGATCCAACCGCGCAACGACAGCTTCGACAGATGGTCGTCGAAGCTTTTGGCTATAAGACCATTGGCGGTCACGACAATCGGCACAATGATAGCCGAGTCCACATTCCACATGTCGACAACCTCGTGTGCTAAGTCGAGATATTTGATTTGTTTCTCTTTCTCAGCTTTCACGAGATTCTCGTCATGCGGGATGGTGACGTCGACTATCACTGCGCGGTGCGCTAATCGGTCTATCACCACTATATCCGGCTTATTGGCTACAATAGTCCGGTCAGTAATGATAGACCGATCCCAGTACAACGTGACATGGTCATTTTCGAGGACTGGGTCGGGCACATACCTGTAGTACGGTACCTCAGAATCCACTAGGTTGTATTTTAAAGCAAGTTGCTGGTGAATAATCCTGGCTACTTGGTTATGCCTATGCAAGTACTCGCCGTTAGCCAGACGAGAACAACCAGAGATAATATGTCTGATGGACTCACCCGGACGATGGCATGCCCGACACACGTCAACCGTCCTTCATAATATGTCTCCGGTAGTTGTTCGTCAAGATAACTTCGTCCATAATCGCACAGACAAAACCTTCAGTTTCTCCGAAGAGGTTGCTGAAACGTAACCAGGCCACGGACGCCGAAAAATCTACATCAGGCTCATGAAGAGCCCGATAAAAGCGCCCGTGGAGCTCCTTGCCTTTCCATACTTCCTTGCGGTCATCAGTAGTAAGTACCACAGGTTTGCGCCAGTTCTCTTTAGCCATGGACAACGGGGTGAGTCCCTTGTCCACTGCGACCACATCGCGGTGCATACCCACATCGGTTTTGAGAAAATATTCTCTGAGGCTGCACACCTCGCGGTTGTGTAGAGTCTTTGCATTCAAAAAGCCGCGACCTCCACACTTCCGCGGTATGTACAGTCTCATCACCGAAGATCGTGGGTGATGCATCCGATTTGCGGTCAGCAATGTACGGACCCGCCTATCCAGAGCATATTATTATTATTATTAAAAAGCAAACATATAAATTCAATCATCTATCTTGACGCGCCATCTTGAATAACTATGGTAAGCATAGATAATATAGACTTGGCAATAGTTTGGTGACATTTGATATTTAATTTGTTGGTGCGAATCATGCTTTAGCAGTATGGCGCCATTTCTAAAAGTCGCAAACTAAAGTTAGAGTGTAGTATGATCGCTTGTGTACAGAACACGAAATATTTATTTAAATTTCATGTTCAGTGGTGGTATGTGGTTATTAGGTCCGCCTTGTGGCCATTATGTTAGTTAAAGACTTTTCGTGCGGTGTCTGGAAGAGCGACATGTATCCAGCTTTCGAAGTCTAAGCTTAGACTTAAGTATTACTTTTGTAAATATCTTTTACACTTCTGCATTATACAAAAGAGGTTCAAACAATTTTAATAAATAATCGTTTCAATTATCATTACCTACTTAGATAAATTTGATTATTGTAAGGTAAGTACAGGTCTCGGCACGTATCTTGAGCGCTCGGCGAAAGAGTGGGGATCGCTTTGCGTACGCGTTTTATTTATTTTTTTAAACACATACATTACATACATACAGTACATTATTTTACCTACTAGGTATTAGGTAAAAGAAAAAATAAAATAAAATAGGTTTAACAGAGCGCTAACCACTCCCTCCATAAGCTGGGGCCGGAGACTCTACGTCAGCGGGGGAGCCCAGGAGTGGAACTTTTCTCGCACCACCTTGTAGGGGCGCCCCCATGGGTCTCTGTTCAGAGTCTCTAGCCACACGTTGCGGGCTTCTAACTTGGCCCGCTTTATCTCCGCTCGGAGGGTGCGCCTCGTCTCTCTGTATCCCTCGTACAGCTCCGCCTCTCTGGCCGCATCCGGCGGACGGATGCGTACTGGCGCCGCGCGGCGTTGCACGCGCTACGCAGTGCTGCGATTGCGACATGGCCTCCCGGAACCACTCTGCCTCGACGTCGATGTCAACAGGCCTGTCCAGTGCTTGCACCCAGGCCTGTACCATCGCGGCTTCCAGGAGGAGCTCCCGGTCCAGCTGCTTCAGCGCCCAACGCGGACCACACGGGGTCTGTTGGACCGGCGCGGTTGAGGACTGGACGGAGACGTCAAACCAGATGTATCGATGGTCTGAGTACGTCTCCGCCCTCTCCATGACGCGCCAGTCGACGACACGTGGTGATAGAGCGGGACTGGCGAACGAAATGTCCACCACCGACTCGCCCCGCATCCGCACACACGTGGGGACAGAACCCCGGTTTAGGACGATCAGGCCTGTCTCCAGAGCCCAGTCCTCCACCATCCGACCCCGCTGGTTCGTGTACCGGGAACTCCAAGCCAAGTTTGACATTGAACATTGTGGGGACATTGAAGTCCCCGCAAACGACCACGGGGAGGGAACCAAACCAAGCCAAACCCAGCGACGACGGCATTCAGCTCCATAAGGTCTAATTCTATTTTCTTTTAATATTTATTATACAATAGTAATCAAAGGAAATTCTAAGTCCTTAAGTTTAATACTAACTACATGTTTTAGTCCTCATGTATACCTCCATTACACTAAACATTTTTTTATTAAATATCAAAATAGGAAAAGTTTTTTGTATACACACACCCCTGATATTAATCACCACCTTCGTGATTTGCCTAACGTACTCGAACAAGAACATAAATTGGGAATGTTATCATATGTTTCTTAACTTTAAATCACACTCGCCCATCAATTGTGGCTGGTTGTCGTATTTGTTGCATGGACGATCACAACTTCTCGACTTTAATTGTGTCACTTCACTAATCGCAAATCATTACCATGCATCGCTGTATTTAAGCAACACACTCTGGATTAACAACTATATAATCAATGGCGTCAATAAATGAAATTAACAGTGAGTTGGACAGCATCAATGTCTCATCGTCCTTCACCTGCACTCCGGATAAATGTGGTGATTATCTGAAATTCCCTCATGCACTAAATGTCTTGCATCTGAACATTAGAAGTCTAAACAAAAACTTCAACGAACTAATCTGTCTTCTCTCATCTATTAAATTAAAATGCGATGTACTAATATTATCAGAGTGTTGGCTGAAGAAGAATGCGGCAGTGCCAGCCATTCAGGGTTACACCTCATCCCAAACCATGAAACTTATTAATCAGAATGATGGAGTGGTGATATATATCAGAGAAAAGCTGGATTTTTGCATTTTTGAACCAGAATTTTCTGACGCCAGCTGCCTTGTTTGCATAATCCAAAACAATGTAACTTTAATAGCTTTATATAGACCACCCTCACAAAAGAACATTGACAACTTCTTGGATAGCCTAGATAAATTGCTGGCTGACTGCAAACAATATAAAAACGTCTCAGTAATAGGAGACTTCAATATAAATATAGCCCCTGGCAACACTGACCCTCGCTCCTCTCAATACCTAAATCTGGTAGCCTCAGACGGTCTCCTCCCCGCCCATGTTCTCCCAACTCGCTTAAATAATTGCTTAGATCACGTTTTTCTTAAATCAATGTTTGATGCAACCACGTTAGTTGTGGAAACATCAATAACTGACCACTCCGCCGTTTTACTTAGCTTAGAAATTGATACCCCAAAACACCGTTCAAGTAAATGCACTACTCCCCGCCTCAACCTTTCTTGCGCTGTCAATGACATCGAGAGCTGCGATTTCTCAATTATTTTAAAACAAAATGACCCTAACCTCGCTATGGATAGGCTTTATGAAATACTTATACCCATTTTAATAAGGAACACTGTATATAAAACTATCCCCTGTAAACGTAAAACTATTAAACCTTGGATTACTGCTGGTCTACTGAGATGCATACGCAACCGAGATAGTATGCACAAGAAAAGTAACTCTGAACCCAATGACGCAATTTTAAAACTGACATACTTACGCTACCGAAATTTTTGCAACAATTTATTAAAAAAACTGAAAACAACATATGAGAAAAAAGTTTTTTTCGATGCCAAAAATAACCCAAAAAAAATGTGGGGTGCGGTCCGTAATGTTTTGGATATAAATAAAGGTACTTCAGCCCCCGTTGACCTCCTAAAATTAGCTAGTGACCCAGTCGAGTCAGTCAATTGCATAAACATGTTCTTTGCGAATGTCGGTAAAAACCTGGCTAACAACATCCCACAAAACCTCAGCAACGCCCATTGTGCCCCTCCTTGTACAGTTTCGATGCCAAACTCAATAGGCTTACTGGAGACAGACGAGCAACAAGTCGATGCGATAATAAAAGACCTCCGAGTTGACAGTGCCTCTGGCTGGGATGACATCTCTCCTAAATTATTAAAATTAACCAGTCGCATATTAGTACCTCCTATAACGCACATTTGTAACCTCGCACTATCCACTGGCATTTTTCCAAAAGCCCTTAAAAAAGCCATCGTCCACCCGATCTACAAAGCAGGAGACAGAGGCAGTGTTAACAATTATCGCCCAATATCAGTACTTCCAGTAATTTCAAAAATACTGGAAAAAATTATTCACAAGAATCTCGCTAATTATCTGAATAAATATAAGATCATTGCAGAAAACCAGTACGGCTTTAGAAAAGGAGTATCGACGGAAGACGCCATTTTAGCCCTGCTTAACTCTGTTGTCAACAATATCGACAGCAAATCTAAATGTATTGGCATATTCCTGGACTTGTCAAAGGCGTTCGACACTGTCTCTGTCCCTATCTTACTCGGAAAACTGGAACGAATCGGCATACGTGGTATGGCCTTTAAATTGCTTCATAACTTTCTTTCCGAGCGAACCCAGTGTGTTAAAGTAGGCGAACACATTAGTGGTGAGCAATTACTAGATTTTGGTGTGCCCCAAGGAAGCCTGCTCAGCCCTCTCCTCTTCCAAATCTATGTTAACGATCTCTGTCTACTCACCCTTCCCTCTACTCAAGTTATAGTATATGCTGACGACACTGTTTTGCTATCTAGTGGACCCGACTGGGTAACGGCAAGGGAGGCTGCTGAAAGGTCCCTAAGTCAAGTTATGAGGTGGCTGGGTAGCAACAGTTTAACTTTGAACGTCGCAAAAACTAATTTCATTACCTTTGGCTCCAATACATCTGCCCTTCCAGCTCACCTTTCACTACAAATGAAAGCCCACGTTTGTGACAGGAATATCCGTAATGATTGCTGCTCATGCCAGTCAGTGACAAGAGCCTCGTCTGTCAAGTATCTCGGCCTTTACCTTGACTCCTGTCTTAGCTGGAAAACTCACATTGATTTCCTGTCTGCACGTACCAGAAAACTAATCTACCTTTTTAGAAAGTTGAGAACTTCTGCTCACAAAGACATCCTAAAAATGGTATACACCGCGATGTGAATCAATACTAAGCTACTGTATCACTGCGTGGGGAGGTGCTGCCAAAACAATTCTTTTACAAGCGGAAAGAGCTCAGCGAGCGATTGTCAAAGTTCTCCTTAGTAAACCGTTTAGGTATCCAACTCAAATATTGTATGCTGAATTTAAGGTGCTAACGGTCCGGTAAATGTACATGTTTCGAATAATGTCACGAACACATAAGAATACTCCTCCCAATAGAGAGGTTTGTAGCCTTACGATCAGAAGAAGACCCAAACCAGTCTGTGCCAGAGTTTGTACCAATACGACCTTCGCACGTCGGCATAACCGCTATTTAAGTGCACTAATCTATAACAAACTCCACAATAAACTGGACATACACAATTTAAACAAGTTCCAATGTAAGTCCAAAGTTAAAGAATTTCTGCTTACCCTCAATTATGACATTACGGAAGAATTTCTCAAACCCTAACCAGTTAGGCATTTACACACACACAATTACAATACACACGACACAAAAATTCCCCTTTCCTTCAGTTTATTTTTTGCATTTTTCCTCTACTAATTCCCAAATTGTACTAGTTTAGTTTAATTTTTATTTTTTCTTATATAAGTGCACGTTACGTATGACGATACCGTACCTTGTCACTACAGAACGGACGGATGGATGACCCCTGTAACACAGGTTTACCTAGCGCAGGGGTCATTGATCATTTATCTTGTACCTCGCCAATTGTACCTTAAATTAAGTGTCACCTGTAATTGTGTACTTTTTTGAAAAAAATAAATTATTATTATTATTATAAGGGAGATGTGGAGATCAGCGAGAGTTCTGTTCGGGGACAGGTAGACGCCTGCCACTGAAATGTCTCCGAACCGTGCTGCTACGCAACCCCGTCCCCTCGTGATGACCTCGAGGGACGGGCTACCGGCGGCGGCATACGAAATTAGGGTCACCGTGCCGTTCAGGTCCTGCACCCCGTCGGCCCTGGGCAGACGTAATACGGCTCGGAGGCTACGGCGATGTTTATCGACCACTGCGCCATACTCTGGAGCAACAGATCCTGAGCGGAGGCGCAGTAGTTTATATTCGCCTGGAGGAGACGTAATGGAGCCGTTATTGACAATCTGTAATGTTGGGGGTTCGCAAAGCAGACAACCAGTAGGTCTAAACAGGTTTTTTTTTGAATTATATAACTAAAACATACAGTGGACTTCCAATAATGCGCATTAAGTAAAGTACATATTAAGCATTAATATGACACCGTTTTGTTAAGGGTAATACTAAGTAGATTCACTTAAGGCTAATACACTTCAAATCCATTACAGTCTCCTCCCGAGCCCCTCGTGAGGGCCCTGCCGTGGTGGTTGCGACGGTGGCATCTGCAGAAGCGATGGCGGCGGCGGCCAACTTGGCGGCCGCAGTGGCGAGCACATTCGCGGGGATGGGCCCCTTGGCCTTGGCGGGGGGATCGCAGGACCTGCCCCCAGCCCGTTGTTCGGTCGGCTTGCTTGCCGCCGCACATGCGTAGCAGTGAAGGCAATCGGCGGCGGCAAGCTCTCGCGCCGGGCCTGGTTGAACCCATGGTCCGGAACGAGAGGGAAAGAGATGAGGTAGCCTCCTTCTGCTTCGTGAGTCACAGAACAGTGTTCCTTGCACACGTCAAATTATTTATAAAATCTGGATTCCTAAAATGTGGGGGAAGGTCTTGTCCTTGCTTTGAGGGTGCAAACGTGGCTTATATGTTATATATAATATATATGCTCAGTAATTAATTCTGTAAAAAGGACCAGGTTAGAGACTGTGGATTTCCCCTTCAAAAACCCGTGTCGTTGAGTGTTTAAACTAGAGGCCAGACTGCTGTACAACTGGTTATAAACAATGCGTTCCAGTACCTTGGCTAGTAGACAGAACTTAGAAATTGGCCTATAATTCTCAACCTTTACTTTGGAACCCTCTTTATGAATGGAAGATATAAATGCGGATTTCCATAAAGAGGGAACCCACCCCTCAGAAATGGACCGTTTAAACAACAGCGACACAGGTAAAGCCAGTTCATCAGCGCAATTAACAATGAATATGGCAGGTAAAGTATCTGGCCCTGCAGATTTGGTTAAGTCAAGGGATTTCAAAAGTTAAAGTTAGTTGTTTCATTAAATATCTTTGCTTCCATCAAAAGATTCCATATCAGTCATCTGATTATCTTGAACTCTGTAAGAAGTATCATCTGTTACCACTGGTAGATCGTCGTAGAATTGCTGACTGTCTGTTTTTGCTCAAAATCCTCTATAACAATATTGATAGCCCTGACCTTTTATCCAAATTTTATTTTAATGTGCCAAACAAAACATCATCGTTTCAATCCACCAATACGTGTTCCTCACACGTCTTCAAATTATAGGCGGAACAGTTATATCGTGCGCGTGCGTGCAAGCCCGTAATTTCAATGACATATGCAAGGAATATGATTGGGATGCATTCACAATTAGTGTGAACTCAGCCAGAAGGTGTTTAAGCCTCAAATTCTTCAAGTAGCATTAGGTTTAATAGATTGTTTATTAGTTGTTTAAGTGCAAACCAAGGATTTATGCTGTACTTCCTACTTAACTAAAAAGCGAAGCTTTATTGCTTTTGTGCTCACACCATTTTTAATTTTTATAGTAACGTCTATACGTGAGGACTTGTAATTGACTTTCTAGTGATTATGGTTTCCTTTTTTTTGTCTGGTTTTATTAGCTGTAAGTCCTCCATGTACTTACTAAATAAATAAATAAATTTATGCCTCTAAGAGCGTTCACTCCAAATTACGCGCTATTTGGCCCAAAAACCATGATTTTCAAACCCGTTTATATAAATTAATGATTTATTGTACAAACATGTGATTTACCAATAACATTAGGAAATATTCTTGTCTAAATAGTTAAGCAGGATTTTATTTAAATTAATATCACGCTTTTGAACTATATTCACTACACACACAATATTATTTAAATTTTCTTAAATAGTAAACTAAATCAATGAATTTTTCTATAACCATTTTGTTAAGGATTCTAGTTACTGGTTTGTAGTTTTTAACCGACTTCAAAAAGGAGGAGGTTATATGTTCGGTTGAATGTATGTTTTTTTTTTTTTATGTATGTTCACCGATTTCTCGGTCAATTGTGGACCGATTTTGAAAAATTTTTTTTATTGAAAGGTTATGCTTCCAAGTTGGTCCCATAGAAATATTGTTATGATCCGATCATGAACTTCGAAGATATGGAACAGAACTCCTCATAGGATCACAGCAGAACCGTCGTAACAAGTAAAATTGCTTTGTTTATACGTGTAGTCGATGACTGACTAAAAGTAGAGGGTGAATATATCGACCTGATCTGATGATGAAGCCTGAAGTTAGGCACCGGAACTCTGTAATAAATTAATGTAATCTAACCGTGTTTGGGATTATTAGAATTGTCATGAGATGCACTCTGGCTATAAGGTATTTAAGTTTGGCTGAGGGGTACTTTTTAGTGGTAGTTATGGTACCCATAACTAAAAAGTGTAAAATAAAAGCTTTTTACAAAAAAAATACAACCGACTTCAAAGTGAAAAAAAACACTGAAAAGTGCAAAATAACTTTAATTTCGGAAGTCGGTGTTAAATAACGAAGAGACAAAACTATTATAGAAACACCGACTTCCGAAATTAAAGTTATTTTGCACTTTTCAGTGTTTTTTTTTACTTTGAAGTCGGTTGTATTTTTTTTGTAAAAAGCTTTTATTGTTTATTAATTTCATTAGAACTGTAGAAATTGTCAAGCTTCAAAATTAACTCTGAAAGTAAAATTAAAATAAAACTGGGCAAGTGCGAGTCGGAATCACACACTGAGGGTTCCGTACAAACTTGAAAGGTAAATTGCGGTTTAGGATTTATGACGTATTAAAAAAAAACTACTTACTAGATCTCGTTCAAACCAATTTTCGGTGGAAGTTTATAAGGTAATGTACATCATATATTTTTTTTAGTTTTATCATTCTCTTACTTTAGAAGTTACGGGGGGGGGGGACACATTTTACCACTTTGGAAGTGTCTCTCGCGCAATCTAGTTTAGAAAAAAATGATATTAGAAACCTCAATATCATTTTTGAAGACCTATCCATAGATACGTATATACGTATCGGTTTGATAAAAAAAAAATTGAGTTTCAGTTCTAAGTATGGGGAACCTCCAAAATTTATTGTTCTTTTTCTTTTTTTGTGTGAAAATCTTAATGCGGTTCACAAAATACATCTACTTACCAAGTTTCAACTGTATAGTTCTTATAGTTTCGGAAAAAAGTGGTTGTGACATACGGACGGACAGACAGACATGACGAATCTATAAGGGTTCTGTTTTTTGCCATTTGGCTACGGAACCCTAAAAACTCTATGTACATATGTGAATATAGTTCACAAGCGTGCTATTAATTTAAATAAAATCCTGCTTAACTATTTTGTCAAGAATATTTCCTAATGTTATTGGTAAATCACATGTTTGTACAATAAATCATTAATGGATATAAACGGGTTTGAGAATCATGGTTTTTTGGCCAAATAACGCGTAATTTGGAGTGAACGCTCCTAAGCTAATATTTATACTAGAAAAAGTTGCTGAGTGAGTAGGATCTGACAGTTATTGATCCTGTCTTCGTAACTATGAACTGTCAAACGCGCGAAGATTAAATAGAAGTCTGAAATCTAATTTTCTGCGAAAACTAAATTTTTTTAATTACAATATTTTTCTTTAAATAAGAACCTCAACAATAACGAAAACATCAAAAAACTAATTACCGAAATTGGTCCAGCCGTTCACGTATGACGATGATCAAGAGAAATAGAATAATAATATGGTGCGTTTACACGTGGGCCCAGCCTCGGCCAATCGGGGTTTCCCCGTTTACACAATAGCTAGGGATAGCGATTGGCCGAGGCTGAGCCCACGTGTGAACGGAGCATTATGGCCTGTATTACAGAACTACAATCAAGACTCAAGCATTACTTAAAACTAGTCTCAGTTGGAGTTTTAATTTTAGAACTTGACTTGAGCAGAGAAACTACAATCAATAATCACCTGAGCAATGTCACTTTAAAATGACATTTTTTACGTATCGTCATAATAAATAATGGAGAAAAGGAAAGTTAATAATTTGGAGCAGGCATCCCTAAACACGCACACATTGACAGTTTGACGACAATAAGTACACGTGCGGTACTCACACATGTCACGCAATTGGAGCCAGTTTTAGCGCTTCGTATGTTTGCATTGCTCTATCTAGACAAGTATAAAATCAAAGAGAACCTGTGCTTGAGGCTTCACTGAGCTCCACTCAATGTGTCCTTATTTTAAAATCACAATTAGCTCTGAATCTTCGCTTGAGGCGAGATTTGATCTTTGTTTTCGCAAGTGTAGTCGAGACCACGCTTGAGCATAGATTCTCATTAAAAATTCTTGTGGATTTGGAGTAAATCGAGTACCTACCTAATCAAAATGGATCAGAAGTAGATTATTATAATAATTTATACAACCTGTAACCGAAAGGGTATATACATACCAAGTGCACGGCTTCTTGATAAGATAACAAACGATACGGGAAGGGTTTTCTAACATTATATTTACATGATAGGAAGTTATGAATTATTTCAATACACATGATACCAGAAACCGAACATTTCAAACTGAAACCAATACATCACTAGCAAAAAGTCAGCTAATCGGTGTCAGTGAACTGTTCATGAATAAAAACAAACCTCTTACTCCTGGTATTTCTTCAAACGGTGGATAAAGGGTTCCGGATGTTTATTTTTCTTAACAAAATTTTTCAAAGGAAAATAGTTTTGAGAAGAAAGAAGTTTTTTTTTTTAGTTGAGAAGACTAAGTAGATAAGGGTATTCGTATGGATATGGAATAATTAGGTATCTATCTGGTATCTATGTGAAACAATAAGAAATACCTACTTTTTTTATTGTTTTACGTAGATATGATAGCAACAAACAAATGAGTGGACGTAACAATTATCCACAAAGTAATCTACCATAGAATCGAGTACCTACAACACAGTAAATAATACCTAATTTAGTAAGTACATTCCTATAAATTTTCTTACGTACCTAATTCTTTTTATGTCGGTTGCCATACATACATACGTAGGTACATAGTTTGCGAGAAATTAATTACTTGATGAACGTGCGAAAGACGCTACGAAAAAGGATTTCATATCATAGTATTTGAACCCAAAATATAATTTCTAAGCGACTTATGTATCTCCTAGTACAAATAAACTCCCAGTGGGTTCCGTTCTTGAATTAAATTAAATTATAGGAATTTAATAAGTTGTTACTTTTTTGCAGGGTTGAGATGATTTGAATCAATTGATTTTAATACGTAATTTAAATTTCGATTAAAATCAAATAATTTAAAAAAATCGTTGATTTAAATCAAAACTTTTTTTCATAGAACATAGAAATTAATAAAATTTAGTTTAGCTTTTAGAGGAGACTAAGTAGATAAGGGTATTCGTAATGATATGGAATAATTAGGTACCTATCTGGTATCTACGTAAAACAATAAGAAATAGGTACCTACTTTTTTGTTGTTTTACGTAGATAGGATAGCAACTGTACAAACAAATGAGTGAACGTAACAATTATCGACAAAGTAATCTACCATAGAATCGAGTAGGTACCTACAACACAGTAAATAATACCTAATTTAGTAACAACATACCTACAAATTTTCTTACACGTACCTAATCCTATTTATGTCGGTTGCCGTACAATAGGTGGTAGGTACTTTTTTTTTTCGGTGGGAAATCATCTTATGACATCCCCCGCTCTTGGGCGGGGCGGGAGATAGTGTCAGACTTATACTGACTAAAAACCCACTCCTGTTCCTTCGTTGCCTTTCGTATCAGGGCCGAGTCTTCCTTTTAGAATCAGACCCTTGGCCCCAGTAGGCTTCGACCCTGGTGGCCCCTACAGTTGCTGACATCTCCTTGAGGCGCGCGTGGATCAGCACGCGCCGTCGACTTGGGCTCGGTCCGGACGGCTACCGGACGGTCGGACGGCGAGCCACCCATTGCTCGCCGTCCGCAAGCCCGCGCCTACGGTGGCCGGAAATCGGGATCGGAATCCCGGCGGCGGTTAGGGCGTGAGGACCGTTACCTCACGCGATCGGCCGCCTCCTTCGCTAGCATTACTGCTTCGCAGAAGGAGGCGACCGCCTGCCACTCCTCCTCGCTCCGGACTATGGCCTGTACCAAGGCCCGGCGCGAGAGATCGCCACCGCCGATCGCCCCCACGAGGACACGGCGTTGCTCTGCCCAAGCGGGGCACACCTCTACCGTGTGCTCCACCGTGTCCTCCAGGCGGTCCAAACCAAACAGTGAAGACACCCGGGCGTCGCTCCTGCACGAATCCGGTGCAGGAACTTCCCAAACTTACCATGTCCGGTGAGGACCTGCGTCATGCGGAAGGTAAGGACGCCGTGTTGCCTTTCCAGCCACTCCTCAAAGAGGGGACTTACCGCCATAGGTAGGTACTTAGTTTGCGAGAAATTAATTACTTGATGAAATACGCCACGAAAAAGGATTTCATAACATAATATTTGAACCCAAAATATCATTTCTATGCAACTTATGTGTCTCCTAGTACAAATACTCCCAGTGGGTTCCGTTCTTGAATTTAATTTAATTAGAGGACTTTAATAAGTTGTTACTTTTTTATAGGGTTGAGATGATTTGAATCAATAGATATTATATTAATAAGTAATTTAAATCTCGATTACAATCAAATGATTTAAAAAAAAATCGTTGATTTAAATCGACTTTTTTGTACAATTTAGTTTAACTTAAAACGCATACATTGATAGTGATACACTCTTTAAAATAATGTTTGTGAACAACAAGTCATGCCCAAAAACTATAGCGAGTGTGTGCCGGGCAGCTCATTTAATTTTTCAAAATATTAGACACGCAAGCGTGCGACCCGCGCCGCTTTTAGAGGAGACTTTACCTACTTAGGTAGGTAAGGGTATTCGTATGGATATGGAATAATTAGGTTTTCCTATCTGGTATCTACGTGAAACAATAAGAAATACCTACTTTTTTATTGTTTTACGTTATTTAATACCTTTGTCATAGATACTACCAACAAGTACCTACAAAGTAAATGAAACCCATGAAACCTCTCAAAATACTGTCAAATGTTACGAAATAATATCAATTTTAACAATTTTTTTTTCTAAAAAACTATACGTTTGCGCACATAAGTCTTTGCGTAATTACTTCTTAGACATAATTAAACCTTTTCTACAAAAATATAATAAGCTTAAAAACTCAGCAGCCGGTACAGTACCAGTTTAGCCAGTTTAGTCTTTCAAAATAAATGAAAAACATGCAAAAGTACTAGGAGTCCATAAGAAACGAGAATTGTTATTGCTGAATTGAACAGCCGCCGCAATCACAGACCCCTAATTTACTTTCAGTATGATATTGAATACGATAAAATATTGTGTCCCAGTCGCACGCGCCGCCTGCGTGTATTATGTGAGAGAGATGGCAATGTTTCTATCGTTCGTGCGGCTACTCCCTTTAGCGGCATCTTTGAGCGTGCCGAAAGGCTAGCCTAAAGTGAAATTAGGTAAATAAATAAAGTAAAATTTTGCATTAGTGGACGACCAATAATCGTACATTGCAGTCGCATATCCGTTCCGGTGCTTGTGATTTGGATTTATTGTGGTTGTGACAATCGTATGTGATGGCGCTAAGTAATAGTGAATATTAGTATGAGATGATGTTGTGTGTCGGAAGAAAGGACGGTAATGTGCGAGCTGCTCGCGAACTTTATCGTCGCCGATTTATCGAGGGTAGGCCAGAAGCTGAGCGTCGACAGCTTCCTTCGGTGGCGTGTTTCCATCGGATGGTACATCGTCTGCACCAAACCGGTTCCTTCCACGCTCCTGGTTTAGGGGGTCGCTCGAACACTATCGATCCAGAATTTGAGGAAGCCGTACTGGAGCATTTTGAAAATAACCCACGTACTAGCACTCGGCGAGCTGCATTAGCGCTGGATGCCTCAAACCATATGCAAGTATGGCGAGTGTTGCACAATGACGGTCAGCACCCATACCACTTCCGTCGCACCCAGGAGCTGACACCTGCAGATTTTTTGCCTCGCGTGACCTTTTGCGAGTGGTATTGCAATCAGGTAGAAGCTTCGCCAGATTTTGGCTCAAGAGTGCTGTGGACAGATGAAGCGTCATTTACGAGAGCATTTATAAGCAACATCCACAATGACCATGTTTGGTCTCACGCCAACCCTCATGCTTCGACGGAGTCATCATTTCAACACCAATGGCGACTGAACGTG
This sequence comes from Mythimna impura, assembly GCA_905147345.3. Taxonomy (NCBI): domain Eukaryota; kingdom Metazoa; phylum Arthropoda; class Insecta; order Lepidoptera; family Noctuidae; genus Mythimna; species Mythimna impura. The sequence continues at coordinate 12,062,696 of LR990357.1, read as the reverse complement.
TGGGCTGGTATCGTGGGAGATGTTGTCGTAGGGCCAATTTTTTTGCCGCATAGCTTAAACGGTCAAAATTATTTAAATTTTTTAAGGAACGATTTGGATGATGCGCTCACAGAATTATCAATTGTAGGTTACCTACGCTAATCTCGTGATGGAAAATAATTTAATCTTTCAACACGACGGTGCACCGGCACACTACGCACGTGATGTTCGGGAGCATTTGGATATGCGCTTTCGTCAGTGGATCGGGCGTGGTAGCAGACACGTGGCTTGGCCCCCGCGATCCCCAGACCTAACTCCATTAGATTTCTTTTTGTGGGGATACATGGGGATACACAACTATAAGCAGTGTGAGACAAATCTTTCAAAATTTTAAAATAATTTTGAGCATGATCCACATTATCTCCTATTGTATGTGATCTCTTTCTATCACTCAAAGGTTTGCTGGGAGAAAACTCGTTGTTGAGTGAAGCTCGACTTTGTACATAAATTGTAACCACTGTATATGTACTATGTTAAGTTTTTGTGTACAATAAAGAACATAATATATATAATATATATTCTCATATTAATTTGTAAAAGTAAAATGTTCATTTACTTTTATATAAAAATCATAATAATTTGGTTCTTAGATTTATAAAAAAAAGTGTCATGTTACCTTGAACCAAAATCATTACTAACAATGGAGTCATAACATAATTATGATTGCCAATTCAGCATTCATAATATTAAATACTTAAGGAAATGGGAATATATATAAGTAAACATGCAATGTAAAAATTTTGCTGTTATATCCTCTTGCATCAAAAAACAATTGTCATGTGTGCTTTATATGAATAAATAAAATTTTGACTTTGTAACTGAGACCTCTAACCCCGTGTTCCGAATTGCGTCAAAAGCGATTGTATCGCGAATCCAACCTAATAGTCACAAAATAAAAGGGCTATTGAGTAATAATTGTGACGTTGCGCGTTGGTTGGATTCGCGACATTATCGCTTTTGACTCAATTCGGAACGCAGGGTAAGTCGAGTCTTTATTTTCAATAATATCTTTTTTGAGTTTCATTAGAATGCGGGTGCAACACATTCTATTTTTTTTGCGGTATTTAGCAGCAAATGTATCGAGTCAGCCTTCTCGCAAACTTCACTGAGGTAGTCAATATCAATAAAACTCTCAGCTCCATTTTACCGAGGTCGCGCCTGTTTCAATGATTCCACATATTGTCCAGTTGTGCAGACATTTACGATACAAAACTACACCAAGTTTACTTCACAATATCCACTAGGAATCAATTTGCGAATAATTAAAACAACCATTAAACTTCATTCGAAATAATCCCGCCAATTTTGCTGTCCACAGAACATATATTATGTACCTACTCAGAACATTATAAGTACATATTTTTCAGTTTATCTATGGTTTCGTTTATATATAATTATGATATTATCATATATTTTTTTTATATTACTGCTATTTAAAATACAAAATAAACCAAAATCTGTTATCTATATTTATTTAGTTATTCTCTAACTATGACATTGGTTATTGTTGTAGTAAAAAGGTACCTGAAAAGGGCGGGAAACTTCAATTTGAGCGGGCTAATTTTTTCGTTTCAAAATTGAAAAATAATTTTTAGTAGAAAGGATTGACGTAAAGTCGTTGTGTTTGTATATATTTATTACTGTAGTATATATTTTTTAAGATTAGCGTGTAGTAGAACCTGTAAATATTCGGTAAGTCTTAAATATTTAATCTTATAATGGGCGATACGCCCGAGGACCCTGGGGGGACAGCAGTGCCTCCAGCAGCTAATTATTTAAATGTTGTATATAGTACTAATAATAACAATAATGAAAGAAATACACAAACCCCGATGGAAATGCTGATTGCTGCCGCAGAATCATCTATGGATACCGATTGTTCGGGTTCAGATATTAATACTCTCAAACGGAAACGAAGTTTACCTAGGGTTTTGTGTACAACTTGTAATAAAAAAAAGAGGAGACAAGGATCTAAAACAAACAAGTCGAATGATTGTAAATGTTTAATGAAACAGCAGGAAACAATAAGCACTAAAACGGTTTCTCAATCTCAATCAAACATGCAATCGACAAATCAAGATGAGTCCCCTCATTTGCCTATTGGTCGTACATTTTATCAGGCGTCTGATGTAGCACCATACGTAATACATGTACAGAGGGAAACATCCTCTAGTAACGATGGTGTAACTCTCCATCCCGTCACCTTTGGCCGATTCCTGAAAAGAAACAATATAAAAGGCATTGTAAATGGTAGCATTAAACGTATAGGACGTAACCGTATAAGTTTGGGATTCACGAATCAAGCAGAAGCCAATGTATTCCTGTCAAACAATCAATTAAAATCTGAAAACTATAAAGTTTTTATTCCCACTTTTAACATAACGAGAATGGGAGTAATTAGAGGCGTACCATTGGACTGGTCTGATGATGAAGTTAAATCAAATATTTCAGTTCCAATTGGGTGTGGTCCAGTAATTAAAGTAAGGAGGCTTAAAAGAAAGACTACAATTAATAATACAAAACAATTTGAAAATACAGGCACTGTAGTCATCACCTTGGATGGCCAAGTGTTGCCAACTCGTATCTTCATGTGCTACACTGCATTACCAGTTTCGCTGTACATTTACCCTACTGTCCAATGCTTCAACTGCTGCAAGTATGGGCACATGAAAAGTCAATGTAGGTCAACATCTAAGTGTTACAAGTGTGGTCAAGGTCACTCTGGGGACAAGTGCAACATTGAAGAAGAATTTTATTATTGCTGTCTATGTAATGGTTCTCATCAGGCCACCAGCAGAAAATGTTTAGAATTTGAGAGACAGAAATCTATCAAAGAGACCATGAGTAAGAGTTGTGTCTCTTACATGGAAGCAGTAAAACAACATCCACCAATCTCAAAAATCTCATATGCTGATGCCTTACTTTCTTCTCCTCCTTCCTCACCAAGTCCAACCAGAGTTTACAATAATCCTGCCCACACTGCTCCTTTACATGTCTCTCCATCATATAAAAAAACAGTTTTTTTGAAACCAAAACCACTCCCAAAATTCTCTAAGGGATATGACCATAAAGCCCATTCTGAAATAATAAGACAACCAACATTATCATCTAAACCTATTTTAAATTATGAAAGTCCAAATAATATAAATGATGTAAATATTCCTGAAACTATAAAACTATTAGTTCAATTGCTGTCTCAGTCAAACATTGTTTTACCGTCCAACGTTGCAACAGTTGTTAATACTTTATATCAAATTTATAATAAACCTAATAATGGATCACAAGGCCAAAGTAATTCAGTGGAATTGTCGAAGTTTAATCAATAAGAAACATGCTCTAATAGATATGATTAACAAATATGCTCCTTCCATTATTTGCCTGCAAGAAACCTGGCTTAAACAACAGTCCATTTTCAAGATTCCAGGTTTTTCTTGCATAAGATCTGACAGGAATGATGGGTATGGTGGAGTAGCCATACTAGTTAATAACCTTTTTTCCTATACTCTCCTTTCACTTCCCTCGTTTAGTAATGATATTTCAGTTGTTGCTGCTATTGTAAACAAAATCTGTTATGTGTCTATATATTTTTCTCGACCTAGCATAAGTATTTTTAATGAAATTAACCAGCTTTTTAATTTTCTTCCAAAACCATTTATATGTTTAGGGGATTTCAATTCCCACCACACTGTCTGGGGTTGCTCTTCCTCTAGTTACTATGGAGAGCAATTACTAGAATTGATTGATTCTCATGGTTTATGTATAGTAAATACTGGCTTACCAACTCGTCTCACAAATCCTACAGAGAGTATAAGTGCTCCAGACTTATCCATTTGTACACCTGACTTGGCTTCAGCCTTATTATGGCACCCGCTCGATTCCACACATGGCAGTGATCACTTCCCATTGGTAATTTCTCTCCCCTTCAACAAACCTATAAAACAGATAAAACAACCCCGGATTAAGCATAAATTAGAAAATGTAGATTGGAATTTATATAAAACAAAGGTAGAACATAAAATATCACAATTACCTGAATTATTTTGCTCCAATGTGTCTGCCTCTTCTGAATTTTTGGCTAAAACATTGATAGAAGTAGCAGATGAAACTTTTCCAATCAAAAGCATGGGTTGTGATAGGATACCATCGCCCCAATGGTGGGATCAAGAATGTACTTATGCAGTGAAATTAAGAAAAGACGCGGAGAGGCAATATTGTACAGTAATGTCTGATGAAAACTTTCAGATATATTCACAGGTCGCTAAGGAAACGCAGGAACTTCTTAAAAAGAAAAAAATTGAAGCCTGGCGTAGATTCTGTGAAACTTTGTGCCCTAATGTAAAGTCTTCCATTGTGTGGCAAAATATTAGAAGATTTAGATCTGCATTTAATAATAATCAACAAAATAAGATCCCTCCAAATCTTGCTGAACAGATCATGGACCGTCTTGCGCCCCCATTTGTACCTGAACAACCGAGTGTTGTTCCATCCTTACCGTCAATCCCTGCAATAGTCAACAACGATAACTATAACCTAGATCTTAATTCCCCCTTCACAATGTGTGAATTGAAAGGAGTGCTTTCGTCACTGAAGGATTCAGCTCCTGGGGAAGATAGTATTCCCTATTCTTTTATTGTAAATCTGGATGATGATAGTCTTAAATATTATCTTTCTATAGTGAATACAGCTATGATGACGGGAAGTATTCAGTTATAGCCAAGATAGCGGAACATCTTATTAAAATTAGACTCGAATGGTTTCTCGAGCACAACAAATTATTGACAAAAAGTCAATTTGGTTTTAGAAAGGGAAAGAGTACTCTTTTTTTTTTTTTTTTTTTCTTTTTTTGGCATTGCACTGTTCGTGCTTATTGCCACTGACAATATTTTATTATGATAACAAAACGTAAGAATCGATTACTCGCGAAATGATTAAATGTTACAAAGGATTTGGAAAAGGAAAGGAGATTAGTTGTTACTGGAATAATTAATTAAAATAATAAATTACAAATAACATTATATATGGAATAATATTAAAATAGAAAATTAACGCAACCAGCTGATCCAACAAGAAGCCCAATTGGTGCGTCTCTAAATTAACCTAAAAACTAACTAAACTACATAATAAATAATGGTACAATATTATGTATCAAGCGTTTTCATTTTTACATTTAAATAGCTATATCATTATTTACAAGAAAAAGTGCTATGATTTTGTAAATATTAAAATTAAAATTAAATAAGATACATGAGATAGAAGTGGGAAGAGGGACTCTGAGGGAAACAAGGCTCTGGAAAAGTAAGGAGTGGTCATAACGGGGGCAAGCAAAAATAAGGTGGTTCAGATCTCCCACCTCAGCACCACATTCACACACAGGACTCTGCACAATGCCGAGTCTGGCAAGGTGAGCAGGAGTGCACACATGCCCCAATCTCATACGTATGATTATCGTTGAAATCTTTTTGCTTAGTTTAAACTTGCTAAACCAAGGTTTAACAGGAATAGATGGCTGAATAAAACGATAAAATTTCCCTTTCAGTGATTGCTCCGACCAAAGCTGACCCCAGGATTCCTGTAGACAAACTTTGGGCAGAGCAGCCAAATCTTGAGAGCAATTTTTGTAAGGAAAAACATCTCCACACAAAACGGCATCATTAGCTAATTGGTCTGCTTTCTCATTACCTAAAATGCCACAATGAGAGGGAATCCACGCAAAATGCACCAAGTACCCCTTATGAGAGCACTTATTGAGGAGTTCACGTGTTTCAAATATAATAAAAGGATTTTGACTATAGAAAGGAAATCTGGCCAAGGATTGTAAGGCACTCTTTGCATCAGTTAAAATAAGTGTTTTCCGCAAGCCCATAACAAGTATATATTCGACAGCTTTGAATAGACCGTAACATTCTCCCGTAAATACAGATGATTCGGGCGGGAGCTTTATTTTTTGTACAATATTATATTGGGAGTGGTATACACCTACTCCCACACATGAGTCTCTTCCGTGCTTCGAAGCATCTGTAAACAGGAGCTGATAACCCTTCCAGTCTTTATCCATAGTGAATTTGAAGCTATCGTTAGGACATACATCATCTCGGTAAATGTTGAGGTTATACTGAATATTTGGTGACATAACTAATGAACTGAAATTACAATGAAATATAGGAAGAAATTGAGATTGGTGGCAAGGCGCTTCAATTAAATTGTATTTTCTAAAGCTTTTAACTAAACACGGAGTAACTTTGTGTTTCCAGTAAGTGGACGAGGTTACTTCTTTAGAGAGAGTAGAAAGTTTATTTAGCAAAGGATGGTGTGTGAATTGCAAACAACGAGCCATGTATCTATCAGCCAAAAATTGACGTCGCAAATGAAGTGGAGGTTCTCCACATTCCACCTGAAGACAATTAATAGGACTGCTTTTCATTGCACCTGAAACTACTCTAAGTGCCTTAGATTGAACACTGTCCAGTTTCTTAAGGCCAGCAACATTAGCGGGTTCCAGCAAAAAGGTACCATAGTCCAATACACTTCTAATTAATGTGTTGTAAAGTAATTTTAATGAAAATGGATGTGCTCCCCACCAGACACCAGAAAGACATCTAATAATGTTGATATTTCGTTCACATTTAGCAGCTATATAATCACAGTGTGGTAAACCAGTAAGACGAGTATCTAAAATTAGGCCTAAAAATTTTACTTGGTTTTTAACTATTATAGGAAAATTATTATACTTCACTGTAACTACAGGAGGCTTACGCATTCTAGTAAATAAGACAATGTTGCTTTTATCAATCGACAGGTGTAGGCTGTTGGCGTCCAACCAAGTCTTCAGTAAACATAAAGAAGAAGTTAAGGAAGAACAAATATTTGAAACAGAATTACCTGATACATAGAGAAGTAAATCATCTGCATATTGAAGGACTTGTACAGACCCATTTAGAGAAGATTCTAAATCATAAGTGTAAATATTATAGAGAAGTGGACTAAGTACAGAACCCTGAGGGAGACCTTTCCATACTAAACGGGTAAATTTATGGCCTTCAACATCTAGATTTAAAGATCTCTCTGAAAGCATGTTAATTATGAAATTAGACAGCATTGTTGGAATTTGTAATGATTTCAATTTTTGTTCCAGGACTGATACAAGAACATTATCGTAGGCTGAGCTAATATCCAAAAAGGCAGCAATTACAGAGTTATTGGAAGAAAAGGCTAGGCGAATATCAGTTATGAATACACTAAGGTTGTCAATAGTACTTTTGCCTTTTCTAAAACCAAACTGTGATTTACCAAGCAAGTTTTTGCTTTCCAAGAACCACTCCAAACGATTTTTAATAAGGTGTTCGACAATCTTAGCTAAAACCGTCGAAAGTGCAATTGGTCGATACGAAGTAGCATTAGAAGCAGGTTTATTCGGTTTTAGAACAGGAATAATTATTTGAGACTTCCAACTTGATGGGATGTTGCCAGATATTAAGGCTGCATTGATAAGATTTAAATATATTAAAAGAACAGAGTCGGAAAGATTAGCTAAAAATGAATATGGTATACCATCTTCACCAGGAGCTGAATCCTTAACATGTGAAAGGACTCCTTTCAACTCACTTAGTGTGAAGAGAGAATTCAAGTCAGAATCAGAAATAGGAACATAAGGAAAATGCATCAAAGATCTCTGTTCAGGGACTGAAGAAGGAGCTAAATGATCCATGAACTCATTGGCTAACTCTAATGGCAGTTTTGAGGCTGTTGTGTCACTGAATGCTGACCTGAATCGTTTAATATTTCGCCATACTATGGAAACATTAACTGCTGGAGAGATAGATTCGCAAAATTTTTGCCAACCTTCGAATTTCTTTTTCTTAAGGAGTGTACGGGTTGCACGAGCAGCTTCTAGGTATAGCTCATAATTGACCTGAGTCATATTATGACAGTAGTCTTTTTGTGCCTTTTTTCTTTTTTTAACAGCCTGAGTGCAATCAGCATCCCACCAAGGTGGTGAGGGAATTTTGCCTGTAGCGCCATATTTTATAGGGAAAGTATTATCTGCAACCTCTATTAAAATCCTTGTAAATTGATCAGCCAATAACTGAGGATCATGTTGTAAGGAATCAGATAAAGTAAGAACTCTCTCTTCTACACCATTTTTATATTTATCCCAGTCTGCATTTTGAAGTCTGTACTTTAATCGTGGTGTGGGACTGCAAACCTCTGGCTTTTTATGTGGAAAAGAAATTATTAATGGGAAATGATCACTGCCATATGATAAAGGTAGAGGAGACCAGGATAATGCTGATGCTAGCTCAGGTGTACATATCGAGAGATCAGGAGCACTTATTCCTTCAACTGGATCTGTTAGGCGTGTTGGGAGACATGTGTTTAAAATACACAAATTATTAGAGTCTAAGATTTCTAATAATTTCTCTCCATAGTAATTGGTATTAGAACTTCCCCAAGATTGGTGTTGGGTATTAAAATCGCCCATTACCAAAAATGGTTTAGGTAAGACTGATAAAAGATTATTAATTTCAGAAAGGATATTCACAGTAGGACGAGAATAATATATACATACTAAACAGATTTTATTTACAATGGCAGCAACGGCAGATATATCGTCACTGAGACGGGGAAGAGGGAAAGATTGAAAGGACAAGTTATTTTTTACAAGTATGGCGACGCCGCCATACCCATCGCTTCTGTCTGTTCTTAGACATGCATAGCCAGGAATTCTAAATGAGAACCCTGGTTTAAGCCATGTCTCACAGAGAGCGACTGCAAAGGGATCGTATTTATTCAATATATAGCACAAATCAGATTTTTTATTCACTATGCTGCGACTGTTCCACTGAACAATCTTGGATAGACTTGGATCCATTATGATTAAAATTAGATAAGTTAGACAGCGTATCAATTACAGTGGCAACGATGGACGGTTCAATAATATTATTTTTAGATAAAGTATTGATTAACATAATAATTATATTTAAAATTTGACTTTCATTATTTGTTTTATTTTGCAATGCAACACCATTACCTGTCATCGAAACTTCATTATTAATAAGTTTTTGGTGAGCTGCCCGGTCATACCCCTTAGTTGTTTTTGGGGGGTCTCTAGGTTTTGAGAAAACAGTTTTTTTATGTGATGTGTTAGGTGAATGGGGTGAAGAGCGTAAAGTCGGTTTATTATTGGCAAGTGAAGGAGCTGAAGTTACCACGTCTGCATATAGTTTTGACACTGGGGGATGTAGCTGCGATGCTTCGGCATACGATACGCAACTATGGGCCATATAGTGCTTGATTGCTTTCTGTCTCTCAAACTCGGGACACTTTTTATTGATGGCGTAATGAACGCCACCGCAATGACAGCATTTACCATGTTCGTCTTGAATGCTACAAGTGTCAGCAGAATGTTTCTCCCCACACTTGAAGCACAGAGGGTTCGACCTACATTGTACCTTTGTATGGCCGAAACGACAACAATTGAAGCATTGTATTGTTGGGAATGTATACAATTCTACTGGCATAGAATTGTAACAACAAAACACGCGTTTCGGTAAAATTTGCCCGTCAAAGGTCAACACGACTGTTTGAGATGGTTTCCAAACAGGGGTCGGTTCGTGAACTTTATAATTAAGACGCCTAACTTTGATGACTTTCCCGCATCCAGTAGGGACAGAAACATTTTCAATGATTTCCTCAGGAGACCATTCGGTAGGGACGCCTTTAATAATTCCCATACGACACACGTTAATTGATGGAACAAATGCCTTCAATTTCTCCTTGGCCAAACAAGGGTCATTTATAAAAGAGTTTGCATCTTGGTAATGTGAGAAGCTTAGAGAAATTCGGTTGCGACCAATGCGTTTTATTGAGCCATTAATTATGCTGTTGAATCTTCGTTTTTTTAAAAAGTGACCTAAAGTTATTGGGTGTAATGTTTGACCTGGATTCGTCATATCAAATATTTTTTGAATGTGTACCACATATGGAGACAAGTCTGTGGATTCGTACAAAGCCCTAGCAACCTGTGGCGCCTTCTGGGGGAGATCCGAATTCGAAGATATTTCAGTCTGGGGGCCATCCACAGAACGTGGAGTGGTCTCCAGATGATTTACAGGTGTTGTTCGCAATGATTGGCTGTTGTTTGGAGTGTTGGTAATTACCAAGTCATTTTCACAATGGCAGTGTGTATCTTTGTTGGTTTCTGCTAGAGATTTACCATGTCTTCTTCTTTTATTACAGTGTTTGCACATTTTGCGTGGAGCCCTAGCCCTTTTCCGCTCCGATCTACTTATGGACGAGTCTGTGTCCATACTGGACTCGTTGATAATTACATTATACCCTACCGAGGGGACTGTGCCCCCCGGATCGGGTGGTTCTTTGTCCATTGGTTGTCCAATGGACAAAGAACCGAAAGAAAGAAAAGAGAATAAAGTAAAAAAAACTTACCCTAAATACGAAGACTAATATACACAAATAATAAAATAACTATTCTAAGCAATATCTACACAAATTTACACAACTAATCTCGACTTTAATTATTTTTTACAAAACCGCCAGAAAAATCACGCCCGCCAAATTCGACGATTCCCGCGCTTTTTTTCGGAAAGAGTACTCTTGACAGTTTAAGTATTTTTACTACAGATATTCGTTTAGCTTTTTCTGGAAGTGACTCTGTTGTAGCTGCTTTTTTGGATATAACTGCAGCCTATGATAATGTGAATATTTTAGTTCTTAAAAAGAAATTGGAGGCATTAAATATTCCATGTAATTTAGCTAACTTTATTATAAATTTATTATCAGAACGGTTCATAAAATTCTCTCCTGAATCTGATCAAAGCACTAATATTATTCGAACAGTTTGGAAAGGATTACCGCAAGGGTCAGTCTTAAGTCCAATATTATATAATATATATACCTCTGACTTGGAATCTGCTATTAAGAATAATACTAATATCTTACAATATGCTGATGATTTGCTCCTTTATGTTTCTGGTAGTTTGGTTGAAGGTATTAGTAAAACATTATCCGATTCATTAAGGAATTTAAAGATTTGGCTAGATGACAATGGTTTGGAATTATCACCGTCTAAAAGTGTAGTTGTCCTTTTCACTAGGAAAAAATCACCCTCAGTAGTCAATGTTTTCTATGATGGATCTCTTTTACCTGTGAAAAATCAAGCAAAATTTTTAGGTGTAACTCTAGATTCTAAACTTACAGGAGTTCCCCATTCTGATAATGTTTTGGTGAGATGTGAAAAAAACTTAAATATTCTAAGATGCCTCAGTGGTGTCTGGTGGGGAGCTCACCCTCTTACTATGAAACTTTTGTATAACGCGCTTATCAGAAATGTATTAGATTACGGCACGTTTTTGTTACATCCTGGTAATATCGCGGCTCTCAAAAAGTTAGATAACATACAGGCAAGGGCGCTAAGAATTATAACGGGGGCGATGAAATCTAGTCCTATAAATTGTCTACAGGTGGAATGTTGCGAGCCTCCTTTATCATTGAGAAGACAATATTTGTCTGATAGGTTTTATCTCCGAAATTTGTACTTAAATAACCATCAATTGTTTCATAAAGTGCGTAAGCTTGCCGAACAAGTAGAGACTTCCAACTATTGGCGTCATAAGGATGTGCCATGTTTAGTAAAAAGCTTCCAAAAATGTCGTGATCTCGAAGCTCCGGTACAGCAAAGCCAACGTCTCCCATTATACGAATACAGTTATAGTGCCATAGTTTTAAATCCACAGATCAATTACAATTTAGGAATAAATAGAGACGACAGTAATCCAAACGCTGAATTTAATCGTATAATCAATAGTGATTGGGATACATGGCATTACTTATACACTGATGCTTCGAAACATTCCGATGAAGGCTGTGTTGGAGTGGGAGTTTACCATTCCCAGTATAAAGTTATCCAACAAATCAAACTACCACCTCAGTCTACCGTCTTTACTGGAGAATGTTTTGCAATTTTCAAAGCAGTTGAATACGTGATCCTTGCAAGACTATCAAGAGCAATCATTTTTAGTGACTCTTTAAGTGCGTTGCAGGCCTTATCACGTTTTCCTTTTAAAAGTAACAAACAATATCCGATTATCTTTGCTATTAGGAATTTGTTATTATCGTGTTTACGCATGGGTTACAGTATTGTCGTTGCATGGATTCCAAGTCACGTTGGCATTTATGGAAATGAAAGAGCTGACAGACTGGCTAATGAGGCGATTCAAGTAGGTGATATTGTCCCATACCATAATTATTCGCATGACCTAATTTGTTTAGCTAAAACCTATTTAACAGAAGCGTGGAATAGAGTTTGGGTCGATAGTACTCCCAAAGGGAAGTATTACCGATGTGTACAGAAATCTATTCCAAATAGACCTTGGTTTTTTGAGCTTAAATTAAATAAAAGAACTACTTCTATTCTCTGTAGAATGCGTTTAGGTCATGTTTGTACACCATCTCAATTGTATAAATTTAATATTGTGTCTAGTGCTATGTGTTCCTGTGGCGAATACGGGGATGTAAATCATATTTTCTTTAGCTGTCCTCAATATGATCGTTCCGACTTTATTTCCCAACTCCTTTCGATCCGTGTTCCTTTTCCCACCTCTGTTATTTGTTTACTAACTAATAATAACTATGATATATACAAAATATTGGCTCTATTTATAGAAAGTAATAATATTCGAATATGATATGCAACATTATTTATAAATATTTTAATATTTTTGTATCTGTGTATCGCAGCTCCTTACCAACAATCGACAATCCTTTCCGATTTTCCTTTTCGTTACTTTTATATCTGCGTTTCCCTAACTTTTTGATTGGCTAATGCTTTCGCAAAGCCAAAAAAAAAAAAAAAAAAAAAAAAAAAAAAAAAGGTACCTACTCTGTGATTGTCACCAATTGTCACTCACTTGACACTGACAGAAAATTTTATCTTGGATCGATTCTTCTCTTCTTTCTTTTGGTGCTTGTCGCAAGTTTTGTCAAATAACTACGCAAAAAAATCGAAAAAATGTTCGCCAAAACTGGTATCAATCTATTGATTCGCAATGCGACAGTAATGAAATCGCCTGTAGCTATTAAAAATTTTTCTGTTACGTCTATAAAAGGTGATATAGTCAAAATTCAAAGCACAGATGACTTCAAAGAAAAAGTCATCAATAGCAAAGTCCCGGTCGTTGTTGATTTCTTCGCTACGTAAGTATAATTCAGGCTACAAAATCATTTACTGAGCACACATACAAGCATGGTGGTGTTTATTCTACATACTATCTTTTCTCAGATGGTGCAATCCCTGCCGTCTACTGACACCCAGACTGGAGTCCATCATTTCTGAATCCAAAGGAAAAGTGGTTCTAGCAAAGGTTGATATTGATGAACAGACAGACTTGGCTTTAGATTATGAAGTGAGCTCTGTGCCTGTTCTGGTGGCCATAAAGAATGGAAAAGTCTTGCATCGCCTGGTTGGGTTGCAAGATACTGACAAGCTTCGTAAATGGATAGAAGGTTTTACATCTGATGATGAAAGCAAGCAAAAAGTTAATGTCTAACATATGCCGTTTAGTGGTTATTAAATTATTGTTGTTACCATGTAGTTGATATATGATTTTTTTTATTTTATTTTTTCTTAGATTGATTAACGAGCAGGGGGCTGGCGGTGAATAAATTAAATAAAGGATAAATAAAACCATTACTGCTTATTCTTCTAGACATTGTATTAAATCCCTAGCTCTTTTGTATACATTCTCATCAGGTTTCTTGGTTTTAGAGGTAGTTTCACTATCTTCATTCTCTTCACCCTCCTCATCTTTATCTTGTGCATCACCAGCTTGTGACTCTGTCCATTTGTCCATTTGTTTTATTATCTTATGAGCATCAGTCAATAGCATGTTACGAATATTACCCTGTGCAGATTCAAAATATTCTAACAGAAGCGGCCATGATGCATCTGGTAGTAAGTGTAATGAAAATTTATTCTTGTAAAGCCAGACTTGCCTAGCTTTCATAAATTTCCAGTTTTGCCTATCATGTTTCCACTGTGATAGATAGTTTAGACATTGACCCTTGAGCTGATCTTTAGCTGCAGATTGTGCTTCGGCCTGACGTTCAGCAAACTTTTCCCTCTTCATTTGTCGAATGGACTTCTTTCCTTTCTTGTCTGTCGTCTCACTTGCTACAGGTTGTTTCTTCTTTTTCTTTCTTTGAGGTTTTTCTTCGACATCCGAGTCATCATCGTTTTCGTGTTGTCTCTTTGTGGAGCTAGATACGTTAGCCGGAGCATCTAATTCACTTCCCTGACCATCCAGTTCTTCCTGCTCTTCAGGGCGCTCATCCCCAGCAATAGCATTCTTGGCTCTTTGAAGCTTTTTCCTTTTGTTTTTGTTTTTCTTTTTATAGTTGTTAGCCATAGTTAAGATATAGATTTCGTCTAGTCAATAAAAATGTGTTTAAACTTTTTATATTTGTTTTGTTTTTTAAGGTTAGGTATTTATGTGGTATTTGCCACTTACTGGGCTGCGTTCAAATTTGAGGTTAGAGCAGTGTTGCCAACTCTATACTACGACTTACGAGTGGGTGGCTGGGTGCTAAAAAACATCTCATAAAGTGCTAGATTGCTATGGATTTCCGAAATGTGCTAAAACATTTTTAATAATCTCACCGCGTTTTGTGCGATATATTACAAATAGCTTTTGACTCTGCGAAGGCTTTTATGCACAATGGGCTTAGATGATCAATCGACAAGACAGCGGTATATTGCACCGCAAACAAAACTTTTATTTGGAGCAAAGCCTCCGCATAATAAACTTCAGGTTTACACCAACAGTGTATCAACTTTTTCTAGAGAAAGTTTTGCCAGACCCGATATATGATAATTAAAATTTTTCCTTATGCTTTTTTATTCCGAATGTCACTTAATTTCATATATTTTTGCATTCAGTTCCGTTTTACAAAGTGTACAGATTGATTTCGAGTTATTTTCGAGCACAGGTCTAAGCCATTTTTTGTATTTCGAATCGTTCTTCCATTCTTTTCTGTAATTTTGAACAAAACTACCGTTTTTGCTCAAAGGAACATCCATGTCATCAATACTGAATTTTTCCTCTCTACTTACACAGTCACATACTGAACGTATTAGTTATTGTACAAACATCTCTTACAATCTTGCATTTGTTAATAAAAAATGGTTACAAAAGTAATGCCTTTCATTCTGTGGTAACCAGAAAATTTCGCTTGACTGCTAGTTAGTGTTAGATTCAGTGCTGTATGTTAGATTTGAGTGCTGGCCGCGAATAGTACCAAATCTAGCACTGAAAGTACTGAGTATATTATTTTACTCTTTGCTGAGTAAGTTGTCAACACTGGGTTAGAGTTAACTCTCGTGACGTCATCATAGTAGCTACTCTACCCTTGCATATTTTAAAAACCAAGTATATTATATAGAAAACCTCATAATATTCTTGATTTAAACCAAATGAACGTAGAGAACTGTCAATGTCAAGCAAGTGTCGTTTTTTTTAGTTATTTTTTATTTTATTATCATTTGAATTTTTCATTTTCATTTCCAGTTTTGTTTAAGTTGTTTGTTGTAGATAACTTTTGTACGTCCTAAATTTAGTATTTTTAGTTAACATGGATGCACATAGACGTCGGCAGGTTTCACTTGCCACTAGTATCAACATCGTGGCTTAAAACTATTCCTGACTCACTCACTAGTAATTTTCACAAATATCATATTAAAATTTGTCATTTCGCAGTCTATATAAAAAGTTAAACGTAACTAATTAAATAAAAATTAATTCTAAACGCCAAATATTTTAGTCACAAAAAATATTTGACTTTAAACTTCACTGAGGTACTCAACACTAAAAAAAAATCTCAGTTCCAATTTATCGAGTTCACGAACATATAACTATAACAATTTTTCATCACAATTTACCATGCATCAAAACCCGTCATAAACTCTCAAGCAAGTGATTTGGTTTCGCTATGGTTTTTAGATATGTATGTAGTCCTAATTTTTTGTGAATTTATTCATTTTTAACCGACTTCAAAAAGGAGGAGGTTCTATGTTCAGCTGAATGTATTTTTTTTTATGTATGTTCACCGATTTACCGATTTTGTTTTTTTTTTTTTTATATATTGATGAATACATACACAGCGTAAACCGAAAAATATATCCGGTTTTTTTGTGAAGTGGACCGGAAGATGATGATTTTACTGTTAACAAACTCGAGAAGATGAAAGTTTGTTAAAATTAATTCGAAAATTCTTCTTCTTTGATCTTGTAACGGTTAGAAATCTAACCTGAAATACTTTTAATAATTTCTTGATTTATTAATTAAGTTTAATATTTGGAAAATAAATGGTAACCCCATTCTCGACGAAGTCGCAATTTTTTGGCACGTCACAGCCGCGTCATCATGTCTCCGTGTCTGCTTTTATCACTTTGGAATTAATTTGTTCAACTTTATCATACCTTAACGACAACTTTATATGTAAACTATAAATTTTGGGCGGTTTTTGATTTAGAGGCTTAAGATGGAACTTTTGAGTCAAGTGTCTAACACGCAGTTTATGTTCACCGCTGCTGCTGTGGCTGTTGTTTTAGTATGTGCAGCACTCGTATTCGTATTCGGGTTCCGCTCAGCAGAACAGCCACAGTTCGATAAGCTGCCCCTGGTTCTCGATGACAGAAAATCGTCCAATAAGAAGAACAAAAAGAAGGACAAGGTGAGTACAAACAATATGTTATGCACTCCCGCCGTTGTCATTCATCAATGCTCATTTTATTTTTAACCTGTAAGCATATGCTCGTTATTCACCGGGACATACAAAATTAAAATTACAAACATCACTCTTATCTACATATGAAGTGCTCTCTTAGATTGTGATTAGTTCTAATTTATAAATCTGTGTCTTCATGAACCCAAGTGATGAGTAAATAGAAACATCAAGTTACTTATTTTTTTTTCTATTTTATTTAATAGAAGTCTTCACCCAACCGCACTGTGACAGATGATGTGAAGACTAAGTCTGAAAGCTCCAAAAAGTCTCCAACCAAGGAGAAGAAGGAGGAAAAGGTGAAAGAAGCAGATAAACCTAAACCCAAGGAGAGAGCAGCTGATCTAAAATCTGTGAAAAAGGAGGCAGCAGCTGATACCAAGAAGGGCAAGAAAAGTAAGGGTGTAGTTGAGGCTGAGAAACCTGCTGACTTTGATGATGGAGGCTGGCAAGAAGTGCCAAAGAAGAGTGACAAAAAGAAAGAGCGAAAGCCGGCTGAAGAGAAGGACAAGAAGAAGGAAAGTCCTGCTAAGAAGAATAAGAAAGTGAAGGATGCTGATGTAGAGGCAGCCCGGCCAGTGGAGGAGCCTCTAGAGGAGACAATCAAGGTTATCAGTGCTGAGGGACCACAGGTGGACGAGGATGCAGCCCGGGCACTGCAGGCTCAAGTGGAGGAGCTCCAGCGTGTGCTGAAAGAGGTAACTTTAAGAAATAACAACAATTTATTGCTGTTGTAGGAATTTTACTTGTCTAGATAGCAGCATAACTAATTTATTAATGTTTTACTGTTACAATATTAAAATAAGTTTTAGTTTATTTCTTTATTGGATGTGGATGTAGTTGGTTTCCAGAGGTCAAATAGTGAACATAGTTCAATATATTCACATTAAATATTCATTTTCGGGCCAGATATGTTCTTTTGAAAAATTAATCATGTTTAATGTGCCACAGCTTGGCCATTAGTTGTATTTTTTAGTTTATTCATTGTTGCAAGATTCCAGGAAGTGTTAGCTGAAGTAGTAACTACTGTTTGTTTAATTAATGTGTCTTTAGGTGGTTATGTCTAAATTCTAAACTATTTTGCCAATAAGACAGTTTTATAGAAATAAAAAAAATTATATTGTTACAATCTACAACATAATAAACCATCTACGTTCCATCCCATAAATAAAGCCATATAAAAGCATCTTTACCTTTTTAGTTGTTCTAAAAATCTAAGAGACTTTCCACAGATTTAACTAACAATTTATTCATTGACTAACTAGGCAGAGCGTCGCGACCAAGCTGCTCTGGGTAGCGCCGAGGATGAAGAATCCCCAGAAGTAGAGGAGCTGACTGATGTAAAGGATCTCAGGAGCAACAAGAAGAAGGAAAATAAAGAGAAGCAGATCAGGAAGAAATCTGTAGAGGTGAGATATTTTTTTGACATGTGTGTGTGTGTGTCAAACTTGTGTCCTTCTACATTATCTTGCACAGAAAGCACACATGACAATTGTTTAAACTTTAACTAGTTTTGATGCAAGATGATATAACAGCAAAATTTTTACATTGCATGTTTACTTATATATATTCCCATTTCAGTATTTAATATTATGAATGCTGAATTGGCAATCATAATTATGTTATGACCCCATTGTTAGTAATGATTTTGGTTCAAGGTAACATGACACTTTTTTTTATAAATCTAAGAACCAAATTATTATGATTTTTATATAAAAGTAAATGAACATTTTACTTTTACAAATTAATATGAGAATATATATTATATATATTATGTTCTTTATTGTACACAAAAACTTAACATAGTACATATACAGTGGTTACAATTTATGTACAAAGTCGAGCTTCACTCAACAACGAGTTTTCTCCCAGCAAACCTTTGAGTGATAGAAAGAGATCACATACAATAGGAGATAATGTGGATCATGCTCAAAATTATTTTCAAATTTTTAAAGATTTGTCTCACACTGCTTATAGTTTCATAAGTAAAATGTTTGTTTCAGATTTCTGCAGCTAAGACTGTGCCGAAGCAAGAGTCAGTAGAGAAGGACACCTCTGACTCTGAGAAACCAGACAACCAAAATGCATTGGCCTTTGACGAGTTAGGAGGTGAGTTTATAAATATATTTCAAGGAGTTACCTGACAAATATGTGAAGCTAGAAAAAGTACCAATAATGTACTGACCTCATATTACTGCCTGCCAGGCCTACGCGAACTCTATTTTAGGATTCCGCTACCCTAAATGGAAGATGAAGTTGAGAAATTAATTGTGAAAGAAATTTTTCTATTATAATTTCTCACTGTCACCCAGGGCAACAGAGAAACTGGTTTTGTATGTACACTCTGATTATATTGTGTGTAGTAATGGCATGAAAAGTATTTACTTACATAATCATTATGTAACAGCTTACTCAATAATGCTTTATTTGTTACAGACACTTGGTCTGACGCGAAAGTGTCCAAAAAGAGCAAAAAGAAGGTTCGCAAAGACCAGTGAGGGGTGAGTCGTAGACACAGGGTCCAGCCGGGCGCTCCGCCCCGTTGCTAGCTCAATGCCACTCACACCTGATAAAATTATCTACCTGCTGCTGCTACATACTCGAAGTGAACATACTATTCTGTTGCCATTCATATAAACCTTAATTTAAAAGTCTAAATTACCACTCAGTTCAGGGTTGTAGTTTTACAGGGTGTGAAAGTTGTTTATATTTAAGTTTTAATACCTTAACTTTCTTACACATTCAGTTAACTTTCGTCCATGTTTTTAGTTTCATATTTTATTGTACATTTAGCTCGTTGACTTTGTTTTTCATAATAATTTAATTATTGTTTTCAATAAATAGAGCATAATATTTTTTTTTTATGAGTCATAATTTCTTTATGTATTTCGAGAACTTTAATGTGAATTTTGGGAATCTGCAATATGTTGCGTGTTTATATACTTTGTTATTGTGTAAGGAATGCGAATTCGCAAATTCGCAAATATGATGGGGCTCGTATTCTGACGAAAAATAGTTGTTACCTGCGCGCGCGATTACTTCCAAACAGACATATGGTTTCCAAAATCGGATTAACAACGAAACTATACCGTGTATGTGTTAGGTTACCGGACAGCCTTACCGTGATTTAATATTTGTTGTCTCAAGTAATCTAGTACTTTTCTTATTTTCTCTTTACGAATTTCTGTACCTTCATGTTGGAATATATTTCTCAATGTGACTTACTCCGATCGCGCGCGTGTATTGTATTTCCATACCTAACGTAGTTCTATAATAAACCTCTAGTTGTAGAACTGTATATCCGGTAATATTATATTTGAGATCTTCTGGTGCTTGTAGTAAATAAGTCTCTTTTCTCCTATCATTCCATTTGTGTGCATTTCACCTTCAGATTAATAGATGTCCGTAGATGTCATTCCTGCTAACGTTTTTATTGTTACTTATATTACTTTGATAAAGTCATTTTGTTAATGTAATTTAGTTGAAAACCAACTAATTGTTTTATATCAATAATCAGTGTTGTGATTTACCCATGACAAGATATGTGATGAGACCTGAAATTGGACCAATCCGACTTAATACGCGGTTTTACGTCGTAATGTCTTCAATAATTATATATAAATTTTAAATGATTGATTGGTTTTATGTTTTTGCATTGTAGTTGCGTAATATAATGATAAAACTATATTCCGTTTATATGCACATTTAGATTAGATAGACTTGTGGATATTTTCCGTCCGGACACATAATTGTGCTTGTTTTAAAGCTTGGCACATAAAATATAAATTTTATTCCTTTATCAATATATTTCAAATGAATCAATACTACATATCCATGTTTCTAAGGTTAAAGTTAATATTATATCCTATTGTAAAATATCTTGAAGCAGTCATCGTTTGTTACAACAGTAACAATTACTTACTATTTTATTGCAGATTCCTATTTTGTAAACCTAGTTTTAAGAATAATTCTAGGATAGCGCCGCTAAACAATCATTTTAAAATTTGAAATGTCTTTGAATACAAATAATTTATTATTATTAAATAATAGGGTAAAATGCGAGATTGTTTCAACATAATGTTTAGATATAGCTGCTAACAAAGACAAAAAACCTGAGTAAACACATGAATAATACTATCCCACTACTAGTTATTTGTCTTGAACATCGGCTGTGAAATGTTTTATTGGCACATACAGCGTGTATGACGTTATGCCGATGTATCTGATTTAAAATATCTACTACATACTAATGTAACTCTCGCGTATGATCTTTGTATCTCCATTTCACCTACCTATAATTTATTTATTTTGCATGTTCTTGATATTACTTTGTGATATCTACTAGTGCCAGGGCAAGGGTCTGTAGTATTTTCGTTGCGATAGTTAGCGATAGTGTTCTGACTACGACTGCTCTGATAGAGCACTTAAGTTCTACCATCAATTTTGTTGTTTTTTAGATAAGCATATCGTAGGAGATTTTTTTCCAGTTGTGGTTCCATATCTTTTTGCGTTTCCTTATAGTCTAATTCTGTACTTAGGGCCTACATTTATAAGAATTTATCATCTAGTGAACTGTCGAAGATGAATTAAATTCGTATATCGATATAGGTTTAATGATGTAAAAGATATTTTTGGCTTCATATTCATATGTAGTTTGTAGTGACGGGTTCCCGCGCCTGCGCAAGCCAGGTGTGGACAATGCCAACGTATAGAGACATTGTATCTTGATAATGTTGTTGTTTTATAGGCTCTAAAGTAATTAATATAATGAATGTGTAATATAAATATTTTTTTAAAATCAATAAAGAGTGATATTAATATAATTGTATTATTTTTATACCCTGCTCACTCACTAATCATGGACCAAATACCTATATTTTGTTATAAATCTGTAAATGAACATGACATGGGTTACATGGTTGGGTTTGTGATATGGGATTATTTAGGAAGGAGTCAGACAGAAAATTAAAATATCCAATAGTGCTTCACATAATAATCGTATAATAAAATTACCAGTACAAAATTGAGATTCACAGTACTCGTATGTAAGTATAATAGGTACAACATTATCTTAAGCTAGCATCTATGTTAACTCGAATGAAAATATAAAAATGTGATTCATATCGACTAGGGCACAATAGGCGTAGGTGAAGATTATCTAATCTGCATATAAATTATCATACCAGTCAGTCACCTTATTAGTTATCTTATGAAGATGTAAAAAGTTAAGTGAGTGGACATTTGGAAGAATATATTATCTAGACATTAGAGATAGTGCGAGTATATAAGAGTTATCCACGAATCTTGAAACTTGGCCATAAGGTTGACAATAGAATGAAATAAAGGCGGCAACAACCGAAATACTTGTGTTCACCGGACGCTGGATTTCTAAAATTTGTAGGTGTGATAGGTGATGCGATCTAATTCAATAACTATATTGATGTCATGGCCAGATCTTAGACATTGATTACTTCATGATATGGCCAAGTAAAACTGGCCAGATCTTTTTAAATGTGTTTGATGATATTTCAATCCTCGTTTGGCCTACTATCTTTAGACCTTTTATTACCATAGAAATCCTACATCAATGATATGGCCAAACTAGGATATACATATCATCAAAAGTTAACGTTTAAACGATCTGCCCCCCTAGCCAAGTTGCAAACGATAAACGTGAACGCTTAGTAATCTCCAATAGATTTTCAACTTTATACCTAAGAGCATAAAGTTGAAAATCTATTAAAGACTACTGAGCGTTAGCGACCGGAACGAACGAAAACACTATGTAATCTTCAATAGATTTTCAACTTTATATCCAATAACATAAAGTTGAAAATCTATTAAAGACTACTGAGAGTTTACGTTTATCGTTTGTGACTTGGCTAGGGGGGCTGGCCAGTTTTAGTTGGCCATATCATGAAGTGATCAATTCTAAGATCTGGCCATGACATTGAAATAATAAACCCGCCTCTATCACAATCATAAATTACGTTTTAGTTTGAGGCGGTTATTTACGGTAATGCCGTTGGTCCCGAATGTATGAAAACAATATATTTTCATTAATCTATTGAGTAGCGTAATTAGAGACACAATAGAAAGACAATTACGTTCGAACGCCGGCGTTCGCTCGGGGTTTAATGAATCTGATTTTCTGTTATACTGACTTGATAGGTAGATAATTGTGTGACACACAATGGTAATGCATTTAATTTTGGCAGTTCCAAAATTATATTTGATAGAAATGACCAGTGGCGTAGCTACCGCCGCATTAGCCGTAGGTATCAATGATACGAGGCTCCCAAGCTGCACGGCCCCCGTGTAAAAATTCGTCCCATGTTATCCACAACATTCAATTCTCTTATTGATGAGAGGTGCGCAGTTAATTACCTAATAATTAGTAAATGATAGGATGTTACACTTTTATAGCTCGCTTCGTTCGGTCTAGCAGAAAAGACAGGTTAAGTTTTTATTGTTATCTTTTACAGAATAAAGATAAAAATAAAAACTCGAACCTGTCTTTTATTCTAAAATACTCCAATAAACAATGCTCATCGGTCTGTCTTATTACACAATGACATATGGACCAAATCTATCTCGTGGCCTACCGTGATGTGATTCTGTTTCGACTCTCGAGTCTCTGTGCTAGTTGGGGGCCTACATTGTAAAAAAACACCTCGATAACTTTTGATATGGGGCCCCTTTGGGATTAGCTACCCCACTGGAAATGATTGTTTCGTGAAGACGAAGTCTAGCAAATATTACTTCGAGATTTTGGTACCTAGTATAAAAATAACCAAACATTATGATTTTGCCTGTATTTTTTACCTTTTCTCAGATGTTTGTTTCAAGCGGTTTATTCGCCTCGTGTCTACGTGTGAAATTAATACAGGCAAAATAAATCTGGGATGCAGTACAACCAAAAGTCGCAGAGGATATCGCGTAGGTAAGTCAAAATTATTGTTTATTTACGAGTATACCTATTAATTATGTATATTAAAAACATGGAGGTATGTAGCTGGCGATTCAGTCACCTGCAATCGTTAAAGGGGTGATCCTTCTGAAGGAATTATTGCACAGCTCGTAAGATTTATAGCTTCAGAGGGATAGGTACTCCAAGGTAGCCCGCAAAATTCAAGTTTTGTTGCATTTTTAACCGACTTCAAAAAAAGGAGGAGGTTATCAATTCGGTTGTTTTTTTTTATCATTTTTTTTTTATGTTTATTACCACAGAACTGCGTCGTTTATGGACCGATTTGCAAAATTTTTTTTCCCTTTATAGGATATGCTTCCAGATTGGTCCCATTTTTTTCAAAATCCAGATCTGATGATGGAATCCATGAGGAATCGAGGGAACTCCTCAAAAGTATAGGCAACCCTATGGTAATTTTAGTATTTTCATCAAGAACTTAAGCATTTACAGTCAAAAAGTAACATTTGATGAAGTGGAACTGATGAAGAAGACTAGAAATGGTCAACGGAACTTCATACTCAAATAGATATCACAATGAAGATATAGATGCGACTATGACAATACAAATAAATGAATGATTCTGAATAGTTACGTTGAAAATGGTATCATCGAAGTGATCTGATGATGATGATGGAGCCGGAAGGTAGGCACTGGAACTCCGTAATTAATCAATGTAACCTAGCCGTGTTTGGACTTATTAGAATTGTCATGAGATGCACTTTGGCTATAAGGTACTATCGAACTGATCTGATGATGGAGCCGGAAGGTAGGCACAGGAACTCCGTAATTAATCAATGTATCCTAGCCGTGTTTGGGCTTATTAGAATTGTCGTGAGATGCTCTTTGGCTATAAGATACTATCGAACTGATCTGATGATGGAGCCGGAAGGAGGAAGGTAGACACAGGAACTTTATAATAAAACAATGTAACCTAGCAGTATTTGGGTTAATTGGAATTGTCATGAGAAATAGGCACTCTGTTTATAAGTGTACCTATCGCAACTAAAAAGTGTGAAATAAAAACTTTTTACAAAAAAAAAAAAACCGACTTCACTAAAAAAAAACACTAAAAGGATCAAA
This sequence comes from Mythimna impura, assembly GCA_905147345.3. Taxonomy (NCBI): domain Eukaryota; kingdom Metazoa; phylum Arthropoda; class Insecta; order Lepidoptera; family Noctuidae; genus Mythimna; species Mythimna impura. The sequence goes on along the minus strand of LR990357.1, from coordinate 12,037,813 downwards.
ATAACTTTAATTTCGGAAGTCGGTGTTAAATAAGAAACAAACAATATCGAGAAACACCGACTTCCGAAATTAAAGTTATTTTGATCCTTTTAGTGTTTTTTTTAGTGAAGTCGGTTATTTTGTAGGACAGTGTCAAGTTGTATGTTAATTAAAATATGATTGGCGGCTGTAATATGTATTTATTTAGGGAATTATTAAAAGCATCTCTCTCAATTCACCTTGCCCTATTGAATAGCTTTTTATGAAAAAGTCATTGATGACTTTAATAGCTAGCTAAAATTCAGTAAATAAATACGTAGGTACCTAGATATTACGGCTGCAAATCACATTTTAATCAACATACCCATACAACTTTGAAATAAAAAAACTTGAATTTCGCGGTCTATTATCACTATGACGTGAAGAAACGCCCTCTTAAACGAAGCCGATGACTAAAACAATAGCCTGATAAATTGTGTAAAGAGTAGGATAGAAAAGTTAAAGTTCTGAATCGCTTTTGGCTCCAGACTTATTCCTGTGCCCCTTGTTTAGTTCGGGGGCAGCGCTTTTGCTACGTGCTTTACGTTTTGAACGCTTCCGAAGTTTCTTCATCTTGCCGACACCCTGTGCCGGTGCAGCTTGCGCCCGCGCTGTTTTTGTTTCGATTTCCACTTTCATCCGCGCGAACATGTCGTAGTTTGTTATAGCGCACTGTTTACCTAGAAAATGGAAAATAAATTGTTATAAGAATTTGGTGAACAAAAAGATCTTATGCTGCATACTCGTATATACACTTGAGATGGTCTAGGGTAGTACGGAGTTTCAGCAGAATACGACACTAGCTTGTAGTTTTGTTACCACTGAAGTGCGGTTGATTTTACCTACCCCATAACTTAATTCCCCGATTTCTGATTTAAGGATTTGAATTTGAATATTTCTAAACCTCTACTTTTGCCTCAAAACCGGCCCAATATGTATTAAGTAATATTTAGGTATCATTAAAGTAAGAAAATAACTGTGGCAGAATCGCATATTTAAATCTAGACACAATGGGAAATGGGTCTCGAGATAATATGATAATTACCTACAAGATCGTAAAAAAACAAAATCGAAAACACCGGACCCAGGTTTCCCAATCCGAGTGTATAGGTACCTATATAAACCTATGCTGAGAAGATAGCTGATGACCAACGCACAAGCATGCACATTAGTAAAGTAATGACATCGTCACCGGAAAGCCAATACTACTTAAACGCCAAAAGGCCATTTTACAGTAGAGACATTTAAAGTTTTTTTTTATACAAAACCATGGCTAACTTTTTTTCTAATTTAGTAATCGAAATACAGTAAAGGCAAAAAATAATTGTGACACTATTATCTACGTACTGGAATCGAGATATTCTGCATATTTAATGTAATTCAGGAGATAGCTGTCACTTAAGTACATATGCTCTGTACTCTTCTTAAGGAGAAAGTACTTATCTTCATAATATTTTTTAAGTGCGGTTGTCGAAAAGTACTGACAAGTCAAGTCCTTTGAAATGTATGAAATGAAAAAGTACTAACACGCATTACGGGTTGATGTAGTCACAGGATTAAAGTACTTAAACGTTATAATAATGTCTTAAGACCGTACAGAAAAACGATGTATAGCATTAAAAGTTGATACCATTGTAATGCCAAAAAGACTTATGTAAAAGATATATAATTTAAATTTAAATATAATATTCTTATCGGACATAGACAGCAATAAGTAAGTGCTAACAATGGTACTAGCGGCGAATAAAATAAATGAGAATACTATTGTAATTCCTAATTTGAATTCGACTGCATCTTTTTACTATATTGGTTGAAAAAGGAAAATATAAATAAATACAGCTTGCTTAGTAATCACTTTTAATGAAAAATTTAAAAAAAAATGTTGACAGTTTTCTTGTCAGTCTTAAAACTTGATTGCTTATAGCAAAAGTCACGCAACACACTACGAATAATAAACGCAACACAGTTTTATTATTAATCTAAATACAATATCATGTATTGGGTAACAGTTCGGCGCAATTTTCGAAGAGATCAAATTGATTAGGTCTTGTAGATTTTGAATACCTGTGTATCATATATCGCGTCGATGCTTAAGACTTTGAAGCCTCGACTCAACGAGTGCATCATTGCCAATGATCCTCCTGGCTCGCCTCTCAATTGCCTCAAGTGCATCAAGCTGGTATCGGGCAGATCCATCCCAAAGATGAGAGCAGTACTCCATACACGATCGAACTTGCCCTTGATAAAGTTTTAGCAGCTGTTTCGGCGTGAAGTACTGTTTGACCTTCGCGAGGATTCCCAGCTTTTTTTCTGCCAGTTGAGCCTTTGCTTCAATGTATGGCCCAAAGTTGAGAGTTGACGTCAGCGTAACACCAAGAAGATCAAGATGGTCGGTTATCGGCAAGGTTACGCCCCGGAAAGTTGGAGCAGGGCTAAATTGGTTCCTTTTAGCGGAAAATAGACACGCCTGGGTTTTAGCAGCATTGAACTTGACCAAATTAGCATCGTCCCATTCAGAGACTGCCTCCAAGGACAAGTCCAAGCGCTCGACCATAGCCTCTCGGAGAGACTGGATCTGTGACCCACTAGCTTGCGCGCTGGATATGTAACTCTCAGCAGCAGTGCTGTCGTCTGCATACCCAAAGGTACCGGGCTTAAGCAGATCATTTATGTGTAGCAAGAACAATGTTGCCGAGAACACTGACCCCTGAGGAACCCCGAAGTTAATGGCCATTTGACCGAACGAGCAGCCATCGATGACCACTCGGATGGACCGGTTACTCAGGAAGTCTGCAATCCAAGCACACAAACCAGCAGGCAAACCGAAAGAAGGAAGCTTACTAATAATGCTTTCGTGCCAGACCCTATCAAAAGCCTTCGAGATATCGAGGGAGACGGCAAGCGCTTCCCCGTGTTTCTCGATGGCCTCACTCCAGATGTGGATGGCATACGCTAGAAGATTACCAGTTGACCGATTTCGGCGAATGCCGTATTGTCGGTCACTTAGGATGTCATTAGCTTCTAGGTATGCCAGGAGTTTAGTGTTGAGTACACGTTCCATAGTCTTACAGACAATGGACGTTACTGAGATTGGCCTGTAATTAGCTGGGTCAGCCCGACTACCCTTTTTGGGCACGGGCTGTACGTTAGCTTGCTTCCATGCAATCGGCACTTTTCCAGCCTCAAGTGAAAGCCTAAATAGGCGTGTCAGGATCGGAGACAGTTCAGGCGCACACGTTCTCAGAACAATTGCCGGTATCCCGTCTAGACCGCTAGCCTTGTTCACGTCAAAGTTACGCAGCACCCTACGGACGTCCTTCTGATGGATGCAAATATCCGACATACTCGTTTCGCAACCATCAGGATTAACAGGGGGCCGCGTGTCACCAGGATCTAGACGCGAAGATTCCGCGAAGAGTGAGGCAAACAAGTTTGCTTTCTCCTCAGCGGTATGGGCCAGCGACCCGTCGGGTTTCAGTAGTGGCGGTAGTGAGGGACGGCAGAAGTTCAATTCAACCGACTTAGCCAGGGACCAAAACGCCTTACTACCAGCAGGGTATGAAGCAAGTTTGTTCCTGATGCGGCTAATGTGATCGAACTGAGACCTCCGCATCACCTTCTTGCAAGACTTGGCAGCTCTGTTGACGGCTCTCTTCTTCTGACTCACGTCACTCGCCTTGTGCATACGAGCGTCGGCCCATGCCTGGTATGCGGTGTGCTTAAGTGCGTTAGCACGATCACACTCCGCACCAAACCAAGGGCGAGCCTGGTCATACATTGTTACGTCAGAGAATGGAATATAGTACTCCATCCCCCGCCGCAACACATCTGTCACAGCATCTGCGCACGACGATGGATCATCCGAAGAAAAGCAAGTAGGCTGCCAAGGATAACATGCGAAGAAAGATCGCATGCCATCCCAATCTGCTGACCTATATCGCCAAACCCGCATGGTGTCTCTAGAGCAGGGATCGGGCGGAGAGTAGACTGATATAGATTTCACCAGACAGTGGTCGGAACTACCTAACGGTGATGATATCGACACTGAATAGCGGTCTGGATCTGTTGTCAGCAGTAGGTCCAAGCAGTTGGCCGTGTGCGAATCAACATCCGGCACCCTCGTAGCTCCCTAGACCAGCTAGGTGAGATTTAACGCTAGCGCAACCTTTCGCGTCTCTCGACCATCATGGTCTGTGCACTGATATGTGAAAAGCCACTCCTAATGGTGGGCATTAAAATCCCCCAGTAACCCCAGTTGTGCGGAAGGGTACCTCTGCTGAGTCGCATCCGCCGCCTCACTAAGGTACTGTGTGAGCCTGGTCGTCTCGTGATCACCACTGTGCGAACGGTAGACACAAGCATAGATAATTTTATCCATGCCTGTGTCCACCAGAGCCCAAAGCGTTGAGAACCTTGGAATCTTCAAGGTTGCAGAGACGCCGATAGCAGATGTCGTCCCTGGCGTACAAACACACCAGCGTGTGATTTAAAATTATGCTCCAGTGTAAACCCTGGGTAAGACAGGTATGACACGTCTGACGGACTTCTTATCTGCGTCTCCGAAAGAAAAAAGAGGGAAGATTTTTCAGTCTCCAGGTAATGATGGACTGCTGCGAGATTGGAGTGCAGACCTCTAATATTGCTGAGGTGCACTTTAAGTGAGTGGAGTGCAGTCGCTGTTTTACTTTTCTCTTTTTCAACAAGGTAGGAGAGGAAGTGAAATGGAGTCCCATGCTGCTTACCTTCAGTCACGCACTGGCAGGACAGCATCATTGGGGTACTAGTCTGGAGACTGCGGGGACGCCCGAGCTCCCCCGGAAATGACCATCGGGCCCTCTCATCTGGTCGCCAACCAGCACGATGGTGCATTCCGGGATTTTTCGTCAGTTGGTGGGGCAGCCTTTCATGTGTGGCTAGCACATTACTTGGGCCCCCAACTAACTGCGGTTGGCCAGCGGTGCACCGTGCCTCGGATCCCGCTACCCTCCGTGACTAGTCTCCCGATACGTCAATACCAGCGCGGGTCCGGCTGGTCTGCATACATTAGAACCGCCACTTCGACCCAACTCCTCTAAATTGGCTACACTAGGCATCGTACCGGAACACGGCTAGGCCGTTTGGCGGTACGTCTTTGCCCAGTGGGTGGTCACAAGCCGTCAGTCGAAACCTACCACCAGTTAATGTCACCTGATTAGCACCACCCAGGGACCACGTGTAGGGCCTAGCTATGGGTATTCTCCTACGGACGCGGGTGACTCAGCCCCCTAACTTGTTAACTGTTTGCTGCGGGAACTTCATTCACGCGTCACTCTTTTGTCACTGCGGGGATCCGACTACAAGCAAAAGCAAGGTCGACTCATCGACTGAACCGCCTACAACTCGCGCGCGAAATATAAATTATAAGTACTCAACGAATCGTAATCAAAACAAAATTTTATTTTAAAAGACTTAACTGAATATTTTTTGTACGTGTTTCACACATTTAAATGCTAAACAAACTATTAATATTTTGTCGAGTAAAATAGTCCATGCTTAATATAATAATTATTCGATTTCATTGAACGTAAAACATTCTAAATAGACACTCTAATACTTAGGTATGAAAAGCAAAGTTACTAAAACCGTTCCCTCTCAGAAAACTGCGAAGACAAAATATACTAACGCGCCATGCTCATCAATTCTTACGTAAAGCAAAATTACTTAGCTGCATATCAACTCATATTTACGGTCGGCAAAAAAATACTAAAGCGACATCAATGACTCAAACTACAATATTTTGAGTTGCTGAACAAAGTTAAAGTGGCTGATGTCAGTATAGAAAAATACTAAACTGACAACGGCTAAAATATAATCATAACTTGCATTACGTAAGTATTTATTAAAACATCAAAATTATGATAAATACCATACTTTTGCAGTGCTTAAGCGCCAAAAAAATGCTCAGATTATTACGAAATCCCGACTAATCGACGCAGCAAAAAAAATCCAATCCAACGATATATATAACTCATTTTGGTCAAAATGGCGCTTAAGTAGTATTGGCTTTCCGGTGACGACATCATTTCACAATCAGCCAATAATATCTCCACAACTTTGACACTGGTATCCTCTTTACCAAAGTCCCTCTTGCAGAGTGGATATCGGAAGAGGGTCGTCTTGTCTTACCGTTGCAGTATTCTTCACCGCACTCGGCACAAGATATGATTCTCGTCTCGGTGACCCCCGCGCGGTTTTTCGTTTTTCGGAACATACTGTTCTTAGCGTAATCCCTTTTGTCTTTTGCTTTAGTTTTCAGTTCGGACTTGCCTAGTTCTACCAACCTGAAAATATTCATATATTGAAAATGAAATGAAAACCGAACGGCGCCGTGGCCAACTACTGCTGAAGAATACAATAAACTACGCAGAGAATATCAGATTGAAAGTAGACTTCCAGGGCCTAGTAATAATATACTAGCTTCTACATGCGGTTTCGCCCGCGTGAAAGTAAAAAATATATAACTATACTATGTCACTCTGTGATAAAGAAGGATTCTACTGGTGAAAGAATTTTTAAAAGCAGTCCAGTAGTCCAAATACTAAAAGAAGATTGTTCAACCTAACCTGGGGTGCATTACTATCCAATGATAAATGATCACTACAAAACAAACCTGTTAAAGAATTCTTCGTCCATCTTCAACTTAGGCCTGATAGAAGTAAGCATCCGCCACTCAATGGGAACAATACACAACTCTTCAAACTTCAGCCCTTTCATTTCTGCTGGTATGGGATCCATGAATGTGAAATGTTTTTCTTCATATCCTCTGGTCCCTAATGTTTCGTAAGCTTTTATTTCTTTCTTTGGTGTCTTGGTTTTATTGTCTTCTTTGATTTTTACGTCTTCTGATCTTACCTGATGAATTTCATTTTAAATATTTGTAAATAAATGAGTGTCGTCACAGTTCTCTTATAACGCAACAGTTACCTTCTCTGGTCGAGTTTTGAAGTCCGGCACTTTATCTAAAACTGCTCTATATTCTTCGGCAGTGTTTATCACAGTTTTAGACAAATCCAACATAGGAGCTTCATCCTTCTTTTTATCGAATAGTTCGTCTATTTTAGACATATTTGCTAAGATATAGTGTGTGAAGTACAGCTAACTTGATACTATGGGAGTATCGATTCAACTGATGTCGCGCCAACTTGGAAACCGTTGAATCGATAGCTTCTCTTAAGTAACCTAATTTTCCACTACGTGTTGCATGACTAGCCATATTGTGTTATTTCCGTAAGGAAACGTAAATCTAAAATTTGGTTTTTACAAAGTTTTCTCGATCTTCATGTTTATCAAAAAGTTCTCTTTTGGCAATATTTATTTGGTCTATTATTTTCTTTCGGTTTTCAACATCGAACAAATTAGATTTACCATTTCTTTCGTTATCGTCATCTATCCACAATTTTCTATTTCCATATTTATCGTTGATGAACTTCTGGGATAGGGTCATTCTTTTCGTTGGTGACGTTTTGGGTGATTTTTTATTTTCAGTCATTTCATTGGCTGTTAATTGTCCCAAAGGGTTGAAATCTGATTGTAAATTGTTTATCGAATCGGATATATTGATAGATTTAGATAAATTATTATCTTGACTAGACCGTTTACTTCTCCAATAAGATTGACTTAATGAGTTGCGTTGTTTATTACCATTTTCGATTGTTTTATCAGACCTTGTTGGTGGACTTGGAGAACGACTATCTTCACTAGAATGTGATAAATATTGTCTCGCTTGCGGTCTATATTTTTGTCGCATTTTTCTTTTTTGGCTATAAAATGGGTCTTTCTCACTTTGTTTTTTGTACTGCGCTGCAGGTCTGTTAACGCCCCATTTCGGTCGATTTTCCAAATCTTTCTTGTATCTCTCCTCTGATCGGAAACGTCTATCTTTTTTCAGTGTGTTATGAAGACTATCCTGTGGTGCATTTTCATCAATGTTTGGATAATCTTTGTCTATATATCTTTCAGGTTCGTCGGTTTCTATAATTTTGTCGGTCGTTGTTTTAAATATTGAATCAGTTTGAGTTGCTGCGTCTTTCATTCTCAATGTTCGATATTTGTTTGGTGTCAATAGTTTTCCGAAGTCTGTTAATTCATTCGTATTGTTCAAAGAATTTAATGATACACTATACAAATTATTGGCCACATTCTGGGGAACTAATACCGCTAGTTGTATATTATTTGGCTGTGTGTTTATTACTTCATTGGTCCCATTTAACCCAATGGGCACGATGTTAAACTGTCCATCCGCTAAAGCTAATGGAGGCACGCTATGAATAAACAAATTAAGATTCCCGGGACCTACTGATCTAGGAGAATTAAACTCCGTTGTTTGATGAGAATTACAATCTCTTTTCTGGCTTTTTGCGGAATGGATATCGTATGTTCTACTCGTTTTAGTTGGACTTGTCGGTTCCACACGAGGCGTTGTTTCAGCCACTGGCGTTTCTTCTACTTTTGGTTTTGGAACATTTTCCACATTCGAATTATTATTTGAGTTAGCGTTTCTCTTGTGGAAGCTAAACCTCTTTTCTTTTTCTAGCTTGGCCTTCCTTTCAGCGTCTTCCAAAGCTCTCTTTAATGTGTCTAATTTCTTTTGCTCCATCATTTGTTTCTCTTCTAATTTTCTTCTCTCATCTTCTAGTCTTTGCCTGTCTTCTTCTTGTTGTCTCTGTATGCGTAATTCTTCTAGCCTTTCTTCTCTTAATTGTCGTTCCCTGTCTTCTTGACGTCGTTTCTCCCTGTCTTCTAACTGATTTAGTATTGCTGATTGCAATTCTAAAGCTTTCAAACGTTTATTTTCTCGCTGAGCCTTAATTTCAGGCTCTATTGGGACGTTTTGTCCTCTTAAAAATGTTCTGAAATGTACGTAAACATCAATAATGTTATTCTTATTATGTTGATAAATGATATTACTTTATGGTCTCTAATACTACTAACCTTCCTTCATCGCTCCCGTTGCAGGATGATCTGTCGCAGTCTACCCCAGTACTATTGCTCGAGCTTCTTTGATCTATGACTAGGACCTCAGCTGTGTTTTCGATCATATTTAACCCTCGTTCCACCCATGACGGTGTACCTTTCTTTTGATTTGGCATCTGTTTATAAAATAAAACGTTATTACAGTTATTTATATCAATAAGCCATTACATAATAGGGATCTGTCCCATTAGTGATTCGATTCTTAATTAGGCTATTAATATTCCGATTCTCCTACTTATTTCTTGTAAGCACGAAACCGCTCGCTTAGTAAACTTAACCTGCATTAGAACTTGACACCTGAGGCTCAACAAGGATTTTGGTTTTGTTGAAAGGCTCTTATTGCAAGATAGCGTAATGCCATCATCATCATAACAAATACTGTGACTATTATAGGAGCAATGAATCGGAATGGCTATTACTAAAAAGTGTTAGATCATTTAGCTACCTGGGGCAGTCTAGCGTTAGGAGCCGTGGGTTCCCAAAGCCGTCCAGTGGCAACGCCGCGGTCACCCCACCGCAGCCGCCCCTCTTCAGACGTCCTAGGGCTCCGAGCTGACCACGCCCCATCTGACATCCCTGACTTACAGCCGCTGGAGTCCCTGTTCCTACAACGAATCTTATATTAGTACAAGCCTTTTATGGGTTGCACACATGTGCAATTGAAGTGAATATACGTAGTCTGTCAGTGGACGAAAAGGATTAGAAAGTCGTATTTTTTAACAAACACTTGTTTAAATTTATTTAAGAGGGAGAAGGAATATTTGTCTTTATTTCAGACGTAAGTATATTGTTTTTGGCCATTTTTGAACGAAGTAGTAACTTGGGCAAAATCACCGCATGTTTGATGAGTCTGTCACATTTAGCCTACATCAGTATTTGCTCTGAGAAGTGTGTTATCTATTTACGAGTATATCATCATCAACAGCTATGGCTAATACAATATAAATTAAATCATCCAGTCCCAATGATTGCTATCAAAACTGGACAATATTTATTTTTGTTAGGGAAGTTACAAACGCTACAATCGCAAACAAAAACTTTTCATTGAACAAAGGCCCCTCGGTCTAAGCTAGTGGAAAATAATTACCTCTATTATTGATAAATAGCAAATTGTTGGGGACGGAATACCTAACGTAGTATTGATTTCACTTGCGCAGGTATGAGATATCTTCACGCTATTCCGTTATAATGAGAGTAAAACTAGTGCGAGTGTCGCTAATGATGAGAGAAGGCGCTGCGTCACCTCTTGTAGATTGCTCTCGAAAAATACTACATAATTAACTATCGAAAGTTTTAAACATAAGTACACAACAATACATATTTGGATTATGTTAAAAGGAGCGTCAGTAGTCTCAGAATTTTTCGCCTGTTACAATATTGTTATGGAATCTGAGCTGGACAGTTAGAATCTCTTCAAATTACTAAGCGTTGTAATTGTGGTAATAGTTGTGAGTTCCATAAGCATGACGAGTTCGCGTGGTCTCGTAATGGACGTTTGACGTAAAAAAAGACAACAAAAAAAGCTCTAGCTTTTACTGAAATTGACACCACTTGTCCAATGAAATTAGACTATAGGGTACAATGCTTTTTTTTTAGACTACGAAGTCTAAAATTACAATCACAACTGTCACAAGAGTATGATAAGGTGTCAAATTATTTTGTACCTGGTAGTAGTCTAGTAGTTTTCCGTTATTTTAACGGATTTAATACATGCGTGTCTAGCAGCGCTAAAAATAAAAAAGTGCACAAATGTTGCAATATATATAAAACAATAAAACGTAAGATAGGCAGTTAAAACGCAACCGCACTGTATCCATAAATTTCCGCATTCAAGGTAATCCAACAATCTCACCTGTCGTCTTTTCCTTCTTGCTGCCACGCCACGACAGGGCTGCGCTTGTTCGCCTCGTGGATCGCTCTGTGCCCGCTTCTGTTCATGTGGTTAAGGGTCTCGCTCCCGTAGCCCGACGTGTCGCCTTCTCCGTCCTCGTCGTAAAATGAGAACCTCTTCGCGCTCGTCATGTTCCGGTTGAGCACATTGTTCTTCCTGTCGTCCTTCACGGATCTCTCCTCAATGTTATGTATCGGCGGCAGGCTGGGGCTTCGCTGACGCTGCACAGGCTCCTGGTACTCATACGACGACTGCTTGTGAAGCTCCAATGTACTCGCAAATTGATTCCGCACTTGTAAACGATTCGTATACCGCTCACCAGAGCCCCAAGGCAGGTAGAGGTGGGACATTTCCTCTGAAACGAACAACAAAATAAATTGTCGTTGGCACTTACTTAATTCTTAAAACTGCCACAATAATTACGTAAACTCAAAAAAAAATTCAAACGTAACAAACACTGAAACTATCTCTAATAGACTACTTTCTATTTTATTTTTATTAGCAAAGAAAACTTGATAACTACCGTCCATGACAACGACCGTCTTTGAATTAACTGTTCAGTTTTTTATTCAGAAAATATAAATGAAAAACCTTCCCCTTTATGTCCAAAGGGTTTTTAGTTTTATCGATAGCGCACGCTGAAAACGTAAGTCATTCATGCGAGCTGGCTGACTGGCTGCATAACATAATGTTATGGTGAGCAAGTGTTGTATACCACCGCAACTTTATTATTAGTGCGGAGGACACGCGACCATTGAAAGGCTTTGGTATTTTTAGTTTATTGTGTCCATAAAAATTGAGGTTTAAAAGTCAATTGCTTTATAGTTATTGCCACGTAATTCAAAGAAGGCACGTTTAAAACATTTAAAGCTTACGTGTTCGTTATGTGCACTTTGAATAAATCAGACTCATTATCGTCATTAGGGTAAGTTCAGTAGTTTAGTATATCATCTACATAATAATATGCAGATGAGCAGATAAGAACGATAACAATTTACTTCCGAGACTTGAACATGTTAAAGTTTCTGCTATTACATAAACGTAGTACTACGGCGGTATAACACTGAAGATCACTTTCGTTTGTTCTTGTGATGTGATATGAAACAATAGCATTGTTCTTATGGCACGTATTTCTATTTACTCTAATAGGTCCATTACCTACTGTTAGCGGTGGCGGCCTACGAATGGGAACGACAATATAAGCACAACTTTACTTATTCAACACACAACACGCAAAGCTTACGAAAACATTTGGAAGAAATATTGTAAGCTTGTTTTAGGGAACCTCCGTAATTATGTTGACTTCAGTTTTGTTTTAAAAAATATACCCTACATAACATTATCAATACAATATTTGCCTACATCATAATTTCTGCAATAACATGTTTAGCAATTATTATTAGTATGTGCCACAACAATGTTATTCTTATTTCCGGAATTGGAACTAAAATAGCAAACGACAAGCCTTACGTAAGGTCAATTGCACGACAGAAGTAACACTTGAACTACGATGACCAGCAAAATAAAAACGGTTTCAATGTCAAATTGTTACTAACAGACGTGGGGCTTACAGTACCGGGTGGACGTGCAATAAGCTAGATGTTACATATTTGTGCCGGAAGCGGTGGAAACATCAACAATTTATGTCCCTAGGAAAATATTTACTTATCCGAAAGCAGGCGGCCAAGGATTTGGGTCATGTAAGCTACAACAATTCGTTGAACTTTAGTGGAAAGTGAAATGTGGCGTTCTTTAGTCACGGCCTGAATAATTCACTATTTAATAAGTACGGATCGATTACAGCTGTTATCCGTTTGACTATTTTTTACGGCGACTGAATCACAGAATAAGAAATGAATCTAAAAACGTTAAAGATGTTTTATGTTTCGATGAGCGACTGCTAAGTAGAGAATAAAGGAAAATAACGGATAGTAAATAAAAACAAGTGTTCTAGCTAGTAATTGTATATTTTGTTAGAGCCGTCACGCTCTCATGAAGCGCAGGCGCAGCCGGGCTCTAGGTATTAGCGAGCAGTGAGTGTTTCTGTTACATTATTTAACGCTAGCACGTCACCCGTCCGATGTAGATTGAAACTGTAATAATCGTTATTGTTTAATGTGCCAGTCACACTACTTCTGTCTAGGAGTTGTAGAAATTCAACGCAAGCAATTACGATTTTCTGCTCTCGTTTTACAAGTTCTATCTATAAGGCATCTAGGCAGGCTCGGTATTAGAGAAGACACATCCATTTTCTTCTAATAATCAAACATTTTTAATTTTCTAAATGTAGGTAGATACGTTCCGTGTTGAGTTTCAGTCGAGCAAATAGGCTTCCAGCATTCTGCTAAAGTCATCATCATCATTTCAGCCGAAAGACGTCCACTGCTGGACATAGGCCTCTCGCAAGCGTCTCCACAGCGACCGATCCTATGCGTCTCGCATCCACCGCACTCCCGCGACTCTCACCAGGTCGTCAGTCCATCTTGTGGGAGGCCTTCCGACGCTGCGCCTTCCGGTGCGCGGTCGCCACTCTAGAACCTTTTGGCCCCATCGACCATCCGTTCTACGAGCAATGTGCCCTGCCCACTGCCACTTTAGTTTGGCGATTCTTCGGGCTATGTCGGCGACCTTGGTTCTCCTGCGGATATCTTCATTCTTTATGCGATCACGCAAGGAAACTCCGAGCATAGCCCTTTCCATTGCCCTTTGGGTGACTGTAAGCCTTCTGATGAGGCCCATTGTAAGCGACCATGTTTCATGTGCCATATGTCATCACTGGCAACACGCACTGGCCATAGACTTTCGTCTTGAGACACTGTGGTATGTTGGCTGAGAAGATACCGCGCAGCTTCCCGAACGCTGCCCAGCCGAGTCGAATTCGACGATTGACCTCTTTCTCAAAGTTAGACCTACCCAACTGCTAAAGTATTATTTAGTAAATCAGATTCACTCAGTTTTTCATCATTGATAGGTTTGTGTTTGTGTGATCAAATGCAAAGTGAAAATCATACAATAACAAGGAGGGATTTTAATATGATACGTATGTAAAAAGGTTTTCATTTTCATTAGGTAATGCATCGGATGTTTTGATTGCATTTACCTTTAGATAGATTTTAATGAAATTGATTCTACGGAAATGTTTAATAAATTCACTATCTCGTCGGAATATCTAACAGAAATTTAATTATTTTTTGGACTTCAGTTGACCTTATGAAAACACCATGATAATGTGAAAGTGGTAGATATGAGTATAGATAGGATGATAGACGTTAGTGATTGAAGCATAAAGTTCTAGTAATCAATACGACTGAAAGCCTAGTGATTACGTCGTGGAGACTAGTTCAATTTGTGGACTGTATTAATGGGGGATTTAAATGTAGGTACGCATATAGGTATTATGTTGAAAACATAAAGGTCATTGGTTCCAGCAACCTTGAATTCAGATTGTGACTGATTGTTTCATCAACTGCCGCCCCCAACATTGTCAATAACAATCGTTTTTTCACTATTGTAATTTGGTAACGCTCCGTTGTCATTTAAAAAGCGAGGAAACAATTTGATGGCTATTCCGCTGTCGTAAACTGAAGTACTTCCTGGCGACGGAAACACTGACGACCTAATTGGAGTTTTAAGTGACTCAATACGGTTAATTTGAAATAAGTAACAATTGCTTTCGTAACACAACAGAATAGGCGCTTAAAGCATAGCACTTAACTTTGGTGTAGGCACATTAATAACCGCTGACCTAGCTTTAGGGCATTAGCCGCGAATTCTTTAATTGCTTGCTTACTGAGCGTGATTTTAAAGCCGTCTCTTACAATATCTGCTAGGTATTATAACAATTTTCCATTTATGTACTTATATAGTTTGTTTTCACCTGCTTATTAAAACGTTACGATTCTATGTCTTCTTAGATAGATTCGTAATGAGATTCAGAAAAATAGCTTTCTCGTAAGTACCTTCTTGCAACAAGTGTTTTTATCGCGAAAATTTTAAGAAAATTGAAATGATCAGGTACTTGTACAATGTTAATACACTTTTTGTTATAACTCGTAAGCCATTGAAAATGTGGAAACTAAATAGATATCGTGTGATACAATTTTTTCAGAAAGTGAAATTGATGTCGTGATTTATGTCCATTTCTAGGCACAATGTATCGAGCGAATCTTACGCGTACCTAATATTTTAAGAATTAAGTGGGTTACTCCAAAATTTTGAAAAGTATAATTGTTATGTTAATACGTACCGTTCTATGTTGTCGCAATCCGTAACAACTAGTTAAACCAACGTGTCTGAAAGTCGCGAATGCTAAATCTCCTTGATGGAATCACGACCGTGAATACGTTTCGAAATGGTTAGGGAGCGTGATGCAGATGCGACTGTGCACCAGCTCGGCGGCGCACTGGCGGCACTGGGCACGCGGCGGGCGTGCAGCACGGGGCGGCACGCGCGGACGCACCACTACGAGTACGCACCTCTCTCCCTCGCCCACTGCTGCTTCTTCTGCTGGACGAGCGACGCCGGCTTGCTCACTGACAGCATCGCACCGCACTATTCATTACACTTTCTAATGCCCCGTATTGCACACACGTTGCGATTCGTACTACCACAGCGCAGTTACGGTGCACCAGCTAATGAGTGCTTTTTAAAAACGGACGCTCGCGCATTGCCGCTGCCGGCGAGCGCGCGTCGCGGTTCGCTTCGCGCGTGCACTCATTGTCCGCGGCTGCTGGACCCGCACTACCGACACGATTCAATCACCAGGCAGACAGTTTTTTTTAAATTAACGGCACCAACACGCACTCATTAACAATCCATATCGGAGCAATCACAATAAACGCGATCGTATAAGGGTCAGACGGTAAACAACCAACGAGCCCGGCGAGTATCGAGCTGGTGTCTAGACTTCGGTGCCTTATTGTTTCAGAAGGCGACACGCGAATGAGACTTTCAGGGAAAAGCCTCGGAAAAGCCGCCGATCGATATGATTGTCATGGTAACGTTGTTGTTTCACGTGCTCGCGAGGAGTCGTGGCATTTTTCTCTTATTTGCATTTTAGGCCACGAGGTGACGCAGATATTGTTATGTGGGACGATTAATAACACGGCGCCAGGTGCTTATTACACTTTAAATGGTCGTCGTGAGTTTACCATGTATTTGTATTATGCGCTGACTAAGTATTAAACTACACGTATACTCTTGGGGTTTACTTGAAAGTTGTTTCAATTTAGTATTCATTTCATGTTTCGAACACACGTGGAGAGAGCCATTTTTGCAATGACATCATCTCAGGAAGTCACGTCAATACAATTGGCTGATAGACAAATACTTATTTCAATTTTTTTAACTGATAATATTTCAATTGATAGCTATCGTCGTAATTCCAATAGTAGGGAACAAGATATGATGTCATTTCGGATATCCCGGATGAGTCCTACCGCTTGTTTTGTATTTAATTTGTTTTAGGTCCTGTACGTTTTCTGCTAAGTTACTAACTTCTATTGGTTTTACAAAAATCTATCTTCTGTTTATTTCCAGCAGAATAGTACCTGGTACTTGCTGAGTAACATGGTGAAGTCCTCTAAACATGAGATACATAATAGATAGCTCAATGGACTAATGTGCGAGAGGTCGTGACTTCGAATCGATCGAACTCCATGGGTAGTTTGAAACTATTAATAAATCACGTTAATTGACTTGCGTAGGTTATGTAATTTCAATGCCTAGTTATTTCAGGCCCAAAAACGACTTAAACGTAACATTTAATGTAGCTATTGTTGCTGTAAGAGTCCCATATGGCTACAAAAATATTACATGCGTAAGATTATCATGGCCCATGGATGAGTTTGGTAAGTCAAGCGTCAACTCTTTTTTTAAGTGGGAAATCATCAAATGACTTCCCTCGCTCTAGGTAAAGTGAGAGGGAGTATCAGACTTACTTTCTGAAACCCACTTGTGTTCTTTCATTTGTCCTTTGCGGGCCAGGGCTACGGTAACTCTTTCTAAAATCCCGCAGCTTAAGCGTGAGCCCTATGGTTCTCAGCTCAGCTTAACAAAAAGGTGGTAGGCAGGTATTTAATTCACTTTGTTCTTAATTATCACACTTTACTCGCCATGCTACATTATACGAATTACTAGGTTGGGTGTAATTAATCCACGATATGATAAAATTGTGAAAGCGTTTGAGAAAACGGCATAATATTGAAATGAGTTAACGGTTGTTAACTTAGTATGAAATAGGATTATAGTTAACGCGTCGCAAAACAAATGGCAATTAGGTAGGTACAATGTTCATGTTTATTATCCAATCTTCTTAGTATTTTTTCTGTAGCGTGCGTAATTTACTATTCTATTAAAACTAAGTATTGATATTTAGTTAAATAGTTACTAACTACCTAATTAACTCTAACTACTAACTAACTTTGAGACCTGCGTTTGAATTTGATGCGTGTGCGCTCGGTAGGTAGATATCTATTACGAGTTTTTCATGTGCAATATGTTAGTGTTAGACGCTACAGCGATTATTTATTAGTTATGCGATTTTGCAATGTGGGCAGCATTCTTTAGTGATTTTAGTTTCAACAGTGATCATTGCCTACTTAGGTGCTTACGTTTATTTTGTAACTAATGACGAGGTTTCGTTCTAGCAGCTAGCTATTCCAAGGTCTACACATTTCAATCAAGCTGCCTAAGGGCGCTTTTCCACCAGAGATGTGCTCTTTTCCACCAGAGATGTGCTCTTTTCACCAGAGATGTGATCTTTTTCACCAGAGATGTGCTCTTTTCCACCAGAAATGTGCTCTTTTGCACCAGAGATGTGCTCTTGTCCACCAGAGATGTGCTCTTTTCCACCAGAAATGAGCTCTTTTCCACCAGAGATGTGCTCTTTTCCACCAGAAATGTTTTTTTTTTAAGGTGGGAAAATCATTTAATGACAAATCTCGCTCTTGGGCGGGCGGGAGATAGTGTCAGACTTTTTCTGACTAAAAACCCACTCCTGTTCCTTCGTTGCCTTCGTCCCAGGGCCCCGGGTTTTGTTTTCACACTACCCATGGCCCCAGTAGGCTTCGACCCTGCTGGGCCCTTACGATTTGCTGACATCACCCTGAGGCGCGCGTGGAACAATACGCGCCGTCGACGACTTGGGCTCGGTCCGGACGGTTACCGGACGGTCGTACGGCGAGCAACCCATTGCTCGCCGTACGACCGTCCGGCGGCGCGAGAGATCGCCGCCGCCGATCGCCCTCACGAGGACACGGCGTTGCTCTGCCCAAGCGGGGCACACCTCCACCGTGTCCTCCGGGCGTTCCACACAGTGGCGACACCCAGGCGTCGCTTCCGCACGAATCCGATGCAGGAACTTTCCGAACTTACCATGTTCGGTGAGAACCTGCGTCATGCGGAAGGTGAGGACGCCGTGAGGTCTTTCCAACCACGCCTCAAAGAGATGTGCTCTTTTCCACCAGAGATAAGCTATAATGTATCGGGGCGAGTAGGAATGTGCTATGAAATTTATGAAAATGCTACAGTACATCGCATAGCTCGAGCTATGCGTTGTACTGTAGATACTCTTAATAGCTTCACCACTCGCAACCATCCATAGCTCGTATCATTAACAAACCGGCCAAGTGCGAGTCGGACCCGCTCACGAAGGGTTCCGTACCATTATAAATGTATACCTATACAACTTTTTTTTTCACAATTAATTTCATTCGGTTTTTAGCATTTGTTGTTATAGTGGCAACAGAAATACATCATTTGTGAAAATTTTAACTGTCTAACTATCACGGTTCATAAGATACAGAATGGTGTCAGACAGACGGAGAGCGGAGTCTTAGTAATAGGGTCCAGTTTTTACTTTGGGTACGGAACCCTAAAGAAATAGCTTAGTTGACTCGTTTCTACCAGTGTTAAGTTTAATGGATCAGTGAATATGACTGGTGGATATCAAACGGATCCATGGCAACGTAGCATAGCTTATCTCTGGCGGGAGAGCACCCTTATCTTTGCAAGCCGACATGAATGTGACATGAACGTTTGGTAATTTGGTATTGCATCCAGTCGAAATGGAAAAACTTAGGTAGGTAGTTACTGTACGGTGGTTACCGTGTACACCTTGTTTGCTAATGTTATGAGTACCCCGCCGCGACCCAGGTTAGACGGATTTATTGGTACTAAAGTACCTTATTAATTGAGAAATGTGACGCGATGCACCGCATTGTGAGTGCAAGCGTCAGCATTATTACTAAACAATACAAAATGTACGGGTTTGCTCGTACAGGTAGGTACCTAATACGAGGGCGGTCCGATAAGTAGTTAGCCTCATCGCCCAATGGCGCCACTATCGCAAAAATTATACTATCGTGAAGTATATTCTTGTTAAGAGCTACTTTCAAAATTTCAGCCGAATCGGACTTGTAGTTTTTTTTTTGACCGCGACTGGAAATGGGCGTGTCGACGGATTTTAAAATGGAAAAAGAGCAGTACTGTTAGGTGATTCGAATCTTGTTTTTGGAAAGGAAATTGCGTAGCGAAATCAAAGAGCGCTTTGGTGCAGTGTACCTACGGTGAAAGAAAGAAAGAAAGAAAAACTGTTTATTCGCGCGAAATGACGCAATCTTAAAACTAGCTAACAAACTAAAGCTAAAATCCACGATCTCGTAATAGTAGACCGCCGATTGAAGGTGCGCGAGATAGCTGGGACAGAGGGCATCTCAAAAAATCGCAAAGGTATAATAATCTTGGATGAATTATTGGGCACGAGAAAGCTGTCTGCGCGATGGGTACCACGTTTGTTCATTTCAGACAACAACCGCAACCGTGTGGCCACTTCAGAGTAGTGTTTGGCGCTGTAAAGAGTTTCTGCGTCGTTTTGTGACCGTCGAGGAAACCTGGATCCACTGGCATACACCAGAGACCAAAAAACAGTCGATTTCACCCGGCGAACATGCTCCCAAGAAGACGAAGACTGTCCTATCGGCCGGAAAGGTGATGGACATCGTTTTCTGGAATTCACAAGGTGTGATCTACATCGACTACCTGGAGAAGGGCAAAACAATCACAGGGCTCCGTTATGCTGAATTATTGGGCCGATTTGCAGAAAACGGCCCATTTGGCGAAGAAAAAAGTGACACCACAATGACAACGCACCGGCTCACACCTCCGCCTTCGCCACGGTCACATGGCTACGGATTGTTGCCCCACCCTCCGTATTTTCCAGATTAGGCCCCGTGCGACTTCTTTCCGTTTCCAAACTTGGAAAAGATACTAGCCGGGCAGAAATTTGATTCAAATGAGGACGTTATCTCCGCCACCGAGGCTTAATTTGCAGACCTCTAAAAAACGTATTTTTCTGACTGGTTTAAGAAGTTGGAATGCTCCAACTTCTTAAACCAGTCAGAAAAATCTGCTGAGCTAAAAGGAGACTGAAATAAATCGCCACTTAAAAATTTTTCTTTTCTTTTGTAGGCTAAATACTTATCGGACCGCCCTCGTACGTTTTCGTCACCACTCCGAATCGGCTCGGCTGATTTTAATTTAATTATTTTTTGGTCGCTATGAGAATGTACATTTCATTTTTTAAGCGTTTTATATTTTTTTGAAAATTTATGTGGCAGCAGAATAATACGTTTAAAAAATTTTATGATTGTATATAATAATATACTTTATTTCAGATATAGAAAATCCATAATGTGTTAGTAACAGAGATACTGGAACAAGGGCCAGCAATAGAGATATACGAGGGCCGAATACGCGCACAACCACAGAGTACCTTTTTATGTATAATAGTACAACGTATGGCGTGACGACGTGCGATGTCTCTGGGAAACACGTACAAGGCTCTGCATGTAAGGCAGTGGTCCGACCGCAGACGATGAACGAGAAACGAGTAGAACTAGAAACTATAAACGAGTTGGCGATCAGCGGGAAGCGAGTGTGTAGTTTCGATAGTTTTTTTGTCACCGGGCTAGCGAGTGTACAAGTGCGACGAGCGATTATCGCCCGCGGTCGCTCAGTGTGGCCAACGTAAGCGATTTGTCACTATTTAGAAATGATCAAGCGAGCGAGCATCGCTGAGCGAATTCATTTTTGAAAGCTCGTCGCTGAGTGACAAAACTAGTAAAGCGAGTCGTCGCCGTTAGTGTGAAGTCAGAGAGCAAGTATCTCTTTCGTTTACACGGAATGTACATTTATTGTGCGTTTCTTGAGAGAAAATCGCTGATAGTTGTTTTCTCGCCGGCGGTCGGACCACTGCCTACAATTTGAAAAGTTTCAGGTGTTAGGGTTGATGTATAAATAAAAAGGTAACAAAATTAGAATAATTCTTACTTTTTATTTCTTACATTAAATTAATACAATGAAATCACTAACTTAAAATGCGTATCTAGTTCTAATGTCTTCCAACTTTTTAGACACTTCGGCGGGAGTTCTCTCCAAGTCGCCGGCGATCGCTTTTTGTTTCGCCGGCTCCAACGAGTTGAACTGTTCGCACAAGTCTCCATCTATCACATTCTGTCAAACAAGGAGAAAACTTGGTTAGTCAATGAATTTAGAAAAAAACAATGAGAAAATAGGTAATCTTTTTATTAGTTTGTCCGTTCCAAAACTAAAGTAGCGCTATGGGAAACGCGTCCAACTCTCCGGAACTCGGCGGACGGTGGCGACGAGGCGCAGTCATAACGACGAGCACGCAGGCCGCGGAGCGCCCGCCGTGATCTACCGACAGTGTAACACAGGAGACTTCTTGGAGAAGTAAACTGCTGACTAACTGGCGGATACCCTAACAAGACAAATGCCTGGATGGAGGTTATGTAAAACCAACCCCAGTTAACAGTGTAATTGCTCACTGAGAATATAAAAATGTACAGTAATAATACTGACCTTTACTGGGTAATAATAGCTCCTAAACGATAAGTGGTCTCGCCCACACAGGGGCGAGTTTTCACTCCTCATGTGCATCTCCAGATGCTGGAAGAAGTCGTGGTCCTCTCGCGACGTGAACGGCAGAAGTACGCCTAGGGAGCCACTGACGGTCGCGTACAGAAGGGCTTCAGAACCACCAGGGATGAGCGTAGCCCTCTGTAGTGTCGTGACAGTCTCCCCAACGTGGAAGTTGACCACGACGTCACCTTTCTGCGACGCTCCATTTAAAAGACCTAAAAAGGTATGGTAAATTAGTCATGCTATTGGTGCCACGTAAACTTTTCCAATTTGCGGTTGGCATCAGATTGGAATAAATAATCATTACTTTCATTAGTCTAGCATGTATATAATTTTGTTTCATCACGCAAGTTTGTGATTAGGGCAATAATTTCGCGTAATTTATGTCCTGGTAGATAATTATAGGGATATTTTTTTTGTACATACCTCTGTCCCAGAGTGCTTTGTTTCCTGTAGGATCTTCATCAACATCATCAGTAACAGATTGTGGCAGTCTCATCACAGCTACGTTGCCGAATTTATCCGACATGGCGACAGTATCGTAATCTAGAATGCAGCTATTTGTTATCCATCTTGGATTGGTGTCATCAGCAAATATGATGAGCTGATTCTCCCTCTTTTTATACTTGAGACAGAATACAGATTCCTGTACATCTGATGCGAATATCCTCTGTCCGATAGTCTTAATATCGGCTATAAGGTTTGGAATGTGTCGGTTTTCGCATTTGCGTAACAGTTTTCGTCTACCGATATCATACAGTCTTAGCATTCGTCCTACTCCCGCCAACAGTCTTCCGTTGAATGGTGCTAACGCGCCGGGATATTCATCTACAGGTGTTTTGTGTACCAGTTCCAATTTGCCTGTACTGCTATAAATCTGCAAAAGAAAAAAACGAAATGTTTTTACTAAAGCTGTTTAACAATTATATACTTATAATGTTACCTTAGCTACAATAGTTGCAATATTCACCTTATAGACGTGTAAACTGCCTTCCGTGCAGGAGCGCGGCGACAGAATCATGTCTTTGGCAACTCCGACGACCAGGTGCGCCTGGGCGTGCTCGTTGTGCGCCGCCCAGCGCACGATGCAGCCCGACACGGCCGCCTCGTTCTGTTCCAGCGGCAACTTGAACAGTGTTGTGGGCTGGCCTCCACTCACGCCCATGTCTACCACGCGGATCTGAGATGCCCACATACCTGCAGGGGAAAACATTGCGTTACATAAGACAGTATATTGCTTTGTAAAACTCAAATTAATAAGCTATGTAGTGAATATTTAAATGTATCCCACACTTGAATCAAATGACTTACAGTAAGATCATTTGGGATTAACGTTGGGAATTTACTCTTGCCACACCCGATTAGAGTCAGAATGCTTGTTACATTTTCTGCTCTTGCCCAGAGAATGAGGCTTAGCAAAGAAATTTATAGCAATCGCAAACATTATTCAAGATTCTTTACCTGCTCCAGCTTTAGGTGATGAGAAGATATTTTCAGGCAGAGTATCCGAGAGGAAAGCATCAGCCATTTCATTAGCAAGTTGTTGTTCCTCTGGACCTCCACCCGCAGCAGCTTCCCGCATTTCTTGCGCCATTTGAACCCTGCATTAGAAAGTTTTAGGTAAGAAATAGTCATTGCACTCAAGTAAAATGTGTTTGTATAAATGTTAAGTCAGTACTGCAGGGTATTCGACATTAAATTCAGTTAGTAAGTGCTTTTGTCATCATTAGGAACCAGATTTTAGAATAATTCGGTTTTTAATATTTGTTTACCTTCTTTGATTTTTCATTTCCTCTGTGTAAGCATTGTGGTCAGTCTCAAGGATGATAATGTTGCTGTTATCCGAGTTGATGACGAATTTTCTCGGCGTGTATTCAAGAGGGAGGTATGTCTGATTGAACACGGCTCCCAGCTTTTCTAATGCCAAAATTCTAAGGGTGTTTGATGAGATAGCTACGATACCCTCGGCACATTGTTCTGAAAAAGTAAAGGTTGTGTTATAATTGTGTTTCCCCAAGTCTTAATAAGAGATTAGATTTAGATAGTGTCCACGGCATGGTTTTGCCGCCTTCATCGCCTAAACGACTCCAGCTTGGCTATGGAATATGCCGAGTGCCGCTCTCTACCGCAAGCGGGAGGGCGACATGCTCTGCGACGTTGTGGGCTCATCACTGCATGCGGCAGCTACGCACCACCCTCGCGTGGCCACGCCCGAAGGCACGGCCACGCAAACACGTCGGTTTCAAGCAATTTTGACTGTAATTTTCAGTACTTGTGACGATTGACACGTGAAAATCAAACGATGGATGAATTCTGTTGATGCAAGCTTTGTGATCAACCGTCAAGAGTCCTAAAATACACTTTACATGTTAGGTCATAAATAAATGTCGTGAACAAAAGTTATTTGAAATTGTGCATGTTGCAGTTACATTATTGGTAGACATTTTTCTTGTTAAGGACCTACCATGTAAGCCCAAACATAAAAGCGAATTATTTTAGTCTGGCATGAACCCAATGATTTTAGAACATCTGTTACCAGAACTAAATCCTGCTGCATATTCCAGACATTCATAGGACAAAGGTGTGAGGTGGAAGCGATTCTGGTAATGGTATCCCAGCCAGGTCCTTGATGACACAGCTAAGACCGCCTCAGCAGCTTGCACGCGTACTTTGAACAATTTCACTGGCCGTGATCCTAAGTACCTAGGAAGCAAAAAAGATTGTTTAATAGAAAAGAAGAATTATATCTAGTTGATATTGAAATGATCAAGGATTGGACCTCAGATCTGGTTAAGTTAATCCTCACTAAAATTCAGATTATAAAAGGAGCGATAGGTTTTTGTCATCATTGGTAGTTGTAAATTATTAAAATGACAAGACATTATTCATAGGCAAACATACCTTGTCCTTGTGTCAGCCAAGTCCCCACTAACCGAGTCTAAGGTGGTTCTCAAAAGTACTCCATTGCTCAGCCCTATGTTCAATTGTAGTGCAGACTTTGCTCCAGACTCGAATGGTTGTTCTACAATGCAGAGAGACTCGGCGCCAGCCGGCAAAGCTTGCATGGAACGTGGCGCTAGGCAATCCTGAAAATAATTTTCAAGTTTAATGATTGGGTTACAGTAAAAATGTCTTGTAATTTTGTAGAGTTGAAATCAGCAGTATTAGAATAACGCATTTTAGGTTGTTGTAATCACAAAATTCAATGGTGTCCTTGTATCATCATTTTATATATTGGAAAGTCGAAGTTGTTATTATTTAAGTATTTCTTACCGATGGATCCAAGGAGATGATTCTGACAGTGTTATCATTCAGCCCTACAGCTAAGAACCACGCCCTTTGTTCGCCGGTAGCCACTGATCCCAATGCCATACATGATACATCTGATGACAACTTCTTCCTCTCTGTATATTCATTTAGTTGACCAGTCTGAAATGGTAAAGCTGGTTAGACCAGGATACACTTGGGTGTAGTAAGACAACTAGTTTAATTTTGTTCGTGTCCACGGCATGGTTTTGCCGCCTTCACCGCCTGAACGACTCCAGCTTGGCTATGGAATATGCCGAGTGCCGCTCTCTACCGCAAGCGGGAGGGCGACATGCTGTGCGACGTTGTGGGCTTATCACTGCATGCGGCAGCTACGCACCACCCTCGCGTGGCCACGCCCGAAGGCACGGCCACGCAAACACGTCGGTATAAAATTCATTATGACAATAATTAAGAATTTAACTTACAGGGTCCATTTCAAAATAGACTAATTCGCCTCCCGTCAGAGCAATTACTACTTGTCTCTGATTGACTGCACATTTGACGATTGACTTTTTCCCTGGCGCTTTCCATTCGTTCACACGCTTGTCAGCGCGAATGTGCCTGATGCCATCTGGGTACACTTGCACGAGTGCGTCGGCGCCGAGTGCGTGGCAACTGAGCGTGGGCGTCGTGCCCAAGAACCCAGAGTCCGTTACTTCCTCGACCGTCTCACCAATAGACAGCACAAGCGTGGCATTTACGAACGATACAATGATGTAAGAATCATACTCCTCTGCAACCAAAAGAAAAATCTAAAGGTAAAATTAGACCTAATAGCTAGTGAAAATGTATAAGTCTTCTTTGTAGTCAGCTTCCAGTTGCGATTTATGAAGCCATGGACCTACCTTCGAGTGTTTGTTGAAACCATCTCTATTCGTTCATCAGCCGAAAGTAGATTCTGAAAAGAAAAACCACTGGTGTTTATGTATGACAAACAACCAGGGTTTTATTAGTAACTTGTTGATAAAGAGGAGCATTCATAAGTGGTTAGTTGTAGCGTCACTGTATGTCGGTAACACGGACCAAAAGATATAATCATTAAGCTCCTTATGTCTTCCTGTTATTTTTGCAAGTTACATTAATTTGCTAAATATTTATTTTTGCATCATTGAAATTAAAATATCTGCTCATTAAAATT
Organism: Mythimna impura; assembly: GCA_905147345.3. Lineage (NCBI taxonomy): Eukaryota > Metazoa > Arthropoda > Insecta > Lepidoptera > Noctuidae > Mythimna > Mythimna impura. The sequence continues at coordinate 12,011,504 of LR990357.1, read as the reverse complement.
TCATCCCTAGATGTAATAAATGTGTCACTTACCATCCTTGTGTCTTCGGACAGTCCATACAGCATTGGGTGAACCAGGCAATTCAGAAACAGCCATTTCAGCTACTTCCAAACCATGTCTAAGTGCTCTCAATGAAGATCTAGGTCCACGTCCACATGCCAGGTACACTTGAGGGGTATCTTCTGCTGCCAAATCAGCCACACGACATGCTAGAACATGAATTGACAATTAAAAACAATTCTAAACAAATTAATTAAAGTTTGTGTGTTTGGAACCTCAGATCTGGTTAAGCATTCGTCAATGTTTTTCAGATGAAACACGGAGCGATAAGTTTGACATCATTGGGAAACTAACTAAGTTTGTCATTAAAGCAACTATCAAGTGTTTCTTACCTAAGATGGGCGATAGAGAGTCAAGTTCATCTACAAGCACGAGATTCCTCAGTGGTCTTGGAGCAAAGAAGAAAGTGTCTCCCTCTTCCAAAGGCATGGCTGAACTAAACTCAGGTTCATCATCTTCATCACCCAAGTGAGCTATTTGGTACAAGTAACTGTAAAAAATAAGATACAGGTAAACAAGCTTTTTATTATGGCTGTGTATAAGACTGAATAATGTTTTAGAGAATAAATGTACATCTCACATCAGTGTGCTCTCCCTCATTAAAGCAAGGGAAGACCTTGGTTCGGAGATTACTTCTCTAGCATTAAAGTATACAAAAGAGAGCACTAAATGTCTCTCAATATTTGTAACATTATGCATATTAATACACAAGTACATAAATACTTACTGGTTGCCAAATTCACAGGCTACAAACAGAAAACCAGTCTTCAGCACACACATTGCAGTAGCCACAGGAACAGTGTCAAAATACTTTAGTTTTATCTCAGTGACCATGTCCTCATCAGTTTCTATAGTTATTTTAAAGATGTCTCCTTGTTCTGTCTGTGCTAAGAAGAAGAACATGGATTTTGTTTTGTGTGTTGCTGAACAGACAAAGATCATGCCTCTCTCAGGGTCGTCCAAGTCATTTCGCCGTCGTGGAATGGGACACCGAATGTCATGTTGATCGCCCAAGTTTTTGTATGTGAGATAGTTTTCTGAGCAAATGAGCACTCCAGATGGACCATCATTGCCTCCTGGCACTGTTATGAGGAAGTTTGCGTGCTCTTCCAGAGGTTCTGAGTATTTTCTTACTACATGGTTCAATCCTAAATCTAACTCATAGAATGTTAGGGTTTGTTGTGTCTTTTGTGCAGCTTCACCTAAAAGATCAAATGTATTGTTAGAATTTGAGTATATTTTGCCAAAGTACTTGAATAGTGAATTCGAAACTCATACATAGAGGATTTTACGTCACTGCCAGTCGGAAACACGGACCTCAAAATAATCACAGTGGGGATCTATTTTAAAAGCCTACTTGTCAATAAAACCTACCAGAAGGATCTGCATCTGCCTCTTCATAATCAATCTCCAGGCAAGCAAACATGGGGTTCTCAAAGCCGACATCTACACCAACCATGTGGTAAACTAATGTGTTAGATTTGTGAGCTTCCAGGGGGGAGGATATTGTGAGTCTGGCTTCAGCATCTCTGTTCAATATATACACAAGCTTTTGCTTTTCAATTGCACCTGCAAAAGAAGAGAATATTACAAACTGCTACAACTTTTTTAAAATTGGACATTTTTAAAGATTTAGAAAGGCTAGAAAAGTAAATTGTAGTAGTCTGGTAGAAAATGTGTGGCCAACATGAAGCATCTGGTTTACAAGTTCAGTAGAGGTGTAAAAGTAACGTAAAAAAGCGTACCTGTATGTATTCGTTACTATAACAATTAGTACTCGTTACTATCGTATCGTTACGTTACTTGTTACTTCTGATACCTCATAACATGCTATGTTAAAGCTACGAATCAAGTCATATAGCGTATGCAAAATTCCCATACTATAAAAAAAACGAGTAACGAAATGCATTCATGTGCAACGTTTCGTTACTCGGTACTAAAAGGCGTACACGATACTCAGTACCGAATACATACCAACGATACTTGCGTAAACTGAACAGTGCAGGTACCCATACTATGAAAAATGCGAGTAACGAGTGTAACGAGTAACAAAATGTACAGTCAAACGGGGTGAATAGGACCGCAGGGGTGAATAGGAACAAAACTTTGAAGGGGATCTTCGCGTTAATTATCAATTTTTCCCAGCATTTAAGTACTCCTATTTATTCACTAATTGTAATAAAAACGGATGCTTTGATAGAAATCAATTATAGAAATATATACCAATGTGAAAAACCTAACCAAAGTGTAGTTCCTATTCACCCCTGCAGTCCTATTCACCCCGTTTGACGGTATTCGTGAGTAACGTTTCGTTACTCGGTACTGAATGGCGCACCCGTTACTCAGTACCGAATACATACGGTTTGCTACAGCTTTAAAGTTCAGTAATGATAAAGTTGGCAACCCCAGAGAGCCTAAATAGGTTACTGACCTAATTTCACATTTAGGGCATTGACCATTTTCAATGACACAGTATAAAAATAATCTTACCAATCATAACTGCTCTGCCTTTGGGATCTATAGCCAAATATTGACCTGGAACAATCCTGCGGCATCCTGATTTGCCAAATGTTTCTTGATGAACCTTTTCAAGAATGTTCTTCTTTGGAATATACTCTAATATCACAATGCGACCGGAATCAGAACCAATTACAATGTAATCTGTAACAACAAATCATACACTTCTTCAATACAGAACAGCAAGAGCTAAAAGGAGACTATTTGAAAATATTGTCTAGTGTACCAATACGGTACATCTCGACAACCACAGTGATTGTAAAGAGCGACGCATTGGCCATAGTCTATGCATCTAGTTATCCCATACACCGTGTGTTATTAGATGCATGGAGCAAGACGATGCAAAATCATTATAAACCTACTTTAACTTCTATAAATAAAACAAGTTCGTTAATATAGCAACTTGAATTGACCTCCTCAAAGTTTTTGTGGTTATTTCCGGCAAATAACCCACGTGGCGATTAGGGCGGTATAACTAAAAAAAGGAGGTAAGTCGAGGTAATTTTACCAAATCAAAAAGGTCATTTACCTTTAGTGCCCCCGGTGAGACGAAATGACATCATAGATCTGATAACGCCAAATATTTCCACTTTCATCAGCGTATGTACTTTGCCAGTGTTCGGGTCGGGACGGAGGAGTTCCAAAGTCTTCCCACGTGATATCACTATCTCCTGCTGCTTTGTACCGGAGAAATTGCCATGAACGGCATGTGTAATAGACGATGAGCCTTGTAAAGTCAAATTGTAGAGATACATCTTGGCGGCTTTATCCTACACCTGAAAGTAAAAGTAAAGTTATAGCAGAAATTCGATAATTTACGTGCTGCTCGTGACATTTTGGGTAAGGTTAAAATGTCAAGCTCGTAACTGACGAAAACAGAGAAATACTTGTGTTTTCGAATGGGTGAGCTTATTTGATCTAGCACCTATAAAACGACCACGATCGATAGAAAATCTACCGTGGAGATACCCAGTGCAGAGAAAATAACTACCCATGTGGGCAAAGGAAACTGAAATCACATTTATTTTGTACGTACCTTCCAGAAAAGCCGGGTGATCGCCGCAATGCGGCTTGATATTCACAATAATTCTTTTTCTTTGAACGCCTCTCCCACAGCCAGGCGTCGGCAAAATGGCCGATGACAAGGATGCCATTTCGTACCGGCTCGATCAACCAATCAAAAAGAAGCATTTTCAATAATAGCATTCAGTTTTATATCGCCAGAGTTGCCAGTGTGTGTAGATTTAAAATTATTTTTCCTACCATCTAGTGTCGAATAGATGCAGCGTTTGTTTGCTACTTCCTACGAGATGGCGCTACTGAGTAATCTCCACTAGCGACATCTCTTGAATGATAGAATACATACTGTTTTGTCGCAATGAGTATAGATGGCAGTAGTATCTCAAAACTGACCGAAAATGTTTCATGAAAACTTATAACTGACCAATTACTGCACAAGTATTGTATTATTCCATAGCAAGTACCTATCTATAACAAAATTTGCTAGACAATTACCAAACTATGATCGTATCGAACTTTATCGTCTAAATATTTATTCGGTTCAAATCAATTTCCTGAATCCTGTATGGGTTAATGTTTATACACCCCTATTTTTAATTAGTACAAAAAAAATGAGGCTACCCGTTACTGATCATATTTTTGTAGTCAAAAGTAAAAAAATACGAAATCCCAAAATTGTCCACGATTTGTCATAATTGGTAAATTCAATTTTCAATAGAATCAATCATTCATAACAATTGCTACAAGAAAATACTACGCGCAGTGTTTTCCATTTTGATCGTCATTTATTCATTCACAATCAATAAATAGCCTGTACAATATTTCCATAAATTGAGTGACATTTTTGGATTTAAACCAACGCTAATAACTTTGCTGTTATGAATACTGCTTTTGCCCGCAGCTTTGCCCGCGTACCTACATAAAATATAGCCTATGTCACTCAGGAATAAAGCAGCTTTCTATCGGTGAAAAAATTTTAGCAATCGGACCAGTACCTACATTCAGAGATTACCTCCTACAAACAAAAAAACAAACTTTACCTCTTTATACCTAATATATACATATTAGTGTAGATTGAGACTTTACCTAAATAATAAGCCCTTTAAGTATCTATTTGTAGTTAAAAATTTGTGGTGTGTAGGTATATACCTAAATCCAACATGGAATTTTAGCTACGGCAATGTATTTTCTTTCGTTTAGCTTTTGCAAGCAAAAAATCCTTAAAAATAATTACGGTTTATTCGAATTATTGTCCTTTTATTAAATATTACAAATGTCCAGCTTAGATGTTTTTCAGCTAAGCTTCAGGGCCATTTTATCCGGAATTTATTCATTTTAGTACCTAGTATTTATTCGTTTAGTTGTTTGTATAAAATAATTATTTAATTTTGTAGGTAGGCTATTTGTAAGGATGTAAATTACTTACATTTATCTGTTATTAAGCTGTTGATCCCCGCAATAACGCCGGCGTTAACGCGCCATTGTCTTTCTATTGTGTCTCTAATTACGCTACTCAAAAAGTTAAAGAAAAACCGGGCAAGTGCGAGTCGGACTCGCGCATTTAGGGTTCCGTACAAACTTACCTATGAAAACAGTTCAATTCCCGAATTGAGTTACTAAGATTTCTCCGAATCGAAAAAAAAGGTTTTTTTTGGTGACGTAACTAGAAATTTTCAGTTTTCAGATTTTGTCCTATACTTGTGCTATGAGACCTTGTTTCAAGTATGTACATGTATTCCCTATGAATTTTGATTTCCTTGAGAGTGTCAAAATATACGTTTTTTGCGACGTAGGTATACGGCCGTCTTTTTTTTTTTTCGTTAACTCAGAAGTTTCATTTTTTTCTGCAGACCTGATTATATGTTATTTATTTATTTAAACTTCATGTGTAGTGGTGGTACATAGGCCAACTTAATGCAACAAGGCATTCTCTACCAGTCATTAATTTCAACTTGATACCTTTACGCGTTCCCGAGATAAAAGGTCTTGACATATAGACAGACGGACGGATAACAAAGTGGTCCTATAAGGGTTCCGTTTTTTCTGTTTGTGGTCCAAAACAAAAAAATAAGAAAAAATAACTGCTACTTTACGTACATACAACATTCAAAATAATGGTTTCTGACAAACGTCACAACAAAGGTTTTAATTAAATATTTCTCTTACAAATAAAGGTATCCAGAATTCAATAATCATAATTAGCACGCAACATAACAAGCAACAGATTTCAGTAGAAATTTCATGATTTTCCGTCCTTACCTAAACGTAAATTTTTTTCCCATGTTCATTCATCCGAACCAAAGTTGGTGCAACAATAAAATAATGAATAGGTATCGTTTCATTCTTCAGAACACCTGAGGTTTATTTCGCTGGGATTTAAAATTCCAATACGTATTTGTGCTCGGTTTGAAAGGGCTTTGGTCCATTGTGGAGTGTCTTTTAGGCGTTTATCACACGACACCGCGCACCGCCGCGGAGCGGAGAGGCTGTGACTGGTGAGAGCACCGGTTGACCGCGCGGTCAGGCGGTGTACGTGTGTTAGGCATCAACGATTTCATTAGAGGCCAATGCGACTTGAGATCCGCTTCACCGCCTACCGTGGCGGTGCGCGGTGCCGTGTGTTAATCGCCTAAATTCTATTTTCTGGCTGCGGCGGCGGCGCGCCGTCACAATGTATCTGTGCCGCGATGTGGCAAGCGCACCTGAGTATTCCAACTCGTTTCACTTTGAGAAGCCGCATCTTTACCTCTCTACATGATCGGATAAACGGTTATCCCCGATCTATGTAGCTAGGTAATATAGGTAGGTAATAAAATTATGTAAAAGCTACATAGAAATTGATAAATACTGTTAATTAATTACAATAATTACGTGAAATATTATTTAGATTGATTTTCGGATTGTTTAGATTGAATTGAGATGATTTTTCGGAAATGCAACAAAAATTTGATTCTCAATTTAATTATTGTTGAACATAAAATGAGTGCTAATTTTTGTAGGTCGGTTAAAAAAATAATTGGTGTAGGTGCGCGGCGGGGCGCGGGAGCAGGTCACAATAAACGATGTGCAGCGTGCACGTGTGCGGCGTGCTTCACCGACTACCGAGTTCAGATAAACAGAAAAAATAAAACTCGCAGATAAAGCCGTATTTTGACTCCCTCGGAAACTTCGGCCGTTGGACCTTACCAAGGTTTTTTATTTTAATACGTATCTAAATAAATTACAGGTAAGTAGGAACCTACTTATACTTATCCAAGGCAGGGCTGGAAGGTTTTGTTAATTTTATGTTGCTATTTTGTATGATCTATGTTGCAATAATAGGAACTTACTTTATTGTCATGTTATCATTATTGTGCTGTGGAGTTGGAAGAATGTCGTGAGGTCGGTTTTGAGTTCTTATGAAAATAAAATAATATCAGCAAAAGTAAGGGATGACTGAAGAAACGGGAGATGACTTTATTTCCCGTTGTACATTTACACTTGTACGAAAGATGATGTGAATAGAAAGGGGATGACTTCTGAGATGGCGACTTATAGAGAAGTAGGTAGGCATAGAAGAAGAAGAAATTTTGACGCCGACCAGAAATACCTACATTTTGACAGGTCAAGGGCAAAATAGTTGTGATAACCCAAATAAGTTGGGATAAGGGCAAGAGATTGTTGATGGGATCACACAGAATGGTATATGTTATACCTGTGTGTTCACAGACAAGTTGTTTTGAAAGAAGAAGAACTGTTAACGTTGACAATAATACCTACCTACTTATATTTTGACAAGTCCCTAAGGACAATAAAATGTGACAAGAGAAAGAGAATGTTGATGGGGTTATATAGGTTCATACTTATATGTTAAACTTGTATCATTCATAAACAAAGGTACCTATCTAACAAAATAGCTTAGCTTTGAGGATGGAGTCGGTGCCATGTGTTCAACCACAATATCCACCTACAGACATGACTCGGTACCTACCCACGTGCATTTAGTTTTCCATTCCAATTAAAATTCTACATTAATATTTATTGTTAAACTTGTACTCAGATACATGAAGTTACCTTAAAGGTGTCTAAGAATAGATTCTGCCTTTGGTGGAGTATTGTGAATAAATTGTAGTTCCAACTATTTATAGATCGAAGTTAATGATCATGAAATATGTAAGGTTTTTAATAATTTCAGGTGACGCAAATATTCTGTATGCAAAACTACCTTCTTAAAAAAGGATACAAGGATTTGTAGAACTGTGTGTATCATTGCTATTATAAGAATGGATACCTTACATCTTATTTGATATTTGAAACAGACAATAGAGTCGATAAATCCCGAATATATATCATTATAAAAATATACAAAGCTTGTGCCGCCCACGCTCTGATAGTGCATGTAATCCATGAACTTGGCAACACCACAACTCACTCAGGCGCATATCGCGGCCAATAATTTAAAAGGCGTGAACACTTTATCGATCGACTGGCTGCCGCTCACCCAAGCCACTTTATACCAATAAAAGATTCGCTTTTAAGATCCCTTTTGTGTGAAAGATTCTCTTTAGATAGCCGCCGCGCTAACTCGGCTAATACTGCAGATTTAGATTATTCTAGTTTTGCAACTCCGGCTGTCGAGGCTTCTCGCATTGGACGTTTCGAAACAAAAAACTGTAACATAGAAAATACTGGTATAATTTGTGAATATAAAATTATAATTATTAACTTAACTTACAACTGCTATGGTACCTATATAAAGCATCGGACGAATCTGTGAGAGGAATGATTATAATGGTGATGAGAAATAAGTTTTGAGTAAGAATATAAGGCTATAAAAAAAAAAGAAAAATACAAAATACATAATGTTTTATTTCTATAACAAGTAGTTTAGATTAGTAAACATGAAGCAAAAGACAGAAGAGACAATTGATGTATTTCGTGAAAGATGATATATCTAGTAAGAAAGAAAGGGGTTTACTACTGAGATGTTTTCTAATAGAGAACGTGGAAAACGAATACATGCTGCAACAGTGGAAAAATTGAATGAAAAGGAATGAAAATGATTAGAGTTAACCCTTTAATGAATCAGTAGAATCAAAAGCAGACAACAGTGAAGCTTTTTCTTAGTACTTAAGTCACGAATCAAGTTAGGACTTTAGGAGCTGTATTCAGATTATAATTGGGAGAGTCATACAGTCTGCGAGGTGTCAGTCAGTCGGACATTGGGTCAGTAGGGTTGACTCACCGGTGACCGGGTAGTGTTTGGACACGGCGCGTGGCATTGTCTTTGTCTATAATGTTTTGTCAAACAGAGTTTCGTGGAAATGACAGCCAATATAACAGTGACCGTGTTTATTGAACCGTCTGCGACTTGTTGATAGATGGGCCGTCGTCTGTGTGTCACCAGTGCGCTGGACTCACAACACAACACGTCGTTTAGACAAAACATCAGTCGTTGTGAACTGGAACTGTATCAGGTGATACTACAGTATTTTAACAAACCAAGTTGATGATGCCTTCACTGGTCGATCGAATGCCGGTGACTGATCGAATTTTTCAATTACTAGCCGAACTTTATGGTGCCTTCTTGCCAAGTTTTGTGATTATACCTATTCTTTCTTTTTAAAGTTATTTGCCAATTCTTACATTATGATTTACTATAATATTATGAAGCGACGCCCCCAAGTCTTGGGGCCTAAGGCAATAACTCGTGTCTCTAGTGCTTCGCATTCATATGGCCGTACCGTCCGTCAGAACAATTTCTCTGGGAGTGTCTGCGAGCTGTGAGCTGACAAGCATAGATCGCAATCAGCCAGTTTATTAGACGCTGAGCGTGACGTGCGATGCTCGGCTGCGTATAGGAATGCAATACGGCTCGGGCCAGCCCTAAATCCCAGTGTAAACATTCCACCCACACCTCGCTTCGGGTAACTCAATATATGGCGCTTTAAGCTCGCGTCGGCGTAGGGTTGCGAAATTCAAATTTTTTAATTCAGCCGTTCAGCGTAGGTACTTGAATAGGAAACGAACGATGATTTTATTATGTGAGTTCTATTATTGTGAATACCGTACCTACTATTAATTGTTATCAATATTTCCTACGATTTAGAACAAAGGTAGGTACATATATCAAATAAATACCTATACATAACCAAAGACATCCTCACAACATTTTTGATCGACTTGGTACCTATTCTGTGACTATGACTTCTAAGTATGTTTACTTAGGAGATAACCCTAGTGCTCCCCTTGTCAGACGTACCGGCCCCTACTTTAATAAAACATCTCGATAATGAAAAGTCAGGCATTCACAGAGGGTGGCGAATTAACCCTCAATCGGGTGCTGCATCCTGTGCTCTGCGAAACTGAGTCCTGTGACGTCGACACACGCGCTAAAATTAGACTATAGTTGCGTGCTCAACGTCGCGCAATAAATATCTTAATGATATGGAATCAGAAAGTATCTTCGCGTTCGTTCGAGGAAAAAAGACTTAAGTGAGTGCGAGGGCGACGCGAAGTGCGTTTTATGGTTTTTATCGAAGGTTCTTTATAAGCGGTGCAGTTGGTAAAGTGCATAGTGTGCGATGCTCCGCGTACATTTGACATTCATTGCGTTTTATTCGAGCCCGGCACGTGCGGCCGCGGGGCCACCTGTCGCTGATGCTGCACTTGTTCTAACTTCACCTACCACCACCGCTATTTAATTAATAAATGCTAACGAAATTGCATGCGCATGGAAATTTACAGCGAGCCCGTTGCGTAGATAGAATCTTGGAGAAGTTGTGTAAAAGTTATGGTTATTTCAACGAGGATTTTTATAATTGCTTTTTGATTTAGGCAAAGACTTATGCATTGGAAATACATGTGTGTTAGATGTTTTATCTTTAAATTTCGAATAAATTAGACTTGGGTTCACGTGTGACTGTCCCTAATCACGTAATTTAAAATCAAGGAAGGGCATCAGCATGGAATATTAGTTTGATTGAAAATAATCGATTCTGAGCTCGTCCGATGCAAATGGCCGGCGCCGGATGGACCCCCCATCACTCGCTGCACCGACACTCGGTGACAATACGTATCCAAGATGGCGCCGCCGTGGTTTACTGCTTAGTCGACATGTTCTTACCTTCGGAGTGAGGACCAATAAACGCTTCCGCTGGCTACGTGCTACGATTTATTTGATTGTTTAACGAGTTGAATAAGCGATTCGATTTTTTATTCATCACACATCCCATTCATTAAATAAACTCTGGGTAGCGCACTGCCAGACTATCTGCGATCACAAGAAATCAAACATCTACATAACAACTGCTTTCATATTTTCCAATGAGCGATGAAAACCACAAGTTAAATTGAGTAGCTTTGTTTAAGCGGTTTATCCGCCAGACGTGTTTTGGACTTGTGGCATTGATTCTTTGATAGGAAATTGCAATTTAAACGTGGTTTTCAGTTTCCGTGTATAAAAAAGATATTATCATTTTGATAATTGAATACAATATAATTATGTACATTGCAGGTACACCGTTAAAGATCGCATTTCGTTTGGCATACAATCATCTATTGTCTACGAGTCACGAAAAATACATAAAGTTATCTTGGAAGACTAACAGCTACCGAACATTTTTAGTTGCCCCTTGAGGCCCCGTTAATGAACAGTATTTAAGTGATGGATGAATAAATAATTCAACACTAACGTTAGATACAGCTGTTTACGCTTTTCCATTAGCCATACAACGGGCTTCAATACAAGTCGTGATTTCCGTGTGATTGAACAACGTTGTTAGGTTACAACCTACGCTAGTTCGTGACGCGCCCAGTCGATCAATTTGCTCATGATCACCGCTCACCTCTGAGTGCCAGTCTACCAGGATACCCATGCGTCTAATAATGGACTAAATAAACAATAGCTCCTGCAAAAAGGGATATTTTTCAGTGATTTTATGAGATTCTTTCGAAGTTTAACAGAGCTCTAGGAAGGTAGAGGTACCTTCCCCCTCCAAAATAGGTACTGTTGTCGAATTATTGCATACACGATAAGTTTGTTCCAAATCTTGCGAGTATAGTTGTCGAATTATTGCATACACGACAAATTTGTTCTAAATCTTGCGAGATTATTAATTCTCGATATAAATAGATAATTTCAAATACAACAAGTCTTATCCGAATTCGATAATTTATAACAAATCGTAAGTATGTTGTCGAGAAGAAAGAGAGTAAAAATCTAACTCGTTTTATTATGAACTTAAGGTGGTTAAAAATGTAGATGGGACGTCCTTCTCTTCTATCGATAACCGATCAGTAGGATAAAGCGTCTTTAATTGACTAAGTCACGTAATAAAAAATATTATGTAAGTATTTGAATTAGTGACTGACCGAAACACGAGTTGCAGCCGAAATCGAAACCTAACCGAATGTTCGGCTGCTCTTCCAGTTTCGGCTGGAACTGAAACCCTACCTAACAGAAAAACTGCCAAAAAATAAAAATAATATTTCGAGACAGTTATGTTTAACTATATTTTGTTTTATCTATGGTAAAATAATAAATAATCGAATAAATCGCTGATCACAAAAATTATAACACACATAGACACACAAGTCAGTCAGTTTGTAGGTACCTATCACAACTGTCAGCTCAAAGACGCTAGTTTCGGTCGAACCGTAATATTCGGCCACTTTTTGGCCGATGCCGAAACTCTAGCCAAAACCAGTTTGTTTGGCCGAAACTAGCTGAAACCCAAAATCGAATCTTCGGTCGGTTTCTAATTTCGTCATTCGTCGGTCTTCAAAAAAATGAGCGTAAATTCACAGTACCTACAGTTCAAGAGGGAAAAGCGATTGTCGAATCGGTAAAAACGACGACAGTCAAAAGCTTGAAATTAGTCAAAGCATATGTATAATACAAATAATCTAAATAAGCAACTGTCTTGCTCGTATCAAGTTCGTAGCCCGCTAATTAACTTAAGAAATAATTAAATTATCTCGGGAATGTCTGTAGGTGGTAGCACTCCTCATGACGAAATAATTCTTAACGATCATTTGAAAGGTAATTTAACTGCTAGAGTACCTTCGATACCAATAACATATTGATTATAAGATGCTTATTAACAATTTAATTAATTAACTTTATATATCGTTTTAAGTTTTTAATTGGGCCACTTGTAATAAAGTTGATTGCCACTTATCTATGTCTCAATTAAGTTAAATAAGATATACTTGGAACTGTAAGATTAGAGGAAACAGGTGTCGGTGGAATAACAAACATAGCTGACGTGGCAGAGGATGTCTACGATTGTATTAATTACACTAATTTGCGTGATCATTACAAGTCTAATATGGACGGGTAATGACCTCTAATGTCAATATATTTATTTAGCAGTAGACATTGGTCGCATTCATTGCTTGCTAACCCGAGTGCGGTACTTACGTTTTTTTCATGGAACTTGCTGGACATATACGTACTTAAGTCTTGTGACAAGCTCACGACTTTCTACGTAATACGTCGATTAAACTTTATCGAACTGTTAGAAGTTATGCTGTGACTTTACGATTTACGTGATCTCATTTGAATATTCCATCAAGTATCGAAGGACTTAAATAATTGTATGAATAATATCAAAATAAAATCTTTGAGATTACGAGACTCCATCTCAGTCTGTGGGCACAAAGGAACATTAAACACGTCTGTGTCCCATGGGCCGTCGGTATGGGGAATAGTAAATTAGAAGGCGACTGCACCTGTGTGGCCGCCGACCAAAAAACGTGGCCGCTACCTCTGCACTAAACGAATTATTAACCACTACCTGCGACTCACACGTGTTCCACACTAACTATCAAGGAATCTTGGCCTTGTGTCCCATCCATTGAAGCATTCCTTTCATAACGAAAGTATAGAATATCCCGACTCCAAGCAATGAACTTCAGCACTGATGAATCACACATTTCACGGTGATTTGTAATAATCGAAATATTAGTCAAGTGGTCCCGCCTTCATTCTCAGGTGCATTTTTGTATTGAAGAAACGTTTGTGTTTTTTTTTCTTGTGTTTTAAAAGACCTTTAAACGTCAAGTTTCCCAAGATTTGTTAATAAGGCAAGTTTTGGAGTTCTGTGTTGGTATTACAAATTGCCTTGTGCATTAAACTGATTCATAAGATCTATCATAATTATATTATGGTGGGTTTCTTATCCTTTGGATTTATGAAGATGCTCTATTAAGGTACGTTTAGAATATTGCATAGATCACGTCAATTTCAGATCCAATCAATTAATTCGAGCCTTTTTTTAAATATTTCAGAGAAGTTCGCTTATTAGTAATTTGACAGATATTTTTGTCTACATCATTTAATATCTTGTTCAGAACCCAAACATATACCATGGACTCCAACTTGATCAAATTTCTGACTAGTCATTTCGGTCATTATAATTTTCTGGGTTGTTTCGGAATTTTTATTAGGTTAAGATAAGCCATTCAGAAGGGTGACTGTTTTTGTCAGTATTAAAATGTTTTCATACTTTAAATTATTTATTATATTTCGAGATTTGAAAATGTATTGTATTTGAAATTGGTTTGAATATTTGAATTATTCAGCATATTTACTGATACCACGCCACGTCTATTTAGCATTCGGAGCTAAGACCAAAATGTTTATGAAAAACTAAAAAAGGAGGGATTTATAAGATATTGGTTTATTGATTATAATTTATGTACACATTCGGTAATGACTTCGAAGAACTTTAACCATTGCGAACGTAAGGTCGTACCAGATTATTAAATGACTAACTTTTTGTGGTCGTGGACACCTGCAAGATGGAAAGTACTCCTAGAGATGACGTCAGACGTCAGAGAGGCATCACGGCTGTTGTTGTGGCGTGACTAATGGTCGCAGTATGTGACGGGCTGGCAGGTTGATAAGCCGGCGCCGGCCCGCCGCTGCCGCCGCTGATAACCCTGCCACCGCTCACCGTTGACCTGCACCCGTAGCCGCCGACTGCGCCGGTACCCTGCGCAATCTATCACTACTTTATTGTTCGATGCCGATGAACAATGCTTGGTAACAAAACACAGGTCACCTTCATTAAATCACGCCGAGGTATTGCTGTCCGAGTGTTTTTCTTCCACTTCAACTCGTGATCGATGTCAATAAATTTGATGTCAGCACGACATTTGCGATTACAAAAAAAATTGATCGATCACTACGGCTTTTTCGACGAATACTGATATATGTATGGATCGGTTTAATATAAACAAATTATCAGAAAGAATGCCAATGCAGAACATTCGTCCGTTTTTACGGAACGTTTAAGGAACACAAGTTCCTCATTACGTAAAGTCAAAGCGGCTCTTTCAGCTCACCTGCATCCAAAAGAGATTCTTATTCCTTTTATATAGCAAACATAAAAATGTACATTTTCAGTCCAAATATGGCGGACGGAATGGTAGATGGCAGGCAGTGATTTCTTTTAATAACGAGCTCCCGTGATTTAAGGCGACGTCAACTTTCCTTGCCGAGTTAGAAGCAAAAAGCGACATCACTTAGCTTTGGTGATGGCCGTACATAGATGGACGAGTGGATCGCGTCGCTAAGGATGCTCGTCGGGAAAGGGAAGGCCATAAAATTTCTTTGCGTTTGGCGATGTGCGGTTTACTAATGCAATAGGCGCGTCGACCTGCGCAGTAGATATATGCGTTGTACGTACTTGTGCAACTACGTTTCGCAAGGTAATCTGTGTCTAAACATTGTTGCTTAAATGTAAATAAATACTAATATTAGGTCCTACTGTAAAGTAAATCAGCATGTCTGACAGCAACATTGCCATATATTAACAATTTTATTATAGCCACCTTAGCAGTAACTTAGTACTCAGTCATAGTAAAGATCGAATTTCACGGCTTCAGTGCAATAACATTAACTAGGTGGACGTGATTCGTGTACATTCGTGTATAAAATCAGGTATTGGAAAAATGTTAATAGAATCGTTGAATGTATGCGCCGGCGCCGTTGTCCGAGTCCGTATAGAGAGGTACTACGGAGTGAGGTATTGGTCGATGACGTCACCCGCGGGTAGCGGTGCGGTGCGCGGGGGGGTGCGTTGGCGAGGCTCGCTCGCCACCATTGGGTCGACCGCGACACCTGCAAATCGCGAGTCAATGATCTCGGCGTCGGTCGTCGGTCGTCGCATCGGCGTAGGATTGCTGCACGTGTGTGGCCCTCCACTAACTAGAAACTTGTTTTAATGTAACTGAATCTGCATAATGCGCACTCGACGTGAAGTGACAGCACAATTGTAGCAATCCTCCGTACTGTTCTTATTATTCATGACTATTGAGAGCTGAGTTATTTCGCCTGCTTCTTTAATATCCAATGAGTATTACAGCCTGCTATTGTTACCTGTTTAAGTGCTGTCCTGTAGATTGCAGTATAATAAAACACTATAACGCGAAGGTATAATTATTTGTCCGTTTTCTAAGTCAAAAGTAGGCTGTTCAAGTGTATTGTTTCCAAGCGCTTTGTTTGAACTTTTGAAGTTCTTTTTTTGGTGATTAAGTAACAGGTAGTCGCGAGTCCACTTACCGCTAGTAAAAATCTTTAAAAGGGCACTTTTACATAATAACTTAATCTCAGACAAACAACAAAGGAAGTTCTTATGTAACAAACACAGATCACAAGGGCGCCTCTGTTGTTGAAGGAGATATTGCACTTTTTACGAAATTTCTGAGGAGATGGTTGCCTCGAGGTAAGCCTGGCAAGTTTATATGGAAATATTAATTCAATTTCACAAGGATTTGAGATCTACTGAAATGAAACTGTCCATCACTGCCCTGCCAAGTGTCCATGGACAAACGATGAAGAAAAACATAGTGCATAGCCAACTCGCCAACCATTACTGAGATTCGGTGTGATGAAATGAGAAAAGAAAAGGCATTAAAATACGCTCATATAGTGAGGTGTGAAGTTTGCTTGATGGAGGGGAAACCTTACAACATGCTGGCTGGTAGCGAAATAGCTCTGGCTGGTTTTGAAGTAATTGAATTTGGAATTAGCTTTAAATTAGAACCTGTCGATTTTTATGGTAGATTATTTTTCAGCTGTGATAACGAACGCCGATAAACAGTCTAGGTGTTTTTAAACTTATTATCTCAATAGGATTTTTCTGTGATGGTTCTATCATCAAATAACTACACCTGCTCTGGGTGGAGAACCACCGGCTGCTGGATCTACAGCCTGAGTTGTGTGTTTCTTCAGTTGACCTTTGTAACCTCCTGGAGCTTCTAAAGCCTTCTCCGCTACTCCGTATTCCTGGAGGCCACTAAAGGTCGTGTGGTAATTCTTCCCTGCTCCATATTCCTGCAGGCCCCTAAAGGCTGTGCGGAATGTCTTCGCTTCTCTTTGTCCCTGCAGGCCTCCAAATACCGTGCAGGATCTCTCCGCAGTGCTGTTAGCCCTTCCGGTATTTGAAGGCAGTGGTGAGGGTCTTTCCTCTGCTCCGTGTTTTTATTTGGGTTCTTTTACAATTATATTGTTATACCTATATGCCTCACAAGGAACGTTATTCTTTTCTTCCTTCTAGAGTCAAACTCTTCTTTTACATTACTTTACATGTGTGAAAGGGCCGCGGTAACTCTTGAACCTTCTCGCAACCCTAATAGGGTTTTTTTTAGGTGCGAATTCATCCAATGACTTCTCACGCCCTTGGGCGGAACGGCGTGTCAGACTTTTACTGACTAAAACCCACTTGTTTCTTCCTTCTTTGCTTTGCGTTCCAGAGCCCCGGGGATTCATTTTCACTTAACCTATGGCCCCAGCCCCCGTAGGTAGGCTTCGACCCTGCTGGGAACCCTAATAGGGTAATTCCTGATTCGTCGAAAGACTAAACATGTATGTACTGACGTCATACTGGTTCTCCAGTTATTTGTCAAGGTTGGTTGGTCATTTAGTTTTTTAGTTGAGTTGAAGGTTGCGTCAGTTTTATACTGATTGTACTCGTTCACACGTGAGTCATCAATGGACAGCATTAATGCATAATAACACTCGAATGTAACAACAAAATGAACACAGCTTCATGAACTACAATCGGACTGGTCGCAACTTGTACTCAATGCTGGCGACAATCGTCCATTGATATGAACAGTGAGCATTATTTAGGGTATTTCCGCCACACCACCGATGCATGACCATCTGATTCACCTGAATGCAAGTACGAAAACGTGAAGAAATACTGCTAACCGATGAATGGGCGATATTAAGAATAGTGTTGAAGCAACGGTCGGGTTTGAATAGCGCATCGACTGCCGATGCCGCGGCTCGGCGAGCCCGCGTTACCGTCTTATTGCCTATTGTTAGCGAACAAACGCAGGAAACTGTAAAGTCGAAAGTCCGCTGAGAGATTTCGCCGTACAGACAGGTAGGTCGCAGGTGTTTCTATTCTGCGTTGAACACTTGGAGCTGCAAACAACGTTATAAACAATGTCGAACCTCTTTACACGGTGACCATGGCTTTGGATTTTGTTGGACAATATTATTCTTGGATTTGAGGTTTAGAAGGTGAACTTGCGACTTTATACGA
Source organism: Mythimna impura (assembly GCA_905147345.3). Classification (NCBI taxonomy): domain Eukaryota; kingdom Metazoa; phylum Arthropoda; class Insecta; order Lepidoptera; family Noctuidae; genus Mythimna; species Mythimna impura. Next base: position 11,993,364 of record LR990357.1, on the reverse strand, counting down.
GGCGATCTTTTGCTAAGTTTTCTTTCAGTATAGTTGGTGATGATTCATTAAAAGCTTTTAGATAAATTTTTAAATAGTTTTTAAAAAAAGAATTTTCAATACATTTCCTATTCTTCTAATGCGGGAAAGTGCCTGAGCTCGCCCCCGTCACAATTGGTTGTATTTATCGTATCAGGCTGAGTGCTATATAAGCGACCCCCTTGAGTCGTCGGTTACCCTTCGTTTATTAAATTTCTTCGTAAGTGGAAAATACACGTGGAAAGTCACTGCAACACTCGAATCCATAACAGTTCCGCCTCGGTCGTAATCACAAACTTTCTGCATTTGTATCAAAATGTACTATTTTACATCTATTCCAATTTAAACTATTCGTTTCGGGTAATTTCAACATCCTGATGCACAGTTGGTTAAAAATCACGAGGTAATGATGTCGTAAATATGAGGTTTTTTTAGGGTTCCGACCTCAAAAGGAAAAAAACGGAACCCTTATAGGATCACTTTGTTGTCCGTCCGTCTGTCAGTCTGTCTGTCAACACCCATTATCTAGAAAACGCGTGGAGGTATCGAGTTGAAATTAAAACCATATATTCAAGTCTGCGGTCTCTTGAAGCTGTGAAAAAAATCAAACCTCTGAGTAATGAAAAAAAGATACGGCCGTTTATGTTGCAAAAAAAGTATATTTCGACACTCTCAAGGGAATCAAAATTCATAGGGTACTTCCCGTTGACCTAGATTTCTGAAATTTGGCATGAAGCAAGGTCTCATAGCGCAAGTACAGGAAAAAATCTTAAAACTGTACGTGACAAAAAAAAATATTTTTTGCGATTCGGAAAAATCTTCGTAACTCGATTCGGGAATTGAACTGTTTTCATAGGTAAGTTTGTACGGAACCCTCAGTGCGCGAGTCCGACTCGCACAAGCTCAGTTCTTTTAGGTTGAGAAATCATCAAATAACTACTCCCGCTCTGAGAGGAGCAAGTGATAGTGTCAAACTTTTACTGATCCCACCCGTGTTCCTTTAGTTGATTTGCGTTTCAGGATCACGGTGACTGTTTCGAACAATTCTGCAGCCCTGCTATGCATAGACATGGGTTTCAAAATTTTTCTAAGAAGCTATTATATTGCTTCAGAAATTTTTCGATGACTCTGTCTTACCTGTCCTGTTTTTCTCTACTAAAATCATGGTACCCCTACAGAGACTACACAACTCCAATGCGGTTTCGCTCGTCAAAGAAAAGGAAGTTGTTTTGAAGAGTTTTGCGAAAGTATAAAGGGATATATCAATTAACACAATGCTAACATCGCTAATTCATTGTGTGATCAGCAGCGGTGTTGGTGCAACACTAGGGAACTGTTTGAAGATTCGTTTTTGACTTACAATACACGTGCAAAGCAAATTTACAGGTATTATTTCACTTTGAGCTGAGAATCAGAAGAAAGAGCTTAGTGAAGAGCTTACCTTTACAAGTATTGAATTTGGACAATAGATATTTAAAGTAGGTGTAAGTACATGTGAAAACCCAAGTGCACATTTTGTGACATCTAATGAAATGATGTAAGAGGCAGTAACAGTTTTGGAAAGCAACTCCATTCAAATTCCACATATATACATTAAACATTGAATCTTGAGTATACTCAAAATACAATAAATATGTGCAAAGTATTGCTGTATATAGTTAGCTCTTATATTATTACAATATTTAAAATGTGCATTCCCGAAGAAATTGATAAAAAACCCTGTTTCTTAATTTATTCTTGTATGTTAAAGGTAAATACTGATACATTATAATAAAACTATTTTAGTTGGTTTACTATAATAAACAATCACAAAAACTCGTGTGCCTATGTACACGCTCATATACGTTACTATCCTAGCTTCATAGGTATAATTAAAGCCTTGCACCCTACTATAAAACAGTTACAAAACAACTGAAAACCTTCCCCAGTTACTTTCCCCTTCGCGCCGGTACACAACGTGACGCGTTACCATAGCAACGGTTTTCCTTACCTACAGGCATTGGTCGGAAAATTCAAAATGGCGGCCGTATCGATCGCGAAGGGAGGTTGAACAGGGGGAGAGGGGGGATTAGGGAGAAGGGAAATTGTATTCACAATGTTCAAGTTTACATATTCAATTTCATAGTGAGGTAAATTAAATATTATACGGTGATACATCTCGAAACGTTTTTGATGTTTCACGTTGGTGTGTTGAATGAATAAAATGTTCTGACTTCATAGTTGTGTTTAAACTTTTTTAGTAAGTACCACTTTTTTTGAGGTGGAAAATCATCTAATGAGTTCTCCTGCTCTAGGGTGGAACGTAAGGGTGTCTTAGACTTTTACAGGCTAAAATCCACCTGTGTCCTTTAGTTGCCCTTTACGTTCAAAAGCCACGGTCATTCTATCAAATGTTCCTGCAGCCCTAGTAGGCATCGGCCCTGATGTGCTCCTTCAGATTAGTGACATTTGCTTGAGGCGCGCGTCGATTTGGTCCTGGCTTATGGACGACGAGCTACCCATTGCTCGTCGTCCGCGAGCCTGCGCCTACGGTGGCCAGAAATCACCCTGCGAGTCCCGACGCTCGGGGTGTCTCCTTTGGCGGCGGCTGGGACGGGCGTGAAGTTGTCAAGTAAGTACACCTTATCGTTAAGTCAATCAATGGTTAATTAAGGTAAGATTTAGTACTATCTTTGTTTAAATGGCAGGTCTTGGCATAATATGGCATCATAGAGTGCTCATGATAAAGTAGGCTTCTTATTTTCATGTTTGTATTTGGTTCCTACTTATGACCAACTTAAGGCAATTAGATATGTGTGTGGTGTCTTCTATTTTGATAGTTTATGACCTGGTGGACCTGAGATCTTTAGGTAAAGTCTTTATTTTCATTGAATACGCTTACTTTGTTTACCATTAGAATACGGAGGTAATAAATTCAATTTTTTTTTGTAGTATTTGGCAGCAAATGTATCGAGTCAACCGGCATGTCCTAGAACCAAAAATTCGAAGACATGTGACATCCACCAACCTGCACTGGGCCCGCGTGGTGGATTACGGCCCATTCCCTCTCCTAGAGAGAGGAGGCCTGAGTCCCATCAGTGGGAACATTAAAAGGCTGAATAGCCTTCTTGGCAAGCCTCGCTGAGGTAGTCATCTTTAAAAAAAATCTCAGTTCTATTTTAACGAGATCGCGCCAGTTTAACAGATTCCGCATATGGTCCAGTTGAGCTGACACATGAGATACAAAACTACACCAATTTCACATCAAAATATCTGACTAGGAATTAATTTGCGAATAATTAAAATAGCTTCTGAACTTCACTCGAAAAAGTCCAGGACCAAATAAATTCAAAACTCTGTGGTGTCTTAATGGTTAATCTATAGGTACCGGATATAGTAATAAAAAGAGCATATACGCATTTGGATATTGGATTTGTTTATATTATATTTTTATTTAAAATTTAAAAAATATTATAAAAAATTACTCGCACCTTTCGACCTGACAGCCTTCCTAAATCTTCCCTGGCATCAGATAAACTAGCTGGCCCCCGTGGCCGGGGCTGGCCGGGTCATTTAATGTTCCGTTTCTATTGGTCGTAGCGTTATATAGCCTTACGAGATAAAATTAAATGGGCTATCTAACACTAAACGAATTTTAAAATTCGAATCAGTAGTTCTTGACATTAGCGCGTTCAACCAAACACATTTTTAAACTCTTCAGTTTTATAATTTATGTATAGAATAACATTCCTTATTCCATATAAAATTGGTATGATACTGCAATAAAATCTTAATTGGCGCCGCTACGTTGCATTCCAACTTAGCTACTATTAGCAATTCTAAGTCAACTTTGTTTTATAAATTAATAAAATATTAACAAAATATCATTGTTCTTTAAGCAAAATATGTAATAATGTTGCAAAGCTACTGGAACATTGTCTGGTGTATGAATGATGATCTAGGTACTTAGTACTGCGCAGTGATGAGCAATTATTTACAAAGTTTGTAACGAACCTTGCACCATGCTGGTAGAAAATTCTTTTAAAGATGTAGTGACAAGATTGATTGAGAGGTAATACAATTATAATATGTAGATATAATTAAAAGGCGGCGACTGGCGCAGAAGGAGCAATAATAGAAAAGAAAAGCATCGTAAAGAAAGCGGTATGTCCTAGAAGAAGAAAAAAAAACAAGACATGTGACATCCACCAACCAGCACTTGGCCCGTGTGATGGATCACTGCCCATTTCCTCTCCTCGAGATGAAACCTGAGCCCCAGCAGTGGCAACATTATAATAAGGCTGATTATGTTAGGCGCTTTGTGAAATAGTCTAAATCGTTTTATTTATTTCTAGAAATAGATCCTATTATAGTATACGCCTATGATTTACTCAGACTCCTTACAGTACTTACTAATGACAGTTTATTACAGGACAAAATGAGGAATAAGGAGTTATTGTCCAAGTGTAAGTGCCAACAAGCTGCCATGCCGACACGTGCGCATGTGTATATTTTAAAATTAGGAAGAGGCGCCCGCGCCATTGCTCCCCGCTGTCGATTGCTGATAGACGCATGAAGACAGTGTGCGCTAAATACACACAGTATACTTACAATGTAGAACGACCTGTAAATACAGTTAGAGGTGAAATTACACGATCACAGTTATTGTTAGGGGCGGAGAGTAATCAAAGACTATTGTGCATCTAATTATATTATCGGCTTTATTCCTAGAAGCACTATACATTATCATATTATTAATATAAACATTCAATCCGCATAGAGGCTTAACAACTCATCTGATTAAAAAAAACAATCCGTTTCTTTTACCTATCAAATTCAAACACCTATTCTATATTGGAATATTTAAAACTACAATTCTATAACCAGTCATTAATTTAATAAAAGCATGTTAATATGGTTATGCGATCTCCTATGATATCACATTTTTTAGGAAAGACGATGATTGAACAGAAGAATTGACTAATGGCTAAAAAGAAAGAGACTGTTGAGATTACGGCGAATGTATGGAAGACAAAAACGTTAGTGTTCACCTAATTTTTTTTTTTAAAGTATATTATATTTTTTATTTACTCGAACAATTTACATTTAAAAAACATTTAACTTATAGTTAAGTGTTTTTTAAATGTTACAGTTAAATAATAATAAAAACCCTACGCTAATAAACTAAACAATTAACTAAAATCTAACTAAAACTGTGTTGTCAAAAAACTCTTGTGCCCAAAAGACTGGCGTCATAAAAAAAAATTGTGTTATGGGGATGGAAGAGGATGATGATTTGAGATTCAGGAACTGAAACGAAAGCTCTCGTGTCCAAAAGCTATACTCTCGTTTTGTCAGCAGTTTGTCCAAAAACTAGATGAACCACGAGGAATGACTCAAGATGATGCATTAGAAGAATATCTGGAAGGATTTGGATATGGAACAGTAATGGCGATAAAAAAATTGGAAAGCTGTTGTATTTCTCCAAAAGCTATTTGGAAATCTAACGCTATACGTAAGAATACGCACAGTACGTAATCCAAGATAACATCGGTATGTAGAAAATGTAGAGAAATACCAGCTTTATCTACTGCCATGCCATTTTAGACTACGCTTTATGAATATAAATGAACAAATTACTTGTCTGAACTTAATAACTTACTTTATTGTAGGACATGTAGGACAATAACTTGGCCGAGGATCAACGATGGGTTTTTCTGTAATGGGAACATTCAGTAATTTTCCGGAATTATCATCATGAATCTTTGTTTGATTTTGTTTATTCCTTTAGTGAAATTCAGTTTTAACTGTCTCGTTGGTCTTGTGGTGGGAATGACTTTTGTTGAGCATGAAGTCCTGGGTTTGATTTCCGGATCGGGCAAGAAGTGTTGTTGGGTTTTCCCATTAGTAATTCTAATTTCTCAGTAGCAGCTCGGAGTTTAGAAATCGGTGGTGAGACACCCCCGTACTTCGGAAAGCATTTTCGTGAGTATTTTGTAGGGTATTTTCTATTAAAGGAAAAGATTGTCAACAAATTAATTATCTAATAATTACACTGCAGCTGTTTTTTTTTTTTGAGGTGGAATTCTTTCTTTCGATCTATGGCAGAGCGCGTGGGCGTGCCAGACTTTATCAACTAAAACCACGCCTAAGTTTCTTCAGTTGCCTTTTTTCCAGGTTTCCTTTTCAGTATTTAACTCACAGTCCCATCAACCCATGGGCACGCCATAATTATGGCGGTAAGTCCCCTCTTTGAGGAGTGACTGGAAAGACCTCACGGCGTCCTCACGTTCCGCATGACGCAGGTTCTTACCGGAAATGGTAAATTCGGGAGGTTCCTGCACTGGGTTCCTGCACTGGGTTCGTGCGGAATAATCGCCCGGGTGTCACCACTGTGTAGACCGCCCGGAGGACACGGTGGAGCATAAGGTAGAGTTGTGCCCCGCTTGGGCAGAGCACCGCCGTGTCCTGGTGGGGGCAGCGATCTCTCTTGGGCCTTGGTACAGGCCATGGTCCAAAGCGAGGAGGAGTGGCAGGCGGTCGCCTCCTTCTGCGAAGCAGTAATGCTAGCAAAAGAGGCGGTCGCACGCCCGAGGGAACGGCCCCCGATCCCGGCTGGGATCCCGATCCCAATTTCCGGCCACCATAAGCGCGGGCTAGCGGACGGCGAGCAATGGGTAGCTCGCCGTCCGACCGTTCGGTAACCGTCCGGATCGAGCCCAAGTCGTCGACGGCGCGTAGTGTTCCACGCGCGCCTCAAATGCGGATGTCAGCAAACCGTAGGGGCCCAGCAGGGTCGAAGCCTTCTGGGGCCATGGGTTCGCTTCTGAAAGGAAGACCCGGCTCTGGAATGCAAGGCAACGAAGGAACACAGGAGTGGGTTTTAGTCAGTAAAAGCCTAACGCCCTCCCGCTCCGCCCAAGGCCGAAAAATGTCATTGGATGATTTCCCATCTAAAAAAAACCCGATTAACCCATTTGTAAGTTTACTACATTTTAAAGTGTAGTCATGGCGACACAAATGCATTATGTAACGCTCCTAGGCTCACATAAAGTCGTGTCACTTGATAAGTGTGAAGTAGCTATTGTAAGTCAGATACTGTGACTTATAGTCGGCGGAAGCATTTCGCGCCGGAAGCTCTTGCGTCTTTTTATTTCGCTTTTTGAGTGCGAAGACACTGCTTGACACGTGCTGTAGTATATTTAAAAGTTTGAGATGGTTATTTAAATTATGATAGGTGTATTTTCAGTGATTTTTCTTTGTTATTTGTCATTTTCTTGCAGAATACGTGGACTGGACAAGCATGCTTTAAAATGAGGAATGTGATCTGGATGCTTGCTTGACTGATGATTATTAAACCAAAGATGATCCTAACTTTTATTGTCTGTTACATTTCTATTGATTATAGAAATGTAACAGATAATAAAAGTTCAAGTAAACGTGTAGAAAACCTGTGAAATATTATGTAGGTAGAGATAACAGAGAGCGATACGTTGCCAGAACATTTACGAGTTTATTCGGCCAAATACACGCATATTGGCTTACAATCAAATTATTTATTAGCATTTCGGAATTAGCAAAGATTTATTTACACAGCGGCAGCAGCGTGAACATGAAAGTAATGTTGACTGTTCTGACTTCTGACCAGATGTTATGACACCGCGGGCTAACAAACAAACGAGCGATTTTACTGTCGATATAATGTTTGATGTGGTGTTTTATCTGTGGGGTGGGCGTGTCCGCAAGACAATGATCTATTTTTAAGAGGCGGCCACGTGGCGGGCAGCTGCGCGGGCGCACGTGCCACGTATTTATACTGAGACGCCGACGACGACGCCGCGACGCCCGCCCTTAGGACGAGGATGCGTATTCTTGACCGTCAATTCGATCCAAGCGGTTCATTATGGACGTTTTTAACTAATTAAAAACTGAAACGGGTCTACATCTAGTCTCTAGTCACAACAATGAAAACACATTTTAATTTTCAGTTAGCGATTCTATTGGAAGTACTTACATATAAATGATAAATGATATTTATTTTGCAAATAGGTTCAAAAAAACACTTTTACACGTAATTTTTTTTTCGTCATTTTAAACTAGATGAGGCCAGTGTCTCCTAGCTGACTACCCTGAGAAGAAACACCGAAACAAACTCAGGGGTCAAAGCCTCTTTTAAAGTCCATACAGTAAATATGTAATGGCCAAATCACATGAGCACCATGCAGATTGGTCTGAGATGGTCTTTTGAAGAAAGAACCATACAGATTTGAGTGGACCTGTCCAGTCAGTGCAAGCATTTGTCAGTATTCGCAAAGCTCAACTCAGGACTACTAAGGAGCTCAAAGACTTGACGAACAATACCAAGGAAAGGACATTTGGGTAGGCCGCAGAAAATACTCAAATTGCTAGACATACGTTAAAATTACTGAAAAGGAAAAAAAAAGCAGTCAACATAGTCCTCACGTTCACAATAATAAAGGGAAATATATAGTTTACAAAATGTAATACTTAGTAAAGTAAATATTTATGTCAAAAATTAATTGAAATGAATATGATTATAATGATTTTGAAGTAAAACTGGAGTAAAGGAGGAAAATTGTCAGAGATAGAAGAAATTGTAAATGAGGTTAAACAACACTAGAGACAAGTCGTTGTATTGCAAATGCGCCAAAAAATGAAGTGAAGCAATAGCTTCTGGTGTTTATAATATGTCAAATAAATATTTTGAATTGTATGATGATTATGACCAGTTATAGATCTTAGATTCTTGGTAGTAACCATTAATACAATCATCTTTATAAGTCCTTCAGTCAACCAAATACAACCCATCTGCCAATGGGCACTCACTTTCTTTCTTTTTTAGCTTACATTTAAAAACGTAGCCAGAACAGCTGTGTGTGGGTGTGATGTGACGAGTCGGAAGGAGCGACAGGCACCGGACGGCGAAATATGAACACCCTCGGGGGATATTAATCTGCTCAATTATTATGAAAGTGACGCACAAGGCGACATGCGTCTTCTTTGTCGCATCCGTTCTAGGCAGGGGTGACACGCGATTTTCTAGGACTTTCCCTAGAATTTTCTTATTAGCTTTCGTCGAACAACATATGGATGGTGACTAAAATTCAATTTCTTTAGACTTGGTTTGACGTGGGAAATTATCAAATAATTCCCCGCTTTGTGTCAGATTTTTACTGATTAAAACCCACAGTGTTCTTTCATTTACCCTCTTTTGAGCAGCACTTTCAGACGTCGGCCCTAACTGGCCCCCATCAATTGTACCGACATCGCTTTGAGGCGCACGTGGAACACAACGTGCCGACTTGACCTTTTCAAAGGTCGCAGGAAAAGTTACCATGATTTCTTAAGGCTTCAGTATTGTTGTAGGTATTCTTGACTTTTCCTTATTTATTTAACAGTTGTGCGGTACTACATTTTTCGTAGGTACCTGTATGCTAAATGGAAAATAGAGAAAACACAGAAATGGGCCATTACTGATATCAGTATCTTTTTTAAAATAAAATGGTCCAGCATTGAATACAGCGCTGGTGGGAATCAGCCCTTTCATTGAATTATCGTTTTTATGTGATCAATATCTTACGCATGATTTTCACTGGAGTAGAAAATATTAGATACAGTTTTCACAGTTATTCCAGCCCTGGCGGGTTGGGCGGCGCGGGCGCGCGCTCGGCCGGTCCAATGCGCGCGGACAGGTGTGACCGGCTGCCGCGCATTTTCATACAAAACCAACGTTTCAGATATAAAAGGCACTTCCTTTCATCCCACTACCCACTGTCGGGAATGCCCATTAATTTGCCAACACAATATTTTTAGTGCGCGGCTCGCGTGTAATATATCGTGGCCACGTGTCGCCGTATGTCGCGCCGAACGGCTGCGTCAAATTATTTTCGTTCATGTCACAAGATACAGCGTTCATCTGGACCTTTCTTCCTTAAAAATCACACCGTTTCTTGGTTTAATGTAGTTACACGCATAATGCATCCGGTGGAAAACGCGCGCGCCGCTCTGCCCGCCTGCCGAGTGCTGAGAAACTGAACACGACTGACCATGACTGTATAACTGAGGCTACGACACTTAAAAATTGGGTTATATATTGTAAATAACATATTATTTACTTTCATAATTTAATAAAATTTTGGGTTAATGCTATGTTGTCCGTTTTATACAACGGAAATGTCGAGACAGGATTTTCTCGACGTAGTTTCTTTATGTGCGAATCTCGTCGTAAATCAGTATTATTTGGTGTTCAAAGTGCGCTCGGGTCGGTGGGTACTGTAATCATTCGCGTATATCCCTTCGTTGTAAAGTTGTATGCAAATCATCCAGCAATTTTCATGGAAACTGACCGTTTGGCGGGTGATGGATGGCGAGCGGCGCCGGCGGCGGTGCGCTCGCGCTACAATTTTTGCATTATCGCACCGTTTTATGCTTCTCTCGCCGAAACCATCCATCACAATATAAGCGTTTCGTTACAATCGTTTTATGTTTAACACTAGTCTATTTTAGAGTTCTGTTACTATATCGCCTAGTGAGCGACAATAAATCTTTTTATATGCGCCAGATAAGTATTTTTCACATGTCAGATAATAGTTCTTTGTGATATATTTTTATGATTTAATACAATCCTTTTTATTACTATTACGACTTATTAATGGCGACTCTTTCATCGCGGGATTAACATCAAAGGTGGATTCATCCCACTAATATTGTAAAGGCAAAAGTTTGTATGTATGGCTGTGTGCGTTCGTTTGTTACTCCTTCCCATTCAAACGGCTAAACGGATTTGGATGGAATTGCTACCAGAATAGCTTATGCCCTGGATTATATACGAACATCGGCTATAATTTTTAAAGGTGAGAAATATGTAGATACTAACTTAAAGCAGGTTGAGCCGCGGGCCGCTACTAGTATGGTTTTGAGATGCTTTCATATTTAAAATTGAAATGTTGCGTGAAAAGCTTGTTGTTTTCCTTTGTGCTTTTTATTATTCTTGTTTAAATATATTTCATCTTCAGTTTTCTAAACGACTTAGTGATAAGATAAATAGATGTATTTATTGTTGAATATAAATATTCATTAGGTACCAAAAATTCAGTTGAAATTATTCTACAATGTTTAGAGGAAAATTGTTTCAGTAGAATCAGTATCATTACACGCGTGGCGCTGAGAAATGTAGACTCTAAACATTCCAGATTCAATTTAGATGTCTAAGTGGCTACTAGACGAGAATTGAACATACTTAATTATAAACTTTTTTCTTGTCGTGTTTAAAAGAGTTACGAATGATTAATCTGGTGCCGGTGGTTGGATGGGCTGCGCGTACGCATTGAAGACAAACGCGGTGGACAACTGTTGTCTGCTCGTCGCGACAGCTGCGCTCCACTTCGACGCTGCGCAGGCGCTCAGCTGTGGACATAGATCGTGAACAACGCGATTTACTGATACTACTATTGCATACATTAAAATGTTTGAGACGGTTTCAGAGACAGAAACATGACATGGATATTATGGATAGCAGCGCCCACTTGTCATAGGCTGCTGTGTGCTCCTGCACAGTTTGATTCAAATTGATACTGTGCCACATGACTTTATGAGTAAGCTTTCAGAATGAATCTTTCGCTTTTAGACAGATCCTTTCGCTTTAAGACTATTGCTGTCGCTATTTGTGTATAAGTGATGAATGAAGGCGGGTGCAGGTTTAGCTTTTGAGAAAAAAAATGTTTTTCGTTTTTATGAGATGAAAAAATACGATTTTTTTAAGGCTGAGATGATTTCTCAGCCTTAAAAAACTCCTCAAATAACTTCTCACTTTCTGGGCGGCGCGTGACGGACTGCCAGACTTTTACTGATTAAAACCTACCTGTGTTCCTTCAGTTACCCTTTGTGTTGTGATGATATGATGTCCAGGGTTACGGTAACTATTTCAAACAATCCTGCAGACCTCTGTTATGGATATTACACGATTTTCTAGTCGTGGAATCGAGCTGTAATGCATTTCAATGATTCGCACTGGTCGAACTTTCGATAGCACTTCAAGAGCTACTCAACGCTACGTCTAAACGATGTAGCCAATCCCTTATACGCGAAACGACGCAGAACGAGTTTCAGTCTTGTCTCCTCTTCAATTTTAAACCTTATGGCTTTGCAATACTTGGAATCTTCCTTATCAAATATAAAGGACACAATTGTTACTAAATGTCGCTGTCAGGGTACCAATGTAGGTATTAGTCATGGAAATCCTGCGGCTTTGCTTGTTTAATTAAGCGAAACATGTTCATAAATAAAGGTACGTATCAGTACTTATAGAGCGATTGGATTAGTGTCAAATGAATGACGTGCCCGTTTGACGGATTGAAATGCTTGATTAGTTGGCGAGCATTGACTTGTGGTGGTGAATGTGACAGATGAGAAGTGCACTCGCTTATTTTGAGATCATCGGCTGTGATGTGTTTTTGTTTTAGTTTAGAAACCCATATTACGTGCGGGTAAGAAAGCTAGACGTAACCACAAGATTTTCAGTACAGGCATAGGGTGGGTTTCTGAATTGAGTTTTTTGATTTAAGAACAACTCAAACCCTACTATAATGACAGGCTAGAGTTTGTGAAATACTCAACTTCATATGCTTAAATCAGAAATCGAGGGTAACCCCCGAACTCTGAGTACTCAATTCAGAAATCCGCCCTAAGTCTATGTCGGTAGTAAAACCAATGAATCACTAATCCGGTATTTCTCTCGTTAAAGTTTAGTTAATGGATAAAATGCTCACTCGCATGACTCATAGGGCATGCCAAGATACCTGGCCAGTCACAGGTGAACTATTGACCATAACATCTGAATCATATCAGCAGCAGTAATTATCATCAGTAATTCTTAAGTATCTGAAGCTCGTCAAGCGAGTGAGTCATTTGGACGTGTGGCTGTCTCAGAACTACGTCGTAGCGCAGGGATGGGCAAATTAAAAAAAAAATATCGATAAATATCGTATCGGCATTTATAGGGAGTATCGATGCTTATATTGTAAACATTATTGATATTTCGATATATCTATCGAAGGTATCTAGGTTTTGCTTTAACCCGATAATGTATTTATTTATAAGTGAATCTCAAAAATTGCAAAACATTTAGTTAAATTCAAAATGTAAAAATTAGTAAATTTTTTCAATCGTGTTAAAAAATATAAAAATTGATTCACCAAATATGATTAAGTATAATTATTATAATTGATATACCTATGATATGAAAATATCGATTATAAATATCGATTGTTTTATGTAAATTATTTCGATATTTTGATAGATAGGTGTCTATAGACCAAGCCTGTCGCATCGCATCGTCACTGTGTCGGGGTGATGCCGACGCGTCGCGACGCAACGCGGACGGCTGCGCGGGCGCCGTGATTTATTTACTTGAAACTTGTGCGCCGCACGCATTTGTTATTCATTACTATGAGCAATAGTGTTGCTCACAGGTACATGTGAAGTTATACAACTGTACTTTAAATAGGAGCTTTACAATAGGTCATTAGTTCGTAAATAATTTTGAAAGGTGTCATAGGAAAATGGACAATGAAATCATTAAACAAACACCAGTAAGCCAATATCAGAGTCTAGAATACTAAGGCGATCTGATATTTTGTATAAGTTGCTGCTAAAAAGGCTCCTAAACACCTTTAGAAATTGATAATCCGCTATGCTACCTACTACGAGTAAGTTGATAATTACGGCAGGTCTATGAAAATTTAAAGACAAATTTCTTCGTTCCAATGAATGAAGAAATTTGTCTTGTAAAGCTCACGTTTTTCCCCAATAATAACAATTTATTATTGGGGAAAAACGTGAGCTTTACAAGCACAAAGGAAGCTACAGATTGTATTCTAATTATACTCTTAACGCAGCATCTTCCTAAGTTCGAGGCACACATGCGAGCTGTCCTGCGCTTGCGCACGCGCTAGTTTGCTATTAATCACGAACTCACGATCCTCGCGCGATCATAATCTGCCGGTCGCCGGCGCCGCCGCACGCCCTCTCTGTTTGGATAACCGTTTGGTACAAGCGCCGTGACTGACAGATGAAACACATACGATACTCTTTATTATTATAATCAGCTCTAAGAACTGTGGTTTCATGGTTTGAGTGACTTGAATCAACGGATTTGACTTGTAAATGACATAATTATGTTTGAACTAAATAATAGCTGAAGAAAATTGGAAAAGAGGGTCGGATAAATTATGACATCACCTTAAAAACTTGTGAAATGTTCAAACCGCATTTAGAATGCTATACGCTTTATACTCAGTTTTATCACGAGCGCAAACAATATTGTTTCGTTACAAAAGGTGACGTTAATTACAGCCGCAGCTTTAAAAGTCATCGTGATAAAATACCGGTCCACAAATATCCATTTCGGGTTCCACTTTTTGTTCTCAACCGTTAATTGGCAGACTCACGAGGTACATTCGTCATTCTTCGGACATATGCGGTCTAAATTGGTAAACTAAATAAAATTAGAGTTTTCACTTGAACCATAAGCGTTGCACGTGCGTGTGTATATTTTCATAACACGTCGAATTATTCGCCTCGTTTGCTCACGATAATAGTGTAAAGAGTTGGTTCTATGACGTGTTAAAAAGTTTCCAATGTTATTGTTTACAGTAAGGAGTGTATTAGGAGCGGCCATGATGAGAGAAGCTTTTAGTATGATCGATAATGAAGAAGGCGCCATGGATCAACGTTCAACTGTTTTGTTTTATCGATTTATCCGTCTTGATTTCAGTTTTTACTAGTGTATTGTTATATCTGTGGGTTTTCTACTAGACAGGAAGGATTGAAGCCATGTTTATAGTCAGAGCCGAGTTAAACATAGACTAGGTTATGAAAATATAACTTTTTGTCTAACACGAAAACATGCTTAATTAAATGGCACAGTAAATACCAAATATTTACAAATTAGAGTTGTACGTGCGTGTTTCTTTACAGTAAACACGCCATGTTTTCCTATAAAAACAAAGACTATTTAATTACAGCTAGTAATGTAATTTCGCTGATGGTGTCGTGTCCTCTCGGAAACCGGGGGTTGAAGTCTCCGATACAAATTGGCGCGCGCATGTCACGTAACTTAATCAGCACCCTTCTTGCCCACCCCTCCTAGCTTTATAGGCAAATATACCTCGATATATTTAATAAAACATGTACATAACTCGTAATTAGAGTAGATGGGCCGTTTGTCTGTCTTTGGTCTTTAACGAACTGCATTTGTTTGCACAAAAAACCTATTTGTGAATTGGTTGGTTTAAGTAATTTTCATATTACTATAAATGTTTTCCAAGAATTGATAATGTACACATAATACATAACATAACTTGAAACGTGTTTACACTTCATAAAGTTTCACGAACGTCTTGTATTTAGGTTATTGGTTGGAAATAAAT
The DNA here is from genome assembly GCA_905147345.3 of Mythimna impura. NCBI lineage: Eukaryota > Metazoa > Arthropoda > Insecta > Lepidoptera > Noctuidae > Mythimna > Mythimna impura. Next base: position 11,977,918 of record LR990357.1, on the reverse strand, counting down.
ACCACATATAGATTACAGGAAATAATTTTCCACGGTTTCAACGTACTACTTGTACCTACGTGTCACTGTTACCATAGAATAAGAAATAGTACAAGTACAGAAATTGCACTGCGTGATAGCAAACATACGAATTTAAACCTAATAACAACAGCGCTAATGTTCATAATACATTGCACGGCACGGACACGACTTTGATTATATTAGCCTACCAGATCCAGTGGCGCTCGTAACAAATCAAAATGCACCGTAAGTCCGCGCAACGAGAGTTTCTTTTATTATGCCCGTTATGAACCTTTGAACAAGCCGCTTCTGTTGTAGGGTTGTGAGTTGTTGTGAGACACAAAGTCATTAGTCCATTGGGACCAACAGGGGCTAAGCCCTTGGTCTTAGAACGCAAAGGACAACTAGAAGAACATAGGTGTGGTTTTAGTTAGGAAAAGTTTGACACGCCTCTCGCTTCGCCATAGAGCGAGAGAAGAAATGATTTTCCACCAAAAAAGGTCGTGAGTCCATTTGTTTAGGTAGGTACTTTACTAAATGTAAACATTCTTGATAAGAAATGCCTTTTAAAGTAGGTATGTACCTATATTATCTACAAAATATATTTTCGTAAAATGCGAAATTAGTAGTAGGTACACTACGTTTTATAGCATAAAATAAATTCAGTTTTTTTTTAAAATTACATGGTAGATAAAATTGATTTACATGTACCTAAGTAGTAATTTCCATACTTTAAAATGTATTTATAGAGAGACATGTTATGATTGTTTACATTTAGTTAGATATGTATCTAATTGTCTAACTAAACAAATGGAACAAAAGTAAAGTCAAGTGGTAGCTAGGTAGGTACCTACTTGGGTATTGTAATATAACTTTGTTGATTTCGGCCACAAAATTACCTAAGTATCTATTTTATGTTTCGGCTATGCGTTCGTAGGTAATTTTTAAAAGATGGTAGGTAATTCACGATTAGTAATATTGTGAACACGATTATTTAAAAAACATTACCGCCGGCCGCCGCGCCAGCAAAAAATTACGAATCTACTTAATAGCGAAAAATGATGATACGAAAAGGAACACGAATCGTCATCGTGTCTATAAACTGCAACAATAACCTACCTGTTATACCTACATAATAATTATCATAAAATAAGAGCCACTTTAAGAGTGTTGAAAATGTTATAATTACTTACCTTTCGGGATCCTTTGGAAGAGTAAAGAATGAAAAGTCCACATTTTTGTTGATAGTCATGCACCCATATGCTGTGCAGTATCTTTTGGCTTTTTGCGTGCCCATATTTATAATAAAACCTCTGTAGAAATGCGAACATATTTTTTGTTAGCGCGTGTCAAGCGGCAAGCGGCAGTTCGAACACGCGTGTGACACTCAACTGAACTAGCCCTATAAAAGAGGCCCCGAGACGTAGGTATAAATTCAAGCGCGCGCCGAGAGTGCGCCGGGCCTGCTGTTACACATAAGTGGATTGTTATAAAAACATAATTACAACAAACTGACCTGTCTTAACAAAGCCATCACGATCACAATGTGTAACAAACAAGCGCCTCCGGTGTTACACCTACAAAGAGAAACCAAAGAAAGTTATATCGCACGTCGCCGTCGCGTCATCGATAGCTATACGCAATAACGCTGCACGTGCATTTCCATCGCTGACACAACTTCGGGGGGCGCGGGGAGGGGGTTATTTGTAAACTACGGGTAACGTACTCTATGGGAAACCTTTTTATTAAATTGGATTGGCGCATGGCGTGGCAGACAGCTGGCTAAGTTGTATGGGCTCGTCCTCCCTATGATTTATGCCGTTGATTTTTATAAATTAGATTGATTACTTGATTGAATCGGCGATACGGAATACTTATAAATATCTAAGTACAGTCTTGCATTCCATCCTATGACTTCCATTCTATTGATTTTCGGCTTAACAGTTACGAGGCTTCAAAGTATCCCTGTTAGTCAATGCTTTTACTCTACAGTCAAATAAGAATACCTCAAGCATTTTTTTATTCTATCATTTAAAAACACACACACACATTTAAGTATTTTTATTACTCGATTTAAGAGTATCGATATTGTACTTAGTTTAGCTGTTTTCAATGAATATGTAGTTACATTTTACGGGTACTATAAATGTGTTTTGGTGTAATCTGGGAAGGGAAGGGCAGAGCGGATATTTTGTGGATTGCGAGCACGTTTCACGTAATTTAGCCGAGCCGGGCCGACACGATCCGATTGGGCCCGAGTGGAAAACGTTGTAAGCATTTCATGCACAGCAATAATGCACGATCGCAAATACCCAAGTGTCAATTTGGGACGATACGGAAAATAGCTGACGTGACGTAATGTTGTTATTGCTGACTTTATGGTTACACCAGTTTTGCAAAATGTTCATGGATTAGGTAAGTTTGGTCTTCGTTTTGTGTTTTTAATTTTTATAAGCAAATAAATGGTTTTGGTTGTTTAAAACAACAATTATTCCTATAATTATAACGAATCAGACAGTTTTGATTGGTTATAATACATATTTATTTGAACTTCAGTGTTAGGAATCCAATTTTAACACACTAATATTATAAAGGTGAAAATTTGTATGAATGTGTGTATTTTCGTTACTCCTTCATGCTGAAAACGGCTGAACGGATTTGGATGAAATTTGGCATACGGGTAGACCATGACTTGAAATAGCACACAGGATAGGAGGCATATCTACCCCGGGAGTTTGTACCTCTTGGAATAATTTTCTACTTCGACACGGGTGGAACCGGTGGCAGAAACTAATTACTTAAGATATAAATATTCTCGATTATAAAATAAATATTCTCCATTTTAATATAAATATTCTCCATTTTAATACTTATGTCGAAGGTAATAATTGAGAACGTCTAATAGCGAAATGTCAAGAAAGTCTAACCTTATAATGTTTATTTGGCTTTCTCGTAGGGTATACTCCAAATTGTTCGCAACATTTGCTTATTTCGGGCCCAATCATCAACCCTTCTGTTACTAGGGCTGTCCCCAGAGACTCCTCCGCTCCGCCCGGTCCATCGCAAGCGTCATTGACTTTACTGTGTTAAACAGGGGCATGATGTGAAAACATGCCATGTTTTTTTGTTTCTTTTTTATACTAGACCTCAAAAATTCGTCATGTCTTAAAGTCAAACAGGACGAAACTAAATGAAAGAAAATGGGCTACGTTTTTAGATTCTGCCACATCCCTTTAATTGGTTTATAGGTCTTCTTTGTAACTTTTAAGAAAATTATAAATATTAATTTTGCAGTTTCTAACTTTTTTTTTGTATTATAATACCATGGGCAAAGTTGTGGTTACAATCCTGGACAAAACTACTATTACAAATCAAACAGGTGTTATTCTAGGTATTTTCTCGTTTACATTAAAATGAAATATGTGGCAATAAAATAAATGCTTTAAAATTTTATAGGCACTCACGAAAACGTTATAAAAGTCGATAACATTTTCCCACAAGTCACGTTACCCGCCGCCATTTATTTTCGCCCCGAGACCGGAAGTCCGGAAGTAAGTACACGTGCCGCAGCGGGACTTGCGTCAGTTTCCGGTTTATCGTAATCTGGACGTTTGTTGCTGGTATATAATGTGCGACTAAGCATAGATGACTAAGGGTTATGTACCCGATTATGTCTAATATTACTTAGTTCTTTTTAGGGTTCCGTACCTCAAAAGGAAAAACGGAACCCTTATTGGATCACTTTGTTGTCCGTCTGTCTGTCAAGATCCTTTATCTCGGGAACGCGTGGAGGTATCGAGTTGAAATTAAAACCATAGAAGTACTCAGGTCTGCGGTCCCTTGAAGCTGTGTAAAAATCATTTCTGAGTTAAAGAAAAAAAAGTTACGGCAGTTTATGTCTCAAAATATGTGTATTTCGACACAATATTTCGATAAAAATTCATAGGGTACTGCCTGTTGACTTAGAATCCTGAAATTTGGCATGAAGCAAGGTCTCATAGCATAAGTGCAGGAAAGAATCTGAAAACTGTAAATTTGTAGTTACGTCACAAAAAAATATTTTTTTTGCGATTCGGAAAAATCTTCGTAACTCAATTCGAGAATTAAACTGTTTTCATAGGTAAGTTTGTACGGAACCCTCAGTGCGCGAGTCCAACTCGCACTTGCTCGGATTTTTTGTAATTTTCACGCTAGATATTTCGCCTGTGTCGTGCATTTACACAACAGCCAGACCCGAAATAGCTATCTGTTGGTAATACAAACATTATTTCTATGTGGGAATCGAACCCGATACACGCATTATAGCCGCCAATCGCACAGACTTTCATTTCAAATATTTACGATCGTTTATGTACCAAAGAAGGTTCTAAACTTACTTTGTAAATCATAGGTATCTATTGCTTTGTTTTTATTGATAGGCTTGCATTTTACAGCTATCTCATCTGCTGGAAAGCAATGATGTGCTGTCAACGCTGGAGCACGTTTGCCTAAATGTAACCTATTCACTTAAATTTATCTAGTTATTTATTGATTATGCTGAAAATTCTCCTTAACGTGACGCTTTTCTTTCCTCGATACGTTAAAAAAATGTCTCTCTTTGCCAGTCTTTTTACATTACTTTGTTGTGTAACTGCGTAACTAAGCACAACAGAAAGAGGAAAAAAAAAACAAGGTTGACAAAGCTTCCTCCGAAAATCGATAGACAAGACACGTGCTAAGATAACGGTGAGCGTGCCCTGCACGTGTCGACTGAGGGGTTGATTCACGTACTGCGTTCCTATTCTCAACAATGTGCTTGTAATGATCAGTCGATTTGGGAACTAGGGATTATGTTAGGGATTATTGGTGATAGCGTTCATGTGAAAATGTGAACAACAGTCTCCCAAAAACAAATGGTTTCTTTCTTTCTTTCTATATTTCGCAGGCTTGCGGACGGCGAGCAATGGGTAGCTCGCCGTCCGTCCGTCCGGTAACCGTCCGGACCGAGCCCAAGACGTCGACGGTGCGTAGTGTTTCACGCGTGCCTCAAGGAGATATCAGAAACCGTAGGGGCCCAGCAGGGTCGAAGCCTACTGGGGCCATGGGTGATGCGAAAGAGATCCCCGGGGCCCTGGAACAATGGCAAAGAAGGAACAGGAGTGGGTTTTTAGTCAGTAAAAGTTTGACACGCCCGCTCCGCCCAAGAGCGTGGGATGTGGGATGTTATTAGATGATTTTCCCACCTAAAAAAAAAACTGTACTTAATGTTTAAAAATTTTGTTTTCAGAATAAAATGTATTTTATTTAGAAACTACAAGGTATTTTTTTTAATCATGAATACCGAATATTGAAGACATGGAACAGTTAGCTAAGGGCGTACTTACTTCTTGATTCTTATCACGTTGACCGTACATTGCTTCTTTGAATGGAGAAATTTACCATTTGCAAATTGCGACTTATCCCACGACCTCACACTTATGAATAACGAAACCCATTCTATAGGTACTCGTACATTTATGATTTAAAGCGTGTCTTCAAGGTATGTTCTTCTTGTCAACCTTTAACGATCTTTTCTTTTTACAATCTGAACCGACCTATTGTCGAGTCGTGCGCATTGCCGACGTGGTACGTTTCGACTCACGACCTTTCGATATCCAGCGGCGCCGTTGTTGCCGACATTGCCGACGACGATTATATGCTGCTTAGATTGGGCAAGATTAAAGAATCGATTTTACAAAAGGAGGGACAGAATACCGATGACTTTATCATATTAGTCGGGCATGGACCTTACAGCCTCTAGGTGAAACAATTGGATTTGATGATGTCTGTAGTGATGACCTAACTAGGTTAGATCATCAATTTAGCATATAAGCATAATCAGCCTTATAATATTCTCATTGCTGGGATTTAGGTCTCCTATTTATGTGAGGGAATGGACCTTATAATCCACTACGCGGGCCCAGTGCAGATGTCAAAATGTTTTCGAATTTTTGGTTCTAGGATAAGGCGGTCCCTTACGATTTTCTCCTTCACCGTTTTACACAAAATGTAGCGCCTGCCTGGGTTTGAACCCACGATGTGCAACTCGAAGTCGGAGCTGTTACCACTGGGCCATTACTGCATTTCATTTTAGACCGAGACGAAATTAAGAGTAGTAGTTGCATTTCTGTCTTCGTCCCTGTCATTGATTGACAGGGACGAAGACAGAAATGCCGGCAAGACCAATCGAAAGACGTAGGTACCCCGCCAACTTATACCTAGTATTCAGGAGTTGTTGATAGAATGGGGTTCCAAGTTCTTCTAACATGGCTACGAGAATGTGTGAGTTACTGTGGCCCTAGAACACAAAAGCTAACTGAAAGAACACAGGTGGGTTTTATTCAGTAAAACTCTGACACTCCCTCTCACCCCACCCAGAGCGGTAGAAAAACAAATAGCATTAAAGATTTAGATCTTTCTATAGCCACTTTATTGGTAGACACGACAAGACGACACGACGACGGCGACGACGTACGGCGGGTGTCCACTCTTACATTGTTAACATCTCTACGGTCCGGACTAATCGTTTCGCCACCGCGTACATTGAAGGATTGGAACAATTTGCCTGCTGTGGTCTTCCCGTCCGATTATAATTTGGGAGTCTTCAAGGCTAGAGAGAATAGGTTCTTAAACTAGTGTGCTTCACCATCAACGATTGCATCACTGCTTACTGTCAGGTGGGTTCGCAGTCAAGCTGTAGTTTATCTCATTAAAAAAATACATCAACTGGTAAACGAAATCTAATAACATAAAAATGAAAATGTTAATATCTACGAAATGATTGTCCTTCATAATATTTAAACCATTTCCATTATAATGTATGTTGCTCTTTATAGTAATAAGCCGCAGCTATAAAACCAGTCATCAAAAAGAAATCTCGGATATACACACCACTACTGTTTCATCCCCCTTGAACTTTGGCTAAAATTGCGAGAAACTTCTTCATGATGTATTTCGTAATAAGTTATGAGGGGATGGAAGGTCCTTTTACAGTGGTCGTGTTATCCCTCCTCGCTTTTCCCTCTGGGCGGGCGGAGCGAATCACGGTGAGAGTGCAGTGGGTAATGACGACACGCTTGTCCTTTTATAAAAGCCATCTCGTGATGAATATTTTGACTGAGTGCTGTGTGACAGTATTTTGGTTGTAAGCATTTGCACTCTCTTGTTGTAGGTAGACGAATTGCAGACATGTTTGCTTGAGTACCATCAAGATTTTCGTTTATGGGTGAAACGGTCATAATTTTTTTTTATTCTTGATTTTTTCGCCTTTGACCGCTATTTCACCTGATGATAGAAAGCGATTGTAAGATTTTTAGTTTTGAAACAAATGACGGTGCTCATTGTTGGAAAACTATTTGAGTCATAGCCACTGCTAGTTTATTTCTAATTAGCTTTTGCCCGCGGCTTCACCAGAGTACATAAAATATAGCTTATGTCGCTCAGGAATAAAGCAGCTTTCTATTGGTGAAAAATTTTAGCAAACAGACCAGTACTTCCAGAGATACTTCCTACAAACAAAAAAATATAAAAAACAAATTTTACCTCTTTATAATATTAGTGTAGATTAGCTTCTGCCAGCGGCTCGCCAGCGTGAAAGTAGATTTCCCCACATAAACTTTGGACCCCCGTTTCATTCCCTCAGGGGAAGAATTTTGGAGAATCCTTTCTTATTACTTTGCAAATTTCAGTGTTCTAGAGCCAAGGGTTTGGGATGGATGTTGATGGGTCAGTGAGTGAGTCAAGACTTTGTTGCCTTTTATATACTAATACAGATTTTTCCAAGTTGTCTCTGATTCTGACAGCAGTATATACCTACTATAACATGCCTACTGCCACGTTTCGCCTCCTTTTTTTTTTCAATACAAATTATCATTCGTCAAGGATATCCTTGGGTGCAAACGCTTAATGCAAATCGAATGATTCGCGCATTGCTGCTCTTGAGAGTTGAATGGCACTCGATGTGGGGAGAGTCTCGTCGGCGCCTGCGCAACCGAACACTTGTTCACTGTCAACTCGACACGACATGACAATTATCTGAACGGTACAAATGGATGGATAATGCGTTAATTACTAAGGTACTTTCTTTTGTTAGACACTTCAAAACTGGTAAGTCAGAAAGCATTTCTTACTAGCTTATTGATTTTCATCATCAGCTTTTTCGACTTTAAGGTGGTCTTTAAAGGGGTTTCTTTATACCTGCTCTTCCTTTTAACAGGCATTCTTCTGACATTCAAAGGTTAAAGATAAACCTCAATCAAACACACGAGTTTACAGAAGATAGGTACTTATTTAGCGCGTGTCCGCGATGTCCGTTGGATTGACAAACTGACAACTGCCGAGATGGACCAATATTTGTACGTTGCCAGGATGTTTGCGGTACATATAACGCCGTCCGACTAAGAGCTGAGAAAATATTAAAACGAAAACATCACGGACAAACATTCGACAAAAAAGTCTGATCTTCTCGACACGGCTTTACAGTGAATAAGTAAATTTTTAGTATCTTATCAGGATGGCTGTATAAAAAGAAATTTTGACAGAATGCTCTCTGATACGGTATTGGGTATTTTTTGTTACATTAGGTCATAAATACATGTTAGGGATGCTGTGACAATTTCGGTTGTGCGTTATCGTTCGCTGTTATCAGCCGGAAGGCGCGCTCTTGACCCCGAACTGATAAAGCTCACACCGAAATAGCTCAGCCGAGATAACGTATACCACGTCCGTTGGGTGGGAACTAAAAAAACTACTGTTATTGGTATTACTCATGGTTAATTAATGTTTGACAAAACATTTCATAAAGAACATGAAATAATTATGTTAATGGCTATGGCTTGCCTTGAAGCTTTAGAGTTAGTTGACTGTTTGAAAACTATTCATAGTAACGCCATGAACCATGACCGTATTAATGTTATCTTCCAAAAGCCGTATTTTTAGTTGATAATAAGACATCGAGTGCCTTTAGAGAAAATGAGATCAATTTGACCACTACAGATATAAATCGTCAGATGGTAAGCAATGACAAAACTTAGGCCTACTATCCACGAACGCGTAGCTTCATAAACGACTATTCGTCATTATACCCTTTTTTTTTTGGTGTGAAAATCATCCCATGACATCCCCCGTTCTTGGGCGGAGCGGGTGATCGTGTCAGACTTTTACTGCCTAAAAACCCAATCCTGTTCCTTCGTTGCCTTTCGTACCAGGGCCGAGTCTTTCTTTCAGAAGCAGACCCTTGGCCCCAGTAGGCTTCGACCCTGCTGGGCCTCTACGGTTTGCTGACAATTCCTTGAGGCACGCGTGGAACAATATGTGTTGTCGACGTCTTGGGCTCGATCCGGACAGTTCCCGGACGGTCGGACGGCGAGCTACCCATTGCTCGCCGTCCGCAAGCCCGCGCCTACGATGGCCGGAAATCGGGATCGGAATCCCGGTGGCGGCTGGAGCGTGAAGACCGTTGCCTCATGTGATCGGCCTGTTACTCCTGTCATTATACCCTTGGGGTAAACCTGCTCACAGCATACAAAACTATGAAACTCTGTCGACGAAGCGGCAACGACACGATGGCACGACGTCCGTGGACTACTTTGGCCTTACGAATCTACGATGATGATGAAGACCAAAATAATGTGTCACTTTCAAGAATTTAACTCTCAAATTGCAATCGGGATGTTTTTCTTTTCTATCGAAGTGATGACAGAGGCGTAATTAGTTCACTCTTTCACGCAAATAAAAACAAAATGTAAATATTATTATCCAATTTAAAGCCCTTGAATAATAGTATGTACGTATTTTATAAACAACCATTTAAATAAAGGAGAATTAAGAAACTTAAAAATGTAAGTGTAAATGCAATATATTTACATATTTTTCGAGGAGGCAAGCGATTGTTGTCGGTAGAAAGGAAAAACGACCCAATGGCAAACAATATTTTAATAGATCTACTGAGTTTACAAGCTGGACCTACGTATACAATAAAAAAAATGATTTAGTTGATGAGTAGATGTGGTCACGAAAACAATATGGGAAGACCTTTAAAATATCTTATAGTCTTTAATAATCTCATACAAATGTAACCTTTAATAATCAACGTAACAGACGGAATGGTATTATGTCACGCGGATGTATCTAGAACCACAACAGCTGTAATAAGAACAAAACCGGCCAAGTGCGAGTCGGACTCGCCCATGGAGGGTTCCGTAGCAGCAAGTAACATAATAATGGTTCACGGTGTATGTACATAATTATAAGGTTTATGTTTATGAAATTAAATGTTTTTTTTTTTATATTTGAGTTGATTGAATGAAAGGTAAAATGCGGTTTACGATTTATGACGTACTAAAAAAAAACTACTGACCAGATCTCGTTCAAACCAATTTTCGTTGGCAGTTTTTATAGTAATGTACATCATATATTTTTTTTAGTTTTATCATTCTCTTATTTTAAAAGTTAGAGGGGGGGGGGACACACATTTTACCACTTTGGAAGTGTCTCTCGCGCAAACTATTCAGTTTAGAAAAAAATGATATTAGAAACCTCAGTATCAGTTTTGAAGACCTATCCATAGATACCCCACACGCATGGGTTTGATGAAAAAAAAAATTTTGAGTTTCAGTTCTAAGTATGGGGACCCCCAAAATTTATTGCTGTATCATTTTTGAAGACCTATCCATAGATACCCCACACGCATGGGTTTGATGAAAAAAAAAATTTTGAGTTTCAGTTCTAAGTATGGGGACCCCCAAAATTTATTGCTTTTTTTCTATTTTTGTATGAAAATCTTAATGCGGTTCACAGAATACATCTACTTACAAAGTTTCAACAGTATAGCTCTTATAGTTTCGGAAAAAAGTGGCTGTGACATACGGACGGACAGACGGACAGACAGACAGACAGACAGACAGACAGACAGACAGACAGACAGACAGACAGACAGACATGACGAATCTATAAGGGTTCCGTTTTTTGCCATTTGGCTACGGAACCCTAAAAAGCATAATTACCTATTTATTCTGGTTCACCCTTGTTTGGTATAACAACTTTTGATGTAATTTTACTAATTTGAACAACGTTTAAGAAAATAATCAATTTGTATAATATCGATTAACATAATTTTCATTTCATCGAATATTTATTTGCGATAACAACATTTGCGCTATTGATCAAAAGGTATGATGTTCATTTGATGTAATGTTCAGGTGGTATAACATGTATTTTTGTGCTTGAATTTGTCTGAAACAAGTCAAATTTATGGTTACTTGATATTAGTTTATAATCAGACACGACTTGCATTAATAGAAAAAAAGATATTGCTTTTAGTAGGTTACCCGGAACTGAACTATTTAGATTAGGATAATTACTTATTTGAAAGAAAATGGTTAGGTTAGGTTAAAAATTAGTGCACTTGAAAATTCGGTCAAATGACATTATTTCAAAGAAACAAATATGCTAAATAAAAATCTACCAATTAATTATTCGGTCAAACGAATAATTATACGAAATGACTTTATTGTAACTAAAATTAGCCGGAGCGATTTTCGACAAAACGTTGTTATACCAAACAAGGGTGAACCATTTATTCTGCATAGTGCATAGATAGCCCCACAAGTGTTTAACAAAATCCCAAAACCAATTAGATACCTAAATTTAAATGGGTTTAAAAAGGAACTTAAAGACTTTTATAAAAATTGATACTATAATTTAAACGACTATTTAAATGGTAATTTGACATCTTAATTGAATTGTAATCATATAAACTTTGAAATCTCTCTATAATAATTTGACATCGAATAATACTTCGAATTTAATTCACATAATTTAATATATTTTTAAGATATGCCACAAATTGTAATTTTTTGATTAGTAGATACTAATCTATGTCTGTTTAAATAATGATTTTTACGTACCAAATTTTTGCACGTCGCACGTGGCAGAATGTAATGAAACCATTGATTAATTGAAGACCAAAATAATGTGCCATATTCTGTGATACACTTATGAATTTGAATAGCTATACTCCATTTGTTTAGGTAGTTTACTAAACGTAAATAATCTTGATGCCTTTTTATTAAAAAAAAATGGTATAAAAGACATACAAAGATTATTTAAATTTAGTTAATTACCAAACATCGGTATAGGTAAATAACAAATTGTAAACATTTTTAGATAAATTTTTTAGATAAAAGACATGTCAAGATTGTTTACATTTAGTTAATTACCTAAACAGATGGAGTATAGGTGCAAAACATTGCAGCAAAAATCACAAAGTGTAGCAAAAACATTCCACAAAACGTGTGAGTCAAGTAGGTTACTATTTCGACTCAACTATCGTTTAAAGCCCATCAAATATTTTGACACTAGCCTGTCGGCAGATAAGCAGTGTCGCAGTAAACTCATCGTCGACTAACACCGCTGACTTTTATCGACTCTAACTTTTTGCGAGCTGTCGTAATATTTTTTCTTGCTTTTTCCAATATATTATGTTATTTTCAGTGTATGTTCCCGCTATAAAAGTTGCAGGTGTTGTGTTATCTGAGTTTAATGATGATTGATTTTCTACTCTGGTTTGTTTAGGAGTAGGCACTTATTATAGTGGCAGTCCTTTGTGTGTGTCTTATTTATTTGTGTATGTATACTTTATTGTACACCAAGATGAAATTTAGCAAAAGGAAAGCTTATAATAAAAAAAACATATTATCTTACTCGGCGATTTCTTCCAGGCAACCTGGAATGAACAGAGATCAGAGATGGTGTACTTTGGTTACTGTTCTTTTAGCGATTTGGTGTTTAGAATTTTTACTGGGATTATATAATATAACTAATATGATTCCATCATTTCTCAGTTTTATACGTCCCTCATCCAGGCATCTATTCAGATGTGGGAGTGATCGAAAGAGTAACCGCGGCCCTGGAACGCAAAGGGCAACTGAACAGGTGGGTTTTAGTCAGCAAAAGTCTGACACTCTCTCTAGCTCCACTCAGAATGAGAGGAGTTATTTAAGTAATGATTTTACATCTCAAAAAAATATATTTAAGACTTGTTTGTTTCAGTCGTCACGTGCTTTTGGATGAACTTTGGTTTCTATGAATACATATATGCAGATATTATTCAGTAACACAAATAGCACAGAAGTTGTATAATGATAAAACATACAGATTTCGTCATATTGTATGCTTCGCGAATAACAAGAGGCTCATTATACTGCCATGTAGCGGGTAGGTAGGTAGGCTCGCGCGGAGGGACGCGAGGCTCACGCCGATCAATAAGTCAAGAGCTCAAGCAAGACGGAGCCAAACGTTCTCAGGAGGATATTATTATGTAAAAGTCTTTTGCTTCAAAGGGGACATAACGATGTTGAATTGCTAATATAGGTAAGGCACGTTTAAGCTGGTTAGAATTTGATGTTAGGGAAAAAAAAAAAAAGTAAAATTATTACAGAAAGAAATATAATATAATTTTTTGAAAAATATACAAAATAATTGAGTACAACAAGAAAAAAAAAACAAAAAGGGATTTTCGCGACCCTGCCAGGATTCGAACCTGGAATCTTCTGATCCGTAGTCAGACGCGTTATCCGTTGCGCCACAGGGCCATATATAAAAGTTGGTAAAATTAAACATCGTGTTCTTATAGAAATAATACTTGTAATAAAAATCTTGCTATGATGATTTTTATTTGGTACACATACTTGCAAAATTACATGTTATTTTTTTATTGTTTTACAAAGACTGCAATATGATTATGGTATTATATACGAGCATATTTAAGTGATTAGCGTGCCTTTATTACTTTAGCTGTGTTTCTTTGATCGTTACATAAAGGGGTTCATTAGATAGCGGGCACGTGAACATTTTACTAATTAACGCTAACTGAGGTCGTGTGCAGGCCGCGTGCTTGTTAGTGCGCGCGGCGGCCGAGGGGCGGCGCCATTGTGCGCGCCCGCTCGACAACGCAGCATTTATTCGATTTTTATTCTAATTTGACATGGCAGAGGCATATAAACAACCTTGTATTGATCATAATATATTGTGTATAGCTTTATTAGTATGCACACTGAATATGTAAGCGACAATATAAATCATTTTTTCTTACTGAACAAATTAATTTCTACGACCAACATTTCAATTAAGGTGAGATGATAAGAAAAAAAAATGTGGGATCAATAAAAACACATTTTATAGCCCACATCACATATCAACATCAAAATATAATACCACTTCAAACTTACGAATGGACCCTAAAAAAAGATTTAACACGAATATAATTTTAATATGATTTCATTTTACGATTTCCCTTGTCGTTTCACGTCTTTCACGTGTGAAGCCCTGGGGCTATTTTTCATACTATAAAACATTTCAAGAGGAACATTATGCACATAAATTAGTGCGACAAGGTTCCTATGGCTATCAACACTTCGTCGGCTGGTCGGCTGTTCTGTCGCAACTATACCAAGCAACACCATTTCCACTTCCCTCATAAAAATGCGGTTATATGAAGTTTTATAATACGAATAAAATATAATGATAAAACACGAGAAAATAAAATTTGAACACATGTAGTCTGTAAAAATGATAAAAAGTGTAATTTGAATTATGAATATCGAAATCGCTATTTTAATAATGCATGAATATTAATGATATGCAAAGTTGTTTGTGGATAACTTTGAATATTGTGTAACTCAGATTGTATGAATTTACGTAACGTGATGTTTTTGTGTACATTTCTAATGTGGTGGCTCTTAGCGAGCAATTCCTGAGCTATTTCTCGCAACTCGCAGCTGTTAAATGATTAGTGTGAAGAGTTGAGTGTGTACGATAACAGCCGTAAGTCTGGAGAGGTGATTTCAACGCTACGAGGGCTTTCAGGCGGAGTAAGGTCTGGCTTCGTTTATCTAAATCAACCACTTGAGATAAGGCGATAGCTACACAGTGTGCTGCGCAGGTGCTTGTACTTAAAACAGAAAATTGCTAATACACCGTCCTTGTTAGGTACATAGATAGAGTAATATGTATATTTATAGATATCTAATGAAAATGTTACCGGATTATTGGAAACTCCGTAAAATTGTAACCGTAAAGTATTACAACTGTCTTATGTATTTTGCAATATTGTAATATTTTGTGTTTTTTTTTTCTTAGTCGTACACTCCTAGTTTATAGATAGATTAGTTGTGGCTCGCTAGGGCTGCGGGACTGTTCGAAAGAGTTACCATGGCCCTGGCACCCAATGTGCAGCTGGAGGAACACAGGTGGGTTTAGTCAGTTAATTTCTGACACGCCCTGCCGCTCTGTCCGAGCAGGAGAAGTTATTTGGTGATTTCCCACTTCAAAAAAAAAAAAGTCCGTTGCTGCTTTTGCGAATCTTCTCCATCTCTCTCTATTCGTGTACATTCGGTAAAGGAACACTTAGTATTTGTTTTAATGAGGTCTGTCTTACTGATGGGTGATGGATCACGAGAACATTGGCCCTATTTCATTTTCTTATGTGTTTTTTTTTAATAAATCATTTCAAATACCTACCATAAATTCGATACTTAATGACCTGTAATAATGAGTGCCTAAATAAAAAGGAAGAGTTTTTATTAACTCTTCCTCACACACAGGAAATAACACACAGAACAGAATTGATTTTGCGTGACATACCTATATAAAAGATGGCCATTGTTGGTAGCTCACCGGTTTCTGCTATGAACTAATAACATCAGGTGTTCTGATACGCATACTGGTGCACACAATATTTAGATCCATTTCGAAAAATGTACTTAAATATTGTGTGCGTATCAGAACACCTATACCATACATTCCATTCCATTTTTCGAGATGGAATGGAATGTATAGTATGGCATTTTCAGAATCAGTCCTGATAATGAGCGTCAAGGTTTGGAATTGAAAGGATCCTTTATAATGTATGCATGATGAGATGGCTATACTGATACTATTATATACCTATCTAAATTCTAAATGACTGATAATAATTTAAAGGCCAAGACAGTGATCAAACCGATATTTCAGAATTGGGCAGGATAGCGTAGTTAAGGATTTGGTTTAAAATATCTTTATTCCCATTAAGACACCAATTGTAACTTACATGAGAACAAATCACAACCAGGAAGATTGCTTTTTTTAAATATTAAGACAACAATACAACAGTCTAGCCGTGTATTTTGAACAGTGCGTTGCGCGGGCGCCGGTGGTACGGCGCGAGTAAATCCCATACATCAGCGGGTCCGATCCGCTTCCGTTCAAATAAACAAGCTTCATAAAGCCGGCGCGATGACGTCTATATCTACTTCGCACTCACCCATCGCTCTTCATAACACGTTATAAATGTGTGCGCGATGTATTTTAAATGTTAATGCGAAATTTTTCTGACTGCTGACTGAGAAATATGACCTAGTATGTGTTTTTTGTGTTAATCTTTTATATAAAGAGAAGGCCTGACTCACTGATTCATCAACGCCCAGTCTAAAACCTTAGATCTAGAAAGTTGGCCACCCTAGGCGTGGGCTTGCTTGACTGTCCGGTAACCTTCCGGACCGAGTCGTCGACGGAGAGTCGTCGACGGCGCGTATTGTTCCACGCGCGCCTCAGGGAGATGTCAGCAAGTCGTAGGCGCCCAGCAGGGTCGAAGCCTACTGGGCCATGGGTAGTGTGAAAATGAAATCCGGGTCCCTGGGACGAAGGCAACTAAGGAACAGGAGTGGGTTTTTAGTCAGTAAAAGTGTGACACTATCTCTCGCCCCACCCAAGAGCGCGATTTGTCATTAGATGATTTTTCCACCTAAAAAAAAGACCTAGAATTTTTTTTCACAGGGGTAGTTTTAAAGATATAGACGAGGAATAAGAACTGTATGAAAGTCCGTTTTTTTTTTAAGCTAGAAGCATGAAACTTTAGATTAAAAAACATAAGGTATTCAAAATTTTAAAAATTGGTGGATATATATAAACTGTGGGATTGTTTGAAAAAGTTACCGTGGCCTTTGAACGCAAAGTGCCAATGAAGGACTGTAGGTTGGGTTATAATCAGTAAAAGTCTGTTATGCCTTCTCGCACCACTATGGAGCCAGATATGATTAGCTACTTAGAAAAAAACCGGGCACGTGCGAATCGGACTCACAAACTGAGGGTTCCATACAAATCTTACTATGAAAATTTTACCTATGAAAATTACGAAGATTTTTCCGAATAGCAAAAAGTTTTTTTTTGACGTTACTGCAAATTTACAGTTTTCAGATTTTTTCCTATACCTGTACTATGAGACCTTGCTTCATGCCAAATTTCAAGATTCTAGGTCAACGGGAAGTACCCTATGAATTTTGATTCCCGTGAGAGTGTCGAACTACACGTTTTTTGCGACATCAACGGCCATATTTTTTTTTAGTTAACTCAGAAGTTTGATTTTTTCACAGCTTTAAGGGACCGCAGACCTGAGTATATCGTTTTAATTTCAACTCGATACCTCCACGCGTTCCCGAGATAAAGGGACAGACAGACAGACGGTTAAGTTTGATGTTTCCTGAGGACAACGTGTGGTAATGTCCTTATAAGGCTACGTCCATGTCTTGTGTTCGAAGCGAGGTGCTAACAGGCAGGCCGTGAGAACTGCAAACAAACAGATTTTACTCAAACATCAGCTCATTCAGTACAAGACTTGCTTCTTGGAGCAGTTCACTTACGTTTGGCGTTAGGTTTTGTAAAAATCTATTTTTTTTTTAGCATAGCATAAACTGTTTTATTGAACTTTAAATTAGTAACGCATATATCTATGACGCCATATTTGGTGACGATGGGGCAGGCCTATGTCCAGCAGAGGACGTCTTTCGGCTGAAATGATGATGATGATGATAATAATTATATCGATTACAAACTATTGTCCCGTTAATGCATTAGTAATACGAGTATATTATTATGCTGTATAGTGTTTGGGTTTGGAGAAACAATTTCTAAGGAACATATTATTTTTCATAAGAATGATTGTACCTTATATAGGTAAAATCATTCTTATGTCTTCCTCTTCCAAATTATCCCTGGACAACAAGCTTCTTATTTATAAGACCATGGTCAAACCTATCTGGACATACGGGATCGAACTATGGGGTTCAGCATGTGACTCCAGCATAAATGTAATACAGAGGGTTCAAAATTATATATTGAAGCAAATTTCTAACTCACCGTGGTTTCTGAGGATCTCTGAAATCCACGAACATTTAGACAAAAAGACAGTCAAGGAAGAGATCAGATCATCCTGCTCCAAATACAAGGCACTTCTTGCAAATCATCCAAACCAACTAGCAGTGCAGTTGACCATTCCAGAATCATTGCGAAGACTGAAAATAGGCATATTTTGGAAACAGACAGCTGCACATAATTGAATATAGAGATTGTCCCATGAGGGGTATTGCTCTGCAAGCCATATTTCTATTTCATCACATCTGCTCATAGTGAGACGACTGATTGCAAAATAATGACAAAAAAATAATGTCTTCCTCTTCTTCAATTCTTTAGTGATTGTGACTGCGAATTCTTATCATCATCATCATCTTCATCATTTCAGCCGAATGACGTCCACTGCTGGACATAGGCCTCCCCCAAGTGTCACCGCAACTTCCGGTCCTGGGCGTCTCGCATCCATCGGATTTCCGCGACCCTCACCAGGTTATTGGTCCATCTTGTGGGAGGCCTTCCAACGCTGCGTTTTCCGGTACACGGTCGCCACTCCAAAACCTTTCGGCCTTATCGAACATCTGGTTTGCGAGCAATGTGTCCTGTCCACTGCTACTTAAGTTAGGCGATTCTTTGGACTATGTCAGTAACCGTGCATCTCCAGCGTATATCTTCATTCCTTATTCGATCACGATGATGTAGTCTACCCGCTAGGTAAAGTCAGTCTTTTTAGGAACTAATTTAAACGTAAATAACACAATAAGTGCTCACTATGCCAAAAGGAAAATGGCATGAATATTCTTCGTTCGTAAATCGTCAACAATATTTTTGTTTGTTCCTCTTGTCTATCAACATGGCGGTGTTGACGTCATGCGCAAATGCTTTAAATTGTTTGTTTGCAAATCTTTGGTATGATTATTAGGAGTGATTTATGCATGTGAGCCGCTGAAAACCGTTCTCTGCTTTCAAACAAGAAAATACAATAATGAATTTTATTAAAGGCCCGTAAATCTATATTTATGTATAGTTTTCCTACATTTTGGCCAAGTTGGAGAGTTATAGATTCTACCGGAGACCGTTACAAACCATTGCCCAAAATAATTTAATGAAAACAATTTTTTAAATCAAATATTATTGTATACATAATATGTCATAGTGTAATTCTCAAGGAGATGTCAGCAAAACCGTAGGGGCCTAGCAGGGTCGAAGCCATGGGTTCGCTTCTGAAAGGAAAAAAAGTCCTATAATTATAAACACCCTTAGTTTATAAAAAATTACGTGAGATTATAAACTCTTTATTTTCAATAAAAAAGTTTTTACAAAAAAAAAAATATATATATATAACCGACTTCAATGTTATTATTTTGCATTTTTTAGTGCTTTTTTTACATTGAAGTCGGTTGTATTTTTTTTGTAAAAAGTTTTTATTTTACACTTTTTAGTTATGGTACCACCACTAAAAAGTACCCCTAAAACATACTTATAGCCAGAGTGCATCTCATGACAATTCTAATAATACCAAACACGGTTAGATTAAATTAATTTATTACAGAGTTCCGGTGCCTAACTTCAGGCTTCATCATCAGATCAGTTCGATATATTCTCCTCTTCTTTCAGTCAGTCATCGACTACACGTATAAATAAAGCAATTTTACTTGTTACGACAGTTCTGCTGTGATCCTTTGAGGAGTTCTGTTCCATATCTTCGAAGTTCATGATAAGATCATAACAATATTTCTATGGGACCAACTTGGGAGCATAACCTTTCAATTAAAAAAAATAATTCAAAATCGGTCCACAATTGACCGAGAAATCGGAAAACATACATAAAAAAAAATACATTCAGCCGAACATAGAACCTCCTCCTTTTTGAAGTCGGTTAAAAAGACTTCGATACATTGCAAATTATCGGAATTGGATGAGATTTATTGTATACTAGCTTCTGCCAGCGGCTTCGCTCGCGTAAAATTAGGTTTTTCCATACAAACTTCGGACCACCGTTTCACCCCTTTAAAAGTCGAATTTACAAAAATTCCTTCGTAGTGCTCGCCTACGTCATAAAAGGAAGCTTTGTGCAAAATTTCACGTTCCTAACCTTAGGTATGATTTCGGCTGTGCGTTGATATGTCAGTCAGTCAGTTTCCCCTTTTATTAACACGCTTTTTATGTATAGATAATCCCGCAGCTTATTGCAATAAAATTTATTTATTTATTTTGCAATTATCCGATGACACATGTACATACAATATAAAAGATCGGTATGGACAAAATCCAGAACAAATAAATAAACTAACAGTAGTTAAATCGCAAACCACCACAATAACAAACACACTAGCAGTCCACGGTTCACAGCAGATGTTTCCAAGAAGATCGCATTGCATTGTTTATCAAACGAATAACTTTCAAATAAAGAAGGTAATGATGACGCCGACATCTAGGAACACGGCAACGGTGGAAAGGTGTCAATGACTGGCGCCACAGAGACGGCAAGCTTTGACGCCGAACTTGAGACTGACACACGAGAAGGTAGAATGGCATTTTAAATGCAAATAAATGCATGATCGCTGTCTAGCGAGTATTTTTCTCGGCTGACTGATGGGATAGAGATAGCCGAGTGTGTTGTTTTACACGTCAAGTGTTGTTAGTTATGAATTGAAAAGATTGGGAAGATAAAGTGGTGGTGTAGTGGAATGATTAGGGGTGATGTAGGCTATAGATAGCTTTTAGCATCTGTATACACTTGAAAAAACATCGATAGCTCCGTTCTTGCATATTGATTAATATGATTCAGGCATTCTTCGACAAACAAAGCACAGGTTTATGTGGTGTGCCTTTTTTTTGGAAGACTTCTCTCACTCTAGGGATAAGAGATGTGAGCAAGAGACATATCAGACACATCTCAGATTTTTCCTGACTAAAACCGTGTCCTCTAGTTGCCCTTTGCATTCTAGGACCACGGTTTCCCTTTCAGAAATTTCCCGTGACTGGCCAGCCTAAAATCATGAAGTATTTCAGAATTCTGGTCGTAGACTTGCCTACAACACATAAACAAAAGTCAGTTTACAGCACAAAATTAAACAAAAAAAACGAAAGAAATAAAAACAAAACTGAAAGAAACAAAAATAAAAATTGAAACAAATGTTCAGTGCGGTGAGGATAAACCGTCCACGCTGGTAAGCAGTGCAAGTGTGGTAGTGGCGCAGTAGTAGAGCAGTGGATTTTGATTAATTAAAAATGAACTTCGGTAATTTAATAATTTAACTATTCGTCATTTTATTCCCATTGGAAAATTCCAACGGGCAGTTCACAAATGGTTTGTATTTATTTATTTAAACATCATGTACGGTAGTGGTACTTACATAGGCAGACTTGTATGCAACAAGGCATTCTTTACCGGTCAACATTTGGGTTAAAAACAAAAACAATGTGGTAGGTGTGCACAATAAATTAATACGGGTGCCGCATGCACAAGGACCGCTGGGCAAGCGTCGCCACACAGTGGGTTTCTACAGAAGGAAAGCGCCGTCGATGCCGGCCTAGAAAGAGGTGGCGGGATGATTTTGGTCACGTACCGCGAGGACTGGTTAGAGATGGCGCGGGAGAAGAAAGTTTAGAAAGGGATGCCTTGGGGGAGGCCTTTGCCCAGCAGTAGGACAGTAAGGGCTAGTTAAAAAAAAAGATATTACAAATAGAAATTCTAAAAAAATAATTTAATAATAAATTATTTTTTTAGAATTTCTAATTTTTTATCCTTTTTTATTTTGTTTTAATGTATTTTTTGAATTTTATTCTTATTTTTATGTTATTCTTTGTATTCTTGAATTTCGTTTATTATTATGTATTAAGAAAACGAACAAACGCGTGATCATGTTATAACCGCGATTGTCATTGTTAACTGAACATACTTGCACACATTGCACGGCCTATGAAACTTGCACCCGAGCAGTTGTACAAATTAAGTGACTGAACTACTAATGTCCGAATTGTCTCATCCTCCCTAATGCATGCATATGTCGTTGCATCAGCTTTTCCGCCCTAAACTACTAAGGATAATAGACCATTTTACCTTGACATGCCCCGCCCCCTTCTGCTTCTATGAAAGTGGTTTTAGTTAAGGGGGTTGTTTGTGATATTAGGGATCATGAATATTTGGTTGTTTATGCATTGCGCATGGTGTTACGCCATATGGAGTATTAGCGGGACACTTGGGAGTTGGATGCGGGATTGCTCCGAATGGAAACAACTGGCTACATTCACGACCTCATGTTATGTTAGGATAGCTTCATCTGTCTTTTGAATCGAATCTTCAGGGCTAGACGATTTTCACAGTCAAAGACATGAAATACTTAAGGTTTTGAACATAAAATCATATTTTTTTTTTATAATAATAATATTATGTTGTTCGTTAAGTTAAAACGACAGTAAATACCTTATACTTAATAAAATTACATTGCACTCGCTTGAAAAACGAATTGATGTCTCAGCAATTAATTCATGTACAATCAACTATTTACAATGCAGCATATCATACTGCATAATTAACAAGAAATAAAACTCCTAATCCATCAATATCTGCCGTCGACACGAATTCGAGTCATAAATTCATATTGCGGGGCGACTTAATCAAAACGTGCACTTGTAGCCCCCACCACCGAGCCCCCGAGCCTCCGAGCCCCCAAGCCCCTTTAGACGGCACAATGTCGAATATATTCATTTCCTCCGCAATATTTGTACATTAGAGGTCTCGGCTCGCTACGCTCCCTATTGCTCTCTAGTTTGACTCTATAGCTTCAGTTTTCTATGGGGGAAAATGTCCCTTACCATCGGTTTTCTCGTGTCCATTTTCAGATAAGTCTGCAGCTATAGTCGGCTTAGTTTTTTATATATCATTTCCTGCTGACGTTAATGCAGTTAAAAATCAGCATTATTATTATGAATGGTTGCGATATATAAACATTTTGGTTTTATAGATGTAACAGATATATTATCTTCGTGTTCACGTCTTTGCAGCTGTTTAGTATCTGAAGGCGCAGAATCTTCAACCTATATGAAATTGAAAATATTTCATTCTAAATCTGTAAACATCCCCATAATGATGACGGTGTCATCTAATCGTTTTCGGGTACAGTAACTGCATTCATTGTCTCCTCAATGTTGGTTAAAAAGAGCTTAGATTTGATGCTTTGTTATGTGCCTCATCACTACAATTTTCTACAACTAAATAAATGTAATAATTTTCTGTTTTTCATTAGAATTGCGATCAGTCAGTCAAATTTGTAAACGTTTCGCAGTGAAAACGTCATCACTATTATTTAAGTCGAAAAACGTCTTCTATTAAAGACAGGCCTCCCCAAGCGCCGCCACAATGACCGGTCCTGTACGTCTCGCATCCATCGGATTCGTGAAAACTTAAGTGGGACTGAAATGAACTGTCATCATCTTGATTGAATGGCTACATGTTCACCGTACCTACCTAAGTTGTCACGGAGAGCCTTTTAAAGAATAACACTACAGGTCGATGCTGTTTTTAATTCGAGTTTCCCGAGTAGGGTTGGGTAGGCACGAGACAAGGGAGACGGCCGCAGCCGAGTAATGAAACCTTAAATCCCTGGTACGGACTCGTAATCCCATGACGAGAAGTTAGTGTAGGGGTGCCCCGCGCCAGTTGGCCGCGCCTAATGCGGTTTAGTGTTTCATTTCCAGCGCAAATTGTGTTTTTATACAATCATCGGGTTGTTTTTTATCTAAATCTCTTTTGCAACTGTTGTGGACTTGCACTTGAGCAGTTTAGAATCAAGATGGATGGAAAAAATTGGGAAGTGTTTTTATGTTCCTTCCTTTATAATTGTTGGAGTACTTACTTCGTAACAGATACATGATTCATTTAGAATCAAAAGCATATACAGTAGTAGCTCTTTGTCTTCTTCTTCTAGTCAATGGTACTACTTTCAGTTAATTACTACGAGAATCTAGTTTATCGTCTCTATAGTTATCAGTTTCTATATTCTTCTGAACTGTGATATCGTCATATTTAGCAGTTTCTATAAATAAACTAATAATATTCAATGTTTTACCTTAACTCCTTGTGCCGTTTATAGATAAACTGGTGAAGTCATCCGAGTGTTCTATTATTTATGAAGTCAGCTGATTACGTAACAATTGCTAACAAATCGCTGTCAGAATGCGTAAACAAAAGTGACGAAATATCACAAACATTTCATTGAACATACAGCTGCAGAGAAAATCATTAAAATTCCAGCGTTTTAACTTCATCTATAGCAGACAACCTTGACAAGCAAAATCGACCTCGAAGTACAATTTTCCTGTTGGTAATCTTTGTACATTCAATATTTATGTTACATGTTAATGTTTGAACAACATTGTGTGCTTGTTTCCTTGGCACGCCGCGAAGCTGTGATACAATCGGTATGATCTTTACTTTTGCTGTGGCGTCGGTATCGAGATTGCACGATCTCGGTGGTGTCGCAACCCTGTCGCGATCTCGGCAACGCGACCGCGCCGAGCCTGCCGTCGGCGACGCACGTGCACTCCGCTTAATGAGACCCTGCCAGCCATCTTCCGATCGATGTTTACGCTCGTTACTCTCCACGATGCTGGATACTGATTTAAAATAATGACCGCGATAATTAAGGAGGGTTACAGCTTACAAAGCCTTTTTGCTGGTGCTTTTATTTTCCGCTTTTGATAAAAAATCTTCGTTGTGTTTTTATGGAAAAGTTGGATAAAAGAGATTTTGAACTTGTTGAATTTACAGTTGAATGATCTCTACATTGTCAAACATGCAAAAAGGTTTTTCGCAGTCGGTAGGATTCGAACCTACGCTCCCAGAGGGAATCTGATTTCTAGTCAGACGCCTTAACCGCTCGGCCACGACTGCTCATATCTGCTCGACGAAATTATCTGTCTTGTCGCTCGAAGCATTTATAACAAATTGAACTAGATTAGAAACGACAAAAAATAAAATAAAACGTGAAGCATTCGCTGGCTATCTTATTAACGTTCGCAGCTGTTTTTAATTGAACAATTTAGCATTGATTATTCGCCATCACTTATCTTGCACAAAGATCACGGATCTTGACGCCCTGTTCTTTGAATAACAAGAGGAGAGAGCGAAACTGCGCACCCGCATTCCTAATTAAACAAAGATAAACTGATTACAAATTGAAAGTTAAATCGGAAGCGGTGGTATTAAGTAGAGGTTATTTGTGGAATCATTGTGCCGTAGTAGAGACCGCCTATTTACTCAGCTGTAAGTCAGGCACTAAAACAAAATAAATGGAGCGAGAAATCCCCGGTCTCTTCCAACACAAGTGCGGTTTTATGATTATGAGATGCGCACGCGCTTGTAAAACAGCATGAATTAATCATTGCTCGTGAACATCAGCTTTAACTATTTTATGCGTAACTACAGTGAACTTTGGTTTATTAGCGCTTTTTCTTGTACGATTCTTTGGTCTACAAAATGTTTGATGCGTCTATTTGTAAGCCCTTTTTATTGTAAATCGACAATATAAGGCAACCGAAAATAATTAAACTGGTATGTTTAAATAAAGATTTTTACGATGCAAACAGCCTTCTGATTTTGTGAATGTAAGTTGTAGAACGCAACAGTTTTTCCCAAGGCCCGTCGGTATTAATGAATTTGGTGATGATGAATAAAACATATTAAACAGAACATGTTAATGTAATCTGTCACGAACCGACCACATTGACGTGGTCACAGTATCGTGGACATAGCGTGACGTAAACAAAGCCAGCGCTGAACCGGTACGCACCGGACTAGGGACGCCAATACAGGGAAAAATGGGAATTTTCAGCATAATATTTACCGTGTTTTGTTTGTACCAGCTTTGAGTACATGAGGTGATTAATTGACCTCTTGTCTTCTCGTTCGTCCGTGCGACAACCACTGCCTAATTTTTTTTTTCTTTGCAGCAAAAATAACGGAATTGAAGTTTCTCAAAGTCACAGATTCCAATGCGGTAAGTATGAATTAATTAAGGATTAATTTTGCAGTTATCATTATTATTGAATCATTTAAGGTAAAAAGCGGAAAATATTGAGAAATATGCACTGATTTTTTATAGTGCTTGAATATTATAACTATTTTCAAAGTGAAGCACTAATTTGGTGCCTGCTTATAACCAATTATAATACAAGACAGAAACTGACCATGTAACCAACAATAGGTACGTACATTAAAATTACTAAAGGTGACACTTGTATAACAGGCTTACAAATACGGAATATGATTGTCACTCTAGCGAAGTAGTTTGACATTGACACGAGTTGAGTGTGTCTATGCTATTTTCTGCGACGTGACAGCCCTAGCATACAAATGAGTGCGCTTTACTAGACAGTTGCATTCTTTTGCATGCGTATTTAAGGCTCAACATACCTTAAGTTTTAAAGAAAGAAAGAAAATGGATTTATTTTGCGCAACACAAACACTAGTAAGGTATCAAAACAACAAAAAAATAAAATAGTGCGCCTCACGGCAGCGTCAAAATCTAGTCCAGCATAAATGCCAGATAACCAGTGAATGATGTTGGTTTTCAACTGAACCTGAGGTTGTTTTTATCCGTGTTTCTTCATGATTATTGTAACGAATGCATGCAAATTCAAAACGTTTAGAAATGTTTTTCTGTCTGTAGTTTCCTTCAATTTTACATAGTTTTTCTTTTGATTTTGGTAGAAAAAATATTCCGAAGTGAGCTCTATTTAATTTTTTTAAGTGTTTTTTTTTTCGCTTTTTCAGAATGTTAGCCTGTGAAAACACTCAGGGTTTTCGGAAAAGCTTTTATTTAGTTTTTATGTAATTTTTGCGAGGTGTAAACTGGCGTAAGCTATGAAATATTGCCTTTTTTAACGTGAGAAGTCATCAAATGATTACTTGAAGTTTGACTACGTAAAACCCAGCTGTGTTCCTTCAGTTGCCCCTTGTTGTCCAGAGCTCCGGTAACTTTTTCTATCAAGCCCGTTGTTCCGACAGGTATCGGCTTATTGACATGCGGCGCGTGTAAGCCCTTAATTTAAAAGTTATTGTAGAATGGGCAGTAACTGCTATCTGGGTTATATTTGGATTGTAATGTACCTAGCGCCTTAAAACTGTTTGTGCATTGTGCATAACAAGGAGACAATGCTGAAGCATGAGCTAAGCGCTTTATATTTAGAAGAGCTGGCCGCTAACGCCGTCCATTACCGTTTTGTCGCAATTTGTCGCTTATTGTCGCACATTGTCGCGATCTGTCTCTATTGCTACAGCGTGTCACCGTCGAGTATGTTCACGTTAAGATATGCGACGAGTTAAGTGTTAATAGATTATGTGTATATGCTTTATGAACACCTGTATCTTATTTGCTTAGTTTTTTGACGACATTTCACGAGCACTTCTTACTTTTTGACGAAACGTCGTTTGCATGACCGAATAGTTTAAAAGTGGTTTAGAGGCTCCATCTTTTTCAATATATGTAAAGAATACATACATTTTCTTTTGTTGGCACAAATAAACATTTATAGCACACTTGAAGACATATGGTTGAGGACTCAATCTGCCCCAATTATTATTTGGCTCATGTAAAAGGCCAAATTGGAGAGTAATTTAAGTCTTTTAGACCTCTCATAAAACGTATGAGTGTCCGTTTATTTGCAAATTATGATGAGTGCGTAGCACTTCAAATATGGTAACATATTTGTAGTGGTAAATGTGGTGATTTTTATGTTAATGTAACAAATAAAATCAGTTCAAACTTGTTTAATTGGTAGTTCGTTTCCTATAAAATTTTCAAATAAAATTAAAAAAAAACAACAGATACCTCATAATCATTAAAGAAAACGTTCGAAGTGCCTTTACAGCTTCCTCAATTAACTACCGAACTATAACTCGATTTTATTGTTATGTAAGCTGTTGATCCCCGCACGAGCGCCGGCGGTCGTGCGCTATTGTCTTACTATTGTGTCTCTAATTACGCTACTCAAGGAGTTAAATTACTATTTTACAGTCTACATTACGATTACTAAACTACCCAAGTATCTGTGACGTCAGCATTCAGTATTCACTGTAAAGAAACGAAACGTCGTTGAATAGAATTACAAATTGCATTAGCACTATCGTGAATAAG
Organism: Mythimna impura; assembly: GCA_905147345.3. Taxonomy (NCBI): domain Eukaryota; kingdom Metazoa; phylum Arthropoda; class Insecta; order Lepidoptera; family Noctuidae; genus Mythimna; species Mythimna impura. The sequence continues at coordinate 11,949,596 of LR990357.1, read as the reverse complement.
CTAAAAATAGCATAGAATACTATGTCAGATACGGCACAGGCAGTATGCCTAGCCTGGCGTGGGTATTTGGTACACAATGCACGAGGTGACTGGGGCATCACTTCCGCTGCAGGACACAATACCAGATAGGCAGCTATGCACTTGTGTGGTAACTGAGCCATATTGCCACCGAGTAGTGGAATGCAACGTATTATAGAAAGACTAGATTCTGCGCGTAACTTCGAACGCTTGAAAACGCTTGCATTTTTTAATCCCAAGGGAATTGCCTGGAAGAATAGTAGACTATTATGTGACTAGGGGATAAAACAGTTTCTTTAAGTCGTGGACAGCGTGTTAAATTCCGAACGAAACGAATGTTGCTAAGCTTTAATCTCGATCGCAGTGAGGGATTTATATATTTAACTCCCGAGCACTGCGAGGGAGTTAATATAGGAACCTGCATGAAGGTTTAGGAATCCAAGCCGCCTAAGACAAATACAGCTTTATCCCTGTGTAGGATACTCTACTTTTTACACCTTCCAATTAAAAGACAGAATATTTAAACAAATTATATTATATTATTATAAGTATTATTTACAAGTTTAAATTAAAAAATGTGACAGGCAGACAGACATATTATCACATTTATAATATTAATAAGGATACCCGTTACCTACACAATTTCACAGTGTGCAAGGAATATTGTACTATTTTCATTTAAGGTTTTCTATGGACGCAAGTGTGGCAGGTTTTCTTTTTGGACTTTGTATGGGAAGGCTCTGATAGGTCTGGAATTCTTAGTGTGTGGTACATAGGTTGATTTTTCATACATTATGTAATATACGATGTGATTCCATTTATAGGACGTAGGTTAAGACAATGCACCTGCACACTCTACACATATGTATGTGTATATAAATGTATGCACGTGTCTCATAGACACAAGACAGGTCTTTTGTAGTCATAACTGGTTTTTCAGCATATTTTCAAAACTTACTCGAGACTGTTTTGTTGCAAATTTACCATAATTTTTTTTTCGTATAACTTCTATTATTATGATTGTCTGTCATGCTTCTTTTTACTAAACTCCCTGTATTTTTAGAGGTCTGGCTCTTGTGTTGTAGGATATCCTAGTACAAGAGCCAGAACACCAGTGATGTTTGGTCTATAGTGTGTAAAATAAGTAATTCTTATTATTACTTTGTCTTTATCTAATGAATGACTAGTCTTACTCACGCTTCGTTTTTTACTGCATGAAAATATGACAAGCATTAACATGGAGTTTGATCATTTCAAATTCTCAGTTGTGGAACCGGGTGTCACTCTATGCACAGTTAAACTAAGCTACCCAAGTAAATGCGTAGGACAAACTATAGGCAGTACGAAGTTATGAAATGAAAACAGAGGGGAAGGTAAATACAGGCGACCCAGGGGAAATATACGCAGTGTTGCCCTTTACACCCTTTGAATATTTAAAGTCAGCGTCAGTTTCACTCACGTCTGACCCCCGGGACTTACGTGGAAGGTTACTGCTTTGTTGAAACGTTTCTTATATTTGTTGGAAGTGAATAATAAATATAACGAAAAAGTTCTTGAAATTTTTTTCATTTATACTGAATGCAATGTTATATTTACGAAGAACATATCGTTCGATAGATACTGCATTTATGTACTGTCTTCAGCTATGAAAATATTAATTATCGGTTTGTCTTAGAAGATTAGTGACCATAGCAAACATAGCATAATCAACCTTATAATGTTCCCACTACTGGGACTCGGGCCTCCTCTCTAGGAGGCGGAATGGGCCGTAATACATCACACGGATCCAGTGCGGATTGGTGGATATCATGGTGACGATAATGGACCTCTATTTGTGATTAGAATTTCAGAAGTAACATTAGCTACTTATGTCAATAAACGAATTAATGTACAATATTGACATAATCTTAAGAAAATCAGTGACGATTATAGACACCTGTTTTATTATTATATTTTAAGCAGCAACTGCTATATCTCAACGAATAATATCAGAATTATGATTCTAAAATATATTAAGAATTTTAATGATCCTCCCATCCCGGTCCTTTTTACAATCTTGAAATTGTAATAATAAATCGCCGAAGGCAATTGTGCTGATTACAATGTACTCATTACTACTAATTATAAATAATTATGCTTTTATTACCTTGAAAGATTGTCTAGGTGCCGTGAAAGATTGTACCTACTTAATTATCAAGTACAATGGTTGTCGTTGAATAAGTATTAGGTACATTGTAGTACTATTTTGATAGCAAACGACTTGAAGCGAAGACTTTCTTTCTATCTATGGAAATATCTAAGGCACATGACAAAATTTACAAAAACAAGTGTACTTACCATGATTGATATTTAAATTGCATCTTTTACTTTCTTATAGACAACCCAAAGGTTGTCATCAAATTTGTAATCAAATCTGTCATCTCTATCGCTGATCCAAAGATTCAGCGATAGAGATGACAGATTTGGGGCTGTTACAAAAATCGTAAATAATATAAATATTAACAAGTATCAAATGTTTAATTGAGAAAGGAGAATAATAAAATATAGTAAAAGGTAATGCTCCTTCACTATTATTAAAGGTCGGTAGCGTTTGAACATACCTTACTTATACGGGCAAAACGAGCTGCTTGAATAGTAAACGATGTGTCATAAAAGGAAGTGAAATCCATACGAATACTTAATTTTAGATTTTTTGGTAATCTCAAGGACCTAGAATGTGTGTCGATTTTGTTTATAGAACCGGTTGATGGATCCAAACCGCTACAAAAAAAAATCACAACAAAAACATTATGAAAAACGCTTAAAAAGGTAGTAAGCATGCTGAAAAGCCCATTCCATTATTCATTAGTCTGCCAGATGTTGTTTGGTACTTTACATCTTATGTAGAAATATATCCTAAGCTTAGGTATAGTCGTCAGCTATTAAAAATTAAAATTTTTCATGAAAAATTTATAAGTCTAAACAAAATTCTATTGTTCGGCGTCACTATCATTGTAAAGTATGATAATAACTTCCCATTATCCTAGGTGAATGTGCTACTAACTGCCACCTGTAATCTTTGAACCTCCAAATGTGAGGTGATGGAAAACGGGCTCTGTTTTGAAGAATTCGTCAGTTTATTTCAATAATGGCATGAATAATATATGTTGCCGGGTGTTCGTGAAAGGTTAACGAGTTGACGTGCCCTCGCAGCTCTACACTACCAAGGTGGTACCAATATTTTGTATTAGTATTCAGTTTTATAAGTGAATAAGGCAGAGTTTTTCTGAAATTAGTATTTTGAGTTAAGAACGTTTCAAACACCAGTTAAATGCCAAATTTTGACAGGTTTTCAGGCTCAAGTAGAGTTTGAGAAATACTCAACTACAAATGCTTAAATCAGAAATCGGGGGTTAGATGTAGTTCCCGTTGTGATTTTGACAGATATAGATACAATCTGCGAGTTTTGTTTCTCTGCTAATTAATCATCCTGCTGTTGGTGTTTACATCATGTGAACATTATCAGAGCTGCGAAGTGTCACCGTGGTTTTGGAACGCAAAGGGCAACTGAAGGAAAACAGTGGCTTTACCACGAGCTCTTAACGCGATCCATTTGAAGACCTAAACTGAACCGTGAAAGGGATGGAGCTATAGGGTGTACACTGTACACTTGTACAGCTTCATCCCTTTTTCTCGCTCGCACGACTGACATTTTAACACGTCATGGTGCTCCAAGCCCCTGGCGGGTTTTAACACGTCATGGTGCTGGTGGGTTTTATTTTAACACGTCATGGTGGTCCAAGCCCCTGGTGGGTTTTAACACGTCATGGTGCTCCAAGCCCCTGGCGGGTTTTAACAAGTCGTTGTTGAAACTTCAACGGTCCGGACTGAGCGTTTCGCTTCGTCGTTTATACCGCGAAGGACTGGAACAATTTGCCTGCTGCGGTCTTCCCGTCCAACTATAATTTAGGTGCCTTCAAGGCTAGAATGAATAGGCTCTTAATAAACTAGTGCGCCTCACCATCAATGATTGCATCACTGCTTACCATCAGGTGGGACCGCAGTCAAGCACTGGTTTATAACAAATAAAAAAATAAAAAAAGTCCAAGCCCCTGGTGGGGTTTTTTAACACGTCGTCATGGCCCAGGGGCTTGGAGCACCGGTGCTCCAAGCCCCTGGCGGGTTTTAAGTTAGTAAAAGTCTGACATTCCCTGTCACTCCACCCAAAGTCGGAGAAGTTATTCGATGATGTCCCACAAAAAAAGAAAATGCGGACTAACTGAATAATTGTATTTTAATTAGATTAGCAGATAACATTTATTTGATTGATTCGAGTACCTGAAACCAGGAAAAAAAAAATAAAATACAAGAAAATTATCAAAATATAGTTATTGAACAACATCGCCATAATTAGTATGAATAAATGTGATCATTGTACCTAATTGTTTTTCATATTTTACGCAGTATCGACATTGTTTTTTTTTTCCTGTTTGTTTACCTATTACATTATCAACTGCTCATAAATAATAATAATCTGTCATTAATCTTTAACACATTGACTTATATTAATACCTAAGCGTTTGTATTTTGATATCTGTTTACCTAATGTACTCGTATTGGAGATGTTACGGAGGTGGTTTTATCGAATTAAAGTTTTAGTCGGAGCTGGTGGCAGAATAGAGATTTGAATAAAACAAAAACTATTTTGTTTTATTCAAATCTCTATTCTGCGTATTCTGCGTACTAACGCATACATAACATAAGCTTTGAAAAAAAAAAATGTTTTTAATAACACTTAGTAAATTAAATTATTTTAAATTTTACTTTTTTATTTTTAACTTTACGGGTCATAACAGTAGTAGAGTATTATAAAAAGCTGTTCGCGTATTACTTGTTGCGTTCTAGGACTACGGGTTACCTTTTCAGAAGTCTTCCCAATGATCCAGTAAGCATTGGCCCTCCTGGGCCCTTAAAGTTTTGCTGACATCTCTTTGAGTCGCGTGTGGAACGCGTATGCGCCGTCGAAGACTCGGGCTCAGTCCGGACGGTTGCCCATTACTCGTCGTCCGCAAGCCTGCGCCTACGGTGGCTGGTAGTCGGGGTTGGGGACTCAGCGGCTGGGGCGTGAGGATGTCCATTACCTCACGCAAGCAGCCGTCTCCTTCGCTAGCATTACTGCTTCGCAGAAGGAGGCGACCGCTGCCCATTCCCCCTCGCTCCGGACCATTTTTTTTTGGGTGGGAAAATCATCTAATGACAAATCTCGCTCATGGGCGGAGTGGGAGACAGTGTCAGACTTTTACTGACGAAAACCCACTCCTGTTCCTTCTTTGCCTTCGTCCCAGGGCCCGGGTTTCACTTTCACACTACCCGTGGCCCCAGTAGGCTTCGACCCTGCTGGGCCCCTACGATTTGCTGACATCTCCCTAAGGCGCACGTGGAACAATACGCGCCGTCGACGACTTGGGCTCGGTCCGGACGGTTACCGGACGGTCGGAAGGCGGGCTATCCATTGCTCGCCGTCCGTAAGCCCGCGCCTACGGTGGCCGGAAATGGGGATCGAAATCTCAGCGGCGGTTGGGGCGTGAGGACCGTTACCTCACGCGATCGGCTGCCTTCACCAGAAGGAGGCGGCCGCCTGCCACTCCTCCTCGCTCCGGACCATGGCCTGTACCAAGACCCGGCGCGAGAGATCGCCGCCGCCGATCGCCCACACGAGGACACAACGTTGCTCTGCCCCAGCGGAGCACACCTCCACCGTGTGCTCCACCGTGTCCTCCGGACGGTCCACACAGTGGCGACTACTCGCTCCGGACCATGGCCTGAACCAGGGCACGGCGTGAGAGTTCACCGTTGTTGATTGCCCCCACGTGGACGCGGCGGTGCTCCGCCAAGGCGGGGTACACCTCCACCGTATGTTGTTACTGAGCCTAGTCGACACCGCTGGACATCACAAACAAACCTCCGAATTAAAAGTGTCGGAGACAAAGTCGCAACCGGAGGTGTAATATCAATCCGAAGTTTCAACTTATCGGACTCGAAGCTCTGTAACATCCTAATCGTGAGACACTCACACCTTCATACCTATATCAACCTACCTATCTATAAATGCGTTAATTTAACTAACTGACTGAAATTATCTTTTTATTATGTTTGCAGTCTGCCTATATACTTATTTGCAGGCCGTAAACAGCTTATTAAAGATTTTCTGGTATATTTCCACGACCTTCAAACATCACTTGTTGGTTTATCACTTAAACCTATAAAGGTACTTCAGGCCTTGTATGTTCAATATGTCCATGTTATTTAGGACTAACACTAGGTGACGCCCAATACAATGTCTAAGCGCTTTGTTGGGTTATCAACGTTCTGTTCAGCATCGTGAGTCGAAAATCCAACAGACCAATAATATATACGCGCTTCCTAATATTAGTGGATTCGGGTATAAGGGCCTGATCACATTAACGCGGTGCGGTATCGTGCCTCTCACGGTAACGCGGCCGCCTCCTTCTGCGAAGCTGTAATGCTAGCAAAGGAGATGGCAGCACGCGTGAGGGTACGGACATCCTCACGAACCAGTCGCCGCAACCTCGACACCGACTACCAGCGGAGGCCAAGCCCAAGCCGGCGCAATGCGTAGTGTTCCACGCTCTCCTTAAAGAGATTTCAGCAAACCGTAGGGGCCAAGCAGGGCCGAAGCCTATAATACTAGGGCAATGGGTCTACCTCTGAAAAAGTGTCCTGTCAATGGTGTTAGATCCCAAAGGGCAACTAAAGGAACATAGGTGTGGTTTTAGTCTGTAAAAGTCTGACACACCCTAAAGCGTGAGAAGTAATTGGATGAATGCCCACCTAAAAAAAAGAGAGTGGTAATGTGGCCAGGCTCTTAGGCCCAGTGCATCAAGTGCGAGTTCGGTTCAAACACCTGTAGTCCGATAACCCTTATCATATCATGGTATCGGATGCGGACTTTGCCGATGTATTTTACTAAGTGCCGTGATATCGAGAGATAACGTTTCATTTTACGGCAATCGTTACATCCCAGATTTTATTGAGGCTTCGCTACTTACAAATAAACAAAGATAATTGAAGAGTTATATATACGTGGAGCTTATGAAAGTGGTTTTTTGTGTTATTTATACCGCTTTATATGGGATAATAAATGTAATACAGATTGTTGTTTGGTAAAAATAAAATCGACTGTCGTTAGGTTAGCAACATTCGTTAGTGCTTATATCAGTTTCTTTTAAGAAGAAACGGCACTTGCTAACTTAGAATATTTTTGATTATAAAGAAAGATTTAAGAATGAAAATACAACTAAATCATTTTCTCCACTAATAGCAGTGTCTTCTCAAAATTTCTTTCCTTACTTTATATATGTATATATATATTATATTAAATATTTAAATGTTTTACCCTTATTTTCTAAATAAAATTTTCTTTTTATGCACCTACCACATTGTCTCTTCACCACCTTAGGTTGACTGGTAGAGAATGCCTAAGGCATTAAGTCCGCCTTTATACTTTGTGTTGCACGAATAAATAAACTGAAACTCGCACTTAAAACTGCAGCATTTCGTCGTATTTTACTTTAATTTTCTCTTTATTAACCGCTTTTTCGTTTATAAAACAAATTATATTATATTCCTATCAATTATTTTATCAAAAACAGGTATTAAGTATAAATAAATTAGCTACAAGTATACCTGATAGAATATTATAGTAACATGTATCTTATAAGCATCACAGATGACGGCTGAAACACCTGCTGAAGTACCTACGACACTTGCTGAACATAGCCATAATAATAACTTATCTTGAGGAAAATTTACAGGAAGTACAGTCACGGCCACGAGAAGAATGATTAATTTAAAAACTTATGACATTGACGTTGCAACTGAAAAATCATAGCGGGACTAAAGCATAGCGGGACTAACCGGAAAAATCGGTGAAAAATCACGTACGCACTTGAACATATCCCTACCTATGTCTATCCAAGCTACTACCCCATGAGTTTATGCATGTATGATATTGAAAGGCGAAAAGATATAACGTATATTCTACATATCTCATATGCCAAAGAAAAACAAACACATAAAATGGCGTACGTGAAGTGCTTATCTGCTAGTATAAGTTCTAACACTCAACTGAGGAAAATGACTTGGAGGTTTGTTCGATATGTGCTATTTACTTACTTGTTATATTATAATAATATGTATGTTCAAACATGTATTTTTTATTTAAACTTCATATAGTGGTACATAGGCCGACTTAATGCAACAAGGCATTCTCTACCGGTCAACCTTTTGGTTAAAAAAGACAATACTGTGGTATTAGTACCACCACCTACGTGTTAATATTTCATTGTTATAGCCATTATTGATAGCAACCAGGCCAGGGCTGCGAGTAGAGAATCCAATCCCGCAAATGCGGGATCCCGCACCTTTTTTGTGGGATCAGAAATACGGGATTACTCATGCAGGATCCCACACGTCTGCTGGATTGAATTTTTTGATGTAAGAACTTTACATGGAACTCGAGACTTGTCTATAGAATTTGTATGAAAAATAATTTTGCTGTTTATTTTGACCTTAGTAGAGCTAAACGAATTTTTAAAAACATTTTATGATTTATACCTACAGACATCATTATATTCAATTGTTAATTAATAATGAGTAATAACTTTAGTTACTAATAATATAAAACATTTTGAAATTAATTTGCGTTTAATTAATTTTTAGGTTCCATATCTTATCAGTAAAACGGAACCCATATAGATTCACTTTGTTGTCTATCTGTCAATTTTTTTTCTCAATTTTGAAGAATCTTCGAGACTTGATTCGGAAATAGAACTATTTACATAGGTGAGTTTATACGAAACCTTCGGTGCGCGAGTCCGTCCCGCAATTGACCGTTTTTAGGGTTCCGTACCTAAAAAGAAAAAAAACGAAACCCTTATAGGATCACTTTGTTGTCCGTCTGTCTGTCTGTCAAGACCCTTTATCTCGGGAACGCGTGGAGGTATCGAGTTGAAATTAAAACCATATACTGAAGTCTGCGGTCTGTAACTGGCAACTGAAGGAACACGTGTGAGTTTTAGTTAGTAAAAGTCTGACACTCTTTCTTGCTCCACCCAGAGTGGGAGAAGATATTTGATGATTTCCCAACATAAAAAAGGTAAGTACTTATTTGTTGTTACCGACATCAAAGCGTGTAGTCCCTTGAAGATCTGGGCGGTCTTAAATGCACACATACTCGTACTGCCACCTAGGTCCGCATAGAGTCCCGCTGACTTTTAAAACCATTTTCTTTGCAAAATGTTAATTGATTTACTTAAGCTATGTACATTTTGAAGAACACTTAACCAGCATTTTTTTTTGTGTATAAACATATATTTCTAAAGATCAAAGCCATTTGAAAGAAAGAGGAAAAACAAGCGAAAAAAATATCATGTTGTTAATTTTTTTAATTGACGTCAATGTCGTGTATTCGTTTTCAAAAGTAGAAGACCTCTCGGCTAAATGGTGGTGTGATCTTTCCTGAAAACCCTCATTGAGTTGTTACTCGTGATGTCGAATACTGATTGTGGCCATCATTTACGGTCCAATCGCGGAGAAAAAAGTACGCTCATAATAACGGCCGGTATGCTACCTCGAGGTCGATTCGAATTGATGAGCCGCTTTGACATTGACGAATAAAGTGGACAATCGAGTTCTTTGTTCTTCCAAGACGTAAATTTTACGTTGTAAATCAACATTGTGCAAGTTGTTTGGCCGTTACGACGCACTCTCGGTATTACGGGGTATTGTTTGGCCACAGATTGCGTGTGTAGACTTATGTAGCCGACCGTATCGTCGGCTAACAACGGCTTATTGTTATGGTTAGCATAACCGCGTTGCCTAGTTACGCCTCTTGTTGCAATAATTCGCGGTTCGTGCGGTATTTTGCTTGCAACAAACCATATTGCTCATTCATCACCCGAAAACCTTATGAATATCAAAATAGAAGTGATTTTCATTTGTATAGTTGATGTTATTTGTTTGTATTGGCGAATACCTAAAACAATTTGACGCGACAAGCAGTCTTTGTGTTGACTTGTTTACACCGCTAGGCACACTGCAGGAATTTTGTTTGAATGGTCATATAACACAGCCGCGAGTCAATAAATATTAAGGATAAAGCTTAAAATCTGTCTCTAATATCTCCTTTGTTCATTGGCAATCATAATTTAGTTAGACATTTCTAGCATATATTGAATTTCAGTAAATTTATTGATGAATACTGCTTCTAGTGGGTACGTATCGCAATAGTACCTAAAAACGTCTTTATATCTTTATTAAATTCTGAAACATCAAGAAGGTAAATACCGGGATAACACATTCGTAAAACACAACTAAAGGTGTTCACAAGTTTGATATTACTGAAACACATCTTTCAGTATTTAAAGAAAAGGATAATAAACATAACCTGTTAGGGTTAATAAGTGGACTTCAAAGAAACCAACGATTTAAGGATTTCAATATTAACATTTTATTAGCCTTTTCTTTATACTGGAAGGTGTGCTTCAGTAATATTACGTCGGAATTTTTTTTGCGGGATTTCTTGAGTGTAGTTCAATGGTTGTTTTAGTTATTCGCAAATTGATTTCTAGTGGATATTGTGATGTAAAATAGGTGTAGTTTTGTATCTCAAGTGTCTGCGTAACTGAATAACTTCTTTGACACAGGCGCGATCTCGGTAAAATGAAGCTGAGAATTTTATTGTAGTGTTGAGAGTACCTCAGCGAAGTTTGCCGAGAAACTAGACTTGGTATATTTGCTGCCAAATACTACAAAAAATTAGAATGTGTACATCCATATTCCAATGGTAGGTAAACAAGTTAACTATTCAAATGAAGAACTTAAATTAGTATCCAACTCATTACATTAACACTAGATACATTAGCAAAAAAAATATATATAACGTCAGACGTGTACTCTAATAAATCAATTGTTTTTTCAAGTTTTCTCATTTTATTAAACTTTTTACAAGCTTGTAATGTGTGTATGTATGTTAGGTCAAATCTTGCGAATGAATTTTAAAACAGTTATCCTAGTAAAACAACCCCTAACCGATTGAGCTGAAAGTTTGCGGACCTGTTCAGTTTTAATGAAAATGCATGCTCTGCTAAATGAAGACATGCTAAATTGCACACTATTTATTTTTTTCAGCACCCCATGATATGGGTATCATTTAAAAGGGTTTTTTGAGAAGAGTACAAAAAAAAACTACGTCATAATAATTCCAAGATGGCGGACAATTTTGTAAAAGCTTGTTTTTAAAAACAGTATCTTGTTTTCTACAACGGTAGTGGATAAAGTAGAAGCAGTAAACAGATGATAATGATGACACCATTGTCATCATCATCGTTTCAGTCGAAAGACGTTTACTGTTGGACATAGGCCATAATAACGACCGGCCCTGTGCGTCTTGCATCCATCGGATTCCCGTGACGTTCACCAGGCCCACCTTGTGGGAGGCCTTCCAACGCTGCGTCTTCCGGTGCATACCGGTCGCCACTCCAGATGAACCTTTCGGCCCCATCGACTATCTGTTCTGCGAGCAATGTGCCCTGCCAACTGCCACTTAGCTTTGGCGATTCTTCGGGCTATGTCGGTAACCTCGGTTCTCCTGCGGATATCTTCATTTCTGATGAGATCACGCAAGGAAACTTCAAGCATAGCCCTTTGGGTGACTTGCCTTCTGATGAGGCCCATTGTGAACGTTTCTGAGTCATTGACATCACTGGCAACGAGCACTGGTCTTAGACTTTCGTCTTGAGACACTGTAGTATGCTGTACTGTTAGAATTTTACATTTTTATTGACCCTGATATTTTGTCATAAGTAACCATACAGTGTAACTGATTAACCGAACATTCACGAACAACAAACAGCGTAGGTAGGTACATTAGTACCTACGCTACGGTGCTTCAGCGTGATAAAGTGTGTTATCAGTAATCTTATCAGCGCGGTGCGGCCACACCGAGCAAGTGCAAACACCTGCCCGCCCACCTGTCCCAGACTATCCCCACAATCACTGATTTTGACATGATACTGATACCTATCAGATTATCACTCGTAGTACTTATAATCACCTCATAGGCTCATACCTTCACACTATTTCCGTGTACTATCTTTACCTAGTTCACAGAATCTGTGCGCTGAGTGAGGGTTGTCTAAAGGGTCTATTACACTACTCGATATTCAGACAGTCTTAGTCTATTTAGCGTCACACAAGAATAAAAAACGTCGGTGTTAAATAACGAAGAGACAAAACTATTATAGAAACACCGACTTCCGAAATGAAAGTTATTTTGCACTTTTCAGTGTTTTTTTTTTTACTTTGAAGTCGGTTGTATTTTTTTTGTAAAAAGTTTTTTATTTTACACTTTTTAGTTATATGGTACCACCACTAAAAAGTACCCCTCAGCCAAACTTAAATACCTTATAGCCAGAGCGCATCTCATGACAATTCTAATAATCCCAAACACGGTTAGATTACATTAATTTATTACAGAGTTCCGGTGCCTAACTTCAGGCTTCATCATCAGATCAGTTCGATATATTCCCCCTCTACTTTCAGTCAGTCATCGACTACACGTATAAACAAAGCAATTTTACTTTTTACGACGGTTCTGCTGTGATCCTATGAGGAGTTCTGTTCCATATCTTCGAAGTTCATGATCAGATCATAACAATATTTCTATGGGACCAACTCGGAAGCATAACCTTTCATTCAAAAAAAAATTTTTTTAAATCGGTCCACAATTGACCGAGAAATCGGTGAACATACATAAAAAAACCGGCCAAGTGCGAGTCGGACTCGCTTATGGAGGGTTCCGTAGCAGCAAGTAACATAATAATAATCTTTGTATCAGGTTCATATTTGGCTTGCGCAAGTATGACCACGTTTCTGAATTTCGTACTTCGGTTTACGATTTATGACGTACTAAAAAAAAACTACTGACCAGATCTCGTTCAAACCAATTTTCGTTGGCAGTTTTTATAGTAATGTACATCATATATTTTTTTTAGTTTTATCATTCTCTTATTTTAGAAGTTAGAGGGGGGGGGACACACATTTTACCACTTTGGAAGTGTCTCTCGCGCAAACTATTCAGTTTAGAAAAAAATGATATTAGAAACCTCAGTATCATTTTTGAAGACCTATCCATAGATACCCCACACGCATGGGTTTGATGAAAAAAAAAATTTTGAGTTTCAGTTCTAAGTATGGGGACCCCCAAAATTTATTGCTTTTTTTCTATTTTTGTATGAAAATCTTAATGCGGTTCACAGAATACATCTACTTACAAAGTTTCAACAGTATAGCTCTTATAGTTTCGGAAAAAAGTGGCTGTGACATACGGACGGACAGACGGACAGACAGACAGACAGACAGACAGACAGACAGACATGACGAATCTATAAGGGTTCCGTTTTTTGCCATTTGGCTACGGAACCCTAAAAAAAACATACATTCAACCGAACATATAACCTCCTCCTTTTTGAAGTCGGTTAAAAAGAGCAACTTACGCCAATGTCGTGTAAAGGAATGAAACAGAACGATGAGATACATAGATATACATGATAGACTAAGACTGTTTGAATATCGAGTGGTGTAATAATTTAAGCCCTTTAAAGTTAACGCGACTGAAACGTTTACTGCGTTTGTCTCTCTGATTGGTTAAGAACTTGGAGCGGGCCAATCGGAGCACCGAACGCGTATCGATCGCGTTTACGTAAAATAAACTCGCACTAGGCACTGAACTGTTACGTGTACTATTTTATTGTACAGTTTTAATTGAATCGTTTATACCTAGTAATATAAAGCTGGGTTTAATTATAAATTATAATACGTGGTTCATTTGGCCTGCTTTCCGTGTTGTAATGTAATTAGAATTCTGAATGGTTCTAACGGAATGTTAACTATGTTATATAATGGGCTTTGTTAACCGACTTCAAAAAAAGGAGGAGGTTCTTAATTCGGTTGTATTTTTTTATCATTTTTTTTTTGAGTCGCTTTTCTATAATGAAAACTTTGAGTAAAACAGAGAGAGATTTCTGCTCATAACTGTATCTTCAACTGAAGGACATAGGTGTGGTTTTAGTCAGTAGACCGTTTAGGTCTGACACGCCCTTTCGAAACACTCGAGAGCGCGAAAAGTTATTTGATGATTTCACCCTTAAAAAAATACGTAGGCGCTATCTGCCACGAAAATTTGAGTTTTGGCGTAGCAATTTGAGCGGAAGAAGTCATTGGATGTTTTTCACTTTAAAAAAAGAACCTTCATAACAATAATGATAAAAAATAGGCCATTGAATTATTTCGAAAGATTATTTACCTTCCAAGTACCATTATACGTAGTACTCAGTGTTATCGGAGGCTCAGCCAGGCTTCAGCTCCGCACGCCGCGCCGCGCCGGTAGATTCCTGCCACGCGTCGTAATGCGTGTAACACCGTTTTCCACGGCTTCATACAGCTGCGTGCTAATCAACAAACGTTCACCACAGCTCACAAGTCACTGCTCCGACGCCATTTTCTTTTCTGTGTTCTATCGATTTTTTTTTTGGTAAGTAATGAATTTTTGTGGAGGAGCAGATGAGATATTTTTCACAAATATGAGTATCATCCATCCACTTGTCCTCTTTTCCGAGCTCCTCCACAAAAACTCACATATTCTATTTCAAACAGATGGTCACATATTTGTATGTTAGTCAGTTAAATCACGCATGTTACTAAAAGAGTTATGAGTTTACATGTGGATGGATGGAGAGGGAGATGGAGACCAAAGAAAAGATGGATGGATTGTGTGAAGAGTGATATGAAAGAAAAGGAAGTTAGTGATAGCATGACGAGTGACAGGGCAGAATGGAAGAAAAAAACGTGTTGCGCCGACCCCAAATAACACGGGACAGGGGCAGGAAGGTGATGATGAGTCAGTTAAATCACGTTAATATTTAGGTAGTACTTACAAAGTAGGTACTAATTAGTGTATTTAGGGTTAATTTTAGGGAGGAGGGCCTGGCCACTGACAATCCTGACATGCCTGGTTTTTAGGATTCTGTACCCAAAGGCTATAACATAGCCTGTCACCAGGCTGTATCTCATGAATCATGATAGCTAGACAGTTGAAATTTTCACAGATGATGTTATCTGTTGCCGCTATAACAACACATACAAAAAACGTTCGGCTCCCATTTTTCTTTTTTTTTGAGGTGGGAATTCATCTAATGACTTCTCCCGGTCTGGGTGGTGCGGTAAAAGTCTGATACACCCTGTATCAGACTTTTCTGACTAAAACCACACCTGTGTCCTTCACCGATCGTCCGGTAACCGTCCGGACCGAGCTCAAGTCGTCGACGGCGCGTAGTGTTCGCGCGTCGAAGGAGGTGTCAGCAACCGTAGTCCGTGCAGTGGGCCCAGCAGGGTAGAAGCCACTGGGGCCAAGGGTCTGATTCTGAAAGGAAGACTCGGCCCTGGTATGAAAGGCAACGAAGGAACAGGAGTGGGTTTTTAGTCAGTAAAAGTCTGACACTATCTCTCGCTCCACCCAAGAGCGGGGGATGTCATTGAATGATTTTCCCACCGAAAAAAGGGTATTTTCTTAACTTCTTCAGAATATGATAATTTTTTAAGAATTTTTCAGAAGCCCGCCGCACCAACTGGTTTGGTAAAGCATAATATATTCCTTTTAATTCATGAGTCAATATTTTTTCCGTCAACTCTCAAGTCTCCCAACAAAGATATTTGTCATGGGTACTGGGTTGTACCGAAGACAATACACGTGCACCGAGCGAAGGTCGTCGTCATCGGCGCAGGCGCACCTGCGTGAATAATCGCCGCGCAGTTATCGGCGTGATAGCGCGCCGTCTGAAAAACTCGTTAACGGAACCTCGTGATATCCATAGGCATGCTGGTGACAAATACTGGCGGTATTTGTAGAACAAACTGTCGTTTGAAACAAGCCTAAATATCTACTTAATAAAAAAAAATCTGACCTCAGGGCCCAGCAGGGCCGAAACTTACTGGGCCATGGGTCGACTTCTGAAAGGTTTGCTCGTAGTCCTGGGACGCAAAGGGCATTAGACAATTTCCCACCTTAAAAAAAAGACCTAAGTGTATATCTTGTTAGTAAGTTAGTAACAGAATATTCTCTGCGATATGCTAGAAAATTAAAAACCCAAAGAAATAAATGAATAACTTTTTTTTTAAGTTTAGTAAGATAACTTTATTATATTTACACGATTATTTCATAAACACCTATCTAATTAAAACTATATATACACTAAAGGCTACTCCTAACTAAAATATGGCGTCATAAAACTCCTCCGCATCGCTAATGAATAACTAATTTCAAAAAAGGAATAATATGCCTTAAATATGAAATTTATTTAAACTCATAATTCCAAGTTGATCGGAAGTTATGATAGTTCAAAGTGATCTGTTTGATAAAACATCAATTTCATACTCGATATCCGTGTCAATTTCTATTAATTTTTTCGCTTTTATTTTTTGAACTAGCTTTTAGCTTTAGCTCTCGCTGGAACGCCCATACCGATCTGCTCCGACTTTCGGTCCCTCGGGTCGCTCGTCCAAGGGGATGGTGAGGTAGACCAGGACGTTAAACATCAGCCGTGCTATTCTGTAAATGGTAAATCATTTCGAAACTCATTTCACAAATCATCTCGAATGTCACACTCAGCGAATTGTATTTCAGAATACCAAATCCTATAGACAAATTTGTAGATAAATGTCAAAATACTCAACCGTTTTAGTTCCTCTCACTTTGATCATCACTCGGTGGCGCCAGTGTCGAATTCACTCCATTTCAGAATACGAAACTTTAATTTCACCATGATTTCACAGCGGATTCAGAAGTGATTTCGCAAATAAACTTTTCAGAATAGCAAGGCAGATCAATGCAGGATAATGACAGGTCACGGGAACCACTTGTGACCCACGGATGCCCCTCAAGTTGAAGGGTAAAATCTACAAGTCCGTGATAAGGCCTGTCATACTGTATGGATCAGAATGTTGGGCTGTGAAAAAGACGGATGAAAAGAGATTGCACGTAGCGGAGGTGAGAATGTTAAAATGGATGTGTGGTGTGACGAGAATGGATAAAGTGAGAAATGAGTATATTAGGGGAAGTTTGAAAGTGGCGCCAGTGACTGAAAAGTTGAAAGGGACTCGTTTGTCATAGTATGGTCAGGTGAAGAGGAGGGATGAAACGCATGTTACTAAAAGAGTTATGAGTTTACATGTGGATGGATGGAGAGGGAGAGGGAGACTAACAAAGAAAAGATAGATGGATTGTGTGAAAAGTGATATGAAAGAAAAGGGAGTTAGTGATAGCGTGACGAGTGACAGGACAGAATGGAAGAAAAAAACGTGTTGCGCCGACCCCAAATAAAACGGGACAAGGGCAGGAAGATGATGATGATGATGATTTTTTTTTACTAGCTTTTGCCAGCGACAAATTTCATCCAAATCCGTTGAGCCGTTGGACCCTGGAGGAATAACATTAGCACACACACACATACATATAAAATTTTCGCATTTATAATATTAGTGCAATAATGTGGAAGAAAAATGATGTGTCTCATTTCTGTCGCGTCTGATTTTTTAGCGGAATCGTCTGACAAATTGACACGCAAGATTGTCTGTTTATTTTTCGTTCTTGTAACTCAACGCGTAGATTTACATAAATAACATTTTCATTATGTTTATTTTCCACAATTTGCACGAATGAGTGTCTTCTTTACAAATACGTGAAAAAAAATTGATAAAGTGACATTTTATGCTATAGACATAACATTCTTGTTTTGATTGAGTTCATGCAATGAAGAATAAAATATCCTGTACCAGCTGAAAATGGCCATTGGTGTAGGGAAATTCCCCTAAGTTTGCTTTCCCTATCCTGGAAAAGGTTATGTAACTGCAAAACAAAACTTAATCAAGCTACAGTTGACCCCCCAGTTGAGTTGTTGTTGGTTGTTGTTGTTGTAGTTGTTGTTGTTGTTGTTGCGCAATATTTGACGTAAATAAACTGTTTTTCATTTCTTTCTTTCAGTTGACCTCATGGAGCACAACGGTTGACCTATTTGACAGGTAATATTAATTGTATACTATTTTTGTTGTAGTTTTTAATATGTCTATTCGAACTCTAAGAAAAAACCCTCTTCAGCAAAGATGAAGGGACCAATAGGGCCTGTGCCTGCTAGAGCTGCGGGAACGTTTGAAACAATGACTGTGGCCCTAGAACATAAACATAAAGGCCAAAACAGACCCGGAGGGCATCCAAGACTTTAACTGACTAAAATCCACCTATGTTCCTTACATCGCCGGGTTTTAGTCAGTTAAAGTCTTGGATGTCCTCCGGGTCTTTTTTGTACTGACTAAAACCATCCTAGTGTTTCGTCGCACACTTGCGTCGGGGGCTGCGACTTCTGCTGCCCCTGACTTGTACTGCCCCTGGTTAAGCGTCGCGGAAACCTCATAGAACTTCTACCCACGATGGTTAGCCCAATGAGTATCACCTAACCTAGTTAGTAGTATAACCTAACCTAACCTAAACCCTAAGTCGTGCAACAATAAGTACCTAAGTACCACGTTCCACGAAAAGTTTCTAAGGGGCCTCTGTTGGTTGGCTTCGACCCTCGTACGCCTTTCAAAAGTACAGGACCCCAGGGTCCTAAGATAAAACAGTACCTAATACCTATCTTATAAAAACCTGATACGTGTAATACCTGCGCTATTAGTTGTCCGTCACCTGCGCAGCCTACGCCACACATCGCATTAGGGCATTTCCCCAGCCCGGCTTGTTACTTAGCTAGGAACTTGTCACGGAGCAGCTGTGATCTCTGACCTTAGTGCCTGCTTGCACCCTACACTCTGCACGGTAACACGGTTAAAGTGTTAAACGTGACTACGAATATGGCCGAGGCACTTATGTTGTCAAGTGTTTTCAATATCAGACACTAAGAAACTGTTACGAACTTGTTTAAAAGTGCTAAAGGTCGCTATTCATAGTTTTAACATAATCTAAAATATATAATAATAAGTTACAATTAAATTGTTTATTAGTCTTTTAGGCTACATTGTAATCAACTAACGTTGTGCTCGCCTTGACCCAAGGCTTTGTCTCATTGAAAGTGTTTTATTTTACCATTGGTAATCCAAGACATGGTCCATCTGTATGCTAAGTTTTTTCTAAATTCGTTCAGTTGTTAAGAAGTGACGAGGTAACAAACAGGCAGAGTTATTCTTAATTATTTATTGCACGCGTCATGCTCGTGAACGGGTGCCGTCAGTTGAGACTGGTCATCTCTTAGATGCCAGTGGCTTAATTCAATTTCTATGTTTTTAATTAGTTTTTATTATTATTCATCTACATTGTGCTCACATATTATTATTAGAAGCGATAAGAAATATGTAACTCAAAATATGATTTAAAAGAGTGTCCATGGAGTTTCTTGCACGTTCTTCTCCATAGAGATCTACGCTTTGGAACGTGCAATTTAGCTTCACTTTTTTTCTTTTGACTGACCGACATTTTGACAATTCAAAAGTGCCTGTAATTGGTCTATTTTAAATAAACGTTTCTGATTTCTGATTTCTGATTGCACACCAGAACAAGTAAGAGCATACAGTGGTAACAGAGTTCATGAATACAAAGGCGAGCTTAATTCAAAGTTGAGGTTTCTCCTATGGTGTGGCCGTTGAGTGACCGAGAGAGATCACATAGAGAGGAACTTTCGCATTCAATTAATAGTGGATAAGGAATTAGTAAATATATGAGGAAGTATGGATGCATGGCTATCTATGTGCATTATATTTCTGTTTACACTTGGAGATTTTCGGGTTAGTTATCTTAGTACTGATATTTTTTTTCCATAGTAAGATAACCTTTATCTGTAAAATGTGCTGTCATTCAGAAATTTCCACACAAAAGTTTTAAAACTTCAAGTTTTAGTCCTCTGATAAAATTATCGTACGTTAGAAAAATTTATCTCCTAAAAAATAGGTTGTGTTTTTTTGTGACATACATTCTATGTCAATGAACATTGTGTCCTATATTAAAAATAGCCACAGTAAAGAGATCGCGACGGAGTATTCTATTTCGATCGCCTCCTCAACTGGCCCTGTGGCGCAACGGATAACGCGTCTGACTACGGATCAGAAGATTCCAGGTTCGAATCCTGGCAGGGTCGCAATGAATCGTTTTTTATTGTATTATTTTGCCTGTTTACCTCGTATAAGTAATTAGCCGTATTGTTCGTATGACGGCATCGAGCTAATGTTTGCGAGCAAACGCTCACGAAACCAATTATGTATTGTATTTTCAGTGTACCGTATTCAACTTACTGCTATCGCATCACGGCACAAATTGCTTTGTTAATAACGTATACATGCATCTAGAGGAATTTGAGCTTTATTACAGAGCGGAAATAGTAGAATTTCGTGTGATTTATGTTTGTTGTTGAAGTTCATAGTACATTATGTACGCAGCTGACCAAATATTGTAGTTGCGATAATTGGTCGTGATGCAATCGCGTGATCTTCACGGATCCGTGCTGGAATGAAACTTTTTAGAAAAGTGTAAGTAAACTTTGTTATTGAAACTATTTTGTGTCACACGAGTTTTTATAATATGAGTTAATTTGAATAAGCAGAAAAAAAGGATAGTTTTTCTTCTTTGATTTTTTTATAGATGATCATGATGATGATTTTATACATGTTGTTTTGTAGATCAAGCCACGTCCACATTACTAATATTGTGTTTTAAAAACAACTTTAAGTAGCTTTCTTTTCTAGACTCTGTCATTTTCTGTATCAGATTCGGCCTTAAAATTCTAGCACCAATAAAATACATAATTGTAGTTTTAGGCGACTAATTACAGCGACATTAATTAGTTTACTGTGTTATTTAAACTCAGTAGGCACATCTTCCATAAAAGAAAAAAAACCTCATCCAAATCTTGCAAAAAACACTTTTTTCTAATCATAAGTTAGGGCGTAGGCGCTGGGCTGAGGGGTTGTTCATTACTACCTACGGGTTACTGTGGCCCTGGAACGCAAAAGACAACTGAAGAAACGCAGGTGTGTTTTAGTCATTATAAGTCTGACACTCCCTTTTGCTCCACCCATGGCGGGCAAAATTAATTCATGATTTTTCCCTAAAAAAAGTTCGTAGGCGCTACTTTGCTACGAAGGGTTTTAGCGTAGCACTTTTATTTCGCGTAGCAATCAACCACGAATGTGCTAACTTACTAGCGTGGCTATGTAAAAGATTATTTTTTCTTTAACATTTTAACAGCCTCATCATCATCATCATTTCAGCCGAAAGACGTCCACTGCTGGACATAGGCCTCCCCCAAGTGTAGCCACAATGAACGGTCATGTGCGTCGGTCTGTGTGTCGTCGTTTAACCGCCTACTTCAGATATATCCGACAAACGACCAACTTTTTTTTATTTTATTTTTTTAGTCTTGTTCACCTTGGTGTAATGATGTGACATTAATTTGCTCTTCATTTCCTATAATTTCATTTGAGCTTTAATGTTAATTTGATTTGAATTCGTAGCAGGCATCTAAATATTCAAGAATGAACTCAAACAAAGACCCTGTTGATGTTGAAGAAGGCCAAGATGATATTGAAAAACAAATATTTATTGATGCTTTTGAAAAAGATGGATTTGTAGTTATGGCAAAAGGCATCAACTACAACAATATAGTATCAAATATGTTGTGGATTTAATAAAGATCCTGCGCATTTGGTATTTGTGCTGAATAGTGGCGATCATGAAGAAAAGTATTCTACTGAAACACTCTCGCGTTTATTTTACCAGGGTCGCACATCCACGAACAAATACTCCATCTCATCAACTCTTCTGTAACCTATAGGGATTGAAGAGCTAAATAAGATGGAGTACCCAGTCGCAGACACACGATCCTGGCGAATAGGACGCGATAACACTCGTTGGATTAGTGTTCGGCCACGGCAATGCCGTTCGCAGATGGTGTCATTAGATCCTCACGTGAATAGGTAACAGGCAGGTTCTATTCGTGAAATAAATTCTCAATATTCTTCAGTCGATTACATACCAGACCTTTGGAAGTGTAGACTGTTTGTTAGATAAACTATAAGTTTTATTTTCAAAAGTTCTAAGAGACAAAGGATTCTTCGTAGCAACGTTCTAAGCGCGCTACGCGTTCTTTTCATAGCTTTTATATCAAGTATTTAACTGATTTGTCAAACTAAATCTGATGTGACAAATTGTTTTGTATGTCTTGCATAGTAAGACGTGTTGTTCTAGTATGAAAATGCATATATGTGTGAATATAGGTTTTTTAGGTGGGGAATCATTCAATGACATCTTCCGTCTTGGGCAACGAAGGAACATAGGAGTGGGTTTTATTTAGTAAAAGTCTGACACGCCCTCGCGCTTTGGGCGGAGCGCTACTTACTAAATAAAATCCACTCCTATGTTCCTTCGTTGCCTTGCATTCCAGGGTTATCCTTTCAGAAGCGAACTCATGGTCCCAGTAAGCTTCGATCCTGCTGGGCCTCTACGGGAATATAGGTAAGGTTCAAACTTATGTTTTCAGAATAAGCAGGTACTTGATTCTTCTCTTAGGAACTGAACTGTTGACTTTGTATAAAGGTAAATAAAAGATTTCGTGTAGCCTTAATATTTTTTTATTTTCTGTTTCATTGTACTGGTACTTAATAAAAAATCAGTGCAGAATTTATAAAACTAAATAATAAAGGAAAATGTGAGTGATTAACATCGTGAAATGCAATCAAGACAGATACAATTTGTGACACAAAGTTGTAACTTTAGCTGCCTAAGGCGTGCGGCCGCCATCGTGGATCAGATTCATGTACAATGCAGTCACAATCACCAACAACGCATATTTGATCATTATTAACGCACCTCAACTAAAACTATAACAGTCTATTTAAAATTATAATACACCATTTAGGTAATAATTATGTATATAAAGATAATTAAAGCATCTTCACCTTATAATCGAAATAAAATCATAAAATGTATCAAATCGATAATTTTCAGTTAAATTTTATATTCATTTAGTTTTTATTACATACATTATTTACATATAGTAATGTGCTAAACACAAACCATAAGTTAATAATAGAAAATTTGCGTGAAGCACTCACAAAATAATATTTATTAGAAACAAAATCGCCATGCAAAATCACACTCATGAAATAACTTAAAATAATAAAATTATATACGTGGGCCGACTTGCAATCGGCCCACTTCTTTGATATAAATGGAAGCATTAGTTATATAACTAAAAGATAGTAGAGACGTTTTCTAAGAAAAAGGATTTTTACATAATTGAAAGACTACGGCATTTTGTACGTGAAGTGTTCTGAACAGTAATAAGAATCTATTTATTACAAAATATATCATCTGTAGTCAGACAGGATGTCTCTCGGGTGTACCACAAAAACACTCAACATACTTATTTACAAACATGGAAAATTTACATTCATTACACTACTAACTACCTAGTAAAGCTTTTTACACAAAACATTTAACAAAACAATCCGCGGAGCTCCGGAGCCGGGAGCACGGGCTGCGGGAACCAGGCGACCGCGGGAATGCATTGCGATGCTCAAGTCTTCTGCGTGTAATGCCACAAAACAATTACATTAAAGTAGTTTACTGATCGTAACGAGATCGTGCATAGGATATCATCGTCGTGATGATGTTCACTGGAACTGAGGCGGGTCCTGCAGCCGGCCGGCCGTGTGGACCGGAGCTGCCTCCCGCGGCGACCTCTGTCGCCACTCGAGGTATATTAACATTACCATAAATTATATTGTCTTTCTTAACTTAACCACCACTTAACATGAGGGCCTTTCAAGCTGATTCTGCTTTTCTGGCGTCTGTAACAAAAAGAGAATTCACATCAGTAAAGTCTTGCTAATGCATAAAAATCTTTGTACAATTTAAGAGTCAGTTTGATATAAGAACAGAAGGAAAACCCATGTAATCACTAGCGAGGGTGAGGCTACCAATCATTGCACAGATGCGCGCGCACATATACCTAGCTCTAACATCTGACACGATCGCAGCGCAATTATTATGATATGAACCCTGAAGCTTGTTTAGTAGTTATTATAATGTAAGCGATAGGAACAATTTTTATTTATTACGTCCAATAAAGTCTCCCTCGTCGTTTTAGTGTTATTAGTGATTGCGACAAATAGTATCGTGTGGCACATGCGCATCCCGCGCCCGCGCCCGCGTCCGGCCATCTGTCAGCGCATATGCGCTCCTTTCAACACTATTTTAATTCATTAGTGTCCGAACAATGGGCCTCCTGTTATTTGGTTGTTCTAATGTAAACATATGCGAGTCCAGTATGTCAGGGAAAGCTCGATTAAAAATGCATGCAACACGAAAGGTACGGTTAGTTGAGTGTGATTGTTCCCAGCAGATGGAGGACGGTGGCAGTTTCAGTGTGACTTTCTGAGTATCAGCTCGTGTTAGATTACGGTTTCCCGTCCGCTCCGCTCACATCCGCACCACAGCTGAGCGGCCGCACGTGGCCACACCCTATTTACGGACACATACCGAAGGGAGAGCACACATGTCCCGAACGGATCGGGACTTCGCGAGCGCACACGTGAAATCCCTTTATGAAACGAGCATTGTCGGCCGGATAATGAATAGGTATGTTCAGTGTTCGTCGCATTTATTTAGCTATCCGGCCACCGGCGCCGTCACGTGTGTTCACACGCAGCTGCGAGCGACCGTTACCCGCACAATGCCCTCGATCGATCCGTCGTCGATGGAATCCAAGTGATCGGCGAAATCGTGCACGTGTGCAGGCGCTGCAGACATTTCGCGGTGAAGTTGCATTGTCTGCTTGCCGCCGCCGCCGCCGCCGTGCGGTTTATTAGTTCGGAGAAGCGTAAAGGTGCTCGTAAAACTTTCACGTGCGCGATTTATGCGCGAGGTGCGCGGAGACAAAGATATTCAGAGGAGCGGGCGAGCGTGGGCGCGGACACCTGGCGGCTCGTTAGTGTCGCCTGGCGGATGACCGCGCCGGCCGCCCCGAGCCGCGCGTGGGCGACGCCGGCTTGCATCCACCACACGTCAGTCAGCTAGCTTGTACCTACCACAAGCTAGAAAACTTGTCCACTCAATATGAATTTATTATTTACTTGCTTTAATTTAGCTTAAGGCACAAGATAAATATTAATGCTCAATAGCTGGGTCCGCGTCGATTAGCGGTAGGGGTCCTTAAATTGGTAACGAAAGGCAACATGCGGGCCAATAATTGGATGATTAAGTGATATTGACAAACTAAAGTTCGGAGACTAGGAGAAATGTCTCCTCTTGTAAACAAGGAATGAGACGACCCATTGATAAAGTGATCCTTTATGTTGTATCTGATATGATTATTATGAATAGGGTTGCGCCCTTATGTGAAATAAAGCGGGGGTGCCACCGCTGCGGATTACACGCCTAACAATCGTCATTACGGTACTTAGCAGCTTATTATGGTTGAAGTGTAAAGTCAAACAAGAACAAAAGGGCAAATGGGGTAACTTGGTCGATACTGAGAGACAGTACTGACTGAGACAATGATAATGACGGTGATTTTAGAGAGCAGTATCAAAAGAGCAGAGTGGATTGATCTCACGGCCTCTCGAGCCGGCGGGCGGCAGCTGCGGGCTACAATTACGGTCGCCGAGCAGAGCGTGGCGTATGCTCGTGACCGGAGGTTTGTGGCACACGGCATACGGCGCGATGCTCGCCAGATAACGTCGTGAAATGCCGGCTGAGCCGCCTCACGACGACCACGATGCAGATACAAATTCCAGCACGATCGCCCCGAGCCGAGCTATTCTTTCTAGGCTTGTGAACCATATCATTCCAGTTTTAGGAAACGAAGATCGAGTTGTTTCTGATAAATATCCTTGCGCGAATGAATAAGCCACATTTTATATTCAAGAATGCGGCCCGATTAGTCGACATTCCAATATTATAGTAGGCGGTATATTAGTAAATATCTGTGGATATCGCCGCACCGCCGGCGCCTGACACTAATTAATAGATCGTGTTTGTTGTTTGTGCTTCACTGATAAGTTGTTTAACGACGATCTTTGTTTTTAAAGATGGCATGGCAACAAGAATGCTCTTCGTAGAAAGTCATGTTTGTTAATTGCGACTAAATAAGCTCTCGGCGCCATCACATCGTAATGCCACGGTAATGTTATATAAAAAGAGAGATTTATCTTTTATAATCGTCGAAAATCACGACGTATTGCGAAGTTTTACGGCTCTGAGCATGTAAACGTGATCGTACATTAGACACGCCAAATGAATGACTTAGTATGAGTGTGGTCTGTCACAAGTGGGTACCTGGCAGACTAGAGATGTATATAATTCAAAGCCGGGTACAGTTGTCGTCTTGTAAGTACGCGGCAGTTGCGTCGCTGTAAATACAGCAGGCACGTTGCGTCTCTTAAATCACGCTTGTTTTGAACATTTCCCTCGGTTCTAACAACTGGCAGTGATTAAAATTTACGTGGCGCGACCAAGTATTAACGAGCGCGCATTGCGCATTGCGCCGGGGGCTCGTAATCGCACAGCGTACGAATAAATCCTGCGAGATGCACCTGCCGCGCACCCGCTCGACGACCAGATATCACCACTCTCACTGCGACCTGCAGCGTTTTTAGTTGTCGTACAGACAAACGTCTAATTGCGTAGTACGGACATTAGCCGCGACCAACTTTGTTAATGTTCTGTCACGGTAAATGGGAATGATGAAATGGCAATCACACACAGGTGTCAGGCAGAATGTTAAACGAGCAAGTTATATATGTGTTGAATATTCAGATTGTGTGTCGGTACACGGTCGTTACCGCGGCGCCGGCGCAGGTGTCCGCGCTTCAAGGCTGAAATTCAAAGCAGCAGTCACGCATGCGTAAACAGCGGTTTACTCCGACACTGCTTATTTACCGAATCTATGATTTCGTTATGAAACTCAGTTGATCAGACGGTAAGCCGTGATGTTTATTTGACGACGTTGTTATGAAAATAGATAATTAGGTCCGCAATAAATATTTCGAAGCGATTAAAGATTGTTTGTGAGATGACAGGTTTACGGCTGATTTAGGAATCGATATATTGGCATGTTATGCAGTTTGAAATGTCGCATTGGTGACAATTTATATTAATGTATGCAATAATAATTGTGCTGGTGATGCGTGCCGCTGTTGTGAAACTCTGCATCTTTGCTTTTACCTTCCCGCGCTTGCGAAACACGCAGGTGCGCGCGCAAAAACACCGACACGGCCGATTTCATTTACTTTTTATGCAATGATAGGTATCTTTCGTACAAAACTAGTGCGCGCTACATTATCTGCGCTGAAAGCCGCTAATAGCCGAACGTGATGTCTGACTTAGATGCAGTTGTTATTGTGAGTTTGGGAGCTAACTTTCTACTTAGGAAATAGGTAACGATTAAGTTAAAGTGTTAGGTAGCCGTTTGTTTAGAGCGAGCGGGTTTAAATTTATTTTAGTAGACTATTTTGGTATGGTTGTTTTACGAATGTAGTATAACTTAGTGATTACATAGTACGTTATGAATTAATTGGGAATTGTAGAGTTAGCAAAATAGTCGCTAGTTAGTTTGATAAACTAATTAGTTTGGAGTTAATAGAGAAGAAACTTACGGTTTGAGTTCTGAGTTGTGTGTCTTGGCTGGGGGCTGTCTTGCGCAGGATGGTGTTGGGCGCTGCACGGGGCCCGAGCGGGCGCCGCAGCGGGCGTGCGGGTGCTTCGCAGGGCGCGGCCAACGCACCCTCCGCGTCAAACTGCTCCATGGCAGGGTGGTTCTCCAGCGCCGACTGCAGGTCGCAAATGTAGTCGATCACGTGCTGGATGACCTCCAACTTCGAGATCTTTCTGTTCTTGGGCATGAAGGGCACCAGGTCCTGCAGCTTGGACAGGTACATCTGGATCTCCGCGTTCTCTCCGTCGCGGTGTCGCTGCACTCTTCCGCTGGCGATGGCGGGCACGGAGGCACCGGTCGCGCACACTGCTGTTATCGCTTTCATTGTGACTGTCACTGAACACGAACACTGGTTAGAACTGAACACGGGCGCGTACGTGCGTCGGGCGCGAGTTGCGAGCGAAGAATGAGGAGATGCGCGGAGGCGCCGTGTATTTATAGGCGCAGGTGGGGCGCGGGGCGGCGCCGGGCGGCCCAATGGGCGCGCGGGGCGGGGGCGGGTGCCGGGGCGGGGGGGTCGCCGGGGCGGGGGCGGCGAAGCCTGATTTTTCCCATGGTGGCCTGGCGGGCTGGCGGGCCGGGCGGCGGGCGGTGGGCGCCGCGTCTGCTCGCCGGGCGCTGGGCGGCCCTGAGTAAGGCCGTTGCGCTCGTGACATGCACTTTGTCCTGTCAGTAATCTTGTTTATTTCTGGGTTCTTAATTATTCTTATGTTGTTTGTTTATTTTAGTTAGATTTTACATAAATTAAGTAAATAAATTGTAGAGCCTTCCTTAGATATTAACTAGACAATCGCTGCTCAAAGTAAATTAAGATAGCTATTGTTTACTGTGCACCTTGAAATCAATTCACAGACAAGGATAGAGTCTTAAAAGCAAGTAAAATTGATCTTCCATTATGTACTGTGCAAGTGTGTACATACACCGTAATATTCAGACATGTACAAACACGTCAGGAACCATTTGATATCATGATTCATGCACGTGTCTAAATTAAATAGAAACACTTTTCAGACAATTTGTTGCATAAAAATTCAATACTTTTCAGCCTATGGTACACATACGGTCAATATCCTTCAGTTAAGGGGGGTGTTTATGACCACGAGACGTAGGGGGTGTGGGGGGTAGGCTGCACTGTAGGGTGCGGAACAATGGGAGAACGTGAAGGCATCCACTTGTCGCGCTCCCACGGCGACAGGTCGCGACTCGAGGAGGCTGCGTCGGCGCAGAAAAAAAAGCTCGAGCATTTGAGCCTTACTTTGCCTTTCAATATGAATTGTAAAAACATAAAATGTGTTTTATTAAATAAGAGCTTTTAGGCGTGAAGAGAATGAGGAGTAAAATTGGATAATGATTATTGGATATTTAGCTGGCCTGTTCTGTTATAGTGCACCAAGGGCATCCTGAACGTATTTGTGGAAAAGCTGGATGGGCCTACAATGATGTTTATCAAGCTGCATGTATTGCATGGAGCTTGAGAAACCATTCTGATTTTCAGATAGTTTGTGTGTACTTCTTTGTTTTTGTGATGACCTGCTAACATAGTCATTTAGTCAGTACTAATACACTATGGGCCTGATGGGCCTTGATGAGAATAAAAGATTATTATTATTATTATTTTATAATTAGTTATTTCATCTGATGCAAATATCTAAAATTGACATAGGTACTAACGTATATTTCATTATGCCATACTAAGTTTTTATTGTGTCGTATTTCAATGTGAAATGTGTTTTAATAATTAAGAGCTTTTCGGCGTGAAGAGAGTGAGGTGTTTAAATGATTACTGGATATTTAGCCGGCCTTTTCTGTTATAATTAATCGTTTCATCTGATGCTAAAGACCTGAAAGTGTCTAAGTTTTCATTGTGTCATATTTACAGATTAGCACCTACCTACTCAGGTAGACAATTTTTTTTTTGGTATTTTTTGTGGATGTGATTGACTATTGCTTTATTTATTTTCATTTGTTATTTGTTTAACATAGGTAAGACAAGCAAAATAAAAACACTTAACTAATTAAAACTATATGTACCTATACACTAAAGACAATTTTCATTCGAAAATTTAAAATACTGTATCGTTTTAATCGTGCCCATTCATAACAAATTGGAGACTCTAAGACGTATTCAACTTTACACCTCTAAATAGAAAAATGACAAATCATTTAAAAACCGACACAAGTCTAAAAACCGTAAAGAGACCAAACAAGAACCATAGAGGCAAAAAAAAAGAATGTCGTACTTTTTTTTACGTAATTCAGATCCTGCTCGACGAGGTAGTAAATAGACACAGTATAATTAATCAATACGTTTTTTAATCTACGAATAGCATTTTATAAACGCCAAGCGCCAATTAATTATGTAAAAATAAAGCAGTAAAAAGTTAACATTCAAATCTCTAGTAGCATCTAATCATTTTCAGGTGATTTTTTTAAGGGATGCTAGTCATTATAATACACATAATGTAGTTTTCGTTGATATGGTCTGAATAAAAAAAACCAGTCAATACTGTCGTTATTATAGTTTTTTGTTTTTAACCGACTTCAATAAGGAGGAGGTTATAATTATTCGGCTGTATGTTTTTTTTTAATGTATGTATGTTAAAAAATGCAAAATAATTTTAAATTCCGAAGTCGGTGTTAAATAAGGAAGAGACAAAACTATTATAGAAACACTTCCGAAATTAAAGTTATTTAGCTTTTTTGTTTTTACGTTGAAGTCAGTTGTATTTTTTTTTGTAAAAAGTTTTTTATTACACCAACTAATATCTATTCAATGAACAAATTGGTTATTTGATCAATAGGTTCCACACATCGCCTAACGAATAGATGAATTTTGATAGTTTAAGCTTTAACCCCAAGGAAGGACATAGGCTACTTTTTATCCTGTTTCTAATTCGTTTTCGTGTCAACAATAACCGACGATTACGCGAGCGAAGTCGTAGGCAAAAGCTATAGAATACGTAAAATATAAAAACGTTCTTCAGACTTATTTAAATAAAGAACGTCGTACATTTATTTATGTCGATCCATTTCACGCTGACATCGAGAATTTTTTACTGAAATTGATGACCTGAAGCGAAGTTTGTCACAAACGCGACGTAAATGACTGTAAGATTTATGTTTACTACATATTAATTAACTTACGGTTCTATTAATGGCTTAGATATTTATATAACCACTTTATCGTTCGACCACACAGAGCCCAGAGGTCCAAATCGCAATAACACTGGCCATAAAAAACGAAGAAGCAAAAAGTTCGAGTCACCTTGGAGGCGGGAGTAAGGAACTCAGGTAGTGGATTGCTTCATTTTGAGTTATTTGGCCGCCATTTAACGTTATAATGTGATTCGATAAATTGGAACGTATACGTTCGGACGTGACGAACTGTTAATGTATTGTTGTTGCCTTTTCGATGGTCGTTGAACGAGGCTTGTTTGTTACTGAGTTTTGTTACGTAAAATAGGTAGCTTTAACTTATAGTAATATTATTTAAGATATTGTAACTACAGTTCAAATTTAAGCTTTCATACTTATGTTTCTTTTGATTAATTTCCGCTTATGCTCTAAGCAGTTGAGTTGTTCTGCCCAATCAAAATTTCTTTTCATTTAATAACTAAAACCGAACTGACCGCAATATCCTCAATTTCTCACCAAAATCAACATATTTATAAAAACATACGGATTTATGATAATCAATAACACATAAACGTGTCGTCACGGCTACCTGTGAAATTAGTCGTCGCGACGAAGAAATTATTTGTGCCCGTAGACATATTGTGTCCTCACGTTTCACGCTATTGTCCACTGGGCGCTGGCCATTTTGCTTTTTGACTGCATTAGGCACCTTGCCGTGCAATCGACAGAATTGTTTCAGTTGGACAGGTATCTTTTGGAAGATTATGAGGGAAAAAGATTTTAGAAAAAATATACAAGTGTTAAGTTTATTTGACATTAGGTCTATGGGTTCCATCGATATTAATTTTTAATTTTATTATAACATTCGGTTTTATCACATCATATCTCCGAAGATCATTTACGAGTTTCATTTTCACCATTTCTGAATTAAAAATTCGAAATCGAGAGCTTTTTTAAATTTTTTTAACAAGAAATTCTGATATTTTAGCACAATTGTAGAGTTTTATAGTGTGTATAGTGTAGTTGTCTTAACTTTCTATTCTCAGTGCGGAAGTCGGGGCTAAATTATATAAAGATAACTTATTTAATTGATCAAAATTCACCTAAAGCTCAACCCAAAACCGGGTCCAAGGATTTTGGCTTTTGCATCTTCAATGCGGAATCCAAAACGTCGCGCCGTTGAAAAAATAGTACAAGAGTACACGGACATAAACACATCAAGTCCGAAACGATGACAATGCGTAAAGTGTTTTTATGATTCCGTAAATATTAAGTGCCCGAACAAAAAAATATTCGTCAACAGGCTTTGTCTGCAGGTGTCGCATCGCATATTCTCATGAACCTCTTTTAAATATCGAGGTGTGAAATTAGTAATAACGGAAATACACAGTTTTGTAATGACATTTTCTCTGCAGACGAAAATAGTGGAGACACAAAAGATATTTGTGTTCTTGTAGGTTTACCTATTGATTGGCAAACAAACAGCTATTCAGGTGAGTAGACAGTGTGGACACCGTGACCAACTAGTATTAATTAAGGCACCATTTTTATTTTATTTTTAAGTGACAAAGTCGTCTAATGACATATCCCACTCTTGGGCGGATCGGAAGGGTGTGTCAAACTTTTACTGACTAAAAATCCACTCCTGTTCCTTCGTTGCCTTTCATACCAGGGCCGAGTCTTCATTTCAGAATCAGACGTTTGGCCCCAGTAGGCTTCGACCCTGCTGGGCTGACTGCTGATGTCAGCATCTTTAGGCCCGCGTGGAACAATACGCCCCGTCGACGGCTTGGGCTTGGTCCGGACGGTTACCGGACGGTCGGACGACGACTACCCATTGCTCGCCGTCCGCAAGCCCGCGCCTGCGGTGGCCGGAAATCCGGATCATGATCCCGGTGGCTGGGGCGTAAGGGCCGCAAAAGGCAACCGGAGGAACATGTGGTTTTAGTCAGTAAAAATCTCACACGCCCTATCGCTCCACCCTAGAGAGCGAGAAGTCATTAGATGATTTCTCACCTTAAAAAAGCAGTTTTGGAGGTGCTTTATTAATCTGGACGGTAGAATTTTTGCAATTATGTAGAGATAGATTAATAGAAAAGAAGTACAGAAGAAGAATGATGATCCGTAAAACCCAGAATAATAGGAATAAAAAACTTTTTACAAAAAAAAAATACAACCGACTTCAATGTAAAAAAACACTGAAAAGTGCAAAATAACTTTAATTTCGGAAGTCGGTGTTTCTATAATAGTTTTGTCTCTTCGTTATTTAACACCGACTTCCGAAATTAAAGTTATTTTGCACTTTTCAGTGTTTTTTACATTGAAGTCGGTTGTATTTTTTTTGTAAAAAGTTTTTTATTTTTCACTTTTTAGTTATGGTACCACCACTAAAAAGTACCCCTCAGCCATACTTAAATACCTTATAGCCAGAGTGCATCTTATGACAATTCTAATAATACCAAACACGGTTAGATTAAATTAATTTATTACAGAGTTCCGGTGCCTAATTTCAGGCTTCATCATCAGATCAGTTCGATATATTACCCCTCTTCTTTCAGTCAGTCATCGACTACACGTATATACAAAGCAATTTTACTTGTTACGACAGTTCTGCTGTGATCCCATGAGGAGTTCTGTTCCATATCTACGAAGTTCATGATCAGATCATAACAATATTTCTATGGGACCAACTTGGAAGCATAACCTTTCAATCAAAAAAAAATATTTCAAAATCGGTCCACAATTGACCGAGAAATCGGTGAACATACATAAAAAAAAAAAAAAAAAACATACATTCAACCGAACATATAACCTCCTCCTTTTTGAAGTCGGTTAAAAAGGGCTAAGCGACGCTTGAGAGTTTGACTAGAAGTAGACATTAAAGGTCGTCGTTAGGGTTCCGTACCCAAAGGGGAAACGTGACCCTATTACTAAGACTTCGTTGTCCGTCCGTCTGTCTGTCCGTCTGTCACCAGGGTGTATCTTATGAACCGTGATAGTTAGTTGAAATTTTCATAGATGATGTATTTCTGTTGCCGCTATAACAACAGATACTAAAAAACAGAATAAAATAAATATATGGGCTCCCATACAACAAACGTGATTTTCTTGCCGTTTTTTGCTAAGGACGGGAGGACGGTACGGAACCCTTCATGTGCGAGTCCAACTCGCACTTGGCTGGTTTTTTCTTAAAAATTACAACCTTAGGAAAGAATTTTAAATTAGCTTTTACTAACATGAAGGCCACTATATGAATATTTTACGGTTCCAGTCGCTTAAATTTTTTACGAATTCGTAAACATCGACTGAAATGTTGTTCGATTAAAAATTGATTATGCACTTGAACTCCAAGAATTCAATAACACAGTTGCCGTGCCTTTTCTTCACAATCTTGGTAACAAAACTTCTACAGGTAAGAGGTAATATTGTTTGTTTATATGTTTTTGTTAAAGCTAATCTCTTTATGTTCTGATCCAATAACGATAATACTTATTGATATAATTCGTCTCAATCGCTCAGTGTCATCAATGAACAACAATCTTATTTCAAAATACCTGGATAGTAAGTTAATACCAATCCTCAGACCAATACCAATCCTACTAATAGTATAAACGTGAAACTTTGTAAGTATGGATGTTTGTTACTCTTTCATGCAAAAACTACTGAACGAATTTTGATGTAACTTGGTATACAGGTAGACCATGTCCTGGAATAGCATATAGGATACTTTGTATCTTCGGAGTATGTTCCCTTGGAATAATTTACTACTATCACGCGAGCGAAGCCGCAGGCAGCAGCTAGTATTGGTATAGTTTATTTTTTTGTTTACTATAGATGTTACTTATACTAATTAAAGATTTTATCCTGCTTTTGTACCAGGAAAAATTAAGATATTTTCGGGACAGGCCATGGTAGAGGAGCCACGGGAACTAGCTCTTCATTTATGGATGAAGTAAATAGAAGAATTTCTATTGCAGTATAATAATAATATTCCACAACTATCACACAACGCCGTTTAGTCCCAAGCTAAGCAGAGCTTATGTTATAAGTACTAGACAACTGATAAACATACTTATATATTTCTAAATACATAAATATTATAGATAAATAAAACCCAGACACAGAACAAATGATCGTGCTCATCACACAAACATTTGTCCTGGGTGGGAATCAAACTCACGACCTCCGGTATAGCAGTCAGGGCCACTAACCACTAGACCAACAGGCCAGTCAGTATCGTTTGCTGTAAAACAAATTGCGGGTTAAGCTCACCTGTGTACTTCAGCTGTCCTGTAGAAGATATTATTGATATCTAGTTTCTTGATAAACGTCATAGTCCAGCATTCCATTTATTTGACATCATTGTTCATGTTGTTGAAGTGTTGCATTCAAGTGGTCGCATTAGATCATGGTGGAGCATTTACCTCTGCACGAAGGTTTTGATTACATAGCTGACATGCACTTTCTTTTGAACTTTGAAAGAGACACTTATACATTATTGATTGTGAAGTAAATAGAAAACATTGCAATCTAAAAGTTTCTCAATAAACGTCAGTATTGTTGGAGTGTTTCCATTAAGGTCCGTGCATTAGGTCGGGGTGGAGCATACCCCGCGCGTGCCGTGGGAGTGCCGGACGCGTGCCGCTCCCATCACGCGATCCACCCCGGCCGATTGATCAGTGTTATTTGTTGCGATATTACTAGTATTAGTACACGCATTGTGTATGCGGTTAAGTGCTTCTCAAAACAATAGTGCCGGGCGCTTTATAAAACCCTTGTTCTGTAGTTTAAAATAAGGGGTTGTGTTGGGATTATTAGTAATTAAATACGCATAAACGTTATGCAACTGTCTTATGAAATTACAGAAATAATAAAACGTTTAATTAATTATTAGCCTTGCCAATGACTATTATATAGCAGGCATACGTATTTACTCTCGTCTAATAGCATTAAATTGCAAGCAACGTAACCCAATATCCTTAAGATCTGCCAGAGGCCATAATTAACCCTCATACAATATTGGCTAGCCGTTATTGTTCCTCAGTGTGTGCTTATTGATAGAACAAACAGTTCGATTCGTGGGTCGTGTGATAGCCGCCGCTCCCACGGGAGGGCGCGAGAAATCCCTTAAGGCTCCGTGCACAGAATTATCTCATTTTGAACCTTTTTGATCATGGTTTGTGAGAAAATTAAGAAGAATTTAAACCTTCTTTTTTAGGATTATGAAAGTCAAGTTCTTATTCTCTCAGTTGGCTTGAGTATTTTTTTTAAATAATGTGTGTATTAATGGCAATTACCCATATTCAAAACCCTTTTCTCGCAAAAGTATCGAGCGAGTGAAGTTTGGCTACGTTTTACACAAACTACAAAATGATTTATAACATTTAAAAAAATATTAGTAACATCATTATATGGTCTACTCTCAGATGGGTTGAAAACATTTTTGACTTCAATAGGAAATATAGCAGAAAAAAATGTTGAAAAAACATAATTCTTGGAAAACATCTGGACAAATAAGTATTTTTTTCTATACCTTAGAAACACTTTTAAGAAAATTTAAAAATTACACAATAATCTTAAGTTAATCTGTTAATAGAATCTAAAATTTATTTTATAAATAAACAATAACTTCATTTCGTAAAATACAAACAAATTGAACTATATTATCGACCGCGCAAACACGATCGCGTCAGTAACGATCGGGCTCTCCCAGCCAGAGCACGTACTACTTTGTTCCGGAGCCGCTGGCGAAATTTACGTGAATATATTCCCAAATTTGTACGCCGACTATCACATTGTGATCCAGTAATTTATGTACTTTGTTTATTAAGATTGTTTAAATTTCTTTCGAACTTCAATAGTACTTAGAGGTAACTGTTGTATGTTTGTATGTAAAGGTTATCTGCGGAATTACTCTACTACTATGATTAAATTACAATTCTTTCACTAATGTCATCTACAATGGTTAATGGCAGCTATATTACCATCCACAAAAAGTTGATATTTTTAACCGACTTAAAAAAAGGAGGAGGTTATCAATTCGGTTGTATGTTTTTAATCATTTTTTTTATGTTTGTTAACTCAGAACTCCGTCGTTAATGGACCGATTTTTTTGCAGATAATGAGTCGAAAGAAAAGGACGCATTATAAAGGCGTCACTAAAAGGAAAAAAAAAACAAAATGTGGGGCTGATACGTGCAAGACAAGTTCTTAAAGAACGCAAGTCTAATGCACTGGCTACGGTTACATGTTCGTTTCCAGAACATGTAAGATTTTACTTTCGATCAGCAGTAGAAGTGAAATAGTACATTTTGATAGGGTAGGGCGGGGCTACTTGAGCATAGGGGCAAGTTGGGCAATCGAAATATCTCGCAAACTATTCACCGTACGTATAGGCATCGTATGGCGGAAAGAAGGAGTCGCAGGAGGGGTAATCACCACGCGATCTCTAGAGGCGCCTGGACGAACAAGTGAAGCGCCCGAGCGTTTTGTTTATTTTGTGACCAAAAAGTAAAAACGTCGTTTACCGCAAGTTTTCGTCTGTATTAGTCAATTGTCATCTGTTTTCAATGAGGTAAGTATTAATCTTCCAGAGAATTATTTATTTAGAGAGGTTCTGGGTATAATTCTTACGATTTTTTTATAACCTCGATTTTGTTTTAAAATTCCGGGTTGAGGTTAGTTGAGCTATAGTGACAATGACCATTAAGTTCCAAAGATCTAATTATTTTTTTTAAGATATAAGCTAATAATATAAACATTTAACTCTGATTTTAAACAGAAGGACTGAATCTAATGCTCAAGTTAATTTTAAGATACGTTAATGTTTTGTTGATTCTAGTTTTGGTTAATTATTCAAAGAAAATTACTTTAAGTTTTGTTGTTCTGTCACTAAAATATTATTATTAAATAAATAAAGAGCTGATTGTCAAACACATATTTTACTTCATCTCTAGTCAAAATTGAACCCATAGTTTGGTTAGATATTCTTAGGGCTCAACTTGCCCAATACCCTTGCTTAACTTACCTCACCTATGGGGTACATTGAGCGTACTTGACTTTCAGCATTTAAACAGCTGTAGCTCTTAAATTCGACTTGTTACAAAAAAAAAACTATGGACACTTTTGCTTAGGGATAAATTACTAATCCATCAAGCTGCATAACAACTCATTGAGACTTATTATTGAGGAGCTATATCCGCTCAAGTGAAAAATTGCTCAACTAGCCCCGCTCTACCCTACAGTGGCGAAAGTTTGACATTGCAACCGAGGAGGAATTCACACGAGCCGTAGGCGAGTGTGTCATATGGATCTGAGTGCTGCTGATTGATAATTTTTTACGTGATTGCTTAGCGTTCAGCCTGATACAATAAATGTAATAAAATATGGTGGCAACGAGCACGCGTACTTTTTCGCACTAGTGCGAAAAACAGTAAATAGTGTGCCTAAAAGCGGTAGGGATAAGAGCGGGTTTTCGAGTAAGTGTATTGAAATAGCATTTACCAGTACATACTAATTGACAATGTTGCTAATTTTTAGGAAATAGATGCTAATGAAAATTCTGAAACGACTATGTCTACTAATAAAGTTGACAATATGTGTCAACTTGAACTATTCATGGTAATTATAACCATTGTGTTACGTACAGGTTGTAAATAAATAAACGCAAGACCTACTTTTAGAAATTCATAACTTGTTTTAGTTGTACTATATATGGTGATCTGATTGTTTCAGTTTATATTGAAAATCTCATATTTTTTCTCTAAACTTAACTCGTAAAGTGAAATTTTGTAAGTTCTTGGTCCGAGAGACCACACAGGATGTTTTGCGTTTATTATGTTACATCGTATAAAAATAAATAATGTACTTATAATATACCACCAATAATATATTCATTTACAGGGTTATTTGTAAAACACTAACAACCTTGCAGGACTGTATTACTTACTGACATCATAAATAACAATTTTTTTTCTATGACTTTTTACAAAACATAATTCATTTACCAAAAATAACCCTTCAAGATTTCGTTGTTCTTTCTAACACACTTCAACTTTGTATTTTGCTACACCTACGTCTGTATGACGCGACGCAAGCGCATCAAGCACCCCCGCTGCCCGATCCCCGCTCCCCTCCGCTATTGTACTATCGCTTGCTTCGCATATACTTCGTAATGTTTAGAATGTTCAATTAAAATATTTTTATTTTTGTATGAAAATCTGATAAACTAAAATATGATAAATTTTTAAGTCATAGAACAAAAGTTTTTTGTTTATGATGTTAGTAACATAGTCCTGAGAGGTTGCCAGTGTTTTACAAATAACCCTATAAAGTAGGTACGCATAGTTAAAACTATTTATATAATATATACTTTTAGAATATAGGTGGTAAAATGTGGTCGTGTACCTAAGACAATACGAGTCAGGAACATTTTTTTTTTCAGGAATCATCATCATCCTTATCTATAGAAGGGCGAAGAATAGTTGATTTTCAATACCTGTTTGACGAATTGGTAACGATATCTAAACATAATTATAGGTTTGGGTGCAATTTGTCAAATCTACTGATAAAAGAAGAGAAAGTGCAGTCATTTGCGTCAAAAATATATTTATCATGTTCTATGTGTGGAAGTCGATTCGAAATAAACACATGTGAGAGTAAAAAAAAATTAATTGGACGTTAACCACTGCGCAGTTTTGTGTATTATTAGTATTGGTTGTGGTCGGGCCAATTTGAACGAGCTAGTGGCTTCCATTAATTTGCCACTTAATAGCAAATTGACCTACCAGAAATGTCACGACAACTTGCATGACTAAAAAAAGAAAGAAGTTGCTGCCGGTAAAGAAGAAGCTTTTATGGCTTTGGAAAGAGGTAGTGTGAATCCATCAGGTATACCATCAATATCGGTAACAGCTGATGCTGCTTGCATACTTATTCTTCAGCCTATTTCCATCTTTTTGTTATCTCGTCGTGACATTTCGCGTACGTATTTTGTTTAATTATTGGTAAATCTATGGAAGTCAACAATTCCTTTTAAATACGGGCAAGTTCCAATAAAACTCAGTAATAGTCAATACGGCTTACGCCGAAATCGTTCAACTGGGAATCTTCTAGCGTATGCCATTCAGATCTGGAGCGAGGCCATCGAGAAGTATGGAGAAGCACTTGCAGTCTCCCTTGATATCTCGAAGGCCTTCGACAAGGTCTGGAACAAAACCCTTATTGCTAAACTTCTTTCCTTCGGTCTACCCACTACTGGAGTCTGCCTGATTGGATAGCAGACTTCTTGAGGGGTCGATCCATACGAGTGGTTATTGATGGCTGCTCGTCCGGTCAAATGGATATTAAAGCCGGGGTCCCTCAGGGGTCGGTACTCTCGGCAACACTGTTCTTGCTGCACATAAATGATCTACTTAAACCCGGTACCTTTGGGCATGCAGACCACAACACTGTTGCCAAGAGATACGTGTCTGACACACAGATCCAGTCTTTTCGAGAGACTATGGTTGAACGCTTAAACGCGTGCACTAGCTTCTGACGTTTTATAAGTGTCCATGTAGGCCTATGTGAAATAAAAAACTTTTGACTTTGACTTTGAACTGGTCCTAAGGCAGTATCTGATTGGGACGATGCCGATCAGGTCAAGTTCAATGCTGCTAAAACCCAGGCGTGTCTTTTTTCTGCTAAACGGAGACAATTTCGCACGGCTCCATATTTCCGGGGTGTAACCGTGCCGATAACCGACCACCTTGAGCTTCTTGGGGTTCAACTTCGGCTCTTATATCAAGGCAAAAGCTCAGCAGGCTGCCAAAAAATTGAAGATTTTAGCTGAGGCAATTCGGTACTTTACACCGGAACAGACAGCTGCTCCACCTTTATCAAGCACAAGTTCGATCGTGTATAGAGCTGTACTGATCTCATCTTTTAAATTAAAAAAATATATATATATCTGTTTTTAAAAATATGGTGATGTTCTTATTTATTTTGTTTGCTTTCCTTTTTATTCCGAAATTTTGGGTTCAATTGGAATACTTGGCATTGATGAATATATTTTTTATGCAATAACGCAATGAAGTTTGTGAAATGTATTATTTTTATTTTTAGGTCTTTTTATTTCCTTTTTTAGTTTTTAACGATGACCTCAACTTGGTATTGTTTTGTCAATTAATTAATTTCTGAGTTGAGCTATACGTTTACTGACAAATGCTTGCACTGACTGAACAGGTCCACTCTAATCTGTATGGTTCTATCCTCAAAAGAACATCTCAGACACTAGTATACACTGTCCGCATACACCTTTACCGAGATTACATATCTGAATTTTAAAAGAGACATCTCGTAAACTTAATTTTTTTTTGACGCATGGAAAGTGTTTTTTACAACTATTTTACTTAAATAAATATCATTGTATCATTGTTTTGTATTTATCATTTACTTAATTGTCTAAATGTATCAACATCCATCTAACACAAAATTGAATAATTTTGGTGTGAATTGTGACAAATATAAAATATATACACGTTCCAGATTTTTATTTACAAACCATACTTACTTTATAATTTTGTAACTCAGAAAAATATCTTATAGAGGATCAAAATTGTTTGAGCGGCCACCAAGCTCGATTTTTACGCGTGTGTGCGTGTAGCTGCATGCACGATGCACACAAACATAACATTGCAGC
This sequence comes from Mythimna impura, assembly GCA_905147345.3. Taxonomy (NCBI): domain Eukaryota; kingdom Metazoa; phylum Arthropoda; class Insecta; order Lepidoptera; family Noctuidae; genus Mythimna; species Mythimna impura. The sequence goes on along the minus strand of LR990357.1, from coordinate 11,907,950 downwards.
GAATTTGCCTAAACTCTAGCGAGTGAATTTTCTGCACGGCCTCTTAATTCTGCCATTGCAGGTGCGGACTCATTACGTGCTTTTCCGGCACGTGTCGGCGCGTGTACTACGCACATATCGACTTTACGTATTGGGTTGAATACGTTGCACGCACTTGTAACATTACTTTGATCGACGTAGATTAATGTTGTCGTATATTATGTGCTGGCGCCTGTTATGTAGTAGATAGGACGGAGGTGTCCTTACCGACTGTTGAATAACTTGAAGACGCATATAGGCTTCAGTCTTTATCGCTAACGTTATTTTATTATTCTTGAGCAGTTCTATGGAATGAGTTTATGTATTATCCGTCACTGGACTAGTCTGTGTGATACTTTGGCATATATATTAGTATCTAGTAACCTTAGGTTTTATATCATAATAATGTTTCATAGGTATTCGGCCATATTTTGTACATGTTCAAAATATTGATTGTGGCAACCATTTCACAGTCTCACTCACCCCGTTTCTCACGTTGCCGAACCGAGGCCGAAGCCACAAAATTCCGAATAAGGTTGGAAAATTGAAAGTTCCGATGGGAAGCAGTGATTTCTCGTGTGAACTGTGAGGCGTGGGAAGGTTGGTCGAAGGCTGGGCTGGCTCGGGTTCGGGTCACAGGTCGGGATAATTACGAGCGAAGCCGAGCGGGGCCAGCGCACGCGCAACTCTGCGGGGTGCAAGGAGGATCATCGGCTGATGGTGCACTGCTGATTGCATGTTTGATTATTGAGTATTGTTCTGTAAAGTCTATGTATCTTATTGTGATTTTGAATTTGGGTAGAATCCTTCCTAACCTTTGCTCATAATGTCTCTGGCCTTCGAAGAGCTTTTTTGCTTGCTTTGAAGTCTTGAAATTTTTCGAGCTCGAATTAATGAATACAAGATTTTAATTACAGAAACATAGAAGCCTTTTCAAAAGCTTGAACTTGCCGACTGAGAAGTTCAGATAGATCTATTTGAAGCCATTCTTAAACTTTCGTCTGATCGGTCCATAGAATACAATTTTCACAGACCTAACTATTAAATGAGAATTACATAGGAATGCTACAGTCGTGAGACTGATAATGTTCCCAAAGTAAATCGCGGCATAATTTAGTTCCAAGCATGCGCAAGCGCAGCCCGTGAGATTGTAGGTGTTCCTGTGTGAACCGGCCCGTGAGAGACGCACCGAGGGGTCACGAACATACACGAACATGACTCAAATATACCACGACTTAATATTGGTAATGAGCCAAGAATTACGAGCTGACTGGATTTAATGCCCGCTAACACGCATCTATTCCTTGTAGCGCCTTCAGGTATGGTACTTGATTTAATTGCTATTGATATTGATTTCCAACGAGTCGACCTAAAGATACAAGCTTAAGCACTATTAATCCAATCTTAACAACTAAGTACCCTACTTCAAGGGTATCATTTCGGTTTAAAACTGCTCTTTTTATAAATCTATAGTAACATCAATTTGATACAGCCGTCTCCCTTATCAACCATGTCTAGATATTAATAACATGGCTCCCATAGGCGAGGGGTTTTAATTCGCAATAAGCGTAAAAGGCATTTAATAATGCAGACGTCCGTCCACGTGCGTGTATTGTGAACAAATACCTCGCAATCGGAGTAATGAAGGCGCGGGGGTGGGGGGTGGTTGGTGGAGAGGGGGTACGCGTGGCCGCCACGTGACAGTTTTACATTACCGCCCGCCGCTCGGGGTGATTTACATTCGGTTTTTTGTAACCTTTCCACTGATTAAAAGACAACGTTACAAAAATTGATAGCGAAAGTTATTGATGGTGGTTTTTGGAAGGTAACGAAATGGGTTATTTATAGAATTGAAAGTATAATTAAGATTAAGTAGTAAGTACATGGAGATTCAGCATTTAGTAAAGGTTAGATACATCTAAATCTAACTTCATCTGTCTATCTTCTGTCTCATGCTATATATTTACCACTGGGGCAAAGCTGTGAAAAAAGGCTAATAATTCATGAAAGTGTGTGCAGGCCTGGCCTTTTCCCGATTATGTTGGGGATGACTTCTAGTCTTACCAGGTGCAGATGAATATCAGTGTACTTTACATAGAGCGGCCGCCTGTCTTATCGAAATACACAACCCAATAACTGAGGAGCACAATACCTACCCATTGGCAAGACTGGAGTAAGATTTTCTGAATTCTGAATATCCTCAGCGACTATAAAAATATCGGAAACCTCGTTAGCTTGCAGAGGCATTTTTTTTTTAGGTTGAAAGTAATTAAATTACTTCTCCCGCTCAAGGGTGGAGTGAGAGGATAAAAGACAATGTCAGACTTTTACTGACTAAAAGACACCTGTGTCCTTCAGTTACCTTTTGCATTCCAGGGTCGAGGTAACTGTTCTCTTTTCAGAAAATCCCGTTCCCCGACGCATCTTATATGTGAAACTTTCTTTCATGAAAGTGTGAGCTACATAATTATATTAAGGAGAGTTTAATTGAAAGGTTGAGCAGTAAATACTAAAGAAAATTTAAATAGATATAAAATAATGTTTAAAATAGTAAAAAATGGTTCTAAGAAACAGGTTGATATGAGTTATGGACTTATGGCCCGTCTTTTGTTTTCAATAATAAAGTTTTTAACTGCGTCAGCAATCCACAATAGCCTTATTTTTCTGTTTCCCCCTCTTAAACAAGCATGACGTCAAGAGGGTCCTATTGACCAACTTTAAGTTAAAATTAACTCTACCTTTCACACAAAAGTAAGGCTTCTGTTTTGTAGATATACCTTAATGATTACACTTTTTAGTCAATGTTGACATACCTTATGTATTATGTGACTACATGCCTGGACTAGAAAGTCAATTGTTCCCTACTGCGAAATCACAATTGTATGTGAAACGTAAACCATTAAACAAAGAGCCCACATAGCGATGTCAAAACGAAACTCCCACAGATTTATAACAAAAACTGTGTCGATTTTCCCACAATCGTTGTTATAATGAAGGCTGGGGATCAAACGGATTGGAGCACCCTGAGCGCGTGGACTGACGTCACCACGCGAATCAAAACCAACATACGAAAACCCCCATTAAATTCAATGGCTCTCTTCGAAGCTAGAACAGCGAGAGGTCTAAACACTCTGGTGGGGTTGCAAAGTTCGTATGGGGTGTTTTGACATGGCGTGGGAGCCGCCTCTATTGTGGAGGTACTTAACTCTGATAAAGGAATATAGGACCATTAGCCGGATTCGTTTTGCTCATTCGTTGTCGCTGATGAATGGACATTGGATTATGATACGTAAAGAGATTTCGATAGAGGCAGGATGCTGGAACGAAAGCAAAGCGGCTGGGAAAGATTAATGGTGACGAATATGATAAGTTAGTTTGTTGTTTGTTGTGTTTCCATATTTATTGTCTACGTAAGTAATATTTCTACTGCTACGATTACGTAATCGAATGCTGTTTTGTAGATACCTTCGTCCGATATATTTACTTATGGTAGCATTAATTGATTTCGTTTTGCAAACAAGAGATCTCACTCTAGATTACGCGCAGAGGTACTAACAAAACAATCAAAGATCGCTATCAATACCGTATCATATTGTTGCCTAAACAATAAAAATTCGCAAAATACGCCATCATGTTTACAAGACTATGCCCCACGGAACCAATGAGCCGTGGAAAGTATTATTGAAATTTTTCGAGCACCTATAATAGAATAGGCTAAGCCGGGGTGAAAGCCAGGTGTATCGGGGTACGATATCTTGATTCACTTATGAGGGCTTTATGAATGTCGGTTTTTTTGGTGAAAGAACCGCCCTTAAACCTTTGGCGTCAATTATTCGTAACCCTAATTGCAGATGATGTGATATGAGCGCATTGTGAAGTAGTTGACGGCGCTATTGCTTTATTTGACGAGAGTTTTTTTCTTCGAGCTGCTGTATAAAGCAGTTGTTTGGGGTTTTTAGCTCTGTTTGCTATTGTTGACTTTCTAAGACGTTACCCACATTGTTGTTACGTTGTTTTCTCATGTTGGTACATTGAACAGATGTTCGTTACTAAATGCTGGCTTTTGAATTGTTTTGGAAAGCTTTGAATATATTTAAAATGCATCGTCTTGACTTCTTGTTGTAGTTTCTCATGGTGTCAAAGGAAACCGCGCTAGTTCGTTCAAACTTTATTTCGAATTGCAACTTGTTCTGGTCACTAATTGCCATCAAAGTCAAACCACATCCTCTTGTTTAGATGTTCCTTTGCAAAAGCCCGATGTTCATATCATTGTAGACAGGTTTGTTTGATAAGAATGACATCACGGGTACTTGAAAATCATTGAGCCTATAATAATAAATTGGCCAGCTGAAGTTGCGAACTAAAAATAGTAGCAATATAGCTCCATTCATTAATTGTCTTACTTGCCGTGTGAGTCACCAATTTATCTCAGTTTTGGGCACAATTAGCTATGATTATAATTGTATGACATAAGTCTATCGTCTTTTATGTTTAGCGCAGTCTCAATGATGTTTGGCCATTGAAGTTCTTCAACACTGTGGTCATTTAAAGTTCGTACGGGTCATTTGTCATGCGATGAACATTCATGAAAAGTCTTTTGCTGATCAGTTTTGGCTAATAACTTACACTCTTACACTCACAGCTTATACTTATTTTTAAATCTCTTATTCTGACCGAACTTAGATTGGCTATAAAATAAAGTCCCCCACCGCGCAAAAATACTGAACAGAGTTTTGATGCGGTTTTCACCAATATATACAGTGATTCGCGAAGAAGGTTTAAGTGTATAATACATGCATATTATAATAGAGAAAGGCGAAAATTTCAAAGATATTTAAAACCCGTATGTAGCTGGGGCGGGTCGCTAGAGTAAAATAATTATAAGAATGTATTTAACATTCTGATACGGACGGAAAATACGTTTTCTTCGACATCTGTTAAATGTGTTAGCCTTGATAAGACGTTTTAGAAAAGCTCAAAAAATTGCTCAGCTGCATATGCTTAGGCAAGCTGCTAGCTAGCCCAGCTCCCCTATAAAATCACCAGCCCAGTTGGTCTGTATGTGAATCGCAGTGCGTTACTTTTCACACCGGCGGCAAATCGCAGCTGCGACGGACAGTAGCGTACAGCTGCCGTCGCGTTGTATGCAAACGCCCTAATAAACTAAAACTTTTTATTACTTTACTTGGTGCACTATGGGCGTATTATGACCTCGTAGATTACAGCGCTAATCCCGATAGATAAGACGCCTCTCGTGCTTGAAGAATGGAAGACATTGAGATTCAACTAGTGTCTTCTGAAGTTTTTCCCATGGAAGTATTGTGCATGTTTTGGTATTATTTAGTACTAAAAGAGTGCATATTTTTATATCAATTATTGTGCCTACATTTTTTGGATCGCAGGTCTATTGGAACATCTTGAAATCTTTGAAAAGCTACTGTGTGATTATGTGTTGACTCTTTGTAAGCCCTATATTTATATTCTATACGAAATTTTCTGAACTCAAACGGAATTTAGTGATACCAGAGTAATAGAACTACTGTAGTACTACGGCTATTTTAAACGTTGGATCGCGTATCTTGGATTCTGATCGGATGAAGTGCGTAATAAATGCGTAAATGCTGTACTTAACTTGATTTCATATTCACTATAAACAAACAAAAATCTCTCGCTTTACTGTCAAGTCTTTATCTCGACAGTGCAGAATCACAGATGACAGTACAGCGGCGAACGTTTCCAGCTGCAGGGCATGTGCCGCTCGTCGCTCGGACGAGCTCCACATGGCTGCTGCAGATGACAGAGCTCCTTGTTGGGCTATATCTGTGCGAGCACGTGGCCCGACCAGGGCGGCCGGCCTGTAATGGTAAGTATATGTTAAGGCTTCACCATTCCGTACACAAAATGTTAAAGAAATAAAGAAATAAACAAAAAGGGTTTATTTGCCCCAGGCATACCATAAACCACGAAAAAAAAAACAAAATTATAAATTTATACAAATAAGGAAAATATACAACCCAATAATTAATTTTAAGTGATGTGGTGTTAAATTGTAACACGATATATCCGAGGTATTGATGGATCTGCACAATTCGAATACATCGATAATACTGAACTTCTAAAATTAGCAATTATGATCATCAAAAAAATTAGAAATAGATGGCTGGGATTGACATAATTAAGAGGGTCATTTTACACTCGCCTATCGTCAACATCGAGCATGGTTTAAAAGCTTATTACTTCATCTAACGCAATCCAACGCGATGTTTGACGAAAAGGCAACTCGAAAAAAAGAGAGATAACGTCTGAAAACTCTGTTAGTATTCAGTAATTCCGTGATTTACTCATTAAATTTTACAAAACTTGTTCCAGGAAGTACGTGTTTTTTTAAATACTTAAAAGTTTTTGGAAAAAATTGTCGTTATTCAGAATCTTGATTAAATTTGCAAGGCTTCTATTGTTATACTTTTTTGACTTTTTCAATTTTTCAGTAAATTATGAAGTGTCAAAGTTCATGCAAAATAGCAGATTTTCAGAGCTCTTTTCTGGATTAGTTTTACACAAATTTATAAATTGATTTCAATAGAAGCCTAGGTAATATCCACAAGATACTGTGTTTCCAAAATTTCTAAAAAAATGTGTAATAATGGAGCGGTTTTATGAAAAACAGTGAAAATGTTTCATTGTGCGTACAGCTAAGGACTGGAATTCCTTGGCGGAATCTGTGTTTTCTGATGGCTACAACCCGGGAATCTTAAAGTCATTTAAGTCAAGAGTGAATATGTTACTTCTAGGTAAGCGCGCTCCATCATCGACCGCATCGTCGCTTTCCATCAGGTGAGATAGCGGTCAAGCGCAAAGCTATCAAGAATTAAAAAAAAAATGGATGTCGAGTTGCTTCCCCTTAAGTTGACGAAATGTTGCGTTGTCAATCCAACGTCGGTCTGTGGTAATTTATGGGCATGTTGTCAGTCAATATCGCTGGCAGTATGTCAGTTATCTATCTAGGCCCTCGACAGTCTTTAATTTAGCAATGAGGTCTTCCATAAATAAAATTCTGTAAAAGTTTGCAATAAAATTATCAAATAAATTTTAAGTTAGGAACTTTTATCAAAAGTTTGTAATCTTGTAATGAAAGTGTGAACCAAAACAACCACAACTGCAAGTTCTATACAAAGTCGTAAAGGTGATCACGATCGTATAATTTTATAGCGGCTATACGAGAAGCTTCGAAATATTCAAAAATAGAATCTAATTTCAAATGTTATTAAAGGTGGCCAGTGTTCAAAGTGTTATTTTACAAAAGTAGAGTATAGTATAAGAAAAATAAGGTACAGGGTAATATCGTTATTAAACAAAGGGGAAAAATGTGCTAGCCTTAATTATCTTCCGTTTCATAGAAAATGGTACAATAAAAAAAAATAGTGTGGCTCTAGGCATGCAATATTGCATAAAAGTTCCATAAAGGTGCCAAAGTTGAGCATAGATACGGTTTTTGTTGTGGAAATTCATCATTTTCCCGATGGGAAAATCCATTAGCCGCATATTTATATACCTTTAAAAATATTATAGAAAGCACAATTCGTAACTCAAAATATCCAATTGATTTATTGAAGAAAATATAACAAAAGAAAAAAATTGCTGTGAAACTAACTACTGAAACATTTGGTCCTGCTTAGAATGGAGATTTGACTAAAGATAACCCAACAGAACAGTGGAGCTACTTAACAAATGTAAATCTGCGACACACATGCGCTCTCTTCGAGGTTTTTTTATATCCACAATCCGTAAATATTGTGATTCCTTTACTAAAGAATGGCTTGTTACTTACGACTTTTTACGTAAACTGTTTAACTTAAACACTGATTTAAAGGCTTAATTTGTATAAACTGAAGACTGACTGACACTGGATTAAAGGACTTATATTACCTATCCTGATTTCTGAATTGAGGTCCTCAATTCGCCGGAACCTTTTTTTATTTTGTTTGTACGAGTATGTTCCCCGATTACTCGCACACGCTTGGATCGATTTGGATTTTTTTTAGAAAGGTTCTTATGAAGGGAGACTAGAGAAATCGAGGGAACTTTTTAAATATAGGCACACTGGTAATGGTTATATTTAATATACAATAAAGTTATATCTTACTATAGAACTGACACACTATTTAGGTTTAGACATTTTACTAGTACCTCAGTACTAGTAAAATGTGTACAATATTTTTTAAAGGTGTTAAATAACGAAGAAACATAACCAAAGACATCTACTTCAGATATGTAGTTATTTTTAATTTTTTGTATTGAAGTCAGTTGTATTTTTTTTTATTGGTACTCTGTTCTCCATTATCTCATCTGATGGTAAACGCCGATATGGTCGACGATGGAGCATGCTTGCCTGAGAAGAACTGTTCACACTTGACTTAAAGACCCCCAGGTTGTAGCTATCAGGAAATACAGACTGCGGTAAGGAATTCCACTCCTTAGCTGTACGTTTCAATTGTAATTTCAAGTTTACATCGTGTCAAACTCCACTTTAATTCCAAATTACTGGTTTATGTAGAGTTTGTAAAGTTCTCAACTCCAAATCTGTAATCTGTAAAAGGCTAAGTCCTGACTCACTCACTGACTCATCAACGCCCAGTCTAAACATAGGTTTCTTTTACGATGAAAGAAAAGAAAAAGAAAAGAAAAAAAGAAAAGAAAAAGAAATTAAGGGAAAAAAGAAACAAAGTATAAGAAAGGATTTTCCAAAATTCACTCCCTAAAGGGATGAAACGGGGGTCCAAAGTTTGTATGGAAAAACTTACTTTCACGCAAGCGAAGTCGCTGGTAGGATCTAAATGATTTGGCTCAAAAATAAAAAAAATGGCAATAAGTGTTTTTTCTGTAGGTTTTTTTTTTCGGGTGGGAAAATCATCTAATGACATCCCCCGCTCTTGGGCGGAGCGGGAGATAGTGTCAGACTTTTACTCACTAAAAACCCACTCCTATTCCTTCTTTGTCTTCGTCCCAGGGCCCCGGATTTCGCTTTCACACTACCCTTGGCCCCAGTAGGCTTCAGGACCAGTCCAGGAGTCTAGGAGGGTCAGGTTCCAGTAGGCAGTAGGTTGGTAAAAATAAAAAAAAATGGCAATAAGAGTTTTTTTTTTGTAGGTAACCCTCGAAGTAAGTAAGTACTTACATGTACCTGAAATGTTTGTACGTCAAACGTAGTTTCTTATAATGTGAGCATACATCATGACTGTGTAAATGTGATAAGTTTTTATTACTGCAATAAAATTCGCTTGAATTATGATAAAATACTAGACAGGTGTAGCAAGTACTGTACTGGCTTTTATTTTATAGCTTAAAAATACATTATATTGTGTTCCATATATCATAAAATGATTTCACTGAAGCCGTCCAAAAGTTACCTCGAGATTTTGAAGAAGAGACGTTCTTCAAGAAACTTTATATCTGGTGTCCCGTGACCCTTCCCTATTATTACTTTCCTGAATAATAATATTCTAACGAACAAGAAGCTGCACTATAAATGGCTTGATTGATATCACCTAACAAAGTAAGCACGTGAAACATTTCACATCTGGGCACATTCAGGCTCATTGTCGGACCCCCGGCTTTTTGCCTGATTAATGATAGCAACACTGACTCAATATTTGCATAAGAAATGGACAAGAAAGGAACTTATCATCCCGCAGATCTGGCTTGCGTACATTTGATGACTTTCGTGTTGAATTACGTTTAAGTTTACAGACATTTCTAAATTTGAATTCTATTTTGCTGAGAGTAAAACTGAATTTTATTTGCCAACTTATAGTTTTACTTAAGTGATTGAAAACGCATCTTAACGCATGCAAATAAGGTTCAAATTAGAATGAGTACTTCCATGTCCAAGATGCGACGCAGACGTCATGATCCGATGTAAACTCGTCAGGCGCGTCAATAAAAATATTCATTGGCTCACACTCTATTTAACAGTTGATGAGACAACCCTGCGAGATTTATCAAGGATGTGCCAGATAGTGTTTCTTGAAACTCACAATACTAAACACGTACAAACAGTTTTACTGGTTACGTCGAGATACTAATCTAACAGTACACCGTACCTTGTTTGCATAACAAGTGTCTCAGAAATAAAGGATTCATTTTGTCTTCCCACATTTGAAAGAGGAAACATTACATATAAAACTCAGTCGTAAATCCTTATCTCAGTAGGTAATCAGAATGTCGTTATTTGGTTAGTTATTGACAGGTAATATTTGTAGCAACATGAATCATAGATAATATCATGATTTATTCTTTTGTTTTTAATTTTTGTGTAATTATACATGAGTAAGATCTTGGTGCATAACCAGTGAAAATATTTCAAAAAAGGAAAATAGGACAGCCATTTATATTTATCAATTTATGTGCGTGCGCCATCCCTAGACGTCGTAAGAGTGGTCCACATTACTCCACATAAGCGGGCTGATTGATGCAATGAAAAATGACGCGACAATGTTTTGAGAAATTGCGTGCTTGAGAGGGACAGCTTTGTAGCGGACACAGAATAGGATTTTATTACTTGCATAATTTAATACGACACAGACAGTGCCGCGGGAATACTTTGTATACCTTTTGTACAACATTTGATTAGGGAGATCACTTTTGCTTTCTGTTTATTATGTTTGAAAAGATTGTCATTTATCTGCGTCTTATTTTAAGGTGTCATTTCGTTAATGTCATTCATGGACCTTGTAGATGAGTACGTATACATTTATTACGTAGCATGTTAATACCATGTTTTATTATTGTAGGTATTCAGTACACTGTGCGAACAGCTATCATGTTAGTAAAATTGAATTGAAAAGCAAATTTTTTTGTTACATTTTTGTGTGAGGTTTTTTAACAGAATTTTCGTAAATCATGGCTATTATCGAAGATTGATACTTCAACCAGACAGGACTAATGATTAGCGGTGCGCGGTCGTTCAGTATTGGCTCACTAATAAGCTGGTGGAAGGTGTAATGACGTCGGCGTCACAGTCATTCGTCACCGCAGTGTGACCAACACCCGCAGGTGTCCGGCCACAGCCTCCTGTCTCCTCATCTCATTTGTTTGCGTCAAACGACAGATATTTTCGACCAGCTCATTTTACACGCGCTCCACATTTTCAATCTATTATAAGTTTTCTTTTTCAGTCCAATAAAAAAAATGGAATGATTGAGTAACCTAAAGAAGTTTTTATGCTGTACGGAAATCTGGCAGATTGAAAAATAAATTAGGATTTTTCGTTATATGGCTGGTTGATAACAAGAGTTTTACATAAATTGTTATTTAGTAGCATATTACTACTGCTAAGCATGTGTTTTGGTGCGAGGTTTTTTCAGATGTAACTATTTATGACGATCATCCAAAAGTAAGCAAAAGGACTTTGTTGAACACCTGAGCAAAGGTTGTGGTCAGGACAAAGATCTATCCACAGACAAAGAGCGTACCAAACGCTCTAGAGTCTAGAGACACGTGTGCTCACTGCGCAGATGCCAATAATTACCGCCACCTAACAATTATGAGGAATAAGGAAACAATAAGACATTTATTACTGTAGTTTATTGTTGGCCGCCCGCGCGCTGCATTTGACGGAAACGCTGCCCACATTTGGTGATCACCTTTCTTTAGAAAGCTACAAGCGCTAGTTGTAAAACATTTCATAAAACAGTCGTTATCTCGCCATGTGCGCTGCAACTGCTGGCTTGTGTTCCCATACCGGTGCACGTGTAAGGAAGCTAGTTCGCAAATCTGTGCGGCACATTGGCAGTTATCAGAGCTGCTGCACATGGGGAGCGATGATAACATTGTGAGGGTTTCTTTGTGCTAGCTAAAGCTGTGGACAATACCTATGATTTTAAATGAGCTTTTGTTTTGGGTTTTCTGTAATCGTTCCACGAATTAGTGGGCAAAAGGACTTTCCAGTGCCAGACAACGATTATAAATATCTACATGCACTTTGCCGAAAATCTATGTATAAAAAGAGAAACTAACTGACTGACAGACATCAACACACAGCCGAAACTACTGGGACTAGGAACATGAAATTTTGCATAAGGTTTCCTTTTATGACGTAGGCGAGCACTAAGAGAGGATTTTCCAAAGTTTGTATGGAGAAAGCTACTTTTACGTGGGCGTCGCTGGCAGAAGCTAAAATACATAATAAAAAAGTAGATTGGAAAATCCGGTATTCAACATTAATTAATATAGCAGATGTCAGACGAAAATAATCTACCTACTATCGTAAATTAACGTTCATATTTTCAAACAATAGCCTTATCTTATTATTTTTATCGGATGTACCGGTTGTGATCGTAAAACTACGTGGGCCGATGTCCTGAGGCGTACCTACCATGTGACCCGAATTCTTCGGTACATTCAGGTGCAGGCCGTATTGTGCCTATTGTTGTTTATCAGGCTTAACATTACGGTACACGCGCCCCTTTTTTTTACTTGAATAAACGCATGGCCTACTATAGTAGGCCATTTTAAAATGTCCATAAATTGTTAATTTTATAATTATTATTTGATTAAAATAATAAATCGAATGGAAAAAATATTTATTTTAGTTAGTATTACAACATTAAAACTTAGCTACATTCAAATAGTGAACAATCAGCAATTTAGAAAATATTTAAGAAAAAATAACAAAAATGGCACTTCTGAGATCAGCGTGATTTTTTTTTTAGTTAACACTAAACTTAATTACTATTTTCTTTGTTTTCGTAGCATTCAGGACATACTACTGCTTGGTGATCGGGACAAATCCATTTGTGGCAAGTCTTGCACCACTTTTTTGTCGACCGATTCCGGGCTCTCGTGCAGAGTGCACATCGACCAACTCGCCCAGTCTTTGGTGTCAAATCGTGTTGAGGCTCTTGGAATTCTTGAGCTGTGCTGCCCAAAAGTGCTCCAATTCTAAATTTAAGTTGTCGGGGAAGTGTTTCATTGGATGCCCGACGGATCAAAAGTGGTTTTATCAAATTGAAGGACAACTCATGCAAAAATTTACGCCTGGTAATTTTCTCGGGTAGGGCATTCACTTGGTTGATTACCAGAGCGTTAACTCCAACAATGTTCATCAAATCAAAGAATATTGTTAGTGGCCATCGACGGCTATTACGCAGAACACTATACTGCTTGCACATTTTATCTAGGATGTCTACACCACATTTAGTACGATTATAAAAAGTAATAATCTCAGGTTTGCGATCTTCGTTTGTATCAGGATCGATAGCTGCATCATAATGCATTGTAGACAGTAAGTTGACTGCCTTGTTTATTTTAGGAACGTAGGACACGAGGGTAACATCTTTTTGAAACCCAAAAAGAGAACTTTTGCTAGTCCTAGACTTCGAAGCTTTGAACTCCTTAGGAATTTCGGGTCTATTTGCTTTCATAGTACCAACAATCGTTATTTTCTTCTGCAATAATTCTTTAGCCAGAGGCAGGTTCGTAAAATAATTGTCCATTGATACATTACAGCCCAAATCATAAAGTGGATCCAGTACTCTATGAACAACGTCATTTACCTTGTTGGACTTCTGAAACGGACCTTCCGGTTGTGCTCCAACATATATCTCAAAATTGTAGACATACGGAAATTTTGTATCGACAACCATGAAAATCTTTATTCCGAATTTGTCTGGTTTATTTGGGATGTACATTATGAAGCTACAACGTCCTCGAAAACCGACAAGTTGTTCGTCTAGCGTCAAATAATCGCTAGGAACATAGTTGTTACGACAATTTTTTATGACCAGCTCTACGACTTCTCGGATCGGTGCCATTTTATCAAGTTCTCGGCGTGTTTCTCTGTCAGTAATGTCGTCAAATCTTAGGGCACGTATCAAAATACGGAATCTATTAATTGACATTGTGGCATATACAATTTCTAAACCAGTACCCTGAGAGTTATCCCAAAAGTCTTTTATGTTACGCCGCCCACTTCGCGACACTCCCATGATGTACAATAAGCCCAGAAATGCTCTCATTTCTACTATATCAGTGGGTTTAGCATCCCTGTTTCTTTGAAAGTTTTCTTTTATTTTATCTAAATAAATATTAGTGCATCTTACTAAAATTTCCAAGATATCTTGCGTAAAAAATAGCTCGAAACAGGATAATGGATCTTTAGCACTCCTAGCTGCATTTCCTTTTGGGCCTGGTGGTCTAAGCCTAATGTTTTGGGTTCGAGTTCGCGTTACCGGTGGTATATCTTTATGCCAAATAGTTCCGTTCGTCGATTTGTAGACTGAACCGCGCCTTCCGGATGCTAGTTGCGAGAGTGGAATGTTATCTGAATCTGATAATTCATCAGGTTCACTCGACCTTTCTTCTTCATTTTCCTGGAGTTCTGACTCACGAACTAGGGCCTGTAAGTTTGGTTCTGGCTCAACTTCATCATCTTCACTCTCAATCACTTCTTCATCTTCAGTATCTAGCTCATGTAGCCACCTTTCCACTTGTGAATCATCCATGACGTAATTGGTTATAAATCTAGAAAAAATACAAAAATAATATACATTTTATAAATTTAAAATAACAGTTATTTTATAAACATACAAATCAACATACATATTAGAACTGGAGAACATTATTTTAGCGTTGTAAATCGATAATACACGAAAAACTACTTACCGATTTTGATACACCAATACACGCGCGGACTACTTTAGTAGGCCCGCGCTTTTGGCGCCAAATATCTCGCACGTGCGTTCGCGCAGGGATCGCGCGGGAAACTGAGGTTGCGACGAATAAACTAGGCGAGGCTTACCTGGAATCACTAGCTTCTACCTCGCAAAACTTAAAAGTTACCACAAAAAAAGTAACCCTGGTCTACTATAGTAGGCCGCGCGTGTACCCTAGTGTTAAGATAAAGAGCTAAACTAATGAGTAAATCATTGTTATCTCCTACACCACGTGTGATACTAGGTACGGACTAGGTAATTACCTATTGTGTCATCATTAGCACCTGCCCAATTATGTTATTTGTTTCGCCGTATTAGGTATATTTTGCGAATTTTGTCGGTGATAAGGATAAGGTCAGTTACTTGTAGGTAACCGAGTACATTGTTATTTAGTGCATTGTTTGGTATTTGTTTAGTACATTCTTAATAATAATAGCTAAGAATCTCGACCAAAATCTGACGAGGCTCTAGTTGGGCTGTTGAATCAAGGGTATAATCCACAAAGATAGTATCTCCTGGATACGGCGCGTATTGTTCGAAGGTTTCTCTCTCAAGAGTCCTCAACACCGGTAGCTTGGATCCTGTTCCCAATGCCGCCGGTAGGCTATTTTTTTTTTAAATATTTTAATGATTTTTTAAGACTTTTTTTAAAACAAATAAATAGAATAATAATAATTTATTTGTCACAGATACAAAACAGCTTCATATTTTGTTAGTAGCTTTGAAAGTTTACAGTCAAAATTTAAGAAAGTACATAATATGTGTGTTCTGCTAGGAAATAACTGGAACTTAGTTTTATTAAAGTATGACTGCATGTTCCCTAGATTTATATTGTAAGTACGTGGTAACCCTTTCCTTTATACCTATATACGTAGTATATAGACGTACCTATATACCTACCAACCACGTACGTGGGACACTCAGAAAGTTTTGAGAAACTAAAAAACTAACTTTTATGGATAAAATATTTTTTTTTAATCTTTTCAATTTCTCTACCAGTCTCTATACAAAGTTTCATGCATCTGAACCAAGTTTCGGTACATTTTTTCCATTCCGCCGCAGACACCTCTTTCACGGCCTTCTCGAACGCTGCTAGCGCGTCTTCCGGCGACGAAAACTGTATCCATTTCAGCAGACTTTTTATTTTAGAGAATAAAAAGAAGACACACGGTGCCAGATCAGGACTGTAAGGAGGGTGCCCCAAGACTCTGACCGGTGTGGTGTCCAGGAAGTCCCTCGTTTTGGGCGCTGAGTGCGCGGGCGCGTTGTCATGGTGAAGCAGTATACCGTGGAGCCCGGTGTTCGGTCGCTTGTTGCTCATTGCAGACAATACTTCTGGCAGGCATTTTGTGGTATACCATTCGGCGTTGATGCTGCTTTGGTCTCGTAATGGAATTGAAATCAGATATCCCGTCAAAGTGAAGAAACTAGCGATCAAAATTTTCCCGGCGCTTCTCGATCGCTTCACTTTCGTAGGCGTTGATTCGTTTTGTTCTTTGTATGTAATTCGCCTGTATTCTTGAATTAAATTTTTTACTTCCAGCACACTTTCTTCCGTGACGGCTGTTGTAGGACGATCACTCCTTTGTTCATCCCCCAAAGTAAGGCGACCGCGCTTGAACTCGCTTTACCAGTGTTAGATCTCAGACCAATAATGTTAGATGGTTACTTTTGAAGGTCCTTCATCCATAAAAGCAATTTGAAGTAGATCAAAGGACTCATCAGGTTTTAAGCCACATTTAAAATCGTAGAAAATCATCGCACGAAAATGTTCTCGATGCAGACCCTTTTTAACCGACTTCAAAAAGGAGGAGGTTATATGTTCGGTTGAATGTATGTTGTTTATTTTTTTTTTATGTATGTTCACCGATTTCTCGAACAATTGTGAACCGATTTTGAAAATTTTTTTTTTGATTGAAAGGTTATGCTTCCGAGTTGGTCCCATAAAAAATATTGTTAT
The DNA here is from genome assembly GCA_905147345.3 of Mythimna impura. Taxonomy (NCBI): domain Eukaryota; kingdom Metazoa; phylum Arthropoda; class Insecta; order Lepidoptera; family Noctuidae; genus Mythimna; species Mythimna impura. The sequence goes on along the minus strand of LR990357.1, from coordinate 11,891,261 downwards.
GATCTGATCATGAACTTCGAAGATATGGAACAGAACTCCTCATAAGATCACAGCAGAACCGTCGTAACAAGTAAAATTGCTTTGTATTACGTGTAGTCGATGACTGACTGAAAGTAGAGGGGGAATATATCGAACTGATCTGATGATGAAGCCTGAAGTTAGACACCAGAACTAAACCTAATTAACATAATGTAATCTAATTAATGTAATCTAACCGTGTTTGGGATTATTAGAATTGTCATGAGATGCACTCTGGCTATAAGGTATTTAAGTTTGGCTGAGGGGTCTTTTTAGTGGTGGTACCATAACTAAAAAGTGTAAAATAAAAAACTTTTTACAAAAAAATACAACCGACTTCAAAGTAAAAAAAACACTGAAAAGTGCAAAATAACTTTAATTTCGGAAGTCGGTGTTAAATAACGAAGAAACAAAACTATTCTAGAAACACCGACTTCCGAAATTAAAGTTATTTTGCACTTTTCAGTGTTTTTTTTACTTTGAAGTCGGTTGTATTTTTTTGTAAAAAGTTTTTTATTTAAATGAGACACGATAATTTGATTTGGCTCTCGAAAAAATGTGGAGGAAAATTAAAAATTCGAACAATGGTATTTTTACTTTTAAATAATCTAAGTTTTCAAAATAAATTAACAAAAGTGGCCAGTGCTTTATACATAAAAACTTTTTTTCGCAAAACTTTCTGAGTGGCCTGGTATTTCACAAACGTATAAAATGGGTTGCGGAATTGTTCGAAAGAGCTACCGCAGCACTGGAACAAAAAAGGCAACTGAAGGAAAACGAGTGGGCTTTTTCATTAATAGTTTGCCATTCTCTCTTGCTCCACTAAGAGCGCGAAAATTTATTATGCTAAGATACCCAAAAAAAAATTGGGTAAACGTAGGAAATAAAAAGTTGACAGTGTCAAAAAGCTAGAAAGTTAATCCTAAGATTGCGTCATTTCCCGCAAATAAAATGTTTTTCTTTCTTTCAAAAAACCGCAAAAAAATCAACTATAAAATTCGAAATAGTTGATGGCGTCAAATCTACGATTAAACTGAAATAGATTCTATCAACTGCATCAGACTGCTGTTTCGAACATAAGTCGTTTTTCGCGGTCGGGTTTTTCATTATGTCCATTTTTTTATTAGTTTTCTGATTACTTGAAACGAAGCACGTCATTTTTCTTAACGGCATCCTTCGTTAACGGTATCAAGCTATCAATCTTCACGACACCAAAAATGAATTACGCAAAGTTAGAACTTCACTGACGACATGTAATCTAGCTATAGCTTAGGATATATTTGCCAGTCTTGTGTATGCTGGCACACAGTTAGCCAGCTTATATATTAAGAGTTATTGGATGCTAAATTCAGTACCTAGGTATCGACTACTAGTTCTAATTGCTTAATAAAACATTACCATAAATTAAGAAACTTGTGTCGACAGAAAGGTCGATGTGACTTACGAGGAAAATTCTCAACCAGGACTGCGGGATTGTTGGAAAGATTCACTGTAACCCTGGAACGCAAAGGCCTACTGAAGAAACACGGATTGGATGGGTTTTAGTCAGCAAAAGTCTGATACTCTCTCGCCCAACCCAGAGAGTAGGAAGTTCAGTTGATAATCTCCTATACTCAAATAAATCCAGGAAAATCCATAAACGGTGAACAAAGGTCACTGAACTGACACAGAAGGCTTGCTTTTTCTATACAAACATGACACATGAGCTACAACACCAGTAGAGGATGACGCATCAAAATAGCATACATTGCCTTATCCTCTGGTGTAATAACCATGAGCCGAGTCGACAGATGGGCAGTGATAGCATATCAACGTAATAAGAATCGCAACTGTCGCGATACTGCCGTAATTGCAATACCATACTGTTGAAACAGTACTCCAAACCTTATCAATCACTATAGGTAACTCTTGTACTTAATTATGTTCCTCGTTAATCCCGAAACGTTTAGATTAGATAGTTATGTCCCCGTAACAACAACTTAGTGCACTTATTACCTAACTATGTTGATTTCGGACAATTTATTGTACATAATAAGGAAATGCGCTAGATTCGCGACCACACCTGCATAATGAGTAGGTACTCAATTTTGAATAGCTAGCAGAAATTTAAGATGTGGAGAATCCATTCACTGATATATATTTCCTTCTATAGATCCGTTAGGACAATAATATTCATGTTATTTGCTGTCGAAAGTTATTTATTTTTCATAGTTTTGGAATGAGTAACGAATATAACATGTATCCAATAAATGATTCATCCTTAATTTAGCCGCGAAATTTCATAACAGATTTATCTGAACCGATCGCAGACTGCAAATTGAGGATAGGATAGATAATCTTTTGGCAAACAATCTTCAAAGTTTTACGTTCAACGTTTTACGTTGAACAATAAGGCATTATTGAACTAGGAGCGCGTAAATTCAAGGATATGTGTTGAGTCCCACATCGCCACACGTGCGTGCGTACAGCTGCGAGCACGTGTGGTGTGTATCATCTGGTGAATCCTACGCTTCTACCCAGGTGGCTCTGAGTTCTATACTCGTATGTTTTCGTTTGGTACAACTTATTATGAGATCATTGAATGGCAGTAGAGCGAGTTCCAAGCTCTCTAAAAAATGTTTGTTTATCAGATATTCCAAAAATTACAATACCAAATCTTCAAAATATTCCCACCGTTAAAAAAAAAAACTGCGAATAACAAAACAATTTTTTTCAACTCCGCCATATTTTCTGTTTTGAGAAAGCAGATGTTTAGCCATAAACCCATCTGACTTTATAAGCGCTTATTTGTGAAACAATGGGAAATGCCCAATAAGCCCCGCTACAAATCCTCCATATGTTTCCGTAGTAAGTACGTATCGTAAAAATATATAAACGGGTGTTTCTTTCACCAACAAATGTTTCTTCGGTTCTCACGTCCATGTGGACTGCAGGATTTTGGGCAATCGTCATGGAACACCAAGAATCTGCTTTGCACATGGTGACGGGGGCGGCTCGTTAAAAGTTTTGACTTCCAGTAATTTCGAAATTGAATGTAAGTACTTAAAATTGTTCTCATGTGACTGTATCATTCTGACTTCAACCTTTTGTTATTTTTAATGCAAAGAATTTCAGGAGTTTCAGTCGCGTGAAATATGAGAGGCAATCTATTAAAAAAAAAATATTACACTTAATGTAGATTCTTTGGATACCAAACCATCTTTTAAAATGTAAACCGCTTTCCAGCTAATAAATTTTCCAGCTAATTATGAAGAATAGCTGAAGTGTCGCCGGGCACCTATAAATAAATCCAATCATATTTTCGAGTTCACCTAAAAACGTCGGAATTGGCGTTGTCGACGGTGTCGAGACAGGGTGACGGAGCGACAAGGCGAAACTCTATATCCCCGGGACTGGACGTATCGCGCTGACAAACTGAACAGTTTTTACACGTTTTAAATAGACTTCTGAGCTGTCAACACAATTTGATACTTTCTCATTTTTGCAATTTTACGAGAGCTGCATTCAATTTGCATTTTTATGATATAAGTTAATTTATCTAAATCCTTATTAGCCTCATTAATGTCTAATGCGTAGTAAATATCGCTATTATCAAAGCACCTGAATTTAAATGTCGATAGATTTATTGAACAAAAAAAATAAATTAACAATCTGAGATTGACTCGTACGAATTGAAATTTTTATTAGCTTCTCTTCTGTATGTTTTAGCGGGAACACTTCGTTGTAAAGTATGACATTCGTATGGTAATATCAAGTATATTTATGAGCGTCTATTGTCGTTAAAAAATAATCGTTCATTTGGTATATAATGATATTCATTTACATCCGGCCGGACGGACCCGGGCTTTGTGTTTGATGCGTGTCCAGTTTGCATAACACTCTCGTGACTCGCGAATTTGTTTTTTAGGGTTCCGTACCTCATAAGGAAAAAGCGGAACCCTTATAGGATCACTTTGTTGTCCGTCTGTCTGTCTGTCTGTCTGTCAAAGCCCTTTATCTCGGGAACGCGTGAAGGCATCGAGTCGAAATTAAAACAATATACTCAAGTCTACGGCAGACACCTGAGTTAACGATAAAAAAAAACGCAAAAATCGTATATTTCAACACTCTCAAGGGTTATAAAAATTCATAGGATACTTCCCGTTGACCTGGAATCCTGCAATTTGGAGTGAAACCAGGTCTCATAGCACAAGTATAGGTAAAATCTGAAAACTATAAATTTGTAGTTACATCACAAAAAAATATTTTTTTTACGATTCGGAAGAATCTTAGTAACTCAATTCGGAAATTGAACTGTTTTCATAGGTAAGTTTGTACGGAACCCTCAGTGCGCGAGTCCGACTCACACTTGCCCGGTTTTTTTAATGCAAAATGTATGATATCATTGTTTGCTGTAGCCAAACACTAATCATGTAAATGTCGTGTTTCGTTATTTAATGTGCGTAGTACATCCTTCTTTTAAGTTTCTATGACTAAACCTCTATACACTTCGGTGTGGCATTTGTTTGACAGGGTTATGATTCATCATGCAGTTAAAAAGTTAATGGTTCTTGAGATTTATATGCCATGGAGTTATCACAAGCCATGTTAACGCGCGTTCTAGAGTCATAAATAATATTTGCGTTTTATAGAGCAAGGAGGATATATTCATGATGTTTTCGAAGTACCAAAATATTAGCGCATGTGGGGCTCGCATGTGCGTGGATGAAGACAAGGGCGCATTGAGCGGCCCGGCTGCGCGGGCGCAGGCGACACCGCTTGCAGCCACGTGCTGCAGATTCATCATCACATGTGCTGCTGAACATACGAGCACTGTCTAGTGTTTGCTTTGATTCGATATCTATTATGTTGTTTCAGGTCAGATGAGTAATAAAGCTCGACACATTATTATAACGCAACTAAAAGGAGGTCGAATCAAAACTATTATGTGTTAATAGAGGTAATTTAGAATTAGTTTCCAAATATTAAAACTATTGTGAGTAAGATGAAATCTGCAGAAAAAAGAGAAAGAACTGAAATAAGGCTTAATATGGACAAAGAAGATATGCATGACAAAAACCGAGCAATCGTAAATAAATTAGGAAAAAGGCAGAACGATAATGATGATTATATTATTGAAAACTAGTGCATTCACAACTTGAAATTGTGTCACATTTCCCTTTTTACACCATGATGAAGGGATCAAAAAAACAATTGGAAAGTAAAATCAACATTAAGCTTGGCTTTATAGACATTGAATCGAAAACCGGTACTGCAATAATCTGAAATGAGCTTGCGGAGATCTTAATGTTACTATTAACTAAACGTTTTCTATAAAATACACAAACGCTTTTAATATGAAAAGCATTTCAAACATTTTAGTGTCTGAAATAGTTTCTCTTTAGCGATTAACCAGTAAAGCGAAATCTATATAAATATACGAGTACTATGTACAAAGGCGGAATCTCTATCATATTAATATCTTCATTTCATATGTCGAAAGCTTTATTGAAGAATATGATCGGACAATGATGACGTCACGGGTGTAATCTCGCGATCTACGTCACGTCGAGAATCAAGCTATCGCAGATAGCGCACGCGCATCGCACAGAGACAATGGCGTCGCTTGATGCCGCGATACTGGCCCTTTGTACTCGCCGACTGTAACTGGCAATTCTAACAGATGCTAACAATAGACTGGATTCAATTGTACACTAACATATGTACTCGAAATAATAATCTCTTAGCTACCATCTACGGCATTTCACAGCTGACCTTTGTTTGCTTGCCAAAACGTTAAGTTCAAACACCATCCAAGGTCTGTCGTTTTGTTCTAACCTCTCAATGATTAAACAAAATGGCATTAATTTCAATAATTAAGTACACTTTCTTTATCCTTAATATGATCGGTATCAGAGGCAATAATTGGCCACTATAGGATATAATAAGTCCACTCTAGATGACGTGGTCAATTACTAAATTGCACATATTTATTTGATTACGTCATTCAAATCAGTGTTGCATTCATTTTTAATAGTCCTGTTTGCAGTTGATGTTACTGTACTATGCAGATTCACATCACCTCAATTTACGTTCATCTTTGAAGCTTTTATTTGAATTTAAACACGGCCAGCATTGACATATATATTACTAGCATATCTTTTCGAAATCATTGACGGCCAGTAACCATTTTGAATTCCAGGAGTCGATAATTAAAAAAGATAAAATCTGGATCAAAGCTGTTGATCACTATGGAGAAGAAGTGCAAAAAGTTTATTCCAACTTAGCTTCTGGACAGTTTTCAGAAGCTAAGTTGGCAAGATCTGTTTGCAGATACATCTACAGATACGAAAAAATGTGAACACTATAGTAAAAATGATTGAAGTACACCTGGAACCAGACAAGCAGTGTTGATGACGCAATCGGCCAACTGGACAATGATCCACCATTGTTGTATGCAAAGGAGGAAACGTGCTTCCGGGGCCAAGGTATGGTGGCGTGCAAATTAACTAAGAGCTACTTTTTATAAGTCGCTACTATACTAGGAAGTTCATGGTCAAAATGGACGTAGACGACAATCGATTTTTGTAGTAGGTAGACGAGAAGGCAGTAGATTAAAATCACCCATCATGAATTTAGTGATTAATTTGAAGTCGAGTTTTAAGCGGACGAGTTGCTAGCCTGTCGGTTTTCTACTGGTTGCAGTTCGGGAAATGTGCGTCGGAATTGAATAACCTGATTTACCCAAGCCCGTTCCATCATCGGACTACCAGATGTACGGCTATGCGCCACCGGTACATGATGGACATCCCACCCGTGCGTACAAAATGTTTTCGAACACATTCATTGTGCGTACAGCTAAGGAGTGAAATTCCCTGCCAGAGTCTGTGTTTCGTGATAGCTACAACCTGGCGATCTTTAAGTCAAGACTGAATAGGTTACTTCTAGGCAAGCGTGCTCTATCGTCGACCAAATCGACGCTTTCCATCAGGTGAGATAGTGGTCAATCGCGAGCCTACCAACAGTAAAAAAGCTTAAATTTTTACAGCAACATAGATCATAGTGGAAAATGAAATGCAAAAAGCTTTACATCAATTTTATGTCTAATGAGTAAGACGTGTGTAACAGATGCCAGTTATTTAGAGTTTATCACAAGTGCAGGGTAACAAATAATCGCTGTACAGCATCACGATATGACACGCGCTGAATATAAATAGTACGGCCCTTTCAGTCTCTGATTCTGTAATAAGTACCATGGTCTTTATTGTTGCCTACATACGGTTGTTGTTTGGTTGCTGTCAGAGGTAGTATAACTGTGAAAGGACTGTAGTTCTGGTTACTGTTAGGGGTGTCGGCCACACGTGCCCTGAAGCGAGCAGACACAGCCCAGCCCTCGGATGGTATGTCAGTGTTTGTAAACATCTGCTGTATTCACTTTATTTGTTTTGCTGACTGAAATATTCTTGGTCGTTGACTATTTGACGTGACCAATGTGTCCACGATATACTTTTTGACCGCTTTATTTCATTTTTGTGTTTTCTTTCAGTCCTGTGTCCAGAGGAGCATGTGGATAACAACTACTCGGCCCGACCTCCAAAGTCAGTCTGCAGATAGGTGACCATCTTAACATATATCATAATTCCTCATTTTCTATGGCTCTATGTTTAACGATTCACGTAAATTACAATAGTTTGTGAAAACATACATATGTAGTACTTTGTAATTTTGCAGTGGAGAACAATTTAAACGCACAGGACCGTTCCGCGTTCATTGTAGCGACACTTGAGGGAGGCCTATGTCCAACAGTAGACGTCTTTCAGCTGAAATGATGATGATAATGGTGAAAAATTGAGTTTCTAGTCCAGGCGTTCACTGAAAAATTAAAAGGCATATCAAACAGAAGCCGAAGTCTTTTTAACTAATAAACGTACTGTATTAGTTAAAAAGACAGAATTACTTTTAGTAAAAGACTGGCCTTTAACAACACCCCTTTGAAGTCATACTTGTATAAGAGTAAGTAAGTATTTCCCATACAGAAATAAGGCTATTTTGGTTTGCTGACGTAGGATTTAATAAAGTTTTTGTTATTATTATGATGAAAAGAAGTCCTATAGCTATGACTTACAGCAACCTGTTTTTTAATTAAATATAAAAATAAATAATACCGAAATAGAAACAGTTTGGTTGCTCAGGGATTACTTCAATTTACAATGTAAATTGAAGTAATCCCTGAGCAACCAAAAAACATGTAAATTTTACATGTTTTCTTTTAATTATTATTGAGAGTCTCGCGCTTGACAAATATCGCACTTGATGGTAAGCGATGACGATGACAGCGATAGTAGAGACGATCGTTCAGAAGTAACCTATTCACTCTTGACTTACAGACCTAAACATAGACCCTGACAAGGCATTCCACACCTTAGCTGTCACTTAATCTTTTAATGAAACCCACGTAATTATGTGGAAAATAAACTTTCATGAAGGAAGGTTCCGCATACTGAGACGTACGCTTCCACGCATCGGAATGCAGGTGAAGCTGTTGGTCTCTTTTTGTTTTTTTAAGGTGGCAAAACATCAAAGCCAGAGCGAGTATCAGACTTTTACTAACTAAAACCGACCTGTTCTTTCATTTACCCTTTGCGTTTCAGCGCTCTCGGAATCAATAACTTTCATACCCGTACCTTTTAATCAGTACCTTTGTGCTCTTCTGTCTGCTTTTGTTATTTTAATTTTTAAGTGTTTGTGTGTACATAAATAAATAAATAAATAAATAACTTGGCGAGCAGTCCCGCAAAGCTATTGGTCCGGGGTCCCGGCTGTTAAATGTGTGTTTTTCTAATCTTAAGTTTCGTATACCAACTTGTATTTATACTGTTTGTATCAATATGTGTGCCGAATAAATATGTTTTCTTTCTTTCTATCCAGGAAATCTGAGACTAGTCTTGTGAAGGAGGTCAGATAGGCTGTCGCTTCATGTAAATACTGGTATTTAGCTGCATCCAGTTAGACTGGGGAAAAGGCAGACTGATTATTTTCTTTCAGTCTCTGTAAACCGTGTTGTATCTTTGTGATTGACATTTCCACGTTTTATATTTACCGGAGTTTTTGTATTTGTACTTTTTATTTATTTCACACTAGTTGCTGCCCTCGGTTCCGCCTGTGTGAAATGAATACTTATTTACCACCTTTATGCCTGGAGAAGTTCTTCTTTTCTTGTCGATGGACTGAATTTTTATTTTTCTGACCAGTATATGGCAACCTGTACAATTCTGTTATTGGCCTCGTATAAATCCTGAAAAGTGTAGGTGGTTGTGCAGGATGGGCAGCATAGTAGGTGACGCATGTCCTGTGCATCGGCTTTACACTAGTACTGTTTTAGAGGAGGGTCGAGGAAGCCCCATTTGACCAGTTTGTTTTTGCAGCGACCAAACTGAGTCCAGATTTCCAGATTGACTTTATAACTTACAGTCCATATACAGTCCATAAGCTATTCTGGTACCAAATTTCATCGAAATATTTTCAGCCGTTTGAGCGTGAAGAAGTAAGACACATATACCAGCTTTCGCCTTTATCATCTTAGTATCATTTCATATCCTTTTGTTTACCTCCCAATTTGAATTTCTTATGAATGTTTTCGCTGTGATCACATAATCAGATGGAATATAATAAATAAATTTTACGTCAGGTGGTAAATGTATGTAAATGTACCGGGTATGAATAGGTGTGAAATTTAAATGTGTGTATTATTTCGGATAAAAAAGGGCCACGATTGTTTTGCGCGCGGCCATCTGGCCGGACTGGTATAAATTAGCAAGTTGATAGACCCAGTGGCTTCCAACATTTTATAATCGGAGGCAACATTGATGTAATTGTTCGCTATGGGGAACAGAGAACAACATTATGGTTAATGAACATTATGTGTATTGTCAATAAAAAAAATATATCAAAGGTGTGTATTATTTGGGATAAAAAAGGGCTACGATTGTTTTGCGCGCGGCTATTTGGCTGGACTGGTAATCTAAGAATTAGGAAGTTGATAGGGCAGTGGTTTCCAACCTTTTTTAATCGGGGTCAATTTTGATTTTTCTGTTCTCTACAGTGAACCTATTTTTCTGTTTCCTTCTTCTTGTCTTGTGTTATATGTGTGTGTGAATAGATGGAGGAACATCATAAAAATGAAAGTGACGAAGCAGGGAGGTCACGACGCCGTCAGCATTGAGGATGTATATAAATAGTTAAATAAATATATAATGAATAAATACTGTCGCTGTCAAATTAAAAACAAACTATGTATAGATAACACTGGTCAACAAAGCAACATGCACAGGATGTTATACATTTATAATAGTGTATATTTTTCTCAGTTCTAATGTACCAGTTTTTAGGGCCAACGTTGCGTTAAGCGGGCGCCCGCGCGGATACCCGCCGCGTGACGTCGCGCGTGTGTCGTGTGCGGCGGTCCCCGTAGCGAAAACCGGATTATTACCTGCGCCGTGTCGTTAGTTCAACTTTAACGGTTTGCATGTAGTCGTGTCGATGGAAAACTTGAATGTATTATTACGTAGCAAAACACGCGCGGGACGCGGTTGCCCGCGATGGGTGCCCGCGCGGAAAGCCGCGCCGGAGCACTTTTGTATGAGACCGCGCGGGCGCCCGCTTAACTCAGCGTCGGTCCTGAATGTTCAAAATTCTGGTTTCATGTCTTTTATGACCTGTTATTTGCGTGCTATAGGCTAAATTTGATGATGATAAATTGTGTACCCTAGTATACATATAACACTGCTAACACCTATAAATGTATCCAGATTTGCAAATAAAAAATATTTCATTTCATTGAAAAAATATTTGTGTGTAAAAAAAAATTCTTTATAATGTTAAAAACGAGGTTAAGTATTAGAGTAGTAAAAACGAAATTACAATTATTTAGGTACGAACAGTTTTATTGTAATGAGATGTTGAAGTTGAGGTAAAATGTAGAGCGTGCGGGTGGTTCTATTGTTGGCATGTCACTGTGAAAGATCGGTTTTCTTGTAAATAGCGTGTCAGGAAACTTGACTTTCTGTCTAGATTTACAAAGGTCAATAGGCTAATTTAAAAAAAAAAGGAATATCACTACAAAACTAACAATACATGTCAGGATTAATTTTTTTCTTAGACATACCACCAGATGAGACAGTGGTCAAACGCGAGCCTATCAATAATAATAAAAAAAAACATTTGAGAATCAATTAACTCAAACACAAAACTGAAAATTAAACACCCGGTTTAAATAAGGTAAAACGATGTAAATTATAGTTATTAAATTATAGACGTAAATATTACGGATTTGTAATGAGGTTTATTTTTAAAGTGTGATATCGTCCAATGTCTTCCCCTGGGGTGGTGCGAGTGAATCTAAGTGTAATTAATACTTTACATAAAAGTAACATGCATTGACAGTATTATTAAAATAGAAAACAGAATATCTATCGAATTAAAAACGAAAGTTAATGGTGTCAAACCTTGTTCAGAAGATAATGTTTCACCTAAAGCCGCGGATCATAATATTTAGCTATTGCGGACAAATGGTTGGTAACCAATGTGATAGAGTGACGCAGGCGCCGCGCCGCTCGGCCCCAACCTCCGACCTGCGTTTGCGCACCGCAGTTAAACTTAAACGTGCTACCTAATCATATTGTTGTGGTATGTTTCGCGGAGCTATTGTTGTGACTAGACGGTAAAAGTAATATAATTAACTACTTATTAATAACTATGTCTTGACTGATCGACTAAAGACATTTTTTAACAAAAATAAAATGTATCATCATGAAATATAAAAATCGCCTGTATTTTTTTTCCAGAAAAATTAATAAATTCGTACTAACCTAATATTTTTGTTTTTAAAAAATGATTTATGTTCCAAATATTGGCACACCCCATGTGTCAGAATGTGATGAGACCATTACTTAATTTATTTCAAGACCATAATTACGTACCATATTCTGACAAAATAAATTAATTTGTATTTGAGAAATCGTTAAATGTTATTGATTGACACACGCCTAAACGGTTAAAATATGTAGGTATGTTTTTTTCGAAAAAATCCGACCCTCAACTAATTTATTCCATAGTGAAATCTAGTCTTATACTTACGTTTGTTTCCGAGCGTCCACATAAGACACTACGTTACCAAGCAAAACCACTTCTCTTCTCTCGACTTTTTTATTACACAAGACCTCAACGCACGATTCTTAAAAAAAGTAAAACCACTGCTGAATATTAACGAGTGCTTGTCGTGATATCACAACTCCGTGAGGACCATGTAGCGGTCGTGACCATCGCACGTGTTCGCCAGCTGCACTGCCCACTGCTGATCCAATTTATTGTCATTGAAATGTCTGGCTACTTATTAAGATTCGGGAGATACTGATTTACTTAGGCAAAAACATTGATTGATTTACCTGTGCTTCTGCAGGTAAAAACTGGACTGTATTGCAATACGCATTGATCGAAATATCTTACCTTTGATGCACTTCTTAGTGTTAGGAATTATTCATATAAAAAAAGGTCACTCCAATACATCGAGTTTTTCAGAAAGAATATCGTAAATGAGCGACAATTTGCATTTTTTTCAGGAATGGGTTTTTTTTACAGAACAAAAAAATCTCTTTCGTAATTAAAAAGTATTTATGGAAATATATTCTATTAGATCATTAGTTATGAATAATAAGTTATATTTCTTTTAGAATGATTTTGTCATTTATACTTTTTAATTATGAAAGAGATAACTCATTCTTGCAAAAAAACTCAAATCTGTCGTTTACCTTGTTCTTCTTAAAAAGGATCAACGAAGTATCAAAAATATCAGAGCACCTCAACTAAAGCTTGTTTGGACGAGAAATTCTCACACCAAACATTCGTGTAAAAGTAATCTTTTATTTAAGTGGCTTCGTCACATTTTGAATGTGTCAACAATTTGTTTGACATGTGTCTGGATGTTGGCTCGTAAAATCCGATATTTATGGCAAAATATATTGAATTTTAAACGGCTTGCAGTTGCCGGGTCGAAATCTCGCAGCAGATTAGACGACCCGTTAGTATAATTAGTTCGAAAACTAATTAATAGGCGACAAGGAGAGACAGCTAAAATTACGACAAATGACTTACACTGATTGTAATACTGCACAGTTGTCAATAAATTAATTATCTAAATTGTTACAGATGCGATAAAATCACCGCTAAATTATTCAACATGCTGCCAAGACTGTATAAAGAACAGAATTAGGGTTTAATTTGCGGTATTGCTAGTTATAACACTATGGTTTTTGATTGCACAATATTCCGTTTCAGAATTATGTTAAATTTATTAATAAGTAATTAAAGTTGAAAATCGAAAATCGGAGCCTACCGCCACACAAAATGTGTGATGTCATGAAAATAATAATTTTAAAATACCAATAAGCATAGCCAGACCATCTATTGGGTTGGGACTGAAGTAGTTAATCATTCCAAACTATTTTAACCAGCCCAAACGAGCTGAAAAACAGTCGCGAAACTAATTCCACAACAAAGAGTTAATACAAGGAACACCCATAAAGTTTTTGTATGAACACTATTTTAATGTAGCCACAAACATTCGGCTTGTCGTGTCCTAGTCTTGGAGAGGAAACCTCGTAATTAGAACAGGGTTGTAAAATAACCATCAAACTTATTTGTGAGGAGTGTGTCGCTCTTAAATCCTTGCCAACCTATTTACTGACCAACAAACATGGTAACACCTTTATTGTCGTGTCTATAAAGGTGAATATCCATTGTAGGTTTAATTTTTATTGGAAAATACGTGGTTGTTAGGTCTGCCAGCTCTATAAATTAGGTTGTGTATGACAGAACGCGTTGTTGCAAGTTTTTACGATCGGAAACATCGGCGGTGGGATTAACTTAGTCGTATGTAAGGTCAGGTATTTAACTACACTCATAATTGTACCCTTTGTATGTATTTATGTCATGTTTTTCAGGTCATTTTGTATTCGTTTATTAACTGCAGTTGTGTGGATCTGTCGATGTTTCTTATAATTGGGTAAAAGAGGCATGTGGGTCGGTTTATGTATTGACTATTGGTTAAACCTAGGTGATGAAGATAATATAATATTTTTAATATATAGGGTGACTGGTAATTAGTGTACGATACTTAAACACGTGATTGTGCTCATGATAACCAACAACTTTTACTATGGGAACAAACCTGAAATCGCGAAAAAAAATTAGCTGTTCAGTACATTAATGTTTGCCTAATGTACTGAACAGATGATATTTTTTTCGGGATTACAGCTTTGCTTCCATAATAAAAATTGTTTGTTATCGTGAGCACAAACACATGTTTAAGTATCGTACACTAATTGCCAGTCACCCTTTATATCATCTACTAGTGAAACATTTTTAGGGTTCCGTACCTCAAAAGGAAATATACGGAATCCTTATAGGATCACTTTGTTGTCCGTCTGTCTGTCTGTCAAGACCCTTTATCTCAGGAACGAGTACAGGTATCGAGTTGAAATTAAAACCATAATTATACTCAAGTCTGCAATTTCTTGATGCTGTGAAAAAATCAAACTTCTGACTTAACGAAAAAGAAAGATACGGCCATTTATGTCGCAAAAAACGTATATGTTGACAATCTCAAGGGCATCAAAATTTATAGGGTACTTCCCGTTGACCTACAATCTTGAAATTTGGCATGAAGGCAAGGTATCATAGCACAAGTATAGGAAAAAAATCTGAAAACTGTTAATTTGTAATTACGTCACAAATAAAAACTTTTTTTGCGATTCGGAAATCTTCATAACTCAATTCGGGAATTGAACTGTTTTCATAGGTAAGTTTGTATGGAACCCTCAGTGTTAAAGAAAGAGAGTATTTGTCCGACTCGCACTTGCCCGGTATTTTTTAAATTATTTCAATAGTTTTTAGTTTATCGATTACAAACAAAAATACGAAAACACAAATCTTTCCTTTTTATAATCATCATCATCATCGTCATCATCATTTGTATAGATATAGATAAGCGGCACCCGTCAAAGTGTAGTGTAGTTCTAATTATTATTTTATCGACATGAATTTAGCAAGTTTTGTATGTAAATATTATGAACTCTAAGATAAGGGAGCTTGCGAAAATAATAAAACTGTTGCTGGGCACATTTGTTTTAATGCTGAGATAAGAGCTACCTTTAATTTATTCATAAATTTAAGATTAAATGTGAATAATTTAGCAAGAGAAGGAAAACCGGCTGTAAGTGTCCATGGAGGAAATGTTATTAGGTACCTATTTAAAAAAAGAAAGTATTTGTCTTTTTTGCTTTTTAGGGTTCCGTACCTCAAAAGGAAAAAACGGAACCCTTATAGGATCACTTTGTTGTCCGTCTGTCTGTCTGTCAAGACCCTTTATCTCGGGAACGCGTGGAGGTATCGAGTTGGAATTTAAATAATATACTCAAGTTTTCGGTCCCAAAAAACAAATGTCGCAAAAAAACATATAATTCGACACTCTCAAGGGAATCAAAATTAATAGGGTACTTCTCGTTGACCTAGAATCCTGAAATTTGGCATGAAGCAAGGTCTCATAGCACAAGTATAGGAAAAAACGATAACTGTAAATTTGTTGTTACGTCACTAAAAAATCCTTTTTTCGATTTGGAAAAATCTTTGTGACTCGATTCGGGAATTGAACTACATATTTACACAAGTTAATTTGTACGGAACCCTCAGTGCGCGAGTCCGACTCACACTTGCCCAGTTTTTTTTTTTTATATTAGGATATTCTTAAATAATTAGGTACTTTGTCTTGAATACTTATGAACTTCTAAAATTAAAATACAAATATAAATCTGTGATACGAAGATACAATATTGTGGTACCTACATGGTTTTATTTATAAAAAAATTATTAAGTAAGTATCGCAATGCGTTGCAAAAAGGGAGCAAATGTTGTATACACAATAGATAGTTGATACAGGATAATTAACCCAGAAAGATATTTCACTGCGTTTATATAACTTAATAGAATAGAATAAAATAGAATAGAATAGAATAGAATAGAATAGAATAGAATAGAATAGAATAGAATAGAATAGAATGGAATGGAATGGAATGGAATGGAATGGAATGGAATGGAATGGAATGGAATGGAATGGAATGGAATGGAATGGAATGGAATGGAATGGAATGGAATGGAATGGAATGGAATGGAATGGAATGGAATGGAATAGAATGGAATAGAATGGAATAGAATGGAATAGAATAGAATAGAATGGAATGGAATGGAATGGAATGGAATGGAATGGAATGGAATTTAATGGAATGGAATGGAATAGAATGGAATAGAATAGAATAGAATAGAATAGAATAGAATAGAATAGAATAGAATAGAATAGAATAGAATAGAATAGAATAGAATAGAATAGAATTTTGATTTCCTTGAGAGTGTCGAAATATACGTTTTTTGCGACATAAACGGCCGTATCTTTTTTCTCGTTAGTCTTAGAAGTTTGATTTTTTCACAACTTCAAGGGACCGCAGACTGGAGTATATGGTTTTAATTTCTACTCGACACCTTTACGCTTTCCCGAGATAAAGGATTTTGACAGACAGACAGACAGACAGACAGATGGACAGACAACAAAGTGATCCTATAAGAGTTCCGTGTTTTCCTTTTGAGGTACGGAACCCTAAAAACATCTCGGGCGGGGTTACATAGGGAATGTAAGTAGGTAAGTTTCTATGGTATTATATTTTTCCGGAGGGAAAAGCCATTGGTATACAGCATGTTTTGAGTCATCATTTTACATAATAATAATCAAATTGGGCAACTGAAAAGTTTTGAACTTTAAGCTTTTCAGACGCTTTCTTTAGTTTATATTACTAACATCAATTGTGCAATAAAGGAAAAATAGGATTACATATCAGACTACTTACAGACGTTACTTAGATAAACGGTAATTAAGGTAGGTCCATAGGCCATAGTTATCGGATACCAAGCCAGGACCATAATGTGAGGTCAAAGATTAGCTCAGAGCACAACGAGGGCCCAGATCCGATAGAAATATCATGCACTAGCATGAATAAATTCTGTTCATGAATATTTTAACAACATAACATAAACGTCCAACGTAAAATTTATCTCAAACTTTAATTCAGCAGATCATCGGTTATGCGGATGTCTGTTAACTGGAGCTGCCACTGAGGAGCTTTTAAATAAAAAAACCTGTGCGTTTATTTTGTATTTGTCTTCAAAGAGCTAGTCAAAACACCTTACCTCTCTACCATGCCTTGATCTATATATATAAAACCGTCTCACCGACCCTACAGTCAAACCATTGCAACGGTTTTGTGGGGCTTAAATTATAAGTTACTTACCTTTTTAAAATAAAGATAAATAATTAAAAAAAAGTCTTTATATATAAAAGGAGAAACTGACTGACTGACATGTCAACGCACAGCCGAAACTACTGAGACTAGGAGCGTGAAATTTTGCACAAGGTTTCCTTTTATAACGTAGGTGAGCACTAAGAGGAAAAAGGAAAAGGATTTTTCAAAATTCACCCCCTATGGGGTTGAAACGGCGGTCCAAAGTTTGTTTATGAAGAAACACTTTCACGCGGGCGAAGCCGCTGGCAGAGTCTAGTCTTCTAATATATAAATATCTCATATATAAAATAAATTAATTTAACCGTTCACACCAGCTAACACACATTATCACAATATCTTTCATTCCCCGTAGAACGTGGACCCGTATATTTTAAAATCTTAAAGCTTTTTTTGTCAATCAGTTCTTGTGACATGAAACTGTTTACAAATTAAAGTCACATTAAGCTGTTATGCCCAAAATTCATTTCTTTCGTCATATGTTAGAAACACCTGCAAAATCGACTAAGAAATCATTAGTTATCATCATAAATCATTGATGCCTATTTAAATAAATTAACTGCACTAACAAAAGCAGCTGCGGCGCGAACAACACAACACCTCTCTGTATTAGTTCTAACAATGTTGCTGTAATATCTACATCATAGATTGACATGACATCATTTTGTAAATGCTTTCGGAATTTCGGAAAGAGCCACTGCTCTTCAGGGACATGTGACAGCTACCATGTGCACTGGGTCCGCGTGGTGGATTACGGTCCTTTCCCTCTTTTCCTTTCCTTCTTCGAGTATACGGATGCACACAATCATTATTAAAGTTCTTCTGAAGATAAATCATGCTTATCTTAAACGATCTCTTGTTCTCTATAAGTCGAAAGACGATCCTTAAATCAACATTCTCAGAGACGATAACAGCGAGATTTACAGTCTCGAATTGCTGCATACCCCTGCAAGTCATGTACCGAAAAGTTAACTTTCTACAACGGCATTCATGTAGTACGGTAAAATATGAAGGCGTTGCGCAGACGCTGTAAAAAGTTAAGCACTAGCGCTAGTGATGTCAGACGAGTTCCGGGTGCTAGTGGCACCGGCAAGTGGCCGAGATAGCGCCAGCAAGACGCCAGGTGCAAGGTCGCACCGACGAGGAACAAAAATGTGACCTCATTAGTAGATACCTACTCGTCCATTATTTATTAGAATTCCGCTTTTAAAAGCTATAATTTAATCGCAATCCTGAGAACTCGATCCACCCAAATCTTAACACCTGAGTATTCGCGCTATCTATCCGATCCGGCCTGTTTTATGTGTATTTAAATTAGCATTGGATCATATATTCTAGATGTATATGGGGCAGGTATTACAGATCCTTAGGACAGATGAACACCTGGCTCCGCGTTCTTCATTATAGATATGTTGTTGTTTGACCTTACGCCATAAATTGGGGTATTAATTTAATCCTAAATGTTAACTTGGTATTATGGTAGTACTGCTTTTCATAATTATATTTGATTAGTTTTTGGAATAATTTACGGCAATATCTGTCGTCTTCCGTAACAAAAACCCGACAGGAACCTTCCTTCTTATAAAGATTCGCCACCATCATCATTTCAGCCGAAAGACGTCCACTGTTGGACATAGGCCAAGCGTCGTCATAACGACCGGTCCTGCGCCTCGCGTCCATCAGATTTCCGCGATCCTCACTAGGTCATCGGTACAACTTGTGGGAGGCCTTCCGCAGTTCCGCTACGCTGTGTATTTCGGTACGCTCCGTCTTCCGGTACGTGGCCGCCACACTAGAACCTTTGCTGAAAAGATTATATTGTGTTGAATATGGAAAAAAAGGGTGAAGTTAACCCTGTTTTCGAAGCCATACATAGATCATAGATCGCCTAAATAGACTCAATAGATTTAGGAAAAATTCTCTCACATGTCAGATGATTTCAGATTTTTTTCAGATTTTACAGAAACGAAAATGCCTTTACATTAATTTTGCATTTCTAAATCATAAAGCCAAGATATTCATCGGGAGTCTTAATCATCGCGTCATTTATAAGCGTATTATCAAGATGCAGTCGTCACCGAGTGCGCTACGTGCTCGTGAATGTAAAACATTCATACGTAAACACAAGTCTTGTTCTCATCTCGACCACATCCGCGTACAAATTGGACATTGGCACAGCTGAGGTAGCCACGAAAACACATTAAAGTTGCAAAATATTTTTATTGATAAACAAAATAGATACCAACAGCTGGCATAGATGAGATTCACGAAATATACATTTACATAATGAGTCGGGTTATTCCGAACAAGCACAGAACAGTTAGATGGCAAGGCCGTTGCGAACTGCTCCACGGTTATATGTTTCGTGTATTATTATACCTATTTGATTTAATTAATTGGTTTATTTCCGTGGTTGCTAAGGACTTCTTTATTTATAAGTTGTTTTTCTTTTTTCTGGGCTATTTTTAGAAAAGGATTCATGCCCTAAGGCTTGTCTACAACGGTGTCGTCGTTACGAGAAGACTAGGCATGCAGGCACTAACCGGCTTTACGAACGCTATCTGTGACTAGCTTTTACCTTGCAATAAATTATATACCTAACTCAGGAAATGTTCTAAGTATTTTAATAATATTTAAAATTGGGAATGGTAATTGGGACAATTACAATAACCAACTAAATGAAAACTATCACCAATAGGATATCATTAAAAAAATATTTTTTATTAGGTCATCATCATCATTATCATTTCAGCCGAAAGACGTCCACTGTTGGACATAGGCCTCCCCCAAGCGTCGCCACAACGACCGATCCTGTGCGTCTCGCATTCACCGCATTCCCGCAACTATCACCAGGTCGTCGCGACGACCGACGTGTCGGTCCACCTTGTGGGAGGCCTTCCAACGCTGCGTATTCCGGTGCGCGGTCACCACTCTAGAACTTTTTGGTCCCATCGACCATCCGTTCTACGAGCAATGTGCCCTGCCCACTGCCACTTAGGTTGGGCGATTCGTCGGGCTATATCGGTGACCTTGGTTCTCCTGCGGATATCTTCATTTCTGATGCGATCACGCAAGGAAACTCGGAGCATAGCCCTTTCCATTGCTTTTTGGGTGACTGTAAGCCTTCTGATGAGGCCCATTGTAAGCGACCATGTTTTAGTGCCATATGTAGGTAATCACTGGCAACACGCACTGGTTATAGACTTTCGTCTTGAGACACTGTGGTATTTTGGTCGAGAAGATACCGCGCAGCTTCCAGAACGCTGTCCAGCCGAGTCGGATTCGACGATTGATCTCTTTCTCAAAGTTAGACCTACCAAACTGGATTGTCTGTCCCAGGTAAATCTAATCGTCTACAACTTCGAGTGTAGAGTCTCCGATCATGATCGGAGTGGGTGCTACATGGTTATTTACCATGATTTTGGATTTGTCCATGTAATTAGGCATGTAATTTGTATTTTATAAAATGCGTTCGTTTTTTTTTTTGTAATATAAGAACCTAAAACGTTGCAGAATTTGCACACCTATATTTGAAAGTGGTATTGATACTACCTACATAATACTTCGCAGGTGGTGCAATATCACTAAAGCATCACTATCTCACTGACCTATCTATACGGCTCTTAAACTTTAATCGGGGAATTATTAACACTGATAACGATCTTGATACTTTACATTAAATTTATAAATATCTTTCAGTTCCTTGGGTATACCTAAAAAAAAGAAAAAGTAAACAGAAAAAGAACTGTCGTTTTCGTCGTTCGGTTTTACAAAAAATATTTTTTTTTAGGTGGGAAGGTCAACTAATGACAAATCTCGCTCTTAGGCGGAGCGAGAGATAGTGACAGACTTTTACTGACTAAAAACCCACTCCTGTTCCTTCTTTGCGTTCGTCCCAGGGCCCCGGGTTTTAATTTCACACAATCCGTGGGAAGGAATATAGGTGGGTTTTAGTCAGTAAGTCTGACTCGCCCTCTCGCTGCACTCAGGGCGAGATTTATTTGATGATTTCTCACCTCAAATAAAGTTATGAAGTGAGTAAACAGTTTATCGTAGTTTAATATTAAACAACATTATAAGATGGTAGGCATTTCTAAAAGCAATTACGGTCTTAACAACATGGTAACGGAGTTGCCATTACATTCATATCAGCTACGGAAACGTAAATGCAAATATAAATCGTACTTCATCGATTTATCGTAATCGATTAAAATAATGTTTGAAATTAGAAACTTGTTTTCGAAATCGAGATCTGAGAACTTAGAACGTACGGTGGTCGTTGGTAGTTGGTTTCAGTGAGTACAATGTGGTTTGACCAGCCTTGCAAGGCCGAATAATTCTGTAATTAGTTAATAAAGCAGGAATGTTCATAAAAACCAAAACACACAAACATGATAAATGGTATTTATAATGAGAAATAAGTACATTTGAAAATTGCTTAATGACTTCGAAAATATTTGCACACAGCATCAGTAAATATTATGTGCACTACGATAGCTTGTTTTTTTGGGTTGGAAATCATTAAAAAACTCCTCCCATTCTGGGTGGAGCGAGAGAGAGTGGCGGACTTTTACTGACTAAAACCCACATATGTTCCTTCAGTTACCCTTTACGGTAACTCTACCGAAATTTCCCGCACCCCCTCCTAAACTTAAGAAATAAATAGAAGTGCCTAATAACTGACTAGAACGCACCCGTGGTCCTTCAGTTGCCCCTTGCGTTCCTCAGTAAACTCTCCGAACAAACCCCGCAACCCTCACTAGAGTAGCCTACTGCTCATAACCATGTGTTTATTATCCCAAAATACTCAGAACCAACTAAGTGATAAGATCGTATCATAATTTCTATTCAAATTAAACGACAGTGCTACCGAGATACAGTATCACCATCGTGACTATCTCGGACCATTTGCGAAGTATTTATCACTTCTTAACAGTCACAATAAGCGGAATGCACGGAATAAATATCCCACAATTATTAGCTAGTGTCTGCGAACAGTGAACACGTGCAGGCTTCCAGTAAACAATTCGTTTTGATAGAGCCAGCCCACTAAATAATGAGAGACAGAATGCCCGCTTTCTTGTGCTTATGTGTTTCTAAGTAATGAGACACAGAATGCCCGCTCTCTTGTGCTTATGTGTTTCTAAGTAATGAGAGACAGAATGCCCGCTCTCTTGTTCTTACGTGATTCTAAGTAATGAGAGACAGAATGCCCGCTCTCTTGTGCTTTTGTGTTTCTAAGTAATGAGAGACAGAATGCCCGCTCTCCTTTGCTTATGTGTTTCTAAGTAATGAGAGACAGAATGCCCGCTCTCTTGTGCTCATGTGTTTCTAAGTAATGAGAGACAGAATGCCCGCTCTCTTGTTCTTACGTGTTTCTAAGTAATGAGAGACAGAATGCCCGCTCTCTTGTGCTTATGTGTTTCTAAGTAATGAGAGACAGAATGCCCGCTCTCTTGTGCTTACGTGTTTCTAAGTAATGAGAGACAGAATGCCCGCTCTCTTGTTCTTACGTGATTGTAAGTAATGAGAGACAGAATGCCCGCTCTCTTGTGCTTACGTGTTTCTAAGCTACTTTGTTAATTATCTACAGTACCTAAGGCTTTTTTCAGAGGTGGGATATCATCAAATAACTTTCCCCGCTCTGGGCGGAGCGAGAGAGTGTTTCTCATTTTTACTGACTAAAAATCCACCAGTATAGTTACCCTTTGCGTTCAAGGGTAACTTTTACGGAGATTTCCTCAGTCCCCCTCCATAACTTAAGCAATATGTAGATAGTAAGAGCGTGAGGGAGTTGGAGACTTTGACTAACTAAAACCCACCAGTCTTCCGTTTGTGTTTGACGGCCGCGGTAAATCTTTCGTTCATTCTGCTGTCTCCCCTTTCCATAACTTAATAAACATGTACATATAAAAAACTGTTTACAAAAAAAAATACTACAGACTTCAATGTAAAAAAAAACACTGAAAAGTTCAAAATAACTTTATTTTCGGAAGTCGGTGTTTCTATAATAGTTTTGTCTCTTCGTTATTTAACACCGACTTTCGAAACTAAAGTTATTTTGCACTTTTCAGTGTTTTTTTTACATTGAAGTCGGTTGTATTTTTTTTTTTTGTAAAAAGTTTTTTATTTTACACTTTTTAGTTATGGTACCACCACTAAAAAGTACCCCTCAGCCAAACTTAAATACCCTATAGCCAATTATTAGAAGATGCACTCGCATCTCATGACCACTCTAATAATCCCAAACACGGTTGGGTTACATTAATTTATTACAGAGTTCAGTTCGATATATTCCCCCACTTCTTTCAGTCAGTCATCGATTACACGTATAAACAAAGCAACTTTACTTGTTACGACGGTTCTGCTGTGATCCTGATGCATATCTTCGAACTTCATGATCAGATCATAAGAATATTTCTATGGGACCAACTCGGAAGCAAAACCATAAAAAAAAAATAATTCAAAATCGGTCCACAATTGACCGAGAAATCGGTAAACATACATAAAAATAAAATACATTCAGCCAAACATAGAACCTCCTCCTTTTTGAAGTCGGTTAAAAATGACTAAACTAAAAGCATTAAAATCTTAACTAAAATTAAAGATATCAGATAATGTATTTCTAAATTCTCTTCTAGCAAGAGCTACGAAGGTGTTACGAGAAATCTACAAAAAAAAAACATATTTTTCAGTCCAGTATTACTTGGACTGAAAAATAATGATTTTATTTTATTACATCATTTAGTTTACATGTAACGTTTGAAGTGAAGCTTCTGATTTCGTTTGTTATATATACCATCGTAGCTGCGCGGGCGCCGTGCTGCGGTTGCCGCTGTCTCTTGATCCTTGCCGGTGACAGCCATTGTAGTTTAATTATAATAACCAACACTTCCTGCAGTTGTTCAGATAAGCAGCAGTGCCCTGTTGATTAGCTGGAACTGATAATATTATATTTCGGTGCGGATTGTTTATAGAGTAATGTGACACAAAGAGGATGTCGCGTCGTGGTAACTTTTTCATCTGAAATCTGCATATTCCATCGCCTTCTTTATCTCTATCGGAGTCTGGTTTTCGCACTTAGTCCTACGGACCATTGTGCGTTGACCATGGCGACCAAAACCTTTGATGGGCTTATTCCAACCAGCCCACCTTAAAACTGATGGCTGATTTTTCAGGGGGTCTGTGAGGGATTCAGGGATCCTAAGGTTCGTATGCGAGTATCAGTGACACCTGTGCAGACAAGGAGCACATGCACAATTTATACTATAGCCTTATAATGTACCCACTGCTGGCACTCCTACTCTCTATAAGAGGGAATAAGCTGTAAACCACCACGCGGGTCCATTGCGGTTTGGTCCGACATCTGGCTGACAATAAACCATCCATTTGAATTTTCCCGCTAGGTATGTACTATGTAGTTATTACTCTCAGCACTCATCTTAAAACTCGGTCAAGAGGACAGTTTAACGGTAGCACAAGTATTGCACGAGTGATGTCCAGTGCCTCGTATTTACGCGATCCGATATTCGTTTCCGCAAATAGTTGCGCGGGCGCAGCTGTGCGCTTGTTTTGGCGCCATCCTGTCGAGAAACTTGACCTGCTTATTGTGCTAGAACGTGCACCTATGTGTTACATGCTCGATCTAGCCGGCGGAGAATAAATTCATTCATTTTTCAACTCCTACGAACAAAGTCTGGCCTTTTAATTGGGAATTGTTTGAATGGGGTTCAAATGTCAGTCTGGCAGTAGCTCTTCGTTCATGTAATTGTGTAATCTATTTTTGGCCGTTCCTTACATGTATTTGTAGCGAAACACATTTTCGGTTTCGAAGTTGATGGTAAAATTCCCGAACCTCTTTATTAGAAACATTTTGTGAGTCACACAATTTTACAAAGTCGTTCCATTTAAGGCCGAGCAGTTTGGAAACCAGTTTTTGAAGTCTAAGCGCTTCGGTCAGCACTTTGGGAATGCAACAAGAGAAAAAGTATTATGAACGAAAAAGTATAAAGTGCAGGGTCGATGGGCTGCTGTGGAAACAAAAGGCTTTGTTGGGTTCCACGTATCCAGCGCCGGTGTTGTGTTGCGGAATTCTATAACCAATCGAATGGATTGTTTGCTGAAATCTGATTAGCGCGTGTATGCTTTATTGGTCTGGAGTCGATTTGATTAGAAGTTTCGAAACCTGAATTCTAAATGTTTGTTTGGTCTTTACTGTGAATGCGATCCTTAATGTCTCGACGGGTATTTGATCTCGGCTACCTTTCGTAAATCGAACCTATAGAGAAGCTTGGGTTATAAAGTTTATAGTGTGGTGTTGTAAAAGGAACGTTAAATTAAAGTTTTGATTTCTGAATTTCAGTAGTGTGATGTCGAATGATGTGTCGAGGTTAACGAGTTGTTTTGTTGTTTCAACAAGCGTAGGTTTAACTACCCTTGCTTCAATCTAAATGAACTGCTTGAAGTTTTAACACATGCACCTAAATAGCACCTCATTCAAGTCGGAACAATTTCAGATATTATTGAATTCTTGACTTGGTTTGAGGTTTTCTCCGTACTTCGAGGTTGACCTACTCTTCTAGACTTCATTAGCAATTAACAGTCTACCTTTGACATTATTTAACACCAATAAAGTAGACGTAAATAAATTTACAAAGCGGTGATCAAGAGTTAATTGCGATGTGACTAATCAAGCAGGCTGTTGTATTTATGATAATTACTTAGAATATTCATAGGCTTAATTGTGAAACTGTGAGAATAATTTATACAAGAAATTCATTATAATTCTACACACTGAGCCATAGATTTACAACATTTAATGTTATTGTCACTCTGGCTGGCAAACTGGTAATTAAACTCAGCGCTAACAGTAACACTATCTTTATTAAGGTCTTATTGCATAAGCGAGCGTTCATAGAAACGCGTGATAGCGCACAATTAAGAGTAATCGCGTCGCAAGCGCAGCTCACAGCTGTTAGTAGGTATCGCAATAATATGAGATGAATGGGGAGCGGAGTGGCGCGGAGTCGGACGTGGCGCCTCGCGGGTTATCGCGGGTCAGCGCAGCTGCGCGAGCGCGATCAATGGACCGCAGCTGGCTTTGCACAACACACTCGCTAATATTCCATTGATATCTATTTGTCTGTTAGCTGTGTACTCGATACTAGCTTCCTGTTGTTCTCCAGTAGAAGATAATAACAGGATCTGCTTAACAGATAACCGGGTGACATCACTGTTCAGTGCAACATGCGTGCGTCTCAACTCTCAACTAAATATAGATATTATCGATACTATTACATCATTATGAAAATCAGTTCTTTTTAAAGTCAACACGAGTCGCTTGTTACAGCAACTTTAAACAATAAAGGTGTCATTCCGTGCACGTAGTCATGTAATATGTCAATTTGGAACAATGCGATGTTGTTAAAGCGCGGGTTCACATTTCTGCATGCGCGTGAGTTGCCCCGCTGCACAGTCCGGCGCCGGCGGCGCGGGCGTCGCGACCCGATAGCATTGCTGCGTATGTATAAATTTTTGCCGCCACCGTATTGGGCACAGCCACTTAGAATGAACAACAGCTCCTGTGTAAACGGAGCATGTATTGTTGAATCATCTGCGAATACGACACCCGCTCGTTATGTGTAGGTTTATGTTCTACTTGGAGATACTACGCTATAAAGATAGATAGGTATATAGCCATTCTTATACATAAAGATTAGAACGATATCGCTTTAGCAGCTCCACACGTACTTATAGGTCAATATGCTATTCTTCATCCTCCTTCCGTAAATAGGTTTTTGGAGTAGGTAACCATAATGTGCTCCAATGAAGCTAAACAAAATTTAAGACTTCAGGTTTACCCGAAGAAGCTCACCGTGCGTCGTCGGTCCGTTGTCCGAGCAGGCCTATTGGGTCGACAGCGTTACATTTTAGCTAAATTGGCGATACCAGCAAGGGCTGAGAGATTGTTCGAAAGAGACCGCTGCACTGAAACGCAAAGGGCAACTCAAAGAACACAGGTGGGTTTTAGTCGCTCTACCCGTCCCATAGTCATCAACATTTCACCCGAAAGACGTCCACTATTGGACATAGGCCTCCCCCAAGTGTCGCCATAACGGTCCTGTGCGTCTCGCATCCATCGGTCATCCCACGACCCTTACCAGGTCATCGGTCCACCTTGTGGGAGGCCTTCCAACGCTGCGTCTTCCGGTATGTGGTCGCTACTCCAGAACCTTTCGTCCCCATTGACCATCTGTTCTGCGAGCAATGTACCCTGCTCACTGCTACTTCAGTTTGGCGATTTTTCGGGCTATGTCGGTAACCTTGGTTCTCCTGCGGATATCTATATGCGGATGTCCCAAAGTAAAAGGAATTAATAGATCTTTTCGTGCTGATGAACTTGATTTTTTTTTCTGACCAATATTTAGCACAGCTTTGTTATTTGGCCTCATATAAATCTTGAAAGGTGTAGGTGGATTTGTCTCAATCAGTCTTTGCATTGAAGAATTGAGTGAATTAATACCAGCAATTTTTGTGTACCCAATGAATTCATTAACTAAATAAATATTTCTACAAAAAATCAACGTAACTATTCAACAAAAAATATTTGCTTTTCCTAAAGTAACTAACTATTTTGGTAAATGCATGAGAAAATATGTTACACCGGTGTTTAAGAATGAGCCGTCAGTTGAGACTGGTCATCTCTTAGCTGCCAATGGCTTAATTCAATTTCTATCGCTTGCCCGAATACAAATCCGCCTGACAACCCAACCTCCCAGAGACGGTGGGATGAACCGCTCTGCAAAGTAGTCCAGAAAAACCTCATCCTAACATCTGCTACTACTGCGGAGCGTGCGCGCCTCCTGGCTGTGGGAAATTGGGAGTCTGGTCTTTGGCTTCACGCACTGCCGTCGTCGAATATTGGCACCTTATTCGACGATACTACTTTCCGCCTAGCTGTTGCCCTACGCATAGGCGCTCCTTGCTGTTCCCCTCATCGCTGCCACTGTGGCGAAGTTGTCAACAGCCTTGGTCACCACGGCCTGTCATGCAGTCGAAGCGCGGGACGGATAGCACGGCACGCGAATATTAACGACATCATCCGACGAGCCCTTGTCACCGTCGGTGTTCCGGCTGTTTTGGAACCTCATGGCCTGGCACGCGACGATGGTAAGAGACCGGAGGGTATGTCCTTATTTCCGTGGAAGATGGGTAGGCCTTTAGTGTGGGACGCTACCTGTGTCGACACTCTTGCGCCATCCCATCTTCCTAGCTTTTCGTGCTGTGCTGGTGCCGCCGCTGCGGCTGCGGAGAACCTCAAGCGGCGGAAATATAACAACCTCGTCGGTAGTTATATTTTTGAGCCGTTTGGGGTTGAATCTCTTGGGCCGTGGGGTCCGAGTGCTCATAAGCTTTTCAAAGAATTATCCAAACGCTTAGTTGACACTTCGCGTGACCCAAGGGCTGGCTTTTACCTCGGTCAGAGATTAAGCATTGCCATACAACGTGGCAATGCCGCCAGCCTTTTGGGCACACTTCCAGTCGACAGCGATGCGGAGGAATTTTATGACGCCATATTTTAGCTAGTAGTTTTTGCTTTTAGTGTATATATATAGTTTTAATTAGTTAAGTGTTTTTACTGACAAGTCATTTATATAAAACAAAATAAACTCAATTTATTAGATTTCTATCTTTTAACTAGTTTCATTTTTTATTATTTATCTACATTGTGCTCACATAATAGAAGCAACAAGAAATATGTAACCAAGATTATATGTAAGTCACAATATAATTTAAAAGAGTGTCCATGAAGTTTCTTGCACGTTCTTCTCCATAGAGATCTACGCTTTGGAACGTGCTATTTAGCTTTACTTTTTTCTTTGGACTGACCTACATTTGACTATTCAAATGTGCCTGTAAATGGTCTATTTGAAATAAATACTTCTGACTTTGACTTTGAGCTATCCCCAAACTTAATATTATTTGCTAAAAAATATCAACTTAAAATCCAAAAAAAACATTAACTGTCACAGTGTCCGTAACCATGTGTATTATGTAACAAGTATTAGTAAACACATTTTGCATCCATGATGAACACTTGAACAGTGAAAATTGTCCATGGATGTAGAATGTGTGATTGTTTGATTTCATATATCGGGTATTTTATGTTGTCCCAACAAAATTTGTAAAAATGTGAAACGAGAACCACTACCGAAAAACTGTTTTGCAGTTTGGCAGAATTTAAGAATAAATAATGAAAGTAAATTTCGAATAAACTAAAAAATAATAATTAAATCGCTATCGCATCGCTTTATCGTACACTGTGCAACCGATCCTGAATATTTTGCTGACACCTCTTGTTTTATTTAGTGCAGCATTATCGCTGTTGAATATTTCATTATTTACAGAAATTGCGATTTTAAATACGACGACATTATGGGTGGGCACGCACATGATGAAGTTATGGACGTGGTTCTTACGGCTTCAGATATAATAGTGCTCATAATACTTGTGATTATACTCTTCCTGGCGGGAATATATCTTCTGAAGCGGCTACGAAGGCAATGTATCAAGTGCATCCAGAAGGAGATACAGAAGGAGATGGACTCTGCTGCGGCCGCTGCGCAAACTGTGAAAGTGGTTAACCTGTAAAGTTAAAATAATAAAATAATTTAATATATAGCTCAGTAAGTTTTATTTGTGTTTTGTTTCTATTCATATTATTGTCATCTAATAAGGTAACAGTTTTAGAGAATCATTTCATAGTCTACCACAATGATTTATAATGAATGCGTTTTCATAGAAATTGTAGGACAAAAATCGTTCTAACGATATAACAAACGCAAACAATTTCGTTTTTTTTTCTTATCGCGCTCCACACTTTACTTTTCACAGAATTTCTCCTGTATCGTGCCATGCCAACTAATCTAATATATAAAAATCTCGTGTCACAGTGTTTGTTTTAGAATTACTCCAAAACCACTTGACAGATTTTTATGAAAGTTTTTGTGTATGCTTGGTAGGTCTGAGAATAGGCTTTAGGTTGTAGGCTACTTTTTAAACTCCTAACCGGGACCCAGGGCCCAGCAGGGCCGATGGCCCTCTAGGACCGCGGGGATTTTCTGATAAGGAAACCCGTAGTCCTAAAACGCAAAGGGTAACTGGACTCAGGTGTGGTTTTAGTCAGTAAAAGTCTGACACGCCCTCTCGCTCTACCCAGACCGGGAGAAGTCATAGGATGACTTCCTTAAATTATATAATATACCATAAATAAAATACCTACCTTAAAAAAACCTACCCCGTTTTTTTTTTTGATAATTTAATTTAAATATCAGAACTACGTTTGCCGAGTCAGCTCGTTTTATTGACACGCACAAAGTTCAACCAGTACGAAATAAAAAAGTAAATTTAGCTAAGTTTAGTTTACTTAAAACCTACGAGTATTTATGAAAGGCAGCAATTTTAAAAGATTTATAGGCTGATGATGGATTTTGTTTATGCCTTGTTTTAATGGATGCTAAAATTCTAATAAAATACACTTATACCATGTGTTGGACTCACGCGCCGTATGCCAGGGCCAGGGTCATGTCATATGGCCCATATCACACAATTGTTGAACGACAAGAGTTGGTTTTGAATAACAATAAAGACAATATTAGGGCGTGCTATACGATGTTACACCTTTTCAAGTCATGTAATGCACTCGGTTTTATAGTCCCGATTCCCAATTGCTATTACAATTGCAAACCATTTTTCCACGTAGTCAGTTGATGAAATAAGCAAGTAGGTATGGTGGTGCACTTTACCTATTTGTCTATGTGGTATTTTACAATAGATATGACGTAGCTTATTATGAATGGCTCTGAATGAGTGATACAGGTACCTACTACAAATTGTGAAGGTAATCAAAACATAGAACTGAAAATAAGACCTAGATACTACTACGGACTATACATTTCATTGTGAATTGCAAATGAAAAAAAATACTATAATAAATAAATGAATATGATCATTATTTGGACCTGAACAGTTAACCATTATACTAAATACAATGCAATAACCAACAATAACAGTAAACAGTAACAATGGAGATTGCGCGATGCGGCGCATGCGCAGATGTCATAAGCGCTCCCGAGTACACCTGGAGGTCAACGGTACTAGGTTAATATTGACATATATTCGTGGGTTCCGTACCAAATTAGAAAAAAGGAACCCTAATGGTGCATCTGTCTGCCCGTCTGTCACAGCTGCTTATTAGTAACTTTGATAATAAGAATTGAAACAATCCGCAAAGGGAAAGTGACGTTAACAACGTTTGACGTCAGCGAAAATATTGTTCAATTAGCAAAAAGAAATTGGCAATTAAAAATAATTTTAGGTGAAGTAGAGTGGAGTAGTATCTACCATTTTTGTTGATGTATATTAATATACATCAAATCGTAAAACTATTATGTAGGAAATTACGACGTCTATCACGAATCACACTAATATTATAAAGGCGAAAGGGTGTGACGGGTCTATATTTGTGTTTGTTAGTTTTTCACAAGCGGCTGAACGAATTTCAATGAAACATGGTAAACGGATAGACCATATCCTGGAATAGCACATAGGATATATTTTATCATATTGTATATTTACATCGTGAGGAAACCGGCATGTCCTGGAACCAAAAATACGAAGACATGTGACATTCACCAAACCACACTGGGCCCGCGTGATGGATTACGGCCCATTCCCTCTCCTAGAGAGAGGAGGCCTGAGTCCCAGCAGAGAAAAAATTAAAAAAAGGCTGATTATGCTTATGCTTATTATATGTTTCCTTGGGATAATTTTCTACTATCACGCAGGCGACGCCACTGGCAGCAGCTTGTTTACTCATTAACCTATCATCAGGTCATCAGAGACCCAGCACAGAATGCCCTAATAAAACATCGCTACACAGTCAAAACCGCGAGAAAAAGTAACTAATAAAAATCTTTCAGCGCATTCAATGATCGTAACAACAAAAATCGATGTCAGCACCAACGTATTTTAGCATCTGTCGGTAGCAGCCGCCGGTGACATGTGTGACTAAAACAACCCCTGTAGATGAGGGGCGAGAGTTCTTCCATCAGGCCACCAGGTGAGCCAGCAACTGTGCATATGTAGCCACGCAGCCACGTGTGGGGAACCCCTCTACAGGTGCCCACATCAATGGCCCATTGTCAGCCACTCCATTGACAAATGTTTGGCATTTGGCGCGCAATTTTGGCGGGATTACGGCGTGCACAAAGGGTTGTTTACCCTGTCGGGTCAACGAGGTTTGGTTGTCTGTTGACGAGGAGATATTGCTTACAAACTTTGTATATGCCACTTGTGGGCTCTTCACGATCTGTTGTAGGGTGTGGAATTAAGTTTTTCAAAACACCAATAATAGGTCAGCTTATTTATTCCTTTTCAACCGACTTCAAAAAAAGAGGAGGTTCTCAATTCGGTTGTATGTTTTTTACCTCATGAACTCCGTAGTTTATGGACTGATTTGCAATTATTATTTTTTTACCTAAAAGGATATGCTGCGTAAAAAGTTTTTTTATTAATTAAAAACGTCTTTTCACATTTTTTTTTGCTTATTGAACTTTACAAACCCTACAATGCAAATTTATTTTTTCAAGAAACAGTTCTTTCTTATAAACATTGTTCATTTGTCCCCTAACCCAACTGGCACGATTCCCATGATTAAGATTCCTTAAGGAACCCTCGCACAGGTGGCCATTGATTAAGGTCAAGGTGTTCCCATCGAGACGGGTCGCTGACCACGTCTGCACAGACCGACAGACCATGGATGGCCGTTACTATTTAATATGCGTAGATTTTTTCGTCTCAATTCAAAGTGGACAGGCAAACAATTGTGCATCCGGTTACTATTAGGTTCTTTGCTTCTGTGAAAAGATCGCCTGATTTCTTATGCACCCCTAGTACATAAGATATTGCATTTTTTTTTTGCTATTCCGTAGCTTACCGTGTTACTATACAAAATCGTACATTTCATAACATTACTAAATTGATTTAAAATGCTATTTTTATTTTATCGTTTCTGTATTTTCCTCTTTGCATGTATTTGACTTCTTCGGTCAATTTATTAACTGAATCTGCACTTAGAATATTATAAAAAGGTATTTGTAAGTTTATATAGGGTGACTGGTAATTAGTGTACGATACTTAAACACGTGATTGTGCTCATGATAACAAACAATTTTTATTATGGGAACAAAGCCAAAATCGCGAAAAAAATATCAGCTGTTCAGTACATTAGGCAAACATAAATGTACTGAACAGCTGATTTTTTTTTCGCGATTTCAGGTTTGTTCCCATAGTAAAAGTTGTTGGTTATCATGAGCACAATCACGTTTAAGTATCGTACACTAATTACCAGTCACCCTATTATAGGGGGTAATTTCTGAAACTACTGAATCGATTCTAAAATTCTTTGACTTATATGTAACTGCACTATCCCTGAGTGCAATAGGCTTATAATACATTATCTTCCCTTGGGACGATTGTCCATTTTCACGCGGCCAAAGTCGCAGGCAAAAGCTAGTTAGACATAATAACACAGCTTAATTTCCTATTAGACCCCCGTTAAGACTAATACAGTAACAATACAAGGCACGCATCACAACGACACATATCCTGCGCAGGATTACCAACCGGTCACCGTCGCCGGCGCAGTCGCAGTCGCCACAACGACTACTTCCTCATTAGCAACCAGTAATAGCTGCTTCCGCTACATCGTACGACAAAGAACTGAGTTTACATGGTCAGAGCTCTTATTATTTTAACTTTGTTATCAGTACATCTATTATATCTTGTTTAAGAAGATCTTGTCCAAATTCTCGAGAATTATCATCCAAACGTGCACAAAAGTAGTGGCGGCGGTAGATCCTCTTTCGTCAATACCTCTTTAGAGAGTTTAGACCTGACACATTATAAGTTACAATAAATAATGAGTTTAAAAAAAACTTTTTACAAAAAAAATACAACCGACTTCAATGTAAAAAAACACTGAAAAGTGCAAAATAACTTTAATTTCGGAAGTCGGTGTTTCTATAATAGTTTTGTCTCTTCGTTATTCAACACCGACTTCCGAAATTAAAGTTATTTTGCACTTTTCAGTGTTTTTTTACATTGAAGTCGGTTGTATTTTTTTTGTAAAAAGTTTTTTATTTTTCACTTTTTAGTTATGGTACCACCACTAAAAAGTACCCCTCAGCCATATTTAAATACCTTATAGCCAGAGTGCATCTTATGACAATTCTAATAATACCAAACACGGTTAGATTAAATTAATTTATTACAGAGTTCCGGTGCCTAATTTCAGGCTTCATCATCAGATCAGTTCGATATATTACCCCTCTTCTTTCAGTCAGTCATCGACTACACGTATAAACAAAGCAATTTTACTTGTTACGACAGTTCTGCTGTGATCCCATGAGGAGTTCTGTTACATATCTACGAAGTTCATGATCAGATCATAACAATATTTCTATGGGACCAACTTGGAAGCATAACCTTTCAATCAAAAAAAAAATTTTCAAAATCGGTCCACAATTGACCGAGAAATCGGTGAACATACATAAAAAAAATAAATAAAAAACATACATTCAACCGAACATATAACCTCCTCCTTTTTGAAGTCGGTTAAAAAAAAAGAATATGGTCAGATGAGATTAGGAGCGAGAATTTTTTTATGTTAATGTCAAAGAGTAATTTAATAAGAATAAATTGCATAGTTTATCTAAGTTTATCTAGGACGTTACTTTATTTTTTTTTTATTATTAATGATAGGCTCGCGTTTGACCACCATCTCACCTGATGGTAAGCGATGATGTGGTCGACGATGGAGCACGCTTGCCTAGAAGTAGCCTATTCACTCTTGATTTAAAGAGCCCTAGGTTGTAGCTATCAGCTACTGACACTCCGTGCTCGGAAAGTACATAAAGCCTTTGGTCCCGGTTGTCATTCGTACATCTTTGACAATCGTTACAGGTAGTCAGACGCCAGAAAGTCTGACCATCAGACTATCCAAGGAGTATCATGTTGCCCAGTAACTGGGTTGTGGAGGTCTGATAGGCAGACGCTCCATGTAAAACACGGGTATTCAGCCGCATCCGGTAAGACTGGAAGCTGACTCCAATCTAGTTGGGAAAAGGCTGGGGTGCTGATTTTAACGAGCATAAGCCTATTTATTATCTCTGACTTTCATAATACAACCGGCCTCCTTGGAGATTTAAAAAGTTATGTTATTTTATGAAAATAAACACTATTCGTATTTAGAAGAGGAAATTTTTCGACAAGTGAAGGTTATTAAGAAGGAATTAACACTGTATGGATCTTTTTGTGTCCGATATATAATAAATTCTATTCTACTTTTCATCCTGGCGTAAATACACCTTTATTTACTAAGGCCTGAAACTGCGTAAAGCGGGTGCCCGCGCGGTTCCATACAAAAGTGCCCGCGCGGGTCCCCGCAACGGAGCTCTTTTGTAGGGAACCGCGCGGGCGCCCGCTCTACGCAGTTTCAGCCCTAAGTTACATCCCAGTGTAGCAATTTTCTTCAAAGTTTAATATCTATGCAATATTAATCGGCGCTCTTTTCTATTTATATGTATTAACCAAATTGTTCACAATAAACACGTTTCCAAACTGCAAAATAAGGTTACATGCCAAATAAGAACACACAAAGTAATTAAAATGTGGGTTTTACAATCCATCAAGTTCATATTCGGAGTTCGTTAATTTGGTTATAACTTAGACGCCAATCAAAATGGCAGAGTGCCCTTATACGATATAATATACTTTGGTATAAAAGTGGTAACATAAATGCCATATTAACTTCTGCTTGCGGCATCGCCCGCGTGGAGTGTTATATTATAGCAAGGTAGCTTACTACTGAGATCAAAATTATCCTTAGTCCAAAACCAGGTCTATACGTGAGACAAGTTTTACAAAAATCCATTTAGTACTTTAGATGCTAAAACGTAACCGTCAGAATCAGAAATACTTTCGCATTTATTTAAATTATCAGTATGAAGTATGGATATGGTGGTATGTGTTTCGTAATACGCTATTAACAATGACCTCAATCGTTAGAAATTTACGTAATAATAACAACACTGCTTTTACATCGAAACGATTTACGATCAGAGAGCGCGCGTGACCGCAGGACTCGGGAGTCGTGAGCCAGGTGCGCGCGCGCAGCGACACCTAATTGGCGCATACCGAGACGCCTTCGTGTAATTGGACGTCATTTACAGAAATTGTTCGTTGATTGGCCGATATAAATGTCATGTGAACCTCTACACTGGCCGTTAAGAAATTCATATTCGAAATTGATTTAGTTCTGAAGAAATCAAACAAATAATACAGATGTATTTTTTTTTGGTTTGTAGAGGTCATCTCTACTTTACCCCGAAAATGCCATATTGCTTTGGGAGGCCTAACGGGAGCAAAGTCGACATTAAAGTAAATAGGTATTAAAGCTATGTAGCATTGCATAACAGCCTTATAAAGTTCTAGGACTCAGGCCTCCTATTGTAGGGACTTCGTTAAGCGATTTATGATAGCACCCTTAAAAACAGTTGGAGAAAATCAGTTGGTGTTTAGACACCGTGGTTCCTGTGATTCACTTTTTCAACTCTCGCCGGTCATTCACCAAAGCGCATCAGAGCGAAACCAAGAATTATGAATAAAAAGGTGCGTTGAGGAATCACGCTGTGTAGACACCCTAGTCGGAGGAAACGACCAGGAGATAATCACGGTAAGGAGTCCGTCGGTAATGTACGTAGCAATTGGGCGAAGACATCTGTACACACGTACCTACTGAGGTAGTGTGTGGTCACCCTTCGCAGGAAGTTCAATTTGTATGATTACTGATGTCGTGAGCGAGATTTACTCTGCCCCGTAAGTGCATATTACATCTCATTGTTCCTCTTGTAATTTAATTTCGAGAAATGGTTTTGAATGTGGTTAGTTACCTGTAGGTAATTGAGTTATTTTAAAATCAGTATGTGTTTTGTGTAATTTCTGAGCAAAAGATCACGAGCTGCACATACTGTTTATAAGGCACATACACTAGCAGCTAACCATTAACGGCAATACTGAGTAATTACGAGGACAATCCAAATCTATTGATTTTAATTTTATAGCGTACTTAGATGTCATTTCGATTGGAATGAGCCTAGAACAATACAAATTTTCAATTAAAACACAGAGAAATACCGTGAGGAAACCGGCATGTCTTAGAACCAAAAATTGGAAGACATTATGTGACATCCATCAAGCGGCGCTGTGGCTGCTTGGTGGATTACGGCCCATTCCCTCTCCTAGAGAGGAGGCCAGCCCCCCTAGCCAAGTTACGATCTTTTCGTTTGCATCGAACGCCTCGAGTAGGCCACGCCTCCGATTCCTTTGTTCTGACGTCATCTCAACGCTCAGTCACGTGATCAGAACTAAAGAATCGGAGGCGTGGCCTACTCGAGGCGTTCGGCGCGAACGAAACGATTGTAACTTGGGTAGGGGGGCTGAGCCTCAGCAATTGGAACATCATAAGGCTGATTATGCTAAACTATATGATAACATAACTTCTATAGCTATTACACGCCTTTACATTTATAGGTAGATACTTAACAGGTAGATAGGCAAGAAAGGACTCCATGCTATTAAAAAAAATATTCTCCACATACACGCAATCCGTACATAACCATAAAGGTCACCACAATTACTATCCTTATAACTAGCACCTTACAATCACAAGAAAAAAAAAAAAACAGAAATCTATTTGTAAAAGCAACCTCACAAGGAACTGCGGTCAGTGCTCACAACGACTTGAAGCATAACGCACCCTTCCAAGTCGGTCACGGGGTGGGCACAGTGATTGCTATGCTCCTTGCACTCCTGCTAGTGCTGCTTCGATGCACATCTGCCAGCAGTGCCAGCTCAGACGGAACTAAAGGTAGATTGTAACCGACGATGATTTCATTGCCCTTATTATTGTCTGATGACACTTTATATATTTATGTCTTTCTAAGTTTATGTGATGTGTGTTATCAGAGAAATACGAAATGAAACATTTATGACTTAAATTCTATCAAGATTTTTGATCAGAATATGTAATTCACATTATTTCCCAAACTTCTAAGGTTCTTAAGAACCCAGTTACAAAAACCCACACAAAACAATTTTATTGTGGCTATGATGTGGTCTCACTATTTCAGTGGTCAGGTCAGATTCCACCGATGTTCACTCGTACACAACGATAGTATTCATATACCACGCCTGGATACACATTAGTTAGTATTCCCACATTTCCCACGGCCTTGTTTTGGTTAAATAGAAGGATATCCTCTATCCACCTGACCGTAACATCGACTCCTCAAAATGCTCGATTTGTGGCACCATTCAACCATGAAATTGCCTTGTTATCTATAAATTATCCCACAAAAATGAAGCCACTTGTTTTATTTTTCAATTAAATAAGAATCATATTTTACTACCGATTTTTCAGACTGCGTTGTAACATAAAAGAAAACACTGTGTGACACCTGTTCCTAGCTACGATGCAGCATTTAAATCGTAGCTGTTGTTGGTGGTTGAAGGCGTATTAGGTTAGGATGGATCATAACAGGTATGAGGAGGCTTGTAGCCTCAACAAATGTGGTCGAATAACAGTAAGTGAATGGTACTAAGTTCAAAAAGCTATTGTTATAATTTGACATTATTTATAGGCTCACGCTTGACCACTATTTCAATTGATGGTAAGCGATGATTTGGTCGACGATGGAGCACGCTTGTCTTGAAGTAACCTGTTCACTCTTGACTTAAAGATCCCTAGGTTGTAGCTATCAGGATACACAGACTCCAGCAGTTAGTTCCACTCGGTTCCACTCCTTAACTGTACGTATTTCGCGTTTAACCACGTTTAATTTATTTAAACTTTAGATAGATGCTTCAAATGCCTGTTCAAACATCGTTACAATTACAATCAAGCCACATAAAAGTAAAAAGCCCACCAAAAGTTAAACATGATCTGCTGTAATTCGTAACACACATGTTTTTCCGCCGTTAAAACTGTTCGATCGGACGTCAGACCGAGTAAATGTATTTTCAGAACAAATAAATAGTGTTTAAACTGTGAAGCTATGGAAATTAAGCGTGGACGCATGGCTGTGCGCCGTGGAAATCGTTTGTACTAAGTTCCAAGCGTGTATTAATAGTGGAGGTAACAATACACAGATTGCGTTTGCGGGCACTGCGTGTGGCCGAAGCTTTATTCTTGAGATGAAGACCAAAGGCTATTGTGAATGTTCGTGATGTTTATAGCCTTTTCCATTGTTTGTGTCTTTTATAGGTAACATGAGAAATTTGCATAGCTGACGCACCTTTAAACGCCGATTAAACGTTGAAGGAAATCCAGAAGACTGTTATTATAAAAATCTGTGCGAAATTCTTGTGATAAAGTTATAATTTGAATACTTTATAATCGTTTACGCGAAATTTTGGACGTCGTTACATCAATACGATCAACGCACTAATAACATACGGTATCAGGTACACAATATTTATAACACGATTGCTCAAAGTTAGCGGCGGCCATTAAAATCACGTTATAAGGTAATTACTCGAGTCTAGAGGTATTTGTACTTAAATGAGTTCGTGATGTGAGACATTAATCTTGTTGCAGAAGTTTGGGCAACTGCGGTGTGAAAAGTATTAATCGTGATGGTTATTTTGTGTTCCTAATCGACTGTTGGAGTAATTAGATTTGGTCGTAATGGTGGATTCCTAAAACAGCATTTTCAAAGCCTAAAATGTGGTGTCTAAGCCATTATTTGTAAGGCTAAGCCTTAAGGCCCGGCTGTGCAACACTGGGATGCCATGGCGGTGCTGCCATTTTAAACAGCCAAGAAAATGCTTGCAGCTTTATGGTGTGTACTTCATCTGGCCACTATTTCATATTTCACGCAGTCAACAATACATTTTTTTTGACGTCATCACCTGGCAACGCCGTCATAGAGTCATAGTGTCTTATTATAGGGGGTTAAATATAATGACCACCATAAAATGCTTTGATACCCTCTTCCTTCTTTTACCAAAATATATATACTTGACACCAGAAAAATAAAGTCTAAAATTACAATAGTACTAGCTATTTTAGTCACGACTGCACTTCAAATTGTATTCGAACACCAAATGTAGTAAATGATCACCAAATCTTAGCGAGCAAATTACTGCGCTATTTCTGCCGGTATACCGTCGTTTTCCCGAATTTGACATTGGGTATGTAACGGTTGTTATATCAGAAGAAACTGGATGCAATCGGGACTTTAGGGCACTCCAACTCGGTAGGTATCTATTTTTTTATAAACCACACAGAAGTAGGAGCCCCGCCAAGCGGGGCTCCGTCAACCAAGCCCACCATCAACCATGCATAGAATTTTGGTGATCATTTACTACTTTTGGGTTAACAATGATTTATTTGGAGTCATTTTGCTTAAATAGGAAAGCGAGATGTTAAAACTTTGGTTATAATTTTACATTAAAGTGCTGGTTTAATTTTGGTGATCATTTACTATTTCTGTCTGTTATATGTTACTATATCTGGTGGTAAGTTAAACATAAGCCTTATTATAGTGAGGCACGGCCCTTAGACTGAACTTCATAATAGCTTTTAGGGTTCCGTACCTCAAAAGGAAAAAACGGAACCCTTATAGGATCACTTTATGGTCCGTCCGTTTGTCTGTCTATCGGTCTGTCAAGACCCTTTATCACAGGAACGCCTGGAGGTATCGAGTTGAAATTAAAACCATATACTCACGTCTGCAGTCCCTCAAAGCTGTGATGAAATCAAAATTCTAAGTTAACGAACAAAAAAGATACGGCCGTTTATGTCGCAAAACACGTATATTTCGACACTCTCAGGAAATCAAAATTCATAGTTTACTTCCCGTCGACCCAGAATCCTGAAATTTGGCATAAAGCAAGGTCTTATAGCACAGGTATAGGAATGCAACTGTAGGGGCCTAGCAGGGTCGAAGCCTACTGGGGCCAAGGGTCTGATTCTGAAAGGAAGACTCGGCCCTGGTACGAAAGGCAATGAAGGAACAGGAGTGGGTTTTTAGTCAGTAAAAGTCTGACACTATCTCCCGCCCCGCCCAAGGGCGGGGGATGTCATAAGATGATTTTCCCACCGAAAAAAAAAAAAAAAACAGGTATAGGAATAAATCTGAAAACTGTAAATTTTTTGTTACGTCACATCAAAAAGAAAATTTCGATTCGGAAAAATCTTCGAGACTCCATTCGGAAATTGAACCATTTACATAATTATTTACAGTTGTATAGGTTGTACGGAACCCTCAGGACGCGAGTCTGACTCGCACTTGCCCAGTTTTTTTTTAGGAATAAACCTTCTCAAGTTATAATTATAACTAGTAATCACTTGACAAGTATTCCAAGAAAACCCATGTAGGTGGGAAAACAATTAAGCGCTCAAGTTCGATCAGTAATTATAAGATAATTCTCGCAATAAATTCTATTTGTCATAATGGCGGTATAGGTATTTCATGGCACCAGGATCGGATATTTTAACGAGATGAATCACGGTAAATAACGTTAAGACGATTCCTGCTGGACCTGATATGTAAGTAACTTTCTTGTGTATGATGTAGGGTGACCAACTTTGTGGGCAATACCTACACAGCCGAACATCACACTAATATTATAAAGGCAAAGTTAGTTTGTATAGTTCGTAAATTCTTCACGCTTGAACAGCTGAACGGATTTGGATGGAATTTGGCACACGGTTAGATTATGTGCTGGAATATCATAAGACTATTTTGGAGTATGTTGTCTTGGGAATTTTTTGTACTTTATGTGAGGAAAGCCGCTGGCAGCAGCTAGTCATCAAAACAGATGAAATTTTCTTATTGAGAATTAGACACCTAGGTAGGCTCAGTGCTGGTTGATGGATGTCTTATGTCTTCGAATTGTCTTTATCACCCTCGTGTTTTTTTTTAATTTATCACAACAAGGGCTTTTTTCTTCCCCATTTCGTCACGGTCAACGGTGATTATTTTTTTTTTTAAAGTAAAGAGGGCAGATTTTTAAGGTTTTAATATTTAATGAAAATTTAAATTGTGTTTATGAACAGAAAATCATGAATAAATAAGATTATTTACACAATAATTCTTTATTATCAACAAATTATCAATTATCTGTGTTCTAAATACAAAAATATTTTAATTTCTATTTTTAATATTAAGTAGGATGTATAGCGGTTTGATACCTTTGCTTCTTCTTCAACCAGCAAAGGTAAAGCGCGGGAAAAAAGTCTAATAAATATTATTTTTTATTTGTGTTATTTGTGAAAAAAATGTTGAATTTAAGATTTGAAGAGAATTCTTTAGATGGTACACCGCCGCCGCCAGATATTGTGATTAAGGTAAAAAATACTCGCGATAGCCTGCTGCCATCTAAATCAAAACTAAAATGTATGGCAACTTTGGAAAATTTTCTTCATTACAAAATGAACAAAAATGCGTTGTAATTTTCAGAGAAAGTATTTCTTCGTAAGTGTATTGAAAAACGTCGTTTGACACACGTGCAAATTAGTCACTGCAGCCCTCGGCTCCTTAACAGACTCGCCTACGGCTCGTGCGAATTCCGCCTCGGTCGCAATGACAATCTTTCTGCACTTTTATCAAAATGTACTATTTCAATACACTTACTCGAAAACTCGCTCTTATCTCTACCGCTATATGCACGTTTTTTCCTGTTTTTCGCACTAATGCAAACTTTTTCCACTTGTATCAAAACGTGCAATAAAGGGAGTCATAGTCTCTACATAGTATAAAACAAAGTCGCTTTCCACATTTGTTTGCTTCTCCACTAACACTTACAACATGGAATGGATTTTGATAAGGTTTTCACTAGTTATTAATTTAAGGCTTGTTGTGTCCCACTATAGACCAAAGACCTCCTTTCCATTCTTCCACTTTTCTCTGTCCCTACCTACTTCTGGCCAATCCTTTAGGTAGCAGTCCAACTCGTCAAGCCATCTTCCTTCTAGGTCTACTCTTGTCCGCGTCGCCAGTTCTTACTGACGACGCGGATAGGAGTTGTTCGAAATCCAGCCAGTGGTTGCCTTCGTTCAATTTTGTTGTGACATGCGGCAAATATGGCCTGCTCCTATGTCCTTTAGTTTGGCAGTTGAGTTGAATAATTTTATTAATAAGCAATATCTAAACGGGGAAGGTTTGTGTCTATGATTTACATTCGTGCAAAGCTGTGGTGGGCCACTAGAACTGGTTCCTTCATATTCACATCAATGTAGGCGCCACTTTACCTACGCGCCTTCCTAAAGCTTGTTTCTTCCCATATCCTTGGTTCTGCCGTCAAGTGATGTTTTTTATTATTTCATTTATTTATTGCTATATACTTTTAATTTATATTTTTAAATATTTGAATAAAAATATTAAAAAAAACATTTAAAAATATAAAAAATATTATTATTATTAATAGTCTTGCGCTTGACCACTATATCACCTGATGGTAAGCTGTATGATGGGATCAATGATGAAACATGCTTGCCTATAAGTAACCTATTCGCTCTTGACTCTTGACCTGGGGGAGGTTGTAGCTATCAGGAAACATGGATCCGGCAGGCAATTCCACTTTTTAGCTGTACGCACAATGAATGTGTTCCCAATACGTTTAGTGCGTATGGATGGGAAATCCACCATGTGTTGGATGGATGTTTTTTTGGGTTGCGTACCTCAAAAGGAAAAAACGGAACCCCTATAACCTCACTTTGTTGTCTGTCTGTCTGTCTGTCAAGACCCTTTAATAATAATAATAATAATAATAATAATTTGTTTATTTGTACTACAATTTAAATAAATTAGTACACAGTTACTTATTACTTATGTTGTACATAATAGCAAATTTAAAATGCGAACTGCTGCCTCCTAAACTAGGCCAAAAGCCTGTGTTTTAGGAGCCAATGTTCCTCCAGAAATAATTAGATTATAACAGACAACATTGCAAGTAGGTGTTAGTTATAAAATAAAATCATAATACAATACAATAAATTATTTAAATTGATTATAAAAATTATTATTAGGATTAGTTTAAGTAAATGATTAAATTAGATTAAATTAAATTAATAAAACATTTTATATACACAATCTAGAAAAAATAATTAAACAATTGAATAAAAAAATTAACATCAGTCTTTAAGAGATGACTGTAATAAGATTTTCGGTTTCGTCGTACGTTAACTTCTGCAGCCATTTGGTAAGTTTGATTTTAACATCGTGTTTAGGTAAAGGATAAATGGAGATGAGCTTGTTTATTTTATTATAGAGCCGAGAGCTAGTTGCTACATACTGTCGGCTGGCAAACTTAGAACGGCATTGTACCGTGTCGCAAACGGGAAGGCCTTTTCGTCTTTTCAGCCTGTCAGTGTGCAGGTGCAACATGGAGTGTTTCCGAAGCACTGCACGGAGCACAAAGAGCTGTCTCACGGTCAAGACTTCGGCTTCTGAATATAGTTGTTGAGTCGAGAAG
The DNA here is from genome assembly GCA_905147345.3 of Mythimna impura. Classification (NCBI taxonomy): domain Eukaryota; kingdom Metazoa; phylum Arthropoda; class Insecta; order Lepidoptera; family Noctuidae; genus Mythimna; species Mythimna impura. The sequence continues at coordinate 11,846,265 of LR990357.1, read as the reverse complement.
TCCCTACGCTTAAAGTACATGACCTTTAAGATCGCCCTTTGCGCTCTCTCCACTTTAAGCAATGAGGTTTTGTACGTTCCACCCCAAACCGGTATACAGTACAAAACAATAGACTGGCAAAGGCTTTGGTATACTAGCTTGGCTGTGTCAGGATCCGCGGAGTACCTAAGTTCTTTAAATATATAAATTAGTTTCCTGATCCGCGTGCAAAGAGTTTCAATGTGTGATTGCCAGCTTAGTTTACAATCAATATGGACTCCTAGGTATTTAATATCTGGAACCAAGGACAGAGAAGGACAGTTACAATTAGAGGAGTCACCTGAGCAGATGTGGGCCCTAATCTGTTCAGATTCTTGTGGTGGAATCAATGTGTTAGGAAGGGTAAATCTAATGACTTTAGTTTTAGCTACGTTCAAGGTAAGTAAGTTTTCTGAGAGCCACTCCATTACAAAGCGAAGCGATTGTTCCGCTCTTTTCCTTGCCCTATCCCAGTCAGTGTCATAAATCACTAACGCCGTATCATCGGCATACGTGAATATGTCACAACTGGGAATGTGAGCTTTACACAAGTCATTTATGTAGAGCAGGAAAAGTGGAGGCCCAAGGATGCTACCCTGTGGAACACCAAAACGAATAAATTGTTCATCACTTGTTGTGCAATCAATTTTAACACACTGAGTTCGGTTTAGGAGATAGTCCTTAAGTATGTCCAGCGCTAGGCCACGAATCCCAACATTTTCCATTTTTGTGATAAGAGTGGGAACAGAAACCGTATCAAATGCCTTGGATAAGTCGAGAAAGATACCGTAGCATTTCATACCCTTGTCTAAGTGATGAACTAGAGTTTTGGTAAGATCAGCCACAGCATCCTCCGTTGAGACTCCAGGTCTAAATCCATATTGATTGTCCGCAATAATTTTGTGTTTAGTCAGATACGTAACGAGGTTGTTATAAATAACCCTTTCAAGGATCTTTGAGAGAGAGCTAAGTACGGAGATAGGGCGGTAATTCGTTACATCGGTTTTATCCCCACTCTTGAAAATTGGATGAACAACAGCTTTTTTAAGGCAGTTGGGAAAGATTCCAGATTCAATAGCACGATTGAGTATATGGGTGATGGGAGATGCCAAGACGGACCTAGATTGTATCAGTACTTTTGCAGGTATGTTGTCAGAGCCAGTAGCACAGTCAGAACGCAGGCAGCCAATCAGCGTTTCTACTTGTGTTTCATCAACTGGGAATATGACAAGTGACTCACATGGTGGTGCTTGATGGAGGACTCTCGCATCAAGGTTAGCTCTTGAAAGAGGAACGACTTGAGAGGCTAGTTTATGACCTATGTTAGTGAAGAAGCAATTGACACGGTTTACAGAAGCTTTGGGATCGCCAGTGGTACGAAGAAGTTCTGTGGCGGATTGCGGTTGAAAAGTGGTATTAGTTATGGCCTTTATTGCCTTCCAGGTGGCTTTTGGGTTATTTTTTGCCTTTTGTAATTCACTTTTATCGTGTGCTCTTTTTAGTTTTTTCAATAAACAGTTAAGGTAATTACGATATCTTCTGTACGTAATTTGAAGAACCGCGTTATCAGGATCTCTTTTTAACCAGAAATGCATCCTGTCACGGTTTCTTATACATCTAACCAAGCCCGGAGTCATCCAAGGTTTAATAACACGGATCTTATTTTGGATACGTATACTCTGGGCATGTGAAGCGATAGTCTGTTGAACTATTTTTATAAATAATTCCACCGCCAAGTCTGGGTTCTTTTCTTTCAGAACCGGACTAAAATCATTACTATCTAGGTCGCTCTTTATTTTTGAATAGTCATAGCGCACAAACGTAGAACAGCGATTTTTGTTGTTCAAACCCTTGATCCTCAAAGCCAGAATGACTGGTAGGTGGTCAGTGATGAATGTTTGAACTACTAGAACACTTGCGGGATTTCTAGTTTTCAATAGAACGTGATCTAAGCAGTTCTCGGATCTGGTAGGGCGAAGGTGCGCTGGAAGTAGCCCAAGAGTGGCAGTCAGTGTGAGATATTGATCAGAGTTCCTGTCATGGTTACCACGTTTGATGTCAATATTTAAATCTCCGATAAGAACGACATTATTGAAGTGATTCATAGTACAAACCAGACCGGTTAGGCTGTCATAAAATAAGTCCAGGTTAGAGTATGAGGGGGAGCGGTATAAGCAGATGATGACAGTATCTCCTATAGTGCCAACAAGGCAGTTAGCTCCACAAAACGCCGGTTCGTGCACTGTACATTGAAGGGAAGTTCTAGTATATACGACGACTCCGTCGTTCTGCGAGTGATTATTGACACTGGCATGACAGTCGTAGCCCTGTATAATAGGGGTAGATCCAGACAGCCTAAGCCAGCACTCTGTAAGCACAAGAACATCAAAATCAATTTTAGTGATGGACAGCATAGTGATGAATTGTTCGATGTTCTTTTTAATACTTCTAATATTAATATGAATTATTTTTAAGTATTCGCTGGGATAGACTATGAACTCTGAACATCGATCGGGCGGGCACTCATATGATGATGCTATGGAAATATCATCAAGTTCGTCGGATATAACATTTGTGTTAGCCATTGAAAATCAGGGGAGGAGTAGAAACGATTGCACAATAAAAGTCTAAACAGAACAAACATCTCCATTTCTCAGTGGAATAGAATTTGCTGTGTCTACTTACAAAGTTTGCAAATAAATCAATGGATGAATTATAATTTACTAAACAAAAGACAGGTCTGCAGTAGTTAATCTTATTAGTAAAATTAAGAACATTTGATTGCAATAATGCTATATGAAAATTAACAGTTGTATAGCAGTTTTTATAACATTTTATTAACAAAAGAAGGGTTCTAAACCAACTAAAATTAGAAGAGGTTGAGGCATGCACGGCAACAGCAAGAAAAACATGAAAAACAATAGAAGATATGTTTGACGTCCAGTATAGTCATTGCTTTTTATACAAGGAGAGAAGACATTTTTCCGACTTTATTTGCGTTGGTTTCTCATTTGGGTTGCTAGGATCTTTTCGGATGAAGATTTTACCATACGAATTCCAGCAAGAGAATTTGTTGGCTTTTGCTAGGGCCCGAGTATCATAGAATAGTTTTTTCCTAGAGGGCGGGAGGTGTTCGTCTACGTAGATTGGCTTTTTCTCTCCAGCCAAACCAATGGTGAGCGTGTTCAACTTGTCGATTACTGGGCGCTCTTTGTTAAAGTAACGAACGAATGATAGGAATTCATTCCTTAGCATTACCGAATTAAACTCAGCAACGATCGGTCTGGGTGTTGTCGACGTTCCTGGTAGGCGATATAGGTCACGGAAGCTTTCCTTCCGGACTTCCACGCCAACAGCCTTACCCACCGCTGTAACAGCAGATAGGAGGTCCTCCGAGTTTTCCTTTCCTCTCATTGGAATGTTTCTGAACTCCACTGTTGAGGCACGTGACTGAAGCTGCAGGTCCTGAATTAGATTTTCAAGGTGATGAATCCGATCCCCATTTTCTTTTTTTAGCTTCTCTAAATTAGCTAAGCTAGTTTTCATCTCTTCGTAGCGTTTATCCGTAAATTGTACACTTTGTTTAATTTCCGTGTGTGATTTTCGGATCTCTAAACACTGAATTTTCAGCTCACTCATATCTGTAACCAACACCTTTAACACCGCATCATGCTCTGCTTTCCAGGAAGAGAGACGGTCATCGTTATCAGCTTTCCAGGACGAAAGCATCTGCATTATATCATTTTTAAATTCATTAAAGATGCGGGGAAATTGGTTGCTTTCATTTTCTTCGGAGTCTTCAGAGACTGGTGGTTCGTCAGGTTTTGGGGAGTCACCTGTGCGTGGGCGTTTGAATCTATGGGTTATATTTTGATTCGACACGACCGTAGACCCTGGGGTGGCCGTTAAATCAGGTTCAGGTACCCGTTGCTCAGGCCGAATAGGAGGGTTTACAACTTTTGGAGGGGTCCGCTGGGTACTCATTGTTTTTATCGGTGGATACTAGGAAACTAAGTATGTCTTCTTACTCCCAGTTCAGAGTGATAAAGGTTTCTCTTTCTCTTTCAAAATATAAATATAAAAATAAATAAAAAATAAAAAAAAAATAACAATCCAATCATTAGCAAAAAGTGAACTTCCAACGTGGCTGGGTTCGATCCTGAGACCCCTTGTTTAGAAGTCGACACCAATTTGTACTTGACTGAACGGTCGACAAGTGCGAGATCAAAAAGTTGCTTCTATACCGGCTACAACTTCTTGCCAGTTAAATAGGTAGGGCAATTAACTGTATAGTCGAAATCACGGTAACAGTCAAAATTCACTTGCACCCACACTTTCAATTTGACACTTCACTTGTTGATTTTAGTTTTGATTGATTGGGAAGTAATAGATCGTATTGCTATAATTGTTTTACACTGTTCTAAGCATGGTACTTTGCGCGCGCTATTGTATGTATTTTACTTAAATATTCGGGGTTTTTACACCACTTTTCGATTTTTAAACACAGAGTCGGCGCGAATACGTCAGACTTGCGCGGAGGCCGCCGGAGGGAGCCACTTTATCTCAAGAACGCGTAAAGGTATCGAGTTGAAATTGCGCATATACTCAAATCTGCGGTCCCTTGAAGCTGTGACAAAATCAAACTTCTCAGTTAACGACAAAAAAAGATACGGCCGTTTATGTCGCAAAAAAACGTATATTTCGACACTCTCAAGGGGATCAAAATTCGTAGGGTACCTATTTCCCGTTAACCCAGAATCCTGAAATTTGGCATACAGCACAGGTATAGGAATAAATCTGAAAATCTGATTTGTTGTCACGTCACTAACAAAAATACTTTTTTTTGTAATTCGGAAAAATCTTCGAGACTCCATTGGGTAATTGAACTATTTACATAGGTAAGAGTCAGTTGCCATTTTGAGAATTAGGCCTTTTGCGCCTAAACCTTTTATTTCAACAGATTCCATGCTTGTCTTATGTAAGATCTCCGTTCCGGTAGAGTGTGGTCACCGCTGATTGTGATTGCAGTCTAAGTAGCATACATAAGGTGGAAGCGCCGTCACCTGCACAGCTTCCCACGGTGACTCATACATCCTTGCGGTCCACACTACATACTATCCTTCCTCACGCGGTTGCGCTTGCGGTTTTTCGACGGATTCACCTGTGAAATCATGGTAATTAGGTATGACATGTTACTGCAAATTGTTTTTGTTTTAATTTATCGGTATATATACAATGTATAGGCATAACAAAAGTCCTGCTTTCTCAGGTATATAATTATTATAAGGTCGATCGATCGATCTTAATTTTTAAACGACTTCAAAAAAAGGGGAGGTTCTAAATTCTGTTGTATTTTTTTTTATCAACACTTTTTTTTTGTTACCTCAGAACTCCGTCGTTTATGGGCCGATTTGCAAATTTTTTTTTCTGTAAATGGATATGCTTCCAAATATGTCCCATTTTTTTTCAAAATTCAGTTCTGATGATGGGATCTATGAGGAATAGAGGGAACTCCTCAAATATTCTAGGCAAATATATAGTGATTTTGGTATTTTCATCGAGAACTTAAGCATTCACAGTCAAAAAGTTACATTTGATGAAGTGGAACTGATGAAGAAGACCATAAATGACCAACGGAACTTCACCCTTACATAGAAATCACAATGAAGATAGTTAAGTAATTATGACAATACAAATAAATGAATGGTTCTGAATAGTTTTATTGAAAATGGTATCATCGAAGTGATCTGATGATGATGATGGAGCCGGAAGGTAGGCACTGGAACTCCGTAATTAATCAATGTAACCTAGCTGTGTTTGGGCTTATTAGAATTGTCATGAGATGCACTTTGGCTATAAGGTACTATCGAACTGACCTGATGATGGAGCCGGAAGGTAGGCACAGTAACTCCGTAATTAATCAATGTATCCTAGCCGTGTTTGGGTTTATTAGAATTGTCATGAGATGCACTTTGGCTATAAGGTACTATCGAACTGACCTGATGATGGAGCCGGGAGGTGGATGGGAACTTCATAATAAAATAATGTATCCTAGCAGTGTTTGGGTTAATTCTTGGAACAATTTTCCTGCTGCAGTCTTCCCGTCCAACTATAATTTAGGTGTCTTCAAGGCTAGAGTGAGTAGGCTCTTAATAAACTAGTGCGCCTCACCATCAGTGATTGCTTCAGTGCTTACCATCTGATGGGATCGCAGTCAAGCACTGGTATATATCAATTTAAAAAAGGTACTCTCGCTATAAGTGTCTCACAACTAAAAAGTATGAAATAAAAAAAAAATACAAAAAAAATAACTGACTTCATTACAAAAAAGAAAACATTAAAACGATCAAAATAACTTTTTCGGAAGTCGGTGTTAATAAATAACAAGCAAACAATACTTACCAGAAACACTGACTTCCGAAAAAAAAAATAACCACTTCACTACAAAAAACTAAACACTACAACGATCAAAATAACTTTAATTTCGGAAGTCAGTTATTTTTTTTTTTGTAAATAGTATTTGTGATTTGGATAGGCCTGGAGCAATGTAACGTCTGTAACACAGGGATTCTTAGTACCTACAGGCTAGTTTCCACAACATCAATGTAAATGTACGGACCTATGGTAAGCAATTTTTTTTTTTTTTTATGAATTTGTTAATTTTGCTTTTTTTATGAGTGGCCTCTCGCAGGTCAACCTACATAGGTTGACCAGCGAGAGTTGTCGGCTGCTTAACCGGACTTGCCTGTGGCGGCCTTAATTCAAGAATCAAAGCCTCCAGCCAGGGCTTACTTGTTAATTTTGCATTATGTAGTGGAGATTTAAACGTTTTTTTTATTTAAGTTTTTAAAAATACAATTAAAAACATAAGAAAGTTTTACCAACTTGGGAAAAAGTCACACTATTATTATAAAGGCGAAAGTTGCATGAGTGTGTGGGTATTTGTATATTTGTTACACCTTCACGCTCAAACGGCTGAACGAATTTGGGAAAAAAATTGCAGACGGGTATTACCATGTCGTGAAATAGTACATCTACATAGGATACTTTTGTATGTATGAGTATGTTCCTTTGGGATTCTACTTTCACGCGGGCGTAGCCGCTGGCAGAAGCTAGTGCATTCATAGTTGTTAATTTGTATTTAGTTTTGTGGTGATTAAATATTTTAAAGCAAATTCGTAACTTTCTTTATTATTTCCACACTAACACTTTTGCTACTGATTGTACCTTTTCTTATTGTGATAGTGACGTGGGACGAGTTGACCAATGAAAATATAATTTATTTTTACTTTCTACAACTCGTACCACATGGGCCGTAGGTATGCGGTACGAGTTGACAATTACCCTGTATTTTTGAACACTTTAATGAAAACATGTAGTATGAATGAATACAGATCACGGCGCTCACACGGTATATTTCCAACATTCATTTACTCAGTTATCTTGCTAAATAGTTGTTTGTACTTAATTATTGTCATTAATCCGAACAGCATATGACAGTAAGAATGTACTTAGTGGACGTGTCACTTACCGCTCATCAGGAGGTAGGAGATAAACAAAAAGTATTATTTTATCATTCTACGCTACATGATACACCTGCGTCTGTTCCCACGATATCTCGATAATCATGGGAATTATCTATCTGTCTTTACATGAGCATTGATTTGTAACAATGAGTTATTGCTGTCAATTGTTTTTTAATAAAACTGTAGTTTTACGTCATCATGGTGTTAGGTGTGGAAAAGTCACAAGGAGGTCCATAGGTTAGGCTGCTTCTTATATCAGGACGGGATTGTGTGAAAGAGTAACTGCTGCCCTGGAATGCAAAGTGCTACTGGAGGAAAACAGTTTTAATCATTTAAAGTCTGTTACTCGCTTTTGCGAATTTCTGTTATACATACTCGTAGAGTTAATCAGTTTGCACAAGACGTAATGTTACAGGTGTTGTTTAGACAACACCGTTTTGCAATTTAATTATAGTTTTTCAAGCTAAATATTCCATAGTTTAAAAAACATAGTGGAAGCTATAATATTGTACATTTGATCCATGAGTGTCTAATTTTATGAACTTTTCTAAATTTAAGCGTCTGTTTTAATTAAATTTTCGGGAGTTTTTCCAGGTTTCAATCATTTCCCTTTAGGCTTAAATTTTTTGGACTTCGGAGTCCGAAGACAAAGTGACACTTTATTTCGTAGCAGTAATGTTTCTGCAACCTGTATTTTTTTCTGTTATTGATAGGCTCACGCTTGACCACTGTCTCACCTGCCCCCTTAGCCAAGTTACAGCCGTTTCCTTTCGATTCTCTTTTCTTTGATCGCCTCGAGTCGGCCACGCCTCCTTTTCCTTTGTTCTGACCACGTGACTGAGCGTTGAGATGACGTCAGAACAAAGGAATTGGAGGAGTGGCCGACTCGAGGCGATCACTTTTTTGGGCTGATGGTAAGCGATGATGCGGTCCACAATGAAATAAGCTTACCTAAACGTAACCTACTCACTCTTGACTTAAAAGACCCCTAGGTTGTAGCTGTCAGGAAACACAGACTTCAGCAGGGAATTCCACTCCTTAGCTATGCGTATAATGAATGTATTCACAAAACATTTTATGCGTATGGTTCGAATGTCAATATTTTCTAAATTAATTGAATTTTGTCTTTTTTTACGTACTGCAAACACAGTTTACAGTTGACTCTATTTTAAGAGTAGTACCTGTCCACATAATTTTTATGTGGTACCTAAGTTCCCAACCTGTCGTTATTAATGACATTGCTAACTAACCAGACCAACATATCTGTTGCCTCATCAAGAACCTTACATACATAATTATGGGAACTCAGATATCAAACTGGATGTGTAATGCGACTCCGTGTAAATGATATTATCTGCCTCTATCATTACAAGGATATAGAGTGATTATGAAATTATTCTAGAGCAGATAAATCCAGCTCAATTTACACCAGATTTAGTCTGGTTTCCTATATTAGATTTCTATATAACAATAATAATAACAAAACATTTTTTTTTTTATACATTTATTTATCTCAGCACCCTAAGGTCCTGGACCTTTGGAAGGCGTACGAGGAGCCGAAACCAACTCGCAGAGGCCCTTTTAGACGCTTTTAATGGAAAGTGATACAAACCGGTGATTATCCCTGTACGCACTATGCTAGTGCATCCAAGGACAACCCCCGGTTGGTGGGAAACTATTGCGACATATGGAAAACTAAGATATAAGGCTATGGTTTTTGGAGTCTTAAGTGGACTGGTTACCAGGAACTATGTTAAGACTATGGCCCCTGCCTAAACAATGTTATTAATATCCATCGACAAAAGGCAGGGGGTGACTTGCACACTCAATAATAAAAATAATTATTATTATAAACATGGATCGTCTACGTAAACTGTGATTCTTTTTTATTTCCTTTTTTTAAAAGTAAAGACACCCCGGTACTAGTGATTCATCTCCTGTATTATGGGTTTGACCCGAAACATCCATCTGTAGGCCATACAAATATTTGTTCCGTCCGGGAATCGTACTCGCAACCCTCAGCGCAACCGAGTCGATTGCTCAGCCACTGTAACAAACGTGTCGTTGACGTCATAGTAAAGTAATAGAGTGATGCTATTTTGAGAAGATAAGAAACTTAATAAAATACCTATGTTAACTTACTAATAATTTCTGATTATGGTTATTATTTCCTCATAAGAAATCTATAAACGATACAACTTTTAAATACATTAAAATCAGTCAATCAAAGGACTGCTCTCTTTAACAACGTATTTATTACAAAGTTTTATATAATTATCATTAGTTTTCTTGCAAGTAACCAACCATAGAAAAACTCTGGACACTCAGCGATAAAAATACTTATAAATAGAAATAATATGTCCAGCATAATACGATCGCAATAAATAACCATGGCTACTAGTACCAGGCGCCCAGGACCGGCAGAAGCTGGTAGTGATTTCCTGAGGCAGGGAGCTAGCTCGCACCTGTCCGTCGTTCCCACACCGAGTTACACAATGAGCAACGTTTTTTATTCCATCGCGATGTTTATATGGTGAAGGATGTGGCTAATATTGAGGCATTGAGGCTCATGATAGCAAGCGAGTAATGAGCGATGATCTGATTTGAATGGTCTGACTGTGTTAGCTGTTTTATGTTGGTACCTGACTTTGTATCTACACATTATGTTGGTACACATCCACACACTGATCCACAGATATTATGTGTAGTTCTATGATTAAAATGTCTTTCTTTAATTCATTTTAATTGTGCCTTTCTATAAAAAGAAAACACTACTTTCCATATTCCGTTTCTGAACCGAAATATATGTAAAAGGTCCTCCAGAATGCTTGTTTACAGTCACAAGTTTAACTGCTGTTCAATCTAAATTCCAAGCAACTAATCACCACAAAACACCCAGATACTTATTACCTAAAATCCCCACTTACATTGACAATATAATTTATATTCTTAACTCGTAAAATGATCAACAATCGAGCTATAATTACGTCGCAAGCGCAGTATACAAATGATTATGTGCCGCAAAGTAATTGTGATTGGAAATTATTCCATCACATCAGTTGCTCTCCGTGCGTCTCAATGATTCAAGCCACGGTTCCTTACACCTGTCCAAGATTCTCACGATCAATGGACCTGGATTATGGCCTGCCTTGTCCAACTTAACCACTTAATGTAATGGTGCCAGTCTGTATCGTCACGTTCGTTTTACAATTTGTCTGCGACTATGAAGTCTTGGTCCATGTTATTGCTGATTACCAAAAACGAAATAAAATAAAATTCCATGAATTTATTATTTAAAGTCGCATGCATTGTAAAGTTTTGCAATTTAATGATTGATTTCAAAGATTTTTGGATCAACATTTATTTTTTGCTAAAAGTATTACGAAACCCGATCAACCAATTGGAAATATAACCGCTAACTTCCTCAATCTATGTTCTTAGGCACAGGTGCGTATATTGCGGCGCACATAATGACACAGCATACCTAAATTAAACAAGCACCTATAGATGACGCATTCGGCACAGATGTAGGTGGTGCTAATGCTGCAGTGCAGGAAACTAATCATATTCACATTATCTAAACCAGTATAACAATCTGTTATACCGACTTGATTGTTAAGTCAACAAGGTATCAAATACTCAATAATACATTCAGCTGTAAAGCTGTTACAAGCGGATTTATTATCAAAGTCTCATAGACTAATTTGCTCTGTCGGATAGATGGAGTACATTATAATTGATTTTCATGGTACAGTCAGTACAATGTCGCTCAACACGACATAATTAAAGACTCGTTATTTGCTCGACTCAGTCGCAAATGAGTTTTTGCGACGCTATCAATGCGTGAAGCTCACTTAAAAGTTAATTACCTACACTTCATGAGAATAATCTGATTATGCCCGCTTCGAGTAGTAACCATTTATTTTCTTACAAGCGCAAATGTAAATTATACTTAATTTTGCTATATTTTTTCTTAAAGCGGCCGCGAACCTGTAAATGTAATGAGTACCTGCAAATGTAATATGCAGTTTTTACAAATAACTTGTCATCTTTAAAGTGTTGTGAATGTGACTGGTTCCAGTGAAAGAGAGCAGTTATTACGTGTAAATGGAGATTTTATTACTTTCTGAAATCTCAGAATGCTACTGACTGCTGACCGATTCGACACCGAACGGACTGGTTCCACTTGCAGAAGTGCTCCAATTTTATTTCTTAATACGCCAATCATTTCCAATGTGAGAAAGTAGAGCACAACCGGATTGTGGTTGGATGTAAAGAGCAACATTGCTGACCTAGCTTTGTCTTCTTGTATCTTTATCCTTACCTTTTACCTTCAAGAATATTAAATTTACAACATGATAAAGTTGATTACAATTTTATCCGACGTTTCAAAGTCAAGACTGAGGCGGGTCAGCGCTGCCCGCATCTCGCTGGACAAACAACGCAACCTTGAGACGCAGACACAGCTCAACTTGTTCGAACTTGAGCCGCAATTGGATAAGCACTTTAACGACATTGTCGTTTTGTCGCGGTGTGATGCGGTGCAGGTGCACGTGACGTCACCGGCCATGAGAAGTTCCCGCGACTTGCCATTCTCACGCCTCCGCAGGACGACAATCGCGAAACCAGTTCCTCCATTAAAAGTGCCGTTAATGTAACTGCATGCTCGTTTTAGCGGACCTGATCGACCGATCCTTACAGATCATTTGAACAGGCTTAACTGATAGGCTTAATGTTTGCACCCACATTACCATAAAGGACTCGTAGAGGAAACATTAAAGTTAAATCTTCAGATAGTAAAATTGAGTCTCGAAATCGACATAAAATTTACTGACGCTTCAAACTGCTATCGACCCTTTACTGCGATCATTACCATAAAAGATTCACATCGATTTGGGAAATAAAATGAAAGGATCCAAATGTAATGGAATTTTAATTCCCTTGATAGAGGAAGTGTGTCCGGACTTTGATTACAATTACAAAGTCAAATCAATAATAAAACAAAGTCACCCTTGTTCAATACGGAAATTACCATAAAATCAGTCCCACGGCCGCTCCAATTGTTTGTGGGGGTGTCGCCGTGTGACTGGCCGGTCGGCAGGCCGGAAGCCGCGGTGAAGCGTGAAAACTATTCTAATTCCGAAATAGCCGAGCTTTTGTCTTATGTGCACGATGCGTTTCCAACATGAATGGAAAAATAAACGTGAATGGGCACGCATACACAGTACCGACACATTGTATTTAGTTTGAATGAATTCTTACAGGAATGAAGCTTGCAATGTCTATCGCAAAATAATGAATGCGCACATTTCCACATATTTTTATCCTTTAATCGTCGTTTTATAGCTATCGTTGAATACACAGCAATTACTTCACTCAATATTCTTATTGGCATCTCATATGCGTTGCGACTATTGCTCAGGTAGGATAAATCGATTAGGCGCATCATAAATGCGCGGGCGCAGCCTTTGTAACAATCGTTTGCATCGAATCGTTTAATTGGTTACGACTTTCGTTTGATATGTGAAACTGAGTCGGTCTGCGAATCGTCTTGATATGTTTATAGATATTTTATAGTCAATTCCGAGTTATGTCTGTTCTGACCTATTTGCTTTTGTATGGCGTCTATTACTTGGTTCGCTTTGTTCTTGATTGTGTCTATTATGTACTACTGGACAGCTTAGTGTATTTCATGTCATGGTATTTGCTACTGCTTTTCATTGTTTTGTTTAACAATACACGAAACAAGCTTTATATTGATTGGTCTTTGATTTGCAGTGTCTCTCAGCGATACGGTTGTGCGGTAGCGAAGCGATACGGTTGTGAAAAAGTGCGCTAGCGAAACGATGGTGTCATTTAGATGTTGGACCTTTGATAAAATTGTTTGCTAATACAATGGTTTTTTTTTTTTATCTAGAGCGAAAGTTTATTTTGAAAACATTCGTGATCGTGACTGAATTTCAAGGTCTTATTGGAGCTGAACGTTTAATTAAAAAAAAAAAAACAAACTGCAAAATTATAGTAGAGCGGCTTTTCGTGCCAACTACAAAGCGGTTTACCAGTATTGTTTCACGATGCATCACGAAATTATCAGGACATGCGTCTGCGCATATCAAGTGTGGGCCGCAGAGAGAGCGGGTAAGCCGATCCGGCGTCAGGCGGTAACCGAACCCTGGCCCTCATGGTGCCGGGCACATGTCTTTGCGCGTGCGACGCTCTACTGGTCAGACGGACAGGCCGCCGAGACACGGCACAAGTACTTGGGTGTTGGTATCAAGTGATAGCAAATCTTGAGAGCACCTTGACCAATATTTAAATTGAACTTATTTTAAAAATGCTCTGTCATAAAAGGAGTTGATTATTCAAATTTACAATTTTGATCTGTTTTGGGACATACCTCTTTTTTAGAGGTGAGATATCATCAAATCAAAACTTTTACCGGTTTAGGTGGAATGAGAGGGAGTGTCAGACTTTTACTGACAAAAAAACCCACCCGTGTTCCTTCAGTTGCCTTTTGCGTTCCAGGGTCATGGTAACTCTTTTGAACAATTCCGCATTGGACAACTTCTTAGCCATTGCTACTCCTGAAAGCCAGAACCAAGAGTGGCAATCATCAGAAAAACTCCGAGTCAATAAAGCTCGATGAATCCTGGAGAAACGATGCAACTCTATAATGAATGATGAATGAAATTAATCAGAAAGATGAGTAAGAATATCATAATTTCTTAATTAAGTTGGTAATCAGTTTTTAAATCTGTTACATTATAGATAGATAGATCCTCTATGTATGAAGAAACAAGCGACTACGATCCGTATTTGTAAATAATTTCATTTGTCAAGTAATTTTTGTTAGAACTATCATATTTTTATACCACTTTAAAAGGCTCGACAGTAGGCAGGGCACATTGCTCACAGAACAGATGGTCGACGGGGACGAAAGGTTCTAGAGTGGCGACCAGGTACCGGAAGACGCAGCTTTGGAAAGCTTCCCACAAGTTGGACCGATGACCTGGTGAGGATTGTGGGAATCCTATGGATGCGAGACGCACAGGACCGGTCGGTATGACGACGCTTGGCAGAGGTCTATGTCCAACAGTGGACTTTTAGCTGAAATGATGATGATGATGACCACTTTAAAAAAAGGAGGAGGTTCTCAATTTGGCTGTATTTTCATTGTTTGTTACCTCGGTGTTAAATAACGAAGAAACAAAACCAGAAAGAACAGACTTCCGAAATAAAAGTTTTTTTGCAATTTAAGTATATTTTATCTAAATAACTTAATAGCAATTTGTTTAGTTTTATCATAATTGATAACCCAATTACGAATACATTCCTAATAAATTCCTAAACTTCTTTATCACATAAATAAACGCGAGGAGGACAAGCACTCGACGTCCAACAAGTCTTTGGCAGTCAAATGATAATAACACATGTTCACAATCAGTTAATTCAATTTATCTTACATCACGAGTAGGTACTCACACTTAGGGTCAACTCACAGTGAGACACGACAGACGATCGTCGATCGCTATCTCACTATTGTAAAGCGGCAACTACATTAGACCGACACACACGTGGGCCACGCCTGATTTGTACGTTGAGTCGCGTCGCGTGGCATGGATCTAATGTAGCTCTACAAATCTAGTTGCCATATAAAATGTATGGAGACCGACCCGCTCAGATTGGCTTACGTGGCCCACGTGTGCCCAATGTAGTTCTACCGCAAAATGCGTGTCTACCGCGTTTATAAAGGCAAAATAGAGTGTGTATGTAACTTCTTCACGTTCGAACGGCTGAAAGGATTTAGATGAAATTTGACACACATAACTTGTCCTGGAATAGCACATAGGATACTTTTTATCCAAGGATTAGGTTCCCTTGGGAGAACTGTCTACTATCACGCGAACGAAGCCGCTGGCAGCAGCTACTAGCTGCTGCCTACAATATAAATCTTAAGTATAACACAAAAAGGTACACATTTCAGTGAGTGAAAACGATGTTTTTAAATTCTTCTGAATGTATTTCGAAGTTATCTTTTGTTCGGCTGAAATGGAATAAATTATCATCATCATTTCAGCTTTAAGAATTCCACTGCTGGACATAGGCCTCCCCCAGGTCTTGTGTGTCTTGCATCCAGCCGATTATTGAGGCCTTCACCAGGTCATCGGTTCACCCTGTAGGAGGTCTTCTAACGTTGCGTCTTTCCGTATGCGGAAATGTTTGCGTTCAGTAAATAAAACTCTATATTTTATGGCTATTTTAAAAAGTTCTCCCAACGTCGTGTCACGCACGTTGCATTTCGGTGTAAGCTCACCCTTAGGTTAGGTTAGGTTAGTTAGGTAGGTACGAACAGATTTATAGTGGCTTTATTGATGCAAATGCAGGCATTTAAATAAATTATGACGGGCGCCCCGTCTAGACCGACTTCGTCATAGTATCTGGCTTTAAATTTCGAAGTTTCAATTCAGTTTGATGTAGAATTTAACTGAGAATATCTTGCCAGTTTCGATTATGCAATACGAAGCTTTCCGACTTACTTTTATTTGTCTTTTCAACTGCTTTTCTTTAGTTTGACGTCTTTCATTCCTTACCTACCTAACCAATGCTATTTTTCAGATTATGTAAGGTTGCTACGACGCAATATTCATGGAATTTTCCCCTTTACGTAAGTTTGTTTTTGATTGTTAATTTGTTTAAAGGTTATGTTTATATGAAAACATAAGCTGCCATGTACGTCATGAAACCGCATAAAGTCTGAGTCTCTCAAGTTTGTACACTCTATATTTCATTATTATTTATTACTAACCGACTCGGCAAACGTTGATCTGCCATATAAATTATTAAAGAAAAAAATAAAGGGTGGGTTTTTTATTAAGGGTGGAAATCATCCAATGACTTCTACCGCTCTGGGCGGAGGGGGAGGAGCGTGTCAGACTTTTACTGCCTAAAACCACACCTGTGACCTTCAGTTGCCCTTTGCGTTCCAGGACTACGGGTTTCCTTCTCAGAAATTCCTCGCGGTAGAATGCTTCGCAGAATTCACCCGGGCGTTTCTTCCGTCTGAATCCGATGCAAGAACCTCCCGAACTTACCATGTCCGGTGAGGACCTGCGTCATGCGGGAGGTGAGGACGCCGTGTTGCCGCTCCAGCCACTCCTAAAAGAGGGGAGTTACCACCGTGATTATGGAGGGGTGGGAGTAGAAGGTTAAAGAATATAGTATATTCTCAGATCTACCAAATATAAAAAAAAAAACCATCAAGCCGTTTCGGAGGACTTCAATAACAAACACGAGATTTGTATATACATATATATGAGATACACTAGCCACTCGCCCCAGCTTCGCACAGGTGTTAGAAATCTTTGTAATAATTCGGCTTCTCGACTTTACTATAATGTGCATGTATTATAATACACTTAAACCTTCCTCATATAACACTGCTTATGGGTGAAACCTGCATGAAAATCCGTTTATTAGTTTTTGAGTTTATCGCGTTTACAGACAGACAGACGCGGTGATTGACTTTGTTTTATAATATGTAAGAATTATTTATTAAACACCTCATAAAAACACAGGACAAACATTTATAATAACCAGTCTATAACCATAATGGGCGATCTTATCGCACAGGGCAATCTCTTCTAGATAATTCTAGATTAAGTACCTACCTATTTAAGAATTCCAGAAAAACGCATAATGCACGCGAATTGCATTTTGGTGAGTGTGCGCGGGAATTGCATGACTTGATTCCGCCATCTCCTTTCTACCATCGGCCAACCCGACCTACGGCGAGTATCCACCCTTACTTTGTTGAAACTTCAACGGTCCGGACTAAGCGTTTCGCTTTGTTGTTTATACCGCGTACATCGAAGGACTGGAACAATTTGCCTGCAGCGGTCTTCCCGTCCAACTATAATTTAGGTGCCTTCAAGGCTAGAGTTTAATAGAGAGGGAGAGAGAGGAGAGAGGCTCTTAATAAACTAGTGCGCCTCATCATCAATGATTGCATCACTGCTTACCATCAGGTGGGATCGCAGTCAAGCATTGGTTTATATCAATAAAAAAAAATTAAAAATCCTACATATACCGGCTACTTTAACATTTCCAGTAATTTCCGTCATCGATTTATCTACACAGATTAGAGAGCAATGCACAGTAGCGAACCAAACGCTATCGAAATAAATTAATTGGCGATCACAACGACCTATCGATTCCGCCAGTTACCCAGCACGCAAACTATACAGTCGCTAACGTATATAGTTACACGTCAAACGGTATAAGATATTGCTTCCTTGTGTACACGACATTATTGTAACGTGCTCACATTTATTCTACATAGAACATAGCCTAGAAATAGGTATAGTCATAAATGGGGTATTATATGAATTTACGTCTATCGACGGTGAAGTGACCTTCTAACTGTCATTTTTCGAGAAAATTACTTTTTAGCCCTTTTAATTCAAATGTGTGTTTTTGCAAGTTTTTGTGAAATCTCTTGATGCGAATATTTAGTTGCAACTGCACCAAATTAAATGTTAGGGCAAAACATTCACTCTTTCAAACGTTCCCGCAATCGACTATTATATTTTTTTTTAGGTGGGAATTCATTCAATGACGATTATGTGCCCTGCCTAGGAGCACGCCCTGGAGTACGCTTGCCTAGAAGTAGGTAACCTGAACAGGTTACTGAATACTCTTGACTTAAAACCCCCTGTTGTAGCTATTAGGAAACACAGACACACTCCGGTTATGAAATGTTTATTAAACTTGCTTTTCTACACGTTTATCTTTTTCAGTGAAACTAACGCATTTATGAATTTTGATTGACTCATTTTGATTTGTATCTCGCTCCTACAAAGTACCTACGACTAGATAGGTAGGTAATGATGGCAACATAAAACTAGTAAACGTATAAAGTTAACGACATTAAGTGCTTCCTTATTAAACGGGACATTTCCTGTGTTTAGTAAACCGGCCTCGTGCAGTAAGTATAGTAGTAGAATTTTGTATGAAGCAATTAAGTAAATGATATTTAGCATATATATTACAAAATCGAAACAGAAAATGAAGAAACCTTGTTTTTTGCCTAATTAGAAAAGCAGACTAATATTGTCCTTTTGAAGGTATCCTTATATATCCTTCCTGTATAAGCACCTCCACACAATAGGCATCACAGACAGTCCCCTGTGCAGAGCATGTTTGGAGGGGGAGGAGACAATTGCACATGTGCTCCTGGACTGCACGGGTGTCACTGAAATACGCACACGAACCTTAGGATCCCCGAACTCCCTTATTGATGTCCTGAAAAACCTAAGAGGCCTTATCTGTTTTTGGAGAAAGGTAGGCTGGTTGGAATAAGCCCACCTAAGATTAGGGCCGCCATGGCCCACGTACAATGGTCCACGTAGGACTAAGTGCGGAAACCAAACATAAATAGATAGATAGATCCTTCCTGTATTCCAATTTTTTTCGTAATTAGAAAAGCGGACCCATATTGTCCTTTTGTAGGTATCCTTATATATCCTTCCTCTACTCCATTTTTTTGCGTAATTGGAAAAGCGGACCGGAATAAGCGTTTCGCCTCATCGTGTATACCGCGTACATCGAAGGATTGGAAATTTGCCTGCAGCGGTCTTCCCATCCGATTATAATTTAGTAGTCTTCAAGGCTAGAGTGAATAGACTCTTAATGCCATTCATCATCTTCGATTGCATCACTGCTTACTATCAGGTTGGATCGTAGTCAAACACTGGTCTATATCATTGAAAAAAAAACTGCAAAAACCTAATTCATTGGCATGACAAACGGCAAAAAAACTGTCAATTAATGTCAATTTATATCTAACGCTAGCTTCAAAGCTACGGACTAACTGTTAATTTGAGGAATCTTATGTCGAGTGGATGGTATGACTTAATTAAGGTAAGATTGTTGACTATGTATGCCTTATTGAATACGTATCGTTGGAGACACTTATAGATACGTAACTTCAAATCTATTTAACCGTTAAGAAGACCTCAATGCACATAAATAACGCGTTTTCTAAAACGCCTTTTCTTTTCTTCTCTTTTGTAATTGTACGAAAGAGTTACTTCGCAAACGCAACACAAAGGGCAGCTGAAGGAACACGGGTGGGTTTTAGTCAGTAAAATTTTGACACGCCCTTTCGTTCCACCCAGAGCGCGAGGAGTAATTTGAGGTACAAAAACACATATATTATGTCTCGACTAGACAACACGTACAAAGATTCCAATATACCAAGAGAAGTCGGTCAGAATGCACATTAAACCATATTAAATAGGATGAAATACAATATCGCATTTATATTAACCTAACCTAACGTTATTGTTGGTATTAACTTTCAATAACACGTTAGTTCGGAAGTATACTCGTAGAATACGATATGGCGACCTTACGAGTACAGTTAATCGGGTAACTGGATGCTGACTCGCGAGCTTAGAAACCATCCGCGCTCCAATTAAATAACAACCTGCAAATAAGTAGTTGCAGGAAAAACAACAGTAAAGTTCAATCATATGCGATTTCCGTTTGTCATGCTTTTGCGAAGTACTAAAGATAATATGGTATTCTTTGTGATAACTGCCTGTAAAGTATAGGTTCAGTATCACTTAATTTGTACCGTGATGCGTGTCCGCCTTTAGGCACAGTTTCGAGATAAAAACAGTATTGCACAGGCTATTGAACCCCAAAAATCAAGAGCACCGCACGTTACCGGTACGTTATAGTAAATTATTGGTTTGCGTTTGCGGTACAGTGGACGTGCCTTCGACGCAGGCGCAGCCGTAAGCGGTCAACGTAATGACGGCCAATTTCCGAACAGACGCAATTCAGCGATAGGTGTTTTATTAACTTTGTGCCGTACCTTACCAGAGAAAGCTCTACCCACTAGGTACCAATTTCCTTGAACCCTCAACGGTACTTTTATATTCTTTAGATGGCCCCCATTGTCGTTAAAGATATCGAGAGAGTTACTACGATGGTGCCGTATAATCCACAATAAACTAAATTGAAAACTTTATGGGGTTTACGTAAATATTTGTCGTTTAGATAAGTTTTACTAAAGGAATCGATGTGTGGGCATGTAGGTTTTATATTGGTTTTATATAGCGGCTTACAAATAGTAAATGGTATTGGTATCACTAACGGTGCATATCCATTTTGTCGGACATAAACATTTCTAAGAGCATTGCAGCAAATACTCTCATAAAACTAATTCAATTAAGGAATTACACATAATATTCAGCCGTCCAATTTGGTAAAACGGAGTTTTAAACGACTACTGAAGTAGCTTTGACCTCTCGCTCGTTCGTACCACAGTTACACAAAATGTTTATTCCATCGAAACGAGTTTCTTTTACTTGTATCGTCAATTTGCGATTACACGGATAATTTCAGTGGGTAATAATTAAGATGGGATTGTGAAAGATGGGAACAATTTAGCAATTAAATAGATGCTAGTATAGTAGCGCCCGCGCAACATCGGTGCACGCGATTTACCGTAACATTTTGGTAATATGATTGGGCGAAATACTTTTTCTGTACATTCACTTTAATTTACGGCCACCTGCAATAATTGGGTAAGTACCCCTCGTTTCTGAGGTATTTACGGGTGAGAGGTCATCCAATTACTCGCAGAAGATTTTTAGTTACTTGCGTAATCTATTTTTGGTGGCCACTTACGGAACCGATTTATATTCTGCAGGAATGAATTTCCTTCAATTATTTTACAATAGATAAAAAAAAAAACTAACTATAATTATATAGATCTACCTACTCTAAAAAAATGACAAACCCTTAATAATTTAAACTAATTGAAATCAATCTAAATTGGCATCGAAAAACTCCTTCACATCGCTGTCGACTGGTAATGAGCCCAAAGGGCTGGGGGCATTACCTGCAAGTCCTTTTGCTTTCAGAAATGTACCTATGTGTGTATGTTTGATACTCCTTCACGCTCAAATGGCTGAACGAATTTGGATGAATTCCGGCACACGAGTAAACTATTCACACTGTTTATCCCAGGAGTATTTTTCTACTTTTACGCGGGCAAATTCGTTGACAGAAGCTAATTTAGACCATAATATATATCAACGATGCGCTATCAGCGATGTGGAGCAGTGGTGGCCGAGTGGTAACGGCCCCGACTCACGAGTTGTAGGTCGCGGGTTCAAACACAGCCAGGCGCATTACTTTGTGTAATTTATTTCATCACCACTGCTCTCAAAAAGGGTAAAGGAAAACATCGTGAGGAAACCGGCATGTCTTAGAACCTAAAATTCGAAGACATGTGACATCCGCACTGGGCCCGCGTGGTGGATTACGGCCCATTCCCTCTCCTAGAGAGGAGGCCTGAGTCCCAACAGTGAGAACATTATAAGACCGACTATGCTATGCTATGCTATATATCAACAAATTACGATAAAACAGGCACTACCATATATTCGTCTTGCTACACGGACATTCCAACCATCGAATTCAATAAAACAGATTACCTCTCAATCTTGATCGATGTGGAACTCAACATCATCAATATTTCAGAACCATAACCGTTCATTACGTCTGTTTTCGTCGTGTCAGTAAACTAGCTCCATACATTACGTAGCCTGACAAATGAAAAACTGTTCGACATTACTTATTCCCTTGTTTGGTCACCGCAATAATCAATATAATAATCAGCGTGAGGACCACAGATGTTGTTAAATGCTCTATTACCATTTTTTATGCCGTAAAGAACAGCTAATCAGTGATTTGCTGCTTCCCAAGTAAGGCAAGATTAATGAAAACTCAACGAATGGTTCTAATTTGATTTTCCTGTCTGTTGATGGTTTGACTGGGTTTTTTAATTACTAAGGTGTTCGTTTTTGATTAAGTTAAGGAGAGTTTTATTTCACAATTTAGCAGTTTTACTTTCGATAAACTATAAATTACCGGAACAATAATCCGTTAAATTGTATGTAGTATGTTGTGGTTCACAATCTTTTTTTTAATGTTATAAACTAGTGCTTGACTGCGATCCCACCTGACGGTAAGTAGTGATGCAATCGTTGATGGTGAGGCGCACTAGTTTATTAAGAGCCTATTCACTCTAGCCTTGAAGACACCTAAATTATAATCGGACGGGAAGACCGCAGCCGGCAAGTTGTTCCAGTCCCTCGATGTTCGCGGTATAAACGACGACGCGAAACGTTTAGTCCGGACCGCAGAGATTTCAACAACGTAAATCCTTTCAACATTTTACAATTTCGCGAGATAGATTATAATCTAACGATTGTTACAATTTTAGGACAAACTGACTGACACTAGATTTGGGTTGTGAAATTTTGCATAAGTTTTCCTTTTGTGACGTAGGCGAGAACTAAGATAGGATTTTCCAAAATTCACTACCTAAGGAAACCTACTTTCAGGCGAGTGAAGCCGCTGGGAGAAGCTAGTTTTGTTGATAAATTATATCGCCTCAAAATCTTTGACTCTTGATTAAGATGTAACAGCGGTATTTCCGATCGACACTTTGAATGATGTCAACAGTGTGCAACCTGCATACAAATGATGCCGCCCGCTGTCAAAGAGATACATCAGAAACTGCGATACGAAAAAAAACTTGAAGGAAAATCTTTTGTAGCTGTGTAGTTTTGTAGCAATGTTAGGCAACAGAACAAAATAACCTGAGCAGGAGGTTCACTAGGTCTTCGGTTCGATTTCCGGAACTGGAAAAGTTTGAATGGGTTCAACAGCGAAGTCTGGTCTTGTAACCGATTGATGGCATTAGGCTCGTCCTTCTTTTTTTTTTCGATGGAAAATCATCAAAGGTTTCCTCCCGCTCTGGGTTGGAACTGGAACGAGAGAAAGAGTCTAACTTTTACTGACTAAAACCCACCTGTGTTCCTTCAGCTGCACTTTGCGTTTCAGAGTCACGGTAACTCGTACAAACAATCCTGGAAAGTCTGGAATAGGCTCTCCCTAGAATTTAAACATTAAGAGCGGCCAACCCGAGGTACATTTTCATACAACCGCTCTTACGTGATTAGGATGTTATTACTATATCTTTCTCCAGATATTTATGCACAGATATCTTTTGGATATTATATAGGTTTCTATAGGAATCAAAACATAAATTTGTGTAAAACTAATCCAGTAAAGACCTCTGAAAATCTGTTATTTTACGTGAACTTTAGCCCTCCATAATGTAT
Organism: Mythimna impura; assembly: GCA_905147345.3. Taxonomy (NCBI): domain Eukaryota; kingdom Metazoa; phylum Arthropoda; class Insecta; order Lepidoptera; family Noctuidae; genus Mythimna; species Mythimna impura. The sequence goes on along the minus strand of LR990357.1, from coordinate 11,822,516 downwards.
ACAAATATAAAAAATATAAAAAAGTAGGTACATCTAAAGAAGCCTTACAATCGAGATTCTGAATGACGACAATTTTTCTCAAAAACTTTTAACAACCTTTTAACTTTACAAAAACACGTTTTTCCTGGAACAAGTTTTGTGAAATATTCGAGTAAATCACGGAATTACCGAATGCCAACAGAGTTTTCAGGCGTTATCTCTCTTTTTTCGCGTTGCCTCTTCATCAAACATCGCATTAGATTGCGTTAGATGAAGCAACAAGCTTTTAAACCATGCTAGACGGTGACAACAGGCGAGTGGGGACGGGCCCTCTTAATGGTGAAATCTGGATGTTTTTTTGATAAACCTCTTCCTCATTGATCTCTGAATGCAGGCGTAATATTATGCCGAAGCTGAATATTTATCTCTATTTGATCTAAATCATAAGAGTGTGTGAATGAGCCGTGATTATCCTGAGGCAACGACCCAGACTTCCGCACTACGCACATAGACACTGTTTATTTCATCACCACTGCTCTCAAAACGGTGAAGAAAAACATCGTGAGGAAACCGTCATGTCCTGGGACCAAAAATTCAAAGACATGTGCCATCCACCAACCCACTGTGCCCGCGTGGTGGGGTACGGCCAATTCTCTCTTATAGAGGTCTTAGTCCCAGCAGTGGGAAAATTATAAGGCTGATTACGTTATTATTATACTGAATAACCACTGGTAGGGGACATAACTAGTGCTTGCCATTTTAGGTGGCGGTATGCAAAGTGTTTATAGTACTCGGCGCGGCGTCGCTTGCTCCAGTTCACCGCATTTGGCCCGTGTCCGCTGATCCGGCCGACATCTGGCAATCTGCTAAATGCCAGGCACCGGTGACAGGCTCACATGTGGTGCAACGTTTCAAGCCTCACCTGAACGGATTTAACACAGTTTTCTTGCCTTTTTTGTGCATCCTTTAGTAATGTGAGATTTTGCAGGAAATGTTAATTAAGGTTACAAAATATGTCTACTTAATTTTGTTGGTACAATGTTGTGCATTGAACATATGCCCACAGTGTAATGTGGATAGCGAGACGTTAATTACATTAACCTATCATTTATATAATTGATTATTTATTTAACATAGCTTAATCAGCCTTATAATGTCCCAACTGCTGGGACTCACGCTTCCTTTCTTGGACAGGCCATAATCCATCACTCGGGCCCAGTGTGGATTGGTGGATGTCACATGTCTTCGAATATTTGGTTCAAGGACATGTTGGTGTCCTTACAACATTTTCCTTCACCGTTTTGAGATCTGTGGAGAATACACAAAGTAATGCGCTGGGCTGGGTTTGAAACCGCGACCTACAACTAGTAAGTCGGGGATTGAGAAGTGGTGGTCTAGTGGTAATTATTTAATTAATTAAGGGGCTTTTAACTTCTTGAGTAGCGTAATTAGAGACACAATAGTAAGACAATAGCGCACGACCGCCGGCGTTCGTGCGGGGATCAACAGCTTAAACACAAACTATGTGAATCGACAACTTTAAAGCTAAAAAGAAAGAGTAACATTGATGTTAGCAACCTACGTATGTTTTTTTTAAAACAAGTCTACCTAAGTTTTTGATAAGAACTTTCACATTTTCTGCCAGGAAATGACGTGGTATCCTGTATCAACTTACCGATATAGATTTCCGTTTGGTTAGTGCATATGTATCGCCATTAAGTGATTCCTGATAATCAGACAGATTCTAATCATCCAATTAAGCACTGATAGAATGATACGCATCTAATCTTAATAATCTTATCTTATTACAGGTACAGTCACGACTAATCGTATTTTAATTAATCATTGATTAGTAAGGTATAACAAATTGTGAAACAGGGCTTTAAAGTCTATATTTTATTAGACTGTGAGGTTCTGGACGACGTTGTTTAACCAATTACTGTTAATTACTCTGCCCCAGCTTAACCTTTATGCTAATCTTTGTATAAGGATTGCTTGATAACCCTGAAAGCTAAATTCCAATGTAAATAGATATGCATTAGATAGGATCTGTCTTGTTGTCAAAAGACTTTATATTTAATTAATAAATTTGAACCCTCAACGGTATGCGTAAGAGCTTATTTTTTTTTAGGTATTAGTTCTAATATCGGAACTACGTCATAAACAACTAAAAATTGTGATATATCGGGAAATTACTAACGGTTTTATTACCGACTGGGGCTTATCAGTGTAAATCATTATAGTCAGCCACTTACTAATTTATAAGCAAAAGCAACTAAAAGTAAAAATACTTATACTAATACAATTGAAATACAAATGAACCTTTTTATTTTTAGTTATAATAAATTTATTCCAAGTTACTAATAAATAACACCTACAAATATAACCTATTTTCATTCATCTATAAAGGTACAATGGTAAATATTTATTTACGCAGCTGCTATTAGCAATATAATATAACAATAGATCATTCTTTACTACGAATAAGAACTTAAATACTTATTCATTGTGTGAACACATCTGTACCCAAAGCTTGTTTGAAAAGCAAACGCTAATTTCGAGCTCTTCGTCGTAGCCTCCATAGCTCAGGGGTTAGAGCACTGGTCTTGTAAACCAGGGGTCGAGAGTTCAAATCTCTCTGGAGGCATTTTTATATTTGGCCATAATTTAAACAAAACTATTAAAAAACTAATTTACACCTAATTATGGTAATGACTACATTTTATTTAACAAATTAATTCTTGTCTGGGAAAGAGAGATAAAAATTCAAATTAATTCCTTCTATTTGTGAAACTTTTTTCCTTTTGTGAAGTGTGTACAGATATTCAATGAAAATGTTAATTTAACTTTATACAATCTTTTTTCTCTAATGAAAGTACTTTCTGGGGGGAGTATAAAAGAGGAGGTTCCACACCGAGTAAGCCCCATTTGGTTAGGCTGGTTGCCTTGTCAATATTCTCTTTGCTCTGAGCAACGCTACGAGTATGGCAACGCGCAGGTTTCCTCCCCTACGAAGCCAACCCGGCCTCCACCACCATGGTGTGGCGCTTTCCGCCCTATCTCCGGGGACTTTCCACAGGGTGAAATGAGTTATGTAAACTCTGTATGTAACCCCGATGACTGAACTGGTCGGAACCCTCACTTACTAAGACGAATTTTCAACCGTGTGTTTAAGTGGCAGAAAACTTTGATTGCGCGATGTAGGACTTATGTTAATAGCGTCATAATCTAATTTTTAATATATACCATAATCAAAAAATATTTTTCCTAAAAGCACACGCATCGTAAAAAATTATTACTTAAGTGTATAACAGTTTAGTTTCACAAGCAACTCAATAAAATAACTTGCAGCGACGCATTTCAACCGACAGCGCCATCTAGTTCCAACTCTCAACACTAATATTCTTAACAACAAGTTGTTTTGTATTTCGTAAGAATTCCAAAGTTCAAATTCTATTTTTATACTTCAATATTACTAAAGTTAATGTACATATATTGAACTTACTATACTCGCGTTTGTCAGTTAATAAGGCCTCAAAAAGAATAAAGCCTCCTTTGTTTAAGTTTCTCGTTAACTTTTACTTTAAATAAAAAATGACTATATTTCTCCGGCAAAGGAATCTTTATAGTCATGCATTGACCGTAAAATCCAAGTTTGCTGTAAAGGTAGAGACTACAGTGTTTTGTATAGTTTGTTTGTTACATCCGTGATTCGTAATGAGGGATTTGAGTCGTGTCACTGGATTTTGTGACTTGTCGCCTGCTTCCAAGGCATATTTTCGGTTGTGTTGCATGAGATGCGCAGACGCAGGTGTGCGGCCGCCTGGTCGTCGCCGCGGCTACTGCTCTCGGATATGGTATTCATTTATTAATTTGCTTGCGTTGACCGACGGCGACGCGCCTGTACATTTGGTTTAGAAGACCATTGTGCTAGCTATGTTTTTTGCAACTTAAAGTAATTAAGTTTTTAAAGAAATAATTACTGTCGACCAAAAGCTTATCGATGGAAAACTGTCAAGCAATTATTTACTTACGAGCTATTTTTTAGTAATCTTAACATTAAGCACTTCACGTGTTTTCTTTTGCATTATATAACGATAAAGTTCAGGGTCATTTCAGGAAAGTTAACTACTAGCAGTGAGTTGCGATATACGTATTTATTAAATTAATTTAATGTATTCTCCACTTAAAGTTATAATAATCAACAACAAAAAATATGCAAAAGGTATAATTGCTCAGGGTTTTGTAACAGGCGTTAAGTGTATTTCAGAATTAATATCTGTTTAAATAAAAATGAATCCCTATTTCCCTTGGTTACGCCATCACGCGTGAACGGCTGGACCGAATTCACTTTTTTTTTTTTGTTATGTTTGTTATTGTTAGGGGAAGAATCTTATGAAAGAAAAAATTGGTAGTAGAGTAGAGTAGGGTAGAGTAGAGTAGAGTAGAGTAGGGTAGAGTAAGGTAGAGCAGGGTAGAGTAGGGTAGAGTAGGGTAGAATAGAGTAGGGTAGAGTAGGGTAGGTAGGGTAGGTAGGGTAGAGTAGAATAGAGTAGGGTATAGTAGGGTAGAGTATTGTAGAGTAGGGTATAGTAGGGTAGAGTATGGTAGAGTAGGGTAGATTAGGGTTGAGTAGAGTAGAGTAGGGAGGAGTAGGGTAGAGTTGGGTAGAGCAGAATAGAGTAGTCAGTTGACGGGAGCGAAGCCGCGGGCAAAAGCTAGTGAAACAATATTTATTAATCAGTAAACTGATTGATGCGAGACACACAGGACCGATCATTATGGCGACACTTGCGGGAGTTCTATGTCCAACAGTGGACGTTCTTCGGCTGAAATGATGATGATGATAAATATTTATTAATTAGTAAATCTATGTTCTTATAACTTCAATTACTTAAATTTATTAAAAAAATAGTATGAGAAAAAAGTATTTTCAAATTAAATTATATTGAACTGAACTTTAAGCTTTAAAGGTTTAATAGTCATTATTTGAGTGAATCAGGTCTATTTTGAGTATATCAGGTAAATAATGTGCTAAGTAATTCTTTGCTAATAGATCAAGCGAAAGGCTCACATGTAGGTTGCTAGAAATATGTATACGTATCTTTATGTAGCTATCTATATGAGAAGTTCTAAGGGTGTGTCAGTTAATAATGGCTTCATTGTTTCTTTTTTTTATTGATAGGCTCGCGTTTGATCACTATCTCACCTGATTGTAAGCAATGATATGGTTGATGATGGAGCGCGCTTGCCTCCAACCAACACTAGAGAAGAAGGGCTCGACCCTCACGCCCCAGCCGCTGGGATCCCGATCCCGATTTCCGGCCACCGTAGGCACGGGCTTGCGGACGGCGAGCAATGGGTAGCTCGCCGTCCGATCGTCCGGTAACCGTCCGAACCGAGCCCAAATCGTCGAAGGCGCGTACTGTTCCACGCGCGCCTCAAGTAGATGTCAGCAAACCGTAGGGGCCCAGCAGGGTCGAAGCCTACTGGGGCCAAGGGTCTGCTTCTGAAAGGAAGACTCAGCCCTGGTATGAAAGGCAACGAAGGAACAGGAGTGGGGTTTTAGTCAGTAAAAGTCTGACACACCCTCTCGCTCCGCCCAAGGGCGGGGGATGTCGTTTGTTGATTTGCGAAAAAAAAATCACTTGAGAAGAAACCTATGCACTCTTCGCTTAAAGACCTTGCTATTTTACAGGAATACATTATTAAAAGCAACATTAGAATATCAGTTTTCGGAAGAAGTATTGGTTAGCTTTTCGAAACGAAGCACGTGATTTTTCTTAACCAAATGGCATCCTTCTTCAAATCACTATTAGTATTAATCTTCACACCGCCAATTATAGAACTTCACTGACGACAAATGGAGTAACTGAAAGTATCAAAATAATGCTATGTTCGAATAGATAACCCGAATCAACGAGAGAAAGAGAGTGTTCGGTCTTTGAACTGACGAATAATAATGAACTCAAAATGCACTATTTTTCTTTATTGTACACCAAAATGGCTGTTTTTTTTCAGCAAACCATTGAGTGATAGAGAGAGATCACAGTAAAGGGTAGGATTCAGTGTAAAATTTTAAAATTACAAATAATACATAAATATACATAAATACATAAATACAATCACACTTATATATTACATACTAGCTTCTGCCAGCGGCTTCGCTCGCAGGAAAGAAGGTTTCTTCATATAAACTTTGGATCCCCGTTCCATGCCCGAATTTTGGAAAATCCTCTCTTAGTGCTCGCTTGCGTCATAAAAGTAAATCTTGTGCAAGATTTCACGCTCCTAGTCCCAGTAGTTTCGGCTGTGCGTTGATATGTCAGTCAGTCAGTTTCTCCTTTTAAATATATACCTATGTACTATGTCATTGTGAAAGGAAATAATAATAATATTCCACAACCTTTAAAATCATGACATCCGCTTAGTCTATTAGCGGTAGGGTAGAAGAAGAGATTGCGATTTTCTGTCAATAAGATTTTACAAACAAATTATAATAAAGACGAGTAGACGTATTCATCTACTCAAACTCAGTTACTATCCAAATGAATGAAGAGCAAAACAAAACCTGCCTCACAAAACTCATAAAATAAACCTGAAACAGAATAAAAGAGTGGAATGCGAAATAGCCATTAGGTATTTAATTTGCAATATAAATAAAGCCGTCGATAGCGGAGCGTTTTGTCTGCGTCTCTAAGTAAATAGTGGGGCCGGGTCCACATAAATCATTGGTGAATTAATGCAGGTTAGCTGCATTCCTTTGCCGGCCGGCCAGTCGCGGGGCCGTAGTGTTGCCAACTATTAAGACACCAAATGCAGGATCCGGATGTCGAATTTTAACAGAAGAGCGCTTGAGTAAATAAAAACAATCACACTTGTCGAGCTGGAAGGTTAACCAGCGCTTGCTGAGGTCAGTGGCTGGATGGGTGTTAAAGTATTGCACATGTTTTTAGATCTTTGGCAGTCATTATGGCTAGTAAGAAGCTATAAATCTTGTGAGTGTCAAATAGGCCGTCGCTTTGTATAAAATAGATACAGTAAAGTTGCACACACACACATGTTAGGTACCAAAATGTTATTAAAAATAAATAATTAAAATTAGATTCTTTTAAAAATATAGATAAGCCGACTCCAACATAGTTCGCATAAGGCTGGGCAGACTGATAGAGATCGAATTCGGGATAAGGATGTCGAATTGTTACGGTGTCATACGGTAATATAGCGAGTAATGTCAAATATTAGGGTAACATGTTGGTAATGTATCAGTTGTTGACATCTTGTGTTATTTTTGGACAGCTTTCTGATAGCTTTTGGAGGGGTTGTCAGGTGGGTATCAATGTTTTTTCAGTTTCTCTTGTTTATAAACGATCATTTGACGTATAATATTGTTTATATATCAAGGTAGACATAGCCCGAAGAATCGCCAAACTTAAGTGGCAGTGGCACATTGCTCGCAGAACAGATGATCGATGGGTACGAAAGGTTCTGGAATGGCGACCACGTACCGGAAGACGCAGCGTTGGAAGGCCTCCCACAAGGTGGACCGATGACCTGGTGAGGGTCGCAGGAATCCGATGGATGCGAGACGCACAGGACCGGTCATTGTGGCGACATTTGGGGGAGGCCTATGTCCAACAGTGGACGTCTTTCGGCTGAAATGATGATGATGATTATGATTGTTTATATATTTAATCCAATTTACAGAAATATGGTATCACTAGCTGCTGCCAGCGACTACGTCCGCGTGAAAATAAAAACAAATTGTCCCAAGGGAATATCCTATGTGCTATTCCAAGACATGGTCCACCCGTGTGCCAAACATTCGAATCTGTTCATTCGTTCGAGCGTGAAGAAGTAACAAACATACTCACAAACTTTTGCCATATGAGTGTATTTTACTCTACGGGTACAGTCTTGGTTGTTAATTTAATTATTATGTTAGAAATATCTATAAAAATCTATTGCACACCTTGTGCTCGTTCTTGTGTGTGATTTTTTCTAGGAAATATAATTTAATCAGGTTTCTTGAACAGGAGAATATCTAGTCTTTCAAACGATTTTTTTCAAATCAGGACATTCCTCAGAAACATGGAGTCTTAGCAACGGTCTAGTGGACAAGAGACGCGGAACTCAAAGCCTCTAACGATGAATTCCGATCGTTGTTTTTGCACAAACTCACAAACCAGTCACTATGGAAAAACCCAAACGCTGTCCTCGACCGCCAAAATTTTTACCAGAATAGTTGTGGCGCCAAGCTAATTATAGGTATGTTATTTCGTGTTTATGTGACAGAGATTAATTAATAGTAGGTAGGTGTACCTGCCTATGATAATGGTGCTACCTATAAAGTTTTTTAGGGTTCCGTACCTCAAAAGGAACCCTTATAGGATCTGTCTGTCTGTCGGTCTGTCGGTCTGTCTTTCTGTCTGTCTGTCTTTCAAGACCCTTTATCTCGGGAACACGTGGACGTATCCAGTTGAAATTAAAACCATATACATATAGATCTGCGGCCCCTTGAAGCTGTGAAAAAATAAAACTTCTAATTTAACAGAAAAAAAGATATGGCCGTTTATGACGCAAAAACGTATATATTTCGACACTGGGAACCAAAATTCTAGAGTAACTACTTCCCGTTGACCCAGAATCCTGAAATTTTGCATCAAGCTAGGTCTTATAACACAAGTATAGGAATAAATTTTACTAGATACTTGCTGTCCCTTGTCTTTGGTTACTGCTCCGTTTTTTAGTCACTACGTTACGTTATATATCTTAAAGCCTTTCTCGATAAATGGGCTATACAACACTAAAACCGATAGTTCCTGAGATTAGCGCTTTCAAACAAATGAACAAACTTTTCAGTTTTATAATTTTAATATAGATTTGTAATTAAATAAATAAACACCGGAAACTAAATAATTATTATTAATATTAACATAACAACTTAACATTATGTCTAGACAACACGGTGTCAACTAATAATTTAATTCTAAAGATTTTTTAATGTGGGAAATCATCAAATGACTTGCTGTTTTGGTGTCAGACTTTTACTGAATAAAACCCACTACTTACTATATTCCTTTTTAACCGCCTTAAAAAAAGGGAGTAGATTATCAATTCGGTTGTATCTTTTTTTTATGTATTACTTCAGAACTCCGTCGTTTATGGACCGATTTGGAATTTTTTTTTTCCTGTTTAAGCATATGCTTCCAGATTGGTCCCATTTTTTTAAAATCCAGTTCTGATGATGGGTTCTATGAGGAATCGAGGGAACTCCTCAAATATTATACAACATAGGCAACTATATACTTAGTTATTTTGGTATTTTCATCGAGAACTCAAGCATTTACAGTCAAAAAGTAAGGTTTGATGAGGTGGAACTGATGAAGAAGACCAGAAATGTCCAACGGAACTTCATACTCACATAGATATCACAATGAAGATAGTTTTGCGACGATGACAATACAAATAAATAAATGGTTCTGAATAGTTATGTTGAAAATGGTATCATCGAAGTGAACTGATGATGATGTTGGAGCCGGAAGGTAGGCACAGGAACTCCGTAATTGATCAATGTATCCTAGCCGTGTTTGGGTTTATTAGAATTGTCATGAGATGCACTTTGGCTATAAGGTACTATCGAACTGATATGTTGATGGAGCCGGAAGGTAGAAGGTAGAACTTCATAATAAAACAATGTAACCTAGCAGTGTCTGGGTTAATTGGAATTGTCATGAGAAATAGGCACTCTGGTTATAAGTGTATCGCAACTAAAAAGTGTGAAATAAAAAACATTTTCCAAAAAATTTCGGAAATAACTTTAATTTCGGAAGTCGGTGTTAAATAAGAAACAAACAATACCGAGAAACGTTAGTGTTTTTTTTTAGTGAATTCGGTTATTGTTTTTTTGTAAAAAGTTTTTTTTTTTGCCTTGCGTTCAAGGTCCCCAGGTTTTCTTTTCGGAAGCCGACCCATGAATTCTAAAGGGATAAGCAATCTCTCAACACTTAACATTACCTATATCTTGATTCGCACTTTCAGGCCAGTGCTACATCACACCACATTTCATTCCAGAATTAAATTAACGTCATTAGTTTCTCCAACACCGTCTCGCCATCTTACGCTATTTCAATTAATAAACAATGTTAAAAAAAAACTTGCAATAAAAACTACCTGGCCATCCAAACAGGAACAGGTTGCTAACCAACGCCCATAAAACATTAAATTACCGGGTTCCGTGATAAGCGAACCGATAAGCAATCACCACCTAGCTATCGGTTTTTTGACAACAACATAACAACTTTACTTGCTCACGATTTAGCCTTTTTTTAACGGTTGGTTGGGTGCTGCGGTGAACCGTTGATTTTAAAGATTTTTTGTTGGTTTGGATATGAAGGTTAAGCGCTTTTTTATCAACCAGCTTAACATATCACAGTTCTTTACTGGATATATCTATATTATCTTTGAATGTAAGTACTGTTTTCTACCTACAACCAGTTAATTAGTGACATAGATACATAGCTGATTACAAGATGGGTGCGGGATTGATCGAAAAACTTACCGTGGCCCTAGAACGCAAAGGTGGGAAACCCAAGGTGGGTTTTAATCAGTACATGGTGGACATCCCACCCTTACGTACAAAATGTTTTGGAAACACATTTATTGTAAGTACAGCTAAGGAGTGGAATTCCCGGAGGTCTTCAAGTCAAGAGTGAATAGGTTACTTCTAGGCAAGCTTGCTTCATCGTAGACCACATCGTCGCTTTCCATCAGGTGAGATCGTGGTCAAACGCGAGCCCATCAACAATAAAAAAAGTAAAAGTCTGACTCTCCTCTGGTCTCCCACGTCTAAAAAAGTCTGGAACACAGGCGTAGGGTAACCAGCTTAATTTTGGTGTTCTAAGAGATGGATTTCGGAGAGTATGCGCGGGAATTACATGACTTGATTCCGCTATTGCCTTTCTATCATCGGTCAACCGGATGTACGGCGAGTGTTCTTCAGTTTTCACTCTTGCATTGTTGACACCTCTATGGCCATCAACGATTGCATCACTGCTTACCATCAGGTGGGATCGCAGTCAAGCACTAGATTATATAAATAAATAAAAAGAGAAAGCTAATTACAACATTAAATAAGAAGTTAGAACAAAAAATTTCAATATTTTTATTGGAACCCACGCAACGCAGAAAAATTCCAACACTCACGCAATCACATACATTCAGCCACTAAGCACTGACACCAGGCTCGTCATACATAAAATGTATCTACTCGTATCAAGCTTCGAGCACTATCATAACTCCGGTTACAGGTGTGATTGCACGCGGAGAGGTAACGGCAGCCGTCGTGAAGTTATGACCTTTCTTCATTGAATTAGGAGCTAACACGGATGTCGTTAAGAATCTGTGGGAGGTGCGATCTGTAGTTTTATAGAGGTTTTATTTTTTAATCTGGGAAATCATCCAATTACGTCTATCGCTCTAGGATGGAGCGCGAGGGCGTGTCAGACTTTTACTGACTAAAACCACATCTGTTGCTCTTTCCGTTCTAGGATTACAGGTTTCCTTTTAAGAATTTCCCCGTGGCCTTAGTGGGCATCGATCTTGCTGGGTTCCTACGGTTTGCTGACATCTTTTTGTGGAGCGCGTGGAATACTCGGTCCCGATGGCTGCCGGACGGCCGGCCTACGAGCTACCCTTTGCTCGTCGTCCGCAAACCCACACCTACCGTGGTTTATAATGGTGAAGGATCGTCGTTCATCACAAAAAAGCTGACTACAGACTCAAAAAGTTTTAAATTATACCACTACTAAGAAAATACGAGTAATGTACTGTTTATTGTGAAAGTAAAAATAAATACTATGCTTAAAATATTATACCAAGAAGGTCGATGTCTGCTAATTGAAAAAGCCTGAAGCAAAATTCACTCTTTCGGTAATGTAGCAATTAGCATGCAAATTCTTCCGGCTACCAGCTAAAAGGTAATTAGAACTCAAAATCAAGGACACGTAATACATTCATCTTCAAGTTATTGATACTTGTATGCAATAGTCTGCTACTGACAAGTGTGTTACGGTTTGCCTTACCAAAAAAGTAAAGTAGGAGAGAGCTACTTGCCATACTCCGATTTATACACACACGCATATAAAATAAAGACAAGAATAAGGAAACAGAAAAATTGGTACAAATGTGGTGATTATTATTTAGTCCTAATTAGTCTCTATTTATAATTAGGTCCAGGTAAGGCGAGGAGAAACTGAAGAATGCTAAACATGTATTAGAACCAGGGGCGCCGACTCCGTGGGTTGAGCACCTATGAGAAATAAACAGTAGGTGCCGAGCACCCGCCCTGAGAATCATCAAGAAACAGATCAGCAGATTTTAGGTTACGTATAAACTATAATATTTCTTGATACTAAAAACTAGTTTCATTTTTATATAATGGTTTCATTTTATATTTTTATTAAACATAATTAGTAATTAAGTACGCAGTATGTAAGAAGGACATTTATTTATTTGTCGGTCGATCAGAGTGTGCATTTTTCTTCTCACACTTCGCCACTTTTTCGAGTCCATCAAATGAGCTTGAGCACCCATGAGGTTTTCTAAAAGCGCCCCTGATTAGAACACATCAACATCCAAATCAATTGTACAGTCGAATTCAAATAATATGCAAATGTTAACAGATCACATACAGTCGAGCGCTAAGTGCTTTCAGACGTCTCAGTGAATGGAAACAACACCCAAGGAATACTAATTTGTTTAATTAATAATGTATAGTATACATAAATTGTTTTTACCCACTTCCCTGCGTTTAATTATATGAGATAAACGACTCGACTTTGGTATTTATTCATTTAAGCAAAGAGTATTTTCTTTTTCTGCTTCCTGTCGTTTAGATTGGTCTATGGCCTGCTTTGCTTAGGCTTAGGAACCAGTCGTAAGCTTATTAACACACGGTTGACCGGTTCCCTTAACTATGGTGTTTAACTTTGTAAATGATTCCTGCATCTATAAAGGAAATGCTGTCCTAAGTTATTTGAAGACTGGTAGGGTAAGTATCCTTTCGCTAAGAATAAAACTTTTTTTATATATTTTTTGTATCGCCTCAAAAGACTTCACCCGCTCTGGTGCAAGGTAAAGGAGTGTTAGACTTTTACTGCCTAAAACCCACCTGTGTTCGTCCAGTTGCCCTTTACGTTCCAGGGCCGTGGTAACTCTATCAAAAAATCCCACACGAAATACAATAAACCTGAGTTAAATTTACTGACGAAAATACAAATACTTTTTCAAAAGAATTTTAATTACTTCGCTCTACCTGATAAAGAAAGTGCCTCTCAATTGATAGCACTGCTTAAAAGTCTAAAGCAAGACAAAAGAGAGAAAGCACAATCTTAATCTTTTTGCGAAACTAAGTGCGCATTACCAAAGCTTTTAAACGCACCGCAAAACGAATCATTTGAGATCGCAGGTAACTTTATGGTACCTCTTAAAGTAACGCATCTTTATTTGAAACGGACGGTAGTTAGCGCATCGCGTGTGGAACAGTGGAGCGACACGACAAATTACATGTCGCAGGTGGAAAATGACACCATTGCCGCACCTCGTATAACATTTTAATTTATTTTACGCGCTCTCTGAATTATGGCTCCGACTGTACGTGTAAGAGCAATCTTACAGCATTAAATCGCTATTTTACTGCAAGTAAAAGCAGTGAAAATCATCTGAATAGTCGTCCGTTTAAAATGATCGTGTTGTTTGAATGAAATGGATTGAGTCATGTTGGCTGATTTAATTTTGTGTACATTAACACTAAAATACTACAGTATTTGCGAATATTTTAGGAATTATGTCGCGCATTGGTCATACAATCTTGTGTTTCAAAAAAATTCTACCGACGATTAGGCAGCAGGATTACAAATCTACTAGGGCATCATAATGGGTAGACAGATAATTGCCTACCTCATCACACAAAGCCAAAGCTTGCATAGACCACTTTAAGCACACAACCTTTTTTCACACATCATTAAACTCCCCAACGAAAAACAAAACAAACAAGTAAACCCGCACATTAAACATCGCCCGCTAATATATAATTTAGTCTACACACTAATAACATTACACAAATTGGCCTTTAATCAGCAGTTATTACGTGTGATGTTGGGGCTATAATATGGAGAGCCTGCGCCGGCGCACACCCGCCCTTTGACTCCACCGTTCTCAGAAGTGAAGCCTTAATGTTCAACACATTAGAAATTCTCAGATTAGCTGTGTTTTGACTTTTAGAATACCGCTGTATGTGCATTTAGTTGAAAAGGTATTTTTTAAAACTTTAGGATATACATACTTATTATGCCTATTATCAAAACTATATATGTTGCATGTCGATCGTTGCCATCGATCTATGTTAGATCGGAACAGTGACGTCAATCAACAGTTAGTAAACTAGTACAAGCCAAAGCTACCACAAAAATTAATTGAATTAATTATTTACTTATTCAATATTGTCGATCAATCGATTGGTGTTGGAACACCCTAAAAGCTACTCCTCCTGAAAAATGAAACTGCTTTTCACGGCTATTCTCGCACTATAATTTAAATATCACACGAAACGATGACGAAACTCAACAGAATTTTGCAGTCATAATCAAGTTTTATTTTTATAACGAAGAACCTAAACCTAACATGAATCAAGCGCTACTTCAAAGAGTAACAATTAAATTTTCCTAGACTTGACGAGATAGGAATTTCAAAAAACTCTGTTTTTTTTACTGAGTAAATAGTTTGTACAGTTTTCAGTGCACACTGGAATTTAACCCCCTACGCAAAACGAGGTTATAAGTTTGATCGCTGTGTATGTATCTGTGGTACCGTAACTTTTAAACGAGTGAACAGTTTTTTTTTATTTGAAAGCAGGTTTTCTAACAATGGATGTTTTATTTAAATCGGTTATTTATAAGATATGGGGAGGTGAAAGTGGGAGTGAAAAACCGAATATTTATAAATATGGCTAAGTAGGGTATCGAATGAAATGGTAGAATACAAAACTGTAGGTAAGGGGTTTTTAAACGTTTAAGTTTTCATAAATTTTGTACTCACATAAAAACAAGGATATTCATAAAGAGCTATTCTATGTATAACTTCTTTTCGTATGCTAGAAATAGCGTGCCTGAAAATACACGAATATCGATTAAATTAAGGCCAACTGGGATCATGCTACAAGTAAATCTAGAGAAGTAACTTAGACTTGATATATTTACCTGACTGAACGAAGTTACAACTCTCTCTCATTTATTTGTGGTGTCTATGTATAACTACATACATACGTATATATAATACATTGGATCAATTTTCTCCGTCCAGTAAAGAACTACATTTATGTGTAATAAAGTCTGTCCTAATAGACTATTTCACAAACTGCATATCTCACTAATGTAAACTGTGATCTTTATGATTTGTGTTAAACTTGATGGAAAACAGGGAATTACAGACTGTGAGAAAAGCAATTTGAAAACCATTTACTAGCTTTATAAAAGACCATACACAACACTTATACCAATTGGCATAATTTCTATTTATCTATTTCTAATCTCAGGAATGCTAATTTCTGTGTTCAGATTTATGATTTTTATTTTTTTTTATTAGCAAGTGCCACTGTAATTTTATAGTTTCAGGCGCAGAAGATATTACAACTTAGTAAGAAGAATGTACGTGCTTTTATTTGGTACAAACAGAAAGGCATACAAACAATAAGTTTGAAGGTAAAGAGTAAAATAGTTAAAAATAAAAAAATAATTCGGTTAAATACTAAACAACTAGTACCTCATGCTGGTTTTTAACTGGATCTGAAGTTTGGATTGTTTATAGTAATTAATATGCTTACTTAAATAAAAATAATAATATATGTATTTTAATACCTAAAGAAAGTAAATACTGCGGGAAAGCATTGCTTTTTTTTTTAGGAAGGTGTTTACTTGAAAAGCGAAGCAGGTTTTTGGAATATTTATTTACCGTGCCAAGAACTATAAGCTGGTATGTTAAATTCTATAAAACTATTCGACATCTATTCTGTGAGGTGTTTAGAATGGATAATTTAATATGAAAATAATTAATTGTTTTAAGTAAATTTTTGATAGACCTTGTAACAGGAGTATCTACCCAAAATACTTGTATATTGAAATATTATACCCCGAGTTTGTCTTTATAAACAGTAGATCCCGGGAGCCTATACCTCGAGTTAAAACTCACAGTACCTAATAACTACAAGCTTATACATCTGAAGTCTGTGCAGAACAATGAAAAGCCGTTCACCCACGCTTACACAGATGTGGCGTTATTTCCTCACTGTCCTGTTTACTGTCTCAATCAATGATACAGGACGTGGTCTCGTAGTCAAACCAGCGTGCCATGAACATTCCTGCCAGTTGCCAGCCTGCCAGTGTTGCTAGTGTTGCCACCATGACGATAATATTCAAATGAAGCTATAATCGCCGGCAGCTCAGCCATTAGCTAAGATTTAGATATAAAGAACTATACAGAGTGGTAAGTTACTCTACTTTAGAGTGTTTTTATTCATGACATGTATTGAATGCTTCTTCATAACTTCGATGGTTAACTTTCTACTTGATCTAGACCCAGTAGATGACCGCAGCGTCCCTGATTTGGTCCTCGAAAATGCAGAACTTTAACTCTACTTGGCCCACTCCAACATGCTGCATGAAAAAATGTGAAAATGTGCAAAAAAAATCGATGTAGATACTGCAATAAAATTTAGCTTTTCAGTGTTATACCTTTTCTCACCCTGGGTGGAGCAAGAGATATTTTCAGACTTATACTGACTAAAACAGTTGCCCTTTACGTTCTAGGACCGCGTTGATTCTTTCGAATAACCCCACTGGCCCGGCAGACATCGGTCCTAATCCAATCATACTGATAACGTGCCGTCAACCTAAGCCAGGTCCATATTGGAGAGCGAGCTAAGCCGTGTGCCGATGACCAGGAATCGCTCTGTAACTATTACCTATTTTATTTCTACTGTATGTGTGAGGTACGAAAAAACGTTTTTCTTTCCTTCTTTTATTAACAATCACATTCAGTGCAACTCCAACTCAAGACTATGTTAATGCTGAGGAAAAAAATTAAAAACTATAACGTATGCCATTGTTAATGAGACTGCCATTAGCAAGATGCTTGCTAGCATTACAATTAATCCATTAAAAACTCGAACACAAAGGAAAAATCGGCCAAGTGCGAGTAGGACTCGAGGACGAGGGTTCCGTACCGTCTGGAGCAAAAAAAGGGTAAATAAAATCACGTTTATTGTATGGGAGTCACACTTATATATTTATTTTATTTTGTTTTCGCGGCAACAGAAATACATCATCTGTGAATATTTCAACTGTCTAGCTATTACAGTTCATGAAATACAGCCTGGTGACAGACAGATGGACAGCAGAGTCTTAGCAATAGGGTTCTGTTTTTACCCTTTGGGAACGGAACCCTGAAAACAAGGAAAATGCAAGTGATATCCAATGCAATGCACAAATGCAGCTCTATGTAGATCTATGCGTATGTATTAACGAGTAATTAGAATCAGTACGCGGCGCTTGCGCAGCGACGGGCGACGCCAGGATGTGGTGGTGTCGCACTGCTACCCGACACTTATCTACGACTAGTAATTACTTCTACTACTTATTAGCTTCCATTTTTGCACTTCGCACTGACTATTATTATCAAGCTAAGATACCTCAGATGACATAACCGCAAATATAGGTATTTGCATGATTACCGTGCATCATCTCTAGAGAGCTCGTAGCTAGAATAATAAAACAATAACAGCCGCACGGGTCAATCTTCAAAGTTAAGCAATGCTTTCCTAGGTCAGTTTGAAGATGGGTGACCATCTTAACATGTCATGATTCCTCCGTGCTTCGGAAAGTACGCCAAACCGCTGGTCCTGGCTGCCATTTGTTGATTTTTGACATTCGTTATGGATAGTCAGAAACCTGAAAATCCAGTCTTCAGTCTTGTAGAGGTCTGATAGGCAGTCGTTCCATGTAAAGTATAGGTAAATGCATCTGGTTAAACTGGAAGGTGGCCCGAACATAGTTGGAAAAAAGTTAGGCAGATAGACATTATATACACGAGAGCAGTGGTGGTCCCAGGTCCAGTGGTAACTTTGACAGATTTTGACCGGCCTGTTGTTTGAATTCCGTAGTTTGAAATCCCAACACCTCGGGAAAATGAAAAAAAGAAAATAAGCATTTTTGTTGCAGCTATCGAATATTGTATGTGAAAATAAAAATATTTTGATATTACAAACAGACACTTCAATTTTATTTATATGTATTTATATATGTAATGCATAATCAATCATATCCTATCCTACTTCTTATCACAGTATATATGACTGGCCTGTTGGTCTAGTGGTTAGTGGCCCTGACTGCTATGCCGGAGGTCGTGGGTTCGATTCCCACCCAGGACAAATGTTTGTGTGATGAGCACGATCATTTGTTCTGTGTCTGGGTTTTTTTTTAGGTGGGAAAATTATCTAATGACAAATCTTGGGCGGAGCGGGAGATAGTGTTAGACTTTTACTGACTAAAAACCCACTCCTGTTCCTTCGTTGCCTTCGTCCCAGGGCCCCGGGTTTCGTTTTCACACTACCCATGGCCGCAGTAGGCTTCGACCCTGCTGGGCCCCTACGATTTGCTGACATCTCTCTGAGGCGCGCGTGGAACAATACGCGCCGTCGAAGACTTGGGCTCGGTCCGGACGGTCGGACGGCGATCCACCCATTGCTCACAGTCCGCAAGCCCGCGCTTACGGTGGCCGGAAATCGGGATCGGAATACCGGCGGCGGTTGGGGAGTGAGGACCGTAGCCTCACGCGATCGGCCACCTCCTTTGGTAGCATTACTGCTTCGCAGAAGGAGGCGACCGCTTGCCACTCCTCCTCGCTCCGGACCATGGCCTGTACCAAGGCCCGGCGCGAAAGATCACCGCCGCGATCGCCCCCACGAGGACACGGCGTTGCTCTGCCCAAGCGGGGCACACCTCCACCGTGTGCTCCACCGTGTCCTCCACACAGTGGTCCACACAGTGGCGACACCCGGGCGTCACTTCCGCACGAATCCGGTGCAGGAACTTCCCGAACTTACCGTGTTCTTCTGTGTCTGGGTGTGATTTATCTATAATATGTGTGTATTTGGAATTAAGTAAGTATTTTTATCAGTTGTCTAGTACTCATAACACAAGCTCTGCTTAGCCTGGGGCTAGACAGCGTTGTGTGAAAGTTGTTGAAAAAAAAACTGCCCTGACTTACAAGTTTTAGGTCGCGTATTCAAACCCAGGCAGGCGCATTAGTTTCTGTAATTTATTTCATCACCACAGCTATCAAAACTGTGAAGGAAAACATTGTGTGGAAACCAGCATGTCCTAGAACCAAAAATCCGAAGACATGTGATATCCACTCTGATATCCGCACTAGGCCCGTGTGGTCAATTACGGCCCATTCCCTCTCCTACCATATACCTTATCCATACCAATTTTTAGTGGGAAATCATCCAATTCTTTCTCCCACCCTAGGATGGAGCGAGAGGGCGTGCAAGACTTTTACTGACTAAAACCACACCTGTGTTCTTCAGTTGCCCTTTGCGTTCTAGGGCCACGATCACTCTTTGAAACGATTTCAACAGATCTAGCAGGTCATATCAGTTTTGCTGATATCTCTTTAAGTCGCGCGTGGAACACTTACACGCAGTCGACTCGAGCTTGGTCCTTACTGGATGGCCGGATGACGAGCTACTCATTGCTTGACGTCCGCAAGCCCGCGACTATCACAGAACCTTTTATGGCCTAACATTCTGAATTTCTAATGCATGTATTTCGGTGCCGCAGTCTTTTACCGTAACCTGCCGCCATTTGCACGATATTCTATCTTCGTTAAACTTACATTATTAATGTTAGGTAATCACTAGAATCAACAGATAAGAAACCAAATTGATGTTAAATCATTCAATTTGATTTCAATGACGTAAATATTGACTCAGTAGATATGGCTTGAATGCAAATATGGCCATAACGATAAAAGGCACTCCCTATTCTATCTTTAGGATCCGTAAAGGTCTGTTGAGGAATGTCCATGAACTTTTGAATGCACATAATTTGAATGTTTGTGACCAAAAATATTTTAGCTTACTTTAAAAAAAAAGGCACACTAACAAATATATATACAATAGTTGAAGCTCCAGAAGCCTTGTACTTATACCTGGGTGGAATCATTAAGTGGAACGCCAGGAGGACACGGTGGAGCATATGGTGGAGGTAAGTACGTCCAGTTTAGGAGGGAACCGCCGCCGTGTCCTTATGGAGGCAATCGGTAGCGGGGACTCTTGCATCCGGCCTTGGTTCAGGCCATGGTACGGAGTGAGAAAGACCCAGGCATCTGGAGTCGCAGGACGATGATTACCGGCCAACATAGGCACAGGCTTGAGGACGGCGAGTCATGGGTAGTTCACCGTCCAGTGTCCGCTAAGTACCAGGCTCGGGTCGACGGCGGGCGTGTTGTGTTCCACGCGCGCCTCAAAGAGATGCCAGCAAAATTTATAGGGCCAGTTAGGACCGACGCCTGCTAAGGCTACGGATTGTTCGAAGGAGTTATCGTTGCCGTCGCAAAAAAGGGCAACTGAAAGAACACTAAGGGTTTTAGACAGTATAAGTCTGTCATTCCCTCGCGCTCCTCCCAGAGTGGGAGAAGTTATTTGATGATTTCACAAGTAAAAAAAGGAAACTTAAACATCGTCGCCAAGTAGCCATAGCTTGTCGGTTACATTTTCGAGAAGTGTGTATTGGATTAGCATAACTTAATTCCAAGAAGCCTGTTCCATCAACGGAAAACAAGGTGTAGGTACATATGGCAACAAATAATCACCGCTACATGCTGGTCATCCCACCTATTTGCACAAAATTTTACGGACTCCGGCCGGGAATTGATTCCAGAGTCTGTGTTTCCTGATAGCTATAACCTGGAGGTATTTAATTTAAGTCAAGAGCTTAACAGGCAAGGACTTCAAAACAAGCGCGTTCCATTGTCGACCACAACACCGGTAACCATCAACACTTATTTAAAATAGATGTTGTTTTTTATTTAATAAGCGTTCCCCCACACTAGGAATTACTCCTGTATCGTGGGTGCGTTCACAAACATATAAACTCACCTACACAATACACCCAGACCCTGAAGAACTATTTGTCTAGATTTAATACTAGACAAAATCTGCTTTTGATTCCACTTCCATGTAACGTATCAACGGAGTAAAATCTACTCAATTTTCTGTCTATCTACTTAATATTAACCTACACACACACACACACACACCATCACACACACACACATCCCACAAACACTCACACTAAGTGAACTAGAGCACCTGGATCTCACTTTTGTTTAAAATTATTAAATGATTTTAATTAATTAATTGTAATAATATAAATAAGGTGTAATTATAATTCAAATTAATAGATAGTTGCTTGACCTATTCTAATTCTAGATTAAGAGTAATTAAGTATAACTACGAATATAAATTAATTGTAAATTTATTATCATAAATTTTGGAACGCCGATGTCTCCCTCTTGGAGATGAGCGCTAATGGCTACAACACAGTTTTAAACTAATGTAGTTGTTAACGAACTTTTGTAAACAAGTTTATTGTTCCAATAAAAATATTATTATTATTAAAAATATTAACTTCACTTTAATATCGTAGATACAGATAGCGGCACGAATCTTGAGCGCCCGGCGAAAGAGTGGGGATCGCTTTGCGCATCGTACAGATCAGCGAGCCAATCACTGTACAAGGATTGCACTCCCTGCCCCCGCGTCTTTTTTCATACCACTAAAGAGACCCGATATTTCACTTCTGCGTGCAGAAGCACGCAAATAGAACTGTAGAAGTCAGCGCTCAAGATCCGTGCCGGTCTCTGTACATAATACATTTCCAGCGTGAACATAAAATTATTCATTATTGGTATCTGGTATCGACACCGCTTCATCACCCTCATGTGCGTGAGTAAGCATGGCGTGTAGGTGCTAAGTATGCATATTTTAAAAGTCTCACGTAAAATGCAATTAAAATAATCCGGGATTATCCCCAATCACACGCACCGACTCGTAAGTCGCACCTAATCGAAAAACATTATAGCTGCATTACATTCCGTAATAGAACTGGGAACACATTTAACATATTAGTCGATAATTTATAACCTGATCAATGCGACTGTTAAAAAAAAAACAGTATTTCAAAACATAATCTTGTTAAAAAGAAGCATTTATCAAGTTCAGAATTTTAAAGAAAAAGTGTATTCAAAACTGTATTTTATCTCTACTCAAAAAAGACATATGTATGTATGATCCTTTTCCTATGATAAAATTCAAAGTAAACACGAAGTATTAGACGTTAGACGGCATACAGGTGCGCGGTGTAATCAGTGCGAGGAATGCAGGGGCAGGTGACAGGACGGCCGTGTTTCACGTACGTCGTACTCGCACCGCTCTATGCTCTATGCCCGCAGCGTTAGAGCGCTCAAATCACGTCCATTAACCGCAGGACTATGACCGACTATACGCTTAGGTGGGTATAGACAAGGCCAAGCTTTTAAAGGGATTAACGAAGAACAAACAAGAAAACATACAAGATAATTGCTAATAGGGCCAATTGAACGATATAATGGCCACAACGCGTTCTGGTTAGAAGGAAAAGCCACGACGTGGTCTAAACTTTTTTGATGGAACCACAACACAATGGAAATGTCTCCCTTAGACAAACAACACTCAATACTTTTCATCGCAACTTTAAACTGCAGTTTGGTAGGTCATTTTAGCAATAATAATTGGGGCAGGTCAGCATTCAGCCGTCGGACCAAATCTTAAGGACTTTGAGGCTAAACACCCCAAGTGGATTTGTATAAGAGGTAGACCTGATCGGTAGAGCTAAGTTATAAACTAATGGTAGCCAAAATTAGGCCATAAAAATCAGGGCCGCTCAAAAGTGCGATGCATTGATAATATATGGTAATCAATGTCCCGGGGACACGGGTCGCACGAAACCGAAAAGTATGGCAGAAAAAGAGCCGGCAGCAGTGGATAATTTCGGGATAAGAAAATCATTTCATTTCTGAATCATCATAATTTCAACCGAAAAACTAAGCCACTGTTGAACATAGGCCTCCCCCAAGTGTCGCCACAACGAACGGTCCTTAGCGTCTCACATTCATCAGATTCCCACGACCCTCATCAGGGTCATCTGTACACCTCATGGGAGGCCTTCCAACGCTGCGTCCTCTGAAACCTTTCGCTCCCAGCGGTATCTGTTCTGAGAGCAATGTGCCCTGCCCACTGCCACTTAAATTTGGCGATGCTTCGGGCTATGTCGGGAATCTTGGTTCTTCTGCCGATATGATCATTCCTGATACGATCAAGCAAGGAACCTCCAAACATAGTCCTTTTTGGGTGACTTTAAATCTTCTGATTAGGCTGTATTTCTCAATAACTGTCCAATAATCCAACTTTTGAGATACTAAAATCTCTTCTCTATAAAATATCCATTTTCCAATCACCACTTCTGATAGCTACGTAGTCTATGTCCGATATAATAGCGTAACTCTAGATGGACGCATATAAGGTATAGTGAGTAACAAGATTTAAAAGCTACGCCAGCTGACACCTGGTGTTAGAATGGCGTTAGATACAGGCTTCTTGCTACCAATCATATTACGATAGAGGTATTCGATGCGCATCATAATCCTGTATTAGATGTTGCGGTGAAATTGCGATCCTAACTGAGCAGTGGTGCAAAAGCTGTTGCGTAGAAAAAAGTGTTGTTAGAACGTTAAAAGGCATTATTATATTACTAGCTTCTGCCAAAGGCTTCGCCCGCGTGAAATTAGAAAATTATCCTAAGGGAACATACTCGCGGGATAATAAGTCCTTAATTCCTGTATGCTATTCCAGGATTTGGTCTAATTTTTCTTGGTTGAATGAAATTTGGGTAATTCTGACCCAAATTTCATTCAACCAAGTTTGAATGAAATTTGGGTCAGAATTACCCAAATTTCATTCAAACTTGGTTGAATGGCTGTTAGGCACTTTCACAGTAATTGTCTGATATGTTGTGAAACTTTTTTTATATAAATTAACAAATTGTACCTGAAAAATTACTAAGAAAGTATTATAGATAGATAGATATACGACACGATAGATATATTATTACGAGTTTACTTACCTACATTATTTTCAGTTTCATCGAATTAACCAGTATTACCTCCTCTACACGACTACACGGGTAAACTGGTCAAAAAGTAGCCATTTATGTAAATAGTGCAAAAGATTGAGTCGCAAGGCATTCGTGAAGTTTTAAATATAATTGGACCACTCAAATAATTTTTTTTTTTATATATTGCTACGAGATCTACGATCATTTAGATTTTATTATTTTTGTATACCTAGTAACTAAGCATAAGTCTAATCAGCCTTTTAATGTTCCCACTGCTGGGACTCAGGACTCCTCTCTCTAGGAGAGGGAATGGGCCGTGATCCACCACGCGGGCCCAGTGCGGATTGGTAAATGTCACATGTCTTCGAATTTTTGGTTCTAGGACATGCCGATTTCCTCACGATGTTTTCCTCCACCGTTTTGAGAGCAGTGGTGATGAAATAAATTACACAAAGTAATGCACCTGGCTGTGTTTGAACCTGCGACCTGCAACTCGTAAGTCGAAGCCGTTACCACTCGGCCATCACTGCTCTCCACTAACTAGCATTCGTTTAATTATCTATAAGCTAAATGGCATGTACTTATTATACTTTTTTTGTGAGGTAGGATATCATTAAATACCACCTCCCACTCAGTGTGGAACGAGAAGGAGTGGTAGTTTTTTACTGTCTGAAAACTAACGACAGCCCCATATCATGTTCTGGCAAATACTGTCCATTCCAGGTTGCCTGGAAGAGATCGCGGAATGCGATTAGGCCGCCCATTGTATGTGTTTTAGATTTAAGTAAAAGACAAAAAATAAATAAATTCCATCTGTGTTCCTACAGTTGCTCTTAGCTTTGGTATGTACTTACCTATTTAACTGATGCCTGCGATTGAACCCTTCACCATAAACACTTGAAACAAATTCCTAAAACATTTGTGTAGCTGCGGCCCTGAATAAGATTTGTTAGGAAACAACACAACATCAAGCGTCCTCCATCAAGTCATCTCAAGTGTTACATCCAACACCTGCGCGGGCGCAGCGATGCACGGTGTGACGTCTAATAAATATAGAGATTTTAGTAACGACCTTAGTAAGAGGAAGATAATAAGTACTTACGAGTATGTATAATGCAATCAGTATTTTCGATTTAAATAATTATAATTTGTTGTCATGTTGTAATGATTTTGATTGTCTGCTGTATTGACTTTAAAAGAAACTGGCCTCTGAGTTTGTTTCGGTGTTTATTCTCAGTGTAGTCAGCTAGTAAACATCAGCAACTTCTAGTTTAAATTGACGAAAACATTAACGTGTAAAAACGGTTTTATTAAAAACCTATTTGCAAAATAATTATCATTTATGATTGTCACGAATTCGATGCCCTCAATCATTTTTTTAGGCCTAAAAGATCATTAGATATTTCTAAACTAGTAAGGTAATTATATTTCATATTGTGTCAGATTCTGTGTCGCCACACCAAAGAAATAAAATGCTGGCGCAATTCGACTACACAAAAAAAACAGTGTGAACACAAACGCGCTCTAAGATAAAAATGCTTTACGTATGCATTCAACGCTGACTCGTAGAGCAAATATGCGTAGCGCCACATTCTGCGGCAATTTACTTCAAAGGCACTTATTGTAAGTGATTAATATGGTATGCATGAGGATCAGGCACTTTTATTTAGACTTTTGCAATCAAACAAACTATGATCTTCTTTTCAAGTCAACAATCAACCTGCCCAGCCTTGTTCCGACTATTTATTTTTATATCCATTAGAATCCAAAAGATCATTTAGTGCAGCCAAAGTGCCAAGTATTGGAAACTGAGCACGGGCAACAGTGCGACACTGAGGCTCAGCAAATATCCTGTACTTTTTGCCGCGGCAGTAATTCATAATGAACTAGCTGTCTGCCGCGGTTTCACCCGTGTGTTTAGTTACTGCTTTGCTCCTTTCAGTCGTCGCGTGATGTTATAATATCCTCCTCCTTGCATCGTATTCCTCAATGCTGAGGGTCGTGACCTCCCTGCATCATCACTTTAACTTTTATGATATTCCTCCATCTGTTTCTGTCTCTGGCGGTGTGAAGGGCATTGTATACTCTTGACTCTACAGTCAAGAGCGGTGCGGATCTGGTCGGACCAACGTATTGGGCTGCGCCCGCGAGGCCTTTTCCCATCCACTTTACCGGTCACAATGAGCCTTTCGAGGTTGAAACCGTTTTTCCTTGCAACGTGACCGAAGTATTGCAGAACCTTGCAAAGACACTAGGACTACAGCCGATGTCATAATAGTCTAACTGGATGCAGCTTAATGTCAGAATTTTATCTGACCTCCAAAACCCAGTAATTGTGTAACACGACACCCCTTCGCAAGACTGATATCAGTTCCTGGCTTCTAGCAGTAACGACTGTTAAAGACATATAAATGTGAGCCGGGACGAACGGCTTTCCGAGGCACGGAATCTCGGTATGTTAAGAGGGTCGCCTACCCTCAGACTGACTTCGAAAAGCATTGCTTAACCTTGAGGATCCTGTGCGGTTGTTGTTACTTAGCCATGGGCTTGAAAATAGTTTCAGTAACCTAACCTACTAACGTCTCTTCTAGATTTTCAAGGCCTTTGTTGTAGCACAATTTGTTATCCAGCGTCATCGATCACTAAAAAAGAAGTCCAGTAATCGATGTCCAGCGCTTATCGACACAAAAAGAGGGCTGTTATACAAGAAAGTTTGACCGCTATATGTGCGTGTCTGTCTGTCTGTAGCAACGTAACTCTTAAACGGATGCACCGATTTCGATGAGGTTTTTTTTTAAATTCAGTTTTCTAGCGATGGTATTACATACCTAGATATGTTTTATCAAAATCGGTTCAGCCATTTACATGTTATGAAGGGGGAAATTGGGAATAAACAACCCAGTGTTTACAAATGGGTATATTAATTGTAGGTAGGGTTCATTAATTGTATAATTAATGTAAATTGATTTCACTGATTAAAAGTTATAGGGGTTGAAATGGGGTTTTCCAAAGTTTAATTTAAGTTTTATTTTGATACCATTCTGTCAAACAACATCAAATTAGTCGATTTAAGCATTAATTTATCAAACTAAACGAAAGAGTCATTACTCAAAACGCTATCTAACCGAACAAGAAATCATTTAAGCGCAGAACAGATAGTAAATTACGGCGAAACAAAAATATATGGGTATCCGTTATCTCTTAGTAGATAAGAAAGTACTTGGAGCGAGCCACCTGCCGACCAATAATTACGGAATGGAGTCTCTAACACGATTCTAATAGGAAATGTGGAGAGCTGTGGCCTCGGCGAGCACCTGCTTCCCGCCTCCAATCACAATCATACGCCGTTCATTAAATATAACGTAATAACACATAGGAAACACGTGTCACTTCTTAATATATAATGTCTTCAAAAGATTGCCGCTTGGGCTCTAAATAAGCTGTTACTGATTTTATGTGTCACTTCGGCTGATTTGATTTCTAACTATTTTTATTAGAATACTCAATTCATTGTGTGTTATGTGTTAGATCTTTAGATTCCCTTCAAAATGGTTGAGCTGAGTGGTGCTGATATACGTGTCATGTCCGTGAACGAGCGCTGTCAGTTGAGACTGGTCATTTCTTAGCTGCCAGTGGCTTATTTTAATTTCTATATTTAGAATTTGTTTTTTTTTTTTTACTTTATTTACATTGTTCTCACGTAGGTTATAGTAGCGACAAGAAACATTTAGTTAACCGAGATATTTGTAATACATGACGTGATTGAAAAGAGTTTCCATAGAATTTCTTGCACATTCATCTCCATAGAAATCTACTCTTTGGAATGTGCTATTAGCATCATTTTTCTGACTGACTCACTTCTTGGCATTTCAAAAGTGCCTGTAAATGGTTTATCTACGCTAATATTATAAAGAGATAAAGTTGTTTTTTTTTGTTTGTAGGAGGTAATCTCTGAAAGTACTGGTCCGATTATTAAAATTTTTTCACCAATAGAAAGCTACTTTATTCCTGAGTGACATAGACTATATTTTATGTACGTGGGCGAAGCCGCGGGCAAAAGCTAGTTTGAAATAAAATATTTTGAATACATTGTAAAATGAATTTGAGAGGATTACGGGAGCTAATCACTAGTTTTTTAATACGCAAAAGTATATAAAACAGAATCAGAAAAAAATATAGATAATATGTTCAAAACATAATACAGCAAAGAAGAATGCCCATAACCCGTACCATATTGCGTCACAAGTATATTAATACCAAAAATAATGTTTTATTTATATGTACAATGTACTGATTTTTCACCGCTTTTTTTAACCACATTAAAAAACATCGTAAAAATGATATTAAATGATTAACAATTCCTACTTTCGAAAAAAATAACGTCATTTCAGAAATCTTTACGTTCCGATTACAGTTTTCAGTTATTTTCGTAATCTGACCAAAGAGTATGTAATGCTAACGCTTTTAATCTGACAATGATCATAAATAAATGGTTCGCCTAATTAATTTTATCTGCTATCTAAGTAAATAAATTAATATAGTTGAAAATAATTAAACTGCTAAAAATTAATTCTGTTAAATTATTTTATATTATCTCACCATTTTATAAAGTAAACATTGCGTATATTAGAAACTGAAAACTTGACACTGCCAATTTGGTTATGACATTTTGGTACTTTGTTGTTATACTGACGTTTATATCGTTTGGTGTTTTTGTACTGCATTTGAGTAATTCTGGTAGTTATATTGAATAATAATTAATTCAATACGTCTATAATAACTATTGACAGTGTTGAGATAGTGACGCATAGTGTTGTAAGTGGCAAGGTTTGTAAAGAGGGCGCGCGACGCACGTTCCGGGCGCGCAATTCGCGCGCATGCATTTCCATTTTCTTTCTGCGGGCGCGAGGAGAAGTGCGCGGGCCGCTCGCGCGCGGTTTTGCACCGTTCGCGCGTGGCGAAGCTGGCGCGCGAAGGGTACGATGATGGCATGGGAACGGCGCGTTAACTTGAAATGCACGCACGCAGCTCGCTAGCGGCGTATTCGCCAGATGTGAACACACCCAAAGAGTTATATATAGAATATACCTAAAGAATAAACACGTGAATAGATGGAGAAGGAGGCTAAAGAAAAGTCGGATAGATTGTGCGAAGAAAACGGAGTCAGTGATAGTGTGACGGTTGACAGGATACAATGGAAGAAAAAAATGTTTTGGGCCTACCTCAAGTAACATGGGCTAAGGGCAGGAAGATGACGATGATTTGATACTATGTACCCTAAAAGTAAATGTTTTATCTGCCTAACAATTACAAATTCTTTATTTGTGTTACCTTGTTAAGTACCGCGAGAAAGTGGCAGTGAAGCCGAAATGACGTCAATATTTGTTATTTGTCACTAAAATAATTCGACTAGGTACATCAGTTTTTTCACACAAATGCATTAATAACTAATGTAAATAGATTAATATAAATACTATGTAAATATGTAATACGCTACGCTCTTTCTACGCTACGAGCAACGCTGTTTCATTACGACGAGACCATCGACTCCTCTCACTGTTACTACGCTTATAAATGGTTGCCGATAGCTCTGGCCTTATCCAGCCTTAGTTATTGGTCGGTCCGTGAGGTTGCGGATCGGAAAATCCCGTCCTATACACCCTCCATTCTTCCCACCTTCTTCTTAGGGCTAGGTTGTTAGGTGCAGCTAACGTTGTTGATAGGCTACAGTCAACCCCCTTACTCTACATTTCGGTAGCTGAATGTAGAACCCACAACCTGTAAGTGATGTATTGCGTTTTTTGATTCGAGAAATCGAACAAAAACACGCAGTAAGTTTGTTTAGGTCTTGATAACTTTATAAATAAAAAAGTAAATAAAAGATTAAACCATTACGACTTTTAACAGTCTTAAGGTTCTTCAGTGTAGACTTAGGTATAGCGTAAAGATATTTCCCATGCGCGATAAAAGCCTGAGCGAAAGTAACGCCACAATATAGGAGCGAAGGAATCCGGGTCCTAACTTATCGCATATATCAATAACTAGCTTTTGCCCGCGGCTTCGCTCCCGTCAACTGACTACTATATCCAACTCTACCCAACTCTACCCTACACTACCCTACTCTACCCTACTCTACCCTACTCTACCCTACTCTACCCTACTCTACCCTACTCTACCCTACTCTACCCTACTCTACCCTACTCTACCCTACTCTACCCTACTCTACCCTACTCTACCCTACTCTACCCTACTCTACCCTACTCTACCCTACTCTACCCTACTCTACCCTACTCTACCCTACTCTACCCTACTCTACCCTACTCTACCCTACTCTACCCTACTCTACCCTACTCTACCCTACTCTACCCTACTCTACCCTACTCTACCCTACTCTACCCTACTCTACCCTACTCTACCCTACTCTACCCTACTCTACCCTACTCTACCCTACTCTACCCTACTCTACCCTACTCTACCCTACTCTACCCTACTCTACCCTACTCTACCCTACTCTACCCTACTCTACCCTACTCTACCCTACTCTACCCTACTCTACCCTACTCTACCCTACTCTACCCTACTCTACCCTACTCTAAAAAAAAAAAAAAAAAAAGTATCCTATGTCCGTCTCCTGGTTCTAAGCTACCTCCCTGCCAATTTTCAGCTAAATCGGTTCAGCCGTTCTTGAGTTATAAGTGAAGTAACTAACACGACTTTCTTTTATATATATAGATAATGCAATACACTACACAGCAATTTGGCCTAAAACGCATACCTATGGTATAGAATGCAAATTATAATAATCACTACGGTTAAAAATTGCTATGAAATATGATCAGGCGTTTTCGAACTATTTTCAATATCTCAAAAATGTGGTTAAATATTAACAAAACAATTTTAGATAGTGAAAATTTAAATAATAACTATACTCTTGAGAGTAAATTTGGTTTGATGCAAGTTGGTACGGATCCACATACAAATTTGGGCAATCTCTTTTAATACGATAGAAAAAAATCATGAAGATGCCTCTAACAATTACTTTTATCGATTAAAAACCGGACTAATGTACCCTACCTCTATGCAATCATTCTGATTATTTGCCAGATTATTCTACAAGTAACGTTTCAATATGTAGATTTTTAGTAAATCGCTAAAATACTTCATATTTTGTAAGCAATACATCACTGCTTACCATCAGGTGGAATCGCAGTCAACCACTGGTTTACATCAATTAAAAAAAAAACATTGTATGTTTGTGCATCGCTTTCTTTTGTACGTAGTCTGAGCGAAGCGCCCTTTAAGTCCTCCCCTAGCCAAGTTACAACCGTTTTGTTTCGATTCTCTTTTTGTTGATCGCCTCGAATTGGCCACGCCTCCTATTCCTTTGTTCTGACCACGTGACTGAGCATTGAGATGACTTCAGAACAAAGGAATCGGAGGCGTGGCCTACTCGAGGCGATCGACGAAAAGAGAACCGAAACGAAACGGTTGTAACTTGGCTAAGTCGGCTGTAGTCCGTTAATACATTAACGTAGTGTGTTGAGCACATTTAATTTCATCTTTCAACAACTTAGTGTAGAAGCTTTAATTATAGTGAACTTTCGTTGCTCGTAGTAGATCTATAAATAATTCAAACGCATTATTATTATCAGAAAAGGAATTAACTCAGATTATGTAATTAACAGCACTGATTGTATGGTCATCATAGTAATTACAATGCAAATAAAAATCAGTTCAGCTTAGATAACATAATAATTATGATAAACAGATAAAACACAAATCATGCGGTGCAAATAGCATTATTAATAAGTTTTATGTTATGGTCAATAACTTTGTCTACTGCAGGAAATCCTCGATGTTATTATGATGCAAAAACTGTTGTAAAATCAGTACCTGGAGGCTTAAGGTAGGTTAACATGAAGCCAGTCAGACTGTTAGATAGTGCTGGCAGACAGTGCTAGCTAGGTACCTACCAGAATTTCTTTCTTGTTTGTATGTATTAGTTTTATGTGTAATAAGAATTGTTCTTGTCAGGCTAGCACTGTCATGCACAGAGAGACGTCTATTTTTCAAACTGCTCAGGTCTTCATCCCCTCTGCGCACATATCACAAAAATAAAGCAGAAATTACCCTACCCGTACTGGCCCTAGTTAGTAGATATATTTAAGGTATAAATTTAAGGCCAGACAGACACTGCCAAGCTTCGCTTCATGTAAACCTGCGTTTAGTTCGTAATAAAGTGGGCAGGTGTACGGTGTGCTCATTAGACGTAGAAAATTTGCAACGTACGCCACCTGCTGGCAGGAAAATGACAATTTTCTCGAGCCCACCGCCCACTTGCCGTGCCTTCGCTGTCCACGTTTAATGTACCTACATAATTACACTCGTATGAAAGTGAGTATGTACCACCATGACACTTATATCCATTGCAGGATGAGTTGAATATTTCTTTAGAGTTTTTTTCCAATCCGTCCATGATACATTCTTAAAGAGATTCTGAAGTATTAACGACTTCGTAATCTCTTTATCTCTATGTTGCCATAGGTAACAGGTAGGTGGTGGTGTTGGTGTTGGTAGGTTGGTATAGGTAGGTATATTTGTTTGCTGATCTGTTCTGAATGTAAAATCGTACTCAGTTCGCTCTTATCAAAAACCATCGATGTGTATATAAATCGTGTGTATGTCAAAAAATATTTTTTACATTATTAACTAAACAGTGATTGATAATAAAGGCTATTATTATTATTATAAAACGATTAATTATGAAAATTATAAAAAAAAAACTATGTATTTGCAGGAAGAATCTGCCACTAATAGAAAGCGCCACCTTCCGCCGAGTGCCACAAGATTTTTAAATTATTATTTATATAGTTTGCGTTTTATCACCATCTATCCCTCCTATGTTAGATGTGGTAAAGATAGGACAAAGCTGCGTTAATAAGCTAATTACTTTTGCAACGAATGAATGTGTGAATGAGTGTTCAGTGTGATTTATGAACCACTAATTTCATAAATGTTGACTTTGTAAGCAAAGTAGACCTTTTTTAAACAGGTGCAAAACTGATAGCATCTTTGCTTGAAGGTAGGTAGGTACCTACCTGATATTACATCAGATATTTTCTTGTTCACGAATCATCAGTCTTATCACTGACACAATCAACTGTGATTGTCATCAGAGGCCCTACGAGTTCTTATTATTATTTCGTAAGTGTTCTTTTTCTCAGCTCATTGCTGGTATCAACTACATTTACGGGCCAAAACCAAGTAAATGCAGCGTGTATAGTGTTTTCATAATAGGGGTGTAGTTTCGTCCTCCAACTGCAAGAATTTTCTAACAATTCTGATTGTGTTTAATAAGGCAGCCTTGTGTAGGATTATGTAAACGGATTCACCTAAATCTATTAATTTTAGACTACCAAGAAGATGGTCTAAAATTAATAGAAATTAAAAATACCTACTGTAACCTTATTGGTAATTACAGTTTTGAGCCGTTTGGAGTCGAAACGCTTGGGTCATGGGGTCCGAGTACGCGTTTCCTTTTTAAGGAAATTTCACGCCGACTGATCGACACTTTGCGTGACCAGAGGGCTGGCTCGTTCTTTGCCCAAAGAATTAGCATTGCCATTCAACGTGGCAATGCTAATTACTTAGAGATGTTTGTGCCTAAATATTATCTATACATATAAAAGCGAAATACTACTCACTGATTAAGCTGTTGATCCCCGCACGAACGCCGGCTTTCGGGCGCCATTGTCTTACTATTGTGTCTCTAATTACACTACTCAACGAGTTAATCACGAAATCTCAGAAAATAAAACACATACAAACTTAAAATTTGGCAGTAAGGTTCCTTATAGGGTGTAGACATCCGCTAAGAACGGATTTTGCGAAACTCCACCCCTAAGGGGGTAAAACGAGGGTTGGAAGTTTGTATGGAGAAACCTACTTTTAATCGGGTGAAACCGCTGGCGGAAGCTAGTTCTTCTATAAAAATACAAGACAGTCCACAGGTGTTTCCTGTAAGTGGCCAATAAACTTTAAATTCAGGTATTTCGTGTACATTACATGTTTATTTTATTTTGAACCTTTTTAACAGCGAACTCGGTTACAGGGTGTTTCACTATTTTTGTACGAAAGAACTTCAGTAGAGTTTTCCGTCTGACACTTAAGATAAAATTGACAACTTCCTGAAAGCCAGTAATTTGGTTTTATCTGTTAATCTAACATCTTCTTAAACACAGCACCTCCTTCCCTCATACGACAATAACTGCCTATAATATACAGATGACAATGATGCAACGGTGCGATTTACAGGTCTCAACAAAGAGCTAACTGGATCTATCTTGACCTACCATAACCGTTCACTAAACAGGTCATTGTGTAATAAAATAAAAACTTAAAAAAACTGGTCAAGTGCGAGTCGGACCCGCGCCCTGAGGGTTTCGTACAAACTTACCTACTTATGTAAATAATTCAATTCCGGAATGGAGTCTCGGAAGATTTTTCCGAATCGCAAAAAAAAAATTATTGTGACGTAACAACAAATTTACAGTTTTCAGATTTATTCCTATACTTGTGCTATAAGACCTTGCTTTATGCCAAATTTCAGGATTCTGTGTCAACGGGAAGTACCCTATGAATTTTGATTTCCTCGAGAGTGTCGAAATGTACGTATTTTGCCACCCACGTAAACCGAAGTATCTTTTTTTCTCGATAACTTACACGTTTGATTTTTTTACAGCTTCAAGAGTCTGTAGACTTGAGTATACAGTTTTAATTTCAACTCGATACTTCCACGCGTTCCCGAGATAAAGGGTCTTGACAGACAGACAGACAGACAGACAGACGGACTGACAACAAAGTGATCCGTGAGTGATAAGGGTTCCGATTTTTCCTTTTGAGGTACGGAACCCTTAAAAAAATAGATTTATAATAATACGTGGCTATCTTATTTTTGTTACAAAATATTGTATAACTCCTCCCACTCTGGGTGAAGCAAGAGGGAGTATCAAACTATTACTGAATAATACCGAGGTGCCCTTAACGTTCCAGGGCCGTGATGACTTCTTCAAATAATCTCGATTATCCCACAATGTTTCCATAGCTGGACTCCAGATTTCAGTAAGAGGAAAAAGGACTGATATTACGAGTCAAACAGAAATTGCGTTTTATTTATACCTAACTTGGAGATCTTTAAGATGAGAGAGAGAGAACACTTATTACTCATTTACATTAATCGAGGGTTTCTTTGTTGCCATGGCGACTACATAAGTCGATAGGTGTGAAGTGGAGTTCCTTCAAAATTACGTAGAATACAGGCGTAGTTAAGTTTATCTGGCATTCATTTAAATATAACTCAATCTTATCTTGGTATTTTGATTTGTATCTGACAATGACAAATAACATAAGTAATTAATGATAATGTACGATTAGATACTAATATTCGAATGGGTAACTTATCACCACAGATTTTAAATTTAAAGGATGAGAAAACAAATGCTCTCTCTATAGCTTGTCAATCAATGATAATAATCAAGACATTACCAGAGACTGGCCGTCTAACTTACAATTACAAATAAAAAAGACAAGGCATTCGACCGTTAATTTGAATCAACCGAACTTTTCGAAACTGCGATTTCTAGCAGAAAATCTTCCATGATAATTGGAACACCCTGTAGACGAGGTAAGAAAGCCCACCTGTGCACACTGTGCGGTTCCCACAACGCCTCCACGTCAATATTGACTCAGATTAAATCAATTCCGTGGATGTGCGCTATCTTACGTCAACCGCTGCGTAAGCGCACCGATAACCTTTCTCGTAATAGAACTCAAGTCCTAGGTAAAGAACTTAAGATCTTCAAGGCAGCAAGCCTGTTTATTAGTATTCATACTTATATTTATTTATATATACTGTATTGTACACAAAAACACAATGGGAACCTTAAAGTAAAAAACATACAATTAGCGCGGCCTCATCACATTCCGTGGTATCTTCCAGGCAACCTGGAATGGACAGAGATTGCCTTGACACAAAACGGGGTTGCACTTGGTGCAAAAACGCTGTTTAACAATCAGTTGACAGAAATTTAAAATAGACACACAAATACTCTATATACTTAATAGACAAAATCGAAGAGCTAAGTTCTAAATTGTATCCTACGAGTATAACCTTTCGGAAAAAAGAAAGGGATATAAAGAGATATCTAAAGAGTTACGACCTTTCCGCTTCCAAGGTAGAATAAGAGAACCCCACACAGTCATACATATCAACTAAGTCCCTTTCACATACTCGTAATATATGCCAGCAATAGTTTTAAATCGCATTTTTGTCCATTACATGCAAACAATATTGTACTTACAGATTAGTGAAATATACTTAAGAGGAGTCCTTAAGAAACACCAAAAAGGCACTCACAGTTTTCAAAATTTCTAAAAATACAGCGATCTGATATACACAAAAAAAAATAACCAACCTAATTATAGATGTACCAACAGTTTCACCGCGAGAAATTTGCAAACCTATCCTTAATTACGAGAAAAATAAATAATAAAGTTTAAAATTGAGTAAATCCTGCAAATAATGAATAAATGAAAATTTTTGCAATTCGGAAAAAAATTCGAGACTCCATTCGGGAATTTAACTGTTTACATAGTTAAATTTGTACGGAACTCTCATGGCGCGAGTCCGACTCGTACTTGCCCAATTTTATTTTTTTGGGAATTCAGTAGTACGGTGTATTTTAGAAATTTTGAAAACTGTAAGATGTGTTCCCCTTAAATACTGAGGCAAGAGGGCTAGGCTCGGAGTTTCCTTACGTGATCGAAATAGACATTAGACATATCCGGAGAATCGCCAAAATTAAGTGGACACTGGGCTGGGCACATTGATCACAGATCAGATAGTCGATGGGCCCAAAGGTTCTGGAGTGGCGACCGAGTGCTGGAAGACGCAGCGTTGAAAACCCCTCCCACAAGGTGGACCGAAGACCTGGTGAAAGTCGCGAGACCCCAATGGATGCGAGACGCACAGGACCGGTCTTTGTGGCGACACATGCATTTTTTTTTTTTTTTTTTAATTGATATAAACCAGCGCTTGACTGCGATCCCACCTGATGGTAAGCAGTGATGCAATCATTGATGGTGAGACGCACTAGTTTATCAAGAGCCTATTCACTCTAGCCTTGAAGACACCTAAATTATAGTTGGACGGGAAGATCGCAGCAGGCAAATTGTTCCAGTCCTTCGATGTACGCGGTATAAACGACGAAGCGAAACGCTTAGTCCGGACCGTTGAAGTTTCAACAACGTAAGGGTGGATACTCGCCGTACGTCGGGTTGTCCGATGATAGAAAGGAGATGGCGGAATCAAGTCATGCAATTCCTGCGCACACTCTCCAAAATGCAACCTGTAAAATACCGATAGGCTGGCTACCCTGCGCCTGTGCTCGAGGCTTTGTAGACTGGACTTAACCAAATCAGGATGCCCAATTAGCCTTTTCGCACGCCTTTCCATTGAGTCCAAAGCTGCTAGATGGCATTTTGCAGCACCAGCCCATATGTGACTGCAGTACTCCACACACGATCGAACCTGTGCTTTGTATAACATTAGAAGCTGTCCCGGTGTGAAGTACCGTCGGACCTTTGCAAGAACGCCTAGTTTTCTAGCAGCTACCTTGGCTTTGGACTCAATGAGCATCTCCATTAATTGCCTTCTTTCGGCTGAAATGATTATAATGATGAAGCATAGATATTAAATGTATAGTGTTTAGTGAATCACACCAAAAACCAACTAAATGCACCAAAATTGTTGTATTATTATGTTTTATTATTATTATATTCGATCAAATCTTTAGGTTATTCACTACTACGAAACTATCTTTATAACCAAGTGTCGTAGCTAATAACCAGCTTTACCTGTAGATTCGTCTTGATGAGACGAATCGATAGCTATATTTAACTTAATTTGGGTAACAAATTGCAGATAGTTGGTTTTTGCAATAAGGGTATGATATTATAAGGAAAGTTTGAGAGTGTCAAGAGTGTGTGTGTATGTTTCTTCACGCTCAAACGGTTGGCACTCGGGTAGACTAATCAATTTTTTATCCCGGGGTGTACAACTTTCCAATTTCAATGTTCATTGTTCCTTTGGGACAATTTTCTGCTTTCACGCGGGCGAAGCCACTGACAGCAGTTAGTAGTAAAATACATGTGTTAATTGATATATGAGGAAAATAGTAGGTAAGTGATGTAGGTATTGAATTATTTACCTCAAGTTTTGCACACAGATAAATCATTTAACACCTAGTAACTGCGTAATGTTAAACTAATAAAATTATACAAAAAAATAACTAAATGCAGAAATAATTTTATGCAGAATAATATGCAAGTCACACTATGCATTTCAGGAAAATGTAATGTAAAATGGTATCTTTTATGTAAAAGTAGGCCACGGATGATGACTCGCGTGGAACTAATTGCATCAAGCATGTAAATATTTTTAATGAGTTAGTACCTACCTGCATAATATGATAACGGGTAAAACCTCGATGCAACTGCATTGAATCATAAGTAGACTAACTAGAGTGAGGAAGCATAAACGAAAGGAAGGCAAGAAAGAAATTGAAAGTAATAAAAAAACAGGGCAAGTGTGAGTCGGACTCGCGCACTGAGGGTTCCGTACAAACTTACCTATGAAAAAAGTTCAATTAGCGAATTGAATTACAAAGATTTTTTCAAATCCTTAATTTTTTTTTGTGACGTAGCTACAAATTTACAGTTTTCAGAATTTTTCCTATACTTGTGCTATGAGACCTTGCTTCATGCCAAATTTCAGGATTCTAGGTCAACGGGACCCTATGAATTTTGATTTCCTTGAGAGTGCTGAAATATACATTTTTTGCGACATAGTCGGCCGTATCTTTTTTTTTCGTTAACGCAATAGTTTGATTTCTTCACAGCTTCAAGGGACCGCAGACTTGAGTATACTGTTTTAACTCGATACCTCCACGAGTTCCCGAGATAAAGGGTCTTGACAGAACGACAGACAGACAGACGGACGGACATCAAAGTGATCCTATAAGTGTTCCGTTTTTTTTCCTTTTGAGGTACGGAACCCTAAAAAGAAGTAAAAACCTTTAAAAATTAGACCTAAAGCACACAAACTGTTGGTGAAAATAACTAGCATACATAATTATTCCATTTTCTTGGTTTGGGAAGTCATCAAATAAATTCTCTGGGTGGTCGGGTGGACCGAGATGGAGAGTCTGACTTTTACCAAATAAAACCTACCTGTACTCCTTCAGTTGCCCTTTGCGTTCTAGGGCCGCGGTGACTTTGTCGAACAATCCCGACCATCCTGTAGTATTTCCACAGCTGGGACCCAGATTTCAGAGAGGGGGAAATTACTACTAAATACGTCTGTCTGCCCGACCGGTTAGGACCGAGCTCGAGGCGTAGACGGCGAGTACTGTTCCACGCGCGCCTCAAAGAGACCAAAACCAAAACCAAAAAAACCAAAACCAAAACCAAAAAAAAAACCAAAACCATAGGGGCCCAGTAGAGTCGATGTTCGCTGGGGCCACGACAATTTGAAAGAAATATCGTGGTCCTGGGAAGCAAAGGCCAATTGAAGGACACAGGTAGGTTTAAGCCAGTAACAGCCTGACCCGCTCTCTTGCTCCACCCAGCGGGAGAAGTCATTGGAAAAGACTCAAAATTCAACTTTTTACATAGGTAATACAAAACATAACTAACACATATAAATACATACGTATATAAAAGCAAAGAAAGTACGTATACTCAATGACATTCGAGTAGGTGTGATTCTTGATCATATATTTGAACTATATTTTGCCCGCGGCTTTACCCGCGTACATAGAATATAGCCTATGTCATTCAGGATTAAAGCAGCTTTCTATCGGTGAAAAAATTTTAGCAATCGGACCAGTACTTTCTGAGATTACCTATTACAAACAAAAAAACAAACTTTACCTCGATGATAAAGTTTGTGCTAGTTTTACTGACCCGGGCAGAGCATTCCATAGCCGAACTGTGTGAAATTACTTGGCATGTCTAGCCTAGTAAACTGTGGTCTAGGTCGTGGTCCTCAAGTTGTCAAGATTGAATGGCTTACTTCTAGGCAGGTGTGCTACACATCATCGCTTACCAGGAGAAATAGTGGTTAAAAGCGAGCCTCCTACTAATAATAAATAATATTAATAATAAATCTGCATCTATGGAAAGTTCTAAAAGGCAAAAACTGAAATACTAAAGAAATAAAAACTTTTTACAAAAAAAATACAACCGACTTCAAAGTAAAAAAAAAACACTGAAAAGTGCAAAATAACTTTAATTTCGGAAGTCGGTGTTTCTATAATAGTTTTGTCTCTTCGTTATTTAACACCAACTTCCGAAATTAAAGTTATTTTGCACTTTTCAGTGTTTTTTTTTTTACTTTGAAGTCGGTTGTATTTTTTTTGTAAAAAGTTTTTATTTTACACTTTTTAGTTATGGTACCACCACTAAAAAGTACCCCTCAGCCAAACTTAAATACCTTTTAGCCAGAGTGCATCTCATGACAATTCTAATAATCCCAAACACGGTTAGATTAAATTAATTTATTACAGAGTTCCGGTGCCTAACTTCAGGCTTCATCATCAGATCAGTTCGATATATTCCCCCTCTACTTTCAGTCAGTCATCGACTACACGTATAAACAAAGCAATTTTACTTGTTACGACGGTTCTGCTGTGATCCTATGAGGAGTTCCGTTCCATATCTTCGAAGTTCATTATCAGATCATAACAATATTTCTATGGGACCAATTCGGAAGCAAAACCTTTCAATCAAAAAAAAATTTTTCAATATCGGTCCACAATTGACCGAGAAATCGGTGAACATACATAAAAATAAAAAACATACATTCAACCGAACATATAACCTCCTCCTTTTTGAAGTCGGTTAAAAAATTGATTGACATGAACCTGATATTAATTTGATTGTACTGTGACTGAACTATTAAAGAGAAGGAGATATATGGGATGTATAATCTCCATCCTTCTTTCTCGCTCGCAGGACTGACACTAACACTTCATGGTCCTCTGGTCATATCATTTATACAATCACTATTCTATGATAACACCATATACTTACTCGTAGTTTGTGTACACACGCTAATAAACCTCACACGTGCTAATTATTTTAACAAGCATACGCCAGCAAAACAACAATGATCTTTATAAAATAAAATAAACACAAACATAGTCAGTCAATATATTTGCAGACGGCTTATCGTAATGGCGGTATCTTCGCTAAACTCTGGGGAGGTGCTTCGGGCACGATCACAAACATTTGTACAATCGAGGAAAGTACCCATTATACGACGACACCGGCCAACAGATAGACTGCCAATACAAACATTGGACAAACACAAATAGTATCAGAGAGACCTTTAAAGAACCATTTTTTGCAAGTCATTTATTTGGTATCCTTCCAACTAAATATATAGTCACAAATTATTTGGGATTATTTGAAAGATATCCTTCAAACACATATATGTATAAGTATCCCTGATAACTTGTAAACGAAACTGGCCAATTAAGTCCGTCTGCCCTCGCCTAGAGCCGATGTAAAAATTATACAATTTGGCACCGTTTACCAAAAACACCGAACAGCATTTAGTTAAGGAAAAAAGTTGGGAGAAACGCCCACATAACAAGCGCAGACGTTATAGTAGACGGTAACGGCTGCCAAAATGGATCACATCTATGAATTAGACAGACAAACATAATCTTTAATGTAATGTTGTAAAAATCAACGACGCTAAATTACAGTTTTCGAACAGTCACAGGGTTTCAAAGACATGCCGATAATCGCGTTTGATGTTGATTGTTCTTTGATGCATGGTCAGGTACGCCATTTATGGTGTACAAAGAAACACCTGTCTTATGATTGATAATGGTATCCCTTACTAGGTAGTAAAGGAAATCGATCACCAAAGCAATCATTCAATTCTCTTCCGCTTTCCGTTTTTATGAAGGACTGTTTTGGAAAAGGCCATTATATTTTCCTTTTTAGAGTTCTGTACCTCAGTCGGCAAACACGGAACGGTTATAGGATCACTGTTATCCATGAAACCGTCAGCCCGTCTGTCAAGACCCTTTACGACCTTACACGTCCTCTACGTGTTCCTGATAATCTGAAATCTTATGACGCTGAAATCAATATCAAATATCTATTTAATATCAAATATCTATTTAATATCAAATATCTATTTAATATCAAATATCTATTTAATATCAAATATCTATTTGATATCAAATATCTATTTGAAATTAATTTCAGCTTCATACCAGATTTGGGTCTGCTACTCCTTGAAGCAGTGAAAAAATCAAACTTCTAGGTCAACACAATCTACAGACAAGGCCGTTTGTGCTCCGTTTAAGGCACATATTTTGATGACCTTAAGGAGATCGAACCTATACTTCCCGTTGACCTAGAATCCTGAAATTTGACAAAAAGCTAGGTCTCATGGCACAAATAAAAGAAAAAGTCGTGAAATTATTGTGAAATCACTAAATAATTACTATGAAAAATCTTCGAGACTCGATTCGGTTCTCGAACTATTTAGGTACACAGATAAGTATATAAGTACGGAACCCACGGTGCGCGTGTCCGATTCGCACTTGGCTGGTCTTTTTCTTTACTTTAAAAACTTTCTACTCATTAAAGAACACACACACACACATTGACTGTTCGTTTGATGGATGTATGGATTGAAGTTTGTTACTCTTTCACGCAAAAACTACTGCACAGATTTTAATGTAACGTGTATTACAGCTCATACCTCAGAATAATACATAGAATTCATCTACAGAATCTTTTTATTACGTCTTAATAACATTCGTCTTAGGAACATTTACTTATTTTCGGAGCAGTTTTCTGTCATTAATTTATGATTGACTAGCTCCTGCTAGCG
This sequence comes from Mythimna impura, assembly GCA_905147345.3. Lineage (NCBI taxonomy): Eukaryota > Metazoa > Arthropoda > Insecta > Lepidoptera > Noctuidae > Mythimna > Mythimna impura. Next base: position 11,779,292 of record LR990357.1, on the reverse strand, counting down.
GCTTGGCCCCTAGGAAAAAATATTTCCTCCCATTATAAATGACAGCCTGTTTTATACTGAGATATAAAAACTGCAATACAGTAAAGTTACATCAAAATCTGTGCAGTAGTTTTTGCTTGAAAGTTTGAGGAAGAGCTTTGCGAGAAAGATTGTAGTTTGTTACAACTACAATCTAAAAGGTGTTTTCTAAATATCTGCCATCCTCTTAAGGGGTCATTGTACTCATCATTATAAACATCTTTTACTATGGGACAAACTCCAAAATCGCGAAAATAAAATCAGCTGTTCCCTACATTTTTGGTCACGTGACTCGTCGAAATGTAGGGAACAGCTGATTTTATTTTCGCGATTTTGGAGTTTGCCCCATAGTAAAAGATGTTTATAATGATGAGTACAATGACCCCTTAAGAGGATGGCAGATATTTAGAAAACACCTTATATACATCCATCCTCGAAAACTTACATATTTATAATGTTACTAGCTTCAGCCAGCGGCATCGTCCACGTGAAAGCAGAGTATGTCCCAGGGCTACAAATACTCCCGGGATATAGTCTACTCATCGGGATACTATGTGCTATTCCAGTACATGGTCTGGCCATGAGCTTAATTTCATCCCAATCTGTTCAGCCGTTCAAGCCTGAACAAGTAACAAACTCACACACACTCACCATCACACACACTCACAAACTTTTGCCTTTAAAATATTAGTATTAATAATATACCACAACTATCACACCACGCCGTCTAGTCCCAAACTAAGCAAAGCTTGTGTTATGGGTACTAGACAACTGATAAACATATATATATATTTCTAAATACATACATATATAGATAAATTACACCAAGGCACAGAACAAATGATCGAGCTCATCACACAAACATTTGTCCTGGGTGGGAATCGAACCCACGACCTCCGGTATAGCAGTCAGGGCCACTAACCACTAGACCAACAGGCCAGTCATATATACTGTGATAGGATATGATTGATTTAATCTATATAATTATGTATAATCATGTGTATATATACATACATACATATAAATAAAATTGAAGTGTCTGTTTGTAATATCAAAATATTTTTATTTTCACATACAATATTCGATAGCTGCAACAAAAATGCTTTTTTTCTTTTTTTCATTTTCCCGAGGTATTGGGATTTCAAACTACGGAATTCGTTTTTGAAACAGTTGACCATAATAACGAGATCGACTTTCGCTGGGATTTATTTATGTAATATCTTATTTTCCTGCTGGAACGAGAGACGATTTTCGGGCGGAGAAATCTCCGAAATGGAACAACAGATTTTGACCAGACTTTCACTAACAGGTAGCTATTTTTTACCCGCTCTAAGTTATTTGCTCTAGGGTGGATCGGGAGGCGTGTCAGTCTTTTACTGACCAAAACCACACCTACGTTCCTTCAATTGCCTTTTGAGTTCTAGGGACCACGAGTATCCCTTTCATATTTTTCCCCATGGCTGTAGCAGGCATCCGCCCTGCTCCTACGGTTTGCTGACATCTCTTTGAGGCGCGCGTAGAACACTACGTGCCGTTGACGATTCGGGCTTGGTCCTTATATGATTAGCGGACGGTGAATTCCTACTACAGTACTACCAGGTACTTAGCTTGAATATGTTATGTTAATTGCTCCATATAGTATATTAATATTCTTAAACTCCGAAGTCGCGGGTAACAGCTAGTCAGATATATAGCTACATACATACTAAGTGAACATTTACATAATGTATGTAAACCATATGAATATTCAAACTATGTTTATGAAAAGGAAGTTTGTTTTAAAGTCAGCCAGGGTCCTCTGATTTGGCAGCCATGAGCTATGTAGGGTATGTATTATTGTTCATCGAAGAATATTTAATTTCAGGACGAGAAGTGTACGATGAATAATTAGTTGACATGATATATCACATTATATTGATTGCTTCGCAGATAATACAACAGTATTTGAAGAGGTAAGACAGATAATAAGTACCTACTTTAAGTATTGCAATATATTTTTTAACACACTTATTTGAAAACCTGCACTTGTCCCTACCGCTTTTAGACACGCAATTTACTGTTTTCGGCACTAGTGCAGAAAAATGAGCGAGTTCGCCCCCGCCACAATTTATTGTATTTATCGTATCAGAATGGGCGCTAAGCGACCCCCACGAATCGCCGGTCAATCCCCGTTTATTTATTTATTCGTAAGTGTATTGAAAAACGTCGTTTGATACATGTGGGCCACTGCAGTGCTGAGTTCATATTACCGATGTCACTGCAGCACTCGGCTCCATAACACCCTCGCCTGCTGCTCAGGCGAATTCTGTCTCGGTTGACAAAACAAAGTTTCTCCGCTTGTATCAAAATATGTACTTATACTCAATGGCCTACGTGGCCGGCAATCTATACCTATAATCACAAGTGTTCTAATCGTGATAGAGATGATATGAACCGGTTCCACTATCACTGAAGCATAAACCTATCTATTATTTACTAGATAGATATATGTACATGCCAAAACATACCTACTTGTATTGTCTTGATAAAACACTTCCTAGTTTGACACTTGAATTTTTTTTTTTTTTTTTTGATAGGCTCGCGTTTTTTGTCAACACATCAAAGCTACCGTAGAAAATAAACAAGTCAGATATACATGTATACATATAGATTGTGCGAATCATCTTGTGGATACGGTGGAGCATACGGCGGAAGTCAGCCTCACCTGGGCGGAGTACCACCGTGTCTTCCTGGAGGCGATCGGAGGTGGCGACCCCACCCATCCAACTTTGGCTCAGACCATGGTACGGAGCGAGAGCATATGGAAGCAGTCATTTCCTTTTAAGCGAAACAGTAATCCAAGCGAAGGAAACGCAAAGGGCAATTGAAGGAACACAAGTGAGTTATAGTCAGAAAATACCTGACACTCTCCATCCACCCTGAGTGAGACAAGTTAATTATGATTGGCCCTTGATTCCATATTCCATTTGACCTTCAAAAAAAAACCGGTATGTAGATTGGCAAAAACATTGGAATTTATGATGTAGCGCCAATATTTTTTATTATAAAGGTACATAGCTATGTGGTTACGCCTTTTTGGCATCATTAGTCGGTACTAATAAACAAAAACCGGACTCGCGCGCCGAAGGTTCCGTACAAACTTACCTATGAAAACAGTCCCAAATTGAGTTATCGAAATCGAAAAAAGTTTTTTTTTTGTGATGTTCCTACAAATTTTCAGTTTTCAAATTTATTCCTATACTTGTGCTATAAGACCTTGCTTTAGGCCAAATTTCAGGTTTCTAGGTCAACAGGAAGTACCCTATGAATTTCGATTTCCGTAAGAGTGTCAAATTAACGTTTTTTTGAGACATAAACAGCCGTATCTTTTTTTTTCGTTAACTTAGAACTTAGAAGTTTAATTTTTTCACATCTCCAAGGGACCGCAGACCTGAGAATATGGTTTTAATTTCAATTCGATACCTCCACGCGTTCTCGAGATAAAGGGTCTTGACAGACTGACAGACAGACGGACAGACAACAAACTGATCCTATAAGGGTTCCTTTTTTTCTTTTTCAGGTACGGAACCCTAAAAAACGTTTCAAAGATCTTTGCAATAATATAAAGGTCATTTTTATCGTTTTACGTTTATCTCTGAATATTTTAAAATATTATGTAGGTACACCATTTTCACGAACAAGGTGCATTCATTGTCTGCCAACGTGACGTGGTAACAGTGCTAATCATATATTATTTCAGTTGACATCATACTTATTTTATGTACTAACATACTTTTTTGCACTTGAACCTGAATTTTGAATTGGTTTGCAAATGCATAAAGCATTTGCTGTAAATGTTTTTTGCTTGTTTAATTTCGAGATCTTAGTGCGTTTTTATGAAATACAGTAACAAGGTAGGTAGATTTGAAAAACAAATGGTCAATCCGGACACATATCACGTGCGGAATACCTTTGGTTTCATACCATGCATGACTATATAAATAATATATCAGCTCAAAACAGACCAACAAGTTTTGCATTGTCATTGTCATTTGCGTCTTTAAGTTCTTGCAACCTTAAGGTTCAAGATATGCATACATTATAAGGGATGTTACATCGTTTGTAGAACCGCGATCCATTTCTACCTAACACCATTTTTTCAGACTACACTCCTGTTCCTTCGTTGCCTTTCATACCAGGGCCAAGTCTTCCTTTTTGAAGCAGACCCTTGGCCCCAGTAGGCTTCGACCCTGCTGGGCCCCCTATGGTTTGCTGACATCTCCTTGAGGCGCACGTGGGACAGTACGCGCCGTCGACGACTTGGGTTCGGTTTGAACGGTTACCGGACGATCGGACGGCGAGCTATCCATTGCTCGTCGTCGACGCAAGCCCGCGTCTACGATAGGTCGCGCGTGCACGTGTGGCTTCCTCCTTTGCTAACATTACTGCTTCGCAGAAGGAGGCGTCCGCCTGCCACTCTTCCTCACTTTGGACCAAGGCCCGGCGCGTGAGGTCGTTGCCGCCGATCTCTCCCACGAGGACACGGTGGTGTTCTGTCCAAGCGGGGCACACCTCTACCGTGTGCTCCACCGTGTCCTCCGGACGGTTCACAAAGTGGTGACACCCGGGCGTTACTTCCACACGAATCCGGTGCAGGAACTTCCCGAACTGACAATGTTCGGTGAGAACCTGCGTCATGCAGAAGGTGAGAACGCCGTGAGGTCTTTCCAGCCACTCCTCAAAGAGGGGACTTGCCGCCATAATTATGGCGAAATTGAACCTTAGACTGGACTCGTCTGCAACTCTCTACCTGAGCAAGTTTAATAAGTCCGATTCCATACACTACTATTAAATCTGTAGAAGAGATTAATGACAAATTGACTACTTTATCGCTCTTGAACACAATAGGAACCAGTTTGCCATGTTAAAGCACTGTGTCCAAGAACCTTTTCAATGATAAAACCTTGACATCTATTAGTAAACGACCAATAAGTCTGACTTATGGCTTTATACATTTTTTTTTTTAATTACATGGTGATAGACGAGGAATTTAAAAGGAGAAAAAAATAGATGATATAAAAAAAAAGTTAAAATTGTATGTGTTATGTGCTAGATTTAAATTATAAGACATTTATAGGCATAATAATAATTTATTGTTATCAAGAAATATAAAAATATAGCTTATCTTAGTTAATAAAATTATTGCTTAAGAACTTATCCTAATTTTAAAATGATTATATTATTGCACCGAAAATATACTTAAGCTTAAATGGAAGATTGTAATATCATTTATTTTATTCCTATTTGCATTAAAGCTAATGAATACAACATGAAATAATCAATATCTTATAGCTACGATAACTCTTTTTTAAATCACAATTAATCACGTTATTATACTAATCACTGGTTCCAAATATACTATCAAAATAATATTACTTAACCTAAAGAGTAATGAGGAAGTTAGACAATTGTTCTAATATGAATACTGTTTACTTCACGAGCTCACTGGGCACAGGGGTGTATTTGAGACCGGTGTCGTTGAGTAGGGTAACGACCCACGAGTCCTCAGGGATCAGCCCTGACTCCAGCAGCTTGACTGCTGCCGCCACGTTGGCCCCACTGGTGTACCCCACGTACAGACCCTCCTTCTCACCAATCAAATCCTTGTACCTGACAGCCTCCTCATCAGTCACTGCCAACGTACCATCCATGTTGTCGAATTTAAACAAATTGGGAACGCATCCGTAGCCCGAGCCCTGCAGCAAATGAAGAGGTTTCGTGATTTTGTCACCCTTGATGGGCTCGGCACCGGCAGGCTCCACCACGTATGTCTTTATGTCAGGGTTCTGCTCCTTCAAATACCTAGCAGTTCCAATGAACGTGCCCGCCGTTCCCACTGTGGCGACGAAGGCGTCTACGTGGTGTCCAGTCTGCTTCCAAATCTCGGGCCCCGTGCTTTGGTAATGCGCATCAGAATTAGCGTCGTTATTAAACTGGTTGACATAGTATGCGTTTTGCTCTTCGACTATCTTTAGGCCAACTTTTTCAACAGCTTTCACGTCAGCCAGTGTTACGTTGCCGTAAGTTCCCTCTACTTGATCTACTCGGATACATTTCGCACCCAGTGCCTCCATGTGGATTGCCCTCTGAGCACTGTTACCTTTAGACATGGTGAGCGTCAGAGGATGTCCCAGCACGGCGCACACTACAGCTAACCCGCAGCCTTGGTTGCCGGAGGTCACTTCCACCACAGGTGCACCAGGTTTCAACTCACCAGATTCAAGAGCTCGGTTAATCATGCTCAATGATGAACGACATTTAATTGAAGCACCAGGGTTCATGAATTCACATTTGGCCAATATGCGTCCAGGTCCATTGTAAACACGGTCCAGTGCAACGATGGGCGTGTTGCCAATTAATTCGAGGGCCGATGACTTGATTTCGTTCTCCTCGTACTTGACGTTGTTGTTCTTAGCGATAGGAGCCATGTTGCACAGTTGATTGTAGGTTGGTATGAATCACTTTGAATTATTCAGATATCAGTTGGATACTGACTTGTTCGGCTGTGGATCGGTTGTTATAAACGGCTCGGAGAGCGCGTCTCGTGTGCACGCGCGCGCACGGCTTGTGTCGCTCGCGATGCCGGCGGCGAGGAGCGCAAAGCTATTCGCATGATGTGTAGTGCGCAACACGCTAACGAGACGCGATTGATATTCTCTGACTCCCTAATAACTAGTTGACATTCGAGGCTCGAACCGTTTATTTACATCTTCATTAAGAAGTGATGATAATACATAACTATGAATGTATAATTGTTATCGGTCGTAGTGTAACCGCAGCTGAGAGATTCTTTACTTTAGTTTTGAAATAGGTAAACATTATTAGTAGCATTGTAATCTTGCTGTATCTTTATCAATATGTGCTTGCACGGATATTTGTCGTTCTAGCTAAGCATATATAGGTATAGTGATGAAAAATAATAATGGAAAAGGGTGGTCCTATTTTAAATGCTGCTTCTGACCATGAGAATCAACAACTTTCTTCAAGGAAGTCATATTCAATTCCCAATTTTTTAAAATTAAGCTTGCCGTACTGTTGGTCAAAATTGGTATGGGAGGTCCATTTTTTTTATAAAAATTCACGGACTATCCGTGTATTATCTAATATTTTTATTCTACATGGTGTAACAGAAATAGGTGATCACATTATATCTCTGTCTCCTATGAATTGAAGTGCAAGTGTTACAAGTGAAAAGGGTAAAATAATTGCCGCGGATTTTCCTGAAGCTAGTCACACACTTCAGTTAGTTTCTAGTTCATTGTATGACTGACTCATATAATGCTGGTATCCTTGTTTCACAATCATTTTATGAGCCTGTTGCCATTTAAAATATTTTATTAATAACAAATAATCTAATCTAGAGATTGGTATCTCTACATTACGGCAGTATCGTAATACTGCGTCGTTGAGTTTGCGGGATGTCTAACATCAGGAAATTGGGATGATTGACGTTGCTGAGTGGATTAATCTAATATTATAATCAGCATTATCTTATCCACCTTATTGATAACTACCAATACCTGAAGGCCTGACTCCTGCTTAAAACGTGAATTTCAGCGACAATCAAATTCACGTTCCCGTTTAAATTCATGTTATCATTCAAGTGAAATGTAAACACTAAAAATAAGGTAAACTAGTATTCGTATTTCCACAATCGGACTTACAACAATAGTAATGTGCAGAAATAGCAATACACAGTGTTCAAAATTTAGTTTGTGAATACTCCCAAAGTCAACGTTGATTTAGCGATTCAATAGACTAGACTTATAGTAGACTTATTGACTTTTGTTTTCACTTTGTCGTTTTAAATGCTCTCGCTTGATAATCGCGATCTTAATTCACTATATTGCATATCGTTATGTTGCGCAGGCGCTGGTCTTGCTTACATCATATTACGCCAACTGGCAAAACACACAAAAAGTACAAATAGCTGTTAGCATTTGACAACCGAGCGATTAACTCACAAGTGGCAATCCGGGGACATTTAACATCTTCAATTTGGAACACAATTTAATGAAAAACGAACCCTAAAATTGATGATTAGAGTTTACTTTTCTTTACTGAACTTGGCTAAACCAGTGATGGCATGGATCAGAGAAAAATGTATCTTAAATATAGTGGTATAGAACCCTAATTTATAAATATTAATATCATTGTTGCGTGCAGATGTCACGCGAGTAGGGTCTATTGTTAACAAATACTGGTACAATTACGAACAATGCAATACATTATTTTATTTGACGGAGGCAAGTAACGCCAAATGTCGGCTGTTAGCTAATTGAGACATCAATCGAGAATGGAATGGAAAATATGGCGAGTTTTGGTGACCAAATGTCACTTTACGATGCTTTCAATTTTTGATTACTAATTTATTTAAACTTTATGTACAGCTGGCACTAGTACATAAGTAGACTTAATGTAATAAGGCATTCTCTACGAGCTAACCTTTTCGGTAAAAAAATCTACACTTTGGTAGGTGTGCAACTACCTATAAAGAAATAATATTTTAAATCGAAATAATTATGATCAAATAATATTTATCACAATAAATAAAACGGATAAGTATTCTTATGTTAAATTAACTTATACTTATTTTTGATAAATATCAAAACATTATAGTTAAGGGTATTCAAAATGTAGGTAAGTAATAATATGAAGAAGACCAAACAAAGTTTGAGGTAACTTTAAGTAGTAGTTCTGAATTTTGGATATAAGTCTGCTGTGCGGTTGTTTTTTCAGCTGGAATTTTTTTAATAAATTCTTAATCAATATTTTATAAACTCGGAATATGTTACCAACATGACCTTGCTTCTTTCACAAAAAATAATGTCAAGAACACCTGTGTATGACTTCTGTAAGTAACTACGACCAAGTTAATCTTACTTTTATTTATATATGTATATATATATGTCGGTGAAGTCAATAGTACGGAAGCTTGAGAACGAATGAACGAGCTAAGTGAAAAGTGACACATGTCACTTTGACAGAATCCGCGCTGACGTTTGCACGAACCGAGCAGATAAAAGGGCCGACCGCAGAGGTCCGTGGCTCATTCCTCTGTCGGCAGCCGTGCGCGTACAACGTCTAGTGTCGGGGACTGTCTCACTGCTCGTTGTGTAAAGTGAATACCTAAAGCTTGCATCATAATAAATCAGTTGTGTGATCTAAAATAGTTTGTTTATTGCTCGTTACCCAGCCATCGCCCACAAGACATAGTCTCTGGACAGAGCTTCAATGATGATCGGCATCCTGCGCCGACATCAGAAGTGGGATTCCGAGCAAATAAACAAGAGCAGCACGAAGGTTACGTAACGCCGGTCACGAAGAAAATAGCAAGAGCCAAGACAAGTAGCGGTCATTATTTGAAATGGAAAATTAGAAAGTGAAGACCTGGAATGAAGCACTGGACCGAATAAGATTCAAAGTTCCGTTAATCAATGTCATTATCAGTTTTGGTCTGATTAGGTTTTTTCTGGGGTTTTTCCCTAATCCTGAGCAACGGATGTTGGACCATGATGACATTGTTTCCCCAGAAAGAAATAGGAACTGACTAAATCACCGTGTACTACCCAGATTGTGACCGGGACAAGACCGACGCAAATGCATGTTCACGATGTACCATTTTCCGATACGTGCTTTGCTGATAATCCGAAGTCACCAGTGATTACAGCAAGAATTACAAACTTTTAGTTACCTGAAGTGTAAAATGCAAAGTACAGTGCGTGTGTGTGTGCATGCCTGAGATGCAGTGTGTCAAGTGCGCTACCAGATCAGAAAATATTTGACACAAAACGTATGAAGACATCTCAAACGTCACCTGTCAAATGTTTCCACTGTGGAAAAATTGGACGGAGCAGGCTGTGTTTTCATAAGCAAGAAACAGTAGGAAACCGACAGAATAACGTGATATTCAAGCTTCAAGACTCAATCCTATGGTCAGCCACATCGTATGCTGCAAATGTGCAGAACAAGGTCACATCTCCTTCCGGTGTCCTGATGAAAGTGACGCAGCGGTGACGGTGACGCCAAGGCATCACGTAGCGAGCGAGAGGTTGACTGACGGGTGTTGTCGATCCTATACCAGGAACAAGGTCAGGTATTCACATTCCATTTTAATTCTGGTGCTGAGTGTTGTCTCTCTTTCACTTTAAAGTCTGTCATCACTATTTCACGGCAAACGTAAACACAGTATTGTTACATTGAAGGGTCAGTTCAGTGTGTTCAGATCTATTTGCGAAGTGATATTTTGGCCGTGAAATATTGTTGCAAGGGTTCAGTTCAAATAGTAAAAATTACTAAAGTTCACGACGTAAACAATTGTAATTACAACTACCCTCATTAGATCCAGTAGATACCGTTTCGATTTTTTTTATGACAGTGATAATTCCTCCATAGATAATTTTGACGATATTGACACTGACGTGTGACGTGTGTCGGTATGCTACAAACGCGTGTTGTAAAAAGTAAACTTATCCGTTTGATTGACTCGTATTTGACTGTATAAAGATGACCATAGCGGTCTAGCGCGGAAAAATTAATAATGCGTGAGCGGGTAGATGATTGTTGCTGGCAAATATTATTCGACCGAGTAATTCGGTGTTTGTTAGCTCTTTTGACTTAAAAACTCGACCGGTCAGATATAATGAGCAAAGATTACTGTGAACTAAATAACAATGTGCCTAACCGAGATACCACTTACCTTAGACAAAAAACCGTTTGTGGTAGGGTTCACTAGGCGAAGTCTAACTCGTGATTAATTGTTCAGTTACGGACGCTAAACCAAACGACGAAGGCAGGTGGTCCCTTAGCACTGTTAATTGACAAGGCTGCGTTTTCTCTACCGTTGATGACAAAAGACGATGTAGACTCAGAGTTAAATTTTAGTACCGTGAGAAATGATGCGTTACGCCATATAGAGAGTGCGTAGCAACCTATGAAAAGTGTAAGTTTAATCTGACGAAGTCGAAAGTTGATAAATTTTTGATAAGAGACTTTTTCATATACGAGCAGAGCAAGTAAACTGAGTAAGATCCATTTAAAGATTAATTTGAAGTAATAGAGAGAGAAAGATAATCAGCGCATAACTGATAAAATTGGGGTAGAGTAAAGTAGTAGAGATAATGAGATAAATAAGTTTACATGTTGATCGGACTATACCAGATTTGATTTGTAGCCGTAGCTTAACAGAAATCGGTATCTAGTGGTCACAGTAGTCCGTGAGTACGCGGTATTGCGATCAAACCTGGGACGTAATGAGGGAAACCATTAAGTCGTGAGAGACTTGGCAATCCTGGAATGGTTGAGTGACTAGAGGTTACTGGGCTATTAGTAGCCAGAGATCACGTGCAGTGATTAATGATTAGTGTTTTGGATTAGTTTGATTGATTTGGTGGAGAAGTTACCATGATAATTAATTCACGGTTATGCTTTAAATTTTCTGATTATTGATTTTGATATTGAAACGATATAGAAATTTTGATGTTAATTTATTTTCTTTAATTGAACTTAGCAGTACTATGAACAGTAGTGAGAATTAGTAGGTTAGTTAATAGAAATTTAGAGTTTCGATACATCTCGAGTTTTGTTGAACCTTCATAATTTACGGTTGGCGCAGTGGTTGAGCGATTGACTGCTGCGCTGCGTGTTGCGGGTTCGATTCCCGCAGGGGGTAGACGTTGTTATGGCCTACAGAGAGAGGGATAATAAAACATGAGGTTCCGGTTGAATTAGATGTATAGGAAGTAGGTGGGGAAAGTGATCATGGCACTATTTAATCACTGCTGCTTTAGAATTAAGGAACGATTAGTGAGTTATCCTCGTTTACGTTGGTGCGTAAACGAGATGAGTCGTTGTAGCGACGCCTGTAGTGAGTTATCCTCGTTTACGTTGGTGCGTAAACGAGATGAGTCGTTGTAGCGACGCAATTAGTGAGTTATCCTCGTTTACGTTGGTGCGTAAACGAGATGAGTCGTTGTAGCGACGCAATTAGTAAGTTATCTTCGTTTACGTTGGTGCGTAAACGAGATGAGTCGTTGTAGCGACGCCTGTAGTTAGTTATCCTCGTTTACGTTGGTGCGTAAACGAGATGAGTCGTTGTAGCGACGCCTTTAGTGAGTTATCCTCGTTTACGTTGGTGCGTAAACGAGAGGAGTCGTTGGTGCGACGCCTGTAGCGAGTTGACCACGTTTGCGTTGGTGCGTAAACGATTTGGATTTATGGTTGGATTGGGAATTTCATTATACATAGTCACTCATGATCAGGATGTCTAGTGTGTGTGAGAGTTTACATGTTTGGGAGCGCACTCACGGTGCGAGAGTAGTTCCTGATGTTTGTCAGGAGTGACCGAGCTATATGATACTGCGAGATGTATTTTGTTTCAAATCAACACACAGAGACCGACGCCTTGTTTGGAAGTCTCGTCAGTGGACCGTCTTCTGGCTGAGGTGGTGAACTGGTGATGATGAATACAGCGACGGATGTCTTATTGGGACGTCTCGTCAATGGATATCTTCCAGCTGAGGTGACGATGATGACTAACACACAGGGACGTGTGTTCCGCAGGATGGCCGTGTCGGTGAAGTCAATAGTACGGAAGCTTGAGAACGAATGAACGAGCTAAGTGAAAAGTGACACATGTCACTTTGACAGAATCCGCGCTGACGTTTGCACGAACCGAGCAGATAAAAGGGCCGACCGCAGAGGTCCGTGGCTCATTCCTCTGTCGGCAGCCGTGCGCGTACAACGTCTAGTGTCGGGGACTGTCTCACTGCTCGTTGTGTAAAGTGAATACCTAAAGCTTGCATCATAATAAATCAGTTGTGTGATCTAAAATAGTTTGTTTATTGCTCGTTACCCAGCCATCGCCCACAAGACATAGTCTCTGGACAGAGCTTCAATGATGATCGGCATCCTGCGCCGACATATATATATATATAATATTTATAATTATGTTTATATATTGTCTTTTATATAATTAGTATATAATTTTAATATAATATTTATGTTATTAATTTGCAGTACACCGCAGACTACCCCCCTTTTTCTATTTCAAGTTCTTCCATTCCATCCTAAGGTTGTCTGGTAGATATCGCTGTCAGCGATAAGACCGCCTTTGTACCCGTAGATTTAAGTTAGTGTAAAAGTTTTGTTACTAATTTGGTGTACAATAAAGTTTATTCTATTCTATTCTATTCTATTTACTTTTATCTAAAAAAAAAGACGAATAATTATAAACCTAACTAGGTACATTGATAAAACTTTACATTTTATTCTGAAAAGACAACATGTGATTACCATGACGTTCAAAGTAAGATTGTTTCATTTTTATTTCTGTATGGGTAAGAGACAGAGCTATCTGTCTAGCGCCATCTCTTACCCACAATGGAATAAGAATAAAAAAAATCTTACTTTAAACTTAAACGTCATGGTAACCCAGTAGGTCTTGTGATACGGCCTACGTCAAATAAATGTTATCATTTATCGAGAGTAACAAAAAAACTTTTAAATATATTGACCCTCGCACTAGGCTTAGTTTGTTTACGAGGGATGGGGTTATCATTAATAAGTTATTATCAAACTTATAATATAAAACTATTGTCTTTAAAATTACAATGAGAACAAATAATTCATTATTAAACTGAATAAGTGTCCATTTTTATTGTGACACTAGCATATGCCCTGTATGTGTTACTACGCTAAAAAAATATATATTATAATAAAATATGTACATTTTATTTATTTGTTGGAAAAATTGAAATTTGCATTTTTTAAATGCAGTATTTTATGGTCTAAAATCATTTTTACCTTTCTAATGAAACCGATTTGGGACATATTGGTTAGGTTTCAAAGTATATAACGGCTATATAGGCGTAGATATTATTTTTATATGTTTTAAGATAGATTGAAGCATTTCCTGTTTTTATAACATTGGGTTTTAACAATGATGAACTAAAAGTCTACCTAATATCAAGCAGGCCTACCTAACCTAATATAAGCAAAAGGCTAGGCACATTGCCTAGCCTTTTCCCAAACTATTTTTTTTGAGGTGGGAAATTGTTTAGTGACTTCTCCCGCTCTAGGGCGGAGAGAGACACCCTCTCCGCCCGTGTCAGACTTTTACTGACTAATACCACACCTAAGTTCTTTCAGTTGTCCTTTGCGTTCTAAGACCACAAGTTGCCTTTTCAGACGTCCCCTCATGGCCCTAATTCCCATATTGGACTCGGTTTTCAGTCAAACCGGATGCAACTGGATGATCAGAATTTTACATGGAGCGACCGCCTATCCTCCCGCCCTCCTCCTACCTCCTCAACCCAGTAACTGGGTAACACCCACCACCCACCGGGTACCCCTTAGCAAGACTTGTATTAGATTTCCTGGCTTCTGGCTATCCGTAACGACTGTCACAGGTGTAGCAAGATACAATAAAGCTAGAACTACACTGCGCACACGTGTGACACACACGCCGATCTGGGCGCGTCGATCTCCTTAAATTTACATGGAAACTAATAGACTTGTAGAGCTACACTTGATCCTCGCCACGCGACGTCGTTCTACGTACAAATCAGGGCCTCAAGTCTGCTATTACAATAGTGTCAGAATGGTCTATCATTGATTTCATAATTGTTGATTTTGACAAGTTTGGTAATCTACTAAAATAATGGCGTCATTATGACTATCCAATGATCAACCACTGGCACTCCATTGAAAGAAATGGCACAGAATGGTAATCTCGTACGTAATGACAAATTAATATCTGATGTATGCGGTAATCTGCTAAAATTTTGACAGTTCCTTTGATCAGTGACCTACCATTAGAACGTCACTGTGCTGTCATTGCTTTTAATTCGATACAAGACAGCTCGTACCACAATTATATTGCGAGACCACTGATCAATCAATGATCGGTCATTATGAAATAACAGATTACGAACTTTTAGCAAAATGACAATGGAATCATGTTGGAATGACGAAATTATAATAAATAAAAATGACGGGTTGCACTCTGGGAGTGCCGGCAGAAGTGAAAACTTAAGTATTAACGTTGTGCGTTTTGGATATTTTGGAATGGTTATGGAATAATTTTGCACGAATTGCTTTTTTTTTTGCACACAATTTTGCACGACATCCGTCTTACGAATTTTCGATCAGGTCACGTGTCCTGACGCGAGTTTAACATTTTTTACGCATTACAAAAAAAGTGTACAACGCAGACTACCCCCCTTTTTCTATTTCAAGTTCTTCCATTCCATCCTAAGGTTGTCTGGTAGATATCGCTGTCAGCGATAAGACCGCCTTTGTACCCGTAGATTTAAGTTAGTGTAAAAGTTTTGTTACTAATTTGGTGTACAATAAAGTTTATTCTATTCTATTTACTTTTATCTAAAAAAAAACACGAATAATTATAAACCTAACTAGGTACATTGATAAAACTTTACATTTTATTCTGAAAAGACAACATGTGATTACCATGACGTTCAAAGTAAGATTGTTTCATTTTTATTTCTGTATGGGTAAGAGACAGAGCTATCTGTCTAGCGCCATCTCTTACCCACAATGGAATAAGAATAAAACAATCTTACTTTAAACGTCATGGTAACCCACATGTAGTCTTTTCAGAATAAGGTCTTGTGATAAGGCCTACGTCAAATAAATGTTATCATTTATCAAGAGTAACAAAAAAACTTTTAAATATATTGACCCTCGCACTAGGCTTAGTTTGTTTACGAGGGATGGGGTTATCATTAATAAGTTACTATCAAACTTATAATATAAAACTATTGTCTTTAAAATTACAATGAGAACAAATAATTCATTATTAAACTGAATAAGTGTCCATTTTTATTGTGACACTAGCAGATGCCCTGCATGTGTTACTACGCTAAAAAAATATATGTAATAAAATAATGTACATTTTATTTATTTGTTGGAAAAATTGAAATTCGCATTTTTTAATGCAGTATTTTATGGTCTAAAATCAGTTTTACCTTTCTAATGAAACCGATTTGGGACATATCGGTTAGGTTTCAAAGTATATAACGGCTATAAAGGCGTAGATATTATTTTTATATGTTTTAAGATTGAAGCATTTCCTGTTTTTACAACATTGGGTTTTAACAATGATGAACTAAAAGTCTACCTAATACAAACAGGCCTACCTAACCTAATATAAGCAAAAGGATAGGCACATTGCCTAGTCTTTTATTGCATAGCCTAGGCTAGGCACATTGCCTTTTGCATTTTTATTGAGGTGGGAAATTCTAGGTGACTAGTGACTTCTCACGCTCTAGGGTGGAGAGGAACACTCTCTCCGCCCGTGTCAGACTTTTACTGACTAATACAACACCTAAGTTCTTTCAGTTGTCCTTTGCGTTATAAGACCACGAGTTGCCTTTTCAGAAGTCCCCTCATGGCCCTAGTTCCCATATTGGACTCGGTTTTCAGTCAAACCGGATGCAACTGTATGCAACTGGATGATCAGAATTTTACATGGAGCGACCGCCTATCCTCCCGCCCTCCTCCTACCTCCTCAACCCAGTAACTAGGTAACACCCACCACCCACTAGGTACCCCTTAGCAAGACTTGTATTAGATTTCCTGGCTTCTGGCTCTCCGTAACGACTGTCAGAGGTGTAGCAAGATACAATAAAGCTAGAACTACACTGCGCACACGTGTGACACACACGCCGATCTGGGCGCGTCGATCTCCTTAAATTTACATGGAAACTAATAGACTTGTAGAGCTACACTTGATCCTCGCCACGCGACGTCGTTCTACGTACAAATCAGGGCCTCAAGTCTGCTATTACAATAGTGTCAGAATGGTCTATCATTGATTTCATAATTGTTGATTTTGACAAGTTTGGTAATCTACTAAAATAATGGCGTCATTATGACTATCCAATGATCAACCACTGGCAGTCCATTGAAAGAAATGGCACAGAATGGTAATCTCGTACGTAATGACAAATTAATATCTGATGTATGCGGTAATCTGCTAAAATTTTGACAGTTCCTTTGATCAGTGACCTACCATTAGAACGTCACTGTGCAGTCATTGCTTTTAATTCGATACAAGACAGCTCGTACCACAATTATATTGCGAGACCACTGATCAATCAATGATCGGTCATTATGAAATAACAGATTACGAACTTTTAGCAAAATGACAATGGAATCGTGTTGGAATAACGAATTTATAAAAATAGCAGACTAGGGCCGTGCGTTACACGTGTGCGTCGGTCTAATGTAGACCTAGCTTAAGTCTACCTTAGTCTATTCAAATAAAACTATCGACTTTTAAAAATCTTAAATACCATTTAAGTATTGCACTGTTTCAAACGACTAATCATTAATAAATTTTAATTACTTAATTATTTATGTGAATAGATAACATGAACGGTTCGAGAAGGGGTCATTTTGCACACACGCCTCAGACTAGTCAACAAACAATTACTTACGTCATAATTTTCTTACGTGTCAGTGGTTTTTTAACTGCGGGATTGTTCGAAAGGATCATCACGGCCCTGAATTGTAAAAGACAACTGAAGGAACACTGGTGGGTTTTAGTCAGTAAAAGACACTCGCCCTCGCTCCACTCAGAATGGAAGGCGTTTTTGAGTGACTGGCCGGTTGGTCTAGTGGTTAGTGGCCCTGACTGCTAAGCCGGAGGTCGTGGGTACGATTTCCACCCAAGACAAATGTTTGTGCGATGAGCACGATCATTTGTTCTGCGTCTGGGTGTAATATATCTGTGGTATGTATGTACATATTTAGAAATCTATAAGTATTTTTTTCAGTTGTCTAGTACTCATAGCACAAGCTCTGCTTAGTTTGGGACGAGGTGGCGCTGAGTGTAAGTTGTGGAATATTATTATTAGTTATTAAATAATTTCCCAAACCGAAAAAAGACCCTTTCAATTCAAGACACATTTCTCTATCAACAGAGACCACCAACATCTTTATTACTTAAGCTAACTTCTTAACAGACTAAAAAAAACCAAATCCTTCAACAGCCCTGCAAGGCACACCCAATTATGATACAAGTCTGATTCAAGTCCGTGAGCCGAAAATGTCGGATTCCCACGGGCGCAGGTGCTCGCTAGTGCACACAATGCGGCGTCGCTCGCATTCCAAGCACTCGCGCACCGACGCGGGCGCAATGGAGATCGTGACTTGTATTACACGGTACATTAAACGATACGGACATGGAATTAGGCTTAACTTAATATTTGTATCAACAAAACATCTTGGGGTTATGATGGTAAAAATCTCTTTATGGATGTGTAAACACAAGAGGAATTCAGGTTTTAAATTCTGAAGATGAGAGATAATTTTGATTGAGATAAACCGGAAAAAATAAACAACTTAACTTAAACTTCAAGCGTTTCGCCTCGTCGTTTATACCGCTACCTACCTCAAAGGACTAGAACAATTTGCCTGCTGCGGTATTCCCGTCCGATTATAATTTAGGTATCTTCAAGACTAGAGTGAATAGGCTCCTAATAAACTAGTGCGCCTTACCATTCATGATTGCATCACTGCTTACCATCAGGTGGGATCGCAGTCAAGCAAGTTAGTTTATATCAATTAAAAAAAAAACTTCTAAAACAATTTTTCATGACAATTTTGCCTTGTCACATATTGTAAGCATGACACAAAAAACATCCAATTTATGCAAATGAAGTCGGTCGACAAAAGTACAAACTAAAATTGTATACTGAAAAATATATCTCAAAATTTTCCTTTTTAGGATTCCGTACCTCAAAATGAACGGAACCCTTAAAGGATCAATTTGTTGTCCGTCCGTCTGTCTGTCAAGACCCTTTAGCTCGGGAACGCGTGGACGTATCGAGTTGGAAATAAAACCATATACTTAGGTCTGCGGTCCCTTGAAGCTGTGAAAAAATCTAACTTCGAAGTTAACGGAAAGAAAAAGATATGGCCGTTTATGTCGCAAAAAACGTATATTTCGATACTCAAGGGAACCAAAATTCTAGAGTACTTCCCGTTGGCCCAGAATCCTAAAATTTTGCATAAAGCAAGGTCTTACAAAATAAATCTGAAAACAGAGAATTTATTGTTGCGTAAAAAAAAAAATATTTTTGCGATTTGGAAAAAACTTCGAGACTCCAATCAGGAGTTGAACTCTTTACATAGGTAAGTTTGTACGGAGAGGCAGGGCGCGAATTCGACTCGCACTTGCCCAGTTTTTGAACTAAACAAGATTCCGAACTGCGTACTTGTCAGATACCATTTTCGTAATAAGGAAATAGTTTCCTAATAGAAGTAAATAGTTACTCAAATATCGTAACGTGTTATTGGGTAAAGTTCGAGCCGGTGTTAATCAGTTACACTTATATGGTTCGCCAAGAAATGCCACTATAACTGGCAACACCGTTTTAGCTCGGGTTTCGTGATTTGAGAGCAAATGACAAGACATGGAGTACGAAGGAAATACGAGCGTATTTATATTTTAAACCTGTTGCTGATACGAGACTTGGGACACGAAACGTAACGCACCGGATCAACTCGGGGTGGTTGGTTTTTTTTCTACTTATTTATTTTTTTATGTTTAATTTTAGTTTTTAAATCAATTATTTGTTGATTAATGAATCATGGTGTGCCAAATAAACATATTTTCTTTCTTCTTTCAACAGGTCACTGCAATAACTTGCGACCCACTTATGCCCCTAAAATAGTCTCATAGTCATAGAAGTAGTTTGTCTGTAAAAAATTGCTTTTAGCGATAAGACCGCCCATTGTGACGTGACACCCTATTAATTTTAAGTTCTTAATATAATTTTTATTTTTGATGTACAATAAAGAAGATATCTATCTATCATAGTCCGATGGGACAACAATCCGACACGACCGGAGAGAGATAAGGCGCTGGCCCATCGACTTTATGTCACGCTTTATGTCGGAAAGCACACCACCAACTTCCAAACTCGGGCTGCTACCCAGTAATTCGTAATGGAAAAATCCAACAGCACTTTTTGCCCGATCCGGGAATCGAACCCTGGACGCCAAGCTCAGCGGTTGCTCTTGCGAGACCAATGAGGCAGTTCTTTCGAACAATACCGCAGACCTTGCATACGAATTTATATGTACTTTTTAACTATCTAGAATGTAGACACTACATACTCGTACATGTATACCTAAGTATACCATCATCCAATGATATCCCCCGCTCTTGGGCGGAGCGGAGGATTGTGTCAGACTTTTACTGACTAAAAACCCACTCCTTTTCCTTCTTTGCCTTCGTCCTAGGGCCCCGAGTTTCACTTTCACACTACCCGTGGCCCCAGTAGGCTTCGACCCTGCTGGGCCCCTACGGTTTGCTGACATCTCCCTGAGGCGCGCGTGGAACAATACGCGCCGTGGACGACTTGGGCTCGATCCGGACGGTTACCGGACGGTCTGACAGTGAGCTACCCATTGCTCGCCGTCCGCAAGCCCGCGCCTACGGTGATGTATAAGTATACCTAACACTTTCAAAGTCTCCTTGGAGATGGAGATAACAATTCATACTCGTATTCATTTCACTTATTCGCACGAAGATCATGTGATATACCGGACACCTACGAGTACGAAGTTCATAATTCAATTAAAGGTGACAGGTTATCATGCGATCTTAACAGTTACCGACTTGATCGGGCTGACGAGCTCCCATTTATCTGTTATGTAGTCATGACCTTCAAAATGTTTGTTATAATCATCTGTGTCGATATATCTTGTGCAGTAGCTTCTGACGTTTTATAAGTGCCCGTGTAAGCATATGTGAAATAAAAATATTTTAAACCAGTTTTTGTATATTTGTATCACTTGAGGGGCTGTATCTATATTATTCATTTTAACAAATGGTAAATAAGCGATCGATTTTTATTATTTACTAGCTGACCCGGCGAACTTCCTACCCCCTGTTGTGTTAGCTAAACTGTCAAAGTATAACGCCATCTACTGGTATTACCATAACAGCATAATTCATTTTAAAATGACAGTTTAATTAGAGATGGTGTTGTATTCGGTTTTTTTTTTCATGGTTTTTTTTCTCACCGTTTAAACCTTCCCTGGACTATCTCGAATATTTCAAGACCAAAATTAGCCAAATCGGTCCAACCGTTCTCGAGTTTTAGCGAGACTAACGAACAGCTATTCATTTTTACATAGGTATATAGAAGATAGGCTCACGTTTGACCACTATCTCACCTGATGGTAAGCGATGATGTCGACGAGGATGTGGCCGACGATGGAGCACGCTTGCCTAGAAGTAACCCATTCACTCTTGACTTTGATTTTCCATATCTCAAACCTAGCCATGTTGTGATAGGTCTCACTCCAAATCTACCATTTTCATTGAAGAAAGCCACCAGGGCCCGCCCAGATATTCTACTGTTCCGAGATCATAGCAAAGTAATTTATGTGTCAGTGGAGTTTCAACGTTGTTTGATATAGCTATTACTTTGAATTAAATACGTAATTCGTTAGTCGCAACCATAATAGAGTAGGTATAATATAATCAATCTTGTTTTGACAATGATGATATCCGCATCTCAGATCTCGTGGTGTGCAAATTTGCACAAAAACCAGCGTCTTTGCACACATCGTTCGTTGGCACACGGGTCGGTTGTGAATACAAAAAAGATAACGAAAAAGTTATAGTCGTTTTGATGATAATGTTGTTATTATTTCTGAGGGGTCAAATATCAGCTTTTGTCGGTATCTACTGGCAAACGTCCAGTATGAATTAATTCATTGATTATGTCATCTCAGTTCGGCCACTGTGGATACGTCAGTTCTTACCTCTCTACAATTTTTTGTATCAATTCTGTGCTGTGGATGTCATGTGATGTTCCTTGTAACAAAATCATGAATAAATAGCTACAGTTTGTGGCTAGCTAATGGGCGCAATATCTCATCAACATCAATATTTCAATTTTAGCTAACATTCTTGCTACAAGGCTGAATATGAAAGTAAATCTACCATAACAACAATGGCGTAAAATAGTAGCAGGCTCATAGGAATTAACTGGATTTTAACACTCAAAACACGAGCGAAGGAGTTCATCATCATCATCACCATCATTTCAGCCGAAAGACGTCCACTGCTGAACGTAGGCCTCCCCAAGTGTCGCCACAACGACTGGTTCTGTGCATCTCGCATCCAACGGCTACCCGCGATCCTCACCAGGTCGTTAGTCTACCTTGTCGGAGGTCTTCCAACGCTGCGTCTTTTGTTATCGAGGAGTTGTTTATAAATTAAAAACATTTTTTGTTTGAATCCACAAACGAACTAAAGCAATACTTAAAAAAAAATATCTCGAAAATGTTATTATATTGAAAGCGAAATAAAAAAAAAACATTTTTTCGTAAAAAAAAAGGTCAAAATTGTAAACAAATGATATTGACATGAAATACAACAATAAGTAAAACGCCCGCCGAAAGAAAAAGAGCTAAAATGTTGGTCTCGCTCTGTGGGAATCAAATCACGACTCACGCGCACCGCTGTGAAAGGATACCGGGACGACGGGCTCTGATACAGCAGGATTACTTTTTGAGAAATAACTATGCAACCAAGATATATGGAGAAACATAAATAGAGCAGCTAAATCGAAAATACAAATAATGTATTAGCTGCTAAGAAATTGCAAGAGGTTAGAATAAAGAAAAATACTGCCGAAATAACAGTACCTACCTAAATTTACACAACAAATTAAAAAAAAAAAATAACATCGTAAAATAAGATGAAAACGAACATACTGAGGAAGATGCACATCAATATTCACACAATTTTAAGTTTCCAGTAGGTACCTACTAACTTGGTGAACTTATGACATTTCATAAATAAGTAAAGATTAAAACAACTGATTAAAGCAGATGCAACTTTAAGCTAGTTTAAAACTTGAGTCTTTAGAAGCTAGCGTAAATATCTCTCAAAGACTAGCATAAAAAGAAAGCAAAAACAAATGATACAAAATAAAGTATCTCTAGAGTTACGTGGCACTCTCCTTGTGTTCCGTTCTATACCAATAAATTACCAACGGCCTATTTAATACATAAAAAGAGCACGCTGTATAAAATCCGTGGGCAGGTTCGGATGCACCTGAGTATTTCACACCGCGACTCGCTGGCGCCGACGGCCAGTCTACTGTAGTCTGTGACCCGGTTGCGTAGACGCACGAAATCATAGAACCTACAGATAAAATCGTGTAGATAACGAAATTGATGTAATGGACTTTGAAGAAGTAACAATAGTCCGAGTTTCAAGGAACTACGATATTTTCAAAGATCAAGTAAAAGAGGTCATAGATACTGTTCAAGAACCAACTACTAAACTTAGAAAAATGTCGAAAAGGAAACTGGAAGATATGTATGAGAAAAAACTGAAACAAGTTGAGCAACGGAAGTGTATTGTTTATTTATAGGAGACCTTACAGAAGGTTACACGTCGATATATTATTCAGTAGGTCATATCATAAATGGTCAATTAAATGTTATGTCGGACTTGCTAGAGGGTCAACAAAAAAGTGCTCTCGGCTCAATTTTAAGAACATGCAAGGTTGAATGAAATGAATAAATCTAGACAAATCATTTGAACACTATTTAAAGTTAATAAGATCGTCCAGTGAAGCAATAACACATTATGAAACTGCCATCAAAGCACAGAGATGCTTTTCTTTCTGATTTTGTTAGAGTAAACTAAACGTTCTTTTAGAAGGATCTACCCCACCATAACAATATCCTCAATTTTGACAATCTTCATTGGATTGAAGATTGGCTTTTCTTTCATGCCAATCAGACAAAATATAGAACGAGCAGAAAAAAAACAACCTATTCCTTTCTGTTTCGCCAGGTCTATCCGTTGTAAAGTGTTACCACCCACTCGTAGCGAGTGGTGTCGTTGTCCATAATGATATTAGTGCATTCCGAGCGAGCACCGCCGCCCGGCTGAATGCTGGCCCAGCACGCCCCCGCAACCAGCTTACATTACATGCACTATCTAACAACTAAATGGATACTGAAAATGGTTTGCCATTACCATTGCATCACATCAGGCCCTATACAGCGGCCCACTTAACCAGCCACTTAGATAGTTGCACTTTATAAAATTCCATTTTCTGATCAGTCTTTCACCGCTACAGTTGACGTAAAACTTGCATTGGAGACACTACTGTAATACAAAAGCAAATAACAAAAACAAACATACTCTAAGGGTAAGTTAAGGGTTCATGGTAAACTCAGCTTCTAGCATAATATATCTTTGATACAGCCTGCGGTCCTTCTTTTGAAATTAACTTTTAGGACATATGGAAACAAACATTTAGTTACATTCATAATAATTTACTTATAAAATGTTCAATATATTTCTTTTTAAACTTGTAGTTACAGTGTCTAATACATGTTAGGCAAATAGTGTTATATCATGTAGATACGTAATATTAGTAATAAGACATATTAGTGAATAATAACTTAGTTCAAAGTCTTTCTTTTCTTTTGATAAATCTCTTCAAAGAATTTCATCCTCTGAGGATAGACTTGATACTTCATTCTTGTCTTCTTGTCTATCACTAAGCATGCAACTCCTGTGTCCCCAATGGGATCCCATTTCGTTGTCACAAAAAAGTCCAGTCTCGGTGATGGGTCACTGAAAATTTGAAAATATTATAAAATTCAATAGGCCAGAATTCGAAGTAGAGTAAACGTTAGTCTCATTTAAAATGGTTTTCTGAATGCTTATCAACTTTGCAGGATTCTAATGCATTCGAAAATATTCTATGTGCATTCTGCTTATAGCAGAATACAATAATGAGATTTATCTTGCTTGCAGTACAAACTTACGTGTTTAATATATGGACTTTTAAAGTTTATACAGTAAACAAACTTAAAGTTTATTTCGGTGTTTCTTCTCAAGGTAGCCAGTGAGGAAACACCGGCCTTATCTAGTTTAAATTGACGTGCAAAAGCATTATTTATTACCAATTTGAAAAATAAATATCATTTACCAAAACGGGAATGAAATTTTACTTACCCACAACTAGCAAAATTCACCCACATTTGGGTCATAGTATTCCTCACCACGGTGTCCATGTCAGTGATGGGTCCTTTCAATTTGTCACTCCTGACTATGTAACCGCCATCGTCGCCGTGACTCGCCCCCGGCCGCTCGATATTGAAACATTTCTTGATATAATTCAAACCTCCATCGTAACAGAATTCATACATATACACCTGAGCATTGTGTTTAGCCATTAATGTAGCAGAAACATAAATACCACCGATGAAGTCGACATCCGAAAAAAAATCTATTGCAAAAGCATCCGCATCTGGGTACAATTTCTCTCCATCCAAGTAATTTTTCATTAGTTTTAATTCTATATCTTTTACTTCCGCATCATCGAGGTCGAAAGGAACATAATTTGTAAAAACTTTTTCCTCTGTGAATTTGTCCAGAGTTGGTTTGCAGTGTGATATCATAAGAAGCCCTTCTCGTGAACAAAATCCTGTTATATAAGGCACTTTGTGAAATTCTCCTTTCATTAATAACTCATATGGTGACTTGTTTAAAAATGGTTCCCAATCGCCAGGTTGTTCGAAAGTTGGCACAAAACCGAAGAATAGACCTCCTTTCGGTTTTATAGCTGACAAAACCACCATAGATTCAGTAATCAAATCTTTCGTTGGCATATTTTTTAAATATTGCAACAGCTGGTGATTGTCTTTTATTCCTACACCTTGTATTGCCGGTATCTTTGAGGCTAAATAGCGAATGTTATTACTATGTTCGTGAGCCCAGTGCAATAGAGATGAACCTGACTGAGCTATGGCTCTATGGAATAGACCCTTAGCCATAGGCGACAAAAGTAGATACTCGACGCTTGCAGCACCGGCACTAATTCCGAAAACAGTCACATTCTTTGGGTCTCCACCAAAATGTTTTATATTTCTCTGAACCCATTTTAGTGCTTGAACTTGATCTCTCAAACCCATGTTTCCTGGAGCCTCCTTTAAATCTAAACTCAGAAAGCCGAGTATCCCAAGTCGGTAGTTAATACTGACAATCACTACTTTCTTATGAATGAGATAATCTGGACCGTGTGCTGAATCGTCTGTTCCATTGCCGAAGAGGAAACCACCTCCATGAAGAAAGAACATGACTGGAAGTGATTCGCCACTTGTAAAAGACTTCGGCGTATAAACATTTAGATATAAACAATCCTCATCTCCTTTTATGCCGTTCTCTTCTTTGTCAAACTGTGCACATACGTTGCAGTCTTTGGTGCCATCTCTGATTCCTTCCCACGAATCCGGTGGCTGTGGTACCTAAGAACAATTAAACCTCTTATGAATTACTTCCAAAATACGCACTTACATAAAATAATAAGATATTTTTCTGTAATAAATCTATAATGCTGAGGACGCATTATCTTTATCAGGACGACTATTAGAATTTTATTTGCAGAAAACGAATTTTATCGGTATCATACCTAAATTATTTTATTATTCGCATTATTTGTTACTTGTCAGAGAAGTATTGGTTATAAAAACAACTCGTCGGAACTACAAGAAATAAATACGCGGCAGGCCCTGCAGTTCTATTCTCTATGAAAACAGCCTTGAGCGCAGCGCTGGCCGCAACGACGAAATTCAAATAGGTACATTGATTTAGGAACAATCCAATGAACCTATTTGGATTTCGCCGAAAGATGGTGGGATGTATTAGAATATTTATTTGGGATTGGTCCAGTATTGCAAAAGATTGTGAAAAGTAAAAAGGAAGCCTGTGCTCTGCATACATAGGCATGGACATAGGCTAATCTTATTACCAAAGGTGGTATTAAAAAATATAAGACCAGGCTCTCATGATTAAGATCTATTTTATTTCGGTATTGAATTATCTTATCTTTACATTTTTTTATTTATTTCATATTCAAACTGTTTTTATGTCATTATCTACAGCTATCTCCATAAGATCGTTATTATTCAGAATAAGTACCATTTGTTACTATATAAACAAGTATCAAGGTAAGTTGCTTGGTCGAATCCAAGTACAATGGTTAAATATACACATTCACTTTACCTTGCATGAATGAGGAAGTACCTAGTTTATTTAAGTGTGAGGAGAAAACCAAATAACAACAATCATAAAATCTGTCTCATGACAAACCTTCCAAAGAAAAGCTTAACGCACAATAAATCAAATATGTACTTGACTGTAATATGTCAAGCAGATCAAGACTATTTTTAGCTTAACATAATCGATAGTGTCCTATCAAAATATTATAGCAATAGATAGGTAAATAAGTACTTACACAGAATCTCAATTCTCCAACAGGCGGTTTCGCGTAAGGAATCCCCTTGAAACTACAATACTCGAAGTTTTCGAAATTCTTTAGCACCCTCCCTTTTATTTTACCCTGTTCAGTTTCCACAACTAGTTCTTCCATCATTATATTATGCACAATAAAAAACTATTAAAAAATATATGACCGCACAATTCGCACAATCGCTACTGACATTATTATAACCTCAATCCTGACGTTTCATTCACTGAACCCTACCGAGCAATAGCAGACTCCCAGCATTCTTCGCCTTTCTAATTTGTGTTGTAATTCGTAACTTTGAAGGTAGATGGCGTTTTATCAGGTTTGTTGATATAGTTTTTCTACGAGGACTTTAAATACGACATTTGTACGTGTAAAGTAATTAAATACCGTTTTTTTTTTTAAATTAACGATATACTTACTTATTTTACAAAATTATGACATTGTTTATTTTTAGTTATATCAGTTTTTATAAATATTTAAATTATATCATATTATACATATACATCTTAACGATTAAATATTATAGCTTATTTGGTATATATACCAAACTGAAAATAATAATATGTACAAACGGGTAGAAAAACAAATTTGTTTTTGTTTTGTTTTTTTTTTTATTATTATATGCTAGAATATAAATTCATCAGCTAGCCACTAAGCTTAACACCGCCAATTTTTTTACGAAACAAGAAGTATGTTGTATTTAGGCATCATTAGTCCATTTTTACTTAATCTATCTCGCCCCTTGCTCCATTTTCAAACCGCATCCACTATAAATTATCTGGTGTTTATCTTTACCTGTTTACATTAATAATAAATATAATAAGAATAACCATTGGAGCCGTTAAATACTGTATCTTTTTAACTAATGATTCAAACCAGTTATCGAATACTTCCAACGAACATTTGCTCAAATCATTGATCTTTGTTTCGGCACCACAATTAGAACGCTTCACTAAACTGATTCGAATCCCTCACAGGCGAGATAGCCGGATGCGCACCTGTGTTCCGTCGTCGTGTCGTGAGAACCGACCACGATCTCTGACGCAAACCCCTTCATTATCCTCATCTCTATCATTCTAAACTATTTTAAACCTTACTCCTTCATCATAAGACTCCTCAATTTTTCTTATCCGCAAACTTGTTGTGGCTAAGTTCATATAAGGCCATACAGAGTTCCCTGTTGTGCCATGTTTGTTGTGTTATTTTGTACGCTTTTAACATCCGCGCTATTATCGCAACTTTTTATCGTAGTTTAACCACGTTTGAGGAAACATTATAACAAATCATTTTTGAGAAATCTTGAAATGTTCATTATAATTTTCATACTTAATTCAATAAACCCCAAGGGAACACCGGCGTTCGCTCTCTCATTGTCTTTCTATTGACACAATATTATTAGTTTAACCTTTCGAATACCGTAATTAGATGTCTCTAAACCAATCTCATCTCTGTTTAGACCAATTGGTTTGAGATATGACAACACAACGCACAATCTTAAAACACACTTTGTTTACAATATACAGAAAAAAAAAGAAAATTATACAACTATGTACATACTTATACAAGATTAGCATCTTTAGGTAGAATCTAATTTTCCGATGCCATGTGGGATTCAAAAGGAAAGGTAGATTTACTATCAGTAAACTTTTTAACCTTGATGTACTTAAGAAAAATGTTTTGAAGAATGGTATGCTTTTGAATAATGTCATCGATAGATTGCTTAGAGCTTTAGATATAGACAAAAAAATTAGGAAGACATTTCTGAACTTTATCACAATGGAAGTAACGTAACGAGAACCTACACAAGAATGCTGATACATACCTAGCTATTAATTTCCAAATTCATATCTTGTATTTTCGGATATATAAAACAGACACCCTACACTCGCATACGTGAATAGTTTGCGAAATTCTGTGTGCCTCGTGTGAACTCGATCACAATCTTTTTACGGTTTTCGAGACCGGCAAAAAATGTTTGGATTATAATTCATTGATTCAGTCTCTATAGATACCCGAATTCCTTTGAGCCAATTTCATCTATTTATTGTACATACCAATACAATTAATATGTGTGTGAAAATATCGGCGCCTTAGAGCATTTTTTGCTTTGAGAAGACGAAAAGAGTTAGCATATTTATGGCAATATTGTGGTTATTTTTTATTTTTTGCTACTTCACTCGGGAACCCAATCGGAAACTATTATTAAATGATTTAGATTTTATTGAGAAAGATTGAATCAACCTGATTGAACCTACTTAATTGTTTAATCCTGATTGACTTTGGACATATATGGCTGTATTTGATGGCATAAAACTAGGGCATGAAAGTGCAGCGGCAGTAAATAGAAGAAATTCTTTAAATGTAGTCAATATTATTTGAATATTTTCATTTTATGCTTTAAACATTTTTGACAAGCTGAACTTCTATTCGACATAAGGCGTTAACTCAATTCAGATAAAAGGACTTCATAAAAGCTCTATGCAACGTAGCTGCTAGCCTGTTTCATATCTTCTTCCATATATATAACATCAATTTTCTTTGTCAGTTATCTAGGCGGGCTTTTTCTTTAGTAATTCATACAATATCGTATGTGTCGCGTGATTAAGTGTCAATTAAATATTCAAGAGCCATCAAACTGTATTCGCGTCGGACAATGGCGGCAGAGACGGTCGGTGCTTTCAAGTGACCGCGCAAGCGCGGAGGCGGCCATAAATCGCGATGCGCAAGCGCAGCACTCGCTGGCAAGTTTCTTTTGTATAGTGTTAGGGATGTCAAGTGTCTGGATAAAGGCCGGATATATTTAGTTTTTTTATGTACATTTAACAGTCGTTGTTCGGCTTTTAAACCTTGCAGCCCTAGGATTGAGTTTATTCCCCGTGCGCACTGGTCTTGGCAGGCGTGTGTGGGTGGTGCGTGATTGTGTGTACAATTGGTGCGCGCGCGCAGGTGTGTCCGAGACTGGCCGGCGCCGGCGCGCATTCCTCCGGCGGTCACGGCGCCGTGATGATTGCGGACACGACTCATGCGCATTCCCAAATGACACCAACATCTAAAGTATTCGATATAAATTCTGTGCGTAATCATTGAGCTCATTGTTAATCGTAATGCAGTTAGAATAACAATCAATATTTATAATCAACCCCATGATTGTTTGCTTATAGGTTTTGATTTATTTTTTCTATGTACGGTAGAGATACTATATCGGGAAGAACCATGATCTGTGCAGCAAGTGCAGCAACCAGATAATGTTCAAAATCTGAATTTAATTACGAAATTGCAATAGAATTTACAATGTTGTTTAGCATATAGGTAATTTCGATACTAAGCGAATAAATCACAAATAGCCTATACATAACAAAGCAGCCAAAAAAAGTTACTACGAGTACAAGTACTGTGAGCGCCATCTACATACTCACTGTGGAATTACTTCCCATTGGTTAGTTCCAAATATTATATGTGCTTGCAGATGGCGCCAGTTGGGATCAAAAATATACCGCGTCAATTTTTGTAATGATATTCTATTTCGACTATTGGTGAGGAATATAAGGTTTATTACTGTGGAAGTGATGGTAAAAGAAATGGTGTAGGAATTGTCTTAGACAGTAAATTGAAAGAAAGCGTGATGGAAGTACAAAGGATTAATGACAGATTTATAGTTGTGAAGTTATGTTAGAGAATGTGATGTTGAACGTAGTTAGTGTGTATGCACCACAAGCAGGATGTGATGAAACGGGTAAAGAGAAGTTTTGACAGGATTTTGATACAGCTTTAATTGCCATCCCTGTACATGAGGAACTGATTGTTAGAGGTGATATTAATGCACCATGTGGGAAAAATGAAAGGAGTTTATGAAAGAGTACATGGAGGATAGGGTTACGGAAGTTCGAATAGTGAAGGGGAGACGCTGCTGCAATCCGCTACTGCATTTGACCTGGCAGTAGACAATACTTGGTTCCAGAAAAGAGACGAACACATGGTCACGTACAAAAGTGGTAACCACAAAACGCAAATCGACTACTTCCTGGTTAGGCTCAACCACATAAAGCACGACAAAGACTGTAAAGTGCTGCCAGGAGAAGACCTAGAAAGAAGACTAACAAAAACCTAAGACCTGCTAGAGGAGAGCGACTGTGCGAAGAAATTCAGAGAGCGAGTGGACAGAATGATATAGATAGGAGATATGAACGAACGAAGTATAAATGAAAGCTGGAATGAGATTGCTGAGTGTATTAGGCATGCAGCGAAAGATATTTTGGGAGAGACGAGAGGAAGGGGTACAATAGATAGGATTGGGATACATGGTGGTGGTCGATAGATATACAGAATGTGTTGAAGGAAAAAAAGAGGAAATTTAAGGAATGGCAGCGAATAGATCCGAAAAATGAAAAAAAGAGGAAATATAATGCTTTAAAGAAAAAAGCCAAGAAAGCCGTGGCAATAGCGAAAGCAAAAGCGCAGGACAAATTATACGATACAATAGACAGTCCGGTAGGCCAAAAAGATCTATACCGCCAAAAAGATATATATATTTGCTAGAGCAAGAGAGAGAAACGCGAGAGATGTTTGTCAGATAAGATGTATAAAGGGTGAAGCTGGAATGATTGTATCAGAAGATGAAAAAATCAAGGAAAGGTGGAAGGACTATTTTGAAAAACTGATGAATGAGGAAAACAATTGGAATTATAGAGAGTAAGCCAGTGAATGTGGGGTTAGTGAGAATGATTAGTATGGATGAAGTCAGAATTGCTGTAAATGGAATGAAGAATGGTAAGGATATTGGTCCAGACGGAATATCAGTTGAAGTGTGGAAGTTATTGCGAGTGGATGGATGAATGTGGTTAACTTTGTTCTTTAATAAGTTGTTGCGGGAAGAAGCCATACCTGATGATTGGTGCAACAGTTCCTTGGCGCCCATCTATAAAAACAAAGGTGATGTGCTTGAGTGCAACAATTCTATAGGAATAAAGCTACCATACTATGAAAGCCTGGGAGAAAGTTATTGAAAGGTGGTTGAGAGAAGAAGACGGTTTTATGCCTGGTCGGGGTACAACGGATGCTATTTTTAACCGACTTCAAAAAAAGGAGGAGGTTATTCAATTCGGTTGTATTTTTTTTTATCATTTTTTTTTTATGTTTGTTACCTCAGAACTCCGTCGTTTATGGACCGATTTGCAAATATTTTTTTTCCCTTTATAGCTTCCAGATGGGTCCCATTTTCTTTTTTTCAAAATCCAGTTCTGATGATGGGATCCATGAGGAATCGAGGGAACTCCTCAAATATTATAAGCAGTCATATAGTGATTTTGGTATTTTCATCGAGAACTTAAGCATTTACAGTCAAAAAGTAACATTTGATGAAGTGGAACTGATGAAGAAGACCAGAAATGGTCAACGGAACTTCATACTCGCATAGATATCACAAAGAAGATAGTTAAGCGACTATGACAATACAAATAAATGAATGGTTCTGAATAGTTACGTTGAAAATGGTATCATCAAACTGATCTGATGATGATGATGGAGCCGGAAGGTAGGCACTGGAACTCCGTAATTAATCAACGTAACCTAGCCGTGTTTGGGCTTATTAGAATTGTCATGAGATGCACTTTGGCTATAAGGTACTATCGAACTGATCTGATGATGAAATTCAAGATTCAAGATTCAAAGATTCAAAGCATTTTATTTCAAATAAACCATTTACAGGCACTTTTGAAATGTCATGAAGTCAGTCAGTCAGAAAAAAAAAATGATGCTAATTGCACATTCCAAAGCGTAGATCTCTATGGAGAAGAATTTATTTATTTATTATTTATTTTATTTATTATTATTTTAAATAGAACGGCCGAAGGCAATTACACTATTTAAACTTATACCTAATTTTTAACTCAGTCATGCATCCTTCTCACAAAAGTTCAAACATTCTGACATTATCAGCTTCCATTCATCCGCAAGTGCAAGAAACTCCATGGAAGTGTCCATGTCCTTTTCAATAATGTTTTGTAATTACAAATATCTCTGTTACATGTTTCTTGTCGCTATCATGTGAGAACAATGTAAATAAAGTAAAAATACAAACTAAATATAGATATTAAAATAGCAACTGGCAGCTAAAAGATGACCAGTCTCAACTGACAGCGCCCGTTCACGAACATGACGCCAATATTAGCACCACTCAGCTCAACCATTTTGAAGGGAACCGAATGATCCAACACATGCGCCACCATCAGTGAGACATTTGAGTGAACATGATAAACTCTCAACTGCCATGCTGATTTATGTCAAACAAGTCCAATAGTAACATAAAAAACCATAAAATAGCTCCATGGTACTCAAATTTACAAACTTTGAAAAAAATGCTTCTACATTATACAATACTTTTATTATTTAAAAATTCAAAAAAAAAACATTTAAAAATAATAACAATAATTTCCTTTCCAAACTAATCAATTTGTTCACCCCGGTGGTAGTGGAGCTGGACCAGCATTGAGCCAAGCATTTTTATCTTGAATATAATCCTCCAACTTATAATATGCCTGCCTGCATAGTGTGCGTTTAATACAAGATTTAAATTTCGTTTCATTGAGTTCTAATATTTGTGGAGGTATTTTATTATAACATTTCAAACAGTACCCCATGAAAGAAGACGCCACTTTAGCCAGTCTGAAACCTGGTTGAACTAATTGGTCCCTATTTCTTGTAACATAATTATGTCTATCGCCTCTTTTGCTAAAAAGATGAAGATTTTTTCTAACGTACATGATGTTTTCATAAATATATTGACAAGGCACCGTCATGATATTAATATCCTTAAACAGTTCCCTTAGAGAATCGCACCGGCGAAGATTGTAAATAGCTCTGATGGCTCTTTTCTGTAGTATAAAAATTGAGTCGATGTCTGCAGCCCGTCCCCATAGTAAGATACCGTATGACATGATACTATGAAAATAACTAAAATAGACTAGTCTAGCGGTATCAACATCCGTAAATTGGCGGATTTTTCTAACAGCATATGCAGCTGAGCTAAGCCGTCCTGCAAGAGATGTTAAATGAGGACCCCATTGTAGCCTAGAGTCAAGCGTTATCCCCAGGAAAACAGTTTTGTCGACAAATTCTAGTTTTTCATCGTTTAGTATTACGTCACAATCACTATTTTTGACATTCGGTAAGGAAAATTTTATGCATTTAGTTTTTTTCCCGTTTAAAACTAGATTATTAGCAGTGAACCAGTTTTGGACCTGCAATAGTGCGTTATTTTCGTCGTCAAGATTATTAGTCCTTCTATTTATCTTAAAAATCAAAGAAGTGTCGTCGGCAAACAACACCATATTAAGTTTATTTTGCAACAAATAGGGTAAATCATTAATATAAACTAAAAATAAAAAAGGACCTAAAATTGAACCTTGGGGTACCCCCATTTTCACATTTAATCCCGACGAATTGACACCGTTTATTTGAACTTGTTGCTGTCTGTCAATCAAATAAGATTTTAATAAGCTTAAAGCTGTTTTGCCTAGTCCGTAATGCTCAAGTTTCAGGAGTAATGTTTCATGAACCACACAATCAAACGCCTTAGACAGGTCACAGAAGATACCTATAGCATCCTGTGCCTCTTCCCACGCATTAAAAATGTGTTTTAGTAAGGAGACACCAGCGTCAGTTGTACAACGTCCTTTGGTGAAACCATACTGTTTATCGTGTAAGATGTTATTTGTGTTAAAATGATTAAGCATTTGATTTAACATCACCTTTTCAAATATCTTGCTAAAAACCGGCAACACGGACACCGGCCTATAATTATTAGTGTCTTTACTGTCCCCAGATTTAAAAAGTGGTATCACTTTACTATATTTCATCAGATCCGGAAAAACTCCTTGATCAATACACAAATTAAATATTATAGCTAAGTACGGCGCTATAGTCTCAATAATTGAGGTACAAACTTTGATAGACATACCCCACAAATCTTCTGTCAATTTAACCTTGATTTGTTTAAAAGCTTTTATTACAGTTATAGGGTTTATATGCTTAAAGTTAAATTCAGTCGAACAGGCTGCAACGTTCGCCTGTAATAAACTAAAAGCATGCGATGGCGACGAATTTAGGGCTTCAGTAGTTTTAATTGGTATACTGGCAAAGAAATTTACAAATTCTTCTGCAACTAGTTTGTTATCGCTAATAAGACCATGATGTGTCTCCAATGTGTAATCATTGTTATGTATTTTGTTCCTGTTGGTTTCATTATTTATAATTTTCCAAACCGTTTTTATTTTATTATCTGCCGATTTAACTTTGTTGCTAATGTACAAGGCCTTAGCTGCCTTACAAGTGTTTTTAAACATTTTTGAATATGTAGCAACATAGATGGAGCCGGAAGGTAGGCACAGGAACTCCGTAATTAATTAATGTAAGTATCCTAGCCGTGTTTGGACTTTTTAGAATTGTCATGAGATGCACTTTGGCTATAGGGTACTATCGAACTGATCTGGTGATGGAGCCGGAAGGTGGAAGGTAGACACAGGAACTTTATAATAAAACAATGTAACCTAGCAGTGTTTGGGTTAATTGGAATCGTCATGAGAAATAGGTACTCTGTTTATAAGTGTATCACAACTAAAAAGTGTAAAATAAAAACTATTTACAAAAAAAAAAAATAACCGACTTCATTAAAAAAAAACAGTAAAAGGATCAAAATAACTTTAATTTCGGAAGTCGGTGTTAAATAAGAAACAAACAATACCGAGAAACATTGACTTCCGAAATTAAAGTTATTTTGATCCTTTTAGTGTTTTTTTTTTAATGAAGTCGGTTATTTTTTTTTTGTAAAAAGTTTTTATCGCTATACGCCAGCTGTGCGAGAAATACAGAGATGCGCATAAAAACTTGCACATGGTATTCATTGACCTCGAAAAGGGATATGACCGGGTACCTCGTGAGGTTCTGTGGTGGGCCCTTAAGGTCATAGCTCATTAGAGCCACCCGATACCCGACCAGCACCACCTCGCCTCGAGCGGTTAGTATTCTTTGTATAGAGTACTATGGATATACGTTCACTAAATCCACTCCGAAGCGACTCGCCCGCGGGCTGACCACGCGTGGAGGGCGAGTGGACCACTCGGTGGTCACCCGTTGCTCGCACGCTTGCCTTGCGTTGCCTAAACGCTGGTCCCGAATGCATTGTGTGCTGTCTGCGACTGGTTCACGCGAGAAGACTGCATTGGTGAAATCTTAATAAATTACTAATCTATTTACGGATAACGCAATGTCCACTCCTTGAATGCATGACGTTTTTTTTAACAACACGGTGTCAACCCGTGGACCACCTATCGACAACGAGTGGACACCGAGTGATGAGGGTACCGGTCGGGTGTCGGGTGGGTCTAATGAGCTATGACCTTTAAGAAGAAAGGTGTGCCTGGGAAGTATGTGCAGTTGATCCGAGCAATCTACAGCCAATGCAGTACTCAAGTCCGGTCTACAGTGGGCAGCACTGGTAGCTTCAATGTGACTGTCGGCTTACACCAAGGGTCGGCTTTACCTCTTCCTGATGATAATGGACGCTCTGACGTCAGACATCCAGGAAGCGGCTCCCTGGTGTATGCTGTTTGCCGATGACATTGTGCTGGTGGCCGAGAGTGGCCTAGAGGTCCAGAGTAGATTGGAGGTGTGGCACAGACAATTTTAGGCCAACACCCTCCGTGTTGGCCTAAAATTGAGCAGAACGAAAACCGAATACTTGTTCTGCGATTTCGGCGGTCGCTCCGGTCCTGTGCCCTTAACTCTCGGTGGAACGCCCATAACGATCTGCTCCGACTTTCGGTACCTCGGGTCGCTTATCCAAGGAGATGGTGAGGTAGACCGAGACGTAAAACATCAGATCAATTCAGAATGGATGAAATGGCGACAGGTCACTGGAACAACTTGTGACCCACGGATGCCCCTCAAGTTGAAGGTGAGAAGAATGAAAAGAAAGAAGAATGTTGGGCTGTGAAAAAGACTGATGAAAAAAGATTGCATGTAGCGTAGATGAGAATGTTGAGATGGATGTGTGGTGTGACGAGAATGGATAAAGTGAGAAATGAGTATATTAGAGGAAGATTGAAAGTTGCGAAAGTGACTGAAAAGTTAAAGGGGAATCGTTTGTCTTGGTATGGTCATGTAAAGAGGAGGGATGACGCATGTTACTAAAAGAGTTATGAGCATACATGTGGATGGATGGAGAGGGAGAGGGAGGCCAAAGAAAAGATGGATGGATTGTGTGAAGAGTGATATGAAAGAAAAGGAAGTTAGTGATAGCATGACGAGTGACAGGGCAAAATGGAAGAAAATAAAAAAACTTTTACAAAAAAAATATACAACCGACTTCAAAGTAAAAAAAAAATACTGAAAAGTGCAAATTAACTTTAATTTCGGAAGTCGGTGTTTCTCTATTAGTTTTGTCTCTTCGTTATTTAACACCGACTTCCGAAATTAAAGTTATTTTGCACTTTTCAGTATTTTTTTTTTACTTTGAAGTCGGTTGTATTTTTTTTTGTAAAAGTTTTTTTATTTTACACTTTTTAGTTACCACTAAAAAGTACCCCTCAGCCAAACTTAAATACCTTATAGCCAGAGTGCATCTCATGACAATTCTAATAATCCCAAACACGGTTAGATTACATTAATTTATTACAGAGTTCCGGTGCCTAACTTCAGGCTTCATCATCAGATCAGTTCGATATATTCCCCCTCTACTTTCAGTCAGTCATCGACTACACGTATAAACAAAGCAATTTTACTTGTTACGACGGTTCTGCTGTGATTCTATGAGAAGTTCTGTTCCATTTCTTCGAAGTTCATGATCAGATCATAACAATATTTCTATGGGACCAACTCGGAAGCATACCCTTTCAATCAAAAAAATTTTTTTTTAAATCAGTCCACAATTGACCGAGAAATCGGTGAACATACATAAAAAAAAAAAAAAAAAC
The DNA here is from genome assembly GCA_905147345.3 of Mythimna impura. NCBI lineage: Eukaryota > Metazoa > Arthropoda > Insecta > Lepidoptera > Noctuidae > Mythimna > Mythimna impura. The sequence goes on along the minus strand of LR990357.1, from coordinate 11,740,942 downwards.
ATACATTCAACCGAACATATAACCTCCTCCTTTTTGAAGTCGTTTAAAAACGTATTGCGCCGACCCCAAATAACACGGGACAAGGACAGGAAGATGATGATGATACTAAACTTATTTTTTTTAATTCATCATAACGTAAAGAAAAAAGAAAATCCTTTATTAAACGTAGTAACTCAATATGTGATGGACTCAGTTGCTCAGTATACAAGTAAGCTCATGGCTGTGATGACCTGCCTTTCGTAATCCAACCAAATGAGTCTATAATCATTAACACACATGATTTGATTTATAGTGAATAGAAACGTGAAAAAAAATATGCCAACGAAAGTACGACAAAAAACAAGGAACTGACCAACAAATTACGTAATAACTGACCTGACTCAAAGTTTGAGTACCTACTTATGAGCGTCTCACCTTTTATATATAAAACACTTGAACTATGCATGACCATATAAAAATTCGTGTCTATAAATACGGACGTATGCCATTAAGTAATGAATTAAAATGGCGACAAGAGTGAGAACAAAGCAAGGTGTTTTAGTTGGCGCAAGAAGAAAAACTCAAAACGGTTTTGAATACGATGATTTTCTTAACATTCCATACGCCAAACCTCCTGTAGGAGATCTACGTTTTAAGGTAAGCATTAATTTCATTAGATTGACTTAAGTATATACTGTTCAACACCGTGGAAATTTCTTACAAAAGATTTACACCACACGTCATTTATTTTATTTATTTCAGAGTCCTCAACCACCAGGACCATGGATTGGAGAAAGGGATGCCACAATATACAACGAGTCAAATCTCTGCATACAGTACGATGTATTCAAGAGGCAACATCGCGGTAGTGAAGACTGCCTTTATGTCAATGTGTCCACTCCAAAGGTACCTATGGCAGGGTTGTTAATGCAGCTATTACCTGTAATGGTATTCATACACGGAGGAGGATTTGTATTTGGAAATGGACTCGCAAAATTTGAAAATGGCCCCGATTATCTAATTGAAAAAAACGTTGTCGTTGTCACCATGAACTACAGACTCAGTGCCTTTGGATTCCTCTCCCTTGATATACCTGAAGCAGCAGGAAATATGGGACTAAAAGACCAAGTCATGGCACTAAAATGGATTCAAGAGAATATTGAAAACTTTGGAGGAAACAAAAATGATGTCACTATTTTCGGCATCAGTGCAGGAGCCGTCTCGGTGGAGTATCATATGCTCTCGCCTTTAAGTAAAGGTCTATTCCATAAGGCCATCATGCAATCAGGATCAGTTCTTAATCCTTGGGCTATGGACACCCCAGAAAATCTTAAAGATCTTGCTTTGAAACTGGCACAAGAACTCCAGTATCGAGGACCAATGAACGATTATCGTGCAATATACAATCATTTGATGAATATGCCAGCAGAATATATAAAATTAGCGGCTTACAAAGTTCCCGAACCTCTTATAGTGAAAGGAGTTTACTATGGATTTGGACCTACAATTGAAAAGGATTTAGGAACTGGAGATGCATTTTTAACAGAACTTCCATACGACTTATTGATATCTGGAAAATTCAGTAAGGTTCCCGTTCTGAGAGGTTTTACTGATTCTGAAGGATTCATAGAAGCTGGCATCAAACCTCATGATATTAAAGAAGTTACTACATTCAAAAACTATGCTGATTTTTGGAGATATCCTTTGAATGCTACTGATGCATTTTATTATAATGAAAGATTACGACATGTTTACGATAGCTACACGGGGAATGATATTGAGAGACCTGCCATCGATTTTTTTGGAGATTTTGACTTTGTTAGCGGTATCATCGAGAGCTCTAAATTGTTGGTTAAGCACGGAGTGCCATTATATTTATATGAATTTACTTATGATGGCTCTCTCAACTTGCTTAAAGCCTTGACCCGTGTCAACAAAACAGGAGCAGCTCATGGTGACGATACAGCTTACACAATACAAATTGAGCCGGTCCCGAAACTCACACAAGACGATATTATTGTTAGAAACAGAATTTCTACGATGTGGACAAATTTTGCTAAGACTGCGTAAGTAAAGTTCTGTGCTAGTTTTTTGATTTTAACTTATATCATGCTTACCTTAGGACCTTAGGGCTAGTCTGGGCTAGTCTTCCTAAATCATGAAATCTATCAGATGACTGTCACTGTGCCTATAGTTGTCATGACCGGGGTTAACCAAAAAACGGACCTTTTTTTATGCAAGAAACCATCTAATAACTTCTCGCGCTTTGGATGGAGCGAGAGGGAGTGTTAAACTTGCAGACTAAAACCCATTTGTGTTCCTTCTGTTGCCCTTTGCGTTCCAAGGCCACGATAACTCTTCCAAACTACGCCGCTGCCCATATATTTAAAAGTCGTTCTAAAACCATTTTAGCCTGGTTTTAACCACGTAATAATCTAAATTTTGTTACAGGAACCCTACTCCAAACACTAGCCCCCTCCTGCCATTATACTGGCCTCCCTACAGCAGCAGCGAACAGTTCTACATGGTGTTAGATAAGAAGATGTACATCCAAGCAAACTATGGTGGAGAGAGAATACCAATATTTGAGGAAATTATGAGAAAATACCACAAATAAATATTTTGCTTTTGTTGTAACATGTTCAAATAAATCTGAATTTAAAAAAAAATCGTGAATTATATCTCGCATACTCATTTGGCCTCATTATCATCCTTTCAGCTGATCTACTGCTTCTAAAAATAATTTCTAGATATTGGCCTCCTCCAACTATAGCCACATCTACTGTCTCTTCTGGAATTCAGCGTACTTCCTATTTTTAGTTATTCGACTTGGACATGCCCTTTTTTGGTTTTGATGGGAAAACATCAAATGACTCCCGCTCTGGATGGAGCGAGAGATAGTTTTGGACTTTTCTGACTAAATCCCACCTACATTTCTCCCGGCCGTCCGGTAACCGTCCAGACCGAGCCCGAGTCGTCGACGGCGCGTAGTGATTCACGCGCGCCTCAAAGAGATGTCAGCAAAACAGTAGGAGCCCAGCATGGCTGAAGCTACTGGAACCATGGGTTGACTTCGGAAAGGGACACCGGGGGTCCTGGAACGCAATGCAACAAAGGAACATAAGGGTAAAAGTCTAATACGCCCGGAGAAGTCATTGGATGATTTACCACCATGAAAAAAACCTGCGTTTCTCCAGTTGTGCTTTTTTGTTCCAGGGTCACGGTCACTCTTTCGAACAATCCCGCAGCCCTTGAATAATCTAAATGCCTGTCATACATACTTAATGACAAATAGTTCCTTTTTAAGGTTCCGTACCTCAAAAGGGAAAAATGGAACCCTTATAGGATCACTTTGTTGTCTGTCTGTCTGTCTGTCTGTCGGTCTGTAAAGACCCTTTATCTCGAAAACGCGTGGAGTAGTTGAAATTAAAACCATATACTTAGGTCTGCGGTCCCTTGACCTGTGAAAAAATCAAACTTCTGAGTTAACGAAAACAAAAGATACGGCTGTTTATCTCGAACAAAACGTATATTTCGACACTCCCAACGGAATCAAAATTCATAGGGTACTTCCCGTTAACCTAGAATCCTGAAATTTGGCATAAAGCAAGGTTTTATAGCACAGGTATAGAAATAAATCCAGGACCCCGGGTTTTCCTTTCAGAAGTGAACCCATGGCCCCTGTAAGCTTCGACCCTGTTGGGCCCCTACGGTTTTGATGACATCTCCTGGAGGCGCGTGGAACACAACGCGCCATGGATGACTCAGGCTCGGTTCGGACGCAATACCTTAATACCAATTTGTCCGTGTAGCAATCGGACGACTACTGTGACACATAACAGCATCTTCACTTATTTCTACTTACGTGTTACATAATAACAATAACATTGCGTACTCTATTCAACTTACTTTTTTGTCAATAAAGTGATCCTCAAACTTTCCGAACCTTGAGTATATTACATAATCGTATCATACTGTATACCGCTTATACTGCAGCATCGTCTAGGTTAAAGTCGAAAAACTGTTCAATAGGAACATCCTATGAAAAAAACTTTTTACAAAAAAAAGACAACTGACTTCAATGTAAAAAAGCACTAAAAAGTGCAAAATAACTTTTATTTTGGAAGTCGGTGTTTCTATAATACACACACCGGCACAATTAGGGGAACACAAAAAAAAGACTGTTTATTTTTTTATTATTAGCTATATATGTATATTTTCAGCTTAATTTGGGCGTGGTTATTCAATATAAACATGACACAACATAAACTAGGGTTAAACATTGTTTATTTATAGATAATTACAAAAAATTAAAAATTTGAGACATTTTTGCATTTTTTGAACCATTTTAAAAATTAAAACTTATCTTTGAAAAGGTTATTAAATCACAAAATTAATATCTTGTATTGCCTCCGCGGGCTCTAATTAGGGCTTGAATACGTCTACCCATGCTTCTAATGACACTTTCAATCATTTCCTGGGGCAAATTGACCCACTCTTCAATCAGGGCCAATTTTAACTCCTCAACATTCCTAGGAGGTGGAATTCTGTCCCGTACTTTCCGTCCAATCATGTCCCAGACATGCTCTATCGGGTTCATGTCTGGGGATCGTGCTGGCCAGTCCATTTGAGTAATTCCGATTTCAGTTAGGTAATCGCAAACCACACGAGCAGTGTGAGGCCGAGCGTTATCGTGCATAAAAAAACTCGATGACTTACCTCAAGTTTAGGCACTTTAGCTGGTACGTATGACTTTAAACCAACTTCGTTTAACCTTCTTCTTACTGTTCGTTCACTTACACGCACGTTACGCACTTCTTGCTCTCTCTTCTTCTGGACAGCTGTTTGACGACGGTTTCTCAACGTTTGCACCCTTATAAAACGATCATCTACGGCACTGGTCACTTAAGAGGGTATAATTTCTGTTAGATTATTGAAAGGTGTCAAGATGTGTCAAAATGTTATGTTATACAAGAGTAATACCTTAAAAAAATAAACCACTTGACAAATTACCCACGAGTTACAAAAAAAATAACCTTTTTTTTGTGTTCCCCTAATTGTGCCGGTGTGTGTAGTTTGGTCTCTTCGTTGTTTAACACCGACTTCCAAAATAAAAGTTATTTTGCACTTTTTAGTGCTTTTTTACATTGAAGTCGGTTGTATTTTTTTTGTAAAAAGTTTTTTATTTTACACTTTTTAGTTTTATAGTAAGGTACCTATAGAATTTCATCATTTTAAACATATTGCATGACAATTCCAATAAGCCAAGCCACGGCTAGAATACATTGTTTTATAAGGAGCCTAAGTTCTATCATCTGATTAGGTCGATGGTACCTTACAGTCAGAGTGCATCTCATGACAATTCTAATAATCCCAAACATGGTTAGGTAATTAGGTTACATTGATTTATTACAGAGTTCCGTTGCCTACCTTCCGGCTTCATCATCAGATCAGTTCGATGTTCGATATAATATATATCGAATCCCCTCCCTTTCTTCCTTCAGTCAGTCATCGACTACACGTATAAACAAAGCAATTTTATTTGTTACGACAGTTCTACTCTGATCCCATGAAGAGTTCCGATCCATATCCCCGAAGTTCATCATCAAATCATAACAATATTTCTATGGGACCAACTTGGGAGCATAACCTTTCAATCTAAAAAATATTTTTCAAAATCGGTCCACAATTTACCGAGAAATCGGTGAATATACATTAACAAAAAATACAGCTGAACATAGAAACTCCTTCTTTTTGAAGTCGGTTAATAAAAGTAGGTATCCTATTTCCTAATCCGGGTTATAATCTACTTGTGTTAAAAAATTCAGAGTAACGTCCGTCATCCTTTCAACCTCTGAAGCGTAATTGAGCGTCTAATATTATAAAGATAGGACTGGTAGTCGGATTATATATTTATCAATCCTTTAGAAAATGCCTTTAAGTTCGAGCACACTTTAAAAGTTTGGACCGTACTCTAAAATCCTCATGGAATAAAACAAGTAAGAAAAAAAAAATTATATATATATACTGACAAACCAAATTCAAATGAACACAAACGCAAGAAAAGTTTGGGCATTGCTGAATCTCATCTAACCGCTTAATATAAAAGTCCAAATTCGTATTTGCTCGTATCAGAACTTTGTCCATCGCGTTCCAAGTAATAACGTTCTACAATAAATTAAAACAATGACGACCAAAGTAAAAACAAAGCACGGTGTTCTTGTAGGCGCGAGGCGAAAAACTCAAAATGGTTTCGAATACGATGATTTTCTTAATATTCCTTACGCTAAACCTCCTGTTGGAGTTCTACGATTTAAGGTGAAAACTAACTATTATATTAGGTTATACAAATTCAGTGATATAACATGTAAGTGCCAGAGTATTTGATTTAAATTTGCACTTTTCTAGAGTCCTCAACCACCTGATCCATGGATTGGAGAAAGAAACAGCACGATGTACAACGAGTCGAACCTCTGCATACAGTTCGATCTATTCAAAAGAAGACATCGCGGCAGTGAGGATTGCCTCTACGTCAACGTCTCCACACCTAAGGTATCTAGTACAGGACTATTGATGCACCTGCTACCAGTGATGGTCTTCATCCATGGTGGAGGCTTCTTCTTCGGAAACGGTCTGGCAAAGTTTGAAAACGGTCCTGACTATCTCATAGAACATAACGTTGTCGTTGTTACCATGAACTACAGACTCAGTGCATTGGGATTTCTCACCCTAGATATACCCGAAGCAGCTGGAAATATGGGACTGAAAGATCAAACTATGGCGCTCAGATGGGTCAAAGAGAATATTGAAGATTTTGGGGGAAACAAGAATGATGTTACTATTTTCGGGATTGGCGCAGGAGCAGCCTCTGTAGAATATCACATGCTCTCTTCGCTAAGCAAAGGCCTCTTTGATAAAGCTATCATGCAATCAGGATCAGTTCTCAATCCCTGGGCAATGGAGACTCCGGACAGAATTAAAGACCTTGTTATGAAACTGGCACGGGAACTCAGATATCAAGGACCGTCTAATGATTATCGAAAAATACACAATCACCTGTTAAATATCCCAGCAGAATATATTGTATTAGCAACTTACAAAATACCTGAACTCATAATGGCAAAAGGTCTGTATTACGGTTTCGTTCCCACAATTGAAAGAGATTTCGGAACTGGAGATGCTTTTTTGACAGAAAACCCGTACGAATTGTTAAAATCAGGACGATTTCATAAGGTTCCTGTTCTTAGAGGCTTTACTGATTCTGAAGGATTCATCATAGCTGGATTAAAACCTCAGGACATCAAGGAAATAACTATGTCCAAAAACTATGTTGATTATTGGAGATTTCCGATAAATAATACTGATGCATATTACTATAACGAAAGACTACGAAATGCTTACGACAGTTACAATGGAAATGACACCGATAGGCCAGCTATCCACTTCTTTGGAGACTTTGAATTTGTTGGAGGAATTATTACAAGCTCTAAATTAATGGTGAAGAACGCAGTACCAGTGCACTTATATGAATTTTCTTATGACGGCACCTTGAATCTTATAAAAGCTGCAAGCCGTGTCAACAAGACAGGAGCAGCCCATGCCGATGATACAGCTTACGTTATACAAATAGAACCTCTTCGCAATCTCACACTAGATGATGTTACAGTTAGAGATAGAATTTCTACCTTGTGGACCAATTTCGCCAAAACTTCGTGAGTATATTTTTAAATTACTCGGCAGTATTTTTTAGAGAAATCCTTTAAAAATATTGCAAGAGCTTTTCGTATGTCCTAAAAATGGAACCTTATCCTCCTCTTCACAGCCTTTGTAAATTACATGCATTTTTGTAAATTTTGATCCTGTTAGTAAATCACTGCCTAATTATGCATTTTTATCGTTTCAGGAACCCAACCCCGATCACCAGTGCTCTCCTGCCAGTATACTGGCCTCCATACAGCACCAGCGACCAGTTCTTCATGGTGATCAACAAAGACCTATCCCTCTGTTCCAACTACGGCGTGGAACGAATACAGATATTTGAAGAAATTGCCAAAAAATATCACAGATAGATTCATATTAATTTCATTGTTTGTTGATTTGTGTACCAAAGTAGGTACCTATTACGTGTCCAGTTATTCAAAACAACCTACCTCATTTTTGCTACTTTACCTGTTATTAGATTTATTTCTCATAAATATTTTATCTTTTAATCTTTCTTTCAGTGATGTTTCCATTCCTCCCCCTCTTAGTTATTTCTTATATCGAAACTGCCATGTTAATTATAGGTAAGTACTATAACATCTTTCAATAAGTCCTATAAGTCATTAGATAACAACCGATCCAAAGTTCCTTTTGCTCATGCAAATGACGGACGCTATTGAACTTTCTTTGATATTATATTATCATAAAAAAGATCCTTGTCAGCTTCGCTAATTTTAACTATAAGTTAATAGGATGACATGCCGGTAAGTTTGTTAGTAGATAGATACCTATATACTTAATAATTAGGTAAGTCACACAAGTGTAGGTAGGTATTCTAGTGTGCACCTGAGACATAATTGTCCTCGACCGCCGGTGGCACTTCAAGAAAAATTTCCGACGTCTCATCCACACTGGAGTAGGCCAGGGCAGCCCTTAAGCGACTTTTGTCCAATCTAGGGGGTCCAGACACCTCCTGCCAAAAGCTCTACGCGGGGATCGTAAGGTCCAATGGCCATGGCGCGGTCACTGCAGAAACGCTCGGCCCGCCGGCTGAATGTGCGCTGATGGAGCGGAGATACCACACAATCTCCCGCAAAACGGCGAGCTTACCACCGTGGAATTTGGAGGCAACAGACCTTACACACATACACTACCCATGATGGTGCAACGTGCAACGCCGAGACGAATGGCGGTATGGGGACAGCGACTGTTGCAACCCAGCACTTCAACAGTCCACAAACTTCAACAGTCCATCTTATTTAGAGGGTTGTTTTAAATAAATGATTGTGACAGTCTTTATTATTCAATAGGGCTACAATTTGTGCCAAGTTTAAAGTTTATTAACCTAAGGAGTTAGATTCTCCCATACAACATTTTTACACCCCTTAAATCTCGCCCTTCACCCACTTAAAAGTAGAATTTTCGGCTCGGTTACATCATAAAGGGAAACTTTGTGCTAAATTTTACGTTCCTAGACCCAGTTGTTTCGGCTGTGCGTTGATATGTCAGTCAGTCAGTTTCTTCTTTTTTAAATCATATATATAATAATCATTCAAAACAAAAAAAAAACATAAATTCTAATAGATTGCATTTCAATATGGGCTGATTTTTCTATATCTAGATATTTTTAACTCAGAAATAAAAATGGCGGTTTGACTGCTTTTGTATAGAAAATATGTCGAACTGCCATATTTATTCTTTAGATAGCAGTTAACTGACTGTTGAAAATCAGACCTAAAACCGTTTTAAAATTCTGAAAACCAGATGAAAAACTAAATACGTTTGACATTTATTTACCTTTAATATCTAAGTAGGTACTACAATTGTATGGCTACGACATATCATGGTTGGTGAACAGCATTTTCAGTGTTTTAAACAATAATTTTTGTTTTTTATTAGTTTTTATTTAACTTGTGTTTGTATGTGTGTTTATTTAGATTTTGAAACAGTTACCCCTAACCGATTGAGCTAAATTTGGTAGGTATACCTACAAGTAGCATTGATAACAATGCACTAATATGATACCATAGAGCTGTTCTGATGATGGAGTCGAATAGTGGCCATAGGAACTACTGAGCGCAAAACAAGATAAAACCATGATTTTTTAACTCTTTGGAATGACTAGGGACTTTAACTATTTTTATATTATGCTGCTTATCAGATTTTATTTAATTTGAAAAGTATGCATTTGTATAAGCGATTAAGCGCCACCTGTGTTGGATTTAGCGTACTAAATAGTGCATTGTTATTAGTATTGCTACTCGTTACTAGAGAGCGCTACTTTATTGTCGTCATTATTTTCAAAAAGGCAAAATTTTAAAATCAACCGTAAGTTTATTTTACAACTTATAATTTACATGCTCATATTACTCTTTCGGAATTGAATTTCAAATAGTTTAGTTGAAAACATCGATCGAAATTCAAACTTTCTTTTTTGAAATCAGGCAACCCCGTTAACGCATGGATAAAATGAGATGAATGAACTATTGTCAAAATTGTACGATTGCCGGTCGGTTCGAGCTCGAATATTCTAGATTAGAATTTGTGAGGAGGCATCGGAGCATTTCTTCATTTGTTTCGGTAAAATTTCTGACAGCAGACAACATGAGCAACATAGTGAAACAACTGATTCCTCTGCTGGATCGCGTCCTCATCAAAAGGGCTGAAGCAGTTACAAAAACCGCTGGCGGCATTGTCATCCCTGAGAAGGCTCAGACCAAAGTCCTTCATGGAGAAGTTGTTGCTGTAGGCCCTGGATCCAGAAAAGACAATGGTGACTTCATTCCTATCTTAGTCAAGGTCGGCGACAAAGTGCTCCTTCCTGAATACGGTGGCACCAAAGTATCCCTTGAAAATGATGAAAAGGAATACCACCTCTTCCGAGAGTCTGACATTCTGGCGAAGATTGACAACTGAATTTAGTGCTAGTTTTAGTTTTATGATTCTGTTTACTTCTTAGTTATAAATTAGAAAATGTAGTGAATGAACATTGCGATTGTGTAATATGCTACTATGTTGTGAGCTGGGGTACTAATGTTATCTCCTTTGCATTTCTTATTATAAATTTGTTACAGAAAACTTCTCTTTCATTTAAAGTCCCATGTTTCATCATACTCTACACACATAACCTAAAAATGCAAATATTTGCAAATGCCGTATCTACCTATTTTGTTCAAATTTACATAACCTAAACAGTAACTAATAATCTTTAGTATCAGCAGTAATTTGTCACAGTTTTACCAAGAACAAAGTGCATATTAACTCTGTTAAGATGACTTTCTTGCAATCTAATCATAGTGATAACAAGAGTGAAGCAAATTACGGGAATGACCTAATTGTCCTACTTAATAGTTAAAATCATAGGTGTAGGGGAGGGGCTAAGTGGGTATTGCCCACCCCAGCATGCTGACCCCCTAGGATGTTGGGCTACTGATTTAGAACTCGGATGGCCAAAATACAGTTTGATAATTTCACAAAAATTAGAATGTCAGGGGTGAAACTCCCTGAGAAAAATAACTATATTATAGATACACTAATGGTTAAAATTACAAAAAGCCTATTGATATAATATGTGAAGCTAATACTGAATTACTATAACTACTGCTAGTATTGCATTTAATTAATTATGACAACTGTACCTATTCAATGTTGGATATTACTAAACCTAACCTTCCCTAACTAATAAGTAGTAATTCAAATATAAATAGAGGAAAAAACTAGATTTCTCTCTCACATGGTCACACCCATATCAAATACTTCTGTACTAAGTTACGTAACTAGAAAACCTTAACAAAAAGTCACATGATAAGTAAAATTAATTATACATACAGGACATAGTATCCTTGAATTTTTTACTGTATACAAATTATACAACAAGTCTGGTAGTATAAAATAAAATATATTTCGAACAAGTCACATCTTTTGTACAACCTGAATACATTTTCTACTAAATTTAAATCACAGTAAATACAATATCTGGACAGCCAGTTGACATGAGAGTATTGTTTCTTTATTTTATTACGATACTATTATATTAGTAGTAGAATATTGAGATTACCAACTTATTCAAGGAGTTACTTATTTATTTAATCTTAGTATGTAATATAAAACTGATTGACTTCTGAGTGCAGCACTAAAATACATGAATGATGAATACATTTATATAATCATGGCAAGCTTTAAAAAAATATTTTATTAAGTACATTGTTGATCATATTGGTTACTATATATTGTGACAAACCACTGTAGAGGGATAATTTCAAGTTAATACTGAGTTAATTTCAGATATCAAACCTTAATAACTAGGTACTTATTTGACTTATTTATATGCAACATAGCATGCTTACAACAAAAAAAAGGTACATAATAATGGCATATAGATACATCATTAAAATGCAGAATCTATTGTAGAGATATGGCAGTGCGTCTCACTGCGGCAGACAGTGCCGGGTTTGGGTCTGGAGGCTCGGTCAGTAGCTGAACTGATGTCCAACAACCATCCTCATTGGACTGACGTAGAGCCTCCATGATTGCTTGTACTCTTTGTCCATCTTCAAATGTTGCTGCAGCCTTCACTGGTTCCTTCACCCAGTCCATTTGTTCTTTGACTGGTAGGAAAGCTTCCTTCAAGGCACTTATCATTTTACACAGTCCTTTTATGTATGGTTTAGGAACAACACTAGAGGCACAGCTCAAATCTTCAACATCAACATAAATGACTTCTTCTTTATCATGGGGCCTCTTTCCTTCATCCTCTGTGGGTTTAGCATTAGGCTTGTGTAGTTTACCATGCAGGTCTCCTCCCTTCACAACCAGGTATCCTTTCTTGCTACATACATAAATCTCTTGATTAAAGCAAGGTCCTGGTAAATGATTGTTCAATGTTGCCGTCACTAACAAACCCTTATCCATTTGTAATTGGAATGTGCAGAAGTCTGGGGCCGTAATCTTCCTAATTCCATTCACTTTGCTTGTTTCTTCCACAAAAGTCCTCAAAACTCCATGTACTTTGACCACTTTCTGACCAGTCAGGTATGACACTAGATCTATAACATGACTACCAACTAACGTCAGTGTTCCTCCTCCCATGGTATCATCACACAACCAGTTATAGTTGTCACTTATCAGTGGACCCATCTGCACCCTTACATCTACTAATGTCAATTCATCAGGGTTGCCCAAGTAGCCTTCATGGATGGACTTCCTCATGTGACTAAAGGCTGGCAAGAACCGCAAGGAATGATTTACAATGGATATCAGAGTTGGGTAGTACTGAGCAGCACGCACCATTTTCAAGGCTTCTGCCTGGCAGAGCCCAGCAGGCTTGTCGCAAACAACATGCTTGCCTATGCCCAGCGCCTTCACTGATATCTGGGCGTGTAAGTTAGGCGCACATACAATAAACACTAAGCTCACGTTCTTCTTCAACAAAACGTCATCGATTTTGTTCGTAAAAAATGGGATCTTCAGCTCCTTAGCGGCTATTTCAGCTTCCTGCAGAGTAACTCCCCATATCGCTTCAACTGGAAATTCTTTTTCTCTTAAAAATGGCACTAATACCTTAGCGATAGCCCCAGTTCCAAAAACCCCAATTCCCGGTAACATTGTTAATTTGCTAACAAGCGGCTGATTTCGCAATATTAATCAAACCACTGAAGCCAAACAATCTCTAATTTCCCACGTAACATAGTCACAAGTTATAATAACGTTGTTTGATTTTTTAAACTCGCAAATGCACAAAAACTAATACGCGACAAACAATCAAGTTTGTTTCGTATTCGATGAAAATGAGAGCTAGTGATGTGCAAACAATCGCCGATAAAATTACGTTGGAACAAATGAACAAAAGTGGTTTTTATATACGTTGCTTCTACTTAGCTATGCTTCGATTAATTTGATGTTTATCATTTTTTAAATATTTAATGTTAGGTCGTCAACTCTTCATTAATGGTATTTGTGGAAAAAACACCACAATTTTGTCAATAACACGTGCAAACTGCTAATACAATATCAAACGCTGGAGAGTATTTAGCGTGAATTAACAGTAAAATAAATATATATCTCTAAACATTAAAGTTCAAAATAAAAGAATTTCTTAGCAGACGCAGATTGTCTGTCTGTTAAAATCAAATCGAATTTGCAAAATGAATGACGCTTTAAACTTTTGCGTCGATTTCAACAATCGACATCGGCAATTTAATCGCGTAACGATCAGCTCCCAACCCAAACGTCAGCTGTCTTAATTGTCAAATTTGACATTCAGACTACTATGTTGCCATATTTATTTACATCCATTAATTTAGTTTACGGCACTAATTTTTTTCAAATAGATGCTAATCAAATGCAGGCTGATGGGCTCGAGTTTGGGGTAAAATTGTGGTTAAACAATAACAGCGTGTGACTGTGATATATTCTATACTTAAAAGCTGAAGAGTTTATTTGTTTGTTTTAACGCCTTTGGTTACTGCTCATCAAGGTTAAGCAACACTTGCCGAAGTCAGTACACGGATGGGTGATCATACCTTACCGACACCACGTATCTCTGAAAGGATGTCAAACCGTTAGTCCTGGCCGTCATTTTCAATCTCCTGTGAAAGAGTTTGAAAATGAGAGACTGTTCATTACAGGCAATCAAAGCTCAAAAAACTGATAGTCTTACCTTACCAAGATAGAGACCGACTTCAAAAAGCTGGTTATCAATGAGACACGTACCTATGTATTTACTATCAGATAATATTATTGGGATCTACTAGCTTATGCCAGCGGCTTTGTCCGCCTGATAACAGCAAATCGGAACATACTCCCGGAATAAAAAAGTCATATTCGGTCAGACGCCAAGCTACCCATTACTCGTCGTCCGCAAGCCCACCCGTACGGAACACAACGCGCAACGCTGTCATATCGTCCAACAACACGTGCCGAATCACGTGAATGCGTTGTAAAATGTTGGGGGACAATTGTTGCGGGCACTGGCCCTGGGCAACGTTGCAGCGTCACGTAGATTGACCGTTGTGCGTCAAGTTGGGGGAAATTTTGTCCCCGAGTGTATCTGAGTCTTTACAGTTACAAACAAGTCTTCAATCCTCAATCAATATCAAATCAATGTCTGAATACAATTGATGAGGCGATTAATTGTAATTTCTATCAAAATATTTGAGGTACGGTCAAAAGCAAAAGTGCATTTTGCTGGGTCACTGTACATTGGATCTTATCAGTAAATTCGTGAGATACATTGAACAAACAAAGCAATGCCCTTAGTTTTTTCGGTCTAGTTCGATTGGCCCCGCTTGGAGATGGGCAATTTCCATGAAATTTTCAGAAAAATTTCACTTTGGGTTGAAAAATTTCAATTAGAGGTGAAAACTTTTGTTTTTGAGTGTGAAACTGTAATGTACCTATTCTAAATAAACCAATATTGTAATTTATTAAGCGTGTAATTGCTTAAATATCAACAATGGAGCGAAATCAACAGAAATAATAGTATATCTAATAGTGACACAAAAAAATATATCGTTTCACAAACTCGTGGGATAGCTGCTGGTCCATGAAGACGATACCAAGGAAGATTTACCGATCTTTCTGAGGTACTCATCGATATCTGTATCCTGCCCATCCAAAATTAAGGCGCTCAGACCTGGTCGCTCACCGAGTTACAAAAGTTTTGCCTTGGACTTTACCCAAGAGCAATGGAGCGCAAGCAGCATTCTGGGTATCAAGAGCCGACCGAATAAGAAATGCCACTCTGCACAAAAGCGGTAAAGAAAAGAAAGAAAAACAGTTTATTCACGTAAAACATGGCGCATACCTTAAAAATAAATACAAATAAAACAATGATTTATATTCTAAGTGGTAGGGTATGCGTCACATCCGCGCAAAACGGCCAGCGCTCAGCAAAATGCCGGGGCTCGTGAAAGACAGAGCCTCAGCACTGATTTTCAGCACCAGCCGTAGTCGACGGTAAGACGTTTATGATTGCGGTCATGATCATAGACGTAAGAAAAAAGGCTGCCTGGACAAAATAGGATTGGACAGCAGCTGCATGCCATTGACCACTGAGCAAGACTCTCCACAAAGTGGGTGCCTGAGGATGCACAACGCCGCCGAGGCCAACTTGGGAAAAGGTGGAGGGACGACCTAGACGTGCACTGCAAGGGTTGGTTCGAGATGATTCCTGATGATGAAAGGAACATCTGGAAGAATTTGCGGGAGGCCTTTGTCCACCAACACACATTATGGAGGTCCTTACAACGCTGCGTTTTGCAGAGAAGCTTTCAACCCCATTGACCATCTGTTCTGCGCGCAATGTGCCCTGCCCATTGCCACTTAAGTTTGGCGATTCTTCGGGCTACGTCGGTGACTTTGGCAGATACTACTGCAGATGTCTTCATTCTTGATTCGATCACGCATAGCCCTTTCCATTGCCCTTTATGTCTTCTGATTGAGACACACTGTGAACGACCACGTTGTAGAGCCATTATGTCATCACTGGCAATACGCACTGGTCATATAGCTTTAAGACTTTCGTCTTGAGACACTGTGATATATCGGACGAGAAAATACTACGTTGCTTTCCTAACGGTGCCGCTGCCCAGTCGAGTTGGGTTCGACCATTGACCTCTTTCTCGAAGTTAGACCTACTTAACCGGACCGTCTGTCCCAGGTGAACATTATCGTCCACAACTTTAGGTGTAGAATCTCCGATCTTGATAGGAGTGGTTGTTACATGCATTTACCTTGACTTTGGTTTGGCCATGTTCATCATAAGACTCACTCTTTCGGAAGTTGAGCATTGTACTGAGCTCCTCTATACTGTCAGTCATGACTACTATATCGTCGGTAAATCGAAGTCGAGCGATGTACTCGCCAATGACGTTAATGCCTAGTCTTCTCCAGTCCAGAACTTTAAAAACATCCTTTATTACGACCGTGAACCGTTTTGAGGTCTGGTCCTGAAGTCGGACTGACATGGTGTTTTCGTATAAAAACTTTACCGCTACGATGTACCTACAGATAATCAACGATGGAGAGACTAGAGTGTAGCCCAAGTCTCAATCAAATCAAAGGCTTTCTCGTAGTCCACAAACACTAAACAGAGAGGCAGGTTTTACTCGTCGGTCTTCTATATAACCTGCCGCAACGCATGTTTGTGGTCTAGAGTACTGATGCCCTTTCGGAATCCAGTTTGTTTGGGAGATTGGAAGTCATCAAACCTGCGCGCGAGACGGTTTATGATGAATCTGGAAAACAACTTGTAGAGACGTGGCTTAGGGGCCTGTAATTCTTCTGAAGCAGGGCATTGTCGCCCTTCTTAAAGACGAGTACCACTACACCTCTGTTCCAGGTCTTGGGTGTTTTGGCCAGCAGTTGAAAAGGCTGAAAAAAAAAACAACTCAAAATTTTCCAAATAATCTATTTTTTTAGATAGAGTAGCAAATTATTTTTGCTACTCTTTATTAGAATAAACGTATTTATTTAGATAAAACTTGAATAAAATATTGAACGTGTTAATTATGTATAAAATCACACTGTAATTCAGATTTTGATAAAACAAAAATATTTTTCACTCAATTTGAGATTGTTCACGCCAAAGTGAAATTTTTCGTATTTTTCACATAAATGAAAAGAAAAATATGCCCATCCCTAACCCCGCTGGATCGAAACACATGCGGAGCTCTTAGCCCTCCTAGTTATTGAGTTCCGAAGATACTGATAAATGATAGGCAGTCGCTCCGTACAGTGGCGGATTAGCCATGTAGCAAGAGTAGCAAATGCTGCAGGCCCCGCGCATTTGGGGGCCCCGCGCGTTTAGGGATTGAACTTGAACGTAAAAAAAACTTGGTAAAGTATTTATACTGAAATCTAAATACAGCTGATTTCTTTGGATGTCTACAGAATGAATCTCTTAGAAACGATAATGGGGGAACATTATCGTACTTGTCACGCAAACAATCTTAAAATCCGCGGGGTTATTGGTGTCCATTGTAATTTTCTCACAAAATATGTAGGTCGATTAGTACCCTAAAAGCCTAAAATTAACTAGCTTTAACCAGCGGCTTCGCCCTCTTCTTCAAGGTCTATGTCTATCTTTACACTGAAATTCATCAAAATTGGTTGCCGTAAACTTTCGTCGAGTGTATTCACACCGGCACCGGTCTTATTGTGATCCCGAGACCAAATCAAATGTAAATACAGCTTTAAACCAAGGCTATCAAACGTGATCAAACTTCAATACCTCCATAACCAGTAGGTACATGTGAAAGAAGCTATCAAAACCATCAAGGAGCTCATGGACAAAAAGCACCTGACTTGGACTTAATTGTCCGACCAACCAGTGTCTCAATACGAAAGTCTACGTCCAGTGCGTATTGCCAGTGATGACAAATGGCTATCGAAACGTGGTCGTTTACAATGCGCCTCATCAGATGGCTTTAAGTCACCTAAAGAGCAATGGAGAGTTTCCTCGGGTGATCGAATCAGGAGTGAAGATAAGCTTAAGTGGCAGTGAGCTGGGTATATTGCTCGCAGAACAGATGATTGATGGAACCGAAAGATTCTGAAGTAGTGACCACATACCAGAAGACGCAGTGTTGGAAGGCCTCCAACAAGGGGACCGATAACCTTGTGAGGGTCGCGTGATACACAGGACCGGTCGTTGTGGCGACACTTGCGAGAGATCTTTGTCTAGCAGTGGATGTATTTTAGCTGAAATGATGATAATGATGTTGACATATTGATGAGATGAGATCATATCTCTCGGAAAGATTATTCCAATTATAGGATGCCTGTATACTTAAAAAAAAATTCCGAACCTGCGAAGAAAATGCTAAAATACTTCCTATTCCTAGTTAATCTTAACTCTTCGTTTTTCTGTATTCATCATCATAGGAAAAGAAAAGACTCCCTATATATGTATTATTTATCAAAAGAAAACCTACAATGTGTTCAGCATAATTTTCGAGATCACTTCGGTTTTTTTAGAATTGCACCTTTAAATCTTTGTTCGTTCGAGGTATGAAAAAAAAACCATCATTATAGGTTTTTTCAATAGTAAATAGTTTTAAGTAGTATCGTTTACAGAAAGTAATTTTGTTGAAATATTTGAGAACACAATATATTTTATTTATTTTAATAAAAAAGGTCTTCGCTGGGCCTCTTGGATAAATTTACTAGAGGCCCCGCGCTGGCTTAATCAGGCACTGGCTCCGTAGAAAATAATTACATAGGTACTGATAGTCAGTTGCATCCGATTAGACTGGAAGCAGCACAGTTGCGAGATAGTGAGCTAATAAATGGATAGGCAGATTGAGACCAATGGGGTGGCAACTTGGTACCCCACTATGTAGCATATACCTACAAGACGGCGCGGTGCAAACACATCTTTCAGACTATTATTTTATTAAAATATACCATTTATGACCAACCGCTGGGCTAAAATCAAAACAATAATATAAATTAGTTGGCTCAATAAATAAAAATCGAGATTACGTCACAGAAAAATATTTGAAAGTTACATAAAATAACAAAGCATGTTTTTTAAAAGCGTCTGGCAAAAACAAAAATCTTGAATAGTTACTATGTTTTTTTTATAAAAATAAAATCGCTGTTATGGGGCCGCGAAATCGATATAGACCCGGGCAAAACCCCTACAAAATACTCTGTGACTACAATTTGATGTGTATCTTGGGATTAGTCCATAGAGGAAAATAATATATCGAATAGTTTAGCCTTAATGAATTAAATAGCTTTCGGGCTGCGGGATTGTTCTAAAGAGTTACCGTGGTCCTGGAACGTAAAGAGCAACTGAAGGAACGTGTGGGTTTTAGTCAGTAAAAATCTGACACTCCTTCTAGCTCCACTCAGAGCGGGAGGACTTATTTGATGCTTTTCCACCTGAAAAAAAAGATAGGTCAAGGTACCTACGATATGTATCTACTTACGTTCGTTAAGAGAGATCGTGGTTTAACAACCCGTAAATTCTCCACAATTTCTTTTAGCAATATCGTTGTATTAATTGAATGCGTGTAAGTGGAACAAAGAATAATATTAGTTGAGTAAACAGTAGCATCGTAAGTCACACTGTACGGCGCTTAAAACGAATCACTTTTCGTCGGAGCGGTTAAATTCAATGCTTTGATATCCGCCACCTGGACGCGTAGGGTTGTCGCCGAGATTTTAATTAAACATATCTTTAAACATGTTTCTTGGTTGTGAAACTTCCGAATTACGTTTTATATATTCTTCTTCAATGTTTTTATAATTAAGTATAAGATGATATCAGAAAAGCCAGAGTCTGCAGTGCTGGGAGGCTTATTCGGTTGCATGTAAGATGACGCTTTTTTATATTTCTATATTATTTTTATTGAATGAATATTGAATCATGAATGCTGCAATACTAACATGGTTTTTAAGACCGTTGTTACTAACATTATATGGAAAATAAATGTATTTTATTTTATGTTAATTATTCACATTCCTGAGCGAGTTGTGGTGTTGTGTTCGGATAGGAAGTCGATCCATTTGAAATGCAGTTCACCCGGACCCGTATTAATCTGAATCTTGGTTTAATCCGATAGCACTGTATAAATATAATTGATTTAACCGAGATATGTAACTGAGATATTTGTAATATATAAGTTTTTAAACATGATTTATCAGTGTCCATGGAATTTCTTGCACATTCTTCTTCATAGAGATCTACGCTTTGGAATGTGCAATTACCTATCATCATTTTGCTGACTGACTTATTAAGAATTTAAAAGTATCTGTAAATGATTTATTTGAAATAAATGCTTTGATTGATTGAAATTGTAGTATTTTAACAGAGTATCAACGGGGCTAGGACAGATAAAGTACAAGCAGGCAATTGGGTTTGAGAATAGTGGTAAGACAATTTATTCAAGTAAAGCACAAGCAAGCAATTGGGTTCGAGGATAGTAGTAAGACAACTTATTCAAGGAATAATACAAACCTTAAAATAATGCACCTCTTTATTCCTTCTGTTAATCACACTGTTTCTTAATAATTGTTAAAACAAAATATACATAGACTGCTATGTAGGTAAACTTATCGTAGTCGCCGCAAGAATACACGTCCGAATGCCACCAGTGCTCTATCCCGACTGCCAATCCCCCAACCTAGTGATTATTGTCAAACCGTTATTTAAACGCTAGCCCTCAAATTAATTTAATGTTGCCACATAAAATAAGCTTGGAAATTAAATCTAATACTAGGGCTTTTATTAAAACCTAACAACATCAATCGAAGAAAATAAAGCAAGTGCTATAGCGTTAATGACGTTAATTCTATAAAAAACCTTGTGCTACCTTCAGCTCTGCGAGATCCTTCGAAAGAGTTACCACGGCCCTGGATCGCAAATGGTAACTGAAGGAACATGGGGAGTTTAGGAGTTTACCTAGACTTTAGTAAAAATCTCACACTACCTCTCGCTTCACACAGAGCGAGAGGACAATATTTGATGATTTTCCATCTTAAAAAAAAAAATGCTATCCATTGTGTTGATTAATTCACTTCCCAACAAATACCATTTCGTATATTACCTATACCTATTGTACTTAAAATAATAATATAATAATAATATTTATTCAAAATTCTTTACAGGATAAAGTGATATAGTCTTAAATATAATTCTTAATTCTGAGTCTTACGTGCCTGAACTAGGAAATCCTGTATTTCAGGCGAGAAGAGCTAAATTAATTTAAAATTAACAAATAATCAAAAGGATTCTATAGTAGTAGGTACAATACAAAGGTAAACTTACACTACAAAAACTTACCTACATCATAGATACCATTTTTATAAGTACCATGTTATTTGTAAAGCATGTAATCCTTTAAAAGAGTTTCGGCTCAATGCCAGTATACCATAGTCCAAAAATTTCGATAAAACGACACGCCTTTGCAAAACGTTTGTCGGATTACCGCGGGTCAAATTTTATAGCATTCAGCTGCATGCGATTTGGCTGAGGCCTGCGTGGAGACTAGCCAGACAAACGATTGATGATTCTTGAGCGAACAGTAAATGAATGAAACATACGTAGGTAGGTACCTAACGTAACCTAATTCCAGTAATTTCCATGGTATTTTATTATTATTTATTTATTATTTATTATATTCTTTAGTGTACACCACAAACAAAAATAAGGACAAACATAATTAAAAATAAGTGTACAATTTTACCAAGTTAAAAAATCTACCAATAGGTAAACAAGCATTTAATTTAGGCAGATAATAATATATTATAATCACTTGGTGCCGTGTTTTGGTGCCTATTCTGTACTACCACATAAAGAAGGTACTCAAAGATTTATGAAAAAAAAAAGCAACTTTTCAGCGATCCCCTCGTGGCAACCCTACCCGCATCCTATTTGCAGCAATTCGTCTAACACCTCGCAGTTGGAAGCCGCCGCCGATCATCTCCACAATTAGGGCTGACTGACGAGCTTGAACAATACAATACTACCCTAAATTAGAGATAATAACATCATCTTCTGATTTTGTCATTAATTTTTCAGGACGGTAACAATGTAAAATTAATTACACTGGTCGTTCTTTTACCGGTCATACTTATATTTTTAGTGACTGAACTCAAATATGTTATAAGTGAGCAAGGTAAGAAAACAGAATCTTCTGATGTCCCTACAGTTACAGCACAGGGAACCTAAAACGGGCCGTTTTAAAGTGCCATCTTGAGCAATACTTCTGAAAGTCAGTCGTTATTTTAAAAAGTCAATAATTTCAATAGCCAGATAGTCAGAGTGCCCGTGATCGACATGTTTATGACGTACGGCGCTCTGATTGGCCCGCTCCAAGCTCTTAACCAATCAGAGAGCCAAACGCGGCAAACGTTTCGATCAACTCGCACTCAGCGTACAGGTAGAAGCAATTTCTCTTACATTTGTAAATGATTACAAATATTAGCTTTATTACAAAGTACCTACAAACCTATTATTGACATTCTCTTGAAAGGTTGTTGTTTAATCAGGTAGGTACTAACCTGCTTGACGCTGGTTGACCGCCTGGATTAGCGTTAGCATCAGGCGCGTTGCTACCGCCGCGCGCCGTATTAGCCGTATCAATGATACGGGGCCCCCAAGCTTCAGGGGCCCCGACATGTGTAAAAATTCGTAATATGTTATCCACAACCTTCAATTCTCTTATTGATGAGAGGTGCGTAGTTAATGAATAATTACTAAATGATAGGATGTTCCATTTTTATATCTCGCTCCGTTTGTTCTAGCATTCTCGACATAAGATCACAATAAAAACTTAACCTCTCTTCTATTCCAAAATGATCCAATAAACGAGCGCATGGGTATTGGTCTTACCGAAATTTATCCAGTTAGTCTGGTCATCTCTGACGTGGCCTATCGCGACTCCGTATCATGTCTGTGCTAGTAGGGCCTACGTTGTAAAAAAAAAATTCGATAACTATTGATATAGAGGGCCCCATAGGGACTAGTTACGCCACTGGTTAGAATTTAAATATTTTAACGCTGATTGATCCAGCCTGTCTCCAATTCAAATATTACTTAAGTCCTCATTTAAAAGTGACGCAAGGGTTCAATGCAGGGTCTCGCTGCGTAGCACGTGTGTGTGACAGGGCGGAGTCGTTCAGAAAGTATAGTGTGTCAGGAAGTTACGTGACCCACGCGACTTTCTGTCACACTACTCACGCTTTTTCTGACGAACACTTCGACGGCGCTAATTGCTTCACACTTTTGTGGGATTTGATTTCATCGTCGTTTTAGAATTGTTTTTTTTTTCGGAAGTCTTTTTTATTTTTCGAAATAGTTTTCTTTTTGGTTAGATGGGACTAAACATTTTTTTTTTATGAATGTGAAGTTGGTTGACTGACTTTTCTGAATTTTACTATGACCTTATTTTAAACTACTTAGACATTAACCATTCTTCCAGGGCGGCGGGATTGATTAAAAGTCACTGCGGTCCTGAAACGCAAAAGACAGCTAAAAGGACACGGCTGGATTTTATGTTAAAATTCAGACATTCCCTCTCAGTCCACCCAGAGTAGGAGCTTACCTATTGGATAATTTCCCAAACCAATAAAAGAAATGTTATTTTTTTATTTTTCAGCTAAAAAATAACAGTTCTTTACCTTACAGGTAAAAAATAACAGCTCTTTTTTTGGTCTCAATAGCTTGCAAGAAATGTCTACCAACAAGTTAAGCTGAAAGCACCTGGTCTTGTAAAGTTATTGGAACCCATTCACCCTTCAAACCGCAAGCTAGGTAGGTAACTCTACCAAACGGATCTGTAACTCCGAAAAACTTTTTTTAGGGTCCTATATACTCGTAACATTTTATTGTAGCAAGATTTAGTTTGGATAACACTTCCACACAATGTTTATACTTTAAGTTTAAATATGATAACAGATAACAGTTTTGGAAGAAACAATGAATTTACTAATTTTTTTTCAGAAAATTATAAAATAGCTAACGGACCTCACTGTTTACGTGACGGCAGTGCCATCTAGATGATCTTCTTGTTGTTCGTCTTTCTGTCTATCTGTCCGTCTTACAAAACGCTTTTTTTCAGGAACGTGTGTTGATATGAAGCTGAAATTAATATCAAATAGGTACTCAGGTCAGTTACCCCTAGCAGCAGTAAAAAATCAAACTTCTATGTCAACGCAATCTAAAGATAAGGCCGTTTAGGCGCTTATTTTGACACTAGCTAGAAAATCAAAACCTATAAGTAGGGTATTTCCCGTTGACCTAGAATCCTGAAATTTGGCATGAAGCAAGGTCTCATAGCACAAGTATATGAAAAAATCTAAAAACTGTAAAATTGTAGTTACGTCATAAATAAAAAATCTTGTTTGCGATTCGGAATAATTTTCCACCCGAATCGAATCGCTATTTACAAAGGTAAGTTTTTACGGAACCTTCAGTGCGCGAGTCTAACTCGCACTTGCTCTTTTTTATTTGAAAGACTTTTACACACTCTAGGATTTACTCCTTTATCGTGGGTGCATCCACGAACATATAAACTTATATACCTACACAAGATACCCAGACCCGGAACAACTATCTGTAAGCCATACGAATATTGGTCCCGAGCGGACCGGATACTTTCGTAAACTAAAAACGAAATATTAAAAAAATCACCCTTCAACAAATCCAGTGTCTCACAACCATGGGCTATTTAGAAGTATACAAAAACATACCAAAACGAAGAGCTATGTATTTGCGTAAACCATCGTTCATTAGTCGAAGAGTAATCCTGGAGTTTGTTCGGGAGGGGCGAGCGTTGGCGCCGCCCAACGGGCCATGCCGCCCGCCTTGCGCCCGCGCAGCTCAAATGCACAACGTCACGCGCCGGTAGACAAGGGAGCACAAGAAAACTCACCCTTAAAAAAATAAAAATTAGGCTGTCGAATTTACCAAAATACTTGAATAAATATAAAAAAAAAAAACATCAATTACCTATAGATTAAATAAAAAAATTAAAAAAAAGACTGTATTCGAATTTCGAAATTAAAAAAAATGTGCCAGTGAAGTGCCAGTGATAAAGGAAACAGTGCAATATAAAAAATGCCTAGAAAACGCGTGAACCGGTCCCCGCCTGTTGAGAAACGAGCAGACGATGCGGATGATGATGATTTCTTTTTTGATGATACTCAGTCAAACTCAGGTCAGTAGATTTTTATTTTACAAATAATCACACTTAAGATTTTTTTTTATTGATATAAACCAGTGCTTGACTGCGATCCCACCCGATGGTAAGCAGTGATGCAATCATTGATGGTGAGGCGCACTAGTTTATTAAGAGCCTATTCATTCTAGTATAAATATAAATACAGAAGAAGATACATCACCATAAAAAAATGTACAAAGGTACTGCTTATTTCAAAAGAAATTTCTTCCAGCAGACGTGCGAAAGGAGAGATTAGAAGAATTGTAGACAATAACGTGTAGAAATACCACTTGACCCAGTAGTTTCGGCTGTGTGTTAGTTTGTCAATTAGTCAGTTTCTACTTTTATTTATATAGATTGTCAAGTCAGTGTGTCATTCACAAGTAAGTAAGCTACAAATATTTTACGCACGGCAAGCGATAGGGTGCGTGCGACACATTGCACTCAGTTTTATCAGCGTTTGTCTTTACGAATACCAATGCAGCTTAAACGAGTATAATTAAATTCTTATGAACATTTCCCTGTGCAGGTCGGACTTCACAAGAGCCTCAACATAGAAACGCCGCCAACGCACGAGAACGAGCCAGAATGAGAGTTCTATCAAAAGCATTTTGCAGGTAATAACAAAATATTAATCATCATCATCATCATTTCAGCCGAAAGACTTCCACTGTTGGACATAATCACTGTTGGGCCTCCCCCAAGTATCGCCATAATGACCGGTCCGGTGGTTCTCGCATCCATCAGATTCCCGCGACCCGCACCAGGTTATCCTTGTTGGAGGCCTTCCAACGCTGCATCTTCCGATGCGTGGTCGCCAATATTAAGCAATTTCGTATTAATTACCTTACTATCATGTCCACTATAAGGAAGCAATTGTTTTAACTTTTTCCATAGAATTTTTATTAGCATATTAGTATTGTTCTGAGTTCCAGCTAAAGCTGATTATGCTATGCTTATACTATTCTATAATTATGTGGACGATCACGTATGGAATAACGCAGAAGCCCTCTATGTTGGTACCTAGACTATGTATCTATTCAAGTCTTAAACTTGGGAAAAAAGCAAAGGTACAGACGAAGAACCTCTCTTGATATTGAAGATAGTCTTATCTCTGAAGAAAAAAAGATTAGAACACAGCTATTTCTTCATCTTATTTTTTATAGTGATAACAAGAAAAAGTTTTGTTCATATCACATGAGTTGGTTCTAGGGTTGCTAACCGTATTCTAATAATAGAGTATTGTGTTGTGCTCTATTTTCCGGAGGTGTACCTACTCTCAAATCAACGAACGCAGCAGAGAGTAATTATTAAACTGAATGAAATTCTGAGTGATTCTTTGAAACCGAGAGAATGTCTCATTCATCTGGCCTAGTTTTTGTACCTATTTTTTTTGTGTCGTAAGCCACTGGGCGCAAATGAGTGCTTTTGATAAATTTAGTGTTCGGGAAACTATTATGCAAATAAAAATATCAAATTGAAAAGAAAAAACTGGGTAATTGCGATTCGAACTCGCGCCCTCAGGGTTCCGTACAAACATACCTATGTAAAGAGTTCAATTCCTGATTGGAGACTCGAAGTTTTTTCAAAAAAATATTTTTTTTTGTGACGTAACAACAAATTTTCTGTTTTCAGATTCATTCCTATACTTGTGTTATAAGACCTTGGTTTATGCAAACTTTCAGGATTCTGGGTCAACAGAAAGTACTCTAGAATTTTGGTTCCCTTGAGTGTCGAAATATACGTTTTTTGCGACATAAACGGCCATATCTTTTTTTCCGTTAACTTAGAAGTTTGATTTTTTTTACAGCTTCAAGAGACCGCAGACCTAAGTATATGGTTTTAATTTCAACTCGATACGTCCACGCGCTGCCGAGATAAAGGGTCTTGACAGACAGACAGACAGACAGACGGACGGACGGACAACAAAGTGATCCTATAAGGGTTCCGTCCTTTTAAGGTACGGAACCCTAAAAACTAGACCAGATGAATAAGACATTCTCTCGGTTTCAAAGAATCACCCTTCTATCATTTGAATATTTTAGTCATTTTTTTTTTGTCTTCTCGGTCATAAATTAACAAATATGTAAACGTTCCGTTCCGTGCGGGAATCGAACACGCGACAGGCAGCGCAGTTGCCAAGCGGTCGTTTCTTTTAGAAATTTAGCAGTCCTAGTTGGGTCATCCTACCCATGTAGACAACATTTTCTTAATATTAAAAAAAAAAAAACAGAAAACTGAAAACAAACTGCCTTTATCTTGTTTCTAACTCACCTTCCTGCTTCAGACTGAAAACCACACTACCCTGGGTGCCGGCGGACACAAAGCTATCTAAACTGGACACGCTCCGACTGGCGGCATCCTACATCGCGCACCTACGGGCCTTGCTGCACGAACCGAGATCTGCGCACACGCCGCCGCATCCGCTGAGCCTGGTAAGACCTTAAAACTACGAACACTTTTCTTTCCGGATGGAAAATTCATCTAATGACATCCCGCGCTGGTAAGGCCCCGTCACACCAAATTTAATCTAGTCAATCAACTGCGTCAGACGGTTCCACGACAGGACACCACAAAGAAATATGAGTCCGGCATAACAGTACGAACATTTAGCTGGTACCTATTTCCGAAAGTAGAAAGTTCCGACTCTACCCTAAATTACATGTCGTAGATGTTCGTAGCACCTCTACGAGACTTGCTACGAATGTAGGTACTAATCGCTAATGAACGCTACACACGTGACATAATCCAGTTTACCATCAAGTTTGCAGCGCGCCTATAGCGGCGTCCGGTAAACTTGATCGTGTGTAGCATAAGATGTACCGTGATCCGAAGCTTAATTAAATAAAAATTATCCAGTTCTAAAGGTAATGCTGGCAAATCAACAATCTTTGATCTGATCTGACAAAAAGTTTCACGTACTTAATATTTTACAGAGTTATTTATACACGCACAGTTTTATCTAAAATACTTAGCATAGTAAAAGACTGATCCGACTGCTATAAAATAAAACACGAATGCATTTAAACTGGACATGTAACTGCTGGCGTTCTCGTACCGACATATCCCACCTGTGCGAACTTTCGCGTTACAAGTATTCGATTCACTCTTGCTCTTATATTTTTAGCACGTGTCTTGTTTCTTCAAGTGTATCGAATGCCTAAAGTGAAGCGTATTTAATTATTCGGAAAAAGAATGTCATTAAACTTAAAAAAAAAAAGTTGCCCGGTACTCCTGTATCGTGTGTTCACAAGTAAATTCACATACACAAAAGACCCAGACCCGGGCGGAACACCTATCTGCAAGTGTTTCTAAAAGTTAGCTAACTTCTTAAAATCTTCCGAAACTTTTTTGAAAAGCTTAAGGAAGGAAGGAACTTATCGATTACTTACATAGAAATAGTTAGATTAATTCAGAGTATAAAATTGTGGATACGGTGGAGCATACGGTGCAGGTCTGCCTCATTTGGGCGGAGCACCGGCCTCGTGGAGGCGCAATCTCTCTCGCTATATAATAGCTCTTGCGTCCTGAGCGGCATGCGAAGGAATTACCTCCTTCTGCGAAGCAGGAATATGAGCGAAAAAGGTGGTGGAATGCGAGAGAGGAGGCAAACTTCACAATTTTACGATATGATCAATCATGTTTGACCATAACTTGAAATAATCGTACGTTTAGATGTTCATATCGTGAAACACAGTGTTCATTAAATTTCATTAGCCCACGGAACGAAAAAAAAAGTTAGCCCATATTGTGATGTGGTCAGTGGGCATGGTTCTATTTCATAAAATAGTTGGACATAATATATCATAAAATGTTCAGTTCTAAGATCTGGCCACGATAGATGCATAATTGACGGGTTCCATTTGGGTCGATGCCTGTCAGAACCGCGGGATAGTTCAAAAAAAGTTACCGCGGCTTTGGAAAGCAAAGGACAACTGAAGGAACATTTATTTATTTACAAAAAAGGGCATTAAACTACATAGTTATTCCTTATATTCATAAAGAATCTTTCAAATTGTTTTACAAACAATCGCATACCGAAACAGCCAAACAACAATCCGCCCAAACATTCATCAGTGTTGTTGCGGCGACAAGAAGAAGCTACAAAAAGTTAGCACCCGTCCATTTGTCAGAGAGGCGTGAATCTCATAATTGTTCACAATTTATTCCCTGTCTCGGCTGTCATCTCCTTAATCGCGCGAGGCACGAGACTTACCCGCAATGACTTACCGCCGGGCTCACGGGCTCTCTGGCGCAGGCCTAATGTATAGCTCCATTCCTAAATGGCATTTCTGCCGCCATAAGCAAAAAGGGCGCATCTTACCAAAACACAAAACAGATAAGTAATAATTATATTATAACTAAAAAATCTGAAGGGTTTATCTACTTACTAGTAGTTTATTTCTATCTGGTGTAAGTCGAGCACGGAAGCTTCCTTGTTAAATGCACCTTGTTTTCTTAATTATGAATATGTAATTTATAACTCAACTAGCGACACGCATCGGCTTCGCAAGGATGTAATTTATGTGTAAACAACTTTTTCTCGTTTTAGCTATGTACTTACTAAGTATTAGTGATAACCGTATTAACTCCGTTGCGTGGTTTAATAGAAAAAGAGCGGAAAAAATACAAGGCCAGAGAGTAGTTTTATTTTATATTATTTAGAGATTTTACATAAAAGGGCAGATACTCCACTTTTTCTTTGGACGCCACTGAGGCGCGAGCGCTGTCGTCGCAGGATTAGTGACACGTTCCACGAAGGTCGCATTTTTGATCGATAGCCGGATTACGGTTTGCGAACGCATCGTTAAAGAAAGCATATTTTTCAAAATAAGAATTATAGAAACACATGAGAAGCAATGTTGTCGTATGCACAAGTTTAGCATCATCTATCGAAGTATCGAAGTAAACGGATTGAGCTAACTCGACCCTGCTTATACCGACTACGTCTATCCTAGCATTGTGATCGTTTTACGGTGGTCTGGTACTTAGTACCTAGGTACAAGCATTTGTTTGTTTGGTTTCGGATTTATAACACATTAGGTTGCGTAGCGGTACAAACTTCGTGTGTGTTCCATAATGTCCATAAAGGACATGCAAAATAAATACTTCTTCGTTAAAAAAAAATCCAAGAGTCACTTTTCCGACCCTTCCGTCGGAATACAAACAACAAAAAAGTATATCGGTACAAGTGGAACGAAGAAGCATAGAAACAAAAAGGTTATAACAATAAACAGAAGAGTTTTACTCGGAGCACGAGAGCTGACCAAAAGTTTGCAGCTGTTTCGGGTATAAATAAAGTTTATCTCCGGACGTTAAAGAGATGCTCCAGTTTTATTGTTCCCTGGTTCCTTTGTCTTATTTACTGCTTCATTACGAACATGAAGAGGTTGTGTTTTATATGCATGTTCTCTATTTCAGAAAGTTACTTTTACATGATTTCTACCCCATCGGCCCCCTCGGAATTAATTTGATTTTTTAAACTACTGCTACCTAGTACAATTTTGTTACAGATTTTTGCCTTTGGACATAATATTTTGTATCCTACGGAACATGTGTTCGTCAATGATCCGAGTTTGTTTGTTTGAACATAAAAAGTGCGGTCAAGTTATGATCTCGCAATAAACGGATCTTATTAAATACAATATTTTGCTAATTGGGTGGTCTTTTAACACCATGAAGACTGTCTACTATTGCCAAAAAGCCAAGAATTTCTTAGGTCAGGTTAGGGTTCAAAAGTGCAGAATTGCACTCTACTAATAGATATTAGTCTCTAAAAAAATTTTCTAGTAGAAGTTTAATAAGTCCACAAAGAGTTTATTCAATACTTTAACCACCCGAGTGTTTTCGTGCCCAATTCGCCAGTGTCGTGTGTTTGCGACTGGGCACTCCATCTCGTTTAACTCTTTAATCCCCATAGGTGACAGAAGAGTTGACGAGATGGAGTACCTATTTGGTCGTGGATGTGTGACCCTGGCGGAATAAACGCGATAGTGTTTGTCGGATATATCCGACAAGCGGTTTAAAAGTTAAATCAATCATAAACCATTGACCCTCTTCTACAAAAAAATAATTTTTTGACACTTTAGCATTGGAAGAGTACAACTCCACTTTGACCGCTGACTGTTCCTACCTATCATGAACAAAATCATCAACAAGAATATTATCTTAGTAGTGTTGTCTAAATTAGACCAAGATCGTAGACAGAACTTCATGAGTTATCTGCTCCTGTAAACGGTAGCCTTAATTAAAACACAAACTTAACCTCTACCTTCATTTCCAGGCATGGCCTTTCGCCTTCCAACATGGCGGTACACTCAGCTGCGCAATATCACAACGATGGAACGTCAACCCGCCAACCAGCGACTCTTCAACCTATAGAAACGTCCAGCCCCCCAGAGAAAACGTGCAAGACAGTCATAACAATTGTGAAGGGTACCCAGAATACCCCGACAATGACTATGAAGATAGGTGCTACGAAGAAATGACCACGAACGAATCTTGCGCACCCATGCAGTACAGCAATTATGGGTACAAGGATAATTATTATGATATGAGAAATGACATGAGGAATTCTTATGCTTCAGATAGTATGATGAATTAATATTAAATTGTAGGAGAGATTTGACCAAAAATTTTTTGTTTAAAAAGATGTATGGAATATCAACTTATTTAATTGATTGGACATTTTTGTAAGAATTTTATTTCATAAACTCATTAGACCTTCTTTCATTAATTTTATTTGTAGGTATTTAGAGTTCCTGTATAGTATAGCATAATCAGCCTTAAAGTGTTCCCACTGCTAGTACTCCGGCCTCCTCTCTAAGAGAGGGAATGGGCCGTCATTCACCACGCGGGCACAGTGTGGATTGGTGGATGACTTCGAATTTTTGATTCTAGGAAATGCCGGTTTCGTCGCGATGTTTTCCTTCACCATTTTGCGAGCTGAGGTGATGAAATAAATTAGTCAGGGCAATTTCAATACGTAAGTCAGGGCAGTTACCACTGGGACACTACTGCTCTAAATTTCCTGTAGCATAAGTAAAATAAGTATAATTTTCTTACTGCTGAGCCATAGGCTTCCACTATGAAAGTGGGCCCAAAGGTGGGTTTTTGGATAGGTATATTATAGGTACAGGTATCGCATATGTTCGCTTTTTGGTTCCATCCAGGGTTAGAAATTCTTACAGATAATTAAAAATTTTACGAAACGTAGAACAAATCAAAATGGTTCTCATGATGTTCATCAAGTTTTGTCATATGAAATGAGGTAATAAATCATATTCTTAGAAGCCGTAAAATTAATTAATGATATTAAATTAAGAAATTCAACACACTGCGAACTTCAAAGCTAATTTTAAAAGATAAAGTGTCACAGGCGTATCAGCTTACAAACGCTGCAAAACTGAACTTATTCCTTGAGTAGGATATTAGCTTGCAGTCCACGTTAACAGTAGGTAGCAAGGAACACAATGTAGGTTAGGTACCTATCTAACTATTCTTCCACCAACAGTAAAATGAATGTGACAAATTGCCTAATACGCGGCAACAGTTGTGATTGGTTGAATTAATTTAATGATCTACGGCCAATCGCATCACTTGTTTAGCGATATGTTGCCAGTAGGTAGATTATAGTCACAGTAATTGCCTTGGGTAGAACGGGACATGCGTCACCAAGTCCTTTGCTCCTACACACCTCCGTACAGGATAAAAACGAAGCCTGAACAAGTTGTAAAATACTCGTCAGGCTAAAAAAAAAATTGAGTTAGTAGTCTGTTCGAAAACAAGAAGATGACCACTATTGATATCTTACTGTCCCATCTGGAGGGAGAAATCAAGGAAAAATAAAATTAGTACCTATGTAATTGTCTATTTATAAAGAAAAACATAAGTTGTAGATCTCATCAAGTCTCATAAATAACTCATAGGTGCCTTAAACAGCACCAAATCTTATAAGTACTTTAGAATTTAAAATAAGTTTTCAGTTACAAATAAAATGCATCAGTTACACTAGTCCTAAACCGGAACGCGTTAGTCATTTGAGGCAAAGTGGTAACCCGATATTTAACTAAGAGACGTCGAGAGCGACATCGCGACGAACCTGAAAAAACAAACACAAAAATAGTCGCTGCCAGAAAAAAATATTTACTTGCGGAAACCGCTAGTGGTTTTTGCTTTCGATTTTATAGGCAGATAAAATGAATAATGATTTTCAGCTAATCGAATTTAATAGGCCTGTCATTTAATGAGTTAACTCCGAACTATATTTTGTCAGCAACAAAGAGATTGTGCTGAGCTGTTTCTAGTGCTTCCGCCTGAATCAGGTGCAGGAACCTCCCGAACTTATCATGTCCGGTGAGGACCAGCGTCTTGCGGAAGGTAAGAACGCCGTGACGTCTCTCTATCCACTCAAAGAGTATGTAATGTATCCACTCTTCAAAGAAAGGAACATAACGCCACGATTGTGTCGTGCCCAGCACTCGTTGTGACATTCGCTGTCACCATATCGCCATAAGATTCCGCTGGAACTTTATCCGCCATGCAACAAATTGTTAGGTTCATTAGTCGCCTATGTTTCCAGATTATATGTATGATCCTGCTGATACAATAAAGCTACCATTTCATTACTTTCTATTTAATAGTAGACTAAAGGCATAAACACGGACGCGAATCCTGAAATTCCCGAAAGACCAATGCAAAATATTGGCATGATTTACATTTTCTTTTTGCCAGAAATATGTATATGTATATCATTTTATTGGTTCAAGTAACTAGGACTCATAATTACACATAACACAAAACGTAACACCAACAAACAAACAAACAACATTTAAATAGTTCACACACAGTTATCGATGACTGCAGGTAACATGCAAGTCACTGCAGCGCCTTATATATAAGGACAGTCGAGCCGTGGCGGCTATCATCATCAGCACACTGTTGGGGTTGCCGCGCACCCTGCGCACCAGAGATGCGCTCCGCTAACGCATCGTCGCATAAAAGCTGTCAACGCTAGCGGCGGCAAACATGCCCGAGGAACTACAGTGTTGCGGCACCCCCATCAGTGCCCTGAATGCGTTATTATACTGGACACGGAGGGCTTCGTATGCTTTTCGGGTGTGATTCACCCACAGGCTACACGTGCACATAGAAGTACAATAAGCCCTGAAAAGGGTCTGCTCTACTGACCTGGAACAGCGCGCAAACCTGCTAGCTATCATGTTACCTCTAATAGCGAAAGCCCTCCGCTCCCTCTCGATGTCAGCATCGTCTCAAAGTTCGTCGTATGTCCTAGGTATTTGAAATGCTCCACTTTGACCAAGGGAACACCATACAGTTTAATGGGAGGCAATGAGGCATCACTGCTGCAGGTCATTTAGTGCCGGCCTTAAAAACCATGAACTCACTTTTCGTCACATTGTATTTAAGACTTAATGGAGTACTGCAGTCACATATGGGCTGGAGCCGCAAATTGCCATCTAGCAGCTTTGGACTCAGTGGAAAGGCGTGCGAAGAGGCTAATAGGGGATCCAGATTTGGTTAAGTCCAATCTACAAAGCCTTGAGCACAGGCGCAGGGTAGCCAGCCTATCGGTATTTTACAGGTTGCAAAAAAAAGACCATGTTCTTCAGCATATGTCTGACAGATCCCCAACAATGTTCTCAAGCCACAAACAGATGCGCTCAGCAGTACCATATCGTCCGCATAGCTAATATTAATCAGACAAACTTCATCAACATGACAGCCGACATGATGACTGCTGAGAGCAACTGTCAGAGCATTGACATATACTTAGGTTAAAAAGTGCGGGGAAGCACAAACCCCTGCCTCACCCCGCACTCCAGCCCATACAGCTCCGACAGTGATCCGGCCCACTTAACACTATTGATTTGGCCTCCATACCAACATTTAAACAAGTTAGTTCTGTGGGAAAATCAATGCCCTGTAACTTCTTTCACAGAATGTCATAGGAAACCAGATCAAAAGCATGCGTAAAACGGAGTATGCCTATCCGTTATTAAGCATGCTTGAGACACAGTATAGCACTTTCTGAGGAAAGTCCGGGCCGAAAGCCAAACTGGTTAACGTGCAGATGTAGTTATTCGTTGTAACTGTGTCAAGCAAACCGTCAAGCACTTTTGCAATAACAGTCGCTAATGAAATGGGCCTGTAATTATTTTTATCTGACAGATCTCCTGTTTTATTTTTAATAACAGGCACTACTATGGTCTTCACAAGATCAGAAGGTAAGTAGGCATGACTGATGTAGAAATTAAAAAGCATTGCCAACACTCGGTAGGTGAGGTCGCACTTTTGAAGATGCTCAATGCTGAGACAGTCAGTCTGAGACAGTAAAAAGAACCAAGTCTTTGTACCGTAACCGAACGAAGATACCTATAGAAGCATTGATATTACTTTTTTGTTAGGCGTTACTGTTTTTCTTATATTATAGTTAACACGACTTGATGACTCGAGTTCTTTACAACACTAAACGCCTTCCACCACACCCAGCGTTATATGCTGAAGGAAGAAACAGAATAACTCATTAGAGAAACCTTGTAGTATACAATGATAAACTTAAAATATCAAACACGGAGTATTTTTATTTAAGAAAAATAACGCCTGATAAAAAGCTATAGTGATTTACTAAATAGTCTCTAACTTCGTTCGTTAAAGGTTGGTAGACATAATTCTTTTTGCTTTTGATTTCTCATACAGTCCGTCCTCTAAGATATGGCCTAGGTTTCACTATTGGCGAAAATAAAAAAATAATAATACCAGCTATGTATGGCAAGTTTAATTCCCCTTTATCATTTATCTGTCATTTGCACAGGTCAATGAAAAGTCCATGTTAGCAGGTGAAAAGTTTATTTTGTAAGTATTCATAGGTAGGTATGTATTATGCCAGAGCACACTACACATACATAGTTTTACTTATTTACAACAAAATAAATGTAAAACTTAAGCGAGGCATGTTTTGGTAAAATTTGTTGAAATAATTACACTAAATTTACAACTAAAGCGAATATGTTAATTGATTTCAAATTCTCTTTAAAAAAATATAACTTACGTACATACGGGTAAGCGGCAGTAACACATTGATTAGCTTACAAAGCTAAAACATATTAAAATAAATTGTACATTATCTAGGAAACATTTAAATTGCTTTTTGTGGCTTATTATTCTCTAATTCATTTAACGCTTTCGTTTTTCTATAAATTATTACTAATACTACGGCTATCCTGATAAGAAAATGTTATAAGATAGTATAAATTACATACGATTCAGTATTGAACGTAATCTAAGTTATTTGCTCATTAAATTAATGTTTTGGACATTAGCTTACGTGTCAATATATGGTAGAACACGATTACATGATAGTGATTCTGATAAGTATCTTATTCCTAAGTTTAGTCCTAATTAGACACTCGCACTATACT
This sequence comes from Mythimna impura, assembly GCA_905147345.3. Lineage (NCBI taxonomy): Eukaryota > Metazoa > Arthropoda > Insecta > Lepidoptera > Noctuidae > Mythimna > Mythimna impura. Next base: position 11,704,149 of record LR990357.1, on the reverse strand, counting down.
CACACGCAACACGCATGAACATGAATTATATTCATTTCTCGCACTATCTATACTAAAGCATTTTTGCCTGTAATGATAGTCAGATATAGTATACATTACAATAAAGTATTATCTCTACCATATTTTTGGTAGCCTCCTAGCTTTGAATTCACGCTAAAATTAAACTAAAACTTTTCAAGTTCAATTTTCATATCACTCCTTTCGAAGTGTTCCATTCCCCAATTGTAATTTTATGCCTCTTAATTTCTTTAAAAATATTTTTTTTATCATTTTTTCAAGGTTAATCTAATCAAGCAGGTAGCTAGACTTTGGAAAATAACAATATGAGTATGTAACTAAATATATTGTCTTCATCCGACAATTTCAAATTTCAGTAAAATTATATTTAGGTATTTAAATTTTTGCAGAAAACTTTCGCTTTGGAAAAACTTTTTTTAGAATATTGGACTAATTATATTTTTATTAAATATTTCATATGAAAGGACTTACGACAGCCCTGTTGATTTCGAATTTATTTTGTCTAAAAAATTTTATTACGACTGTAAAATTCAATTTCATCAGTTTTTTCTAAAAAAAAATTTAAATTACTTATTAGAAAACATATTTTATTAGTAAAATTTATTACCTCTTTATCCTTTGTCTAGAAGCGGCTGAAATTATTTAATTTTCTATTCAGATATGTCCATGCTTACGTTTACGTTGAATTAACTAATTACATTTTGAAATCTCCAGATGAATGATTATTTCAGAATGCCATTAGTATTTTTCTTCTGAATTATGAATGTTTTTAAAACAGCATTGCTTACCAAAGATTTCACACAAATACAAATCTTCTAACACATTCACAACTCCGCTCAAAGCCTGTCGTTCCCGAGACTACCATTATAGAAAAATATATATAAGAACATACATCAGAGTATTCGTTAAGCCTAGACGCTATACTTCTCACGTTATTGCATTGCTAGTTGCATTACATACACTATAATATTGTTGCAAGTTATTCGCTATACATGAGTAATACAATATAATTCATTCAAATTCATATTTTATGTAAGAATATTATACGGTTCATTTTACTTGCAAGATTTTTCTTGGCCGCAGTTTTTCACAAAACTAGTGTGACTGCACCTTAATAATAACATATTGGATATCGCGACACAACTGTTCTAGATGGATTTATCTGTACATTGCTATAAAATAAGTTTCGATAAATACACTACACTAATAGTAAAAAACACAGTCCAAACTTCTCTTCCATTTTACGCACTATTACGTCTATATTGAGCAAATCGTTTACTAACTGCACAACTTGTAGAAAAATTAATCTTAGAAAATAAAAATATCATCATTTTTCTGTCGCTAGAACTGTTTAAAGTTACTGGTAAGATATAATTGGTTAGGCCCAAAGCACATTTCGTCTTAATTGATCATGTCCCATGTTCACTTCATAGCACTATTTACTACTTCTTTGATGTATTTTTTTTACATGAAGCCTCAGTGGTCTTTTGCAAAGTTAGTATCTATAAATAATATGCAATTGCTATTGCAAGAATAGCCTCTTATAGAATGTGCGTTGAACCTACTGTTTTTTTAATGCATTTAAAGACATTTAGTCTTCTTGTAAAATACATATTTACAATATACAGTGTCACCCATCGTTTGTGTCGTTAACAGAGTAGGAATATACATAATTTTGCACACAATGTATGCCATTGCATACACCGCGAGCAAATACGAAGTACCTATAGTGTACCACGTTACAAACTTATACATAAATGCAATATACGACGCAAGTCATATATAAGTTTCTTATACAGTCTATGTGATGGGAATACCACAACAAACTAGAGTGAAATAATTGTAAAAATAGTTAATTTATGTTTCTTGACCTCTGTTACAATATGACATGTATGGGCCACAGCGATCGGTGGAAAAGTAAAAACACTAATTTGCTCATAACAGTTACAGAAATCACGCGGGAGAATCACCGCAATGCATATATAGCTTAAAACGGAATAATAGTCACATTGAAACTGTATGTCGAGTTTGAAAGTATCTAATATAGATTTCTTATTTAGTTCGTTACAAAATATCGTCTGTTCCTTGCGGTATTCCATTACAATACTTGTTAACACTTACACACCATATAGAAAGTCCCTGTAGAATGTCTTTTACCATGATTAAGAGAGCTTTGTTGTGATTTTCAACGTTACACTAAAGTGAATTACAAATGTATTGATATATTTAGTTATTTTACAAGCTACAAGTTATCATAACTATATTATTGGTTATTACATTGATATTTTGTGCGTACCACCATGATATAAAAGAACATCAAATTAAAAACACACTTTATTAACTTAAATTATATGAAACATAAATTAATTGTATAATTTAATATGACTTAAATTATCGATTCAAATCCTTCATTGCGTTAATTAAAATAAATTAAAAAGAAATTGTATACATTTTAGATTACACCGTTCGTATCTTAATAATAACTTGTATAATAAACGTTGCATCAGCATTACGCAAGTAAATAATTAATGGATAAACCGATTAAAATCATTTAATTAAAATAAAAAACAATTGTATTTACAAGAGTCATCATAAAATAAGTCCTAATGATTAAAATAATTCTAAAGGGTTGTTTTTAATAATAATAATTTAATTATTTAGCAGTCGTAAGACGTATCCGTAACGCAGCGTATATAGCAGACGGGACGTGGGTATCGTCGACTTGCTCTCGAGTAAACTTTAAAAATGGTAGGGGTTGCAAACCGCAACGGATAACGACTACCTGCCCGAGAATATGCTGATCGAGTTCGACGCGGTGCGCTTGCGGACAAGCGTGGCTTCGACTGGAAAGAAGAAAAAAAAAACATTTATGAAAAAAGTAAATCCGGGTAAAAGCAAAGGTTTGGAGTTCTATTGTGCTAAAAGGTACAAAAATTATCCCATTTGTGAGCCAAATGGGAGTATGTTGCCAAAATCATTTCCCACGTTTGGCAAACGCATTGGTGATCTCAGAGTGACATAAGAAATTTGCTGCCCACCTTGGCCACCCTAACGATATAACCCTTTAGCAGACTTTATTCAAACATTGAATACCACAACTTACTCCAAGTTATTCCGGGTTAAAAATAATCCATAGCTTCCTGCGGAGGTTGTAATAAGCGTCTAGGTGTCGTTGACAAGTGCTTGGACCAAAGAGTGCGCCTGGTCCCCATCAGCATTGGGCCTGCCAAATTTCAATCTGATGAATCTGATGATTATGGAATTTTGAGGCGAGAATAAGTTTAGGGGTAGTCTTGACTAAACTATGACAGCTCGAATTTTCATTAATTGAAAAATTAAGAGAAATAAATCGTAGTTAATCTGTGGTAAAGCTGCGCACAGCACGTCATGTCGATGAATGTGTTTTCAACACACATACAGGGTGTCTTTGACATCGACACACAAACGAATACAATGGATCCAGTAGGTACATGATTCAAGAAACCCCTCCACTGGGGGGCCAGTGGTGGGGTTTTCGTAGGGAATTTTTCGTCGGTTTTTTCATATATATTTTTTTAATCTTTACGTTTTATAATTTAAACTGTATAAAATCGTTATTCTAACATTTTTAGTGAAAAAAAAAAAATGAATGAATTACTTTTAAAATTAAAAATGTCATCTGGATTGATTAGAATAACGATTTTATTTATTAGATTTTTTTTTTTTTTACTAAAAATATCATTGGGTTTGGTTAGAGAACGACGGACGACGAATGGATAAAGTGAGAAATGTATATTAGAGGAAGTTTGAAAGTGGCGCCAGTGACTGAAAAGTTGAAAGGGAATCGTTTGTCTTGGTATGGTCATGTAAAGAGGAGAGATGAAACGCATGTTACTAAAAGAGTTATGAGTATACATGTGGATGGGTGGAGAGGGATAGGGAGGCCAAAGAAAAGATGGATGGATTGTGTGAACAGTGATATGAAAGAAAAGGAAGTTAGTGATAGCATGACGGTTGACAGGATAGAATGGAAGAAAAAAACATGTTGTGCCGACCCCGAATAAGATGAGACAAGGGCAGGAAAATGATGATGATGGTTAGAGAACGACGATTTTACAAAGTTTAAATTTAAAAAAGTACAGTTTTTTTTTTAATTAGTGTAAAGCCGACGAAAAATTCCACCACTGGGGGGGGGGTCCAGAATCATGTACCTACTGGATCCGTAATATTCGTTTTTGCGTCGATGTCAAAGACACCGTGTATATATTTCTCTATGTTTCGAATAATACCTAAGCGAAACTGGTGTGACAATAAAGATTAATGACATTGAAATTTCGAGATGACTAGCTACGTAGACAATGACGTAATGAGAATCTATTTACCCTGGCTATCAGAGGTATGCTAACAGCACTTACTGGTTAACAGACTAGACATGATCGATCATGATTATAGGTGTCATCGTCACGCTAAGGAATGACGTAGAATACTATGTAAGTTAGTATTTTGACGTAGATGCAAAATACTGAGTTATCACCACGCCTCCTTGGCAACATTTAATTTATTTTCCTAACAGGTAGGCTGGTACCTGTGCTAACAGCACCTATAGGTTAATAGAACAGACGTGATCCGCTATGATTCAAGGTTCCAGGACAGACGCAGAATGCGAGGTATGTGTAAAATAGTTGCAGCCGTGCCTCCATGGCAACATATTACATACGATCGTCTGTTTCGTTATCTTTTTCGAAGTGTCGTGAATGGCTTGAATTGATTGAATGAATGAAGCGTCTTACAATAGTATCCAGAGCATGATTATCTGACGTTCACAATTTGCAAATTGCGACAGGATACTAGAAACCACAACGTCAATTTATAGGTCTGATACTCACTTGCTAGTCGCTACTATAAATATAACATAACATAGTCCTGACAATTACGTATCCAGAATTAAATCCTCCGGTTCCAAACTTTAGTTTGGAGGCACCGGTAGCAAAGATAAAAATATACCTATTTCTGGTAAGGGATATATTCCTTCCTCGAAATGGTTGAGCAGCCGAATCCTTAAATCTGTTTGCCAAACGTGGTAACAAATTCCAGAAATATTGTAATAAATTTGTGGTTTGATAAAATATGACAAACAATAAAAATTCTGAAGATTTCACACCACAATCTATGTTCAAAACAAAGAGTAAAATGTGCTTCTTCATTACTACGTCACGATTAACAGTGAAAAATACCTACTAGGTATTTGTTTAGAAATAACACAAAATTACACAAGTAGTAACATGTTTTTATCATCAACGGGATCGTAGTACCATGTTCAATGATATACATACGAATATCTACAGGTAATAGCATGTATCTTACACATAAGCAAAAGCCAAAAGCAGAGAAAAACCCACCAAAACTTTTTCTTAACCCACATATTGTCCTTGACTGTAGGTACCTACTTTAACTATAATAACATTTTCATGAGACAGTAATGTAAAGTCAGTGACCCTTTGATCATTATATTTTTGCCTCAGTGCAGAAATATAACTAGCTCATGATTCATGTAATTGCGATTAATTTTCACAACAAATGTCTGGTTCATGACAGAAAAAAAAAACACAGTTTGTATCAAGTTGTATTCATAAAATGAAGGTCCAAAGGACTACCTACTCTGTTGAATAAGCATAAGTTACAGTTTCTTTTTTCTATTTTAATAATTATTTATTTTTAACTCAGGCCAATTATAATATTTGAACTTTGAAGTTTCTTTTATATTTTGTGATTCTTGTGTTAATTACATGATTCTTCATCCATAATGTGAAGGTGCTAAGTACTGGACAACCGACTTAATTGTGGCCAATTAAAATTTTACATGCGGACTTTGGAATTGGTTTTATATATTGTGGTAAGTAATTAAAATTTCAAGGCATGATTTTCGATCAAAATCTTTGAAGATGGCACGTTTTTGTTTGTAAAACAATAATATTATTATTCTCAGCATATGGCCATAGTCATACCAAATATGACTGATTACCGTTCTGGGAATACTAAATCAAGGCATACAAAAATATTCACCACAATGAGATTGGATTAATCAGGAATAATAAACTTTAGGTGGCGGCGAGGCAGTACGTCCTATCACCTGGAAGGAAGCAAGTCTCCTAGATGTAAGGTAACAGATACTCACTGGTAGAGTCCTGCGGCATGAGGGGCCTCTCGAGACTCTTTTGTATGACAACGAGCCAGTAAATCCTGTCAGGAGTCACCACCTGTAGGGAAACTTATCTCCTAGATGTAAGGTAAAAGACACTCACTGGTAGAGTCCTGTGGCGTGAGGGGCCTCTTGATAGTCTGTTGTATGACAGCGAGCCAACCGTCGCGGTCCTCGTGTGTGGTGGCGGCGAGGCAGTACGTCCTGTCAGGAGTCACCAGTTGGAAGGGAAACCGCGCGTCCTTGCAACCGTTACCAGTGTTGGACACTTTGATGCAGTAGCCGTTAGATTCGTGACCTGAAGAAGTATTAGATGGCTGTGGTTAACGCAAGCCTTACTTTGAGTCAGAAAAGTGTTCCTTCCAATAGTTAGATAATTTTTATGTGAAGAATAAATATGGCGGTTTAACATATATTGTAGAAATAAGCTGTCAAATTGGTCAAATAAATGAAAAAAAAAAATTAACACAGTAGACAGAAATTTCAATGGTGCTCAGGCTCTGGATATTCCCTCAGGATATCCTGTGTCACAAGAGAGAGAGACCTTTCAATATACAGGGTGTTTAGTAAATTGAGGATTTCTCACAAATATGAAATGCCCCTAGCATTTTAATACAAATTAAATTAACTGACGAAACTTCACATATGTGATGAGTATTGTAATAAAAATAATTATTATCTTTTCATGATTAAACAATATGAAAAGTAATCTGAAAAGAGATTTTCTTTATTTCATAAAGAGATTTTCTTTATTTAATCACATTTATTTATTTATTGTTAGGAACACCAACGACAATTATTTACAAAAGATTTTACATTTAATTATACATTGCTTAAGATCTGTGCAAACATGTGACTTCGGGTGTACGCGGCTTGTACAATTTGATATTAGTTAAAAATTAGATAATAAGTATAAAGACCAGTGCGTGTTGCCAGTGATGACATATGGTTCCGACACGTGGTCGCTCACAATGGGCCTCATCAGAAAGCTTAGTCACCCAAAGGGCAATGGAAATGAAGATATCCGCAGGAGAACCAAGGTTGCCGATAAAGCACGAAGAATCGCCAAACTTAAGTGGCAATGGGCAGGGCATATTGCTCGCAGAACAGATGGCCGTTGGGCCGAAAGGTTCTGGAGTGGCGACCACGTACCGGAAGACGCAGTGTTGGAAGGCCCCCTACAAGGTGGACCGATGACCTGGTGAAGGTTGCGGGAATCCGATGGGTGCGAGACGCACATGACCGTTCATTGTGGCGACATTTGGGGGAGCCCTAAGTCCAGCAGTGGACGTCTATCGGCTGAAATGATGATGATGATGAAGTACAAAGGACAATTGCCCCTTTTATATTGACTCCATACCCAGTGTTGTATCAAGTTGTGTCATATGCCATTTAAACAGCTTCGTTTTATTGTGTAGCACCAACAGCTAGAAATGAGCAGAGAAATCTCATGACTCATTTTATTTTAGTAGGATATCTTCTACATTGATGATATCCTACTACTGCAGATGATGTTTCCATATCATACACCAAAATTCGATCTCTATCGTTATTAACCAAAAATTTAAGTCAGCCAGTGGTGGACAGAGCTTTAGCTTCTTGTCTTGAGTGAACCCAGATACATACTAGTCTGAAGTAACCTGGGTGAAGTCAGACGGTGCCTAGATTTCATATCAATGGACGAGCGGCTGGAAAGTTGCTCGCTACTCACTGATTCGCTTTTCGAGGTTTTAACTCATCAGGTTACCAAAAGAAAGATCGCCTACTTTTACTCATACTCTTATCAATCTTCTTCTTTCCGTGTCGATAGACTCCGATTATTTTTTTCTGACTAGTGTTTGGCAACCATATAGGTTGCCAAATAAATACTTGTCAAATCCGCCATCCGTTATTCTGTTAATAGCCTTGTATAAATACTGAAAGGTGCAGGTGGTTGTGCAGAATGGGTAGCATCTACACTGCTACTGTTTTTGAGATGGGTCGAGGAACCACCTTTTGGTCAGATTGTTTCTACAGCGACCCACCTCAATCCACAGTCGGTTAAGAGATTGTCAGATTGGCTTTTATCGATGCAAATATACAATTTATTTAAAAAAAAGAGAAAGTAGAACACGATTAGGTAGTTTTCGGAGAACGGCAGTGTTCCAAGACGATAATTTTGGGCCAGAGCTTGTTAACATTGATATGAAATAGTGTCGATCGCAATCGTCCTGATAAGAGGGCTTAAAATCACTTAAGCCACTAATGGCGAAGGCAATCAAAACTGAATTGTGAGGATCTGCAGGAATAACCAGTGTCGTGACATGAAGCAAGGTCTCATAACACAAGTATAGGAAAAAATCTGAAAACGGTAAATTTGTAGTTATCTGCAAGAGTAACCAGTGTCGTGGACTCGTGGCATGAAGCAAGGTCTCAAAACACAAGTTTAGGAAAAAATCTGAAAAGTGTAGTTACGTCACAAAAAAAAATTGCGATTCGGAAATATCTTCATAACTCAATTCAGGAATTAAACTGTTTTCATAGGTAAGTTTGTACGGAGCCCTCAGTGTGCGAGTGTGATTCGCACTTACCCGGTTTTTTCATTGATAAAAATAATTTACAAATAACTCACCAACAAATATCTCTCCCTTCGGATAAGCGTCAAGTGGCTCATCATGATACATCAGCTTCCTATTATCCAGAGTGAACCACCGACGTCTATGAGCGTCCGAGGGTCTGGGACCAGTCTTCCACAACCAGCCTTCACGGGCGAAGTCTTTGGGGAGACGGAGCACCAGATCTGATTGAGGCATCGATGGGAATGCGACCTGGAGGAGGTGCAGTTGGGCGCAGCGGATGGCTGTGTACCTGTGGATAAAACAAAAGAAAATAAAATTAAAAAGAAGGGAGAGAAAAGTCGCTTGGTTTTAATTTTTATGTTGAATGTCATTTATATTTTAAAATCTATGATTTGAATTGTTTGTCTCATTGTTAGGAGATTCCTCTCTCAGGACCCCTGACTGCCGGTAGCTTGGGACCCTGTTCCCGATGCCGGTGGGTAATTTTTTTTATATTTTTAAATGTTTTTTTTTTAATGTGTTTTTTTAAAGAATTATTTAAAAATGTAATGAATATAAAAAAAATACTCAGTGTAGTCTATTTATCCCAATGTCCAAAGGTTGACTGGCCGACAATGCCAACGAAAATGCGGCATTTAGTCCGCCTATATACTCGTACCATTACTATAATAAGTATTAAAGAATTCATGAAAATATAAGGTTGCTTGCATAAAACCAGCGGCAAACTCAGTGAACTAACGACGGTCCACGACGAATAGCCGCAGTCTGTGTGTACCCTAAAATCTCATTCATCTGGTACTAACAAGACTATAGCAGATAAATGAGGTACCTACTCAAAATTCTCCATGATATTATAAATGTTGTTTGTTTGTCAGTTGGTTTTATTTTGTATACGGGTCAGGGATGGTGAACCTTTATTGCAAAACGTGCCATGAAAAATATGAAAAAAAAAAAATATGGTCATGATGTGCCGCCAAAGAATCTTGACTTCGTGATTTAATGGACAACATAATTAAATAGATGCCATTAACTCTTAATTGATATACACTATGTATCTACAGTGGTAGGTACTATAGTGGTACATAAGCGGACTTACCTAATTCAACAAGGCATTCTCTACCAGTCAACTTTTGAGTTAAAAATAACATGTAAACATTACGATCATTACTATTTACGAATTTGTCTTTTTAATTAAATAAACGAGATGTTTGTTAATTTATTTAAATTAAAGAGAAAGTTAGTGTGAATACTGCCGTGATACTGCTGTTTCAAATTACCGCCGTGCTAGGGCTAAGGCATAAGGCGTCTATTACATGATAGGTTTTGCTGTCAGTTTTGCCACAGTCAATTTTTTGATTGACCAAAAACCTACCGTCTAATGCGATGATTGATGTTTGCATGACGAAAAACTAATGGCGATAAAATTCCGTCATTCAAACATCATTCATGATTGATGGAATTTATTGACGCTTGCATGACCATGTAAATGGACGCCTAAGAATCTACGCATCGGGTAAATTCTGGTCAGTAGCGCCAGAAACGAATCAGTATGCTGTAAATGCTGTGACCCAAGTATAAGGTTCAACTTTACACGTGTCAGTCTTTATGATATTAAAACAAATAAAAATAATATATGCGCATACACATTATAAATATTAATACGCTTTCATTACAAGCTCTTGGTGTACGATTACATACATGGTAGGTAGGCATGGATCCTCCTTCCCTCCCATATCTAGTCGCGTATAAAGGGTAATTTATGGTAACTATTTGTTACGTTTACTTTATTTACATATCAAGATCATACAAATTTATGGGAATTCCTTGTAGTACTCTCTCAAGGCTGGGGCGAATTTCCATAATTATTTAAATAATCGTTTTTAGGTTTCGCTTTTTTTTGTTTATGAGTCCATAGATGTCACTTTTTACTATTTAATCCAGATTTAATGTCCATTTAGTCACGATTAGTGTGAATTTACGCTATCTCTTAATTAATTAACATACGAGTAATATTTTCTAATTTTGAAAAGTGTGGAAACTGTTATTTTGTTATTTGTTTTTTTTTTTAGATTTAAAGGCTACGTGTTTCTCAGTACTGTCCGTGTATTACTCGTATGTCATGCTAAATTATTATACATTTTTCTAATTTCCACGTGCCTACGTGGAAATTAGCCTTTTCCTCGACGTCAGCGAAAGCGGTTTGATACACACAGATACTCTTATTTCAAAAGTTGCTAAGTTTTCTGTGCAATTTTGGCATATGTAAGTACCCAATATTGCGAATGATGCCATAATAAGAAAAGTAATAACTTACACTAATTAACTAAAAAAAAAAAACGATATTTGTAATATAAAAGTAACTTACCAATTGCTAATAACCTCAGGGTCCTCATGATACACGTAAATGTGCCGTGTCGAGCCGTCTTTCATGAACGTCAGTTGCATCGAGTTCATGTGTCCGATCTTAGACGGCGCAAACGCTACGTTCAGTTCAGACAGTTTGAGTACACCCTTAGGTTCCTTGTTTTCCCTCACGTGGTATCTGGAGATAAAAAAAAAATGTCTTAAAATAGTTTTAGATTTTTAAGCATATAATAATCAATACCCTCTTTATTAAAAAAAACACAGGTGCTTGAAGAAATGTCTACAAGAATGACCAAAGGTCCAAATGTCAAAAAACCTATGGTTTAATATTTCCTAGACTCAGTTTATTTCCCTATTACGGGATCTTTTATATGGAAAAAGAGTGCAAGAAATATGTTACACAAGGTAGAAAGTTGATCGATATTTAGTCACAAAATCAATCAGATTACCTTTCACCTGTGAAACTTTTACCGCAACAAAGAAAAGGCGGGAACAGATTCGGCATGCATAACTTTATGGTAGGCGCCGTATAAAATTGCAATAAAGTACATTGACCTTTTCCTAATAACTCGCGTAGGTACCCGAAAAATAAACAATTGCAGTAGATGTCGATTCAAGACGGTTTTGTTTTTATTTCGTTTTTTAAATTAAGAATGTCAATAAATGTAGGGGGGGTCAATGACCGCTATTCTAAACTTATCTGGCGCCTACCTTAGTTCACCACAGCCTTACACCTATCTCAAGTCATAATATTATTACCAAAACCGTGTTATTTTTTCATCTGTGGCATTCCTGTGCGGAAGACATCGTAAGGCGACCATCTAACCATTTAATAAATTAATTGTTTATTAAATAACGGCATTCGCAAATCAACCTAATGAACTTCGTAGCCAAATGACGTACCGTGACGTTTGTTTGTTTGACTTGTTTACTTCCAACCATGTTATCCATCTACGCTAGGCTAATCCAGTGCTTATTAGTTCGTGAACATTTACAATAGAACTACGTCACATTATGTACGTACATGTTAATGTGGTAAAACACAACTTTTCTTCAAAAAATACCAAAATACGTCACTTTAAAATGGTAACACAATGTGGCCGAAAATATTCTCGCCTTGAACTTTTCTGTTTCAACCATGCGAATGCTACGGTCGAAATTTTTCGGAGACGAATTTTTTTGTCGATGTCGGCAAAAAAATTTGGACACGAATATTTTGCAACAAGCACACATAGTTAGACACAGGCAAGGCAGGCATTAAACATTTAATAATTAAACCAAATAGATACCACCCCACGTGCATATAGACGTATCTCAATTTCATAGAAAAATACTTATACAATATCGATGCCTCCTACGCATAAAGTCGTAACATATTTTTTGAGTATATAATGTATTATAAAAAAGATAGTGATCTTAAACTGATTATTGATGATTACATAATGTAAAAACATCGCAGAAAAATATCGAAGATTTTCATAAATTACCTAAATTATTAACAAAAGCGGATCTCCTGAAAAATTACTTTTTGCCTTACGATCTTATACGTAGGAGGCATCGTTAAGGCACCGTTGCTAATATAGCATCTATAACCATGAAAACCAAAATATGACTACATGCAACATAGATGGTACTGATTTGATGGTAATTCTGAACATGAAAATGGCCTTTACATGGGGGGTGATAGAGGTTTTCATTTGTTTGACAATTTTTGCCTACATTCGAGACTACCGTAAACTATTCAATATTGGGATTTTCGTTTAAATTTCGCTTTCTTTCTTACCTCAAAGGACCAAAGTTTTTGACTCGGAGATGATCGATTAACCGATCCAGACAACCAGTAGTACGGCCGCAGCCGTCTGTAGCGGGATGATACCTAAGAACCAGTCCGGATATGTTTAAGCTAAACTACTTCGAAAAAAACTAGCTTTGATGCTCGTTACTGAAAGGGGCAAACTGCATCAAACTCGTAAAATTACTTGAGAAGAATCTACTGATACTAATGTGTGGAATTACATTAGTGACATTGTTTGCCTCCCGTTGTGAAAAGATATACATATTATTTGTTTATTTAAACTTACACACATTTACTAATTAGATTACTAATGTAATATTTTTTGTGTAAACAAGTCAGGGAAATACCCATCGTCGATTGTAATAAAGGAATGCGATATGTCAGCATAATATAAATCGAGTAACGAGGTAAATTACGCTTTTGTAGTGTACTTCATGTAGGTACTTTATATCTGTTTTGGATAAGGTGTTTTTCCTATTGTGATCGAATCATCATGATGTTTTGAGAGATGATTTATGAAATCTCATTATGGATCTCATTTTACAAAGTTTTTTTACTATCTCTGCGTTTAATTGTCACGAATTATTTGAATTAGATATCTACACAACCATGTTGTTTTACTTAATTTATTGTATGCTCAATTATCGCTTTAATGTGTAGTCATACAATTATGTATAAATCTTTAAGATACACGAGCGCTAACAGACAACAGCGAAGTCGAATAACCTAATAACGCAAGGTGAAGGATATCTCTCTTCTCCCATCACAATGTCAATGTTCAGTGACGTGTAGTCTGATCATGACATAGTAAATGTGAATTAAATGAGGCACAGCATACAGCCACGTCAGAAGCATGTAACTATGCTATATTCATAACATATCACAATAATGTTTGCCTTGGAAATTATATGTGGAGTGTGAAAATGCGGGAGATCAGTCAACGTGACAAACAATTTGGTAAGTTCATAATTACGTAGTAGGTCAACATTTGTTTAAGACTTGACGTAGAATTGCAATAAGAGGTGTGGAACTTTTCATGTGTGTGTGTACGTCACAAATTTACCCACAATTTTTCTACGAAACCCATTTTATCTCACTTTATCGTCTATCTGGAGATAAAGAAGGGCGCCGTCACCGAGTTGGGACATTTTCTTTAAGTATTTCATCAACCAGTGACAGTTTTATTATGTTGTTTGCTATGTAACAACTTAACACATTTACAAATACCGTATTGTGCATAACAAGTACAAAAATAGCTCATTATTTCATTACTGTGTAATTATATTTTGCGTCATTTGAGAGTCGCGGCAAATATCTATTTATGAAAAGTAACTATTGTCCTGAAACAACGTTATTTGGGAACGGATTATAATCTTACTTTGACGCCTGGTAGATTTATTCCACCTACCAAGCTTGAACAACTTTTGAATCGTAAAGAAGGTAACAGGAAAACATAGGAATACGTATAATATAGCCATTACTGAATTAAATACGCAATAGTAATCTTATATAGGCAATCGAAACCTAGACTCCTAAAGTAAAAAAAAAACCTGGTGACTGTATGCTACTGGACTAGTAATAGGAAAATAATGACGAATGAGTAGCAACTTACTTGTAAATAACACTTCATTTTTTGTTTTCCTGCCTAACGAATAGGTACATGTTTATTAATTTTCCTGTTTTGATAACTAATTAGAACGATTTTCCGGTAAAGACAGAATACAGTGTTATGAAAAGAGTGATTAAAATATTACGTTAACCGTTGAACGATTCATGAGAGTAGAGATGTGTTGAGTTTGAACGAACTTTATATGAATAAAAAATCCAATCTGACAATGAGTATAAGCTGATGTGTAAGCTGATGTATAATAAATTATTTATAGAGATATAAACAAGCAGACATAATTATTCGAACAAAAATGTGACCAGCACGAATGATATTGGGATAGATGACGTTTACGAGCGTTTAATTAGTAACAAAATGTGACGCAACTGGTTATCTTTCACATAAAGCTTTAAATAGTAAACATGGGGATTGCACTTGGCCGTTTTGACCGCATTCTGACTAATACATAGAATATAACGTAACTGAATACGCGGTGTAACGCATTCTTAGTTGAAGACTGTGAATGTGAACAACAGCGCAGCGTTCGCGTTAGCACGAGCAGGGTTAAGTGTTTCGGCGAATCAATGTTTGAATGCGGCCAACGACCAAATGTAATTGTGGCATTATGTTCAGTTAACGATACATTTTGACTCACTTAAGGGTGTCCTCATTCTCACTTAAGACGAACTTCCTCAGCTGGTAGCGGCTGTCCTCTTTTCCCCGCTTCATGAGGAACCCTTCCATAGTGCCCGATAAATAGCTTTGACGTTCTGGGTGACAAAATTCTTCACGTTCATACTTTGCGCGGATCCACTGCTCAATCAGCACTCTGAAAAATATTAGCGCTGTTTTTTGTAAAAGACCAATATAAAAACAAAATGTATGTACAGCGGTACAGGAAAACGAAAATAATATTGAATGTGAAAGCCCCAGTAGGATTTATGTTCTATTTTAGGGAAATAGTCCTTATTTCCTTTTAACCATGTTATTTCCTTGTTCACTTGCTTGTGACCAAAATGGGCAGCACACTTTCTAAATAAAAATATTTAATTTAACACTTTTCGAGTCGAGAATAAACATTAATAAAAAGTTTATTTCCTGCCAATCATTTATGTTATGGGAGGGAGATAAAACTACTATGTAGGTCAAGTTTTGATATTATTGATAAGTCATGTTATGATTTACGATTCTTGGCAATAATATGGTCTATGTAGAGAACTAAATATATAACGGAACGGTTACGCCTATATTCTTTGAAGAGATACAGTGATAGACAGAAATAATGTTCGTATATTATTTTTTTACAGATTTTTACTTGTGTCACTCTCGTCAAAAGCTGCCGTGGCTCATTGATAGGGTTGCCATAAGTCCGGGATTTCCTGGATTTGTCCTAGTTTAATGGAAATCCTGGAGCCCAGTGGTATTTCAAAAGGAGTTTTCAAAAAGGACACTTGATGTCAGGAGGATCCCGATTGAATAAAAAATAAGCAATTATTTAAAACAAATTTAATTAATAATCACATCTTGCATTGTATGAACTTCTTAATACATTATTTTGTGCATAAATAAATTCAAATACATTAGAACCCACAATATTTGGTACTTTCTAATCGATGTGTCATATTTTATGAGTTTATAATTTTACGAGATTTATTGTAAACTAACAGATTCAGCAATTAATTGGTGACATGGACAAGTTAATAGTATTAATCCACGCTCGAAGCGCTAGGTACCATAGATTAGGTCCATCCTGTACCAAGTTAGAGCGTAAACGAGCATATTTTAGTGCACAATTAGTATTTTTGATGGAACAAAAGTATATTTTGTAGTAAAAAGCAGGAATATATTGGGGAACAGTGGACTCTACCACCGGTGGACAACATAACTATTTTACGATATGATCAGTCATGTCTGACCATATCATGAAATAATCATGCGTTTAGTTGAAATAGCACCATTTCATGAAATGGCCGGTCACATCATGAAGTGATCAATTCTAAGCTCTACGACATTAACACTATTACTCCGGCGCTGCCAAATGGCCGACGACGACCGAGCACCCCCTGCCACGAACACAAACGCTATCTATCAGTGAATGGCACGCAGGCAAGCAAGTGTATTGCGTGGTTGTTTCACGTGTTGACCCCGCTTCGAATTATATGTTTTTATTCATTTGATGTTAAAAAATCGGCCAAGAGCGTGTCGGACCACGCTCAGTGTAGGGTTTCGTAGTTTCCCGTCCGTCACAATTAAATAAGTGTCCCCACTTAAGAGTTAAAAAAAATTAAACCCACAATATAATTTACTTAAACACAATTAATACAATTTCCCACTATACCAAATTTTCTTAATAATAATAATGAACGACAGACAACGAGTAAGAACAGATACCCCACATGCCTACGAGAGACCAACCGAACAATTCGACAATATAATAGCTCATACCCGTCCCGACCCCATCAACTCAGTAAAAATCTTAACAGCGCGAAGTAGCCCAAAGTACAGCGCTATCTCTCGGGAAATTGGGTTACTAATTTATACAAACTAGACGGGTTATGTATGTTGGGTTTTCGGTGGTAATTTTGGTTTGCGTGAACCGATATTAATCATTCTTTTTTTATTTGAAAGAAGATACGTTCAGGATATTATTATATGTAAACTAAGCTAAAACTTTAAAAAATGCTTGCATACACGGTTAAATTGCAAAATTTGTTCAGAAATTATTTTGTACAACTTTTCAAAAACTGTTCAACCCATCAAGTTCAAAATAATTTTCCTAGAAAGTCTTTATAAAGTTCTACTTTTGTGATTTTTTTCATATTTTCTAAACGTAAGGTTCAAAAGTTAGAGGGGGGACACATTTTTTTTTACTTTTGGAGCGATTATTTCTGAAAATATTAACATTATCAAAAAATTATTTTAGTAAACTCCTATTCATTTTTAAATACCTATCCAACAATATATGACACGTTAGGGTTGAAATGAAAAAAAATCACTCTTCACTTTACGTGTAGGTTTAGTACCCTAATAAAACATTTTTTCCACTTTTTATTTTACAACTTTTTCGGCGTGATTGATATACATATTGGTACCAAATTTCAGCTTTCTAGTGCTAACGGTCACTGAGATTATCCGCGGACGGACAAACAGACAGACTTGGCAAAATTATAAGGGTTCCTAGTTGACTACGGAACCCTAAAAAGTGTGCTCATAATTATTTTTTGTTACCAGATTTCATCAGAAAGAAAAGGTGTATGCTTACTTTTAATTTGATTTTTTTTCCGTACACTGTAGGTGGTAGTTCATGTCGCAAACAAGCTGTAGGTATAAATTAATAAAAATTATAATGTAAACGATGTTTGTAAAGCACAAACATCGTTTGATTATGAACTACTTTCAAGTCGATTTTTATTGGTCTGAGTCGAAAACCTTCAAAATAAAATATAATAAAAGTTGTTCCTTCCTCTTTGAATCCCAAAACAAAACAAAAAGAAATTACAACCTTTACAATTCCGTTATTTGAAAATTATTACCTGTAAAGCTTGAAAAAAAAAAGTTACCTAGTTTAAGAATTTGGCGACAATGTGCACCATTGTTTCTTAGAAAGTAATTTAGGAGTATGCACTAAATAGGATTACCATTCTAGGAAAGGATAGAAGAATTTATGACTGACGTTAAAGTGAATGCTCCAGGTAGCCCGCAAAATTCTTTTCGTACGTATTTTTGCAATTGCAGTTCATTAACTTGAGTTTTACCTCGTCTCTAAGTTAGAGAGTTATGATAATGGTTTTAATGAGCATAGTTGTATAAATAAATACATGTCATAACAGCAAATATATATTTTTTAAATTATTATTGATAGGCTCGCGCTTGACCACTCTCGCCAGATGTAAAGTGACGATGTTTTCGACCACGGAATAAAGAAAAGTCTGTGTTTTCGACGCTGGAGCATGCTTGCCTAGAAGTTACCTTTTCACTCTTGACTTGACTTAAATAGCCCAGGTTGTAGTTTTGTAGTTGTCAGGGAACACAGACTTCGGTAGGGAATTCACAATGTATATTTTGCCAAATAATATTTGTTAGCATACTATCCGATACCTATACTGAGCTGCATATTGTAAAATACTTTCGAAGATTTGAATTTCATGAAGCATTCACCCACGTGCTTGCTTGCTGCCAGGGGCCCTAGTCTGCTATTTTTATAAATTCGTTATTCCAACACGATCCCATTGTCATTTTGCTAAAAGTTCGCAATCTGTTAATTCATAATGGCCGATCATTGATCGATAAGTGGTCTCGTAATAGAATTGTGGTACGAGCTGTCTTGTAACGAATTAAAAGCAATGACTGCATAGTGACGTTCTAATAGCAGGTCACTGATCAAAGGAATTGTCAAAATTTTATCAGATTACCGCATAAGTCAGACATTCATTTGTCATTATATACGGGATTACCATTCTGTGCCATTTCTTTCAATGAAGTGTCAGTGGTTGATCATTGTAAAATCATAATGATGCCATTATAGTAGATTACCAAACTTGTCAAAATCAACAATTATGAAATCAATGATAGACCATTCTGACACTATTGTAATAGCAGACTTGAGGCCCAGGTGTTTAATTTCAATTGAACTTAGAGGAGCAAGTAATTTGTTGTCTTTTAGAACATTGTCAGAAGTAGCTTGGTTCCACCGCAATACCTACATATCAAGTTTTACAACAGTTTACGGATGAAATTGTTACAACATGAGTGCTATGACATGTAAAAGAAGAAAGAAAGAAAGAAAGAAAAACATTTTATTTGGCGGAACAAGGCGCAAATTTAGAACTAACAAATTATAAATAGGTAGGTATATTATGTGAAAGAAATATAAACTGTAAACTTTAAGTCTCGCTGAAAACTTGGAAGTGATGTTGATTTATAATAAACATACAATGTTTGTTACCTCTGTAACTTAAGTGGTTAGACTGAATCTTAAAATCTTAACCTAAAAGTCATAACGATATCCGCCAAAGTCGAAATCTATACTAATATTATAAAGCTGAAGAGTTTGTTTGTTTGGTTGAACGCGCTAATCTCAGGAACTACTGGTCCGATTTGAAAAATTCTTTCAGCGTTAGATAACTCATTTATCGAAGATAGGTATGTAGATGACAGTATGACGTGACGTCACAATATGGCAATCGATCCTATTCTTATTTGGAACGCATTGTACGGGGTTTTTAGTTTGGTCTGTGCATCGGCAATTTGGTAATGGCAACAACAAGAACCAATAGCACCCAATAATATCTAATGTGGTTTTTTATTTGAGGTGGGAAATCGTCAAATAGCTTTTCCCGTCCGGTGCAGCGAGAGGGAGAGTCAGACTTTTACTGACTAAAACCCACCTATGTTCTTTCAGTTGCTCTTTGCAATCAAGGGCCACGGTAATTCTCTTAGTAATATTATTACAGAGAGAATTACCGTGGCCCTCAAGCCATTGCTTGCACATCATAAGTAAAGAGTCGATATGAGGCAAGAAGCGATTGATTGAAAAATAGATGAATGATGAATTTGAAACCTTATCTCAATGAGATAAAGAATATTTTTGATGTTCAGTAGACTTAAAACTTCCATCTCATGAGGTAAATACAATATCAAGATCAACCTAATTAGAAATTACTTTTTACTTGATACATAACTCAATAAAACTAAAAATACAATTTTAGACCATTATTTGTTTTATTTATTACTAGTTCCAGTTTTTAATTAGAATGGGAATTCCTATACAGTAATTACTTTTATGAGTAATTCTTGCGGCATGTTTCTGTGACTAATTAAGGCATAATAGGCATGCCGTCAATGTTGTTGTTTTATTTTGAAATAAATAAATAGGTACTATATTTAGTAAGTGATTAGACGACCTACGTGAGTCATCCGATAGCGAACTATTTTTAGCAGAACCGCAATAGAATCCTTCGAGATAAATATACTTATTTACAACAGTTTTTGTTCATATAAAACTACTATACGAAGATTGTATGAAAAAATATATATGAACGAAAAGGGTAACGTGACGAAATGGACGATGAAACCGTGACGCGCCGAACTTGAGTAACATAGGACAAGAGCATTAAGATGATGGTGACAATGACCACAGTATGTAACAAATAAAACATTTTAAATCGAAGAGAGAGTAATATATAAAATCATAAAAACTTTTTAGAAAAAAAAAATAACCGACTTCACTAAAAAAAACACTAAAAGGATCAAAATAACTTTAATTTCGGATGTCGGTGTTTCTCGGTATTGTTTGTTTCTTATTTAACACCGACTTCCGAAATTAAAGTTATTTTGATCCTTTTAGTGTTTTTTTTAGTGAAGTCGGTTATTTTTTTTTTCTAAAAAGTTTTTATTTCACACTTTTTAGTTGCGATACACTTATAAACAGAGTGCCTATTTCTAATGACAATTCCAATTAACCCAAATACTGCTAGGTTACATTGTTTTATTATAAAGTTGCTGTGCCTACCTTCCTCCTTCCGGCTCCATCATCAGATCAGTTCGATAGTACCTTATAGCCAAAGAGCATCTCACGACAATTCTAATAAGCCCAAACACGGCTAGGATACATTGATTAATTACGGAGTTCCTGTGCCTACCTTCCGGCTCCATCATCAGATCAGTTCGATAGTACCTTATAGCCAAAGTGCATCTCATGACAATTCTAATGAGTCCAAACACGGCTAGGTTACATTGATTAATTACGGAGTTCCAGTGCCTACCTTCCGGCTCCATCATCATCATCAGATCACTTCGATGATACCATTTTCAACGTAACTATTCAGAATCATTCATTTATTTGTATTGTCATAGTCGCTTAACTATATCTTCAATGTGATATCTATTTGAGTATGAAGTTCCGTTGACCATTTCTGGTCTTCTTCATCAGTTCCACTTCATCAAATGTTACTTTTTGACTGTAAATGCTTAAGTTCTTGATGAAAATACTAAAATTACCATAGGGTTGCCTATAATTTTTGAGGAGTTCCCTCGATTCCTCATGGATTCCATCATCAGAACTGGATTTTGAAAAAAATGGGACCAATCTGGAAGCATATCCTATAAAGGGAAAAAAAAATTTTGCAAATCGGTCCATAAACGACGGAGTTCTGAGGTAACACACATAAAAAAAAAAAAAAAAAAAAAAAAAAAAAATGATGATAATAAAAAAAAAAAAAAAAAAAAAATACAACCGAATTGATAACCTCCTCCTTTTTTTTGAAGTCGGTTAAAAATATAAAATCTCAAAAAATATGAAATAATTTAAATAGCTATGAATGAGCTGAAAATCGGAAGCGTGTTGTCAAAAATACATTTTGAGAAAAAACAGAACCGACTTGCAAAAAGAGAAAAAATCAAATTTTTTTTTTTTTTTCAAAAAACGAATAAACAAAACTAGAAACCCTGGCTTCCGGATCATAGAACGCCACCTAATGTTCTGTAATTTCTTATCCTAACCCTATGGCAAAAAAAGACGTGAGTTTATGATCAAATAAAAATTGATGTATTCGTATGTAAGTATTTTCTTAGTTTACCTTGGACAAAAACGTCATAAAGAAACCTGGAATTATAATATAAGTCTTAAATCACCAAATCGCCTATGTAAAGTATGGTGTTCAGTATCAGATTGTGAGGTAAAAAAAAAATATTTTCGGTAATGTATTTACAGAATTATGCTCATTAAAACATAACTCTCTATCTTAGAGAAAAGTTAAAATCTGCTATTTTAATAACAAAACGACTTTTACCTTGTCTCTATGTTAATGAGATAGAATGATGGTTTTAATGAATATAGTGGTGTAAATACATATCGTTGAATTACCACTAATATAATTATTGCTAACATACCATCCGATACATAGCGTACCTCGGAAAGCACGTAAAAGCGTTGGTCCAAGTTGTCATTCTTAGATCTTTGACAGTCATTACAGGCAGTTAGACGCTAGAAAATTTGACCATCACTCTATCCAATGAGTTTCGAGTGGCCCAGTAACTGGGTTGTAGAGATCTGATAGGCAGTCGCTCCATGTCAAACACGGGTATTAAGCCGCATCCAGTTAGGCTGGAAGCCGACCCCAAGCTAGTTGGAAAAAGGCTAGGGAGATGGTGATACTTATTGCAAGAACCTTTCGAAAATTTAAATTTCCTGATCTCCTCTGGAGCATTCACCTTCAAAACTGGTATTGTAAACAGTACCACTTATTGCTTGAGTGTCCCAAATGTACATTCAGTGGCTATTTGTTAGGCCCAAACAGTATATTGAATGCCATTGCCATCTATAATGTTCATACTAGCTAAAGCACGTCCACTGCTAGACATAAGCCAAGTTTCACCATAATGACCGTTTCGTATCCAGTGGATTCCTGGTGCCTTCATGAGGTCATCAGTTAGATGAACCATCGACGCGAAAACCATAAAAAGAAGAATACTTACTGCGGATCATTCCTGTTAGGTCGTCTGTAGCACGGTGGGACTCTTTCCTCGTATTTATTCTTGGAGGCATTGTTACCGACCTCCTTCATTCTTTGCACTTGGGAGTCCTCCCAGCGGTCCAGTTTCAGGTGCTTGACTTTGCTGATGTGTGCCCCCATGCTGCGATGGATGCTGGCACATCGCATGCAGATGAATATACCGAGGTTGTATGAAGCCCAGTCTGGGTCTAGAAAAAAGTATAATAAATTATTGAATAGATCGTCACACAAGTGGGTGCCTAAAAAGCGCTGGCGTGGCGTGACGAATTGGACTCATTCTTGTCAAATTGCCCGGGAAAGATAGGAAATGATGTAGGCTCCAAGAATATAGGCAGGCCTTTGACTAGCAGCAGGCAAAGTACCTAAGTTAAAAAAAAATACTATACCTACTTGCAAAATGTTGTCCTTAAATATATGTCAATGATATTTATTTACAACCTTTTAAGGAGTTGCTGCTACAAGATATTACGGGAACAGATAAGATAAATGTTAATTTATTACATAATATAAACAGCTATGCATTTATTTTGTTCTGTACGGTCAGCAACGAAAGTCGATTGACACTGTTATACAATATTGTATTTCACAAAGGCGGGTTAATCCTGGATATGTGTGTAACTGTCGAGACACGTGCACATTAATATTGTTTCTGTACGCGTATGTTAATTTCTATGACACCTAGCACAGCAAGCTTATGCACACACAAACTCAGCGACACCCATACATGCATATTTGATATAAATTAACCGACTGATTTTCAGCATATTTTTTGGTCTATATTAAAATTTATAAATTATGTGTTAGAGCACATTTTATTGTAAACATTTACTCGACAATGGTACCATAAAAATCTAGAGTGAACAATACAAAGAAAGGAAAACTTTCTCATTAAGATTGAATACTTATTTCTACAAATGAATCCCAACAATAGGCCACATAAAATACTGTTTTACAGACCAATCATCACCATCATCGAATACCAATAGTAAAAGTATAAACTATTTAGATATAAGGAAAACATTGAAATAAACTACGGTTTACATGAAAACAGCTCAAACAGTTTCACATTGTTTGTCTGTTTGTAAACGTCAACGGCGCCGGGTGAACGACTTTCACCGTAACAGTTCTTATAGGTAAACAAACAAGGTATACATTTGTGTTTATGTATTGACTACGTAGGAGCGAGTAGGTATCACCAACATTCTCTTTATTTGTGTAAAAATCTGTAATTCACAAGCAGACAGCGCTTAGCATCTAGCCGCTGAGACCCTACCATGAGCTCGAAAAACTGCTTACAATGCGTTCCAAATAAGAATAGGATCGATTGCCAGGTAGTGACGTCACGTTATACTGGCAAATCGAAGAATTATTATGGTGAGCAAAACAAGAAATTTTTAAAATTTAATTTATTTACGAACTACTATTACGAATTTATTCTTATTTGGAACGCATTGTATTTTGGTCAGATTTGTAAACGCGTCCTTAACGCGATCTATTTAACGACCTATACTGAACTGTTAAAGGGATGGAGCTATAGGGTGTACAGGACCATCCCTCTTTCTCGCTCCCGTATCTGACATTTTACGTCGTCATCGTAATAGTAAAGCGATCTGCAAAAGAGTTGATAGCGAGAGTAAAGCACTATTTCAGAAAAGAATCCCCTAAAACCGTTTAATGGGGGACGAAAGTTTGTGTGGAAGTTAATCATTTTTCTGATGGTCCCAAGTTATATTCTCAGAAGTTCTCAACTGCTGAGAATCGTATTCTCAACACTTGTGCAGAGTTTGCAATTTCAATGTTTACCTACGTATATTTGTATTTATAGAAATGACGTCCCATAAATTGAATAGCTATCGTTGCGATTTCAGAGGGAAATGATGTTTACACCATTGTGGTAGATTTACGATTTATATTTGTAGCAAATTTTTTGGTTATCAACACAACATACGTAAGTACCACGCCGATACGATAAGGATTCTGAAAATCGTCACCATAGATTAGGCTGAATGACGTAGTTGTGTGCATAACAGCATAACAAGCTACAATAAATGTTGAAGCCAACACACAAGATATGCACTCGAAACGTACTAGGTACCTATTTGATACCGACTAGGACCTTTTTTTTGAATTGGGACATCATTAAATAAGTCGTCTCGCTCCGGGTGGAGCCAGAAGGAGTGTCACACTTTTATTGACTAAAAACCACTTGTTCCTTCAGTTGCCCTTTGCGTTCCAGGGCCGCAGTGACTCTTTCGAACAATTCCGAAGCCCTAGCATACACCAGACTTACCCTTTTATCGATACCTATTTATAGGTAAATAAGTTCGTCATTATCCACTGCGACATTTGCCAATAACTATATGCGCATAGTCACCTATGAATGAATTGATTACGTGTCGCGCACCTCTCTCTGCGAAGTCCCCACCACTAAAACCGTACTTCGCGATGGTCGAACTTTAAATAGAACTTGGTCCCCGCAAAGTTGCCGAGTGTGGGCGCTATAAAACTTAATCTATCGATTGTTAATTGTTGAAAAGCTCTTTTTTGTGGAATTATGCGTTTCCACGTTTTAGTTTCGCATCACATCACATCCGTGTTTATAAGCATACACCACACACCGACACGACGTCACACGGCCGTACGCACACATCCATGGCTGGCCTCTGCGCCACTCGTAAATAACATAACGCTATGTCACAAGACTTGGGATACCTGTTAGATACGAATCACCTTTGTTTCATACATGTAATTAACGTTTGCCGTTGAAAAATTACCCATTTAACAGGTAAGCACCTACTTTACCCTTCAAAGGGGAGAAGCGTAAAGATCTTTCCATGCTATCTATTTACAGCACATGGACTTGTCTCAAAGTCTCAACGCTCATTAATCAATCAAGGTTATCGTTATATTACTTTAAAAGTAATAAACCTCATATTTATGTAAAAATAAGCGCATATCTACTTGCTTAGCGTTACTTTAGTATATTTTTTGTAACTGTTTTTGTTGTATAAATAAATATAACACTTCGAGAGCGCACAATATCAACTGCTAATTAGTGAATAACTTAATTTAAAGTAATTTAATTATACTCTAAATAAAATTCGTCTCATAATTAGTTTGTTTTGTTTCGTTTCAACCACCCGCAGAATTAGTCATTGGCCAAACATTAATATTCCCCTTCGGTCTAATTCGAATTCTGCTAAAACCGGTCTCTATAATTAGGTATTTAATATTTAAAATGGAGCCCCTTCTTCAAGTACCAAGTAAAATTAAAAATGTTGCGTTTCGTATTTCCATGATTTTTAGTACACAGTAAAATATATTTTTCAGACGACAATGTTCAGTTGAATTGAGCTATACATATGAAAACCATATTATCAAGGGCGGATCCAGGGGGGGGGTCATGGGGGTCATGACCCCCCCCTGGGCTGGGTCCAGGACCTAGGTGGACCACTGACTAAAATTGTTAAACATAATGTTTTTATGTAATTTTTTGTCACAATATAGATTTTATGTATGCACTTTCAATATTTAATTAATTTAAGAGCGGCCAACACGAGGTACATTTTCTTTCTCCAGATATTTTGGATACACAGATATCTTGTGGATATTATCTAGGCTTCTATAAAAATCAAAACATAAACTTGTGTAAAACTAATCTACTAAAGACCTCTGAAAATCTGCTATTTTACGTGAATTTTGGTCCTTCATAATGTACGCTTTTTTAATATATAAAAATATAAAAAGTACATCTATGGAAGCCATTTTCGTGCGATGATTTTCTATGATTTTAATTGTGTCCTAAAACCTGATGAGTCATTTGATCGACTTCAAATTGCTTTTATGGATGAAAGACCTCCAAAAGCAACCATCTACCGCTGGTATAGCGAGTTCAAGCGCGGTCGCCTTACTTTGGGGGATGAACAAAGAAGTGGTCGTCCTACGACAGCTGTCACGGAAGAAAGTGTGCTGGCAGTAAAAAAAAAATATTCAAGAAAACAGACGGGTTATATACGAAGAGATTCAGCATACACTGCAGACTGGTTCGGGAAGTGTTCACAAGATTCTACACGAGCACCTTCGTGTGAGGAGGATAGTATGCCGCTGGGTGTCGCACAACCTCACCGAAGCTCAGAAGCAAGCCCGTGTGGAGTGGTGCCGTGATATGATTCAAAAATTTGAAACGGCTCGTCTCGGCGCGTTTACGACATTGTGACAGGTGACGAATCCAGTATTTATTAATACGATCCAGAAAAAAAGCGTCAGTTGACAATTTGGCGGTTTCAAAACGAAACAGAAACAGCGCAGGGAAAATTTTGATCACTAGTTTCTTCACTTTGACGAGGTAACTGATTTCAATTCCATTACGAGACCAAAGCAGCATCAACGCGGAATGGTATACCACAAAATGCCTGCCAGAAGTTTTGTCTGCAATGTGCAACAAGTGACCGAATACCGGGCTCCGCAGGGTACTGCTTCACCATGACAACGCGCCCGCGCACTTAGCGCTCAAAACGAGGGACTTCCTGGACACCGCATCGGTCAGAGTCTTGGGGCACCCTCCTTATAGTCCTGATCTGGCACCGTGTGACTTCTTTTTATTCCCTAAAATAAAAAATCTGCCGAAAGGGATACAGTTTTCATCGCCGGAAGACGCGCTAGCAGCGTTCAAGAAGGCCGTGTAAGAGGTGTCTGCAGCGGACTGGAAAAAATGTTTCGAAAATTGTTTCAGACGCATGAAACTTTGTATAAAGGCTAGTGGAGAGTTCTTTGAAAAGATTTAATAAAAATATTTTATCAATAGAAGTTTTCTGACCTTAATTTAAATTGTGATTTTGAGACATATCCTAATATAAGATTTTTTTATGTATTATGGCTACACTACATGTTAGTGTAGCGACAGCGGGAAGATCTCGTTACGAAAAATCAAATTATGACTAGAAGCTTCAATGGTCGAATGTCTAACCGGACTGGCACTTCTTCACATAAAAACGTAGAGAGTCGTACGTTCTTAGCGTGTCGCTGGTAAAACTAATAAAATTCCTTGCCTGGTCCAGTATTCGGCCACGGCAATGTCGTCCACTGATACTGTCATAAGATCCCTACATGAACAGGTAACAGGGCACGTCATGCAGGATAGAAGGTGGGACATGGTCTGTGGAGAGACACTGCACAAATACTGAAGGTCAGAACCGTTCAGGAACCCCCATCTGTGGAGATTGTCTTTGCTGCGCTCAACCTGCATGCGGAGTCTGTTTAGAGTTTTCCAGATTGGCCATGGCAACTCGTGTCCAGGAGAGAGCATCACTCCCATCTCAAAGTAAAGCTATATGGTATTACTTTGAGATGGGCTCCCACTTACGACAAAACTTTTACGACTTTTAACTTCTCAGGGGCACCGAGCTGTAATAGTGCATAGAATGGCGAGGGTTCTTTCTATGCGGCTAGCCACGGTCCTGCGAATTTCTAATGGTGCAATGCCGATTAGTGGATACAGCATTCGTACCGGAGTCGGCATAAGGCAAACAGTGGCAATTTGGCACGTCTCATTAAGTGCTGTCCACTATGTTACGAGTAGGCGGAGCGGCTCCTTACTGGACAGGCATATTCACCAGCGGAGAAGCGGACCGCCATTCCAGCTGTTCGCAGAACTTGGGGAGACGCCCCCCATCTAGTGGATGTTATGCGAAATAGCAGGTTGTTTCTCGTATGCACCTTCCGCTTAACGTTCTCTCAATTCTTTCTGTAGTTGAGAGACCTATCCAGAGTGATGAAGAGATATCTTGTATGGGGGTTATGAATGATTGGTACCTCCTGCCATGAGATATTGAGCATTCAACCCGCTTGTCTGTTACAAAGGTGAAAGACGCACATTTTTGAGGGATTTGCTTTAAATGCATTAGCAGTATAATACTGGCTAAGATCTGAGAGACTCTGTGGTAAGGTTGGCCTCAATCTCCTCAAAATCAGTGGCTTGGCAAGTTAATGCTAGTTCATCTGCACACAGAAAGCGGGTTGTGTTAGGGCTCACCGGTTGGTCACGAATAGTACCTTGTGGCAGTCCATTTTTTTGAGTTCGCCACTTGCTTTTCTCATTACCATTGAAGTAGATGGAGTGATAACGCATTTCGGGAGACGTAAAAGAAAAATTGATTTTGTTATTTAAATATAGGTATTTTTAAGCACAGTACATACATCGATAAAATAGTAGGTATTTTATTGATGTACATATGTATTTTTACCAGTATCTATTATTATCCCTCTTTGTCTAACGGTCGAACGGTTAACATTGTGTACAACTTTGCTCTTTGCTTAAATACGAAAAAAAAATAGATATGGACTTAATTTTCAAATAAAACTAATATAAGTGATATAACATTCATCTCATAAGTGTAATTCATCTGAAAGAGTATCAAAAAGTGCATAATTGGAAAGATTTTTGATGTGAACTGTTAAAAAATTTAAATCACGATTGATCAAATGGTGGGTGAGTGAAAAGACATTTTACGCCCGGTGCACGCTACTCTCGCGGTTACTCAACGCGCATAAGTAACATATCAGTGTGCGCCTACGCTCGGTGACGTATGCGAGCGCTCGCACCAAAGATTAACTAATGAAGACGGCGCATTATTTTCTACCTAATTTACACTGCTTCTGAGAGGACAACGTTAGTTTCGTTTTTGTGTTTGTTTTTTTGTCTCTGATATTTTTGATTTACAATGGCTAGTAAAGATGAGTCAACACCAAACCGTACGGTGTCTAAAAACAGAGGCAACAAGAGACATGCTAGTGGATCTCCTCCACCGGCTTCACCGCCTTCGCCCTTGGGTATTAAAGAGGATATGCGCTCCATTATTCAGGAGATAATTAAGACGGAATTCAACGATATGTTGACCCAATTTAATAAAAACTTGATCAGCACGATGAACAATGAATTAGAAACTATTAATGCAGAAATGAAGGAGATGGCTAAATCAATGCAATTCATCAATCTAAGCAGTTTGAAGACTTTGAGAGGAATCAGAAGATATCCAACGAGACTATACAGAGGTTGAAATCGGAAAATTCGGAACTGAAGATCACTATGGCTAATCTTAGTGAACGAATTAATAACTTAGAACAGCAATCTCGATCAAATAACATTGAGGTGCAATGTATGCCCGAAAAAAATAACGAAAATTTATACTCTATCGTCAAGCAACTTGGGAAAGTGGTCAATTGTGACATTCAAGAAAAAGACATATTGAATTGTGCGCGAATTGCTAAAACTAATTCAGCTGGCACCCGTCCTAAATCAATAGTCATTCAATTGACGTCACCTAGATTGCGCGACCAACTCTTAGCGTCAGTTATTAAGTACAACCAAAATAACCGAGACAATAAACTGAACTGTGGCCATCTCGGATTTGCCGGTCAAAAGTCTCCTGTTTACGTTGTGGAACATCTTTCCCCCACCAACAGAGCTCTTCATGCAGCGACTAGGATCAAGGCTAAGGAAATGAACTATAAATACGTTTGGGTCAGAAACAGTAAAATATTTGCAAGAAAAGCCGACGGCGCAGAATACATACTTATCAAAAACATGAATAGTTTAAGTAAAATGGTTTAAAATTATCATATTCACTTGGAATGCATGCCTACCTATTTTTATTTAAAATTCAACGATTTAACAATCTATTACCAGAATTGTAGAGGTTTGAGAACTAAAACTAACGCTTTTTACTGTAACCTTTGTTGTATGGATTATGATGTATTTATTTTGACTGAAACCTGGCTAAATAGCAGTGTGCTTAGCAGCGAACTATTTGATGATAGGTATGTTGTCTACAGAAGAGATAGGGAAACAACGGGCTTCCATCCTAGTAAAGATGGTGGCGGGGTTTTAATTGCTGTGTCAACAAAAATCAATTCTAAACAGATTGACTCATGGCAAAGTAAATGTGAGGATCTTTGGGTCACTATTGATATTTCGACTACACAGAAATCACGACAACTAGCACTCTGCGCAGTTTATCTTCCTCCGCCTGTATGTCTTCCCTCAATTGATTGTTTTATCGAACACTGTAACAAAGTGTTTGAGACAACTGATATTCCCATTTGCCTAGCCGGAGATTTCAATTTGGGTAAAATAGTCTGGGACCCTGGTGCCCCTAATAACTCACTTCCCAGTACTTGTTTAAGGTTATTGGAATTTATGAATGTGAGTAGACTTACTCAGCATAATTTAGTTAAAAACTGTTCGGAGCGTATTTTGGATCTAGTCTTGTCCACAATACCTTCTTGCACCGTTAGCGAATCCAGTTGCTCTCTGACCAATGTTGATAAACTACATCCTCCGCTTGATATTACACTATCATTATCAAAAGAATCTAATCTGCCATACAATAGGCGTAATCAGAGAAAAAACTTTTATAAGGCTGACTATAATAGCATTAGAACCTTTATAAACGAGCATGACTGGTTCCAACAGTTTGCGTGTGGTAGTGATGTGGATAGTATGTTAGAAGAGTTCTATGAAGTACTAAACACGGCAATCGACAAATTCGTCCCTAATTGTAAGTCAATGACCTGCCGCTACCCCCCCTGGTTTAATAAATCAATTATAAGGACACTTAAAGAGAAAAATAAGATGAGGTTGCGCTTTAAAAAATATAAAAATCCTTTGGATAGATTAGAGCTAAACTTAATCACAAAGCGTTGCCAAAACCTAACTAAAAATCTGTACAACACTTATATGGAAAAATTGGAATCAGAAATTAAAGATAACCCCAAACTATTCTGGACTCATTTAAAGGCTAAACGTGGTGGGTCTAGTGCCTATCCGCTAATAATGACCGACGGACGGACTACTACATCAGATGGCGCAACTATCTGTGATCTCTTTGGAAACTATTTCGCATCAGTTTACACCACTGATCATGACACGAAATTTAATAGTGACTCAAATTCTCCTCATTCAATAGATGTTAATAGCCAATGCTTAACAATCCCTGAGCTAGATAGCAATACCCTGCTCAGAAAGCTACAATCTGTTAATATCAGAAAAGGTGCCGGTCCTGACGGAATCCCACCATTACTTATTTCTGCCTGCGCAACGGCCTTGGTTGCCCCACTTCTTGAAATATACAGGGTGTCGTTGGCTACCGGAACCTTCCCCACCGAATGGAAAAAGGCTAAAGTTGTTCCTGTACATAAGTCGGACAAAAAAGACACCATATCCAATTATCGACCCATTGCTATTCTCTCCACCTTTGCCAAGATATTTGAGTCAATAATCTGTCCTCACATCCAACGTCACTTCAGGCTTTATCTTAGTGATCGCCAGCACGGCTTTGTTACTGCTAGGTCGACTACTACAAATTTGATGTCCTTCTCTGAGTCCTTAATAGAATCTGTGGACGCAAATAAACAATTTGATGTGCTGTATACTGATTTCAGCAAAGCCTTCGATAAAATTTCTCACTCTATACTACTTCATAAACTAGCAATGTACGGTGTTACTGGACCCTTGCTGAATTGGCTGAGTTCCTATCTGTCTAAGCGTGAATTTTATGTCGTGGTCAACGGTTTTAGATCTGTCGACAATTATTATATGACTTCGGGTGCTCCGCAAGGATCGCATCTTGCTCCCATACTATTTATCATCTTTATTAATGACCTTCCCAACTGCTTTTACTTCTCTGAGTGCTTCTTGTATGCTGATGATTTAAAGTTTGCAAGAATAATCGAATCATCTAGTGATGTCGCACTTTTACAAGATGATTTGAATAGGGTTGTTGAATGGTGCAATAAAAACAAAATGGAATTGAACTTAAAAAAATGTTACCACCTGTCGTTCTCAAGGAAGGCCCATCCTATATACTCAGAGTATCTAATAGATAAAACAAAAGTGCAACAAGTGGACACTATTAGAGATCTGGGGGTATTGTTTGATAAAAAAATTACTTTTGTCCCTCACATCGAAAATATTATTAAAAAAGCATCCAAAATGTTGGGGTTTGTACTAAGAAACACAAAGAGTTTCAAACTGGTTGGCACTAAAATAATGCTTTACAATAGTCTTGTGCGCAGTGTCTTAGAATATTGTAGTGTAGTATGGAGACCACACTACGCCACACATAAATTACTTTTAGAAAGAATCCAAAAGCGATTCCTGTGGCACCTTTCTTTTTCGAAAGGGAAATGCAAACAGATGCCTTCATACAATTCTCGCTTGAAATACTTTAGGATGCACTCGTTGTCAACTCGAAGAGATGTAATTGACGCCCTGTTACTCTATAAACTCTTGAGACATAAAATAGACTGCCCTAACCTACTGACTCTAATAAAGTTTCGTGCTCCATCTCGATATCCGCGGAATCCCATCACTCCACTACACCCACCCTTACGCAGAACGGTTTTGGGTGCTAACTCTCCGATTCCGCGCCTATGTAGAATGCTTAACAGTGTCAGTGATCTTATAGATATACACCACGACAATTTTAATAAATTTTACAAAATAATTCTCGAGCATTATTCTGGTATTCAGTAATCATTGTTTAAATTCAATTTAATTTACTTTATTTCTAATTTAATTTATTTTAATTGTAATTTAATCCATATTAATATTGATCGTAATTTAATTAATTATATTTTAATCGTAATTCAATTCATTTTATTTTAATTGTAATCTAATTTTTATTTAATTCATTTCCATTTAATTTGTTTTGTTTTAATTGCAATTAAATCCATTTTAATTAAATGTATTCTGGTTGAAATTTTTATTCAATTTATTATCTATCAATATGCTATGAATTACTCTAATGAATTGATGTTGTGTCAGAACTTAATTTAATTTATTAATCAATTTATTTTTAATTTTATCTGTTATGTTGTAATATAATTTTATTTATTAATCTTCCATTTTTTAACTTATTGTAAATAGTAACTGTTACCTATTCTGTATTGTTTTAAGCATACTTAACATTAATTACATAATTTTGTAAAACCGAATATAGTGCATGTGGTGTCAGCCTATTATTAATTGCTACACTAATGGATGTCAGTTTCGTTTTAGTATAATATAAATGTATTGTGTAAGCAGTTGTTGGCTGACCAAATAAATAAATAAATAAATAAATAAATTATCAAATTTAAATCATAACTTCTTATGACTTGACCATGACGTGACGTGACCCTCCCCTGGCGCCAAAGCTGGATCCGCCCTTGCATATTATAACGTTGAGAAGTGGTGTAACAATGGCGTTATTCTATACAATTAAAATAACCATTCCCTACTTATATAGCCGTGTGATCAAATGTGACGATTCCTCGTTTATTTTTTTTCAAATCAATTAAAAATCTCACGGAACTTTCTTTGTTTCGAATTAAAAAAACTCAAAGTATTTTTTACATAAAATTTGAATACCAGTCTAGTTATGTTATTGCATAAGGTACATAAACACTAAGTTATTAAAACTAGCGAATTACTAGATCAAACGTAGAATGAATATCCCCTGTCGACAGGCTAGTAGTAATACTTTATTAACATGCGTTACTAAAACCGCTGAGACCGAGTAGGATTTCCATGGTTAAATGGATTTCATGAATTTTGTTATCTAACGAAGAAGTCAGTAAACAAAAAAGTGTAAATGAAGTGTGAATCAAATTCATAAGCTTGATCTTGTTAATTTATGGTGCTTACATAGCATTATGACAATATGTTGAGAGCTAGTAAAGTATTTCTGAGGTTGAGACAGTAACTTACATAGGTCAAACCTTGATAATTTGAAAGCCTCAAAAACAGTTTGTTCCCTTCCGTTAAGTCCCAAAACAAAAAGAGTATTTATTTTACAACCTTTATAACTTGAACAGTTGAAATGTATTATCTCTTTATCTAGAAAACAAAAGTTACCGATTTTAAGAATTTACTAACAATGCACACCATTCTTTCTTTGAAAACAATTTAGGAGTATACAACAAATAGGATTACCAATTCTAAGAAATGTTAATGAAAATAACTAACAATAACGCGTGCTTGCCTGCTTTGTCAGGTGTTTAATTTGGTTACTTATTATTACATATAAATATGTTTGTTACCTCTGTAACTTTTATTTTTATTTGTTTCATTTCTCTAACCAAAAATTAGTTAGAATGAATCTTTATAATATAACCACAAATCGAATCAAAATCTGCCTAAGTTGATAGGTACCTCACCTACTTATAACCCGAATTTTTGGCGTCTCCCTTAAAGTTCTACATATAGAGGTTTTACTGTAATTTCAGCATGACGTATAAATATTACAAGGATTAAACCCCAAGCGAACGCCGGCGTTCGCTCGCTCATTGTCTTTCTATTGTCTATAATTACGGTACTCAAATAGATTTTCACTTCAGAGTTAGTTTCGGGGTTTCTTCTCAAAGAACTCAGCTAGGAAATACCGATCTCAACCATTTCATGACCTTTTTTGGTTGATAAATGATAAATGATATTTATTTTGTAAATAGGTTTAAAAAAACACTTTTACACGTCAATAAACGTTGACGTGTAAGTGTTATTTTTGACCAATTTATGCTACTTAAGTACATGTTATTTTTCAGTCATTTAGACTTTGGAAGCTCTTTTATTTTTTTTAATTAGCAGCTGTAGGTAAATAAGTTGAAATAAAATTATCTAGGAATTACAGCATACAATGTAACAATTGTTTAAATATTCCATTTTTCTTTTAATACTGCGTTAAATAGTTTTATCTTGATTAAAAAAACTCAATGATTATCAACTTTTTTGGGTTTAGTTACCTACCTATGTCTATATGGTTTAGGTTTCTTGCTAGGCTTGCACAAGGTTTCCTTTTATGATGTAGGCGAGCACTAAACGGAGATTTAAAAAAAAAATCCTAAGGGTTTGAAACGGGGGTAAAAAAAAATTGTATTAAGTAGTGATGTAACGAATGTTAGATTTCTCACATTTGTGAATGCGAATATTCAAATTCAATATTCGCAAATGCGAATGCCAATGCGAATGTTGACTTTCTCAAACAAAGTGCGCGCAAAATATCATACAGGATTGATCATTTCGTGTCAGCCAAGTTTATAAAAACCGAACAGCAGAACCGTTGCAGACTGATTGAACGAAGCTAATCAACAACTTTAAGTTCATTCGGAAAGATTTGTTATGATTTGACGTTAGTTAGTATTATTGTATTTGTTATATTTACATAAGTGATATAAAAATATAACTATGATTTTAAACTTCGCTCACATATTGTTTCACAATTTTTGACACTGAAAATTTAAGTTGAGTAACTCTTTTTAGTTAAGCTTTGTCACATGGTACCTGTTCAGGTGTCACAAGGAAAGCTCCACAAGCACACAGGTATTCAAAGCACATGAGATGCTACTGAGAACCTAAGGTTTCATTTCATTTCATCCATGTGAAAATAAGTCGTCTAATCGCTCTGGGATCTTGGAGTAAATGTGAAATGCAAGTTGTGTGATAGAAAAATATCAAAGTAAATATAAAATTGTAAAATCATATCAATTATAGGTACTTATTGTCATTCTATATCCATTCAATCAATATATTATTGCCTTTTTGTTTGTCAAAAACATTCGCCAAACATTCGCATGTTTCTTGCGAATACGAATGTCAAAAAATGAGCGAATATTTGCGAATGCGAATATTCGTTACATCACTAGTTTGTACATGGAGAAACCTATTTTTACGCGGGCGAAGCTGCTGGCAGAAGCTAGTGATACAAACAAATTCATTGTATTAAATCAATCAACACTTTTTTATTTAGGTATATTTTAATCTGATATTTTTAAATGTAAATATTTTCTTGATACAAATAAGGTAATATAAGTTTACAGTGATAACACTTTCGTTGCTGACTGTACTTACTTTTTTTTTTAATAAAACAGATGTCATAAAAATATGTCTAGGCCTGAACTAAAATTAACCATACACCTACCTAGTCAATATAAAGAAATTATCAAAACTACCCAAAATGTGCAAAATAGTTCATTTTCACCATCGTAAAAATCCTATACGAGCTCAGAGCGAATTTATGAGCACGACTAATGGGGTT
The DNA here is from genome assembly GCA_905147345.3 of Mythimna impura. Classification (NCBI taxonomy): domain Eukaryota; kingdom Metazoa; phylum Arthropoda; class Insecta; order Lepidoptera; family Noctuidae; genus Mythimna; species Mythimna impura. Next base: position 11,667,048 of record LR990357.1, on the reverse strand, counting down.
TGGGCACTACGCCGCGCAGTATAGACAGACATTGAAATATAAAATTAGGTCACACTCACACGGACGCCAACGTCACATCCTAATTTCTTAGGATACATTTATAGGTAACACCATAACGTTAAACAAATGATGAGGTACAGGGAAATACGATAAATAGTTGGTACGAAATCAAGGAAAAGTTGTGCAAAAATCGGAGAAATTATAGCATTGTATGTCAAGGATACGATACCTAGGGCAGAACCTATGACTCATTAGGTATGCTATAACCACTACCTATGTGTCTACATAAGTATTTAGGTATTTTTAAGCATACGTCTGTGTGCATAAGTAGATATAGCACCATGTTATGTTTATTTCATAATGAAAACAATTGCTTGCAGATAACTTAATAAGTACCTACTTCTGTCTTATTAATTTGACTCTTGTCAGTTTGTGCACCAAAGATCAGTAATATCACTGCAATAATTATAATCTCAGGCAGAAAATGTTTTGTTTTTATTTCTTAACAAACAACTAACCCAAAGTGAATGAAGTATTTTGCGAAATAAAACGAATGCTGCCTGAAATTTGGTGGTCACATGAAATTAATTTTCAATTAACATTGGTACATTTCATACGTGTGTGATAGACATAATCGCACAAACATCACTGATGTATCATTACTACTGACTTATCTGCATGTAAAATGTGCTGGTCGATGATTTGTTTTCATTGAATGCATTTTACGTCGAGGTCACTGAACTCCAAAGCATGGACGCATTTACGCCCCCCGCCTATTCGCCACCCCATGAAAATACCACGCACAAGGAAAACACTATCACTAAAATTGTTAAGAATCACTAATAACAACATACCCGGATTTCCACAATCGGCACAAACATTATTTCCACTTTTCTTTTGCAACTCCTGTAACAATTTCTGGTTATGATCTACCATCGTGGAACTTTTGCATCAATAATGAAGACATACACGCTAGCGTACGTCGCCGCTCGAAAGTCGAACGCCTCGGACGAACGCGTTCTCTGCCACTGGCCACTGCGCGAGGGAGCGAGCGAGACTTCGACCGACGCGCGGCGAATCGGTTCAACAAACGCCATTTCGTAGGTGAGGAATGCCATTGCATTCACACACATTTACGTTCGGTTAGCATGAATGAGATAGAAAGAGATGTCTAGTTTCGGTATATGAATGAAACCAGTGTGTAGTGGATGGTAGTGGATACTCGTAAAATCCATTTGTGTGTGTATAGCGTAGTAGGTACGTGATGCCATCATGCGACGTGAATACAAGCAAGCGCCCGTCTCGCGTAAATACGTGTAAATACTGGGTAGGCACCTAGGTAATACAAGTCTGTCTATAAATTACTCTTCGCATAACTAAATAGGAAGGTACGATACGGTACTCGTAACGTAGCCGTGTCATTACTTTGGTCGATCATTGCTTTGCGAATCAGCCAGATAACATTGGCAATTAAATGTGCTTATTTTCTTTTAACCAATTTTTAGAATAGATAGGTACCTATACGTACCATTCATAAACGATTATGTGAATGGCTAGATAGGCATGCCGCTTCATTTCCGGTCGCGTCACGTTGAGTAGGTAGGTATATTGTCTGTCGTGTCTATTTTTTTTTTCAGTACCGTGTTAATAACGTTTTAAAATTCAGTCGATGATGATGCAGGTGGTTTATAATTATGTACTTAATTACATTATATATTAATAGGTAATATACATATAACCTATTTTTTTTAAAGTTTTTTTAATTAAGTTCATTTACCAATTAGGTTCAAAGGCCTGGCAACTTGATTTGAAAACTTGCGTTTTGTAAATTATTACGTAAAAATAACAGGAAATCTAGAAGCGAAAATAGAGAGGGGTCGTAGGTACCTATAGAGATACATAGGTAGGTACCTATACTATGAGAACCTCTTGTGTAGGGTAACCTGCTACAGGCATTAGGTACCTACCACCAGATTAGATTTAACACACTACTTTTCTCTTGTAGGAAGTATATTAGGTACCTAATATGTGCTAGGGAGAATCGGGAAATTGATTTAAATAGGTAGCTAGTGCGATTAAAATTCGAATTCGTTCGCTAATATTAATTAAATAGATAGTTTGGCCCTCTTCTAAGAAGTGGTTACCTTTGAGCAAACATAACATAACAAATGAATTATTATATTACCTACATAATTATACAGTAACTACATACTACTTAGGTAAAGGTAGTAGAAACGCCAAAAACGTAAGAGTCGTGTGAATGAAAGCTAGATGAGCAGTATAATTTAATTAATATATTGTATAATTAATAATTTAATTTAATGAGATGAAATAAAAATAAAAACTAATAAAATGAGTTATCTAACAGATATTTTAAAACTTTTTGTTAAATATCCTTTTATTTAAAATGAGCTCTAAAGACTATTATTCCGAAATACATAAAAAAAATTAAAAAATGATTATGTCATTGTGCCGTTTTTTGGGTTGCCAAGTTGGGGTTTTCCCCAAAAAGTATGAATTAAAAGTATGGATTTTTTTATGAATGTTTAATCAGTTTAGCTAGTATGGAAATGGAAATCCCAGAAAACATAATAACAACATTATGATTTATTTAGTAATGCAGTAAGGTAAATATTTTCCAAATTACATAATATTATACTTGTGATGTTTGTTAAATCGAACAATAATTAAATTAATTAATTTTAATTTTATTTTTCGTTAATAATTTTCATTCGAAGGTTTGTTAACTAGTTCTAGGCTATAGGTGAAGGTGTATAAAGCCCTATTTTTGATATTGTTTTTTGGTTTTACCTCTAGGTTAAAAATACTTTCAAAATTAGGAACAGCTTTCTTTAGTATAATATTACGTTCCTGGTGTTGATTGATTTTTCCTATGCGTCGTGCATCAGGATTTTTTCTGCGGTCGCGGCTTCGTCGATTGATACTTCAGCTTCACTAAGGCAAAATTTACCAGCTATGGGCCATTACACTGTATCGAACGGTTTATATGTGAAATGGTTTGTATGTTATCGACCTCAGTTCTGAGCAGTTTCATTGCAGTCACAGCTCCAAAAGACGTGCACTAAATTAAATATTTTCATAGTTTATTGTAGTTCCAGCTCCAAGTTACGCGTATTAAGTTAGATTAGGTATCTTCATAGTTTAAATTTTTTTTTTATTACTGACTTAACCTTTTGACGTGCGTAATTAGAGACACAATAGTAAGACAATGGCTTGCGGGCGCCGGCTACCGCCTGAGCGTTAATGAATTGAGTATTTTTATTTGTTAAATAAATAAAATCAATCATATTCCTACTCTATGTACTGCTTCTGATACTTTGAAGGTAATTTTGCTACTTTTCATTTTTGGGAGATTTATTAATCATTTGGTAACACTTAAACGTTATGTCAAAATATCGATAAAGCGTTTGCTCGTTTGGATTCGCTTTCGTTGTAATAATTTAACAATTTTAATAATATCTTTAAGTAAGAAATTACAAATTCAATTTTAGGTCTCGAAAAAATCAGCAAATATGGGTCGCAGATCAATAAATACCACTAAAAGTGGTAAATATATGAATCCCACCGACCAAGCAAGTGAGTATTGGTTATGTTTTACTATGTTTCAGGCGCACCGGGATATATGTAATATTATTAGTTTAAACTGTTCTAATTCCTTAATAAGCAGCCCAAAACAACGGCTAAACTCTGTTTATATTAATTGAATAATGAATCCTTAGTAATGACTTACAAAATAAAAATCTACATTATTATGACAACCAAATAAAGCTTTCCATTTTAACCCCTTTGGTATTTAGATTGTTAATTATAGGTATATAATGCAGGCAATGTAAATTGTCAACACTGACAATGCATGATTTGATATAGGCTCTTGTTCATGTCTTCATACACAATATTCTCATGAAAATGATGTGTGAGAATTCAAATTGTATGGAGATTCCTAGAATACCATTGCATTCCCTTCGTAAAAGAACAATAGAAGACACGGAGTAATTCGGCTGTCTTCAAAACTCGTTTAAATTGATCTTATAATATACATAATTAATACAAAATACCTTTAAAAAATAGGAAAAGAAGCAAGGAAAAAAGAATTGAAAAAGAACAAACGGCAAAGACAGATGGTGAGGGCTGCAGTACTTAAGATGAAAGATCCTACACAGATCTTGGAGGAGCTTCAAAAAATTGATGAAATGGGTAAGCAACCAGTAACAGAAATTGGTTAATCTTTAGGCAACAAGGCACAGGTAGGTATCAATATAGTGTGATAGGTACTAAGGGCCTTATTTAAAAACTAGTTACCATAGGCTTATAAAAATCTAAAAGTAAAAATTATATTCAGATCGCAGATTCTTTGTTGGAAAAATGAACCTTAGCATTCAATCAATTACCATAGGGACCCGGCAGGGGACCATGGGTTGGCTTCCGAAAGGGAAACCTGGGGACCTGGAACACAAGGCAAAGAGGGAACATAGGAGTAGGTTTTAGTCAGGAAGAGTTTAGTTTGAAACACCCTCGCACCCCGCCCTGAAGCTGGAGAAGTCATTGAATGATTTCCTACCTACAAAAAAAATGTTAAATTAATTCCCACAAAATATCTGCTAATGGTATGTCTAACAAAGTGCATGATAAGCAAAGAAAAAAAAGTCATATGCTTAGTTTACATTCTATGCGCATATGGTTTTTGTTAACCAATTCTGAATTTAAGATATCATATGTCTCATCCATTACATGATTCAGTTGTCTTTAGTATAGTAATAATTGGACTTCAGATTTATGTACTGTATGTTATCTATATCTGATTGTCTTAGTCTGTCACTGTACTCATTAAAAAAAAAAACTTTCAAAGGATCACCACATAACTTGTCCTAGGGCAAACATTTTGAATGAAAAACCTGTTAATCAGTATCGGACCAGCCATGTAGCAAGAGAACTAAATGCTATAGGCCCCGTGCATTGTGGTTGGTCCTTGCTCGGACATAAAAAAACAAATCAATATATTTGGGCCGTATGAAATGTAACCAATCCCAGAATTTCCATAGAGACAATGGAGGTATGCCTATGCCCATGGACCCATCGTTACCTTAAGGGTCCAGCATTTTTTTTTAATTCTCAGCTAAAATCTTATCAAGTTGATATCAATATCAGATTTAGCTGAAATTTCAGCTTTTCAAGTACAATAAAGTTAAATGTTTGCTATTCTATGACAACAATATGTCTGATTATATGATGATTGAGGGACTTATGGTAAAATAAATACTGGATCTAAACCTTTTTTAAATAAAACCTTTTTATGTAATAATTAATTAACCTATGTTTGCTGTTTTTTTTTTTCAGAATACAATGTATTACAACCGTCTCCCCTGAATGAAAAAGTTTTAAAAGAGAAGAGAAAAAAATTAAGAGAGACTTTTGATAGAGTTCTCAAGATGTATGTAAGTACTGAGTATGAAACTTTGTTTAATATTGATTAACTCTGGATGTTTTCAAGTATTTGTTATTATTTGTATAAAATATGATACTATATCTATTTTTGTGCAAGTTAAAATAATAGAGACTGGTAATCATGAATACATTACATATATTACGTAATTACGTAATACTTTACACAATATTTCACAACATTTTGAAACAACATCAGAGCATAGACAAGTTTATCAATGTACGGATTTAGTATTCTTATTTACAAAAATAATCTTCTAACTTTGCGTTGATAAAAATCTTTAAAAGACAAATTAATATTCGCACGTTCATTATGGAATATGCACGCAATTTTTTTATTTGCTAAATTATAGTTACATTTTGATACAAGTGCAGAAAGTTTGTCATTGCGACCGTGGCGGAATTCGCACGAGCCCTAGACGATATGGAGCTAAGGACTGCTGTGACAAATTTGCACGTGTATCAAACGACTTTTTCCAATACACTTACGAAGAAATGAATAAACGGGGGGTGACCGGCGCCTCGCGGGGGTCGACGCGCGCCCGGCCTAGTATGATAAATGTAATAAAACTGGCGGGGAGAGCACGCTCACTTTTTTGCACTAGTGCGGAAAACAGTCTATTGCGTGCCTAAAAGCGGTGGGATTAGAGCGGGTTTTCGAGTACCTAAGTGTATTGAAAAATACTTTTTAGCTCTGGTATACAACTATGAAAAAAAGTATCTTCATCAGCAACGAAGTTCCGGCATGGCCTGTGACGTCAAAGGTTATAGAAAACGGCGTCTTGGCGAGAGAGATAGATAATTTGTTTAAAATTGTTATATTTCGTTGGCGTTCCTATTAATTTTGATAATTATTGTTTTCACAAAACAAGTTGTATTCCAAAAAAGAGAGTTCTTAAACTCCACGCAAACAAAGTTGCGAGTATAAGCTAGGTCTTTAATAAATAAAAATCTGTAACTTTGATTCTAGGACAAAGATGACCCAGAGAAATGGGTGGATCTCAAACGCCAAGAAATGGAATATGAGAAGAGACGAGCGCATTTAATATCGTACTATGAATCTGTGAAGCATGCCCAGTCCGTTCAAGTAGATGATATTCCTTTGCCGACGTTACAAGTAAGTTTAATTAAATTAATTAAATTAAATACCTCAGCATTATGCTTAGGTATTTCATTTTAATTATGATAATTAAAAAAATAGTACTGTTGTGGCCGTGATGGTTGTGTCGTGATGGCCCAGTAGTTAAGGCACCCGCCTTTCATGCAAGAGGTTGCGAGTTCGAAACCGGGTAAGTATCAATGTCACTTTTTTAATTCATGTGTACTTTTATAGATATAAGTTTATCTAGGACATTACTGACACCCCGTGCCTCGGAAAGCACGTAAAGCCGTTGGTCCCTGTTGTCATTCGTACATCTGACAGTCGTTACAGCCCCCCCTAGCAGAGTTACAACCGCTTCGTTTCGATTCTCTTTTCGTCGACCGCCTCGATTAGGCCACGCCTCCGATTCCTTTATTCTGACGTCATCTCAACGCTCAGTCACGTGGTCAGAACAAAGGAATAGGAGGCGTGGCCGACTCGAGGCGATCAACGAAAAGAGAATCGAAACGAAACGGTTGTAACTTGGCTAGGGGGGCAGGTAGTCAGATGCCAAAAAGTTTGACTAACCCTTTATCCAAGGAGTATTGCCCAGTAACTGCGTTTGGAGATCTGATAGGCAGTCGCTCCATGTGAAACACAGGTATTCAGCCGCATTCCTTTAGACTGGAAGCCGACCCCAAGGTAGTTGGAAAAAGGCTAGGGGAGATGATGAATTAAAATAGTACTATTGGATGTGGAGCTTTCTTACTGTTTGTCTCTCCGTTTTTTTTTTTTTTCTTGATAGGTTCGCGCTTGACCGCTATCTCACCTGATGGAAAGCGACGATGCGGTCGACGATGGAGCGCGCTTACCTAGAAGCAACCTATTCACTCTTGACTTAAAGATTCCCAGGTTGTAGCCATCAGGAAACACAGATTCCGGCAAGGAATTCCACTCTGTCTAGTTGTTCTTTAATCATTATTTTCTCTTATCACCTAAGATATTTCTACGTGCTAGGTGATTAACTCTTTTACAGGACTGTGTGTATGTGTGTTAAGGATTACTGTTAACCTGCATCATTCCACTGCGGAGCAAAGTGGTCTCCCCATGACCTCCAGCTTTTTCGAGGGCCAATATGGCTCAAATTGGCACTCATCGTTAGTTTTGTCCAGCTCGTCCCAATTTTTACTTGGGTTTTACAAAAATTGTGAAAATGTTCGTTTGGTAACTCAGTCAATCTTAAATGCCTGAATGGATTTGGCTGTAGAGAACACAACTCGGTTATGTGATTTTTTATGAGCCTACATGATTGAGCGATTGGCTGCGGCGGTACGTGTTGCGGGATCGATTCCCGCACGGATCAAATGTTTATATAGGCTACAGATAGTAGTTCCGGGTCTTAGTGTCTTATGTAAATGAGTTTACATGCTTGTTTACCCACTCTACAGAAGTAGGTAAGTCCTAGTATAGTGCAAAGTTTTAAAAAAAATAAATAGCAAAGTGAAAGTAATCAATATTATATTATTCTTTTTGTTTTAATTTATTTAAAACTTCATGCAACACAAAGGTACAAAGGCAGACTTAATGCCTTAGGCCTTCTCTACTAGTCAACCAAGGGTGGTGGAGAGACAACATGTCAGGTGCATAAAAAAATGAAAATATTAGTAAGAGAACAAGGCTACAAAAGTATATACATATATAATGAAAATAAACATACGTATATATTTATTATACAATAAAAATAAAAAAATTACAGCACTTGCCAAACCAAGTGTCTCATGTTTTTATATGTGGAGAATGTTGTTGATATCACATGTGTAAAACTATTTCTAAGCCTTTTTTTATGTAATTCACTATGTGTTATTATTTGTTTTTCCTAATAAATAAAATAAAATATAATAGGAATGGTATCTATGTTGGTTTGTTTTATATTCATTCAGCCATTTTAATTGCAGGTACCAGACAACCTCATATTTAGCAATGTTCCCTCACAAATACCTCTGCCAGCGGACGCGGTTCATCCTGTGGTTGTCAAACCTATACTGAAGAAAGATTCTGCTTATAAAGTAAGTCAGTATTCTCTCCTTAACACTATAGAACAGGGATGGCCAACCGTCCAGTCCACGAGTCGATCTTGGCGTCTATCGTATGTCAAATCACGTTGGCCAACCCCAACCAAAATTTTGTTTTATCTTCTATAGCAATAGAAGATAAAAACAAAATTATATTGTAGAAATTAATGTGGAAGCTATGCATTGCCTGGGCTGTGTCACCCTGACGATACTTGGAAGCATCTGTTGAAACATTGCAAACATTTACTTGAATAATCAGCATTACATTTACATTTCCACTGTTATCGTGTAAAAAAATAATCAAATGGCTCCTTCTGCTCTGGGTGGAGCGAGAGTGAGTGTCACAACTTTACTGACTAAAATCCACCTGTGTCCCTTCAGTTACCCTTTGCCCTCCAAAGGACACGGTAACTCTTTCGAACAATCTCATATTTCCACTACTGGGGTGTACCCCAGTAGTGGAAATATGAGATTGTTATTAATATGAGATCTCACAGGCTGGGAACTACATTTCCTAGCCTGTCAGCCTGTATATTTTTATTTTTCTCAGCCTGTGAGAGAAAATGGTTCATATTCAACCATGAGGGCCCCATGCGCCCCTTGGTGGCTGATATACGAGCAAAATACTTATTGCATCTGCATCTTACATTGTGTTTTCTAAACTTTAAAAGATATTTGTTTTGCAAATACTCGTAGGTTTTAAAAAACACTTACACGTCAATTTAAACTAGATGAGGCTAGTTTTTCCTAGCTGACTACCCTGAGAAGAAACACCGAAACAAACTCGAGTGGTCAAAGTCTCTTTTAAAGTTAGTAAAACAGCAAAATCTGAAAACTAATTTCACAAAACCCAAGATTTCTGCAGCAATGGTGGCTTAATGGAAACAGCCCCAACTTACGAGTTATAAAGTCGCGGGTTTAAAACTAGCTAGGCGCATTACTTTGTGTAATTTATTTCATTACCACTGCCCTCAAAACGGTGAACGAAAACATCGTGAGGAAATCGGCATGTCCTAGAACAAGAAGACATGTGACATCCACCAATCCGCACTGGGTCCACGTGGTGGATTACGGCCCATTCCCTCTCCTAGAGAGGAGGCCTGAGGTCCAGCGTGGGAACATTATAAGGCTGATTATGCTTATGCTATATGCAATATCTTTGGCAGCAGACGCCCACAGTTTACGTTCCCATAGTACCGTATCATTCTAGGAGCGACCAGTCGGCGTGGAGCCCCCTGGCGTACCACCGGGACCGCCGTGTGACTTCGAGTTCCTGGTGCTGGAGAAGGAGAAGATGAATGAGAAGACTAGCAATAATAATAATAAGGTGCTACGGTTCTCTGACATGGCTGATGAAGGACCGCCGGGTGAATGTGTACGTAGACGCTTTTTTTATGTATAACATTTAACACTCGTGTTTATTCTGCCAGAGTCGTACATCCACGACTAAATACTCCATCTTGTCAGCTGTTCTGTCACCTATGGGGATTGAACAGATTGAAGAGCGAAACGAGATGGAGTACCCAGTCGCAAATACATTACTCTGGCGAATAGGATGAGAAAACATTCGTCGGACCAATTTGACGCAAGCGGTTGAAGAGTTAGTCTATAATAATAATAAATAATTTTATTTCAGGTAACAATACCCATATCACTAATTATATATATAAAAATGATTAGCTGTTCGTTAGTCTCGCTAAAACTCGAGAATGGCTGGATCGATTTGGCTAATTTTGATCTTGAAATATTCATGATAGTCCAGGGAAGGTTTAAACGATGAGAAAAAATGGACAAAATCTCGAAAAAAAAAACCGGATACAACGCCATCTCTAATTAAAATGTCATTATAAAATGAATTATGCTGTTCTGGTATTGCCAGTAGATGGCGTTATTCTTTCTATTAGGCGGTACGAAGTTTGCCGGGTCAGCTAGTACCTTATAAAGTAACATAAACAACTATATTACATTACTAGCTTTTGTCCACGGCTTCGCCCACGTACATAAAATATAGCCTATATCACTCAGGAATAAAGCAGCTTTCTATCGGTGAAAAAATTTTAGCAATTGGACCAGTACTTCCAGAGATTACCTCCTACAAACAAAAAATCAAACTTTACCTCTTTATAATATTAGTGTAGATTTTGATAGTTGTTATGATTTGGCGTAGTGGTGGTCGAGTGGTAACGGCCCGCGGCCCAGACTTACGAGTTGGTCGCGGGTTCAAACCCAGCCAGACGCATTACTTTGTGTAATTTATTTCATCACCACTGCTCTCAAAACGGTGAAGGAAAACATCGTGAGGAAATTGGCATGTCCTAGAACCAAAAATTCGAAGACATGTGACATTCACCCACTGGGCCCGCGTGGTGGATTACTGCCCATTCCCTCTCCTAGAGAGAGGAGCCCTGAGTCCCAGCAGTGGGAAATTAAAAAGGCTGATTATGCTATTTATGCTATGATTTAGAACTATGTTAGTAACACTTCACTCTGCACTATATTGTCTATGAAATGTGCGTCTATGTATTTGTATGACCTACGTAGGTATGTAAATGTAGTTGTTTCGGGTCTGAGTGTCTTGTGTATCCGAATTTACATGTTTTTGAACGCACTCACGCTACAAGAGTAATTTCTAGTGTAGCGCAGTTGTAAAAAAAAACTTCAGCTTTTCATCAGTTACATCAAAGTCCTGTATATAAAAAAAATACTATTTTCAACCAACCAACCTACCTGACTGCTAGAAAAAACTAAAAAGTTCCAAACAAGTAATTTTTCAAACAGTCTGATCCTGTTGGTAGTGTTTATTTTAGTTTTATCGTAGATTTGAGGCCACCAACTGCCATTATGTCATTACTTAATAATTAGTGGTCACTACAGTCGTACTGGATGGTGTAAGGCCCACTGTCTACAGATGCGTAGCTTCATCGTCGCGTATTCTTCATTATACGCTTGGTGTACGCCTGCGTGAAGCTTACACAACTAACTCTGTCGACGAAGCGGCAACGACACGACGGCATGACGTCACCGCTTCGTTCATTGATTTAGTTTTAATTTTCATACAAATACAAAACCAAACCAGAGTATTTTTAGCTCTTGAATATATTTTGATATTCCACCTAATCACGGATTTGGCGATCCACAATTAGTTAAAAAATACCCTTTATAGGATAATAAACACATTACATATCCTCCTTTGGACGAGCTTATTGCCATCTGATTTTCAAGATAGATTTCTTACTTTTTTATTGCAAAAAATCAATACAAGTTCTTTCCAATATATGTATATAAAATTATTGATGTAATTCTTAATACTAGAGTTATTACAAAATAAAATAAAACTTATATAATTGTAACATTTCAGGCACCACTACCAAAAGTCCAAACACCAGCTAAGCCACCTCCTCAAGAGAACATAGACGGTGAAGCCGTAGACGAAGATGCTTCCCCTTCCCAAGGGTCCGCAGCCACACAGGCACCAAAACCGACGTCCTTACAGCAACGCATGTTGGCGCTGTCTGGTCAGAACATAGATGACTTCATGAAAGAGATGGAAGAGGTTCATAGGAAAAGGGAAAGGGATAGAGCTGCAGATCTGAATGCTAGGTAAGAGTTCTATATTTAAATTTTGAAGATAAGAAAAAGATGAAATGATGCTAAGAAAGAGGAAGAGATATAGAGCTGCAGATCTGAATTGTTAGGTAAGACGTTCTAATTTTGAATAGCTTAGTAACGCACGTTGGCGTTATATGGATAGAACATTTATACGACTTTATGGAAGAAGAACACAGAAGGCGTGACTGGGATAGCTCTTCCAGGCGTTTTCGGTGCGACGAACAACTTTAGGCGTACCGTAGGCGCGAGTTTGCGAACGACGAGCAATGGGTAGCTCGCCGTCCGGCCGTCCGGTAAGAACCGAGCCCAAGTCGTCGATGGCGCGTAGTATTCCACTCCACGCGCTCCGCAAAGAGACGTCAGCAAAACCGTAAGGGCCCGTTTGGCCGATGTCTGCTAGGGCCGTGGCAATATTTGAAAGAGTTACCGTGACTCTGGAACGCGAAAGGTTACTGAAGGACATAGATGAATTTTAGTCAGTAAGAGTCTGACACGCTCTCTCGCTCCACCCTAGGGCGAGAGAAGTCATTTGATGATTTTCTAACTCAAAAAAAATCAGAAGTGGAATTCCATTCCACACTTCGGCTGTGTGTAACATCGCGCCCTTTTTCTAAATCGTTTCTTCTTAACCTTTTGACGTGCGTAATTAGAGACACAATAGTAAGACAATGGCTTGCGGGCGCCGGCTACCGCCTGAGCGTTAATGAATTAATCTCTTTTCCTCTTTTCTGATGTATTTACCTTTCCCATTAAATTATTTTCTTTCCTCAGGTTAAGTGCCCTAAAACGACCAGGTGGCGGTCGTGATAGTGACTCAGACAGTGACAACGAAGGTCCACCTCCACCATTACTACCGCACGGTGGACCTCCTGACTTCACGCTTGAACCGCCCGGAGCTGAAATGAGGCAGATGCCGCCACCGTTATTACCTCCTGGTGAGACTCATCATCACACTAATACGTACGTGAACGTGCTTGTCCACCAACAACTAAGCACGTTCCTTAGCAAGCATAATCTTCTCAATCCTTTCCAATCTGGTTTTTGACCAGGACATTGCACTACCTCAGCACTCGTGCATACTACAGACGATATTAGGTCGGGTATGGAGATGGGGAAGTTGACGGTACTTGCTCTACTTGACTTTAGCAATGCTTTCAATACGGTTGACTTCGACATTTTACTCGGCATCTTGTACTCTTTTAACATATCTCCATCGGTAATTGACTGGTTTCATAGTTACTTCTTTGGCCGCCGGCAGCGTATTTGTATTGAAGAATCTTTCTCGTCTTGGTGTGACACCTCTGCCGGTGTGCCGCAGGGTGGCGTTTTATTTCCTCTACTCTTTGCACTTTTTATAAACGCTATCACTCAACGACTAGATTTTTTCAACCATCTGTATGCTGATGATCTCCAAATTTATGCTCAAGCCCCTATCGGAAAGTTATCTGAGGCCATTGATACTATCAACTTAGACCTGGCTCGAATAGGTGACTGGAATACTGAGTTTAGGTTAAAGATCAATACAACTAAGACGCAAGTGATTGTTATTGGTAGTTCCCGGAATGTGTCTAAAGTAGATTGGTCGAAACTTCCCCAAGTTTTTTTCAATTATACCACTATTCCTTTAAGTTACACTGTATAGAACTCTGGGATCTATATCGACCGCACTCTTTCCTGGACAAAACAACTGCAGGAAGTCAGTCGTAAGCTATTTGCTTCGGCGGGCTCCCTGAGACGTCTTCGTAATTTTCTTCCCATCACTACTAAAATTGCGTTAGCACAATCTCTTCTTCTTCCAATCCTGGACTATGCTGCTGCCAGCTATCTTGATCTCACCCAAGACCTATTGGATAAGCTTGAGCGACTTCAAAATCTCTGTATCAGGTTCATATTTGGCTTGCGCAAGTATGACCACGTTTCTGAATTTCGTACTAAGCTCAAATGGCTTCCTATTCGTCTTCGCCGGAACGCTCACATACTTTCTTTGCTTTATAATGTGCTATTTAATCCTTGTACCCCGTTTTATCTTAAGGAACGCTTTCAGTTTCTCAGTGACACACATAGTCGGTCCTTGAGATCATCAGAAAACCTAAAATTAAGTATTCGCACGCATTCCACTTCTTTCGTTGACAAATCTTTCACAATTCAAGCAGCTCGTTTGTGGAGTGCGTTACCCTTAGAAGTGAGGCGTGCTCAAACGCTACCTACGTTTAAAAGGAACGGTGAAGGAGCATTACCTTTCACTTTGATTTTTTTCTTCTCCTGGCTCAATTATAATTATTTAATATTAGTATATTTTTTTCTTATATTGTAAGTATTTTTCTGATGTTGTACACTGACAGCCCTAAATCCATCTCCTTTCATTCAGTCCATCCAAAGGTTGTCTGTAAGAAATTGCCCTGTGCGATAAGACCGCCCATTGTGCACTTATTTTTAATTATGTTTGTCCTGTATTTTTGTTTATGTGGTGTACAATAAAGAATATAATAAATAAAAAAAGCGAAAGTTTGAGTGTGTGTATGTGTTTGTCTCTTCTTCACTCCCGTACAGCTTAACGGATTTCGATGAAACTTAGTACACGGGTAGATCATGTCCTCCCACTTTTTTATCCTGGGGGTATATTCTTTTTACGGTTTAATCAGAGATTTTGATCAGGCTTACCTACTGTCTTGTGAGTCTGAAAACGGCCAAAGGGTCATTGTTCAAAATGTTAGTAAAACAAAATCAATCACACACTCAAAGGTCAAAAGAAAATCAAGATCAAAATCAATATTGATCATGAGTTCAATTAAATCGTATTGCATCGCATGGTTTGTTAGACTTTTTATTTATTAATTAATATAATAATAAATTTATTTACAGAAAGGCAGGTACATCTTATAGCTATCCTAATCAAAATACAATGTATTAAATAAATTGTTTCCTTTGAAAAGATACAGTAAACGACGATGTTTGTGCTAGTATTACTTGTGTGACAGACATATTATGGGCACAGTATAGATATATGGAACAGTACGGAAACTACCTACCCGTTTCGAATATTTGTAGGTAGTTTCCGTACTGTTCCATATATCTATACTGTGTTATGGGCGCCTTCCTCCTGCAGCTTTTAGTATTATAAGTAAAAAAAAAATGATTTTGATACAATTTCATTTTGCTAAATGCTCCGAATATAGAATATGTTTAATAATTATAATTAAAAAAAATACTGAATTAAATTGATTGATAATAATTAGTATGCGCTACGCTAATATTATAAAGACAGAAATTTGTGTGTAGTATGTTTGTTACTCCTTCACCACGATTAAACGGCGGATTGGTTTTGGATGGAATTTGGCTCACGGGTAGACCATGTACTTGAGTAACACATAGGATAGCACTAGGCTTTTAATCCCAGGAGTATATTCCTTTGGGATAATTATTTACTATCACGCGGGCAATGCCGCTGGTACAAAGGCTAGGCCAGTATCTAATAAAGACTTATATCTTTTCACCAGAGGTCGGAATTAGGTAGAGTTATTCATGTACTTGCATCGAAATGTTGATATTAATATGGATCTTCCCGGGATTTCTAATGAAAAATCCCGTGTATCAATATTATAAATAAATAATAATAAAAACTCAGAGATAGATAAGACAAATAAAACAAAGATAATTAACATACAATTTTTATTTGTATTTTCATTGAAAAAGATCTCTCTATGTTGACTGAGGTGAGGTTAACAAATTTATACACTTCCTCGTCATCATTAATGCTGGAAGAATTTTTTTCTGCTATATTTCTGATTAGGGATTGCAATCCGGATTCTTCGAAATTCGAAAATAATTGAAAAATCCGGTTTTTGACATTTTGAAATTCGGTATTTTCGGATTTTAGTCAAAACTGAGTTTAACGAATAATATCCACAAATTTCCATTAAAAGTAGTCCAAAAGATATTTGAATTGGTAGGATTAGGTGTAGTGTAGAGTATTTGCGTGAATTTGGCTCGCCGCGGAGATGCCACTATTCTAACGGCCGAAATAGCTTTTCAATTTTTGATAAAATCATTAGACAGCCAAGACACGATATCTGCAAAGCAACTGGCAAATTCATTGAAAAGGAGAATTAAAGAGAGACGGCTCTATACTGTTGTCGGTGCCTTACAATATTTACACAACTCTAATATTTTTTTTTAATTAGTTTATGTTTTGTATAATTATCTAAAGTTTGTGTTTATGTTGTATTAAGCCCCAAGCGAACGCCGGTGCTCGCTGGCTCATTGTCTTTCTATTGTGTCTCTAATTACGGTACTCAAAATGATTACGTGAATTTGTAAAAGTTTTGTGGATTGTTTTAGTTGATTTTATTCTCTCGTGCTGTGAATTGAGCAAATAAATACATATTTTAAATTCTTTATGCTATTTATTTCAGTTAAATCAAATCAACTTAAAACACTCAAAAGTTCGAAAAATCTGGATAGTCCGGATTTTTATCGGACGAGAGTACAGAAATTCGGATTTCTAATAAGTCCGGATTTAGCAATCCCTAATTCTGATAGCGTCATAAAAAAATTCTGCTCTTTAAAATTAATCTCAGGATTTGAGGCATATCCACTTTATTCTTCGCTGTATGAAATCAGTGTAAGTACATAAATAACTCTACCTAATTCCGACCTATGCTTATCACTTAAACTATCCAACCTATTTAAATCAATATCTGAAACTAAGTAGTAATTATAGCATATTGTTTCCAGGTCTCCGTCCCCCGCCTCTGCGCGCACCAATGGCCCCGCCGATGCGGCTGGTCCCCCCCGGACCTCCGCCCGGACCGCCGGGACCTCCGCCCGGTCCACCCGGCCCACCTGGACCACCTTCAGGTAAAATAGGGCTTTTGCATAGTTGTTCCGTATGGTGTCCGGACGTAAAGAATAAAACCATTCCATCTCTTCCCGTGAGTGTTGTAAGAGGCGACTAAGGGACATATCAGAGAATGGGCAGCAGCATTCTTTGTGAGTTGCAACAACCACACTGCTATCGCCAACCCACATGCCAAGAGTGGCGATTATGTCAAAACCCCCCAATGATAACCACAACCAAAAAATGGCCTCTATTGCCCGGCAGCCCGTCTACCCTTGACTTCGGTAGCGGTCAAGTTTACGGCGTGGCAAGGGGTGCGAAGAATCTCCGGATGGGATCCGGTTACCCCATTTAGAAAACGACTGCGATCACAGGATCGGTCGTTGTGGAGACGCTTGGGGGAGGCCTATGTCCAACAGTGGATGTCTTTCGGCTGAAATGATAATAGATTTATTTTTTTAAACTAATTATGACTGGTTGAAAAAAAAAACTATTTTCTTTTTTATTTTCATTGTTAGGTTTAGGTTATGCGAGTTGTTCGCCTTCTTTTTCCATTTGTTCTGTGTCTGGGTGTAATTTATCTATATATGTATGTATTTAGAAATATATAAGTATGTTTATGAGTTGTCTAGTACCCATAACGCAAGCTCTGCTTAGCTTGGGACTAGACGACGTTATGTGATAGTTGTGAAATATACATTATATTATTATTATTTGCCAATACTCAGACAGTTCACACAGTGATGCAGAGATTAGTAAAATTGAAGAACTGGATTCTGATTAAACTTTTTTCATTCATGATTCGTAAATAAATAAAATGGCGTAAAAATCGATCCTATTCTTATTTGGAACGCAATGTAATTTTTTTTCAGTTAAAATAAAATTTAGTATAATTAATGAAAATCCAAAATTAAAAGCAACAAGAGAATAAAGTGCGTCGTGTGTGTGCAGGCCTCCCCGGGCTGGGGCGCGGCATGCTGCGTCCGCCGGGCCCGCCGCCGGGCGCGCCGCCGCGCCTGCTGCGTCCGCTGGTGCCGCCGCCGCCGCCCAAGCCGCACCCGCAGCTCTCCGTGCTGCAAGCTGCGCCGCAACTCATCACCAAGAAGGATGCCCAACAAGGTCGGATTTTATTCTTCTGTTTCACAAAAGCCTCTTTTCTATGTTTTTTTTTAGGTGGTAAAATCATCCAATGACATCTCTCGCTCTTGGGCGGAGCGAGAAGGAGGAATTGCAATAAAAATGGAAAAACAATGCGCGTAGTATTTTCTTGTAGCAATTGTTACAAATGATTGATTCAATTATGAATTTACCAATTATGACAAATTTTCGTGGACAATTTTGGGATTTCGTTTTTTTTTCTTTTTACTTTTGACTACACAAATATGATTAGTAACGGGTACAGCCCCATTCCCCAGCTCATCACACAAACATTTATCAAATCCACCCTATTGTATACAGGGTGTCTTTGACATCCACGCACAAAGGAATACAATAGATCCAGTACATGATTCTGGAATTTCGGTTCGGTTTATTCTAACATCTTTAGTGACCCAGTGCTGGGCACACCATAATTATGGCGATAAGTCCCCTCTTTGAGGAGTGGCTGGATAGGCAACACGGCGTCCATACCTTCCGCATGACGCAGGTCCTCACCGGACATGGTAAGTTTGGGAGGTTCCTGCACCGGATTCGTGCGGAGGAAACGCCCGGTTGTCACCATTGCGTGGACCGCCCGGAGGACACGGTGGAGGTGTGCCCCGCTTGGGAAGAGCAACGCCGTGTCCTCGTGGAGGCGATCGGCGGCGGTGATCTCTCGCGCCGGGCCTTGGTACAGGCCATGGTCCGGAGCGAGGAGGAGTGGCAGGCGGTCGCCTCCTTCTGCGAAAATCAGTAATGCTAGCAAAGAAGGCGGCCGATCGCGTGAGGCAACGGTCCTCACGCCCCAACCGCCGCCGGGATTCTGATCCCGATTTCCGGCCACCGTAGGCGCGGGCTTGCGGACGGCGAGCAATGGGTGGCTCGCCGTCCGACCGTCCGGTAACCGTCCGGACCGAGCCCAAGTCGTCGATGGCGCGTACTGTTTCACGCGCGCCTCAAGGAGATGTCAGCAATTGTATGGGCCATCAGGGTCGAAGCCTACTGAGGCCAAGGGTCTGATTCTGAAAGGAAGACTCGGTCGTGGTACGAAAGGCAACAAAGGAACAGGAGTGGGTTTTTAGTCAGTAAAAGTGTGATACTATCTCCCGTTCCGCCCAAGAGCGATGAAAAAAATAAATTACTTTTAAAATTAAAAATGTTATTGGGGTTGGTTAGAATAACGATTTTACACAGTTTAAATTTAAAAATTACGTTTATTAACTTTTTAATTTAAACTATATAAAAAAATTTAGGATAAGCCGACGAAACATTCCACCACTGGGGGGTCCAGAATCATGTACTGGATCCGTAATAACTAAAGTTTTTATACATTATTAATATGGAAAGACAATGTATATACATTGTCTTTTTTTGTCTTTCATTGTCTTTGTTTGTCAAGTAACAGAAACGTTAATCGGAATACAAAAGAATCTATGAGTCTTATCTATAATGTTCTCACATTCACATCATAAAAAAGAAGCTTTATCTATCTATCCATATAAATAAAAATGAATAGCTAATTGTTGTGTGACATTCTCAAGTGTTGTTAAGCGCAAAACTTGAGAATGACGACCTATTTGAATATACTTTTTTTTAACTTTTTGTTTAAGTCTTAGGAAGGTTCAAATGAACCACAAACTGAAAAAATTGCATGGAAAACCGTAAAACACACACTTTTTTGTATTACAGTCAAACTGTTCCTATCTGTCAATATTAGGGTAAGCTGTCAATTACAATAACTTTTGACAGAATGATGTCTGTCGGGCATAATCTATCTTCAATATATAAAAATTAATCCCTGTTTCCTTTGGTCACGTCATCACGCGTGAACGACTGGACTTAATGTCCCTAATTCTATTTTTTTGTGTTTGTTATTGTCAGGAGATGGTTCTTATGAAATATATTTGCGAAAATTAGAAAATTAGTGAAAACTTCGATTATATTTGCTCGTTTGACAGTTCACAGCTAAGACAGGAATACGTAGATCTGTCGGGTCAGCTAGTCAGGAATTAAAATAAATCATATCTTCATTATTTAGTTTCAACTGGGGAATCCATTCCCGCAAGCGCGGGATCCCGCACCTTTTCTGCGGGATCAGTAATGCGGGATTACTCATGCAGGATCCCGCACGTCTGCGGGATTGAAGTTTTGTATAACAAAATTGGATTCCGACGACCTGCCGCCGTTTTGATTATTTATTAGACCCAGCTCATCCTCATTAAAAAGTAATGAAACAACTTTTCATGGAACTCGCGACATTTTTTTAAAGAATTTTTATGGAAAATAATTATTTTGTTTTCGATTTTACCTTGCAGCTAAATAATTTTTGAATTTCTATTTCATATTGTTGTGTGAGTCCTGTATCGCGACTAAGACGAAACGTAATCAATGTCAGTTTAATTACTCTATGACCAGGGATTCCCCACAGCACGTGAATTTACTTTCCTAGATGAAGGTCCGTTAAATATCTTAATAGGCTGTTCTATATAAGCAGTTGATTATTATTTATATGAAAATCGTCAGTTTTTTTGCGATTCGGAAAATCTTCGAAACTTAATACGGGAAACAAACTTTACATAAGTAGGAAAAAGTTATAAGACTCACTTGATCGATTTTTATGTTTATTACTAGGTATTTAAAACAAAAAAGAAATTAAAAATCCTAATCCCGCAAATCCCGCAGGATCCGCGGGATTGCTGAATTAAATCCCGCAGGGATGCGGGAACACGACTTTGATGCGGGATTGGATTCCCTAGTTTCAACAGTATCTTGAGCGTATGACGGACCGGTAGTATTCTCCGATGCTTGAGCGCTGGATACGACTAGCGACTGCTCGCAGTGAAATAGCAATACGTGCGTTCTGGGATCGGATTGTCATAAAATCTGTTTTATTAGTATTAATATTTTTGTCTCAATTGATTTATTATGTTTACTAAGGTTTAAGTATTTTCGCGTTACTAACAATTTAAATGGAGAAATCTGAAATAAATAATTATTTCGTTCTAGGTGCAACAATCAGTGCCAAACCACAGATACGGAACCTGTCCGCGGACGTCACAAGATTCGTGCCCTCAGCATTGCGAGTCAAACGCGAAGACAAGAAGGCTAAACCGGGAATCAAATCCGGGGCCATTCAGCGGACGGCTGATATACCAAAACAACTGCCGAGCAAAGATGATGCTTACATGCAGTTCATGAAAGAGATGGAGGGGCTGCTGTAGCGAGCTATAAGACTGTTATAGGTCAATTGAAGTGTAGTATTTAGGGATGGCAGACTAACTACCAATTTAAAAAATAAAATGAAAGTTATCGCAAAACTAATGTGAGAAATTGTCAAACGTGCGTACCATTGTAGTTAGTTGTTAGGAATTCATTCAACCAATCACAATCGTTTACGCGTGCTTAATAATAATTTACTACATTAATTTTGCGACAGTTTTCGTTCGAGAAATTGGGGTAAAATATTCGTGTTGACATGACAGAGTGAGACAGCAATACAGAAATAATGAATAGTGAATTTCGTACTGTCGCAGATTCAAGGCTTACCTCTAACTACAATGAAACAAAAATTAAAATTACCTACATAATGTAATTTTTATCAAAAGGTGTTTGATAGCTAAGGAGCTAACAAAAACTCTAGTTGTTAAGCCATTAAAATTTTCCGGTTGTATAATCTGTAGTAGAACGCTATTTTTAAGCCTCGCGATATAAGTTTGTAAATATTAGGATAAGGTAGTAATTTTATGGATTAATAAACTGATTGAAATGTTCGTGATCTGTTTTTTTTTTAAGGTTCCGGACGTCGGAATGAAGAAACAGAACCCTTATACTCCCTTCTTTATGGCTTGTAGGATCACTTGTGTGTCTATCATAGCCAATTTTTTTTGAGTTTTCTTAACCGATTCAGTTGAGGTTTGGTTTGGTTTATTTGGTTCAAAATCGGACTGGAAACGTAAACATTTCAAATATGGGCCACGCGAACGTAGTCGTGGGCAAAAGCTAGTAATTTTATAAAACTAGAAAATACTAACTTCACGCGGGCGGCAGCAATTGTCAAATAAAACAACTAACGTGTGGTTTCATAGTGGATTTTGATCAAAGGTTTAATCTCACTTTCAGAATCTGGGCTTGGTTGGTACTGAGCTCAAAGCTTGATAAGTTAATAGCATACATACAAACTCATTATTTGTCGTGGAGGTATGGTGCGTTTTCAACCGTATTAGGTAATACAGTTGTAGATGCATCCTACCAGAAGTGCAGGGTAAGCAGCACTTACCCTACCCAACCGTGAGTGCTCTGAGGAGCTGCAGCACCCACAACAGATAAATATTGGATGGTAGTGAGGGGTGGTATGTTTGCAGCATCATGACTCGCGTAAATTTTTGTAACTAGTTTTATTTTTCGAACCAGGTAGTATTAAAAAATATTAAGGGTGTAGATAAAGAAGTTAGAACCGGGCGTATAAAAGGCACTAGTTGCAATACTATGTCGGTACACGAATGGCAAGTCAAAAGAAATGATTTAACATTGAACATTGGGTACTTTTTATCAGTAGGTATATTTACAAAAGTTCAATAAACTTATTTTGGATCCTCCATAATCTCTGCTTAATTAGCTCGAACTGCATTATCTATATTTACGCCAAATTTTAGTTGAATAATGCTTGAAATACCCACAAAAACAAGCTACCTATCTATATGTACCTATACTATTACAGATAGGCAATACGTGTTCGATTCATAAAAACAAGACGTAAAGACGCACTTTAAACTATATGATTATTATGTTTTAAAACGTGACACAATAATCTGTAATGTAAACTCTTGTAACTGACCCGAGAAAAATTAAATTTATATTTGGATTATTGGACTTATCGGGAACTAAAATACGTAGGAAATCACCTATAATATCAGATCACATGCTATAAGACGCATAACTATCAGTTTGTTTTATATGCAAACTGTTGTTCACAATTCAAGCTGTGAAAACGTAGAGTAGTTTCAGGTATTATGGCCTAGTCAGCCAATATGGTCCACAATATTTTAGCTGAAACAGACCAATGCTAGTGATGAATGTATTCGCCATATTAGTGTGCTCCTACGCTTCGCCTTCTTAGGCGATCCTTGCGTTGTGGCGAGTGCGCGGGTGTCCAGTACGTGAAATTATCGGGAATTACGTAATTTGATGTTTAGGTACAATAAGTTTCACTTAGGGCGGAATTCACCAATAAAACTAATTGCGTTTTAACGTTTGGCTCGCATAATCGCGTTTAGGCGCTGTCACTAGTGTCACTTGTAAAAATACAACAAAAGAAAAATACAGACAAGTGACACTAGTGACAGCGGCTAAACGCGATTATGCGAGCTAAACGTTAAAACGCGATTAGTTTTATTGATGAATTCCGCCCTAAGTCTAATTCCTCACATTTTCATTGTTGTTACATTATTGGTACAAAGTTTTGTAGATAAACATTTGATCCATAGTGTGGGGACTGTTTTTAAGATATTATGCAGTGGTTTTTAAGTTTTTACTTGTCAAAAACGTCCTTGCGGCCATTATGGCTCACCAGAAAGATGGCCAATATCTTTTTTTTTTTGTTTTTAAGGTAATGACTCCACGTAAACCAATTTCACTAATTAAGAGGGTCGTTTTCCACCTGCCTATCGTCAACATCGAGCATGGTTTAAAAGCTTGTTGCTTCATCTAACGCAATCAAATTTACAAGTCCTGCAACGTACTGACTGTTCGCCAGCTTTTTATCATGCGTCTGGTATTAAAACAGCACACCATGCTTCCCTTCTACCCTGAAATTACTAATAAGAGACGGAACGATATTGTATGCAATTCCAATACTTTTTCAAAATATGTCTTTGTAAAAAGGTATTTCACATTTTTAGGCCCATTTTTGTACAATAGATTAAATAGAAAATTAGGTTTGTATAATTTAAATTATTATATAGCTGTAAAAAGATTATTGTGCAATACTTGCTCAGCATCTCGTACGGAGAGACAGAAGATCTCCTTTTAGTTTGTAAATAAAACATGCGTTGCTTTTAGTTAATTAAATTTAGGTTATTTAGTATAGTGAATTTTAATGATTGTTAATTTATTATTTCTTAGATTCTTAGTACTTTTTTGCCTGACATACAGGTCCAACCTAGTTCAGGCAAAAATGCAATGTATGCGTTATAATTGTTTTTATGTATCTTAATATAAATGTGCCACTTTTATTAAATAAACGATATTCTATTCTATTCTAATCCAACGCGATGTTTGATGAAGAGGCAATGCAAAAAAGAGAGATAACGCCTAAACACTCTGTTGGCATTCGGTAATTCCGTGATTTACTCGAATATATCACAAAACTGGTTCGAGGAAATGTCATCCAAAATCTCAATTAAATGTGCAAGGCTTTTACGGATGTACTTTTTATATTTTTAATTTTGATTTCTAGATAATATCCACAAGATAGCTGTGTATCCAAAATATCTAGAGAAAGATGTGTAATAACATCTTAATCACGTAAGAGCGGTTGTATGAAAATGTACCTCGAAAAGGACGCTCTTAAAAGCCAAACTTCGTGTAAGGTTTTTGTGGGAAGCCATTCGGCAATGTGTGAAAGACGAAAATGGGCTCTAAAAAAGTTTTCAAGCTGTGCACCCCAAATGACGGTCTTTTGGCAGCTAAAAAAGAACTACCAGTCGATACAGCGGCATGTGCAAAGCTGGGAAGACCACCTACAACACTTCAAGAACTAAAGAAATAATGTGGGCCATAATGTCCTACCACTACTTATTCAAGATAACGAAAAACGTTTATTATTTTAGTATCTATACAGTGGTGGTCATATACTTAAGAACGACTATTTAAAAACAAGCTTTTTTTCAAACTTACGAGAATTACACTTTTTCGTAAAAAGTACGATGATGGGGCAATTCTAAGAGATCTTCTATTCTGTAGTTTACTTGGAGGAAAGTCTAAAGTAAAGTGACTATCACATCACGTCTAAAGAAATCAGCTGTATTTAGATTTCACGCAGTACAAATATTTTGACTAGTTTTTTTTTACGTTCAAGTGCGGGATCCCTGAACGCGTGGGGTCCCCGTATCCACGAGGCCTGTAGCATTTGCTACTCTTGCTACATGGCTAATCCGCCACTGGGAATATTGGCAGCCCCAGATTTTTCTCCTTGCGTTCTTTCCACCCAAAGGTTGTCTGTAACAGATTGCCCTGTGCGATAAGACCGCCGTAGCGGCATCTATACCGCCGAAACCGAAATAGAGACCTTTTGTCACAATCGTACAAAGTTCTCCGTGCGATTTGAACTTTAACCACCGCCTGACAACAATTAAGTATATCTATTATCGGGCCGTTGCCTAACTCAGACAAAACGGAGGAGGGGGGTCCTCCATTTTCAGAGGAGGTTTGTAGGACACACCATTCTGCTCCGCATACATCTGTGGTAGGATCCCAGATTATTTTTCACCTTGATCTTAGATTGGTCTCAGGTTCAAATGAGTTCAGTACATACTTATAAATTGTTGTGGCAAGGAAATGTGATGTAATAAAAATGTGACAAACAATTTTTTATTTTATTACTTATATTAACTTGACTGCGATCCCATCTGATGCAAGTGAATCGCACTAGTTATATAGGTACATTATAATATAATACAGAACATATTCACTCTAGCATTGAAGACATCTAAATAATAAAAAATTACAGTCGTTTTAACTGAACTGACTAATTATGGATTAATTGTTGTAGGTATATGTAGTAACAAGCTAGGGAACTTTCCTGTTTACTAACACGTAATTAATACCATTAAAAAATATATTTTTTGATAAAAAGTGGCCATCCGTCGTAGTAACAGGTTCTCAGCTAGAAAAATATGTTCCATCAAGTTTTTATATGTGTAACCAGGTCACGTGACAGATAGCGTAACAAGACATCACGCTTGTATACTTATATTGGCGCAGTAGAAGAGCAAAAGACACATTTTTGCCAGTCAAATCTTTATTCATTTCAAGACCCTGGAGTACTGGAGCTTTGGAAGTACCGAGGGCCGCCGAAGCGAACTCGTAGAGGCCCGTTGGACACTTCATGGGACGTGGTACCAAACGACGATTATCCCTGTATGCGCTATGCAAGTGCACCCAAGGACAACCCCCGGTTGGTGGGAATCTATTGCGACATACAGAAAACAAAGAAGTAGTATGGTTTTGGGAGGCTTAAGGGACTGGTTAACAAGAACTGTGTAAAGAATATGGTCTCTGCCTGAATAATGTCTATCCTTCTTACTTTTTAAGAAACGTGGCCCCACACTAGGAGTAACTCTTGCATTCGTACGTTCAAAAACGAGTAAACTTACGTATCTACACAAGATACCCAGATCCGGAACACGTATGTGGCGGCCATGCAGATATTTTGTTCAGTGCGGGAGTCGAACCCGCGACACGCAGTGTAGCAGCCAATCGCTCAACCACTGCGCCAACCCTGTGTTATTAATATGGTACAACGATAAAAAAGGTAGAGGGTGACTTGCACACTCAATAAATTGGGCTAAAATCGGTCGCTTCACTTTGTGCTAAAAGTTTCGTAGCAATAAGGGGGCAACATCCTCAGGTGCACGAGGAATGAAGACTCAAACCAGGGCTATCAGGACAATTCCAGTAGTATGGCCAAGATCCCTACCAGCATCTTTCTGAACTTCTCCCCAGCACGTTTGCTCTTGCGAATCTCCATTCAAGCCATTTTTTATTGACTAAAGGTAAGAGAGAGGTGGGAGCTCTGTACATCGTCAGTGATTACTACGGCCTGCCAATGTAGGTAAGCCGTAGATGAGGAACAAGAATTCTTCCAGGAAATCGGGTACGTGGGGTTACTGCCCGACAGTTCGCCACAAAACTGCCTTGCGAATTGTATCTCTCAGTCAAGTCAGCATTTTATCTAGAGTTCATTGGGGCACGCAAGCTTCACCACAACATCAATGTAGCCTAACCACAACATAATTATGTATGGCGGTGGAAAGTCAGTCATTTGTTGTCTTTTTCTTCTTTTAGATCGTGTCGATGAACTCAAACTATTTTTTTTTACCAGTATTTGGAAACCTGTACTGTGCTCAGTTATTGGCCTCTTATATATCCTGAAAAGTACAGTTAGTTGTGCAGGATGGCCAGCATACCAGGTGATGCATGTCCTGTGCAGAAGCTCCACACTGGCACTGTGATAGAGATGTGTCGATGAAGTCCCATTTGGCCAGATTGCTTTCGCTAACCTGGGTTTACAGTCTGTTAAAAGTTTTATTGTTATGAAATAAAAGACGAACCTATTGTTATTCAAGTTGGTCATACGAATTTTCCACTGGAATAGTTTATTATCAGTGCCCAATCTGGCCAGATCGCACTGGACTCGAAGCTTAGTGGTCTTGTGCACTAGACCAAGGTTAATCCAATAAGGAATCTGCCCACCAAACATTTGTTACTTTTCAAATGAGGTATTTATAAAATCTGTCACCAATCATCATTCACAGGTCATTTGATAGTCAAATACTACTAACAACCAATTAATGTTATCTTATTTTTTATATTCAGTCGACAAATAACTGGAGCCATGTTTTTACGTGAACCCGTCACATTCGTTCACGTCAATTTATTTACGTTACGTCAGGGTTTTTCAAGATACATACAGACCGATTTGCTTAGTGATAGATTACGTACTCGTACCTATACTTACGTAGGTACCCCGGATAGTGTTCACTTCTTCTTGACCCTTATTTAGCCTATAGGTACTATTCCACTGCTGGACCAAGACCTTTCAAGTCTGTAAGTATATGAACTATTTTTCCTGCGCAGCTTTGAAGTACTTAGCCCCCTTGCGGTACGCTTCAAGGTTGCCTCTTTTGGCCGGTCTCGGTGGTGCCGTCCATGTTCAAGAACCCATTATGTCCGAATTGCCTGTGTATGTGCACGGGGCTGACGTGACCCGTCAAATTCTCGTCGTCACTGTATCTACACGTGGTATTTTAAATACTGTTTTTGAGGATGGTGGTTCCCATGATTATGGAGATTCCACTTCAACATTTCAATTTTGAATTTCGAATTGTTTCGCAGTTTTTATGTTCACAAGTTCGGCCCAACTGCAGAAGGGGTACCTAATCCGTGTTTTGCCTTGTACTATTACTTATTCTGTGGTTTTGCGAAGTAGGCACTTATCAAACATTTATTATGATTTTCTCAGGGATATTCAAAGATAACGAATCTTAGGTACCTACAGTTTTTTTTTTTTTAAATAAAATATATCTACCAAAACAAGTGATAACGATATTATTCACTTGTTTTTATAGTTTGCTGGAGATCAATCTGAAATAGGTACCTATACCTAATCATAAAATCGTTTTACTCTTATTATTTCCATAGGTAGGTGTTGTTGATTGGAGTAAGAGAAACAAGCTGCCGCTAAATGTTTCTAAGTGTAAAACCATTACATTCTCTAGGTCTCGTACGCCAGTAACCACAACCTACAGACTGGCCGACGAAGAGCTTGAGCGCGTTTTAACAATACTGGACTTTGGGCTTACCTTAGATAGTGGTTTCAATTTTCACGAGCATATAAAGAATGTCTGCAAAGATGCAAACAAAGCGTTGGGCTTCATAAACTTAGAACTTCCTCCCTATTTCATGACGCCAGAGTAGTTAAGTTACTGTACAACGCATACGTGCGCAGCAAACTAGAGTAAAATGCAATTGTGTGGGATCCTCAGGAAAAGTTGTATATACTTATGGTTGATAAAATCCAAAGGAAATTCTGCCGTTATGTGTATAAACGTACCTACGGATATTATCCTTTTTAACCGACTTCAAAAAAAAGGAGGAGGTTATCAATTCGGTTGTATTTTTTTTTTTTATCATCATTATTATTTTTATTTTTTTTATGTTTGTTAAGTACCTCAGAACTGCGTCGTTTATGGACCGATTTGCAAAATTTTTTTTCCCTTTATAGGATATGCTTCCAGATTGGTCCCATTTTTTTCAAAATCCAGTTCTGATGATGGAATTCATGAGGAATCGAGGGAACTCCTCAAAAATTATAGGCAACCCTATGGTAATTTTAGTATTTTCATCAAGAACATAAGCATTTACAGTCAAAAAGTAACATTTGATGAAGTGGAACTGATGAAGAAGACCAGAAATGGTCAACGGAACTTCATACTCAAATAGATATCACAATGAAGATATAGTTAAGCGACTATGACAATACAAATAAATGAATGATTCTGAATAGTTACGTTGAAAATGGTATCATCGAAGTGATCTGATGATGATGATGGAGCCTGAAGGTAGGCACTGGAACTCCGTAATTAATCAATGTATCCTAGCCGTGTTTGGGCTTATTAGAATTGTCGTGAGATGCTCTTTGGCTATAAGGTACTATCGAACTGATCTGATGATGGAGCCGGAAGGAGGAAGGTAGACACAGGAACTTTATAATAAAACAATGTAACCTAGCAGTATTTGGGTTAATTGGAATTGTCATGAGAAATAGGCACTCTGTTTATAAGTGTATCGCAACTAAAAAGTGTGAAATAAAAACTTTTTACAAAAAATAAATAACCGACTTCACTATAAAAAACACTAAGAGGATCAAAATAACTTTAATTTCGGAAGTCGGTGTTAAATAAGAAACAAACAATACCGAGAAACACCGACTTCCGAAATTAAAGTTATTTTGATCCTTTTAGGGTTTTTTTTAGTGAAGTCGGTTATTTTTTTTGTTTATGTTTGTTTATATAAATATGTCGGCATTTGAACACAGTCCAAATGCCGACATATTTGTTGATACTTTAAATGTGCTGAAAAAAGACTTTTCTTAACAAAATGTGATACTAAAGTTGGTTTTTATGT
The DNA here is from genome assembly GCA_905147345.3 of Mythimna impura. Taxonomy (NCBI): domain Eukaryota; kingdom Metazoa; phylum Arthropoda; class Insecta; order Lepidoptera; family Noctuidae; genus Mythimna; species Mythimna impura. Next base: position 11,636,948 of record LR990357.1, on the reverse strand, counting down.
ATTGACATCGATATAATCTTAATGACGCAATTTGTGCTTTAGTAGAATAATATTTTGTTTCGGTTGTCTCCCGATCTTGTTCGTTGGCTTGTTGCCGATCGGGCGAGTCCATCATCTCAATATTGATTTGGATTTCCTCGTATCGATCCATCAGTTTGGTTAATTCTTCTGATCTGACCTGTAGGTCGCGTTTAGTGGACTTTGCAGGATCGTAGTTCTGCACGTAGTTCGATATTCTTGTTAATTTACCTTTAATGGCGGCACGTTTCGAGCGCAAGTTTTCTATTTCTTCCATCTTCTGTGTTGGATGGAATCACGCGATTATTATTAATTATTTTAATATGTTATTTATGCATGTTATCTCTATTTGACAAAAAATGTCATGTTCTTTTTTTAATTTTATTTTGTATGACGATTTTATTCTTTAAGACAATTGTAATTAATATGTTTTTTTTTTATTTAATTTGTATGACAATTCTATATTGATGTTTTGCATGACCATTTTATTTTATTTTTAACCGACTTCAAAAAAAAGGACGAGGTTATCAATTCGGTTGTATTTTTTTTTTTTTTTTTTTTATGTTTATTACCTCAGAACTCCGTCGTTTATGGACCGATTTGCAAAATTTTTTTTACCTTCATAGGATATGCTTCTAGATTGGTCCCATTTTTTTCAAAATCCAGTTCTGATGATGGAATCCATGAGGAATCGAGGGAACTCCTCAAAAATTATAGCCAACCCTATGGTAATTTTAGTATTTTCATCAAGAACTTAAGCATTTACAGTCAAAAAGTAACATTTGATGAAGTGGAACTGATGAAGAAGACCAGAAATGGTCAACGGAACTTCATACTCAAATAGATATCACAATGAAGATATACATAGTTAAGCGACTATGACAATACTAATAAATGAATGATTCTGAATAGTTACGTTGAAAATGGTATCATCGAAGTGATCTGATGATGATGATGGAGCCGGAAGGTAGGCACTGGAACTCCGTAATTAATCAATGTAACCTAGCCGTGTTTGGACTTATTAGAATTGTCATGAGATGCACTTTGGCTATAAGGTACTATCGAACTGATCTGATGATGGAGCCGGAAGGAGGAAGGTAGACACAGGAACTTTATAATAAAACAATGTAACCTAGCAGTATTTGGGTTAATTGGAATTGTCATGATAAATAGGCACTCTGTTTATAAATGTATCGCAACTAAAAAGTGTGAAATAAAAACTTTTTAGAAAAAAAAATAACCGACTTCACTAAAAAAAAACACTAAAAGGATCAAAATAACTTTAATTTCGGAAGTTGGTGTTAAATAAGAAACAAACAATACCGAGAAACACCGACTTCCGAAATTAAAGTTATTTTGATCCTTTTAGTGTTTTTTTTTAGTGAAGTCGGTTATTTTTTTTTTCTAAAAAGTTTTTTATAAGACAATCTATGTGACAATTTTATTTTATATGACATTTTATTTTGTATGTTTGGTTTTACATTTTTATTATTTATTCCGTATGAGTAATTTGTTAATAACAATTGTAATTAATTCCATTTTTTGTTGTGTACTTACTGGTTATAAGCGGTTTGGTCCCAGTACTGTTAGTTAAATAATGTATTTCAAATAAATAAATAAATAAATAGGGTGGGGTGTAGTGGGATGTCAGCGTTGGATTCCAGCCAGTCGGCCTTAACAGGCGGCGGAATGCCTAGTTAAAATCGTTGACATTCTACAAACTCTCACCAGTGGGCTCTAAGTACACAGCGGCCACACCCCGGTAACCACGTCGACTCGTGGGCTAAACCTGGTAGAGAGCGGTTCCTCCCCGCATCGTGCATAGGGTCCGTTTCGATATCCGTGGTTTCGGTCATAATGGCAATCCACTTTCGGTAGCGAGGAGGCTAGGCATAGTGAAAGGCCTAAAAGGTGGCCGATATGAGACAATATTTATCGTTCGACCAGACACTGCATCCAGTTCTTCACCAGTCGTAGCGGTTTCCGTTCCATTGGATCAAGGAGGGCAAGGACGAGAGAGTGCATCTGTGTTTGCGCGCACACTTATGCACTTAAATATATCCTGCGCACATGACTGCTTCCGAATATTGGCATGGGTGCGTCTCATATCATATAAAGTTATTTATTTGGTATATTTTCATTTCAATAACATTCACAAGATATATTAAACGTGAGATATACCAACTGTTGATATAATTTCTTTACATATAAAATTTATATACTTACTCTAAAACTTATTTCGTATAACGTTATTGGCTATAAAGTTTATTTCATCAAAAATCATTAGGTCTATCAATTAAAAATATATTTGACGCAGCAATATCGAATAACACACTGTTAGTATTACAAGTTGGACCGGCGTATTGAAAAACGATTAGGCCTGGTTTGAACGCGATGGCGAGCGAACAAAGCAATCATGTAGATTAGGTTAGGTTAGAATAGTGACCATTAGAAAGCAATGGCGAGCGAACGAAGCGATCACGTGGGTTAGGATAGTTAGAACAGGGACCATTAAAACGCGAAGGCGAGCGAGTGAAGCAGTGTGCAGCGACAGCGGCTGGCGAGCTCTAGATCCCCTTTTAATGGTAGTGAATCATTCGGATTAGGTCAAGTTAAAAATCGTGTCTGGATTAGGTCAGGCTGGAATAGTGACCATTAGAACGCGATGGCGAGCGAACGAAGAAATGTGGGTGGACTAGGTTCTAACTAATAGACCATTAAACGCGAAGGTGAGCAAGCGAAGCAAGCGTGCCGCGGCAGCGGCCGCCGAGCGCCAGATCCCATTCTAATGTCAGTGAATCATGTTCTTTCATATTAGATTAAATAAGTTTATGTCTTTTGAGGGGTATATCTAAAGATTTTATAATCAATGTATGTTATGCTTATAAAAATTTGTTTTATTATATTTACTGATCGTTATATCAAATAAAATGATAGATTCAGTTGTTATGTCATGGGATTTTGTATTTATACCATATTACTTACCGCTTTGTCTGATGTCTGCACATAGGCGGCTCAAGGAGAGTGGTCGTGCTGCGTTAGGGGTGACAGCGCGGATTGGGCAGCACATTGAGTGACGAAGCAGCCCTATTCAGGGAGGCACTGCTTCCCCCGCTCAACTGGGGAGGGGACTAGAAAAGGTGTCCTAAAAATTGTTCACCCACTTTACCTGGGAGATAGCAACCACGGCTGCCTGTGCAACCCTTGCTTCGTGGTCGACGTTATAAGAAATATATAAAATCATCAAACATGACATTTGGTGCGTGGAATGTACGCACTCTCCTGGATCGGGATGGTAATTTGTGATCGCTCAAGCCACAATTGCTGTCTTACGCTCAGTAAGACAGCAATTGCGGCACGTGAGTTAGCTCGATACAATATTGACATAGCCGCACTCAGTGAAACGCATCTGGCTGACGAAAGGGAACTGATAAAACGTGGCGGTGGATACATTTTCTTTTGGAAGGGGACTGCTGCGTCTGAACCCAGACGTTCAGGGGTTGGATTTGCAGTTAAGATTTCAATAGCCAAGATATTAAGTGAATATCCAATTTACACTTCAGATCTTATGATGGCGCTGCGCCTTCATTTAGATAATGGTAATCACTTAAATGTAATAAGTGTGTACGCACCTATCATGACTAATTCAGACGAGGTTAAGGTCAAATTTTATGAAGAATTGGCGCAAGTTGCTGCTGTGTGCAATGCTGGGCACAATAATGGACAAAGATGAGGATTGGTTTGTTGACAGTAATGGGGCTCTAGCAAAAGCATTTAAGAAACACTGTAATTTACTAAAGCAGCAAGATCGCAATAGACAAAACGGCTGAGTACCTATGCAAGATTAAACAGAGTGTAGTTTGGCATTACGGAAATTGCCTAGGGATATGAAGGACGAGTGGTGGCAGCAAAAAGCCGAATACATTCAGTGGCTGCCGAATACATTCAGTGGCTGCAAAATACATTCAGTGACTGTCGAATACTAAACAACTTGGAGCTTTCTATTGTGCACGTTGAAAATAAAAGAAGGTTGGAATTAGACCAAAAACGCGACGACCTCAAAGCTAGACCACCAACACAACAGCTATAATTTATTTTATCGTTAACGGTGTCCTGACATGTCCGCTCTGTACTCGGAGTTTTTCGGACAAGGTTAGATATGTAAGTCACATGAGGGACATAACAGAGCGGCACATCTGAGCTCACAACCACCATGTGTGTGTGAGTGGCCGTAATCGGCTAGACGCCATGATTATCATCATTTCCCTAGACTTTTTCCAATTAGCTTGGGGTCGGCTACCAATCTAACCAAATGCGGCTTAATAACCGTTTGCGACTGGACCGTTTGCTCATGGAGCGACTGCCTATCAGTTCTCCACAACCCAGTTACAATGCGTTCCAAATAAGAATAGGATCGATGCCATGATGTGACGTCACGTCATACTGTCAAATCGCAAGAAATTGGGCAAAATTGAAGAACTCAGAGATGAGCAAAATTGAAGAACTGGATTCTGATTAAACTATTTTCGTTCACAGTTCGTAAATAAATTAAATTTTAAAATTTTCTTGTTTTGATCACCATAATAATTCTTCGATTTGACAGTATGACGTGACGTCACTACCTGGCAATCGATCCTATTCTTATTTGGAACGCATTGTACTGGGCAACACGATACTCCTTAGATAGACTGATGGCACCGAGCTTACGGAAAATTGCCTTCGTAGAATTGAATCTATATTTTTAGAAAAAAATATAGATATAATAATATACACCTGTATTTATAGAAAAACATCTATACATATATAGGTACTTACCGTGTTTGGGATGTTCATCATAAGGCAAGTAGGTATAATTACCTAAATAAAACAAGTTATAAATGGTTTAATCTCAATATAATTTAATTTGAAATAGTTATAACTATAAGTAAACATTTACAATTATATTATAATAATGTCAAAACTAATAATAATTAAGTTCTCAATCTAAATTATTAAAATTGGTGGGTAATATCATTTAAAGCAGTATTTTCACCGGTAAAAACTTACTTTAAAACAAAAGTTAGAGTTAAAACAAAAACTTACTTAAAAGGGTATAATAAAGCTTATAATACAAGACTACAGAGCACCGAATACTCCAGCCGGTAGCGACTATATTGACGCCATTTTACTGCTGTCATAAAAAAAAAACGGGCACATTATACCTATTCAGATTTAGAAAAACAAGGAGCATTTTTTAGACGTACGGCGATGCGTCACCGGTACAAGATGGACATCCCACCCATACGCACAAGTACAGCTAAGGAGTGGAATTCCCTGCCGGAATCAGTTTCCTGATAGCTACAACCTAGGGGTTTTTAAATCAAAATTGAGTAGGTTACATCTAGACAAGCGTGCTCTATCGTCGACAATATTATTGCTTATCATTAGGTGAAATAGTGGGCAAAGGTGAACCTATCATCATATAAAAAAAAAGACGAGCCTTCTAGGATTGAGTTACAAATAGTAATAAGTTTAGTTTTGCCGAATGGCAATGTTCAATACCAGGCCACTCAGAAAGTATTGCGAAAAAAAGTTTTTATGTTTATGGCACTGGCCACTTGTAATTATTTTGAAAAACTTTGGTTATTTAAAATTAAAAATAAAATTGTTCGAATTTTGAATTTCCCTCTACATTTTTTCGAGAGTCAAATCAAATTATCGTGTCTCATTTAAAAATGGATCTGCATAGAGAACATTTTCGTGCGATGATTTTCTACGATTTCAAATGTGGCCTAAAACCTGATGAGTCATTTGATCGACTTCAAATTGCTTTTATGGATGAAGGACCTTCAAAAGCAACCATCTACCGCTGGTATAGCGAGTTCAAGCGCGGTCGCCTTACTTTTGGGGATGAACAAAGGAGTGGTCGTCCTACGACGGCTGTCACGGAAGAAAGTGTGCTGGCAGTAAAAAATGTAATTCAAGAAAACAGGCGAATTGCATACGAAGACATTGAGCATACACTGCAGATTGGTTCACAAGATTCTACACGAGCACCTTCGCGTGAGGAGGATAGTTTGCCGCTGGGTGCCGCACAACCTCACCGAAGCTCAGAAACAGGCCCATGGGGATTGGTGCCGTGATATGATTAAAAAATTAGAAGCAGGCTCGTCTCGGCGCGTTGACGACCTTGTAACAGTTGACGAATCCTGGATTTATTAATACGATCTAGAAACAAAGCATCAATCGTCAGTTTGGCTGTTTCAAAACGAACCAAAGCCTACGAAAGTGAAGCGATCGAGAAGCGCAGGGAAAATTTTGATCGCTAGTTTCTTCACTTTGGTGGGGTACCTGATTTCAATTCCATTACGAGATCAAAGCAGCATTAACGCCGAATGGTATACCACAAAATCCCTGCCGGAAGTTTTGTCTGCAATGAGCAACAAGCAACCGAACACCGGGCTCTGCGAGATACTGCTTCACCATGGCAACGCGCCCACGCACTCAGCACTCAAAACGAGGGACTTCCTGGACACCACACCGGTCAGAGTCCTGGGGCACCTTTCTTACAGTCCTAATCTGGCACCGTGTGACTTCTTTTTATTCCCTAAAATGAAAAATCTGCTGAAAGGGAAACAGTTTTCATCGCCGGAAGATGCGCTAGCAGCGTTAGAGAAGGCCGTGGAGAAGGTGCCTGCGGCAGACTGGAAAAAATCTTTGGAAAATTGGTTCAGACGCATGAAACTTTGTATAGAGGCTGATGGAGAGTTCTTTGAAAAGATTTAATAAAAATATTTTATCCATAGAAGTTCGTATTTTAGTTTCTCAAAACTTTCTGAGTGTCCCACGTATGTCCAATCACTTTTATTCTCGGTTTTATGTTTTGGTACCCCTTTTTCTTATGGCGGCAGTATAAGTATTCATATATTCATCATCATCAGGTGGGATCGCAGTCAAGCACTAGTTTATAACAATAAAAAAAAATATTGTCCCCGCAATGTCTACAAGATTTGACGTAGAATAATCACGGGTCGTCAATTTCTGTAAGTAAACGTTAACACACAGTGACCACCGAAGCATTATGTGGCCACCGAAGCATTAAGTGGCCACCGAAGCATCAAGTGGCCACGGAAGAATCAAGTGGCCACCGAAACATCTAGTGGCTTCAGAAGCATCATGGTGCTCTGTCCATTAGAAGGTCAATGTTGGCAATGAAAAATTAATTGTAATAATCCCTTTTGATTGTTTCTTCCAAAACTGAGAAAAAATCGACTGAACACGTTCTCTTTAAAGCTAATTGGATTTATAATTACTGAGTATAAACTAAGTTATTGATGGTACCTGACTCCGGACTTAGATGCTGAATATTAAGCACATTGATGTTTAAAGCACGATGTTATATGCTATATTACTATAAAGTTTCATCTACATCCCTTCAGCTTTTTGAGCGTTAATTAGGAACAGACCTACACACATACATACAAACTTTCGCCTTTATAATATTAGTGTGATCACCTTAAAATTCAATGAAAATATGCTCTACACAACGTCAGATTCTATCTCAATTAAAAAGTTAATGTCAATTTGTATAAAAATTGAATAAGCGCCGTTTGATGACAATGATTGGACACCTCTCCTTTTCCATAAGATTTGACATAAGCGAACGTTTTCGAGTAGATAAAATCGCACTAGGCCTTCTGAAAGTATAGAATCTATAAAGGGGGAATCTATAGTATATATAATATCAAATGACACACGCGTAGGTAATCAATCTTTTTTTGTCTAAGTGGCAGTTACCTACATCATTTAAAGTTTTAAATTAAGTAACTATCACTTGTAATTGTAACTTCACTAAGAATTAAAGTTTAAACCTTAGTGAAGTTGCAAATTACTGGAAATTGTAGTAAAAAAAAATGGTAAAAACAGATTTCCCAGATTTTAAGTACCGTATTAAGTATTATAGTAAAAAGAGCCACTTTTCGACTACATTAAATAACTTAATTCATTTGTGATAATACGCAGTGTTTTGTCGCCAAATTCATTTAAAAAATCCAGTAAATTAACACATTTGCATTAGTTCTGTATAGGAACACGGCTGCATACAGCATCTCTTTAATAAGCTTTCTCTATGTGTCCATTTTTCCACCATCATTTCTCTGGGAACTGACGGCATGAAGACTTCTTCTGAAAAAAATGAAATAATATTCGAGTTATTGATAATATGTGTAGGTAAGTCTGCTGTGGTGAAATGTGGAGTGATTACAGAACGAAACATAATTGTCATTTTGTTTGGTATTTTTTATTTTTTTAATAATAAGGCACACAAACAACTTCTTTACTAAATAATAATAATATTCCACAATTTTCACACAATGCCATCTAGTCCCAATCTAAGCAGAGCTTGTGGTGTGAGTACTAAACAACTGATAAACATACGTACTTATATATTTCTAAATACATACATATTATAGATAAATTACATCCAGACACAGAAAAAATGATCGTGCTCATCACACAAACATTTGTCCTGGGTGGGAATCGAACCCACGATCTCCGGCATAGCAGTCAGGCCCAATAACCACTAGACCAACAGACCAGTCATAATATTCAATATTCTAGATTACATGTTCAGAGGAATGCTCCGTATAAACAAATCAATTAATAAAGACAGGCATATAATTCACAGTGGTTGTTTAAAATTACAAAATCACATATTATGTATAAATTTAATTTAAATTAAAAGGGATGAATCAATTACATAAAATAATAAAAGAATACAGATTAAAAAAAACCGTTTAGAAAAGACAACAAGTCGAATAAACAACAAATTAAAACAATTAAATCATAAATTAAGTCTTACAGGTACTTAAGTAACATTGAATAATTAAACCGTGAAATGAAACTGCAAACATAAATCATCAAATAACTTCTCCCGCTCTGCGAGTGTCAGTCTTTCACTGACTAACATTTACCCATGGTCCGTCAGTTGCCCTTAGCGTTCCAGAGGTTAACTCTTTCGGATAATACCTACCTGGCATGGCCCTGGCAGGCATCGTCCCTAACGCGCCCCTCAACGCCTAACGCGTCAATTTTGCTGCCATTTCTTTGAGACGCGCGTAGGGCACAGAGCGCCGAAGACCCGGGCTTAGTTCCTATCAGACGGTGAGATAACCATTGCTTGCCGTCCACAAACCCGCCGCCCTGCGACTTTTGCCGCCCGGGGCGTATCCAGCGGGGGTCGGTACGAGAGGCTTATGTCTGCTTCACGCTTTCGGCCACATCTTTTGCTTGCATTACTGCTTCGCAGAAGGAAGTGGCCGTCTCCCATCTCAGTTCATAGGTCATAGGGAGCGAAATGGACTCGCTCCGAAACATGGCTTGAACCAGGGCCAGATGCGAGAGGTCACCGTCGCCGAAATGTGACGTCACGAAACTTATGACTCCTCACACCCTTTGTCACACAATGTCACAATTCGTCGATTCCGTTCCCGTGTGACGTAATTTGTGGTTGGCCCCCTACGTCTCGTAGTAAAATAGGTAGAAGACGTATTAGTATTATCACAAATCATGACGTTTTTTAGATAATGTTTGTTTGACGGGGCCCGCTAAGGCCTATGCCTGCCAGGCCTGTGGGATTGTTCGAATTAGTTTTAACGTGGCCCTCGCAAAGGACAACTGAAGTAACACAGGTGGGTTTCAGTCAGAAAAAGCCTGAAACGGGTGTTGCACATGCTTGACAAATAATATGAGATATTTTATAAGGAGATGATTATAAGAATTCGAATCTGAATCTATATATAAATAGGTACCTACTTATTACCTATCTATTATTCGATCAATAGGTACCTATTCTTTGTGGATATATTGTATTGCTTGCTAATAAAATTAAAAGCCATCATTACTGTCTGTCAGTTTTACACCATTAGCAATAACACCTATTCATCATAGAAAATCTAGATTCAATCATCGTATTCAAGGTACTGACCTACAAACTACAATATAAATCCTAGAATTCGTTTCTATTCATTGGCACTTGCTTACTAAATCAATAATATTCTAAGTACTTACTTAGAATAGTTAGAATATTATTGATAGGACTAAGTTAATGCAAGCAGGTGTTTGCTATTAAGTAATCACTTTTTTGCTGATTCATAAACTCTTGACAGTTATTGACTAGTAATATTTCAAGGATTATAACTTCAATCAATGGAAAACCTTCGAATTGAATAATGCAATTTACCTGTAAATTGTTATAGCACCTGATTCTGAGAGAGGGCGCTTACGAGCAACTTAGTTGCCCAATGACTTTTTGACTTTGTCTCTGTCTCCTCACGGAGAGTTGGAAGATAGAGACACGAGGGCGAAAGCGACGCCACTTTTTCGTACAAATTTGCTACTTAACAATAAACGGGGCGATAGTTGCGTCGCTCGCCGGTCTGTCGCCGAACCCGCGGACAAAGAAGTTTCCCAGCTCTAGCTGTCGCGTCGTTACATGCGCGCATTTTCATACATATAATCTCGTAGACTTGATGTGAGAAATAAATTTATTGCGGAGACTAAAGTTGCACGTGCGCGCTATCTCTTACAAACGAGTAGGTACCTATCGACTAATTCAAGCACTACCTTCGCTTTGTTGTAAATTCCTTTTAATGAAGTTAAAGAAACAAGAGAGAAGGGCGCGTTTACCCTTTAGGCATTTGGTTATTTACATAGCAATTAGAAATCATGGCAATGTTGGTCTATTTTTTAAATATTTTTCCGGAGCTTCTATGCCTAAGTTACGGGTGATCAAACTTAAAATTTGTGAAACCTCTGATTTAGCTACAAATAGAGCTTTATAAGATTGCTCTGAAACCTGTGCTGAAAATATGAGAAATAAACACGGGATAGATACATTTTAATTTACGCATATCAATATTAAACCCACTCTTATCCCTTAGACACCGCGGCATGGCGGACAGAGTTCCGGCGGGATCTCATGGTGGAATGGCGACGGCGACTGTCGCAACCCAGTGCTGGGCACGCCACAATTATGGCGGTAAGTCCCCTCTTTGAGGAGTGGCTGGAGCGGCAACACGGCATCCTCACCTACCGCATGACGCAGGTCCTCACCGGACATGGCAAGTTCGGAAGGTTCCTGCATCGGATTCAGGCGGAAGCAACGCCCGGGTGTCATCATTTACTGTTTTCCGCACTAGTGCGGAAAAGTCCGAGTGCTCGCCCCGCCACCATTTTATTACATTTATCGATAAGCTGGGCAATAAGCGACCTACACGAGTCATGCGTCTACCCCCGTTGATTTATGTCTTCGTAAGTGTATTAAAAAACGTCGTTTGATTCGTAAATCGTGTGCCATGCCATGTCTCTGGTATATTATGATAAATTTCCTGTAAGGCTGTTTCTCCCATGTGGAGAAGAGTAGCGCTTTTATTGACATATATTTCTCAGACTCTTATTCCTTTCTCCTAGCGTAATTCCAGTGACCTAAGATCACTATCGCATTGCTTCTATCGGTGGTAGTTTGGACATTTTGGCGACCTGGAAAGTGTCAGTTAGTTTTTATCCCCCTTTTTTGACTTTAGACTTTAGGCTTTAGACTTTAGACTTTAGACTTTAGACTTTAGACTTTAGACTTTAGACTTTAGACTTTAGACTTTAGACTTTAGACTTTAGACTTTAGACTTTAGACTTTAGACTTTAGACTTTAGACTTTAGACTTTAGACTTTAGACTTTAGACTTTAGACTTTAGACTTTAGACTTTAGACTTTAGACTTTAGACTTTAGACTTTAGACTTTAGACTTTAGACTTTAGACTTTAGACTTTAGACTTTAGACTTTAGACTTTAGACTTTAGACTTTAGACTTTAGACTTTAGACTTTAGACTTTAGACTTTAGACTTTAGACTTTAGACTTTAGACTTTAGACTTTAGACTTTAGACTTTAGACTTTAGACTATAGGCTTTAGACATTAGACTATAATTTTGCTTTAGCCTTTGACTTTGTATTGCACGCTTGGTGCCACTGGTTAGGTGTTCATATTTTTATATCGGCCAAATCGTACTTATTTGCCTCCCGAATGGCCATATACGTGAGTAAAACCGCAATTTTTAACTTTCTTAGAAAAACTAAGAAATATCTCATGAGGAAGCCAGAAAAAAAAATCAGAACGCACCTACTGATAAACACCCGCCGACAGTCGAGCAAATAATGTCTCTCCTGTCCCGCAAATACGTCACTTGCCCTTTATTAGTACATCACAAATATGTCTATGGTATGTTTGTGAAAACTTTGATTTGATCGCCATTCAACTGTTCCGTTAAAACTGTTATAACGAGATTCGAAAATAAAATATCACAGTAGCGTACGTTAATCACAAAACAAAACCCGGACATAATCACAATCAGTCATTCTTCACTCATCTTCGGTAAACTAGGTCCATTGCAATACATCGCGTCTTTCTACACCACGTTGACACCCCTATGTACAGTCAACAGCGGTTAAGTAGGCATGGGATACGCTATTTATATAAAAATCGTGAAAAAATATATATCATGTATTAAATAATAATTACTATAGTATTATCTCAGACTAATAAAGTCTGAGAGTATTATTAAGTAATTTGACTTATATATTACATATATATATAATATGAAATTTATAATATAGACTAAATAAATAAATAAATATTATATACATTGTGTTAGCGATTTTTATGATTAGTTACATACACTATGATTGTTTTCTGTATTGGCAACATTAAAATGTATTTATTTTGCACTGACAACTGGAACGTTATGCGATTTGACAGCTCAGCGCTATGACAGTTGACAAGGTTATAAAATAACGCGCTGCGCTGTCCTGACACATTCCGTTCCAGTTTTTGGGGTAAGCAACATCTCAGTGTAAGTGCTACTATATAATTATTATTATTTTAAATGGTATTGATTTATGATATTTGTAATAATTGTGTGCTGTCAAGGCAAAAGTATAGAGGGTGTGTTACCCGTTTTGGTCGTTTTATTTAAAAACCTTCCCGCTACACTTATCTAGGTACACTAAATAAGTTTCTTATCCAATCTTTCTCTAAAGTTAATACATTAGCTGACAATTCAGAAGTGGGATAAACGAGTCGTTTATTTAAATGCATTCGTTTATCCCGCCCACAAGTGATTTTTTTTTCCTAAACTGCATCTTCTACTTTTGCTTTGAAAGTACCTACGTATGTAGGCACCGTTACAATGTTGTTGATAAAATAGTACCTATCTAAGCGGGCATAGTGATGTGTACTTTAAAATGGTGAACTTTAAAATATTCAGGCTTATCGCTTTTGTTGTACTACCTTATTCAATATGAGTTTCTTCTGACACCACCACACGTGCCTTGCCAGGGCTACACTCTGGAGGTACTACCACACCACCACACGTGCCTTGCCAGGGCTACACTCTGGAGGTACTACCACACCACCACATGTGCCTTGCCAGGGCTACACCCTGGAGGTACTACCACATCACCACACGTGCCTTGCCAGGGCTACACTCTGGAGGTACTACCACACCACCACGCGTGCCTTGCCAGGGCTACACTCTGGAGGTACTACCACACCACCACGCGTGCCTTGCCAGGGCTACACTCTGGAGGTACTACCACACCACCACACGCGCCTTGCCAGGGCTACACTCTGGAGGTACTACCACACCACCACGCGTGCCTTGCCAGGGCTACACTCTGGAGGTACTACCACACCACCACGCGTGCCTTGCCAGGGCTACACCCTGGAGGTACTACCACACCACCACGCGTGCCTTGCCAGGGCTACACCCTGGAGGTACTACCACACCACCACGCGTGCCTTGCCAGGGCTACACCCTGGAGGTACTACCACACCACCACACGTGCCTTGCCAGGGCTACTCCCTGGAGGTATTACCATACCACACGTATGTTAATCTATTGAATACCTAAGGACAACTCAGGGTGTGTTCAGATGGATTAGGGACCGGTTTTGGATCATTGTTAAATGACCGTAGCAAACATATCTACCAACTTATGAATCGTTGTTACCATGACCTGCGTTCTGAGCTTACTTATAAAGTAAATGAGCAGACCAGTAATACTTTTGATTAGGAATAATCTAAATGCAACTAAAGAGGACAGTCAATGAAATTAAAATTAGGTAAAATAATATTATATGGATTGCCTTTTGACAGATAGTCTGACATTTATTACATTTGCCTCCTAGCTTTTGCCCACGGCATCGCCCGCGTACATATTAATATAGCCTAGGTCACTCAGGGATACAGTGGCTTTCTATGTGTGAATGCAATCGGACCAGTACTTTCAGATTCAATCAATATTTTGATACCTTTAGATTCCAAGTTATAGATTTTTAAAGTGAGCGTGCGATGACCGATCATTTGACCCTTGATTTCATAGTGCAGCGCTCGCTCAGTCCGTTCCCACTGTCTTGCGTTATTAGATATTCTGTGCTTGCGTTTCACTATAACTTATAAATTTATTATTTTTTTTCCTAAATGTCTAATATTCATACTAGAAAATCATGCGTTGTGCCAAAATGTACAGATTTACATTTCAACGGCAAAGAAAACATTATTTGTCACTAAATAATGAGTAACCATTCTAATGTATTTTAGGTAGGTTATCTGATTGTCCCTTTTTCGAATCCTTGTATGATAAAATAAAACGAAATACTGCGCGAGTAAACAGTTCTACTTCAGCTGGCGAATTGCGGCTGAGCGGAGCGTAGTAAAATGACGTCACACGCGGTCACGTGACTTTACCGAGTTTTATGCAAACATTGAATGCAAATATAACTTCTTGGTATTTCCAAATAAAACAAAAGGGTGTATCTGTATACAGCTTTATTTTTGGTATATGCGAAAGCTGAATATAGTTTGTTCAGAATTAGTAACTGAATCGATTCCAACAATTTTTACACCAATGTATAAAGTTGGACACCACCGACACTAAGTACGACACAGGTCATAGCGGGCATTAGGCACCAGCGCACAGCTGGGTGCGGGAGCAAAACAACCCCTCAGTCACCTGGATGGCCCGGTGACCATGTATTTTTCGGACAACCAAGTAACATAACAAGCTTATAACTTTGTGATTTTACATGATACAGTTTGAAATTTAGTACATGGTTTCTTTTCATAAAAATGCTACCCACGTGTATCAGGCTTTACATATGCTGGAACTGGCGTTGTATATGCTTTACTGTTTACTACAGTTTAAAGCGATTTTACATCATCATCATCATCATCATCATCATTTCAGCCGAAAGACGTCCACTGCTGGACATAGGCCTCCCCCAAGCGTCGCCACAGCGAACGGTCCTGTGCGATTTTACATACCTACTAGTATTACCCATTTAACTGAAACCACGTGACGAAGAGTATTATCTAGTATGCCTAATGATGCTGAAATAGATTCTTTGCTCTTAGAAGCGGCAGAAGGGTAGGCTAATAATAACATTTTATTACATCACCAGAGTAAATCGCTTTACTGGAAAAACTCTAGATGTAGAAATATTAATAGTCAAATCTTGTTTCCGTGAAACTCCTTTTAATGTGTATAGGTATTCTGTAAAACATGAGCTTGTAGTTGGTACAAATCGGAATAGTAAGTACAGTAGAACATTATGTCTAAGGTGATGGCCTATATAATTTGCCATAGGTAGTGGTGCGAAGAATATACAATTGCATATTATCCAATTGAACACAAGTAGTTGCCAAATACATAGAATAGTTAATTTTTGTCTAATGAAGGAGTTAACACGCAGTAAGAGGAAATCTAGCAAGTAATTAAATTACTATACAAAAAAAAAATAGTGTAAAAAAAAAAAAAGTTTCAGCACTTTGTTTAATATTATAGGTGCCAGGCGTATGATACATATATGCATCAACGCTGTTGGCTCAATTGAAACAGTGACAATAAATAATAATACTCATAGTTAAATAAGCAAGGCAGAATAAAAATATTATATTTAATAAAATATGGTTGGCAGTTGTCGATAGTGTCGAGTCCAAATATATTATTACCCTAATGCATCTTTGTTGTTGATTAAATATTTTTGATTTTGTAAAGTGATGTGGGTATCAATGGAAATGGAGAAGTGACACAAGTAATTACACAATATTTTTATGTGGTGCTACACCAAGGGGCTCGTATACTCTATAGGTTAAAAGAAGGTCCGTTACAAAATACAACACCAAATGAGACACGAGAGCGCACAGTGCCATGTTATGCTGTTGGGATAGCTTCATTATTGACAACTGCTAGGTTTAGACAAAGTTCTTGTTCAATTATTAATATCTATCAATTGTGCTATGTAGGGTACCAAGAGTGTTTGTTCTTGGTTTAAAACAAAGACATTAAATATATACTACCAATAGACAGGACATAGCGAACAAAATCGTGATCCGATACTTATTACCTAGTGGTCATAAGTCGCTCAGTCTAGTATGACGCCCCTACACGTCAAGTCGTGTTTGTATCCGCTCTATGCACTAAAAGAAAATAATTTTCTGAGAAAATATGCCGAACTGCCCATTACGCTATTGCAAATCTTGTTATGATAAAATGACTGAACCTAACTTCGGTTTATTTACGTAAATATTTTTTGTATTTACGAATTAATTAATTAAAATTCAATAATTTTTATAAATAGTTCTAGAACATTTGCTGATTTTGTGATAACGCCATCTATTGCTGAAAAGCTTAACCTTACCTTTATCACACACTGAGGCTCTACCACGAGCTCATAACGTGATCTATTTTACGACCTAAACCGAGCTGTTAAAGGGGTGGAGCTATATAGGGTGTATGGCTCCATCACTCTTTTTCGGTCGTACGACTGACATTTTAACATTATCATGGTAAGGCCCCTGGCCACCTACCGAGCGATAGTTAAATAATTATAAATTTCGACAAATTTAATTCGCGTGTTTGCTATTCAAAGCCAGATGGCGTCACTGAGACATAGGATGACAGTTTTTCTAAGACATTTGTTCTGATAGCCGCTCTGTCATAATTATCTCTTTAAATCTCTTTGGTTTAAAAGGAGTACATACTGAGTAGGTACCGTGTACTTTCATGGGAATAGCCACACGCAATTTATTTTTTAAGTATACCTGCCTACACTGATGAAAAGTTGTGATTTTATATACAGTTTAACAGGAAAACACCGTAGCTCATGTGTTCAATAAACCACGTTTCTGAACGAAACATTGTAGAATTTAACATTATTTTCATGCTCGGAAGTCATTGTTCATAAAATGGCATTTGTGGACAAATTAATGTTGACTAGGCGTGTAACTCTTTACTGAACCGACTCACTGTTCCGAAATATTTTAGTGTTCCGAAAGATTGGAACATCAGTAATGTTTTAAATTTTAATGCATCATTTGGAACAATTGGAACTCTGAGACACTCTTTACTTTAAGTGACCAGCAGTCTTTTAAAAATTCAAATTATAACGTAAATGGCGTACATATAATTAATGACCTGAACTAAAAACCTCTGCTTTAAATTATTCTCAAATCAAAATTCAATTAAATAAAACTTTTAGTGTATATGACGCAACGTAACAGATCACGACTCAGTGTGTATATTTTGAGCCAATATTCCAAATAATATGTTCCAATCGCAAAGATGACACACTTTTTTCCACGCCTAATATTGACCTACAATAAAAGTGGTGACATGACAGCAGTTTCATGTCACTGACGTAACACTGCCGTCAAACAAACGTTTCATGAATTTTACCGAACTTGGATACTTGCCTTTTGAGATTAGTTTGAAACTTCATAACGGTTTTATCTTCTATATAAAGTTAGAAGACCAAATAAATAAGATTGACTTTGAATATAACTATCGAAATGGATTTAGTGAAAGTATATTTTCAATACCTTCTGCGTAATAAATTTTCGTATGAGATTGTAATTCGTGCAGAGACATATGAGGACATGATCGCTGCGTCGAAGCTTCGTAAATAACTCTAATGTCTGATTTGGACTTTAGTCCTGCAGAATTTGCAATGTAATGTGAATTCTATTTAATGACTCCCAGAGCACTTCCAAATTATATTCATGAATTACTAATTTTAGTGTACCAACTTAGGGGATAGCATTGATTGAATTATAGGAAGTAATTTTCATGGAAAATCAGATGGTGCGGCAAAAAGTAGTTGCTAAAGTCAGTAAGCCTTTTGTAGGCATTTTTGATTTGTTTTTAGAGATTTGTCTTATCAGGGGGGTGTACCTAAATATCTGTAAATGTTGAGTATTTTAGGTATGGTAAAGAGTTATTGTGGATAAATATAATACAATAACTCCCAATTTGTTCACTAGGGACATGGAGGGATACAATGATTTATTTATTTAAAATAAAATGGTAACATCCAAAAGATGTCTCACTGTAATTTATTTAGTTATAGAATGTCTATGAATATTTTGATTACCAGAGGTTATTTTTACGGAAGTGTACCTGACTTCCCACATCTAAAATTATGTTAACGAAATAAGTGATTAACGTAAAACCTATTATTCTTACATTAAGAGAAAGTAGTCTAGACTGAATTTGCCTTGAGTATCTTAAAAGTGATGGTATTTACAGCGTACCTACTGGTAATTAATAGTTGGTAATTTTAATGAATGAAATAAAATAGACGAAACAATTTCATAGTTCGTGATCTCGCATTTTGATTAGTTATTGTATCGAAATTTGGAGTTTCAATAAAAACTAATCAGAGCCAAAAGAGTAAATTAAATATATACCCTCACGTTTTAGTCGGGTCAGTGATTACAACTAATATCAAATGTAAAAAAAACAGTCATTGTTGGTCAATGATTCACAAATAACGGGTGAAATTTTGTGGTTGAGGTAAATCATTGATGTTATTGTGACATGCACTTGAAACTTATCATGTACCTGGCCTGAGTGGCCATATCAAAATCAAAAGGGTATTTACAGAAACTATTGAGGGATCTGTTTAGGACCATTGAGGGATCTGTTTAGGACCATTGAGGGATCTGTTTAGGACCATTGAGGGATCTGTTCAGGACCATTAGGGATCTGTTCAGGGCCATTGAGAGGCCTGTTCAGGACCATTGAGAGGCCTGTTCAGGACCATTGAGAGGCCTGTTCAGGACCATTGAGAGGCCTGTTCAGGACCATTGAGAGGCCTGTTCAGGACCATTGAGAGGCCTGTTCAGGACCATTGAGAGGCCTGTTCAGGACCATTGAGAGGCCTGTTCAGGACCATTGAGGGGCCTGTTCAGGATAAACCAATTGGCTTTATCAGGCAATTGTTTATTTACTAATGTTTGTTTTTCATTACAGGCAGGACATTTGAGGGACCTGTCTGTTTATATTAGAGGCAGGACATTTGAGAGGCCTGTTTGTTTTTCATTAGAGACAGGATATTTGAGGGGCCTGTTTGTTTTCCATTAGAGGCAAGACATTTGAGGGGCCTGTTTGTTTTTCATTAGAGGCAGGATATTTGAGGGGCCTGTACGTATGTCATTACATGATAAAGACAAGAAATAAGTAACATAGATTTGTAACTTGACTTCTTGACATTTCAAAAGTGCCTGTAAAGTGTTTATTTGAAATAAAATGCTTTGAATCTTTGAATCAGTAGAGGCAGGACATTTTAGAGACCTGTTTTTGAATGACTGTATAAAGAATAAGATAATGATTTGTAAGAATAATAATAATATATATTAATTGAGCAACAAAGTAAAATCATGTATACACAATTGCATATAAACTACTTTTACATAACAACTAAATAATGCAATCAAATGTTTAGTCTCGTTCCTAGGTACAGCAACCAGTGTATGAATAATCTAAAGTTTTATTCGCTACTGTAATAGATATCTGTTTGCTTTATTGCTGTTATTCTTTTTTTCTTCTCTCATTATTTTGTGTATAAAACCAATTTCTTTATTCTTTCACATACGAGGTCGTATTTGTAATACGGATGGCCGACTGTTAGCGATTTTTATGATTAGTTACATACACTATGATTGTTTTCTGTATTGGCAACATTAAAATGTATTTATTTTGCACTGACAACTGGAACGTTATGCGATTTGACAGCTCAGCGCTATGACAGTTGACAAGGTTATAAAATAACGCGCTGCGCTGTCCTGACACATTCCGTTCCAGTTTTTGGGGTAAGCAACATCTCAGTGTAAGTGCTACTATATAATTATTATTATTTTAAATGGTATTGATTTATGATATTTGTAATAATTGTGTGCTGTCAAGGCAAAAGTATAGAGGGTGTGTTACCCGTTTTGGTCGTTTTATTTAAAAACCTTCCCGCTACACTTATCTAGGTACACTAAATAAGTTTCTTATCCAATCTTTCTCTAAAGTTAATACATTAGCTGACAATTGTAATGTTCAGGGTTCGAGACAAACCGAATGAAAGACGAACAAGGCAGGTACAATAATTTATGCACGTATTTCTAAACTACTACTTACTAAATTTAGCTTTTGCAAATGGTATAGAAGCACAGTGATTTAACACCAAAATAATTTAAATAAAAAAATAGTAAAAAAACTAAAACCCGACTACGACAAAAAAAAACGTATACCATTTGCAAAAGCTAAATTTAAAATTTCTAATTAATAATGGTAAATTAATTTTTGTCCACCAGAGGGCGCCACATTGAATTTTGATGATATATTTTGATAAGTACCAGTGAAGCCCTTTCAAATGATATCAAACACGGTGTATTTATCTTAACATTTTTTTTAACACATGACTTCTTGTCCGCTAGAGGGCGTCACTTTAAATTTGAACAATATTTTGGAAATGTACAAGTAAAGCCCTTTCAAATGATACCAAACACGGCGTATTTATCTCCATTTTTATTTTTTACACATTACTTTTTGTCCGCTAGAGGCGCCATATCAAGTTTTGTGACACGTCACGTAACCTATGTTCAGCGGACAATTAAGACGGTTCTAACGATACCTCATACGTCGGAGTTCCGATAAGTAGATTAGGAGCTATGTGGGAACAGATGAACAAACTCACATACATACATAGCCTGTCAAAATCATAACCCTCCGTAGTCGGGTAAAAAAGTATAAAGTCCGATGTAAGGATATAGTAGGAATGTGTGCCTCACGGCTGCACCAAACAGGCCCTATTCTGAAACCTAAAATATTAGGAAAAAAAAAATTTGTGCACATAGGTTTCATTTTTATTGTAGGTTATAATTTACTGATCAAATAAATAATGTAATTTTTAAAATAATATTGTTCTCCTGATCGAAAGATGATGTAATGATATTTGTATTTTGTCTCCCATAGTTTTGCCAAATCTCCCTAGTAATAAACTGACAACACTGGCTAATCGGAATGACATAGTCGTACAAAAAAACGAATTAAAAAAATCGTGTTTTCTATAATAATAGTAGTTAAATAACAAAACTTACCGATGAAAAGTAATCTTAGTGTTATTATATTGTTTTCCCACACAATTATGGCACAATCTGACAGCACAAACCGGCATAATTAATTATTTTTCGTGATCACATTATCCTTAGTTGTTTCAAATGACACTGACGTAAGGGAGAAGCGAGTCTACCAATTTTAGTACACTTTATTTGGGCCGTTTAGTACGGTCAATGTGGCATCTAGACAAGCTAAATACTTGATCAAAGACTAATAACTATCATCATAAAAAACCAGATGTCACATTATACTAGAGATCAATGATTCCACTTTTTTATTTATAATTGTGATTTTGGGTACAATGTTGACTGGTCTACATTGTCCTCTCATACCTATTAATATTGTAAAATTAATAATTTTTTAAAAGTTTACGAGTTTCTTCTCGGTTCTTATCCATAGAAAACGACCAATTGGAACCGTGCACTAAATTCAGACGTTTTATAAGTTACCCATTATTATATTATTATTATAACTAACCCGTATTGTCCCACTGCAGGTCTCTCTCCAATCTTTATATGTTTTATGTTTTCTGATACAAAACTTTGTTAGTGTAATTTTAGTCTTTAAAATTTTCCAACCATAGACGCAAGTGAAACCGCGGGGGACGGCTAGTTTTAAAAAAATGCATATTACTACTAATAAATCAATTATCTTTAATTTTAAAACATCATAATGATAAAAACAATGATCTGATGTTACGAAACGTATTTCACATTTTTTAAAGCATATTTCATATAAAAGACATAATCAAGATTATTCACTTTCTTTTTTAAAATAACTAAACAATTTAAATTATAGGTCTATTGACTGTACTTCGTAAACAACTAAAACTTATTTTTTTTTTACGTCTAGTTGACAACCCTATTTCCATAGAAAAGTCATAAATACTTAGAAACGCTGTATCTCCTATATAAGGCGATTGTCGTGTATGATATTTTAGGAGATACTCAACAATATTATTGCGCATGTTATTTATTAAAAATAACATGCTACAACAGTACCAATTAATTTAAAAAAAGTGTTTTATTGAAATCGGAAAAAAGCCCATATTTCTTAAAATATGAAAGCTACAAAGCTATTTTTTTTAATACTAGTAGATAATGAGCTGTTACTTTATTTTTGTAACAAATAAAATTAATAAGTTTACTAGTTTTGGAATCATAATTAAATTTAATTTTTGTAAAGGTCATTCAACTCTCACAAAAAAAATAATAACTCAATAAATATAGATAATTATACTGTAGGTATTTTTGTTGAACACTTATCAAACCTAGACCTATCGTATAGACACATAAACCAGACATGTCCGCAACTTAGGTAAAATAACACACTGTGCACTGTTATATAGCACGTATCACGTTAGGTATATTCCAATAAAATGACTCAATTAGCATAAGTAAAATAATAATCTGGTTCGGCTTAACCCCGATCGTTCGAGTCCCTTTGTTCAATTTCTTTAACATCTTACTGGCCGCGGTATCACTAATTTTCCGCCACCGTCACTTGTCAAATAATAAGTGATGTTCATATGAAGTTGCGAGCCTAGTGACGCCATCTATTTTAAAATTATCGAACTCGATTCTCGATCATTACAATATCCCCTCTCCTCTAAAGAATCCAACCGGATTCAGACATAACGTTTAAGGTCACACGAATGCCATTTTCCCAAATCTTTGCCCCTGAAATTTTTTAATTTGTATGTGTCACTTGACATCTTCTCTGTTATGACTGCTTTTTCAAACTTTGGGGCCAATTTGGACATAAAGGTATTGCCCGCATTAGATAGGAGTTTAGTGCGTTTCCAAACAATATCACCAACTTTGTAGTCGCAAACACGACGTCTCTTGTTGTACTGTTTACTGTTAGTCTCATGTGATTGCCGTATTCTCTCACAGACTTCCTCATATATTTTACTTCTAAATACTATGTTTCTTTCAAAGTTTTCTTGGTCGAAGTTGATCGGTTCGTCAGATTCAAAACTATAGGGTTTCGAGCCATGGATGGTTGTCTGGCGACCAAAGAACAAAAAGGCTGGAGTTTTCCCCGTCACTTCGTGTACCGATGTCCGGATTGCATGTCCTATGTGAGGTATATACTTGTCCCATTCTTTGTGATTATTTTCAACATAGGAAGCTATAGCCGAACCAATGACTTTATTTACCCGCTCAGTGGGGTTGGCCTGAGGATGATAGTAGGGGGTGTACCATAATTTCACACCGTACCCTGAGACCAGATCTTTAAACTGATTGGATACAAATTGCTTTCCATTATCACAAACTATTACACTAGGGGTCCCATACATTAAAAATATCTGTTCTTCCAGTATTTGAGATATAGTTGATGACTTTCCGTTCTTGAGTGGGTAAAGAAAACAGAATTTACTGAACCAACACGTTATGACCAGTAGCATAGTATTGCCATGTTTCGATTTCGGAAAAGGCCCCATTAAATCCATGGATATGATTTGAAAGGGTTCTGTTACTTTACGTTGCTTTCCCATCAAACCAGATAACCTACTTTGTGAGTGTTTGTATTTTGCACACACCTCACATTTCCGTACATAGTTTTTCATGTCCTGGATTAATGTCGGCCAAAAATATTTTTGTCTTGCGCGATTGACCGATTTTTTAACACCAAAATGAGCAGACGCGGGGTCGTCATGGCATTCCTTTAGAATTGTTTGACGTAGCTTTTCAGGAATCACAAGTTTCCAACTGTCATTTTCATTAGGAAATTGTTTCAATTTCATATATTTCCACAGTTGTCCTTGACTAACTTCCCAATCAGGGTCGTTTTTCTTAGCCAGAACCAAATCCTCTTTTGATTTTTACCACTCATCTTTATCCTCTGGTTTTATTTCTAGTATGTTAATTTCTTCTATAGTCGCCCTTGACAAGGCATCTGGTACAGTGTTGTATTTACCTTTGCGATGAACTATTTCGTAGTCGAATTGTTGCAAGCGCATAGCCCATCTTGCTAAACGCCCATGAGGGTCCTTATTACGGTGTAGCCACTGAAGGGCACTATGGTCTGTAATAACCTTAAAATGACTCCCCTCAATATATGGCCGAAATTGTTCTACTGCATGCAAAACGCTTAAAAGTTCTCTCTCCGACGCTGAGTACTTGCATTCCCTTTCTGACAGTTTTCTGCTTGTGTAAGCAATAGGAACCTCCAGATCGTTAACTATTTGAATTAACACTCCACCAGTACCCTTGTTTGAAGCGTCACATTGAATGGAAAAGGGTTTTGTGAAGTCCGGCACTCTCAACACTGGTGTAGAAGTGAGGGCAGTTTTTAGACTTAAGAAGGAATTTTCAGCTTCTTTGTTCCAAACAATTCGTTTTGCCTTCTTGCCTCCCTTAGTTAATTCATGAAGCGGAGCTGCGACGATGGCAAAATTTTCTACAAAGCGCCTGTACCAACTAGCTAGGCCAATGAATCGCTTTAGTTCCGTGTAGGTTGTTGGTCTAGGATATTCCAAGATAGCTTTCACTTTGTCTGGATCCGTACGTAGTCCTTCCTTATCCACAATATAACCTAAGTACTTTAAGGACGATCTTGCAAATACGCATTTCCCAAGGTTGATTGTCAATCCAGCTTCCTTAAGCTGATTTTTTACATATGACAATGACAATAAATGGCTGTCAAAGTCGTCATTACTTATGACAATGTCATCTAAATAAGTAAACACCTTCCCTTCAAATTCCGGCGCGAACAACCTATCCATCAACCGTTGTTGTGTCTGAGATGCATTACTCAATCCAAACGGCATGACCTTGAACTGATAATGTCCTTTTCCAGGGAGACCAAAAGCCGTCTTCTCCCTGCTTGTTTCTTCTAGCGGTATCTGCCAGAACGCAGATCGTAGGTCAATAGTTGACAGGAATCGTGCGTTTTTTAGACTGTCTAAGATGGTGGTAACCCTAGGCAAAGGGTAAGAGTCTTTTACGGTTACCTTATTTAACTGGCGACTGTCGAGACACAGTCGATTCTTACCAGAAGATTTCTTCACCAGTAATACAGGAGAACGCCATGAGCTAAACGACGGCTCAATAACGTCATTGTCCAGCATGTCTTGGATTTCCTTCTCGAGTTCTGCCATAATTGGAGGGGCAAAGGGGTACTGCCTTTGTTTGATGGGTAAGCTGTTTCCGGTATCAATCCTATGCTCGATCAACGATGTTCTTCCTAAACCTTTACCAATCTCTTCTGCCATTTCCTTTAACAGTTTGTCCAGACACTCTTTCTGTTCTACAGTAAGTTCATCACGTGAGATTACAGGTTGTGAGACCTTAATTTCCGTAATGTCCGCTATCAATTTTCCAGCTCCGATGGCCAAATCAAACAGCTTAAAGAAATTCATACCCAGAATAATATCATGTTTTAAACTGTCCATGATATAAAAATCTACTACTTTATATTTTCCCGTAAACTCAATAGGTAAGTGAACAATGGAATCAATTGCATGGTACGTGCCATCAGCCGTCGAGATCATTTCTTTGTCAACTTTATGTCTTGAGAATCCCAAGTCAAAAACTTTCATCGCAAATCTCCGCGAAATCACTGAGGCAGTAGCTCCTGAATCCAATAAACCTACAAATGGTTGATTTAAAACTTTGATTTCAGCATAATAACGATTGTCCTGACTAAACTTAGTGATATTGCAAATCTTACCTGTTTTAAAAAAATTCGAGATTGTATGTAACCATTGCTGCCAGTCCTCTGAGGTAGTGTGACCTAGATTTTTTGGAGTCCGATCGGCCGGCATCGACTCCGAATTGTCGTTTCCCTTATCGGTGGTATTGCAGGAGCATTTACTTGTCGTTTGTCCGAAACGACCACAACGGTAACAAAACAGTCTTTGCTTTGGTATTTACAGTCCCTAAAACGATGTCCAGTAGCTCTGCAGTTCCAGCATTTCGTTAGAACTCCTTTCTTATCATCTATGGCAGCTAGCTCAGACTTATTTTCATTTCTTGATAATTTTGAGATATTTCCCTGATAAGCTAAATCTCTTTCCAGCGAGTGCTGACTAAGTGAAGGTTCCTTGAAATTGTCACAGCTTAACTTAGTGCGTTCAATTATTCTTAGAACTGAAGTTAATTCTCTCACTGAATCGAACGTGTCTCGACATATGACTTTTTGAAAGTAAGGCTGTAAATTTCTTCTAAGTATCAGTAATTTTTGTGTTTCTGGGATAGGTGTCGGTAATCTGTTAAACATATTCTGCATAATAGCTATATAAACTAAAACGCTTTCTTGGTTACTTTGAGTCCTCCGTTTGATCTCTTCCAGTAACTCCTCCTGGTAGTAAGGATGCTGAAACGTATCTAATAAAAGCGTTACTAACTGAGACCAATCATCTACTATGCCTTTATTGGCCCTAAACCATATCAACGCATCCTCTTCAAAGAAGTCTATAGCATACCGAAATAAATCCTCATCAGTAGCATTCCGTGCTTCTTTAAGTTCCTCAATCCTTTCCAAGAACGCGTTCACACTTATCGGACCCTTCCCAGTGAATTTTACACCCCAATCTTTAATCGGAACTAACTTTTGTTTATGGAACCCACTGTCAAACGTGGAGGATCTTTGCAAGTAAGGATGACGCGAGGAACAACTGGGTCTCTCTAAAGCGGTATCAGCACTGTTGGGTAGGAGAGCTTTCCCTGGGTTCTGGCACTTCTCCAATTGTCCTATTATTCGTATGGCCTCTTCGCCCAGCGACTTCTGTAGAATGTCTTTCTCATGTTCTGAAATCATGCCATCTTCCTCATCTTTTTCCTGCTCCAGTTTCTTCAAGGATGACAAGGTATCTTGGATATTCTTTAACAATGTCAGGTGCTTCTCAATATCTCCGGTCTCAGTGGGTATAATAAGCTTAGCACGATTCGATAAGTGTGTCAAACGAGAGTGTATGCGTCTAATAAAGGAACTTTCAGGACTTTGCGAAACTTCAGATATAAGTGAAGTTATCGCTGACAACTTCTTTTCACAAATTAATATTTCATTGCCCGGATTATCAACGCAGGATCTAGGAACCTTAAATGAGATGGATGACTCACCTGACAGTTCACGAACTAAGATTTCCCTTAAAAATTTCCGCATAGTCGCCACAGTTTTACAATCCAATATCCCACGACAAGCCAACTCAAACTCAAGCTCATCTTTATGCAGTGCATTAACATCCATGGCTAGATAGAAGATTGAATGTCAATAAACAGAATTAAAAGTGAAATATACCTACTTATAAAAGGATACAATATAAAAAGTTTCTGATTTAAATTATCTTGAAACCACAAAAATTGTATGATCTCTAAAATTGCTATTGCCTCGGTTGTTACCAACGATTAACAAAAAAATAAAATGCGTAACAATGACCGTTATTCAACTTTGAACATCTTTCATTCAGTTAAGCCGTAGGCGCCAATGTAATGTTCAGGGTTCGAGACAAACCGAATGAAAGACGAACAAGGCAGGTACAATAATTTATGCACGTATTTCTAAACTACTACATTAGAAAGTAAATCCACATTAAATAGAATTTGAAGAAACACAATCCTCAAACAGAAGGAATACAAAAGGTTACAGGTCGAGATCGAATCCGAAGCAAGTACATGTAAGTCCGCAAACTCTGTCTCCAAGCTAATCGTTCCTCATCAACTGTGGCGAATATGTTATTGGTAGCGTTACAGCAAATCGACAAGTCCGTTGTAATTCAAATAAGGTCGAAACCCTTGTTCAATGTCCGGGCAACAGGGGCGTTTCCGCAAGCTGAGAACAATAATAAAGAATGTGTCAGCATTGTGGAACCGTGCCCGATCATAAAATAACCATTTGTAAAATAGTCGCAAACACTTACCCCGTTTCCTCAACTACTCGCACTCAAATGTACATCCACTCAGTACACCACTGTTATATAGCACGTATCACGTTAGGTATATTCCAATAAAATGACTCAATTAGCATAAGTAAAATAATAATCTGGTTCGGCTTAACCCCGATCGTTCGAGTCCCTTTGTTCAATTTCTTTAACATCTTACTGGCCGCGGTATCACTAATTTTCCGCCACCGTCACTTGTCAAATAATAAGTGATGTTCATATGAAGTTGCGAGCCTAGTGACGCCATCTATTTTAAAATTATCGAACTCGATTCTCGATCATTACAACATATAAATATATATTTATACGTACTCTTTCTTAAGCATATTGTGCGCACAGAAGAGTGTGATATGTGATTATGGAGAAGGAATGCAGGAAGCCCAAATTATGGTCGAATTTTAATCACTTAACGACCTCTAATTTAAATAATTTTGCACTTTAAACAAAACCTATAATAACATCAGTACCTCAAAAAAAAACTAAAATTAAAAAATAGGAACTCACATAACAAGTTCCTGTATCGAAAGAAGACTATTGATAGTCGGTTTGTTTATGATCAGGTAACTTTCAGTTTGCTACGAAACACATCTAATGAAAACAAATTAATAATCTAAGCCTGAACGTGACATTGGCTGAATGCACAAACCGTGCGAAACGAATAGAAAAAAATAAGAAAGATCTAAGGCCCCTCGCCCACGGCGACTTTTTGTTATATATACAGTCGCGATGCTGTAGCGCGTTGGCATCTTTTCTATAGCGCTTGCAAATGCGACGCGCGTTAGTAGCGATGCTGTCGCGCGATTACGATACGCGCGACAGCATCGCTACAAAAACTCGCCGTGGGCAAAGGGCCTCAGCTATGTGATGCTAATGCCTTCTTTGTGCAGCTTAGCCATATAGCCAGTTTGAATTGAGTATTTTATTTTCAATCTTTATTTTAGTGCGTTTTAACAGTTTTTCAAGGTAGAGTTAGGTACCAGAACTGTGTGAGATTTTTCAAAGGAGTCACAGCGGCTGTCGAACGCAACGAGCAACTGAAGGAACGCGGGTGGGTTTTATTTAGTCAGTAAAAATCTGAAACTCCTCTCGCTCCACCCAGATCGGGAGAAGTTATTTGATGATTTCTCACCCTTAAAAAAAATGTGTAGCATGTGGACCCCTATATCCATGGGATAGAATATAATAATAGCCACGCTCACGACAGAACAGCTTTGTCTAAAAATACAAGCAATAGCTTAGTTTGGGAACCAGTATCAGCAACTTCTGCGATTACTGTGCCTAGCATAGCATAGCATAGTCGGCCTTATAATGTTCCCACTGTTGGGACACAGGCCTCCTCTCTAGGAGAGGGAATGGGCCGTAATCCACCACGCGGGCCCCGTGCGGGTTGGTGGATGTCACATGTCTTCGAAGTTTTGGTTCTAGGACATGCCGGTTTCCTCACGATGTTTTCCTTCACTTCACTTCTTCACACATTACTGTGTCTATTTTCTTGAAATTATAATATTGTGAATGATTATTCTGTTAACTATAAACTTTTTTTTTTTTAATGTAGATCCCTGAATGACTTAGCTACTTCTCATGATCACAATACCTATGATATAAGATAATTACTTACCGGAAGAGTAGTCTCCATATCTAGGGCACAAGACGTCAGTCACGGCGTAAGTTAGCATCTTCATACACGTTAGTACGGAGGCATCACTGTTTGTGGATGTCAGGATGTGGCAGGACGCCATGTGCTCGCTGAGCATCAGAACCAATGTTACGAGGAGGAAGTATTTGACTGGCATTGTGGAGGTAAGCTGTTAACAAAAAAAAATACATACATTAAGTTATTACTTCATAGTTTTGCGAAGAACACACTTGTAACTAACATGTATTATGACACACACATTATACAGACATGAAGAAGGAAATAAAAATGAGTACAAAGGTTAACCATAACCGATTATGATTTATTTTTGCTTATTGTCCCTACTCCTTTCTTCTTGGCTTTGATCTTTAGAAATATGTTTATACAAAAAAAAAGCTGGTAAAGTTCTTCAGACTGTACATAGCATAATACGTAAATCAATCGATATTTTGCAAAGAAAATGATTTTAAAGGTCAGCGGGGCTCTATGCTGTGGTATGTGTGCATTTAACTCCGGCCAGATGTTCAAGGGACTATACGCCTTAAACAAGTGCAAGTCGGATTCGCGCACAAAGGGTTCCGTACCGTCCGTAGCAAAAAACGGCAAAAAATCACGTTTATTGTATGGGAGCCCTATTTAAATATTTATTACATTCCGTTTTTAGTATTTGTTATTATAGCGGATCATCTGTAAAAATTTCAACTGTCTAGCTATCACGGTTCATGAGATACAGCCTGGTGACAGACAGACGGATAGCGGAGTGATAGCAATAGGGTCACGTTTTTACCCATTGGGTACGGAACCCTAAAAAGGGCAAGAGAATGACGATGGCAATGACTTCATGGATTTCCTGTGGCCGACTAATTCTTCTGCATCGTAGGTGTGCTCATAAAGATAATAAATTTCTCACAAACAGGAAAAAGCCAAACCCAAAATAATTATCCGTAGGCGATAGTCCAGGAATGCAGGAATTGAAATTATACCACAGGGCGATTATTAATATTTACAGTGACAAAATTTTAGAGACATGTAGTGTTGGTCAAACATCGATTGTTTGAGATTCCGATAGTATCGATAGCTAATCGATGGTTTTTGAGACTTTATAAAGGTATAAAATAAAACACAATCATCATCATCATCTTCCTGCCCTTGTCCCGTGTTATTTGGGGTCGGCGCAACACGTTTTTTTCTAAAAAATAAAACACAATATTGTATGAATAAACTTTCTTGAAAAACTTCCAGAAAGATGTTTTCTAATTTTGTCCATTTTAACGTGAACGCACATTTAAGGTAGAACTACACTGCGCACACGTGTGCCACACACGCCGATCTGGGCACGTCGGTCTCCATACATTTTATATGGAAACTAGACTTGTAGAGCTACACTTGATCCACGCCACGCGACGTCGTTCTACGTACAAATCAGGCGTGTGCGTCGGTCTAATGTAGTTCTATCTTAATTCTAACCGGACGCGTCAAACGAAAGAAAAGAATTTTAGAATTCTTTATTCTGGAGTCCTTCCAAATTCGGACGATTTGACGTGGTTAGGTGTACGGGGTTTCATACGATTTCATATAAAGAATTTTAAAATTCTTTTCTTTCCATTCGCGTTCGGCTCGGATAAGTGTGCGTTCACCTTTAGACGTACAAGACAAATAAGAACTTTATTTTGTAATTAACTTCTCTTCACTCACCAACCCGTTGTTCTTTTTTTTATATATCGTTTGTCACAATGTTCAAAATTACCCTTTATAATTGCACCGAATTAGGAGAAAATTAAATAGAAAATGTAGACAAATCTATTAATTTTGCTAGGTAAATGATCTTCTTCGACACAAATAACACTTTTAAACAAAAATAAAACGATTTATAAATACACGATCTCTGTAATCCAATCCTCCCCATACACGGTTTAAAATTACCTGCATTTTGAGGAATTCCCTACAACTTGGCATTACACTAATTCGTTCTATGGTTTGGGTGCGTTCAAAAAAAAAATGTTCTGGGAACGAAGATAAACGATAATTATGTCAGTAGTTTTCTCAGACAAATGATAGTTTCCATAGTCCAAATACATACTACGATTAATCGATTGACTATAATTTATTGATGTTTAACCAACACTAAACAAAAGTATCTACTCTAAAATTTATAAATGCCTTCTCCTTTTTTTGCCTACGAGATCAACTCAAAGAAAAAAATATAGTCATAATTATGTTCTGTACATTTAGGTATGTGAGCTAAACTCGACATAATATAGACAACACTATTGTTACCATAGTAAATCCTAATCACATTCATAAGTACCTACACCCTCTTAAACATTGGCAACAAATTAAAAGTAAGCAAAAATATAGCAAATAAAAAAATCCATTAATATTTTTGGATGTTAATGGTTATGATTATTATTGATTACTTAATCATTGCTTTTGATTGTCCAAATAACAAAAACGAATTGAAAGACGTAATAACCCAAAGAAACCCACGTTACAGGTGAACATAGAAGAACTTTGAAAATAATTATAAATCTGTAGATATATGTAATTACAAAAACACAGGACTCACCTAACGACTTGCAGGAATCTCGAGAACGTTTCAATATAAAAACACTCCGCAGATGTATCCTCATCTAATGGAAGGAAAATAAATAGCTCCTGCCTTTTTATACTCGCTCGTTGCCGGCAAACAAGTCCCTAATAAAATTCTAGGAGAGTAAACAATTTTCTCGGCGGGCAAACTTTTATAACTAATTATATTTTTCACATAAAACAAAACTCATTAAATTCCGCAGTCCGTATTTTTGTCACAGGGTGATGGCTTACAAAACATGAATGAGCCTGTAAACTAGCACCCAAATTAAACCGTAAACAAGTTGTTATAAATAACCCGTACATAGTTTATCTGTAACTTCATTTTTATCTCTATAAAATAATGACCTATGTCTCTCGAATCTGTATATAAAAACTTGTGTAATTCAAGATTGTTTATTGCAGTCACGTGCGTCCGCTAATAACCACCCTCTTGCCACCCTTTCTGAAGTTTTCTGTTTAAATAAAAGTATAATTTATAAATAAAATATGAAAGGGAATTTTTTTTATGGCTTTCGCCCAGGTGACGTAGTTCGACCTTCATTAGCATCTTATTCATGGACCAGAGATCGTAAACTTGACGCTTAATGCTTCAATGCACGCATGAGTTTTACTTATACTCAGATGTGTTGTTGGCTACAAATGATTGCGTTTTTAATGAGTAACATTGTTGACAAATTAAATTAATCGTAACCTCATTTATCATTATTTATAAATTGTTGTTTGACAAAAACAAGTGATTAGTAACAGTTTGGAACATTCCATGTTTGCGCGTGTCTGGGCAGTGTCTGAAGAGTAGGCTACTTTAGACATTTTTATCTAGGGACTATAAATTCCGACTTACACGTGCCTTAATAACGAGGAAATCTGCAGCTTAGCAACTGCGTCAAATAATTAGTTTCTATATTTCCGTAACAAACAAATGCCGCACAAATAAACTATGTAGTCAGAAAACAATTTATTAGATATATTTTTTCAACTGCGGAACTCTATTTAACTACAACAATTTAATAGGTCATTTTCAACAGTATTTCATTCTATTTTTGGCTCGAATGTGGGCTAGCAATGTTTGCGGATGCGTAGTTTTGGTGCAAGTCGTTGTTCCACTTTGGAGAGTCAAAACATTAGAGTACAAGCAGTACAACATAGATTACGTTATTCACAATTGTTTTTTTGACCTATTTGGGGTGAATGGGTGATGAGAACATGAACTGTTCATTCATGTTCTGAGTACTTGTGTACTTTAAATTCTTTGATAACAATTTTTAACTGTTTTTAGGGTTCCGTACCTCAAAAGGAATAAATGGAAACCTTATAGGATCACTTTGTTGTCCGTCCGTCTGTCTGTCGGTTCCCTAGATAGAAGACCCTTTATCTAAAGAACGCGTGGAGGTATCGAGTTGAAATTAAAACCATATACTCAGGTTTGCGGTCCCTTGAAGCTGTGAAAATATTAAACTTCTAAGTTAATGAAAAAAAAAGATATGGCCGTTTATGTCGCAAAAATCGTAAAGGAGACGTTCAAAAAATGTATGGAGCTTGGGCTAAAAATAATCAAAAAATTGAACAGCATTCTGACATGAACAGGCTAAAAAAGCGTAATTATCTTGATTTTTTTGTGCTTCAAATAACATTTTTCAGTCCTCCGTTTTTTTTTTTAAGTTAAGTGGAAAAGATATAAACTTGTATCACTATAAATCATTTTATAGGGTTAGCAACTCTGTGATAATTGATGTGACAGTATAACTTTGTATCAGTGTGTGTATCTCAATGACGTATAGTGTATCTGTGTGTGTTTATTTCAACGTCAGACGTCAAGTTGACAAAATGTCAATCTGACACTTACGGATTTGATCTTTGTTCGACACGTTTTGATATTGCATTAGCATGATAATACTTATGTTTTGTCTTTATTTCATAAAACGACAGTTGAAATCATAATAAAAACTTAAGGTATTTAATAGATACGGCAATTTTAGGTACATTTTAAATAAAATAGAATTATTTAAAATGTAGCTAAATTTGCGTAGGAACAAATAATCAATAAAATATGCGTTTTGTTTTTACTAAAACATTTTTCAGCTTTTCACAAAAACGGAGGACTGAAAAATTCATATTTAATCATGATCGAGTAGCGTAATAAATAAGCTTTCTTATAAGGTATAACACATAGGTGTTCAAATTTCTTCGGAATAATAGCCCATTTTTGACCTCTCCTTTGACATTCTTAAAGAAATCTTAATATAAATATTTTTTTTTTGTGGGAAAATCATCTTATGACATCCCCCGCTTTTGGGCGGAGGGAGAGATAGTGTCAGACTTTTACTGACTAAAAACCCTCTCCTGTGCCTTTCGTACCAGGACCGAGTCTTCCTTTCAGAATCAGACCCTTGGCCCCAATAGGCTTCGACCCTGCTGGGCCCCTACAGTTGCTGACATCTCCTTGAGGCGCGCGTGGAACAGTACGCGTCGTCGACGACTTGGGCTCGGTCCGGACGGTTACCAGACGGTCGGCCGGAAATCGGGATCGGAATCCCGGCGGCAGTTGGGGCGTGAGGACCGTTGCCTCACGCGATCTGCCGCCTCCTTTGCTAGCATTACTGCTTCGCAGAAAAAGGCGACCGTTTGCCACTCTTCCTCGCTCCAGACCATGGCCTGTACTAAGGCCCAGCGCGAGAGATCGCCGTTGCCGATCGCCCCCACGAGGACACGGTGTTGCTCCTACCGTGTGCTCCACCGTGTCCTCCAGGCGGTCCACACAATGGTGACACCCGGGCGTTTCTTCCACACGAATCCGGTGCAGGAACCTCCCGAACTTACCATGTCCGGTGAGGACCTGCGTCATGCGGAAGATAAAGACGTCGTGTTGTCTCCAGCCACACCTCAAAGAGGGGACTTACCGCCATAATTATGGCGTGTCCAAAATTCATAGGGTACTTCCCGTTGACCTAGAACCCTGAAATTTGGCATGAAGCAAGGTCTTATAGCACAAGTATAGGAAAAAATCTGAAAACTGTAAATTTGTAGTTACGTCACAAAAAATACTTTTTTTGTCGATCCCGAAAAATCTTCGTAACTCAATTCGGGAATATGTTTTCATATCTAAGTTTGTACAGAACCCTCAGTGCGCGAGTCCGACTCGCACTTTCTCGGTTCTTTTTAAATGAACATGGACAAAACTAAACTCATGATAAACAGTCATGTAGCATCCACTCCATCAAGATCGGAGACTCTGCACTCGAAGTTGTGGACGATTACGTTTACCTCGGACAGACAGTCCAGTTAGGTAGATCTAATTTCTATCTTCTCTCTTTTTTCTGCTGGTCGGCGTTCGGGAAGCTGCGCGGTATCTTCTCGTCCAACATACACAATGTCTCAAGACGAAAGTGTGCCAGTGATGACATATGGCTCCGAAACGTGGTCGCTCACAATGGGCCTCATCTCAGCTTAAAGTCACCCAAAGGGCAATGGAAAGGGTTATGCTCGGAGTTTCCTTCCGTGATCGAATCAGGAATGAAGATATCCGCAGGAGAACCAAGGTTGCCGACATAGCACGAAGAATCGCCAAATCAAGTGGCAATGGGCAGGGCACATTGCTCGCAGGATAGATGGCCGTTAGGGCCGAAGGCTTCTGTAGTGGCGACCGCGTACCGGAAGATGCAGTGTTGGAAGGCCTCCTACAAGGTGGGCCGATGACCTGGTAAGGGTTGCGGGAATCCGATGGATGCGAGACGCACGGGACCGTTCATTGTGTCGACACTTGGGGGAGGCCTATGTCCAACAGTGGACGTCTTTCGGCTGATATGATGATGACGATGACGATGATGAACTGTTTTTTACACAAACCAGTATCTATATAAGTAGATACTGTTGAAAGTGTCTAAGATGTCTCCCAGGACTAGTATGCTTGTTGTATTACACAATATCATGCTTTCAATCAGAACCAAATGAAAGACCTGATCCATTACTTTATAATTATGTTTGTCGTGGATTGATGGCGCAAGGGTGCGACGGACAGCGCCATCTAACAATTAGTTTCGTAAACTAATAATATCGTCACCGGAAACGCAAGCGGCACCCTACCGCTTGGACACGATCGTCGGTAGAGGGGATGCAGTGAGGACTGGAGGGAAGCCCGAGAGGTGCGGCAGTCTACCTCGGACAGTCTTGGCAGACGCTAAGTACCAACGCACGTGTTTGTTTCCTTTTGTAAAACCGTTATCAAAATAAAATAATTCTGATTCAAATTATCTTTCGTTCGAGTACCCAAGTCAGTGCCCACACCTACCAAGAACTATGTCGGAACGTGATGAAGACCCGATGTTTTGCATCTCGGCCACCCTTGATACGACATGTTTAAAAAACTCGTCTGCTCGACAAAATCAGGCAGGGTGTAAAAGGCGACCTAAATCGCCCCTTGCCAACTGCTGTCGTTTCTATAACAATTAGTATTATGGGCGGCAGGCTAGAAGATTTAGTTTGATGCCCCATATGCCATGTAATTTCTTGTCTATCAAAAGAAAATCGAACATAATTCGATATAGGGTTCAAAAAGGTCAGAGCCTGCTTTGTTCGCTTTAGACATTTTGTTTAATTGAGAAGTTTTTTGGCCTAACAAAATACATTTTTTAAAACACAATTATTCCAATTATTCTGTTGAACTCTTTATTGTTTTTTTCATGAGGCTTCTAGAAGTTAATTAGGGTCTTATTCATTCAGATAAGGCATTTGCCGAATGTTAGCGAGGACACTGCAAAGTCGTAGTCAATGACTTTCCAGTGATCTTGTAAAAGATAACTACATTACACGATACTAATTAATTAAAATTACACGCCTAACCTGTGCAGATATTTGGGTAGAATAAAGTCATTTTAATTGGATCTGCTGTCTGAAGGACGTATCTACGATTGATCGACTGTCTGATGGCTGTACTGATGGAGTCTGTGTTTCCTGATAGTTGCAATCTTTCTTCGGTCTTTAAGTAAGAGTGAATAGGTTCTTCTAGGCAAGTATGCATATCATCGCCTACCTTCAGGTGAAATAGTGATAAAAACAAATATAATACTAAACTTATTTGGTTGAAATTATTTCAAAGGGAAAATTTTCTTAATTATTTATTTATTTATTTTATTTATTTATTTATTATTAAATATACACACACTATCTTCACAGGCGGAACCTAATACAATAGTGGTTTCCAAACCGAAAAAAAAAATATAATAATTGAAAAAAGTCATAATCTTACACTAACATCCTAAAAAGCTAAAATAACACTAAACTATAATACAATACTACTAACTATAAAAAATAAAAGAAGTACATAAAAAATAAATAAAAAACTTAACGTTAACCTATATGTAAATACAATATAAAATCAGACTTAGTACAGTAAAAAATATTTAACTAGAACTAATAAAATTTAATAAAACTCTTGCGATTTCACTCTCATGGCACGAAAATAGGTCCATCCTCTCATGCACTTCATTTAG
The DNA here is from genome assembly GCA_905147345.3 of Mythimna impura. Lineage (NCBI taxonomy): Eukaryota > Metazoa > Arthropoda > Insecta > Lepidoptera > Noctuidae > Mythimna > Mythimna impura. The sequence goes on along the minus strand of LR990357.1, from coordinate 11,598,855 downwards.
TACACATATTGTGCGGGTGAGGCCGGTGAGGGGTGCTTTTGACAGTAGGTTGGTTCTGGCAGCAGGTACGGCCAGCAATGGCGGCCGCCGCCGCCTCCACACGTACCGGTCTGGCACGCACAGCTTCAGGTGCAGCAGCACACCCGGATTGTGCGCTACTCCACGCAAGAGCTTTACAGCATACGCCGCGAGTGTAAATTCCCGGCGCACTCTGAGTTCGTTGTACCCCACCATACCCAGTACAAACAGTGTAGATATATCAGTGGGTAAAACGGGTAAACCCCATAAAGTTTGAAATACAAGTGTCTTGTGAATTTATTTTGTACTCGCTCCAGCATGACACTGTATTTCGCTTCATGAGGAGCCCAAATCACCGCACTGTGTTCCAAATGACTCTTTACCAAGGCATCATACAGTACCCTGAGCGTGGTAATATTAGTGAATCCCTGCGACTGTCTCAACACGAAACCGAGGTTTCTGTACGCTTTCTTGCAAATCTTAACTATATGATCCCAAGAAGATTAATAATGATTATTATTTATTATTAATCTTAATTATTATTATTTATTATATAATTCTATACTACTAACAGAGGGGAACACGGGTGGGTGAAACCCATCTGTAAGAAATGTTTTGCGGTTCAAGGCCACGCATGGTAACCATTTGGAACAATCCTTCAGACACCTGTCCCTGAATCTTCGATATGAGCATTCGAGCGTAATGTCATTAAACATAACATTACGCCCGAATGCTCTTACAGATGGGTTTCACCCACCCATGTTCCTCTCTGTTAGTAGAATAGAATTGAATTTATTCGACGCAGGTAATAAAATACAGTTAAAAAAAAATATTAAAAAAGATAGTACAGAAATACAAGACAATAACGTTATTTCATCTGCTCCCTTTCAAGTCAATGATAAACTTTTAATTTTTTTAGATAGGGCATACTGTAAGGGCCTAGAAGACGGCTAATGCTATTTTCAAAACCTACAGTTACTTTTTTAAATATATTTTTTTCTAAATCATAGTAAAAAATGTAGTAGGTACTTTTCGAGAAATTAGGATAAAAAAAATGTTTACTCGTATCTTCATTTACTTTAGATTCTTTTCTCTTTTTCCTTACTTCTTTTTAACAGGCATGCGTTACCATAATCAGCACTATATTCCATATTTTGCTTTACGGCATAAAACTAATAAATATGTTAAGTTTAAGTAATAGTGGACTATGCGTGTTGAAGGGTTTTGGGTTTGGCTGCCTTGAAAAAGATAAATAATGGAGCGAACGCAGCGACCTCTAAAAATTTAGCAAACATATTGAAAAACTAAGCTTTTCCAACGTACATATATTATTTTGGCCATGTATGGGATTTTATTAAAAATATTTTTGATATTTGAATTAGCGATAAAAATATAATTAGTATATTTGCGTACTTGTACCTATTTGATTAAAATATAGTACAAATACTATAATATAGAACGGATGGTAACCCCACTCGTAGTAGTAACTGGTATTGATATGATACACATTAAGGATAATATTATTTGCGATACACATGGCAATGGCTTGTTGTCATGGACAACAGTTGATAAAACAAACAGCTGTTAACAAAAGATATTTTTGATACATTAATTACTATAATTATAATTAAACGGATCTCATACTGTTTTCTTGAAATCAGCATTCAGTTTTGATAATGATTCGTCAGTCTGTAGGCACGTGCTAATAAATAACCTTCTATATAATTTATTTTTGGATATTCTGAAATAATTATTAATTATTATCTTTGTGAAATAAGTCAGTCAGCCTATCAGTTATTTTGACGTAAAGGTAGCATTATTATTATTATTTTTATATGCGTTTACATATCTCAGGACCTTAGGTCCTGGACCTTTAGAAAGCGTACGAGGAGTCGAAACCAACTTGCAGACTGACGAGGCTCCTTTGACGCCTTTAATGGAACATGGTATCAACCGGCGGTTATCCCTGTACGCGCTGTGCTAGTGCATCCAAGGACAACCCCCGTTTGGTGAGAAACTATTGTACTTATATGGAAAACCAAGATATAGAGCTGTTTTTTTGAAGTCTTAAGTGGACTGGTTACCAGGAACTATGTTAAAACTATGGCCCCTGCCTAAACAATGTTATTAATTTCCATTGATTAAAAGGCTGAGGGTGATTTGCACACTTAATAAATGGGCCCCCAAAAACGGTCGCTAGCACGAAATGATGTAGACACAAGAGGGCAATATATCCTGAGGTGCTGGAGGAGTGGAGAGGTATACCACGCCTATCAGGACAATCCGGGAAGTACGGTCAAGATCCCTACAGCACCTTACTGGATTATACATCCTTCTACCGAGCACGTTTGCTCTTGCGAATATATATTGTATAGGCGCCACGCCAAACGCACTAATGTAAAACTGTTTTAGGTCAGAAATAAAGATTTTGTATTTCTATTTGTATGGTGATTGGAAGCCGACCCCAACGGCTTCCAATATAATCGGATTACAAACAACAACCAACAAATCTTCATGCAACTAAAGGTACAAAGGCGGACTACTAATACCTTAGGCATTGTCTACCAGTCAACAAATAGCACCTTTAATCCAATACCGTCACTAAACGAAATTCTTCAAAAAAATGGTTTATAACGCCATCTGCCCCCCTAGCCAAGTTACAACCGTTTCGATTCGATTCTCTTTTCGTTGATCGCCTCGAGTCGGCCACGCCTCCTATTCCTTTGTTCTGACCACGTGACTGAGCGATGAGATGACGTCAGAACAAAGGAATCGGAGGCGTGGCCGACTCGAGGCGGTCGACGAAAACAGAATAGAAACGAAATAGTTGTAACTTGGCTGGGGGGGGGAGGGGCTGTTTGCTGAGTGCTAACTTTACAGATTGCGTTAAAAACAGTTTTTTTGAAGAATTTCGTTTAGCGACGTTATTGGATTAAAGATGCAAAATTATTTTTTACATGGGGCGACTACCTATATCTGACCACCACAACCAGGTGTACAGCGATGCGCCACCGGTACATGGTGGACATCCCACCTATACGCACAAAACGTTTTGGGAACACATTCATTGTGCGTACAGCTAAGGAGTGGAATTCCTTGCCGGAATCTGTGTTTCCTGATGGCTACAACCCGGGAGTCTTTAAGTCAAGAGTGAATAGGTTTCTGCTAGATAAGCGCGCTCCATCGTCGACCGCATCACCGCTTTCCATCAGGTGAGATAGCGGTCAAGCGCGAACCTATCAAGAATAAAAAATAAACAACCCAGTAATAGGGTAACACGTTACCCCTTGGTAAGACTGATGCCATGTTTCCTGGCTTCCAGCTAACAGTAACGACTATCAAAGATCTACAGCTATCAGCCGGGACCAATGGTTTAACGTATGTACATCTCGACGCACGGATGGTCATCCATTTACAGTCCCGACTTCGGCAAACGTTGCTTTACCTTGGAGGTCGACCCATTCGGCTGATATTATTTTAGCCATGAGTTCCTCCTAGCGCAGCGTTGGAAGGTCTCCCACAAGGTGGACCGATGACCTGAAGCCCTACCACGAGCTCAACGTGATCCATTTGATGATCTAAACCGTTAAACATCCTACTGCTATACACCCTATATAGATACAGTAGGATGCATGTGAATGTGTAGGATGTGTGTGTGTGTGTGTGTGGATGTGTGTGTAGGATGGATGTGGTGGTGCAGTAGGATGTTTTACGGTTAAGAGGGATGGAGATAGCTCCATCCCTCTTTTTCGCTCGCACGCTTAATACGTTAACACGTCATGGTAAGGCTGGTGAGAGTCGCGGGAATGCGATGGATGCGAGACGCACTGGACCGTTCATTGTGGTGATACTTGGGGCAGGCCTATGTCTAACAGCGGTCGTCTTTCGGATGAAATGATGGTGACGATGATGAGCTCCTCCTTTATCAAAAGTTTGTGAACTAGTAAAAACACAGTACAGATACAGGAGTTAGCCATACACGCTAGGGTATACCTGACAGGTTTGCCTGTACAGTTGAGTTATACAGATAAACCGGAGCGTGTATTTTGCGCAACTGTGCAGGTTTTCACACAAGCTTGCCTGACCGGTATAACTGTGCAGGTAAACCTGTCAGGTATGCCCTAGCGTGTTTGGGCTACCTTTAAAAAAACGAATGAGGCCACATTGCATAAGCTAACTATGGGCTATCCATAAAGCCTGTGGATAGCTCGTGCGATGTGGCTTCATGCAATATGGCGGGTATGGAGCTGCACTGCTGCAATGGCTACCTACTGTTACAAAGCAGCAAAGGGGCCACAGCCTAGCCAAGTTACAACCGTTTCGTTTCGATTCTCTTTTCGTCGATCGCCTCGAGTCGGCCACGCCTCCGATTCCTTTGTTCTGACGTCATCTCAACGCTCAGTCAGAACAAAGGAATAGGAGGCGTGGCCGACTCGAGGCGATCAACGAAAAGAGAATCAAAACGAAACGGTTGTAACTTAGCAATAAAATAAAAGGAAAAAACTAAACACAGTTTATATATTATCAAGGGTTTTCTTTTATTATGTAGTTTGAAGATTGGAAACATATTTTACGTCATTAGATAGTTGATATGTTTTCAAATAACAAGTGTTAAGATAGACTAAGTACCTATATGTATTACTTACTAGCTCCTCCCAGCGGCTATTACCGGCGTAGAATAACTACTTCTCCCATTATAAATCGTAGCCTATCTGTTATTCTACTGTATGTAATACGCTATCGCACTAATATTAAAATGCTAGAAGTTTCTATGTTTGTATCTTTGTTACCCCTTCATGCTCGAACGGCTGAACAAATTACGATAAAACTTGGTACACACGTAGGGTATGTCCTAGAATAGCAGATATAATTTTATTTCGGGAGTAGATTCTCTTGGGATAATTTCCTACTATCATGCGGGCGAAGCCGCTGGTAGCAGCCAGTATTACTAAAAAGTTTCATCCATATCTGTACAGCCGTTTGAGTGTGAAAAACTGGGCAAGCGCGAGTCGGAATCACGCACTGAGGGTTCCGTACAAACTAAAATTTAAATAAAATAAAATAGTCTCGAAGATTTTTCCGAATTGTAAAAAGTTTTTTTTTTGTGACATAGGTAACAACAAATTTACTGTTTTCCGATTTATTCCTATACCTGTGCTATAAGACCTTGCTTTATGATAAATTTCAGGATTCTGGGTCAACGGGAAGTATTTGATTTCTTTGAATTTTGATTTTTTTGAAAGTATCGAAATATCCTTTTTTTATGACATAAACGGCCGTATCTTTTTTATTCGTTATTTTAGAAGTTTGATTTTTTCACAGCTTCAAGGGGCCGTAGACTTGAGTATATGGTTTTAATTTCAACTCGATACCTCCACGCGTTCTTGAGATAAAGGGTCTTGACAGACAAACAGACGGACGGACAACAAAGTGATCCTATAAGGGTTCCGTTTTTCCTTTTGAGGTACGGAACCCTAAAAAGTAACAAACATACAAACACACATATAAAGATTCGCCTTTATAATATTAGTGTCATTATGCTTAAATCAAGGTGGATAACTGACAAAGTCTAAGGTCGCTAATACCTAGATTATAATAATATATAGATAATAAATCCGATAGTTTTGATAAGAGCGATTTAGTATTTCCGGAGCATGTCATTGGCATGCTTTTTAATTTGATATGTGTAAGTGTAGCAGTTCCTGATAAGCGATTAAGTAGATATAATTAGGTATGTAGATTACACTGTTGATATTCTCAGGGTGCCCGTGAGGACACGGTCCTCACGCCCTAACTGCCGCCGGGATTCCGATCCCGATTTCCGGCCACCGTAGGCGCGGGCTTGCGGACGGCGAGCAATGGGTGGCTCGCCGTCCGACCGTCCGGTAACCGTCCAGATCGAGCCCAAGTCGTCGACGGCGCGTATTGTTCCACGCGCGCCTCATGAAGATGTCAGCAAATCGTAGGGGCCCAGCAGGGTCGAAGCCTACTGGGGCCATGGGTAGTGTGAAAACGAAACCCGGGGCCCTGGGACGAAGGCAACGAAGGAACAGGAGTGGGCTTTTAGTCAGTAAAAGTCTGACACTATCTCTCGCTCCGCCCAAGAGCGAGATTTGTCATTAGATGATTTTCCCACCTAAAAAAAATTACGCAGTAAAGTACTATTATTTTTATTTAATAATAAGAGCCCTGACCACCGGTGGGTCCAAGATACCGGTGTTCCCAATACTGGTGTGAAACTATTTTTTTATATTTTAAAACGTCTTTTTTTAATTTCTATTCATGTAATGGGTTGCTTTGTTGCTTTGGAATGACTTGAAATTATAAGTTCAAATAAAAAACTTTATATTAAAAGTACGTTGTTCTTTTTTCGAAATTAGGTATTTATTGGTTTCTTTGTGTTTTGTATTTTTTGAAATATCGCAATACTATATCCTTCAGTTGCCCTTTGTGTTCTAGGATCACGAGTTTCCTTTTCAGAAATTCCTCGTAGCCTTAGCGGGCATCGTTCCAGCTGGGCCTGTACGATTTTTCTGACATCTCTTTGTGGCGCGCGAGGAACACTACGCGTCGTAGCCGGGGATCGCTCTGCAACTGCGTTTCACATTTATTCCTTTAGCCTTGCTTTAATTTCATTATATTCTGATCCGAGCTATCTGAAGGTCAAAAACCTAGATATGATTATACAAACCTTGGCACCTTAGAAGAGCACGTGGCTAAGTAATAATAATAACCGCATGGGATGATCCCCAAGGTTAAGCAGTGCTTACTGAGGTCAGTCTGTAGATGGGTGACTATCTTAATATACCGAGATTCCTCGAAAAGCACGTTAAGCCGTTGGTCCCGGGTATCATTTATAGATCTTTGACAGCCGTTACCGATAGTGGTTAGAAGTCGGAAAATCTGGCGCTAGTCTTGCTAAGGTGTATCTTGTTACCCAATTACTGGGTTGTGGATCAGATAGGCAGTTACTCCATGATACTCATTTGCCCGATTAACCCGACACTATATCGAAGATATCCCGGACGTTAGCCTGTACGAGATTAGGATGGCTCTGAAGCAGCTTAAAAACGACAAGGCGTTGGGATGACGACGGAATTACGGCCGAACTCCTGAAGGCGAGTGGAAAACCGGTCCTGAAGGCCCTTCAGAGATTGTTCAATTCTGTCATACTTGAGTGAAAGACGCCAAAAGCATGGAGCAGAGGTGTGGTGGTACTTTTCTTTAAGAAGGGCCACAATGCCCTGCTTACGAATTACAGGCCCATTTCGCTTCTGACCCATGACTACAAGCTGTTTTCCAGAGTCATCACGACTTGTCTCGCGCGCAGGTTCGACGACTTCCAGCCTCCCGAACAAGTCGGATTCCGAAAAGGCTTCAGTACCGTAGACCACATACATACGCTCCGACAGGTTTTACAGAAGACCGAGGTCCACGAACGCTAAGCAGAGAGGCAGGTTATACTCTGCCTCTCTGCTTGGCGTTCGTGGACTACGAGAAAGCTGTTGATTCGATCGAGACTTGGGCTGTACCGCATCTCTCCAACGGTGACAGATTGACTATAGGTACATCGAAGTTCTGAAGTGTTTGTACGAGAACACCATAATGTCAGTCCGACTTCAGGACCGGACCTCGAAACCTATCCTTCTGCAGCGGGGTGTGAGGCAGGGAGATGTTATTTCTCCGAAACTGTTTACGGCTGCAATGGAGGATGTCTTCAAGGTTCTGGATTGGAGTGGACTAGGTATTAATGTCAATGGCGAGTACATCACTCACCTTCGGTTTGCCGACGATATAGTAGTCATAGCTTAGACCACGGAGGAACTCAGTACAATGCTCGATGATCTTGCTTCCGGAAGAGTGTGTCTTAAAATAAACATAGACAAAACCAAAGTCATGGTAAATAACCATGTAGCACCCACTCCGATCAAGATCGGAGACTCTACACTTGAAGTTGTAGACGATTACGTTTACCTGGGACTGTCATTCCAGTAGGGTAGGTCTAACTTTAAGAAAGAGGTCAAACGTCGAATTCGACTCGGCTGGGCAGCGTTCGGGAAGCTGCGCGGTATCTTCTCGTCCAACATACCACAGTGTCTCAAGATGAAAGGCACTGAAACATGGTCGCTTACAATGGGCCTCATCAGAAGGCTTACAGTCACTCAAAGGGTAATGGAAAGGACTGTGCTTGGAGAACCAAGGTTGCCGACATAGCCCGAAGAATTGCCAAACTTAAGTGGCAGTGGGCAGGGCACATTGCTCGTAGAACGGATGGTCGATGGGGCCGAAAGGTTCTAAAGTGGCGACCGCACACCGGAAAACGCAGCGTAGGAAGGCCTCCCACAAGGTGGACCGATGACCTGGTGAGAGCCGTGGGAATGCGGTGGATGCGAGAGGGACAGGACCGTTCGTTGTGGCGACACTTGGGGGAGGCCTATGTCCAACAGTGGACATCCCTCGGCTGAAATTATGATGCTGATGATGACTCATTTACAACTGCATCCAGTTTGACTGGAAGCTGACACCAACTTAGTTGAGAAAAGTCTGGGCAGATTGATTGGCACTTTAGATGAAATATTAGGCGATGAAGAACCTATTGAGGAACAGCTACTTTGATAGAGATTAGGACCGATGCTTGCTAGAGCTGCACGATTCAAGAGAATTATCACGACCCTGGTAAGCAAAGAGCTTCACTGAAGGAACACGGGTGGGTTTAACTCAGTAGGTAAAGGTGCGTGAGATGTTATTTGGTGATTATTGTCAGAGTACAATTCACTGACGGAGTCAGTGTGTCCTGATAGATAGCTACAACCTAGGTGTTTTTAGGTCAAGAGTGAAAAGGTTACTTCTATACTCCTATGCAAGCGTTCTCCATCGTCGACCACATCATCGCTTATCATCTGGTGAGATAGTGGTTAATCGTGAGCCTATCCATATTAAAAACCAAAAAAAGACTGGTGTTGAAATTTTCTAAAGTTTTCTTAAAAAGTTGAGTCGATCGACTAACGAAGTTTTCTCAAGCAATCAGATAACGTTATTTTTTATATATAAAATAAAAGGAGAAACTGACTGACAGACTTACATATCAAGTAACAACGCACAGCCGAAACTACTGGGACTAGGAGCGTGAAATTTTGCACAAAGCTTCCTTTTATGACGTAGGCGAGCACTAAGAGAGGGTTCCCCAAAATCCACCTCCTAACTGGATGAAACAGGGGTCCAAAGTTTATACGTAGAAACCTATTTTTACTTGGGTAAATCTGCTGGCAGAAGCTAGTAGCTAATACTATATTATGAAAGCATGTGTACCAGAGTAGAAAAGTCGGCGACAGTCATATAAAGTCATTAAGAGCATGCTCCATCTTCCGGGTCGTTGCACTGTGTTGTCCACGCAACACTTTTTGCTATAATAATCATAATGATGGAAAACTTTATAATATTTTTTGCGACATCAGAATTGAGGGCGATGCCGACATGAACTTTCTTAGAGAGGATTTTTTTATTTATTTAATAGCTAGCTCGTGGGTAATGGAATAAATATAAAGTATCCTAAGTGCTATTTCACGACATCGTCTACCCGTGTGTCTCCAATTCCGTTCAGCCGTTCGCGCGAAAAGAAATAACAAACACACACACACATACACCATCACTCACACACTTACATACTTTCGCCTTTGCAATAGGTATTAGCATTGTATTAGTTTGATAGATAAGCACACCAACGATTTATTTACAAAATAATTTCAACAATAGGTATAAAGGTAATATAATATATCTTTATTTAACAGAAACTTAAATCTAATCATAACGTACTTAAAACTATCTTACAAAATAAAAATTAAAGCCCTAAAGTACTAAAAAAAGCAATCGGTACGGCGTCAAAAACTCCTCCACATCGCTGTCGACTGGTAATGTACCCAAAAGACTGGCGGCATTGCCACGCTGAATGGCATAGTCATCTTTTGGAAAAAATTGACCAAGTTATCCGACATACTCTTTCATCAATTTTAAATGTGGCCATGGACGATCGAGCTTGGGCTCAAGTTACCCTTCCAATCCGTATGGGAGGCCTCGGCGTCCGTAAAATTACCAGCATCAGTTTACCAGCTTTTATATCCTCACGTTCACGGCACTGAAAAATTAATCAGTGAGCTTCCTCACTGATTGATTTTGATGTGCCGTGCTTTACCGAGGATATAGACGATTGGAGACTCGCTTGCCCGAATTCCAAACAGCCCGACAACGTTTCTTCCCAAAGACGGTGGGATGAGCCGCTATGCAAAGTAGTTCAAGAAAATCTGTTGGCAACATCTGTGACTACTGCAGAGCGTGCGTGCCTGCTAGCTGTGAGGGAGTGGGAGTCGGGTCTCTGGCTTCATGCACTACCAGGCACTTTGTTCGACGATACTACCTTCTGCCTCGCTGCTTCCATACGTCTTGGCGCTCCTTGTTGCTCTCCTCATCGCTGCCACTGTGGCGAAGTTGTCAACAGCCTCGGACACCACGGTCTGTCATGCAGCCGAAGTGCGGGTATATTCGCGGGTCGCATAGCGCGACACGCGAATATCAACGACATCATCCGACGTGCTCTTGTCATCGTCGGTGTTGCGGCCGTATTGGAACCTCATGACCTGGCACGCGACGATGGCAAAAGACCGGACGGTATGTCTTTATTTCCATGGAAGATGGGTAGGCCTTAAGTGTGGTACGCTACTTGTGTTGATACTCTTGCGCCATCTCATCTTCCTAGCTCGTCGTGCTGTGCCGGTGCTGCCGCAGCGGCTGCAGAGAACCTCAAGCGGCGGAAATATAATAACCTTGTTGGTAGTTATATTTTCAAGCCGTTTGGGGTTGAAACTCTCGGATCGTGGGGTCCGAGTGCTCACAATTTATTTAAAGAACTTTCAAAACGCCTTGTTGATACTTCGCGTGACCCAAGGGCTGGTAATATTGGGTAATATTCACAAGGGGAACCTCTGTAAAAAAGTTACTGGCAGGTATCCACACAAGAGAAAAATACCTACATAATAAACATTAAAATACGAAAATAAAAAATAAAAATGACTGTCCTAACTAAAAATAAAATATTTTTTAACTTAAAAATAAATGATTAATTAAAGTACATTATTAACATACGTATTTTAGACAAGAACAACTTTTAAACTGACCCGAACTTTAAATTTTTTGAACAATAGATAAATTATTGTTTCTCATATGAGAGATTCCCAAGGATAATTAGCTCTATTTTTTACTAAATTAAGGTTTCGATATTAATGTCAGTCAAGGAACTCCAAATTAACTCAAGGTTTGGTTTTCGTAAGCGCGAACAAAAAGTCACAGAGAGCTGTAAAAATCAACTAATTTACTAACATTTTGAAAGTTAGTTGTACTTTTTTCATATTTAACTATTGCTACATACTATGTACATACCTATATAGCTAGCATTGGGCACGCCATGATCAAGGCGGTAAGTCTTCCCCTCTTTGAGGAGTGGTTTGAGTCCTCACCTTCTGCATGTCGCAGGTCCAAAACCGTAAGTTCGAGAGGATCCTGCACCTGATTCATGCGGAAGAAACGCTCGGTTGTCACCATTTTGCGGACCGCCCGGTGGACACGGTGGAGTACACGGTGGAGGTGTGCCCCGCTTGGGAGTACGCGTGTGTAACTCTTTACTGAACCGACTGACTGTTCCGAAACATTTTATTGTTCCGAAAGATTGGAACATCAGTAATGTTTTAAATGCATCATTTGGAACAATTGGAACACTGAAACAGCAGCAGTCTTTTTAAAATTCAAATTATAACGTAAATAGAGTAAATATAATTAATGACCTGAACTAAAAATTTTGATTTGAGAATAATTTAAAGCAGACGTTGCTTTAAATTATTCTCAAATCAAAATTCAATTTAATGAAACTTTTAGTGTGTATGACGCAACGTAACAGATCACGATTCATAACAGTCAGATGTCTATATCTTTTGAGCAGTTGTTCCAAATGTTCCGTTTGTATCTTGTGAGTCGATGTTTCAAATGTTCCGTTTGTATCTTTTGAGCCGTTGTTCCAAATGTTCCGTTTGTATCTTGTGAGCCGATGTTTTAAATGATCCGTTTGTATCTTTTGAGCCGATGTTCCAAATGTTTCGTTTGTATCTTGTGACTCGATGTTTCAAATGTTCCGTTTGTATCTTGTGAGTCGATGTTTCAAATGTTCCGTTTGTATCTTTTGAGCCGTTGTTCCAAATGTTCCGTTTGTATCTTGTGAGCCGATGTTTCAAATGATCCGTTTGTATCTTTTGAGCCGATGTTCCAAATGTTTCGTTTGTATCTTGTGAGTCGATGTTTCAAATGTTCCGTTTGTATCTTGTGAGTCGATGTTTCAAATGTTCCGTTTGTATCTTTTGAGCCGTTGTTCCAAATGTTCCGTTTGTATCTTGTGAGCCGATGTTTCAAATGATCCGTTTGTATATTTTGAGCCGATGTTCCAAATGTTCCGTTTGTATCTTGTGAGCCGATGTTTCAAATGTTCCGTTTGTATCTTTTGAGCCGATGTTCCAAATGATATGTTTCGGAACATTTCAGTGATTCAGATGCAAATGTTCCAATCGCAAAGATGACACACTTTTCCCACGCCTACTTGGGAGGAGTACAACCATGCCCTCGTGGGGGCAATCGGCGGCGGTGACCTCTTGCACCGGGCCCTGGTACAGGTCATGGTCCGTAACGAGGGTGAATGGGCGGCGGTCGCCTCTTTCTACAAAGTCCGTCCAGTAAGAGTCCCGATTGAGCCCGAGTCGTCGACGGCGCGTAGTGTACGCCTCAAAGAGATGTCAGCAAAACCGTAGAGGCCCAGCAGGGCCGAAGCCTACTGGAGCCATATGTCGACTTCTGAAAGGGTTACTTATGGTCCTGGGACGCAAAGGGCGACTGAAAATACATAGTTGTGGTTTTAGTCAGTAAAAGTCTGATACGCTCTCTCGCTCCGCCCTAGTGCGAGAAAGTTATTATATGATTTCACACCTCAAAAAAAAAACTTGCCTAACATATTTATACATATAAGTACATACAACAAGGTTAGGGTCAGAGTTTCAACCCAAACAGCTCGAAAGCTGTATCGTTATTACTTTAAAGGTATTTCCACCGCTTAAGTTGAAAATACTTTAACATAAGTAACACTTTTTTTTGTCAAATTGAAGCCGTAGAATGGTCAAACTTAACGTGACAGTGGAAATAAATAGCTTGCAGAATGACTGGCCGAACGTTTTGATCTCAATACATGGTACTTAAGTCTTTTTTTGTGGGAAATCATAAAAAAAAACTGGGCAAGTGCGAGTCGGACTCGCGCACTGAGGGTACAATTCGTAAAATTTTACCTATGTAAATAGTTCAATTCCCGAATTCTCGAAGATTTTTCCGAAACGCAAAAAAGTTTTTTTTTGTGACTTAACAACATATTTTCTGATTTCAGATTTTTTTCTATCTATACTATAAGACCTTTGCTTTATGCCAAATTTCAGGATTCTGGGTCAACGGGAAGTACCCTATGAATTTTGATTCTTTTGAAAGTGTCGAAATGTACGTTTTTTTGCGACATAAACAGCCGTTTTTTTTCGTTAACTTAGAAGATTGATTTTTTCACAGTTTTAAGGGACCGCAGCAGACCTAAATATATGGTTTTAATTTCAACTCAATACCTCCACGCGTTCCCGAGATAAAGGGTCTTGACAGACAGACAGACGGACGAACAACAAATAAGGGTTCCGTTTTTTTTCTTTTGATGTACGGAACCCTAAAAATCGAAGTTCTAACTATACTACATACATTTAATACAAAAACTTCTTATTAAATATCTTAAAATATGGCGTCATGATTTATTAAACACAACTACCGCTTTGATGAATCAATTTTTTTTTATACTACATTTTTTTTGGGTGATTGCCTAATCCTCTTTAGTTATTTATAACTTATCAATAGGTAAGATAGTACAAGATCAACTGACTGCAATGTTTTCCTGGTAGGATGACACATCAACACCTAGCCGGATTCTTTAAATGATATCAGATACACACAGCACTGGTAATCCAATAATATTACATATACAAAGCATATTGCAGTGAATATTTCAAACTGTCTGTACCTATTGCGAGTAGTGGTGGCCCAGAGGTAACGGCCCCGACTTACGAGTTGTAGGTCGCGGGTTCAAACCCAGTCAGGCGCATTACTTTGTGTAATTTATTTCATCACCACTGCTCTCAAAACGGTGAAGGAAAACATCGTGAGGAAACGGGCATGTCCTAGAACCAAAAATTCGAAGACATGTGACATCCACCAACCCGCACTGCATCCAGTCAAATTTTTTTTACACTTTTTTGGGGTGGGAAATCATTAAATGACTTCTCCCGCTAGGGCGAGGCGAGAGGTCGTGTCAGACTTTTACTGAACTTTTTTTTACCTTTATTTTTATTTGAAATAAACCAGTGTTTGACTGCGATCCCACCTGATGGTAAGCAGTTATGCAATCGTTGATGACGAGGCGCACTAGTTTATTAAGACCCTACTCACCTGTGCCCTTCAATTGCCTTTTAAGTTCTAGGGCCAAGGTATCTGTTTTAAAAAATCTCGCGGCCCTAACGGGCATCGGCCCCATACGGCTTTGCTGTCACCTTTTTGAGGCGCGTGTAGAAATCTATGCGCCATCGACGACTCGGGTTCGGTCCTTACTCCTTACCAAATGGTTGAACGGCAAGCTACCCACTGCTCGTCGCCCGCAAGCCTGCGTTAAAGGTGACCAGGAATCGCCCTGCGACTCTCCCGGGGTGTCTTCTGTAGCGGTGCTTGGGCGTGAGGACGAACGTTCTTGGCTATTGTCCTTACCTAACGTGACTGCTTCGTAGACCCTGTTAAACACTTCCCATTCCCTCTCGCTCCAGATCATGGTCTGAACCAGGATCGGATATAAGAGGTCGCCGCCGCCGATCGCTACCATGAGCACATGACACGGAGGTGCTCCGCGTAAGCGTGGCAGACTTCCACCATATTGATCCACCGCATTTTGCGGGTGGTCCGTACAATGGTGACACCCGGGCATTTCTTCCGCCTGAATCTGAAATTGGAACCTCCCGAACTGACCATGTCTGGTGAAGAGCTGCATCAAGTGGAAGGTGATTTCGCCGTGGCTCCTCTCTAGCCACTCCTCTATTCTATTCTATTGTGGTCTGGTTTCCGCACTTAGTTATTAGTGGATCATTGTGCGTGGGCTATGGCGGACTTCACTCCAACCAGCCCACCTGCGCGTACCTCACTCGTGCGCGACAGTTTCCTCTGACTCCATGTATCCTCTGCACAGATGGTTAATGTGATATTCGTTGTGAAGAAGTGCTTGTTCAGTGAGCTGTGTCCGTTGATGGTTCCCGCCACCAGACGCAGGCTGCTGCTGTCCAGAAGCAGAAGGTTGCTGGTTAGGGTTCTATTTAAGTATGGCATCGCTTCTTTAGCCTGCCTGCAGCCCGGTGTCAGGGACCACCACCTTCCCGCTTGTGCGTCGGTGTGCTCTCGTAGCCAACCACGCAGCTGACCAAAGGGTATTGGCACGATGCAGGTTCAGGCCCGAAGACCAGCTTAGCTTTACCTCCGTGATCGTGGCGTGCCCGCACACGGTAAGCCTCATCATCATCATCATCATCATTTCAGCCGAAAGACGTCCACTGCCGGACATAGGCCTCCCACAATTGTCGCCACAATAAACGGTCCTGTGCGTCACGGTTAGCCTGTTACCTACTAATAAATAAACTCGTCGGTATCTAATAATAGAACAATGAGTATTAAAATGAAATATTATTTAATTAACTGAACAAGATCATAGACTTATATCCTCATTAATTTGCATAGTACCTAACAATTATAAAACATGTAGAATGGCAGTTGAATGGCATTATTAAATATACAAGTGTTTTAATTAATTTATTTGTATATTACGGTATTGAGATTTTATGTACGTACCTATGAAGTGTCCGTTTTATAAAACTGCACGCTTTGGAATGACTTTGAATTCTAAATTCAAATAAAACAAAATTTGGTATTTCTTAATTTGTAACATGAAGTTTTGTTTTCAAATCTAGCTGCGGTAATAAAGATACAGATCTTTAATGTATTGTGAGTCTTTAAAAAAAATACGTTTGCCTAGTTATTATAATTAATCTTATAATTTAATATTATTATATTTTCATCTTTTAACAATTCCTACTATAAAAAAAAAACTTAGAATCATAATTATTCCAGTTTAACTTTACTCGTATATAAATATACTTTTAGTGTAAATACCTACACCAAATTTGTAATATAACTTTTAAAGCATTTTCAATTGTAAATCTTTGGTCTTACCTGGTAAGGGTAACTCCTGGTATTTATCTGAATTCGAGCTTTTACAGTAACAGAAATTTGTGCATTCAGTTTTTGTTGCCTACACTAGGAATTACTCCTGTATCGTGGGTGCGTTCACAAACATGTAAACTCAATTATACAAGACACCCAGACCCGGAACAACGATTTGTAGGCTATACAAATATGACGCGGTTGCACGCGATCTCAAATGGGACGTTCATGAACTGGATCATGAAAAGGATTCTGTGTTGAAACTTCAGTACGTACAAGCATTTTATTTACGATAAGAAAATAGAATAATCAAATAAATGAATAGCGTCCTCTCTCTCTATGAGGTTGACCAATCCCAAATTTCAAAAAAAACCTCATACCTACACATTCACAAGATAATCATCATTATCATCATCATCATTTCAGCCGAAAGGCGTCCACTGTTAGACATAGGCCTATCCCAAATGTCGCCATAATGGCCGGTCCTGTGCGTCTCGCATCCATCGGATTCCCGCGACCTTCACCAGGTCATCGGTCCACCTTGTGGGAGGCCTTCCATCGCTGCGTCTTCCGGTACGTGTCGCCATTCCAGAACCTTTCGTCCCCATCGACCATCTGTTCTGCGAGCAGTGTAATAATAAAGATAATGACATTACAATATCACTATTACAACAGTGAATTACTTACTTATTAAAAGTTTAGACTACATACAGGTGAATTAAGCCCATTTGCGCAAACCAGTGTTAAATTATTAACTCCGAGGTAGAAGCTCAATATGACGTTGGCTGCACAACGTACACCCAAAAAAAGTCCTAACTTACTGACTCGACTCACTGACAGCAGTGTGTCAGTACTTTGTTTTTGTAGCATTAGAGATAAATAAGTCTCTCAAATTAGTAGAGGTGTGAACATTCATTCAGATATGATCTCGGAGTTTAAAAACAGTATCAAGTAGCGGATGAGATGAATTAAAATAATATACAAAATTGGACTCCCAGAAATCGTAGCATTAAAAGAAACATCAACAATACTCTTGTTTATATTTTCTCATAATTATTTATTTTGGTGTTAGGTAGACTGATGATCTGGTGAGGGTCGCGGCAATCCGATGGATGCGAGACGCTCAGGACTGTTCGATGTGGCGACACTTGGGGGGACGCCTTTGTCCAAAAGTTGACGTCTTTCGGCTGAAGTGATGGTTATATTTGTTTATCTCAGGACGCTGGGGCCTTGGACCTTTGGAAGGAGTACGAGTCCAAGAACAATCTCAGTTGGTGGGAAACTATTATATTTAGTGTCATATCCTGCCGTGTCCTGAATTAGTAGCTCAGCTGATGATTGTTTTGTTCCTCTCGTGCTTAAACAACATAGCATACGAACACACCGATTACAGACGCATATAGACCGTGCGTTGTGGCGATACTTGGGGGCTTGTCCGGCTGTGGACGTATTTCGGCTGAAATGAAGAGGATGAAAATAAAATAGGCTTTATTTACTGTAGGTGCTTTACAAAAATAGAGAAATCTAAAGTTAACAACAATAAATTTATAATTTGTATACTTAACCAATATTTTTTTCAACACACTTGCTCAAAAAGTGACTATAATTGCACTAAACTTAGGTATATAATAGCATTTGTAACCAAACTGTAACTTTTTGATTACCATTATGCACTAGTGCGATAATGAACATGAAACCTTTTTGTGAAACCTCTGTTCTCAAATCAAATGTTTAAATACGAATAAATTCACTTAATTTTTTTTTTGTTAATGTTTTTGGCTTGGATACTAAGTCCTTTATCAATGTCTTTGTATAAATAGTTAATTGATTTATCATTAGAATATGGATGTACACATTCTTATGTTTTTTGTAGTATTTGGCAGCAAATGATCGGCAAATTTCGCTGAAGAAATCAACACTACAAATTAATTCTCAGCTCCATTTTACCGAGATCGCACCAGTTTCAATGATTTTACATACCTATTGTTCAGTTGCGCAGACATACGAAGCTACACCAATTTTAGATACACACAATAACTACTGGGAATCAAGTTGCGAATAACTAAAAATTTCACTTTATTGTAAAATTGGTGTCTGTGTAGATACATGCTTATTTCATGCAATTTTGTGTTTAAATAAATCATTTTAACTTATACATGATTAATAAATAAATTGTTTATTTAAATAGAATGTTTTTCTTTGTAGGTAAGCAACCTCTTCATTTTTATTTTTAGGGTTCCGTACCTCAAAAGGAAAAAACGGAATCCTTGTAGGATCACTTTGTTGCCCGTCAGTCTGTCTGTCTATCAAGACCCTTTATCTCCGTAACGCTTTGCGGTATCGAATTGAAATTAAAACCACATACTCAAATCTGAGGTCAATTGAAGCTGTGAAAAAATCGAACTTCTAAGTAAACGAAAAAAAAAAAGATACGGCCGTTTATGTCGCAAAAAACGTACATTTCGACACTCTCAAAGAAATCTTGAAATTTGTCATAAAACACAAAATTTGTTGTTACGTCACAAAAAAAAACTTTTTTGCGATGCGAAAAAATCTTCGAGACTCCATTCGGGAATTGAACTATTCACATACTTAAGTAAGTTTGTACGGAACCCTCAGTGCGTGAGTCCGACTCGCACTTGCCCAGTTTTTTAAATCAGTCTAGCTACTTTATGGCAGTCATTTTATGACGTGCGCGGTTTTTGGCGTGATTTTTTTCGAGTGAAGTTCAGTGGCTGTTTTAATTATTCACAAATTGATTCCCAGTGGCAAAATGAAGCTGATAATTTTATTGTAGTTTTGACTACCTCAGCAAAGCTTGCCGCGAAGGCTGAATTGATACTTTTGTTGCCAAATGCGGCAAAAACATTAGAATGTGTTGCATCAATGCATTACATATTTATTACTGATGTCGAGGCGATATGGACTAAAGACCTTAACCTGAAACCCTTAACATTACACTTTTATCTTCCATTCTAAAATTATTATTCGTTTTAGTAAAGAATGTCTGCCACCATATTACCTCTTGAAAGCAAAGCGAAATCAGCGCCTCTACCGCTGGACAACATAAAATGCCTCTTATTAACCCTCCTCTTTTCCTCGTGCATAAACGTCGTTTTTTAATGTACTTTCAAAGAAATAAATAAACAGGGGTTACCCGGCGACTCGTCGGGGTCGCTTACCGCCTAGCCTAATATGCTAAATACTCGCGCACTTTTCCGCATTAGTGCGGAAAGCAGTAAATTGCGTGCCTGAAAGCGGTAAGGATAAGAACGAGTTTTCAAGTAAGCTGCATACTTGCCCACATCAATACAAAGTATATAATAAAAAAAATCTTGTGACAGTGTTCGTCATTCCGCTGCATGCTTGCCCACATCAATACAACGTACGTATATCATAAAGCTCAATGTAAACTTTTTACCCGACTGCGTTAAAAGGAAGGCTATGTTTTTTTTTTTGAGTGTACACACCCTAGAGCCTAAAGCCTGAACGGCTTCTTGCATTTTAGCTTGAGAGGTGTCTCTAGGTTCGTCTTGTAAGAGTGACACTGGGTACAACAAAATTAACAAAAATTTGCGTATTATTGGCGCCAAATTATATGTTTTTTCTTGACATAGTCATGTAGACTTGCAGAGTATCAAAATAAAGGGCTCGAGGAGACGATTGCAAAAGTTTTACGACAGTTGTTTTTTTTTTTATACGACTTGTTTAGAACTTTTTGGTTGTTGTTTGCGGTCGGGTTTTTGACATCGTCAACTTTTTTTTAATCACTGTAAGTAATGTAGTTTTGATCACCTCATAAGTAGGTACTTGATTTTTTTCTGGTCATGGCCTTAAAAAACCTTCAATCATGTAGGTACCTACACTAATACTTGGAATATTACCTTGCATAGAACCTGTATACCGCATACTTAGGATAAAACCTGATATTCCCGCGGGCCGGCAACAGCAAGAATTTCTTGTAAGCTTAACTATGGAGACTAACCTCAGTCATTTCTACAACCGGTTCGTTTTACAGCCAACACCTGCGTTTCTAAAGGAAATTACTAACAATCAATAGATTGCAGGTAGTACTGAGGTTAACGCGAAGTCTGTCAATTTTGAATGTTTCATAAATTTTGATACCAATATCATAGAGCTATTTCTGTTTAATGAAACACTCTTTGGGTTCTAAATAGAGATCAATTTATTAATTACTAGCTTTTGCTAGCGGCTTTACCCGCGTCCCTATGTCACTCAGTGATAAAGTAGCATTCTATTGGTGAAAGAATTTTTAAAATCGGTCCAGTAGTTTTTGAGTTTATTCATTACAAATTTAAAATACCAATCTTTCCTCTTTATAATATTAGTATAGATTTATTTAATAGATCGTTGAATGTTTGGGATTTTGGTCAATCGAGAACATTCTTACAATTGTTTTTGATGAAGCGAAAATTCACATGCATTCTTGTCAAACAATACGCGACGGTACTCTTTCAAATTAAACTACTACTGCTTAGTCTTAGAAAAAAAGTCCAAAAAGCGTGGAGCGTTTTGTCCAAGAAGAGTAAAGATTACATAAACGCTCCACGCTTTCTTTCATAATAAATCATAATAAATATTCAATAAAGATGATTACCTACTTATAACCATTTCGGATAGGTTATTTATCGTTCATCACGAACTGAAATTGTTTATGTTTACCTGCGATCTAATGAAGATTTGGCAAAGGGAAAACTCTTGAGTCATCAAACTAAATGTCCGAATTATTTTGAAATTTTTTGTGCGTGCTAAAAGCATGTTCTTTAGTTTTTTAAACTATTATTTTTATTTTATACTTTTTAGTCTTCTTATTATTATTTTTCGTATTCCTGACAGCAAACCCTTTCATTTGATACCCATATCATGGGGGTGCATTTCAAATAGCCAATCCGCCATCTTGGATGTCCGCCATGTTGGATTTAAGTCTCGTGACTATTTTTTTCTTATTCCTGACAGCAAACCCTTTCATTTGATACCCATATATCATGGGGGTGCATTTCAAATAGCCTGTCCGCCATCTTGGACGTCCGCCATATTGGATTTAAGTCACGTAACTATTTTTTTCGTTTTCCTGACCGAAAACCCTTTCATTTGATACCCTTATCATGGGGGTGGATTTCAAACAGCCAGTCCGCCATCTTGGGGAGGCCGCCATATTGGATTTGTAATGACGTTTCTTAGCTAGTCATGTATTGTCATCAGAATTCAAAGCGTGTGCAAAATTTCATTTTCATCGAAGACCGGGAAGTGGGTCAAATTAAGATTCCAAGATTTTCTTACATACATAGTTACAAGTGAAGCTAATAAAAGCGTGTTAAAAAAGCAACACAATTAAAAGCGAACTTCGAAGTGTTCGAGTGTTTTCGAAGTTCAAAGCGGTCAAGATAATATTTCGGCCGTACTGTACACATACATATACTATGCGTTCCAAATAAGAATAGGAAAATCAATAACCTCGATCTGTCAAATATTATTTGAAAAGTACGGTTTGCAAAGAAAACTTATTTGCGTATTAACTCGTTGAGTAGTGTAATTAGAGACACAATAGTAAGACAATGGCGCCCGAGAGCCGGCGTTCGTGCGGGGATCAACAGCTTAATAACTGTTTTTTTTTTGCTTTGTATTACTGAGTCTTAGGTGAAGTAAAAACGTTATTGTTTAATCTAAATTAGCTAAATACATATTATTTAAGTCATAATTAGTTTAAAAAAATACATTTTTCTTTCTTATTTTTGTTGTTAGGAATAATTGCACCTCACACAGTGAAGCAGAGATTAGCAAAATTTAAGAACTGGATTCTGATTAAACTTTTTTCCAAGTATAACCTTCAAGCGGGCGAGCGACTATTTGAAACGGTAGCGGTCGCGTGAGATTTCAGGAACTTAGAAAACCGATTAATTGAAGATAATTTATTTTTATATTCAGATATTACCTATTATTTAACTAAAAAATAATTTGTTTAAATTCAAAACAAAATTATGAAGTTAAACCGGTTTCTTTGGATTAGGAATCAATTCTGTCCGACATAACAAGAGTTCTATTGTGTGTCTTGATTATATCTCCAATTAATTTGTATTTTTTTAATAATCTTCAAGAGATCGAACATCATAGAGTTTTTTATCTACTTGGGTCTAATTTTCTTCAGAATCAGTCTTCTCTTCAATTTATTTATTTATTTATTTACAAGCACTTGTACAACGTTACGGAGGAAGTCCAAGGTGTTGTACAGTAGAAACTTACAAACTAATAAATTACATTAAATAAAAACCATAATAACACATTGAAGAATAAAAAGAAAATACATATTCAATGTAAAAATATAAGGTAGGCGCGTGTAGTCTTTTCGCCGCTTGCACCGCAACCTAAACACACACATTCTGTGTCTCTCAGGAAGAGTGGGGAAAGAAGAAATGGAGTTATTTTCGTCCACAGTGAACCAATGACAAGCTACTTGAGATGATACGTACTTTTGAGGAGAAATTTTGGAATTATGATCGTAAATATATCAAGTGCCGCCGAATCGACGCCGCGCGACCGCTTGAAGGTTAATTAAAATCAGTTCTTTCATGTTCGAGAATAAGGATTTGCCAGGGGACTTACCTGCTCTGTGTTTTAAAATAATCAAAGTAGAGTAAAGTCACTACTCCAACCGTTCAAAAATGCTTCGAGTTGCAACCCAGGACCGTTCTTTTATAACTCGAGTAGCTACCCTAGAGTTAACCCAACTAACTCTAACTCCGAGCAGGGTAGGTTGGTGTAAGCGGCCATAAATGACACTTCTTGCTTCGCACTGACAGTTGAACTCTACTTTCGCGTTCAAAAATGCGAGTGTAGAGTATCTACCCTGATGACGTCATTAAAGTTAACTCTAACCACATCTTTGAACGCAGGACTGCATGACATGTTATGTCAGTCGTGCGAGCGAGATAGAGGGATGAATTTATATACCCTATAAAGCTCTTTACCTTTTACAGTTCAGTTTAGGTTGTAAAATGGATCTTGTTAAGAGCTCATGGTAGCCCTACAGTTTGTATGAAATACCATAAGGTGTAAATGCTCTAACGTTTATTTCTGGTTATTATTACGTAACTATCTAATTATCATAAATAATAATTATTAATGTTATGAAAAAGTTATAGTCTATGAGAGCTTTGTGCATCTATAAAATGATATGTTGTCAATCTTGTTTTATCACGTTGTTAACAATGTGATATCATATCGCCATTGAAGTTCTAACATAGTTGCGTAAGTCGTTTTTGGCGGTGTTAATTTACGGTGTTAATTTATGTTATTAATATACTATTGGCGGCTCGAAAAGAATGCCATTTGGTTATGAAAAATCACATACTTCATGTCAACTAATTGGTAAGCAAAAAAACCGGGCAAGTGCGAGTTGGACTCGCCTATCGAGGGTTCCTTACAAAGGACGATGCATCAAAACGTCCCCCAACTCTTACATCGACCAACAGATTTGAAATGTATCTTAATAGAAAAATCTTAGCAAGGCGAGAATTTTTGAAGTGAAAACTTCTTTAGCGGCGTTGTACACTTTTTTTTGTAATGGGTAAAAAATGTTAAACTCGCGTCAGGACACGTGACCTGATCGAAAATTCGTAAGACGATCCAAAACGCACAACGTTAATACTTAAGTTTTCACTTCTGCCGGCACTCCCAGAGTGCAACCCGTCATTTTTTTTTTTACTATGGCGACATCTCTCAAAACTATGGGGTTTAGGTTTTATAAGATATTTTTATGTTAACCTAACCTTACCCAAGTGTTTTAGACCTTAAATATATTTGGGCACGCCATAATTATGGCGGTAAGTCTCCTCTTTGAGGAGTGTCTGGAAAGGCAACACTGCGTCCTTACCTTCCGCATGACGCAGGTCCTCACCGGACTTGATAAGTTCGGGAGGTTCCTGCACCGGATTCGTGCGGAAGAAACGCCCAGGTGTCACCATTGTGTGGAACGCCCGGAGGACATGGTAGAGCATACGGTAGAGGTGTGCCCCGCCTGGGCAGAGCACCGCCGTGTCCTCGTGGGGGCGATTGGCGGCAGAGATCTCTCGCGCCGGGCCTTTATACAGGTCATGGTCCGGAGTGAGGAGGAATGGCAGGCGGTCGCCTCCTTCTGCGATGCAGTAATGTTAGCAAAGGAGGAGGCCGCACGTGCACGCGCGAGGGAGTGATCCTCACGCCCCAGCCACCGGAATCCCTATCCCGATTTCCGGCTACCGTAGACGCGGGCTTGCGGACCACGTCCGCCCAAGGAGATGTCAGCAATCGTAGGGGCCCAGCAGGGACGAAGCCTACTGGCGCCAAGGGTCTGATTCTGAAAGGAAATCTCGGTCCCGGTACGAAATGCAACGAAAGAACAGGAGTGGTTTTTAGTCAGTAAAAGTCTGACACTATCTCGGGCTCCGCCCAAAAGCGGGGGATGTCATTGGATGATTTTCCCACCGAAAAAAAAGACCTTAAATATATTTACACTTTCATACATTTTTGGATGTGGCTCGGCGAGCTCTGTACGAGTCTACAAAAATTCTACACATAAAATACCTTTATAGGATATGCTTCCAGATTGGTCCCATTTTTTTCAAAATCCAGTTCTGATGATGGAATCCATGAGGAATCGAGGGAACTCCTCAAAAATTATAGGCAACCCTATGGTAATTTTAGTATTTTCATCAAGAACTTAAGCATTTACAGTCAAAAAGTAACATTTGATGAAGTGGAACTGATGAAGAAGACCAGAAATGGTCGACGGAACTTCATACTCAAATAGATATCACAATGAAGATAGTTAAGCGACTATGACAATACAAATAAATGAAAGATTCTGAACAGTTACGTTGAAAATGGTATCATCGAAGTGATCTGATGATGATGATGGAGCCGGAAGGTAGGCACTGGAACTCCGTAATTAATCAACGTAACCTAGCCGTGTTTGGGCTTATTAGAATTGTCGTGAGATGCTCTTTGGCTATAAGGTACTATCGAACTGATCTGATGATGGAGCCGGAAGGAGGAAGGTAGACACAGGAAATTTATAATAAAACAATGTAACCTAACAGTATTTGGGTTAATTGGAATTGTCATGAGAAATAGGCACTCTGTTTTTATGTGTATCGCAACTAAAAAGTGTGAAATAAAAACTTTTTAGAAAAAAAACTTTTTATTTCACACTTTGTGTGGTGCTAAATAAGAAACAAACAATACCGAGAAACACCGACTTCCGAAATTAAAGTTATTTTGATCCTTTTAGTGTTTTTTTTTAGTGAAGTCGGTTATTTTTTTTTTCTAAAAAGTTTTTATTATACATATAAAAGAGGGAACAGGTATTCCTATTTTTTTCATCGTCGTAAATCGAAAACTATACATCATAAAAATAATTAAAAGTTTGTTTAAGCTTGTGCAAATTATGCGCTTTCATACGATACCCCACATGACACGGTAAACTTACTTCAAAATTTGGACCCTCGTTCCTTGCATAAAGAGAAAGACCCTGTTTCTTTATTTGTCATTAAATACTTTTCCCTGTACTTGTAGTATAAGACGATATTAATTAACCTTTTGAGTGCGTAATTAGAGACACAATAGTAAGACAATGGCGCGTGAAAGCCGGCGTTAATGCGGGGATCAACAGCTTAAGCTGTTGATCCCCGCACGAACGCCGGCGGTCGTGCGCCATTGTCCTACTATTGTGTCTCTAATTACGCTACTCCAAAAGTTAATTGCCAATTTTCATTGTTCTAGGTCAACGGCAAGTACCGTAAGAGTTTTGATTCTTGAGACAGACAGACAGACGGACAACAAAGTCATCCTATAAGGGTTCCGTTTTTTCCTTTTGAGGTACGGAACCCTAAAAACTAACCAATATTTTACCAAAACTGAACATTTTTTACGAAACGAATTTTTTATCTTTGAGAGTCGTGCATAGGGAATCCTATTCCATATCAAAATCGTGATCCCGCCAGCCTGCAGGATTGAAGTCGGAATCCCGCGGATCCCGCGGGATTTGCGGGATTAGGATATTTAAATTTTTATTTTTATTTTGGAGGGGATGTTCAAAGTGCAAAATGCAAGACAATTTGAATTTCGCGAGCTACCCTGCCGCTTTCGCCTTATGTAGTATTATTACAAAAAATTTATAATGAGAATTTTAAAATATTTTATATTTTTAATTAGAGTTATTACTCGTTGATAATTAACAATTCGATATAATTATGTTTTAGCGGTATAAATAATAAATTTGAATTTTCTGAGCAGTGGTGGCCGAGTGGTAACGGCCCCGACTTACGAGTTGTAGGTCGTGGGTTCAAACCCAGCCAGGCACATTACTTTGTGTAATTTATTTCATCACCACTGCTCTCAAAACGGTGAAGGAAAACATCGTGAGGAAACCGGCATGTCCTAGAACCAAAAAATTCAAAGACATGAGACATTCACCAACCCGCACTGGGCTCGCGTGGTGGATTACGGCCCATTCCCTCTCCTAGAGAGGAGGCCTGAGTCCCAGCAGTGGGAACATTAAAGGGCTGATTATGCTTATGCTTATGCTTATATGGTATAAATAAATCAGGAGCGATAAAATATAATATTTAATGTTTCGTCTTTCAAAGTTAGGAACATTGAGTACGCGTAGGTACTTTAACTAGTATTGATTAGGTACGTTTTGTTCCATTTCCGATTTAGGAGTCGCACAACACAAGATAAATATTCAAAACTTATTTAGCTGCAAAAAATGTAGGTACAAAATTGAAAACAAAATTATTCTCCATAGGTACAAATCCTAGAGAAATGTCACGAGTTCCATGGAAAATTGTTAAATCGTTTGTTAATGAAGCTGTGCTGGGTCTAATAAATAGGTATCTACCAACTAAACAACGCGTCGTCTAAACCCATTGTTCTTAGAAAAAAAATCCATCCCGCAAGCGTGCGGAATCACTTATGATTATGAGTAATCCCGCATTTCCGATCCTGCAAAAAAGGTGCAGGATGCCGCGCTTGCGGGATTGGATGCCCTAGTCGTGCAGTTGGAGCCACGCCAAAATGCTAATTTTAAGGCCTATAGTCCCTTGTACATTTGGCCGGAGTTAAATGGACACTTAAATAGTATGTGTGCTTTTGATTCCGGCCAGCTGCGCTCTTATAGGGCCCCGCTGACCTTTAAATCCAATTTCTTTGTGAAATATTGAATGATTTAAATATGCTACGTACATTCTGAAGAACTTTAACCGGCAATTTTATTTTTGTGTAATAACTATTTCTAAAAATAAAAGCCGTTTGAAAGGAGTAGTGAAAATTAATGAAAAAATATCACGTCGTTTAACATTTTTTTTTTTGGCAAAAGTATTCGTCATACGAAAAAATCATATGTTAATAATGTTGTACATGAGTTTATAATAAAAAAAAAAAAAAATAAACCTATTGTGCCGTCCGTACCTGTAAATTTGAACAAATTTGATTCCTACAAGATATTGTGATGTAAAAATGGTACTTACAATTTTACAATATGTCTACACTCCCAGACAATAAGGTGTAATCAGGCGCGATTTTGGTAAAATGGGACTGAGAATTTTATTAGGTTATATTATTGACTAGCTTCTGTCAGCGGCTTCACCCGCGTGAAAGTTTGTTTCTCCATACAAACTTTGGACCTCCGTTTTAACCCCTTAGGTGGTGAATTTTGGAAAATCCTCTCTTAGTGCTCGCCTATGCCATAAAAGGAAACCCTGTGCAAAATTTCACGCTTCTAGGCTCTGTAGTTTCGGCTGTGCTTTGATATGTCAGTCAGTCAGTTTCTCCTTTTATATATTTAGCAAAGCTTGCCGAGAAGACGAATCGAAATCGACGAATGCCGATCGAATATTTGCTGCCAAATACTGCGAAAACCTTAGAATGTGTTACATCCGGAAAATTAATGGAAAGCAAAGTGACTGACAGTTTATTTTCATTTATTTGTTATTGTAGCAGCAATACAAACACACATTCTGTTAAAATTTCAACTCTCTACCTTTTACGGTTTATGAGATAGATACAACCCACTGACAGACGGACGGAAGGTCAGCGGAGGTTTAGTAAGTCCCGTTCAAGTGCGGAACCCTAAAAAGTGATATCAAATGTAAGTAGATATTCCGTGTATCCATCTGAAAACAGTTAATACTGGTTTTGGCAATTTAAGATTCGTTTAGCTATGCAGCTATACATAAATAAACATCAAATTTTTGCATAGTAGATACGCAAAAAGTTGACGTTTTTAATTAAGAACAAAAACTTTAAATGCCTTACAATGAACCAACCAGTTATTATTATTTTATTACGAATACTTTATTATTATTTTATTACGATACCAGTTATTTTTATTTTATTACGATTTACTATACCATGGACTAGATAGAGATAAGGGTTCTGTTTTTACTTTTGAGGTACGGAACCCTAAAACAGGACAACGTGTTATCAAAACTCATTAATACCCCTAGTATTAGTGAGTTTTTATAACACGTTGTTCCACAAACAACACCCTTAAAACAAACACAGAACCCTTATAGGATCACTTTGTTGTCCGTCTGTCTGTCTGTCTGTCAAGATCGTTTATCTCGTGAACGCGTGGGGGTATCGAGTTGAAATTAACACCATATACTCAAGTCTGCGGTCCCTTGAAGCTGTGTAAAAATCAAATTTCTGAGTTAACGAAAAAAGAATACCGTTATATCGCGAGTGCGTGCCAGCTCCCACGGCATCCTGAGCGTGCTGTGCGGTAGGTGGGATTGCCCAATGCTGCGTCACTGGATCGGACTTCATACATCTACGAGTATGTATTATATACTGCGTGGATAGTGTGTGGTTCGATTGCAGGCAATAAATTATAATCATTATATTTTTTAAAGACACTAACATTAATTTTAAGTTTTTTACTAACACTATTCTATGGCTTCATTGTGGTCTTAAATAAATGTTATGTGGTATAATTATATTATAATAAGGCCAAAACACATACATGTTTGACCTATTAGATCACCAGTCGATCCTGCCAGAGTGTATGATTATGTGTCCACAATTATTATACTACCAGTATACCTACAATACCTTAGCGTCTGACAGACTGACACTAATTTCTCATGGTTAGGTTCATATCACTGAAGTGAGTAAGAAGGTCTTTTACATTTTCCAACTTCACGTCTTGATGGAGAGGTATCACGGCGTCCTCACCTTCCGCATGACGCAGATCCTCACCGGATATGGTAGGGGAGGTTCCTGCACTGGATTCCGGCGGACTGACCCGGACTTTGGCGTCAGGAAGTCAGTTCCGCAGTGCGTCTCTGGAACTCTTTTCCACACTTTTGTCACGACAGCCTTTCTCTTTAATCAGACAGTGCCATAACATTTGTATTTATTACTATACTTATATTAATATGTATAATATATATAAACTGTCCCGTTTCAGGCTATAAACTTTTTTTTCTTCTGTGTTAAATCTACGATCAGTGTTTGACACTCTGAGCAAATTTGGTGAGTGCGCTATGTCAGTTTGAATGCGTTCCCCCACCGGAAAGTCTCCTCATCGTCTCTCTATATGATGTCCTTTTGTTTGACCCGCTTTGTATAGCTACGCATCGTGAGCTGTGCAGCTAATATATTCGGGTGCTTCTCTAGCTTCGCCCAGTATTTCAAGGTGAGGTTTTGGATTTCCTACTTTATTGTGGGAATTTTCAGATGTCCGTAAAGGGTTTAGTCGGGTAAGTATGACGAGTCGGCCCCAAAATGGAAACCATCAAGTCAGTGTTAAAACATAAGTTTCGATAGGTACAGGTTTCCATTTGGGGGCCGACTCGACATACTTATCCGCCTAAACCCGTTCCTGGTTGGTCACGTACCATTGGAAATGGTTGATTGTTCGGAGCATTATGTTTTGCATTCTCTGCAAGCATGAGATGATAGAGTAGCAGGTACTACCCCAGAGTTAAATGCCTTACATTCATATACACGAACCGAACTCCTACTTAAATAGCTTCAAAACCTTGTTATAATTTTAATATTTCAATTGTAATTTCAATTTTAGTTTTAGTTCCTAATGTTTTGCTCTTGTTTTAGTTTTATTAATGTTATATAACCAGTAGGTACTCGTAGCATGTAGTTTTTACTTTTATGGGACATGTGGTGCTAACCTATAAGAAATTGTAACACTAACCTAGATTGTAATTTTTTTTTTGTATGTTTCAGTGTATACGATTGTTGGTTGGCCAATTAAATAAATAAATTAAAAAAAAAATAACAAAAATAGTCTACATATGTACATTCCACTTAGGCACTACATTCATAAACACTACACACCAACATCTACATCTACATCAGACATACATACATATTTTTAATTTAACCCCCGCCCCGACGGAAATGAGGAAATAAATAAGATTTGAAGCGCATGCACTTGGCACTTTCTATTACTATACTACTGTAATAAAATACAAAAAAAAAATACAACCGACTTCAATGTGAAAAAAAAAACACTGAAAAGTGCAAAATAACTTTAAATTTCGGAATTCGGTGTTTCTATAATAGTTTTTTCTCTTCGTTATTTAACACCGACTTCCGAAATTAAATTTATTTCGCACTTTTCAGTGTTTTTTTTTCACATTGAAGTCGGTTGTATTTTTTTTTATAAAATGTTTTTTATTTTACACTTTTTAGTTATGGTACCACCACTAAAAAGTACCCCACAGCCATACTTAAATACCTTATAGCCAGAGTGACATGACAATTCTAATAATACCAAACACGGTTAAATTAAATTAATTTATTACAGAGTTCCGGTGCCTACTTCAGGCTTCATCATCAGATCAGTTCGACATATTCCCCCTATTCTTTCAGTCAGTCATCGACTACACGTATATATAAAGCAATTTTACTTGTTACGAGAGTTCTGCTGTGATCCTATGAGGAGTTCTGTTCCATATCTTCGAAGTTCATGATCAGATCATAGCAATATTTCTATGGGACCAACTTGGAAGCACAACCTTTCAATAAAAAAAATAATTCAAAATCAGTCCACAATTGACCGAGAAATCGGCGAACATACATAAAAAAAAAATAAAATAAACATACATTCAGCCGAACATAGAACCT
Source organism: Mythimna impura (assembly GCA_905147345.3). Taxonomy (NCBI): domain Eukaryota; kingdom Metazoa; phylum Arthropoda; class Insecta; order Lepidoptera; family Noctuidae; genus Mythimna; species Mythimna impura. Next base: position 11,567,322 of record LR990357.1, on the reverse strand, counting down.
CCTCCTTTTGGAAGTCGGTTAAAAACATTGTTTCTCGTCAAGCAACTATCTATTTAATCTTTGAGAAATAAATGATATATAAACAGTATATTCACGGAACGTTTATGGGATTGTATTAGTTTTAGATGGGGAATCATCAATTACCTTCTCCCTTTCTGATATTTATGATAACTGCCCCTTGCCCTGACTGCTATGTCGGAGGTCGTGGGTTCCATTCCCATCCAGGACAAATGTTTGTGTGATGAGTACGATCATTTGTTCTGTGTCTGGGTGTAATTAATCTATAATGTTTGTATTTAGAAATATATAAATGTTTATCAATTGTCTAGTACCTACTCATAACACAAGCTCTGCTTAGCTTGGGACTAGACGGCGTTGTGTGATAGTTGTGGAATATTATTATGATATTATTATTATGGGTGGAGCGAGAGCGTGTGTCAGACTTTTAAGCTAGAACTACATTAGACCGACGCACATGTGTAACACGCCTGATTAGTACATAGAACGACGTCGTGTGGCGTGGATCAAATGTAGCTCTACACGTCTAGTTTCCATATAAAATATATGGAGACCGACGCGCAAACATCGGCGTATGTGGCACACGTGTGCGCAGTGTAGTTCTAACTTTACTACCTAAAACCCACCTGTGTTCGTTTAGTAACCCATTGCGTTACAGGGACGCACGGTAACTCTTTCGAAAAATTCTGCAAAACTGGATGGGAATGTACCTTGAAACCTTTATTTTTAATACAGATGCCATTTCCCATGGTAAGAACAGTGGAAAGAATTTAAATTAATTATGTACCTACTTGTTATAAAGCTTTTGTGATTGAACCGAGTCTGCCTACAATGATTACCTTGGCATTTCCTCACGATCATTGTTAACGACGATTCCGTACAAGATACCATTTCTTGAATTGTTATAAGTAAAGTGTCATGTACAGTCATGTGCATAAATATATGACACTTACCTACGCATAATTCGTATGAGAATTTCTCCTAAAACATCCATACAATTATTATGGTGTACGATACTTACATATTTTTGAAACCAAATTCTTTTGGAATATTTGTTTATTGAACATTTTTGGCACATGAATATACAGAGGCGGACTCAATGTCATAGGTAAATAAACTTGTAGCGACATCTATGGCGTCACATAAGAACTAATCCTGCATCGCGCAATTAAAGTTCTCCGCGCGTTCTATTCTATTCTATTCTATTCTATTCCGCGCGATTTGAACATAAAGAACAGCCCGAAATCATCTATCGGGCAGTTGCCCACCAGACATAACACCCGTCTGGTCGGAGGATTCTCCCTTTTCTTCTTTACTCTCTGTTCCACATACCTACCTCCAAAGACTTTTTTTCAAAGTTGTAATATTTAGTTTTAGCTGCTCTAGCTCTATTACTGTTACTGCTTCGCTCGTTTTGGTCGAAGCGTGATGTTATATACCTAGCCTTCATCGATAAACTGGCTATCAAACGCTAAAATAAATATTTGATTCGAACCTAAGATTAGCGCGTTCAAACAAACAAACTGTTCAGTTTTATATATATATATTTGAATTGTAATGAACTGAATTTGATAATAATATTTAGAACTGGAATTTCATGGCTAGGTACTAACATAGTTTTTAAGTAAATATTGTTACTAACCCTTTTAAGAGTGCAAACTCGAAATAAAAAAATGATTAATTAATTAATATAATTCTTCTGTACGTGTGTTTGTCACCTAACTCCATCTAAACGGCTTAACCGATTTGGATGTGAGTATATTTGAGTAGGTCCCTGGATGGTTTGAAAATACAATTGAACTCGGTAGGTGGCGCTGCTACCGAGTTTTTAATTTTTAATTTGATGATAAGCCACCTTTCGGGCAGGAAAATGTCTACTGGGACTGCTGGTAATATTACATAATACATTATATATACATAAGTAAGTAGGTATAGATATATGATATCTAAATTTGAAATTTAGCGTAGATATCTACGCTGTATTTATGCTGATGATTGTATCTTCTGACTGGGTAGATTTCTGGCCAACCATGTGGGAATTGACACTATACTTCCTCATTTATAACTTAAGTATTCGTTAAAAGGGTAAGGTAGTGTGGGTGAAAATGTTAAACACGCTCAAATCAGACGGAAAAGGCAATGTTAACCTTTTATACAAATTGAGTATGTAGAATGTCAAGCACTCAGCGCCCTCTATGGGTCAAGTAGGCGAAACCAGGGTACATGACCCGATGCTCTTTGCAAAGTGCTTTCTTTGCAAAAGTCAAAATATGTTTAGTGGATTTAATAACCTGTACAATTTCATAATCGTTATCTTTGATAAAATAAACAGTAAAATTATAAAAAAATAATATTAGAAAAATTTATGAATAAAAGAATGACGTTTTGTCTCGTGTATTTGGGTATATAATAAATATAGTTGGTATAGTTTATTATTGTTATGTTTTCGTGTTTCTTGTCATCTTATCCAGTATTTTTTAAAATATAATTAATACCGTATTTATATCGATATTTTTTCGTTTGTGGTTTTTTCTACCTATTAGATACTATTTTACGAATTATCGGTTTTATCAGTATAGACTTACTACAGTAGTTTTAGGATTGTGCATATTGTTTGCTTAAGAGGGTCCTTTTCCACTCGCATATCGTCAACATCGAGCATGGTTTAAAAAGCTTGTTGCTTCATCTAACGCAATCCAACGCGATGTTTGACGAAGACGCAACGCGAAAAAAGAGAGATAACGCCTGAAAACTCTGTTAGCATTTGGTAATTACGTGATTTACTCGAATATTTCACAAAACTTGTTCCAGGGAATACGTGTAAAAATGTCGTCATTCAGATTCTCGATTAAATGTGCAAGGCTTCTATGGATGTACTTTTTTATATTTTTATTATATGAGTACATTATGGAGGGCCAAATTTCTAATTGGTTTTATTTCTGATTGGTTTACACTTTATATTTTGATTTCTTTAGAAGCCTAAATAATATCCACAAGATATCTGTATATTCAAAGTATCTGGAGAAATATGTGTAATAACATTATAATCACGTAAGAGTGTTTGTATGAAAACGCACCTCGAGTTGTCCGCTCTTAAAAAAATGGTCTCATCATTATCTTCATGTCCTTGTCTTATGTAACTAGTGGTACACACGCAATATGTTTTCATCTTTCATTCTGTTCTGTCAACCGTCACAATATAATAATATAATATAATATAATAATATTCCACAACTATCACACAACGCCGTCTAGTCCCAAGCTAAGCAGAGTTTGTGTTATGGATACTAGACAACTGATAAACATACTTATATATTTCTAAATACATACATATATAGATAAATTACACCCAGACACAGAATAAATTATCGTGCTCATCACACAAACATTTTTCCTGGGTGGGAATTGAACCCACGATCTCCGGCATAGCAGTCAGGGTCACTAACCACTAGACCAACAGGCCAGTCAAACAATATCACTGACTTCCTTTTCTTTTATAAATACTCCTTACACAATCCGATGTCTTAATCTTGTCACCCTCTCCCTCTTCATTCATCCACATTTATACTCATAACTCTTTTAGTAACATGCGTTTCATCCCTCCTCTCCACATGACTGGTACCACTATCCTCAAACATACTTCTTCATTCCATTTACTGTTATTCTGACTCCATCCTTACTAACTATTGTCACTAACACCACATTGGCTGGGTTGTTATCCAAAACCCCATTCCAGTTACTAGTCTCACTCATTAGTCTTTCAAAATAGCCCTTCCACCTCTCCTTGATTTTTTTATCATCCAATAGTATCATGCCAGCTTCATTCCTTATACATCTTATCTGACAAACATCCTTTGGCTTTCTCTCTTTGGTTCTAGCATACCGGTACATATCTTTTTGGCCTGCTGGACTGTCTAGCGCATTGTAAAGTTTGTCCTAAACATTTGCTCTCGCTATTACCACTGCTTTCTTTGCTTTTTCTTTAAAGCTTTATACAAAGTTAATTTTTTGCTTTTAAACTAGTGTTTTCTTTTTCTATACACTGCCATTCCTTGAATTACCTTTTTTTTCGATCAACACTTCTGTATTTCTATCTAGTAGTAATAGTATTCTAATGTCTACGGGTATACTACTATATTTTGTTTTTGATAATTAAAATTATTAAATCAATATAATCAACCATCACCTTTCTTCCATTGGACAACCCGACGTACGGCGACTCACGACTCAATTTCTCTATAAAACTATATGCATAAAACTAATTGGAAGAAGAATCACACTATAAAACCAATCTCATTTCAAGAGCAAGATAGAGAAGACTTAAAAAACTGTATAAACAAGGAAAATAAATGTATGTAATAAAACATGTTATGAGGCACACAGAATATACACTTTAAAAAAGCACATATCAACGTCAAAATTGGCGAAAAAAGTGCTCAAAGAACTGGATCGAACAAAAACTTGGATCTCATCACTTTAGCACGGCTCAACGACTAGTGAATCTCGCAGCAAAATTTTTTATGAGTGGCCTCTCGCAGGTCACTTCTCACACAGTCCATCCATTTTTTAAACACACTTACCTGTGGCGGCCTTACTAAAATCCACAGTCAGGCTATTTATAGCCACTGACATCTATGCAAGCTTATAATTAGCTGAACCAACTCTACACCCAACATAGAAGACAACCATCTTCCTTCCCTTGTTCCATATTACTTGGAGTCGACGCAACACGTTTTTTTCTTCCATTCTGTCCTGTCACCCGTCCAATATACCACAGTATCTCAAGACAAAGGTTTCTGACCAGTGCGTGTTGCCAGTGATGACATATGGCTCTGAAACGTGGTAGCTTACAATGGGCCTCATCAGAAGACTTAAAGTCAATCAAAGGGCAATGGAAAGGGCTATGCTCGGAGTTTCCTTGCGTGATCATATCAAAAATTTAGTTATCCGCAGGAGAACCAAGGTTACCGACATAGCCCAAAGAATCGCCAAACTTAAGTGGCAGTGGGCAGGGCACATTGCTTGCAGAACAGATGGTCGATGGGGACGAAAGGTTCTGGAGTGGCGACCACGTACCGGAAGACGCTCCGTTGGAAGGCCTCCCACAAGGTGGACCGATGACCTGGTGATGGTCGCGAGAATCCGATGGATGCGATACGCACAGGACCGGTCATTATGGCGACATTTGGGGGAGACCTATGTCCAACAGTGGACGACTTTCGGCTGAAATGTGATGACCCGTCACGCTATTACTAACTCCCTTTTCTGTTATATCACTCCTCACAAAGTCCATCCATCTTTTCTTTGATCTCTCTCCCTCTCCATAATTATGTATATTCATAACTCTTTTAGTTATATGTATTTCATACCTTCTCTTCACGTGACCATGACCAACTTGTCAGTCACTGGCACCACTTACAAACTTACTTAATGTACTCATTTCTCACTTTATCCAATCTCGTCGTCACACCACACATCTCATTCTCACCACACATTCTCATCTCCGGTACGTGCAATTAATCAATGTATCCTAGCCGTGTTTGGGCTTATTAGAATTGTCATGAGATGCACTTTGGCTATAAGGTAGATACTATCGAACTGATCTGATGATGTAGCCGAAAGGTGGAAGGTAGACACAGGAACTTCTTAATAAAACAATGTATCCTAGCATTGTTTGGGTTAGTTGGAATTGTCATGTGAAATAGGTAGGTAATCTGGCTATTAGTGTATCAAAACTAAAAAGTGTGAAATAAAAAACTTTTTGCAAAAATTTTTTATTAAAACGTTCAAAATAACTCTAATTTAGGAAGTCGGTGTTAAATAACAAAAAAATAATACCAGAAACACCGTCTTCCGAAATTAGATTAGTTATTTATAGTTATTTTAAACGTTTTAGTGTTTTTTTTTTGTAGTGAAGTCGTTTATTTTTTTTTTGTAAAAAGTTTTATCTCAGAAATATTCACCGTTCCTGTTGTAAATAACATACATAACATCAACCTTCTGGGACTCAGGTCTCCTCTCTAGGAGAGGGAATAGACCGTAATTCACCACGCGGGCCTAGTGTAGTTTGGTCCTGTTGTAAAATATTTTTCTTTCTTCTTTCTTTCTTCTGTTGGAAATGCTTTTATGGAATATGTTTCAAATCTCATCTCTTCTGTAGTCTATACTGTGCTCCCGATTTTATCTATTACATTATTAACCGCCATCTATCATGCTTGCTCTTACAAAAATAACATTAATGAGTAGGTAAGTATTGTGTATGCAACTTGAGAACCGTTTCTGCACACAAATAATGGTAAATGTCAAACCAGTATTTGTTCGGTAACGAAAGTTGAAACATACTAATTATAGACAATACAGTTATTTTTTCCGTTCGTTCCTATCTTTTACGGATTTGAATTCCTTTAAATATTCTACTAAAAAAATCATTTTGAAAATATAAAGGTATCGTTTTTGATACGATTTTCGATATTGAATATTTTGTAAGTATCCATAAATCAATGTATCGGATCAAAATAGTATATCAGCTTAAAATATCAATATATCGGTTTATCGATATTTTTTCATCAAGTCTGATTTGGAAAACCTCAAGGATTCAAATACGGGCAGTATGCTATTTTTTCAATTCATTTGTAATTTTGGACATCGCTGAAAATAAACATCCAGCAATAATCTAAATATATCCTTTCCTTTAATCTATTAATATTATAAATTATATAGCAACCCGCCCCAGTTTCGTATGGGCACGCCACAATTATGGCGGTAAGTACCCTCTTTGAGGCGTGGCTGGAAAGACCTCACGCCGGGCGTTCTCACCTTCCGCATGACGCAGATCCTCACCGGACATGGTAAGTTCGGGAGGTTCCTGCAGCGGATTCGTGCGGAAGAAACGCCCGGGTGTCACCACTGTATGGACACGGTGGAGCACACGGAGGTGTGCCCCGCTTGGGAAGAGCAACGCCGTGTCCTCGTGGGGGCGATCGACGGCAGCGATCTCTCGCGCTCGGCCTTGGTACAGGCCATGGTCCGGAGCGAGGAGGAGTGGCAGGTGGTCACTTCCTTCTGCGAAGCAGTAATGCTAGCGAAGGAGGCGGCCGATGGCGTGAGGCAACGGTCCTCACGCCCCAACCGCCGCCGGGATTCCGACCCCGATTTCTGGCCACCGTAGGCGCGGGCTTGCGGACGGCGAACAATGGGTAGCTCGCCGTCCGGTAACCATCCGGACCGAGCCCAAGTCGTCGACGGCGCGTACTGTTCCACGCGCGCCTCAGGGAGTTGTCAGCAAACCGTAAGGGCCCATCAGGGTCGAAGCCTACTGGGGCCAAGGGTCTGATTCTCAAAGAAAGACTCGGCCCTGGTACGAAAGGCAACAAAGGAACAAAAAAAAAGCCCCAGTTTCGTACGGTGTTAGAAATCTTTGAAATTCGCGGCTTTTCCCTATTATAGTTAATATGCATGTGTGTGTGTGTGGGTATATGTGTGTGTGTGTGTGTAATATGTGTGTGTTATAAATCCTAACCTTTCCCGTAAATCACCCTGTCTATTGGTGAAAATCACATGAAAATCTTTACGGTAATTTTTGAGTTCATCTCGGGTAGAGCAGCGTCGGGGACATTGTTATATAATATTTATGTTTGTAAGGATGAGAAAGTCGACATGTTAGAACGTTTGTTACGCAATCAATCACGCATTAATGACGTAACAACGGATTTGGTTAAACATTATATACGGTTAAACTATGGCTAGAAGCTCTACTATGAGTTCTAAACGCGATTCAGTTTACGACCTAAACTGAACTGTTAAACGGATGGACCTATATAGGGTGTATAGCTCCATCCCTTTTTCTCGTTCGCACGCCTAACATTTTACCACTTATAATATAAGTCGTTGTTGTTATTTGTTTTTATTATAATAATATAATATAATCCACAACTATCACACAACGCCGTCTAGTCCCAAGCTAAGCAGAGCTTGTGTTATGGGTATTAGACAACTGATAAACATACTTATATATTTCTAAATACATACATATATAGATAAATTACACCCAGACACAGAACAAATGATCGTGCTCATCACACAAACATTTGTCCTCGGTGGGAATCGAACCCACGACCTCCGGCATAGCAGTCAGGGCCACTAACCACTAGACCAACAGGCCAGTCGAATTATTAAGGTATGCGCCATGTTTGACGTAAATACTCTTTTTCTTTCTTTTCATACTTTCTTTATTTTCTTTCTTTTCTTTCTTTCTTTTCTTTCTTTTCTTTCTTTCTTTTCTTTCTTTTCTTTCTTTTCTTTCTTTTCTTTCTTTTCTTTCTTTTCTTTCTTTTCTTTCTTTTCTTTCTTTTCTTTCTTTTCTTTCTTTCTTCTATTTTAACAGGTACTGGTAAGGCCTCTGGATCGGGATATCGAATGCTTTTACGTTTGCCAGGTAGTACGTTCCTATATGCTGATGCGGGTCATCCAAACATTTCCAAGTTATTCCGCTAGAGAGACGCGCGCGCAATTCTCGGGCTTTTGACTCTTTAGGTAACAGACTTGGAGAGGACTATGCCTGGTCGCAAACGGGCCACACTCGACAGTCATAAAATATGTCGTTACCTGAAGCTAAAAGTAGCTGCAAAACTAGCTGACGCAGGCGATAGCCATTTGTGATTGGTGGTAGACGCTTGCGGTCGGTGGCCGCTTGTTTAAAGCCATGCTTGACGACTGGATTTCTGATTCCTTGATCACGTTATCACGCATGAACGGCTAGACTAATTTCGCAATTTTTTTTTATTGTTGCCAGGAGAAGGATCTTACGGGAAGGAAATAAGAAAATTGTAGAGAAAACTGCGACTATTTAACTTTTAAGCGTTTGACAGTACATTGTTAAGACAGGACCACATATGTCAACAGCTAGTAGTACAAAATTATTCTTTATCTATATCTATTATTCCAATCAATGACGTTAAAAACGACCACGAGACTATTTCTTTATCAGATTAAAATATATTATATAGATTTAAAATAGTTTTTAGCTATAAAATAGTACTCTGTGTAGTTAACTGAATCGAAGGAAAAGAGGTGTGGGGTATAGCGCGAGTGGCGTGTGTCGGTGTTTTTTTTTTCACAAAAAGCGAGCAGTGATGATTTGCAGCGTGTGGCGACCACTGGCGCCATCGCGTGCGTCGAGTCCATATAAAATGTATGAAAATTAAAGAAAATAGATCGTTGGCGGCATTTTGCGGTTGTAGTTGATGGCCCGTGTGCGGCCAGACTAGACTCTCCAAGTCTGTTACTTCCAGGTCGCATTTTATGGCGACTGGAGACAATCGCAAGCATTTTTGTTTTTCATGCTCAATCACAATATCTGGTGGCGAAGCATCTAAACAATTCTCTTCAAAACTGAAAAAGAAGCAAATATATGAAACCGCTATAGGTACATCCAAATATTATAAATAAGAAATTCAAATATTTTTGAATTTAGAACACAAATAAATGTTAATTTGCTGGTAAAAGCCACTTGTTGTATAAATAATCCTGTTTATTTTTGATAATCTGTTCTTAAACGCAGTTTAAATTTTCGTTAAATATTAGGGCCTTAAGAGGGCCCTTCTCCACTCGCCTATCGTTAACGTCGAGCATGGTTTAAAAGCTTGTTGCTTCATCTAACTATCTAAACGTGATGGTTGATGAAGAGGCAACGCAAAAAAGAGATATAACGCCTGAAAACTCTGTTAGCATCCGGTAATTCCGTGATTTACTTCGAATATTTCACAAAACTTGTTCTAGGAATAAGTGGATACGTGACGTAAAAGGATACGTGTTTTTTTAAAACCCTTAAAAGTTTTTGAGAAAAATTATCGTCATTCAGAATCTCAATTAAAGGTGCAAGGCTTCATAAATATGTACTTTTTATATTTTTAATATATGAGTACATTATGGAGGGCCAAAGTTCACGTAAAATAGCAGATTTTCAGAGGTTTTTACTGGATTAGTTTTACACAAATTTAAATATATTTTGATTTACATAGAAGCCTAGATAATCTCCACAAGATATCTGTATATCCAAAATATCTGGAGAAAGATGTGTAATAACATAATAATCACGTAAGAGCGGTTGTATGAAAATGCACTTCGTGTTGGCCGCTCTTAAACATTAAGCGCTTCTGTGCTTTGAACAATAAATAAATAAATAATCACCGTTGTTTATTGCTGTGATGAAATCAGTAAAATAAAACCCTTTAAACATTGCTTGTTGAACCTAATCGTAGTGCGATAAGAGTCAGATTTCGAGGAAGTGTATTGAAAAAGCTTTCTCCAACTAGGTATGTTGGGGTCTGCTTCCAGTCTAAATTAATGCAGTTAAGCACTAATATTTTATGTCGCAGGGACTAGTATTTTATGTGAAGCAGCTCCTTGTTGGACCTTCAAAACCCCAGTAATTGGGTAACACAATACCTTTTGGAAATACTGGTGTCAGATTTTCTGGCTTCCTTTACTGTAAGAAAATTTAATTACGAGTTAAGCTTGCCGTGTACAATATAGATTGTAAATGATCTACATTAAAAGTCGGTACCAACAGCTTAACGTGCTTTCTGAGTCACAGATCATACAAAAATCCTAATGAATCAGGCTATTAGAGAAATGATAAGAAATCAATTCTGTTTACAATGTTTGTGTACAAACTTACGTTGTTCTATGTTTAGCATTCGGAGGGGAACGCATGCGCCCTTTATGCAGCATTCACGCGCATGAGTCAACACCCTTGTGAAGTGCGTGAGTTAATGGTAAAGGTGGTTCCGCAGATCGTTGTCTAGTCATTTATTGATTTTTTTAACATTATACATACAACAATATATATTGTATAAGTCTTAAACATAATATTAAAGTGCGCAACGTTGTGCCGGAGAGCGTTGAAATATAGAGATTGATTATAATGTTAAGCGTTCATGTATTCTCTAAAACATCTCCTCAATATCTTTTTCTTGTATTCTGGTATGCAATGCTATGAACGGCAACTTTCTTATTAAATTAACATCTGATTTATTCGTAGAAATTAAAATTGTTGAAAACATGAAGATGATGAGATACCTAAACTATTATATGTATAATTATCAATTGTTGTGTTAAAAGATTCGAAGTTGTATGTGTGAACGTAAGAAACTAATTAGTACTAAAACCGATTAGAAAGAGCTTCATTTGCCACTTAAAAATTCAGATATATTGTACTTCAAAATTTTCAGACTTTTTTTTAGATTGCAGTGTTGCTGCTAATGAGTGGAACTCCAACGATTTGCCAATGATATATTTCAGGCGCATCTGGGTATAATTCATTGGTTTTAAATGGAGATATCTTTGTAAAAAATAGTTAACACTTTTGATAACAAATATTATTATATCATATAATAAAATATTTTAACGTGTAAAAATGCATAAGTTACCATAACCTATAAATAAAAATTGTAATAAAAATGTGAACGTTTTTAATATCCCTACATTATTTAAAAAAAAAATATTTTTTTATTAGACTACTTCAATATATGTAGGTATATACAGCTGTTCTTGACGTTAAGTGTTATTTTATTACATTGTTCTACACATTTTCGAACGGATCCCTAAAAACCGTTTGAGTGCCGACAGCTGATGGCAGGCGCTCCCGACTTCGTTGCTCTTGTTATATTCGCTGTTTGTGTTGCGAGCGGCCAGTCTCAGTACATCGCTGCGCGCCAACAAGCAAGCGCCAGCCGTGCGCGATACTGGCTGACAATAAGCCAACGAACGCGAAACAGTCAATGAAAATTCAAAATAAAAAACAAATATCGAATCGTCTATGATTTTTTGAATGTCATTGGTCTGAGCGTTTAAAAAATATAAATTCCAAATACGAGTTTAGAATCGTAGTGGTTTTGAAAAATTGTGTTTTAGTGTTGATATTTTTGTATATGCAATATTAGTGATTGTTTTGTTTTATCTTGAAAAGTTGCGTTGAGAAAGGTAAGGGCTCATTCAATATTTTCACTTTATTTATTACTGTCGTGTAATATGTACGAGTATAATATGTTTATAATGTGTTAATACTTTCGCTGAAATAAATTTTCAGCGTTGCGTACGGTTTGTGCTCTGTCATGTCATTGAATTTATGTATAATTCACAATTAAAGTTTTGCCGCTTTATACGCGGATAATTATTTATTCTGGTTACATGTGACAAATGTGAAGAAGAGGTCAGACATAACGCTAAAAACAATACTTAAATATGTTTTGCGACTAATAAATTAAACTCTATTTTATATTTTAAACTTATTTACGTATTTATACACTGTTTGTTTATTAAATTAATTATATAAGCGATCGCAGTGAAAATAATTAAATTTCGATTTTGTAGTAGAATAATAAAATAAACTTTGTTAGTTCTTACAATTGTACGATATACTCGTACTAATTAATAACATTTAAAACAACCCTGAACATAAATCTATGAATGGATATTTTATTCCATTGACAAAATAACTTCTTGTTCACTGCTAGAGGATTGCTGTCGTTATTAAAAAGGGCACAACTAATATTTTTTCCGAAAATAAGTTAAATACATATTGTTCGAGATTTGGTTTGGTTTGATTGCGTTAAATACATATTCGGAATGAGAAAAAAAATCTGATTAAGAATGTGTATTTAACTCAATGTAAGTTGTGCCCTTTTTAGTAACGACTACAGTATATTTACTTACCGCTATTTGTTTTTAGAGAAAAGCTACGCTCTACTTTTCAATAAGTAAGTTGCATAGAAAATGTAGTGCGGCGATAACGGCACATTGCGTTTGTTGTTTAACGTAGCGAAAACGCAACATGATTTGCGTGAGTTTTGTTTGAAGCAAAGGTAATTTTGTTGATGGTCATGAACAACGATTTCGACGACAGGGAAAACTTGATAACTATAAATTCAAGTGCAGCTATGCACTGCTGTTTATTATAATTTACCTATAATTTTTTTTTTCATTAAATAAAATAAATAACCGACTGACAAATGGAGGACGTTCTCAGTCGACGCGTATTTATTTTATTTCTGTCTGAACAAAAGAATTTCAAAACATTATAGACCTGCATACAATTAGAATAATATTTAAAATTATTATCGGCTTAACCTGGCGACAACGACAATTCAAATAAGGTCAGGAACTAAGAGGATAATACATACATTTTAAAAGTTAGTTTCTGCCAGCGATTTCGCCCGCCTGAATGTAAAATTTAATAATATCTAATATTATCTTCAGAGAATATACTTATGGAATAAAAATGTGCTATTGCAGGACATAGTCTACCCTTGTGCCAAATTTTATTTAAATAAATTCTGTTTGTGCGTGAAGGAGTAACAAATTGATAATATTGTTCTGTTGTGTATGTAGGAACTGCGCGCGCGCAGCTGATCGGATTTGCGTATAAATAAAAATACAAGCCGTGACTTTTTAAATCCTAGTAGTTCTTTCACTAGAAAAAAGTAGGCACTTGGAGAATGACCAACTTCAACTATTAAATCATCCGAAACCAAACGATCTAAAAAATAAATATTAAATAAACTGTAGTTCAGGTTATTTGCTTCATGAGTTCAGCACATTAATGTTCGCATAATTCGCCAAAATATAGAGATGTAAAAATATAGTGTGTTTGCGATTACTGGGTCGGTTGTTTTGTAGAAGTTGTTCATAATTGTAAGAAGAAAGAAAGAAAAGAAAGACAAAACGTTTATTCGTACCTCACACATTCAAGCATTTTCACCCATAGAAAGATTTCCAATGAGATAAAAGTCACTCTGCGAAAACCTACAACTCGGAATGACTTAAAAACATTTTTTTATTTCATAAAATATTTATTTTTCAATGTTATTAAGTTATTTATTAAGTCCAAATGTATTCTATATTAATATTATAAAGAGGAAAGATTTGTATGTCAACATAAATTAAAATTTTTGTTTGTTTTATATTTATAATTTATTTTCATCAGCAAACAACAAAGATCTATTAGGTTATCCATATTCTTATCCTATGTTATTACTTAATTACAAATAACGACCATGTACTACGTGCCACAAGTGCCCTTACAAACGGGCTATCTTGAATAAACACAACAATCAACAACTACAGGACCGATTAAAAAAAAATCCTTCTACATTAGAATGTTTACTTTATCACTGAGTGACATAGACTATACAGGGTGTGTCAGACAAAGACGCACAAAGGAATACCATGGATCCAGTACATGATTCTAGACCATTCCAACCCACCAGTCGTAGAATTTTCCTAATTAAAAAAAAAAACTTTTTACTTTTTTTTAATTTAAAATGTATAAAATCGTTATTCTAACATTTTTAGAGATAAATATGAATTAAAAAAAGTTTTATTTTTAAATTAGGAAAAAGCCGATGAAATATTCCACCACTGGTGGGTCCAGAATCATGTTTTGGATCCACACACCGAGTATATTTATTACTTTCACGCGGGCGCAGTTGGTAGAAGCAAGTAATAATAAAAAGAGAATTTCAAAAAATGATAATGCTATGTTAAAAAAAAAAACAACTGAACCATGTCTTCACATATTATTATTTCTATTTTATTACACGCAGATCCATCTAGCCAAAATTTCACTTAGTGAACGCAAAGAGTAGCGTGTTGACATTTACAAATAGAAAGTGCCCATTTTTTATGATGTACAATGAAGTCGCGGGAAATATTGAGGTCATGGCTTGCATGTACATGCAAAATTCAAAGTTTTTTAATGATCTTTCCAATCATAATCGTTCGAGTAGGTATAGCTAGAAAGAGAAATTAGATAGGTGTTTGAAATGTTTTGCAATAAAAATACAATTCTCTATGGTTTCCTAACAATACGATAAAATTCGAAATAGATAGTCACTTAGGATAGCATGATTTCCATTTTAATTGCATAACTTTGCAGACATCAATAAAACTAAAAGGTTAAATTTTTGAGAATAAGAATAGCATTAAATTTTTTGGAAATAAAATAAATCAAACATAATTTTTGTTTTGATTTTTCTTTTATTTAGTGTGGTTGGAACTAACTAGTTGCGTCGCAAATTTTTTGAAAATAAACTAAATCAAACATATAACTTTGTTTAGATTATTTTTTTTAATTTAGTGTGGTTGGAACTAACTTTAGTTGCGTCACAACACGTTAGGAAAGATTTAATTAGAATGCACTGAATGTGAAATTACCTGACCTTCGGGTCTTCAAGGTCAGTAAATGTTTATTTTTTTTTATTTTAATCACATTGTATGCCCATCAAAATTACGTACTATAATGATGGAACACTTTGATGATAAGGCATAATGTAAGTCAAGATTAAAATATAGCGATTACAATTTGTACGAAATTGATTAACATATTATCACTACAATAGATTCGTAGGAACGGATATGAATTTTGTTTTAGTTACGAATTCGTAACTAAAACAAAATACATTAGGAATGACGTATGTGACGACTGACCTATTGTTGGACTATTAGTATAATTTAACAGTCAAATACATATTATATTTAGAGTAGATAAAGTAGTCGCATACACAATTACTCATAACTAGAGAACGGATTATATGCAACATAAAAAGCTTATTATATGCATGCAAATATGTATGAAAAATACTTGAAATATGCACGAAAACTGGCAGAATATGCGTAATTAAATGATAAATTTTACGGACCCAATAAACCATAAAAAATTAAACCATAAGAAAATTAAGTTATAACTTTTTTTTCTTCAAATCATCATTCAATTAGTAAAATATCCTTTAATAGGCGATAATAGGTGCAGTAACATTACATGACATTAAAATTATTTAATATTTTTGTAAACGTAAACAATCAAGTATTGTTCTTTTTCCAGTTATGAAAATATTTTAAATGATCGGAGACACAATCTTTGTGTCTCCGATCATTTAAAATATTTTTATAAGTAGAAAAGGTTCGCTCCACATCCACTTAAGTAACTGGACAGAATTTGAACTTGGGTGCTATGTTAGCACTTATAGTTTCTGGCAAATGTTCTGTCGTCCCATTAATAAAACTATCAATTTGACACAAACGTTCAAAACCTGGGTTATTATTCAACATGTTTTCAAACTTTTCATTAAGTTTGTGCGGCAATATACCGTTAATATGCATCATAACTAGATCTTAGGTAAAATATGCTATTATCGCTGGGGATGGCTTAAATATATGTAATTGCATATGCAAATGCATATATTATAATCCGGTCCCTACTCAACATATTGGTGGTTAGTCCAAGTTTGATAAACGCTAGAATAAATCCAGTTCTTTCTGATCATTACAACGTTCATGTAAATTAGAATGATTAGAATACTTGCTAACAATACTGATAAGATACCGATTTGATTTGGCCTTTGATTTATCATTGAATGCCATTAGTTTTTCAATAAAATCTGAGGAAATTGTAATAAATTTGTAACTGCGTATTGGTTGGTAACAAAAGTCTAAGCGATTTATGATGATCGTTAGAACTGTAAGATAGTTGAAAGCCGTAGTTTACTTGTGTATGCTGTTTTGTGAAGTATTATTTGCAGTCGATGATTTTGCGATTTTCAAATAAAACTGCTCTACTTTGGTATCTCCTATGAATCGATTCTTATTCTCTAATAAAATCTGTCTCTATAATTTTTACTTTTTATGAACGCGAAGTAATGATGATTGCTTTGGTAAAAGAAGAGGATTTGAATACGGGTTTATTAGCTGCCACGATTTTTCGGAACTGATTAGATCTGATTGAAGCATCGCGTGACCAAAACAATTCCTGCTTTGCAGTCCGAAGATTATTATTATAATTAAATATAGATATGCCTATAAAACACTTTTTTGAAGGTCCAATACGTGTTTATCCATCCAGTCTACACCCAAAAATAAATACTTGTTAAGACCTGTACCTGTGTTAGGAGTTCGATTAACTTTATTTATTACTTAAATTTTATCCCAAGATCTGTGCTCCACATGTGGTTCACAAAAGGTGACCTTGAAGTACATTTGTAAGTAGTTTCGGTCACTCCCAGGACACCATTTGATTCGTATGATGAATATATTCTAGGAATTGGCTTGCATTATGCAAGGCTTGGACTTATAAGGAATGCTGACGTGTTTGTATTTATAAAGACGTGCCCACGCGCAGATGTGCAATTTTTTTTAATGTTTTTTCCGGGCAAGTTTGTTTTAAGCTTCTTTATTGTATATTTTATCAATGGTATCCACACTCTCATACTATAATAAATATGAAAGCAAACGTGTTTGCCTATTGTTTGCTATGCAGAACCAATTTAAGATAAATTGAACCTTGAAAAAGGTCGTAGGTATGATTTTTTCCCACGAGTACGTTTCCTTGGGATAATTTCCGAGTTTTACGCAGACGGAGCCGCTGGCAGAAGTAAGCAATTTATAAGAGTTTTAACGTCAAACTTTAACTCCACGTCTATGCAGTTGGTAATAACCTAAATTGTCTTAATGAATACCAATAGATTGCGATGCTGCAAACGAGATGTTGCATCAATTATAGTCAATAAACATACTGCGATGTAGTGGGTCCATTGTCCTGTTAGTAGGCAACTGACATTTATAGAAACGATGAACATATGTGCCAGAAAGTTTTAGAGGAAACGTGGTAAACACTATGAATAGTTTTACATAGCCAATATTCGATGCATTGGTATTGATCACTATATTGTTGTTACATGTTTTAAAACGAGATAATATGTTATTCCCACATAACATGTGAATAGGTACATGTTATTAAAATAGTGTCTTTAAACAATGGTAACGTCAAACTTAAAATCACACACGTTTTTGTTAATGATTTTGAAAAATTTAGCTACCTAATAATAGGTCATTAAATTAATAAACATACAAAAAAAAATTACTGCCAAAATGTAATCTAAATGATATATAGTCATAAAAGAACAGAATGCCTATTAAATCATCATACATTTAACATTAATAGTTGAACACAGGCTTTTTGCATACAAAAATAAAATGCTGTGCCTATTTTTTTAGTTCGGATTTATGTTCTGACCTTCCTGTTTTTGGGGTTCCGTAGTCCTAACAAGGAACCCTTTGTAGTGTTGCCATATCCGGCTAGGTTTTGAGACTGTTAGTTCTTACTAGAAAGCTATAATCACATTAATATTAAAAAGGCGAAAGTTTGTGAGTGTGTTTGTATGTTTGTTACTTCTTCACACTCGAATGGCTGAACGGATTTGGATGAAATTGGGTAGGTATACAGGTAGACTTTGTTCTCGAATAGCAACTAGGATACATATTTTTATCCCGGGAGTATGTTCCCAATTTCAACTTTCGCACGAGCGTAGCTGCTTTCAGCAGCTGGTTTTTCATATAATAATAATATTCCACAACTATCACACAACACCGCCTAGTCCCGAGCTAAGTAGAGCTTGTGTTATGAGTACTAGACAACTGATAAATATACTTATATATTTCTAAATACGTATGTATAATATGTATATATTATAGATAAATTAAACCCAGCCACAGAACAAATGATCGTGCTCAAATCACAAGCATTTGTCCTGGGTGGGAATCGAACCCACGACCTTCATCATTGCAGTTAGGGACACTAACCACTAGACCAACAGGCCAGTCAAATAATTTTAATCACATCGCCAAAGTTGTAAAATAAAATCTCACCTACCTTTATTTGCCGGGCCTTGGTACAGGCCATGGTCCGGAGCGAGGAGGAGTGGCAGGCGGTCGCCTCCTTCTGCGAAGCAGTAATGCTAGCAAAGGAGGCGGCCGATCGCGTGAGACAACGGTCTCGGGATTCTGATCCCGATTTCCAGCCACCGTAGGCGCGGGCTTGTGGACGGTGAGCAATGGGTAGCTCGCCGTCCGACCGTCCGGTAACCGTCCGGACCGAGCCCAAGTCGTCGACGGCGCGTACTGTTTCACGCGCACCTCAAGGAGATGTCAGCAACTGTAGGGGCCCATCAGGGTCGAAGCCTACTGGGGCCAAGGGTCTGATTCTGAAAGGAAGACTCGCCCTGGTACGAAGGGCAACGAAGGAACAGGAGTGGGTTTTTAGTCAGTAAAAGTCTGACACTATCTCCCGCTCCGCCCAAGAGCGGGGGATGTCATAAGATGATTTTCCCACAGAAAAAAAAAACCTACCTATATTTGAAGTGTGTATGATTTTTTTTTACTAGTCTATCCCATATTGTAGGTATCGCTAATAAATCTTTCATAAAGATTGAGGGTATATGAAGACTGTTTTTCGGTTCTGTGGACCGTTGGCGAAATATTAAACTTTGATAATTTTTGTAGTTTATATTTATTTCAAATCAAGTGTCTCGTTCCTGCAAGTTTACCTATTGGTTCTAAGTTCGCATGTCTGCTTGACTACGGAACTCAAACTTACGCGTGACCCGACACGCACTTGACTGGTTTTTTTAGTAGACAGTAGACCTCATATTATCAATGATTTGACAGGTAATCATTATAAACATGATTAATGTAAGATTTCATTAATTAAAACATTATCTTTACACCTTTGTACTACCGGTACAAATAATTTGAGGAACAGAAAAAACCGATGTAAACGAGGAAGAAGATAATAATCTTCTCATCATCATCATCATTTCAGCCGAAAGACGTCTACTGTTGGCCAAATCCTCCCTCAAGTGTCACCACAATTAATGAACGGTCCTCCGCGTCTCGCATCCATCGGATTCCCGTAACCCTTACCAGTTCATCGGTCCACCTTGTAGGAGGCCCTCCAAAACTTCGTCTTCCGGTACGCGGTCGCTACTCCAGAACCTTTCGTCCTCAACGGCCATCTGTTCTGCGAGCAATGTGCACTGCCCATTATCACATGTCGGTAACCTTGGTTTTCCTGCGTAAAATAACCTTCTACAAACAAAGATAGTCCTAAAAAGCCGATAAAGACAAGGAAGAAATAACCTTCTATGAACAAAGATAGTCGTATCTGTCACGTACACGTTAGAACCATGAGATTTGAACTTTGTTCGCAAATATATCATTATTTTGTATTATTTAATTAAATGCTACATAATTATGGGCCAAGGCTTACTGATAGTGTTATCTAATTAAAGGAAGCGAATATCGTCGTGGACGTGCCAATTATTTAGGGCTTGCCCAATGTTTGATTGGAATTTAGCTAAATTGTGTCTAGGTTAAGACATCGGATCTTAATGGAGACTTAGGCTAGGTCAAAGGAATTAAATGTTTAAATCGTTTGATAATATTTCCCAAACAAATGAAGTTTCACATAATTAAAACTATTTACTATGTCGTTTTATGTCGAATCAGCGTTTCGGATTTGTTAATCAGCCTAGAACAACAAAAGGCAACTGAAAGAGTATAGGTGTGGTTATAGTCAGTAAAAGTCTGACACGCCCTCTCGTTCCACCCTAGAGCGGGAGAAAACATTAGATAACATTCTACCTTAAAAAAGGGCTTCGGAATTGTTTGAAAGAGTCACAGCGGGTCTGGTATACAAAGGGCAACTGAAGGAACACGGGTGGATTTTAGTCAGTAAAGTCTGTCTTTCCCTCTCGTTACTTTATTTCTATCGACAATCGATCGAATTCCTTTAATTCTGTCACAAAATTCAAAAAAGTTAAATATTTTTTGTTTTTATTATTGATAGGCTCGCGTTTGACCACTATCTCACATGATGGTAAGCGATAATGATGTTGACGATGGAACACGCTTGCCTAGAAGTAATCTATCCGCTATTGACTTAAAGACCCGTAGGTTGTAGCTATCAGGAAACACAGACTCCGGCAGGGAATTATTATTTAATTTAAAAATTTCAAGCGTAAACACGATAACTATTTACATTATATTTCGTGGGGAAAAGCAATAAAATTGTCGGTACAAAAGAATAATGTCTAATTCAATGATTACTCACTCTCGAATGATGGCATCATAAAATGGGGTTATACGAACTGAGAGGGTATTTATTGTTGATGATTAATGTATTGATATTATTAATCAATATACAACTTAACACTGATATGCAAAATGCAAAAAAAACTTAGGAAAATTTGTATTTCGTGAGCTACCTTTGAGCATCCCAAACAATTTCCCAGACTGTAGGTACTTACTACAACATAAGGGGCCATTCATTTATGACGTAAGATGATTTAGGGAGGGAGGGGGTTCGACCATGTCTTATTTTTTGAAGTTATACTTCTTTTGGCGCGATAGAGAAAAATGATGAGAGTGAATTTTTACGATATGCGCGCACACCGACACCTACATTCTAGGTCGTGAAGTTAGTTCTAGGTGGCATGCATGAAAATTGATAACTAAGTATGTTCAAGTTGTATATTCTAGTATTTTTATATTTAGAACACGTGTTTCGTAAGAGTACCTACAATTAAACAGTGTGAATAAATAAATATTATTTTGGTGTTTTTATTAAATCAATTTCATATACGACGGTGATACTAATAATTTATTATTTATTAGTATATCTATATATATATATTGAATATTAGTGATAAAACTGATTTGAATAAACTGTTTTGAGTGCATTTATAGATTTGAGGTTAATTGTCGGTATGTATAATTTATTGATTAATTTTAATATTTATCGTTAATCACTACTGCATTTTAGTTATTTTTTTTCCATACGCCAAAGAAGTATAACTTCTAACGCGTGTACATAAGTACACACACTCTTTTGTCTTACAAAGGGGTAGGGTTAGAATAGTTCTTACGTAAGATCACAAAAATACGCAAAGTTAAGAATTGAAAAAGTACGGGCTATCGCATGGGTGCCAATGTGCACTCGGATGCGTATTATGTAAATTATTTCCATGGCAACGTCACTACGCCTGTCCCCGCTTGCGAACTAAGACGTTACTTCATTGTAAACGTTTCTTAAAATTGTTATTTACTTTTAAAAATAAATATCAAAACCAACCAAACGTACCTATATTATTCATTTTTTCCTTTAGATTCTTACGTAACGTTAAATAACACTCGTAACAGGGGAAGGGGTCGGTCTATTCTTATTTTTTCTTATTTAGACGGAGAAGGGGGTTAAAAACTACTAAAAATCGCCTTACGTCATAAATGGATGCCCCCCAGTGGATTATAATCAGCGAATTAGTTTTCCCAATGCTAGGACTCTGGTCTCCTTGAAAGTGGGAGTGGGCCCTGATGGATCCACCATGCTCCAGCATATACCTATCTACGGGATGTCTTAGAAAATAATGCATGATTACTCTAAAAATGTATTTGTCTATGTATTTAATAAATATGTTGTGTTACATTGTGTGTAAATACCTACACAATGTACACATTACCGCTCACGTGTATACTTTTAATTATCATAGGTATGGTATTATAATATCGCCGAATCTAGGAAACAATATAATGGATTGTAGAGGTCATTGTGGAAAAATCTTTTGCTAAGTAATCTGTTGGCCTTTTGGAAAATAATAAAAATACAGTTTTCCCTATAGTAAATTAATGTAAACTATGCAATTTAATTTAAATTGAAAATAATGAATTTGATTAAAAAATAGCATAGCAAAGAGGTAAATTAAGCCAGGCGCATTACTTTGTGTAATTTATTTCATCACCACTGCTCTCAAAACGGTGAAGGAAAACATCGTGAGGAAACCGGCATGTCCTAGAACGAAAAATTCGAAGACATGTGACATCCACCAACCCGCACTGGGCCCGCGTGGTGGATTACGGCCCATTCCCTCTCCTACAGAGGAGGCCTGAGTCCCAGCAGTGGGAACATTATAAGGCCGACTATGCTATAATATCGCAATATCTCTGAGACAAAACTTTGAAAAGTATGTAAGGGGTTAACTTTATTACCGCACCTACTGCATGGACGGTGGCGAACTAAACCTGTCGGGTACCTAATATGCTGTTTTCAAGTAGAAAGTTCAGAATTATACCACACGCAAAATAGTGAGCGTGAAACTTTGTTACCGTTACTAGTCAATACATTTAACTATTGATTACAGAATAACTTACAGGATAGATTTTTCTAGATACTAGTGTTATACACTCAAAATTTACAGATATCATTACCTCCTCATTTACTTTTTTTTTTTTTTTTTTTTATTAATGATAGGCTCGCGTTTGACCACCATCTCACCTGATGGTAAGCGATGATGTGGTCGACGATGGAACACGCTTGCCTAGAAGTAGCCTATTCACTCTTGACTTAAAGATCCCTAAGTTGTAGCTATCTGGAAACACAGACTCCGGCAAGGAATTCCACTCCTTGGCTGTACGCATAATAAATGTGTTCTTAAAACGTTTTGTGCGTATGGGTGGGATGTCTACCATGTACCGGTGGCGCAACGCCGTACGTCTAGTGGTCCGATGATGGAACGGACTTGGCGGAATTAGATTGTGCAATTCCAGTGCACACTCCCCGAAATGTAAACGATAGAAAACCGACAGGCTAGCAACTCGGCGGCGATGCCCAAGGCTTTGTAGCTTCGACTCAACAAGTACTTGGAGAGACTTACGAATTCTTCAATTATTTTTCTACTTCCATACATTCTCCATTTAAGTTGCATAAGCAACTTATTGCCGGAGAATCGATCGAATGTGCTAAAAGCACCACGGACGTAAAAAAACGCAATAGTTCGTAGATTAATAAAAAAATATTTTGCCATTTACATAAATCGTATTTTATGCTCCACGAGCTTTAAATTAAATATTATGTAAGCCTATTACACCGACTGAAATCGGAAACCGGTCATCATCAATCAAAATAAAGTATAATTTAAAAAAAAATCTAAGAAAAAAAAAACAAGTTTCCGTCTTCGTCATCACTAGCGCTCAGCTGTCTGAGTCGCACGTCAAAGAAAGTTCATTGACTCGGCCTAGCCGTGTGTCATACTGTCGGTCAAGGCAATGATAATATCGTAATCTAGTTTCCTTTCTATAAAAGTAAAATTATGAAACTACCGAGTTTGCAACCTCGCTGTTACTTTTACAATAGACGATTATAAAAAAGTAGTTATAATACTTCAGTTCATATCAAGTTCAGAAATATTTTACTTGACCTTAAATAAACATTTCTTGATAAAAAAAGAAAACAACAATTAGAACAGGATAGAATAAACTTTATTGTACACCAAAATAGTAACATAGGTAATTATATAGAAACTAAAATCTATGGGTACAATGGCGGTCTTATCGCTGACAACGATATCAATCAATCAATCAAATCAATCAATTTATTTTCAGGAACAATTTACATTGTGTTTGAAATGAAACTATAAATAAAAAAAACGTTAATTAAAATTATAAAACGAACACATACTACATAATTCAATAAAACAAAGATAACAAATATAACAAAAAGTCAACATTACAAAACAATTAGCATAGCATAGCATAGTCGGCCTAATTCCCACTGTTGGGACTCAGGCCTCCTCTCTAGGAGAGGGAATGGGCCGTAATCCACCACGCGGGCCCAGTGCGGGTTGGTGGATGTCACATGTCTTCGAAATTTTGGTTCTAGGACATGCCGGTTTCCTCACGATGTTTTCCTTCACCGTTTTGAGAGCAGTGGTGATGAAATAAATTACACAAAGTAATGCACGCCTGGCTGGGTTACAAAACAATTACTAAATTTAATATTACTCAGTCTCACTTTAATACCATATTATCAAATCGTAGATATGTTATCATCTATCGAATAGAGACATTTCTCCAATAAGAAGAAAGCTTTGGGTCTTGACTTTAACTACGATCTACTTAAGATACTTTACGAAAATAATTAAGATACTTTATCTACGAGACTATTCTTTAAACTACAAAAGGGTGTAGTGCTGGTAAAAAATTAATCAAACAAAATTTTTTACACTTAAAATATACCATACATTACTATAGACGAAGAACGTAGAGCGAGAGATTTGCCGACTAAAACCCGCCTATGTTCCTTCATTTACCTTTGTAATTTGTGGCCACGGTAACTCTTTCAAATGTTTCCGTATTTATGCACACTAAGTAAGTACTCATATGCGTTTAATTTTATTTAATGTCTCTATTGTAGTGCATGTCTAATATGTCTATATTTAGACTACATGCCACTATCACATTGTGTTTGCGGATGCGATACCATGCCACTTTTATTTTCGAACAGGGCCCAGGGAGGTTACTTTGATATAGCCGGGTTCATTTAATCTTTAAAAATTAAATAAATAAATAAAAGTCTATAAAAAGATTAAATTAATATATGAAGAGAAAGAATTTCTTTATACTTCAAGAAGTTCTTGCTAACGCGCATCCGTGACCATTCTAACAAAACTTGTACCTATATTTAATATGTAATAAATAATTTCGAATAAGTAGCTTGTGACACGCAGCGATACTGTAGTTTCCTATCAGTGAAAGAATTTTGCTATCGGATTTACTTTTTTTTTTTCCCCCACTCTTGTGCGGAGCGGGAGATAGTGTCAGACTTTTACTGACTAAAAACCCACTCCTCCTCCTTCTTTGCCATCGTTCCAGGGCCCCGGGGTTCTCTTTCGCATCACCTATGGCCCCAGTAGGCTTCGACCCTGCTAGGCCCCTACGATTTGCTGACATCTCCCTGAGGCGCGCGTGGAACAATACGCGCCGTCGTCGACGACTTGGGCTCGGTCCGGACAGTTACCAGACGGTCGGACAGTGACCTATCCATTGCTCGCTTTCCGCAAGCCCGCGCCTACAGTGGCCAGTAATCGGGATCGGAATCCCGGCAGCCGGGGCGAGAGAACCGTTGCCTCGCGCGATCGGCCTCCTCCTCGCTTCGGACCATAGCCTGTACCAAGACCCGGCGCGAGAGTCGTGAGAACGCCGTGAGATCTTTCCAACCACGCCTCAAAGAGGGACTTACCGCCATAATTGTGGCGTGCCCAGCACTGGGTCGCGACAGTCACTGTCGCTATTTTACCAAGAGATCCCGCCGGAGCTCTGTCCGCCATTCTGCGACTTGTCGCGGCAACGGAGTTTCGCCCCGGCGTTGCATCTCCATGCGCAGATCGTGCATGCGTGCAAGGACTGTTGCCTCCAGATCCCATGGTGGCAGGCCAGCAAGGAGGCTCGCCGCTTCACGGGAAACCGTGCGGTATCCCCGCACCATCCGTATGGCCATGACCCTCTGGCATGCAATCAGCTGGGCCGCCGGCTGCTTCCGCAGCGCCGGCACTTACACCGGTGCCCCATAAAGGGCCATGGACCGAACGATGCCTGCCTAGAGCCTCCGGCAGGAGGCGTCTGGACCCCCCAGGTTGGGCAGGAGCCGCCCGCGGGCAGCCCCAGTCCGATTTTGACATTAGACGGTGCGTAAAATCTGAGAGTAGCGCTTTGGAAAATTGAGTTTTATGAAAAAACCACTGCATCTTGATTGATTTTTTGACAGCATCAAGGGACCGCAGACTTGACTATATGGTTTTAATTTGAACTCGATACCTCCACGCGTTCCCGAGATAAAGGGTCTTGACAGACAGACAGACAGACAGACGGACGGACAACAAAGTGATCCTATAAAGGTTCCGTTTTTTCTTTTTGAGGTACGGAACCAAAACAGATATAAAAAAAATCTTGCATTTCGATTCATCGATTGTCTTTAGTTCGCAACTCGTAGCATTTGACTACGAGTTGCGCAACCATTCAACTATAAAACAAAAAATTGGCACTTCTGAATATGGGTTTGATATTAATAATATAAATTTGGTGATTACAAAATCACTGTATTAATATCAAAGCCTTCTTTTTAGGGTTCCGTACCTCAAAAGGAAAAACGGAACCCATACAGGATCACTTTGTTATCCGTCTGACTGTCTGTCTGTCAGTCAAGATCCTTTATGTCGAGAACGCGTGCAGGTATCGGGTTGAAATTAAAACCATATACTCGTACTCAGGTCTGCGGTTCCTTGAAGCTGTGAAAAAAATCAAACTTCTGAGTTAACGAAAAAAATAGATACGGCCATTTATGTTGCAGAAAACGTATAATTCGACATTCTCAAGGTAATCAAAATTCATTGGGTACTTTCCGTTGACCTGAATACTGAAATTTGGCATGAAGCAGTCTCATAGCACAAGTAAAGGAAAAAATCTGAAAACTGTAATTTAGTAGTTACGTCACAAAAAAAAAATCATTTTTTGCGATTCGGAAAAATCTTCGTAACTCAATTCGGGAATTGAACTGTTTTCGTAGCTAAGTTTGTACGGAAACCTCAGTGCGCGAGTCCGACTCGCACTTGCCCAGTTTTTTAAAAATACCGTTGCAATTCCTAAATGCGTTTCGCATTTATTATTAATTATTTATAAGCTACGTCAGTATTGTATTACCTAATGTTTATATTTGAAACAACGGATGTCGATAATACTAACTTGAATGTCCAGTTTCTCTTTTAGGCTTCGCAGAAAGTATATTTTATGCCGGTTCCGCTTTCTAGAGCCTTCTCGTGTATTAATGTTACACAATGAGTGTTCCATCAATAATATCTAGCTAAGGATATAAAAATGAATGTCTTTAAAATACCCCTAGAGACGTGGGAACCTTCAACCAATGGGTAGAGACCATAGGCTTGGATAAAGAATACTCATGGACAGATTTATAGGAACGTAAAAAAAGGATGAAATAAAATTTCATATGGTCTATGGTCACTACGCACTGGCCATTTTTATTACTATAAATTATTCGAAAAATTAAGAATTTGGTTATCTTTTTGTTTCGATTCGGTATCATTTGTTTTTTATTTTTCGGGTGAGGCAATTTAATTAATGTATGTTGTAAGAAAGTTTGTTGATGTTTTATTTTTTTAGTTAGTAAACATCTTTTTTAAAATTAAAGTAATAATGCGAGGTCAGCGTAGCTCGTCTAGAGCTGTAACTTTAATTGAAATTGGTCAATGTTTGTTAGCCATTGAAAGTCTCCAAGTTTTTCATTTCCCGCAATGTTAAACGATTTTGGCAGACTTGAGAGTATACGAGGCTTAAAGGGCAAAGTCGAAAAAAAGACATAACAGCGAGAGACGACAGATCTATTAGAGAACAAACTAAGCTTCAAGAAGTTCGACAAGTGACAGTTAGCACCTAAACCATAACACAGGTTTGAAAAGAAATAGGTACTTACGAAAAGACACGTTTGCTACAATTTTTTTTTTTCAAAGACGCTAAATTTTGTTTTGTTCAACAATGATAGTTTTATTGATTACCATTACCACAACAACACATTACCAACGTTACATTTTTTCAACGTAACATCCTTTAATAATCACAGTTACTGCTAAATGATAAATGATATTTATTTTGTAAATAGGTTTAAAAAACACTTTTACACGTCAATTTTTTTTTTCGTCATTTTTAAACTAGATGAGGCCGGTGTTTCCTAGCTGACTACCCTGAGAAGAAACACCGAAACAAACTCAGGGGTCAAAGTCTCTTTTAAAGTCCATACAGTAAATATGTAATGGTCAAATCACATGAGAACCATGCAGATTTGTCTGAAATGGTCTTTTGAAGAAAGAACCATACAGATTTGAGTGGACCTGTCCAGTCAGTGCAAGCATTTGTCAGTATTCGTAAAGCTCAACTCAGGACTACTAAGGAGCTCAACGACTTGACGAACAATACCAAGGAAAGGACATTTGGGTAGGCCGCAGAAAATACTCAAATTGCCAGACATACCTTAAAATTACTGAAAAGGAAAAAAAAAGCAATCAACATAGTCCTCACGTTCACAATAATAAAAGGAAAAATATAGTTTACAAAATGTAATGCTGTTTTTAGACTTTGTCCTCTTTTTTGCGTTTCTCTAAATGTATCAATGTGTTTAACTATAATTAAAGCGATACTAATAGACATGGCGTTACAGAACTATTACGGCAATGTCAATACATTTGTTGTTTGTTCATTATTCACTTTCGACTTTCGTCGATCGTATAACTGGTTTATTGTCATTTTGTCAAGGCCGCCTGGACACGATAAGATTTAGATGTAGTGCCTTTAAAAATGTAGGTTAGTATCTTTTTTTAGTCTAAGCTAGGGATGTTATGGATATCGGATATCCGAATTAAGAAAATATCCGTAGGTAACCGTAACTGAAACCTGTTTTAACAGTTTCGGATAAATGAGGAGTCTAAATAACAAATTATGACAGGTTTTTCTTGGTTGTATTTTTACTTTTACATAGTACTTAAAAGTTACTATAATTATTAATTACTTAAACGATTGCTTGTAAAAATAAATTATAATCTAGACTAGAAATAAAATAAGTTTTTATTTCTAGTCTTTTACTTTTCTCTCTTCTAATCTTGTTATTTATATTTTACTTTTATAGTTTTAAAATTCTTATATACCTAATCGAAACGATTCGAAATAAGCGGATAATCCGAAACAATTTCATATCCGAAACCGGTATATTATGATTCCTATATCCATATCCCATATCCACACCCTTGAACAGCTGATCGTAACTGACAAGGTTGATGACAAATGACCAAGAGGCCGCAGCCCAGAAAGAAAGGTAGATCAAGTCCGCTCCACACCGGACACCCATTTGCACGTCACACTTCATGACGCCAAGAACCGTCACAGCAAGCGAGACACTATCAGTGACAAGCTAATCCACCAGGAACTTCACCATCCTCGGTAATAACGAATACGACTCGAGGAGGAGGAGCGAGGCATAAATAGATTCGTATTCAGGTCCGCTTATGCATGGGTAACATGCCTGGTCTAAGCAATATATTTTATGGCCTCTCCACACCTTCCTCTCTCGGAATCCAGCTAAGGACACGTGCCCTACATTTCATACTTCCGATTTACGTAAAGTGACTCAAGATATGTTGCAATTTTATCCGATTTGACGAGATATAATTAGTGTGGAAACGGAAGGTTGTAAAGCTCGTTTGAAATATATAGGAATTAAATCGTAAGAGAGAGAATAATCTAACCTATACTTCCATATTATATAAATATAATTATGAATCTATTTCTACCTATGTTCATCATAGACTTTTAAACTATCCAACCATTGTACAGTCAAACAGGTTTTATTAGAAAGGCAATAAAGCAAGGATAATGCATTAAAAAAACGCAAATTTCCTTTATTTCAACAAATAAACAAAAATAATTTCTTTAGAGTAGTAGAACATCCCGGGTATACATATAGTAATATCTTATATGCGAAATAAGTCTGCCTGTTTGTTTGCTGGGTTATCACACCTAAACTGCTGAACTAATTTTAGTATAGAGATAGATATGGTAAAACGTTTTGGGAACACATTTTTTTTTTTTTTTTTTTTTTTTATTCTTGATAGGTTCGCGCTTGACCGCTAACTCACCTGATGGAAAGCGACGATGCGGTCGACGATGGAACGCGCTTACCTAGAAGTAACCTATTCACTCTTGACTTAAAGATTCCCGGGTTGTAGCCATCAGGAAAAACAGATTCCGGCAAGGAATTCCACTCCTTAGCTGTACGCACTATGAATGTGTTCGCAAAACGTTTTGTGCGTATAGGTGGGATGTCCACCATGTACCGGTGACGCATTGCCGTACGCCTGGTGGTCCGATGATGGAACGGGCTAGGCGGAATTAGGTTATGCAATTCCGACGCACACTCCCCGAAATGCAACCGGTAGAAAACCGACAGGCTAGCAACTCTGCGTCGATGCTCAAGACTTTGAAGCCTCGACTCAACGAGTGCATCATTGCCAATGATCCTCTTGGCTCGCCTCTCAATTGCCTCAAGTGCATCAAGCTGGTATCGGGCAGATCCGTCCCAAAGATGAGAGCAGTACTCCATACACGATCGAACTTGCGCTTGATAAAGTTTGAGCAGCTGTTCCGGCGTGAAGTACTGTCTGACCTTCGCGAGGATTCCCAGCTTTTTTGCTGCCAGTTGAGCCTTTGCTTCGATGTATGGCCCAAAGTTGAGTGTTGACGTCAGCGTAACACCAAGGAGATCAAGATGGTCGGTTATTGGCACGGTTACGCCCCGGAAAGTTGGAGCAGGGCTGAATTGGCTCCTTTTAGCGGAAAACAGACACGCCTGGGTTTTAGCAGCATTGAACTTGACCAAATTGGCATCGCCCCATTCAGAGACTGCCTCCAAGGACAAGTTCAAGCGCTCGACCATAGCCTCTCGGAGAGACTGGATCTGTGACCCACTAGCCTGCGCGCTGGATATGTAACTCTCAGCAACAGTGCTGTCGTCTGCATACCCAAAGGTACCGGGCTTAAGCAGATCATTTATGTGCAGCAAGAACAATGTTGCCGAGAGCACTGACCCCTGAGGGACCCCGGCATTAATGGCCATTTGACCGGACGAGCAACCATCGATTACCACTCGGATGGACCGGTCACTCAGGAAATCTGCAATCCAAGCACACAAACCAGCAGGTAATCCGAAAGAAGGAAGCTTACTAATAAGGCTTTCGTGCCAGACCCTATCGAAAGCCTTCGAGATATCGAGGGAGACGGCAAGAGCTTCCCCGTGTTTCTCGATGGCCTCACTCCAGATGTGGATGGCATACGCTAGAAGATCACCAGTTGACCGATTTCGGCGAAAGCCGTATTGTCGGTCACTTAGGATGTCATTAGCTTCTAGGTATGCCAGGAGCTTACTGTTGAGTACACGTTCCATTGTCTTACAGAGAATGGACGTTACTGAGATTGGCCTGTAGTTAGCTGGGTCAGCCCGACTACCCTTTTTGGGCACGGGCTGTACGTTAGCTTGCTTCCATGCAATCGGCACTTTTCCAGCCTCAAATGAAAGCCGAAATAGGCGTGTCAGGATCGGAGACAGTTCAGGCGCACACGTTCTTAGAACAATTGCCGGTATCCCGTCTGGACCGCTAGCCTTGTTCACGTCAAGGTTACGCAGCACCCTACGGACGTCCTTCTGATGGATGCGAATATCCGACATACTCGTCTCGCAACCATCAGGATTAACAGGGGGCCGCGCGTCACCAGAATCTAGACGCGAAGATTCCACGAAGAGAGAGGCAAACAAATTTGCTTTCTCCTCAGCGGTATGGGCCAGCGACCCGTCGGGTTTCAGCAGTGGCGGTAGTGAGGGACGGCAGAAGTTCGATTCAACCGACTTAGCCAGGGACCAAAACGCCTTACTACCAGCAGGGTATGATGCAAGTTTGTTCCCGATGCGGCTAATGTGGTCGAACCGAGACCTCCGCATCACCTTCTTGCAAGACTTGGCAGCTCTGTTGAAGGCTCTCTTCTTCTGACTCACGTCACTCGCCTTATGCATACGAGCGTCGGCCCATGCCCGGTATGCCGTGTGCTTAAGCGCGTTAGCGCGATCACACTCCGCACCAAACCAAGGGCGAGCATGGCCAGACATTGTTACGTCAGAGAATGGAATGTAATACTCCATCCCCCGCCGCAAAACATCTGTCACAGCATCTGCGCACGACGATGGATCATCCGAAGAAAAGCAAGTAGGCTGCCAAGGATAACAAGCGAAGAAAGATCGCATGCCATCCCAATCTGCTGACCTATATCGCCAAACCCGCCTGGTGCCTCTAAGGCAGGGATCAGGCGGAGAGTAGACTGATACAGATTTCACCAGACAGTGGTCGGAACTACCTAACGGTGATGATATCGACACTGAATAGCGGTCTGGATCTGTTGTCAGCAGAAGGTCCAAGCAGTTGGCCGTGTGCGAATCAACATCCGGCACCCTCGTAGCTCCCTGGACCAGCTGGGTGAGATTTAACGCTAGCGCAAGCTTTCGCATCTCTCGACCAGCATGGTCTGTGCACCGGTATGGGAAAAGCCACTCCTGATGGTGGGCATTAAAATCTCCCAGTAACACCAGTTGTGCGGAAGGGTACCTCTGCTGAGCCGCATCCGCCGCCTCACTAAGGTACTGTGTGAGCCTGGTCGTCTCCTGATCACCACTGTGCGAACGGTAGACACAAGCATAGATAATTTTATCCATGCCTGTGTCCACCAGAGCCCAAAGCGTTGAGAACCTGGTATCTTCAAGGTTACGGAGACGCCGATAGCAGATGTCGTCCCTGACGTACAAACACACACCAGCGTGTGGTTTAAAATTGTGCTCCAGGGTAAACCCTGGGTAAGACAGGTACGACACGTCTGACGGACTTCTTATCTGCGTCTCCGAAAGGAAAAAGAGGGAAGGTTTTTCAGTCTCCAGGTGATGATGGACTGCTGCGAGATTTGAGTGCAGACCTCTAATATAATATCATTTATTGAGTGTAAAGCTAAGGAGTCAGTATTTCCTGATAGCTACAACCTGAAATAATAACCTGAATAGGTTACTTTTAGGCAAGCGTGCTGCATCGTCGACCACATCGTCGCTTTCCATCAGGTGAAAAAGTGGTCAAGTGCGAGCCTATCAATAATAAAAATAAATATTTATACACACTGTGTCTACATCTCTCACCCAATTCTCCTGTCGCTAGAAGAAATTTCTTTTGAAATAAGCAGCACTTGTGTGCTCTTCTATCTGTATTTGTTCTTTTTGTTTGAAATCATACTAATATTGTAAAAGCGAAATTTTGTGAGAGTGTGTCACTCCTTCACTCTCGAACGTCTGAGCGGAATTCGATGAAACTTAGGGCACGGGTAGACTGTATCCTGGAATAGAACAAAGGATACTTTTTATCCCGGGAATATGTTCCCTTGGGATAATTTTCTTATATCTCGTGCGGCCAAAGCGGCTGGCAGTAGCTAGTGAATTAAAAAATAATATATTATTGTTATATTATTTATTTCAATATTTTTAAATATCAACATCTGTTCCAGAGGTTACTCGTTAGGTTGACTTCCGCAGTACCTTATTGTTACTATTTCAATTATTATTCTATTCTAAATGCGTAATTGTGGAAAGATATTATCGTTACGTGTTTCTATATTCTCTTCCTTAATCGCGACCTTAATACATATCTACCTATATTAATAAATAACTAGCTTTTTCCCGCGGTTTTGCTTCCGTAGCCACACTCAGGAACCAAAAATAAACCATGACACACAACAGCGATAGTTTAACCTCATTTCTACATGTGAAATACATTACCTGTTTACTGGATCTATTTCTTTCAGAAATTTCTTTTATACAAACACAACCCCATTTTTAACCACTTTGCCTATATTCTAGTACCTATAACGAACGTTTATACGTAAAGGTTCATCACCTTAAGGCCCTGACTCCCGAGCAGTGCTATAAAACAGTGACTTTCTGAAGCCTACTACACAATAAGGGCTAGGTCAATAGGTTGAAAAAAATATATGTTTATTATAGATTCATGTACAACAACATTATCAACATATGATTTTTTTGTAAGACTAATACTTTGCCTAAAAAAAAATTTTAACAACATGATATTTTTCGCTTGTTTTCCTTTCAAATGGCTTTGATCTTTAGAAATATGTTTACAAAAAAAAATTGCTGGTTAAGTGTTCTTCAGAATGTACATAGCGTATGTAAATCAATCAATATTTCGCAAAGAATATGGATTTAAAGGTCAGCGGGGCTCTATCCCGGCGCAGCTGGCCGGAATTAAATGCACAGAGAATATGTGTGCATTTAATTCCGGCCAAATATACAAGGGACTATACGCCTTGATATTATTTGCTCCGTCCATGATAGAATGGAAAAAGCCAATCAGCGAATATGAACAACATATTCGCTGATTGGCTTTTTCCATGTCGATTAGACTTTTGTGAAAGTATTAAGCTATAGTGACATCTGTCAAGTGATAAAATATAAAGTTTTATAAACTGTAGCTTCAAAAGTTCCTGCTTGGGTTTTTTTTTTTATAGGTGGGAAAATCATATTATGACAAATCCCGCTCTTGGGCGGAGCGAGAGATAGTGTCAGACTTTTACTGACTAAAAACCCACTCCTGTTCCTTCGTTGCCTTCGTCCCAGGGCCACGGTTTCGTTTTCACACTACCCATGGCCCCAGTAGGCTTCGACACTGCTGGGCCCCTACGATTTGCTGACATCTCCCTGAGGCGCGCGCGGAACAATACGCGTGGGTTACGAGATTTCTCTTAAGAGTATCGAAGTTACCGTGGCCCTCGCAAAGAGGTGGGTGGAATGCATGTGGGTTTTAGTCAGTAAAAGACTAACACTTAAGCGCCTATTAAACCACTCGATATTCAGACAGTCTTAGTCTATGTAGCGTCACACAAGAAAAAGAGCAACTTACTTAAGCCAATGTCGTATAAAAGAATGAAACAGAACGATGAAATAAGTAGATAAACATAGACTGTCTGAATATCGAGTGATGTATGTAATACTCGCATCACTTAGAGAGCGGGAAGAGTCGTTTGATGATTTTCCACGTAAACAAAAAGCTTAAAAAAGTTATTATCTGACCTCATTTTATCAAGGAAATAATTTGAAAACCGAAGAAGATATAAACGACGCGACTGTACTATGTAGTATACATTTATTTTGTAAATGAATTTTCTAATTGAAAAATAACGTTTTAAACATTTACAGTTAATAAAGTCTAATGGCTATAAATAGTTGGTATTAAAAAGCTGTTTTAGTTTTTGTAATGGATATGGTTTACAGTCGAAGACTAGTTTTTATTGGTTTGATATGCATGCAGAAATTAAATAAAAAAGATAGCTCTGGAATTCAAGTTTAAGTATCCTCTAGAGATAATTTACATCGCCAATATATTTTTTGGACTCTGCTATAGTTAATTAGTTATTGTACCAGAAATTCTATCCGTAATATTTAAAAATACAAACGATATGTTAAGACACTGAATAAACGGAATTCTATTAGTATTTTTCATTTTTATTTATTAACTGACAGCCCGAAATCTGTCTCCTTTCTTCCATCCAAAGGTTATCTGTAAAATATTGTGCAATAATACTGCGCATTGTACAGTTATTTTTAGGCAGTTTCACGAGGTGTAGAATAAATAAATACAAGATAAACAATATGAATAATAAGTGTAAAAACTTAAAAAGTCTTTAAGTACGTGAAGTGAGTGACTATTTAATTATTTAGATCACGATTGACTCATGGAACAAAGTTTATAATTGCACAAGAAAATCATTATATAATTATTGTAGACGTACCTCCTAGTAATAACGTCAAAAGTAACATCAATACAATTTACTATATATAAACTGGTCCAGATTTTAATTGCGGCAACATTTAACTATCAACAAATCATAAAATAAAATCGTCTACCATTAGTATTGTAAACGCATTGAAATTAACAGGATGCATGTTGCAAAATTCTATTTATTTATAGATATCTGGACCGCCGCGTCAGTGATATTATCTCCTCAATGGTCTAATTTTCTAAATATGAAACGGGGAGAAGCATTGATTTTATCCGTAGTCGAATAGTCTCTTTCGAATTTTTTTTTTACATTCGTTTATTTGTATGAATTAACAAAAATATATTGTTTTTCTAATTAAAACTATTTACATACTTACAAATTAATTCACTAATTATAACTAAACGAATTTGTTGTGAAAATGTTTTGTACCAAATGTGTGTAGTGTTAGTGTTAAGAATCACTTTGGTAGTTACTTTACTTGACATCTTAAGTTCTTAACTCGTTGTCATCATGTCATCATCGTCATCATTTTAGCCGAAAGACGCCCGCTGTTGGACATAGGCTTCCCCCAAGTGTCACCACGGTCCGGGGCGTCTCGGATTCCCGCAACCCTTACCAGGTCATCACTTCTTAACTAATATTATGCGAAGTAAGTTTGTTTGTTTGTTACTTTTCCATGGTTATAACACTGAACCGATCAACATGAATTTTTGCATATACATTTTCCAGTCCAGTAAGAACATAGGATACCTTTCATTCAGATAAACATTTACCATAAAAAAATTCAACAGTCACAATTGCTTTAGGTTGCTAGATGGTGCTACTTGTCTTTCGAATTAACGCAAGCAAGGCCGCGGGCAAAAGATGTGTTAGTTATGGTTTAACATAAATTTATTTGAAATTTGAATGACAATTAGTATAATATGCATAGTGCTCTGTACCTTTATAAGTTGTCAAATTGTATACCTAATCGAAATGTCGTAGTTGATCGTCTTGATCACTGATCGCCAAGCCGATCACACAATAAGTATTCGCTCGCTTCACGTATCGAATTAGCATCTCAAATTCTGAATACACGTCAAAATAAACAAGCTGAACCAGTTACTTTCACGACAGTACAATCAACTGTATGTTAGTGATAACACTTGAGCTGCAAATACTATCCAAGTTTTTGGCGGGATTTCTTCAAGTAAAGTTTAGTGGCTGTTTTAATTATTCACAAATTGATTTCTAGTGGATATTGTGATGTAAAATTGGTGTAGTTTTGTATCTAAAGGGTCTGCGCAACTGGACAATATGTGGAATCATTGAAACAGGTGCGATCTCGGTAAAATGGAGCTGAGAATTTTACTGTAGTGTTGATTACCTCAGTATAGTTTTCAGAGAAGGTTGACTTGATAAGTGTATCGAGTCAAATTTCTCGGCAAACTTTGTTGCCAGATGCTACAAGACATTAAAATGTGTACGTCCATATTCTAACGTTAAACAAATTAACTATATTAGAAATATGTAATTTCTATTATTTCGACTGAAAGACTTTGTATCCATGCTCAAGAAACAAATAAAAAAAAAACAGTATGCTTAGGATCTGCAGTTCTATTTGACTCTATCAATGAAATATCAGATAATTCTTAAATTGCTTTGAGAGTGGCTTGCGCAACGCACTTTCACACACGCAAAAAAATCTTCGAGAAAATTCGACGCTAAGCTCATCTAAGTTATTGCGTCTGATACTTCAAGGTGTATCCCGTACAATACTAGTTCAAGGCAACGATTTTGCGTATCTTTAGTCAAATGTTTCACTGTTCAATTTTGTAATACAATCGTGTTGTGACACTGATTGATAAAATACTGTTACAACATAGTAAATGTGTGCTCTATCTACAATGTGTAGTATGTATTTACACGAATTGTACTCGTGGAGGTACACTCGTGGAACGAAAATGTTAAGCAATTTTCAAATATCTTACTTTCTCTTTTCGAATACCAGGCACGTGATGAACCGAGGCGTTTCGAACCGTAATTAACATTTAATTAGACAAGACTCAGTTTCTGTAACGAAAATAATCACAAAATAATATGTGACATTAATTGATGTCACATTTAATTTTATGTCTGACGCATTTTAGAGAGTGTGCGCGAGAATTACATGATTTGATTCTGCCATCGTCTTTCTACCATCAGACAACCCGACGTACGGCGAGTGTCCACCCCACGGCCTGAATTAAGCCATTCACTTCGTCGTTTATATCGCATATGGAACAATTTGCCTGCTGCGGTCTTCCCGTCTGATTATAATTTAGGTGTCTTCAGGGCTAGAGTGAATAGGCTCTTAATAAACTAGTGCGCTTCACTATCAACGATTGTATCACTGCTTACCATCAGGTGGGAACGCAGCCAAGCACTAGTTTATATCATTACAGCGACATCTATTTCGTCACATATGAACTATCCAGCATCGCGGTATTAAAGTTTTCTGTAAGATTAGAAAAACTATCCGAAATAAACTATCGGGTAGTTGCCCGGACCAGACACAACACTCATCTGGTCTGAGGATCCTCTCTTTTCAACGAAGGTATGTGAAACTTTACATCCTGTCTCGCATATCACAGCCAAACTGGCTGTGATATGCGAGACAGGATGCATAACTTGGACTGCGGGATTGTTCGAAAGAATTATCGTGGCCTAGAAATGCAAAGGAACAGAAGGAACTTGAATGGCATTTATATTGTGATAAGTGATAAGTTTATTTTGATGAGTCGCGGGTAAGCATTATTCAGTTTGGAATATCAATAAGACTTACTCACATAGGCTAGGGGCTAGGGCGCCAGTATAGATATACTCATAGGTGCTTAATCATTTCATTCTATGACTGTACATAGTGTAGGCAGCTGCTTTACACAACCTTTGTTTAAATCTATTTAGATCGTAACCACAATGATGTCATTCGTAATAAATTCTTTGTTAGCCCTTTTTATAAAAATAAATAGTATTCTTACGTATGTAATGCAAGACACGTGTATTTTTTTGTGTTTGTTTGTCTTTCCGTATTTTTTGCGCATTTGTTTAATTTAACCGTCGGAATATTTTATAATAAAACGGTATTATTGTTCTAAAAATATTTATTCCGAATAGGTTCTCTGCAAACGCTACTACTCGACTTCTAGGGCGCGTTTTCATGAATGTTAGAGATCGCTTTGAAGAGTGTCAGAGTCGCGAAGGACGACACTTGAATACTGTTATTTTCAAAAAGTAATTTTCCCATGTCTTCAGTTTCTGATTTTGTAAAGTTCCTCGTTACGATACCTTCGCCTTACCATGGTAATGTGACCAGGCCTTTAAGTGGTACAACCTTTGAGTAGGTATGGTTTTACTCTCTTTTAAATGGGCACGCCATAAATAATTGTAGTTGACGCAAGTCCTCACCGGACTTGGATTTATTTTAGGTAGGAAAGTCATCCAATGACATATCCCTGCTCTTGAGCAGAGCGCGAGGGCGTGTCAGACTTTTACTGACTATAAACCCACTCCTGTTCCTTCTTTACCTTGGTCCCATGGTCCCGGGTTTCACTTTCACACTACCCGTGGCCCCAGTAGGCTTCGACCCTGCTGGGCCCCTACGGTTTGCTGACATCTCCTTGAGGCGCGCGTGGAACAATACGCGCCGTCGACGACTTGGCTCGGTCCGGACGGTTACCGGACGGTCGGACGGCGAGCTACCCATTGCTCGCCGTCCGCAAGCCCGCGCCTACGGTAGCTGGAAATCGGGATCGGGATCCCGGCGGCTGGGGCGTGAGGGCCGCTCTCACGCGCGTGCATGGTGACAATTCTATCAGCAATAACGATTGTCAAAAAGCCGAAATAATAAGGTATTGATTATGATTCATTTTGGTAACGGTCGTCGATCCCACATATTTTAGATTCTTATATATAATAGTCTTTGTTGCCTGATAACTATGTTTTTTTGTCCGGTCTATACAGGTGTTATCGCTTCTTTGCCTCTGAAGCGACAAGACTATCGGGCAGGTAAACAAAGGCAATAAAACAAGGGCAATAGGGCTCTCGGTCAGAGCGGAGCTTATCGGAATTTTATGCAAATGTGTATTGGTGCGCACAAAAACAAAAACAAAATGTTTTGTTATTGTGCCAAGAATACTTTGTTTTTTTTTTTTTTAATTTAATTTTATAAAGGAGGTAGGTACTTGTATCTGTTTTGATAGGTAGCTACCTACTAACGGCTAGGGATATACCTGAGGTGTAATATTATCTCGGGGTATTATAAGTTGGTAAAAAAACTATTACCAACAGGTAACAAAATGGTTTTGTTAGCGACTGAAGATGATGATGGAAGATATATAGTTAAGATATATAATTATAGGATGTATCTTATACAAATCTTAATGAAATGCTTTTAGTCGGTAAGCACAACTTCAGAACAGCTGGACCCATCTGCGTGTTGTTCTAAGGGTAAGAAAAATTGGAATGGTGGCTCGATAAACTTTTGGTTAGCAAATTTTTGATAAATTGGAATGGTTGCTCGATAAACTTTTGGTTAGCTAATTTTTGATAAATTGGATTGGTTGCTCGATAAACTTTAGGTTAGCTAATTTT
Organism: Mythimna impura; assembly: GCA_905147345.3. NCBI lineage: Eukaryota > Metazoa > Arthropoda > Insecta > Lepidoptera > Noctuidae > Mythimna > Mythimna impura. Next base: position 11,526,597 of record LR990357.1, on the reverse strand, counting down.
TGATAAATTAGAATGGTTGCTCGATCGCTAAAATAGAATCGTATCTATACATATACCTACTAAGTAAATCTAAGGGTACAATGTCTGTCTTCGGTTTCAAGGGTTGAGCAATTAACGGTATAATAAGTGCAGAGAAGTAAAAACGTATAAAGGTAGACCGACAAAATTCCTTAATCGCACTTGTAATATTAAAGTTGGCCCGTTGTAGTCCGACCCCTGTCTATTCCGACCCCTTGTAATCCAACGAGTTGTGGATGCACATAAATAGCAATCAAATACAGACTGTTATTAGATAGTTTGTAATTGATTGATATTATTTTTCTGTAAGAACTAGCGTTAAGCTAGATCTACACTGCGCACATGTGTGCCACACACGCCGATCTGGGGGCGTCTACGTACAAATCAAGCGTGTTACACGTGTGCGTAGGTTTAATGTAGTTCTAGCTTTAATTATGTCAATTTTATGAGAAACCTGTCCTACCACCCTACCCCCCTACCCTACTGTGCCCTATTGAAATTGTAGAACCTATTGTGTTCTTCTTCTCGTTGTGAGCTTCTGCCAGGGCTGTCGCACACAGCGACAGCAGGTTTCGCCATACAATCTTTGGACGCTCGTTTCATGTCCTCAGGGGGTGAATTTTAGAAATTCCTTTTTTATTCTTTGTCTAGATCATAAAAATAACCTTTGTGCAAAATTTTAGCTTTTGCTTTTTATATATGATATTTTAATTTTAGAATTTAGCCTTGGTCCAAGGCTGAGGTTTGATGAGTCGGTGAGGGAGTCAGGATTATACCTTTTATATACCTATGTATACAGATTTAATTCAATAAGTCCCACATATTTATTAAGTATGTATAGATTTATCTTATTATTTTTATACGTAGGTATGTATGTATAATAATTTGTTGAAATTGAATTAAGGCTTCGTTTTTAATAGTCATTTTTGTAACAAACTACTAAAATCGTATTCAAATGTCAAATTCATAATTGATGTAAAATATTATTTTTCCTTCTATTGTTGTTTAGTTTATACAGATGGTTTGTAAAGCATACATACCATCTGGCTTATTATAGCTTATATAGCTTATTACGAATTATATAAAACTAGCTTCTGCCGGCGGCTTCACCCGCGTGAAAGTCGGTTTCTCCATACAAACTTTGGACCCCGTTTCATCCCCTTAGGAGGTGAATTTCGGAAAATCTTCTCTTAGTGCTCGCCTACGCCATAAAAGAAAATCTTGTACAAATTTTCAAACTCTTAGTTCTAGTTGTTTCGGCTGTACGTTGATATGTCAGTTTCTCCTTTTATATTTAAAGATAACATAAAACCATATAATTCACTTGATGAGACCTTACTCTTACACCTGATGGTAAGCGAAGATGGTGTACACTTCAAAGAAGTAACCTTAACTTAAAAACCCCCAAGAATATATAAAATTCATAAATTAAATTATAAATATGCATATTTATAATGATGGCGGATGGCCGTTGGCGCCGAAAGGTTCTGGAATTTCGACTACGTACCGGAAGACGTAGCGTTGGAAGGTCTCCTACAAGGTGGACCGATGACTTGGTAAGGGTTGCGGGAATCCTATGGATGCGAGACGCACAGGACCGTTCATTGTGGCGACACTTGGGGGAGGCCTATATCCAACAGTGAACGTCTTTCGGCTGAAATGATGATGATGACGATATTTATAATATCTGTGTACGTAATCTAATTTACAATGCAATAAATATTGGTGTAAATTGCTTTGTCTATAGGTTTTCATCACAGAGGAACCGAAAGAACTGGCGCAATATTTGTATGTTTGTACATGACGTTACTCAAAAACTGCTTGCAACCTCTCGTTGCAATGAACCTTTAGCAATCGTTGTTCAAATAAATAGAAATAAATAATTACGAACCGTCTGAACATGATTTCTTTCGACACTTTACAATATGACGATCGTCAATTAAAATCTTTTCATTGAATCATCGAATAGCAAAACATACCTTTTTATATGATATAATGGTAAGTACCTACTCATTAGGTTTTATTAATAAGTTGATTGAATAAACTTTTTATTGAAAAAAAAAAATTGTTTAATGTATTAATAGTTGCATAGTTCCATAAAAAGTTGTTTACTTACGTTAAAGGCAAGTCATCCTTATTTATGATTAACATTTAATAGGACGTGTGATGTGGATAAAGACTTTTTATAAAGCTTAGTAAATGATTAAAAAAATATATACATAAAAAATAAACAATACAGAATCTATCATCTACATCTAGGTAATCTATTTTGGTCTATAACGTAAACACTTAAAACAAAAAATCGTAACTAAATACATATATTGAAATATGATGTCATTTTTTTTTTTGGTCGGCTCGCGTTTTCCGCTATCTCACCTGATGGTAAGCGATTTCTTTCCTTCTTTTTTCTTCAATTCTCAATTCCTTCGCATCGCTGTCGGAGTGCATACTTTCAATCAAAACTGTGTTAAAATATGAATAAACCAACACAGATTGCACACTCATCTTTCTCCACTCGGTTTTATTTTTATATTCATTAGCATCGTTCTAGAATGCGTGTCAATGTTTATTGCACTTTCAGTCGGTTGACTTGACAAGGACGAAAGTATCTATTTATAAGCCGTAAATGTCAGATTTTTTGATGAGGTAAGTAGTAACTATTTAGCTGTGCTGATCTTGACATCGTATAAAAATTCCTATTTTTAATATAATTTTTAATATTTCTACACCGGCAACGGTAATATATGTGAAACATTTTTAATATTATGATCTTGTATGCACCATATACTAAGATTTAAATGAATTATTATTTTACTATTATATGGGTTATTATATCTCAGAACCCTGGGGTCCTGGACCTTTGGAAGACGTACGAGGAGTCGAAACCAACTCGCAGAGACGGCGATTATCCCTGTACGCGCTGTGCTAGTGCATCCAAGGACAACCCCCAGTTGGTGGGAAACTATTGCAACATATGGAAATCAAAAACGATAGGGCCTATGGTTTTAGGATTCTTATATGGACTTATTATTATTATTGACTAACTAGTTTCAGCTCGCGTCTTTTCGGTCAGAAAGTAGAAAATTATCCCAAAAGAACATACTCCCATTATAAAAAATCCTATGTACTATTTCAGGGCATCGTCTTCCCATGTAACAAATTCCATCCTTATCCGCCGATCGAGTGTGAAGTTATAGTACAATATTAGACGATATAGTTATTATATATATATTGTCTTTCTTCTCAAACTTCCACAAAATGATTCTCTGATTGATTTTCTGTATGTATTACAGAAATAAGAGAAATAAGTGAGAGTAAGGTAAAAATAATAATTTAAGAGCCAAAAATTTAAAACTAAAGAGAAATGTGTGCTATTTTTTTGAATTCTCTAAAAATACCATGCACATGGAAGCCGTTGGCCGAAGTTAGTAATATTATAATTAAACATTTTTTCCGTTATTTTTACGAAGTGCAAACCTCGAAATGTATGAAATTATCTCGTCATGTTATCAAGCCTATTAAATTATCTTATTTGAAATGTTCACTGGCCAGCTTAATCAAGATAGTGATTATTGCAAAAACTGCCTCATAATTATGTTTATGAAGCAATTTTTGGAAGTGTAGCGTATCATGAATCTACTACTTGAGCAATGTTAGACAAGGTTTAAACTTTTACAGTTATTTATTAGTGAGCTTCTAACGTGTTACAATTATTAAATGTGTAAGTCATAAAATTCTTAAAATTAAAAGGCAATAATGACAGCTGAGTAAACTTGTCACACTTGTGCTTTTAAAGACATTATTAATTTTGGTATTACCTACCTCCTTCTAAATAGCTAATTTATCTTATTTTTAGAAAGAAGAAAGTCTATAATTTTTAATGATTTGTTACTTTCCATAATATCCTGATATAATCTAAATGTAAAAATACTATGTCCAACAATGGACGTCTTTCGGCTGAAATGCTGATGATCAATTTCCTAAAGGGGCATACTCATAGCTTGTATTATTTGAGGATTCCGGAGATATCGATCCGATTGCGAAAGCGGTTTTTCAACACACTTAGTCGAAAACACCCTTCTAGCCCTACAGATTCTAGGCTTGCAATGTAGTGTATTTCGCACTAGTGCAGAAACGCCATCACAATCTATTATATTTATTGCATCAGGATGAGAACAGCGATGACTGAGAGCCGGGTAGACTACACTAAGGTGTATAAAAAATTCCACGAGCCATTTCTCACAATAACTTGTAACTGACTGTTATGTTCAAGAAATCTTACTAATTATTTTCGAGTAGGTAAAGTGTGTTGAAAATAGCCATTTATTACACTCGTGGGCAATTGTTATTGAAGTTTTTTTGCATTTGCACCAAGACGACCTCGCCTTCGGCTCGGGGGTGTATCCACCTCTGCAGCAATGATAAAGTTTACCCTCTTGCAGCAAAATGTAGATTCTATTACTGATAAAAAATTACTTTATTGCTGAGTGCGTTTTGTTACGAAAATAAGCACGGTTGGCACATAGGCCACGGGCAATAGCAAGTACTACAATATTAGTTATTTTGAGACCAATCTTATAGTAACAGTTTTTTTCTCGCTTGTATTTCCATGGACATTATTGTTACCAAAGTAAGCAAGAAACCTTGAGCGTGAAACGTATCTATTTGAACTGTAATTAGAATTGCTGGCATGCCCTTGAGTTGTGGTTGATGTTGCTCTCCGATTTATGGCAATCGTTGCCATGGTTACCCAACAATGTTTGGGTATGTAAGTTTGCTGGTTTGTATGTTCTGTACTAGCTTGTGAAAGCGAGGAATGTTCGAGAGAGGTCGGTCGTTAAGAAGTATCTTCGACTTTTACTGTAGGAGAAGAGGGGAGATAGAGGTCAAACGAGCTAGGGTTAACTACGTAAAATACGTACGCATTGTTACAGGGAGTTATTAATTTTGTAATTTTCAGTAAACGTGACATACGTTCGGTGAACTCTCTGTAGGAAAATACGAAAAAAAGCTTTAAAAACCTTTTTTATCCTTGGTTTTCTCGTTGTGGTGATTTTCAATACCATAATCCTCCTCAACCTGCAACCTGGTAGTCAAAGATTGTTTCTTTCTTAGAATAACTAAAGTAGTATTTACCTTGTACAATTGAAGAAACCGGGGAACCGTGAACGTTGGAAAAATGGAGTGAGAACTTTGCCCAGCAGTGGGACGATGTGGGCTAGCTATAATAATAACTTACATTGTACTGGAATAGTTACAGACCAGTATTTTTAGGATTCCGTACCTCAAAAGGAAAAAACGGAACCCTTATAGGATCACTTTGTTTTCCGTCTGTCTTAACAGCTGGTAGGTCCTTGCGTCGTATTCATTAATGCTGAGGGTCGTGACCTTCCTGCTTCATCACTTTAACTTTTATGACATTCCTCCATCTGTTTCTGTCTCTGGCGGTGTGAAGGGCATTGTATATCGTAGAGTCAAGAGCGGTGCGGATCTGGTTGGACCAACGTATTGGGCTGCGCCCGCGAGGCTTTTTCCCATCCACTTTACCGGTCACAATGAGCCTTTCGAGGTTGCCACCGTCTTTCCTTGCAATGTGACCGAAGTATTGCAGAAAAAGGTTCTGGAACGAAGACACTCGGACAACAGTCGTGAGGAGATTTTGAGTTCTTGCAAAATGGATACGTTGGTCTGAAATGCTGTCCAAGGGATACGGAGCATCCTTCTCCAGCACCACATCTCAAAGGCGTCGATGCGTTTGCGGTCTGCAGCTTTTAGCGCCATACGAAAAGGTCGAGAAGAATAGTATCCATACCAGTTTGGTTTTGGTCTTTACGGAGATGTTGTGATCCTCCAGACTTTATTAAGCTGAGACATGGCGCATAGCTGGTAGGTATGTACTGAAATGATAATGATGAAAAATATTGTATCAAGAAGATGAGGGAGTAAAATAATAAAAAACGTACATACGTAAGCAATAATTGATCAGTGGAATCGTAGGTATAACATTCATGTAAATGTCAATGTTTTAACTAAAAAAGCTAATTATAATACAAGAACCAATCAAGTGATATCTACTACTACTAATTAATTGCATTCATGACTTGGTCATGTATTTTATTATCTTGTTCTTTTGTATTTTATGTAAAAAAATAATTGCAATAAAAAGTTTGCTCGATGATTGACGTGCATTTAGTTTTTGTATCCTGAAGATTATGCAAATTAATTGACTGTTTGTATTCTTTGTATAGCATTTTTGAAAAATGAATTATGTTTACATGCAACTTCAAGACACAAAAAAAAATAAGTCATTAGGAGTATAAATAAAGAAGTAGAGACTTAATCTGCTACTGATAGAAGTCAGCAAAAGGTGACATAAAAGGTTCTCATTAATTGCCAATTATAATTTGAATAGTCTGCAAAGCGTAGGTAAAAATACTAATGAAGATACGACGAGGTTTCAGGATCTTCTAAAAAATAAACCAAAGTCATTTTTTATTTTAAGTTGGTATAATATAAAACAATTGATGATGAATAAATTATTCTAAATTGTTGTCATTAAATAACGTTTTTATGGCATTCAATCTTATAATGTTCTCACTGGTGGGACTCAGGACTCCTTTATAGGAGAGGGAGTGGGCCGTAATCCACCATGCGAGCCCAGTGTGTCAGTGGACGTCACATGTCTTTAAATTTTTGATCCTATGTCATGCCGGATTCTACACGATGCGACCCATTTAAAAAGAAGCCACTTAAAGAAAAAAATTGCTAAATAAAGTCGATATTTAAGTTGATGGCTTCACCGTCAACTCAAATTACTTCAACTTTCTTTCCATTCTATATTTATTTATTAAAACTTGCAACACAAAGGAACAAAGGCGGACTTAATGCCATAGGCATTCTTTACCAGTCAACCAAGTAGTGAAGAGAAAACATGGTAGGTGCATAAAAAAAAGGAAAGATTAATAAGATAACAACGGATCAAATGTATATAGTATATGTATAAAATAAACATACATAAATATTTAAAACAACCCAACACGTACACAACACGTTCTACACATATTCATACTCTTAGCTCCTAATTTCATCTTGATTAGACCTCAATATACAAACAGAGGAAAAACACCATTGTTTGAAGGTAAACGAAAGCTAAGGTAGGTAAGTACACACCATTAAATGGGCATAGTACAGGGGGCTGCACGATAATAGTAATGCTTTGGCCTTAAACTGGTTTATACTGGTTTTATTATCATTGTTTAGCGTGTCGCTCGCGAAAATAGTTCTAATCAATCTGCTTAACCTTGTCCCGACGATAATAAGGTCGACTTTTAGTCTATCCGGATGTTGATTGCCAGTATATTATAAGGAGAGACTTATACCTATCAAACCTCCTTCTTTTTAAGTTCCTGTGTCCCCTAGATGGGGCAGAGGGCGTCCACAGTTCGCCGCTATCCCGTTCGGTCTTTAGCTTCACGTCTCATTTCGCTTCAGCCCCCCTAGCCAAGTTACGACGTCATCTCAACGCTCAGTCACGTGGTCAGAACAAAGGAATCGGAGGCGTGGCCTACTCGAGGCGTTCGACGCAAACGAAACGAGTGTAAGTTGGCCAGGGGGGCAGGTCTTCCTTATGTTTTTCGCCTCTGCGATGACCGTTCGTCACCAGGTCTGCTTAGGGCGGTCACGTTTACGCTTTCTGATCTCCACAACCAATTAATCGGATAACACGCAACCCGTTGTCAAGACTGGTGCCGGATTTCCTAGCCACTGACTATCTACGAGTATAAAGATTGTCGAAGATCTACAAACGATAGTCGGGAACAACAGTTTAACGTGCTTTCGGAAGTAGTAGGAATATCAGTATGTTGAGATCCCATCCAGAGAATGGTTTCAGCAAGTTTTACTTACCCTTTAGGATTGCCCCATGCGGTCGATATTCTATTATATTTTTTTATTTTTCCAGTATTCAGCTACAGTAACGAAATTTGTTCGCTCAGTCATTAGCAGGATCGATGCCTGCTAGGACCATGGAAAAACTTTCGAAAAGGAAACTCGTGTTCCTAGAACACAAAGGGCAAGTGAAGGAACATAGGTGTGGTTTTATCAGATGACTTCCCACCTCAAAAAAAAAGTGTACAGGTGGAAGAGCGTGCGTTGCAAGATGAAAGGTGGCCCTGGTCTGCGGATAGACGCTACATGGTCCACTGTTGGACATATGCCTCCCCAAGTGTCGCCACAATAAACGGTCCTGTGCTTTTCGCATGCATCGGATTCCCGCAACCCTCACCAGGTCATCGGTCCACCTTGCACTCCGTTGGCTCGATGAAATGGTCAGAATGTTTGAAGTTCTCTCGCTAAAGATCGTATCTCTCCGAAGTGGTGTTGTTCATATCACTGACGTTCGGTCTACTGTACATTTTGTACCAGTTTGTTGTCACGGTATGCGCGACCACAAACAATTGTGGTCCGTTGATGACTTAGCGTTACGTACTTGGTACTTATTTGACCTCGGCAAATAAGAAATTAAAGCCTGCAGTTTTTGTAGTAGCTTTGGTACTTACAGATATTTTTTTTAAGACTAGGAAACAGATCTTTAGTTTAGCAATAATCTTGATCATCGATGTGCGGAAGCTTCCACGTAATTGGATATACATTTGATATTTTTTATAAATATACTTGCCGGATTTAAACTTCGTATTTCCTAGCAGTTGACCTAGATGATGGTTAAAACAAAATTGGTCCGAAAATAGACTACTTTATTATTACATTATTTTTTTGGCATGTCTGTGGTTTAAAAAAAAGCAAATTATTCTCTACAAGCTTCCTAAAGACATATATTTCGATCGTCGATTGTTTTTTTTTTATAAATAAATAAATTTTTATTGCTAGCAAGGCTATTTGGCCACTGGATCACGTGGCATGATGGTGAGTGGCCAGCATTAGATTAGAATAATATTGCAATATTTTAATTACAATTAACAAGATTTATTGCTTTCTAGGAAACGGACTAAACAACTTAATTAAGATATAAATCCAAATAAAAATATTTATTATATACCCTATATGCACAATTATTCACAATAATATGCACTTGTTAAGCCGTTCAACAGACCACGATAATAAAAGTATTAAAAAAACTAACAGTGATATCATTATGCATTCGTGTAGATAGATGATGTCACCTTGAACCGGCCGCTACGTACTTAAAGTACCTACACCACAAGTGAAAGTCGAAGCTTGGCAATGATCTCGCTTGCATCTCAAGATCACTATCACAAGAAAGTACCTCTATGGGTAATTTAATACTTGCGAAAGTTCCTGGTCAATCGCTTTTCAACCTTATATTTAAAAACCTAAAGGCGAAAAGTGGTGAATTGTTAACTTTTGTATATTGGAATAATGTCATTGTCAACTCGCCTGAAGGAAGCCTTTGATTGAATCTTTATAGCCTTTTAAATATGCATATCGTTTTTTAAGAAAGAGTTTTTAATCTATTTTTATGTACGTTTTTTATGGTCATTATATATTTTTTCCGGAGTGTCTTTTTGAGTCAGCTACTTAACAGTATACGATTGAATATCGGTTTATTGCAGTTTTCTATTTGCATTTTTTTACAAGTATCAAAATTATTCAATTACTCAAAATTTAAAAAAAAAACAATGACAAAACGTAACATAATATTTCAACAGCGATTTCACGATTTCAGCAACTTCCGATTTTACGACCCAGTATACTTATAATCTTTACGTGAGATAAACATAAACGCCTCTATTAAATGCAAGCTATTAAGCTTAAATATCGACAAGCTCACGAGCACGACAACGACAGGAATTAGGAAGTAAAGTGAGAAAGTCGATATAGCCAACTGACAGTCATGTTCATTCTTGAGCTGTTGAGAAACTCGGTTTATTAAATTTATATTATATTTATAGTCTTAGTAAATCTTGTGAATATATTCATTGTTTAATAACTATTTTATTATTTAGACTTTGGCCAGGGAAATGTATATTTATAAAATATTATTAGCAGAGCATTCTTTTGCAACTTTCACTAACAAAATCTTTGACTTTTTTGAGAGTGTGATCTACGGAAAGTAGAGAAGAAAGTAATATTATTAAAAAAAAATTCGTTATTATACACATAATTGATTAAAATAAGTACGTCCATCGTTATATATTATAATTCATCTGTACGTGTGTGACATATATACGTACAGATGGAGACGTCAACTCTTAGAGGATTTAGCTCAACTCAGAGGATAACTCCTCTGGCTTGAGTTGAGTTGTTTCACCTAACGGCGAATTTGCCATAGCCGTTTAGAGAAACGGCTTGACTGATTTGGATTAAATTTTAAGTATTTGAGTGGGTCCCTGGATGATTTACAAATACAATCGAACCCAGTAGGTAGCGCAGCAATCGGGTTTTAAATTTTGTTCTGAAAAGCCAGCTGTTGGGTAGGACCGCTAGTTTATTATAATTACCAAATAAAAAATAAATACAATGCTTCTAATTCAAATGGTTAAAAATACTCATTTTTACAACTAACAACTCTTAAAAAGTTAAAAAAAAAATAGAAAAAAAAATTGGAATTGGTATTTTCACTAAAAAAATAAAATTTATTGTACCCGTTTTACTAAAGTATCAAGAGTATTAGCGTTGTAATTTACATGATTGTGCTACCATACGAATTGTCGTTTAGTTGTTAAACCGTGAAACATTGATTTTGTTGAGGTCATGCATGTGAAAACTGAGACTCGTACTTTCACTCGCTTTGTTGAATTTGCTTCTTTTTTATTTTTTTTAATCTTTTCTCTGACGGCGGTTTCACCACACCACATGATAATAAAAAAATATCTTAAGGGAACATAGTCCTGAGATGAAAAAGATTCTATGTCCTACTTCAAGATGTGTGCCAAATTTTATCCAAATCCAAACCCGTAAAACGTGAATAATAATAATAATAAATAAAAAATATTTAAAAATGTAACAGACATGTGTATATAAAGGAAATAATAATAAATCATTTATTCACTTGAAATATGGTGGCACAGATTTTAAATACAATAATCGTTCTTCACATTCCGCCTCATATTCAGCATGCAATTTTTTGTATAGTTATATGGGCATGGGATATAAATTATTTATAATTTTATATGTTAATTACGTTTAAAATACTATAATAAATTAATCTTTCGAATACCGTAATTAGAGAAACAATAGAAAGACAATGAGAGATCGAACGCTTGGGGTTTAATGAATTAAATTAAAAATGTCAAAACAAAAGAGAAACAGAAGTAGTAACAAATATACATACACATAGGTACACACATACGAACTTTCGCCTTTATAATGTTTTTTTCTTTAAGGGTGGAAATCATCCAATGACTTCTCACACTCTGGGCGGAGTGGGAAGGCAGTGTCAGACTTTTACTGACTAAAACCACACCTGTGTCCTTCAGTTGCCCTTTGTGTTCTAGGACTACGGGTTTCCTTTTCAGAAATTCCCCGCGGTCCTACCTTCATAATGGTGTGATTCAAGAGAGTATTCAAGCTTCTTTAGTCAGTATATTTTATTTATTTATCGTCATGGAAGTTACTTTCTATATTTTTTTTATTAGTTTACAAAACACATGCAGCTTTACCTTCTGTGTTTTAGAACTGCATCTTGCAATTTTACTTTACCTGGCAGTAAGCTTGTCGTTTCGGAAAGAATTAAAAGACTTTAGACTTGGGTTAGATAGAGACTATACATAGGCGGTTTGTTGGCTCGGCCACGATTGAATCTGCAGTATGTCTTTACAGATACAGTAAGTACCTATTTTTTTATAATGTCCGTGACACTGACTATCAGTCTGTTTTGTTTTGTTTTGCTTTGTACGATTTTACATTTAACAGCCACTTTAAGTTCCATTACAATGCGTATGTAACATATTCTAATGTTTTTCAGTATATGGCAGCAAATGTATCAAGTCAATCTTCTCGACAAACTTCGTTGAGGTAGTCAACATTACTTACAACAAAATTCTCAGTCTCCATTTTACCGAGATCGCGCCTGTTTCAATGATTCCCCATATTTTTCAGTTGTGTAAACCCTTGACTTTACATCTCAATATCAACTAGGAATCAATTTGCGAATAATTTAAAACCGCAACTGAATTTCACTTGAAAAAATCTTGCCATGAACTCCTACGGTGTTTTGTTTAACTGTGATCTCTTTCAGCTGCTAATTAAAAATGTGAGTTTTAATTGTAATGGTAAATAAAGCACAATATTCGAATTATATATACGAAGACATGACTTAAAGAACTTAGTATCCATACAAAAATATTACATAAATAATTAAAACAGTGATTTAAAAAAAATGGCTAGTCCTAAAAAGTTTTTAATTTTATGTAAATAAGACTATACACAATTGTGAAAAGTTTATGCCATTTTGGCCTTTGTTATCAAGGTCTTTAAATAAAGTATATATTCACTAATCAGCGTATTATCGTAGCTGCATAACATTGTGTGTGTGTGTTGATAAGAACCAAATCTGAAACCTGACAAAAGTCAATATCTCAACTTTACTAAACAAGCTATGTCATATCTTATGCGTCATAACGCATAAGAGAAGCATACTTCTAGATTAAACAATATTTTCGAAAAAAAGAACTAGGTTTTTCACCTAAGCCATTTATAAAAACTTTTTAGAAAAAAAAAATAACCGACTTCACTAAAAAAAACACTAAAAGGATCAAAATAACTTTAATTTCGGAAGTCGGTGTTCCTCGGTATTGTTTGTTTCTTATTTAACACCGACTTCCGAAATTAAAGTTATTTTGATCCTTTTAGTGTTTTTTTTTAGTGAAGTCGGTTATTTTTTTTTTCTAAAAAGTTTTTATTTCACACTTTTTAGTTGCGATACACTTATAACCAGAGTGCCTATTTCTCATGACAATTCCAATTAACCCAAATACTGCTAGGTTACATTGTTTTATTATAAAGTTCCTGTGTCTACCTTCCTCCTTCCAGCTCCATCATCAGATCAGTTCGATAGTACCTTATAGCCAAAGAGCATCTCACGACAATTCTAATGAGCCCAAACACGGCTAGGATACATTGATTAATTACGGAGTTCCTGTGCCTACCTTCCGGCTCCACCATCAGATCAGTTCGATAGTACCTTATAGCCAAAGTGCATCTCATGACAATTCTAATAAGTCCAAACACGGCTAGGTTACATTGATTAATTACGGAGTTCCAGTGCCTACCTTCCGGCTCCATCATCATCATCAGATCACTTCGATGATACCATTTTCAACGTAACTATTCAGAATCATTCATTTATTTGTTTTGTCATAGTCGCTTAACTATATCTTCACTGTGATATCTATTTGAGTATGAAGTTTCGTTGACCATTTCTGGTCTTCTTCATCAGTTCCACTTCATCAAATGTTACTTTTTGACTGTAAATGCTTAAGTTCTTGATGAAAATACTAAAATTACCATAGGGTTGCCTATAATTTTTGAGGAGTTCCCTCGATTCCTCATGGATTCCATCATCAGAACTGGATTTTGAAAAAAATGGGACCAATCTGGAAGCATATCCTATAGAGGGAAAAAAATTTTGCAAATCGGTCCATAAACGACGGAGTTCTGAGGTAACAAACATAAAAAAAAAAAAAAATGATGATAAAAAAAAAAAAAAATACAACCGAATTGATAACCTCCTCCTTTTTTTTGAAGTCGGTTAAAAACCACAAAATAAAAATGGTGGCAATCTACGAACGACGATGGTCAAAAACGGAAACCTTATTGACGTCAATTTTTCGTTAACAGTTTTTAAGCTTTGCATGTCAATTGCAAAGCTTTACAAAAATCTTTTTTCCCGTTGCAACCTCCGTTCGGCCTCCTCTCTAAGTGAGGGAATGGACCGTAACTCTATGCGGGCCTAGTGCGGATTGGTGGATGTCACATGTCTTCGAATTTTTGGTTCTATGACATACCAGTTTTCTCACGATGTTTTTCTTCAACATTTCGAGACCAGTGGTGATGAAATAAATTTCGCGAATTCCCAGCCTGGGTTTGATCCCACGACGTACTTACAATTCGTAACTCGAGACAACTGAACCTCGCCACTGCTCAAGCCTATGATACTCAGCAATATCTATAATAAACACGAGCCTATCCATATTAATAATAAAAAAAAAATTGTTTACATAGCTTTGCCCAAGAATTGAACTTTATATACCTAATTATGTAGAAATTGTTGCAATAAATACGTTGTTAAAACAGATTATGACTCTCGTAAATATAAGAAATTATTATGAGTTGAGATACTTAGGTCATTACACCTTGAGTTATTGTTAATGCTTCTAACTGTTAATGCGTTGTCTTTTTTCCTATTTGCTCTTCCATTATTATAATATAATATTTATTATTTTCCTTATGGAGGATTTTATTAATATTTACGAGCGACTACATTAATAGGTCATGTTATCTGTATGTCACCGCTATTACGAGTTATTTTACGAAGTGTAATATAAAATATGCTCTACGTAAATAATATGTTTGCGTATAAAATGCTTAGAATTGATTCTATATTTTCAGTTTCCAATGCATTCATTCAGTCCTCTTCAATGGACTACGAAACTTTCTGTGCTAAGAAATACAATATGGTATTATAAATTTAAATTATCGGAATATTAATCAGTTTATTTTCTGTCAACTTGCCCCGCAAGCTATGCAAATGCACACAATTACAATCTGGTGGGATCGCAGTCAAGCACTGGTTTATATCAATAAAAAAAATCTTCATAATGTATGGTGTTGCTTATTATTTCCCTTTCCTTATTGAGACAAATTATAATCTCAGGACTTGTTCCTGTTGCATGCCTTAGTTATTACATTCATCTTATTAAGTTACATTATTGTCATATTAATGTAACACATAGAGCATTTGTTCTACGTAATCGTCGACTTTGCGTAGAGGAGGTATTGACACAGCTTTGACCTGGCTTCGTGTGTACGTCACAGATACGCAAAGTTGAAGCAATACGCCATATAGTTGAAGCGCTACTCCATCCATTTGTAGCGCTATACGCCACATCTATTAATCGAAGCGCTGTTGCTGCGCCACCAATTCGTAGTGCAACGCCACGTACCTATGCTATGTCGTCAAAACACAACGCAGCGGAGACTTAAAGCTACGCGTCGTAAAAATTTTATAGACGCCGGCGCGTTTGAATTTATTTATATAAAAAAGGTGTTAGGATTAAATACACAACATTAACTTTTATTTGTTCTCGTATTAATCTACCTCCTATGACTACACTTTTTTGTACTTATGTAGGTACTTATTTTCTTTTTTTCTGTTACTTGTTACCCGCATCTCAATACGTGGATTCATTAGGCCTGTGGTCGAGTAGTACTTGCTTGTAAGTACTTTTGTATCTTTTTATGACTTCACTGGCTATAAAAACATGCTGGAGAGTGCCAAGTGGGTCACTTTAAAGTACTTGTATTGCACTATATTGGCCAACAGATGTATGTGACTTCTTTGTCAACCTGAAACGTGGATTTCTGAATGCAAATATTTTTTTTTATTGTTGAATTACTTTTGTTTTTTGTAGTCGTCTGTGGAGCATTGACATTTTTATACCTAGTCTTTTTTATGCTATTTAATAAATAATATTACATTTTTGAGACATTTATTTTTTCTTCAGTCTTACATTTAGCGTGAATAACATTTTCCATTGTGTTAAAATATGTTGTTGAGTTTTTGATATAAAAAAATTGCGATTATTTTTTGCGTCAAAGCACGTAACCAACAAGATTTATGTTCAAGTTCTATACTACAATTTATTAAATGACTATATTTACATAGCATTACTATGCTGACACAAGTTAAGTCAAAGTTCAAAAATAAATTCATAGATAGGTTCTCCCTGGTTTCGACTTGGCAGCATCCTGGTTAGTTTTTTCTAACTTAAGTGTTAATTAGAGTCAAGGTAAACTAAAAGAAAAATAGGTAGGTACTACACATGTTATTGATTATCAGAAAAAATGGAATCCAAGATTTTATCTCATTAGTAACAATTTGAAATTCGTTTCGAGATCGTCTATGCATACAACTTGTTTCCACAAGAGGTAATCTAAGATGACGAGTGGTTCAGCAAATAGAATACATACTTCAAATCTTACGAAAGGCCCAAAAAAATGTGTTTAGCCTCCAAACGCTGCGATTCAATACACGTAAAGCAACTGTGTTTGCCTTTTTAGGGTTCCGTAGCCAAATGGCAAAAAACGGAACCCTTATAGATTCGTCATGTGTCTGTCTGTCCGTCCGTATGTCACAGCCACTTTTTTCCGAAACTATAAGAGCTATACGGTTGAAACTTGGTAAGTAGATGTATTCTGTGAACCGCATTAAGATTTTCACAAAAAATAGAAAAAAAAACAATAAATTTTGGGGGTTCCCCATACTTAGAACTGAAACTCAAAATTTTTTTTTTCATCAAACCCATACGTGTGGGGTATCTATGGAAAGGTCTTCAAAAATGATATTGAGGTTTCTAATATTATTTTTTTATATACTGAATAGTTTGCGCGAGAGACACTTCCAAAGTGGTAAAATGTGTGTCCCCCCCCTCCGTAACTTCTAAAATAAGAGAATGATAAAACTAAAAAAAATATATGATGTACATTACCTTATAAACTTCCACCGAAAATTGGTTTGAACGAGATCTAGTAAGTAGTTTTTTTTAATACGTCATACATAAATCGTAAACCGCAATTTACCTTTCAAGTTTGTACGGAACCCTCAGTGCGCGAGTCCGACTCGCACTTGCCCAGTTTTTCTACTGTTCATAAAAATATGCGTCTCTGTACTTTCACTTTCACTAGGTTCTAATAACTTAACGAAGACGTAGCTAACTGATTTCACATCGTGATTTCGAATGTAGAAGAAATCTCCACGTTCAGTGGGAACGTGGAGATTCCGAGTAGTTTCCTTATTAGCAAACTAGCTTCTGCCAGCGGCTTCACCCGCGTCAAAGTAGCTTTTTCATACGAAGTTTGGACAACTGGTTCATCTCCTTAAGGGGTGAATTTTGGAAAATCCTCTCTTAGTGCTCGCCTACGTCATAAAAGGAAACCAAAGTGCAAAATTTCACACTCCCAGTTGCAGTCGTTTCGGCTATGTGTTGTTATGACATTCGGTCAATTTCTCCTTTTATTTAATAATAGATTAATTCTGCGAATTAGAAAAAAAAACCGAATACGTAAGAAATCTTTAGCCATTTCCTTGATCAATGCGGCTTTTAACTAATCGCCTCTAAATGTGATTTGATATTTATACGTCATCCTATTGAATAAGGTGCCTAGAATTGTTTACTATATATGTTATGGGAAAACCAAATTTTAGTACGTCAAAGAGAATGAATAATGACTCCATACTGTATACTTATTCGATTTGATACAAATTGATACCCATAAAAAAATTACAAATGCTAACTCCTTTATTTTTTCTGTTAATTTGTTATATTTTAACGCCTAATATTCCACAACGCCATCTAGTCCCAAACTAAGTCTGATTAGTTACTTGTGATATGAGTACTAGACAACTGATAAAAATATTTACACATTTCTAAATACATACATATCACCTATAGATAAATTACACCCAGACACGACCTCCAGCATAGCAGTCAAGGCCACTAACCACTAGACTAAAAGGCCATTCAAAAAGGACATAGGATATCTTTTATTCCAGGAGCACATATCTTTGGGATAATTTCCAACTCTCACGCGGGTGAAGTTGCAAGCAGAAGCCAGTTGTTTGATTAAAATTCTCAATTAAGCTATATTTTAGCCAGGAAAGAACTTTCTTTATCACATGGTAGACAGTCAATCACTTAAAAATACATGTTCAGATAATAATTACGATGCAATGAACGACATTGAACTCAACAGACACGGATGTAAAAAAAGAAAATGATAAATTTTGACATTTTAGTGCGTAATAGTTGACCATTAAAACTGTTTATAAACATTTCATTGTCGTCAAAACTTTTTTCTTTTAATTATGTTTATGACTCTTCAATTAGTAGGTATTCGTAGTTACCTTGCGTGATCACATCAGAAATGAAGATATCCGAAGAAGAACCATGGTTACTGACACAACCCGAAGTATCGCCAAACTTAAGTGGCAGAACAGATGGCCGATCATCATCGAAGGTATTGGAGTAGCGACCATGTACCGGAAGACGCAGCGTTGGAAGGCCCCCCACAAGGTGGACCGATGACCTAGTGAGGGTGGCGGGAATCCGATGGATACGAACGCACATGACCGGTCGATATGGTGACATTTGGGGAAGGCTTATTCTGTGTGAATGAAAAATTTAAGAACAAAGAATTAAAAATTTAATCACAATTTTGAATCACCCTTTCTTGCATTGAGGACCAAGTTGATAATTTGTCAAACACTAGTGTTATTTAAAAATTCAGCAATTTATCCTACTCGAGTTTGACAGGGTTTTCAATTTCAAATTTTCATTTTAGAAACCAAGTGTAATTTCGTTGGTGTCTTTCCTTCATTCATAAAATTTACAAAAAATAAAACTATAAATCTAGGACATAATACTAGAGTATTTGTTTTTACTTTCCATTAGTAATATAATTCTAATAGTGTTTTTTTTAATTGTTTCAGCTGATCCAAGATGGATTTGGAGTTTCGGAATTTGACGTACACCGTGCAGAGTCGCTTCCCAAGAAGTAAGATCTTAATTTATTTGGTTTCTACTATAGTGTATGGAATCACTGAGCCACCACACCGCACGGCAGTAGCTGAGAAAATGTAAGTTTTAATCATCTCAGGTGTAGCCGTGTAGGTGAAGCAAACACATCTATTTTGAAAGAGATATCACTAAAAAAAGTACCTCCTAAAAAAAACTAATTTGGTCACCTGACGATAATTTTGGACGGAAAAACCAATTTTGTTTTCAATTCTTTGTTAGAACCTAAAGGAATGTAACTAGCTACCATAACAGAGGTCAATACATTCAATACAAAGCATGTCAAGATGTTAAATAATTCCAAAAACTATTTTTTTTTCATTCAAAAAAATCAATAATTTTTTTTATTAAACATCAATAGTGGTCATCGTCATCTATATTGTTGCTCATTTCCATAGGCAGAAGCAGTTTTTAAAATATGACCAGACCTTTCTGTTACACTCTGTAAAGACTGGGTTTGAATTCATTAAGATTTTTTAGCCTATACTTTCCCACAGCTGGGCAAAGGCCTCCCCGAAATTCTTCTAAGTATTTTTCAGGCATTCAGTTGTCTCGCCGCCTCTTTCTAGGTCAGTTTGAAGCTATACTACTTTTATTTTAATATGGTCCTTATTATCAAAATATGAAAAATAGCACTTGAAGATGACTAATGGGTTCAAAGTTAACATAAAGATATCTATGAAAAGACATACGTTTTTAGATCTGAAAGAAGTTGGCGATCGATTCATCAAATACCGTACAGTTCATCTTGTTAAAAATAGAATGAAAGTACTAAATAACTGTGTCGTTGTAACTTACAAAGCATTGTTATTATGTTACTGTACAGTCGATAATGGAGGTTCTAAACGTCATGACTTTATAACGGTTAGTCGTTTTAGAGCAAAAACAGTAGGTTAAGGTTATATTCTATTGTAAAGTCATGGACATTGTTTCATGGTATTTTTAAATATTACTGAAAATAACAGCCTACGGTGTTTTGTCCTGTTTTGAACTCGTTTATATATTGAGTACTTTGTTTTTTTTATTATTATTGATAGGCTCGCGTTTGCCCACTATCTCAACTGATGTTAAGACATAATGTGGTCTACGATGGAGCACGGTTGACTAGAAGTAACCTATTCACTCTTGACTTCAAGGTTTTAGCTATCAGGAAACACTGACTCCGGCAGGGAATTCCACTCTTTAGCTGTACGTATAATTTCCACGCGCGCCTCAAGGAGATGTCAGCAACCGTAGGGGCCCAGCAGGGTCGAAGCCTACTGGGGCCATGGGTGATGCGAAAGAGATCCCCGGGGCCCTGGAAAAACCCGCTCCGCCCAAGAGCGGGGGATTCGGATTGCGGAATCATTAGATGATTTTCCCACCCGGAAAAAAAAGCTGTACGTACAATAAATGTGTTCCCGAAACGTTTTGTACGTATGGGTGGGATGTCCACCATGTACCGGTGTCGTAACACCGTAAGCACGGTAATATTATCTATACAGTATTGTAACTCGGCCGTATCTTTGAAATAAATGCCTACAGCCGCGCGGTACGTAAACATGTGATAGGGCTGCCCGCACTATGGCTGCCCGCCTCCAGTATTTTTAATTACATTTGCCTACTTTGTGTTTTTTTTTTTTTTTTTTTTTAATTGATATAAACCAGTGCTTGACTGCGATCCCACCTGATGGTAAGCAGTGATGCAATCATTGATGGTGAGGCGCACTAGTTTATTAAGAGCCTATTCACTCTAGTCTTGAAGGCACCTAAATTATAGTTGGACGGGAAGACCGCAGCAGGCAAATTGTTCCAGTCCTTCGATGTACGCGGTATAAACGACGAAGCGAAACGCTTAGTCCGGACCGTTGAAGTTTCAACAACGTAAGGGTGGATACTCGCCGTACGTCGGGTTGTCCGATGGTAGAAATGAGATGGCGGAATCAAGTCATGCAATTCCCGCGCACACTCTCCAAAATGCAACCTGTAGAATACCGATAGGCTGGCTACCCTGCGCCTGTGCTCGAGGCTTTGTAGATTGGACTTAACCAAATCTGGATCCCCAATTAGCCTCTTCGCACGCCTTTCCACTGAGTCCAAAGCTGCTAGATGGCATTTTGCAGCACCAGCCCATATGTGACTGCAGTACTCCACACACGATCGGACCTGTGCTTTGTATAACATTAGAAGCTGTCCCGGTGTGAAGTACCATCGGACCTTTGCAAGAACGCCTAGTTTTCTAGCAGCTACCTTGGCTTTGGACTCAATGAACTGCCCAAAATTTAGGTCAGAGGTAATTTCAACTCCCAAGAGCTGAAGGCGGTCGGTGCACTCCAAGGATACATTCCGAAAAGCAGGAGCCAAGGTGAACGGGCTCCTTTTGGCGGTGAACAGACACGCTTGTGTTTTGGTGGCGTTGAATTCTACCAGATTGGTTTCGCCCCACTTGGAGACTGCCTGAAGTGAGACATTCGTACGCTCTACCATAGCCTCTCGTTCGGACCGGATTAGTTCCTTACTAGCCCGAGTACCTGGAAGGTATCTCTCTACAACTGTGCTATCATCTGCATACCCATATATACCGGGCATCAGCAGATCGTTAATATGCAGCAGAAAAAGAGTTGCAGAGAGAACTGACCCCTGAGGAACTCCGGCATTAGTGGTCATGGGCTCTGATGAGCATCCATCGACAACAACTCGGAGAGACCGTTCACTCAGGAAGTCTTTTACCCAGTTAATCAGACCAGGGGAAATGCCGTACGCTGGAAGCTTACTCAGAAGGCTGGCGTGCCATACCCTGTCGAAGGCCTTCGAGACGTCTAAGGAGACAGCAATCGCTTCTCCATTCTTCTCGAGGGCCTCGCCCCACATGTGAGTGGTATACACTAGTAGGTCCCCAGTAGACCGATTGTGGCGAAACCCGTACTGTCGGTCACTGAGGAGATCGTTACCTTCCAGGTATGCCATGAGGCGCGAGTTCAATACACGCTCCATAATCTTGCAGAGTATGGAGGTTATTGAAATCGGCCGATAGTTGGCAGGATCGGTACGACTGCCCTTTTTGGGCACGGGTTGCACGTTGGCAAGCTTCCAGGACTTGGGCACTATACCAGTCCTAAATGAGAGGCGGTACAAGCGCGTCAATACAGGAGACAACTCGGGCGCACATGCCTTGAGAACTATTGCTGGTATACCATCTGGTCCACTAGCTTTATTCACGTCTAGACGACACAGTGCTCTCAAAACTTCTTTATTTCTTATGCGAACCTCAGGCATCGAGGTGTTGCAGTGAGGTAGAGTCGGTGGAGTAGCACTGCTAGTATCAAGACGAGAATTATGGGCGAAGAGAGATGCAAAGAGACCAGCTTTCTCTCTCGCCGAGTGAGCCAGTGTTCCATCAGGTTTAACCAGCGGAGGCAATGTGGGCCTACAGAAGTTCGCTTCGACCGACTTGGCAAGGGACCAGAATGCTCTGCTTCCGGATGGCTGTGCAGAGAGCTTTGTGCCAATGTGGGTAATTCGGTCGAACCGAGCCTTCTTCAGTGCTTTTTTGTAGGACTTGGCAGCACGGTTGAAAGCTCTCTTCTTTGAGCTCAAATCCAGAGCTTTGCGGTCACGAGCGTCAACCCAGGCGAGAAACGCCGAATGCTTACGCTCTTCAGCTTGAACGCAATCGGCGTTGAACCATGGGTGAGCTGAGCCTCCGATGGGTACGACACCATAAGGGATGAAAAACTCCATAGCTTGACGTATCACATCGGATATAGCATCCGCACAGCTTGACGGACTCTCAGAAGAGAAGCAGACCTGCTGCCAAGGATAAGATGCAAAGAAATGCCGCATCTCATCCCAATCTGCTGACCTGTAACGCCACATTCGCCGTTCACCGCGTGAGTCGCAGTCAGGTGGGGATGGGGTGTGGGGTGGGGGTGGGTTTCCATTTAGTATTGTGATTGTAAATATACTTTTTTTTATATAAACAAATAAAATACTTTGTGAATTGAATAGGAAGTGTTCAATATTTGCGACCGAAAAATATTTGCGCCTCGACTGAGACGTACCTACGAAATGCTTTATTATTAAATTTTAAAGTACAAAAATCCGCATTCTAAAGCTTAATTAAAAATTGTTTTGGGAAACATGGACAAGGTGGAGAAAAAGGAATATCTTTTACTTGGTTATAGGTCCCTGCAGCTACTTTACAATTTATATGTTTGGTTTTAAATGAAGAATTCATGCAACCAAAAACAGCACAATATATCCTACTCGTCATATTAAATATATAAATATGTACTCGAATTTATTTTTATTGAAAAAATCGCGCGGCACAGACGCGACTGTCTGCATCCCGAGCGCACCTCGAGATCGAGGCGCGTAGGTATAGCTCGCGTTTCGTCCGTTTGTATGAAGTTGGAATACTGTATAGATAATGTTACCGTGCCGTAAGTCTAGTGGTGTATTTTAGCAGTATGAGGGAGAGTGGGGGTGTGATGGGGACGTTTCGCTATCTCTTTTGTACACACATAACCTAATGGCGGGGACGTCACATTTCAGTGTCTGTATTCCTATTCTGTTCCTTGACTATTTCCCCTTCCATGAGAGTTAAACTTACGCATTTGAAAATTTCTTTCAATTTGTGTTTTTGAATAGAGTTACTTTTTGATACAAATAACAAAAAAAAAATGTTTCAACTACCCAAACACAATTATCTACTTGAGTAGTTATATAACTGTAATTCATTCTTGGACATCCCTCCAAATTTGTGAAACTACTTATGTAGTTTAACGTCGAACTCAGTGTCTAAAAAGTTTTAATTAAAAGATTCAACAAAATTGATCATAGTCTTTTAATGACATCATTAAGTTGAAGTATGTATAAATCATGGTTTCTAATTTCCTTATGAAACAATAGGGTTAAAATTACCTAACCTGCTATGAATTTGTTATAAATTATTTTGAAACCAGTTTTCACGATGAGATTTATGGCACGATGATTTATGTATTTTCTGTGAATATTAATTTTGTAGAGAGAAATATTATTTT
Source organism: Mythimna impura (assembly GCA_905147345.3). Taxonomy (NCBI): domain Eukaryota; kingdom Metazoa; phylum Arthropoda; class Insecta; order Lepidoptera; family Noctuidae; genus Mythimna; species Mythimna impura. The sequence continues at coordinate 11,502,785 of LR990357.1, read as the reverse complement.
GAGTTTTTTTTGTCACATTTAATGGGTATTTAAAGTATCTATGATTATAAAATCGACGCGTAAACACCAAAAAGTAATTATCTATAATGATATACCTACTATAAAATCATCGCAGTTATATCCTGATCCAATTCGCAATAAGCGTCTTGATAATAATTTAATAATATCGATTAATACAGGTTGAATCGGAAACTAAAAAATACCGCGGTCATCTTTTATACTTTAAATACTGCTTCTGCCCATAGAGTGACCAACTGTCTTGGAGTCATTTCTGAAAAATTGGGCTTCAGATTCAGACACTAATTTTGATCAGTTGATGATAACTTTGTACGAAAAGTCATTCACAGTCATGGGTAATCCAATGACTTCTCCTGCTCCAATGACATCTCTTTGAGGCGCGCGTAGAACACTACGCCCCGTCGACGACTCGAGCTTTTGGGAATTGATTAAGCTGTTCATTTCTATGGGCAGCAGTATTTCCACCCAGTTCTGCCACAACCTGTACATGCAAACGTAATTGATTAATAAATCTCGCATAGCGAGTCAATTTGTCAGTTCTGTCAAAATGGATTCATAATTTTAGTCGTGAATACTAACTAATAGTCGTTATTAACTAATAGCCTATTAGCACGGGTCTCGAACCTACCGATTTTTTGGTATTTATACCGATATGGGCTCTGTTCTACCGAAATACCGAAATATAACGATATTTCTACGATTTCAGAGTATATAATAATATGGAAATTCTCCCGAATTTTCTACCGATTTTACACTTATGTTTAATGTTACGGGAAAGCCCTCAAATAGTAAGTAGGTATCGATGGACCTAGTGCAGAATATTCCATATATTTTGGGGAATACCCTTATGTCCTACAACTCAATGTTTCTAAGGGGCTTCTCGCTCGGGAATTTACCTGTCTAGTCTATTTAAACAGAAATTCGGTTTTATTTTTTTCATTAATTTTAACTTTTGGAGTGTCAGTTGACAGATGAAAACCATAGACACTCTCCATCTTAGTTGGATCGCATTTTTAAATATGATTGTTATAAATTAGTATTTAGATGTTTTTTCAATAAATAAACGAATTTGATTGAATATTGTATTTTTTTTTTGTCAAATACCGATTTTGAATACAAATATCCCGATTAGCTGGCAAGTCTACCGATCTCGCTCTATGACGTTCGAGACCACTGCCTATTAGTTAGTATTCACGACTAAAATTCTGAATGCATTTTGATGAAATCTTTTATCCAGATTTCATTCATCCAGAAAATTTATGTGTAACATGTTGAAAAAATAAAAACGCGGATTCATTTTCGTGTCTACCTTGTTTGCTATTATGGAATAGGGTTTTACCATTTTGGTTTTATGTTTTGACTATTGATCTAGTGTCCAACTGAAATAATACAGCCTACATATTACAACTCATATACAGGTAAAAAAATCATGTAGCTAAAAGATAGCTCAAATAATAAAAAAACCTACATTCAAGTTCTATCATGACGTCGTCCTCTTGCTTCAGACGCCCTCTTGCGTGCTCTTATGTTTTATAAAACATTTTAATACGTAAGTATCAATAATTCATAATTTTGAGTGATCCTTTCTAATTATCTAAATAAGATTATATTTAGTTGAAGATTAGGTATATGAAGATACGTAGTCTGAACGGGTTTTCTAATATAATATTAAGTATAAATTATTATAAGATTAGGTGAGCTGAACTAAACATGAAATGAATTGAAGAAACAAGACGTGGCACTTGTTTCTATGATAAATTAATGATATAAGAATTCATAATAGAATATATTTTATTTGGCACACAACACAACGGCAAAAATAAAAAAGAAGCAGTATTCAGAATGATACAATACAATAGATGATCAAACGAACTTACCTGTGATGTTCGATCATTATTATACGTAGCTTCGTTCGAAGACATATTATATTTAACCATGCAGCTTCCGAGCATGCTAGGCGGACCAATCGCAGCTTTTCAGAGCCTAAAAGCAAAAACAAAACGCACCGTATCCGAGCGAGTATCTGTCAGTAACGTCAAATGTCATTCTTTCAGAGTTAGAGATAAATCTTAAGTTTTGCTGGGTAGGGTAGGGAGGGTTCCCTATGTCTTCGAACGAAGCTACGTATAATAATGATCGAACATCACAGGTAAGTTCGTTTGATCATCTATTATACTGCAAGCTTCGTTCGAAGACATATTATATTTAACCATGCAGATGTTAAGAGTCAACTTAAAGCAAAATTAAGATTTTTAATATCAAACAAATATATTTCAGGAACCAAAATCTCTTAGGCACTTATTAGGCTCTTAATATAATGGTAATATGAGACAATCAGTCTTTTTGTCATACTTATACATTTTATATTATATAAGTATATATGTCGATATTTTTTATAATTATTTTAAACATATTAAGGCATTTATAAGCAAATATTTTGTTCAGCATTAAGCACAGCATGAGCAAATTCAGATGAATTGTTGGAAATAGGTATATTATAAAATTTTGCAAAAGTTGAAGAACTGTTTGTTCAGCCGTTTGCCTAATTACATCTAATGATACTCCCCTAGCTTTAGCAGTCGATATAGATGCATGTCTTGTACTATGCCCTGAAAAAACGCTAATATCTATGCCACACATAGAGAAAGTATATATCTAAATATATTTTATTATTATTATGGTTTTTTAGGCAATTTTTCTCAGGCTAGTACCTGGTGTTCTTTTAGAATCTCACGGGATTATCCATCTACTAATGGTAGACGAAGAAATTGGCTTGTGTGGGTTATTCAAAGAAAGTATTAAATGAGTATTATCTTCCCTAATACTCTTGAGTGTATCTAATGTAATAAAATAAAGTAGTGTAAGGGCAGATTTCAGGTTTTGCCGTGCATTTTCGTTACAGAAAATGGCTCTATTTTTGTATGTTACTAAAAACAATAAAAATAATAAAATAAAAACTAAAATAAAGGTAAATAAGAGGTTCGGTCCGCTGCAACCAGAACCAGATGTTTTTATAGTGTCTAGGATTGAAATGTTTACACCGGTTTCATTAACTATAACATTGGGTATTTTTATAAATGATAAATCTGTGCTACTTGGGCTCTGCTAAGTGCAAACAAATTCACTAACTTTATAGACAATTTGATTTTTATAGAAACCTTAACATAATCTCTGGATGTGATCATTACCACCAATTTATGAGTCTATTAATTTATTAATTGATATAGACTGTGTGAATAAGTGAGATCCTATAAGTAACATTGAATTGAGGCATTATTTGGAAGGTAACCTAATGTAACCTCTATGGCTGATGGAAGAACATCATGTCAATATTCTGGAAATTAGTGTAAGGAGGTGTGTAAGATGACACTCTTTAAAAGAGGAATGCAATAGTTTTTTATTGAGTAGGTACCTATAAAGACTAACAGCTTGAAAAAACTAACATTGTTTTCAATGGTGGACAAGCTTGTGAAGGTCAATATGACATCACCTTTTCATTTTGATTTTTGTAGCCTCCCCAATATTGGGCTAAATGGAGGAAAGAACACATAAAAGAAATAAATTATCATGTCCAAGGGCAGTAAAAAACATCTAATTAAATGTATTTTGAATCTGGTTTCCAGGAAACACAGGCATCACATTTATGCATTACTTGTAGAAGGGAAAGATCAATCAGTTTGACCAAACTGAGACACAATATACCTACTAAAATGTAGAGATATTCTGTTCCCACTCTATGTTAGATGTATGAGATTGTTAATTGGTCTCTTTGTTGTCTTTTGAATCCATATATGAAGCAAATAGACAAATCTAATTATTTTCACACCATTGCTCCATATTTCTGGCTATATTATTTAATTGTTGATACCGTATTCCTCCCATTCGGTTTAAATAAGATACAGCAAACTATTATCAAACTCACACAAAATGTGTAAGTGCTCATGTTTAACAAAATAGTATTTTTAAAGGTAAAAAATGTGAAGCAGTTCTAAATAATTTATGTGATAATTATAATTTTTTATCCTTTTTCCAGAACCCATAGACTTCTATTATCACTACAATTGCGCCCCCCCCCCCCCAGTTCTTGTTGCATCATTGCAGGTCTGGTTTGATGATTGGATGAATTTTTATTTTGAATCTTAGTTGCCTTTACTTATAACTAAGTATTTATGTTCTAATTTTAGTATAGAGCCAACCAACAACAAATGTTGTTGCAACAAAATAATGCAACAGTTGATGTACATATTAAGTGAGTAATCTCTCATAAGCTAAGAAACTTGTTTCTGTAAATATTTTTAAGGGATTTACAGAAACAACATTTTTTGTATGTGACATCAGTCATTGTATAAGTGTCATATATAAAATCTAAATAATTAACATGATTGGGATGGCGTATTTTGTAAAAAGGAGTAATTGTTCCTTGAATATTTTTCAACCTTTTATTATATAATAGTAGGCTAGTATGAATAGTGTAGTGTGTATAGTAGTAGACTATATAGTCTGAACCAATACACAAAAGGTCATCAAGATGATGTACATACTGATTTGTGAACTTTTGATCATAGATATACATGTAACTACCACTATCAAAAATGCATAATGTGCAAAACAAATCCCATATGGGACAGCAATAGACTCTTTTTAAATGATCATAATGAAATAATAGGTATCTCCTGTGATCTGGATTCAATTTTTGCCATAAGATCTCCTGGGTACACTAGAGCCACCGCAGTGATCTTACATCTTATAAATTTGGATGTGTGAATCAATTTGTTCAGGGGTTTAAAGGTTTCAATAAACCTCCCTTCTCCATCCCTGTTGGGAAACCAAAAAATATCTTGGATATAAGTTGATTCCCACACGGTTTCCATGGGGAATTTGTGCTCAATGGCAATAAATTATGAATGGTTTTATACATAAATATGCATTCATCTTGGCCCCTGATCTTGAAGATCCTGATTGATCACTTGTAAAACCATTTTGTTTTGAACCGTTGAATTTTGGTTGATAAGTTATGGAAGAAAAAATGCACTTACCGAACATCCACTGATGTGCTTCAAAATTGGGGCATTACCACAAATCCTCTATCAATGAGGTAGGGAATGGGCTAATCTGTAAGCCTGACTAACCTCTAGTTTCAACCATGAGCCTGTGGTGGAACTTTTTGTGTTCTAGCATACACTGGATGTGTTGCGAGAATTGCTTGGTTATAGTTTAATATGAGGACTGCAGTTACTTTCGTCCAGGCCTAGGTATTATTCTTTGCTGGTTGTACCAAGATGGACCATTCCCGTTTCCCAGACGGGTTACAGTTGAAGATTAGGCTGGCTTCATAATAAGCTTGCCGCTTCTGTGGCATGTCTTTAGGACTTTAAATGTTCTCTGTTGAAGTATTCCCATGCAGGTAGTCGTCTCTATCAACATCTTTGACAATATCTTTGTTTATGTGAAGTGCAAATCTATTAAAACTCTTCCAGTATCAATCAACTGGGAAAATTAGTTTCAGCCTATTTATGCCATCATTGCTGAGAAGCTTAGATAGGGTCTAGTGATTCCCAATCCCAACTGATTCTGTTCTGATTTAATCTTTTTGTATCAGTATATTCTTGTATTATCAATGAATTACTGACTGAGGCAATAATCTCTATATTATTTTAAACAGTTATTACACACATTTTTATCTAGTTTTTGTTCATATTCCTTGAGTATTTCCAAAAATGGTATTCTAGATGTGGGTTAAGTCATTCATTAAGTCAGGCCATTAAATCATTTGGTTTTGTAAATATAAATACTGTAATACTCTGAATACTTCAGGAAATATAGTAACTGGTTCAACGACTAGCTCAGATGCTAGTTCAGGAAATGTTATATACTCAAGTCTGTAACAGTTGGGGTTGTGCCTGTTGGAGCCGATGATGATACAACAGATATCTAGTTTAATGTCCATTTCTTGAGGATCATCCTAAAAACAAGGTCTAAAAACCTAAAAATATTGACCCTGTTATGGTACCAAAGTGTACCTAGGCAAAGCCTTTCTGCTTTTATCAAAAGGTAATGACCATTGTGCATTCATCTCGTAAACACCACGAGTAAGCGGATCACGTCAATGCATCTCGTACATCACCCGTGTCCATGTACCAAAAGGTAAAGATCATCGTGTGTTCATCTCGTAAACACCACGAGTCAGCGGATCGCGCCAATGTATCTCGTACATCACTCGCGTCCATAGGTACAATATTCAAAATCCATTTCACTTGCACTGTAGATATAATGTACTATAGATAACTTTCCTGACGAAGCTTTTCAGGTTACCCCAAAGGTGTGGGGAAAAAAACAACCACGTATGTTTATCTCGTAAACATCCCGAGTCAGCTGAACGCGTCAATGCATCACGTGCACAACCCGCGTCAATAGGTATATTCATATTTCGAAACCCATTTGATTTACAGTCTTACACTGTTTAATGTACCATGGCAAAGCCTTTAAAGTTATGGAACAAGGAAACAAGCTCGTGTGTTCATCTCGTAAACACCCCGAGAAGTTTGATCGTGTCAATGCATACAATTATTTGGGTTAAGTACGTGAAACTCTTACTTCACTGAATAATCTAATAGATAAATCTATTACTTCACCTGGAATCAAAGAACTAAATAGAGATAGGACAGGTGACGTACTATGTTATCGTCGTTTCATCCTTTTTTCAAACTTTTCATCATATGAAGATAGTATTTCATATCTTTTCGTTCTGGCATACTTCATTACAAATTATACAAGCACTATGCTCTTATTTAATCACTTAAATTGGTAAAAAAGCAAATAAAACACAACGTAAAACGTATTGGTTGCCGCGCAAACGTATGGAATGACATTTGACGTTACTGACAGATACTCGCTCGGATACGGTGCGTTTTGTTTTTGCTTTTAGGCTCTGAAAAGCTGCGATTGGTCCGCCTAGCATGCTCGGAAGCTGCATGGTTAAATATAATATGTCTTCGAACGAAGCTTGCAGTATAATTGTGCTTGCATGCCCGATCTGTAAGGGTTACCAGCTCAGTAATTGCTGGGTGTTAGACACCCAGCGCTGGTTTTCAGCTGGCATCCCGCAGTAGTGCATGGACAAGGGTAAATAAACTATTTATGTATACTAGCAGTCCCGGTAGAATTAATCCTACCCGAAAAATGGCTTATCACATACAGCAGACTCTCGCCGTCATCATCAGGTCATCGGTTCACGATGTGGAAGGCTTTCCAAATAGGTTCTAAATGCAATAAAATAGCTTATGGTCTGAAGGACCTATATAAAAAAATAATTATTTAAATTGGTTCTCATATAACTCGTACCTTATGTATGATCGCGGGGATTTTCCGAAAAGGAAACCCGTGGTCCTAGAACGCAAAGGGCTACTGAAGAACACAGGTGTGGTTGTATTCAGTAAAATCTGACACGAAGAGAGCGAGACATGTCATTGGTTCAAGATTACTGACCTTAAAAAAACCTTATGGATGATCCTTTATAATCATGACGTTTCAAAGCTAGATAACGTTTAAATATAGTTTTTAAAACTGTATCAAGAGATTCTGTGTGAGGTGTTTTTGCCCTAGTAACCTAATTTATTAAAAAAATATTGTTAAAAATATTTATTTTCAAGGAACTGTTATCAAACGCACTAGTTCGTGGGTGCACCACTGATATTTGCCACAGTGGTCATAAAGCATAATGTTTTGATAACCCAATAAGTGAACCCTGACGCTGATTTCCGATTGGTACTTGTGAACTTGAAAGATAAAGATATTTTGAGGAAACTTGTGTTTATGTAAATAATCTAATTTTGCAAGGAAACACGACATACCAAATAACATTAAGACTATCAGTATACCTCGAAGGGCATTTATTTAAATAGAGATTAGATTGCGGGATTTTTCGAAAGAGTTAGGCCTACTGTTCACGGACGCGTAGCTTCAGTGGCAACGTCGTACCAATCGTGTCGTTGCAGCTTCGTTGACAGAATTTTATAGTTTTGTATGTAAGCTGTGAGCAGGCTGCAGGCGTATACCAAGCGTGGGTATAATGACGAATACGCGTCCGTGGATAGTAGGCCTTACTGCGGCGCGATGGGTTTAAGTCAGTTAAAGCTGTCAGGTAAAGTTTTGCTGGCAAGGTTTAAGTCAGGTAAAGTTATGCTGGCAATTATTATTTTTTATCAGTTTCAATAAGTTGTCGTACGGTGTCAATATTCGAGTCTGTAACCGCAGTCATAGGTCGACCTTCACATACCTTGTCATAGGGATGATCACGCGCGAAATATCGATTGATTTACATATTCTATGTACATTCTGAAGAACATATAATATTTCTAAAGATCAAAGCCGTTTGAAAGGAGTAGAGAAAGCAAGGGCAAAAGTACCTATTAGTCATATGAAAATATCATATGTTGATAATGTTATATGAATCTATAGTAAATATATATTTTTTTATCTATTAACCCAGCCGTTACCAACGAGTAGGCATCAGAAAACCTTAAAGTCTAACGCTCTCTCTCGTCCCACCCAGCGCGGGAGAAGTTATTTGATGATTCCCTCAAAAAAAGGGACATAAGATAGAAAGGTCGCTAATAATAGACCCACATTTTGACGTTTGTAGGAAAAGTCGAAAGAATTCGGACGGTTAAAATATAACAAAGTATCGGCAAAATGCAGGTTATTTTTGTTACACGTAATACATCGATGGCATTGTAATTCTAATGTTTGCATATTTTATAGAATCGTGAATAAAAACCGTGAAGTTATCAAGTTGCCTACTCGTAATCGGTCACAGTTGATTAAAATAGTTAAAAGTTGCCTATTATTGAATCATTCTCGAATAAACTTAATTGTAGGTATATTAGCAAAATATCACACGAGAGTTCAAGTAGGCCTTTTTCACTTTAAAAATATTTTAATTAAAAGATTTTTAAAGCGGTAAAAAATAATAAAATATGATGTAATTTTTTCCGATTTCCGAGTTAAAAGGTGCCTATAATTGAATCTTCTCGAATACAATTAATTGCAGGTATATTAGCAAGTAATGAAGTCATTTCTTTTATCATTTTAAAAATATTTGAATCAAAAGATTTTTAAAGCGGAAAAATTGAATATATGTATTTTTTTCAGATTTCCGAATTAGAACTTAAAGTATTTGTCAAACTCTATTTTTTCATGAAAATCTTTCAAACTTGTCTTTAAAGTAGCTTTTGACACGTCCTTAATTATAGATAGAGAGTTTTTGGCGGGATTTCTTCGAGTGAGGTTCAGTGGCTGTTTTAATTATTCACAAATTGATTCCTAGTAGATATAGGATATTGTGATGTAAAATTGGTGTAGTTTTGTATCTCAAGTGTTTGCGCAACTGGAATATTATGTGGAATCATTGAAATAGGCGCGATCTCGGTAAAATGGAGCTGAGAATTTTATTGTAGTTTTTGCTGCCTCAGTGAAGTTTGCTGAGAAGGCTGAATCGATACATTTGCTGCCAAATACTTCCAAAACATTAGAATGTGTTACACCCGCATTCTAATGTAAAAGAAAAAGAAACAATGGAAGACTTATTACGCAAGAAAACATGGACGAAAGACTAGGCGGTATGGTCGAACGACTATAGCCTTCCCTAAGGGGTAAACAGAAAAAATAATAATTATAGATATTCTATTCAGAAACTGGCTTTGAATGTTTATAATTCAAAATTAAAGATTATCACGGAAAACAAAATCAAAGATATATGTAGGTAAGTTTTCCTCAATACAAACAAAACCGTAATCAAGCAATTATGAATTTCATACTTTGTTTTGTATTTACGTAGTTGGCTCATTTTTTTATTTATCTTGTTTTTATCATAGTATAGATAAGCCATCTATGAAATCGTGCAGGTTGCTTATAATTAAATAATTTGTTTCCGAATGGTTCGTCCCCATTGGAATGTCGATTCGGAGTCGTAAAAAGATTATAACTTTTTCAATCATTCCAACTAATTCGATCCTCTTAAAAAACACAGTTTTTGCTATTTCAATTATAATTGGAATAAAAGCAATAACGTTTTTTAACTGTTTTGTTCTGTTTTCTGTAATTATAGAATATATTAATCTAGCAGAACTATGTGTACCTACCTAGTGGTTTCAGATTAATTTTAAAATACTAGTCGATATCCGCATCAGGATTATTAATTTTATTTTTAGATTTTTTATTTCCAAGTTCTAATGAAGCTCGCTTGTTTATTGTTTTTATTTTTTATTAAATTTGCATGAAATAATTGATATTTTATTCCCATTGCTTATTTAAAGAGAACTTAGTACGCTTATTCCGTTGCTTCAAGTTGACTTGAAGTTGAAATTACCCGAGGTTTTTCCCGATGGGATGAGAGGAAGTGTGGTTGCATATCGTGGGACAAATGACGAATTGATAAGGAGTTCGCCGGATCCCAAATAGCTTTTTTATGACCTAAGCAACATAATTATTACCAATTCAGATTAGATGTTGGCAGGCAGTCATCATTACCCTAGGCGTTACGTAAAAAGAATAAAAAATCGTTATTGGTATTTTTTTTTTCGATGGGAAATCATCAACAATCAATGACTTCTCTCGCCCTTAGGCGGAACGGGAGGGCGTGTCAGACTTTTACTGACTAAAACCAACTCCTATGTTCCTTCGCTGCCTTGCATTCCAGGGCCCCAGGTTTTCCTTTCAGAAGCGAACCCATGGCAACAGTAGGCTTCGACCCTGCTGGGCCCCTACGGTTTTGCTGACATTTCAATGAGGCGCGCGTGGAACACTACGCGCCGTCGACGACTTGGGTTCGGTTCGATCGTTATTGGTATGAGAAGATACCAAAAACAATCTTAAATTATTTAAAAATACGAGTCAATCATAATTCATTTTTATATTGTTTTATTTCTAATGCAATCAAAGATTTTGTTTCTGAGGTATAAATAAAGTTAAACCGCCAGGCATTTTCCAGACCCTGCTGTAGAATCCATTTATAAATATCAATAAATTGTATTTTTGGTGTGATATTATAATTGATTGCAATGTGAAACGAGTTTTGGAATCAATAAAATATAATAATCCGATCCGTTTACAATACTAAAAATAGCAAAGTAACAAAATTATCAAAAAAAAAAATACACATAAAATGAAGATTATCTTTTACACGTAAATTATTTTATAATTTATGTACACACAAATATACAGAAGAAAATATATTATTACAAAAATTTGTACAAAGGTACTGCTTTTTTCAAAAAAAAAAATTTCTTCCAGCAGACCTGCGAAAGGAGAGATTAGAAAAGATGTAGACAATAGTGTGTAGAAATAAGAGTTTGTGAAATCTTAAATTAAACTAATAAATACTTATATAACTATAATTATATACCTTAAACTAAAAATAAAAACATAATATTTATACACATGAGTTTACATGTGGATGGATGGAGAGGGAGAGGGAGACCAAAGAAAAGATGGATGGATTGTGTGAAGACTGATATGAAAGAAATGGAAGTTAGTGATAGCATGACGAGTGACAGGGCAGAATGGAAGAAAAAAACGTGTTGCGCCGACCCCAAATAACACGGGACAAGGGCAGGAAGATGATGATGATATATGATTATCACACAAGAGAGGAAAGATAGAGCTCTTTTACATGGATCTTATAGAGTGAAATAATTTTCAAATCACGAATGCTAGGCGGAAGAGAGTTCCACAACCTTATTGCATGGACAGAGAAAGAGTAGGAGTAGTAGCTAGATTTTTGAGAGGGGATTAAAGAAAGGTTCTTAGGTGTGATCTGCACGGTGCGTCGCTAGGGCGTGCTTAAGAAAATCGGTCGCGTAGGTAGGAGGGATACGATGGGTTGTGTAGGATGTTGAAAAGGAGACATAAAATCCGAGTGTTCCTGCGAAGACGGATAGGGAGCCACTTGAGTTCCTTGCGAAGATGAAAGACATGATCATACTTTCGTAGACCAAAACAAATCGAATGCATAAGTTTTGCAGTCGCTCAAGCTTGTTTAATAGCTCCTCAGTAGCATCCAGGTAGCAGGCGTTGGCATAATCTATAATCGGCTGAATAAGTGTTTGGGCCAAACAGATTTTCGTTTTCAAAGGCAAAAGACCCTGGAGGCATTTGAGTGAATGAAAGGAGAAATTTACCTTCTGACTGACCTCATTGACCTCGAAAAATTGGATTCAATAATGACACCCAGATCTTTTGCAGTTTCGGTGTAGGTACTTAGTCAATACAGACACCATCGAGAACTAAGGCTGCAGAGAAGAAACTACAGCCTTATTGCGAACGAATCTACTGCCTATGATCATTTATTATGAAATGATATCATATATTTCAGAAACAAATACTTCTGAAATATATGATATATCTAAGAATTTAAAGTTGCTTGGTAAAGTTGATTATGATGGATAATATAAACGATTTAAACAATGTCATTATCAACTTATTAACAGATAACAGGTATTTCATAGGTGTTAATTAACACTTGCTACTATGCTTTCACTATCTGTACAGATGTTTGTCAGTGGGCCCTAATCTAATCATTTAATATCAATAAGTACCTACATATTTTCTCCACGAAGACTTTCACATTATAACTGTAACTAGCCTTATATCTAAGCCTATATTAATCCCACTGCTGGGACTGGCCTCTCTAAGAGAAGGAATGGGCCATTATCCACCATACAGGCCCAGTGCGGTTTGGTGGATGTCATATTATGTCTTTGAATTTTTGGTTCTAATATAACATCTTGAGAAAACCGGTAAGGTTTTCTCAAGATGTTTCCCTTCATGAAATAAATTACACAAAGTAAAACCCAGGGGGCCGCCTGGGTTTGGTTTTGCATCTTCAGATACGCGGTAGCCATTCCTAAATTTTTCGGCCCTATTGATGGTCTGTTCTGCGAGCAAACTGTCCTCCCCCTTTGCTATGTTTGACAAATATTACTTTGATGTCTTTTGAATCATTATAACTATACAATTAGCATAGCAAATAGCATAATCAGCCTTTTAATGTTCCCACTGCTGGGACTCAGGCCTCCTCTCTAGGAGAGGGAACGGGCCGTAATCCATCACGCGGGCCCAGTGCGGTTTGGTGAATGTCGCATGTTTTCAATTTTTTGGTTCTAGGACATGCCGTTTTCCTCACGATGTTTTCCTTCACCGTTTTGAGAGCAGTGGTGAGATAACTATACGTTTTCCTCCAAATACAAAAAATAAAACACTATCTTATTTTATGCGTTGCAAGAAGTTGACTTTGAGATGAGGAAAATTTGTTAGTAGTTAGTTAGATCATTGCAATCATTATTAGATATTAATATTATCAGCAAAAAAATTGGGGCAAATTGTCTGTATCCGATATGGTGGCATTGATACTCGTAGTAGTGAGCAGGATATAAAGTAAATGCAATAATTGATCTATTCACTACGCAAATAAGATATCTAAGTAGATTGCAAATGTTTTTGGATCATTGGGTCAAGTGCGGGACAGTTTAAGTGGGACACTGACCCAGTGGTTACATCATGTTTGTGATGGGCAGTTCCACTGAGCGGTATCGTTTGATAAGCCCTTCGCAGTACTGTGGCGTAACAAACAGAGTACAAGGGTTATGTTTGCAGAAAAAATGGGTAGTTATTTCTTTATTGCTGACATTTAATAATAACAATAATAAATATAATATCTTATTTTTTATATTTTTAAATGATTTTTATATTTTTTTTATTGAAATATCTAAAAATATAATTTATATGTTATAATAATGAATAGGTAAACGAAATAATAATAATAATAATCATTTATTTGTCAGGAAATGATTCCAATATTAAAACACCACTGCATAGTGCATATGCTATATTGATAGGTACATAATACCTAGGTGTGTAATTTGATGTAGGATACATTTCGCAATTATAATGCTAAATACATTGTTTAACCAATTTTATTGCTCAAAGACAATACGGTTGTGAACTAAAGGTTAGTTTTATTGCACAAACTATATATTGGGTTTTATGCACTATTGTACCTAGTTACCTAGATTTGTCATTAGTGAAGGCCTAATCTTTCGCTAATGACGAGTCTAGGTAATGTGCGGTGCTTTGTGAAACTTTAAGAAGATATATTTTGAAATGTATGGAGGTGTAGATAGTAAGTATAATGGGAGGAGAGCTGTTCAAAGTATTGTTTTCATCTGTACGAGAATGAATAGGTACGTCGGGAATCGTAGTGGCTGTGTCAAATCTTTGCGTTCAACCCAGGACTGTGGCTTAAATGAAAGAATGATTTAGAAGATATAGTTTATGCTATTGAATGACTTTGTCCCCAACTTCAACTTCAACTCTTCATTAATGGCATTTGCGGAAAAGACACCAAAATTTTGCCAATAACACGTGCAAACTTGTTAATAGACTAAATTTCAGAAATCCAATAGTCCTGTCAAATCTGTCAAAACCTAGCGTCAAAGTACGTCTCCACATCGCTGTCATTTGGGCAGACCGGAAGCTTGCCCAGACGACTGCAAGCATTTCCACGAATGGCAATTTTTTTTAAATTCTTTGACTTATCTGTCAATTTATCAATTACCTATAGAATTAGGTGACTATGATTTGTCAGTAGGAAACACAGAAGGAAGTATTTTTGCATTGGTAGGTACTTTACATAAAAATGTAATCATTCAAGCATTTAGTATCTAATAGTTTATTGGCTCCATAATAAATATCGTATAATAAATCATCAAATTATTATAAATTAGGATATAAAATCTTGCCGAGATTAAGTATAACTCGTTCTATGTAAATTCTAGCTCGTGTCTACGTAATTTAGGAGCTTATTTTTCAAATTAGTTTAGGTGAAGGTATTTCAAGTTTAAATCTTTATTGAATACCAAATTTGTAGGTTTTATATAATATACAATGTTCTTTTTGTTGAGATTGTGAATCATCATTTATAACTCCGTCCGCTCTGGGTGGAGTGAGAGGAAGTGTCTGGCTTTTACTGTCTAAAATCCACCTGTGTTCTATCAGTTGCTTTTGGCGTTCCAGGTACGAAATGACTCTATCGAAAAATCCTGTTGCTCAACATACAGCCCCCCTAGCCAAGTTACAACCGCTTCGTTTCGATTCTCTTTTCGTTGATCGCCTCGAGTCGGCAACGCGTCCTATTCCTTTGTCCTGACCACGTGACTGAGCGTTGAGATGACGTCAGAATAAAGAATTCGGAGGCGTGGCCTACTCGAGGCGATCGACGAAAAGAGAATCGAAACGAAACGGTTGTAACTTGGCTAGGGGGGGCTAATAATTCTATGAGAAATTATAAGTTAAGCCATACATTTCTTTATTGACCACGTGATCAAACTTCTCATATCGCATGGGAAAATAGGATAGCCTCTAATAATATAATTCGTTTTTTTTTTACAACGCCAACTAAATATTCCTAGTCCAAGAGCGGGCGATGCGAGTTCGGAATTACAGGGCACTCGGCAAACTTTTATGACGACCCAGAAAGTGGTTTACACAGAAGATAACTAGTGGCTCAGACAGTATCATTTAGACGCTTGTTAATTGTCGCTGATTTAATAATTAGCAGGCAATGTAGATTATTAAACGCGAATAATGCTATTAAAAAAGTCTCTTCTATTAGCATCCTAATTCTATTATCTAGATTGATTCTCAATTAGCAATTGTAATCGTCGAAAGTTATTGTTTTTCCCGCGGAAACAGTAACTTTTTTTCTGGATAAAAGGTGCCCGTCCTATTCTGTACCTACCTCTGACAAAACGTAAAAAGTATATATATAAAATTTTATGAATCATTATTCAATTTATCATTTAATTTATGATTTGTGCTCAGTGGTTAGACGCGAAAAGTGTTATTTAAGTGGGCAATTATAATTTAGCTCGCAGAACCAAGTGTATATTGAACTGATGTCAGGTCATATACGCTTGGTTCGAACGCACGTCTACTAATTAGCAAAAAGATAATAAACAAACAAACTTATTTTCGCATTTAAAATATTACTAGCGACCCGCTCCAGAGTTTATCGCGAATAGACAGACATAGTGGGGGAGTTTAATTATAAAATATTAATTAAATATTATAATTCACAGCTAGGAAATTAAGCTATCATAATTATGTAGTACAGGTATCGCAAGTTATAAGATATTCTGCTCCATTTAGATTTTAAAATTTACTGTATTGATTTACAGTAAATCAAGAGTATATGGCTCAAAGTAAATACTTAACTAACACTCATACGCAAACTAATGCATTCAAATGCAGTCCAAACACTAAGTGGTGAAGAATGCACATCATTTCTGAATCACTTGGCATCATTAAAGTCATGGCATTAAACATTTACTTACTCTATTTATGATATCGATGAGTAATACAAGGATGTTTTCAATATTATGCTAAACTATATAAATAAGTATTTCCTTATAGAATTGAGGTCAAAGTACGATGTTTAAACCTGGGGGCCCATTTTCTAAAAGATCAAAAGTTGGACACTACCGACACTAAGTACAACACAGGTCACGGCTGAACATAGCAGGCATTAGGCGCCAGCGCACAGCTCGGTGCGGGAACAAAACAATCCCTCAGTCGCCCGATTGACATAACAAGCTTATAACTTTGTGATTTTTCATGATACAGGTATGAAATTTTGTACATAGATTCTTTACATAAAATACTAGACCCGTGTTTCGGGTTTCCTATTTACTGAAACTAATGTTACATAGTAATAATACTAATAATGTTTGAATTAAACTAAGATGAAATGTACGTTAAAATATACTTTAAATCGTAGGAAACCCATTACAATTTCAATAATTTATCAATGCTTTCACCTTTGTAATATTTTAATATGATTTTGGGCACAAATCAAAACGATTATAAATACAGGAAAATGGATATACAGACATAAGCTTGGAGTTAAATTTTAAATAAGGAAAACTAAAAAGTAAAGTCTTTTCTGGCATTTATTACTGGTCTATAAAAGAACAATCAAGACACAAGTTATATAAAATTATTACAGCAAAATGTAATCACGGGAAACATTCGACGTACGTAGTAATTGACATAATGATAATTATTTATTATATTAATAAAACAATTTAATATAGAAATGAAAGTGATTCACTGATAACAAATGTGGGTTTGCAGGATACATTTCCTTTTCGTCAGTTAGGTATTAATTTATTTGAAATCTCTTTTGTCTTATTTTCAATATCATGATTACTGCAACTTTATCTATCATATCTACACTAAGATATTATAAATGGGTACAGTTTGTAGGAGGTTATCTCCAAAATGATTATCCGATCTGAGCTTTACAACATTACCACTGAGAGTCATAATATGCTACTACAGCATAATACATGGCTTTTTTGTGAAGGCTACGGGAGTAAAGCCGCAAGAAAAAGAAAAACGGTGAAGGAACATGTCGTTAGAGAACCGCGGCATGTCCTAAAACTAAAAATTCTAAGACATGTGACGTCCATCAACTCGTACTGGATCCACGTAGTGGATTACATCCAATTCCCTCTCCCTGAGACGAAACCTGAGTCCCAGCAGTGGAAACATTATAAGGCTGATTATGCTTATGCTATGCTCAAGAAAAGCAACGACTGACATAAAGATTTATAACTCAATACAAATTATATTATAAACTATGCGATATATGTAAATGGATCAGTAATAAAATGCAACTTACTTAATAAACATTGCATATATCCTTCAAAGGAAAATCTAGCTACAAATCAAACTATCTTAACAGTTGTATCAATCTTGTACAATAAACTGCCATTTATCAGATGTTGTATTTACTTACCTGTCATTGATAAATATCACCTACCTAGTACTGTGATTTATTTTATGGTTTTTCATAGGCTTTGGTCAGACTGAGTTGAGACTGCTCATATTGAATTAATAGACTGTTTAAAAATTCTTACTCGCGATGAAATTTTTGAGCATGACTGTGGATGGCGATAGAGATAGAGGAAAATCAAAGTAACCATGTATCATCATAGTTTCAGCTGAAAGACGACCGCTGCTAAACATAGGCCTCCCCCAAGTGTGGCAATGGCCGATCCTCTACGTCTCACATCAAACGAATGGATCAATTGTGTGAAAGATGGTATTGCTAGAAAAGAAGTGATCATTAGAGAAGTGGAAGAAAAAGAAAATAAAATATCTGCGCCGACTCACAATAAAGTGGCATATTTAATTATTTAATACTTTAAGCAGATAAAAGTACAGATGCCGATTTAATGACTTGGGCAGCATAAGGGCGGGACGATGAAAGTTGCTTACCAAAAACTGCATCGATATGCTATAAGCGGACCCCAACACACATAAGTTGGAAAAAGTCTAGACAAGAATGACGACGAGTATAACAAAGTTGGTTAAGAGAGGAACACGATGATTTTGACTAGAAATTACATGAATAGAGAGCTATTGCAGAATAAACTATTTATATATACACAGATTACAAAAATAAAATAAAAATGCTATAAGAGTAAAAAGTCGCACAGGACAATCGTTTGACTCAGTCTGTATACAACCTAATATTTATCTTAAATCGGTCTCCCTTAACATTCTGACATAACAAATTCAATAACTAATAGGTTATCGCCTGACACATGGGTATCCTTCGCCTTGTTCTTTGTTGATTGATTGCAGCTGGACTTGTGACATTAAGTACGTTTTAATGAATTATTGTCAAATGCAATCATGTTATGCAAATTGTAGGATAAATCTTGCCAGGAACATGTATTTTGAGCTGAAGTTTACGTCACATAGTAGGATAGGGAGTAGATATTCTCGCCTGATATCTTTTTGAAGTCGAGACGTAAATCCGTGAGGTTCTGAAGGTTTGATTTGCTATAATGCAATCTATCTACACTAATATTATAAAGAGGTAAAGTTAGTTTTTTGTTTGTAGGAGATAATCTCCGAAAGTACTAGTCTGATTGCTAAAATTTTTCACCGATAGAAAGCTGCTTTATTCTTGAGTGCCTATATGTCTATATTTTATGTAAGCGGGCGAAGCTGCGGGCAAAAGCTAGTGCTGTATAATTCAAAATCGTCCTGATCGAATTTCGATCTTACTGACACCTGTCAAAAAATGACGCAGGGGTTATGCAGTACTAAGTGCATGCTCAAATATAGATGCAATCACTTCAAAGATAGATATACAAATTAGCATCCTAAACATCTCCTCAGGATCATAGTGACGGATGAAGGAAAATCTAACATGATTGATGGACCAGTTGGCCAAGATAATGACGGAGAGTTGGCCTTAGCAACAGTGAGGACGAAGTAAAGATGACAAGATGAGATGGTCAATTAGACAGGTGTCAGTCATTGTTATTTATGATGTGGTAATGATGGCTCACATGGGAAAACTTTAGTCAATGCCGGATCTATAAAATTTAATGATCCGGAGGAAAATTATGTACCTACTGCATGGCTAGTAGAAACAATTGTGAGATTTTAAACAAAATGTTATGTAAGATGTTTGTTATAAATTAAAAAAATAGTTTCTCTTTATCACTGAGAATCATTCCATTATTGTATAAACTCAGATACACAAGACACTCACACTTGGATTGGGTCTGCTAAATTCGAGACATGAAGGGGGAGACGAGACCAAGGAGAAGAAGGATAGATTATGTGAGAAATTTTATGAAAGAAAATTCGTGCATTGTCGTTCCCCAATATCATTTGACAAGAACACGAAGACTATCAGCATCGACTTAATTCAAGAACTGAGAGATATCAAGATTATTTTATCGAGCAGACCACTAAAAAGTACCTACCTATAAAATACAACGAAGAAAGCAGAGTAGCATGTAGGTATAATCATCAGAGGTACCAAGTAAGAAAGTGAAACAAAGAAAGTACCGCAAATACGAGTAAAGTAGAATTTATTAAAGCATTGTGTTAAACAACGCACCTCAGTTATTTTCTGGCAATCTGTTGCCATTGACTGTGAACTAAAGTGTGATGTTACGTGCATGCCAGTTTTCTACTATGCATTTGAATGACATACTTATTTCAATGACTGTATGAATTATTATAACGTAGGTATGTCTTGTTGGTCTAGTGATCGCAGTCGTTGATACCGCTGAGCTTGAGGTCGTCTAAGGTTCCATTTCTCGATTGGACAATTGGAGTCTGGCATAGTGTCCGGTTGATCGCATTAGGCTCGTCTTCTATTAATAATATATCTGTTACTTATTGTCCCATTTCAAAGAAAATCCTGGCTTCTATTCCTCTATAAAGAAAAGGCATTAGCAGACAGAAGGTCATTAGCTATAGTCATGTTTTCTAATAAGCATGGAAATTTAATTTTACTTGAAATAGGTAAGTTTAACCTAACCTAACCCTTTGAAGAATATTGCTAGGTTTTTTTTTGTGCACAGTAGCAGTAAGTTAAAATAAATGATAGTTGTTCTGATTGGATGTTTAAGCAATCTGCAACCAATTTTGTAGCAGACTTGCAATCGTGAAGAGTTGTGGCCATCATCATCAATCGCGTTAAGTTTGTTCGTCACGTTGATGTACTCGTACCTAATCGTATCTAATCGTGTTGCAATGCTTTATGGACTGTCATAGTGGGGCCTTTTACTTATATATTAGTTAAACCCTACCGTCTTTTTTAGTAAAAGAACATTAAGATTTTAAGTATTTTGTTTTTTTTATTATTGATAGGCTCGCCTTTGACCACTATCTCACCTGATCGTAAGCGATGATGTGGTCAACGATGATGGAGCTCGCTTGACTTTAAGACCAAGCCCACCCGCCCAGACCTAGATCCCAGACCCAGACCTAGACTGTAGCTGTCAGGTAACAGACTCCGGCAGGGAACTCCGCTCCTTAACTGAACGCACAATAAATGTGTTTTCAAAACGGCACTGAAGCTCTGCTTATTTCAATAGTCTTACATCAGACTTGCGACAGAAATATAGGAATTTAGCTATTTGTTATAATTCTAATTAAGCGATAAGAAAACTTTCTAGTAGTTTAGAACAAGTGTAGTATAGTTAGTATAGTGTAGTTTAGGGGAGGCCTATGTCCTGCAGTGGAAGTCTTTCGGCTGATGATGAGTTTAGAACAATAATTGTACTATGACATATTTGTCAAAAATCAAACTAATACCTACCTACCTGCCTTCCTCCAGGGTATCACAACTGTTATAGGTTATATATCTAGAAGCACAGATATAGACTATCTAGCAATGTGGCTGTGTAACCTTGCAATGTACGTAATCTAGTCCTAACTTTAGCAATAAATTTATTATTTATAATTGTCATTTTCGTGACAGACCAAATATGAATGAAATAACAGTACCTACAAAATTATCAGTTTGCCACCTGTTGTCTATCTGTACGAGTATTGTTAGATAGGTAATCTTGTCTTACGAAAATCAAGGTTTAAAGATTGTGTAGGTACCTACTTATTTAAAATAAAAACTTTGACGATAAACTACCCAATTACCTACAATAGTAGTGATAGGCAAGTAGGTATTATTATAAGTGATGTGATTGTTCTACTAATTAGCCATTATCTTTATGTATATTTTTTAAGATATGTACTTATGTATTTATACATTTATTTATCTCAGCACCCTAAGGTCCTGGACCTTTGGAAGGCGTACGAGGAGCCGAAACCAACTCGCAGAGGCCCTTTTAGACGCTTTTAATGGAAAGTGGTACGAACCGGTGATTATCCCTGTACGCACTATGCTAGTGCATCCAAGGACAACCCCCGGTTGGTGAGAAACTATTGCGACATATGGAAAACTAAGATATAAGGCTATGGTTTTTGGAGTCTTAAGTGGACTGGTTACCAGGAAATATGTTAAGACTATGGCCCCTGCCTAAACAATGTTTTTAATATCCATCGACAAAAGGCAGGGGGTGATTATTATGGTTTCAATTGTTAAAGTTAAAAAACTGGGCTAGTGCGAGTTGGAATCGCGCACTGAGGGTTCCGTACAAACTTGAAAGGTAAATTGCGGTTTACGATTTATGACGTATTAAAAAAAAACTACTCACTAGATCTCGTTCAAACCAATTTTCGGTGGAAGTTTGCATGGTAATATACATTACCATATCATTATCATATTGTCATGTATATTATCATATATTTTTTTCAGTTTTATCATTCTCTTATTTTAGAAGTTACAGGGGGGGGGGATACATTTTACCGCTTTGGAAGTGTCTCTCGCGCAAACTATTCAGTTTAGAAAAAAATTATATTAGAAACCTCAATATAATTTTCAAAACCTATCATAAAAAATTTGGGTTTCAGTTCTAAGTATGGGGAAGTCACAAAATTTATTGTTTTTTTTTTTATTTTTGAGTAAAAATCTTAATGCGGTTCACAGAATACATCTACTTACCAAGTTTCAACAGTATAGTTCTTATAGTTTCGGAAAAAAGTGGCTGCACCGGACGGACAGACAGACAGACATGACGAATCCACAAGGGTTCCGTTTTTTGCCATTTGGCTACGGAACCCTACGAACGATTAAGAATAATAATTTTTATAAAGATAAATGCTTTGTTTTGTCTTTTATGGAATGAATTAAAGTTTCGGATTTTTAAGTTAAAGATCAACCAGATAATAAAATACTGATTAGATATTCACAATAATCATAATACTGAGGAGATACGTATATTTTTTGTAACACCTAAATTTTACCTGTGTGCACAAATAAACTTATTCGGTTTGATTTAACAATTTAGTGGAATTGACTTTGGCCCAAAGAGTGGTTTAAGTAAAATAAGACAAAAGCATTTTAACGATAGTGGTTTAATTGCGCTATTATTTACATCCTAAGTTATGCTAAGCGATATCCATGTCCTTTATGTTAATTTTGAAAAACTTTTTGTGAAATCATGAATAATTTTATAATAAAGTTAGCTCAGACAAATAAAAAAGTATAGACGGAGCCGTCGTAAACCAAAGCGACGAAATAAGTGAGGACTAGTTTTGGCTTTGTGTGCGTAACTTGGTGTATTACATCGTAGATTTGCACATGTGTGCTAGAGAAAAAATGTTGCAAGCGTTGTGCTGCGACTCCCAAGTGCGAGAGATACTTTGGTTAAGTTTTATTATTATGTAGGTAGTATAGTGTTTATTTTTGTTGTATGAAATGAAAGATAATTTCATTTAATGACAATCATTTATTTTCATATTAAGTGAAATTATTAATTTTAAAAACACACAAAACTTATATAAAATAATAATAATATATATCCAACGACTATCGGATCAGGTTCAGGTCATCCAGCGTAACCGTATGATGGATGACGCCGTACTTGTAAATAAAAAAAAAACTTTGTTGTAGTGTCCGTAAAAATTTACGACTTCCCTTATTTTTGGGAAAAAATTATGTTCTTAACTTGCAACACCGACACAATGGCGTGTTCCGAGAAATTATTTCAGATATTTTTACGATTTTATTTAATTTATACAGCAAAAACGTTATTTACTTGTGAGAAGTTATTCCAGAAGCCTGTTTTTGGAAACAGGAATTGTTCTTGTAGCAGTTTATGACACAGGACGGCATAATTTCGTAATTATTATCTCAACAAAACAACGTCACGCGCACTCGCTTGCTAGCGGCAGCAGACTGCCGAGCGGCCGGCTTCATATTGCGAATCGTATTCATATTACGTGCCTCACTTTTAGGAGCGCAATGTTCTGTCTATTTAGTTAAGTTTTTATTTAAGGTATTCAAAGTTTTATAATAAAAATATATTATACTACTCCACTCTAAGTCCAAGTCCTCTAAGTTCCTTTATTGAGGTGGGAAATCATCAAATAAATCCTCCCACTTTAGGTGGAGTGAGACGGAGTGTGAGACTTTGGCTGACTTAAACCCACCCGAGTTCTTTCTCCAAGGGTTGTGCGAAAGTGAACCCCGGGGCCCTGGAACGAAGGCAAAGAAGGAACAGAAGTGGGTTTTAGTCAGTAAAAGTCTGACACGCCTTCACGCACCGCTCAAGGGCGGGAGATGTCATTTGCTGATTTCCCACCAAAAAAAAAACCGAGTTCCTTCTAAGGGGAATTTCTGAATAGAAAACCTTTGGTCCTAGAACGCAAATGGCAACTGATGGAAGTAAAAGTCTGACACGCCCTTAGTTCATAAAAGTTTTTGGTATTGCGTTATGTTTAATCGCGCACATTATATCGATGCGCAAACTATATGATTTAAACTTTGGATTATTGGGTATACAGATGTAAACAAAAAAAAAATTACCAAAAAAGAAATAAAAAAAAAAAAAAACAATTTCAATAAGTAAAATTTACCTATTGTTAGTATCTACTAACAATAGGTAAATTTTAGGTATACCTAATGGTAGGTACATATTGTACCCGTAAGTCATCGACTTAATTATTTCTTAGAAGATAATCTTATACGCAACATTTATACTTGATAACGAACGTCATAGCAATTCTCTCTACGAATGACAATTACTTCCACTACCTATCAAAAATCGCATAGATAACCAATAACATAACTTTAAATGCTGATCACGATACGATAGAAGGTCAGAATACATTATGATAGATATTGATGGATATAAGACACATGGGTTTTATTGAAGTTAGTCATCGCGGGCCCTACCATGACTACATGTCTTAAAGTCATCATGGATCCGGTGTGAGAAAGGGATAGTGCTATATGGCTTGTATAGCTCCATCTCTTGACCTCTGGTTGATTTCTTGAAAGTTTAAATTATTATTCTCAACAGAGAAGCACTAATCCGCATAGTTAAATTTTTATTAGTTATTTTGTCAACAAGTTAATTCCCAGTACCTTTACTGTATGGAGAAACCCCAAAGAAAACTGTTTCAGCCTATAGTTTTTATAGATAGAGCAATATTTTCATGTTATGGATCGTAAATTATCGCAAATTGATTGTGACAATTTATCAAACGCACGTTAGCACCTGAGATTAGTTGAATGAATTTCCGCAGCTAATCTTATCACTGGGCATGCCACTATCATAGGTACATCCCTTCTTTGAGTAGAGCTGGAGAGGCACCACAGTATCCTCACCTTCCGCATGACGCAGATCCTCACCAGACATGGTAAGTTCTGGAGGTTCCTATTTCGGATTCGAGCGGGAGAAATGCCCGGTTGTTACCAATGTACGGACCGCCTAGATGATACGGTGGACCATATGGTCGAGGTGTGCCCCGCTTGGGCGGAGCACCACCGTGTCCTCGAGCAGGCGATTAGTGTCGACAACCTCTCGCGCCTGGCCCTGGTTCAGACTATTGTCTGAAGCGAAAGGGAGTGGGATGCGGCCGCCTCCTTCTACGAAGCAGTAATGCTAACGAAGAAGAAGGCCGCAGCCGTGAGGGAACGGACATGCTCATGCCCCAGCCGCGGTGACAGGAGACGCGGGCTTGTGGACGACAAGCAATGGGTAACTCGCCATTCGGCCGTACGGTAACTGTACGGCAGACCAAGCCCGAGTCGTCGATGGCACGTAGTGTCGTCCACGCGTGCCTGAAGTCTTATTTCTTTATGAGATTTTTATGCAGAATTAGGCGACCGAAAACAGAAAGAAAATACGAAAAAATCTTTAGAATAGAAGGGTCAAAATGAATTCAGAAGAATAATGTTTATCAACACACGTATACACATATTCATATTCTATTCAGAACATGAACATGTAGGCATATTTACCTATATGTTCCATCCATTTGTTGATGGTATTCCATCAGACCATTAAGCAAATAGCTTGTAATATTATTACATCTCTCTTAACTATAATTTGTACGAAAATGAAATAAGCACGAAAATAAATAGGAACCACCTTCACTTTACTATATTTTTGTTGTTTGTCTGATTAATGTTATGTATAACGTTTTGTCGCTTTTCACAAACCGGTACCTATTCTACAATCCTACCTAAGTACTTACTTATTCGATTTATAGTAGTAATCATTTGATTATGAAATGTACAAGACTTTGTACAATGACGATTACTATCATAATTCAATTTTGAAGTATAAAGAATGACCGGACGCTATTAGGGTACCGGCTGTCCCTAGTCTGCACTAGGGTTACCAACTTTTTAAAAGAAATATTAAGAGAATTTCTGATTGGTCAGGGTAAATGAAAATTAATTAAAGTATAAGACTTATAGAAAGAGTAGGTACAAATATTGTAATTTATTAAACAGAACTTTTTGCAAAATATTAGCATTTTCGTTATTTTGAAAACAATTGTACGATTCCTAGACATCAATCTTAAATTAACCCTCGGTCCGTCGCGCATTTTTTAATAACGCGGTTCATCGCGTGGGGTCCCTCGAAACCCCAAGAATAAAACACCTATGAAACCCTTTATAACTTATATTTTTCGAACTATTTTAGCAGTTTCTTATTTACTTATTCAATGTCAATAAAACTACAACCAATTAATCAAAAATATTCATATATTTACTATCTGAACTTACAAACTAAAATTAGGAACATAAATTTCACTCTTTGAGATCACTTCACAGTTATTTTTGTTTTAATACTACTAAATCAATAAACTTTAATGTATATTATATCTGTATGAGATCACACTAGACTAATTAACAATTTAACATAAAATTTGAATTCCACCAACAAAAAAAAAAATACAACTTTTATCAAATTAAATCCGACTAATTTTCGCTTTGGACACAGTCAGTACATACCGCTTTGATATGTGTAGGCATATGTTACCCTTGCAAAAGTGGCAAATAGATTTAAATTTTCTATCTATTCGTCTTGGGCAATGAATGCAGCGCTTTCTCATAGGAACGATATCATTACCATCAGGTTGAATATCCTGAAGCGGAGGTATGAATCGCCTAATGGTCTGTTTCAATTCACGAAGCAAAGTAGAAATAGTGGCCCGTGATTGCACTTGAGGACGACACAATTCAAATGCCAGTGTTTTCAAGAACAACTTGCATTCCATTTTGTTGTCTTGACTTACGGTGTAAAAGTTCTGTGATGATATGTTCATCAAGGATTCTTCATCATCATCACTATATGAACTTCTCAATTCCATGTGCTCTTCATCAAACGATTCTAAAACCTGATCCGGTTCCTCCAAAGTTACCTGATGTGGTTCTCTAGGAACCAAGTCACATTCTTGCTCCGAATCCGTGTTATGCTCACTTCTTTCGTCCACGTATAAAGCAACTTCATCTTCTTCATCCCCATCATCGTAAACATCATCAGGTTCATTTTCTAACCGTCGTTGTTGTTCTTCAAACATTTTAGAAGTCAGTTACAAACTTAATGTTAATTTAAAACAATAAAATAAAAAATAAAACACATGTTACAAAAGAAATCAACCATACATTTTCAATTCATTTTACTTACGTCGTTCGTCGCATGGGGTCTTTCACGGCCCGCGCGCACAAATCACGTCTATATCTCACTGCGCTGGCGTGCGAATTGAAGTCAGCGGCTATGGGCGCGAAGTATAATCCAATTTCGGAGGGTACCTAAAGTGCCATAACTCGTGGATAGTTTTAAATGTGTTAATTTTACATAATTCTAACACCTAGGCTTTCAAAGACCCCACGCGACGGACCGAGGGTTAAAGAAG
This sequence comes from Mythimna impura, assembly GCA_905147345.3. NCBI lineage: Eukaryota > Metazoa > Arthropoda > Insecta > Lepidoptera > Noctuidae > Mythimna > Mythimna impura. The sequence goes on along the minus strand of LR990357.1, from coordinate 11,475,122 downwards.
CCCTATTTCCGTTGTCCAATTATAACTGCAAAGACAAAAACTTTCTCTGTGAACAGGAATTCATTCAAAGCTCAGATTCAAATAAATAGAGTAATTTAGAGCTTACACTTCCATTGCTTTTGTAGGTTATAGAGAACGTATTTATAAGCAAAATAGAGTAGTATATAATTATTACAGTAGGTACGGTCGACAACCCTGGTCCGTATTAGCGGAACAACGTAAACCGGTAGGAATTTAGCATGCAGGTTGTATGTTTAATATGGTAATAAGTTTCACTTTTAATACAGGTTTTATTAGGCTGTGGTTTTAGCGTATTGATAATTTTTTTTTTGGGAAAACATTAAAGGTTTATGTGAAAATTCAAGTGCCAATGCTAATTAAAGATGTATCGCACCTCTTTTGTCTTCTCAGTAAGAAGGCTTGTGTTTGGTAAATAATATGATCATAAAATGCCCAGTTGATTTTTTTTTTTTTTTTATTAATGATAGGCTCGCGTTTGACCACCATCTCACCTGATGGTAAGCGATGATGTGGTCGACGATGGAGCACGCTTGCCTAGAAGTAGCCTATTCACTCTTGACTTAAAGACCCCTAAGTTGTAGCTATCAGGAAACACAGACTCCGGCAAGGAATTCCACTCCTTGGCTGTACGCATAATAAATGTGTTCTTAAAACGTTTTGTGCGTATGGGTGGGATGTCCACCATGTACCGGTGGCGCAACGCCGTACGTCTAGTGGTCCGATGATGGAACGGACTTGGCGGAATTAGATTGTGCAATTCCAGTGCACACTCCCCGAAATGTAAACGATAGAAAACCGACAGGCCAGCAACTCGGCGGCGATGTCCAAGGCTTTGGAGCTTCGACTCAACAAGTGCATCATTGCCAATGATCCTCTTGGCTCGCCTCTCAATTGACTCTATCGCATCAAGCTGGTATTTGGCAGACCCGTCCCAAAGATGAGAACAGTACTCCATACACGATCGAACTTGCGCTTGATAAAGTTTTAGCAGCTGTTCCGGCGTGAAGTACCGTCTGACCTTCGCGAGGATTCCCAGCTTTTTTGCTGCCAGTTGAGCCTTTGCTTCGATGTATGGCCCAAAGTTGAGAGTTGACGTCAGCGTAACGCCAAGAAGATCAAGATGGTCGGTTATTGGCACTGTCACACCTCGGAAAGATGGAGCCGGGTGGAATTGACTCCGTTTAGCGGAAAAAAGACACGCTTGGGTTTTAGTTGCATTGAACTTGACCAGATTGGCATCGCCCCAATCGGAGACCGCCTTCAAGGACGAGTTCAAGCGTTCAACCATAGCCTCTCGGGATGACTGGATCTGTGACCCACTAGCGCGTGCGTCAGCCACATATCTCTCGGCAACAGTGCTGTCGTCTGCATACCCAAAGATACCGGGTTTAAGTAAGTCATTTATGTGCAGCAAAAACAGTGTTGCCGAGAGTACCGACCCCTGAGGGACCCCGGCATTAATATCCATTTGACCGGACGAGCAGCCATCAACGACCACTCGGATGGATCGATCCCTCAAGAAGTCTGCGATCCAATCACACAGACCAGTGGGTAGACCGAAGGAAGGAAGCTTAGCAATGAGGCTTTCGTGCCAGACCCTATCGAAAGCCTTCGAGATATCAAGGGAGACGGCAAGCGCTTCCCCATGCTTCTCGATGGCTTCGCTCCAGATGTGAATGGCATACGCTAGAAGGTCCCCAGTGGACCGATTTTGGCGAAAACCGTATTGCCGGTCACTGAGGATGTCGTTAGCTTCTAGGTATGCCAGAAGTTTCTTGTTTAGCACCCGTTCCATACTCTTACAGAGGACGGACGTAACAGAGATGGGTCTGTAGTTTGCCGGGTCAGCTTGACTGCCCTTGATAAAAAGCGGATATGAAGAAAAGCAATTTAAGTAACCATCAAGAGGGTTCTATATCCCTTGCTTTGCTCTAATCTCTTGTCCCTTCGAAAAATTCACAAAAAAAATATATATTTCATGATTCTCTTTTCTTTTTTAGGTTATAAAAAGTGCAAGGTTTTTAAGTTGGATAATAATATTTTCCTTTTTTTAATTTGCGTGAGAGATTCGACGAAATATACTTCCGGAACACTTTTTTGTACGGATCGGGTGTCGACAGAAAAGAAAAACGTCCCAATTACAATATGTTTCTTTAATCTATCGTGTTCTCTTACTAACCCATCAATATTGTGTTTAATTATCAGAACCCCTTGTCACCACTTCACTGAAATCCTTAGTCTGGTTACAGTTATTCCGCTTTGCACACGTCTGAGGTAATATTAGTGAAACCCTTCACTTTATAAAGAAAACGGATAAACTGATATTATAGAATTTCTTAAATTGGTGTTTCCTTTAGTGTCCCGTATTCATCATCCAAAAGACGTTCACTGTTGGACATAGGCCTCCCTGAAGTGTCGTCACAACGACCGAGCCTGTGCGTCACGTATCCACCCTGTAATACATGACTGGTGGAATGGCAAAAACCTTTACCAAATCAAATAATTTTCAATCAAATAGTTTTATTAACACATAACCCTACCCCTGATGGTCCGTTTACACGTGGGCCCAGCCTCGGCCAATCGTTACAATTTTTTAATATTGTTTTTGTTAGAAGTTTTGTATTTCACACTTTTTAATTGCGATACACTTATAGCCAGATAACTATTTCTCATGACAATTCCAATTAACCCAAACACTGCTAGGATACATTGTTTTATTATGAAGTTCCCGTGTCCACCTTCCACCTTCCGGCTACATTATCAGATCAGTTCGATAGTACCTTATAGCCAAAGTGCATCTCATGACAATTCTAATAAGCTCAAACACGGCTAGGATACATTGATTAATTACGGAGTTCCGGTGCCTATCTTCCGGCTCCATTATCATCATCAGATCACTTCGATGATACCATTTTCAACATAACTATTCAGAACCATTCATTTATTATTGTCATAGTCGCTTAACTATCTTCATTGTGATATCTATGTGAGTATGAAGTTTCGTTTGCCATTCCTGGTCTTCTTCATCAGTTCCATTTCATAAAATGTTACTTTTTGACTGTGAAAGCTTAATTCCTCGATGAAAATACCAAAATCACTATATGGTTGCCTATAATATTTGAGGAGTTCCCTCGATTCCTCATGGATCCAATCATAAAAACAAGATTTTGAAAAAAATGGGACCAATCAGGAAGCATCACAACAATCCTTTAATGGGAATTTTTTTTGCAAATCGGTCCATAAACGACTGAGTTCTGAGGTAACAAACATAAAAAAAAATACAACCGAATTGATAACCTGCTCCTTTTTGGAAGTCGGTTAAAAATAAAATAATACTTAGGGCATACTGAAAGTTTCTGGATTCTGATAAATAAGACTAGACTTACGATACATTTATTATTTTTTCAAAGTATATTCCCTAGTAGTTCCCTGTATATTCCCTCCCCAATTAATACATTTTTGCATTCGCTGAAACCACTATACAAAGCAATTGGACCAGTCTTTTTTAGTGACCTCTATAATGGCTTTATGGAACGCATTCACCGCCGATTCAGGGCTCGTAAAACGTGTGCCTATACGTTTGTCTTTAATTTTTGGAAACAAATAGAAGTCGCACGGTGCGAGGTCCGGGCTTCGAAAAGACGCGACAATGAAAAAAAACAAATGACAGTCTTGCAAATTAAAAAGTAACATGCTTGCAAAGAGTTCCATTTTCGATTTCTATAATTGTTTTTTCATTCTCATAGTGTAAGTGGCCAGATCCAGAGACTTTTAGTATGCCCCACGTAATAACAATACTTTTTAGTATTGTTGTGTATTTTCTTTTCTTTTTAGAAAAGAAAATAACAAAAGTAAAACCTTAACATCGCGAAGCTAATGGTGTGCTGGCGTTTGTGTGTGAAGTTCCGTTCGATAAATATTATGCTCTATGTTATGTAATGTGATTCGTTATGACTTATAAAGTCTCATGTTATCAATCAGATGCAGCTGTGTATTATAACAAAGACAGTAAACATATGGCCGATTGTACTACGTTCAGCGGATGTCATACAAATCCGAAAGTACGTAGGTACCTATCTACTCACATTAACTTCTTGAGTAGCGTAATTAGAGACACAATAGTAAGACAATAGCGCACGACCGCCGGCGTTCGTGCGGGGATCAACAGCTTAAAACGTCGTCGTACAAAATTGTATAAATGATCTTTGAACTCTTCATTACTATTGATAGCATAATAAATCATAGTACAACGCATTAAGGTACTTACATATTTGATTTTATATATACTTAAGTACATAATTATGTTTTTTTTTATTACTTAAAGGCTTTCGTTTGACCACTATTTCCCCTGATGGTAAGCGATGATGGCGATGGTCGACGGAGGAACACGCTTGTCTAGAAGAAACCCGCAAGGTAGTTATCAGGAAACAGACTCCGGCACGGAATCCCGCTCTTTAACTGAACGCACACTAGATGTTGTAAATACTCGTAATGAAATCATATTTTAGTTTTTTACGTACCTACGTATTTTTTTTTAAAGTCCTAATAATAAGTGTAGTATATTTAAGAATTAATAAGAAAATTATATTAGTTTTTTTTTTGTACTTTCGTCATGGTATTTATTTTTTTGTCACCGCGCCATATTTCTTATTCTGTGACCGCGCTGACATTTCCGAACGGGGACAAATATGGAACGAATGTGTTCCACATTCGGTCCACTCATTCCCGCTATTCGTATGCGTGCGGAAAAAAGTGGTATTGCGTGATAATAATTCGGTTTGGTACTTGACTCAAAAACTAAAAAAAAAAACTGTAAAGGTACAGTCTCACCAAATATTTTCATGTCAAGAGTCGTTGTTTGCTTTAATTTATTTATTCATTTTTTCTCACATCGGAACGCCTCAAAAGGGCGGCACGGCGATGGGTCACGTACGCTCGCCAGCGCTCGTTCAGGATTCCTCATGTCTTTAATTGTCTCCAAATTATTAAAATGGATTAATTCATCTGTCTAGTCTTTTTAACTACGTCAGGGTTGACTTCTAACTGAATATAGCTGCATATTTACCTACTTACTTCTAAAAAAGTTTCATGGGTTATAGAATAAAATATTTATATACAGCAGTGGGGACTTTGTTTAGTAATATGTAAGGGCACCGCGTCTGTCTGTTCGTGATTAAAAACTACTAAACAGATTTTCATGCGGTTTTCACTGATATACAGAGGATTGATAAGGAAGATTTAGGTGTATAATAATAATGCACATTATTGTAGAGAAAAGTCGAGAATTTCAAAGATTTGTCGCATCTGTGCGAAACTGGGTCGGCTTGCTAATTCGACTTATAGAAGATTTATGATTCAAATATTTTTTTTATTTTTTATTGATAGGCTCGCGTTTGACCACTATCTCACCTGATGGTAACCGATGATCTGGCCGACGATGGAGCATGCTTGCCTAGAATAGAAGTAACCTATTCACTCTTGACTTAAAGACCCCTAGGTTGTAGCTATCAGGAAACACAGACTTTGGCAGGGAATTCCACTCCTTAGCTGGAATAATTATAATTACTCTAATTCATTCCCAAATTATTCTCTTTTAACTGCCGTACCGAAAACAATTCTTAACTTTTATCTTAGGTAGGTAATTACCTAATGTAAATCGCTACACTATGCCCACTGTGTCCGCTACCTCGCAAAGGGACCATGACCGTCATGAATCATGCGCACGCGTCAACAACTCGACGCTGTCGGGCGGTAGACCACGTTTTTGCGCCAAAACACCGGTATTGCGCATGACGAGACTGCAGATTTACCGTTTAGATATCTTTGTCTAAAATAACTGTAACTGTTGTTTACTGCAAGGTTAATCATGTAGTTCTAGTTTTATACATAAAATCTATAGGCATAGCTAAAAAAAACACTATTTAAAATAATCAAATATACAAATACTTTTTTTTATCTAGCCCTTACTGTCCCACTGTTAGGCAAAGGCCTCCCCCACGACATTGCGGTACGTCTCCAGCAGGCTTACTCTCCAAACTAATTTCAATTTCAATCTCAAGCCAATACGATTCCAATGTCAATTTTGTAGTTTTACGTGATTTGGTACTTGAAATTATTTAGTTCTCAAAGTAGCCACACAATTTTAAACCAATTTGGCGTTAGCATCGAATTCACGAGTACGAAACGTCACAATCCCAGTGTCGACCGATATTATGGGAGTTGAACTCATGAGTAACCTCTATAGATATACCTATATATAGGTAGTATAACCTCTATCATTAATTTATCTACATTTCTGCACTTATTTACTAATTTTATAAACAGGTAAAGTTTGCGTTTACATAGCTTACTGGAGTTACTAAAACTTTCACCAATAGAAAGTTACGTTATTCCATTCCTGCGTGACATAGGCTATATTTGATTGTGATTCATAAAATTTTTACACACATAAAATGTTTGACGTCCAGCAAAGTGGGCTTGGGTCAGCTAGTCTTGAAATTAAAACAAATATGTAACCAACACAGATATCTAATGACCGAATCTTACTTTCGCCTAATAAAGCTAATTTTGGCACTAATGTGGTAAGATACATTGTAAATAAAATAAAGATATTTCCATTTCATACTTACGTATGCCAAAAATAGAATGTTTTCAAAAGTATGCCGAAAATACAGTCGTTTGGCACATGAGATGCTTATCATGCGATGATTTTAGGCAAAGATACACGTGTCGAGAATTTGACATGCCTTCATGTAGATATAATTTGAAATTACACGGATGTAGAATATGGATAAGAATCTCTAACGCAACAGCCTTATTGCGAATAAACACTACCATTGCGACTGTTTTAAAATGGAAACATTTGTCATTACATTATAAACGGTTCCATTTTGAAAGTTACGGTATTCAGTGAATTAAATTTCATTTACGTGCACTAGTGGTAAATAAGCGAGCTTAAAGCTACAATACTTTCTCTACCAGTCAACCTTTGGGCTTGAATCGTTTGAATGCTATCTATACTGGTATAATGTGGTTCATATTAGACAGTATTTTAAACGCAATGGTTGAATGGTAGAGATTTTGTACACATACCTAAGTGTACTAAATTGGAGGCCCTTGGTACAGGCCATGGTCCGGAGCGAGGAGGAGTGGCAGGCGGTCGCCTCCTTCTGCGAAGCAGTAATGCTAGCAAAGGAGGCGGCCGATCGCGTGAGGCAACGGTCCTCACGCCCCAACCAACGCCGGGATTCTGATCCTGATTTCCGGCCACCGTAGGCGCGGGCTTGCGGACGGCGAGCAATGAGTGGCTCGCCGTCCGACCGTCCGGTAACCGTCCGGACCGAGCCCAAGTCGTCGATGGCGTGTACTGTTTCACGCGCGCCTCAAGGAGATGTCAGCAATTGTAAGGGCCATCAGTGTCGAAGCCTACTGGGGCCAAGGGTCTGATTCTGAAAGGAAGACTCGGCCCTGGTACGAAAGGCAACGAAGGAACAGGAGTGGGTTTTTAGTCAGTAAAAGTCTGACACTATCTCTCGCTCCACCCAAGAGCGGGGGAAGTCATAAGATGATTTTCACACCGGAAAAAAAAGTGTACAAAATAATGATTCAATATAATATAATTTAAATTCGAAATTAATATCGAAAAATTTAACCAATAAATTACATAATTATATAGATGCTAATATCATATAATTTGGACTTAGACAAAAAACTTTGTGTAAGAGGTAGTTAAGTCGGCGGTTTATACATTTTAAAGAAAACTCATCTTTTTTGATGTCTTGAGGAAACGCATAGCAGAATTTTATTGAAATAATCATTATCCGTAACTTTACAAAATAATACAAACTAAACGCAATAGATATGGTTGAAGACGTTGAAGTGATAAACGAAAACGATTGTCAATGAGACTGTGCTACGCAAAATGGTGCAATAAAGGAAAACGGTTTCCTAATTTAAACGGATGGACGAACAAAGCAATTATGTACTAAACTATGAAAAATGAGGCCCTATGATAAATGAGTGCACATTAATCGTAGGCAAACGGACGCCATTTAAAGACCATAAATCTAAGGAGGCCATAAACAATGCTATTCAGTAGAAGTCGAAAAAATATACTTCCTTTACGCACTAGTTATTTTTAACAGGGTTTTCGGATAATAACTAGACATATGTAATTAAAAGAATTACTATCTACTCATTTTTGCTTTCACGGTAAGGTTTATTTTAAGTTAGCAAAAAAAAAAGGAGCTCGTGGATAATTAATTTGACTGGCCTGTTGGTTAGTGGCCGTGACTGCTATGCCGAAGATTGGGTTCGATTTCCACCCAAGACGAATGTTTGTGCGATGAGCAAGATCATTTTTCTTGTGTTTGGGTGTAATTTATCTATAGATAATATGTATGTATTTAGAAATATATGGGTATGTATGTTTGTCAGTTGTCTAGTAATCATAGCACAAGCTCTGCTTAGTTTTAGTTTGGGACTAGACAGCGTTGTGTGATAGTTGTGGAATATTATTATTATCATTAACCATTTTATTTTCAGGCAACAATAATTATAAGCTAATACATAATATAAAAAAAAAACTTATTAAAAATTATTTAACTAAATTATACACGTAATGTAGTCGGTGTCCGTGCTATGCCGGGGGTCGTGGATTCGATTCCCACCCAAGACAAATATATATAATAACTAGCTGACCCGGCGAACTTCGTACCGCCTATCCTACTCTACCTAACTCTACCCTACTCTACCCTACTCTATCCTACTCTACCCTACTCTACCCTACTCTACCCTACTCTACCCTACTCTACCCTACTCTACCCTACTCTACCCTAATTGCGACTATAATTTGAGATTTAAACTATCCTATCTCTCAAGTTGGATCGAACTGCACATGGTGTGCGAATTTTATTATAATCGGTTAAGTGGTTTAGGAGTCCATTGGGAACAAACATTGTGACACGAGATTTATATATATTAAGATAGTAATATAATAATTTTGTGTCTTGGTGTAATTTATCTGTAATATTTATATATTTAGAAATATATAAGTATGTTTATCAGTCGTCTAGTACTCATACCACAAGCTTTACTAAGTTTAGGACTAGTGCTGTTGTGTGAAAGTTGTAAAAAAAATAACGGCTACACGAGTTAATCTCCAAGGCTAAGTAACTATTGCTAAGTTTGGTTCTCGGATGGGTGACCATGACATACTGAGACTCCACCGTACTTTGGAAAGCACATTAAACCGTAGGTGTTTTCTAATTAAACATACTATCTAGTGTCATCATTGCTTCATATTATGTGTCAGTGTCCATCATTCCGATAATCGTATTGATATAACATTGCCCATTGTGTCTTATATATCTATACTATACAAATGTGTATTTACATAATAGAGTCGCTTTTCGTGTCTGTATACATATAATTATGACCACGTTGTTCTTCTAGAGTACGCAACAGAATTTGATTTCGTTATTACTTCTCAATTATAAAAAAAAAATATTAAGGAAGGTGTATGTGTAGGTATCATCATCATTTCAGCCGAAAGACGTCCACTGTTGGACATAGACATCCCCCAAGTGTAGCCATAATAAACAGTCCTGTGCGTCTCGCATCCATCGACATAAATAATGTGTAGCCTAATAATATTAGTCATTATCTTCATCATCGATCCAGGAGTCAATAAACTGCGCGACAATCACACGTGTCTACTGGCTCATAACCAACTATTCCTGCATCATTATAATCATTGCACACAATACGCGATTGTTCCGTTTCTGACACGCATACAAGATTGCCTATCAAATTGCCTGCTGCATTATGAGAGGGGTCTTCACACTGTAGGCTAGATAAAGGCTTGATCAGAGATTTTCCGCAATACAGCTTCAGCAGTTTTTGCTGTCAGATGGGTTATGGAACTGAGATTTTGGGTCATATGACTAACTGAAAATAAAATAAAAAGTAAGAATGACGCTGAAAAAATGAATGACGATGATGTTTACCCGTGTTAATTTAAGATGTACAATAAAGTATATAACAATATTGACAGAGTTTATAGCAGTAATTTCAAGGTTTTACCATAACAAAACGCAGTATTTACTTAATTATGTTTAGGGAGAGAACTTCAGGAGAGGATCCCAAATATTTAATACAGCTGTGGTGGTATTTTGAAATGCAATCGTAGATCTCATCGATCGTATTCCATTACGCAAAATCGAGGTCAAGAGCGAGCTCGTTCAGTAAAACTGCAATGTACTCATTACACTTGACGAGTTATGCAAAACGATTTCTCTTTAACGATTATTTTACCAATAATCACTGCTTTTATCCAACCTTTACCGATTCTCGCTAGCTTGAAACTCGTTATCGTTCAACAGTCAAGTGCAAGGTGCGAATGCAGTCGGGTCACTTAACTGTTTCTCGGCCGAAGCCCGCCAAGGGCCGCGCGGGGCTTTTCCACGTTCGTAGAGAAATCTTCCGTTCTATTTTTGAAATAAATACTCTATTACTGATCATACTTTTTTTTTACTTCGGTGAAAAGAGCTTGGAGTTGGCTGACGTTTGTATTTAGAATTGATCCGTGGCTTAGAATGAGCTGAATGGCCGTTATGTTAAATATAATCGGTCTTATTCAGAAAAAAAAACCTGAACAGATTTGACATTTGTTGAGTAGATTGTTAAGAATTATCACAAAATTGCGTTCTTTCTTACAATACAAATTATGTAGTCTGAACTAGTCTGTAGGTACCTACCGTTAAACAATTCAGTTTTTTTTAATAAATAAATACGACTGGAATTAAGTACTAAACCTTAGGTACTTAATAGTTTTGCAAAACATATAATCAGCCTTTTGCTATTATTAGGAAACGAGTCATAATCAGAATACGAAACTAGTGCAGTGGGTTTGTAAATGCCAAGATGTCTTTGATTTTTAGGTTGTTTTATAATGGCGGTCTCTTCGCGATGTTTCCTTTCAACATTAATATTTATTCTTTATGGTACCTACACTTCATAAAAACACAGGACCAATGCTCTTACATAATATAATTGACGTAATTGTCGATGTGTGGTACCTACCACACATCGTTACATTAGGTAATGACAAGGTAAGTATAGGTAGTCATAATCTTGAACTTGGTAATATTTAAATAATCATCATAATTATTACTTAAAGGAGCGTTATATACGCGCATATACTGTACTTCTTCCATATAGTTAGAGCTTATTATATTAACATTATGCTGTTTACCTTTAATAATGCATTAAACATGGCATTTCTATCTAACTTGGAATAATTCAATCGATATATACAAAAGGTATAAAAGGAGAAACTGTCTGACTGTCAAATCAACGCACAGCCGAAATGAATGGGTCTACTAGGAACTTGAAATTTTGTACAAGGTTTCCTTACATAATGCAGGTGAGGACCGAGAAGAGATTTTTGGAAATTCAACTTTTAAGGGGGTGAAAAGGGGGAAATTCGTTTAAATGCAATTTTTTATTCCTTGGTCCTATAAATTTAAACTTAGCATGATTAGTAACCCGAGTAAATAAAAAAGGTTTTCATTATTCATTTTTCTAAACTATGGCTATTATTATTATTATCTATTTATTTCGAGTACCAAAGACTCATTTTAGTTACATAATCACATATAGACACATAACTAAGTATATAATAAAATTACATACAATTGAAATATTAAAATTAAATTGAATTTTTATCTATTTATTTCGATTACCGAAGACTCATTTTAGTTACATAACACATACAGACAATATATATCATAAAATTACATACAATTGAAATGTTAAAATTAAATTAATTTAAATTGCATTGGATTATCATTAAATTAAATTGAATTTTATTTTATCGTCAGTCAGTCAAACATTAAAAGAATTGTATTAGATATTGAAATAAATTGTATAAAATAAAAAACGATCCTATAAAACGATTTAGGGGTGTTAAAAGTTGTATGGTAGAATCTTAGTCCTTGGGTTAATAAAGTTAAAACTTTGCACAAATTCTAACCAAATAAATAAAGACTGTCATTATTAATTTTTTAAAACTACCCCCAAAATACAGTTTAAGGGGTGTGAAAACAATATCGCGAACGAAGACGCTAGCAAAAATCTAGTAAAATATAAAAAAAACATGTGGCTTGACGCCAAATAAAGGGCAATGGAATCGATTGGCTCCGCGCCTGACCACAATATAAGTTCCATAGAAGCAGGTGAATAATTTATATCAACAGGAAACTAATCTAGGAATTTGTTACGTGGCTTTTATGTAGATAGACCAAGATCCCAGAGCTGTCTGACATAACTTATTTTCGCATGGATGAAACCTTAGGTTCTCAGTAGCGTCTCATGTGTTTTGAATATCTGTGTGCTTGTGGAGCTCCTCCTTGGGGTGCCTGAGCAGGTACCAGGTGACAAGGGAACTAAAAATAACGAGTTACTTACTTAATATTTTATGGGTGATTTTTATAAATGTTTTGTAGAATATTATTTTAAAGTACCTAGTTATCATAAGTGTCAGACACTTTCCATGGACCAAAACTTCTGTCAGACGCTTTAAAGCTCCACAAGAAGTAAATAAACTTTACTTATTTTTACATGTCTGATTTTTAAATATGTTATTAAGGTAACTATTACAAAGTTATATTTCAGTAGTCAGACTAATTGTAGTGACCAAAATGCTAAATTGATATTTATTGTTAATAATTTATATTATCATAGATTGCTCTAGGGGTTCTTAGAACAATCTATAAATGTAAATATAAAATCGAGGCCTTCATCTGAGAGGGGTTCCCTCTCACGTGAAGGCCTCTTCTAAGGATTTCCACCTCTCACGATCTTGGGCTATCTGTTGCCATTGCGGTCCAGCTATTTTTCTGATGTCATCTTCCCAGCGTGCGTAGGGTCTACCTTTATGACGTTTGCCTAAAGGTTCCTGCCACGATGATACTGTTTTTGTCCATCGGTTGTCCTTAAGTTCTATTCTATTACCCAGAAAGAAATAGTTTACAATGTAAAAACCCCGCAAATTAATGAGACATCAATGATAATGTATGGCAAAAAAAAGAAGAACAAAACAACTTTAGTCTGAGTGCTTTTGATTGTCTTTATTTATTTATAAAATTACATCTAAATGGCTTGGCATTTCATCAACCATGCAAATAACAGGTATGCATGACATTGACAAACACAAAATAAAAAGTGTGTCCAGAACACCTAAATCTAGAACACTCCAAAGACAAAACTCACCGAAATATAAAGACGTACATTATTCGCACTGTTTATTTAGGCAGCGTCTGTATGAAGCGAAACTCATGGAGTAGACATCGATAGGGTAATCCATCAAGTTGGACCTTTCATTATAAAGCCGTGCCATACGTGTAAGAGGACTATTAAAGGTGGATGTAGGCAAATGAAAAATTCGATGATGTCGCTTGCTGCATTGGCTAGCCCTGAAGTTAAAATAATTAACCAACTCCGCATCTATGGAACCATTTATAATTTTATGTAGTAGAGGGATTGCAAAATCCGGACTTTTTCGAAATCCGAATTACTGTACTCTCGTCCGATAAAAATCCGGATTATCCGGATTTTTCGAAGTTTTGAGTGTTTTAAGTTGATTTGATATAACTGAAATAAATAGCATAAATAATCTAAAATATGTATTTATTCGCTCAATTCACAGCACGACAGAAAATCAACTAAAATAATCCACAAAACTTTTAGGCATTAGTCATTTTTCCCGTTATAAATTCACGTAATCATTTTTAATATAACATTAAATAAACTTTAGATAATTAAGATAACAACATAAACTGATTAAAAAAAAATCATTAGGGGTGTGTAAATATTGTTTGTATTGGGTGTGTTAATTCTCCTTTTCAATGAATTTGCCAGTTGCTTTGCAGATATCGTGTCTTGACTGTCTAATGATTTTATCAAAAATTTAAAAGCTATATCGGCCGTTAGAATAGTGGCATCTCCGCGGCGAACCAAATTCGCGCAAATACACTACACTACATCTAATCCTACCAATTCAAATATCTTTTGGACTACTTTTAATGGAAATTTGTGGATAACTGCAAATATTATTCGTTAAACTCAGTTTTGACTAAAATCCGAAAAAACCGAATTTGAGTCCAAAAAACCGGACTTCAAAATATCAATAAAAACCGGATTTTTCAATTATTTTCGAATTTCGAAGAATCCGGATTGCAATCCCTTATAAGTAAGTCAGAATGGATCCGCCTTTCTTTTAACCTTTTTTTATTATCGTGTAAAGGGATCATTGCATAGCATAGCATAGCCGGCCTTATAATGTTCCCACTGTTGGGACTCAGGCCTTGGAGAAAAACCAGAGAAAATGGCATATTTACGTAAGTTTTTTTTAGGTGGGAAATCATCCCTATACAAGGGTACTTATATAAACCATTCCGCTACCAGGAGAGGCAAGTTGAACGCTTCATGAAAATTACTACGAACTACATGTACCAATGAAAAACCAGTAATTTATTTACTCACTGTTATTATAGGAACCGTTTGTAAACAAAGAAAAATGTATTTCTCTCTCTCTACGAACGGTGCCTAAGGGCAGTTTTTATGCTTTCATGTGTTTTATATGGAGCGACTGCCTATCAGACCTCATATATAGGGTGACCGGTAATTAGTGACCGATACTTAAACACGTGATTGTACTCATGATTACAAACAACTTTCCCAAAGAAACTTTTTTTATATCCTCATTAGTTTTATCACAATAACAAAACAGCTGTTTAAATACACCTATGGGTTTGCAAGCCGCGCGGGTGTTCTATCACTATTGTAGGTACAATGGCGGCGGAGTCACGCGGCTAACTAAGCGGTTGCCGGTTGCAGGCGCGCGCGTATTACAAACAGATGTTTTGTTATTGTGTTAAAACTTTTGAGTATATAAAAAAGTTTCTTTGGGAAAGTTGTTTGTAATCATGAGTACAATCAGGTGTTTAAGTATCGGTCACTAATTACCAGTCACCCTATATAAATATAAAGACAACATAATATAAACACTCTGATAGGCAGTCGCTCCATATAAAACACAGGTATTCAACCACATCCGGTTAGACTGAAGCCGACCCAAAGCTAGCTGGGAAAACACTATAATTTTGTAAATAATAAAAACTAATATAGGTATCAAGTTTGGCTTGTTAGTAATTAAAAGACTAGAGTTTATTATGAACCCTCTTAATTCATTTACGATGCATCGTTATAAACTCGGTCTGGCAAGGTCGACGGTTCCTAGCTGGTTAGCGCACTCAACTCATTAATCCTTTTTCTTTTTGTTAAACTTGCTTGACCTGAACCGAGCTGTAAATAAAAGAAAATAGTCATTTGGATAATATATTCACAATATCTAGGTAGTACAAACATCGCAGAGGTTTAATGCTGCGCTAGAAGCTTGAAACTGTTTTCCAAGAGTTGCTTGTTTTAGTGATGGTGTTTACCCACACGTGCCTGGCTGTCAGTCTGTCTGTCAAGACCCTTTATCTCGGTAACGCGTGGAGGTATCGAGTTGAAATTAAATCCATATATTTAAGTCTGAGTCTGAGTCTAAGTGACTGACATCACACAACACACATCACATCACACATCACATAACACACATTCATAGCGCATTAGTCTTTTATAAAAATACTGTGTACCTACCCATTTTATTCTTGCATATAAATAACTAAATTGCATATAAATAAATTAACTAAATGTCTTGATCAGTTTTAATAACTTAAATACAATTACATACCCTGGGGAAGGGCAGAGCATCCTAATACAAGCATACTCCTTGCTTAAAAGGATTCTCTCCATTGTAAATAGGATAAGTTATTTAAGACGAAGCAATAAACCTTTTTATTTATTTTTATTTTTATTATTTTATTTATTTTAAGTCTGCGGTCCCTTGAATGAAGCAGTGAAAAAATTAAACTACTAAGTTACGAAAAATAAAGATACGGCCGTTTATGTCGCAATTAACGTAGGTATATTTCGTCACTCTCAAGGAAATCAAAATTCATAGGGTACTTCCCGTTGACCCAGAATCCTGAAAAAAGGCATATAGCAAGGTCTTACAGCACAGGTAAACAGTAAATTTGTTGTTACGTCACGAAAAAAAAACTTTTATGTGATTCGGAAAAGCCTTTGAGACTCCATTCGGAAATTGAACTATTTACTTAGGTAAGTTTGTACGGAACCCTCAGTGCGCGAGTCCGACTCGCACTGGCCCAGTTTATAGGTAAGCAAAGCTTACCAAATTTTGTTTTTCTTTTTGATTATACCGATTTGTGTGTTGGGATAACAGAACACCTTTATCGATCATAAAATGATACAAACTTGAAATATTTATTATAAACAGGTATTTATTTACCTATCTAAAAATAACTCTGGATAATTCCTAAGGTCTACATTATCCTAATGAATTTTGCACCAGATCCAAGGTTATCGACATAGCACGAAGAATCACCAAACTTAAGTGGCAGTGAGCAGGTCACATGTTCACTGAACATATAGTCGATGGGGCTGAAAGGTTCTAAAGTGGCGACCGCTTTGGAAGACGCAGCGTTGGAAGGTCTTCCACAAGGTGGACCTGGTGATGGTCGCGTGAATATGATGGATGCGTGACGAACAGGACCGGTCGTTGTGGTGATACTTGGGGGAGCCTTATGTCCAGTAGACGATGTCTTTCAGCTAAAATGATGATGAATTTTTAACAGCCACTCGCTTCAATTGACTTGCATTTAATTTATGATGCGACTTTATTTATTTCTAGAAACCACATAATATCATTTAATGTATCCACGCCCTTACGATGGTTTTTCTTTTGATCCAGGACCAAAGAAGATGGTGGTAAAAGGTGTGGATGGCAGGTTCATGTCGGGCCAGTTGGTGGCCATCATGGGGCCCTCGGGCGCTGGCAAGAGCTCGCTGCTCAACGCTTTGTCTGGATACAGGTTGGTACATTATATTTTATCCAGTTGGAATACCTACCTATACAGGCTGAGTTATATTCAATAGCAAAGTAACGGGCAAAGGAGAAAGAACTCAAGATTACAAACATTTTTTTTCTAGGAATCATTTCTAAAATATGTTAAAAAAAAACAGGTTTCCACATTTCTGTTCGCATTTGTCGACAAAATGTTTGGTTCCGTAGTTAAAATTGTTTTTTTCTTGAGTTCTTTTATTTTTAAATCCACTGGTCTGGTCTCTCTGTAGGTACCTATGTTGTCGCCTTTGAGTGAACACCTTATGAAAGTGAAAGAGAAAGCTTTACTGGAAATTGCACTTAAAACCTTTTGATGTATCATATTTTATGCAACATAAATATCTACTCTATTCTAATATGAAGATAAAACTGCGTCCTGTAAAATATTATTACCACAGCTTATTTGAATATCATTTCAAGTTAAGATTCTAGAAACTCCTTGACCTACCAATGACTTGAATTCATATTAAGATCAATAATAGATTAGTAAAACAATATTCAGGACTTAACAAGACAGGTTTCATTAATTAATCCAAAATCTTTAAAAATAAATATAGAAATAGTTATTCAGATCAAGCTTATCAGTATTCATTTATTTCTAGATTAATCTACGTATCCGCTATTCATGTTGCAGAATGTGTAGGTAATCTATAAGTATTTTTTATAAACTAGTTCTAATTACCTTAATTGCTAATTCGTGTAAAACTCGAAGAACTGATTGTTAGCAGGGTCATGGGGCTCTTTGGACCGGGACCGCGGTCCTAACTTCCACCTATAATTTTTGGACTACAAGGATCAAGGCATTAAAGTAGGAGCTTTTAGAAAACCTCATGGGTGCTCATGCTCATTTGATGACTCGAAAAAGTGGCGAAGTGTGAGAAGAGAAATGCTCACTGATCGACCGACAAATAAATAAATGTCCTACTTACATACTGCGTACTTATAATGCGTAATAATAATAAATTGAGACAACATCACATACATTGTCCTGGTCCCAAACTAAGGTTTTCCCTTGTACTATAGAAACCATAAACAACGAAGGTACCACAAACACCCAGACCCAACACAAATATCTGTTTTATCAACAAACGTCTGTGTTGGTGCGGGAATCGAACCCGCGACCCTTGCGTCTCCACCGGCGCTCCAAACCACTGCGCTAAACAGGTCGTCGGGTAATGAAAAAACGCCCATCCTTATAAGGCGGTCACTGATCTGTTCTTGATGTCTACTCTCAGGGGTGCTCGGCACCAACTGTTTATTTCTCATGGGTGCACGAGCCCCCGAGCACCCACGGAGTCGGCGCCCCTGCATTAAAGTACAGTTACCAAAAACTGTACTTTAATGCAGATACACCATAAATAAAATTTATTTTATTTGTGGTCCCCCCATGACCCTGTTAGGAGCTTGCAGCGAAAATATTTAAAAACTTGAAGTGATTTATAAATGTTCAATTCAAACCACGGATATATAACATTCAAAGTTCAAACAAATCAATAAAACTGAACAGGAAACATCGATTTTGGATTTTTTCGAAGTATTTTTATTTTTTATTATACACTTTATTGAAAACCATTATAAATACAAAAAGAAAACTAAAACACCTAGTTCTTGTTGTGGTCGTTACGTAAGACAAATGTTACTAATTTAATAGGAATTTAAATTTACTTATCACTAATTGTGATACACTTGTATAGTTCAAATTGAAATACACTTTGCTATTATTGATAAAACTCACGTGTCCACCATCACCATCTACCCAACTTGATAGTTAGCCATGATGTGGTCGATGATTTGCAACTCTTGCCGTAAGTATTTTACTCTTGAATTAAAGACTCTAGGTTATAGCAAACAGAATGTTAATATTCAAACAAAGTATGTCATATGTACTTAGACTTGACAGTTGTTACGGGTAGTCAGAAGCCTGACAATCTCACACCAGTCCTACCAAGGGCTATCTTGTTACTCAGTTACTGGGTAGTGAGATAGGCAGCGGCTTCATGTATAATAAAATACTGGTATCCAGGTGCATCGGGTTTGACTAGAACACGGAGCAAGTACAAAGTCCGTGGACTAGAAGCCGACACAATCTTAATTGGGAAGAGGCTAGACAGATTGATTAATTATAGTTTGTGTTGTTATTGTCAGTAAAAACAGTTCTTATGTATCTAGATAATGGGTGGCTTAAGAAGCTAGCTAAGTAAGCACCTAACCAAAATCGAGTCTTTTCCTCAACAGTTTGAGTTTAAAAATTTAAAACGTTAAGGTCAGAATATACATTGTCTCTGCACCGCGGTTTTCTCCGTTCCTCCACATTTAATAAAACATCTGACTCATCTTCTGACTCGGCAAACGTTGTTCTGCCATATAAATTATCAAAGAAAAAGTAGGGGCGGGGTGGGGGTAGGAAGCTAATAAATAGCCTAAAGAATATACAGAAAAAAAAAAACATGAAATCGGTGAAGCCGTTTAGGAGGAGTTTGATAACAAATACGAGACTTTTATATAATAAAAAAAAATTTACAAAAAAAATACAACCGACTTCAAAGTAAAATAAAACACTGAAAAGTGCAAAATAACTTTAATTTCGGAAGTCGGTGTTTCTATAATAGTTTTGTGTCTTCGTTATTTAACACCGACTTACGAAATTAAAGTTATTTTGCACTTTTCAGTGTTTTATTTTACTTTGAAGTCGGTTGTATTTTTTTTTGTAAAAAGTGTTTTTATTTTACACTTTTTAGTTATGGTACCACCACTAAAAAGTACCCCTCAGCCAAACTTAAATACCTTATAGCCAGAGTGCATCTCATGACAATTCTAATAATCCCAAACACGGTTAGATTACATTAATTTATTACAGAGTTCCGGTGCCTAACTTTAGGCTTCATCATCAGATCAGTTCGATATATTCCCCTTCTACTTTCAGTCAGTCATCGACTACACGTATAAACAAAGCAATTTTACTTGTTACGACGGTTCTGCTGTGATCCTATGAGGAGTTCTGTTCCATATCTTCGAAGTTCATGATCAGATCATAACAATATTTCTATGGGACCAACTCGGAAGTATAACCTTCCAATCAAAAAAAAAAAAATACAAAATCGGTCCACAATTGACCGAGAAATCGGTAAACATACATAGAAAAAAAAAAAAAAAAACATACATTCAACCGAACATATAACCTCCTCCTTTTTGAAGTCGGTTAAAAAGATTAAGAATCTAAATTAATAAAGAAATACTAACGTCAAATAGTCCAGTCTGTTTTTGTAAATTGCTTAATTGTCTATCATCGATCAGTGTCACACCATAGATTAATTGTGCTAAAATTGATTCTTTTTTTGATCACATGATACAGACAATAAATAATAAATTATTCACCAAGCGGATAAAGCAGTGTCTTATGTTATGGACATATTGAAACCCGAGTGTTACGGAGGATTCTGGGGGTTTAGGTGCGAGAGAGTCAAGCTAAGAATCCTGAGTTTAGCGAGGGAATTAAGTTAACCCAAGACGAAGGCACTTTTTTCCTTTATCCGTGCTTCACAGCGGGGTGCCAACTAAAAACCGGCGCTTGGTGTCTGATGCCCAGCAATGAAAATCTGGCACTCCTTCTCGCTCAAAAAAAAGTAGACAAAAAAAAAAATGTTTATTGCCACAGAACTGACATAGTAAAAAACCTTTGTGAACTAATAAATCAATCTTTTTTTTTCAAAACTCAGGTCCGGAGGAGTAACAGGCGAACTTCTGGTAAATGGGCAGCCAAGAGACGAGCATCTTTTCCAGAAGTCGTCCTGCTATATAACTCAGGAGGACCTGCTTCAGCCACTGCTGACTGTACGCGAAGCTATGGATGTTGCAGCCAGACTGAAGGCACCTAGAGGATCTAAGTCACCTTCGGAAGAGATCCTGCAAGAAATGGGTCTATTGGAACATCAGCATACGAGGACAGATTTGTTGTCAGGCGGACAGAAAAAGAGGTTAGTTTTTTTTACTTTTTGGGCTGTCAGTTCTTTATATAGGCAATTTGATTATATTTCAACAAGTCAATGCCACTGCCTTTGCTGTCAACTTGATCGTCTTTTAGTAGGTATAACGTTTTTTCTGCTTGCTCGAAAAGGTTTCTACCGTTAGAAATTATATCTGTATGGTATTTAACGATTAGATTAGACAACCGTGGTAACGCTAAAGTTTCGCAACTATTGTCGGATGGAAAATTTCCTAATTGTGGTTTGGAAACTTTCCCACACAACCAGCGATACACGTGATATACCTAGGCATTGTGAATTGTTTTAACCAGTGGTTTCCAACCTTGTTTTGATTTAGGACCACTTTAGTTTCTTTGTTGCTAACAGGGACCAGCAGTCAAGAAGATAATTTTAATATGTTTATCTAAAACAAAAAGTTATGTCATGAATATGAAACTTGTAGTACAGCTATTCTTTTTTTCCACAACTATTATACAACGCCATTTAGTTTCAAACTAAGCAGAGTTTGTGGTATGAGTACTAGACAACTGATAAACATATTTATTTCTAAATATATATTATAGATAAATTACACCCAGACACAGAACAAATTAAACCCACGATCTCCAGCTTAGCAGTCAGAGCCACTAAACATTAGACAACAGGCCAGTCAAAACTAACGAGTACTCATTGTCATAGATAACACAATATTTTTGATAGCAATTTAAAATCGGTTAGCATCAATATTACTTTTTAGTTGGAAAGTTTGAAACTATACATTAGCTCTTGTGGTAAACAGTGGTCCGCAGACCACAGGTTGGGAAACATTGATTTAATCTGTGTGGACACGCATTATAAGTAAATGCAAGCATATATTGTGTGGCATTGTGAAGCTGGAAAGACTTTATATGATGCATGTATAAGGTCGATTTTGAAATCATTCTATGACTTAATGTTCAAAGTCCTTGTTTTTAAAATAGAAATGTTAATTACTAACTTACTGTTGAAACTGTTTAAGTAAAATCCTTTCTATAACAGTCTTGACTTTCTTTTTTTGAGAAAAATAAAAATAAAAGCTGACGTTCTGGTAGAGAGATATCCGCGGTATATATTTCGGACGTCACGGATTCCATTCAGGCTTTCGTTATCCTAAAAGTTCAAGGGTCATTTGAAATTTTATCCTCGAATTTTGTAATTATTTAAAACAAAACTTTGGAAAAAGGTGTTTTTTTGCATTAAGGTTTATATTTAAAAAAAAATAACGGTAGATATTAAAGAACGACAGCGAGGAAATTGTTGATGAAATTATTAAGTGTCTACATATATCACCGTTATATATACTTGCTAAATGATTTACTAAGTATTATCAAATCACGCTAATAGCCAGTCTTAGTAGAGCAAAAAAATCGTCATAATTAGAAACTGAATTGACTAGATTTTTTATGATAATAAATAATCATGGCTTACTTTTATTTTTTGCTGGGTTTACTTCATAACTTTTAGCTAAACCAAACTCTTAATGTTGCCACTAATATAAATCTTGGTCAAGTAACATAATATATTTATTACGCTTTGCTTAATGTATTGATAATAAATACTTAGGCTGTTTGTGCTTAGAATATAGTGGCTAAAATGACACAATATATGACATTGTCACTGCAATAAACATAATTTCGAAAATCACATCACCAGAAAAAAGCAGGCATTTTTTTTTTTTTATAGGTGGGTAAATCATCTTATGACAAATCTCGCTCTTGGGCGGAGCGAGAGATAGTGTCAGACTTTTACTGACTAAAAACCCAGAAGTTCCTTCGTTGCCTTCGTTCCAGGGCCCCGGTTTCGTTTTCACACTACCCATGGCCCCAGTAGGCTTCGACCCTGCTGGGCCCCTACGATTTGCTGACATCTCCCTGAGGCGCGCGCGGAACAATACGCGCCGTCGGCGACTTGGGCTCGGTCCGGATGGTTACCGGACGGTCGGACGGCGGGCCACCCATTGCCCGCCGTCCGCAAGCCCGCGCCTACGGTGGCCGGAAATCGGGATCGGAATCCCGGCGGCGGTTGGGGCGTGAGGACCGTTGCCGTTGCCTCACGCGATCGGCCGCCTCCTTTGCTAGCATTACTGCTTCGCAGAAGGAGGCGACCGCCTGCCACTCCTCCTCGCTCCGTACCATGGCCTGTACCAAGGCCCGGCGCGAGAGATCGCCGCCGCCGATCGCCCCCACAAGGACACGGCGTTGCTCTTCCCAAGCGGGGCACACCTCCACCGTGTCCTCCGGGCGGTCCACACAGTGGCGACACCCGGGCGTTGCTTCCGCACGAATCCGGTGCAGGAACTTCCCGAACTTCCCGTGTTCGGTGAGAACCTGCGTCATGCGGAAGGTAAGGACGCCGTGAGGTCTTTCCAACCACGCCTCAAAGAAGGGTCTTACCGCCATAATTGTGGCGTGCCCATGGCATTAAACATTTCAACTGCCATCCAGCCTAATGACTTGTCGTTCGTTCAAAAATGCATTTTTAAAATTCCTAAGGAGGTACGTAGGTATTATTGACATAATATATACGTGATCTCACCAACTTTAAACTGGAATATATTTAATACGCGGTTTCTATTAATAGTAATGTCTAAGACAAAATTGTTTAGAAATTTAATCTATATACTTTTGTATATTTTTATCACTATACGCTAAAAAAATATGCCAGCAAAATTTTGTTCGGGACTTCGCCCTGATCCTTTGAGTTTTGACTAATTTAATACAATTATTCTTCCTCATTTTATTGCATGGTCAAAACCCCTGCGAGTTGCCCCTTCTACAAGGAAAGTACGAAATCTTTTTCCTTTTGAAGTAATATTTATTACCGTAACTTAAAGAGGGTTTCCTCTTGACGATTTTTCATAAGTTTCCTGTAAGTGATGAATAATGATGCAAACATTTTATATTTATTCCCATAACAGACAGGGCATTGCACAAGCTTCGAGCGTATTATAATTATACCACTAAAGAATCGTGCTCTGTAATTATAGATACATCGCAAAGTAATATTTTAACAACACGCTTGTATATTCCATTACCTTATAGGTCTAAGAGGTTTCTTTACTCTAGAGTCAAGTGCTTGAATTCAAACTTGCTTTTGAGTCGTATTTCATTTATTAAGTAGGTAGGTACATATATCAAGTTTCTTAGCCTACTGCATTCCGAAAGATGTCATATTACTTCTTAAGAACCTCTCCCTCCTCTTTTCCACCCTTTTTTCCTATGTTTAAATAACAGAGTTTAAGTCTTTATCTAACAGAGTTTATCGATAAAGACTTTTGCTACGAGTATGTTGTGCCTCAACACTCGTAAATAACTAAGAACCAAAGATTTCAAGCCTTCTTGTTCTCATTCCAGGTTATCAATAGCACTGGAACTAGTGAACAATCCACCAATCTTTTTCCTGGACGAACCCACAAGTGGTCTAGACACAGTGACCACGACTCAGTGCGTCAAAGTGCTCAAACAACTGGCGAGGCAAGGAAGGACCGTCATCTGCACCATTCATCAGCCTGCTGCTTCGTTGTTGGAGATGTTTGATCAGGTAAGAATAGTAAAATGGTGTGAAATAATTATCATTAGTCACATTTCTATACTAAGTGCTTCCTCGTCTATGGTGTCGGCAGGATATCATTTTACGGATAGCATCATAAAAAGGTTTCCCCTCCCCTTTTTTTAATAATATAAACTAGTGCTAGACTGCGATCCTGCGATCCCACCTAATAGTAAGCCGTGTTGCATGAGTTGATAGAGAATTGCACTAGTTTATTAAGGGCATATTAACACTAGCCTTGAAAACACCTAAACTATAATCAGGCTGCAGGCAAATTGTTCCAATTCTTCGATGTACGCGGTATAAACGACGAGGTAAAACGCTTAGTCCGGACCATAGAGGACCCCTTTTCTGAGGTATTTTAATGTGAGAGGGGTACCCAATTGATGCAGCTGTCTTTACAAAGATTCGTAAGTAGGTATGTTGGTAACTTGATTACCTTACCAGGCTGCAAGGAAATTATACCTACTTATTGACCATCGTTAATCGAATATTTAGAGGTTCTTCTAATGCAATCTATTTGCTCTTAAGTGACTAGCACTCTTTGATTGTTGAACAAAGACAAACGTGTTTCTACCTATGTCCGACCTTAGAAAGTGGCCCAACCAGTTTTATGCTACCCTTGGAACTGAAGTAGGAAGAAATGGATTTTGTTAGTTGTCACTTGTTTCAAGGTGGGTACAGGGTTTTTCTGGTTCTTTTAATTTTATATGAAAAACGATCACAAACCTTGTATTTTCCATTGCTTTGTATGACTAGCGAAGTTGCGATGCATTGTCGGAAACTTTCTTTAAATCTCTAGGTACGAATTAGGGCAAGTAATGGATTCTTTAAAGAGTTGGTTTATGAAACATGTTCCTTAAAATTTGAGGACTGTAAATCACGGAATAAGTTTAAGTATCCATGCACACTATTGAGGATATCGCTGCAGCTCATTTACATCGACTTAATGCTTAAGTTCAATAACCGTTCGTATTTATTGTTTTATTTCTACTCGTGAACTACCTGGTTTTCACATTTAGAGTAGGTAGGTCGCCAGTTTTTCCTGGTAACTGGTGATATCATAAAACCCAAATGAAGGTTAGGTATGCTAAAGAGATAAGCTGCAGTATTCTCGTTGAGAAAGATCGATTGAAGTTTGCTATCAATATAGCGCTTATTTTTTCAAGCAAAAAAGACGACAAATTTTACATATTACGTTAAAACATTTTCATTAATTTATATTGCATTTTTATATACATTCAAAAATGACTCAAGTAGGTATGTGTCTATATTTTGGCAGCTACTAGCATAGAAACATGCAAAATAGAACAGGTTGAATTATTTTTAGTGCCATCTGACTGGGTGGAAACTTAAACCAGACTTATTAAAGTTATTATAGATGCATTTAATCTAGAGCAAACTGGTTTTTCAATAATATCGAGAAACGTGCATCCAGACAGACACAACGTGATTTTTCATTTTAACATTCTCATGTTCAGATGGATATGTGGAATACCTAATGAGAATGGATAAAGTGAGAAATGGTATTTTGTGGCGCCAGTCACAACAACGTTGAAAGTAAATCGGTACAGTCATGTGAAGAGGACGGATGCATTACAATGTTTACACGAATTCTGCGTACTGTTCTAGCAGTTAACATTACTTAGCCTGACAAAAACTGCGATATAGTTTAATAAAATCATCTATTCATTTATGCGATTTACGACCTCTTCAAAAGACAGTGCAGAGGACGAGAGATGCGCGCTGTGGAAGCAGAAGCACCCAACTCTTACACATTTCATCACCCCGTCGAAAATCTCCCCCCTGGACGCGAATTGCAGTGGCCAATCTGGAAATCTCATAATGGAATGATGTTTAAATATTATTAGTGTAAAATTAGATAAATAATATTGGTTTTTAACTTAACCAAACCCAAATGATTCACTAACATTAGAAGAGGATCTGGCGTTAGGCGGCCGCTGCCGCACGCTCGCTTCGTTCGCTCGCCTTTGCGCTTTAATGGTCACTGTTATAACCTAATCTAACCCACATTATCGCTTCGTTCGCTCGCTATCGTGTTCTTATGGTCACTATTCTAACATGACCTAATCCTGGCGCGATTATTCCGATCTACGTACGATTATTCCATATTCTACTGGCACTGTATATTATGGAATAAGGTTAGGTAGTTAGGTCACTACGAAGTATACGCGAGTATTTGCGAACTGCTCTTGTATAGATTTAAGAAGAACCTTGATTAAAAAGTGATTTCCAATCTATACGCGATTAGTTTCACACCCTTGCGTTCTGGCCTTGTATAGAATGGAAATACGCTGCGCCGACCCAAAGTAACATGATGTTTTAAAATAAAAAAATGCAGTCCTTATACCTACATTTTTACTGGCATAACTCAACTAAATGTAAGGAGCAGGCTTTCTTTACTTCTATTCTTTTTTCAGAGTTGCCATGCTTTTTGAACCGTAGGTATAATATTTTGGTACCTACTTGCTTGATTCTTGTCCAAAGATATGTATTATCTGCTACTGCATCCATTTAGGCCCGTCAACTTTATTCATCTTTTATTAGTCATGGAACGATTTTTATAGTTTTTAGGACAATAAATATCTTTACATATACGACTATACTGGCATCGCAATTTAATTATTAGACATAATTTGGAAGAGCAATGCTTTTAAATCTTGCGAAGTTCATATCATAATTTTTAACACTATTACGGAATCCTAGTGACCTCGGTAGCTGTCCGTCTGTATGTCATGGCCTAACCTTGGTATTGTCATCTATTTAAAATCACTCCTTGGTATTATTGTGAAAGATTTTCTTATTTTGCATAATAAATGAGGTTTTAGTTTAAAGTTTATTTAGTATTTAGTTACCAACTATCTGTATAATCCGGTATTATATAGATATGCTTAAAGTGTCCCGGTATTATATGAATTACTTTTTATTTCTACTTTGTATGGACATTAAGCCGGCAATGTGCTAATACATAGTTGTAAGTACGATGAGCTGACGGGGCTCCTATATCTGTCTGCAGAGTTTAAAGGCACCTAACACGAAAGGGATGACGGCAGCTTCGTTCGCTCTAATTAGATCAGGAGTTATCAGGGTCGAGTATTCCCAATCCGTATAACACTTCTTACATTTTAAACAAGAATGTTTTATTTCTTCTTCATTATATACTTTGCCTGATCCCCCCTATGGCATTATATTGATCAGACTTATATTATGACTAGGCAGGGTATACAATGATAAACGATAGATTAAATGTTTATGCAATCCTAGACGATCTCGGCAAATGCATTGTATATAGTATGCCTATTCATTCATTACGATGTCTAAATTTTATACTTTGTCGATAACATATCTTTCTTAATAAAGATGGATGACGCTTTAATATCATTGTAGAGCATCTGCTTTAATATCGGAGGTAGCCAAAGCTTAGAAAAATAGCGACATCTATGTCGCCACATAGGAACTAAACTTTAAAATCCTGAATCGCGGTATCAGAATTCTCCGAGCGATTAGAACATACACAACAACCCGAAATCAACTATCGGGCACTTGCCCGGACCAAACATAACATCCGTCTGGTCGGATGATCCTTAATGCAGGATTGCAGGACTTTACACCTTGTTACTCATTCTCAGGGAAGACAAACGAGATAAAGCTGTTCGAAATTAAAGCTCTCCGAAATACCTCTGAGATTGTACGGGCATGTGATCACATGACCAGACAAGTCCTGAGCATTAATAGCGGTTCGAAGAAGGGTGGTTTCTCAAAGTAGAAAACTTTGATGATCGTGAGACGTATCAACGGACCTGGCATAGCCAATAGCCACTTCAGATTGAGAAAGACAAAGAGAGAGAGATATATTCTTGATATTATAAAACTGATAGTTAATGAATAGTGCTGCACAATTCAAAATATTGCATAACGAGAAATCCTATTTTGGTTATTGAGGATAATCAAAGCATATCATTACGAATGTCTTATATATTAGGCTTAGAGAACATAAATGTACCTAATGTTTAATGTTAGAGCAACACAACATGTTATTATCGTCTAATTATTAGGGATTATTATTAAAGTTATTAACTCGTCCACACCTTCAATCGTGACTTATTGCAATCGGAATATATTTCTTTTTGTTGTTAGCATTATTAATTTATTGTTTCTAAGAATCGTGGGCATAAGATTAATGTTAGATAAATTGCTACTAGTAGAGTATTTTATTAGGAATTTAATAATATGATAATGTACCTAAGTTCAGTGTTGGGCAATATGTAATCTAACTACTGATTAATAACTACGACTACTTATTGCAGTTAGTAATCACAACTACAAATTACATTATAAAATCGTAAAAAGTAGTTAAACATTTTGTTTGCTAACTACCAAAGACATCTCTTTAAATCTCTTTGCTAACTACAAATTGTAGTTGCAATCACGATTACGAGACTACTTTTTATAACTACACATTTAAAGGTTGATATTTTCATTACTAAACTTGTCAATCAACGTAATAATTCGTGGGATACTCAAAGTTTTAAGAAACTAAAAAACTAACTTCTATGGATAAAATATTTTTATTAAATCTTTTCAAAGAACTCTCCGCATACAAAATTTCATGCGTCTGAACCAATTTTCGAACATTTTTTCCAGTTCGCCGCAGACAGGTTCCACGACCTTCTCGAACGCTACTAGCGCATCTTCCGGCGATGAAAACTGTATCCCTTTTAGCTGTTTTTTTTATTTTAGGGAATAAAAAGAAATCTTCTAGTTAACCAATATTATAGTTAATGTTGTGTGACTTGGCCGTTGAACAATACGTTTTCCAAGTGGCAATTTTCCATCGTCAATGGGTAGCGGTTCTGGCGACAGATTGGTGCAAAGGTGTCATGGATCACCTGGTTTTGTACCCTTGTGTATCCTTCAACGGCCAAGTCACACAACATTAACTATAATAATAAAGAAATCGCAGTAAGGAACCTTAGACTTGGCACGCTTTGTCTAGATTTCATTACTTTTTAGAGATAAACAAGCAGCTCGATCGAGACTTGGCTAGTTTTTTACAGAATGTTTTTGGTGGGATTTCACTTCTTTTTGTAGAAACGTGGGCATATTGATTTTTGCAATGACAGTCGATTTTTTTATGTACCAATAGTAGAAGGGGGCATTACCATATCTCTAATACAGCTGAGACCAGCTGAGGGTTCTTCATCAGATACTTCAGACCTTCGATTTTTGACATCAAATGAAGCGGCCCACCAAGTTGAATATTTTTTGTAAAGGCGGTATGTCGATCTCTAATGGTTTGGTTGGGCTCTTGTGTTTTCTAATCAGGGTCAACAGGTACTCCAGATCTCCGATTATCCTAGTTTTTATAGTTTTCTCTTTATGTGGCCATTAAACCCTAACTCTGTACCAAATTTCAGCTCTCTGACTTTATGGGAAGTACTAGTTCTATTCTGATGATCATGAGTTAGTGAGTGTCATAAATGCGAAACTTTGCATTTGCTTAACTTCGGAACTAAATGACCTACAGACTTGAAATTTTAGATTTTAAGTATGTGATTATAGCTTACTGGATGACGAAAATTTCTGCGTTCTGGTCTTATCCAGAGGTTCTCAAATAGGGGCCTGAAAATGCGGCGAAATGGTTCCAGTAAAAGATGGTACGGCAGTGTTTGCTTCGCGCTCGGCTTGGCGGGGGCACTGCCGTGTCCCGCGATGAAAGTGAACATACGTGATTTTTTTATACATTTAGATTCCGATTCTTTTTTAAATTAAATTTTAGAGTCAGATTCAGTTTTGGTGAATCAATAATTCTAATACATTACATGTTTATTTAATTGCAAAATATAAATTCTTAGTACTGAATAATCAGTAATTATAACTACTAGATTACAGCAATCAAATTAACAACTACTTCATATAGTTTGATTATTGTACTTAAGTTACATGTAATCATAATTATGTAGTTATGATTACATGTAACTGCGTAGAACATACAAACTACTTGTAGTTAACTATTTTTAGTTTTAATTTGTAATCTGATTACAAAATAGTAGTTAACTACGCCTTACACTGCCTAAGTTTAGGAAATATCAATATATGTATACCTATGTGGAGATCTATTTCAGGAATGGTGATGGTTTTTGCCAATAGACACTTGGCATTCACCTCAACTCATTTCTACTTTACAATGTATGGTAATTATCTATTAATAGGTACTATCTTGAGACATGTCTAAATACGGATCCCATGACACTACTTATAAAATGTATATATTTCTACTGCTTTAGTGGAAAATGTAATAAAAGTTTACAGTACATTATTTTTTTTCGCACTATGAAAAAGCTTTAAAGAGCTTTCAAACATGGATTTCTGTTTCAATATTTTTTTACGTTCTTCTTTTTTTTTCTTTTTGCATTCGCACGCTTTGTGCAGTTAGTCAGTGTCAAATTTAAAAAGTAAGGATTGTTTCCATTGGAATGCGGATATAACAATTTCGTTGTTTTGCAGTATTTAGCATTAAATTTATCGAGTCAGCCTTCTCGACTAGCTTCGCTGAGCTAGTCAATACTACAATGGAATTGTCAGATTTCACATATTGTGGAGTTGTGAAGACAATGTAGGTACTAGGAATATATGTATGTATGCATTAGGGAATAATTAATACAGCTACTGAATTTCACTCAAAAATCCCAGCGATTTGATTAAAGATAATTTTTTTAAGAATTTTTTGTTATAAGAGATTTAAAAAAAAAACTTTTTTTTTTCTATTTGCAATGATCTATGGTAGTTTCTTTATTTTTATTTGCTTTTGTTCGATTGAGTACAAATCGCGAGAGGTTGTATTTAATAAGTTCGTGACGATCGTAACTGATTGCGTGCGATTGCTATTGTTTCAATTGTTTCATTAGCATCGTTATTATTTACATAATGAATGTAATCACAGTTATTATATAATGCTCTGTGATTTACTCTGACATTTTTCTTTCTGTGAGTGGCTTGGATCTAACAAGACTTGATTTATGTTGAAGAATACAGAAGGCTTTGAAAGCTAATTAAGCCAAGATAATGACAGTAACTATTTATTAAAATATACTTCGCCCATTTATATTATCAAGTGGGCAAAGGAGCCGAAAATGTAATGACATGTATTGCTCTTTTTTAAAAGAATTATTGTATAAATACCAACAGTCGTACCTACCCACACTAACGGACTTTTTAAAAGATCAATTTGCATTAGGTAGGTTGGTATCTACACGACTGTTGGTATCTATACAATAATTCTTTATACCGTAATTCCGATAAAAAAGATCAATTATATACCTACCTAAGTATATAATTGATCTTTTTGATCGGAATTACGGTTCAGTGATATTCGCTTTATGAAGAGCCAACTGAAAACGAGCACTGAAATATTTAATTCTTTAATTTATCATGATATCATTTGATGGACTATCCAAAGCTATTAGTATTAGCAGAGTAGCATAACTTCATCACGCGACATGCCAACGATATTGACGTCAGTAATTCTGGTGAAAGCAATACAAATGAATACAATGTTGCAGTGTATTATTATCGGAGTTCCACGTGTGAGCAGACTGCTTTAACTAGGTCACTTTTCGCGGCCATTAGAAGCCGGACAAAGTCATAATCTCTTCTCGTGGAAATCGTCAAAGCGTGAATGGTTGTTACGCTGCAGAAATTACGGTATAAACCCTGTGGTGATTTCCAAAATCACAAGCTTTAAGTTTTTTAGTTGTAATATTATCTAATGACATCAGACCTTATACGAATAATAAAAATCAAGGCATATCAGCAAGTCGGAAATTCCTGAAGGGCAAGCAAACTAATATTTAACTAAATAGCGAAGAAATAAAGAAAAAAAATTTTCTTAAATCACACGATACACACAAATAATACACGAAAAAACACAAAAATTACACGATATGGCAAGTTCCGAAATAAACGTTTTATTATTATTAAATTCTAGTTATCTAATGCATGACTTTATAAATGTTTGAAATTAAATTTATTTTTTATTTATAGGAATTTTAACAACATGTTAATTAAAGAAATATTGAATTTTATGTGAATGAAATTAGTAAATTATTTATTTAACTAATTAAAAATGCTAATTACCTACTTATGTAAATGAAATGTTAAATTATATTAAGGAAATAATAAAGGTTATAATAATAATAATAATAGCGAGGAAATTCAGTAGTCGTACTTTCTTAGAGCTAAGGAAAAGTTATGATGGACGATTAGGTACTTGTGCTGGCATAGTAAAACAGTCAGCTGATTTCAACATAATTATCATTTTATGCCTTTGAATGGCATGACCACAGGGTGGACTACTGACTGTATGTTGCACATGATCGGTCTATGTTGGTTTCGGGGGATTGGGTGACATGCGATCTTTTTGCTGTGGGAACTGTTATTTGAGTTGATAAAAATTAGGCCTGGGTTGTAATTGTACCCACGCTTCCGGTTGTTTTGAATCGTGGATTAGGTTCAATTCGTTAGCCTTTACCCATTCTTCACACATAACCTGGTGTTTTCCGTGACTTTGACGATATCTCTTTGGAAGCCCTTAGGGTTCCTTACCAATAGGGTAAAACGGGACCCTATTACTAAGACTCCGCTGTCGTCTGTCTGTCACCAGGATGTATCTCATGAATCGTGATAGCTAGAAGGTTGATATTTTCACAAAAGATGTAGGTATTTGTCTAAAAAACAATAAAATAAATATTTAAGGAGGTTCCCATTCAACAAACGTGTTTTTTTTTTTTTGCCGTTTTTTTGCTATGAACGGTACGGAACCCGGTTCGTGCGCGAGTTCGCACTTGGCCGGTTTTTTTATATTGTTTTGATGAGTTTTTTTTTCTTTTAAAGGTTTACGTGCTTGCTGACGGCTTCTGCATTTACCAAGGTGATACAGCAGCCATGGTTCCTTTCCTATATACCGTCGGACTGCCCTGTCCAAGGCATCACAACCCTGCTGACTTTAGTAAGTACCTATCTACTTCTGACATTTTCACCATTTTCGAATATTACCTATTGTATCAGGATACTTTATTTGGAGGTGCTTTAGTTACATTATTGTTGCACAGGTACCTACTGGGGGACAAAGTCTCAAAGAATTCGAATTCAAATTGCAATGTTCGTCATACGTAATACATACCTACTCAGTACTCACGCAGTCACGCCTTATAGGTAATGTTCGATATTAGTCGGATATTTATTTATAATATAACATGTAAAACAAATACACACATACATTCACTCTCTCTCACACAACATTAGGTCGTCATACACTCGGCACTAATTAGTAATTTATATTTTTTTTATTTTAGTATCTCCGTCAATCAGTTATATACCTATTTAGATTAAGAATATTATAATTACTTCAAATGTCGTTGCACCTAGATTATTTGGCCTCGGAACAGTTGTGCGAGGTGATAGAGGGATAATTAGCGTTAAATTTAAAATTATGCTCTACAAAGGTTATTATTTATCTCACCCCATAAAATGTTGTGGGAGTTCATTATTTTGTATTCGAGACACGTGTATCTATTTTTGCTTCAGTTTCCACGTTAGTTACTGGTATTGTAACAAATATCTGCACCTACCTAATTATTTGTTTATTGTACCTACTTACCTACCTAAACACAATCATTCTTTATAGGTAATTTTTTTTTTTTAATAAATGGGCTATTCGGCTCAAGTTGACATGCTTGTAGGTAGATGTTAACCACATTATTAACATAGGTAGGTCTGGGTTGACATATTACAATTAATAATTAATTATGATGCTATCAAGTTCCTTTTATCGGGCATAGAGCCAATTCTAAGTTCTTATTAGCAATACAATACCGAGGACAATACCTACGATTGTTTTATTGGACTGTCTCACTGACTCGGAAGTCTTTGGAATTATTCTCTGATATACAATTGTAAATCTGAAGGACTTAAGACTGCTTTTGACTCTATTATTATACCTACTGGCTTCAAGTGGTTTCGCCTGCGCGAAATTTGAAAACTGTTACAAGGTAAGATGCTCCTGCACATATCGATACCAGAAGATACCATCAGACTTACACCTTCACACCACACCCATACCTACTCACCATTGACACAGCCACACCTTAGTTTTAACTTAATTATTACTAAGACTGTAAGTTCTGTGCAAGGTTCAGCACAATTTTTGTTTTTCAAATTTTTAGGCTTTAGTTTTTAAGTTACTTTGATCTCCTTTTAACTTGTTTTAATTTTAGATTTTATTTTTTTTATATTCTTTTTATGTAGGTACATTTTGTTACATTCTCCAGTGGCAAAAAGCAATTTTATTTTTATCATATTCAACTCCGGTCCCCAAGATACAGGCGTCGCCTAGTTTGGGGACCACCGTATACTACACAACTGAAACCCGCAATTAGTTACATACCTATTAATACATTAAGATTATTTAATTTAAGGTACATTGTAACAATGATTCAATAAATTTATTATAAATTTAAATTTAAGAATTGTATGAATTAACGTAAGGGTTATTTTAACGTTTTGCGTAAAATACCCTTACCTACATCAATCATCGTAAGGTACATTTTTACATTTAAAGTAAATGTCCCCTACGTTATT
This sequence comes from Mythimna impura, assembly GCA_905147345.3. Lineage (NCBI taxonomy): Eukaryota > Metazoa > Arthropoda > Insecta > Lepidoptera > Noctuidae > Mythimna > Mythimna impura. The sequence continues at coordinate 11,439,860 of LR990357.1, read as the reverse complement.
TCATATTTTCAGTATGGAATTATCCTATGTGCTCTGCTATCCTATGTCTACCCACATACCAAGTTTCGTCGAAAGCCTTTCAAGTGTGAAGAAGTAAAACACAAATTTTCACCTTTACAATATTAGTGTGATAACTTCTGCCAGTGGCTTCGCCTACGTGAAAAAATATAAAGCATATTATACTTTTTATTAAAAAAAAAAATTATAATTCGTCCAGTAGTTTTTGAGTTTATTCATTACAAACTAAAATCATTTCTCTTTATATTATTAGTATATATTAGTGTAATTCCTTTAGCGTATACCTAGCACAGTTCAAAAGTCTAGCAGCTAATCTGCAAGGAACAAAGGCCACGGAAGCAAAACAAAACCTAAGACATTTGTAATTCAAATATTGTACGGTTTAAAATGCATGTATTACATGCATTTTAAACCGTCCATTGTACCTAGTATTGTCTCTCCTAACTATCTTTCATATGTATACATTGCTGTTATAATGTTCGCTTCTAAGTTTGATTAACGTAGGTACGACGAAACTTTTGACTGCCCGTTTTCTATTGTTTTTTGATTGGCTTATCTATCTAGGTGACTTCGGATAACCCAACTGTTATTCAAATTACCTTGATATATTTAAATTACATTTTTCAATAAGTTCAACTACTAAGAAATTGGTATATTTTAGTAACTACTTGACGATGTCGATGGAGAAATCAAAACTTTTTGTAGGCGTTTTAAAGGGCCCATTTTAATCTCTAATGGGAGTCCCCATTAACAACTATTTTAACAGTTCATTTTCTCTTTGCAGTTATAGAACTATCAGAAACACCAGAATTCGTAACCATGCTATCCAAAGAAATTATGAACGGTCAACTTTACAAATCGGCAAAATTGGACCAACCAGCTATCGAGCCTAACACGAACCAGATGCAGCTGAAGATCAGTTATCAGACTGACGACTCCAATGAAACTGAGATAATCCTATCAAATGAAAAGTGTACTTACAAAGTACCGAAGTTCGAAGGATCAAGTGGCTCCGTGAGTTCGTTGTCCAGTCAGCTGTCCAATGGAAACTCTTCGATGGCTTGGATGAAGATGCAGAAGTCGGATTCAACGGAATATTGCACGACGTTTTGTGAACAGTTTTCGATTTTGTTGGCAAGGATGATGAAACAAATATTTAGGAATAAACAAGGTATGAACCAAATAATAAAATTGTCCTCATTATTGATAGTCATCCAGGAATATTTACCCTGGATGAGGAGCACAAAAACGTTAGAAACCGGCTGAGAGGAAATGATACAGCGATTAAAAACTGAGATTTGATTACCTATACACTTTCGTAAACAAAAACGAATGAAGAATATAATTCTTAAACATTAAGTGTCCGTATGTTTCTAGCACTGAATCCTTCGAGGCATACCTACTATCAGATAATCCTATTTAATCATTATAACAGCTTCCATTCACAACTTTCAGGTATGTGCATCCAGTTCATTCACCACGTCATGTGCAGCGTGCTGATCGGCACGTGCTTCTACAACATGGCCAATGATGGCACGCAGATGTTCAACCACCTCAAGCTCTGTGTTGGGCTCGTCATCTTCTTTTCGTATACGCAGATTATGGTTCCTGTTCTTGTTTGTAAGTATTTTTGTACTCTTCAGTAGCTTTACCTCTCTTTGCTATTCATGTGTGGCCTAGGGACTTATCATGACGTGTTAAGATATCAGTTTTGCGATCGTGAAAGATGGATGGAGCTATTTAAACGCTCTTTAAATTTTTCTGCTATAAAGTTCCATCCCTTTAACAGTTCAGTTTAGAGCTCGTGGTCGCACTACTGGTTCCTATACTTAATAATTTTGCATTGTGTAGCGTGAGTCTGTAATAACAAATTCCAGTCTTTACTTAAACTAAGTGTTAATATTAAAATGATCCTTTTTTCCTTAGTGTAGTGTCTTCTTCCATAGTGTAGATTTCAAGTTATTTGTTAGTTCATGATGAAAGTTGATCTTCTTTCTCGCTATTAATTTAAATATTGACTATTTTATTTTTACTTTCTTGATTTTCTTTTCTTTAGTTTTTTTTAGAATAAGAGCTACGTCCACTAAGAGCATTTCTTCTGTTAAGCAATTCTCTATAACATATTTTGTTTGTTTCACCATAACAAATCATTCAATTTCTTTTCATTTCAGATCCCGTAGAAGTTAAACTTGTAAAGAAAGAGTACTTCAACTGCTGGTACAGCATCACTCCCTATTACGCAGCGCTAACCGTCTCCAAACTGCCCGTACAAGTGACTTTCAACATCATCTTTTGTACCATCGTGTACTTCATGACTGGTGTTCCGTTCTCAGTGATGCGCTTCATAGCGTTCTGCCTTGTGGGGAACGTTGTGTCGCTGGCTGCTGAGGGCATGGGCTTGGCGATTGGATCTGTGTTTAATGTTACGGTACGTTGGTTGGCATTTTATTTCATACTAGCTTCTGCCAGCGGCGTCACCCGCATGAAAGTAGGTTTTTCCATACAAATTTTTGACCCTCGTTTCATCCCCTTAGGGGTTGAATTTTGGAAAATCCTCTCTTAGTTCTCGCCTACGTCATAACAGAAAACCTTGTGCAAAAATTTGTGCTCCTAGTCCCAGTAGTTTTGGCTGTGCGTTGATATGTCAGTCAGTCAATTTCTCCTTTTATATATTTAGATATAGATATGACATACTGTTTTGAAAACTGGGGAAATGTTTGCTAAGTGCTCTTGTAAAGAAAATCAAATTAAGGGATAACCCGGATAACCTGCGATATATACTGGATGCTGGATATTTTTTAATATATTTTGCAGGTCAGAGTCAAGTTGTACATTGATTAAAATATGATTCGCGGGCGTAATACGTATTTATTTACAGAATTGTAATCATTAAAATCATGAATACAACCCTCTCAGTTCGTCTTACACCATTGAATGGCTATTTCTTGAAAAATCACAAATGACGTTTTTTTTTAATTGATATAAACTAGTGCATGACTGCGATCCCACCTAATAAGATAAGCAGTGACGTAATCGTTGATGGTGAAGCGCACTAGTTTATCTATATATATATAAACGAAGAAACTGACTGACTGACATATCAACGCAAAGCCGAAACTACTGGGACGAGAAGCGTGAATTTTTGCTCAAGGCTTCCTTTTATGACGTAAGCGAGCACTAAGAAAGGATTTTCCGAAATTCAGCCCCTAAGGGGATGAAACGGGGGTCTAAAGTTTGTATGGAGAACTATTACCTACTGTCACCCGGGCGAAGCCGCTGCTACAAGCTAGTTATTTAATAAGAGCCTATTCACTCTAGCTTTGAAGGTAAGACGAACTGAGTGAATTTGAATTTCGCGGGTTGCCTTAGCACTTTCACCCTAAGGTGAAAGCTACGTCCCCAGCCTGGCTGTTTTCACGCTAGGTGGCGCTGGAGTCAAAAATTTAGGTTATTCTGTTTTTAGTGTTATTGGAGTATTATTAAGAGCGGTCAACTCGAGGTACATTTTCATACAACCGCTCTTACGTGATTATGATGTTATTACACATATTTCTCCAGATATTTTGGATATACAGATTCTATATCTTGTGGATATTATCTAGGCTTCTATGGTAATCAAAATATGAATTTGTGTAAAACCAATCCAGTAAAGACTAAAGTTTGAAAATCTGCTATTTTACGTGAACTTTGGCTCTCCATAATGTATCTCATATAATATTAAAAATATAAAAAAGTACATCCACAGAAGCCTTGCACATTTAATCGAAATTCTGAATGACATTTTTTTTCAAAAACTATTAGGGGTATTTAAAAACACATATTTCCTGGAACAAGTTTTGTGAAATATTCGAGTAAATCACGGAATTACCGAATGCTAACAGAGTTTTCAGGCGTTATATCTCTTTTTTCGCGTTGCGTCTTCGTCAAACATCGCGTTGGATTGCGTTAGATGAAGCATCAAGCTTTTAAATAATAATATATAATATATTTCAAGTTTGCACTCATCTATGGGTTAGTAACAATATTTACTTAAAACTATGTTAGTAGCTATAAAATTTAAATTACACAAAAATAAATTAAAATAATCAGGTAATCTACAATCTCTATTTGGTATTCTTCCCATAAAACAAATTTCATAATGATTAAATTCAAATTACAGTGGTCACTAGATGAAATGTCAGAGATTAAATATTTAATAATGTCACTAAATAAAATTTCATTGATTAAAAATTAAAATGTCAAAAATAGCATGAAAACAAATATTTAAATGTCGTGGAATAATAATAAAAATAAACATGTCACTAAGTTAAATGTCATGAAAGTGTATGTAAAGCACCTGATTAGATTCAAACCCCGTTATACGACTTATTTTAATTTAATATTTTAAATCGGAACATAATTCCTTAAAAAAGTGTTAGTAAAACTTAAAACTATGTTAGTACCTTATTCTAAAACAGCCAATCCTTACGTTTTACTTTATTTTATATTAAAAAGGACACCACCCACAATAGGACACTCAACCCTATCCATTATGGTGTTTAGAACTAGCCGGGGCTGTCCCGCACACGACGCATCAGGGAGGCCACTCTCTTGCGCACTATTGCCCTAAAGCAATCGGTCTTATTCGCCGCAAACATCCCCGATGCACTACAGTAACGCGACAGCCCCATCAGCATCGTAAAAGCCATGCTCGATGTTGATGATAGGCGAGTTGAAAAATACCCTCTTAACCTATTGAGTAGCATAATTAGAGACAATAGAAAGACAATGACGTTCGAACGCCGGCGTTCGCTCGGGGTTTAATCAATGACAAGAAAATAGTGCCCGTAGAAATCGGACATTCCACTTTATTGAACTTAGTTAAATTACACACAACATCCAACTACATTATATTCAAGCACTAGGTAGGTATAGTTAGAGTCGAATGATCCTGATTTCTGCGAATACATTTAATAATACCCCAATTACCGAGTATAGTGGGGTAACTTTGGCACAAGCTTATATACCAATAGGAACATGAGAAAATGTTTTTATTGGTTAATGAGTTCGGGTCAAAGTTATACCTCAGGGCTAAAGTAACCCCACTTTGCGGAACATCAAAAAACCAAATAAACTAAAAATGTTGCCATCAGCGCCAGGGTTATATTGGGGTCATTTACAGTTGAATCTATCATAACATCCCTTTTTCCACCTCTTGCTGTGGTCGTCCACAGTTCCAGCACTAACATAAACAATGTAGGCTTGTATATCGTCAGTCATCATCCTCATCATCATCATTTCAGCCGAAAGACGTCACTGTTGGACATAGGCCTTCCCCAAGTGTCGCCATAATGACCGGTCCTGTGCGTTTCGCATCGGTCATCGGTCCACCTAGTGGAAGGCCTTCCAACGTTGCGGTCTTCCAGTCTTTATCGTCAGTGGTTTACAACATATATTTTTATTATTTTCCAGAATGGTTGTGCCATCGGACCAGCAGCAATCGCTCCATTCCTGGGCATAGCGATTTACGGTTTCGACTTCGCTCACGAGATCCCACTCATAATGAACATTCTCATGAAGACTTCCTTCATCAGATGCGGTATCGTTGCCATGGTGCTTACAATTTTCGGCTTCGATCGGCAACCCTTAGCGTGTGACGACATGTACTGTCATTTCGCCAAACCGGAGGTTTTGATCAAATATTTGGATATACAAAACAGTTCGGTTTGGTTAGAAGTAGCTACAATGCTTGGAATCATGTTTGTATTCCGATCTATTTCTTACATCGGCCTAAGAGTGCGATTCTCTACATGAAGGGACAATTTTTTAAGCAAGAATTCTTGTCTTTTAATTTATTGTGATACCATAAATTGCATTACACATTTCTGTTAGTACAAAATTGACTTTGATTTCTTGTGATAATTTAAGATTAAATTATTAAGATATATTTAAATCACTTTGTATGTTAGTTAAATCAAAGGTTATAACGGATCTACATTCAGTTACTTATTTGAATGTGCGAATATGTTAATGGGGCATTGTCTCGAATTGTTTAAAGGATTCTGCCCACTACAGAGTGTCATAACATGACCGTGCCAGGAACGTATCAAGCACGGAAGACTATTAAGTACCTACAAGAAACACGATAGAGTCTGCCATGCTCAATAGAACGTATCAACAGCGCACGATACTCGTGCATAACGGTTTTAGTGACAGTAGAATCCGTGTATCATCCGCGTGTCTTATCCGTTACCATTCTCTCGGTTGCCTAACCTACCTAGTTCACTTGTTTTTAATTTGTTGAGCGAAACAAAAGCGCCAGAAAGAATATTTTTATGAAGCAAATATACCGTACCAACATATATTTTCTGACTACATAATTTAACGGGCTTGTAACGGTCATCATACGCGGTTATACACAGTACGCTGACCAGTTTTGCAAGGCAAAACATAATGCTACAGTTACAGTCTCTTAAGTTTGAATATGTAGTTATAAAGAATATTTTTTGCCTGACACGTTCCTAGCACGGTCATGATATTGTAAGGTGTAGTGGGCAGACTCCTTAATATGTAAGTACCTAACGTTTATTTATGATAATTTAAGCATTGTAAAAACAAGACTATATTGTATGGACGTTTTTTTCAGAGGCGGGGTCAAAATTAAAATACAAGAGTTATTGTAAGATTTAGTGATTCATTAGTTTTTGTTAGTTAGTCTATTTCTAGACTTAACTTCAGTTTTTTTTTTATTACTAAACATCTAACAGTAAAATCATAATTGACCTAGACTTCAGCGTCTGGAAAATACGTCCTACGCAAAAAGAAAATTGTTTTTACAAAAAGAGAATATAGGATTATATCTTTTTGATAGCTGAATACTATTTAAAAATCTGTACCTCACAAATCACACATTTTTGTCACAAAACATGTAACACATAACAGTTATGTAGCCAAAGATACGATGTACAGATACACTTGTGACTGATATTTCTACAAGATCAAAAATAAAATAACTAGCGAAACTTTATTAGACGTTGATCTGTGAAGTTCTGCTAGTAAATCTATTTTGGCCTTGTATAGTTTTTAACTAGATAATAAACAAGGCGATGTACTCATTTCTCTTGCCCTTAATTCGTTATATTAGCTTAATTTTTTTAATTTAATACCTATAATATTTTAATGTTTTTTTTTTTTAAGTATAAGATAAAATTATTATAATTTAATTTAAAAACCTGATATTTGGGTATTTTCATGTCTCCAAAAGTGTTAATAATCTTGACATCTATATATAATTATATATATAAATTGAATCCCAAGTCACTTGGTCACGTCATCACGCGTAATTCTTTTTTGATATGTTTGTTATGGTCAGGAAATGGTTTATACAAAAGAAAAAAAATAAGAGTTGCGTTAACAACCTTGTAATTGGTCTGATTGGATTGTTTGTAAAACTGTAAATTAGCTTTTCCAATAATAATTCGAATCCGCAGTAGTGTTACTATTCTTATTAGAAACATAAATTTTAACGATATCAGAGTGTTCACTGCCATTGAAAAAGAAAAACATACAAACACAACACAAATTGTGTGAAAAATAACAGGTTACTTTTACCAAAAACATGTTTGATAATTATATTACAAACACAGGTCCTATGTGATTTTTTAATTTCAACTCGATACCTCCACGCGTTCCCGAGATAAAGGACCGTCTGTCTCTCTGTCTTGACAGACAGAGAGACAGACGGACAACAGTGATCCTATAAGGATATCTACCGTTTTTTTTCTTTTGAGGTACGGAACTCTAAAAAGTGTGACGTAGGCGTATTTAGTCCACTTTGTCACGCAAATAAAAAAAAGTGTGACGTAGGCTTAATTAGTCCACTTTTTCACGCAAATAAAAAGAAAGTGTGACGGAGGCGTATTTCGTACTCTAAAATCAAATTTAAAAAAGTAAAATATAATAATACCTAATTACCCAATTTAAAACCTTTGAATAATAGTATGTATTTTACTAATAAACTTAAAAGAAAATGGAGAAATTAAAAAAAAACAAAATCTAAGTTAATACGATATGTATTTACATTATTTTTCGAGTGGGACGAGCGCGAGTGATTAAAGGTAAAAAGAACAACGTTGCATTGGCTATTTGGCTTTGAAGGCAGAAAGTAGAGGTAGAAGTACTAAGTATCCTAACATTACCTATAAAATAAGAGTATACATACCTGCTTAAAATTAAATGACACTTGTGGAGAATAAAATAATATTTTGTAAATAATACAGCTAGATCTTATTTTTAACGGGACCAATAATCGATTTATTTTTATAAGCCTGCATGGGTTGCATCCCAGTACTTTAATAGAAATGTAAGAATAGTTTGGTGTTGGAATATGTCAATGTAAAGTTAAAAGATATTGCTATGTATAGTTATTGTGTTTTAGCATATCAATAGCGGCTATTACCCACTAAAATTTTATTGATATTCTTAATTTAAACAATGAAAATAAGCATTGTTATACGCAAAGGCGTCTCGAATCGACACTTATTGCAATTGTCAACTTATTGTAATAACGAAAAACATAGCGTTTATTTTTCGAGTTCCTACGAAGTGATATAAGGAAAAGGCAATGACCGCTCTTACCGTGCTAAAATGAAATAAGTATAGTAAATGAAAGAGGACAGTAGGGACATTAGTATTCAAGCTCTCTTTGTAAAATGTATGTATCGAATGTAAAATTTAATTCTGTTTTTGTCACCCATTCCTATGCTATCAGAAAAAAAAATATTTACAAAAAATTTAATACATGAGTGACTGGCCTGTGTGTCTAGTGGTTAGTGACCCTGAATGCTATGCCATAGGTCATGTGTTCAATTCTCACCCATGACAAATGTTTGTGTGATGAGCACGATCATTTGTTGTGTTTGAGTAATTTACCTATAATGTATTTATTTAGAAATAAATATGTTTATCAGTTGTCTAGTAGTGTTCATGCCACAAACTCCGCTTAGTTTGGGACTAGATGGCGTTGTGTGAAAGTTGTAGAATATTATTATTATTATGTATTCCTACAGCCTCAGTAACTTATATAATATTGGCTGTCACACAGCAAAAAATAAACGTCATATATGTAATTTATGGTCATTAACCAAGGGTTGGCTTAATAATATTTTTTTAATCACAAAGTATTGCCTAATACAGCAGTTAAATATGACTTGGAGTTAGCAGCGTTTCTGAGATAGCTATTACCTAGCGACATTGGGTAGAATTCAGCCAATGGGTGGATCACTACACTAAAATTGTTATAGGATGGTGAGGGTGACAGCTGTCAGATTTATACAATGTAGCTACCTATATTTTTCTCTCCACTGTCATCCTACCCATGATATGTAAACAAATACTTAAGTGAAGTAGATGGCTAACTTTTGCTTTTAAAAGCAATGGATATACTGAATAAGTTAATACAGATAATTGCTAGCTTACAAGTCATAATTGGAGGAATCTGTAAGGTTTTATTACTATCAAGCAAAAATAAACCTTATGAACACGGACTTAGCATTCTGTAATGGCATAATGCAAATTCCACACCTAAGTTGAGCAAAATAAGATTTATTTTTACTTGGTAGTAATAACAGTTATGGCTCTCACAAATGACAAATTATCCTTGAGGTATTAAAAGTGATATTATTTATATTATATGAAACAACTACCGGATTTCATTCGTCAAATGTGCGTTAATAGTTAATTTTTTATACTTTTATATGGAACTGAAATAAAATATAAATTGACAAGTAAATAATAGTTTTATTTATCCTTATTCAGAAAGGGCAGTCAAATCATACATGACAACAGCAATTACTTACATTTAAATAATACCGTGAGTAAACTGTATAGTATCATAGTGTTAAAGTGATAAACCGTTTGTAGGCCTTTTCATGGATTAAGGAAGAAGAGAAAAATAAATTCTAAAATCCAAGTATTTGAGTAGGTAAAGTTGTGTCTTCTCTATCTATGTAAGAATATGCCTTCGACAATCACAAACTGGTTTATCAACACTAAACAAAATAAAAACAGAAATCTCCTGGCAAATGGGTAATAATATATTTTATTTTATTTGCTTGAGAGTGAAACAAAAAAGTGTGACAGAGGTATACCTCTGTCACACTTTGTTTGTGCTGATCGATAGTCGATAAAAAGAACGTCCCAATAAATTATCTACGCGCCATAAACCAAACTCAAGTCAAGTAATGTAATTGGTTGTTGAAATATCATTCAACCAATCAAAGTTAACGCGCGTTTGGCATTTTTTGCATTCAATGATGGCCATTTTTATCCGCCGACGCCAAAAGAGGGGTGTAGTCGACTACGTCAATGCTGTCTTTGGCAACTGTTATTTTGATGTTTTATTTTTTGTTTTATTTTTATTTTTGTACCTCTTTATGTATTGTATTAGTATAATGTAATTTTTTATTTGTTTGTTCAGTAATTGTATAATATTGTGTAATACTTGCTGGCCGATCAACGTCTCTCCGTCGACGACGGCTGGTGCTGAAAATCAGCGCTGAGGCTCTATTTTATACGAGCCCCAGCATTTTTGCTGAGCGCTGGCCGTTTTACGCGGATGTGACGCATAACCTACCATATATATATGTCGTTTTGTTATTTGTTTATTTTAAGGTGTGCGCCATATTTGACGTAAATAAATTGTTTTTCTTTCTTTCTTTCTTTCTTTTCTGTTATAAGTTTGATCGCAACATGTGTCTGTCTGTGACACCGTAGCTTTTAAACGGATCAACCGATTTGGTTGCTGATTTTATTTTATTTGAAAGGAGATTTTCTAACGATGGCTCTAAGACATGTTTTATTAAGCCATTTACAAATTATGGTGGTGTAAAAGTGGCAATGAACCACCGAATATTTGCATTTATGGCCAAGTGGGGGGTTTCCCACAAAACAGTATGATGAATAAAAATCGGTTTAACTGTTTAAAAGTTATGGGTGAATGGTATGAATATTTGAGAATTGGCGTCGGGGGTATTTAAAAATTAAAATTAAAATTTTATTATATTCCAGAAACTGGGTCTGAGTGAGTTTATTAGGTGTGAAAACATTACAAGACAAAATAAATTGAAAACCTATTCAAACAGTTTAGCTGCTATGCGCATAAAGACTAAATTCGCACATTTTTATACTTAAGGTACTGGCAGTTTAAAAATATATACATATCTACTATTCTGCCGCCATAAACAAACGGGCGCATCTCACCCCGAAAACAAATCGAAGAAACTATTATTATGATATGTGGATAACACAATGATGCGTAAACGGCCAGATACGCCCCCTTTGTCTTTGGACGCCAGTATTACTTTTTACTCTACAAAAATAAAAATCTGAAACTATGAAAATGTATCTATCTCTTCCCTGCACCCTTGTCGCGTCGTTTCTTGACATGTTTCTTAGTTTTATTTTTTCTTTTCTCGGCTTTCTCTTCTTTGACGGCCTTTTTCCTTAGTCTTTTACTGTTGGGTGACTCGTCTCTGGGGCGAGCACTATTTTTGAACGTCTTTGACGATTCTGAAAATGATAAGGAATTTATGTAGTTTCTGTCTGCGTTTTAGTTTAGCTAAAGAATCCGTGTGCCATATTTCATCCAACCAAATTTCTTTAACACATTTTTTCTCATAATATTTCACATTTTTATTTATAATATATAGGTACATATAATAAATCTGTAGAAGTTTTTAGTTGTGCGCGTATCACGTAAAATACGAAATCGATGTAGATAACTATTATACATTAAAATTGTGTGTAACTTGATATATTACTTGGGTTTTTTGTGACCCCTTCACAAAAAAGCCTTTCAACCGAGGCTTGTAAGTAATTGTTAGCAATTTTAGTTCCAGTTTTTCTGTAATGGTGCATAGTTTGTCAGGTTTATTTTCAGTTTTTATAAAATGTTTTCTTCGATTTTTTTTTCTATTTTTTAAACAGCAGCTCTCATACCACCAGAATATACATATTGCAGTAGATATAGATAGCTATAGCAACTAATCTCTGGTGTTTATTATTTTTAATTATTATTCAGATATATGTAAAGAAATACTACATGTTTCTATTGTGTGAAAGATTTTAATGAACTTCTGATAATATCCATAAGTTTCTTAAAAAAAAAATAAGTGTGGCACTAGGGGACTGCCGCGGTAAAGCTATTGCATAGCATTTTGTATCAACTTATGCAATTATAATTATTTATTTATTTTATTTATGCAGTATTTCTTTTTCTTTGATATTAATTCAAGTTACACTTTTTGAGCGTGGTGACCGATAAGAAAACAATTTTTTTTCTTTCTTGTTTACTTCATAAATTGCTACAAGTATGTTCAGTTGTTATCATAGAACATTACTATAATCTATTATAATACAAAAAGACTATTTTGTTTGACCGAGATTTGAACTCGAGGCACGATGATAACATAGGAAGAACGCTGTACCAATGCGCCACACAGGTCGTTAACGACTTTTCTAAAATAGGTGTTCGGTCTCTGTCGGCCTTCAAGCCACACCTCCGTGCCCGTCGGAGTGGGGCGCTCCCCACGGTTTTTTTCGTTACGGAATTTCTGGATTCGGTCCCCGCACTCAAGGCCCTCGATAGAAGCTATGCAATAGCTTAAAATGTCTCCTGTAAAATTTGCTCACTGGTTGATTGGCCAGTAATACATATTCTTAACTCCAAACACTGAATTCAGAAATTAGTTCTTAAATCTTACCATTATCATCATCATCCTCCTCTGATTCACTATCAGAGCCACTCGCAGATATATCTTCTTCTTGCAGTATTTCAGGTTTATCAGCAGTAGTCAGGTTCTCATTGAATCCAGCAATCTTCTTGTAAGCTAAGTCTTCTGTGTCACCCTTCTTTGCTTTTGTGATATCTCTTTCATAGTTTATTACCTGAAATATATGTTTAAAAGATTGTATCAACAGAATTTCTTCACACTTTTAAACTATTGTATGGTAAACTATTTCTTCACGATAGTAGACACTTTCAAGTCAATAGTTAATCCAATAGTTAATCCATCACATTTACAGCAGTGACATTTGGGAGAGGCCTATGTCCAGCAGTTGACATCTATCGGCTGAAATGATGATGATGAAGCCTACATGGGTACTTATAAATCATCAGAAGCCAGTGCACAGTTTCAATTGTTTGATTCATATGGAGAAGAATTGGCAAGAAACTCCATGGTAAAAGAGCCTTTTAAAAAAATGATTGCATTTACAAACAAACATTAAATCCTTGAAGAGAACTAACAGGAATACTGAGCTATACTCACTATACTTAAACACTATAGTTAGAGTCACTCCTAGTTGTGAGTGTGTGGATTTTGAGCCAATAATTTGACTGAAGTTCAATAAAGTGGAATGTCTGATTTTAACAAACACTACTCCTATACACTAAAATCAAAATAAACTAATAATGTCCTAGAGGGCCTAGACAAGTAGCGATTGCTCCGTATCTATTCCATTTCAAAGCTTGATTTCACTTTTTTGGAGAGCACAAAAGAGGCACTCAATAATAAATGTTGTGAAATAAAAACATGTACTTTTATATTTCACAATAACTCGTTACAATGTAATATCATGACAAGGATAATCTGTTCTAAAGTAAATAAGTCTTTCTGTTACACAACAACTCAAACAAAGGCAGCTTTAAGACAATTTAAGGCTATCTGGGACCTTAAAGAATCTCATTATTTTTTTATCTCTCATTTGTTATGAATTATATAAAATGTATCTTACCTCAGTGAGCCTTTTTGGAATGTAAATATTCTTGAAAGCCTCCTCTTCCACCTGTTCCTGAGCTGTCATCTCATCAAAGTTTCTTGAGGCCGCCTTTTCAGATAGCTTTTCAAGACATTCTTCTAAATTATTCTCATTTATATTAGAATCCGTTATGAAATCAAACAATTCCTTTACAGTTAAAGTAGCTACTCCTTTTTTCCTGAAGAAATCAGAAATGTTTGTGCAATCTTTACGTAAGAACTCAAAAGCATGCGGGTGGTCATGTTCTACGGATTGTGAGACATCAATGATCACTATATTCCCTTTATGGTACAAAAGGTTGAATTCCGATAAGTCAGCATGCACTAATTTGCAAATATTGAACATTTTCCACATCATCGTAACAATATCTCTATATATTGATCTAGCTGTTGACTGTGAAATTTCAACATCTTTAAGTTTTGGTGATGGCCAGCCGTCTTCACCCATGAAAGACATAACTAACACATGACTACGTAGAATTACTGGTTCCGGTACACTTAACTGAGCATTGTGCATGCGTACAAGATTTCTCATCTCTTTTTCAGCCCATGTACGCACCATTTTACGAGGATTAGATTTACAGTAACCATTTCTGAATCTGTATTCTCCTGATACATATTTGTCTCTGTCTTTGAAGACTAAAATAGAAGTTTTGAAGATTTTAACAGCATAATCTTTTCCATCTTTTGAGGTGGCATGGTAGACATTAGCTTCTTTACCTGTGGAAATGCAACCATTGATCTCATTGATAATGCCTCTGTTTAGAAGTTTGAATAGAATCATTTTTGTGCGAGGATCCATAACCTGCTCAGCGGTAGCTCTGTCATGTTTATCTTTGATTCTTATCCTGTCATTGTCATGCTTTCTATCATTGATATCCATGAACTTTTCAGTTTTCTTTGACATGGGCTCATATTTGTCAACATTTATTTTGTGGACATATTTCTTGAACAACTTTTCGCTTGGCTGGAAGTTGCTGACTTTATTTGAAGGTGTTTGGGAGTTGACATTGGTTTTCTTTTTGTTTTGACCTGGGTCATCGGAATCGTGAAAATATTCGTCGGAATTGAAATCGTCGTCGTCTTCATCATCACTGCTAAGTGTTTTAATAAGCGGAACATCTGAAAACTGTGCAAAGGATATTTATTTTCTAAGTAAAAAAAGGTTAATTTTTCCTATACAAATTGTGGTGTACCCGCAAAAATAATATTTTGGCGGGTTTTTATTATTATGGTGTAATAATTAAATTATATTTCTGAAATAAACGATAAATAAATTACACAAAAAAGGCGTATAATAAAGTACATAGTTAAATAAAAGTGTAAAAATGTTATAAAGCGTCAGATGACTGTTCTAAATGGAAAAAAAATTGATTTAACAATCACATTTTTTTTCCAATTAGAAGCTTGTTGCACAATAAAAGACAATGTTAGAAAGTGGCTTACCCGAACAGTTTTCACCTTCATAGTTAAATCTTCTTCGTAATCACTAAACTGTCCCTCCGCCATTTTGATATAAACTTTACAAAAAAAGTAAGCTTACAAGAAAACCACTAATAAATTAAGTTTTTCTGCGATACAACCTCACTCAACCCATGCGGATCTGAGATTTTGTTGATATAATTTTGGTTGGCACTGACACTGACAGTGACAGCAATGACTTTTTTTCTTATTTACCCAAAACGGAAGGTCTTATGATTATATTGCCTAGTCTTACATCGAACTTCTTTTGGGTACACCTGTCACTAGAATATGGATGAAACACATTCGAATGTTTTTGTAGTACTTGGCAGCAAATGTATTGAGTCTAATGGAATGCAATTCTCAGCTATTTTTTACTAAGATCTCATCTGTTTCAATGATTCCACATAATTATGTTCCAGTTGTTCAGATTCTTGAGATACAAAACCTAAACCAATTTTACATCATATTATCCACTAAGAATCAATTTGCAAATAATCAAAATAGCTACTAGCTACTGAACTTCTCTCGAAAAAATCCCGCAAAAACTCAAGACGTAACGTAAGTACTGGTGCCGTTCGGCCCCTTCAGTGACGGTACCAAAATTACATCAACAAAATCTCAGATCCACAATGGTTGGTTGAGGTTGCAATGTATAAAATGCTGCAGTGACAAAAATAATAACAATTAATTTAGTAAATTTAGGGTTACCCTAGTGAAAATAGAGGTAAGAAAGGGAAACAGCACCTCTTTGTCGTTGTCTTGCTCGGTACATTTTTCCCCTTTTTCATGTCAATGGAATTATAGTACACATTAAAATGTGTAATATTGCTTCGTAATCAATCCTGTTTATTCACTGACCTCTACTATTTACCACACTGGACTGGCGGCCGTCAAAGTGCTTTTGTGCCCGTTTGATATTCGCCATTTTGACGCTATCGGCCGTAGCGAGTGTCTACGGTACTAAAAGTAGTAATGTCGCGCTCGCGCTGCTTAAAATATATACATTTCATTTTTTATAGCTTTTATATAATTCCTAAAGCAGGAATAACATTGAATTCAAACGAAGTTAATTCAAAATGCAATAATAGATCAGAACACTGTACACTTCTCTGTAGCCTTTTGTATTATATGTCAAAATTAGTTATCTGGACGCTCGCGAGTGGCGCTTGGCACGTAATTTATGTACCAATAATAGACAAGTACCATAAAATCTACAAATTTGAATAATATTTTTTTTTATAATAGATAAATAAAGAATAATATAATACGTTTTCAAGATTTTAATTATACGGAAAAGTTTGGACTCTGACGTCAAAGACCATCACTCCAACACAGTCTCCATAGAAAACAGCATTCCGAGAACGGGATAATCAATCTGTCTAGCCTTTTCCCAACTATGGCTTTCAGTCTAACTAGCTTTATATGGAGTGACTGACCTCCACAACCCTGTAATTGGTTACCTAACACGATATGCAAGACAAGACTGTTGTCGGATTTCCTGGTTTCTGGATCTACAAATAAGAAATGACAAGGGGGCTGAAGGCATAACGTGCTTTCTGAAGCACGAAAGAATCTGGATATATTAAGATGGTTACCCATCCACAGACGAACCTTGGCAAGCGTAGCTTAACCTAGGAGATCGACACGAGCTACTGTTACCTATATCTTAGCCCCGAGCTCCTTCGATTGAGAGAACGGGACAGATTCTAATATTTGTTTAAAGTTGTCCTACCTCGTTTATTTCTCGATTTATTTCCTCCTTTTTGGAGTCTGTTAAAAATAATTCCATCCAAAAAACCACAGTTATTTGTTTAATTTCTTTGTTATTTAAACATCCGACTTCTGAAATTAAAGTTATTTTGCATTTTTATTGTACTTATTTTGTGTTGTCGGTTTTATTTTTTTCTATACAGTATTTTGTTTTACGCTCTATTAGTGGTGGTACCCATCAGCATCACTGTAATATAATATTTTTCTATGACAGTGAATGAAGCAAAACTGGCAAGCAGAAGATTGCTGTTTTGAGGTTTTTGAGACACAAGTCCTGCCTGGATAGAAGGTAGAGTATGGCTATTTATCGGAGCATTTTTAAATTTTGCTGCTTCTGTTATGGTAGCGTGTTTGGTATCTGAATCTTGTTTTAGTATCTCCACTGCACAAACTTGCAACTTCTTTGGGTTACAAATTAACTTCTTGAGTAGCGTAATTAGAGACACAATAGTAAGACAATAGCGCACGACCGCCGGCGCTCGTGCGGGGATCAACAGCTTAATGTATGTAGGTATATGTGCACTAATGATTTTTACGGTAGAAAGTGGATAAAAAAACACAAACATTACGTTTTACAGTTTGGTTACAACATTCGATACTTACTTAGGTTCCTTCTTCGATGTTGAATAATCCATAGGGGAATAAAGGTGCGGCGTACCTGTATGAAGGGGCGACTTGATTGAGTAATAAGCCAATTAAATGTCAATTGAAAAAATTGCGCCGTTTGTTTTATAAATATTTGATCTACCTGATTAATTGATCAGTCCCCTGTACCTACTCGCTAACTACCGGGACTTCGCTGTCCCTGTACTTGACTTTGTCGTATTTTAATTTAACCTTTTGAATTCGCTGTAGTGAAACTGGACAGTGAATTTTTCAAGGTACAAATAGAGGGAGAACAAACTTACTCGAGCACATCCAGTCTTCTGGTAGGGTCTACAGGATCCTAACAAAACACTGGATACTATATGTCCTCTGCAGAGATATAGGTCTGTCATAAGTGTCGCAATAACGACCGATTCTGTGGGTCTCGAATGTATCTCGTTCGTAGGTCGGCTTCTGCTGTCGGTCGCCACTCCAGAACTTTTCAGCCCCATCGATCATCTGTTCTGCGAGCAATGTGTCCTTCCCGATGCTTCAGGCCATGTCGGTAACCTTGGTTCTCGCGGATATCAGATCTTAATAGAACGGTGAGATATAATTACGCACAATATCAGAAACGAGATTAGTACTTAAGTTGGTAGATGCTTGTATGTACGGAAAATCAGTGATGCTTAGGTACATTATGTAGGTAGAGTAGTTAGGACTCTTATACTCTTTATCACGTTCTATTTCTTAACTGTTTAACACGCCTAGCGACTTCTACGTACCTCAATGAGGCGATTTGTTTATTTAAACTTATAAAACTATTAACTGGGTAATCTACTTACCAACGTGTCTTATGATCGGTTGTTAACAAGCTGCTATGTCACTTTCTATTGATAAAAGCATACTCATAATAATATGATAGCTACATAGCTAGGTACCTACTGCAAACAGCACTCGTTTGAGAAATGGCTCCAGGCTTCCACCGCGTCACCTCTGGGTTTTAGTGCTGACAATCACTTTTCTTATGCTATATTTTTGTAGAAGGTATATTTTCCATTGAATTTCCTAAGTTTTCCTACGTATATCACTAAAAAAATTAAAGTCAACCTCGATGCTGTGTGCGGCATTGTTCTAAACAGTTACGCAAAGGGCAACTAAAGGAACACAGGGGGTAGTTCGCCGTCCGGCCGCCCTGTAAACGTCCGGACCGAGCCCAAATCGTCGACGGCGCGTAGAGTTCCACGCGTGCCATAAAGAGACGTCAGCAAAACCGTAGGGGGCCAGAAGGGCAGAAGCCTACTGGGGCCATGGGTTTACTGCCGAAAGGGAAACTGGTCGTGGCCTGTTTTCCTTTCGGAAGTAAACTGACCGTGGTCCTAGAATGCAAAGGGCAAAGAAGGAACATAGGTGTGGTTTTAGTCAGTAAAAGACTGACACTCTCTCTCGCTTCACCCAGAGCTGGAGAGGTTATTTGATGACTTTCCAAAAGAAAAAATCTTCAAGGCTGTAGGTGTAAAAAAAATGTAAAATAATTATTGTGTCTCATTTAACATTCAGACTTCAGAGAATCAGGAAAGAATGACTTGCATCTCGATTTCTTTATTAAGTATTGTCGTCATACTTAGATTTTGTGAATCAGAGTAAATCATTCCTATTAGCTGTGTTTATTATGGGAAGTACCTGCGCACTATCTGTCTCACACCGTTTCCTGTTAACAAACTGTTAATATGGGAAACCCACCGTTTCGTAGCTACTTAGAAAAATACATAAAGTTGTATGGAATTGTTTCTTTTTTAGTGCGCAGTTTCTTTTTTAGTGTGCAATGGTATGGAATTGTTTCTTTTGCAGTGTGGAAATTTTACTTGAATCGATGTTCAAATATTTATAGTGTCGTTCAGAAAATAAGTACATAGTAATATGTCTAGGTTGAAGAGTATCGATAATAAGATTATAGAGTGTAAAACATTTTTATTGATTTATTTATTTCCATCGTTGGTTTTGCTCTTAATATTATCTGCATTAAGGTTTATGCTTGTACTTAATGTACCATTGTTCTCACTTTCTAAGTGTGATACACTCAACCTAGTTTTTAGAAAATGTACTTACACTTTTAATCCTATCTCTTTATATATTGACGGTAAAATACTAAATATCTCCTTGACACGGACCTTAGTTCTGATGCCGTCATGCTGACTGACTTATATAAATATTTTTATTAACAAGGCAAAGACCAGTTTCATTTATTTTGTCGGTCGAACCTATGTGATAGAAGACCAGAATTTATTAGAAATAAAATTAAAACTTGCCAACTTGCCTGCTGCGGTCTTCCCGTTAGATTATAATTTAGGTGTCATTAAGGGTAGAGTGAATAGGCTCTTAATAAAATAGTGCGCCTCACCATCAACGATTGCATCACTACTTACCATCAGGTGGGATCGCAGTCAAGCACTAGTTTATAACAATAAAAAAAAAACTTAAGAGCTACTAAATTATATTAGTTTAGGTATAATCTTATCCTGGTTCAGGCCATGGTTCGGAGCGAGAGAGAATGGGAAGCAGTTTAATGTTATCAAAAGAGATGGTCGCAACCGTGAGGAAATGGGCATTCTCACGTCCTAGCTGTCGCTACAGGAGACCCTCTCCGCAAGCTCGCGCCTACGGTGACCGGGAGTAGTAAGGCGATTCCCGACCACCGCAGTCTTCCGGATGACGAGAAATGGGAAGCTCGTCTACGGCCATCCGGTAAGGATCGCAACTGAGCCGTCGACGGCACGTAGCGCCACCCGCGATGCAAAGAAATGTCGCAAAGGGCAGATGCCCGGTAGGGTTGCGAGAATTTGTTTTAGAGTTACCGTAGCCCTGGAACACAAAAGGCAACTGAAGGACACATGTGGGTTTTAGTCACTAAAATTCTGACACGCCGTAACACGCCCTCTCACCCCAGCCTAGAGCAGGAGAAGTCGTTTGATGATTTCCTTCCTCTAAAAAAAGGATGATAATCAACATTAACATCATCCTTCAACATTTATGACGGAGAAATAATTTCCTACATTTACCACGCATTTTAATCTTTCGCATTTCGGATTTACCCCAGCATCTTTCCTCCTGAGTCAGTGTGTAACGATCTTAACGGTCAGGATCATAATTATAATCAGTCACGTCACATTCCTAGTCTTTATATCGACCTTTACCTCCTAATTATTGTCATAGAAAAACATAATTCGCAAGGCACCATTCCGTCAAGGTTTTGTTCTCAAACCAAGGTGTACCGTGCAGTTTATATATATGTACCTAACACAAATTGTCTAAGACAGATCGTCTTACAAGTGTAGATATTCGGACTTAGACAGGTTGGTTCCATAATACTACTAACATAGTCAGTGAGTAACATTAGAATAAGGTAAGTAGAACTAGGAATGTTGTCTCGATGGTTTCGCCTTTTATGTGTGTTTCCTCTTTGGCTCATTTGTGTACTTCGTTTTTCTTTGCTTATGTAGATACCGACTTTTTGTCGGACCCGCGCACCGAAGTTTCCATACAAACTAACCTATGTAAATAGTTCAATCCCCGAATCGAGTCTGAAAGATTTTTCCGAAACATAAAAATGTTTTTTTTTTAATGTTTTTTGAAATTTACTATTTTTCTATGCTTGTGCTTTAAGACCATGCTTGATTCCAAACTTCAGGATTCTATTTCAACGAGAAGTACCCTATAGATTTTAATTTCATAACAAGAGTCAAAATATGCATCTAAACGGAGCATAAACGGCCTTATGCGTAGACTTAAAAGTTTGATTTTTTCACTGCTGCATGGAGTAGCAAACTTGAGTACAATGCGTTCCAAATAAGAATAGGATCGATTGCCATGTTGTGACGTCAGGTCATACTGTCAAATCGCAAGAAATCGGGCAAAATTGAAGAACTCAGAGATGAGCCAAATTGATGAACTGGATTCTGATTTAACTTTTGTCGTTCATAGTTCATAAAAAAATTAAATTCTAAAAATGTCTTGTTTTGCTCACCATAATAATTCTTCGATTTGACAGTGTGACGTGACGTCGCAACATGGCAATCGATCCTATTCTTATTTGGAACGCATTGTATTTGATATATATTTCGGCTTCATACCTCCTCGCGTTCTCGAGAAAAAGGGTCTTGATAGACATTGTAAGGTTTCCGTTTTTGCAGACTTAGGTACGGAACCCTAAAAATGGAAACAGACTAACATTGAATGAGTAATTGTATAGAGAAACAAAAGGAATGAGACTGATAATGAAAACGATGGTCCACTGTATTATGTTAATGATAGTAATAGTAGTGAAACTGAGATCTAGGTAGCTTATTTTAGGACTAAATAGTTAAGTTTGTGAAATAAGTAAACAAATACAAAGTAAAAACAAAGATAGAAAAACCGGAGCGCTTGATTAGTAAACGTTCTATGCTTCAGATGACACGAATCAAATAAATATTACAGTCATCATCACCGACTAAAACAATAGAAACATTATAATTTAAAACCTTTTTATTGCAATTTGTTCGCAGTTGATTAGCCATGTAATAAAGGTCGGTATCGACCTCCATATCACTAATTAGCGTAGAGACACAAAAAGTAACTGTCAAGGTAAATATAAAAGGAAATGTAAAAATTAAGGAATCGGATTTGTTCAAAAACTCGTTGTTGTACATGTGTAAGTACAAGGTATAATAGCAATGGTCTAACGTACTCGTATCTTTTGCTTCCTACATTTTGTAGGTTGAAGTACGATAATACGCGTACTCAATTTTGATTGTTAACTGAATGTAAGTTTATTAATATACATCTTATTTTCATACTTTCATACAATAGGCTCTTAATAAACTAGTGCGCCTCACCATCAATGATTGCATCACTGCTTACCATCAGGTGGGATCGCAGTCAAGCACTGGTTTATAGCAATTAAATAAAAAAAAATACAATTTACACTAAAATTGCTGTCACCCGCACCTGATGGTGCGGGTGACAGCTGTCGGATTCCTACAATGTAGGTACAATCCTCCAATCCTTTTCTCTTATCTTAAAGATGCACATTTTCGTCCTGATCTCATGTTATCCTACCCATGCTATATAAAAAGACCTTAAACAGCATCTTAATAAGAGTGAATGAGTAATTCGATGATCTTGACTTTTTGTTGTCTTAGCAATGTTAAAAAAAAATACGAAAAGCTGTTTGATATGTCTGGCATATTAAAGCTTAGATCTAAATTTTCTCCATGTTGAATTTTGTTTTTTGTTATGTTAGAAGGAGCATCAAATTTGAGACTGGAGGAGTAGGGACACTATTGGCAACTTTGAATAAAAAAAACAGCCAACATTTTTTTGGTTTTTATTACATAGAATTCGGCATTTTTTTCCATATATTTTTCAGATTTTCCGCAAATGCAAAGATCCCATCCTTTTTGCTATGCTCTGAGAGTTGAATTAATTATAAACATTGTAATAAATTGCAATAGTGTAGGATTTGAATTAGACCGTAATTTGATCAGTAATTGATTATCTTTAATTGACGGTTTACCCACCGTTCACTTTAACTATTGGTTAAAAATATATTATACTTATTTAGCAGTACTGATAGCCTTGACGTGTGGAGTATTAGTTAAACAAATAGGTTACTATATTGTTTTCAGGTTTGCTCCAGACATTGATGCAGAAAATTTTAAAGGTAATGTTTTCTGAAACCATGTGCCAAATGTTTTGGCAAAGTTGCCTTGTTGAACTAATGTCGTTGTTTTTGTTGTCGACACTTAGCAAAATCTCCCTCTTGCTCCAAAGATGCTGCACACCTCATTTGCCTATTCATGTGATTTAATTACTAGTTCAACACAATAGGTAGTCGAAAGCATTGTGAGATGAAGCACGTGTTTGTGGTAACGTGACATATGCAGCTGATTTCGAAAATAATTGACCACAGTGATTGAGTTCGATTAAGTGTTACATTCTACTAGAGAATATAAGCGTGGAGATGATAATGCTTCTGTTTCATGCAGACCATTAATTAACCTCGAGTATACGGTGATTTTATTTCCTTGCAAATAATTGATCTGCTAAATTTTGAGAAAGAAGATCCTCCTAATTTTTTAAATTAAACTAACAAATTGATCAAAGTGCATCAGTTGTCACGCTTTGATATAGTTTGTGACTCGGCAAATAACGTATTTGTTTAAATTTTACTGGAATAACCTTACGAAGTGAATTGACGTCGCTCAGTAGTATTTAAGAAGGCTACGCAATGATTGACGAGTCAAACCTTCGGTTCAGAGGCTCGCGGCCGGCCGCAGCCGCCATTCACAATACAGTGCACATTTGAAAACTTTATTTTCTTTGAATAAAACTTACGTGTTGAGTGAAAGAAGATAAAGGGAAAATGCCTGCCGATTCAGATCTTATTGTACCTGATGGAGAGGATCGAGGTGTGGACAGGGATAACTACAAATCACTTGCGGAGAGATCGAAACATGAAGATTTCATCAGGCGAGCCGTGGATCTGTTGGTTGAACGAGTGGTTTTCGGAAGGGCTTCCAGGACGTCAAAGGTTGTGGAGTGGTCTAGTCCTGAAGACATCAAGAAAGCGATAGATTTGAAGCCGAGGGATTCGCCAGTTACTCATGATGAGCTCCTGGCACTTATGGCTGATGTGAGTTTTCAAATAGTTTTTGAATTTTTGATAAAATTAAAAATAAAATAGAAAATACAGAACACCAAAATGTCTGACCATCAGTCTATCCAAGGAGTATCGTGTTGCCCAGAAACTGAGTTGTAGAGGTCTGATAGGAAGTCGCTCCATGTACAACACGGGTATTCAGTCGCATCCGGTTAGACTGGAAGCCAGTCGGGGAAAGTTTAGGGACATGATACAATAAAATAGAAAAAACTAATTCGGTAATTAGGATAGGGAATGTTTTTAATATTTATCTATCAGTGCTTTGTCTAGCCAAGTCTTTGAACAATATTTTTATTTATCTAAACCATCCAACTGTTGGGCACCTACCTCTATTTTTCCAGTGTTTTTTTGTTTAGCTCTCTTCAATCCATTCGTTGTTAAACCAATAAACTAGTTAGTTATAATGTCACTGAAATCATTAGCTATCTTAAAATAGAAATGGAATTTTCAATGTAATCGATGATTACGAATTGTAGATGATTGAAGTTTAACTTTTTAATCACAGCCATTAGCCTAACCTAGTTTTTTTTTACAGGTTGCTCGCTATTCCGTCAACACAGGACATCCATACTTCGTCAACCAGTTATTTTCTTCAGTCGATCCTTATGGCTTGATCGGCCAATGGCTGACCGATGCCTTGAACCCAAGCGTTTATACCTTCGAAGTGGCTCCAGTGTTCACTCTGATGGAAGAAGAGGTTCTTCGTGAAATGAGGGCTATTGTTGGTTGGCCAGAGGGTGATGGCGATGGCATATTCTGTCCCGGAGGATCCATTTCTAATGGTTATGCCATCAGCAGCGCTCGGCATTACTTCTATCCAGAAATTAAGGTTAGTTTTTTTTTTGTTTAACTTAAGGGTTGTGTTTGAATCATAATATCTACTAATGTTATAAAAAGGTAAACTTTGTAACTACATAAACCAATTTTGAAAATACTTTTACCGGTAGAATATTAATTTAACACTTTGTGACATAGGTTATATATTTTCTACTGTCTTGCGGGTGAAGCCGCTGACTGAGGCTAGTTTTGGTATATATCAAAACTATACCACCATCATGTGTCTTCAGGATTGACATCAGTGCCACCATAAGAGTCAAAGTCCGCTATATTTGTATGTTATCCGACTTCTTTAGAGAAGTTGGGTAATTATACGTATTAATTTTTTCGGTATAGGAAGTGCAATATGAAACCTTTTTAATACCTGCCAATGTCAATGAACTGTAAAACATTAACCTTTAGCACGACCTTATAAGTTTTATTCACTATTTCAATCTACTTCGCTGACTTGATCATTGCATGTTAATTAAGATCCAGTATTTACAACAGGTTGTTAGATAGATTATAATGTCTCGTTTTACACTCGTTCATTTTATAGATTGCCAGTTTTGCAGGAAGCATACCGTTCTTTGGTTACCTTAACCCCGTTACTCCGATCATTATGATCGCGTGCCGTGGTTTGTGTAAACCTTGGTGTTTTGGTATACAAAAAAATCTTAGTGCTTGTGATTTAGTCTGTTCTTTAACTAGTTTTACGTCAATATGAGAAATTGTGCCGTTAAAGATAGCGTTTTGTAGTTTTAGGGCTATGTTATAGTCTGGTACTTGTGTCTCGATATTTATAGCTGGATAATCTTCACCGGCTTATCAGAAAAGGTTGTTAATATTTGAATTAGTAATTGTAACATCCCAATTTGTCTAGTCAACTAAGAGATTTGACAATATACATTTATTACTATGTCAAGAAATTCATCGTAGTTTAGCTTTATCATATATCATTTTTTTATATGTTGGTTTTTGTAAAATCTATTTTATCGTATGAAGGAGCAGATTTTGTTCTATTATTAGAGCTATTAACCAACATACAATAGAGGTTGTTAAATTAAACTTGATTGATTATTAGCTTGTGCATGATGGACGTTATTTTTATCGTATTGACAATGCGATCATACTGAGATAGTTAAGCTTGTTACATGTTAGTAATCTCATCCTTAGAGGGAATTAAATATTTGGGGTAGGTAGTTACTGTTTGCTTTCACCGTTTTGAGAAATCATGAGGAAACCAGCATGTCCTAGAACCAAAAATTCGAAGACATGTGACATCCACCAACCCGCACTGGGCCCGCGTGGTGGATTACGGCCCAATCTCTCTCTTAGAAGGAAGTCTGAGTCCCAGCAGTGGGAACATTAACAGGCTAATTATGCTTATGCATAAAGGGAGTTACTGCAGTCTCCAACTATTTAAAATTAATTTGACTATTGCCAAATAATCCAAACCTAGACATTTTTTTAGCATTATTTAATTGTTGATGTTTATCATTTATTATTAAATTACAAGGGCAAGATAAAACAAAGTTAATAAAATCTAATTAACTGAGTTTTAAACAATGTTAATTAAAATAAAACGACTAATAGTAATTATGTTTTGATGCTTCAATTTTATAACGATATTGGCAGTGACCTTGACCTAGAATTAGGGGAATAAATACTTAGTATTGTTCAGTTAAGATCGAGGGCTTCTAAGAATTTATTGGATTGAAGAACGGGATTATTACAGCAACTAATTAGGTACCAAGGATCTTATTATGCCTCCTTCTGCGAAGGAGTAATGCTAGCGAAGAAGGCGGCTGCACGCGTGAGAGAATAGACTTCCTCACACCCCATCCACTGGGATCTCGATTCCGATTTCCAGCCATCGCCGGCCGTCCGGTAACCGTCACGCGTGCCTTAAGGGCCTATTACACTACTCGATATTCAGACAGTCTTAGTCGATGTCGCGTAGTGTAATAAGGGTTAGACCGGTCTTACTCGGAACAAAAAATAAGACAGTCTGAATATCGTGTGCTGAATATCGCGTAGTGTAATAGGCCCCTTAAGGAGATGGCAGTCAAACCGTAGAGGCCCAGCGGGGTCGAAGCCTACCGGGGGCACGGGTACGCTTCTGTAAGGAAAACCCGGGGTCCTGGTACGCAAGGCAAAGAAGGAACATACAACAGAACAGTCTGACACGCCCTCTCGCTCCGCCCTAGAGCAAGAGATGATTTCCCATCTAAAAAAAGGGATTGTATTATGAAGTAATAATACAAAACAAGTTTTCGATGAAAATAATTTTTCAATGAAAAAAATTTTTTGATAGCAAGTTTTTATAGCGTTGTATATATCTATAGATATAAATACCATTCCAAAAAGCTCAAACACGATATATCTTATTGCGCTTATTACTGAGTTCCTATGGCTATCTTCCAGTTCCATCATCAGACTCTAGTTATCATCTAGAAAAAAAGTACTCATCAAGACAGATCAAACGAGTCCAAACTCGACGGGTTTGTGTCGTTTAACTACCGAGTTCCTATGGCCATCTTCCTGTTCCATCATCAGATCAGCTCCACGTTATAAAAATTTTGCTTGTTATAAAAATATCTGATTTACACTTACATGCAGCAAAATTTCAGCTCAATCGGTAACCGGGAAGTGGATCAAATTTAATTTGCAACATTTGATTACAGACAAAAAACATCAGGATAGGTGAAACTAAATGAAAGCTTGTACAAAAAGGATGGTGCTATAGATTATACATAAGCGTAATCATTCTTGTAATAACTGGGATTCAGAGGACTTACCATGAGGTGTTAAAATGTAAATATATACCACAGTGTCTTAAGACGAAAGTCTATGACCAGTGCGTGTTGCCAGTGATGACACATGGTTCCGATACGTGGTCGCTCACAATGGGCCTCATCAGAAGGCTTAAAGTGACCCAAAGGGCAATGGAAAGAGCTATGCTCGGAGTTTCCTTGCGTGATCGAATCAGAAATGAAGATATCCACAGGAGAACCAAGGTTGCCGACATACCACGAAGAATCGCCAAACTTAAGTAGCAATGGGCGCAGGGCACATTGCTCGCAGAACAGATGGCCGTTGGGGCCGAAAGATTCTGGAGTGGCGACCGCGTACCAGAAGACGCAGTGTTGGAAGGCTAGTGTTACAAGGTGGACCGATGACCTGGTGAAGGTTGCGGGAATCCGATGGAAGCGAGACGCACAGAACCGTTCATTGTGGCGACATTTGACGTCTATCGGCTGAAATTATGTTAAAATGTCAATCCTGTGAGTGAAAAAGAGAGCTGTACACCATATATAGCTCCATCCCTTTAACAGTTCAGTTGAGGTCGTAAAATGGATCGTGTTAAGAGCTCGTAGTATCACTGCAGGACTCCTTTCTTGGAGAAGGAGGGTATGTGGATGTCACATGCCTTTGAGTTCGAATGACTGATTTTAGGACATGCCAGGTTCCTGATGGGGTTTTCCTTTACTGTTTTAA
This sequence comes from Mythimna impura, assembly GCA_905147345.3. Classification (NCBI taxonomy): domain Eukaryota; kingdom Metazoa; phylum Arthropoda; class Insecta; order Lepidoptera; family Noctuidae; genus Mythimna; species Mythimna impura. Next base: position 11,411,210 of record LR990357.1, on the reverse strand, counting down.
GAGAAGTGGTGGTGAAATATGCATAGCTCTCTCTTTCGCTAGCACTGGAATCGTGATGGCAGTGAAACTTCATATATTACAGATTTTGTAGCACCTGAAGGTACTGGAACATAATATGTTTATTATTCGCTACAGGAATGATGCCATTCTTGGTGTATTTTCGTGACGTTTCTAAATAGGTCTCAAAAATTCAATGATGGTGAATTTTCAATTTTGGAATCTAAATCAGGTAGAAATGACTTTATGAAAAGAAACGAATTGTATCTATAGCTTTGACGTATAGATTTGGAAAAGGCCTTTTTTTGGCAGGATTTCATCAAATGACTCCTCCCCCTCTGGGTGGAGCGAGAGCTGTCAGACTTTTACTAACTAGAACCTAAATGTGTTCCATTTCTTAGTGTTCTAGGGCCGTAGTTACCAATATCCCTTTTTCAACAATCATACCAAGCTTTAGGAAGTTGGGACTATGTTGACAGGTCTCATGATATTGTCTGCTACTTTTAGTGACTCTGATAACAATAACACTTGCCCAGACTAGAGGTTAATTGAATATCTATAATCAATTTTTTACGTGCCAAGTTTGCCTATTGCAAATGTATTGTTAATAAGCGTAGGTCACAGTACTTATTGATTGATTCGATAGTTCTTATTCATTGACTTCTATTAAATAGGTAGGAATACAATGTATATTATTTTTCTGATTATTTTCATCTAAATTTGCTTTTTTAGGGTTCCGTATCCAAAGGGTAAAAACGTAACCCTATTGCTATTACTCCGCTGTTCGTTTGTCGGTCACCAGGCGTATCTCATGAACCGTGATAGCTAGACAGTTGAAATTTTCACAGATGATGTATTTCTATTGCCGCTATAACAAAAAATAAATATTTAAGTGGGGCTACTAGGTATAATATAACAAATGTGATTGTTATGCTACGGATGGTATGGAACACTTTGTGCGTGAGTCCGGCGACGGTTGCCAGTTTTTTTACTTTTATTTTCATAAGTGTTTTAGGCGTCTGAAAACGAAATGTTTAGGGCCTAATACCTACACCATCTTTACATATTTTCCCAAGTTTTCTTTACATTATTAATTAAGTAACTTCCCTACATTGTTTGATATACCTAATAATATTAGATCTATTCAAATTTCGGGACTTGCAGAGAATTTGCGGAATTAGGTTACGAAGGTCAAATTCCTCGGATTCTCAATTAATTGGTTAGCTAGTAGGTATGTTATTGGCTATGAGGCAGACGCTACTAGTGATAGATAATCGTAAATTCAAAATATCTATTTATCCTAAGATACGGTATACCTACGTTATTTCAAACAGGAATAATCATTGTTATGACAGTTTTTATGAGATGATGACGTGAAAGTGTCAATGCTTGATTAATAGAATACCTTCCGATACAGTTATTTTAGATTTATTTCTCGAAAATTTGGCCATATAAGTATTTGACAGGCTCTACTTAGGGACACGATATTAAATAGAAAGTATCGATATTGTACTCATGAGTAGTATATAAAAAAAACCGGGCAAGTGCGTGTCAGACTCCCGCACTGAGGGTTCCGTACAAACTTACCTATGAAAACAGTTCAATTCCCGAATTTAGTTACGAAGATTTTTCCGAATAGCCAAAAAAGTTTTTTTTTGTGACATAACTACAAATTTACAGTTTTCAGATTTTTTCCTATACTTGTGCCATGACACCTTGCTTCATGCCAAATTTCAGGATCAGAGAAGTATCCTATGAATTTTGCTTCCCTTGAGAGTGTCGAAATATATGTTTTTTGCTACATAAACGGCCGTATCTTTTTTTTCGTTATTTCAGAAGTTTGATTTCGTCACAGCTTTAAGGGACCGCAGACCTGAGTATATGGTTCTAATTTCAACTCGATACCTTTACGTGTTCCCAAGATTCTTGGTCTTGGCAGACAGACTGACTGACAGACTGACAGACAGACAGACAGACGGAAAACAAAGAGATCCTGTAAGGGTTCCGTTTTTCCTTTTGTAGTACGGAACCCTAAAAAGAATCGTACTCGTTAAAGTATCGAAACAATTGTAACGATACTTCAAAGTCTCGAATACTTTTTTTAGGTCGTAATGCGCACACAACATGTAATGACGTTAATGTTAGTCGGTGACATCAGTTTTATTTCAATAGAAAAGTAAATTAGTTTAGTTATTTCTAAGATTTTTTCGATGCCATACCAGCCAAAAAGTACGCGTTGAGCAAAAAGTACCGAATACTCAATACCACAAACTATCGATAGATTTTTCGTATCCCTAACACTACTAACTGTAAACTTAACATGACCTAACGCCTTTTAAAAAAGGGGGTTGTGTCTTCTCATTTCAATAGCGATACTGCTATTAATGTAGCCACCTATTGGGCCCAAACATTTTGACGAGTTTACCATCGCATCGAAAAGAAGAAGAAGAATCTCAATAGCGATCTCCTTTCGTGCTTCCGCTGCTCTTTAGTCTTCATTCCGTAGATAAATCTAACAAGAAGTAAGATATCCGTACATTTCTGTCATACTTATGAAACCTACCATTAAATAATTAGGCCTTGCTTTTTCATTTTATTGAATATAAGTTTTCCGCTTTGCTAAGTCATGCCTATACGCATATCATACGTAAGGATTATTTAAAATTCTTCGCGAAGGGTATCCGTATACTTTGAGGTCATATTCAAGTTGTTGCAATAGCTATCGTGTCTACTAAAGTAATTGTTGGTGTTGCAAACATTTTGCAGTAAAGATTTTGTTGTTAGATAAAATTATATTATTTAATTTGTGCAATTTAATTTCACCAGTTGCGAATAGGTTCGTTAATACCCACTTTTGCTGCATCCAGGGCAATTAGATTCTAGCTTGAGTTTAACTTATTTATATTCTGTACAATAGGTTCACGGACATATAAACTTATTTTCAACAGACTAATATTTTGACTTAAACTGATTCTGTCATGCCACGTTAGCTAGATTTATGCTGACTGTGTCATTTGAGAGTATTGTCAGAAGCAAGCTACATACGCTCTTTTAAGAGAGGTGCCACACGGGTGATGTCTGTGCGTTACGTTGGCGCTGCGTCGACTGAGCGGTGACGCTCCGTCATTCTACATATAAATCTGAACGATATGCCGTACGAGGCGTTAAAAGTGACGGACGGCGACGCAACGTATACGCGCAACGCACAAGGATAGGGATACGACATATGAAAGAGAGCTGCGTTGAAACGACGAAGCGGCAGCGCAATAATAATAGCTTATCGAAGGTGACAGTTTTTGCACATTAAAATTTTGGTATGTCACGAACACGTTTATTCAATTCCATTGTCGTTCAAAGACTGAGACATACAATGATACAACACCAACGCTGCGACGTCAAAAATAGCAGCGTTGACGCAGCGCCGACGCAGCGCTTGTGTGGCATCTCTCTAAGGGGTTGCGCTAGTCAGTGGTTCGAACTTGTTGGTGCATGGCTATCTTATTCAACATCATATTGTGCGACAATTGAAATATCATTTTTTGTTTTGAAATTACACCGTTAAAAAATGACGATATCGCCATACTATGTTTGTATAGAAGAAAACCGACTAGGGCATCTTTAAGTCGAATAAGTTTCAAATCACACATTATTTGCGTATATTTATTAGAAAAAAAAGAAAAAAAAAGGTTTGCTGAATAAACCAGCTTCTTGCTGATATTATTATAATTGTAACGTAGTAAAGGACCAGTAACACTCGCATTTATATTTACCTAGCTTGCGATCGCAAGTTCTCCAAGCAAGATTTCGGGACGCCCCTGGAGGTCTCGACCCACAGGTTGAAAAACGCTGGTACCTACCTATAAGGTTTTTTAATTGGCACTTCGAACTTTGACAGTGTATAGCGGTAAAGCTATCTTGGTAAATCTATAACTGTCTCTGGCGGGTATATTTATTTAGTCCTAACATTTGGCCGTGAACTAATACACGACACAAAAAACGAAATGAAATTGTTAAAATGCTGTTTCAAAATCAGAGTTCTGGTCATCTGTTCTTCTAACGTTTCGAGCGCTGCGTTCAATTCCTCTATAACTGCATTCACTGTCTATCAAGATTGTTTGACTTGGTAACGCTGGTCGACTATTTTCTGTGAGTTTGCATCAAAACTTTGGTATAAGTATTCCGACAAACTACAAACGATTGCCACCTTGTTGGACAAAACTCTATACTTGCAATGTGTCACCAATGGTTAAACTCAGTGTCGTAACCAGCCTTTCATATCCCCGGTGCGAGCTTCTATAACTGCGCTGCGCCCCTTGAACTTTTAATGTTACTTAGGTTAATTCTTTCACCAGTACAAAAGCGAGCGAAGTGAGCTCGAAAATATTAATGCCTTGCATAGGATAGGTTACACGATAAATAATAGTTATAGTATGTATCAGAGAAAGCCTCATGGGTGCTATGTCTTTGTGGGTGCTCATGCTCATTTGAAGACTCGAAAAAGTGGCGAAGTGTGAGAAGAGAAATGCACACTGATAGACCGACAAATAAATATATGTCCTACTTACATACTGCGTACCTACTTAATTACTATGCATGTTTGAAAAAAAATATAAAATGAAATCATTATTTATTATCAAGAAATATTATAATTTATACGTAACCTAAGAGTCGATTACTGATCTGTTTCTTGATGTTATTCTCAGGGGTGCTCGGCACCCACTGTTTGTTTCTCATGGGTGCTCGAGCCCCCGAGCACCCAAGGAGTCGGCGTACCTGGTATGTATGCTAATAACTACCAAGCATAATACAAAACTTAGGCCCTGGTTTGATAATTTCTGCGCCCCTCCAGGGTCTTACCGTCGCCCTTTGACTGGGCGCCGCTGCCACCGCCCTAATTACGACACGAGTGAGACAAATCAAATTCATCGTACTCCAATTCCAGAAGTCCTGACGGCTCAATATACTTTATTTTGGTAGTAAAATGAGTGAGAGCAGACCCAAAAAAAATTGTAAAATACGTGTAAGCAATAAATCTTGATATCTACATAATTAATTCAAACTCAGTGTTATGTAATGATCAAGTTAATTACTGAACTATTCCAGACGAGATAGCAAATTAATTTGATCTGACCGTTTTAATTATGCTGACATTGTATGATTGTTCAGAAATGAAACTTAATTATTAGTTTTGGCATCAGTTTCTTCATTTATATTAGAATTATTTAATTTTCGAATGTTGCTTTATCTATAATTTTTGTAACGATAATGTAGAACCGAAGGTAAATTTGAAACTATATTCATTCGAATATTTATTTTCTAATGGTGTATAGCATAATGAGCATAATCAGCCTTTTAACGTTCCCACTGCTGGGACTCAGGCCTCCTCTCTCTAGGAGAGGTAATCTCTAATGGTGTAACAAGTAATCAAATATTGTAAATTTTTGGTAACAACTTTAAATCGAAATTCACAGGACCTATTATAATATCTTCAAATGTAACACACCACGGGGGTGTTTGAAACACCCTTCAAAGTGAAATGAAGGGTACACTACATAAATACGAAAAACTTTATTCCGACAGTCACAAATACGAATTTCAAAATACCGATTTTCATAATTCCGAATGGTTCAAAATTCCGAATATAACAACTCCGACTTATCATTACTCCTATTTTTATAATTCCTAAATTTCAATTTTCCTAACTTTTATAATTACTATTCTCAAAATACCGAGTTTTAATAGATCGAATAACGAAAAGTCCGACTTAATGATAATTCGAAACATCAAAAATACGAATTCCGATTATTAAAATACCGATTAATAAAATTCCGAAATAAAAACGCCTCATAAAACTGTATAGCAAGACAAATAAACACATAAATGCTCGTCAGAGGTCGTAGTATGAGGGGGTAGAATTAAAAAACTAATGACAGATGCGTTTTCCAGCATGCAGGGGATTTATTGCAGCATGCAAGCAGGCATGCAGCGTGCAAGCAGGCATGCAGCGTGCAAGCAGACATGCAGCATGCAAGCAAGCATGCGACATGCAAGCAGGCATGCAGCATGAAAGCAGGCATGCAAAATGCAGCAAGCATTGTTTCTGTCACGGCTCCGGCGCTGCGGGGTTTGGGCGGCCCCACGCGAGCTTATCGTCGCAGATGGTTTTAACGCTCACCACCGCAGCGCGCAGCAGCGGGCCTTCAAACCACCTGCTCCTCAGCTCGCGGGCCGCCCTACCCCTCCGCACCTACGCGGGTTTAAATTACACTCTAGGGGTAGGGCAAACAAGACTGCGTGAAGTCGGTTTTGCAGCGATTCGTTTCTGACACTAAATTTTGTAGCACAACATGTTGACTTTTAGTTTATTCGAAGTATTGAAAATCGGAATATCGTTTTTCGGACCGAGAACCCTTCGAGCATTTGATTCTTCGAACGTATGAAAATCGGAAAACTAACAAATTGCATTTACGACTTTCGGTAAAATAAATTTCGTGATTTTTAATAATAGACATTATAATTTTTAGGTATTATGAAATTCGGACTTTTGAAAATCGTAATATCGAAATTCGGAATAAAATATTTCGGAGTATTTGGGTGTTCCCGAAATGAATTGTTTTCCTATACTATCTATTGTTATAGCTTACAATATGCACTTGTAGGTTTTATAAATCTAATAAAACCTTATTGCTTACAGACCAAAGGCGTCTACGCAGTACCAAAGTTAGTTCTCTTCACATCAGAACTAGCTCATTACTCCACCAAAAAAATGGCTACATTCATGGGCATTGGCGGAGACAACTGCATACTGATCAAAACTGACCAGAAAGGAAAAATTATCGTAGAAGATTTGGAAGCCAAGATAGTTGGTGCTATTGAAGGTGGTGCAAGTCCCTTTATGGTGACAGCCACTGCTGGTACGACCGTATATGGTGCTTTCGATCCATTGGTGGAAATATCTGCTATGTGCAAGAAGTACAATATGTGGCTGCATGTTGATGCGGCGTGGGGAGGCGGCGCTTTGATGTCCAAGAAGCACAGACATCTTCTGAATGGAATTGAACTGTAAGTCTTGATTTTTTTTTTAATTAAATAAATAATTTAAAAAACATTGCAGAAATATTGTGTTACAAACATAATAAAATAAGTTTTAACTTATAAAACAAACCAATTTAATCAGAATATTGTCACTTCCAAATCACACTGAATCACATCGAATTATCGCACTGAACAACCTTTTCTTTCATTATTATGAAAAAAAAAGTTAACATTTCTAACAAATTTGCAGGGCGGACTCGGTGACATGGAACCCTCACAAGCTCTTAGCGGCGCCGCAACAGTGCTCCACTTTCCTAATTAGACACAAGAATGTCCTCAAAGACTGCCATTCATGCAACGCCAAGTACCTCTTCCAGAAGGACAAATTCTACGACACTACTTATGACACCGGCGACAAACATATACAATGCGGCCGTAGAGCAGATGTACTGAAGTTTTGGTTCATGTGGAAAGCTAAAGGCTCCGAAGGATTTGAAAAACATATTGACGCGCTTTTCGATAATGCCGAATTCTTCACCGAACACATCCGACAGCGGGAAGGCTTCCAACTAGTCCTAGATAAACCACAGTGCACTAACATCATGTTCTGGTACGTACCACGCTGTCTCCGTGGTCGCGAGAACGAGCCAGACTATAAAGAAAGGTTGCACAAGGTCGCTCCAAAAATAAAAGAGCGAATGATAAAGGAAGGAAGCATGATGGTGACCTACCAACCGCAAGGTGACCTCGTTAACTTCTTCCGTATCGTTTTCCAAAACTCCGCTCTAGACCACAAGGATATGGTCTACTTCGCGAACGAGTTTGAAAGACTCGGTAAAGACATGATAGTTTAAATATTATAATTAATATTTAATTAATGCTAAGCGTAAAACTGTACAAAACTGTACTGTATTGTACTGTACTGTGTAAAATGTCAGTTAACCTGTGATTATGTTTAAAAAAATATAAAATTTGATTTATCATGTAGATTTAACGAATTTAGAGAAATTATGTTCTCGTTATTATTTTAAATGTACTGTAAATAAATTATTTAGAGTTATGAGTTGTTTATTTTTTACTTGCGATTTTTACGATGCCTCATAAATAATGGTTGCAATAAAAACACACGGAGCTCTATAAGTATTATCATTACGATGATTTGTGGTTGCATTGCGGGATATATGAACCTTGGTTTCATATTTATCATTTCACGTAAAATGAAAAGGATTTTCAGTTATATGGTGGGTTAGTGGATTGTTTTTCTCTGAAACTGATTTTCTTTACGCTAGGTTAAATTTTACATTTAAAGGACATAAAATAGCTATAATATTTTCGTTTTATGCATGTTAGTGTACCATAAAACAAAAGTTTCAAAGAATGGCTTTTTTAACCAGCATGGAACATTTCTTTCTAATATTAACATGACTAAATAAATGGAGCAAAACGCTCTGAATCCATAAGTGATAAACATAAAATATTTATTAATAAACATAAAATTCCATAGAAAGCAAATATCGTAATTCTTTGCTTGATAATCTGGAAATAAAAGGGAAACGTATACCCGATTTAATTTACCTACTCATAATTGACAATGAAAAATCCTATATACTTTTGTAAATAACTTCATTTTCCATCTAAAAAGAATTAAAAATGTAGTTAAAAACCAGGCAAGTGCGAGTCGGACTTGCGCACTGAGGGTTCTACTTATTAACTTACCTCTGAAAACAGTTTTTTTTTTCAATTCCCGAATTGAGTTACGAAGATTTTTCCGAAAAAAAAGGTTTTTTTTGTGAATTAAATACAAATTTACAGTTTTCAATTTTTTTCCTATGCTTGTGTTATGATACCGTATTTCACACCAAATTTCAGGATTCTAGGTCAATGGGAAGTACTCTACGAATTTTGATTCCCTTGAAAGTGTCGAAATATGCATTTTTGGCGACATAAATGGCCGTATCTTTTTTTTTCGTTAACTCAAAAGTTTGATTTTTTCACAGCTTCAAGGGACCAAAGACTTGAGTATAGGTTTTAATTTCAACTCGATCCTATACGCGTTCCCGAGATAAAGGGTCTTGACAGACAGACAGACAGACGGACAACAAAGTGATCCTATAAGGGTCCCGTTTTTCCTTTTGAGGTACGGAACCCTAAAAAGTTATCCATTCATATTAACGAAGAAACACGATCCATCAATATTAGTGATATCATACTATTAGTATTAGTGATATAAAGGCGTTAGTTTGTATGCATGAGGATGCGTGTGTGTGTGTTTGTTTGTTACTTTTTCACGCTGAAACGGTTGATCGGATTTGGATGAAATTTTTTACATAGGCAGATCATATCCTGGATTAGGGCTTTTATTCGGGAGTATGTTCTGTTGGGATAATTTTCTGCTGTAACACGTTTAGGGCAGTGTACCACCAGTGGAAGACGGGGTATTTGCAGATCCGGCGCGGCGGCGGGGTGTACCACCAGCGGCCACGTTACTCTAGACTAATAATAATATGTAAGTATCTTGACTTAGCTCGTGAGATTGTCTACATTTGGGAAGTGGATACAGTAGTCATTGTGCCGATAGTCGTGACAGCCAATGGTTTAATATCAAAGAGCCTCGACCAACATCTGAGGAGTCTCTCGTTGGGCAGTTGGATCAATGGCTTGATGCAGAAAGCAGTTCTCCTGGTCATGGCGTGCATTGTTAGGAGATTCCTCTCTCAGGAGCCCTGACCACCGGCAGCTTGGACCCTGTTCCCGATGCCGGGTATGCTACTATTTTTTATATTTTTAAATGATTTTTTATAATTTATTTTTGTAAAGAAATATTTAAAAATGTAGTGAATATGTACATGTGTATAGAAAAAGGAAATAATAATATCAAATCATTTATTTTCAGTCATCTTGGCCCATAAATACATAGCTTGAAAGAAAACAGTTAACCTTATAATACAATTATTAGCTTACTAGAAAGAGATACCTAATGCATAATAATTCATGCTTATTCTTCGCCGTGTCCATTGGTGGTGGCCTGGCAAGACTTTTGTTTTATGGGGTGGTGATGTACCACTGGTGATCATAATTATGCTGATTTGCCCATCGGATATGAAATACCTGCTTATGATGTGCCGGTTTTAACATGTTAATGACTGGCCTGTTGGTCTAGAAGTTAGTGGTCCTGACTGCAATGCCGGAGGTCGTGGGATTGATTCCCACCCAAGACAATGTTAGAGTGATGAGGTCGATCATTTGTCTGAGTGTAATTTATCTATAATATATGGATGTAGCAGTGGTGGCCGAGTGGTAACGGCCCCGACTTACGAATTCTTGGTCGCGGGTTCAAACCAAGCCAGGCGCATTACTTTGTGTAATTTATTTCATCACCACTGCTCTCAAAACGGTGAAGGAAAACATCGTGAGGAAACCGGCATGTCCTAGAACCAAAAATTCGAAGACATGTGACATCCACCAACCCGCACTGGGCCCGCGTGGTGGATTACGGCCCATTCCCTCTCCTAGAGAGAGGAGACCTGAGTCCCAGCAGTGGGAACATTAAAAGGCTGAATATGTATGTATGTGTGTATATGGATGTATTTAGAAATATATAAATGTATTTATCAGTTGTCTAGTACTCGTAGCACAAGCTCTGCTTAGTTTGGGAATAGCTGGCGTTGTGTGACAATTGTGGAATATTGTTTTATTATTATAATTTGAGTAAAGCCACTGGCAGAAACTAGTAGTTCATAATACATAAACAAACCCATTCAAAGTAGAACTTAGTCATTTAGAAAATTATCACGATTTCAGCTTGCATTGAATAACAACCCGTGAATATAACCTGATGTGGTAGTTCTCCATACATTGACAGATGGCTCCCTAGGTAATATGGCCGGGCGCAAATTAGCCACAAGCGTATTAATACCCTATTTACATAGATCATTTGTCAACATTTACGATAGTTGACCAAATGATTCGGACCGAACACAGACCCCTGTGGCATCCCTTGGGTCTCGTTAGAGGCCGATCAAGTAAATTTATTAATTTTAATTCAATTTATAGGTTTATTTCTTATTTGGCATCGTCGATTGAGATTGATTTTGTTTTTAATACGAATGAGAGCAAGTTTAATTTTATTCTTGCTTGTGTAATTATTGTAATTAATCGAAATTAACCTATTATTATTTATATCCTACTCTACCCAACTCTATCCTACTCTACCTTACTCTACCCTACTCTACCCTACTCTAACCTACTCTACCCTACTCTACCCTACTCTACCCTACTCTACCCTACACTACCCTACTCTACCCTACTCTACCCTACTCTACCCTACTCTACCTTACTCTACCCTACTATAACCTACTCCACCCTACTCTACCATACTAAAAAAAAAAATCCTATGTGTTTTTCCTGGTTCTAAGCTACCTCCCCACCAACCTTCAGCCAAAACGGTTCAGCCGTTCTTGAGTTATAAATAGTGTAACTAACACGACTTTCTTTTATATATATAGATAGATTTTCGTTGTATGTAGAGTAATTCTTTTTGATTATTACGTTTAGAAGGAATATTAGTTTAGATCTAGTTTCTTAATTTATGTGTGAATAACATACACAGTTTATTGAAAAGATATATTGTATATATATTTATTTCTTTATTGCACTCCTTAACTTATTACAGGACATACATTTATAAAAAATAAGTGTACAATAGGCGGTCTAAAAAAAAAAGAAAAGAGAAAAAAAGAAAAGATAAAGATATGAGGTAATTAAAATATTATAATCTAAACAATGCTTGTATTGAACGAACCTTAAAAAAACATCATCAACTATATATTCTGCTCAGGAGCAGAAGTTCTTTATCATTACTGGAATTTAATAGATCGACATAAATGACCAATATTGAACGTTATTGTAGAGTCTACCTCATCAGGAAAAATAAAATACAAAAGTACAGTATTCACAATTGAAAGCAAATAATTAAAATTCACATTCGCACAGAAATGCGCTTTACAGTGGTCGGGCAAATAATGAATGTAAAAGGTCGTTATAAATAATATGAATTTGTTGTCACGGTTGACTGGATACATAAATAAATAGGTCAATTCTTCATACCCCGTTGTTTTATTGTGCTTTTTCACGGTTACGATAAATTTATTTTTGTCATTTCCTGGTTTTTGCTACGGTCTAGTAAGTTAAAGGAACTGAGGATAAGGAAGTATGCAGCTAACCCCTTCATCCGGTGTGATTCAGATTCATATTATTGAGATTATTTGTGGCCAGCAGATAACAAAAACTGGCTTTAACATCGTCTTAACGTTGGTTAAGGGTATAACACCCGTTGGATGATTGGTTGCCGTACTCGTATAGCAACCAATCTACCAATGGGTCTTAATTACTTATAATTAAAACCCATTCTAAACCAATTCTTAAATTGGGAAAGCAATAGGTGACTCAAGGAAGGGAAGTAAAGGAAAGTGAGACATGTAAGACTGGATTGGGATTTTAATATCCAAAAAAACAAATCAAATATATTTATGAGGAATATATTACTATATTTACAATTTACTAGTCTGTATAAAAATAATGTCATTACTAGCTCAGTTACAAAATTTTTATCACAATGCTTATAATTTAGGTTCTAATTACTTCATTCAAAAGTCATCGTACACTCATCATCATCTTCCTGCCCTTGTCCCGTTTTATTTGGGGTCGGCATAATACGTTTTTTTCCTCCATTCATCGTACACTATTAATTTTAATTTATAACAGACGACAGATACACCAAAACTAAGAACTAAATAAATGTTAAAAGTGCATCAAAAAATTCCTTCGCATTATTGTCGACTGGAAGTATGGCGAAATGATTTGTTGTGTCGCAATGCTTAATCTCTAGCCGAGGTAAAAGCCAGCCCCCTTGAATCATGCGATATGCTGGATAAGGCCATCTAAGAATTTCAACTCAAACGGTTCGAAAATGTAACTATCGTCTAGATTGTTATAATTCCACCGCTTGAAGTTATCTGCAGCCGCGGCAATTAGGTTTCTCTGAACACCTATTTTGAGCGGATCATTCGACCGTCTCTGGGAAGATGGGTATTCTATTCGGATGGATATCATAGATAGCCTCGATAAAATATGGCACACCAAAATCAATCAGCGTGGAAGCTAGGATATTTCTAGGTCTTTTTTTGCATAGCATTTACCCATGCTAACAGGATAACGAAACAACAATAGCCAATTAGGGTGTTGTCGGAATGCATGTTAATATAGAGCAATATTTTCGAAACTCCTCCACAAAACTAGGAAAGGAATTGTCAAAGATGGGAGACCCAAGGAGACAGAGAGAGGTTTTATAAATAGTTTTAATTTCAAGAAGTTTTGTGTTGGATCAGATCATTAGTTTATCACATCTTCTTCTGGCACTTCCTCTAAGGGCATCTCCTCGCAATTTAACTGAAAAATAAAAAAGATAAATTATTTTTCTCAGCAATGAAAAATTGCAGGCTGATCTGGTCTCCTCATTATGTTAACTAGGAAACTAAATGTATCAGTTGCTGACTGCTTTAAACTCCGATGAAGGATCTATTTACATTACTACTCCTATTACTTAAGGGTCACCCCACGTGCACGGTAAATCACGCGCCAACACGTTCGGTGGTTGGGAAAACGCGACTCCCAACCAAGGGCGTTGAAGGTCATGGTTTACAACTGATGTCTACACGGATTGAAACTGGCAAGGTCACCTTGGTTGGGACGTTGGTTTGCAACCGTTTGGTAACCCTTTTACATTCACTGCACTGTTCTCATGAATATAAGTAATAAAAAAGTGATAAACAGGTTTAAATTCAATTAGCTAACGGGTTTTTGCAGTCGTGACGTGTATATATCTAAACATAATAAAACAAAAAGCAGATGTTTTTCTAAGTTCATATTTAAAGTAGCTGCGTAGTGCTACCAGAGGTCGCTAAACTCGATATTATTGTAAATAATTATGTGTGTAGTTTTTCTTACTAATTTTAAAAAAGTGTGTATGACCAGAAATCAGGTTGGTCTAAGAATCGAAGGCTTGTGTGAAATATGAAAATGATGGCTAGAGAGATGGTTTACTCTGTGATGTTGGTTAAAATGTACTGGATAGTAATTGTGTAAAAGGAAAAAATCGTTTCTTTTTTAAATGATATTGAATAAACTAGTGCTTGATTGCGATCCCACCTGATGGTAAGTAGTGATGCAATCGTTGATGGTGAATTGCACTAGTTTATTAAGAGCCTATTCAATATAGCCTTGAAGACACTTAGATTACCATTTAGGTGCCATTTTTAATATTAATTATTATAAGAGAGAATCAAGTTAGGATAAAAACGGAAGGATGACATCTTTCAGAAATTATTTTTTTATTAAAATATAATTGTTCATGTTGAGGAATACTTAAATGAGACCGAATTTATGGTTATGTCAAACATGATACCACATAAAACGATTAGGTAATTGCCACTATTCATGGAAATCATCATTTGCTGACGAGCATTTATTAATAACTAGCTTCTGCCAGCGGCTTCGCCCGCGTGAAAGTAGGTTTCTCCATACAAACTTTGGATCCCCGTTTTATCCCTTTAAGGGGTGAATTTTGGAAAATCCTCTCTTAGTGCTTGCCTACGTCATAAGAGGAAGCCTTGTGCAAAATTATAGGTTTCTAGTCCCAGTAGTTTTGGCTGTGCGTTGATATGTCAGTCAGTCAGTTTCTCCTTTTATATATATAGATAAATATTTCAATTTCAGTCGGGATTAATTCAAGAGTAAATTTTAAAAGTAAGGGACACCCGAGATTTTTGCAACGCTCCAACAGATTGGATCGCTTTGTGATTCAATAGTGTTGTAGTAGGGGTGAAATTAAAAGAGGTCCTATCATCCTAACAGTGACTGCATTCTGGATTTAAAACTAAATTGTATACTTCACGCACTTGACACTGGGTAAATACGGAAACCGTGAGAAGACAAAAGAAAAAATAATAACGACTCAAAAAAATTTAAAATGAATGACATATGAATTGACATGTGTCACAATCATTGTTTTGAGCCCGCTAGTGTCGCGAAAATGTAGGTAGCGCGTTTATATAGTTACAATAGTCGACGCACAGGACCAGTCATTGTGGCGACGCTTGGGGGATGTCTATGTCCAACAGTGGACGTCTTTCGGCTGAAATGATGATGATTATGATGAATACTCAACGCATGTAACCTCTCTTACAATGTTCTTCTAAATCATCGATATATATGTACTACGCACTAGATTACGCGTGCCGTACACTCACTTTAACCGACTCAGGTGCAGTGTCTTCTATGCACCTTGATTTTGATGACATTAGTGTAGTTTTGACGTTCATGCAGTGTGAGAGCGGCGCTAATAAATTAAAATCAAAGGTAATCTGGACGTAAATAATAATTCTGTACTCATGTAAGTAAAATTACTGGTTGTTCGAACAATTTAATAGCTTCTAATATCGTAATAGTATGTTAGAAAATATATTATTTGATTTTAAAGCCTTTCCATTTTATAATCATAGACTAAAACATGCAGATGTTCCCTCCCATAAAAACCCGATTTTTACCTACAACTGGTTTAATGAACACAGATTTTGCATGGTATTTTATTCCGTTTGTTTTTTTGAATATTTTATTTAATGTTTTTCTTTTTTGTATAAATAATATCAATGAATTCCGTCAATTTCAGAAATTATGACGACGTGCGTTTTTCGATACTGTAAAAACTCAGCAAGAAATGTCAGCAAATCATCGGGTATTATAATTTACACCGAAGACTATTGTTAAATTTTGAAATAGAGTGTTATTGTAATAAAGTATTGTAGGCAAAAACCTGTGTCGCTTCTGCGGTATAAAAATCTATATGGATAACATGTCATTACACTGTGTTGAACGAAACGCGTAAGTGCTACGAAATTCATGGCGCTTAAGACGTTTTTGTCGCGAAAAAGTATCCTCTAAAAGCCATCTAAGCGCTGTATGTTTTAATAGTTTTATTAGACGACATAATGGCAATAAAGCACTGCAGCGAACTTTTGTTTTAACTTTTCAGTATTTTGACAAATAGTTTCCATGAACGTGCTTGTCTATCGCTAGAATATAAGTCGATGTTCTAAATAATGATAGAGCATAAAATAATGTTCAAAGTAATAACTTACCAATATTTCATCATTAGGCACTCTAGACAGCAGATCAAGTATTTCATTATTCGGTACTCTATTAGGTCGTAATATTTTTCTCGTGAACTTATGAATTCCTGCAACGATTGATAAATAATAAATGTAACAATGACAATAGTCTTATTTTTTTTTCGTCTACAAAAAGGGTTTATTGCAATTAGAGTTAGTATCAAAGAGAGGTTTTGTAAAAGCAGTCGTTAAATGTTATAACGTGTTATGTATTTACATTGAAAATACTATTTATTTCGGTGTAATTTATTTCTGTGGAAACAGGTAACTCAATGAAACAGGTATCTACTTTAATGGAGGTGTAAAACAGGTATCTAATTTTTAAATAGATATATTATGCGTACAGCTAAGGAGCGGAATTCCCTGCCGGAGTGTGTATCCTGATAGCTACAACTTAGGGGCCTTTAAGTCAAGAGTGAATACGTTACTTCTAGGCAAGCGTGCTCCAATGTCATCGCTTTCCATCAGGTGAGATAATGGTCAGACCGGCCTATCCATAATAATAAAAATGTATAGATATAGTTTTTCGAAATTCAGTTGGACTTACCCCAAGTCATAAATATGTATTTGGTCGGAATCATAAACATTACGAACGCTATCACTAATATGATGAAAATCGCCAGAAGACTGAGGAATGGCACCGTGAAGTTGAACAGACTGTGAACAAAAGAAAAAGTAAATATGAAGCACTATTTTCTCAATTGTGCTGGGCGACCTCATGGCCTGGCACGCGACGATGGTAAGAGACCGGACGGTATGTCTTTATTTCCATAGAAAATGGGTAGGCCTTTAGTATGGGACGCTATCTGTGTCGACACTCTTGCGCCATCCCATCTTCTTAGCTCGTCGCGCTGTGCTGGTGCTGCCGCTGCGGTTGCGGAGAACCTCAAGTGGCGAAAATATAACAACCTCGTCGGTAGTTATATTTTTGAGCCGTTTGGGGTTGAGACTCTTGGGCCGTGGGGTCCGAGTGCTCATGCACTTTTTAAAGAATTATCCAAACGGCTAGTTGACACTTCGCGTAACCAAAGGGCTGGCTTTTACCTCGGTCAGAGATTATGCATTGCCATACAAGTCTAAGTCTTTTGGGCACACTTCCAGTCGACAGCGATGCGGAGGAATTTTTTGACGCCATATTTTAGGTAGGAGTTATTGTGTATATATTATGTAATTTTAATTAGTTGTGTTTTTATTTTTCTTGTTATATTGTATGTTCAAAATAAAAATGTGCTGGGTGGCAATAGAAGGTCGAGCCTTCATATTATCAAGCAAAAAATACTTTCTTCCATATAGATCCAGCAGTTGCAAGCGTAACTGGACGGCCTGAGGTTTCAATTCTCGGGCTGGGAAAAGTGTTATAAGGTTTTTGCATCTCAGTTTTCTCAGTAATTATCCGTAGCAATATATGTCGATTGACAGATAGGTTTGCCATCTCACATAAGAAACTAGAATATATACTTTATTATATATATATATATACTATAATAGACGTCTTTCAGCTAATGATGATGATGATGATGATGAACTTATTATACCGTAGGTAAAGGATATTATATTCAACTCACTTTTTAATACTTTCGCCTAGATTAGCGAACGCACCAATAAAGTTCTGTACACTTTGCACCATTTCTGTTAGACTATTAATTTTTTGTCTCAGCGACTGGTTTTTCTCTTCCTGTAATTAAAAATGTAACATTTTATGTTTTATTTTTGTCGCGAATTCTTCGAATAAAAATAGTGCCAATCTAGTTTTTTCAATTTAAATTAAGTAAACAAATTAAAGTATTTATGCAAGAACAATTAGGCATCAATTTACTACATATTTGAATTTTTATGCTGTAAAATCTCCCTAAGGGCAGAATTCACCAATAAAACTAATCGCGTTTTAACGTTTGGCTCGCATAATCGCGTTTAGCCGTTGTCACTAGTGTCACTTTTAAAAATACAACAAAAGAAAAATACAGACAAGTGACAGTAGTGACAGCGGCTAAACGCGATTATGCGAGCCAAACGTTAACGTGATTAGTTTTATTGGTGAATTCCACCCTTAATAGGATAACCTCTTATGTATTATAGTTTGCTAAGTAAGTAATTACTTGCCTTTTCTTTTTTACTATCATCATCTACTGGTGGACCCTTGAACAGATAGTCTTTCCCTGCAATAATAAAAATTATACATATTTAATTTTATTGTTGTAGGTTATATTTTATTTGTATATTTTTTTTTAGTGTTAAGCACTTTATTTCTATCAACGAATTGTGTAAATTCATTTTTGTACCAAGTGCAAACTCATTTATATTTTCGAGATTTCATACATGCAACCTCGAATGGATCTAGATTGCCTGGAAGAGATCTCTGAATACGATAAAGCTGTCCATTGTATGTTTTAAGTTTAAGGATACCTCTGTGTATATTATCTTGGTGTACAATACAGACGTAATAAATAAATATAATATTAAGATTAGTGAGGGGCCCAGTAGAGTCCATGCTCACTAGAACAGCAGGGACTTTCTGAAAAGGAAACCTGCAGTCCTAAAACGTAAAGGGCAACTGAAGGACACAGGTGTGGTGATATAGGGCTCATGTAATCTAAGTAGCTCTGGATAATTAGATAGAAAGAAACAATTGAATCTGTTTGGGTGGAAAACTCGGGTGAATATTTTTGTTTTTGCCACCATTTGATTTCAGGCCAAATTGTAATTTTTTTAAAGACTTGCTTTGATTTGTTTTTTCAAGACGATAACCACTGCTTTAGCAACGTTTAGAAAGTCTTAACTCGTGGTAGGTAGTAAACATACAAGATGGCTACCCAGTATTAAATACCAATGTGGTGTACAGCATATAAGATAAACGGTCGGGTAATATCAAATGGATTATTTGATATTACCCGACCGTGGAGTTCATTTTTATTTTGAAGTACAAACTTTTGAGACCTTCACAGAGTCTGGACTGTCTAATTTGAACACTATCTTGATACAACGCCAAAAGTTAAGAAAGCAAAGGAATGTTCACTTTTTCTGAGCGTTCTGCTGCGGGCGCAAACTAATTACGTAACATTAAATAATTTATTTTCAGCGGTTTTTACGAAAAGAAATCCAGGCTGTTTTCTTTTTTGAGTTGGGAAAAAATCTAATTACTTCTCCCTCTCTAGAGCAGAGCGAGAGGGCGTGTCAAACTGATTAAAAGCACACCTATTTTTTATACACCTAGTCCTCCCTTGGCCATAGTAGGCATCGATCTTAGTAGGGTGTGATTGTCGTCTAGTGGAGAGAGGTCCATTACCTAAAAATTTGGTTTGATTTTCTTGAATTATTCGAAACTTTGCTTTTAAATAGATATTGGTAAACCTTTACCAAAAACATACACACAGCCACCACCGACACCGAACAGCGATACCCAATGTATTTTTTTTATATACGCCATTGAATACGTGTCTTTGCTCATGTGATAGTAGAATATTATCTTAAGGGAATGTATTCCCGGACCAAACAATATCCTGTATCCTTTTTAAAGACATTGTCTACTCTCGTGCCAAACTTCATCCAAATTTCATCAGCCGTTTAAGTGTGAAGGAGTAACAAACATACACGCATACATACTTTGATATTACAGAAAATACAAAACACAAAGAATCCAATAAATACTTAATTTCGGAAAAAGAATAACGTACTTTTAATATAAAGTTTATTTGAACTTATAATTCCAAGTAAATCTAAAGATATAACACTTCAAAATAACCCGTTTTCAAAAACGGCAATTTCATACTTTAACCCCTATTATTAGTATGAAATGTATGGGTACACTACATAAATACGAAAAACTTTATTCCGACAGTCACAAATACGAATTTCAAAATACCGATTTTCATAATTCCGAATGGTTCAAAATTCCGAATATAACAACTCCGACTTATCATTACTCCTATTTTTATAATTCCTAAATTTCAATTTTCCTAACTTTTATAATTATTATTCTCAAAATACCGAGTTTCAATAGATCGAATAACGAAAAGTCCGACTTAATGATAATTCGAAACATCAAAAATACGAATTCCGATTATTAAAATACCGATTAATAAAATTCCGAAATAAAAATGCCTCATAAAACTGTATAGCAAGACAAATAAACACATAAATGCTCGTCAGAGGTCGTAGTATGAGGGGGTAGAATTAAAAAACTAATGACAGAAGCGTTTTCCAGCATGCAGGGGATTTATTGCAGCATGCAAGCAGGCATGCAGCGTGCAAGCAGACATTCAGCATGCAGGCAAGCATGCGACATGCAAGTAGGCATGCAACATGCAAGCAAGCATGCAACATGCAAGCAAGCATGCAACATGCAAGCAGGCATGCAGCATGAAAGCAGGCATGCAGCATGCAAGCAGGCATGCAAAATGCAGCAAGCATTGTTTCTGTCACGGCTCCGGCGCTGCGGGGTTTGGGCGGCCCCACGCGAGCTTATCGTCGCAGATGGTTTTAACGCTCACCACCGCAGCTTCGGCTTGCTGGCCGGCTTTGCCGGCCAGCCTCAGCCGCGGCGGCGGGCCTTCAAACCACTTGCTTCTCAGCTCGCGGGCCGCCCTACCCCTCCGCGCCTACGCGGGTTTAAATTACACTCTAGGTGTAGGGCAAACAAGACTGCGTGAAGTCGGTTTTGCAGCGATTCGTTTCTGACACTAAATTTTGTAGCACAACATGTTGACTTTTAGTTTATTCGAAGTATTGAAAATCGGAATATCGTTTTTCGGACCGAGAACCCTTCGAGCATTTGATTCTTCGAACGTATGAAAATCGGAAAACTAACAAATCGTATTTACGACTTTCGGTAAAATAAATTTCGTGATTTTTAATAATAGACGTTATAATTTTTAGGTATTATGAAATTCTGACTTTTGAAAATCGGAATATCGAAATTCGGAATAAAATATTTCGGAGTATTTGGGTGTTCCCGAAATGTATACTTACATCGAACGAGGAAGTATTTAGGAGGCCGATACCAAAAGAATGGTATAAGTATGAGTAGCGGTAACATCCAAATTTTGAAGAACCAGCAGAATAGCAGCCAAGTTGTTAGTGCTATTATATTAGCTCTCCTTGACTCCCATTCGAAACACGATCTGTAAAAATAAGAAATATGTATATTTTAATGTGTTATATTGTTTTTAGACTCTAATATGTTATAGCCGTGAATTTAAATGAACCTTAGTAAGTATATCCCTATTACAACACTTGTTAAAATACGAAGTTTTCTCTGCAAGAATGTGTAGTTGAGCACGTAGTTTTGTTTTCAAAGATCCCTTTAGGTTTAGTTTTTAGGTGACAAAGTTATTTGATATGCTTTGTGAGAAAAGTTGAATCGTTTAATGTTATGCCTGTTATTTATAATGGTATTCTTTCCGCGTTCTCCAAAACAAAAGATACTCTATCAGCAAAAAAATTGTTTAAAAGTCCAAATTTATGGGTTTGCTCTATCGCCTTTATCATGTTTTTTCTTGTTTTTTAGCGGACCAGCATAAATTATTCAATTAGTATATTCCAACTGATAGAAAATTCAGAATATTTTTTGTGCAGCAATATACAATTGTGCGATTTATATTAATGTGTAAGTTGTTTTTTTTTATTTGACTACCGTTAAAGAAAAACTGTACTTTTACTGTTTTAATACTGTGCAATTTTTATAATAAAACTTACTATTTCATAATTATGTTCAATATACTTTCAATACTTAGACAAACTTAAAGAATGTTAGTTTGTCTAAGCCGTAAGGGTGTTTTTAATATCGTGCGGTTTTGATCACGCATGCGGATTGCCCCGCACGTGTAACCCCCGCAAATGTCCATTTCATACAAGCATTTATTGTAATGCGTGGAATACGCACGCGTGACGTGTGCAAATTAAAACGGTTATATCAATTATTTTAAACCAAAAACCAGAGGAACCAGAATCAGAGTTAAATTTCTTCGCAATAACGTGGCACTGCCACAATTTTGATTAGTCCAGTAGGGCAAACGGTAATAGCGTGATGTACCTTAAACAGCCTCCTAATGTCCTCACTTTACAAATATTTCCAATTTCTACGCGGACGAAGTCACGGGCAAAAGCTAGTCTAATAATAGTAATCTCGTGTCACAGAGTTTATTGTCAAACTCCTCCGAAACGACTTGACCGATTTTTATGATTTTTTGTGTATATTTGGTAGGTCTGAGAATAGGTCGTAGGAAATTTTTGCCTTCCTACTCTACCCCCACTTTTTTTTGATAATTTATATGCACTGACCTCTACTATATACCACTGGACAGGCTGTTCCATATGTCTGACTGTTAATTTTTTGTGCCTATTTGAAGCGCCACTTGCGAGCGTCCAGATAACTAATTTTGACTTATAATGCAAATGACTGCAGAGAAGTGTACATAACTCTGAAGTATTTTGAATTAATTTCGTTGGAATTCCGTGTTATTCCTGCTTCACAAATTATATAAAACCTATGAAAAATGAGGTCATGTGTATATTTTTTATGTAGCGCGACATTATTAGTTTTAGTATCGTTGACACTCGCCAACACTCGCTACAGCCGACAGCGCCAAAATGGCGAATATTAAACGTGCACAAAAGCACTTTGACGGCCGCCATTCCAGTGTGGTAAATAGTAGAGGTCAGTGTTTATATGGTAGAACAATGTTTGCCGAGTCAGCTTGTAAAATAATATAAACTTATTCAGTAAAAGACTTACTTCATTACTCTAAAAGCACCCATGGTCCAATTAAACACCACTTTGGCTCTGGCTAGGTTCCTAGAAAACGTGTGTCTATCTAGTTTTTGATTGGCCTCTAGATATTTCACTTCTTTGGTGTTGACCACGCGGACTGATGCTTTTACCTGAAAGTTTTTAAATTAATTTATTGAATTTATGTGTATGGTAAGAAGTGGCGAAGAGTCGGGAACAATGGAATGGTGGAAGGTCTTTGCCCATTAAAAGGCTGATTATGCTTATATACACAGTACGACATACAAAGATAAGAAATTATACTAAAGCAATAGATGCGCTGACTTATGCCCAAGTACTAAAATTCCGATGGGCCGGTCATGTAGCCCGACAAGATGATAGCAGGTGGACCATCAACGTCACTAAATGGAAGGGCCCGCCAGGCAAACGCCGAGTGGGGAGACCTTACACGAGATGGGAGGACGATATAAAGAAAACCGCAGGAATAAACTGGCTACAAACAGCAAAAAACAGAAATAAATGGAAAGCCTTGGAGGAGGCCTTAACCTGGGAGGGGTCCATGCTAATTAGGACATAATATAATACCATTTCTTACTTAATAATATTAGCACGAATTTATGCACAAAAAACACTTATTATTAAATAAATTAAATAAGAATATTATTAAAATTACTAAAATAATAAATATATAATAAAAATAAAATATTTAATCATATCGACATTTGTAAATACAATAATTAAATATACATAAATAATAATAATGTTATGAAAATTGTAAAATTAATCTAGATTTTAGAAATTTATTTATGAATTATTTATTTGATTTGAATTTTTGCATGGATTAAAAGGCTTTTTATTTTTTTTATATATTAGTTGGCTAGTACCTAATAACACAAGCTCTGCTTAGCTTGGGACTAGACGGCGTTGTGTGATAATTGGAAAATAAATAAATAATTAATTACCATAGGACCGCTTCCGACACAATAATATATACAGTTTCTTATTATAATAAGAAACTGTATGTATTACTTAAACTTTAATGTATCGTTTAATATCATTTAGGTTTCTTTTGTATACATAAAAATCCTCTCAAACCCTCATTCAAACAAATTTCACAACAAACATTCAATACAAACCTATACACACATCCATACACCACTTATATTTATACATTCACACACTTTCAGTCCTTACAAATCATACATAAACACTAAACTTACGTATAGCACCCAAAAAACATTCCGGATATACTTATATATAAAAATACTTTTTTATATACACAAAGTACGAAACGCCCAAATACTACAAATAATTTCATATAAACAAATTAAATCACTAAGATACAAATTAGCAAGCAGTAATATAAAACCAAAACCAGCTCATTTCCCACTAACATACATCTTGATAGGCCCTAGTAGATATATCTACGAATATCTTATATTGACGTTAATTCCATTTAAAAACAATCTTTATGAGTGACACCCTACATGTAGTAAATGAGATAGACAACATTGAAATTGCTAGCTCAATTGAATGCGACTGTTCAAATCTTTCTAAACATATTTATGTTAAAAGGAATGATTTCACCATTGTCGCACAAAATATAAGGAGCATTTACTGCAATTTCGATGATTTTGTCGTTATGCTATCTACCTTTGATTTTGAAACCGATGTGATAGTCTTAACGGAATGTAGACTTAATGCAAATAAACCTATACCACAACTCCCTAACTATCAGTCTTATGTGACAACACGTCAGTTAAATCAAAACGATGGGGTAGCTGTATACGTAAAAAACACACTAAAACCGGTTATTCAAGAAGTACAGCTATCTCAGGCGACATGTCTTCAACTAGACACAATAAATAACATTATATTGTGTATCTATCGATCTCCATCAAACACAAACCTTGATAGCTTTATGGACTCTCTCAACATACACTTAGATTCATTACATACACAGAAAAATGTCATAATAGCAGGAGACATAAATATTAATATAAGGTCCAAAGACCCTGAAGTGTCTCATGAACAAAAAAAACCGTAATCATTACCTTAATATGTTGTCAGCCTATGGTATACTACCTGGTCATACTCTGCCCACAAGAGAACAAAACTGCTTGGACCATTTTATGCTAAGGATTAATAATAAGAAGACATCTGCATCAATTGCTATTTTACAAACAACAATTACTGATCATTACACCACATTTTTATCACTTTCTAAAATAAAAAATAAAGAATCTGCAAATAAAACTGCCTCTACCATAAATTATGAAGCTGCGCTAAAATATCTACAGGAAATTAATCTTTCGGAATTATTATTTTGTAATGACCCAAATTTGTTAACTGACCAACTCATACAAAAACTGATTGTCACTATTAACTACAGCACTAATATAACAAGTATCCCAAATAGTAAATGCATCATCAAACCATGGATGACCCCGGGATTACTGCGCTGTATCAAAAATCGCAATAAACTACAGCAAAATTCTCGACTTGAACCACATAATGAAATATTAAAAATTACATACCGTCGTTATAGAAATTACTGTAATAACTTAATTAAAAAATTAAAAAGAAAATACGAGAGAGATCTACTTGCCAAATCAGTCACTAACTCCAAGTTACTCTGGAAAAACATAAAAACAATCACATACTCAAACAAAACTAAAAATCAAAGCACATCATTATTGAGTATTATGCCGTCCCCATTGGCATTAGTAAATTTTGTAAATGATTATTTTGTTAATATTGGAAAGCAATTAGCCCAACAAATCCAGCTTAAAACAAATAAAAACGATGATAATCGATGTAACATCCCACCTATGCAAAATAATTCTTTTGTGCTTTTGGACACTGACCCTAAGGAAGTTGAAAGCATCTTGATGAGTTTGAGTTCGGACAGTGCTCCAGGATGGGACACTATCTCGACTAGATTTCTTAAGTATGTTAGCAAGGAAGTCGTCCCGATCATCGCCCATCTGGCTAACCTCTGTTTCAGAAATGGTATTTTTCCGACCTCACTAAAACAATCAATTATTACCCCGGTACACAAGGGTGGGAACAGTGACGATGTTAACAACTATAGACCTATCTCTGTCTTACCAGCTTTGTCTAAAGTTATAGAAAAATTAATTAACGTAAGACTTATTAACTATCTCAACAAATTCAGAATATTATCGCCTACTCAATTTGGTTTCAGACAGGGAGTAACTACTGAAGACGCAGTTTCGGCCCTCAGCTCGTTAGTTACTGAACATCTAGATACAGGAAAAAAATGTCTCTCGGTATTTCTAGATCTAAAAAAAGCTTTTGACACCGTCTCTGTTCCAACTCTTGTGGCCAAACTAGAAAGAGTCGGAATAAGAGGAGTCCCTCTCAATCTCCTTAAAGATTACCTATCAGAGAGAAAGCAGAGAGTTAAGATAGGTGCATATCTCAGTGATGATGCAGACGTCTCATTTGGCGTGCCTCAAGGTAGCGTTTTAGGCCCTACACTCTTTTTAACGTATATCAACGATCTCTGTACCTTAAAAATCGAAAACGCTAGCATTTTTTCATACGCTGATGATACTGCTGTTGTATTTTCTGGAGATAGTTGGTCTGAAGTTCAGCTTAAAGCTGAGATGGGTATGACCATCATTGCTAACTGGCTAAATGATAATTTGCTAACTTTGAACACAATGAAAACGAATTATATTTGTTTCTCTGCTTCAAACCGTTCACAACCAAATAAAGCCTTTAGCATTAAAGTGCATTCATGTAAGCAGAAAACCGCTAATAACGATTGTACATGTCCTTTAATTGGCAAAGTACCTCAGACGAAATATTTAGGTATCATAATTGACCAAAAGTTGTCTTGGTATTTCCATATCGAACATGTAACTCGTAGAATAAGGAAATTATGTTGGATATTTAAAACATTAAGACACGTCGTTCCAACAATCACAAATAAAAAAGCCGGCCAAAACAGAAATCTCTTAAATGAAATTTACATCACCCTTGCACAATCTATCATAATCTACTGTATACCGATATGGGGCGGTGCCGCAAAAACAAAATTTATAGAAGTGGAACGAGGACAACGAGCCCTCATTAAAATCATGTATTTTAAACGAATGAGACACCCTACTGAAAGTATCTATCAGATAAGCGGTCTACTTTCTGTTAGGAAATTGTACATCACACAACTGATTTTAAAAAAACACAAAACTCTTTCTTATGATAGTAAAATACTATCAAAGAGACGGAAAGATATGATTGCACAAGTTCCACAAACTAAAACTAAATTCGCTGCTATACAATACAATAAACGCTCTGCACAGATATATAATAAAGTAAACAAAGAAATATATATATACACTAAACAACTACGTGAATGTAAGAAATTGCTAATAGAATGGATAAAAACCTTAACATATGAAAGAACGGAAGCACTGCTGCAATACGTAAAATAAACCATCCTTTACACACTCCCGCAAACACAACACGACACACAAGCCACACATACACACGCGCACACCAAACACAAACACGCGCACCCCACACACATATACAAATAGATTTTTATAAATATTAATATAGATAGATAACTGTAAGTTGTAAAAACCAAAAACTATAATATTGCTAAGTTATGGAAGAGCGGAGTCTTCTAATACAGGTATTATTTACTTAAAAGGAGGCTCCAATCACAATATATTGTTAAAAAAAAATATTTGGTTTCTGAAAATAAACAATTTTGTAGAATAGAATAGAATAGAATAGAATAGAATAGAATAGAATAGAATAGAATAGAATAGAATTTTTATTTTGCAAATATGGGTAATACACATCAGTTCTTAAGATACATAAAAGCTCAGCCACATTTTACCATTTGGCATGCAAATATTTACATTATTTTATATCGTTTTTATTACGTTAAAAACAAAAGAGACATGAATATCAGATTAATTTATAAATTAGCGTTATTCAATTTTTATTCATAAATTCAATTAAATATATTTTCTATGTATCAAAAGGAAAATTTAAATTATTATACTATATAGCATGTCATTAAATTTTAAAATACAGATCAATTTATAAATTATCATTATTAACATTAACATTGTAAAAAAAAAAAAAAACCAACACTATCTTACATCATGCAAAAACAAACAAAAAAATTAAAAATTGGTAAACGAAATAAAATAATAATAAAATGTCATCAAACAAAAAATTAATAAAATCAATATAAAATTAAAATTTAATTAATAACATTATAAACTCTTATCATTCAAGAAATCTTGTATAGAATAGTAACATTTATCTATTAAAAGAGATGTTAGTCTTTTTTTAAATATACTTAACGATTCTTCTTTATAAGCATGAGGTATTTTATTATAGATCAAGGGCCCCATTGATAGTAAACTTTTTTTTAATAATGCTGTTTTGTACCTACCTGTGAACATTAGATTTTTGTATTGCGATCTAATAGGTCCCGGACGCGTTCTAATATCGTCCATTCGGGTAAAAAAGTGTATATTTGTTCTAACGAACATTGCAACTTCAAATATATACAAAGACGGAAAGGTGAGTAATTTTAGAGACTTGAACACAGGTGCACAACTGTCGGTATTTTTAAGACTAGTCATTGATCTAATGCAACGCTTTTGGGCTTTAAATATTCTCTCCCTCTCAGTACAGTTACCCCAAAATATAACTCCGAATCTCAAAACTGATGCAACCAGACCATGATAAGCTTCCAGCACGGTGCGAATGCTTACTTTTTTTGCCAGGTTATATAGTACGTACGCTGACTTGCTTAGCCTATTACATACATCCTCTGAATGCGGTTTCCAGGTTAATTTATTGTCAATTAAAATACCAAGGAATTTTGCAACATTTGTCGAGTCTATTTTTTGTCCATCATATTCAACCTTATAATTTTCAGCTTCTAGACGCTGATGAAAATGCATCACTTTTGTTTTTTTTATGTTTATAACTAGATTATTTCTATTGAGCCAATTTATTATGCTTTCCAATGTATTATTAATATCAGTTTCGTAATTTTCTATATTGCCGCATTTTACTATTACTGTACTATCATCCGCAAACAATACCATAGGTTGTTGAATTTGGCGAGGCAAGTCGTTAATATATAATAAAAACAACAAAGGTCCAAGAACACTACCTTGCGGTACACCATATTTGACTTCTCTATAGTCGGATAGATATTTGTGTTCTCGTTTTGTTTTCACACATATCCTGGATAATTCTGTGCATTGCTTTCGATTAGTAAGGTATGATTTTATCAGATTTAAGACATTTCCTCTAATGCCGTACGAGTAAAGTTTACTTATAAGAGCGTCATGGTTTACGTAATCGAACGCTTTCGTCATATCAGTATATATGGCGCATACGGGCATTTTATGGTCCACGCTTGGCATTACATTATTCAATAGATCATATATTGCCATACTAATATTTTTATTCTTTCTAAACCCCTTTTGTTCGTCACATAAGATTTTATTTTTATTTAAGAAATTATAAACATTCTCATATATAATTTTTTCAAACACTTTGGAGAACACTGGAATTAAGGCCACTGGCCTATAATTAGCTAACTCTTCTTTGCTATTTTTTTTATGGAGAGGTTTTATGATTACTTTTTTAAGACTATTAGGGAAGATACCTGAGCTAATACTTATGTTCATGATGTGACTTAAAGGTGCAGCAATTATATCAGACACAAATTTGACCACAGAAGTTGTTACGCCGTCATAACCATGACTTTTTTTATTTTTTAATGTCCTAATTGCTCTAGCTATCTCTTGCGGAACTACTGGCGGCATGAACATTGAATTAGGGTTATTGGCGATACTACTAATATTATCTGATTCGGTATTTCCGTTAGATGTGTTTTGTACTTGGTCTACAAAGAAATTATTAAAAGATTCAGCAATTTCCTGAGGGTCTCTAATAATAGTATTATCTCGGTTGATTTGCAAAATCGGATCCTTAGTGAGTTTAGTGTTATTAATAACTTGCCACGCTGCTTTGGTCTTATTTTCAGAATTATTTATAATATAGTTGTTTTGAGCTTTTTGGGTGAGTCTAATAATTTTTTTAAGTTTCTGTGAATATAATTTAAAAATTTGTTTATTCTTACGCGTAGGATATAATCTGTACTTCCACAGTAAATTTCTTTGTTTCCGACTACACATCCTTATACCTCTAGATATCCACTTAATCTTTCTGTCTGGTTTAACAATAACCCATTTCATCGGAAAGCAAAGATTGTACAACAAACAAAAAATATCGATGAAGTTATTATAGGCTTTATTAGCATTTTCGGTACCAAATACGTCTGAGAAAGTAAGACGCTGTAAATAATTTTTAAATTTTATTAAATTTTCTTTCGTAATGTTGCGTTTTCGTATTCGCCAAGAATTAATAATGCATGTTTTCTTTATTGGAATTTTCAGTAATTGAGCTGTATGGTCCGATAAAGCAAGATCTATTACCTCACTATTGCATTTCTGCTTACAGTTATGAGCTATGTTATCCAGGCAAGTTTTGCTCGATAGTCGTGTTGGTTGATGTATTTCCAATTTAAGGTTATAACTGAGAAGTAAAGTTTCAAAGTCCAAAGTTACTCTATTTCTTTTAATTATGTCTATGTTAAAATCCCCACATAAAACCACCTTTTTATTTAAATTGGAACACATTGTTCCTAGCAGAGAATTCAGCTTTTCATAGAAGAGATTTATGTTAGACATACTGGGTGGACGATATATGCATATAATTATAATCTTTTGCTCAGTTAGTTCTACCGCGCAACACTCTATAACCCCCGTCACTGAAAACTTCAATATATCTTTTAATTCCTTATGTTTATAGCTATTCCTAATTAGGATACAGGAACCTCCACGTTTTTGTGTCTTTCTTGCATAGCACGCCGCTACCTTAAAGTTAGGTATGTTAATTAAGTTTTCGTGACCAGCAATTACAAAATGTTCCGTTATACAGATTACATCTATATCTATTTTCCTTTGTGACAATTCTTGGATATGTATTGTTAATAAGTCCGCTTTATTGAGAAGCCCAGCTATGTTTTGATGCAAAAGATAAATGTGATTATAGAAGAAAAAACTCTTTAGCGTGTTCTGTAGCGCCATTGAGTGGCGACTCTTCAAGTCCCACGTCAATTGAGCGGTTTATATTTTCATTATCGCAATATACAAATTCATTTATCATTAAACTAAGATTCATAAATATATTTGACATGCCGTAATTGTTAACAGATCCACTTTTTTTCCAAAACATTTGATAATCATAAGAAAGATAATAGTTGGAATCGAACAAGTATGCAAAATTATGAGTACTTGCATCTAAGTATAACAGGCTATTAAATGTCTCTATTCTTCCGTTAAACATTGCTGAGTAATCGTTCATTTTGAATGTAGGTGCGCAAATAATGACATTTGTGTGCTGGATTTTTAAAAGAGTTTCACGCATGTATATTGTTAGATCGACGTAGTTATTAGTTCGTCGAAAATCCTCTTCGCCCATTAAAATTATGCAGTAGTCATATATTGTAAAGGTCGTTAATTTTTGTTCAATGTTACTGATAATTTCTTTTATTCCACAGTTAGGTGTTAGGTAATGGCAGACTTCGTAGCTTGGAAATGCATCTTCCGCAATAGCTAGTATCTTGTTGTTTTTATTATTACTTAAGATACACAGCTTATGTTTTTCAGTGATGTTTCTTTGTTGATTCTTAGTTTGCTTAGGAGATAGTTTTAAATTCGGGCTAATATCTTTTTTACTCATACGGATTTTTGTTACATCGTTTATTAGTTGATTTTCTGGCTGAAGTTGGCACGTATTTATAGCTTGTGTTGTTCGTATACCATCACTATTAAACTTATTATCCGAGGTAGATATGAACTCCGCTTTCTTTTGTACATCATGATTGATTGTATCTTTTCCTGAGTTGGGTTTTTGTACTAACTCTGACGGCGACTTTGTGAGTAATACTACCTCCGAGCTGCCGATTGATAAAGCTGAGTTGAACGAGTCGTCCCCAGCATCACATGTCGATTGTGCGACAGAATATGGTAAATGAGTCGCCATAGGAGAGAGATTTAATTTAGTTGGAGTGGATAAACCACTCGTTCGTTGTTTATTTCTTTTACTTACGGACCGCGGTGAAAATTTTGAGTCTAATATGTTCACTTTCTTGTAAGTATCTATAAGTTTTTGATATTGTCCGATATCCATTTTAAGGCGAAAATTTTCGCTGTTTAAATGTTCAATTTCTAAATGTGCACTTTTTAGTTCCATGGTTAGCCTATTAATTGTATCTTTAAGATTTAGAGTAGCGTCGCTGTCATTCAGTGACGTATTTGGCAGACTCATCATAGTTGTATCTAATAGAGTGGAATTTGTGCTTAAATTGACATTAAAAATATTGTCCATTGAGCTCGATCTTTGTGGCTTACGGAAAGTAACATTTTCCATATCAGACTTATTCATATTGTAGGTTGAAAACAGCAAAAGGAGTTGAAGTAATGTAAATTGATCGAGTTATGAATATAACGGAACGTTATCAGTTATAGCACCAAAAGGCTTATATCCAAGTTGGGTTATTGTCTAACAGTGCGATTTCTGAACGAATTTTTTTCTGTCACTAATTAATTAGCTGAGTTGCGATTGGTTAATGGATACAGCTGTCCTTTGTTTACATATAAAAAATTGCTGATTTCAAATTCACAACTGTAATCAATAGACGATTTTTGCCAAAATTCCTTGATGCAAAGGTTAATTTCGTTCAAACGTTATTTCTTTTATCACTAGTCTGTATGAATATTAAAACGCTAACCTGGTTTTGCGATGTTGTTGGTTAACAATCCTTATTCACTGCCAATAACGTACTTGCACTGTCACTGCTATATTTGATGAGTTTAAAGGTTTTAATGATGGATAACACTAACGCTGATTATGTGAAGATCCCTGAATGCAGTTATGTATTTTCGTTGTGTCTAATAGCACAAAAACAAATTATTTTATATTATTGTTTTATGGAGCGATGTTGACGTTAGCGGATTACGTTCCGTTCCCACTCCACTCAACTCAACTGTATTTTTTTGTATTGTATTAGGTTTCTAGATTCGTCTTGTCTTTCAAGAAGTCATGAGAGTTACTTTCGGTATCACTAACACTATGCGGCACCCATATGAGTAGGTAGGACCTACCGTAGGGGCCCAGCAGGGCCGAAACCTATTGGGGTTCTGAAAGGGAAACCCGTGGTCTTAGAACGCAAAGGGCAACTGAAGGACGCAGGTGTGGTTTAAGTCAGTAAAAGTCTGACACGCCCTCTCACTCCGACCTAGAGCGAGAGAAGTCATCAGATGATTGCCCACCTCAAAAAAAGCCATGTACCTAAGCCATATACCTAAGTATAAATTTTAACAAAGCAATGTAACATATACATATGTATATGTTATATTGCTTTGTTAAAATTTCTACTCTCGGGGACAAGTCAAGTGTTGATAATTCAACAGTAAGTATACATTTTGTGCCATTCAGTGTTAGTGAAAACGGTCAAAGAAAAGAAAAAAAAAACGAAAAGTAAAACTAAAAAGATATTAAGAAAGAACTTAAGTAGATAACTTAAAAAGACAGACACACTCTCAAAAGGCTGTCTAATAACAGAAAACAGCGTGAAGAAAGTTTAAAAATAAAAATCTTTCATATGAATTTCAACAGCCACTAATTTTTTCTAAATACTATTTATTATCCAGAAAACTTTAAAGGCTTTTAAAAAATTTAATTAACACCTGTTTTACTAAAATAATATATTTATAATAATAATATTCACACAACTGGCACACAACACCGTCTAGTCCCAAGCTAAGCAGAGCTTGTGTTATGAGTACTAGACAACTGATAAACATACTTAAACATTTCTGAATACATACATAATAAAAATAAATTACACCCAGACACAGAACAAATGATCGTGCTCATCACACAAACATTTGTCCTGGGTGGGAATCGAACCCACGACCTCCGGCTTAGCAGTCAGGGCCACTAACCACTAGACTAACAGGTCAGTCAGAAAATGAATAATTTTTACGATCAATCTGCTTAGACTTTTTACAACTATAATAAATAATAATAAATTTTATTGTTCTCTCTTCACAAAGGTTTTCATAGCTAAGTAATCTATTATACGTATACAAGTGAGTAAGAAGCTCCTTTGCGAGAGACAGGAGTCCGTACTAGGGAGACCCTGTGTTCTATGATAGAGTCGGCTTCCAGTCTATCGTTTTCTTGTGAGACAGGGGCCCCTATGATTTTACTGATATCTCTCTTTAAGACGGGCATGGAACACCACGCGCCGTCGACGACTCGGGCTTTGTCCTTATAGGACGAGCGGACGGCGAGCTACTCATTGTTCGTCGTCCGCAAGCCTGCGCTTACGGTAGCTGGAAATCAGGGTCAAGATCCTGGCTGGAGATCCAGGCTGGGGCATGAGGATGTACGTTCCTCCACTCTTGCGGCCGCGTCCTTCGCTAGCATTCTGCATCCCATTCCCTCTCGCCCCGGGCCATAGCCTGAATCCCGGCCCGGCGCGAATTGTCACCCTGGCGATCGCTTCCACACGACACGCTGGTGCTCAACCCAAAGAGATCGAGCCGTGCGGTTGATATTATTAACCGACTTCAAAAAGAAGGAGGTTCTATGTTCGGCTGAATGTATTTTTTTTTAATTTATGTTCACCGATATCTCGGTCAATTCTGGACCGATTTTTAAATTTATTTTTTTGATTAAACGGTTATGCTTCCAACTTGATCCCATAGAAATATTGTTAACTTTGAAGATATGGAACAGAACTCCTCATAGGATCACAGCAGAACTGTCGTAACAAGTAAAAAAGCAATTTTACTTGTTACGACAGTTCTGCTCTGCTGCTCTGTTTAAACGTGTAGTCGATGACTTACTGAAAGAAAAGGGGGAGGATATATCGAACTGATCTGATGATGAAGCCGGAAGGTAAATTAATATAATCTAACCGTGTTTGGGATTATTGTTATGAGATGCACTCTGGCTATAAGGTATTTAAGTTTGGCTGAGGGGTACTTTTTAGTGGTGGTATCATAACTAAAAAGTTTAAATTAAAAATCTTTTTACAAAAAAAAAAAATACAACCGACTTCAATGTAAAAAAAAAATACACTGAAAAGTGCAAAATAACGTAAATTTCGGAAGTCGGTGTTAAATAACGAAGAGACAAAACTATTATAGAAACACCGACTTCACCGAAATTAAAGTTATTTTATACTTTTCAGTGTTTTTTTTTTTTTAAAGTCTGTTGTATTTTTTTTTGTAAAAAGTTTTTTATATTAGCCATAAGATTGAGAATTAATACCAAGCTATAATAATTATGAAAGTGAGAAGTTAATTTCTGGAAAACACAATGTCATTATCTGTCTCCATATCTTGTTTCATTTTCCTGTTTGTCTTTTTTTCCCCTTGTCAAGTAGTAGATATGGTAATACAAGGAAAAATACTACTTAGTCTATTTTCATTGTTCCAACAAGAGAATTATAATATACCAAATGAATCATACGTTTATACATCATTATCGTGTATTTGGGCTTGGTTTCCTTCCAGTTTGCTGTCGATCATTATCAGTTCGCAAATAGTAGGAAATACTGAGGGTTAAATCAACAGTGTTATTCTAAATCCGTATAGTTTGCTTTTAACTTCACTCTGTATATGTTTAAATTTTTAGACTCAATCTGTCATACTTCAAATCTTCTGCCTAATCTGTTCTCAAGTAACTTGAAGTCTGCGTTTAGCCAGTATTTTACATAGCGACTGCTTATCTGACTTCCACCACCTAGTAAATGGGTATCACAAACCATACCCCTGACAAGATTGGTGTCAGATCGAAGGCAACAACTGACTGGATTTCGAACAGCAGGAGCCGGTAACGCGGTAGGTCCAGAAGGAGATGGCGTGACGATTTGGACTCCTACCTTAAGGATTGGCCAGAAGTAGCTAAGGACAGAAAAGAATGGAATAACGGAAGGGAGGCCTTTGCCCTGCAGTGGGACACAACGGGCTCATAATAATAATAATAATACTTACTAGTTTCCAAGTGAGGTTCATCTCCAGTAAGATTCTAGGATTATTCCCTTTAGCTCTTTCTCGTAAGCTTGAGTCTTTGAGTGCGTACCACTTCTTCTCACTATTTTTGATATTTAACAAAGGTAGTGCGAGACAGCCTACATCTTCAGTTTTCTTCTCGTCGTGGATGGTGATTTCTAGGATTGAAGTTATATCAGTAACTTCACTAAAAATAAAATGGGTGTTAAGTTTTGGTCTGAGGAAGATTATAGTGCGTTTAATTAATTTTATTACAAATCACTACTGACTGAAGAAAACTTGAGAGTCTAAGCAAATTTTCAGAAGATAGATGTAATGGTATTTTTCTTAGATGGCAATGTGTCTAAATGATTAAAATTATTTAAATAGGGTGACTGGCAATTAGTGTACGATACTTAAACACGTGATTGTGCTCATGATAACAAACAATTTTTATTATGGGAGCAAAGCCGAAATCGCGAAAAAAATATCAGCTGTTCAGTACATTAGGCAAACATAAATGTACAGAACAGCTGATTTTTTTTCGCGATTTCAGGTTTGTTCCCATAGTAAAAGTTGTTGGTTATCATGAGCACAATCACGTGTTTAAGTATCGTATACTAATTACCAGTCACCCTATATAAATTATAAAAGAGCTCAAATCATACAACAAAGTTAGACACACAAAAAGTATAAGAATCATCAATATTTTTAAATTATTCTACTTTTGAAGTGTGTATTTAGGATAGGTATTATTTATTTTTAAAGTAGTGGTACATAGGCAGATTTAATGCAACAGTGCATTCTCTACCAGTCAACCATTAAGTAAAAAAACTACTGTGGTAGGTGCGCACAATAAATAAATAATAGATCGAACTATCTGAAGTACTCACAAAGTAAATATCTTCATCCAATTCGGCTCTTGTGTTTTGAACTCAGTTTGAGTCTGCAGTCTTTCGTTATCCAGTTCTAGTACACAGTAACACTCATTGCACGCCAGACCTTTAGCACCGTAGACTATCACAGTCAGCATGCCAACTTCTCCAGATTCATCTTTGTAGTTATACCAGGGCTGTAAACAAAATGGGTAGACAGTAATAAATTAGAAAAAAGTAATGTTGGATTGGAATCCCTTAAAGTAAAGAAAGCGTGAACGTTCGGAATCGTGGTACTGTGTCGGCAAAAGCAACGAGTACGCTTCGCTTAAACGCTCACACTCCACGTCATTCTGATGAATGATGTGGAGTGAAGTGAAGCGTCAAGTTCAAGACCGTTTAAGACCGATGGAAAAATACTATATATTGTAGACGCGCTCTGTCTAATCTAGAGCACAATTCACTAAGCCATGCTAAAGACTAACAGGAAAATAAGTGAACCTATATTACAAGTTATGATGAGTGTATGACAATATAGGAAGTATAACTTTTATTTTAATATCTTTTTACATCTTTCCAATTTTCTACGGTTTTACCCTTATTTTGGTCTGAGTAATCAGGTTGCAATGTCTCTTGTTAGCATTCAGAATGGTGTTCGTGAAAGCTGCTACTATTATAAGTAATAAAGGCAGAATTGGAATAAAGTAAAAGGTCGAGTTTTTAGTGATATGAGAAACAGGTCCTGCAAAAACGGGTCCTTCTGAAAAGACGGGTGTAGTGTCTAGTCTGGGCAGCTGCCCACCAAAATAGTAACAATTTAACAGTAATTTAAATCTAATTATCTGTTGTATAATTATGTTCTAATGACAATTCTCATACCACGATGCAAGATTTTGTATTTTTATTTTAGTAGTAGCGACATAGATGTCGCTACTACTAAAATACTTTATTGATATAAAATTGTTCACACACTAGCATAAGCTTAAAGCATAATCAGCCTTTTAATGTTCCCACTGCTAAGACTCAGGCCTCCTCTCTCTAAGAGAGGGAATGGGCCGTAATCCACCACGCTGGCCCAGTGCGGATTGGTGAATGTCACATGTCTTCGAATTTTTGGTTCTAGGACATGCCGGTTTCCTCACGATGTTTTCCTTCACCGCTTTGAGAGCAGTGGTGATGAGATAATTTACACAAAGTAATGCGCTTGGCTGGGTTTGAACCCGCGACCTACAACTCGTAAGTCGGGGCCGTTACCACTCGGCCACCACTGCTCTCAAAACGAACACAGTAGAGTTTCTTTTATTTCTAATTTTTATAGGTTTTAGAATTGGCACATTGTAAATAAAAGAATTGATTCTGTAACTATTGTGATAAGTATAGCACTATATATACTTAGGCACTACAGTTATACTACATGTACAGTCAGAATTATATTGTTTTTAAGGCAATCATTCGACTAAGGCCTGCTGTCCACGGGCGCGTAGCTTCTTAGACGCTTCAAAGTACGCTAGGCAGCTTGAGCAGCACAGCGTACTGTCCACGAGGTGTATTACATGCGTACGAAAAAGTACACGTGTAATATCATGTGACAATTTCGTCGGACGACGAAGAAGTTCCCGCCATTTATACAAAAATAATAACGTGCTTTCGCAGCCGGCAGGCGTCGTGAAGCCTGGTGCGGCAGGCGTCATGAAGTCTGGTGCCGGCAGGCGTCGTGAAGCCTGGTGCCGGCAGGCGTCATGAAGCCTGGTGCCGGCAGGCGTCGTGAAGCCTGGTGCCGGGAGGCGTCATGAAGCCTGGTGCCGGCAGGCGTCGTGAAGCCTGGTGCCGGCAGGCGTCATGAAGCCTGGAGCCGGCAGGCGTCATGAAGCCTTCATACAGCGACGTGAGTACGATGCTGCCACTTCGTCAACAGAGTTTCATAGTTTTGTATGAGCAGGCGTACATCAAGCGTATAATGATGAATACGAATACTATGAAATGTTCAACTTTAGCAATTACCATTTCCTTGACTTCATAATGAAAATCGTCGTAAAATTGTCGTGGAGTATATGAAGATAAAGAGCAACTGGACTCTGACGGTCAAAAGGCTGGATTCGCGCCATGACACCAACTTCAAGTCGTTCGTTTACGAGTTCCAACCCTCTATCTACAGACCTTTTTGACAGAGGACTTTTGGCCGAAAGGTGTCGTGTATCGACGTTTCCGAGGACGGCTACGCGACACCACGCAGCGGAACACGACGCCGATATTACGTGTATAATTATAGTTTGTGATATTTTTAATATATGTATTAGTTTATTTTGTTTATAAGATTGTAATATAATGTATTTTATCTATGGGCCTTGGTTTCCTGACAATAAAGAAATAATAATAATAAAATGTACCAAAAAATACAGAGTTCAACGCCATCTAGTGACAGAATGGCAATAATTGGGCCTGAAGCTTTCACTTTGATGTAATATAGTAATTTGATAGGAATAATTCTACATTTTAAGTAAGTTTTTAGCATGTAAAACGTTCAAGCCGCTCCTTTGAACAATAATAATATCTACTATTCCACAACTTTCACATAACACCATCTAGTCCATAACTAATCAGAGCTTGTGCTATGAGTACTAGACAAGTGACAAATATACTTATATATTTCTAAATATATACATATTATAGATAAATTACACCCAGTAGGAATCGAACCCACAACCTCTGGCATAGCAGTCAGGGCTACTAACCACTAGACCAACAGACCACTCAATATATATAATAGTTCTGATAGTGCATACTATATTAGTAACTTACAGATTTCTTCGCGACCGTATTGAGTCTCCTCTGCGTCTCTTGATAATCATCAAGGCTTATGAGAGAGAATCCAGTAATAGTGAGCAAAATAAATAGTGTGGTGCTCACTTCACCTTCCAACTTGAGTGACATTTTGTGTGTCTTCTCCTTTGCCATTTCTGACAAATCAATATTGGTTCTGAAATTGGAAATATATTTATTGAAAATAGATAGATATACTCTTTATAAATAAAATTACAGTAGGAACTTAAAATTAATAGGGTGTCACAATGGGCGGTCTTAACGCTAAAAATTTTTTTTAAATATTATACACAGCTTAATTTGATTTAAACTTTTTTGCACGTGTTTTCATTTAGCTATTATTAAGTTAAAAATTACAAAATATTTCAAAAATATATTTCTGCAATACAATAACACGCATGTGGATAATTTAATTACTGTTATGAAGTCTTATTTTCTATTGAAATATAATAAATAATAAAAATAGACGTGAAGCAATTTACCTGCCAATACAAAAGTCCTTTTCCCATAGAGACACCTCCACAATATTATCATCATACAAATTGAAATTGAATAATTCTTGCCATTTTGCTTTCGAAGTATTGCTTTTTATTACTTTCGATTTGTATTTCTCCGAGCCCAATCTGGATAAATGAATGTGGGTTTTTAATAAAGATACAGTGGATTTTTTGTTAACATAATTTAATATATTATGTCCGCAATTCAAGATTTATAACACTAGAGAGCAGAATGTATTAATTACTAGCTTTTTCCCGCAGCTTCACCCGCTTACATAAAATATACCTTATGTCACGCAGGAATAAAGCAGCTTTCTATCGGTGAATGTATGTTTGCAATCGGACCAATTATACTTTCAGAGACTACCTCCTAAACACAAAAAAAAAACTTTACCTCTTTATATTAGTGTAGATAAATGAGATCACTTTCTACATGGATACCCAATCTTTATCTTAATAAACAAACATGATATCATCAATCTAAGTCCACGTTCCGGTAAGAACTGCTTTTATTTACAATCTGAAATAAATAACTTACTACGTAAACGATTTCTTTATCTTACCGAAAACGACAAAACAATAAGCGGGTCTTTTCCTCCAAAATGTCAGTTTCCAGACCAGTGGCTTCAATTAATGCGATGGACACCGTAGCCACTTTTGTCCTCTTTAATGTTTTTACTTTGTCTTGCTTGGTGTTGCTCAAAATAAACTGAAAACAAAAAATTCTTCATTGATTTTTCAGTCCACAACCCTTTTTTTGCTTAAAGAATTTCCAATAAATCGTAACAGGCTGAACATTTCAGAAGTGTCAGCAATTTTGGGAACTTTAAAAAGAGTACTTCTAATCGTAATCGTGACAAGTTGACAACATTCAGTTACAATGAAATAAAAAGGACCTTTTCAACTTTCTCTCGGGATTTTTCTTTCTTCTCATTCTCCACTTTATCTTTCTCTTTTTGTTTTCGTTTGTCCTTTACTGCGTCTTTAATCCGCGAGCCAATTTTGTTTCGTATTGAAATTATTGGGGGTGGTGTGGGAGCTGGCGTTACGTATTCGTCACTCTCTCTGGCAACTTCATTTAATCTGAAAATATATTGGAATAATTCCTCATTATATTGAAATTGGCTTTCTTTTTAAGATAAAATAAAAACAAATCAAAACAAACTTACGATTCGAGACTCAATCTATTGAAATCGTCGCCAAAAAATCTGTTTGTATCACTGTCGTTTTCTTTTGTCTCAAACGGAGACGGCGGCGTTACTTCAGATTCGGATATACTTGATTCTCTTACAACAACGTATTGGAAAGTTGCATCATTTTTATGAATTTCTTCTTCTATTACACTAAATTTAACACTTTGTTTTTCGTGTATCATATCACTTTTTGGTGTATTGTTGTTCATCATGTCAATTCTATTAATATCGGCACTGCTCGCGTATCTTGGTTCTTTATAGACGTAATCTTCCTTGAGTGATGACAGCGAGTCAACTGATTTCGATTTTTGAAGTTTTTTTTGCATTTCCTCATATTTGATTTGTATCCTTTCATGCAATCTCGCAAAATGACTTTTTTTGAGAGTTTCACCGTTTCTGCGCACATCTGCCATTGATTTTTCACAATATATTTAATTTTAGTTACACAACGGACATATAATAATATTGTTCACATCGAATGACACGTTAACATTGGCAAAACATTTTGCCGTGTGGTGAGTATAGATAGCGTTATCAACTGAGTTATTGATTATTTTGACTAATCTATTATCTTTAGTGTGATGTTTAGTTTTACGGGGATTTTTATGTAAGTGGGTGTACCTTCTTTGGTTGTAAATGTAGCTTAAGTGTAAGCACACGATAATATAATTAAAATATAAGTATGGCCAGTAAGTAATTTTTGTTAGATAAAATTTATCTGATTGCGTCGATAGCTTATCGGCTAAATGAGTCATAGATAGAATATACATATTTAGTAAAAATTTGGATGTTACGTCAAAAATAGACTTGCAGTCACATTTGCAGCTACATAAATTTATAAAAAATACTTTTTAAACATAAAGATGCAATCAATATACTTACTACCTAGACTATAATCTATATTTGTACATCGTAACCGTGCCCTTTCTTGAGTGATAATGATAAGGCCATAATCTATTATGGCATAGCAATAAGTGACGATTGACGAGTGTTCAGATAAAATAAACAAATATATTACATGTATGGGTTACATTTGTTTATCTTTAAAGGAAATATGATTACTAACATTTAATTTTTGTACAGATTTCTTTATAATTTTTTTTTTTTAACGTATAGTTTGGTCAAAAAGGTGCACTACGTATCTATGTAGATGCAGGAGGCCGAGAACCGGTAATTGTTGAGACAATTCTTAGGTGTACCGGTTACTGTAGAGGATGTTGTTCGGCTAGATCCTGATGATGAAGGTTTTGCAGATAAATGTGAAATAATAATAATAATAATAATAATAATAATAATTTATTTATTTCCAAAACTTAAAAATACAGTACATCAGTGTGGTCTCAACCCCTGAACTAGGATAACCTGTATGACAGGGGTTGAGGTATCTCCGA
Organism: Mythimna impura; assembly: GCA_905147345.3. NCBI lineage: Eukaryota > Metazoa > Arthropoda > Insecta > Lepidoptera > Noctuidae > Mythimna > Mythimna impura. The sequence continues at coordinate 11,368,312 of LR990357.1, read as the reverse complement.
TTACAATGATCTGATATATGTAAACTGTGCGTCAAAGGAAATAAATTAATGAAAAAAAAATAATAATAAAAAATTAAGGTAATTGCCAAAAAACTCACTGAAAAATAAATTGCAACAAAGTTTATATTATTAAGGAATAGCGGTAGTGTGTGTGTGTGTGTGTATGTGTGTGTGTATGTGTGTGTGTCGGTATGTGTGTGTGTGGTGAGATAACGGTGAGAATAATTGTGTCAGTCACTAGGTTAGATTAATGATTAGGGTTTCAGTGTCATCGTAGCTGTAGTTTTCCAGCCAAAATAATATTTCCTTTTTTATCTGGAAGTTACTCACATGCTTGACTGGTTTGTACTGGCTAATTTTGGTGTAGAGGCGAGGCGCTAAGCTGATATAGTGCTTTCGGGCAAATTGACTCCTTACTCGTGGAGCAGGATATCTGTCTGATCTTTTATTTTGAATAGTCAAGTAGGGGACCGTAAGTCGGTGATATCTCCGTAGACACTCGTAAATAAATATTTTTCTTACGCTTAGCACTTTTGCTTGCTCATACACTAAACTGGTAGGAGTTCTGAAGTTAAGTGATAGTAGGACCTTCAGAACTGCACGCTGCGAACGCTCTACTTCTATCATATGGGATTTGCTGGCGCCACCCCACGCACAAATACCATAGCCCAAGATGCAGTGACACAGTGCTTTATACGTTTGTATTAGAAGTTTCTCATTGGCGACATGTCTCAGGGTTTTGAAAATGAAAATTAGTTTGCGTGTTTTTTTTGCTGTAACTAAAATGTGTTGACTCCACTTCAAGTTTTCATCGATAGTAACACCGAGGTATTTTATGTTCTTCACTTTTTCAAGCCTAGGGCAAGCACACGTAGCGTGAATACATGAACCTCTGTTACAAGGGAACGAGTGGATTGGCACCTCAAAGTCTGAGCTGGGGCTTCCTGACCTTGAAATACTAAAGCACAGGTATTTAGTTTTACTTGCATTTATGGACAGAAGGCTGTCTTCGAGCCAGGCTGTAACTCTAGCAAGCCCTCGTTGGCTGACCTGTGCCAAGCTCTCCCAAGATGTGTTGTGGAAAAGGAGGACTGTGTCATCAGCAAACATAGTTATTTCGGCTTGATGGATTGGAAGATCACAGAGTCGGTTAATGTATACCAGGAAAAGCGTTGGGGCTAAAGTACTTCCCTGGGGAACACCGAAAGAGCATAGAGCCTCGTCACTCATCTGCCCGTCAATGCGGACTCTTTGGTGTCGGCCAGACAGGTAGCTCATAAACCAATCCTGGGGTACACCTCTTACGCCGACGCCCTCCAGTCGGCTCAACAATATGGGAATTGACACAGTGTCGAAGGCTTTTTGAAGATCGAGGAAAATGCCGACGCATTTGTCACCTCTATCCAGACAGTTCGTGATTGTCGTGGTAAGCCTTAAAACCGCATCATTTGTAGAACGTCCAGCTCTGAACCCGTATTGTTTATCCGATAGCAGGTTGTTTTTTTCGAGGTATTCTACGAGTCGCCGGTTTGCTAGTTTTTCCATGACTTTTGCGAGAGTACTTAAGAGAGATATTGGTCTGTAGTTGGTTAATTTTGAATTGTCGCCGGCCTTAAAGATGGGAGATACTACAGCTTTTTTAAAAGCGGAAGGAAATATACCCTGCATGAAGCTCATATTGCAGAGGTGTGCAAAGGGTGTAGCAAGTTTATGCTTGAATTTTTTTAAAATGGCTACATTTATGTTATCCCACCCAGGAGCACTACCATTCCTAAGGCCAGTGATCACCTGAATAACCTCTATCTCATCTGTTGGTCCCAATGTCATCGAGTTCAGAGGGCTGTTTGTCTTCGCACTGAGTTTCACTAGTGTATCTTCGGCTACGTTTAATTTGTTGAGCGTTTTACTAGCCAGTTCTTTCCCTATTGACGTAAAATATCTATTAACTTCGTTTAAAGAGTTCTGCGCGTTATCTTGTAGTTTCAGTAGTTCCGAGGCACTTTTAGCGTCATTCTTCACAAAGCACATTTCTTTAATGATATTCCATGTTCCTTTGATATTGTGATGGTTCTTTTCCAATTCTGTTCGATAGTATGAATTCTTTAAAGATTGGATAATTTTGTTGCAAGTGTTCCTATACTTAGTGTATTCTTTTCGTATGTCTTCATTGTTAAGGGACTTCCTTTGATTAAGGTGCATTTTATCTCTTTTTCTAATACATTTAACAACGCCTGGCGTCATCCAAGGTTTAAGTGGCTGTTTCTTTTTGGAAATTGTTTTTGTAGTGGAGTTCCTAGTGATCACGTCCTGAAGCACTTTTATTAGGTAGTTTGCAGCATCTTCTACGCTTTGGATGTTAAAAAAGAGTTCCCAATTGATGTTGCCAAGGTCATTTTCTAATTGAATGTAGTCGATTGTTGTTTTGCACTGCTTCGTACAGGTTCTAACGGTGTTCAACTTCTCCATGCATAGCAGAACTGGACTGTGATCTGTGAGCGGCTCAAACACGAAAGTTTTGACTCTATTACGTGTTTTAATCATCAAGTGGTCAAGGCAATTATCAAGCCTCGTTGGCTTATTAATTCCCTGCTTTAGACCGTGTGAGGCTAGCATGTTTAAATAATCGGAGGTGTAGCCACTTGGGTTTTCGGACAACGTATTTATGTTTATGTCCCCCGTAACGATAATATTTTCACAGTGTGTATCGAGGAGTAAATCGTTTAGAGAATTAATATAATTAGTTGGATTCGTGAAGCAAGGAGGTCTATACGAAGCAATGACTGTGATTTTGTTGACTTCAATCACAAGACAGTTACCGTCCACAATTAAGTACTCTTGGACTCTCACATTGCCGAGGTTCTCTTTCACATAAACAACTACACCATCATTCTGGTTGTGGCTGTGTTGTGTACTAAATTGCAAGTAACCGTTTATATTTTCAATCTGCGAGCTGCTATCAGTCCAGCATTCTGTCAAAACTATGATGTCAATAACTATGTCAATGTTGGCTAGGAATACGATTAGAGAATCAAAATTTTTATTGATGCTACGGATGTTTACAGCCAGAACCGTAAAAACATTCTTATCTGACGCTGGGTTGATTAATACCTTACTTGTTGAGATGTCTTCAATACTAGAGCACTCAATATTGCCACTATTCTCTATATCGTTAGTAATATTAACGTTTTCTGGATGGAATTTTGTTTTTTTTTGTTACAGGGAATATTCTCATGGAATTAAGAAAAACTAATGTTATCTCATTATAGGTAAACCTGGCTTTGTCCAAATAATAACCACTAAGATTTGGTATTGTAGCTTGTGATTGACGTGTAAATATAAATGTCAGGGAGGTGCTAAGTAAAGTGTGTGTGTGGATAAAATGATTATGTGTTGAAGCTATCCTTATTGAATTGAGCTGGAATGAATATTTGAAAGCAAGATAATGCAATGTTGACATAAAATATACAGAAATGGTGGCATGGCAAGTACAACTAACAGGATGAATAATATATAATACTATTGGAAGAGACACAGCAGAGAGAAAACAGAAACTTAGATTTAGTCACAGTGTTTTTTTAAGATCGACTAGGGTTTCTTCATTCTGAATACGGCAAGCTGCGTCACCTTCTTTCTTCCGGATGTACACATGTCCGTGGGCTGTCCAGCAAAATTTGTAGTCATTTTCCTTTGCATAAGCGCGTGCCAGGGCGTACAGACGCTTGGTACTCGAGCTGAGATTTTCTGAGATGTAAATAGGTAAGGGAGGACCATCCATGTTGATTTTCTGTGTAGTAGGTAGCTCGTTGTGGTTCTTTTTATAGGATTTTATTGAGTTTATGATATCCTCCTTTTTAAGCACTGAGGTAAGTTCAACGATAATGGTGTTATTAGATGGGCCTTTAGAGTTAACACGGAAGATATCTCTTATTTCTGCTTTAGCGATTGGAGTGCTCACACAAGTACCAATGTTTTGGACTATATTTATGAGATCATTCTTAGTTTCTTGATGCTTTTTGGGTACGTTGCGTACCTCAATGCTTCCTGAACGTGCATTCTTTTCTAAGGATTCCACCTTGCTCTCAAGTTGCTTAATATAACTAAACGCTTCTTTGCGTTCTTTGTCCATAAATGTTAGCTTGGCCTTTACTTCATCATACATTGCTGACATGAATTGGACATTTTTATTAAGTTCTTCGTTTTGGGTTTTAATTTCGGATATAGTAACATGTAGGGAAAGAAGCTTTTGTTCCTGTTCCAAACTTGTTTTAGAGAGCAATTCTTTCATTTCGTCTAGTTTTGCGGATAGTTCGTCTACGCCACCGTTCACCCATTTACGTTTCGAGCTCTGTGACTTTTGTGATTTTTGACGACAAGTAATATTTTCGTCATTCTCATCACCGACAGGAGCTGTCAGATTTGGTGTAGACACTGACGCTGGCGGGGATCGATGCATCATTGAATACTTAATGGACAATGAAACCCACAGAAACTTCACAAAAAGTATTGTGCTCGGCTGGATTTGAACTTGCGCCTCCTCGATACTATTGAGACTAGGGCAGCGTCTTACGCCGTTGGGCCACCGCTACATTAGTTACTATTGTTGAAAAATCTTACTAGTTCGGTTGACTGCTGGATCTGGCCAATGATTGTTGGTGATATTTTTGATATTTATTTTGCAAACACCCGCTTTTGAAAACACGAACAAAACTGAATCTACTTTTTATAAAAGTTATCACTTTCAATTGTTGTTTAAACTGGTTTATAATTGATTGTCCTGTTATAATTATATGCACTACACTAATGTTGGCATTTTAGTGACGAGATGTGATGAAAGTTAGCTTATTTTGCGGGTTTTTATACTTTAAAACATTTTTTTAAGCTTAGCGGCAGCAGAATACGTCTTTATCACGGTGCCGTCACCGGGTAGGAAATAGACATTAGAATAGTCATTAGATTCTATTTTTTTATAATAATCCCATTGCCGAGCAAACGTCTCCCCTTTCTTATTCCAGACCTCTCATCAAGTTTCTACAAAATAAATGGCTTGTTTAAATAAAAAAATCTCTTGTATCCGTGTTTGTTATCTAACAGATGAATTGAATGCAAATTCACTAGACAAGGCCCGGACCTTTCCAAATCGGCTTTATACAATGCAAAAGCTATGAAATTTTCAAGGAAGTAAAAAAAATCAACAGTTCCATACATTTACGTTTGCATATCTCGGCCAAATGTACTGAACAGCGAAGTTATTTTTTTTATTTTAGTGTTGGTCACATAGTAAAAGTTTTTCATGATTATGAGTATTGCCAGTGTTTTCATTTATTATTTTATTATCGTTTTCATAACAAGCTTGTATTTAACATCCATTCCTCACAATGCCTTGGCGGAGACGCATTCTGACATTCGTTAACTAATTTAGGATCAACCAATCTGTAGCGACATCTATGGCGTCACATAAGAACTAATCCTGCATCGCGCAATCAAAGTTCTCCGCGCGATTAGAACATATAGAACAGCCCGAAATCATCTATCGGGCAGTAGCCCACCAGACATAACACCCGTCTGGTTGGAGGATCCTCCCTTTTCAACGGAGGTTTGCGGGACTTTACTCTCTGTTCCGCATACCCCCACACTGGTGACCCTCGACAAAGAACGTCAGCGCACCCTTCGTGCAGCTACTACTTCGTGACGTCATCATCACTTCCTCAAGCTTTCGAGCAGCGAGCCATACAGCCAGCACCCACGGCTTTAAAAGGGTATCCTGACCAGCAGCATGCCTACCTGGTCATACCTGGTCATCACCCTCAGCCTCATCAGCGACCTTGGCGAAGCACACTGCACCTTCGGCCAGTCACATGAAGAGCAATGAAGAACCTCTCCTGGTTGACGCCTGCAATCAAGCCCTACGTCGCACAGCACCGCTCCGACTCACTCGAGCCAGCAGCACTACTCCGACTCACTGGAGCCTGCAGCATCATCCCGGCTCACTGGGACATCATCACCCCGACTCACTGGGGCATCATCCCGACTCACTGGGATACGAGTAGCACAACCCCGACTCACTGGGGCATCACCGCAGACAGTTCCGACTCACCGAGAACTATGCGGCATTCGGTTCCGACCCACTGGAACCAACCTACCACTGGCCTGGCACGCATCAAGAAGCATCAAGAACCATCGATCTCCGATCTCCGGAGGGGAGTGATGTAGCGACATCTATGGCGTCACATAAGAACTAATCCCGCATTGCGCAATCAAAGTTCTCCGCGCGATTAGAACATATAGAACAGCCCGAAATCATCTATCGGGCAGTAGCCCACCAGACATAACACCCGTCTGGTTGGAGGATCCTCCCTTTTCAACGGAGGTTTGCGGGACTTTACTCTCTGTTCCGCATACCCCCACAAAACATCTGATATGATTATAAATAAAATAAAATAAAAAGCATTTATTTCAGGCAACTTAGCACCCATACAACAATCACAAAACAGAACACAGAGAATTATAAGAATCCTTGGTAGATCACATTTTCGGGCGGTTCCTGCACTGGATTCGAGCGGAAGAAACGCCCGAGTATCACCATTATGTGGACCGTCCAGAGGACACGACATACGAGGTAGAGGTGTGCCCCGCTTGGGCAGAGCACCGCAGTGTTCTCGTGGGGCGATTGGTGGCAACGACATCTCACACCGGGCCCTGGTACAGGCTATGGTTCGGAGCGAGGAAGAATGGCAGGCGGTCGCCTCCTTCTGCGAAGCAGTAACGCTAGCGTAGAAGGCGGCCGCACATGCCTGCCACCAGGATCCCGACCCCGATTTCCAGCCACCCAGCCCATGCCTAAGGGCTTGCGAACGGTAATCAATGGGTAGCTCGCCGTCCAGCTGTCCAGTAACCGTCCGGACCAAACCCGAGCCATTGACGGCGCGTAGTGTTCCACGCGCGCTTCAAGGAGATTTCCACTGGGCCCGTGGTTGTGCGAAAGAGAATCCCGGGGCCCTAGAACGAAACCTAAGAAGGAACATAGGAGTGGGTTTTAGTCAGTAAAGTCAGACACACCCTCTCGCTCCGCCCTAGAGCGTGAGAAGGCAATGGATGATACTCCACCTATAAAAAATGGTAGATCACATTGCCATTAATGTTAATGGTTATCAGGAAGCCCTTATAGGCCGTTTTCCTTTACCCATACAGGTATCATAGGTGTACCAACCTGAATTATTTACGCAAAGAAATTGGTGACTAATGGGTTATAAATAGTAAGCTAATAAATAACTATGATCTAATGATAACATATTGTCTGTACCTACTCGGACCTGTTGATATTGTGACAATTATGAGATACAATATCAATTGTGTATTGTGACGCATGATTTCTTTTAAGTGATAAACAGGGTGTTTGGTGCATCGTGTGCCAAATTGAAATGGTCGACGGGAGGGGTTTTCTGCTATTCTTTCAGACCCCTAAACACTTCTCATGCCCTGTAGATTTTTTTTCATCGACTTTTTATTGTTTTATGAAAAAGATACCCAAACTTTTCATTCAAATACCAATTTAAAAAAATACATAGGGCGTAGACTCTGAATTTTAATTTTATTTAGATGTGTATTATATTAGAGTACTTTTAAATTTAAAATTAGTGACATTAGCTAACTAGTTTTTTTTTAAATTTACTTGTAAAGTTTTGGATTTGAATTAAAGCTGTTACAGCTATTTATTTGGCGATAAAAAAAAAAAAAACCAAAAGCGACCGGATTCTTCCAACTTCCTCAAAAATTCTCTAGTTTATCTTCTTGCTAGTGATATGCCACATGCCATAAAAATCTTTTTATAACTTTGTGAAATCGTTAGAATTGTGAATCGAGTCACATAAGACTAATATTCAAAATTATGATTTAAAAAAATATTTTTGCTAAAATGATACCTGAAAAACCTATTAAAAATGTTATCTCACTCTTATAAGGAAAAATCTGTCTCGTATCTCTCTCTTCGTGGGTTTTGCTCAAATTGTTGGCCTTTGTTGTGAATGCAGGCCCAACATCTGTTTCGTATTTTACAGTTGTTGTAAGAGGTCGTATTTCCTCCTTGAAAATTGGTCCAGACAAACAATTAATTTCGAAGAGTTACCGTAACTACTAATGGAACACGAGCTTTTTTTCTTTTTAGGTGGGAAATCATCTAATGACGTTCCTCGCTCGTGGGCGGAGCGAGAGGGCGTGTCAGACTTTTACTGACTAAATAAACCAAAACATGACAACATGCACAGCGCGAGCAACTTTCACGTTTCAGACTTTTACTGACTAAAACCCCAATCCTGTTCCTTCTTTGCCATTGTTTAGGGCCTGGCCTGGGGATCTCTTTTGCATCACGCATGCACACGCCCCAGTAGGTTTCGACCTTGCCCCTACGGTTACTGACATCTCCTACTACGTGCTGTCGACGGCTTGGGCTTGGTCCGGACGGTTACGGGACGGTCAGACGGCGAGCTACCCATTGCCGCCTCCTGCCACTCCTCCTCGCTCCGGACCATGGCCTGTACCAAGGCCCGGTGCGAGAGATCGCTGCCGCCGAGCGCCCCTACGAGGACACGTCGGTGCTGTACCCAATGGAACACAGGTGGGTTTTAGTCAGTAAAACTCTGACACTTCCTTTGGCCCAACCTCATTAAATACTTCTCAGTTATTTGATGATTTTCTATTTTTAAAACGGGTTTGTCTTTGACCCCCGAGTTTATTTCGGTGTTTTTCTCAGGGTAGTTAGCTAGGAAACACCGGCCTCATCTAGTTTAAAGTGACGAAAAAATTTACGTGTGTATAAATATAATTTATAAAAATAATTGGAGTGGTATTTTAGAGAGTAAACCAGTGAATGTAGGGTTATTGAAAATGAAACTTCATCTATACTAAGATGAAGTCAGAATAGCAGTTAATGGAATGAAGAATGGTAAGGCCATTGTTCTTCAATAAAATATTATGAAAGCCAAAAGAAAAAAAAAAGAAAAAGAATAAAGAAAAAAAAAAGAAAGAAAGAAAAAAAAAGAAAGTTAAGAAAGTTATTGAGAGGAGGTTAAGAGAAGAGACTAAAATTTCACATAACCAATTCGGTTTTATGCCTGGTCGGGGTACAGCGGATGCCATTTTTGCTATACGCCGGCAGTGCGAGAAATACAGAGGTGCGCATGAAAACTTGCACATGGTATTCGTTGACCTCGAATAGGCATACGACCAGGTACCTCGTGAGGTTCTGTAGTGGGCCCTTAAGGAGAAAGGTGTGTCTGGGAAGTATGTACAGTTCATCCGAGTGACGTGCAATAACCCAAGTCCGGTCCACAGTGGGCGCCACTGGAAGCTTCAATGTGGCTGTCAGTTTACATCAAGGTTCGGCTCACAGCCCTTACCTCTTCCAGATGATAATGGACGCACTGACGTCGGACATTCAGGAGGAGGCTCCCTGGTGCATGTTGTTTGCCGAGAGTGGCCTAGAGGTCCAGAACAGATTGGAGGTGTGGTGGTGGCACACACTGGAGAGGGTTGGCCTGAAATTGAGTAGAACCAAAACAGAGTGTTTGTTTTGCGATTTCGGCGGTCTCTTCAATCCTGTGCCTTTAGCTCCCGCCGGAACGCCCATACCGAACTGTTCCGACTTTCGGTACCTCGTGTCACTTGTCCAAGGGGATGGTGAGGTAGACCGAGACGTAACACATCGGATCAACGCAGGATGGATGAAATGGCTACAGGTCACGGAAACAACTTGCGACCCACGGATGCCCCTCAAGTTGAAGGGCAAAACAAGTCCGTGATAAGATCTGTCATACTGTATGGATCAGAATGTTGGACGCTGAAAAAGATGGATAAAAAAAGATTACATGTAGTGGAGATGATAATGTTGAAATGGATGTGTGGTGTGACGAGAAAGGATAAAGTGAGAAATGAGTATATTAGAGGAAGTTTGAAAGTGGCGCCAGTGACTGAAAAGTTGAAAGGAAATCTTGGTATGGTCATGTGAAGAGGAGGGATGAAACGCATGTTACTAAAAGAGTTCTGAGCATATACATGTAGATGGATGGAGAGGGAGGCTAAAGAAAAGATTGTGTGAGGAGTGATATGATGACGGGTGACAGGACAGAATGGAAGAAAAAAAACGTGTTACGCCGACCCTAAGTAATATGGGATAAGGGCAGGAAGAAGAAGAAGAAGATAAATACAATTTATCAATAAAATGTTATGTAGTCATAATAAATTTTGTCATTTTGCTCAGTTTTGGTACTGTAAAAGTTGCAACAGTCATTTGTTTCGGTTCCTTGATTTCCCTTATTCCATAAAAACAAAAGCAGAAACAAAATTGTACGTCATGGGTTGAAAACCAGGTCGCCGCTTTAAGTTATGTAATTTATTTTTCAACACACTTGCTCAGAAAGTGACTCTTATTGCACTGCACTTAGGTATATAATGGCACTCGTTACCAAACTGTGACATTTTGATTACCATTACGCACTAGTGCTATAATGTAGTTAAAACCTTTTTGTTCAACCTCTTTGTTCGCAAAACAAATTTTGAATTCGAATAAAATTCCTTCAATAGTTTATAAATTAGTGTCTTACTTACTTATTTCATCCAATTTACAAGTTAAAATGGACAAATTTAACTTGTACAAACGATTTATTGAATAAAAAACATTTAGTAAATTAATTGTACATTCAAATAAAATTTGTTTTTTTTTTGTGGTCTATGGCCGCCATTTTAAGATGCGCGCGGTTTTTGACGTGATTTTTTTTATTCCAGTGAAGTTCAGTGGCTGTATTAAATAATTAAATTAAATTAAATACTACAAATTCATTAGAAAATGTTACATCCGTATTCTATTGTCATTACGAAAGATATTATCGTAAAAACTTTTCACGCAAGAAAACATAAACGTACGACTAGGCAGTATGATCAAAATACTTTAGCCTTCCTCTAGGGGTAAATAAAAAAAATTATGCGCTCGCTTAAGAAAACAGATTTTTACCGCTTTGTCACAGAAAATTTTACTAGTTTTTCTGTTGTTTTCTTCACAAGTGTATTGAAAAAGGTCGTATGACACACGTGAGTAATTAATGATTACCGTTCTTGGCTCTCTTAAGACCCTCGCCACGGCTCGGGTCTAAATACCGCCTCGACGGTAATCACTAACATTACACACTTATATCATAATGTACTATAATCACCGCTACATTCAAAACGGTGAAGGAAAACATCGTGTGGAAACCGGCATGTCCCAGAACTAAAAATTCGGAGACATGTGACATCCACCACCCCGCACGGGGTCCTGAGTCCTAACAATGGGAACTTTATAGGCAAGGCTGATTACGCTTATGTGTCTAAGGGAAAGAGAATGACAATTTATTGATACATAAATGCGAGATTGCGTATACATAGCGGAAACAGTACCTTTATTGATAATAATTATAATATTATCCGGAATATCCGGAAATCGGGATCGGAATTCCGGCGGCTGGGGTGCGAGGGCCATTGCCTCGCGCGTGTACGTGCGGCTTTCTCTTTTGCTGGCATTACTGCTTCGCAGAAGGAGTCGACCGCCTGTCACTCCTCCTCGCTCCGGACCATGACCTGTACCAAGGCCCGGCGCGAGAGATCGCCGCCGCCGTTCGCACCCACGAGGACACGGCGGTGCTCTGCCCAGGCGGGGCACACCTCCACCGTCTGCTCCACCGTGTCCTCCGGGCGGTTCTTCCACACGAATCCGGTGCAGGAACCTCCCGAACTTATCATGTCCGGTGAGGACCTGCGTCATGCGGAAGGTGAGCACACCGTGAGGTCTTTCCAGCCACGCCTTAAAGAGGGAACTTACCGCCATAATTATGGCATGCCCAAAGAAGTACCCACTTAAAGAAAACACGCAAAAGCAAACAGCTAATAGTATTCATAGATCAATTATCTTGAGAGTCTCCTCCACTTATGAGCATCAAAAGGATCCGATATCAGGCCATGAATGTTAGGAATGTAATCTGCATACGTAGTAAGTAGTGTTGTACAAATATATAAGTCATTGTCTAAGAATTACCTCCGTCATTGCATTTCAAGGGGCCGAAGCCAACTCGCAGAGATACTTTTTTATGGAATGTCCAATTTAAAATTACATACATTATACTTAGTGCACCCAAGGGCGGCCTCTAGTTGGTGGGAAACTATTATGACATATGAAAAATAAAGATATAGAGCTATTATTATTATTATTATGTTTATCTCTTATCCTAGACTATTTTTAAACGATAGACCCTAATTTTATTACAATCTCGCTTTGTATATAGATTAATAAGTTATTATTATTATTATATTCTTTCCTTCCTTTTTTTTCCTTTTCTTCTTTTCTTTCTTTGTATCTTTACTAAGAATGTATATGTCGTGGCCAGATCATAGAAATTGATCAATTCATAATATGGCCAACTAAAACTAGCCAGATCGTTTAAACGTTAACATTTGATGATATGTCAATCCTCGTTTTCACGTGGAATGGCGACCACGGTTCCACGTGGTCGCCATTCCAGAACCTTTCGGCCCCAACGGCCATCCGTTCTGCGAGCAATGTGCCCGGCCCATTGCCACTTAAGTTTGACGATTCTTCGTGCTATGTCGGTAACCTTGGTTCTCCTGCGGATATCCTCATTCCTGATTCGATCACACAAGGAAACTCCGAGCATAGCCCTTTCCATTGCCCTTTGGGTGACTTTAAGTCTTCTGATGAGGCCCATTGTAAGCGACCACGTTTCGGAGCCATATATCATCACTGGCAACACGCACTGGTCATAGACTTTCGTCTTGAGACACTGTGGTATATTGGCCGAGAAGATACCGCGCAGCTTCCCGAACGCTGCCGAGCTGAGTCGAATTCGACGATTGATCTCTTTCTCGAAGTTAGACCTTCCCAACTGAACCGTCTGTCCCAGGTAAACGTAGTCGTCTACAACTTCGAGTGTAGAGTCCCCGATCTTGATAGGAGTTGGTGCTACATGGCTGTTTACTATGACTTATGATAAATAAATAAATATGTCGTGGATTGATGGCGCAAGGGTGCGACTGACAGCGCCATCTAACAATTAGTTTCGTAAACTAATAATATCGTCACCGGAAACGCAAGCGGCACCCCACCGCTTGGACACGATCGTCGGTAGAAGGGATGCAGCAAGGACTGGAGGGAAGCCCGAGAAGTGCGGCATTCTACCTCGGACAGCCTCGGCGTACGCTTAGTACCAACGCACGTGTTTGTTTCCTTTTGTAAAACCGTTATCAAAATAAAATTATTCTGATTCAAATTATCTTTCGTTCGAGTACCCAAGTCAGTGCCCACACCTACCAAGAACTATGTCGGATCATAATGAAGACCCGATGTTTCGCATCTCGGCTACCCTTGATGCGACAAATATATAAATAAATAAATAATATCACTTTTCTGAATGGTCCATGTCCTGGAATAATAATAAATGACATAGGTCCAGAATCAAAATTATCCTTTGTTCTAACAAAGGATAATTTTGATTCTGGACCTATGTTCCCTTTGGATAATTTTCTACTCTTAGGTGGGCAATGCTGCTAGCAGAACCTAATTAATCAAGAAAAAATTGCAGAAGAGTATAAAACATAATTTTCGGTCGCAACAGACTACGAAGATGATGGGGGAACAAACTGGATAGATTTCGTCAGAATTGAAAGGCGGAATCGATTGCAAAAGATGGAATTGGTAGTTGAAGAAATTTGCCTAGAAGTGGGATAGAAAGGACTAGCAAAAAAATACATAGCATAATAATTGCATAATCAGCCTTTTAATGTTCCCTCTGCTGGGACTCAGGCCTAGTAACTACCACGCGGGCTCAGTGCGGGTTGGTGAATGTCGCATGTCTTCGAATTTTTGGTTCTAGGACATACCGGTTTCCTCACGATCTTTTCCTTCACCGTTTTGAGAGCAGTGGTGATGAAATAAATTACACAGAGTAATGCATCTGGCTGGGTTTGAACCCGCGACCTACAACTCGTAAGTCGGGGCCGTTAACACTCGGCCACCAATATTCACTCGGCCACCACAAAGCCACCAGCAAAAAAATGGCTTTAAATTATTATTATATTATTACATAAGCCTTCATGAGCTTGATTCTTATAATACGTGAGAAACTAGTGCATGGTTTCAATTGATCAAACAAATTAGGAACAGTAAATTAAACTGAGAGCCAATTACATTTTCACTAGTAATTATTTTATTTTATTTGGCTGGCTTACAGCTTACAATATAAATATATAACAACAGATTTTATCCGGATGAGCTACTGAGCGTGTTATTGAAGCGGTTACAAAAACAATTAAATTACACGAAGTTTAAAGACGAATACAACAGATACTTAAATATCTATTAGAATAAAAAATGCAATTACAAAACTATGTTGCTTTACATCCAATGGTTCTTAAAAACAATCCTGTGTTTAGACCCCTAGAAACAGAAACTCTGAAATTAAAGCGTAACTATCTTAAACTAAGTTTTAAATAAACCACGAGGCAACTGAACATTTACCCTAATTATCTGGAGTAGGAGAGTTTGTGAATCTGTAAAACCTTATGTTAAAGTTGCTTGGTTAGCCAACTACAGAAAACTAACAACATGAACAAACTTGAATAAGTCCGAGTAAATTATAGGGTGAGAAAGTAACCATTTTGAATGGTTTCCTAAGGCGCTAGTTAAGTAAAGGGCAACTGTAGGAGCACAAGTGGGTTTCCGTCAGCAAAAGTTGGTCACTCCATCTCGCTCTGGGTGGAGATATTTAATGATTGAACGAAGTCAAAGAAGGATAATATGAGTGAGTTTTAGTCAGTAAAAGTCTGACACGCCCTCTCACCCACCCTATTGCATTGGAATATATCCCACCTAAAAAAAAAAACTCAAAAAATGTACTATGTTTGGCGCTTGACCACTTTCGCACCTAATGGAAAGCGACGATGTGGTCGACGATGGAGCACGCTTGCCTAGTAATTTATTCACTCTTGACTTAATGTCCCCAGGTTCTTGTATCTACTCGTATCAGTAAACACAGACTCCGGCAAGGAATCCCACTCCTAAAGCGCCTATTACACCACTCGATATTCGTCTGAAAAGACGAATACGAGATATTTTTTTAAGACTAAGACTGTCTATTCTTAAACTATGTAGCGTCACGCAAGAAAAAAAAAAGTAAAAAAACTAAAACCCGACTGCGACAAAAAAAACGACGAAACTAAAAGTATGAAACAAGATTTCCAGGATGCTGAAATAAACAAGGTAAAAAGAAAAGCCGCAGTCACACGTTATAGGTAACATCCGAAACACTATAATAACGTGTGACTACGGCTTTTCTTTTTACCTTGTTTATACCATTTGCAAAAGCTAAATTTAAAATTTCTAATTAATAATGGTAAATTAATTTTTGTCGACCAGAGGGCGCCACATTGAATTTTGATGATATATTTTGATAAGTACCAGTGAAGCCCTTTCAAATGATATCAAACACGGTGTATTTATCTTAACATTTTTTTGAACACATGACTTCTTGTCCGCTAGAGGGCATCACTTTAAATTTGAACAATATTTTGGAAATGTACAAGTAAAGCCCTTTCAAACGATACCAAACACGGCGTATTTATCTCCATTTTTATTTTTTACACATTACTTTTTGTCCGCTAGAGGGCGCCATATCAAGTTTTGTGACACGTCACGTAACCTATGTTCAGCGGACAATTAAGACGGTTCTAACGATACGTCATACGTCGAGTTCCGATAAGTAGATTAGGAGCTATGTGGGAACAGATGAACAAACTCACATACATACATAGCCTGTCAAAATCATAACCCTACGTAGTCGGGTAAAAAAAGAGCAACTTACGCCAATGTCGTGTAAAGGAATGAAACAGAACGATCAGATAGATAAACATAGACTAATACTGTCTGAATATTGAGTGGTGTAATAGGCGCTTTAGATGTACGTACAATTTATGTGCGGTAAGGTAAGGTACCCTAAATTAAAATTCAATTAAAATGATGTAGAACTTATGCGGAGAAAACCACAGCACGGAGTTCCGTGCTGTGGTTTTCTCCGAAACTTATTTATTGGTCGGAAGATCACTCCAAAAGTAACCTCGACTCAATTGGTAGATTTGTTCTTTTCTTCAATTTTTCATCTGTTACGTTTTCTTATTATTTGAATATATAACACATAGTATATATTTTTTATTTTAACATAGCATAAGCATAATTAGCCTTTTAATGTTCCCACGTATCACGTATCGGTCACTAATTACCAGTCACCCTATATATATTTTACAATATTGTTATAAAGTTCTGTTTTTGAGTAGGTACTCTATAATAATCATAATAAAATATTTTTTTTAAGCCATCATTTGATCTAAAACTTCTAGTCTTTCGAACAAGGACGAAAGAGCAATTAGTGATTGATTGATTGAGTGCATGATTTCTGTCGAAAAAAAAATGCGACTCGAAAACCTTGTATAATCAGCACTCATATATCTCATATAATATCTAAGTTACCTACTATCAAATAATGTTGCAAAATTTTGTGCGATTATCTGAACTCAATAAATTATTAAAATTATCAACGCAATAATTAAATGTAGATGTAATTTTGATAAATTTATACGTACGTAATCATAATATAACAGTAATGTTAGCGTGATATTCATATGAGGAATATTGTGTTGCCCAGTTACTGTAATGGGTTGTGAAAGTCTAATGGGCAGTCGCTCTATATAAAATACAGGTATTCATCTGCATGCTGGTTGGACTGGAAGCCGACCTGGGAAAAGTCTAGGGATATGATGCATGTGCTATACTGATAATAGAGTCATAAAGTGTAATTATTTATTTACTTTAACATAACACGGCCAAAGGCCAATAACATTTTTTTAATTTTTTTTATTTATTTATATAAACCAGTGCTTGACTGTGATCCCACCTGATGGTAAGCAGTGATGCAATCATTGATGGCGCACTAGTTTATTAAGAGTTTAAGAGCCTATTTACTCTAGCCTTGAAGACACCTAAATTATAGTTGGACGGGAAGACCGCAGCGGGCAAATTGATCCAGTCCTTCGATGTACGCGGTATAAACGAAGAAGTGAAACGCTTAGTCCGGACCGTTAAAGTTTCAACAACGTAAGTGTGGACTCGCCGTACGTCGGTTTGTCCGATGGTAGAAAAGACATGACGGAATCAAGTCATGCAATTCCTGCGCACATTCTCCAAAATGCAACCTGTAAAATACCGATAGGCTGGCTACCCTGCGCCTGTGCTCGAGGCTTTGTAGATTGGACTTAACCAAATCTGGATACCCAATTAGACTCTTCGCACGCCTTTCCACTGAGTCCAAAGCGTTAGTTAAAGACATATTTTTGAAAATTATGAAGTAATAGTACAAAATAATAATGAGATATAACTACACGACAGTCATACGCTCATCTCACAAAAGTCCAAACAGACAGGCAAGATGTTCTTCCATTCATCCGCGAACACGTCACAATCAGGTTTAGCATCCAAGAGAGCGTTGAGAGCGGAGATGTGTGTGTGGACATGTGATTAAATCAAAACAGCCATTTTTGATTTTCGACTCCTCATCACCAATAAATATAATGCAGAAATCGTGTTTGGAGTAGTCACCAAGATCTGTATTTTAATTGACCTGATTAGTACTTTTTTTTTAGGTGAGCATATCATCCAATGACATCCCCCGCTCTTAGGCGGAGCAAGAGGGCGTGTCAGACTTTTACTAACTAAAAACCCACTCCTGTTCCTTCTTTGCCTTGGTCCCAGGGCCTCGGGTTTCCGGGGCTGGAAATCGGGATAGGGATGCCGGCGGCTGGGGCATGAGGGCCGCTCCCGCGCGCGTGTTACTGCTTCGCAGAAGGAGGCGACCACCTGCCACTCCTCCTCGCTTCGGACCATAGCCTGTACCAAGGCCCGGCGCGAGAGATACCTGATTAGTACTGGATTCCACAACAAGACATTAGATAATGGCATTGACATTTTTCTGATATTGAAAGTACTCTGTTTTTCTTAGTATTGCTTCATCATCATCTTCATCATCATTTCAGCCGAAAGACGTACATTGCTGGACATAGACCTCCCCCAAGTGTCGCCACAATGAACGGTCCTGTGCGTCTCGCATCCATCGGACTCCCGCAACCGTTACCAAGTCATCGGTCCACCTTGTAGGAAACCTTCCAACGCTACGTCTTCCGGTATTGCAGCTTACAATAGATATATTTACGTTGCTTGGATTTTTGACTTGGACTTATTGAAATGTAATTCAGGTACCAGTCTCTCACTTAGTTAAACCCCGGTGTGTCAATTTGTTAAGTTTTGGCATTAAGTAACTTTGAGATGAAGAAATAAACGTTAAATATTTTTATATCATGTTATCTTTGTGGATATAGCAAAATCCTAAGTCCTCACCGGACATGGTAAGTTCGGGAGGTTCCTGTACCGGATTCGTGTCGCCCGGTTGTCACCATTAAATATATTATGATGTAGCGGTATTGAATTTTTTCTTAGCCTATATATTAAATATTTAATCTTATCTATAAACCTTGAAAGTGCGATGAATATTATAATCTGATTTGCATTTTGCTGTACATGCGAACTTAATTAGGCTTGAAATACGCAATACTTAATTGTATCGTCATAACAACGCCTATAAAGGGCTTAAGATGGTGGGCTTCATTCTCCGTAACAGTAAAAACTTCAAACGCGCCTCAACTAAAATTGCAATCTTTAATTCATTAGTCAGGTCAGGCTTGGAATATTGCAGCATAGTTTGGACTCCATTTTATGAAATACATAAACGTCGTTTGGAATCGGTGCAGAAAAGATTTATCTGGCATTTGTCTTATCATTGCAATATGGTCAGAAAATTAACTAGCTACAACTCTCGCTTGAAACGTTTCAAACTTTTAAGTCTGGAAAATCGCCGGACAATCCTAGATCATCTGTTCCTATACAAAATAATAAACAGCCACATTGATTGTCCGGGGTTACTTAGTCAAATTAATATAAATGTGCCTTACAAAATGGCTCGTATATCTAGATATCAGTTGCTTCGCGCTAAGAGCTTCAAAACCAATCTGGGTCATTTTTCCACCGTTAACAGGATGCAGGTTCAATTTGGTCGCCTGTCACGCTCACCCAGTGTAGATGTTGATTTGTCTTACTCGTTGCGTAAATTCAAGTCTGTCTTGCATAAAGCATTGTCACAAGAGTGAAAAGATAATGTTGTCCTTTTCACGTACTTTCTGTGAGTGAAAAGGACAAAATTCTCAGAAATAAATAAGTAAATAAATATTTATAATTTGAAAATAATCAAATATTTGAAATGTTCAAATATTCAGAATTTGTTTTTTTGCCATATGTCTTTTTTATTGGTTGGCTTAACGTCGAACAAAATGTGAATAGATACGTTAGTTCATAAGTCCTTTTATGTTTCTTGCATGCCGTGGCAGCCTTTAATTAAGGCTACACTTCATAATGTAAGAATACTGAATCTTTAGCATGTATAATGGTGTATGCTTTGTTGGTTGTCCTAAAAAAAATAAAAATTAATAAATCTGTGTTATAGATCCAGCAATATGATCTTATAAAAGTAATAACTATGACTACAAATTTGCTGTGTGGGCTTTGTGTTATTATATTTATACCTGTCTACTATATATATATGCTATGGGCGCATGCCTCTTAAAGCACGTAAATCGGTTAGCCCTGTGCCAGATCACTCTCCGGTCGTGTTTTTTTTTTCGTAGGGAAAATCAGCTTATGACATCCCCCGCTCTTGGGCGGAAAGGGAGATAGTGACAGACTTTTACTGACTATAAACCCACTCCTGGTCATTCGTTGCCTTTCGTACCAAGGCCGAGTCTTCCTTTCAGAATCAGACCCTTGGCCCCAGTAGGTTTCGACCCTGCTGGGCCCCTACAGTTGCTGACATCTCCTTGAGGCGCGCGTGGAACAGTACGCGCCGTCGACGACTTGGGCTCGGTCCGGACGGTTACCGGCCGGTCGGACGGCGAGCTACCCATTGCTCACCGTCCGCAAGCCCGCGCCTACGGTGGCCGAAAATCGGGATCGGAATCCCGGCGGCGGTTGGGGCGTGAGGATCGTTGCCTCACGCGATCGGCCGCCTCCTTTGCTAACTCTCCGGTCGTGTTGGATTGCCGTTCCATCGGACTAAGTAAGTAAAGGAACAGAGAGTGCACATGTGTTTGCGCATGCACTTGTGCACTATAATATCTCTTGTGTACTTGGCTAATCTCTGTTGAGAGTGACCACTGTGATCAAAATACGGTCACGCGATACAGAGCGCTTTTTCACTTTCAATGGAAAACTTGAAATAGCTCTCTCCTTCCCTCTAACTCTTTTTCGACAAAGTTCTTAACTAACTTTTAAGCTGTAAGTATCATGTCTATCCGGCAAAAGATGAAAGATTATTTAAAAGAGTCACCTCGGCTCTGGAACGCAAAACAGGGGGGAGCCTATAGAACTGGGTCTGGTATTTTAGGTTTTTATGTATGTTGTTGTTACAAGTCTGACCATCAATTTATCCAAGGAGTATCGTGTTGCCCAGCTACTGGGTTGTGGAGGTCTGATAGGTAGTCGCTCCATCTAAGATATAGGTACTCAGCGGCATCCGGTTAGGCTGATAGCCGACCCCAAGCTGGTTGGGAAAAGGCTAGGGAGATGATGATGATGACATGTATGTTATAACAACCAAGATAATAATATTCCACAACTTTGACACAACATTATCTGGTCCCAAACTAAGCAGAGCTTGTGGTATGAGTACTAGACAGCTGATAAACATTTCTAAATACATACATATTTATAGATAAATTACACCCAGACACAGAACTTTCGCATGAGTGGGTCTCAAACTGAACTTGGACAAAACCAAAGTCATGATAAATAACTATGTAGCACCCACTCCTATCAAGATCGGAGACTCTACACCCGAAGTTGTGGACGATTACGTCGATCTCGGACAGACCGTCCAGTTGGGTAGATAAAATTTCGAGAAAGAGGTTAACCGTCCAATTTGACGCGGCTGGGCAGCTTTCAGGAAGCTACACGGTATCTTCTCGTCCAACATACCACAGTGTCGCAAGACGAAAGTCTATGACCAGTGCGTGTTGCCAGTAATGACATATGGCTCCGAAACGTGGTCGCTTACATGGGCCTCATCAGAAGGCTTAAAGTCACCCAAAGGGCAATGGAAAGGGCTATGCTCGGAGTTTCCTTGCGTGATCGAATCAGAAATTAAGATATCCGCAGGGGAACCAAGGTTGCCGACATAGAACGAAGAATCGCCAAACTTAAGTGGCAATGGGCAGGGCACATTGCTCGCAGAATAGATGGCCGTTGGGGCCGAAAGGTTCTGGAGTGGAGTGGAAGACGCAGCGTTGGAAGGCCTCCCACAAGGCGGACCGATGACCTGGTAAAGGTTGCGGGAATCCGATGGATGCGAGACGCACAGGACCGTTCATTGTGGCGACACTTGGGGAGGCCTATGTGCAACAGTGGACGTCTTTCGGCTGAAATGATGATGATGAGACAGAACAAATGATCGTGCTCACAGAAACATTTGTCCTGGGTAGGAATCGAACCCAAGACCTCTGGCATAGCAGTCAGGCCCACTGACTACTAGACCAACAGGCATATCTAAACATAGATACAGAATTACTTCCTATTAAATGGCAACATAAATAATACTATCAAGATTCAAGTTTAAAATTACCTTCCTACCTAATATCCTTAAACATAAAACAAGGTC
Source organism: Mythimna impura (assembly GCA_905147345.3). Taxonomy (NCBI): domain Eukaryota; kingdom Metazoa; phylum Arthropoda; class Insecta; order Lepidoptera; family Noctuidae; genus Mythimna; species Mythimna impura. Next base: position 11,346,470 of record LR990357.1, on the reverse strand, counting down.
TGAAAACTAAAGAAAGACTATGAAATAGAGGGGACTAGTGTTAAACGATGGTAATGTCCGGTGCAGGCAGGCGGCGCGGTTTGTCACGTCAGCACTAAGTTATGAGGCGAGGAGCAGCGAGCGGAGAATAATGACGTCGTCATAAGGTCGCGCGGAGAAAATTATGTGGATACAAAACTTAGTAATTTGCGATTTTTTATATTTGAATAAGTTGTTATATTTGATTTAAGTTTATTCTATCCATGCAGTAAGGTTGTGGAACTCACTTCCGCCTAGCATTGGCTATTTAGCAAATGTATAATAACGTCATAATCGCGTAAGAGCGGTTGTATGAAAAACAGTGAAAATGTAAGTCGATTGGCATCCCTTTAAGTCCTCCACATAATTATATGATCTCAGCTTAAAACAATTGAAAGCTAAAAGTGTCAATAACCTTCTGTCCGCATAATACGGCTGTCTGTTTCTTTGTTTTTATCTCTTCTAAATTCAAATGAATGTTCTTGAAATCCCGCCAGTACATTTTTTCTTTCAGCAAGCAACCTTCACACTACAAAACAACACCACCAAGGAGTCGACCAAACCAAATAACAAAACAGAGCAAAACATTACAAATTCGAAATTCAAAACATAAATACTTCGCGCCAACTCCAGAAACAGTTAATCCATTTGAATTTGTATATATTTGTTATATCTTTTGATGTGGTTTCATCGGATCAGAAGCAAAACTTGGAGTTCTGAGTAAAGACTAAAGTTCCATCGAACTTGGCCATTCACATCCACGGATCCCGGGAAACTTGTTTCGCGAACTTGTGCCGTGAATATAATTTAAAAAAAAAACACCGCGATGTCTCTTTTCTAGGTTTTATGGACGGAATAGAATTTAAAGATTTTTGTTTGGTTTCTTTTTGATGCATATTCATTCTTATATTCTTTATTGTTCATAAATTTTACAGTTAATATAAAATAGGAACAGGTGATGTACACAGGCGAGTTTAACCCACAATTGGCTCATTTGTATAAAATTACGAGTAAGTTTAAACTTACTCGTAATTTTCAAGGCTACATACTATACTACACTAAACTATGCTATAGACTAGGCTTAAGCCTAGTTCAAATGTTGTTAGTGGCAACATTGTTATCGAATATTTACCCTGAAAACAAAAAAAAATTGAGTAACGAAGATTTTGCAAAGTTTTGGTTCAAGAAATGTTTTGAAGAAAAAATAGTGGTTCTTTTACAAAACACTTATAATCAATCAATTTTAATTATATGTTTTATGCTCTTTATAAGGAATTTCATCACTATCACTATCGTAGTCAATAACATTTTTCATTTTTAGACTGGCCTGTTGGTCTAGTGGTTAGTGGCCCTGACTGCTATGCCGGAGGTCGTGGGTTCAATTCCCACGCAGGACAAATGTTTGTGTGATGAGCACGATCATTTGTTCTGTGTCTGGGTGTAATTTATCTATAATATGTATGTATTTAGAAATATATATGTATGTTTATCAGTTTTCTAGTACTCATAACACAAGCTCCGCTTAGCTTGAGACTAGACGGCGTTGTGTGATAGTTGTGGAATATTATATTATTATTTGTGATCTATTGGAATAGATAGTGAAATTTCTAACTATTTATTTAATGCTGCTAGTTTTTGAGGGTATCTGAACAAGTGTCCTTTTTTGGAGTAGAGAAAACATTAAATAAATTCTCCCGTTCTGGACAGAGCGAGAGGGAGGCGATGATTTGAGCAGGAGAGAAATTATTTAAAGATTTCACTCCTTAAAAAGAAAAAAAGAAAGTAGTTGATTTACATTAGGATAATACCGATTTACTAGCACTTAATTTCCGTAATTAATTCAATGAAAAGGTAGATTTTCAGCGAATTTTTGAAATCAAATGAATGCATCATTAGACAAAATCTAGAATATAGTAAAAAAAACTCTTCAAAATACATCGCTGAGATAACAAAATGCAAACAAAACAACGCACAAAATTATTTCAGTATCTTAATAATAAAATAAAAACATATCTTCAATAAAATAAACGAAAATTTACAAAAGGCTGACTCAATAAACTTTTATACGAAATGAAATCACGTTTTCAGCCAAAAAGGGCAGATGGAGATAAAACATAATAATATTTAAACTAGAGAAAAAATATTAAAACGATATCAAATATGATACACTAGGGAGAAAAGATTTGCATCTCTAAACTTCGAAGCGAAGTAGACTTATCTTATCTTTTCATGATTTCTTATTTTTATGATATTTTATTTTATACTCTATACAGGCTGTAATGGAAATGCGCAGTCATAGTTTTATGTAATGTTAGCTGAATTGGCAAACGTTATTCTGCCATATAAATTATATCAAAGAAACAAGGGGGCGTGGTGGTAGGAGTGTAAAAAAAGAGGCCAAAACATATTCTCAGATAGGTCTGAGAATATGTTGTGGCCTCTTTTTTACAAGACCAATATTTATGATTTTTTAAAAGTAAATTATACTCTCCTCTAGAGTATAATTTACTTTAAAAAAATCATAAATATTGGTCTAGCTGTTTCGGTGGTGTTCGATAACAAACACTATGACACTGACACGAGATTTTATATATATTAGATATTATATATTATAATAACTTTATTTTTAACCGACTTCAAAAAAAAGGAGGAGGTTATCAATTCGGTTGTATTTTTTTTTTTTTTTTTTTATCATCATTATTTTTTTTTTTTTTTTTTTTTATTTTTGTTACCTCAGAACTCCGTCGTTTATGGACCGATTTGCAAAATTTTTTTTTCCCTTTATAGGATATGCTTCCAGATTGGTCCCATTTTTTTCAAAATCCAGTTCTGATGATGGAATCCATGAGGAATCGAGGGAACTCCTCAAAAATTATAGGCAACCCTATGGTAATTTTAGTATTTTCATTAAGAACTTAAGCATTTACAGTCAAAAAGTAACATTTGATGAAGTGGAACTGATGAAGAAGACCAGAAATGGTCAACGGAACTTCATACTCAAATAGATATCACATTGAAGATATAGTTAAGCGACTATGACAATACAAATAAATGAATGATTCTGAATAGTTACGTTGAAAATGGTATCATCGAAGTGATCTGATGATGATGATGGAGCCGGAAGGTAGGCACTGGAACTCCGTAATTAATCAATGTAACCTAGCCGTGTTTGGACTCATTAGAATTGTCATGAGATGCACTTTGGCTATAAGGTACTATCGAACTGATCTGATGATGGAGCCGGAAGGTAGGCACAGGAACTCCGTAATTAATCAATGTATCCTAGCCGTGTTTGGGCTTATTAGAATTGTCGTGAGATGCTCTTTGGCTATAAGGTACTATCGAACTGATCTGATGATGGAGCCGGAAGGAGGAAGGTAGGCACAGCAACTTTATAATAAAACAATGTAACCTAGCAGTATTTGGGTTAATTGGAATTGTCATTAGAAATAGGCACTCTGTTTATAAGTGTATCGCAACTAAAAAATGTGAAATAAAAACTTTTTAGAAAAAAAAAATAACCGACTTCACTAAAAAAAACACTAAAAGGATCAAAATAACTTTAATTTCGGAAGTCGGTGTTAAATAAGAAACAAACAATACCGAGAAACACCGACATCCGAAATTAAAGTTATTTTGATCCTTTTAGTGTTTTTTTTAGTGAAGTCGGTTATTTTTTTTTCTAAAAAGTTTTTATTTACATTTAAAAATACTAACTATAATCACAATAAAATAAAAAATATAATAATAAAAACCCTACACTAATTACAAATCATTGCCACCATACAGCGTGGCAATGCCGCCAGTTTTTTGGGCACATTCGACAGCGATGTGGAAGATTTTTTTGACGCCATATTTTAGTTTGATTTTAGTTAATTGTAATTAGTGTAGGGTTTTTATTATTATATTTTTTGTTTTATTGTAATTATTTTTAGTATTTTTATATTAGATTAGATGTATTGCTACTACCAATAGAAAATGATCAGCTTTCTTCAGGAAAGTCATAGAAGAAAAATGGGTTTTTCGTTCAAAGTTCTCTTATGTTGATCAAAATTTTTCTTGAAGTTTGTTAATTTATATGGGCAAAAACAGTATTTAAATGTGACTACCCATTTTGGTTGCACCCTGTCTAATAATATACATGTTGGTTTGTAATATTTTGTTTTATATAAAATACTTTAATATAAATTATTACAGAATAGTACATTTTGATACAAGTGCAGAAAGTTTGTCATTGCGACCGAGGCGGAATTCGACACGAGCCGTAGGCGAGTGTGTTATGGAGCCGAGGGCTGCAGTGACCAATTTGCACGTGTATCAAACGACTTTTTTCAATACACTTACAAAATGAATAAACGGGGGTTGACCGGCGACTCGTGAGGGTCGACGCGCGCCCAGCCTGATACGATAAATGTAATAACATTGTGGCGGGTTGTGCGAAAACGGTCTATTGCGTGCCTAAAAGCGGTGGGATAAGAGCGAGTATTCGAGTAAGTGTATTGAAAAATATATTGCATCCACTCCAAATTAATTGAGATTAGGGAAAGTGATTGATGGTCATAGTTCTCCTCAACATTAATAACTACTTAATTGATCTTTGGCCTAGTTGTGGTTATTAACGATCCTTCTTAAGTAATGAAACTAAAATATACACGAATACGAATGATACCTATCATAGTTTTCCCTCTATTTTATCCTGTTGATTAGAGTGACAGTTATAAAACACATATTGCATCATTTATGAGAGCTTACATCACATTTCATTGAACAGATATCAACACAAAAATTCCGATAAGTTGGATGTTATATAAAAATGTGTGAGATTTTGTGCCAGATCCACATGGCAGGCAATATCCGCCTCGTGCCAACACAAGCGCGCAAGGGTTAAGACTTTCTTATTAAATTAATGCGCTCCTTTTGAAAACAGATTATGTACGGAATTCTGATTCGACTCGCTTTTCATTTGTTTTTTGTTGGAATGCCTTTGTCGTTTGATCTTCGGGTATTTTACAAGAATAACCTTAAATTTATCTTGAATTTGTTTGAGATTTTTTTTAAAACGATTTCTTCCTTTCCCTTTTGTATTTTAAGGTTGGATATTGGATATAAATAATTTTATTTCTTCACTATCGGTGATGATTTAATAATGATGTCAGACAAAAATAACTTTTTTTTAGGAGGAAAATTATCCAATCACTTCTGTTGCTCTAGGGCGGAGCGTGAGAAGTACTACGCGACGTCGATGACTCGAGCTCGGTCTGGACCGTCACCGGACGGTCGGACGGCGAGATAATCATTGCTCGCCGTCCGCAAGCCCACGCCTACGGTAGCTTGAAATCGGGGTCGGGATCCCGGCGGCTGGGGCATGAGGGTCGTACCCTCGCGCGCGTGGGGTCGCCTCCTTCGCTAGCATTACTGCTTCGCAGAAGGAGGCGACCGCCTGCCATTCCTCCTCGCTCCGGACCATGGCCTGTACCAGGGCCCGGTGCGAGAGGTCGTTGCCGCCGATCGCCCTCACGAGGACACGGCGGTGCTCTGCCCAAGCGGGGCGTACCTCTATCGTATGCTCCACCGTGCCTCCGGGCGGTCCACACAATGGTGACACCCGGGCGTTTCTTCCGCACGAATCAGGTGCAGAACCTCCCCAACTTACCATGTCAGAAATTTAATTATAACTGGATGGCTGTTTATAAATAGACAATATGTAAAAAAAATCGTAACTATCGATTCTAAGTAATAATAATAATAATATTCCACAACTATCACACAACGCCGTCTAGTCCCAAGCTAAGCAGAGCTTGTGTTATGGGTACTAGACAACTGATAAACATACTTATATATTTCTAAATACACCCATAAATTACACCCAGACACAGAACAAATGATCGTGCTCATCACACAAACATTTGTCCTGGGTGGGAATCGAACCCACGACTTCCGGCATAGCAGTCAGGGCCACTAACCACTAGACCAACAGGCCAGTCTAAGTATCTATTTTAAGATGATAACATTATGATAAACAGGATATAACATAATATTTATATAGATTGATAGGCCGAGTTATCTTGTCAGTTGAAAAATCATACTACAATAACAAAAGATTTTCCTCATTAGCAACAGTCACAGTGTCATAAAAAACGACGATATTTTGATACAAAACAATCATAGCTAATGATGATTTAAGTTTGAATACTTTAAAACTTGTCATAGATTTAAGAAAAATTGTATTCACTGAATTTTTGTATATTTTCAATAATTAATATGGTAAATCAGGCATACATGCCCCAGACAAAGAGAACCCCGGGGCCCTGAAACGAAGACAAAGATGGAACAGGAGTGGGTTTTAGTCAATAAAAGTCTGACACGTCTTCCCGCCCCGCCCAAGGGCGGGAGATGTCATTAGATGATTTCCCACCTAAAAAAAAATGCCCCAGTCGGTAACGTGCCCCATTTGCAAAACTGAGACACGGTACGCATTTAAAATTTGGTGCTTATTAATTGATCTGGTTGGTTTATAAGTATGTCGGCGATGTAAACTATACAATGCAAGTTTAACTTAACTTTGTATCCTAGTTTAGTAATTTTAAATGGGTGTCTTAGTTTTGCAAGGACGTTACCGACTGGTTCACGTAATTTTATTTTTATTTTACTAAGTAGGAGCAACTAACAGTCAAAAACATCTTACAACTAATTCAATTTAAGACAAGTTTTGGCAATAATGCAACCCGCAACGTTGCCCACGGGTAGACAAAATGTATAACAGTACATGCAATTAGTAATAATATTATAGGGACAGTAAAAGAAGAGTTAAGATTACAGAAAAATTCTCAAGGGGAACACACAAGGACATTATTTGAACAAAGAGCTGCATATATGCCTGCCATGTTTTACCCTGTATTGTATTATTATTTATCATGCATTTGTATATCTCAGGACCCTGGGGTCCTGGACCTTTGGAAGGGGTACGAGGGGCCAAAGTCAAATCGTAGAGACCCTTTAGACAATTTTAATGGAACGTACGTGATACCAACTGACAAACATACCTGTACGCGCTATGCTAGTACACCTGAGGACAATTTGCTTTCATATCAATAACTCACTTCAATAAATGATTGAACACCCGAATTCTTGCAACCATTCTTCTTTTTTGTCCGTTCCTGCTCCCATTATTTGGGATCGTGTCTCCTCACAATTCTACGCTAGGAAAGTCTATCCTGGGTTATCGATTTTGGCAATTAGACTTTTTTGAGGTCTCTCTCAAATTCTTTCAACCATCATCATCATCATCTTCCTGCCCTTGTCCCGTGTTATTTGGGGTCGGCGCAACACGTTTTTTTCTTCCATTCTGCCCTGTCACTCGTCATGCTATCACTAACTTCCTTTTTTTTCATATCACTCTTCACACAATCCATCCATCTTTTCTTTTTTTTTTCTTTTTCTATCAATTTTTTTTTTAAACTTAAATAATTTGTTACTAGTTTTAATAAGAGATTTTTATTTAAAGTTTGCATTCAATTGATTTAATTGCTCATGACCCTGATTGATTTAAAATCAGGAACTGATTATTAAACTCCGCAGCTAGTTCCGTAGGCCTGCGGCAAGTTAATTAATTGAACTGCACTTAATCTACATACAAGTTATGTTATTTCCATCAACGTTAAGGCCGTGACATGGCCCAAAACGCGGTTTCTGTTGATTGCGCAGAAAAGAAAGAGATCATGACGATCTTTGCAAAATATGAAGCCTTATGTTGATTTATTTAAAAAAAAAATATTAATAAAGTTTAACCCAATACATTTCTGAATGAGATCATTGAGTAGGTAAAGATAAAAATATTGAAGATGACATAAAAATGAGGGTAATCTTTAATCGAATGTTGGGATCGTGGAACCGGGGTGTAATCAAAAACCGATCGCTGGGCGGAGGACATTTTTACCTGCCCGCTTCTTTCTCAGAAAATTCCGTACTTTTCCTTAGTATTATTGGTAATTCAAACAAAAATTTTGTACCTTTTTTTTTTTAGGTGGGAATATCATCCAATGACATCCTTCGTTCTTGGGCGGAGCGCGAGGGTGTGTCAGACTTTTACTGACTAAAAACAAAAACCCCACTCCTGTTCCTTCGTTGCCTTTTATACCCGGGCCGAGTCTTCTTTTCAGAAGCAGACCCTTGGCCCCAGTAGGCTTCAACCCTACTGCTGAGCCCCTACGGTTTGAAAATGTTGTATCTACCACTTTCAGTGATTAAATGTGACATTTTCCAATACAAACATACGTGACATAGATTTATATAGCGTATTATAATCAGCCTCATAATGTTCCCACTGCTGGGAATCAGGCCTCCTCTCTAAGAGAGGGAATGTATCGTAATCCACCACGCGGGCCCAGTGCGGTTTTGGTGGAATTCACATGGTCTTCAATTTTTTTGGCTCTAGGACATGCCGGTTTCCTCACGATGTTGTCCTTCAACGTTTTGAGCGCAATGGCTATGAAATAAATTACACAAAGTAATGCGCCTGGCTGGGTTTGAACCCGCGAACTACAATTCGTTACCACTGGGCCACCTCTGCTCTTAAAAATATGAAACATAATTATATATGTTGCAGTCAAAACTCTTAACCAGTCAAAAGTACTATTGACTAGCAAAATCAGTCAAAAGTACTTTTGACTGAACAGGTTGGTCAAAAGTGGTTTTGACTGAAAATTATTGGTTATTAGTACTTTTGACTGCAAATTTGCGGTTAAAAGTACTTTTGACTGACGCTCTTCGTCAAAAGTAGTTTTAACTGCAATAAAGCATCAGTCAAAAGCACTATTAACTCTACTGTTTACTGTACTGTAATGGTGTTTTCTTTTCATCAAATTTCACGTCTTCCACATCCATTGCAAACTTTTAAAATTTTTATTTTATCATCACATTGAAATGACTATCTTTCATATCTTCTATCGCTAAAATTCTTTGCAAAAAGCGTTCTTTCTTTTCGTAGTCACTCATTGTTTTTCTAATATCAGCACGTTCTCCACTAATAATGAGTAATATAAAAGTTTTTAAGTGCGTTTGTCGTTTTTTTTTTATCGACAACCTTAACTTTTTAAGAGTTTTGACATATACGACCAGTCAAAACCACTTAGTCAAAAGTACTTTTAACCAGCTCCATTGGGCAAAAGTAATTTTAACTGTTATTTTAGTCAAAAGTATTATTGACTAAAGCATACGGTCAAAAGTACTTTTGACTGATTTTTCTAGTCAATAGTACTTTTGACTGGTTAAGAGTTTTGACTGCAACATATATATATAATTCTTAGAAATATGTATTTATTCCAAAAGGAACAGCGCAATGGCTAATTTAATATTCAATGATCACAAGACGTGAAAATCAAAAAGCAATACTCGAGTTTATTCTGTTATTTATTTTAATGGATGCGCTGCGATTTTATTTTGTATGTTGTGAGTGTTGTTAGGTCATAGCTTCCAAACCAACCAGACGCATTCATCATCAACATCATCATATCAGCCGAAAGATGTCCACTGCTGGACATAGGTCTCCCCCAAGTGTAGCCACAACGACCAGTACTGTGCGTTTCGTGTTCATCGGATTTCCGCGAATCTCACCGGTCCATCTTATGTATGGGCGGTCTCCGAACACTACGTTTTTCCGTACGCGGTCGCTACTCCAGAACCTTTCGGCCCTATCGACCATCTGTTCTGCTTAAGTTTAGTCTGGGCTACGTCGGTAACTTTGGCTCTTCTGCGGATATCTTCATTTCTTTGTTCTGCGAATCATTTCAGGAACATTACTATTTTTTTTTCATCACCACTGATCTCAAACGGTGCCAGTTTCCTCACGATGTACATCGTGCGAGAAACCTGCATGTCCTATAACAAAATAATACAAATAATACATAAAATTCACCGCACCGCATTAGTTCCGTGTGGTGGAATACTACCCATTTTTTCTCTGAAAGAGGAGGCCTGGGTCCCAGCAGTGGGATCATGAGGAGGCTGATCATCATTATTAATGTTGCTCTACATTTAACCACAAAAAAATATTTCAGGTATTTATATGTGCTGGTTTCATTGTAATAATAATAAATAAATGAGATTTATTTTGCAAATAAATATCATTTCAATTATCAATTATATAATAATAATAATATTCTACAACTATCACGCAATGCTGTCTAGTCCCAAGCTAAGCAGAGCTTATTTTATGAGTACTAGACAACTGATAAACATACTTATATATTCCTAAATACATACTATTATAGATAAATTACACCCAGTTACAGAACAAATTATCGTGCTCATCACACAAACATTTGTCCTGGGTGGGAATCGAACGCACGACCTCCAGCATAGCACTCAGGGCCACTAACTACTAAACCAACAGGCCAGTCAGCGATATTGCTAGTTTGGGACCTTGGCACCATTCGTGCAGAAAATAAGCACCCACCCGTAAACCTAACTACTAAAACTGATTGCAGAACTAAATTTTATAAAAAATAATCATTAAAAAGTATAAAATATTACAAAAAAAAACCTATGAAGTAGAAAAAGAAAGTTATTATCAAAAAAGTGCCCAAACCCAGACCATCCCTCCCCGAACATCGGCGATCCAATCAAAATAGACCACGTATCGTTTCAATCTAAACATAAAATTAAGGAGGAAAAATTGCTTACACAAGAGAAAGTTCTCCTTTACGAAATATATCAGGAGGACATCTGCACTCTTTCGTCCAATCCGTAATAAAAGTGGATAGCGGTCATAAATTTTGAGTCGAAGACGTCCCAATACCACAGGGGCCGCGAGCCAGCAACCAATCCTCGGGGGCAATCAAATTGTGATCAGTACCGCATGAGAAGAATTTTTATGCGCACCCTTGGAAAGCCTTAAATCCAAGCCTATGAATACGGGACGATGTTCTAAGTTATTTGTTTTGATTGAATAAGTGATAAAATTTTACGTATCAATAGGGCCACCTAATTTTAGTTTTATGGGTTTTGTCTAGAACCAGAGAAGTTTTTTGTCTAAGATATGTCAGCTTTGTACGCCTAACTTTTATTTATACCTACTAAATTCTTAAAAAGAAATTAGATTTTTTTTTTCATCGTGTAGAATTTAATCAACTTTTAAGGCCATCTCTAATTCAATAAAAACAGGACTGGCTTTTACCTCGGTCAGAGATTAAGCATTGCCATACAACGTGGCAATGCCGCCAGCCTTTTGGGCACACTTCCAGTTGACAGCGACGCGGAGGAGTTCTAAGACGCCATATTTTAGCCAGTAGTTTTTGCCTTTAGTATAAAATAGTTATAATTAGTTAAAAATAAGACTATTTTTTTTTCTAAAATCTGTTGTTCAGTATTCAACGTTAGGTTTTTTATCAATAGTAAACATTTATTCCAATGATATAAATGCGAAAGTAACTTTCTATGTCTATCTGTTTGTTACGCATAAACGGCTAAATCGATTTGATATATTCGGTATAGAGACAAACTAGTTTTTATCAAGGATGTACATTATTTTAGATAATTTCCGTCATTTATACGGGCGAAGCCGCTGGCAGAAGTTAGTATATTGATGTTTTTTTTTTTGGGCACACTTCCAGTTGACAGCGACGCGGAGGAGTTCTAAGACGCCATATTTTAGCCAGTAGTTTTTGCCTTTAGTATAAAATTGGGAATCAAACGAGCTTACCTGTTAAGCGAAGTCTTGATTCTAATTTTATGAGCGCCGAAACTGAAATGCAATTCTATTATTGTTCACATAATGTAGTAATATTTTCATTACGGGTTAAAGGATTCGCAAGTTTAGATATATATAAAAAAATACAATCAATGTATCCTGGCAACACCATCGCGTCTAGATGTCACTTACTTTAGAGATTATAGGACAAGGAACAAGCTGTCTTTTGGACAGACTTGTTACCGCATACTTACATTCACTATTTCCCTGTAAGGATAACTGTGAGTTAGGTAGGTTAATTATTGCAGCTTTGGGGCTATTAACTAGTGGTGGGTGGGTGATTGCATTTCAGTTTCGGCGCTCATAAAATTAGAATCAAGACTTCGCTTAACAGGTAAGCTCGTTTGATTCCCAATTTTACTTCGCGCCGAAACTGAAATGCAATTCTATTATTGTTCACATAATGTAGATGTTTAGAGTTTGCTGCAATAATTAATTGTTACGCTATTGTTAGTACTGGTACTATCAACTCAAGTGCGGTTTCTTTTTATAGTAAGATATGAGTTGATTTCAGTTTTCCCTAAGGTTTTTTTGTCGCTACAGTCATACGTTCTTGCTGGGAGTGTCCCAAGGTGTTGACTAGACTATCCGTTCATTTTTTTAAAGTATTGTGTGACAAGTATTCTCGTATTGTAAAAATATATTTGATTCATTGATAAATGAAAGAAGAAGCATGTTATCTTCAACAGGGGCAGTTATAATACCACGGTGTGAGACGTGTATTGTAATTAATTGGATTATTCTTAATGAAAGTCACTTATGACTTACTAGCTTATTTTAGAAATATTATATCATTACTCTCAGTATATTTTAGTACTTACTTGGTTATTTGTACATCATCGTTATATGTACCTAGCCAGGGGCGCCGATTATGAGAAATAAACAGTGGGTGCCGAGCACCCCTGAGAATAGACATCAAGAAACAGATAAGTAATCGCCTTTTAGGTTACGGTTACATTATAATATTTCTTGATACTAAAAACTAGTTTCATTTTTATAAAATGATTTCATTTTATATTTTTATCGAACATAATTAGTAATTAGGTACGCAGTATGTAAGTAGGACATTTATTTATTTGTCGGTTGATCAGTGTGCATTTTTCTTCTCACACTTCGCCACTTTTTCGAGTCCATCAAATGAGCATGAGCACCCATGGGGTTTTCTAAAAGCCAGCGCCCCTGTACCTAGCCGTTGATGTCGCTATATTACAAGGTCATTATTACTAAATGTAATCAGACAAAAAGTTACTTTGGTTTTATAGTACTGCTGTTCCCACTTAACACAAAGACAATTTGTTGAAATCTATTGAAGTAGAATAATCTCATTAGTTGTTTTTATCATACCATAGTGATGTTTTAAATGTCACTGGGGGTAATGTAATTACATTACATGCATCATATAATTAGCCTTGCATTAGGCAATGCAATTAGGTACATGCATTATATATTATCACATTCATCATTTTCGTTTCAAACGATAAGTATCTATTCACATCTAAGTTATATTTGTGTTGACATTGTAGGTGACTGGTATGGAAGTCTAGCTTATCGATTTTATTATTATTATTCCGTTTGTTCATTTAACATAACATATAAATTATATTTTATTATATTAAATTATTATTATTATTAATATTATTATTATTATTACAATTTTTTTTTTTTTTTTTTTTTTTTTCTGCATGATACAGCTAGTATACTAACGTTTATTTCAGCATGTATGTGTATACTTGTATATACCTGTATGTATATGCATATGGGTCTATCTAAATATATGTAAATACAATTATTTTATACTTATGAAGACCATTTTATGTCATTTTTTTGTGCCTCCCGAAATGGAAGTTAATGCGATTGTCTTCCTCTGTCATCACAGTAGTATTTTTGTGTCACAGTTTATGTTATATGTAACGAGAAACTTTGTTTCTTGAGGGAGGGGTTTATGTCATGTCGATGGAATGAACTTCCTGCTAGGGGGAACCTAGAGAGGTTGTATGGTCACTGACTTTTCACGAGGACCTGTTGCACTAGTTGGTTCCCAGCATACACCCCCCCCCCCCTTTTTGTTTCAATGCAATTTTACTTTTGTATTGGTAAGTTAAGTACTTATAGTTTTGATGATACTAGTAATTCAAATGGGGTAATTCATTGCCTCAATTAAGTAAGTGTATTTTGAACATTCAGTCCCACTTAGCTATTTTAGAGAATAAAGAGGAGATAAGATATGTTTATTCTACCTGGATAAACATGAAATAAATTTAAAAGTATCAGCCAAAGAAAAGACTAGTTTTACTGTAGGTCATGTGTGGACCGGGTTTTAGCTGCACCGTAGACAAAGTTGTCTATTGCATTTCTGACACTGTTTGACAGTGACAACCTAACAAAGTAGAGAGAAGCCATAATTTCACCATATGACTTATAGGATACATATAGGCTTATAGGCATGATATTAAACTGTGTTCAGCAAACCATCCCTGTTCCAAAATTGGTGGGTATGCCATGCATGTTTTGGGAATGTCTGAATGATCTAACATAAAATCTAACATTACATTTCTTTACCAAGTGGTAGATAGTTGTCTACTTTTATGTTAAATTTTTAAGTTCAGGAGTCATGTATACTGCAAAGTAATTTTTCTATTAAGCGCAGTGAGATTTTTTGATTGTCATAGAAGTGAGTCCTTTGTGAAACAAGTTGCTTTGGTGCACACTTTTTGTGTCCCGTGGCATGAGAGCTCTTATGTGCCAAATGCATCAGAAGTAATGTTTCCATGACAAGGCCAGTTGTCTAGTCATGGGAAGCTTGTTCCTAGGTATTCCCTATAATAAGGCAATTTCCCTCCATACAATATTTGCTTTGAACACAGAAAATATTGTCAATATAAGACAATTGCTACTGGAAATGTTATACCAGTGCAGATCAAATTAAATCTGAATCTTGTTATTTCTGTTTTGTTACAACAAAGATTTCCCTGTTTATTCATTTATTAGGAGCACCAACCAGGTAAGTTTTTACAAAAGATTTGAATTTAGGTTTAGTTCTGTGCAATTATGTCAATAGCAGGCGTACACGGTTTGTGTAATTTGACATTCATTTATATTGAATTTTTAGTTTATTGAGTGATTTAGACATTAAGTACGAGTAAGGTAGATACCTCATACCATTTTGTTCTAACAACTATTTACAAATATATCAGCACATATTTCATTATTTAGATGTTGTATATCATTATAAGTTTATTGCTGACTTACTCCCTTGGGGTGATTATAAGTAAGTAGGGCTGGTGGTTTTGCCCGTCAATATTATTCCCTTCTGCTTTCAACAGTGAGAAGTTACTTCTTCTTAAAATCAATGGTAGCTTCCTCAAACCGCTCAGCCCAGCGGGTGGCCACACCAATTGTGGCATTGGTGTCATACATCAAGTATTCCAAGGTGCTGGTGCACGGGTTCTTCGAGCCTGTGAGGAGTTCCTGTAATTCTGGTATTGAAACTTTAGAACCTTATAATTTTATTCAGGACTGCTGGTATCAGCAGAGGACTTAACCTGCGATTTCCTTAGGTTTTGGTTCCTTAAAAGTTAGCTTACATGCTCTTTGAGCAAGGTTTTTACTATAAGCTTAAATACTGAGGATGTGGAATGATATGCTGTACCTATGAATTTAATCCGTTTAAATTATATCAAGATTTTCCATAGATATTATTACATGGAGTCATATCATAATCAACACTTACTGATATTTGTTGCTATAAGTGAACATATCATTTGTAAATTGTTGATGAAGTATTCATGTCACTTAGTGCTTAGATATATATCATTGTGAACATCTCGTGTTCCATGGTTTGTTTTTGTTTTTTATTATTTTGAATATATTGCAGGTCAGTGTACAACATAACCATATGGAAATAATAATATTTCTATTGAATAGGTCTTTACTATCTAACTCAGCAAAAAATAGGTTTGATAATCGGCCACCGTTATGCTCGCACTATGGCAGTATTTTCCACCAGCATTGTAGCCGGTGAGGGTGTCAATAATTCTGCCTTGCCTTCTCCCATGGTTTTGGGTTGGCTTCTAGTCCAACAACTGGACACAGGTGGGTATCTACCGGCAATCCGGCTAGATATTTATGGCTTGGCTTGGCTCTTGGCTTATGAAAGTTTGGAATATCTCGTATTCTTTAGCATTACTTTGGAAAGTTTATAATTTACATATTAGGCAGTATAACTTGCCACCTTATGGTGGTTTGGAATATCTCGTATTCACTAAAGGAGTTTGAATGTTTTGTAGCGATCTACACATAGGTGGTGTACTGTTTTTACACGAATTAATAATACACAGATGGGCAGTATGAACTTGGCCTTCTCGTGACCTTTATAGGCACTGATAAAGTGGAGCACGTCGAACTTAGTCTTTTTGCCATTTTTGTTCTTTGGATTATAAATGAATGGGACTCACCTGCTATAACAGATGCATACCAGATTAGCAACGTAGAGTAACGAAGCCAAGAGTATCGCGTACTAGTCTGGTAGCTTACAATCAGTTGGCGCGTAAAAATTAACGTCGCCAATGGTATCTCGTACCCTGATTGAAGATTGAATAAGGCCTCGACTCGCGAGTCCGAAAAACAGCATTCGCTATGATCACTTAGTGCCTCCGCCATTGCCCGATGAGGATCGCGTCCTCGATGACAGGTTTCAGGGGCCTTTTCAGACTAGCAACGTAGAATAAGCCGCTAAGAGCATCACGTACCAGTCTGGCAGCTTCCAATCAGTTAGCGTGCAAAAACAACTTCGCTAATGGTATCTCGTACCCTGATTGAAGATTGAGCAAGGTTTCGACTTGTAAGTCTGAGATGCAGTACTCGCTATGATCACTTAGTGCTTTGGCTTTTGCTGGATATCGGTTCTTCATCCTGTGTGATTGTAGATTCAAGGCTTAAATTCGACACTGAAATTCGTTATTGCACAATACACTTTATAGGTTATCACTTGAAATTTTGTTATTTTGCTAAAGAAGGAACTATTTCATGTATTATAAATGAATAATAAGATGTATCACTTGGGATTTTGTTAAATTGCTAAAAAAATACTATTCCATGTATCTTAAATGAATAATTAGATAGGATAAAGTTTTTTCCATGCGAAACTTTTACCGCAAAAAAAATAAGTGACATCTAGACGCGATGGTGTTGCCAGGATACATTGATTGTATTTTTTTATATATATCTAAACTTGCGAATCCTTTAACCCGTAATGAAAATATTACTACATTATGTGAACAATAATAGAATTGCATTTCAGTTTCGGCGCGAAGTAAAATAGTTATAATTAGTTAAAAATAAGACTATTTTTTTTTCTAAAATCTGTTGTTGAGTATTCAACGTTAGGTTTTTTATCAATAGTAAACATTTATTCCAATGATATAAATGCGAAAGTAACTTTCTATGTCTATCTGTTTGTTACGCATAAACGGCTAAATCGATTTGATATATTCGGTATAGAGACAAACTAGTTTTTATCAAGGATGTACATTATTTTAGATAATTTCCGTCATTTATACGGGCGAAGCCGCTGGCAGAAGTTAGTATATTGATGTTTTTTTTTTTGTGGGAAATCATGTCATTACATGATTTTCCCGTCTTGAGCGGAGCGCGAGGGCGTGTCAGACTTTTATTGACTAAAACTCACTCCTGTTCCTTCTTTACCTTCATTTCAGGGCCCCGCCGGGGTTCTCTTTCGCACAACCCATGCCCCCAGTAGGCTTCGACCCTGCTGGGCCCTGACGGTTTGCTGACATCTCTTTGAGGCGCGCGTGGTATACTACGCGCCGTCGACGACCTGAGCTCAGTCCGGACGGTTACCGGACGGCCGGACGGCGAGTTACCCATTGCTCGCCAACCGCCACCAACAAGCTCACGCCTATGGTAGCTGAAAATTGAGGTCGGGATTCCGGTGGCTAGGGCGTGAGGGCCGTTCCCTCACACGTGCGGCCGCCTCCTTTACTAGCATTACTGCTTCGCAGAAGGAGGCGACGGCGACGGCCATTCTTCCTCGCTCCGGATCATGGCCTGTACCCGGGCCCGGCGCGAGAGCTTGTTGCCGCCGATCGCCCCCACGAGGACTCGTCGGTGCTCAGCCCAAGCGGGGCATACCTCTACCGTATGTTCCACCGTGTTCTCCGGGCCGTCCACACAATGGACCGGGCGTTTATTCCGTACGAATCCGGTGTAGGAACCTTCCAAATTTACCATGTCTGGTGAGGACCTGTGTCATGCGAAAGGTGAGGACGCCGTGGCGTCTTTCCAGCCACTCCTCAAAGAGGGGACTTACTGCCATAATTATGGCGTGCTCAATATTGATAATTATGCTAGAAACTCGAAGAAGATACTTTATTTTAATTTTCTGGGTACCTAATTTTAGGACGCACGCCATTTAAAAAAATATCCCATTATGTTTAGTTTCAGGCTTTATCTTGACTATTTATTATTGACATTACCAAGAACTTGGTTGTTTTTGAAACATGTTTTAAAAAAAATCTCGATATAAATGATCGTAGAACTTAGATCTATAAAAAACCGCACGTACCAGTCAGCCAAAATACATAGATAGATAATGTTCCGAATCTTAATGCAAATATTGGCTGTTTTAGATTTTAAAAGTATAACTCTGTGATTTTGATAACTGCTGATATCAAAACCGCATTATCTTAGAAAAAAGTTGGTGTTTTCTTGAGCTGGGAAATCATCTTATGACTTTTCCTGATCTTGGGCGGAGTGGAAGGTCATATCAGACTATTACTGACTAAACCCACACCTTTCTGCCTTCAGTTGTCCTTTGCGTTCTAGGACCAGCAGTCTTCTTTTTAGAAGTTTTCTTATGACCCTAGTCCAGTAGGCAGACTAGGATATTAATATCTTAAAAAGAAGCGTACATATGGAAAATCATGTGAATGTCTCTGATAGAGAATATCCTGTTGCATTGAGTCCACCTATGTACCACTACTTTACATAATGTTTAAATAAATAAAAACCGGGCAAGTGCGAGTCGGACTCGCGCACTGAGGGTTCCGTACAAACGTACAGCCAAAAAAAAAATCTTGTAACATAACAACAAATTTACTGTTATCAGCTTCAAGAAACCACAGACCTGAGTATCTGATTTTAATTTAAAATCGATACCTAAACTCGTTCCCGAGATAAAGGGTCTTGACAGACAGACAGACAAACGGACGGACAACGAAGTGATCCTATAAAGGTTCCGTTTTTTACCTTTTGAGGTACGGAATCCTAAAAACAGGTTTTGTACACGCGTCTACACGTGCTACTAGTTTCAATGATAGTCAATGTTAGTCAATGACAAGTTATTAAAAATCATACTTTATTTTATTGAGAACTAAAATTTAAATAAAAAAACTGTACATTTGACTACGTACACATGATTGCCTTGCACATGAATACTCGGTTAAACCAGAGAGCGAGAAAAAAAATACCATCGAACTGTGAACCAAAAGACGACTGTTTACGAGTAGGTACCTATTATTATCGACACAATAAATTCAACAAATAATTTATTACTGTCTATTCGCCATCAATTAACAAAATTAGCCTTCTAACAATGGTCTAATTGACCAATTACTCCAATTTCAATTGCGGGAACCTCGAATAGATCTCAATTCAAACACCTTTTCCATTTTGGTTGTAATTTAACATCATTTTTGATGTTCTCATTTAGTACCTACAATAATTTCGGTAGGAGATAGCGGCTTTCGGTTTAATCAGTTGGGATTTGGTACTCTAATTGAAAGGACTCTGTGTCTCGCGGCACGACTATGAATTTGAATAACGTTTTAGAATTTCATTTTTGGAATTGTCTATTTTAATGTATGAATTATGGAACGATGGTACTAAGGACAGTTTTGGCGTAAAAATTAAACTATGAATGGTGATTTTTTTTGACGTGATAAAAACGTTGCCCGTCATTATTAATTACTCCTGTATCGTAGGTGTGTTTAATAACGGATCATCATCATCATCATCATCGTTTCAGCCGAAAGACGTCCACTGTTGGACATAGGCCTCCCCTAAGCATCGCCAGAACGATTGATCCTGTGCGTCCCGCATCCACCGCATTCCAGGTCGTCGGTCCAACTTGTGGGAGGCCTTCCAACGCTGCCTTTTCCGGTGCGCGATCGCCACTCTAGAACCTTTCGGCCTCATCGACCATCCGTTCTACGAGCAATGTGCCCTGCCCACTGCCACTTTAGTTTGGCGATTCTTTGGGCTATGTCAGCGACCAGACAGGTAATTTTTAAAAAACAGAACATTTTTAAAAACAGTCAATTCTCATAAATAATCTAGACCCGAAGAAAACTAACAGTAGGCCATACGAGTAATTTGTCCTGTGCGTATATTAATTCCACAATCAACTCGATATCTACTTCCATATTTTTTTTTTAGGTGGGAAATAATCCAATAATTTCTCCCACTCTAGGGCAGAGTGGGAGGGTGTGTCAGACTTTCACTGACTAAAACCCATTCTTAAGTTCCTTCTTTGCCTTGCCTTCCAGGGCCCCGGGATTTCGCATGGCCCTACATACATACAATTATATTCTAGTAAAGAATTTAGTTAAGTAAAACTTTAACATATTCTTCCTACTTTTAATAGAAAAAGACTGACCTGTTGGTCTAGTGGTTAGTGGCCCTGACTGCTATGCCGGTGGTCGTCGGTTCGATTCCCACCCAGGATAAATGTTTGTGTGATGAGCACGACCATTTGTTCTGTGTCTGGGTGTAATTTATCTATAATATGTATGTTTTTAGAAATATATAAGTATGTTTATCAGTTGTCTAGTACTCATAACACAAGCTCTGCTTAGCTTGAGACTAGACGGCGTTGTGTGATAGTTGAGGAATCGGGGGGCACGGCAGTGCCAAGTGCCAAGGCGAGCGCGAAGAAAACACTGTCGTACCATCCTTTACTGGTACCATTTCGCCGCATTTTCAGACCCCTATTTGAGAACCTCTGGATAAGACCAGAACACAGAAATTTTCGTCATCTAGTAAGCTATAATCCCACCAAAAACATTTTGTAAAAAACTAGCCAAGTCTCGATGGAGCTGCTTGTTTATCTCTAAAAAGTAATGAAATCTTTACAAAGTCGTGCCAAGTCTAAGGTACCTTAATGCGATTTCTTTATTATTATTATAGTTAATGTTGTGTGACTTGGCCGTTGAACAATACGTTTTCCAAGTGGCAATTTTCCATCGTCAATGGGTAGCGGTTCTGGCAACAGATTGGTGCAAAGGTGTCATGGAGCACCTGGTTTTGTACCCTTGTATACCCTTTTTTTTAGAGATAAACAAGCAGCTCCATCGAGACTTGGCTAGTTTTTTACAGAATGTTTTTGGTGGGATATAACATATTTATATTAATAAAAATAAAAATATCAGCCAAATAGCCAGCAGTTAATACAAAAAATATTTAAAGAAAAACAAAAAACCCGACTGCGTCGAAACTAATTTTAAAAAATACGTAAAAAAATTAACTTAAATAAAAACTAAAAAGAAACAAACAAGCCCAGTAGTTTAGAATTCTGTTATGTAATACTAAATAACTACACAATTTAAATAGTTTTATAATCGATACACACATAAAACAAATCATAAATTCTAATGCAGAACAGACCGACTCACAGTCGGGGCCCATTCAAATTTTACCAATCAAATCTTCCCAAGGGGCCCCGACTGTGAGTCGTTCTGTTCTGCATTAGAATGTATGATTTGTTTTATGTGTGTATCGATTATAAAACTATTTAAATTGTGTAGTTATTTAGTATTACATAACAGAATTCTAAACTACTGGGCTTGTTTGTTTCTTTTTAGTTTTTATTTAAGTTATTTTTTTTACGTATTTTTTAAAATTAGTTTCGACGCAGTCGGGTTTTTTGTTTTTCTTTAAATATTTTTATTTTATTTTATACTTTTTAGTTACGATTCATTGACTTCGTTATACGATGGTAAATTTCGCAATCTAGTCATTTCATTGAGGGAGTTAATATCGTGGGGATTATTAAGTAACTTGCGGTGGTCTAAACTACTGATGATTAGTCCCTCTAGAGACCTAACTCGGCTCAAAGCTACATATGCTTGACCTTTAGCAAAAATGCGTGAACTTAAGTCAACCACAGCTCGGTCCAAAAGTCCAAAGTAGTTCCTTGGAGCTTGTGTACAGTTACACCCCAGCACAATATCAATGGCAACATTTTTCGCTCTATTTTACCCTGTCCGCGAAGTGCATCGAATTCTGTCGTCGATGGTTCGATTCTGACTCCTACTCCAGGAACATTGTTTTTAATTGCTTTGTCGTCAAATTCTATATAAACAGCTTGTGGCAATTCTCCGGGTTCCAATTGGTCCGTCCGAAGAGCTGGCCACTCAATTGTCCTTATAACACCCATTGCTCCGTTAACAAGACCATGGGTAGATAACATTCAAATTTATTCGTAACATAACTCGTGATCCTAAACCGATTGTTAAATATTTAACGATTCCTCCAGTTTTGTTAGGATCATCAGAAACATATACCTACATCTTTCGGTTTTTGACCATATGTTTTCGATTCTACTGATATATCAACTGCATGTAATTTATACAACCTAGTAGTTTTTGCCAATATAGTTGTCATCTTTTGCTTATGTTCATCGACCTGTCTAGTAGATGGGAAAACTCGAATGATTTGATTTACAAACGTGCATCAAATGAACAACGCCATCTATCGAGTTTGGTGGTAAACATTTTTTTACCAAAAATATTTGTTCTTCATGCTTTTTCACAATACAATGCTTGGTGACCTCAGTAGAGCTTCCGAAAGAGTGGGACTTAAAATGAACATGGACAAAACCAAAGTCATGGTAAACAGCCATGTAGCACCCACTCCTATCAAGGTCGGGGACTCTACACTCGAAGTTGTAGACGACTACGTTTACCTGGGACAGACGGTCCAGTTGGGAAGGTCTAACTTCGAGAAAGAGATCAATCGTCGAATCCGACTCGGCTGGGCAGCGTTCGGGAAGCTGCGCGGTGTCTTCTCGTCCAATATACCACAGTGTCTCAAGACGAAAGTCTATGACCAGTGCGTGTTGCCAGTGATGACATATGGCTCCGAAACGTGGTCGCTTACAATGGCCTCATTAGAAGGCTTAAAGTCACCCAAAGGGCAATGGAGAGGGCTATATCGAATCAGGAATGAGGATATCCGCAGGAGAACCAAGGTTGCCGACATAGCACGAAGAATCGCCAAACTAAAGTGGCAATGGGCAGGGCACATTGCTCGCAGAACAGATGGCCGTTGGGGCCGAAAGGTTCTGGAATGGCAACCACGTACCGGAAGACGTAGCGTTGGAAGGCCTCCTACAAGGTGGACCGATGACTTGGTAACGGTTGCGGGGGTCCGATGGGTCCGACCGTTCGCTGTGGCGACGCTTGGGGGAGGCCTATGTCCAGCAGTGGACGTCTTTCGGCTGAAATGATGATGATGATGATGCTTTTTCACTGTTTTTTTTTATTTGTGTATCGTTTATACTTGAAATGAAAACTTAAATCAATAAGTAAGAAAATTAGCGAGAATGATTGTTTTGTTAAACAACTTTAAATCGTTATAGATCCAAAACTATTATTTAAAATGAAAAATGATAAAAGGAACCTAAAGATGATTTTAAAATACCTATTCAACGACACCCCACTTGACATAGTTCATCGACTTTTTTTTTATTCATTTTGACAATATGGCGTCTGGTTGTAGCTGTGGTGAATTTTGATTACTGTCATGTCTTTAGTGACACTCGCAAGGTTAAGACGAATCGATTGACGTAAGAATTATCAAAATCGGCCGACTCATTTGGTCTCTAGAATGCCACATAGAAAAAAACATACATACATACATACATAGACTGATAAACACATTACCCTCCTTTGCATCGCGCAGTCGGGTAAAAAGGTAAGGTGGACCGACGACCTGATGGGAGTCGCCGGAATGCGGTGGATGCGAGACGCATAGAATCGGTCATTGTGGAGACGCTTGGGGGAGGCTATGTCCAACGGTGGACGTCTTTCGGCTGAAATGATGATGATGATGAATACAAAAAAATACAACAAAATATGAAACTATAAAAGTGACCAAAACGTACAAAACTCCGATCAGTAACGTGTACGTCCCGAACGTTTACCGAAGCTGTCAAAATATTTGTATCGTAAGCGTTTGCAAACTAGAAAAACATTTAATAGTTCTGTAGGGAAATACACTGGGAAGCGAAATGAAATAGCGAAACAAGGAAAACTGTATCACAAGGTAATACAGCGACTGAACAAAATGGTAACAATAAAACACTTTGTTTGGTTATAAAATGAAACGACACGGGAGAATGCCCCCGGCATGGTTCGTTTTAAAATTGTAGAAAATTTTAAAATTTCCTTTTCTCTGATTGTAGTTTATTATACTTATATTTTTGGGACCTATTTATGACTTAAATTGCGTTACACCGGGACATGTGCTTGTTTAAATTAGAATATATGTTTGTAGCTTGGTTGCTGGTTGCTAGGTTGTTGGTAGTAACTGCAGTTGGAAAATTATAAAGCTGATTATCACACGTACATCGAATGATTGTAACAATTAGCCTGCAGTGATCTTCCCGTTAAACTAGTGCGTATCATCATCAACGATTGCATCACTGCTTGACTGTGATCCCATCTGATGGTAAGCAGTAGTTTATATGGTTGTAAAAAAAAAAAATTGATGGAGGAAAACTTTCTTAAAAAAATTGAGAAATTGAGATTCATGATCTGAAATGTAAACAAAATTTTACTTAAAAAAAAACAGCACTTATTAACTAAAAGAAGGGTGGTAGCATTAGTTCGCCAACTGTGTCGGTAATCAGTAGATAGTAACTCAAAGTTAGTCTGTTCTGTTAGTCTGAACCGTCATCCTTCGTCGCGTGCCGACGTAATCCGATTCTGTGGCGACGCCGCCGCCCGGATTACTCGTAGTATTATTTCGTAGGATAAAATACGAACTAAGTAGGTACTCATTTTTTGTTGGATTAGGTTAGTTTTACGTTTTTTTTCTAGCCGGGGATCATGGATGGCGTATCAGCTCCCACGATCCCCGGTCCAAGTGTGGGAGGGAACACCGAGGTGGTTTTTAGTCAGTAAGAGTCTGACAGACCCCTTCGCTTGCCCCAGGCGAAGGACATCCATGAGGATTTTCCACCTCGGCAACAAAAAAAAAAAAAGGTTAGTTTACAGGGTTGGATAAAGTTTTTTATGAACTGGAAGCCGATGAACGGCGTGTATCCACCCTTAAGTTGTTGAAACCTCTACAGTCCGGACCAAGCGTTTCGCCTCGTCGTTTATACCGCGTACATCGAGGGACTGGAATAATTTGCCTGCTGCGGTTTTCCCGTCCGATTATAATTTGGGTGTCTTCAAGGCTAGAGTGAATAGGCTCTCAATAAATTAGTGCGCCTCACCATCAACGATTGCATTACTACTTACCATCAATCATGTAGGATTGCAGTCAAACACTAGTTTATATATAAAATAGGTTTTTCTATACAAACTTTGGACCCCCGTTTCATCCCCTTAGAGGGGGTGAATTTTGGAAAATCCTCTCTGAGTGCTCGCCTACGTCACAAAAGGAAGCCTTGTGCAGAATTTCATGTTCCTAGTCATAGTAGTTTCTTCGGCTGTGCGTTGATATGTCAGTCAGTCAGTTGCTCCTTTTATATATATAGATAAATTCTCGTTATGTTATGAAAAATCGTTTTGTATACGATAAATCATATCCAAATTCATTTAGTTTCCAACATAACCGTGTCTTATTTAGAAAAAAAAAATATTCACAATTTCATGTGATATTTTAAGTTAGTTCAATTTTCCTGTGACATATTATACAAGAGTTCTTACTCATCCATCCCAGTTTAACCATGAAGCAGGGTGGCTTCTCCACGTTAATTGAAACGAATCCGAATCCTTCGAATCAATAGTTGGGTTCCATCCATTCCACCGGATTCTTGGAACTCAGTTGGGCAAATGTTTTGCGAACTTTAATGACTTATTGGTTTTCATTGTTACTTTCTGCGGGCAATTAACAGAGAATGCATCAAATCGATTTTGTTGAAGTCTTAGAGCTAGCGCGCACTGTGGACTTTTTGTTTACTGTCACCGCACCGTGCTTATGAACCTAACATGTGGTGTGCTCACTTGAACACGTGACAAAAAGTCACAGTGACAAAAGTCACCAGTGCGCGCTAGCTCTAAGTCTTCAAAAAGGAGGTCTAGTTCTTTACCCACTTATTAAATAAATTTAATAATGATAGTTAGTTGGCCTAGTGGTCAGAGGCCCTGACTGCTATGCCAGAGGTCGTGGGTTTAACTCCCACCTAAGACAAAAATTAATAATAATAGCTAAGGAGATGGCCGGACGCGTGTGAGAACGGACTTCCTACCGCCCCAGGAGCAGTGACAGGGGACGCCCCGGGCGTCAAGAGTCGCAGGGGAATCTCTAGCCACCGTAGCGCGGGCTTGCGGATGTCGAGTAATGGGTAGCTCGGTAGGAGCCTAGCAGGGCCGATACCCGTTAATGCCGCGGAAAACGGTAACCCGTGGTCCTAGAACGCAAAGGGCAACTGAAGGACTCAGATGTGGTTTTAGTCAGTAAATGTCTTAAACGCTCTTTCGCTCCACCCTAGAGCGGGAGTAGTCATTGAATTAATTCCCAGGTCAAAAAACCCCTAAAATGCTTGGCGGCCGGAGATCAGAGATCAGATAGGAAGGAAGGTACTACCTAGTATTCTTCCTTCCATTTCCGCCGCAACCTTTCTGTATAGCCTGAAACAAATGGTACACAATGTTTTAACTACTGTATAAGCGACTCAATCAAAAACCGACATCTAATCAAGTTTGACCGAATAAAATGCAATCAAAACATGTAAAACCCATTAAGGCCGAAAAAAAATCTGTACCGAATCAAAAATCCTGATTCCTGCCATCTATTTTTAATCACTCGTAAAATTCAATGGTCCTAAAGGTTTTGTAAAGTCGGTTAAAAAGCTATTATATGTTTCGATAATTACATTTAAGGGTAATTTCTCTAAATTCTGGTATTCTGCAATAGAGCAAAAAAAAAACTAGGCAAGTGTGACTCGGACTGGCGCACTGTGGGTTCCGTATAAACTTATCTATGTAAATACATACTCGTAGTACGATTCCCGAATTGAGTCTAGAAGTTTTTTTCTGAATCGCAAAAAAGTATATTTTTTGTAACGTAACTACATATTTATAGTTTTCAGATTAAATTTATTATATTGATATTTGTGCTATGACACCTTGCTTCATGTCAAACAGGACTCTTACTCCACGGGCAGTACCCTATAGGTTTTGATTTCCTAGCGGGTGTCAAAATATGTGCCTTAACGGAGCTTAATCAGCCTTGACTTTAAAGTCTGATACTTTTACTGCTACCTACTTGGAATAGTAGACTTGAGTATTTGGTATAATTTCAGCTTTGGTTCTCCACGCGTTCCTGAGAAAAAGGGTCTTGCCAGACGAACAGACGGACAGGCAGATAGCAAAATGTTCCGTTTTTGTCGACTTAGGTATGCAACCCTAAAAATACGTAAATGTGAATTACATGCGAAATTTGTTACAACTGGCTTTAGATGTAAATATCGCTTTACGCATGTCAAAAGTTTCGCGCTAATGTTAGCTCGCATTACCCTAATGAAAACCGTCCCTGTGAAATACTTTCGCAATTAAAGTAAACGGTTGTCGGGACGCAGTATTGTGTGGGCTCTCGGGAAATCAACCACAGGCCATGTTGTAATACTTATTCCCATATAAGTGAGGGAAGTCTCATAAATTGACATCTCTGTCAGCGTTCTGTTTTTGAATGCAGAAGTGACTGACGATTAAAATGGTCGTTTGTTTTTGTGTTCTTTTGGCTTTATTTTTTTATTAGCTAATGACATGGAAGATGAAATAATTCTTTGTTTTTAATTTGGAAGGCATATCTTTTTACACTAAGAAAGTTTTATGATTGCAGTTGGTAAGTCCTTCAGAAAATATCGAAGAAAAAAGTCCCATAAATTGACATGTCTCTCGGCGTTCTATTTTTGAATGGAGAAGTGATTCGATTAAAATTACCGTTTTATACGATATTTAATAACTGTGACGTTTGTTGATGTTCATAATCATCGTGTAATGATAAATTTTGTTTTTTAAAAGTAATGAATAAAAAAATAATAATAATGAAAATAAAACACCTTTTTTTATAGATTTAACCTTCACATAAAATTATCATGAAAAGTAGCACCTGCGTTGTTTTTAATACAATGAATCGTGTCTACGCAAAAGCAAAAGTGAATTTGGATAGGTACAGGATGTATACTTATGTCAGATCTACCTAAACTATATTTTTTTTACTCTATTTACCTCTAAGAAATCTTGCTTAAAGGCAAAGTTGCTAAATTATAAAAGCTATGAATATACCTACATAATTAAATATTAAAATTGGAAATGAAAAATGTTACATCTGCTGAATGCCGATCAAGCGGTGGACCCGTAAAATACAAAATTAGTGGGAGATGGGGTCGCCCCCCCACATTGTGGGACAGCCATCGCAGGCTTACGGACGACGACCAATGAGCATCTCACTGTCCGGCCGTCCGGTAACCGTCCGGACCGAGCCCGAGTCCCCGAAGTTGCTTAGTATTATGCGCACCTGAATGTGATGTTAGCAAAACCGTAGAGGTTCAGCAAGGCCGAAGCCTACTAGGGCTATGGGTCGACTTCTGAAACAGGTAACCGTGTGATGCAAATGGTAACTGAAAGAACATAGGTGTAGTTTTAGTCAATAATAGTCAGACTCACTCTCTCGCCCTGCATTAGAGCGGCAGAAGTCATTAGATGATTTCCCACCTTAAACAAAAGCTGCTGGCAGAAGCTAGCATACTTTATAATAATAATAATAATAATGCTTTATTGAGACTCAGAAATATCAGATAAGAGATTACAAAAATATCTTAGGTGTATTTAAAATGGCTTTTGACACCGAATATAGCGCAACTGGCATCTTAGCTAAGTTACATAGTAACCTGTGTTAAAGATACCAGTTCCATTTCCCACAGGGTTACATTTTCTTGTATTAGATTTAATAGCATTAATAATTTAAAATATTAATAAACAGAACATAATTATAATTAATTTGATTTAAGTAGGTAATACTAATAATTTTGAATTTAATAAATTAATAAAGCTTAAGCAACATATTTAATAAACACTTTAATGAAACTAGATAATTTAATCACAAGCTAAACCGTAGGGGCGCAGCAGGGTCGAAGCCTACTGGGGTCATGAGTTGTGTGAAAGTGTACCCCGGGGCCCTGGAAGGAACAGGAGTGGGTTTTAGTCAATAAAAGTCTGACACACCTTCCCACTTCGCCCAAGAGTAGGAGAAGTCATTAGATGATTTCCCACTTAAAAATAAATCTCTTTTTTTTATTAATGATAGGCTCGCGTTTGACCATCATCTCACCTGATGGTAAGCGATGATGTGGTCGACGATGGAGCACGCTTGCCTAGAAGTAGCCTATTCACTCTTGACTTAAAGACCCGTAAGTTGTAGCTATCAGGAAACACAGACTCCGACTCTCTTGCACTCTATGAATACCCCATTATTTTTCGCAAAACATGTTACCTTTTCTTTTGAACATAAAGCACTGAACTAAAATAGAATATAGCTAGAAGCCGTATTTATCTTAGAACGTCTCTTACATTTTCAATTACTGAAGACAGCGTTTCATATCATTTACTACCTACTGTTATGTACGTATCGAACTTATTACGTTCGTAACAACACTATTTTTATTATCTGTTGAAGTGGAAATATCGAGACTTTACCGAGTAACGGGACTAGTGAGGAGAAACCAAGAAACTAATATCTGTTACTTGATTTATTTAACAATTGCTACATAATATTTTAGAGGATTCCTTGGGAAGGAAATTATCGGAAATAGTATGTAGAGCTTTTTATTTTGTTAGGTTGGAAATCATCCAATGACTTCTCTCGCTTCAAGGCGGAGCGAGAGGGTGTGTCAGACTTTTACTGACTAAAATCCATTCCCAGGAATCTTTTTGCTTGTAATTAAAATAGTCGATAAACTTTATTCAAAGAAGACCGCAAAAAACTAGTTTTACCATTTGAAAATTATTCAGAAATCAGAAACGTTTATTTCAAATAGACCAATTACAGGCACTTTTGAATTGTCAAAATGTCGGTCAGTCAAAAAAAGAAAAGAAGTGAAGCTAAATTGCACGTTCCAAAGCGTAGATCTCTATGGAGAAGAACGTGCAAGAAACTCCATGGACACTCTTTTAAATCATATTATGAGTTACATATTTCCTGTCGCTTTTAATATGTGAGCACAATGTAGATAAATAAGAATAAAAACTAATTAAAAATATAGAAATTGAATTAAGCCACTGGCAGCTAAGAGATGACCAGTCTCAACTGACGGCACCCGTTCACGAGCATGACGCGTGCATCAGCCTCACTCAGCTCAACCATTTTGAAGGGAACTGAATGACCCAATAACACGTGCCACCATCAGCGAGACATTTGAGTGAGCATGACAAACTCTCAACTGCCATGCTCGTAATGTCAAACAAGTTGTAACCTAATAAAAATTTTCCATGGTACTTCACATTCACAAAACTTGAAAAAAAAGTGCTTCTACATTATACAATGTTATTGTTTCCAAATGCAAAAGGTAATAAATTATCATAAGCTCTATTGAAATAAACAAATAAAATAGGAAACATTTCGAAAACAACAAAACAAAAAGGGGAATAGTAAGTATCTCTTCCAATATTTATAAATATATATATTTAAAAAAAAAAACTAATTTGAAGGCTGTGGCTGTGGAGCAGGACCGGCATTTAGCCAAGCGTTTTTGTCAAGGATATAATCTTCCAGTTTATAATACGCTTGTCTACATAGTGTTTTTTTTTTTTATAGGTGGGAAAATCATCTTATGACAAATCCCGCTCTTGGGCGGAGCGAGAGATAGTGTCAGACTTTTACTGACTAAAAACCCACTCCTGTTCCTTCGTTGCCTTCGTCCCAGGGCCCCGGTTTCGTTTTCACACTACCCATGGCCCCAGTAGGCTTCGACCCTGCTGGGCCCCTACGATTTGCTGACATCTCCCTGAGGCGCGCGCGGAACAATACGCGCCGTCGACGACTTGGGCTCGGTCCGGATGGTTACCGGACGGTCGGACGGCGGGCCACCCATTGCCCGCCGTCCGCAAGCCCGCGCCTACGGTGGCCGGAAATCAGGATCGGAATCCCGGCGGCGGCTGGGGCGTGAGGACCGTTGCCGTTGCCTCACGCGATCGGCCGCCTCCTTTGCCAGCATTACTGCTTCGCAGAAGGAGGCGACCGCCTGCCACTCCTCCTCGCTCCGGACCATGGCCTGTACCAAGGCCCGGCGCGAGAGATCGCCGCCGCCGATCGCCCCCACGAGGACACGGCGTTGCTCTTCCCAAGCGGGGCACACCTCCACCGTGTGCTCCACCGTGTCCTCCGGGCGGTCCACACAGTGGCGACACCCGGGCGTCGCTTCCGCACGAATCCGGTGCAGGAATTTCCCGAACTTCCCGTGTTCGGTGAGAACCTGCGTCATGCGGAAGGTGAGGACGCCGTGAGGTCTTTCCAACCACGCCTCAAAGAAGGGACTTACCGCCATAATTGTGGCGTGCCCATTGTCTACATAGTGTGCGTTTAATGCATGTTTTAAATTTGAACTCATTTAATTGTAGAATCTCAAGTGGTATTTTATTATAAAATTTTACACAGTACCCCATAAAAGAACTATGTACTTTTGCCAATCTGAATCGAGGTTGATCTAATTTGTTCCTATTCCTAGTATTAAAACTGTGCCTGTCACTTATCTTAGTAAAAAAAATCTTAATTCAAATTCAAAACCAGCCAGAACTATTTTCTGCCAGCCTGCATGTAGTACCTAGTTATTTCTTCTGTGGACACCTGTTACGTTTTCATTATTTTCATTTTCAGTCATACTCGTATTTTATTTCGCGCCAGCAAGTTGATGGCTGGTGCGACATAAAATAAGAACTAGAAGACAAGTTTTTAAAATCCCCAAACAGTAGGACAAAAATTAAGCCGGATTGTAGCGAACACTTAGGACGGTTGAGCGAGCTCGACAAAGAATCGCCTGTGACATAAATAATAGCAATAACTTTAGTAATGTTTTTGCTTGTAAAATTCTTAATTCGAAGTGGATCATTGTTTTTCAGATTTTGTTTTACATAAGTTTCCCCTGGATAAACATTTTGCAATAATATTTACTTTTTATATATATAGTTTTTGTATAACTGTGTCCTATCCAGGTTATAATTGTATTGTCTTATGCGCACATAATTTCGAAGGTACACTGACTTATAAGAAACAGGTTATTCCTAGTTTAGAAGTCAGGGTCTTTTTGCTCTGGCTCACTTAACTATGATCCAACAATGTAACATTTCTGTATGTATGTTTTGGAATAATAAAGGTTTATTATTTATTTATTAACTTTAGTCGGCTTTGGCTCGTCTTGAAAGACCCAGATTGTAGATTGTTGTTTGGAATCAGGATCGTAGGCATGGATCCAAGTTTCGTCACCACTGATGATGTCGTAGATGTGGTTTGACTCTCCTCGGTTGAACCTTTGCAGAGTTTTCTTACACCGTCTGACGCGGGCCGCCTTGTGATCGTCGGAAAGCAGATGCGGTATCCAACGGCAAACTAGCTTTCTCACACGAAGCGCTTCATGCAAGATCTTCTGATTGGTTGTCCCTGAGATGCCTAATAGAGCCTCTATCTCTCGATACGTCACATGACGATCTTCGAGAATTAGTTGTCTCACATCAATGATGTTATCTTCAGTGAAGGCGGACTCTGGGCGTCCTTCGCGAGATTTGTCACTAGCACTAGTATGTCCACGTTGGAATTCTAAATACCAGCGTTCGACAGTCCGCAGACATGGGGCTTCATCACTGAACACAGATGTTAGCTCTTCAAAACACTGAAGCCGTGTCAGGCCTCTTCTAAAGTTGTAGAAAATTATTGCACGAACATTTTCCTTAGAAAGATTCATTTTCGTACGTAACCTAAAAGATTCCAATCGACGCTGTGACTAAACAACAGCATTAATCCTAATACTTTCAACTGTTTTCAGATTCAAAATTCAAGCACATTCGAATATAGAACAGTTCCAAATTCAAAATTGCCGGGAAATATGGAAACGACAGAACTTAAAAGGCATGCCTAGTAATTCAATACACAATATTCAGAATGCGAATTTTGTTTGAATTGGCATGACTCCAAATTATTTACAACAAAAAATTCTATTTATGACATGTTATATAGTTGAAAAATTACAGTAAATGAAATTAAGACTGTCAACAAATTAAATTAAATGTCATTAAATTTGATAAAAAATGTCAGAACAAAAAATAAAATTATGAGTATAAAAATAGAATGTCAAAAACTAAAAAACCCTACAAAATGAAAAAAACTAAAAAAAAAAATGACAAAAACTAAAAAGAATAAAAAATGATAAATTTGATTTAATTACAAATACATATTATAATTTAAAAAAACATTTACCGTACCTCTTTTTGGAAAAAAATCTTTGGCAATTCTCTAATTTGCTTAGGTATCTTATTAAATACTACTTTTTGCCCGTGGCTTTGCCCGCATACATAAAATATAGCCTATGTCACTCAGGAGTAAAGCAGCTTTCTATCGGTGAAAAAAATTTCGCAATCGGACCAGTACTTTCAGAGATTACATAAAAACAAAAAAAGCAAATTTAACCTCTCTATAATATTAGTGTAGATTTTAATTGCCACACGACCCGCGTTTTTGTGGC
This sequence comes from Mythimna impura, assembly GCA_905147345.3. Lineage (NCBI taxonomy): Eukaryota > Metazoa > Arthropoda > Insecta > Lepidoptera > Noctuidae > Mythimna > Mythimna impura. The sequence continues at coordinate 11,312,724 of LR990357.1, read as the reverse complement.
AAAATGCTGTACTTCGAGTCAGCTTTGGTATTATTGGAACCCGCAAAGAGCGATGTAAGAGGTATTTCTCATTTATTTTATTAATTAAAAACTTTATGCACTAGTAAAATCATTGTACTACCTACAAAGGCGGACTTTGTCTTAAGCATTTTCTAATAGTCTACCTTTGTGTGGTGCAGAAAAGGAACATGTTTTTTTTTTAACCGACTTCAAAAAAAAGGAGGAGGTTATCAATTCGGTTGTATTTTTTTTTTTATCATTATTTTTTTTTTTTTTTATGTTTGTTACCTCAGAACTGCGTCGTTTATGGAGCGATTTGCAAAATTTTATTTTCCCTTTATAGGATATGCTTCCAGATTGGTCCCATTTTTTCCAAAATCCAGTTCTGATGATGGAATCCATGAGGAATCGAGGGAACTCCTCAAAAATTATAGGCAACCCTATGGTAATTTTAGTATTTTCATCAAGAACATAAGCATTTACAGTCAAAAAGTAACATTTGATGAAGTGGAACTGATGAAGAAGACCAGAAATGGTCAACGGAACTTCATACTCAAATAGATATCACAATGAAGATATAGTTAAGCGACTATGACAATACAAATAAATGAATGATTCTGAATAGTTAAGTTGAAAATGGTATCATCGAAGTGATCTGATGATGATGATGGAGCCGGAAGGTAGGCACTGGAACTCCGTAATTAATCAATGTAACCTAGTCGTGTTTGGACTTATTAGAATTGTCATGAGATGCACTTTGGCTATAAGGTACTATCGAACTGATCTGATGATGGAGCCGGAAGGTAGGCAGAGGAACTCCGTAATTAATCAATGTATCCTAGCCGTGTTTGGGCTTATTAGAATTGTCGTGAGATGCTCTTTGGCTATAAGGTACTATCGAACTGATCTGATGATGGAGCCGGAAGGAGGAAGGTAGACACAGAAACTTTATAATAAAACAATGTAACCTAGCAGTATTTGGGTTAATTGGAATTGTCATGAGAAATAGGCACTCTGTTTATAAGTGTATCGCAACTAAAAAGTGTGAAATAAAAACTATTTACAAAAAAAAAAATAACCGACTTCACTAAAAAAAACACAAAGGATCAAAATAACTTTAATTTCGGAAGTCGGTGTTAAATAAGAAACAAACAATACCGAGAAACACCGACTTCCGAAATTTAAGTTATTTTGATCCTTTGTGTTTTTTTTAGTAAAGACGGTTATTTTTTTTTTGTAAAAAGTTTTTCAAGGTGGAAAGTCATTCTAATGAATTCTCGTTCTTGGGCGGAGAGGGAGGGCGTGTTAGACTTTTACTGGCGAAAACCACACCAATGTTCATTCAGTTGCCCTTTGCGTCCCACGATCACGAGTGACCCTTTCAGAAGCTGACCCATGGCTCCAGTAGGCTTCGGCCCTTTTGACCGGGCGTGGAACACTATGCGCCGTCGACGGCTCGTTCTCGATTCGGACGATTACCCGACGGCTAGATGGCATGCTACTCATTGCACGTCGTCTGCAAGCCCACAAAACAGAATATGCTAGGTGCAACTAAATAGACAGACGAACAGAAAAGAAACAAATACAATGTACTCATTCACTTTCTAGGTTGATTAAATAAAGTGTTCTTAAGAAATCGACAATTGACCTTTATCAAAGAGTAATCTCTCGAAACGATGGACACTGAAATCTCTTTTAAGACTCGTGAAGTTGAATATCTTCTGAGAAACATTTCTGTTCAAGTTACAAAGGTCATAGCTAAGGGGATCTCGCTTGGAAATAATGTGAAGTATTCCGTCTGACGTCTATCGAGAAGCGAGTGCACTCCTGAGTATTTTTCTGTATGTATTTATTTCATCAAACGTAAAAAGGTAATGAAGTAGTTTTATAGTAAAAAAAACATGATTCTATCTTTTTCAATTATGTATTGTTTTTGAGTTGGTATTCAAATCAAATACAGAAATATACAGGTACCTATATATTTCAGTATCTACAGGACATATAATAATGAAGAGTGCACTCTTACTTGCAGTATAGTATTCTAAAATTAAAAAAAAAAACAAAATAGCTAATGAATTGATGGATCACTTTAAGGCCCTTTTGTTCCGACTGCATGTTTTTTTTTGTATGAGTGCATTTATTTTTCTATAGTTGTTTAACTTGTATTACTCCTTAGTAGTAAAACATTAAAATAAAATGAATGGTTCAAGTTTCCGTAATTAATTAATTAAAGTAGGCATATTATTGTCTGAAGAAAATAATGAATAAAGTATTCTGTAGATTACTATTTTAACAGCCAATAACGTTACTATCTGTGATGTATGTTAATATTTAGGATAAGTGGGTAGCACGTTATAATTTTATATTGTAACCACCGCCGCGCCAGTCTGCGAATATACGCTGTGCTATCGAGACGTTACGTGTTTTATTCTGCTCCTAGCTGAAGAGTCACCTACTCTCATATTACTCAGTGGCGACGAGGATTGAACTTTGCGCGAGTGTAAAAAAAAAAAAAACAAAAGCGAAACGATGACAATCGGAAAAATAGCAGAGTTTAACGTTCACAAAGACGACTGGAGACTGTACGTAGAACGGATAGAACAGTACTTCATTGTGAACGACATACGGGAGGAATTACAGTCATGTACCAACCCTAATAACCGTTATGGGAGCTGAGAGCTACGAGTTACTGGTCAATCTATGTACACCAAATAAACCAACAACGAAGACATTCGAGCAGTTATCGGAAATTATGTGCAAACATTTACAACCAAAACCTAGTGAACTCGCCGAAAGGTATAAATTCCGACATAGGAAACAGAAAGAAGGTGAAACCATATCCGAGTACGTGGCGGCGCTAAAAAAAATGTCGAAGACCTGTGAATTCGGGAGTTGGCTCGAGGAAAGTTTGAGGGACCAATTGGTGTGTGGAATAGCGAGCGAGAATATAAGGCAAAGGTTATTCACAGAGTCTAAATTGGATTTTGCCAAGGCGTATAAATTGGCCGCCAGCATGGAATCAGCAGAGAAGGACGCCGCTATAGTGGAAGGGCCTAAATCGTCATCGGGAACCGACACAACGACGGTGACGTGTCAAGCGATGACGACGAGACGGCACACAGCGAGCGGTGCGGAGCGCGGCGAGCGTCATGGGCGCGAGCGACGTGATTTCCGGGAGCGGCGTGCGGGCCACGAGTCGGTGCCGGGTGAGCGGGCTCGGCCGGGGGAGCGAGCTCGGCTACAGCGGCCGTGTCGTGTGTGTGGCGCAAACCACAATGAATCGACGTGCAAGTTCGCAAGTTACGTGTGTCGGGTGTGTAACCGGCAAGGGCACCTGCGACGGGTGTGTCCCAATATTGTGGAACAGTATCAGGTAGACGTGAAATCTACTGGCAGGGACGGAGAGGTGGACAGTGACGAGGTAATTTATGTTGATGTTTGTCGGTTGTCGATAGAAAGTTGTAAACCAATAGGTATATATTACACTGAACGTGAATAATAAACATATTGCTATGGAATGCGACACGGGTAGTGCAGTGTCTTGTATTAGTCGCGAGTGTTACGACGGACTATTTAGCGATCTACCCCTACAACCTTGTAAATTAACATTGAGATATTATACTGGAGAGACTGTTAAACCGTTAGGTATAATAAAACCCTTAGTTAAATATAACGATAAAAGTGAATTTTTAGAATTACTTGTAATCGAAAAAGGAAAAACTGTATTTTTGGGGCGACATTGGATAGCGGCATTAAAAATACAGCTACCCGATTTAAGGTATGATGTGCATAAAATGAAGGAAAGTAATGAGTTTGATGTCTCTTATTTCAGTTCCAAATACTGTAACGTGTTCGCGGAGGGTCTCGGGCGCTTCACGGGCGGCGCAGTGAGCATACACGTGCGAGAGGGCGCGCGGCCGGTGTTCATGCGCGCGCGCCCGCTGGCGTACGCGCTGCGCGAGCCAGTGGAGCGCGCGCTGGACCAGTTCGTGCGCGACGGAGTTCTCACCCCGGTGGAGCGTTCTGACTGGGCCACGCCGATAGTTCCAGTAGTAAAGAAGGATGGTAGCATTCGTATCTGTGCCGATTACAAACTCACCTTAAACAAGGTGATAGAAATTGACCGTTATCCGTTGCCTAGGGTGGAAGAATTATTAATTCGTCTCAGAGGGGGTGAATATTACAGTAAAATCGATTTGTCGCAAGCATACGCACAATTTGAGCTCGATGAAACAAAGAAATATACAGTTGTAAATACCCACAAGGGGTTGTACATGTATAACAGATTAGTTTATGGTTTAGCGTCTAGCCCGGGCATTTTTCAAAGGAGAATAGAACAATTGTTTGCCGACATGCCGAGTGTAGGTGTTTTCTTAGATGATATAATCGTGACAGGTATTACGAAGGCCGACCATGTAAGCAATTTACATAAAGTCTTTCAGCGTTTGCAAGACTACGGACTTAGGGTAAAGAAGGAAAAATGCGTTTTCTTTGAAAAGTCAGTCTCTTATTTAGGTCACGTTATTAGCAAAGAGGGTGTGCACACGTGCCCGGAGAAAGTGAAGGCGGCGATGGAGACGCCGGCGCCTTCCAATGTTACCGAATTAAGAGCGTTTATAGGCCTAGTCATGTATTATGCGAAATTCATCAGAAACATTAGTACAGTTCTTGCACCGTTATATAATCTGTTAAAATCAGGTACTAAGTATGATTGGAATGAAGATTGTCGGATCGCTTTTGAAAGAGTGAAGCGTCTGTTAGCGGATGGTGAAGTACTAGTTCATTACAACCCAGAGCTACCACTGATTTTGACCACGGATGCTAGTAGCGTGGGTGTCGGTGCAGTAATTTCGCATGTTACGGCGGATGGCGAGCGCCCGGTGGCGTATGCGTCGCGATCGCTTTCACCAACTGAGCGAGCTTATGCGCAAATAGATAGGGAAGCTCTAGGAATTGTATTCGGTATTCGAAAGTTCCATCAATACCTTTACGGACGTCATTTTACACTACGGACAGATCATAAACCCTTGACATATATTTTTGGTGATAAGACGGGTATTCCGGTGATGGCCGCTTCACGACTACAGCGGTGGGCGGTACTGCTATCAGGTTACAGTTACAAGATTGAGTATATTACTTCGAGTAGGAACAGCGCGGATGCGTTATCACGCCTGCCGTGTAACAATAATTACTCGGATAAGCCAAAAACGGAAAGTACATATGTTAATTTTGTAGAAAATTTCTTACCTGTCACTAGCAATGATATCAAGCAGGTGATATCCAAGGATAGGATACTTAGTAGGGTGATGTTATACATACAATCAGGATGGCCGTCGGTTTGTCCCAGTGAAGAGGTTAAACCATTCTATACTAGGAAAAACGAATTATATGTAGAATGTGGGTGCATAATGTGGGGTTATCGTATGGTAATCCCGCATTCATTACAATGCCAAATATTACAACAATTACATAGCAGCCATATGGGAATTGTGAAAATGAAAAGTTTGGCTAGGAGTTATGTCTGGTGGCCTAATATAGATAAAAACATCGAGGATTTAGGTAAAAGCTGTGAGACATGTGCGGTGGAAGCGAGCGCGCCCCCGCGATCCACTATCCATCCATGGCCCTATTATACTCAACCGTGGACTAGACTTCACATCGATTTCTTAGGCCCATACCGAGGAATGACGTTCTTGGTATTGATTGATTCGACTTCAATTTTTTTTTTTTTTTTTTTTATTAATGATAGGCTCGCGTTTGACCACCATCTCACCTGATGGTAAGCGATGATGTGGTCGACGATGGAGCACGCTTGCCTAGAAGTAGCCTATTCACTCTTGACTTAAAGACCCCTAAGTTGTAGCTATCTGGAAACACAGACTCCGGCAAGGAATTCCACTCCTTGGCTGTACGCATAATAAATGTGTTCTTAAAACGTTTTGTGCGTATGGGTGGGATGTCTACCATGTACCGGTGGCGCAACGCCGTACGTCTAGTGGTCCGATGATGGAACGGACTTGGCGGAATTAGATTGTGCAATTCCAGTGCACACTCCCCGAAATGTAAACGATAGAAAACCGACAGGCTAGCAACTCGGCGGCGATGCCCAAGGCTTTGGAGCTTCGACTCAACAAGTGCATCATTGCCGATGATCCTCTTGGCTCGCCTCTCAATCGACTCTAGCGCATCAAGCTGGTATTTGGCAGACCCGTCCCAAAGATGAGAGCAGTACTCCATACACGATCGTACTTGCGCTTGATAAAGGTTGAGCAGCTGTTCCGGTGTGAAGTACCGTCTCACCTTTGCTAAGATCCTCAATTTTTTGGCAGCCAGTTGAGCCTTTGTCTCGATGTATGAGCCGAAATTTAGAGTAGACGACAGCGTAACCCCAAGAAGCTCAAGGTGGTCGGTTATTGGCACGGTCACACCTCGGAAAGATGGAACCGGTTGGAATTGACTCCGTTTAGCGGAAAAAAGACACGCTTGGGTTTTAGTTGCATTGAACTTGACCAGATTGGCATCGCCCCAATCGGAAACCGCCTTCAAGGACGAGTTCAAGCGTTCAACCATAGCCTCTCGGGATGACTGGATCTGTGACCCACTAGCACGTGCGTCAGACACATATCTCTCGGCAACAGTGCTGTCGTCTGCATACCCAAAGATACCGGGTTTAAGTAAGTCATTTATGTGCAGCAAAAACAGTGTTGCCGAGAGTACCGACCCCTGAGGGACCCCGGCATTAATATCCATTTGACCGGACGAGTAGCCATCAACAACCACTCGGATGGATCGATCCCTCAAGAAGTCTGCGATCCAATCACACAGACCAGTGGGTAGGCCGAAGGAAGGAAGCTTAGCAATAAGGCTTTCGTGCCAGACCCTATCGAAAGCCTTCGAGATATCGAGGGAGACGGCAAGCGCTTCCCCATGCTCCTCGATGGCCTCACTCCAGATGTGAATGGCATACGCTAGAAGGTCCCCAGTGGACCGATTTTGGCGAAAACCGTATTGCCGGTCACTGAGGATGTCGTTAGCTTCTAGGTATGCCAGAAGTTTCTTGTTAAGCACCCGTTCCATACTCTTACAGAGGTTGGACGTAACAGAGATGGGTCTGTAGTTTGCTGGGTCAGCTCGACTGACCTTCTTGGGCACAGGCTGCACGTTAGCTTGCTTCCAAGCAATCGGCACTTTTCCAGTCTCATATGAGATGCGAAATAGGCGTGTCAAGATCGGAGACAATTCAGGCGCACAAGTTTTAAGTACAATTGCTGGTATCCCGTCGGGGCCACTAGCTTTGTTCACGTCGAGGTTACGCAGGACCCTACGAACGTCCTTTTGATGGATACGAACGTCTGACATCCTCGTCGCGCATCCATCAGGAGAAACAGGTGGCCATGCGTCACCAGAATTCAGACGAGAAGATTCCGCAAAAAGAGAGGCAAACAAGTTTGCTTTCTCCTCAGCGGTGTGAGCCAGCGACCCATCGGGTTTCAGCAGTGGCGGAAGTGACGGACGGCAGAAGTTCGATTCAACCGACTTAGCCAGGGACCAAAACGCTTTACTACCTGCGGGGTATGAAGCAAGTTTGCTCCCAATTCGGCTTATGTGGTCAAACCGAGACCTCCGCAACACCTTCTTGCAGGACTTGGCAGCCCTGTTAAAGGCCTTCTTCTTTTGAGCCACGTCGCTTGCTTTGCGCGTACGAGCGTCGGCCCAAGCTCGATATGCCGCGTGCTTAAGCGCGTCTGCGCGATCACATTCGACGCCAAACCATGGACGAGCTTGGCCAGACAATGTTACGTCAGAGAATGGGATGAAGTACTCCATCCCCTGTCGCAACACATCCGTCACGGCATCTACGCACGACGAAGCATCATCTGAAGAAAAGCAAGTGGGCTGCCAAGGATAGCATGCGAAAAAAGACCGCAAGCCATCCCAATCTGCTGACCTGTATCGCCAAACCCGCCGGGTGCCCCTAGGGCTGGGATCGGGTGGGGAGTAGACAGACACAGACTTAACCAGACAGTGGTCGGAACCGCCTAAAGGCGAACATATCGACACAGAGTAGCGGTCTGGATCTGTTGTCAGCAGAAGGTCCAGGCAATTGGCTGTGTGCGAATCCACATCCGGCACCCTCGTTGCCCCCTGGACCAGCTGGGTAAGATTTAATGCTAGCGCTAGCTTTCGCATCTCTCGCCCAGCGTGGTCTGTGGACTGGTATGGGAAAAGCCACTCTTGGTGGTGGGCATTAAAATCCCCCAGTAACACCAATTGGGCAGAAGGGTACCGCTGCTGAGCCGCATCCGCCGCCTCACTCAGATGCTGCGTGAGCCCAGATGTCTCCTGATCTCCGCTGTGCGAGCGGTAGACACAAGCGTAGATTATTTTATCTAGGCCTGTGTCCACCAAAGTCCAAAGCGTCGAGAACCTGGAGTCCTCAAGGTTACGGAGACGCCGATAACAGATGTCGTCACGGGCGTACATACATACACCCGCACGTGGTTTGAAATTGTGCTCCATGGTAAAACCTGGGTAAGAAAGGTACGACACGTCGGACGGACCTCTGATCTGCGTCTCCGAAAGGAAGAAGAGAGCTGGTTTTTCAGTCTCGAGGTGGTGGTGGACTGCGACGAGATTGGAGTGCAGACCTCGTATGTTAGTGAGGTGCACTTTGTGAGAGAGGGAGTGCAGCCGCTGTTTATCTTGACTCTTTCTTTTCCTTTTCATTTTTATTTGAGTGAAGGGAGGAGAGGAGAAGGAAGTGAAATGAGGTTCCACGCAGCTAACCTTCAGGCACGCACTGAAAGGACGACATCATTAGGGGACTAGTCTGGAGACTGCTGGGACGCCCGAGCCCCCCCGAGAATGTCCATCGGGCCCTCTCGTCTGGTCGCCAACCAGCACGATGGCGCATTCCGGGATTTTTCGACAGTTGGCGGGGCAGCCTTTCATGTGTGGCTAGCACATTACTTGGGCCCCCAGCTACCTGCGGTCGGCCAGCGGCAACCGTGCCTCGGATCCCGCTACCCTCCGCGACTAGCCTCCCGATTCCTCCATATCAGCACGAACCAGGATGGTCTGCTTGCGCTGGAACAGCTATTTCGACCCAACTCCTCTAGACTGGCTACACTGAGCATCATACCGGAACACGGCCAGGCCGTTTGGCGGCACGTCTTTGCTCAGTGGGTGGTCGCAAGCCAACGGTCGAAACCTACCACCAGTTAGTGTCACCTGATTAGCACCACCCGGGGACCACGTGTAGGGACTTGCTTCAGGTGTTCTCCTACGGACGCGGGTGACTCGGCCCCCAAAAAAAAAAAATGAATAAATGGTTAGAGGTATTCGAAATGTCACGAACTAACGCATCTAACGTTATTAAAGTGTTGCGTTCGACTTTTGCGAGATTTGGTTTACCAGAACAGTTAGTATCAGACCAGGGACCACCTTTTACCAGTGCAGAGTTCAAAGACTTTCTCAGGAAAAATGGTATTAGGCAGCATTTTTCACCAGCTTATCATCCGTCTTCCAACGGAGCTGCTGAGAATGCAGTTAACATTTGTAAACGCGCGATCAAAAAGGCGATTAGGGATCGCATAGATGTAGACACAGCCTTACAAACATTCCTGCTAACATATAGAAACACACCGCACAGTACTACGGGTGAAACACCCGCTATGCTGTTGCAGAAAAGAACACTACGTTCCAGGTTAGATTTGTTACGGACGGAACGATCAGTAGGTATCAGAGTGCAGGATGCGCAGCGGAGGCAAATCGATTCAGCTGGTGGGATTTCGCGATCATTTAACGAGGGTGACCCCGTTTGGATGAGGGAATACACTTCTGGACACATCTATTGGCCCACCTTGTATTTTCAGTTTCGTTTGGTCCTAGCTAAAATTTTATATTAGGTCGAGCAAAAAGTTTTTATGCAGTTTTGAACCTGGCACATTCACAATTTCATTCAATAGTCTTTTTTTGAATTTCGAACACAGAATTTAAAGAAACAAAAGACAATTTGGAGCCTGTTTGTTGATATCAAACAATCGAATACTAAGAAAACTTGGTTTTATTGGTTTACTTGGATTTAATTCTTGAAAAAGTGATTGATATCTTTGGTTTTGCAACAAACATTACTTATTCTTAACATTAAGGTGAGGTTCTATCAATAATCTATGGATACTTCACCTGAAGTCGCCGCCCAAGCTGTGGCACTTATTCAGGCCGGACACAGCCAAAGAAACGTGAGTGCTCAACTTAATTTAAGTCGATCTGCGGTCCGAAATGTTTATCGGAGGTACCTAGAGACTGGCGGCTTTGTTCGTCGCCAAGGAAGGCCACGATCTCGGGTCACAACTGAAAGGCAGGATCGATTCATCGTGACGACCAGCTTGAGAAATTGTCACCTTACCTCCATTGAGATACAAAACCAACTTCGCGACTTCCACGGAGTATCTGTGAGCGCTCGAACTGTTCGGAGAAGGTTAAAAGAACGCGATATGGTACCACACAAGCCAGCTAATGGGCCCAAACTAACGCGAGCCCACCGAACAGCGCGCCTTCATTTCGCACGCAGTCATTTAAATTGGACACAGCAAGATTGGAGCCGTGTACTCTTTTCTGATGAGTCTAAAATTGTGTTACATGGCAATGATGGAAGGAAGAAGGTCTACCGACGTAAGGGAGAGCGTTTCGCACAATGCGGCTTTGAAGAGAGGGTTGCTTATGGCGGTGGCTCATGGACTGTCTGGGGCGGTATATCCGCGAGCGGCAAAACTCAACTTGAGGTTGTTACAGGACCACGGCTGCCAACATTAAATGCTAAAAGGTACATTCGTGAGTGCTTAGAACCTCACGTGATACCATACGCGGACTATGTGGGCCCAAATTTCCTTTTTATGCATGATAATGCAAGAGCCCATGCGGCCGGCATCGTCAGGGAATATCTTCGGGATGTGAACATCACAGTTATGGACTGGCCAGCCAGAAGCCCAGACATGAACCCCATTGAGCACTTGTGGGACGAGCTAAAAAGACGTGTTAGGGCTCGTCAGCCAGTTGCCCAGACGATGCAGGAGTTGAAAACTGCCATAGAAGAGGAATGGGGGATGATCCCTCAAAATTTCATAGAGCGGTTGATAAACTCTATGCCTAATCGTATGAGAGCTGTGGTAGATGCCCATGGAGGCAACACGCGTTATTAAATTAAACCTTTATTTGATAAAACATGTTTTTTATTCAAAAATCAATTGCCTTTAACAAGGCGCATATCCGACTTGTTAGGCGTAGCTCCATGTCGTATGGTATTCTGAATTCAAATTTAAAACAATACGATCGAAAAAAATGGTAAAATGTATCAGGTTTAAAACTGCATCAACAGTTTTTGTTCAATCTAGCAATCATATTTCGGTAGGGGCCATCGAAACCTAAACTCTAAGGTGGGCCAATAGATGTGTCCAGAAGTGTATAATTCCCCAAACAAATGGGTGAAAGGTTCGATCACAAACGTGGATAGCTCTCGTCGGTACATGATAGCAAGGGATAACGGGCAATTAATTGGAAGACACGTGGATCAGATACGGCGTAGGACTCGGGTATCGGTTGGCGGACCAAATACTGAACAAGAGGCAACGATGGAGGGTGAGAGCTCCCTAGCGCAGGCTGACGACAATGTAATGAAAGAGGATGATCGCAAGGATGAGAGTATGAGTGAAGAACATAAGTCAAAAAAAGAAATGAATGACGAGGTAGAAGGTGCTGATAATGACCAACCATCCGATCAACCACCTGGGTTATCAGCTCAGCAGCAAGTAGAGTACCCGAAGCGAACACGAAAACCGGTTATCCGTTTTACTTGTACTTGAATGTTTAAATTTAGTACTTAATAAACCTGTTGTAATTTAAGAAGGGAGGTGTGATGTATGTTAATATTTAGGATAAGTGGGTAGCACGTTATAATTTTATATTGTAACCACCTACTCTCATATTACTCACTATCGTCATAATTTTCCATTTTTAAATATAAAACTACACCAAAGAACCAATAAGCAATACCCTTAAAACCAAAAAAGAAAAACTTGAGCTCCGGAAATATTTCAGAACCTGTACGTAGATGGAAAAAATTTAAACACCGTAATTTCCGAATTAAAATGGTTGTGCGCTAATTTATCGCACATTGTATTGTAACGAGTGCATTACAGTCCAACGTAGCGTGATTTATGCGTCTGCATATTTTAATATTGCATTCAATGGATAATTTTGAATGTTGGCTACGACTGTTATCGGTAAGGTTTGGAATGAGAGGAGTTTCAGTCGATAATGGCTTTTCATCTAGGCTTATTTATAAAAAAAATGGGTAAGTGCGTGTCGGACTCGCGCACCGAGGGTTCCGTACAAACTTACCTATGAAAACATTTCAATTCTCGAATTGAGTTACGGAGATTTTTCCGAATCGCAAAAAAAAAAATGTTTTGTGACGTAACTACAAATTTACAGTTTTCAATTTCCATGCCAAATTTCAGGATTCTAGGTCAACGGGAAGTACCCTATGAATTTTGATGATTAGTGATTTTTAATTCAAAATACTTTATTTGTTTTCATTATAGGTAGTTGAGTTTCTGGTTGTAGATATACACAGTTAGTAAACTTGGATCATGACACAAATATTTATCTAAATAAATAAAAAAGATGAATATTATTAATTTTTGAAAACTACCAATCTTCTAACGACGGTTTAGGGGGTGTCAATGTCTCTATAAAAACGTTCTCGCGAACAAAATCGCGGCCAAAGTGCTAGTTAAATACGAATGGTCACTTGAAAATCTACTTAAAATACTCAAAGAAAAGTTAGCTTCAAATTACAGTAAAACCTGGAAAATTGAGATGTTACAGGAAACTGGATCCCGATTTCCGGCCACCGTAGGCTCGGGCTTGCGGACGGCGAGCAATGGGTAGCTCGCCGTCGGATCGTCCGGTAACCGTCCGGACCGAGCTCAAGTCGTCGACGGCGTGTACTGTTTCACGCGCGCCTCAAGGAGATGTCAGCAAACTGTAGGGGCCCAGCAGGGTCGAAGCCTACTGGGGCCAAGGGTCTGCTTCTGAAAGAAAGACTCGGCTCTGGTACGAAAGGCAACAAAGGAACAGGAGTGAGTTTTTAGTCAGTAAAAGTCTGACACTATCTCCCGCTCCGCCCAAGAGCGGGGGATGTCATTGGATGATATTCCCACCGAAAAAAAGGAGGGCACTGGATTTTATGTCACTTGTAAAAGCGTTTCATTTACACAGTTTACTAAACTGTGATGTTGTCTCATTTACAGAGGACCCTGCGAAGATATTCGAATGCTTGCAAATAACATGTCGCAACCTGTTCGAAGAATGCAGGGCAGATTGCTCGCTGAATAAATGGTCAATGGGGCTGAAAGGTTCTGAAGTGGCGACCGCGTACCGGAAGATGAAGCGTACCAACGCTTCATCTTCCGGTACGCGGTCCCCCCCTGATGACTTGGTGAGAGTTGCAGGACTCCGATGGATGTGAGACGCACAGGACCAGCCGTTGAGGCGATACTTGGGGGAGCCTATGTGCAGCAGTGGGCATCTTTCAGTTGATACTGATGTTCAATCAGTCCGGAGTAGGTACCTATACTCCATTTGTTTAGGTAGTTAACTAAACGTAAACAATCTTGATATCTCTTTTTATTAAAAAAAAATCGTGTAAAAGACAGAAAGATTATTTAAATTTAGTTAGTTACCAAACATCGATAGGGAAATAACAAATTGTAAACATTTTTAGATAAAATTTTTAGACCACTTTTAGATAAAAGCACAGAATAAGAAAAGACATGTCGGGATTGTTTACATTTAGTTCTGTGCCTCCTGTGATAAGTGATACAAGTCAAAAAACGTCATTTTACAGGACAGCAAAAACAAGATTTTAAAAAATCTAGTTCGTTAATTAAGTGGGCTAGGTAAAATATCAGTCCGCTCTTTTGTAGAACAAAACATTTTCTTTCTGTATATAATTTAGATTTTTTGATAGATATTTAATTTTGGAAGTAATTCATGAAAAACCTGCGACTTGTAACTTTTACTTAGTTTTTATGTGCTAAAATTAAGTTATTAATGATACTTGTACAGTTATATTACGTTGCACCAAGCTTGCACCAATAAATTGTTTTAGTGTAAACTGATATATACAGGGTGTCCCGTAAATAATGGATCAAACGTAACGGGTAGGTAGCTTACCTAATTTCCAACAACTAATTTGAATATTAAAAAAAAAAACCGTTACAGTAACCAAGATATTAATTTTTTTTTCGAATTTTACCATTTTGTCTTCCAGAATTAAGTTTTTTTAATGCTGTTGCTGCAAATGATGACATTTTTAGGTACCTATGATTTTTATCTAACATTTCTGAATAGCTTACTAATGTTATAAGATACCATTTTTTTGAATACCGTTTTATTTGCCTTAGAAAAAAAAACTTGAGTTGAAAAGTTTTTTCTTTTCGATGTTAGGACCAAAATTGAAAAATTTCTCATGTAAAAAAAATGTATGACACCGAAGACGACCATTATTTTAAAAACTTGTACATTTAATAAGGTTTGCAAATTCGTATAAAACTTACGTCTAGTCCTTATCGTTACAAAGATATTGCTATGAATGTGATGAAGAAGACAGAAAATAAATTAAATTGGTACTATCCAATTTTTTCCTTTTCGTTATGGCTTATGCTTGAATGCTTGTAATCGAAGCAGGTAGTTAAGCGGCTAGCATAATTCCGACCCGATGACGTCATCTGTCCGGAATTTGGGACCGCTACCTGTGGCGGAGTTGCACCTCAGTCAGTGTGAAAGGGATAGATAGCGCCGCTTTTGTAATATTTTTGGTAAATTGGTATGAAGTTGTACATTCTAGTCCTTGTCGTTACAAAGATAATTGCTATGAATCTGAGAGGTGCTCCAAATCAACGTTAAAAAAAAAATAGAAAAGTGTGTACATTTAAACGTTTTTCTTTAAAATGTGTAACTGTAGTATTTCAGAGGCAATGTTCATTGAATTATTGAGGCGTATGAAAAGAATTAGGAGGCCGTACTAAAAAAAAACAGTTAGTTCATTACTAATAAAATCAAGCAACAATGAAGCCTGTACGAGTGAAGGGCGCAGGAAAGAACAAAAGAACCTGCGCAACTTCATACCGATTTACCAAAAAGCGGCGCTATCTATCCCTTTCACACTGACTGAGGTGCAACTCCGCCACAGGTAGCGGTCCCAAATTCCGGACAGATGACGTCATCGGGTCGGAATTATGCTAGCTGCTTAACTACCTGCTTCGATTACAAGCATTCAAGCATAAGCCATAACGAAAAGGAAAAAATTGGATAGTACCAATTTAATTTATTTTCTGTCTTCTTCATCACATTCATAGCAATATCTTTGTAGTGTAAGGTTAATTAGCCAAGATGTGGGTATTTAAATAATATCCTAGCTAGTTTGTAACCACGAATACAATATCTAAAGTAAAGCAAATTAAAATAGTAGTGGCTATAATTCTAGTCGAATATTAAATCGATTATTTAATTGTATCGAATCAAGAGTTAAGTATGGCAACACTATGTAAGACAGTTTTGACGTTTTACGGTGAGGTGAAATGTATTCCTTCTAGACTTGACGGTTGAACCGAACACTTGTTTAAAATAAATCCAATTATATCGTTTTAATCTTCGTTTGATTTGAGAGATAAAGATTAGATCCTTTATCTCAGAAGTGGGATAAGTCAATTACGCCTACAATTTTGAAGAAATATTCCCAAATAACGTGTCCACGTGTTGCCACGTGTTTTGTGTTGCGTACGCAAGTCACTGGTTATTATCTGAGTAACAATGGATAAAACAAGAACTAATCGCAAGAGCAGTGAACGTAAACGTCGCCGTGATCGGAGCAGAGAAATAAGAACAAGCACTACGCATAAACGGAAGCAACGAAGGCAGCGATCGAGCAATCGTGATTCTTCGTCGGAGTTTCGTCGTAGTGAAGACCGCAGTTCCCGTGAGCAGACTAGGAGGCGCCGTCACCTGTCGAACCGGAGTCGCAGCCGTGATGGATATCGCAGTCGGAGCAGCAGCTACGAGCAGCGTCGGTCCAGCCGGGGCTTGGAGGGGAGACGCAGTAGGCGAGGCCGCAGCAGGCGCCCAGAATCCAGCACCGAGCGACACACACCTCCACTTCCTGGTCACGTGAGTAGTGCCAATGTTTTTAGTAATGACACGCAAGCGTTTTTTGCAACTTTAGTGGAAGCTTTAACCAAAAATCGATCTGAGGGTAATAAGTTCCCTATGCTAGGCAATGTGATCCCAGACTTTGACCCTATGGTCAAGAGTCAGACTATAGTTATGTGGATCAATAAAGTTGAAGAATGTGCTAGGCTCTATGGTTGGGGCGATGATCAAATAATACATTACGCGCTGCCAAAACTGTCAGGGATTGCCAAAACGTGGTACCAGGCCCTTCCATCTATGTCGTATTCATGGTCTGAATGGAAGGACAAACTGGAGCAATCGTTTCCGAGCAGTGAAGATTATGCAGAATTACTAACCGAGATGTTATCAAAACGTGTGAAATTTAATGATTCGTTAGAACACTATTATTACGAAAAAATTAATCTACTAAATCGATGCGAAATACATGGTAAACGCGCGGTAGATTGTCTACTATATGGGATTGAGGATCGGTCATTAAGATTAGGCGCAAAAGCAGCAAAATGTCAGGAGCCGGAGCAGGTTCTCTCATATTTTCAATCAATCAAGCAACATCTCCGCGAGCCAGATAGGTCAAAGGCAAATTTTGATAAACGTAACAACACTACCCCTTTATCATCTAGTAATAGTTCTAAGCAGATGGGTAATGGCAACGAAACTAAGACTTCGAAGTCGAACAACATTGCGTCAATTGTATGCTTTAACTGCAATGAACCTGGACATTTCAGTTCTAGATGCACAAAAAAGATATTGAAGTGTAATGTTTGTGCCAAATTAGGTCATTTGTCAATTAACTGTCCCAGATTACCCTCTGACTCAGCTAATAAAGTTGATAAACCTAAAGAAAAAGACGTGATGCGTATTGAAACAAATAGTACTAATGACACTAAATATTTAATGAATCTAAAACTCAACGGTGAAGTTATTCAAGGATACGTAGATTTGGGTAGCCAATGTACGCTGATTCGTTACAGTGAGGCTGTTAAGAGGGGAATCACGTGGACTGATAGTAACTTACCGACTATGAGAGGTATAGGTGAGAGTATAGTAATACCATTGGGCGTATCAAACGTCATTATTGAAATTCAAGGGATTGTGGAGAAGGTCAACGCGTACGTCGTCGACGATAGCGTTATTAAATATTCGGTTTTAATTGGGCACAGTTTTACAGAGAAACCAGGTATAGTCATAACGAAAACTACACATTCATTAATATTTACTCGTGACCAATCAGTTAAATTAGAATTAAGTTTGAAAACCGATATTGTAATACCTCCTAAGGAAATGCACCCATTACCCTGTATTTCTACAATCAAATATTCGGGTATAGTCCACGTTAGTGGATCCTTACGCGGCATGTCACAGAATGAATATTATTTGATGCCTGGTGAATATGAAATAGAAAACGGAGAGGTTAGGTTACTGGTGCAAAACTTTAGTGACAGCACGGTTAGCTTAAATAAGGATACTCTCATTACACGAGTCATTTGTACCAGAAATAACTTTAATATTAATTTATTAGATTTTGAAAATGCTGAGACTAAGTCTGCCTTCAATTATGGCAAACAGCTAAGCGAATATGAGGTTAAACAATTAAAAGAGTTGCTCAAAAGGTTCGAAACATGTTTCTCGGATAACCTGAAGGACCTGGGATTGACTAATGTAGTTCAAATGGAAATTCAATTAAGTGACTCGCAACCGGTAGTTTATCACCCCTATAGGCTCTCCTTTCCGGAGCGTAGACAAGTTCAATCTATGGTGAAAGAAATGATCGATGCCGGCATAGTATGTGAGTCAAATTCGCCTTACGCTAGCCCAGTCTTACTGGTAAAGAAAAAGACTGGTGAAAGCAGGTTATGCGTTGATTATCGTGCATTAAATAACAAAACAAAAAAGGAGCACTATCCGTTACCCTTAATTGATGATCAACTTGACAGGCTAGCTGGTAATTCTTTATTCGTAAGTTTAGATCTTGCATCTGGCTACTACCAAATTCCAGTAGAGGCAAAATCCCAAGACAAGACTGCTTTTGTTACTCCCGATGGGCAATACCAGTTTAAACGCATGCCTTTTGGTTTAGCAAATGCCCCTTCGGTATTTCAACGAGCAATGAGCAAAATACTTTCTAAAGTCGGTTATACGATCGTTTATATGGATGACGTATTGATTCCTGCGAGATCTTTTGATCAGGGAATGAGCCGACTAGAGGAGGTACTTCAACTCGTTGAAAACGCAGGTCTTACACTTAAGATAAAAAAGTGCAGCTTTTTCTGTACTGAACTAGAGTTTCTAGGATTTCATGTTAGTGGTGAAGGGATACGTCCAGGGAAGCGCAAGACACTAGCCATAGAAAACTTCCCAATTCCGCGGAACGTTCATGATATCAGACGATTTATAGGCCTGGCTAGCTTTTTCCGGAGGTTCGTAAAGGGCTTCGCCCTTTTTGCCCGTCCACTAACAGACCTGTTAAGATCTAAATTCGAATGGAAATGGACGGCAGAGGAGGCGGAGTCATTTAGAGTTTTGAAGGAAAAATTAGTTGAACGTCCTATATTAGCATTATATGACCCCCAATTGGAGACGGAAATTCATACAGATGCGTCGAAGCTAGGTATTGCGGGGATTCTCCTGCAACGAAGTACTGACGGCTTACTCAGGCCAGTGGCATATTACAGTCGTAAAACCACGGTAGACGAGCAAAAATTTCATTCCTTTGAGTTGGAAACCTTAGCGGTAGTCGCATCATTGAATCGTTTCCAAGTCTATTTACTAGGATTAAGATTTAAAATAGTCACTGACTGTAACGCACTCCGCACTACCTTAACTAAAAGGGATCTTGTACCACGAATTTCTCGCTGGTGGATCCAGTTTCAGGAGTATGACTGCGAAATTGAGTACAGACCGGGTTCGCGTATGGCTCACGTAGATGCTCTCAGTCGTGCCCCTGTGAGTGACCCAGCCGATGTGGATACGGAGCATGTCTTTGATGTTCTACACGTAGACGTTCGTGATTGGATCGCTACTGTACAGGGTGATGATAGCGAAATAAAACGTATAAAAGACATCTTGGAAGATGACGAGACTAAGTTTGTAGCAGACGTGCGTAAGAATTATATATTAAAAGGCAGTTATGTGTATAAAATTTTAGACGAAGGATTACGATGGGTAGTTCCGAGGGGGTGTAGGTGGCAAGTGCTGCGCATGAACCATGATGAGGTGGGACATTTTGGCTTCGAAAAAACGTTGAGCCGTATCAAAAGCATATTTTGGTTTCCAAAAATGCGTAGGTTCACTAAGAAATATGTCTCAGCTTGTTTGGAGTGTGCGCATCATAAGGCACCTGGTGGCCCCAAGGAGGGAATGCTCCACCCAATACCTAAGTTGGAGAAACCATTCCATACGCTTCATGCCGATCACCTGGGCCCATTCATTCGCTCTAAGAGAGGCAATATGTACTTGCTTGTAATTATAGACGCCTTTACAAAATTTATCAATATACGAGCTGTTAGAGATACTAAGACGACTACGGCAATCAAAGCATTTAAGGAACATTTTAGTTATTTTGGCGTTCCTTCTCGCCTTATAACAGATCGTGGCTCTTGTTTCACAAGTGCAAAATTTAAGAGTTTTATGGACCAATTAAAAATAAAGCACATATTGAATGCAGTAGCCACTCCAAGAGCGAATGGACAGGTCGAAAGGTTTAACCGAACCATAACTGATGCGCTAAGTACAAAATGTCATGACGGAAACGATAACTTATGGGACGAATACATAGGTGACGTACAATTAGGTATTAATACCACTACTAATAAGACAACAGGGAAAAGTCCCTCCGAGCTGTTGTTCGGTTGTAGATTGACGAATGCATCGGAAAACGTATTGAGTGACGTAATTGCGGAAACAACTGAACGAATAGATGGTGATGCGTTACTAAAATTGAGGTCGAATGCTAAGGAAAGGATAGAAAAACAACAGGAATATGCTAAAAAGCAGTTTGATAAGCATAGGAAGAGTCGGACAAAATATAATGTAGGTGACTTAGTCAGGGTAGAGAGGACAGTTATAAACAAGGATCATGTAGGAAAATCACATAAGCTCATTCCCAAATTCCAAGGTCCTTATAGAATCCTCAAAATACTACCTAATGATAGATTTCTCGTCGAAGACACTCCATTAACTAGAAAGGGTAATAAGAGGTATGAAAATGTTGTCGCGCTAGACAAAATCCATCCTTGGATGAATTTTAAAGGTTACGCTAGTGAGAGCAGTGACAGTGATCAGAGTGAGGGCACAGAAATAGAGGTAGACAGAGAGTGATCTATTACTCTATATAGTAGATAGGAACAATAAGATTATTTAATTCTGGCAATAATAATGAAATGCTGGGTTAATCAACTTCCCTGATGAAAATGAGTAGGAATTGCGTGTCATTATTAAGGATATATATATATCTATACATGAGCAATCAGTGCAGATAATGAATGGCATTGAGAAATCGATGTCGCACATGATTGCAAGATAGTGAGTAAGATTATACGATGTGAGCACAATTTGTCATAGAGGTCAGTGCAGATTATGAATGGTACCAAGATAACGGTGCCGCACAGATGACCAAAGATCGTGACAGATTGTGCAAGAAATAAAGAATGAGAATGCTGATCCTGATTTATGAATTTGAATTTTGATAAAGATTTTGACCTAGATAAAAATAAGCTGAATTGAGATAAATTTAGATGTAACATGAATTTTGATTGTGATGAGATTTTTGAATATAGTACATTAGTTGAACTGTAAAGTAAAGAATTTACCTTGCGATATGAATTATTATTAAAAATTGAGATTAGTTATAGAAGTATGTATGTATTGATAATCAAGTTATTACCTGTTTTGTTTTATAATTTTATTATGTATTATCAAATTAGTTTAACAAGTGAGAGGACTCACTTACACAGGATGGCCGAGTTGTAAGGTTAATTAGCCAAGATGTGGGTATTTAAATAATATCCTAGCTAGTTTGTAACCACGAATACAATATCTAAAGTAAAGCAAATTAAAATAGTAGTGGCTATAATTCTAGTCGAATATTAAATCGATTATTTAATTGTATCGAATCAAGAGTTAAGTATGGCAACACTATGTAAGACAGTTTTGACGTTTTACGGTGAGGTGAAATGTATTCCTTCTAGACTTGACGGTTGAACCGAACACTTGTTTAAAATAAATCCAATTATATCGTTTTAATCTTCGTTTGATTTGAGAGATAAAGATTAGATCCTTTAGTAGCGATAAGGACTACACGTAAGTTTTATACAAATTTGCAAACCTTATTAAATGTACAAGTTTTTAAAATAATGGTCGTCTTCGGTGTCATACATTTTTTTTACAGGAGAAATTTTTCAATTTTGGTCCTAACATCGTAAAGAAAAAACTTTTCAACTCAAGATTTTTTTTCTAAGGCAAATAAAACGGTATTCAAAAAAATGGTATCTTATAACATTAGTAAGCTATTCAGAAATGTTAGATAAAAATCATACCTAAAAATGTCATCATTTGCAGCAACAGCATTAAAAAAACTTAATTCTGGAAGACAAAATGGTAAAATTCGAAAAAAAAATAATATCTTGGTTACTGTAACGGTTTTTTTTTTAATATTCAAATTAGTTGTTGGAAATGAGGTAAGCTACCTACCCGTTACGTTTGATCCATTATTTACGGGACACCCTGTATACATCAAGTTAAAATGTCTAATTACTCATTAGAATAATGATTCTAGCAAAATGTGCTAAAACAAAAGATGAAGATATAACCCTTAAGATTTAATTTTTTTACTTATCAGTCACCTCTTTACATATTTTAGTTGAACTGTATCAATTTACTAAAATCCTAGTCTTTCAGAAGATATGTTAAATGATGTAAGTCAAGATGTACCCCTCAAAAAAAAAAGATAGTGATATGTGTAAATAAATACAAGTTACTCTAGTCACATCAAAATTCACGATAAATGAACTGAAAAATAAAATGTGAAGTTAAATACAATAAGCATTTAAATCACGAAGCACGAAAAATTGTGTGTTAAGTGACCGGTTTTGGGGTTACATCTTGACAAATATCGATTGTAACGAATTTTTTGCCAAAATCCCTATAGTTGTATCACTTTGCACAAAATTATCTCCGAAACTATAGCAGATAGAAGAACGTGAGTTAGACCAAAAAAGACGTATTTTTTTTTTTTGATAATGCTCATTTGAAAATCACAAAAAGGGTACAACTCGAGTTAGATCACTTATCACAGGAGGCACAGAGTTAATTACCTAAACAGATGGAGTATAGTATTCAAAATGTCCCAAGTCGTCGACGGCGAGTACTGTTCCACGCGCGCCTCAAGGAGATGTCAACAAACCGTTGAGGCCCAGCAGGGTCGAAGCCTACTGGGCCCAAGGGTCTGCTTTTGAAAGGAAGACTCGGCCTCAGTATGAAACGCAACGAAGGAACAGGCCCACCCAAGAGCGGGGGATGTCATTGGATGATTTTCCGACCGAAAAAAAAAAAGGATTCAAAATGTAAGATTATTAATTAATTGTCTCACTTACTGAGGCTATTGAGCTAAAAAGTCATCATCATCATCATTTCAGTCGAAAGACGTCCACTGCTGGACATAGGCCTCCCCCAAGTCTCGCCACAATGAACGGTCCTGTGCGTCTCGCATCCATCGGACTACCGCAACCGTTACCAAGTCATCGGTCCACCTTGTAGGAGGCCTTCCAACGCTACGTCTTCCGGTACGAAGAAAGTCCTACGTGTAAAAGTAACATAAAAAAAATCTCAAGAATATATTATATCTCACACTCAGTGGCGTGCCAGATACCTTTAAAGGGGGCAAGCCAAGGAACCTTGACTTATCTACTACCTACCCAAGTACCCATTTACCTAATATTTCGAATAAAAAAACTCGCGCTATAATCCGCCGTCACGTATCATCAGTGCAAAATCTCTTGCTGTAATGCTGATTAATTGCTACATTTTCATTTGTTAATTAATTATACATCATACCTGTATCATAAATGATTTAAAATATGTAAGAGCCATCTATTGATATTTTTTGGCAACTCTTGCTCGCTCACAACAAAATTCTAGCTGGCTACTTCTGAATAATCCACTAGATGGCGCACAAAGTAGTAATCAATGAAATCAATCATTTGTTTACGATATATAATTATGTAATATAATTAGCATAGCAAATACTCACAATTTAAACAGCCATAGAGTATACAACAGCATAGCCGTTCTTCGTTTCTTTATCACACACTTAGAAATTTCATCACATAACTGTCGAGAACACTGATATCGGTCGAGAAATAGAACCAAGTTTTTGTTCGCGGTTTACCAAAACTACACAATGAAATAACAGCATTTGAGAATTCTGATGTCTTTTCATAGCACCAGCGAAGTTATTTAAGTCATTATAACCTGATGTATTCCAAGCATTCTTATCGTTTGAGAAAAATATGCAACACGAATGAAACTGCCTATTATGTGATTTAGTTTTCTGAGAAATATTCAAATCAGGGGTATGTTTAGGCGAAGTTACGAGATCATATTTATCTCTAAAAGTCAAAGTCTTTACCTGGCCAAGTATTTTTTCCACACATTTTAATCCGTCACAAGGAACAATTGCATGTAGGTATTTCCGAATTCATTTCAAAGATAATAAACTTTAATCACTTCAAAACAAAGTAAGTTACAGTAATAACTAATCATAAAACTTTAAATGACAGAAATCAAAAATCTTTGTTAACAAAACACACGTAAAAGTAAACACGATTTAACCGCTCAAAGCAAATTTGAACTAATTTGTTTGCGGAACTTTTAAGCGTCATAGATAGAGGGCGCCTCGGAATTTGTATAGTAAAAGTGCGCCTTGTAGTAAAATTCATTGATCAAACATTTCAAGCCCGGAATATTTTAAAGAAAAAATGTTCGATTAGTACTTGCACACAGTATCAAATTTTACTCACACAGACTCACATTTTTATGTTTTTATAGGGAAAAGTGAGATGGCAGATCAAGCCTCATAACAAGCCTTTGCGCCAGACAGAGGCAGCAACACACTAGTGTTCATCTCTTTTTTTTGTTAAGTGTTAGAGTGAGATCGGAGAGATGGCGCTCAGAGCGGCAACATCGTCCTAGGTATCGTGCGTGAATGAACACGAAATGGCAACAGCGCGTAAACGCATAAGCGCGCGAAGTTTAAAAATTAGAGTTTTATTTAATTTAATTCATTTGTTGTGTTTTATGATATAGATGACTGTGGTGTGGTGAGGTATTATTTTCACATCAAGCCAAGCTTTTTAACTTGTATTGCTCGCACGTCGCTGCTCACACTATTAAAATTTATTACTATCGGTACCAGAGGTATTTCAATGCAAAAGTTTCGGACTTTTATTGTAATTATAAGAAGTAGAGGTTTCTTACATAATAACAAGATTTCACTTTATATTCCGTTCAGGTTATAATTATATATCTACTATATATTAATAATATAATAAATAATAATAATATAATATTTCACAACTTTCATACAACGCCATCTAGTCCCAAACGAAGCAGAGCTTGTGGTATGAGTAGGACAACTGATAGACATAAATATATGTATATTTCTAAATACCTACACATTATAGATAAATTACACCCAGACACAGAACAAATGATCGTGCTCATCACAAAAACATTTGTCCTGGGTGGGAATCGAATCCACGTCTAAACATAGAACAAAGCAGTCAGGGCCATTGACCACACACATAGATCAACAGGCTTGTTAAAGTTCTTCTTCTGTATAATTATGTAAAAGGCAAAGTCCTGATCTCGAGTCACTCACTCACTCACTGATTCATTGACATCCAGCCCAAACCCTTGAACCTTAGAACCCCGGAGATCTGGAAGAGAACCCTGGGGCCCTGGAAGAGAACCCCAGGGCCCTGGAAGAGAACCCCGGGGCCCCTGGAAGGAAACCCCGGGGCCCTGGAAGGAAACCTGGGGCCCTGGAAGAGAACCCTGGGCCCCGGAATGAAGACAAAGAAGGAACAGGAGTGGGTTTTTAGTCAGTAAAAGTCTGACACTATCTCACGCTCCGCCCAAGAGCGCGATATGTCATTGGATGACTTTCACACCGAAAAAAAAACTCTTGGACATAGAACGATGAAATTTTGCACAGAGTTTCTTTTATGATGTATGTACACAAAGAATAAGAAAGATTGTTTTTAAAATTCAGCCCTTATGAGGATGAAGCGGTGGCTAGTTGATTTATAATTCAAAATACTCATTGTATTTCTAAATATAAACTAAGCAATTAAAGTCTAAAATTGGTTATTATAATATTATAGTTACCAATAGCATATTCTCCCATCATTCATTCTTCATCGATCAAAATGTGATACCTACTCGAAACTAACTCAACAACACATCGCAACAACGATTCTCAAGTGAGTAAAACAACTAAGTCTACAACTGAACTACTGTATGTACACATACTTCCCTGTAGCATTTACTCTAGAATGTGCTCAATACATGAACGGGGAGCAGTTAATAAACTGGTTCGTTATAACAAGGCAAAGTTGCGGAGTTAATAGAATTCCCTGTTGTTCCTGGAGAATTATCAAGTCCAATAGACGATCTAACTTGTTTAGGTTATTGATAAACATTAGTTTGTTGTTTCTGTATCAGTATGGGTGAATTAGGATGTAGTTGGAGGTATGGATTTTTATTGGTTGGACCCTGCTGGGCCCCTACGACTTGCTGACATCTCCCTGAGGCGCGCGTGGGACAGTACGCGCCGTCGACGACTTGGGCTCGGTCCGGACGGTCGGACGGCGAGCCACCCATTACTCGCCGTCCGCAAGCCCGCGCTTACGGTGGCCGGAAATCGGGATCGGAAACCCGGTGCCGGTTTTTTTTTTTTTTTTTTTCGGTGGGAAAATCATCTTATGACATCCCCCGCCCTTGGGCGGGGCGGGAGATAGTGTCAGACTTTTACTGACTAAAAACCCACTCCCGTTCCCTCGTTGCCTTTCGTACCAGGGCCGAGTCTTCCTTTCAGAATCAGACCCTTGGCCCCAGTAGGCTTCGACCCTGCTAGGCCCCTACAGTTGCTGACATCTCCTTGAGGCGCGCGTGGAACAGCACGCGCCGTTGACGACTTGGGCTTGGTCCGGACGGTTACCGGACGGTCGGACGGCGAGCCACCCATTGCTCGCCGTCCGCAAGCCTGCGCCTACGATGGCCGGAAATCGGGATCGGAATCCCGGCGGCGATTGGGGCGTGAGGACCGTTGCCTCACGCGATCGGCCGCCTCCCTTGCTAGCATTACTGCTTCGCAGAAGGAGGCGACCGCCTGCCACTCCTCCTCGCTTCGGACCATGGCCTGTACCAAGGCCCGGCGCGAGAGATCGCCGCCGCCGATCGCCCCCACGAGGACACGACGTTGCTCTGCCCAAGCGGGACACACCTCCACCGTGTGCTCCACCGTGTCCTCCGGGTGGTCCGCACAATGGTGACACCCGAGCGTTTCTTCCGCACGAATCCGGTGCAGGAACCTCCCGAACTTACCATGTCCGATGAGGACCTGCGTCATGCGGTAGGTAAGGACGCCGTGTTGCCTTTCCAGCCACTCCTCAAAGAGGGGAATTACCGCCATAATTATGGCGTGCCCAGCACTGGGTTGCGATAGTCGCTGTCGCCATTCCACCATGAGACCCCGCCGGAGCTCTGTCCGCCATGCCGCAACTTGTCGTGGCAGCGGAGTTTCGCCCCGACGTTGCATCTCCACGCGCAGATCGTGCATGCGTGCAAGGCCTGTTGCCACCAGATCCCATGGTGGTTGGCCAGCAAGGAGGCTCGCCGCTTCGCGGGAAATCGTGCGGTATCCCCGCACCATCCGTATGGCCATGACCCTCTGGCACGCGTTCAGCTGGGCCGCCGGTCGCTTTCGCAGTGACGGCGCCCATACCGGCGCCCCATAAAGGGCCATGGACTGGACGATGCCTGCGTAGAGCCTCCGGCAGGAGGCGTCTGGACCCCCGAGGTTGGGCAGGAGCCGCTTGAGGGCAGCCCCATTCCGATTCAGTTTGGGAGCCAGACGTCGGAAGTGCTCCTCGAAATTCCACCGGCTGTCGAGGACGAGTCCCAGGTACTTCATCGTCGACCCGACGCCGATGTGAACTCCTCCTACCGTTAATTGGGAGCGCCGAGGCGGCGCGCTCCGAGGGCCGTGAAAACACATGGCCTCGGACTTTTGCAGCGCCACCTCGAGTCCCAACTGCTGGATCCTATCAACGACTATCGCAACCCCGCGTGTCGCTAATTCGACCGCCGCCTGGTACGAGTCTCCCTGAGCCAGGACCAGCGTGTCGTCTGCGTAGCAGACCACGCTGACCCCGTCAGGGAGGTCGCCGCGCAGCACGTAGTCGTAGCCGATGTTCCACAAGGGCGGTCCTAGTACCGATCCCTGCGGAACACCGCACGACATCTCTCGCCGTTTCCACTCTCCCTGGTGACCAGGGTAGATGATGTACCTGTCCGAAAGGTAGGCCTCGATCACACGACAGAGGTAGTCGGGCACCCGGTGATACCGGAGTGCCCTCCTAATGCTACTCCAGGGCAGGGAGTTGAAGGCGTTAGCGATGTCCAATGACACCGCCACGACACACCTGCCCTGGGACACCGCATCCCCCGTCGTGAGAGCTCGCACGCGCATGATGGCGTCCACCGTGGAACGCCTCCTGCGAAAGCCGAACTGGCCGTCCGCCAGATCCGGCCCCACCCGTGTTAGGTGCGCGACGAGGCGGTCTGCAATTACTCTTTCAAAGAGCTTGCCCACCTCATCGAGCAGCACAATGGGCCGGTACGCGGACGGAGAGTCCGCAGGGCGCCCCGGCTTCGCGATAAGAAACCCGGTGCCGGTTGGGGCGTGAGGACCGTTGCCTCACGCGATCGGCCGCCTCCTTTGCTAGCATTACTGCTTCGCAGAAGGAGGCAACCGCCTGCCACTCCTCCTCGCTCCGGACCATGGCCTGTACCAACGCCCGGCGCGAGAGATCGCCGCCGATCGTCCCCACGAGGACCGGTTTTATTATCAATAGGAGTGAATAGGTTACATATAGGCAAGAGTTCTCCATTGTCGACTACATCGTCGCATACCGTCAGGTGAGTCATCAAGCGCGAGCTTATCAATAGAAAGAAAACCGGGAAAGTGCGAGTCGGACTCGCGCCCTTAGTGTTCCGTACAAACTTTTCTATGAAAACAGTTGAATTCCCGAATTAAATTACGAAGATTTTTCAGAATCACGAAAAAAGTTTTTTTTGTGACGTAAATACAAATACAGTTTTCAGATTTTATATTTGTGCTATGAGACTTTGCTTCATGCCAAATTTCAGGATTCTATAATAAGTCATCGGGAAGTACCTACCCTATGAATTTTGATTCCCTTGAAAGTGTCGAAATATACGTTTTTTGCGGCATAAACAGCCGTATCTTATTTTTCGTTAACTCAGAAGTTTGATTTTTCACAGCTTCAAGGGACTAATTTCAACTCGATAACTCCACGCGTTCCCGAGATAAAGGGTCTTGACAGAGAGATGAACAACAAAGTGACCCTATAAGGGTTCCGCTTTTTTTCCTTTTGAGGTACGGAATCCTAAAAAGAGAGTTGGCAAGGGAAGTTTCGAAAGTAAATTCTCTTGTCAATTCTCTGTTCGAAAGAGTTACCGTGGCAATAGAACACATAAGGCAAATGCAGTAATAAAGATGGGTTTTATTCAGTAAAAAAAAAAAAACACGGAAACATTTGATAGCTTATAGATCGTGACAAAATTATATAATGTAAATTTAATCGCTGAACTCAATGGAAATTATGACAAATTCATTTAAATTCTTTCTTTTTAACCGACTTCATATATGTAGTTTCTAAACATATTTTCTAAACATGTCATCGTTCCTTCCGAGTCCAATTGTGGTTAGCCTACGGAGCAACGATAAAATAATAACTTGAAACAATTAACGCTTCAAATAACAAACTTGTAATCTCATAAACTTTATCAAATAACTTTAAAGTCTGTCCAAACAGCGGGAGTACAAATGGTGCTTCATTAAACTCTGCTAAAGTTGGAGTCCGAAAGATCTGAACTAATATTTTGTCGCCATCATTCATTCGGCAATCTTTGAAGTGGTCAGCCGTTCGCGTACCTCAGGGTTCTTATTGAAAACCCGAGTTTGTAACAGATTTGAGAGCACTAGGTTGGCTAAGCGTTTGTGAATGTTTGGATATTTTTGGGACGGGAGTGAGTAAAAACTGCAACTAAAAAACAGTATTTTTAGAGTTCTGTACCTCAAAAGGAAAAAAACGGAACACTTTGTTGTCCATCCGTCTGTCTATCTGTCTGTCTGTCAAGACCCTTTATTACGGGAACGCGTGGAGGAATCGATTTGTAATTAAAACCATATATTGAAGAAGCTGTAAGAAAATCCAACTTCTGAGTTAACGGAAAAAATATACAAAAAACGTATATTTCGACACTCTCAAGGGAATCAAAATTCAAAGGGTACTTCCCGTTGACCGAGAATCCTGAAATTTGGCATGAAGCAAGGTGTCATAGCACAAGCATAGGAGAAAAAAAAAACTTTTATGTGATTCGGAAAAATCTTCGCAACTCAATTCGGGAATTGAACTGTTTTCACAAGTAAGTTTGTACGGCACCCTCAGTGCGCGAATCCGACTCGCACTTGCCCGGTTTTTTATTATTGATGGGCTCGTGCTGGACCATTATCTCACCTAATAATAAACGATAATGTGGTTGATGTTAGAGCACGCTTGCCTGAAAGTAACTTGACTAAAAGATCCTATTTGGAAACACAGACTCCGGCAGTCAATTCCACTTCTTAGCTGTATGTACCTACATGTTGTATTCCCAAAACGTTTTGTGCGTAAGGCTAAAATCACCTCGACTAGATATTTGCCTTAACAAAAATATTCAGAAGCTCAAGTCTGGCCACTAGTCTCGTCAAAGGTTATTGCGTTACTGAGTTATTGGGCATGAGAGAGAGCACGTCATAGAGAGACAGATGCTTCATTTAAAAACCAGCCATCAGTTTCCAGTCAAATTCCGGATGCAGCTGAATGCTACAGGCATTTGACTGGAAACCGACGTAGACCCCAACATTGAGAGCCTTTGCACTACTGCATAATTCGTAGTGTGTAAGTGTCCTACAATAACAATGACGCCAGTCCACCCTAAGTCAGCAGTAGACAAGTCGGCAAAGCGGTTTAATTTCACCGACCGTTCAAACTTCCATAAGAGGATTTTGTTACAAAACCAAGGCGAGTCTTCGGGCATCGGTGTGTGGCAAAAATACAAAGTACACCCCACACGAAAATGTTTTCTCCACGTTTTTTTCGTTACAATTGAATTTCATAGTTTAACGAAGTAAATTCTGCACAGTGATGTTCGCGGTAACTTTGTTGGTTTTCAATTTTACCCATTTTTTGTTTCCCTAGTGTAGTCCCAGCTTTGTGTGTGCAGAGTTTTGAGGAATTTAAAACATGGTTCTTTGTGTTGACAACTAGCTGTTTATTCTGCATCTCTGTCGGGATAAAGAGTATGTTTTGTTTCTTCTTTTTTGCGGTATGCTTTTGTCGTAGCATCACTTTCGTGCACTCACTTTCAAAGCTGCCAGTAATTTTGTGGATATTCTGCTCATCAAGCATGTAAAAACTAGTTTTTTTTTCCTTTTTAAAATATACGACCTACCTACTAACTAGAAAAATATTAGCCTCGCTTACCTCTTAGTAACCTCTTTAATATCTCGTCTTATTAATCTAAGAGAAGTGCATTATAAAAAATATAGTGTCAGAGTAAAAATGTTTTAAGTAGGAAGACTACATTTAGAATTTTAAATAGCCACCTTTGAGCAGAGAAACATTTTAGCTAGGATTACTTTCGCGGAAATTAAAAACAGTACTTTTCTTCTTTGTAAAAACTACTCTTGTTTTTGTATCTAGGTAAGCTAACATTTTTTATAGCGTAAATGTTACGTACTTACATAAATTTCAAAAACTATAAAAAAATATATTTATACTATACCTAACCGTATTACGTATTCACAAAAACAAAATCAAACTATAATTAGGGGTCGAAGCTCCCCTTCACAACAATTTTTTTTTGTTTTTGGTAAAAAGTTTGCCCCACACTTGGAATTAGTCCAGTATCTTGGGCGCGTTCACATACATGTAAACTCACTTACACAAGACCCCCAGACCCGGTTCACCTATCTGTAAGCCACACAAATATTTGTTCCGTGCAGGAATCTGCTTCAAGCAGAGCGTGCACAAAGAGCGATTCTTAAACGAGAACTACATTAGACCGACGCACACGTGTAACACGCCTGATTTGTACGTAGAATGACGTCGCGTGGCGTGGATCAAGTGTAGCTCTACAAGTCTAGTTTCCAATCGGCGTGTGTGGCACACGTGTGCGCAGTGAAGTTCTACCTTTAAGGTTTATGCACTTTAAGCGTAGAGATTACCCAACTACCCAGCTGTACTCAGAATCCCAATTCTTCACCGTGCGGCAACTGTTCGTTTTGCATGTAGTCTTACGCTGTCATTTCATGCTTCCACCAGACTCAAGCATCCTTATTAGACGTCGAGGTTTTCCGGTCTGTGACTCCCTACATTACCGGACCGCTTTTGCAGGTCATCAATTCGTCATCTTAAGTGCTCGCATTTATAATAAGATTCACCACCTGATCAATATTTATACACACTAAAAACTAAGTTATCTAACTGGTTGCAAAAACTGTCTTATGATTATACCGAATCCGTCTATATAAAGGCTATCTTAATTGTACCTAACATCCTATTTTTGATTATCTCCAAGAAGGAACTGGCTCCTGAGATACAAGAATTTATAATTTATAATAATTTTTTTATATTTTTTTTTTTTTTTAACTAAGTGTAGTTTAAGAGTCAAATGTTAATTTTATTTCCATTGATCAGTGTTTGTACAACTAATATATCTGCTCATGTCATTCTATACCGTTACTGTGTGTGTTAAATGTACAAAATAAAGATTATTATCCAGCCAACCGCTCAATCGCTGCGCCAAAGGCGTTAGAGCTCTCCTCCACTTTGTTATCATCCGAAAATGTGACCAGGACTGGCAGCATTGCCACGTTGAATCGTAACGCAACCACACGGACACCGTGACCGTTTCGACCTCAAACGGCTCAAGACTGTAATTACAAATTTTGGCTAATTACAGTTTTAAACCATTAGAGTCTTTGATTTTTGTTGATGTTCTTAAGATCAAACATGCAACATATATTAATACAGCAGCAGCAGCATTGATTGTTGATTGACGTATGTATTTCATGTATTTATCACTTTTCTGTTTGTCTTTTTAATAAGATGCACCAACCATGTCATGTATCTGCACCACCCTAAGATCGACACTGGTAGAAAATGCTTAAGGCACACAAAGGTGGACTTAATGTCCACCTTTGTGCAATGTTTTTTTTAACTAGTGCATAAAGTTTTAATAAATAAATAATATCATATTTAACTTCCATGTGGAAGTCGGTAGTGAATTTAGGAAAATCCTTTCTTAATGCTCGCCTACGTCATAAAAGAAAACTTTGTGCAAAATTTCACACTCTTAGGTCGGAATTCACCAATAAAAATAATCGCGTTATAACGTTTGGCTCGCTTAATCGCGTTTAGCCGCTGTCACTAGTGTCACTTGTCTGTATTTTTCTTTTGTTGTATTTTTACAAGTGACACTAGTGACAGCGGCTAAACGCGATTATGCGAGCTAAACGTTAAAACGCGACGCGTTTAAACGCGTCGTTAGATCTATGGGTGAATTCCGCCCATAGTCCCAGTAGTTTCTGCTGTGCGTTGCAAAGTCAGTCAGTCAGTTTACCCTTTTATAGAACAGTCTAAATTTATCAATTTTTATTGCCAATTGTACGATACTGTATTTTGAACACAATATGATCGAATTTCAGTTTTTGAAGTCGCTTAATGTAATTCCAACTTACTGGGATCCTATTCCATAAAAGAAAATCCATTCCATTTGACGTCACAGACCCAACTTGTGCACACACTTCCGTAATTCCGGAGATCCCTTCAATCACAGCGGAGCAACATTTTAATCCAAGCAAACGCGTTCCTCTCCATTGATTCAGATGAGTTCCACCTTTATTATGCTTCTTCTCCAGAATCACAAGAAAAAAGTCCATTTTGTTACCTCAGTTGCAACATTAATGTAATCGTAAGAATCCCTCACCGCTCAGAAGCTTCGTCGCTACTTTAATAAGAAAAGTTTCCTCTTCGATTGACGAAGTTTGTCAACGAGAAAAAATTACAACGTATATAAACACCTGGAACATTCCCGTAGTTATTTCGTTTCCGAAACAATTTCTATTAATCGGAAATCGAAATTCCGTATCGCAGTCTCAATTTTCTCTTTGAGGGATCTGTTATTTGAAGGAAGTTGATATTTTGGGAGATTGTAATATAGATGTCGTAATTATGTTGTTTTGTGTTGTCTCTTTGTTTCTATTGAGACAAGTTTTGATTTTTGAATTGATATAGATATTTTTTAATGTATATATCTCAACTTGAAGAGCTCATCTGTTGCAAAATAATCAACCGATTAGCAAAATAAATATAAAATAACATATGTAGATACGTAAATGGATATAATTTTTTTTAAGGTTTTATCGCAGTTGTAGCTTTATGCCTTTTTATTTTACATTTACTTTTTCCCGTGACCTGGATTCCACGCATAATTATTTTTGAAATGAAAAATAGCTTTTAGCAAACAATTTTATCTCCTTTTTCTTTAGACTTACAACAGATGGCGCCACCATTATCATGCGGCGAATACTTAATTTAACTTGGAAATGTATAAAATTCCTTTAAAATCAAACTTCACCATACCTCTTACCATACAATATAATAATCATCTCATCATAATCATCATTTCAGCTGAAAGACTGTCCACTGTTGGACATAGGCCTCCTCCAAGTGTAGCCATAACGACCGGTCCTGTGCGTGTCGCATCCATCGGATTGACGCGGGCCTTAATCATCATCTACTCTAAGTACCTAAAACTAAGCGAGAACTAATTTTTTTCATCATTACATGCCTTTCACCTTTCACCACCAACGATTGCATGACTGCTTACCAGCAGGTGGGATCGCAGTCAAGCACTAGTTTATATTATTTAAAAAAAAACTTTCTCAAGACTAAGACCATTTTATGCATCGTCACTCTTCCTTATTACAACGTGAGCTAGGGAGAGGCCCTTCAAGCTATGGACTGCATAACAAAGCAAGTAAATAGAGGGTTAGCCTCAGTTAGACTCGACATTGGACTAGTTACTAGATGACAACACAACAAAACAACTCAATAAACAACAAACTCATTGTTTTTTTATTATTGATAGGTTCGCGTTTGACCACTATATCACCTGATGGTAAGCGATGATTTGACCGACGATGGAACACGCTTGTCTAGAAGTAACCTATTCACTCTTGACTTAAAGACCCCTAGGTTGTAGCTATCAGGAAACACAGACTCCGGCAGAGAATTCCACTCCTTAGCTGTACGCATAATGAATGTGTTCCCAAAAGGCCTTGTATGTATGGGTGGGACGTCCACCATGTATCGATAGCGCAACGCCGTACGTCTAGCGGTCCAATGATGGAACGGACTTGGTGGTTTGCAGGGACTTTCAAGGTTTTATACGAGTCTAATGATAAAGCTGTACCTACAGGCTGCAAAATATTGGTCATGCCATTTATTCTTAAACTTTTTTTTCAGTTTTTTTATTTATTTTACTATTAGACACAATAATATTTATATATATACAAAATTATATACAAAAACACTAATTAAAACTATATATACACTAAAGGCTACTCCTAACTAAAATATGGCGTCATAAAACTCCTCCGCATTGCTGTCGACTGGAAGTGTGCCCAAAAGGCTGGCGGCATTGCCACGTTGTATGGCAATGCTTAATCTCTGACCGAGGTAAAAGCCAGCCGTTGGGTCACGCGAAGTGTCAACTAAATGATATGAATAAGTGCTTGACTGCGATCCCACCTGATGGTAAGCAGTGATGCAATTGTTGGTGGTGAAGCGCACTAGTTTAAGAGCCTATTCAATCTAGCCTTGAAGGCTAAATAAAATATAACTGGTTGGAAAGACCGCACTAGGTAAAATTGTTTCAGTACTTCAATGTACGCGGTATAATTATTTGGTCAGTCAGTCAGAGGGAGTGTTAGACTTTTACTAAATAAAACTCAAGGCTTTCCTTTATTTGCTCTTTGTATTCCAGGGCCCCGGTAACTCTTTGAAGCAAAACCATCAATCAATCAATCAATCAATCATTTCAGCCTAAAGACGTCCACTGTTGGACATAGGCCTCCTCCAAGTGTCGCCACAATGACCGGTCCTGTGCGTGCTCGTATCCATCGGATTCCCGCAAGCAATACCATAGCCCGAATAAATAAAAAAAAACCGACCAAGACCGAGTCGAACTCGCGCACGTAGGGTATCGTACCGTCTGTAGCTAAAATCACGCTTGTTGGGGACCACTTAGGTGTCCAATACAAGATAGGTTTTGCTGTCAGTTTTGCCACAGTCAATGTTTTGAGTGACGAAAAACCTACCGTCTAATGCGATGATTGACGTTTGCATGACGAAAACCTAATGGCGATAAAATTCCGTAATTCAAACATCATTCATGACTGATGGAATTGATTGATGCCTACATGATCGTGTACTGGACGCCTTAAATAATTATTTTTAACTGTCTAGCTATCACGGTTCATGAGATACAGCCTGGTGACAGACAGACGGACAGTGGAGTCTTAGCAATAGGGTTCCAGTTTAACGCTTTGGGTAATGAACCCAAAAAACCGGCCAAGTGCGGGTCGGACTCGTGTACAGAGGGTTCCGTACAAAATTACTTATGTCATCATAATCATCATCATTTCAGCCGCAAGACGTTCACTGTTGGACACAGCCCCCCCCCCTCCCTCAAGTAAGGGGGAGGTTTACTTACCTATGTAAATAGTTCAATTCTCGAATCGTGTCTCGATGATTCTTATAAATTGCTTTTTTTGTAATTTAGAAAAATCATTGAGACACGTCGATAGGTATATATTTTTTTGTGATGTAAAAAGAAAGAAAAAGAGTTTATTTACGACAAACATGGCGCATACCTTAAAAAATAAAACAATAACAACAACTCTTTCTCTCTCTTTATCTTTGTTTCTTCCTTTGATTTTTTCATTGCTGCTTGTAGACCTGAATATTTAATATTAATTTCAGCTTCATACCACCACGCGTTCCTGTGAAAAAGGTCTTGACACAGGACAGACGACCAATTATATATATATAGAAGGATCTATTAAAAACAATGTTCCGGTTGCCATTTGTCAAGTTTCGAATCCAAAATCTTTCACCATAAAAGCTGGTCCTTTTATTTTACTTTTAGGTCAGTATATTCAACAACTGTGTAGGGAATAAAAATGTTCGTACTGTACGATTAGGCGTGCGACATTCTATACAGCAAGTTAACCAAAAAAATGGACTCTCGAATGTTGTTAGCAAATTCAAAAAAATTGTGCTCGGCACGACTGCTTTTTAACTATATTCTGTAGTGCGTTTGTGCGATTGACTGAACTTGTTGGCTAAAAAATTTTATTATGACTCTTGAAACAGTACCTAATATTTTTTTTATTGGTAGCAATTAACCAGGTAGAGGTAAACTTTAATGAGGTCGGCACAAGAATGTGAGGGTAGGAAATGGACGCCTAGGTATTATTTCTGGGTTCTTCACTCCTTCGGGGCGGTGAAGAACCGAGAAAACATATATATGTTATAATGTCGTTATTGTTATTTGTTTATTTTAAGGTGTGCGCCATATTTGACGTAAATAAACTGTTTTTCTTTCTTTCTTTCTTTCAGAAGTGAGGAGTGAAGGGGTGACTGGTCTGTTACTAGCGAAGGAGGCGGCCGTAAGAGTGAGGAAACGTACATCATCACTCCAAACCCGACGTGACAGGAGACGCCTTGTGCATCTGGAATCGCAGAGCGATCTCTGGACAGCGTAGGCGCGGGTTTGCGGACGACGAGCAAAGGGTAGCTCGCCTTCCGCTCGTCCTATAATGACAGAGCCCGAGTCATTGACGGTGCGTAATTTTCTACGCGCGCCTTAAAGAGTTATTCGCAAACCTTAGGAGCCCAGCAGGGCCCATGCCAGCTGTGGCCTTGGGATCGGTTCTGAAAAGAATATACTCATTTTCCTAGAATGCAAAAGGCAACTGAAGGAACATAGGTGTGGTTTTAGTCAGTAAAAGTCTGACACGTCCTCTCGCTTCGCCATAGAGCGAGAGAAGTCATTAGATGTAAGATGTGTGTGATTTTGTGTACCATGACGGTTTTCTTTTGTTTTGTTTTTGACATTAAATATTATTTGTTTTAAATATTGTACACTCTATGGCACTATGACAGGTGACATCGCGGACAAGGGTAATTATCGTCCCATTTCGCTTGCGACTGTAATAGCTAGTGTTGGATGGTGTGCTTGATTCTTGCTTAAGTAATTATATACATCTTCATGATGCACAGTTCGGGTTCCGCCCCGGACTTTCAACTGAAAGTGCTATTTTGAGCCTCAAGCCCACCGTTCAATATTATAAGGATCGCGGTACGCCGGTGTACGCTTGTTTCCTTGATCTCTCCAAGGCGTTCGATCTTGTCTCATATGATGTGCTTTGGAGAAAGATGTGAATCAGGGGTATACCCGCGGAAATATGTGGGCTATTCCAGTACTGGTATGGTAACCAAGTTAATCTTGTAAAATGGGATGATGCAGTCTCTGAGCCGTATTGGTTGGAGTGCGGGGTGAGACAGGGTGGTCTGACGTCTCCCAGGCTCTCCAACCTCTACGTGGATGACCTGCTAGTGGCACTCAGTAGCATGCGTGTCGGATGCAGTGTTGATGGGGTAAGATTAAACAATATCAGCTATGCAGATGATATGGTGCTGCTGGGTCCGTCGGCGGGAGCAATCGGAGAGCTGCTTAAAACGCACCTATGCTGCCGCACATGGATTAAAATATAATGTTAAAAAATGTGAATACATGGTCTTTGAGGTCAGCGGCAAACGCCGTGGAGAAGGACCTGGGCTACTATTGAACGGTTCCCCAATTAGTAGGGTGGTAACCTTTAAATACCTAGGGCATCTACTTGCGGCTGATCTCAGGGACGATGTGGACATTGAGAGGGAGCGCAGGGCCCTAGCGGTCCGGAGTAATATGTTGTCCCGTAGATTTGCGCGGTGTACAGACCAAGTAAAAATAACACTTTTCAAGGCTTATTGTACAGACCAAGTAAAAATAACACTTTTCAAGGCTTATTGCCAAAGTCTGTACACGGGCAGTCTATGGGTCAATTATACTAAGAGATCGCTGGATGTCCTGCGCGTCCAATATAATAATGCTTTCAGGATGCTGTTGAGACTACCTCGCTACTGTAGCGCGTCGGAGATGTTTACACAAGCCCATACCGACGGTTTCTACGCGATTATTCGTAAAAAACTGCGTCGCTACTGAGGAGAGTGAGGGACAGTCAGAACAGCATCCTGAAAACTGTCGTTGAGAGCTTTGCCTCTCCAATTCTTCAGAAGTTTGTGCGGAGATTGATAATTACTAACACTAGTCAGTAAGTTTTTCTTTGTTTTTTTTTAACCTTGTATTTTACTAACACTCTATGGATTTTTGGTGTCCGAAATAAAATTATTATTATTATTATGGGTAGGTATGTTACAGTGATACTTGTTACAATAATACACGGCTGCTGGCAGAGCCGCACGCTCGAACCAATCTGTTACGAGAGGCGCCGCTGACGCGGGCACTCCGCGCTCTCAACTCAACCTCATATCTAGTGACACGGACATATTCTGTTGTTCTTTGAGTGAATTTACAATAAATGCCTTATTTGTGATAAGTTATAAACTAAATTGAATAATATATGTGTTATTATATAAATTAGCAGAAAAAACAAAAAAAAAAGCTCTATGGCATTAGGTTTCCCTGTAAAGATAGTTGTAAGTTGGAAAATAAATAAAAAAATAATTTTAAGAGCTGAACTACTTGTACCTGTGATAAACAATAAATGAATCTCAATCTGATGATTTCCCACTTAAAAAGAAAAACATTCCATCCCCTGCATTTTGATTCTTTTGTTACTAAATAATTCCACAGCTTAAAATTACTCCCCCTTATTCTCCATCTCACTAAGTTAGAAGTTAATCTACCTACCTATCTATGAAATATATTTCCACTGCAATCTGCACCGTCCTTACAATTTCGCAGCTAAGACTCGCCTTACCTGGCTGCGTTTGAGTTGAAATCAATTAGGCTGCCAATCGCAGGCCCGTGGGGTGTTGCTAACAGAACTAGCTCTACAAATCAAGGAGAGAACGTTTCAATAGAACGAACCGTCAATAGTATCTGGAATTACTCGCTCAATTGTGATTTTGAAGGGTTGTTTGACGGTTTTTGGTACACAATGGTTACCTGGCGGTACAATAGGAAGTTCTGATTTTTGTTGTTTTTACTAGAGGAAACTATCTCTTGTTATGTTGTTCGTTTTATCGCTAAAGGACATTGCTCTGCGTCCATACATTGTACGCCCTGGAGCCAAGAGCATCGAAAAGTTATGATTTGTATTCTCTATCATTAGTAAACTCATATAAGATCTTATTTTTATAGCGGACTAGCTGGAAAATTGATATTTCAAAAAAAGACAGGTTTTTAGGTTATAATCGAACCATAACAACGAATTTAAGGTTCATATGGCGGCGTGAGGAAGTCCGTTCTCTCAAGCGTGCGGCAGCCTCCTTCGCTAACATTACTGCTTCGCAGAAGGAGGCGACCGCCTACCACTCCATACCAGGATCCCCCACGAAGATACGGCGGTCCTCCGCCCAAGCGGAGTACATCTCCACCGTATGCTCCACCGTGTTCTCCGGGCGGTCCACAAAATAGTCGCACCCGGGCGTTTCTTCCGCACGAATCCGGTGCAGGAACCGAGCTTTGAGTTTCCTTGGTTTGTTTTTGATATTATATGAAAAAAAGCATCTAGCGAATATTAATTTCCAGTGTTCGTTCGTATTTTATGTGAATTAGATTATTATACCTATATTTAAAATGTTTTTATTACTGAATGAAGAATATTATTTTAATATAATTCAAATACATCATTCTAAAAAATTGTTTCAATAGTATAAGGAAATATGCGTTAAAAATTCAAAATTATTATCTATAAACGATTTACTTTTTTTAATACAGTTTTTTTCGTATGAACTTTTGTTTTTCGCAGAAGCTACATATTTATGGCATTATGATTTTTGAAATAAGAAAATATGGAATTGAAATAATAAAATATGGAACAAAATGAAACAAACTTTTCTACAGTGTCGTGAAAACATTTATTTTTTTACTTATCATTATAAATACAGTCGTTCGTAATATATTACACGAATTGTTACAATAAATCGATGTAAAGCGATACAACTAACGAATATATATCGTAAATGCTTGTCGGTATGTCATGTTGTATTCAATTAGAACTGTTTCACTGTTTTTGTGTTCTGTATCTATACAAACATTAAAAATCATTACACAAAGATTTTTTTCGAGAAACATACATTAAGATAATTTTTACTTGCCTAGGTAAAATAGAAAAGAATAGAATAAACTTTGTTGTACACCAAA
Organism: Mythimna impura; assembly: GCA_905147345.3. Classification (NCBI taxonomy): domain Eukaryota; kingdom Metazoa; phylum Arthropoda; class Insecta; order Lepidoptera; family Noctuidae; genus Mythimna; species Mythimna impura. The sequence continues at coordinate 11,271,621 of LR990357.1, read as the reverse complement.
ATAGTAACAATTTTACAGAAACGTAAATCTATGGGTTCAATGGCGGTCTTATCGTTGGCAGCGATATTAACAGACCACCTCAGTATGGACCCCCCTCGGGGTAAGTGTTAATTAATGATAAAATAATTAATCTCGTTTTAAATTTTACAGAAAAAATGCCTATCTAGTTTACGTCCTTTGTCGGACAGAATTTTTCTACCGCCATGCTTAGGTTCAAAAGCGTGCCTAACGCGCTGTAAGTGATAAAAATGATACATGTGTTAATTTTCAAATATTATGTTCCCCTTTATTTTTCAAAGTCATATTCGCTCTTATCGCTAACAAAAACAGTAAAACAGCGAGAGACTAGTAAATTAAAATTATTGGTAAAAATATTACAGGTAGGTTCGCTATGTCTAATTCTACTAGAAATACAAAGTATGTTTAGATAGCAAATAAATCAGACTTTCATTGTATCATATCGAATGGCACAAGTTTTGAAAGGATGGAAGGACCAATTTTCATTTTTGGTCTTTTTTGGATTGTTTTACAGGACTCGATTTGGCTGTGATTGACCATCGATTCCACACAAGAGAATGAGACTATCAAAGGGAATTGAAGCCTCGATCAAAATTCAATTGTATCAATATTGGACAGTAGAACACGCAGTTCTAAGCTCCATATCTCTAATAAATTTTCATGTGTTGTCAGTTTGTTGAAAATAACTATAAAAGGCGTTAAATGTATTAACTTGTATGTGGTTAGAAGTTATCGTAGGTAAAATTTTACTAGAAGTCAAGTATATGGACCAAGTTTCACTTACAAGTGTAATTAAATATTATTTAGATAAGTATAACATTAAATAGAAATACAATGTAGTATAGAACGTGTGATACAAGATGTATAAATATTTCAAATATATTCAGTAAAATATATTTTATTGTCGAATTTGGAAATAAATGCAGACATGACAAGGGATGAGATTTTTATGAAAATATGAGTTTGTATTTTTAAAACGAACGAGCATTTGATCGAGATAGACTAACACGAATAAAAACGATTATTTTTCTAACGCTCATGCTTGTTTTGCTTTAGTAGGGTAGAATTTTAAAATCGTGTTTTATTTGTTAACGATAGCTCATCCATATATGATATTGTTTGTTTTAGATTCTTTTTTCGAACCACGTGTAGAATGGGCAAACATAGCTTTAATTTTATCTGAAATTTAGTTTAGTTACTTAAGTTAGTTATATGGATGCGAAACGCACAGGACCGTTCATTGTGACGACACTTAGGGGAAGCCTATGTCCAACAGTGGACGTCTTTCGGCCAAAATGATGATGTCGATGATGAAAGTTACTTAAACTAACTCAAAATTTACTTCATTATGTGTTTTATAGTCAATGGTGTTAATAACCACAGACTTCCTGTCATGTCTGCAAAATTTAAATTACATAAGTGCTTAAGTAAAAAATCAGTCAATTACATTTCAGTAAAAACATATTTTGCTACTGAAGATTTTAAATCATTACAATTTACTAAGTTGAAATACTTCAATCGTCTTAAAATCAAAGATAAGTTACTTCGAATTATAATAGTATGTACAGTCTCGAATTATAATCGAAAAAATCACAAACATTGGTATTGTGTTTAAAACTAGAAATAATTAAGCAGTAGGCTAACGAATCGTCCTATGACTTTTTAAGAAATTATTACTTTGGATATTATAGTACTAAGATTATTTAATTATGCAAAGCAGTTTCTATTATTACAATAAATTAATCGTAATCTTACTTAATTTTTTTTTGCCAAATTTTTTATTTTATTTTTAGTACATGTTGTATAAATGTTATCCTCTCCAATTAAGCTTAAATGGTTTTATAATATTTTGGGCACAAAAATTAGTGTTTTGAAGCATCTGTACTCTTACTCATTACAATACCGCCAATTAGTCTCATCGAAACAATTTGTACCTTTATACATTCCTAACTCCGTAAGACGACTCGTAAGCCTGCCAATTGTACAATCCAATCAATACAGTTTACAAAATTTATTTACAAACATCCTAAGCGCAGTATGAAGCGCGAACTAATTACATTTCACTATACATACAGTAATACAAATGTAGGTCTGTAGTAACTTTCACTGGCTTAAGCTTAGTCGTTTACTTTAATAGGAATCTCATATGAACACCAAGCGTAGAGACTTGATATTTTAATCTCATTTCGAAATCACCCGCAATTTCAGAATTTTGCTATATATTTTTTTGGGCGTGACTTTTAAATCAGAATACAACGGCAAGAGACCAAAAGAACTAGACCAAGAGGTCTGTGTTCGAAGCTATCGTACAATGAAAGAGTTGTTAAATTAGCTATCAATGGCAACATAGATGTGATTGCCTACAATATTTTTTACAACTTCAAATAATGTAAAAAGAGATCATTTTTAAATTGCCAATCTTTAGTACCAAAGTTTACATTTAAAAATCTCTTCTTCAAATAATTTCGAATTTTCGTTCGTACAGGTAGCAAACAACGTCAATACAAATCATACGAATTTCGAACATACGAGCCGTTGGAGCATTCTGATGTAACACAGATGAACAATGAAGTCAAATCCTAATTTTCTCTAAACGGTTGAGCAAATATTTCGTTCAGTAGCTGTTGATATTCTTCCGCATTGTAAAGATAGTCGTCGTCGTCAAGTATGCCGGTCGCATTATATCTGTAATAGATTTTGTTAGTGATTTTTAAATTAGATTAGTCTTAGATAGAAAACTTTAAAATGTTCTTTATTTGTTTTGGTCCTTCCGGCAGCACCATGCAACAAACTATTCTTGTTTTCCATTGCTGTATAATGTCTTACCTTGGCGTCTCTCGTTTTCTTCGTGAATTCACTTCTGAAGCCACTTCTACGCAGAGTACAACAAAATGACTACTACAGGGATATCTGTAAACAAAAATCCTGTCTTGTAAAATGTCCTTTCCGTTGCTTCATCAAGTTTTTGTCAACCAGCTGCAAATTAGCAAAGAATAAACTTTGCTAATTCCTTGAACCCTTCTAACAAAATACACTTCTGCTTTAAATTGAATTATCAAAATGGACGGGAGGACCCCAAGTTTTAAGCCACTAGATTGGGGTCGTAATTTTGAATAATAAACTCTGTGTTGTTGACTTAAGGTTGTAAATTGATAAATAGAATAAAAGTAACAATTAAAAGGCTTCGATTTCGAGTTGAATGGAATTCTAATACATTTGAATGACGCTTTTCGGTTCAAGTCTCGAAGGACAGCGGCGTTCGGAGCGCCTTTCTGTTATGTAAACATTTTCCATACTGTTGCTTGTTATTGGAATTTCTCAGGAAATTCTTAAGTGGGTACAGACGATGGTAAAATATTTTGATGGTATTGTGAAAATACATTGAAGGGTCTTCGATTATCCCGTCCTTTTTTATCGAATTTCTTTACATTGTAAGTGCTACGGAGTTATCTGTGCGTTGAGATCAGGGTAGCGATTGTTTACACAACAGATCAAGTAATATCAAAATAAAATCGCGTCTATATTGAAAGAGTGGGGGCAGAGATGTATCTTACCCATTTTTTGAAATGGGTAAGATAATATTAAGAGTAATAAAATGATGAAGGCAAACCTAGAACCAACAAAGGGGAAATCCAGTTAAGCTTGCCTGTGAACATCAGCTGCCTTAATTACAATCGTTTCTAAAGTTTTGTGTACACTAATTTATAAGAACTCAGGTAAGAGATTTGAATAAACAAGTGGCCTTACCTCTCCTGTGCAAGTAGTTTGTGTGAGTGGAGTGAGGAACCAAGGCCGCGGATGGCAGGATCTCCATTTTGCCACTCTTGGCAGTAGCTGTCCAGGGCACGCTCACCGTTCGCGCGGGAGCCATGCCAGATTATCTTTTGTGGCCTAAAGATAAAGGAGGATGAATAAAAAGATTTACGCGTATACAGATTACCGTCAAATAAGTTGATGACATACGTAATATAAGCCTTAAAATATTCACTGCTTGGACTTAGGTCTCCTCTCTTAGAGAAGGAATGGTCCGAAATCCACCACGCGCACCCAAGGCAGGCTGGTGGATGTCACGTGATTTCAGATTTTTAAAATTTATGACATTGCGTTTCTCAAGTTTGAGAAAAAACCTGTGATGAAAGACAATAATGCCTGGTAAGGTTTGAATCCAAAACCCGTAAATCGAGGTCGTTACTATTTGGCCATCACTGCTCACTGCCAAGTCGATGATAAAATAGAATTCCTATGGCTACCTAAACAGGACCATGGGAATCGCTTCCGCTCAATGTGTGATATATATATTTAAAATGATATCAACTTGTGCTCGACTGCGATCCCACCTGATGGTAAGCAATATGCAATTGTTGATGGTGAAGCACACTAGTTTATTGAGAGCCTATTTAATTCACTCTAGCCTTGAAAAAACCTAAATTATGATCGGACGGGAAGACTGCAGCAGACTAATTACCTACCTTTACCTTGCCTTTTATTACTTTTTCACAGCCTAGCGTTCAAAGCGGTATCGAAACGGATGGGCTTTATCATACTAACTTATCACAATAAAAATGATATGAAAGTGATAACAATTGATAAAAGTATATTTATACTAATGATGAACGACCATGTAGGTGTTATGTTTTCAATAGAGCCTTCATTTTGGTGACTGTATTATTGTTAGAACATTGTTGCTCAAAGATTTTTTAGGCTCGATGACAACATCTTCTTGTATATGTAATATGAAACTTCTTTATTGAAGACCTGAAGAAATTAAGAGAGTCTACAGTGATCGTGTATTTTTCCAAGACGAATACTCGTAATAATTAGCTTTCAGTCAGTGTTCACAATTTTCATAGTCAGATTTCAGAGATTTTTTTTTTACAAAAATCAATCTGCATAGCCTTTTCCTAAATAAGTTTGGGTCGGCTCCCAATCTTTTTTTGTCTTTTCAGGGTTCTGTACCTCAACAGGAAAAATCGGAACCCTTATAGGATCACTTTGTTGTCCGTCTGTCTGTCTGTCTGTTAAAACCCTTAATCTCGGGAACGCGTGGAGATATCTAATTGAAAATTATATACTCAGGTCTGCGGTCCCTTGAAGCTGTGAAAAAATCAAACTTCTAAGTTAACGAATAAAAAAGACACGGCCGTTTATGTCGCAAAAAACGTATATTTCGACACTCTCAAGGGAATCAAAATTCATAGGGTACTTCCCGTTGATCTAGAATCCTGAAATTTGACATGAAGCAAAGTATCTTAACACAATTATAGGAAAAAATCTGAAAACTGTAATTTTGTAGTTACGTCAAAAAAAAAAAACTTACTATTCGGAAAATCTTCGTAACACTCAATTCGGGAATTTAACTGTTTTCGTAGGTAAGTTTGTACGGAACCCTCAGTGCGTGAGTCCGACTCACACTTGCCCGGTTTTTTCCCAGTTTTTCATCCAGATACCAGTACTTTACATGGGGCAACTGTCTATCTGATCTCCACAACACAGTAAGTGGATAACACGATACCTCTTAGCAAGCACAATACAAACAAGCACAATCAAACTTTTAATGTTCCCACTGCTGGGACTCAGGCCTCCTAATGTCACGTGTCTTTGAATTTTTGGTTCTAGGAAATGCCGGTTTCCTCACGATAATTTAATAAATTATACAAAGTAATGTGCATGGCTGGGTTTAAACCCGCGACCTACAATTCGTAAGTCGGGGCCGTTACCACTCGGCCACTACTGCTCAACTCCTCACTCACTCCTTTTAGCTAGACTGGTATCAAATTGTCGGAGTTCTGACTCTGTAACGACTGTTAACTAACTACAAAGTAATCTCGGTATGCTGTGATGGTCTCCCATCCACAAACCAACTTTGGCAAGCGTTGCTTAACCTTGGTGATCGACCGTGATTACTTAGCTTTCCACGATTTAAGAAATATTGTTGTTGTTGTTGTATTATTATTATTATTTTGTTTGTAGTGACATCTATGGCGTCACATAAGAACTAATCCTACATCGCGCAATCAAAGTTTTCCGCGCGATTGGAACATAGAACAGCCCGAAATCATCTATCGGGCAGTTGCCCACCAGACATAACACCCGTCTGGTCGAAGGATCCTCCCTTTTCAAAGGAGGTATATGGGACTTTCTCTTCCGCCTATCTCCAAAGTTTTGTCTTATTTATTTATTTTTTACTAATAATATTAGTATAAACAAACTGCTTACCAAAGCGGGTCCGTAAGAATATTCCTGCCATTGAAGCTGTATATCCTGGCCCCAGCTGTCAGTGCACCATTCCCATCAAACATGTCTGAGAATGACTTGAAGAGGACGTCACCTTGAGTATTCACCACTGGTAGATGACGATCCGAATAACGTACTATTGAGTTCAGGTTCTGGATCCTAGGACAAAACTTTAATTACAATTTGGTCTTCTGATGTTTCTAAAGAGGTACTGAGATGACATGTAATAAAGTAGTATGGTCAAAAAACACATTTTCTATACACTTACTCGAAAACCAGTTTTATTCCTATCGCTTTTCGTCACACAATTTACTGTTATCCGTACTAGTGCGTAAAAGTACGCAAGCACGGCCCCGCCACAATTTATTGTATTTGTCGTATTAGGCCGGGCGCCGCGCAGCCCCCACGAGTCGTCCGTCAACCCTCGCTTATTTATTTCTTCGTATGTGTATTGAAAAACGTCGTTTGATACATGTGGAAATTTGTCATTGCAGCTCTCGGCTCCATAACACATTCACCTACGGCTCGGGCAAATTCCTCTTGGTCGCAATGACAAACTTTCTCCACGTGTATCAAAATGTACTATTATTTAACTTACTTGCTGGTCAACAAAGCTCTGAAGGTGCCTCTGAACCCTGCGCGCCTTCCTTGGCGGTAGCACGCGTAGTCGGCGCGGCGTATACCATGCATGTTTCCAGGCAACGGTTCGTTCAATGCCGCTAGATGGAGCTGTCAATGTAAAGATAACATTCAGGATTATACAATAGATGACATAGGTAGGTACTGATTTCAATTTCATAGCATAGCACAGCATAATTAGCGTCTGAAAGGAAAATTTGGCCCTGGGACGAAGGCAAAGAAGGAACACGAGTGGGTTTTTAGTCAGTAAAAGTCTGACACGTCCTCCCGCTCCGCCCAAGACCGGGGATGTCATTGCATTATTTTCCCACCTACAAAAAGACACCTACAAAAAAAAAAACAAAAAATGCCTTATAATGTTCCCACTGCAGGGATTCCGGCCTCCTCCGGATAAGTGGATGTCACATGTCTTTAAATTTTTAATTCTATGAGATGCCGGTTTCCTCACGATGTTTTCTTTGATCGTTTTCAGAGCAATGGTAATGTTATATATTATACAAAGTAATACACCTGGTTGGGTTTGAACCCACAACCTACAAACTCGTAAGTCGGGGCCGTTACCACTGGCCCACCACTGCTCTTCAACTCTTCATTAATGGCATTTGTGAAAGAGACACCACAATTTTTCCAATAACACTTGCGAACTATTATAGACCATGAAACGCTGGAGAACATTTAGCGAGTATTAACCGTAAATAAAAAAAAAGTTAAAATAAAAAAAAATCTTCGCAGACGCTAACTGACATTAAAACTACATGACAAGATATAAACTCGTGAGAGTGAAACATAAAGAAAAAAAAAGACTTAAGTCATCATCATCATCATCTTCCTGCCCTTGTCCCGTGTTATTTGGGGTCGGCGCAACACGTTTTTTTCTTCCATTCTGCCCTGTCACTCGTCATGCTATCATTAACTTCCTTTTCTTTCATATCAGTCTTCACACAATCCATCCATCTTTTCTTTGGTCTCCCTCTCCATCCATCCACATGTAAACTCATTACTCTTTTAGTAACTTAAAAAAAGTAAATAAAAAAAAAGACGTAAGTACTGTTATAATATTTTATGTTGCGATATCAAGGTTAAGAAAACTGCTGAGCTAGCTTCAGTGACTTTCTATAAACAGTATGAATTTTAAAAAAGTTATTGCAAGAATTACCTGCGATCAGTTTAGTTCGATTTTGTAAATTCACGTAGACAAAATTCTTAAACGTGTAAATACTTTTAGTTTCTTCAAGCAGAAAAAATTTCGGCTTTCACGTAAAGCCAAATCTCTGCAATTATAATCGTTCAAAATCTAGCCGTGATGCTATGTAATGTTGTAATGCTAAATACTCATACAAATGAGTTTGACAAATTTTCTCTAAGATTAGTTTTCGCAAGAGAAAATTCATAAAAATATGGGATTTGTCCCTCAGTTTGAATAAATTCGGTTTTCCGCCTTCAAAATGCCCGAAACTATTACCATAACAGTAAAGTTGTGCGAGCGAGAAATATACATCCTATATAGCTCCATCCCTTTAACAGTAAAGTTCAGTTTGGGTCGTAAAATAGATGGCGTTAAGATCTCCTGGTAGGGTCTCTGATACTTACCGATTACTTTTGAAATAACGATGTTGTGTGTTCAAATAAAGAGAATAAAATGTTTCTATCTGAAACATTTATTCACGTTTGTTTATTATAATTTTATTGATGTTTTTGGATAACTCTGTTATTGATGTTTTTGGATTACATTACATTGGATTGCGTTCTACTGTAATTTTTTAATATAAAAAAAACAACGGATTGACACTTTTCCCAGGTACATTTAAGGAACTAAAAATTAATACCCGTTACAAATTGCCAAAACCACATCAATTTTTTTTTTAAGTATTTTATCAAGCTTTTGACCTTTATTATCATCGAAATGAGATCGCTATCTGTACACGAGTTTTAATGTTTTTTATTTAAAAACCAGATTATTATTGACCTTCAGAACTTATTAGGTTATTATTTTGTGGTTACAGGTTTTGTTGACAGATACATTTGTTGAGAAGTTGGTTCGTAGATAGAGTAATAGTTAAAATAAAAGATATGCGGAAAACGACTGTTTCTTTTAATAACTTAATCCTATATCAAATAGGATTAAGTTATTAAAAGAAACAGTCGTTTTCCGCTGTAAAAAAAAGATGCAGAATTATGCATATTTTTCTACAATCCTTAACCGCATACTTAATACATAATTTGTAGATATTTTATTAAATATATAGTACTAGAAATTACTGAACTTTAAAGTGGCGTGTGGCATCAAGTCACTAGATCACTGAATTACGCTACTGACAAAAACATGGTTCGAAAAAGGCCATGTAGAAAATGAAATGAAACTCACGCTAGGTCCAGCTACTGGCGAATTCTCCACGAGGTTGGATATTGATGGTACATGCACCAAACTGGCAGCAGGCATCGGTGGAGTTTGCGCAGGCGCTGGTGTAGGGTGTGCAGAATGTACAGGGGAAGACTGGGTTACCAGGGAACCTAGCTGTAGGAGAAAATTGCATTTTAATATTTCATTCGTTTTTCATTACCTATTTATGGCATTTGATCTAATGTATCATGATCAGAGGTCGGAGTAGGTAGATTGATTATAATATTGACATGCCATTTTATCCATAATGTGCGGGAAGGCCCTGTCTAAGTTTTGTCTCATACTGTCAAGCGTCATTTCTAATTCAACAATAAGGGACAAAATACGATGTAACTATTCCAAGGTATTTTTGTATAAAATAAAATACTGATTTCTTTCACCATTAGCTAACACTGGCAGCGTAGATTGATATTATTAATACGTTTTTCACCTTAAACACAAATTCGTGCTAATTTCAAAATTCCGGAACAAATATCACAATAAATATGAAGTTCCGGTATTTTGGAGGCATATCCATATTATCCTCTACGTTTGACGTCAACGAACTTAGGCCGTGCGCGCACTGCCTTGCGTTTTTCTAACGCATAATCTGTGAAGTATGGAGTCTTATAGAAGTGCGCGCACTGCCGTGAAATGAACGCATGCGGTAGAATCACCGTTGGCCTCTCGCTGCAAATTTGCGGTGAATCTACCGCAAATATTTTTGTACCGTATAGAGATCTAGGAAGCGCCGCGCACTGCCGCGAAACTAACGCACGTTTTAACCGACTTCAAAAAAAAGGAGGAGGTTATCAATTCGGTTGTATTTTCTATCATAATTTTTTTTTATGTTTGTTACCTCAGAACTCCGCCGTTTCTGGACCGATTTGCAATATTTTTTTCCCATATGAGATATGCTTCCAGATTAGTCCCAATTTTTTAAAAATCCAGTTCTGATTCCTCAAAAATTATAGGCCACCTTATAGTGATTTTGGTATTTTCATCGAGAACTTAAGCATTTACAGTCAAAAAGTAACATTTGATGAAGTGGAACTGATGAAGAAGACCAGAAATGGTCAACGGAACTTTATACTCACATAGATATCACAATGAAGATAGTAAAAAATAGATAGTAAAAAAAAAATAAAGTGTAAAATAACTTCGTCGGAAGTCGGTATTTTTATATTAGTTTTGTTTTGTCTCTTCGATATTTAAGTTATTTTAAAAGTAAAGTTATTTTGCACTGTAGTTTTTTGACATAGTTGAGATACATTATTTTTTTATATTTTATTTATTTAGGGCCTCCAAGAAAGGATGTTCACACAAATATAAGTGTTGAATACATTTAAGTTTTAAATTAGCGCACTTCCTCAATTACAGGAGGCCACATGGATAGAGTTTAAACAATTTAAATCTAAAATAAGAATAGGTAGGTATATTGTTTTATTACGGAGTTTCCGTGACTACTTTCCATAGAAAGAACGAAACGAAACGAAATTCCTCATAGGATCATAGCAGCTGATCATGATCAGCTGCTATGATCGTATGAGGAATTTCGTTCTATATCTTCGATGGTCATGATAATATTTGTATGAAACCTATGAAATTTGGAAGTAGGTACCTATACACGTTCTAATAAATCAAAACCGGTCCATAATTGACCGAAAAATTGGACCCCATCATCAGAACTGGATTTTTCCTATAAAGGCAAAAAAAAATTAGCAAATCGGTCCATAAACGACGGAGTTCTGAGGTAACAAACATAAAAAAAATGATGATAAAAAATACAACCGAATTGATAACCTCCTCCTTTTTTTTGAAGTCGGTTAAAACGTGCGTTAGTTTCGCGGCAGTGCGCGGCCCTGTGAATGCGTTTATTCTACCGCACGGTAGAATAAACGCACCGCATTCCACCGCAAGGCAGTGCGCACACGGCCTTAAATCAATCTACCTACTCCGACCTCTGATCATGATGCTATGATCATGCTATGGAAATATGCCCCAAAACAATACTGTGTATTACACCTATATGTATATTTTAGTGTTATTGGGAGTGGGTCAAAATTGCCCAAACTCCTTTAGAATTGTTTGATTTTATATTGAAAAAACAAATTTGTTTTGGATTATGGAGAGTATAAGCCTAACAAAAAATTTTATTTAGCACTTATAAGTTCTTTTGAATAGACACGACACACGACTCATTTGCTAACAATAAAAATTACAATTATTTGATTCGCATTTAATGACCGATTTTTTTAGGCTCCATCAATCAAATGGACAATCATTAGATTGCTATATCTACAAATCAGTTGAGGGTGGCCGAATCAAGTGACGGTGGCGACTAAACATATTTTATAGAAGTACTTAAATCATTTTTTTTTTTGCACTATTTAGAGTAAATAGAATAGCTTACAAAATATCTTTTGCAAAATATATACTGGTCGAAAAAAGTATTTTTCTCAAAATGCAATTCGCAGAATGACTCTTTCTCAAAAGATCGCTTTCTTACAATGTCGCAAAATGTCGCCCTAGTAACTTAGAATATTTTTTTTTACCAATACAAAAAATCTTTAAACAATTAACATTTAAAGATTTTTTCAATTTGAAAGAATTGAAAAAAAAAATACATTCTACGACGAGTAGATATTTTGCAAAAGAGACGTTTTGAGCCTAAGCCTTTAGAATCGTTTAAATAAATGGTCGTATTCTAATATTCTATTGCTAACTGGTACATAAATAATCTGGACCAAAACTGGGATTAGCACAAACACTAAAATCAAATCGTCACCAGTCTATCCAGCATTCAATTTAGTGAAAATCCGTAGCTCATGCAGTTATTCGAACAAAACTCACCAGGACGTATTGCCATCCGGAATTAACTTTGACGAACAGCGCTTGCTCTTCGACAACGTAAGCCAGAGCACCGACGGGACTCGATGATGCGAGCTAGAATCAAAATGGTTGGAATGGAGCGAGTATAGTGGGTCAAATTAAGATAGTATGCTGTACCACCGTTTGTTAGTTTGCAATGTTTATTGTTTGCAACCCGGGGATCTTACCTAGAAGTAAACTATAAGAGTGAATAGGTTACTTCTAGGCAAGCGTGATCCATCGTCGACTACATACATGATCGCTTTCCATCAGGCGAGATAGTGGCCTATAGTAAAAAAAAAAACTGAGCAAGTGCGAGTCGGACTCGCGCCCTGAGGGTTCCGTACAAACTTACCTATGAAAACAGTTCAATTTCCGAATCGAGTCTCAAAGATTTTTTGGAAAGGCAAAAAAGTTTTTTTTTGTGACGTAACTACAAAATTACAGTTTTTAGATTTTTTCCTATACTTTTGCTATAAGACCTTGCTTCATGCCAAATTTCAGGATTCTAGGTCAACGGGAAGCACCCTATGAATTTTGATTCCCTTGAGAGTGTCGAAATGGACGTTTTTTGCGACATAAGCGGCCATATCTTTTTTTCCCGTTAACTTAGAAGTTTGATTTTTTCACAACTTTAAGGACCGCAGACCTGACTATATTGTTTAATTTCAACTAGATACCTTTACGCGTTCTCGAGATAAAGACAGACAGACGGACGGACAAGTGATCCAATAAGGGTTCCGTTTTTTCCTTTTGAGTTACGGAACCCTAAAAAAAACTACCAACTATAATAGGTGTATATCACATTAATATTATTACAAAATGAAACCATACTTTTAACATTTCTTCGGTAGTTTGGAACACTGCTGCACCGGGTATTGATTTATTTGAATCTTCAGTGTGATGGGTTGCTGGGTGCGATTGTACTGGCCCTGAAAAAGTGTTATAGTCTTAAGAGGGTCCTTTTTCACTCGCCTATCGTCAACATCGAGCATGGTTTAAAAGCTTGTTACTTTATCTAACGCAATCCAATGCGATGTTTGACGAAAAGGCACGCCTGAAAACTCTGGTAGCATTCAGTAATTCCGTGATTTACTCGAATATTTTACAAAACTTGTTTCAGGAAATACGTGTTTTTTTATAAACCCTTAAAAGTTTTTGAAAAAAATTGTCGTCATTCAGAATGTTCATTAAATTTGCAAGGCTTCTATTGTTATACTTTTTTTAAAATACTTGAGTAAATTATGAAGTGTCAAAGTTTATGCCAAATAACAGATTTTCAGAGGTCTTTACTGGATTAGTTTACACAAATTTAAAAAATTATTTCAATAGAAGCCTACATAATATCCGCTAAGGATAGCCTGGCATTTACTAACATTGACAGTAACCCCATACCTGCTTGACCAATCACTAATCGCCAGAAGGTCAGCATTTATTAAGGAGATGCAGTCATCGAGGTTGTCAAGGTCAGTTTGCGCGTAGAGCTGTAGGTCATCAGCATACAGATGGAAAGAGCATTTGAGGATAGCTGTGATAGAATTAATAAACAAAGAAAATAAGAGTGGAGAGAGTATACCGCCTTGTGGAACGCCGGTTAGCAGGTCACACCAGTCAGAAAGCTTCTGATCAGCACGTACCGCTTGCCGACGTCCACGAAGATATGATGAGAACCAATCCCGTGCCGACGAAGAAACCCCAATTTGAGACAAGATAGCCAGAAGGATGTCGTGATCAACGGTATTAAAAGCATTGGAGAAGTCTATTAAAACTAACACCGTTAACCTCGAGTTCTCCAGGCCATTCCTGACGTCTTCTGTAACTTTAAGCAAGGCTGTGGCTGTACTGTGGCCAGGACGAAAACCTGATTGAAAAGGGGATAACAGTTTATTCCTAAACACAAAGGATGATAATTGTTTTAGAGCAACTGCTTCCAGAATTTTTGACAAAAAAGGGAGAATGGAGATTGGTCTGAAGTGATTTGTTAAAGTGGGGGTGGGAATTTTAGGAAGAGGGATAATGAAAGCTTTCCGCCAGCTAGTAGGAAAAACCCCAGTCTGGAGGGAGGAATTCATGATGTGTGTGATAGTAGGGAGCAGACTGTTAAACATGAGGGATAACATGTTTCTGCTGACTCCATCACAGCCGACAGCCTTGGACTTAATCGCAGTGAACGTTTTGAGGATCTCCGACTCAGTCACTAGGGAAAAAGAAAAAGAATCATGAGGTAAAATTGGCGTGGAAGTTATATCAAGAATAGTAGTATTTTTGACAGGAATCGCAAGCATGGCCGACGATGAAAAGTGTTGATTCAGATCATTCAAAGATATACTAGAGGGAAAAGTATGAGAGGACTTTGTTATGCCAAGTGATTTGAGAAACTTCCAAATATCAGCCGGTGAAGAGTTGAGGACATTTTCGCAAATGTATCGGCGTTTAGAAGCCCTTACCATCTGGTTACAACGGTTTCTAGCCAACTTGTACAGGTTCCAATTCTCCTCGCTGCGATCTCTTCTATATTTTCGAAAAGCCCTGTCACGCCGTCTCATCGCCATTCGAACTCCAGGGGTAATCCATGGAGCCGGGGGGCGCTTGACACGGACGGCCCTCAGTGGCGCATGCGCATCAATGAGCTTAAGAATAGTCCTATTCAGAATCTCCACCTTCTCATTCACAGTCGCTGCTTGTTCGACATCGACCCAATCAACAGCACTTGCATCACTATTGAGCTTGTCCCCGTCTAGCCTCGCAAAATTTCGCAGGTACACTATGGCAGGCCGCTGTTTCGGTGGCTTAATTTTATACGATAAGTAAACTAAATCGTGCCTTGATAACCCAGGGACCGCAATCTGGCCATGGTTAGCAACCAGATTCACAGTAGACGCGAGCATGAGATCAAGCCAGGAATCGTCAGTATCAAGATTGTGATGAGTCGGGTTGAGTGAGAGTAGTGATAGACTCGACGATTCCAGGATTGCTCTCAGCTTGCGCGATCTGGCTATCCTTATTGGTAGTTCATACTTTTTACGAAGCTTGGACACTAGCCGACTTCTGCCGCTTCTTTTCGACAATACAGTTATTCCTCTCTCGCCACACGTTAAAGACCTAGGCTTATATATTGACGATAGGTTAAGCTGGAATAAGCATATTGCTCAGGTTAGCCAGAGAGTCACCTTCACGCTGCGATCTCTCTATAGATTCAAGAATTTCCTTCCATCAAGCACTAAAACCACTTTGATGCAATCACTTGTCCTACCGATAATTGACTATGCTGATGTTTGTTACTCTGATCTATCCCAAGAACTTCTAAACAAATTGGATCGACTTCTCAACAACTGTATTCGTTTCATATTTGGTCTTCGTAAATATGATCACATTTCTTCTTTTCGTTCTCAGCTTAAATGGCTGCCTATCCGTCATAGGAGATCCCTCAGATCCCTTTGTACACTCTTCACTATAATGAACGATCCGTGTGCTCCTGATTATTTAAAACAATATTTTAAAGTATTGGGCAGTTCTCACAATTTCAACCTTCGAGCATCCAAAAACATGCTCCTTCATATTCCTTCTCACCGTACAGGGTTTATGGCAAATTCTTACGTTGTCTCTACCATAAAACTCTGGAATGTGCTTCCCCTTGACATCAAAAAAGCTGAAAGTAAATTTTCGTTCAAGCGTAAAATTCGGAACTACTACTTGAAGTCCTCTCAACCTTAGTTTGGTCTTCGTCATAATTGTTATTTTTAAGTTCTCCTAGATATAATGTATTTATTAGTTTATAATATTAGCTTATATAAGTATTTTATTATTGTAACTTAATTTATTGATACTACTTTTCATTTGATATTTATCTGTTATTTATTTATTGTGCACACCTACCACAGTGTTGTCTCTTTTAACCCAAAGGTTGACTGGTAGAGAATGCCTTGTTGCATTAAGTCCGCCTATGTACCACTACTGTACATGAAGTTTAAATAAATAAATAAATAAATAAATATCCACAAGATACTGTGTTTCCAAAATATCTAATTAAAAATGTGTAATAACGTCATAATCGCGTAAGAGCGGTTGTATTAAAAACAGTGAAAATGTATGTCGAGTTGCATCCCCTTAATCAAATTATTCTGTTTATTTGTTTTACAATTAATTTACACACTTAAAAGAAGAAAGGAACAGAAAAATAGTTACGAAGGTGATGCTAATTTTTGAAGAAATCTTTTCTAGTATTAATACCTGCGAATGGAGAGTTGGAAAAAATATATATTATATGATATCTTTAAGTTGATGCCATGTGTAAGTGTAGCAGAAAAAGTGAGTACAAAAAGAACAATTCACTTTGAAATTACTAATGACGACGGATGGTCTACACAAACTGACATTCTACCAGCAACGATTGTGAAAATCCCAAAATGTTTAAGATTGGATACCTCGCGTGACATTGCAGTCGGTAGCACCGTAAGTCATTTTAGACGTTGGACAGGCGTTATCAAAGATATTATAATAATGTAATTTTGTCTAGAGCCTTAGTTTCCTCTTAATAATAAATATTTCATTTATAAAGGGAATTTTTAAATCATATAAAATCTAAATTTATTTATTTATTTGAACTATGTGTACTGGTGCAACGAGACATTCTCTACCAGTCAACATTTGGATTCAAAAAATGAGCATTGGTAGGTGTGCATGATAAATAAATAATACTTGAAATATGATTAAACATCATTCAGATTAGGTACTTAAAATAATAAAATGTATACCTATATTAAGTTTATGCTAAAATAACAAACTAATAAATGACAAGACAAATATTAAAATTTCTTCAGTTTGAGCAGGTAAGAACAAAAAAATTTGGCTGTATTGATTGACTCAATATTATATAATTTTCGTTATAAAGATAATCATATCTCTAGTAATGTTTGTTAAATTCCTTATTGATAAGTAATTTATCTAAAGTAATAAAATAATTACGGATTTGTATAATTAAGTAAGTCAGATTATGAACAGATTCTATGTATGTAAGTGCAAATGAGTGCAGTCATATTAAGCGTGTTGGAAAGTTTTTTAAAATGACTGTGTAATATTTATTATCAGACATTGGAATGACGTGAACGATATGCACACATTTTAATACAAGTAGAGAAAGTTTACCATTTCAACTGTAGCGGAATTGTCTGCAGTAACAAATTTCCACGTGTATCAAACAACGTTTCTCAATACACTTACGAGGAAATAAATAAAATCGTGTTGCCTGGCACCTCGTGGGGACTGCATGGCGTTCAGCCATATACGATAAATACAATTAATTGTGGCGAGGGCGAGCTTACGCACTTTTCCGGACTAATGCGAAAACAGTAAATAGCGTGCCTAAAAGTGGTAGGGATAGGAGTGGGTATTTGAGTAAGTGTATTGAAAAATAGTATACTCGTATTTTTGAATTGAAGTAATAAATAAGTAAGTAACTGTTAACCTTTTGACGTGCGTAATTAGAGACACAATAGTAAGACAATGGCTTGCGGACGCCGGCTACCGCCTGAGCGTTAATGAATTAAATGAGCAAGTGTAATCACCAACTTTTTTTTTTAATGATGGGTGGTGGATATGCAGCTCCACCATATCCTTACTGGATTATCCAATGCTCCCTCTATATTCAAAGATTCAATGACATTAAAAGTTTAGCCCATTAAAAGCTTCATTTTTGAAATTTTACTTATCTACTCTCTTAGTGAAGTTAGAAATTATTACAATTATAAAATTAAAAATAATACCTTACTACACACTTTAACCATGAATAACGCTAATATTTTTTTTTCTTTCTTCATATTATATCTACTACCTAATATAATTATGCTATAGTTTTTTTTTCTGCTAATGTACAGGTCGACTACAGAGTTTTCAAATTAAAACAATAGTAAGACAATAAGTTATTTGTACATAAAAAGAAGAACACAGTACATAGCATGTATAAACAGTAGTTAACAAACAATTATAGCGGTTTTACCGTAACAACAATTGAACATAATAAAACGCTGCATCTTTGGTACGTTGTCGTCATTTCAGAACCTTTCGGCCCCATCGACTATCGACCATTTGTTTTACCGTAACAACTATTGAACAAATAAAACGCTGCATCTTTGGTACCTGGTCGTCATTTCAGAACCTTTCAGCCCCTTCGACTATCGACTATATGCTTTTATAGGTTTAGGTTTAAAGAATTTATTCTCTTAAGAACAATTACAGATTATAGTTCACTTAAAATGAGATACAATTAATAGCTTAGAAGTATTGTAATATTCACATTTGGTGTGTTGGTGTTATATACATGTTTTTTTTTTTAATTTTGATTTAAACATATTAATATTATCAAATTTCTTTCATTCTTCGGATAAATCGTTAAACAGCCGAGCTGCTTCAAACAGGATTGTTCTTTTGCCGTAGTTAGTTCGTGCGCGTGTAGTCATTAGTTGAAACTTGTTTTTACTTCTAGTATGTTGTTGACTTTTTACGTAGTTGAATGTTTGATTGTACAGAATTCGTGGTAATTTTTTTTTTAATGAGAATGCAGGTGTACCTAATATTTGTTGTTTATGCTAAAAAGCATAATCAGCCAAACAATATTCCCACTCCTGAGACTCAGGCCTCCTCTCTAGGAGAGGGAATGGGCCATAATTGCGGGTCCCGTGCGGATTGATGGATGTTACAGGTCTTCAAATTTTTGGGTTCTAGGACTAACCGGTTTATCCACGATGTTTTCCTACACCGTTTTGAGAGCTATAGTGATTAAATAAATTACACAAAGTAATGCGCTGGGCCGGTTTTGAACCCGTAACCTACAATTCGTAAGTCAGGGTCGTTGTCTGACTTGTTTGACTGTTACTATAGTACATTATGATATAAGTGTGTAATGTAAGTGATTACCGTCGAGGCGGTATTTAGACCCGAGCCGTGGCGAGGGTCTTAAGAGAGCCAAGAACGGTAATCATTAATTACTCACGTGTGTCATACGACGTTTTTCAATACACTTGTGAAGAAAACAACAGTAAAACTAGTAAAATTGTCTGTGACATGGCGGTAAAAATCTGTTTTCATAAGCGCGCGAATATTTTTTTTTATTTACCCCTAGAGGAAGACTAAGCTATTTTGATCATACTGCCTAGTCTTACGTTTATGTTTTCTTGCGTGAAAAGTTTTTACGATAATGTCTTTCGTAGTGACAATAGAATACGGATGTAACATTTTCTAATGATTTTGTAGTATTTAATTTTATTTAATTAACTGAACTTCACTGGAATAAAAAAAATCACGCCAAAAACCACGCGCATCTTAAAATGGCGGCCACAGACCACAAAAAAAAAAATTTGAATGTACGATTTATTTACTAAATGTTTTTTATTAAATAAATCGTTTGTACAAGTTAAATTTGTCCATTTTAACTTGTAAAGTGGATGAAATAAGTAAGTAAAACACTAATTTATATACTATTGAACGCAATAACTAAATGGGAATTTTATTCGAATTCAAAATTTGTTTTGCGAACAAAGAGGTTGAACAAAATGGTTGTAACTACATTATAGCACTAGTGCATAATGGTAATCAAAATGTCACAGTTTGGCAACGAGTGCCATTATATACCTAAGTGCAGTATAGCAATAAGAGTCACTTTCTGAGCAAGTGTGTTGAAAAATATATTATACCTACTTATTACTTACCATGTCTATCTCTGTCTCTATCTTTGAGATCTTTAAGTTCCTTAAGAGCCTTGAGTTCGTCTAAAGGACTCTTTACGACTATCGTACGGCAGCGTGAAAAAGCACAGATAAATGAGTAAGGAATAATAATTTAATCTAAGATATCTATTATCAGTGTTAATACAAACATAAATAAACATAATTTAATATGTACGAGTAGGTAGGTACAGTGAAATTGCACATAATATTAATATTTAAACTAAGTTTGTTGCATTAAATGTTTTTTATTATTTTGCCATTAAACAGTAGACATAATTATTACCACGCTTGCACGATTTGCGCGTGGAGATGTAACGCCACCGCAGCCGGGGTGAAACTCGGCATGGCGGACAGAGTTTCGGCGGGTTCTCATGGTGGAATGGCGTCAGCGACTATCGCAACCCAGTGCTGGGCACGCCATAATTATGGCGGTAAGCACACGCACGTCTCTTTAAGGAGTGGCTGGAAAGACCTCACGGCGTCCTCACCTTCCGCATGACGCAGGTTCTTACAGAACATGGTCAGTTCGGGAAGTTCCTGTACCGGATTCGTGCGAACGTAACGCCCGGGTGCCACCACTGTGTAGACCACCCGGAGGACACGGTGGAGCACACGGTAGAGGTGTGCCCCGCTTGGGCAGAGCACCGCCGTGACCTCGTGGGGGAGATCGGCGGCAATGATCTTATCTTTAGCGCCAGGACTTGGTACAGGCCATGGTCCGAAGCGAGGTGGAGGTGGTTCTTCTGCGAAGCAGTAATGCTAGCAAAGGAGGAGGCCGCACGTGCACGCGCGTGGAAGCGACCCTGAATAATTATTACGAACGTACGCGTGCGAGTACTTTGCTCAACTAATTATTACGCCAGGTCAAGGTGAAATCCTGTTATATATGTAATAATAATTTCATTTCCATCAAGGGCTTAGCAACATAATAGCTAATGTCAACAAAGGCCAAACGTGCGTGTACGATAATCATAATTTTGCACAAAAAACAAGCAATCAGGTTTCGTGTTATGTCTACGGATTTAGATAATAACGGTTTATTATTTTTTATGCAGCATTATGATAAATATCTTTATTTAAATAATTTTTCTGTGCGTGGGTTTGTTACCCAACTCCTAAACGGCTTTACTGATTTTGATGAAATGTTGTGTGAATATTGCAGTGAGTCCCTGGATGGTTTACTCGAACCCGTTAGGTGCGGCCGCAATCGGGTTTTCAATTTTTTTTTTCTGACTATTAGCCAGTTTTCGGATAGGACAATGTCTGTCCGGAACGCTAGTTATCTATAGATATATCGTTATCTATAGTTTAATTTTTCACGTTATTTAATGTTGTGTGGATTATTACTGTAATTTTAAAAATTAACTATGTTTCCATGTTTTTTTATTACAAAGAAATGGACCAATATTAAAGTCTATTAGAGTAAGATTTTTGTGAAAATGCTGTAATTGCCATTGAAGCTTTTTTTTTCAAATTATTGTCCGTCAAGTCAGTAATTAGTCGGTTACTAGACAGACAGTAAACTGATGGATAAAAACATTATTTATTAAATTATTATAAATATGTATATTTCTTATGCGTCTATCGACGTATGACTTCATGAAATGTCATCTTTTTGTAAAACAACTGTACAAAAATAGACATAATAATAGCCTTGCCTTTGTAATGCATTTAAGTTTTAGCCTTAAATCCATTAAAAGGTAAGTCAAGAAAAAAAGGATAGCTTATTGTGTTAGAGTTGTACGTAGGGTTGTGTAGGTGTGATAGGCAGGTCGCTCCATGTAAAACAAGGGTATTCAGCCGTATCCTGTTAGACTCGAAGCCGTCTTCAAGCTATTGAAGTTTAAAATCAATATAGTTATGCCAAGAAAAACTACCGATACTACGGTTTCAAGCATTTTTGTACTTTAGATGACACTGGGTCCTATATTTTTAACATTAGTAAGTCGTCGATTTGCAAGAACTTACTTAAGCTTTTAATTTTAAATTCAAAGAGGTGAAGGGGCAAAAGTCATAACACCTTACTGTTATAAGAAGTAATGAAAAAAAAAAAACGATAAAAACGAAACATAGGTAATTCAAATGACTTACTCGGCCTTCCATAGAACTTAGTATTTCCATGAACAGGGTGCTCTTCATAATGACTAAATCCAGGTTCTCCTTTTGGTCCAACTATTGACACTCCTGGAGACCCAGGTGGTCCCGGCGGTCCTGGGGGCCCGGGAGGTCCAGGCAGGTACTGCACGGCTTCAGACAGGGACCCGGATGGACCCGGAGGCCCGGCCGGACCTGGCATACCGGGCAAACCTGGGAGGCCATCGAAACCACGCTCGCCTTTTTCACCTTTGAACTGAGGGAAAAAAGGTAATCAAAGTGTGTTATAATATTCTGGTGGCTGTAAAAGATAATGTATCTATTATTAAGGTATTTTCTGACACCTACTGGATCTTTGATAAGTTAAGAGGCTCCTTTTTCACTCGCCTATCGTCAACATCGAGCATGGTTTAAAATCTTGTTGCTTCATCTACGCAATCCAACGCGATGTTTGACGAAGAAGCAATACGAAAAAAGAGAGATAACGCCCGAAAACTCTGTTAGCTTTCGGTAATTCCGTGATTTACTCGAATATTTCACAAAACTTGTTCCAGGAAATACGTGTCTTTTTTTAAACCATTAAAAGTTTTAAAAAAAAATTGTTGTCATTCCGAATCTTGATTAAATTTGCAAGGCTTCTATTCTTATATATTTTTTTGACTTTTAATTTTTGAGTATATTATGAAGTGTCAAAGTGCAAGCAAAATAGCAGATTTTCAGAGGTCTTTACTGGATAGTAAAACTTATCCAAATTTACAAATTGATTTCAATAGAAGCCTAGATAATATCCACAAGATACTGTGTTTCCAAAATATCTAGTGAAAAATGTGTAATAATGTCATAATTGCGTAAGAGCGGATGTATGAAAAACAGTGAAAATGTATGTCGAATTGCATGCCCTTTTTTTTTTTCGGGTGGGAAAATTATCTAATGAATGAATTGTATGCCTTAACGGACACTGTCAAAATAACAGTGGGTAATACTTTAAATCTGAACACTTGCATGTTCAGATTTAAAGTATTGATACGGTTATGTGTTATTATCATTAAGTAATCTTGAAAACTACTGATTATTTATAGGAAGATTTTCCTAATATTTATAATAAACAAGCTGTTTAAGTCTTCGACTCTGAAATTTGGAATAACGTTCACATTATTTTATTTGCTCAATTTTTAGAAACTACTCGGTTTACGTTACCAAAAAAAATTGTAGGGAATACTTGTTAAACAAAAGATATTATCTAACGAATCAAACTATATAATAATAATAATAACCCCATCGCCGTATCTCTACGTTGACGTCGTGGTGGGGCTTGCGTGCTCCAATATACCCTAGGTCTGTATCGGTAAAGTTTGCTTTGCCGTAATATGCCTAGGGTGAGGGGCCAGACTAAGAGAGATACAATCCGCAGTGCAGTTTTGTGGCGAACTGTTGGGCATTAGCGACCCCACGGACCCGATCTCCCGGGAGAGTTCTTGTTCTTCATCTCCGGCTTGCCTTTATTGGCCGGCCGTAGTGAACACTGACGAGGAACTGAGCTCCCACCTCTCTCTTGCCTTTATTGGCTGGCTTGAGTGGAGATTCGCAAGAGCAAAGTGATAAAAGTGCTCGGGAGAAGGATGTATAATCCAGTAAGGTGCTGGTAGGGATCTTGACCGTACTTCCGGGATTGTCCTGATAGCCGTGGTATACCTCTCCACTCCTCAAGCACCTCAGGATATGTTGCCCTCTTGTTGCTACGTCACTTCGTGCTAGCGGCCGTTTTTGGGGGCCCATTTATTGAGTGTGCAAGTCACCCTCTGCCTTTTTTCGATGCATATTAATAACGTTGTTCAGGCAGGGGCCATAGTCTTGACATAGTTCCATGTTACCAGTCCACTTAAGACTCCAAAAACCATAGCCCTATTATCTTTGTTCTCCATATGTCGCAACAGTTTTTCAATAACCGGGGGTTGTCCTTGGGTGCACTAGCATAGCGCGTACAGGGATAATCGTCGGTTGGTATCATGTTCCATTATAATTATCTAAAGGGCCTCTGCGAGTTGGCTTCGGCTCCTCGTACGCCTCCCAAAGGTCCAGGACCTCAGGGTCCTGAGATAAATAAAATATATAAAAATAATAATAATATTCCACAACTATCACACAACGCCGTCTAGTCCCAAGCTAAGCAGAGCTTGTGTTATGGGTACTAGACAACTGATAAACATACTTATATATTTCTAAATACATACATATATAGATAAATTACACCCAGACACAGAACAAATAATCGTGCTCATCACACGAACATTTCGCACCTTCGGTAGAACAAGGGCATAATTGCAGTTTTTGCTATTTTACAGGAGAGCTATTTTAAGATATTTATTGCATTCAGTGAGGTCTTGCTCTGTTAATATTGCTCGAAAGTTTTTCTTCTTTGCATGATATAAACTATATACTATATCCTTTTTAGGCGTATAGTTTATTTTTAAGGCATTTCTGTATACTTAACTCATTTTTGCAATTTTTGACAATTGTGCCCTTGTTCTACCGAAGGTGCGATTTGTCCTAGGTGGGAATCGAACCCACGACCTCCGGCATAGCAGTCAGGGCCACTAACCACTAGACCAACAGGCCAGTCAAACACGTAAGCAACAACTATGTCATAAGATGGGTGAGAAATCATCTTAATACTTCTTTCACTTTAGGGCGGAGTGAGAGGCCGTGTCAGACTTTTACTGACTAAAACCACACTTGTGTTCCTTCTTTACCCTTTGTGTTCCAGCATCACGGTTTTCCTTTTCGGAAGCAAACCCATGGTCCCAGGAGGTTTCGGCCCTACTGGGCGCTTACAGATTTGCTGATAGACGTGTCGTCGACGACTCGAGCTCAGCCCGGATGGTTACCGGACGGCTGAACAGCGAGCTGTTAGGTATATCATATGACAAAATATTGTTTTATTCAAAATCACCCAGAATCACGTCCAATACGGTAATCTTAAAAGCAAACAAGAAGTACCTTACCAAATAAATAGCCCAAAGTATTCAAAACACGAGTTCCAACGTCACGTCAATCCGGCTAACGTTCTGTATAATTCATAAGTCAGAAGATATAGCCGTATAAACATGGCAAAGCGAGTTTTGTGTAAACTCCAAAGTTGTAAGCTTACGGATGACATAGAAAATCTCAGTTTACGGCTCTGGGGTAACTTTGTTTTATGGGGTTCTCTCCTCGGGATAATTTTGCCATAAAGAGGTTAGGGTCACTGAGAGAAGTTACCCTTTTTCGTGTACAAGACGATGGTTTTTTTGCAAAACAAAGGTTGGGAAATATTTTGTTATACTCGTACTTATATGTATTTAGAATTCTGACAGTTTTGAATTCATATCAGATCTATTGTTAATTTTTGGTAAACTCGAATGAAGTTTTTGGTTGATGTCATTTCTACTTTTGTTTTTAAATACTTACAATTGTTACAGTATCTTGATTAATAGTTATTTTAAAGATTTTTCTCACTGAAAATCGTCATTAACTTTATCTTTCAAATCAGGTTTAATATTAATTTCAGCTGCTAGCTTATAAGTAGGTACCTATATTTCATCACAACTAGTGTTTTATTTCGTCATAGGTTTATTAAGCAATGGTGTTTTTTTCAAGCATTAATATTTAATGAAAATTTAAATTGTATTAATGAACAGAATACCATAAATAGACATGATTTATACAATAATTTGCTTTTAACAACAAATTAACTTTAAAACTGTGTTCTAAATTCATTTTTTTTTACCTTTGCTTTTCCTTCAACCTGGAAAGGTTAAGCGCGTGAAAAAAGTAAATTAAATCTTATTAACTTATTCATTTATGTTGCAGTACTCTGCGAGTAAGTAACACCTTTGCGAGTCATTGCAACCGAGATGAAATTCGTTCGAGCGAGACGCAAGCTCAAGTGAATTTCGCCTTAGTTGCAATGACAAAGTTTCTCTACTTGTATTAAAATTACTGTAGGGCATAGTTAACTACTATTTTGTAGTCAGGTCATAAATTACGATTAAAGGCAGTTAACTACATGTAGTTTGATTACATGTAACTTAAATACAGTAATCAAACTACATGAAGTAGTTATATTACTGATTATGTCACTAGTTTCTTTTAAAAATTTAGTTAAGGATCATTTTCTTTCACAATAATTAATTCTGCTACTATATCCAAATTCAGTTCTTTCCCTTCTTTTTTTTTTTTTTTCTTTCTAGTCCTTTCACTTTTTTGTATTTATTTTTTTTATTTTTTCTCTATTACTCTCTTTGAAATTGTGTAACATATAATATGTATGTATATATATATATATATATATATATATATATATATATATATATATATATATATATATATATAATATTCATGAGTTTGTTTTTTTGTCTTTTATATATAATAGCTATACAATATATTATAATTTTATATCTATGTATAGTCTTATATGTATTTTTAATTTAATTAAATTTTAATTTAATTTGCAGTACACCGCAGTCTAGCCCCCTTTTTATATTAAGTTCTTACAGTCCATCCTAAGGTTGTCTGGTAGAAATCGCTGTTAGCGATAAGACCGCCATTGTACCCATAGATTAAGTTAGTTTATAAGTTTTTGTTACTATTTTGGTGTACAATAAAGTTTTATTCTATTCTATTCTATTC
This sequence comes from Mythimna impura, assembly GCA_905147345.3. Classification (NCBI taxonomy): domain Eukaryota; kingdom Metazoa; phylum Arthropoda; class Insecta; order Lepidoptera; family Noctuidae; genus Mythimna; species Mythimna impura. Next base: position 11,244,996 of record LR990357.1, on the reverse strand, counting down.
TATTCTATGTCAGTACTAAGAACTTACATTTTTCATTTAAATAAACATGTAATGTTTTGAAATTATTGATTTATCAAAACTGAATCTGGCTCTAATATTTAATTTAAAATAAAACGGAATTTAACCGTATAAAAAAATCTATTTGTTCTTTGTTCGGCCCACTGAGTTTTGTCCCACAAAAAAAATCCTGGTTCGTCCCAAACTACATGCTTCCTTCGTCCCAAAATATTATTTTAATTATTTTGTTCTTGATTTGTCCTTTTTTATATTTCTTGTTCGGCCCATATTTTTTTTTGTGTAGGCCATTTTTACTGTTTTGTACACAGCAAAAAAGACGTATCACTATTTTATGAGTACAAATTATATATTAGTTTCTGCAAGCGGCTACCCCCGTGTGATAGTAGATGCCTATGTCAGTCTATGTTATGAAGTAGGATTCGAAACTGATCAAAATGTACTATTTTACTTAACTTAATTTGATCGGAGCGTAGTGTGTTCTTAAAATTATAATTGGGTAAAGGCTAGATTTATTTTTCCTTATTTCGAATTTCCTTTTCTCTATATACCTTTTTGTATTTGTTTTGTTTAGTTCTTGTTAGTTGTTTCCTCAAGCAATTGCAAATATTATAGGTTTATTTTTACCCTGTTTCCCTTTATCATTAATATTATTTTTATAATCACTTCTTTTATTAAGTGGGAAGCTGTATCTGGGGGCATAGTAGATTTGAGTGGGTTCGTTAAGCACTTCTGTCCCTTTGTATGTGATTATATTTACATAACAGCCCTGTTATGGGCGTGTACTGAATTTCAAATCAGTCAACACGGGGTTTTGCAGTTTACCGAAGGATTTTTGTTTCGCGGATAAACGGATTTCGGATTGAAAATATCACGTTTTCAAAAGTTTTTGAATAATTTTTTATGTGTTTTTTTTAATGTTTGGTAAGTTAGAAGAAAAGCATATTAATGGATTTGATTGGATGTTCAGATATAAAAGTTTATCAAATTATTATTTTCTGTCGTTTTTTTTTTATGTTGTTTGCTCTCGTTAGAAAGTCACCATTAGGGCTTTCAAATACCAGATTTTTTCAATACCGGTATCAATACCGGTATTAGTGTGATCAATACCGTGATCACGTGATTACGGTACGGCTGGAACTTCTCTAGGTTGGAGCGAAAGAGCGTGTCAGATATTTACTGAGCAAAGCCCACCTATGTTTTTTCCGTTGCGTTCTAGGAGCGCAGGTTTCCTTTTCTGAAATTCTCCGTTACTCTAGCGTAGAGCCCTACGGTTTTGCTGACATTTGTTTGTGGAGGTATGCGGAACAGAGAGTAAAGTCCCGCTAACCTCCGTTGAAAAGGAAGGATCCTCCAACCAGACGAGTGTTATGTCTGGCGGGCTACTGCCCCATAGATGATTTCGGGCTGTTCTATATGTTCCAATCGCGTGGAGAACTTTGATTGCGCGATGCAGGATTAGTTCTTATGTGACGCCATAGATGTCGCTACATCACTCCCCTCCGGAGATCGGAGATCGATGGTTCTTGATGCTTTCTTGATACGTGCCAGACCAGTGGTAGGTTGGTTCCAGTGGATCGGAACCGAATGCCGCATAGTTCTCGGTGAGTCGGAACTGTCTGCGGTGATGCCCCAGTGAGTCGGGGTGCTGCTGTCCCAGTGAGTCGGGATGATGCTGCAGGCTCCAGTGAGTCGGAGTAGTGCTGCTGGCTCCAGTGAGTCGGAGCGGTGCTGTGCGATGTAGTGGCTTGACTGCTTGCGTCGACCAGGAGAGATTCTTCATAGCTCTTCATGTGACTGGCCGAAGGTGCGGTGTGATTAGCCAAGGTCGCTGATGAGGCTGAGGGTGATGACCAGGTATGACCAGGTAGGCATGCTGGTGGTCAGGATACCCTTTAAAGTCGTGGGTGCTGGCTGTATGGCTCGCTGCTCGAAAGCTTGAGGTAGTGATGATGACGTCACGAAGTAGTAGCTGCACGAAGGCTGCGCTGACGTTCTTTGTCGAGGGTCACCAGTGTGGAGGTATGCGGAACAGAGAGTAAAGTCCCGCTAACCTCCGTTGAAAAGGAAGGATCCTCCAACCAGACGGGTGTTATGTCTGGCGGGCTACTGCCCGATAGATGATTTCGGGCTGTTCTATATGTTCCAATCGCGTGGAGAACTTTGATTGCGCGATGCAGGATTAGTTCTTATGTGACGCCATAGATGTCGCTACATGTTTGAGGCACGCGTGGAACACTACGCGCTATCGACGACTTGGGCTCAGTCCTTACTACACGGGTAAACGGTGCTCTCGTCGTTCGCAAGCCCATGCCTTCGTTACCCTGCGACTCCCGATGCCCAGGGCATCGCCTGTCGCGATGGCTGGGACATGAGGATGTCCTTCCTCTCACGCTTGCAGCCATCTCCTTCGCTAGCAGTACTGCTTCTCAGATGAGGGCGACCGCATCCCATTCTCTCTCGCTCTGGACCATGGGCTGAATCAGGGACCGGCGCGAGAGATCGCCGCTACCGATCGCCTTCACGAGGATACCGCGGTGCTTTGCCCATGGCAAACCTACACCGTATGCTCCATCGTGTTCTCCGAACGATACCCACAATGGTGTCACTTGGGCGTTTCTTTCACCTGAATCCAAAACAAGAACCTCCCAAACTTGCCAAATCCAGACATAAGAGTAGGTACTTGCAAAAATAAGTGTTAGAGTAACTCAGAGTAACTCATAACACAATTTCCTACTACTTATTACAACAAACCGCAATAATATATACAAATGTTTGTAATACCGTGATCACGTTATTGGCTCATCAATACCGTGATTAAAAAAAGACCATTATATATATCCGTGACCACGGTATTATGGGATCCCGGAATACCGGTATTGAAAGCCCTAGTCCCCATCCATTATTACTAATTAGAATTATTTGCATTTCTGTCATTGATAACTTAACTATAACTAGTGTTTGACATTGTTAGTAAGGATAATAGTAAAATCTTTTTTTGTAATAATAAAAGCATGAAATATTTTCGCCTTTCACTGCATTACCAAGTTCAAGCACAGAATAAGTAATAGGTTCGGCTAGTTGATACCTTCTACAGGGTGTAACGGAAACGAGTGATCATATTTTATATACGATGTGTCTGATATCGACGCATAAACGAATATTATTTATTTATTTATTACTTTATTGCACACCTTAACTTACTACAGGACAACATTTATAAAAAATAAGTGTACAATAGGCGGTCTTATTGCACAGGGCAATTTCTACCAGACAACCTTTGGATGGACTGTAACGAAAGGAAAAGATGTGAATACCATGGATTCAGTAGTTCTGGACCCACCAGAGGTGGAATTTTTCGTCGGCTTTCTCATTTTTTTTTTCAAAAAAGTATTTAGGTACTTTTTTAAATTGTATATTGTGTATTTGTTTTTTTAAACACACGAAAAATAACGATTTTATCAATCACGATGAAATTTTTTGTGATTAAAATAATTAATTAAAAAGTACCTAATTAATTCATTTTTTTCACTAAAAATGTTAGAATAACGATTTTATACAGTTTAAATTAAAAAAGTACGGTTTTTTTAATCCAAATAATTATGATAAGGCGTGTAAATAGCCTCACCTAAGAAATTAGGAGGTGTTTTAAGACAACCAATATGGCGGTGAAAGTAAATTTAAATTACACAAAATTAAATCCCTGTTCACGATTTCTCTGAGAAACCAATACCCACAACATCTATTTGCAGCAATAAAGCCCAAGTACCTTGCTAATCCAGGGACCCACTTGAAGGTAGGAAGGCGCCTCGTTCACGGGTGCGTGGTCGCTGGGTGGGCTGAGGAAAATGCCGACGAAAAATACCACCACTGGGAATCATGTACTGGATCCATGGTATTCGTTTGTGTGTCGATGTCAGCCATCTTTTTTTGTTACCACAGAAACAAAACGTGACTTTGTGACTGCGTATTAACAATTCTAGTTTTAAGTTCGTTTATCGATCGCCTATAATAATCGACTACGCCAATGCTTTTCTGTCGACTGTGTTTTGTTGTTTTTATTTTTGTACCCCTTTTTGTATGTATATGTAATGGTTTATTGTTAATTTTGTTATTGGTTTGTTTATTCAGTGATTTTAATTATATAATATGTAATCCTTACTAGCCGATCAACGTCTCACCGTCGACGACGGCTGGTGCTGAAAATCAGCGCTGAGGCTCTGACTTACACGAGCCCTGGCATTTTGCTGAGCGCTGGCCGTTTTGCGCGGATGTGACGCATATCCTACCACTTATAATATAAGTCTTTGTTGTTATTTGTTTTTATTTTTAAGATATGCGCCATGTTTGACGTGAATAAACTCTTTTTCTTTCTTTTAGATGTCTGATATACCTACTCTGTATACTGCTTCTGTTTATGGAAATGTACTTTAATACTTCAACCATTAATTGAGTGTAAATCACATGATGCTGTGCAGTGTACTTTTCTTTTTCTGTGGAAAAATCATCTTGGGCGGGGTGGGAGATAGTGTCCGGGAGAATCCGGTAAAGGAACCTCCCGAACTTACCATGTCCGGTGAGGACCTGCGTCATGCGAAAGGTAAGGACGCCGTGTTGCCTTTCCAGCCACTCCTCAAAGAGGGGACTTTCCGCCATAAATGTGCAGTGTACTGGGTTTGTACTTTGTTGAAGATTTGTGTTGTGTACTTGTTAGTAATCCTAAAATAAGGACGCCATAGTGAAAACAAAAAAAAAATTAAATCATTTGACCAAAATGAATATGCGAAGTCTATTTTAGTTATTCTTAAGTGTATTTCTTAGTGGACTTTCTTGAAGAAATTTGTTTATTTGTATGGCCGGTATTAAAAGTATAACTACCCATTTCTGTTTCAAATTACATAGGAATTATCGGAATTATAAACAAATACATAACATTTAATTTACAAAAATAACATAATTTTGTAGTACCGACTGGATTAGCGTGTTTCTTTGCCTATCTATTTATAGTTTTTATCAAAATTGTGAACGGACTGAATGACCTTGCAAGGTAGATTTGCGTTGAATACTGATGTCAGATACATTTAAAAAAATGGTCAGCGCTTGTATTGATTGATATTGATTTGTTTGTCTCTATCATAGTTTAGGTATCTATATGACCAAACGAACGCTAGATTGGCATTGAAATTTCAATTATTTATGACGAACAGATACGTTATTAGAAGTAGATTATTCCAGTTTATACAATTATTTCGTTTGTTCAAAACTCAAAGAGCTTATGACTAAAGTAATAACAGCTGCAAGGTTCGATCTCTGAGGTTAAGGTCTGTGAATGGGTGACCATCTTGGGCTTGGCAATCATTTATCTGATCTTGGACAGTCGTTACGGCTAGTCGATGTTGATAGCCAGGAAATTAAACGCGAGTATTCGGCAAGGGGTATCAATTACTGGATTGTGAAGGTCAGATTGGTAGTCACTCCATATAAAATGTAGATCCTCAGCAGAATCCGGTCAGATTGCAAGCGGACCCCAACATAATTACCAAAAAGATAAGGCAGACCATCTGTAGATTCAAATAATGAAAACAATACGATAATTACCCACAATGGACTTTGATTATGTTTTTTTTTTGCACAAATTATCAGCATGAGCAGATTAGCAGTTTTTATGATATACAAACAGATAACGCGTATAAAGATTTCCAACGTACACTGTACAGCGAGTTCGCATCGCTAAATATATTCGCACACTCGTTTCAATAGTAGTTCACATGTGATTCGCGTGTTGTGTGGACAGACCTCGTGTGTATGTGAATTGACTCCGGCAAAATGTTCTTGATATTGGTGATAGTCTCTTTAGTGGCACTTTATTTCTATGGAACGCGGACATTTGATTATTGGAAGAAAAAAGGCATCAAACATGACAAACCATTACCTATCGTCGGCACGAACTTGAAACAGTTCACGCAGAAAGCAAGCATGTGTATGATGGCCACAGAAACATACAACAAATATCCAGAAGAAAAAGTTGTCGGATTCTACAGAGGTACGGCTCCAGAATTAGTAATCAGAGACCCGGAAATAATCAAACGAATCCTTACAACCGACTTTCAGTATTTTCATTCCAGGGGTCTCAATCCCCACAAGACAGTTATCGAACCCTTATTGAAGAACATTTTCTTCGCTGACGGAGATTTATGGCGTTTGATTCGACAGAGATTTACCCCCGCTTTCAGCACGGGTAAACTCAAGGCAATGTTCCATATCATCACAGACAGAGCCGAAAAGTTGCAAGTTATCGCGGAAGAGGTTGTTGATAGAGAGTACTATGACGTCAGAGAACTTATGGCAAGATACACAACAGATTTTATCGGCGTATGTGCTTTTGGTATTGATATGGATTCTTTGACAGATGAAAACTCACATTTTAGAAAACTCGGCAAAAGAATTTTTGAAAGAAGGTTTAAAGATGCGATTGCGGGAGGTCTAAAATTTATGTTTCCAGAAATGTTTAAAAACATGCACTTGCTAGCACCGGAGATAGAAGCGAACATGAAAGTTTTAGTTGAAACTGTGCTTAAGAATAGAAACTATAAACCATCAGGTAGAAACGATTTTATAGATTTGATGTTGGAGCTCAGAGAAAAAGGTAAAATTATCGGCGAGTCTATTGAAAAGAAGAATCCCGATGGATCTCCTAAAATAGTCGACTTAGAAATGGATGATGCATTAATGACTGCTCAAGCGTTTGTTTTCTTTGGAGCAGGTTTTGAGACTTCGTCTACCGCTTCTAGTTATACTCTGCATCAACTAGCATTCCACCCAGAATACCAGAGAAAAGTACAGGAAGAAATCGACACAGTTCTAGCTAAATATAATAATAAAATAACCTACGATGCTGTCAAAGAGATGAAATATTTAGAAATGGCGTTTTACGAGTCAATGAGGATGTATCCGTCAGTAGGGTATTTAATAAGAATGTTATGTATACCTGAATATACATTCCCAGAGATTAATCTAACTATAAATCAAGACGTGAAGGTGATAATACCTATACAAGCTATTCATAGAGATGAGAAGTACTTTAGAGATCCAAACAACTTCGACCCTGAGAGATTTAGCGACGGCACGAAGGAAGATATCAAGAACTTCGTATATTTGCCTTTTGGAGAGGGGCCTCGGTCTTGTGTTGGTAAGTACGATCCTTAATTTTCCACTCCCATTCGAAGCAAACAAAGAACTAACAAAATTAAATTGTACTTTGATACTCAATTATTGACAATTAGCATCAAATTGTTATTGCCAAAAAAAAAAAAATGAATCACATAAAATTGCAATGTCATAAGGTATACAATTGATTATGTATTTAGCAAGATATTTCCATGACCAAAAATATTTATGACATTGTTGATATCTATTTCAGGTGCCAGATTAGGACAGATGCAGTCAATGGCAGGACTTGCATCAGTTTTACATAAGTTTTCAGTAGAACCAGCAGCTTGCAGTCTAAAGGAACCTTTACCTGACCCAACAGGCATTGTCTCCGAAGGTTTCATAGGAGGTCTACCTCTTAAAATAACAAGACGTGTGAAATCATGATGATTAGGGAACAATTTATACTATTTTTATTATAGACTGAATTAAATTGTAATTATTTGAAAAATATAGGAAGAAAAGTGCATATGAGTGCATTAACAAGTTTTATAAAATGCTTTTGAGTTTGTAGAAACAACTCTGGATAGTGATAAAAATTGAGATAGATCGGATTTCCTGAACGAAAATAGATCAAGTAACTATACATAAAATGAAACGCCTAGATAATAAATTGTTTTTTTTTTTATACAAAAAAATTGTATTGTTTATTTTACTGTTATCTAAATTAAAAATAGGCAAAAAGCTCTAACACAAACATTATTGTTCATTTTGTGACGTTGAGTTAAATATTGTACTTACCATTGACACATCCAAAATGTTTACTCCTGGATCCCCTTTCTCGCCTTTTGGTCCGACTGAACCTTGGTGACCAGGTGGTCCTAATGTTCCTGGACGTCCCTGTAATTCAATATTATTTTAGGTAAAGGTGTCTCGACTTGTAACAGTACCACTAATGGGAATCAGCTTAGATAGAACTAGATTATATATCAAACATTTTTTTTAGGAGAACCATTATTTTTTTAAACTGATTTCAGTTAGAGTTGAAACATCATTTACCTTGGCATTCTGAGCAGCACATGAGAAAAATTACAGTCAATTATTATTATTTATTTATTTTTGTAAAATCAATATTAAAATATCTAAACAAATAGCCGTCGATCGTTATACCTTAACTTTTTAATTACTTACAATCCATCCTGGTAGCCCAATATCGCCTTTATCTCCAGGCCTTCCGGGAGGCCCTGGAGGACCTGGATTCCCTGAACTTCCTTTAGGTCCTGCAGGCCCAGGTCTTCCTCTCCTTCCCCTCAAGCCGGTGTCACCCTTGTCACCCTGTTATGAAATTTGGTCATAGATAGTGTAGCTTAGATTCATTTTATAGCAGTCAGTGTATGCTAAATCATAAAAGGATAGTCTGTGACCATCACTTTTAAGCTAGTTTATTGTAATTTAATTATTATCCAAAGATATTGTACCCTGACATCGGATGGCAGACGTTTTTGCCTAATTACTGAGTCTAGGCAAAAAGTTTGCACACACAAAACATTGGCCTTATGTACCTATTGGTCTAGATTATTTTAAATTACTATTGGATCTAATAATATTGTCTTTTTCTCATTACTTGTCTTTTGCTTATACTCCGTGTATTTTTTTTTTCATGTATCGAAGACACTAGCCGTGACTATCGCATTTTCTTTCTTTATCTAATCATATTATTTAATAAACGATACATCATGCTTACTAATATTTGATTATGTTTCCGTGAAGCTAGCAAAAATTATTGCATAATGTCAGGTAACATTGAAAGAAATCAAGAGCATTCAGGTAACTAAAATTCATTATCCATTGATGTTCTTGCATTTGTAAAAACGTTTGTGAATAGATTACGGAGGTTAACACTGATCTATTTTCAGGTATGTAGATACTATTTTTAACGATTCTGCTGCTGCTGCATAGCTACTGAGTCGAGTGTAATATGGATGTATATATTAGTCCAAATTCAAGTTAGACAAGCTGAGATCTAATAAAGCCCTAGCACGTGTAAGTTTCGAATTAAGCATAAAAATAAGCTAACACGTGCCAGGGATACTTTAAATTGTTTTTTTTTGTAATAAGAGACGTATTTGTTTGAAATTAACGTTGCTACCATAATTTAATTTTTTTTATCCTCAAACGACATTTTTCTTTTCTTGTATAATTTAATGACTTTCTGTTGATAAAACAGATCCAGGAGTATCACGTTTAACGAAATTATAATAAACTAGCTTTTGCCCGTGGCTTCGCCTGCGAAGGTACATAAAATATAGCCTATATCACTCAGGAGTACAGCAGCTTACTACCGGCAAAAAAAAATAGCAATCGAACCAGTACTTTCAGAGATTACCTCCTACAAACAAAAAAAAAAAAAACTTTACGTCTTTATAATATTAGTGTAGATGTTGAAAAAATTTAACAGTTTACCTTGATAGTAACGATATCAGATCCAGCCATAGTAACGCTAATAGGTCCGGGTGGTCCCCTTTCTCCCCTCTCTCCTTTCAGGCCAGGTGTTCCAGATGGGCCCGGAGTACCTGGCATGCCAGATGGTCCAATGTCTCCACGTTCACCCGCCTTTCCGTCTTTGCCCGGGAATCCAGGTGGGCCATCATTACCTCGACCACCTTTTTCACCCTGTTGAAGTTAGAATAGTTAAATAGAGTAATGATAATTTATTCTTACTAAGTACATTTTTTATAAATAATATTTACAAACACTACAAAAATGATACTGTCTTTATTATATTACAAATTAACCATGAAAATTATAAATTTAATTAAAACCAGCTCATGTAACATAATAAGCACATTGAAATTAAAATAAAGGCTCGAAAACTTCTCATCCAATTAAAAGTCACATCGCAACTCATAATAATGCCATCAATGAATATAAGATTGAGGGATCCTCGAGCATTCCCAATTTCTCCCCAACCTAATTGGTGTTTGAATAATAAATTCAAAACCTCACCTTTTCACCTTTGTCTCCTTTCGAGCCAGCCACAGCTTGCCTTTGTCCTTTAAATATGAATTTCTATTTGTTAGTAAACATCCAATGAATTTTTTCACAGCTCTTTGTGTTGTAGAAAATGAGAGAGATATTTTTTCAAGTGTACTCTCCGTATAAAAAAAGTCTATAAATAATGTGAGTACATTAGGTGTTGATTAAGTCTTCAATTTTTTAGTTATAATAGTATTGGCATCTATCTGGCACAATACTGATGATCGCCCATATACAGACTGCAAGCTCAAATATAGTATTGATGGTTTAAAAGTCGCGTTAGAACGTGATGTTAAACAAATTTTACCGCGTTTAGGTTATAATTTTACGATACCAGACAGACAATATGTACTTTAACATTCAAATCAGTTTCATCAAATGTAACATGCTTATTAATAGAACGCTACGATCACGAATAGTTTACTTTGGAAAGTATAAATTGCCAAATTGTTTAAGAGAGTCCTTTTCCACTCGCCTATCGTAAACATCGAGCATGGTTTAAAAGCTTGTTGCTTCACCTAACACAATTCAACGCGATGTTTGATGAAGAGGCAATGCAAAAATAGAGAGATAACGCCTAAACTCTGTTGGCATTCGGTAATTCCGTGATTTACTCGAATATTTCACAAAACTTGTTTCAGGAAATACGTGGTTTTTTAAACCCTTAAAAGATTTTCAGAAAATATAAAATTGTCGTTATTCAGAATCTCGATTAATTGTACAAGGCTTCTTTTGATGTACTTTTTTATATTTTTAATATATCAGTACATCATGGAGGGCCTAACTTCACGTAAAATAGCAGATTTTCAGAGGTCTTTACTATATTAGTTTTAAACAAACTTATCTTTTGATTTCTATAGAAAGCCTAGATAATATCCACAAGATAGCTGTGTATCCAAAATATCTAGAGAAAGATGTGTAATAAAATCATAATCACGTAAGAGCGGTTGTATGAAAATGTATAATCTCGAAAAGGACGCTCATAGATACTGTTGTTCACCATTTCTGTCTTTATATTGGTTTTTTTTTTTACATTATTGCCATAAGTAACAAAAAAAATATATCTAAATATCATCACCGTTATAAATTGATTATGAATAAGTATGGCTACAAATTAAATAAATCAAAGGTCTCCATACCAGCCACAAGGAACTCGGCATCATCAGGATTGAACACTCCCGCTGTTGGTGGACCAGGTGGGCCGGGTTCTCCGCGTGCACCTATCAACATTGCATCATTATTGATACTAATATCACTGTTTAAGGTTTAGGTTTAAAGAATTAATTCTCATAAGAACAATTACAGTTCACATAAAATGAGATACAATTAACAGCTTAGAAGTATTATAATATTCACATCTGGTGTGTTGGTGACGTCATATGTTATATAATACATGTTTTATTTTTATTTTGATTTAAACATGTTAATATTACCACATTTCTTCAATTCTTCGGGTAAATCGTTAAACAGCCGTGCTCCTTCAAACAGTATTGTTTTTTTGCCGTAGTTCGTGCGCGTGCAGTCATTAGTTGAAACTTGTTTTTGCTTCCAGTATTGTATGTTGTTGTCTTTTTACGCAGTTGAATGTTTGATTGTACAGAATTAATGGTGGTTTTTTTTTATAACAATGCAGATTTAATATGTGTAAAGTTGTTTGAGGTTTAGTAGGTTTGTTTTTTCGTATAGATTTTTTGTTGGGGTTTTCTTTACTTTACTGGTCATCTATATATTTATATTATACATAAAAATGAATAGCTGTTCGTTAGTCTCGCTAAAACTCAAGAACGGCTGGACCGATTTGGCTAGTTTTTTTGGTCTTGAACGGTGAGAAAAAATGGAAAAAAAACCGAATATAACGCCATCTCTAATTAAAATGTTACTATAAAATGAATTATGCTGTTCTGGTGATGCCAGTAGATGGCGTTATCCTTACTATTAGGCGGTAAGAAGTTCGCCGGATCAGCTAGTAGGTAATTGTATAAAAGGAGAAACTGACTGACTGACATATCAACGCACAGCCGAAACAACTGGGACTAGAAACATAACATTTTCGCATGACGTATGCTCGCCATAAAGTTTTTAAGATTTTCGTTTGTGTGCAAAATCTCACTTCATTTGAAAGTTAGCACAAATGGTAACCTAAGTAAATAAAAAAGTTTTCATTTTTTTTTATTTTTTTTTTTTATTCTTGATAGGTTCGCGCTTGACCGCTATCTCACCTGATGGAAAGCGACGATGCGGTAACCCCCAATACAAAAATTTAAGGGTTTTTAAGTAAGTTGATAAACTTGAAACTTGGTATAAATACTAATCAAAATTAATTGTAAAGGTTGTCATTATTAGTTTTTCAAAACTACTCTCAAAATACCGTTTATGAGGTGTGTTAAGGTTTTTATATGAAAAATTTCTCGCCAAGGAAGTCGCTGGCAAAGTGCTAGTTAATTTCTCTTATTATTAATTTCTATTATTATTATTATTTATTATGATTAATTTATATTATTATTAATAGCTCGCCTGTACCATTTCAATACTAGGAAAAACCCACTCCATTCATTCCATTGTTCCTGATACTGTCTTACTTCTTTTCAACGATTTCATCATTGCTTACCACTTGATAGTGGGATTGCAGTAAAGCACTAGATTATATCATTAAAAAAGGAAAACTATTAAGAAACTCATCTAAGATATGTCGGTCACTGAATAAACATTCATGTAATCTTCCAGTTATTTAAATATGTCTAAACGCTTATTTATTTTATTTATTTATTTAATCAATGAATTACAACGGTTAAACAACCGATTATAGTAACTAAATAAAAAGTTTTAAGTTATAAACAACATGTGCTTACATCAATTCCTCTCACAGAACTTCTGACATACCATAAAATCATCTTCCATTCATCCGCAAACAGATCGTTTGTTGGATAAGAATCCTTAGCTTAGTTGACACTTCGCGTGACCCAAGGGCTGGCTTTCATACCTCGGTCAGATATTAAGCATTGCCATACAACGTGGCAATGCCGCCAGTCTTTTGGGCACACTTCCAGTCGACAGCGATGCGGAGGAGTTTTATGACGCCATATTTTAGCTAGTAGTTTTTGCCTTTAGTGTATAACTATATAGTTTTAAATATTTCAGTGTTTTTGTTGAATAAAATAAAATAAAGTGTAATATGTCGGAATAAGAATGGAATTTCTAAATTGTTTTGTTTAATAGCGATGCTACCTTTCTCTCCCTTATCAGCTGGTCTGCCACTAGCACCAGGTATACCTGGCCTGCCATCCAGTCCAGGGCTTCCACGATCGCCTTTGTATCCTCTTTCTCCTTGAGGTCCAGGGTGGCCCTGTAGGGGTAGAAATTGTTTTCAGACCTTAAAGTGGAATGTTCATAATTTCACAAAAAATGCATGCAATGCATGTTGTAGTTATTTAAAGGAGTACATGATCATTTTTTTAACAAACATTGATATCAATATTTATCCCATTTGCTGCTGCAGTTGTAAGATCACCTTTGTTAAATATACTTAGATCTTCTTCAGACCCTGCAAAAGATTTTCAGTTTTTATTGTAGCGACATCTATGGCACCACATAAGAACTACAAAAAATACGAAATCCTGCATTGCGCAATAAGAGTTCTTCGCGCGATTTGAATATATACCACAGCCTGAAATCATCTATTGGGAAAATATTTTTAAGGTTGTTGTCAACATGTATAAAATTCTTCTGTACGTATGTTTGTCACCTAACTCCTCCTAAACGGCTTAATCTATTTGGATAAAATTTTGTATGAATATATGAATGGATCCCCGGATGGTTTATAAATACAATTAGACTCAGTAGGTGGTGCTACAATCGGGTTTTCAAATTTTTATTCTGATGAAAAGCCAGCTTTCGGGTAGGACAATGTCTGCCGGGATAGCAAGTTTCATATATATTTTAAATTATAAAAGTAGTCAACTATTCCCTCTCTACCCGATATCCTAATTCCAACACATCTAATACTTATTGTTGATTCGTCACAAAACACATGCATAATAGTCTCTCATGTCATCTATCGAATATGGGACATAATATCACATCGATAGTGATCAGACCATTATTGGAGTAAGATTATCATTCATAAACAAGCCACAATAAGCTATGAATAATTTAATTTATAAATATAGAAAATAATGAGTACAATTACATAATAACCATTTATTATTCCAATTAGTACATTATTATCTAGCTAATGATTATCATCTGTAATATTCACACTTATGTTATGTTGTTACTCTCATTAAAAACACGTAAAAAGTAGTACCAAATACAAATATTTTCATTAAGAGGATCTTTTTTCACTCGCCTATTGTCAACATCGAGCATGATCTAAAAGCTTGTTACTTTATCTAACGCAATCCAATGCGATGTTTGACAAAAAGGCAACGCGAAAAAAGAGAGATAACGCCTGAAAACTCTGTTAGCAATCGGTAATTCCGTGATTTACTCGAATATTTTATAAAACTTGTTCCAGGAAATACGTGTTTTTTTAAACCCTTAAAAGTTTTTGAAAAAATCTTGATTAAATTTGCAAGGGTTCTATTGTTATACTTTTTCGACTTTTTTAATTTTTGAGTAAATTATGAAGACGTGTCAAAGTTCATGCAAAATAGCAGATTTTCAGAGGTTAGTTTAATTTTATTTCACTGGATTAGTTTTGCACTAATTTAAAAATTGATTTCAAAAGAAGCCTAGATAATATCTACAAGATACTGTGTTTCCAAAATATCTAATGAAAAATGTGTAATAACGTCATAATCGCGTAAAAGCGGTTGCATGAAAAACAGTGAAAATGTATGTCGAGTTGCATCCTCTTAAAAATCATTACTATTCGCATTTTAAAATGGCATAAGATAGTGTTTGGAAATCCTTTATCTTATATATCCGTTTAATGAGGTAGAATTTGACTTACCCTATCTCCTTTGCTTCCACCAATGCCTGATTGTCCCCTTTCTCCCTTTTGTCCTGGGAATCCACGCTCGCCTTGTGGGCCTATAGGTCCTGGTTGACCCACGTCACCCTTAGGCCCTGGTGCTCCCGGTCTACCGATAGCACCTCCGTAGGATCCAAGAAGGGACTCCTGTATTATATAACCGTATATTACATTTAAGAAGTAAAATCGTGTTAATAAATTACATAAATGAGTAGAATACCTAAAAAGTTTATTGAAAGAAAAATTTTATGTCCGTTTTTATTCAAGCACTAACAAGTAATAACTTTGTTATGGCCCAGATTTTACGTTTATAACTTTAATAAAACGTGGTTTAATTGGAATTAATATTGAAAAAAAAAAATGCTACAGAAAATTTTGTTAAAAAAACTTGAATATTTTTTTCCTTGGAAAATAAATAAGTTGGGAAAAAACAGTATAACTTTCAACAAAGAAGCCTCCAAGATTTTTTTATACACACGATACACATAGCAAAACTTTGGGAGAGGTTTCCATATAAATTCCCTTATCTGGGCCTGTCGTCGGTATAAATCAACAGTGAACCGGCTACTTTCACACTTCTGCACAAGTTATTCGGAGTGGTTTGTTTGCTAAAGCGGGCACAATCGTTGCCTTCGAAAAGCGATTCGTTTCAGTCACAAACAAAGTGACTTGACAATGAAGGTAATCGGGAACCGAAGATCAATTCTTTTGGTAGTCTCATTGTAAATAATGTTCGCCGTTTTGGCAGGTGTCGTATTTTCATTATCCTTTTTGTGGTGTTATATAGAAAAACATTAAAAATACCGTTTATAACACACACAGTGTCGATACACACCATTTTTGTTGCTTTAAGAATAAAAACTCACGAGAAGCTGTAAATCATATAACATGATTTCTTATCAAGTACCATGTGTTTTACTATTTTTAATATGTCCCTTAAAACAACCAACTAATAAGGCAACTAATACTTTACATTAAGATATTATTTTCAACACACTTACTCGAAAACCTGCTCTTATGCCTACCGCTTTTAGGCACGCAATTTATTGTTTTCCGCACTAGTGCAAAAAAGTGCGCGAGCTCGCCCCCGTTACTATTTATTACATTTATCGTATCAGGCTGGGCGCAAAGTGACGCCAGTCAGTCCCCGCTTATTTATTTTTACGTAAGTGTATTGAAAAACGTTGTTTGATACACGTGGAATTTTGTCACTGCAGAACTCGGCACCATGACACCCTTGCCTGCGGCTCGGGCGAATTTCGCCTTGTTCGCAATGACAAACTTTCTCCACTTGTTTCATGTGCTATTATTTTATAGGTTTTAGAGCTTCGATAAAGCGACAATGATAGCTAAATTATCTTACTCTTCCTAAAACTTACCTTGTATATTTGTCTAGGCTTCCAATTTGACTAAATTAATAAAAATGGATAGCATGAAAATGATAAAAATCACACTGGTATTAAAATTACTTAGGCAATGAATCTACTCTGCAAATAGCAAAAAGAAATAACACAGTTTATATGTTTTTAGCATAGATACAAACGATTGCATTAATTTGTCTTAATTATTTCGTCACCTCGTAGTATTTAATGATAGTTATTATATGTTTTCTTGAAATTTTCTTGGAACACCATACAACACACATTAAGTAAAAAAAATATATATATATGAATTGCAATATTTGCTATAATTATTTTCATTACTATAGTTTATACAAGTTGCTGATCTCATGATTATAAGCAAGATTTACATACATAACTATGATCAATACTTCTTTAAATTATATGTAAGTATGTAAGAGGCAGTTTCAAAAAAATTTTCATTAATTCTTTCGTTGGTAGTTTCGCTATTATCAAATTTTATAGAATTTTTGTTTTAAGAATGTTATGATTGACTTCCACATGAGCAAAGTCGTGGATAGAAGCTCATCTATTATTTTTTTCTTGACTTGACCCAGCAACATGTATGCTATAAAAACAAGCTCAAATAGCTCCAAAAAGCAAAAATCTATACCAGTCTTACACTTACATCAAAGTTACTATAATCCGAAGACCCTGGGGGCCCTGGCGGTCCGGGAGGACCAGCTATGCCTGGTCGCCCATCTACCCCTGCCTCCCCTTTAGCACCTGTTGGTCCTTCGGGCCCTCTAGGACCACTATCACCTCGATCCCCTTTCTCCCCTCGTGGACCAAGAGGACCACGTTCACCTGGCGTTCCTGGTTGACCCTGTAAAGTGGTAAAAACGAGTTATATAAATCTAATAACATTAACTCTATCAAGTTCACATATCAGTGACGAAAGTGTGGTAAGTGTCCATGTGGTTTTGGGCTAAGTGTGGATCAAAATCTTAGAAAATGGGACATAATTCAATATTCCTAAATAACATATTGCTACCATTTGGTTGCTTATAAATGATAAAAAATATGATTTTATCTTCCATACACTATTTTTGAACTTAAGGTTTTCATTATAATTCGTTTAAAACTTAAGTTAAAAACACTACATAAATTGTATAAAGTAATACTTACAGGTAGACCGGGTGACCCAGTTCGTCCATCAGCACCAGTAATTCCAGGTGGCCCAGGAGGTCCCTTCAGTTCTGGAGTCGTTTGCAGAAGAGCCAGTATAGTACTGGAATTGCACCCGCACTGACCCAGGGACGCGTAGTTCTCTCCAAATATCTGCTGCTGAGGATAACGACACTTAATCAATATTCTACGCACTTGTTTACTCGGTGAACCGTTAAAGATCCTAGATTTATTGGATTCTCAGAGAAAAATGAGAATCGATCGTTAAGTGATTAGTTTTATAAGACAAATGAAGCGAAAACTGGCGATCCTGTTTTGGAGTTAATAGCCGTGAAACGTTTTTGGATCAAGTCTGTATTCTTAATTAAGTAACCATTGAAGAAACTTCCTAAAGAGCACCTGTTACAAGTAACTGTAGCAGAAATATCGAGTACTTAAAGCCTAAAAGCATCCTTAATAAACCTACACTTGTCATGATTTAGAGTCAAAATTGGTCAAAAGGTGGAAGCGATTACATCAGTACATTCTGGTCACAACCCTTATCGACTACTTAGAAATACCCTTAGTGATACGAGGAAAATATTGAATCTCTTCAACCGAACCCTTGAAATATAACTGCAAAATTATCTTTAATATTAAAGAGTGGAACCTATTTGGCAACGGAATTACAAAACATCGATTAGTAAATAGGCTGTTGTATTGATCAAGGCACACTCTAATGTGGCTGCCGAATGTGGTGGTCAGCCAAATGGGGCACACTGCCAAATTCTGCACTATAGGAATGTGGTTCCAATTGAATTAGTTGAATTACTATAGCTACATTCACACATTTAATCGTACCATGTGCGGCACCTAATGACCAAGTGTAATCCGACCATAATAGCTGTGATTATTTTTATCGAGCAGCAACCCACGCTTTGTGTAGTGTTTGTTCCCCAAGTTGGTGTGTTCGGGATTGCAAAGGATCCGGGGCTCATTAGGGTTGTCAAGCATACCTTTCGTTGTGCAAAACACATTCATGCGGAAACATTTTCACTTAATAGAGGTTCATATTACAGTGTATAGTGCTATGCTGATTTTATGCCAGTACGTGTAAGTAGGGTTACGGAAGTTTAGGGGATGTTGTTTTTTCCTGTTAATTAGTATTGAGACTGTTAAGTGCGTGTTTAAAGCATACATAGTATAGTTTCAGTTGTATTAATCACATCATAGTTAATTTTGAACTTGAAAATAAATACAATATACTAACCTTGACTGTACTCTTCTGTGTCGATGCCAATGAGGTGCAAGAAAAAGAAATAACAATTTGAATACATACATAATTAAATACACATAATATTAAGACAAAGGGTAGAAAAACTTGGTTATACAATGAACAGTGTGAATCTGTTTTAAAATATTTACCATTACTAAAACAAAACCATGAAAGGCAAATTATTTTACTTAGAGTAAACACGATCACCTAAATTTTGTTTGTCGATAGATATTTTTTATGCGACTAAAGCATGAAAATGATCGTATGGGATTTAAACAAAAACATCAACGTATTGCCCTAATATCTAATGACTAAGTTCAAACTCAATATAATTGTAATAGAATCATTTATTTATATCGTTGCAAATTATTGATAATGTTATTTTTTTGTATTAATGTTATTGCATAAAGTACCTATTATAATAATTAAATATTGGAGCGATGTAGCAAGTGCATCCATTTTTTTATCTTCTATTAAACAATTATAGTTTCTGGAAAAATAAAATATCGACTGCGAGTCGGAGGTACAGTAATAATAGCTGTAAATTACATATTTGGTCAGATTTTTTAAGAATGACTATAATAAAGCATAGGATAATATTTCGTGAAGTGGTTACAATAAAATTACTATTAATCAGTTGGTCTTCTTTTCAATCGACAGTCGCTTGTCAATTGTCAATCTTCTATTGCTTTGTCCTTCTCATACTTCTGATTTTGTTAATTCTTCCTTTCATATATTATACAGTCCATACTTCTGTGAAATGCGCTTCCTCTCGAGATCAGGACGGCCACCAGTCTATATGCATTTAAGTGGATGTTGCGAAATTATTTTCTGCACAAATAGTGAAGTCGTCTCAATAACCCCTTTCTTTTACTTTTTATAAATATATATATGTATATATTATATTCAATTATATAGGGTGACTGGTAATTAGTGTACGATATTTAAACACGTGATTGTGCTCATGATAACCAACAACTTTTACTATGGAAACAAACCTGAAATCGCGAAAAAAAATCAGCTGTTCAGTACATTTATGTTTGCCTAATGTACTGAACAGCTGATATTTTTTTCGCGATTTCGGCTTTGCTCCCATAATAAAAATTGTTTGTTATCATGAGCGCAATCACGTGTTTAAGTATCGTACACTAATTGCCAGTCACCCTATATATGTATGTTTATTTTTTATATATATATACTTTTGAACTCTTATTTTCTTAATATTCTTTTGTATTTTTATGCACCTGCCATATTTTCTCTTCACCACCCTAGGTTGACTGGTAGAGAATGCCTAAGGCATTAAGTCCGCCTTTGTACTTTTTTGTTGTATGAAGTTTTAATAAATAAATAAATAAATTGTCGATAGAAAAGAAGTCCCTAATACAATTTTATTTTTAAGTATAGGTAATCTTGTCAAGTACAATTCCAATTGCAAAAAGTAAAGACTAGACGAACAATGAGTGCCCTTCAGCACAAGAATGAATTTAATTAGTCTTCAAGAAACTAAAAGAATAGAAATAAATGACCATAGATATTGGCGAACTCGATTAGTTAACTTCGTTACACCGACGAATCGACTCAAAACCTCTCGGAGAGCGAATCAATTGAATCGATATTGTGAAATCGAATGTAGGACGGGCGCCAAGAGCATAATAAACTTTGTTACGACTGTAACAGGCAGAATCTTCCAATTTAGTCGCCAATATTGAATGGTCCTACTATAGCTCGTCTAATATAAGGAATACTTTATTTTATAGTAACGCAGGATATAATTGGGTAGTTGAGTTTAAGTGGTGATATCAATGGACCAGCGGGTATATTTTCTTATAAAAATGGCAAATGGTAGATTTCTTTGGATAGATCGTATGCAAGTTAATAAAGCTAGAAGACACAGAATTTTCTACTGTGTCGACATCGTTTTAAAAATCATTGAAAACTTAACTATAACAAAAGACAAGATACGAGACACAGACAATAAGAAAAAAATAGACCAAAAACGAATGTGTAAATACAAAGCAGAAACAGATAAATCTAATTTTCCATTTCGCCCACACATAAACGGGCAAAAACAACTCCATTTAAAAACACTATCACAGCAATACGAAATAAATGAAACAACAAAATCTGTATTCATTTTATACAGTGAGTCTCAAGTGACCGGGAATAATGTAAAAAGTTGGTTTTCAATAGCCTATTCAAGTTCATGTTAGATACAACTACGCACATTGTGACCGCCGGAGTAAGCAGAGATAGTGGTATTATGTTTATGTCGTGTGGTGCAAGTGATTGGAAACTTGCTATAATGAAACTGATAATTGGATCCTTTTTGACGTCATCATTGTCTATCAATGTCTAATGCCGAAGTGATGTTGGTATCATCATCATCAATATTTCAACCGAAAGACGTCCACAGCTGGACATAGGCCTCCCCCAACTGTCACCACAACGAACGTTCCTGTGCGTCTCGACTCTCACCAGGTCATCGGTCCACCTTGTAGATGGCCTTCCAAATGCTGTATCTTCCGGTGCGCGGTCGCTGCTCCAAAATCTTTTGGCCTCATCGACCATCTGGTTCACGAGTAATGTACCTCGCCCACGTCTACTTAAGTTTGGCGATTCTTCGGGCTATGTCCAGTGACCTTGGTTCTCCTGCGGATATCTTCATTCCTGATGCGATCATGCAAGGAAACTCCGAGCATAGCCCTTTCCATTGCCCTTTAGTGACTTTATGCCTTCTGATGAGGCCTATTGTAAGCGACTATGTTTTAGTGTCATATGTCATAACTGGCAATACTGCATAAACTGAATATATAATATACCGCTGGTCAACTGTCGCTACGCAGTGGGTTCCTGCAGAGGAAAAGCGTCGCCCGTTGAGGCAGAAAGAGGTGATGAGATGATCTAGACGAGATCTGGTCCGAAACGGCGCGGGAGAATTATGTCTGGAAGGACTTGAAGGAGCCCTTTACCCAGCAATGTGTGGCAGTAATGGTTATCTAGGGGAAATATATGATGGTTAGGTATTTACGAAGATTTTTATCATTTGATAAAAATCTGAAATATTACTTTTAACGACACCAAGAACGACAGTGCGACAGGTTTTTTTTGTCATATCGAGTATCCAGTATGCAGTCTTAGTTTCCGAACCAAGCTTTATCAGTATTAAATCTAACTTTATAGTTTATATTGTAGTCGATAATTGCAATATAACTTTTACTATTGCACAGGTTTTCTTTCAGCAGACTGCAAAAGTTCAGTTCCTGAAAACTGTATCCAATAATGAATCGTTATCAAGGACTTTGTCAATATTAGAAAGATTTATTATTTTATTTATCAATTATTATTTATGAAATCCTTAATTTTCGTTTTAATTTCCTTTTTTTTCAACTTTATGTGGTGCACTTTTTTTATTGATATAAACTAGTGCTTGACTGCGACCCCACCTGAGATATGAACATCTTACACATTCACCTTCTTGCCAAAGTTTTAGAGGCAAAGAGGGAGCAAAACTGAATTCTGATATTATGCATTCGCTATCACCCACTACTTCTACCAAAACGAAGGTACTCATACACTTGCTCACAGGGGAGGCAGGTGATGTCCGCAGGCTAAATGAAAACTCTGTGGTCTAGACTTTGATATGGGGAGGGGGCAGGGCTGGGTCACAGGATAAATCGGACCAGAAGACCGGTTCCTTACACGTACGAAAAAAGGCACTCGCATTTCAAAGGGTCAAAACAAAGCGTCATTCAATCAGTGATAACGATTGTCGAAGCGAAAACTGTATGGGATTGACATGCGCTACCGAAACTTGATTTGATTTTTCGTCCGACAAACAATTTATTGATTGACATTTAATTTTGTTTATTTTCTTGGCCTCGCAAATGTTCAAATTAATAATTCCTTCCGCGCGGGGCGGAGCGAGAGGTAGATTCCGATTTTTGATTCTCTAAAACGCATCCAGGTTCCTCCAGTAGCCCTTTGCCTTTTAGGGCTGCGATAACTCTTTCGAAAAATCCTGTAGTCCTGACTGACATCTGAAGGGTTGCTCATTGTCCTGGGTCACAAAGGGCAACTGAAGAAACAGGTGTGGTTTTAGTCAGCTAAAGTCTGACACGCCCTCTCGCTCCACTTTAGAGCGCGAGAAGTCATTAGATGATTTCACACCTTAATATGAATGCCAAAATGCTTGGGATTGACGAAATTACATTTCAGTAGCGCTTGTCAACCCTATATATTTTTGACTATTTGACAATGGTACGTTAATTAAAGCCAGGATATAATGACAAATAAATAACAGTCCCCAACCGATTACCTGGTGAGGGCCGCGGGAATACGATGGATGCGAGACTAACAGCCCCCCCAGCCAAGTTACAACCGTTTCGTTTCGATTCTCTTTTCGTCGATCGCCTCGAGTAGGCCACGCCTCCGATTCCTTTGTTCTGGAGTCATCTCAACGCTCAGTCATGTGATCAGAACAAAAGAATAGGAGGCGTGGCTGACTCGAAGCGATCAACGAAAAGAGAATCGAAACGAAATGGTTGTAACTTGACTAGGGGGGCAGGAACGTTTGTTGTGTGGCGACACTTGGGTTAGGCCTATGTCTAGCAGTTGACGTCTTTCGGCTGAAGTGAGGCCGCGTGCACTCGCTGCACGTAGAGATGCATGTCTATGTGTGAGTACATTTTCACTCGTTGTATAGAGCCGACCTTCTCTAGCAATCTATTTTGTGGCTGTGTCCTGTTCATATTGGACGGTAACGAGGTCTTGTTTAGATGTCCTCGTAACGAACTAAATGAGTCATATTCACACCGAAATACGATAGCATTTTAGAATTAATTTTCGAGATGATGTTCACAATGTGGTGTTTCAGATATGAAGTTCGTTGTACTTTTTATTGGCTAGACAAGGTTGACTTAGTAGTTGTAGCAAATATAGTTTAATTTAATATGACTAAGAACAAGTAAAATGAAATTCTGCAGTAATTCGAAAATAATGATAATCTGTTAGGTGCTGTGTAATATTCACTATTGTGTGGTGTTGTGTATATACACAAACAATCTGGGTGTGTTGCAGGAGATAGGTTTGTGCGTGCCCGATGGGTACGTTCAACGTCACAGACGGCCGGATTTGTTCGCACTGCCGCGCAGTCTCACCAAGCTGGTGGCCAACGTCCCACTCTCGAGGGCAATGCGCACACTAAACCTGGTAGCTGGCTGATAGAATTGATATATTCTCATGTTCACTGAGCGAGTTCGCAAAAGTTGCATTACATTTTCTACGTTATAATGAAAATAAATACTAATAAATAATGAATTGAATGAAATAATTGTATTCTGATAATTAATTGCCATAAATTGTATTTTTATAATATTGACTAAGTTATTTTATTTTTGTTAATGTTATGAATTGGATCAAATTGGTATGAAATCATTATTGTAATTTATATTTTTGAATACACTATCACATTGGATTGGTCTGTAATGATAGCTGTATGTATGTCTAATACATAAAATAAAAAACACTGTAAAGAGTAGGTACAGTTAACCGTACATCAGTGGTAACTTTAGTACTATAAAAATGGTCATTTCTGTTATAACCCAAAAACACTGTCAATGTTAAATGGTTGCCACTGATATTCGGTTGACTGTATATTGAGATTGGTGACATAAAAATGAAAGTATAGCTGGAACAAAAGGATAGATCTAAAGATGGTGGATCTCTGGTGTCTCCACTGCGTTTGCTTTATAAGTCTTCAGTACAAACCTTACGCGGTGTCCTAAGTAGGCAATTCAATGCGAACGCGAAGCGATGCGGTGCGAATGGAACAATCAATTGGTACTCTATTACGGTGGCTACGTGCAATTACACGTGTGAGCGTTTTCGAGTGAATTGTTACGGTGCGGTGATTTGTTTTAAATAAATGGCGGCTGAAGCGGTGACTTCGCATGCACGTAAGAAAGGGCCCCATGCTGTTGAATTCGCGTAAACCGCATCGGATCGCTTCGCAAACGCAGTCACGTTGACACCACGTTATACTGTATCCTAATAAGTACGGTAAAAATCAATAGTATTACTTACATCATCGCCAGAGCCAGCTATCTCAGCGACTACTCCTGGTGTGCCAGACAGTCCTGGTGGACCTGGTGGTCCGGGCGGACCTGGCGGACCTCTTATTGATTCACCTGGAGCACCCTGTACACAGAAAATTGTATTAGTTTTGGATATCAGTTTTTTATAGAGGTGAATTTTGTATATGCGTTTTGTTTCCTTATGCGTTTTGTTTCCTTAAGACTTTTGATTTCTAGTTTGATGTTGAAGAAAAAGGTATTGAAGCGTTGTTTTAATATTCTACTTTATTAAAAAACGTATCACCATTAAATACTAGGTCTGTGACATCGCGGCAGACCAAGCCGAAGGGTCTCTTAAGGGTCTCGAAGGCCGACGACAGACGTGTGTGGAATAGAGAAAGAGGCTTTTGGCGAGACCTTTGGACATAACCGGCTAATCAGATATTACAAAAGTAGATTTATTGGTGTTTTACCCTTGCTCTTTGTTATCGATGTCTACACTGAAAAATAATTAATTTACTACAATGCAAACAGAAAAGTTAGAAAAAAATTATTGTCTTCTATTTTCTCTCTTTAATTGTAACCGCTACTAGTTAGAGATGAACAACACTCTCAAGTGCGTACATAGATCGTTGGGTTCTAAAAGTCAGCAAACATATCGTTAGGTTAGAGTGTCTGTGCTTTGTATTTATTCTGTTAGTAAGGATCTCTGAGTTCCTACACAGCTCGCCAATGCGACATACGATTTTTGACGGAAAATACTACCCTTTTGCACCCTATAAACTCTCATTGCTGTCGTTATTATGTATTTATACCCTTTGAACGCGATAGTCAGGAGTGCGTAACAGTTTCGAGTGTTAACATAGTGTGTAGGGGTGTGACGGTAGGCAAACACTGTGTTAAGTACGGCGTAATGGTCTCTATGTCATAGTGAGGTACCTTCCTTGGGGACGAGAATGATGTGACAGAATAATTTGTGATGTAAGATTTAGTTCCTACACTTAATTCATTAACGCTCAGGCGGTAGCCGGCGCCCGCAAGCCATTGTCTTACTATTGTGTCTCTAATTACGCACGTCAAAAGGTTAATAGACTCTAACATTATTTATGTTGCAATACTTCTTGGTTACACTGTTTGATTCAATAACGTACCTGTCATAACAACTGTATTTTGCGTTATTATATTGGTAAGGTGTTGTGTACCTGAGAATGTTTCATGAGGTGACGAACTTTTTTAGCATAAAAGCTGGCTGAGAAATACTTGTGGCTGCTTCTTCACACAAATTTATTATAGAATAAGGTTTAAATATTTTAGGTAATTTTTTTGGCTAAATTTCTTCGAGGGAATTTCAGTGACTGTGTTGATTAGGTACTTGTAAATTTACTCCTAGCGAATATTGTGATGTAACTGGGTATAGTTTTGTATCTCGAGTGTCTAAACAACTAGACGTTATGTGAAATCATTGAAACAGGTACGGTACCGGTAAAATGCAGCTGAGAATTTTATTTTCGTATTGACTACCTCTTCAGCGAATCTTGCAGAAAAGGCTGGCTCGTTATGTTTTCTGCCAAATACATCCGCATTTTAATGGAAAACAAAGTGACTGTATTATGTTGTATTCTTTTAGTACCTACCTATATATGTACGTATCACTGAATCTGTTACATTTACTGTCCTTTCTTTTTGAGTTAAAAAAAAAACTAACTTCTCCCATTTTTAGTGGAGCGAATTAAATAGGTGTGTCAGACTTTTTACTGACTAAAACCAAGCTGTGATCCTTCAATGGTTTACAGGAAAATTCACACCACCAGTGGCGCCATTTAGCCGAGCGGACTTCTTTGACTTTGACGTCTAACCTTTAACGTTGACGTTGATGTCTAACTAATTTCATTATTTTGACAGGTGCCTGGACTTGACGACTCAGTGCTGCCGCCTGGTGAACGTCATTTTTGAGAACTCTTAATGCCCTTTGTTTTTTAGAGCCACGGTAACTCTTTCAAACATTCCCACAGTATATTTACCATCCAAAAGGAGGAGGATTGATAAGAGACTTTTTTGCACAAAACATGCTTAAAAAAAAAGCATTTATTTCAATGCATTTTTATACAGAAAAATCACTGAATAAAAAAAATATATCTTTAACTACACCAATGCATATAAATATAGTCGGAAACAGACACTTTATTTTTGAGTATGAGATGGGCCTCACATGAACCCTTCTTTTTTGCAATAACATCCACCATATTCATCCGCATGTCCATTGCACCTAAACACAATTTCTATTTCAGGACAGGGGGTAATAAATCCAAAGACAATACAATGGACGACCGCCTTTTGTACGAAAACGGCCTGCTATGTGTTACCGATCACATATTTGTTTATAATAAATGGTTATACTGTGAGGCCTTTCGGAATTTAAATGGCGTTTTAAATCTATACGTCTATTGTTTGAAAAATGTTAATCGCTCTGAAAAATGTCGTTTCAGCGTTAAATGCGTAATTTTATACTGAGCTAGGAATGTTTTGATTGTTTTAAAGTATGCGTAGAATTATTTTAGAATGTGGCATGAATTGACTTAAATATTCATTATTCGGGTTTCATATATACCGTATACTGTTTACCACTGAATGAACTTACAAATTGAATGATTTATATTTGTAGTGGCTATTTAATAATTTGACACTCGTTGAATATTTCATTTCATAATTAATTCTACTATAAAAAAAAAATTGCATGCCTCACGGTAGAATGTACTGGATCCTTCTCTTACTTAACACCATGTTTTTGTACCTACATTAATAGCAAATAAATTATTTCATTTCATTTCATTTCATTTCATTACCGACGGTACCAATAGCGGCTAACAATTTTTTTTTGGAATAATCACTATTTATCGCTGTGAATTTAAAAGTATTTCTCGCATATTTTAGTAAAATCTCCGAAGAGGATTTTAGTTGCAACTGAATTAAATTAAAATATGTATATAAAATACCTCCTCACTAAACCAAAGGGTCTATTTCATGGTTACTTCCTATACTTCATGAGATAAGTAAATACCATATAATAAAATATATTAATGCAGCATAATAATTAAACCATAAGTTATTATTATTCTCAATAAATAAATTCAGTTCCAAATTTTCTGTCTTCTCTATAAATTAAACAATTTTTCACTTTTTGTTAATTGTCAACTTCGACGGTTAAGAATTATTGGTACTTCGCCGTCGATATTTATTTATTATATCCTATTTATATATTTTGTGAATTATTGATCACCTAAATTTAAACCTTTGCTGGAAAACACCCTTACTTTTTATGAGTACCTATTGTAGGTACAGTCAGTAGAAAATATACCAACTTTTTATTTCTAGATTTTATATAATTAAAAAATATAATTAATCAAACATCTTGCCCTTGGTCCACGTTCTCCTTTCTCGCCTTTCAGTCGTAACGAATAACCTGAAATAAAATTATACAAATTATTTAAAACTTTTTTGTCTACGGACACAGGCGAAGCATAACTTAAAATTATTGTAAGAAGCCCTAATATCTTCTGTATCTTTTTCTTTGTCCCTAATGGTTCCTATACATACGTCTTGATATACATAAACATTCTTCATCGTACGAATCGATTGACCAGCCAATTGATCGATTGTTAAATCAGTCCATCCATCCTGTTTGAAGTGTGTCTAACAAGGGTTATTAAAGTGTTCATTGACACCTAATGTTTTCAATAACACTTAATACGACCGCAATAGCACATCGGTATTTTCTTTACAGATCTAAATCAAATATAATCTTACTAGAGACGGTATTAAAACACGTTTCGTAGTATACTGTTTATTTTAGCCCTATCTCATGTAATGTTGCCACTTTATACGTAATATTTTATCGTATTTCCTCTTTATTTATTCATCGTGTTTTTTTTCTTTCTCTAAAATTTATTTTAATTTATCTATCTTATTCAAATCTATTAGCACACAATACCGTGCCGACGTCTTTATGTCGATACCGTTACAGGCCTACGCTGAAAACCAGCGCCGTAGACTCATCACATTTTGCGTGTGGTCACGGCCGAATACTCAGCTTAAGAGTATTCGACCGTTTTGCGCGGATGTAGCGACTATTTTTCACATAATATACTTATAATTTGTTAGTTCTAAATTTGCGCCTTGTTCTGCCAAATAAAATGCTTTTCTTTCTTTCTTTCTTTTCATGGAAATGATAATCTTCCTAACTAAACAGGTAAGAAAGATACTATTATGACAACCGTCAAAGAAAAGAAACTTAGGTTTAATATTGTAATTATTGATAGTCATCATCACTTACCATAAGGTAATTAGGGTAAGTGATGGTGTGGTCAAGGATGGAGCAGGCTTGCCTAGAACTAACCTATTCATTCTTGAGATACAGACTCCAGGTTTCAGCTATCAGGAAACACAGAGTTCATCATGGAATTCCACTCTTTAGCTGTATGCGCAATGAATGTGTTCCCAATACGTTGTTTGCATATGGGTGGGATGTCTGTACCGGTGGTGTATCACCGTATGTCTAGTGGTTCGGCGGTGAAACGGGCTTAGCGGAATTGGTTAGTTGATCCTAACCAACAGCAACCGATAAAAAAAACGACAGGCTAGCAACTCTAGTTCGATGCTTTGGAGCTTTTCACTATGTAAAAGTTTCAATTACTGATAAAACTGCTGTTTCTATACTTATAACGAAATAACTAGCTTCTTTAAAGCTAAAGTCTTTACCTCCATCTAATCCTGGTGGCGGTGGTGGAAAAGGCGGTATGGTACCATACCTTCCTGAGCCTTCAGCATCACCTTCCTCCTGGTCGACCTGTATTCAAAAACTCATTACTAAGATACATGTATAATAAGAAAATACACGAACGATACTGTTAGAATTTACTGTGACGTGAAAACAAGTTAGTAAACAAAAGTTTATTCTACATGATGTTAGGGCTTGATAGCTCACATTGAACTCAATTCATTTAAGCAAAGTGAGCTAAAAGTGAGCTATCTAGTTTTCACGTCAAGCATATTTTTGAACAAATGCGAATATCTGTGACTGTGATGTGATACCTACACACATTTCAGTTGTGATGTGGTAATTCTTATTATATAATGTGCTACCATTAGTCTGTGCAAATGTTTGTTTACTTGAGTTATTAAGAGTGGGGGGATTTGCTCTCTCTGGGATATTTACGAAACCGTAACATAAATATAAATTAGATTAAATTGTCCATGCCCATCAAATTATGTGACGTCCATTACAATAATTTTAATTTTAACCCCAAAGTCCCAAGTATTATGGTGATCAAAATTTTAAATTCAAATCTCATCAAAATCAGGGCAGCAAAATGTTTGTTACACGTTCTGTGGACACCTCCTTTTCCTAATCTCCTGATTACATAGGACTGGGTGTTTGCGTGTTCAAATATTCAGAATACAACCCCGCAATTAGTGACGGGGTGTACTGGGTAAACACGAAGATTTGTCTTTGAATTAATGCAGTAGGATTTCCTAGGGTTAAGATGTTTATAAATAGTACGGATGATTAATATGCAGTTGGGTTTAATATGCTTGGTTAAAGCGTGTTTTGTTGTAAAATGGAAAGCTTGTGAATAGGTGTTATTATTGGAAGTTATTGTTAGCTAGAAGCTGCCATAGGTGGTTATTTGTGAAACGCACGGAATAACTAGTGACGGAGTTTACCTTAACTTAAAACATACAGTATAATATTAGTATTCGGGCTTTTTGATCTTTGCTGTACGTTTATTGCAAACCATTTTGTCTGTGAGTAGTAAATGGTGCAATAGATTATTTAATTTTCTATTATTCATCAAATAACTTTTTCTAAACATATACTCAAAAATGTCTCCTATTGCTTCTATTGTTATGTTCAGAATCCTGTTATATTTCAAACATACGTATCTTTTACCATGTTATCGAACAAGGAGTTTTTTTTTTTTCATTTATGACTGGACAATATATTATTACATATCATGTTAAATATTGTCACAAATATTTTGATATAAAATATTGTGTAAGTGCAATTTAATTTAGTTTTTAGAGATGGTATAGAGTGTTGAAATCGTTTTTTGATAAATGTGGACTTTTGTCATTGCAATCTTTCAGCTCTATAAGGGCTCGGCTGCAATCGTATAGCCATTGCATTGTCCTCATTTATAAAATTTTCAGCTTACATATTTGCTTACATCCATAACACTAACACATACCACTCCAACATAACAAAATCCGTCTCTCTTAAAACCTGCTGCTGCCATCTTGTTACAAGTATTACGCGAATTTCACTTTGACTATTGTGTCTTGGAGTACCTAGTTACTTATTCTGCAAGCCCGAGAGTCGTTAGCGCACGATAGCGACACAAGTGTTCTAAACAAAGGTTCCGAGGAAGTTTCTACTTATCAATGTTTGGATATGTTGGGCTTTGATTACCAAATCTTGGAAGGGAGTTGGAAGTCGTGGTAGTGTTGAATGTATTTTAAATTAGGTAGGTTTTAGATGGTGTCTTGTTATATAAATTATTCTTGTCAATAATTTTTTGAAATAGTTCTGGAATTCGAACCCCTTTTGTTTTTGAAAGTCTGTTGAAATACGTTTATGTTTCTAATTCCGTTGTTCTGTATATAAAAGTGTGGGTAATTAATTTAAATTTTACGTAAATAAAAGAAGAACCTGACCGACATATCAACGCACAACGGAAAGTATTGGGACTAAATAATAAAAATAAAATAAAAAAGGGGTTACCATGACGTTCAAAGTAAGATTGTTTCATTCTTATTTCAGTGTGGGTAAGAGACAGAGCTATACAGGTTGTCTAGCGCCATCTCTTACCCACACTGGAAATAAGAATGAAACAATCTTACTTTAAACGTCATGGTACAGGTTCGGAGTGTGAAATTTTGCACAAGGTTTCCTTTTATGACACAGGCGAGCAATACGAGAGGATTCTCCAAAATTCACCCCCTAAGGGAATGAAACGGGGGTCCAACGTTTGTATGGAGAAACCTACTCTTAAGCGGGCGTAGCCGTTGGTAGAAGCTAGTATTACATAATCAGATCACATTTTTGCCATCGCGAATCAAACCCGGAAGACCGAACAAGGGCGTAAGATTTATGAAAATAGTATAGAAAATCTTATGCCCAGCTGTGAGCAAAGTTGGGCTACCTAAATCAAGATGATGAATATGATCTTCTTTTGAATGGTTTTAGTACTTTTATCTTAAAAGAAGTGAAGAGCCTCGCACATTCATATTTTTTAAATAAAATCTGAAGAAAATATACATTGTAATATTTTTCACAGTCCACAGGTACACTCAGCATCAGCTGTATTGTGGTTTATCTGAAGTTGATATCTAATGCCGAGTGTAAACACGACAGTATGATGCAGTTGACAATGAGACACCGATACCTAGGCTAAGGGTGCGGTTTGGGTGCACTAGGAAGCGATAAAAGAAAGCCAAATGTGGTTTTACTTTCACCGGTATGCCATGTAGAGTTAGGAGTTTTTCAAAGTAGTTTTAGAAAACCTTAGATTATGGACGAAAATTATAATAAAAACAAAAAAAAACTTATATTTTTACTTTTTTTATTATAATATTATTAGGTTGTCTGGTAGAAAATGCCTAAGGTATTAAGTCTGCTTTTGTGTGCATTTTTCGTTAGCATTTAATAAATAAATAACAAGTAGTTATTATAAAACCAAGTATTTGTTTTATAGTAACTGGTTTACTGGTTTTTGGTTCTTAAAGTTTTGAACTGAAATGCTAACGGTCCTAATTTTTTTTTAAATATTACATTGAAAAAAAGTTTTAAAGTACCTCAATTTGAAAAGTCTAGAAAGAGCCATTGCTTCTACTAATTGAAATCACAAGGACAATAGTAGTAATTTTTTCACGCCTTTTTATTTTACAATTTATTTTATGAGCTGAAAAATTGGACTGAGCCGTTGAAACTTTCTCAGATGAAATAAAAAAAATGTTTGACAAGATTAAAAGCTTTCATTTCATTTTATTATATGTGTGAAAAGTTTCTTTATTACCAATTTGTTAATAGAAAAAGTTTTGGTTAAGTTAAGATTTTTTTAGGTCTAAGTGCATAGTTTTGCTTTAATTTGACTTAAGTAAAGTAGTAAGTATGATTTAAAGACTGCGGCACTCCTTTTTACTATCTATTATTTGTTATCCTAAAAAGTTGGACGTAGCAGGCAAATAGCTGCGAGAGGGCCCTGGTGACTTATAATACAGGTTTTATAGAGACTTATCATAATAGGCACCAGTCTCTCACAAAGTTAATTGTTACTCCACTGTAACCCTGGGCAGGATTTTTTTGTTTGTTTTGAGAAAAAAACCGAAAAAAAAAAACATAATTCTGCCAGCTAGTTTAGGTACTATTTTCTATTATATAAAATCAATTGTTGTTCGGTAGTCTCGCTAAATTTAAACACGGCTTGACCGAAAAAGGTCATCTTGACTTTGGTTTAAAAGAATAAAAAAATAGGGAAACCCCATAAAATTAAAAATTGATAATTTTGAACGGGAATCGCCACATGAAGGTGGGAAGTACTAATATAACAAGAGAGGAGCCGAGGGCAGTAGCTATTACCTAATACAAAATAGGTATCAATTCTATTACAAAATAGGTATCAATTCTTTTACAAAATAGGTATCAATTCTTTTACAAAATAGGTATCAATTCTTTTACAAAATAGGTATCAATTCTTTTACAAAATAGGTATCAATTCTTTTACAAAATAGGTATCAATTCTTTTACAAAATAGGTATCAATTATTTTATAAAATAGGTATCAATACTTTCCTCACTAAGTCCTGACCCCATATGATTGCAATCCGATGTTCCGCTACCGAGTTTGTTTACGATATGACTGTTTGCTTGGCAGTGTCAACATCCGTTGAGGTTAGAAATCATCTGATCTAGATCGGTTGCGTGTCAAGTGGATGTACTGGCTGTGTCCATGTTGATAGTTGACAGACAATACGGGCGTTAAGTGTTTTTCTTTTTTGAGCACTATTTTGTTAATCAATATTTTTTGCTTTGTTACATGAGAAACTGTTTTATAATTTAGTTTTATATTGAAACAATGATGATGATTTGCCTGCAGCGGTCTTCTCATCCGATTATAATTTAGAAGTCTTTAAGGATCGCACTAGTTTATTAAGAGCCTATTCACTCTAGAATAGGTTCATAATAAACTAGTGCGATTCACCATCATCGATTGCATCACTGTTTACCATCAGGTGGGGTCGCAATCAAACACTAGTTTATATTTTTTTTAAAACAGTTTAAAAATGATGAGGCTGTATGTAAACTTTTCTTCAATTATTATGGAAGAAATTATTTTTAGAATTACGACGATTTAAAGTTGTTTTTCCAGTTTTGCGAGTGACTACTTCTCTTTTCTTTTTTGTTTGTTTTTACTTTGTAATTTAAAAGTGTAAGCTTTTAAATTACAAATATTTGATTATAAAAAAGTCATATTTATGCTGTATGAAATACAAAAGCCAGGCCCAGTGCGAGTTGATGGATGCCACATGTCTAATTTTTGCTACTAGAGTACTCTTTTTTTTTTTTCATCATGATATTTTCCTTGGGCCTCATCAGAAGAGCAGTGTTAAGAGCAGTGGTGGCCGAGTGGTAATGGCCCCGACTTACGAGTTGTAGGTTGCGGGTTCAAACCCAGCCAGGCGCATTACTTTGTGTAATTTATTTCATCACCACTGCTCTCAAAACGGTGAAGGAAAACATCTTGAGGAAACCGGCATGTCCTAGAACCAAAAATTCGAAGACATGTGACATCCACCAACATGCACTGGGCCCGCGTGGTAGATTACGGCCCATTCCCTCTCCTAGAGAGGAGGCCTGAGTCCCAACAGTGGGAACATTATAAGGCCGACTATGCTATGCTATATGCTCATCAGAACGCTTAAAGTCACCCAAAGGGTAATGGAAAGGGCTATGCTCGGAGTTTCCTAGCGTGATCGCATCAGGAATGAAGATATATATTCAAAGTTTACATACAGCCTCGACATTTTAAAACTTTTTTTTTAAATAATATAAACTAATGCTTGACTGCGATCCCACCTGATGGTAAGCAGTGATGCAATCGATGATGGTGAATCGCACTAGTTTATTAAGAGCCTATTCACTTTAGCCTTGAAGATTATCTCAATCGCTTTTGGTAACCCAAATTTGTTATTGCCAACATCATAATATTTTCTCCGCTGTCCTGATTCAATTTAGACATAAGCATTACGAAATGCGTTAAGGACGCAAGGGCCAATAAAATAAATCCTTCAATGTCTGTTTGTGCCCATTTAGTTAATTAAGCAAGTTTAATTGTGCGGGTAATTTGTTTTTTTTTGCAGCACACACCACATTAGTGGGCTTGTGGAGTTATCTCCCCGTTACAATAAAGATCATCTTTGTCTTAAACGATGTCGAAGACTTGAAGAGACGATTATATTGTTCTTCGTTTTTTTTTTCTGAGAAAGCATTGACTGGAGTACTTTTAATCTTTATTTCTATAAATAACATTATAGTCTTGGATATTAATCTATATAGGGTGACTGGTAATTAGTGCACGATACTTAAACACGTGACTGTGCTCATGATAACCAACAACTTTTACTATGGGAACAAAACTGAAATCGCGAAAAAAAAATCAGCTGTTCAGTACATTTATGTTTGCCTTTTTTTTTTTTTTTTTTTTTTTTTATTGTTCCATACACGTATCTTTACATTTTTGGTTTCTATTGTACCATTAAACCATACTTGGTTTGTATTGGTACTCACATTCACATAACAACAATGCTTAATCAATAATGTTAAACAAAGATGACAACTCAATTGCGATAATACACAAATTCAAATACTCATAAAAAGAAAAACAATTCATACACCATAGTGGGTAAGAAAAATAATCGGCCAAGTTATAGAAACGTAAACATCTATCAGTACGTGGACTTGTAGGTACATGAATAATTTGCACGTTACGTATCTACGGAGCGTTGCGCTATTGGTCGCTCATTATGAGATAATTTCAACTCAAAGTATACAGGTGGTTCACTTTTTATTAGTATAGTGTCCATTACCTATTTTATGAACTTTAATGTTAATCGTGGTTTTTTTATATTGTGTTATCGAATTTTATATCATTTTAATTAGTTTTGCTGTAGTGATCAAATAATATTTAATTTGTATTTGTGTTTTTTTTTTTTTATTATTATTATTATTTTGAAATTGGGACTTTGTGCCTGAATAAATAGATATTATTGTAAATATACTCAGTAATAGTTTATAGTTATGCTAAGTTGTTTATATAGTCGTGATAGTATTTTTTATATGTTTGTTTATAGTTTTTAATATTTATTTCTTTTTTGATATTATTCGGGAGTTCATTAATTAATTTGGGAATCAAA
The DNA here is from genome assembly GCA_905147345.3 of Mythimna impura. NCBI lineage: Eukaryota > Metazoa > Arthropoda > Insecta > Lepidoptera > Noctuidae > Mythimna > Mythimna impura. The sequence goes on along the minus strand of LR990357.1, from coordinate 11,208,502 downwards.
TATTTTATAGTTCGCCTTCCATAGAAGTTTCTAGCCCGAGGTACGATTAATGTATTATTGGTGATACTTCTGGTGGTAATTTTATGAGATATAGGTTTTTGATTGCTTTTATTATTAAATTGTTCAATTAAGAGGGTCATGTTAAGTCTGGTTTGTACTGGCAAAATTTTACAGTATTTAAATAGATCAATAGCGTCTTCTTTGAATTGGTTTTTAATTTTTCTAGGCACTATAAGTTTCAAAAGTCTAACTTGCAGTTTGGAAATTCTTTCAATATACGATTTAAATGTTCTTCCGTAGCTCGTGATGCCGTACGCTATTATTGACTCCGCTAAAGCAACGTACATGTTGATTAAGATCTTAAACGGAACTTTAGGTTTTAATATGTAGAACTTTGCCAGAATGGCTCGCAACTTATCACAGACTGAGTCTACGTGAAAGCCCCAGTTGAATCGATTATCTACAACTAATCCTAGGTAAGTATGGTGTGTGACTTGTTCGATTGCCTCACATTGACATATCCCTGAAGGAGTGGAGTGGAGACAGCTATGACTATGGGCAATTATCCTAACGGAGGCATATTGTTTTAAGTGGCTAGAGTGAACATGGATGATTTTTGTTTTACTTGCATTAAGTACCAGTCCAACATCGTGCGCCCATTTGGAAAGTTGAGTAAAATCATCCTGGAGCCATTGAGCAGCTACATTTACGTCTTTATGGGCAGCTACAAGACATGTGTCATCAGCATACTGATAGATAGAACAGTGGTTGACCACATGTTCCATGTCATTAACATAAGTTAGATAGTGTAATGGTCCAAGTACTGAACCTTGGGCCGTTCCTTCAGTGACTTCAATAGCATTACTGCTCTCATTATCGATCCTAACTTTATATTTACGATTTTGAAGGTAGTCCTTGCACCATTCAAGTAATGGACCTCGAATTCCGGAGTCATCCAGTTTTTTTAGTAAGGTGTCATGCCTAAGCGTGTCGAAAGCCTTGCTGAAATCAATAAAAAGCAATATGACATGATTTCTATCATTAAGACATTCATTGACCTCGTCCGTAAATTTTGACAACAGCTGTGAGCTTGATTTATTTGGTTGAAAACCGTATTGTGTGCTCGACAACACCTCATTTTTTATATAAAAGTCTTGTATCTGGTTAGAAACATATTTTTCAACAATTTTGTCAATAACTGGAAGAATAGTGATCGGTCTGTAGTTTGCATAGTCGGCGAGACTGCCCTTTTTATGTATTGGGCGTACTATACCTGTTTTAAGTACTTCAGGGTATTTGCCTTGTTTTATGCTAGTGTTGATCAATTTTACGATGACACCTGTCATCTGACTGCAGATGGATTTTATGTCAACACACCTAATATTATCTACCCCAGGAGCTTTATTAGTATTAAGGTTTTTAATTAATTTACTTACACTAGCACTTGTAGCTTTCGTGAAGTACATTGATGTGTTATTAGGAAATACATATTCTGATTCATCCAGTAAACGTTGGTTACATTTAGGAAGAATCTTTATAACACTGCTTCTGAATTCTGTGGCAAAGTTGTCAGCTATTGATTTAATTTTTATATTTTTTTTTTGAAAGGCTTTTATGATGGTTTCATCAATTGAATTTTTGTTACGACCAGACAGCTTATTTAGTATTTGCCACAGTATTCTGAGGTTCATTTTGTTATTATTTATCTGTTTCATATAATATTTGTTCCGACATTTTTCTATTGTTTTATGAGTCATATTCCTAATTTTATTATATTCTAATCGCAATATTTTATTCGTATAATCGTTTTTCCATTTAATAAATAACTGATCCTTTTTTTTACACATGTTATCAATTTTATTATTTATCCATGGCTGTTTGTTTCTTTTACTATTATTATTTATTTTTTTAATGTATTTTGATTCCTCGTAACATTTTTGAAATTCATTTTTAATGAAGTCATAAATTGTGTTTGGGCATTCTGTATCGTCTATTTCATTCCAGTTTACGTTATTAAGCAACGATTTAACTTTAGTATTATCAATTTGCTGAGTAATTTTTGTAACAGCCTGTATTGGTTTTTGGTCAATGTCCACGCACGACAGTATTACCATACGGTGATCTGCCATTACAGTTCCGAGTGCGGCCGAGTACAGCTCTAACGAGCGCGTTCTTGTAAATATGTGATCTATACAACTACGTGTAGTGTTATCTCCGCGTTTTTCAATTCTTGTGTAGTCAGATATCGCGCTCGTTAGACCACACTCGGACATGCTACTAACGTAGTATTCCCGAACGTTGTCGTATGTTTTTAGGTCTATGTTTACGTCTCCTAGCAAATAAGTATCGTATGATTTAATTGTGGAGTTTGACAAAATACTACTTATTTCCTTTACGAATAGATGCTTACTTTCGCTTGGTGGTCTATAAATTGCACAAATATATGCGCGGTAGTTATGAGGAGTAGTGATTTGACCGAGAATACATTCACAGTGCGATGCAGAAAGATTTGTTGTTATAAATTCGTAACCACATCTAACATAAATTATTATTCCACCGCCTTTTCTGTTTGTACGCAATTTACTATGCATTTTATAGCCATCAATGTTGTACATTTGAACAGTGATTTCATTTATATTAACTTCTGTTAGGATAAGAACATCTATAGTTAATTTGGATGAGTTAATTAGTTGTGTTACTAGACAAAAGTTTTTAACTATGGATCTAATATTTATGTGAACTATATTTAGACTACTTTTATAAGTGGAAGGTATAGTTTTACTAAAGTCATTAATATTTGCACAGTCGAATAATTCTTGGTGATCTGAAAAGGAGATCGGAGTGCCTTATTCTAAACTATTACCGATCGAAATTCTGTCCTCCTGTCTGTGTTGTCGTCGTAAGCTTTTCGATGTCCGCTTCACTCCTTACGACTGTAGGCTTATCTCTATCTTCTTTACGCAGCAGCACCTTTCCGTCCTGGAACCATACATATTTATATGCTGGTCGCAGTTTTTGTTGAGCTAGCCACAGCAACGATTTATTAGCTTTGGTCAGGGCACGACGCAGGGTGACTTTTGTCTTGGCTATTTCTACAGGAACTTCTGGTATAATCTTTTCGAGAAGTACTTCTTTCTGTCTTGAAGCCTGTACCCACGAGCGTGCTTGATCGGCTCGTTTCAGCTCCATTTGGAGGTTTCCTTCACGTTCATTTCGACTGTCCATACGTTCAACACTAACTATTTGGGATTTATCTACGTTCAGAGTTTCAGCTAGCTTATATAATATCGAATCAAGGTCTTCCTCTTGAGCTTTAGGGATTCCTATAACCTCTATGGTATTATCTAGACGCTGTTGTTCCATGTTACGTAGATGTTGTTTCAATGAGCTCATTTCGAGCTCAAGATGAGTTTTTTCGTTGCTCAAGTGGGTGTATTTCTTCTCCAACTCCTGTATATGCCTGTTTTGAGCTTCTACGGTTTTTGTTAGGTCGTCTACTTTTTTTCCGCAGAGGCTAATGGATAGCTCAATGGGCTGCAATTCCTTTTTTAGGACCTTTTTTAACTCTGCTGTAATATCCTTCAGAAACTTGTCACTATCTATGTTGCAATTACCCATGATGTTTCTGCTGGAGGTGGTGCCTTCCTCTTCTTCGTCCTCTTCGTCCGGAATAAAGAAGGATGATTTTCTATTAGGCGAGTTTTGAGTACATTCATCACATATCCAGTCCAGACTGTCCGCATTACGAAGAGCAGACAGTTGTTTCGCAGACAGACCAGAGCATGTTTTGCTAGCATGCACAGTCTTGGCACAGCTCCTACATTCCAGTCCAGGGGACCTGTTGGTTATGCCTTTGTTGCAGATGTCACACTTGGTCATTTTAGTTGAAGTAGGGTAGGTTGAAGTACTTAGCGCGACTTTGACAACGAACTTGCACTTACGACAGCGTGATAGTGATTGAACCTAATGCCTAATGTACTGAACAGCTGATATTTTTTTCGCGATTTCGGCTTTGCTCCCATAATATAAATTGTTTGTTATCATGAGCACAATCACGTGTTTAAGTATCGTACACTAATTGCCAGTCATCCTATATATATGAAATGAGAAACTGACTGACATATCAACGTCCACTCGAAACTACTGGGACTAGGAGCGTAAAATTTTGCACAAGGTTTCCTTGTATGACGTAGGCGAGCACTAAAAAAATATTTCACAAAATTCACTCTTCAAAGGAATGAAACGGGGGCCAAAGTTTGTATGGAGAAACCTACTTTTACGTGGGTGAATACGCTGGCAGAAGCTATAAGTGATTATGTTAACATTAAGTTAGGGTTGTGCAAGCAGAATTTTGTTAGTTAATAACATCATGTTTTTGGGTTAAAAATGAACAGTGAATTAATCAGGACTTCACAACCACACCGTGTTAGTGACAGCGTTTGGTGAAAAGCGATCAATTATAGTTTTTGTAATCACCAAGTAATTGTCAATGTCAATCTCGTCTCCATCGCCGGATTCCTGTCAAAACGGTGAAAACTGTACATTTCTGTGAACTCTGTGGGACAGATGTCTGGCATCAATTGCATTGAATTGAGGGGTTTAATGCTTTACAATATCATTTCTAATATTTGGTTTTCATTAATCATTTTACGAATTTAAAATTAAAAAAAAAAACAAAATTTCAATTCAAATATCGAATGAAAGGCAGAATATTTTTTAATCAATGAACAAAAGAGCAATGGTTTCAATCTATTAATTCAAAAAAAAGGAATCCAAAATAAAACCATCTTTTTTTTTTAAATCAGTCTGGGTTTTATGCCTAATTTAAATTTCAAATAAAATAAAATCAGCTTACCTCAAACGTGTTGACACACTGCACTTCAGCCTGCGTCGGGGATCCGTACAACTTGAGTTCTTGGAATGCACCCTGTACCACGAGAAACGTTAGCACTCGACGCAACGTCGATATCATATCGACTGACAGTTTATCGACAGTTTTATTTGACCATTTGCGCACATCATAATACTGGCACTTTCATAAGGTTATCGCTATATGGATATAAAGATAGAAATTGTTTGAACAACTGTTGTTTAGGTTTGTTTAAAAAATATTTGAGGCTAGCAGTAGTACTTAAGAGGGTCCTTTTTCACTCGCCTATCGTCAACATCGAGCATGATTTAAAAGCTTGTTACTTCATCTAACGCAATCCAACGCGATGTTTGACGAAAAGGCAACGCGAAAAAAGAGAGATAACGCCTGAAAACTCTGTTAGCATTCGGTAATTCCGTGATTTACTCGAATATTTTACAAAACTTGTTCTAGGAAATACGTGGTTTTTTAAACCCTTAAAAGTTAAAAAAATAAAATAAAATAATTTAGAATCTTTATTAAATTTTCAAGACTTTTATTGTTATACTTTTTTGACTTTTTGATTTTTGCGTAAATTATGAAGCGTAATTGTGAAAGTTTATGCAAAATAGCAGATTTTCAAAGGTCTTTATTGGATTAGTTTTACACAAATTTTTATATTGATTTCAATAGAAGCCTAGATAATAATTATCCACAAAGATACTGTGTTTCCAAGTTCCTGTGATTTTTTTTTTAAAAACGTATAATGACGTCATAATTGCGTAGGATCGATTGTATGAAAAAAAGTGAAAATGTATGTCGAGTTGTCCCTTAATAAACCGATTTTAATTAGGTATATCTCAGAAACATCGCTCAAAAGTAACTAACCATAAACATCTAATTGAAAGAAGATTTCGTGTTCTAATTGTAGACTGTTCATAGCTTATTTTCTATAAATAACTTAATTCCATCAAAGTGAAACAGGATTCCAAGACATTAATGAACAACCAACCTAATAGTTGAGTAGGTATACGGTAACAAGCGAATTCTAAAAATTTACTTGTTTCCAATTAAAATCTTGTTTCTTGGGAAGTGCGTTTTTTTAATATAGGTTTTCATCAAATGTATGATAAAAAAGCACATATAAAATATAGAGGTTTTATAACTAACCAATAATATAATAAAGCTTTTGCCTGCAGATATTTTTGCGGCTTCAAAACAAATTACAACTCAAATAAAGTTTTCAGAAATAGTGTCCAAATAATTCGTGAAAGTCTAACCAATTTGTTCTTAATTAGTATGCACTTAGATGTCAAATTATCAAAACTTTTAACTACTTATTTAAACTTGTTATTTGACTTGAGATTCAAGAAAAAGTTACGAATACAAACGATCTATTTGATAAGATCGTTTTCAACAACCTAATTGGCAATTAAGATTATTTACATAAGTTAAAACTTTTTGTTATACCAAAAACTGTACTAATTATCATTTAATTTGACTTTAACACGTTTTAAAATTCACAGAGCATTAACCTTTTCGTTCAATGTAAAAAAATAAACGCAAACCGGTACGTTTAAGTTGCGTCGACGCATGTGCTTTCGATCCCATGCACCGCGATGCACTAAATTTAAAACAGAGCAACCAAAGGATAAGGTTAAACGACCTTTTTAGCTTGACACTTGAATCCCTGCATTTGTTATGGGGATTTCTGAAAATGACAGGTCAGATTTGATTGGGTGGTAATGTGGTAATTGCTGGTAATAAATTAAGGATTTATTTATTTTATAAAATTATATTATATCAAAAATATATTATGTTTATGGAGGAGCAGTAGTGGCCGAGTGGTAACGGCCCCGACTTACGAGTTGTAGGTTGCGGGTTCAAACCCAGCCAGGCACATTACTTTGTGTAATTTATTTCATCACCACTGCTCTTAAAACGGTGAAGGAAAACATCGTGAGGAAACCGGCATATCCTAGAACCAAAAATTCGAAGACATGTGACAACCACCAACCCACACTGGGCCCACGTGGTGGATTACGGCCCATTCCCTCTCCTAGAGAGGTGGCCTAAATCCCAGCAGTGGGAACATTGTAAGGCCGACTATGTTTATTATAAGTTCTTATTTAACTATAATATCTTTTCAAGTCGTACACCATATTAATATTTTAAATCAATAGGTAAGTAAGTCAGTAAGTACCAACAAATAAAACTTTTAAAATAATAATTAAAAGTTAGAAATCCCACCGTGAAATTTATTTTAACTGAATTTTCAAACTAGAATTGGCTGAAATTGACCATTGTTTTTGTTTTAAAACAACGAATTAAAACTTTTACGTTACATTTTTATTAATTGGTTATTTAGTATAACAGATTGAATGTGGTTCTCTATTTTGTTTACACGAATAAACAGTTGAATCGGAAAATAAAAATCTAAATATAATTTCGATTTTAATAGACGGACTTTATTGAAATCGAAAAGCCTAATTTAAAATTTTTGGCCACTTGAAACTGAATAGGTTGACCGCTTTGCCAGTAGCGCCATCTAGGTGCCAAAATTCATTACGGTGAAACTACAGTCACTGGTTCTATTGAACTGCACATCTCTTTGTGAAGTACTAAGTTCTATTCACGGGTTGCGCGATCTAATTACTGCTGTTTGTCAGTATTGAAGTGTAAAGGTAGTATTTCAATATCGTGCGATATTATAGCGCGTGTTTTCGTTTGCATTTCCGTGATAACGTGTGTAAAGTCAGGTAAACAGGGGGTAATCAAACCTTTTGTGAATATTTCAATTATAAAATTTTTTTAAGAATGACTTATAACTTGATTAATTGATATTTGCTAAGAAAGAAGATTACATTAGGTAAGGTTAATTTATTGTAAATCACATACTTACCTAATATAAAAAAAAAACAAACATTATATAAAACTAAGTAATTTGCGATTTCGAGAACAAAAGCAAGTTTTCTCAACGTTAAGTTTTTTTACAGCCAAACTTCGAGGAATATTGAGACTCCCGTATATGTATCATATTAGTACGTACGGCGCTTAATTGTGTAGTTTAAATTATTAGCCATAAAGCACTGTTCTATTTATTAAATAACCAACAGAACATTAAACATAACCGTATCACCTAACTCTATAGCTGTCACATTTTTCATAAAATAAAATAAATAGGCTGAAACTAGCGCAGCAAGACGGCACTCGCAATAAACTAGGCTTTAACACATAATAAAGCGAGTAATGTTAGCACATTTGTTACTCTGAATGCCGCATACGACTTTATGCTTCATTTTTAGAGTCCCACCGAAGCTTCAGCTTCATCTTCGGCCATATTTGGCCAAAAATATTACTATCATTCAAAAATGCCCCCTTCGGCTTAAAAGGCCAAAAATACCATCTACAACCAAAAATACAGACTTCGGCTTCAGCTATAATTGGCTGAAGTTTTAGCCAAAACAGAAAGTTTCCAGTAAGCCAACATTCCGAAATTGAACTAATCGTATATAAAAAAATGCCGAATGTATGTCAACAATCACTTCATGTACATCACTTCAGAACGGCATATATTTGGCCAATTCATTTTTTTATGTGTACGTAATAAATTGTCAGGACTAACTTTTGCATGAAAAAAAAAACTTAAGAAAAAATGTAAGTATCTTGGCGAAGTCAGCGTTTTACATAATTTTAAAATTTTATGGTATAATATGTATCTAATGTTCAATGATTTATCTGCGTATGTTATGAGTATACCGTGATCTTAAAAAAAGTTATTTTATTCACTTTTAACCAAAGAGTTTCTTAGGTTTACCCAATTAATCGACTTTTTTTTTTCTTCGGTCAGAAATCAACTTTTGGTCAGAGACCACATATTTCTCGACCACTTTGAGAATAGTTCGCTGGCATTCGTTAGCTAATAGAACATTAATGCTTTAGCTGCTATTTCTGTCTAGATATTGTGTCTGTCGGCGGTAATTAAATGTTCGCAAATTGCCGACGATCTAAAGTAGGTCTTGTTTTGTTATGGAAATTAAGTTAACTAGATAGTAGGGTGATCTATTACCATATTAATCACACTTAATATACAAAGGTCTGTATGTCATGTGTGTGTTATTCCTTCACGAATTCGAATATAGTGAGTAAAAAAAAAATTACCACGCTATTATGTAAGTACCTATAAACTAGCAAAAAAATAAATTTCATTTCATTTCATTTCACGCTGAAACTGCTGGAGGGATATGATTCGATACCTCCATACGTTCCCGAGATAAAGGGGTCATAATGACAGACAGACAGACGGACGTACGGACAACAAAGTGAACCTATAAGGGTTCCGTTTTTTCCTTTTGAGGTACGGAACCCTAAAAATGAGTCCGCAGCAGTTGGAAGTTGATGGTATGACACCACTGTGCCTGTCTCGCTTCTCCGGCTCTAAAGCGGAGAGGAAGGACGTGTCAGACTTTTACTGACTAAAACCCACTACTATGTTCCTTCTTTGCTTTGCATTCCAGGATACTGGGTCTTCCTTTCAGAAGCGAACTCATGGCCCCAGTAGGCTTCGATCCTGCTGGGCCTCAACGGTTTTGCTGATTATCTTTATGAAGCGCGCGTGGAACACTACGCGCCGTCGATGACTGGGGCACGGTCCGAACGATGTAAAGCCTTTGGTTTGGCGCCTGATCTGTCTCCGGTCGTGTCGAAATGCCGTCTAATTGGTCTATGTCTATACAACTTTTTTTCTTTCATTATGCGAAACCTGAATATAGTTTGTTCAGAATCAGTAACTGATTCCAATAATAGTTACACCATGTTATATTTTTTCCTAAAAATATTTAAAAAAGGTCACAAGTTGGACACCACCGACACTAAGCACAGCACAGGTCACGGCAGGTCATAGCGGGCATTAGTCGCCAGCACACAGCTGATACAAGAGCAAAGCGACCCCTCATACGCCTGGATGGCCCGGTGACCATGTATTTGTGCGGACAACTAAGTACCATAACAAGCTTATAACTTTGTGATTTTTCATGATAGACTTATGAAATTTTGTACATAGATTCTTTACATAAAATACTAGACCGCGTGTTTCGGGTTTTGCATAAACTAAAACTAACATTATATATCATTGGTATTTAAGTAAGTAAAGGCACAGAGAGTGCACCTGTGTTGCTCATACACTTGTGGACTATAATATCTCTTGCGTACTTGGCTAATATCTGTTGAGATTGGGCATCCTGTTTAAAATTCGGTCGGGAGAATTATTATTGTAAATAGTAACTTAAAACAAATTGAAATTATAATCAAGATTTAGACATGGGTAAAGTGGATAAAGTTAAGTTAATTAAATTCCCTGGCTTTAGCGCTAGTAATCACTGACTCAGGAATGAATAACAAAATAGAATGACAACAAACATAACAAAGCATCGCAACTAAACCGTGTAGAAAAACCAATACGTACAATAAAAAAAAATCGATCCCCAAAATGTTTTTAATTAAAAATACTGCGGACTGAAGTGAGTTTGTCGAACTCACCTCCATTTTCATGACACCAAAAGCCTGGACTAAAAGTAATTCTCGACAGTGTCTGTTTTATTTTGTACATGCAGGGTAACCATACTTTTCAATGGTTCACTTTTGAAATTGGACGCCAGAGGTAGGGTAGGGTAGCTCTAGCGTCCACAAGCTCATAGCACGATCAATTTGACGAACTAAACTGTAAAAGGGATGGAACTATACACCACTAATTTGTAATCAGTACAAATACTTAAAGGGCTTATTAGAAAAGGTCTTGTTATTATATAAGTAAAGTTTCTATTAATAATATTCATAAACAGCAAAGTTATTAGCGTTTGTTTATGTCCCAAAATGTACCTCAATTTATGGGCTATATATTCTACAGGCTATTGTATGAATAAATGGAGATCAAAATGGAAAAACCACTGCGCTTTGCTAGTGTAATATGTTGGCTCGCAGGTTTGCGCGATGTACTAGACCTGTGAAGGTGACACTCTTTATGGCATTTTGTCAGTAGTTTTACACATGCAGCCTGTGGGCCAACTTTACGCAGCGGGCGTACCGTCTGTCCCAAGTAAACGTAATCGTCCACAACTTCCAGTGTAGTCTCCGATCTTGATAGGAGTGGGTGCTACATGGATGGTTACCATGACTTTGGTTTTATCCATGTTCATTTTAAGTCGTCCCTCCCTTTCGGAAGCTCTACTGAGGTCACCGAGCATTGTATTGAGCTCCTCACTTACGTAGATATAAATAAGCGGGAGTTGACACAAGACTCGTGGGGGTCGCTTAGCGCCCAGACTGATACGAACTCGTGCACTTTTCCACACTAGTACGAAAAACAGTAAATTGCATGCCTAAAAGCAGTAGGAAGCGGATTTTCGAGTGAGCGTATTGAAAACATATTATTATATCCCGCCCACGTTGAAAAGCAGCGCTGTAGACTCGTCGCATTATGCATGTGGACACTGCATTATGCTGAGCGTTCGGCTGTTTTGCACGGACGTGGTGCATATTTTCCCTTTACAATGTTTATAATTTGTAAGCTTGTCTTAAAATTGTGTCATTTCCCGTAAATAAATTGTTTTTCTTTCTTTCTTATTTATAGTTACAGTATTTAAATTTTTAGTAGATACAGAAATCTTCTTTTGCATGTCAGAAAACTAAGAAGATATAGTGAATTATACCACTTTCATCCAGATTTAAAAAGACAGCTGCGGGAAAGTTCTAAAGAGATAAGTACTGTGACCCTGAAACGCAAAGAGCAACTGAATCATCATGGGTTGGTTTTAGTCAGCAAAAGTGTAACACTACCGTTCGATCCACCCAGAGCGAGAGAAGTTATCTAATGATTTTCCATTTCAAAAAAAGGGTTAAAAAGACGATCGCATTCGAAAATTCATAAGATAAATGCGCGCTGTATCTTGATAGAAATAGTGATTGTATACATAATTACTGTTAAACACAACTGCGTCAATTTGCCTGCTATTGCTCCTGTTTTTGGTGAAATGAATAAAATATGGTGTGTGTGTGTGTGTGTGTGTGTGTGTGTGTGTGTGTGTGTGTGTGTGTGTGGAGCAGTGGTGGCCGAGTGGGAACAGCCCCGACTTACGAGTTGTAGGTCGCGGGTTCAAACCCAGCCAGGCGCATTACTTTGTGTAATTTATTTCATCACCACTGCTCTCAAAACGGTGAAGAAAACTGGACCTCATCGTGAGGAAACTGGCATGTCTTAGAACCTAAAATTCGAAGACATACTGTTACTTCCACCAACTCGCACTGGTCCCGCGTGGTGGATTACGGCCCATTCCCTCTCCTAGAGAGGAGGCCTGAGTCCCAACTGTGGGAACATTATAAGGCCGACTATTGCTATGAATAAAATAGTATTTAAATTCGTTTTCTATTCATGTGTAACTAAATAAGAAATAGGTACTCTTTCAACACTCTCAGCGCCATGTGGTCCGCCGGACGCCCACATAAATTATTTTATTGCAAGCCAATATGATTTTTTCACGAGGGAGGCGTTTTAAACGCATTTACTTACTTTTCCTTATCTAGCAAGCCAACGACAAAAAATCAATATGTATTTGTGGGATCACAGCGGACCACACGACCTGCTGGGTGGCTGGCGGGATACGCCGTGACCTATGTTCACGGCGTGTCCCGCCAGAGGCCCACATGGCTTGCTACAAAAGTTAGTTCAATAATTGTAGTGTGGCCAACTGCATAATGGAGAGCAGCGTTGGCCGAATGACAACGGCCCCGACTTACGAGTTGTAGGTCGCGGGTTCAAACCCAGTCAGGCGCATTACTTTGTGCAATTTATTTCATCACCACTGCTCTCCAAACGGTGAAGGAAAACATCGTGAGGAAACCGGCATGTCCTAGAACCAAAAATTAGAAGATATGTGACATTCACCAACTGTGGTTGATTACGGCGGCAAAAGTGGATTACGGCCCATTCCCTCTCCTTGAGATAGGAGGCCTGAGTCCCAGCAGTGGGAACATTAAAAAGGCTGATTATGCTTATGATTATGCAGCTGCAAAAAAATATATGTGATCTGCGCGTCGCCCACATGACCTGCTTCTCTAGAAAATGCTTATATATACAAAGCGCTGAGAGTGTTAATCTTTTATAGATAGACGCAAATAAACGTGCTAAGAAAGATGGAAATCTGTTTAATATAAACGGAGACACTGACTTATCAACGCACAGTCGAAACTACTGGTAGGTTTTTTTTTATTATTGGGTGGGAAAATCATCTTATGACAAATAACGCTCTTGGGTTGAGCGAGAGATAGTGTCAGACTTTTACTGACTAAAAACACACCCATGTTCCTTCTTTGCCTTCGTCCCAGGGCCCCAGGTTTCACTTTCACACTACCCGTGGCCCCAGTAGGCTTCGACCCTGCTGGGTCCCTACGATTTTCTGACATCTCCCTGAGGCGCGCGTGGAACTGTACCTACGCGCCGTTGACGACTTGGACGGTCGGACGGCGAGCCACCCATTGCTCGCCGTCCACAAGCCCGCACCTACGGTGGCCGGAAATCGGGATCGGAATCTCGGTGGCGGTTGGGGCGTGAGGACCGTTGGCTCACGCAATCAGCCACCGCCTTTGCTAGCATTACTGCTTCGCAGAAGGAGGCGACCGCCTGCCACTCCTCCTCGCTCCGGACCATGGCCTGTACCAAAGCCCGGCGCGAGAGATCGCCGCCGCCGATCGCCCCCACGAGGACACAGCGTTGCTCTGAACAAGCGGGGCACACCTCCACCGTGTGCTCCACCGTGTCCTCCAGGCGGTCCACACAGTGGCGACACCCGGGCGTCGCTTCCGCACGAATCCGGTGCAGGAACTTCCTGAACTTGCCGTGTTCGGTGAGAACCTGCGTCATGCAACCACGCCTCAAACTACTGGTAGGTACAAGCAGCGTGAAATTTTGCACAAATTTTCCTTTTATGATGTAAACGAGCACTAAGAGAGGATTTCCAAAATTCACCCCCTAAAGGAATAAAACGGGCGTCTATATTTTGTGTGGACAAGCCTACTTTCACGCAAGTGAAGCCACTGACAGAAGCTAGTAAGTGTATAAAAGTTGAATTTCACAATAAAATTCAACCACCAAACCGTTCCCACAAAACCCCATTCTATTACATGAGGTCAAAACGTTAACCCTTTTATCGCGTATTCGGCTTCTAATGAAAAACGACCCTGCTGGTCGATCCCACCCAGGCGATAATAGGACGCCCCGAATAATGACCAATGACCTGCCACACAAAAATAACGCTAATTTTTTCAACACCATGATTTATTAGAGCTTAAACGGATTTAGGATACCTCGTATAAAATCACACAATAGGCGGCCCGTGTGTAAATAAAATTGATTGCCTCACATGAAACATTTTCTAGTTGAAAAATGTATTTTTAACTTAGAATGACGCAGTTGAAAATTCATAAAGCTGGGTATCCACTACGTTCGCGAACTAACTGTGCTCCGCGCATCTTCAACCCCTGTGATGGAGATGGTACTTGCATCTCCATAAGAAACACGCAAGTCCCCTTGCGAGCATTTTTCATCAAACCACTCCATTTATCCTCGCGTGCAGCGTGACACATACGTACTAAACGTGTTATTTTGCTCGCGTCCACAAACAGACTAAACTCCCCTTTGTGTTCGCCCAAAAACCGTCATTGATTGAAGCGCTGAGTGCGGACGCGCATCTTGCACGCCACGCGCACCTTCCAGGAGTGCGATGGTATCCACTATGTGGAGCAGTTACAGGAGCTCGAATTACAAGAGGATCGCGAACGTAGTGGATACCCAGCTTTAAAGAATAATACACCTTTGATTTATGTAGTTGTAACAGTACTAAAATAAAAGTTGAAAATGTAATCTTAGTTTTGGCACGTGTTATGGCTGGAATGAACATTAAGGCGCTTTGAGTTCATATATCATCGTAAACGTTAGCTGCAAATAATGGAGTCTATTTATCTGACTACATAGTATTTTTGCACTTTTTGCGTGTCCGTTGTAATTTGACTTAGTGCTTTTTCGTGAAATTTAGGGCAGTAAATGAACATTTGTGTTTGTTTTACTTGCTTCTACCAACAATCATGCTCATGTGAAAGTAAAAAATATGCCATCAAAAACATAACT
Organism: Mythimna impura; assembly: GCA_905147345.3. Taxonomy (NCBI): domain Eukaryota; kingdom Metazoa; phylum Arthropoda; class Insecta; order Lepidoptera; family Noctuidae; genus Mythimna; species Mythimna impura. The sequence continues at coordinate 11,193,476 of LR990357.1, read as the reverse complement.
AGTAAAAAAAATCGAGTCTGGCAACTCAGTTCTTCTACCGTAAAAAATTGTGAGATCCATGTAATACCAAGTTGGTTAATTTATTCAATCCCTACTTCAGGGACCTTCTGCAACCTCATAAAGTGACCATATCAATATTACAAATCTTTTATGTTTTAAATAAATAGATTAAATTGGCAATCGGACTAAACATTATCACTACATAGTATAAAATAAAGTCGCTTTTCGTGTCTGTCTGTCCCTATGTATGCTTAGATCTTTAGAAATACGCAACGGATTTTGATGAGGTTTTTTTTAATAGATAGAGTGATTCAAGAGGAAGGTTTATGTGTATGATACATGCACAATATAATAGAGGAACACTGATGATTTTAGAGGTTTCTAATGTGATGTCGTAAATAAACACATTTTTTTGCGCTTACATTGCAAACGCTGGCTGAACTCCACGAGATATATCAAAATAGTGTACTACAGTATTGTTCACCTTACAAAGGTCTACAAAAAAGTCCGCGATGGTATATGTCCATCTCTTAGGGATAACCCACAATAACCATTTTTTATCTTTTACTTTTTACGAGAAATAATGGCTTATTTACGAAACGATTTTAAGCAATACAGCGTTAATCTTTATCCAATTAAGTATCTTAAATAAATTGTGCATTTAATATAGATCAATATAGCCCTTTACAGCGTGTAATTTAAATGAATATTATCGAAGATATTACAGATTTAAAATGCAGGGACATAGCGGTTGCGGTAAATAACTTGATTCTACGTTTGTTACCTCAGAACTCGCGTCGTTTATGGACCGACCTGCTAAAATTTTTTTTTTCCCTAATAGGATATGCTTTCAGACTGGTCCTATTTTTTTCAAAATCCAGTTCTGATGATGGGATCCATAAGGAATCGAGGGAACTCCTCAAATATTTTAGGCAACTATATAATGATTTTAGTATTTTCATCGAGAACTTAAGCATTTACAGTCAAAAAGTAACATTTGATGAAGTGGAACTGATGAAAAAGACCAGAAATGGCCAATGAAACTTCACCTCTACATAGATATCACAATGATGATAGAAGTAACTATGACAATGCATATAAATAAATGGTTCTGAATAGTTACGAGTATGTTGAAAATGGTAGCATCAAAGTGATCTGATGATGATGATGGAGCTGGAAGATAGGCACTGGAACTCCGTAATTAATTAATGTAACCTAGCCGTGTTTGGGCTTATTAGAATTGTCATCAGATGCACTTTGGCTATAAGGTACTATCGAACTGACCTGATGAGGGAGCTGGGAGGTGGATGGGGACTTCATAATAAAATAATGTATCTTAACAGTGTTTGGCTTAAATCGAATTGTCATGAGAAATAGGTACTCTGGCTATAAATGTATCACAACTAAAAAGTGTGAAATAAAATTTTTTTTACGAAAAAAAAAACCAACTTCACCACAAAAAAAAAACACTAAAACGATCTTTAATTTCGGAAGTCAGTGTTAAATAACAAGCAGACAATATCAGAAACACTGACTTCCAAAATAAAGTTATATTGATCGTTTTAGTGTTTTGTTTTTAGGGTTCCGTACCAAAAAAGGAAAAAACGGAACCCTTATAGGATCACTTTGTTGTTAGTCGGTCTGTCTGTGGGTATGTCTGGTCAAGACCCTTTATCTCGGAAACGCGTGGAGGTATCAAGTTGAAATTAAAACCATATACTCAGGTCTGCGGTCCCTTGAAGCTGTGAAAAAATCAAACTTCTAAGCTAACAAAAAAAGATACAGACGTTTATGTCGCAAAAAACGTATATTTCGACACTCTCAAGGGAATCAAAATTCATAGGGTACTTCCCGTTAACCTAGAATCCTGAAATTTGCCATGAAGCAAGGTCTAATAGCACAAGTATAGGACAAAAAATTGAAAACTGTAAATTAGTAGTAACGTCTTTTGCGATTCGGAAAAATCTTCGTAACTCAATTTTGGAATTGAACTGTTTTCATAGGTAGGTTAGGTTAGGTAACCTAAGTTTTTACGGAACCCTCAGTGCGTGAGTCCGACTCGCACTTGCCCGTTTTTTATAGTGAAGTCGGTTATTCTTTTTTTTGTAAAAAGTTTTTTTCCTACAGAATTTCTTAATTCTTTGAACCCTCCTCATAAAATGGCGTTGAAAATAGGTTGTCCTGTTATTTTTAAAAAAAAACTGAATCCATCTAAACTATGCAATGGCACGTTTGCTGGTAAAATCACTAAAAACTGTCATAATAGAGTGCACAATACTCACTGGATGTGGTACCGGAGAAGATGTGTGTCCATGGAGTTTCTTGCACATTCTTCTCCATAGAGTTCTACGCTTTGGAATGTTTTTTTTTAGGTGGGAAAATCATCTAATGACAAATCCCGCTCTTGGGCGGAGCGGGAGATAGTTTCAAACTTTTACTGACTAAAAACTAAAACTAACTACTAAACCACTCCTGTTCCATCTTTGCATTCGTCCCAGGGCCCCAGGTTTCACTTTCACACTACCCGTGGCCCCAGTAGGCTTTGACCCTGCTGGGCCCCTACGATTTGCTGACATCTCCCTGAGGTGCGCGTGGAACACTAAGCGCCGTCAACGACTTGGGCTCTTTCCGGATGGTCACCGGACGGTCGCCGTCCGGAAGCCCGCGCCTACGGTGGCCGGAAATCGAGATCGGAATCCCGACGGCGGTTGGGGCGTGAGGACCGTTGCCTCACGCGATCGGCCGCCTCCTTTGCCAGCATTACTGCTTCGCAGAAGGAGGCGACCGCCTGCCACTCCTCTTCGCTCCGGACCATGGTCTGTACCAAGACCCGGCGCAAGGGGTCACCACCGCCGATCGCCCCCATGAGGACACGGCGTTGCTCTGCCCAAGCTGGGCACACCTCCACCGTGTGCTCCATCGTGTCCTCCGGGTGGTCCACACAGTGGCAAGTAAAGATATCTTTTGCAATGAACAATAATAAATCGCAGGGTCAAACTTTCAACGTTTCAACATTAGTGATCGTTGAGTGTTTTTCACATAGCCAATGATATGTCGCTCTTTCAAGAGTAACCTCAAAAGAAAACCTGTTTGTATTATCTAATGACAAAAAGAACGTGACGACCCGCCCCGGCTTCGCACGGGTGCAATGCTGATCAAAACCGCATCAAAACCCGTTGCGTAGTTTTAAAGATCTTCTTCTCAGTCGGTACACTCTTACCAGAGCGGTCGTGGTCATCACTGTGAATCACGATGAGTGATCATATTGGTAACACGGCGCTATTCATCGCGGACTGCAAGTTTTCCGAGTACATTCATAAACCGAGCACTTAGTTGCGGCCTTGATCTGGTCTGTCCATATCATTAGTGATCTACCACGTGGCCCGGTGCCCTCAACTTTGCCCTGCACTACGAGACGCTCTATGGAGTCATTACCACCACGAGATACATGGCGGAAGAAGTTCAAAATGCGCGACTGCACTGTGGATGATAGGCGCTGTCTGATCTAAGCGTACATAGGGACAAACAGCTGGAAGCAACTTTGTTTTATACTATGAAGTGATCAGCATTGCACCCCTGCGAAGCCGGGGCGGGTCGCTAGTATTAAATAAAATAAATATATAGCCTATGTCACTCAGTGATAAAGTAGTATTCTATTGGTCAAAGAATTTAAAAAAAAAACCAGTAGTTTTTGAATTAAAATTATAGTTTATCATAGCAAAATAAATAAAAATAAAATACAGCGATCAATGCAATGGGTATGCCATTAAGTACCACTTTGCATCATATATATCTACATCGTATCTACTGTACACCATTGGTTACTAGAAGATTTCTCTCAAAATAAACACATCTCCATACTAGACCAAAATCTCTAAAAAATAATAATTGAATACTAAAAAAAAGTGTTAAATAATGTGTTTTATATAACTATCAGTAATAATGTTACGTGTAACATTATACATATCTAGTAATATTTTAATACAAGCGTCCTTGTGTCGCGTTGTAGGGGCTAAAATAAATACCTATATACGAAAAAAAAAATAAGCGTCGTTCGTAAATTAGACAAGATCTCATAATCTTAAAACGGCAAAACAGATTTTCTTGAATCAAAGTTATGAAGATGTTCGATGAAGTCAAATAATTTAAATCAAAATCAATTCATTGAATACGTCTAGCTAGGAGATACAATGCCTTAGACATACACATAGAAGCTCTCCTTTTTTTTGGTTGGAGGTTAAAAAAAATGCCATTATCGATATACCGTTTGCCTTTAGAGACCTTCCAAAGCCCACAAGAGCCCTTTTTGTTAACAGCATCCAACTTTTTCCACCGAATATAGCTACAAATTGTTATGGCCAGTATGTAAGGACAAGATAACGCGTACTTATTCTGAACTCAGCAATTCGGGTATACGAAACATAGGTGAATGGACTGAGAGTTCTCTATGCAGCTGTCAAGTGAAAAGTTTGAGAAAAGACAGTGATATTTCAGTCAAAATCTGTCTTTTTCTTTAGGTTTTTGTGACAAAGGACACTGACAGAGTGACAGCCAAAAATTTAACTGAATTTTAGAAAAAAAAAACAACCTGTTGTTGACTATCATTAGCGATCGTGGAGCCTGCAACACGATCAGTGTGTCTATTCCTACAGATTAATCCATTTTGTGATATTAATGCTCAGTCTAGTTCTCTAAGTCTATGGTTACTTAAACGAGGCTGTTCGGATATGCGAGACAATCCCCAGTAATGACGCTTCATATCCTTTAGATTGTACTAGGAATAGGTGTCATAAAGTCCTTAGATAGGCTTACAAATCATTGAAAATGATATGTCTGTGGTACTTTTGTGTCAAGTGTCAGAGTTGGAATTCTAGGAAACTAATGGGATTCCATTATATGGGCCTTAAACATAATTGGCAAACTGTGAATGTGATGTCTGACACGACGTTATGTAGAATCTCATCGTTGCTCGTAAAAATAATCTGTTTTATACGATGCTTCGTGACACGTTCTTAAAAAATGTTGAAATTGATATTGTGCGAAACGAAAAATGGTTGGAAATGTAGGTACTAATCTACCTATATATATAAAAGAAAGTCGTGTTAGTTACACTATTTATAACTCAAGAACGGCTGAACCGATTTGGCTGAAAGTTGGTGGGGAGGTAGCTTAGAACCAGGAGAAACACATAGGATTTTTTTAGTAGGGTAGAGTAGGGTAGAGTAGGGTAGAGTAGGGTAGAGTAGGGTAGAGTAGGGTAGAGTAGGGTAGAGTAGGGTAGAGTAGGGTAGAGTAGGGTAGAGTAGGGTAGAGTAGGGTAGAGTAGGGTAGAGTAGGGTAGAGTAGGGTAGAGTAAGGTAGAGTAGGATAGAGTTGGGTACAGTAGGATATAGTAGTCAGTTGACGGGAGCGAAGCCGCGGGTAAAAGCTAGTATAGCATATATTATCATCTATCGATTTACATAAATATAATAATAAATTACTGTTCTTTAGGTTTGCTAAAACTTTATTTTTGTATTGTTCGCTCTAATACAAGGGTAATTTTAAAGAAAAAGAAAATAGGGAAAACTCATAATAACAGTAAAAAAAATCGAAATCATTTTTCTCTTTCCTAGAGAAAAAGCCTGAGTCCCAGCAGCGGGAAAATTATAAAGTTGATTGTGCCATACCATACTCATGTTCCCATACATCATGCATCGCCTCTTTTAAAGTGAAAAGTACTAAATTCACGCGCGGATGCTATAGGAGAGGGAACAGGTCGTATTCAACCACGCAGAGTCAGTGCGGTTTGGTGGATATCATATGCCATGACACAAGTAAAAATCGTTTTTGGTTCTAGGACATGCCGTTTTCCTCACCATGTTTTTCATCAACGTCATATGAGCAGTAGTGATGAAGTACATTACACAAAGTAATGCATTATTTTTAGATGGGAAATCATCTAAGGCGGAGCACGAGGGTGTATCAGACTTTTACTGACTAAAACCAACTCGCTTGTTCCTTTTTTGCGTTGCGTTTCAGGGCCCCGGGGGTTAATTTTCACTTAATCGATTGCCCCAGTAGGCTTCAAAACTGTTGGGCCTCTACGATTTGCTGACATCTCCTTGAGGCGTGCGTGGAACACTACGCGCCATCGACGACTTGGGCTCGATCCGGCCGGACGGTTACCGGAGCCTGCGCCTACGGTGGCTGGAAATCGGGATCAGGATCCCAACGGCTGGGAAATGAGAGCCGTTCCCTCGCGCGTGCGGCTGCCTCCTTTGCTAACATTATTGCTTTGCTGAAGTAAGCGACCGCCTGCTATTCCTCCTCGCTCCGGACCATGGCCTGTACCAGAGCCCAGCGCGAGAGGTCGTTCACCGATCGCCCCCACGAGGACACGGCGGTGCTCTGTTCAAGCAGGGCACACCCCTACGGCATGCTCCACCGTGTCTTCTGGGCGGTCCACACAATGGTGACACCCGGGCGTTTCTTCCGCACGAATTCGGTGTGAAATGTTCGGTTAGAACCTGCGTCATGCGGAAGGTGAGGTCGCCGTGTTGTCTTTAAGTAATTCACTTACCTGGGGCCTCCACTGGTACTACTACTTTTTTTTGAGGTGAGGAATCATCAAAAATTTTCCCCTCCTCTGTGTGGAGCGTGAGAGTGTGTCAAACGTTTACTGACTAAAACCCATCTGTGTTTACAGGCTTCCATCTGACTTCTGTTGCCCTTTGTGTGTTCCAGGGCCACGGTAACTCATTCAATCATTCATTCATTCAATTTCAATTTTTAATTATTATTTTTTTAATTATTTATTTACATTGTGCACAGTCATAATAGAAGCGGCAAAAATATATAGCCAGGTTTTTTATACTCTTAACATGATTTAAAAAAGTGACCATAGAGTTTCTTGCACGTTCTTCTCCGTAGAGATTTACACTTTGGAAATGTGCAATTTGGCTTCACTTTTTGACAGACCGACATTCTGACAATTCAAAAGTGCCTGTAAATGGTTTATTTGAAATAAATGTTTTTGATTTGATTTGCAGCCCACTGCTATTACTTACTGTTGGAAATGTAGGTACTTAAAAGCTGTTTTAGCCTAACTTTTCTCAAATCAAACTTCTACTCATCGCCTCAAACACAAACATATTTTTTTTCCAAATCGCTTTTTGATCTTTCAGATAATGCGATCATCTCCACATTTAGACAAACGCAGACAGATACCCACTCAATATTTCAAGGATCTAAAATCCCATTAACTCTACCCTAGTACGTGAGGGATGACCGAAAAAAAGAACAAGATTGAATAGCCAATTTTTTCTCAACCATTTGGGAAGACATGCGAATGCCATTAATTTTATACCTCGTCGGCACTTTAAGAGTGTCACGTCACAGGTAGCCAATAAATCCAGACCTATAAATCTTTTTTAACACTAAACTTAGACAGGTCAAAGTAATTTGGTGAAATGTAATAACGCTGTAACGTAAAACTACGGTCATTTCGGTAAGAGCCGGTTTTACGGAAGGCTTTTCCGGTTTGGATTGTACCGATTTATCGTTACTATCGCCGTTTTACGGTTTATTAGAACTTAACTATTATTAGGATGACTGAACTGTTAATGGGTGATTTGGGTGAATCGTAATGGAGTACTGGTTATAAAATTACTTGTGGTTCATAATAAATAACTAATGGGAATTTTGTTTTAAAAAATAGGTACGATTAGACTGTATTGTATTAGTGCCGATTGTTATATTTTATTTTTATTTAATACACTAACATTATAAAGGAGAAAGTGTGTGTGTTGTTACTTCTTTACACTCGTATGTTCATCATCGTCATCATCATTTCGGTCGAGAAAGACGTCCACTGCTGGACATAGGCCTCCCCCAAGTGTCGCCACAATGAACGGTCCTGTGCGTCTCGCATCCATCGGACTCCCGCAACCATTACCAAGTCATCGGTCGACCTTGTAGGAGGCCTTCCAACTCTACGTTTTCCGGTACGTGGTCGCCATTCCAGAACCTTTTGGCCCCAACGGCCATCCGTTCTGCGAGCAATGTGCCCTGCCTATTGCCACTTTAGTTTGTTATTCACACTCACACTTGTATGTTATTCTTATTCAAATAGCCAACACAATATAGGTATGTTATTTTATCGCAGGAGCATGTTCCATTGAGATGATTTACTATCATTATGCGATGCTTTCATGCGAACTTGTACCAACGGCTTCCGTTGGTACGCCGTTGGTACAATTGGTTGACAAAACATACTGTTAAAAAATAATAATTTTCAAAGGCAACAAGTTATATAGTGATTTTTTAGAACTGGCAACCCGTACAAGAATCGCAATTTCGTTAAAACCTTTTTCTTCAACACCAATTCAATCAACCTCAAAAATTTGACGTAATTTATCTAATACGTTGAACCCATATATGAAATTACTTTACTTATACTAATACCAATTTATTTCAACGAGTCTACTTACATTACCGATTTCCACGACTTGAGGCGCTGTCGTCTGACTGTACTTCTCAGCCAAAGCGTAGTGATGTTCCTTCTTCTTATCCAACAGTCCGAGTGTCGATAACACGGCCAACACTATGCCCAACACTACTAAGAAGAAGAGTGAACTGATACAACACTTCGTTTTACTCGATACTACCATCGCCATTTTTAAAAAGTTTCAAGCACTTTTTTTTAACAAAGTTTCTTTGGCACGATTCAGTCTTTTATTTCTTTACACTATGTCGTTTCACTTATAACTACACTAGCAATTTGCTCCTACTTCACCCGGTTTTTATGGTCTGACAATACACTGAGATTTCTTTTTTATACTTCTAGCTGACCCGGCAAACGTTCTGCCGTATAAATTAATCAAAGAAAAAAATAGGCGTGGGGGAAGTTGGGTAAAAATAGCTTACGACCTATCCTCAGACCTACCAAATATTCGTCGACGGCGCGTACTATTCCACGCGCGCCTCAGGAAGATGTCAGCAAATCGTAGAGGCCCAGCAGGGTCGAAGCCTACTGGGGCCACGGGTAGTGTGAAAGCGAAGCCCGGGGCCCCAGGATGAAGGCAAAGAAGGAACAGGAGTAGGTTTTTAGTCAGTAAAAGTCTGACACTATCTCGCGCTCCGCCCAAGGGCACGATTTGTCATAAGATGATTTTCCCACCTAAAAAAAAAAGACCTACCAAATATACAAAAACAAAAAATTAAATCAGTCAAGCCGTTTAGGAGGAGTTCGATAACAAACACTGTGACACGAGATGTAAGCTTACTAAGAATGGGTTTTATTTATAAACTCTCCGGAATAAATTTTCTAAAGGTTGATGGACGTCAACTATTAGTGTCGCCGCACATGGGCCACATGCCATAGCCACAAATGCCGCCACGAGAAGCTAGAATCGGTCACAAAGGAAGCTGAAGCGCGCGACAGCTACTTGTGGCCGGTGGCTGCTACTTTTTTTAACCCAAACGTGCAGTATCTTAATGGACTCTGACGAAGAAGGTTTAAATGCGCGAGTGGCGTGTGACGGCATTTTGTATCGGTGTTTATTAGCCAGTACGGGCCACAAGACACGAGCAGCGGTGATTTGTAGCGTGTGGCGGCCACCAGCGTCAAACATGTGCGGCAAATCCATATAAAATGTATGAAAACTACAGGAAATATGCCGGTGGCGGCGATTTGGAGATGTAGCCGGTGTCCCATGTGCAGTGACCCTTAATCAATTTATTAACTCAGCCTATCATGACTGGCAATTGTCTTTTTCCGTGTTCAATTATTTTTATTCATATTTCATTTTACCTTAATCTTCTCCTGTCTACTAGGCAACCAGATCACATAGCAGATGCAGAGTTTCTATGTATGTAAAGATTCGTTTATTATATACTAGCTTTTGCCAGAGAAAATAGAAAATATATAATCTATGTCACTCGGCGATAAAGAAGCATTCTACTGGTGAAAGAATATTGAAAATCGGTCAAGTAGTTCTTGAGTTTATTTATTACAAACAAAAACACAATAAATAGAAATATTTTCTGTTTATAATCCAATATATATCCTTTGCTATACTATACTAAAATATCGTCACAATGGTTTGTAATATTAAAATCTACAAACTCGACCCAAAGACTTGAATTTTCCGCTTTCCGAAACAAGCCAAATACTTTAAATTTTTTAGCCTCGTTCTTCAAAGCTGATTAGAACGTTTTAGTGCTGAAAAATTCCAATCACTGTAGCATGAGAGGTTAACAGAATTCATTGAACCTAAACAATCAATTTTGAAGTTTCTTGGAAATCAATATTTAATTATGATTTACTTATTGATGGGTACTTTGTGTTGAGAAGTAAGTTACAGGTTTAAACAAGTTACTGTAAAGACTCTTTCTTAAATACCTCTTTAGATGGTGTAGAACAAAATGATTAAAATAAGTTATAGTTAAGTAAAATAAAAGCACCACCTTTGTACCTATTTTTCTGTTTACTTCTTCGAATCTTTTATTTCTATGTGTGTACATAAATTGTTAAATAAATAATAAAATAACACTTATTCGGGTTTTAAAAATAATGCATATTGTCAGGGTTTTTAGTCAGTAAAAGTCTGACGCTATCTCTCGCTCCGCCCAAGAGCGGGGGATGTCCTTAGATGATTTTCCCACCGAAAAAAAAATAAAAAAAAGTTTAATATTAGTAAAACCTGACCTTAAACACTTTTCTAAGCAAGTGCGCCCAAGGACAACCCCCAGTTGGTGAGGAACTATTGCGACATATAGAAAACAAAGATATACGGGCTATGGTTTTGGAAAGTTTAAGTGGACTGGTTACCAAGAACTATGTAAAGCCTATACCCATCCCCCCCTCATGAGCAATGTTATTAATTTTAAGACCACGCGTAAGGGAGATTTTAATAAATATATAAATTATTTCCCACTGAAAAAAGGGTATGGCCATTTATTTATTTATTTATTTAAACTTCATGTGCAGTAGTGGTACATTGGCGGACTTAATGCAACAAGGCATTCTCTACCAGTCAACCTTTGGGTTAAAAGAGACAACACTGTGGTAGGTGTGCACAATAAATAAATAACAGATAAATATCAAATGAAAAGTAGTATCATTAAATTAAGTTACAATAATAAAATACTTATATATGCTAATATATGCCATTTGTCTAGAAGTAGACCTGTATTATGTACCTATGTGTTTCTCTCTCTTGTCCTTTACAAAGGTAAGTGCCTGCTCATGTACCTACAGGACTACAGATAATCATCAAAGGCCAAAACATGTACCTAAATGCCTACCTATAGTCTACCCAACGCGCCATACAATAATTACAGAAGATCAATGCTTTACTAACATTCCTACGTCTGTGCTAATTCCCTTGTTAATCCCTTCAACTACATAAGCTAGACGAGCTAGGACCGGATTACGACCCTACTTGAACAGGATGGAATTTCTAATTAAAATCTTCAAAAGGGCTAGGACAGCAGAATGGTTCGTTTCAAATTCCGGGTTTCATTCTCTGTAAAAGGCACTGTTCTGTACTGAAATGTCTACTTGTATAAACTTAAGAAAGACTTGTATCAATATTATTTTTTTAAGTTTGCAAATAAAGTTATATAACCCTCAAGTCTTTATGTCAATAGCGAATAAAAATTACTTCTAGGTAAGCATGCTCTATGGAATGGAACGATTTTTTAAAATTCAACCTTCTGACCGCTTGGTGCGTGAAAAAAGCAAAACTACTCTCAGTGCCAAGGGACCACTCGGCGATTAAAAAAAAAACAAAACTTTTTTGTAAGATTAATTAGCATTTAAGTCTGTCATGTAGTGGTGACCATGACGTGCTGGATACATTTTGCTTTGTAATGAATACGTGACTATGATGACGGTAAAAAGGTTAAGGAGGTTAATAAGGGGTTTACGGGGGCACGGGATGCTAGTTGGCAATATTATTGTTACCCGTAGCCTGGGCGGGATTATTCGAAAGAGTAACCGTGGAACAGGAACGCAAAGGTTATGTAAAGGAACGCGGGTGGGAACAATAAAGTTTGACACTCCCTTTACACCCAAACTCCACCCAAAGCAGAAGTTGTTATTTGACGATTACCCATTCAAAAGAAAAGCATGCCTCATCGTCAATCACATCGTCGCTTACTACAGTAGTAGTCAAACGCGAGCCTATTCGTAAGTGTAGGTATAAGACCGTCAAAGTTTAATATAAGGTAACAAATCTGGACAAAGGATAAAGTGGCATTAAATTCTGGACCTGCGTGCAGCTGTAGAAAAATAGTAATGCCAAGCACTAGCATAGCATAGCATAGTCGGCCTTATAATGTTCCCACTGTTGGGACTCAGGCCTCCTCTCTAGGAGAGGGAATGGGCCGTAATCCACCACGCGGGCCCAGTGCGGGTTGGTGGATGTCACATGTCTTCGAATTTTTGGTTCTAGGACATGCCGGTTTCCACGTTCTAGGACATGCACGTTTCCTCACGATGTTTTCCTTCACCGTTTTGAGAGCAGTGGTGATGAAATAAATTACACAAAGTAATGCGCGCCTGGCTGGGTTTGAACCCGCGACCTACAACTTTGTAAGTCGAGGCCGTTACCACTCGGCCACCACTGCTCAAGCACTAGCCTATATTCTATTTTCAAAGTACTCTGTGTCATTAGCGTCCTCCACATGCAAACAGAAAGTTGATCAAGGCAACATAATACAAACGGCCTCAACACAATTATGTCCTATTTCAGACTTCAGTTTGTGACAACTATTCAGATAGTGTGGTCTACAAAGCTATTCAGTGCGACTGCACTTCAATGTCAAAGTCTGAATCAATGGAGAGATGAATGAAAAAGGTAGTCAGGGAGGTACGTAGTCAGGTTTGACACGGGTGTAAGGTATCATTAGGATGGGAAAGGACTTGTACCTATATTTGTATCTAAGATTGGTTGATGCCTACATTAACCAACCCTAGCTTAATAATTGCGATTGCTTGGTTAAAAGAAACAGTTTGCCCACATATTCATAATTATTAAAGTCGTCATTACTATTAGAGATTACAGATTTGATATTAATAAAACTATCATATCAAGCGGAAATTGGTGTCTTCATAAATATTTACAAAAAAAAATAATGTAACTCTGTCTCTTATTTAGTCCAATTAATCCTACATAAGGCTATTTTATTATCAAACTGAATCTAAATTTATTATTCAATTAACATTTTTCAGTAATAATGGCCCATTAAATTCAAAATTAACTTCGGATATTCGACACCGGCAACAACGCTTAAAATCGCCAGGCGCCTACTAAAATGTGAATAGCAATTTAGTATTCCATCAGTGTTACATAGATAAAGTGTAAGGCGCTTAGCTGTTTTAACGCTGCATAACAAATTGACAACGTAGTTTAATATTCAATTTGCTGTCTTAACCTGAAGATGATACCTAGTCAAAGTTAAACTGTTATAGTGTTTCGCTATAACAGCCTTGGGCAAACTTGCTCTGGCAAATTCTAGATTTCATTTAAGCACAAAATGAAAACATGGTCTTGGAAAGCATGCACACTTAGTTCGTGTAGACAGAGGTAACTCATCTGGTATATTTGAGATATTAAAATAAATACTATAAAGACCTTTAATAAAGATTTTTAAGATTCTTCTAAATACTCTAAAGAGATTCAGAGAAAATGTATGTAGCTAGACACTAAGCTAAACGCACTAGCCAAAATTAAATGAGCATTGGTTTGTATCAACTTATTTTCTTCTCCTATTTTGTTAAATCTGTGCCAATCTTTAATCTTCGCGATCTGCGACTGTAAGTAATCGAATCCTTATCATCCCACGCGTTTCTAAATCGAACGAAATTAGAAACGGAACGATTCTTTTTATTTTTTTATTTATAAAACATGAAGGTTAAATTTATATCATATCATGGGGCTTCATCATGCCACATGGTGATCGTAGTTAAGTAACCACTAGAGTGATCTTTTTAGGATGCATCATCAAAATGAGAAATTTTTCATTACATGATAATAAATACGTTTATTGTGAGGCTCTAGATTAGTGATATTCGATTTGTGATAACAAATTTTGAAAACTCCAAAATGTATGCGATGAGATTGACATGCTCTATCGAAATCGACGGCTCAAATGGCGGAGCGATTGATTCTGAAAGGAAGTCAGTATGTTTATGTGAGTAAAGTCTGCGATCTCTCGCGACGGGCCTTGGTACAGGGCATGGTTCGAAGCGAGGAAGAGGCAGGCGGTCGCCTGTTTCTGCAAAGCAGAAATGTTAGCAAAGGAGTAGGCCGCACGTGCACGCGCGAGGGAGCGGCCCTCACGCCTCAGCCGCCGAGATCCCGATCCCGATTTCCGACCGTCCGGTAACCGTCCGGACCAAGCCCAAATCGTCGACGGCGCGTACTGTTCCACGCGCGCCTCAAGGAGATGTCAGCAACTGTAGGAACCCAGCAGGGTCGAAGCCTACCGGGGCCAAGGGTCTGATTCTGAAAGGAAGACTTGGCCCTGGTACGAAAGGCAACGAAGGAACAGGAGTGGGTTCTTAGTCAGTAAAAGTCTGACACTGATCTCTCGCTCCGCCCAAGAGCGGGGGATCTCATAAGATGATTTCCCTACCGAAAAAAAAATGGCGGAGTGATTGAGCGATTGGCTGTTGTGCTACGTATCGCAGGTTCGATTCGAACAAATATCTGTATGGCCTACAGATAGGTTTTCCGGGTCTGGGTGTCTTGCCTGAGTGAGTTTACATGTTTTTAAACGCACGATACAGCAGTATTTCCTAATGTGGGACAATGTTTTATGAAAAAAATGTTACGTGGACATAGGCCACCTAACGTTAACGTAACTTTTGAGCGTTGAGATGACGTCAGTACAAAGGAATCGGAGGCGTGGCCTACTCGAGGCATTCGACGCGAACGAAACGATCGTAACTTGGCTAGGGGGGCTGCTCTTTGATTTACAGATTGATAAAGCATGACCTAAACTGCATAATAATATGCCGAGTCAAGAAGCATGAAATTTATTTCAAACAACATTAAAAGTAGGACTTTTGAAAATACCTCTACTGAAGGGAATGTAGAGAACGAAAGTAGTAATGGAAGTTCGTTATTTTTGCCTATGGGAAATCCCATCGGTTTTTTTAAATTATAATTTTAATTATAGTTGACCGTGGTATAAAAAATTATCATCTCTCGTCAAATCGTGTGATCTGTACTAGTCTTGAGTTGAGCAACACGAATATTGACAAAAATGGTTGCACTATCTGGACTGGTCCACTCAAATCTATGTAGTTTTTTCTTCAAAAGAATCAAACAGTAATCTATATCACATGGTTCTCATATAATTTGACTATTACATGTTTATTATATGAACTTTAACTTTAAAAGGGACTTTGACTTCTGAGTTTGTTTTGGTGTTTCTTCTCGGGGTAGTCAGCTAGGAAACATCAGTATCATCTAGCTTAAATCAAGGAAAAACTGGACGTGTAAAGTTATTATGTAAAACCTACTTGCAAAATAAACATCTATCATTTATCTCACGACAAGTAAATGCAACGACACAACTAGGTATGCACTAAGCTAACCAACGGCAAGAGGACTGGACTATCAGAAGATCAGAACCCTAGTTGTCATAGATTGAGGATCTCATGATGACAAGAAGATATAGCGGCTCTAAGTCAGCCATACAAGACGACCCATGGCTTACCTTGCAGAGTCAGTACATGAAAGTCGAAGGACTTGAGAACGTCGAGTCAAAGTAATATACAAGTAAAAGTAGAAATATCTTTTTATATCACTATCGGAAGGAGTCCTTTAAGTGCCTGTATTTTTGAGGAAAAGACTAGGGAATTTAAGGTTTTTACTAAAACCATCTCGGTGATCATTAATACCCACATGAAATTTCTTCCATGTGCTGATTATGTGTGACTTCTTAAAAGATCAACCCAGAACTACCTCTCTAGGATGCCTGAGAGGTACAGTCAGGGGTCAAAAGTACAGTTCCACCTTACCAATGCTAAAATTTCTTTGTAGAAGAGGGTCAATGGTTCATGACTGATTTAATTGGTAGCATAGAATCTAAAGTATTGAATAAACTAGTTGTGGACTATTGAACTTCTACAACAAAGAAATTTTAGACACTTGAGCATTGGTAGAGTGCAACTGCACTTTTGATCTCTGACTGTACATCTCTGAAGAGATTGTAAAAGGATTCCTCTGAGTACACTCCACTATCTTTCCTGGGATCACTTGAATCTCCACTCTGAAATTCCACAAACTTGAAGGCCCACCTGGCTTAAACTATGTAGGCACAGTTTCTCCATTTTAGGCGATGACGCTGTTGTCTCCTTGACGCCTTCTTCCCTGACTGAGAACAGCCCTCTCACGATCCCACTCAGTGGGCTCCTTCTGGACTATCATGTTATCACAGAAGACGATTTCCCAACAGTTAAGTAGAATTACCTATCAGCGGCGAAGGTCAAGTATAAGATCTTGGATTGCGTTGATCGTCATCATCTTCCTGCCCTTGTCCTGTTTTATTTGGGGTCGGCGCAACACGTTCTTTTCTTCCATTCTGTCCTGTCACTCGTCACGCTATCACTAACTCGCCCTTTTCTTTCATATCACTTCTCACACTCCATCCATATTTTCTTTGGCCTCGCTCTCCATACATCCACATGTAAGCTCATAACTCTTTTAGCAACATGAGTTTCATCCCTCCTCTTCACATGACTATACGTATCGTATCCATACGTTTGTCTTGCAAACGATTCCCTTTCAACTTTTCAGTCACTGGCGCCACTTTCAAACTTCCTCTAATATACTAATTTCTCACTTTATCTATTCTCGTCACACCACACATCCATCTTAACATTCTCATCTCCGCTACGTGCAATCTTTTTTTATCCGTCTTTTTCACAGCCCAACATTCTGATCCATATAGTATGACAGGCCTTATCACGGACTTATAAATTTTACCCTTGGATTGCGTTGATGTGACTATTTATCGACGACGATTTTTTTTAAAATGGGTATGGTATATTAAGCATGAGTTTGAACACTATCTCATCTGACGATACCTAAGCAATTTTTCATGGTCCTCGATGGGGCATGCTAACCGACATCTATAGATCTCGAATTTTCACTCGATTTTTAGCCTAGTATAATACAGTTTACGGGAATCCGATGGATGCGAGACGCACAGGACCAGTCGTTATGGCGACACTTGGGGGAGGCCTATGTCCAACAGTGGATGTCTTTCGGCTGAAATGATGATTATGATGATAATACAGGTTTACAAAGTACATCGGGGTTCATTTTTTCGGTGGGAAATCATCAAACATCCCCTCCAGCTGTGAGTGGAGTGAGAGGGATTGTCAGATTTTTACTGACTAAAACCCACCTGTATTCCTTCAGTTACCCTTTCCCAACATCAGGGACCCTTCAAGTCAATTAAACACCTATTATTTCATTGGATACTCGTTTGCGTATCAGTAAAATCACATCTTCATACTCACACATGTAAGAGGTATTTCAATATGTTCAATGGTTTTATAACGCAGGTACAAGATACATTAAAAGTATCGTGACCCCAATTCCAGAGATTTGGCAAAGTGATTGATCTGCACTCAACGATTGACGCATTCGCATGACTATTTTAAGACTAAATGGAGTAAAGAGTGAATTGAAAATAATGTAGGTAAGTGAGACAAGCCAAACTTTTTAAGATTTCATACACTGTGAATGACGTGGAAAAGATTGCAACTAGAGCAGATATATTTGAGACGATTTTTTCTATTGTGGATAGAAAAAATCGTCTCAAATATCCGATCAGTAGGTACAATGAAGTGTGACGGAGGTGTCTTTTGTCATCCTGTCACGCAAACAATAAAAAAACTCGGCAAGTGCGAGTTGGACTCGCGCACTGAGGGTTCCGTACAAACTTACCTATCAAAACAGTTCGATTCCCGAATTGAATTACGAAGATTTTTCCGACTTGCAAATTTTTTTTTGTGACGTAAATATGTTAGGCACCGGAACTCTATAATAAATTAATGTAATCGAACAGTGTTTGAGATTATTAGAATTTTTATGAGATGCACTCTGGCTATAAGGTATTTGAGTTTGGCTGAGGAGTGCTTTTTAGTAGTGGTACCATTACTAAAAAGTGTAAAATAAAAATCTTTTCACAAAAAAATACAACCGACTTCAATATAAAAAAAAAACACTCAAAAGAGCAAAATAACTTTAATTTCGGAAGTCGGTGTTAAATAACGAAGATACAAAACTATTATAGAAACAGTTGTATTTTTTTGTGAAAAGTTTTTTTGTAGTAACAATAAACGTTTTCCAGACTCTTTCTTAGAGCTTTGTCTCATTAACAGTGCCGTATTTAGGGCAGTGCCAACGGTGCCTAGGCACAGGGTGCAGAAATGATCAAACCAGGATCAAGTTTTGTATCATACTTGGTAGTTAATAGATGCAATACCTTTTATTTATCTTGTAAGTATTGTAGACGCAACCTATCATGAGTGCTGATTTCTTGGGTGCTCAGGGCTCCAGCTCCACAAGAGATAAATAGTGCGTGGTGATGGAGGGTGATTTATTGAAGTTCGCACTGGGAGTATAAAAGGATAAATGAAAGAGTGGGAGATGAAATCTTCTAGGTGAACATGGAAATCAAAACAAATTATATCAACAAATTATTATGTAGCGCTCTTTGACGTTAACACAAGAAGTTGGTTATTAAATGAAATCAAAAATAAATCCAGTACACGTGTGTAATTGCTTCACCAGAGTATTCTGATGGAACAAGCAAAATCAGCTCTAAAAATATACTCGTAAAGTTGAAATTGCGATGAAATGACAATAAATTTCCTTCCGTTGACGGCTTTTATCAAAAGAAAATCACATAGAAGCACCACATGTCGAATTTGTTGGCAGATTAAGGCAAAATAGATTGGAATTTACCTGTTTGATATTGAGGTAAAACAAATATAGAATGCTGTCATATAAAGACATCAAATGTTGGCTTTTTTATCAAAAGAACCGAATAGATTTGTTGACAAGGCTTGAGTAAAAATACTTTGTAAATAAATAGGTACAAAAGTTTTATTTTGCACATCTACTACAGTGTAGTCAATTTTAACCCAAAGGTTGACTGAGAGAGAATGTCTTGTCCACATAGGTACCACTTTTTTTTCGGCGGGAAAATCATCCAATGACATCTCCCGCTCTTGGGCGGAGCGAAAGATGTGTCAGACTTTTACTGACTACAGTTCATAAAGTTTAAATAAACAAAAGTTCAATAATCTAGACTGTAATAAAATAATAAACTGCGAACATGTTACTTGCTAAATTGCGAGAAAGAGTGAATAAAAGCTCTAAGGGGTAGGCTCCCATGATATTTTAAAATCATCATGATTTCGGTGAGAGCAATAACATAGACAAAGCTATTGCAAGACGCTCTAACCCTTTCTGAATTCGAAACTATGATGATTTTCAGATCATGACAGATGGACTGCTTTCTTTTAGCACTCAGGTCCATAAAATATTATTATCACTAAAATTGCCTTCATTTTGGTAATGTTTTAAGTAAGAAAGTTGGTTTTTGAAGTACAAAAAGACGTATAAGCTGGCCTTATTTTGGACTCAAAACTTATAGTAAGTACAACCACGAAAGAACTCTTAACACTTATCCGCAGAAAATAAAAACACAATCGAATAAATAAAAATAAAGTACAAACCAAATTAATTATTTATGCAACCATCACACACTTAACTGTTCTGCAAACTAAGCCAAATCGTGAACTAAAACACGCCTAAATTATTATTGTTTAAAAGTACACAAAAAAAAAAATGCTCAGAAATTCGGCAGCGCGTAACTTCGTTCAGAATCCGCGTGCACGCGGCCCGGCTCCGTTCTCTTGTTACTAAAATCTTGGAGCATCAGCTGTTCACATCGATACCGATGGCGTCGTCTCGTCTCCCAATCTGACCTCGATGTCTGGAAGCCTAGTTTCAGTAGCAGAGGAATTACATGGCGCAGCTAATGTTACGTAAGAATAAGTCGATTTGAAAATGGAAGACTGATCCGATTGTGTTTTGTTTAAAATAGGCCGTTGCAAGATCTAAGCACCAATTTAAGACCGGTCATTGAGGGTCTATTACCAGAAAAAAGTTGAGACAAGTGAATGAATATTAGCATTTTAAGATGTATTTAATAGACATAGAATAACATATAAATTTGACATGAAAATAACAAAACAAACTTGTAGAGCGTCTTTTGAAGTTATTGACAGGCATCTAAATTAAACCAAATTGCTGGTATTAATGCAGCCAAAGACAAACAAAGTATCTGGGAAAATAGTGCTTGAATTAAATTTGTATTTGAATACATTTTAGTGTGTATGTGAAAGGCTATTAGCACCTCATAAATATACTATTTTAACGCTCCGTCAATAGATAGATGCAGTTTTTTAATATGTATGGCCGTATCTGGGTAACGTTAGTCTTGTTTTAGAGTTTTTTTAAAGCACTTGTTATTTAATGAGTTAACTGTACTAAGTATGTAGCTGATTTTTATTTGGACCAATTACCTAGATATGTAGGTACTTTTAGGTCTTACTTTGGTTGTCTGCGAAAAATCGCTTTTATTGATAAGACTGGCCATTGTGACACCCTATTAATTTTAAGTTCCTATTGTTATTTCATTTTTGGTGTACAACAAAGAGTATTTATCTATCTATGTGACTTTTATTTATTCCTCAGAAAATATTATTAGGTACAATAACAGAAGTCGATTTCCATAATTTGAAATATTATCGTTTCTTGAGCGCTACGTGACGATTTCATGGAACTCGACAGTGGAGGCGCCTGTCGGTCTACAGAGTTCGTATTTATCCTTCAATAAATATTGCTCAACTAACTTTCATTCTTCATATTTGCTACCGGGAAATCGTAATGCCGGATAATTTATTGTAACAAGTAATTTTATGAGCTTCAATAGTTAGTGTTAATTTGTTAATTTATCTGTTCACTGTACGTGAATAAGTGTACTTTTGCTCTCAAAATAGAGATGTACTTCAATATCTTTATCTCATTCCTATATAAAAGTCAGATGAGCTTAACTTTTGTTATTGTTGACACAATAGAAAAATGTTACCATGACAAAGAAAAGCTTTTGATATCAAGCGAAATCTTTAGACATTATTATAAGTGCAGGATTAAGGCTTATCTCTAGGTAACAGTAGTAGTTTAGTTTAGGGAGAATAATTCTCTTGAAACACTCTATTCTAAACTAAGTACAGCCAAATGTCGAGGTTTAATTTAATAAATGTTTGATATTCATATATGAAAAAGGTTATGTGGTTTGTATGGAACTTTTTGTCTGTGAAACATTAAGGATTTTTGAAAGTATTGTGAGTAAGAATGATCCGTAGTTAAGGAGAACTAGGAAAGTACCTTTTTTTCTTTTCGGTGGGAAAATCATCTAATGACATCCCCCGCTCTTGGGCGGAACGGGAGATAGTGTCAGACTTTTGCTGACTAAAAACCATCGTTCGTTTGCCATCGTTCCAGGGCCCCGGGGTTCTCTTTCGCATCACCCATGGCCCCAGTAGGCTTCGACCCTGCTGAGCCTCTACGGTTTTGCTGACATCTCCTTGGGGCGCGCGTGGAACACTACGCGCCGTCGACAATTTGGGCTCGGTCCGGACGGTTACCGGACGGTCGGACGGCGAGCTACCCATTGCTCGCCGTCCGCAAGCCAGCGCCTACGGTGGCTGGAAATCGGGATCGGAATCCCGGCGGCTGGGGCGTCAGGGCCGTTCTCTCGCGCGTGCGGCTTCCTCCTTTGCTAGCATTACTGCTTCGCAGAAGGAAGCGACCACCTGCCACTCCTCCTCACTTCGGACCATGGCCTGTACCAAGGCCCGGCGCGAGAGATCGCTGCCACGAGGACACGGTGGTACTCTGCCCTTAGCACACCTCTACCGTGTGCTCCACCGTGTCCTCCGGGCGGTCCACGCAATGGTGACACCAAGGCGTTTCTTCCGCACGAATCCGGTGCAGGAACACTAGGAAACTTAACTTGAAGAGACAAAATAACACCAGACTAGGTGAGAAATAACAAGCAGACAAAATAACACCAGACTAGGTGAGAAATAACAAGGAGACAAAATAATACCTGACTTGAAGATAACTAATAGAGAGACGAAAGAACATCTAACTTAGAGAGAGCTAATAGAGAGACAAAATAACATTTGACTAGGAGATAATACATAAAGAGAAAAAGTCACAAATATAAATGCAAAATAAAACCAGAATAAAAATAACGCCTGAATCAGAGAGAACTAGTAAAGATACAAAATAACATCTGAGTTGGAGAGTTAATAAAGAGACAAAATATAATAACAACTGATTTGAAAGTAATCAATTAAGAGAAATAATCACAAATACCTATATAAATGCAAAAATGAGGATAAAAATATAGCCTATATCAGATAGAACTAGTAAAGAGACAAAATAATATTTTAGTTGGAGAGGTCTTAGAGAGACAAAATATAATAACATCTGATTTGAAAAGAATTAATAAAGAGAAGAACATCACAATATATAAACGCAAAATAAAATATGGATATAGATAAAGAAAGTAATAACACAGGAAAAAGCTTAACTTGTAAATAATTGTCATTTTCAAGTAGAGCTTTGAAGCTTGGTCCAATATGTTTTCATAAAGAGTGATGTGCCCAAAGGCTTTATTCAAATAATTCACGAACAACAAGATATTATAATATACAAGTAAGGCAAAAAAGGTAAGAAATATAGACCTTTGACAGGCCTGTTGATCTAGTAGTCACTGGCTCTGATTGCTATGCCGGAGTTCGTCGGTTAGATTCCTACACAGGACAAATATTTGTATGATTTGTTCTGTGTCTGTGTGTTTTTTTTATTTTTTTTTATTTAGAAATATAACATAATACGAGTAGTTTATCAGTTTTCTAGTACTCATACCACAAGCTCTGCCTAGTTTGGGTTAGATGGCGTTGTGTGGGAGTTGTTGAATATAATATTATTATTAGTTTCCTTTACTGGATTTCTAGAATATAATATAATAAAATGACACGAAATTAAATCTATGAAGTAGGTATCTATTACCTTATAGATCCCAGTTGTTCTGTCAAGTTGTCAAGTAAATATATCGCTCAATATGGCTGCTATGTTTTCAGAATCTATATCACTCAAATGTCTTGTTATCCGTATTGTTTCTACGTTACCTTATTAGTAGCGTAGGAGCAGTACAGCAAAGTTCTGTATAGGTTACTATAGAGCTTTGTTTTTAATCAAAATATTGAGAAAAGCTGTTGTTATTAAATACAAATAGAAATATTAATATTGTTTTCATCCTATTCTAGTATGATTATTAGATGATAAGTAATCCTTCATTGATCATCATTTGTTTATTAGTCTGCATTGAATGCAGTATGGTTATCATTTAAAATTGTGA
This sequence comes from Mythimna impura, assembly GCA_905147345.3. Taxonomy (NCBI): domain Eukaryota; kingdom Metazoa; phylum Arthropoda; class Insecta; order Lepidoptera; family Noctuidae; genus Mythimna; species Mythimna impura. The sequence goes on along the minus strand of LR990357.1, from coordinate 11,169,962 downwards.
TGATTAATTTTAAATTCATTTTTTCATCGGGTATCGTGAGGTGCCTATGGTTAAGGCACCCGCTTTTATGCCTCATGCATGACATGAGGTAGCGTTCGAAACCGGGCAAGTACTAGTTTATATCAATAAAAAAAAAAGTACTGATGTGATTTTTTAATTCCTATTTACTTTTCTAAGAGTTTATCTAGGACATTACTCACACCCCGTAACTTGGAAAGCACATAAAGCCGTTGGTCCCGTTTGTCATTCATAGATATTCGACAGTTATTACTGGTAGTCAGACGCGAGAAAGTCTGACCATCAGTCTATCGAATGAGTATCGTGTTGCCCAGTAACTGGGGTATGGAGGTCTAATAGGCAGTCGCTCTATGTAAAACACGAGTATTCAGCCGCATCCCTCTAAACTGGAAGGCGACCCCAAGCTAGTTAGAAAAACACTAGGCAGATGATAGCATCAACAGTCTCATCAACTTTTAAATCTACCAGTAGCGCCATCTGTCGTCTACAAAGTTCCTCTTTCAAACCATTTTTTTTTAAAGATTTTTTTTTATTAGTATTGAAAATAAACGTCGAGTATTCTATACGAATTATATAATTATTAAAATGCTTTAAAATTAATAAAACCTCAATCAAACTTGAATTCTAGACAAGCATTAACTCTCGCATATAAATCTTCTAAGAGGAAATTCGCAAATATTAGTGGTGTAACTTTGGTTTATTGTTATTTTTCTCGTGTTCTCCGCACTACGGCGACTAGTCAATAGTCCAGGCGCCTCTCAGTCTGCAGAACTGACCCAGTTATCTCGGAATACCGCAGTGAGCCGACTACCCGCTAAACGGCATTTTTACGTCGCCCCTAGAGTACGTTCATGTTTATTTATCTACCACAAATTAAAAGTTTCAAAGTGAGATACTGTTTTTTTGCCATAAAACGCTAGTAACGTAGGTTAACGTTGGAAAGTTTTATTTGTTTCAAATTTAGTTTCTGACTGATGTAGATGTGTTAAACATGTGCTAACTTTTATTGTTCTTGGAAAGCGACTAAAATATTTTTCGGTATTTTTTTTGTTTTGTTTACTTCAAAGTTCACAAACTTTTCCTAGCCTCGGCTAGGACGCACGTGACTTAACTTTAATAAAGGTACCTAATTAGGTATGAGAGAATGAAATAAACAACATGGAAATCTCCACGACGACCCCTTAACACCTGGAACTAAGAACTATTTTAAGGACCAATCGATAGAAAGTCCAATTCAAACAGGCTATTCAATACTTCTGTTTTATTTAGAAATTTGAGGACAGTTTCGCAACCTTTCAAATCATAATATTTTGCAAAAATGAATGACCTCAGCCTTCAATACCTTAATTTGGAACTTGTTTTACAACCAACTTTAACAACTGACATAAACTTTAAAGGTAATTAACACTTGACAGTAACAAAATTAAAACTTCGCAGCCATTATTAAGTCCAAAATTCGAATACTGGCTTACATAAACGCGGCTAATTAATGCACTCCTAATTTGAAATTCAAAATACGTTCATAACTGTCATTTCATTTCGCTCGAGTCACGTGACCGTCATGGCGGATCGCACCGGCGTGTCACGCGCATTCGGTTAACGTCACTTCACGTCACTCTCACGTCAATATGACACGTGTGCCATGACACTATAACTATGTTTATTACGTGCGCGCCCCGCAGCCGACCGATCTAGACTGAGATGTAATCCACTTCTCTCGCTATACACTTGCCAAAATATACGCGAAGGATAAAAACGCCATTGTATCACAAACTACGGTACATTAAATTAGGACGAAGTTCGAACGAGGATGGACTTGTTAAGGTAACAAGTTTTGGTGCGTTGTCTCTATTTCTGTCCGAATAAGTACCTAGTTGGGCTGATTATGTGCCAAACTACCGAAGATGCGGCTGTGGTCTGTCCGATAATGGAATAAACTATCTTTAGGTGGAGAAGCACCTTATACTTTTGCGTAACTCTGTTGTGTAAACAAACTGCTTTGAGATAACATTTTCTTGTGATAAGTTAGGGTTGGTTCTTCGAACAGAGCTTCATAAACTTCTGTTTTCTGAATACTGACATTTCCTCGTAGTTAAATTAGAATTGATTTATTCAGAACTATAGAATTTCTTTATAAACGCTTAAATTTGTTTGTTTATTGTGGTATTTCTCGTTAAGTTATCAATGCTTTTCGATTTTAGGGCTCAGAAGGAAAATAACAGAAGCCTTATAGGATCACTTTGTTGTCCGTCTGTCTGTCTGTCTGTCTGCGAATACTCTTTATCTCGGAAAAGCGTGGAGGTATCGAGTTGAAATTAAAACCATATACTCAAGTCTGCGGTCTCTTGAAGTTGTGAAAAAATCAAACCTCTGAGTAACGATAAAAAAAGATACGGCCGTTTATGTCGCAAAAAAAGTATATTGCGACACCCTTAAGGGAATCAAAATTCATAGGGAACCGTTATTCTCGTTGACCTAGAATCCTGAAATTTGGCATGAAGCAAGGTCTCATAGCACCAGTATAGGAAAAAATCTGACAACTGTAAATTTATAGTTACGGCACAAAATAAAAACTTTTTATGCGAATCCGAAAAATCTCAAACTCAATTCGGGAATTGAACTGTTTTCATATGTAAGTTTGTACGGAACCCTCAGTGCGCGAGTCCGACTCGCACTTGCCTGGTTTTTTTTTAAATTTAAAGTGGAAAATTATAATGCCCCGCACTGGGTGCAGTAAGCGAGAGTGTAAGATTTTTACTGAATAAAACTTACCTGTGTTCCTCCAGTTGCCTTTTCCGTTCCATGGCTGTGGTGACTCTTTCGATAAATCTCTCAGCTGAATATTTTATTATCTTACTCTGTTTCCAATTATTTCGACAGACTTGCGATTCACACAGACTAAAATCTAAAAGTTATGCCCAAAAGTTATTCGATCTCGTCTAGCTTGGAGTCAGTGTTAGTACAAATCAAGTTGAGATCTAAACCAACCGTCTATAAAGTTTATACTAGAATAGAAAGACTAACTTTTCTAGTTATTGCATTGAGTTATGACTTAACTTTCATACACAGATATGTGAGGCGATGACTTCAATAAAAACTTGTATAAAATTTACTTTCTAGACAAGTTTTATCGCGTGATTTGAGTGGATAATGTTATCATAAGTTACTCTTGAACAACTTTGAATTTGTTCAAGTTTCCTTTCGTGATATTTTTTTTTTAGGTGGGAAAATCATCTAATGACAAATCTCGCTCTTGAGCGGAGTGGGAGATAGTGTCAGACTTTTAGTGACTAAAAACCCACTCCTGTTCCTTCTTTGCCTTCATCCCGGGGCCCCGGGTTTCGCTTTCACACTACCCGTGGCCCCAGTAGGCGCGTGATTTAAGTGGATAATGTTAATTTTGCTAAGTTACTCCTTTGAATTTTTACCTTTCGTGATATTGTAATATTAATTTATAAGAAAATAACGATAATTTACCCGAGATTAGGAAGATTCATTTTGTCGCGGTTACACATGGGTACCTATATATATATATTTATAAATCGTTTGAGATGATCAGATTAATATCTAACTAAATATTATAATATCGATGCGAAGTAGCAAAAAATATCTTCAGTTTTAAAAGTGCCAAAAATATGGCAAAGATCAGAAATTGTAAAAAAATTACTTGTTGTGGAATATGACATTTTTAATAAGTTACACTTTGCAATCTGTCAATATAGTCTGTAACATTTACAAACATACTCGTACCTACTTAAGTTCATTTCGGTATGATATTTTTTTTCAATAGGGTAAGAAATATTTCTTTTCATCAACAAGTATGCCACGCAAAACAAAGAAAAAAAAATCATTACATTCAGGTACTCTGTAAAGGACGATGCAAACCCTGGGCTCACTTTCCGATAGCTATGTGTTTTTAAGCTGAATAAAAGTTACTATTACACTAAGTTCAAATTTTAGTTTTGCCAATAACGAAGCAATGCTATTTATATGTAATATATACTGCATTTCTGTATTTTATACACGTAGCGTGTAGATACTAACCTAAAGTTATAAATTGTGTCGTTGGTTAGGTTTTTCTGCGTGAAAACAGTGAGTGGACTCGCATTCAGCCAGTCTGTGCAGGTGATGCGCATGCGTGGTAGAGGTGATATGCTTGAGACAGAGTAACTATTTTTTTTATCTCGGGTTACCACTGCACTCTGTCTCTTTCCTGCTCTTATAAAAAAACGAGTGAAAAATGAGCTATTTAATCATAAAATACATTATCATTATTTTATTTGTAAAAAAGTAGCATTAATAGTACATTAAGATGTGTGTAATGTTAGTGATTACCGTCGAGGCGGTATTTAGACCCGAGCCGTGGCGAGGGTCTTAAGAGAGCCAAGAACGGTAATCATTAATTACTCACGTGTGTCATACGAAGTTTTTCAATACACTTGTGAAGAAAACAACAGTAAAACTAGTAAAAATTTCTGTGACATGGCGGTAAAAATCTGTTTTCATAAGTAGTACAGGCATATTTTTTTTTTATTTACCCCTAGAGGAAGGCTTAGGTATTTTGATCATACTGCCTAGTCTTACGTTTTCTGTTGTAGTGTTCTTCTGTGTGTTAGTCTTCTTCTTTCTGTGTTTTCTTGCGTGAAAAGTTTTTATGATAATGTCTTTCGTAGTGACAATAGAATACGGATGTAACATTTTCTAATGATTTTGTAGTATTTAATTTTATTTAATTAATACAGCCACAGAATTGGAATAAAAAAAATCACGCCAAAAACCGAGCGCATCTTAAAATGGCGGCCATAGACCACAAAAAAAAAAAACAAATTTTATTTGAATGTACGATTTATTTACTAAATGTTTTTTATTAAATAAATTGTTTGTACAAGTTAAATTTGTCCATTTTTACTTGTAAATTGGATGAAATAAGTAATTATGACACTAATTTATATACTATTGAACGCAATTTTATTCGAATTCAAAATTTGTTTTGCGAACAAAGAGGTTGAACAAAGAGGTTTTAACTACATTATAGCACTAGTGCGTAATGGTAATCAAAATGTCACAGTTTGGTAACGAGTGCCATTATATACCTAAGTGCAGTGCAATAAGAGTCACTTTCTGAGCAAGTGTGTTGAAAAAAATATTCTAAACTGACTAAGATTTGAAACTTGTTGCTATAATAACTTTTATTTAGCTCAACATTACCTGTCCAACGATATTAATATTACACACATAGCAATTAGATGGTGGAACCAGATTTCATAGAAACTCTGGTATCATTCTTTTAAATATTTTAATTGAGAGTTTAAAAGTCATTAGCTAAAAACGAATTTTGCAAAGGGCCAATTAACCAACAACCTTGTAGTTGAATTGGGACATAAGATAGAAATTTGGAGTAGCTGCTTTGGCATGTAATACTCATTATTGTTCGTAATTTTTTCTAAACCACAATTTCACGTCGAACGAAGACACTGAAAATGAAATAAAACAAAACAAAAGAACAAAATAACCTCACAAAAAATTCAAAGCTGCTCCAACGTATTCCAAATTCAACCGTTGAGTTTGAATTTGCACTCGAGCATTTTAAAGGCATCTTCTAGCGTGCCAGCTACAATTTTTTGTGAAACCTTGCAGCTAGTAATGTTTTACCATGTGTATAAAGTAATCTCCCGGCGTCCGGTTAGATGGGATTGAATACACAACGAGGGACGAACCCGAATGATTAAAGTAAACACGTCATCGCCCGCGAAGGACCACGCGCTGATTGTAGCCTGAAATTTTTATAATGTTTGGGTTGGACCTCTTTTTCGCGGTAATGAGAGTAATGTGGGTGTTTGTTTTGGAAGATGTTGGTTTAAGACAGTTTTTTTTTGTGATGTTGGAGTATTTTAAGGGGGTTACGGTTTTTGCACCACCCCAACCTGTGTCACTACTCGCTAGACATCTCTCATTTTGATAGTTTAGTATATTTTGCCAGTAGCTTCGCCCACGAGAAAGTTAAAAAAAAAAAACACTAGGGAACGTACACCCGGTAAAAAACTCCCATGAATTCAAGATGTTCTTTTATCTCTATCTGTATTACTAAAATTCACACAAAATGATTCATCGGTTTAGGCGTGAAAGCGTAACAAACAAACATGTTCGCGTTTACAATTCAGTTTATTTTTAAACTAATAATTTTTCTTCCACATCTTATGACAGCCAGTCGTTTTTTAAGGTCCCGTACCTCAAAAGGATAAAACGGAACCCTTATAGGATCACTTTGTTGTCCGTCCGTCTATCATAATATTCCACAACTATCACACAACGCCGTCTAGTCCCAAGCTAAGCAGAGCTTGTGTTATGGGTACTAGACAACTGATAAACATACTTAAATACATACATATACATATATAAATTACACCCAGACACAGAACAAATGATCGTCCTCATCACACAAACAAGTCTGTCTGTCTGTCAAGACCCTTTATCAGTATCCCGGTATCGAGTTGAAATTAAAACCATATACTAAGGGTACACTTCCACCTTACGCTACACCGTGTCCTCCGAGCGGTCCTCACAATGATGATACCCGGGCGTTTCTTCCGCCTGAATCAAGTGCGGGAACCTCCTGAACTTAAAAACCCAACCAAAGTTCCTTCAGTTGCATTTTCTTCATACGTTATCCCATGGCCCTAGCAGGTATCGGCCCTGGTGCTTTCCTACGGAGCCTATGTCTCAGCTGTGGATAATTATGAACTGAAATGATAGAATATGATCCACTTTCATCCTGTGTCCTTGAAAATGATCGAATCTAGGCTAATATTATCTACATATTCGTTCGCCATTACTTCACACAACGATCTATAACATTGATGAAACGTAAAATTAATAATGTAACAGAAGAACACAACTAGAATTTGTTTGTACCAGTGTTTGCACTCACCTACTCACAGAATGTTGTATACAGATCTTTTTAATCTCACCTTTAAGCGATAAAGGTGAGATCAAACGGATAAGCTCTCTGCTCTTCATGCAGTAACTATTTTGGTCTATTCCGAAAATAACGCATTCAATTTAATCGATCGTGATTCTGACACCGGTCATTGAGAACTATTATTGTGATGTATAGCTGAAGCTTTGTGATTTATCACTGTTAGGGAGTATGTATTTGCATTTGCATGCAGAAGTTTAGCATAGGGACAAGAAGCTAGGTCTCTTCTTGTCTACTACGTATCGAAGTGGACTTGCTTTTAGCTCGTTTAGCTGTGGTAGGGTACCCGGTGTATTTATAATTGGATAATCTGATGACCGTACTGTATCTTCTGAAGAGCACATAGAAGGTGTTGCGATGGCTGGTTAGTTACAGGTGATTAAAAGCGGTAGTAACTATATTGTCGATGGGACGTGTACTTCGTTGCCATTTTTAGGGTTCCGTACCTCTAAAGAAAAAACGGAACCCTTCTTTCTCACTTTGTTGTCCGTCCATCTGTCTGTCTGTCAAGACCCTTTATCTCGGGAACGCGTAGAGGTAGCGAGTTGAAATTAAAACCATATAGTTAAGTCTACGGTCCCTTGATGCTGTGAAAAACATCAAAATTTCTAACTTAACGAAAAAAAGATACGGTCGTTTATATCGCAAAAAATAAACGTATATTTCGACACTCTCAAGGAAGTCAAAATTCATAGGATAGTTACTTATAACCCAGAATCCTGAAATTTAGCATATAGCAAGGTCTTATAGTGCAGATATAGGAATAAATCTGAAAACAGTAAATTTGTTGTTAAGTAACAAAAACATTTTTTTTTGCCATTCGGAAAAATCTTCGAAACTCCATTCAGGAATTGAACTGTTTACAAAATAGGTAGGTTTGTATGGAACCCTCAGTGCGCGAGTCCAACTCGTACTTGCCTAGTTTTTTTTTTTTTCAAAATATCTATCTATTTTCACGTTCTCTTCATGTCTTATTGGACTCGTTAAGACGTAGGTCCCGGCTGTCTTTTTATATCTTTGATAGTCATTTCAGGTAGTAAAAATTCAAAAATCTAACACCGGTCTCGCCGGGATTGGCAGTTACTCCACGAGAACATACATAGTTGCCCTGTGCAATAAGACCGCTTATTGTACACTTATTTTTTTACAAATGTTTGTCCTGTAATAAGTTAAGGTGTGCAATAAAGGGAAAAGCTTGCCTTCTTGGGGCCTTACCATGACATGTTAAAATGTCAAGCGTGGGAGCGAAAAAGAGGGATGGAGCTATGCACTCTATTTAAAAATTACAAATGAAATAAAAAGGAAAGATGTTTTATTCGATAACAGGGTTGGTTCAACAATATTGAGGTTGGCCTCTCCTTTTAAGTGTGAAAATACCTGTGCCAGGAGAGGCCGCTCTCCCTTATCTTGATTACATTTATGTATGTAACTAAATCTATGTGAGCGTGCACGCAATGTGCTCACGTGTGTATGGAAGCGTAAGGTATGGTGTTTGTGCTTGTGTGTGCGACGGTGTGTCAGTGGGTGTGTCTGTCTGTGTGTGCATCTGTGACTGTGTTTCTGTATATGAGTATGCGTGTTTGTGAAAAAATATATGACGAGATATATATCTTTATGTATTAATGTTAATGTTTATTTTTGTTTTATACATATATATGCTTGCATTCATCTATATGTTTTGATACATTTTTATTTACATTTTAATAAATATTTATAAATACATACAAGCGCATACATGACACACAAAAAATTACTACTTAGTAATATGAACAATCATATTCTCAGTTTCTTCATAGTCTTGAGTTTTTAGCCAATCTGTCACCATCCGTTTACATACCGAAGTAGTCTTTGTATATATTTTAAGACTTTTATGTATGGGTGTAAACTCCTTTCCTTTAACAGTTCAGTTTAGATCGTCAAGTGGATCGCATAAAGAATTCGTGATAGGGGCCTCCGGTCTCTTAGTTCTCAGCGTCCGTTCGTAAATGGAAGTGTAGCGACATCTATGGCGTCACATAAGAACTAATCCTGCATCGCACAATCAAAGTTCTCCGCACGATTTGGACATAAATATAGAACAGCCAGAAAGTCATCTATCGGGCAGTTGCCCACCAGACATAACACCCGTCTGGCCGGAGGATCCTCCCTTTTCAAAAAGAGGTATGTGGGACTTTACTCTCTGTTCCGCTTACCTCCAAAGAAGCTATCCCTAAGAACCAACTTGCCATGCAAGCCATATTGTGTTCGGAACATGTGCAAGTTTATTACATTGTTAAGGACACCGGCTAACTTAAGGTGTTTGTAGCGGAGTTAGCAAACTAGAACAAGTTGCTAGTTATAGTGGAGGGTAGTGGGTAGTTGATTACTCGTTTCTACGAGCGAGGATGGGTTGTGTTTTAATCAGAATTATATTACGGTGTAACTGTTTTAGTTAGACTTTCATAATGTGTAGGAAATTCTATTCTGTTTTCTGTAATATTTTTGTGATGAATTTATCTACACTAATATTATAAAGAGGTAAACTTTGATTTTTTTATTTTTTTATTTGTAGGAGCTTAATCTCTGAAAGTACTGGTCTGATTGCTAAAATTTTTGAGTGACATAGGCTATATTTCATGTACGCAGGCGAAGCTGCGGAAAAAAGCTGGTATGTTTTAAAGTGGACTCTGTCAAAATTATTGAGTTATTGATAGCTGTCATACTTTTTTTCCTTATGGAAAAGTTGGTAAATAAAAAACAGTCGACAGCGATGCGGAGGAGTTTTATGACGCCATATTTTAGCTAGTAGTTTTTTAATTTAGATTCAGAGAGAGAATTAGTTAAGTGTTTTTATTGAAATATACTGATAATTAAGTACTTAATCGTCTAACTAAACAAGACATTTGTAAAAAACTAAATTCTTTTTATACTTGACACTCACTAAATGCTTAAACTATTTGAAGCCAATGAAGAAAAGTCGGTGAAAATGTGAATCAGTAAAATCTGCAGCTTTTAGTAAAACTTTTTATCGTAGACGGAAAAATCTGAAAAATTGCTACAACCGACAGCTGCCTTGCGGCATTAGTACGATTTACCACGGCTCAGAAATTTTTCCAATAAGAATCCTGAAGCATCTGAAAAATAATTTTAAAATCATATTTGAAAAAAAGTAAAAGATGAGATGAAAAAAAGGGAAAGAGAACACAGGCTTATTTTCGGGACAACATATATCCCTAGACATTTTCAGATCAGTTTCGAACAAAAATAACAATAAATATGAAATATTGTTACCCTATATCTCCATGGATATAAAATTTTATATACCTATTGAGATTTTCACGTAACTTTCAGTATTTCGTATATTATTATGGCTACGGATTTTGATATGTTATAAAGCAGTGCCTACGGTGGAGCATACTTTGGAAGTCTGCCCCGCTTGGCTGACCACATTCACAAGGACATGGCGGGTCGTGACCTCGTGGAGGCGATGAGTGGCAACGACCACTCGAATCTGACTTTGATTTAGGCCATGGTCCGGAGTGAGGGAATGGAAAATCTTCAACCTCAGCTGCCACCGCAGGAGACTCCTCGAGTGCCGGTAATTGCAGGGCGATTCCTGGCCACCATAGGTGAGAGCTTACGGATGAAAAGCAAAGGGGTATATCTGGTCGTCCGGTAAAGACCAAACTTGAGTTGATAGCGCATAGTGTTCCAAGAGACCCCCTCAAAGAGAAGTCAACAAGACTGACGGGGCCGATGGGTGCTAGGGCTGTGGGAATGTTTGAAAGAGTGGCCCAGGAACGCAATGAGCGATTGAAGGAACACAGGTGAGATATAGTCAGTAAAAGTCTGATACGCCGTCATGCTCCACCCTAGAGCGAAAGAGGTTATGTGGTGAATTTAGTGCTCAAAAACAAAAAAAACAACTGTGTCTACGTGATTACTCTACGACTAAACTACGAATATATACAACCGGCTACGAATTATTATGAGACACGTGCAAAATTGTCGGCAATTACTCCACGTGCTAAGAAACTTGCTTTTATGTATAAGTTGTTTTATAAAATCCTTGTTTGAAGTTGTTGCAGTATACAAAACCATCTAAAATACATAATTATAGTATATCTATCTGTCTGTATAAAAATCTCGTGTCACAGTATTTGTTATAAAACTCCTCCGAAACAGCTTGACTGATATTTATCAAATTATTTGTTCATATTTGGTATGTCTGAAAGTAGATCGTAGGCTGTTTTTTACCCACCTACCACCACCCCCCATATTTTCTTTGATAATTTATAAGGCAGAACAACATTTGCCAAGTCAGCATAGTTTTATATTATAGGAAAGAGTGACACATGACGTAGGGATTTAAAAAAAATTAAAGTTAACATAGCATTATAAATTTTTCTACTAGGCGCTATGACAAATCAAATGCAAACTATAATTTTGCTTTCTTGACGTGAATAAAGCTAGTGGACCAGATGGTATACCAGCGATTGTTCTCAAGGCTTGTGCGCCGGAGTTGTCTCCTGTATTGACGCGTTTGTATCGCCTCTCATTTGGGACTGGTATAGTGCCCAAGTCCTGGAAGCTTGCCAACGTGCAACCCGTGCCCAAAAAGGGCAGTCGTACCGATCCTACCAACTATCGGCCGATTTCAATAACCTCCATACTCTGCAAGATTATGGAGCGTGTATTGAACTCGCGCCTCTTGGCATACCTGGAAGGTAACGATCTCCTCAGTGACCGACAGTACGGGTTTCGCCGCAATCGATCTACTGGGGACTAACTAGTTTATGCCACCCACTTGTGGTGCGAGACCCTCGAGAGGAATGGGGAAGCGATTGCTGTTTCCTTAGACGTCTCGAAGGCCTTCGACAGGGTATGGCACGCTGGTCTATTGAGTAAGCTTTCAGCGTACGGCATTTCCCCTGGTCTGATTAACTGGGTAAAAGACTTCCTGAGTGAACGTTCTCTCCGAGTTGTTATCGATGGATGCTCATCAGAACCCATGACGACTAATGCCGGAGTTCCTCAGGGGTCTGTTCTCTCTGCAACTCTCTTCCTGCTGCATATCAACGATCTGCTGATGCCCGATATCTATGGGTATGCAGATGATAGCACAGTTGTAGAGAGATACCTGCCAGGTGCTCGAGCTAGTAAGGAGCTAATCCGGTCCGAAAGAGAGGCTATGGTAGAGCGTACGAATGTCTCACTTCAGGCAGTCTGCAAGTGGGGTGAAGCCAATCTGGTGGGATTCAACGCCGCCAAAACACAAGCGTGTCTATTCACCGCTAAAACGAGCCCGTTCACCTTGGCTCCTGTTTTTCAGAATGTATCCCTGGAGTACACTGACTGCCTTCAGCTCTTGGGAGTTGAAATTTCCTCAGACCTTAACTTTGGGCGGTTCATTGAGTCCAAAGCCAAGGTAGCTGCTAGGAAACTCGGCGTACTTGCAAAGGTCCGGCGGTACTTCACACCAGGACAGCTTCTAATGTTATACAAAGCACAGGTCCGTTCGTGTGTGGAGTACTGCAGCCACATAAGGGCTGGTGCTGCAAAATGCCACCTGGCAGCTTTGGACTCGGTGGAAAGGCGTGCAAAGAGGCTAATTGGTGATCCAGATCTGGTTAATTCCAATCTACAAAGTCTTGAGCACAGGCGTAGGGTAGCCAGCCTTTCGGTGTTTTACAGGATGCATTTTGGAGAGTGTGCGCAGGAATTGCATGACTTGATTCCACCATCTCATTTCTACCATCGGACAAGCCGACGAACGGCGAGTATCCACCCTTACGTTGTTGAAACCTCTACGGTCCGGACCAAGCGTTTCGCCTCGTCGTTTATACCGCGTACTTCGAGGGACTGGAATAATTTGCCTGCTGCGGTTTTCCCGTCCGATTATAATTTGGGTCTCTTCAAGGCTAGAGTGAATAGGCTCTTAATAAATTAGTGCGCCTCACCATCTACGATTGCATTACTACTTGCCATCAGGTGGGATCGCAGACAAGCACTAGTTTATATCAATTAAAAAAAAAATATATAATTTTGCTGTTAAATATTAAATAGGTACATTTATTTTTTATTAAAAACTATTTAGTTAAATTGAATAAAGTAAAATTAAATAGATAAACAGACTTGTTTTTGAGATATAACATGCGTCTCTGTGTTTAATGTCCCTGGGCAATTTTTTAAAAAAATATGTATTCACAATGCAAATCAAACGCCATTCATTCCTGTATAAAAAAAATGACAACGTTATCAAAAACGCTAAATAGCTTAACAATCACGTCTAACAAATACCTGCTTAGATATAATAAGAGCATTCCGAACATATTTGCTCGCCAGCATTGATATTGAGGCTAAAAACGATTGACGATACAAAGCAAACATCGCACTCTCCCTTGAAATGTTACAGGCGAGCTTTAACCGTTGACCATGGAGGAGCTAGTAAATGGAGTGTTATGTTGGATGTCAAGCGATGGGCATTTGTATAGCAATTACTCAATAGTATGGCGTATTTTATTGTTTGTGATAAAGTTGCGGGTGAAAATTACGCTTTTATGTAAAAACAATGCAAACGAGAGAAAATTCTTATTCTCATTCGTTTGCAAAGAAGGTTAAGGTGTAAATATAATATAATGCAATATAATATTCCACAAATTTACATTACACCATCTAGTCCCAAACTAAGCAGAGATTATGCTATGAGTACTAGACAACTGATAAACATACATACTTATATATTTCTAAATACATATATTACAGATAAATAACACCCAGACATAGAAGAAATGACCGTGCTCGTCACACAAACAATTTTTTAGACGACACGACCTTCGGCACAGCAGTCAGGGCCACTAACCACCAGATCAACCGGCCAGTCAAAATATGACAATCAAAATTGGTCTTTAATAAATATATCTATAATTACACTAACATTATAAAGGCTATGTAAGTGTATATGTTTGTTACTTATTCGTGCTTGAACGGCTGAATGGATTTGAGTGGAATTTTGCACACGAGTAGATACGTTTTTTTTATCCCAGAAGGAAAGGAATACCTTTGGGGCGATTTTTACTTTCATGCAGGCGAAGCCACTGGCAACAGCTTGTATTATATTATGGTAACACCTTTTTTCATATAATGGCTTACTTCAATATGATCACAGATCACATTAATCTTGTTAGTGCAACTATATAAATCTAGACCACCTTTAAGATTTATATTGCTGTAAGTTTAAATAGTTTCATATATGTATATGAGTTTTTCATTTACTATTTCTTCCGCAACACTCTACTCAACACGTCAACAGTTCTTTACAAGTCAACAAATATATTTTTTCAGTCAAAATAAAGAAAACTCAACCTTAACACCTTAAGTTAAAGTGCTAATTCGAGCCACAACTGATTTGAGAACTGCATTCAGTACGTCTGCATGTGTAGTCGATATGTACTGTTGTATTGAGTGCGTCTGAGTGCTGGGGTTGTAGTTCTGTGTGCGAGGTGCGGGTGTAGACTTACGGCTGAGGAAAAGAAATTGCGATTGTATGAGATATTTAAAAGTTTAAAAGATATGATGATAGATATGATGAGAGAGGTGTTTATAACTGCGATTAATGTTATCTAAAAATTTTTAATAAATATTCTATTTAACATATAAGTTTAAGAATAATCAATATCTACTTATAACCGGGCAAAAAAATTGTTTAAAACTTAAGAACATTTGTTCATGGCTTATTGAAGAACTAAATACATCTACAGAATAGAATAAAATAGAATAAACTTTATACAAACGTACACCAAAATAGTAACAAAATTTCTACACCAACTTAAATATATTGGTACAATGGCGGTCTTATCGCTGACAGCGATATCTACCAGACAACCTTAGGATGGACTATAAGAACACTGTGAACTATAAGTAAATAGCTACTTTAGATATTTCCCCCCTCCTATTTATCTCTAAAACTCTCTCATAAATAAATGGTCAATTTATTAAATTATGAAAAAATAGTTTTGAGTCTCGCAAAACGCATTTTCATATAACATCTCTCGCGGCATAGTTAGAATTTTTTTTTACTACTTTTACCTATTGCTCCATAAGAGTGCCCCGTATTCAAAATATATTCATATACGCACAAATTAATATTGTGTGAACCAAATTTGACCTGAATCTATCCTGTGAGTTCGGAACACACATGCAAATGTGACAGATGCAAAGATTATAGACTAATGATTCGTGGATCCTACAAAGATTCCCTTTTATTCAGACTTACAAAACCTTAATTAATTAAATGGTGTGCGACTAATCGCACGTCTACACAGCCGTGCCGAGGGAACTCTCGGCTTTCGTTTGAAAGATACGCTGGAGTATCGAATGTTTGATTCAAACCGGAGCCGGTGTTATAACGAAGTGCGGAAACCCACTCGTGTGGTGTTAAAAGGTTTCCTGAAACACCCACAACACATGATTGGTTGCCCTTGGCTACCGATAGGGGAGGATTTTATTTTGAGTGTATTTTATAAAGGAGTTTTATTTATTGCTAGATAAAACGCACCTTATAAATATTTTTTAAAATACTATGCGCTGACCTTGGTCTACGCTTGTGTAAAAATAGGAAAATAGTATTAGATACCTATTCATGATTTTTATTTCGACACTTAATGCAAAGTGGAAATCACAAGACCGATTGTTGTGGCCACAATGGCGGAAGCCTATACCTAGCAGTGGACGTCTTTCTACTGAAATTATGATGACAATCTGAACCTTACCTTCATTAAATAATACCAAGGATTTTTCGTGAATGAGCTTTTTCTTGACAATCGATTTGCCGTTTACGCTCACCGCCACAAATACATAAGGAAATCAAGAGGTGGAACCACTGTGGCCTCAGTACTGCAGACACTAAAGTATAGATGTCGCTACTAGATACAGATCGACAATACCTAAAATGAATCACTAACATTGTTTTGAATGCCTGCTATACTTTCTATTCAAGGCGTACTTCCCATGAGCTTAATCACCACGCTTGCTTCAGTGCGGATTGGCGATTTCAGACCAAAGTCCAGGTTTCCTCACGATGTTTTCCTTCACCGTCAAGTCAGTGGTGTCTAGGGTACTAGCCTCGTAGAAAAGCACGTATGACTTTAGAAAAGTCACATTGGTGCTCGCTGGGTTTGAACTCGCTCCTCGGGGCGTAAGAAGCGGTTCATATAAAGAACGGGCCACCACGACTTAGAACGGACCACCACGACTTAGAACGGGCCACCACGACTTAAGAACGGGCCACCACGACTTGGAGGAGCAGTGGTGGCCGAGTGGTATTGGCCCCGACTTAGGAGTTGTAGGTCGCGGGTTCAAACCCAGCCAGGCGCATTACTTTGTGTAATTTATTTCATCACCACTGCTCTCAAAACGGTGAAGGAAAACATCGTGAGGAAACCGGCATGTCCCAGAACCAAAAATTCGAAGACATGTGACATTCACCAACCCGCAATGGGCACGCGTGGTCCACCACGCGTGCCCATTGCACGTAAGGGAATGGATGGGAGGGAATGGGCCGCAATCCATTACGGCCCATTCCCTCTCCTAGAGAGGAGGCCTGAGTCCCAGCAGTGGGAACATTAAAAGGCTGATTATGCTATGCTATGCTATATTTTCTGTCTAGAAATTGTATACGGCTCTATAAAATTCAAGCCAGTACAGTATAACACCTACATGAATTCGTAAAAGTGTTACAGTCATTGAATATGCATGAATTCATAGTGTCTGTAAAAGCGTGGAAAATAGATTTCTGTTAAAAAATTCAAAACCTAAAGCTGGCAACAATATTTTAGTGTTGTGATTAACTTTAGGATAATATTTTCATGGTAGTTTTTTTTTTAAATTTAATAATGATTTTTTTAACCAACGAGTTTTCAAAGCAAACAGGTGAGAAGTGTTTTAAAGTATTTTAAATGGGTAAGTATGTTTAGAATAGTGGTGAAAGCCCCGTCTGACGAGACGAACGTCGTGGGTTCAAACCCAGGCAGGCGCTTCACTTAGTGTAATTTATTTTATCACCAGTGCTCTAAAAATGGTAGAGGAAAACATCGTGAGGAAACCGACATGTCTTAGAGACATGCCGGCCGGTTTCCTCACACAATAACTCGAAGATATGTGACATATTTTTGCCGACTGACACGTTGATTCCGCCACGTGCGATCTCCTCCCCACTCTCTTTCTCGCTCTAATGAAGGACGGTTGTAAGTGATAGAAAAGTGTAGAAACATAGGAAAGTGCGATTCGGTGCGGCCAGATGTAGCTCGAACCTTTAATATTCCATTCTAACATTTTAAATGTAAAAAGCCGTCTTCTTACAGAAACCAGAAAAAGTAATTGAGTTTTGCAACATTTAATTAGGCGTCATAATACTTTGCACATTCAAACTTAAAAGAGTGCTAGGAATCTAATTTGCCCGAACAAGATAACCACTTCCCTTATCATAAAATTATCGTATCTTATCGCTTATTTTTTTCCCTGAATTCCCCACCGAGCTAATAAAGTTCTCAAACATATTTTCCGGCTTAAAACCAGCCTCATGACTATGTAACAAGACTAAAGCTTTTCAGTTTTACCCCAAATGCAGGCTGCGATAGTAAAAATAAATAATAAAAGGTTAACTTCGTACAGTCTATGAAAAAGTTTCATTGAAAATAAAAAAATATTGCAGCGTCATCTATTTTGCCACATACGAACTAAATATCAGATCTGACGTCACACAAATTCTGCATGGATTCATCAGTCAAGGAATCTCTATCTAAAATCTAGTTAGAGAATCTGCACTTTTAATGGAGAGTGAATTATTTAACACTACCACTAGTCATTATGTCGGACAATGGTAACCACTAGTAAATGTTCTATTCAGGACACGTCGGACAACGGTGACCGATACGAAATTCTTTACTTCTACTTACATGTGCAGGTGATTAGGTTCATGTATTATCACATGACAGAAAGGGGGGGGGGGCGTCAAAAACACGAGTGTTCCCGACAGAGGGTCACTCTGTGGCGCTGTTGAAATAATTGTTCGGTTCAGACTATGACGACCTCAAGTGAATACCAGTAGTACTTAAATAAGTAATTATATACAAGCTGAAACTCCGTATATAAAACGGTTGCTTATTTTAGCCCTATCTTTTAAAAAAAAAGAAAACAATAACCAGGAAAGGTTTTTTTTTTATTTTTATAATATCTTTTTGGCAAATAAAATATTAATACAATGTGCACAATATTATTAACCTACTATACGAAACATTTGTCTCATTAGTGGGTTTACAATCAATAGGTAGCACATTTTATTTTATCGTAACATACCTACCGAATGTGTATTATCTTACATGGCTCAATAGTATTGACTGTAGCTTTCTGTTCAGATTAGTACATACCTAATCCTCCCTAAACTCAGCTTAGTGAGATGGATTATCGTGGCATTGGACAGTTGTTTTTTTTTTTGTGCGGTACAAGAATAGCTCCGTTTTGTGAAGATTATCTTGCCCATCACTATCAAGATTTGTCGACTTTCAGGTGCAATAGAACTACTTCGCTCCTGTGGAGGAGCGATACACAAATAATACCTCTGTTTTTTTTAGTTTAGTAAATCATCGAAAAATAAAATCCCCGTATGGGTGGAGTGAGAGAGAGTGTCAAACTTTTACCGAGTAAACCCAATCATGTTGTTTCTTTGCGTTTTAGGACCGCAATGACTCTTTAATTTAATGGGTTGCGCAGGCTAATTCAAACATCAGTATAGGTTTATATTTATACAGTATGTCAATGCCATTTTTTTTCTTTTTTATAGTTTATCGTTTATAGAATGTCACCTTGTCTCTGGTCTTTTTTATACTTTATAGTACACAAATCCACATTAACTCTGAATTTGTATTTACTTACCACACTTAAATAGCAAACCTCTCGGTGATAGTTTTTTTTTTCTCTTTTATCTGCAAATGTTGCTTTAAGCAGTGTTGTGAGATGTTGTCGCTTTGAGTGTGTCTTTCAGTAAAGGCATCTCCTCTTCAGTGGCCCATATTAATCTATACGGTCAAAATGTCTTTCCTCTTAAGCCTTTTTTTGTAGCTTCGAGTTGTCAGCCTTACAGCTAATGCATTGGGATGTCTTTCAAGCCTCCCGAGGTATACTTCCCCAGCTCTGTGAATTTCTTCCTTCACAGTGCTCATCCTGAGATGTTGGTGAATTTCAGTATTGGTGATGAACCATGAGACATTGCAAAGGTTTCTAAGGATCATGTTCTGCATTCGTTGAATTAAATAGAATGTTCTAATAATTCAACGAACGAATCGGTGATAGATATATATATAGATTATAACTCATTACCTAAAGATATTAAAAATACACAATCGTTATTACTATTTAAGAAACTACTAAAATGCCACATCTTAAAAGGTCATAAAAGAATTAATTAAACTAAGTAATAAAATTTTTTGTTCCTAGTGTAAACATGTCCTTAGATTTCAAACATAAAAACAAAGCTAACGAGTCACCGCACATCGAGCGCGTCAACGCGCCGCACGGCGGTAGATAATACAATTTTTTTATCAATTACCTTCTTACTTCATATTAAATGTAAACACTAAGATCCTGCTACTCCTGGACAACAAAAAAAAATGTAATCAAGTAATATTAAGTATTTATTTCTGTACAAGTGATTTGTAATCTTTAGAAATAAATGAATTCAAACCGTATATACTTAATATAAGACAGTGTACGTGATCACACAACTGCAACTCAAGATTAATATGTTCATCCTTACTTAAATAAACATTTGTGCAGTACATAATTCATATTTATATATACTTGACCTATATAAAAAATAAAATCCCATAAATACATATTTAAGGGTCATGTTGACTCATACATGATATTACACGTGTATGTGGTTGTTCGTCTTTTATTAACCCTCTGTGTATCCCTGCTCTGTGACACGGCTGAGTGGCTTGGCTCTAGGCTGTTAGCGGGCACCTCTCCCACATTCACTTGCAGTACATATTTGACTAGCCAAACCACTGAGATGTCGTGAATGACTTTCTTCGTGTAGTCCAACTTCTTTCTATTTTCAGCGAAAATGTTGTAGAATATCTGAATTTTGTATGTGTGTCATGAAGTTCTTATCAAAACCAAAGGATAATGCAATGCTGTATTTTCCAGGACAACTGTCATGTTATTATAAAATGATGATTACATATTATCCTAGTTTTGATAAATCTATGTCAAGACTCAAATGATTGACTCTTCATACTCCACCGGATGACGGAAAGCAATAGAAGAAATTTTTTATTGAGATCGTTTAATTACTATCAAATAGTGTTCCACGGAGCAGTGGTGGCCGAGTGGTAACAGTCCCGACTCACGAGTTGTACAATATCAATGTTGTCGCGGGTTTAAAAAAAAAAACCCAACCAGGCGCATTACTTTGTGTAATTTATTTCATCACCACTGCTCTCAAAACGGTGAAGGAAAACATCGTGAGGAAACCGTCATAACCTAGAACCAAAAATTCACCAACCCGCACCGAGCCCGCGTGGTGGATTACGGCCCATTCCCTCTCATTGAGAGGAGGCCTGAGTCCCAGCAGTGGGAACATTAAAAGGCTGATTAACAGTGTTAAATAAATAAGATTGCTAATACCATTCTTTGTGAAGAATGCTTAAATATATAACATGAATTAAGTGAACCTACTTATGAACAAATTGAAAAAAGAACTAAGGACGATCATATTTCCAAGTCCTATATCAATTAAGCAGCTAAGTACTTCACCGTATCGTATGACAGAGAACAGTTTAAATAAATCAACGGTCTAATAGCTAATAACTCTTGTAGTTTGAACGATACTAAACTACATCTCTCAATTGACTTCTACGACTTTCAGCCAGTAGCTAATGCACTCAATGTCTATTTAATTCTGAATAACGTGGGAATAAACTACCGAAACTCGTTAATAATTGGGACGTAGTGCAGTAGTCGTAGTTAGTGACCTAGTTTTGGTAAAGCATATGGCATTTGGTAGTGCTTGTAGTGCTTAATCCCTAATCCTCTTCAACAAAGAATAGAGCAGCCCAGGAAGGCAGAGATTCGTTTCTAGGTTTTTCTTTGTTTATAGATAGATAGATAGATAGATATACTCTTTATTGTACCTACACCATAAAAAATTACAGTAGGAGCTTAAAATTAATAGGGTCTCACAATGGACAGTCACATGGCTAAAAGCAATTTTTTGCAGACAACTTTTGGATGGATTTGACAGAGAAGGAGAAAAGATACGCAGGTAGTTCGTGGTGTAATAGTGCTTCATTTGAATTCTTCCACTTTCATCATCATTATCAAAATTTCAGCCAAAAGCCGTCCACTGTTGGACACAGGCCTCCCCCGAGTGTCTGTCTGTCTGTCAAAACCCTTTTTTTTAGGGAACGCGTGGAGGTATCGAGTTGAAATTAAAACAATATACTCAGGTCTGCGGTCCCTTGAAGATGAGAAAAATCAAACTTTTGAGTTAACGAAAAAAAAAGATACGGCCATTTATGTCGCAATAAATGTATATTTCGACACTTTCCAGGAAATCAAAATTCACAGGGTACTTCCCGTTGACCAAGAATCGAAAAAATACGATATATATATGAAAATACGATTCGGAAAAATCTTCGTAACTCAATTCAGGAATTGAACTTTTTTCATAGGTACACTTACCTCCTCTTCCACTTACCTGTACGGAACCCTCAGTGCGCGTGCCAGTCTCGCACTTGTCCAGTTTTTTTTATATTGCCATTGAGGAGCCAAAGGCCTCCCCAAGTCCTCCCAGACATCTTTTTCAGCTTTCATTGTCCCAATAAATGTTTGAATTCTACGCATATGATGTTATGTGGTAATTTCAATCACAGTTTAACATCATTGTCTACGAATAATATTTTATTATATGATTCCTAATTCAAAATACGCATTGATGCAAGGGCAGTAAATTTAGCAGAAATTATATGCACTAAACATTATTCCATCACATCAAATCCGTATATCTGCAAAATTTCAAAACTAGACCAGGAAAATATTATAAAAATAAGTCAGAGAGTCGCAGTGGTTTTACCGAAGCGTTCAACCGAAATAAAAGCGTTGGCGCGTACTGAAGTCACCGGTAGCTGAATGGTACATAGGTACCGCCTTATATACGCCGAATTAATCTTTGAGAGGATTTCAAAAGGAACTTTTCGGTCTAGGTTTTAGAGGTAGTGAAAGATTTGATTTATTTAGAAGTATTTCTCATAATTGTTTACCAACTTTAACAAAAGGAGAAGTTCCTAAAATCAGTTATTTTTTAAAATGTTTTGTATATTATGTATGTTATCAGTTACTAGCTTTTGCCCGCAGCTTCGCTTGCGTACATAAAATATAGCCTATGTCACTCAGGAATAATACAGCTTTTTATCGAAAAAAAATTTAGCTATCGGACCAGCCAAGCCAAGCCAAGTTGCAAACGATAAACGTGAACGCTTAGTAATCTCCAATAGATTTTCAACTTTATACCTAAGAGCATAAAGTTGAAAATCTATTAAAGACTACTGAGCGTTAGCGACCGGAACGAACGAAAACACTATGTAATCTTCAATAGATTTTCAACTTTATATCCAATAACATAAAGTTGAAAATCTATTAAAGACTACTGAGAGTTTACGTTTATCGTTTGTGACTTGGCTAGGGGGGCAGTACTTCCAGAGATTACCTCCTACAAACAAAAAAACAAACTTTACCTCTATAATATTAGTGTAGATAATTTATATGCCACTTTTTTTTTAAGGTGGGAAGTCATCCAATAATTTATATGCCACTTGATTATAGTCGTTTACAATATACTCCATCAGAAGACTGAAAGTAGTCCAAAGGCAAATGAAGAGGGTTATGCTTAGCTTCCCAGCATGATCGGAACACAAATGTTCGTAGGCGAACCATGACTACCTACATAGCCTGAAGAATTAGTTAATTTAAACCTAAGTGGCAGTAAGCTTTGGACAAAGCACATAAGCTCGCAAAATGAATGAACAGAAGGCTTGTAAAATACTGGAGTGGGATGTATTTACAAATAATCCTCCAAATTGATTTTCAGTCACAGTGGCCAGTCTTAACGGAGAAAGCAAAGTACTCAGGAAATACATAAACGTGTGTGTGCAAACACATATATTATGTAAACTCTCTGCACCTTTACTCTCATAGTCCGATAAGTCGCTAATCCGACACGAGCGGGCAAAGATCAGGCGTAGGATCAATAAGCTTTCCGTGCTTTTCGAGATGTATCACACCACCAACTCCTAAACCAATTCCTAAACAAAACCTGCTACAAAGTAATTCTCAATAGCATTTTTGGCCTGACTAGATCTTAGCAGTCGCGCTTGCCACTTTTTTTTTAGGTGGGAAATCATCCAATGACTTCTCGCACTTTGGGTGGAGCAGGAGGGCGTGTCAGACTTTTACTGACTAAAACCACACCTATGTCCTTCAATTACCCTTTGCGTTCTAGGGCTACAGGTTTCCTTTTCAGAAATTCTCCGCGGTCCTGCTGGGTCCCCACGGTTTGCTGACATTTCTTTGAGGAGCGCGTGGATCACTACGCGCTGTTGACGACTGGGCTCGGTCCGGTTAATTACCGAACGGCCGGACGGCGAGCCACCCATTGCTCGACGACCGCAAGCCCGCGTCTACCGTGGCTGGTAGTCGGGGTCGGAATTACGGCGGCTAGGGCGTGAGGACCTTCGTTCCCTCACGCGTGCAGCCTCCTCCTTCGCTAGCATTACTGCTATTGTCGGGGACTGCCTGCCATTCCTCCTCGCTCCGGACCATAGCCCGAACCAGGGCCCGACGCGAAAGGTCGCTGCCGCCAAAGTCGCGCTTGCCACTACGAGACCAATAAGGCAGGTTAATCTACAAATACATATAAAATTGTGGGTGTGTTATAGATTCTAAGTTTAGCCAGAGACCCCAGCCGCCGCCACAAGAGACGTCCTGGGCGTCGGGAGCTCACTCCCGATGAGTTCCAGGTCGTTTAGTGTAGGACAGTTACAAAGCAAGTAACTGCTGTTAGCGGCTTCGCCTGCGTGATTGTAAAAAAATATACTAAGGGATAAAAAGTATCCTAAGTGCAGGACATGGTCCACCCATGTGTCAACTTTCATCGAAATCCGTGCGTGAAGAAGAAACAAGCGTACACACATAGGTACACTCACAAACTTTCGCGTTTATATTAATAGTGTGATAGATGGCGTTTATGACTGCAGTTTGAATAACTCAATAAATATTGTTAGAGTTTTTGAAATTTATTAAAACTTTACTAACTATAGCTTCCATATAACCTGATAGCCAATGTACACAGTGGATACCAATTGAACAAACACGGAAAGTTACAACAGTCCAAAAACTTCTAATGGAACACTGAACCAGTTATTCTTGGTATGAAAGCGTTCGACCACCAAATATTCATTCATTTGCATCTAATTCAATATTCATTTCTGAATCAATTTCATAAAATTAAAGGCTTGAATAAATCAGGTTATGAATATTTTAATATTGCATACTGTGAGCAAAATAAATAAGTTTTTGATACAATAAATTGACATTTTGAATTATATATTGACATTTTGAATTGTGTACTGACATTTTAAATTGTATGTTGCCATTTTTTATTGTATATTGACATTTAAAAAAAAATATTAGACATTAGTATTGTGAATTAACATTAAACGCCTTGATATTGATTTTATTTTGCTGTTCATTATTAATTAATTTGACTTATTTTTATTTGATTATTGAGACTTGGCTGGCTTGATTATAAATTTCTCACAAACGTTTGTACACCCTCTGGCATAACATAGCACTCTCTTTATTACCTTGCTACACATTGTGTTGTTATTGTTGTAAGTACCTATGTTTAACAAATGAATAAATGACTTATGACATAATAGTGTGACAACTATTTTTCATATGGACACTGTGCCGAATTTTTAAAATATTTTTTAAACTTTGATTGAAATTGTCAACAAGTTTTTAATAAATAGAACTAAAACAAATACTCTATGCAAAACTAGGAGTGTTGAAAATTTAAACCGTTTATTAAAGCCAATTTAAAAACACAACCAAATGATTTTAACTTCCCCCACCAGAAAACTGAGTCTAATTGCCGCCATATCCTACAAAGTTTTTTTCCAAAATATGACTGAGATTATTTGCAAATCCGCTTGCACAGCATAACGGTAAGTACTAACTTATGAAACTTGCACGGTGCAGGCGACATCTGTAAACTTAAACGCTACATTTGATATGCAAACGTGGCCTCACATCGCCAAACTTTGGAACAAACTTTGCCTACCTGAGCGTAGTGAGGGCTGCTGCGAAAAACTTTCAGTTTGAAAAATCTGATATCGTAATCCTGATGTGGGCTATGCTCGGAGTTTCCTTGATTATTATTATTACTTATGTAGCAGTGGGCAGAGCTCATTGCTCGTAGAACAGATGGTCGATGGGGCCGAAAGGTTCTGAAGTGGCGACCGCGCACCGGAAGATGCACCGTTGGAAGGCCTCCCACAAGGTGGACCGATGACTTGGTTAGAGTCGCCGAAATCGGACAGATGCGAGACACACAGAATCGTTCGTTGTGGCCTATGTCCAACAGTGGACGTCTTTTGGCTGAAACTATGACGATGTTGACCTTTAAAGTATCTAAGCGTATTCAGCGTATGCACTCTGCGTGCATATCGCATCCATCGGATTCCCGCGACTCACCAGGTTATGTCCACCTTTTGTTAGGGTATTGCTATTTTTTTTAATGATGTGACTAGTAAATATTACTGAATTGTTTTAGTAATTTACTTATTACTTTATTTAGAGGTGTTACAAACTATTTAAATTCAAGCCTTTTTTCAACTACAACATGTTTAATACACCTAAACTATCCTCAAGAATCTCAGTTTATTGGAGAAAACCGAATAAAAATCTGTAGTTTAGAGAGACGAGATGGGAACTCGGTTTTCAGGATTTTATTAAGTACGACATAGGTTTCATATTGCTATAATATCTACGAGTTTTAAAGGTTCCAGTATGATTATAACAATGCGCAAGCACAAAAAAATAGAAGACATTTTTTTAAATGGGTATACAAAAAAAAACCTTTTTAATTCTTTTACTTTATAAAATCAGTAGTAAAACTCTACTCTTCATCTTTACAACTTTTCAAACTAGTTTGCGGCATCCCTGATATGACTTGAAACTTGGGCGATTATGGCCAAGACAGAGTTTAAGAAAAACAAAAAGTTGGGGTAACACGTAAGTTTTATCTAAAATAACCGCATGCACTTGCATAGCTTATGCTACTCAGAACTTTAATTAGAAATTTTGGGAAGTATAATTTGAAAGACAAATGTTTGGTCAAGTACTTAGATATAAGCGTAAGCATCAGCAATCAGCTTTATAATGTTTCCACGACGGAACTCAGGTCTCCACTATAGGAGAGAGAATGAGCCATAATCTACCACATATTTTTGGTTTTTTTAATTATTGATAAGCTTACGTTTGGCCGCTATTTCACCTGATGGAAAGCGACGATGTTTTTCGACGATGGAACACGCTTGTCTAGAAGTACCTAATTCACTCTTGACTTAAAGAACCTGGGGAAGGTTGTAGCTATCAGGAAATACAGACGCCCAAATTTTTGGTTTTAGGACATGCCAGCCCCCCTAGCCAAGTTACGATCGTTTCGTTTTGTCGAACGCCTCGAGTAGGCCACGCCTCCGATTTCTTTGACGTCATCTCAAAGCTCAGTCACGTGGTCAGAACAAAGAAATCGGAGGCGTGGCCTACTCGAGGCGTTCGACGCAAACGAAACGATCGTAACTTGGCTAGGGGGCAATTATCTTACGATGTTTTCATCATCTATTTTACATCTATGATAAGATAAATGCTTAGTTAGTGAAAATGTTAAAAGTTGCTAAAAATACTCTATAAAAATCCCAATAATAGTATTCACCATTTACCACTTATTTGAAGGAAATAACGTCTTATGAAAATATTTCGACAAAATGGATCAAACGTTTCTCATTAAGCGTATGAAGTAACGAATATTTCAAGATTGGTCTTATTGATCGAAATCATCAAAAAATGCAATCTGCTATTAACTTAGGTATAAGGCATGAGCCTTTTATAGCTACATTACATCTAGATACATTTTCATACCTAGCCAAAACAGAAAGCTTTGATACCTACCGAAAAAAAAAACAAAAGATTATTTTTTTAGAAAAATAAACAACATTGATTCGCTTATACAAAATTGAGACGTACAGTCAGGCATGATTTGTGTGAAAAATAATCTCATTGTACAGGAAAGGGATCTGAAATATTCAGGAACATAACAGGACTGGTATTTCGAGCAAAATACGATAGCTTAACTGCCACTCAGTGTTCTTGTGTTCATCCATCCAGAGAGTGAAACAATATTTTTGGTTTGCCGCATTTATTTATTGCATTCGATATCTTATTTAAAATTTGATGATGTGTTTAAATTTAAATAAAAATTTCTTCATTGTATACCTATATACTCGAAGAACTTGGGTGGTATTTAAACCCAGTATAATAGTAGGTATTGAAAAAAATAATCTTTAGATTTTGTATGTCACCTTATTATTGCAAATACCGTAATTTAAAAGTTAATAAATCTAGCCAGACTATAAAATCTCTATATGATATAAAGTGAATGACCATTTTTTTTAGATGGGAAAATCGTCCAATGACAGCGGGGGCTGTTGGGCGGAGCGCGAGGGCGTGTCAGGCTTTTACTGACTAAAAACTTACTCCTGTTCCTTCTTTAGCCTTGGTCCCAGGGCCCGGGTTTCATACTTGGTCCCAGGGCCCCGAGCTTCACGAACGGGTATAAAAATACAATCATCATCATCATTTTAGCCGAAACACGTCTACTGATGGACATAGGCCTCCCCCAAGCGTCGCCACAACGACCAGTCCTGTGTGGCTCGTATCCATCGGTATACCGCGACCCTCACCAGGTCATCGGTCCACCTTGTGGAAGGCTTTCCAACGCTGCATCTTCCGGTACGTGGTCGCGACTACAGAACCTTTCGTCCCCATCGACTATCTGTTCTGCGTGCAATGTGCCCTGCCCATTGCCACTTAACGGTGACCTAATCACCACCCGTGTTCCTTCAGTTGCCCTTTGCGTTCCCAGACCACGGTAACTCTTTCGAACTATCCCGCAGTCATAAGTCACGTTGGTCCTACCTTAAAAATAGACAGAATGTCTTTAAAACAATCTACAGCCTAATTATAACCTCAAAAGCTTCAACCTTGTTGTCTAAACAAAACACCAGTGTGTCTCAAACATTGTTAACCCAAACCTTAGCGACAAAATGCTGTTTATCTGTCTCCAGTAAAAGCGGCTTTGTTTACGAAGGCACGCGATAAAACCGGGACACATGGACTGTATTTTTGAAACGATTTACATTTAAGGAGTACGCTGTATTCGTGTTGCAAGTTTTATTATAAGTGTTAATTTTGTACTCGTACTAGTCAAAGTGAGAGGAGGCCTGAGTCCCAGCAGTGGGAACATTAAAAGGCTGATTATGCTTATATGCTAGTCAAAGATCATGTCGCTGTGGTAGTTTAATGGTTCAGACCTCACCCCCTTATGCATGACGGTACTGGGGCCATAGGTTCGCTTCCGGAAGGGAAACCCGGGGTCCTGGAACGCAAGGCAAAGAAGGAACATAGGAGTGAGTTTTAATCAGTCTGACAAGCCCTCCCGTTCCGCCCTAGAGCGTGAGAAGTTATTGGATGATTTCCCACCTAAAAAAATAAATAATATTATACATATACGAAATCATCGCATAGCATAGCATAGCATAGTCGGCCTTATAATGTTCCCACTGTTGGGACTCAGGCCTCCTCTCTAGGAGAGGGAATGGGCCGTAATCCACCACGCGGGCCCAGTGCGGGTTGATGGATGTCACATGTCTTCGAATTTTTGGTTCTAGGACATGCCGGTTTCCTCACGATGTTTTCCTTCACCGTTTTGAGAGCAGTGGTGATGAAATAAATTACACAAAGTAATGAGCCTGGCTGGGTTTGAACCCGCGACCTACAACTCGTAAGTCGGGGCCGTTACCACTCGGCCACCACTGCTCTTGCGAAATCATCGACTAGACTTTAATTGTTGTTTTTAACCGACTTTAAAAAAAGGTTAAAGTCATCAATTCAACTGAATGATTTTTTTATCTTGTTCAGCGATATCTTCGTCAAATGTCAACTCATTTTTAAGATTCTTTGAAAGAGAAGTTTCGCCAGGTAGTCCCTTTAAAATTTGATGAAGAATTTTGTAGATAGACCATAAAACTGTTCAATAAATGATAGCAAATCTTCTGGGATTGCTTTGGTCACATGTTATTCGTTTTTAACACCATTTTATTACATAACATCACGCCATTCCGCTTTGCTTTTTTAGATTTATCTCGGTATACCCTCTATAAGTGCAAGATAAGGATTTGCCCAACAGTGGGACCATTACAGGTTGATTTTATTACAAGCCCAGCTTTTTCTATCTAGCTTTTGGAATATCAATTACTAGATGCTGCCAACGGATATGCCCGCGAGACAGTAGAAAATGATCCCAAGTGAACATAGTCCCGGGATAAAAAAAAATCCTATGTTCTATTCCAGAACATGAGCTACGTGTTCCAAGATTAATAGAAATCCCTTTAGCCGTTCAACCGTGAAAAAGTATAATATACAATACAAACACACACACAAACACAACTACAAACTTTCTTTCGTCTTTATAATATTAATAATATCTATAGCGTTGATTGCACATAAATGTTCAATTTTTTTATTTTTTTTTATTATTCTTGATAGGTTCGCGCTTGACCGCTATCTCACCTGATGGAAAGCAACGATGCGGTCGACGATGGAGCGCGCTTACCTAGAAGGAACCTATTCACTCTTGACTTAAAGATTCCCGGGTTGTAGCCATCAGGAAAAACAGATTCCGGCAAGGAATTCCATTCCTTAGCTGTACGCACTATGAATGTGTTCCCAAAACGTTTCGTGCGTATAGGTGGGAGGTCCACCATGTACCGGTGGCGCATTGCCGTACGCCTGGTGGATTCTGGTTCATTTGAATGCAAAACTGATTGGATTGGTTCAAACAATTCACATACTATTTAATAGAGAGCGCTGTCTGTCCGGTGAAATATGTTGGCTCGCAGGTTTGCGCGATGTACTAGACCTGTGAAGGTGACACTATTTAAGGCATTTTGTCAGTCGTTTTACACGTGTAGCCTGTGGGTCAACTTTACGTAGCGGGCGTACAGCGCACGGCGTGTGCAGTACAACAATGCTTTTAGGATACTGTTGGGGCTTCCACGGTTTTGTAGTGCTTCGACTATGTTTGCTGAGGCGCTGACGGATGATTTTTTCGCAATCATAATAAGGAGGCGGAGCGCCTCACTATTAAGTCGCCTACGAAGCAGCTCAAACAGTCTCCTGAGGGTGTTGTCCGAGCGGTGGGATCTGTCCCTGTTGCAGAGGTGGATGCAGCTTCATAATAGCGCTTTTCCTCGTATTGTTTGACTGTATTGTTTTTGACTGTGTGTATTAATTATTGTGTTTGTCTAATTTGGTATGTTAATGTGTATTATTTCATTTATATTTATGACATTTTGTATTTAATTTTGATTGTATCTATGACATTGTGTCATACATATATTAGTAGATTATGTGACTAGGGGATAAAGCAGTGTCTTTAAGTCGCGGCCGGCATGTTGAATTCCGAACGAAACGAAGGTTGCTAATTTTAATCCCAAACGTCAGTGAGGGATTTATATAATCAACTCCGGAGCATTGCGAGGGAGTTAATAAAGAAACCTGAGTGAAGTGAGGAATTCAAGCCGCCCAAGACAAAGACAGCTTTATCCCCGTGTTGGATACTCTACTTTTTACACCATCTGTGAGATAATATAAAGCCAATTTAGTAAAACAAATTATATACTTATTAGAGAAATCTAAGTATTATTTACAAGTTAATCTTAACTATCACTCAACATGTTTTGAGATTTGAAACCAATAAAATTCACTATTCTAAAATTCTATAGTTTGAATTTTCTACGCTCCCGCAAGTCTTTTATTACTTTTTTTTCAGAGACTCGTTAGTAACCACGTTTTATTGTTTTTTTTTTGTTAGTGGCCAGTTTGAAATTTGAATAAACTTGTTTGATGCACGTAATTTTAATTCACTTAATGTTGAAGGTTTATGACGTTCCAAATTCAAATCTCATTATTCCCTAGAGATCGCCCATAATGCATTATCTCCCTAGGGACAGAATGACTTGCTTTAAGTGCTGGTTGTGTGACATATAAAAGGACATTATCGAGCAGGTGGTGTAAAAAGATTATTTTATTTATTTTTAAATACCGAATACGTCTTGTTCTCCCCTTCAGTAATTTGTTTTATTGTTTCGAGGTTCAATTGTCGTCAAAACAAATGACTGTTTCTCACCGTCTTTTGTTAGTCAAATAGTTTGTTTGAGATTTGAAGTGCTATTGTCTATCAAATGGCTCGTTTATCTCTTTAATTAAAGTGGTTCGTACTTTATATTTCATTCAATATTTTCTCAGTGATAATCTTAGTTCAGCTTATTTCTCATTAACCTTAAAAGGTCGCCGTTTATGAATAATGGCTAGTATTAAAGCTGAGATTATAGTGAAACTTTGAAATATTCTTTGTTTAAGATTAATTTATTTCGGAGTATATTTTAGATTGACTTTAGTCTGTGTATGACTTAAAAGATTATAATATTCGATAGTGATTAAACTACAACCACTGTTACGTAAAATCTCTTATAGTCATAAACGATATAGCTACCGACAAAGTTGCGATGGCGATTTTTTATAGAAAAAATTCCACAGATAATGTATATGTAGAACCATTAATACAAAAAAGGTTTTTCACTTCATTAAACAAAACCGAATGAAACATTATTTTTTTAATAATTAGAAAACTTTGGAAGCCTGTGAATCTTTTAAAATACTTTACTTTTGATGAGCGAAAAGTTAACTAAGTTAGTAGAAAATATGGAATTTTCTACTAGCTTTTGTCCGCGCCTTCGTCTGCATACAAAAAATATAGCCTATGTCACTCAGGAATAAAGGCGACTTTCTATCGGTGAAAATTTTTTTGCAATCAGACCAGCACTTTCAGAGGTTACCTCCTCCAAACAAAAAAACATAAAAACAAACTTTACTTCTATATAATATTAGTGTAGAAGTGTAGATGTCATATTTTCTATATCATCATCGGTAATTACATAAACAAGTCGATGCAATGGGAATAAATACTTACTAACTCCATGCTACTTCAACTAATGGAAAAGTTCGCTTACATAGCCACCAGGGATCTTCATCCCAACTGTTGTAAAGTGCGAGTCCCCTCAAACGGTTTTTAAACGTTTTAAAACTTTTCATTGAATGTAAAGTGCCAGTATTATTCTTGAATAGGTACTTATAAAGTTTAAGTACTTATTAAAATTGGTCAGTTCAAATGAACGGTCGATAAATTGTCAGTTCAATAATACTTAGAGCTAAGGGTACAATTAAAATAATAATTCAATAATTCTCTCTAAACTTCATTAGTTCTTGAATGAATCTTAATTGTAAAATTATGGGCTAGGTTCTGGACTTAAATTATCACAAAATTATCAAATACGCGTTATTGGTTGTGATTTTTTGACCATATTTTGTGCTTAATTTGTGACCCAATGATAATTTATATTCTTGAACCAGTAGTAATATTATTAAGTTAAAGATAAATAAATAAATAGTACTCACGTGAAAAGCACCTCTGATCAATGGCCCAGCTTGTCCAACATACAACGTAGAAGCCGAATCGAAGACCAGCTCCATTGGGTTCCTCTTAACCACAACAGTGTCAAACTCATGGCAATTCAAGAAAAGAGTCACATTCTCAGTCGTCACCCTTAACGCAAACCTGCTCCACTTTTTGGCAAAAGAAGGAACTACAAATGACGCGATCGTTTGCGATAAGGCATATATATTAGCGTCTGTATATAACAGAGATATATTCGTTAATCCAGGCCCAGAAGGGATTAATTGGACCCCTAGTTGTACAACGGTTTCCAATGGGTTGACGACAGAGAATAAGAATCCGCCATCTTTGTTGGCAGGTCTGACGGTTGCGGTTATTGAGTATTCTGCATACAGTTTCTCTGGCATAAAGAGTCGGTATGGGGATTTGATATCAGATCCTGGCATGAGACCGTAAGCAGGGAACCCATCGAGGCCTTCGTCAAAGTATTGAGTTTTCGGATTGCTGAACGGGACTCCGATTGCGTGTAGTAGATCGTATTCGGGGATATCTGAAAAAATACAAAAATGGTATGATCAAAATCTTGTGAAAAATCTTAATACGTTAATCATTCAAGAGAGATTTTATAAAGATTGCACGATTCCTGGATATAACATAGTTCGGGTGTCGTTGAATATCTTCGTCAGGTACGCCGAGACGAGAAGGTCCGTGGGCCCAAAAACTAGCGAGAACAACCGATGACAACACACGTGCCTTATTATTTCTAAAAAGAAATAAAATTGCGTTTATTGGCACTATAAAAACGGGTTTCTGTTTTTATAATGCCAATAAATATATAATAATGCATATATATTTATATAATGCCTTTAAATTGCAAATAAACAAATAGCACGCACGTTAATTTTGTACCTTAATTTTTGATATGCGTTATCTTTTTTTTATAGTTTACTTCTTCTTCTTAGCGTTTCGATGGCAAAACTAGTTAAATTCCTTGCCTGGCCCAGTATTCGGCCACGGCAATGCCGTCCGCTGATGCTGTCATTAGGTCCCTACGTGAACAGGTAACAGCTAGGGCACGTCATGCAGAATCCAAGGTGGGACATGGTCTGTGGAGAGACGCCGCACAAACACTGAAGATCGGAACCGTCCGAGAACCTCCATCTGTGGAGATTGTCTTTGCTGCGCCCAACTTGGGTGCGGAGTCTGTTTAGAGTTTTCCAGGTGGGCCATGTTTTCCAGTTCACTGTTTTCATTTTAAAGTCCAAGTTAAGACCCAATATTCTTCACAAATCCTGTTTCTAATTGTATTAAATAAATTCCTATGAGACTAAAGCAGCTTAGGTGAGAGCTCCCCTTTTAGCTAATAGATATAACGCAAAACAAAAAAATAATAAATAAACTTTATTCCACCAACATTAAAAAGCTTTTAAAATTAGAACCCAATAATGACTTTCAAATAAAACCGCCATAGCAGTTCCATTTTCTTTAAAGAATAAAATACCTATTCCCCTGTTTAATTCAACTGGCGGTCCAGGAAAATGCAACTTGGTAAGTAGACACTCGGTCTAAGTGGTATTATCGTGGTTCTCTCCGGCTATAAACGTTACCCTGGCAACATTTAAAAAGTCTACGGTAAATGTCTTGAATAAGAAACTGGCTTCTAAGTATAAAAAATGTGTTAGGGTTGCGATCGATAAACGGGTGTCCTTTAATAAATGAGGGTTTTAATGGAGGCATCAATGCAAGACATCTATAGTGTTATGGGTATTTTATTAAAGTGGGATGGTGGAGCGAGAGGGCGTGTCAGATTTTTACCGACTAAAACCACACTATGTTTCTTCAGTTTCCTTTGCTTCCTAGGACCATGGGTAACGTTTGCAGGAGTCGACCGATGACTCTAGGGCACGCCATAATTATGGCGGTAAGTCCCTTCTTTGAGGAGTGGCTGGAAAGACCTCACGGCGTCCTCACCTTGCGCATGGTTCGTATCAAACATGGTCAGTTCAGGAAGTTCCTGCACCGGATCCATGCGGAAGTAACGCCCGGGTGCTACCACTGTGTGGACCACCCGGAGGACACGGTGGAGCACATGGTAGAGGTGTGCCCTGCTTGGGCAGAGCACCGCCGTGTCCTCGTGGGGGAGATCAGCAGCAACGATCTCTCGCGCCAGGCCATGGTCCCAAGCGAGGAGGAGTGGCAGGCGGTCGCCTCCTTCTGCGAAGCAGTAATGTTAGCAAAGGAGGAGGCTGCACGTGCATGCGCAAGAGAGCGACCCTCACGCCATAGCAGCCGGGATCCCGATCCCGATTTCTGGCCACCGTAAACGCGGGCTTGCGGACGGCGAGCAATGGGTAGCTCGCCGTCCGACGGTCAGGTAACCGTCCGGACCGAGCCCAAGTCATCGACGGCGCGTACTGTTTCACGCGCGCCTCAAGGAGATGTTAGCAAACCGTAGGGGCCCATCAGGGTCGAAGCCTACTGGGGCCAAGGGTTTGTTTATTTATTATTTATTAAATACTTTATGCACAAACGTACAGCGGCGGACTTAATGCCTTAGCCTTTATGCTTTTGCCTTGTTTCTGAAAGGAAAACTCGGCCCTGGGACGAGGGCAAAGAAGGAGTTTTGCTGACATCTCTTTGAGGCGCGCGTGAAACACTACGTAACGTCGACGACTCGGGAAGATATGGATAGGTCTGCGTTATAGTACTCTTGAAAAGTTTGTTAGTAAGTATAAGTCATATAATCAATGTGCACGCGCTGCCAGGGTGCGGCGGCAGCGGGCCACGGCGCTGGGGGGTCGCGCGGCGGCGCGGGGCGCACGCTGACGCATGTTGTGCAGGACCCTATCCAACGCTCAATATCGCTGTCGATGCCGGGCCACCACATCCTACTTCGTGCGTTACTCTTAGTTTTAGTTATACCTAAATGGGTATCGTGTAATTCACGTAACATTTTATCTTTTAAAGTTATCGGAATAACTATTCTATGCCCCCTAAAAAGGCACCCGTTTTCATATTGCAAATCCGATTTGCACTGGAAAAAAGGTAGAACGCTTTTACACATAATTTTTCGTGGCCAGCCCTTTTGCATATACCTAATGACTGTTTGCATCACTGTATCGCGCTCCGTAGCCTGCGTTATCTCACGTATCGTGGTAGCTGGTGACGCTTCATTTAAAAACTTAAGCGCATAAAATAAATCTGCGTTATCTAACTGATCCGACTTGTGTGAACACTTTAAAGGCGCGCGTGAAAAGTAATCCGCTACTGGGTTATTATCACCGGATACATACTGCACTACATAATTGTAGGCCGACAATATAATAGCATATCTTTGAAGTCTCAGCGCTGTTGTTACTGGTATGCCGGTCTTATTATTGAATATTGAGACCAGAGGCCTATGATCGGTTTTTAAAATGAACGGCTCACTGCGACCATACAAATACTGATGGAACTTTTTTACGCCAAATATAATAGCGGTCGCTTCCTTTTGTATCTGGCTATAGTTTCGCTCGCTGGCAGTGAGCGAACGAGATGCATAAGCTAGAGGGCGCTCGTGCGCATCATCCTCCCCGCGCTGCGACAGCACGGCGCCGAGCCCGGCCGGCCCTGCGTCCACTGTCAGCACGAGTTGCGCCGCCGGCTCAAAATGCGCTAATACACGCTCTGATGCGAGTTCACGGCGCACTGCCGCCATAGCCTGTCGCTGCCTATTTCCCCACACCCAAGGTGCATCGCTTCGCAATAAGTCGTGTAGTGGGCTTAGCAGGGACGATGCGTTCGGAATAAAATTCCTATAATAATTAACGACCCCTAGGAATCTCTTAACTTCGGTGACGTTACTTGGCTCGGGAGCGCTCATTATGGCTTTAACTTTATCAGGACTAGTCATAAGCCCCGCTTTACTGATCACGTAGCCTAAATAAAGTACACTTGGTTTGAAAAATTCACATTTTTCTTTTTGTAGACGTAACCCAGCGTCGTTTAATCTACGTAAGACTTCTGCCAATCTTTTAAGGTGCGTATTCTTATCGGGACCCGTAATACATATGTCATCAAGCCAGACGCTGACTCCGTCTATTCCAGTTAAAAGTGCCTCCATGGATTTTTGAAAGATTGCTGGTGCGTTAGCTAGTCCGTAAACTAAACGTGTATATTTATATAAACCTTTATGCGTGTTTATAGCTGTAAGTAACTGAGACGGCTCATCTAAAATAAACTGATTATAAGCGTTTTTAAGGTCGAGTTTACTGTACATCTCGCCCCCACCTAACTTTGCAAAAACCTCTTCAATTCTCGGAAGGGGATATTTTTCTATGATTAGGTCTTTGTTTAGTGTAACAGAAAAATCTCCGGCTATTCTCACTGTACCGTTCTCCTTCAGAACCGGTACTATCGGAGTGGCATATGGAGCATGGTCAATCGGCACTAAAATACCTAACCTTTTTAATCGCTCTAATTCTTGTTCGACCTTATCTTTTATTGCAAATGGAACGGTTCGGGACTTGTAAAATTTTGGAACAGAATTTTCTTTTAATTGAAGTCTAACCTTAAATTTATTAAATGAACCCAACTCATCCCGCCACAGATCTGGAAACTTCCCTAGTAATTCTCGTACATTATTATTAATATGTATACCATCTGAACACTCTAATGACTTTATGTCGGTGGTTATTATTAAATTGAAGGCGGACATGAAATCTCTGCCCAACAATGGCGGACCTCCATTTTTGACTACAAATATTTTAATATTTTTTTGCATGTCTTTATATTTTGCTGTGATGGTAAAATATCCTAAAGGCGAGATTTTATGTCCGTTATAAAGACTCATCTTAACATTACAACTACGTAATTGGTAAAATGAAAACATTTTTAAGTACAGACTTTCTGAAATAACACTGCTGCCAGATCCGGAATCAAGTTCCATTTGTATTAATTGATCACCTAAAACTATATCAATTAGGAAAGGCTTATCAGTGACGTACCTTATATTAAAATTCTGGCACTCTTCACAACCCGTAACCTCTGGCTGTTTGTCACTGCACTCTTCCTTAGAGTCCATATGATATATACGAGAACCTTTTTGATTGCCGCACATTTTTTTAAGATGGCCCTTTACACCACACTTTTGACACTTATAGGCCTTATAACGACACTTATTATCACTATGATTCTTCATTCCGCAAACCGAGCAACAATCCTTATCGCGGCGCAGTGCCGCGTTAGCGCCGCCGCCGCCGCCGCCATCTGCGCTGCGCCCACGGCTTGCTTGACCTTGGAATCTCGCGCGGTATACTGGTTCTTCCTTGATAGAAATGGCCTCGGTACTGGCACATAACATGGTCTTCGCCTCTTTAGCACATGCTACTTGCTCCGCCAATTCAATAGCCCGCGATAACGTGAGTGTCGCTGGGCACTGCTCAAACAGCTTGTCGCGTTCTGGACCTGCAGTCAGGCCAAGGACGAAACGATCTCTCAAGTTCGTTTCTAGAGCGGTACCGAAGTCGCAATAAGTTGCCAACCCTCTTAAACGCGCCGCCCATTCTCCTATGGTTTCGCCTGCTTTCCTGCTGGCGCTGTAAAAGTTCGCCTTGTCCACAAAAGAACACTTTTTGGGTTTGAAATGGCCATCGAGTAATGCCACTAGTTCCGTAAAACTGAGCTCTTCCAATTCCTTTGGATATGCCAGATTGAGCACTAATCGGTACGTCTCCTCAGTGAGATGGCACAATAAAATTCCACTTCTCTTTTCATCTTCCTTAATTTCATTGATTATTATGAATTGCGTTAATTTGCCTTTGTATATCTTCCAGTCTAGTGATTTATGGTCGAAATTAGGCAAATTACCTAAAAACGCATTCATTTTTTTGTAAACGCGGGTCCGCGTCGTCCTCGTCGCCAATGAAAAGTTTGTTAGTAAGTATAATAAATGAAACGACCGTGCTCCGGGAACATTCGTTTATTACTGCATGACGCGAAGGCAATGCGTACGCGCGATGCGTGTAGGTGTGTACACACACATATATGACAACTCTACAAAAACTTTGCATATTCCGTAAATAATATTAACATTAGTTTTTTTTTTTTATTAACGTTGCCCTACACTGGGAATTACTTCTTTTTCGTGGATTCATTCACGAACGTGTAAACTCACATACTTAAGGTACCCAGACCGAAACAACTATCGGTAGGCCATATATTCCTATTTGATCCGTGCGATTGCTCGCAGAACAGATGGTCGATGGGGACGAAAGTTCTGGAATGGCGACCACGTACCGGAAGACGCAGCGTTGGAAGGCCTCCCACAAGGTGGACCGATGACCTGGTGAGGGTCGTGGGAATCCGATGGATGCGAGGCGCACAGGACCGGTCATTGTGGCGACATTTGGGGGAGGTCTATGTCCAACAGTGGACGTCTTTCGGCTGAAATGATGATGATGATGATGATCCGTGCGGGAATTGTACTTTGTGACACGCAGCGCGGAAGCCAGTTGCTTCGACACTGCGCCTATAGGCTACTTACTGATTGGCTGAGATTACAGATGTATCTTATAGTGTTGAACGCTGCGTGAATTTTCTATGAAACAAATGGGTGTATCTACTTATCAATCTGTGTCAATTAAATCACTCATCAAAGCAAGAGGTTTCTACTAAAAAAAATCCTACAGGAAAAGGTCATGGATAAAAACACTTTTATTCACTAACTTTAGCTAGCGACTTCTCCCGCATCGAAAATTATCCTAAGGGAACATACTTCCGGGACAAAATGTAGCCTATATCCGGGGCCATTATCTACCTGTTGGAGGCGGCCGATCGCGTGAGGCAACGGCAACGGTCCTCACGCCCCAACCGCCGCCGGGATTCCGATCCCGATTTCCGGCCACCGTAGGCGCGGGCTTGCGGACGGCGAGCAATGGGTAGACCACCGTCCGACCGTCCGGTAACCGTCCGGACCGAGCCCGAGTCGTCGACGGCGCGTATTGTTCCACGCGCGCCTCAAGGAGATGTCAGCAAACCGTAGGGGCTCAGCAGGGTCGAAGCCTACTGGGGCCATGGGTAGTGTGAAAACGAAACCCGGGCCCTGGGACGAAGGCAACGAAAGAACAGGAGTGGGTTTTTAGTCAGTAAAAGTCTGACACTATCTCTCGCTCCGCCCAAGAGCGCGATTTGTCATTAGATGATTTTCCCACCTAAAAAAAACAATACCTATAAACCTTTATAATATTAGTGTATGTATTGCCTTAACCTTTATTCACATGTCACTATCTTTATCAAAATCTATTATTTACTTAAACGTCCCGTCTTTGCCAAGGAATTATTGTGAAAAGGTTAAACGTTTTTAGTGTCCTATTTATAGGAACCCTATTGGTGTTATTTTGACACAAAGAAAGAGGACACGTCGTGTCCTTTATCTTTGTTTTTAGTATACTAGACATTTAGTGAGTCAGCGTGACTAGTGCGTCTAGAAATAAATTGCATTTAATTGCGCGCGGAGAGTGTCATACATCTTCTCAGCATATAAACATACAAAATATCAATAAACGTGTTAGTTCCGCAATATCACTATCCACTGGCCTGGGTATTTAGTAATATGATCTATGCGGAGTTTGAAACCTTAAGAAAATGTCAAATGCAAGCACAATTATTCAATCGCAGGGCAAAAGTCCCGCAAACCTCAGTTGAATAAAGGACCCTCCGACTAGACAGGCGTTATGTTTGACCAGCCCCCCTAGCCAAGTTACAACCGTTTCGTTTCGATTCTCTTTTCTTTGATCGCCTCGAGTCAGCCACGCCTCCTGTTCCTTTGTTCTGACCACGTGGCTGAGCGTTGAGATGACGTCAGAATAAAGGAATCGGAGGCGTGACCTACTCTAGGCGATCGACGAAAAGAGAATCAAAACGAAACGGTTGTAACTTGGCTAGGGGGGCTAGACAACTGCCCGATAGATGATTTCGTGATGTTGTATAATTATGTTCGAATCGCGCAGAGAACTCTAATGCGCGAAGTAGGATTTCGTATTTTTTAGTTCTTATGTGCCGCCACAGATGTCGGTACGTGCATTTTTAAGAGTGTGCGCAGAAATTATATAACTTGATTTTGCCATGACCTTTCTACCATCGGACAAATCAACGTACGAGTGACCAGGTTAACATTGTTGACACGTTTACGGTCCGGAATAAGCGTTTCACCTCGTCGTTTATACCGCGTACATCGAAGGACTGAAACAATTTCCTTGTTGCGATCTTCCCGTCCGATTAAAATTTTGGCTCTTAATAAACTAGTGCGCTATACCATCAACGATTACTCTAAATAAATGCGAGCTAAACTAGTGGGGATAAATGCGGTGAACGTGAATAAAATTGAATAAATTCAGCACATTTCTTTGTATATTTCGAAACAACAAAATTTGCAATGCCTTGCAAGGGGAATAATGAAGCCCTTACGAACGCGGACCTAAATAATTCAAATGTTTCTACGAACAGAGCCGTAGTGTTCTTCATGCATGCGAAATATTTTCCGGAATTTTCAAGTCCACTTCACAGAGCTGAGAACTACGAAATATTTGTGTATACACTTGAAGGAAGACATAGCAGAAATACTCTAGCTGACTTTATGGTTAACATGATAAGTAACCGCTGCTCTTGTGTCGCTGTTGGCGGTTTGTCTTTGGTTTAAGTGTGGCTAGTG
This sequence comes from Mythimna impura, assembly GCA_905147345.3. Classification (NCBI taxonomy): domain Eukaryota; kingdom Metazoa; phylum Arthropoda; class Insecta; order Lepidoptera; family Noctuidae; genus Mythimna; species Mythimna impura. Next base: position 11,128,388 of record LR990357.1, on the reverse strand, counting down.
TCTGCTGTTCTACAATATTTATGAGCTTCGTGTGAGTCTATGGCAGGGTTAGAAACAGTCGTAATATTATTGTTTGATTCAAATCATTTTTAAAGCGAAAACTTTGCCAGAAGGCTTTTTACACTGTGGGACTGACCAGCTCCGGTACGCACTACACAACAAGTGTAGTTTAATTTTTTATTATTTCATAAATTTTTACGATTTGACATTGTTGAATATTTTTATTTAAAATTTGAAAATTTTCTTTAAATCATTTTTTGTCATACTGAGTTAATTACATAATTATAAACTTTTTACACCACCTGCTCGATAATGCCCTTTTATATGTCATACAACCATCACTTAAAGCAAGTCATTCTGTTCTGGAGATAATGCAGTATGTACGATCCCTAGGGAATAATGAGATTTGAATTTGGAAAGTCAAAAATGCATTATTTTGAAAAAAAAAAACGCAATAAGGGAATTAAAATGTACGTGAATCAAACAAGTTTATTCAAAAATCAAACTGACTAAATAAAATGTGTTTACTGACGAGTTTTAAAAAAAAGACCGGAAGCGTGATAGAAAATTGAAACTTAAAAAATACTTAGAAAATTTTGTTTGTTTCAAATCTCAAAAAATGTCGAGTGATAGTTAAGATTAACTTCTAATAATACTTATATTTCTCTAATATATAATTTGTTTTAGTAAATTGTCTAATAATTATCTCATAGGTGGTGTAAAAAGTAGAGTATTCAACACGGGGATAAAGCTGTCTTTGTCTTGGGCGGCTTGAATTCCTCATTTCACTCAGGTTTCTATATTAACTCCCTCGCAACACTCGGGAGTTAATTATATACTTAAATCCCTCACTGACGTTCGGGATTAAAACTTAGCAACTTTCGTTTCGTTCGGAATTCAACATGCTGCCCGCGACTTAAAGACACTGCTTTATCCCTTAGTCATATTATTATAGTCTACTATTTTATCCCAGGACTATGTTCCCTTGGGACAATGTTCTCATTTCACGCGGACAAAACCGATAGCAGCAACTAGTACACCAGTAATTGAAAGTACAAGGAGACCAGTAACCAACGGCACGATTAATGAGTCGCAAATGCATGCTATGCACGTAACTCACATACATAGGTCCATATATTTCGGCGGCGGCGATCTCTCGCGCCGGGCCTTGGTACAGGCCATGGTCCGAAGCGAGGAGGAGTGGCAGGCGGTCGCCTCCTTCTGCGAAGCAGTAATGCTAGCAAAGGAGGCGGCCGATCGCGTGAGGCAACGGTCCTCACGCCCCAATCGCCGCCGGGATTCCGATCCCGATTTCCGGCCATCGTAGGCGCAGGCTTGCGGACGGCGAGCAATGGGTGGCTCGCCGTCCGACCGTCCGGTAACCGTCCGGACCGAGCCCAAGTCGTCAACGGCGCGTGCTGTTCCACGCGCGCCTCAAGGAGATGTCAGCAACTGTAGGGGCCTAGCAGGGTCGAAGCCTACTGGGGCCAAGGGTCTGATTCTGAAAGGAAGACTCGGCCCTGGTACGAAAGGCAACGAGGGAACGGGAGTGGGTTTTTAGTCAGTAAAAGTCTGACACTATCTCCCGCCCCGCCCAAGGGCGGGGGATGTCATAAGATGATTTTCCCACCGAAAAAAAAAAAAAAAAAAAAAGGTCCATATATTTGCATGCCTTTAACCGCTTCCTGCCGCTTCTGCACTATATTCCCCTGGGAACCAAAACCTTGATCCCTGCATGCACTCGTTATATGAGGTCGCTAGCTTGAGACTTGGTTACATTGATTTAGAATTCTCTAGTGTCGCCTGTTATATCATGATTGGGTCGAGGATGGAGCTGTGGGACATCGGGTGGTTCAAGATATTTGAAAAGGGGTTCAAGTGATTGCAGTATGCTGTCATGACATTATTGTCTAATTATAATACGTAAAGAAAAGGTTAGATATAAACACCAAAAAGCTGATTTTAAGTGGTAAGTACCAAGACTATGATGCAAGTTTGCAGGAGTGCATAAGGATTATTGAGACTTCTGGTATACATCACGGACATAATTCTGGTAATTAATTGCCTCATAAAGCTATATTTAAAGAATCTAACCTAAAAGCTGATTTTAAGTGGCAAGGACCAAGACTATGACGCGAGTTGCAGGAGTGGCTAAGGTTAGGGATTGTGATATCGAAAAGAGATCGCATGAGTTAGGTTCTTTATAGCTAATGAACTGGCATGTAAAATATATTTTTAAGGATTTTGTAGTTCTAGAATAGGTTTAAAAATTGAGTAGAACAAAGAAATGTCTAGTTTTCCAGTTCGAACATAACCATTGTAGCGCGGTGGGTTGATATTGAATCCTGAAGAATAATATAAGTAAAACGTGATAGCCTCCCAAGAGTTTTATTCAAGTAGAAGATCCCCTACCGAAGTCTACCGTCGCAGAGTTGCGACAGTATTATTAAGACTTTTGATATGTACATCATGGTCATTATTCTGGTCTTTAATTGCCACATAAAACTAATCTAGCCTGACGTGTAGGATAAGGCCTAAATATGTGCTTAGAAAAAGGTCTTCATATGTTGAACATATACCTAAACTCATTAACATTAGTTATTAAATTATTATAATAGGATTTAGGAAAGATGCTATTGGCATGACATCTGAGATATTACGAAGGCCTTCCTTCAAATAAGTATTCATTTTTATTTACCTACTATTTTTCCCTCTCTATGTATTAGGAGGGACAGGTTATTGTTGACGATTATATAGTTTATAATGTTTACAACCACCCATACGTACAAAGCATTTTGCGAACACATTCATAATGCGTACAGCTAAGGAGTGGAATTCCCTGCCGGAGTCTGTGTTTCCTGATAGCTACAACCTAGGGGTCTTTAAGTCAAGAGTGAATAGGTTACTTCTAGGCAAGCGTGCTCCATCGTCGGCCACATCATCGCTTACCATCAGGTGAGATAGTGGTCAAACGCGAGCACATAAATAATAATAATAAAAAAAATTGTTTTTGTAATGTATAATTTAGGTTAATATTTTATTTCAAACATTATACTGACAGTTAATTTTAATTTAAAGTTTTTTTATCCTCTTTATGTATTAGGATGGACACCCTATTGTTATTATTTAGTATGTAAGACTATTGATTAAAACTTGTAATAGTACAGAAGCGAGACTGACTAATGTACACTAAAGTTCAATTTAAATATTTTTTATAGGTAATGTTTGATCATCAACTTTTCATTATGAAGCTTAATGTTTGACAAGTATAAAATAAACTATGTTTGTATTTCAAATATATAATTTAGTTTAATATTTGATTATTTGTAACCTATATGACTATGTAATAACGTTTCGTTCTACAAAGTATTATTTTCCTTTTCTGTGTTCGGAGGATGTTGAGGAACGAAACGTAGTTGTCATATTTGAATATTTATGAGTGACGTTCTCCTTCAAACGTCTCTAAAAGGAACTGCTAAATACTCTCCAGCGTTTGATGGTATATTAACAGTTCGCACGTGTTATTGGCAAAATTGTGGTGTCTCTTCCACAGATAATGAATGAATGAAATGAGAATGCCATTAATGAAGAGTTGAAGTTGAAGATGTTTCATTGATAAAATCCCTTTAATAATGAACCTGAAAAATAAATACTAAAAACGTCTAGAGATTCGGCGACGAACCAGCATCCGTGAGCTTGATGGACATCAACGTTGCAAGGTTTTTAGATAAAGTCTCCCACACATTATTAAGTATATTAGTTTGTAAGATACCTTTGTGTTAGAGAAATAAAGGTATATATTATCTTATAGAAACCTACTTTAACTTGTTAGTTTCACTTCCTTTACTACGGTACAAAGATGGCATTGCTGCGAAACAGTAATGCTAGCGAAGGAGATGGTCGCAACAGTGAGGGAACGGACTTCCACACGCCCTGGACGTCAGGATTCGCAGGCCAATCCCCAGTCACCGTAGATGCGGGCTTGTGACAAACAATGGGTAGCCCGCCGTCCAGCCGACCGGTAAGAACAAAGAACGTTTCGTCTACGGTGCATAGTGACTCACATGCGCATCAAAGACATGGGCCCAGTAAGACTGATGCCACGGGCAATTTCGGTTATCTGAATTACTTGTTTTTCTAGTTCCATTTACAGTCTGACGCTATAAAAAGAGCATCCAGTTTTGAAGCTGAAAATTCTCAGTCAAGGCCAACTGTAAGAAGCTTATTCCCTAGTATCGTGTTCAGTAAATGCTTGCTTCTATTTTCTCGTGTGCTAGAAACTGAAGTAAGCTTCCAATACACTTTTTCACTTAATTTCCTGAACAACTTTAAGGTATTTACTGAGAACGATGTAGCTACTCTGTAGAATACTTTCGATTTCTATTAGAGATACCATTACTTGATGAAATAACGTAAGTATTTTCTGTTTCAGTGAAGCAGACACTACTGGGACTAAGTTAAAATCTGTAACAGTGAAAGGAGGAATTGGGAAGGAAATCCTGTCGAGTTTAGTTATTTGCATGTTATCTAAATGGAAACAGTTGGTATCGCAAACGCATCCTAATTAACCAGGGATGTTTATAGATATGAAATTTCGAATATCGGATATCGAAATGATATTATTATCGATGTGATATCGAAATAGATTGGATGGGTTATTTTTCTTATTGGCTGGCGGAATGGCTAGGTTAGATTTTGAATATTTAGAATAGGTTTCGAAATTTTATAATGAAAGAATTGTTTTTGTTTTAGAAGTGGAGTGTTTTTGGTTGAAAATAATAATATCTAATTATTTTGAAGACAAAAAATATAATTTATTACTACGACTTATAGTTTTATTAATATTAATAATATAGGTATTTATTCAGCGTTAAAATTTGGTAAAATAGTTACATAAAATCTTAGGAATAATTACAAAGGTGGCTATGTTATGTGCCTGTGTATTTCTTCGAGGACACTTCCCGGGAACCAATGCCTACATATCAGAGTACGGGTCCCACAATATTATACCGGTTTCAGATACGGTAACGGATATAGAATTTTTCGGATTATCCGGTAGTTTCGGATGGTTTTGGTTACGGATAGTGAATCGAATTTTAAAATTATAAAAGTAATACAAATAGCAAGATCTGACTTTTATTTCTAACCCAGATTATCATTTGCTTGTCTGTGCAAAACCAACAAAACCTTGTCATTTAGACACCTGAGATACAGGTTTATCCTAGTTCAGGTTAGATCTAATTATTAATTTATACCATTTCTGTTTTTTTTTTTTTCACTTTATTTTTCTAAATAGGTTTAAAGATATTTATTTCTCAAAAAAGACACAAAGTCACTTACTTGAGAACAATTTTTCTTTATACTAAATTAATATATAAAAAGGGTTCGTCACCGCGTACGTAGGTTGTTCATCCAATGCATTCAGTCTATAAGTAGATATTTTATAATTGTTTCTTACATATATATTGTGCTAGTTGGTTCTTGAATGCATTGAATGTTATAAAACTGTACATAAACAATCTCACACCACTCACTAATTAATCACGAAATCTCAGAACTATACCTACAAACTTAAAATTGGGCAGGTAGATTTCATATAGGGTGTGAGAAACCAATTTTCGGGCGAAGCCACTGGCAGAAGCTAATAAACTATAAAATTTAGACGCCACCTAGCTTTTTTTATGTAATGTGTATCAAGATATATAATAAAATTCCAAAGTCCTTAAAAGAAATTAAAACACTCAATTTATTTAAAACAAAATTGTTCACTTATTTGAACCAGAAGTGCTACTACACACTCAAAGAGTTTTTTGAAGAAAAAAAAGACAAATAAATAATTAAATAAGCGCAGGTACATATTAAACTATACAAATTCATTATTACTATTTTTATTATTATTATTTTCGTTTTATTTCCATTTATTTTGACATTTATATTTATTTTGACATTAAATTGATTTGACATTATTTTGATACTTGTAATACCTACTAATAATTTTTGCTTTTCCTTTTTAAATGTGTGAATTTTGAAATGTATTTTATTTTGTTTTATTGAAAATTTGTTTATTTGTTTTGCAGTGCCCTTACAGGGTGCATGTTTGAAACTGTAACTTTTATTCCAACTACTGTACAACATGTTTGCAATAAACTGATTTGATTTGATTTGATTTGATTTATACGGTTACGGATATTTTTTATCGATATCCGATAGTTTCATCCACAGTTACGGAGCTCCATATCATCCCTTCTAATTACAACAACGACATTGGCAACGAGTTTAAAACAGTACAAATATAAAATCAGAACAATTTTCTACAAACTACCAGCTCTTCATATCCAATTAACAAAAACTACTAAACAAATAAAGCCGTCAACAAAACACGAGTAAAATCCTAAAGGCCGACACACACCGGCAGTCCCTTAACAACCATATAGTGTATACTAAAACATAAAATTAAATACTCTACAGTATTCCGCGAAACTGGGCACTTTTCATACGGATTGTTTGCAGCGTTGAGACAATTAACGCCCCTCGGTTTTCTCCGCTTTGTACAGTAAATGGTGTAGTTAAAACGATTGCGGTTCTCAGAATAGGGATGAGCATTTCAAACGACGCAATATAGGTTTATCATCTCTGTGTAATTGTGGAGCGCGTCTCTGTATTTCGTACGTCTGTGTTTGGTGTGAGCAATGTTAATAATTTAGTATGTTTCACGGAATTTGGTGATAGTTTCCGATGAAGGTAGTTTGAACTGATTTTGAGAGGAATGTTTTGGCTGTCACTAATATCGGGTAGCGTTTCAGTTTCATTAGATATTAATCAATTCTTATTGTTATAATTTTGTTGATGCGAAAGTAACTCTGTCTATTTGCTACTTTTTTACGTTGTACTGAACAGATTTGGGTGAAACACGTGGATAGAATATGTCGTGATTACGATCTAAGAACTTTTTATCTCGATAGTATTTTCATTGTTTATTTTTATCGTTTGTGAGAATTATCTACTTGCATGCGGCCAAAGCCACTAGCAGAGGGTATTTTTAAGGTTCCGTACCTCAAAAGGAAAAAATGGAACGCTTATAGGTTTACATTGTTGTCCGTCCTTCTGTCTGCCTGTCTGACAAGACCCTTATCTCGGGAACGCGTAAAGGTATCGAGTTAAAATTAAAACTATATACTCAAATCTGCGGTCCCTAGAAGCTGTGAAAAAATCGAAATTCTGAGTTAACCAAAAAAAAAAGTTTAGGCCGTATATGTAGCAAAAAACTTATATTTTGTCACTGTTAAGGAAATCAAAATTCATAGTCAAAAATCAAAGTTCGTAGTAATCAAATAACGCACTATTGCAGGTCCAAAACTGGTTCACTGCTAATAATCTAGTTTTAAACGGGAAAAAAACTAAATGCATAAGATTTTCCTTACCGAATGTCAAAAGTAGTGATTGTGACGTAATACTAAACGATGAAAAACTAGAATTTGTCGACAAAACTGTTTTCCTGGGGATAACGCTTGACTCTAGGCTACAATGGGGTCCTCATTTAACATCTCTTGCAGGACGGCTTAGCTCAGCTGCATATGCTGTTAGAAAAATCCGCCAATTTACGGATGTTGATACCGCTAGACTAGTCTATTTTAGTTATTTTCATAGTATCATGTCATACGGTACAGAAAAGAGCCATCAGAGCTATTTACAATCTTCGCCGGTGCGATTCTCTAAGGGAACTGTTTAAGGATATTAATATCATGACGGTGCCTTGTCAATATATTTATGAAAACATTATGTACGTTAGCTTAAGAGGCGATAGACATAATTATGTTACAAGAAATAGGGACCAATTAGTTCAACCAGGTTTCAGACTGGCTAAAGTGGCCTCTTCTTTCATGGGGTACTGTTTGAAATGTTATAATAAAATACCTCCACAAATATTAGAACTCAATGAAACAAAATTTAAATCTTGTATTAAACGCACACTATGCAGGCAGGCATATTATAAGTTGGAGGATTATATTCAAGATAAAAATGCTTGGCTCAATGCTGGTCCAGCTCCACTACCACCGGGGTGAACAAATTGATTAGTTTGGAAATTATTGTTATTATTTTTAAATGTTTTTTTTTTTTAATTTTAAAATAATAAAAGTATTGTATAATGTAGAAGCATTTTTTTCAAAGTTTGTAAATGTGAGTACCATGGAGCTATTTTATGGTTTTTTATGTTACTATTGGACTTGTTTGACATAAATCAGCATGGCAGTTGAGAGTTTATCACGCTCACTCAAATGTCTCACTGATGGTGGCGCATGTGTTGGATCATTCAGTTCCCTTCAAAATGGTTGAGCTGAGTGGTGCTAATATTGGCGTCATGTTCGTGAACGGGCGCTGTCAGTTGAGACTGGTCATCTCTTAGCTGCCAGTTGCTATTTTAATATCTATATTTAGTTTGTTTTTTACTTTATTTACATTGTTCTCACATGATAGCGACAAGAAACATGTAACAGAGATATTTGTAATTACAAAACATGATTGAAAAGAGTGTCCATGGAGTTTCTTGCACATTCTTCTCCATAGAGATCTACGCTTTGGAATGTGCAATTAGCATCATTTTTTTTTTCTGACTGACTGACTTCATGACATTTCAAAAGTGCCTGTAAATGGTTTATTTGAAATAAAATGCTTTGAATCTTTGAATCTTTGAATCTTATAGGGTACTTCCCGTTGACCCAGAAACTTGAAATTTGGCATAAAGCAAGGTCATACATATAGCACAGGTAAAGGAAAAAATCCGGAAAGAGTAAATTTCTTGTGTTATCTACCTGCATCACAAAAAAAAACACTTTTTTGCAAATCGAAAAATACTTCGAGACTTCATTCGGGAATTGTAGTTTATACGGAACCCTCAGTGCGCGAGTCCAACTCGCACATGCCCTGTTTTTTTAAAAAACCTGCCTATGATTTCACTAATAAATATTAATTTATTCATTTTATATACATTTAAATCTAATAATAACGTAATTAAAACTAACTTACAAAATAAAAATAAAAGCCATAAAGTACTAAAAAAAGCAATCTAAAGCACGGCGTCGAACTTTCAAAACGCCTTGTTGACACTTCGCATGACCCAAGGGCTGGCTTTTACTTCGGACAAAGGATAAGCATTGCCATTGAGCGTGGCAATGCCGCCAGTCTTTTGGGTACATTACCAGTCGACAGCCATGTGGAGGAGTTTTTTGACGCCGTACTTTAGATTGCTTTTTTTAGTACTTTATGGCTTTTATTTTTATTTTGTAAGTTGATTTCACTTCAAGTTTCTACAATGGAATGAGCAATCATAATCATCATCATCTCCCTAGCATTTTCCCAGCTAGCTTGGGGTCGGTTTCCAGTCTAACTGGATGCGGTTCCATACCTGAGTTTTACATGGATCGACTGCCTATCAGACCTCCGAAACCCAGTTCCAACTCTTTGGATAGACCAATAGTCAAGACTCACTGGCGTCTGTAACTATTGTACTACTGACCAACAGCTTTACGTTCTTTCCGAGGCATGGAGTGTCAGTAATGTCCTAGATAAACTTAGAAAAAAAAAAGTTTTTACAAAAAAAAAAAAATACAACCGACTTCAATGTAAAAAAAAAAATACTAGTCGGTGTTTTATATAGTTTTGTCTCTTCGTTATTTAACACCGACTTCCAAAATTAAAGTTATTTTGCACTTTTTAGTTATTTTTTTCGTTGAATTCGGTTGTATTATGTTTTTAGTTATGGTACCGCCACTAAAAAGTACCCCTCAACCAAACTTAAATACATTATGGTCAGAATGCATCTCATAAAAATTCTTGTAATCCGAAACACGGTTAGATTACATTAATTTACCTTCCGGCTACATCATCAGACCAGTTCGATATATTCCCTCTCCCTTTTCTTTCAGTCAGTCATCGACTACACGTTTATTATAAACAAAGCAATTTACTTGTTACGAAAGTTCTGCTGTGATCCTACGAGAAGTTCTGTTCTGTTCTCTGATCAAATCATAACAATATTTCTATGGGACTAACTTATTGGAAAATTATTTTTTTGATTGAAAGGTTATGCTTCCATAACCTTTCAATCAAAAAAATAATTTTCAAAATCGGTCCTCAATTGACCGAGATATCGTTGAAAATACATTAAAAAAAATACATTCAGTCGGTAAAAAATACCTATGAATTGAAAAAATCACCTTGGTACTTGCCAGGTTTCGAACCTGACCTCATGCATAGAGAGGCGGGTGCGATACTGATGCTACAACCAATCATTAAAAAAAATATTTTGAAGTAATATCGGCCCACGTTTCTAGAATAAGATGAGTATTCAAAACAGCCCCCCTAGCCAAGTTGCAAACGATAAACGTGAATGCTTAGTAATCTCCAATAGATTTTCAACTTTATACCTAAGAGCATAAAGTTGAAAATCTATTAAAGACTACTGAGCGTTAGCGACCGGAACGAACGAAAACACTATGTAATCTTCAATAGATTTTCAACTTTATATCCAATAACATAAAGTTGAAAATCTATTAAAGACTACTGAGAGTTTACGTTTATCGTTTGTGACTTGGCTAGGGGGGCTGAGCAATTTAAGTTTGCTCGATTTGAACGCAAATGCGATACATTTGCGTTCAAATCGAGCCTCTATATGATGGTATCTCTTGGTACGGATTTAGAATTAAATAGGATGTAATAATGAGCATTTGAATAGAATTGTGAGATAGCAATGTTAACTATAAACTGTGGAGTTACAAATAGCGCCTGGTTATCTTCAATACTTAATCTTCACTTCATTCCTATCTAATATATAAAATTGTTATCGAACTCATCTGAAATGGCTACACAGATTTTAGGTAGATCTGGAATTATGTTATAGGTTATTTTTTATACCCCTAGGTGACATCAACACAGTAGGTAGCATCTAGTATATTTAAATAATTATATATTTGTCGGAGAAGTCAATAAATAGTACGGAAGCTTGAGAACGAATGAACAAGCTAAGTGAAAAGTGACACATGTCACTTTGACAGAATCCGCGCTGACGTTTGCATGAACCGAGCAGATAAAAGTACCGACCGCAGAGGTGCGGTGCTCTCTCCTCTGTCGGCAGCCGTGCAAACAACGTCGAGTCTCGGAGACTGTTTCACGGCTCGTTGTGTGAAGTGAATACCTAAAGCTTGCATCATAATCACAAAGTACTTTGTAAATCATAATAAATCAGTTGTGTGATCTGGAATAGTTTGTTTATTGCTCGATACCCAGCCATCGCCAACAAAACAGAGTCCCTAGACAGAGCTTCAATGATGTCCGGCATCCCTGCGCCGACATAGTTTTTATTGATAGACCCGTAAAACACAAAATAGATGCTTTGAGATCTGAAATGGCGGAATGACTTATATGTCTTCCTTTAAGAACTGGCAAGGTGCAGGATTACTCGAAAAGGTTAGTGTGGCCCTGGACCGCAAAAGGGCAACTAAAACGAAACTGAAACTAGCAGCTAGCAGCTAGCAGCCGGCAGGGACGGATCTTGAGAAAAAGGCCCTAGGCAACCAAATATTTATAAAGTAAAAGTCATCTAAAATTGATCAATTTACGAAGATGAGAAGAAAGATTACACAGATTACACTTTAATAAAACTTTACCTTAACAATTTTGAACTGGAATTTTAAATCGAATATTTTAACTTCGATTCTAAATACTCGAATCTGTCCAAACTCGGTCCAACGTCCACATAGAGCGTCATTGAGCTCTGATATTATTTTCAAGAGGGATACTCAATCCCCTAATTTTTTTTTTAATTTATTAATCTAAGAATTTGGATTTTTATAATAATTCTTCTGTAACTTTAGTTCTGAACACTCGAATCTGTTCAAACTTAGTTCAACGTCTACTTAGAATGTCATTGAGATCTGATATTATTTTCAAGAGGGATACTCAATCCCTTCTATTTTTTTATAATTTATTAATCTAAGAATTTGGATTTTTATAATAATTCTTCTGTAACTTTAGTTCTGAACACTCGAATCTGTTCAAACTTAGTTCAACGTCTACTTTGAGTGTCTTTGAGGTCTGATATTATTTTCAAGAGGGATACTCAACCCCTTCTATTTTTTTATAATTTATTATTTTACGAATTTTGACTTTTATCATAACTCTTCTGTAACTTTAGTTCTGAACACTCGAATCTGTTCAAACTTAGTTCAACGTCTACTTGGAGTGTCCTTGAAGTCTGATATTATTTTCAAGAGGGATACTCAATTCCTTCTATTTTTTAAATTTATTAATTTATGAATTTGTATTTTTATGATAACTCTTTTGTAACTTTAGTTCTGAACACTCGAATCGATCCAAACTCAATCCAACGTCTACTTAGAGTGTCATTGAGCTCTGATATTATTTTCAAGAGGGATACTCAATCCCTTCTATTTTTTTATAATTTATTATGTTAAGAATTTTGACTTTTATCATAACTATTCTGTAACTTTAGTTCTGAACACTCGAATCGGTTCAAACTTAGTTCAACGTCTACTTGGAGTGTTCTTGAGGTCTGATATTATTTGCAAGAGGGATACTCAATTCCTTCTATTTTTTTTAAATTTATTAATTTATGAATTTGTATTTTTCTGATAACTCTTTTGTAACTTTAGTTCTGAACACTCGAATCGATCCAAACTCAATCCAACGTCTACTTAGAGTGTCATTGAGCTCTGATTTTAATTTCAAGAGGGATACTTAATCCCTTCTATTTTTTTATAATTTATTATGTTAAGAATTTTGACTTTTATCATAACTCTTCTGTAACTTTAGTTCTGAACACTCGAATCGGATCAAACTTAGTTCAACGTCTACTTGGAGTGTCCTTGAAGTCTGATATTATTTTCAAGAGGGATACTCAATTCCTTCTATTTTTTTAAATTTATTAATTTAAGAATTTGGATTTTTATGATAACTCTTCTGTAACTTTAGTTCAGAACACTCGAATCTGTTCAAACTTAATTCAACGTCTACATGGAGTGTCCTTGAGGTCTGATATTATTTGCAAGAGGGATACTCAATTCTTTCTATTTTTTTATAATTTATTAATCTAAGAATTTGGATTTTTATAATAATTCTTCTGTAACTTTAGTTCTGAACACTCGAATCTGTTCAAACTTAGTTCAACGTCTACTTAGAATGTCATTGAGATCTGATATTATTTTCAAGAGGGATACTCAATCCCTTCTATTTTTTTATAATTTATTAATCTAAGAATTTGGATTTTTATAATAATTCTTCTGTAACTTTAGTTCTGAACACTCGAATCTGTTCAAACTTAGTTCAACGTCTACTTTGAGTGTCTTTGAGGTCTGATATTATTTTCAAGAGGGATACTCAACCCCTTCTATTTTTTTATAATTTATTATTTTACGAATTTTGACTTTTATCATAACTCTTCTGTAACTTTAGTTCTGAACACTCGAATCTGTTCAAACTTAGTTCAACGTCTACTTGGAGTATCCTTAAAGTCTGATATTATTTTCAAGACGGATACTCAACCCTTCTATTTTTTTATAATGTATTATTTTACAAATTTTGACTTTTATCATAACTCTTCTGTAACTTTAGTTCTGAACACTCGAATCTGTTCAAACTTAGTTCAACGTCTACTTGGAGTGTCCTTGAGGTCTGTGAATTTGGATTTTTATGATAACTCTTCTGTAACTTTAGTTCTGAACACTCGAATCTGTTCAAACTTAGTTCAAGGTCTACTTGGAGTGTCCTTGAGGTCTGATATTATTTGCAAGAGGGATACTCAATTTCTTCTATTTTTTTTAAATTTATTAATTCATGAATTTGGATTTTTATGATAATTCTTCTGTAACTTTAATTCTGAACACTCGAATATAAAAATACAAGGAATTGAGTATCCCTCTTGAAAATAATATCAGACTTCAAGGACACTCCAAGTAGACGTTGAACTAAGTTTGAACTGATTCGAGTGTTCAGAACTAAAGTTACAGAAGAGTTATGATAAAAGTCAAAATTCTTAACATAATAAATTAAAAAAAAATAGAAGGGATTGAGTATCCCTCTTGAAAATAATATCAGATCTCAATGACATTCTATGTAGACGTTGAACTAAGTTTGAACAGATTCGAGTGTTCAGAACTAAAGTTACAGAAGAGTTATGATAAAAGTCAAAATTCGTAATATAATAAATTATAAAAAAAATAGAAGGGATTGAGTATCCCTCTTGAAAATAATATCAGACCTAAAAACACTCTATGTAGACGTTGGATCAAATTTAAACTGATTCGAGTGTTTAGAACTAAAGTTACAGAAGAGTTATGATAAAAATCAAAATTCGTAATATAATAAATTTAAAAAAAAATAGAAGGGATTGAGTATCCCTCTTGAAAATAATATCAGATCTCAATGACATTCTATGTAGACGTTGAACTAAGTTTGAACAGATTCGAGTGTTCAGAACTAAAGTAACAGAAGAGTTATCATAAAATTCCAAATATATAAATTGATAAATTTAAAAAAATAGAAGGGGTTGAGTATCCCTCTTGAAAATAATATCAGACCTCAAGGACACTCCAAGTAGACGTTGAACTAAGTTTGAACAGATTCGAGTGTTCGGAACTAAAGTTACAGAAGAGTTATCATAGAAATCCAAATTCATGAATTAATAAATTAAAAAAAAATAGAAGGGATTGAGTATCCCTCTTGAAAATAATATCAGATTTCAATGACATTCTATGTAGACGTTGAACTAAGTTTGAACAGATTCGAGTGTTCAGAACTAAAGTTACAGAAGAGTTATGATAAAACTCAAAATTCGTAATATAATAAATTATAAAAAAAATAGAAGGGATTGAGTATCCCTCTTGAAAATAATATCAGACCTCAAGGACACTCCAAGTAGACGTTGAACTAAGTTTGAACAGATTCGAGTGTTCAGAACTAAAGTTACAGAAGAGTTATCATATAAATCCAAATACATAAATTAAAAAATTTAAAAAAAATAGAAGGGATGGAGTATCCCTCTTGAAAATAATATCAGACCTCAAGGACACTCCAATTAGACGTTGGACCGAGTTTGGATTGATTCGAGTGTTCAGGATAAAAGTAACAGAAGAGTTATCATAAAATTCCAAATACATAAATTAATAAATTTAAAAAAATAGAAGAGATTGAGTATCCCTCTTGAAAATAATATCAGACCTCAATGACATTCTTAGTAGACGTTGAATTAAGTTTCAACCGATTCGAGTGTTCAGGACTAAAGTTACAGAAGACATGATAAAAGTCAAAATTCGTAACATAATAAATTATAAAAAAAATAGAAGGGATAGAGTATCCCTCTTGAAAATTATATCAGACCTTAATGACCCTGTAAGTAGACGTTGGACTGAGTTTGAATCGATTCGAGTGTTCAGGATAAAAGTAACAGAAGAGTTATCATAAAAATCCAAATTCATAAATTGATAAATTAAAAAAAAATAGAAGGGATTGAGTATCCCCCTTGAAAATAATATCAGACCTCAATGACACTCTAAGTAGACGTTGGATGAAATTTAAACCGATTCGAGTGTTTAGAACCAAAGTTACGGGGGAATAGTTATAAAAATATTATTTAATTTGCAATAAAAATGTTTGGAATTATTGCAGGAATCTTACCATCTGCGTAAATTTATTGTTTTAGCTGTTGAAACAGTACCATACAGCTCTATTTAACTTTACGTTGACAATTTGGTTCTGGGCCTAGGGACCCACACTAGATCCACCCTGACTTGTTTGGCTGCTAGCTTCAGTTTCGTCAACTAAAGAAACACAGGTGGGTTTTATTCAGTCAAAGTCTTACACTCTCTTTCGTTCCATCCAGAGCGGGGGGAATCGTTTGGTATTTTTACACGTAAATAAAAAAAAATGTTTTGTCGAGATGTGGCTTAGAGTTAAGAACAATGGAAAAAATAAAGGGAGGCCTTGCCCAGCAGTGGGGCAGTAAAGGCTAGATAATTATAATAATAGGTACATTAATTGATATTTTCATGCAAGTTGCACTTGTCCACTATCACACCTAAAGTATTAGGAGTAAAGATAATAATAATATTTTGATAATATAATGTCTATAGACTTCAGAATGAATGGATCTTAATAGTACCTATTAGTATATTTTATCTCCGTTTAGTCTCTTTCAAAACTGACGTAGATATAAATAAGTACTTATGAAACAGACTTTAAGGGAACCCCTTGGAATCGGGCTGTGGGCAAGTGAACTTTTGGTCAGTACAAATTTGACACTTCCTGTAGCTCTACCCAGAACACGTACGCTGTTTCTGAGTACTACACGTCTGGCCTCTCTGAAAAACTATAGTTTTATTATTCCTCTGTTTATTCTCATTGTGACATCATCATCATCATCATTTCCAATAGACGTCTATTGTCGGACATAAGCCTCCCCAAGCGCCACCGATACGACCGCTCCTGTGCGTCTCGCATCAAACGGTTTCCCACGACCCTCATAAGACCATCGGTACACCTTGTGGTAGGCCTTCCAACGCTGCGTCTTCCAGTACGCGATCACCACTCCAGAACCTTTCGGCCCCATCGACCACTTGTTCTGCTAGCAATGTGCCCTGCTCACTTTCACTCTTAAGTTGTTGTGGTGATTCTTTGGGCTATGTCCTTAATCTCGTTACGGACATAGCATTTATGTTCTTAAAAAAAATGAATAATAACTCAGCTAATACCTTTCATCGCTTAAAAAACTCATAAATACCTAATAGCCATTTCGTCCAAACGGCTAATTCGTCTATAAATCATGAAAAGCGGTAATGCGCCTACAGTTTATACGCCGTAACACGAATTAACAACTTTATTAGATCGTTTATTATTCATTAGGATTGTAAATGTCGTTACTGAATCAAAACTTAAGATAAAGCTGACTCTAACTAATATTGAACATAATTCTTACTTTGATTGTGACATTTATGGATTCGAC
Organism: Mythimna impura; assembly: GCA_905147345.3. Classification (NCBI taxonomy): domain Eukaryota; kingdom Metazoa; phylum Arthropoda; class Insecta; order Lepidoptera; family Noctuidae; genus Mythimna; species Mythimna impura. The sequence goes on along the minus strand of LR990357.1, from coordinate 11,111,377 downwards.
GCTTATGTACTTAAAATTCTTCAGGTGATTTGGATTGAATTTAAGCGTCTTATACATTTCTATGATATTCGTAAGCCGAAGCTGACAATGACTCCCAATTGCATTTTATTAGCATTGTTTGATTCAGAGTAGGTAAGTTCAAATATTGATCATCAATGTTCATAATCATAAGCATAATCAGCCTTTTAATGTTCCCACTGCTGGGACACAGGCCTCCTCTCTAGGAGAGGGAATGGGCCGTAAACCACCACGCGGGACCAGTACGTGTTGGTGGATGTCACATGTCTTCGAATTTTTAGGTTCTAGGACATGTCGATTTCTTCACGATATTTTCCTTCACCGTTTTTCAGAGCAGTGGTTATGAAATAAATTACACAAAGTGAACCCGCGACCTACAACTCGTAAGTCGGGATCGTTAGCACTGGGCCACCACTGCTCTCACCATGCTCATCTAACATATAATGATGATGTCGAGGTTTTTTTTGAGGTGGCGAGGAGGAGTGGCAGGCGGTTGCCTCCTTCTGCGAAGCAGTAATACTAGCAATACTAGGCGGCCGCACGCGCGAGAGAACGGCCCTCACGCCCCAGCCGACGGGATCCCGATCCCGATTTACAGCCACCGTAGGCGCTGGCTTGCGGATGGCGAGCAATGGGTAGCTCGCCATCCAACCGTCCGGTAACGTCCGTCGCCGTACGTCGGACCGAGCCCAAGTTGTCGACGGCGCGTAGCTCAAGGAGATGTCAGCAAAACCGTAGGGGCTCAGCAGGGTCGAGGCCTACTGGGGCCATAGGTGATGCGAAAGAGAACCTCGGGGCTCTGGAGCGAGGGCAAAGAAGGAACAGGAGTGGGTTTTTAGTCAGTAAAAGTCTGACGCTATCTCATGCTCCGCCCAAGAGCGGGGGATGTCATTGGATGATTTTCCCACCGAAAAAAAAATACACTCACATACATAAACTCAGTATCATTATCATCATAATTATCAGCATTTACGAGTACATCTCATTAGATTAACATAAACGAAGCAACAAGGAACGTAAAGTAGAGATAGTATTTTTTATTTAATTAATTACAACGGTAAACCAACAAATTACAGTACCTAAACAAAAACAACTAAAATTAGAAACAATATTTTCATCAATTCCTTTCACAGTATTCCTGAGATGCCAAAAGAATCATCTTCCATTCATCCGTAAACAGATCGTTTGGTGATTATGAATCCATGCGATCATTATTTTATTATGTAGTACCAGTCGCCCCCTTCCTGGGAGTAACGGGGACCTTTGGGGAAAAGAGTGTGAGTGTAAAAATTACTTCTGTCTCTAACTCAAAGTAGGTATCACCCAAACACACACTTACATACACCGTCACACATCACACACGCACACACACACGCTCACGAACACATTCACACTGCACACAATCCCTTTTTCTTTACTTATTATTTACCATTTTTCTTTTTAATATTTAATTTCCAAGTTTTGTCACTATACTGCGAATAAAAAATAAACTTGTTGGTGAACACACTATGTTATTGTTGAGTACCTACCTAATCTTAATGAAAGTATAACTGACTAGTCACAGGCTATAAACCTAGTCTGACTGACTAGTCACAGGCTATAAACCTAGTCTGGGAACCAGTAGTTATTTACCTTGTCCTCATTTATGTACCAAGAATTATGTACCTACTTGTTTTTGTCACCATTTTATTTTTGGTAATAAATATATATTAAAGTTATTTTAAATAGGGAGAAATATAATGGTGTTTGGCAAAAGAAAAACTGTGAAAAAGCGTAGGCCTTTTAATGGCCAAATATATAAAATGAACATTGTAACAAAGTCAGAACATCTGAAAATCTACAAAGGAATAAAAAAGGAGGTAGAAAATAAAAATAAATAAAGCAAAATAAAAAATAAATAATTACCAAAAAGAAATGGTTTACCGGTCTGAAATTTGGAGCCAAATAGTCCATCGTTAGCGGAGCACAATGAAGACAGGAGAAGTATCAGGAACCATTGATATCTGGAAACAAAAGAAAAATATGTTACCGTCTATTGTACACTTATTTTTTTATAAATGTTTGTCCTGTAATAAATTAAGGTGTCCAATAAAGAAATAAATGTTAACAAAAGTAAATAAACTCGCTGAAAATTGTACCGATAGTCGTGTCAGCCAATGTTTTAATAACGACGAGGCTCGACAAACACCTTAGGAAACTCTCGTTAGGCGGCTGTATCAAGAGTTTGATTCAGAAAGCAGCACTTTTGAACACGGCTCGCATTGTTAGGAGGCAAGAAAGGATTCTCTGCAGTCCTGACCGCCGGTTGCTTGGACCCTGTTCCCGATACCCTCACTATCGGGAACTATACTGTTTTTTTTATATTTTTAAATATTTTTTTATTGAAATATTTAAAAATATAATTTATATGTATGTATATTAAAATGAATACAGAAATAATAATAACAAACCAGAACCAAGAGACCATTTGATTATGCACAACTAATTGATAATAGAACGTAACTGGTCCAAACTGAACCTTTAATTTCCAATTCAGGAAACTCGCATTATTAAAAACTTCAAATCTACGGATGTATTTGGAAATAGAAAAATCCTGAACGAATAGTCCATAGAGTTCCGTCTATATTTTAAAAGACTCAATGTTACAAAAATATTCACAATTTCCACAGGTCAGTCGTATTTTACTGTTCACAAGTTATTTTAAATGGTCAGCCATTCATTTCAAAACGTGCGGAATTTTCTATTCAGCCAGCATTCGGCTTACTAAATAAAACATGTCAATATTTATCATTTGTTTTGTTGATCGATTTCAACACAAACCGATTACCACCGACCATTAGCTGACATGAATGGCTGAATCTCGAATGCAGAGAATCTGTGTTGGTACAGTTTGATTTATCCAAAGCGTTCATTCAATACGCAATCTGTCCAAAGAACCAATTGGTCCTTAGAAGCGAATAGTAGGTACGCTTCTAGAAACAAACTTGGACGATTTAAGAGGCGCTGAATTTCCAATTAGATCCATTTAGACGTACATTGGGGATGAGAAGAAAAAGTGTGTATTTGCAATTCAGATCGTGTTTGAAATCGTTCGGCTGAAGAGAGCTTAATTGATACGAATATTGGCGGCGCTGTCGAATGTAGCTTACGTTTTTGAAATTTATTGCTGTAGTTATTTTGGGTTTAGTAAATTGACGACATTATTTTGCAGCAAAACTAATGAAAACAGAATATGGAGTTTAAAAATTAACAAACAAAAATAATAACCAAGTAAAGCTGTTGTAGAACCGTGTCTAAAAGCAGCGGGTTAGTTATCGCAATTACTAAGCTTAAGTTTAATCACACTTATAATATTCCCACTGCTGTGATTCAGGCCGAACCAGGCCTCCTCTCTCCAAGAATCGTAATCCATTATGCGGGTACAGTGCGGGTTGGTGGATGTCACATGTCTTCGAATACGTGGGTATCATTCGGTCCATGGCCCTATACGGGGCGCGTATGGGCGCCGTCGCTGCGAAAGCGACCGGCGGCAGGTCCACACCGGACATGGTAATTTCAGGAGGTTCCTGCATCGGATTCGTACGGAAAAAACGTTCGGGTGTCACCATTGTGTGGACCGCCCGGAGGACATGGTAGAGCATACGGTAGAGGTATGCCCCGGTTGGGCACAGCACCATCGTGTCCTCGTAGGGGCCATCGCCGGCAACGACCTCTCGCGCCGGGCTCTGGTACAGACCATGGTCGCCTCCTTCTATGAAGCAGTAATACTAGTGAAGGAGGCGGTCGCAAGCATGAGGGAACGGCCCTCACGACCCAGCCTCCGGGATCCCGACCCCGATTTCCAGCCACCTTAGGTGTGGGCTTGCAGACGGTGAGCAATGAGTAGCTACCCATCCGGCCCTCCAGTAATCGTCCGGACCGAGCTCGAGTCATCGACGGCGCGTAGTGTTCTACGTGCGCCTCAAAGATACGTCAGCAAACCGTAGGCGCCCAACAGTGTCGAAGCCTAATGGGGCTATGGGTTGTGCGAAAGAGAACCCCGGGGCACTGGAACGAAGGCAAAAAAGGAACAGTATGGGTTTTAGTCAGTAAAAGTCTGACAAGCCCTCGCGCTCCGCCCAAGAGTGCGAGAAGTCATTGGACGATCTCCCACCTTAAAAAATCAGCTTTCCTAGATCAGAGGAGATGAATCAATATATTACACAAAATAAAGCGCCTGCCTGGGTTTTTGCCCACGATGTACAATTCGTAAATCAGGGCCCTAACCACTGGACCACCACTCTCGTACGCCTTTGCGCACCCAATAATTGAACTAAACGTTTCAACACGGTGAATCAATATGCATCGTCTAGCTCTAATAGAAATTCTATAGCAGCAGTTTATCCAAGAGGATTTTAATGATCAGCAATATAATAAACTTATTGACTAAGAATCCTAACCTTATGCTGCGCCTGTCTATAATTTGCGTAGGAGGACTCTGTCGATGTGAACCACAATCATATTAAGAGGGTCCTTTTTCACTCGCCTATCGTCAACATCGAGCATGGTTTAAAAGCTTGTTACTTCATCTGACGCAATGCAACGCGATGTTTGACGAAACGGCAATGCGAAAAAAGGGAGTTAACGCCTGAAAACTCTGTTAAAATTCGGTAATTCCGTGATTTACTCGAAAATTTTACAAAACTTGTTCCAGGAAATACGTGTTTTTTTTTAATCCCTTAAAAGTTTTTGAAAAAATTTGTCGTCATTTAGAATCCTGATTAAATTTGCAAGGCTTTCATTGTTATACTTTTTTGACATTTTTAATTTTTTAGTAAATTATGAAGTGTCAAAATTCATGCAAAATAGCAGATTTTCAGAGGTGTTTACTGGATAAGTTTTACACAAATTTATAAATTGATTTCAATAGAAGCCTAGATAATATCCACAAGATACAGAGTTTCCAAAATATCCAATGAAAAATGTGTAATAACGTATAATCGCGTAAGAGCGGTTGTATGAAAAACAGTGAAAATGTATGTCGAGTTGCGTCCCCTTAACTCAATAATCCAAAACATGTCTAAATCACACTAATATTATAAAGGCGAAAGGTGAGTGTGTGTATATATTTGTTACTTCTTCACGCTCAAATGGCTGAATAGATTGCAATGAAACTTAGCACACGAGCAGACCATAGCCTGAAATAACAAGACGCACAGGACTGGTCATTATGGCGACACTTGGGGGAGGCCTATGTCCAACAGTGGACGTCTTGCAGCTGAAATGATGATGCGTACGTTCCTTTGGGATAAATTTCTATTACACGTGGGAAAACTCACTGCGCTAATAGCAGCCAGTAGTACAATAAACTTTTTCAAAAGTGGGTGAGTGACGTACGAGCCTATACCGCGGTTTTAAAGAACGTCGGTTTTACTCGCGGCTCGTTGCTGATCAACTAGCGAATAAAACAGTCGTATCGTAGTCGAATTGAGGTTAACATATCTCGTTTGGAGTCTGAAGCTTTGTGTTATCTTGGTATTATAGCATACCACGAAATTAAAAAAAAAAGCGAGCGTCGCGCAGTTTTGAACGACGAGCTGAGTAATAAATGAAGCAAACTTGACGAGCCGCGAGCCAGGCTCGTCAACTCACAAAACCGCGATATTACAATGATACACGACCGAAGAGCCATAAGACCGCGGTTTTACTTGCTCGTCGATTAGGGCCTAAATATTTCCACAGTCTGGACAGTTCTCCATTGCCGTACTAAATATGAGTGTTTTATTTTATTTTATTTTTAACTTAACTGTAATTTTTATTTCGTTGTGCGTGTATTAAGCAATGATTATTTTATTTTCACGCAAAATTTTGCAACAAACAATATCTCAAAGACGTGATTTGCAATTCAATTACACGATTGTAAACTTTAACCTATCATTAATTTTATAATCATTGCTTATCAAGTCGTGAACGCAAGACATTTGGAATAGGCACTCAATTACTTGGAATATATGTCCTAGAGAATAATTGGCTAAGTTCGAATAATAAGCCTGAAATCCTCGGTTCAATTCCCACAGTCAAACAAAATAGTTTCACTAATAAATTATTTATACATGCGTATAAAACATAATACGACTACCTTCTGCCGTCGGCTTCGTCCGCGTAAAAGTAGATTAGGTCGGCGCAACACGTTTTTTTCTTCCATTCTGCCCTGTCACTCGTCATACTATCACTAACTTCCTTTTCTTTCATATCACTCTTCACACAATCCATCCATCTTTTCTTTGGTCTCCCTCTCCCTCTCCATCCATCCACATCCGCGTAAAAGTAGATTACTCCCTACAAAATTTGGACATCCGTTTCGGCCATTCGGGGGATGAATTATGGGAAAACCTCTTGGTGCTTGCCTACGCAGCAACGTCTTAAAAGGAAACCTGGGACAAATTTTCATTCTCAGTAATTTTGGCTGTGCGTTGATATATCAGTCAGCCAGTTTGTCCTTTTATATATATGGATAAAGCCACCACCGGAGTCATTTGACCTGTTAGGACAAGAAATCAATCCGTAAGCACTACTGTATGTGTATATTTGTCGCATAATCAGCCTTAATGATGCTACTGCTGGGACTCAGGCGTTCTCGGAAAGGCCAAAATTCACTACGCGCGCGTTATCACTGCGGCTACCACTGCCTGCTGTTGTCTGTATAGCTTGCTAAAAAATAAAATATTTTTGATAGAAACCTATACGCATCTGTTGCACTTTCAATGGAGATTTTTAAATCGCTTACGTTTGTGTTATTTCCTGCAGATATGTTATTGTCTAGATTTTCTCGATCTTTTTTTTTCTCGCGCCACGTTGAGAATTCTCGACCACAATTTCTCGAGAAATTTTGAAATTGAAACATAAAGTTATAAATTAAACGACTCAGCTGGTGTATATAAACAGTAAGGAGTAGTCCGATAGTACTTAAATTTTTCAAATCAGTTCCCAAAATAATGTACAACAGTCTTTAATTTCATAAAAAAATAATTAGTAAAATTAGACATAGGTACCTACAGATAACTTTAACAAAAAAATTTGCAGAACTTGATTTCTCGAGTTCCATGGCGTTGATTTTTATTCCCGTTTCGGTTAAGACAAATTTCTCGAGAATTTTCGCCTCGAGAATCCCTAAAGTCACAGTTTAGGAACTGTAGGCACTCTCGATTGGTTCCCGAGAACGAGTAGACGTCATTCCCAAGTTGTGCCTGCTTACTGATAATTTGGTTGTTTCATTTATAAACCCGAATCCCTAACAAGTGATTTTAGTGAACACCAAAAAAGGAAGAGATGTGGTATACACATTAAATGTAGACCAACTGAAGTGTGACGTCGTGGGCACTCTTGATCGGTTCCCGAGAACGAGTAGACGTCATTCCCAAGTTGGTAGTGTTTCATTTATAAACCCGAATCCGTAACAACTGATTTTAATAAACACCACACAGGAACTAAACTATCAAGATCTAGGTTTAACTAAATATTTCATCCTTTACAAAAAAAACTCAAGTATAAAATATCTACTCGTGAATACACGATCACACGATAAGGTTAGATACCCTATTACCTGGTTACGCATGAACCTACGAATGGTTAACTTGACAGTTAGTATGCCAATTACCATTGGTAACTTTTTTATTACCTATCTGCCTTCGATTCAACGGTCACTTAGTACATAAAGTTTACGAGTTGTTCCCATCAATTTATGTTCTGTCTTTACCGTATAAATGGAATTCCGCAACTGGCTGGAGAAGCCAATAATCGAAGTTTTTGTAACTTGTTTCCGAAATTTTGTTTGAATTTTATACAAGTTTACATATACGTGTGTTCTGAGTTTGTGGCCAAACTATACAATAATAACTATAACAACAACAGCAAATATACGCGCGTGCCTCAGGGAGATGTCAGCAAATCGTAGGGGCCCAGCAGGGTCGAAGCCTACTGGGGCCATGGGTAGTGTGAAAACGAAACCGGGGCCCTGGGACGAAGGCAACGAAGGAACAGGAGTGGGTTTTTAGTCAGTAAAAGTCTGACACAACCTCGCGCTCTGCCCAAGAGCGGGATTTGCCACAAGATGATTTTCCCACCTATAAAAAAAAAGCCGCGGGAGTAAATTTTTAGGGCAGCGGGAATTTTATTTATTTATTTATTTAATTTAGTGCAGCCACATCACATACATTTTACATAAAAGGAAAATCTTAATAACAATAGGGACTAATGCACTTGACAATTAAGACGTACATAGTGCTCACCATAATTCATAATACTGCTGCCTTGAGAAATTTAATCTGTCATTACATCATTTTAAAGTATAATCAATTTGAAATAAAAAAATAATATAACACAAAAATAGATTCTAATAAGTCAAACACATTAAGATTATTATCACTACACATTAAAATGAATTGAAAATATTAAAAAATGAATTAAATAAATTGAAATATTGCAAATAATGTGAAGTCAAGAAAAAAATAAAATAAATTAAATTACAAATTATAAATTAAAATAAAATAAACAAACAATCAATTAAATTAAAAACATTAAAAACTTCTAAATCTTACCGAATCTTTAAAATACTTACCGTGCCCTGTGTGCCCTGGAACGCAAAAGGCAACTGAAGGAACACAGGTAGATTTTAGTCAGTAAAAGTCAGACATGACATCCCGTTCCACCCAGAGTGGAGAGAAGTTTTTTAATGATTTCTCACACTTAAAAAAGAAACTATACTGGAGTTGACTACACCCGCACTTTTTGAGGTGCAACCTACTATCGTTCGTGCCGTTTGATGGCCAGCCCCCCTAGCTAAGTTACGACCGTTTCGTTTCGATTCTCTTGCGTCAAACGCCTCGAGTAGGCCACGCTTCCGATTCCTTTGTTCTGACGTCATCTCAACGCTCAGTCACGTGGTCAGAACCAAGGAATCGGAGGCGTGGCTTACTTGAGGCGTTCGACGTAAGAGAATCGAAACGAAACGGTCGTAACTTGGCTAGGGGGGTAGGGTAATTCTTTCAAACGTTCCAGAAATCCTTGACATCCGTATGCAGCTGAATACCAATTTACAATTATGAATACATTTATTAATGTTGACAATGTTAAAATATACCTAGATCACTTCAATGTGATTGTAGCAATAATATTATATGATATCCTAATAGTATTAGAACCGGATTTAATCTTAGCGTTAACATAAATTATAGCTTCATGACAATGTTGCGAATGTGTGTCAATTGCAGTCTATTAACGTAAATCATTTTAATTGTTTGTGTTATAAAGAATACAAGACTTTATAGGAGTCAAAAGGTATCTTCACATCACATCTATCTTATGCCTCTATTTGTATAATTTATCGAATCTACCTGTATAGTCTACCCCAGCGAAGTTTCCCGAGAGAGTTGACTCAATACATTTGCTGTCAAATACTGCAAAACAGTGAAATGTATTACAGCCGCATTCTAATGGTAAACAAAGCCACTACATTACACTAATGTTTTGTGAGTGTGTGCAACTATGTTTGTAACTTCTCCACACTCAAACGGCTAAACGAGATTTCGATGACACTTAGTACACGAGAGCAGTGGTGGCCGAGTGTTAACGGCCCCGATTTGCGAATTGTAGGTCGCGGGTTCAAACCGAGCCAGGCGTATTACTTTGTGTAATTTATTTCATCACCACTGCTCTGAAAACGGTGAAGGAAAACATACAAAAAAGGAAACCGGCATGTCCTAGAACCAAAAATTCGAAGACATGTGGCATCCACCCATCCGCACTAGGCCCGCGTGGTGGATTACGGCCTATTCTCTCCTAGAGTGAAGGTCTGAGTCCCGGCAGTGGGAACATTATAAGGCTGATTATGCTATAATTATGCTTATGCTAGTACACGAATAGACCATATCCTGGAATAGCATATAGGATACTTTATATCCAGGAAATATTATGTTCCCTTGGGACAATATTCTACTTTCACGTGAGTGAAGTCGCTAGCAGCACCAAGTTCTATAAAATAAAATAAAATAAATACCTAAATACTTTCTGGACTTAACAATGGCTAAAAGTAAAAAAAACATCGAAGAAAAAAGAAACCTACTTTTATCGAAAACTTTTGTTGAATATCCGTTTGTTTTTATTTTACGTATCCACTCACCTATCGTCAACATCGAGCATGGTTTAAAAGCTTGTTGCTTCATCTAATGCAATCCAACGCGATTTTTGATGAAGAGGCAACGCACAAAAAAAGAGATAACGTCTGAAAACTTTGTTGGCATTCGGTAATTCCGTGATTTACTCAAATATTTCACAAAACTTGTTCCAGAAAATTTGTGTTTTTTTTAAACCCTACAAAGTTTTTAAAAAAAATTGTTCTCATTCAAAATCTCGCGGGAGATAGTGTCAGACTTTCACTGACTAAAAACCTACTCCTGTTCCTTCTTTGCGAAGATTTATAACATGGGAAAAAAAAAACATTATCCGACCCGGGGCATCGAATGGCAAACTAGACCAAAGAGGTAGCGTTTTATTTAATAATTTCATTAAAAAGTCTTTGTACAACAAAAACTAATCGCGAAACTAATTCGTAAGTTTAATCCTCACAAATACAAATCTTTAAACAAAACAGACAAATATTTTGCTCAACACTAACAATTCCTTGTTCAAACTTCCCGTCTCGTCGAAAATTTGTTCATATTATCAAATAAAACTCAGTTCCAACTGAAGCTCAACTTGTTTCGTTTGCAACGGACAAAGCATTTTCAATGCTCATATTAGAAGCGAAAACAAAAGAAGGGGGACTAAGTCTAAAGTTTCAAAGAGGGGACTGTTTGCATTGAGACTCAACTATGCGTTCATTCTCATAAACGAGTTGGTCTCCTGATTCGCAGCTCGCTACTACTTAATAAACTCGAAATTTTATTCGCAATGCACGCTGCATCGTTCACTTGGAATTTAATTCAAAAAGTTTTGTTGCTAAAATTGAACTTTAAAATACATACTTACTTTTTTTTTAGGTGGGAAATCATCCAATGACATCTCCTACCCTTTCATGTCAGACTTTTACTGACTAAAACCCACTCCTGTTCCTTCTTTGCCCTCGTTCCAAGGCCCCGGGGTTCTCTTTCGCATCACCCATGGCCCCAGTAGGCTTCGACCCTGCTGGGCCCCTACGGTTGCTGACATCTCCTTGAGGCGCGCGTGGAACACTACGCGCCGTCGACGACTTGGGCTCGGTCCGGACAGTTACCAGACGGTCAGACGGCGAGCTACCCATTGCTCGCCGACCGTAAGCCCGCGCCTATGGTGGGCGGAAATCGGGATCGGATTCCGGCGGCGGTTGGGCGCGAGGACCGTTGCCTCACGCGATCGACCGCCTCCTTTGCTAGCATTACTGCTTCGCAGAAGGAGGCGACTGCCTGTCACTCCTCTTCGCTCCAGACCATGGCCTGTACCAAGGCCCGGCGCGAGAGATCGCCGTCGCCGATCGCCCCCACGAAGTTACGGCGTTGCTCTTCCCAAGCAAGATACATCTCTACCGTGTGCTCTACCGTGTCCTCCGGGCGGTCCACGCAATGGTGACACCCGGGCGTTTCTTCAGCACGAATCCGGTGCAGGAACCTCCCGAACTTACCATGTCCGGAGAGGACCTGCGTCATGTGGAAGATAAGGACGCCGTGTTGCCTTTCCAGCCAGTCCTAAAAGAGGGGAGGGGACTTACCGAAAATATATACTTAGCAATAGATTTACAATTGTGAGGAGGAAATGTAATTATTATTATGAGGTGTTGTGATTTCGTCCTTCGTTAGAAAGCATCAATTTACCTTTAATCAAACTTAAAAGCGGGTTCTGAAAATAATCCCGCCCCGATAAATTCTTTGTAGCTAAAATTGTTTGACGATGTAAAACAATTGGTGTTTCTATCAAAGAATGTTTAATTACGCCTCTATCCTTAGACGGTGGAAGACAAACAAAAACATCTGAAGTAGCTATTTTGTAGCTACCTTTATAACTGAACATCAAAGAAACGTCTTTAATAGACCAACTTTTACTTTCTCTATCAAATAATCGGTGTTTATATTGAGTAGTTCTATTAATAAAGAGTGCGTGGGAAGCGTAGATTCATTATTAAAGTGTAGATATATTATTACAGAGACGTGTGAATCTCACTCAAAGTAATTACTCACAAGTCATTTGTAATGTACGTAGGCGATCACAGCTGAGGTTTCTTACACAAGCGGTAAGAGTGAGCGCATGGTTACCGACTTTTGCCCTCCGACAATTTTCGTTGAACACAATTAAGTCTGGGTAAATAGAACAGCGAATACAATAATGATGTGCCAAGAGTACGTGTTTTGGGTATAAAAGCCCGGGATCTTGGGGAATGTAGGTAATTAAGACAAAACTAAGTACGTAAGTTGACCAATGTCCTGCGGATGTGAATAGAGGTGCACTTTATACGCAACACGTACAATGCCGGTGAATATTTACCTACAAAGTACGTGAGAGCAGGTCCCCTTTGCATTCACTAATTGAATGAATATGCATACTCTTTGAATGAATGGAAGTGCGGTCCTATTTATCATCTGCGGCGACAGATGAATAACGTAATTTTTTCCTGTATTTCTATCATCCAATGTGCGCCCGCTCTTATGCAACCTATAAATGGACACTGTCGTAATACAGGTTATTATTTATAATTATTAAAGACATCATAAACTTTAAGAAAGGTCACGTGAAAGACTCGTAAATAATTATAGTAATTTAATTACAAATACATTTAAGATGTCAATTTAGGAATCTCATACATTATTAATCATAATTCCAGTTGATTATAGATCTGCAGTTTTATTAAAAGGAATTGATAATTTGCTATCGACGGGTTAATTATAACCAAGTTTATTATGTTAAATTATCATGTGGAATATGGAAATCAATTCAAACATCTGGATTTCTGTTAAGTTCCGTATTAATGGCTGCACTCAAATGCATTTAACACAGATTTGAATTGGTGTTGATTAAGTTTAATTTGTTAGAAGTATGCAACTGGTTTTTTAACACTATAATTTGGTGAATTCTCACGTTTTGATACATACAAATGTATTTTTGTGATGATTAGTTGGATATGTAGGATTTAAAGAAGCAAAGAATAGTACTTGGTCAAATATCAACCTGTATAACCTTTTTAGGTTGCCATAGCAACAGTCTAGTACCAATCCAGTAAAATAAATAGTGTGTTCTGTTTTGTCAATGGTGTAACAGGAGTCAAAGTTAATGGCCGGTCCGGTCTACACATGGCCCGACAGAGCTGGTTTTTGTAGGTTTTAATTTGAGTTAAGTTATCTTTTGTAATGTATTGTGCGTCTATTCGGACAGAATAAACATGTTTCTTTTTTCTTTCTTTCTTAATATACTGTATTTTACAATCCAGTAACTGGAGCAACTGGGACAAGAGCTTAACGTGATGGTCAATTGGTCACCAATCCAAAAGCGTATCCTCGCACGGTGTTGCTTAGCTTCGAAACGTTCGCGGGTTCATTACGCGGCGCGCGCTGTTGATCCCCGCATTAACGCCGGCGTTCACGCGCCATTGTCTTAGGTACTATTGTGTCTCTAATTACGCACTCAAAAGCTTAAGTAATTCACAACGTTTCTATTCAGGTCCGGGGATAGATCGAAAGAGTTATCGCAGTCCTGGGACGCAAAGCCAACTGAAAGAACACAGGTGGGTTTTAGTCAGTAAAAGTCTGATACTCGCTTCACTCAGAGCGGGAGAAGTTAGGTTAGGAAAAAAAATCCTAAAAAATAAATGTCTTTATTCAAAACAGTTATAAAAATATTGAACATTGTGCGACTTCTTACGAAAAGTTGATCTATTGTTACCTAGACCACACCCATACAACACACTAATAAATATCCGCTACCAAAACAGCCCAAGGGTTGTCACGGGATACCCAAAACAACCCTTTTAGGAAACAATGACGAGACGTTTATAATACAACACAATTCAGCATAATCTCGTTATCATAGCATTGTTCAACCCTAACATCTGAGATACGGGACCATTCTGTCATGAATGGACCTTGAATTACGGAAACGGTCGAAATTAATTATCACAAGGGGAACAAAAGTCTTGAGGACCAATCCATCAAGTCTTGATGGAGGACAGACAACGGTCCAATTTGTGCACTATTCCAAGTGATGGAATGGCGTGTGTGGAATTTTCTAGTGGATATCAGAATTGGACGGTTTATTTGTTACTTTTGTGGTGTAGTACAGTGATGAATTATGACCACTAGACTTTATACATGTTGTTGGAAAATGGAGACAAGAAAAGCTAGACTGGTGGCTATCTTGATAAGTCAGGAAAATTGTTTGTCTCCTTTACGTTGAAACTTTGAATGTCATTAGCACGTATCATAAACAAAACAACAAGTTTCATCAAGGATATTTTCAATTTTTGTGAAGGTTAAAACTTGAGTATGTTGTCAAACGTGGTAAAAAATATTCTGTATTTTCAGACTAAATGAGAGTAGTGGTGGCCCAGTGGAAACAGTCCCGACTTACGAACTGTAGGTCACAAGTTCAATCCTAGACAGGCGCATTACTTTGTGGAATTTATTTCATGACCACTACTTTCAAAACGGTGAAGGAAAACATTGTGGGGAAACCGACATGTCCTAGAACCAAAAATTCGAAGACATGTGGCATCTACCAACCCGCACTGTCTATTCATTCTCTAGGAAAGGGATTATGGTCTATTCCCTTTCGTAGAGTGAAGGCCTGAGTCCCAACAGTGGACACATACAAGGTTGATTATACTTATGCTATACTTTCAGACTAATCGATTCTAAGAGTGAGTTGCACCTTTGTTACAGTTTCAAAGTTACAATAATTATAACAGTACTTAACATTAACAATGACCATTGAATAGGGAATATGCATGCAATTTATTATTTACTAAATTAAGTAATTTTTAATTTTAATAAATAAATAATGAATTAATTTTTAAAATATCTTCATCAACTGACAGCGAAGTTAAAAAGTTTCAAAGCTGCTAATAAGAAAGAGTACCTAGTCCGACATTGTTTTTGACTTCAAAGTTCATCACGCCCATTATACGACCGCCCATGTAGTTATTTAAAGTTGATATATTTCGTTTGTTTTTCTATCAATTTTTATATTGTTTTCATTGTCAATATTCTATTCTGAGAAAGAAAAAAAATCATGTATATTTCTTATTCAATATATGCTGTTGTACCATCATGTAAGTACAAAGTTAAAGTTTAGTCAAAAATTTCATTGTTTGTCATCTGCTTTATGGGCATCTAACTCAACATACATTTTCACTGTTTTTCATACAACCGCTCTTACGCGATTATGGCGTTATTACACATTTTTCGTTAGATATTTTGGAAATACAGTATCTTTTGGATACTATCTAGGCTTTTATTGAAATCAATTTGTAAATTTGTGTAAAACTAATCCAGTAAAGACCTCTGAAAATTTGCTATTTTGCATGAACTTTGACACTTTATAATTTACTCAAAAATTAAAAAAGTCCTAACAATAGAAGCCTTGATTTAATCAAGATTCTCAATGACGACAATTTTTTTCAAAAACTTTTAAGGGTTTGAAAAAGATACGTATTTCTTGGAACAAGTTTTGTTAAATATTCGAGTAAATCACGGAATTACCGAATGCTAACAGAGATTTCAGGCGTTGTCACTCTTTTTTCGCGTTGCCTTTTTATCAAACATCGTGTTAGATTGCGTTAGATGAAGTAACAAGGTTTTAAACCATGCTCTCTTAACTTAACTATATTATAGCCCTCAGAACCGCCCTGGTTAATGTTATCGTTACTTGTTGTTTGTCTTTTAACCATTGCTAAATTGGTGCGATCTGAAGAGATTTGACGGCTGATGAGGCATTGGTCATCGTTAGTTAGTTGGCGCAACTCATTTTTAATGTTTACAATTTTTTAGTTTGTTTTCTATCCAATCTTCTTTGTCGTACACTCTTGACAGAGTGGTCGTGGTCAAGTTTCGGTCGAGTCTTGCGCTACAGCTTCTTTCGTGATGCGACGCCATATAGGTCTGTGTTTGGCAGCTTGGGAGTTGTCATTAATGCTGGAGTGTGTAACAGATTTGATGAGGTCCATCCACCGTGTTGGAGAGCGCCTCCTCGACTGCGCAAAGTACTGCCCACTTTAAGATGTGAAGAAAAGAAAACCGGTATTGAAATTCGTTAACTACTGTTATAAATAAATACGAAGAAAACAATATTAATAATCGATTAGAATGCACCAGCTGTATCCCACGTCAGCTTTTGTTGAAGATAATTCAATGCTTGTAGTTTAAGAGAACATTATATCACGCTGTTAAATGTATTACTAATTAAATTGAACATTTAAAGGTCACTGACTTATACCCACCCACTGAGTTGATGCGATTTTGATGATAATATAAATCACTCACTTTGTCCCTTAGTTAGCGTGGGAGTTTACCTATTTAAGTATTATTTTAACAATAATATGGAGCTTTAGACGAATAAAGACGGTATATTTTAAGCCAACTTTGAGTCTTCTTTGACCAGTTCAGAGGTATATTTATCAGAAATCCTTTGTGCCTTAACTTTGGGATTGCTTAGGTGCTTACATCTTAGACGCGTACTGAGCCTCTAAGTCAAAGATCTAGAGCTCAAAGCTTAACATAGATGAAAGCTTTACAGTATTTTTATTTAATGTTCTGTGTTATTTCTTTTTTTTTTTTTGCATATTTACCTACTAACTTATACTAGTGGTTTCGCCTGTATGAAAATAGAAAAATATACCAAAGAAAAATACTCTTGGGATAAAAAGTTAATACTATGAGCTAATTCAGGGCATGGTCTATACCAGTGTGCCAAATTTCATCGAAATCCGTTTAGACGTTTGAACGTGAAAGAGTAACAAACGTACACACACAAACATACGTAGGTACAAACTTACGGACGGACAGCGGAGTCTTAGTAATAGGGTCCCGTTTTACCATTTGCCACCGTGGGCGCGTGCTTGCGGACGGCGAGCCCCCATTGCTAGCTCGCCGTCCGACTGTCCGGTAACCGTCCGGACCGAGCCCGGGTCGTCGACGGCGCGTATTGTTCCACGCGCGCCTCAAGGAAATGTCAGCAACTGTAGGGGCCCAGCAGGGTCGAAGCCTACTGGGGCCAAGGGTCTGATTCTGAAAGGAAGACTCGGCCCTGGTACGAAAGGCTACGAAGGAACAGGAGTGGGTTTTTAGTCAGTAAAAGTCTGACACCATCTCTCGCTCCGCCCAAGTGCGGGGGATGTCATAAGATGATTTTCCCACCGAAAAAAAAACCTTTGGGTACGGAACCCTAAAAAGCTATCTTCCTATTTCAAAGTACTTATGCGTTGTTAGTTGTCGATAAATATGGGATATGAAAATACGTTGTAATGATATGCAAAAAACAATTTATATTACTGTTTTAGTAGAACAGATGAACATCTTTGTTGTGTAGCTTGAGTTTAGTTAAATTATACTGCACAAAAATTTCACACTGCCAAGATAGACAGTGATAGCACAGTATAGATATATGGAACAGTACGGAAACTACCTACAAACATTCGAAACGGCACACTCACACAAACATACGCATCGACGAGACTCCTAAGCGTTTCTCGCGGTCCTGTCAGTAGCGAATGCCACTTAGGAGTCTCGTCGATACGTATGTTTGTGTGAGTAAGCCGTTTCGAACATTTGTAGGTAGTTTCCGTACTGTTCCATATATCTATACTGTGGTGATAGTTTCTCCATTGTTTTAGATGTCTATTCTTAGTATTAAGTGATTGGAATTAATTCACTTATCACTTATGACCCGCCTTGATGTAGGCCGCGCAATTATTCATGCAATGGCCGTCAAACGTGCCGACAAAGGCATTTATTGTGTTTTGTGTTTATGTCTGAATTTAAACGTTTTTGCTATCATCAAGTTGAGAGATAATTTGTTGAATATAAATGAATAAATGATAAATTATATTTATTTTGCAAATAGGTTTTTTAAAAACACTTTTACACATCAATTTTTTCATCAGTTTAAACTAAATGAGGCCGGATGTTTTTTTTATTGATTGGCTCGCTTTTGACCACTATCTCATCTGATGGTAAGCGATGATATGACCGACGATGGAGCACGCTTGCCTAGAAGTAACCTGTTCACTCTTGACTTAAAGACCTATAGGTTGTAGCTATCAGGAAACACAGACTCCGGCAGGAAATTCCACTCCTTAGCTGTACGCATTATGAATGTGTTCCCAAAACGCTTTGTACGTTAATAGGTGGGTTGTCCACCATGTACCGATGGCGATACCGTACGTCTAGTGGTCCGATGATGGAACGGACTTGGTGGAATTAAATTGTGCAATTCCAACGCACACTCCCCGAAATAAAAAATAAATAAAAAAATAAATAATGATTCTGAATATTAATTATTTTACATTGTTATGCTCAGTTAAGAATTGTGCGAAGAGTGATATGAAAGAAAAGGAAGTTATTGATAGCATGACGAGTGACAGAGCAGAATGGAAGAAAAAAACGTGTTGCACCGACCCCAAATAACACGGGATAAGGGCAGGAAGATGATAATGATGATGCTCAGTTAAGAAATGACCTAAAAAGTTACACATTTCAGTTGCTCCCAAAATATAACGTAATTAATCTCTTGAATTTACTAAGAATATTAACATGGTACTTATAAATCTAACCAATACATAAATATTCTCTGGCTGTAAATGCGCCATGGGGTCCTCACTTTTCCCCTGATACAGGTCTTCAGTGGACATGGTTATTTCGGGAGGTTCCTGTTTCGGATTCGGAAGAAAGAAACGTCCAGGTGTCAACATTATGCAGATCGCTCGTATGGCATGGTGAAGGTAGAAGTCAGCACACATTTTTCGTTCGGCTCTGTTTTAGGTCATGGTACGGGGCGAGGGAGAATGAAAATCAGTCACTTCCTTTTGTGAAGCAGTAATTCAAAATTTTCACACCTGTTGCCCCTGCAAGAGACGGCGAGTAATGGGTAGCTCATAGTCAGATAAGAACCAGGCCCGGGTTGACGGCGCGTCGAATTTTCACGCGGGCCTCAAAGGGATGTCAGCATAAGGGACGGGGCCTACTATGACCGAAGCCTGCCATGGTTACGGGATTAACTCTGGAACTTAAGAGGCAACTGAAGAAACCGGTGAGTTTTACTCAGTAAAAGTCTGACACTCTCTCGCTCCACCCAGAGCGTATGTAAAAACAGATATGGGATTCTCAAGCTACAGGCTAGCTCTGGGGCCATGAGTTGACTTCCGAAAGGGAAATCCGTGTTCCTGAAAACGCATAGAGCAACTGAAGAAACATGGGTGTGGTTTTAGTCAGTAAAAGTCGTACAAGTCCTCCCGCTCCGTCCTAAATCAGGAGAAGACATTAGATGATGATAACCTAAAAAAAACAGCTGGCTAGCAATCTGTCGGAGTATAAATTCATGTCAATATTTCATTCAATAATAAAACTCTTTGTCGCTACATGAAAAATAAAGTATTTTAACTTTGTCGCTACATGTAAAATAAAGTATTTTAATTAATATATCGATACACTGACGCCTGGGACCTGGGGAAATACAATTTCAACAACAACGACGATATCACTCCAGTGTAGGTTAATAGTCTCAACAAGCGTTGTTTGATAAAAATATTGTATTAAAATAATATATATATATTCAAATAGAAACAAACGAGATAGGTAAGTTCTTGATTTATTAACAGCGATCAAAGTTAGATAAAAGCTAACCTTAAATATTATGGCACGAGACATTTATTGTGATGTTCTTGACCCAGCACCTATGCGCATTAAATTATACAACTTGACTGCCTCCAATAAACCTCAAAGAAAGATAACACGATCTTTTTCCTATTCTTTTATCGTAGCATGACTTGTCAAAATATAAAAAATCATTAGCGCATTCATGCATTGTTATAAATTCCGTAACAAATCACCCAAACAAAGAATTATTACTTATCGCTTGCCCTTAAGGTGAAAGTTAATAATTTTAATTCTGGCATTACAGAATAGTCTACAGAAGGTCAGTTCCATACAACTAGCGAAAACAAGCGCACGAACATTGTATACTCGTCTAAACGAGTACATATTGTGATCTCAATATATCTTTTTTTTTAAATGATATAAACTTTACTTCGATCCCACCTGATGGTAAGCAGTGATGCAATCGTTGATGGTGAGGCGCACTAGTTTCTCAACCAAATACCCATCGTAGAAATTGTGTTTAAGAGCGCCCAACATATGATACATTTCCATACAACCGCTCTTATGTGCATACGACGTTATTACACATCTTTCTGTAATACCCTTGTTTTCTAAGTAATAATTGCGTTTTCAGAAATGCAAAAAGGTGCATTTAGCCTTTTATACATTTCTGTTGCATGAAGATTAAATAAATAAATTCACCATCATCATCATCATTTCAGCCGAAAGATGTCCACTGTTGATGTCGCCATAATGACCGGTCCCTGTGCGTCTCGCATCCATCGGATTCCCGCGACCCTCACCAGGTCATCGGTCCACCTTGTGGGAGGCCTTCCAAAGCTGCGTCTTCCGGTACGTGGTCGCCATTCCAGAAACTTTCGTCCTCATCAACCATCATCATAAACAAATTAATAAATAGTAAATACTAGTGAAGGCGCAGCGTCGGAAGGCCTCCCACAAGGTGGACCGACGACCTGGTGAGAGTCGCGGGAGTGCGGTGGATGCGAGACGCGCGGGATCGGTCGTTGTGGAGACGCTTAGGGGAGGCTTATGTCCAGCAGTGGACGTCTTTCGGCTGAAATGATGATGATGATGATGATGACTAGTGATAGTTTTGCTGGATTCTGTAAGCCAAGTGCGGTGTGTATGCGTTTTTCACCGATTGGTTGGAATTGACTTTCTGTACTGTTTTTTTTTTTAACTTATCATTTATTTATTAGGTATTGTAAGCCCTTCACCGTTACTATCGTGGATTATGACCCTATTTCTTCTTGACCTTTGACAGACATGTAATTATGGAACGGTCGGCGGAAATAAATAAAGTTATGTTGGTGTACTTGTGTTGATTATGTTTTTGTAGGTTTTATTTTGATTCCTTAACAGTATTTTGTACCATAGAAATTTTTATTTGATGATAAATTATTATGTTTTAATTTCATTATAATTTTGATCAACAATATTATAAAGTCAATTATTTATTTATTTCTTGTATTTATATCTCTTTTATTTAGTTGAAACAATACGGTGTGCCTTTTAATTGTAAATAAATATACCTACGTAAGTTAGCTCTTTATCATGTTTTTTACAGTGGCTGGCGTTAAAAGTATTTATGTACGCAAAAAAAATATACTAAATAAAAAAAAAAAAAAAAAAAAAAAAAAAAAAAAAAAAAAAATATATATAATAATAATAAATATAATATTAATAATATTAATAAATATTATTAATATTATTATATTTTATTTTTATTTTTAATAAATATTATTTATATTTTAGGTGGGAAAATCATCTAATAACAAATCTCGCTCTTGGGCGGACCGTGAGATAGTCAAAGTTTTACTGACTAAAAACCCACTCCTGTTCCTTCGTTGCCTTTCGTACTAGTGCCAAGTCTTCCTTTCAGAATCAGACCCTTGGCCCCAGTAGGCTTCGACCCTGTTGGGCCCCTACGGTTTGCTGACATATCCTTGCGGCGCGCGTGGAACAGTACGCGCCGTCGGCGACTTGGACTCGGTCCGGATGGTTACCGGACGGTCGGACGGCGAGCTACCCATTGTTCGCCAAAAACAAGCGAGTGATGTCTTAATTACTTCTGCTCAGTCGAATTATTCATCAATCATTCATTTTAATAATATAACCCAGCTATTATAGTAAACAAAGGTGTTCGATAGAATGAAGATAGAATGCAAATTATTATCAAGTTTGCTAACAGCATTATCTATGTAAATTACTACGTAACTACAACTAGGTAACGATAACCCTGTCTAGATAATTAATCGCCCGATTGTTCTAGATACTCGACCTTTGCTAATGTTCTCTCTGATACCAAACTGTCTCCAATTCAGTTTAATGCACGATAAGTATGGACATAAAACGGGTCGTGGGGCTTTTTGGACCGGAACCACAGTCCCAACTTCCACCTATGAAAATATATTTTTTTAGTATCTGGTATTTTCGCACCACAAGGAAAAAGGCATTAAAGTATAGTTACCAAAAAACTGTATTTATTTTATTTGTGGTCCCAAAATACTACAAAAAAAAAAATATAGATGAAAGTTGGGACCGAGGTCCCAGTTCAAAGAGCCCCACGACCCCATAATACAACGTCTCTCACGCAAGCAAAAAAAAATGCCCAATATTTGTAGATAAGATACAGATACGATTATTTGGATACTATCCATATATGTATCCTACTATGTTTATTTTAGGATGCTTAAATTGCAATTCATTAAAGGTTAGGCGGGCTGTTGACAAAATTACAACAGCCTGTAAAATTATTAATGGTTACACTGATGCGTCCAACTTACATGCAGAGTTGTGTCAATTATTTGTTCCGAATAATTACAATCGCTCTAGAAAGCATAAATTATTGAATGTCTCATATTGTCACACTGTAGCTCGATCTAGGTACCTCTCATATACCGCGTATGCTAACGATGCTCAACGTGCTCGTGGAACTAGAGACCAACCCTGGATTGGATTTGTTTGCTGATGAATGGAAGACAATATTATTAGAAAGTTTGCGATTCTGTGAGAAGACAGAGTGAAAGGAATAACGTAGGTATTTTAGTATTAACATTTTGAGTACCGTAATTAAAGACACAATAGAAAGACTATGAGCGAGCGAGCGCTGGCGTTCGCTTGGGATTTAATGAATGAATGGCTATTTTGCTGTACTAAATAAATAACTGAATAAATAAAATAAATATTTATTAAAGGAGAAACTGATTGACTAACTAACATATTAATGCACAGCCGAAACTACCCCAGTAGTTTTAGTCCCAACTAGAAACGTGAAATTTTGCGCAAGGTTTCTTTTTATGACATACTTTTGCACTAAGAGAGGATTTTCCAAAATACACTCCCTAAAGGGATGAAACGGGCGTCTATTTGTATGGAGAAACCCACTGTTACGCGGGTAAAGCCGCTGGCAGAAGCTAGTTTGCGGTTATTATATTTTTTTTCTGTGGGAATATCATCCAATAACATCCCTCGCTCTTGGGCGGAGCGTGAGATAGTGTCAGACTTACTGACTAAAAATCCACTCCAGTTCCTTCTTTGCCTTCATTCCAGGGCCCCGGGGATCTCTTTCGCATCACCTAGCCCCAGTAGGCTTCGACCCTGCTGGGCCCCTACGGTTTTGCTGACATCTCCATGAGGTAATTTGAGGTTATTTAAGCTCAGGGCTAAATAACAACAACCACATCGTGCGATTTTCAAAGTTAAGCAACGGTTACCGAGGTCAATCCTTGAATAGGTGACCGTCGTTTGCATACTGTGATCGATCCGTGCCTCGGAAAATATGTTATGGTCATACATAAAATACAATACATGAATTTTATTTTTAGTTTTTTTGACTACCCATCGTCCCATTCTTAATGTGACGTCACATGTCATATTTTACATCTAGAAATAATTAAGTTAAAATAACAGTTTCGAAATAAGTTTCATAACCCTCCTTCTTTACCTGTCACAAAACAGGTGGGATCGTAGTCAAGCACTGGTTTATGTCATATAAAAAAAATCTAATCTGATAACCAATTCCAATATCTTGAAGAAAACAGAAAGACATCTAATTAACATAGCAATACAGAATAAACTTATCAGATTGATTTACAACCATTTAACTGATCATTTGCGTACACACGTTAGCTATAAATTAACTCTGGCCAGTCTACTACCTCCAATCGTATTCATAGTCACGCATTGATTTTATCGAAAGCTTGATTCACAGAGCCCATTGAATTGAAGTAACGGATGAATGAAAAAGGAGTGGGTAGTGAATGGAGGGATTAGTGGTAATATTAGCTGTGCTTTCTAAGGCTATGAATATGGATATAAGTGTGTACATTTCTCTATAAAATTGTTGTGTCTAAATTAGGTAATTATGAATGTAAATTTTATCGAAATTATATTTTAATACTAAGGATTCCCTATTGATATAATTATGTTAAATGTATTTGTTTATTGAATAGTTCCCTCTAAAAAATAAAACATTCAAGTTTTTATTTTTTACACAAATCGGTGCGGTACCTTAAGAAAAAAAGGCGTGTGAAGAGGCTAATTGGTGATCCAGATCTGGTTAAGTCCAATCTACAAAGCCTTGAGCGCAAGCGTAGAGCAGCCAGCCTTTCGGATGCATTTTGGAGTGTGTGCGTGGGAATTGCATGACCATCTCATTTCTACCATCGGATAACCCCACGAACGGCGAGTATCCTCCTTTACGTTGTTGAAACCTCTACGGTCCGGACCAAGCGTTTCGTCTCGTCGTTTATACCGTGTACATCCAGGGACTGGAACAACTTGTCTGCTGCGGTCTTCCCGTCCGATTATAATTTAGGTGTCTTCAAGTCTAGAGTGAATAGGCTCATAATAAACTAGTGCGCCTCACCATCAACGATTGCAACACTACTTACCATCAGGTGGGATTGAAGTCAACTACTAGTTTATAACAATTAAATAATTAAAAAGTACTCCTGTACCGTAGGCACAAACAATAAACTCTAATACACAAGACACGCTGACCCGGAATTTATAAATATTTTGTTCCGTGCGGAAATCAAACCAGTGACGCTCATCACAATAACCAATTGCTCAACCACTACACAAAACGTACCGTCGTTTCATTCTTAGAGCATTCTACAGGAGTGGCAGAATTGAATAGAACACATAATTTTTCTCTTTATTTTTTAACGCAGTATTGTATCTATTTTGCAAGCTAAATTTGAAATGATAGTTTTCTTCTCTTGGCGTACCAAGAGAAGAAATCTATCATTTCAGTCCTTAGACGAAGTATACGAGAATACCTTGTCACTCATAAAAATGAAAGAGTGTATAACTACCCAACCCGCCAATCTAAGAAAAAGAAACTCCAGGTCCCTAAGGTGAATAATTACTACGGTAAGCGTGAGAGACGATGGGTTGCACCTACACTTATTAATGAGTTACCTAATGAATTAATAAATCGAGCCAAAAATAGAAACCAATTAAAAAATGTTCTAATAAAACATTATCTGTCTATGTGTTCATAGTTGCTGCGGTATGTTGGTCTCAGTTAGTGTTGTCGTGCTTCATCTGTTTACTTCTCAACGAGTACCTACCTACAAACTTGGGGGGTGACCGGATGTGGTCTTAGTTATAAGCGAAATTCACGAGAATGTACTGCCGACAAACTGCTATGCAGTTTGGCAGATGTTATAAATGATTTTGATGTAACAAATTAATAAAAAATAAAATTAAAACTTGAGGCAAACAAATTGGCCGGTAGTAAGATTGAATAAGAATTTACTGACAAAAAGTGCAGTTAGTTTTATGGTATGGTTCATGTAGACAGCCCTAACTGTTGTAGCATCATTGCCAGCAATTGACAAGACACAATATCTACTTTGCATTCAGAGCTGGCTTCACAAGACATATTCGTGTTTCAATACTTGAGTGGGGGTCTCAGTGATCTATCGTGTGAAAATATTGTCATAATGGACTTCATGTCCGCAGTGGCAATCAAAATTCAACTAACGAACCATTATTTTTAATGTGGCCATTACATATATCTTGGGTTAATGGAAAAAATCTTTGAGACGGGCGAATTAATGTCAAAAGTATGACAAATTCAGTTTATTTAGTTTATGTTATGTATAATGGACTTTTTATAAAATTTATTTTATGCTACCTCTTAGCAGTGAAATTAATTAGCGTTTTGTAATGAAACACTATCCTGGTTCAAGTTTTTAAGTAGTACCTGTCTTCGATTTCAAGTTTTATTAGTTTTGGATTGAGTACCTACATATATAGGTATATCTTTACGTTATGTGCATTTTTAACCGACTTCGAAAAGGAGGAGGTTCTATGTTCGGCTGAATGTATGTTTTTTATTTTATTTTTTTATGTATGTTCACCGATTTCTCGGTCAATTGTGGATCGATTTTGAAATTATTTATTTTTGATTTAAAGGTTATGCTTCCAAGTTGGTCCCATAGAAATATTGTTATGATCTGATCATGAACTTCGAAGATATTGAACAGAACTCTTTATAGGATCACAGCAGAACTGTCGTAACAAGTAAAATTGCTTCATTTATACGTGTAGTCGATGACTGACTGAAAGAAGAAGGGGAATATATCGAACTGATCTGATGATGAAGCCTGAAGTTAGGCACCGGAACTCTGTAATAAAATAATTTAATCTAACCGTATTTGGTATTATTAGAATTGTCATGAGATGTACTCTGGCTATAAGGTATTTAAGTATGGCTGAGGGGTACTTTTAAGTGGTGGTACCATAACTAAAAAGTGTAAAATAAAAAACTTTTTACAAAAAAAAAATATAACCGATTTCAATGTGAAAAAAACACTGAAAAGTGCAAAATAACTTTAATTTCGGAAGTCGGTGTTAAATAACGAAGAGGCAAAACTATTATAGGAACACCGACTTCCGAAATTAAAGTTATTTTGCACTTTTCAGTGTTTTTTTCACATTGAAGTCGGTTATATTTTTTTTTGTAAAAAGTTTTTTTTTTTGAATAATCTTTTATTTCTTTTTTCGTGGAAAATCATCAAATGACTCTGCCACCTTGTCACTGGGGCGCCGGCTTTTAGAAAACCTCATGGGTGCTCATGCTCATTTGGCGACTCGAAAAAGTGCCAAAGTGTGAGAAGAGAAATGCACAGTGATCAACCGACAAATAAATAAATGCTTACATACTACGTACTTAATTACTAATTATGTTTGATAAAAATATAAAATGAAACCAATATATAAAAATGAAACTAGTTTTTGCCATCAAGAAATATTATATAATTTATACGTAACCTAGCGCCACACCATCAATGATTGCATCACTGCTTACCATCAGGTGGGATCGCAATCAAGCACTAATTAATATCAATTAAAAAAACAAACCTACCTGTACCAACTAATCCATACTAAGCTGCCCGCATCGTTATTAAATAATAAATTGAGACAACATCACATACATTGTCCTGGTCCCAAACACCCAGGGAATCGAACCCGCGACCCTTGCTTCTCAACCGGGCTCTAAACCAATGCGCTAAACGGGTAGTCGGGTAATGAAAAACGCCCATCTCTAAAAGGCGATTACTGATCTGTTTCTTAATGTCTATTCTCAGGGGTTCTCGGCACCCACGGAGTCGGCGCCCCTGCCTTGTCAGACTTTTACTGATTAAAACCTACAGTGTTCCTTTAGCTGCCTTTTAATTAATTATTTATTTATTTTCAAATAACAGAGACTCATTTTAGTTACAAAACATTAAAGACAATACAAATCATAAATTACATAAAATTCAAATTAAATTAAATTACAATAGATTATAATTATAATAGTAGCCCGTCAGACATTAAAATAATTGTATTAAAATAAATTGAATTTTAATAAAATTAAAATGTAACTAAATGTCATTATTACATTAAAATAAATTAGCTTTTAAAAGCACAATAAAAAATTGGATCGAAATAGAAAATAATTTATGATATTCTCCGATGATAACATGCTAAAAATATGTTCGTTCTTTTATAACTCCTGCATAATAGACCCTCTATTATGCAGGAGTTATAAAAGAATAAATGTAGTAATGTTTCGCTAGTACGTTTAACCCTAAGGGAGCCGTCCCATTATTGCCAAAGTTTGACATAAGACAATGTATATTTTGCATTTACAAGTCCTTAGAATACATGCGTTTTGATGGGAAACCGGAATACGTGTGGGAATTCCTATCTTTAGAGGAATGTGGAAGAGAAAACTGTTTGACGGGTAAGATGGAATAATGTTTATCTCCCCACACGATGCATTATTTATGATTAATGATCTGGAATTAGTAGCTTTGTTCAAGCCTGTTTTTTTTTTGTTGAGGTTGGAAATCCTCTACTTGCTCTAGTTGGAGCAGGAGGGCGTGTCAGACTGACTAAAACCTACCTGTTCCTTTATTCATTGCGTTCCAAGACTATGCTAATTATTTCAACGTTCTCGCAGCCCTAATAGGACTACTGAGCTCCCTCAGTTTTGCTGACATCTCTTTGGGGCGCGCGTGGAATGTATCGAACAACCGAACAGCGAGCTACACATTGCTCACCCTCCGCAAGCCTGCAGGTTCAATCGTATCTGTGACAGGAATTTCTTAGTGACTTTGCAGTTACATTCTGTTTCATTTGATAGCAAGGGGTCTACTTCTGGAACATCTTAACATGCCGAGACACATCCGTGACTCTAAAAACACTTTAAGCTGTTCATTCTGACTGTAATTGGTAACTCTTTGACAGTCGTTGCGGGCAGTCAGAAACTAGAATATCTGACACCAGTCTAGCCGAGGGTTATCAAATTACTAGGTTCAGGAAGCCAGACAGGTAGACGCTCCATTTAAAAACACAGGTATTCAGTTAGTTCAGGTAGTTAGCATTTAGTTAAACGGTATAGCAACCCAAAGAGCAAAGGCTGGGCAGATTGATAAATTGCAACTAAAAGAACGCCTCTAAATCCTAAAGATCTAGCATGAGAAGTGTTCCGAGGGATGGAAGAAGCTCTGGTACAAGTGTAGGTATAAAATCTAATGGAGACTAACTTGAAGATAGGCAGATAGATATTAATGTAGCCAAAATAATTAATAAATATGTTTAAAAAAAAAGAAAATTTCAAGTATTTATATTATGTGCCGTTTGAAACGTATTAATTCAACGTCGGAACTCGTTTTGGAAAATTGAAAGTATTTTTGTAGAACCCACGGTTGTAAAAGGATTGTAATTATGACTCTGTTATCAAAATATTTTATAATTGGTTTATTGCACAATAATAATTAATAACACAGAAAACAAATCAAATGAATGACTCATTTTGAAAAAGGAATGTTTTTTTGTTTAAATAATGGAATCTTTATTTTAAAAAAATATTTGAATTTAGAATTTCAAATTAAATTATAACAGTTCTTATTGCCCAGTTCGACGAAACGGGAATTTTATAGGTAGATAATCAATAGCCTTTTAATAGCATCGATCATGCACCATATTAGTAACTTATTGCTCTCTCTACAAATTCTATAGTAGGTAAATTCGTCCAAAATGTATCGACAGCATGATCGTCGGTTTGTATTCAATAGATTGAATACTAAACATTGTTGGTTTGAGCAACAGGTTGACTTTGTACTGATCATGAATGTGTTTTATTTCGGTTTGAAGAATAAAAAGTCCTAACATAGCTGGATACGATTGACGTACGGGGAAAGTAAGCGTACCTACTTATTTATGTGTTAAGTTAATAGATGCTTACAGTACAAACTGTACAAAAATAGCTACTATGTTATGTGCGTAAACTCTGGTCACAGTTAAGTAATTGTGTTCCGTATCAGTAAACGAAATGCAGCTATTATGTGCATAACGTATACAGATGATTCAATAGCACTGCATATCTTAGTATGATCGATACTTTCATATATAGGGTGACCAAATTCGATGTATACATCTTTTCTGCCACCATTATTTTAGTTAAAAAGTTGCAATTTAATTTTTGATAGCTTATTGTTTACTGAATGACACGCTGCGTTCCAAAACCGGCATTTTAGACGCGAGTACAAAATTTGGGAGAAGAATGTCTGGAAGGACTTAGGGGAAGCCTTTGGCCAGCAGTGAAACAGTAAGGGCTAAAAAAATATATAGTTTTTAAGACCGTTACTACTGTATCAGCTTCAATAATTGTATTTTTAACATAAGTACATATAAAATGCTTTGTCCTGAATGACTGACAAATCAACGCACAGCCTAAACTGCTGATCGTAAAGACCTGAAACTTGGAGGGTATATTCTTTGTATGACGTAGGCATCCAATAAGAAAGGATTTTTTGAAATTCTGCTCCTAAGGGGGTGAAAAAAGGGGCAAAGTTTGAATGGGACAACGTGATTCCTTGGTCCAATCTACTTTTTTGCATGAACATTCTTTATCAGAATTAATGGAAGACGAGCTACGTATTTTATTAAAAAAAAGTCAGTCCATATAAAATTGTGAAGCTAGAATAATCTTATAATCATAATTATTGAAAACTTCTAGTTATTTTTTTTTTTGTTGATAAAAATAAATATCTTATTATAAAGTCGCTTACATCTGAGTTGGGCACCCTGTATTGTTAAAATTATATTAAATTCCTGGTTTCTGCATGAGCTCAGTGTTCAATTTTCTCGCTAAAACAAATATTTGCTAGAGCTGACCGACATTACTTCCGGGCCTGGATGTTCGTACATGTAAATATTTGTTACGAATCGGAATATTTGTGTACGTGTGTTATTTGTATGGAATAACATAAGAACAATTAATAAATTCAGTACGATTGTGACGTAATTTCTAATTTATTTTAATTTAATTTTATCTATCTTCGGCGAGTATTCATCCTTATGTTGTTGAATCCTCTACAGCCCGGACCAAGCGTTTCACCTCATCGTTTATACCGCGTACATCGAGGGACTGGAACAACTTGCCTGTTGCGGTCTTCCCGTCCGATTATAATTTAGGTGTCTTCAAGGCTAGAATGAATAGGCTCCTAATAAACTAGTGCGCCTCACCATCAACGATTGCATCACTACTTACCATCAGGTAGGATCGCAGTCAAGCACTAGTTTATAACTAAAAAAAAACAATAAATTGTTTTGTTAGTGAAATTTTCATGGTATGTACATAAGTACGGGTTATTATCGTAATTATAAGTAAGTATACCTTCTAACAATATACAGATCTTGGAGTCAATAAGTAATTTAATATGGAATGAGGTTAATAATATAGAATTATTAATTATTTTTAGGTTATTTTTTTTTGAAGGTGGGATCAGCACTGGTTTATATATAAAAAAAAAATCTGTTCAGTTGAATTTTGCAATTCGAACATGTAGTATTGTACGCATCGGTACTAAAAATTGTTTTCATTGACCAGATATAGTTGAACTGTTGTTTAGAATGCACTTTGTACCGAGTAGTCTACTGTGCAGATGGATGCATATCTTTGAGACGGCGTATGTGGTAGCAATTCAGATTGGTGAAGAAGAAGAAGACCAACTTAATCGAGACTGGAATTATGTCTACTTGTTTTTTAACCGACTTCAAAAAGGAGGAGGTTATATGTTCGATTGAATGTATGTTTTTTATTTTATTTTTTTATGTATGTTCACCAATTTCTCGGTCAATTGTGGACCGATTGTGAAATATTTTTTTTTGATTGAAAGGATATGCTTCCGAGTTGGTCCCATAGAAATATTGTTATGATCTTCGAAGATATGGAACAGAACTCCTCATAGGATCACAGCAGAACCGTCGTAACAAGTAAAATTGCTTTGTTTATACGTGTAGTCGATGACTGACTGAAAGTAGAAGGGGAATATATCGAACTGATCTGATGATGAAGCCTGAAGTTAGACACCGAAACTCTGTAATAAATTAATGTAATCTAACCGTGTTTGGGATTATTAGAATTGTCATGAGATGCACTCTGGCTATAAGGTATTTAAGTTTCGCTGAGGGGTACTTTTTAGTGGTGGTACCTACCATAACTAAAATGTGTAAAATAAAAAACTTTTTACAAAAAAATACAACCGACTTCAAAGTAAAAAAAAAAACACTGAAAAGTGCGAAATAACTTTAATTTCGGAACTCGGTGTTAAATAACGAAGAGACAAAACTATTATAGAAACACCGATTTCCGAAATTAAAGTTATTTCGCACTTTTCAGTGTTTTTTTTTTACTTTGAAGTCGGTTGTATTTTTTTGTAAAAAGTTTTTTATATAATACCGGCGTTAGTGATCTTTTATTTCGCTTACACTGTCCTACTGTTCCACATATGTCCCTGCAAATCTAGATTCATTCATTTCCTAAGTCACCTCGAACCCAACCCTTGCTGCAGGCATCTAAGTCGTCTTGTCACCTTTTCTTTAGCGTAATTATACATTATCTTCATTTACATCCCGACTTCACCCATTGTTTGGCATAAGCCTTACATTTCTTGAGTTAATCCCCATGCAAGAGTATGTATTGTGCGTTTTTTAGAAAAATCACAAAAAAAAACTTTTTATAATTTTTTTCCAGGAAAAAACCAAAATTTTCGGCCGATTAAATTTCGATTTTTTAATGTACAGTACGACAATTAAGCGTTTTTCAAAGTCATTCAATTTGTACAAACGTATGTACAATCTGCACTTGAGGGGATATGGAGTATGGAACTGGATAGTCTGAGGATACCATCCAGTAATTTTTTTTTAATGAATACATCAAATAACGTCTCCAGCTCAGGGGGGTGTGAGAGAGAGTGTTGGACTATTACTGGCTAAAACCCACTTGTTCCTTCAGGTTGCCCTTTGCGTTCCAGAGCTATGGTTACTCTTTTGAACATTGGTACAGCCCTAGCAGAAGTAATACCTACATGTTACTTGGGCACAATTTTACTTCTTTTGTTAATTTTCGAATCCACACCAAGATACCGCAGAACCGCGGTAGGTACCGTAGTTATGTATAAAAAAGTATATAAGAATATATAAGAAAATACCGAATATCTCAGAAATTATCATAAAGTTTTTGACCAGACGTTACCACTCAATCTTTATGAAAATATATGTATAGTCTAAAATTTAGTCAGTGAAAACAGTTATAGCGTAAAATAATACTCAGTAAAACCAAAACTTCATAGACCAAAGTAAGTCTAACTTGTTGAAGGGCACTTGAAAATATTCCGCTCGATTAACAAAAGATACGCAATAAAAACAAAGTCTTTAATTATTCGAAAATTTGTTAAGAACACCTCGGTATCTTTTGAGTTTTAAATAATATTGATTTGCATTTTTGAAGACATTTCCTTAATGTCAGTGACTAAGGTCTCCCATGGTTCTTATCGGACAAAGTTTTGATAAGATAAATAAAAGGAATAAATGATAATGATAAATGATATTTAGTTTGCAAATAAGTTTTAAAAAAACAATAAAAAAAACACGACAATTTTTTTTTTCGTCAGTTTATACTAGATAAGGTCGGTGTCTCCTAGCTGAATACCCTGAGAAGAAACACCGAAACAAACTCAGGGGTCAAAGTCCCTTATATTGATAGTCAGGATCAGTATGAATGTAATGAGGAAGAATGTGTTATTTTATGGATTTCCAAGCATTTTTTTTTCAATTATGTCATCTTAAGAACCTTATGAAAACTTCAACAAATAGTTTAAATAAATGTTCATACAAATTAGTACAGTATTGCGTTGAGCAACACATTTAGTCATTCCTATTTATTTATACAGATGTACCCTTAGTCTGCTGATTAATCATCATCATCATTTCAGTCAAAAGACGTCCACGGCTGGTCATAGGCCTCCCCAAGTGTCTTAACAACGAATGTTCCTGTGCGTCTCGCATCCATCGCATTCTCGCGACTCCACCTTGGTCCACCTTGTGGGAGGCCTTCTAACATTGCGTCTTCCGGTGCGCGGTCACCACTCCAGAACCTTTTGGCCCCATCGACTATCTATTCTGCGAGCAATATGCCCTGCCTACTTACTGCCACTTAAGTTTTGTGATTCTTCGGGCTATGTCAATGATCTTCGTTCTCTTGCAGATATTTTCATTCCTGATGCGATTATGAAATGAAACTCCGACCGTATCCTTTTGGGAGACTTTAAGCCTTCTAATGAGGCCAATTGTAAGCGACCAAATTTCATCTGCTAGTTCGTAATGTCAAAATAAAAATTCAAATCGTAAGTTTAAAATAATTTTGCAGAAAGTTTGCTTCAATATTTCACAAAACTGCAACTGAGAAAGTTAGTTCGAAGAACGCAAGTAATTTGTTGCACTCCAATACTATGCGCAAAGTTTATTTTAACTCTACTCTAATTAGCTACAAAATGTAGAGCATTGGTTTTCTTGCTACATAAACTTAACATTGCGCCTTGTTTATGTTATTTAGGAATAGGCAGAGATGCTGCGGGAACTTCAAAAGGGTCACAGCGGCCTTAGAACGCAAAGGGAGTTGCCCTTTGTGTTCCAAGAAACACAAACAAAAATGGCACCTAACTCTCTTCCTTTTTAGGGTTCCATACCTCGGAACCCTTATAGGATCACTTTGTTGTCCGTCGGTCTGTCTGTCTGTCTGTCTGTCTGTCTGTCTGTCAAGACCCTTTATCAGGGAAACGCGTGGAGGTATCGAGTTGAAATTAAAACCATATACTCAGGTCTGAAATGATGAAATCACATAACCAAATCACCAATTACAAAACAGAATAACCATTTTTGGCATGCCCATAGACTAAATCAACCAACCTCGTTTAATTCGCTTCTTGTTTAGCCAATAAACATTATGCTCTTGTCAATTACTGCGATTGATTGGTGCTCCAAGACATAGGTAAGTACTAATGCCTAACATTACTGCACACATTCCATGTATCTACTTGGTGGGATTGATTGAATTAACGCTGTATGTAACCGGTGCATATTTAGGAATGGGGCCACGCAAATAGAGAGTTGACAGTTTCTTGTTTCGGCTGCTGTCGTCTTTCTACTTGTTATCGACAATTGTCGAGATGATGTGTTATTTTGTGCCCATAAAATATTAAATATGTATTTGGGTTCCGTACCCAAAGGGTAAAAACGGGACCCTATTGCTAAGACTTCACTGTCCGTCTGTCTGTCACCAGGCTATATCTCATGAACCGTGATAGCTTAGACAGTTGAAATTTTCACAGATGATGTATTTCTGTTGCTGCTATAACAAAAAATACTAAAAACAGAAGAAAATAAATATTTTAGTGAGGCTCCCATACAACAAACTTTTTTTTTTCTTGCTACGGACGGTACGGAACCCTTTGTGGTCGAATCCGACTCGCATTTGGCCGGTTTTTTCTTTTGGTCATTTAGCCAGTGTCAAATTATTTAGAAAGCATTTTTTTTTTTTACTAAATACAGGCACTTTGTTTTCTATTACCATGCGGATGAAACACATTAAAATGTTGTTGTAGTAGTAACTTAAGTGGCAATAGACAGGGCACATTGCTCGCAGAACAGATGGCCGTTGGGGCCGAAAGGTTCTGGAGTGGCGACGACGTACCGGAAGACGCAGTGTTGGAAAGCCTCCTACAAGGTGACCGATGACCTGGTGAAGGTTGCGGGAATCCGATGGATGCGAGACAGGACCGTCCATTTTGGCGACATTTGGGGGAGGCCTATGTCCAGCAGTGGACGTCTATCGGCTGAAATGATGATGATGATGATTTAGTATTTGACGGCAAATATACCAAGTATACCGCAGCAAACTTTGTTAGTAAATGCTATAATAAAATTCTCAGCTCCATTTTACCAAGATCGCGCCTAAATCAATTATTCAACTTATTGGCCAGTTGTAAGATACAAATCTACACCAATTTTGCAACACAATATCCATAAGCGTAACATATGATAATCAGCTTTTTAAGATTTCTACTGCTGGGACTCAGGCTTCCTCTCTAGGAGAGGGAATGGGCCGTAATCCACCATACGTGCCCAGTGCGGTTTAGTGGATGTCACATGTCTTCGAATTTTTAGTTCTAGGACATCCCGGTTTCCTCACGATGTTTTCCTTCACAGTTTTGAGAGCAATTGTGGTGAAATAAATTACACTAAGTAATGCGCCAGGGTTTGAACAAGCGGCCACTTGTAATTCGGGGCCATTACTACCTGGCCACTACGCATACAATATCCATAGCATAGCATAATAGCATAATCAGCCTTATAATGTTCCCACTGCTGGGACACAGGCCTCCTCTCTAGGAGAGGAAATGGGCCGTAATTCACCATACGCGCCCAGTGCGGTTTAGTGGATGTCACATGTCTTCGAATTTTTAGTTCTAGGACATGCCGGTTTCCTCACGATGTTTTCCTTCACAGTTTTGAGAGCAATTGTGGTGAAATAAATTACATTAAGTAATGCGCCAGGGTTTGAACTGCCGGCCACTTTTAAGTCGGGGCCATTACTATTCGGCCACCACTGCACACAATATCCACCAGGAATTAATACGCGAATAATTAAATCGACCTTATAATCCAAACTGACACAATAATTAATGTTGATAAGACTCCTCACGTTCTATTTGAAGCGAGAGGTAGTCTTAGAGCCTTAGTGGCCCTTTGCTTTCCAAAGCCGTTGTAATTTTTGGTCCACGCAGGAATCAAACCCGAGACGCGCAACTCAGCATCCAATCGCTTAACCACTGTACCAATACTTCAATGCAATAACTTCCCATATATCCGTCAAATAGAACTATTAACTTCATGACTTGCTAACAAGTCACTGGCTACGCTAATTTCATATTAGTTTCTCAGAATCCTGCTTAAGAGCACTACAGCACCTAACGCATGGTCACTCTCGGACTGCATACAAAAGAAGGAGATTCGCAAAGAGATTGTGCTTTTGCGCATCTTTTTTTTTTGCTGGTTGCAAAATATAAGCATTTAAGCGATTTACTAAAAATGTACAGATTTGGTTATAAAATTAAAACACTATAAAAATATTCCTTGAAGAATAATCTGATAATCTTGTCTAATACATGCAATCATTCTGATTTCAAATGACCGGTTTTTAACCGAGTAATTTTACCAATTGTTTGACTTTATTAGTGTAGATATATATGTAGATAGTTTATGTATATATTGTATAATTGTATGATATTTATGATTTATTAGTATATCTTTTCTTGTACCTATTCGCCTTTTCTCTCTCTTTTATTGCATCTACCACTATTTATCTCTGCATCACCCTAAGGTTGACTGGTAGAAAATGCCTAAGGCATTAAGTCCGCCGCTGTATGTATGTGCATAAAGTATTTAACCTTTTGAGTGCGTAATTAGAGACACAATAGTAAGACAATGGCGCGTGAACGCCGGCGTTAATGCGGGGATCAACAGCTTAATAAATAAATAATTTTAGAGGCATCTTCATGATTTTTTCTATCGTAGTAATTTATTTTTTAACGCACTATCTATTGAGTTGCATTAATCCTCAAGAATAACATATATTTTTCTGATTCTGTTTACTGCAATAGACAACATACTTTTTGCGCATTAGAGAACACGCAATTAGCTCCTATAGTCCTCTTAACAGTTTCCGTCAATAAGAAATGGCATGATTTTATGGACGAGAGCAGGAAATGCTCAAGTTATATAAACGGATATCCATTACTGCTGTTTTTATGGCCACACTGGCAATACCGAAACGATACTGCAATAACCAAACATTGTACTAATCAGATCGTTGCCCAGAATTATTTAAATATCAACCTTACTACTACTAAGTAAAGTATATTTTACGATGCAAAGATGAGAAGCTCGTAATAGGAATCGAAGTTAATTGGCAAGTGAATAGTGTTCATTATAAAATAATTTTTCCGACTCTTGAAAGGTCTTAATTGAGTGTTTCGTTTACTTAAATAATTAAAGCTAGTTTACTTATTTGACGTTCGAATAAAGCTCTTATTTGTTTATGCTTTTCAGTTCTTCGTTAAGGTGGCTTTGGAGATCATTTCACAATGTGTTTTCTTCGTTGATTTGTTAATTCACTTTCAAGTCTTGACTTGGCAGGCCGTGGGAAAAACAAAAGAGGTCTATTATCACATATGTGTGTGTTTCGCTTTTATATCCTATCGTAAATTAATAGTGTGTGTATAATCGTTTGTCACTTTCATTTTTCTATGCGTAGGTAAGCTTTGTATTTTTTGGTATCTAATAAAAGTTTTTACATGAAATATAATTATGTATGACGATGTACGCGGTATAAAAGTAAAACTTTTGTAATGGACCACTTGAAGTTCATTTCAATCATATTTTAAAGATAGAAGATTCAATCAATATTAGTTCACATTCATTGTTAGACAATTTGATCTCAAAATCAGATGATGACGAGTCAGCACTTTTCAATATCTGATGGTATCTATAATTGAGTGGCAATGACGTAATTTTATTTCTACAGATTCACACGTTAGAGCGAAGAGTGAATTGTGATTACATAGTTACGATTGTTGGTACCGATTTGAGATTTATTTCTTTTGTAAGCGTCTTAAGCATAATCAGCCTTATAATG
Source organism: Mythimna impura (assembly GCA_905147345.3). Lineage (NCBI taxonomy): Eukaryota > Metazoa > Arthropoda > Insecta > Lepidoptera > Noctuidae > Mythimna > Mythimna impura. The sequence continues at coordinate 11,072,989 of LR990357.1, read as the reverse complement.
TTTCCACTGCTGGGACGCAGGCCTCCTCTCTAGGAGAGGGAATGGGCTGTAATCCACCATGCGGGTCCAGTGTGAATTGGTGGATGTCACATGTCTTCGAATTTTTGATTCTAGGACATGCCGGTTTCCTCATGATGTTTTCCTTCACCGTTTTGAGATCAGTTGTGATGAAACTAAATTACACAAAGTAATGCGCCTAGCTGGGTTTGAACCCGCGACCTACCACTCATAAGTCGGGGCCATTACCACTCGGCCACCACAGCTCTTTGTAAGCCTCACGTTGTAAGAATTTGGTTTCATTTATTTCTAAATTATCACGGTAAAAAGTATGCCATGTCCTTGTTTATTTATTTATTTATTTATTTATACTTCATGTACAGTAGTGGTACATAGGCGGACTTAATGCAACAAGGCATTCTCTACCAGTCAACCTTTGGGTAAAAAAATACAACACTGTGGTAGGCTTGCACAATAAACAAATAACAGATATTTCAAACAGACAAAATAAAATAATTGTTGTCCAGGCGTTATCTTTAGCCATTCTTCAAAGAGAGGACTTACAACTACGGTCGTAAGTCCTCTCTTTTCCTCCCAAGTCCCTGCGTCCCCTAGATGAAGCAGATGCTAGTGGATGCCCTGTGCCCCATCCCATTTGGTCTTGAGCTTTACGTTTCTTTTTGCTCCAGGTCTTTCTTATGTTCTTCGCCTCTGCAATGACCGGTCGTCACCAGGTCTGCTTAGGGCGACCACGTTTACGCTTTTCTTGAGGATTCCAGTCTAGGGCTTGCCTTTGTAGGTACCTATATGTTTACGGTCCCTTCGGAGCATATCGCCAATCCAGTTCCACTAGCAGCGTTTGATCTGTTTGATCAGGGTTTCACCACAGCGTTCGCACAAATTTGTATTGGAGATTTTGTCGGATACGGCGAAGACAGCAATTGATAAAGACCTGGAGTTGATGCGAGACGTTCTTTGTGACAACCGCGGTTGTGGCGTGTCCAATAAAGTATTGCCTGAGATGTCAATTTTATACAACGCTGCATCGTTAGCGATAACAAATGCAGCTTTGAAAGACCACGACAAAAGACCGTTTAAGAAAAAAGTTCCCTATTAACACCGAACCCCCTAGTCTTATGGAAATCAGGCAGCCTCATTAAAAAACGATTGACACCAAGTCAAAAACAAAAGACTCGCGTGCTAAGACCCCAACGCCAAAACAAACTATCGACTCCTTCATGAATTATTAAAAAGAAGACATTTCCCCGCTGGGTAGCAAAAAAAGGAAAATGTCACCTCTCCTTGTGGGGCCCTTGGGAGCAATAAGGTCTGTACTCGCTTCCAGCACGAAATAAGTGGGTGCAGAAGGTTTGTTCCATAAAGCTGTTATCCACACCCAAAAACGCGTATCGTGTAGTGATCTCAAAGAATTTTTTAAGCATTCGAATTTCGAAATTAAATAAAACAAACAACGTCACTTGATATTGATATTACCATTGTTTTTAATATTTTAATAATCGTTCGATGACGTTTTGTGAGCAGTGGTAAAACATAATCTCTGGTAAAACTCTGCCTACTTGAACAATTTTGGATAACATAGTCATATACATGGGGCAAATTTCTTGAAAAATGTTAGCCTTCAAACCGGCAATGTTCTATGGTTTGTTGGAATATACCAGAAATTTTTCATAACCCCATATTGAAGTGGCATTACGTTGAACACAAGAATGGAGCTACAGAGAACGTTGGGTGAACAAATGAAACAGAGACAGATTTTGAAACTAAATACTAACAATTTCAAAGCGTTGTGGAGTCGTAGTTTCACGGTTAAATCAGAAGACTAAATAAATATACGCACGCATTTTGACGACAATAAATTGTGACGTAACAATAAATTTAAAGTTTTCAGATTTATTCCTATACGTCTTGTGCTATAAGACCTTGTTTTATGCCAAATTTCAGAATTCTGGGTCAACGGGAAGGGGCTCCATTTTATCCTTTTGAGGTATGGAACCGTAAAAAAATACTCTTGTACTAGTTATATGTGGAACAGTTTCGATCATTGTATGGAGCTAACCTTCTGCATCTACTTTCTTTAAGCCACAAACGTCTCGAGACATTTGCGTAAAGTACATTGTAACCATAAAAAAAGAGTAATTCAATACGAGGTTTTTTCGCTGGCAGTCGTAAAGTGTTTGGAAGTGTATTGAACTGAAATTAAGCATGTTGAGGTTTGTTTTGTGGGTTATATAGTAGCGATGGCAGTTTTGGTGATGTATGTAAGGACTACTATAAAATACTGGACTGGGGCTAACAAAAAAAGGTCGTCAAACTGCTCTTGATGGTAAACTGATGAGCTGCAACTAATCAGAAATTCTAGGTTCTAGAGTGGCGACCTCATACCGGAAGAAGCAGCGGTGGCAGGCTTCCCACAAGGTGGACCGATGACCTGGTCAGTCCGCTGGATGTAAGACGCATAAGACCGGTCGATGTGGCGACGATTTGGAAATGTGGATAAAGGAGTAGATATCTTTGGACTGAAATGATGACGATGATGATAAACCAGAAAGTTGTAGAAGTATTTGTGAGGAATTTGCTATACAAGTAGATCTTATAGCTTTTTTTCCAATTGAATCTCTGCTTTCGTACCACTTTCTTTTGAGGAGGGAAGTTTATCTTCTTCTCCTTTGGGTGGAACGAGAGCCCTCTTGTCAAGTGTAACATGCCTATGTCAGACTTTTATTGACTAAAAGCCACTTGTGTTCTTTCTCCAAGGCCACGGTAACTTTTACGAACTTTCCCACAGCTTGCTTTTGTACCCAGTCTGTAAAATACGAATGCAGCTCGAAATAAATTCAGTGAACCACACTTTTACAAAGTTTGAAAAAGCAAATACATGAAGTAATTTTTGAAACACGTTTTTACGAGTTATTATTTATTAATTCATACCATTTCCAGGCTCGGGAATTAAAGCCAGAAAATACTAGGAAGGAACCAAAATATGAACACTCGGAAACATTCACAAAATTCACATTTTGACACTGTCATTGTCCTTACGCGTGTAATTGACCGTGCCGAGGAGCTGTGGAATAATTCACAAAGAGAAAATGGAATTTCACCGTGTACCTGCAATCTTCTACCGGATGACTGGTCACACTATGAGCTCCATAATTTTCGTGATTTTCATGTAGGGTTGGGGTGCCAGTGAAAGATGAACGGAGTAATGTATTATATTTTATTAATGTTAAGTACTATTAAAAACAATATTCTAACCTCAACATATTTATGTCTCAAAAGAGATAACGTTTGAAGTGTGTCGAAGACACTTAATATGACTGTGTTTTCACACATAAATAAGAAAAATTCATATATTGGTAACTAGCCACCTGGTTTAAAACCTTAGTAGTAGTGAAAACCTGCATGTGGCTGAGAAAAGCAAGTCCTGCTTAAATCTTACGAATCACTTTGATATCTGCGAGTCGCAATTCGTTTCCTAAAAAATCCTTTAATTATTCTACTACGCATGAACACATTTCATGTTGACAGTCTCATCAAGAACAAAGCTGATGCACTAATCTGTACAAGTCTCTCCACCTCGTTCATTACTCGCTCATCTCCCAACGAGAGCTCGCTCACAGCGATTTCCACGTAAATGACGCGAAATACGGCTCGAAACATTGTGCTGTTGATTGAAATCTTTTGTTAACTTAAATACTGAAGAGTTTAATCTGTTTAATTTTTGCACGGAACGCTTATTGATGGAGTTGATTGCGTTTATTACTGATTTTAAATTACAGTGCCAGTGAATTGACGAGTCCCCGTCGGGAATTGAGTGGAAGGTCTCTTCATGTTAATTTTAATGAAAAATGAAAGCATTTGTCTGTCATAGTTTCTTTTTCCCCGCTCTTGGGCGGAGCGAGAGGGCGTGACAGACTTTTACAGACTAAAAACCCACTCCTGTTCCTTCTTTGCTATTGTTCCAGGGCCCCGGGGACCTCTTTTGCATCACCCATGCCCCAGTAGGTTTCGACACTGCACCGTAGGGGCCAACCCCTACGGTTTGCTGATATCTCTTTGAGGCGTGCGTGAAACACTACGCGCCGTCGGCGACTTAGGCTCGGTCCGGACGGTTACCGGACGGTTGGACGGCGAGCTGTCGCGGGTTCTATTCCCGCACGGAACAAATATTTGTAGGGTCTGCTATAGGTGTTCCGGTTCTGGGTTTCTTGTGATTGTGAAAGCACCCACGATACAGGAGTCATTCCTAGTGTAGGGCAATCACGGCGTTCTTACCTTCCGCATGATGCAGGTTCTCACCCAACATGGTCAGTTCGGGAAGTTCCTGCACCGGATTCGTGCGGTAGTAACGCCCGGGTGCCACCACTGAGTGGACCGGCCGGAGGACACGGTAGATCACACGGTAGAGATGTACCCCACCTGAGCAGAGCACCGCCGTGATCTCTCACGCCGGGCCTTGGTACAGGCCATGGTCCGAAGCGAGGAGGAGTGGCAGGCGGACGCCTCCTTCTGCGAAGCAGTAATGCTAGCAAAGGAAAAGTCCGCACATATACGTGCGAGGGCGCGGCCCTCACGCCTCCTTAAAAATGGTTCTAAAAGAACGCTGATGGGTTTTAGTCATCTTCTTCTTTCATGTCTATCTGACTCAAATCTGATTCGTCCAATATTTAGCCACCTAGACAGCTCTATCGTTGGCCTCATATAAATCATGGAACTGGAAGGTGCAGGTGCCTGCCGAGGAAAGGAGGTGATGCATATCCTGTGAAGGAGCTCTACACTGGCAGTTCCTTTAGTCAGCAAAAGTCTGATAGCCCCTCTCACTCCACCCAGTGCGGTAGAAGTAATTAAAAATAAAAACGGTGATTATGCCAACATCCGCATACCTACCCCTATTCAATAAAGCGGTAACTTTGACGGACCGATAATGATAAAGCAGCATTTTCGACGAGTCCCCTCGGGATAATAAATTGTCTGAGTTTTATGTTAATTTTTGTTCCGTTCAACACAAAGGCAGGAGTGAATGTTGATGATAATATTGGAACAAAAATGTTCAGTAATATGACGTCGAAGTGAAAATTGCATTTTGGAAATAAATGTAAACCTTTCTGTATTTGATTTTTTTTTACTTGTCGATGGTAAGATAAATAGAATACGCAAGATAATTCTTATACATCTTTTGAGACTTTAAATACTATTTACTATTGATATTCAGTTTTTTCACATGTTAATATAGACATCGGGATCAGAACTGTGTGGTTCTTTCTTCAAAAGACCATCTCAGACTCCAACATGCATGGTTCTCATATGATTTGACAATTACATGTTTACTGTATGGATTTTAAAAGAGACTTTGACCCCTGAGTTTGTTTCGGCGTTTCATCTCAGGGTAGTCAGCTAGGAAACACCGGCTTCATCTAGTTTAAATTGACAAAAAAAATTGACGTGTAAAAGTGTTTTTAAAAAACCTATTTGCAAAATAAATATCATTTATCATTTATAAAAGGAATGTTTTTCTATTAAAATGGCTGGTTGCGCTTGAGTCTATAGATAAACAAGCCAAGAAGATAATCTGCAATGATGCACTGTGTCAAATCTCAAAGTCGTGAACATCGACGCCGAGTTACTAGCCTGTCGGTTTTCTATCGGTTACATTTTGAAAAGGGTGCACCGGAATTGCATAACTTAATATTGTTAAATTAGTTTCATGGTCGGATCAATAGACGTATGCAATACACTACCGGTAGATGGTAGACACCTATACACATAAAACCTTTTGGGAACATATTCATTGCGCTTACATCTAAAAGAATTGGAATTCCCTGCTGGAGTCTGTGTTTCCTGATAGCTACAACCTAGGAGTTTTTCTTTCAAGAAGAAATAAGCAACCGGCTTCCAGGTATTTGTACTCCAATGTCAACCACATCTTCGCTTACCATCAGGTGAGATAGGGGTTAAACGAGATACTGTCAATAATAAAAACTGCCCCTTTGTAAGTTTTGCTAAGCAACATTTCTAGACCTACTTAAGCTAAGAGTTAATGCATATGTTTTTACTGGTCAATAACTACTGGTTATTTACTTCTGTAAAACATTAGCTACATTATTACTGACCTGCTAGTTACTTTCAAAACGTAAGTCACCCATAAACGAAACAATTAGTATTCAAAAGTTTTAATACATTCATATTGTGGCTAACGCACGAAATCAAGACAAGGCAACTTTGAATGAACAATGGAGAACACGACTTTTTTGTTTCTTTTTTAGCATCTGTGTGCAAGTGCAGTTTGAATATAAATGAGTTAATACTCCAGAATGTTATGTTTCTATATGTTTTATAAAGAGGGGTTACTTTTTTATTTTTAATTGATATAAACCAGTGCTTGAATGCGATCCCATCTGATGGTAAGCAGTGATGCAATCATTGATGGTGAGGCGCACTAGTTTATCAAGAGCCTATTCACTCTAGCCTTGAAGACACCTAAATTATAGTTGGACGGGAAGACCGTGGCAGGCAAATTGTTCCAGTCCTTCGATGTACGCGGTATAAACGACGAAGCGAAACGCTTAGTCCGGACCGTTGAAGTTTCAACAACGTAAGGGTGGATACTCGCCGTACGTCGGATTGTCCGATGGTAGAAAGGAGATGGCGGAATCAAGTCATTCCCGCTCACACTCTCCAAAATGCAACCTGTAGAATAACGATAGGCTGGCTACCCTGCGCCTGTGCTCGAGGCTTTGTAGATTGGACTTAACCAAATCTGGATCCCCAATTAGCCTCTTCGCACGCCTTTCCACCGAGTCCAAAGCTGCAAGATGGCATTTTGCAGCACCAGCCCAAGGTAAAGAAGAATTCTGCTGATTTCTCTATATGTATAGCATAGCAGCCTTTTAATGTTCCCACTGTTGGGACTCAGGCCTCCTCTCGCTAGGAGAGGGAATGGGCCGTAATCCACCACGCGGGCCCAGTGCGGGTTGGTGGATGTCACATGTCTTCGAATTGTTGGTTCTAGGACATGCCGGTTTCCTCACGATGTTTTCCTTCACCGTTTTGAGAGCAGTGGTGATGAAATAAATTACAAAGTAATGCGCCTGGCTGGGTTTGAACCCGCGACCTACAATTCGTAAATCGGGGCCGTTACCACTCGGCCACCACTGCTCTATATGTATATGTATTTTAAATTCATTATACCTTACTACCTGCATTTTTAAAGTACAGATATTCAGGCTACAGATAGTGGTGATAATGATGCGTTTTTAATGAAGTTCTGAATTACTTTATAGATAGTCAAATTTTTGCGATGCGCCTTTCTTCGAAAGTTAACAGCGGCCAACCCGAGATACATTTCCGTACAACCTCTCTTACGTGATTATGACGTCATTACACTTCTTTCTCTGGATATTTTGGAAACACAGATATTTTGTGGATATGTCGTGGCCAAATCATAGAAATTGATCACTTCATGATATGGCCAACTAAAACTGGCCAGATCATTTTAAACGTTAAAGATTGACGATATTTCAATCCTCGCTTAGCCTACTTTCTTTAGACTTTTTACTATCATAGAAATCCTACATCAATGATAAGGCCAAACGAGGATTGACATATCATCAAACGTTAACGTTTATATATGATCTGGCCAGTTTTAGTTGGCCATATCATGAAGTGATCAATTTCTATGACCAGCCGTGCTATTCTGTAAATGGTAAATCATTTCGAAACTCATTTCACAAATCATCTCGAATGTCACACTCAGCGAATTGTATTTCAGAATACCAAATCCTATAGACAAATTTGTAGATAAATGTCAAAATACTCAACCGTTTTAGTTCCTCTCACTTTGATCATCACTCGGTGGCACCAGTGTCAAATTCACTCCATTTCAGAATACGAAACTTTAATTTCACCATGATTTCACTGCGGATTCAGAAGTGATTTCGCAAATAAACTTTTCAGTATAGCAAGGCTGACCACGACAGATACATAACTTTCAAGGTTTCAAGGTCAAAAAAGCACATACTTCCTGGAACAAGTTTTGTGAAATATTCAAATGACTGAATTACCGATTGCCAATAGAGCATTAAGGCGTTATCTCTCTTTTGTTGTCGGCTACGCGAAGTAGCCTCTTTATCTAACATTACATTGGATTGCATTGGGTGAAACAAGAAGCTTTTAAACCATGCTCACGTTGACGATAGACGAGTAGCGAAGGGCCCTCTTAAGTTATCAACATAATAATAATAAATAATTCATACATAAGCCTAATACAGATGGAGCGAAATAAATATTGTTATGTTGATAATTAATCCTTGTTTTGATTAGACTATGTGATAGAGCATGTGCCTTCTGACACCCAAACTAGGACATAAGTCCTGTATCTCAGGTGTCAGCGTTCCTTCCTGGCAATTCAAAAAAAGCAGCTTACATTTAAATTGTATTAAAATTAAATTTAAATCAAAATCAAATCAAAATAAGAAAATTAGATTAAATTAAATTACAAATAAAATAAAATGGCAATCAACTAAAATATTAATAATAATCAAATCACAGAAATAATTGAATATCTGAACATAAAGCTTGCCTAACACTTACAGCTAAGTTTGAGTTCTCAGCCAATGTAAAATATGTGTATGTGTGAAGTGTAAATGTGTGTAACATGACAGTTTCGTAATTTTTAATCTATGCTGCCAATGTGAGCTTTTTTTTTGTTCACACTGCGCACTAGTCTAAATGCCTTTTTTACTAAGGGTACCCACTACCCATCTATCATTGATCAAATCAAACCAACCTATTTCTGTCACAGACGGTCACTTAACTAAATTGAGTTATATCAATCGCTTGAGATCAAAATCAATTAACATTCCGCGAACAAAGTAGGTGAAAGCCAGTTAAAATTTAATTACTGTACACATACCTTGTGTACAGTCAGGAGCATTAATGTCGAACCGTATTGGAAAATCCAAAAGTAATAATTGTCACGTGAAATGACAGCTTTGAGTTATTAAGAACCATTTCATAACGATATTGGTTTGGTAATTTACTGTTTTCGATACAGTATATAATTATCTATTTGAACTTTATGTGATACTAGCTTTTTCTGTGGCCAAAAATAGACTAAGACAGAAGAATAATGAAGCTTTCAATCGTTGAAAGGATTACTCGTAACGAAGGAACTTAATGTTGCTCACATTGGGCCTCATCAGATGGCTTAAAATCACTCAAAGAGCAATGAAAAGGCTTATGCTCGGATTTTCCTTGCGTGATCGCATAAGAAATTAAGATATCCGCAGGAGAATCAAGGTTACCGACATAGCCTGAGGAATCTCTAAATTTAAATGGCAGTAGGCAGGGCAAATTGCTCGCAGAACTGACTGTCAATGGGGATGAATGGTTCTAAAATAGCAACCGTGTACCGGAAGACGCAGCGTTGGAAGGCCTCCCAACCAGGTGGACCGATGACCTGGTGAGGGACGCAGGAATTCGATGTGTGATTGTAGTGGCACTTGAGGGAGGACTATGTCCAACAGTGGAAGTTTTTCGGTTGAAATGATGATAGTGATAAACTACCATTATATCCGGAATACTGATTCATATTCCCAAACGTTCATTGGTAAAAAAATGCCTCAGTTATTAAGTCCGCCTATGTATTTCTGAGTGCACAAAGTGTTCAGTAATAATAACATTCTAGAGTTTCTTATTTTTTTTTTTTATGTTACAAACATTTTTCTCATAATAGGATTTTTAAATTAATTTTCTTTCGATTCTGAATTATTTATCGAAGGGCACACACTTTATTGCGCCCGATTGTACCTGTACTAAGTTTATTTTAAAAGCAAAGTAAGACTTAGAAATTCAGTTCGAAGCACGTTCTCGACATTTGCTTAGGAAGAAAGTAACAGTAATACGCTAGTTGTTTCCTATGAGTGATTTACAACTAATTACGATGTAAATTAGGAAGGCAACGGTAATGGGTAGCGGTTAGGAGCATAATGTAAGTCGATGGGTCGACTTAGGAAGCGAATTGCATTGTATTACAAATTTTGATGGGTTTTTCAATGAGTTGTGTTGCATTTTCATTATTGACGAGCTTGAGGTAAAGGTTTGTGTCAAGAATTTAATTATTTAAACGGCAAGACAGAATGCCACGTTTCAATCTGAATATGAGGTTGGTATCAAAATATTAAAGTAGGAAACGTGCAAGATGTAGGAAAAAATGCAATGCTCTCTTTATTATTGATATTTGGAGTTTCGAAGTGTTTTATTTATGAACATTATTGGTAACAATAAGGTAAAGTTGCCAGTTTTCGTTCCCAAATCTATAGCTAACACCAACATTTTTGAGATCACTAACAGAAAATAGATTAAGGCTATGTTGATACCCAGGTATCTGTTAAGGGGTGACCAGACAGTTACAAACTAGCGTTCCAATCAAGGTCACCTTGGTTTATGTGTTTGGTTTGTGTTGCGGCACATGGATAAAGACCACGCGCCAACACGTTCGGTGGTTGGGAACACGCGCCTCTCAACCAAGGCCGTTGAAAATCATGGATTACAATTGCTGCCTACACGGATTGAAACTAGCAAGGTCACCTTGGTTGGGACGTTGGTTTGCAACCATCTGGTCACCCCTTTAGTCGCACGGAATGTACGATTAGCATTAATATGTTCACAAGGACTTATATAATTATTTACCTCACACCTATTATCACTGATTCGCATCTGTATCCTCAAATTATGGCTCAGTTGAAAAAAAACGTCAGGCAATGTTGTCTCGTGGTTATGAAACGTACTTCTTATTTCCCTCCAAAGTAAAATCTTCAGGAGTAGGTCATTGAACTTCTACAAAAAAAAACCATCAATCAAATACATAATTAAGGATTTGAAATCCACGTCTCACTAGCTCGAAGACATAACCGTTCCATTGTGTGATGCCCAACAGAATATCAAGACCAATTTAAATGGAGCTTTCAATCTTCATTCAAATCATTCATTTGTTTCATTGACGATATGCTTTTGTTTATTGGTTGAAGTATTTTCAAATATGGAATGTTGTTTGCTCAAGGTAATAATTTGTTATGATGTTAACAAAGTAATAGAGTGAAGTATGGCTTAAGGGCTTAAGCTTGATGGGATTTCCTTTAGGTAATACAAAGTGCCAAAATATTACCAACCCCCGTTTTACCCCTAGGGGATGAATTGTCAAATTCTTTTCTTACTGCTGACCTTCGTTATCTATGTAAATAGCCCTTGTGCACAATTTCATGGTTCTAGACGTAACGAATTTACGTTGCCTCTCGAGAAATTTGTTAATATAAAAGTAAAATAAACTATATTTATAATATTAAATATTAGCTTTTGCCCGCGGCATCACCCGCGTACATAAAATATATCCTATATCGCTCAAGAATAAAGCAGCTTTCTATTGGTGAAAAAATTTATATAGCGATCGGACTAGCCCCCCTAGCCAAGTTACAGCCATTTCGTTTCGATTCTCTTTTTGTCGATCGCCTCGAGTAGACCACGCCTCCGATTCCTTTATGAGATTACCTCCTACAAACAAAAAAATAAATAAACTTAACCTCTTTATAATATTAATGTAGATTTCACAAAAAAAAACATTTTATATAAAAAAAAAATACAACCGACTTCAAAGTAAAAAAAAACACTGAAAAGTGCAAAATAACTTTAATTTCGGAAGTCGTTGTTTCTATAATAGTTTTGTCTCTTCGTTATTTAACACCGACTTCCGAAATTAAAGTTATTTTGCACTTTTCAGTGTTTTTTTTTTACTTTGAAGTCGGTTGTATTTTTTTTTGTAAAAAGTTTTTTATTTTACTCTTTTTAGTTATGGTACCACCACTAAAAGGTACCCCTCAGCCAAACTTAAATACCTTATAGCCAGAGTGCATCTCACGACAATTCTAATAATCCCAAACACGGTTAGATTACATTAATTTATTACAGAGTTCCAGTGCCTAACTTCAGGCATCATCAGATCAGTTCGATATATTCCCCCTCTACTTTCAGTCAGTCATCGACTACACGTATAAACAAAGCAATTTTACTTGTTACGACGGTTCTGCTGTGATCCTATGAGAAGCTCTGTTCCATATCTTCGAAGTTCATGATCAGATCATAACAATATTTGAATATTTCTATGGGACCAACTCGGAAGTATACCTAACAATAAAAAAAAAATACAAAATCGGTCCATAATTGACCGAGAAATTGGTGAACATACATAAAAAAAAAAACATACATTCAACCGAACATATAACCTCCTCCTTTTTGAAGTCGGTTAAAAACACAATGTCTTGATGTTTTGCCTGCTTCTTTCACATGTAGAGTGCTGTAAAACCTGGTTAAATAACTACTACCCACTTCACAATTATCTCTTGGAACTCAATAGTGCTTCATGCAATTCACACCTTCACACAGATTGAAGCTAGGATTGAAAACTACCCACGCAGTTGTTTGTTTATGTTTAATGTTTGTTTTATTGTTTCTGGATATGTTAACAAACTATAAGTTACATACAGTCACACACCATTATTATAAATTCACAGACACGAAAATAGGACAAAACCAAAACCAGGTCTTTAGTATTTTGACAGTTTCACTGAATAAATTATAATGTCTTATTGACTTAGCGGTGTGTTGCATGTTTATTTTGTATCTAATTAAATACTAAAGTAAGAAAAATAAAAACATTTAATTAATTATAACTATATGTATACACGCTTAGGGCTATCCTCACTCCTTAATGTGGCATCAAAAAACTCCTCCGACTTAAAATGTACCCAAAACACTGCAGCATTGCCACGTTATATGACAATGCTTAATTTCTTAGGCGTTAGCAACTTAAGTAAAGTTGTTACCTTTTTAATTGAGCGTGAGAAGCCAGTGGATGACTGGGAAGTCATCCAATGACGTTTAAAAAGAACCCTGAGTTTGTTTCGGTGTTTCTTCTCAGCCCCCCTAGCCAAGTTGCAAACGATAAACGTGAACGCTTAGTAATCTCCAATAGATTTTCAACTTTATACCTAAGAGCATAAAGTTGAAAATCTATTAAAGACTACTGAGCGTTAGCGACCGGAACGAACGAAAACACTATGTAATCTTCAATAGATTTTCAACTTTATATCCAATAACATAAAGTTGAAAATCTATTAAAGACTACTGAGAGTTTACGTTTATCGTTTGTGACTTGGCTAGGGGGGCAGGGTAGAAAACACCGGCCTCATCTAGTTTAAAAATGACAAAAAAAAATTGACGTGTAAAAGTGTTTTTTTAAACCTATTTACAAAATAAATATCATTTATCATTTAACCGAACTAGTGCGAGTTTTTTTTGTGACGCAACTACAAATTTACGGTTTACAGATTTTTTCCTATACTTGTGCTATGAGACCTTGCTTCATGCCAAATTTCTGGATTCTAGGTTAACGGGAAGTACCCCATGAATTTTGATTCCCTTGAGTGTGTTCTTTATTTTCGTTAACTCAGCAGTTTGACTTGAGTATATGGTTTTAATTTCAACTCGATATCTCCACGCGTTCCTAAGATAAAGTGTCTTGACAGACAGACAGACAGACGGACAACAAAGTGATCCTATAAGGATTCCGTTTTTTCCTTTTGAGGTGTTCCGTACCCTAATAAAAACACACACATTTGTTATTCACTCAATTACCAGGGTCAGAGTCTTGTAAATATTACACGGTATAAAATCAGCTAGGAAACACAGTCAAATTATCTATTTCCAGAACACTGCAATGAAACAAGCGTCCTCAAACACAAAGCGCATCACAGTTTATTTCTCACAACTACGTGATTAATATTAGTGTAATTTCTTCTTGAAATTATTCCAACAAAGCTAGTTTCTCAGAATAGTTATTATACTGTGTCACCCGTGGTTAGTAGCTTAAACTAAATACTGTTTTGTTTTTTCCTTGCATTTTATTTGTCCCTCATCTATATACAAGTACTCTGGTGGTTTTAATTTTGAGATTTAGAAACCATTTTTACGTTGAAATTTGACTCTTTGAAATATACTACTTCTTATAATTTTTTTATTATTGATAAGCTCGCATTTGCCCATCATCTCACCTGATGGTAAAAGATGATGTGTAGAAGTTACCCATTCACTCTTGACTCAAAGACGCCTTGGTTGTAGCTATCAGAAAACACAAACTCCAGTAGGAAATTCCACTCCTTAGCTGTACGCACAATGAATGTATTCCCAAATCGCTTTGTACGTATGGATGGGACACCATGTACCGGGGTGGCGCATTAATGTAAGTTTGGTGGTCCGATATGGAACGGGCTTGGTAGAATTAAGTTATGCGATTCCCACGCACACTTTTCGAAACGCTACCGGTAGAAAAACGACCGCTTGGCTACTCGGCGTCGATACTTAAAATATTCTATGGGTAAGCACTACTAATATTATTAATTTAATATAATTAAAAAATAATAAAATTAATAATTTATAAATTTAATATCTTAAATTAATAAATCGCCATTTGCGAGTAGTTACGAGTTTGCAAATAGTATTACGGTAACTCTTTCGAAAACTCCGCAGCCCTGGTAGACATCTGCCATACCTGGCCGCTTCAAGACAGGCGAATTACTAGAAATCGCATAACTGGCCGCTTCAATACAGGCGAATTACTAGAAATTGCTTTATATACAAAGAAAAATAACCGATAAAGAAATATTATTAAAAAGGATTGATTTACATACGTTCACGGAAGCTCTTGAAATATGTCGATGATCAGTTTCCAAGAAGAATCCTTAGAAACAGAGCATGGAATTATTTTTACTACCTATTTTTTATGCTTATGCTTTGCAATGAAAAAAGCATCACAATATATATTTATATAGGTACTGGTCCAATTTGTGTGTAGTATTTAATTTTGTTGTGATGTTATTGGACCACTTTTCTTTGGAAGTCAAACATAACGAACTTTGAAAAGACTTTATAAGTCAGTTGATCGTAATAATATTATAAAACCAAAAACTTTGTATGGATTTGTGTATGTTTGTTACTTTTTCACACTGAAACAACAGAACGGATTTAGATGAAAATTGGGACACGGCTAAACCATGTCTGTGTAAAGCACATAAGACTTTTTTGTCACGGGAATGTTTCCCCACCAATACTTATTATTGGGGACCACATGGAATCACGTTTTGATGTAGACTCACTAAATGTTTGACCAGATGTTGATATCACGCCTAATTTTTGAGGTTGAAAGTACAAGCAGCAACGTTAATTGGTCGAGTGTCTCACCTAACAGAATGGTAAATACTTGATGCAACTGTCTATACATATTTGAATACAGACACTGTGAATAATGGTTTGATATTACATCATCTAAAACAGTCCTTAAAAAAATTAATGAGATTTAACGTCTTTATAATATTATCAGGCTAGGGGTAATTCTTAATTTTTTTTTGGTTGGGAAAATCATCTAATGACATCCCCCGCTCTTGGGCGGGGCGGGAGATAGTATTAGACTTTTACTGACTAAAAACCCACTCCTGTTCCTTCTTTGCCATTTTTCCAGGGCCCCGAGAATCTCTTTCGCATCACCCATGGCCCCAGTAGGCTTCGATCCTGCTGGGCCCCTACGCTACGGTTGCTGACATCTCCTTGAGGCGCGCGTGAAACAGTACGCGCCATCGGTGACTTGGGCTCAGTCCAGACGGTTACCAGATGATCGGATGGCGAGCTGGAAATCAGGATCGGAATCCCTGCGGCTGGGGCGCGAGGGCCATTGCCTCACACGTGCACGTGCGGCCACCTCCTTTGCTAGCATTGCTGCTTCGCAGAAGGAGGCGACCGCCTGCCACTCCTCCTCCCACTATAGAAGTATCTGTTTTCCATCAAAAAGATTGCTCACATTTTAAAACTTAGTTTAACGTAACTTTTATGGAACAGGGTTTGATGAAGCTTAGTTTTTTCCATACTAATAAAAATGATAAAGGTGTGATTTAATGCATGCTAAGAATGCGAACTAAGAACTCGTGAGTGTCGTAGCTAACTTTGCCCTTTTTGCCTGCCCCTCGCTCCATCCCGCTGACCTAGCAATACGTCTCGCATAACTCGCATCGCACATCTTCATAGCACGTCTTACTTAAACTGCTAGGCAGCTTAGCTCTAGTGAAAGGGGACATCGTACATTAGCGGGGATAGATTCGTACCGTATCTCTACTGCTTGACTACCTCCCACGTCTCTAGTGAAAATACAACCACGTCCTACTTTTTTGTAATAACCTATAATGATAAGTCCATTTCCTAGTCCTTAATTGTTAAGAATATTTAGACACAAATTAAAAGGAGATATACAAGACGTTCATGAAGCCATCTAAACACCTAAAAAGGTTATCCTAAAGTATTAATTATTAATTCAATACCACCACGAAAATGTCCCAATCGCCTTTCCTCAATATTTACTACGTAAACACAGAGACATTCTTTGGCGCCTCGTAATTTCTACCCGTCGTAATTCGTAACGCATTACCACCTACGATTGGTAGGTCATCGGCCTACGGTTTGTCGTGTGGCTCAACCGAACCCATTGTTTGCCGGGTATAACATCTGTAATTATAAACTAAGTGTGTGCGAATCGCAGCTCTGAATGCATTTCAATATTATGCATTTAGACTTTGAGAATTGTATGTGATTTGGTGGTTTAAGTAGGGAATCTCAAATCATTCTAATTGCAGCCCGTGGGGTTGTTTGAAAGAGTTACCGCGGCTCTAATACCCAAAGGATAATTGAATGAATGGATCTCATAAGAAATCAAAGATCAATAGAAAGGGCTATGCTCGGATTTTCCGCAGGAGAATCAAGGTTACCGACATATCCCGAAGAATCACCTAACTTAAGTGGCAGTGGACAGGGCACATTGCACGGAGAACAGATGGTCGTTGGAATCGAAAGGTTCTGGAGTTGCGCCCGCGTACTGAGCGTTGGAAGGCCTCCTACAATGTGGACCTGGTGAGAGTCACGGGAATCCAGAACCGTTCGTTGTAGCGACACTTGGGGGAGGCCTATGTCCAACAGTGGACGTCTTTTGATTGATATGATGTATATGTTTGTTACTTCTTCGCGCTTCTTCTTCTTAGCGTATCGATAGCAAAACTAGTTAAATTCCTTGCCTGGCCCAATATTCGGCCACGGCAATGCCGTCCACTGATGCTGTCATTAGGTCCCTACGTGAACAGGTAACAGGGCACGTGCAGGTCGGACATGGTCTGCAGTTCTTCGCGCTCAAAAAGATGAACGGTTTTGTATTATTTTTGGTATTCATGGAATACTTTTTATCTCGGGGGAATCTTTTTATTCCGCTGGCAGATATTAATCGACTATAAAAGCACGGAAATACATAATTACTATATCACTATCTATGTACAGCTATAGAGCTACCGATAACTGAGATTGATTGCAGAGGAACATGTGAAGATCGCTTACAGTTAGTCTAAAGTGTCGTTAGCGAAGAGATTACTATATTGATTTACGTAATAATGTATGAACAGCGTCATCAACTGTTTACTCTTCCTTTTCTAAGGTATTTTAACAGACTATAATAACACGAGTTTCATAATATCAAAAAAATATAATTATATTATTTTTCAGGATAAACGCTACATAAATACCTATTTAGTATGTTAATCATGTGATTCAGTTAATAAATTACGACAAAAAAATCACGAAGATGCCTCTAAAAATTGCTTTTATCAATTATAAACCGGACTAATATACATGCAATCATTCTGATTGTTTATTAGATTATTCTAAAAACAAAGTTTTACCGTTACATTGTTTTAATTTTATAATCTAATTGTAGAAATCGCTAAAATGTACACAATTGAACATGGGTCTCCCTCAAGTATCACCTAAAATCCAGCAGATTCCTGCCGCTTTCTCCAGGTCACCGGTCCACCTTTCGAAGCTTTCTAATCTTCTCCTCTCCTATACCTTAATTTAATTTATTTTTAATTTATTCTTAGTATATTAGTTTTTAATTTTAGTTTTTATATTGTAATGACAATTTCCAGATTTGACATTTAAACCTAATTATAATTATAATCATTAATTAATAAGACCTATTGTAAATGCTGTGCATATCTTTAGGTGACTTTTTTACACAGGATGGCCCTCGTAAATGTGTTATAGTCAATGTTTAGTAAATAAGTCGTTGGTATGCCTATATAAATAAAAATAAAATAAATGCCTAATCACACCAAAAAATAAAAAGGTAACACCTATGAAGCAATAAAATGTAATGAAAAAATATTTACATTTTAAATTCGTACATACGCCAGGTGTGTCCATCCTATTTGAAGTTTCATCTAGTTCAACGTCTCGTTTAAAGATCGCATCGTTGCAATTATGCGAAGTAATTAATGATCCTCATCAATCTATCTACACACTAATTAAACTTCTAAATCTGCTTGCACATTTATTTTAATCTCCATAAACAACGAGTCGTCTTGCTTTAAATGATTGACTCAATGAAAAATCCTCAAGGGAACAATCCACACTTGTTGATTAGCAAAAGGAACAAGCATGGTGGAGAGAAACCACACAGAAATTCTAAAGGGTCGTATGGAATAGTATATTTTGATACAAGTGCAGAAAGCCCTCGGCTCCATAACACACTCGCCTACGACTCGTGCGAATTCCGCCTCAGTCGCAATGACAAATTTGCACGTGTGCACAACTACTCTTTTCAATACACTTACGAAGAATTAATTAACGGGGATTGACCGGCGACTCGTGGGGGTCGACGCGCGCCCAGCCTGATACGATAAATGTAATAAAATTGTGGCGGGGGAGAGCACGCGCACTTTTCTGCACTAGTACGGAAAATAGTCTATTGCGTGCTTAAAAGCGGTGGGTTAAGAGCGGGTTTTCAAGTAAATGTATTGAAAAGATTTTATTGTCGCTGCAAAAACACTGCTTTGCTGAGACACATCAAAACACAGAGACTCCATATATGACTTTTCTTTTCTGCTAAATTATATAACAACTAGCTTCTGCCAGCGATTTCGCCCGCTGCGAAAATATCCCAAGGAAACGTACTCCCGGGATAAAAAAGTATCCCATAAGTTATTTCAGGACATTGTCAAGCCTTGTGCCTTTTTACCAAGTCCGTTCAGCTTTTATCTTAACACACATTCACAAACTTTCATCTTTTTACAGGCTTTTATTTAGTTTTAACTGTCCCGATGTCTGTAATCAAATCTTGCAAATTAAATTTGATCCACTTCCCGGTTACCGATTGAGCTGAAATTTGTTAATTAGATGTCATGTCATGCATGCTATCTGATGATGGAATCGAAAAATGACCATAGGAACTCAAATACGTACGGCAATGCGCCCCCGGTACATGGTGGACATCCCACCTATACGCACAAAACGTTTTGGGAACACATTTATTGTGTGTACAGCTAAGGAGTGGAATTCCTTGCCGGAATCTGTGTTTCCTGATGGCTACAACCCGGAAATCTTTAAGTCAAGAGTGAGTAAGCGCGCTCCATCGTCGACCGCATCATCGCTTTCCATCAGGTGAGATAGTGGTCAAGCGCGAACCTATCAAGAATAAAAAAAAATAACCCTATTGTGTTTGAGCTTTTTGGAATGGTCTTGATGTGTATTAATTATATAGGTATATGCTGCGCTATAAAAGCTTGCTAAGAAAAAAATATTTTCATTGAAAATTGGTTAATAATAAATAACAAGTTTTTAATGAAAATCATTTTTCAGTGTGACTAGCGACTCGCACCGGCTTCGAGCGGGTGTAAATTTTAAACATATGAAAGCTACAGATATAAATTAGCGTTATAGCCGTCATCGGTAAGGTTTTCTGGTAGAGGGTTCATGGCGTAGAATTAATTTAACAATTCACTTCAGAATTAATTTTATTTTACGTTAGATATAATTTGGTAATTACAGAATTAGGTCTATCGTAGTCTGAGAGAACCAGTCAAATTATAATGAGCGTCCAAACTACTCAACTGATTGCCCAAGACTGCCCTTAACGTCCGCTTAAATTAAAAAAGTAACCATCGCCCCTCCATACGATTACGCTCACGTGGCTCGTCTATACGTCACGCCACAACTAAGGAATCAATTAAGTGTCTTATTATCGCTAAACTATGATAGTCAGCCGACGTATAAACTTTTCGCGTTTATTGCTCTTTCTATTAATAATGGAAAAGGAAGTTAGTGATAGCATGACGGGTGACAGGATAGAATGGAAGAAAAAAAACGTGTTGCGCCGACCCTAAATAAGACGGGACAAGGACAGGAAGATGATGATGATTGCTCTTCCTATTAATGAAAACTACATCAAAATCTGTAGCGTGGTCTAGGAGAAGGTAGCGGATAAACAGATAGACGGGGAACACGACTTTGTTTTATATTGTGTAAAGATAAAGATTAATAATCTTGATGGATGCGACTCACAGACAATACATGTCATGAGACCAATTTGGTAATTTAGTGATGTTTAAAATAACTTAATTGTCCACCCACTGCAAGATAATGCATCTTTTCGTTTACGTAAACTACTAAAAGAATACTCTTTGTCATAATTTATTTTCTGCAAACACACAACGAGGTCCATTATAAAAACACTTCTAAATAAAATAAAAACAAAATCTATCTCCAGACTGCAACCATGTGTGCTATGACAGACCAACCATAAACTCATCTGATCTTTTTACGCAGCGATTCCTGATTAGATCGAAAAGGGCCTTTACAAAGAGTACACAGTACGTATGCAGTGTGAAATGTCGAGACAAATTAAAGGCAGCTGCAAAGTGCTTGCGTGATTGGCGAGTGCACATTTAGATTTATGATTAAAGTGTGTGAGTAATATGGTCTGAAGCGCGCTTTAGATCATCCTTTTATTAACTTTTTTATTGTTCTTTTTGTGGCTGCTGTTAGACTATCTTGTGTTTAATTTGTGATCAATGTATATTATTTTTGCACTGCTGAATGAGTTAAGATCGGTATCGGAATTAGACTTTTGATCGTTTACTGAGACGGTAAATAACTTTTGATTTTTTTTTAAACATTGCCGAACATTAAGAATTACTTATTTTATATTATTGATAGACTCGCGCTTGACCACTAACTCGCCTGATGGTAAGCGATGAGGTCGTAGTTTACGATGGAGCACGCTTGCCTAGAAGTAACCTATTCACTCTTTACTTGAAGACTCCTAGGTTGTAGCTCTCATTAAACATAGACTCTGGCAGGGAATTCCACTCCTTAGCTGTACAGTCACGAGCAATAAGATATATTCTCATGACTGTACTCACAATAATTAATACTTACAGGATTAATTACAGAAGTAACGTGGATGTATTAACAACCATCTAAATTCACATACACAAGACGAACAGACACAAGCTGTCGACGATCAATGGGTAGCTCGCCGTCCGGCAGTTCGGTAACTTTCCGGACCGAGCCCGAGTCGTCGACGGCATGTAGTGTTCTACGCAGGCCTTAAAGAGATGTCAGCAAATTAATGATTCAACGATTCAAAGCATTTCATTTAAAATAAACCATTTACAGGCACTTTTGAAATGTCAAGAAGTCAGTCAGTCAAAAAATGATGCCAATTGCACATTCCAAATCGTAGATCTCTATGGAGAAGAATGTGCAAGAAACTCCACGGAAACTCTTTTCAATCATGTTATGTATTACAAATATCTCTGTTACATGTTTCTTGTCGCTACTATTATCTGAGAACAATGTAAATAAATTAAAAATAAAAACTAAATATATATATTAAAATAGCAATTCGTAGGAGCCCAGCAGGGCCGATGCCCATTAAAGCACAGCTTCTAAAAAGGTAACTCATGGTCCTAAGAAACAATGGGCAACTGAAGGAGTAAAAGTGTGGTTTTAGTCAATAAATATCTGACACACACTTTCTTTCCGCCACAAAAAAGCCCAGACCCAGAATAATTATAATCTGTAAGCCATACAATTATAATGTTACGTACGGGAATAGAAATCGGCATATGCAGCGCAGCAGCCAATCGCCCAACCACTGCGTCAACGTTTTTTTTTTTACTATCACACAACGCCGTCTAGTCCCAAGCTAAGCAGAGCTTGTGTTATGAGTACTAGACAACTGATAAACATACTTAAATATTTCTAAATACATACATATTATAGATAAATTACACCCAAAAATAGAACAAATGATTGTGCTCAACACACAAACATTTGTTCTGGATGAGAATCGAACCCACCACCTCCGGCATAGCAGTCAGGGCCACTAACCACTAGACCAACAGGCCAGTTAATTATTGTATTGCCTATGTACCACTACTGTACATGAAGTTTAAATAAATAATTAGATTATTATTATCGTATATCTTTCTAATATATAAAATTCTCGTGTCACGGTGTTCGAACTTGAACTCCTCCGAAACGGCTCGACCGATTCTCATGAAATTTTGTGAGCATATTGAGTAGGTCTGAGAATCGGCCAACATCTATTTTTTTTTTTTTTTTTTTTTTTTATTTATATGGCAGAACAACGTTTGCCGGCTCAGCTAGTATATATATAGTATATTAATATCCATTTGTTGCCCAATAAACAAGGATGAGAATAGAATAGAATAAACTTTATTGTACACCAAAATAGTAACAAAATTTTTACTAACTTAAATCTATGGGTACAAAGGCGGTCTTATCGCTGACAGCGATATCTACCAGACAACCTTAGGATGGAATGTAAGAACTTGAAATAGAAAAAGGGGGGTAGTCTGCGGTGTAGGTACTGCAAATTAATAACGTAAATATTAGATTAAAATGATATACTACACTATACATAGATGTAATATAGCTATTATATATAAAAGACAATATATAAACATATAAATATTATTGATGTGTTTTTATTTCTTATTACGAGTCCCAATAAATTCGCCCACAGTGTTTTCTTCGAACGATTTGTTCATCAATCAATTGATAAACATTTCTACGAGAATTCTAAGATTACTGTATAAAATCAGTACTCTCTAACATTTTCCGGATACATTGTGCATAAACCGAATTAAAGAAAATAAAACACACGCAAAAATTCTAAGAAAGCATTGGATTGAGATGTAAATCAATGCTCCTTTGTAACGCCCGTCACCGTATTTCAATAGTAACAGCACTATACATCCAAAAGGGCTTATATTGGTTTATGACATTGTGAGGTAAACTGCGATTTTGAACTCTAAGATTGCCAATAACAATGAATATTGCTTTTCGGGTAATTAGGTTCTTAAGACGTTTTTAGTTTTGGAAATTTCAGATAGGTAGTTATGATTTGTGTCTTCTGAAGTGATGATCATACGATATAAGAATATGGTTTTGGTATAGGACCTACGCCCTTTTTGCTTTCACCAGTATTTCCTCTATCCCTCAAGAGACGTTGCGTGCCATAGTAACATCTATGTATGTTGTTAAGAACATGTTTTCCAAGTAAATCGTATTTGTTTCCCGTTTTGGATAGTGTCGGATTTGAATAGACTTTATTATTCTATAGATTTCAATTGGACCGTGAACGCCTATCCATTACTTGAGGAGGCTTATGTTGAAAGCTTTGAAACTCACGTATTTGAACCTACATTAGAATAAATAGGTACTCCTTCGAGGTTTATTGGTCAATAAATAGGCTGTATATAGTGTACGTGTCTGTATATATCAGCCTCTTTGATAGAACCTTACTTCAAGGAATTCCTCAAACTCAATATCTACTACAAATATTTAATTTCGTCATAGACGGACAAACAATTTTGCGCAATGGTTTATAATGTAAAGAAGGACCAGGAAGATTTTTTGGCAATTCGATCCCTGAAGAGGTTAATTAGGATGTCTGCTTTTTTGGCAGAAAAATCATAATTATGAAGACCGACCAAAGCTCTTAACTCCATTTGAACTACAAATAAATTATATGAATTAAAAAATAATTAAGTACAGTTTTGATTCGTTTTGGGTCGAAACTCGTTGGTAATAGAGTCCAAGTGCACGTCACCTTTTCAAAGATATATTTCAGCATTTTTTGCAGCATTCAACGTGTCAGTGCTGCCTGTCTTCTGGGCATTATATACATGGTTTTGTATAAACATTATGTACGCGGTTAGCTTAGTAATATTTGTTAGTTAATATTTAAGTAATTTATGCACATATATTTTAAAGTTAAAAATGATTCTGTGTCATCCGTTTTAATTTCGTTTAAATGGATTTATCTTGTAATTTGTAGTGCGATTTAGTGTTAATGTGTATAATTACAGTAATAACAACGTCTAACATTGGAAGAAATAATAGGTAATATTTAATCTCAAAACTGTAAAGCAAAGGCCTCTCTGCTTTACAGTAGGATACAACAGGCTCATAATATAATAATAAAAAAAATAATATGAAGGAGATGGCTGGATGACTTAGAAGTCTTCCTTAAGAAATGGTAAGAAGTGGTCCAGAGCCGGGAACAATAGATGAAATGGAGGGAGGCCTTTGTTCAATAGTGGAACAGTATAGGCTAGATGTAATAATAATATAAAAATAATAACATGTTATGATTAATACAGGTGTCTCCAAAAAAAAAAAACTGGCAGTCCTCATAATAACAACAATAAACTCAATTACGAAACGAAACAATAAACGATCCAGCACCAAAAGACAAATGGCCGAGACAATTAATACAGAAACCCAACACTATCAATGTTTTTCGATATTAATCATTAACAACGTGATATAGATAGACTCTCTATTGTCGGTATGATGGCCCGCCCTAATGGACTGTCACACACACTCCCCTATTGTTTCAGAATAATAGCGACACATGAAATTACCTGTCTTTCGTACAGTACTGTGACATATTATAAATTACGCGAAAACAATGGTTATGTCACAAAGGGCTCTGAGTTTTGTACTGTGGGTAACAGCAAACTGACGTTTGTGGTTCCCTTTGATTTTGATGTTTACAATTAGGTGGAGAATTAATTTTGTCGTGGAAGCGAGTGGGTGGATTAGTTTAATGTGCCACGGTGGTATTTATTCATAGAGTTAGTTTATAATAATACAATCTATAATTGAGGCCATGAGAGCCTGAGTGGCCTAACTGTATTTTTTTCAATACTGATCCAATTTGAAGAAACTGCTCTTTTTTTTCAAATAAAATCCGTATCGAAAAAATGCAGTTAGGCCATTCTGAATAAAATGGAGAGATAGTGTTCTCTCACTCTTCTTTTAAAACTGCAAGAGTTATGATTTTTCACCCATATAATTTCTGTGGTTGTTTCATGAACTGCAGTTGATGATTGTGTGGAAGATATTTATTCACAAATGATTTAATAAAGACTCTAATATGGAATAGTTTCAGACAACACTTCATCACTTGCCGTTGGTACTACATTATGAGTTTATTTTGATGCGAAAAAACTTCTGTGTTTACTTCTATGTGACATCGTGCTGATGGTGAATAAACACTTAAATCTACACATGTATATTTATATTCAGAACAGAAACATGCAATAGTTGGTAGGCATTAAGAGTTTTATGCAACGCTAACTAATTACCAACAACACACCGGTTACCATACGAATAAGATTACTCTAACTAGACCAATTGTTTTACACTAAGCAAATAGTAACGCAACGTCTAGTCATGGATAGAATTCTAAAACAACCATGTAAGAGAATAAAATAGTAATATCTGAAAACAATTTACAATAACAAAGATGAGAAGTGACACTGATTTGTAACACATCTTAACCGATTCTCTTAAAATGGAAATGTTCAGTACACGACCCTTTGTTTTATTCTGCACTCGTGGCGTCAATTAAATAGTGCTACATGAATCACACTTGAGTCATAGAGTATGAAAATAAATTGCAGTTGTTTCACAGAGAGGGTATACCAATTAGGTGTGATTTCAAAAGACACTTCAACTCTAGTTGAGATGAAAGATGCTGTCGTAAATACATAGTTCTATTTTACCCTTTTGTAAAGGTTGGGAGCAATATCTTCTAGATTTATGTGGGCACTGTTAAAATATTCGTGAGAATGTGCTGAGTTGTACAACTCTCCTATTCTGAATTGATGTCTTGGCGCACCGAGGTGGTTTAATTTTGGATGTTCTCGTAGACTTGCTTAATGAATTTTGTTTTGAGTTCAAGTTCAAACTAGAGGGTGGCCAAATATGCAACAATATATATTTTTTTAAAATTTAGTATAGCGTTCAAGTTTAAACTGTAGGGTGACTAAATCTACACTTATATTATAAAGAGATAAAGTTTTTTTTTGTTTGTAGGAGGTAATATGTGAAAGTACTGGTCGGATTGCTAAAATTTTTTTACCGATAGAAAGCTGCTTTATTCCTGAGTGACATAGGCGGATTTTATGTACGCAGGCAAGGCCGCGGGCAAAAGCTAGTATGCAATAATTATCAAAAATGCGATACTATTTTTTGCCATCGATTTAGAGCAATTTTTAGATATCTAAAATTACAACTCTATAACTAAAAAAAATTGTTATTTTTTTTGCTTCGAAAAATGTAAGATTTAGTAGATGTTGCTATCCAAACAAAATATTGTCAAGCCATAACATAAATATCCGGTAATTTTCATTGTGGTAAAAAGTATTATGTTTGAATTTAATGTTGGTCCGAGATGGTCGCCCTGTTCATGTTGAATAGTCGAGTTCAAAAAAAAAAATTTCAACTAACATTTTCATTTCGGGAACTATTTTTCTTACTATTTGCTTCTCTAAATCTTAAATTTATTCGTCTACCTTATAAATAGCGTACTGAGGTAGCAATATTCAAGTTTAACTTGTCTCAACGTCTGCATTATAAATAAAGCTTCTGTATTTAGCATAAAGTAAATATCGTTGTAATTCCCGTTCTTCTTTTATTTTATGTTTCTGTCACACTTGCAACGAACATAAATCTTATGCTTAATTTAATTCAAAGTAATTTTTACTGAAGCGTTACAATATCCATTAATATTGTTGGTGTCCTATAAAATCTTGTCTTTTCTTTTGCCATGCAGATTTGGACACATTCTGCGCGAACGCAGCTGACGCCGATTTATCAATTCTTAGAATCCATTGGACATTACACTGTTGTAAATCTTCTAATCTTCTGTGAAATTCCCTTTTACTGAATGCGAGAAACCGTTGTTACCATATTTGGTGTTGAAGGGTTTGTTGGTTCATGAAATGTCAACTGTATTTGTGCTCACGCTTCCCATAATTCTAACATTGATATTATTGGGTTTAAGTCTTTTACTATGTCTTTTGTTTTACCCATTATTCAAGACTTAAGCAGTTAACTATCAAAGATTTATCTCAACATAACTCATGTCTTTCATTGACATCATTATCTAGACTTAAAGTCTGAATGAAGTTTTCTATACACTTTAAGTTTTTATGTATATGTATGACTTTAAGTGTTTGGAATTACTTGACCCATTTTTAGCTGATTACTAGTTCAAAAGTTAAAACTTATTCCTTTTTTGTACCGCCAGCAAAGGCATCTGTAAATTATGTAACGCAATTAAATAATAATAAATCATAAGGTCCACATATCTTCCTGTGATAAGATCAGACGCTAATGGCTCAGCTTAATAGCTTACTAGCAATATTAATAAAACTATTTTTAGTAAACATGTTAATGCAAACCGAGCAATGCATTGAACATACCGATACCGACTATGGACTTTTATCTATAATAAAAATTCCAGAAATTCTATTTAGTTAGTCCATAAAGTTTTGAGCTGTAATAAAAACAACACAACTGTCCGAGTATATGTTATGAATAACGATATTATGAACAATAGTCTGGTAATATAAAGATGGATACACTATTTTAAATTTACTGTTTATGCCGAGTTTGTTGTACGGTAAATGGTTATTGGATAATTTAACGCTTATTTGAGAAAATAGAATGTGGATTTTGTGTGCCCTTCTATCTGAAAAAGGCAGTAAATTAGGATTAAATATAAATAGTCATATTCGGTTAATTATTTAGTTATTCTTAAATCGTTTGATAATCCGATGAAATCCCAAGATTATTCACAGCACTATCCACAGATAATGAAACACCAACTAAGCTCAAATTGGAAATTCTATCAACAAATGTCATTTTACAATCTAAGTTTACAACGAAACGCCCGTCAGACAATAGACAGAAATCGCAATGCACTAAGCACCAATGATATATTGACATAGTACATCATGATGTATTGGTACTGTACGTGTGTACGAAGGGGGCAGTCAGAATTGTCGCCGCGAACCCATGGCAGGTCATACATCAACTTAAGACAATAAAACATGGACGATCGAAGTGGGTATTGCGAATGGAGGGTTATCGGATTCTGCAACGGTCACTAGCGTCGCATTAGTCTTTATATATCATGTTACTTAGATAGGTGGACATGTTTTGAAATTTTTGATCAGAGAGAATGGGCTTTAAGTGCGATGCTTTAGCAAAGTATCATGCTATTCAGAATCGAAATTTAACCCTTTATAGGACGGCTCATACAAAGTGGCCAGTAAACTGGACGATCACTTTAAGGTCGATAATTCAAAGACTTTTCTAATAATGTTGAACCTTATGATCATAAACGATAACCAATAAAGCACGCTGGCCTTTTAACTAGACAGTGTTCAAGGACGTCACATGCAATGCAAAATTCGCGCCTTTTTTTACGGTGGCCTGTCAACTGGCCACTGCGCATACCTGCACTAGTATTTGTTGTCATCACAAGTAGACGTCAAGTATTTCGGAGTGTAGTGCAAGGAAAAAACATGTCTTTGTAAAAAAGGTGAGTAAAACGATTTGGTTATAGTATAAACTTTCTTATTGTGTACAAATATAATTGAGTATCATAAAATAAACAATGTTATTTTGCCATTAAAACCAGACAGGTGTGTTGAAAAAATCTAACTTAGAAATTACACATGTGTGTTGGAGGTAGTCTCATAAGTATATATTTCGATTAATGCTTATCAATTACATCATTTTATACCAAGTATATAGTCTATTTTTAGGATAAAATAGTGAAATAAGCATAAATATACGGGTTCGGTAGTTATAGCTTATTATCGTAATTTTTGAGGTATTTATTCATATCGAAAAATGTCGATTTGTAGGTACGTATAGTTATTGTGTTTTCATTCTCGTTTTTCTGTTGTTTTAGAAAGAATTTTAGCACACAGGATCTGGAGATGCTGAGTGAAGATCAATGGGCAGAAATTGTGGCCATTACTGATGATCAGGCCATCCATTCTGATATTGGTGGTGATTCCGACGCTGATGATTGTTTTGACGATATTGTCTCGAATACTAGCAGCTTTAGTACCCGTAGTTACAGTCATCATCATAGTCTTCTTCAGAACTCCCACACGGATCTGTATCTCCGCAAATTCCTCCACCAGCTTCTCCACCACAGCCTTCACCACAACCCCCAACAGCACCGCCACATCCCTCACTGCCTCTGCTATCACCGCCTATCCAAATTATCCTTTTCTTTTGAATTTTGAACACCACATTAGTAATTTTTAATTTTTTGTTAAATTTAATAATAATTTAGAGGAGAAAACACTTTGATATTGATTTTTTATGTTTTTAGACTAAGAAGAAGAAATACTAAAATTTTGTTTGAATTGATACGCTAATTATGTTATTTTTTTGAGACTGATTAAAAACTAATTATGAAATACACAGAAATTACATTTTATTACGTAAAAAGTAACCGGTTTTTATGTATCCAGTTTACAGCCAGTGATTATACAGGGAGAGTTACTGATGCAGAACGGTCGGTGGTCAGTATACTGGCCACTAGTTTTTTTGGGTTTTCTCGGAAAATAACAACTTTCTGAAAAATATATCACTACATATTATTATAAATAACAGTACTGGATATAATTTCATTTAAAATCATCATAAATTTTAAAAAAAGGTAAGGTGTGCGTTAAAGGGTCTATCATTAATGTTTTGTGTCCAATGCGAGCATGTCTGAATTTGGAAGTGCTTAAAAAATATGTTCGACATGAGGACCCAAAATGCACCCTTGTGGGAAACCAAGCAGGAACCTAAGTTAGGTATGCTAAATGGTTTTATTTACTACAAAATTAGCACAAAGAATCAAATTTGTCATAATATAGGGTACAACGACCGCACATCTAGGTTTCTAGTCCATTGTCAGTATCACTACATCTAAATATTTCTATTGCTTGAGCGCCAACTGAGTGATACGATCAAGATACGATCGTCTATTGTCTTGCGATTTCATCATTGGTGCAATGCTCGTTTAGCTATGGTGCATTAATGACCATCTTTGTGTGTGACGTAATGTAAAGCAATATTTTATGGTAGATAAAACTAACGGTTCAGTTTCTATCACACGGGTAAGCTTCAATGTATCATTGGTTTAGATTATTGTAAAGTTAAGCTCTGTAACTAGAAAATTGATGGTTAGCCTGAACTATGAGATGAATAATGTGCTTGTGTGCTTTAAATTGATAACAATTTCCAACCTCTGCAAGTCCTCAATGCCAGAACCAACAATGACGACCAAAAGAAATGCGCCGAGGTTTGACGACTTAAGGGGAAGCGAACTGTCTTAGATTCCACAACGAAATTAATCAGAAAAAATAAACTACGAAAGTCGATATAAGTAGGCAAAGAAGAATTTTAAAAAACATTCTCACAGGAAGTGAAGAATTTGTAATATTGAAATCGTTATTTATAACCATTCCATTGTAACAAATATCGAGGATCTATTTATTTGGAAACAATTGGAGTCTTTATAGACCGAACTAAACAATACACAACAGTCCTTCAATCACAAATAACGAAATTGTTACTCGTATTTTTGAAATACATTCACAGTACAATAGTCAATTAAACATTTCTTATATCAATGGAATTGTTCTAAAAAGATCCTAATACAATAGCTCTTTGTCTGTGAAGGGCAGGCTTTAGTCTATTACGTTACATTTTGAAAGTTCCGAACTCCTGAATGGAGATCTTAGTTAATTTCGGTGCAAATAGACTTCGCTGGAATAACCACGGAACAACTTTCAACGGTTCATTTAGTTGTAAGTATATATTGTTCAGGTTCCGTATGTGTGCTGAATTCTTTGAAAGTGTCATTTACAATAAGAGGAAAAGGTACTTTGGTTTGTTTTTTACCGCTATGTATTTAACACTAGTTTGTTCATAGAAAATTCTAATAAACTGCATATGTCATGGGTACACACAAGAATCAAATATAGGTATGTTTGTCATGTATAGCTCAGAAGCTTAGTTTTTAAGGGGTTTATTTTTGCTTTGTGTTTCAATATCTATTGACATTAAGCTTCCGATTTCCATATTGATACCATACATCATGACGGTTTACAATATAAAACCCAAACAGTCAAGGTTTATATTTGGTTATTTTTGTATATCCGGACAAAAAAATCCTTTTCGTTTGAGTGTCATAAAAATCTTTCACCAATTAAAAAAAAAAATTCTATTCCCATTAATTTCCTCTAATAACCAAATTAAAGAAGACATTAATACCTAAAAAGATACTAAAGACATCATCAACGAAAAAGAAGTTTTTACTTCATAAAAAACGTTTTTGGCCGATACGTTCCATTCGGAAATGGTCCTAATTACTTAGACGTTTCTAACTGCTGATTTGAGTCACAATATAGATATAAACAGAAGGTCAGTTTTATAGGAGCACGAATACTATGCAAGAAATGGAAATAATATAACAGAAAAAAAGTACATTAATAAAAAATGACTTCGGGAGGTGGTGTCAGACTTTTACTGTCTGACGTATTGACGTACAATCATAATTGGAAGGATTACATCAAATTTGTAATCTTTTGCTGCAAATGTTTCAAAAATAACACTACAACTTTTTTTGCAATTTGTAAAAATGAAAGAGATTGCTCGCAGACGCATCATTGCAAGGTCTCCCACAAGATGAACTGAGGACCGGTCCTTGTTACATATATATCCGGCAAGTGTGTTGTTTTATAATTGCCCCGCAAACAAATACCAGTCGCGATTGCGCATGAACTGGTTATACGTGAAACGTGTCTATTTATGTGTGTGCGTATGTACGTGCGTTTTCTCTTGTTGTATAAAGCTAACCTTTTGTACCTATCCACATCTAATTCCTGTGCAGACTAATTGGATGCCCGTTAATTAGTTCTTGAAATCTCCGTAACAGACTCGTTCCTCAGTGCTAATTAGAATAACAGCTACATCGCCAATTAAATGAGAATACCATAAATTGTTTTCGTTTGTATTTGTACAGTAGTCTGGGTTTACTCACCTTTGATCCTAAGTTATATCACCTAGGCACGCGACTGTTAGCTTTTGTTGTGTAACTATTAAGATAGGCTGGTCGTAAACATGGCTATTATCTCAACGACCTTTAAAGGGTTAAGCAAAGGTTAGGGTAAGTTGGTGACATTTAATTTAATTTGCCTATCAGCTTTAGGACTAACTACACAAGACTACGTAATTAGACGTTTGTGTATCTTAATTTTAACAGAAAAGTACTACATCTTTTGTGTCTAGATGTAAGTAGGATAGTAAAGAAAAGTGGCCAAGTTTTAGTGACACTGGGCAGCGCACATTGCTAGCAGAATAGCCCAAAATGCTCTGCCGCGTCCAAAATAAAATTCCAACAGCTAAGCCGATGTCCGTACCCCACAGGGGGTGCCCTTAGCGTGTAGGCGCTTAGTTTTAAGTTTAGATTTAGTAAGCCATGACAGAAGGTTTTAATTTTTATTTAGGTCCCCACAGGCAAGTCCGGTTAATCAGTCTTTAACCTTATAGGTTGACCTGCGAGAGACCACTCTCAAAAAAAACCCAAAAGCTCTCTTGATCTTTGGACTTTGTGTGGTCAACATTATCTAGGAACTGTCTCTCGGTTTGTTGTGAATTGAATACATAAAGCCTACATCATAGTAAATCAGCGTGGTCTGGAATAGTTTGTTTATTGCTACCCACTCATCGCCTTCAACATGTTCTCTAGAGAAGATTTTCACTCTGATCGATATAATGAATCAACATATAGCTAAAATTAGTTCTGCGTAAAACTGCTGGGACTCATGCTTCCACCTCAGGGGAGGGAATGGGCGGTAATCCACCTCGAGGACCCAGTGCAGATTGGTGGATGTCTCATGTCATCGAATTTTTGGTTCTAGGACATGTCAGTTTCTTCACGATGTTTTTTTTTTCGCTATTTTAAGACGGTGATGTTGAAATAAATAACATAAAGTTATGCACCTGGCTGGGTTTGATCCCGCAACCTACAACTCGTAAGTAAAGATAAAATTATCGTCACAATAAGATGTTGAAATAAGCTCCGAAGATATCGCTCGCATTTCCAAACAACGTGGCTCTAGCGGAAGCTCTCGGAATAAAACTATCCCAGTTAGGAAATTACGTAATTCTGCAGAGGAGCGAACTTGGGAAGCATTATGGTCACGTATTTTCTAGAACTCCGTGGAACTAACTTGAGTTTCTAGGACATCTGGCACTTTGTAATTGATATGCCAACTTTGAGTGATTAAAACGAACACCTTTTCTGTTATTTTGGTTTTTGCACGAGTCTTCGGTGTTTGTCGGTTTTTTTTTACAGTGGGAAATTATTTAATGGCTTCTCCCGCTTTAAGGAAGAGTGAGAGGGCGTGTCAGATTCTTTCAAATAACTTTAATTTCGGAAGTCGGTGTTTCTATAATAGTTTTGTCTCTTCGTTATTTAACACCGACTTCCGAAATTAAAGTTATTTTGCACTTTTCAGTGTTTTTTTTTTTTACATTGAAGTCGGTTGTACTTTTTTCTGTATTTTTTTTTTATTTTACACTTTTTAGTTATGGTAGGTACCACCACTAAAAAGTACCTTTCATCAAACTTAGGTAAATACCTTATAGCCAGAGTGCATCTCATGAAAATTCTAATAATACCAAACATGATTAGATTACATTCATTTATTACAGAGTTCCGGTGCCTAACTTCAGGCTTCATCATCAGATCAGTTCGATATTTTCCCCCTCAACTTTCAGTCAGTCATCGACTAGACGTATAAACAAAGCAATTTTACTTGTTACGACGGTTCTACTTCACAGTAGAACCGTCGTAACAAGTAAAATTGCCTCATAGGATCACTCCTATGAGGAGTTCTGTAAAAATTTTTAGAAATTTAAGTAATAAGTTCTGTTCCATAACTTCGAAGTTCATGATCAGATCATAACAATATTTCTATGGGACTAATTCGGAAGCATAACCTTTCAATCAAAAAAATAATTTTCTAAATCCGTCCACAATTGACCGAGAAATCGGTAAACATACATAAAAAAAAATACTTTCAGCTGAACATAGAACCTCCTCCTTTTTGAAGTCGGTTAATAACGCTACATCAAAATAATGATGCATGAATGCTGCGACTCTATAAGCATTTGAACGCACCGCAGACTGCACAAAAGGTAGCGTATGCTCAAATAAGTGTAAAAATGGCCCTTTGGGAAAAGTTTTGCAAGATGTCAGTATAATCTGACATCTTATACATATCTTAGCTCATATTATTATACAGGCAGGGCCTTTAGAAGAGTATATACATAAGAAGCTTTAATAAAATCATGGGTAGAATCACTTTCAAGTTTGCTGGTGATTTTTGCCAAACATTGCCTGTTATAGTTAGGGGAACTAGAGCAGACATTGTGAAGTCTCGCTTAAAAACTTCCCCGCTATGGAAATTCGCTCACCCCCTTAAACTATCTACTAATATGAGTACACGTTTGAGCGGAGGTAGAACAATTTGTCCTTCAAAGTTACTTTTAATAGGAGACGGGAAAGTATCTTATTGTGAAAACAAAGTCGAAATTAATGGTGAGTGGTGTGAATTGACCTAATCTCCAAAGTCTACGCAGATGTAGTCTAAATATAAAATTATGACTACCAGTCAATGTGTCAATATTGGCGGCTACAAATAGTAGCGTTGACAAAATCAATAAAAAATAATTCTGGGTAAACCTCCAGGAGATAGCATCAACTACATTTCCATTGATAATATTTTAAGACTTCACTACTTCCACCCAACGTTCTATAGTTCCACTCTTACTTATAATAGTGTGATGCACCTAAAACAGCCTCCATAGACATTACAAATATTTTCAATTTTAATGCGAACGAAGTTGCGGACAAGAGTTATTACTTACAATAAAACAACATCAATCAAAAAACCTAATAGAAACATTTTCGACTTCTACACGGACGAACTCGCGGGCAAAAGCTAGTGGAAAATAATTAAGTTGTTTGTGACTTACCCGACATTAATAATATTATGAATGCGAAAGTAACTCTGTCTGTCTGTTGCTTCTTTTTGCCATAACAACTTAACAGATTTGGATAAAATTGGTACACGCTCAGACTATGCCCTGAAAAAGGACGTAGTTTATCTGGGGATTACGATCCCATGAGATATTTTTTTACTATGCCGCCGGTATAAGCTTGTCCATAATAATATTATAAATGCGAAAAGAACACTGACTGTCTGTCTGTTACATCTTAACGTCTGAATAAAATTGAATCAAATTTTGCACACGGGTAGATTCTACGTATATACATGGGATCTACTTTTTGATAGGAAATAGGTCCCTTTTTTAATCCGGGAGTGTGTCTGTGGAATTACTTCGAGCTTTCTCACGGGCAAAGCAGCTAGAAGACAGACAACATAAAGCTATTAATATATTATACATGCAATCTGATGGAAAAATCAATCAACATACCAAATGCTCTTAAATATTTACACAATTCCTAGCTATCTTCATACAGACCGTACCGAATACTTCAAACACTCTATTCCATATGATTATTAGTTTTACGTCCGCTGTATTTTCGGTTAGCAGGTGGCGCTACTTTCCTTTATTCTCAGAGCTTTACTCTCGCGTTTAATTTCATTACGAATGCGTACTTCCTCTCCAGTTAGTTCCACTAAATTACTGAGCTCGTGAGCTCTGTATAAAGAACGAACAGCTGACCACGGGCACTGAGTGATTTTAAATATGCATTTTTATCTGAATTTTTGGACGAAAAATTAGGGGTAGGATTCGTTTGGTTTACTTAAAATGAGGAGCTTCTTTTCCGTAATACTCGTGTATATTTAGTTACTAAAACTTGCCACTTATTAATTTTTTGCGTTGACCACCTTGTATAATGTCCTGTATATCGATTTCATACACGAAATCTTTGTCACGCCTAGTTGACACATCGCGCGTGAACCCAAGGGCTGACTTTTAACTTCGTTAGAGATTAAGCATTGCCATTCGACGTGGCAATACCGCCAGTCTTTGGGGAACACTTCCAGTCGATAGCGATGCAGAGGAATTTTTTGACAACATTTTTTAGTTAAGAGTTATTATTGTCTTTAGTTTTTATTTTTCTTATTTTAGTATTTAATTAGTTACAAAATAAATATTGATTATCTTTCTAAACATATATCTAATAATTAATAATAATATTCGTAATAAAGGCCAAGATGATTAACGTGTCGTTATATATTATTATTAAAACAGTGACAGCTATTGATTGTTCTGAATCTCAATTATTACATAAACACTTAATAAAAGTGATTCTAACATTTCGAAACGAGAACGTGACACCAAACATAAAGTTACTCTTGTAGGTCAAACAAAACATTCCAATTGGCTTTAATCCAAACCATTTTACCAGTAAAACAATGACAGCACGTTAAAAACTTCGTGATACGGGAACACGAAACGGAAACGATGAAAACAACCACAAGACAACTGCTGTCACTGAGTGACCTGCGGTTGTAGATAATGCTGCCAATGCGGGCTCAATTGTCAAAGACTTTATTATTGACATGTTTGAATATGTGATGGTCAAGACAAGTGTAGGTGCTGTCTAAACCTACGGGTTTGTTCGAAAGAATTACTCCGGCCATGGAGAGCAAAGAGCAAATGAAGGCAAGAATGGGTTTAAGTCAGTAAAAGTTTGACACTCCCTCTCGCACCAACCAGAGCGGGAGAAGTTATTCAATGATTTTTCACCTCAAAAAAGAATCCTTATTGTAATAGCATGAATTTAGTTTCTCAATAAATTCAGTGAAATATATTAGACATATAAGTGCATATTCTGCTAAGCAAGTATCGAAGACTGGATGGTTTGTTATGATACTGTGTACCTAATAGTGTGTCCAGACATGGCGAATGCGCCGCTCGCGAACCGCGTGCGGTTACAGCCTAAGTTTGGTGCGCCGCTCTAGTGCAGTTCTAGTAAGTCTCGAGTGAGGCACGCGCGCCGCTCGCGCACGTAGCTTCTTTCGCGTTTAAACTATCAACTATGCATGTGTAATGCGAGCGGCACGCGCGCACCACTTGCAGCGCAGGGGCTTCGCACGAACATGAAAAGCACGCGCGCAGTTCGCAAGCAGCTAGCGAACGGTTTGCGAGCGGCGCTTTCACCAGGTTTGGACACACCTATAAGGTCTGATTAGAAAACAATTTCGTATTTACTCCTAGTTAGCCTAGCCTAGTGAGAGTTTGCCTTAAGTTAACACCGTCAACACGTTTATGACGTTCTACGCTCCAATTAGCTCGCTCCAAGTCCTTAACCAATGAAAAAGCCAAACGCGGTAAACGTTTATAACTCGCATTCAGCACACCGCTCCTTACAATTTGCGTAAAAACTGTCAAACTGACCGTTAACGTTTCTTGGGTTTGTTTTGACATTGTCCTTGTATTCTTTTTTTTTTTTTTTAATTCATATAAACCAGTGCTTGACTGCGATCCCACCTGATGGTGAGCAGCGATGCAATCATTGATGGTGAGGTTCTCTTGTAGGTTGTCTCTTTCCACGAGAAACGAGAGTAAGTGTCAGATTTTTTCTGACTAAAGCCCACCCGTGTTCCTTCAGCTCCTTTCCATCCGGGCCTTACGTTCCAGAGCCACGGTAGCTCTTTCGAACAATCCTCAGTACACTTCATTTCATCAGCTCTTTTTCTTGTTTAGCACAATACTTCCACTAATTGTTCTACACTTAAATCTTTTATACTTTTCAGTCACAGTCAGGTTTCAAGTGTTTGCCTCTGTCTTCATTCCCGTGTTAATGACCCGCGCATTCTTTCCACATATCACCAACTAATCTATTCACACTTCTTAACAGCTTAGTCAATGCATCTGTAATGTAAATGTATGTTTAACCACACCAAATGTTAGGCGCAGTCGCCGCATGAAATAGTTCACTCACCACAGCGGCATTCAATGCGTAAAGTTCTTGCGTGGTCTAAAAATAACCTCGTTGAAGTTTTTAGTGCATTTCTGACATTTCTGTTGCGCTCGATTGGTTGTGTTTACCGGGTATTGGAGTTATTAGTCTGTTATGGTGGTTAACGTTATTTATTGTCTTTGACTTACACCTGTTTCTTATAAAGGTTGGATTAGGTTGGTGAGATTAGAAAGTGATCTTTTTTATTATTTATTGTGTCTGGGTATAATTTATCTATAATATGTATGTATTTAAAAATATTTAAGTATGTTTATCAGTTGTCTAGTACTCATATCACAAGCT
Source organism: Mythimna impura (assembly GCA_905147345.3). Taxonomy (NCBI): domain Eukaryota; kingdom Metazoa; phylum Arthropoda; class Insecta; order Lepidoptera; family Noctuidae; genus Mythimna; species Mythimna impura. The sequence goes on along the minus strand of LR990357.1, from coordinate 11,034,348 downwards.
CTACTTAGTTTGGGCCTAGATGGCGTTCTGTGAAAGTTGTGGAATATTATTGTTATTCCATTTATTCATTAGTATATTATATAAATTATATTTTTAAATATATCAATAAAAAATTTAAAAAAAACATTATTATTATTATTGATAGTGCCTGATCACTATCTCATCTGATGGTAAGCGATGATGTGTGTCGACGATTGAGCACGCTTGCCTGGAAGTAACCTATTCACCCTTGACTTAAACTGCTTATTTGTTCCAGATAGTGGCATTGTCAGATAGATTCCGTGCTTCCTGATAGTAACAAAAGAAGCACAAGACCATGTAGGTACCTATCTTTTTATAAAATGTAAGGCAAGCAATGGTTTGCTCGCCGTCTGATAAAGACTAAGTCAGCGCTTTGCGATCCACGTGTGTCTCAAAAATTAGTCAGCATAATTGATAGGGTACTAGTTGGAGAAGAGGACGAAGGTGTGACCCCTCACATCTTCGAATCTAAGAGGATATTCCTCCTCAAAAACAAATCACTGATGGAATGTCACTTGTCCAGAGCCTCTAAAGGTCTTTAAGTTAATAGTAAATAGATAAGTCATCGCTTACCATTGATCTAAGTGGTTTAACGCGTGCGTATCAATAGATATTAATTTTGGATCTTGGTTCTTTGGATTTCGTTCTTTTGAGCTTGTTTAATAGGTATTAACTTTGGATCTTTCGTCACGCCTTTCATTGTTGACGGTTTTACTTGCGTGGTTAGGGGATTGTCCGACTAGTTTTTGACTCAAATGGAGTCACGAATCGTTCTCATTATCTACTCAAGTAGCTGGACATGTTGACAGGCTAGATACAATTTAATAACTATGCAAATACATTAGGCAGACCTTTCGTGAATGTGATATTAGGAATAGTTTTCAAACTAACTTCAACCGTACTTAAGTTCCTCGTAGAACTAGTTTTTGTCAGATGCTTGCACGCATAAAATTCATCCAAAATTGTCCTACAGGACGTTTTCTTCCGGGATCTATCCGTATGATAAATTATATCTAAATCCGTTAAGTCGTTAAGGCGGGATTGGTTCACGAACGTCTAAATATACACATTTTCAAATACATACTAATATTTTAAAGGCGAAATTAACTTTTGTCTGTTTTTTGCTGGTTAAAACTTAGCAAGAACCCACCTTGCGGGCTGCAGGATTGTCATCAAGAGTTATTATGACCCTGGAATGCAAAGGGCAACTGAAGGAACATGCGTTGGTTTTAGTTAGTAAAAGTCTGACTCTTTTGTTCCATCCAGCCAGAGTGAAAAAACTTCACACCTCCATCTTGTCCTCCGGGTACTGAGAAGCCTCGTGCCACGATAAACACGTTAATAAGTTGGTCACGAGTGAAATTTTTTGACTTTTGACAGTCGTAACGATAGTAAGAAACCTGCCCCCCTAGCCAAGTTACAGCCGTTTCGTTTCTCTTTTCGTTGATCGCCTCGAGTCGGCCACGCCTCCTATTCCTTTATTCTGACGTCATCTCATAGCTAAGTCACGTGGTCAGCACAAAGGAATAAGAGGCGTGGCCAACTCGAGGCGATCAACGAAAAGAGAATCGAAACGAAGTGGTTGTTACTTGGCTAGGGGGACTGAACGTCGAACAATCATTAATCCTATCTCCTATAAGTATATATCATATTATAATCCTACTTTAAAAACAAGAGTACACCATGTACTGGAATATGGATATAGGATAATTTTCCAACTGTGCTATAATAAAAAGTCAAACAAACAAGACAGATTTCGGCCTTATTTGCCAGAAACAGACAAATACCACTTGAAGTGGCAAAATACGTTATCCTGTCACTTACTTTAGTTTATGCAACGAAAACTTTATGTTATAACTACAAATTTAATGCACCCGGTCACGTTTATTTATTTCAATGACCATAACTGGGTTTTCTTCTGAGCACATTAAATTAAAATAGTTAGTAGTTACCTTGTATTTGATTGAGTTATAAAGTAGAAAATGCGGTCACGGTTTGAAGACCTTTTAAGGCCTCAAATCACACGTTAACAAATTACTAGTAGAAACTAAACAAGCTCTACAAATAAGTGATTCATTAAGAAGTACACATGAGATCCTTTAAAAAGATTTATTTGCGATATTGTACACTTGTAACAAACATTCCAAGTACACTACTTAAGACATTCGCGAAGATTTATGCCTTGTACAAACTACATAATACGGACCCATCTCTAACCCTTATTCCCTTCGAATAAAGTTCAATATTACACTAACAAATTAAGTTTATACAACATATAACGATGCAGGCTTAGTTTTAATACGCTTACTTGGCTGCCGACATTGGTTACGTTGTCACACCGAGATAAATGGCCCACAGACGTTTATATAAAGTGACAACTTCGTCACGAGCGCTTGAATTAATGGATGACAACTGGTAAAGTTCGACGGTTGAGCCACTGGTGTTAACTTTATTTTATTGTTTGTTTAACTGATCGTTAAACTATAGCTATAATGACAGGTACATGCAGTAAGGTAAATAGGTATATGGGTTAATGGTCTGTTAAGTCGCTAACTAGTGTTTCTAAGAATATTTTTACTCCAGTTAATGTGAACTCAGGTAATCCCGAAAAAGCCATTTCTTCTAAAAAAAATTATGACGAAAAAACATCTTGATATACGACCGAAGATTAGTTTTTATTTTTCAGCCTACAGTTTTATGCTTGGTTTTATAGAAGAGAGGATTACTATGCAAATTATATTTTGCTGAAATATTTTATCACACTCGGGTCAGGGTTAGCTTCAGCCAATATTTATTCAAACAGCTTTATAAAACTACCTTTATAAATATTACAAACAAAGCTTATTTTTACACTATAAATACTAACTTAGTGTACGTAGTGTAAAATAAAAAAAATATGGTTGAAAAGTATGACTCACGTTTGCTTCAATCCCTTTAAATGTGTTCCAAAAGGGTTTTCATTTTTATTAATTCATCAAAGTTAAAAATCATAAAAAAATTATAGGCAGCAATAATTTTTTGTTTTTAATGTTCCACTAGAGGGCAAAGGTCCATAATAAAAACACAAAGGTTGTCAGAAATGTAACCTAAAATGTATCTCTACTCAACAAACTAGCGCTCACTTCCAACGTGTCGAGTTACACTATATATCGACAAAAGTTGATGGATCGCGTTTTACTACCACTATTAACCTCTCTACTATAATTGACTCTTACTTGAGACTTACTGTTACGCTGTAATCGACACTTAATTTTAGATTATAAGCTGTTATAATACTGTTAGGGTTCGAGGAGACAGTTAACACTTCGTCGACTAAACGTGTCATTTGGATGACTTTTTAATAAAATCAAACCAATCACTGTTGTGTTTTGGTACTACTGGCTGTGGAGGGTCGTCAAGGATATTTTAATTAACCCCTACTCGCTTCTTACAATGCTGGCCTTTTTTTTTTTTTTGGGTGGGAAAATCATCTAATGACATCCCCCGCTCTTGGGCGGAGCGGGAGATAGTGTCAGACTTTTACTGACTAAAAACCCACTCCTGTTCCTTCTTTGCCATTTTTTTTTCCAGGGCCCCGGGGATCTCTTTCGCATCACTCATGGCCCCAGTAGGCTTCGACCCTGCTGGGCCTGTTGATCTGGTAGGTAATTCATTTTTCTAGATACTTATTTTACTTTTAAGTCTATTATCATAGTAAACACGCCTTTTGGAGATTGCAGTTTTTTTTTTTTTTTTTTTTTAATAAAGGGGCATATAAGAAAAAGTAGCATTAGGTTACTGCTACTTGATTTTTGTCTAATAAAAAAAAATACAAAAAAGTACAACGGATTTAAAAAAAAGCAAAATATTTTTTATGACGGATTTAACTTTGAAATCGGTTTTATTTTTTGTAAAACGAACTTTTTATTTTTCTGCTTTTAGTTCTAATAAGGTCAATTTACACATTGCTTTGGAATTGGTAAAAGAAATATAAGTAAAGGGACTAGAAGTTATTTATGCCTGGCGGGTCTATGTACCTAAGTTGTGTAATGAACGCGTAGATATATAGGTATATGCGTCCGTCGCGAACGGTCGCCAGTCGGATGGTTATAAAATAAAATTCATTTATTTCAAACTTTGAATGTCCATAATTATTATTGTTAGTAGCTGAAACATAAAACTACATTAGTCAGAAAAAAAAAACAACTTTCCAGGTCTTAAAACCGAAAAGCCGGACAAATCATCCAGTTCAGTTGAATATTATTTACCGTATCAAACACATACACACAAACTTTCTTTCACCTTTATAATATAAGTGTGATATTAAAAAACCTTCTGAAATAAAATACTACATACAAAATCCACTTCAGAGGCAGGTTTCTTCTTCTTCATTTCTTCAAGCAATGCTGCCCATCTTCTGGTGCTTCTGGTCACATTTTCAGATGACAGCGATGCGGAGGAGTATTTCGACGGCCGAGTGTATTTTATGTTTTTGTATTTTATGTACATAGTTAGGTTTAGTTTAAATACTTAGTTTAGTTAATATTTAAGTTTCTGGTTTATATTGTGTCGATTTAGTAAAAACAAACTTTTTCCTTCAGAGTATTTCACAACAAATGTGGATTTAACTTCTGAATTACATACCTACACACTTCATCACAAGCTTATAACAAATTTACGAGTTACTTCGATTAACTGTGAATCGACCTGAATATCGACTAAAGCCATCATGTTTACTTAACAAAAAACTTTTAGTTAATATATTTATGTATGCGGTAGGTAAACGATCGTATGTTGGACAAATTGCATGGTTGATATAATTCAACTGTTGAGTCTGAGAGGCTTTTTAGTTATCTTAATGTTGTCATCGCCTTTTCGATGTTTTGTAAGATTTATGAATGAAAGAAGTAGATTTAAAGTAGTAAATTTTTGAATCAAGGTTAATTGGTATGATGACGAGCTTTTCAATTATTTTTCTATTTTAAGGCCTAACGATTTTTTTCTTATTCATAAAATAGACTACTCATAGTCTTGTTTTTTTATTATTGATGGGCTCGCCGTTGACCACTATCACATCTGACGGTAAGCCATAATGTGGTAGGTAAACCGTAAAGATCTCAAAACTATCTTTATCTTTATTCTTTATTGCACACAAAAAAAAAACTCAACCTTAATACATTGATTTGATAATTTATGTACAAAGGCGAACTTAACAATGAGTTTTCTCCCAGCAAAACTTTGAGTGACAGAGAGAGATCACATTCGAGGATAGGTATATCCAGTGTATAACATAAACCTACATAAATACGTCTAATATATATATAACAATAAAAATAATATATATATAGATATAATATATATAACAATATATACTAATAGTATGCCAATTGAGAAAGGAAGTGCTCTTTAATTTTCCTCTTAAAGACATCCAGAGAAGGGCTGTCGCGAAGGGATTGTGGGAGACAGTTCCAGAGACGCACTGCAGTTACAGTAAAGGAGCCATCATATCGGCTGGAAGTGTGACGCGGACTATGCTATTTTAAATGAAAATTATGAATAAATAAATATAGTGAATTTGCAAAGCTCTGGTTTTGTTCAAAGGTAAATAAATAAATACAAACATTTAGAACACGGAACTGTCACTTACCTACAAGTTACATCTCTATTTTCTCCAACTCTCCTTTCGCAGTTATGCTGGAATAGATTTCTTTAGAAATAAGCATCACCGACATAGTGGGAATGCGGGCTTTGTGTGAGTTGCTTTAACATTAACGTTTACGGCATTTGGCGTTTACGGTGCCTCTCTGATTGGTGGGCAAATCAGAGCACCGAACGTCATAAAAGTGTCGACCGCTTTAACGTAAAACAAGCTCGCACTTGGTACTCTTAGTGTGAGTTGTTTTAACGTTAACGTTTTGTTTAAACGTTTGCCGCGTTTGGCTCTCGGAATAGTTAAGGGCCACACTTGAGACAAGACTGTCTTAGACAGACTTGTCTACGACGTCGCAGATTTGTCAAGTTGCGACAAGACTGTTTTGTCTCCGACACGGCGCACACCATCAAGACAAAACAGTCTAGCGGCGTACGGCCAGTGTTGCCAACTTAGTGGATTTTCCACTATATTGGTTTTAGTGGCTAGTGGATTTTTCTAGTGCTTTAGTAAAATTCAATTTCTTACTAAAAGTGCGATCACTCGGGTGTAAGTCTGCACCATAGAATCCATAATTATCAATCTGATACCGACAATGATGGTGCAAACAAAAATGATTCGTCTGAAGACGAATTAATACATAGCTGTTATTGAATAATTTGTATGTTGATTTACCTACTAATTAATGTTAATTTACCCATAAATAATTATTTTGATCAACTGATTGTTATTTTTTATCACTTATTATTAAAGGAATCAAATAACCTGTATGCCTACTTATTTTATTTCGTACAACACACATTTTTTTAGTGGGAAATTTTGCGATTTTGTGTGTGGGATAATTTTTTGTTAGTGGTTTTCTGGTGGTTTTAAAAGTTGACTCTAGTGGTAAGTTAGTGTAACTGTTGGCAACACTGGACGTCTCAAAACAGTCTTGTCGCAGACAAGTTTGCGGTGTCGTAGACAAGTCTGCGACGCCTTAGACAAGCCTGCGATGTCGTAGACAAGTCTGTCTAAGACAGTTTTGTCTCAAGTGTGCGCAAGCCCTAAAAGCTTGAAGTGGGACAAGTAGAGTGCCGAACGTCATAAATGTGTCGATAGATAGATAGATATATTCTTTATTGTACACCAAAAATACAAATTACATTAGGAACTTAAAATTAATAGGGTGTCACAATGGGCGGTCTTATCGCTAAAAGCGATTTTTTACAGACAACTTTAGGATGGATTTGACAGAGAAGGAGAAAAAAGATACACAGGTAGTTCGTGGTGTACTATTTCGTTAACGTAAAACAAATTCGTATTAGGTAGGTACTCAGAGGGCCTCGTGCGAATTTTTATCGTACCAAATTATATGAAAAGAAACAGTCTTTCATTATTTTCACCAGACAGTGCTTACTCAGTTGACGTTTACTTTAACACACAGGTCAATGAGCTTAAAAAGCTAATGATTTAAATTACCTACTTTGAAAGCACCTCCACAGCGGGGTTCAATCAAAACAGGATATTCCTCCGTAAAATCATACACATTTAGTTGTAAATGCTACACTGTAGTGCAAGTTATGTGACTGTTCGTCTCGCCCGCAGGCACCTTAATGACCCATAACCCTGTTTGTCTTTCTCAACTCGCTCGGGCAGATCAGCTTGCAAACCATAATATTGTTTTGATTAAGCTCCCACGTTCATTTGGGAGTTCTACGTGGAGTTGGGCTACTAGTGGGTCTTGTACTAGTTTAATACGATTAGGAAAATATGGATAATGATGATGAATTTGTAGGAATTTGATAACCTGATTGTTATATTGGGTATGCTGAGATGCTAAGTAAGATAAACTTTTTTAGTCTATGTTCCTTTGGCTACCGAATGTAACTATTTAACGATGTGTCTAAAAATAATAAAATATTTTAAAATTTAAAACTAAAATGCAAAATCCTGCATGGCGACATTAGAGTTCTCTACTTGATTAGAGCATATACAACAGCCCGATATCAACTATCGGGTTGTAGGTATTTTGTTACTGTTGTGTAGTTAGTTGTACTTTGCTCCGCGTGCAATATAATAACGCACTGAGGGCACTGCTGCGGCTGCCTCGCTTCTGCAGCGCGTCGGGAATGTTCGCAGAGGCACGCACTGACTGCTTTTACACCTGCATGCGTAAGAGGGCGACATCGTTAGCGAGTGCGGGGCCGCAGCAACAGTCTTCTTGCCGTTATTGCCACTAGGCTGGACGGGCCCTTTATACAGCACTGGCAGGCTTTGCATGCACCCGTCAATCAGGCGTGGTGCAGGTAACATTGTTTTTTATAATAATTTTAGTTTAATTAATTAATTATTTTTATCATAATTGAAATTTTAATTTATTGATCATTTTAATTTATTTTATTGTTCTGATTTAAGCATTTTAAGTTTCACTGACATTGTAATTTTGATATTTTAATTTATTGAACATTTTATTAGTCTATTTTTGTTGCTTACGTCTTGCCGCTCAGCATTTTGAAATAAAGCACTGATGTTCGTTAGTTTTACTTTTAGCTAACAGCACCAACACCAACAACAGCTAGGTTGCGCTTTATAATCATTCATCAATATCATTATAGCTTGACTTTGGCTACTAATGAGAATATGCATTTTTTGTCATACTAATCTTTACGCATCTGTGTCAACATAATCCAGGTTCTTATTAAAGTTTAAATCTCTTAAAGTTATTTGGTAGATATCGCTATCAGCGATTAGATCGCCATTGTACCCATAGATTTAATTACATGTAAAAGTTTTGCTACTATTTTGGTGTACAATAAAGACAGTATGTTCTATTCTATCTTTAACTTTGCAATAATGACAAGCTTCTATATCTGGGGTTGATTTGTCTTTGACTTATTTTACTTAACCTATTTTATCTCACACCTATAAATACAAAGAAGAATGTTCATTTCGCGTACCATATTGCGTCACAAGTATATTAATACCAAAAATAATGTTATATTTTTGTGTACAATGTACTGATTTTTAACTGCTTTTTTGAACCACATTAAAAAATATCGTGAAAGTGATATTAAATGATTACCTAACAATTCCTACTTCCGAAAAAAATAATGTCATTTCAGAAATCTTTACGTTCCGATTACAGTTGCCAGTTATTTTCGTAATCTGACCAAAGAGTATGTAAAGCTAACGCTTTTAGTCTTACAATGATCATAAATAAATGGTTCGCCTAATTAATTTTATCTGCTATCTAAGTAAATAAGATTATATAGTAGAAAATAATTAAACTGCTAAAAATAAATTCTGTTAAATTATTTTATTTTAGCTTACCATTTTATAAAGTAAACATTGCGTATAATAGAAACTCAAAACTTGACACTGTCAATTTGTTTGCTAAACTGACGTTTATATCGTTTGATGATTTTGTACTGTATTTGAGTCATTCTGGTAGTTTTATTGAATAATAATTAATTCAATACGTCTATAATAATTATTGACAATGTTGAGATACACTAACTCATAGTGTTGCAAGTGGCAAGGTTTGTATAGTGGGCGCGCGCGGCGCACGTTCGGGGCGCGCAATTCGCGGGCATACATTTCCATTTGCTTTCTGCGGGCGTGAGGAGCAGCGCGCGAGCCTGGCGCTTGGCGCGAAGGGCACGGTGATGGCTTGGAAACGGCGCGTTAACTTGAAATGCACACACGCAGCTCGCTAGCGGCGTATTCGCCAGATGTGAACACACACAAAGATATAGAATATAGCCAAAGAATAAACTTGTGAATATATGGAGAGGGGGATTTATTGGAAGAAAAAAATGTTTTGGGCCTACCTCAAGCAACATGGGCCAAGGGCAGGAAGATGACGATGATTTGATCCTAATGTACCCTAAAAGTAAATGTTTTAACTGACTAAAAATTACAAATTCTTTATTTGTGTTACCTTGTTAAGTACCTATGTTCACGCGAGCAAGTGGCAGTGAAGTCGAATTGACGTCAATATTAATTATTAGTCACTAAAACAATTCGACTAGGTACATCATGTAAAAGGATTAATATAAATACTATGTAAATATGTCATAAAGTCTCTTTCTACGCTACGAGCAACGCTGTTTCATTACGACGAAACCATCGTGTCCTCTCACTGTTACTGCGCCTATAAATGGTTGCCGATAGCTCTGGCCTTATCCAGCCTTAGTTATTGGTCGGTCCGTGAGGTTGCGGATCGGCAGTGATAAAATCCCGTCCTTTATACCCTTCATTCTTCCCACCTTCCGTCTGTTGCCTTAGGTCTCATGGCAACAGGCTTCCCGCACTATTATTTATATAAGTATATATTGTAGCTATATGGTTAGGGCTAGATTGCTAGGTGCAGCTAAGGTTGTTGATAGGCTACAGTCAACCCCCTTATATTGTACATTTCGGTAGCTGAATGTAGAACCCACAACCTGTAAGAGATGTATTGCGTTTTTTGATTCGAGAAATCGAACTAAAACACGTAGTAAGTTTGTTTAGGTCTTGATAACTTTATAAATAAATAAAAGACTAAACCATTACGATTTTTAACAGTCTTAAGATCGTGTTCTTCAGTGTAGGCCTAGGTATAGCGTAAAAATATTACCCATGCGCGATAAAAGCCTGAGCGTAAGTAACGCCACAGTATAGGGGCGAAGGAATCCGGGTCCTGACTTATCGCATATATATCAATAATAATGCAATACACTACTCATCAATTTGGCCTAACACGCATACCTATAATATAGAATGCAAATTATAATAATCACTACGGTTAAAAATTGCTATGAAATATGATCAGGCGTTTTCGAACTTTTTTTAATATCTCAAAAATGTGGTTAAATATTAACAAAAAAATTTTAGATAGTGAAAATTTCAATAATAACTATACTCTTGAGAGTAAATTTGTTTTGACGCAAGTTGGTACGGATCCACATACAAATTTGGGCAATCTCTTTTTTTTGATGATCCTATCAACAAAACACCTATGTGTTTCGGTATATTTGAAGGCTTTTTAGTTCGAATTTGATAGTAGAAAAATACCATCACGTCTAGATATTTAGTTGTACCTTAGTAAAATTTCTCTAAAATTGTAAGAGAAATACCGTTACATGGCACCATAGATATCCATGCATGGCACTGATAATATTAAAATTTAAAATTAATCTTATTTTTTAATGTTTATTTTCATGCAGGCAATTATTTTTACTGTGTTGTAAACTTTTTTTAATTTACCAGCCCAGAGTTCTGTTCTTGTTTCATCCAGGATAGCTAAAATAGTTAAGAGATATTTTTATAGGTATTTGTACTTTCTACTTACTTCAAACAAATAACCGTTTACTCTAGAAATACACTGCTTATGTTAAACTACGGTATACACCAAAACACCAGGAATGTCATAGACATAAACAGTCACTATTACCCTCAATAGTTAATCCAATAGATCGGAGATCCCTTACTACCCATAAGCGCCACTTCACGTAAAATCTCACGACCTCTGCTCCCCTTATCACACTCCGGCCCAATCATCAAAGATCACAAACCTTTAGTAACCTCGTAAAAGTTACATTTATTGCATTCCGATTCTTCGTTCCTCATTATTCTATTGTTTGGCGTGGGCGTTCCGTGGGCAGACCTTTATCGCCACTATTATTTCAAAGAGTACATATAATTAATTGCTTTTCAATCTTTTCTCTTAACGTATTATATTATAAAATTAAATGTTCTCCCATACATTTGTAATTTGATCGTCGATTTGTACTTTCTTAGTTTATTTATCGTTATTGTTTATTTTATTTAGTTTTCGTTAGTTTATGAAATTGATATTTTAGTTTGAAACAATTATAGGGTGCTTCATTTTAATATTTGTTTTGGAAATTAATCTGCATTTGTAATTTGGCAATCAAATTGATTGCATATTTAGATTTTAATACATAAATTAATTGTAAATACAGTTTTAGTTTTCAAACTATGCCAGCTATGTATCGACATTTTGGGATTGAAATTAAATATTCAATTCAGGCTATGCTATACTAGCTTTTGTCAGCGGCTTCCCCAGCGTGAAAGTCCTTCAAGGGAACATACTGTCAGGATCAACGTATCCAATGTGTAGGCACACGTTCTACTCGTGTGCCACATTTCAACCAAATTCGTTCAGGCAATTAAACATAAAGAAGTAACAAACATACACACGCAAATATACATACTTTCGTCTTTTTAATATTAGTGTGATAGTGTGATGGGCTGTGTACAAAAAACCTAAATTAAAAATAGCGTAGAGACTGACAGTGACATACAAAAGTACCAAAGCGATGATCCCAGAAATTTTTTATAAGACCGAGCCCAAGTCGTCGACGGCGCGTACTGTTCCACGCGCGCCTCAGTTAGAAGTCAGCAAATCATAGGCCCAGCAGGGTCGAAGCATACTGGGGCCACGGGTAGTGTGAAAGTGAAACCCGGGGCCCTGGGACGAAGGCAAATAAGGAACAGGAGTGGGTTTTTAGTCAGTAAAAGTCTGACACTATATCCCGCTATGCCCAAGAGCGGGATTTGTCATAAGATGATTTTCCCACCCAATAAAAAAAAAATAGCTTCCTTATATAATAACAAAATCAAACCTTTTGTAAGTATATTAACCACCAGATCAAAACTAAATGATAAAGCTCTCCTTAATTCTAATCCGAATAGTTGCGTTACGGTCATAAAATTGTAAATGTGAACCGTTTCCTGTTATTTATTAGCGATTTAGAGTTCAACCTTCAGTAATGATCGTATTATTTAGTTTTATTTTGTTTCAAATTTTATACGTTACGGATTAATGTAATTTGAACTCACGAGCGTTTCACCTTTAATCTCTTTGTTTATTTGACCATTTTACCGTGGATGGGTTGCCCAATGTTACGATTTAGATATGTCGGAGCTATTTTATGACTTAATAAATGAAGAAACAAAGATTTAGATTTGATCATGTTATAGAAATCTTCGACAATTGGTTATATGCATGTGTTTATTTTTGTACTATATGTACATATATGCCGCTGCATTTTCTTCACTGACATTTATATAACTTGAAATAACTATAATAATAATATAATAATAATCTAATATTTACCACATTTACAGTACAGTTACTGTATCTGATAGCTGCGGGCTGTTTATGAATCAATCAGCGTTTTGAGTTCTCACAACTACGATTCACAGAACTGATTGATTGACTCTCATCATTCAACATATTTTCAATAAAGGGATATGATTGTTTTGATAGGATAGCGATGGGTGGCCATGCTGTCTTTACATCGACGCGATTCAATTAACTACTTACACAAGGCCAATGATGTGAAAGAAGATATACTTATTGCTAAAAAAAGTAAACACCCTGTTTTTTTTTTGGATGAGAATTCGAAAGTAGTTTTTTGGAATAACTACTTTCGCTCGGGGTGAAGCAAGAGCGAGTGTCAGACTTTTACTGACTAAAACTCACCTGTGTTCCTTCAGTTGCTCTTTACGTTCTATGACCGCGGTGAATCTTCCGAACAATCCTCGAAGCGGGAGAAGTTCTTCATCATCATCATTTCAGCCGAAAGGTGTCCACGGTTGGACATAGGCTTCCCCCAAGTGACGCTATAATGACCGGTCCTGTACGTCTCGCATCCATTGGATTCCCGCGACCTTCACCAGGTCATCGGTCCACCTTGTGGGAGATTTTCCAACGCTGCGTCTTCCGGTACATGGTCGCCACTCAAGAATTTTTCGTCCCCATCGACCATCCGTTCTGCGAGCAATATGCCTTGCCCACTGCCACTTAAGTTTGGCGATTATTCGGGCTATGTCGGTAGCTTTGGTTCTCCTGCGGATATCTTCATTGCGGGAGAAGTTATATGCTGAATATCCAACCCAAAAAAAATGCTACCAACACAGGATATTACTTCTGCTTCAAAGACAGACATAACCGCATGACTAGTGTACCTTTATATCATATTAGCATAAATGTCTCGTAAAACACATACAGTATACACTTTTTGCTTAAATTAATTTATTCATTGAAATCATTACATTTCAATGACAGTCACTATTAAGCAAAACCTTTTTAACCTTTTGACGTGCGTAATTAGAGACACAATAGTAAGACAATGGCTTGCGGACGCCGGCTACCGCCTGAGCGTTAATGAATTAAATCAAATGTAATAACTAAGAATTATCAAGTCACTTCCTACGTGTACAATTAAGAGTCTAATTAACAGAAATGAATCAACCAAATCGCTGGAGGGGATAATTTAATCTATAAATACCTACATATTATAAAGTACTTCCTTTGTTCCAAGTTGATTAAATGGTATCTGTGTGCCGCTAATTATTAATTACCACCAGTATGCTTTAACCAAGCGTCAGGTTCGTCACATAGTTTTGTGTAAAGCTGCCTATCCATCATAGCGGGGCAAAGCGAGATATCGAAACGCAGTAGTAAACTACTTCGTTCCGATCTATCGCTCAGCCCCCCTAGCCAAGTTACGACCGTTTCGTTTGCGTCGAACGCCTCGAGTATGCCACGCCTCCGATTGCTTTGTTTTGACGTCATCTCAGCGCTCAGTCACGTGTTCAGAAGAAAGGGATCGGAGGCGTGGCTTACTCGAGGCATTCGACGCTAACGAAACGGTTGTAACTTGGCTAGGGGGGCTGAACGCCTCGCAGCGGCGATATATATTTATTAAGCTTAATCGTCGCTGCGAGGCGTTCAAAGCGAAGAATCAAAGAGGTTACAGATGATGACATTCCGTCAACCATAACAATGATTGCCATCATCTTCTTGCTCTTATCCTGTTTTATTTAGGATTGGTGCAATACGTATATTACATCCTTTCTGTCCTATCACTAACTCCCGTTTCTTTCATATCACTCCTCACACAATCCTTCTATCTTTTCTTTGACGCCCCTCTCTCTCTCCATCCAGCCTTAACGATTATGCCAAGTCAGATAGATAGAATGTATGCGAATGACATAAGCTACCAATAGAAAAGCTAAAGTCAATCCCTTGGTGAAAGAGATTACCATATTATCTACTTGTGTAGACCTTCCCCTCTGTAAACTTTCAAAACTAATCTTTACTCAGCTGTAACTAGTTAAGTGACCGGGAATGTGTATTTTGTGTCACTTTATCTAGCTATTATTATACATATAATAGGAGAAACTGACTGACATATCAACGTACAGCCGAAACAACAAGGACTAGGAGTGTGAAGTTTTGCGCAAGCTCTCCTTTTATGACGTAGGCGATCAAAATTAAAATAATTTTATTTCACATAGGCCTATATGAGCACTTATAAAACGTCAGAAACTAGTGCACGGTTCTCCATGAAACTCCATGGTTACTCTTTTTAAAAAGATCGGTGTAAGGACAGTGTAGACCAGTCAATATTGTACCCAAAAGCACAATAAAAATAATCACTATCACTGACTCACTATTCATCACTATGGATTACTAAGGATTTTTCCAAAGTTCACCCCAAAACAGGACGAAACTAGGGTTTCACTCCACCAATGGTGGTGGAGTTAAATTAAGTAATCGTGTAACCAACTTCATGTAATCAACTCCAACTCCACTCTTCTTTGCATTTTAATTAGGCACTAAAACGATCAAAATAACTTTAATTTCGGAAGTCGGTGTTAAATAAGAAACAAACAATGTCGAGAAACACCGACTTCCGAAATTGAAGTTTTGATCGTTTTAGTGTTTTTTTTTTTAGTGAAGTCGGTTATTATTATTTTTTTTGTAAAAAGTTTTTCTGCTCCTCTACAAATCAGAAATCAGAATCGTTTATTTCAAATAGACCAATTACAGGCACTTTTGAATTATAAAAATGTCGGTCAGTCAAAAAAAACAAGTGAAGCTAAATTGCACGTTCCAAAGCGTAGGTCTCTATGAAGAAGAACGTGCAAGAAATTCCATGGACACTATTTTAAATCATACATAACATACATACATAATCAGCCTTTTAATGTTCCCACTGCTGGGACTCAGGCCTCCTCTCTAGGAGAGGGAATGGGCCGTAATCCACCACGCGAGCCCAGTGCGGGTTGGTGGATGTTACATGTCTTCGAATTTTTGGTTCTAGGACATGCCGGTTTCCTCACGATGTTTTCCTTCACCGTTTTGAGAGCAGTGGTGATGAAATAAATTACACAAAGTAATGCACCTGGCTGGGTTTGAACCCGCAACCTACAACTCGTAAGTCGGTTCCGTTACTACTCGGCCACCATTTACAACCATTTTCACCATTTTAAATTATATTATGAGTTAAATAAATCTTGGTTATATTTCTTGTCGCTTCTTTTCTTGTCATGTCTACATTACTAGTGAGCTTGTAGCCTAGCATTCCTATTGGTTGAATTAATAAGTCGTACTCGGTTGAGTTCGCAAATTCTCGGTGATATCATGAGGGAATAGTACTAATTATACATTGTTGGTGTATTCTGTCTATTTGCGGTTCTGAATTCTGAATCGATTTAATTATTCAAAGGTTGGTTTATAGGTGGTTTTCATTTCCTGTTTCTAGTATTAATTATTGAGCTTGTGTGGTTGCATAAAAAAGCTAATAAGTTTTATATCCTTTATTATTTTTTTGGGATGGGAAGTTAAATAACTCTTCCCGCTCTGGGTGGAGTGAGAGAAAGCCAGACTTGTGTGTCAGACTTTTACTGACTAAAGTCTACCCGAGTTTGTCTGAGTTCAGCTCCGGAGTAACTCTTTTGAATAATCCTGAAAGCCATTTCATTTATTTTATGAGGACTTTTTTGTGTTAGCAATTGAGGTAACATTCTTCACGAAAATAGAAGAAAAGAAGAAGAAGAAAAAACTTTTATTCGCACCTCACACATACAGTAGAATTACAAAAAAAAGTATAAAAAGAATAACATAAAATCTGTGCAAGGCCAAAAAGGCGCCTAACTCAGCATAAAAACTCAAATACTTCCATATTTGATATTTCCAATGTTGTGTTTGAGAAAAACAGTATAGCATAACATGGAGGTTTTTTTTTAGGTTGGAAATCATCGAATTACATCTCCCGCCCTTGGGCGGAGCGGGAAGGCATGTCAGACTTTTACTGACAAAAACCCACTCGTTTGTTCCTTCTTTGCCTTACGTTACAGGGCCCCGGGGTTCATTTTCATTTAACCCATGGCCCCAGTAGGCTTCGACCCTGCTGGGCCCCTACGATTTTCTGACATCTCCTTGAGGCGTGCGTGGAACATTTCGCGCCGTCGATGACTTGGGCTCGGTCTGGACGGTTACCGGACAACCGGACGGCGTGCTACCCATTGCTCGCCGACCGCAAGCCGCATAACATGGAGGTAAGTATAATCCGGAAAATGTGTTACTGAGAGCTTAATAGTTACTAATTAACGAGAAAAAGGATAGCAGTTCAAACTTCATTTATTCATGACACCCATTATACAATATTGGTAAGTATAATGTACATATCGAGATCCTATTCCTCGATGCCTTGGAAAGCACAATGATTCTAGCTATCATTAACAAATCCTTGAATGTCGATACTAGCTGTTAGACAGCTATCTGTCAGTCTATTTGTTTCGGCTAAACTTCGAAACGGCTCAACTGATTTTAATGGGACTTACACTCGTAGATAGCTGATATTATAAGGAATATAAATATAATAGTAACTTAAGATACTTTTATTTAAGGAAAAAAAAAGGATTCTGTGCAAAAAAAATTAAAACTGGATTACTATTTTACGAGTCTGACGCAGACGAAGTCGCAGGCTAGCTAGTAGGTATCTATATAATTATATAAAAATGAATAGCTGTTCGTTAGTCTCGCTATAACTCAAAAAGGGCTGGACTGATTTTTATCTTGAAATATTCGAGATAGTTCAGGAAAATTTTAAACAGTGAAGAAAATGAAAAAAAAAAAACACGAAAAAATAATCCGAATACAACGGCATCTCTAATTAAAATGTCATTATAAAATGAATTATGCTGTTCTGGTAGTGCCAGTACATGGCGTTATCCTTACTATTAGGCGATACGAAGTTCGCCGCGTCAGCTAGTACATAATAGGTAATATTTAAAATGTTAATGTACAAATAAACGAATTATTATTATTATAACATAAAACTGACGAGCAACCAAAGAAGCAGGTGAAACTTTGGGGGACAGCTAGAGGAAAACTATGAGTACTTAGCATAGCATAGCATAGTCGGCCTTATAATGTTCCCACTGTTGGGACTCAGGCCTCCTCTCTAGGAGAGGGAATGGGCTGTAATCCACCACGCGGGCCCAGTGCGGGTTGGTGGATGTCACATATCTTCGAATTTTTGGTTCTCGGACATGCCGGTTTCCTCACGATGTTTTTCTTCACCGTTTTGAGAGCAGTGGTGATGAAATAAATTACACAAAGTAATGCGCCTGGCTGGGTTTGAACCCGCGACCTACAACTCGTAAGTCGGGGCCGTTACCACTGGGCCACCACTGCTCTCCTGCTAATGAGTACTTATTCAGTTGTAACTTATAATACTGAAAACCAATACGTGTTTGGGAAAATTAACAGCAACAAGCAAAAATAAAACATCATAATATAGCGATACAGGCAGTATAGAAACCATAAACTGTTAAAAGTAGTTTATTGTAGATGTGAAAATCCAGAGTTGTTTACCAGTGTTATTTACTGAAAATAATACACCTAGCCGCTTCATACTGGTACAATAAATTCTGGGGTTTCCATTGTACTGAGTTATTTGTTCAAAGTAAGCTTTAAAATCGCGCCATTGCGTTTTGCCTCGACAGAGCGAAAACCACAATACATATCGAAATGGTCAGTCAGTGGACCACTGACCCAATTTTATTTCTACGAAGATCTGAATGATACGTGTAGGTATGTTGTGAAAGTATTGATCATCATCATATCAGCCGAAAGACGTCGACTGTTGGACATAGGCCTCCCCCAAGTGTCGTCACAATGAACGGTCCCGTGCGTCTCGCTTCCATCAGATTCCCGCAACCCTTACCAGGTCATCGATCCACCTGGTAGGAGGCATTCTAACACTACGTCTTCCGGTACGCGGTCGCCACTCCAGAAGCTTTTGTCCCCAACGGCCATCTGTTCTGCGAGCAATGTGCCCTGCCCATTGCCACTTAAGTTTAGCGATTCTTCGTGCTATGTCGGCGTATAAAGCCTATAAAGTATTGATGAGTAATATTAAATAGTGATGAATCTTCACTCACTTTTTCATAGAAGATGATAAACGTTAATGGTGATGGTTCATTTACAACAGAATATAATTAAAATATACTTATTATAAACAACATAACATAATTGAAAATAACATAATATAAATAATAATAATAATGTAATATTCTACAACTATCACACAACGCCATCTAGTCCCAAACTAAGAAGAGCTTGTGCTATGAGTACAAGAACACTGATAAACATTCTTATTTATTGCTAAATTCGTACATTTTATACATAAATTACATCCAGAAACAAAACAAATAATTGTACTCATCACACAAACATTTGTCTTGATTGGAAATCGAACCTACGACCTCCGGCATAGCAGATAGGGACACTAACCACTAGACTAATAGAGCAGTCAAAAAACAACAGTATACCTACTACATACATGCAAAAAACACAACATAAACACGACATATACAAAAAAACAATATACTATGTACTTACAGCATGTTACTGGAATAATGCAATTTTACTTATGTGCAAAAAGGTAGTTTTTTTTTAAGAAAATCCAAATCCAAATCCTAATTATCCAATGTTCAATGTCTGTTGTGTGTGTAATGTTCTTAAAATATGTGTGTGTTGTTTTTTATTTAAATTATGGCCCAATTGTATAAATATAAGCATCGAAGCACTACATTGGTAGCGCATCGGTATCGATGTCTACGTACGCACACAATAAGTTAAGGCCCTTACTCCCATTTAGTGGCAAAAAACATTGACCTTCTGAAGCCTACTCCTCGGTAACGGCTGGATTAACATATTTGAAAAAATAATAATATAAATATACCTATATAACATTATCAAACAATGATTTTTTCGTGTGACTTATACTTTAGTCAAAAAAAAAAAATTAAAAACATGTTATTTTTTTCGTTTGTTTTCTCTACTCCTTTCAAATTGCTGGTTAAGTGTTCTTCAGAATGTATAAAGCATATGTAAATCAATCAATATTTCGCAAAAAACATGGTTTTAAAGTTCAGCGGGGCTCTATGCGGGCGCGGGCGTTAGTACGAGTATATGTGCATTTAACTCCGGCCAGGTGTTCAAGGGACGATACGCCTTAAGAAGAAAATACTCGTATCATTTAAGAACTTTTACGAACCGTGTTCAAATAACTATATTACGGTATATATAGCTCTATCCTCAGGGATATTGGCTTTAACTATCTTATTGCAACATATTAATTCGAGTTAGTATATAGTGATAGTGAATAGTGTTTTGTAGCATAAGTACTACTTAATACGTACAAGAACGAAGTGTATTCGCCTTAATAGAGACAATAAGAAAAGTGTTATTCGACACATGTCCAAGTCTTCGACGGCGCGTAGTGTTCCACGCGCGCCTCAAGGAGATGTCAACAACCGTAGGGGCCCAGCAGGGTCGAACCCTACTGGGGCCAAGAGTCTGATTCTGAAAGGAAGACTCGGCCCTGAACAGGTGTGGGTTTTTAGTCAGTAAAAGTCTGACACTAACTCCCGCTCCGCCCAAGGGCGGGGGATGTCATTGGATGATTTTCCCACCGAAAAAAAAAGTATAGACAGTTTAATAGTTTAGGTTATAATGAAATTACTTATTAGTCTATATACAAGGCTAGATTGTAATAATTATATATATAGGTAGTACGTTAAATAATTAATAATCTTAATTGCGTTACCTACAACGCGGCACTCCTGTTTTTTGTCAACAGAAATAGGCCACCAATTTCCGAATTGCCCAGCGTCCCACACTCCCACTTAAATGAGTGGATCGATATTGATGAATGAAGTGTCAAACGCGTACCGTGGGAGTGACGCTTATGTAGGTACAGTTAAATCGTTTATACCTTCGTCAGTTTTCAAATACTTTCCTTTATCAGGCCTGGACACAAAAACCTTTTTATAGCTTCGACATCGAGCAGACTACTGCATAAAAAACTATGTTTAATTACTTTGAAAACAAAGGCCAAAATAGCTTAATAAATCATCAACGTGTGTTTAGAATATAAAGTTAAAACCTTTTTGATGGGTTGTTACATGAAAGAATCCACACACTGGTTTTGCACAGGTGCAAATTATATACAACTAGCTTTTGTCAGCAACTTTGCCCGTTTGAAAGTAAAAATTTGTCCCAAAGAAAGAAACTTCAGGGATAAACAATATCCTATGTGCTATTCCAGGATATAGTCATATAGTGGGAGCAGTGGTGGCCGAATGGCAACGGCCCCGACTTACGAGTTGTAGGTCGCGGGTTCAAACCCAGCCAGGCGCATTACTTTGTGTAATTTATTTCATCACCACTGCTCTCAAAACGGTGAAGGAAAACATCGTAAGGAAACCGGCATGTCCTAGAACCAAGAATTCGAAGACATGTGACATTCACCAACTCGCACTGGGCCCGCGTGGTGGATTAGGGTCCATTCCCTCTCCTAGAGAGGAGGCCTGAGTCCCAACAGTGGGAACATTAAAAAGGCTGATAATGCTAATGTTAATGCTATTCCAGGATATAGTCTATACGTGTGCCAAATTTAATCCATTCAGCCGTTTGAGCGTCAAGAAGTAACAAAGACACACACAACCGTTTGCCATAAGTAAGTGTAACACACCGGCGACACAGAAAGCGACTTCATTTTTTATGATGTAAAGATCATGCAAATTTGTTTTATAATATTTAATTGACAGTATCACATTAATAAAAACCAACCGAGTGTCACTCTGTAACATTGACATTATGACAATCATTATTATCATCATTTTAGTCAAAATACGTCTACCACTGGATAAAGGCCCCTCCCCAAGTGACGCCACCTCGACCGTATCATTATAACTATACTAAGTCAATTATGCAGTATTTAAAGCAGGTACTATCACGCACGGAGCACTTGCTGCCGAGGCCCACCACGACGCTCCCGTCAATGCCCATGCCGCGCCGTCCCTTGCTCGAGCCAGCCCGCACTACTGCGCCTGTAGTCTTAAATTCCCAAATTAATAAAAATTTGTTCCATTCAGCCTGTCCCTTGCTGTCCTCCCCCAGCGACGCCCTAAGCCGAGGTCCGTACTTGTTTTTGTATGCCCTGGCTGGTGGCTTTAATTTATGAATGCCACCACAGGCTAGTCCAGTTAAGCAGACGAGAAACCAATAGGTTGACCTGCGACAAGACACTCACAAAAAAACACACGCGGAACCAATAAATGCAGACCTGCAGAATTGTTCGAAAGAGTCACCATGGCCTTAGAATGCTAAGTTCAACTGAAGGAACATGTTTTTTTTTAGATGGAAAATCATCCAATGACTCTCTACGGTTGGGCAAGAGGGCGTGTCAGACATTTACCGACTAAAACCACTCCTATATTCCTTCTTTTGCCTTTGTTCCAGAGACTCGGGGTTCTCTTTCGCACAATCCTAATGGATTAATCCCCAGTTGGGTTCCCCTACGATTTTGCTGACATCTCTTTGAGGCACGCGAGGAACACGACGCGCTATCGACGAATCAAGCTCAGTCCAGACGGCGAGCTACCCATTGCTCGCCATCCGCAACCCCACTAAAGGAACAAGAGTGGGTTTTATTCAGTCCAAGTCTTTGAATCGCGTTACCCAGAGCAGGATAAGTCATTTGGTGGCTTCTTACCATAAAAAAGGTGCTGGACCTATTTTTACTATGACTGTACCTAGATACTATAGATTTTCGGGACACTCTCTGTTAGAAACGTTTGAGGGCCGCCTCATCAATTATGCTTAGTTTCCGTTGCAGTGCAGAGCTCTCTGTTGTTTATGTGAAGTATCGGTATTGGTGATAAAGGACATGTATTTCGACAGGTCTATTGGTAGTTCGGTTATTGAGGTAATGTGTGCTGACATTATGGACCTGTTTATGATAATATCTTGCCTAGTAAGAGTAACGGAGTCTGGTAGAAGCTATGCGGTGATACTTGAGATAGGTCAATGTTTAGCAGTGAATGTCTTTCGACTGCAATTCGAATTCGGTTTCGGTATGCTTTCGAATACCGTAATAAGAGACACAATAGAAAGACAATGAGAGAGCGAACGCAGGCGTTCGCTTGGGGTTTAATGAATTGATTGAAAGATTCAAGCCTTTTTTTATTTTACGTAGGAAATTAAATAACTCTTCTTGCTCTTGGTGAAGCTAGAGAAAGTGTCAGACGTTTAAAGACTAAAACCTACCTGTGCCACACATTACCCATAGATTTAAGTTAGTTAAAAAGTTTTGTTACTATTTTGGTGTACAATAAAGTTTACTCTATTCTACTGACTTGTGTTACGACTGGTTCTAGTAACCTTGTTACATCACTACTTGTTCAAAAAACCTACAACATTTAGTTATTTAATTTCAAACCATTTAAAAGGAACGCTGCTGATGTCTTAATTCTATTCATCATATTAATTACTTAGGGATACGAGTCGTTCGCTGTCCATTTTTCATTCAACCACCAAAGGAAGACACGGATTACAAATACGGTACACTTCAAGTAACCCCACACCACGTTAAGCTCCTTAAAACACATGTAAACGATCCACTTTGTTGTTCTTAAAACGCCGAAGAAAAAAGAATCCTTTTTTAATCTGTAACAATACACTTTTGGTAGGCAAAGCGCGGCACGTTTTGTCGTACCCAGCCGGAAACGCGCGACGCATAAATCATAGCGTGTGGTAACACCTTTATTGTGTGTTGTATCAATTATGGGGACGACTCATTGTGAAATTTTATTGCACATTAATGTGTCGGGAGCCTTAGAATCGCTCGCTGGGCCCGATACGTCATCGTAAATATTCCGTGGGGTAAATCCTGTGTGACTCGTATTTGGGTGTGTACGTGATGACAACATTTTTCAAGGCAGTTCTATAGCTTTGTTCAGAGTAGACACGCGATGACTGTGTACCTAGTGCGAGTGTCATTGGGTGGTCACAGTGTATCGCGAATAGTTACAGTTGTGACTGGTAGTAGAAGTTAGACTTATTAACATTCTTTAGGATTGAAAAATAGAAGATTGCTCGCTGGCGAGTTCGCTCCCACACGTCGAGTTAGTCGCCCACCATAGTCACTTTAGAATCGAGACAAATGGCTACGGGATTGTTCGAAAGACTCAACGGAGATCCAAGCTCTTGAACTGGTAAAGGGATGGATCTTTATAGGGTGTATAGTTCCATTCCTCTATCTCGCTCGCAGAACTGACATTTTGACACGTAAGGCCTTGTAAGGCCCATGAAACGCAAAGGCCAACTACAGGTACACGTGGTGGATTTTAGTCAGTAAAAGTCTGACACTGTTCCTCACTCCACCCAGAGCAACAGGAGTTATTTGATGATCTTTAACCCCATAAATAAAAGTATGGATACAAATAGCGGTTTCATATTGTGGCGTCTATAGAGGCCACATATATATATTGTTAACTTGGATACTGGCAAGATAGGTATACTTGTTAAGATTTATGTTTTAAAAGCTTAGAGGTTGATATTCGAAACAAGTTTGATTGAAGATGTCAAATAAGAAAAATATAGGCGGACGTAATTTTTAAATAATACTGTAACATAAAGAGTACTTCTAGTAATATAATAATATTTTGAACTAGAAGTCGGTTCATACGAGCCCCATCCCCACAATATTATGTTTAATACTTCGCGCCTTCTTTAGCACCCGCGTAATCTTCTCACTCTATCCGTAGCCTAGTACTTTGCAAAAGTTAAGCTCATACCGGCACGATGTCAGTGCAATTGGTTTGTACGACAAAGGTCGAGAATCGGATTCCAAAACGGTAAAGATGTTTGCTTGTCCTATCAATACTTGTTCTTATCTTGAATGTTTGTAAAAAAACGATTTGATTTTATAAACGCACAGAAGTTGTGAAAGGAATTCCTTTGGGGTATTATGTAATTACTAGCTGTTTCTAGCAGCTTCGTCTACTTCAAAGTAGGTCTTCATACAAACTTTGGACCTCCGTTTCATCCTCTTAGGGGATGCACTTTAGAAAATCCTTTCTCTTTCTTAGCATAGCATAATCAGCCTTTTAAATGTTCCCACTGCTGAGACTCAGGCCTTCTTCTCTAGAAGAGGGAATGGGCCGTAATCCACCACAAGAGCCCAATGCGGATTGGTGGATTTCACTTGTCTTCGAATTATTGGTTCTAGGACATGCCGGTTTCTTCACGATGTTTTCCTTCATCGTTTTGAGAGCAGTGGTAATGAAATAAATTATATAAAGTAATGCGCCTGGCTGGGTTTAAACCCGCGACCTACAACTCGTAAGTCGGGGCCGTTACCACTCGGCCATCACTGCTCTCTCTTTTTCATACAATTTGAACATTTCAACGTTCTAAATCCTAAGGTTTGGGCTGGGCGTTGTTGAGTCAGTGAGTAAGTCAAGAATTTGCCTTTTATATATACAGATTATATCCCATGGGATATGTTTTAAAAAGGTTTTTTGTTGACCTTATAATCTATGCTTTTAAAACTTATCATCAATATTAATTAAACGGGTTTCACCTCATGACCTGCGAATCATAGTTTAATATCGGTTACAGCAGCTGGACAGTATATTGTCACTTATTGACATAGATTAATTTATTTCAATGGGTGGAGGGCGAGTCATCATTATGAGACTCAAGGGTCAATTAGACATAGCCCAACGCTTCTTTCGATCCGTCTCTCGAAAAATCTCGCATCGTCATAGATTTTGACAGTCATTTTTAGTCCAAATACATAATATACCCATTGCCATTTTAATATAAAATAAATTTAACAAAATAAAACCCAATCAAATGCATTAATATCAAAGTCAATAAATTAAAATAAAATAAAAATAAAATTTAATAAATTAAAATCAAATTAAACACATTAAAATGAAATAAAAAAATACGGATTAAATAAATTCCGATTTTAATTTGATAATTTAATGTTTACATAGAGGATTTATTATCTGAAAATAAGAGCCGATGTCTGCATTGGCTCAGCAGTTAGCTATTATTTTGAAGACTACGATGAGGCATAATCGAGACAGATCTCGATTATGCGTCATCGCGTCGCGTCGATCGTAGCATCGGGTGATGCGCTATATCCGCGCGTTATTTTATTATTGGAATATTGTTGCTATAACTAGTAAGTAATAATAGTTTTTTTACACCACCTGCTCGATAATGCCCTTTTATACGTCATACAACCATCACTTAAAGCAAGTCATTATGTCCCTAGGGAGATAATGCAGTATGGGCGATCCCTAGGGAATAATGAGATTTGAATTTGGATCGTCAAAAACCGTCAACATTAAGTGAACTAAAATGTAAGTGCATCAAACAAGTTTATTCAAAATTCAAACTGGCCACTAATAAAAAAAACAGAATAAAACGTGGTCGTGGTTACTGACGAGTTTCGAAAAAAAAGTAATGAAAAAGCGGGAACGATAAAGAAAATTGAAACTATAGAATCTTAGAGTAGGTACTTAGTGAATTTTGTTTGTTTCAAATCTCGAGACACGTTGAGTGATAGTTAAGATTAAATTGTACTTAATACTTATATTTCTCTATTAAATTATTTTTTTTACTAAATTATCTTTTAATTATCTCGCAGATGGTGTAAAAAGTAAAGTATCCAACACGGGGATAAAGCTGTCTTTGTCTTGGGTGGCTTGAATTCCTCACTTCACTCAGGTTTCTTTATTAACTCCCTCGCAATGCTCGGGAGTTAATTATATAATTCAATTCAGGAGTTGAACTGTTTTCATAGGTAAGTATTGAGAGAGATTTATCTCATTGCTTAGAGAAACTACAAATAATCCTCAACAACTTTATTTCTGAAAGAACATTCAACTACAATCGCAAACATTTTCGCAGAACATCCTCCACACTAGATCGACTACAGTGATTTGTCATACACTTACCGTTGCCAAGTATTCACTACTTTACGGTGGCGCCTATCTCACAAATGAACGCTTGAATGAATCATTCTATGCCAGTGACTCTTTGTTAAGCTTTGTGCTCACTAATAAACACGTGCTTAGACATTTTGAATGAGGTGGCAAGATATTTTCTGCTTTGCAGCTTTTACTGTGCTGTGGGTACTTACGTTTTGGTTCTTTCATTAGCCTGTGCCGTATGAGGTCTAATGAAAAGATGCGGTTTGTTTTGTAATAGAGCCCCAAACTCACATTTATTTATTTATTTATTTACAAGCACTTGTACAACGTTACCTACGGAGGAGGTCCAAGGCGTTGTACAGTAGAAACTTACAAACTAAAAAAATATATTTAATAAAACAATAATAACCTAATAACAAATCCATTCACATTGAAGAAAAAAAAACTAACATATAATTTAGAAATAAAAAGAAAATACATAATTATACATTACCGGTAAAATAATGTATCCCAAATTGTGTTAGATATGGGTCAAGCATTTTAACATTACTATCATGAGTTTCCAAAGTAGTGTCATATTTTATTTTTTAATAATTCATCCAATAATGAATGCAGACATTTAGTGTAGTAACCAGATTATATGATATCTCAACTTGAATTAAAATACTACATTTTATAGATTACAATCACGTATTTGAATTTCTTTTCGGTATTGCTCGAATTGAATATTCTAATTCGATCATTTGCAGGGTAAGCACTAGCTTATGTGCCGGTAAATAAATTCTAAAGAACCTATTTATAATAGATCACATCCTAAAATTTGACATTAAATAAAACTGATTATCGATAACTCGGCAAAACATAAAAAAAAACTTTTATATTTACATTACAAATATAGACACCCACACCTTAAATTTTTCTCATTCATTGATTTTTATCTTGTCTGTATTTATTTAGGCTCATGCTCATCATTATCGATAGTATCGATTACACAGTTGTTATCGATAAATCAGATGAATGTTTATTCAAACACTATCGATATTTCTAACACAGCGGTGTAGAGCCGATTATCGATAAACATATGCACCGCAAAGAGGCGCTGATTGAAAAATTACCGACAAGATTATCGAGAAGTGCGCATTAAATCATCTGATTGTAACCAAGCTTTTTATCGATTGTAACTGATCAAAAGATTTTGTTAGCTTTCTAATGTCATCGGAATTCTTATAGATTATGCAATACGTAATGAACGTAATGAAGAATAAGGAATTTTAAGTGAGAAAGATAAAGTGATTGATATAGTGGGCTACTTGATATGCAAGCGTGATAAGATTTCGAAGATAATAATTAATAACACTGCGGGTAGTGAAGCTAATAAGCTAATCAGTGATCTCCAGATTGACGATGCGGGTAGGTACCAGTAATTTTAGCTTAATAATTACTATTGATGGTACAAGCGGTTTATTGGTATTCACAGCAAGCTAATCAAGTTTAGTGATGAGATATACCTCTATTTGGTGTCTATTTGATACAGTGATTTTTTTTAGTCTCATTTTTAAGCTGTTGATCCCCGCAATAACGCCGGCGTTAACGCGCCATTGTCTTTCTATTGTGTCTCTAATTACGCTACTCAAAAAGTTAAACTGATTTTAAACGGAAGATTAGGTGAGGACCCAATCTTTTACATAATTATACAAAAAATCCGTCAAATTGAGGAATTTGACAAATTTTTTGTATAATTATGTTTTTCAGCCACATTTTTGTCAAATATCACCGACTTTTTAAAAGAGTATATTCCCCAGGTAGTATGATTTTAAATTTGTTGAAGATGTGATGAAGAACTTCGAAGATAGACTATTGAACTCTTCAATAAATGATAAGAAATCTTTCAAGGTTGCTGCAATCGCATGTCAGTTTATTGTTAACACCTTAACATCACGCTGATAAGCTCTTTGTACGCTGGTTAGATAAGGATACGCAGATGTGTAAAAGTCACTCTGGTATATTATATTCCCATTTTACCTATTATGTTCAAATTCCATGTTGCTGAAGTTATAAATTTGGTCAAAACTTTTTGGTTATTGACCGAAGTCGGTTTTTTTTTTGGTTTAGGTAGGAGGTAGGTTGTTTGTAGGTTCAGGTTTCTGGTAGACCGATGACTTGGTAAAGGTTGCGGGAATCCGATGAATGCGAGACGCACAGGACCGTTCAATGTGGCGACACTTGGGGAGGCCTATGTCCAACAGTGGACGGTTTTCGGCTGAAATGATGATGATGATAATGATTCAGATAGTTGTTCCGGGGTCTAGGTGTCTTGTGTATGTGAGTTTAAATTTTCTTGATATGTACAAGAGAAATTCTTAATGTGAAAATAATGGCACAGTTTAAACAAAAAAATAAATAAAAAATAATTCAAATTACAAAACAGAAAATCAAAGAAAATTTTTAGTCGCATTCTAATTGTTATTAAAGATAAACCTGGATGCAAATATTCAAAGTGCAACTAAAAATAATATAAATAATAATAAGACGGCTGGTAAGGTTTATCAGCCGTGTATAAAAATGTTAAAAGTACAATAAATATAGAACTTCCATTGCACCAGTTTATTCCTAAACTCTAACGGTAGCTCTATGTTTCGTATACTCCATTAAGCAAGCCAAAAGCAATAAACGAAACGCAATGTAGTGAAGACTCGAACCGATATCGCAAAACGTTTCGCAGTACAACATCCTTTAAATAAAAATTCCATTGAAATCTATGTGACTTTCTGGAATCTGTGATACACTTAGTGTTGGTGCCTTTACTGAAAATTCTTTTGCGTACAGGAATACGAGTATATTACAAAGATAGGACATCATTTTTAGATACGTACAGAACGTTCCGGGAATACAGTATCTGTAAGTACAGTAAATGAGTAGAATTCCATGCCTGAGTCTGTTGTTCCTGATAGGTACAACCTAGGGGTCTCTAAGTCAAGAGTAAATAGGGTCTAGGCAAGCGTGCTGCATTGTCAGTCACATCACCGCTTAGGCGAGATAGTGGTCTAACGCTAACTTTACAAATATTTTTTTTTCAATTCAATATATTTATTTTCAGACTAGTGTCCATATGGTGTTAGTAAAAATACATAAAAAATAAACTTAAGGATAAATGTTAGTGCAAGCTTACTCTAATACATATTGGAATACATTTATTTTTTTAGATGGATTCGTATCCACTGCCTCCATATAGGACTATCCAATTTACAAGCAATCACCCTCAGGTAGCTGTTGTAAATACATCAATCATTCAAAGTCAATTTAGTAGTCCTAAATATCACCGTAGGCGTAGGCTTGCGGACGGCGAACAATGGGTAGCACGCTGTCCGGTCGTCCGGACTGAGCCCAAGTCATCGACGGCGCATAGTGTTGCACGCGCGCCTCAAGGAGATGTCAGCAAATCGTAGGGGCCATGCAGGGTCGAAGCTTACTGGGGCCATGGGTTAAGTGAAAATTAAACCCCGGGGCCCTGGAACGGTTTTAGTCAGTAAAAGTCTGACATGCCTTCTCGCTCCGCCCATGAGACGTCATTGGATGTTTTCCCACCATAAAAAAGTAGTCCTAAATATATCGACGAGCTTCCAAATACTTTGTCACACCACTTCACGGTGAAATCACGCTCACACCTTACAGATAGACAACTCAAACGAAACACGAGCTTCTTCTACCTTTTTTTATTCAACACTTACCCTTGTCATAGAAACTAAACCAACCGTAAAATGATACTTATAATTATGAAATAGGCCATTCGTTACAAAATCGAGTTCTAAAAACTGTTAACCGCAAAGCTACTGTTTATTTTTTTTAAAGAAATAACAAGAAACGTCATGCTGCCTTGTGAAGTCGCTGTATCCGATTTCATTGCACACTAAAACAATCATAGCGTTACATGAATTTGTGTCAGCTATTTTTATTTGATATAAATAGATACGAAGTTTAGATAACTAATGAATGGAAGCTGTTTACTTGTAACATTACGAAAATATGAGCAGTGGTGGTCCACTAGTAGGCTCTGATTTACGAGTTGTACATCGTGGGCTCAAATTGAGGCAAGCACTTTACTTTGTGTTATTTATTTCACCAACACTGCTCTCAAAACGGTGAAGGAAAACATCGTGAGGAAACCGGCATGTCCTAGAACCAAAACTTCCATGACATGAAATGTGACATTCATCAATCCGCGCTGGGCCCATATAGTGGACGGCCCATTCACTAGAGAGGAGGCCTGAGTCCAATTAGTGGAAACATTATTGTGCTGCTTATGCTTATACTTATACGAAGATATGTGTGTACGTGTGTGAAGGTGACGACTGCGTTAAATAGAGATGTTCGGAAACAATATATAATTATGCTGCATAAACCACAAAACATGGGGATATGATAAGACAAGGCATCAAGAGAATGATAATGAAAATAAAATGAAATTGGCTAAATAATCTTTAAAACATTTTATTTATGTTCGGTTTTAATATCTTTATTCCCATTATGACACCTATTTTTGTAAATAAAAAGAAAGTAATATTGTTCCTGTATGGCTACTTACATGAAAAATGCATTATTGGTTGTCAACAACTTAATATCTCTATCTCTTGGGTAGAGAGCGCTGGAAATGAAGTCGGTTCCTTTACATTTTTATATGTTAGCACTATCAATAAACCAAAACGCGTACCTAATAGTTTAATTATTAAGATACAAAGTTTGCCCACTTTGTATCTTGTACTTTCTTAAGAGGCTCCTTTTTCACTCGCCTATCATCAACATCGAACATGGTTTAAAGCTTGTAACTTCATCTAACGCAATTCAACGCGATGTTTGACGAAAAGGCAACACGAAAAAAGAGATAACGCCTGAAACCTCTGTTAGCATTCGGTAATTCCGTGATTTACTCGAATATTTTACAAAACTGGTTCTGGGAAATACGTGTTTTTTTTTAAAACCCTTAAAAGTTCTTGAAAAAATTGTCGTTATTCAGAATTTTGGTTAAATTGCAAGCCTTCTATTGTTATACTTTTTTGACTTTTTAAGTTTTTGAGTAAATTATGAAGTGTCATAGTTCATGCAAAATAGCAGATTTTCGGAGGTCTTTACTGGATTAGTTTTATACAAATTTATAAATTGATTTCAATAGAAGCCTAGATAATATCCACAAGATACTGTGTTACCAAAATGAAAAATGTGTAATAAAGTCATAATTGCGTAAGAGGTTTTCATACAACCGGTATGAAAACCAGTTAAAATGTATGTCGAGTTGCATCCCCTTAAGACGGGATGGATGGTGATTAAAATGATTCTTCAGAAATAATCAGCTAGAATATTAATACTATCCTACCGGGAAACCATGACAATTTCAAGTAAAGATGACAAAGCAAAGTAGTACTTTCTACCTACTTGGAATTGGGACATCATCGAGAAAAGCTGAAACTATCTTAGTACATATTTGTTATATACCTGGAATTTTTGACCGGTTTTTTTTTTTTTTTGGATAGTGGGAAATCATCGAATGAGTTCTCCTGCTTCAGGGTGGGGCGATAGGAAGACTTTTACTGACTAATGCCCACCTATGTTCCTTCAGTTGCCTTTTGCTTTCTAGGACCACAGATTTCCTTTTCAGAAATTCCCCATTGCCTTAGCGGGCATTGCGATCGGCCCCGCTGGGATGGTGTGGAGCTTTTTAACGGGGTAAAATTTGAATTCGATTCGAAACCTATCTACCTATGCTATCTACCAACTTTTAGACAAGAGAGATAAGAAATGTAGGTACTGAATCTCATCATCAAAAAACTCTTCAGTAAAGTAATAAATGTACTCGTACGTGTCATCTGCGGAAGGTAACGTAATTATTTGAATTATTTCCACGATAACTTGTCCAAAAGGATCCGAATCGAATCAAATCATTATTTGCATACAATTTAGGTATTATACACTAAAGTTGTATTAAAAATATAGTGAGCCGGGTACATTCTGCCTGAGTTTTAGCATGTACAATTTAACAAATATTGTCAATATCAATTAGATTGAGTAAAATTAAGTAGATTATTAATCGCAAAGAAAATGATTAAAATACACTTACTTATTGAAAAAAAAAGTTAAGGTAGGTAAGTACATATTTCAAATCAACAGTCCTGGAGGCGCAGCGCTGCGCGGTGCAACGTATTCTGAATCCTCACAATGAAATGTGTATCTTTTCATGTATGAAATAAAGTTTTATTTTGAGTCGAGGTTCGCATAAGAAACAAAGAAGTTTTGAGAGCACTGTGTCGTCTAGACGTGAATAAAGCTAGTGGACCAGATGGTATACCAGCAATAGTTCTCGAGGCATGTGCGCCCGAGTTGTCTCCTGTATTGACGCGCTTGTATCGCCTCTCATTTAGGACTGGTATAGTGCCCAAGTCCTGGAAGCTTGCCAACGTGCAACCCGTGCCCAAAAAGGGCAGTCGTGCCGATCCTGCCAACTATCGGCCGATTTCAATAACCTCCATACTCTGCAAGATTATGGAGCGTGTATTGAACTCGCGCCTCATGGCATACCTGGAAGGTAACGATCTCCTCAGTGACCGACAGTACGGGTTTCGCCACAATCGGTCTACTGGGGACCTACTAGTGTATACCACTCACATGTGGGGCGAGGCCCTTGAGAAGAATGGAGAAGCGATTGCTGTCTCCTTAGACGTCTCGAAGGCCTTCGACAGGGTATGGCATGCCAGCCTTTTGAGTAAGCTTCCAGCGTACGGCATTTCCCCTGGTCTGATTAACTGGGTAAAAGACTTCCTGAGTGAACGGTCTCTCCGAGTTGTTGTCGATGGATGCTCATCAGAGCCCATGACGACCAATGCCGGAGTTCCTCAGGGGTCAGTTCTCTCTGCAACTCTTTTCCTGCTGCATATTAACGATCTGCTGATGCCCGGTATCTATGGGTATGCAGATGATAGCACAGTTGTAGAGAGATACCTGCCAGGTGCTCGGGCTAGTAAGGAGCTAATCCGGTCCGAACGAGAGGCTATGGTAGAGCGTACGAATGTCTCACTTCAGGCAGTCTCCATGTGGGGCGAAACCAATCTGGTAGGATTCAACGCCGCCAAAACACAAGCGTGTCTGTTCACCGCCAAAAGGAGTCCGTTCGCCTTGGCTCCTGCTTTTCAGAATGTATTTCAGAGTGCACCGACCGCCTTCAGCTCTTGGGAGTTGAAATTTCTTCAGACCTCAATTTTGGGCGGTTCATTGAGTCCAAAGCCAAGGTAGCTGCTAGAAAACTAGGTGTTCTTGCAAAGGTCCGACGGTACTTCACACCGGGACAGCTTCTAATGTTATACAAAGCACAGGTCCGATCGTGTGTGGAGTACTGCAGTCACATATGGGCTGGTGCTGCAAAATGCCATCTGGCAGCTTTGGACTCAGTGGAAAGGCGTGCGAAGAGGCTAATTGGGGATCCAGATTTGGTTAAGTCTAATCTACAAAGCCTCGAGCACAGGCGCAGGGTAGCCAGCCTATCGGTATTTTACAGGTTGCATTTTGGAGAGTGTGCGCGGGAATTGCATGACTTGATTCCGCCATCTCCTTTCTACCATCGGACAACCCGACGTACGGCGAGTATCCACCCTTACGTTGTTGAAACTTCAACGGTCCGGACTAAGCGTTTCGCTTCGTCGTTTATACCGCGTACATTGAAGGACTGGAACAATTTGCCTGCTGCGGTCTTCCCGTCCAACTATAATTTAGGTGTCTTCAAGGCTAGAGTGAATAGGCTCTTAATAAACTAGTGCGCCTCACCATCAATGATTGCATCGCTGCTTACCATCAGGTGGGATCGCAGTCAAGCACTGGTTTATATGAATTAAAAAAAAAAAGAGTCGCTCTTGACGTAGTGTTGCGTCGCGTCTTGGTGTGAACTGACCCTAAGGCACAAAAGGAGATATCAAATAACGAATGTCGTACAATATCGACAAAATGCAATATTACTCACTCCCCCATAGCAAATAGCGTGATAATTTATAGCCCATGTCCTTTCTCAAGCTCTATCTTTATAATTACCAAAATTTTATCAAAATCGGTTCAGCAGTTTAAGCATGAAAGCGTAACAGACAGACATACATAAAAAGTTATTTTCGCATTTATAATATATGTATGGATAAGTAGAGAATTTTTTTAAATGTACCTACTATATGCCTCTAAATACGTCATCGATATTTACATTTGAATATTCATCAAGTATTGAACTCATCAACTTAAATGACTTTTTAAATGAACATAGTGTCGAAATATTTTTTGAGCTTAACGAGAGAGGCTATAGTTCACTATTCGATACATTCAATTTTGTATTCAGTCGAACAAATGAAAAATATTGTGGTTTTTAATATGAATATTTATGTACATCATTATTTTGTGTTAATCAACCGCTTGTTAATTTTCGGAGCCGATTATAGATAAAACTATACCCTATTTGTTTGCGTACCGTTTATTAAGTGCTATTTATATGTAATATTTCCGTAATTTTCCATTTAATTTATTACATATTTGTAATAAACATGTTAATTTATTTATTAGTGGTTACACTGAGTTAATACTTTTAGGTTTGATTAATACAACAGGAGTTTAAATTTAGGCCTACAAGTGCATCTATAAATGTTTTGAAAAAAAAAGCAGAAAACTTTGCACATCTTTAGCATACTCGTAGCATAATTTTAAGAATATATAAATTGGGCGTACCTCTAAGGAATAAGGAATGGAGTTGCCATATCGGAGTCTGTTTCCTTCTAACTGCAACCTACGAGTTTTTAAATAAGGACCAACCAAATCATCGCTTCCTATCAGCCCCCCTAGCCAAGTTACAACCGTTTCGTTTCGATTCTCTTTTCGTTGATCGCCTCGAGTAGGTAGGCCACGCTTCCGATTCTTTTATTCTGACGTCATCTCAACGCTCAGTCACGTGGTCAGAACAAAGGAATAGGAGACATGGCCGACTCGAGGCGATCAACGAAAAATGAATCGAACGAAACGGTTGTAACTTGGCTAGGGGGGCTGGTGAGATAGTGGTCAAACGCGAGCCTATCAATAATAATAATATATAAATAGATGCCCCATCATGTGCAAAAATGAAACGCCAGTTAATTCTATGTCTATAAGACTTAAAATTAACCCGGAGGAGGTACCATTTTTATGATATAGAAAACGCAGTAGATATACGAGTTCACTTTGTGATAATCAACACAATATATCGTTCACAAAACATATGAGCCCTAAATAAGGAAGTATATCAAATTAACACGTGAAGCAGGCTTTTCCTGAGAAATTATACACTCCATAAAATTCTAATAACAACATAAATTAAGACCAAGTCTACACGGTTCACTCCCGTAATTATAGCAAGTCATACGCGGTATTTTGCGGTATTATTAAGACTCTATTAACGACGCAATGTCGTGTAATATATACAGAATATTATGAGCTAATAATATAGTTAGATTCTCGGGCCTACAGTCTGAACCCAGGTTAAAACTAGCGGTAACTATATTGAGGTAGTAAATGGAATATTTAATGGTCGTAAAATTAGGTTTTATTAAAATATGTTTGCGTTTATTTATGTGAAATTACCTAACGTACTAACGCGTTGTGTTCCACGCGTGCTTCAAGGAGTTATCAGCATGATTATAGTCCATGCCTGCCAAGACTGTAGGGTTATTCAGAAGAGTTACCACGGTCCTGAAGGAACACGGGTGGGGTTTAGTCAGTAAAAGTCTGACACGCCTTCTCGCTCTACCCAAAGCAGGAAAAATTATTTGAGACTGTCAGAATAAAGTGTGCGTGTTAGCTTGCTTAAAGTGTGACTAAACCATTGTTAAAGACTTAACTATTTGATTTAACGATATTAAATATGGCGTCAAAAAGCTCCTCCGCATTACTGTCAACTGACCAGCCCCCCTAGCCAAGTCACAAACGATAAACGTATACTCTCAGTAGTCTTTAATAGATTTTCAACTTTACGTTATTGGAAATAAAGTTGAAAATCTATTGAAGATTACATTGTGTTTTCGTTCGTTCCGGTCCCTAACGCTCAGTAGTCTTTAATAGATTTTCAACTTTATGCTCTTAGGTATAAAGTTGAAAATCTATTGGAGATTACTAAGCGTTCACGTTTATCGTTTGCAACTTGGCTAGGGGGGCTGTCCCCCTAGCCAAGTTACGGTCGTTTCGTTTGCGTCGAACGCCTCGAGTAGGTCACGCCTCCGATTCCTTTGTTCTGACGTCATCTCAACGCTCAGTCACGTGGTCAGAACAAAGGAATCGGAGGCGTGGCCTACTCGAGGCATTCGACGCAAACGAAACGATCGTAACTTGGCTAGGTGGACAGTTGAGCCTTAAAGACTGGCGGCATTGCCACGCCTTATAGCAAATCATTTCTTCTGTCCACCAGCCCTTGGATCACAAAGTTTCAAAGAAACAATAACAATTATTAGCAAAAGCCCCAAAATAGGCATGGCGCCAATTTATAGGGCCATTCAAAAATTATTTCAAAAATATGTTCGGCAATAAAGAAAAATAAATTAAAATTGCAAAAATGTAATAAAATAATCAATACCTATATGAGAAAACATAGTAGCTCAAAGTTAATATGAAAAATAAAAGTTATTTTATAAATAACTAGCTTTTGCCCGCAGCTTCGCCCGCGTACATAAAATATAGCATATGTCACTCAAGAATAAAGCCGCTTTCTATCGATGAAAACATTTTAGCAATCAGACCAGTACACTTTCAGAGATTACCTCCTACAAACAAAAAAACAAACTTTACCTCTTTATAATATTAGTGTATATTGTGATGTTCTATTAAACTGAGTGGCGCATTCTTAAAGTTTTTTTTTTTAAATATCGCATTGTTATATTTTCTTCAGCAATGACAAACATTATTATTAGTATATCTCGAAAAATCCAACTTAGTTATTTCATGCTCTCATTTCGCAAAAACATTTATTTTCGTAGATAAGAAACTTCCTAGTCATGCACTAATTAACAAGCAGTGCGATGACCTAATTCTCTTATCTTATTTCTGTACAAGGAGTTGACAAAACTAGGATATTTTGAACACAACGTTCACAACCGAGTTTAAGGTTAGCTATAATACAATTTCTTATTAAAATTTAAATTGTGCCATAATGATAGATAGATATAATCTTTATTGTACAATATACAAAAAAAAAGAATACAAAGGTGGATACAGCAAGTGTTGGCTGGAGAAATTTTGTTTACTGATGTGTCCTTCAGTCACTCTTTACGTTCCAGTATCTCTTTCAAAAATTCCCGTGGCCCTATCGATCATCGGCCTTACTAAACTACTAAGGTCTTGCTGACGTTTTCTAAGGCATGCGTGGAACACTATGCGCCGTTGACGACTCGGGCCGGTCAGTCAGACGGCAAGCTATCCATTGCTCGTAGTCTTGGTGGTCGGAGATCGCCCTGCGACTTTCAATGCCCGGAGAGTCTCCTACGGTGGCTTAACTAATTCGTAAAGTTACAAAATATTAGATTTATGTTCATTTTAGTTTATAAAATCATTTTTTTTTTGTGCATGTGGTGTTAACCTGTAATTAATTGTTGCACTTGTTAATGTTACCCTAATCATTAAATTTGAAATGTATATGTATAAACAATTGTTGGTTAACCTAAATAAATAAAATAAAAAAATAAAATAAAATAAAAAATAAAACAACAAAATTCATTTTAAATTTCACTTTTTTATTAATTTTTTAGTAAGCAAAACTGTTATAACCGCCATGTTATTAAATCATAGGGGTAAAAAGTGTCTGTCAACTGACGACTGGAATTTTATTAATGTCAGCGTATTTGTTTACATGACCAATTGACGTCATAACCACAGAGACATAAAATGTCAATTGGTGCAAAGTTTTCGTCACATTACGCGCAAAAACATAAAATGTTAAAATTAAAAGCATTTTTATGGCACTTATCAATTGAATATTAGCCCATTAAGATCAAACAGTTCAAAAATAGGTGTAATACCCTACTGCCGCGATTTTAGGGAACTACACAATGTTTAGATTCAATTTCCGATTACCTAAGAATCGCCAAGATAACTTGAAAATAACATCAAAATTCTATACCTGTTACACTAAAGATTCTGCCGAGAAACTCCAACTTAACTAGATACCTAGAGGATCGTATAGAAAATATTTGTTAAACGAGAATGGAGCTTCGAACGATGCTTTCCTCTGGGACCTGAGATGTTAAGCTTCATTCAGATATATTAAAAACCCATCCAACTAGATATCGATCCCCTAATCGCATCGGTCACCCGATACGATCCCTCCCGCATCTCCAAGATTCGCCATCCTAGGCATACTCTTGTCACCCCAGACCACCCTATTACCCTGCTCCAAGAGAGCCGTAATGAAAACAGTACAGTTCGCAAACATAGACACAGATCGCCGTCCTTTTGCCCTCGACGCCGATGCCCGCCGCGACAATCCCGTCAACGTCCGCCTATCCCTTGCCCGAGCCTGCGCCGCTAAGCCTGTAGTCTAAAATTCCCCGTTAATAATAATATATCTTTTGCTCGATTCAGCCCGTCCGTTGCTGCCCTCCCCAGCGACGCCCTAAGCCGAGGTCCGTACCTCACAGGGGGAGCCCTTAGCGTGTAGTCGCTTAGTTTTAAGCCCTGGCTGGATGCTTTGAATTTCGAATTGAGGCCGCCACAGACAAGTCCGGTTAAGCAGCCGACAACCACATAGGCTGACATGCGAGAAGACGCACACACAAAAAAAAACTAGATATCGATGGCAGTTAATTTTTCTCATATAATAAACACTAGCTTCTCCAAGCGGCTACGCTCGCATGAAAGTAGACAAATATTGACTAAAAAGATCGAATTCCCATTGGTTATGTTGACACTATATTGCTGTAAATTATTTTTGGTTGTTGCAATTCCTATGACATCGCTTACCATTTGGTGAGATAGTGGTAAAACGCAAGCCCATCAATAATAATAATAAAAAATATACATATATTCATCCCTTTCCTGTAAATAACGAGCGAAAGGGACTAAGCTAGTCGCTTATTTGAATATGGAATGATATTTCGTGGACACCCGCATTTTCAATGACGTTTTTTGATTGAACTGTGAAATGTTGCATCCAAAATCAAAAATCGTATGAAAATAGGTGTTTGTGCCTTTAAAAATTGTGACATCGTGTGTGCTAAGCTGTGCCTGGGATAAACAGGTATGTGAAAACTTTCCTTTTAAGGGTCCTATTTTTCTACACGACACGTCATTTCTCACTTAGTGACAAGCCAATTTCAACAAGTTTGCAATCTTTTACCTTAGCCGCACAAACACCCGTGATAGAAAGTAGTTTATGTGCTATTCTAAAATATATGGTCTACCTAAGTGCCAATTTTCATTCATACCAGTTCAGCGAAGGAGTAACAAACATGTATAAATTTTTTTTTTCGGTGGGAAAATCATCCAATGACATCCCGCGCTCTTGGGCTGAGCGCAAGGGTGTGTCAGATTTTTACTGACTAAATACCCACTCCTGTTCCTTCGTTTCCATTCACACCAGAGCCGAGTCTTCCTTTCAGAAGCAGACGTAGCCGTCGACGACTTGGGCTCGGTCTGAACGGTTACCGGACGGTCAGACGGCGAGCTACCCATTGCTCGCCGTTCGCAAGCCCGCGCCTATGGTGGCCGGAAATCGGCGGCTGCGGCGTGAGGGCCGCTCCCTCGTGCGTGCTCATGCAGCGTCCTCCTTTGCTAACATTACTGCTTCGCAGAAAGAGGCGACCGCCTGCCACTCCTCGTCGTTTCGGACCATGCCCTGTACCAAGGCTCAAAGACTTTACTCACATACACATACTGACTTACGACTTTATGATAGATATATTAGTGTGCTTTTCTACATGACAGCTTTTTATTATGACGATTTTCAAGTAGTGGTCATGCATGTCTGTATGGTTTATATGACTTTGATATCGTTATTGACTGGTTAATGAATAGTTTCAGAATTATCTCTAGACATGTCACTACTTACTAATGTTAGTTTTCAAGTGGGTACTGGAGTACAAACAAGAACAAAAAAACATTCATTGCAGCTTGCCCACACAAGCTATAAACGATAAAACTTCGAGTTAATTGGTTGACATAATTCGTCCACTTTTAATCCACTCGTCAGAGCATAATACATTTGTCAATTGTTTGTCATTGTGCACACCAACCATTGTTTGCTTCTCTTTTAAACCCAAAGTGGGTCACTGAAGCACGCGTTAAGCAGCATTGTGTGAAAGACGCTTTACATCAAGAACGGCCTTTACGATGCGTCCTTCAAAATCAAGAGGAAGGCGTTTTCAAACAATTTATATTATATTCTGCACTAAGGAAACTGTTAAAGAAAATTATGGTACTTCTTCCTTGAGGTTAAACGTATCGGTTTGTTACATGTGGAGAGTGTTTAAAAGCTTTTGTGAGGTCGAAAGCAGGAAGAGTGGAGTAACTTGTGATCCGGCCTTCGCCGCTATTGAATGCAGGTCAGCGGATCGAATCTCCAGATATATTGGCAACAGTAAATTTTGAAAGCAATTCCTGGAATCCTTTAGGATTTTCCTCGTGTTCCTGATTCTTAACACTGTGGATTTTAGTGCGCTTGGTGTTTACAAATGGGTTTTAAAATTTTATATTTTTGTTTGGACTGGGATGTAGTGCTTGTACTCCTTCATTTGTTTTCTTTTGGTGAGTTCTATCTTATGTTAGGAATAACAATTATCTTTGTGTAAGTAATTGTTATTATATGTTATACTCAAAACAGTTTTTAAGAGCGGCTCTCAAAATATTCTTGAATCTAATGTTCTTCGTCTTATTGATTTATGTTTTTGAAAATATTGACCTATTTTGACAAAGGATTTCTTGATTGAAATACAAGTACCTAACACACATTGATGACAACACAAAATATCCAACGGATCTAAGCTATTACTATTAACTGATAGATAATTAATTGTGAGTAATATTAAAATTATGCACATTGATTACTTAGAAACCCTTTTGTTCAGAAAATATAAACATTTATTACTTAAAATAATAGTTTAACACAAACATTGAAACCCCTTATGGTCAATAACGGACCATCAGGTACAATAGTCACAAAACTACAGAAATCGGATAACCTCAATACTTTATACTCTATTCCATGTTTGGACTTAGCTATAAAGTCGGAACAAATCCCCAAGCAGAGTCACTATATAACAAAACATTTTACTGACTTTCTTTAAAATTCTCGACACAATTTCTATCGTAAGTTTATACCTATCTATATAAAACAAACGTAGCTAGGACACCTCTCAACTCGATTGTATTGCTTCTTGTTGCAAAAAAATACAGTTTCAACAATTCCATACAGCGATATTGTTATTGCAAAACTTTCCCCGCACTAGTATCTGAGAGAATGTCATTGGAATCGTTCACAATATTGTTAAGTATTGGTTTAAATTGAAGATTTAGAACGGAGACATGGAATGAGTTTCGAGCTGTGTTTTCTGTTATTACTTACAAGTTCTTTTTTTAGAGGACTCAAGTTTGTATTTCATATTTCTAACTTCTCTAGCAGTTTGGATATTGTCTTTTATTTTAAAATTTTCCCGGTATCGATATAGGGTGCTCAATTTCTATTAAATATTTTGTAACTTATTTAATTTAATTGATATTTACATTTGAACCATCTCAAAGTAATTAACTTATAATGAGTTATATGTATTAAATGTTACGTATTATACTTATACAGTGTTTGTTTGTTACGTATTATACTGAGCAGTGGTGGCCAAGTGGTAGCGGCCCCGACTTACGAGTTGTCGGTCGCGGGTTCAAACCCAGCCAGGTGCATTACTTTGTGTTATTTATTTCATCACCACTGCTCTCAAAACGGTGAAAGAAAACATCGTGAGGAAACCGGCATGTCCTAGAACCAAAAAATTCGAAGACATGTGACA
The DNA here is from genome assembly GCA_905147345.3 of Mythimna impura. Classification (NCBI taxonomy): domain Eukaryota; kingdom Metazoa; phylum Arthropoda; class Insecta; order Lepidoptera; family Noctuidae; genus Mythimna; species Mythimna impura. Next base: position 10,991,586 of record LR990357.1, on the reverse strand, counting down.
TTCACCAACCCGCACTGGGCCCGTGTGGTGGATTACGGCCCATTCCCTCTCCTAGAGAGGAGGCCTGAGTCCCAGCAGTGGGAACATTAAAAAAAAGGCTGATTATGCTATGCTATATGCTATTATACTTATTGTATGTGTGTGTGTGTGTGTGTGTGTGTGACTAAGAGTTCAAGAACTTTATCACCTTTTGAATGTATTAATAAGTTTTGGTATAGAGTAAAATTTAATATTAAACACTACGCGTATACTGTTTATTACCAAAGTAAAAGTGGAACCCTGATTATTTCTCCGCGATTAAAAGTCAGAGTAAAGGAAAATGTTGTATTTTTCTTACGCTACGTAGCTTTGGAAAAATAAAAAAGGAGTTTGTAAAAAATTAGCTCTTTTCTTTCATATGTCATGACTTTTCAGAATGATACTATCGGATGCTGTAATAATACAACAAGTGTATTTAAAAAAAATATCAAACGCTTTTTTTCCTGGCTGGTTAAAAAAACCCAGCGATGCAGTTTTGGTTTTCATCAAAATTGAGCTAGTTTAGGCATTAGCCATTCTTTATAGTTTGGGACATGGCCCTCTAGGCCCGCTTGAGAAATTCCTGTATACTGTGCAAAAAGGTTTAACCCATGAGGAGACGCAATATGAGCATTTTGCTCACATAAAAATATATTGCAGTAATTTTCAAAGTACAAGATATCTTGGCATATCAAGCTTCTCAGTACCCACCTAAGTATAAATTCCCTTTTCACTCATTTAATTAATGCACCGCTCAATGCCATTGAGACCGGGTAATGAATGGTTTCTGCAAGTTGTGTCCTAAATCGCAGCATTTTGCTCATAGAATGTAGTAGGTATTATTTTTTGATACGTAAATGATTTTCTAATAAGTAAAATGAATAACCAAATAAAAAAATGATAAAACAGCACCAATTTCGTGATATCTATGAACAATTTGTGTTATGGAGTCACGCTTCTAAAGATCTCATGGAAGAATTAAAATCTAATAAGTTTCATACAATGTGATTTGATTTTAAATTGTTTTTTTTTTTCATTTCGATTTTTTTTTTTGAAAACTGAAAGTTACAGTCAGTCTGCATACTTAATAAATATTTTTTTATAATAAATAAAAATAAATAATAGGTTCAGTACTGCGCGAGCAATTTTAACATTTAGACAAGGTAAAAACAAAAAATATTTTAAATACCTTCAGCATTATGTATTTATATTTATTGCGATCATATACGCATATTAATAGTTTTACTTTTTAGAAATGGCAGTCATATAGGCATAAAATTAAAAAAAAATATTATAGATAATAAAACTTACAGATATGTGTTGCTACTGGAAGTTCTCGACATTCTGAAAAAGAAAATAACAGAATTTTAGGAATATAAGTAGGTTCTAAAGTGCGTTTTTTAATCCCAGATAATGATTTGACAAGTCCAAATGTCAAACTCCAGAAATATGTTGCCTGCTTTTTGATACAAGTGATGTCTCCAAATTCGATTTTTTTATACCGGTTCTTTTAATAATACAACCTCTAAGGAAAGTAGGCCCAAAATACGATAGTGTTTGTTAATAGCAAAGTCTAATATGAATTGAAGATTGAAATAATTAGAAATATTCAAAAATATTACCATATTTTTTTACACTCGGACTTTTACTTATACTGAGAACTCACAAAACCGTTTTTACCCGCATCCGCTGCGGTTGCGGGCCCGCAGCTTCTGTAGAATGCTAGAGATATATGTATCCCGCTCCCCGCTGCACCGGCGGGCAACTAGTAGAATGGTGTGGGCCACGGTCACCCGCAGACTCGGCAGGTTGCGCCCGCACTCTCTGCGGTCGGTTAACACCCGTAGTGGCCTTCAGGGGGTAGAAAAATCCGATGCGAAATCCAAAAATCGATTGATGCACCCAGAACTTTATAGGCCTTCTTTTTTTAATTTTTCTGTGAAGTAAGTATAACGCAACAGCTCGTTTCTGGTGTATGTCCACGGTGGTCTGGAGCTCAATTGATAATGAACCGCCCGTCTTGCGATTGTCATCTGCCAAGTTTTCAAGCGATAACCCCAACTGCGACGGCTGTATAACCACACAAAACTCCGGTCTCGTGAGTTTAGAAATAAACTAGCTCCACCGTGGCGGGCGCGGTTGAAAACCGGTTGAAAATCATGAATTCTTAGCTACTTTCTTTTACCAGGGAGCTCCAGTCACAACACAATTTTATATCCGGTTTACAAGAGCGGAACGAGACAGTCTCAGTTTATGCTTTAGAATTTAAAAAGTTATCATCATTGGTCGTCAATATTTTTTCAAGATGGGAATTCATCCAATGACTTCTCCCGGTATGGGCGGGGCAGGAGGGCGTGTCAGACTTTTACTGCCTAAAACCAGATCGGCTCTACTGAGCTCCTCCGGTTTGCTGACATCTCTTTGAAGAGCGAGTGGATCACTAAGCGCTGTCGACGAATGGGGCTCAGTCCCGGCAATTACCGGACTGCTGGACGGCAAGCTACCCATTGCTCGACGTTGGTATTGACATTGTGGTAGTCGGGATTGGGGTCTCGGCGACTGGAGCGAAAAGAAGTTCGTTCCCTCACTCGTGCAGCCTCCTCCTTCGCTAGCATTACTGTTTCGCAGAAGGAGGCGACCCCCTTCCATTCCTCCTCGCTCTGGACCTTGGCCTGTACTAGAACCTGACCATGTCCGGTGAGGACTTGCTTCATGCGGAAGATGAGGACACCGTGACGCCTCTCCAGCCACTCCTCAAAGAGGGGACTGACCGTCATGATTATGGCGTGCCCATTGGTCGTCAAGCTGTGAATTCACATGACTGCATTACAAGAAACGGACACTTGATTTGTTTATCGCTACAATTTTATAAGAGATCCATGCGAAAATAGTACAAAAAGAGGACTTATGATTGTTTAATTTTAACTATTATTAGTTTTCAAACCGAAGTCCTATCATTACCTATTATTAAAGTTGTAATAAAATGTCAGCAAAAATATCACTGAGTAATTCTATATTTTTGTCTGGGTTTGGTGATAACAAATCGAGACGAAAAAATAAAATGACGCAGCTTTTGCTAGTCTTTAATTCTTAGGCTTAAATTATATTTTATTTTATGAGTTAGACATTTGCATCTTTCAAATTACCTTCAGAAAATACAAAAACTTACCATAATTAGTTGCATTTTAAAATGAAACTATTTTTACGAATATTTTCGGTTTTTTTCTTCAATATCGGTTGCGGTACCTCACTATTTATGAAATGGAAAAAACATGCAACATTCGAATTGTCAAATCATTATCTCTAATTAAAAAACAGACTTTAGGTTACACCAACTGCCGCATACGAGTATGTGACGACTTTTTAATTTCTATGTATACGCATCGTCTCTCGCGCTTATCAGCTGAGCCATTATGCGCAGTAAAAAAAAGTTCTTTTTTTAATTGTTTTAAACCAGTGTTTGACTGCGATCCCACCTGATGGTAAGCAGTGATGCAATCATCGATGGTGAGGCGCACTAGCTTATTAAAGCATAGGCTCTATTAAGCTAGTGCGCCTCACCATCGATTTAGGTGTCTTCAAGGCTAGAGTGAATCTAAAGTGACTCTAGCCTTGAAGACACTTAAATTATAGTTGGACGGGAAGACCGCAGCAGGCAAATTGAAGAAAAAAAATTGTAAATAAAAATAAATTGAAATTATATGTAGGTAAATGTAAATGCAATTGTAATTGTTTGATTGTAAATTGTTGTTGTTGTTGTTTGGCAGTTGCATGTCACTGACAGGTATCTTTACCATAATTTAGTATAACTATCAATACGTGTAACTATAAACTAATATTGGGCTTACTAACTAGGTATTTAGAAAGGCGAGAAAATGGTAGGTTTGTATTTATTACACCTTCACGCTCAAACTGCTGAACGGATTTGGACGAAATTTGGCACATGAGTACACAAAGTCCTAGAAGAGGACATAGGATGGATACTTGTTATAACTAGGAGTAATTTTTAACTTCCACGCGTACAAAGCCGCTGTCAGAAGCTAAAGCAAAGTTTTTAATTATAATGAACCTGTTTGTGAAGGAATCCTATCGTACATATATTCGTAAACCCGTCAATATGTAAACATAAACAAGCTGCAGCGTTATAAAATACGGTACACAAATGAGCACTTGAAAACATTAAAATAATATTCAACCTGTGCTAACCCTGCAAACGCTGACGGTACTGAACGTACATACGAGCAATAAACGGGTACTTGCAAATAGCTCGTTACACTCCAAATGAGATTGAAAACGAGCAACGTAAGCAAATATTTGTAAAGCACCATTTACTGTATTTGTACGTCATTGTACACCTCATATGCAATCAACGTGATCGCATTTAGGTTTCAAAGCACGTGTTAGTTTCATTAGTGCATAATATCTTAAAATAAGACCGAAATTTCCTTTTAATAGAAAACGTATTCATAGTTGGTAATAATCTGTATAATAATATTCTTCTCAAAAAAGAAGTGGGGTCCGAGTGCTCATACGCTTTTTAAAGAACTATCCAAATGCTTAGTTGACACTTCGCGTGACCCAAGAGCTGGCTTTTACCTCGGTCAGAGATTAAGCATTGCCATACAACGTGGCAATGCCGCCAGCCTTTTGGGCACACTTCCAGTCAACAGTGATGCAGAGGAGTTTTATGACGCCATATTTTAGTTAGGAGTAGCCTTTAGTGTATATATTTAGTTTTAATTAGTTAAGTGTTTTTGAAATAATCGTATAAAACGAGAATAGAGAAAATAAAAATTAAAATAAAAAATAGTTTTATTTCTCACCATTAAAATTACATTACTAAAAATTACAACATTTTCTGTGGTGGATATAAAAATGCACAGAGTATTGACCCAACCCCCTGAACTAGACGGGAACTTGTATCTCAGGGGATATGGATTCAGCTATTAAAGTTTGCTTCATATTAGGACATTTGTGTGTCACTGCTATACAAATAGGGTACCATAAAAAGTGAGTGGGTTTGTTGGTGAGATTAAAGATCAGCCCCCCTAGCCAAGATACAACCGTTTCGTGCCGAATTCCGTTCTCTAATCGGTAACGCCTCGTTGTCAGCAATTGTAGAAAACGATAAGTTGGTAGCCATGTTGACGCCCCTTTTTTTTTTTTTAAGGTGGGAAATCATCCAAATGACTTCTCGCGCTCTGAGTGGAGCGAGAGGGCGTGTCAGACTTTTACTGACTAAAACCACACCTGTATCCTTCAATTACCCTTTGCGTTCTAGGACTACCGGGTTTCCCTTTCAGAAATTCCCTGCGGTCCTAGCTAGCGGGCATCGGCCCTGCTGGGCCCCTACGGTTTGCTTACATCTCTTGAGGAACGCGAGGATCACTACGCGCTGTTGACGACTGGGCTCGGTCCAGTTAATTACCGAACAGCCGGACGGCGAGCTACCCAGTGCTCGACGTCCGCAAGCCCGCGTCTACCGTGGCTGGTAGTCGGGGTCGGAATTACGGCGGCTAGGGCGTGAGGACCTTCGTTCCCTCACGCGTGCAGCCTCCTCCTTCGCTAGCATTACTGCTTCGCAAAAGGAGGCGACCGCCTGCCATTCCTCCTCGCTCCGGACCATAGCCTGAACCAGGGCCCGACGCGAAAGGTCACTGCCGCCAATTACCTCCACGAGGACACGGCGGTGCTCTGCCCAAGCGGGGCACACCGCCACCGTATGCTCCACCGTGTCCTCTGGGTGGTCCACACAATGATGACACCCGGGCGTTGCTTCCGCCTGAATCCGATGCAGGAACCTCCCGAACTTGCCATGTCCGGTGAGGACCTGCGTCATGCGGTAGGTGAGGACACCGTGTTGCCGCTCCAGCCACTCCTCAAAGAGGGGACTTACCGCCATAATTGTAGCGTGCCCAGCACTGGGTTGCGACAGTCGCCGTCGCCATTCCACCATGAGATCCCGCCGGAACTCTGTCCGCCATGCCGCGACTTGGCGCGGCAGCGGAGTTTCGCCCCGGCGTTGCATCTCCACGCGCAAATCGTGCATGCGTGCAAGGACTGTTGCCTCCAAATCCCATGGTGGCAGGCCAGCAAGGAGGCTCGCCGCTTCGCGGGAGATCGTGCGGTATCCCCGTACCATCCGGATGGCCATGACCCTCTGGCAAGCGTTCAGCATGGCCGCCGGTCGCCTTTGCAGTGACGGCGCCCACACCGGCGCCCCATAAAGGGCCATGGACCGAACAATTCCCGCGTAGAGCCTCCGGCAGGAGGCGTCTGGACCCCCAAGGTTTGGCAGGAGCCGCTTTAGGGCAGCCCCGGTCCGTTCCAGTTTGGGAGTCAGACGTCGAAAGTGCTCCACAAAGTTCCACCGACTGTCGAGGACAAGTCCCAGGTACTTCATCGTCGACCCGACGTCGATGCGAACCCCTCCTACCGTTATTTGGGAACCCGGTGGTGGCGCGTTCCGAGGGCCATGAAGACACATAGCCTCAGACTTGTGCAGTGCCACTTCGAGTCCCAACTCTTGGATCCTGTCCACGACTGTCGCAACCCCGCGTGTCGCTAGTTCGGCCGCCGCCTGGTGTGACTCCCCCTGCACCAGGACCAGCGTGTCGTCTGCGTAACAGACTACGCTGACCCCGTCGGGGAGGTCGCCGCGCAACACGTAGTCGTATCCGATGTTCCACAAGGGCGGTCCTAGTACCGATCCCTGCGGAACACCGCACGACATCTCTCGCCGTCTCCACTCTCCCTCGTGACCAGGGTAGATGATAAACCTGTCCTTCAGGTAGGCCTCGATCAAATGACGGAGGTAGTCGGGCACCTGGTGATACCGGAGTGCCCTCCTAATGCTACTCCAGGGCAGGGAGTTGAAGGCGTTGGTGATGTCCAAGGACACCACCACTACGACCTTGCCCCGGGACACCGCATCCCCCGTCGTGAGGGCTTGCACGCGCATGATGGCGTCCACCGTGGAGCGCCCCCTGCGGAAGCCAAACTGGCTGTCCGAAAGATCCGGCCCCACCCGTGATAAATGCGCGACGAGGCGGTCTGCAATTACTCTTTCAAAGAGCTTGCCCACCTCGTCGAGCAGCACTATGGGCCGGTATGCGGACGGAGAGTCCGCAGGGCGCCCCGGCTTCGCTATAAGGACCAGTTTCCCGGTCTTCCAACGAAGTGGGAACTGGCCCCTCTCCAAACATGCGCTAAAGAGCCCTCTTAGTCGAGGCCCGAGTTCCTCCATGGCCAGGACCCAGGCTTTCCCAGGCAAGCCATCGGGTCCTGGGGCGTTATTTTTAGCGTTTAGCCTTCGTACCGCCACACTCATCTCTACCTCGGTCACCTCCGGAGTATCGTCGTCATCGCCGTTGTGGTCCGCGTCGGACACCGCGAGAGGCGGAGCCATTGGTGGGGAAGAATGCTCTTCTCTCGGAGGGAACAGAGCGTTCACTACACCCTCCAGGAGCTGGGGCCGGAGACTCTGTGTCAGCGGGGGAGCCCAGGCGCGGAGCTTATCACGCACCATTTTGTAGAGGCGTCCCCATGGGTCTCCGTTCAGAGTCCCCAGCCATACGTCGCGGGCCTCTAGTTTGGCTCGCCGTATCTCCGCTCGGAGGGTGCGCTTCGCCTCCCTGTGTCCCTCGTACAGCTCCGCTTCTATGGCCTCCGCATCCGGAGGGCGGATGCGGCGCCTGCGGTGTCTGGTGTACCGACGCCGTGCGGCAACGCATGCTTTGCGCAGTTCCGCAATATGTTGACGCCCCTGAGTCGGCCGCTTGTTCTACAATGTCGTTCTACAATAACAAAAGATGTAGCGTTGAACATTGTAGAAACGATAACAATTCATTCTATCATTTTTAACGATGTGAACTTGGCTACGAATTTTCTATTCGTTTGTTCTGACCAGGTGAATTAACGTTGAGATGATGTCATTCCCATACATTTGATTAGTTTTCGACTAGCGCTAACGATTGCAGATTATCAACTTGGCTAGGGGTGAAGGTATGGATGCGTGTTAATAATATATAATATGTAAGTGAAGAAAGATTACTTCTAGGCAAGCATAGCAAGGTCAAATAGTGATCAAGCGCGAGTCTATTAATAATAAAAAAAAAAAACTTCAGCCTAATCCTTTGGCATAGGCGTGAGACTATGCTTAACCACGATCATTTTATTTATGAAGAATGTTTGTCCAAAGATAGTGTAGTCGAATCGTCGAAAGCCTCACCGTGCCGTCACACAAAAGAATCCTAATTCAATTCGTGAGCATGAATATCTCACAGATTCATTATGTCTTTGCCAAATATGCAATTTTCAAATATATATTTTACTAGCATAAACCTTAAAAACAAAAAATAAAAAACTTAAAAAAAAAAAAATACAACCGACTTCAAAGTAAAAAAAAAACACTGAAAAGTGCAAAATAACTTTAATTTCGGAAGTCGGTGTTTCTATAATAGTTTTTTCTCTTCATTATTTAACACCGACTTCCGAAATTAAAGTTATTTTGCACTTTTCAGTGTTTTTTTTTACTTTGAAGTCGGTTGTATTTTTTTTGTAAAAAGTTTTTTATTTTACACTTTTTAGTTATGGTACCACCACTAAAAAGTGCCCCTCAGCCAAACTTAAATACCTTATAGCCAGAGTGCATCTCATGACAATTCTAATAATCCCAAACACGGTTAGATTAGGTACATTAATTTATTACAGAGTTCCGGTGCCTAACTTCAGGCTTCATCATCAGATCAGTTTGATATATTCCCCTCTACTTTCAGTCAGTCATCGACTACACGTATGAACAAAGCAATTTTACTTGTTACGACGGTTCTGCTGTGATCCTATGAGGAGTTCTGTTCCATATCTTCGAAGTTCATGATCAGATCATAACAATATTTGTATGGGACCAATTCGGAAGCATAACCTTTCAATAAAAAAAAAAAAATCAGAATCGGTCCACAATTGACTGAGAAATCGGTGAACATACATAAAAAAAAACATACATTCAACCGAACATAATAATAATAACCTCCTCCTTTTTGAAGTCGGTTAAAAAACACACGTTGCCTCAAAAGAAAACGATCCTAAAGAAAGTTTCCTGCATTCTAGTGTTATTGATGAAATTCAACTTCCAAGAACACCTTATTCTCCAAGGATTGTGATCGATGGATGCTATACTTCTCGTTCGCCTGCAGTCCACGAGATAAGTACCAACGTAGAAAACCCCAAAGGTGTAAACGTTAGAACGGAGCCAATAAACTAGCCTAGTAGTTTATTAATGCACTTCTTGTAGCAAAGTATTGAATCTTGGATTGCTATCAATGCTGTTGGGTCCTGTAAATTGCCAGGCAGTGCAATTCAACTGGGGCTGGGAAGTAGGGAATTGTTTTATTTGGGGATAACATTGCAGATACTGACCTGATTTTGATTTGTCCACAATCAAATATAATAGCACAAACCTACATTACGGAACTGATGTAAAAATATACACCGCTGATCTCATAGAACCTTCTCTTTTTTGAAGTCGGTTAATAATTGGACTTCAGACAATAGCTAGCATCGATAAAATGTCACTTTGGTTTTATCAATTCTACGGTCTGCTGTCGGTGTAGTTCCAAAAAAATAAATCGTAGTGCGACAGTTGGATCGCCTCGAGTCGGCCACGCCTCCTATTCCTTTGTTCTGATCACGAGACTGAGCGTTGAGATGACGTCAGAATAAAGGAATCGGAGGCGTGGCCTACTCGAGGCGATCGACGAAAAGAGAATCAAAACGTTACGGTTGTAACTTGGCTAGAAGGGCAGGAGTACAGCACCTATACTTATCTTGATAAACACATATACACAAATACAACATATCTATAATAAAGTTCTTGACAACTGAGTCTGCATTGGCCGTATTTACAACTATACTATTATATTTACAACCGTACCTAGGCTGCTCGTTGACGGCAGTTGTCTTGCGACTATTGCCAACTATCTCCGCTTCACTATATCCACTTAGTAATCCTGTATAACGAAGTTTTTTTTTATGTACTGTCATTGTTTTACTGGTAAAATGGTTTGGATTAAAGCCAATTGGAATGTTTTATTTGACCTACAAGAGTTACTGTATGTTTGTTGTCACGCTCTCGTTTCGAAATGTTGAACTGAGTTTTATTAAGTGTTTATGTAATAATTGAGATTTAGAACAATCAAAAGCTGTCATTATTGTTTTAATAATATGCATCGACAAGTTAACCATCTTGACCTTTTTATATGAGTCTGGTTTAAGGTGATGGTAGGTATCGGTTAAAGTTGGTTCTGCCAATTTATTCTGACATGAGAACCTAGACCTGCTCCCTAGCCAATTTACAAAAGTTTCCTTTCGATTCTCTTTTCGTCGATCGCCTCGAGTAGGCCACGCCTCAGATTCCTTTATTCTGACGTCATCTCAACGCTCAGTCACGTGATCAGAACAAAGGAATAGGAGGCGTGGCCGACTCGAGGCGATCAACGAAAAGAGAATCGAAACGAAACGGTTGTAACTTGGCTAGGGGGAAGATGTGGATGGCAAACGCTAAAAGATCGCCAGTTGACCGATTTCGGCGAAATCAGTATTGAAACGAAACGGTTGTAAGTTACAACCGTTTGTAGACATTCTCAAAATACATGGAATTGACGAAATGTCATCGGTTTAAGACCATAAAAATGAACTTCTGACAAACACTATCATAGTTAGAAATGTCACTTTGATTTGTATCAATACCATGATTTTTTCTCTTGTCTGTGCCACCGTTGGTTATATCCTAACAAGTAAATCACGTACAAACAACTGGAGAAAACAGAATAAGTTGACATCCAATCATTAGCGCACCAAACGTACGTATATACTTATAGGCATATAAAAACTTTTCCGGATTTCCAAACTTCAATATGGGGTCTCTATTCAAACATGGCGCACTAAAAAAACAAAGTAGCGCTGCCACTTCCGATTACGACCCGACAACACCCGAAAGTGGCCGAACATCTCCGATAGACCAATACCTACTTTCGTAGCGTTCGAACGAAGAAAACAAATATTTACACCGTTTACAACGCTCGTTCAAACTACTTGAAGCGAAACTGTGCAAGTTGAATTTGCGATGGCCTTTTCACTCGTACTAATGTTTTCACATGTATTTTTTCGGGAGCTCTGTGTACTTTGCTCTATGTAAATTCCATTGTTTATTCCATAAAATATGTGTTTTAAAGTTCAATGACAATTACTCGAAGCTTCTGCCTTGCTAGCTTGCTCATATATCACTGTCTTTATTTTTAAAACTGAATAAGTATATAAAAATCATAATCATCATTTCGGCCGATAGACGTCCACTGTTGGACATAGGCCTCCCACAATGAACGATCCTGTGCGTCTCGCATCCGTAGGATTCCTGCAACCTTTACTAGGTCATCGGTCCACCTTGTAGGAGGCCTTCCAACGCTGCGTCTTCCGATACGCGGTCGCCACTCCAGGACCTTTCGGCCCCAACGGCCATCTGTTCTGAGAGCAATGTGCCCTGCCCATTGCCACCTAAGTTTGACGATTCTTCGTGCTATGTCGGCAACCTTGGTTCTCCTGTGGATATCTTCATTTCTGATTCGATCACGCAAGGAAACTCCGAGCATAGCCCTTTCCATTGCCCTTTGGGTGACTTTAAACATTCTGATGAGGCCCATTGTAAGCGACCACGTTTCGGAACCATATATCATCACTGGCAACACGCACTCGTCATAGACTTTCGTCTTGAGACACTGTGGTATGTTGGACGAGACTATACCGCGCAGCTTCCCGAACGATGCCCAGCCAAGTCAGATTCAACGGTTGACCTCTTTATATAAAAATATTTCTGATAATAAAATGTACGTCGTGTTTGGTACTTACCAATTCGACACCCAAGAAATATCAGGTGTCTAACTAGCAACGTCTTTTATTAAAGAGTTCAGATTGCAGACAGTCACTTCGCAGAAAAACTTACTTTTTCAAGGCACTAATTACGTTTTTCTTTCTATCAAACGAAGTGAAGTCTCTAGTTTTATTTCTGTTATAAAGAAATTCTTGGTAGCAGCTTTAAGTAAGAAATTGTGTCCAAATGTCATCAGGCACTCCTTATTACATAGTCCTCTGTCAACGCTTTAAAAGAACGATGGCATCGGTGATACGTGTAATCTTGGTCCATTATTTTAATGTTGCAATAAACATACATTATTGCAATAATGTATAAATAAACGCTTCATTAACCACCAGTACATTTACGATAGTAAGGTAGAATATTTTTCGCGACTATATCTGAAGTGTGAGTTATATTGGAGCCACACATATTCTTTCTTAAAAGGAAAAAAATGCATGCAAATTTTGCATTAAACTAAGAATCTAGTAAATATAACTAGCTAGTCATACAACCTTGTTTGATCACTTAATAACAATCAAAAGTTATCGAAGACTTTGCCAATCATATCTAATTTGTATTATGCGAATAAATTGCCCGTACACAACTATAAGTATACTGATTTGTCGTGTTAAAGTGTCTACAATTTGCTATGAGGATCAAACAGGATATGAGAAGGGTTCAAGTTTTGATCTGATAACAGAAAAAGGAGACAAGTTGTTATGAGGCAAAGTATTTCAGTTAGATGAATAAGATTGACAACCGGATGGTGTGGCGCCACTTGGAAGAAACCCATAATATAGCAGTGATTTTTTAGGGTGAAATAATGAAAGTTGGAAAAATATATAGTTTTTTTTTAATAATAGCGTGCTCCACCGTCCGCTATATCATCGCTTATCATCAGGTAAGATAGTGGTCAAAGGCGAGCCTATCCATAATAAAATAATAATAATAATAGCATTACTCCTGGACACACACGAGTAGACCATGTTCTGGAATAGTACATAGGATATATTTCATCCGGGGAGTATGTTCCCTTTTTTGGGGGGGGAATCATGCAATGACATTCCCCGCTCATGGGCGGAGTGCGAGGGTGTATCAGACTTTTACTGACTAAAAACCCACTCCTACTTCTTCGTTACCTTTCATACCAGAGCCGAGTCTTTCTTTCAGAAGTCGACCCTTGGCCCCAGTAGATTTCGATCCTGATAGGCCCCTACGGTTTGCTGACATCTCCTTGAGGCGCGCGTGGAACAGTACGTGCTCTCGACGACTTGGGCTCGGTCCGGACGGTTACCGGACGGTCGGACGGCGAGAAACCCATTGTTTGCCATCCGCAAGCCCGCGCCCACGTTGGTTAGAAATTGGGATCGGTATCCCGGTGGCTGGGGCGTGAACGCCGCACCCTCGCGCGTGCACGTGTGGCCTCCTCCTCAAAAAATTCTACTGTCATACAGACAAAGCCGATGACAGCTGCTAGTATATGATAAAAGCTGCCAAAATCATTCAAAAATAAAATAAAAGACACAGTCTAAACATCCTCAATAAAACCCTAATCTGCGAAGATTTCCACACAATTCCGGCAATAAATTATGTGTGCGCGTTAACAATCTCAGAAAGTTATTCGGGTTATCTCGTTCGTGTCACAGTCGGGATGTAGGAGACGCTCCAGTTCCTTAGTTTGATATGGGACACCTTGATTAATGAATGGTACGTGTATACTGTTTGTATCAGGTGGAATCACTATAGCTGTGGATTATAAGGTCTTTGCTATAAACTAGGACTCTTTTGTGAATAATTTCAATAAGGTAATGCTGTTGTCAGGAGCAATACACCACTAATTTTTAATTAGTACAAATACTTAAAGGGCTTATTAGAAAAGGACTTGTTATTATTTAAGTAAAATCTTAATATATAATATTCATAAAAGCGAAGTTATTAGCGTTTGTTTATATCCCAAAATGTCACTCAATTTATGGAAATATTGTACAGGCTGTTGATTATGAATGAATAAATGACGATCAAAATGGAAAAACACTGCGCGTAGTATTTTTTAGTAGCAATTGTTATGTATGATTGATTCTATTATGAATTTACCAAATAAGACAAATTTTCGTGGACAATTTTGGGCTTTTGACTACATAAATATGATCAGTATCGGATACGGATAAAGCCCCAATTTTTTTTATACTAATTAAAAAATAGGGGTGTATAATGTAGGTGTAGGTTATTTTACTTTTTTTAAATCGACTTTAACTTTTAATAAAAATCTAAATAATCATTAGGTGTTTTATCGTTTTTATGTCCTTCATTTTAAATCAGCTTCTGCCAGCGCCAGCGGTTTTACCCGCGTGAAAATAGGTTTCTCCATACAAACTTCAAACCCCCCGTTTTACCCCCTTAGTTTCGTAAAATCCGTTCTTAGCGGATGTCTACACCATATAAGGAACCTACCTGCCAAATTTTAAGTATGTAGATTATGTTATAGTTTCTGAGATTTCGTGATTAATCATTGAGTGGTATTTCGCTTTTATATATATAGATTCCTATATATAATATTATTTCTAACTAATTAATTATGTAATTTTGTTTTTTGATTAATTTATTTTTATATGTGATTGGATTTCTATTTAATTTTATTTGTATCTTGTATTTTATTTTATTGGTTTGATATCTTTTATTTATTATTACTTCTGCCAGCGGCTTCGCCCGCTTGAAAGTAGGTTTCTCCATACAAAGTTTGGACACCCGTTTCATCCCTTTAAAAAGTGAATTATGGAAAATCCTCTGTTAGTGCTCGCCTACGTCATAAAAGGAAGCCTTGTGCAAAATTTCACGCTCCCAGTCCCAGTAGTTTCGACTGTGCGTTGATATGTCAGTCAGCCAGTTTCTCCTTTTATATATATAGGGTGACTGGTAATTAGTGTACGATACTTAAACACGTGATTGTGCTCATGATAACCAACAACTTTTACTATGGGAACAAACCTGAAATCACGAAAAAAAATCAGCTGTTCATTACATTTATGTTTGCCTAATGTACTGAACAGCTGATATTTTTTTCGCGATTTCGGCTTTTTTCCCATAATAAAAATTGTTTGTTATCATGAGCACAATCACGTGATTAAGTATCGTACACTAATTACCAGTCACCCTATATATAGATTTGACATTGTTTAATAATGTAACTTGTAATAATCCCTTACCAGTAAACAACTTTTTTTTCAGGTGGGATATAATTCAATGACTACTCCCGTTCTTGGCGGGTCAGACTTTTACTGACTAAAACCCAATCCTGTTCTTTATTTACCTTTATTCTAGGACCCTGGGGTTCTCTTTCGCACAACCCATGGCTCCAATTGGTTTCGACCCTACTGGGCTCCTACGGTTTACTGACATCTCTTTGAGACACATGTGGAACAGTACGCGTCGTCGACTGCTCGATCTCGGTCCGGATGGTTACCGAACAGCGAGCTACCCATTGCTCGCCGTCCGCAAGCCTACGCCTATAGTGGCTGGAAATCGGGATCGGTATCCCGGCAGCTGGCGCGTAAGGGTCGTTCCGTCACGCGTGCGGCCGCCTCCTTTGCTAACATTACTGCTTCGCAGAAGGAGGCGGCTGCCTGCCACTCCTCCTCGCTCCGGACCATGGCCTGTACCAGGGCCTGACGCGCAAGGTTGTTACCGCCGATTGCCCCTACGAGGACACGGTGGTGCTCTGCGCAAGCGGGGTATACAATGGTGATAACCGGGTGTTTCTTCTCTACGAATCCGGTGCAGGAACCTCCAGAACTTACCATGTCCAGTGAGGACCTGCGTCATGCGGAAGGTGAGGACGCCGTGACGTCTTTCCAGTCACTCCTCAAAGAAGGGACTTACCACCATAATCATATCGTGACCAAATAAACTACTATGACTATGACAGCTCTTCCCAAAAAAAGATACAAATTAAAAAATGGGGTCATGTTTCGAGCTATGAATATGGAGTCTATAAAGTAATACACAGTCCCCATTGCATCATTAAATTTTTAATGAGGTCAGCACCGCGCTCTTCACTCCACATCCTTTATTTCGCAAGACAGGACACGCCTATAATATCCACAGTAAAATTAACGACCTAAACAAATCCTTCTGCATCTATAAACAATGCAACGATCCATCATAAAGAGAGTAAATGAACTTTAAGAATTGATAACGAAACAACAAAAGACATGGTTTAATAATCTCATTAAAACCTTTTACTGGCATTTAACGGCCTATAAAGTACTCACAAGGGCACTATTTGTTCGTTTACGGGTCGAAACGGTATAAGCTTTATTTATACTGAAGTTTGATTTTATAGCTCTCTTTTGTTTTTGTTTAGCAATCGTTTTGCTTTACCCAGTTGAAAGAGTGGAATTCTTTGTCTAATTTTAAGGACGATTTTCTTTTGTTTGCTTTTTGAATGGCGGACATAAATTGCCAGGAAAATGGTTTGAGAGGATTGTTTTTAAAGATGTTTTGGGGGAAATATGAAAATGAACAGCAATCGTGATATAATATTTCAACACCTATCATTTTCTTGCCCAATTTATTTGGGTTTTGCATATCATGGTTTTTTTTTTCAAACATGACTATAATCTATGAACTATTTAATCTGTGTTCTATTAATACTCCTCTTTATAGAAGAAATATTTGTATTTTATTTATATATTTAATATATAGCCTATTTCACTCAGGATTAAAGCAGCTTTCTATCGGTGAAAAAATTTTAGCAATCGGACCGGTATTTCAAACTTACAAAGTAACATAAAAACAAAAAAGAAAACTTTACCTCTTTATAATATTAGTGTAAAAGTGTAGGTTAACAAATACAAAAACTACTGGAGGAATTTAAAAAAAAATCTATCACCAAAAGAATGCTACTTTATCACCGAGTGACATTTTTTCTACTTTCATGGGGTGTAGCTACCGGCATAATTAAACCATAAAGCCCTAAATCTAAGTTTGTTTGAGAATTTAGACAGGTATCTAAACCACAACGAACTTGGAGTAAACATAGGTACAGCTCAGCCTAAATATACCTAAAGAGATACTTTGCCCAGAAGTCCTAACAAACTCCGCAGCTCTGATGCTAACCATCCTCTATACGATTTAGAGCTAAAATTAGATTGGATTCGGCATGTGAATCAACGGTGTAGGGCAATTAGAATTTCATACGTTTCCGCCCGTCTGCCTAATATTTTATTTAAGGCCCAGTAATTCGATTAACACTTACGCCAAGAGGAATTTCGCTTCTCGTTTCTCGAATAATTTTACTTCTTTTTCGGATTAATGAACTAGATTCGTTTCTTAGAGTGAAGTCTGCTGAAAGTTTTATTGAAATGTCACATCAAATAATGGAATTATGACTTTATGAAGACCCGACTTATTTTGACAAGGTTTTTGAAGATTCAAGGTTTTTTTTTTCAGACTGACTAGTGACTGCTGTCAAAGAAGCTTAAGAAGTCTGATAAGAGTATTAAAGCTGGTTTTGCTATGCTATTATAATGCTGCATGAAAGAACAACGCAAGAAAGCAGGTCGTTGGCCGGTGCTTGGAGAAAGAGAGAGAGAAACTTATAATTAAAATTAAAGTATCTGTTTGTAATATCAAAAAATCTTTTTTTACTAAATATACCCCTACAACAAAAATTCAGTTTATAAATTTTGGTGTCTCTGCCTGTTTGTTCCAGATAAACTCCAAAACGACTGCATCGATTTTGACGTAAGTTTCACTGACGGACAGGTGATGTACATGGAGCTATTTAAGCTACTTCTCATTGCCATAGGAACGGAATTTCCAATTACAGAATACATCTTCAAAATTTGATAGGACTTTCACTGGGATATAGCTAATATTAAAATGAAATACTTAAGCTACTTTTTATTTTCCCACGGGCACAGGATTCAATGAAGTTTAGTTTAAATGTGGTAGTGTTTGGGGGAAGCCTATGTTCAGCAGTGGACATCTTTTAGCTGAAATGTTGATGATGAGTTATGTTATAAGAACTAAAGTTTGTATGTGTGTATATTTTTTATTACTCCTTCACATTTGAACGGCTAACCAGATATAGAAAAAAAACGGCACACGAGTTGGCCATGTCTTCGAACTGGATATTGGGCATTAAAAAAGCTAGATGCTTATGATTTGACCAAATTAGCTGCAAACAATGACAGTAAAAATAAAAGCTTTATTTTATAAAAATAAAACGTTTTGCCTGCGGTTTCGCGTGCAACATATGTAGAAAATCATCTTAAGGGAACATAATTCTGGAATTACAAAGTACATATATCAAAAGCATGCATTATCTTATCAAATATACACGCAAATATACCTGCATACAAACTGGTACCTCAATGATATTATTAGCGTGACTAGTGTGATTGGCGTCTAACCTTGTTGGGCCAACTAAACTTCACCAATAACCAACATCAAGATTCTCATTAATGAAACCTTTTACGATACATCTATCGTAGTTGTTTGCATTCTACTGACAAATTATAGCCTGTTGGTTAATTCTCTTTGTATGCGCTAGTTACAATCGCACTATCCGCCGGATGTAACTAATTACTAGTAGCGTCTCTTTCCTGCCTTCCGACATTTTATTTTTACAACACCAAATTTGTTGCAGCGTAATTGGGAAATTTACGAGCTATATAAATACTGACAGCTCTAAAATGGCTTTGTTGGAGAAAAATGTGGAGAAGGAATTACTATAAAGCATGACGTGACCAAGAATCCGAATCCGAAAGATCGTCAAACTTAAGTAGCAGTGGGCAGTGCTCGCAGAATAGATGATAGATGAGGCCGAAAGGTTCTGGAGTCGTAACCGTATATCGAAAGACGCAGCGTTGGAAGGCATCCCACAAGGTGGACCAATGACCTGGTGAGAGTCGCAAGAATCCGATGGATGCGAGACGCACAGGTTCGTTCATTGTGGTGATACTTGGAAGAGGCCTATGTCCAACAGTGGACTTCTTTCGTTTGAAATGATGATGACGACGTGACTACCAATCTTAGTTTTAAAAATATACCCACCATTTTTGCTTTGCGATACAAAAAATAATTTATGCTCACAATTTTATTTGCCAATTTTACAATCTTATTATTGTAAAATTGGCAAATAAAATTGTGATCTTTTAAATTAATTTCCAGAAAAACATATAATCGAAAACGTAATGATACTTATATTACTTTTGTTGTGGTTGAAAATTATCAAATAACTTCTTCCACTCTGGGTGACCCGAGAGAATTTCAGACTTTTACTGACTAAAACCCAAGGCCTATCAGTTGCCCTTTGCATTCCAGGGACTCCTGGAACAATCCCACAGTCCTGATATATGTCGTGGCCAGATCTTAGAAATTGATCACTTAAATTAATGTCGGTGCCATATTGTTACAACCTATTTTAACCACAATGACTGCATCATGTCCGTGAACGGACGCTGCCAATGGTTAATTTTAATTTTTATATTTGGAATTGTTTTTTTTTATTTATATACATTGTTTTCACATAATAGATGTTAAAAAAGAAATATGTGACCTAGATATTTATAATATATAACATGATTTATAAAAGTGTTCATGGAGTTAATTGCGCATTCTTCTTCATAGAGATCCACGCTTTCGACTCTTGACAATCCAAAAGTCCAAAAGTGCCTGTAAATAGTTTATTCGAAATGAATGCTTTGATTCGATTTGAATCCTCGACTCCTTTCTCCTAAGCAGCACATTTAAGTTTGTAACCAAAATTGAATGTTTAGTTTTGCGGCGTATTCATGTGTCTAGCCTAACTAACTTACTTACTTTTGGTAATAGGGAATATCAACTTACCAAAAGTAAATATTTCAGCAACAGTAAGCTTACCCTTAACTGAAGTTCTCAATATTATTAGTACCTAATACCTGAATTTATTGAGGCGAATTTGCCCGAAAATAACTTAGAGTAAATAAATTTTAGTGAAAACTTAAATTATTGTAAGTTTATTAGAGCTTCATTTCCTTGTTTCGTGTTCTGTATTGCTAAAACATTACTTGCCAAAGATGTAATGAGTTCGAACATCCTTCCTACAATCTTTGTATTATACTAGTTTATGCCCATGGCTTCGATCGCATGAAATTACTAGTCGGTCGGCTACCCATTGCTCGCCGTCCGCAAGCCCGCGCCTACGGAGGCTGGAAATCGGGATCGGGATCCCGGCGGCTAAGGCGGGAAGGCCGTTCCTTCGCACGTGTGGCCAAGTATTATGTAGGTGGAACTGATACTGGTATTGTAAACATTTAAATACAGCAGATTACCGTTTAATAGAATAAGCACTTTTTTTTTTTATAAAATACCATAATTATTATTTTTTATACCCATATTTCTAACAAAATATCTTAAAACATGGCGTCAAAAAAATTACTTCACATCACTGCCGACTGGAAGTGGGCCTCAACTGAAAATTGGAAAACCGAAACAAGGCTACTTATATTAAACAAAAGAGCATCAACTCCCAACAACATCAAAAAAATATCACATCCGTTCTCTCCCCTTTAATTTGGACAGAACAACTTTGCCAAAGTACTTTTTGAAGGATTGAAATCCAAGCCCTCTGTCTAGAAGTCCGCTAACTGCTGTTCCCTTGGTGGCAAAAACCGCAAACTTCCGTTTATAATTCGTTAACAGGTTTTAATGGCGGACTGCGAAAACCACAGGGTGTTCCGTAATAAACGCTACTTGCGAAGTACAAGATGGGTGGGATTTTTTTACTGGATATCGTGTAGAATGGTCTGGAAAATTATTATAATATCAAGGTATGACTATATCCTGATAATTTTTATGTAGCTGTGGTAAGAATGCATTCAATGCCTGTTGTTTAGTGGTTAGTGGCCCTGACTGCTATGTTTGTGTGATGAGCTCGATCATTTGTTCTATATCTGGGTGTAATTTATCTATAATATGTATGTATTTAGAAATATGTTAATATGTTTATCAGTTGTCTGGATGCTTAGTTTGAGACTATCTGACGTTGTGGAATATTATTATTATTCCTACAATGTTGTCTAGATGGCTTTTTAGCTCTCGGTCCTAATGAATGTTGATAAATAAATTCTAAGTTTACATACTTTTATGTAATTCTTTATTTATAGGAAAACTCAGACAAATTGACATTCTAGTGATAGATTAAAACTTAAAAATTAGTAGAATTGACATGAGCTTCCAGTATGTCACGTGGTCAACTCCAAACATTGTATTTTTGTTGACATCATTTATGTCAACGTAATCAGGATATCGCTGATATAATGACACTTAATCTATTAGCCCCAGATATCTACCAGATTAGTTATAAATATGACGTAATAATACTAGTAAAAAACTTATTATTATTTTGTAAAAGATTTTCAGCTTACGTTATCCTGAAAAGCGTGTAATTTTATCAAGTTTTTATAATAATATATATTTAAAAGTCGAGGCATTTTACGTGTGTGATGATGTGTGTATGATATACTAAATGAAAAAACCCAACCAAATGCGAGTCGGACTCGCGCGCGAAGGGTACCGTACAGTCCGTAGCAAAAATCGGCAAAAAATCACGTTTGTTGTAAGAGAGCCCCACTTAAATATTTATTTTATTCTGTTTTTAGTATTTGTTGTTATAGCGGCAACAGATATACATCATTTGTAAAAAATTCAACTGTCTAGCTATCACGGTTCTTGTTATACAGCCTGGTGACAGACGGACAGACAGACGGATGGACAGCAGAGTCTTAGTAATAGGGTCCCGTTTTAATCTTTGGGTATGGAACCCTAAAAAATATCTCCAATTTTTATTTTGAGTCGCTATATATCGTTCATTAAGGTAATAGTTCGGGCTACAAATCACTCGTGTTCGCCTAATTGACTCCTAACGTGTTAATATCTTTATAAACCAAAATAATAAATGGTTTTTAAATTCCAGATTAATCATTTGGCCAGAAGTAGATTATAGGTTAAATAAATTTTCGATTCAACTTTTCGATAACAATGGAATATTGTGTTGAAAATAAAATATAAAAAATAAAAATAAAAAATAAACAATTTGCAGTGATGGTCAAAAAATAAAAACATACAACAAAATCCTAATAAATAATAATATTGTGAATAATTATTATATAATAAAAAATAGAATATTTAATAACTTAGTATAAAATAAATTTCACATGTCCCAAAAATTCAAAAACAAGATCATATATAAAAAGATCAACAAAATCACACAATCAAATCAAATCCTTTAAGGTAATTTTTAAATATTTGGTGGAGAGTTCGGGGACTTATTTATTTATTTAATCTTCATGCAACATAACGGTACAAAAAGAATTTAATATCATAAGTATACATTACCAGTCAACAATGGGTAGAGGAGAGATAAATTCGATGATGAAAAACCTTCATATTATTTTACCTCCTAGTTGAAAACAAAACCTTAAAAAGCATTTGCAAAGCAATTCAAAACAGAGCTTGACCAATGAAACAAACGATTGGTCCCATTTATTTCGCTATTTGTTGGTACCAGACATAAATCTTCTCGCAGACCGATAGTCGCGATAAAACAATTTCTCCCTCTACTACGACGTGCCAATGACATTACAATTTCATTGTGAGAGAGAGACAAAACTATACAGGACGAATAGCACTATCCTTTTTCCACGACGGAATTATCAAGGCAATGACATGTCATAATAGGAGGGGGGTCTAGCCGTGACACTTAGCCAGTCAAAACTACCCACGCTTTGTATTTAAAGCTGCGGTGACTATTAGGGATTACATGTTACTATTGCTGAAAGTTGGAGATATGGATTCGAATTCTGCACGCTATGTTGTTTGATTAAAATGGATTTGTTGTTTTAATGATAAGAGTTTAGGTTAGATAATAGGCTGAATTTTAATGAAAAGAGCCCTACGAACAAGGGTTTAACATAATAATATAAATAAACGAAAAAAAAAGATATTTATTTATTTATTTAAACTTCATGTACAGTAGTGGTACATAGGCGGACTTAATGCAACAAGGCATTCTCTACCAGTTAACCTTTATGGCCGATATGTGGCAAATAACATGTATTTCGACACACTCAAGGGAATCAAAATTCATAAGGTACTTTCCGTTGACCTAGAATACTGAAATTTGGCATGTAGCAAGGTCTCATAGCACAAGTATAGAAAAAAAACTGAAAACTGTAAGTTTCTTGTTTCGTCACAATTTTTTTTTTGCGATACGGAAATATCTTTGTAACTCAATTCGGTAATTGAACTGTTTTCACAGGTAAGTTTGTACGGAATCCTCAGCGCGCGAGTCCAACTCGTACTTGCCCGGTTTTTTTTATTATGTATAGGCTCGCGTTTGACCACTATTTCACCTGATGGTAAGTGATAATGTGGTCGACGATGGAGCACGCTTGCCAAGAAGTAAACTATCCACTCTTGACTTAAAGAACCCTAGGCTATACCTGTTAAGAAACCAAGACTCGGGTAGCGAATTCCACTCCTTAGCTGTACGCACATTAAATGTGTTTCCAAAACGTTTTTTCCTTTTTGCTTAACCTTGGAGATTGACTCTTGCGCCTGTTATTACAGGTGATTGGGTTACATCAGTATGAAAAAAAATGTTTATTAATACCTATAAATGAATATAAGGAAAAGAGATGTTGCATGAAGGTTGCATCGAGAAAGATGACTTTCTACAAGAAATTATAAAACCGTTACTTATGAGTACGTAGCCATAAAATAATACGTACAAAACGAATTAAAATCGCTAATTAGACTCATGACATCAACACCTATCATGCCGCGCTACTCAATAATTCATAGCATTTGTATTGCTCATTTTAACATTGAATGATGGTCAACACACCACATAACAGGTTCTGAGAAAATGGTCGACAGAAATAAACCAATAAAAATTGATAGTATAATATACCAACCAGGTTTATTTTTAGCTAGCTGTTGCGAGGTGCCTTACCTTTTGCATGGAGTGTCGTCTGAGGTAAAAACTACAGTCAAATCCTGTACAGAAAGTTTTGCTTTGAAATCGAGCTTGTTGATTTTTATGGCCATTGAAAAAAGGTTGGCACCAAATTTGTCGCAGTGGCTACCTTTGATGGAAGTGGTTGGACTAAGTGAGATTTTTTTATGTCTAGTGGAGAAAATTTTGATGCATCTTTAAATTGTCCATATCGAGGAAATCTATATCCTATAATTTGACTATGAAAATCTCTAACAACACAATAAAAAAAACCAAAAGCAAGGCCTTAGGAATCTTCAAACCACACGTTTAACTTCTAAAAGTTCTACCTAATAAAAGACAAAACAAGCATAATTATAAAATAATATGAAGATAAAAGGCAACGAAGAAGAGTCGAGATTTTAATTTTACGGCTCTGGATCCGTCGGTCACAATTAAGAACTGCACTGCATAAAAATTTAAAAATATCAAAAAGGATTATATCTCTAATTTTTAATAAGCAGCTCTGAAAATAATTTATGACCGGATCACAAGAGTTATAAACTATGAAAATGCATGGATTTTCTTTTTGAATGGTCTGCACTCGGCTTTAGAGTATCGTGTAGCTTTTTAATGGGTTAGAGGTTAAGTATTATATTACGAAAGAGAAGAAACTTTTGATGATTCCGTAATGCAGTTATGATATTTAATTCTTTGGGTTTTTTATTTGTTTTATGAATGTTGTTAAAGAAATAATAGTACGTACTACTGATTGGATTAAAACGCTGGATTGTGAAAAAGACGAATGAAGAAAAAAAGAATGTTGCAGAGATGAGAATGTTGAGATAGATGAGAATGGATATAGTGTGAAATGAGAATATTACAGGAAGTTTGAAAGTGGCTTTAGTGACTGAAAAGATGAAAATAATCGTTTGTGTTGGTCATGTGAAGAGGAGGGATGAAGAGCACGATATCAAAAAAGTTATGAGGATGCCAAAAAAAGATGGATGGTTTGTGTGAGAAGTGATATGAAAATAAAGGGAGTTAATGATAACGTGACGGTTGACTGGAGAAAATATAAGAAATAAACATGTTGACCGATCCCAAGTAACATAGGATAAGGGAAAGAAAATGAAGATATTATGGAAATAAATCTCAAAGGCGTAACAAGATTGTTTGTGGTACCGGTCCAGATAATGCGAATGTCAGATCAAGATAAGGTTTTGTTAGCGACTTTCTCGTTGTTTATGATATCAAAAGTGCCTCTTATTTGAAAAACAGTACAAATTATATTCCAATATATAAGAGGAATTTTATTATTAATATTTGCTTTATAAAGAAAAATAAAGGGGACTCAGTATTGAAATTTTTAATCACACTCATAATATTATAAATGAGAGTTTGTTGGTATGTGTACCTTATATGTGTGTCAGTTGTTTGGTAAGCCATTAGAGCTACTGTTGCATAATGCATGACATAAATTTTCTTATGAATAATAAGCCACAAAGCTATGTGTGTCAAATGGTCACTTTTAGAATATTAACCGAGAATTTAATTATTTACTCCACATGTAACCTGCGTTGTCCATTATCATTTACAAAACAATTTATCTCATATTCACAAACTAAAACTCGTACATTTTATCTACTAACACATTAGTAAAACTACTAAAACTGAAACTGCTATAGTTCAAAATCGTAATAAAATTAGAACCCTTTATAATCTCGTTATTTATATTATTACCCCTTTGGGCTCAAGATCACAAGCGAAAGTAAGATTGTGTATTTGATTCTTGGGTCAACCAATAGGTGATGATAGGTTTTTTCGTTAGTAATATCTCCGGGCTTGCGGACGGTGAGCCTTGGGTAGCTCGCCGTCCGACCGTCCGGTTACCGTCCGGACCGAGCCCAAGTCATCGAGGCGCGTACTGTTTCACGCGCGCCTCAAGAAGATGTCAGCAACTGGGCCCAGCAGGGTCGAAGCCTACTGGGGCCAAGGGTCTGATTCTGAAAGGAAGACTCGGCTCTGATACGAAGGGCAACAAAGGAACAGGAGTGGGTTTTTAGTCAGCAAAAGTCTGACACTATCTCCCGCTCCGCTCAAGAGCCGGATTTGTCATTAGATGATTTTCCCACCTAAAAAAAAGCAGCTCAGAGTTTGGAAGCTGGTGGTGTGACACTCCGTACCTCGGATGGTACATAAAGACGTTGATCTTGTGCCTGATCTCTTAGACTCTCACCAGTTGTATCGATTAGCCATATTATCCGATTATGAGAGTAAAGGAAGAGAGAGAGAGAGTACCTATACTTGTATAGTAAAAGGTGAACTATAGTTAGTAGGTGTGCGTACCTAATCTACGTAGAGATTAGATATCGTTATTCAAATTTAGTCGAGAGGATTATTACTATTATTCTTTGAAGAACATTAGAACGACTTGTTTGATAGGAAATAACTTGATGTATGCAAAAAAAAGTTAACTAATTACGTACACAAATCAATTTCGTACGGGTGTTATAAATCTTTGATATTGTCGGTTTTTTCATACTATAATATGCATGTATTTTACTATCTGAATTTTCCTCATAAATCACTGTCTATGAGTAAAAATCGCGTGAAAATCTGTTCAGTGATTTTTAAGTTTATCACGAACAGACATATAGATAGAACGACGCGATGGGAGACTTTGTGTGTATAACAATCGAATGCATTAAAGAGACCGAAAGGGTCACGTTTAGTAGAACCTAGTTCATTTACATGCTAACGATTATTATTTTACAGTAGCATGTGTTTTGAATATGTATTATACTAACCGTTAAATTCAACAAAGCAATTACTTTTTGGACACCGGTTTTTTTAATGTATTTTTAATCTCATTTGACGTTAAGCTTTTCATGTTTTTAGATAGACTTATTAAAAAATCTGTTTTTTGTCAAATGTCTAGACTGAATTAATTTTTTTATTTATTCAGTTAATGGTAGGTAGGTTGGTAGCTATTGCTAAAAACATAATTTTATTCTACTTGTAATTTTTTTTTTTTTTTTTTTTAATTGTTATAAACTAGTGCTTGACTGCGATTCCACCTGATGGTAAGTGGTAATGCAATCGTTGATGGTGAGGCGCACTAATTTATTGAGAGCCTATTCACTCTAGCCTTGAAGAGACCCAAATTATAATCGGACGGGAAAATCGCAGCAGGCAAATTATTCCAGTCCCTCGATGTACGCGGTATAAACGACGAGGCAAAACGCTTGGTCCGGACCGTAGAGGTTTCAACAACGTAAGGGTGGATACTCGCCGTTCGTCGGCTTGTCCGATGGTAGAAATGAGATGGTGGAATCAAGTCATGCAATTCCTGCGCACACTCTCCAAAATGAATTCTGTAAAACACCGAAAGGCTGGCTACCCTACGCCTGTGCTCAAGACTTTGTAGATTGGAATTAACCAGATCTGGATCACCAATTAGCCTCTTTGCACGCCTTTCCACCGAGTCCAAAGCTGCCAGGTGGCATTTTGCAGCACCAGCCCATATGTGGCTGCAGTACTCCACACACGAACGGACCTGTGCTTTGTATAACATTAAAAGCTGCCCTGGTGTGAAGTACCGCCGGACCTTTGCAAGTACGCCGAGTTTCCTAGCAGCTACCTTGGCTTTGGACTCAATGAACCGCCCAAAGTTAAGGTCTGAAGAAATTTCAACTCCCAAGAGCTGAAGGCGGTCGGTGTACTCCAGGGATACATTCTGAAAAACAGGAGCCAAGGTGAACGGGCTCCTTTTAGCGCTGAATAGACACGCTTGTGTTTTGGCGGCGTTGAATCCCACCAGATTGGCTTCACCCCACTTGGAGACTGCCTGAAGTGAGACATTCGCACGCTCTACCATAGCCTCTCTTTCGGACCGGATTAGCTCCCTACTAGCTCGAGCACCTGGCAGGTATCTCTCTACAACTGTGCTATCATCTGCATACCCATAGATACCGGGCATCAGCAGATCGTTGATATGCAGCAGGAAGAGAGTTGCAGAGAGAACAGACCCCTGAGGAACTCCGGCATTAGTCGTCATGGGCTCTGATGAGCATCCATCGATAACAACTCGGAGAGAACGTTCACTCAGGAAGTCTTTTACCCAGTTAATCAGACCAGGGGAAACGCCGTACGCTGAAAGCTTACTCAATAGACTAGCGTGCCATACCCTGTCGAAGGCCTTCGAGACGTCCAAGGAAACAGCAATCGCTTCCCCATTCTTCTCGAGGGTCTCGCCCCACAAGTGGGTGGCATAAACTAGAAGGTCCCCAGTAGATCGATTGTGGCGAAACCCGTACTGTCGATCACTGAGGAGATCGTTACCTTCCAGGTATGCCAAGAGGCGCGAGTTCAATACACGCTCCATAATCTTGCAGAGTATGGAGGTTATTGAAATCGGCCGATAGTTGGTAGGATCGGTACGACTGCCCTTTTTGGGCACGGGTTGCACGTTGGCAAGCTTCCAGGACTTGGGCACTATACCAGTCCCAAATGAGAGGCGATACAAACGCGTCAGTACAGGAGACAACTCGGGTGCACAAGCCTTGAGAACAATCGCTGGTATACCATCTGGTCCACTAGCTTTATTCACGTCAAGACGACACAGTGCTCTCAGAACCTCTTTGTTCCTTATGCGGACCTCGGGCATCGAAGTATCGCAGTGAGGTAGAGTCGGTGGAGTAGCACTACCAGTGTCAAGACGAGAATTATGGGCGAAGAGAGATGCAAAGAGAGATGCAAAGAGACCCGCTTTCTCTCTCGCTGTATGAGCCAGTGTTCCATCAGGTTTAACCAGCGGAGGCAATGAGGGCCGACAGAAGTTCGCTTCGACCGACTTGGCAAGGGACCAGAATGCTCTGCTACCGGACGGCTGCGCAGAGAGCTTTGTACCAATATGGTTAATGCGGTCGAAGCGAGCCCTCCTTAGTGCCTTTTTGTAGGACTTGGCAGCATGGTTGAAGGCTCTCTTCTTTGAACTCAGATCCGGAGCTTTGTGGTCACGAGCGTCAACCCAGGCGAGAAACGCCGAATGCTTACGTTGTTCAGCTTGAACGCAATCGGCGTTGAACCATGGGTGAGCTGAGCCACCGATGGGTACGTCGCGATAGGGAATGAAATACTCCATAGCTTGACGTATCACATCGGATATAGCATCTGCACAGCTCGACGGATTTTTAGAAGAGAAGCAGACCTGCTGCCAAGGATAAGATGCAAAGAAGTGCCGCATCTCATCCCAATCTGCTGACTTGTAACGCCACAATTAAATTCAAAATATTAGATTTCACAATAAAATAACATTTCACCAATCTATGAAACGTTCGCTAGCAAAGATATTAGAAGATGTTAAATTCTACGTTCCTATGGAAAACAAAGTGACCACATTCTAGATAAAAAAAAAAAAATATCAAGTTTAGAAACGACACTGGCTAAATGCACAAACCGCAGAAATCCAAAAGAAAAATATAATATATTATAAAAAACTACACCTTCAAGTATTTTGCAATTCAATATCACTTACTAGAAGTAAATGATATTGAATTGCAAGATTTATGATTGGTCAATTACATCATAAGATTTATGATTGGCCAGAGTTAAAGGGCAATAAAAGATCGTAGTCACAAGCTTTAATAGTTATTCCCGAAGTGGTCCTTAAAGTGTCTATCGTCAATAACAAACTTGCTTGCAGATAAATTTTGTTTGAGGTCCAGATTGAAACAATTTCCCTTTAGGTGCCTATACTTACAATTTACAATTTATAATTCGTTTTTTTTTTTTTGGGAACTATAAACTCAATGTCAAACATGACAAAGTTCACATTGGAACCCATACTTTTTATATAAGAAAGACTGCTAGGATACATTGTATCATTATGAAGTTCCCGTGTCTACCTTTCACCTTCCGGCTCCACCATCAGATCAGTTCGATAGTACCTTATAGCCAAAGTGCATCTCATGGCAATTCTAATAAGCCCAAACACGGCTAGGATACGTTTGATTAATTAATTACATAGTTCCGGTGCCTATCTTCTGGCTCCATCATCATCATCATAACTTCGATAATACTATTTTCAACATAACTATTCAGAACCATTTATTTATTTATTTATCAATAACTTGCTATACTTACATTATGCACCAAAGCGTATATATAGCAAGAATGAATGAAGATGAATGTTGAATTTGTATGTCATAGTCGCATAACTATCGTCATTTTGATATCTACCTATGTGAGTATGAAGTTCCGTTTGCCATTTCTGGTCTTCTTCATCAGTTCCACTTCATCGAATGTTACTTTTTGACTGTAAATGTCTTAAGTTCTCTCGATTCCACATGGATTCCATCATAAGCACTAGATTTTGAAAAAAGAAAAACTAATCTGGAAGCATATCCTTATAGGGATTTTTTTTTACGACAGAGTTCTGAGGTAACAAACATAAAAAAATAATGATAAAAAAATACAACTGAATTGATAACCCCTCCTTTTTTTTGAAGTCGGTTAAATATCAGTGCTAAAGTTGATATTGGTCTAGGTGGCGATGTATTTAAATTATATCAAATTATTTATACAATTAGAATACCTTAATATTCACTAACTGACCCTCGGCTTGGAGAATCCTGCAGACAATGACAGGGTTACTATAAAACGCTAACTGGCAACTTTCCAAAAATGTTTCTAAGAAAGAAAACAAAAGTTTAGATGATTTCGATATTGTAATTTCCAAACATGATTATCAGATAAACAACAAATGGTTTCCGTATACAAAAGCGTGTACTATGTTTCAGAATAATGTTCCAATTTTATAAACAAACATTGCAACATCTTTTTACAAGCCCACAAAGTCTCCATTACATTGAGTAACGCTGACCGAAAACTACTTCTAAAGGAAAGTAAAAATAAGTAAATCGTAAAACCTAAAGTTTATATCTTCCGAAACAAGTCAATCGACCGACTTCAACATAAATAAAGATTTGATTCATGCGAGACAAAACATAAACCGAGCCATAGATTAAGAAATGCGTGCAGACGCGATACCCATGAGATACAGCCATACATTACGCGAGCACAATGATGTGTGCACTAAAAGTTTATGTAGAGGGATGTTACAAGTTTGACGGTGTCTGTTTGTCAGTATATAATATCTGTCCGTACGTCTGACGGTGGCATCGTAACTCTCGAACAGGTAAAGCTACTTTGTTTTTTTTTTTGTATAGCGTAATCGCATATTACTTAATTTTGTAATAAAATAACCACAACTTACCTCGACCAAATTGATAGTTATAGGTTGGCATCAACGTCTTCACGTCTTCGAATCAAAAGTTCTTTTTCCTATATCATGGTGTCTGAGTCGAGTGTTCTGAAGAAAATTGATTTCAAAAAGAATGTTGGTGCCAGATGGGTGAAAGTTTTTTTCTTCTTCTTCTTCTTTTTGTCCATCCCTATTCCCATTATTTACAGTTACGGCCGTTTCGTTTCGATTCTCTTGCGTCGCCTCGAGTAGGCCATGCCACTGATTTTTTCGTTCCTGACCACGTGACTGAGCGTTCACGACGACGACGACAGAACGTCTCGGTCGTCGGTTGTGATGACGTCAGAACAACGGAATCGGAGGCGAGGCCTACTCGAGGTTTTCGACGCAAGAGAATCGAAACGTAACGGTCGTAACTTGGCTAGGGGGGCGGGTCTCCTCACAATTCTACACCTGGACAATTTATTCTGGGTTGTTGTTCTTGAGTCTCTATCGATGTTAGACCACCAGGTTAATCGACGGCCTCTACCTCTTTTTTGTTCGAGTAAATTTAGGGCAATTTTTACCACATAAGACTATGTGGTAAAGTCGATAGTGTCTAAAGTTATTTATGCCTAACTGGCTAACATTTAAAACGCCAGTATCGGATCTATAAATTCTTACTCTCTGCCAAAGCTAACACGTTGTCTCGATCGGGGTCGATAGTAAAGATTAGAACGACTCCGAGTCATTCCGGCTACTTGTAATGCATTGTCCTGTTTTGTATCGCTATAGGGTAGATAATAATGGACTAAACTGTAGTATTAATGGTATGTCTGTCGCTAGTAGACGCAGCGTTAGTTTTGTTGTCTTAGACTTTGTAATGGTATCGAGGACTTGGTGGTTTAGAATGATAAAGTAGCGATAACGAGACTACTGTAGATTATTGTGCTGCTGTTGAGTGTTGATATTGATTGTGTTTCTTGTCGTGTTTGTTTATGTTGAACTAGTGTTTGTCAGCGGCTTTGCTTGGGTAAAAATCGAACATGCGATGGAAATCTACCTTCCAGAATGTAAAGTTATTTTATTTTAACTCAGCCAATAGTCTACCCGTATTCCAAGTTTCTAGCCTTTCAGGTGTTGATTAAAAATCCATACCTAAGCCCTCGATTTCTGATTTGAGCGTTTGAAGTTGAGTATTTTTCAAACTTTAGGCTGCAAACCTGTTAAAATTCGGCATTAAAGTACGTTTTCAAAATACTCAATTCAGAAACCCACCCCTAAACTTTCTCATGATACGTTAAATAATTGAGTGGCGCAATTCGCGAATAAAAGTTTTGTTCCACTCCTAAGCTATTTGAGTAATCTCGAAAGAAAATGTAAAACGTAAAAGGAATATCGCGAGAGTCACGGGAATGCGATGGATGCAGACGCACGGGACCGCTCGTTGTGGCGACACTTGGGGAGGCTTATGTCTAGCAGTGGAAGTCCTTCGGCTTAAATGATGATGATGATGATGAAAAGGAATATTAACAATAATATGGACTTTACAAAATCTCCACGTTTTTAAAACGATCATAAAAATTTTAAATTTCGAATCGGTTTCTTTTGTTCGTAAGAATAATTCAGCCAGTATTTTTCACGTCGCAAAAAATATTTTTCACATTTCCTAAAATAAATTGTCTGCGTCCATGCATGACACCTTATATTTTTAAACCGCCAGTTATAGTTACAGAAATGACACACTAGGAAGCGATGTTAACTAATGGATACCGGAAAAAAAGATTAGCGGGCGTAAATAACAGCTTAGTTGATGGTTGGAAAATACTAAGCTCTTTTAGAAGCGAGGAGATAATCTTTTTCGGGATGTTTTAGAATAAAATGGTATTTTTTTTAATACACGACTAAAAAACCTCTTTTTTGGTCGGGGATTAAAAATTACCACATACACCCCTCGGTGTTATCAGCTCGTTGTGTGTCAGCTTGTTTTTTTTTTATCTCCATATTGTTGTTGTAGTAGGCTTTGGCCCCGCGGGCCCTTACGGTTTAGCTGACATGTCTTTGAGACGCGCGTGGAACATATATATGTCAACGCAGGATGCCGATCATCATTGATGCTCTGTCTGGGTATTTTGTTTTGTGTGGGATGGCTGGGTATCGAGTAATAAACAAACTATTCCAGATCACACAACTGATTTATTATGATGCAAGCTTTAAGTGTTCACTTCACACAACGAGCCGTGAGACAGTCCCCGAGACTAGACGTTGTACGCACAGCTGCCGACAGAGGAAAGAAGGAGAGCCTCGGACCTTTGCGGTCGGCACTTTTATCTGCTCGGTTCGTGCAAACGTCAGCGCGGATTCTGTCAAAGTGACATGTGTCACTTTTCACTTAGCTCGTTCATTTGTTCTCAAGCTTCCGTACTATTGACTTCACCGACATATTTATTTTTTACATAATATATTTTTGTTAGTAACATGCGTTTCATCTCTTCTCTTCACATGACCATACCAAGAAAAATATACCTGTATAAATATATATTAATAGCAAACTCACGTTTTCTTATCTTATTGTACTGACATTATGATTATGCGTTACATGGCAGAGTAGAATCAGTAAAGACGATAAAATCAGCAATCGATTGAAATACAATCCATGAATTTCTATCATTCTGTTTGTTATGTGAAGTATTTACATTAAATAAACCCACGCGGAATTATATGCTTTTTAATGTTTTATCTTACGTTCAGAAGACAGAAAAACTTTAAAATATTGAATAAATTTGTATTATTTTTTTTTGTAAATTTAACATACTAATATATAAAGTTTGTAACTGTGTGGGTATGTTTGTAACATCTTCACGCTTAGACGGCTTAACGGATTACGGTGAAACTTGGTACACGGGTTGTTAGTGACCAATCTTATACTATATTATACTTTTTATCCCAGAAGTATATTCCCTAGGCATAATTTTCTATTTTCACGGAGGGTAGCGCCTGACGTCAGCTAGTAATGAATAAAATAACCCTATTATAAACAAACAGCATTCCATAAGCATAGCATAATCAGCCTTTTAATGTTCCCACTGCTGGGACTCAGGCCTCTTCTCTAGGAGAGGGAATGGGCCGTAATTCACCACGCGGGCCCAGTGCGGGTTAGTGAATGTCACATGCCTTCGAATTTTTTGGTTCTAGGACATGCCAGTTTCCTCACGATGTTTTCCTTCACCGTTTTGAGAGCAGTGGTGATGAAATAAATTACAGAAAGTAATGCGCCTGGCTGGGTTTGAACCCGCGACCTACAACTCGTAAGTCGGGGCCATTACCACTCGTCCACCACTGCTCTCATCAACAAACTGCATACTATAACTTAATTTGATATTCCTGCGACAATCCTACAAAAATAGGTACAAACGCTTTGTGGTCATATTTTATATTATACTTGCTCCTATTCATGTAAGAAAACAAATTTCTTTAAGTAATTTATTTTATCAGATTGATTTTTTTGAAAAATTTGTTAATTTATTACTATTATTGATACAATTTTTAAGGACAGATATAGTATCTAAACTAATTATATAACCTTTTTCACATTTGAGGGAACCCAATTTGTTTTTTCAGTATACAGCAATTGACGAACATTCCTTCCTAAAAAACAACAACGACCAACCTGTTTCACAGACAAATCTTGCAAATAGAGCAGAAATAAATCAGCCCTGTCAATTATCCCGTTCATCGATGTCAATCTCATTAGCATAGTGTCCTGCCTTGTTTCCCACTTTAAAACAGATTGATAGTACAGCGATAGCAGCCTGTGATTGGTTTTCAATGTACCTTCCAAATGTAAAATTGAATCAGGATTCGAAGATATATTTAAAATAGATGCGAGTGGTTGAATCGGTAAAAGGTTTACGGCTAATAGCTCTGCTGTGGTATCGATTTTCTTGGTAGGGGAACTTCTTAGTATTGGCTTTACCATTAAGAGTTTAAGCGCATTTTATATTCTAGCTACTTAAAAACAAAGATGATCCAGTATTTATTACATTATTTAATACTTTTTATTCTTTTAATTTATTATATTTGTTTAAGGATGATTTAAGCATTTACAATATAAACGTATGCATAGAATTAACACGTTTTAAGAAGTACTTAATGTTGTCGCCCATTGCATTATCTGTAGATTAAACGTATCTATTATTAAATTAGTGATAGATATACCATACACAAATTAAATGATATTTTAAAATAAATTAATAAGGTACCTCAGAGCCAGATACAGCTATAAATCAAAATATAATTAAAAAAAATCATGTAAGTAAATAAATAACTTGAACTAAAACATATTATTAATTTAATTACAAATAAGATACTTTTTATAAAACTTAATATAAATTTAAGTTTTGGTTACGCAAATATATATCAATGTCAATAAAGTTTTGAATTATAAGATTCCAATATTCCATGTATTGTATAGGTAGTTTCAATATTTAACATCTTGTACCATCCTTGTTATATCTTTTAACTCTTTGCAGTTTAGTAGATATGTTTCGTTGTTTTTTTTCATCTTTTTTTTGTCCTTGTCGCGTGTTTAT
Source organism: Mythimna impura (assembly GCA_905147345.3). NCBI lineage: Eukaryota > Metazoa > Arthropoda > Insecta > Lepidoptera > Noctuidae > Mythimna > Mythimna impura. The sequence continues at coordinate 10,955,842 of LR990357.1, read as the reverse complement.
TTGGGGTCCGCATAACACTATTATTTTACAGGCTAACTAGCATTCGTATATTTTTTCAATAATTTTATTAAATAATTTCTTTACAAATTATTATTTCCAAGGATTTACCTTTCTTTTAAATCAACGTACCTATTCAATTACCTCCAAGGAATAATCGACCATTCTCAACCGAGGAACTCAACTAAAAAACCATTCGCTTAGCATCACTATCACGATAGCTGGAGCTCAAGTGGGACCGGAGTCTTATCTCACTTAGATATTCCAAAAGCTTTTAGATTTTAAAAACGGGCTCACACAATCTAAATTTATGCATTTCTATGCCAATCTTGGTGAATTTGATCTACTAAAGTACCTTAGCGCTTATTCGCACGGGCGCTTTTTGAAAAGGCGTTTGAATGAAAAAGATAAGTAATGGTACATTTGTTTGAACGAAAGAGTTCTTAGTCTAATATTTTTTTTTTGTGGTTTAGTGATGGATTTTTAAAAAGCCAAAATAATAATCTTAATTTTTTCGACGAAGTGGTATTTTATCAGTAAAAATATTTGTCTAGAGACCCAAATTTTTGGATTGTCATCTTAAAATTTTGGCTCTGCAAAAACCGTTATTACGCAAGGCTTCTAGTATTATTTTACTGCGTTTTTCAATCACGCGCTACAAAAGCGCCCGTACGAATGAGGGGTAAAAGGCTTTTAGTACCTATTTTTAGTTAGAGAATTTCTGAATAAGTCATATTGTTTCCACGTTCACGATGTCTGGGTTATCGACCCGTGGCTAAAGCTTGAATAATTTATGTCACTACCTGTCGTAGTCAGTGCATTTGTGTATGTGTATAACGATTGATCTTTAATGGCCGTTCGGTTATGAACTGCAATCCGGACTGGGTTACATTAATGACAGCTGGTGACCCATTGAGTGTTGTCGTGCATTTTTTATTTGAATTGAAACCGTTGTGTGGTTTTGTGTGCGGGGAATCTGGTTATTTGAATTTTGTAAAAAAAATATCTGTAGGTATTTGATACCAACTGTTCCAAAAACCCGTTAAATTTGTAAACATTTAATAAATGTAGACGTAAAAAAATAGGTAAAATAAGGTAGTCTTAATTACCATTTCGCCTTATTCTTTTATTATTATTATATAACTTTATTGCACACCTTATCATAATACAGGACAAACATTTATATAAATAAGTGTACGTGTAAACGGTCTTATTGCACAGGGCAATTTCTACCAGACAACCTTTGGATGGACTGATCGAAAGGAAAAGATTTCGGGCTGTAGTGTACAACAACATAGAGAATAACGCAAAAATGTTAAAAAATTATAATACTTAAAAATATAATACATAAATAAAAAAACCAAATAATACAGGTATAAATATCACAAATAATTTCAATTTAGAAAGGAGAAGATAAAACTAAAGTGACAGATAATGCTCCTTCACCATTTTATTTGTCCATCATTTATCTAAATCACTGTTATTATCTTTAAAATAGCATGTTGCTTAGTTCATAGTTGTTTTATATTAAAAAAAATGCAAATGAAACGCCTTACACATCTAATATTCATTTTAAACAATATTATTAAATGCAGCTAATAATTACTCTCAGTTACCGTCCGCTAGTTCTTAAAAAGTAAGATTACAGGCAACTCGTTAAAAATTGCTTATATTATAAAACTGCATTTCAAAGTGAGCATTACTTACCATCTAACTACGAAGCTAGTTTAAATACAGCGGAATATTTAAACCTCTTTTAAGAAAACTGCTAAAGTAGTAACACTTTCATGGAAATTAAGGTAAAGTGTAGATTCATTACATCGGGTTTACTTTTGCGGGAGCTGAGTGAAATATAATGAAGATATTGGTAAAACAAAAGTAGTGCTTTCGAAAGAAAACAATCAGCTTGCAAAATTAAAAAGGGATTCGGGTTAAACTGTGGTTTTCGAGTAAAGGTTAATGTTTAATATGAGTTCCGAGCTCATTACGTTATTCGCTTAAGCGGTAAGTACTCACGACTAATTTGAAAACCGAACGGTAATTCTGCGTATCTACTACAACGGATCAACGTGAATGATATGCATGATAAGTTTGTAAGTAATGTTACGTAATTGTGTTTCTTTTAATATTGTACTTTTGAAGAACTTAATACTGTTCTATGCCAATCAATCTATATTTTTAATATGACAAAGAGAGAAGATTTATATTTTGGTTTGTAATGAATAAATTAAAAAACTACTTGACCGATTTCAAAAATTCTTTCATCAATAGATTATTACTTTATCCAGTGATAAAGTAATAATTTATTGATAAAAGTATTTTTGAAAATACGAGTATATGCCCATATTACTCAGTAGTAATACATACTCTTATTTTCAAATTTGTTATTATTATTTTTTGGCTATTTTAGAGGCTCAAGGCGATTACCTTATGAAATGGAATTGTATCTCTAAATAAAATATGACTCTCTGATATCATCAGTTTGTAATTAATCACTCTCTAATAAGTAGTCTTATACAATATTTGCATATACGATAAGACAACTTATGTTAAATCACAATGACCTCTCAAGGCTGATCTCTTCTTTGCTTTATTTTGCTTTACAAATGATAAAATTATTGAGAGCCATTTTATATTTATATATTTATTTTTTCAACTATTAGGGTTGATGATCCCACACGTTTATCTTTTCAAACCATACCTTAGGTCTTAGACAAAGCGTCATTACAAAATATAACGACCACCAATATGTCCAAAATTTAAAAGATTGACATTCGCTACTGAAACGTTATGAGATCAATATACTTTAAAAATTTTAACAAGTAGATGGATGGAGTAGGGAGGCAAAATAAAATAAGACTGAATTCTGTGAAATCTCTCTTTTATTTCATATCACTAATGAAAAGAAGGGAGACCAAAGAAAAGATGGATGGATTGTGTGAAGAGTGATATGAAAGAAAAGGAAGTTAGTGATAGTATGACGAGTGACAGGGCAGAATGGAAGAAAAAAACATGTTGCGCCGACCCCAAATAACACGGGACAAGGGCAGGAAGATGATGATGACTAATGAAAAGAAATCCAGTGATAGTGTGACTGTTTGTGTGTGAATAATAGAATTTTACTTTGTCTAGAACCTAAAATTATTCTTTTAAATCATAGCTTATTAGAAAAAAAAAAAAACAAAAAAAAAACAAGTAAACAAAACCTTTATTTACGTTCTTCTATTAATAAAATATCGCATTAAGCAAACATTGTACGAGAACTATTCATGCAAATTAGGACAAAGGAGCTTCCCTATAATGGCTGGCAAGACAGTTCGAACAAAGGCTCTGTTGGCTTTCTGGCCTAAGTACGAAATAATGAAAATGTGAAGAGAGGCATCGAAGCGATGCAAAAAGATGAAATGAAGAAAATTGCTGATTTCAATATACGAGTTCGGTATTAAGGCCTTTTGTGGTTAAGTGAGCTGTGTAGCTTGTAGCTCGATAGTATTACCTCTGCAGTAAAAATAACAAACAGAAACATAAGCTTTTCCTTTGTTATTTTTACTATCTAATAAGAAATAAAATCTAAAGAATATAATAATTTTATAAAATGCTGGAAGCATTTTTTTCTTCTTTTATAATCTGCTCCAATGGTTCATGAATGAATGTTTGATGTGATGTTTGTTTACTTATAAGTTTAGTAACAAAAACTCAGTTTGATAGCATAAATTAGTTGCACATGTTATTTATTATATTTATGCTATGAACTCGCTCTTGATCACGTTTGATGAAAAACCATGGATGAGATCAATAATAAAACGAGCGCACCCAAAAGACGTCTATCTACTCTTACTTTAGATATCTGGTAGTGAGTTAGTAAGAAGAGAAGTTAGATAAGTAAGAGCATCAATAGCGCATGTTATTATTACTAATATTTGCACCAATGCAACTCCCGAGTTTCGGTACGATAAACAAGGCACTAAGCGTGATGCTGTCGATGAAACTATTAATGTGGCTTCTGTTGCACTAACAGCACCTTACGTAACCGGTTTCCGTATAATGCTGCATTCGACAGCAAATCTGTAGTTATTAGTAGTGATTTGTTGATAAATATTGAAGTCACGTAAAAAATTGACATGGATTTGTCATTTACATGAATATTGTTAAAAAGTGATTATGATTAAAAATAAAAGTGATTGATTATGAGCATAGACATCGTAGAAATAAAAACCGGTGGTAGTGATATTAATACTTTAAAGTAGTTTGACAGTAGTAAGATACAGTAGTAAAATTCTGTTAACATATTATTAATTGTTGTACGTTTTGAAATTGAAGCAATCAGAACAGCTGATGATCATGGTATTGCTATTACTAATATGATTTTATAGAAATACAGCGTCTAGACGATATAAAAGGAGATCCATCTGTATCAATAAATCATTATAGCCTATAAATCAACAATCGATGTTCCAAGGATTGTTTATAAAGGGCATTGGTACTGGCATATAAGGTTAACCCAGTCATTTCTTCAATATACGCTACCCAGTGAAAGACACAAGACATAACCTTAAACGGTTTTAGCGTACTACTAGTTCCGTTTCATATGTCCCTGGTAACCTCAATAAATAAATTTAAGTCCGTCGCTCGTCTTCGATTCAGAGAAAGAACCTGTTGGCAATCGGCCAAGTTTATGCGGCTTCCCTTTATAGGAGAACTGCTAAGAAAAGAATTTTAATCATTCACGCGTTTGCCATCTTTGCGTCTTTCGCACGGTTAGCGATCGTGTTTTGTTTTAAAGGCTTTTTATGTAGCAATGGTTACACGACCACCCACTGTACTTGCTGTTGACTATTTACGATCGGTTTGCGCAATAAAATTGATAACGCGATTTTACCGTAGTAAAAGTTTGTAATAGTTTAATCTGTTCAAAGCTATGTAGTAGTTCGACCGTAATAAAATTTAGTGCGAATAACAATGAAGGGTCAGTTATCGCAGTCGTTTCTATTTAATGTTCAAAACCGATCAATATTTTGATGATACTTGACATTCAGAAAAAAATGTGTCACTTGTATTCACGAATACGCTCGTATGTGTATTTTTATTTCAGTTCTATTCCCAAAATCCAAATACAAATACTCTAAATACTTAAAATTCTCTTTCGCATATAAAAGTTTGTTGTTGTCCATATACAAGCACTCTTACTTTTATGAGTTCATTCATTTGGAACATAACGAGTATCGCCTCCTTGTTTGGTTTTTTACATTTATATCCGTATAAACACGCACTATCTTCAGCTAGCTATAAACTGTGATCTACGATGATCCGTCCACTAACTCACGATGATCCAAAAATAACATCATCCAGCGAGGAAGTCGAACAAAAATAGATCGGTGAAATCCTAATGACACACTTCACTTGCTCTCTCTATGTTGTTTTGTTATTCGTTGTCCTTTTCTACGAAATCGCTTTACGGGTGGTCGACTTAACTACTTTTTAATTTATTGTCTTCGACAGATAAAAGATAAACTACCTGATGCAGGTACCTAATTTTATTACCGTTATTAAGATTAATCGATGTGGCCACTGAATTATTCATCGATACATCAGACCTATCATAATAATCGATTCGTTTGCGTTACAAATGTTAATACAACTCGGTTCGCTAATCGGCGTCCGTTGTTCAGTTTCTTGCAATAACTCAAACTGATATCACAATTTAATAATTACGGTTATTCATAATTTGTTGGTGTCGGCAAGTTTATCGATGGAGTCACTGACCTTCGCATTATGTCAGTGGCGCGGATCCATAATATCAATTGAAATACAAGTGATTGTATCACTAGTAAATAAGCGTTCGATGCCAGATTCATTGATATTATCTTAAGTGAATATACATGCAGGCGCTATCTCGATGCAAGATTAAATTGAGCTGAGCTTGCTGAAGCTCCCCCATGTTTTATTTACTAGCTTCTCATCTCGCATAAAATATTAAGTTTTTAGCTGGCACATGCTCTAGTTGCCCGCAAAAAGGGTAGGAAGGTCCGACTCTGACGCGTCTCCAGGCTTATTTACATAAAGTGGAATAATTAATTGCAACTTAAAAGACAAAGAACGGCCGCTCGTTCGCTATTCATGTAAATTAAGTCTAGAATACAGCTCTATATTTTTGAACATGGCGCACAGGTTTCAGTTGAAAATACTCTATTATTATGCGACTTTAGCTACAGGGATGTTTATGTAATCTATAGATATCCTCTGTGGAATGATTTACACTACAAACGTTTGAGGAGCTTTCGGCGATTCCGGCACCTAATAGTGGAGGTCCGGATATTAAAGTAGCCACAAAGGCCGCCACAGTACCTGTTTCGAAAACTAATACCCCTCCCAATAACATTAAACATTCGGCAATACAAGACGTGTCCAGCATTAAAATAGTAAGCGAAATTTCATTAAGCGCAACTCGAAGACAAGACAGACGATTTGTCTTGTCATCCGAGTCAGTCATCATCTTGGGAACTAATTTGAATTTGTAATGAAACCACAATCATGATTTGCTGTAAAATTTGAGGAATGGTGTGTCCCGAACGTGATTACGTTGAGGTACTTCCAAGTAGTTGACAATAAACTACCACCGCATTCGTTCAATCATTAAGATAAAATATGATGGGTGAAAAACAAAGACGTGGGCTCTGTAATAAATTTTGTCTATTCGTAATTAAAACTGAACAAACTGCCAGTGTTTACTTGAAACACATGGTGTAACGTCATACAGACGAAATGAGTAACAGAGCATTTAAACTTTCTTATTTACAGCACATTTTGATTGCGTTCTTTGTAATTAATATCTTGTCCTGAGCTTCTGTCTGTCAACAAGATAAACGTTTGCTGGCATCAGTTTGAAAAATTATTTGCTTTGTGGCTTTGTTCGTAAAATATGGTATAATTAACAGTCTACATTTATTATGCAAATAAAATTCCTGAACACATATTTTATCTGACTGATCTCATCCATCTGGTTGATCTAGTGCAACTTTTTATACAGTTTCAGTTTATTTTTTTTGTACTTTGTTCATCTTCATATTTTTGGACTAGCTTTTGTTATCATCGATTATTTAACAGGTCTTTCTTTATCTATTCAGCCTTTTATTCTGTTACATATTATTGACTACTGTTTCATCAGTTATATCATTTCTAAATTCTCCCATAATACGTGTGAATCGTTTACTCAAATCTCTAATGTCACCAAAGGGCGAATCTGTGTTAGTGTGGTCCCTATGTAAATCGCAAAGGTTACGTTACCTAACAAAAAGACAAACTTAACTAACAGAGTAACCGAGTCCCGAGTAATTAGATGCACAATTTTCAAAGTGAAACTCTGTTGGGCTCTACGCTGTGGTTTACGTTACGCCAAACCTTTGTAAATGATTCGAGGAGCTTAATTCAAGAACTAAATACCCGAAAGTCTGTTTTATGTTCATTAAGTTAGAGTTGTCCGTATTTTCATACATATTACTCTAAAACTGTAGAAATAAGAAAATATAACTTGTAGTATAATGTTAATCGTTATATAACTAATATAGTACCTACGTAAATTTTATCATCATCAATATTGCCTCTGCCTTTTAAGGTCTAAAACATTCTAAAAACTTGTCATAATTTTTCACTACAACTGCAATATGGAACTTATATGAAACATGAATATTTATAAAGAATTTTAATTTAAAATTCAGGTAGCTCGCTAAAACTAAAAATTGTTGTCGTGTAGTATTACTTAAAACTAGGTATGTGTTTAAAGAATTCACTTTAATTTAATTTTGTAGGACATAAATGTAGAATTACTTAAAGAACTTTTATATTTATATTAAAATATTCTTCACTAAAGGGAAAAATTTATATACTAAAAATATTCAGCTATTATTCAGATAAATGATCTCTCCAACTAAATTATTCTAAAATTTCTTCAAAATGCCTTGCATAATGTAACAATTAGTTACTACTTTTAAGTAATAATAATATTCCAGAGCAGAGCTTGTGTTATGAGTAATAGACAACTGATAAACATACTTATATATTTCTAAATATATACTTATCATAGATAAATTACACCCAGACACAGAAGAAATGCGGGGTTACCATGACGATAAAAGTAAGATGGTTTCATTCTTATTTCAGTGTGGGTAAGAGACAGAGCTATACGGGTTGTCTAGCACCATCTCTTACCCGCACTGGAAATAGGAATGAAACAATCTTAGTTTAAACGTCATGGTCATCATCGTGCTCATCTCACTAACATTGGTCCAGGGTGGGAATCGAACCCACAACCTCCGGCATAGCAGTCACGACCACTAACCACTAGACCAACAGACCAGTTAAATAACATTGTTAAGAGTCAGTAAGTCAACAGTGTTATGTTATAATTTTATTATGTTTAGCAAAGTATAATCAGCCTTATAATGTTCCCACCGTTGGAACTCAGGCCACCTTTCAGGAGAAGAAAAGGGCCGTCACTGTTTTTTTTTTTATTATTATTTCGGGTGGGAAAATCATCTAATGACATCCCTCGCTCTTGGGCGGAGCGAGAGATAGTGTCAGACTTTTACTGACTAAAAACCCACTCCTGTTCCTTCTTTGCCATTTTTCCAGGGCCCCGGGGATCACTCTCGCATCACCCATGGCCCCAGTAGGCCTCGACCCTGCTGGGCCCCTACGGTTGCTGACCTCTTCCTGAGGCGCGCGTGGAACACTACGCGCCGTCGACGACTTGGGCTCGGTCCGGACAGTTACCGGACGATCGGACGACGAGCCACCCATTGCTCGCCGTCCGCAAGCCCGCGCCTACGGTGGCCGGAAATCGGGATCGGAATCCCGGCGGCGGTTGGGGCGTGAGGATCGTTGCCTCACGCGATCGGCCGCCTCCTTTGCTAGCATTACTGCTTCGCAGAAGGAGGCAACCGCCTGGCACTCCTCCTCACTCCGGACCATGGCCTGTACCAAGGCCCGGCGCGAGAGATCGCTGCCGCCGATCGCCCCCACGAGGACACGGCGGTGCTCTGCCCAAGCAGGGCACACCTCTACCGTATGCTCCACCGTGTCCTCCGGGCGCTGGTGGATGTCACATAATTATTTTCGATATTTTTGGTCCTAGGACATGCCGGTTTCTTCATGATGTTTTCCTTCAGCGTATTGAGATTTGTAGTGATGAAATAAATTACACAAAGTAATGCGCCTGGTTGGGTTGAACCCTCTATCTTTAACTCGTACATTGGGGCTGTTACTACTGGGCTACCACAGTTCCATATTTTTTTATTTTTTAATATTTTGTACTACTATCGCATCTATATTTAACATAATTTCATTCTCAACTACTATTTCTACTAAAACAACACATGCTGCTAAAACTAAATTCCAAACATTGATCTCGATAAGATAATTAAACTTCTAAACTTTAAATATGCTCTTCTCAAAATCAGTTCACGAGGAAATTCTCTGCTCTTTACTTGCATATATTCTCCAGTTGCTCTAACATTTAATAAAATTATAACCAGAATATGGACTTAATTGATAAAATGTCGTCTTCTGCATTCTTATCTAGGAACACTTTCCCTCGCTAATTATGTGGGTAAGCAGAGAGCAATGGTACGATCTTGAAAATCTTGTTCTGTCGGTCCTATTAGCAAGTTTTGTGCACTCAAACTTGCTAATGTGTTGAATTTGATATTGCCTGGCGAATGGTGACAATGTATGCTTGTTATTTTCAAAAGTGATTTTTGTTAAAGTTCATTGCAAAATTATTTGAAAAATTTCCAATCACTTTTTTGATTATTGTTGATTAGCGACCTGCTACAGCTTTGCACGAGCGGCTCTCCTCTTAAATCTTTTTAGTATGCTACTTCTCTCTACTATGATCCATATATTATACACCTAAACCTTCGTCATGAATCGTTCTGTCTATTGAAAACCACATGCAAGTTTAATAAGTAGTTTGGAGTTTATTGCAAATAGGCAAACAGACGCGATCTACAGTATAAATAAGTAAAGTACTGACTTTCTTACTTTTATAGCAACAATATATTTATTTAACTAGTAAACTTTACCATCACTACTCGTTTTTCTATCTAGCCTAAGAACAATTTAATTAGCCTATAATATTCCCAAACCTGAAACACAGGCCTTCTCTTTGTGAGAAGGAGTAGGTTATATAATCTATAATCCACACGAGCAGCACTAATACAGTTAAAATTACATTTGGGAATTGCCTTGAACTTTGAGCTTCAAATTTTTCCACAATTTATGTAAAGAAACAACCAAACGTAACAGCCCTCACATGCATAAATAATCTTCAATGAATAAAGTTAGTTTATAATTAGCAGATGAATAGAACCAAAAATAAATTATAAGTAATTTTAAATGAATGAAAGTAAATATTTCGTGTCATCAACTTGGAACATATGACATCAATTTTAACAATCCAGTCTTTATAGTCACAATACAAAACTAGAACTACGATATGAAACAGCTCATAAATATCATTATATTCAACAAAAAAGATGATGTGAATCTAAATCAGAGTATAAAATAGGAGTCTGTGAAGAAGATCAAAGACGACAGTAATATCGTACTCCTCATTATATATGTACTAGTTTTTGCTCGCAACGTCGTCTGCATTTGATGTTGGTTGTGAGATGAGGCATTGCTTCTGTTAGAAAAATCAATGACGACTATGTTTAGGTTTAAAACTCGCTATTGTGCTAAAATAACATTGAATACTTCAGTAAAAATGTTTACATTATGTAATGAATTTAAATTAGCTTTATTTTTCTTGTTATCCACTTCACTAAAATCAACATTGATCTCATTTCAAATGTTTTATTCTTTTTAAACGCTGTTCAAAAGTAAAAGCTCTGAGTTTGTTTTCAATAAAATATGCAGGAATGCATTAACCTTTCCATCTTCTACAAATGCATTGTTTGGGTGTAGCAGAGAGAAATCTTCGGGCTTATCTCGCCCACATTCACGCACCTGATGTAACGTCGAAAGTATTAATTCATCGATTCAATTATATTTGCCGTCATCAAATTCGACTCGAGCCGATAAGGCGCGTGGGATTTGACACACTTCGCTTCTTTCTATCTAAATTTTCGATAAAGTTTCTTTTCTGTGGTTTTAGTTACAAACTTATTAAGGAAATGTTTGAAACTTTTGCTTGATCTAACAGTTTTTTTTTAAGAATCTCGAACATCCGTAAAAAAAAAAACTTTAACTTCAGAAAAAGGTTTTAATAAAATTTTGTCTAAATGAAGACGAATTCTTAGGGCATGGTTGATGTTACGTCGTAGTTTTCAGGTATTTCATTAAAACTTTTCCTATCTCTATATTATTTGGTTCGTAACTTCATTGGAGTGTTAAAATGAAAAAAAAAAACTGGCAGCTTCAAAACCGCGTCATTATACGAAATATTTAAATCATTTGCCGCCATCAATGCTTTCATCATCGACTCATTAATTTCCTATTTAACAAATTGTGCAAATGGCGATGATGCCACAGAAACATGAAAAGTATAGCTGTATAAAATCTACCAAGTCATTGAACCCAGTCCAGTAATTAAAAGGTCATCAATGCATTCGCGTCATCCGTCTGCTTGTGATCGTTTTTATGGCTGCCATAAAACTATTTCGCAGTGTTTGTTCGATCACGGATTTTATTTGTAAAAACGAAATTGATGATCACTGAAAAAGTGGTAAACAAACAGTAGTTTTGGCCGTGCAAAATATAAACCGCGAAACCAAACATTGGGCTTTATTGATTTGGACCAATAAAACCCAAACAAAAATAGAATAGACTTAGGTCTATTCTTTGCAGTGAGTGTTGTTTCCATGGAAAACGGAAACGGATTTAATTGATGATGTTCTCCGATTATTTTTTTTATTTATTTTTTGTAGGTAAATATTTCCGGGTTATCTCACATATTTTTCGGATTTGTTCTTATTTAAAAAAAAAAATAGGTACAGCTTTTTATCATTGTTTTGGCTTTCCCAGGTTTTGCGAGAAAAATACAATTTTTTAAAACCTTTTTTGTGAGTCATCGCCTCAAAATTTCAGCTGGTCACGCTACCCACCACTTTAATTCAGTAGTGCAAAGATTTTTTCTTCACTCTAAATCCCTCAAGTAAGTACAAAAAGGTTGTTTAACTAATCTTCAGTCTTCGTGTTTGACTTCAGTTCATATATCCTGTTCTTTGTACTATAATTTCCGCAAAGAAAGGGTAGGAAATGTGTCGAGGAAGTTCCTGGCACCGTCTTTGTATTACAATTGCCAGGCGACTCCTTCTTGCAGCCTCTTCATTGAAACATAATCTACTCGGTAATGAGTTTTGTATATTTTAGAATGAAAATTATAGTTACCTGTCCTTGAAATATGGTCGAGGATCATTTTAACTATATTTCTGTCAATTGTACTCGTATATTATAAAAAAATAATATAGTACGCAATTTACTATATTTTCATCGCTAATTAAAATTTGATGATTATTTTTAATGAAAACTTAAATTAAAAATGCTAGTTCTTTAGCAAAACGCTACTTAAAGGAGTCAGAATTTTCCTCCCGACCGAATTTTGATCACGGTGGCCAATCTCAGCAAAGTACGAAGGAAGTATGTGTGTGGTGTCCAAGTATGTTCGCAGAAACAGGTTGTACTTTCCGTTCTTTTACTCATAGTCCGATGGAACCATCATGGGACGGCCAGGGAGAGATTAGGTGCAGGGGTGTCGAACTACCAACTTCCAAACGGGTAGCTACAGACTAATTTCTAGTAGAAGAACTGCTATATTTTTGTTGTATACAATGTGTTGTTTTTGATATCCCATAACTCAAGGTTTATATTCTATAAGGAAAAATAATACTAAAAGTCCTAGAATATGTGGTCCAAAACCACACGGTTTCGAAGATATCATCAATCATAATTAATTTACGTCAAAAATTTACACCCGTATGACAAATCTTTACTTTGGTGACGTTGCCAGTCATCGATGAAATCTAAATTAGTTTGCAAATAAACAAATAACATTACATATTTACGCTGTCATATTTCACGTAAGGGTGTTTTACATAAATAATCGTGAATTCATAGAATTATTTTGTACGGAAAATAAAAACAAAAAAACAATGATAATTGAATAATAATTCATTTGCCAGTTGATTCTTTGATATGGTCACATTCATACCATAGAGTTAAGGGATATCAAAAAAAAAAAACATGTTGTATAATCTATTTTAGTAGTTATAAATTGTATATTTGTAAATAGAACACCATGGATCTTAGTATGTTTTCTTTCTCAGCCAAATTCATTTAAAGGTAGTCTGTAAAAAAACATTTTCAGCTTCTACTGCTTTTTTATGATGTACCATGATGATTACGTTTTACTTTACAAACAAAACACTTTTTACTTACCTATTGCTATTGGCAGTTTTACCTTATTTCCGCAAACATTAGCAATTGACTCAATACTGTATCTAATCAGAGACCCAGTTCCTTTATCATCAACAATAGGTAACCTAATTTTATCCTTAACTACATTCATATGATACATCTAGACATAACATTTATTAGTATTTTCAATGTCCAAATCTTGAAGCTGGAAAACCAATTAGTAAGAAGAAAATTAAGCTATCAAATAATAAGTGTTTTTCATATAATGTAGATTCAGAACTTATAAATGTGTTTCAAAAACCATTTTCATTGATATTGTTGACTTCTGTTATTTCCAGACATATTCGTATTAAAAATAAGAAGGTTTGATCCAAAACGTTTTGTTTCATTCAATAACTTGAAAATAGATATTATCATATGGACTTCGCAACTTTTGCAAGTTTTTGTTATATAATAAAAATCCCATACAAAATAAAAGTAGCAGAAAATTCATTAAATGGAGCAAGCTATTTTTAAAAACCTCTAATTAAACATAGTGACCCTTATCACTTATCAAACGGAAAAGAAAACACACACAGTGGAAAATTATGCAAAACGCGATAATTTTAATGAGAAATCTGATTCATATCGAGGACTTATTACTTCCTGTCAGGAAAGGGACTAGTGGGGACCCATCTAAAAATAGGTACTTATCAACATCAAGCTATGCCACACAAGGAGCGCTATGTGAACACATCGCATAATACCTGTCGTGTTTTAAACAAGAAAACTAAATGGCAGCTTATCAAAGGACCGATGGCGTTTGGGTGGGAATTTTCAGGGCCTCGACAAAATACGAAGAGTAATCATTTCTGCGACAATAAGTAAGTCTCAAAAAATCCAAAATACTTGAGATTGTTGACAATCCCGTACATTTTATTATGTATAATATTTTACGTATGTATTTATACGTAGATACAACTATCATATGGTAGACTGACATTAATGATAGTAAAATGTCATTTTGTCTTGGCCCGAAGTGGAGTCTGCGGAACGACGCCGTAAAGATGACTGAATTTGGGTGAATGAAAATCGGGCTTTACGACTCACTAGTTTCTGACATTGGCATCGCCCGACTGTAGAAAATTATGGCAAAGAAATATATTTCCGGTATAAAAAGTATTCTAAGCTATTTCAGAACATTGTCTATCCCGAGCCCTAGTCATCGACGGCGCGTAATGTTCCACGCGTGTCTCAAAGAGATGTCAACAAAACCGTAGGGGCCAAGGTCTGGGCACGCCACAATTATGGCGGTAATTCCCCTCTTTGAGGCTTGGTTGGAAATACCTCACGGCGTCCTCACCTTCAGCATGACGCAGGTTCTCACCGAACACGGACACGGTGGAGCACACGGTGGAGGTGTGCCCCGCATGGGCAGAGCAACGCCGTGTCTTCGTGGGGTCGATAGGCAGCGGCGATCTCTCGAGCCGGGCCATGGTACAGGCCATGGTCCGGAGCGCGGAGGAGTAGCAGGCGGTCGCCTCCTCCTGCGAAGCAGTAATGCTAGCGTGGCGTGGGAGGCGGCCGCCTCTCACGCCCCAACCGCCGCCGGGATTCCGATCCCGATTTCCGACCGTCTAGTAACCGTCCGGACCGAGCCCAAGTCGTCGACGGCGCGTACTGTTCCACGCGCGCCTCAGGGAGATGTCAGCAAATTGTAGGGGCCCTGCAGGGTCGAAGCCCACTGGGGCCACGGGTAGTGTGAAAGTGAAACCCGAGGCCCTGGGACAAAGGCAAAGAAGAAACAGGAGTAGTGTGAGGGTTAGATTAAGTAATTAGTATTAGTACCTACTTTAAGATCTATATTATTATAATCTATGCACCTTTGTAACCATTTATATGCACTATCTTATTTAATATAATTCAGTATTACTTTAGCACTCGTTGGTTTCATTTATCATCAACACCGCACCTTACATGGCGACCCTGCCAAAGCGATCTACACGCGCTACGCGAACTTGAGACGTTAGGTGTGACTTTTATTGTGCCTCAAGATTATTCAATAAGTAAAATTTTTGTAACCATGGAACGATTATTGATTTATTGTGCCCACGGACTAGACGTCTACGCAAGTGTACGAATCATCCACGAAAATGGGCAAGCAACAGTCTAAAGAAGAGACCCTGATCGTCCAAAACGCGGCGGCTGGCAGTAACCAAGCCACAGTAGACGAGCTTCGCTTTCATATGTCCACATCCAACATTATTCTGACCTGCATCCTGCTTATACTTCTACTCGGCGTATTGGGCTTCGTGTATCGGCAGTATAAAAGGTGCCATAAAAAATGGATCACCAACGAAATAAATAGGACGACTATGAGAAGATCTCTTTTCCGTCGACGCATGCGGTTGGGGGCCACGGAGCCATCTTCAAAAGCTTATGAAGAAGAAATAGTGTAAAAAGAAAGGTGATTAAAAAAGTGCGTGAAAAGTGAATAAAAATAAGATATAAAAAGGTGCGTTTCATAAGTGTTTAAAAAAAAAAAAACCACTGAAATATAATCATAAATATACCAGTTAATCGCGTTCACATTCCAATACGAACATCTCTTACCAAATAAGGACAATGCGCTGATTGAAGTTTGGACTTTGGTATATTATGTTCAATGATGTACTCTTATTACAAGAACATTAAAATCCCTCTACGTTATGGTGGTAATAAGGTATGAATACTATATTAAAATTATATAATGATTTAAAAAAGATAAGAATTTATTTAATAAAGTTAGGACCGAAAAGAAGAACAGAAAGAGTATTAGAAAATAAATTAAATGAGGTTGATGCAATTTATAACCAGTATGAAATTTGGTTAATTGATTTTAAAGAAAATATTAAGAAAAAACATTATAGTGCCCAAGATATCATATTAATAGAAAATTATTGTCGACAATTTACAGAATTACGTGAGGATATTTTATTATTGTGTGAAAGTGATACATTAGAAACGTCGTCAAACATGAATTCATTTGATTTGAAAACTGCCTTAACTTTATTACCGATTATGACGAATGAGGAAACTAGTATAAAACAGCTGATTGATAACATTGAATACTATAACTCTTTACTGAAGGATAGCGCTTGTAAACAAAATTTAATTAATTTTGTGTTAAAAAGTAGACTTTCACAAGAAGCTAAGATAAAGTTAAATGCAAAGTATGACACTGTTAATGACTTAATTGCTGACATGAAAAAAGTGTTATTGTCAAAGAAAGCGGCAACGGCTATACAAAATAAGTTATTAAGAATGAAACAAAATGAGTTGACGATTGCCGACTACGGTAAAGAAATAACGGAATTATTTGTGGATCTAACGATTACGCAAGCCAACGACAATGAACACAATTATAATATATTAAAACCAATTAATGAAAATATAGCAATCAAACAATTTGCCGATGGTTTGCGAAATCGAAGACTAAGTACAATTATTTCAGCAAGAAATTATAGCTCATTGAAAGACGCGGTCCAAGCAGCTCAAGACGAGGAGGCCTCATCAACAACACTTCAAGGAGAAATTATGGGTATGTATAAAAGGCCCTATAATAATTACTATAATAACAGAAGCCTATCAAATAATTATAGAAGTCAACGTGGTGGAGGTAGAAACTTCTACGCTCACAGAGGCCAAGCGCGCGGGCATCAGCAACGATACCGCTCAACTTCACGAGGGCAGCCGGCTCGAAGAGGAACTGGCAGTCACAGATGGCAAAGAGGTAACTTTAGTTATTCAAATAGAAGAAATCAAGGGATACCTAAAGGTCGTGAGGTCAATGTTCTTAATAACTCAGACACCGACACAGGGCTAACATCCAACCAGTTTTTTCGTGACTAATAATGATAAATGTATTTTAGCGAATGATAGTAATTGTTATATTTCTTTGTGTTCGTCATTACATAACCGTAATATTAAGAAACATTATTTTCTAGTAGATTCTGGTGCATCGGTGTCAGCGTGCACATATAAACATGCCCTTGAATGCGGCATTCCAATCCATAACGAGCATGTAGCCATAAACGGTTTAGGCGGCAGAGTTCAAGCAATAGGATACTCGTATTTACAATTAAATATAAATGGAGAAACAATTAGTCAGAAGTTCTATATATTTCATAACTTACCCATTAAGGGAGGTGGAATTTTAGGTCGTGATTTTTTAAATAAATATAAGGCTGAGTTAAATTTCAGTAAAAATACTTTAACTTTATCAACTGATAGGACAACTGTTTGTTTTCCACTAGTAAATAAATATACCGATACTATAAATGTACCCGCTAGAAGTGAATCAATACACTTCATACAAACGAACTTTAGTGAGGATTGTGTAGTATCTACAAAAGAATTGACACCTGGCGTGTTTTTAGCAAGTTCTATAGGTACTCCTAAACATGGATTAATACCAATTAAAATATTAAACGTTAATGAAGAAGATGTGTTACTAACGGAAATAAAACCTGACATTAAAAAACTAAGGGAATATGACGTCTGTAATTATGAAAAAACGCAAAATAACGCAGACAGAGTTAAAAACTTATTTTCTCAATTAAAAATTCAACATTTAAATAATGAAGAACAAAAAACTATTGAAAATATTTGCGCAAAATATTCAGATATATTTTACCTCCCCAATGACAAATTAAATACTACAAATGTATACAGTCATACTATATCCGTAAAGCCTAACACGACCCCAGTATTTTCAAAACAATACCGTTTACCATATTCACATAAAAGTGAAATAAAACGTCAGATTAATAAAATGCTAGAAGAAGGTATTATAGAGCCCAGTAAAAGCGACTGGTCCAGTCCAATATTATTGGTACCGAAGAAATCGGATTCAACTGGAGAAAATAAATGGCGACTAGTAGTCGATTACCGAAAACTTAATAATTGCATAGAGGACGATAAATATCCATTACCGGATATCACAGAAATTTTAGAATCACTATCGGGCAGCATTTATTTCACACATCTAGATTTGCACCAAGGCTATTATAACGTTAAATTAGAGGAAAATAGCAGAAAGTACACAGCTTTTCATTCGGGACAGTACCAGATGACACGTATGCCTATGGGATTGAAAACCAGCCCCAGTTCATTTTCGAGAATGATCACAATAGCAATGGCTGGTCTAAATTATGAAAAATGTTTGATTTATTTAGATGATTTAATAGTGTTTGGTCGAAACTTAGACAGTCATAATAAAAATTTACAAGATATTTTTGAAAGATTACGAACCGTCAACTTAAAATTAAACCCCGCCAAGTGTGATTTCCTTAAAAAACAGATTTTGTACTTAGGACACATTATTTCAAGTGACGGAATAATGCCAGACCCAGCAAAAATTACTGTAGTTCAAAATTATCCATGTCCAGCAAGCACAGAAGAAGTAAAAAGATTTGTAGCATTCACTAATTATTACAGAAAATTCATACCAAAATTTGCTGACATTGCTCATCCATTAAATTCATTAAATAAAAAAGGTGTACCATTCGAGTGGAGTCAGGCATGTCAACAAGCATTCGAAACATTAAAACAAAGTTTAATACGTCCACCAGTGTTACAGTATCCCGACTTTTCAGAACAAAATCGTTTTATAGTTCAAACAGATGCATCAAATAATGCGATAGGAGCCATTTTGTCAAATAATAATGGAAGACCAGTAGCATACGCTAGCAGAAGTTTAAATAAAGCCGAAAAGAACTATCCCGTCATAGAAAAGGAACTACTTGCAATAGTATGGGCTGTGAAATACTTTCGTCCATATTTATATGGTCGACCATTTAAGATATTAACGGACCATAAACCATTAGTTTATTTGTTCAACATGAAAGACCCATCAAGTAGACTAATGAAATTTAGAATGACTTTAGAGGAATACAACTTTGAAGTACAATACATAAAAGGTTCTAACAATGCAGCTGCAGATGCACTGTCTAGAATAACTTTAAAAGACTTGAAAGAAATGCATGAAAGTTTAGTGAACGTCATGACAAGAGCACAAGCGAAAAAAATAAATAAACGAGATTCAACGGTGGATATGGATGTTTCAGACTTGGGGCCTGATCAACCAAAAGTCGTAAGCACTCATATCAAACCCAAAGAATCAGTCGAGTTAAAATTTATTGACGTTAAAGAATTAAGAATCTTAAAGAAAAAGGGAATAATTACTAAAGAAAATAAAATATTGTGTTATGTAGAAAATAAATCAACAATTTACGTGAAATTCCTATGTTCTCAATCGCAAATGACGCGAGACGAGTTTGTGAGAGAGTTAGATGAATTTTGCAATATATTAAAATTAAAGGAAATATACATATTAAAAAACAAAGATAACGAGATTTTTATAAAAAAATTAACGACGTCAATACAAAATAATAAAACGCGGTCCGGACCACGCATATGTATTTTAAATGATGTAAAAAGGATAGAGAATAAGGATGATAAAAAAGTAATTTTAAATGACTTTCATCTCTTACCCAGTAGTGGCCATGCTGGTATGAGACGAATGTCAAATAACATAAAGAAATACTATTATTGGCCTGCTATTGATAATGATGTTCGAGAATTTGTAAGGCGATGTGACAAATGTCAGCGGCAAAAATATTCAATACCTAAGAAAGAACCCATGGTGATTACTAGTACAGCTAATACTGCATTTGAAAAAGTATTTTTAGATTTAGTAGGACCACTTGAAACAGACAATAAAAATTGTACATATGTACTAACATTACAATGCGAACTCACTAAATATGTAGAAGGCTATCCCTTAATTTCTAAAAAATCAGAAGAAGTAGCGAGAGCTTTTGTTAACAACTTTATTCTCAGATACGGTGTGCCGAAAGTAATAGCGACAGACAGAGGAAAGGAGTTTCTCTCAGAAATTTTTCAACAGGTATGTAAATTATTAAACATAAAACAACTTAATTCTACAGCGTATCACCACCAATCCATAGGAGCATTGGAAAACACCCATAAGCATTTAAATGCGTTTCTGCGTATCCAGACAGAGAACCACCCAGAGATGTGGAGTAAGTGGATTCCTTTTTGGTGTTTTTCTTATAATACCGGCGTACATACAGAAACAGGATTCACTCCATACGAGTTAGTTTTTGGTAAGAAATGTTCTCTACCTAGCAATCTTACAACAGATTTAGATC
Organism: Mythimna impura; assembly: GCA_905147345.3. NCBI lineage: Eukaryota > Metazoa > Arthropoda > Insecta > Lepidoptera > Noctuidae > Mythimna > Mythimna impura. The sequence continues at coordinate 10,935,239 of LR990357.1, read as the reverse complement.
CACTATATAATTACGACAGCTACCCTCATGAATTAAAATACCGATTGCAACTTTCACAAAAAGAGGCAAGAGAAAATCTAATAAAAAGTAAGTTGAATAGGAAAATAGTATACGATAAAAATGTTAATCCAATAAACTACGAAGAGAATGATTTAATTTTAATTAGAAATGATACATCATGTAAGAAATTAGATAATTTATATTCGGGACCATTTAAAGTTGTAAAAGATATACCACCAAACGTAGAAATAATTAATCAATTTGGTAAAAAGGATATTGTTCATAAAAATCGAACGAAACCATACTATATAATGTCATAATTTTATTAATGTAAAAAAAAGCATAATGGTGTTTTTTTTTTTCTATTAGAATGGGGATGTGAGGGTTAGATTAAGTAATTAGTATTAGTACCTACTTTAAGATCTATATTATTATAATCTATGCACCTTTGTAACCATTTATATGCACTATCTTATTTAATATAATTCAGTATTACTTTAGCACTCGTTGGTTTCATTTATCATCAACACCGCACCTTACAGTAGATTTTTAGTCAGTAAAAGTCTAACACTATCTCCCGCTCCGCCCAAGAGCGCGATTTGTCATAAGATGACTTCCCCACCTAATAAAAAAAGGGGCCAAGGGCCAAAGCCTACTAGGGCCATGGGTTGACTTCCGAAAGGCAAATTCGGCGTTCTGGAACGCTAGGTAAAAAATAAACATTGGTGTGGTTTTAGTCAGTAAAAGTCTGATACGCCCTCAAACTCACTTTAAAAAACCTTTGTGCCAAATTTCATTCAAATCGGATCAGCCGTTATATCGTAAAGGAGTAACAAATAAACACACATACATAAAAAATGTCGACTTTATAATATTTGGATTTAGTACAAGCCTAAATGTCAAGCGTTACATTGCTACATAATACTAAGATAATTATTTTAAGAGCGAGTTGGCTAAATAGAGCATCGCCTAGCACAGCGTAGCAAAGCTTTATGTTGGTTAGTCACCCTCTAGGCACGCGCTCGGTGACGCGATGCGTCGTTTGTAAGCGAACCGATTCACATCGTTAACTTTGCTTGTTATAACTTTACGTGTCTCCAGGGTGCACGGAATTTAAATTAACTCAATAGAATTACTAAGGGATGAATATTACTCGAGATATGAATATCAGAGTATGGGCGAGAAAGTGTGCAATCATGCGTGATGAATTTATTTGAGATCTTGTTAAGTGAATTAAATAAATAGTTTAATCATGTATAATAAATTTAGTAAATATTTAAAATATTTTTTGTATGCTGATGAAGTAATAATAAGTAATATGTCAGTGTTACGGACACGAGCATGTAATTTAGAATCACTAAATATAATTAACATTACGTCATTCACAGACGCGTAATGTATGTACATAAGCGCTGTACATAATAGAGAGCAAGCCTATCAGAGGCCAGACTATTGTCCAATCAGCTACTGGGATAGTATATAAGGCTATGTACTGAGTTCTTAGAAGTACATAATGCGGTTCTTAGAAGTAAATAGTACAGAAAAACCGTTAAGAATAATCTGGGTTTCTATTGGTTGATTGCAACGGAGAAAATCACGCCACTATTGATGACCAATGGTGTGCTTGCCGTATGCGGGGGGTCGGGAGGTGAACGTCAGCCGGCCTCAACAGGATTAGGAAATAGACTAGAGGAAAAGGGACTCTCTCCCACGACTTGCGACCGGCTGAAAAAGTACTTAAGCTGCACTTTCCTTGAGGACGACGTTCTCTCTCTGCAGTTCGACTCGAAGCGTCACTGCGACAGTTTGTCTTGGCACCCTACGCTCCTGGAGCGGCCCTAGATTTCCAGATTTCCTAAGTTATCTAACGTATTAGAGTCAGTGAAGTATTGTAAAGTAACTGTGAACTATTTGTGAGTTAGCGTCACGCGTATGTACGTAAAGGACTCGATTATGTGAAAGTATTTACACGTGTTATGTGAAGTCTGTATTTTTATACGTGTTAAATAAATTGGCTGAGGCCTTTCAAGCGTGACCATTGTGTTGTGTAATTATTTACATCCTCTGCCCCCTACAGAGGAACTTTGGTCCTTCGAGAGCCGGATATTGGTCCTTTGGTAAGGAATATCGAGCGGCTTATTGTGCGTCTTTGGGGAGACGTGAAGAAATACAGTTGGGTGTCGAAGATTGAAGAAGGGAACGCTTCAAGCTCGAACAGGAACGCTGCAAGTAAGAATAGGAACGCGGCAAGTTACGTTTCGAAGAAACCTATTTTCAAGAAAGAAGAGGAAAGCTTTCAAGAAAGAAAAGGAATACTTCAAGTGGGAAAAGGAACGCAGCAAGTCACGTTACGAAGAATACCTATTCTGAAGAGGGAAAAGGAACACAGGAACGCAGCAAGTCCGACCCAGTAGGTGCTTAGGATTGTCGCCACGTCGGGAACTTCGAGCCGCCAGCGTCGTGTCAAGCCGTCGTGTCAAGTCATCGTGTCAAGCCGTCGTGTCGAGCTGCAGAGAGGGATCCACGGGTCCTTTACGCCGTCGCGTCAAGAACCTTTTAAGCGGGTGGACCGCGGCTCAGGTACGTGCCACCTAACGGTGTCAAAGGTGCGTGCCTGAGTTAACGCCGTTTCAAGGCGGTGCGACATATTGTGCGGTGTCGCCAACCAAACGTGGTTGAACAGCACTACTGCGCCTGTAAGGCTGCGCACGTTGCGAGGGCCGGACTGTAGGCACTGCCGAGGCAACCGGTCGTTCCCACCGGTTGCTGAGCACCTCGTACCGCGTGTAGCTCTCTGCAGGGTAGTCCCCACCTTTCCATTTCCTGCACATTTTCCATCCCTGCCGGAGCATATCCCTCTCATAGGGCCCTCCGGTAGGTCTGATAGGGCCGCTAGGGCATTGATAGAGCTAGGGTGCCAAACGAGGAGGAAGGATGCCGACTACAAGAAGCCAGAAGAACGAAGATACGCAAGCCCGCGTGTTTGAAGAACCCCCCGCGTCACCGTCGTCCCGCGCGACAATATTATCACGCGCTAACCCCCGCGTTACGATTCCCGCGTCTGTACCAGTTCCTGCAACAGTGCCTACGAACGCGCCGACAGCCGAGAACATTACGATGGATGCTATAACGTCAACCGCCGCCGCGACCGCCATCCCAGCGCCCGCGCCCGCCGTTGATAGGATAAATAGTAGGTCGCCCGTCCAATCCGTACGATCGCGCCAATCCACCGCTAGTGCTGTACTGCGCATTAGGCAAGCAGAATTACATGCTGAGGAGCGCCTCGCCGCGATACGCCGCCAGGAGTTGCAACTCGAAGCCGAGCTGGTTAAGAAGAGATTAGCGATAGATGTAGCTACCATTCGCGAGGAAACAGATCGAGATAGTGATATAGCCCAGGACGTCGCGGACACCGATAATCGAATCGATAATTGGCTGCAATGCGCGCAGCCTACGGGGGACGAGGAATTACCATCGCTGACTCCGCCGGATCAAACGTCGTCAGCGATACGCGCACCCGCCCCGGTTCACATACGGGGGGAGGTAGCCGAGCGCACCCGGGGTAGGCAGGAATTTACGAGGCCGCGTACGCCACAGTATGAGGAGCGAGAACGCGCGTACTTTCCGAGAGAGGAGCCGCCCCGCGTAGAGAATAAGGAGCCCCGCGAACCTAGGTTCCGATCACCGCCTAGGTCGCGACATAAATCTCGATCTCGATCCCGAGATATCGATAAGCTAGCCGACGCGTTAAATAGGATGACACGTTATCGACCGCCGCCGCGTCAAGCGATAGAGTTGCCCATTTTCACGGGAGCGCCGCACGAGTGGTTGCTGTTCAAGTCAGCAATGCGAGACTCGACACGAGAGTATGGATTCTCACGAGGAGAGAACTTAGCGCGCCTACGCAACAGCCTGAAAGGTGAAGCGAGAGAGACCGTGTCCGCGCTACTTTGCACCGCTGCTGACCCCGCCGTGATAATGCATACACTCGAACAGTGTTACGGACGTCCCGAGATTATAATCGACAAGTCACTCGACGATTTAAGAAAATTACCGCGACTCGGTACGACGGCCGCTGAACTCAACGCGTTCGCGATAAAGCTGCAGAACATCGTCAGCGTGCTATCGTGTCTGGATGATAGGGGGTACCTACAAAACCCAATGCTGTCCAGACACGTGGTAGAGAAGCTCAGCCCACACATGCGCGCGCGTTGGTGTGATTACGCCCAAGAGCATGGTAGTCGCGTGGAAGCGGAGATCGTTACGCTGTCGCGCTACCTAATGAGGGAAGCTGATCGGGCCGTAAGATACGCGTACTCGTCGACCGTGACTACGACTTCAAAGGAAGCGACGCGTCAGCAAGCTCCCGCCAGAGCACAAGCGGTCATTAGGAGGAACAAAGCGCGCGTACCCGCAACGTACGCCGCCGCCGAGCGACCTGGCGAGGACGAGAGAGAGAGGGCTAAGAAGACGTGCTTGTGCTGTGGCGAGGGACATGCCACGCCAAGCTGCAAGAAACTTGGTGACATGACGGTCCAACAAAGATGGGAATGGGCCAAGGAAACTGGAGCATGTTTCAAATGTCTGGCGAGTAAACATCGTCGATTCAAGTGTACCGCGAGGAGGTGCGGAGAGCAGGAATGTCGTAGATCGCACCATAGGCTACTCCACACCGCCGACCGAACGTCGGACGCGGCTAGCGCCTCCACCGACTGTGGGACCAGGAGCGTGAGGGAAGAATCGGCGACCACCGCATCTGCCCATGCCGGCAGCGAGATAAGCGCGGTGTTACTCAAAGTGTGCCCAGTAACGTTGCGGGGGCCGAACGGCAAGGAAATAGAGACGCATGCGTTACTGGACGAGGGCTCCACTATTACGCTACTCGACGAAGAGATAGCTAACGAAATGGGCGCAAAAGGAATTAAGCGAGCGTTACGCGTCCACGGGATTACGGCCACGCGACAAGAGAACGACAGTCGTTGCGTGGAAATAGGAATCAAGGGAAAACGCTCAGAGTGTTTTAACATACACGCGCGTACTGTTAAACGCTTGAATATAATTAGTCAGACCGTGAAAGCGAGCTATCTACGCTGCGAGCACATGAAACGTATACCTGCACGTGACGTGTGTTACGAGAATGCGAAGCCACGCCTATTGATAGGCGCCGATAATTGGCATTTGATAGTGTCGCGAACTTTGCTCACGGGACGGCAGAACGAGCCAGCCGCTTCACTTACGCAGCTAGGATGGGTGGTACACGGAACGGTACCACGGCGCGTAACTGAATTCGAGGCGAGTAGCGGGACAGCATTGCACGTGCACCCACAGGAAATATCCAAGGATTGCGAAGAGTTAAAGGACCTCACCACATCGCATATCTCGATCGACGCTCAGGGGACAGTTTACCAGCCGAGAACAGTGCTGGCAGACGAACGGGCGCAGGATATTTTCACGAAGACTGCTCGGCTGGTCAACGATCGCCATGAGGTAGGATTGCCGTGGCGGAGTGATGAGCCACACCTACCACCGAGTCACGATATGACTTTTCGTAGACTCGACACCATTGAAAGGAAAATGGATAAGTCAGCTGACTTCAAAAAAGCACACGTGTCACAGGTCAATGACCTCAAGGAGGAAGGGTACACGAACAAAGTAGCCGATGACGCAACTCGGCCCGAAATGATACAACTGGAAAGCGACAGCAGATGGTCCACTGGTCCCCTCTTCCTGGGCGGACCAGAACACATCTGGCCAACGGAGATCGCGCAGGGAGAGGGGGGTGATGAGATCGTCGCGCACATAGCGCACATCACCAGCCTCGTCGACACGACTCGTTTCTCGTCATACGAACGATTACTACGAACGACTGCGTATGTCCTGCTGTTCGTCGACAAATGCCGCAAACGCGCTACCCGGTTGACGTTGCGTCACAAGCAGGAGGCCGAGCTGCTACTGATAAGGGAGGCTCAGAGGGAGTGTTTTCCAGCGGAAATAGCGCGACTCGCTGTAGGTAGGAGAGTAGACAGGACCAGTCGACTCTACCGATTGGACCCGATTTTTCAAGACGACGTCATTCGTTTAAACGGTCGCATAAATGCCGCGAACGTTTCTCAAGATAGGAAGTGCCCACCCATCTTGGAAGGCAAACATCCGATGACGTCACTATATTTACGTCAGATTCACGAACGGGATCATCACGCGGGACGTGAATATATAGTGAACAAAGCGAGGGAACGCTTTTGGATTTTAAAGGTTCGACCGACAGTGCGCGCACTGATAAGAGATTGCGTGACATGTAAGCGACGAAGGAAGCCGCCAATACGGCCCGTCAAAGGGAATTTACCTATTGAACGATTGGACACCCACCTGCGGTCGTTCACCCGTTGCGGAGTAGACTGTTTCGGCCCAATGACAGTCACAATAGGAAGACGGCATGAAAAACGATGGGGTATGTTGTTCACCTGTCTTGTCACGCGAGCAATACATATAGAGTTGTTGCCAAGTTTGAACATCGATTCAGCTATATTAGCGCTAAGAAGAATGGCGGCTAGGCGCGGATGGCCTAAAACTATGATGTCCGATAACGGGACTAATTTTCGAGGAGCCGACGTTGAAATCCAACAGGCATATAAGCAGTGGGCGAATGACCTCAATGAATTCGCAATTAAGCAAGATATGGAATGGCGGTTCATTGACCCCGGGGCCCCAAATCAGGGCGGCGCATGGGAACGACTAATAAGAAGTGTAAAGTCGGCGGTATCGGCCGTGTTGAAGGAACGCGCACCAAAGGAGGAGGTACTTTCCACGTTGCTAATCGAGATCGAGCACACCGTCAATTCGCGACCCCTCACACACGTAAGTGTTGAACCTGGCGACGAGGAGGCGCTCACGCCGAACCACTTCTTATTAGGCTCGGCTACTGGACTACCAACTACAGGGCAGTGCGACGTCGCCGATCGAAAGACATGGCGCGCAACACAGGCGCTAGCGGACAAGTTCTGGACTCGTTGGATAAACGAATACCTACCAACGTTGACACCGCGCGGCGACGTCCGAGATTCACGCACGCAACTCGCACCGGGGAATATAGTAGTCATTGCGGATGGTCAACTGCCGCGAAATGTATGGCCATATGGGAAGATAGTGCGCACCATACAAGGACCTGATGGTGTCATACGCAGCGCTGAGGTACAGACGCGTGGAGGCGTTTTCAGACGCCCAGTTAGAAGGCTCGTTGTCCTGGCCGATGGAAGTTAGGCTCGCGTTGCTACGCCGGGGGGAGGCTGTTACGGACACGAGCATGTAATTTAGAATCACTAAATATAATTAACATTACGTCATTCACAGACGCGTAATGTATGTACATAAGCGCTGTACATAATAGAGAGCAAGCCTATCAGAGGCCAGACTATTGTCCAATCAGCTACTGGGATAGTATATAAGGCTATGTACTGAGTTCTTAGAAGTACATAATGCGGTTCTTAGAAGTAAATAGTACAGAAAAACCGTTAAGAATAATCTGGGTTTCTATTGGTTGATTGCAACGGAGAAAATCACGCCACTATTGATGACCAATGGTGTGCTTGCCGTATGCGGGGGGTCGGGAGGTGAACGTCAGCCGGCCTCAACAGGATTAGGAAATAGACTAGAGGAAAAGGGACTCTCTCCCACGACTTGCGACCGGCTGAAAAAGTACTTAAGCTGCACTTTCCTTGAGGACGACGTTCTCTCTCTGCAGTTCGACTCGAAGCGTCACTGCGACAGTTTGTCTTGGCACCCTACGCTCCTGGAGCGGCCCTAGATTTCCAGATTTCCTAAGTTATCTAACGTATTAGAGTCAGTGAAGTATTGTAAAGTAACTGTGAACTATTTGTGAGTTAGCGTCACGCGTATGTACGTAAAGGACTCGATTATGTGAAAGTATTTACACGTGTTATGTGAAGTCTGTATTTTTATACGTGTTAAATAAATTGGCTGAGGCCTTTCAAGCGTGACCATTGTGTTGTGTAATTATTTACATCCTCTGCCCCCTACAGTCAGGAACAGATTAAAGATTTGACATAGTTCGTTAAGCTGCGAGCAAAAATATAGTCTTTCATTAATTTGAATTCGCTATGTAGAGAAAATAAAAATTCATGATCGACTTTACGTTCAAGTTCAATGTCAGGAGCAGCGCGAGCAGTTGAAATACAAAGCGAATTCTCCGCCCAGTTCATCACTCAATGCCAGTTTCAAGATACGACTATTAAGACAACAATCTTACGTGGCAAGTTTAAACATAGTTCAACTGAAGGTTCAACTTTACTTTTTACTTGAGATTGTACGAAGTTGGTTACAATAATAATGTAAACAAAATGTAAAAATAAAATCGATGCAGATTTTTATTTGTATATTCATTCCAACAAGGCATGAAGAAAAATGCCGGTCCATAAATTCAGATTTAAACCCCAAAGCACATAATACGATGCCAAACAAAATACCACATTACTCAAACGCGAAAGTAACAGATATGTGATATAAATTATCACTCAAACATCACAAAGGTATTCTCACAATGAAAACAAATTGATTAACGGCCATTTAGCCTTGCTCTTTGTAATATACTTAAAAACTTCCGCGTAGACGAGGCTTTTGAAGCGTACATCAAATTCTCGAAAGTTATCCGTGGGATAAAGGCATTCTCGTCACGAAACCGCCAAACCGCTTGACTCATCCAGGGATCTAAAGCTCCACGATAAATTTGAATTCTTAAGACGACATTTTCTGGAAAATGAAGGAAGTACCAAACTACTCACATAGGGGTAGGAGCTTAACTGTTTTCGCATAGATCATCCGGGAAGGCACTGTAAAGGTAAACCAAGGATTTAGTGGGGAGGTGTCTCCTGTCTGTCACGGATCCAGGTAATCCCTAAATCTAGGTAGGTGAACTAATACCTGAAATTGAGACTACGGGGACGGGTACTATTGAGATTTTTAGAGTGAAGTTTACAAGCTTCGTTGAAATGAATAAAGTATAATTATTCTAAACAATATAAAGTATCTAAACTTTTTGTATTTTTTGAGAAACAGTGAAGTATGTCAAGTAAGTAGTGAGCCACGTTTCAGTGTTGTGTCTTATTTACTTAAACCCTCCTCGGATATGTTTTTGGTCCAGAATGTAAAATTCAGAAAATAAACAAATGAAAAAAAAGTAAGATATTTATACAAAGACTGAGAGTTAACCTGTTATGTATCAATGTTTGTGAAGCCATAACTGTTATTTTAGTAGTCTGTCACTGGTCGTTTGAGTTACAATGAAATTAATACAGGAAATATCGTAAGCTGCCAAAGAGCTTCTACTGTGGTTTTATTAACAAATAACTTCTGTCAGTGGCTTCACACGCGTGGAATTAGTACTTTCCCTCATTTTAAATTTTAGGCTATATGCTATTCTCATGTGTAAACTATGTATGTTATTTGTTTTAATTTGTAAATTTTATATTATTGTTTTGATTTCTTCAATTTGTATGGGTACTTTATAGTTTGAGGTTATTATTCTTTTATTAAATGTACATTTTTTGTTTGTAAATTTCTTCTGTACAATGCCTTGGATCTCCTCCGTAATGTTATAAAAGTACATGTAAATAAACCAATTTGTTTTAAAATAAACAATTGTAAAACATCACCAAAATCTTTTTAGTTTTTTTTTTTTGCACGAAAGAAAATCAAATATACGCACACTCATACTTACATACAAAATTTCACCTTTATAATATTTTATTAGAGTGATACAAAAAGTAGTAAAACTTGAAATGAGTATAAAGAATGTCTTATATGTATAGAACTTAGATTTTATCGAAACAGTATGTGTAAGGTTAAATCCCATAAAACAAGATAGTGATATTAGCCTTAAATATTGAAATGGTTGTGGCTACGTCTTAAAATGTAATAATAATTTGTATACCACATCATCGCTTATAATCCGGTAAAAAGTATTTAAACGCAAGCCTACGTCCTACAAAAAAAATACGTGATTAATGGTAAAGCCAATTAAATTTGAGTAGGTATAAATATGTACGGCATCATAGCACAAAATATGAACAATAACACGTACGATGGTCTCGTTGAAATTTCAAATGTAGCGGCATTTAACAATAACTTAATAAAAATACCTCAGAGTAATATTGATTGTTCTATTTATTCAGTACAATAGATTTGTTACCAGTTTATACGTAAGAAATCGACTCACGTTTACCCAATCACGCTTTAATAAAACGGTGTAGCAAGAATTTTAAGTCCGTAACAGTAAAGCTCAAGCCAGCCTTGGGAAATGGGAAGACATGTCCAATAGTAATTTTGAATTTTTGTTCGTTCAATCTCTTTCGTTTTATGTTCGATTTGACCTTCTTCAATATAAAAAGTTCATATATTATATTTGATAACACTTCCGCCGTTTCATTCATAATTTTTAACTGGTCGGTGATATATTGAATATCAATAATTTAGTGATATACCGTTTTCACGAGTGTGTTGCTTTTTATTATTTATGGTATAGGTAGGGCGGCTTATAAATTTGATTTAAAATCGATAAATCTAAAGTTACTGTATAAGAATCTTTAGAGTGAAAGTCCTCTTCAATGAGTTGAAACTTTATATTAACATTTTGTATTAAATTAATAAAACTCTTGTTTCGAACTATAATATCGACAAGAATAATTTTCTTTTCAAAATATTGCTTGTTTAACATCTAATGATGGTTTCCTTGCTTCCATTTTTCTGTTTGCACGTGTCACCTACTTACTGTAGGCGTAAATCATTAGTAAAGCTTTTATCGGAACTGCGCGGGCGCTAGTAAACCGTTAAATTTTAAACAAGGTGTTGATTTTACGTATGATACTGTTTTAAATCGATTTTTATTCAGAAAAGTGTAGTATGGGAGTGGGCTTAATAGATGGTTATATTTGGCTTCGTGATCATGATATACTGTTATGTTTAGTCTTACAGGATTGGATTGAGAATATTGTAATAAAATTATAATAGAATAAAGGTTGATATTTTATTTTAAAGCAGTGCTGATTATATTTCTAGTTACATATCCTCTTCAATATTTTAATGCACCATACCAATTATAAAGGGGGGGGGGGGGGGTTGTGAGTGTTTATGTTTGTCACTTTTTTATGCCCGAACAAATTCTGATGATATTTGGTACACGGGTAGCCCATGTCCTTAAATAACACATGGGATATTTGTTATCCTGGGAATATGTTATCTTGGGGTAATTTTCTATTATAACACGGACAAAGCCGCTATCAGCAGCTAGTTCCATATATATTGGAGTGTTGTATCAACATCTAATCTTCAACAATTAGAATTCCCTTTGATACGCGCATTTTTGCCTAGATATTTTCGAGTTTTATCTACGATAAAATTTATTCAGCCTTGTTAATTCTAAACTTCATTTATGACTCTAAAGAACATCACAGACACGACTTTGTAGCGATGTCAGCTCCACAGACTTTGTAGTTGACGTGACATGACATTTCTGTCAACCATTTTATGGCTAGTTAACCAAAGTATCCTACTCAGAAGTGAAATTGCTGCAACATTTCATTTATTCTAACACCGTACTTAAAGTCATCGTCTGGCTATGCGCAGGCGCAACTTATGCAGCATGTGTCATGCGCACTGATTTGTATGAGACTGTTATAGTTTAGTTATGACAGTGTGCAGCTTTTTATGAATTTTAAATGTGGGGGGGGGGGGGGGATTGTGAGCTCGTGGTTATGTCCTTTTGAAGGACGTTATGATAAGTCAATGTAGAATAAACAATAGTCTAGAATTAGTTTTTATTTTTGTTTATGATTTTCAAAGAAGTTTTATTTACTTTTCTTTGCTGGTCGTTTATGGACTTGGTTATCAGACGGTTGTTGATATTTTTAGTGTTATAAATTTACTTAAGAGTGTTAATTTCCAATTACGCGTTATTTAGCTTAAAAACTATAATGATCAAACCTAAATAGCGCCTTTTTCAAAATCACAGTTTTTGAGCCAAATAGCGCGTAAGGGGGAGTTAACACTATTAATATTTTAAAAAACTTTTTCTCGCTATTAATCCATTGATGTTTATAACTTTAATTTATCCTGACAATCTGAATTTAACAATTACTATGGTTATAAAAATTGTTTAGATCATAAAACTTCAAACTTAATCAGACTTATCCAATGACATAAGGAATAATCCAATGACTACCCCCACTATAGGACGGAGCAGAAGGTCGTATCAGAATTTTACTAACTAAAACCACACCTATGTCCCTTCTTTACCCTTGCGTTCCAGGAGCACGGGTTTCCCTTGCGGAGGTCAATCCATGACCCCAGTAGGCTTCGACCCTGCTGGGCCCTCACGGAATCAGGCTTCCAGTTACTGTGCTTTTTATAATAATTCAAAAAGTACCAACAAAGGAACTAGCAAGTACCTTTTAATAAAACATAATCTAGTTAATAACTATTATATAAAGAGAAAATTGGAAATAGGAGCATTGATTCATACCGGGAGACGTTGTTTCCCGTCCGTGACGCGTCCCCGTTTCCTCATACGAGTTCCACAAAGTATTCATAAGAACGTGACGTAATTATGAAGAGTTAAATATACCGTGAAATCATCTATTAATTGTCTGGGTTATTGTGGAAACTGACAGCAGAGCCAATATTAGAAGAACCATCTTTGTTTTTTTAGTTTAAAATTAATTTTAAATGACATTCTTAGAAACTGATGAAGAACACACGAATACGAGACAAAATAGAGCCCAAATTATATTTAAAAAATTCCAGGCCATTCCAATCCATAATGCAGATGTTAACACTGTCCGGATCAAATAAAATAATAAAATAAAGGAAACCAACTTAGTCGCTTTAGGTACTACCTAATGTGGTGATGGTAAGCTCACCTGACTAGGTTGTATCTGCGACTTTGATTAGAATGGTCGCAAAAACATTTGCACCATGAAAGGCCTTTGAAAGGCCAACGCTAACGCTGTGTCGTGGCTGATTTATTGGTTGCAAGTCGTACAAAATAAGTAGAATCATCTACATAATAAAAAAAAACCAGTCAAGTGTGAGTTGGATTTGCGCGTCGAGGGTTCCGTACAAACTTACTTTTATAAATAGTTCCATTCCCAAATTAAATCTCGATGATTTTTCCAAAAAACAAAAAAAAATACTATTTTTTGAGGTTGTTATTTACTGTTTTTAGATTTTTTCTTTTATTTGTGCTATAAGACCTTACTTTGTGTCTTTCAGGATTCTAGTTCAACCGGAAGTACTCTACAGGTTTTGATTCGTGCTGGTGTTAAAATATGCGCCATTATCGGACTATAAACGGATTTATCCTTAGATTACGTTAACTTAGAAGTTTCGATTTTTTAGCAACTATTATAGTTACTTTTGAAACTTGAGCATTATCTGAGTAATATTTTCCAGATATGAGGCTGGAAGGTAACCCTTCACGCGTTTCTGAGAAAAAAGATCTTGATAGACGAACAGAAGGACAACAAAATAATCTTATAGGGGTTCCGTTTTTGCTGACTTAGGTACGTAAGCCCTAAAAAGAAATAATAATAAGAAAGAATCAACATCACTATAGTCACTGTCGCTATAGCACTTAAGAAAGCTATAGAATAGATAATAGACGAAACAACATCTATTAATGTCGTCCTACTGAAAATCAATCTAAACATTGCACCGAGCGCGGCTATTATTGTCACTCCCGGTATCACATCGGTCACCAGCACATTGCCCTCATTCATAATTAGGTAACGTGTTTAAGATGCGTTTCACTAGTTCCGATAAGCAGCTGAGTTGATACTGTAAAACCCAGTTTTACTTTATCAGCTGTCCCTAAACTATGCAGTTGATATATTGTCACTTAATTAGGTGCATCAAATGCGACAAGAGAACGTTAATTTCACACTTTAATTTATAAGGGCTCCCTAATTAGTAGGGGACTAATAAAACGTGTTATTTATTTCTGTTTCTTAACCTGTTTTGTTAGGTCTTTTTTGGAGAGAAGTTCATCTAAAACATGTTGAATCATATTCATATATTTGGCTTTTAACAAAATATATGTACATAAACGACTTAAATATTAACGAACTCCAAGTTTTTACAAAATATGTAAAAAATCAAATTCCACGTTGTATGTTAATGTTAATTGTTTGCGTAAAGAACAGGACTGTTCTCTGGTTACACAAAGATAAGTGAAGAGTTATAAGTATAAATATCAATCATTATAAGCTTATTATTCAATAAAACTTTCCTGATTACAATAACTTATCTCATTACATGATTCTTTATCATGAACATGCTAAAACAATTTATTTAATACTTTTTTCTCTTCAACACTGACAGATTTACGCTTAACGCGATACTTATAATTAATGGTATTTCAAAATTTACTGACTGTTAACCAATTGTAAATTTTACTAACCCGATTATTTACATGTCTAAACCGTTAAATGTGGAATTCGACACCGTTAAGATAACATATTAAAAGACAGTGGGTGCCCATAAAACACTGATAATTTCTGTAGGAAGCAAAACACGTATTTCACAGTATAATACGATCAATTAGACACGGTAATAAATTAATATATCCGATATATTGGCGCGACGCAATGTAAACGGCCGGAGTAATGGCGTTTGCGCAACAAATGCGAGACTTTAGCGAAATGTCAAAGTTTTATGATACATAATACGTAATATTGAAATACTGCCAATCGGGTCAGTTTTCAATTTAGTTAGTGTTAGTGACAAAACAACCAACCATGATTTAGTATTATCTGCTTTGGTAAGTTCTTCTGGAGCGTCAATATTAATTTTCTTGACAATTACTTTATCTTTGTTGGTTGCAACAGATGACTCATCATTTCTTTCAATTACTTTTTTGTTTACTTCTTCGCTACAATTGTCTTCTACATTAATCAAATAAGTTAATTTAACCAAATGTTTTTCTTCTTTGAACAATCGTATCATTTGATTTTTTTCCTTTCTAATTAATATCAGTAAGTAAATCATCTTCCATTGATATAAACGATGGTTAAATCATGAATGATGATAAAACATGGTTCACTAAGGTCACAAGGCCATTGACTGGTTTGTTTATTTTAGTATCGTCTGATTTGCACGTTCTGCATTTGATGTGTGTTGCACTTGAATGTTCATATTTGGAATACTCTTGAGCTTGCATACTTACGAGTATATCTACATATGTAATGATATCAATATTTAGAGGTTCATCTGTGTTAATAATATTTTTGTAGTGATATGAAATAATATCAAAGAAAGTATTACCAGTAACTATAGATTTCTCAAACTATGTGATACAATTTTTGTTTTGAGGTGGTAAATCATTCAATGACTTATTTATTTATATATACTTTATTATACACCAAGATAATAAATGATACATATGACTTCTCCCTCTCTAGAGTGAGGCAGGAAGGTGGGTCACTTTTTATTGACTAAACCACACCTGCCTTCTTGAATAAATTGCTCTTTGCGTTCTAGGCCCACACGTTTTTATTTCAGGAATTCCCCGTGGATAAAATATGATCAAGTAACTAGACATTTTGTAAGAAGAGCACTTGTTTTTTAATAATAATAATAACAATTTTTATTGTACATCAAAACCAATCATAATATGCATTGATTATTTCCTGTGTATATTTCCAATGTGTTCCTCAAACACATAATCACTTATTTGCATTAACATTCTTGGCGAAATAGGAATGGGTAGTCAAGCTTCTTAGGCCAGAGTATAAACAAATTTGACGGATCGACAAACATTGCTTAATGTGCTATGACTATGCGATCGCATCAAATCTCATGCGCATTCTCGTAGTATCTCATAGTTGAAATTCCTATTACATTTTGTAGTTTACATATCTAGCTGATAGATGAGTCACTAGATCAATAAAATCGTGAGAGATTTTTTAATGTATTTTTAAAGGTTAATTTTGAATATTTTTATCACTATGATTTATATCTGTTTCGAATTTGATTGTTGAAATATTAGCAGTAAGATTAGATAACCTTTAGTTATAGACAAGAAGTAGTCCTAAGAGACAAATTTTCAGCATAGTATAATAGCGTCAAATTTTTTCAGGGTTTCGTACCTCAAAAGGAAAAAACCGAACCCTTATAGGATCACTTTGTTGTCCGTCTGTCTGTCAGTCAAGACCCTTTATCTCGGAAACAAGTGGAAGTATCGAGTTGAAATTAAAACCATATACACAAGTTTGCAGTCCCTTGAAGCTGTGAAAAAATCAAACTTCTGAGTTAACGAAAAAAAAAGATACGGCTGTTTATGTCGCAAAAAAACGTATAGTTTGACACTCTCAAGGCAAGGGAATCAAAAATCATAGGGTACTTCCCGTTGACCTAGAATCGTGAAATTTAGCATGTGGCAAGGTCTCATAGCACAAGTATAGGAAAAAATCTGAAAAGTGTAAATTTGAAGTTACGTCACAGAAAAAATCTTCAAGATTCGGGTTTTTTTTTTTCATTTACTAAGCCGTTATCCCTACAGGTGTTAAATCAAATAAACTATAAATGATAAAGGGGAATTTAATATTTTGTATCTAAATGCAAACAGGAAGATATACCAACGGGAGTTATTTCGAAATATGCTGGGGCCGTAGCACGCTAAGCTTGGCGTGACGTTTTACGGTAAAGCGTTTACACGCGTTGTCACGCTATTAGCACAGAGCTTAAACGCTTTGACACACCTCTAAAAATGTAAGCTACAATATTGGGAGTAGAGTTAAATTAAACTAAGAACTAATGTGTATAATATAAAATTAATAGAGTAGAAAAGAATAATGATAATGATGTCAAAAAAGTATATTCAATTTTACTCTACTCTACTCTAATGTGGTCCACCATTAGAGTAGAGTAGAGTAAAATTGAATATACTTTTTTGGCATCATTATCATTTTAGCCGAAAGACGTCCACTGTTGGACATAGTATTGCCATAATAACTGGTCCTGTACGTCTCACACGCATCGAATTTTTGCGTCCGTCACCAGGTCATCGGTCAATTTTTTTGAATACCAAAATAGTTACACAATCTTTACACAAACTTATATAAATCATAATATAGGTTTTTTTTTATTCTTGATAGGTTCGCGCTTGACCGCTATCTCACCTGATGGAAAGCGACGATGCAGTCGACGATGGAGCACGCTTACCTAAAAGTAACATATTCACTCTTGACTTAAAGATTCCCGGGTTGTAGCCATCAGGAAACACAGACTCCGGCAAGGAATTCCACTCCTTAGCTGTACGCACAATGAATGTGTTCCCAAAACGTTTCGTGCATAGAAATATCGTGCGTATGGGCGGGATGTCCACATAAGTCTAGTGTTGGTAATATTATTTTCTTTCAGATACTATAAACGGGGTTTGTGCGCTTAATTTTGTGCGTTCACGTTTGATTCTACAATTCATACTTATCTATCAATCATCTCAGTGGCCTTCCCTGGTTTTATTTCCATTTATCACCATTTTTTTATCCATCGTTTTTTTTTTTAATTTATTTTTCTTCTTACAGCACAAAAACATTCCTATACAGGGACACACACACACAGGGGCACTTTTGTTTATATTTTTATCTGATGACATTAAAATACTTCCATCGCATTAAAAGTTAGACAATTTCCTTTAACTACTTATGACTAAACTTGACTAATCTAATCGATAAACTAGTATCGTCTTCAAGGTATCCAATACCGACTACCGGTAAGGTTATTAGTGGTTGAATAAGTCACTCCCTTAGGAGCCACTAAGTCGAGTATCGATTTCACGAAGAAGCCGCTCGGGGCTTGTTTAGCCACGCCAAACTTACTTGTTTGTTGTACGGGCCATTTTTGTAGATACCATTTTCAGTAAACTGTGGTTGCGTTAGTGAGAATTCTGTTTAACAGTGAACTGTCTTGTATTTTTTTTATAATACATTCTAGAGAACATATGACACAACTTCACTACAAAAAAGACTCATTTCATCTAATATAAGCAGCACCGTTGTGCTCTTCTTCTATTTGTTCTTTTCATTTTTGAGTGGTTTGTATACATAAACAAATAAATAAATAATGCAAGGATAGTTTTGAAATCCGTAGCGTATGATATGCCCAGTTTAGTTGCCATGCCAACCTGTATTGGATAATCTAAATTAATATACCAGAATTTACCATGTAGTGTTTTTTTTTTTTTTTTTTTCGGTGGGAAAATCATCTTATGACATCCCCCGCCCTTGGGCGGGGCGGGAGATAGTGTCAGACTTTTACTGACTAAAAACCCACTCCTGTTCCTTCGTTGCCTTTCACACCAGGGCCGAGTCTTCCTTTCAGAATCAGACCCTTGGCCCCAGTAGGCTTCGACCCTGCTAGGCCCCTACAGTTGCTGACATCTCCTTGAGGCGCGCGTGGAACAGCACGCGCCGTCGACGACTTGGGCTCGGTCCGGACGGTCGGACGGCGAGCCACCCATTGCTCGCCGTCCGCAAGCCTGCGCCTACGATGGCCGGAAATCGGGATCGGAATCCCGGCGGCGATTGGGGCGTGAGGACCGGTGCCTCACGCGATCGGCCGCCTCCTTTGCTAGCATTACTAAGCTGCTTCGCAGAAGGAGGCAACCGCCTGCCACTCCTCCTCGCTTCGGACCATGACCTGTACCAAGGCCCGGCGCGAGAGATCGCCGCCGCCGATCGCCCCCACGAGGACACGGCGTTGCTCTGCCCAAGCCGGGCACACCTCCACCGTGTGCTCCACCGTGTCCTCCGGGTGGTCCGCACAATGGTGGCACCCGGGCGTTTCTTCCGCACGAATCCGGTGCAGGAACCTCCCGAACTTACCATGTCCGGTGAGGACCTGCGTCATGCGGTAGGTAAGGACGCCGTGTTGCCTTTCCAGCCACTCCTCAAAGAGGGGAATTACCGCCATAATTATGGCGTGCCCAGCACTGGGTTGCGATAGTCGCTGTCGCCATTCCACCATGAGACCCCGCCGCGCCGGAGCTCTGTCCGCCATGCCGCAACTTGTCGTGGCAGCGGAGTTTCGCCCCGACGTTGCATCTCCACGTACCATGTAGTGTCAATGCATCTTTTGTAGTACGAAGTAAGTACCTACTTCATCAAAACTCTTATTGAGAGATAATTCTGATATCGTGAAAAAAAACTCAGATGTTCATTTGAATAACCAGAATTAGGCACTAGTTGGCTGATATTCATGCTGAACTGGACCTATTTCGGCACAGAATTGATTTACATTATATTTAATTATTTCAATACTGATTTTTATTTCTTTATTCTATTTCACTACTTATTTTTGTCCTTTAGCAGATAAGACGTCAGAGAGACGTATGCGCTGGTTCGGACATGTCATGAAAAGGGACGAAGGGTACCCAGTAAAGAAGGCCTTAGCTATCCCGGAAAGGAGAAAAGGCAGAGGGCGCCTCTAGCTACGTGGTGGACAACCATATCCAAAGATCTGGAACGAGCTTAGCTGGATGAACAGACAACCCAGGATAGACTATCCTGGCACCTAAAAACGAGGAGAGCCGACCCCGAATGAAGGGATAAGGCAAGGAAGAAGATGAAGAAGAAGATTTTTGTCCTTTTTCATGTTTACACACATAAACACAAGTATTTTCTTTCATTTTTATGCTATGCGATCGTGAAACTACTGATAGTTGATCTTTAAATCGTGGTCTATGTTTATAAGGGTAGGTACTTTTACCCCCTGAAAGAATTAATATTCAAATTCACCTCTATGGATTTTTGTTACACTTTTTGGCTTATTAGGGTTCCATACCTCAAAAGGAAAAAACGGAACCCTTATAGGATCACTTTGTTGTCCGTCCGTCTGTCTGTCTGTCAAGACCCTTTATCTCAAGAACACGTAAGGGTATCGAGTTGAAATTAAAATCATATACTCAAGTCTGCGGTCCCTTGTAGCTGTGAAAAAATCAAACCTCTGAGTTAATGAAAAAAAATAGATAAGGCCGTTTATGTCACAAAAAAAGTGTATTTCGAAACTTTTAAGGGAATCAAAATTCATAGGGTAATTCCTGTTGACCTAGAATCCTGAAATTTGCCATGAAGCAAGGTCTCATAAGACAAGTATAAAATAAAATCTGAAAACAGTAAATTTGTACTTACGTCACAATATAAAAAACTTTAATTCGCGATTCGGAAAAATCTTGGAACTGTTTTCATAGATAAGTTTGTACGGAACCCTCAGTGCGCAGTCCGACTCGCACTTGCCCAGTTTCTTTTATTATTTTACAATGCTTATTATAGTAAAAGGTGTCGCCTAGCCCAGATGGTGTTGAGCAAGGTCACTTACACGCTGTTAGTTCTTAGAATTCAATTTATATACTCACGAGTCCAGACGACACTCGAGCGCAACATGATTCGAATAAATCACGCACGCGCGAAACCCATATCAATTACTGCCACAACGATTGAGAGATTTTTGCACGTAATTGATACCCAATTTAGAATAATTTGAAGGACCTCCCACATAATCAATCTCAATCTACAATGTAAAAAGAAAAGTCCTATACCCTTTTTGTGAGATTGAAAAATTTTCAAATAATTTCTCGCGCTCCGGGTGATGCGGGAGGGAGTGTCAGGCTTTTACTGACTACACCCTACCCACCCTTGATATTTTAATTGTGACTTTTATAAACAATACTGCAACCCCGTCAGGTGTATGCTTAATTAAGTATTCTTCACTTCTTTACTAAAATCTAAAATATTAAAGACTAGCGTCTGATGGTGGCTTTATCCACATAAAAAGTTTTTTTGCTATTCTCAGGAAACATACAAATAGGATGTGCAGCATCCTGTATCCTTATTATGATCATGGTCTACTCTTTTGCTGTTTTCATACAAATCTGATTAGTCATTGAAACATGATTGACTTACAAATTCTCAAACAGAAATGGTTCAAAAAAATTGGAAGTGTTTGGCACAGATTCTTAATTTAACAAAAATTAATCAGATACTAAATAGTTGTTGAACATTAACGAAATTTTTATAATTATAAGACTTTCACATCACATTAATTTCTTTATTTATGTACACATCATCATCACACAAATACATAAAATCGAAAAAAAAAGACAAATACAGATAGTATCGTACAAAAAGGTGCTATTTATTTCAAACGAAATTTCTTCTAGTAGACCTGCGACCGGACAGTTGGGTAAGAGACGTAGACTTAGTGTGTATAAACCAACAACACACACCACAACAACAACATAAATAGATACTATACATAAATTAAATTATGATAATACGACTAGCTTTTTGAAGACAAATATATTTTAGCGTCACGGATCTTATCTGGAACTGAGTTTCACAGTCGTACTTCATGAAAAGAGAAGGAATTAAAACAATGGGTTTTATGGCATGGGAAATTGAGATGGTAATCAGGGTTACCAAAGTAAGGAGGGTTGAAATAAAAATTGTACAAGAGACATAATACCAAAGTGTTCCTACGAAGATGGATAGGAAGCCCCTTGATATCCATGCGGAATTGAGTGTATGTTTGTTACTCTATTAAGCTCAAAAGGCTGAACGGAATTGAACGAGACACAGGGGACCATATCCTAGATAATTTTCTGCTTTCACGCAGACGGAGCCGCTATCAGATGGTAGCCTATAATATTAATAGGATAATTTCAAAGAAAAGCTCGCGGTTGCCTCCTTCTGCGAAGCAGTAATGCTAGCAAAGGAGGTGGCCGCACGCGCGAGGCACGCCCTTACGCCCCAGCCGCTGGGATTCCGATCCCGATTTACAGCCACCGTAGGCATGGGCTTGCAGACGGAGAGCAATAGGTAGCTCGCCTTCCGACCGTCCGGTAACCGTCCGGACCAAGCCCAAGTCGTCGACGGCGCGTAGTGTTCCACGCGCGCCTCAAGAAGATGTCAGTAAATCGTAGGGGCCCAGCAGGGTCGAAGCCTACTGGGCCCATGGGGTGAGCGAAAGTGAACCCCGGGGCCCTGAAAAAAAGACAAAGAAGGAACAGGAGTGGGTTTTAGTCAGTAAAAGTCTGACACGCCCTCCCGCTCAGTCCTATGTTGGGAGATGTCATTAGATAATTTCCCATCTAAAAAAAAATATCCTGGATAATTTTCCACTTTTACGCAGACGAAGCCGCTATTAGATGGTAGTTAATAATATTAATAGGATAATTTCAAAGAAAAGCTCTACAAATGACAGTAAACGCCGAAAATTGGTGCTGAACAGCTGAATAGCACTACAAAAGCGGCCATCTTTTTTCGTCACCGACAAACGCCACCACTTCGAAAACAAAAGGAAATAAAGTACTCTATTATTTTAGCACCTACTGCCGCTTTGTGATACGAATAAATAGCTGCCGTGAGAATTATAGCAGGTGAAAAATAATTGGTAGCTACTAGAAGCACTCGCATACACCTTGGCATCTAATATTATGTTACCGTCTAGACTGCAGAAAGTGCATTTTACATTCTGTCTTTTGTTTTTTTTTTCGTTTCTGTGATTTAAGTTTAGAATAGTTAAATGTGATTGGTGAAATCTTTATATTTTCGCCGCGTGCCATTCGGAAATGACTGCAGGGGCGCCGCCATAAATAAAATGGCGGCGGAAATATTACTGTTTGTGATGTCAAACCGAAAAAAAAAGCAGAGCATAGACTATAAAATATTGTTGCATTCAATTTATAGGAAATTTATCCAAGAACGTAAATAATCAAACTTGTTCATACAAAAGTAGTCTCTATGTATTGAAAATAGGGCCTACAATGAAGTGGGAGAGAGCGAACGCCGGCGTTCGCTTGGCTTTCGACCGTATGGCGCGATGACGTCACGCCGCGAACGCCGGCGTTCGCGTGACTTTGAGAAGGTGCATTAATGTTAGCTTCTACTAGTGCCTTAAAAAATAGAATAAACATAATTTTATTGAACGTATTACGAAGTGGGTTTAGATAAAAAGGCAACATTTTCGAACTACAAGCTCCCGTGACGTGAGTCAACTTCATGATAATGTGTTTTCATAGGTTGTTTTCTAAAATTGCTGTATCTTTATATATAATTTTGCTGTACGTGTGTTTGTCACCTAACTCCTCCTAAACGGCTTGTTCGATTTGGGTATAGTAATTTTGTTTGTATATTTGAGTGGATCTGGTTTGATAATATAACTGGACCACTACGTGGCGATGCAAGGGGGTTACTAATTTTTTTTTTTGCCAGCTCTCGGACAGGACAACGCCTGCCAGGACAGCTAGTGGAGAAATATAATTCTGAAAATGCATTCTCGCTCAATAGTCACGTTGTCACGTAGCACCTATTTTCGTACGCCTTAAAACGCACTATGTACCTAAACTATTTTTAACTAATATTGGGATCAAAAAGAAAAAATCATACTGAACACCACACTGCCAACCTACAAAAATACTAAATATAATTCATTTAAATGTAAGTAGTAAACACTCTATATTTACCATAATTTCTTCCACTAGTATATTACGGGCATTACCCGCTGATGGTCTACCCTTGGCTACAGGCTATGCGCTTGCGCATCTAGTTAACTATCCATAAACAACCTAAGCTCTTTGCTGCTTATACTTAATGTAAGGTATAGATAGATTTATTTTTAAAGTTGTATTTTAAATGCTGAAATTTAAGGTATAGTTAATAATAATGCTTTATTAAGTCTCAGAAAATTGGTTTCAACACAGAATACATCGCAACTGGTGTTTTAGCTAGGTTACATAGTAACCTGTGTTAAAGATACCAGTCCCTCTAGCCAAGTTACAACCGTTTCGTTTTGATTCTCTTTTCGTTGATCGCCTCAAGTCGGCCACGCCTCCTATTCCTTTGTTCTGACTACGAGGGATGCCTTTTAAGTTTTGTCGTTTGAAGAAAAAAACACAACTAGAACCTTATAGTACTTTTTATTGTTTTTTAAAGTATTCACCACGTAGCTTAATACACTTTTCCATTCGCTCAAACCAGTTATTATAACATTTATTCCACTCTAAAGTGGGGGTGTTCAAAATGGCTGACTTGAAAGCGTCGACTGCTTCTTCACCGGACTGGAACCTTTGACCACGAAGACTTTTCTTAATTTTAGGAAATGTAAAGAAATCGTTAGGGCTTAGGTCAGGACTGTATGGAGGATGGTCAAGAATTTCTACTTTTTCCTGCTTCAAATACTCAATCGTTTGACGAGCGCTGTGTGAACTTGCGTTGTCGTGGTGCTGGATGATGCGTCGCTTTGAGTTAGATTTTCAAAGTTCGGCGATGACTTGTGGTAAACAAACTGTGGTATACCACTCTGCGTTAACCGTTCTACGATCTTCAAGTGCAATAGTCGCAACATGGCCGGTTTTTCCAACGAACGTGGCCACCATCTTCTTTGAAGTGCTTCGAGAACGAACCACTTTAGTCGGCTTTGGCTCGTCTTGAAAGACCCAGATTGTAGATTGTTGTTTGGAATCAGGATCGTAGGCATAGATCCAAGATTCTTCACCACTGATGATGTCGTAGACGTGATTTGACTCTCCTCGGTTGAACCTTTGCAGAGTTTTCTTACACCATCTGACGCGGGCCGCCTTGTGATCGTCGGAAAGCAGATGCGGTATCAAACGGCAAACTAGCTTTCTCACACCAAGCGCTTCATGCAAGATCTTCTGAATGGTTGTCCCTGAGAAGCCAAATAGACCCTCTATCTCTCGATATGTCACATGACGATCTTCGAGAATTCGTTGTCTCACAGCAATGACGTTATCTTCAGTGAAGGCGGATTTTGGGCGTCCTTCGCGAGATTTGTCACTAACACTAGTATGTCCACGCTGGAATTCTAAATACCAGCGTTCAACAGTCCGCAGACATGGGGCTTCATCACTGAACACAGATGTTAGCTCTTCAAAACACAGACGCCGTGTCAGGCCTCTTATAAAGTTGTAGAAAATTATTGCACGAACATTTTCCTTAGAAAGATTCATTTTCGTACGTAACCTGACAGATTCCAATCGACGCTGTGACTAAACAATAGCATTAATCCTAATACTTTCAACTGTTTTGAGATTAAAAATTTTAACACATTCGAATATAGAACAGTTCCAAATTCAAAATTGCCGGGAAATTTGAAAACGACAGAACTTAAAAGGCATGCCTAGTACGTGACTGAGCGTTGAGATGACGTCAGAACAAAGGAATCGGAGGCGTGGCCGACTCGAGGCGATCGACGAAAAAAAAATTGTCACGAAACGGTTGTAACTTGGCTAGGCGGGCAGTGCTATTCCCCACAGGGCTACATTTTATTAGTTTTAATAACTTAATTGTAATAATTTGGATGTAGATAATCTAATCCGACGTAGCCCAAAGAATCGCCAGGCTTAAGTTTCAGTGGGCAGGACAAATTTAGTTCGATGGGGCCGAAAGGTTTTAGAGGGGCGACCACATACCGGAAGATGCAGCAATGGAAGGTCTCCCACAAAGTCTTCCGAAACCCAGGTGAGAGTCGCGGGAATCCAATGGATGTGATGCGCACAGGACCGGTCGTTATGGCGACGCTTAGGGGAGGCTTATGTCCAACAATGGACGTCTTTCGGCTGAAATGATGATGGTGATGATGAAGTACCTAATACAAATATTACTACATCATCAAATTCATGATTTAATAAATTACTAAAGCAAGGTGTTATGTTAGGATATAGTTGTTACAGATATGCTACAGAACCACCACTGTTTACCAGGTATGATTTATGCAACGTGTTACAACACGTTGTCAATATCAATAGAGAGTATCTGTGGTCATGATCTGCTGAAGCTATGTACCTATCCTATTGTATCTAAATGCCGAGCCAGTGTGCTAAGTATTTATTCAAATGGATCATCTAACATCTTGAGCCGCATGCTGTCTCCTGTGAGGTCCTCAACCACGACAGTGAATGGCGTTACCGTATCTAAATATTGGGCTTATCAATAAATTTGACTAATTATTTTTGTCATCGGCACGCTAAAAAGAAGATCAGACATTTGATTTGAATCGATTATAGCATAGTTGTTTCGTTTCAGCACGACTATAACGGTCATTGCTCTTTACTTAACAATTCTTCGTAGTAACTCTTCAGCATGACTTTAGCGGTCATTGCTCTTTCTTTCATAACTCTTTGTAGGAACTTCGTAGTATGAAGATACAATACAATATGCGGCCTCAGTGATACTACGAAGTAAGCTTCGTAGTATCACAGAGGCCGCATATTGTATGTATGTGTTTTAGTTTCCTTTTTTATGTGTAATGGTGTACAATAAAGTATATAATAAATAAATAAATATCCATCGATTTTCATTAGTAAAAATGTTATGATTCACCGCTTAATTTCCTTTCTGAGTCAATAAGTTTTAGTTGGGTCAATGACCACCATTGCCATATTTAAATGCGACAGCTATATGATGACTTAATACTTTAATGCATAAATATGAAACTCACAAAATAGTCACATTTGAGTTAGTGGTTATTTGCTACATTCCATTAGTAAAAGATCGCCTAGATATGATACGACCGGAATGTTGTATAATAGTCCTATTATATAACAATAATTATTCTAATTGTTGTTTATTGGAATCGCCAGATCTATTCTATTTCGAGTTCATTTGAGTTTAATAGGACAAGCTTATTACTTAACAGTTTATTTTTGTGGGTGTGAAATTATTAAGTAACTTCTCCTGCTCTAGGTAGTGTGAAAGGGAGTGTCAGACTTTTTCTGACTAAAACCCACCTTTGTTCCTTCAGTTGCCCTATGTATTCCAGCGCTGCGATTCACCATTGAGCGGACTAACCGAAGGACACGGTGGGGCATACGGTGGAGGGTGTCCCACTTGAGCGAAGCACCGCCGTGTCCTCGTGGGGGCGATCGGTGGCAATGACTTCTGGCGCTGGGCCCTGGTACAGGCAAGGAGGAATGGCAGGCGGTTGCGCATGCTAGCGAAGGAGGCGGCTGTACGCGTGAGGAACGGACGTCTTCACGCCTCAGCCGTCGGGACCCTGACCCCGATTTCCAGACACTGTAGGCGTGGGCTTGCGAACGACGAGCAATGGGTAGCTCGCCGTCAGGCCGTCCAGTAACTGTCCGGACCGAGACCAAGTCGTCGACGGCTCGAAGCAATCATCTAATGACATACCCCATCTTGGGCGGAGCGGGAGATAGTGTCAGACTTTTACTGACTAAATAAAAATCCACTCCTGTTCCTTATTTGCCATTGTTCCAGGGCCCCGGGTATGTCTTTCGCATCACCCATGGCCCCAGTAGGCTTCGACCCTGCTGGGCCCCTACGGTTGCTGACATCTCCTTGAGGCGCGTGTGGAACACTACGCGCCGTCGACGGCTTGGGCTCGGTCCAGACGGTTACCGGACGATCATTGCTCGCCGTCCGCAAACCCGCGCCTACGGTATGGTTGTGTACGTGAAAGTTATTTTGATACCCTTTTTTATGATATCACCACTTTGCTAATAACCTTAATATAGATTTTCTGATAAGACGATTAGATGGTACTTTTATGCAGATTAGATAATAAAACTAGTATTGGTTTTACGTGTGCATAAATTAAAAGTGATAAACAAGTGAGATGTTATCAATGGTAATGAACACATAAATTAAAATAATTAACGTTAAATCTTTCTCGCGTTGAGTTTTTCATTTTGTTTAATTTCTTTTTATTTAAAAAAACAGTGATTGATGGTTTTCAAAGAGCGTAAAAAGTAATTACAATATGTTGAGTTCGTCTGATGTATTGGCAAGTTTTGAAAAGAATATTTTAAAATAATTTATTTTTTAAGCCGTATTTTATCTTTAAACAACATGTCTTTAATTAATTTTATTTATACTCTTACTTATATTTTATTATTAAAACCTATTATAAATGTAAATATAACTCGGTTTGTCTGTTTGTTACCTCTTCATGCAGTAATAGCTGAATGGACTTCGATAATACTTTGCACACAATTGACCCAGGTTCTGGAATAGCACACCTAATACTTTACCATTTTTTTTTTTCGGTGGGAAAATCATCTTATGACATCCCCCCGCTCTTGGGCGGAGCGCGAGATAGTGTCAAACTTTTACTGACTAAAAACCCACTCCTGTTCCTTCGTTGCCTTTCGTACCAGGGCCGAGTCTTCCTTTCAGAATCAGACCCTTGGCCCCAGTAGGCTTTGACCCTGATGGCCCCTACAGTTGCTGACATCTCCTTGAGGCGCGCGTGAAACAGTACGCGCCATGGACGACTTGGGCTCGGTCCGTACGGTTACTGGACGGTCGGACGGCGACCCAAATACTTTACCCTTGGGATAGTTTTCGACATTCACGCAATCGAAAATGTTCGCAGCAGCCAGTTACTACTGAAACTACACGCACTACACGCTGGTTATTACTGATTGAATATATCGTATAATTTTATTTATTTAATATTAAATACTTTATTATACAAACATTTATATAGATAGGTTTTTAATGATACAACTAGCTCTTGACTGCGATCCCACCTGATGGTAAGCAGTAATGCAATCGTTGATGGTGAAGCGCGCTAGTTTATTAAGAGCCTATTCACTTTAGCCTTCAATAGGCCTTGAAGACACCTAAATTATAATCGGACGGGAAGACCGCACCAGGCAAATTGTTCCAGTCCTTCATAAGTTTACAATGGTAACTTATAAATGAAGGTCTAACCGCACGGTGTAGTCTCTTACAGACAAATCTACAACACTATATTTTTCCAGCGACTGCGCCTTTCCAATATTATCGTCCAGAATTGTGCAACTGGGATCAAAGTATCTTATATGCAAATCTGGCCCGGATTTGAATGAAGGATACCTTTATCCTATATTATACTTTCTTTTTTTTTATTGATATAAATCAGTGCTTGACTGCGATCCCACCTGATGGTAAGTAGAGATGCAATCATTGATGGTGAGGCGCACTAGTTTATTAATAGCCTATTCACTCTAGCCTTGAAGGCACCTAAGTTATATTTGGACGGGAAGACCGCAGCAGGCAAATTGTTCCAGTCCTTCGATGTACGCGGTATAAACGACGAAGCGAAACGCTTAGTCCGGACCGTTGAAGTTTCAACAACGTAAGGGTGGATACTTGCCGTACTTTTCAGTTTCATAAGTTTATACACATCTGTTCAGTGATTGAGGTGTGATTGTTTATCAAACATCTAAATAACCGAATATTAGCTGGATTTCTATCTATATAACACTTACTTTTGCCTGCGGCTTCGCTCACGTACATAAAATATTTTAGCAATATGACCAGTACTTTCAGAGATTACCTCCTACAAACAAAAATACAAGATACAAGATTATTTATTTTGCTAAAACATGAGTATACACAAGATGTTACGTAAATTTCAGTTGAATCACTGTCATGTTTTGCCTTAATGGCGTACAAAATATAAATAAGTGAGAATAAATGTCATAAAATTATTTACTCATACATGCATTACATAAAAACAATAATTAACGGCAAAGTTCTGAACTATTTAATGTCAGAAATTATTTGTTCCATACGTCTTATTTAATAATTCAAAAAAAAAATATATACAAGTCAAGGTTTACACAAGTCAATAAATAATAATAACAATAAAAATAGTTTAAACATGTCGAAAAGTCAGGGTTATGTCAGTTTATCAGTCAAAAACTCCTTAGTGCTGTAATAAGCTTTCTCCTACAAAACATTTTTTAACCTATTTCTTAATTTTGCTGTTATATCTTCCCTCCAATATTTAGGTAATAAAACAAACTTTACTTCTTTATAATATTAGTGTTGATAGATTATACATGTATATAGGGAGAATCAAAAATCAAATCAAAAATCAAAAAAGTGTTTATTAATCTCCACAAATTACACATGTTATTTAGCAGGAAAAACATAAGAACTTAAATATCTGAATTTGTAATTTGTGGGAGATCTGGAGTCTAAACTAAGCCTAAGCCTGTATCTTAGAACTCCAGCCCCCCCCCCCCCCCATAATCAAAAAACTTAAATATTTGACAATGCTTTGTGCATTAGAGCATATGGACGTGTGTATTATGTAAGTGGAGGTGTGTAGATATATATAACATACATATATATTTGTCGGTGAAGTATAGAATAATAATAATAATATTCCACAACTATCACACAACGCCGTCTAGTCTCAAGCTAAGCAGAGCTTGTGTTATGAGTACTAGTAAGTACTACTTCTTATATCTATGACTACAACTGATAAACATACTTATATATTTCTAAATACATACATATTATAGATAAATAGAATGTTACATAATACGATATATTCGCGAAACACTCTGTAATATATGGTAATGAATATACTCATATGACTGTGGGAGACTAAACCGTTGCCAAATCCCTTGAGGATTATAGAGGCTTAGAGTTATTTAAGTATACCTGCAAACATATAGGTATAAACATATATACGCTAAGCTGATGTAACTAAACCAAACTAAGTCTAGCTGAATACATATCTAATAAGCTATCTATATATTTGGTTGGCCAGTGCGTGTTGCCAGTGATGACATATGGTTCCGAAACGTGGACGCTCACAATGGGCCTCATCAGAAGGCTCAAAGGCACCCAAAGGGCAATGGAAAGGGCTATGCTCGGAGTTTCCTTGCGTGATCGAATCAGAAATGAAGATATCCGCAGGAGAAGCAATGTTGCCGACATAGCACGAAGAATCGCCAAACTTAAGTGGCAATGGGCAGGGCACATTGCTCGCAGAACAGATGGCCGTTGAGGCCGAAAGGTTCTGGAGTGGCGACCGCGTACCGGAAGACGCAGTGTTGGAAGGCCTCTTACAAGGTGGACCGATGACCTGGTGAAGGTTGCGGGAATCCGATGGATGCGAGACGCACAGGATCGTTCGTTGTGGCGACATTTGGGGGAGGCCTATGTCCAGCAGTGGACGTCTATCGGCTGAAATTATGAGTTTATAGCATTCATTGTTAGGGCCTTACCAAGACGTGTAAAAATGTCAGGCGTGAGAGCAAGATAGAGGGATGGAGCTATAGTACCTTATATAGCTCCATCCCTTTAACAGGTCAGCCCTCCTAGCCAAGTTACAACCGTTTCTTTTCGTTGACCGCCTCGAGTCGGCCACGCCTCCTATTCCTTTGTTCTGACCACGTGACTGAGCGTTGAGATGACGTCAGAATAAAAGAATCGGAGGCGTGGCCTACTCGAGGCGATCGATGAAAAGAGAATCGAAACGAAACGGTTGTAACTTGGCTATGGGGGCAGTTTAGATAGTAAAATGGGTTGTGTTAAGAGCTCGTGGTAGCCCGGGCCTCTGGTCTTCAAATGTCATAATAATATAATATATATTTAATATAATAATATTCCACAACTATCACACAACGCCGTCTAGTCCCAAGCGAAGCAGAGCTTGTGTTATGAGTATATAAATATATATACTCATAACACAAATATATAATTACACCCAGACACAGAACAAATGATCATGGTCATCACACAAATATTTGTCTTGGGTGGGAATCGAACCCACGACCTCCAGCATAGCAGTCAGGGCCACTAACCACTAGACCAACAGACCAGTCATGTGCGTATGGGTTAGGTAGAGTTGC
Source organism: Mythimna impura (assembly GCA_905147345.3). Taxonomy (NCBI): domain Eukaryota; kingdom Metazoa; phylum Arthropoda; class Insecta; order Lepidoptera; family Noctuidae; genus Mythimna; species Mythimna impura. The sequence continues at coordinate 10,903,561 of LR990357.1, read as the reverse complement.
CAGCTAAGGCAAAGAATCTCCATGGCCCTGGAACGTAAAGGACAATTGCAGCAACACGAATGGGTTTTAGTCAGTAAAAGTCTGACACTCCCTCTCACTCCACCCTGAGCGGAAGACGTTAATGGTTTTCCATCCTCAAGGTAAGATAGAGTTGTATCTATAAGTAGATCTCTACTACTTATAAATGGACATCTACCTTACTTTTCGCTCACAACAGGCGTAATGTTATGTAGTTGCTAACCACGAAACACGACTAAAAAGAAAAATACAAAACAATACATAACGAACGAAAAATCAACGTCATTCAAAATAAGAACAAACAATTAGTTTCAAAGAATTTAGTCTTAATGTAACAAAAAATAAACGTCACATTATTCAAAATAAGAACAATCAATTAGGTTCAAAGACTTTAGTCTTACTGTAACAAAAGATGACGTCACAGTTGAACGGACTACATTTCTAGAGCTGACAGTATCTACAAGAATAGCTAACGAAGAACAAACAACGCGAAAACTTAACTCTTTCACAAAATACGAATATCTATTAGCAACACGGTTCCGCAGACCCATTAATATTCAAGTACACACATACATAGACACTCTCTATGTATATAGTTTGTTGACATAGTGACGAGCATGCGCAGAGGTGACGTTATACATAAACAATGAATTTAATTTGTCGCAGGCCGACCTATGCGGAGCCTTACCTAAGGACATGACAGGACAATTAATCTGGAAACCGAATTTGAAACTCCGTTCTAGAACCCCTTCACTAAAAGCAATTTAACTTCAGTCCCTGTTCCAGAATATATGGGTGTGTAGGTTATAATGATATTATGAATTTTGATGGCACCCTACAAGGGACCTCCCGATATTGATACCTCGAATTTGGAGAGAGATGACCGATACGGGTCGTTAGCTACTCAAATAAGGGCGCGTCAGTATCCTCAGTCATCAATCATTCTCTCACAACGACTATATTTACATTCAACTTCGATTAAACCTATTTACTCAAATTTCCAACAAAATAATATGAAACAAATATTGGCCAACCAACTTCGAAATTAAATTAATTCAAGATACAGATCCTCAATCAAAAATCTCATCAGAGACTTACCGAAAACACTCCATAGCCGTCAGAAATTGGGCCAAGTAATATTTTATAATCATCCTTGATGTGGCGTCCTTCGATCTTACAACATCTCAATGTATCCGCGGTCCATTCACGTAAACTGTTATCAAAAACACTTTCTCTGTCGCTTCAGTTCGCGCACATCGCACTGTTGATAAAAGAAAATAAAAACGAGCCGGCTTTTGTGAACGATTCGACTGTCAAAATCACGTGGAGAGGCCACACTCACACACGCATCACTGCTGGGCGCAGGCGAAATACGCTTTTTCGCGGCGAACGCTTAGCGCATGACATCCAAGGAACATTATAGTCATGTAGCGGACTAACCTCCCACACAGTTCGTGAAGAACTAAGCGCAAGCAGTCGAGGTGCACGTGGTCCGTAGCTTACGCGACGGCCGCCCTTCCAAAGCGGCGTCCACACACTACGAAAATCGACTTTCGCTCGAACGGTAGACGACACCATTTCGCCCAAAAACGGCACGAGCCGACGAGATGAGCCAGAATATGGGACGTTACACACAGAGTATTTCCGTACTATCGTTAACAGTGTGCGTACGTTGCGTACATGTACAACGGAAGAGAAAAGTGCATTGGGTTTTATTTCGCATACCCCCGAATCGTGGGTATTCTTTTGTGAATAATTCGATTGGGTATAAGCCGGCAGATAAATTGTTACGGTTATCCGGGGAGAAATTTGATACGGAATTTATTCTGCTAGAGGAGAGAAATAAAAAAGCTTCGTCCATTGTTTCCGAGGCAGATATTGAAAATGTTTCTAGTCGGTGTAACGAATAACGAGATGGTTTCCTTTTGTTTTGTTTTTAAAGGATTATTCTAAACTTAGTGGGCAGTCCGTTTGATCTTTTCCTTTTGTTGGGACATGACTTGATCTTTTTAAACGATATTTTGTTTTGTTATTCAAGTTTCTTTTCACTTTCGATCGTTTATTGTATGCAAGTACAAGCGAATAGAAAAGTTTTAAAGTAAATATTGACGTAACTCGTCAAAGTGTGAATGGTTTGGAAAACATACGCATAATATTAAGCGTATGTGTGACCCGTGGGTTAGTAAGCCAAGCGATCTTACCTGTCAATACAGGCCATTGTCGATTACAAATAAATATCACGTTTAGTGTTATAATCAATCTTATCTTGGTACTTTTAACGAGTTACTTAATCGGCCCTTTAGTACTTCCGGATTTATAGATAGTAACAATCGGGTTCTCTGGATTGAAAGGTGTTTTAATATTTACTTATTTGAGTGTGTAGCAGGTAAAGTGACGTCACAGCCGAGGGCCATAAGTCTAGCGATTATCGTCTTAAACCGGTAGCGATAAGAAAATTTCACATGCATATGTAGGTTTGTCAAAAAATGTTGTAAATTAGTCTCTCTGAGATTTATAACTAAAATTAGCATAAACTTCTAATTAAATTAAGCTTTGACCATTTTAACGGTCGCCTTATGTTAAGATTACACTTCGTTAAGACGTATATTTATCATCCGGACAAGTGATTATTTGAACAAATACATTTTATTGCTCGTAAAATTGGTCACACATTGATAAACAAACTTGAAACGTTGCATGTCAAGTTATTCAAATAATAAATGTTTAAGGAACTTAGAAATATGTATTTCCAAATAGATTACTTTGTAGGTAAGTTATTTTGAAATACATGAATGTTGGCATCCTGACACAGCGGCAGACCACAGACAAAATGGCGGATAGTTTTAATATGTAAACAATCAATGGTCTATAGTTGGTCATCGGCACAACTTCAAGTTATTATGGGAGTTATTGCAGAAATTGTTTGTCTTTCTTTCTTTATCCCACAGGCCCATTAGAGCCCAATACCGGTATTATGCAAGCAAATAGTTAATAATAAGCGTTTATACCGCGTTAATCGAAGGACTTGCAACAATTTGCCTGCTGCGGTCTTCCCATCCAAATATAATTTAGGTGTCTTCAAGGTTAGAGTGAATAGGCTCTTAATAAACTAGTGCGCCTCACCATCAATAATTGCATCTGCTTACTATCAGGTGGGATCGCAGTCAAGCACTGGTTTATATCAATAAAAAAAATAGTTTTTTTATATATTTGCAACTAGCTTCTGATAGTGACTTCGCCTGCGTGAAAGTTGAAAATATATAGCCTAAGCCACTCAGTGATAGAGTAGCATTTTAATGGTGAAAGAATTTTTTAAATCGGTCCAGTGATTTTTCAGTTTATTCATTAAAAATAAATATACAAATCTTTTCTCTTTATTATATTCAGATTTATTTATTTTATTTTTATTATAATTGTACCATACGTATATTACGTACATCGTACAGATTAATTCACACATATAATTAAATTTGGTATCGTGTTTTAATTTATACTATTGGGGACCATTTTATTATTTTACAAGTTTATGTAATAAAATCCGTATTTTCCTATTTATTTCTGCTTTGCACTGATAAATAAAAATGTATTCATTGATAAAATTCACGACATAATGATATCCCGGAGGGGATATCATTATGTCTCCTCGCATTGCATTTCTCATTACTGAAAGTCGTGAAGATCAGCCACTTACTGATGGTGTCTGGCCATCTGTGTCGGTTTTTGGCGTCATGTAGTGCGACATGCAATCAGATGTCCAGTGTGGAGCGGACCTGATCTGCCAGTCTTTTCAAGCTGTAGCCTCTTGGTCGTTTGCCATCAACTATACCAGTTACAATGTGCTGTTCAAGGTTGTGGCCGTTTTTCCTGATATCATATTTTGTTTTTCTGTTTTTCGATATAATTATGAAATTTTATAGTAGTGTTATTGTAAATAAGAAATATTATTTTCCGCTGAATTAAAAGCCACACAGCAACTTCGTATTTACTTTGAAAATTACTTGCACCATAATTTCCCTCATAACTCGTTCTTGTGACAGTTTTCTCCAGTTCCTATATTTATAGCAATTTTATGATTCTAGCGTAAACGTTAAAATTAAAAGATCACTTTCAGTTAATTACTTTAATCTCATGACTACTTACTATTAGTTTATCGGATGCATAATTTTACTTAAAACGGTGGTTGTTCGTGGCTTTTTTTTTGAGTTGAGAAATCATCAAATTACTGTTTTCGCTTTAGGTGGAGCGAGAGGGATTGTCAGACTATCTCTCACTTAAAACCCACCTGTATTTCTTCAGTTGTTCTTTGCGTTCCTGGGCCGCGGTAATTCATTCAAAATATTTCGCTATCTTTGGGTTCGGTGCACATTATTATTTTTTAAATAAAATATGTCGTTTTTTTTCTATAATTGGAATAGCTTTTATCTGAAGAATAAAATATATGCTTAATATATGTATTTTTGTTTATGTGGTGTACAATAAAGAATATAATAAATAATAATAATAATATGCCCCCTTAATATATTTTCTATACCACAGTAGCTGTTAAAGCACCATTTTATTCGTTAAAAGTGATCCGGCTATGAAGAAATCAGCCATTACACTTGAAATAAAAATTACTTAATTAGGAATTGTACGAGTATTATATCACATTGAGCTGTAGTTACCTTAACAGTTATTGTAATTTTTCGGTTGTTTTCCAATAATTTTTATTATCTTTTTTTGTTTTGTGCACTTTGATATTAATATTTTTTTTTATTTTACATTTTGACGTTTGATAACGACTTGATAACTTTTTTTATTACATATATTATTTTTTTGTTCCCTGACAGATGGGCGAGGATTGTCACTCGCTGGATGCCTGAGGGAGATCGACGCCGTTGAGGTCGACCGCGACGAAGGTGGTGCGCGACGATCTGTTCATGTACGCGGGGCAAACTTGGCCAGAGATCGCCCTAGACAGAGAGGTTCGGACGGATAAAAGGTAGGCCTGTGCGCAGTAGTGAGACATACAATAGCCTAATAAAAAAAAAAAATATTGTGAATGTAAGGACCATGTAGATTATTCTTCTTTTCAGTAATTTTGACTTTTATCAGACAGTTTAGTATTGTTTTATCAGTTCAGTAATAGGATACAATAAAATTTGCATGAAGTATTGTCTCCTGGTCCCCAAACTAGGTTTATAGCCTGTGACTGGAGGACCAGTGATTCCAAAAAAGCAGAAATCTGTTTTCGCCAGTAACATATTTGACATAACAATAAAATAAAATGAAATTTTTGGTATAGAAAAAAAACTAAGTAATAAAAAAAAAATAAAAAAATTGGCACACGTTTTAGGAACCGACTCTGTGTGAGTGCCCAAAAATGTGAGAAAGAGAGTTAGTATGTGTTTTTGTGTGTGTGATGGTGTGTTCCTAAATGAGGGGAGATCTAAGTTGAGTACCTACTTTACGCGTTTGATAACCTACCAAAATGTTCCTTCAACTACCAAAAGTTCGTCGAGTCGTGAGCTCCTTACTAGTCCTGGTTATTTATAACCTAAAGGGCCTATTACACTACACGATATTCATTTTTGTTCCGAGTAAGACCGGTCTAACCCTTATTACACCACGCGACATCGACTAAGACTGTCTGAATATCGAGTAGTCTAATAGGCCCTTAATTTCAAATTAAACATCATTCTACATTTAACGTTATGCTTTTCTGTGAATTCCGAGGAGAGTTTTCGTAAATAAAATCTCTTAGATTACATAATGATGAAAGGAATGATTACCGACAGTATCAACGTTAATGCAATATTAATTATGAGAGTATATCTTTAGGAAAGGAATTAAGAAGAAAAAGGGTTTATTTGCGTCAAATATCGCACGTATCATAAAAAATATAAATAATAATAAGAACACTATAATATATATATATATATATTTTTTATTCTTGATAGGTTCGCGCTTGACCGCTAACTCACCTGATGGAAAGCGACGATGCGGTCGACGATGGAGCGGGCTTACCTTACCTATATTGCGAAGATATGCATCACACCCGCGCAAAACGGCCAGCGCTCAGCAAAATGCTGGGGCTCGTATACAAGACAGATCCACAGCAATGATTTACATTTTTATTTGCTTTTTTTGATTTACTAATTCAAAGCTTATTGTTTTCTTGTAGGTACTTAGTTTTCCTATTCTTCATCATCATCATCATCATTTCAGCCGAAAGACGTCCACTGCTGCACGTTTAGACTGGCCTGTTGGTCTAGTGGTTAGTGGCCCTGACTGCTATGCCGGAGGTCGTGGGTTCGATTCCCACCCAGGACAAATGTTTGTGTGATGAGCACGATCATTTGTTCTGTGTCTGGGTTTTTTTTTTTTTTTTTTTTTTTTTTTTTTTATTGGTGGGAAAATCATCTTATGACAAATCCCGCTCTTGGGCGGAGCGGGAGATAGTGTCAGACTTTTACTGACTAAAAACCCACTCCTGTTCCTTCGTTGCCTTCGTCCCAGGGCCACGGTTTCGTTTTCACACTACCCATGGCCCCAGTAGGCTTCGACCCCGCTGGGCCCCTACGATTTGCTGACATCTCCCTGAGGCGCGCGCGGAACAATACGCGCCGTCGACGACTTGGGCTCGGTCCGGATGGTTACCGGACGGTCGGACGGCGGGCCACCCATTGCCCGCCGTCCGCAAGCCCGCGCCTACGGTGGCCGGAAATCGGGATCGGAATCCCGGCGGCGGTTGGGGCGTGAGGACAGTTGCCGTTGCCTCACGCGATCGGCTGCCTCCTTTGCTAGCATTACTGCTTCGCAGAAGGAGGCGACCGCCTGCCACTCCTCCTCGCTCCGGACCATGGCCTGTACCAAGGCCCGGCGCGAGAGATCGCCGCCGCCGATCGCCCCCACGAGGACACGGCGTTGCTCTTCCCAAGCGGGGCACACTTCCACCGTGTGCTCCACCGTGTCCTCCGGGTGGTCCACACAGTGGCGACACCCGGGCGTCACTTCCGCACGAATCCGGTGCAGGAACTTCCCGAACTTCCCGTGTTCGGTGAGAACCTGCGTCATGCGGAAGGTGAGGACGCCGTGAGGTCTTTCCAACCACGCCTCAAAGAAGGGACTTACCGCCATAATTGTGGCGTGCCCAGCACTGGGTTGCGACAGTCGCTGTCGCCATTCCACCATGAGATCCCGCCGGAGTTCTTCACGCCATGCCGCGACTTGGCGTGGCAGCGGAGTTTCGCCCCGGCGTTGCATCTCCATGCGCAGATCGTGCATGTGAGCAAGGCCTGTTGCTACCAGATCCCATGGTGGCTGTCCAGCAAGGAGGCTCGCCGCTTCGCGGGAAATCGTCCGGTATCCTCGCACCATTCGTATGGCCATGACCCTCTGACATGCGTTCAGCCGGGCCGCCGGCTGCTTCCGCAGCGCCGGCGCCCATATCGGTGCGCCATAAAGGGCCATGGACCGAACGATTCCCGCGTAGAGCCTCCGGCAGGAGGCGTCTGGACCCCCAAGGTTGGGCAGGAGCCGCCCGAGGGCAGCCCCAGTCCGATTTAGTTTGGGAGCCAGACGTCGGAAGTGCTCCTCGAAATCCCATCGGCTGTCGAGAACGAGTCCCAGGTACTTCATCGTTGACCCGACGCCGATGTGGACTCCTCCTACCGTCAGTTGGGAACCCGGTGGTGGCGCGTTCCGAGGGCCGTGAAAGCACATTGCCTCGGACTTGTGCAATGCCACCTCGAGTCCCAACTCCTGGATCCTGCCCACGACTGTCGCAACCCCGCGTGTCGCTAGTTCGACCGCCGCCTGGTACGACTCTCCCTGCGCCAGGACCAGCGTGTCGTCTGCGTAGCAGACCACGCTGACCCCGCCAGGGAGGTCGCCGCGCAGCACGTAGTCGTATCCGATGTTCCACAAGGGCGGCCCTAGTACCGATCCCTGCGGAACACCGCACGACATCTCTCGACGTTCCCACTCTCCCTGGTGACCAGGGTAGATGATGTACCTGTCCGACAGGTACGCCTCGACCACACGACAGAGGTAGTCGGGCGTCCGGTGATACCGGAGTGCCCTCCTAATGCTACTCCAAGGCAGGGAGTTGAAGGCGTTGGCGATGTCCAGAGACACCGCCACGACACACCTGCCCTGGGACACTGCAGCCCCCGTCGTGAGAGCTCGCACGCGCATGATGGCGTCCACCGTGGAGCGCCTCCTGCGAAAGCCGAACTGGCCGTCCGCTAGGTCCGGCCCCACCCGTGTTAGGTGCGCGACGAGGCGGTCTGCAACTACTCTTTCAAAGAGCTTGCCCACCTCGTCGAGCAGCACAATGGGCCGGTACGCGGACGGAGAGTCCGCAGGGCGCCCCGGCTTTGCGATGAGGACCAGTTTCCCCGTCTTCCAGCGAAGTGGGAACTGGCCCCTCTCCATGCATGCGCTGAAGAGCCCTCTTAGTCGAGGCCCGAGAGCCTCCATGGCCAGGACCCAGGCCTTCCCAGGCAAGCTGTCAGGTCCTGGGGCGGTATTTTTGGTACTCAGCCTTCGTACCGCCACTCTCATCTCTACCTCGGTCACCTCTGGAGCGTTGTCGTCGTCGTCGCCATCGTGGTCCGCGTCGGACACCGCTGGTGGCGGAGCCATGGGCGGGGGAGAGTGTTCCCCACGCGCAGGGAACAGAGTACTCACCACACCCTCCACAAGCTGGGGCCGGAGACTCTGCGTCAGCGGGGGAGCCCAGGGGCGGAGTTTGTCCCGCACCACCTTGTAGGGGCGTCCCCATGGGTCCCCATTCAGAGTCCCCAGCCACACGTTGCGGGCCTCGAGCTTGGCCCGCCTTATCTCCGCTCGGAGGGGTTCTGTGTCTGGGTGTAATTTATCTATATATGTATGTATTTAGAAATATAAAAGTATGTTTATCAGTTGTCTAGTACCCATAACACAAGCTCTGCTTAGCTTGGGACTAGACGGCGTTGTGTGATAGTTGTGGAATATTATATTATATATTATATTATACTGCTGGACATAGGCCTCCCCCAAGCGTCGCCACAGCGAACGGTCCTGTGCGTCTCGCATCCATCGGACTCCCGCAACCGTTACCAAGTCATCGGTCCACCTTGTAGGAGGCCTTCCAACGCTACGTCTTCCGGTACGTGGTCGCCATTCCAGAACCTTTCGGCCCCAACGGCCATCTGTTCTGCGAGCAATGTGCCCTGCCCATTGCCACTTTAGTTTGGTTTTCCTATTACTATTATATATACCTATTATTTCTTACACACGGTGTCTACATTTTTTTTTTCAACTTTTCTTTTGCTAGTTTACTGGAAAAGAACTTTTCATAAATAAACATCAGCTCTGTATTTTATTTATATTTACTTTTTCTTGTCCATTTTTTGGTTATTATAATATGTCTAGGTACATTATAATATAGTACAACAATTATCTAATTTACTTTACTCGTTATAAAAACTACAATTACAGGACCATTTTTAATCAATAATTTAAAAAAATACAAATATAATTATGGACATGTGCATAATAAATACATAAAACATTGGCACGGTGAATCATTCTGTAAAATTAATTAACGTTCTCTTGAGTTGTAGTTCAATACTGATAATAATATGATAAATGTGAAGCGGAATTTATTGATTTCCTAAGAAATGATACAATAACAAGGATACAACAAGACAATAGCATAGTAAAGAAATCTTTGGTTGTAATTGAACAATAAATATAATTTCTACAACTCATATAAAAATATTATAAATGTGAAAGTAACTCCATCTGTCTGTATTACATGACAAAAGAGAAAATAATTACTCGAATAATGAACCGAAAAACGGAGTAAGAATCCAATTAAAAATGATGGAGATGGAATCGTAAACAATTTCATTGAAAATTCATTCATCGTCATTTCAGCCGTATATGCATCGCATCAAAATGTCGCCACATCAAACGGTCCTATTCTATTTGCATCTAGCAGATTCCTTCTAGTAGAAGATTTTTTAATTCTGCGTCTTTGGTTGCGCATTTGTCATCGTCATCACCAACATTTTAGCCGAAAAGTATCCACTGTTGGCCATACGTCTCCCCCAAGTATCGCCACAATGACCGGTGCTGTGCATCTTGCATCCATGGAATTCCCGCGATCCTCACCAGGTCGTCGGCAAAGCAAAGCATAGCATAATCAGCTTTTTAATGTTCCCACTGCTGGGACTCAGGCTTCCTCTCTAGGAGAGGGCCGCAATCCACCACGCAGGCCCACTGCGGATTGGTGAATGTCACATGTCTTCGAATTTTTGGTTCTAGGACATGCCGGTTTCCTCACGATGTTTTCCTTCACCGTTTTGAGAGCAGTGGTGATGAAATAAATTACACAAAGTAATGCGCCTGGCTGGGCCCCGCGACCTACAACTCGTAAGTCGGGGCTGTTACCACTCGGCCACCACTGTTTTCTAACCGGTACGCGTTCACCATTCTAGAACCTTTCGGTATCATTGGTAATAGTTGATAATATTCGACTTACCCTGTAAGGGATGATAAAACCAAACCTCAAATGTATAATTTACTAAACCAGTGCATTTACCACTGACCACCTTATCGGAATATAAGCGATCACGATACCAAATACAATTTGAATCGGCAAAACACGGCTCTAATTAGTAATCCAGCTAAAACACACAAAATTATTGTGAACCAATTAATGTTTGGAGTTCAATTAACCGTTAAATAGGTAGCCGCAACAGAGAACTCGTACCCAATACCCAACACCGGGTCACAGTATGAAATAGGATGGTAACTCTAATTTCCGAAATTCGGATCTAAAATTGCTTTTTGACCACTATCTGACCACGGGCAGCTGTATTCTGGAATATAGAATATATTTCAGTGGATTCTTTATTGGGTTAAAAGTTTAGTAAATTATGTCTTTTGGTTTAAGTGATGTAGTTTTTATTGAGTTGCACGTTTCACTAGACCTCAGCTCAGCTTTAAATTTTTTGGATGTCAATATGATTTTCTTTCATCATCATTATCATCATCATCATTTCAGCCGAAAGACGTCCACTGTTGGACATAGGACTCCCCCAAGTGTCCTCACTCGAACAAGTGGCCTCGGTCGGTCCTAAAGACGCAGCTTTAAAAAGCTTCCTACAAGTTGGACCGATGACCTGATGAAGGTCGCGGGAATTCGATGGATGCGAGACGCAAAAGATATATTTTTTTAATATTTTGGAGCTCTCTGGAAGTAACGTACCCCTCTTACATAATAATAACTAACCGAGTTAGGCGTTTTCAGAATTTTATGATCCATCAACTTTTGCCATAAAGATTAGAGGGCTTCAGACGTAAGTGCCGGCGCTAAATTCCACTCCGAAACGGTTCCCATAATTGCTTTAATTTGCGGCAGCTTAAACTATAAAAATCTTGATTGAGAAATAGGACAGTACTTTTAACCAGAACAAAAAGCATGGGAAAAATGTGTTGCTTTAGAGGTACAAAATACTACAATAATATATTTTACTGTATTAGGTCAAAGTCCGATCCTTGTCTGCACGAGTACAAATTTGTTCGACAGAGCCATCACAGGTTCATCACAAATCACACAGACCGAAATCATTTCTAACAAATCATAAAGTTGCGTAAATAATCTGTTGACTTCAACATTTAAACTAGCAAACGATAAAATTCTTCTCCAGGCTTAAAGGGATAATAAGAAAACTCAACACAGTAGACAAGTCCGTTCCATCATCGGACCACTAGACGTACGGCGTTGCGCCATCGGTACATGGTGGACATCCCGCTCATACGTACAAAGCGTTTTGGAAACACATTCATTATGCTACAGCAAAGAAGTGGAATTCCCTGCCGGAGTCTCTGTTTCTTAATAGCTACAACCTAGGGGACTTTAAGTCAAGAGTTAATAGCTTACTTCTAGGCAAGCGTGCTTCTTCGTCGGCCACATCATCGCTTACCATCAGGTGAGATAGTGGTCAAACGCGAGCCTATCAATAATAATAAAAAATATCTTTCAAAACAATGTACAATTGGCCAAGCCCTAGCTTTCCATTCAGAAAACAGAAACGTTTATTTCAAATAGACCATATACTGGCACTTTAGAATTATCAAAATGTCAGTCAATTAAAAAAAAGTGAAGCTAAATTGCACGTTCTAAGAGATTTCTATCGAGAAGAACGTGCAAAAAACTTTATGGACACTCTTTTAATTCATATTATGAGTTACATATAATCTTGGTTACATATTTCTTGTCACTTCTATTCTACTACCAACATTCCATCAAAACAAAATCCATTGCTTTAAGTTGGTACAACTGTAAATGTTAGAAGCAATGAAGCGTCGAAATCAGACAATGCAAGTTTAAGTCAATTGCAGTCTAATTGTAGGAATCCAAACAGTTGAAGACGTCATGATGTTGGAGAGATGTAGTTAGTTGTTGCAGTTGGTAGTCCTGAATGCTGAGAAATTACTTGAGAAGCATTGTGTGAACTATCTTTAGGTAATTTGGTTTGAAGAGTTTCCAAACGTGTGATTGCTGTTGTCAATCATTACGAACAATCGTGGTGTGATTTTCAGCCATAATCTGAATAGCCTTAGGACAAATAAGATTTGCTGATGGAGGAAATACCTAAGAGTGCAGATAGCATATCAAGAAGTGAACCGCGCAATTTAGTAGTCCGACGACCTTTATAAGGTAGTTAGGTTGGAATTAATGCGTTGTCGATACATCAGGTATCTTGGCATCATTTATGTTCAGCAGTGGACTGTATTTTTTAGGTGGGAAATCATCCAATGTCTCTCGCTCTTAGGCGGAGCGGGGAGGTGTCAGACTTTTATTGACTAAAACCCACTCCTATGTTCCTTCTTTGCCTGGCGTTCCAGGATCCTGAGTTTCCCTTTCGGAAGCGAACCCCCAGTAGGTTTCGGCCCGCTGGGCTCCTACGGTTTTGTCCAGTAGTAGACTGTGATAAGCTGAGTTGATAGGAGATGGATAACTGCTACGCTGGTAAATTGTATATATGAAGTGACTATTATAAACAGTACACATCTGTAATTAAACGAAATAAAACCATCATCAAGAACCATAAATATCTTTGTAATTTATATTAATTACAGCAAACTTATTATCTTTTTGTCTCCTGGTATGCGCTGGACTGCATCCAATAAATTATTTTTTACATTAATTAACAACTGAGAAAGGGCAACTCCATTTTTTATTGACAATCCAATATCCTTACTAGTACTTGAAATTTCTTTGTCTGACAAAGCATCGTAAGTCGTCTAATCAAGCGTATCGTGGGAATCAGATAAATAGGTTGAAATCGTTTTGTACTGCTCTAGTTCTGGGCCTTTATTAATGTTTTACAGCTGTGCTGTTTTATTCGGGTCTCTTAACTTCAAACAGGACCGTGACGCTATTAATATCTGTCAAAATTAGTACTGATTTGTTAAAGAGATAGCGATCAAGATGTTGATAATGATGCGTTAATAGATGAAAAATAATAGTGTAAATAAGAAAAGATAGGACAAATGAATGAGTAGGATGGAGAAGAGGTTTCATATTCGGAGGGTCTATTTATATTATTGCTTTTAAACATTATTTTTCTTTAGACAGTCATCATATTCTTGCCCATGTTGTCATTCTTGTACTAATACGAGTATATCATTATATACGCCATAAGAAATTATAGTGCCATCTTAGGCAATCTTTAGAATGTAAAGGTTTGATTTTTTCAGTGGTCAGATATTTTGTAAGTCAGGGATAATATTGACAGTTCGTCAATTTTTTTATAGAAATATGTCAGAACGCCATATTCATTCTTTAGATAACAGATACCTGAATATTCAGGCCAAAAAGGTGCATAAAATTACACCAAATTTACATTATCTTATGACTTTAAAAATGGTCTTCATAAATATATTGAATATAATCAAAATACCTTGTATCTTAGGTGGTGGGAGTCAGTTATTTTTTAGTCTGTTTAACTTAAATAATTCGGAAGAATTTATATTTTAGAAAATTATAGCGTCACCTCCAAAATGTTGCGCCGACCCCAAATAACACGGGACAACTCGTGTTATTTGGGGTTGGTGCAACATTTTTTTCTTCCATTCCGTCCTGACACCCGTCATGCCATCACTATGCCCTTTTTATGCATGTCATTCCTCACACAATCCATATTTTCTTTGACCTCCCTCTACCTCTCCATCCATCCACATGATAAGTACTCATAACTCTATTAAAAACATGCGTTTCATCCCTCCTCTTCACATGACCGTATCAAGATAAACGTTTCTCCTTCAACTTTTTAGTCACTGGCGCCACTTTCAAACTTCCTCTAGTAAGACAATAAAATCTTAAAATCAAACTCTTGTATCGTCTTTAAGTAGGACTAAAAATAGCTGGTACCAAATGGCCTAAATCGAAACATACAAACTCAGAATAAAAAACGTTTTTATTTTCATTCTACTTCCACAAAATGAGGAGTGACACATTATCAAAGGACCTATTAACCAAATCGATCACGAGCCATGTTTGAACATTTAGTAGTGTCAAAAATACCCTTCTATGTGAAAACACTGTTCAATTTTACGTGGATCAAAAGGCAATTATCGATGAACTATTAAATTTCATTTTTGAAACTGATCTCTTAAACGATATTTTTTTTTTACGCGGCACTAAGACTGCTGTCTGTCCGTCGGTCTGTCTATCCGTCTGTCATCAGGCTGTATCTCATGAATCGTAAAATTTTCATAGATGATATATTTCTATTGCCGCTTTAACAACAAGTATTAAAAAGTAGAATAATAATAATAATTTTTATACAGCAAACCTGATTTTTTTGCCATTTTTTGCTACGGACGGTACGGAACCCTTTGTGCGCGAGTCCGACTCACACGTGGCCGGTTTCGAACCGCCTAACTGATTTCGCGTTGATCAGTCATCACGTTATGTTGCGATTATTTCCATATATTCTCTTTCAATATTACTCATCCTACAAAACTCAACACCTCTTCTATCAATAAAATAATTATTAAAAAAAAAAAATACTCTGCTCATTCCATATCCCCGGAAAATCCAACCTCCGATCGGCTCACGTAAATTTGTCACATGAAAGGACGTTTAATTTGCTGTTTCACTAGTTGCTAATTACAACTTTGATTGCCGTGGTCATAGTGAAACGTGTCACGGACAGTTTTGGCCGCTCTGTCCACCGATTGATGCGTCTTTTGTGGGTGAAATTTTGATTAGCTCTTCTATATCAACGTCTGTTTCAGGAGTAGTCATTAGGATAGTCTGTGATTTGGTGTTCGGGTGTTTTGATATGGTAAATGTTATTGTTGTGGGCCATAAAATGTAGGATTAGTGCTGCTGTTATGTAGCTGGATATCATAATTTCTGCCGAAAGACGTCCACTGTTAGACATAGGCACCACAACGACCGATCTTGTGCGTCTCGCATCCACCGCACTCCCGCAACTCTTACCAGGTCGTCGGTCCACCTTGTGGGAGGCCCTCCAACTCTTCGTTTTTCGAATATAACAATAATAAATAATAATATTCCACAACTATCACACAACGCCATCTAGTTCCAAACTAAGCAGAGTTTGTGCTATGAATACTAGACAACTGATATACATACCTGTATATTTCTAAATACATACATTATTATAGATAAATTACATCCAGACACAGAACAAATGATCGTGCTTATCACACAAACATTTGTCTTGTGATATTTTCCTTATGAGATGGAAATAAGCAGTGAAAAATCGCAATCGTAGGAAGAAATGGAAAAAAATCCTTTGAACTGCAGTGGAATAATAAAGGACTAGTAAATAAAATTGTACGAGTATTGATACGGGTTATTTTAATTATGAGGCTGTTGAAGTTGAGATTATTAAGAAGCAGTCTAGGAAATAGTTCGTCAGAAGTCAGAAAATATCATTACCTTCGAGTAACACATTGGAATATGAATATTGATTGATGAGCGATTGTTTGTGTTTATTAAGTAATAGTAAAAGCGCTGACTGGATTTGTGTGCATGTATGTGGACTATAATCTATCTACTTATTTGTCATTAGAATGGGTTAAATATAAAGGGTATCGATGTTAACTATGTTTAAGCCCTTCTAACCTGTGCTATTTAAATAAGATTTCTAAGAATTGTATACTCAAAAGCGGTCGCAGCAGTTTTCTTGTCAATAATCAAGGTCATAGCCAAAATACAAGCCCGAAAGTATTGCTCAAGGGTATAATAAACTAAAAAAATGTAACTAAAATATTTTAATTCATAACAGTAAAGAGAGAGAGACGAGAAGAGGCGAAGAATGCATAAAAAATCATGCATTTTTTTTCATTTTTTGTTAGATGAACGATACAACGGATTGTTGAAGAGTACTCTTCAACAATTCCTTGTTGAAGTTGACTCTTTATAGCGAGTCAACTGAAAACATAATAACAATTTAACACTACTACACAAACAATAATTAAAACGTTTCCAAAACATTTGTTAAAACGATATACTTGGTATCTACAGAGATGGAGTAAAAAAATAAATGGACTTACAAACTTTCCGGCTATATCCAGAAGCATAATGCTTGAGCTAAAAACTATCAACAGAATGCGGTCCCTATATTGTGTATACTCAACTCTATCCAGCGCTCGGTATACAAGGTATAAAATGAAATTTTTGTCACCACAAGCAATTTGAACATAATTTAAACTAAAGCAGATGCAAAAATCATCGATTCAGAAAACAAAATTAATAAAACAGCATCAGCGTATAATTTGAAACAAGTTGGCGGCAAAACCAAGCAAATGGAAGAAAAGATTAATTCAAAGCAATTAATAAAAATGCAATAACGATCTCATAAAGAACTTTAAGGAACACTTTCCTAGTAAATAAATGATAACGATCGAGTTTCAAAGATCTCTGATATAGATATCGAGTCGACGGCAAGTAAATGAGTATTTCTAGCAATTACGCTGTCTTCTTTGGTTTGTGATAAATTCAATAGAATCCTGTTTTGTAAATAAATCCTGCGATCCCAAGATAGGTAGCCAGATGTAACTTCAGCCTTTTGTTTTTGCAATGAATATAGAAAAACAAAGAAGGTGTGAGTTCTCAGGTCTGTTACTAAAGTTTACTAAAATTATCTTATAATGATTTCTGGTGGTATATAGGGTTTAGGTATAGAGTATATATGTTGCCAGTTATTCAAATTTAAAATGCTACTATATAGGGTGACTGGTAATTAGTGTACGATACTTAAACACGTGATTGTGCTCATGATAACCAACAACTTTTACTATGGGAACAAACCTGAAATCGCGAAAAAAAAAATCAGCTGTTCAGTACATTTATGTTTACCTAATGTACTGAACAGCTGACATTTTTTTCGCGATTTCGGCTTTGCTCCCATAATAAAAATTGTTTGTTATCATGAGCACAAAGTGTTTAAGTATCGTACACTAATTGCCAGTCACCCTATATAAATAATAGTGACATCTATGGTTATTCAATTTATACTAGTAACTTTAAAAATGACCAAACAAACGTATTACTTCTTAATGTTCAATGGCAATCACTACACACTTATCCATTATAATATAGTCTTTGTATTATCAGTCTTGGCTTTTGTTTGGGATAACATTTTTAAAACATATAGCAGTATATACACAAAAAAACTCTTAACTAATTGAAACTAACCAAAAACAAAAAAGGCGTCGGAAAAACTTCTCCGCATTGCTGTCGACTGTAATGTGCCCAAAAGACAGCTGTCATTCCCACGCTGTAAAGCTATAAATGGATTATATTATTTATTTGCAGATAACCTGATAAAGCTGGCCTATGTTATTATAAACATACCAAGTAAACAAAGGAAGAAAAACAGTTAACTAGGAGAAGCTGTTACACTAAAATCGCCTATCATAATTATTTTTGGAATTGAACGAGTTTCCAATGCGTGGGATTAAAAACTTCCAATATTTTATTTAGTACACTACCATTCAACCAAAAATAATATTGTAGCAATCAATGTATATGATTTTGATGACCGAATGTCGATGTGCGGAAGCGATTAATCGCTATACATGGTATCTTTAGATGCAATTTACATTTTATTGATTCGTCAATCTGGCACATTGCCATGCTCTGTACCTTTTGCTATATTTATGGGCGAATTTTGGGAGGCTTTTAGATTGCATTTGGGTTATTTTTATCTTATTTTATAGTACCTAAAAGTAGCTTTGAGGTTCAAAACTATTACGTCAAATGGAACACTCTTTGTTTCTAAAAGGAATCATATTGGTTGAAATACTTTTGTATTTGTTGGCTCTTCGAAAACTTGCAACTTGAAAATGAAATTAACGCTTTTTTTAAATAGGTTACTTTGAACTGTGATATCTTTGGATCATCATTCATCATCATCATCATTTCAGCCGAAAGAAGTTCACTGTTGGATATGTCCCTCCCCAAAGTGTCGCCACAATGAATGGTCCTGTGCGTCTCGCGCCCTTCTTCGGTTCTATAGGTATATTATTATTTTCTGTAGTTATTTTTTTTATTGGTTTATTTGTATTTTGTATTTTTACAATTCATAATATTTTCCAAAAATCTAGCTGTTAAAATTTTGATGCATGATAAAAACTAGTTTCTTGTAAAACATAAAAATGAACGTTATATTATTTTGGTTTGCGATTCATTTCTTACTTCACAAATAAGTTTTTTTTATTGTTTATGAGGTGTTATCTTACATTTTGGCTCGCGAGTAACGTTCCTCAGATTAAAAATTACGAATTATAACCGCAAAAAAATACCATAATCTACGAAAATATATCCTCGCGAGCAATGACCGTTGACGTAAAAATAGTTGAACAAAACGCGTTAATAAAATGCTTGCTGGCAACAGCGCATAATGAAAGCTGCGTAAACCGAGAATTACGTCACTGACATACGGATGGATAGTTGGGTCATCATAATCGGCGAGCATTTCAGTACTTTGCATTTAAGCGTTTTGGGAATACATTAATTGTGCGCACGGTTAAGGAGTCCCTTCCGGAGTCTGTGTATCCTGATAGCTACAACTTAGGGGTATTTAAGTCAGGAGTGAATAGGTTACTTCTAGGCAAGCATGCTAAATCATCGGCCACATCATCGCTTACCATCAGCCCCCTTAGCCAAGTTACAACCGTTTCGTTTCGATTCTCTTTTCGTTGATCGCCTCGAGTCGGCCATGCCTCCGATTCCTTTGTTCTGACGTCATCTCAACGCTCAGTCACGTGGTCAGAACAAAGAAATAGGAGGCGTGGCCGACTCGAGGTGATCAACAAAAGTAGAATCGAAATGGAACGGTTGTAACTTGGCTAAGGGGGCAGGTGAGATAGTGGTCAAACGCAAGCCTATCCGTAATAAAAAAAACTTTGTTTCGTGCACACTTTTGTCATGCAGCATAAGCATAAGCATAATCAGCCTTTTAATGTTCCCACTGCTGGGATTCAGGCCTCCTCTCTAGGAGAGGGAATGGGCCGTAATCCACCACGCGGGCCCAGTGCGGGTTGGTGAATGTCACATGTCTTCGAATCTTTTGGTTCTAAGACATGCCGGTTTCCTCACGATGTTTTCCTTCACCGTTGTCATGCAGAGTAAATTGTTTTTTTTTTAGTCTGTTTAGAGTAGAGTTTGCTGTGAGGTTATAACAAAGAGATTGGCTAAATAACAGAATTTGACAATAATTTTATTACATTTATTTATTATATTCTTTATTGTACACCACATAAACAAAAATAAGGACAAACATAATTAAAAATAAGTGTACAATGGGCGGTCTTATCGCACAGGGCAATTTCTTACAGACAACCTTTGGATGGACTGAAAGAGAGGAGATGGATAGGGCTGTCAGTGTACAACATCAGAAAAATACTAATAAGACAGAATTACACAAATACATAGGTACATACAATATAAGAAAAAAAAAATATACTAATAAATATTAAATATATAATTGAGCCAGGAGAAGAAAAAAAATCAAAGTGAAAGGTAATGCTCCTTCACCATTTTTTTAAACGTAGGTAGCGTTTGAGCACGCCTCACTTCTAAGGGTAACGCATTCCACAAACGAGCTGCTTGAATTGTGAAAGATTTGTCAACGAAAGAAGTGGAATGCGTGCGAATACTTAATTTTAGGTTTTCCGATGATCTCAAGGACCTACTATGTGTGTCACTGAGAAACTGAAAGCGTTCCTTAAGATAAAACGGGGTACAAGGATTAAATAGCACATTATAAAGCAAAGAAAGTATGTGGGCGTTCCGGCGAAGGCGAATAGGAAGCCATTTGAGCTTAGTACGAAATTCAGAAACGTGGTCATACTTGCGCAAGCCAAATATGAACCTGATACAGAGATTTTGAAGTCGCTCAAGCTTATCCAATTGGTCTTGGGTGAGATCAAGATAGCTGGCAGCAGCATAGTCCAGAATTGGAAGAAGAAGAGATTGTGCTAACGCAATTTTAGTAGTGATGGGAAGAAAGTTACGAAGACGTCTCAGGGAGCCCGCAGAAGCAAATAGCTTACGACTGACTTCCTGCAATTGTTTTGTCCAGGAAAGAGTGCGATCGATATAGATCCCCAAGTTCTTCACAGTGTAACTTAAAGGAATAGTAGTATTATTGAAAAAAACTTGGGGAAGTTTCGACCAATCTACTTTAGACACATTCCGGGAACTACCAATAACAATAACTTGCGTCTTAGTTGGATTGATTTTCAACCCAAACTCAGCACTCCAGTCACCTATTCGAGCCAGGTCTAAGTTGATAGTATCAATGGCCTCAGATAACTTTCCGATAGGGGCTTGAGCATAAATTTGGAGATCATCAGCATACAGGTGGTAGAAAGAAACTAGTCGTTGAGTGATAGCGTTTATAAAAAGTGCGAAGAGTAGAGGAGATAAAACGCCACCCTGCGGCACACCGGCAGAGGTACATTGTTATTTTTTTCATGTTTAATGTTAAAAAATGTGTTATAAGTTTTACATTTTTATTTAATTTTTAAACGTTGCTGCAAACCCTAGTGTGGGGCTAAGTTTTCGATATTCTGTATCGTGATTGCGTTCACAAACAAGTAAACTCACATACACAAGGCACCTAGACCCGAAATAACTATTTAAAGGCCATACAAGTACTTGTATGTGGCGGGAATCGAACCCGCGACACGCAGAGTAGCAACCAAATAATAATAATAATAGTTTATTTTGCATCAAGTTTAAACTGAACTGAACTGTCTGTTTAACTTGAATTAAATATACAATGATGTGGTGACATCAGCACCCTTACTAAGTTGCTAAGACAACTTGTGTTAAAGATGCTGGGCCCAACCCTATATTGGATGTTTCTTATTTGCATTTAGGTAAGTACATACATGAGATGCTATTTTGTATTTATACGACTGGTTCGATATATGGCATAGTTAGACGGACAAACCACTGCGCCAATAAATTGTGCTGTCAAATTTTAATAATTTTTGAATTGTTTTGTTCTTTCCCTCTTGTGCAAATCTGCAAAGAAGCTAGGTACCATAGGAATCATAATTATTTTTTTTTAATGCGCTTGTATTTTTATGTTTTTAAATTTTACCATTTAGTTGTGGGGACTAAAAGATAAAAAAAACTGGAGCTAAAATTAAATGGTGAGTAAGTTCTCTAGTGATTCTCGTACAGGATTCTCTAAATACTTATAATTATTTAATTTACACATTACTCTGGGATTGGCAAATGAATTTAAAACATAATGCTTTAATTTCATCAAGATAATAATGAAATAATAATTTAATGTTTTATTCTATTCTATTCTATTTATTGCTAAAATCCCGGTAGATTAGCTATCATTTATTGAAATGAGCCATGGCCTATCACCCACGTTATGTATCAGATCTTCACCAAATTTAAATGAGACTACCCGAGGATAAAATTCTTCCAAACAAAAAAGAATTATTAAAATGAGTTCACAATTGACGATACTTTCTTCGTTGAACAAGATACAAAAAAAAAAAAATCAGACGACTTGAGAACCTCCTCCTTTTTGGAAGTAAGTTAAAAATCTCGAACATCAAATATATTTCCTTTTCAAAATAACCATCTATTTATAAGCCAGGAACTATTTACGTCCTTTATCCTACATGGAAGCTCAATCAAGAAGCACTTAAGTCGTGAAGTGACGACTTTCACGCCTAATGCCATGTTTTATTTACTGATAGCTTTATCTCAAGATAAGTTTATTTAACTGCACTTAAAACAAACGTTTTGAATAAATACTATTATCTAACACTTTCAAGTCTTTTTTCGTACATATGACGACATTGCAAGACAAGCTATACATTTCCAGTGTAAGCTGACCGCGCACTATATACGCTGCTTTTACCCTGATAGGTCAGTGCAAACTGGAAATGCATGCTCGTTTAGCCGTCGTAAGTACTTGAAATATTTTCGTTTGTAGTCTTATGATGGCTTTGTTTAAGACTCTGATTATGAGCTGTTAAGGTTTCTATGATAAGAAAATCCATTGTTTCTGTAGAAACCTGTTTATTTAAAATTCCTACAATGCTTTTCGGAGTTGTGATAAAAGAAAGCTTTTACAAATATTATCGTTTTCATTCAAACCTACATTTACACTGCACTATTGGTCTGACAAAAGGGAAAAACCTGTTTATAATGGAGCATGGGTAATAACAACATGATTATTTTTTTATTTAACCTTAAAAGAGAATAAGTTATAGTCATGAGCAATCTATATATATGAAAGCGAAATGCCACTCACTAATTAATCACGAAATCTCAAGACCTATATATAACACCTACAAACTTAAAATTTGGCAGGTAGTTTCTTTATAGATTGTACACATTCGCTAAGAACGGATTTTCCGAATATTCACCCCCTAAGGGGATGAAACGGGGGTCCAAAGTTTGTATGGAGAAACCGACTTTTCACGGGCAAAGCCGCTGGTAGAAGCTAGTACAATATATGTATGTATAAATTGTCACATTTTCTATATGTCTTAACATCTGCCTTCTTGAATGACAGAAGATAACAGAGTAGATATAATTTTTTTTTTTTAATTGATATAAACCAGTGCTTGCCCTATTAATTTTAAGTTCCTAATGTAATTTGTATTTTTGGTGTACAATAAAGAATATATCTATCTATCTATCTATCTATCTATCTTGAATGCGATCCCACCTGATGGTAAGTAGTGATGCAATCGTAGATGGTGAGGCGCACTATTTTATTGAGAATTACGACAATTTATTCCTAATTATATTACCTAACCATCAATTAGGTAATTATGAACAAATAGTCGTATAATTATTTCTTAATGACAGGAGTTAAGCGAGATAGAAAATATGGCAATGTATAAGTTACCGGCCAAACTCGATTTTACGATGAACTAGTGTTGCCTAGGCCAAACCTGCGATATCAGTCCAAGAGCGAACGAAGCGAGCTCGGAATTTTAGGGCACCCCAGCACGGATAGGTTAGTTTAGAAGGCTCCCTCCTTAGCCTTCGCGGTAATTAGGGTTCCGTACCACAAAAGGAACGGGCTTGCGGACGGCGAGCAATAGGACCGAGCCCAAGTCATCAACGGCGCGTACTGTTCTACGCGCGCCTCAAGGAGATCTTCAAGGTTCGAAGCCTATTGGAGCCAAAGGTCTGCTTCTGAAAGGAAGACTCGGCCCTGGTACGAAAGGCAACGAAGGAACAGGAGTGGGTTTTAATCAGTAAAAGTCTGATGATATTCCCACCAAAAAAAACCCTTTGTTATCCATCTGTCTGTTAAGACCCTATATATCGAGAACGCGTGGAGGTATCGAGTTAAAATTAAAAATATATACTCCATTCTGCGGTCCCTTGAAGCTGTGAAAAAATCGAACTGAAAAACGTATACTAAAGGAAATCAAAATTCTTAGAGAACTCCCGTTGACCCAAAATCCTGAAATTTGGCATAAGGCAAGGTCTTATAGCACAGGTATTGGAATAAAGCTAAAAACAGTTTTGTTGATACGTAATAAAAAAAATATTTTTTGGGATTCGGAAAAATCTTCAAGACTCCATTCGAGAAATGAACTATTTACATAGGGAAGTTTGTACGGAACCCTCAGTGCGCGAGTCCGAGTCGCACTTGCCCAGGTTTTTTTTTATAACCACTCAAAATTAGGAGCCGTGCGGAGCCCCGCTCCGTGGGCTTCGTGGGGGTCGTGGGGCTGTAGAGAGAACTGGTTTGGTCGGTTACATATATTATATCTTATTGCTGATGACTTTACCTACGTAAGTCAAAAACTAGCACTGAACTATGTCAAAAACACAATCACAAGGCATAATAAATGGCAAACTCATTGGCCATTCTATATGGACATGTGTAAAATAGCAATTCACTATAAGACCGTGAAATAAATTGCGCGACCTTAAACTTTCGCGACCCTTCCACATTTCAACGTAAGTTTGTATAAATAAAATAATACAATATTATTTCTCTTACTGCTAGCGTCATTTGCACAATTTTATTTTTCTCTCTCTCAATATATGAATAAGTACGGTTCAAGTAAGTTAAACATTTAATCACATTGTGTAAATCATCATTTCATAGATTTTGGAAGGTTTTTTTATGTATTTTTTATTATACTTTCCGACTGCGGGGTAAAGGCCTCCCCCAACTTCTTTCAGGTATTTTTTTCTCGAATCAGACCTTGTAGTAAGTGTCTAGGTCATCTCGCCACCTCCTCCCAGGTCGAATTCGGCGGCGTTATCCATCCTCTAGAAGGTTAACAAAATAAAATAAAAATACATGCGAAAATAATGATCATGAACAGGCATAACAAAACAAATGAGAACTCAAGTCTTATTTGACGTATACTTGTCTCTAAAACTCTAAATCAATAACAAAACCCATCAACACTTAAGAAACTCGTAAACATTATTGACCGTTCTGCACCAATCTACACCATATTGTATTAATTAACAAATTGGCATATTTTATAGAGTTTCCTTTAAAAAGGGAATAATTATATTTCTATTAACCAAAGGTACAACAGGACAGTTTTTAGCCAAGTCTTATATGAAGTATAATTTTTGAAACTCGTAAACATTGGCCAATATTGACCCTTCTGTACAAACCTAAATTAATAACGGCATACTTTATTGAGTTTCCTTTCTGAGAAGAAAGTAAACAATGATAATATCATGATGATGATGATGTCTTCAACGGATATAATGTAACCGGACAGATTTTAACCCAAGTCTTATTAAAATTTGACGTATACTTCTCTCTAAAACTCTGAATAAATAATAAATCCGTTAACACTTTTAAAATTCATAAACATTAGCCAGTATTGACCCTTCTGCACCAGTCTATAGCATATTGTGTCCATCTACAATCGTGTCAAACTTTATTAAAAAATACAGTGATGTTCATAATTTTAATACTAGGAACAAACACAAATTTGTGGTTCCTACAACCAGGCTGAAAAAAATAGGGGGCTCATTTAGATGCCAATGTATACACTTCCTTAGTAAACTTCCTAGTCATATTCAACAACTAAGCCTTAATAAATTCAAATTATTTGTAAAGCGAAAACTTTGCCAAAAGGCTTTTTACACTATAAAGGACTATGTTGAGGACCAAAAGGCTTGGGATTGACCTGCTCCAGTACGCACTGCAACTGTTGTCTTATTATTATTATTTTTTCTTTTGTTTTTATTTTTAATTGTGCTTTTTATTATTTATTACAATTCGATATTATAGATTATTTTTATTTTGCAATTTGACTTTTTTTTTTCTATTAATTTTTGACAAAAATGTTTACTTTGCTAAAGTATTACATTTTGTAAACTATATTTTTCCTTTTATTATTGTGAACGTGAGGACTATGTTGATTGTTTTTTTTTTTCCTTTTCAGTAATTTTAATGTATGTCTGGCAATTTGAGTATTTTCTGCGGCCTACCCAAATGTCCTTTCCTTGGTATTGTTCGTCAAGTCGTTGAGCTCCTTATTAGTCCTGAGTTGAGCTTTACGAATACTGACAAATGCTTGCACTGACTGGACAGGTCCACTCAAATCTGTATGGTTCTTTCTTCAAAAGACCATTTCAGACAAATCTGCATGGTTCTCATGTGATTTGACCATTACATATTTACTGTATGGACTTTAAAAGAGACTTGGACCCCTGAGTTTGTTTCGGTGTTTCTTCTCAGGGTAGTCAGCTAGGAAACACCGGCCTCATCTAGTTTAAAAATGACGAAAAAAAAAAAATGACGTGTTAAAGTGTTTTTTAAACCTATTTACAAAATAAATATCATTTATCATTAAGTTTCCTTTGTAAGAAAAAGGTATAGCAGGACAGCTTTTAACCCAAGTCTTATTTAACGTATAATTCTCTCTAAAACTACGAATCTATAAGAAACCCGTCGACGCTTTTGGAACTTGTAAACATTGGTTAATATTGACCCTTTTCCACGAGTCTACACCATATTGCGTCGATCAACAATAACAGCATTCTTTATTGAGTTTCCTTTCTCTCTACTCTTGCTCTAAAAACATCGTTTCCGTCATAATTTCCTTCGACATTCTATCCACATAATATCCAAACCACTGGAGCATGTCTCTTTTCATTTTTGCACCGACCTTTCCTTTCAAATAATTCAATAAAATGTTCCTATGTTAAATCAAAACCAATGATTTAATCTTCTTCATGTTTCAATTTACAATGAATTTGATTTTTATTCGAAGGATCCTTTATAATTTAGGGTTTCGTTATGGAGTTTCTAAATGTATTTGCCTTGATTATAATACTGTTATGTAGATCAGGACGGATTCAAATCAGCGTTTAATGATTAATTCTCCTTTTGTCTGATTTTGTAAACCGATTTTTACCACGGTCTGTTTACCTCATAGACGGTTGATCGGGACTAAAGTTTTACTTCATCCAAGGGATTTTAAAAGTATAAAGAAGAATGGTAATTTCAGATAGAATTGAGACCTATTGTAGCTTCTTTTTCATCTAAAGTTGAATAATAATAAATGTGTAGGTCAAAGAAATCGAAAATAAAATAAACGTAGATTTTTGTTACTTCACTTGACCAAGAAACTCAAATAATAATAATTTCTATTTTCTACCGGTATTAGGTAAATTTTGTAAGGACCACGATAATTCTCCTTTCCTAGGTAAGTACTTGCTCATGACATAATATCGAAAACCACAAACAATTCATTTAATTTTAGTCTCGAAGATTTTTAAGTTAGGTATGCTTGGTTATAGTTGGTCAATACTTGTTTCCCCAGGTCTCATGCGGTATAAATGCGTTTTCTTTCAACTTGAAGACTGTTGTAACAACAGCACCCAAGTCAAATTGAGATTTTATTTTTGAGGTTTTAATTTTGATTTTATTCCGTGGATTTTGTTTTATTTTAGATTTTCGGAGACTGATTTTGAATTTATTTTATTTTTAGACTTTAATTTTAATTTTATTCTTGATTATAATTTTGATTTTATTTGTGGATTTTAACATTATTATTGTTACATTCTGATTTTATGAATTATTTAATTGTGATATTTGTCATTGACCGTAGTTTTAAATTTTTATGATATGTTTTCCATTTTAATTTTTTTTTTATAATTTTTAATGTTTTTTTTTTCTAATTGTATGAATTTGTTGACAAAATTGTAACAACAATATGGGGAATACAATGGCTCCTATAATACAGTTCCTAACTAGCTCAGGAGCCAGGGAATTTCATTAATGTGTGTAAAAACGTTATGTCAATAAATAATTTATTATTATTATTTATTATTAAATACAAGTTACTCAGTTTGGAAAACTCGACGAGTTGGTAACTTAAAGACGAGTTGTTACTTGTTACATATATAGACAAAAATAGATATCGCGTCAAGAAGCAACAGCACTTTTTCAGCATTGCCCCACACTAGGAAATACTCCTGTATCGTGGTGTGGGGTTCACATATCTACATGTCACCTCACATACACAAGACCCCAAAACCCGGAACAAATTTCGGTCCGTACGGGAAACGAACCCGCGTCACGCAGGCATCAGCTCATCATTCAGCCACTGCGCCAACAGCTGTGCTGTCGAAATTGTCACATCAACGACAATTTATATTTAATATAAAGACGCATCTGAAATGTCATGTCGCAGTGTAATGGAAACAGCACATACGGTGGTGTTGAGGTCCAAGATGAAGGAGAAACTCCTGCAGATTTCGCTGACAATGGGCCTCGTAAGAAGACTTAAAGTCACCCAATGGAAAGGGCTATGCTCGGAGTTTCCTTGCGTGATCACATCACAAATGAAGATGTCCGCAAGAGAACCAAAGTTTCCGACATAGCTCGAAGAACCGTCAAACTTAAGTGGCAATGGGCAGGGCACATTGCACGCAGAACAGATGGTCGATGGGGACGAAAGGAGATGGCGTGGCGATCGCGTACCGGAAGACGCAGCGTTGGAAGACCTTCCACAATGTGGACCGATGACCTGGTCAAGGTCGCGGGAATCCGATGAATGTGAGACGCACAGGACCGGTCATTGTGGTGACGCTTGGGGGAGGCCTATGTCCAATAGTGGACGTCTTTCAGCTGACAGAATGATGATGATGATGACACTCAGACGCAGAACAAATGATCGTGTTCATCACACAATTATTTGTCTTGAGTGGGAATCGAACCCACGACCGGCATAGCAGTCAGGGCCACTAACCAGTAGACAAACACGGCAGTCAAAATATGTTCCGACCATCGCCTAACTGTCACTCAAACAGTTTTTGTTAAAATGAAAGTGCTCAATGATTTAGTTATAACATTGATTAATGTTATCGTTACACTAACAACTTACTTAATTGGTCTACACGTGCATGCAGTAGATAAAATAGTCGAGATTATAGTAATTAATTTTGACACGAGATTTGGTTCAAATTTGGTACGCCCGCACTTATAATGTTAAGAAATGTGCCAACCGTGCAGTCGTCTTTACTTACACCTTGCTCCAAGCACCACTACTCGCGATAACATATGTACGAGTGCGAAACTCGTAGTAGGTACATAAGTTCCTTGTGCGAAACAACGCAATTTCGCGTCACTTTTACGTAACAAGTCGTTTTATCAAACAACAGCTGCCGGATGGTTCAGGCTTTATGAGATACCTATTTCTTTCCTTTAACCCGATGATGATGGAATGTAATGTACTTACTTGTCCTTTTTTGTTCCTATTTATCCTCGTTTCACGTTTCTGGCTGCGAGTGTAAATGGGATTGTATTTACCTCTCCGCTTCAATAAAGTACAAACCAATATTCCCGTGATGTTTTATTTTTAACCACAGAAAAACCGCTTATAATGCTACAGACTCAAAGTCAAGACAAAAAATTGCTTTTAATGCTGGAATTAAAAGCAATTTTTCATTTTAGCTAGAGGTAGGTATAACCCTTAAATGCATCATGATGGAAATTTTCAGCAACCAATTCAATGCTAATATTTGCTTTCGTATAGTTTGATTAAATGGTAACTTCTTTGCCACACTATCGCCGATTGTACATGCGTTTGTACAACTTGAATGACCTTGAAAAACGCTTAATCGTCGTACTGTATACACGGGTGTACGAAATTTATTTGGCCGAAAATTTTGGTCTCTATATCTTTGTCTTTCCTGGAAAAAAACAGAAAAGGTTTTTCTTTCTTTTTTGGTTATTTTACAAAAAAAAAACGCGCAATTACGTAATAACTACGGGCGAAGGATTGAAGATTTTAAACATCGAAAAAAGTTCATATTTTAATGTCATCTGCTAAACATTTTAAAATACAAGCAGCCGCTGTTTTTGCTGGGTGATGATTTCGGCGATTGTGAAAAAGTTGGTAATTGACGAATTGTGAAAAAATGTGATTTGTGTCTTTATTTTTATTCATAAATAGATAAATGTGCAGAAAATTATTATTAAAAAAATAATATAATATTGTTCCGTATGGTGTTCGGACGTTAAGAATAACACCATCCCATCTCTTCCCGAGGGTGTCGTAAGAGGCGACTAAGGGACATACCAGAGAATGGGCAGCAGCATCCTCTGTGCATTACAACAACCAAACTGCGATCGCCAACCCGTCTGCCAAGCGTGGCGATTATGGCAACCCCCCCCAACATGAAAACCAGAAGGAAAAAATGGCCCCTAGTGCCCGGCAGCCCGTCTACCCTTGACTCCGGTAGCGGTCAAGGCCACGACGAGGCAAGGGGTGCGAAGAATCTCCGGATGAGATTTGGCTACCCATCTATTAAACGACTCGACCTGGCAACTTTCAACACGCGTACACTGAGGACTGACGAGAAGATCACCGAACTGGAGGAGGAATTGAGCAGGTTGCGATGGAGTATTGTGGGATTGTCTGAAGTCCGAAGACAGGGGGAGGATACGATAATTCTCAAATCCGGTAACCTGCTCTATTTCCGGGAGGGTGACCAGCAATCCCAGGGTGGTGTCGGGTTTTTCGTCCACAAGTCCCTTGTGAACAATGTCGTGAGGATCGAGAGTGTGTCGACCAGGGTGGCGTACCTTATACTCAGAATATCATCAAGATATTCGCTGAAGGTCATACAGGTCTACGCCCCGACCTCGACACATCCCGACGACGAAGTAGAATCCATGTATGAGGATATATCAAGAGCCATGCATGGTTCTAAGACTCACTTCACCGTGGTCATGGGGGACTTTAACGCGAAACTGGGCAAACGAGACGGTGACGAGCTGCGAGTGGGGCAATTTGGATTTGGACGTCGGAATCACCGGGGACACCTACTGGCTAGCTTTATGGAGAAGGAGGGCCTCTATATGATGAATTCCTTCTTCAAAAAGCGTGAGCATAGAAGGTGGACCTGGCAAAGTCCTGACGGTGCAACTAGAAATGAGATTGACTTCATCCTGTCGACGAAAAAGCAAATATTCAATGATGTCTCTGTGATCAACGCGGTGAAAACTGGAAGTGATCACCGCGTCGTAAGAGGCGCATTGAATATTAACATTAAGCTTGAAAGGTCTCGACTGATGAAGTCTACGCTCCGTCCAGCACAGATCCAGATCCAAAACCCCGAGAGCTTTCAGCTCGAAGTCCACAATCGTTTCGAGTGCCTAGGAAGCTCCGTGGATGAATATAACGATGGGTTCGTGGAAACTGTCCATACGGTCGGGTCTAAGTTTTTCAAGACTCACCGTACAAATAAAAACAAGAAGCTCTCCGATCCGACCCTCGAGCTAATGAAGAAGAGGCGTGAGATGATTCTGCAGTCTTCAGACGATGCGTGCATATACCGGCAGCTCAATAGACAAATCTCGAAGTCCCTGAAACGTGACCTTCGCCGCTTTAATACCGCAAGGATTAAGGATGCGATTGAGCGGAATAAGGGCTCTAAAGTATTTGCACGAGATCTGTCTATTGGGCAAAGCCAGCTCACGAAACTGAAGACCGACGATGGCAGAGTCATATCCGCCAAATCGGAGCTTCTGGGAGAGATCGAGGCTTTTTATGGACAGTTATACACGTCTACCGCTAAACCCGCTGTAAATCTAGTAAACGACCCAAGAGCTAGATTGACTCGACACTATACCGAAGATATCCCGGACGTCAGCCTGTACGAGATTAGGATGGCTCTGAAGCAGCTGAAAAACAACAAGGCGTCGGGTGAGGACGGAATTACGGCCGAACTCCTGAAGGCGGGTGGAAAACCGGTCCTTAAGGCCCTTCAGAAGCTATTTGATTCCGTCATACTCGAGGGGAAAACGCCACAGGCGTGGAGCAGAGGCGTGGTGGTACTCTTCTTTAAGAAGGGCGATAATGCCCTGCTTAAGAATTATAGGCCCATCTCGCTTCTGAGCCATGTCTACAAGCTGTTTTCCAGAGTCATCACGAATCGTCTCGCGCGCAGGTTCGACGACTTCCAGCCTCCCGAACAAGCCGGATTTCGAAAAGGCTTCAGCACCGTGGACCACATACATACGCTGCGGCAGGTTATACAGAAGACTGAGGAGTATAACCAGCCTCTCTGCTTAGCGTTTGTGGACTACGAGAAAGCCTTTGATTCGATTGAAACTTGGGCTGTACTGCAGTCTCTCCAACGGTGCCAAATTGACTATCGGTATATCGAAGTGCTGAAGTGTTTGTACAAAAACGCCACTATGTCAGTCCGACTACAAGACCAGACCTCGAAACCTATCCTCTTGCAGCGGGGTGTGAGGCAGGGAGACGTTATTTCTCCGAAACTGTTCACGGCAGCAATGGAGGATGTCTTCAAGGTTTTGGAATGGAGAGGGCTAGGCATTAATGTCAATGGCGAGTACATCACTCACCTTCGGTTTGCCGACGACATAGTAGTCATGGCTGAGACTACGGAGGAGCTCAGTACAATGCTTGGTGACCTCAGTAGAGCTTCCGAAAGAGTGGGACTTAAAATGAACATGGACAAAACCAAAGTCATGGTAAACAGCCATGTAGCACCCACTCCTATCAAGGTCGGGGACTCTACACTCGAAGTTGTAGACGACTACGTTTACCTGGGACAGACGGTCCAGTTGGGAAGGTCTAACTTCGAGAAAGAGATCAATCGTCGAATCCGACTCGGCTGGGCAGCGTTCGGGAAGCTGCGCGGTGTCTTCTCGTCCAATATACCACAGTGTCTCAAGACGAAAGTCTATGACCAGTGCGTGTTGCCAGTGATGACATATGGCTCCGAAACGTGGTCGCTTACAATGGGCCTCATTAGAAGGCTTAAAGTCACCCAAAGGGCAATGGAGAGGGCTATGCTCGGAGTTTCCTTGCGTGATCGAATCAGGAATGAGGATATCCGCAGGAGAACCAAGGTTGCCGACATAGCACGAAGAATCGCCAAACTAAAGTGGCAATGGGCAGGGCACATTGCTCGCAGAACAGATGGCCGTTGGGGCCGAAAGGTTCTGGAATGGCGACCACGTACCGGAAGACGTAGCGTTGGAAGGCCTCCTACAAGGTGGACCGATGACTTGGTAACGGTTGCGGGGGTCCGATGGATGCGAGACGCACAGGACCGTTCGCTGTGGCGACGCTTGGGGGAGGCCTATGTCCAGCAGTGGACGTCTTTCGGCTGAAATGATGAATGATGAATATAATATTTCTTATTACTTTTGCCCTACTGTATAGAAAAGACATGAAAATGTTCTTAAAAACTAAAATTCATACAAATATGGGATAAAGAACAGCGTGTCAGGATCCTCATCTTCGCTTGACAAGGGACGATACTCTAACCAGACGAGTGTGCCAAAACCAGACACAGCTATGTTTGCCGAGAAAAACCTTTCAATTCTATATTAGGAGCAGGTGACGTAATTTCATTGAGGAAGGTACTTATTTTTCCTGGAAATTGGAAAACCAACCTCATCATACTGAGGTTGAAACTACCGGGTGTTGTAATGAAAACAAAACATAGAAACCAGTTTATTTTTTTGTAAAAAGTTGATAGTAACCGATCCTAAAAAAGATTTTATGATAATTTATATATTATTATTATTTATTAGAATGTTTTTATATACATCTATATTATTTTAGCTATATCACTTTTTTGGTGAACGAAGATATCCGCAGGAGAACCAAGGTGATCGATATAGCTCGTTGATTCGCCAAACTTAAGTGGCAGTAGGCAAGTCATATTGCTCGCAGAACAGATGGTGGATGGGGACGAAAGGTTCTAGAATTGCGACCACTTACCGCAGCATTGGAAGGACTCCCACTAAGTGGACTGATAACCTGGTGACGGTCGCTGGAATCTAATGGATGCGAGACGCATAGGACCTGTCGTTATGTCGAAGCTTGGGGGAGGCCTATGTCTAACAGCCCCACTAGCCAAGTTGCAAACGATAAACGTGAACGCTTAGTAATCTCCAATAGATTTTCAACTTTATACCTAAGAACATAAAGTTGAAAATCTATTAAAGACTACTGAGCGTTAGCGACCGGAACGAACGAAAACACTATGTAATCTTCAATAGATTTTCAACTTTATATCCAATATCATAAAGTTGAAAATCTATTAAAGACTACTGACAGTTTACGTTTATCGTTTGTGACTTGGCTAGGGGGGCAGAAGACGTCTTTCGGCTGAAATGATTATGATGATGACTTTTTTGGTGTACAATAAAAATTATTGTATTCCATTTTAGAGCTACGATATAATAAGACTAGCTTTTGCCCGCGGCTTCGCTCCCGTCAACTGACTACTATATCCAACTCTACCCAACTCTACCCTACACTACCCTACTCTACCCTACTCTACCCTACTCTACCCTACTCTACCCTACTCTACCCTACTCTACCCTACTCTACCCTACTCTACCCTACTCTACCCTACTCTACCCTACTCTACCCTACTCTACCCTACTCTACCCTACTCTACCCTACTCTACCCTACTCTACCCTACTCTACCCTACTCTACCCTACTCTACCCTACTCTACCCTACTCTACCCTACTCTACCCTACTCTACCCTACT
The DNA here is from genome assembly GCA_905147345.3 of Mythimna impura. NCBI lineage: Eukaryota > Metazoa > Arthropoda > Insecta > Lepidoptera > Noctuidae > Mythimna > Mythimna impura. The sequence continues at coordinate 10,868,985 of LR990357.1, read as the reverse complement.
CTACCCTACTCTACCCTACTCTACCCTACTCTACCCTACTCTACCCTACTCTACCCTACTCTACCCTACTCTACCCTACTCTACCCTACTCTACCCTACTCTACCCTACTCTAAAAAAAAAAAAAAAAAAAAGTAAAGTAAAGTATCCTATGTCCGTCTCCTGGTTCTAAGCTACCTCCCTGCCAATTTTCAGCTAAATCGGTTCAGCCGTTCTTGAGTTATAAGTGAAGTAACTAACACGACTTTCTTTTATATATATAGATGTAACTACTTTGTTTTCTAAGTAGTTACATCTTATTATATCGTAGCTCTACTTATATATGCAAGTTAAACAATGTGTATGTGTTGATAGTACAAACTATTTTCAATAACATCAACATGTTTGTGGGAACAGCTGCTATAAACTCTAGCACTACGGCCAGTACCTTTATTAAATTCCCAGACTATACAAATATTTTACACAATAATAACCACATCCATAAATTGATTAATAAAACCCCAAGATATACAATTGGCGACGATTCATAAAACAATTAAGATAATCCGAAGAAAATTGAACCTGATCTGAATCTACGAGGCTTGGTATCGGAAACCAATCTATTTTGGCGACACAATCCATGTCCACTGCAGCCTCACACTGTTAACAAGCAAGAGGAAATTTAACACCAAAGACCACATACCTTAGTGTTATCGTACTTTATTTCGCATGCTGCTACCAAACACTACATGGTATTCCTACCAGAAAATTTCGACCTAACTCCAAAGCAAAATCTTCTCTATTTCTCGAGTAACAAGATTCAAATTGTCTCGCATTGCAGGCCATCTTAATTTGGCTAGTCTGTGGCTCGTGCTAAGGAAGCGTAGCTTTATGGCACCCACTGTGACCGCATCGTCGGCACATAGTCGTTGCCCGATTTTACACAACACCCGACTTTGTAAGCAATTAATTTATTTGTAGTGCGTTTATAAGGAGATTTACTCATTTTGAGTCTCTAAAGAGGAGATTACTTACTTGACTGTCCTGTTAATCTAGTGGTTAGTGGCTCTGACTGGTATGCCGAAGGTTGTGGATTCGATTCCCACCCAAGACAAATACTTACTTGTGTAATGATCTGTATTTATTTAGAAATAAATAAATATGTTTATCAGTTGTCTAGTACTCATAGCACAAGTTTTGCTTAGTTTGGGACTAGATGGCGTTGTGTGATAGTTGTGACAAATTATTATTAATGTTGTAGGGGAACTATGACAAAAGTTGCTCGTGTTTAGAAGAAACAGTTACTGATGACTTTATAAATGATGAAGGTTTCAAGCAGCTTCGAGATTGAACAACATTGTAGATAAAACCAATGACATCAGTACATATATTGCTAACGTAGGAATACAACATAACTCTGATTTACTCAAGGATTGTTCTGTAGCAGAAGCTATGGCTATTTTTAATAACTTCCAGATAATGATTAATCTTACTTGCTATTTATCCTATCCTACCAATAAAGGTACGTAACGAGAAACACATTAGATATCATACCCATCATAATTATATTTATCACTTTATATATCGATACACATCATCATCATCATTTTAGCCGAAATACGTCCACTGTTGGACATAGGCCTCCCCAAATGTCGCCATAACGAACGGTCCTGTGCGTCTTGCATCCATCGGATTCCCGGTGGACTTCCAACGCTGCGTCTTCCGGTACGTGGTCTTTACTATAGAACCTTTCGTCCCCTACGAGCATCACTGTTCTGCGAGCAATATGCTCTTTTTTTTAAAGGTGGGAAATCACCCAACGACTTCTCGCGCTCTGGGTGGAGAGAGAGGGCGTGTCAGACTTTTACTGACTAAAACCACACCTGTGTCCTTCAATTACCCTGTGCTTTCTAGGACTATGGATTTCCTTTTCAGAAATTCCCCGCGGTCCTAGCTACCGGGCATCGGCCCTGCTGGGACCCTACGGTTTGCTGTCTCTTTAAGGAGCGCGTGGATCACTATGCGCTGTTGACGACTGGTCTCGGTCCGGTTAATTACCGAACGGGCAGACGGCGGGCTACCCATTGAGCAACCCCGCGTCTATCGTGGTTGGTAGTCGGGGTCGGCAACTGGGGCATGAGGACCTTCGTTCCCTCAAGCTTGCAGCCTCCTCCTTCGCTAGCATTACTGCTTCGCAGAAGGAGGCGACCGTCTGCTATTCCTCCTCGCTTCGGACCATAGCCTGAACAAGGGCCCGACGCGAGAGGTCGCTGCCACCGATTGACTTCACGGAGCAATATGCCCTGCCCGTTGCCATTGCCATATCAATAAATAAATAACAAAAATAGGAGAATCTGATCAAACAAAAGCCGATTTAATAGTTTCAGGAAAAAGAGAAAATAAACCATGATCAAACGAAAATAATGACAGCAACAGGATTTCATGGCAACCGAGCATTCATATTGAATGTGGCGTTGTCGATAATCCGTTTAACACAATTACAATAAGCTTCACAGAATAAAATGGAATAATATATGGAAAGTTGATTATTTGCTTGTGATTTTATCAGAGTGACAAAAAAACAGCAACTTTTTTAAGACATGTTTTATAGTGGCATGCTTCTAAGTCTCAATATTTTTTGGGGACACTGAAACAAAAGTAGTACAACATTAAACATAATTTATTGATGAATTTCTATCTCTATTAATATACATAAAAAATACGTAACTAATTATATTTATTAATTTATTTATTAAAACTCAATGCACTAGTAATAAACACTGTACAAAGGCGGACTTAATGCCTTAATTATATTATACATTATTAAGTTTAAGTTTGCCATCGTAGGGATCTAATGATAGCGTCAGCGGACGGCATTGCCGTAGCCGAATACTAGGCCTGGCAAGGGTTACAATTAAAAAAAAAAACAATATTTTGCCATCGCCACTCTAATATATGGCAACATGCGATTCCAAAATAAAGCCACTATTTACTTATCAATGTCTGTGTGCCATGGAATTACCATTGCCATGATTCCAAAGGTCAATGAAATCAAAGCAATGATGAAGGACTTTATTTAGCTTAATTGGTATGCATGCCTATAACTGTGAGCCTTGTTATTAGATTCCTGATAGTTCCTAGAGCAGCTCTATCAAGAAATATTGGCTTGTATCAACAGCCAACATCGCAGACTAGTCAACCCACCCTAGACTGGAAGTATAGACTTAATTACTAAATGAATAGGCAGTCGTATACTGGATATTAAGATCACGATATTAAATGCCACGGCGCTAGTTGCCAGCACATTTATTATTGTAATTACCGGGACATAACTAATGTGTAGTGTGTTTCTACTAATCTAGGATTAAATGGAACAAGTATTGTGGTTTAGCTAATTTATAATAGTATGTTAGCAAGGAAGATATTAATCTGCTGGTAGATATAGTAGAATGTAATGATGTGTCAATAGCTGTCAAGGAAATAAATGCTTGGGTAGTGCTCAAACATCTTCGAATCTGACGTAGGGTAAAAAAAAGTTCCTATATTATGTTGATTTAGTATTTACTGGTTGACCTTTTTTGAGGTAGGAAATCTTCAAATAACTTTTCCCGTTCTGAGTAGAGCGAGAGGGAGTGTCAGAGTTTTTACTGACTAGAAACTCACCTGTGTTTTTTCCGTTACCTTTTGCGTTCCAAGGTACCACAGCGCGCCTTCGACTCGGGCTGGACAGCTGGACGGCAAGCTACCCTTTGCTCGGAAAACTCGCACCTATGGTGGCCAGGAATCGCCCGAGGCGCCTGCTGGAACATGAGGATGTCCTTACTCGGTGACCTAAGACACTTTTTAAGTCCTCATATAATTTTGCCGATAGCGACCAAGCTTAGTGAGCATTTCAGTAAAGTTTTCGAAAATTGAGAGGCTTTAAGTGAGACCGTTACCAAGTAGTAGGACAAAATAGGAAAAATAAAGATCGGTGTTACAAAACTCGTAGACAAGGTTTTGAACTGGCCTGTTGGTCTAGTGGTTAGAGGCTGCTATGCCGGAGGTCGTGGGTTCGATTTCCACCCATGACAAAATAATGTTTGTGTGATGAGCACGATCATTTGTTCTGTGTCTGGGTGTAATTTATCTATATTTTTTTTTTATTATTGATAGGCTCACTTTTGACCACTATCTCACCTGATGGTATATATATATGTATGTATTTAGAAATATATATGTATATTTATCAGTTGTCTAGTACTCATAACACAAGCTCTGCTTAGCTCGGTGCTAGACGGTGTTGTGGAATATTATTATCAAATTTGTTACTATTTGAATAGCATATTTGATCATCAGTTCTCCACTCTAAAATAAGATGCTTAACTACTAAAGGCTAAATGTTTTTGAATAACAACAATCTATTATTTAATTACCTCGTATCACTGTGTTTGTGGTCGCACTCCTCCGAAACGGCTCGACCAATTTTAATGTTTTTTTTTTAAGTGAAAACTTCTTTAGCGGCGTTGTACACTTTTTTTGTAATGGGTAAAAAATGTTAAACTCGCGTCAGGGTCACGTGACCGTCAGGGTCACGTGACCTGATCGAAAATTCGTAAGACGGATGTCGTGCAAAATTGTGTGCAAAAAATTTTTTAATGGGTAAAAAATGTTAAACTCGCGTCAGGACACGTGACCTGATCGAAAATTCGTAAGACGGATGTCGTGCAAAATTGTGTGCAAAAAAAAAGCAATTCGTGCAAAATTATTCCATAACCATTCCAAAATATCCAAAACGCACAACGTTAATACTTAAGTTTTCACTTCTGCCGGCACTCCCAGAGTGCAACCCGTCATTTTTTTTTTAATGTATTTTAGTAGGTATAAGAATAAGATAAATGAGGTAGGACTTACCCTCCTCCAATTTTTAGTCGCAATTTTAGTAATTTTGTTTCGATTATACTTACGCTTGATTTCTTTGATAATTTATTTATACATGGCTGAACAACGTTTACCGGGCTAGCTAACCCGGTAATATAGGTATACTAGCTGTATACTAAATACTCTACGACCATTTCTCAGGCCTACCAAATGTACAAAAAAATAAATCATAAAAATCAGTTAGAGTTCGATAATAAAGACACGAGATTTTTATCTATTAGAAGATATTTAAATTACTAAACAAAAGCCTAAATTATAAACAAAAAATAGAAATAAAACTGAAAGAGTCCATAAACTTTAATAAAATGAATTCACTTCACATTCAGTTGATGTCACCCAAATTGACACCATGATATCCGAGTTAACAATGACAATGTTAAAGTAACGTCTGAAGAGAATAACTGACATTTTCGCACTTATTACACTTTCACAGACGACTGTCAATGCGAATTGTGTTGTACTTAACTACGAAAATAAAGTTATGAATTTGTGCCCGTTGGCATCTTTGTTTTTAAAAAACTTTGAACCACGTTAGGAATTACTCCCGTATCGTGGGGGGGTTCATAAACATGTAAGTAATCTCACATATACGAGACACCCAGACCTGGAACAATAATCTGTAAGTCTTACAAATATTTTGTTAGGTTTTTAAATATTAATAAACCGTTGTCACTTTTTAGTCGATTATATTGGGACATTTTATTTGTTACACTGGCAACACTAATTTTGGACAGCGGTCATTCTGACATGACGGAAACACGCGAGAGTGGAGTCGGCCTATTTGCTCAGGGAAAACATCGAATCCGGAAGTGTCCAAGAAGAAAATAATTATAAAAATATTTCATATTAGTTTTATTATTATATTATATCCAGCCTATACAGTCCCACTGCTGGGCAAAGGCCTCCCTCCATTTCTTCCATTGTTCCCTTTTTTTGAGCCACTTCTTTCCAGTTCCTAAGGAAGACATCTAAGTCGTCCCGCTATCTTCTTCTTGGTCTGCCGCGACCCAGTCGTGCGATTTCAGGGCACCAACTTTGTGTTTTACTGGCCCATCACTCGATCGGCATGCGGCAGACATGTCCAGCCCACTTAAGCTGGGCAGTCATCATCTTCCTGCCCTTGTCCCGTTTTATTTGGGGTCGGCGCAACACGTTTTTTTCTTCCATTCTGTCCTGTCACTCGTCACGCTATCACTAACTCCCTTTTCTTTCATATCACTTCTCACACAATCCATCCATCTTTTTTTTTGTCTCCCTCTCCATCCATCCACATGTAAACTCATAACTCTATTAGTAACATGCGTTTCATCCCTCCTCTTCACATGACCATACCAAGACAAACGATGCAAAGACAAACAACGAAGAAGCTGGGCAGTATAAGTTCTATTATTCTATATAATTTGTTCCGTGTGGGAATCAAACCCACGACATGCAGTACAAGTCTGTAAATTTCTCAATCACTGCAACAATCGTGCTGTCTTCGTGCCATTGTTGAGTTTCAATAGCTGATTCAGAACGTGCTATTGTTAAAAGTGCATGTTGTAGGGAAAACTGTTACGCGGATGTGACGAATTGTGTAGTTAGTGTTGTTACTGTAAATACTGCGTAAGCTTTCGAAATTGAATGTGACAAATGAGTTAGTGACCCATTGAGTTGGAAGCAAGTTATGGTAGCCTAGTTACTATATTGCATTGTAACGTAGATACACAATATTGTTTGACAGCGTATTTTGTAAAGAATGACTCGCGAATATACTTGTATGGTAGTAAAATGAGAGCAGTAGTGGGCCAGTAGTAACGACCCCCATGGTACTTTTGTGTAATGTATTTCATTACCATTGCTGTCAAAACGCTGAAGGAAAACATCTTGAGGAAACCGGCATGTCCTAGTACCATTTTGAAGACATGTAACTTCCTCCGTCCCGCACTGGGCCGGCGTAGTGGATTACAGCCCCTATCCTCTTCTAAAAAGGAGGCTTGAGTCCCAGCAGTGGGAGCTTTATAAGGCTGATTATGTATGTTATATGTATAATTATGTATGTAGTAACAGAACACGCCTTTTACCTTAACACAGGTGGGTTTCAATCAGTAAGTCTGACATTCTCTCTCGCTCTACCTGAACAGCAGAAATTATTTGATGTTTACCTACCAAACCCCAAAAAAGATACTATGCTTTTTAGCTGTTTCAGGAGATATAGTTGATTAAATATTCAACTATAGAGTGTAAAAGCGTAAATGGCAAAATCTAGTCAAGGAAAACACTCACCTCGCCTTTTAGATCACGGTATTAGTATTTTGTGTAAATCTGTTCGTTCAAAAATCTAGTGAGAAGGTTGACAGCAGAAGTGAGCCAAGAGGATCAGGAATGGTCAGGATAATTATCATTATCAATACACTCGTCGAGTCGATGTTTCAAAGTCTTACTTGTATTTATCGCCGCCGAGTTGCTAGCCTGTCGGTTTTCTACTGGTTACATTTCGGAGAATGTATTTCGGAATTGCATAACGTAATTTTTTTAAGCTCGTTCTATCATCGGACCACTAGACGTACGACGATGCGCCACCGGTACATGGTGAATATCCCATTCATACGCACAAAACGTTTTGGAAACACATTCATTGTGCGTACAGCTAAGGAGTGGAATTCCTTGCCAGAGTTTGTTTCCTGATAGCTACAACCTGGGGATTTCAAGAGGGAATAGGTTGTTTCTAGGCAAACACGCTCCATCGTCAACTACATAGTCGCTTTTCATCAGGTGAGATAGAGGTCAAGCGCGATCCTATTAACAGTAAAAAAAACAGGGTAAGCGCGAGTCGGACTCGCGCATTGAGGGTTCCGCACAAACATACCTATGAAAACAGTTCGATTCCCGAATTGCGTTACGCAGATTTTTCCGTATTGTAAAAAAGTTTTTTTTTGTAACGTACAAATTTACAGTTTTCAAATTTATTCCTATATCTATACTATAAGACCTTGCTTTATGCCAAATTTCAGGATTCTGGGTCAACGAGTAGGTTCCCTATGAATTTTGATTCCTTTGAGAGTGTTGAAATGTACGTTTTTTGCGACATAAACTGCCGTATCTTTCTTAGAAGTTTGATTTTTTCACAGCTTTAATGGACCGCAAACTTGCGTTTCTGAGATAAAGGATCTTGAGTCTTGACAGACAGACAGACGGATGGACGGATAACAAAGTGATCCTATAAGGGTTCCGTTTTTTCCTTTTGAGGTACGGAACCCTAAAAAGAAGGCGTCGCTTTTGAAAATGTATTAATTTACTAATTGTCTCTGCTTCTTCTTTAACTGTTTATATTATAAATTACAGAGCCCAAATAATACAGAGAAGAACCGTCAAAAAATATGAAACGAAAACTGAATTCCCCGAATCTGTTCAGATGACGAAATTAATTTATTATCATGAGAAGCGAATGGTTGACACAAATACTGACGGACGTTCGTTCGTGCCAACGGATTAATTCTGCTCGTAAAATTTACACTGTGGACTGTGCTTATTAAGCATCGTTTTATCACGATGACGCTATGGTATTGTGCTGTTTGATATGTATTTTGCATATATATTATATGGAAATTGTAAGTATGGCTATAAATATTAGATTAACGGTTATTCCTTGAGATTTGAGTGTGAGTCAGTCTACCGATCACAAATGCTATGCATAGGTTTCTTTCTGAGAAGTTGTAAAACTTTACATGTTTACTAACAAATTATATTATGTAAGCCGACTTCCGATGATGCGAGAAAATTGTTCGACTTTATGGCCCTGATCGATTGATCTCTCGTAATAATTGTCTTAGGGTACGATGGGACTGACATACGCTGTGCGTTATAAGTCCCTAATTTTTTTAAGAAAAATAAAATAAAAAAAAAGGTATTTGGAAACAACTATCATGGCAAGTACTAAGTCACCACTTGTACTGTACGAGACTTGCAGTGTTACCTCAAAAAAAATTGTAAGGAAATGTCAGGTACCAGTTCAAGGCTTATTTTGTTGTTCTATGATGCCACTCAACCGCCGCAGGGGATGCTCCGAGAGTCAGGAGTCGCAAGGCGATTTCCAGCTACCGTAGGCGCGAGTTTGTGGACGGCGAGCAACGGGTAGCTCGCCGTCCGAAAAATACCAAACTCGGGTCAACGGTGCAATGTTTACCACGTGTGTCTTAAGTCGATGGTGCGTTGAGTACCATGCGAGCCTCAAAGATATGTCAGTTATATTGACGGGGACTGCTAGGGCCATTGCCTCCCAGGGTAGTGGAACCGTTCAAGAGTTACCGCGGTCCTAGAATGCAAAGGGCAACTGGAGGAACACAGGTCGATTTTAATTAGTAAAAGTCTGACACTGACTACTGAGCAGTAGTGGACGAGCGGTAACGGCCCCGACTTACGAGTTGTAGGTCGCGGGTTCAAACCCAGCCAGGCACATTACTTTGTGTAATTTATTTCATCACCACTGCTCTCAAAAAGGTGAAGAAAAATATCGTGAGGAAACCGGCATGTCCTAGAACCAAAAATTCGAGACATGTGACGTCCACTAACCCGCACTGGGCCCGCGTGGTGGATTACGGGCCATTCCCTCTCCTAGAGAGAGTAGGCCTAAGTCCCAACAGTGGGGACATTATAAGGCCGACTATGCTATGCTATGCTATGCTATGCTGACACTGCCTCTCGCTCCCACTTCACATACCTAGGCCTCATGGGTACTTATAAACTGATAGAAGTTAGTGATCTTACAGATTAAGCAAACAAGAAAAGAACAATTGAATCGTTCTCACTCTTGAAGACAAATTGACTCACCAATATTGATTGGTGATAGAGAGAGCATTTGTAGGTATACTAACTTATCGCCAAGAGAATGCAACTCTTCTCTTTACCCTTTATATGCAAAGGCTTACCCCCTATCTCCCGTCTTGCGGACGGCGAGCAATGGGTAGCTCGCCATCCGACCGTCCGGTAACCGTCCTGGCCGAGCCCAAGTCGTCGACAGCGCGTACTGTTCCACGCGCGCCTCAAGGAGATGTCAGCAACTGTAGGAGCCCAGCAGGGTCGAAGCCTACTGGGGCCAAGGGTTTGCTTCTGAAAGGAAGACTCGGCCCTGGTACGAAAGGCAACGAAGGAACAGGAGTGGGTTTTTAGTCAGTAAAAGTCTGATACTATCTCCCGCTCCGCCCAAGAGTGGGGATGTCATTAGATAATTTTCCCACCGAAAAATAAAAATCTCCCGTGCTGTACACTTCAAGCTCTTCATCACTTTTCACCGATTCTGTCATTCACAAATCATTTTCTTAACAAATAATGATAAGTATGTTTTAAATTAATGATGACCATGGTTTTTAAACGCAAGCAACAACATTACCAAGCACTACGCTGAAGCTATAAAGTTCTTCGTCAAAATAACAACACAGTACGTGTAATAAACTCTAAACATTGTTACAAATTGACTGAACTGTCATATCGCGTAGTATTGTAACAGAACTTCACCTCCGTCTCCGCCAAGCAATAGTAACTTTGTATCCGCAATCGCTTCCGCAAGTTTTTAGTCGAGTTCTAATGGAGGTTTTCTTTGCGAAGATTTTGGAATGTGGTGTAGATATAATTTGAAGTTCCATGTTTAGTGGTATAAAATAGTTGACCAACGGCCCTGGGGCAAAAAGAAACTGGGGCCCCTTCTTACATGGGGAAATCATCAAATAACCTCTCCTACTCTCGGTGGAGTGAGTTTGTTTTGGTTTTTGTTAGTAAACGTCTGACACTCCCTGTCAGACGTTTACTAACAAAAACAAGTGGTCATAATTAAAGTAGTGTTGCAACCTCATTTATTTAAATTTCGAAGGGACAAAAGGTTTTTCTTAGTTCAATATGAGGTTTGTTAATCAGATTTTGGGGGCCCCCGAGCTTTGGAACCTCTGGACACTGGCCCACCTAGCCCTTTAGTAGCTACTCCAGTGTCCTTGTTTGTACTTCCATGTTAAACAGCCGCGCCGCTTGGTTCATTACCAAAACAAAAAATACTTAGTGGATCCGGTTTATTTCAAGAACTACTAAGAGGTCACCAAGAAGGTGAAAAATTCATTTTTTATGTACAACTAGCCCACCAGCTCACCCCAGCTTCACACGGGCTTCACAAATCTTAGAAATTCTCGGCTTTCCTTTACTATAACATGCATTTGTAATACTTACACTCAAGAATCACTCTCACTGTGTAAAAAATGCTTGAAAATTTGATCAAGATAAAAACTGGGTGCTTTGTTTTATAATATTTACACTGCTGCCCACGCAAACTGGGCGAGTCGATGGTTCCGTGTATGAACTTGCAGGCAGTTACAAGTTAATCAAAAGCTCGTCTAATCTGGAACGAAGTAAAACTTTACAATTCAGTTTAGGTCTTAAAACGAATCGCGTTAGAGCCCGTGATAAGGCCTCTATACTTAGAAAACAATATATTTAAACCTTTTTTTTAAGCTTGGGCAATCATCAAATAACTTCTCGCGATCTCGGTGGTGAGCAGTGGTGGCCGAGTGATCATGGCCCCAACTTATGAGTTGTAGATCGCGGGATCAAACCCAGCCAGATGCATTACTTTGTGTAATTTATTTCATCACCCATGCTCTCAAAACGGTGAAGGAAAACATCGTAAGGAAACCAGCATGTCCTAGAACCAAAAATTCGAAGACATGTGACATTCATCAACCCGCACTGAGCCCGCGTGGTGGATTACGGGCCATGCCCTCTCCTGGAGAAGAGGCCTGAGTCCCAGCAGTGGCAAAATTAAAAGGTTGATTATGGGTATGGTTCTCGGTGGAGTGAGAACTCCTGTTAGATTTTTCCTGACTAAATTTCAGCCGCATACCTTCAGTTGCCCTTTTCTCTCTAGGCATACGGCCTCTGCTGAGTTACGTCCCTAATATCAAGCGTAACCTTATAACGTTACGCAACAATTGCCAACAGCTTCACGTATTGTTATCGTTTTATTATTTCCGGATGATCGCTACTTTATAGCTTTTGGTTTAAAGCCCTTTGCAACTGTGTATTTAGCGTTTATTATTCTAATCGTGAAAAAGCGTGAGTTTATGGTTGTCTGTGTATAACTTATTCTAATCGTTTTTAAATTCGCCCCAGTTAGAATGATGAATTGGTATGATGTTGTTTGAATACTAAATTGTAGTTTTTTTCTTTTTTAGTTTTCTGATTGCTTATCGCATAATGAATTGTCAAAAAGATAATTTCCAAAATAAATGGTGACATATTATGAATATTTATGGCTGCCGGTCGATGTTCTTTGTTGTCATAAAAGATTCATAGGTTTATAAAACAAGTGTGGCGAGTTTACACATACTTTTTTTCTGTGGCAAATTGAAAATGTGGCGAGTTTACAATAACCCATTGAATCAGTTTTAGCCAAGTAAAATTGTCAGTGCGCTTGAGTTATTCGTGTCGTCACAAGCTGTTATAGAGTTATTATTTTCTTTTTTGTTTTAATCTTGCAATCCCACTAGTAGGTAGATGAATATTTTTAACTAACTCCATGATAGATGACGATTGCCAGTGTATAACATCTCAAGCAGGGGCGCCGGCTTTTAGACAACCTCATGGGTGCTCATGCTCATTTGATGACTCGAAAAAGTGACGAAGTTGAGAAGAGAAATGCACACTGATCGACCGATAAATAAATAAATGTCCTACTTACATACTGCGTACTTAATTACTAATTATGTTCCATAAAAATATAAAATGAAACCATTATATAAAATTAAATTAATTTTTATTATGAAGAAATACCTATTATAATTTGTACGTAACCTAAAAGGCGATTACTGATCCTGTTCTCAGGGGGGTTCCTTGATGTCTATTCTCAGGGGTACTTGAGCCCCCGAGCACCCACGGAGTCGGCACCCCTGATCTCAAGCATTATCAATCAAAAGCCAAGACTGAAGTATAATATTTAATAAAAATCTTCCATTAATTCTTTCATTTCCTATTTAATTCCTAGTACCACCAACGCACACGTTTAGGTCGCTAGATCGAGATTTTTTTTTATCAAGAGAAGGAACTCTTGATAAAAAAAATCTCGTGACAAAGATATTCATCATCATCATCATTATTTCAGCCGAAAGATGTCCACTGCTGGACATAGGCCTCCCCCAAGCGTCTCCACAACGACCGATCCTGTGCGTCTCGCATCCACCGCACTCCCGCGACTCTTGGGCACGCCATAATTATGGCGGTAAGTCCCCTCTTTGAGGAGTGGCTGGAAAGGCAACACGGCGTCCTTACCTTCCGCATGACGCAGGTCCTCACCGGACATGGTAAGTTCGGGAGGTTCCTGCATCGGATTCATGCGGAAGAAACGCCCGGGTGTCACCATTGTGTGGACCACCCGGTGGACACGGTGGAGCACACGGTGGAGGTGTGTCCCGCTTGGGCAGAGCAACGCCGTGTCCTCGTGAGGGCGATCGGCGGCGGCGATCTCTCGCGCCGGGCCTTGGTACAGGCCATGGTCCGGAGCGAGGAGGAGTGGCAGGCGTTCGCCTCCTTCTGCGAAGCAGTAATGCTAGCAAAGGAGGCGGCCGATCGCGTGAGGCAACGGTCCTCACGCCCCAATCGCCGCCGGGATTCCGATCCCGATTTCGGGCCATCGTAGGCGCAGGCTTGCGGACGGCGAGCAATGGGTGGCTCGCCGTCCGACCGTCCGGTAACCGTCTGGACCGAGCCCAAGTCGTCGACGGCGCGTGCTGTTCCACGCGCGCCTCAAGGAGATGTCAGCAACTGTTGGGGCCTAGCAGGGTCGAAGCCTACTGGGGCCAAGGGTCTGATTCTGAAAGGAAGACTCGGCCCTGGTACGAAAGGCAACGAAGGAACAGGAGTGAGTTTTTAGTCAGTAAAAGTCTGACACTATCTCCCGCCCCGCCCACGGGCGGGGGATGTCATAAGATGATTTTCCTACCGAAAAAAAAAAAAAACTCCCGCGACTCTCACCAGGTCGTCAGTCCACCTTGTAGGAGGCCTTCCGACGCTGCGCCTTCCGGTGCGCGGTCGCTACTCTAGAACCTTTCGGCCCCATCGACCATCCGTTCTACGAGCAATGTGCCCTGCCCACTGCCACTTTAGTTTGGCGATTCTTCGGGCTATGTCGGCGACCTTGGTTCTCCTGCGGATATCTTCATTCTTTATGCGATCACGCAAGGAAACTCCGAGCATAGCGATAAAGATATTAATCTAGACTAATACAAACTTGTCAGTTTGAAGGAACGACGCAAAGACCGGTCTGGAAGCCAATGTTCTTTATGATGTTGTCCACAACCACTTTGATATCATTGATCTCACAAGTAAGCTGTTTCGATGCCCCGATTTGTTATTGTGCGCATTTTTCGTACAGGTACTCTGTTCATGCTAAATGCATGTCCAGCAATTTCTGGTTTACACTGCCCGATCTGTAGGATATCGGGATTCTATAATTCAAATTTAACTAATAACTAGCTTTTGCCCGCGGCTTCGTCCGCAAACATAAAATATAACCTATGTCACTCAGGAATAAAAGCAGCTTTCTATCGGTGAACAAAATTTAGCAATCGGAACAGTACTTTCAGAGATTAACTCCTACAAACAAAAAAACAAACTTTACCCCTTTATAATATTAGTGTAGATTCCATCACAGTGAAACTGCTGAATGTATATAAAATTTGGGCACATGGGTTTTTTTTCGGTGGAGAAATCATCCAATGACATCCCTCGCTCTTGGGCGGAGCGAGAGGGTGTGTCGGACTTTTACTGACTAAAAACCCACTCCTGTTCCTTCGTTGCCTTTCATGTCAGGGCTGAGTCTTCCTTTCAGAAGCAGACCCTTGGCCCCAGTAGGCTTCGACCCTGCTGGGCCCCTACGGTTTGCTGACATCTCTTTGAGGGCACATGCCCTGGAACAGCACATAGGGTACTTTTTACTACGGAAGTATGTTCCCTTGAAATATCTTTTTACTTTTACACGGGCGAAGCCATTATAAAGGCGAGAGTTTGTGTGTGTGTACCCATATATATTTGGATGTTTGTTAGTCCTTTACGCTGAAACTGCTGAAGGCATTTCTATAAAATTTGGCTCACGGGTACACTATGTACTAGAATAGCACAAAGTCTACTTTTTAACCCGGGCATGGGTCGAGGCCTACTTGGGCCATGGGTGATGCGAAAGTGATCCCCGGAGCCCTGGAAAAATGGCAAAGAAGGAACAGGAGTGGGTTTTTAGTCAGTAAAAGTCTGATACTATCTCGCGCTCCGCCCAAGAGTGCGGGATGTCATTAGATGATTTTCCCACCCGAAAAAAAAAAACCGGGCATAATTTTCTACTTTTGCGCGGGTGTAGCCGTTGGCAAATGCTACTTATTTTTAAACCGGACAATGATATAGGTCAAAAACGATAAATAGACCAGTCTAGAAGACGATTAATGATAGGTATACTTTATTCCTCATTAATTAAGGGGATTCATTAGGTTGATAAATGATTTCTGATTTTGTGTGGGTATATAAATAGCTTCATAATAAATAACCACTTCCGTGGGTGTGGTTAAGAATGATGACTAATTGATTTTGTCTGATATGGCTTTGGGGCGTCATAGTATTATGATAATTTCGTCATAATGTTATGATAAAATTATAGTAGGCAGTTTAAAGAAACCGGTCAGGTGCGAGTTGGAGTCGCGCATCGAGGGTTCCGTATAAGTTTACAAATTGTAAATAGTTCGATTCCCGAAGCGAATCTCGAAGATTTTTCCGTATGTACTTTATGACACCTTCCGCCTGGATCCAATGCAGGAACCTCCCGAACTTACCATGTCCAGTGAGGACCAGCGTCGTGCGGAAGGTATTAAAAAAAGTTAATCGTTTATGGTCACAATTTCAGAGGTAGAGTCACCCCGGTATCATCCATCCATAGACTGAGCTCGGCAAGCGTTACTTAACCTAGGAGATTAATATGGGTGACTGTTATTATTTCAACCACGAAAACAGAACACCAAAAGAAATCTAAGATACAACAGCGGCGACCTCTTGCGCCAGGCCCTGGTTCAGGTCACGGTTTAGAGCGAGTATGAATGGCAGGCCATCGCCTCCTTGTGCGTAGCAGTAATGCTAGCGAAGGAGGCGGGCGCACGGGTGAGGGAACGGAAATCCTCACGTCCCAGCAGCCAAGACCCTGATCCCAACTTCCAGCCTCCGTAGGCGTGGGCTTGCAGCCGACGAGCAGTGGTTAGCTCGGCATCCGGTGGTCGGGTAACCGTCCGGACCGAACCCAAGTCGTAGACGGCGCGTAGTGTTCCACGCGCGCCTCAAAGAGATGTCAGAAAAACCGTAGGGGCCCATCAGAGCTGAAGCCTACTGGAGTCATGGGTTAACTTCTCAAAGGGAAACCCGTGGTCCTAGAATGCATGATTCCCACCTTAAAAAAACCTTTTTTCATGGTTTTTGATAATTCTCATCTCAAATAACTTCTCTGCTCTGTGTGAAGCACAAAAGAGTGTCAGACTGCTACTCTCTTTTATGCTTCCTCTTTGTATTCTTTCTGTTGTCCTTTGCGTCCCAGGGCTGCGGTTATTCTTTTGAATAATCCTGCAGCCCTAAGAAACAATTCTTAGACAAGTTAAGATTTCATTGGCCAAGATTATTTTAAAGATTGAACAATGAAAACGTTTAAGACTCGGCACAACTTTTAACTACAGACCTCTAAAATTAAATTAGTTCTTAGTATCGTTAATCAACGTTATTGTTGCCTTAGTTTAGTGACAGTTATTAGAATTTAGGATGGGTTGGTGACATTAATTTCTATTACAATTTAGTGTTATTTTTAGAACTTTGGAATTTCGACCAATTTGGTGTAGCTCATTGTATTTCGTTGGTAAACTTAAAGGTGATGGCGAGAACGTTTGAGACAGTGATCGTGGGTTTAGAACGCAAAGGGTAACTGAAGGACTCGAATGGGTTTTAGACAGTATAAATCTGATACGCTCTCTCGTTTCGCCCTAGAACGAGAGAAGTAATTTGATTATTTCAAACTAAAAAATAAAACTCAAAGGTCAGGACGATGCAGTTTTAGTAGTGACCATTAAATTATTGTCACTGGCTGTACCTAATACTTGTTGAAGCAGATAACAGCCCCCCTAGCCAAGCTTACAACCGTTTCGTTTCGATACTCTTTCGTCGATCGCATCGAGTCGCCTACGCCTCCGATTCCTATGTTCTGACGTCATCTCAACACTCAGTCACGTGTTTAGAAGAAAAGAATAGGAGGCGTGGCCGACTCGATGCGATCGATGAAAGAGAATCGAAACGAAACGGTCGTAACATGGCTAGGCCTGCTGTTCTGCATCATCATCATCATTATTTCAGCCGAAAGACGTTCTTTGTTGGACATAGCCTTCCACAATTATCGCCACGACGATCGATCCGGTCCGTGCATCGAATTCCCGCGACCCTCACCAGGTCATTGGTTCTCCTTGAGGGCTGTTTACCAACGCTGCGTCTTCCAGTTCCACGAGCAATGTACCCCACCCACTGTTACCAGCGAACTTTATATGTATTATAATATATATTAATAATTTATGACAGAAACAAGCACAGTAAATTATGAGGGTAAAAGCTTTTACGTATGTTTGAATTTTAGGGGTTTTTTAGCTTGCTTTGTGTCCTAATATTCAGCAAATATCTCCCCATTCTCCTTCCAAACATCTCTATCATATGTGATCTCTGACCAAATTTGCCCCTGAAGAAGTTAGAATACAATAATATTATCACTATTCCCTTCGCGGCCATCTTGTATTTCCCCCTAGGAGCAAGTTTACTATGATTGATCCATAACATGGTTCATTAAACCCCAAGATGAACAAATACATAGTAGGTTATTTCGGTTATACCTTTCATGCTATTTTAACGGATAAGTTAATCTTTTTGTCAGTACTTTTGACGCAGTTGTTGACTGTCTCAAGACGTAAGTCTATAACCAGTGCGTGTTGCCAGTGATGACATATGGCTCCGAAACGTGGTCGCTAACAATGGGCCTCATCAGAAGACTTAAAGTCACCCAAAGAGTAATAGAAAGGGCTATGCATTTTCATTTTTTTTAAATCTCGAAATAGATTAAATTATCATCATCATCATCATTTCAGTCGAAAGACGTCCATTTTTGCACATAGGCTTCCCCCTAATGTCACCACAATGAACGGTCGTGTTGTTTTTGTGACGTAACAACAAATTTACTGTTTTCAGATTTATTCCTATACCAGTGCTATGAGCCTTGTACCTTGCTTTATGCCAAATTTCAGGATTATGGGTCAACGAAAAGTAGCCTATGAATTTTGATTCCCTTGAGAGTGTCGAAATATACGTTTTTTGCGACATAAGCGACCGTATCTTTTTTTTTTGTTAACTTAGATTTTTGTTTTTTTCACAGCTTCAAGGGACCGCAGACTTGAGTATATGGTTTTAATTTCAACTCGATACCTCCACACGTTCCTGAGAGAAAGGGTCTTGACAGACATACAAACAGACGGACAACAAAACATAACATTCATAATTAATAAAAATTTCATCAATTAATTATGGTATATATTTTTTCTATACTTATTCATTAAACCATTTGCTAATTAAAGATATTAACACAAACAAACGAACCCAAATCCAAACATTAAGAGATACCTCATAACGACCTTAAAAACTGACAATTCAACAAACCAGCGAACTGTAATCGCGAAATAAATTGCTTCGTTCCCTCACAACGCCAGTGCCCCTGTTATAAACGATGTAAGATATTACCTCAGCTCCCGTATTGTTTGCCTAGATTATTTCAGGCCTTATTTCATGAAAACATCGCAATAATACCTCGTATTATGAAACCCGAGGATATAATCTGGTGGAATGAGAAAACTGACAAAGCGGACATCTTGCCGAGTGTCTGATAGTCAACGTGTGCTTGACAATGCATAAATTAATCTAGTGACGTGTCTGAGAATAATCTTTTATATTCTGGTAAGTAGGTATCTTATTTTGTGGGAGCGGATTTTCCTCGATTATTATTTTGGAGAGAGATTATTTTGTGGTTACGTTAGGTTTAGGTTAGTTGATATCTTTTCTGCAAGGTCGAAATACTTTTTTTTTTACGTGGGAAGTCATAAAATGACTGTCCCGCTATTGCTGGAGCGAGAGAGTACTTTTACTGACTTAAACCCATCTGTGTTCCTTTAGTTGCCCTTTGCGTTCCAAACTCAAACTCTTTCGAAACAATTATTATGCATCTCTTTGAGGTGACTTAGGCCTCATTAGACGGCGAGCTACCTATTGCTCACCGTCTGAACAGTCATGGTAACTCTTTCTAAGAATCCCGCAGCCCTGGTACGAAATCAAAATACTGATTCTGTAACACTATGTCCAGTACTCATCCGCTGCTATTTCCTTAACAATTTTACTACGCAATTCAGTACAAATCAAAATCAAAAATATTTTTATTTCACATGGGCAATTATAAAGCGTCAGAAGCTAGTGCACGGTTCGAAATTGAAAACAGTTGAAAAGTACAGTTGAAAAGTTTCTGTTGGAATCATCCAGCTTCATTGCCATGGTGCTATTCTGGTCGTAATTCTGACTTTCTGGACTGATTGGAAAAAGTCATCATCATCATAATTTTCTTGCGATTAACTCAATTTGATGGGTTTGGCTCAACAATGAACGCAAGTTCATCCGTAAGAAGTTGGCAGCAGTATCGTCACAGCGCTAATTTGTTTTCTTATTATTTGTCTGCACCAATTGTTCCACTAGATTCGTGTATTCTCTTTTTTTCCTTCTGTCTAGTTTTAGTACATATAGATATATTATGAATATTGTATTTATAGTATTTAAGTATATATATGTATAAAATATAATGTGTTATAAACAATATGTAATTCTTAATATTGCACCTACCACAATTTGTCTCTGCATCACCCAAGGGTTGACTGGTAGAAAATGCCTTGAGGCATTAAGTCCGCCTCTGTACTTTTGTGTGCATAAACAATAAATAAATAAATAAATGAACGGTTAGTAATAGTCTACCAAGCCGTTCCCTAAGGATTACCGCATTATTAGAATACGAGGGCGCAGCTGTTACATAATCAAGTGAATTCTAAAAACTAATTGATTAGCTGTTACATTCAATGAAATATCACAGGGTGTGTAGAGCAAGTTTCTATAAGTAGATTGTAAAAGTGATTGACAAAATGTTTTATTATTAAAGCTTAAAACCAGTATAAGCTGCTAAGTGCTAGGTAAGTGATCCGTTTACGGTTCGTGATATTTTGTTGAAATATGCTTTAGCTACTGATTGAAAACGCCAGTATTAAGTTTATGTAGACGTAAACTCAATGATTTTATATAAGGCTGTGTAATAGATTGGGTTAAAACTGCCTACTCAACAAAATATCATCATCATTTCAACCGAAAGACCTCCACTGTTGGACATAGGCCTCTCCCAAGTGTAGCCACAATGAACGGTCCTGTGCGTTTCGCATCCATCGGATTCCCGCAACCCTTACCAGGTCATCGGTCTACCTTATAGGAGGCCTTCTAACGCTACGTCTTCGTAAATCTGCGCATACATACAATAAAACAGTCTTAGGTATAGCAACAGAGGGCTGCGGTGTTGTTCAAAACGAGTTATAGTGGTCCTGGAAAACAAAAGACAACTGAAGAAACAAAGGTCGGTTTTAAACACAAAGTTTGACACTCGGTCTCGCTCGATCACATCCAATCGCGACCGTCAGTCCCTTGACTAACTACCGCACTTGTAAAACATGCCGAATAACTGGAATTACTAGTCGTCATCAGGATGCCTATTCCAATTTAAAACCCTAACAGCTCTCTGCAATTGGTTACGGTCCCTTGTGCGCCATATAAAAGTCCGCAACACCAGGGTCTTGAGTGCGTCTAAAACACATATATCAATAACAATAAATAATCCATATTACATATTTATTTGCGTCAGATAAAGCGTTTGTGGAGAATACCTCCACGTGTTCGCGAGTTGAAATTAAAACCTTACACTCAAGTTTGCAGTCTCTTGAAGCTGTGAAAAAATCTAATTTCTAAGTTCACGAAAAAAAAGATACGGCCGTTTATGTCTCAAAAAACGAATATTTCGACACTCTCGAGAAAATCAAAATTCATAGGGTACTTCCCGTTGACCCAGAATCCTGAAATTTTGCATAAAGCAAGGTTTTATAGCACAGGTGTAGGAATAAATCTGAAAATTGAAAAATTGTTGTTACGTCGCAACATAAAAAAAACAATTTTGCGATTCGGTAAAATCTTCGAGACTCTATTCGGAAATTGAACTGTTTAGATAGGTAAGTTTGTACGGAACCCTCAGGGTGCGAGTCCGACTCGCACTTTCCTAGTTTTTTCATATTGCGTCATAGCCGTGGTTTTAAGTGCCAGGACGTGTTTGCAATGTATGTAAGTTGTGCGATTTTATTTCGCTTAACAAGTAATGTTTTATCTAAGTGTAACATAGAATAAATAAAATACACTTTACTGCTGTCGATATCGAGTTTTGCTAACGCCGTCATTTTCCAAGAACGTTAGTTTCATTAATCTACTTATTTTTGCAGGATTGGGAATGTCAGACTTTCACTAACTAAAACCTATTTGCGTTCCTTCAATTGCCTGCTTTTCGTTCTAGGGCTGCGAGAATTCCACAGCCTGCAGTTCTATTGGCCTTAATATGCACTCAGCCTAATCGTATCATTGATTTTGAAGTAAACATCGTTTATGTTCCATGTTTCTGCAATTACATGATCAAAATTTAGCAATCCTATTTGCTGACATAACCCGAAACAAATTACCTGTACCCAATTTCTAAATAGATAATCTGAAGGTAATCAATATCAGAGCTTAGTGAATGCGTATTTATGTTGCTCGTGCTCTAGCCGTCTGTATTTGACTAGTCAGTGACAACTTATTCTGTATGTGCATTTGAAGGTAGGATTAACTTCAACTACTTACATTTTGTCGCCTTTTGAGTCGTGTTAAATGCGAAAAAGGTTTACAGAAAGAAAAGGAAAACTTTACAGAAAGATTAAAAGTATAACTACACTGCGCACATGTGTGCCGCACACACCGTTCTGGGCGCATCGGTCTCCATACATTTTATATGGAAACTAGACTTGTAGAGCTACACTTGATACACGCCACGCTACGCCACGCGACGTCTTTCTACGCACAAATCAGGAGTATTACACGTGTACATCGGTCTACTGTAGTTCTAGCTTAAAACTAATTATGTTTTTCTTTTTATAGACTCTCGTTTGACTACTGTCTCGTAACCTGACCTGATCGTAAGTGATGATAAGGTTACCGATGTAGTTGGCATTTACTGGGTGACTTCAGATTCATTTATTTTGTCAGAATATGTTACATAATTATGGTCTTGAATTAAAAATGGAGCATGCTTGCCTAAAAGATACCTATTCACTCTTGAGTTAAAGACCTCTAAATTGATTGTAGCCAACATGAAACACAGATTCTGGCAGGGAATCCCACTCCTTAGCTGTAGGCAAAATTGGGCACGCCATAATCATGGCACTAAGTTCCCTCCTATTTTCGGAGTAGCTAGATAGGCGTCACGGCGTCCTTGCCTTCCGCATGACTTAGGTCCTCACCGTTTATGGTAAGTTCGGGAATTTATTGCATCGGCGGAAGAAACGCAGTATCGTCGAACAAGGTGCATATATGTTCAACGCGGCAGTGGGTGAAGCCAGAGACTTGATTCTCATATTACAACCAGCAGGCGTGCACGCTCCGCTGTGATAGCACATGTGGGCAATTAGATTTTGCGGAACTACTTCAGAGCGGGTCGTTCCACAGTTTCTGGGTTTTTCGAGTGGATTTTTATTCGGGTCAGCGAGTCTCCAGGCATCCACATCCTCAGTGAAGTACATCAAAATCAATCAATGCAGAAGCTAATATATTCCTGATTAATTTATTAGTGTTGTGAACCGAAGATATGAATGGTAAACTAATACTGCTAATTGCGGAATATTAATTGTATTGACATAGATTTTGTTATAAAATAATATGTTAATTAGCATACGTAATTATATCATTAGCTTCGATTTTTCCCGCGTGAAACTAGGAAATTATCCCAAGGGAACATCACCATCATCATTTTAACCGAAAGATGTCCACTGTTGGACATAGATCTCCTCCAAGTGTCACCACAACGAACAGTCCTGTGCGTTTCACATCCGTTAGATTCCCGCGACCCGTCTGGCTTTCCAACGCTGCGTCTTCCGGTACGCGGTCGCCACCCCAGAACCTTTCGGGCCCGTCGACCATCCGTTTTGTGAATAATGTGCCCTGCCCACTGCCAATTAAGTTTGGTGTTTCTTCGGGCTATATCGGTAACCTATGTTCTCCTGCGGATATCTTAATTCCTGTTGTGATCGCAAGGAAACTCCGAGCATAGCCCTTTCCATTGCCTTTTGGGTGACCATAAGCCTTCTGATGAGTCCCAAGAGCGGCACTGAGTGACCACGTTTCAGAGCATCATCACTGGCAACACGCATTGGTCAAGGGAACATGCTCCCAGGATAAAAAGTTTCCTATTATGGTATTTAAGATTATGTGGTGACCTAATAAACTGTAATAACCTACCCATGTACAAAATTTCATTCAAATCAATTCAGACGTTTGAGCTTGAAGGAGTAACAAACATACACACATAGATACATGTTCATTTAATTTTCCCACTGCTGGGACTCAGGCCTCCTCTCTAGGAGAGGGAATGGGCCGTAATCCACCACGCGGGCCCAGTGCGGGTCAGTTAATGTCACATGTCTTCGAATTTTCGGTTCTAGGACATGCCGGTTTCCTCACGATGTTTTCCTTCACCGTTTTGAGAGCAGTGGTGATGAAATAAATTACATAAAGTAATACGCCTGACTGGGTTTGATTGAACCCACGACCTACAACTCATAAGTCGGGGCCGTTACCACTTGGCCACCACTGCTCTTTTGAGTACCTAACTGAAAAATCATATTAGTCAAAAATTTCACAATATACACGGCAAAAGACTAAAAAAAAAAACACAAAAACCACCCAACATCATCCTGACAACTCACCAAAGAACCTAAACACGCGGCACCCATATAAATGTTGAATGAACAGTATACAATTACATCTCCGTATACCCCCTCGACAATTACAGCAGCGTTTTAGTGAATTCCAGTTATTAATGACGCCCCAAATGATTAGTAGGTGGAAACTAATACGGTACCCGATCGGCAATGGCCGTCATTAGGCCCGTCCGTTCCGAATTACATACGAATGGGTGACGACCGTAAGGGATGCCTATTAACTGCACGATATTTGTATACGGTTATTTTAGTGATTGGTTACTGAGATGTTTATTGGATTTTGATTTTGTTTACTTATGTTGAACCGGTTGGCTCAGAACGAGATGACCAGGATAAATGTCGCATAGTATGCAATGTTAGGTATAATGGTGTGAGATTCATCAGCGCGCCACACTATAATAGGATTAGTGATATCGACTAATCCTACATGATGAGAACTAAAGCTAAATAAGAAATGAATACGGCTGTCATTGCATTTATTGTTGTTAATGTCAATGGGCTGATAATTAAAAGCCACGACGATGAATGTTAAAGCTGTTATTCCAGATCAAGGGCCTGATACAGAAGGCTCTTTGATACGTCTTGCATTGTGAGGAGATTCCTATCTCAGCCCCCCTAGCCAAGTTACGACCGTTTCGTTTGCGTCGAACGCCTCGAGTAGGCCACGCCTCCGATTCCTTTGTTCTGACCACGTGACTGAGCGTTGAGATGACGTCAGAACAAAGGAATCGGAGGCGTGGCCTACTCGAGGCATTCCACGCAAACGAAACGGTCGTAACTTGGCTAGGGGGGCTAGAGTTCTAATCACCGGTGGACCCTGATACCGACACTGGCGGACTACTATTTTTATATTGTCACTAACACTAAGTCAAAATTTATTCAATGACCTAGCACCAGCGCTTAATCATCTGACGACTTTTGACCCCTTGCTTTCTATGATCACGGGTACCGCAACCTTCATACCTGTTACACATGTTACAATATTTACACACCAAATTACTTGTATCGTAAACAATTTAACACAAAAACAAATATTATGAACTTACTTCGTTATTGTTAGGCGCAAAATCATCAAACAGTTGAACTGAAGGCAACATCAACAGAGTTCCCACGTCTTGTTATTGTTTACGAACTTTCACAGCAAATCAACATAAAAATTAATTCAGTTTACTCCTATATAGGGCACATTATAAGCAGTTTATCTATTAAAGTTAATTTATTATTTCTCGCGGCGTCATTGCGTCCGTTTAAAAGATTGATTGATGTTATGTGTGAATGACTCTTGGTTTTTTATTGTGAGCTTAAAAAATGGTGCGTGGATTAGTGTGGATAAGACCACACTTTCGAAAAAAACAGAAGCGGGGCCATTATTACCTCTATACAATAATGTTTGGATGTTTCCCTCAAGGCGGACCAATGATCTGGTCGAGCGTGAAAGAATCGGTGGCACACGAGAAACAGAACCGGCCAATAGTGTATGTTTTTCTACTGAAATGATAATGATACCTAATTATTGATATTGAGACACATCCTGCCTTAACCATAATTATGATCACACGGTTGGCGCCGTGGAATTTGGAACCGTGCACTAGCTTCTGACGTTTTATAAGTGCCCATGTAGGCCTACGTGAAATAAAAATAAAGACTTTGACTTTGGCGCAGTGATTAAGCAATCGACTGTTGCGCTGCGGATCGCAGATTAAATTCCTGCAGAGGATTCATATTTGTATGGGCTACGGTTAAGTGTTACAGACCCGTGCCTTGTGTATGTGACTTTAAAAGTTCGTGAACGCATCCACGATTCAGGAGTAATTCCTAGTATGAGGCATCGTTTTTTAATAGAAAGTAAGGGACAGTTAGGTATAACAAATGACTGCCTCATCTAGTTATTTACAATTTATCTGACAGCTAGAAGTCTATTTAAATACAGTTGGTTCTCGATAATTTGAAACTCGAGGGACTCATAAAATATTACGAATTATCGAGTGTTGGAAATATCAAATGGTTCGAAAAATAATGGTTCGAACTGAAACTTAACTAAACAAACCAATTCCTGAGGAAGTGTTTGTCAAACTAATCATTACAAAAACAAAAGCTTGTGTACGATGATACAATTTTAAACTTGTCTCAAAATGTACTTACATATCTCTGCAAGTTCTGCAATATTTCTCCCTCTTTCTCTCTGCAACTTTGAATTGTCGAGTGTTTGACGCCGATGAGTTCGAATTAACGCGTCGTTTTGTTACGTAGCGATGATTTTTTCGTTCGAATTACCAAGTGCATAAAAATGTATTGATTTAGTTCGAAACAAAAACTCTACAAAACAATAACTTTTCAAGCAAAGCTTAGACTATTGGAGTGTTCAAATAATACCATAATCACTTCATTCTATGTCACCCGGATCCCATAACAAGGAATGCATACTATTGCGAACCTCATTACTATTAATAAGATTTGTATACAAAATCAAAATCACGTATTGCGCCAAATACCAGTGACTTATTCTGCAGTATTGGCTATTTGTGAGGTGATGTCATTCTCTTAAGTTTATGGTAATATCTAGCTAAGCACGCGCGGAAAAACCTAGGTTCCGCGAATAAAAGTACTAACTGCATATATCGATATCGAAGACATTATTCTAGCATCTGTTACATCACTAGAAAATCTGAAAAAAACTTCCTGTAGGCTAAAAACAACAAAACCCAAGCGCTATGATGTATGTGAATTTATCAATTTAAGCTGACTTTACATGTTTCATGAGTGGGTCCGTGGTATCCCAGAGCACTATCAGTTTTTTCTTTTAATCGTAGCATATACTGAAATAGAAACCTTTTTTTGTGAATTTAAGCCGACTTTACAGGTACTCTGTGTTTTGAGAGTGTGTCCATGGTATCACAGGCCCTATCAGGTTTTTTTATTCTTCCGTACCTCAAAAGGAAAAAACGGAACCCTTATGGGATCACTTTGTTGTCCGTCTGTTTGTCTGTCAAGACCCTTTATCTCGGGAACGGGTGGAAGTATCTAGTCGAAATTAGACCATAATTAGAAATCATATACTTAATCCAACTTCTAAGTTAAAAACGTATATTTCGACACTCTCAAAGGAATCAAAATTCATAGGGTATTATTTGCTGTTGACCCAGAATCCTGAAATTTGGCATAAAGCAAGGTCTTATATCATAAGTATAGGAATAAATCTGAAAACAGTAAATTTGTGCTAAGTCACAAAAAAAAAAAAATCGATTCGGAAAAAACTTCGAGAATCCATTCGGAATTGAACTATTTATATAAGTAAACAGTGTAAAATGTATTGTCTACACTAATATTATAAAGAGGTAAATTTTGTTTTTTTGTTTGTAGGAGGTAATCTCTAAAATTTTTTCATCGATAGAAAGCTGCTTTATTCCTGAGTTACATAGTACGCGGGCGAAGCCGCGGGCAAAAGCTATTAATTGTATAAAAAGGTTTTTTATGCCAATAAACTATTATTATTATTATCAACTACTCGTATTTGTATTTCACACTAAATGGATTTCAAATATCGTTCTGTCTCTGACATCTTCAAACTATTTTTATTACGACAAAAATAAAACCATGATTATGAAAGTTCATTTAGTGATAAATGAATTTGTGGTAGGTACAAGTTCACTTGGACTGTTTTTAACATTTTTTTTTTGTTAAATTTCATGGTAGAAATGGCCACCGGGTTTATATCATAATAATAAATTCGAAATACAAGCGTAAATTACTAGACTTGTAATAAATATCCAAATAAGTACAATTTCGGCAACTTTTGCTTCTACGTAATTCAATTCATCTAACAATCATACAGGTATATAAAAAACATGAAAATATACCACACATGGATTATTAAATGAAAATGGACACTCGGGTATGAGTGACGGAAATGCCGCTTTATAAACCCAATTTATAAATTTTGCAAATAATTATATAATGTAAGCAAACTTGCACCTGTATTTAGGAGGTCGTGGATAAAATAATAACAGATGCACGGATTCATTTTAAAGGTTAGGTAACACTTGACGAGATCGGTGGACGGGTGATGATCATAGCATACCGAGATTCCACCGTGCCTCAGAAACCACGTTAAACTTTATTCCCGGCTGTCATTCATAGATTTTGTAGTTTTTACGAATATTCAAAAGCCATGAAATCTGACTATAGTCTTATCAAAGAGTATTTGCGGAGATCAGACAGGCAGTCGCTTCATGTAAAATGCTGGTATATTAGCAATGGTAGTAGCTGCATCTGGTTAGACTGGACGTTTTATTTATCTACCTAGACTAGGCAGATTGATTGTAAGTGAGACCGTATGGAGTTATAAAAAAAGTGACAGCACGTCAGAACAGATGGTCGACGGAGCCGAAAAGTTTTGGAGTGGTGACTGTGTACTGAAAGACGTTGGAAGGCCTCTTACAAAGTGGACCGGTAACCTGGAAACGATCGCAAGAATCATACAATACCACTTTCTGAGCACGTGACTGAGCGTTGAGATGACGTTAGAACAAAGGAATCGAAGGCGTGGCCTACTCGAGGCGATCGACGAAAAGAGAATCGAAACGAAACGGTTGTAACTTGGCTAGGGGGGCAGTTGACGTCTTTCAACTGACACGATAACGTCACTATGACACAGATTTTAGATGCAAAATAAATAAAACATTAAACGCGTTCATGATTCAAGATTCGCTTTGACTAAATAATTTCATTCCCATGGCCTTATCCATGTTAATGCTCATGCATTTATTGTTTCATATCAATGAAGAATAATGAAATTAGTGGACCGAGGTTGAAATTTAAATACTTTGACTGTTTACGAGTGTTGTCTGCACATTGTATACGTGATATGATAATTTTATGAGATTTTGATATGCTTTAAATTATTTAGTTAATTTCATATTAAGGGTCCTTTGCTATATGATTAACTAGCATTAGATAAGCATCTAAGCAAACACAGGGGATACATATAATAATGAACCCAGGGGAGATCCCCTGTGTTAACTAATCACACCAAAATTATAAAGGCGAAATGTTGCGAGTATGTGTAGTACGTTTGGGGGTATGCGGAACAGAGAGTAAAGTCCCGCAAACCTTCTTTGAAAAGGGAGGATCCTCCGGCCAGACGGGTGTTATGTCTGGTGGGTCCCTTTTCAACGGAGGTTTGCGGGACTTTACACTCTATTCCGCATACCTCCAAATACGTATTTGGATGAAAGTCGCCCCATTATGTCCTAGAATAGCACATAATTTATTTATTATGTTACTCCAACGAATAGTTCACCGATACATTTACAAAAAAAAGTCTTATTAATATACAATTAACCCAGCGAATTCTTTACTTAAAGGTGTGCAACAGCACTTACAGAGTTTGGTAAATTAATAATAATTATATTTTAAATTAATTGTTCTACATTATACAGTCATGCAATAAACAATAAAAAGGTACAAGATAAAAATAAATACAAGGCAATAAAAATCAATAAAATACAGAATAAGGAATTATTAATAATTAATTGCAAATAGAAAAAAAAACAATTAATTAAATCAAGTCAAATTAAATTAAATATTTAATTAATAAGATGCTTTTTATCCCGGGATTGTGTTCTTTTGGGACAATTTTGGAAAAGGAAAGTTTATTTGGGTAAATGAAAGGCGCAGTCCTAACATCCGATCAAGATTAACTTGTCATTGGGCGTAACATTTTATCAAGCAGACCACGACTCAAAATAAAGGGTGGCGTAAGCCACAATCACAACGCTAAAAAATAAGTAGAGTAATCTAATATAGGTAGATTTTAGTATATCCAGAGCTATGGTATATCTGTCTTGATGTTATATAGCCGAAGAAATTTTGCACCTTTGTATCTTAAAGTAAAAGTGATAGGTGATAGGTATTCTATAGCAACTAAGTTTTCGATTGTTCGACAAGCCTATTTGAAATCAATACTTAGTCTAGTCTTCCTGTTTTTTTTTAAGGTGGGAAAATCATCTAATGACAAATCCCGCTGTTGGGTGGAGCGGCAGATAGTGTCAGACTTTTACTGACTAAAAACCCACTCCTGTTCCTTATTTGCCTTCGCCCCAGGGTTTCATTTTCACACTACCCATGGTCCCAGTAGGCTTCGACCCTGCTGGGCCCCTACGATTTGCTGACATCTCCCTGAGGCGCACGTGGAACAATACGCGCCGTCGACAACTTGGGTAAGCCACAATCACAACGCTAAAAATAAGTGGAGTAATCTAATATAGGTAGATTTTAGTATACGAGTATCCAGAGCTATGGTATATCTGTCTTGATGTTATATAGCCGAAGTAATTTTGTACCTTTGGCTATTGTAAAAGTGATACGTATTCAATAACAACAAAGTTTTCGATTATTCGACAAACCTATTGAAATCAATACTAACAGCCAGTTTCTTCATCAAAAGTAACAGCCAAAGTAACGTCATAAAGTAAAAGTAACGGTCAAATTCGTTTCTTCACAATTTTAACTGTTGGTTTAACTGTTACTTTTGCCTTTAACTTTTACTGCTCAATAAGGGACTGTTAAAGCTAAAGTCACTGTCATTTTGACAAAGTTGTAGGTTATATAGGTTTCATTGTATTTATTTCTAAAATATTTTAGTACTAAAATGTTATCACGAACTTCGTCCAGTGAAAGTTCAAGTTCATCAGACGATGAACTTATCGTTAGTTATTTAACGCGTAGGCGCAAAAGTTTAATTTCGCAAAGATCATTTTTTATGGGACGACGCTGATTTTCAGTTCTGATACAGAATTTCAAAGGAAACAGTTACATACCTCAGCCTATTGTTACAAGATAAACTGACGCCAACCACAGAAAAGTAAGTTTATTTTCAGTTTGTATATAATAGGTACGACTACCAGTAGGTACTTATAGAATCAACTAATGTGCCTACCTATTTTAGGAAAGCAGCTACCTATCTATTCAGTAAATAGCAGATATTTACACAAAAAATCTCTCCTTGGAAATGTCAAGGATAGTTTTAACTCATTACTTTTTGATGTTTTACAGAAATAAAGCTCTATCGGTGAAAGAACAATTATTGCTGGCTTTACGATTTTATGCAACGGGAAGTGCTGCTCGAGGCGTTAAATTCTTTTGATATTATTTCCCAAGTTTCATCTTTTTGCTTAATAGATAATCCATTGGTTTTTTTGTTTAATATGACTTTTGCATATTTATTTATTAGTTTCTTCAAATGTTCAATATCATTGCCAGTGAAATTAGAAGATCTGTCACTGTAAATAATGAAACACATGCAATTTTCAAATTTTGATATCAAATTCTGGTCAACTACAGTAAATTGAGGGGTACCTATAGTTCAAAGAGTATAGTAATATACTGTAGTTTCAAAACCCTTACAATTAAAAATACCACGCATAATTTCGATTTATCAGATCTTACGATTCACAGCTATGTCCAATAGAAAATTCACTTTAAAGTAGGTAGTAAGTTTCAGAAATAAATACAGTTGATATTTTGTTGATATTATAGATGTAGAAATTTTGCGGGTTTGCTAATAATAAAGACAACATCCCTGGGCGTCAAATTCATGTCCAAATATCGCTCATTATCTTCGAAAAGCTCCATATTAATGTACATAAATGTTATTATTTATCAATTCAATTTCAATAAAAACATTCGTTAGTTTAAAAAGAAATGACATTTGACTTTTGGCACTACTTGGCAGTGGATATTGCGATGTTGTCATGGGTAAAAAAAGCTCCCCACGTTTTTTTGGGGTAATTATGACGTTTTTGTTGTGGTAACTCAATTGACTTTTAGTTTAGCTGTTACTTGGATGAAGAAACACATTTGCTGTAATATAAGTAATGGTCAAGTAAAAGTTAATACTTTTACTGATAGTTTTAGTTGTTGATGAAGAAACTGGCTGTTAGTCTTGTCTTCTTACACACCACAGTTATATAAACTTTGAAACACAGTTAATGACTGGTATCCATTTTGACATCTAAGCATGATGAGTTGGTAGCTATCAATATATTATATCCATAAAGTTACCTCCATTAATAAGTCTAAAATCTGAGATTGATGTGCTCTACGAAAATGAAGCGAGGTTAATTTGTTTGACATTTCGACAATCGTTATCGCTCATAGAAAATCACTTTTGTCTAAAGCCTTTAGATTTGAGAATAATCTATAGATAAGTGTTGTTGTAGTGAACTTGAGCTAAAAACTTTATGAGACACTAAGTAAAAGGTCATACGATATTATAGCACAACATCGAACTGAAATCGAAGTACCTAGCTTCAGCTAGCGGCTATACTCGAGGTAAAGTAGAAATTTATCCTATGAGAACATTCTCCTGGAATAAAAAGTAAAATAACCTAAGTGCTATTCTAGGACAAGATCTACCCGTACGCCAAATTTCATTCAAATCTGTTCAACCGTCTAAGCATGAAGATGTAACAATCATACAAAAAGCTTAGCATTTATGTCACTATAGCTACTGCCTAAGTAGAAAATTGTCCCAAGGGAACATATGTCTGCAATAAACAGTATCCTATTTAGCCAAGTTACGATCGTTCGTTTGCGTCGAACGCCTCGACTAAACCACGCCTCCGATTCCTTTATTCTGACGTCATCTCGACGCTCGATCACGTGGTCAGAACAAAGAAATCGGAGGCATGGCCTACTCGAAGCGTTCGACGCAAACCAAACGAAACGATCGTAACTTGGCTATGGGGGCAGAACATGGTCTACTCGTGTACCAAATTTCATTCAAATCCGTCAAACCCTTCGAGCAAGAAGAACTCACAAACTTTCGCCTTTAAAATGTTAGTGATAGTATGATTAAAATTAACTCAGACATACTCACGTCCAGCTCCTAGTTACACATTAAAATCATTTTACGCTCCCATACAAAGTAATGCGTCACGTCCTATGCATCATCGTGTAACATTTAATCGACGATTTGTGACCAGGGTATATAACGCAACGCGTAGAGCCACAGAGTAACGACATGCATCGACGGCTATTGGTAGACAAGGCATTTTTAAAACATTTCACACACACCAAGTGTATGAGGGTAAACTTGACTTCATCACATCAACTTGCAATAACCCACTGGAGGGGGTAGGAATCCTTTTTTAGGGTTCCGTACCTCAAAAGGAAAAAACGGAACCCTTATAGGATCACTTTGTTATCCATCTATCTGTCTGTCAAGACCCTTTATCTCGGGAACACGTGGAGGTATCGAGTTGAAACTAAAACCATTTACTTTGGTCTGCGGTCCCTTAAAGCTTTTTTATCAAAAATCAAACTGCTAAGTTAACGAAAAAATAGATACGGCTGTTTAAGTCGCAAAAAACGTATATTTCGACACTCTCAAGGGAATCAAAATTCATAGGGTACTTCCCGTTGACCCAGAATCCTGAAATTTGGCATAAAGCAAGGTCTTATAGCACAGGTATAGGAATAAATCTGAAAACAGTGTTGTTCAAACAAAAAAAATTTTTTTTTGTTTCGGAAAAAAATTTGAGACACCATTCGAGAATCGAACTATTTACTGAAAACTACAATTCCAAGTAGTGTCGCTTGCAGTTTGCGGTCTACACCGCAAACTGAATTGTACCTTTAGTCAATGTATATATGTCTTTGTATGTCCTTTATCCAGGTGTTTACCGTAACTTACTAACAGAAATCGACGTGGAGTTTCTAGTCGGTTCTTCTCTTTAGATAACGACCAATTGAAACCGTGCAATAGTTTGTGACGTTTTGTAAGTAGGCTTGTGTGTAACAAAATGTTTGGGTTTAGTTGAATAGACGGCCTGTCAATTTCTGTCTCTTTTGTCTAAGTCTGACTAAGGCTGTGACAGCTGAAAATAGGACTCAGTACTATTACGCGGCTACACGGGCATCACTAGTTATTTGTATTTGTATTGAACTCTATGGCTTCTTTTTATTCATCTCAATTTATAACTTTTTCAATAGTGTTGTACCACTATGCTCTCATGTTGACTGCAATGTCAGTTGCCTTTATTAGCTCTGTGGCGTAATACATAATTTTAAACGACAATCATTGCACATTCTCTTTTATGGCAACATTAAGCGTCCGCTAATCCACTAATATTGAAATTCATGTCAGATTATGCTTTAAAGCGGTTTTATTTAGCTTCATATGGCTTCTGGATGCAGTCCTGTTGGACGACCGTTTAACTCCGTTTTGAGAAAATGAAATACATTAAACTGTATGTTTATAGAAATTGTACAAAGGTTGCATGAAATGCAGCATTGGATGTTATACTTTAGCGTTTTACTAGCCAAAGATATGAAGGGTTTCAAAATGAGCTCAATTTAGTAAACCTGAACATGACTATATAAGATGAACACACTCATGTTTTATGGAAATAGACGGATAACATGAAAATGTTATTCATAGCATGAAAGAATGACCTATCTATGTTTCATCGATCGCTAGATGTAGAATTTTACATCACTGGAGAATATATATTCTGTTTGTTGTATATTGAAAACTTACGCTTCAGGTATTCAGGTACTTACGAGTTTTGTTTAGCCGTATTTATAGCCATCACCTTACTAAAAGAAACAGCGTTGGAAGGCCTCCCATAAGGTAGACCAATGACCTGGTGAGGGTTGCGGGAATCTGATGGATGCGATAAACACAGGATTGTTCGTTGTCACGACACTCGGTGGAGACATTTATCCAGCAACGGACGTCTTTCGGCTGAAGTGATGATAATGATGATGATCTATGGCCCGTTTGAGCTAGAGCTCAGTTGAGTTTAAATTTAATTATTTTGAACTAGTTTTTTACCCCGTCTTTGAACCATGCACATTTTTAGGATAAATATAAATGGGATAATAAAATGCGTACGTATCAGTGCTGTTGACTGTTTAAGATTTCCTTTATCTGGAGCTACTCTTGTTTTCGATTCAAGTCGTGATAACATTAGAATGCATTGTTATTGAAACTAAATCAACGTTTAAAAATCAATGCCGTAGTAAAAGAGGAAGTGATTCTAATTTTTAACCGACTTCAAAAAGGAGGAGGTTATATGTTCGGTGGAATGTATGTTTTTTTTTTATGTATGTTCACCGATTTCTCGGTCAATTGTGGACCGATTTTGAAATATTTTTTTTTGATTGGAAGGTTATATTTCCGAGTTGGTCCCATATAAATATTGTTATGACCTGATCATGAACTTCAAAGATATGGAACAGAACTCCTCATAGGATCACAGCAGAACCGTCGTAACAAGTAAAATTGCTTTGTTTATACGTGTAGTCGATGACTGACTGAAAGTAGAGGGGGAATATATCGAACTGATCTGATTATGAAGCCTGAAGTTAGGCACCGGAACTCTGTAATAAATTAATGTAATCTAACCGTGTTTGGGATTATTAGAATTGTCATGAGATGCACTCTGGCTATAATAATAATATAATTTGGCTGAGGGGTACTTTTTAGTTGTGTTACCATAACTAAAAAGTGTAAAATAAAAACCTTTTACCAAAAAAAATTCAAACGACTTCAAAGTAAAAAAAAAACACTGAAAAGTGCAAAATAACTTTAATTTCGGAAGTCGGTGTTAAATAACGAAGAGACAAAACTATTATAGAAACACCGACTTCCGAAATTAAAGTTATTTTGCACTTTTCAGTGTTTTTTTTTACTTGGAAATTAAAAACATTGTTCAGGCAGGGGCCATAGTCTTAACATAGTTCCTGGTAACTAGTCCATTTAAGAATCCTAAAACCATAGCCCTATTGTTTTTGTTTTCCATATGTTGTAATAGTTTCCTACCAACCGGGGGTTGCCCTTGGATGCACTAGCACAGCGCGTACAGGGATAATCGCCGGTTGATACCATGTTCCATTAAAAGCGTCAAAGGGGCCTCTGCGAGTTGGTTTCGACTCCTCGTACTCCTTCCAAAGGTCGAGGACCCCAGGGTTCTGAGATATATAACCCATATAATAGTAATAATAATAATACTCTATTGACAAAAATTCTTACAACATGCTTAATATCAGTTAAGTTACAATAATTAAGGCGCACAAAAGTTGACTCCGTTGACCCTGACTCCTAAACTAGGAATTCCTGTGTCTTAGGAGTCAGTGTTCTACTGCTACTTGGACACTATAAAACCATATATAAGAATGTTTAGAGCTGGTAAGCTGATATTGCACTAAAGAATATATTATTATGTACATAGTAAAAAAAGAATTAAACAAAATAAGAGTAGAACGTTGAATGAAATGAAACAAAGCCTAAGTAATATATCAAATTACACACAATTTGATATATTACTCTCAAAACGGTGAAGGAAAACATCGTGAGGAAACCGGCATGTCCTAGAACCAAAAATTCAAAGACATGTGACATCCACCAAACTGCCCTGGGTCCATTTCCTCTCCTAGAGAGGAGGGAGAGTCCCAACAGTGGGAACATTGTAAGGCCGACTATGCTATGCTATGCTACACACAATTTTAATGTATAAAAGTTATCTACGTCGATTTCGTGCATTTTAACAGATAAAAGAAACTACTACAGATTTATTATATATAAAAGATTTCCCACAAAAACAAAAGGAAAAGAACTATGAATGGATCTTTCAATATTTTTTTCGGGCCCAAATCGTTTGCTGGTTAGGCAAATGTGTCTAGTGGAGGCACGCACCATCAAAATATTTGGCTTGGCAGTGTTGGAATAAAAAATATTCTCGTCCCCATATTTTGTTAGTGAAATTGGGACGTGCCTATTTGCCTCCATCCAGGTCTAATAGTTGCGAGCTGAAACCGACGTTTTGGGTACAATATCCAGTTGGAAAAAATAGCAGCGCTCAGCGCTAGATTTTTTATTGAGACTTCTATATATTTTTTAATTCAAAATATTTTGTTTCGTATAGACCTATTGTGCTCTTATAAAACGTCAGAAGCTAGTGCACGATTACTATTGGTTGTTTCCTATGGAGAAGAAACATACAATTTTTGTAAAAGAGACTCCACGGATACTCTTTTAAAAAAATTATATCATATTTATATCTTTACTTATATCCTATCAGGATATTATTATACTGTATCAATTACCACTTCTCTCTTTTTTTAAAAGCTTA
Organism: Mythimna impura; assembly: GCA_905147345.3. NCBI lineage: Eukaryota > Metazoa > Arthropoda > Insecta > Lepidoptera > Noctuidae > Mythimna > Mythimna impura. The sequence continues at coordinate 10,831,795 of LR990357.1, read as the reverse complement.
TAAAAGTGTATCTCACGTCACACTAATACAAAAAAGTTTGTGCGTGTGTGTATGTTTATTACTTCTTCACGCTTAAACGGTTGAACGGATTTCGATAAAACTTGGAATACAGATAGACCTTTACCTGCTGCGGTCTTCCCGTCCAACTATAATTTAGGTGTCTTCAAGGCTAGAGTGAATAGGCTCTTAATAAATTAGTGCGCCTCACCATCAATGATCGCAGTCAAGTACTGGTTTATATAAATAAATAAAAAAAAACTTCCACCCCCCTAGCCAAGTTACAACCGTTTCGTTTCGATTCTCTTTTCGTCGATCGCCTCGAGTAGGCCACGAATCTAAGTCCTTTATTCTGACGTCATCTCAACGCTCAGTCACGTGGTCAGAACAAAGGAATAGGAGGCGTGGCTGACTCGAGGCGATCAACGAAAAGAGAATCGAAACGAAATCATTGTAACTTGGCTACGGCTGGAATAACAGATAGGGTAATTTTTATCCTGGGAATAGCGGTCAAGCGCGAACCTATCAAGAATAAAAAAAAGGAATATGTTCTCTTGGGATAATTTTCTACTATCACTAGGTTGAAGCCACTAGCAGCATTTAGTATTATTATGTATTTACTAACTCCTTTAATAAATTACAACCTAAATATCATCAAAAGCCGGTCAGCTATTTGGCGTGAAGCAGTACCGTAAAACGGAGTGAATAGGAACGCAGAGGTGAATAGAACTTTGGTTCGATTTTTCACTTTGACACCATATTATCGGCTTCTAACAAAGCATCGACTTTTTAGAAAAAAGATTAATTAATAAATTGAAATACGAGTAGTTAAATGCTGCAAAAAATATTCAAATATCGTGAAAATACCCTTTGAAGATTTGTTTCTATTCTCCCCTCAGTTTCTATTAACTCCATTTGACAAACATACATAGGTAAATACAAACTTTTCCATTTATAATATTAGCCATATAGTTGATTAACGAATTGCCAGAAATTATTATAAGTATCAACCATTACGAGCAGTGGTGGCCGAGTGGTAACGGCGACGACTTACGAATTGTAGGTCGCGGGTTCGAACCCAGCCAGGCGCATTACTTTGTGTAATTTATTTCATCACCACTGCTCTCAAACGGCTTTGAAAACGGGAACATCGTGAGGAAACCGACATGTCCTAAAACCAAAAATTCGAAGATATGTGACATTCACCAACCCGCACTGGGCCCGCGTGGTGGATTACGGCCCATTCCCTCTCCTGAAGAGAGGAGGCCTGAGTCCCATCAGTGGGAACATTAAAAGGCTGATTATGCTATGCAACCATTACTTACAATATAACAATATTTTACAAAAACTTTATCATGCATCAGAAATATAACCAAGCTTTTAGAAATTGGGTGTCCATGTCCACACAGAGAATACAGATATCGATGAACACCTGTAACCTGTTTTCTATTTCATATTAATTTACTACTCACTTTCTAGTGATCAAATTACTATATTTTGTTTTTACTAGCTTCTGCCTGCGGCTTCGCCCCTATGAAAGTAGATTTTTCCATAAAAACTATGGACCAACGTTTCATCTCCTTAGGGTTTTTTTTTGTTATTTTTTTCGGGTGGGAAAATCATCTAATGACATCCCCCGCTCTTGGGCGGGGTGGGAGATAGTGTCAGACTTTTACTGACTTAAAACCCACTCCTGTTCCTTTTTTGCCATTTTTCTAGGGCCCCGGGGATCTCTTTCACATCACCCATGGCCCCAGTAGGCTTCGACCCTACTGGGCCCCTACGGTTGCTGACATTTCTTTGAGGCGCGCGCGGAACACTACGCGCCGTCGACGATTTGGGCTCGGTCCGGACGGTTACCGGACGATCGCACGGCGAGCTACCAATTGTTAGCCATCCGGAAATCGGGATCGGAATCTCGGCGGCTGGGGCGCGACAGCCGTTGCCTCGCACGTGCACGTGTGGCCTCCTCCTTTGCTAGCATTACTGCTTCGCAGAAGGAGGCGACCGCCTGCTACTCCTCGCTCCAGACCATGGCCTGTATCAAGGTCCGGCGCGAGAGATCACAGCCGCCGATCGCTCCCACGAGGACACGGCGGTGCCCTGCCCTGGCGGGCACACTTATACCGTATGTTCCTCCACCGTGTCCTCCGGGCGGTCCACACATAGTGGCACCCAGGCGTTTCTTCCGCACGAATCCGGTGCTGGAACTTCCCGAACTTGCCATGTCCGGTGAGGACCTGAGTCATGCGTAAGGTAAAGACGCCATGTTGTCTTTCCAGCCACTCCTCAAAGATCAACTCCCAAAATCTCCTTAGGGGGTGAACTTAGGAAAATCATTTCTTAATCTATAGACACATTATTAAAGCAACCTCTGTGCAAAAGTTTAGCATTCTAGCTTTATAAGTTTGAGCTGGGCGTTGATGAATCGGTGAGAAAATCAGGACTTTGCATTTTATATATAGTATACAGATATACTTACTGAATAAACTAAATACACAAATATACTACTTATAACTTACAACTCATGAGACTGGACAGAGGCAGCCTGAGCCTGGCGGCGGGGACCATCAGCGGACACTGCACACTGAACAAGCACCTCCACACAATAAGCATCACAGACAGTCCCCTGTGCAGAGCATGCTTGGAGGGGGAGGAGACAATTGCACATGTGCTCCTAGATTGCACAGGTGTCACTGAAATACGCACACGAACCTTAGGATCCCCGAACTCATTTAGTGATGCCCTGAAAAACCTGAGAGGCCTAATATGGAAAGAGGTGGGCTGGTTGGAATAAACCCACCTAAGGTTATGGCCGCCATACAACGCACGTACAATGGTCCGCATAGGACTAAGTGCGGAAATCATACTCAGACATAACATACTACTTATAAAGTTGATAAAGATGTTCACCGTTGAAACATCCGAATAGCCGATGCAAACGGTGTACCCACACGAAGATCTATTGTCTAAGGAAGTGAAAAACGACTAAGACAATGGCTAGACACTGTGCACATGTCCTGACGATTATTATTATGCAATGAGCACTGCCACTAGCCTGTTATACATCACAATACGTCTAATAAGAAGTAGTAAACACTGCGCTATTCTGGAATCGAACGTTATTTTTATTTTCTTTTGTCTTCGCACGGGTTGCAACAGAATACATTCAGCTATTTTCCATTATTATGTGGATGGAACACATTTTTATGCTTTTGCAGTGTTTTGTCTAATATATCGAGCCAGCTTTCTCGGTAAGCTTCGGTGAGGTAGTTATACTAGTATAAAATACTCAGCTCTATTTTACTGTTTCAATGATTTCACATTATTATCTAATTGTGTAGACACTTAAAATACAAATCTACACAAATTATACATTACAATATTCATTAGAAATAAATCAGTGAAAAATTAGAACAGCCACTGAACTCCACTCGAAAAATTTGACCAAAAATGAATGTTACATTTTAATGCATACTTAAGTAGAGCATTTTATTTTGACAGTATCAATTGATATAATAATCTAACTTAGAAAAATACTAACTTCGAAAAAAATTTCACTTTGTAAATTAACGTCTTCAATAGTTATTCGTGTAATATAAATATATGCCATTTTAACGTCTTCTTTGATAGTCTGAACCATCAAGACCTAACAAATGACTGTGGTTGTTTCACTAATACTATTGTTCTTGGTACTAATAAATATTATTGCTTTTAGTGATTAGATGGCTCATTGTTACAGCCAATTAATTTTAATTGTATTTTTTTTTATTGTAATGAACAATAAAGAGTATAGAGGTACCTATTATTATCTAGTTATGTTATTCACATATCTTAAAAAAAAAGTTAAACAATTTTTCGCAAAAATTTCTCATCATTGGGACTTTCCAAGACGTCATTCTTCGATTAAAAGATAACGGAACGCACTTCGATATTATTCATGCTTAAACTTATCTCAAAGTTATAAAATGCTACTATAATAATTCGTGATCTTTAATACCAATTCAATTCCACGATCTCTATTATATAAAGTCACTCTCAAATTTTACGATTGCGAATGCTTTGAGAATCGACCTCCTGGGGTATAAATTTTCGCATTAAAATAACATTAGGCCCCGTGTGCATATATTTAAACGTTATGAATTATGATTTGATAACACTCAGTATGCGAGGCATGTTTCTTATCACCCGTTTTAGTCTGCCACGGGAATTAATGCGGTTTCCGTATTTCTAATGTTTTTATTTTTGATATATCGATAGAGTTTTGGTTTTGAATCTGTTTTATTGGATGTGGAGATAAGAAAAAAGATTTATTTTTATACGAAATTAAGAAGTCAGAATCGTTTATTTATTTATTGTATCATTTCTGTATCTACTGAAGAGAAATTAAAAAAAAAATTTAGATAATAGTGCGTAAAAAACAACGCTTAAAAAGCTGAAACAAGATTTTCAAGATCCTGAAATAAACAAAGTTACTGGAGAAAAAAGTTAAACACGTTATTAATAATAATAATAATAATAATAATATATTTATTCAGAGATAAAATTTGGTAAAATAGTAACAAAAAATCTTAGGAATAATTACAAAGGTATAACTATGTTAAATGCCTGTACTAGGATAAACCTGTATCACAGGCGGTAGAAGCTCTTACACTATGGTTTTGTAGGACAATAAAATTCATAACAATATTTAACATTCAGTCTCTAAATAGGGAAAAATATAATTTAAAAATATGATGTTATATACCTAATTTACTTAAACACTAAAAATCACAATTGTGGTATTTCGTATTTTTAAAACTGTTTCTTGCACTTTATTCTCTAGTTACACACACATGATTTTGCGTCAGCAGAATTGGTAATTGGGTTAAAGTCGAGGTTGCGTTAATACTAAAAACTTATGTTTACATTGGACAAATATGTTTAAATATAAAGAAAAACGATGGTTTGTAGGTCAGCACACTAGAATTTTGAGTCAGCAGTAAGCGTTACACGGAAGTCTGGCCTTGAGTATGACGCTCTAGGCGCCCTCATAATCGATAGAGTTAATATATCTATATTCAGCTATTTTCCTAGCAGGACACTCAGCGTCTCCTGTTTTATGGTTGGAGGGCTTTTTGAAGCGACAGCAAGTTGCACATTTCGGTGAGTCCGCTTTCTTTGAGCACTCGGACATCGAGTGTCCTGTCTCGCCGCAGTGGCCACACGTCGAATTGTCCTCTCTACAGGTTTTTGCTGCATGCCCATACTGCTGGCATTTATAGCATCTCGTAACCAGGGTGAAGTCCCTGACTGGGCAGGAAGTCCAATTTATGAAAATCCTTGACTGGGAAATTAGAGCTCTTCGTATATTGGCTGGAACTTCAACCACGTAGTTACAAGTCTGCGAATCTTTTTTTCCCGATTTATGGCTTAATTTAACCATGGTCAAAAAGGACTCCATGGAAATCGTTGGAAATTTTTCGGCTACATTTTGTTCGTAAATGCACCTGAAGACTTCAGTTTCAGTCAAAGAGGACGGCACTCCTACAACCACGATCCGGGGTTTGCGCTTGCTGGGTTCGTCGGCGGTAAGGCCGGATGCAGACTGCTGGACTGCGTACTTGATTTTATCCGCGTCATCCTTTGTCTCTGTACTGATAATAACGCCTCCGTTTTTAGTCTTACGGACACCACGTATATGCAGCTTGACTTGATCTGGTCGTATCATCTTTTGCACAAGGACTTTTGTTTCGTCACTGGACTTTAATTTGTTGTTAGGATATATGGCCACGGAGTTTAAATTGGATGGTCGAACGAAATCATTTGACCCCTTCTTCACCATGTCGGCAAACGAAACAGTGCCAGAGTCCTTAATCGTCTTTGTGAGGTCCAAGATGTGGTCCGTCAAGTTGCATTTTTCCATTAGGTCTTCATTGAGGATGCGCGCTTGGACTGCTTTCTGCTTTAGCGATTGATATAGGACTGCCATCTGTGAGGTGCCAGATCCTATTTTACGGCACAAGGTTGAAATTTTCAATTTCTGCTCCGAGTTGAGTTTGCCATCCGAGGCAATACAACAAACCTCGTTTAGATGCTGCTCAATGGTTGACATCCATCTTTGTATCTCGGGTGTTGAAACGGCTTCGATTGAGAGATCAGATTGGGCTGGATTTTGCGTCATCGTCTTCGCTGGAGATGCGGTGAGATTCACTCGATCTCTTGAGAAGGGGCTGTTGTCCATTTTATATAAAACTAGTTCACTTATTCTAGGTTTCCATTGTATTTACTAAACTACACACTAGGCAAAAATTACTGCAAAAAGAAGGTCACTGATAATATTTTATAAAATTAAATATTGCTACTGAGCACGTCTGTATGCTACGAGTGCAGACTAATCAATCAAAAGTGTTACTCTTGGTACCTATATAACGTGTAACTACGGCTTTTTTTGCTTTGTTCTTTTTTTTACGATTCGAAAAAATCTTTGTAACTCAATTCGGTAATTAAGCTGTTTTCATAGGTAAGTTTGTACGGAACCCTCGTTGAGCGAGTCCGACTCGCTCTTGCCTAGTTTTTTTTTTATTTAGCCTATACTTTCCCACTGCTGGGCGAAGAGCTCCCTCAACTTCTTCCAGGTATTCTTTTCTCGAGTCACCTCGAACCAGCCCCAGCAGATGTCTAGGTCATCTCGCCACCTCTTCCCAGGTCGACCTCGAATGCGTCATTCATCCTGAGGTATCCACTTTGTGGAGACTCTTGCCGAACGGTCTGTGTTCATGCGGCTGATGTGACCCGCCCAAGCCCATTTTAGCCTGGCAGCTTTTTTTCAGACGTCTATGATCCCCGTCTTTAGGCGCAGCGTTGTGTTCCTCATCCAGTTGGCTCTTTTGACACCCGGAATGCTGCACTCCATTGCTCATTGGCAACCCCAAGGCGCCGCAGGTATTTTTGTTGTTTACTCACAGAAAATTGTTAAATGATTATGAAACTACTGCCAGTTTAAATACAATAAATTAGCCGCAATTTAAACTTCTCTATTAAATCCAGCATAAGTGCTAACTATATAATTATAATGACTGCATAATTACACACGCAATTAAAATAACTCACGATAATAGTCGACTCCATAAATAAATATAATTAAACCAAAAATGTTAGTCACTTAATTAAATCGTGCAACATCTAGTCAGTCGCCATAAAACAGTGACTTTCTGAAGCCTACTGCTCGGTAACGGCTGTGTTCAATGATTTGAAAAAAAAAATATTATAAATTCATATAATTATATTATTATCAACATAATTATGATTTTTTCGTATGACTTTTTATGCGAAAAAAAAAAAATTAAACTTCATGTACAGTGGTGGTATATTGGCGGACTTAATGCCACAAGGCACCAACCCAACCCCAATTATACCCCAATATTATGATGGGGTATTTAACCCCATCATAATATTTTTTCGCTTGTTTTCTTTACTCCTTTCAAACGGCTTTGATCTTTAATGTTTACACAAGAAAATTCCTGGTTTAGTGTTCTTTATAATGTACATAGCGTAATGTAAATAGAAAGAAAGAAAGAAAAACATTTTATTTGGCGGAACAAGGCGCAAATTTAGAACTAACAAATTATAATCACACTATGTGAAAGAAATATGCGCCACATCCGCGCAAAACGGCCGAACGCTCAGCATAATGTCGTGACCACACGCAAAATGCGATGAGTCTACGGCGCTGGTTTTCAGCGTGGGCCGGTAACGGTATCGACATAAATCAAACAAAAGTTCGCAAAGAAAATGGTTTTAAAGGTCAATAGGGCTCTATGCAGGCACAGGTGGCAGTCCGAGTACCTATGTGTATTTACCTCCAGCCAGATGTTCAAGGTACTATACGCCTTAACTCCCAAGCTATCAATTACTTAGTGCTTATTTGCTTAGACGCGATCTCTCGCATCCATACATACTTAAGTTTAAGTATTTTCATATTCAATGACCTGTGGCTTAGGCTGGGTGCACAATTTGGCAAACGCTCGCAAATTCGCAACTTAATTAATTAAGCTGGAAGTTTTAATGTTATGCTCAGATTTTGGTTCATACCTGCGTGTATACCTAGCCTTATATCTTTTAATGAGAATATTGCCAGACAAGACTTAAAAGTAGAATTAATATTTAGATACTAGTTTATGCCAGTGGTTTTGCTCGCGTTAAAGTAGCAAATTATCTTAAGGGAAAGTACTCCTTGGATAAAAAGTATCCTATGTCCTTTTTTAGGACATGGTCTTTCGTCATGATAAATTTCATCTGATTCCATTATTTCATCTGGATTCCGTTTTTGAGCATGAGAGAGTTATTTATACACCAATAATTTTTATTTAGTACTAATTCTTAAGTCTCGTAATCACTAATTATAAAGTTATTAGCGTTTGTTTATATCCTAAAATTTCACTCAATTTATGGAAATAATGTACAGACTATTTATTTATTCTTTATGCACACAAAAGTACAGAGGCGGACATAATGCCTTAAGGCATTTTCTACTATTGATTAAGAATGAACAAATGGTAATCAAAATGGAAAAACTGCGCGAAGTATTTCCTAGTAGCAATTGTTATGAATTATTGATTCAATTATGAATTTACCAATTATGACAAATTTTCGTGGTCAATTTTGGGATTTCGTTTTTTTTTTTTTTTACTTTTAGCTACACAAATATGATCAATAACGGGTACGGATAGAGCCCCATTTTTTTATACTGATTAAAAATCAATTATTCATTACAATTGCTACTAGAAAATACTACGCGCAGTGTATTTTCATTGTTTTTCATTCATAATCAATAGCCGGTACAATATTTCCATAAATTGAGTGATATTTTGGGATATAAACAAACTTTGATAAATTTGCTGTTTATGAATATTATTAATTGAGACTTTAATTAATTAATAACGAGACCTTTTCTAATAAGCCTTATAGGTATTTGTACTAATGAAAAAATAGTGGTGTATATAATATCAACTTTCACTTTTATAAGTGCGATTAAAAGCAACTTACAAATACTATTACTTATTAATATTTCTTTGCTTTATATTTTTAATTGCTGAGAAAGCAATGACACCACACTAATATTATACAGGCGAACGTTTGTGAGTGTGTTTGTTACCTCTCCACACTTGAGCGGTGAAACAGATTTAGACAAAATTTGGCACACGGGTAGAACATGTCATGCAATACTAATATTCCGCAACTATCACACAACGTCATCTAGTCTCAAGCTAAGCAGAGCTTGTGTTATGAGTACGAGACAACTGATAAACATACTTATATATTTCTAAATACATACATATTACACCCATACACAGAACAAAGCAAACTAACAACCACAACAACTAACTAACTAACTAACTAACACTCACTCTCACTCTCACTCTTTCTAACTTCTGTGGAATGCGCTTCCTCTCGAGATCAGGACGGCCACCAGCCTATATGCATTTAAGCGGATGTTGCGAAATTACTTTCTGCACAAACAGTGAAGTCGTCTCAATAACCCCTTTCTTTTACTTATTTATTTATATATTATATTAAATTATTTGTGTATGATTATTGTGTATATATATATTCTTTTGAACTATTATTTTATTAATATTCTTTTGTATTTTTATGCACCTGCCACATTTTCTCTTCGCCACCCTAGGTTGACTGGTAGAGAATGCCTACGGCATTAAGTTCGCCTTTTTACTTTTGTGTTGCATGAAGTTTTAATAAATAAATAAATAAATAACAAATAAATGATCGTGCTCATCACACAAACATTTGCCTGGGGTGGGAATCGAACCCACGACCTCCAGCATAGCAGTCAGTCAGGGCCACTAAATACTAGACCAACAGGCCTGGAATAGAAAATAGGACTTTTTAGGATCCTATGGGACAAGTTTCAACTTTCAAGTAAGCGAAGCCGCTGGCAACACCTAGTTATGTAATATTGCTCATCCATTAGATGATTTTTCTGAGAAAATCCTTGTTGAGCAGGTTGTCTTTGATGTCCTTTAACCAAGACCAAGCTCAAGTCACTTGAAGGAGAAATAATTTGTCTAAGTGAGACTTTACAAATGCATTGGACTTTAAGTGTGAAGGTACTACGCTTTTTGTTTTTCTTTTATTTAGTTCTTTGTGCTTTGACGTCTTTACGTAGAACTAAGAAACGAATGCTGTCAAAAGGACTGTTACATCTGTACGGATGTAGTATTTTATGTATGAATCAAATCAAATCTAAAAAAAATATTTCAAATAAACCATTTGCAGGCACTTTTGAATTGTTAAAATGATAGTAAGTTAAAAAGTTAAGTTAAATGGCACATTCCAAAGCGTAGAACTCAGTGGAGAACGTGCATGATATTAATAATATATTAATAATACTCGACAACCATCACACATCGCCATCTAGTCCCAAACTAAGCAGAGCTAGTGCTTTGAGTGCTAGATAACTGATAAACATACCAATATATTTCTAAATACATACATATTATAGATAAATTACACCCAAACACAGAAGAAATGATCGTGCTCATCACACAAACATTTGTCCTGGGTGGGAATCTAACCCACGACCTCCGGCTTGGTAGTCTCATGTTATGAGTTACCAAAATCTTGATTACACATTTCTTGTCGCTTCTATTATGTGAGCACTACGTAAATGCATAATGAAGGGCACGCCATAATTATGACGGTAAGTCCCCTCTTTGAGGAGTGGCTGGAAAGACAACACGGCGTCCTTACCTTCCGCATAACGTAGGTCCTCACAGGACGGTGGAGGTGTGCCCCGCTTGGGAAGAGCAACGCCGTGTCCTTGTGGGGGCGATCCAAGACCATATCACCGTAGGCGCGGGCTTGCGGACGGCGAGCAATGGGTAGCTCACCGTCCGACCGTCTGGTAACCGTCAGGACCGAGCCCAAGTCGTCGACGGCGCGTACTGTTTCACACGCGCCTCAAGGAGATGTCAGGAACTGTAGGGCCCCGGCAGGGTCGAAGCCTACTGGCGCCAAGGGTCTGATTCTGAAAGGAAGACTCGGCCCTGGTACGAAAGGCAACGAAGGAACAGGAGTGGGTTTTTAGTCAGTAAAAGTTTGACACTATCTCCCGAATCGCCCGGACTAAGCGTTTCGCTTCGTCTTTTATACCGCGTACATCAAAGGACTGGAACAATTTGCCTGCGGTCTTCCCGTCCAACTATAATTTAGATGTCTTCAAGGCTAGAGTGAATAGTGCGCCTCAATAAATTAGTGCGCCTCACCATCAATAGAATAGAATAGAATAGAATAGAATATCGTTTATTTAATAAAAGTGGCACATTTATATTAAGATACATAAAAACAATTATAACGCATACATTGCATTTTTGCCTGAACTAGGTTGGACCTGTATGTCAGGCTAAAAAGTACTAAGAATCTAAGAAATAATAAATTAACAATCATTAAAATTCACTATACTAAATAACCTAAATTTAATTAACTAAAAGCAAAGCATGTTTTATTTACAAACTAAAAGGAGATCTTCTGTCTCTCCGTACGAGATGCTGAGTAAGTATTGCACAATAATCTTTTTACAGCTATAATAATTTAATTTATACAAACCTAATTTTCTATTTAATCTATTGTACAAAAATGGGCCTAAAAATGTGAAAAACCTTTTTACAAAGACATATTTTGAAAAAGTATTGGAATTGCATACAATATCATTCCGTCTCTTATTAGTAATTTCAGGGTAGAAGGGAAGCATGGTGTGCTGTTTTAATACCAGACGCATGATGAAAAGCTGGCGAACAGTCAGTATATTGCAGGACTTGTATAGCAAATCTGTGGGATAGAGGAACGGATGGAAATTGCTACTTTTAAAATGGCTCTCTGAGCTCTTTCTAGAGGTAACAAATAAGTTTTTGGTGCTCCACCCCACGAAGTAATACAGTATTGAATTACAGATTGTACGAGTGCCAGATAAACTTGGTTAATCAATTTTGAGTCTGCAATTGCTCGCAGTTTTTTAAAAATATAGATTAATTTTCGCACTCTTTTAACTAAACTTTCAATATGTGGTCTAAAGGATAGTGTTTTGTCAATTATAACCCCGAGATATTTAATGTCGCATGTTTTAAGGATAAAAGGACAATTACAGGTACTGACTGAGTGGAATCCACATTTGTGGGCATAAAGATGAGAATTAGTAGTGTTAGATTGAAGGTCGCGCATGGAGAAGTGAATATATTTAGTCTTGGCAGCATTTAATGTAAGTAAGTTGCTTTGAAGCCAATTAGTCACATTGTTTAAACCTACTTGAGCGTATTCGTATAATTCATTGCTGGTTTTAGCGGAAAAGATTAAGGCTGTGTCGTCAGCATATGAAATAATTTTGCCTTGTTTAATATTCAAATTACACAAATCATTAATATAAATCAAGAATAGGGTTGGGCCCAGAATGCTTCCTTGGGGAACACCAAAACTAGTGTTTTTTTGTTCATCGCTTGTGATATCGTCAATTCTAACACATTGGTATCGATCGTCTAAATAGTCGCTTAAAAGTTTTAGCGGCGTTCCCCTAATTCCCATGGCCTCTAACTTGTTTAGGAGTATAGAAACAGATACCGTGTCGAAGGCCTTCGCGAGGTCAAGAAAGACCCCTAGAGTCTGGTTTCCTTTAGCAAGTTCCACGGAGACATGATCGGTTAAGTTGTGCACCGCGTCGTCCGTGGATAGCTTGGCACGAAAACCAAATTGCGAAGATGATAGAAGATTATTTTTCCCTAAATAGTTAACTAGTCTGCTATTAATAATTTTCTCTAGTATTTTAGATATAGATGGAAGTAACGATATTGGCCTATAATTATTTACCAAGTCTTTGTTTCCGGATTTAAAGATAGGGACTACCACTGCTTTTTTCAAGCATTTAGGGAAAATACCTTCAGAAAAACAGAGACGAAATATATGAGTTAAGGGAGGTACCAGGATATGTTTAAATTGTTTAAGGATCTTACTGCTAATATTATCCCAGCCCATCGCACAGTCATCCTTGAGAGCACAAATTATTCGAGTAATTTCGTCTTCGTCAGTGTCTAGCAAGCCAAAAGATTTTAAGGGACAATTATCACACATATTTGGGGAAAAAGGTTGAACATAGCAATGTTTTGAAATCTGTTCAGCAAGAGTTTTCCCGACATTCACGAAGTAGTTGTTAACATGGTTAGCTGACAAGAGTGGCAAAGGATTAGTAAGCAGTAAACTCGAATTTGATTCACGTCGTTTTGTCATATAAGTGACGTTTTTAATATGTTTCCAAAGACGTTTGCAATTATTTCCTGCACTTTTTAATTCATTTTTATCGTAATTCCTTTTTAAGTTCTTTAAGAGATCGTTACAATAATTCCTGTAGCGTTTATAGGTTATTTTAATAATAGGATCGTCTGGAAATCTCCTCGTTTTCTGATGGAGCTTATCTCTTTGCCGCATACACCGAATTAGGCCAGGAGTAATCCATGGTTTCAAATTATAAAGTTTTTTGTTTACTTTTAATAACAGCTGTACTATGTAATATTGCTGATTGGACATTTTTTACTAGATACGATAAAGCAAAATTCGCGTCAGTTGAATTGTAAACTGGGCTAAAGTCAAGGTTGCATAAATCATGTTCGAGTTTGTTTGTGTTTAATTGCGTTTTGGTCTGGGGACGAATTAGCTTAGGCAGCGTTAAGTTTAGGGTTAGTAGAACAGCGTGATGGTCGGTAATTGACGAGTTAGTAACAAGCGTAACATACGGTAGGCTGGATTTGATAATCATATGATCAAGGCAGGAACCGCTTTGATGAGTCGGCAGAGTGTGTGCCGGAAGATAGCCATAGTATGAGCAGATATTGAGGTATTCTTGGGTTCCTGAGTCAGAGATTTCAGCGTTAATGTTTATATTTATGTCACCCGTTAATATAACATTCTTAAAAGAGCTTAGGTCCTGAAGAATCTGGTTCAAGGAAGCGTGAAACGATTCTAAGTTTCTAGCGGCAGGGGATCTATACATAGCGATTATTGCTGTGTTTGCACCGATTTTAATTATCAAACAATTACACATACAGTCTCGCAAGTTAGGTTCCTCTACTGTGACCATTAATGATTCCTTGGAATAGACAACTACACCATCATTTTGATTATTGTGTATGTTAGTACAGAATAAGTTATAACCCGGCATTTCCGGGAGGTTATCTTGGCGATTAGATAGCCAGCATTCGGTTAGCACAATTATATCACAATCTAAGCTAAGTCTTTGAAGCAAAATGTTAAAGCTATCTATATTCTTATAAATACTGTGAATGTTTTGAGTTAGTATAGTTAGTGGCTTTACATAATCGGAAATATATTGTTTGCAGTCCTCAACTTCACATGTCTTTGAAACAGGTACAAATGAATTATCTATGTCGGTGATTAAGTTAGTATCCATTACACTAATAATAAGTAATATGAAGAGTTAAAAACAGTAAAAAAAAAAAAAGTCTAAAGTGTAAAAAAATATATGTGGCACTCTTAGGCGCCTTCATAGTCTATCGAATTTATATACCTGTGTTCAGCAGCTTTTTTAGCAGGACACTCTGGATCTCCCGTTTTGTGGTTGGCAGGTTTTTTGAAGCGCAAACATGTTGCGCATTTAGGCGGGTCGCCTTTTTTTGTACAATCTTGCATGGTGTGCCCTTCTTCACCGCAATGGCCGCATGATGGGGTTGCTACTTTGCACGTCTTAGCAGCGTGACCGTACTGCTGGCATTTGTAACATCTTGTTACCAGTGTGAAGTCTCGTACGGGGCAGGATGTCCAATTAATGAATAACCGGTCCTGTGTGATGAGAGCCTTACGGATTTGGGCGGGAACTTCTAAGATGTAATTGCAATTCTCAGAGTCTTTTCTGCCAGATTTGTGGCTAAGTTTTATTGAGGTCAAAAATGTATCTCTAGACATAGTTGGAAGTTTGTCAGCCAAATTTTGTTCAAAAATACATTTGTAAACCTCGTTTTCAGCCATTGAAGATGGAATTCCAATCACTATTATGCGCGGTTTGCGCTTTTGAGGTTCGTCGACGGTAAGAGATGGCGAGGCGAGTTGGACCGATTGCTTGAGCTTATCCAGGTCTTCCTTGGTCTCCGTGCTGATGATGAGTCCTCCTTTTCCAATTTTGCGTATGCCTCGGACTTTTAACTTCATTTCACCAGGGCAAATGATTTTTTGGACAATGTTTTTAGTTTCATCACTGGTCTTTGAGTGGTCACGAGGGTAAATCGCCACGGAGCTAAAGGAGTTAGGACGAACAAAACTATTGGACCCTTTCTTCACCATATCTGCAAAAGATGTTGGTGCAGATGACGCCTG
Source organism: Mythimna impura (assembly GCA_905147345.3). Classification (NCBI taxonomy): domain Eukaryota; kingdom Metazoa; phylum Arthropoda; class Insecta; order Lepidoptera; family Noctuidae; genus Mythimna; species Mythimna impura. The sequence goes on along the minus strand of LR990357.1, from coordinate 10,816,429 downwards.
TAGGGCACAAGATTTGTTGATCGCTTCTTTCATCTCCATAATACAGTCCATTAAATTTCGTTCTTCAGTCAAAAGGTTTAGGGAGTTATGGGTCCTGTAGGCAGACTGTTTTAATGACTGGTATTGAACAGCCATTTGCGAGACTCCATGTCCAACCTTACGGCAAAGAGAATTTATTTTGAGTTTCTGATCAGAGTTAAGCTTACCATCGGCCGCGATATTGCATACTTCTTGTAGGCACTGGTCAATGGAGCTTATCCAGTTCTGAATCTCGGGAGTCGGTATTGCCTCCATTTTATCGCCTTCCTTGGCTTGGTCACGTGTTGGTAGTTGGGGCTGTGTCGGTGTAGGTGTTGATGGAGGGCTGCGTCGCGTCAACCCGCTGCGATTGAAGGGGCTGCCTTCCATTTTTTTTTATTTAGTAAATAATTACACAATCATTATTCTAACTTATCCGCACTTATTAATAACTCGCTGATACGTAGGTACACAAAAGTAGGTCACTAATTATGCAGAGCCGTTAATTTATTTATTTTTAATTATAATGATGAGCACGTCTGTATGCCTCGAGTGCGAAACGTACCCCCGTACGTAAACGTACCTATCAATGATTGCATCACTGCTTACCATCAGGTGGGATCGCGGTCAAGCACTGGTTTATATCAATTTTAAAAAAAGTCTGACACTCCCTGACGTTCTAATCAGGGCGGGAGGAGTTAATTGATAATTTCCAACCTCAAAAATAAAAATAGTTTTTGTTTTGTTTTGTTTTTCTTTTTTGTTTGAAATAAAAAGTACATTGGGTACTGTGCGTTTTGTGACAAATAATAGACTGTGAATTAGTACTACAGCGACAGTGTAGCTATCTAGCATCATTTAACCAGGTACACTTCCACTACTGGACATAGACCTTCCCCAAAGTGTCACCACAACGACCGGTCCTGAGGGTCTCGCATGTCCTCACTAGGTCGTCGGTCCACAACGGTCCAATTTTTTCATCAGTTTAAACTAGATGAGGCTGGTGTTTCCTAGTTGACTATCCTGAGAAGAAACACCGAAACAAACTTAGGGGTCAAAGTTTCTTTTAAAGTCCATACATCAAATAAGTAATGGCAACAAGCTTAGATCAATATATTTCGGCAAAGAACACTAAAATTGTTCACAGATCGCTAGGACAAGTCATCTTTCTAGCTGTCAGGACTACGGGATTGTTCTAAAGAGTTACTGGAACCCAACTAACCTTTAGGTGGGTTCCAGTTTCCAGTCCAGTTTTTAATATGGTGCGGTTTTGATCACGCATGCGGGATTGCACCGCTCGCGTAAGGGTGTTTTTAATATGGTGCGGTTTTGATCACGCATACGGGATTGCCCCACACGTGTAACCCCCGCAAATGTCCATTTCATACAAGTATTTATTGTAATGCGTGGAAAATGCATGTGGGACGCGATTTTTGCATTTGTCATCCATTGCACACAACCACAATTTTCTGCATGCGGCGCATTTCCGCATGCGTGATAAAATCCGCACGATATTAAAAATATCCTAACTGAAGGAATACGGTCGGGTTTTAGTCAGTAAAATCTTGACACTCCCAGTCGCTCAACCTAAAAGTTACTTGTTAACCCGCTCTTATCTTTACTGCACTTAGGCACGCAATTTACTTTTTTCCGCACTAGTGCAGAAAAGTGCTGGCGCTCGCCTACGCCAGAAATGATTATATTTATTGTATTAGGCTGGGCGCTAAGCGATCCCCACGATTCACACGTCAATCGCCGTTTATTTATTTCTTCCTAATTGTATTGAAAAACGACGTTGATACACGTGGAAATTGGTCCTGCAGCACCCGGCTCCATAACACCCTCGCCTACAGCTCGGATGCAATGACAAACTTTCTCCACTTACTCACACCAGTAAAAATGCCGAGACAGCTCACTTTTCTGTAGGTACACATACATTTTCGCCCTTATGACTGTACAACATCAAGTCCTCCGCCTCGATGTTTCAATTGCATCGCAAACAGGACGTAGCTCCATCCATTACAGGACTAATGCATGCGTCGTCTTTGCCGCACCTTCTATTATTCAACAGCGGATACACTCTAATTACATGTACGCGACGATCGCTCGCATTGATGTTAATTAATTATTTGATGGATCGGCTGTCGTTTGTGGTAGCCGAAAGGACGTTTTGGAGAGTCATGTTTGTGATGATGTGGGTAATTTTAGAGTGAAGGAAACCTATGTATTCTGGATATATAAGATTTTAGTCCAAAACATATTGCAGTACCTAATTAATATTGGTTAGTTAGTACTTAATACCGCTTATAGTGTCGACGATGGCGGCCATACCTTCTTTTGAAGTGGGAAAACATCAAATCTTTAAATTCTCCCACGCTATGGCTGAGCAAGAGTCCGTCTTTTTTTTATTGATATAAACACGTGCTTGACTGCAATCCCACCTGTTGGTAAGCAGAGATGCAATCATTGATGGTGAGACGCACTAGTTTATTAAGGGCCTATTCACTCTAGCCTTGAAGACACCTAAATTATAGTTGGACGGGAAGACCGCAGCAGGCAAATTGTTCCAGTCCTTCAGTATGTACGCGGTATAAACGACGAAGCGAAACGCTTAGTCCGGACCGTTGACGTTTCAACAACGTAAGGGTGGATACTCGCCGTACGTCGGGTTGTCCGATGGTAGACTCAGATGATCTCAGACTTATTGACTGAGACCCAGATGTGTACTTTAGTTGCCCTTTGCGTTTCAGGGCCACGGTAGCTCTTTAAAAAGATCTCGCATCCTTAGCCGTTCCCGCAGCCCTCATCATCATCATTAACATTATTTTGGCCGAAAGACATCTACTGTTGGACATAGACCTTCCCAATGTGTCACCACAATGACTGGTCCTATACGTCTCGCATCCATCGGATTCTCGCAACCCTCACCAGATCATTAGTCCACCTTGTGGGAGATCTACCAATGCTGTGTCTTCCAGTACGCTGCCACCAATCCAGAACTTTTCGGCCCCGTAGACCATCTGTTCTGCGAGCTCTGTATTCTACCTACTGCCACTTAGGTTTGGTGATTTTTCGAACCCAGCTTTAACCGTAGCCCTAGCTTCGGCCAGGCCAGCTTTGACTAGCAAAGTGAGTTCATAATATTATCATAAGTTCAAAAACATATACATTTACTACGTAACATTTGAGAAGATCATGTCAATCCCACATATTTTTCGCCTTTTCGACAAACGCTGTCACTTCTAGAATTTTACTTCATCTCGGCCCTCCTGGTATCATTAAAATCCTTAATAATTAACAAGAGAAGATTCCAACTGTAAAAATTACTTTATTCCTACTAATAAATGCTGGTCTGAAGTGGTAAGTTAATTATGGAATAAATCCGTGACTGATATCTTTTATGTGGTCAATGGAATATCAGTTATTAAACAGTTATATTTCAGAGCAGTCTCAATCAAATTGGAACATTGGAATCCATAAAAGGTTGCTAAAGCACACCACAGGAGGTCCAGAAACATATTTATTACCTTTATGTAAATAATGTGAGACCGTAATATTCTCTAGAGAAGTACTTATTTACTTCATTTACATAATTGAAACCACTTCTGAACCAGAGTTTATAGAAAGCCTATCATTATAGACGAGTAAAGCACTCTGTTATGCGATGTAAATAGCACGCTATAATTGCTTCAAAAATCACCACATCAAGGCAATTTTGCAGACAACAGTGAAAACCTGTAATATCAGCAGGATCCGTGGCTTAACCACAATCAGGACATCAAAGACCATAATTGACATACAATTTATGATCGGATTACATCATAAAGCAAATTCAGTACCACTGAACTGTTAAACCTGGGGCAATGAAGCAACATTATTTACTACGGTGTTGCCCGTTGATAAATCCAGAGCAAGCTCAATTTCCCTGTCAGTACAAAAATAAACAAGAGCAGTGGCGGGTTATAAATCGCGCCTCGTGATTGGCTGCATCGCCAATAATTATTCACATATTTTAATAAATATTTATTTTTGGCCGCACACGACTAGTCGACGTTGACGGATTGACAACGTGTTGCTAAAAATGATGAATGCAGGATTTTTTCATGTGAATTTTAGGTAGATTGCATATCGGAATTTCTAGCGAGAATATTTTTATGCATATTAAATGCATATCAAACGGTGTTCCGGGAAATAAATATTAAAAAAACTGTGTAACCCAATCCGGCTACCAGCTGAACTATGGAAGTGATAAAATACGGGTTTGTTATATAACAAATGAATTCCTGTGATGATTGTGGGCCCATAGATAAAGATGCCAATTGATTACTGTACTGGCTAGGTAAATTAAAACTGCAATCTAAATTTCAAAACTTTATTATATCAATGTACCTATAACTTTTAGGCTACAAACAAAGTCAGATTAGGGAAATAGAGTTATTAATTAAAAATTCCGAGTTTTAGTTTGATAGTAACATTGGCCGTGAATGATCATGGCTAAATGTTACATTCATAACTTTGGGGGGTCATTTTCTTACTACAGGGATCCGTAAGCCTACTAAAGCTGTGGGAATTTTTGAAAGAGTTACCGAGTTACCTTGAACGCAAAGAAGAACTGAAAAACACAGGTAGGTTCGAGTCAGCAAAAGTCTGACACGAGCCATTCCAGAGCGGGAGAAGTCATTTGATGATTTCTCACTTTAAAATATTCATGTTCATGAGCCTAACACGAGTCTATGACCAGTGCGTGTTGCCAGTGATGACATATGGCTCCGAAACGTGGTCGCTTACAATGGGCCTCATCAGAAGTCTTAAAATCACCGAAAGGGCAAAGGAAAGCGCTATGCTCGGAGTTTTCTTGCGTGATCTAATCAGGAATGAGAATATCCGCAGGAGAACCAAGGTTACTGACATAGCACGAAGAATCGCCAAACTTAAGTGTCAGGGCACATTGTTCGCAGAACGGATGGCCATTGGGGCTGAAAGGTTCAGGAATGGCATCCACGTACTGGAAGATGTAGCGTTGGAAGGCCTCCTACAAGGTAGACCGATGACCTGGTTAGGGTTGCGGAAATCCGATGGATGCGAGACGCACAGGACCGTTCAGTGTGGCGACACTTGGGGGAGGCCTATGTCCAACAGTGGACGTCTTTCGGCTGAAATGATGAGCCTAACACAAAATAAAAGCACATAAAAATTTTTTCAACATTTCAAAGTGTTTCGTTCGTGACGCTGTATCTAACTAAAACGGCCATGTCTAAAAATTTCGGTCATAAAAAAACACCTAGCCCAGCCGTAAAAACATTTCGCAATAAAAAAGTTTAACAAAATTCCGATAGAAAAGCGTAAAAATTGTTAGACGCTTGTTGAAAGAATTCAAACAACTCCTGAAGTAAATATTCCCATCGGAAATTATTCATTTATGAGGTTATTTACTGTGGGTTCTGATAAAATTGTAATTTACGAAGATCGTTTATTAACTTGCGGTTTTTAATTATTATGCTATTAAAAGTCTGTAATTTTATTATCATGTATAGAAATAGATGAAAGAGAAACTCACCCGGTAAGATCGTAAGATTGAGTATGGGAGTTCACTGTATTCATCACCAGTTTTAAAAACGTCAATTTCATAAAATACTAATTTTATTTTGGGTAGAAAACACATAGAAATCTTACCCTAGTGTATATTTTTTTACATTGTATTTACCATGACTGGCCATACCTACACAAAACATGATCCATGGACTTTGAAAGGAACAGTCAAAACTTACAGCTACTTATTTATTTATTTGTTTATTTATTTATTTATTTATTTATTTATTTATTTATTTATTTATTTATTTATTTATTTATTTATTTATTTATTTATTTATTTATTTATTTATTTATTTATTTATTTATTTATTTATTTATTTATTTATTTATTTATTTATTTACAAGCACTTGTACAACGTTACGGAGGAAGTCCAAGGTGTTGTACAGTAGAAACTTATAAACTAAAAAATTACATTAAATAAAAACCATAATAACACATTGAAGAATAAAAAAAAAATACGTATACATTACCACTAAAATAATAAATATCCCACAAAACAAATGAAACAATGTTTTATTATTTTTTATCCATCTTCTCACAAAACCTTAGACATTCACGACACACATCTATCCATCTCCCAGCAAACAAGTCACACTCCGGTGTTAGAGTCAGGAGAGCATTAAGCACAGAAAGCGCACGAACGAGCGACGAGTTAGCTCGTGACACTGTATGCGATAAAGGATCAGCTAACAATCGGTGTGTTCGCGGCCTTAGGTGTTGTTTAGGTACGAGAGGAACAAACAATCTCACCAGCTGAGCAACTAATTCAGGACAATCAGATTCACCACGAAGAACTTGACATGCGAAGATAAGCAAAAAGTAATTGCGCCTTACTTCTAGAGAATTAAATTTCAGCATTCTGAGCAAAAATTTTGTCGGATATAAAAATGGATAGTATCCAAATAATTTCTTAAACATAAATCTAAGGAATGTTTTTTGAACTTTCTCTAGAAGCAAGACGTAAGAAGCCTCATAGGGGTTCCAGATAATGGAAGCTGACTCTAATTTACTCCTGACTAAAGCCATATAGACCAGTTTAATTGCCAAAGGGTTATTAAATTCACGCATATTTCGAATCGTATATCCTAGACGAATCAGCGGCGAGATTCCGCATATGTTCATGGAAGTTTAGTCTCTGGTCGAATAAAATACCTAGATCTTTAACAGAAAAAACTCGAGAAATCGGTTCCGCTCCTAAAAAATATTGTACATGCAGAGGGTTATGAGCTCAACTAAAGGACATAACACTAGATTTAGCCGTATTGAATAAGAGCTTGTTTGCAATACTCCATTGGAAGACCGAATTAATGTCCTCCTGAAGAGTTAAGGTATCGGCCATTTCCTCAACTCCATATATCAACTTCAAATCATCAGCGTAAAGTAAGCACCTGGCGTGTTTTAGAACCTTCTCGAGATCATTAACCATTATTCCAAAAACATTGGTCCCAAAATGGACCCTTGACTAACACCAGACCTAGTGTGATATGGCTCAGAAACGAAGCAACCATGTCTAACATATTGTAGGCGGTCCCGCATATAACTTGCGAAAAATTTGAGTAGTTTTGGTGAAAAGCCAATGTTATTAAGCTTGGCCAGTAACACGTCATTATCTACGCAATCAAAGGCTTTTTTGAAGTCAAAATATATAACATCAATCTGTATGCCTTTATCTAAGTGCTGCGATATTAAGTCTACAAGCGTCAAGAGATTTGTACTGACAGAACGGTTCCACCGAAATCCGTGTTGAGAGTCGCAAAAAAATGGTTGGATCTGGTAACCAATTAATTTATGTAATACAGATTCAAACAATTTTGGAAGTGATGACAGTATAGCTATCGGCCGATAGTTTTCTACATTTGAAGTGTCTTTAGTTTTAGGTATAGGGTGAACTCGTGAGACTTTCCAGCGTTGTGGATACTGACCTGTGGAGAGTGCTAAATTAAATATGTGAAGCACTCTTTACATCCCTTCAAAATGTAAGCAGGAATGTTGTCTGGACCTACAGCAGTATTTGGTTTTAGTTTATTAATAGCTGATTCTAAATCTTGTAGTTCTATTTTATCAATATGCACAAGGTTTGAATCTTTGTTGTGAAAGGTATTGTTTTGTTTTTTGTAATCAAGAAGGGGAATATCGGGCAAAAAACGCTTGAAAAAAAAGTTGGAAAAGGCCTTTGCCGTATCTTTACCAACATGCTCCACCCCATTACACTTAATCCTGGGTTCAAAGCCTCCCCTAATTTTAAAACTATTTATATGCTGCCAAAAGATACGGGGATCACGACGAAGTTTGATTTGAATGCGTTTAATGTATTCGTCGTACGCATGAGATACTCTCTTTTTAATACTGGATCTAAGAAGAGAAAACTTTTCATAAAAGTCACTATTATGAGTTGTTTTCCACTTTCTGTGTAGTTCGGCCTTACATCGAATGTCCTTAATTAAATCTGCCATAAACCAAATAGGATAGCGCCTAGATTGCTTCTTACATCTGTGTTTTTGGGCTATTGCGTTCAGAATTCTATTGTTGGTACTCCATAAACGGGCCAGCAGGGAGACTGCTTTTTAACCGACTTCAAAAAAAAGGAGGAGGTTATCAATTCGGTTGTATTTTTTTTTTTTTTTTTTTATGTTTGTTACCTCAGAACTCCGTCGTTTATGGACCGATTTGCAAAATTTTTTTTTCCCTTTATAGGATATGCTTCCAGATTGGTCCCATTTTTTTCAAAATCCAGTTCTGATGATGGAATCCATGAGGAATCGAGGGAACTCCTCAAAAATTATAGGCAACCCTATGGTAATTTTAGTATTTTCATCAAGAACTTAAGCATTTACAGTCAAAAAGTAACATTTGATGAAGTGGAACTGATGAAGAAGACCAGAAATGGTCAACGGAACTTCATACTCAAATAGATATCACATTGAAGATATAGTTATAGCCGTGTTTGGGCTTATTAGAATTGTCATGAGATGCACTTTGGCTATAAGGTACTATCGAACTGATCTGATGATGGAGCCGGATGGTAGGCATAGGGACTCCGTAATTAATCAATGTATTCTAGCCGTGTTTGGGCTTATTAGAATTGTCATGAGATGCACTTTGGCTATAAGGTACTATCGAATTGATCTGGTGATGGAGCCGGAAAGTGGAAGGTAGATACAGGAACTTTCTAATAAAACAATGTAACCTTGCAGTGTTTTGGGTTAAGTAATTGGAATCGTCATGAGAAATAGGCACTCTGTTTATAAGTGGTTCGCAACTAAAAAGTGTAAAATAAAAACTTTTTACAAAAAAAAAATAACCGACTTCACTAAAAAAAACACTAAAAGGATCAAAATAACTTTAATTTCGGAAGTCGGTGTTAAATAAGAAACAAACAATACCAAGAAATACCGACTTCCGAAATTAAAGTTATTTTGATCCTTTTAGTGTTTTTTTTAGTGAAGTCTGTTATTTTTTTTTTGTAAAAAGTTTTTTTTTCGCATGATGACATGGAAACCACCAGTGCACAACTTCAGCAAACATCCCAGAGGCGCTCCAATTTAACGCCACGGCAGATCCAACAACATCCTGAACACATTATTGTACTGAGTGCGCAAGGCTTTTTAGGCTGGCTGCGTATATCATACTCACATGCCACTTGAATGAGAAGGATTCGCAAAAAGCTTTGAATTGCGTAACTTTCACTTCTCTTGTGCATCGCGTATTTGCAAGGTTCTGATATTTTTACCCACAATCTTGATCAGAGTCTATGTGTTCCTACTGCTGGAACTCAAGCCTCCTCTCTAGGAGAGGGGATGGGCCATAAACCACTACGAGAGCCCAGTGCGGGATAGTAGATGTCGTATGTCTTCGAATGTTTTGTTCTAAGATATAATAATAACAATAAATCATTTATTATCAGGTATGTTGGCCCATAGACCTTACAAAATAACATATATAAAGTAAATACAGCTTTTTGTTAATAAATAAGACTTAATTCTTTATTGTACACAAAAACAAGACTTAAGACTATGTTAATAACATTTCACATTGCAATTTCATGCTATTGTGTGTGTGTGTGTGAAGTTTCCTCACGATGTTAAAGAATTACGTGAAGTAATACGCTAAGCTGGGTTTGGTTTAAACCCACGAGACTAGGTCACACTTACATAAATATGTCTGAATATCATTAAGGAAGCAATTTTTATTTCATTTCGATATTATTTCCTGATGTCATCAATATATTGTTAGCTTTTTTACTTTATCATTCCATCAAAACGCGAAACTACACTTCAACTAATATTAGGCCTTTAACTATGAAATTGCCGTTTTTTAAAATAGGTTGCTTTGAAGTGTTATATTACCTTTGGATTGATTTAGAATTATAAGTTCAAATAAACTTTATATTAAAGGTACGTTAATCTTTTTTCAAATTAGGTATTTATTGGTTTATTTGAACTTATAATTCCAAGTCAATCCAAAGATATAACACTTCAAAGCAACCCGTTTTAAAAAACAGTAATTTCATACTTTAACCCCTATTATTATAAAGGTGAACGTTTGTATACCGTTTGTGTGTGTATGTTTGTTACTCTTTCGCGCTAAAAGAGCTAAACGGATTAGGATGAAATTTGGCACACAAATAGATCATGTCCTAAAATAGCACATACGTCTTTTTGCTCTTTAGTATGTCCCCTACGGATAATTTCGTACGTCGACGCAAGCGAAACTTCTGTCAGAAGCTAATATTTTATGATAATCTCAACTTAGTTATTAATTACAATACGTAACCCAATTGAAAACATTGTCCTACATATTAAATCCAATAAAATCATTAAAAACAAACAGTTTAGTAGAGTTGTTATTAAACATGCTATCTTTATTGATTATAATGATGAAATATAGTCTTTTATTATTAGTCGGCGCCCTTATAAATTAATTCTGTCCGTTAAATGGTTATAACATGGGTTTAGGGTTCCGCAGTTTCAATCAAACTGGATTACCAGGACCGTTGTATACGAGTGTAACATGATTTTACTTTTTATCATGAGGTTAAGGAATATAAATAGGTAAGAAAGATGGACGACAATACAATTGATTCGTTAACTCAACCAATAATATTTATTAAAAATAGTAACAAATTTTTAAATTTCGCTATTATGTGTTGTTTAATCAATTCTTAGTTTGATTAGTGGTCACATAAATAACTATTTGTTAAGAAATAACAAGAAAAAAAAAACAATTAATCACTATTTTTTTTTGTATGACAAAACTGACAGCTACCGAATCATTGAAACATATTGATAAATGTACAACCAAGGGTCAAAAGTGCAGTCGCATTCTAGCAAAAAGTGTCTAAAATTGATTTATAGGGCAGTAAATGGTTCACAACTGAATTAATCTATAGCATATTATGGAACCTAAGGTGTATATTATATCAATTTCTTTTTTGTTTTGAGTTGGGAAATCATCCAATGGCTTCTTCCGCTTTAGAGTGAAGCGGAAGATTTTTACTGACTAATACCTCACCTGTGTCCTTTAGTTCCCCTTTGTGTTCTAGGACCGGGGTCCTTTTCAAAAATTTCTTGTGGCCGTAACAGGCATCGGCATTGCTGGTATGACGACTTGAGCTTCGTCCAGACGGTTACAACTACCCTTTGATCGTCGTCCGCAAGCCCGTGCATTATATCAATCGTGTGCTACTGACGTTCTTCTATTAAGAAACCACACACACACACACACACACACTTAACAATCAGACACGAAAGTGCGATAGCACTTTTGATCCCTGAGTGAACATACGGAACCTGAAACTAAATCCCATCTCGCTATTCACAGCTACTTTTAAAGAACTGCCGAGAAAATGAGAGCGGCCATTTTTATTGCTTCCGTCTGAGTATTATGTCATCGAGTAAATCTAAAATCCCTTCTGTACAGTTAAATTAAACTCTGAAAAGCACCCAGGAATAGTAAGTAATTTAATCATGGGCACTTGATCGGTAAATTAAATCATATTGTTACCTGGGCAACGGGAGTACCTCTCGTAGTTACAATTCTGAAACTTATATTGACTTGGTGTAGTGTTTTGTTTGTTATTAAAGTTTGTTGATGCGTAACTTTAAGTTGTGATAGAGACAGAACTTAATATTGAATTACGGAGTTATTAGATGGCGGTAAGTACCTTTTACCTTTTGTGAAACGATATTTCTAAAATGATACTTAATTGATAATGAGTTAGTGATAGCGTGACGGGTGATATGACAGAATAGAAGAAAAAACATTTTGCACCAGTTCCAAATAACATGGGACAAGGGCAGGAAGATGATCATGGTGATCTCTACTACCGTAAGATTTTATTCGAAATAGAATCATTGTCGCTGCCCTCAAAACGAAGAAGGAAAACTGTGTGAGAAAATTTGATGTCTTAGAACCAAATATTTGAAGACCCTACATAACCAGCGCGAAGAAGCTGGTCGTAACCGTGAGGCAATGGACATCTTCTTAATCATCATCTTAATAAACCAGCACCTCACCATCGACGATCGCATCACTACTTACCATCAGGTGGGATCGTAGTCAAGCGTTAAATTATATAACAGATATAAAAAAAAAACTTCAAGCCCGAGCCGTCGCCACAGGAGACGCCCCAGGCATCGGGAGTCGCAGGGCAACCTCCTGCCACCTTAGATGAGGGCTTGTGAATGACGAACAATGTTTAGCTGGCCGTCAAGCTACATATTAAGGACCAAATCTGAGTTGTTGACAGCCCGTAGTGTTCCACGTGCGCCTCAAAGAGGTGTCAGCAAAACTGTGGAGGCCCAGGATCACCAATGCCCGCTAGGGCCACAGGATAATTCTGCAAGGAACGCCGTAGTTTTAGACTGCAAAAGGCAACTGAAGGACATAGGTTTTAGTAATTAAAAGTTTGACACGCCTTCTTGCTACACCATAGACCGAGAGAAGTCATTAGATGATTTCTTACGCCCTAAAAAAAAAAAACTTAAACGCAGACAATATTTAAAAAAGTATATTCAAAACATAAAAACCACAGAATGGTTGGTATTATCGTGTTATGACTTTTTGACTCACAAAAAAAAACAAACAATGAAGTAACCTGTGTCCCAGCGAGAGGCCATTATAGGTTGAATATGTTATATTATTCAAACAAAATTCATATCATTATTCCAGTAGTTATAACTACATCCAAACTGACCCTTAATGGCCTACAAAATAATTGGGTCGTTCAAATCAAACCCCGAGTTTTTCAAAATACATAAATCATACAAAATTACATTGTCAATACAAAAAAGGCCGTTACATTGACTTATATTTGCTTGTAATTTTGTACTTAAACGATATAATATATTTACATTGTATCTAAAAATAATGACCTGTACGGTATGTTTTGTAGTTAACGTTAGTTACTCCACCAATGGTGACTAACAGAGTAGACTTTATTTATAATCTGTTTATAAATTGTGAAAATGTCCATTTTTTTTTTAAATTTTTTTACTTAAAATATTGTAACAAATCTCTTCTCTTCAGTTCTCAGAAATACCAATATGTATATTTTTTTAAATTATATTGATAGGCTCGCGTTTCACTAATATCTACCTCATTGTAAGCGAGCATGGTTGCTTAGATGGCCAATGGACTGTAAGACCTCTTGGTCGTATCTTTTTTTTATTATGGGTAGGCGCGCATTTGACCACTATCTCGCCTAATATATAGCTATCAAGAAACATAGACTCCAGCAGGGAATCCCACACCTTAGCGTACAATGAATATGTTCCTAAAATATTTTGTATGTATAGGTAGTCCACAGTTTACTGGCGGCGCAACGCTGTACATCTAGAGTAGTTTGAAAATGGAACTTGGGCTTGGCTGAATAAAACAATGCACTCCTCGAAATGTAAACTATAGAAAACCGACAGGCCAGCAACTAGGTATCGGTCGAAGCTCAGGACTGATAAGTGCCTCCTTGACAATGATCTTCTTGGATTTTTTCTTAATTGACTCAAGCGCATTAAGCTGGTATTTAGTAAATCCATTGTAAAGATCAAATCATCTCAATTGTCATTGTTGAAATTTCATCTCTTTTGCTTTAGTCTTACTCGTTCTTTTCCACACAGTATTTTTTGGCAATATCTTTCGAATTTATACAAATCCTTCGCCTTGATTTGACTATAATATATAACTACAAATAGAATGTTCATAAAATTTCTTAGGTGCAACTCTTTTTTTTCATGCATGGGAAATCATGAAATACCTTGTCTCGCTCTGGGTGAAGTGAAATGAAGTATCAGATTTTTATTGATTAAAACCCAACCGTGTTTTATCAGCGGCCGTTTACGACTCTTTCAAACAATCTTGCAGCCTTGGAACAATTGCCCAGCCCTGATTTGATGTATAGCATAGCATAGCATAGTCGGCCTTATAATGTTCCCACTGTTGGGACTCAGGCCTCCTCTCTAAGAGAGGGAATGGGCTGTAATCCACCACGCGGGCCCAGTGCGGGTTGGTGGATGTCACATGTCTTCGAATTTTTGGTTCTCGGACATTTTTCCGGTTTCTTCACGATGTTTTCCTTCACCGTTTTGAGAGCAGTGGTGATAAAATAAATTACACAAAGTAATGCGCCTGGCTGGGTTTGAACCCGTTTGATTTGATGTACCTTACTCTAATGGGACTGTTTCGTCGTTATTGCAGTTGTACCAAATAATTATAAATGTTGGTAAAGACGAGACTACTAAATTATCAAAGTCATTAGTTCAACGGTGGGTGTGTTAGTTGCACATAGGCTGTTCGTGTCGCTATAAGATTTATGTCTGAGAAAATTAATGTTGATCGTGACTTTTAGACGGCTTAAAGGTCTCTTAGTGGGTTGGTTAGCAACAAGTTATTGATAAATTTACCTTTGGAAAATTATTTAAGGATTTCGGTGTTATACAAAACTTATTACACTTGTAACAAAAGGTAAGAAGGAGGAGATTTGTGTTGGATTTTTCAAGAAAGGAAAAAAGTCTGGACTCCTCATTGGTCAACGAAAAATGAGGAGGACATTCTCTTCATTTCTGCTAACCAAAAATCCGAACTACTGTCAATATTATGTAGTTTACTACCAAGGCACATAATAGATTACCAAACAAATGTCCTCTTGGGGTCCAAAGCTTCTGCAGTAAGACTTCTACATAACGTGGACCAAAAATCTGATGAAAGTCGCGAGAGTCACTTTGATACGAGAAGCGCGTGACAGGTCGACTGACCTGTGTCTGGCAGTGGACATCATTTGGCTAGATGTAATCATCACAATCCCATTCAACTGAACAATGACGTAATTAAATTTTGTCGATTTTGCAGAAGAAGCTTAAAAAGGCTTAGAAATAAAGATTTAATTTAAATTTCGACTTTTCTGTAATTACGTCATTGTTCCATTAGATGAGCGTAATAAAGATGATTGTTACTCCTAAGGGTCGCCGCACACGGGCCATCGGCCACAACCACAAAACGCCGCCGCTACATATTTCCAGTAGGTTTTATTTCCATTTTATATAGTTTCGCCGCACACGGTTGACGCCGGGGGCCGCCACACGCTACAAATCGCCGCTGCTCGCTTCTTGTGGCCCGAACCGGCCACTAAACGCCGATACAAAACGCCGTCACACACCACTCACACATTTAAACCTTCTTCGTGAGAGTCCATTATGATTCTGCACGTATGAGTTAAAAAAAAAGTAGCAGACACCGGCCACCAGTGACTGTCGTGCGCTTCAGCATCCTTTGTGGTCGCATCTAGCTTCACTTGGCGGTGTTTGTGGCCCATATGCGGTGACACTAACCGATGGGACATTTTTACACTAAACTACACACAGTACACTGAAACTAGCTTCTGTTAACGAATTCGCCCACGTTTAAGTGAAAGTTATCCCGGAGATGAAAAGTATCTTATGTAGGACATAAGTTATGTCCTATTACAGAATATAATTATAATATAATACTACACAACTATGACACAACGCCATCTAGTCCTAAACTAAGCAAAGCTGGTGCTATGAGAACTAGACAACTGATAAACTTACTTATATAACATTAGATTTAGTAGGTATATGCGAAACCCGAAACACGTGTCTAGTATTTTTTATGTTAAGAATCTATGTACAAAATTTCATAACTCTATCATGAAAAATCAGAGAGTTATAAACTTGTTAGGTTACCTGGTTGTTCGCACAAATACATGGTCACTGGACCATCTGGGCGACTGAGGGGTTGTTTTACTCCGGTACCCGGTACTATGACCTGCCGTGACCTGTACTTAGTTTCGGTGGTGTCCAACTTGTGACCTTTTTTTAAACATTTTTGGGAAAAAATATAACATGGTGTAAAAATTATTGGAATCGATTCAGTTACTGATTCTGAACCAACTATTGTATTCAGGTTTCTCATATACTAAAAATTATGTTGCATATTTCTAAAAACATACATATTAAAGATAAATTACACCCAGACACAGAACAAATGATCGTTCTCATCCCAAACATTGGTCTTGGGTCGGAATCGAACCCACGACCTCCGGCATAGCAGTCAGGGCCACTAACCACTAGACTAACAGGACAGTCAAAATATGGTCCGAGCATCGCACAACTGTCGCTCAAATCGTTGTTATTTCAATAAAAGTGCTCAATGGTTTTGTTATAACATTGATTAATGTTATCGTATACACAAACAAGTTACTTAATTGGTCTACACGTGCATGTAGTAGATAAACTAGTCAAGATTATAGTAATTAATTTTGATAACAATCTGTTGACTGCGATTTTAATCGTATAACTGTTACATATTAATTTATTCGTAACTTTTTTGGTGGTGTAAAAATAAATAAAAATCTCAAGCGGATTATTTTGAGCGTAAATGAGCTTTTTATAATTCACAATATTAATTTTATGGCCAGCTAACAGTTTAGGAAATAATGTTATTTTTTTTTGAGAAGGAAAATCATCTCACTTCTCCTGTTCTAGGGTGCGAGAGGGCATGTCAGACTTTTACTGACTAAAACCAGACCTATGTCCTTCAATTGCTCTTTAACCATTCTAGGGACACAAGTTTCCCTTCAGTCAGTTCCGTCACGTGTGGCCATCCACTTCGCTAGCAGTATGCGTTGAACTAGTACTTCCCTAGTTTCCAACTATCATCACTGCACAACAACTGCTACAAATTTGTAAATTTGCTAGAATTGTGAATGAATCACATAAGACTAAATTGCAAACAACGCATTGAAACGGCTCTCAATCCAATTAACACGTTCGAGGACAGAACGAGATTATACGTCATCGTTCGAAATTTTGATATGGCACAACGTACAATGACGTCCAAATATTTTTTTTACTTTACGACAGAACGTACATTTCCGATGAACGTTCAAGTTAAAATCCTATTGAATGTATCTTGTGTCACAACATTTAAAATACCCGAAGCTTTACTGTCACGTAGAGTAAGTTTTAAACTATTTCAAATAAGTGCCGTTGACAGTGGGCGGGAACGGTACTCACACACGCACAACGTGTATATGCGTCGCGCGCGCCTACCGCGCTCCTACATTCAGTGCGGCTGCGTCACAGCGGGGTGCGCTCGCGTTCGCTAAACATTTCGTGACGTATCGTAATATTTGCCGCGACAAAACATCGTAAGTATTTAGTTTATTTGATTTATGTATTATTCCTTAGCCAGACAGTATACTATTTTACTATGAATTAATAATTTTACTCTGTGAAATTGATGTTTAATGGGTTATTTTATGTGTTTTAGATGGATAAGCGCAAAACAAGACTGATGAACATTTTCGATGATTCTGACAACTCTACCGAGGCGGATCCTTACCAAGACGATGATGGATAATATGGTTTGGATAAAGATTTTGACCCACAAGGCAATACATCAGGTAGTGAAACTACCTGATGTATATACGTTAGACGTTATTACACGTTGTGTCCGTTCACGTCTAGTTAACTTACTCTTAATGACATAACGTATTTATACGATAACGTGATAAAACGGTTGTGTCATGATGTCTTTAAAACAATATATTTCATGGGAGGCTACGTACTCATACGTCGTATAATTTGTATGGACATTTACTGTGTCATTTTGGTACACAGTCTCAAGTGGTAGCGTCCTCGAAAGTGTTAAGAAGGAAATGCGACTTCGTACAACAATTGTCAAAATACGAAACAGATGTCGGGCCTGCATTCACAACAGAGGCCAACAATTTGAGCAGGATTTGTAAATATTATGAAATAAATGTTAAAAATATAATTTTATTTTTTTAATTTCTAGTAAGTAAAATCCATGAAAAGAGAGGTTCCGTACAAACATACCTATATAAAGAGTTTAATTCCTGATTGGAGTCTCGAAGTTTTTTTCCAAATCGCAAAAAAAAAAAAATTGTGACGTAACAACAAATTTTCTGTTCTCAAATTTATTCCTATACTTGTGTTATAAAAACTTGCTTTATGTAAAATTTCCGGATTCTGGGTCAACGGGAAGTACTCTAGAATGTTGGTTCCATTGTGTGTCGAAATATATGTTTTTGCGATATAAACGGCCATATCTTTTTTTTCCGTTAACTTAGAAGTTTGATTTTTTCACAGCTTCAACGAACTGCAAACCTTAATATATGGTTTTAATTTCAACTCGATACGTCCACGCGTTCTCGAGATAAAGGGTCTTGACAGACAGACGGTAAACAAAGTGATCCAATAAGGGTTCCGTTTTTTCCTTTTGAGATATGGAACCCTAAAAAGATTTCCTACAGTTTTGTCCCATGTCACATGGGGTTGGTGCAACACATTTCTTCTATTCTTTCCTGTAGACTGCCACATTCTCACTGATTTTCTTTGCTTTCATATCACTCGTTACACAATCCATGCATCTTTTTTTTGACCTCCTGCTCCATATCCATACAATCATATTATATAAATTCATAAATCATTTAGTAACATGCGCGTCATTCTGTCTTTTTATAAGACCATACCACGGCAAACGATTCCTTTTCAACTGTTCAGTCACTGGTGCTTTTTTAAAACTTCTTATAATGAGTAAGAAAGTAAAGTCAATGATACGCGGAGTGGGAGGAAGCACTAACAGCATCATGAGGGCGTTTGCTGAAAGGCTAGATAAGCCTACCATTTAGGCTTGATAAAATCATTCTGAGTCTGATATATGTATTTATATTTAAACCATATTTACCTAACCTCACTAACATAGTTTTAATTACTAACACAATTTGAGCCTCTTTAGCCTGTAAATAAAAGTTATTTTTTATATACCTACTCATTTCTCCTATTGTCACCACATTTTTCATCTGTCTCTTTCAAAGCCCAACATAACAGGTTGAAAACGATGAAAATGGTGCTAATATTTTTTTTACAAGGGCTACTAGAAAATCTGCGAATGAGATTAGTGTTCAGCCCCAGACCTAATCTAAAATGATATCACGGGGAAATTTATGAAATCATCCGTTACTAAATCTTCCATTATGATATCATACTTATGAAAATATTTACTGCGCCAAAAGTTCATTGAACGCTCTCACATCTAATATTCTATTTCCATCGACTTTATGAATAAAACTGATAATTTTCCTATGACCGCACTATGGCGTATTGTGCATTACTGGATCCACCGATAATGTTGTTCTTTTTATGGCAGTGTTTGTTTTATTTTTAGCTGTCAGTTGTCCCTTACTATGAGCATGATACTTTCAACAAAAATAAAGTTAAAGGTTAATTTTGACACTTTATGTAGCGTATTATTTTAGAGGTATGTGGAACAGGGT
Organism: Mythimna impura; assembly: GCA_905147345.3. Classification (NCBI taxonomy): domain Eukaryota; kingdom Metazoa; phylum Arthropoda; class Insecta; order Lepidoptera; family Noctuidae; genus Mythimna; species Mythimna impura. Next base: position 10,797,005 of record LR990357.1, on the reverse strand, counting down.
ATGAAGTCCCGTAATATAGCATAGCATAGTCGGCCTTATAATGTTCCCACTGTTGGGACTCAACCCTTCTCTCTAGGAGAGGGAATGGGCCGTAATCCACCACACGGGCCCAGTGCGGGTTGGTGGATGTCACATGTCTTCGAATTTTTGGTTCTAGGACATGCCGGTTTCCTCACAATGTTTTCCTTTTGAGAGCAGTGGTGATGAAGTAAATTACACAAAGTAATGCGCCTGGCTGGGTTTGAACCCGCGACCTACAACTCGTAAGTCGGGGCCGTTACCACTCAGCTACCACTGCTCTCCCGAAGTCCCATAAACCTCATTGAAAAGGGAGGATCCTCCGACCAGACGGGTGTTATGTCTGATCTGGGCTACTGCCTGATAGATAATTTCGGGCTGAAAAGTTGTATAATGTTCAAATCGCGACGATAACTCTAACTGCGTGATGCTGGATTTCGAATTTTTTAGTTTCTATGTGGCACCACAGATGTTGCTACAGTATTTAAATACAGTATGTATAGCGACGATTGTCAGGGAAGAGAGCATGTAAAAAATGTGTTGCGTGTTTATAGACATGATACTCGGAGTCAATCCGAGTATCATGTCTATAAACACTTTATAGTGAATATAGTTGTTCTATCTCATCAAGACGGGCTGGTTTTGAATGTGTGTAGGTTAGAGTAGGTACCCCTTTTAGGGTAACGTACCTAAGTTTGCAAAAACGGAACCCAGATCACTTTTTTGGTAGCTGTCCGTCGGTTAAGATCCTTTTTCTCAGGAACGTATGTAATGAAGCTGAAATCAATATCAAATACTTAAGTTTGCTGAACCCTTGCACCAAGGGTTCTTTTATTTATTTATTTACTAGCTTCTGCCAGCGGCTTTGCCCGCGTGAAAGTAGATTTCTCCATACAAACTTTGAATCCGCGTTTCCTTCCCTTAGAGGGTGAATTTTGGAAAATCCTCTCTTAGTGCTCGCCTACGTCATAAAATGAAACCTTGTGCAAAATTTCACGCTCCTAGTCCCAGGAATTTCGGCTGTGCGTTGATATGTCAGTCAGTCAGTTTTTCTGATATAGACTAAAACTTCATGCAACACAAAGGTAACCAACCACTTTTTTGCTTTTGATGCTATCCTTTTGCCTACGGAATAGAAGTTAAAATCGGTTGAACGGACAGTAAAAAAAGGTTTGTATAAATGCCTAATCGTAAATTATTGCGAATGGAGTAATGTAGGTATACCCGTATTGTATCGACTCAAACGGTTTTAAAAACGTCTTCAAGTTGAACATCGCTCATAAAGTATAAGTTGTCCCATATAGTGAATATAGTTGTTCTATCACATCAAGACGGGCTGGTTTTGGGTGTGTGTGTAGGTTCAAGTAGATACCCTTTTTAAGGTAACGTACCTAAGTTGGCCAACACGGAACCCTTATAAGATCACTTTTTTGGTAGCTCTCCATCTGTTAAGACCCTTATTCTCAGGAACGCATGGAATGAAGCTGAAATCAATATCAAATACATAAGTTTGCTGAACCCTTACACCAAGGGTTCTTTTATTGCGTTGGTAGCATGAAAAATGGAAGGTGCACTAAAAAGTTTGTATTGTAACCACTTTTTTGCTTTTGATGCTATCCTTTTGCCTACGGAATAGAAGTTAAAATCGGTTGAACGGACAGTAGAAAATGTTTGTTTAAATGCCTAATCTTATTGTGAATGGAGTAGGTATCCTCGTAAACAAATTGAACATCGTTGATATAGTATAGGGTGTCCAAAAATTAACGCAAGATTTGAATTAAATAGAAAACACAGTTTTTAGTCTTCTGATTGTGATTTTTTTTATTGAATCATAAACTAAACGAAGTCCCAAAATTAACGCAAGATTTGAATTTGCCGCCATTTGCGCTTTACTGCGCTGTATCGAGGTTTTTGGGACACTCTATATAAGATAATAATAATATTGCTAGCATTTCTTTTAAAGAACCGTCATCACTGATAAAAAGTTACTTAAGTGTCTTGAAATGACAAACATTTCAATTACAAAGCTTCTCAACAAAATAATAAGGTATTGTGATTTGTAGAATAAAGTTCTGTTCTGATTGACATATTTTACAAAGCCTGTCACATCATTCTTGTTACTGTGATATGTACTAGGCTTGTTAGTTCTTTTTATGTTATATGAGAAAAAAAGATTTAGTCTAGTAATTATATACTACTTATAAAAATAAAATGTCGTTCATGCTCAGGCATCGTAGGCCCATAAGGTAGGTGTGCCCCGCTTGGGCTGAGTACCGCCGTGTCCTCTTGGGGCCGATCGGCGGTAACGACCTCTCGCGCTGGGCTTTGATACAGGCCATGGTCCAGAGCGGAGGAATGGCGGTCGCCTCCTTCTGCGAAGCAAAAATGGTAGCAAAGGAGGCAGCTGCACGCGCGAGGGAACGGCCCTCACGCCCCAGCCTCCGGTATCCCGATCCCAATTTCCAGCCACAGTAGGCGCGGGCTTGCGGACGGCGAGCAATGGATAGCTTGCCATCCGACTGTCCGGTAACAAGCCCAAGTCGTCGACGACGCCTAGTGTTCCACGCGCGCCTCAAAGAGATGTCAGTCTGATTTTCGGATTTAAAAGAAGCCAAGTATAAAAGAAAATAATGATAGAAAAATATTTTTCAATACACTTACTCGAGAGCCCGCTCCTACCTCGACCATTTTTATGTAGACAATTTACTGTTTTTCGCACATATGCGGAAATGTGCTGGCACGAACATACGCCACAACGACGAGTGGCACATCAACCCCTGTTTATTTATTTCTTCCTAGGTGTATTGAAAAAACGCCGTTTGATACACGTGGAAAGTCACTGCGGTACTCGGCTCCATAATCAACGAATTCAGCCGCGGTTGCAATGACAAACTTTTTTCACTTGTACTCAAAATGTATATTAAAAGTTTCGCCTTCAAGGAATGCTCAGTATTCGTTACACTCCTTATCCAGTTCTCCCGAAATACCATTTTCAGTTCATCCGTCCATTTTGCTTGAACAGCCCCAAAGTATGTTTATTTATTTAGCGCACGTAGTTTTCAGGGTGTGAGGTGAGCGCAAAGCTTTACTAATTCGAGGGATTAGAGGTATTAATAGTTGAGTGATATGTGAAGGTAGTGTGGCGTATGTCATTTTGTGGGTATAATGTGTGTTAAATTATTCATATTTGCGTGCGTGGGCATAATGTCGTAAGAAAGCGCAGCCAATATCGACCAAAGAGTCAATATTAGTTGCTTCTTTATAGAAAGACAACTTTGACGTTTATGGCAATTAGGAGTGTTAGTTTGGGTGCGCCATAATCATAACGGTAAGTCCCCTCTTTGAGGAGTGGCTTGAAAGACGTCACGGCGTCTTCACCTTCCGCATGAAGCAGGTCCTTATCGGACATAGTAAGTCGAGAGGTTCCTGCACTTGATTCGTGCGGAAGAAACGTCCTCATGTCACCGTTATGTGGACCACGCGGAGGACACGGTGAAGCATACGGTGGAGGTGTGCCCCGCTTGGGTAGAGGAGCGCCGTGTCCTCGTGGGGGCGATTGGTGGCAGCGACCTCTCACGCCGGGTCCTGGTAGAGGCTATGGTCCGGAGCGAGGAGGAATAGCAGGTGGTCGCTTCGTTTTGCAAAGCAATGGTTAGCTCGCCGTCCGCAAACCTGCGCCTACGGTGACCGGAATCCGGGATCGAGATCTCGGCGGCTGGGGCATGAGGACCGTCCCCTCGCGCATGCGGCCGCTTCCTTTGCTAGCATTACTGTCTTGCAGAAGGAGGCGATCACCTGTCACTCCTCCTAAAGAGTGTTAGTTGCTTCCACATTTGGTTTTTTTATTTGTGCTTAAATTATTTTATGATTATTTTCTTGTGAGTCTCATCTTCAGCAGCTAGTTTTTATTTTTGAAAGTTTTAACACTAACTTCGCTGATACTGTACCTGTTCACAAAGTCGTAATTATAACTATGAATAAATTCATAATTTCATGCCATTCTACTACGTCACTTACTCTCCAACAAAAAATATATTTCCACTTAAGAATAATTTAATTCTTCATTAATTTAAACGTTCAGTATTTCACTACCTGTTTGGAACAGCTGATTAATATGTTACAATCACGACAAATAACTTTGTTCGGCTATTCTTAACGAATTTATCATGACTAAGCGTAATCGCGTTAAATCTCGAATGGTTCGCGTGAAAAGTGATCGTAAACCAATGGTTTAGGGGATAAAAAAACAAAACAGGTAGGTACAGAAGGTCGGTTTCATACTGTAAGTAAACATGTAGACAAATGTACACATCTACACACAAATGTATGTACTATTCGAGGGGAATTGCTCTGATAGACAAAATACAGGCTTTGCCTAGTTTGACTACAGTTGCTACTGTATCTCTTTTATGTAATTACATACCGCACCACCTTATGTATGTAAATTCACGCGCGCCTCAGGGAGATGTCAGCAAATCGTAGGTCCCAGCAGGGTCGAAGCCTACTGGGGCCATGGGTAGTGTGTTAGTCAGTAAAAGTCTGACACGCCCTCCCGCTCCACCCAGAGCGCGAGAAGTCATTTTGATGATTTCCCACCTTAAAAAAAAAAAAAAAAAAATGGGTAGTGTGAAAACGAAACCCGGGGCCCTGGGACGAAGGCAACGAAGGAACAGGAGTGGGTTTTTAGTCAGAAAAAGTCTGACACTATCTCTCGCTCCGCCCAAGAGCGAGATTTGTCATTAGATGATTTTCCCACCTAAAAAAAAAATGTATGTAAATGACTGTAATTTTTTTTGGCAAAATAAACATTATTATTATTACTTACGCTATAAAAAGGTCTTAAGAAAATTTAGATCAATCGAACATATCCTCAAATCAATAGATTTTTTTTACGTAGGAGTTGTTTTCACCATTTATCACACCATAGAATAATTTGTTTATTGCTCGTTACCCACTCATCGTAAACAAAATAGGGCCTCAGGAAAGGTTTCCCACTCTAATCGGTATCATGCGCCAACATATATTATGCCAATATCTATGGAAAGGTTTTCCACTCTAATCGGCATCATAAGCAAACATATGCATGTGTCTGATTTTACCTGTTGAACGAAACTGACCTTCTGTGCTTAGGTGCTTAGTGTAAAAAGCCCGATTAAGTCGCATCCGACAATGTTGAGATTAAAATCTTTTGATTAAGGCGCTTGTAATAATAGAGACCGGTTATTTATGGAAGCTCGTGCTAAAATTACACACGATTCGCTTACCCATATGATCATATCTGCGGACCAAGGAATTTTGTAAGAATGTTTTAATTTTGCTTAAGAAATTGCTTGATCTGTTTTGATTTCAATCTCATTGACCAATTTATTAATATCTTGATGGTCAAGGTTATAAAATTATTCCAAAGAACTACCGTGGCTCAGAAGCGCAAAGGATCGACCCTTAAAGGAACAGGATCAACAGGATCCTCTCGCTTCATCCAGACAGAGCTGGAAAAGTTACTTCATGAAATTAAAAAAATACATAGAATAGAATAGAATAGAATAGAATAGAATAGAATAGAATAGAATAGAATAGAATAGAATAGAATAGAATAGAATAGAATAGAATAGAATAGAATAGAATAGAATAGAATAGAATAGAATAGAATAGAATAGAATAGAATAGAATAGAATAGAATAGAATAGAATAGAATAGAATAGAATAGAATAGAATAGAATAGAATAGAATAGAATAGAATAGAATAGAATAGAATAGAATAGAATAGAATAGAATAGAATAGAATAGAATAGAATAGAATAGAATAGAATAGAATAGAATAGAATAGAATAGAATAGAATAGAATAGAATAGAATAGAATAGAATAAACTTTATTGTACACCAAATTAGTAACAAAACTTTTACACTAACTTAAATCTATGGGTACAAAGGCGGTCTTATCGCTGAGAGCGATATCTACCAGACAACCTTAGGATGGAATGGAAGAACTTGAAATAGAAAAAGGAAAAGGATACATTTGATTATTAGCACGAAGAATCGTCATACTTAAGTGGCAATGGGCAGGGCACATTGCTCGCAGAACGGATGGCCGTTGAGCCGAAAGGTTCTGGAATGGCGACCACATACCGGAAGACGTAGCGTTGGAAGGCCCCCTACAACGTGGACCGATGACCTGGTAAGGGTTGCGGGAATCCGATGGATGCGAAACGCACAGGACTGTTCATTGTGGCGACACTTGGGGGAGGCCTATGTCTAACAGTGGACGTCTTTAGGCTGAAATGATGATATTTGATTATATTCCATATTTCATTTTGTTTTCTTTCATACGAGATATGGTGTATATCCGTCTACAGTAATATATATCTTTCGTCGTACCCATATGAAACCAAAAATTTCTTGCTTCTGGATACTGCGGTTTAGGCTGTCCATTGTCTAACAGTGAATAATGAATTTGAAAATTTTACTTAGTGAATGAGTTGAAAAACGCCCGAACAAGGTTTCGAAGAGGCTTGATAGAAACTAAAAGGCATGAATAATGATGTCTAAGTTTCATCTATATTGTTCTACTGGGGCCAAGGGTCTGATTCTGAAAGGAAGACTCGGCCCTGGTACGAAAGGCAATGAAGGAACAGGAGTGGGTTTTTAGTCAGTAAAAGTCTGACACTATCTCCCGCCCCGCCCAAGGGCGGGGGAAGTCATAAGATGATTTTCCCACCGAAAAAAAAAAAAAAAAAAAACATATTTTTTAGCAATCTTCTTTAGGTAGCCTATATAGCCTATATCATGAATAGTTTATGGCAGAACTTGAATTATTGGTATCCTAAAGACACTATTAAGTGCTTTGCTGAGAACATTTATTACTTCCCCGTCACCAGTCACCACGTCATTAAATTTCGGGTTTTGCCTTCAGGCGCTTCGACAGTTTCACGACCTATAAATTATTTTAATCGATTGCTGTTCAAATCTTCACTTAAGTTTTCAACCAAGATATCCAAGCTAATTCGTACGAAGGGCTTGCTTTATCTTTTAATGGAATTTTAATTTATAGAATTTTGAAAGAGCAGCTCGTGGTTAAATTTGATTACAGCCAGAGTCAGTCTATGGATGGGTGACGATCTTAACATAACTAGGTTTTTGCATGCCTCAAAATATATTATAATTATGTTGGAATATTTCAACTCACAATCAAGGCTACTGTCGATTACATCACTGCTTATCATCAGGTGGGATCGCAGTCAAGCATTAGTTTAGACCAGTTAAAAAAATATATCCCTACAAGACTATAGTCCATGCACGTTTCATTGAGTTTTCTTTAGTTGATTAGTTTCTATATATACCTTGGAATCATAGTGTAAGCTTATTTATTTTTATGTAACATGCTGTGAGCGAGCTTGCTATCTCCACTTTGTCACATAAACCTTTTAAGGTTTCAGACAAGTGTTTTTATTGTAACGAGTGTAAACTATAAATGTTATGTGTGTGTGTTATAACTACTTAGTTATTATGAATAATTAAGTAGTTATAATGATTATACTCAATAGGTATCTTACTATAGAACTTGCACACTATTTAGGTTTAACTGAGGAATATCACAACTAAAGTTTAAATTAAAAAAGGAACTAGGTGTTACATAACCAAAAAACAAAACCAGAAACACCGACTTTCGAAATTAAATTAAATTTGAACTTTTTAGTATTTTTTTTGTAGTCGTTTTTTTAAAGCTCTAGATAGTTGGTATAATGTACCCAACAAACATAATCTTCATCGTAAAATTTAAAAAGTTAATGTTACAGCCACAGAACAGATGTCATCTAATCTATGGTTACAGCTTTTCAAAAAGGCAATGATTTAATACAGAAACTTGTAGGCAAAAAGCTGTTGAAATAGTAAAACTATATTAATCTAATTTATTTATTTTTAAAACCAGCACATAAGTTACATCAAGGTCAGATGCAAATAGAATCGAACGGTATACTTTTCAGTCTACTCCACAGGCTGTCTGCGCTTAAAATATTACAAATATTTTACTTAGTCTGAAATTCAGCAGTGAATCCCACACTGAAAGCTTTCGCAAGACATAGTAACGTGTACAAGTTCCTCAAGGTTTCAATAGATGGCGCTGTATGTTGTAGAAAATAAGTATATTGTTTCGACAAATGGGACGAAAAGATTTGTTTTTTTTTTTATACCTTTTGATATAATTAAAGGCCATCAAATTTAAGAAGTACCGTTTGACGTTTCACACTTTTTAAGCCGAAATAACTTTGTATTAGGCGATACTCACACAATTTCAATTGCCTTTTCCATAAAACCATGGAGTTATGAAGCTATTTTTATTTTATTACAAGATATATAATTTTTAATCAATAAATTTTAATTTTTCAAACAAAGCATAATATCCAATATATACAATAGACAACTTTTTTTCTAGACTCGTTTCAATGTCACGTAGTAAGATCCTTCACCGTAGTGCTGCGACGTAATGCTAGTAAAGGAGGCGGCCGATCGCATGAAGCAACGGTCCTCACGCCCCAACCGCCGCCGGAATTCTGAATCCGATTTCCGGCCACCGTAGGCGCGGGCTTGCGGACGGCGAGCAATGGGTGGCTCGCCGTTCGACCGTCGGGTAACCGTCCGGACCGAGCCCAAGTAGTCGACGTCGCGTACTGTTCCATGCGCGCCTCAGGGAGATGTCAGCAAATAGTAGGGGCCCAGCAGGGTCGAAGCCTACTGGGGCCACGGGTAGTGGATTTTTCAATCCAAGCCTCTTTTCTGTATTTGATAACACTTAATTTTCAGCTGAGATCCAACTATCAACGAAAACGCAAAATTAAAATTAAAAATTGTAAGTTATTAATATTTTAATTAAATCTTTGTAGGTAAATTCACTTACTGAAACTATTCTCCTATCAAAATATTCAAAAGCCAAGCTTTAGGCTGGCAATATGCCTCTTGATAAAACAGTTTTATTAATTTTTAACTCAAACATTTGTGCCAAACGAGGTTTCAATTAGAAATTTGGCACAAAACAATATTACTACGCAACGCGCCAGACAACAATCTTTTAGTTAAAATACATTTATGAACAAGCTTCTGTTAGTGGATTTGCTCGCATGAAAGGAGGTTGCTCCATACAAACTTTGGACCCCCGTTTCATCCATAAAACAAAAAAAAAAACAAACAAATAAACAAACAAACAAAAAAAAAACAAAAAAAAAAACAAAAAAAAAACAAACAAACAAACAATAAACAGAAAAAAAACTGTTGTTGTTGTTCAATAAACTTTATTGTACACCAAAATAGTAACAATTTCACAGAAACATAAAATATCTATTGGTACAATGGCGGTCTTATCGCTGACAGCGATATCTACCCAGACAACCTTAGGATGGACTATAAGAACTTAAACTAAAAAAGGGTAGTAGTGTGCGGTGTACAGCTAGCAAATAATAATCAACAAAATTAAGTAAAAAAAAACGATTATAGTTAAGTAAAGAAAAAGTAAGCTTGAAAAAAAAATATAGGTATATATTATGTGTTACACAATTAAATGGAACAGAATAAAGGTTAGTGATGGAAGAAATTAGATAGTATTAGAATAATATTACAGAGAAAGGTAGTGTTCTTTGACAAGGTTCTTAAAAGAACCAAGCGACTGGGCTTACCTAGCTGAAATCGGCAAAGCGTTCCATAATCACACCGCCTGGACCGTAAACGATTTGTCACAGAATTTGGTAGAATGCGAGGGCATCGAAAGTTTCAAGTTCTCCGATGATCTCAAGTGTCTAGTATGAATGGTGGAGAATTTTGGAAAATCCTTTCTTTTTCTATGTAATACACCATAAAAGGAACCTCTGTGCAAAATTTCAGAGTTCTAAATCCAAGTGTTTGGACTGGGCATTAATGAGTCAGTGAGTGAGTTAACACTTTGCTTTTTACATACACAGAAGATATAATTTCAATGTTAGCACTACCCAATTAAAACCCTCGTATTTTTATTTTTCTCAGAATTGATAGAACGCTTTTACCAAAGTGTGACATCAGATCTCACGCGAGACTTTTAATAGGTATAAATAGATTGATTAGTACGAGAAGTATTGGAAAACTAGCATGAATACAGCTCACCTTTCCATAAACCCAAACTGGTTTCTGCTAGGCGTTTCACCCGCGTCAAAGTCGAATTAAAAGTACCTATTCAAAATGAAAATCAAAAATATTTTCATTTCACATAGGCCTACATGGGCACTTATAAAACGTCAGAAGCTAGTGCACTGTTCCAAATTGGTCGTTTCCTATGGAGAAGAACCGGCAAGAAACTCCATGGTTACTCTTTTAAAAAAGTGGTTGTTTACAATATTTTCAAATAGGTATTACAGTATTAATAGATAGTAAGAACAGTGTAGAGCAGTCAATATTGTACCCAAAAGCACAATAAAAATAATCATATTAAAAAAAAAGTGAGTTGTAATAGGAAGTAATCTAAGAATTCGTGGAGTCTACAGTGTTCTTACATTCACATTATAAAAAGAGGCTATATAAAATAAAAATATATATATCGTCACCGGAAAGCCAATACTACTTAAACGCCATTTTGACCAAAATGAGTTATATATATCGTTGGATTGGATTTTTTTTGCTGCGTCGTTTAGTCGGGATTTCGTAATAATCTGAGCATTTTTTTGGCGGTTAAGCACTGCAAAAGTATGGTATTTATCATAATTTTGATATTTTAATAAATACTTACGTAATGCAAGTTATGATTATATTTTAGTCGTTGTCAGTTTAGTATTTTTCTATACTGACATCAGCCACTTTAACTTTGTTCAGCAACTCAAAATACTGTAGTTTGAGTCATTGATGTCGCTTTAGTATTTTTTTGCCGACCGTAAATATGAGTTGATATGTAGCTAAGTAAATTTGCTTTACGTAAGAATTGATGAGCATGGCGCGTTAGTATATTTTGTCTTCGCAGTTTTCTGAGAGGGAACGGTTTTAGTAACTTTGCTTTTCATACCTAAATATTTGAGTGTCTATTTAGAATGTTTTACATTCAATGAAATCGAATAATTATTATATTAAGCATGGATTATTTTACTCGACAAAATATGAATAGTTTGTTTAGCATTTAAATGTGTGAAACACGTACAAAAAATATTTAGTTAAGTCTTTTGAAATAAAATTTTATTTTGATTACGATTCTTTGAGTACTTATAATTTATATTTCGCGCGCGAGTTGTAGGCGGTTCAGTCGATGAGTAGACCTTGCTTTTGCTTGTAGTCGGATCCCCGCAGAGACAAAAGAGTGACGCGTGTATGGAGTTCCCGCAGCAAACAGTTAACAAGTTAGGGGGCTGAGTCACCCGCGTCCGTAGCAGAATACCCATAGCTAGGCCCTACACGTGGTCCCCGGGTGTTGCTAATCAGGTGACATTAACTGGTGGTAGGTTTCGACCGACGGCTTGTGACCACCCACTGGGCATCGGCTAGGCCGTTTGGCGGTACGACTTTGCCAAGTAGCCAATTTAGAGGAGTTGGGTCGAAGTGGCGGTTCTAATGTATGCAGACCAGCCGGACCCGCGCTGGTATTGACGTATCGGGAGACTAGTCGCGGAGGGTAGCGGGATCCGAGGCACGGTGCACCGCTGGCCGACCGCAGTTAGTTGGGGGCCCAAGTAATGTGCTAGCCACACATGAAAGGCTGCCCCGCCAACTGATGAAAAATCCCGGAATGCACCATCGTGCTGGTTGGCGACCAGATGAGAGGGCCCGATGGTCATTTCCGGGGGGGCCTTGGGCGTCCCCGTAGTCTCCAGACTAGTATCCCAATGATGCTGTCCTGCCAGTGCGTGACTGAAGGTTAGCAGCATGGGACTCCATTTCACTTCCTTCTCCTCTCCTACCTCACTCGTAATATGCCAGGGTTGAAAAAGAGAAAAGTAAAACAGCGGCTGCACTCCCTCTCACTTAAAGTGCACCTTAGCAATATTAGAGGTCTGCACTCCAATCTCGCAGCAGTTCATCATCACCTGGAGACTGAAAAACCTTCCCTCTTTTTTCTTTCGGAGACGCAGATAAGAAGTCCGTCAGACCTGTCGTACCTGTCTTACCCAGGGTTTACACTGGAGCACAGTTTTAAATCACACGCTGGTGTGTGTTTATACGCCAGGGAGGACATCTGCTATCGGCGTCTCCGCAACCTTGAAGATTCCAGGTTCTCAACACTTTGGGCTCTGGTGGACACAGGCATGGATAAAATTATCTATGCTTGTGTCTACCGTTCGCACAGTGGTGATCAAGAGACGACCAGGCTCACACAGTACCTTAGTGAGGCGGCGGATGCGGCTCAGCAGAAGTACCCTTGCGCACAACTAGTGTTACTGAGGGATTTTAATGCCCACCATCAGGATGGTGGCTTTTCCCATACCAGTGCACAGATCATGCTGGTCGAGAGACGCGAAAGCTTGCGCTAGCGTTAAATCTCACCCAGCTGGTCCAGGGAGTTACGAGGGTGCCGGATGTTGATTCGCACACGGCCAACTGCTTGGACCTTCTGCTGACAACAGATCCAGACCACTATTCAGTGTCGATATCATCACCGTTAGGTAGTTCCGACCACTGTCTGGTGAAATCTATATCAGTCTACTCTCCGCCCGATCCCTGCCCTAGAGGCACCAGGCGGGTTTGGCAATATAGGTCAGCAGATTGGGATGGCATGCGATCTTTCTTCGCATTTTATCCTTGGCAGCCTACTTGCTTTTCTTCGGATGATCCATCGTCGTGCGCAGATGCTGTGACAGATGTATTGCGGCGGGGGATGGAGTACTATATTCCATTCTCTGACGTAACAATGTGTGACTAGGCTCGCCCTTGGTTTGGTGCGGAGTGTGATCGTGCTAATGCACTTAAGCACACCGCATTCCAGGCATGACGCTCGTATGCACAAGGCGAGTGACGTGAGTCAGAAGAAGAGAGCCTTCAACAGAGCTGCCAAGTCTTGCAAGAAGGTGATGCGGAGGTCTCGGTTCGACCACATTAGCCGCTTCGGGAACAAACTTACTTCATACCCTGCTGGTAGTAAGGCGTTTTGGTCCCTGGCTAAGTCGGTTGAATTTAACTTGTGCCGTCCCTCACTACCGCCACTGCTAAAACCCGACGGGTCAACAACTTGCTTGGTTGTCGCTTGGGTATCGCTTGGGTATCGCTTTGGGCTGGTGGCCTCTAAACCCTGAAATTCTGACGGGATTTATTGCGATCGCTGAAAGGTGCTCTGGAGTGACGCCACTTGCACGTGGAGTTGCCCAGAAGCAAATAATGTATAATTACGAAACAAGGGCACGGACGTCATGTCCGTGGTTTAAATGTAAGGTAGGAGTGCGGTTTTAGTCAGTAGGAGTCTGACACTGCCCAGACTGGCTCGTCTGTGAGGCAGCTTGGGCGTCCATGAGGATTTCCCACTCCTACCGAAAAAAAAAAACCGACGGGTCGCTGACCCATACCGCTGAGGAGAAAGCAAACTTGTTTGCCTCACTCTTCGCGGAATCTTTGCGTCTAGATCCTGGTGACACGCGGCCCCCTGTTAATCCTGATGGTTGCGAAACGAGTATGTTGGATATTCGCATCCATCAGAAGGACGTTCGTAGGGTGCTGCGTAACCGTAGACGTGAACAAGGCTAGCGGTCCAGACGGGATACCGGCAATTGTTCTGAGAACGTGTGCACCTGAACTGTCTTCGATCCTGACACGCCTATTTAGGCTTTCATTTGAGGCTGGAAAAGTGCCGATTGCACTGAAGCAAGCTAACGTACAGCCTGTGCCCAAAAAGGGTAGTCGGGCTGATCCAGCTAATTACAGGCCAATCTCAGTAACGTACATTCTCTGTACGACTATGGAACGTGTACTCAACACTAAGCTCCTGGCATACCTAGAAGCTAATGACATCCTAAGTGACCGACAATAAGGCTTTGGCCGAAATCGGTCAACTGGTGATCTTCTAGCGTATGCCATCCACATCTGGAGTGAGACCATCGAGAAACACGGGGAAGCGCTTGCCGTCTCCCTCGATATCTCGAAGGCTTTCGATAGGGTCTGGCACGAAAGCCTTATTAGTAAGCTTCCTTCTTTCGGTTTACCTGCTGGTTTGTGTGCTTGGATTGCAGACTTCCTGAGTGACCGGTCCATCCGAGTGGTCATCGATGGCTGCTCGTCCGGTCAAATGGCCTTTAATGCCGGGGTCCCTCAGGGGTCAGTGCTCTCGGCAATATTGTTCTTGCTGCACATAAATGATCTGCTTAAGCCCGGTACCTTTGGCTATGCAGACGACAGCACTGTTGCTGAGAGTTACATATCCAGCGCGCAAGCTAGTGGGTCACAGATCGAGTCTCTCCGAGAGGCTATGGTCGAGCGCTTGGACTTGTCCTTGGAGGCAGTCTCTGAATGGGGCGATGCTAATTTGGTCAAGTTCAATGCTGCTAAAACTCAGGCGTGTCTATTTTCCGCTAAAAGGAGCCAATTCAGCCCTGCTCCAACTTTCCGGGGCGTAACCGTGCCGATAACAGACCATCTTGATCTTCTTGGTGTCACGCTGATGTCAACTCTCAACTTTGGGCCATACATCGAAGCAAAGGCTCAACTGGCAGCAAAAAAGCTGGGAATCCTCGCGAAGGTCAGACAGTACTTCACGCCGGAACAGCTGCTAAAACTTTATCAAGCGCAAGTTCGATCGTGTATGGAGTACTGCTCTCATCTTTGGGATGGATCTGCCCGATACCAGCTTGATGCACTTGAGGTAATTGAGAAGCGAGCCAGGAGGATCATTGGCAATGATGCACTCGTTGAGTCGAGGCTTCAAAGTCTTGAGCATCGACGCGATATATGATACACAGGTATTCAAAATCTACTAGACCTAATCAGTTTGATCTCTTCGAAAATTGCGCCAAACTGTTACCCAATACATAATATTGTATTTAGATTAATAATGAAACTGTCTTGCGTTTATTATTCGTAGGGTGTTGCGTGACTTTTGCTATAAGCAATTAAGTTTTTAAGACTGACAAGAAAACTGTCAACAATTTTTTTTAATTTTTCATTTAAAGTGATTACTAAGCAAGCTGTATTTATTTATATTTTCCTTTTTCAACCAATATAGTAAAAAGATGCAGTCGAATTCAAATTAGGAATTACAATAGTATTCTCATTTATTTTATTCGCCGCTAGTACCATTGTTAGCACTTACTTATTGTTGTCTATGTCCGATAAGAATAATATATTTAAATTTAAATGATATATCTTTTACATAAGTCTTTTTGGCATAACAATGATATCAACTTTTAATGCTATACACCGTTTTTCTGTACGGTCCTAAGACATTATTATAACGTTTAAGTACTTTTATCCTGAGACTACATCAACCCGTAATGCGTGTTAGTACTTTTTCCTTTCATACATTTCAAAGGACTTGACTTGTCAGTACTTTTCGACAACCGCACTTAAAAATTATTATGAAGATAAGTACTTTCTCCTTAAGAAGAGTACAGAGCATATGTACTTAAGTGACAGCTATCTCCTGAAATACATTAAATATGCAGAATATCTCGATTCCTGTACGTAGATGATAGTGTCACAATTATTTTTTGCCTTTACTGTATTTCGATTACTAAATTAGAAAAAAAGTTAGACATGGTTTTGTAAAAAAAAAAACTTAAAACGTCTCTATTGTAAAATGGCCTTTTGGCGTTTAAGTAGTATTGGCTTTCCGGTGACGATATTATATGTCTTATTCCAGGAAATGGTCTACCTCTATGCCAATCTTTATATAATTCCGAATAGGGGACGTTTTTCTTTTAAACCGTTTAGCATAATCAAGTTCAAAGTGGACGATATACACCTCTGTCAAGGCGTATAACGTCCACCCTGTCAAGCAAATAAAAAAAAAATGTCCATGTCCGTTCCCTCTCCTAGAGAGGAGGCCTGAATCCTAACTGTGGGAACATTATAAGGCGGATTATGCTTATGCATTCAATGATAATATAATTATAATACCTATACATGTTGCGGGATTGTTCGAAAGTGTTACCATGATCCAGGATCGCGAAGAGTAGCTGAAGGAGAACATTAGATTTTTAGTTGGTAAATGTCTGCCATGCCCCCTCGTTTCGCCCGGAGAAAGAGAAATGATATATGATGATTTCTCAAATCAAAACAAAAGTTAAATTACTGCAATTTCAAGCGTAAATACAATCACTATTGGCATTTTTTTAAGAGGGACAAGCGACTGTCGGTAATAATGATGAACGATCTTCAAATGTTTGAGCGTAAAGACGTAACAAATGTATATGCACAATATAAATACACACCTTTATACCACCATACCACAATATTAGCTTGAAGAGTAGGTGTAGTTTGAAGAGTAAGTGGTATGTGGGCACGAAACTAAGCCTCATTTAATAAGGGTCTAGACTGGCCTTATTATTGAAACATTTCGGGATTCGATGAATAGGTTTGAGAACTATTTATGAGTAGAATACGTAGGTATATATTTCGTACCAAGATCTAAAGTTAATTGATACTTGCTTTGTATAAATCTTCTAGTTGGGCTGCGTGATTATTCGAAAGGTTCACCGCGGCCCTGGAACGCAAAGGGCAACTGAAGAAACACGGGTGGGTTTGGTTAGTAAAAGTTTGACACTACCTCTCAATTCACCCAGAGCGGAAGAAATTATTTGATGATTTCCTACCCCCGAAAAAAATTTTGATAAATTTTTCTCTTTGCTCTGTTATTTAGGTACGTCTCTAGCAATACTAAAGTGTCTTCAATTTTATAATTTTTTTTCTAGTAAATGTAAAATGGTCCACAACTAGTTTATCCACAATTAGTATTATATATTTTAAATTGTTGATATAAGCTGGCGTGTGGGCAAATGCCAGCTTATATCTATCATCTAATAAAAAGCGACGATGTGGTCGACATTGGAGCATGCTTGCCTAGAAGTAACCTATTTACTCTTGACTTAAAGATCCCCAGATTGCAGTTATCAGAAAACAGATAAACATATTTATTGGTAAAAATTACATTTACAAGTCACAATATATTTTAATTAAATGAAGTACTTAGTTGCGTAAATTATTGATACAATTAATTCATCAAATAAATAAAACAACTAGTAACATACAATTACAACCATTGATTCATCATTTCATTAAAAAAAACACAGACTCCGGCATAAAATTCCGCTCTTCAACTGTACGCACAATGATTGTGTTTTTAATTTCCATATACCATCATTCTTCGTGGGGGAGATCGGCGGCAACGATCTCTCGCACCGGGCCTTATGGTACAGGCCACGGTCCGAAGCGAGGAGGAGTGGCAGGCGGTCGCCTCCTTCTGCAAAGCAGTAATGCTAGCAAAGGAGGAAACCGCACGTGCACGCGCGAGGGGGCGACCCTCACGCCCCAGCCGCTGGGACCCCGATTCCGATTTCCGGCCACCGTAGGCACGGGCTACCATCCGGTAACCGTCCGGACCGAGCCCAAGTCGTCGACGGCGCGTAGTGTTCCACGCGCGCCACAAGGAGATGTCAGCAACCGTAAGGGCCTAGCAGGGTCGAAGCCTACTGGGACCAAGGGTTTGTTTCCGAAAGGAAAATTCGGCCCTAGTATGAAAGGCAACAAAGGAACAGGAGTGAGTTTTTAGTCAGTAAATGTCTAACACACCCTCACGCTCCGCCCAAGTGCGAGAGATGTCATTAAATGATTTCCCACATAAAAAAACAATGTACCATCATTGAAAACTGACATAATATTCACAATGGCATACCTACAAAATGGACACTGCCGCGTAAAATATAAAAAAAAAAATATTCAAATCATAAAAACCACGAAGGATCCGATCGGTATTGTCATATTATGACATTTAATATTGCGAAGTAATAATTAAACAACGTAACCACAATATACTGAAATAAACCCCTAATTACTGATTTAAACTAATTCATTACCAAATATATTCGAAAATAATCGCTATTATATCATAACTTTTTGTTTTATTTTTCATTCATGCTGTCAACTGCATATTAATAAGTTTTCTGAATTTTCGTACTCATATCAAAGAAAACAATTAATTTAAAATGAACAGAAGTTTTGCGAAATCTAATTAGCGTGTCTAGCATTCTCGTGGCATTTCGTACTTATCTTTAATCTTTGTTACTTTCTTTTTTTGGTTAACCAAATGTTTTGCGATGCTTTCAGCTAGTGTATTTATCATCATTGTATAACATCATTTCAACTGAGGTTTCAGGTGTGTTGTGTTGTGTTGTTCCCAAGTGTCGCCACAACGAACAATCCTATGCATCTGACATCCATCGACATCGCATCTCTCACCAGGTCATCGGTCGGTGGAGCACAAGGTGGAGGTGTGCCCCGCTAGGGCGGAGCAACGCCGTGTCCTCGTGGGGGCGATTGGCGGTGGCGATCTCTCGCGCCGGGTCTTGGTACAGGCCATGTTCCGGAGGGAGGAGGAGTGGCAGACGGTCGCCTCCTTCTGCGAAGCAGTAATGCTAGCAAAGGAGGGAGCCGATCGCGATTCCGACGAAGTTTGGCGATTCGGGCTTGGTTCTCCTGCGGATATCTTCTTACCTAATGCAAACACGCAAAGAAACACCGAGCATAGCCCTTTCCATTGGCCTTCGGATGAAGCCCATTGTAAACGACCACGTTTCAGAGCCATATGTCATCACTTGCAACACGCACTGATCGTAGACTTTTGTTTTAAGACACTGTGCTATGTTGGACGAGAAGTTACTGTGCAGCTATCCGAATACCGCTCAGCCGAGTCAGATTCGATGATTGACGCTTTTTCTCGATGTTAGACTTACGTTCACAAAACGAATATTTTAAAAAAATCTTAGAAGTGGCTATAGCAGACACATTTAATATCTGGTTTATCCTTATGTGTTAATACGTATCGTGCTTCTAGTTTTAACGATGATAACGATCAACTAAACATTAACTAATATTGATTAATTTCTTACCCAGATAATTTGCAAACACAACTTCTCAACCAGTCATATACCAAATTAATCCGCAGTTTCTAGTCAATCTTTATGACAACCTGACCTACTTCGTAAGTCTTTTAGAATGAAATGATTGGTTATGGCAGTTCAACTGTGGACTGGGATTGCCTCATACTTAAGAGGTAGTGTTGATTTAAAATGTCAAAGCGAAGTGAACGTAAATAATATATTGGTAATGTTTAAGTGTTTGAAATGTCTTGTATTAACTTTTAAGGAAACAGAAACTGCGAAGGTGAGATATAATCATTGTGTTGCAAATCGATTAAATGTAAGAACAAGCTATAAATTCTGTCACAGCTGATATTTGTATTCAAATTAAAATCATGATTGCTGGGTGTCAATGCACGGTTGCAAGATAAGATATAATATAGCCACAGTATGCGAAAAATTTAGCAGGTGCTTGCTCTAGATTAAGAAACATTTTAATAGCAAGAACCCTCTTTTGCAATGGGAAATCATCTGGACTAAAACTAAAACCTATAGCTGTGTTCCTCTAGTTACAATAACGATAACCCTTTTTTATTGTTATTTTTTTGTTGACTGTGGGAAATTATTAAATAACTTCTCCTGCTCTAGTAGGAGCGAGAGAGAGTGTTACACTTTTACTACCTAAAACCTACTTGTGTTCCTTCTGTTGCCCTTTGCGTTACAGTGGCCTTGTGACTATTTTGAATAACGCCGCAGCCGATTTCCAAAGTCCTATAGTAGAATCTGGACCAGTCTCATGGTCCAGAAACGTGAAAATTGGTACAAAAATAAAGAGGTACATGCTAGGGGACGAAGGCGATCTATGGACGATGATGATGATTGAGACGAAGTCCAAAATGTTTTGTATAAATATGACCACGTGTTATTCGATAAATTATATTTATTTTGTAAAGGTTTAAAAAAACACTTTTCACGTCAATTTTTTTTTTCGTCATTTTAAACTAGAAGAAACCCTGAGAAGAAACACCGAAACAAACTCAGGGGTCAAAGTCTCTTTTAAAGTCCATACAGTAAATATGTAATGGGCAAATCACATGAGAACCATGCAGATTGGTTTGAGATGGTCTTTTGAAGAAAGTACCATACAGATTTGAGTGGACCTGTCCAGTCAGTGCAAGCATTTGTCAGTATTCGTAAAGCTCAACTCAGGACTACTAAGAAGCTCAACGACTTGACGAACAATACCAAGGAAAGGACATTTGGGTAGGCCGCAGAAAATACTCAAATTGCCAGACATACGTTAAAATTACTGAAAAGGAAAAAAAAAGCAATCAACATAGTCCTCACGTTCACAATATTAAAAGGAAAAATGTGTTATTTTGGTAGCGTATATAGTATATAAGTTGACGACTTTAGGACTGTTTTCATTTTATAGTTAAACACGTAATTATTATGAAAAAAATATTTAAAAAAAAAAACAAATAAAAAATCTAATTTAATTTGTTTATTGTTTTCGTGCCTAAATGCCCCAAACTGTCATGTGATCTTGATTACATCAAATGTGTCAACATTTTTTCTTTTTTTTCTTTCTTTCTTAGATAAATAAACAAACCACTTCCAAACAGGCATTAAAAGGCTTAGATCTAAGATCAATCAATGTTACTCAAAACATAACACTTTGATATGTGGTTTTAAGGTTTTTTTTACACCTAGACGTAACACGGTACGAGTGACGTTTGCAGTCACGTGTTACTGGGCGTTAATTTTAAACATTTTTTAAGGTTTCGTACCCAAAGGGTATAAATGGCACACAATTCACTGTTGAACATAGCCCCCCCCCCCAAGCGTCACCACAATGACCGGTCCTGTGCGTCTCGCATCCATCGGATTTCCGCAAACCTCACCAGGTCATTGGTCCACCTTGTGGGAGGCCTTCCAACGCTGCGTTTTCCGGTACGTGGTCGCCACCCCAGAACCTTTCGTCCCCATCTACAATCTGTTCTGCATGCAATATGCCCTGCCCATTGCCACTTAAGTTTGGCGATTCTTCAACCTATGTCGGTAACCTTGGTTCTCCTGCGGATATCTTCATTTCTGATGTGATCACGCAAGCAAACTCCGAGCATAACTTTTTCCATTGCCCTTTGGGTAGCTTTAAGTCTTCTTATGAGGTCCAATATAAGCGACCACAAGTCATATAATATCATCACTGGCAACGCGCATTGGAAAACAAAAAATACAGAATAAAATAAAATGTGTAAAAACATTGTATAATTAATAGTGCGGAACCCTTCGTGCGCGACTCCGATTTACATTTGGCCGGTTTTTATAATTGTCTTTAATTAATTTATTACGCATATTTACACTAACAAAATATAATTTTTAGTATCTAATATTGGCTTTTATGTCAACGATATATTTGCGATTCATGCCAACACAACAACATTCCTATTCCTATAGACTTTTTTGTTTAAAATCATTTTCGCCATTAGAGTGTCACTTACCTACAATTTTGTAACTCCATATTTATGCGTTTTTCAATAAAAGCGGCTGGTTTTAACTGGCCTTTGTCCATCCATCCAGTTCATCAGATAAGGTCATGTCATCAACTTTGTTTGTCCGAGATGTTTTCACAAAGACCTTTGTGTAATCCAAAAGCTAGCTGTCTTTCTTCAAAGAAGAAACTGAGATTCGCCTTTGCTCTGGGAACAGTATCGGAAACTCCAATAAGAAATTCATACTTAATTTTTTTGATGAACCTCAAACAGTTCTATTTTCCTTTAATATATTAAAAGAAAGTAAAAAAAAAAATGTCTGTTTGTTTGTTAATTAATCATGTCTCCTCGGCTGGACCATGACTTAGTTTATGGCATAAAATATCCCGTTACTACGTAAATGTTAAGTTTGGTGATTCTTCGACCTATGTCAGTAACCTTGGTTCTCCTGCGGATATCTTCATTTCTGATGTCACGCAAGGAAACTCTGAGCATAGCCCTTTCCATTGCCCTTTGGGTGACTTTAAGTCTTCTTATGAGGCCCATTTTCGACCTTCCCTCTGGCGAAGCAACTGGAAAAAGCTAGTTGACAATATTTTGAAAAGAAAATTCATTAGCTCACTATGCTTACATATTATGGTCATTGTATTATTTTAATTGGTAAGCACATAAAGCCATCGGTTGCAGTTGTCATATTTTCTAGATCTTTGACAAATGTTATGTATAGTTAGTAGCCAGAAAATCTGACACAAGTCTTGATAGGAGATATTGTGTTAATTGATAACTGTGTTGTGGAGGTTAGATTAGAAACTGACCCCAATATCGTTGGGAAAAGGCAAACTAAAGTGCCAAATATCCCGTGAAAAAGTCTATTGAGACCACCCACTAAATCGGAACTACCACCACAATTCAACCAAGTCCACCCATCCGTCATCATTACACTTGCAAAAACCCCATAACTTTATCATTTCGGCGCGAGCTCGCATTTACATAGCCCATATAAACCCAACGATTAAATATGATTTATGTGGCGTGACGTCATGATACCGTAACTCTTGACTCCGAAGGGAACCATACGAAAACCTCTCTAGGGATCCACAACGAGCGTGAAATTAGTAATTAAAACTCACGTGCGACGGTGCCAGGCTCTTACTTGGAAAATCTTTGCTCCCAAAAGGCATCTTTGGAGAGACTTACTGGTTCCTCCCAAGGTATATAGCCGAGTAATATTTTTGGTAATGGTGGAGTAAAGCCATTTTCTTTCGCTCGCTCGTTCTTCATTCAGAAGCAGTTCTGTGCTCTTAAAGCTCAGATTTGGGGAGAGACATGCGTTTATAACAAGACATCTGTTTCATAAAACGTTCAACGAGACGTAGCGCGTTTTATTAGGACATTTTGCACGTGTGATAGCGTCAAGTGGCTGTTACACGAAGGGAGCTCTATTTAAGTCAGTAGCGACATGCCGTAATTTTGTTAAATCGCGATTTTGGTCGACAATTATAAGATAATTCTGAAAGAAACAAAGGCCGTCGTCTCGAAGAAATAAAATTTAATTTAAATAAATTTCAATAGATGGCGTAACATGTATTGATTTCTTATTAAAGTGTACCTTTGTAGATTCTGTAATATAAAGATTTAGAAATAAATTGTGAACTAAATAAGCTCCTCATCCAAATTCAAAAGATTGTAGTAACAAATGCTTCAACATCTGTGTATATTAAATTTTTAAATATTTGTATGTATATAGCTCATTAAATTTTAGATAGTAGATAGCATATTTTGGTAAAGTAAATATGTTATGAAATGTAAAAAAATACTGTAAAGCAATTCCTCAATGATATGAGATAGAGATTTTGATAGAATCATAATCAAATTCATTCAAGTTGCACACCGTCACTGCTTACTAACTAGTGAGGTGCGTGGGACAGGCCTGAACGCGGAAAAAAGTTGCCTATCTACCTCCCGAAGTCCCTAGTTACCACAATCACTTTTTTGTTCTTATGAGGCATCTGTACGCGAGTATCAGTGCCACAAAAAAACACAGGGCACTGCATTTGGAGCAGTGGTGGCCTAGTGGTAACGGCCCCGACTTAAGAGTTGTAGATTGCGGTTTCAAACCCAGCCAGGTGCATCTCATTGTGTAATTTATTTCATCACTACTGCTCTCAAAACGGTGAAGGATTTGCCTACTGCGATCTTCCCGTCCAACTATAATTTAGGTGTCTTCAAGGCAAACAATGATTGCATCACTGCTTACCATCAGGTGGGATCGCAGTCAAGCGCTGGTTTATATCAATTAAAAAAAAAAAAAAGGAAAACATCGTAAGGAAATGTATGCACTAGAATAAAAATTCGAAGACATGTGACATCCACCAATCCGCACTGGGCCTATATGGTGTATTACGGCCCATTTCTTCTCCTAAAGAAGAGGCCAGTGTCCCAGCAAGGGTAACATATAAAGCAGATTATGCTTATTATTCATCATCATCATCATTTCAGCCGAAAGACGTCCACTGCTGGACGTAGGCCTCCCCCAAGTGTCACCACAATGAACGGTCCTGTGCGTCTCGCATCCATCGGACTCCCGCAACTCTTACCAGGTCATCAGTCCACCTTGTAGGAGGCCTTCCAATGCTACGTCGTCCGGTACGTGGTCGCCATTCCAGAACCTGTTGGCCTCAACGGCCATCCGTTCTGCGAGCAATGTGCCCTACCCATTGCCACTTAAATATGGCGATTCTTTGTGCTAATAATCAATTTTTTTTTTTTAATTTCCAGCTCCAGTTTTGTCTGGATAGAGCGAGAGATGCTTATTATTATCAGAACAAAATCTAGCGCACTGCGTTATTATTTTATCAGTAAAGCAAGGTACGGTTAACATAGCTCAGTTGTTAAAACTTCTAATGATGAAACCGAATATTCATTCATGCAAACTAGACTTGCAATGGAAATCATAACAGCAGAATATTAACGAGTTCAATGTTCATCCCAGTAACCAATATGTAAGCTTCGAACTTGTATAAACTTTTCGAATTTCTCAGAACCAATTCGCAACTTCGTTTCAACACTGCTAAGCTATGTTAGGTCCGAAGAATTTCAGGAATACATCCAACAAGGATCTAAGCATATATGGTCAACAACAAGAGAAGATTAATATAAAGTTGATCCGTAGACAGAGAATGGACTGAGAGTTTTCCTCTACGCGTGTTGTGTTAAGGCGTCACTGTTCGACTGCATAGAAAAGAAAAGGATGCTTGACTATGTCGTCGCTTGCAATTTATTGCAACATTTTAAGCATTTAATATATTTACTCAACAATAAATTAAGTTCTTATTTTATCACCACTGGTCTCAAGTTGTTGAAAGTAAAAAAACAGCCGAGATATCCTGTGACTGACAATTAGATTCATATCTTAATTATATAATTCGTAATTGCCAATTAAATAGATTTGAAATATAAAGGTTTTTTTTTAAAACCAGCAATTGAATACATTACTCTATACTTCCAAAGATTTTGCACCTAGTGGTTGTCTTTTTCTATTATTCTGAATGGGCCGCATCATAAACTTGCTGGAAAAGAGTTCTGTGTAATATACATAGATCAGATAATGTAAAACGACGCATTTATCAGGCACACATTTGCTTTATTTCTTTCTATACAGTAGTCTATTTTTTTATCGTGCTGCTCAGTCCATTCTCCATGGTTATGGGTTTAACAAAACCGCTCTGCTAACCCTATGGTTAATCAACGATTCCCCGAATCCGAGCAGTGGGAGTGATTAATTTTAATCTATCTCCAGCTAATCGTCAAAGTTGGCCGATTAACAGTCAATTTCAAACACTGAGAGGGTTGATTCGGTACATTCTTCAATTGAATACGTGTTTAATGGTCACAACCAAATCTCTTAACATTTTATTTCAAAAGTTTACTTTTTTAAATAGTTTATAACATGTGGCTAATGAGATGAAAACTAACAGATAAATATGTATGGCAGTACCTACATTTTACGTTGCTCCAAAAAATATGGAATGATGGCAATATAATTATAGAAACTGTGATTTTAATTTTTTTTTTTGCGGAATTTCACTTTATTTGAACGAGCTAAACCAAAAACCACCTTAAATGATTAAGTACGCCTTTCTACATTTATACTATATATATTTTTACTATATAGCATATATCACCCAGTGATAAAGAAGATTTTACAGGTGTTTTTTTTTTAAGCGGTTAATAAATATAAAAATGCAAATCTTTTATCTTTATAAATATAATATAGAAGGTCCTATAGAAAAAACAAAATACTGTGTATATTTGTTGCTAAAATCTAGACCAGTGTTTAGGTATCCTTTGTCGTGTCTTCTAAAATAATAAACTTGTATATTGTTCTGTTGTAACATAAATTCTTCAATATTTTATTAGACATCGAAGATTGTCGCAGATATTAATTAGTTCAAGGAACTTTTCATGTTGTTGTTGTTTGTTTGCGTTGGAAGGCCTCCTACAAAGCGGACCGATGACTTGGTAACGGTTGCGGGAGTCCGATGGATGCGAGACGCACAGGACCATTCATTGTGGCGACACTTGGGGGAGGCCTATGTCCAGCAGTGGACGTCTTTCGGCTGAACTGATGATGATGATGATGACTTTTCATGTTCCTAAAAAAGATTTCAAAATGTTCTATCAAAAGAACATGTTACCGACATCCCTTACTAAAACAGAGCCATAATAAATCGATAAAATATCAAAGGCTCGTGTTATTTGAGGATACTCGATTCCATAACGATGTTTCCTTATAGAAAGGTGAAAATGTCAAACACAAGAACGGCGACAATTTATGCTTTGGACGTGAGAGTAAAAAACACTTATTTATTTCACGTAAATATGTTGTAAGAGACTTGTATCGGGAGGGTAAAATAAATGTGATCAGTACCAGTTTGACTCACACACGAAGAGTTCCGTACGATTTTTATTATTTGTTTATTTATCGTAGGCGGCCTTATAATGTTCCCACTGTTGGGACTCAGGCCTCCTCTCTAGGAGAGGGAATGGACCGTAATCCACCACACGGGCCCAGCGCGGGTTGGTGGATGTCACATGTCTTCGAATTTTTGGTTCTAGGACATGCCGGTTTCCTCACGATGTTTTCCTTCACTGTTTTGAGAGCAGTGGTGATGAAATAAATTACACAAAGTAATGCGCCTGGCTAGGTTTGAACCCGCAACCTACAACTCGTAAGTCGGGGCCGTTACCACTCGACCACCACTACTCTCTATTTACTTTACTTTACTTATTTGTTTATTTATTTACAAAATTTTATTATAACACCTTTACAGACGCGTCCAAAGCGATGTTATAACGAACACTTAAAATACATTTTAAAATATAATTAAATTAATTATGATTATAAATTATTATCAGTCCAGACCTTTCTCAATAAGTAATTGAGCCGCCTTTACAAATTTCGGTAGGTTTTGGCTAAATATATCCTCTGACAGCTATATCTCATTGTTGTTATATCAGCAGTATGAAGTGGCTGGTATTTGACATGCGACGATCAAAATTACCTAATAATTTATAAAGAGGAAATATTTGATTTTTTTTTTGTTTCGATTTAATTTAAAAACTACTAGACCTATTTTCAAAATTCTTTCACCAGTAGAAAGCTATTTTATCACTGAATGACATAGGCTTATATTTTCTATTTTCACGCGAGCGGAGCTGCTGGCAAAAGCTAGTTCAATATATAATGAATTCTCAGTAACTATTGTATATTATTAAGTGGAAGAGAGGAGTCACATAGCACAAGCTTCTTTTAGTTTAAAAGGTGATAGAATCTCCATGACATGTTTCTAAAAGCAATATATATTTATATAAAAAAAATTATTTTATAATTAAAATAATGGTTGCTAAAAATATGATAGTGATTAAGAGATTTTATGTAGCCATTTATAATTATTATTATTATTATTATTATATCGATAATACAAATAGACTCTGTGAAAATTTAAACTGTCTTCTTATTACTGTTTGTGAGACAGCCTGCTGACAGACGGACAGATGGATGGATGGACAGTGGAAAGTTTTGTTTGTTAGCCTTTGAGTACAGAATTCGAGTACAGAACCCCAAAAAGTTAGTATCGAGGTAGCATGTTTTTCTAGACGCAAACGTAAAAGAAAAAGTCGGATTTTGGCTGGTCTTTCTTTGAACTAGTTGTGTGAGTATCAACTGCCTCGTCGAGTAAGCGCAGCAAATACTATTGCGCCAGCATTTGGTTAGTTCCCCTGATTGGGCAAAGTGAGGTACGATTTGTACATGTGAAACTTTCCAGCAGGTAGCAGCAGTCTGTTGAGATTACATCTGTGCCAGCTTGATGGCAATGGACTCGCCCTATAGCATAGTCGGCCTTATAATGTTCCCACTGTTGGGACTCAGGCCTCCTCTCTAGGAGAGGGAATGGGCTGTAATCCACCACGCGGGCCCAGTGCGGGTTGGTGGATGTCACATGTCTTCGAATTTTTGGTTTTCGGACATGCCGGTTTCCTCACAATGTTTTCCTTCACCGTTTTGAGAGCATTGGTGATGAAATAAATTACACGAAGTAATGCGCCTGGCTGGATTTGAACCCGCGACCTACAACTCGTAAGTCGGGGCCGTTACCACTGGGCCACCACTGCTCAACGGCCTGCCACGGCTCGCCCTATATTCATCATCATTATTTCAGCTGAATGACGTCCACCGTTGACATAGGCCTCTGCCATAGCAGCATATCATATAGCATAATCTTATATTTCTACATGTCGTTTCTACACTGTGTGCCAAATAAAATATTTTTCTTTCTATCTTTTCTTAAGTCTTTTTTATCTTCCCATCTGTAAACCTACTGAAGAAAACAAAAAAAAACTCGTTTTTCAGCAGCTATAAAATCCCAAGATAACAGTTTAATCTTGATCTTGCTCACCGCAACCTGAACAAATAATTAACGGGCAATTCCGCACAAGTGTTGTTATAAATTTCTCATGGCCAAACTTTGGCTATAAAGTCAGAACGTCTACCGGCCAGTAATGACAACATTAGCACAAATGACACAGCTAAATTAGGAAATTTACCCGAATTTTTGGCCAATAACCGATCAAAATTTACTCTTACAGCCTTTGCAGACGTGCCTTTTTTGCATCACTGATGATCAGCGATTTAGTTACTTTTAGTAGGCTATGCTCGGAGTTTCCTTGTGTGATCGAATCAGGAATGAGGATATCCGCAGGAGAACCAAGGTTACCGACATAGCACGAAGAATCGCCAAACTTAAGTGCCGTTGGGGCTGAAAGGTTCTGGAATGGCGACCACGTACCGGAAGACGTAGCGTTGGATGATCTCCTACAAGGTGGGCCGATGACCTGGTAAGGGTTGCGGGAATCCGATGGATGCAAGACACACAGGACCGTTCATTGTGGCGACACTTCGGGGAGGCCTATGTCCAACAGTGGACATCTTTCGGCTGAAACGATGATGATGATGATGAGTAGCTCTCTACAGTCTCTATACAACTGTACCTATACTTAGGTATACAGCGACTACTACTGAAATGTTACTCTTAGGTATAACTGCATAATTATCTACATTTTGCATTGGCGATAAATAATTACTGTAAAGAATTTTTTACCCCCGATTTCTGATTTAAGCATTTGAAGTTGAGTATTTCTCAAACTCTACTTTAGCCTGCAAACCTGTCAAAATTTGGCATTTAAGTACGGTTTGAGACATACTTAACTCAAAATACTCAATTCAGAAACCCGCCCTTAGTCATTTGTTTTAGAGGGTCACAAAAACGTATTTTTTCGATACGCAACGAATCGAAAAAATATGTTTTATCGTAGTCACAAATCCGTCAACAATAAAAGTAGCTAGTCTGCTACTATCCCGATCCCGATTTCCGGCCACCGTAGGCGCGGGCTTGTGGACGGCGAGCAATGGGTAGCTCACCATCCGACCGTCCGGTAACCGTCCGGACCAAGCTCAAGTCGTCAACGGCACGTACTGATCCACGCGCGCCTCAATGAGATGTCAGCAAACCGTAGGGGCCCAGCAGGGAGCCTATTGGGGCCAAGGGTCTGCTTCTGAAAGGAAGACTCGGCCCTGTTATGAAAGGCAACGAACTGGACCTATTTACCACACAATGTTGATGTATTTTTAAGTTTAAGTATTTAATATTTTTAAGTTACTTAGTATTTAAGTTTCTATATAATTTTTATCTCATTGTGTGTACCTGTGTGCCAAATAAACGTGTTTTCTTTCTTTCGAAGGAACAGGAGTGGGTTTTTAGTCAGTAAAAGTCTGACACGCCCTCTCGCTCCGCCCAAGTTTGTCGTTCGCTCGTCTGCTACTAATTCTATCGGGAAGTTTGGCCAAAAATTTTAATAATGTAGCCAGGAAATTTACGCCAATGTCCACGTTTTCTGATGAAGTTAATTAATTCATTACAAAAGTTGTGTGGCATGTTCGCTGGCCCAATTTAAACCGAATGGCTTTTCGAGTAAATAGTTATTTATTACCTCATTAAGGGTTTCGTAGGTACTACTTAGGTATTTCAGTGTGCGTCAATGGATTACTTGAGCGAACAGTTTTGAACTGCTCTCTTTTTATTTTTCAATGAGCGGCGGTCGTCTCCTCTAGCATTATTGCTTCGCCGAAGGAGGCAACCATCGCCCATTCCTCCTTGCTCCAGACTTTGGTTTGTACGGCGTGAGAGGTCGGTACTCCGCCCAAGTGGGGCACTCTGGCCTCCACCATATGCTCCATCGTGCCCTCTGGGTAGTCTGCACAACTGCACAATAGTGATACTCTGGCACTTTTTCCACCTAAATCAGGTACAGGAATCTCTCAAAGTTACCATGTCTGATGAGGACCTGCGTCATGAAGAAAATGAGGATGCCGACGCCTCTCCAGCCACATCTCAAAGAGGAAACTCACCGTTGAGCCGTTGAGCGAAAGTTTGCATGTATGTGTGTATGTTTGTTACCTACTTCTATTTTACACGATTAAACCGCTGAATGGATTCGGATGACATTTACCATACGAGTGACCTGGTCCTCGAATAGCACATAGGATTTTTTATACAGGAAAATCCCTGCAGGATATTTTTTTTTTTACATCCAAGCGAATTAATTAGGAGATTCCTATGAGAAAAAATAATAGCTTTAAGAAAGGTATTCACTATTGAAAATAGGATTCTTCCTACCGTATGCCACATCACCCGGTTCCTAGTGTTTGTATATTAAAACAGCAATATTACGCAAAAAAAAAGTTAATTAATAGTACATTATGATATAAGTGTGTAATGTTAGTGATTACCGTCGAGGCGGTATTTAGACCCGAGCCGTGGCGAGGGTCTTAAGAGAGCCAAGAACGGTAATCATTTATTACTCACGTGTGTCATACGACGTTTTTCAATACATTTGTGAAGAAAACAACAGTAAAACTAATAAAATTTTGTGTGACATGGCGGTAAAAATCTGTTTTAAATCATAAGCGCGCTTTAATTTTTTTTATTTACCCCTTGAGGATGGCTAAGGTATTTTGATCATACTGTCTAGTCTTACGTTTATGTTTTCTTGCGTGAAAAGTTTTTACGATAATGTCTTTCGTAGTGACAATAGAATACGGATGTAACATTTTCTAATGATTTTTAGTATTCAATTTAATTTAATTAATACAGCCACTGAACATCACTGGAATAAAAATAAACGCCAAAAACCGCGCGCATCTTAAAATGGCCGCCATAGACCACCAAAAAAAAAAAAACAAATTTTATTTGAACGTACGATTTATTTACTTACTAAATGTTTTTTATTCAATAAATCGTTTGTACAAGTTAAATTTGTCCATTTTAACTTGAAAATTGGATGAAATAAGTAAGTATACTACTGAACGCAATAACTTAATGGAAATTTTATTCAAATTCAAAATTGTTTTTGCGAACAAAGAGGTTGAACAAAAAGGTTTTAACTACATTATAGCACTAGTGCGTAATGGTAATCAAAATGTCACAGTTTGGTAACGAGTGCCATTATATACCTAAGTGCAGTGCAATAAGAGTCACTTTCTGAGCAAGTGTGTTGAAAAATTAATTAACCCTGTTCAAAGCTGTTACGATACACAAGCAAATTAAGCCATTACTACCCCAAATAGTTCTCTGAGCGAAAAAACAGTTTTGAAGAAATCTTAGCCTATTTTTTCATAAATAAATGATTAACAAACTATGATATAAAACTTTGTAATCCGCGGCTCTAGAACACCAAATACAAATGAAGGGACACGGGTTGGCTTTACTCAGTAAAAGTCTGACTTTCCCTCCCACCAGAAAAATAGCCCTAAACCAGCTTATGGTCTACTAGTGTTCCACATAAAATTCATTCAGCCATTGAAACGTGATTGAAGAACATCCATGCAAACATCCAACTTTCACATTTATAATATTTTAGTAGGAAGTAGGATCGTGACGTAAAACAATCTGTCATCTTCCATAACTCCTCATCAACAAGTTATAATCCCATAAATCCTTAAAACACTGACAGGAACAATAAACTTTATAGCTTTGAACATTTTCTTGGACGAGAAAGTGGAACAAATTGCTTAGGTGAAAACCCCGCGGTGTCGTAAAGATCCTAGCTTAGTTTCCTTGGCGTACTTCGAAAATGTGTCTTGGGGACTTACAATTTTTTGGAACAGGATTCGTACGTCCTGTCCTTTTTTGAAAAGAGTATCAAGTTTGTATGATTGGAATGTGGCAATCAGATGATACCGCATTTCGGCTTTATTTTAAATTAGAAGACCCGCTTTCGTAATTGCGCGTTATTACGAAAAATCATCAAAAAAAAAAGTCTGGAATTTTCTAGGAAAAACAAAGATATAGAGACCAAAATTTTCGGCCGAATAAATTTTGTACACCCGTGTGGACAAAACGACAATTAAGAGTTTTTCAAGGTCACTCAAGTTGTACCTGGACGTATGTACAATCGGCGCTTGAGGAGTTAAAAATATTGAAGTTTGAGTACTAACCACATCTTGGCAATTAATGACAAAATGGTGTTAAGATGTAGGGGAATTAAAGATGATTTGCCATCAAAACACTTCAGAAACATGCTCATGTTGAATGCGAAAAATTCCCATCTCAATCTTAGATTGAGAAGAATATGCCAAAGCGAACGTTGCTTTAAAATCAAATATAGAACGGAAAGAGTTAAGGTAAGGGATAATGAGTACAGCTGTAATTACGACTATTTGTCTTGGGCCTGAATTGTAAGTACATCAATTTATTCTTCTTCTTTTTCTTTTCAGTAATACACTCCTAGCGGAGTGGTCATGGTCATAAATCGTCCGGTAGATTGTTTACGGCTTTTGCAAGATAGAAAATGATAGAATTTATAGAAAACATATTTCATAACAATTTTGGAATATTCCAAAATATGTTACCAAAAATAAATCAACTATTTTCCATTTGCTTACTCGCAAAACTTTTAAAAGAAATTATCACTCACAAAAATACTGCAGGCGCTATGAGCTTCGCGTTCATATTAACAAACGATGCTATATCATTACAAGCAGGCGCTCTTCGTAAAGTAAAGCGCCATCACCCTATTCGAACCTTATTTTACCCAGAACATGTAAAATAACGTGCATAAATATTATAATACTAAAACGAAAGTACCAATTACGTGAGTATGATCCAAATTTGGCTCGGTTCTGTGTTGTTTTAGTGGAAAGCCCGTTTGGCAAATAGACTAATGAGGTCCCTACGAGTTATGTGACAGTCACTCCAATCAGTATCATAGATTTACTCTATTTATTAACCGACTTTAAAAAGGAGGAGGTTCTATGTTCGGCTGAATGTATGTTTTTTTTTATGTATGTTCTCCGATTTCTCTAATTTCGGAAGATAACTTTAATTTCGGAAGTCGGCGTTAAATAATGAAGAGACGAAACTATTATAGATACACCCACATAAGAAAATTTTTTTTTTCACATTGAAATCGGATATATTAAAATCAAAAAAAAAAAAAAATTAAAATAATAATATAATAAATAATAAATAATAATAATTAATATTATTATTATTTTTATTATTTTTTTTTATTATATTTTTTTTTTAAATTATTATTTTTTTAAATAAATATTTTTTTTGTAAAATGTTTTTATGCTTTGTTTTTTAATTATTGTATACTCTTTTTTAAGTTCTCAAAGAACATTTTCTGGGCTTCAGCATAAACATAATGTTTTAATCTATATCGTAGGAAATATTATATTGGAGCTTCCATAATAGGTCATTCTATAGATTTTAATAAAATAATTCTCTGAATGTATAGTGTTATCTTCACACACTAGCCTTTCTTACAATAAATATAGTATCTAAATAAATACTGTTTAGATTCTATACAAGGTGCAGTTTTTAATCTACACAAAAAGTTTTGAGTGTTATTCAGAATAACACTCTTAATAAACCCCTTCAACAATAAAGAATCACTCGTTGCAATTTATCTCGCGTCATGTCACTGTGTGCTTGAGTGCAATTGCCTGTAGGAGGCTCCTCTAACTTAGTCTAAAAACACGATTCCATTGTCATTTTGCTAAAAGTTCGTAATCTGCTAATTCATAATGATCGATCGATGTCAATATGTACGAGATTACCATTCTATGCCACTTCTTTCAATGGAGTGTCAGTGGTTGACCATTGGAAAGTCATAATGACGCCATTATATTAGTAGATTACCAAACTTGCCAAAATCAACAATTATGAAATCAATGAGGGACCATTCTGACACTATTGTAATAGCAGACTTGAGGCCTTGGTCCCTCACCAAATTGCAAAAGTTTCGCCTTGGAGTTTACCAGAGAGCTATGGAGCGCAGCATTCTGAAGAAGAATGTCTGGAAGAGTTTGAGGAAGGCCTTTGTCCAGAGGTAGGACTTTAACGACCACAATAGAAAAAAAATAAAAATCGGTAAATAGGCACAATGGTTTATGTAGGCAGGTACTTTAGTTATTATAATCTAAAATTCTTCTAATTATTTTTATAATTTTTAAATCATTACTATCTTCATCTTAAACTCTAAAACCATAATTGAATTTAACACTAAAACATTTTTTTTCGGGTGGGAAAATCATCTAATGACCTCCCCCGCTCTTGGGTGGGGCGGGAGATAGTATCAGACTTTTACTGACCAAAAACCCACCCCTGTTCCTTCTTTGCCATTTTTCCAGGGCCCCGGGATCTCTTTCGCATCACCCTTGTCCCCAGTAGGCTTCGACCCTGCTGGGCCCCTACGGTGGCTGACATCGTCATGAGGCGCGCGTGGAACACTACGCGCCGTCGACGACTTGGGCTCGGTACGAACGGTTACCGGACGATCGGACGGCGAGCTACCCAGTGTTCGCCGTCCGCAAGCCCGCGCCTACGGTGGACTAAAAACCCTATAATAATATTTTGTAAAATTACTTAGTCGAATTGTATCAGCTTCGATTTCAAGTAACACAATACGTTCATTACCTATTGTGGCTATAATTAATATAGATGAACTTAATTAACCATGAGTGTGGAATCTTGTCATGAAGACAAAACTTGAAGATCGATACTGAATTTTGGATATCGATTCGATAGTTTACATGGAAAGGCACTTGAGAGTGTGGCCAAAGCAGTCTGCAGACTATGTATATGCAGACCACTAAAGTATGAATAAGCTGAAGTTTTCAACATGGTGCAGAGAATTTACTGACTAATGGAAGTTAACGTGACTGGAGTTAGGTAGCTTAAATTTATCTTCTTCTTCCTGCCCTTATCTCATGTTACTTGGAATCAGCGCAACACGTTTTTTTTCTTCCATTCTGTCTTATCACCCGTCAAACTATCACTAACTCCCTTTTCTTTCATATCACTCCTCACACAATCTATCCATCTTTTCTTTGGCCTCCCTCTCCTGCTCCATCCATTTACATGTATCTCAGAACTCTTATTGTAATATTCGCTTCATCCCTTCTCTTCACATGGCCATACCAAGACAACCGATTTCCTTTCAACTTTTCAGTTACTGGCGCCACTTTCAAACTTCCTCTAATATACTCATTTCTCACTTTATCCATTCTCATCACACCACACATCTATCTCGACATTCTCATGTCCACTACATGCAATCTTTTTTCATCTACTCAAATATGTCTATAGGTACATAAATATCCATCTATACAAATATCAAATATATTCATCCTATTTAAACAATGAAAAGACAATGAAACACCTACGCCACATCTAACTTGGCTTAGAATCTAGAGTTAATCTGATTATAAATAGTGGTAATTTAAATCGTCTCGTTGATTTTGGTGAAATGGTCAAAACTAGTTTATATTTTTTTTTTATTCTGCCAAAATTTGCCAAAATTTATACAAAGCAATAATTGCTTTGTATAAATGTTGTCAAATTTCAAACGTTCCGTTTCCGTTATAAATGATTATAAAGAGTGCCTCTTAATCAGGGTCGGTTTTCAGTCTAACAGGATGTAGCTGAATATTTGTGTTTTACATGGAGCAACCTCAGAACTCCACAACCCAGTTACTGGGCGTCATGATTCTCCTTGAATAGACTGATGGTCAGACTTTCTGGCATCTGACTACTTTTAACGACTGTCAAAGATTTAGGAATGACAAAAGCTTTGCATGCTTGCCGAAGTACGAGGTGACAGTAATGACGTAGATTAACTTAAAAAATAATAATGCACATTGGTACTTACCCGATTTAGAACCCCCAACCTCATGCATGAGAGGCGGGTGCTTCAACCACTGGGACATCACGACACTAAACTTAATGACTGATAAAATTAAAGACATAAAGAAAAACATTTATAAAATATCAATATAAGCATGAAAATTACTCACGTTGAAGTAGAGAAAAATCAATCTCAAATTGAATCTTAGCGACAAAAAATAAATCTAGCAAGAAAAGGAAGAACTGTTCCATCTATAACAACAAAACCATTTCCTACGAGCTATTCAATTCGCCCTGAAGAAAGGGAACCTTAGCAATACGAAATATTACTTACATTTTTTTCTACGCTGAATCTTTCTTGTATTCTCGTATAACAAAAAAATTGCACGATGTTTTTCCGATATCAACTACCATTCCGACATCCAGCGTCGTGTTTTATATTCATAAGAATAAGAACTATTGAAATTCTGGATGTGATTCTGTCTGTATATGATTCATTGTTTAGTTATTATTATATTGTGTTTTGAATAACACTACTGTGTGGAAAATAAATTTATGGTAGGTACATAAATATATTATGATAGGTCCTATCATTTATAGAAACTATTCAGCCCTCGTCATCTAAAGACCTCGTCATCAGTTACAGATAGTTTTTAAAATTGACGTTTTAGAATAGAATAGAATCAATTTTATTGTACACCAAAATTTTTTTTTTTCGGGTGGTAAAATCATCTAATGTCATCCCCCGCTTTTGGGCGGAGCGGGAGATAGTGTCAGACTTTTACAGACTAAAAACCCACTCCTGTTCCTTCTTTGCCATTATTCCAGGGCCCCGGGGATCTCTTTCGCATCACCTATGGCCCCAGTAGGTTTCGACCCTGCTGGGCCCCTACGGTTGCTGACATCTCCTTGAGGCGCGCGTGGAACACTACGCGCCGTCGACGACTTGGGCTCGGTCCGGACGTTTACCGGACGATTGGACGGCGAGCCACCCATTGCTCGCCGTCCGCAAGCCCGCGCCTACGATGGCCGGAAATTGAGATTGGAATCCCGGCGGCGATTGGGGCGTGAGGACCGTTGCCTCACGCGATCGGTCGCCTCCTTTGCTAGCATTACTGCTTCGCAGAAGGAGGCAACCACCTGCCACTCCTCCTCACTCCGGATTATGGCCTGTACCAAGGCCGATCGCCGCCGCTATACCAAAATGGGTAAGTAATCTATATATATATAAAAGGAGAAACTGACTGACTGACATATCAACGCACAGGCGAAACTATAGAGCCTAGGAGCGTGAAATTTTGCACAAGGCTTCCTTATTGTTGTAATTTTACAAAATTCACCCCCTAAAGGGATGAAACGGGGGTCTAAAGTTTGTGTGGGGAAAACTACTTTCACTCGGGCGAAGCCGCGGGCAGAAGCGAGTCTATACTAATATTATAAAGAGGAAAGATTTGTATTTTTGTTTGTATCGAATAAACACAAAATCTACTGAACTGATTTAAAAATTCTTTCAGTACTAGAAAGGTATTTTGTCATTGAGTAACATAGGCTATATTTTATATTGAAAAACATTAAGGTTCTCTACTAAAACTGCAATAAGGTAACCCAAAGTGTGAATACATTTCCTTACATCGCGTGCGCTGCAAAAACTATTGATGATAGAACAATATAATGTACTACGATTTTGTAGAACACATCATTATCTACAAAAAATGTTAAACACTATATGTCTAACTATTATAGTTATGTCACAATAACTACTTTATTCTATTTAAAACAAATGAATTTATACGCTGCCTCTAGAAGAGGCACTTTTTTGGTACCGTGGTATTAATTCTTATCAACATTCTATTATGAAGATATGATTTTAAAGATGTACTATTTACTAATAATTAAGTAAAACCGATGTTTAACTGGCAATTTACTAATTAATCTGTAGCCACATCTATAACGTCACATAAGAACTAATCCTGCATCGCGCAATTAAAGTTCTCCGCGCGATTAGAACATATAGAACAGTCCGAAATCATCTATCGGGCAGTTGCCCACCAGACATAACACCCGTCTGGTCAGAGAATCCTCCCTTTTCAACGGAGGTATGTGGGACTTTACTCTCTGTTCCGCATACTTCCAAAAATCCTTCTAAAAATATAGCAGGTTTGTCGGCATGTGGTTTTTGCTTTTTACTGCATATTACTTGGACGAATAGTTAAAGAGATAATGCGAAACTTGCAAGAGCACGCATGGGAATCTAGCGGCAAACAATCAGTTCGTTTACAAGCCGAACAAAATACAATCGTTGCGATTGTAATGATTTTTAAAGAAATTATTCATAAATCGTTTAACTTCCATCTATAAGCGAAAGATGGCGCTAGTAGTTACATGAACTTAAGGCATTCGTTGTAGACATTAAGTAATAATTTATGGTAATAGAGTTTATGTATTTGTTTTGCATAAATATATCATAATTGTTAAAATGAAATATTTACTTGCAGTTAATTATTGATAAACCCTAATGTATATTAGTTAGTCAATTGATGTTACGTACTGTTTAGTTTGCTCTGATTGGTCGGACCGAGTGTTTGTGAAAGTTTGTGGTGGGGAAACATTGAGCTTGTAACTGTCATTCTGGACAGAGTCAGTCTGCTCTGAGTTGTTGAACAGTGAACATGTCCTACCAATCCGTGTATTTGAAAATGATTGTTAATAAAGTGATAAATATGAAATTGTGTTGATCAATGTGAATAAAATATTTATATAACTGAAGCTTGAAGTTTATGATTCATCACACGATGAACGACAATCGAGCGGCATCAAAATAATTTAGTCGTCATTCTGAATTCATATTACTGAAGAAACGATTCCTAAATTAAACGGTTAAAACCACCTCTATTTAGTATTCCATAAATAAGTAACCAATTCAGAGGTCACAGTCTCTTTTTAAAATCCATGTAAGTAATAGTCAAATTTAATGAGAAACTAGGTTACAATATTAAATAGGGACCTGCAACCTTTCTAAATTTAAAAATCATGAATCAGCTATAATTTTCATTATTTAGAAACATGGCAAATTTCGGCTTTATGGCAAGTCAAAATAGGACAAGCACTTAAAGCGTTAATGATCTGTTTCCACTTACACGCCAACACCAATAAAACAGTCCCCAACAAGATGTCTTCCCTTCCCATTAAATAGTTTCACAACTAATCAAGCGCGGACACAATATCCATAACTTCATTAGGAGCCGCAAAACATTTCACAAACTCGATTATTATGCCCATAACGGTTCAGCGCCTTTTTATGGCCAATAAAGGACATGTTAATATTCAATACGAAGATTTTATAACTAAACTTTTCTCGTTAGTTCCAAGTTTCCGACGGGTATAAGACTTGGGTTCCGTAGCTGCATAGTGCATGGTTCTAATACCACTTTTTCAGCTAGCGGTTACATGGCATGTTTTTGCAAACGAGTCACATATTGCCAGTAGTATGGGGACTGGCAAGTAGTCTAATATGGGAATACCTTCTGTAAGCAGGTTTTTAATAAGCGGGGTATTTAGGTTATTCGGTTCAGTGAATTCTATAATTCGATAAAAGGTAAAGTAACAAAAATCAAAGGAATATATCCAATCCATTTTATCGTCTACTTTAATTTCAGCAATAGTAGCAATCAGTAATTCTACATTGAAGTTAGAAATGTCTGCCAAACACACATATTCAGAACCTCGTATGTCCCAACTAGAGTGATAGATACTAGACACTTGATTTAATTACATCCATCCAAAGAGCGGAACGTGTGCGATGATGGACGTGAAGGAATTTAGGGCAACAGCCCTCCATTTCACTCTAACTCAATTTGTTGTATAATGTAGTTCATTATCCGCTGAAGGAGTTTAAGTACTTTTTAATACCTCTCTCTTTACGGTCTTTGTTTAAATCTAGGATAAAGTGCATCTAATACTTATCCATCTTATAAACTTGGATAAAATTCTTTTGCAAGAAATTGCCAGCTCAGTTACTAAAGACACCGGCGGAGATTTTAAAATTATGGGACGGTTAAGTAAATCGATCATTGTTCCAGTGAAGGAGGCATTGAGACTTAAAGAAAGCTTTTTCTAGTTACACCAGTAAAAAGGAGGAAAAAATTAAATTAAAATTCTGCTTAGATAGGCTGTCTCGTATTTTTTTCTAAGAAAAGAATACATTCATAAAAATATTTATTTTCAGTAACATACCACTTTTATTTCAAGTGAACTCAATACATTGAAACCAATATCATCACAGCAATGCCATCTAAATCTTCAGATCAACATTCAGATTCGCTTTCGTTAATCGTGATAGGCCCCGAAATTCCCCCCCATCCATTCATCGGACATGCGTAAATCGGGATTAAAATATATCGGTCCACAAATTGGGCTTCAATTCTGTAGGCAGTTAGCGTAATCCGTCTTTGTAATTGGTTTTGCGGGTAGTTCGCAGTAAGAGTTAAGTGA
This sequence comes from Mythimna impura, assembly GCA_905147345.3. NCBI lineage: Eukaryota > Metazoa > Arthropoda > Insecta > Lepidoptera > Noctuidae > Mythimna > Mythimna impura. Next base: position 10,756,256 of record LR990357.1, on the reverse strand, counting down.
ATGTTTGACACTTCTATGTTTCGTTTGAAATTACATTTTTAGGTGCTCGGAAAGTTTTGGAGTGGTAAGTTTTGACACGTAGATTCTCAATTTCGCGTTCGTAATACTTTTTGTTGATGCTAGGTGTTTAGCTACACTTTTCTGTTTTTCGGCATTGTATTGTTCAGTATGGGTAAGGCTATTATGTTAATCATCATTTCTTTTTTTGGATTTAAGAATTTTTAACTTCGTTATTATAACTTTTACTATTTTGATTAAGATTTATGTTGGTATTTAAATAATTTTAAGTTAATTTATATTAATAAAGTCGAGAGTCACAATAATTTTCTCTGCTCAAAGTAGAAGAACTTAGTTCCCAGAATTCTGCTTGACTTAACTTTGTTACTTCTTTGCCAACATTTCAAGACAAAATTCTAAAGTCTTCACATCTGCGTCCATATTCAATACTTGTTGTTTGATCTGCTAATTGTTTTGAATAATTTATTTCACTTGACAAGTAATTAAGAACTTTGTTAGGGAGTGTGTACTTTTATGTTAATACTATAGAAATTATGCTGGTTTAAAGTACGTGATCAAAGTTTTAATACATTGAAACCTTTATACTGAATATGTATGGGATTGTTCTGGCATTGTTTCTATTTGTTTGTTTACTGATTATAAAGGGATCAAACTTCTAAGAGGTTCTTTGTATATTTATCATAACGTCGGATTCTTAAGAATTTACTGCTGTCTTCTTTGGGTGTTTGTGAAACTGACAAGAGAATTTTATTCCAGGTTTTAATTTATGTAAATCTTTGGCTTACATGTTTATTTAAGGAAAGTCTGTGTAGATTTATTTCAAAATGTATTAGGAACTGTTTTTACAGCTTCTGGAACAAAATCACAAAACATCGATTTGATTTTTTAATTATAAAGAAAAACAGTGCCATTGTAGTGTAAACACATAACTTTATAGGCTGTTTTTCCAGTTTACATATTAGTCCAAATGGACAATACTGCAACGGATTAAATGGATAGACTGACATCGATTGCCAGACCGCGATGTGATACATTCAATATTATAAACCACAATTGGAAATTCGTTTCGCGGAATTTGCATACGAGGCCGAATATCACACACTTTTGTGACGCTTCACAAGTATATAAATTAAACATACGTTTAAATATAAAACAAGCGTAAATTTAAGTAATTACAGCACCGACATATTCAAAAACATTCGACAGAAATGAAAACACCGCAGCTGGATGAAAAAAAAAATTAACAAAAGAGCGAAAAAAAAAGAAAACACGCCCCGAATTGCCGCTTTTAAGCTGAATATTAAAATGGGATAAGTACAAAGCATGGTAATCCATTTACGTAATTTTATTTTGAGTTCGCATAACCGAACTGTCATTCCTCGTGACGCCATATAAATGAACTGAAGGTGACTTGCTATACTCAATGATGGATTTTTAAATGTTGGCGACACTGTAATGGGGTTAGGGTAATTTATGGGCGTTCTGAAATACTTTGAGTACCTGTTTATGTATAGGAAATTTAGGAGAAAATTCGTATCAAAAGAGTAAAGCATTTTCTCTTAACAACGAAATTCTCAAGTCATTTTCTTGTACTTTTGACTTGAATATGCTGAGGGAATAGATTTTGAGAAAGTATATGAAAGGATTCGATTATGTGGAAGATATTATGTTACATGGTGGTCTACCTAATACTTAGGGATAAGTATACAAAAATTTTAAGTTTTTGTTGAAATATATAATTTTAAGAGATAGTGAAGAACTCTAGTTAAGGCAGTGATCTGACCGCCCACGATGAACTAGAAACGAGTAGAACTAGAAACTATAAACGAGTTGGCGATCAGCGGGGAGCGAGTGTGTAGTTTCGATAGTTTTGTCGCCCGGCTTTAAGCGAGTGTGCAAGTGCGACGAGCGATTACTCGTCCGCGGTCGCTCACAGTGTGGCCAACGTAAGTGATTTGTCGCCATTTAGAAATGATCAAGCGAGCGAGCATCGCTGAACGAGTATCGCTGAGCTAGTTTATTTTTGAAAGCTCGTCACTCAGCGACAAAACTAGTAAAGCGAGTCGTCGCCGGCAGTGTGAACAGTCAAAGAGCAACTTTTAATTTAAGCATCTCTTTCGTTTACACGGAATATGCACTTATTGTGTGTTTCTTGAGAGAGAAAATCGCTGATAGTTAGTCGTTTTCGCGCCGGCGGTCGGACTACTGCCTTAAGAACCCCAGGACAACCCTAATTTAAGAGGCAGGCTTCACCAATTGGCTTACAAATCTTGTTCTCTGCAAACGTCTAGAATTACGAGTATGGCGGACGTATATATATTTTTAAACAAAAACGTTGCCCTGTACTAGGATAAACTCTTGTATCGTGGGTGCGTTCACAAACATATAAACGCACTTACACATGGCACATGGTACCCAAACCCAGAACAACTATCTGAAGGCCATGCAATTTTTTTTAAATACTCAACCACTGCACCAACCGTACCGTCAAATAACCGCGAGCCGTCCGTGACGGCGAGCCACCCATTGCTCGCCGTCCGATCGTCCGGTAACCGACCGGACCGAGCCTAAGTCGTCGACGGCGCGTACTGTTCCACGCGCGCCTCAAGGAGATGTCAGCAAATCGTAGAGTCCCAGCAGGGTCAAAACCTACTGGGGCAAAGGGTCTGCTTCTGTAAGGAAGACTCGGCCCTGGTATGAAAGGCAACGAAGGAACAGGAGTGGGTTTTTAGTCAGTAAAAGTCTGGCACACCCTCTCGCTCCACCCAAGAGCGAGGGATGTCATTGGATAATTTTCCCACCGAAAAACTAAACCGTCAAATAAATAAATAAAAAATAAAAAAACAAATCTTTCTCAATCATTTTATAAAACACGCTACCAGAGCAGCATGTCATTTAATTATAATAACTATTTATTATTATAAGCTTGTTGTGTCCCACTGCAGGGCCGGCCACATCAGATGCATGTCGTAACGAAATTAGGGAAAGGCAACCACTGGCTGGATTCCAAATAGCAGGAGCCGGCGACGCGATAGGCCAAGAGATGGCGTGACGATTTGGATTCCTAGCCAGGTTGGACGGAAGTGGCTAAGAACAGAGAAGAGTGGAGGAATGTATATTAACACTATCTGAATATTTAGAGCATATTTAAACATACCATGAAGTAGCGACTCAATTTGTCTTTCGAAGCCTCATTTACAATCCACAAAAGAAAACCCAGTCAGTCCACTAGTTACAAACTTACTTCGCAAACTGTTAAAAGATTCCCATCAAAAACGAATTCTACGCTAAGTGAGCGAAATCAAAAAACAATAAGCTAGTTATAATAAACGGGAAACAATTTATAAAGCTTGAACTGGGGAGCATTCAAATCTGCTCTGGTGCGCTCAACTTTTCAAAGTCAACCCCCGTAATTCATATTTCTGCAGTCTTTGTAAGAATTTCTTTCGAAACGAGTGTTTTAAGAAAATTTCCTATTTCATACTCCGAGGAGTACGACTTGGGGCACGATTCGGTGTCTGTTTTATTAACTTTCTTATGTTCCTTGAGCTGATGTAATGGATGATGATTTAAATGTTAGGAATATTCTGTCGTATATTTTTCTTTTATACATTTTTATAGGTACAGCTCTAACTTTACTCTAGGAGCTGTAACTTTGGTGTTTTGCGGGAAAACACACTGCACACGGCCTAGTTTTTACCACTCTATTTTTACTTTAAAAAGTTCGTTCTGTATTCGACCCGTAGGAATAAATGTATGTTTGTATGTCAGTCATTTTCTCGAAAACTACTGTTTCGGTTTGGATGGAGTTTTCTTTAGATATTTTATTAGATAAGACTGCCTATCATTACACTCTTTTGACTTTAAGCGTATGCTTATGTTTTATGGTATAAAACTTTGAAGAGTATATTTATCTCAAAGCCATCAGGTTCACACATCAAAGCCAAAATAATCTATGACAGAATTTAAATTCAAAATACATATCAAAAAGCGATACTTATAAAACACACTTAATAATATCAATGTTTTATCTTATTTAATTCCTTTTGAAACAGCTGTAAGCTCTAATTAAAATGTACAAAGCTGAAGACTGTTTACCATCTTCGGTTCTGATTTCAATAGAAATGAGGATCTTACTAATCACGCCTCTGAACTGGATACTTTGATTCCAATCTTCATTGGTATTTGACAGTAATACATTCTTTAGAGTAGGTACTTGTACCGTACTTTGAGATAAATATAGAATAAATAAATACATATTGAATTGAATGAGATGTCTTTTAATTGCATATGAGTTTTTACATTCGATTCCTATACTTGATGGTACAATATAAGACTTTATTTTGGAAAAAGAGAAAAAAAAATGCTTTAATTATAGCTCTATAATTAAAACTAATATGTTTTGTTTTTTATTTAACATCGACTTCCGAGATTAAAGTTATTTTGATCGTTTTTGTTTTTTTTTTCTTTGTAGAGAAATCAGTTATTTTTTATTTTTTTATTTTACACTTTTTAGTTGTGAGACACTTAGGGCGCTTTCAATTAAGACGAAACATGTCGGACAATTGCCGCACGTTTACCGTGTCGCTGGTTACATCCCGGAGCCGGCCGGTTGCATTACGTTAGCAGTCCGACAACAAACGGCTAAATTGAAAGCGTATCTGACTGCCGTGCGTATGTATGCCAGTGATGCGACATCAGTCAAGCCATGGACTCTGACGAATAAACATGACTGTTAGTGCTCTTGTTGAAAATCATCAAAGAGCCAAAACGACGCCCTCGTAAAAGAGTAGCACCCATGTTTTCGTTACATTTAATTCTGGTGATTTCCATAATCTTTACAATCCATAATTATTATTTAAATCCATAATTATTATTTTGGCACAATAAACTTACATGAGTCCATGTTAAGATGGTATGGACATATTATGCAGAGACCCTATGACCATATCGTAAAAGCTGTAAGATCAGACCATAGATTATACACTGATCAGACTGTGTTTTGTGTAGACAACCACAGACTATGTAGACATCAATCAACTGTGTTTATATAATTATATATTATTGTGTGTCTATACTAGTGCAGCAGAGTTATGCTCGGTTTGCACATGGCCCGACAGTTTGCTATATTTTTTACTATATATTTTATTGTGCGTCTATTTGGGCAGAATAAACATGTTTTCTTTCTTTCTTTCTTTTAAAAAAGGGCCTTTCCATGGCTACACAGAAGAGAGGGAGAGGTAGACCGCAAGTTACCTGGATGACAAATGTCCGCAAGGACATGCAAAAACTTAGCCTTACGGATGATGATGCTTATGAGCGAAATGAATGGCGCCGCATGATTATAAAAGCCAACCCCAAGAAGAGGCGAGGGCAAAGAAGAAGAAGAATAAACTTGCATGGATAGCTTACGAGCAAAAGCCGGTAAAAGTACATTTTATATTTTTCCATTATAAAGAGAAAATGTACAATGTATTTTACTTCATTTTAAAAATAAATGAAAACTGGAGCGTGTTATTGAAAAATAAAACAATAAAAAAGAAGTAAACGTACCTATGTATTTTCACTGTTGGACACAATGTCGCCATCGACATTAGGAGCTCTTACCCTACTTTATATATTTGTGTTCGGAGTACCAAGGGAATACTGTTTTTTTGCTTCTTTTTTTTTTTGAGATATATATATTATATATCTTCTTGACAAAGTTAGACACAATAAAAGCAATTGGACGGTAAAGTTAGCACTGAAAAAAAATTTTAGATTTAATTGTATTGACATTTTAATTATTTTTATATTAAAATAAATTTTCTATAATTTGTATTTTGTATTTCACAAATAATTATGTATGGCTGACAGATCCATATCTGGAGCCATAGTACTGAATATGTACAAACATGTAAGCTAACAAGGAGTAATTTCAAGAGTGAGACATTTTTCACAGAAAAAAAATCATATCAGCAAAAATAATAAACTTCAATATATACGTTGACTCCAATGTTTTTGTTCAAACAAAGATATTACCTATTTTTATAGTAATCATTATCGTTTAGGAGCTTCATAAGACTATGTCAGAAGAAGGATTGTAATCTATTACGTGAGAAGGAAAACACAAATATATCTCGTGTGGATCTTACTGAAGAATGTACTCAATTGCTTCTAGAAGAGTTCCATGACGGAGCAAAAATGGCAATGGCACAATCATGCATTATTCCGACACTAAATTTCGTGCTTGTATTCAGCGCCGTATTTCCTAGCCACAGTGACACAAGGTTCCTGCTCCAAAGCAAAATTACTGGAGCACCGAAGCAAATAAATTTCACCTCTATATTTTCTACTTTAAGAGTTGTAGTATCAGCTGATGTTAAAATTGCACTTCATTATTTGACAAACGATTTAAAGGTGACTTGCAAAATTTATCGCGGATTTTATTTTTGCATCCCCACCCCTGTTGACAAAGAACGCAACGATAAATTGCTAAAGGGGTTAGGTTAGGTATTTTTCGATTATACAGGAATTTCTCATCTACAGGTGCTATGTGGATCGTGCTTTGAAGTATTATTAATATGTGAAAAATGCTTTTACAGAGTGTAAATGCCTCATGTGCCGCCATATTGTTCCACTGACAATGTCAATATAATTTTAGCTTAATGTACACCTGACAGTCCGTATCAGCTTTAGAATAATTGTAAGATATTTTCTGTCACAGTGTTTTTTTTTTACTTATATGCACGCTTTGTTTATGTGGGAAATCATCAAATGACTTCTCCCGCTCTGGGTGGAGAGCGAGTTTCAGATTTTTAGTGACTAAAACCTGCACTGTTGCTTCACCCTTACCCTTTGCCAGGGCCACGGTAACTTTTTTGAAGAATCTGCATCCCGCGAAGCAGTAATGCTAGCAAAGGAGGCGGCCGATCGCGTGAAGCAACGGTCCTCACGCCCCAACCGCCGCTTTACGATCGGGATTACGATCCCGATTTTCGAACGGCGAGCAAAGGGTAACTCGCTGTCCGATCGTCCGGTAACCGTCCGGACCAAGCCCAAGTCGTCGATGGCGCGTACTGTTCCACGCACGCTTCAAGGATATGTCAGCAAATGTAGGGACCCAGCAAGGTCGAAGCCTACTGGGGCCAAGGGTCTGATTCTGAAAAGAAGACTCGGTCCTGGTACGAAAGGCAACGAAGGAACAGGAGTGGGTTTTTAGTCAGTAAAAGTCTGACACTGTCTTCCGATCCGCCCAAGAGCGAGGGATGTCATAAGATGATTTTCCCACCGTAAAAAAAATGATTTGGCAGGCATTGGCCCAAATGGCCCAAACTAGCCCTAACAATTTTATTAAAACCTCTTTGAGACGCGCGGGGAACACATTGTGGCGTCGACTCGGGCTTTGGTCCTTACCGGACGGCTGGACGATGAGCTACTAGTAGGTAGGTAGTACTTAATGCTCGCTAGAATCTCAACTGTTTTAAGTGAGATTATTTATTTCTTTTTTAAATACGTTAGCCCATATTTACTCCAGTATCGTAGGTAATCGTAGGTGCGTTCATAGACTAATTGTTAACTAAAACCCGGAGAAACTATCGGTAGGCCATACACATATCATTGCGCCTGTATAATATGTGTGTATATGTGTGCGTGTGTGTGTGTTACGTGTGATATGTGTATACGTCGACCGGCCTGTTTGTCTAGTGGTTAGTGGCCCTGACTGCTATGCCAGAGGTCGTGGGTTCGATTCCCACCCAGGACAAATGTTTTTGTGATGAGCACAATCATTTGTTCTGTGTCTGGGTGTAATTTATCTATAATATGTATGTATTTAGAAATATATAAGTAGGTATGTTTATCAGTTGTCTAGTACTCATAACACAAGCTCTACTTAGCTTGGGACTAGACGGCGTTGTGTGATAATTGTGTGAATATATTATATTATTATATTATATTATATATTTGTTTTAATTTATTTAATAATATATACAATGTGATTTGTCAAAAATAATCCTTATTTGATCTTTATTTGCATAAGACGTTTTTACTATTTTATTAAAGTCCCTGACTCTGGAGTCGTATTTCCTAGCTACAGTGACACAAGGTGAGCTCCAAAGCAAAATTACTGGAGTACCGAACCAAATTAATTTCACCTCAATATTTTCGACTTTAAGAATTGTGGTAGCTGCTGATGTAAATAAAGATTATTAAATACGATGGGTATTTTATTATATATAAGATAAAGAGCTGAGAAAAATGACACACTAACAAGCGAAAAACACAAAATGAAACAACTTTAATACCGCACATCACTAAAAACGAAAATAGACATTGAATTCTGAACGCTTTGAATACAGAAATTCAACTCGATAAAAATATTCTTCGCGTATTACGTAGGAAACGTCTGGAATCTGTGAATTCTGTAAGTGAATATTGAAAGATACATAACTCAGACACGTATCTATGTACGGGAAACATTTCTATTACTCTCTCTACGACTGTAAAGACAGGAAGGCTTAGGAATTTATTTGTCGTGTTATTCATGAGGAACCTGGTAGGTAAGTCAAGAGTGAATAGCTTACTTCTGGGTAAGCGCACTCTATCGTCGATCGTATCATCGCTTTCCAGCAACTGAGATAGTGGTCAAACGTGAGCACATCAACAATAAAAAAACGAACTTCCGCACTGAGGGTTCCGTACAAACTTACTTATGTAAACAGTTAAATTCCCAAATTGAGTTACGAAGGTTTTTCGAATCACATTTTTTTTTGTGACGTAACTACAAATTTACAGTTTTCAGATTTTTCGCTATATTTGTGCTATAAGACTTTGCTTCATGCCCAATTTCAGGATTCTAGGTCAACGGGAAGTACCCTATGAATTTTGATTCCCTTGAGAGTATCAAAATACACGTTTTTTGTGATATAAACGGTCGTTACTTTTGAGAAATTTGATTTTTCCACAGCTTCGAGGGTCCGCAGATTTGAGTATATGGTTTTAATTTCATTTCGATACCTTCACCCGTTTCCAAAATAAAGGGTCTTGACAGACAGACAGACAGAGAGACAGAAAGACGGACAACAAAGTGATCCTATAAGGGTTCCGTTTCTTCGTTTTGAAGTACGGAACCCTAAAAAGAGGCCTAGGGTAAGGCTTTTTGTCCCGGGAGTGTGTTCCCTTGGGATAACTTCCTACGTTATTTCGGGAAAAACCGCTTGTAGAAATGAGGAAGCAATATCTTCAACGAAGTTTAAAGCAGGAAACAATTTGTCTCCGTTATTAAACTCCAACAAAATCACCAAATATAAGCACCTAATCTGCAATATTTTTACTCTAAAATCACGCGATAACAACATACTTACGGTCTTAGAGGCTTAAGAACCCAGTGTCGTTGACGAAAATTGATCTACAGAGGTTTCTAGCGGAGTTGAGGTGGAAATTCTAAAATTAATATTAAGGGTAGGATACAATGACATGACGACAGGACTAATAAGATACTTCAACATTATATTAGACCGATTACTGGAATAAGTACACCTTGTTTTTACGTAGAAAATCATAAAATAACTTCTCCTGATCTTGGTGGAAACTTGTCCTGGGTAGAGCGAGAGGGCATATCAGATTTTTACTGACTAAAACCAACCTTCACTTCAATTGCCCCTTGTATTCCAGGGCCACGGTACCAGTCTTTTGAACAATCGATCGGATCGTCATAATCATAATTATTTCAGCCGAAACACGTCCACTGTTGGACATAGACGTTCACCAAGTGCCGCTACAACGAACGGCCCTGTGCATCTCGCATACATCAGATTCCCGCGACCCTCACCAGGTCATCGGTCCACCTTGTCCAATGCTGCGTTTTCCCGTACGCGGTTGCCACTCCAGTAAGTAGTTTGAATCTATAATTCGATGTCTGTTCCAGACAAATAGACAAAATATCAATGTCTGACACAAGCGTCCTTAAAATTGACCCTTTTAATACAAAAGTTGCAATCACAGCAGCACGTCGATTCAACACGAGATGTTCGACACTGAATTGAATCAGACTGTCGTGTCGCAAACGTCCATATAGACAGGCAATTCATTCAAGTTGGGACTTCGACTCAATAGACCGATGGCGACAAAAAAATTGCATGTCGTGTCGTGTTGTGACTACGCTATAGACATTTGTGTCAAGTGTCAGTATCGTCGTTGTGTCCTTACCTTTAAACTCGTACGTAATCTTGCTAGGGTAAAATGTACGTAACACCTCGAACAATGGCCTGTCCCTTCATATTAGGTCGGTCTTTCGCCTCCCGGGATTATATGGCTGTAGTAACTGAGGTCTTAGTACGTTAAGTACTTCTCGCTGCAGGATGAAACGAGGGAATTATGTATTGATTAAATCATTCAATTATGCGATGATGTTATGTGAGTTTGATGGAACGCGTTCTGTTAAATTTTTTTTTCTTGGTATTGTAGGCAAGAGTAGATGTATTCGTGCATCATTTTAAATAACTGGCCAAGTTCGTTGCTTTCGTATGAATAATGCTTACTTCAAACATTTGATTAGGCGGATAATAAATATCTTACTATCAATAACCCAATACCATCAGCCTAAAATACTCGCACCCAATTACCATAATGGGCATGAGTAATGTTGGTACAAAGTACCTATGTTAGTAAAAAGGTTTGATTCAATGAGTATGGATAAGACAAGCTATCGTTTACTACTCTTCAAGAGGATCTGAACAAAGCGATATTCTATTAGCGATAGCGATTATCGGAATGCCAAATCCACATTTATTTAAAAAAAAGAACATTTAAAGGGTTTTTTGAATTTACAAGAAATTGGTCACTCAGAAAGGTTAAACTGATTGCATATTCCAAAGCGTATATCTCTATGGAGAAGAACGTGCAAGAAACTCTATGGGCACTCTTTTAAAAATCGTGATACGAATTACAAAAATCCTGGTTATTAATGAAGATTCAAAGATTCAAAGATTCAAAGCATTTTATTTCAAATAAACCATTTACAGGCACTTTTGAAATGTCATGAAGTCAGTCAGTCAGAAAAAAAAAATGATGCTAATTGCACATTCCAAAGCGTAGATCTCTATGGAGAAGAATGTGCAAGAAACTCCATGGACACTCTTTTCAATCATGTTTTGTAATTACAAATATCTCTGTTACATGTTTCTTGTCGCTATCATGTGAGAACAATGTAAATAAAGTAAAAATACAAACTAAATATAGATATTAAAATAGCAACTGGCAGCTAAGAGATGACCAGTCTCAACTGACAGCGCCCGTTCACGAACATGACGCCAATATTAGCACCACTCAGCTCAACCATTTTGAAGGGAACCGAATGATCCAACACATGCGCCACCATCAGTGAGACATTTGAGTGAGCATGATAAACTCTCAACTGCCATGCTGATTTATGTCAAACAAGTCCAATAGTAACATAAAAACCATAAAATATCTCCATGGTACTCACATTTACAAACTTTGAAAAATATGCTTCTACATTATACAATACTTTTATTATTTAAAAATTCAAAAAAAAAAACATTTAGAAATAATAACAATAATTTCCAAACTAATCAATTTGTTCACCCCGTTGGTAGTGGAGCTGGACCAGCATTGAGCCAAGCATTTTTATCTTGAATATAATCCTCCAACTTATAATATGCCTGCCTGCATAGTGTGCGTTTAATACAAGATTTAAATTTTGTTTCATTGAGTTCTAATATTTGTGGAGGTATTTTATTATAACATTTCAAACAGTACCCCATGAAAGAAGACGCCACTTTAGCCAGTCTGAAACCTGGTTGAACTAATTGGTCCCTATTTCTTGTAACATAATTATGTCTGTCGCCTCTTTTGCTAAAAAGATGAAGATTTTGTCTAACGTACATTTTTTTTTTTTATAGGTGGGTAAATCATCTTATGACAAATCCCGCTCTTGGGCGGAGCGGGAGATAGTGTCAGACTTTTACTGACTAAAAACCCACTCCTGTTCCTTCGTTACCTTCGTCCCAGGGCCACGGTTTCGTTTTCACACTACCCATGGCCCCAGTAGGCTTCGACCCTGCTGGGCCCCTACGATTTGCTGACATCTCCCTGAGGCGCGCGCGGAACAATACGCGCCGTCGACGACTTGGGCTCGGTCCGGATGGTTACCGGACGGTCGGACGGCGGGCCACCCATTGCCCGCCGTCCGCAAGCCCGCGCCTACGGTGGCCGGAAATCGGGATCGAAATCCCGGCGGCGATTGGGGCGTGAGGACCGTTGCCGTTGCCTCACGCGATCGGCCGCCTCTTTTGCATTACTGCTTCGCAGAAGGAGGCGACCGCCTGCCACTCCTCCTCGCTCCGGACCATGGCCTGTACCAAGGCCCGGCGCGAGAGATCGCCGCCGCCGATCGCCCCCACGAGGACACGGCGTTGCTCTTCCCAAGCGGGGCACACTTCCACCGTATGCTCCACCGTGTCCTCCGGGCGGTCCACACAGTGGCGACACCCGGGCGTCGCTTCCGCACGAATCCGGTGCAGGAACTTCCCGAACTTCCCGTGTTCGGTGAGAACCTGCGTCATGCGGAAGGTGAGGACGCCGTGAGGTCTTTCCAACCACGCCTCAAACAAGGGACTTACCGCCATAATTGTGGCGTGCCCATTCTAATGTACATGATGTTTTCATAAATATATTGACAAAGCACCGTCATGATATTAATATCCTTAAACAGTTCCCTTAGAGAATCGCACCGGCGAAGATTGTAAATAGCTCTGATGGCTCTTTTCTATAGTATAAAGATTGAGTCGATGTCTGCAGCCCGTCCCCATAGTAAGATACCGTATGACATGATACTATGAAAATAACTAAAATAGACTAGTCTAGCGGTATCAACATCCGTAAATTGGCGGATTTTTGTAACAGCATATGCAGCTGAGCTAAGCCGTCCTGCAAGAGATGTTAAATGAGGACCCCATTGTAGCCTAGAGTCAAGCGTTATCCCCAGGAAAACAGTTTTGTCGACAAATTCTAGTTTTTCATCGTTTAGTATTACGTCACAATCACTACTTTTGACATTCGCTAAGGAAAATCTTATGCATTTAGTTTTTATCCCGTTTAAAACTAGATTATTAGCAGTGAACCAGTTTTGGACCTGCAATAGTGCGTTATTTTCGTCGTCAAGATTATTAGTCCTTCTATTTATCTTAAAAATCAAAGAAGTGTCGTCGGCAAACAACAACAACCATATTAAGTTTATTTTGCAACAGATAGGGTAAATCATTAATATAAACTAAAAATAAAAAAGGACCTAAAATTGAACCTTGGGGTACCCCCATTTCCACATTTAATCCCGACGAATTGACACCGTTTATTTGAACTTGTTGCTGTCTGTCAATCAAATAAGATTTTAATAAGCTTAAAGCTGTTTTGCCTAGTCCGTAATGCTCAAGTTTCAGGAGTAATGTTTCATGAACCACACAATCAAACGCCTTAGACAGGTCACAGAAGATACCTATAGCATCCTGTGCCTCTTCCCACGCATTAAAAATGTGTTTTAGTAAGGAGACACCAGCGTCAGTTGTACAACGTCCTTTGGTGAAACCATACTGTTTATCGTGTAAGATGTTATTTGTGTTAAAATGATTTAATGTATATTTCTTGTCCGTTTTAAAATGTAAATAAATAATTTAAAAAGTAAGTTCAAAAACCGTATTTGAAAAAACAAATACAAAATTAATTACGTGACATTTTATCAGTATTTTTGTAAAAATAACTATAGTCCAATACATTTTGAATTTTTAATCAACTTTATCACTTTGAAATTGTATTAAGTCGTCCGTCAGGTGATTTATTAACTTTTCTAGCTTCATCATGCATTGCTTTTATCGTAGCTTTATCCCAATTTTCTATTTAGGTACAAATAGTCTTATTTTTTTATTCATCTTTCTATTTTTATTTACCTTAGTTCCAGTCTGCCAGGAAAATTATTTTATAAAAAAATTCCCTTTTCTTAATTTCTTACTGCGAAGAATGAAAGTAATTTTTCTGTGTGTTGCCAAAATAAGTTCATTATTTTTATTTCCCCGTTCATTGTTGCCTACTAACTTCTGACTGTATTTGTTATAGCGCTTTGTATATATCCTGGATTGAAACCACTCACTTCGCACAATCAAAGAGTCAAGCCGCTTCCTGAAACATCAAAGAAAAACTTCTTGTCGCCTGAGTAAGCGAAAGGTTGAAGAGTAATGATAAAGATTTTTATTTCTTTGTGGGCTGCAACTAAAAATAGAATATTGTGTCTTCTGTTCATATAATTAGAAATTAAAATTGACGTACATATAGTGATGATTACAGCAAATAGAAAAACAACTTTAAAAGTATTGTTTCTGATTTTGAAAATCCACCATCACATGAGAGCTGGTATCACACAAATATTATAAAGGCTTGTTTATGATGGTGTGTGTGTATATTTAATACTTTTTCACTCTCGAACGGCTGAACGGATTTAGATAAAATCTGGCACACGGGTAAAACATGTTCTAAAATAACACTTAAGTCACTTTTTATCGTGGGAGTATGTTCCCTTGCGATAATTTTCTACCAATACGCGACCCGCTAAAATCAGTCATTTATTTTGAACTCAAAATAATTCCCCGTGATAGTTTTTGGTGTGCTCAACAATATAATTTGAGTTTTGTATTTGGTCTGACATAGTTTCAGGTTTTCAGGCAATTTTTTACTTATTTTTAATCCACTGAAAAAAATAATGATGCTAACTTGTTAGTAATAGTTGTTACTATACCATGTCTTATTTCTACCCCATAGCCACACCATCCAATATGGATGAACAAACATATCTTACAATTTGTTTACATAACATTACAATAATATTGTGATGTTATTTCGTGAAGATGTAGCCCTTTGTATGATGGTATTGATTTGGAAGTGCCTCCAAACACTTCAAAGGACTTATGTGAGAGATTGTCGATGGTATTTTGGCTTTGTACTACAACTAGCTTATGTCAGCGGCTTCGACTGCGTGAACATAGAAAATTGTTCCAAGAGAACATACTCCCAGAGGAAAGTATCCTAGGGTCTGTTCCAGGAGATGGGATACCTGTGTATCAAGTTTCATCCAAATTTATGTAGTCGTTTGACCATGAAGGAGCAACAAACATACATACACAGACGTATACACACACGTACAAACTTTCGCCTTTATAATATTAATGTTAACTTCAGTGGCTTTCAGAAGTCGTGCATTATAATGAATAAAAATGTAGCAATAGGATATATTAAATTTATTTACTTAACAATTAATTTACATACATGTATTAAACACACAAAAAGAAGAAAACAGAAAAATGTGTACTTAGGTGTCTCGTATTTATTTCTGAAGAAATCTCTTCGAGTCGAGTGTAACAGTAGTATGTGAGAATTTTATTTTATTTCATCCATTTTCGTATGTATAAAACAGAATCTATTAACGATTAAATGCGTGACAATGTTTTAAGTTTTAGTTAATAATTTTCTTGTTTTTAATTATTCGTAACAACTGTCAAAGATGTACAAATGACTTTAACATGATTTCAGAGGCACGGAGGAACCTCGGTATGTATAAATTACTCATCAGCAGACCGACCAACCTCGTCAAGTAAGTATTACTTTAGAAGGTCCTTTTTCACTCGCCTATCGTCAACATCGAGCATGGTTTAAAAGCTTGTTGCTTCATCTAACGCAATCCAACGCGATGTTTGATGAAGACGCAACGCGAAACAAGAGAGATAACGCTTAAAAACTCAGTTGGCATTCGGTAATTCCGTGATTTACTCGAATATTTCACGAAACTTGTTCCAGGAAATACGTGTTTTTTTTTTTAAACTTTAAAGTTTTTCAGTAAAATTGTCGTCATGGTCCGTCTCTCGTCTGCGAAGCAGTAATGTTAGCAAAGGAGGTGGCCGCACGTGCGCACGCGAGGGCGTGGCCCTCTCGCCCCAGCCGCCGGGGATCTCAATCCCGATTTCCGGCCTCCGTAGGTGCGGGTTTGCGCACAGCGAGCAATGGGTAGCTCGCCGTCCGATCGTCCGGTAACCGTCCGGACCGAGCCCAATCGACGGCACGTACTGTTCCATGCGCGCCTTAAGGTGATGTCAGCAAACCGTAGGGACCCAGCAGGGTCGAAGCCTACTGGGGCCAAGGGTCTGCTTCTGAAAGGAAGACTCGGCCCTAGTATGAAAGGCAACGAAGGAGTGAGCCAAGAGTGTCATTGAATGATTATCACGACGAAAAAAAAAACTTAAAGAAAATGTTGTGTTTTTCTAATGGGTACTTTAACGTAAAAGTTAAAGAATATCGTTTTATGTTAAGATTTAAAAAGTAAAACAACGTCTTTAGCAGTTTGCTTCATAGAACAACTTAACTTGTTCACAGCTTAGTTTTATGTGTTGCAAGTGCAAAAGTTTTTCTATCGAAGTTACAATGTGATAAAAAAACCATCACTGCGTTTCGATTTTAAGTGTACTTTATATAATGCTCCAGTCAAAGGCCCTTTTCGACCGACTTAAAAAAAGGAGGAGGTTGTCAATTCGGTTGAATATTCTTTTTCAAGTCAGACGTTTTGAAGAAGGCCCAGTTTATGTAACGAAAATGATCGCAAATTAATGTTGTAACGCCGCGCCGTGTAGTCAAGTGCTAGGTAAGTACCTACTTACCTAGCACATAATAAAATAATAATGTGATAAAAAAAACCATCACTGCGTTTCAATTTTAAGTGTACTTTATATAATACCCCAGTCGAAAGCCCTTTTCAACCGACATAAAAAAAGGAAGAGGTTGTCAATTCGGTTGAATGTTCTTTTTTTAAGAAGTCAGACGTTTTGAAGAAGGCTCGCAAATGATCGCAAATTAATGTTATAACGCCGCGCCGTGTAGTCAAGCGTCAAGTCAAGGTAAGTAGGTTTTTTTTTTATTCTTGATAGGTTCGCGCTTGACCGCCATCTCACCTGATGGAAAGCGACGATGCGAGGTCCTAGGTCAAAGGCAAAGTCAAAGTCAAAAAGTTTTTATTTCACATAGGCCTACATGGGCACTTATAAAACGTCAGAAGCTAGTGCACGGTTCCAAATTGGTCGTTTCCTATGGAGAAGAACCGGCAAGAAACTCCATGGTTACTCTTTTAAAAAAGTGGTTGCTTACAATATTTTCATATTACAGTATTAATAGACATTATGTAAGAACAGTCAGTAGACCAGTCGATATTGTACCCAAAAGCACAAAAAAAATAATCATATTAAAAAAAAAGTGAGTCGTAATAGAAGTAACCTAAGAATTCGTGGAGTCTACAGTGTTCTCACATTCACATTATAAAAAAAGAGGCTATATAAAATAAGAAGAGGCTACAGGTACAGTCAGAGGTCAAAAGTGCAGTTGCACTCTACTAATGCTAAAGTGACTAACATTATAATTATTTCTTTTAGAACAACATTATATTTCTATTAACATATTTCTATAAAGAAGAGTGTCACTGGTTTATGAATTATTTAATTTGTAGCGTAGCATCTAAAGTATTGAATAAACGACTTATGGATCATTGAACGTCGGTACGGTAAGGTAACGGTAAAGTTTTTTACCCCTGACTGTACATTAGACGCTCGCGCACACCTTCCGTAGACCCGCGCAGCCGCGTCCAGCGTATCCCGCGCGCTTCCTGTCGCGTCGTCGCCCGCCCGTGCTAGTGTTCGGAAGCTAAACGACGTTTCCCGAAAATTACGTCATGCGACAAGTTATGCGCGCTACCTTCTCTCTGCGGCTCTCGTTCGGTCGTAATTAAGTACTTTTGGTTTGTTCAACCCATTTACTGTACTGTGTGTACCCATTTGTGATTAAAATATTGATTATTGTCAATTACCAAAAAATATGTAAATAACAACAAATATGACATACCTCAATAAATAAAATAAAAATTATAAATACATTTAATTTATCACATTTGCGAAGTGTTAGAGCACTAATTATGGAAATAGTATTATCTATTTGAATGCGAGAAATTGCGTTATTTAGCATGAAATAAAATCAGTTGACATACGTTAAGCTTGTGTAACGTTATTATTTTTTTCCCATAATTCCGGGTCAGCGTCATCAGAATTCTACTGTGGCAGTTTTGGGCACGCCACAATTATGGCGGTAAGTTCTTTGAGGCGTGGTTGGAAAGACCTCACGGCGTCCTCACCTTCCGCATGACGCAGGTTCTCACCGAACACGGTAAGTTCGGGAAGTTCCTGCTCCGGATTCGTGCGGAAGCGACGCCCGGGGGTCGCCACTGTGTGGACCGCCCGGAGGACATGGTGGAGCACACGGTGGAGGTGTGCCCCGCTTGGGCAGAGCAACGCCGTGTCCTCGTGGGGGCGATCGGCGGCGGCAATCTCTCGCGCCGGGCCTTGGTACAGGCCATGGTCCGCAGCGAGGAGGAGTGGCAGGCGGTTGCCTCCTTCTGCGAAGCAGTAATGCCAGCAAAGGAGGCGCCCGATCGCGTGAGGCAACGGTCCTCACGCCCCAACCGCCTCCGGGAATCCGATCCCGATTTCCGGCAACCGTAGGCGCGGGCTTGCGGACGCCGAGCAATGGGTGGCTCGCCGTCCGGTAACCGTCTGGACCGAGCCCAAGTCGTCGAAGCCGCGTACTGTTCCACTCGCGCCTCAGGGAAATATCAGCAAATCGTAGGGGCCCAGCAGGGTCGAAGCCTACTGGGGCCACGGGTAGTGTGAAAGTGAAACCCGGGGCCCTGGGACGAAGGCAAAGAAGGAACAGGAGGGGGTTTTTAGTCAGTAAAAGTCTGACACTATCTCTCGCTCCGCCTAAGAGCGAAATTTGTCATAAGATGATTTTCCCACCCAATAAAAAAAAACTGGCAGTTTTTTATCATAGAACAAACTGGTAACATAATTATGATTGTTTCGATCTCGTCCGTTGTTGTGTGCCCTCAGTGTTCGATCTCCGCCGTTGTTGTGTGCCCTCAGTGTCGTTTTGCACAAGGTAACAAAGAAATTAAAAAGGTACCTGGTAAATAAGCTTCCACCATAATATCTCACTAATACCAAACACAAACTTTAACCTACTAACACAAAATGCGCATTACAATTAGAATTTCGAACCAATGTAATTTGAATTTTGAACCGGAGCCACGGGTCAGCCGCGGTGACCGCTTGGCACTCGATGTACTTTATGCCCAACGTGACGAATGGGACTACCTACATACGGAATAACAGTATACGAGCCATTTGCGTACCTATATGCTAAGAATTTATTACCAAGAGTGACTTTTCAACGGTTGAAAATCTGGAAATTTAGGTTGGTAGGCAATATTTAGGAGAAATATTTTTGGAGTTAGAATGGTGGTAGGTATAGAGGATATATCAATCGTCGGAACTATGAGGTCAACTGGTTTACCTCCTTAAAGCGTTCTAATAGGGCATGGTCTCATTTTTGTACAGCCAGCAACCAAAATCACTGTGTATACAATTTTCAGAAAGTTATAAACACCTTATTCTTGCAAGACAAGTTTTCAACCGCGGTAACCATTTGGCTCTCGATGATGCTGTACTTTATTTCTAACATGGCGAATGGGACTCAGAGGACTGAGAGCAGTGGTGGCCGAGTGGTAACAGCCCGACTTACGAGTTGTAGGTCGCGGGTTCAAACCCAGCCAGGCGCCTTACTTTGTGTAATTTATTTCATCACCTCTGCTCTCAAAATGGAGAAGGAAAACATCGTGAGGAAACCGGCATGTCCTAGAACCAAAAATTCGAAGACATGTGACATCCACAACCAATAAAATAATCGCAATGCGTCCAATGCCCGCTTGCCGTTCTATTATATTATCTGTAGACTTCATTTAGATATACAGAAGACACCAAAAAATGAAAAAATATGTGATTGTTTTTTTTTTATTATTGATAGGCTTGTGATTAACCACTATCTCACCTGATGGTAAGCAATGATGTGGCCGACGATGGAGCATGCTTGCCTAAAAGTAACCTATTCACCCTTGACTTAAAGACCCCTTGGTTTTAACTATCAGAAAACACAGACTCCGGTAGACTTGTCACTACCATTTGGGCTCGTAACTGTGGGCTCATCATCTTCGGATGAGACAATTTGAGGAATAATTTCAATCGAACTGCGATTTTAGGTAATAACTTACCTTAAATAAATGACCTATTTTCGAATTCTTTTTGGGGTAGGCAATCATAAAATAGCTTCTCCCGCTCTAAGTGGAGTGAGTGTCTAACTTTGCCTGAATATAGTCAGGCAAAGTTTGAACACCTACGCGGTTTCAATCCACCTGTATTCCTTCGGTTTTCCCTTACATTCCGACTGCGAAGATTCTTTCAAACAGTTTCGCAGCTTTATTTGCCAATAAATATTCTGAGAATTTAACCTTTCAACTGTTGAAAATCTGGGAATTTAGGCCTGGTAAATATAGAGAAATATTTGTGTGGGTAGATACTATTGGAATATTGAGCACAACATCAAGTACCCAACTCAAAATTTTGAACAAGAAACAAACTTGTTAAAGCATACATTATTATCATTTCAGGAAATATTAAATTATCGAGTGAATTATTGTCGATTTAACTGTGAGGTAATGGGCTCACAGGTCAGGTTCAATTTTAAATAGTAAATTGTTTTCTTGTTATAGCGAGCTCTTCATCATCATCATCATTTCAACCGGTAGACATCCACTGCTGGACATAGGCCTCCTCCAAATGTCGCCACAATAAACGGTCCTGTGCGTCTTGCATCCATCGGATTCCCGCAATTCTCACCAGGTCATCGGTTCACCTTGTAGGGGGCCTTCCAACACTGGGTCTTTCGGTATGCGGTCGCCACCCCAGAAACTTTCGGCTCCAACGGCCATCTGTTCTGCGAGCAATGTGCCCTGCCCATTGCCACTTAAGTTTGGCGATTCTTCGTTCTATGTCGGTAACCTTGGTTCTCCTGCGGATATCTTCATAGCGAGCTCTTACTGTGACTTAATTATAATAATAATAATATTCCACAACTATCACACAACGCCGTCTAGTCCCAAGCTAAGCAGAGCTTGTGTTATGGGTACTAGACAACTGATAAACATACTTAAATATTTCTAAATACATACATATATTAGATAAATTACACCCAGACACAGAACATATGATCGTGCTCATCACACAAACATTTGTCCTGGATGGGAATCGAATCCACGACCTCCGGCATAGCAGTCAGGGCCACTAACCACTAGACCAACAGGCCAGTCAAATTAGGTACCTTTGAAAAGCAAAGTTATCAAAGTGTCTCACAAATGAAAAGCTGAATTTCTAACCAAATGACACTAAACTTGTCACGAGAAAAACAACCAAATCTTCACAAGCCATGCAATAATGCTGACACGGACAATCCGAAAAACCGTAATACTTCAATGAAATCCTTACTAATATTATAATCATTTCGGTCGAAAGACGTCCACTGCTGAAAATAGGCCAGTCCTGTGCGTCTCACATTCATCGGATTACCGTGACCCTTACCAGGTTATCGGTGCACGGTGTACCGTAATAAATGTCGAATGTCTAACTCTCCGAGTTGTTGTCGATGGATATGCTCCGTCGCCGTATATGATATTCGCAAAACATCATAATATCAAAACATTATATTCTCATTAAAGTGCATTCGCGAAATAAGATATTCGCGAATCAAGATATTCACAAAACATGATGAACGCAAGACACCATATTCTAAGTACAGTCAGGCAACATAATACAACATGTAACTAGAATAAAGCACACCCTTATTTACCCACTTAGAAAATTAATTTACAATCATAATTCAAGCACTGAAATTTTACTTAGGTAGCAAATAGTGTTTTTTTAGGGTTCCGTACCTCAAAAGGAAAAAACGGAACCCTTATAGGATCACTTTGTTGTCCTTCCGTCCGTCTATCTGTCTGTCTGTCTGTCTGTCTGTCTGTCAAAAAACAAAACTTGTAAGTTGGGAGTTGAAATTTCCTAAGACCTTAACGTTGGGCGGTTCATTGAGTCCAAAGCCAAGGTAGCTGCTAGGAAACTCGGCGTTCTTGCAAAGGTCATACGGCGTACTTCTCACTTTTTTTGCGTTATTTATATTTTTGTACTTTTTTTTTTACAGGTAACCACTGGTAGCTTGGACTCTGCTCCCGACACCGGCGGTCAAAATTTTTTTTAATATTATTTTTAAACTATTTTAATAGGTTTTTGTTAAAAAAAATATGTTCAAAAATATAATTTATATGTGCACCTAAAACTAATAGAGACAATAATTCGATTTATTTCAGAACAAGCTGATTTGGCAAAGGATGCCATAGGTATAAATTATCAAAAAAGGGGGGTGGAGTAGGAGGGTAAAATAGCCTACAACATATTCTTGGACCTACCAAACATACACAAAAAAAAATATAAATCGGTCAAGCCGTTTCGGAGGAGTTCGATAACAAACACTGTAACACGAGATTTTGAAATGTCTATATAAATATAAAAGGAGAAACTGACTGACTGACATATCAACGCACAGCTGAAACTACTGGGACTAGAAAAGTGAAATTTTGCATTAGGTTTTCTTATATGATGTAGCCGAGAACAAAGAGAGGATTTTCCAAAATTCAACCCCTAAAGGAGTGAAACAGGGTTCTAAGATTTTGGGGAAACCGATTTTTTTGCAGGGGAAGCCGCTGGCAGAAGCTTGTTAGATAGATAGATTTGCACACACAATTGATTTACAGGTATAAACCTAAGTTCCCAAAACAGACAACTTAACAGGGTCCTTTTTCACCCGCCTATCGTCAACATCGAGCATGGTTTAAAAGCTAATTACTTCATCTAGCAATTTAACGCGATGTTTGACGAAAAGGCAACGCGAAAAAAGAGAGATAACGCCTGAAAACTCTGTTAGCATTCGGTGATTCCGTGATTTACTCGAATATTTCACAAAACTTGTTCCAGGAAATACGTGTTTTTTTTTTTAACTTTTTGAAAAAAAATGTTCATGATTTAGAATGTTAATTAAATTTCCAAGGCTCCTATTGTTATATATTTTTAACTTTTTTAATTTTTGAGTAAATTATGAAGTGTCAAAATTCATGAAAAATTGCAGATTTTCAGAGGTCTTTTCTGTATTAGTTTTACACAAATTTATAAATTGATTTCAATAGAAGCTTAGATAATATCCACAAGATACTGTTTCCAAAATATCTATAAAAAAAAATGTGTAATAACGTCATAATCGCGTAAAAGCAAAGCGCGTATGCAAAACAGTGAAAATGTATGTCGAGTTGCAACCCCTTAACACTTTCACTGATCACAAAGCACAAAGTTAAAAACCACCGTAAATCACATGTGGTTTTCAAACCTACACTACTACTTACGACTTCATTAGTACTTGAATAATAAATAAACAACCTGTATGAAATAAAAAAAGGTCTAAAGCAAGCACGCCATCTTGTCATCAGCTCTTTATAACAATACCTAGATTTACAATAATGACAGTTCTAATTCAAACATATTTAGAACTACTTAGCGACGAAACAATCCTAGTAGATTATCTACATCAAACCAGGGTGGGAATATTATAATTACTACGTAACCCATGAAAATTGTGGTCTTATTATAAAAGATGTGAAAATTTTCATGGCCTGAACAATCGCCAAACTTAACTAGCAGTGGGCAGGGCACATTGCTCCCAAAAAAGATGGTCGATGAGGACGAAAAGTTCTACAGTGGCGACCACGTACCTACCGGAAGATGTAGCGTTGGAAGGTCTCCCACAAGATGAACCAATGACCTGGTGGAGGGTCGCAGAAATCCTATGGATGCAAGACGTACAAGACAGGTAGTTATGGCGATACTTGGGGGAGGCCTATGTCCAACAGTGGACGTCTTTCTGTGAGCAGTGGTGGCCGAGTGGTAACGGCCCCGACTTACGAGTTGTAGGTTGCAGGTTCAAACCCAGCCAGGCGCATTACTTTGTGTAATTTATTTCATCACCACTGCTCTCAAAACGGTGAAGGAAAACATCGTGAGGAAACCGGCATGTCCTAGAACCAAAAATTCAAAGACATGTGACATTCACCAACCCGCACTGGGCCCGCGTGGTGGATTACGGTCCATTCCCTCTCCTAGAGAGGAGGCCTGAGTCCCAGCAGTGGGAACATTAAAAGGCTGATTATGCTTATGCTATGCTATGTCATCGTCTAGTACGGCCTTCACAAATCTCAGTCTCAACAACTGGTTTCCAGGATTGTAAAAGGGTGGCAGAGAGAGGAAGTGGGAGAAAGCCACTTAAGTTTGGCGATTCTTCGGACGATGTTATCTTGGCTCTCTTATTATGTAGATATCTTCATTTCTGATTTTCTGATTCTTTTGCAAGTAAACTCCAAGCATAACCCTGTTTGTTGGCTTTTGAGTGACTTTAAGCTTTTTAATAAGGCTCATTGTGAGCGATCATGCTTCATTGCTACTGACAACACGACTGGTCATAGAGTTTCGTATTAAGACACAGTAGTATGTCGGACGAGAAAATACTGCGCAGTTTCCCAAACACTGTTCAGCCGAGTCTGATTCGACGGTTGACCCTTTTCTTGAAGCAAGACCTACCTAACTGGACCGTTTGTGCTAGTCATATTAATCGTCTACAATTTTGAGTGTAGAGTCTCCGATCTTGATAGGAGTGGGTGCTGATATAATCATTTTGGTTTTGTTTATTGTACATTTTTGGCTTCTGTCTAAAGATCCACAATTCCTACGGGAGAAATTTTGCGGGAAAAAAGTAAGTGTTTAATACTCATGTACGCAAGTCAACAAATAGAAAAACCTCATAGAACCAATAACTAGTTTCAAAGATAATTACAACATAGTTTCCGAAGTATTAAACTGTTGCTAAGGGCGGTGAGCCAAATGGTTTAACCTAAATTTTGCCTTTTCTTTCATTGAGTCTCAATATTTCTATAATAAGGGCGAATATAAATATTAGTACAGTAATATTGGTAAAGTAAGGTAAGAGTAATTATAGATCTTATAAAATACTCAGAACTGATTATAAAAACGAAATATGTAAGTACTTTCACCGTGGTATCTATAAAACGCTGGAAATTAACTAAAAATAATTATAATTGTTTGTTTAGTAAAATTTGGTTATAAAAATGGAAAACAACATGAGAAAACCGGCGTGTCCTAGAACCGCAAATTCGAAGACAGGTGACATCCACTAAACTGCAATGGATCTGCGTGGTGGATTACGGACATATTCCCTCTTACAAAGAAAATGCCTGTGCCCCAGCAGTAGGAACACTATAAGGCTGCTTATGCCTATGCTCATAAAACCTTGATTTATCACTCATGCCTATTTTAACATTTTCCTTCTTAAAAGGTACCCTTCTATGAAAGTTCATTTCGCATAGTGCAGAAAATTTAATTACGGAACAAATATGGTTACGTGGTTCAACCATATTTGCGTACCCTAGAACTAATAAAGACAAGCGACTATAGAATAGAATAGAATAGAATAGAATAGAATAGAATAGAATAGAATAGAATAGAATAGAATAGAATAGAATAGAATAGAATAGAATAGAATAGAATAGAATAGAATAGAATAGAATAGAATAGAATAGAATAGAATAGAATAGAATAGAATAGAATAGAATAGAATAGAATAGAATAGAATAGAATAAAACTTTATTGTACACCAAAATAGTAACAAAAACTTATAAACGAACTTAATCTATGGGTACAATGGCGGTCTTATCGCTAACAGCGATATCTATGGCGGTCTTATCGCCAACAGCGATATCTAACAATCAACATCCACTATCCCGTACTAGGTTTGCGTGTTGGATTACGGACCCATTTCCTCTCCTAGAGAAGATGCCCGACTCCCAGCAGTGGGAATATTATAAGGCTGCTTAGGCCTATGCTCATATAAGCTTAGTTTAGTTTTATTTAAAATAGGCATGAGGTGATCCTCATGCCTATTTTAACATTTTCTTTCTCAAAAGGTACCCTTCTATGAAAATCCATTTCGCATAATGAAGAAAATTCAATTAATGTTTTTTGAAAATAACCAAAAATATGGTTACACCACTTTTGCATTACCGTTCCCAAATAACGTTTTTGTTCTCTTGTAAATGGGTTACATACAAACTTACTGCGTCATTCGTTACAGTCATGTGTGAATGATTAATGATAATGTCGTAATTGCAGTTACACACGGTTCACCTTTGATCTGGTAGATTCAACCAAATTGAATCCTGCTAACAGAAACATGTTATTCGGTGTTGGTTATACATTATAATCATTTGTGTGCCTTGTAATCAAAATTTTATTAAAATACTCACGTTTGACTACTAAGTATTCCAATTGATGAAGACCGAAGCGAAATTTTGCCACTTGTGCTATCAATTATTCTTCTAAGCAAGCGTACTCTATCGTCGGCCACATCATTGCTTTACATTATATGGAATAGTGGTCAAGCGTAGCAACAATAAAAAAAAAATTGGTTGAACCATGGCATTGGTTCTATAAGTCCTTACTTTTCGGTGCCAAGACATTCTTTAACATATTAAAAAAAAAACACTTGACTATCAACACTAAAACTCACTCTGACTAGTTGGCTTTCTTTTGGTTGAACCGTCTATTTCTACCGTAACACAGATATACTCATATCTACTGACGGTAGGTATATGGAAAAAGGTGTATCATTACCTGTATCGTTAGCAGAATCGATGGTTCACAGAACATAAAAAGTGATTAGGTATGAATGTTTTCAGGTGAATTTTCATGTTTTAAGGGGAATTATTAATATTACGTGATGGACTTGTCATGCGTTTGTAGGTTGGTCCGGTAACATGGGAATTAAGTTAGAGGTTGAATGGGTATTCGTTCATTGAAATTTGGTTTTACCTTGGCAGTGAATGCCTATCAGTCACGAAATATTTTTTTTCTGATATGTAAAAGTAGTGAAGTAAAACTCTTTAGTAGTACAATTATGGGTGAACGCTGACTGATTGCCTTGTTGGTCTCGTGGTCACAAGCGTGACGGTTGACCGTAGGGCCCTAGGTTCGATTTTCGGGTAGGGCAAAAATTTCTATGGGATTTTTCCATTAACCATTACTGTGCATATAATAACCTTTTGATGTTCCCACTGCTGGGACTCAGGCCTCCTCTCCAGGAGAGGGTATAGGATGGCGAATGTCACATATATATCTTCGAATTTTTGGTTCTAGAACATGTCGGTTTCCTCACGATATTTTCCTTTACCGTTTTGGGAGCAGTGGTGATGAAATAAATTACACAAAGTAATGTGCCTGGCTGTGTTTGAAACCGCGACCTACAACTCGTAAGTCGGGGCCATTATCACTCGGCCACCACTGCTCAATCAATTGCTGTGTAGCAGCCCGGAATTCGGAAGTTAGTAGTGTGATACCCTCATGCCTTGGAAACCACGTAAAGCCGTTGGTCCTGCACTTGCACACAATTAGAAGCGACAAGAAATATGTAACCAAGATTTATGTAACTCATATGATGATTTAAAAGAGTGTCCATGGAGTTTCTTGCACGTTCTTCTCCATAGAGATCTACGCTTTGGAACGTGCAATTTAGCTTCACTTGTATTTTTTTTGACTGACCGACATTTTGACAATTCAAAAGTGCCTGTAATTGGTCTATTTGAAATAAACGTTTATGATTTCTGATTTCTGATTTCTTGATCTCTCTCCGGTCGTGTCAGATTGCCTGATTGACTATGCAAGTAAAGGAACACAGAGTGCACCTGTTCTTATGCACACATTTGTGCACTATAATATCTTTTGCGTACTTTGCTAATCTCTATTAAGATTGTCCACCGTGATTTAAATTTGATCGGGATGAATACTTTTTAGCTATAAACGCTAAAAAATAGCACATAATTATTTATTATTACTTTTGAGCTCTTGTGAAGTAAAAAAAAAATACATTTAATTATTTTAATACGTCATGAAAGCGATATTGTTTAAAAATAATAAACCTAAAAGCATTATAACACGATTTACGTTTCTCATAATTATTCTTTAGATATAATGTAACTCAAAAACATATTTAGCATAAGCATAGCATAATCAGCCTTTTACCGTTCCCACGGCTGGGACTCAGGCCTCCTCTGTAGGAGAGGGAATGTCCAATAATCCAGCACGCAGACCCAGTGCGGGTTGGTGAATGTCACATGTCTTCGAATTTTTGGTTCTAGGACATGTCAGTTTCCTCACTCTCTTTACATCTAATATAGAAAAATCTCGTGTCTCAGTGTTTGTTATTGAGCTCTTCCGAAACAACTCGACCAATTTTTATGAAATTATTTGATAGGTCTTTTTTATTTTTTCGGTGGGAAAATCATCAAATGACATCCCTCGCTCTTGGGCGGAGCGGGAGATAGTGTCAAACTTTTAATGACTAAAACCCTACTTCTGTTCCTTCGTTACCTTTCGTACAAGGGCCGAGTCTTACTTGAGAACCTTAAGCTTGGACCCTGCTGGGCCCCTACGGTTTGCTGACATCTCCTTGAGAATAGAGCGTAGGTTATTTTTTATAACCCTAGGTGATAAGTCTAATATCACGTGGTTGAAGAAGCTAACAACAGCTAGTATTGCAATAATCCTCTAGCTGGAGTCTAGTTCATTCAACCATGTCGAGTTATTTAAAGTCAATTAAAGGGTTTTTAAAACTGGTTAAGAACTGGCATGCAACGCAATATCTTGGCAAATCAATTGGTAACAAGTAATATCGTTAACTTTGTACTGGGTACATTTTTACAGAAGGTCGGATGAGACCCTTTGTGTGGGACACTAGGGCTTGTACAGAGGACTTCGTATTAAGAGATTGCATTATTATTGGGAGTCGAGAAAAAACAAGAATAGGCTGCTACATGCGAGAAGCTCTAAGCTTCTCGCATGTAGCAGACCGATAGTAATAATATCAAATAGTCAGAAGACCCCTGATTACCGGTAGATTGGACCCTGTTCCCAATGTCGGTGGGCTATTGAATATTTTTTAACCGACTTCAAAAAAAAGGAGGAGGTTATCAATTCGGTTGTATGTTTTTTTTTTTTTAATCATTTTTTTTTTTTTATGTTTGTTACCTCAGAACTCCGTCGTTTATGGACCGATTTGCAAAATTTTTTTTCCCTTTATAGGATATGCTTCCAGATTGGTCCCATTTTTTTCAAAATCCAGTTCTGATGATGGAATCCATGAGGAATCGAGGGAACTCCTCAAAAATTATAGGCAACCCTATGGTAATTTTAGTATTTTCATCAAGAACTTAAGCATTTACAGTCAAAAAGTAACATTTGATGAAGTGGAACTGATGAAGAAGACCAGAAATGGTCAACGGAACTTCATACTCAAATAGATATCACATTGAAGATATAGTTAAGCGACTATGACAATACAAATAAATGAATGATTCTGAATAGTTACGTTGAAAATGGTATCATCGAAGTGATCTGATGATGATGATGGAGCCGGAAGGTAGGCACTGGAACTCCGTAATTAATCAATGTAACCTAGCCGTGTTTGGACTCATTAGAATTGTCATGAGATGCACTTTGGCTATAAGGTACTATCGAACTGATCTGATGATGGAGCCGGAAGGTAGGCACAGGAACTCCGTAATTAATCAATGTATCCTAGCCGTGTTTGGGCTTATTAGAATTGTTGTGAGATGCTCTTTGGCTATAAGGTACTATCGAACTGATCTGTCGATGGAGCCGGAAGGAGGAAGGTAGGCACAGCAACTTTATAATAAAACAATGTAACCTAGCAGTATTTGGGTTAATTGGAATTGTCATTAGAAATAGGCACTCTGTTTATAAGTGTATCGCAACTAAAAAGTGTGAAATAAAAACTTTTTAGAAAAAAAAAAATAACCGACTTCACTAAAAAAAACACTAAAAGGATCAAAATAACTTTAATTTCGGAAGTCGGTGTTAAATAAGAAACAAACAATACCGAGAAACACCGACACCCGAAATTAAAGTTATTTTGATCCTTTTAGTGTTTTTTTTTAGTGAAGTCGGTTATTTATTTTTTCTAAAAAGTTTATTTTTATTTTTAAATGTTTATTTTTAATACGCTTTTATAAAAAAAAAATATAACTCATATGTATAAAAAAGAAAAAGACGAATAATAATAGTATATTGTAATATTTTTTTTTAGGTGGGAAAATCATCTAATGACAAATCCCGCTCTTGGGCGGAGCGAGAGATAGTGTCAGACTTTTACTGACTCAAAACCCACTCCTGTTCCTTCTTTGCCTTCGTCCCAGGGCCCCGGGTTTCACTTTCACACTACCCGTGGCCCCAGTAGGCTTCGACCCCGCTGGGCCCCTACGATTTGCTGACATCCCCCTGAGGCGCGCGTGGAACAATACGTGCCGACGACGACTTGGGCTCGGTCCGGACGGTTACCGGACGGTCGGACAGTGAGCTACCCATTGCTCGCTGTCCCCAAGCCCGCAGTATATTGTCATAAAGAAACGTACATTAGTAAAAACATTTAATACACACTGGTTTACAAAATTCTAACTACGACATTGTAACATTTTTTTAGCAGAGGCAGTGGACGTCTTTCGTGGTAATAGTGATCAATCATATAGATATTTTCTGCTACGTAAACAATACTTAAGTTATCAATAAACTCAACGACAAGCCCTTTTTATGGCCACAACACACACAAAAAAAAAATCACATAGGCCTACTTGGGCACTTATAAAACGTCAAAAGCTAGTATATGGTTCCAGTCGGTCGATTCCAATGGAAAAGAACTGGCAAGAAACTCCATCTTCAACAGCGGGTATATCTTGTCCTATCATCCCAACCACAAATTATATAAAGTAATAAACCCAATGAAAAACTTTATAACATATCCATGTAGCTATAGTTATGACTGAAGTAGCCATCATGCAGCTGCAAGCTTCCATAGTACTGTAACATTTAAAAAGCGATTAGTCATTCTCCCTTGACAGAGTTAAAACTAGCATGTTTTCGCAAATAAAAGTTTTAAAATACTTATATCTTCGAATACACCACAATAATATTATTATTGCACAAAGAATGAAAAGAAAAAGAAAGAAAGAAAATATGTTTTAAAAGATGATGTTCAAAGCGTAACTAAAAAGATAATGGTCGAAGTTTCGTTGCGTGATCACATCAGGAATGAAGATATCCGCAGGAAAGCTACCGACATAGCCCGAAGACTCGCAATACTTAAGTGGCAGTGGGCAGGGCATATTTCTCGCAGAACAGATAGTCGATGTCACCACTGATCTCAAAACGGTGAAGGAAAACATCGTGAGGAAACCGACATGTCCTAGAACCAAAAATTCGAAGACAAGTGACATTCACCTACCCGCACTGGGCCCACGTGGTGGATTACGGCCCATTCCCTCTCCTAGAGAGATGGCCTGAGTCCCAGCAGTGGGAACATTAGAAGGCTGATTATGCTATATAGTCGATGGGGCTGACAGGTTCTTGAGTAGCGATCGCGTATCAGAAGATGCAACGTTGGAAGGCCTCCCACAAGGTGGACCGATGAAATGATAAAGGTCACGGGAATTCGATAGATGCGAGACGTAGAGGACCGCGCGGTCGTTGTGGTCTGACGACATTTGAGGAGGCCTGTATCCAATAGTTTCAACTAAAATTATGACGATGATGATGAATATTATAAAGGCGTAAATTTAAATATTTAAACTTCATATACAGTAGTGGTACATAGGTGTACATAATAAAAAAATAAATAATAATAAATAAAAAATAATGAATAATTTCCTGAAATATAAATGATTATTATTATTAATGCAACAAAGCATTCTCTACCAGTCAACCTTTGGGTTAAAAAGATAACACTGTGGTAGGTGTGCATATTAAATAAATAACAGATATATGTACCACTACTGTACATGAAGTTTAAATCAATAAATAAATAAATATGTCAAGTAGAATTTAGTATCATTAAATTAAGCTACTAACAATAATAAAATACTTATATATGGTAATTTTATAAACTAATAAACACTTAGATGACTTTTTTTACTTTTTTTTCAAATCATTATAATTAATTCATTCATTATTTATGTTTATGTGTGTACAGCTGTGTGTATGTTTGTTAATCCATAACGCTCAAACAGTGAAACGGATTTAGATGAAATTTTGCACACCAGTAGACCAAATTCTGGAATAAGGCATAGCAGTTATTAACCTGGAAATATGTTGTGTTTGCTAGCAGTACACTGCCTTTACCCCCTTTTGCTTTTTACGTTATTTCATCTAAAGGTTGTCTTGTAGATATCGCTGTCAGTAGTAAAACCGCTATAGTAGTCTTAGTTTTAAGTTTGTGTAAAACTTTTGTTACTATTATGGTGTACAATAAAGTCTGTTCTATGGTATTGTATGTTTGTGCGTACGACTAATGAGTAGAAATCCCTGACGTAATCTATGTTTCCTGATAGCTACAACCTAGAGGTATTTAAGTCATGAGTGAATAAGTTACTTCTAGGTAAGCGTGCTCCACATCATCACTTTAGCTCGCCGTCCGGTAACCGTCCGGACCGAGTCCAAGTCGTCGACGGCGCGTATTGTTCCACGTGCGCCTCAAGAAGATGTCAGCAAACCGTAGGGGTCTGCTTCTGAAATGAAGACTCGGCCCTGGTATGAAAGTCAACGAAGGACTAGGAGTGGGATTATAGTCAGTAAAAGTCTGACACCCCCGCTCCGCCCAAGAGCGGGGGATGTCATTGGATGATTTTCCCACCGAAAAAAAAAACATCATCACTTATCAGGTGAGATAGTGGTCAAACGCGAGCTTATCAATATAAAAAAGTTACTATTTTGGTGTACAATAAAGTTCTATTCTAATAAATGTTTGGGAAAACTTTTTATATTCGTGCCGGTAAATCCGCTGACAGAAAGTAGTATTACTTAAAAGAAGATTTAAGTGAGAATATTGTTTTTCTTTCTTTTAACCGGTCCCACCTGTTCCACTGGAGAAAGGTCTCTCCATAGCCTTCTTCCCTGTGTGTTGTCTTCTCCGACTTATTCATTGTAAAAACCTCTACGTCGTCACGCCAGCGTTTTTTAGGCTTTTCTCGGCACCGAAGTTCATCCTCTAGGTCTCACTACACAAAGATAACAGTTATTGCAATTAAAACAGCCAATAACAAAAGATTTTCCCAAAACAATCCGTGCAAATTATGTGAAAATCTTGGCTGTTACATATTTCTCTTTCATTCCCTATTTAGCATAGAAACTTAATTAAAATAACAATAAAATGGTGTTATCTCGAAAAGACCAGGAAGCTAACACCGGCTGTTGCCAAAAGCGATAGAGTATAAAATATAATACCAAAGGGAAGTTAAGAAAATAGAATTTGTTGGCTTTGAACACAATTTTGTCACATTTTCGTAACATTGATGTATAAAAACTCTTTTGGACGTGTAGATATTGTAAGAGCCGGAGATAATAAGAAAGGGCTTATACGCGTGGTTGGATGAAGGATTTATTCCTAAGAAATTACTCTTTTTCATTATTATAAAATAACACTCACGTCTTTTGGCTTGACAGCCAATCCAAATTCTTTCTGACAATATTAATTCATTTGAAAATTCGAATTCGCGTATATTTCTTTTATGTGCCTTATACCATGAGTTCTTAACCATTTAAACATGCCCTGATGGAAGAGTCTCTATAGTACTTACTTATGTAAAAAGGAGGTATTAATGTGGTGAATTTAATTTTTCTTTTTAGTTTATAGATTGGAACCGTAAAGTGTACCCAGAATTGGGATACGAGTTTCACGCTCGACGTTCATCGATAGATGTAACTTGCAGATAACAGCAATGACGTCTTAAAATCATAATAATTCTGGTGTGAGAAAGAAATAATGCCATTCATGCCTTATAGCTTCATCTTGAAATTATGATGATGTTAAAGGCCATAGTAAGGCCTTTGGACACGATATTAAAAGTCCCATTGTCTGTGGAAGTAGAAAACTTGGTAAAAAGACCAAATCAATTTAAAAATCATATTATTTAGTTTTTCTTTCTTCTTTTATTAGCAAATCCTAAAGACATCCTTACCCTTGGACAGTCCTCTTGACATCTTTGTCTGTATGTCTTCATAAGTATAAGGTCAAGGTGTTAAGACTAATGCATTGTGATCGCATCCCAATGTTTCCTTGCCGTTGTCGTCGTGTCGCTTGTACTCAGTCGTCGCACCCAATTTGCTTATGTAAATACGCAGTTTCCGTTCTGACCTGAATAATTCATTGCCCAACGTGAACGTTTGACTCCCGCCAGTTTTGAAAATCAACAGAAAACGGAACGTCTACACAAATACAAAGGAGTCAAAATTATAAAACTTTCTTTGAAATTAGAATTCGAACGGTCCTGTGGGTACTTCTCATTTGTACGTTTGTTTATCTTCAATTTGAATTTGGAAATTGTTTTTGACCTGTACCCGTAGATAAATAACTTTTTAATAAATTGCAAGTTTATTGGCAAACTCGGACGTGGTATTTGTATTCGTTGGCTGTTTCGTATTTGGTTATTTACCTTTTTTGTTTTATATTTAGCTTGCAGTCATTACGACTGTAATATCTTTTCTTTGTTCTGATTTTCCTTAGTTATAATATTACGTTTCTGTATCGGACAGGAGACCGTTTTGAATTATTCAAATATTTATTATTTATGGGACGAGGACAGAATATAGTCAGCCCTTATTCAATTCTAAACAAAGCAGTCTCTCGTCTAGAACTCCAGCTGCATCACTCTTAATATAATAAACTTCACACTACACAAGGACCTAACTACCAACATTCTAAATTGAAAATCCAAACGAAATTTTGTATTTCGTCCTCACGAAAGTTTCGTACTAAACGAGCGTTTAAATTGGCGCCGAAACAGATTCGCAACATCATTCGTTCTGAATATTGGCATCACGTAGAGAAAGCCCTCAGGGGGAGCGCAATACGAGCCAAGGGGTTCGAGAAAATAAAATCGCTGCCTCCACTAGCGTCCCCAGACGACTCAATACAGGTACCTTAGTAAATTGGACCTTTAAAAATACGACTTATTGGGACTCATTTTTTCTATTGGTTTGTTTTGGCTGCGCAGGTGAAAACTTTTTGTTCTGTTGTATAGGTCACAAAAGATTTCATATTTGTTGTTGTGTTTTATACTTATATAAGTCAAACTAAAGTGATGCATCGAACCATGAGTGTGTTATGAAATGTTTTTTCTATAGTTTCTTATAGAACTCTTTCTGGTCCTCAATCTTAATGGTGAACAATGGATTCTCGTGAAGGCATGCAGATAGATGATAAAGACCAGAGATCCTGGCAGAGATGTCCACAGTTTAGATGTTTTTTTTTCGGGTGGGAAAATCATCTAATGACATCCCACGCTCTTGGGTGGAGCGGGAGATAGTGTTAGATTTTTACTGACTAAAAACCCACCCCTGTTCCTTTTTTGCCATTTTTCCAGGGCCCCGGGATCTCTTTCGCATCACCCATGGCCCCAGTAGGTTTCGACCCTGCTGGGCCCCTACGGTTGCTAACATCTCCTTGAGGCGCGCGTGGAACAGTACGCGCCGTCGACGACTTGGGCCCGGCCCGGACGATTACCGGACGATCGGACGGCAAGCCACCCATTGTTCGCCGTCCGCAAACCCGCGCCTACGGTGGCCGGAAATCGGGATCGGAATCCCGGTGGCGGTTGGGGCGTGAGGACCTTTGCCTCACGCGATCGGCCGCCTCTTGTGCTAGCAATACTGCTTCGCAGAAGGAGGCAACCGCTTGCCACTCCTCCTCGCTCCGGACCACGGCCTGTACCAAGACCCGGCGCGAGAGATCGCTGCCGCCGATCGTCCCCACGAGGACACGGCGGTGCTCTGCCCAGGCGGGGCACACCTCTACCGTATGCTCCACCGTGTCCTCCGGGCGGTCCACACAATGGTGGCACCCAGGCGTTTCTTCCGCACGAATCCAGTGCAGGAACCTCCCGAACTCACCATGTCCGGTGAGGACCTGCGTCATGCGGAAGGTTGCCGTGAGGTCTTTCCAGCCACTCCTCAAAGAGGGGGCTTATCGCCATAATTATGGCGTATCCAGCACTGGGTTGCGACAGTCGCTGTCGCCATTCCACCAAGAGATCCCACCGGAAGTCTTTCCACCATGCCGCGACTTGGCGCGGCAGCGGAGTTTATCCCCGGCGTTGCATCTCCATGCGCAGATCGTGCATGCGTGCAAGGACTGTTGCCTCCAAATCCCACTGTGGTTGGCCAGCAAGGAGGCTCGCTGCTTCGCGGGAATCGTGCAATATCCCCGCATCATCCGGATGGCCATGACCCTCTGGCTTGTGTTCAGCTTGGCCGCCGGTCCTTAGATTTGCGTATAATAAATAAGGTCGATGAACCCTGGTATTGATGATAACCTGCAGCACGTCACATAGTTTATAACTTATGTTGATGCGATACTAGTAAGTTGTCCTCCATGGTGTCACCCGTGTTTTCGGTTACTGGTCCACATCCGTGGGTCGTAGTGTGATGATATAATTATAGCCTTTAGTCTTCTTCAATAAGTGGGTTTACTAATACTAAAAGAATTTTTCATTTCAAACTAGTGTTTTCTGAGATTAGCGTGTTCAAACAAACTCGTTAGATCTATAATATAAACTAATACACAGTAAAAGTCATGCATTTCCTCTCTCGTCTCCCAAAGCAGCAGAAATTATTTGATGAATATCCTGATCAAAAAAAAAAACGATATGTATATTTATTTTTATGCTTCCGTACCTCAATAGGAAAAAATTGAACCCTTATAGGATCACTTTGTTGTCCATCCGTCGGTCTGTCAAGACTCTTTATCTCGAGAACGCGTAAATCGATATTGGGTTGAAATTAAAACCATATATATACTCAGGTCTACGGTCTCTAGAAGTTGTGAAAAAATCAAACTTCTGAGTTAACGAAAAAAAAGATACGGCCGTTTATGTCGCAAAAAACACGTATTACGACACTCTCAGAGGAATCAAAATTCATAGGATACTTCCCGTTGACCTAAAATCCTGAAATTTGGCATGAAGTAAGGTCTCATAGCTCAAGTAGGTATAGAAAAAATCTGAAAACTGTAAATTTGTAGTTAGGTCACAAAAAAATCTTTTTTTTTTCGGTTCGGAAAAATCTTCGTAACTCAATTCGGGAATTGAACTGTTTTCATAGGTAAGTTTGTACGGAACCCTCAGTGCGCGAGTCCGACTCGCACTTGACCGGTTTTCAATTATTAATATTTTTTGATAGTCTCGCGCTTATCCACTATCTCACCTGATGGTAAGCGATGATGTGGTCGACGATGGAGTATGTTTGCCTTGAAGTGACTTATTCACTCTTGACTTAAATAACCTTGAGTTCTAAAACTTTATTTTTTAATTTAATTTTTTCCTTTTTTATTTTTTCTATTAGAAGTCACAGACTCCGGCAGGGAATTCCACCCCTTAGCTGTACGCTTAATGAATATGTTACCAAAACGTTTTGTGCGTATGGGTGGGATATAAATACAAATTTTAAGTATATTTTAATATAGAAACTTCTGAAAGTAACGAGCTTTCAAAGTAAAATGTTTCTAAAAAAATATTATTTTCTCCTCAAAACAGTTTCGAGATTTTTTAACAAAATTCTATTTATGGCAGATTAGCAACCTAATCATGTTTGTACTTGAGTTTAACTTGTAATTAGATAATTGTTTGCGTTGGTGTTTCAGCTAATTATGTTGAAAACAAAATTTTATTTTGCGAGACAAATAATAAATCATTTATTTAAGCTCGCATTTCAGTCTACCTAAGACTGAAACGACTAACCTAATTATAAAGATTTGTTTAGCTTAAGATGTAAGTAGCATAGCATAGCATAGGCGGCCTTATAATGTTCCCACTGTTGGGACTCAGACTTCCTCTCTAGGAGAGGGAGTCTTCCTATGGAATAATAATGGGTCGTAATCCACCACGCGGGCCCAGTGTGGGTTGGTGGATGTCACATGTCTTCGAATTTTTGGCTCTAGGACATGCCGGTTTCCTCACGATGTTTTCCTTCACCGTTTTGAGAGCAGTGGTGATTAAATAAATTACACAAAGTAATGCGCCTGGCTGGATTTGAACCCGCAACCTACAACTCGTAAGTCGGTGCCGTTACCACTCAGTCACCACTGCTCTCAAGATGTAAGTGATTTTGTTTAATATGGAAGGTTTGTTTTTTATATGAGTGGAAGTGACACAAGACAACAGTTTGTATAGGTTCTATTAACATCATGCCCGTAAAAATCATCAAGTAGACCATTTTAGCAAAGGCGCATGGTCATCACCTACCTTGTAGGTTGCTATCAAACACCACGTCTTCCAGTACGGAGTTGCCACTTTAGAACCTTTGGCACGTAGGTATGTAAAGTTGTCAAAAAATAATAGGCTCGTTTTGACAGATGTCAAAACGAATACTTAAATACGCAAAAATAATACTCGCAATATATTTCACCATTTTATTTAACGCGCCAAAAAATTTATGTATTTGTTTAAAACACTTAACGTAATTAATTATTATTTTATTGCTTTTTTAAGTTTCGTTCCAAGTTACATTCTAGGGTATTTCTCAAATGTCAAAACGGGCCTCTTATTTTTAAACGAATATAATACACTAACATTTTTCCAGTTATATATTAAACCCTATGAACGACCCACGGATGCCCCCTAAGTTGAAGGGTAAAATCTACAAGTCCGTGATAAGACCTGTCATACTGTATAGATCAGAATGTTGGGCTGTGAAAAAGACAGACGGATGAAAAAGATTGCATGTAGCGCAGATGAGAATGTTTAGATAGATGTGTGGTGTGACGAGAATGGATAAATTGAGAAATGAGTATATTAGAGGAAGTTTGAAAGTGGCGCCAGTGACTGAAAAGTTGAAGGGGAATCGTTTGTCTTGGTATGGTCATGTAAAGATGAAAGATGAAACGCATGTTACTAAAAGAGTTATAAGTATACATGTGGATGGGTGGAGAGGGAGAGGGAGGCCAAAGATGGATGGATTGTGTGAATAGTGATATGAAAGAAAAAGAAGTCAGTGATTGCATGACGGTTGACAGGATAGAATGGAAGAAAAAAACATGTTGCGCCGACCCCAAATAAGACGGGGCAAGGGAAGGAAGAAGAAGAAGTATTAACCTATCTAATAGCGTAATTAGAGACACAATAGAAAGACAATGGCGCGTTAACGCCGGCGTTATTGCGAGGATCAACAGCTTAAACCGTATGTAATAATAAAGCCGAGTGTCTGTTGCGATCAATTTCCAAAGCGATTTCCAGTTGAACATAGGTGCGGGCTTGCGAATGACGAGCTATGGGGAGTTTTCGCTCTGATAAGGATCAAGTCCGAGTCGATGATGCGTTATATGCAAAATTAATGAGGCTAGTAA
Organism: Mythimna impura; assembly: GCA_905147345.3. Classification (NCBI taxonomy): domain Eukaryota; kingdom Metazoa; phylum Arthropoda; class Insecta; order Lepidoptera; family Noctuidae; genus Mythimna; species Mythimna impura. Next base: position 10,716,707 of record LR990357.1, on the reverse strand, counting down.
GAACCAACGCCTGCCAGGGTTGCAGACTATTCGAAGGAGTTCTCGTAGCCCTCGCAAAAGAGGCAACTGAAGGGACACGGATGGGTCAGTAGAAGTCTGACAATCCCTTTCGTTCTACCCAGTGCAGAAGAATATAATTCAACGATTTCTTTCTCAATAAATTTATTTAATTTTTTTGCAAGACAAAAGTACCGAGGCGGTGTGCATTTTCTACCAGTCAACTCAGGGTGGTGAAAATATAATATGCCAGGTGTAAAAACAAATGAGAAATTTCTGACTGATCACTCAATAACACTGCTCGATATATAACTCAAACCGACCACTAAATTACCGAGTATAGTAAATATAATTTAGACTGCATTCTGAATGTTACGTTCAAAGTATTCAACGTAAATTGAAACTCGTTTGAAAGAAATCTGTATTTATTTTATCATCAATCTACCGTTTCTTGAGAGCAGTGGTGGCCGAATGATAGCGGCCCCGACTTCGAGTTGGTTGCGGGTTCAAACCCAGCCGCATTACTTTGTGTAATTTATTTCATCACCACTGCTCTCAAAACGGTGAAGGAAAACATCGTGAGGAAACCGGCATGTCCTAGAACCAAAAATTCGAAGACATGTGACATCCCCCAACCCGCACTGGGCCCGCGTGGTGGATTACGGCACTTTCCCTCTCCTAGAGAGGAGGTCTGAGTCCCAACAGTGGGAACATTATAAGGCTGACTATGCTATGCTATGCTAGCCGTTGCCGTTTCTTAGTATATTTTGTTTTGTTTGACTATTTTCTATTTTTCACAATTACTTTTTTTATAGATATACACATACATAACCTTATGCGCTATTTATCACACTTAACACATTTCAAAACTTATATTACCTAGTGTATTATTTTAAGTAAGTATTACCACAAGGTGGACCGATGACCTGGTGAGGGTCACGGGAATCCGATGGACGCACAGAACCCTTCATCGTGGTGACGTTTGGGGGAGGCATAGGCCGAAAGACGTTCACTGTTGGATAACTTTCAGTGGACGTCTTTCGGCTGAAATTATGAAGCATTACTATTACTATTCAATTGTAATAACAGAACAAAAGCGACTTTTCCTGTCACCTCAAAACCTTAGGTCCAATTGAAAACTAGCGTCAGGCACTGGGACTTAAGCTGAACCGATGCAGCTGTGAGGCACACTATCTTTTGTTTATTATTCGGTTAATTTTGTTTTTAAGAACAATTTTTTTTTGTTTTTAACTTCAAGTTTGTTTTGTTCGTGTCAAATAAATATATTTTTATCTTTTTTGCTCTTTTTTTCTTTCATTTGTGATTTTGTCTACACTAATATTATAAAGAGGTAAATTTTGTTTTTTTCTTTGTAGGAAGTACATGATCTCTGGAAGTACTCGTCCGATTGCTAAAATTTTTTCACCGATAGAAAGCTGCTCTATTCCTCAGTGACATAGGCTATGACATATTTTATGTACGCGGGCGAAGCTGCGGGCAAAAGCTAGTATCTAATATGCTTAAGTTTTACTTATCTCGTCTCCTTCATTAGGTTAGGTAATACCACGAAATAGAAAAATAGGTAACCACGGAAAGAAAAAACCTCGTGAAAAATTGTGAACTATTAAAAACTAATTAAAAACATTCTGGAAAATTGATTCAAACTTTCCAAGCACGAGTGTTAATATGCTAAAATTTTTGCACATGACCTAATTCAGGAAATTTCCCTTAGCGTCCTTTGTTAGCTTTGAGTAAATTCCTGTCCCAGTCACCATTACGTTGTTGTTAATAGAACATTCTGTTAGCAAAGGAAGGATACGGAATAGGGATACATTTCGCCATTACAAAGGAACAATACTGGATGGTTAGTTCTACGTCTCATGTTGGTCTCCTTGTGCCCAAATGTTGTGTTTTGGCCTAATTTTCATTTTAAATATGGAAATGGAGCATCAAATATCACTGGGTGTTTTTTTTAAGGTGGAAAATCATCCAATGATTTCTCCCACTCTAAGGCGGGCAGGAGGGCGTGTTAGATTTTTACTAACTAAAATCATATCTATATTCCTTCTTTGTCTTGCTTTCCAGGACCCCGGGGTTCCCTTTCGGAAAAAAACAGTGTACGACTGTTGTAGGTGACAATATATTTTATTGGGCACACGTAGAAACAAAATTTAGAAACTTAAGATTAAAAAATAACACTGACACAGTATGTGTCTCATGGCTGCGCCTATTTACCGCGGTTCAGTTCAGCAAAAACGCCAGCCCCCCTAGCCAAGTTACGATCGTTTCGTCTGCGTCGAACGCCTCGAGTAGGCCACGGCTCCGATTCCTTTGTTCTGACGTCATCTCAACGCTCAGTCACGTGGTCAGAACAAAGGAATCGAAGGCGTGGCCTACTCGAGGCGTTCGACGCAAACGAAATGATCGTAACTTGGCTAGGGGGGCGGATAGCTACGTGGTAATTGACTAACGCTGGTTTATCGTAATCAGTTTATTTAATGTAGCATCTATTTACCAAAACTTTTAAAAGGAAGGAGCCAATGAGGTTGATTATATTACTCATAATAAACAAATCTATATTTAAAGCGAAATACCACTCACTGATTAATCACGAAATCTCAGAAACTATAACACCTACAAACTTAAAATTTGGCAGGTAGATTCCTTATAGGGTGTAGATATTTGCTAAGAATGGATTACGAAACACTACCCCTAAGGGGGTAAAATGTGGTTTGGAAGTTTGTATGGAGAAACGTATTTTCACGCGGGCGAAGCCGCTGGCAGAAGCAAGTACATCTATATTTGTAAAATATAATTTTGTTTTTTTTTTTTGTTCTAGGTAGTGACTTGTAATCACAAAAGCAGCCTTTGCCACTTTTGATGCTAACTTACTGAAGTTCAATAAAATGTTCCTTGAATCGTGCATATTGCACGATTTGGTGAACAATAATTTAATTCAAATACAAATTATGTACTAAATGTCCAATACTATGAATCACATAAACAGCATTCATCAATTATTACATCCCATTTAGTACCGTTGTTACATAATTCTATTGTTGCCAATGATTGAATTCCAAATTTTGCATAGCGTAGCAGACTGCGAAATTTTGCATAGTATATTTAAATATTGGTACTGAACATAGATTTTTCTCTTCTATCTCGATTTTATTCATCAAAGATTGAAAACGTTTGTAAACTTTTTTTTTAGAGCGAGTCGGAAACTAGCCAGCCAATCACAATTTTAAAGGAACAAATATCCATTAGGTACTCATGGCTCCATTTTCACATTGACCGAATCGTTGACAAAAGTTAGCATCTAATGTAGTACTTTTTGATACAAGTGGAGAAACTTTGGCTGCCGTGAAAAATTTTCAAGTGTATCAAACGACATTTTTTAATACACTTACGAAGACATAAATAAACGAGGGTTGACGCGCGTCTTGTGGGGGTCCCGCCTGATACGATAAATATAAAGTTGTGGCGGGGGCGAGCACGTGCACTTCTCCGCACTAGTGCGAAAAAAATAAAATTGCGTGCCGAAAATCGGTGGAGATAAGAGTGGGTTTTCTAGTGTATTGAAAAAACTTTAACACGGAAGTGAACTATTTCGAAGTTGGTACAAAAATTCAAAACGGAACACTTTCTAGGGGCAATGCGACCAATTTGCTTATGTAAATGTAAAACCATAGTGTTGAATAATACAAGATGCAAACACCTCCGTGGAAAATCAACAGTCTCCTTTGTGAATCATGTATGAAACGACTGGCCCTCCGTGTTACTTTTTTGTTTACATTTGAATTTGGAAGTTCATTTTGTCCTGTCATTTTTGATACTTGTTCTGGTATGGTTTAGCTACGTTGACACTTCACTTCTTTTTCTATATTTAAATGTCAACTTGACACCAAAGTGAGTCTACGTTCAATTTCAACAAAGAAAGCGAACGACATCAATTTCGCAAAAATAGCCTTCTCAATGACACAGAAAAAGTAGCAGCTGGTATTAATTTCAAACTTCCTGGAAAATAAAAATGAAATCCATTAGAAATATTTCATCGGAGTTTTTAAACCTACATATATTACTCCTAACAAAGTTATGCAGGAGGAGTTCAATAATAAAACCAATCGAAGCGAATATTTACTGAAATGGACTCAGTTAGACCACCGGTCTACCCAATCATTCGCCATTCTCTTGTTTCAATTGCGCCGATAAATTGGATTCCACGTCAAAAGACTATCGTTTCAATGATTCAGATTTTGCAACTACAAGCGTTTTATTCCTATCCAATTCTCGGTAGTTCTAAAGAATTTTTAATCATATCATGTCAGTGCTGTGTCAGTTTTCTCATAAATATTGATGAATTGAAACATTTGTATCATTGTATAAATATTAAATAAATTGTAGGCATATATTTTACCTGTAGAAACAGACACGATATGGTTGTAAATAAATAAATAAATGAAAGATTTTCTTTATCCTTCAATTGTTTATCTTTTAAATACTTTTAATATTTTTTTCGTAAACTGACCTCAATATCTGTCGTAAATAATCACTTGATGGCCAAAAACTTAGGTACCTCAACGACCTAGCACATACACCTCGTTAACGTAGAATGATAAGTAAAGCGGACGTGTTTTTGTTACTTTTTACGCTCAAATGGATGAACGGATTTGGATGAAATTTAGTAGTATAATAGTTTATATCCTGGATTAACAAATCAGATATAATTTATAAGCCTGAGAAGTATTAATAGTGGCACTTACTATGTGAACATTTGCATGCAAATTCTTATGTCCCTTCGCGTGTATACGGGTATTATTATTACGTAATTGCGCGTTATTTACTAACATCGCCAAAAAAAAAATTGTTAGGAAAGACGAAGATAAACAGACCAACATTTTCGGCTGAAAAAATTTCGTACACCCGTGTGTACAGTACTTTCAAGGTCATTCAAGTTGTACAGACGTATGTACAATGGCGCGCAAGGAGATTTATATTAGATAGAAAAAAAACACCTTTTTTTGAAAAAAAAAACATCATTTGTATCGAATTTATTGCAGACTTTGGCTTTAATATTTATTTTCGCTCAACTTTAGGGTCACAAGCCCTGACATAAAAAAAAAGAAAAACTTCTCAAAAGAAGTACTAACGGGGTCCAAGTAAAATTTATCTGGTAGCCAAACATTAAGTTATGTCATATTGGTTTATCACTGTTTGTACAGGCTTCATAAAGGTCCGTTTCTCGTCTCGTGGTCGTTTACTGGTTCTGAAAGGTTTACAATAGCCTTTGAACGACAGAGTTATGGGATGTTCTGAGTTTTTTGTTCCAAATATGTGCTTCTAATCTTTCTTTTCGCAGTAGTGTTGGTACCAGATTTATGTTTATGTTGTGTGCCTTTTGATTGAGGTACGGGTACCATTTGTCTACTGATTAATAGAAATATGATTTGAAAATGTACGATGTTTCAAAATCTATCGAGTTGTTCAATTATGATTTTTCTACAGAGCATTTTTTTTTAAATTAATAATAATTATATTCCACAACTATCACACAACGCCATCTAGTCCCAAGCTAAGCACAGCTTGTGTTATGAGTACTAGACAACTGATAAACATACTTATATATTTCTAAATATATACATATTTAGATAAATTACACCCAGACACAGAATAAATGATCGTTCTCATCACATAAACATTTGTCCTGGGTGGGAATCGAACCCACGACCTCCGGCATAGCAGTCAGGGCCACTAACCATTAGACCAATAGGCAAGTCAATTGGTTGGGTAGCATTCAAGAATGTTATTATTACCTAAGCTTTGAAAATGGTGGTCTTCACCTTTATTCATCGTCTAGTATAGCCTAAACAAATCTCAGGCTCAAACAGTTGGACTTTGTCGGGAGAGTTACTGCGGTCCTGGAATACAAAGGGCAACTGGTAACTTTTCAGGCCCAAAAAAAAAAAAAAAGGTGTGAAATCTACCGATGAAATTTCTCACTCCAGTGTGAAGCGATAGGGCGTCCGTCTTTTACTGACTAAAACCCACTCGTGTTCTTCAGTTGCCTTTTGCGTTGCAAAACCACGGCACCCCTTTCAGACAGTTCCGTGGCTGAAAAAACACAGGTGGGTTTTAGTTTGTATATTATTGTCTCTTAGCAGCCAGGGGCTTAATTCAATTTCTATTTTTTAATTAGTTTTTTTTTATTATTATTACTTATTCACATTGTGTACACATAATAGAAGCGACAATAAATATGTAACCAAGATTTATGTAACTCTTATTATGATTTAAAAGAGTGTCCATGGAGTTACTTGTACGTTCTTCTCTATAAAGATCTACGCTTTGGAACGTGCAATGTAGCTTCATTTGTTTTTGATTGTCCGACATTTTGACAATTCAAAAGTGCCTGTAATTGGTCTATTTGAAATAAACGTTTTTGATTTCTGATATAAGTATAACACTTCTTCCCACTCTCCCCAGAGTGAGAGGAGTTATTAAATGATTTCGCTCCAAAAAAAAAAACCCGAATATTGTCATTATAGCCATTTGAATTAGCTGCCTAGTTAACAAAGAGATGGAAACATCAAATTTTCACATCGTTAAAGGTTAATAAATACCTAGGCCACCGCTCGATAATACCTATGCTCAAGGGTAATATCCCTTTAAGCTCTTTGTTTTACGACCAAGTAACCAAGTTTCACAATACATAAATACATAACAGTACCCTTTCTTCAGAACGGCGTATAATATACAGTTATGTGTTAGATCTCGTACTTAAGTCCGCGATTAATAAAGTTTGAGCAAACATTTATAACGCGGGTGTAGTTGTTAGTTAAATAAACGACGTCTAAGCCAACGTTCCACTCTTGAACCACAGCGTGATGTTGGCTGCTTAGGGGATTCAGTTTTAAGTAAATATTGTTAGTTACTACAAGGTAACGTGATGGCCTAATGTTTAAGACACCCGCCTCTCGTGCAGGTATATATTTATTTATAATAAGCACACCGACAGCACTATCACTTACAATTCAAATAAACTTCCCTCCATTTCAGTAACCATGCAAGTGACAGGTATGCATGACATTGACATAATAAATTTTAAAAACAAGTAGAAAAAAATAAAAAGTGTGTCCAGTAAACCTAAATTTTTTTTTTTTTTTTTTTTATTCTTGATAGGTTCGCGCTTGACCGCTAACTCACCTGATGGAAAGCGACGATGCGGTCGACGATGGAACGCGCTTACCTAGAAGTAACCTATTCACTCTTGACTTAAAGATTCCCGGGTTGTAGCCATCAGGAAAAACAGATTCCGGCAAGGAATTCCACTCCTTAGCTGTACGCACTATGAATGTGTTCGCAAAACGTTTTGTGCGTATAGGTGGGATGTCCACCATGTACCGGTGGCGCATTGCCGTACGCCTGGTGGTCCGATGATGGAACGGGCTAGGCGGAATTAGGTTATGCAATTCCGACGCACACTCCCCGAAATGCAACCGGTAGAAAACCGACAGGCTAGCAACTCTGCGTCGATGCTCAAGACTTTGAAGCCTCGACTCAACGAGTGCATCATTGCCAATGATCCTCTTGGCTCGCCTCTCAATTGCCTCAAGTGCATCAAGCTGGTATCGGGCAGATCCGTCCCAAAGATGAGAGCAGTACTCCATACACGATCGAACTTGCGCTTGATAAAGTTTGAGCAGCTGTTCGGGCGTGAAGTACCGTCTGACCTTCGCGAGGATTCCCAGCTTTTTTGCTGCCAGTTGAGCCTTTGCTTCGATGTATGGCCCAAAGTTGAGTGTTGACGTCAGCGTAACACCAAGGAGATCAAGATGGTCGGTTATTGGCACGGTTACGCCCCGGAAAGTTGGAGCAGGGCTGAATTGGCTCCTTTTAGCGGAAAATAGACACGCCTGGGTTTTAGCAGCATTGAACTTGACCAAATTGGCATCGCCCCATTCAGAGACTGCCTCCAAGGACAAGTTCAAGCGCCCGACCATAGCCTCTCGGAGAGACTGGATCTGTGACCCACTAGCCTGCGCGCTGGATATGTAACTCTCAGCAACAGTGCTGTCGTCTGCAAAGGTACCGGGCTTAAGCAGATCATTTATGTGCAGCAAGAACAATGTTGCCGAGAGCACTGACCCCTGAGGGACCCCGGCATTAATGGCCATTTGACCGGACGAGCAACCATCGATGACCACTCGGATGGACCGGTCACTCAGGAAATCTGCAATCCAAGCACACAAACCAGCAGGTAATCCAAAAGAAGGAAGCTTACTAATAAGGCTTTCGTGCCAGACCCTATCGAAAGCCTTCGAGATATCGAGGGAGACGGCAAGAGCTTCCCCGTGTTTCTCGATGGCCTCACTCCAGATGTGGATGGCATACGCTAGAAGATCACCAGTTGACCGATTTCGGCGAAAGCCGTATTGTCGGTCACTTAGGATGTCATTAGCTTCTAGGTATGCCAGGACCTTACTGTTGAGTACACGTTCCATTGTCTTACAGAGAATGGACGTTACTGAGATTGGCCTGTAGTTAGCCGGGTCAGCCCGACTACCCTTTTTGGGCACGGGCTGTACGTTAGCTTGCTTCCATGCAATCGGCACTTTTCCAGCCTCAAAAGAAAGCCGAAATAGGCGTGTCAGGATCGGAGACAGTTCAGGCGCACACGTTCTTAGAACAATTGCCGGTATCCCGTCCGTCCCGACCGCTAGCCTTGTTCACGTCAAGGTTACGCAGCACCCTACGGACGTCCTTCTGATGGATGCGAATATCCGACATACTCGTCTCGCAACCATCAGGATTAACAGGGGGCCGCGCGTCACCAGAATCTAGACGCGAAGATTCCGCGAAGAGAGAGGCAAACAAATTTGCTTTCTCCTCAGCGGTATGGGCCAGCGACCCGTCGGGTTTCAGCAGTGGCGGTAGTGAGGGACGGCAGAAGTTCGATTCAACCGACTTAGCCAGGGACCAAAACGCCTTACTACTTAGCAGGGTATGATGCGAGTTTGTTCCCGATGCGGCTAATGTGGTCGAACCGAGACCTCCGCATCACCTTCTTGCAAGACTTGGCAGCTCTGTTGAAGGCTCTCTTCTTCTGACTCACGTCACTCGCCTTATGCATACGAGCGTCGGCCCATGCCTGGTATGCCGTGTGCTTAAGCGCGTTAGCGCGATCACACTCCGCACCAAACCAAGGGCGAGCATGGCCAGACATTGTTACGTCAGAGAATGGAATGTAATACTCCATCCCCCGCCGCAAAACATCTGTCACAGCATCTGCGCACGACGATGGATCATCCGAAGAAAAGCAAGTAGGCTGCCAAGGATAACATGCGAAGAAAGATCGCATGCCATCCCAATCTGCTGACCTATATCGCCAAACCCGCCTGGTGCCTCTAAGGCAGGGATCAGGCGGAGAGTAGACTGATACAGATTTCACCAGACAGTGGTCGGAACTACCTAACGGTGATGATATCGACACTGAATAGCGGTCTGGATCTGTTGTCAGCAGAAGGTCCAAGCAGTTGGCCGTGTGCGAATCAACATCCGGCACCCTCGTAGCTCCCTGGACCAGCTGGGTGAGATTTAACGCTAGCGCAAGCTTTCGCATCTCTCGACCAGCATGGTCTGTGCACCGGTATGGGAAAAGCCACTCCTGATGGTGGGCATTAAAATCCCCCAGTAACACCAGTTGTGCGGAAGGGTACCTCTGCTGAGCCGCATCCGCCGCCTCACTAAGGTACTGTGTGAGCCTGGTCATCTCCTGATCACCACTGTGCGAACGGTAGACACAAGCATAGATAATTTTATCCATGCCTGTGTCCACCAGAGCCCAAAGCGTTGAGAACCTGGTATCTTCAAGGTTACGGAGACGCCGATAGCAGATGTCGTCCCTGACGTACAAACACACACCAGCGTGTGGTTTAAAATTGTGCTCCAGGGTAAACCCTGGGTAAGACAGGTACGACACGTCTGACGGACTTCTTATCTGCGTCTCCGAAAGGAAAAAGAGGGAAGGTTTTTCAGTCTCCAGGTGATGATGGACTGCTGCGAGATTTGAGTGCAGACCTCTAATATTGCTGAGGTGCACTTTAAGTGAGAGGGAGTGCAGCCGCTGTTTAACTTTTCTCTTTTTCAACCTTGGCATATTGTGAGTGAGGTAGGAGAGGAGAAGGAAGTGAAATGGAGTCCCATGCTGCTAACCTTCGTCACGCACTGGCAGGACAACATCATTGGGGCACTAGTCTGGAGACTGCGGGGACGCCCGAGCCCCCCCGGAAATGACCATCGGGCCCTCTCATCTGGTCGCCAACCAGCACGATGGTGCATTCCGGGATTTTTCGTCAGTTGGCGGGGCAGCCTTTCATGTGTGGCTAGCACATTACTTGGGCCCCCAACTAACTGCGGTCGGCCAGCGGTGCACCGTGCCTCGGATCCCGCTACCCTCCGCGACTAGTCTCCCGATATGTCAATACCAGCGCGGGTCCGGCTGGTCTGCATACATTAGGACCGCCACTTCGACCCAACTCCTCAAAAATTGGCTACACTGGGCATCGTACCGGAACACGGCTAGGCCGCTTGGCGGTACGTCTTTGCCCAGTGGGTGGTCACAAGCCATCGGTCGAAACCTACCACCAGTTAATGTCACCTGATTAGCACCACCCGGGGACCACGTGTAGGGCCTATCTATGGGTATTCTCCTACGGACGCGGGTGACTCAGCCCCCATCTACAACCTAAATCCAGAGCAGTACAAAGATAAAACAAACCGAACTATATAGACGTAGATTGTTCGTACTTTTTCCGATCATTTGTTCTGTGTCTGGGTGTAATTTATCTATAATATGTATGTTTTAAGAAATAAAATTTCAATTTATATAATTTAATTAATTTATATATTTTATTAATTTATAGGTATATACATTACTTGTTGTTCGGGATACCAGCAAACAGCTGATCCACTCTTCGCGTGACCAGAGGGCTGGGCTTTTCTTCGGTCAACGAATCAGCATTGCCAACTAGCGTGGCAATGCTGCCAGCGTTCTGGGCACTTTTTCCATTGACATCGACGTGGACTAATTTTTTGATGCCCTATGAGTTCTTTTTCTACCCGTTTGTACATATCACTATTTTCAGTTTGTTTAAATACTTATTAAGTTATAATATTTAATAGTTAAGAGAAATATAATAAGTACGTTTATCAGTTGTCTAGTACTCATAACACAAGCTCTGCTTAGCTTGGGGCTAAACGGCGTTGTGTGATAATGGTGAAAAAAAAAAACTGTTTAGGTATATAAGCAGTGTCTGTAGGAAGCGAAACTCATCTATAAGGTAATCCGTCATGTTGGACCTTACATTATATAGCCTTGCCATATTTGTTGGACTATTAAAGGTGATATTCAAGGTAGATGTAGGCAATTGAATAATGCGATGATGTCGCTTGCTAAGTTGGCTAGTCCAAAAGTTAAAGCTGTTAATCAACTGTAAGGTATTCAGGCCTAGGGAGAAAGTCTATCCAAGGAGTGCTGCCCAGTATTACTGCATTATGAAGGTCTGATAAGCAGTCGTTCCTGGTTGTAAAACACGGGAATTCAACCCCATCCAGTTAGACTTGAGCCGACTCTAAGCCAGTAGGGAAAAAGCTAGGGAGATGATGAGTTATCTACAAGGTAACTATACAGATCTCAAAGAGATGTCAGTATAAAAAACGGGGCCCGTCAAGGCTGTAGTCTGCCTGGGCTGTTGGATTGTTTGAAAAAGTCACCGCGAACCTAGAACACGAAGGACAAATGAAGAAACACGGGCGGGTTTTAGTCAGTTAAAGTCTAACACATCGTCTCGCTCCATCTAGAGCGGAAGAAGTTATTTGATTTTTCTCAGCCCAAGAAAAAAAGGTAACTTTAAATTGTTGTAATTATTCAATGATTCAATTTTATTTTTTTAAATTATTCAATAAAATTGTAAAATAAAATGTTTATAAGTTCTTATTGTTACTAACCATTATGGGTCATTGTTATCTGAATAAAGAAATTATCATAATTATTATTTAAAAGATGAATGGATTATGTGAGGAGTGATATAAAAGAAAAGGGAGTCACTGATATCGTTACGGTTGACAGGACAGATTACGGTTGATAGAATAAAACGTGTTACGTCAACCCGCATTATAAATAATCTATTTTCAGGCATTTTTGATATTCCCATAAAAAAGTTGCCCTTGACCAGAAATTACTCCTATATCGTAGGCACACTCACATGTAAACCACTTAATTGAAGGTCTAACAAATATTCGTTCTTAGTGGGAATCGAAACCGCAACACACAGCGCACTAGACAATCATTCACTCACTGCGCTAACCCTATCATCAAATATGGACATAAGCATAAGCATAATCAGCCTTTTAATGTTCCCACTGTTGGGACTCAGGCCTCCCCTCTCTAGGAGAGGGAATGGGCCATAATCCACCACGCGGGCCCAGTGCGGATTGGTGAATGTCACATGTCTTCGAATTTTTGGTTCTAGGACATGCCGGTTTCATCACGATGTTTTCCTTCACCGTTTTGAGAGCGGTGGTGATGAAATAAATTACACAAAGTAATGCGCCTGGCTGGGTTTGAACCCGCGACCTACAACTCGTAAGTCGGGGCCGTTACCACTCGGCCACCACTGCTCTACTCGGCCACCACTGCTCTACTCGGCCACCACTGCTCTACTCGGCCACCACTGCTCTAAATATGGACAAACAGTATCAACCAATAGTACCGTGTTGGAGTAATGGGCATTGAAAGAGTGGAGATGGGTTACTTTCGCAGTATCAGACTTCTTCTGCAAATAGAGATCAAGCCCCGACCTCGACTTACGAGTTGTAGGACGTGGGTTCAAACCCAGGCATCTGCCTTACTTTGTGTAATTTATTTCATCACCATTGCACTGCTCTCAAACATGTAAAGGAAAACATTGTGAGGAAACCAGCATGTCCAAGAAACAAAAATTCTAAGATAAGCCTTTCTTGCTCCTAGGGATGAGGCCTGAGTCCCAGCAGTGGGAACATTAAAAGGATGCTTATGCTTATGTTTAGAGCTCAAGCAAGCAGTGGTGGCTTTGTCTACTTATCTATGCCTTTTGAGTTGAATTAGAACTAGATTTATGAATAATATACCTAATTACTCGTACTAACTTGAACCCAAACCATGCTGATGGCAAAATTGCTTAACTATTCAATATCTATGTATAAGTATATACGTGCATAGAATACCTAGTAACAATTTGGTAACTGAAAACCTCGTGTAGTTATCGAAGCGTTACTGCCGAATCCTGGAACGAAATCCTAAAAAAAAAACAGTGACGGATCGGATCTGCGGATCTGTTCGGTTCTGTAACTATCTGTAAAACATTGCAAAGAATCTGACGGGATTTCCGAAACCCAAACTGTATTTTTTCACCCAATAGTAATACTGCCTGAAATCCAGGTACATTTTCACGTGGAAATGCTTATGTACTAAACCAATATTCATTAAGTCTACAAAAAGCACTTGATGAATGATGTCCAGAAAATATAATAAAAACATTGAAATTATATTAAACTTTTCTCAGCTTTGTTAGTTTAGGATTGAATTTATATCCACACTACCTGTACCCCGTGGTTTCACTCGCGTCTTACACACCTGTTAGTCGTACCGTAATGTTTTATACTCTTTAACCTTGCTTCGATAAATGGGTTATCGAACCCTAAAATATTTTTTTTTATTCAAACCATACAGTACTTGCTGAGATTATCGCGTTCAAACAAACGGATTCTTCAGCTTTACGATATTATAAGTATAGATTTAGATGACACATTGGTTAAAAAAAAATTAAAACACTCGAATTAACCTTAACCTTTAATATAAAGTTTAATTTGAACTTATAATTCCAAGTCAATCTAAAGATATAATACTTCAAAGCAACCCGTTTTAAAAAACGGCAATTTCATAGGTTATACCTATTACATTAATAATAATAATAATGCTTTATTGAGACTCAAAAATATCAGATAAGAGATTACAAAAATATCTTAGGTGTATTTAAAATTGCTTTCGACACAGAATATAGCGCAACTGGCATCTTAGCTAAGTTACATAGTAATCTGTGTTAAATTGAATATGACGATCCTCATAAAAATATGGATAGGTTACGTAATATAGACATATTGAAGTGATATTTGTAGCCAAGATAGAAGATGATATTCGTAAAAATATTAAACTTAATACATATTTTTTAAAACTAAGAGGTTTTTCTAGCCAAGATAGAAGAAGATGATATTCGTAAAAATATTAAACTTAATACATATTTTTTAAAACTAAGAGGTTTTTCGTCTCTTCATGTTATATGGTCTTTTGATTGACGCTTTGCGTGATCATAGGGCTGGCTGATTCTTCGCCCAAAAAATAAGCATTACCATTTAACGTGGCAATGCTGCCAGTCTTCTGAGCATATTTCCGGATGTCAGTGATGTGGAGGCTTCGACGCCTAAATATGCAGTTAGGGTTAGTATAAATACTCAGTTTACTTAATATTAAAGTTTTTTATATATCTATGTGGATTTTTTTTTGATGCAGTTACTGCAGCAAAACTTATCATAAAAACGGGGCATGTAAACTTTTCGTTTCCGTTATCCGATGGATGAGAGACGCACAGGACCGGTCGTTATGGCGACACTTGGGGGAGACCTATATCCAATAGTGGATGTATTTCGGTTGAAATGATGATGATGATGCTTTTAATTATGAAGGTAGAAGTGGTTGTGCTAGATTTCTTTAATCATCCGCCAAACACCTTCAGCAGATCAGATAGCAAAATACCCCTTCTATCTAAAGTTTGGAACACATTTTAATACCATACAAAGTACGATAAGCGGCACATATGAGAGATTACCCATGCAGCCGCGCCGCCAAACTTTGTAACCCAGCCGTTTGGTATGCAGAACTTACGCTAACTTATCTCAGAGGCCGGTATCATATTTTGTTTGAGGTACTGTTTTGCTTAGTTTCCTCGCTAAAATTTAGTTTTGTAAGGCAATAGTGGTGTTTTTTTATACTTGCTACATAAATATTTTTTAGACTATAACTTGCTGACCCGGCAAAAATTGTTTGGCCATATAAATTATTAAAGAAAAAAAAGGGGAAAGGAGGGTATAATAGTACATTTTGATACAAGTGCAGAAAGTTTGTCATTGCAACCGAGGCGAAATTCGAGGTGTTACGGAGCCGAGGACTGCAGTGATAAATTTGCACGTGTATCAAACGACTTTTTTCAATACACTTACGAAGAAATGAATAAACGGGGGTTGACCGGCGATTCGTGGGGGTCGACGCGCACCCGGCCTGATACGATAAATATAATAACACTTTTCTGCACTAGTGCGGAAAACAACCTATTGCGTGCCTTAAAGCGGTGGGATAAGAGCGGGTTTTCGGGTAAGTGTATTGAAAAAGACTTTACAATCTACTGTCATACCAACCCTAATAAATGAAAAACCGTTTCGGAGGAGTGCGACCACAAACATCTTGACACGAAATATTTATAATATTAGATATTTCTTGTTGAGAATCCGTTACAGTACAGTTCGATCTATAAATTGGATCGTCATCATCATATATGAAACACAGTTTACCAGGGTTAACTGACACTGTTAAAAAACTGGCTTTTTCAGGCTTAATTTATTTAAGTAGGTAAATTAGATTTCTTCAAATAAGCTAAACGGCTAGGCCGCAAACATTCTGGGTTGCAAATAAAAAGTAAGCTAGTTTCTTAAATAAATAAAGTGAATTCATGAAATTGTAGAATGTTGTAAATATTTAATACGTAAAAAAAGAAATACCTAACACTATTTCAGTTAATTTAAATGCTAAAAAAATACACCGTGTAACTTATGACAACAAAACTATACATCGCAGTTTATCTAAAATAATAATAATAATATTTTTTATTTCCTCCACGTGCCTGTATCACTTCATTGAGACGATGTGGCATGCTGTGAATCAAATTTTTAATATAATTTTGGAGCAGTGGTGGCCGAGTGGTAACGGCCCCGACTTACGAGTTGTAGGTCGCGGGTTCAAACCCAGCCAGGCGCATTACTTTGAGTAATTTATTTCATCAGCACTGCTCTCAAAACGGTGAAGGAAAACATCGTGAGGAAACCGGCATGTCCTAGAACCAAAAATTCGAAGACATGTGACATTCACCAATCCGCACTGGGCCCGCGTGGTGGATTACGGCCCATTCCCTCTCCTAGAGAGGAGGCCTGAGTCCCAACAGTGGGAACATTAAAAGGCTGATTATGTTATGCTATATTTGACCATTATTCCAGTAGCGCACTCTGTAACTCATGTAAGGTAGCTGAACCTGGAAAGTGTAGTTTAACGCAGCTCCCGAGCTTGCCCCATGCATGTTCTATGAGATTTTAGTCTGGCTACGAGCCTTGGCTTATAGTTTGTGAATGTTACGTGTCTTAGAATACTTGATTCTAGAGCATGCTGATTTCTTGTATATTTCTCAATAATTTTTCTTTACTGTTTTAAAAATAGTGACCTTCTATGAGATTTTATTCTGGGCTACGAGTCCTATAATTGTGGATGTTACATGGTCTTAGACTGTTTGATTCTAGAGCATGCTGATTTCTTGTTTATCTCTCGATGTTTTTCCTTCACTGTTTTAAAAATAGTGATGTGTTTCACGACATCAATTACGCAGACTAAAACGCCTACCTGGTCAACCCACGATAGGTATATTACTCGGAACTATTTCTCACTTCATAAAACAAAGTTGGTTTAACCAGTACAAAACGTGAGCTCTCTATTCATAATAGAACCGATTAAAAGTTTCGTTAATTAGCACAGAAACGTGGAAACAGATTCTATTGAAGCCAAATAAATAAGTGATTCCCGGAAAGGATGTATGTGGTTAGTTCAATGGGATTATTTTACTAATCGGTTTCAATGAAAACCGCTTGAAGTTATGGTGTTTCTGAATTTGATGAAGTAGGTAACTATTTCCATTAAGGGAGGTCCGAAATGGCTGGGGACAGACGTGTGTGGATAGGGATAGGGGGGGGGGGCTTGGCTCTGCAGTGAGACATAAGAGGCTAATTAGATTAGGTGACTATTAGATATGTTATAATAATAACTGGCATTTAACATTCATGAGTAAAGAAAAGATTAACCAATAAGAAGAAAAAAAGATTATAAAGAAGAACATTAAGATTAACGCATTTTACTAAAAGAGTTATGAGTTTACATGTGGATGGATGGAGAGGGAGAGGGAGACAAAAGAAAAGATGGATGGATTGTGTGAGGAGTGATATGAAAGAAAAGGAAGTTAGTAATAGTATGACGAGTGACAGGGCAGAATGGAAGAAAAAGACGTGTCGCGCCGACCCCAAATAACACGGGACAAGGGCAGGAAGATGATGATGAGTAAAGAAAAGATTAATAATCCGCGATCAACATAATCAAACTCATACACACGTTTTAGAAAATGATGGGATCGGCAAATGCTATCAAAATGCAATGTGGTCAATGCAAAAAAAAAATTGTGCGTATGGGTGTGATATCCACCATGTACCGGTTTCTCCTTCTGCGAAGCAGTAATGCTAGCAAAAGAGGCGGCCGATCGCGTGAGGCAACGGCAACGGTCCTCACGCCCCAACCGCCGCCGGGATTCCGATCCCGATTTCCGGTCACCGTAGGCGCGGGCTTGCGGACGGCGGGCAATGGGTGGCCCGCCGTCCGACCGTCCGGTAACCGTCCGGACCGAGCCCAAGTCGTCGACGGCGCGTATTGTTCCGCGTGCGCCTCAGGAAGATGTCAGCAAATCGTAGGGGCCCAGCAGGGTCGAAGCCTACTGGGGCCATGGGTAGTGTGAAAACGAAACCGTGGCCCTGGGACGAAGGCAACGAAGGAACAGGAGTGGGTTTTTAGTCCGCCCAAGAGCGGGATTTGTCATAAGATGATTTTCCCACCTACAAAAAAAAAAAACCATGTACCGGTTTTTTTTAGTTTAATGACAAATCTCACTCTTGGGTGGAGCGCGAGATAGTGTCAGACATTTACTGACTAAAAACCCACTCCTGTTCCTTTTTGCCTTTGTCCCAGGGCCTTGGGTTTTACTTTCACGCTACCCGTGGATAGTAACAGGATCTTGTTTTTATCATTTTTTTGGTACGGAACCCTAAGAACGTTCATATATAGAACCAGTTTTGGAATTCACTTTTGGAACAGGCTCGTCTGTTCCAAAAGTGAATTTGTCAAACAAAGTACAATCACAAACACAAATTAGTTAATAAAAATTCAATTCATCACGACTAGCCTTTGAGTCATCTAAAAATTCACGTATCACAGATTCATAGGCGGATGCCGAGCGTAAAGAGATGTCGCAGCAAATCGTATTTTCCTTTCAACCCTGTTTCGGTTGCGACTCGTAGATAAAAATTGATGTTTGTACAGCTGTTGTTTCTTTGAAGGAAAAATTGTTTTTTTTTTATTGTTGACTCTGACAGCTTTGACTATTTTCAACCAACTTCAAAATGAGGAGGATGTTCTAAATTCGATTTTTTTTTTTAAATGTCTTTGTCAATTATTTACCGATGTTGATTTTTTAGCAAGTATATTTTCCCGAAATGGTCTCGTTTATTTTTAATAAAAAAAATAATTTTGATGATGGAAAAAAAACATAATTCCATCAAAATATCACTGACGTCCATATACAAAAAAAAAAAACATAAAATTGCATTTAATTTTGAAAATCTGTGTCTAAACATGAAGTAACAAAAATCAAAAACATTGACTCCCGAAATTACAGTTATTTCACATTTTTTTCAAAATTTGATTTTCGCGGTTTATCCTAGCGCTTTCACCTTATTTACTAATGTTAACTAATAATAATAATAATTTGTTTCGCTCCAAAAGTACAATCTTAATCAGTATACAATTATGAACATACAATTCGCTGATTGGTTGTACAGTAGCACACAGTAGATGATCTACTTACTAACTCTCAAACTAAGTCAAGGTTGTATTTTAGGAGTCACTGGTTCTTCGGAAGGAGGTCTTACATTTACACAACCTTGTAGGTAAAATGATGGATTTCAAATTTTTCTACTTTTCTTTTAACTGTAATAATGACAACTTAAATGCGTTAATACAAAGCGTTTAACCTAGTTTGCAGTACATGTTACGAAGACGAGGACACATATCATATTTTAATGAAATGTGTCCAAAATCAATCGCTCAGAACACAAATTAATTTAATATTAATTTATCAAATCCTGTTTCAGATAAAATAATCCCTGTCATTAATATGGTTAAATTCGCTCTGAAAAACTGATCCAAAACCTAACTGTAATTTTTCATTTTATTATTTAACTATTATATTTCTATACCAACAGAGTGACATATTTGCACTAGCGAAAAAACTCTTTAAATAAAGATTTAAAAAAATCCTTGGGATCTCCAAGGTCAAGAACACTTACTTATATCTTAACAACTTTAACTTTTCAAGACTCCTACAATAATTATAATGCTAAAAAACACTGAGTTAAATTAAATAAATACAGCCAGTCTTTTTAGTCGGAAGTTTACTCGACATAATAAATGCAAAGTGCATGAATTAGTATTTAATAAAGAAGCGCGGATATTGCATAGACTAGAGCTCTGAGTTCTCTAGTAGAAAAGTATTTTGTACTTCAAAAAGTTCAATTCAAAGCGATTTAGAACAAACTGTGCTGTAGTAGGTTTTATTGAATGGTATTCTTTAAGGCCCAACTCACACTGGCACAGAGTCAACGAGTCGCATAGCGTTGCATCGCGTCGCATCGCGTCGCATCCAGTTTTCCAACTACAACGCGTGGAGACGCGTGTGGTCGCGTGACATCACTTGCATTGGCGCGTTGGGACTTTTGAATATCCATGATTGGAGCTCATATTCGACAGCTGACGCGTCACTGCGTGTAAAGAACGCGCAGCGATGCAGGAAACCACCTGACTCTAACCAAGTTTAATCGCGCGAAGAAGTGCGTCGACGCGCGCAATACCTTAATCAAGGAAAAATAGAGATGAATATGCTACAGGCGAAAAACTGTGCGCCACTGTGAGTTGAAACTATTTGGCGATTCAGCACAGAATTTGTCTACCCATTTTTTCAACTTTCGAGGTAAAAATTAACTTAAAGTCTACGATGTGACTGCGTCTTGAAAAAACTTGATTTATTTTGTTATTTTATTAATTAAATAATTACTTGTACAGTCTAAATGACCTAAACCAAAAAATGTTAATTTCACTGTTCTTTTTAAGTTCAGTGTAACATCAATATTTTGTTTTCTACTTCAAAAATTTTAGTTAATTCAACTATGAGTTATGACGGTCTCCAAACTTTTATTATTACGAATCGTCGGTAGGCCGCATGTGTTGTCCGGAGACACAAGTTTTATACACAATATATATCATCCGGAACTCCCTTTTAACGACGTTGCTAGCGAATGTCCCTGGTAGTCTATAGTGATGTGCTTGCTTAGTGACACCTGTACTTTTGTACTATTGATTTATCTTCTTAGGAATATGACCTTTATGTTGCTTAGAGGCGAGGAGTACGAGTTATTTTTACATTTAAGTGATTGGGTCACGTCGGGGTCACCAGTTTAGAGGTAGGCGGAACAGAGTGTAAAGTCCCGCAAACCTCGGTTGAAAAGGGAGGATCCTCCGACCAGACGGGTGTTATGTCTGGTGGGCAACTGCCTGATTGATGATTTTGGGCTGTTCTATATGTTCTAATTGCGGAGAGAACTTTAATTGCGCGATGCAGGATTAGTTCTTATGTGACGCCATAGATGTCGCTACAAAATATTGGTTAAGAGCTTGGAGCATCATAAACGTGTGGATCGCGTTAACGTAAAACAAACTCGTAATAGGCACTCTGAAGCTTTTTATCATGAGGTGTGATTGTACAATGGTAAAGTGACATAAAATATAAGATAGAGTAGTAGAAAAGAATGAAATATAAGAATATTTCGTTATTTTGACCTTGAATCTCCTACATATTGGACCAATAATTATAATCAAGTGATGATCGCAGGAACCTGCTAGATACGAGAAGCTCAGCAAAAAAAGCATGAAAAAGCAGTTATAATCATGCGCCTAAACAATATTTTCATATTAAAAGATTGCCAATATGAGAAAAAAAACTCAATTTCTCATTAACGAGTAATGTTATGAGGTAACATCAAATATATTCATAGCATATTACCTAATTTGTCACAAAGTTCGTCGATATTTTGTAATAACACGCATCACTTACATACAAGCCACAGAAATAAGCGTAACGTGGCAATAAGCTCAAAATTCCAATAATTCACGAGTTCAATTCTGTTACAATATTAAACCTGTTACAAGGTATATGCGTGGAATTAAGGTTTGTAGGCCAAACTCCGTTTAAATCGAATTTTCTACTTCGGAATCCCGAAAAAATTGATGTCAAATATTTTCACAACCGATTTTTAGGTTATTAAAAACCAACTTAATTAGAATTGGTATCGTGACATTTTAGTAACGTATGTAAATTCAAATTTAGAACTTATTGGTAACCATCATATCCCTAACCTTTTTCAACTAGCCTTGGGTCGGCTTCCGGTCCAACCTTATGCGGCTGAATAACCGTGTTTTATATGGACCGACTGCCTATCAGACCTCCACCACCTACTTACTGGGCAACGTGATACTACTTGTATATGCACTGGGTGTCAGTAATGTCCTAGATAAACTTATGATAAGTACATAATTATGAAATGATAAATTCAAAAAATAGAAAAATTCTCGTTTCTAAACTCGAGGCCACCCGACACACATGCATAAGGTTCTCTTAACAACTAGGCCATCACGACAATTTTTTGGTGACCATTATCGCTAATACAATACACAACACACAAAAGCCCGTTGTGTCCCACTGCAGGGCAAAGGCCTCCCTTCCGTTATTCTATTCTTTTCTGTCCTTAGCTACTTCTGGCCAATCCTTAAGGTAGGAGTCCAAATCGTCACGCCATCTCCTTTTGGGCCTACCGTATCGCCGGCTCCTGCTGTTCGGAATCCAGTCAGTGGTTGCCTTCGCCCAATTTTGTTGCGACATGTGTTGTTGTTGTTGAATACAATAATCTAGGCAATTTGTCTACATAGGTCCAATGGCCAATGAGTAATGAATCGTTTTCGATACCTCTAATTTTACTAATGAATTCTGGTGGCCAATTTCAGTCAAACTATGACTTGCTTGTTTGTTGCTCAAAATAAACCCGTTTTATGTAATCTTTGGAAATCTTATTCAACAGCTAAGCATATAATGATTTTAGGCTGACGGGTTGTTCGAAAGAACGTACAGAGCAACTGAAGGAACATGGGTGAGATACTCCTACCCAGAACGGGACAAGATATTTGACGAGAAAAATAATAAACAAAATTATAGTTAAAATAAAGTGGAACTTCTTGGATGAGAAAAAAATTACTGGAAAAGCGATTTTAAAATCACTTTGCAGTCATCGACGATCAAAGACTATTTATAAAAGATAAAACAAATGATAAATACTACCTCTGCTCGAAATTCTGGTTAATGCCTTAGAAAAAGAGAAAATAAAACCGGGCAAGTACGAGTCGGACTCGCGCTCTGAGGGTTCCGTACAAATTTACCTATGAAAACAGTTCATTTCCCGAATTGAGTTACGAAGATTTTTCCGAATCGCAAAAAAGATTTTTTTTTTGTGACGTAACTACAAAATTTACAGTTTTCAGATTTTTCCCATGTACCTATATAGTGCTATGAAACCTAGCTTCATGCCCAATTTCAGGATTCTAGGTCAACGGGAAGTACCTTATGAAATTTGATTCCTTTGAGAGTGTCGAAATATACGCTTTTTGCGACATAAACGGCCGTATCTTTTTTTTCGTTAATCCAGAAGTTTGATTTTGCACAGCCTCAAGGGACCGCAGACTTGAGTATATTGTTTTAATTTCAACTCGATACCTCCACGCAATCCCGAGATAAAGGGTCTTGACAGACATATAGACAGACAGACAGATGGACAACAAAGTGATCCTGGGGGTTCCGTTTTTTCCTTTTGAGGTACGGAACCCTAAAAAGAAGATCCTAGTAGTAGTTTTGGGACGACCGATTCCACCATCGGCATGCATGCAGACGTGGAGCTCAACTCAATTTTAGGGAGCTCAACACTTCGTAATTTCCTTTTATCGACAGCAAACCCATTGATATTCTGTTGCCGAACTAAATGTTATCGAAAATACTTCGATAGCATTTTGAAACAATTTTAATATTCACTGCAATTGTATATTGGGACAGAAACCAATTAACTGTTTGTTTTCAATAACAAATACTCACCGTGCACTGAATTTTATTTTTTCACGTCTATTATTTTGGCTATAACAACAGTAACAGTACCTATCATTGCTATTTTATTGACGAGAGTACTCGTATTTTAAAATCAGTAAATTTGTAAACAAAACTTTAACCATGTATATTATGTAATACTAGCTTTTGCCTGCGGCTTCAACTGCGTACATAAAATATAGCCTATGTCACTCAGGAATAAAGCAGTTTATATCGGTGAAAAAATTTTAGCTATCGGGCCAGTACCTACTTCCAGAGATTACCTCCTACAAACAAAAAAACAAACTATACCTCTTTATAATATTCGTGTACATTTATTTTTAACGTGGTTTTCGATGTGTTGATTTCCTTGTTGAGCCAGTTCTTGAACTGATTCAGGGCCAAATTTGGTCTCATTTAGACGTATAGGTCCTCCGTACCAACGAGTCCATACTTCGAGAACTCGGCATCAAGCAGCGTTTATCATCTTTTGTACAGTCTCGTATTCTCACCTTTTTTGGTCACGTATGCCGCCGAGGGGAATTGGCTATTGAGTGACTTGTGATCCAGGGAAAGGTTGAGGGTACCAGGCCACGAGGAAGATCGCCTATGAGGTGGACTGACCAGATTAAAGCGGCAGTAAATGGCTCATCATCACTGCACGAATGCACGAAGAAGGCAGCCATCAGAGAGGAGTGGCGGCGTGTTGTGAAGCTTGCCACCAACACCTGAAGTGATGACCACGATCACTCTGTTAATAGTTATCACCTTACTTCCCACTATGGGACGAGGCTCGTGGCCGGCGTGCCACCTCTCTCCGAAAAAAACTTTGATGCTTGGTCTAGCCAGATGCAAACCGATGAATACGCATTATTGGTGGCAGTGGTTGATTGATAAGCTCGCTGCGCTGTGGGTCACGGCTTCGATTCTCGAACGGAACAAATATTTGTATGGCCTACAGATAGATATTCCGGGTCTGGGCGTCTTATGTATGTGAGTTTACACGTTTACGAACGTACCCACAATACAGGAGTAATTCCTTGTGTGTGGTAAGGTTAAAGAAGAGATAAAGAGGACCAAGGGCTGGCTTTTACTTTGGGCAAAGGATAATCATTGCCATTCAGCGTGGCAATGCCGCCAGTCTTTTGGGTACATTACCAGTCGATAGCGATGCGGAGGAGTTTTTCGACGCCGTACTTTATATTGCTTTTTATTACTTTAGGGCTTTTATTTTTATTTTGTAAGTTAGTTTTAATTAGGTTAAGTTAAGCATATTAATGTATTAGTTAGAAGAAATTTAATTAAAATAACTTAATCTTAACAAATGAAATAGATAATTAAAAAGAAGAGAAGAATGAAAAGAAAGAATATGTTTCACGATAGAACGAGCAAGCCCAAAAGATTTGATGATTCTTTTTTGAAGTATGTGTCCAGTGATAAGCCACCTGTGTCCTTCAATTCCCCTTTGTGTTTCTGGTCCACGGTAACTGTTTCGAAAATTTCCACGACCCTAGCGGGCATCGGCTCTACGCTTTTGCTGTCATCTTTTTGAGGTGGGCGTGGAACACTACGCACCGTGGATGACTCAGGCTCGATCCTCACTGGACAGCCAGACGGTGAGCTACGTACTGTTCGGGGTCCGCAAGCTTTTTCCAGCGCCCAGAGCGTAAAGATTTGATAGTTTATAAACCTGTTTGATGGTTTGGCCTTTTGGTAGTGGCACGTGAACCCAGGTAGAGTTTTCCACCCTTTGGTTGTCTTCTTAATAAATGTAGAGAAAAAGCGTTTAGTACGACTAGTCCGCATACCAACTAAACAGTACCCTACAGTACAATATCTACATCTGGCTCACAGCAGAGCGGTCTATCCTGTATTCTAGAGTCTTCATTTCCTCTTACTACCCGCATATTAGAGCTTTTCAAAGCTTTTATTAACCCAATGAACATTCCACACGTAGAGTAGTCATAAAAGTGACGTTCAACATGATGAAACTTCCTAATTCATTTTAAATGTTTTAACTAGAATATCAGAACGCTGCTATTTAAACAAGGTCCAGTTTACAAGTGTCATTACTAGCAAGAAGAGCACTCAGTTACCTACACAACGATTTTGGTAACCATTTTACAAAAGTACTTTCCGAAATTTTTTTGCTCTCGTATGTCTTGGGGGTAAAGTTCAAAGTCGAATGGCAAGAATTTAAGTGGTATGCAAAATAGGAATTTGCAGTTTTTTAAATTCAGAAAATTCCTGTGACTCCCGTCTGGCGGGCGCATCAGTGTGAAAAATGCATGAGTCAGTGCGCTCGGAGCCAGTTGGGGGGAAAGCGAAGGCAGGCCTCATAAACTTTACATACCAAACCGTAGGTGAAATATTCTTCGGTACGAATTGTAACATATTTGCTTTAATTTTTATCTCGACGTCTAAGCTTTATGTATTGAGTTCTCTTCATCGGTTTGTTGGTACCATTTGTAGCATAGCATAATCAGCTTTATAATGTTGGCATTACTGGGACTCAGGCCTCCTGTATATGAGAAGGGATGGGACGTACCTAATTCATGATACCGGCTCAGTGCACGTCACATGACTTAGAATTTTTATTTCAAGGACTTGTTGGTTAGGTCACGATATTTTCTTTTTACCATTTTAAGTGCAGTAGTGACGAAAAAAATACACAAATTATAACTTCGGCTTTTTCTTTTTTTAGGTGGAAAAGTCATCCAATGACATCTCACGCTCTTCAGTGGAGCGAAAGGGTGTATCACACTTTTACAAACTAAAAACTTACTCCTGTTCCTTCTTTGCCTTTCATACCAGGGTCGAGTTTTCCTTTTAGAAGCGAACCCATGGCCCCAGCAGGCATCGACCTTGCCGGGCCCCTACGTTTTGCTGACATCTCCTTGAGGCGCGCGTGGAACACTACGCGTCGACGACGACTTGGGGTTGGTCTGGACGGTCGGACGGCGAGCTATCCATTGCTCGCTGACCGCAAGCCCGCGCCTACGGTGGCTGCCGGCAGCTGGGGCGTGAGGGCCGCTCCCTCGCGCGTACACGTGCGGCCTCCTCTTTTTGCTAACATTACTGCTTCGCACTCTTCCTCGCTTCGGACAATAACGCCGGCCTGGGTCTGAACCCGCGCTTCGTCGCGGGTTCAGACCCAGGCCGGCGTGAGATAATGGTCAAGCGTGAGTCTGTCAATAATTAAAAAAAACGTCGCCGTTACCACTGGGCCACCAATGGCTATTCTGACGTTTTCCTTAATTCCTTTTTGTTTCATCATCTAACATCATAGGTAGATTTAAATTACGATCGTTACACAAACAAAATTACTTTAAAAGAGATCAGAATTTTTCATCGAGCCTTTTTTATTCGAAGTCTTTTGAGAAATTGGATCCTTTGCGAAACGGTTTTCCTTATTATTCCTTACTACCAAAAATAAAATGTTGAAATATCGTATACCTCAAATGAAAATTCCTATCAACAAAATGACTGAAACCGAAAAGTAATTCATCACAGAAACGCCCCAAAAATTATCACGAAAAGGCGCGAACGGAGGAAACTAACAGTGCATTTATCTTCACTGTAACTATATTAAATAATGGCCTCATATAAGTCAACGTCACGCTGAAGTTTCCTCTAACACAATAACAAAAGGCTTCGAAATAACACCAATTATGTAAATACCTTTATGCCGATCACAAAGGATTTTTCCGTAGAAAAAATGTTGATGTTAATTTTCGTGCACGCGGCAAAAGTAATCAATCATGGATATGTATAGGATGATTTATTACTTGTAACGGCTGTAGTATTTTAGTAACAACTCTTTTCTTCAATAGTTCTTATGTTTAGGCGTTATTCTGACGTTTCTTGGCAATGTGATATATTTTGTATGCCAGGATAATTTATTTAAAATAATCTTTTCACGCATCAATAATATTTTTCAGATCGTTTGTTTCTTACTTAGTTACTTACCCGGTGACTTGCTGTGGTCTGGCGCTAAATTATTTAAATAACCGAATGAGAAATAGTTTGTGGCAATATTAAAAAAAAAAACAAAATGGCGATATTAGTTCTGATTTTGATCACACCTTTTTATTTTTTTATTTTTTGTAATTTTAAATTTCGAATATGCTAAACAGTTCAAAAATTCTGGGACAGTGACACGGGGTTGCTGCAGACCAACAGGCCTAGCCAAGCTACGACCGTTTCGTTTCAAATCTCTTTCTACAATCGGTAACGCCTACTATTTGATTGTTCCGACCAAGTGACTTAATGTTAAGATGACGTCATTCCCATACATTTGAAGTTTTCTACTAGCGTTAACAATTGTAGATTATCAACTTGGACAGACTTCACCAGAACTGGAACAAAGAAGCGCGGGCTCGCAAAAGATGATTGAAGGGTAGTCGATGCCGAGCCCCTCAGCCAAGTTACAACTGTTTCGTGGCAAATTCCGTTCTCCAATCGGTAACGCCTCGGTGTCAGCAATTGTAGAAAACGATAAGTTGGTAGCTATGTTGATGATTTGTCGTTCTACATATATTATATATAACAAAGGATGTAGCGTTGAACATTGTAGAAATGATAACAATTCATTTTATCATTTTGAACGATGTGAACTTGGCTAAGAATTTTCTATTCGTTTGTTCTGAACACGTGACTTAACGTTGAGATGATGTCATTTCATACATTTGATTAGTTTTCGACTAGCGTTAACGATTGCAGATTATCAACTTGGCTAGGGGTGCTGATCTAGTATAGAACTGGCTAGCGACAAAAATCCATATCTACAAAAAAAAAGTTACACAGGTTTGGCCATATTAAAAAAAAAAGGTTGCAAAAGAGGTTGTCCGTCGCATGTTTGCTAGTAAAGTGCGAGTCACGCTATGTCGGTTACGCATAATTATGGAGAGTTCAATGTAATTACTAGTAACCGGAGTACACCTAGCTTTATAATTACATGAATAAATTGGAAACGTTATGACGAAAAGTCTGTTAGTAGTGTTCCACGCACTCCTCGAAGAGATTTCAAAAAACCATAGAGGCCCAGCAGGCCAATGTCCGCTAGGGCCGCGGAGATTTTCTGAAAAGGAAACCCGTGGTTCTAGAACGCAAAGGGAAACTGAAGGTCACAGAAATGGTTTTAGTCAGTATAAGTCTGACACGCCCTCTCGCTCCGCCTTAGAGCGACAAAAGTCACTGGATGATTTCCCAAACTAAAAAAACTAAAAAGACGGAAAGTCATAAGGACAGGTTTTGTACAGAAAATATTCATCGTCACTGTTTTGAAAACCCTGAACGACTATCATAAAGACACCAACATGTTCTTGAACGAAAAATATAATAAAACTGGCTCCACGTTTTGTATTTCGGCCTATTTTGCCTTAGAAAGAGGAGGTCTGTGACCCAGCATGCAGTAAGAACAGTCGACACTAAAGAGGTGAAGTTTGTTTTTTTGTTTGTAGGAGGTAATCTCTGAAAGTACTGGTCCGATTTCTAAAATTATTTCACCGATACGCCGTTGCTTTATTCCTGAGTGATTAGTATATACACATAGCCTATATTTTATTAATACTGGTGAAACTGCGGGCAAAAGCTAGTCTAATATAAAACAATCTCGTGTCAAAGTGTTTATTATCGCACTGCTCCGAAACGTCTTGACCGATTTTTATGTCTTTTTTTGTTTATATTCTGTAGCTATTTTTTACCCTTCTGCTCCCACACCACACTTTTTTGTAATTTATATGGCAAAACAAAATTTGCTGAGTCAGCTAGTAAAAGAAAATATTCGGTTATTCTCATACGGTTCTCTCCATTGCTCGTTGGCCAATATTGCAAGTTTCTCTCGATGATCTTGATTGAGGAACCTTGATTGAACAACCATAAATACTGCAAAGAAGGATACAGGGTGTTGAATGGCTGGTTATACTGTATAAACAATTGACTCTTTTTTTTTAGGTGGGAAATCATCTAATGACATCTCTCGCCCTTGGGCGGGAGGGCGTGTCAGACTTTTACTGACTAAAACCCACTCGTTTGTTCCTTCTTTGCCTTGCGTTTCAGGGCCCCGGGGTTCATTTTCACTTAACCCATGGCCCCAGTAGGCTTCAAACTTGCTGGGCCCCTACGATTTGCTGGCATCTCCTTGAAGCGTGCGTGGAACACTGCCGGACGGCGAGCTGTGTCTGTGTGTGAATTGTGTCACAAGACACAAATTTGTAAGCTAGTTAGATTTGTGTGTAAGCTAGTCGTCGAAGTTTTTGGCTATAAGGCCATTGGCGGTCACGACAATCGGCACAATGATAGCCGAGCCCACATTCCACGTGTCGACAACCTCGTGTGCAAAGTCGAGATTTTTTATTTGTTTCTTTAAGTACATACACCAAAAAAATGAAACCGCAACAACATTATTAAGCCGCTCTTTTTCACATCGTTTCATTGAGTACCAATGAAAATATTCGCCGTATTTTATCCGTCGGCCTAATGCTTCTTATTAATCTTAGTCGTTAAGGGCCGTGTGCGTTATTTTGTTATTTATCGGATGGTCGGACGTTATTGCCACCTTCATTAATCTCTTGGATTCTTGAAGGAAATCCCGCAAAAAGCATTGTTACCCTTAATGATAAATGTTGGGTACGGACCTCCCCCCTCTCGTTGCTTTTTAGGGGATGCACACATTAAGTCGTGCGACGCGACAACAGTGAGTTTGATGGCAGTCGGTCGGTGATGAATGACTGATAGCGACCTAAATGGTAGACTCCTGTTGTTGCTGCCATTAATTAATTAATTTATGTACCCTTAGTAAATTCGTAAAAAATATTCGAAGTCATTCATCTCGTTTTAAAAAAATCACATTAATGTAAATCTATATTAAGTTATAGTTAAAAAAGTTTCACGTTAATAGAAAATTTAATTGTCTTGGTATGGTCATGTGACGAGGAGGGATGAAACGCATGTTACTAAAAGAGTTATGAGTATAATTATGCTTGTATGAAGAGGGAGAGGGAGACCAAAGAGAAGATGAATAGATTGTGTGAGGACTGATATGAAAGGAAAGGAAGTTAGCATGACGGGTGACAGGATAGAATGGAAAAAAACAACGAGATATATGTTAATAGATCAGAAAAATTACCAATTATTGTCTAACTGATTTAATAATAATCGGAATTCCAGGCAATTTAATCAAGTGCTACTGACTTCACCCGTGAATTTCATCTAAAATTATCTCCAGATTTATTGACGAGGTAAACAATGTCCTAATACATAACGGTTATCATTTCAAATCGTTCAGCCAGCGTTCGTTGGTTGAGGATAACTAATAGTAACATACAGACTAATAATAATCAGTTCCATTATACGTCAGCAAAAATACATAAAACATTGCACATAGGTAAAAAATTCGCATGGCAAAAAACGTTCAATGTGAAGCCACTCTTACACGCTGTCCCGTTCACAGCTGCGTTTTTAAGGTAACTGTAATTTATCTATGAATTGTTCGGGACAGTTTTATCTTTTTCTCAAGGTGAGTCCGACATTCAGGGGTGGTCTGTTTCTTAGCCGGACAGGAGATACGTTTTATGAGGGGGAGAAGGGGCGAAATAAAAACCCATTCCTGTGAGTACTTTGCGATACAATTTTAGTCTATTCTAGTCGTTAATACTTTCTTCGTTAGATTTCAAATTCTTTAACTTTCAGCAAGCGAGTGTTTGCCTCGTCGCTTATACCACGTACGTTTTAAATGACGCACCATAAGCCGAGTTAGGCGCCTTTTTGGCTTCGCACTGATTATAACTTTCTTTTTTCATTGTGTAATTTCAGTTTATACGATTGTGTGAGGCACCACTAAACGTTTTTCTTTTTTTCTTACATCGAAGGACTGGAACAATTTACCTGCTGTGGTCTTCCCGTTCGACTATTATTTAGGTGTTTTTTTTAGTAAATGGGCTCTTAATAAACTACTGCGCTTCACCATCAACGATTGCATCACTACTTACTATTGTGGTGGGATTGCAGTCAACCACTAGTTTAAAGCATTAAAAAAGTACAGGGCAAAAAGTAATACCTTCTAAAACAACGGCACACAGCAGAAAGACAACTAAAATTGGACCACTTAAAAATAAAGGAAGAAGTAGCGAAGATCTTTTATTTAGATTGCTGAATTTGACATTAATTGAATCTTTGTAATTAAACGACCTAGTGTCTACTAGGTCGTTTAATGAAATCCGTTATATTTAATTTATTTGTCGGTGAAGTCAATAAATAGTACGAAAGCTTGAGAACGAATGAACGGGCTAGGTGAAAAGTGACCCATGTCACTCTGACAGAATTCGGGCTGAGGTTTGCACGAACCGAGCAGATAAAGGTGCCGACCGTAGAGGTGCGGTACTCTTTCCTCTGTCGGCAGCCGTGCGAACAACGTCTAGTCTCGGCGACTGTCTCACCGCTCGTTGTGTGAAGTGAATACCTAAAGCTTGCATCATAATAAATCAGTTGTGTGATCTGGAATAGTTTGTTTATTGCTCGTTACCTAGTCATCGTCCACAAAACAGTCTCTGGGCTGAACTTCGATGGTGATCGGCATTCTGCGCCGACATATTCATTATTTAGTACGAAAGAGAACTTAATGTTTTAGGCATTTTCTACCAGTCGACCTTATGGTGGTGCAGAAACATAATTTATGTACATTAATAGTAAGCGTCATAATTTTTATTATCATCTGAATGTCATTGTGTGAAAAATTACATTACTGCTGTACTCAGTTACCGTAAAGATTCTATAGTAAACCCATCAACCTATTTTATATATCTAACTATCACACAACGCCGTCTAGTCTCAAGCTAAGCAGAGCTTGTGTTATGAGTAGGTACTAGACAACTGATAAACATACTTATATATTTTTAAATACATACATATTATAGATAAAATTACGCCCAGACACAGAAAAAACGGTCGTGCTCATCACACAAACATTTGTCCTGGGTGGGAATCGAACCCACGACCTCCGGCATATCAGTTAGAGCCACTTATAACCAATAGACCAACTTACAGGCCAGTCAATTTCAAAGTAATTTTTACTGTGAGTGTATATTATTTATCAAAAACTGTATGGTGTCAGTTATTAACACTCTTTTTTTTTAAATTTAAATGAGATAATTCTCAATAAAATTTAATGAGTTATTGTCTTTGTTTTAAAAATAGATGCCTAATTCTTCCGCAATAAGTTGAGAATTTGAACAAAGGCGTTTAAAACTCATAAAACTAATACCGAAGTTTGAAGAAGTTTTTTGTTTCTAGTCGTCGAAAACATTCGAGCTGAATAGCAAAATTTTCCTCTTTTCTTTATTCTGGAAGGAGTTAGATAACATGATTTATTTCTTTTTGCAATAAATTTAATGAGAAGCAGTTTTTCCGTAGTTTTTTCATGGGTGTAGTGAAAGGGTCTGTCTTTTACTGATTAAAAACTCCCACTCCTGTTCCTTCTGTGCCTTCGTCCCAGGGCCCGGGTTTCATTTTCGCACTACCCGTAGCCCCAGTAGGTTTCGACCCTGCGGGGCCCCTACACGGTTTGCTGTCAACTTCTTGAGGCGCGCGTGGAACAATACGCGCCTTCGACGACTTGGGCTCGGTTCGGACGGTTATCGGACGGTCGGACGGCGAAGGACTGGTATGATTTTTGACTTCGGGGTACGACTTTAAAGGTGGCAGAACTGTTTGGAATGTAAGTTAATTAGGTGAATGGGTATGTCTTAGTATAAGATAATAAACAATCAATTGAACAAACATTAATTTTTGAGTCGGGATAAAGAGTTACTTACTCTTTATTACTATAAATGAAGATGCACAAGTTTTTACGATTAATTCTACGAAAATTGAATTTTGTAACATGACCATTAAATTATAAATTGACCTGATGCACGGACCTAAATTAAATATTTGTAGAATAGTGAAACTATTTTGTGATTGTGTTATCTTGAATATGGATTTTTTCCTCTGAATTCGTTTCCGTGTTTCTTATCAGGGTAGTAAGCTAGGAAACACCGGCCTCATCTAGATTAAATTGACGAAAAAAATATATTATTTAAGTCATATTTATTTTCTTTTATTGCTATTGATGAAATAACTATTTCTTAATGCTGCAATATATAACTGTTTGATCCCAAATGAATAAAATAAAAAGTGCACTCAATAACGCAAATTTTCAAAAAGATCTCATACCTACAAACTATGGGCACGCCACAATTATCGCGGTAAGTCCCCTCTTTGAGGCGTGGTTGGAAAGACCTCACGGCGTCCTCACCTTCCGCATGACGCAAGTTCTCACCGAACACGGTAAGTTCGGGAAGTTCCTGCACCGGATTCGTGCGGAAGCGACGCCCGGGTGTCGCCACTGTGTGGACCGCCCGGAGGACACGGTGGAGCACACACACGGTGGAGGTGTGCCCCGCTTGGGCAGAGCAACGCCGTGTCCTCGTGGGGGCGATCGGCGGCGGCGATCCCTCGCGCCGGGCCTTGGTACAGGCCATGGTCCGGAGTGAGGAGGAGTGGCAGGCGGTCGCCTCCTTCTGCGAAGCAGTAATGCTAGCAAAGGAGGCGGCCGATCGCGTGAGGCAACGGTCCTCACGCCCCAACCGCTGCCGGGATTCCGATCCCGATTTCCGGCCACCGTAGGCGAGGGCTTGCGGACGGCGAGCAATGGGTGGCTCGCCGTCCGATCGTCCGGTAACCGTCCGGACCGAGCCCAAGTCGTCGACGGCGCGTATTGTTCCACGCGCGCCTCAGGGAGATGTCAGTAAATCGTAGGGGCCCAACAGGGTCGAAGCCTACTGGGGCCACGGGTAGTGTGAAAGTGAAACCCGGGGCCCTGGGATGAAGGCAAAGAAGGATCAGGAGTGGGTTTTTAGTCAGTAAAAGTCTGACACTATTTTTCGCTCCGCCCAAGAGCGAGATTTGTCATAAGATGATTATCCCACCTAAAAAAAAAATACCTACAAACTATTGATTGCTAATTATCCCCGAAATTTAATTTGATAACTAATTTAATAAATATATTTATATTATACTTCTTTCAAAATTAAACAATTTATTTCCTGAAAACTTTTAATATTCTGACAAGAGCTCTTTTCAATCATTTACCCATTCAATTATTGCATGTTCAATTATTTACCAATTTTTTTTTTTGACACAGAAAATTATTCATTAATTCATACGAAGATATCTCACGCACAATCAATGTGTCCCTGTATTCCCACACCCCAAAGTCCAAACAAAACATCCCTCAGTTTTGCCACCGTAGCATTTTTTAACAAATTCCGTCAACCGTATTAGGTTGTGTGTTCCTGATTATGGGGCTGTCCCATGGCTTCCCATGGGTATCGTAACGGTGACCAATTCCTGCCTGTGTGGTGATTACGACCAAATTCTCACATATTGGGAAAGTCCACATGGACGTCGTTCGGCTGACATGGCTTGTTATTTTTTCTGAATAAGTTGAGAGTTGCCTTAGCGGTTTTGAGAGCAAGAAAATTATTTATTTTTTATATACTTGTTTACAGACTTTGTTTGCGAGACTATTTTTATAATAACTAACAACACCTTTGAAAAACTAATAATGCCAGTTTTATTATTCGTTTTTATTAGAATTCGTGCCAAGTTTTAAGTCTGTTTACTTTATTTACTTGAAACTTAGCACAAATTCTGATCAAAATTAATGATAAAGACCCAAATATAAGAATCATACAGTCTCTAAAGCCCCCTTAATGGATTTATTGTGGGTAGTTCTAAAAACGAATAATAGCATAGCATAGTCGGCTTTATAATTTTACCACTGTTGGGACTCAGGCCTCCTTTCTAGGAGAGGGAATGGGCCGTAACCCACCACACGGGCCCAGTGCGGGTTGGTGGACGTCTCATGTCTTCGAATTTTCGGTTCTAGGACATGGGCACACAGGGCAAACTCTAAAATTATGATGTGAATGTCATTTGTTAAGAAAAAAAGCACTTTAAGTCCAAATCCTTTGCTTGGTTTGAAATCTACAATATCATTATTTTTAAACCTGTGTAGGTTCTTACGGCCTATTGGGCCAAAACACTTATCCTTAAGTTGGTTACTAGCTTGCGGTTAAATTATATGCCGGCTTTTGCAAACGGCCCTAAGAGATTATTAATTTATTTGACTGGCCTGTTCGTCTAGTGGTTAGGGGCCCTGACTGGTATGCCGAAGGTCGTGGGTTCGATTCCCATCCAGGACAAATGTTTGTGTGATGAGCACTCGATCATTTGTTCTGTGTCTGGGTGTAATTTATCTATAGTACGTATGTATTTAGAAATATATAAGTATGTTTATCAGTTGTCTAGTACTCATAACACAAGCTCTGCTTAGCTTGGGACTAGACGGCGTTGTGTGATAGTTGAGGATAATTATATTATTATATTATATTTATTAAGCACTTTATTCACATAAAGGTACAACAGGAGGCGGACTTAAATGCCTTAGGCATTTCCTACTAGTCAACAACGTTGATGCAGAAAAAAATAGTGGTAGGTGCAATAAAAGAGAAGAAAAAAGGCGAATATAAAAAAGTATACAAATGAAGCGCAGATATAATACAATTATACACAAAAATGAAGAAATAAAATACAAAATAGA
Organism: Mythimna impura; assembly: GCA_905147345.3. Classification (NCBI taxonomy): domain Eukaryota; kingdom Metazoa; phylum Arthropoda; class Insecta; order Lepidoptera; family Noctuidae; genus Mythimna; species Mythimna impura. The sequence continues at coordinate 10,680,659 of LR990357.1, read as the reverse complement.
GAAACATTAACGCTGTGATGATACTACTGTCAACATTACGAATATGCTCTCGAACTTTAATCTTCAACGTTAACCGATTTGTTGACATCCTGATCTCCTGGGCGAGCGCATTCCACAGAAAATAGATTATATTATTATTCTTCACCGTATGTCACATTAATATAATAACCTTGAATAACATAGCTATAATAGTCTTTTGAAAAAAAAATGCCTCTACACAGAAAACAAAACATAAACAATACATAAGTACTCTCAAAGCAAAACCTCGTGAAAAAAAAAACACCAAAAGAAAAATCTTTATCTCAAGCAACACACCTCAATTTCTTCCGCACTTCCTTAATTACACTCTTATGCTGTGACGAACGTTCCGCGGTCTCCTAACAATGCACTCATTAACTTAATCGTCGGCCATTTTCCCTGTGAATGAGACATTACAAATATGTAGCTCAGACTTTACGATTTTCTCGTGCATAAAACCGATTTCGTTGAATAATTTACCGTTTTTGTGTTCGTGTTGGCCTGTGTGGTAATTTTCAGCGATTTGCAGATGATGGATTTATTTTGTAGAAAACAAGGTGTAATAAAATTGTGAGAGGGAGAGGTAACGGGTTTGTGACTAAGTCACAACAGCTGGCTTTTTTTTTAATGTAGGAAATCATATAACGACTTCTCTCGCTCTGCGGTGGAGCGCGACGGCGTGTCAGACTTTCAGTGACTTCAGGGGTCAAAAGTGTAGTTGGTCAAAAGTGTTATCAATGCATAAGGGTCTAAAATGTCTGTTGTAGAAGAGGGTGAATGCCTGATTTGATTTTTAGCATATTATAATCTATAGTATTGATTTACTTAGTTGTGTACTATGAAACTTTTACTACAAAGAAATTCTAGACACTTTAGCAATGGTAGATAGCAACTGCACTTTTGACCCCTGACTGTACATTATCTTCCTGGTAACCTGGGAGAGTGGAAACGGCGAGAAATATCGTGCGGTGTTCCGCAGGGATCGGTACTAGGACCATCCTTATGGAACATCGGGTACGACTACGTGCTGTGCGGTGACCTCCCTGACGGGGTCAGCGTGATCTGCTACGCAGACGACACGCTGGTCCTGGCGTAGGGAGAGTCATACCAGGCGGCGGTCGAACTAGTGACACGCGGGGTTGCGACAGTCGTGGAGAGGATCCAGCAGTTGGGACTCGAGGTGGCACTGCACAAGTCCGAGGCCATATGCTATCACGGCCCTCGGAACTCGCCACCCCCGGGTTCTCAAATAAGGGTAGGAGGAGTTCTCATCGGGGTCGAGTCGAAGACGAAGTACCTGGGACTCGTCCTCAACAGTCGATGGAATTTCGATGAGCATTTCCGACGTCTGGCTCCCAAACTGGATCGGACTGGGGCTGCCCTCAAGCAGGTCCTGCCCAACCTAGGGGGTCCAGACGCCTCCTGCCGGAGGCTCTATGCAAGAATCGTTCGGTCCATGGCCCTTTATGGAGCGCCGGTATGGGTGCCATCGCTACGAAAGCGACCGGTGGCCAAGCTGAACGCAAGCCAGAAGGTCATGGGCATCCGGATGGTGCGGGGATACCGTACGGTTTCTCGCGAAGCGGCGAGCCTCCTTGCTGGCCTACCACGGTGGGATTTGGAGGCAACAGTCCTTGCACGCATGCACGATCTGCGTCTGCGATCTGGAAATGCAACGCTGGGGCGAAACTCCGCTGCCACGCCAAGTCGCGGCATGGCGGACAGAGTTCCGACGGGATCTCATGGTGGAATAGCGACAGCGACTGTCGCAACCCAGTGCACCCATAATTATGTCGGTAAGCCACCTCTTTGAGTTGTGGGAGGAAAGACAACACGGCATCCTTACCTTCCGCATGATGCAGGTCCTCACCGGACTTGGTAAGTTTGGGAGGTTCCTACACCGGATTCGTGTTTTTACATTAACTCCAAAACCCGCTATTATCCCTACCGCTTTTAGGAACGCAATTTACTTTTTTCTGCACTAGTGCGGAAAAGTGCGCACGCTCAGCCCCGCCACAATATATTGTATTTATCGTATCAGGCTAGGTGTTATGCGACCCCCACGAGTCACCGGTCAACCCCCGTTCAATTATTTCTTCGTAAGTGTATTGAAAAACGTCGTTTGATACACGTGGATATTTGTCACTGCCGCACTAGACTTCATAACACCCTCGCCTGTGGCTCGGGAGAAGTCCACCTCGGTCGCAATGACTTTCTCCACTTGTATCAAAATGTACTATTTACAAACAGTAATGAACAAAAAAAAATTACGTCCCTATACGGTTTTACGGTACACCTAAGTCCATGTATGTATACAGTATTTAGAGCAGCGTCACAGAATTTGACATAAGGTGCCTACGTGTTTGCGCTGTAGACCATCAAAGTTTCAAATTCAATACTTTTAACACTAGTCTGCAGGAGCCTACAGACAAGTACGTATTAAAAGTTTAACCGACTTTTTTATGTTATATTCGGAGACATAAAAACTATACCTAATAAAATTACTAACTAGTCCGTAGTCTAGTAGTAGTAGGTAGTTAGTAGTGTAGTAGTAGTGGTGAGTTTTTAAGGTAGTGTGATTACGCTCACACTACCTTAAAAATTATTACATTAAAAATATCGTTTATAAGTAGAAAATAAAATCTAAGTTCTATTCTATCAGTAACCAAAAATTCGCAATTTCTATGATTCCTCCGGCTCTGCATAAAGCGAGAGGGATTGTCAGACTTTTACTGACTAAAACCTACTGTGACTAAATCATTTTACTGAGTTTGCCATCCAGCGTGGCAATGCTGCCAGCGTTCTGGGCACTTTTCCCATTGACATCGATGTGGACGAATTGCTTGATGCCCTATGAGTTTTATTTCTACCCGTTTGTACATATTATTATTTTCAGTTTGTTTATATACTTATTAAGTATATAAACAAACTGAAAATTTATTAATTTATATTTAATATAAATTAATAAATTTTAAAAATCATTTTACTGAGTTCAGATTACTAGGAGTTACAAACTCCTATTACAGAGCAGGAATAAGAAAAAGAAAATTATCACATTAAAAAAACCGGTCAACTGCGAGTCGAGCTCGTATACCAAGAGCTAGCACATACCTACCAATGGAAGTAGTTCGGTTCCCAAATCGAGTCTCGAAGATTTTTCCGAACCACAAAAAAGTAATTATTTTGTGGTTTAACTATGCTATTGCAGAATTTCAGGATTCTAGGTCAACGGAAAGTACCGTATAGGTTTTGATTTCCTTGCGAATGTTAAAATAAGCGACTAAAAGGAGCATAAACGGCCTTATCTTTAAATTGCATTAATTTTGAAGTTTGATTTTTCCACTACTTCAAGGCGGGCCTGAATACTTATTTGATATTATTTTAAACTGAATAGCTCCACGCGTTCTTGAGAAAAAAGATCCTGATAGATAGATAATTGAATAGATAGACAATAAAGTGATTCTACAAGGGATCCGTTTTTACCAACTGAAGAACGGAACCCTATATATGACCACATCTATTTCTGCGACACTAAATACAATTTGCGTTCACATCAGCACACCACAAAATGTGTGAGCTCGGGTGATGAATAGAACCGTCTGACATAATCTCTTAATCCCCTGAACCCCATGGGTAGGGGGCGATTAAAGGTTTAGAGCAGCTATACTCAACCTGCGGCCCGCGGGTCACGTGTAGCCCGTCAAGCATTTCTGAATGACCCTGCTGCAGCCTAGCACAATATTGGTGGCATAAAACATGTATTCCGTGTCTCGGTAGCAGTTTTATTGTATGAAACTCTGCTTACTAGTTCACTCCTTGGCTATGTGTGGATCAATGATGGTCCCACTAACAAAAAGTAGAACTATGCTATATGTAAGAATTTTATCGAATCAAAATAAAAAAAAATCCATTCATGTAGAAAATATGAAATGTTGGGGCTATTTTTATTCTACTAAAGATTATTGCGGCCCATTATGATAATAGTAGAAACACTATGTGGCCCAAAGGGAAAAAAGGTTGAACACGGCTGGTTTAGAGGGATGGGCATCAGCACACATGGTGGAAGCATACAAGGTAGGGATTAATAAGGAATAAACGCGTGATGGATATGGGAGTATGTGTTATTTTTTGGATTTTATCGAAGGTTGTTTACACTGTATAGCATAAGCATAATCAGCCTTTTAATGATCCCACTACTGGGACTCAGGCCTCCTCTCTAAGAGAGGGAATAGGCCGTAATCCACCACGCGGGTCCAGTGTGGGTTGGTGAATGTCACATGTCTTCGATTTTTTTGGCTCTAGGATATGCCGGTTTCCTGAGATGTTTTCCTTCACCGTTTGGAGAGCAGCGGTGATGAAATAAATTACACAAAGTAATGCGCCTGGCTAGGTTTGAACCTGCAACTCGTAAGTCGGGGCCAGTACCACTCGGCCACACTGTTCTATTTATTTATTTATACTGTATTTAAATGGAATTACTTGTGTAAAGGTAAATGATTAAATTTTAACTCAAAAATTGAGTTTGGGTGGTTTTTTTTTTCTTAAAATTGCCGAGAGCAATGTTTAGTCTCACGATCTGTTTTTGCCCGTCTGGTGGTGTGAAATACATAAAAGTATAATATTCTGAAGACATCCACAGGAGAACCAAGGTCACCGACATAGCCCGAAGAATCGCCAAACTGAAGTGGCAGTGGGCAGGGCACATTGCTCGTAGAACGGATGATCGATGGGGCCGAAAGGTTCTAGAGTGGCGACCGCGCACCGGAAGGCGCAGCGTCGGAAGGCCTCCCACAAGGTGGACTGACGACCTGGTGAGAGTCGCGGGAGTGCGGTGGATGCGAGACGCACAGGATCGGTCGTTGTGGAGACGCTTGGGGGAGGTCTATGTCCAGCAGTGGACGTCTTTCGGCTGAAATGATGATGATGATGATAATATTCTGACTATGTTGAACTAGTTTCTACCAGCGATTTCGCCCGCGTGAAAGAGGACGGTGTCTCGTGAATGTTTACATGTTTAGACGTTTGCGGAACCGGGTGTAAAGTCCCACACATTTCTGTTAAAAAAGGAGGATCTTCCGACCAGACGGTTGATTTTTCTGACTATTTATTATTTATTTTTTTTCCAAATTTCTTAATTTATATTAAAAAAAAATGTTTGCCATACAGCGAAAACCTCTTAGGGTTTATCTGTATGATGGCGAGCCGCTCTTTTAATATGTAATTGTCATGTTATAATGTAACAATAATTACCTGATTATACATTAAAATTTTGTGTAAAGAAACGTTTTGATTTATACTTATAACTTTTCAAACTTGTTTTATATAATGTTTGTAAATCTTCTGGTAGTTTATTAAGAAAGTAAGGCACTAAATATTTTGCAGGATCAAAAATCCTAATTACAGTTGATTTCGGGCTGTTATATTATGTAGACAAGCACGATCATGGAAACTATTTGTCAAAATACTGAAAAGTTAAAACAAAAGTTCGCTACGGCGCTACATTTGGCATTATGCCGTTTAACAGAACTATTAAAACATACAGCGGCGCCATGAATTTCGTGGCACTTACGCGTTTCTCTCAACATAGTGTAATGTTCAAGGTGTATGGATTATAGTTTACTACACCTGAGTCGATTGAAGTGAGTGTTCGGCACGCGTAATCTAGTGCTTAGTACATATATATCGATGTTATGTAATAGTTCCGCAGAGAAGTCTGATATCGTGATGTAGGATTTTGAATGTTAGTTCCTATCTAGTGTCATAGATGTCGGTACTCATATTTGTGAACACACCCTTGATACAGGTGTAATTCCTAGTGTGTTTTCTTAATTATCCCAAGGTTATCCCTTATAATAAATTATTTCGGGCCACTCTTATCACCTAGGGGTATAAAAATAGCTTACAACCCATACTCGACCTACCAAATATACGCAAAAAAAATCATAAAAATCGGTCAACCCGTTTCGGAGGAGTTCGACAACAAACACTGTGAAACGAGATTTTTTTAAATTAGATGATAATATACTTATAGTATCTATGGATTTAGTATGTATAATTAGTATTAGTGTAGAAATAAAGGAAATAAGCGGTACCTTTGTACCAATGTCTATTATGTATTATCTTTTTCGTTTTTTTGTGTGTACATTCATAATAAAATAAATAATAAGAGGATACAACTCTTGGATTAATCTCTTGAGTGACATCGCATCGTTTATGAGCTGCATAACTCGTACTGTTAAGAACCACACTAGCACCCAGCTGCAAGCTCAAACTCTCGTATAATAACATTATTCACTTGCTTGACAAACTGTCCCAAGTCTGAATAAAGTTTCCTTAAAGCAAACTTAACGCCCGTAAAATTCTACCAATTAACGTAATGGTGGGGAGATTGTTTTCCCTAATCTTTTTTGATGAAGAGATTCCTTTTGCTTGTTAAATTGTGATAAATTTGATAGAGATTTCTGTGGTTTGCGTTTACAGTTTTGTGTATTGAAATATTTCTTACGTTGATAAAGTATTCGAAATATAAATAAATAACACTGTCAATATAAATATTTTATGTTAATATAAATATTTTTATTTTAACCTAACCTGACCTATAGCCTGAACTTTTGAGAGACATTGCTATTGTAAAAAATGCTCACCTTACTATCTTTCGATTGAGGTACATTTCAAATCTTTGGTGTTAGTTTGTAATAAAAAATAATAATATTATAATATGATTTTCTCGTTAAATCCCGCACTTTTGAGATATGTCGCCATAGTGCAAAATTCTTACCTTATTAAGATCTTTTGATTGAAATACATTTCAAATCTGTTGGTGTTATTTTGTACCAAAAAATAATAATATTAATGTATGATTTTCTCGTTAAGCCCCGCACTTTTGAGAAACGTCGCGATAGTAAAAATTCTTTACTTACTAAGATCTTTCCATTGAGATACATTTCAAATCTGTTGGTCGATGTAAGATTAGGGGGGACGTTTTGATGCATCGTCCTTTATCTAGGACATGATTGCCTTGGAAAGTCATGGTTGTCATCTGTAGATCTCTGATCTTTGACCGTCGTTACACTCACCTACGTGATTTTCTGACGTCTGGCTGCCTAGTCAGACGTCAGAAAGTCTGACTATCAGTCTATTCAAGTAGTATCGTATTGCCCAGTAACTGGATTTTGGAGGACCGATAGGTAGTTGCTCTATGTAATATTCGGTTATTCAGCATCATCCGGTTAGAGAGAAAGCCGCCTCAAGCAAGTTGGGAAAAGGCTAGGGAAATGATTTATACACACGGAAACAGTGATAGATAAATATACATTATGAATATGAGTACAAAAGAACTTCTTTTTTATGCAGACATTTTTTCCATCAGATTTGCGAATGGAAAAATTAAAAATAAATATTGACAATAATGTGTAAAAACAGGAGAAGAAGAGAATGTGAAGTCTTAAACTAAAGTATCAAAAATACTTAGCCTTTTAAATATAAAAAAAAATATACCTATTTCGTTTTCATTCTTACTAGTTCCGTTCAAAGTTACTTTTAATCAGATTTTCAATTCGATTTTTAACCGACTTCCAAAAAAAGGAGGTTATCAATTCGGTTGTATTTTTTTTAAATGTTTGTTACCTCATAACTCCGTCGTTTATAGACCGAATTGCAATTTTTTTTTCCCCTTAAAGGATGTGCTTCCAGATTGGTCCAATTTTTTTCAAAATCTAGTTTTGATGATGGGATCCAGAAGGAATCGAGGGAACTCCTCAAATATTATAGGCAACCTTAAAGTGATTTTAGTATTTTAATCGAAGACTTAAGCATTTACAGTCAAAAAATAACATTTGATGAAGTGGAACTGCTCAAGAAGACCAGAAATGGCCAACGGAACTTCATACTCACACAGATATCACAATGAAGATAATTAAGCGACTATGACAATATAAATAAAGGAATGGTTCTGAATAGTTATGTTGAAAATGGTATCATCGAAGTGGCATGGACACGAATCACGAATGGCACCAGAACTCCGTAATTATGTCCGTAAGTACGCGCTGTCGACGACTTGAGCTCAGTCCGGAAGGTTATCGGACGGTCGGACGGCAAGCTACCCATTGCTCGCCGTCCGCAAGCCTGCGCCTACGGTGGCCGGAAACGCACGTTTGGGGCGTGAGGACCGTTGCTTAACGCGATCGGCCACCTCCTTTGCTAGCATTACTGCTTCGCGGAAGGAGGCTGCCGCCTGCCACTCCTCGCTCCGTATCATGGCCTGTACCAAGGCCCGCCGCTGATCGCCCCCTCGAGGACACGCCGTTGCTTTGCCCAGGTGGGGTACACCTCCACCGTGTGCTCCACCGTGTCTTCCGGGCGGTCCACACAATGGTGACTCCCGGGCGTTTCTTCCGCACGAATCCGGTGCAGGAACCTCCCGAACTTACCATGTCCGGTGAAGACCTGCGTCATACGGAAGGTAAGGACGCCGTGAGGTCTTTCCAGTCACGCCTCAAAGAGGGGACTTACCGCCATAATTGTAGCGTGCCCAGCACGTTTACACGTCAATTTTTTCGTCAGTTTAAACTAGATGATAGATGATCAGTTAGGAAACACCAGCCGGTGTTTCCTAACTGACTACCCTGAGAAGAAACACCAAATCTAACTCATGGGTCAGTCTCTTTTAAAGTCTATACAGCCAATATGTAATGGTTAAATCACATGAGAACCATGCAGATTAGTGTTTGAGATGGTCTTTTGAGGAAAGAACCATACAGATATGAGTAGTTCTGGCCAATCAGTGCTATTAAAAATCATTTATTTGTTTGAGTATAGCTAAAACATGAGGTGGTTAAATAAAACAATCGTTCTTTGGACTATACTATTAGAGGTGTACAAATATTACAGCCTTAACCTTTTGAGTGCGTAATTAGAGACACAATAGAAAGACAATGGCGCGTGAATGCCGGCGTTAATGCGGGAATCAACAGCTTAAAATATAACATTTTATAATTAAATAATATATTATATTCCATAATACAATTGATATTAAAAATAATTTAGACACAAAACACAAATTTGATTATACCATAATTTAATTATTTAATTACATTTTTCATTTAGATAATCTTTAATTGAATAATAGGATTTATTTATGAGATACATTCTAAATTTATTATTAAAGAAGAATAAATTATTTGCTTCTTTTATAGATTTAGGTATCTTATTATATATTCTAGGGCCCATACAACATGCACTCTTGCAAGCATTCGTAAAGCTCAACTCAGGACTGATAAGGAGCTTTGTAAAAAGACTTAAATAAATTATTATTATATTTATTAAAAAAATATATATATATTTATAGTTAACAGAAACTCCACGACAGATCTGAAGTTTCTGGAATATCTGTCTTAAAGGAAAGAAATTATTATTTTTTTGTAAAGGGTTTAATTAGTATTTACCCTCTGTTTGCCGCCTCCAATTAATATTTCTACCCTTTTTTAAATTGAAAAAGTTTTTTAACTCAAATTTTTCAAACCTTTCAGGAAGTTTGTGCCAATTTTAAATAAATCGATCGTGTCGAATATCATAAGAAGCATCCGTAACTTTCTCCATCTGAGTAATTTTGCTGACTTCGATAAAATTTGTTCTTTTCTATTAAAAAAGTTTTTTTTCTACTAACCGAGTAATTGGTGGAAGAAAATTTTCTTTCAAGACCAGATTCCTTAATGTAAAATTAAAACTTACTTGCACTGAAGCTCGCCCATTTTGTTCTTATCGTTAATTACCTAACACCAACTTTGAAATTGAGCAGTGGTGGCCCAGTGGTAATGGTCCCGACTTACGAGTTGTAGGTCGCGGGTTCAAACCCAGTCAGGCGCATTATTACTTTGTGTAATTTATTTCATCACCACTGCTTTCAAAACGGTGAAGGAAAACATCGTGAGGAAACCGGCATGTTCTAGAACCAAAAATTCGAAGACTTGTGACATTCACCAACCCGCACTGGGCCCGGGTGGTCGATTACGGCCCATTCCCTTTTCTAGAGAGGAGGCCTGAATCCCAACAGTGGGAACATTACTAGACTGACTATGCTATGCTATGCTAACTTTGAAATTTCCTTTATTCTGTATACAAGCTAATAGAAGAAAATATTAAAACTAGCTTCTGCCAGCGGCTTCGGCGGTGTGAAAGCTGATATTTTGACCATATTTTCGTTGCAAATTTGAAATTTCTAAGTAACATTTTTTTTTAAATAAGTGATGCTTATAATATGATAAAAGTTATTTTGAATATAAAATTCTTAATTTTTATATTCATAATAACTTTTATCATATTATATGCATCACTTTTATAATTCTATAAAATAAATATTCGACAAAAAGTCCCATGTGAATAATATAATATTTCGTTGAAATGCGCCTCGATTTATGAGAATCTCAAGTGTTAGTTAACAATATATAATTATGTTTGCTAAAATATATAAAATTATGTAGGTGCGCTATTGGTGTAAAATTAATAATAAAACAATATGATTTATTGTTAATTTTACACCAGTACAATTATATATATTTTTTTTTTATTCAAAAGGTTTTTAAAAGAGAAACATAGGGAGACCACAAAAACGATGAGTGGTAACATAAAATCGGTGGCGGGGAAAAACTGACAGAGAGAAATGGAAGAAATTGGAGGAGGCCTATACCCCAACCAGGGGTTTCTATAAAAATAACTAGTGGGGAAAATAATTATTACTTACAAACTAGAATTAACATTAGAAATAAGTACTTACTAACACTAAACTAAGAAAGAATATAATGTAAATGTTAAGTTTTACAGGAAATAAAAAGGCTTTATTATTATTTTTTCATTATAACCAAAAGAATAAAAAAGTTTTTTTTTCAGGAAGTAGTTTTTATCGTTATTCTCAAAACGTATAATTTTATTTTTTGATGACTTATGAGATTTTAAATTTGTAATTATCAATCGAAGAATTTGTAATTGAAACAAAAAATATTTTATGTCCTATTCCTGAATTTGGTCTCCTCTTTTACCAAATTATGTGTGTAAAAATAGGAATTTTATAGTTTAATTTAAAAATATGAAAAGCTATTTTTGTTGCTAGATTTCAGTAAGGTTTTAACTGTAACCACTTTGAGACCGAAGAGAGAACTAAAAGGTTTTCAATTAAATGCATTCGACCTTTCAACGTCGGCTAAACAAATTGTACTAAGCGGAGAAGCAAGAGTGTTTTATTTTATCCGGGATAACGAATGATTCTGCTGCTTGTAAAGGAACAGTAATTAAATTCTAGCTGTTTGAAATCATTGATATTTTTTTCACTATTTGTTTTAATCATTCTTTTAACATCTAGGGAAGTCAACTACTTTTTTCGTTTACATTATATATCCGAATTACCTATGGACATAGAACTCTTGACATGATCAGCCCTGTTTTCTACGCATCCAGCTTATTCCTACGTGCTTCATCATCATCATATGTTCGGTTGTCCGACAAAGCCCGAGCGACGATCGACGAGCAGCGGTCGTGGACGGCGTGAATCAATCCACGCGCTGTTCAAAAAGATATCAGCAAAACCGCAAGACCGAAGCCTATTGGGGCCATGGGTTGTCCAAATGGGAACCCAGTGGTCCTGAACGCAAGGCAAAAAAGAAATACAGGAATGGGTTGTAGTCAGTAAAAGTCTTCCCCTCCACCGTTGCGTTGCTTGAGAAGTCAGTGGATGATTTCTAACCTAAAAAACAAAAAAATCATATTCAGTCTCATCATCCTCATTTTGGCTTTTATTATGTTGCATTTCATTTGTCATAGTAAGAACGAAAACTTATTAAGATTCGATGCTAGTAGTAATAGTCTAAGTAGTTTATTACAAATGCAGGCTAATATTAATAAAGTGTGTTAATCCTTTACGCTCAAACGGCTGAACGGATTTGGATGTCATCATCATCATCATCATCATTTCAGCCGAAAGACGTCCACTGTTGGACATAGGCCTCCCCCAAGCGTCTCCACAACGACCGATCCTGTGCGCCTCGCATCCACCGCATTCCCGCGACTCTCACCAGGTCATCGGTCCACCTTGTGGGAGGCCTTGGATTTGGATGTACATGTCCTAAAATAGTACAAAAGATCCTTTTTATACTGAGAATATGTTTCCTTGGGGTAATTTTCAAATTTAAAACGAGTATAGCTGCTAGCAGAAACTAGTTACAAATGCAAATTCCTTTGGTGCGACAATATGTAATGTAGCTTGCGAAAAATGTAATAACAATTACGGTCACATCAGGCAGATTATTGATCATAACAGCCAATGCATGTTAATCATGCATTAGTTAGACATCGAGTATGCTACCTGTTGCATCTTCAAGCAATTCCAGATATCCAAGTTAACTAGCTATAGCAGTAACCTTAAGCTCATAAGATAGTTATACGCAATGTAACTCATTCCTCATAAACAACATAGGCTCATATAACAAGTTTCTTATTTTATTTACAGCACTTAGTGAGGTAAAGTTCAAAACCACATCAAACGTATACTTATCAAAAAAGCTTCGTACGTAGTCTTTAATAATTAAAGACTACGTTGAAGACAACAAATTTGTTTGGCAATGATTCATTCTTCACTTGTATCTTCAGTTTATACTCTTATTATGTAACTTGAATAACATCACTCTTGTTAACTTAATAGTGACTCTTCTGTACATGCTCTCCATTCAGAATTATTACTGTTAAAATATCATAAAACTGTTTATTTGTTTTTGTTTTTCCATAAGGTACACTTACTATGTATTGTTTCTGCATCACCGTAATGTTGACTAAAAAAAATAACAATAAAAAAACACATAACAATAAAAAGTGGACATATTGCAAAATACCAATTGCAATATGTCCACTTTTGTAGCAAGTGCTATGAAAATGTGATACCTATTTTCAAACGACACGTTTAACTTAAACCTCTTCCTAAAGAATTTAAACTTTTCAAAGCGGCGCAGGTCAGACTGAACAAAGCTGTCTATCCTCCCCTAAGTTACATACCTGCGCTTACCTCAGATTGAGTCACCTCACGAAGTATTCCTTTGGTAAATATTCCGGAATCCTCACCCTAACTAAAGGGCTTATTAATTCCGAGGAATTCTGATGTCCTTACTTTGAGTAGACAGGTAGGACCGAGGTCACATAAAGGGCCATCCATTTTCATTGAGAGCTCTCTGCCTGTTAGCATAAATAATTACGTCAACAGATGTAGACGTACTTGTAATTGTTGAGAATTAAGAAAGTAAATGAAGGTTGTCAAGGTTTAAATTTAAATTGGGATGTTTGACGTGGAAGGAGACATTTCTTTAAGGGTATGTGTAGGAATTAGTGGAAATTTGAGCGGAAAATACTTTACTTTATACTTTCTTTCACGTCAAATGCAGATAAATTCCCTGTTTTATTTGGCGCTCTTAATTACTAAAATACCACAATATATTAACAAAAAGACAAAATAATCTTTTTTTGACTGCTTTTTAAAAACTATTCACAAACGCTATGTGTATTATGTTCATATTAGTTTTGAAGCATAAAAATGCAATTTTCTCAAGGTTTTAAGTACTTTTGAAAAGTAAAACATTATTGTATCATACATTAATTTCGTATATCAACACAATCCTCTACCTGTACATAAATTATTCCAAGAAAAAATCTTCCTATCTATTTTTTTCCACTACTTACGTTACCTATAAATTTTCCCCTTTTTAAGCTCATTTTGCACGAAACCACACTACTTTTTGATACAAAACTCTCGTTATAGCGATCGCCAATTAACGGACACAAAACCATTTAAAGTACATAGGATCATTATTGGTTTCAGGTTGACCTGACGCGATTTATTTATAGCCCATTTACGATAATGGTCTGAGAGATAGTGTTCGAGATAGAACCTCATTTGTTTTTGGCAATACAAATTTTGTGAATTTGTTTTCGTTTGAGGATAGATGAAGGTGAAGGATTTAATGAAGAGAGAAGAACGTTTGAACTCATTTTTTTAGGGTTCCGTACCTCAAAAGGAAAAACGGAGCTCTTATGGGATCACTTTGTTGTCCGTCTGTCTGTCTGTCAAGACCATTTATCTAGGGAACGCGTGGAGGTATCGAGTTGAAATTAAAACCATAAACTCACATAAAAAAATCAAACTTCTAAATCGCAAAAAACGTGTATTTCGACACTCACAAGGGAATCAAAATTCATAGGGTACTTCCCGTTGACCTAGAATCTTGAAATTTGGCTTAAAGCAAGGTCTCATAGCACAAGTAAAGGTTTAAATCAGAAAAAAGTAAATTTGTTGTTGTCACAAAAAAAAAAAAATTTTTCTATTCGGAAAAATCTTCGTAACTCAATTCGGGAATTGATCTGTTTTCATAGGTAAGTTTGTACGGAACCCTCAGTGCACGAGTCCGACTCGCACTTGCCTGGTTTTTTATTATTATTGATAGGCTCGTGTTTGACCACTATCTCACCTAGTATTAAGCGATGATGTGGTCTGCGATGGAACACGATTGATTTTGCAAGCCAGCCTTCAATATCAAGGGCTGTGGACATGTTTAAAAGAGTTATAGTGGCCATGGAACGCAAAGGGCAACTGAAGGAACATACGTGGGTTTTAGACAGTAAAAGTGGCTCGTCCTGTCGCTCCACTCAGTGTGAGAGAAGTAATTTGATGATTTATCACATCAAATAGAAAGGTTTAAATATAAGCATTTTGTAGGTATCTAATTACGAAAATTAGGTAAGGCTAAAAGTTTCCGAATGCACAAATCGGTAATATTCGAATTAATAAAATACTAGTTGTAAACATGCTGTATTCAAAAGAGCATTAAGAACAAATAAATAATAATATAATAATAATACTATTATACAACTATCACACAACGCCGTCTGGTCCCAAGCTAAGCAGAACAACAAAAAAACGACACAAGTTGGCCACCACCGTCACTAAGTACAACACAGGTCACGGCAGGTCATAGCGGTTATTATGCGCCAGCGTACAGCTGCGGTGCGAGGGCAAAACAACTCCTCAGTCGCCCGGATGACCCGGTGGCCATGTATTTGTGCGGACAACCAGGTAACATAACAAGCTTATAACTTAGTGATTTTTCATGATACAGTAATGAAATTTTATACTTAGATTCTTAACATAAAAATACTAGACACGTGTTTCGCGTTTCGTATATACTAAAACAAATATTGTATAAAACTGTTTTAATAGATCTTTTTATTTTCTCGTAACCGAGCTCCATGACTATAAGGGTGTAGTTAAATTGGAATTTAACTTCGATATCATGTGCTGTTCAGTATTAACAATCAATTTCCTGTGTTATGGCTCGGTTCCCTCTTTGATGTTGACCGGTAAAAATTGATATCCTGACCCATCGTCTTATGGGGAAATTGGTTTCTCTAACCTCTAATTCCATATAAGAGGAAAATGTGGTTTGGCAAGAAATTGCATAATATATTTAGTTTTATGAATAACTGGCAGTTGCTAGTGGCTTCGTTCGCATGGCAGTTGAAAATTATCCCAAGGGAACATATTCCAGGGTTAAAATGCTGTCAGCTATTAAAGGACATGTTTTGCCTGCTACGGTCTTCCCATTCGATTATAATTTGAGGTCCTCAAGGCTAGAGTGAATATGCTCTTAATAAACTAGTGCGCCTCACGATCAATGATTGCATGACTGCTTACTATCGGTGGGATGGCAGTCAGTCAATAAATTTTGAAAACTTTCTTCTGCCCGTTTTTATTTTTGTTTTTTTTTTAGGTGGGAAAATCATCTAATGACAAATCGCGCTCTTGGGTGGAGCGGGAGATAGTGTCAGACTTTTACTGACTAAAAACCCACTGTTCTTTCGTTGCCTTCGTCCCAGGGCCCCAGTAGGCTTCGACCCTGCTGGGCCCCTACGATTTGCTGACATCTCCCTGAGGCGCGCGTTGAATAATACGCGTCGTCGACGACTTGGGCTCGGTCCGGAAGGTTACCGGACGGTCGGACGGCGAGCCAATGGGTGGCTCGCCGCTCGCCGTCCGCAAGCCCGCGGGAAAATCATCTTATGACAAATCCCGCTCTTGGGCGGAGCGAGAGATAGTGTCAGACTTTTACTGACTAAAGACCCACTCCTGTTCCTTCTTTGCCTTCGTCCCAGGGCCCCGGGTTTCACCGTGGAATGACCCGAGTTAAAGTCGAAAATAATTTCAAGAGTACACACTATTCTAGAAAATGACCCCATGTACCAAGTTTAAGCCAAATCCGTTAAGACGAGGAGAGTTAGACAATGTTATCTTTGCATTTTTATTATATCCTAATAATATATAATAAGTCAAATGAAATCGAAAAAATAAAAACATTTTTTAATTTGTTTTTTTTTTTACATTCTGTCCTTTTCATCCAAAGGTTGTCTGTAAAAAATCGCTTTTAGTGATAAGGTCACCCATTATTACACCCTATTAATTTTAAGCTCCTGCTGTAATTTTTAATGGTATACAATAAAGAGAGAGATCTATGTATATACCTATCTATCTACAGCATTCAAAGTAATTACCTATGTATAATGATAGGTAGGAAACATAATATCAATAATGCGAATGCCCCAAAAATTTTGTAAAAGATTAGAATGCATTAGAAATTGTGTTGAATAATAAATAAGAACAAAACGTCTGCTGTTTTATTTAATTACTCAGTACTTAGAAGTTTAATTAACAACGCTTTTATAAAACGTTTTTGATACGAAAGTTAAAATAATTATTAAAAAAAGTTAACAACATTAATATTTATAATTGTTTTTTGAAGACTTGAATTTTCTTAAATTTATTTTTTGCTGAAACTTTGGTTCAAGTAATTATTTCATCTTTACTCAAGTGTTCAGGTAACCTACTCGTACCTATCTATGTAAACTCAACTTTTTTTTTGTAATTGATAGGGTTGCGATTGACCACTATCTCAACTGATAGTAAGCGATAATGATGTGGTCTACGATAGAGCACGCTTGCCTAGAAGTAACCTATTCACTCTTAACTTAAAGACCTTAAAGGTTCTAGCTATCAGGAAACACAGACAACGGAAGGAAATACCACTGAAGCTGTATTTTTTCTACACTTTATTTCTCGTGTGTGACTAAATCTAAAGCTTAACAAATTGTAAAAAAGCATGTAAGTAGCTTGAATATTTCGCTTACTACCTCTTGAAGATTAACATCATTATAATTTCAGCCAAAACACTAGGTGTTACTTAATTAAAAGATCCCGTGCTTCTTGTATTCAACGATTTTTTGTGACCTTTACGGTCCTTCAGGTCCTTCGGTTCAACTTGTAGGGACCGCTAGTCTAGATAATAAATATAAACATAAAATTAACCTACTTTTTGTCAAATTACAAGCATATGTATTTGCAACTTAAATGTTTATATCAGAACTAACATGGTCTTCTTTAATACAAATTCAAATGCCTACATAAATCGAATAGCTGTCTTCGACATTTTTATTTCATATTTCAACTTCATAAATTGTCTTGAGCTTCACAATCAAAGTTTAACAGTTTCTTGTAAGCAGGTCTGTAAACACGACTCTGCTGGTCACGACATATTGAATACCAACTGCTGTTAGACATGCGAGGATGGTACGGGTATGCTAATGTGTGAATGTGGTTTCTGTATAGAAGTTACTTGTCCTGATTCGGAAAGTTACCTATTATGTGGGAAATTAATGAAGAAGACTTGAATTCAAGTAAAGGTAAGTTCAGAAATTGTAATTAGGCATCTGTATCAATTGACAGAGTTCTATTGGCTTAATCCTCATCTGTAAGGATTTTTTTAACAGTCTACACTAATAATGAAGAACCAAAAAAACTTTTTTTTTTTTTTAGGTGGGAAAACCAGCTAATGACAAGTCATGCTCTTGGGCGAAGTGGGAACCTCTGCGATAACCGTTCGCCACCAGGTCTGCTTATGGCGACCACGTTTACGCTTTCCTTGAGAATTCCAGTCTAGGGCTTGCCTTGGTAAACATTCAGGATCCCTTCGGAGCGTGTGGCCGATCCAGTTCCATTTGCGACGTTTGATCTGTTGGTCCATCGGGGTTTCACTGCAGGTTCCCCACAGATCTACATTGTATGTGGGCTGCTATTTACTAAACCGCTTTGACGAATGCAAAGTCCGCATTCAATGCGGCGTACTTTATTTCAGGCTAATTGCAATCCGGCTAAACATGAGGTAGCCGCATTACATAACGGTGACTTTTTCAATCCGATGCGCCAATATGTAAAACAGCGTGTTATTTAATACAGCTGGAACATAATCGTCACATTACGATCCGCGGGAGGAGTAACCAAAGACGCAAGTGAAAGCGCGGGGATAGCTAGTGTGGATATAAATTCAATCCTAAACTAACAAAGCTGAGAAAAGTTTAATATAATTTCAATGTTTTTATTATATTTTCTGGACATCATTCATCAAGTGGTTTTTGTAGACTTAATGAATATTGGTTTAGTACCTAAGCTTTTCCACGTGAAAATGTACCTGGATTTAGTATCAGGTGAAAAAAAATCACGTTTGGTTCAACGTTTTTCCTGTACTTGTAATACGGCGTGTTAAACGATACGGCTGTGACATAACTATGACGATATCTGCCAATATGACTGAAATTTGGTCGGGAATTATTTTATAAGAGGTCTGTAGGCTGAAGAGAGAGAATCACAGGACTCGTCGATGTGGGAGTTGATTTATGTCTAGAACTAAATATCTTTCAAATGAAATAATAATTGATAATGATGATTGATTTAAAATAGCAACACTACTAGACCTTTCAACGTTGTTAAATGTGATCTTAACCTTTTTAGTGCGTAATTAGAGACACAATAGTAAGACAATGGCGCGTGAACCGCGGCGTTAATACGGGGATCAACAGCCTAACAAACATTTTCCATCATATTTTTTTTTACAGTATAAATAATATTTCATAACATTTTTGTCGGGCAAATGTCCATGTCGACAAGGAAATGCTATTAAGTTCGTCACTGATGACAATACTGAAAAATATCACTCATATCGAACGAGGGGGTTTTAAAAAGTACGTTGATTGATGCTCCATAAAGATATAAAGCAAGGATATATAGTACCTACAATGTTTTTATCGTAAAAAAATACGATAATAATGTTTCTGACTTGTTATGTAAACGCGCCACTCAGTCCTTCTACAGTAGAAATTTGTGAGATCCATGTAATATAAAGTCGGTTAATTTGTTCAGTCTGTACTTAAGGGACCTTGATGACCTAGATTGACTTGGCAATTGGACTAAACGTATTACTTGTGATATAAATGCGATTGCCAAGTCAATGTAGGTCATCAAGGTCCCTTAAGTACTGACTGAATAAATTAACCAACTTGGTATTACATGTATCTCACAACTTTTTACGGTAAAAGAACTGAGTTGTGAGCCTTGGTTTTTTTACAAGTTATGTTTTTGATGGCACCTCATTTATTTTTGTAGATTCCTTTATATTATGAATATACAGGTACACTGATTCATTCACTGCAAATGTAACTTTGTAATCCTATATATTTATAAATTAAAGTTATTTAAGCAGTTGGTGTATCTAGAAAACTGTACCGAAATTGCAAAATATTTTAGTTTTTTGTTGATTTATACACTAAAGACTAATTGTATTCTAAATTTCACGCTTGTATGTCTGTTGGAAGTGCCTTAGAGTTTTGATGATCGGTCAGTCAGTGAGTGACAATATTAAGAAAATTTGATGTTGTAATTCTTAAACTTCTGGTTCAAATTGAATGAAATTTTTAATATACAGTGTTTATACAATGCTTGCTTGGTAACTGAAAATTCAAGATTCTAGTTTTATAGGGGATCGAAAATTGCCTGAACTGTTTCAAGAAATGGGTGGTAAGGCCGTGCCACTTTTTTGCTCGCCTTGGTAGGGGCAATTTAAAAAAATGATTGTTTGTTTGTTGTAGATAGTCTGAACGTACTGATACTATTAGGTTTTTACCTATGAAATTGCCGCTTTTCATGAAATAAGTTAACGTCCTTTTTTCTCTACATTTTTTATTTTTTTAATCAAAGTAATTCCCCATGCAATTAATGCATTTTATTGATGCCCTTTTTGAAAAAGTCTGCTGGACGGGAGGCAACAAATTCTTTATAGGCATTTCGAACTGCCTCTCGGTTATTGAATTTTTTCCCCGCCAAGAAGTTATCCAAATTCTGGAAAAAGTAGAAGTCTGTAGGGGCAAGGTCTGGTGAGTACGGTGGATGACGGAGAACTTCGCACCCCAGCTCTTGTAACTTGGAGACCGTCTGCTGTGCCGTATGAGGTCTCGCGTTGTCATGCAGGATCAGCAGAGCCACAGTATAGATATATGGAACAGTACGGAAACTACCTACAAATAATCGAAACGGCACACTCACACAAACATACGCATCGACGAGACTCCTAAGCGTTTCTCGCGGTCCTGTCAGTAGCGAATGCCGCTTAGAAGTCTCGTCGATGCGTATGTTTGTGTGAGTGAGCCGTTTCGAACATTTGTAGGTAGTTTCCGTACTGTTCCATATATCTATACTGTGGCGGAGCCGAACGATTGACCAAAGCTGGTTGGATATGTGCGAGCTTCTCCATTATTGTGTTCAGTTCTTCACAGTACAGATCTGCAGTAATGCTCATCCCGTTTGGTAAGAAGCTGTGATGAATGACACCGGCCATAGACCACCAAACAGTGACCATCACTTTTTTAGAGGTCAGTTTTCGTTTGGGGCATTGTTTAGGTGCTGCACCAGGGTCTAACCAACTTGCTGAGCACTTGCAATTGTCGAACAGAATCCTGTTTCGTCGCAAGTAACAATGCGATTCAATATCCCTTCGTTTGTGTGCCTGTTGAGCAGTACAAGGCTCGACTCGACGCGTGCTTCGAGCTGGCGATAATTCAATTCGTGGGGCACCCATTTGTCAAGCTTTTTTACCTTGCCAATTCAACGCAAATGGACCAGTATTATTTTGATGCTAACATCGAAAGCTGCTGCTAATTCAGCTGTAGATTGAGAATCATCAGCTTCCACAATCGCATTTAATTCGTCATTTTCGAACAAAGTTTTCGGTCGACCACAGGGTTTATTTGTTATGTCGAAATTTCCAGAACGCAAGCGGGCAAAACCATAAACAGGTGGTACGGTCGTTAGTAGTGTTCGCTCCGTATACGTCGTTGATATTGCATGCTGCTTCTGCCGCTTAGCTGCCGCGACGGTACTCATACTCCAATTACTCGAGTTTTCAACGTATCCATGATGACAAAAAACGTAAAAATGCGATGAAAACAGAACGCTAACCATTAAACAAACCACTAAGTTTCAAAAAAGAATTCCATAATTAAAAAATAAAAATATTTTGAACTTAGAATTCTTAGCAAAAAAAGAAGAAAAATGGACTTGAAATAGCCAGTCCGGCAGAACGGCAATTTAAAAAAAAAGACCTATTATTTCCTACAATCCCCTCACTGATAGATAGAAACTAAAAGTTAAAAAATTATGCTACATCTTGTGGAATCCGCGCAACAAAACTAGTCAGTCAATTTCACAGATAAAACAGAAAACACTAACGGTATCATTAATTTTCCAGTTTATTTCATAGACATTGAGCATTATCGAAATAATGGATCGATCGTAGCTACGCGCGTCGCACTACACCTCTACACCGTAGCATTATTATATTGTAGCACACGCAGTTTATTATCGTAGGCAGCGATTTTCTGTGACGTCAACTCAGTACACTGAACTCATCTAGAATTGGCCGCACTTAATAATAAATCGGCCAGAGAACGGACAGAATTCTAATCCGACCCAAAATAGTGAGCAATTTCTTTTTGCTCCTTACTTAGGAAGATTAATCCGTAGTCGTCTTATTTTTTTTTCTACTTCCACTATTCAAGGTCCATTTTATGAAAAAAAAAAATGAAAATTGGTACAGATTTTCATAATGAAGGAACCTCAATTTTACGTTATAAAATTAAGGGACACCAAAATAACTTGCTTTATTGAATAAAACCCTGAACATTGGAAGTAATAAGTTTTGTAAAGAATTTACTAAGCATCGGGAAATTTCTAAGCCCTGAAGGAACGTGATTAAATATTTACTCAAAATAACTTTGTTTAACCTTTAAAATTGATTCTATGTTTTAATAAAAGTACATAGGTATCTACTTAGTTTTAACATAAAATTTATCCGCATATATATCGTAAAATAGCTTGTGGATTTTATTAAACCTACCTTTGTCACGAAAAAATATTGATGACATAATATTATTTTCTAAACAAAATCCTTTGTTATACCAATGTCTGCAATAGCAAATATTTGGTTCATATTGTTTTTTTTTTGATGCCATTTAATTACAATGAAACATATTGTTGTTTTGAAACATATTGTTGTTTTGAAAATTTGAAAACAGAATATTTATTAAATTTTCCACGAACGTTGAGTGGGAAATTGAGGCGGAACATAAAATAACAGACAAATGCGTCATTTGATCCACCCCAGCTCCTCCAGGAAGGCCAGCAGCGCCTTGGTGTTATTGACCATTTCGCGGAGGTTACCTGGGTTTCCGAAGTATTTTGCCCTGTATCCAGCGACAACTGGGCAGCTTAGAAGCAGATGTGCTGCTGTCTCGTCCTCCTCCATGCAGGCTCTGCACAGTGGGCTGTCTGTCACTCCTATGACAGAGAGGTGCTTATTAAAGGTCCCATGGCCAGTTGTTACGGCCGTCACTTTCCTCAACTGAGATTTAGTCAGTCGTAGGGCCTGTTTCGTAAAGCGGCCATCGATGGAGGGAAGTGCCTCCTTGGCCTGCCTGCACTTACTATGGTCTTCCCATAGTATGTGATGTAGATCTCTAGTTCGTTTCCTTACCAGATTGCGTAGGTATCCGAAGGGAAGCGGCACAATGGGCTCAGGTCCTATTGCTACCATATTCGATCCCCTTCTGGTGAGTTCATCCGCTGCATCGTTGCCTCGGGAATCGCTGTGTCCTTTGATCCATTAGATGGTTACTTGGTTTTGTTCACCCACCAGGTTGAGGCGTTGGTAACACTCGTAAATCAGCCCAGAGTTACCTGTATGGCTGTTCAGCGCTTGCAGTACAGACATGCTGTCCGGGAGTATACGTATTGAGTAATACTTAACTTTCCTGATTGCGACGGCTGAGGCTGCCAGGGAAATGCCCAAGCATTCAGCCTGGAACACCGTGTTATGGGTCCCCAATGGTGTGGCATGTGAATGTTGAGATCCTCCGAGAAAACTCCCGCACCCGTGCCATTACCTGTTTTGGATCCATCAGTGAAGATCCGCAGCTCTGTAGGACACAGCCCTTCGCAGCGGTGATCCTCATGCAGTTGGATTTTGTATTTTTATCAAAAATAAATTGCTTAGGTGGTCATTGATTGCTTTCGTTACGGGAAGCTCATTATTGAGTTGTGTTTCTCTCTTACTCCAGAGATCCAGTGTTTTATGACGTACTGCCGCCATCGTCGCTTCCGCTTTTCGTATGAACAGGTGAAGTGGGAGAAGTCCCAGCATGGCCTCGAGCGCTGCAGTCGGAGAAGTCCACATGCAGCCTGTAGTAGCCATGCAGGCCAGCCTTTGGATATGTTGTAGTTTGTTCATGGTTGTGACTAACTTGGTGCGGAGCCATCACACCACGGCGCCGTAAGTAATCACCCAAACCCAATCACCACCAATCAGCCGAATTACTGCGCTATACAGCCAGAATATAATTTTGGGGGATAAGCCCCACCTCTTACCTATCATTTTCCTGCATTGCCAGAAGGTGATGCAAGCCCTGTTTAATGTATTGTCTATATGAGAGCTCCAGTTTAACTTACTGTCAACGGTAACCCCCAGATATTTAACCTCGTTTGACAACTGGAGTTCAGTATTGAACAGTTTAGGCAGATTGGAGCGCCCTAGTGCTCGTTTTTGCGTAAACATGACTAATTCAGTTTTAGAGGGGTTCACTGACAGATCATATTCCCTGCACCATCGTTCCACGATGCGCAGTGCTTGTTGCATGAGGTTGCAGATCGTTCCAGTCACCTTCCCAGGATTGCGAGGTCGTCAGCATAGCCTATTGTGTAGTAACGGTTCGCTTTGAGTATAAAAATAAGTAATTAGTGGTCAATGAACAGTTGAAGCGTTAAATGTAATTAGCGGTGTGTGGGCGCTGCGAGGAGCGATTGTGGTCGTCGACATCGAGGCTTCCTGGTGAATGAATAGCTTTTTTATAACGTTTTGTGTGAGATTATGCAATATTAAGACTTAGTTGTTAGGATTTATTTGTTCTATAATTTGATTGTTCAAAGTAAAAAACCGGCCAAGTGCGAGTCAGACTCATGTACGAAGGGTTCCGTACTATTAATTTCACAACATTAGACGCTTAGTAGTTTAATTTTTCAAAAAAATCACGTTTGTTGTAAAGGAGCCCGCCACACTTAAATATTTATTTTATTCTGTTTTTAGTATATGTTGTTATAGCAGCTTCAGAAATATATTATATCAACTGTGAAAAATTTCAACTGTCTAGCTACCACGGTTCATGAGTTATAGCCTGGTGACAGACAGACGGACAGTAGGGTCTTAGTAATAGGGTCCCGTTTTTACCTTTTAGGTACGGATTCCTAAAAAACTTTGTCACGTTTAATATACCTCTATTTTTTTGTCTCTAATGTTCTCAAATAAGCAGGCGACGGCTACTACCATCTACAAAACTGGTGGAATCACTTGTCGTTGCCAGTTAAAACAGTGGCAATACTGCTTCGCGAATACAGACATCTTACACATTTTTTCACTCTGGGTGGAGCGAGAGGAAATATCAGACTTTTATTGACTAAAACCCATAGTGTTCCTACAACAGCCCTCTGCGAGAACCACGCTATATTTTTCAAACTGTCCACAGAAACATCTTCCACCTTTTTTGAGGTGGAAAATCATCAAATCAATTTTCCCGCACTAGAGTGGAACAAGTGATCGTGTAAAATTTTTATTGACTAAAATGTACCTGTGTTCTTTAGTTACCTCTTGTTTTCCAAGGCCACGGTGACTCTTTTAAAAATTTCCACAAAACTGAAAAATCTTCCACTAAGACATCGATTAAAAAGACATGTGACATTCACCAATCCGCACTGGACCCACGTGGTGGGTTTCGGTCCATTCCCTCTCCTAGAGAGAAGAGGCCTGAGTCCCAGCAGTGAGAACATTAAAAGGCTCATTATGCTAAGACATCTGTTTACAAGACACTGACTGATTTGGCTGTGGCTGACAGTGCCAATCATTGATTATCTAATATTTATATTTAATCTCGTGTCACAGTGTTTGTAATCGAATTTCTACGAAACCTTTGCGTATATTTGGTAGGTCTTTTTTTAGGTGGAATAACAAACAGCTATACTGTTGAAACTTGGTAAGTAGATGTATTCTGTAAACCGCATTAAGATTTCCACAAAAAATAGAAAAAAAACAATAAATTTTGGGGGTTCCCCATACTTAGAACTGAAACTCATAATTTTTTTTTTTCATCAAACCCATACGTGTTGGGTATCTATGGATAGGTCTTCAAAAATAATATTGAGGTTTCTAATATAATTTTTTTATATACTGAATAGTTTGCGTGAGAGACACTTCCAAAGTGGTATAATATGTCCCCCCCCCCCCCGTAACTTCTAAAATAAGAGAATGATAAAACTAAAAAAAATATATGATGTACATTACCTTATAAACTTCCACCGAAAATTGGTTTGAACGAGATCTAGTAAGTAGTTTTTTTTTTTTTAATACGTCATAAATCGTAAACCGCAATTTACCTTTTAAGTTTGTACGGAACCCTCAGTGCGCGAGTGCGAGTCCGACTCGCACTTGCCCAGTTTTTTGCTAATTTATATGACCGAACATCAACAATCTTTAGTTTGCTAGTATCATTGCAAATATGTCACGTAATGAGTAAAATATCATAAAAATGTAGTTTAGAAAGTTTTCTGATTAATCTGTTTTTCATCTTTTTGAATCTATTATAGAAAACTAATTAAAAACCATTTTATTTTGCATCGTTAATCATTATTAACGAATCCCAGCATCAATTGAAGCGTGAATAGCAATCAGTGATATGGTCAGTACAATTAGCTAATGTGGTCATGAATCAAAAGAGAAAACATTCAATTTTGCGTTCGAGGTTTTATCTTATAATCTTTTTGTTAGTGGTGTGGTCGGAATAATTTGGATTTATTTGTTTTAAGTTGAATCTAATACGAATTGGAACATTTCCATGTTCACACACACCGTTATATTATGTTACATTTTGATACAAGTTGAGAAAGTTTGTCATTGGGACTGAGGCGGTATTCGCGCGAGCCGTAGGCAAGAGTGTTATGGAGCCGAGTACTGCAGTAAAAAAAAAATACTTGTATTAAACGACGTTTTTCAATACACTTACGAAGATATAAATAAATGGGGGTTAACGTGCGACTCGTGAGGGTTGATGTGCGTCTCGTGGGTCATCCTGATACAATAAATGTAATAAATTTTGGCAGTGGCGAGAGCGGAACTTTTACGCACTAGTGAAAAAAACATTGTAAATTGTAAGCATACTCCTTATATTTTCTCCTCCAATTTTTCTTCCTTTCCTATTTTCATAGATCGGAAACACAGACTCCGGCACGAAATTCCCGGAACACACATTTATTGTGCTTTACGCAGAATAAATATGTTCCCAAAATGCTTTGTACGTTTGGGCGAGATGTCCATTATGTACTGGTGGTACAACGCCGTACGTCTAGTAGTCCGATGATGGAACGGTTTGACAGAATTAAACTGTGCAAATTCCAATTAACACTCCCTGAAATATAATCGATAGAAAACCGTCAGGCTAGTATCTCGGCGTCGATGCTCAAGACTTTGGATTTTAAACTCGACAAGTGCATAAAATTGGTCCAGTCCAGAGCAGCTGTCTTTCATTCGTTTGCCTCATACAAGCATTTTTTTATAAATTTCGGAGACCATAGTAATAAAGGAATGATATTTTTTCAAATAAATGACAGACCATTAAACAAACGAGATAATACTTACATCAATCTAAAACAATAATTTTACAAGATTTATGTATTGTTATTCAAAACTATGATATTTCATTGAAAGAGACAAAGCCTCAACCGCTTTGAAGATAAGAAAACCATTTAGTATAATTAAGATAACTTCAGTAACAGAGGTCAACTGCGAACAATATATTTAGGTAAGAAATCATAAACAATGGTGAAGATCTTTCAAGTTAAGATTTTTGTTTTGTTTAACTTAATTATACTATTTATTTCAACTCGATTCCTCTACACGTTCCCGAGATAAAGGGTCTTGACAGACAGACAGACAGACGGACGGACAACAAAGTGATCCTATAAGGGTTCCGCCTTTTCCTTTTGAGGTACGGAACCGTAAAAAGAATTAAGTTATTATGATTGTAGCTGCTCTGATAAACAGTCTTTGGTGATGGTCTTGGATATGACAGTTTTTTTTTTATGGTGCCCAATCATTAAACGACTTCTAACACTTTATTGTGAAAGCGAGAGGCTATGTCAGACGTTCACTGTCTAAACCTATTTGTGTCCTTCAGTTTCCCTTTGTGTTTTAAGGCTTCGGTAACTCTTTTGAATCATTCCCTTAGCCCTAGTAGGCATCGGTTTTATCAAAAAACTTAATTGTTTGTCATAAATGTTTAGCGGTTAATGTGATCGCTGTTTCTGACGTCCTTTTAACCATTGTTATATTGATATAATCCGTATTTTGCATAACCAGAGATTTGACGGGTGATGTTATCTTCAAAGTTAGTTGGTAAAACTTATTCTTAGTCCTCAAAACATTTTGGCGAGAATGTTTTCAGTGAAAGATTTTTATGACCGATTTCGTTCATGTTGAAATTACTTTCTATAAACAAACAGATTTTCTTCAACATACTAGATTCCGTATTATGTCCAGGGTATGATCTACCCATATGACAAATTTCATTCAAAGGCATTCAGTCGTTTGAGCGTGAAGGATTAACAAACATACACACACACACTTACATAGTCACAAACTTTCGCCTATACACTACTAGATGCAGCGTCTTCACACATGTGATAGTGGAAAATTATACTCCCAGGATATAAAGTACCCTACGTAACTATTCCAGGACATGTTCTACCCGTGTACCAAGTTTCGTTGAAATTCGTTTAGCCGTTAGAGCGTAATACACACAGATACAAACATACAAACTTTTGCCTACATAATACACGAAATTACCGTTTTTTAAAACGGGTTGCTTTGAAGTGTTATATCATTGGATTGACTTGGAATTATAAAATCAAATAAACTTTATATAGAAGGTACGTTATCCTTTTTTCGAAATTAGGTATTTATTGGTTTCTTTGTGTTTTGTATTTTTTGTAATATCGCAGTACTTATAACCATAGGCAATTTCATACAGACCTATTATTAATGTGATTAAGGTCTTTTTTACATAGCACGGTAGGATAACAGCAGGACGAAAATATGCATCTTTAAGATGAGATAAAAGAATAGCTATATTGTATGAATCTGACAGCTGTCACCAGCACCATCCTATAGCAAATGTAGTGTAGTGTAATGTTAACACATCGCCCGAAACCAATATTTAACCATGTATCTTACCCTGACTTGTTGGGGATGGAGTTATACACCCTATATAGCTCCAACCCTTTAACTGTTCAGTTTAAATCGTCAGATGGATCGCGTTTAGGGGATACAACTCAACACACATTTTCACTGTTTTTCATACAACCGCTCTTACGCGATTATGACGTTATTACACATACACACACACACACGCGCGCACACATTTTTGGAAAAACAGTATCTTGTGGATATTATCTAGGCTTCTATTGAAATCAATTTATAAATATATGTAAAACTAATCCAGTAAAGACCTCTGTAAATCTGCTATTTTGCATGAACTTTGACACTTCATAATTTACTCAAAAATTAAAAAAGTCAAAAAAGTATAACAATAGGATCCTTGAAAATTTAATCAAGATTTTGAATGATAACAATTTTTTTCAATAACTTTTAAGGGTTAAAAAAAAAACACGTATTTCGTTTAACAAGTTTTGTAAAATATTCGAGTAAATCACGGAATAAACAGTGTGCTAACAGAGTTTTCAGACGTTATCTCTCTTTTTACGCGTTGCCTTTTCATCAAACATCGCGTTGGATTGCGTTAGATGAAGTAACCATGCTCGATGTTAATGATAGGCGAGTGAAAAAGGACCCTCTTAAGAGCTCGTGTGTGAGCTCTGATATCACGTTGTTAACGTTTTAGGTTGAATTTTTGTCGTTAAAAAGATTTTTCTCGACTTTACTTGACTTTTTCAAAAAAAAAACACTGTCACCCAACAACGTGTTTGTCAGCGTCAGTCAACGTCAAACGTCAATTCAATTTTTGACAGCCAAACGCGACAATAGACGGAAAATTAATCAAGAAAAGTGTAATAAATTTACCTGGTGCGGTTCGATTTCAATCAAGAATTATTATCCAGAGTTGTACGATTTTTTTTTCAAGCTAGCTACCTATATGAGAGATTTTATCGCTATTCGTTGAGTTATGATGTGATTAAAGTTTTTGTAATCCACGTGTCTCGTCTTGTTTTTTAACCAACTTTAAAAAAAGGAGGAGGTTCTATGTTTTTTTTTTGTTTTTTATCCTCTTAAAGGATATGCTTCCAGATAGGTCCCTTTTTTTCAAAATCCAGTTCTGATTATAGGATCCCTGAGGAATCGAGGGAACTTCTCAAATATTATAGGCAACCATTAGTGATTTTGGTATTTTCATCGAGAACTTAAGACTGTTAATGTCAAAAAGTAACATTTAATGAAGTTGGAACTGATGAAGAAGACAGGAAATGGCCAACGGAACTTCATACTCACATAGATATCACAGTGAAGATAGTTGCGACTATGACAATACAAATAAATAAATGGTTCTGAATAGTTATATTGAAAATGGTATCATCGAAGTGACCTGATGATGATGATGGAGCCGGAAGATGCACCGCAACTCTGTAATTAATCAATGTATCCTTGCCGTGTTTGGGCTTATTAGAATTGTCATGAGATGCACTTTGGCTATAAGGTTCTATAGAATTGATCTGAAGATGGAGCTGGAAGGTGGAAGGTAGAAACAGGAATTTCATAATAAAACAATGTAACCTAGCAGTGTTTGGTTTAATTGGAACTGTCATGACAAATAGGCACTCCGGTTATAAGTGTTTCGCAACTAAAAAGTGTGAAATAAAAAACTTAAAAAAAAGAAAATAACCGACTTCACTAAAAAAAACACTAAAAGGATCAAAATAACTTTAATTTCGGAAGTCGGTGTTAAATAAGAAAAAGACAATACCGAGAAACACCGACTTCCGAAGTTAAAGTTATTTTGATCCTGTGTTTTTTTTTTAGTGAAGTTGGTTATTTTTTTTTTAAACAATTCTTTTTTTACACGGCGTTGCCCAAGCGGTGCACACCTCCACCGTATTCTCCGAGCGCTCTGCAGAGGTGTATTAGGGTGTTTTTAATATCTTGCGGATTTCATCACGGATTTCATCATCATCATCAGAAAATTTCAAAATCAAAAAACTGGGCAAGTGCGAGTCGGAAACGCGCACTGAGGGTTCCGTACAAACTTGAAAAGTAAATTGCGGTTTACGATTTATGACGTATTAAAAAAAGAACTACTTGTTAGATCTCGTTCAAACCAATTCGGTTTGATGAAAAAAAAAATTGAGTTTCAGTTCTATGTGTGGGGAACCCCAAAAATTAATTGTTTTTTTTTTCTATTTTTGTGTGAAAATCTAAAAATGCGGTTCACAGAATACATCTACTTACCAAGTTGCAACAGTATAGTTCTTATAGTTTCTGAAAAAAGTAGCTGTGACATACGGACGGACAGACAGACAGACATGACGAATTCATAAGGGTTCCGTTTTTTGCCATTTGGCTACGGAACCCTAAAAACGCGTCCCGCGTACGTATTCCACGCATTACAATAAATAAACATTAGCGAGTATGAGCCACGTATGAAATAAACATTAGCGAGTGTTACGCGCAAGTGTGCATTATTCCAGTTACACGATGTATCTATCTGCGTTAGAACAAATTAGTCATCATCATCATCATTTCAGCCGAAAGACGTCCACTGTTGGACATAGGCGGGAAGCCAAAGTGTCGCCACAATGAATGTAAAACTGTGCATCTTGCATCCATCGGATTCCCGCAACCCTTGCCAGGTCATCGGTCCACCTTGTTGGAGGACTTCCAACGCTCAACAAATTAGTAGTTCATTTTTATTTATAGTTTATTCGTACTTCATAATCACATTAAAAAACTTTTTACAAAAAAAAAAAATATACAACCGACTTCACTGTAAAAAAAACACTAAAAAGTGAAAAATAACTTTAATTTCGGAAGTCGGTGTTTCTATAATGGTTTTGTCTCTTCGTTATTTAACATCGACTTCCGAAATTAAAGTTATTTTGCACTTTATAGTGTTTTTTTACATTGAAGTCGGTTGTATTTCTTTTTGTAAAAAGTTTTTTATTTTTCAATTTTTGGTTATGGTACCACCACTACAAAGTACCCCTCAACCATATCTAAATACCTTGTAGCCAGAGCGCATCTCATGATAATTCTAATAATACCAAACACGGTTAGATTAAATTAATTTATTACAGAGTTCCGGTGCCTAACTTCAGGTTTCATCATCAGATCAGTTCGATATATTCCCCCTATTCTTTCAGTCAGTCATCGACTACACGTATAAATAAAGCAATTTTACTTGTTATGACAGTTCTGCTGTGATCCTATGAGGAGTTCTGTTCCATATCTTCGAAGTTCATGATCAGATCATAACAATATTTCTATGGGACCAATTTGGAAGCAAACCCTATCAATGAAAAAAAAAATTTCAAAATCGGCCCACAATTGACCGATAAATCGGTGAACATACATAAAAAAAAAACATACATTCAGCCAAACATAGAACCTCCTCCTTTTCAAAGTCGGTTAAAAACTAGACAAGACTTGGATTACAAATAGCTTAATCACATCATAACCCAACGAGTAGCGATGAAATCTTTAATATAGCTGGCTCGCAAGAGAGAACTGGGATTATTCTATGTTCCGCCTGAATAAGCCATGGCGATATTACGCCATCGAATGCGGGGGAGCTAAGCCGCGGTACCTACTAGTATTTTATTAGTGCAGTAAGCAAGTACTAATAGGTTACGGTAATAGCTTAGGGATAGATAATTTTATTTTTTCTATTAATGTACCCTCAGGATATTTTTTAAGGATTATTATTCATTCACTTATTTCAGACATTGTCAGAAAGAAAGAAATAATCGAAAACATTTCACTTGCGGGAGATCTTAGTACTTGCTACATTTCATTGAGAAAATATGCACCATTTCCACGCAAAACGGCCGAACGCTCAGCATATGGCTTTGCAACTCCTAGCGAGAATCTGCGTGCCACCCAGCCGAACACTCCAGAGTACATCTCCCGCCTGCATCGCACCATAATGGTGGAAGATATCGTGGAGTACGTGCGCCAAAAGACGAAGTACGCACTGAGGGTACAGCTTCTGGAGTCGCACCGTAACGTTAATTTCAAGGCGTACGTAGTGCAAATCCCGAACACTTTTCTGACCCTCATGTTCAAGGAAGCCTTTTGGCCGCAAGGCGTGGTGATCCGTCGCTTCCGCGGACAAGTGCCACAAAACAGCACGAAGTGAACTTAGTGCAATGTGAAGTGTTACTAACATAGTCCTAAGTCTTATTTACTAACGATTACTTGTATTTACTCTATATAATTATGTTAGTCTGCTATGTATTATGCTTAGGCTTATGTTAGTCTGTAAGGTCTAAGGGCCAAGATGCCTGATAATAAATTATTTATCATTTATTATTATAATTATAAAGCCATGGCCACACGCATAGTAAGACCACTAGGTCTCACTATGCGTTTGCTAGTCTACAGTCTACAGCGCTGGTTTTCAGCGTGGGCTGGTGACGGTGTCGACACAAAGATGTTGAAACGGTATTGTGTGCTAATAGATTTGGTTTTTAGTACATAGGTAAGCACAAAATTAAAATTAAAATCAAATAAAACATTTTAGAAAATAAACGTCAAAATTATATAAACAATATTATAAATAAAATAAATTTAAATAAAAATAATACACATTAACACACAAAATTAGCTATACACAATAATACACACAGTCAAACAATAAGAGGAGAAGCGCTAACAAAAAGCTGCATCCATCTTTGTATGAGGGACAGGTCCCATCGCTCGGGCAACACCCTCAAGAGACTGTTAGACCTTCTTCGTAGGTGACTTAAAAGTAAAGCGCTCCGCTTCCTTATGATCACGAAAAAATCATTCGCCCGCGCTACAGCAAACATAGTCGAAGCACTACTACTGCGGAAGCCCTAACAGAATCTTGAAAGCATTGTTGTACTGTACTCGGAGTGCGCTGTACGCCCGCTTGGTAGCGGTACCGTAATGGTAGCTGCAGTGGTTTGGACAATTTACATTATCGATGCTTTCGGTAGAGTGCTGTTTTATTATTTCTCTGGGAGATCATCGAATGAATGCTAGCCGGTCCAAATCGTCCAAAGTCCATCTAGAACTTTGGACGATTAGTATTTTAGTTGCAGTATTCTATTCATTAACAAAATTGACAGAATACGGTAAAACTAGATCAGATATTCAAGTAACATATTAAGACGGTTGTTTTCTAACCGACTTCAAAAAGGAGGAGGTTATATGTTCGGTTGAATATATGTTTTTTTTTTTAATGTATGTTCACCGATTTCTCGGTCAATTGTGGACCGATTTTGAAAAATTTTTTTTGTTTGGAAGGTTCCAAGTTGGTCCTATAGAAATATTGTTATGATCTGATCATGAACTTCGAAGATATGGAACAGAACTCCTCATAGGATCACAGCAGAACCGTCGTAACAAGTAAAATTGCTTTGTTTATACGTGTAGTCGATGACTGACTGAAAGTAGAGGGGGAATATATCGAACTGATCTGATGGTGAAGCCTGAAGTTAGGCACCAGAACTCAATAAATTAATGTAATCTAACCGTGTTTGGGATTATTAGAATTGTCATGAGATGCACTCTGGCTATAAGGTATTTAAGTTTGGCTGAGGGGTACTTTTTAGCGGTGGCACCATAACTAAAAAGTGTAAAATAAATAACTATTTACAAAAAAAAAAAATACAACCGACTTCAAAGTAAAAAAAACACTGAAAAGTGCAACATGACTTTAATTTCGGAAGTCGGTGTTAAATAACGAAGAGACAAAACTATTATAGAAACACCGACTTCCGAAATTAAAGTTATTTTGCACTTTTCAGTGTTTTTTTTTACCTTGAAGTCGGTTGTATTTTTTTTTTTTGTAAAAAGTTATTTATTGGGGTTGGAAATTGTCTACTAACGTCTCGCGCTCCGGGTTGAGCAAGAGAAAGTGTCAGACTTTTGCTGACTAAAATCCACCTGTGTTTCCATGCCTTTTACATTCCAGGGCAACACTTTCAAATAATCCTATATAAGAGCACTGGATTGATTGATATTCTAAAATTTAAAAAAGACTAAAGTAAAGACATAAAGTCTTTCTGAATCGACAATAAAATCGTGACCGTACATTATTTTTATTGTATCGTTAAGGATCCTTGTAGAGTATTCAGGCGCAGGGGTGGATGATTCCCGAAGAAAATAAAACGCACAGGAACTGAAGACTTCAGGATTTATTCTTGAACGATGTTTACAGGAAGCGAAGACAGCAAGCAAGCGATGACACCAAACGACGACAATCTTTTGGCCGTGAAGCGGCTATATATATACCCCTCGTAGGTGGGTGGAAGTAGTGGCGGTCTTATAAGACCATTAAAATTCCTATTGGCCAATTACGTTCGACCGACATTTCTACGTGGGCGGAGGTAGTGGTAGGTGCGACCATTCAAATCCTTGTCCTACTTCCAACCACATTCGAGCATTAAAATGTATCTATTTATAATTCAATTACAATTTGAAACTTATTAACTAAAATCACATTATAACTACTTACAATCATCACACTAACTAAGATTACTCTATACAACGTAAACAACTATACATTACAGTAATTCTTAGTTATCTTACTTAGTTATCTAATGTAAATCTAGTAAACAATACAAATGAGCAATAACAGATGAATATATATATACAAAACTCTCTTATAAGAGTAACTCTACAGTTATTGCTCTCGAATATGAAGTCTAAGGTTGCGTGACTTTATATAAAGCTAATTAACAATCCCTACGTAAGCTACTTTAAATTTACAAGTGGGCGAGGCCGCTGACAATTACTAGTGTTAAACTAAGAGATCGCTGTGCTCCTCAACAATCCCACCCCCCGTAAGAGGGTTCAACCGATTACAGACCCGTCGGTAGGGAGCACAACGACCTTTACAACGGGACGTCGTAAAATTCCGTTATTGGTTTTAACGTCTACGACCCTAATAACGTTATCGGTGCCGGGGTACACTTTCGCAATTATGCCTTTTGTCCATTGATTTCGCGGTTTGTTCTCGTCCACAATCACTACCACATCACTGACTTTAATATTTGGCACATCACTGTTCCACTTTCTTCTTTGCTGCAGCGTTGGAAGGTATTCGCGCAGCCAGCGCCTCCAAAAGAGGTCGGCCAGCGCGTTCACCCGCTTCCACATGCGGCGCGAGTCGAGGTCGACCACATGTCGACGTGTGCACGGCGCATCTCCCGCGGCAGTGCCCAGCAGGAGATGATTCGGCGTCAGCACCACCGGTTGCTCCGCATCGCAGCTCACGTAGGCGAGCGGTCGGCTATTCACGACCAGCTCGGCCTCAGCGAGAAGGGTATAGAGGACCTCCTCGCGAGGGGCTCGTTCCTTGAGGGTCGCCCGTAGTGCGTTTTTGACAGAACGCACCAGGCGCTCCCAGCAGCCACCCATGTGTGGGGCAGCCGGGGGGTTGAAGTGCCAGGCTATGCCCCGGCCTGTCGCCTCGCTTTCGAGACGGTCTTGGTTCAGCTCCCGCAGCGCCTCCCGAAGCTCGGAGTGCGCCCCGACGAAGTTGGTCCCGCGGTCGGAGTACATATCCGCGGGACAGCCGCGGCGCGCGATCAGGCGCCTAAGTGCCAGTATCGCGGAGTCGGCGCTCAGTGTTGCAGCCAGCTCCAGATGGACAGCGCGCGTAGTGAGGCACGTGAACAACACGCCCCACCTCTTCTCCCGGCGCCGCCCGATGACTATTTCCATGGGGCCAAAATAGTCCACCCCGCAATGGACGAAGGCTCGACGAGTCGTTTCCAGTCTCGCTGGTGGCAGGTCTCCCATCTTTGGTGAGGTAGGTGCGGATCTCTTGATGCGACATTGCTGACAGCTTGCAGTCACTGCTTTTACAGTCGATCGCAGGTTCGTCACCCAGTACTTTTCCCGCACATTGTTGACCACAGCCTCTTGATTAGCGTGCAGGGAGGCCACATGATATTTTAATATTAGTCGGCGCGTGAGGGCGTGTTTCCCATCCAATATTATAGGATGACGCGCTCCGAAGACAAGCTCGCTGCAGGCGCCCAGTCTGCCGCGTACTCTCACCAGCCCGTCCTCGTACAATATAGGGTCTAGGGTCCTTATTCTGCTGTTCTTTGGCAGTGGTCGGGCCTCTCGGAGGGCTTTAATTTCCTCTTGAAAGCTCTCGGCCTGCATGAGTTTCAGCAGGCGCAGCTCCGCCTCTCGCAGGTCTGTTATGGTGACGGTAGCTGAGTTGCGACGTTTGCGACAAAGCTCTGAAAAGATTATTAGTCGCGCTACGACACGTACGGCGCGTGTCCATGTTGGCAGCCGCTCGTATGTCAGTGTGGGTTCGGCCTGTATGGTCAGGACATTTACTCGTTGCACACGTTCTAGGTCCTCCTCCGTCACTGCGTCACTCCCGGAAGCCGTCGGCCATTGCTCCTGTGGACGGCAGAGGAACGACGGGCCCGAAAGCCACTCGCTACTGTTTCTAGGCCAGTCCAAGCGGGTGCTCTTGTCGGCCGGGTTCAACGCCGAGGGAACCCAGTGCCAGTCACACTTCCTTGACCTTGAGTCAATTTCGGCTAGTCGGTGGGACACAAACCGCTGAAAGTCTGTAGCGTCGGAACCTATCCATTTTAAGACAGTCTGGCTGTCCGTCCAAAAATATTTACACTTAACTTCTACCCCCAATTCTAATTCTACAGTTGACGCTATCCTGCAGGCCAGTACTGCCGCTTGCAATTCCAGGCGAGGTATCGAAATGACCTTTTGAGGGGCTACCCTGGCTTTACCTAGAACGAAGCTCACCCGCCT
This sequence comes from Mythimna impura, assembly GCA_905147345.3. Taxonomy (NCBI): domain Eukaryota; kingdom Metazoa; phylum Arthropoda; class Insecta; order Lepidoptera; family Noctuidae; genus Mythimna; species Mythimna impura. Next base: position 10,643,145 of record LR990357.1, on the reverse strand, counting down.
GTTGCCGAGTTCATCATTTCCCGCTATATAAGCGACTGCGGCATAGGCGGATTCGCTTGCGTCCCCGAAAACGTGGAGTTCTATGTCTTCTAGGACTAAGCCATACCATCTCGGGATGGTTATCTTTTCGAGATGCTGCAAGTTATGCAGCCACTCGAACCAAGTCCTAGCCTCTGCATCACCCAGTTTCTCGTCCCACTGAATGCCTGTACGCCATATTTTCTGCATCAATATGCGCGACTGAATGACGCATGGGTACAGGAAACCCAGTGGGTCGAACACCGACATTATGAATCTCAAGAATTCACGCTTCGTGGGTACTATTTCCCCCTCCACGATAGCCTTGGGTATCTTCTTAAAAGATAAGTCAAAGGCTAATTGGTCGGTTCCTGGCGACCATATCATTCCTAATGTTCGTTCGGACGCGTTGTCCCCATTTTCCAGGGATATGCGGTCTGGCATGTCTAACTGTAACTTGCTCCTTAGCTCTTGGGAGTTCGTGACCCACCCCCGTATATGAAAACCGCCCTCGGCGTGGATGTGGGTCACGTCATTTATTAACTTGTTAGCCTGAGCAACAGACCACGTGCTATCAAGGTAGTCATCCATGTAATGATTGTGTCTCACGGCAGCTACCGCTTCGGGGTACTCCTCCTCATGACGCGATGCGTTCTTATTTAGAACGTATATCGCCGAGGTTGGAGACGATACTGCACCGAATATCATAGAACTCATCACATATATCTGGGGTTCCTTCTCGGTTCCCGACTGCCACAAGAATAGCTGTGCCCCGCGGTCTTGCTCTCTAATTTTTATTCTTAAAAACATATCAGCAATGTCTCCCGTGAACCCTACTGGCCCTAGTCTAAACTTAAACAACACTCCTAGAAGTGAATTCAGTAGGTCGGGGCCCGTCAATAGGTTGTCATTTAGGGATGTCCCTTGATACATGGCGGCAGCGTCAAAGACTAATCTCAATTTCCCCGGCTTGTTTGGATTCTTCACCCCAAAATGGGGTAAATACCAGACCGGATCTTGGACGCCGCTCTTCAACCTATTGGCATAACCCTGTTCAACCAACCTATCTATCTGCTTCTTATAGGCCTTTGCATACTCGGGATCCCGGTCCAACTTACGCTCAATCCCCGCCAAGCGATGGCAAGCGTAAGCATAATTATCGGGGAGTTGCGGGCTATCATGCCTCCACAACAACCCTACTTCCCAATGGCCATCCCCATTTTGATGGCTAGTATTATCTAGAATTTCTAGAGCTCTATCATTCTCCCTATGCGATCTAGGGATTTGTGCTATACCGATAGATTCTAGCTCAAACTGATTTTTAACTATCGTATGCAAATCTAAGAGTGGTTCCACGACACAATTTACAGACTCTTCAGCCGACCTATGTCCTTTGCCTACGGGTCCATGAACGACCCAACCTAGCTTGGTCAAGGAAGCAACGGGCTTACCAGATTTTCCTCGGCGTATATCCTGGCCGACCAGCAGCTCCCAATTGTCCTGTCCCAGCAACAGCAGCGGCTTGGCCCCAATCATTCCCTCGCAGCCCAAGTCGCGCAGGTGGGCGTGCTCCGTAAGCAACGCAGCCGGCACTGTTTGTGCGGGTAAGTCCAGTCTCTTAAACGTACGACACTTCACTGTATGCACTCTGCCGTTTGGCCCACGCACTGACACTATCACTCTACGCGAGGTCTTGTCCGACACCTCTTGTCCGCGCGCACTCTTCAACACTAAGGGTTCTTCCTGGCCCCCAGCGTTCTCTGCCAACGAGTCATCCACCAGTGATATCGTGGCCCCGTCATCAAGTAGGGCGTAGCATTCGTGTGTGTTGTTCTCTATCGTTACACACACTGGTAATATTTTCAGGAGCGACTTGCCGTGGTATTCACTCACGTTCGTGACACTTTCAGTGGTCTTTTTCTCTGCGTGCAATAGGATATGGTGTGCATAGTTGCATGACGGACACTTGTTAGCTCGACAGAAATTCTTTGCATGTTGCTTCACTATACATTTAAAACATAGACGTTTATCCTTCACGTGTTGCCATCTGTCATCTACACTCAGCTTAGCAAACTTGTCACATTTCGTGAGATTGTGATCTCCCTCACACATTGTGCACTGAGATACTCTTGTTTGTGGTGGTGAATTGTCACTTTGTACATGCAATCGTTGTATATTTCTGTATGGGACTTGTTTTGGTGCGCTTTTCTGTGGTTTAGAAACCGGTGCTCCAGTAGCGCTCACTTCCATTTGCACATAATAAGAGGTAGCTCGGGCTAGGTGTCCTAGGAAGTCTGCCAATATTTCTAAACTAGGCGACACCCTCACGTCAATTCCTTGGGTTGAAGCTACGCCCATAGCATAGTCCCCATACTGAGCTCTCTGTACAGGTGTCAACTTGTTCAATAATTCACTCACCAGTTGTGGGTTGTTGAGATATCCGGTTGCATGCACATTCCTCAGCAGCGACACACAATTACGCACAGTCGAAGAGAATTTCCGTAATTCACGACCACGTTCCGTCACTTTAGGCAACGCACGCACTTTCTTCAATGCACATTCCAGTATCAGGTTCGGGTGTCCAAACTCTTCGTCCAGTGTCTTTATGATCTCCGTCGGATTCGTAGATGTCCTGAGCAGATCTTCTACTGCTATCTTGGCCTCTCCCTGCAGCGATGTTTTCAGGCGCACTAGGTTCTCATGCGGCTTGAAGTTGTACATTGCTGTAGTGTCCCAGTACATGTTCTTGTATGATAGCCAATCAGCTGGGTCCCCACTAAAGTACGGCAACTCATAAGCTTGTCTGGGCACTGGTCGCGGACGAGCTAGGTTCGAAATGGCCTCTGCTAGCTGGTCTATTTTCCTGTCTCGCGACCGGCTTCTGTCCGTGTCTTCAGTGAAGGTTTGATCCCAGTCAGGCACTTCACGTTGCACTCGCGGTACACTGCCACTCGGTATAGGCGTGTTGGGCACTAAGTCTCTGAACTGAACGGTCGCGGGCGCACACTGTTGTGGGAGCGCAGATACTTGTGGCGTCACGGACATAGGTACTCCGCGAGATGTCGCGGGCGCGAACGCGGGCACTTCGCGTGAGGTCGCGGGCGCGGACACGGGCACTTCGCGCGAGGTCGCGGTCACGGACGTTGTCACTGGCACTGAGTTCGACGGCACTTGCGACACTGATGGTTCTTGATTACTGGGTGCGGTACGAGTAATCCATTCTTCAACTCGGCGAGTCGTTCCTTCTTCATCTGACGAGTCATCTTCGTCAGCTGCGGCGTCTATTTCAGCCAACTCTGCTTCCAGTTTCTTCCTCACGAGGTTTTCTTTCAGGCGCACTAGCTCTCTTTCAGCCTCGTATTCAACCCTTCTCCGAAGATAGTCGGCACTTCGTTGTCCGCTCTTCGTGGAGACGTGGCTGGCTCTTGATCCTTGTTTCCTTGCACTCCGTCGTATCTCCGATTCCCTTGGTGTTGCAGCATCACTGTAGTCGATCACACGACCGGGCCCCGCCAATGGAATCACAGGTGCAGGCACAGGAACAGAAGATGAGGTAGGCGCTATCGATGGTGATCCCGGTGCTAATTCAGTCGGCACTCTCGAGTCACTCTCCATGGCACGACGCTTGTTCATCGCCTCCTCCAACTTGCGTAGCTTGCTTCGTGTAGTCACGGCGCTGCGTTCACTCATCTTCTCAGGCGATCTTCACAGGGCGATCTTGATGAGTCTTCAGAACGTTGTTGACAAGTCTTCAGGCGATCCTAATAAGTCTTCAGGCGATCTTGATAAGTCTTCAGGCGATCTTGATAAGTCTTCAGGGCGATCTTCACAGGGCGATCTCGACGAATCTTCAAGCCAATATTCAAGACGATCTTCAGCTTTTTCAGGACGTTTTTCAGTCTTCAGGACGATCCGGCGAATCGAAGGACCAATTTTGTAGAGTATTCAGGCGCAGGGGTGGATGATTCCCGAAGAAAATAAAACGCACAGGAACTGAAGACTTCAGGATTTATTCTTGAACGATGTTTACAGGAAGCGAAGACAGCAAGCAAGCGATGACACCAAACGACGACAATCTTTTGGCCGTGAAGCGGCTATATATATACCCCTCGTAGGTGGGTGGAAGTAGTGGCGGTCTTATAAGACCATTAAAATTCCTATTGGCCAATTACGTTCGACCGACATTTCTACGTGGGCGGAGGTAGTGGTAGGTGCGACCATTCAAATCCTTGTCCTACTTCCAACCACATTCGAGCATTAAAATGTATCTATTTATAATTCAATTACAATTTGAAACTTATTAACTAAAATCACATTATAACTACTTACAATCATCACACTAACTAAGATTACTCTATACAACGTAAACAACTATACATTACAGTAATTCTTAGTTATCTTACTTAGTTATCTAATGTAAATCTAGTAAACAATACAAATGAGCAATAACAGATGAATATATATATACAAAACTCTCTTATAAGAGTAACTCTACAGTTATTGCTCTCGAATATGAAGTCTAAGGTTGCGTGACTTTATATAAAGCTAATTAACAATCCCTACGTAAGCTACTTTAAATTTACAAGTGGGCGAGGCCGCTGACAATTACTAGTGTTAAACTAAGAGATCGCTGTGCTCCTCAACAATCCTGGACTACGAACATTTATAAGATAAATGGCCGTAATTCATTGGCCATTCTGAAACTATAGCAGAAAAAATAAACCTATTAATATCAGACGACAGCAACAGCCAATCAGCGAAAGATTTCGAATTTCGAAAATCTGTCCTACAGATACAATTCTGATCGACTATTTTCTAAAACTCTGAAGCAGAGTTGATACATCGGTACTACCAATTGAATTCCGTCGGTCCATACGTTCGAGAGACGTACTGCTGGTCAAACAAAAGCTGCGAGTGACAACGTGATCGCGTCACGTACGTCCCTGCGACGTAGTTTATAAACATTTCTAGTTTTAAATACGGTGTCCGTGTCAGATAACCAAAAATTGATTTACAAATTTTCATTGACAACAAACGATTGGCAAAAACATGGTTCGCTATTTCATAACTATACAACAACAAGTTTTCCCAATAGTTTACAAACAAATCACCAAATAAACTTTTGTTTAATGACGTGTCATTTGACAAACGATTCATTTTTTATTCATTTTATCTCATAGAACAACGTTTGGTATATACAGGGTCTTTGGTGCATCGTATTCCAAATTGAAATGGTCGACGGGAGGCGTCATCTGCTATCCTTTCAGACCCCATAACACTTCTCATGCCCTGTGGATATTTTTTCATCGACTTTTTATTGTTTTATAAAAATAAGACCCAAATTTTACATTCAAATACAAATTTAAAAAAATAAATAAGGCGTAGACTCTGAATTTTAGTTTTATTTACATGTATATTGAATTAGAGTACTTTTAAATTTAAAAAATAGTGACATTATCTATTTAGTTTTTTTTAATTTACTTGCAAAGTTTTGAACTTAAATTATAGCTGTCCATGATACAGCTATTTACATGCCTATAAAAAAAAAAACCAAAAGCGACCGGATTCTTCCAACTTCCTCAAAAAATCTCTAATTTATCCTCTTGCTTGTGATGTGTTACATGCCATAAAAATCTTTTTATAACTTTGTGAATTCGATAGAATTTTGAATCTTCAAAATTATGATTTAAAAAATATTTTTGCTTAAATAATACCTGAAAAACCGTCATTTGCTATGCTGTCCATCCTGCACAACCAACTGCAGTTTTCAGGATCTATACGAGGCCAACAACAGAGCCGTAGAGGTTGCCAAATACTGGTCAGATAAAATTTAGTTAGAGTACATCGACACGAAAAGAAGAAGAAGACCTGAAAAACCTATTAAAAATGTTATCTCACTCATAAAAGGTAAAATCTGTCTCGTATCTCTATTTTAGTGGGTTTTACTAGAAAATAAAATGAAATTTTTAACATTTATTTCATAATTTTAACAAATCCTGCTCAAATTGTTGGCCTCTGTTGTTTCGACAGTTGTTGTATGAAGTCGTATTTATTCCTTAATTGTATTGAAAGCCGTTTTAATGCATTGTTTGCAAGTTAGTCTTATGTGACTCATTCACAATTCTAGCCAATTTACAAAGTAAAAAAAGTTGTTATGCGGTAATGATAGTTGGAAACTAGGTAGGTACTAGTTCAACGCATTGAAATGGCGCAACAAAACAAAAAAGAATTATTAAAATTGGTCCGAATTTTAATAATTCTTTTTTGTTTTATTTGTGTCATGAGCAGTGTTTAAGGGTCTGAAAGGATAGCAGATGACCCCTCCCGTCGACCATTTCAATTTAGCACACGATGCACCAAACACCCTGTATAACGTTTTGTATATTTTTAGTAGGCTACCCAGAACCAGTGTTTTTAGGGTTCCGTTTCCTGATAGTTACAACTTATTAACAGGCTACTTCTAGGCAAGCATGCTCCATCGTCGAGCACATCATCGCTTACCATCAGGTGAGATGGTGGTCAATCGCTAGCCTATCATTAATAAAAAAAAGAAAAAAACAGAATCCTTATAGGATCACTTTGTTGTCCGTCTGTCTGTCTGTCAAGAGTCTTTATCTCGAGAACGCGTAGAGTTGAAATTCAAACTATATACTCAGGTCTGCGGTCCCTTGAAGCTGTGAAAAAATCAAACTTCAGAGTTAATAAAAAAATATATATACGGCCGTATATGTCGCAAAAAACGTATATTTCGACACTCTCAAGGGAATCAAAATTCATAAGGTACTTCCCATTGACCTAGAATCCTAAAATTTGGTATGAAGCAAGGTCTCATAGCACAAGTATAGGAAAAAATCAGAAAACTGTAAAAGCTAATGCAAACTATTGGCATGATTTACTTTTTCTTTTCGCCAGAAATGAACCTAGGTTATATGTTAACGAGAAATCAACAGCAAAAAGAACCAAATCTTTAAAATGTAACCGAACAAAGATACCTCTAGAAACATTGCTAGTATATTTTTGTCAGGCGTTACACATTTTCCTTATACTATAATGAAATGGAAATATAATACCTAATATTTTGAGGTTTCTATTGATAAAATAAATTAAATTGGTTATTATTGTTATGTTTTTTTCACACTCATAGTTTTTCATCTCTATTAAAAAACATTGTGATAAACGAATTGAAAAGATACGCGTTAGTATTGCGATTGTGATTGACACTATTTAATGCGTACCTAGCATAAACACCAAAACCAAAACTATATTTAACAATGGGAAATTTAAAATATCAGACGTAGAGTATTTTTATTTAAGAAAAATAAAGCCTGATAAAAACTATAGCTATCTACTAAATAGTCTCTAACTTCGTTTTGTTACGGTTGGTAGACATAATTCTTTTTCCTATTGATTTTTCTTATAGTTCTTTAAGATGTGGCCTAGGTTTCACTTTTGGCGAAAAGAAAAAAAAATATATGCCAGCAAGAATGTATGGCAAAAGTTTCATTCCCCTTTTCGGGAATTGAACTGTTTTCATAGGTAAGTTTGTACGGAACCCCCAGTGCGCGAGTCCGACTCGTACTTGCCCAGTTTTGGGAACCGATCACTTTTGCGAATGTTTTTTGTTCGAATTTCATTTTACCGAAAACTATTGACTGACGGCTTTTTTGATATTATGCATTATTTTACATATTTTTAGATCATCGAAGTATCATGTGTCAGTGTAGTATTACCGAATATTTGCTAAATTAACTATTTGCTATTTTCGTTTGAACTTTTTCATTTGCCAAATGATTTATTTGCCATATTTTCACACACCGAAACAACATTTTACGGAATTTTGGTCACAAATATATAGGGGGTTTCTTGGTAGCATTTTCAATGTTAAATTAAAATAGTGTCATAAAAAGTCAATATGTTTTGTTACAAAATTTAGTGACAGAATCGAATCGCCGTAAAGCCGACTTTACACAATCTTCTCTTTCTTTCTTTCTTCTTTCTACGCCGGCCAGCAAGCCGAAGCTGCGGTGGTGAGCGTTAAAACCTTCTGCGACGATAAGTTCGCGTGAGGCCGCCCAAATGCCGCAGCACCGGAGCCGTGACAGAAACAATGCTTGCTACATGTTGCATGCCTGCTGCATGTTGCACACCTGCTGCATGTTGCATGCCTGCTTCCATGCTGTATGCCTGCATGCCTGCATGCCTGCTTGCATCCTGCATGCCTGCTTGTATGCTGCATGCCTTCTTGCATGTCAGCTTGCATGCTTAAAAATAGCATCCGTGTTTGAAAATATGGTAATTAAAACCGTGGTATGATAAATGTTCGGAAACATAACACTTCGAACAAAAGTTATTTCGGCTAATGACCACTATCTTGAAAACTATTTTATCACTAGCGACTTTCGCCGCGTGATAGCAGATTTAGAAAAAATTGGGATAAAGATATCCATAGGACGTTTACCCGTGAAAAAAATTTAAACGAAATTGAATCAGCCGTTTGAATGTGAAGAAATAACAAACATAAAAATCTTTTCGCCTTTATAATTTTATTATGATATCTCGCAAAGATCGACTCTTCTTCTTTACTCTTTTCTTCGTCCTCATCTTCTATTTATGTTAACTTTACGTTACATAGTTGAGTTTGAAATCGCATTGAATCACAGTTGGACTTCTACAAAACAGCGAATAGTAGTCGCATGCTACCGTAAGATAGCACGGATTATGGACGGAGGAGCCAAACTGTTTCCTTTTAACATAGTACAATGTAGAGAAGCTATGCGTTTTATTAGACACTGGCACTTCGGCCGCAAATTCGTTTGCAAGAATATTTTCATAAGAACTTTAAAATCCCTTAAACCGTATTTTAGGTAGTATTGAGAAAACTAATAATAACAATCTTTATAATTCATTTGGTTTAGAATTTGTTCCAAGTTTCAAGTTTATTAACTCAAAAAATACAATTCTTCTATACAATCTTTAATCTCCCTAAATTGTTATATAATACTGTATGTAAGGAAGTTTTGAAAAACAAATAGTGGTGATCTTTATTATTTATTTAGGTTATTATTTGTGCTAACTTTCAAGTATATAGGCACAAGGAATGAGATTTTGCCTACAAACGAAATTCCCCCTTTTACCACCCCCTTAAAGGTTGAATTTCCGAAAACCACTTCTTAGTGCTCACCTACGTCATAAAAGGAAGCCTTGTGCAAAGTATTACGTTCCTAGTCCCAGTAGTTTAAGCTGTGCATTGATATGTCAGTCAGTTAATTTCTCCTTTTATTTGGAGATAGATGAAATCTCTAAGTCACTTAGCTTTTTAGGACGGCATAACTCTTCGTCTCGTGTCTATTGGTGTTTCTCTCTAAAGATAATACAACAAAAGCAAAACATATCGAGGGTTCGAAGATTAATGGCATCTGCGAAATGATTACCAACGATTTTTCCCCGACTGCCTTTCTTTACTAGAATAAAAACCATTTTATTAATCATCCTAATCAACTAAAAGAAAACATAAAAGTAGCTATTACTTTACAAAAAATAAATAAAAAACCCTGCAAGTAATAAAGAACAAAAAAAATGGGAACACAACACACAATCTTAATTAATCAATTTAATCATCGCACACCCACATATAACCCGAGCCCCATACGATCTACAGACGTAGGAACACGTGACCTACACCTGTACGGCTTACATTGTTTATTTTTATTGCTGGGACCAAATTCACGCCCAAATAAATGTGAAGTAAAACCTCCGGGACGTTAATTAAGTTCTTGGCTTTTACGGCCCCTTTGCAGCCTGCGGTGTTACTCGTAATGAGTATTAGGGGGTTAGAATGCCCGTATCGGATGTGTGGCTAAGACTTTGTGACTGGAAACCAATCGGGCTTGACTCGCGTTTGGGAGACCACTGAGGGGATTAAAGCTTTTTCTGCTGTGGCCTTGCCAAAAGGATGATTAGTGGGCGTGTTTTTTCTTAATAGGGTTAACTGGGTTGGATTCATTTTCTGTAACGCTCTGTCGAGTAATTTTCTTTATACATTCATGCAGATACCATATACGCTTTTTCCTCATACTACTACAGAATGGTTGCTGTGTCAATTCAGAGGCGTAGCTACCAACGTATCAGTCATATCAATGATTCGGGGTCCCCAGGTTTCATGGGCGTAAAATGTTGTCCACAAATTGGCCTACGAAGCCAATTCGGTACAACTATGGAATTCCCTGCCCGAGTCTGTTTTTTCCAATTGCTACAATCTAAGGGTCTTCAAGTCAAGAGTGATCAGGTTACTTCTAGGCAGGCGTGTTCCATCGTCGACCACATTATCGCCTTATAGTCGCGCTAATTACATTTCCAATATATAGTCCATGTTTATTGTTCAAATGAAGTCAAAAGTAGAGCAGACCACAACACACTTTGGCATCAATATTTCCAATATCGTTAGTGACCGTTCCGAAAATTTTGTTGTTATTTTTCCGATATTTTTTCATGGACTAAATTAGGTTTGTAACGGCTTCGGTACCTAGTATTAGTTGTGTGAATTTTATATTGCTTTTCTGATATTTTATTTAGCAAAAAGATTCTGTTTAGAGCCTCTTGGGATAGGATATTGTTGTTGCTGACGTACGCTTTTTTTAACCGACTTCAAAAAGAAGGAGGTTCTATGTTCGGCTGAATGTATTTTTTTTTTATGTATGTTCACCGATATCTCGGTCAATTGTGGACCGAGATATAGGAAAGCTAGGAAACACAGGCCTCTTCAGAAAAAAATACGTGTAAGTGTTGTTTTATTCTTTTTAGTTATGGTAAAACCACTAAAAACTACCCCTCAGCCAAACTTAAATACTTTATAGCCTGAGTGCATCTCATAACTCAAGTTACTAACAAAAATGGTTCCATTGTTGTCCGAAAATAAACAATTTATTATTATTATTATAACAATTCTAATAATCCCAAACATGGTTAGATTACATTAATTTACCTTCCGGCTTCATCATCAGATCAGTTCGATATATTCTCCCTCTTCTTTCAGTTAAGTTTTGTAGTTTAGTTTCAATAAAGCAATTTTACTTGTTACGACAGTTCTGCTGTGATCCTATGAGGAGTTCTGTTCCATATCTTCAAAGTTCATGATCAGATCATAACAATATTTCTATGGGACCAACTTAGAAGCATAACCTTTCAATCAAAAAATCAAAATCGGTCCACAATAGACCGAGAAATCGGAAACATAAAAAAAAAATACATTCAGCCGAACATAGAACCTCCTTCTTTTTGAAGTCAGTTAAAAAACAAAGAGGTTTCACCAACACCTAGACTAGTAACGTTCCGGACCAAACAAATATTTGTTCCATGCAGGAATTGAAGCTGCCACTCATCGCGAAAGCCAATCACTTAGCCACTATGCCGATTGTACCTTCCATTGCTAAGATTAGTATTACCAGCCATAATAGCATAGTTTTTATTTTAGTCAAGTACATCAAACCTTTTTTCTAATTCTGTCCCTATAAGAAAACTTTATTTTATTTATTTATTTATGGTTAGCTTCTGTTAGCGGCTTTGTATTTGTGAAAAATATAAAGTATAGATATAATTATACCCTACTGTACTAATAGAAATAGTGCAGCTACATTTTTGAAAGAATTCACTGAATCGGTTCAGTATTTTCAGAAATTACCTCTTCTCTTCTTACGCTGCTAGATCGTGAAGTAAAAACAAACGTACTCACACAAAGTCACAAACTTTCGCCTTTATAAATAATATTACTAGCATCTACCAATAGGAAATTATCCCAGGAAAACGTACTCCCGGAATAAAAAGTATCCTATGTACTATTCCAGGACATATTCTAATCAGCCATTCGAGCGTGAAGCAGTTGCAAACATACACACACAAAGTGACACACTCAAACTGACACACACTGACAAACACACACACTCACAAACATACACACACAAACCGACACACACTCACAAACATACACACACAAACCGACCTACACTCACAAACTTTCGCCTTTATAATATTAATATGATTACGATAGGTTTTATGGTATCAGTAATATTGACCGCTTTTGTTGATTACGTTTACTTGCGTTATTTCTACTTTTAGTATTTGTTACTTCTTCATGCTCAAACGGCTAAACGGATTTCGATGAAGCTTGGTACACAGGTAGATTATGTTCTGGAATTACACTTTTTTAATGTTGGAAATCATCTAATTCGCTCTAGGGCGGAGCGTGAGGACGTGTCAGACTTTTACTGACTAAACTTAAAACCACACCTATGTTCCTTCTTTGCTGTGCGTTCCAGGACCCCGGGGTTCCCTTTCGGACTACTCATGGCCCCAGTAGGCTTCGGCCCTGCTAGGACTCTACGGTTTTGCTGACATCTCTTTGAGGTTCGCGTGGAACACTACGCGCTGTCGACGATTCGGGTTCGGTCCGGACGGTTACCGGACGCCCACGCCTCGTGCTCGTCGTTCGCAAACCCACGTTTTTGCTAGCATTACTGCTTCGCAAAAGGAAGCTACAGCCTGCCATTCCTCCTCGCTCTGGACCATGGCCTAAATCAGGGCCTGGTGCGTGATGTCACTACCGCCTTCGCTCTCTGCCTAAGCTGGAATTGCTGGAGTATGTTGCCCTGGGACAATTTTCTACTATCACGCAGTTAGTTCTACACCACAGGTCTATAACCACATTCAATTATGCTAACGGTAATATACCTGTTTCATAAATGGGTCAAACGGGACCACATGACGTACACATTTCAATCTGTTGTACAGTTCGCCAGCAGAATCAACTATTAACTCACCGCAAGCCGGAATTATTACCTGTATGTTTATTGTTTTCGAGTAGTGATTTTGGCATTTCAAAGTAGCTGCGAATTTGAATAGAGATAATTCAAATATTAATTTTTTGATCAATCTGTTTCTCATGATCATCATCATTTCAGTCGATAGACGTCCACTGCTGGACATAGGTCTCCCCCAAATGTCACCACAACGAACGGTCCTGTGCGTCTCGCATCCATCGGATTCCCGCAACCTTCACCAGTTCATCGATCCACCTTGTAACACTAGGGGCCTTCCAACACTGCGTCTTCCGGTACGCGGTCGCCACTCCAGAACCTTTCAGCCCCAACGGCCATCTGTTCTGCGAGCAATGTGCCCTGCCCATTGCCACTTAAGTTCGGCGATTCTTCGTGCTATGTCGGCAACCTTGGTTCTCCTGCGTACCTATATCTTCATTTCTGATTCGATCACGCAAGGAAACTCCGAGCATAGCCTTTTCCATTGCCCTTTGGGTGACTTTGAGCCTTCTGATGAGGCCCATTGTGAGCGACCACGTTTCGGAACCATATGTCATCACTGGCAACACGCACTGGTCATAGACTTTCGTCTTGAGACACTGTGGTATATTGGATGAGAAGACACCGTTTGATTTGTACCGTAATCTGTATCTACTGTTATACTTTGTGTTAAAAGTTTTCGTATTTGTTTTTTTTTTTTTCAGAAGAAACCTTAACCAGTACTAGGAATTTCTCCTGTATCATAGGTACAATAAAAAATATATAAACTTCTGTATGTAACAAAAGCTTATACAGACATTTATTTCCTACAGGAATTGAATCCGCGACGTGCAGCCAATCGCTCAGTCACTGTATAATTACTAAAATTTTTGAAACTTATTAAAATTTAAGAAAAGTATTAAGTACTACTCATTATTACTGAAAAAAAAAATACTATACTGTAGAAAATTTTAGAAATGCAATAATTTTTAATATTTCATGTGTATAATAATAAACCTTTATATTTTTTGTGTTTCTTTTTTTGCTATTTTTAAGCAAAAAAAGAAACACAAAAAAAATAAAGGCCTTATCAAATTATATTTTTGCTTAAAAATGTCTTATTAAATATTGAATTTGATTACTTGTATTTTTTCTGCGAACAATTTAAAAACGGATTCGAATATGTCCTTGAAATAATCATAAATACGAGTGAATGCATAAACGCTCAAACAAGAAAAAATAAACGCAAATGTGTAAATTAATATTGCACCACACAATCGTTACACAGCAGGTGTTATAAGTTAAGCAAAACAAACACAAAACTACAGTTACAACGTCCGCTCTCTTCCGCGTCCCAGATGTTAATGAAATTATCTAATGCCCTCGCGTTGTGTCTACTTCCGTGTGGATGTGATAACTACCCACATGCTAGTGAACAAAATATTTCTGTAAGTTCAGTTTGTTTGAAGATAAGTATGGATATTCTTGCTAGCTTCTGCCCGTAGCTTAAAGTGTTTCAAATATCCCGAGTGACTTTCTACTGGAATAAAAAGTATTGTAGGTATTTTCTAAATCAGGTTATATTCCATAGGTCATGCCATGGCCATGGGTATTGGTTGGTTAGGTTGGTTGGTTCTATGTTTTATACAAATTCGTTTAATAGTTAAAGCGTTAAAGGTAACGAAGTAGACAGATGTTTTTTTTAGGGTGAGAATTCATAGAATAACTTCTCATGCCCTGTGTAGAGCGAGAGGAAGTGTCAGACTTACTAACTAGAAGCCCGGGTGGGTTCTAGTTGGTAATTCTGACTAGAACCCCGGGTGGGTTCTAGTTGGTAAGTCTGACTAGAACCCCAGGTGGGTTCTAGTTTGTAACTCTGACTAGAACCCCAGGTGGGTTCTAGTTAGTAAGTCTGACTAGAACCCCAGGTGGGTTCTACATCGACCTGCTCCTCACCCAGCTACGGACCTGGTCCTAGGCCTGCCGGCTGGTACGACGGCATAGTCACAGCCATTTCCATGTGATCACTGCCCTATCCCCAAAAGTGGCGACCCCGACGTGATTTCAATAACAATATATACAGTCCACTCGATACACATTCTGGTCCACGTTGGGGCGCCACATTCTGTGTAGTTTGTAACTCTGACTAGAACCCCAGGTGGGTTCTAGTTAGTAAGTCTGACTAGAACCCCAAGTGGGTTCTAGTTAGTAAGTCTGACACTCCCTTCCTCCTGTTCCTTCAATTGATGTTTGCGATCCATATATTTCATACAATTCCGAAACAGACAACGGCTCTAGGGGCCACCGCCAATTTTGTTTGAAGCTCTTTGAGGCTTGTTTGAAGTATAACGCGCTGTCAAAACAGACTTACCTTACTGGATGGCGAGCTACTCATTGCTCGACATCCGCAAATTCGCACCTGCGGTTACTGGGAATCAACCTGCGACTGGGAATCCTGATGCTTACGAGCTTTTCATCTAACAAAATATGGCCGTAGTTTTTTTTTACTATTTATTTTGTATTAGGGACTTTTATACGTATGTACATGCCAAACCCATCGGACACTATATAGGGTGACTGGCAATTAGTGTACGATACTTAAACACGTGATTGTGCTCAGTACATTAGGCAAACATAATTAATGTACTGAACAACTGATTTTTTTTTCGCGATTTCAGGTTTGTTCCCATAGTAAAAGTTGTTGGTTATCATGAGCACAATCACGTGTTTAAGTATCGTACACTAATTACCAGTCACCCTATATAGTAAATACCTTACCTTATATAGTAAAACGTAAAAGCGCAAACTTAATTAAGCTATGAGCAGCCTCTGAGTTAGGTGTCGACAAAATATGATGAAAAATTCCAACATCGTACATGTTTACCAACATCGTACATGTTTACCCACTTCTGCCTAACCTGTGAAGCATTACATACGCTATCTATACCTAATGTACGTTCTTACAAAAACATATCAGATTTATTTGGTTACGTATCTACAGTAAGACTTTGAAGCGAGATCGAAATAGGCAATTAAGGTGGAAAGCTTTAATATTTCTATTCATAAGGATGATAATTATAACACACAATGTTTATTATTTTGGAAAATGTTATTTTATCAACATGTTATATTCCATGTTAAGTATGTATTTGCAAGAACTCATCTACCAATATCAGTGCTGCTATACGAATATTATAAAACTGAACAGTGTGATTGTTTGAACGCGCTAAACACAGGAACTTCTGATAGGAATTGTAAAAATATTCTAATGGAAAGAATATTTATCGATGTGTCGTGATGGCCCATTGGTTAAGGCAGTGCCTGTCATGCATGAAGTTGGGTTTAAAACCGGGAAAGTACCAATTGCAATGTAAATCTTTCTATTCATATATAGGGTGACTGCTAATTAGTGTACTATACTTAAACACGTGATTGTGCTCATGATAAAAGCCGAAATCGCGAAAAAAATATCAGCTGTTCAGTACATTAGGCAAACATAAATGTACTGAACAGCTGATTTTTTTTCGCGATTTCAGGTTTGTTCCCATAGTAAAAGTTGTTGGTTATCATGAGCACAATCACGTGTTTAAGTATCGTACACTAATTACCAGTCACCCTATATACTTTTCTAAGTTTATCTAGGACATTACTGACACTCCCTGCCTCAGAAAGCATGTAAAGCTGTTGGTCCCGGTTGTCATTCGTAGATCTTTGACGGTCGTTACAGGTAGTCAGACGCCAGAAAGTCTGACCATCAGACTATCCAAGGAGTCTCATGTTGCCCAGTAACTGAGTTGTGGAGGTCTGATAGGCAGTCACTATATGTAAAACGCGAGTATTCAGGTACAGGGCTAGGATGATAACGATAGCCGATTTATCGAGTAAGGCTATATAATATTATGCTACGACTAACGAGAGCGGAGCAGTAAATGAAGGCGCGGACGAAACCGCGGAGAACAGCTAGTGTAGAAATAAAATACCTCAAATAACTTTTCATCCTCGTCGTTATGAAATTCTGATTAATTCCTGGAACTAATTATGAGAATTAATAACGTCTAGAATATGTTTATTCTTAGAATATAGATACGTTTAAGTGAAAACATATGAATGATACCTTGACGGTTGGTAGAGGAGAATACAAGATGAATTGAGTCGCCATCAATTTAATAAAAATGAGAACCTAGATAAAGTGACATATGGAACACCCATAAAACACATGATGTTTTTTACAATCTTTAAACCACTCTTCCTCCCTGGTTATAAGTCATTAAGTCACTACTTATCACCAGGGAGGAGAAGAAAGCCCCCCTCTTCAATGAAAAACTACGCGTATCTTTGGTAAGTAGTTTGTAAGAGTTGGGACTACTAAAATCTATGGAGTACGGTTATAATTATTTATTTCATTTTATTTTTTAAGAACAATTGTTTAAAAAAGTGGAATTTACAATTTTATATTTTGAGCTGGGAATTTGTTGCCCGGCAACGGCCAGTCAAAATCCAAGGATTTTATATATCCTGCGGATGATATAGGTAGCGCCCACCCCCTCCCACCTTGTGCCATTTTATGATTTTTCAGTAATAAGGGTCGTCGAAAAGTTGACCAAAATGTCACGTCAATTGCCCGCGTCACTTTTGAATCCGAAGGTACGCAAACGATGAGTGACATTTACACTACAATAATTATTGCTCTAAGATGATGCGGGTGACAACTGTCGGATTCATACAATGTAGCTACCTATCCTTTTCTCTCATCTTAAAGATGCATATTTTCGTCCCGCTGTCATCCTACCCACGCTATGTAAAAAATACCTTAACTTTATGTTGGCACGTTTTTACCAAAAAAGATTGGGACAGCCCAAAATAAGCTCATAATAAGGCTATGATATAAATTTGCAGCATACTCAAAGGCATACCGATTCTGAATCACTCCAGCGAACGTCGGCATCTGAGGTATTTCTTCTCACGATGATCCAACCTTTGCCTTATTTTACATTCTCATAATTCCTGAGGAAGGTTTATGGCTTCTGAAATATTATACAGTAGTTCTAAACGTACTGAATTAAGCTCAGATATTTAAATCACTAAAAAATTTTTACTTAATGCATTCTTTGTAAAACCAATTTAAAACATTAACTTGGTAAGGTATTTTCAGTTAAGTACTTGTTCAACTTCGAGCTATGTTTTAATATAAATAAAACTGTGGCTAGAGTTACATTACTGGTCAAAATAAACCCACCAATAGGCGACCACGTAGGTACACTATGACGCAGCGTTGGAAGTCCTCCCACAAGGTGGACCGATAACCTGGTGAGGGTCGCGGGAATCTACTGGATGTGAGATGCACAGGAAGGACCAGTCGTTATGACGACGCTGAGGGGAGGTCTATGTCAAGTAAGAAAGAAAGCAAGAAAACATTTCTTTTTTGGCACACAATTAACAAACAAGTATTGAAAACTTAAACCAGTACGTACAGTTGTAGTAGTGGCTAAAATGAATGACTGCAAAAACATTAGATGTATTATATGTGCATTCTAATATAATAAAAAACTGGTCATGTGCGTGTCGGACTCGCGCATGAAGGGTTCCGTACCTGCCGTAGCAAAACACGGCAAAAAAATCACGTTTGTTGTAGGCCTCCTTAATTATTTATTTTGTTCTGTTTTTTTAGTATTCATTGTTATAGTGGAAACAGAAATAACCATCTGTGAAAATTTGAACTGTATCACAGTTCGTGATGTACAGCCTGGTGACAGACGGACAGACAGCGGAGTCTTAGTATTAGGGTCCGGTTTTACCGTTTGGGTACAAAATCCTAAAAACAATACTATAATGAGCTAGACGGCGTTGTGTGATATTTATTTATTATTTATTTATTTATTACTTTATTGCACACCTTAACTTACTACAGGACAATATTTATAAAAAATAAGTGTACAATAGGCGGTTTTATTGCACAGGGCAATTTAAATATTTGATAAAAAATATTTGATAGTTGTGGAATATTATATTATTATTAATTATTCTGTTTCAAAAGCTTAATACTTTCTGAACTTGACACTGGCAAAATTTACAAACAAAGTGACGCCAAAAAAAAATTCTTTTGCACTTTTTGATGTCCGATACCAGCCAATAACAACCGTTATTGACTTTCTGATGGATATGCGAAGGTTCATAATTAAATTGTAGTACACGCCGTCAAGCGCACTCTTTGGGCTATAAGCCATGTAATATTCTATCAATGTAAATAATAGTCGAGATGCCAAAATATTTGAGATATGATATTTTGGTTGCCCATGTCAATTCCATACATCTTTCACTATAAAGATTCCCTTTAAAAATCTTTCATCTCGTAAAATCAATCTAAAGCACAATTACCAATCTTACACCATATATGGGCCAAGCCATGATCATGGCGCTAAGTTCCCTCTTTGAGGAGTGGCTAGAAAGGCGTCATGGTGTCTTCAACTTCCGCATGACGCAGTTCCTCAGCGGGCATGGTAAGTTCAGGAGGTTTGTGTACTGGATTCATGTGGAAGAAACGACCCGGGTGTCACTATTGTGTGGACCGCTCGGAAGACATGGTAGAGCATACGGTGGAGGTGTGCCCCATTTGGGTGGACTACCGCCATGTCCTCGTTAAGGCGATCAGCGGGGGTGACTTTTCACACCAGGCGCTGGTCCAGGCTATGATACGGAGCGAGTGGGAATGGCAGGCGGTTGCCTCAGTCTGCGAAACAGTAAGGCTAGCGAAAGACGGCCGCACGCATGAGAGACTGGACACCTTCACGCCCCAGCCACAGCGAACCCTGATCCCGACTACCAGTCATGGTAGGCGCAGGCTTGCCGTGCGGCCGTAACCGTTCACACTGAGCCCAAGTCGTAAACAGCGAGTGGTGTTCCCGCCACGCGCTCCTTAAAGAGATGTCAGTAAACCATAGGGACCCAGCAGGGCCGATGCTCGCTAGAGCCGCGGGGATTTTCTAAAAAGAAAACTCGTGATCCAAAAGCTCAAAGGGCAACTGAAGGACACAGGTGTGATTTTAGTCAGTAAAAGTCTGATACCCCTTCCCACTCCGGACAGCCTGGAGGATACGGTGGAGCATACAATAGAGGTGTGCTCCTTTTAGGCAGAGCACCGCCGTGTCCTCGTGGGCCCCGATTGGCGGCAACGACCTCTCACGCCAGGCCTTAATACAGGCCATGGTTCAGAGCTTGGAGGAATGGCAGGCGGTCGCCTCCTTCTGCGAAGCAGTAATGCTAGCAAAGGAGACGGCTGCACGCGTGACGGAACGGTCCTCACGTCCCAGCTGCCGGGATCCCGATCCCGATTTCCAGCTACCGTAAGCGCAGGCTTACAGACGGCGAGCATTGTGTAGCACGCCGCACGACGACCAGACGGCGTGCTACACAATGTAGCATGCCGTCTGGTCGTCCGGTAACTGTCCGGACCGAGCTCAGGTCATCGGCGGCGCGTAGTGTTTCACGCGCGCCTCGAGGAGATGTCAGCAAATCGTAGGAGCCCAGCAGAGTCGAAGCCTACTGGGGCCATGGGTTAAGTGAAAATGAACCTCCGGAGCCCTGGAACACAAGGCAAAGAAGGAACAAACCAGTGGGTTTTAGTCAGTAAAAGTCTGACACAAAAGAGGGCGGGAGATGTCATTACATGATTTCTCACCTAAAAAAAAAACCGCTTCCCACTCCGCTCTAGGGCGAGAGATGTCATTAGATGATTTCACACCTCAAAAAAATAAACTATCTTCCATTGTCAAATAAACTGCCATATGTGACGTTTACTTCACACTTTCAAAATACCATCAATCATACCACATATGGGCCAAAAAAAAAAAACAAAAGAGATGAGAGCTCAAGACCAAAACAACAAAGTTCATAAATAATAATAATAATAAGATTTATTTTCTCGCCACAATATACTCGTATCATAAGTACATTTTCTAGGGTAAAGGTAGATAGGTACAGTAAGCTTATTGTGGGAGACTGGTGCATAAACTAGGTTTGGGGCCTGTATTTCAGGACACCAGGACTCCACCCTTAGTAATATCATTTTTATATTTACCAACAGTTGTCGCAGTTCATTACTAATTTATAACAGGCATACATGGCCCAATATAAAATATGTAACCAAATGTTTTAAGTCGAATAAATGCTGTTAAACAATCGGTGCTCGAGGGTTTAAATTATATCCGCTTACGCTCTCTCATTAAATATAATATACATGGTTTTACTTCACACTTTCAAATTAAGATTAATCTTACACTAGATATGGTTCAAAGCACACCTTTGATATCATTCACAAGAGCTCAAGAGCAAAACAAAACAACAAACTTTCTCATCCAAGGAGAATCAAATCAAAAGCCGAGCTCACCCGACGTGTGTAAATCGTTGAGGTCCGCCGGTGAGATGCGGCTATCACGCGTACCGATACACGCAAATTGGATTACACCGGACCATTGAAAGGACTAAAATGTTGTTCGTAAACAAATTGCTTGCGCCATGTTAATAGGCAAACGGAACAAAAATGCTGGATATTTGCGTTATCGTGAGTGTAGTGGGTTTTGGTGTTTTTATTTTGGATATTGTTTTCTGTACTGATCCATAAATTTTTACGTACGCATTTCAATTTGTTACGCTAGAAGCAATGAGGTGAATACTTCATAGTAAGGAATTAGTTTTCGTCTTTCTTTTGCTATACAATGTTTTTTTTTTTAACACCAGTTTCTCAAATGTAAATTCTGGCAATTTTTTTTGAAAAATTGACTTTGGAACGTGGACTGCTTACGTTGGCTGTTGACAAAGTTGGCTTTTTGAAGCAGTTAGAATGATTGCCTGAGAAAATATTGTACAACAAAAATATACTTATATATTTCTAAATAGGTACATACAAACAAATTATACCCAGACACAGAAAAAAATAATAAACCTACTCATCACACAAATATTTGTCTCGGATAGGAATCGAATATTAAAATTTCAGATATATTTCTTCCCGAAAGAAGAGAAAAAAAAATTTTTATGCTAACTAAAATTTATAAAAATAAAGCCATCAGGTGGGATCGCAGTCAAGCACTGGTTTATATGAATTTAAAAAAAAAAAAAGCTGTTCATCCAGTCGACTGGTCTAATTCAAGCTGACATGTGATGCCACGAATACAAGCCGCATCTCACCGAGCCTACCTCAACAATTTATATACATCGGCCTATATAATTTATGTATGTACTCGTATGTCCAAACGGTAGCTGTTTGATTTGATTCTATTCAGGGAGTTCCCATGTTTTTTTGTTTTAATTTGTAGTTGGTGAAGGGGAAAAAATTTATGCTTCAATTTTATTGCCTAATTGTAGGAATATTGTTTGGTTTTTATTTTTATCCCTGTAGCAGACCAAGAACGGAACTTAACACAGTTAGTTCAAACTCAGATCGAATAGCTAAGATAATTTTTTTAGGTACTTAGCATAGCATAGTCGGCCTTATAATGTTCCCACTGTTGGGACTCAGGCCTCCTCTCTAGAAGAGGGAATGGGCCGTAATCCATCACGCGTGCCCAGTGCGGGTTGGTGGATGTCACATGTCTTCGAATTTTTGGTTCTACGACATGCCGGTTTCCTCACGATGTGTTCCTTCACCGTTTTGAGAGCAGTGGTGATGAAATAAATTACATGAAGTAATGCGCCTGGCTGGGTTTGAACCCCCTACAACTCGTAAGTCGGGGCCGTTACCATTCGGCCACCACTGCTCAATTTTCACAGCAATTTTTAAGCTATTGTTTTACTTACACAGATTAGTTTACATAGCCTGCAAAGAACTCAAAAAAAATACCGCAGGTATGTAAACTAAGGGCTCTAAACTCTGACACTTGTTCTCCCTTCACCAAAAGAGGGTAAGTATTTTTTTATTATGAACAGGCTTGCGTTTGACTATTATCTCACCTGATGGTAAGCGATGATGTGGCCAACGATGGAACCCATCTGCCAAGGAGTAACCTATTTACTTTTGACTTAAAGAGCCCTAACAAATGTGTTGTACGCATGGGTGGGAAGTCCACTATATACCGGGGGCGCAACGTCGTACGTCTAGTGGTCCGATGATGAAACTGATTTGGCGGAATTAAATTTATCATCATCATTATCATTTCACTGTCGGACATAGGCCTCCCCCAAGCGTCGCCACAACGACCGATCCTGTGCGTCTCGCATCCAACGCACTCTCGCGACTCTCACCAGGTCGTTGGTCCACCTTGTGGGAGGCCTTGCAACGCTGCGTTTTCCGGTGCGCAGTCGCCACTCTAGAGCCTTTCGGCCCCATCGACCATCCGTTCTACGAGTAATGTGCCCTGCCTACTGCCACTTTAGTTTGGCGATTCTTCGGGCTATGTCGGCGACCTTGGTTCTCCTGCGAATATCTTAATTCTTTATGCGATCACGCAAGGAAACTCCGAGCATATAGCCATAAAGGAATTAAATTGTTTCTTTGTATTTGACGACTAACCACCGAATAAAAAGAGGTACGCAAGCTAAGCTACATTAATTCTTTGTCTGCAATGAGGTCTATTATTTCTATCAATCTATTATTCAGGCATTAAATTGATCGATTGTAAGTAATAGGACTTCCAGTCTACCTTTGGCTTGAAAAGATTATTATACTTTGGCATATCTGCCAAAGTATAATTATCTTTTCAAGCCAAAGGTGGCAACAATGAATAACCAATAAGATACTTAAAATATCTGATAAAGTTGATTTATAAAATACATAATATTTAATATACATTACTACTAAATCATCATCATCATCATCATTTCAGCCGAAAGACGTCCACTGCTGGACATAGGCCTCCCCCAAGTGTCGCCACAATGAACGGTCCTGTGCATCTCGCATCCATCGGACTCTTACTGCTAAATACTATATAATATTATTATCTAAATAATTATATGTATTCTTTGATGAATATATGTGGTGTCTTGTAAAAGTAACGAGATCATTAGATGAGCTTTGAAATTCTTAGGTATTTCAGAGCTTTATTAATAGATATTTCGTCAAATATACAATTTACAGAAAACTTTCTAGCCACTAGCAAATTTGGTTTGTTTGACGTTAAGATAATTCAATGATGACTGAAAATTTTCAATTTCCCAATTTTGAGGTTTGGAGCCTCAAAATTGGGAAATTGAAAACTTTCAGTTGGTTTAACAATTATTTTTTTCTGTTTTAGGAAAATTAAAAACTTAAGCATTATAAACATGGACGACAAGTAATGGGTAGCTACCATCCGGCCGGTTGGTAACCGTCCGGACTGAGCCCGAGTCATGGACGGCGCGTAGTTTTCCACGCGCGCCTCAAAGAGATGTCAGCAAAACCGTAGGGGCCTAGCAGGGCCGAAGCCTACAGGGGCCATGGGTTGACTTCCGAAAGGAAACCCCGGGGTCCTGGAACGCAAGCTAAGGAAGAAACATAGTTGTGGTTTTAGTCAGTAAAAGTCTGACACGCCGTCTCGCTCTGCCTTAGAGTGGGAGAAGTCATTAGACGATTTCCAAACTTAAAAAAAGCATTATGAACATAATAGCCATCTGGGTGTGACCTTGGACTCCTAGTTGTCGTAGACTGCTCATGTCACTGAAGTCAGTCGGAAAGTGCACTACACATTCCACTCGTTATAATGTCTTCTGAGGTTTGTACCCTCGAACACCATTTTCCTTGTTCAAACATTCATTCTGCCCATAATAGACTAAGCGAATGCCTGTTATTTGGATGCCACCAACGCCTGTTTTTTTAAGTAAAGAGTGATTGTAAAATCAGCATCATCATTTCAGCCGAGGGACGTCCACTGTTGGACATAAGCCTCCTCCAAGTGTCACCACAACGAACGGTCCTGTGCATCTCTCGCATCCACTGCATTCCCGCGACTCCCACCAGGTCATCGGTCCACCTTGTAGGAGGCCACCCAACGCTGCGTTTTCCGGTGCGCGGTCGCCACTTTAGAATCTTAAGGCACCGTCGACCATCCGTTCTACGAGCAATGTGCCCTGCCCACTGCCACTTAAGTATGGCGATTCTTCGGGCTATGTCGGCAACCATGGTTCTCCTGCAGATATCTTCATTCCTGATGCGATCACGCAAGGAAACTCCGAGCATATCCCTTTCCATTGCCCTTTGGGTGATTGTAAGCTTTCTGATGAGGCCCATTGTAAGCGACAATGTTTCAGTGCCATATGTCATCACTGGAAACACGCACTGCTCCTAGACTTTCATCTTGAGACACTGTGGTAAGTTAGACGAGAAGATACCGCGCAGCTTCCTGAACGCTGCCCAGCCGAGTCGGATTCCACGATTGACCTCAAAAAAAAAGTTAAACCAGTTAAGTTAGTTAGTTAGTTAAGTGCTTTGTTAGTTTATCAAAGTTAGACCTAACCAACTGGATTGTTTATCCCAGGTAAACGTAATCGTCTACAACTTCGAGTGTAGGTAGAGTCTTCAATCTTGATCAAAGTGGGTGCTACATGGTTATTTACTCTTTGGTTTTGTCCATGTTCATTTTAAGACCAGAGTGGGTCTTAAAATGAACATGGACAAAACCGGAAGCTCTACTAAGGTCACCGAGCTTTGTACTGAGCTCCTCCTTAGTCTCAGCCATGACTACTATATCGTCAGCAAACCGAAGGTGAGTGATGTACTTGCCATTGCCATTAATACCTAGTCCACTCGAGTCCGGAACCTTAAAGACATCCTCCATTGCAGCCGTAAACAGTTTCGAAGAAATGACGTCTCCTTGCCTCACACACCACTGCAGAAGGATGGGTTTCGAGGTCCCGTCCTGAAGTCGGACTGACATTGTGGTGTTCTCGTACAAACACTTCGGCACTTCGATGTACCAATAGTCAATCTGGCACTGTTGGAGAGATTGCAGTACAGCCCAAGTCTTGATCGAGTCAAAAACTTTCTCGTAGTCCACGAACGCTTTCCTGATGGCTACAACCCGGAAATCTTTAAGTCAAGAGTGAATAGGTTACTTCTAGGTAAGCGTGCTCCATCATCAACCGCATCGTCGCTTTCTATCAGGTTTTTTTTTTTTTTTTTTTTTTAAGGTGGGAAATCATCCAGATGACTTCTCGTGCTCTGGGTGGAGCGCGAGGGCGTGTCAGACTTTTACTGACTAAAACCACACCTGTATCCTTCAATTACCCTTTGCGTTCTAGGACTACGGGTTTCCCTTTCAGAAATTCTCCGCGGTCCTAGCTAGCGGGCATCGGCCCTGCTGGGCCCCTACGGTTTGCTGACATCTCTTTGAGGAGCGCGAGGATCACTACGCGCTGTTAACGACTGGGCTCGGTCCGGTTAATTACCGAACAGCCGGACGACGAGCTACCCAGTGCTCGACGTCCGCAAGCCCGCGTCTACCGTGGCTGGTAGTCGGGGTCGGAATTACGGCGGCTAGGACGTGAGGACCTTCGTTCCCTCACGCGTGCAGCCTCCTCCTTCGCTAGCATTACTGCTTCGCAGAAGGAGGCGACCGCCTGCCATTCCTCCTCGCTCCGGACCATAGCCTGAACCAGGGCCGGACGCGAAAGGTCGCTGCCGCCAATTGCCTCCACGAGGACACGGCGGTGCTCCGCCCAAGCGGGGCACACCTCCACCGTATGCTCCACCGTGTCCTCTGGGTGGTCCGCACAATGATGACACCCGGGCGTTGCTTCCGCCTGAATCCGATGCAGGAACCTCCCGAACTTGCCATGTCCGGTGAGGACCTGCGTCATGCGGTAGGTGAGGATGCCGTGTTGCCGCTCCAGCCACTCCTCAAAGAGGGGACTTACCGCCATAATTGTAGCGTGCCCAGCACTGGGTTGCGACAGTCGCCGTCGCCATTCCACCATGAGATCCCGCCGGAACTCTGTCCGCCATGCCGCGACTTGGCGCGGCAGCGGAGTTTCGCCCCGGCGTTGCATCTCCACGCGCAAATCGTGCATGAGTGCAAGGACTGTTGCCTCCAAATCCCATGGTGGCAGGCCAGCAAGGAGGCTCGCCACTTCGCGGGAAATCGTGCGGTATCCCCGTACCATCCGGATGGCCATGACCCTCTGGCAAGCGTTCAGCATGGCCGCCGGTCGCCTTTGCAGCGACGGCGCCCACACCGGCGCCCCGTAAAGGGCCATGGACCGAACGATTCCCGCGTAGAGCCTCCGGCAGGAGGCGTCTGGACCCCCAAGGTTGGGCAGGAGCCGCTTTAGGGCAGCCCCGGTCCGTTGCAGTTTGGGAGTCAGACGTCGAAAGTGCTCCACAAAGTTCCACCGACTGTCGAGGACAAGTCCCAGGTACTTCATCGTCGACCCGACGTCGATGCGAACCCCTCCTACTGTTATTTGGGAACCCGGTGGTGGCGCGTTCCGAGGGCCATGAAAGCACATGGCCTCGGACTTGTGCAGTGCCACTTCGAGTCCCAACTCTTTGATCCTGTCCACGACTGTCGCAACCCCACGTGTCGCTAGTTCGGCCGCCGCCTGGTGTGACTCCCCCTGCGCCAGGACCATCGTGTCGTCTGCGTAACAGACCACGCTGACCCCGTCGGGGAGGTCGCCGCGCAACACGTAGTCGTACCCGATGTTCCACAAGGGCGGTCCTAGTACCGATCCCTGCGGAACACCGCACGACATCTCTCGCCGTCTCCACTCTCCCTCGTGACCAGGGTAGATGATAAACCTGTCCTTCAGGTAGGCCTCGATCAAACGACGGAGGTAGTCGGGCACCTGGTGATACCGGAGTGCCCTCCTAATGCTACTCCAGGGCAGGGAGTTGAAGGCGTTGGTGATGTCCAAGGACACCACCACTACGACCTTGCCCCGGGACACCGCATCCTCCGTCGTGAGGGCTCGCACGCGCATGATGGCGTCCACCGTGGAGCGCCCCCTGCGGAAGCCAAACTGGCTGTCCGAAAGATCCGGCCCTACCCGCGCTAAATGCGCGACGAGGCGGTCTGCAATTACTCTTTCAAAGAGCTTGCCCACCTCGTCGAGCAGCACTATGGGCCGGTATGCAGACGGAGAGTCCGCAGGGCGCCCCGGCTTCGCTATAAGGACCAGTTTCCCGGTCTTCCAACGAAGTGGGAACTGGCCCCTCTCCAAACATGCGCTAAACAGCCCTCTTAGTCGAGGCCCGAGTTCCTCCATGGCCAGGACCCAGGCTTTCCCAGGTAAGCCATCGGGTCCTGGGGCGGTATTTTTAGCGTTTAGCCTTCGTACCGCCACACTCATCTCTACCTCGGTCACCTCTGGAGTGTCGTCGCCATCGCCGTCGTGGTCCGCGTCGGACACCGCGAGAGGCGGAGCCATTGGCGGGGAAGAATGCTCCTCTCTTGATGGGAACAGAGCGTTCACTACACCCTCCACGAGCTGGGGCCGGAGACTCTGTGTCAGCGGGGGAGCCCAGGCGCGGAGCTTATCCCGCACCATTTTGTAGGGGCGTCCCCATGGGTCTCCATTCAGAGTCCCCAACCACACGTCGCGGGCCTGTAGTTTGGCTCGCCGTATCTCCGCTCGGAGGGTGCGCTTCGCCACCCTGTATCCCTCGTACAGCTCCGCCTCTATGGCCTCCGCATCCGGAGGGCGGATGCGACGCCTGCGGTGTCTGGTGTACCGGCGCCGTGCGGCAACGCATGCCTTGCGCAGTTCCGCAATCGCCGGCGACCACCAGTAGACCTGACGCCGGGCACGTCCTGGCCGGACTCGGGGCATTGCCACGTCGCATATTTCTGACATGGCCTCCCGGAACCACTCCGCCTCGGCATCTATGTCAACAGGCCTGTCCGGTGCTGACACCCAGGCCTGTACGATAGCGGCTTCCAGGAGGAGCTCCCGGTCCAGCTGTTTTAGTGCCCACCGCGGACCACACGGGTTCTGTCGGATCGGCGCGGTCGAGGTCTGGGCGGAAACGTCAAACCGGATGTACCGGTGGTCTGAGTACGTCTCCACCCCCTTTATGACGCGCCAGTCAATGACGCGCGGAGACAGAGCGGGGCTTGCGAACGATATGTCCACCACGGACTCGCCCTGCGTCCGCACGCACGTGGGGACAGAACCCCGGTTTAGGACGACCAGGCCTGACTCCAGGGCCCAGTCCTCCACCATCCGGCCCCGCGTATCTGTGTACCGGGAACCCCAAGCCAAGTTCTTGGCGTTGAAGTCCCCGCAAACAACCACAGGGAGGGATTGAAACCCGGCGACGACGATGTTCAACTCCATAAGGGAGTTGTGGAGATCGGCGAGAGTTCGGTTCGGGGAGAGGTATACACCTACCACTGCGATGTCCCCGAACCTTGCTGCCACGCAACCCTGTCCCCTCTTGACACCCTCTAGGGACGGGGTACCGGCGGCGGCCGACGAAATTAATGTCACCGAGCCGTTCAGATCCTGCACCCAGCCAGCCCTGGGTGGGACGTAGTACGGCTCGGTGACCACGGCGATGTTAATCGACCACTGCGCCATGCTCTGGAGCAACAGATCCTGAGCGGGGGCACAGTGGTTGATATTCGCCTGGAGGAGACGTAATGGAGCAATTATTGGCATTCCATTACAGTCTCCTCCCGAGCCCCCTGTGAGGGCCCTGCCGCGGCAGTTGCGGCGGTGGCTGTGGTTGCGGCAGCGGCGGCTGCGGCGGTGACGGCGGTGGTGGGGGAGGGCCTCTTGCCCTTACCCCTGGCTTTGGTTGGGGGAACGCAGTTCCTGCTCCCAGCCCGGTGTTCGGCTGGCTTGCCAGCCGCTGCACACACATAACAGTGAGGTGCAGCGTTACAGGCTACGGCTTTGTGGCCGGGCCGACCGCACTGGAAGCAGTGATCGCTTCTGTCCACCTCCGAGGTGCAGTGGACCCCTGCATGGTGGCCCACTTGGCAACGGAAGCACCTCAGAGGTTTGGGCTCCAGCAGCTTCACCTGCGCTGAAACCCAGCCCACCAAGAGCCTTCGGCCCTCCCCAGTTATGACCTTGGCCGCCGACACGGGGCAGCTCACCGTGACGGTTCGCATGCCCGTGTTGTCGGCACGGATAGTGCCTGCCCGCACCTGGTCGCCAAGACACTTTCCCGTCCTGACGACCGCGGCCACCACCTCGTCCTCCGTCACGGAGTCGTCCAGGCCCATAATGCGCATATCGATGCATTTCGTGGGCCTGGATACTCGGGCCACCTCCGCGTCTAGGGACGCTCGTATCTTCTCCGCCAGAGCGTCCGCGGTGGGGCCGCTGTCCGCACCAGGGACTTCCAGCATGCGGCCTCCGGTTGCGGTGGTCCTCATTCGCAATCCCCCGGCGATGCCAAACTCGGTGAGGTCCACCGCCCGCTTCGCCTTGGTCATCACCTCGTTGTAGGTCGCGCCCTTCTTTTCCGCACCTGGCTGTAATGTGATCACTACAGCTGCGGATGTCGGGGCGCGAAGCCTAGCAGCGAGGGCCCTCTTCTTGCGCTGCTGCCGCCTTTCGCGCTTCTTGGCCGCCCTAGCCGCCTTGCCCACCCTTTTCTTCTCTCCGACCACTTGCCATTCGGCGTCGGCCGGAGACTCTACAGTTTGGGGTAGCGAAGGAGGCCGGCTCGCCACCGCAGCAGGAGCTTTTGCCGCCTTGCCTTTTTTAGGGGGGGGAACAGGTTTCCTCTGCTGTTGCTTAGCTGCCGCGGCTGGCCTCGCGGGTTCCGACACCACCGTAGACCCGCGTTTTGCTTGTCCCGACAGGCCCGGCTTGGGCGCAACAGCTGGGATCGCGGCGGCGGCGGCGTATGATGCCGCCTTCCGTTGGCCGGAGGCCGCAAGCGGTGGGCGCAGAACGATGCCCTCCAGAACGGAGAACTGCTGCTGCACCCGCTGCTGAAACTGCTGCTGCTGCTGCTGCTGCTGCTGCCGGAAGGCAGCCAGCTCCTGCCGCAGCAGGGTCAGGACCTCGCTCTCTGGCTGGGGCTGTGACCGTTTGCGTCCTCCTTTTGGCGCCGTCTCGGGGCCAGCTCCTCGGAGACTAGCCAGGTCCGCCTCGAGCCGCCCAATCCTCTTATTGAGGGGCTCCAAGACGGTACCCAGTGCCTCCGTAATTGAGGTCGTGCCTTGGGAGATAGCTTCCCTCTTCTTTAACTTCTCCCTTTTTTTAGACACGCTCGTTAAGGCGGCGACCACAACCTCGGTGAATCTGGCCATCGCCTCCTCCATACCATCTGGCTCGCTTGCAGAAGGCTCCGAGGGACTGCCCTGACCGCTAATTGCCCCGGAGTGGCGCCCCTCCCTGGCGATTTCCAGGGATCGCCTGGCTGCATCCTGGGCAGTGAGCCCCCTACCCCTTCCTGTCTTGCGGCCCGCCCCCCGCCCAGCGGTGGAAATCTTGCGGGCCGAAGCCTCATCAGAAGACGACCCCTGACCGACTCCCGACATGGGGCGCTTCCGGAGGAACTGGTTCCTCCTGGGAAGGGTGTCTGCAACCTCCATTATCTCTGGGGTGAGCGAAGATCCGGTATCGGAATCCGACACCGCATCTCCGCTCACCTCCCTAAGGCCGAAGCTCCTGCCGGCCTGTTCGGTACCCGCTGGCGCCGCGGATGTGCTGGGAACGGGTCCCAGGGACTCCACGCTACCGGCGGGTGAGCCACCCTGGCTCAGTGCGTCCACAGAGGACGGTACGGGGTCCGAAGACCCGAGGCGGTAATTGCCCCCCCCAGAATACGAGGGGCAGCCCGAGCTCTGCTCGGGGAGGGATTCTCCTGCATGCAGGTACCCTCCTGGGGTAATATTATTTTTATTACTCGCGCTCATAGTGGTGCTGAACACAGCTTTGCCTTTTTTGTCAATGGGGTGGGGTCCCCAATAAACCACGTTCGCCATCATGGTCGTGTCTGATATGCAGACATGTACCAGAGACGAACCCACTCTCCAAAACCCACTGTCCAAAAACACCAACAGCTGTTGGTGCCGATGCTTTTGGACAGCGCACCCTCCGTGGCGGTCCGTCTGGACTCCGCCCTGAGTGTGTTCCTCTTGGTCTGGTCTCTCACTTGAGGCCTTCCGGCATGAGTAGCTCTACCGGCATAGCCCTCAAGATCACAGAGACACGCAAGCCCCACCACGACGACAACGTGGGAACACAGTTGGTGGGGCGCTTTCTATCAGGTGAGATAGCGGTAAGCAGAGAGGCAGGTTATACTCCTCGGTTCTGTATGACCTGCCGGAGCATATGTATGTGGTCTACGGTGCTGAAACCTGATTGAATGCGGTTCTGATTGCAAAATATTTGCATTCATCTTGTGTTCAACCTTTAAAATATGATAATGTTTGACACTTCCACAAGGTATTCAAGTGGCTCTCTATTCGACTTCGTAGGAACTTTAGAATATTGTGTCTGCTGTTTAACATCCTTCAAAACCCTAAAACGCGCTCCTATCTTCGAGATTTTTCATCCTGTTCTGCATACCACTAAAGAATTTTTTAAGAAATACCCTTCTGTCGATTTCTGGTTAAGCATGGTTGGAAAACGATTCGTAAGTTATTTAGGTCTTTTACTGGTGGACAGACGTAGCTATCATTTTAAGATTTTTCGTCTTTTATACTTAAATAAACTATTTTCGCACCAGCTAGATTTTGTTAGCCTAGCCTCTTCCACCAATCCAGCATTTTACCATATTTTTTTCAGTAGTATGCTCTACCACTCCAGAATACAATTAAAATGTTTGTAAGCCAGCAACAACGTCTAGTTGATCCACAACTTCTGACTAAAAAAAAGATTTTTCATTTGTTGAAATAATGTACCCACACCGACGTAGCGTTGTCATATGGACACAGGTTAAAAAACAGTCATATACACGTATATTGACCAAATTGGTGAACATAAAAAACGAACATTTATAGATTTCTATTATAAACTTAAATAGTCCATGCATGCATAGGTAAAGGAGGACAAAACGACGCTTCAAAAAACATTTTGATTTTGTATTTTTAACGAGTTTTCGACATCCAATGAAATGAAACACTACTCTCGCAAACTGAAAACCTGGTGATCGCAAATTGTTTTCTATCAAAAGCTACTATATTTGGCTATAGGGTTTTAGTAAACTAAAATCACTGTAAATTAAAGCAACTACTTACGTTGCCACATAGCTACGTACAATGTTGATGTATTTTTAATTTTAAGTATTTAAGTTTTTATATAATTGTTATCTCATTGTGTGTACCTGTGTGCCAAATAAACGTGTTTTCTTTCTTTCTTTTTACGTAACTTGCTAATGAAGTACAGAACCAAAGAATCAAATTACCTTGGAATAATTCGTACTTCATATGAGAAACTAAAAGCGTGGGCGCCACAATAAAGTTTGATACAATTCCGTTACTCCAATCCTTTCGGCAGTCGTCGGCTTCTTTCGGATAATGGATAGATACAGAAGGCCGAGTTCCTACAACGGACCAAAACAAGGTCATCTGAACGTAGCCTTAGGCACTTTAGCTTTGGGAGAGTGCCACTACACTGTAACTCTTGACTGTATATGTAAATAAGTAAGTTGAACTCGCATTGTAAAGATTTTCCATACAATAAGAGGATAACGTTGCATTCTAGTGCTGAGATGCAACTCTTGAAAAGGATAGTTTAATGTGTATTACCGTGCATACAAGCAATTACTTTATGTTAAGTTCATACAGTCCACCTTGTAGTCCTTGCATTTTCTAGTATCCCACGTCTTGGTCTCCACTTCTCCAGTATTTTAAAGGAGTTTTGTTATAATAATAATAATACGCTTGCCTAGAAGTAAACCATAGAAGTAAATTATTTACTTTTATGGTTTACTTCTAGGCAAGCGTCATCCACATCAACCATCGTCAACCACGTCATCAACTAATAAAAATATTTAAAAAAAAAATAATTACAGTAAAGCAACTATTTTAATATACCACATAAAATATCTACTCATATATACTCTACCCAGACTTCTGTACCTATCCATTCTGTGTTGAACGGTTTGTGAAGATATTACCTCGTTCAGGTACTCGAAGCTATTTGGATTATTTGGAGCATACTGTACGTTCAAGTATTTATTTTTGAGTATAGGTTCTGATACAGTCAAAGTATTTTAAGAATAGGATGTAGTTTTCAAGTCATGAAGTTAATTTTGTGGTTATACTCAGTTGGTAGGGATGGATTATCAAATTAAAATGCTGTAAACTAGGAGGTAGGTATGTAATAATAGTTTTTATTATTGTTCTTTGTCTTCTTCTTCTTCGATGGCAAACATAAAGATATTTAGCGTATTTTAGTTTATTATTGAAGTCGGTTGTGCTTTTTTTTTGTAAAAAAAAAATTACGTCCCAATATCCATTTGGAACAAATTCAGCCACTGAACTTCATTAAAAAATGACGGGTTGCACTCTGGGAGTGCCGGCAGAAGTGAAAACTTAAGTATTAACGTTGTGCGTTTTGGATATTTTGGAATGGTTATGGAATAATTTTGCACGAATTGTTTTTTTTTTTTTTGCACACAATTTTTTTGCACACAATTTTGCACGACATCCGTCTTACGAATTTTCGATCAGGTCACGTGTCCTGACGCGAGTTTAACATTTTTTACCCATTACAAAATTTTTTGCACACAATTTTGCACGACATCCGTCTTACGAATTTTCGATCAGGTCACGTGACCTTGACGGTCACGTGACCCTGACGCGAGTTTAACATTTTTTACCCATTACAAAAAAAGTGTACAACGCCGCTAAAGAAGTTTTCACTTCAAAAAAACCCTCCAAGAACTTGCACCATTAGATAACTGTCAGAATCGTCCTAAAATCAACTACCTGACTCCGTCATTGTAAAACCAATTCTATAAGGGCTATTTTCACCGGAACACCATGGCGGCGCGACCAGTCGCCGCTACCAACAAAATGTTTAGAGCTCTATAGAGAGTTACTCACCTGGGGTCCGTTTGGTTGCGCAACCAATTTGGCGGCGCGACCAACTCGGACGCGTGCACTTAAAATCCAGTTTGATACTGTCTCAGTGTGGTGTAGCGACTCGGGTGTCTGCATGGTGTCTAGTTTGGTAGCTTACGGACACCATAGCGGCGCAATTGATCATGCTGCTATGGTGTCCCGGTGAAATATATAGCCCTAGGACCACATATTGCATACAAGTTTCTGCCAGCGGTTTCGCCCACGTGAAAGTAGGTGTCTCCGTACAAACTTTAGACCCCCGTTTTATTCCCTTATGGGGATAAATTGAAAGTTTCGGGTGGGCGTTGATATGTCAGACAGTAAGTTTCTCCTTATATCATCATCATCAGCATCATCATTTCAGCCGAAAGACGTCCATTGTTGGACACAAGTGTCGCCACAATAAAGGGGTGCGTCTCGTCTCCCCCTTTTTATACAACATTATTTTTTAGTATACGCGGAACCTGAATAGTTTGTTCAGAATCAGTAACTGAATCGATTCCAATAATTTTTACACTATGATATATTTTTTCCCAAAAATATTTAAAAAAGGTACCGACACTAAGTACAACACAGGTCACGACAGGTCATAGTGGATATTAGGCGCCAACGCACAGTAAGTTGTTTTTTTTTTTAGGTTAGAAAATCATGTAATGACAAATCCCGCTCTTGGGCGGTGCGAGAGATAGTGTCAGACTTTTACTGATTAAAAAATCTACTCCTATATTCCTTAGTTGCCTTGCATTCTAGGGTCCCGGGTTTTCTTTCAGAAGCGAACCTATGGGCTCAGTAGGCTTCGACCCTGCTAGGCCCCTACGGTTTTGCTGACATCTCCTTGAGGCGCGCGTCGAACACTACGCGCCGTCATAGACTTGGGCTCGGTCCGGACGGTTATCGGACAGTCGGATGGCGAGCTAACCATTGCTCGCCGCCCGCAAGCCCGCGCATACGGTGGAGCGCACATTTAGGTGCGGGCGCAAAACAACCCTTCAATGGCCCGGATGGCCTGGTAACCATGTATTTGTGCGGTAACATAAGAAGCTTTATAACTTTTTCATGTTATAGTTATGAAATTTTGCATAAAGATTCTTTACATAAAAGTACTAGACACGTGTTTCGTGTTTCGCATATACTAAAACTGATGTAAGTAATTTAACTAACTAACTAACGTAACTGATGTGAGTAATTTTAGCAAAATGAAAAGACAACGATCCTCGTGTAAATCTGTATTAACATTGAACTAAAAAGCACAGCGTAATCCTTAACCTAATTAACCTTGTCAGCATTGTTTGAATTTCCCGTATCAGTAAATAGGTAAACATTATTTTAGCAGATTATTAGAACGATTATTATTTGAACGAGGCTTAGCGGATTAACATAACCATAAGTGATTTATTATTAAGTTATTACGATGTTCACGGAACTTAATTAATTTCGCCAATGTAGTATTTCGTTTTACATATTATTGAGGAAACTGTATTTACCGGATTTTCATAATTTAATTTTACAAGAGGCCTTCCCCACTCGTCTATCGTCAACGTGATTATGGTGTAGAAACTTTTTGTTTAATCCAACGCAATACTTGATATACAGGCTACGCGAAGAAAAGAGATAGGTAACGCTTGAACGCTCTGTTCCACTAGCCAAGTTACAACCGTTTCGTTTCGATTCTCTTTTCGTCGATCGCCTCGAGTCGGCCATGCCTCCGATTACTTTGTTGTGACGTCATCTCAACGCTCAGTCACGTGGTCAGAACAAAGGAATAGGAGGCGTGGCCGTCTCGAGGCGATCAACGATAAGAGAATCGAAACGAAACTTGTTGTCATTCGGCGAATCTGTCATTAACTCGAATATTTAAAAAAAAACTTGTTCCAGGAAATATATATATTTTTTAAAACCTTAAAAGTTTTTGGAAAAAAAAAACATTCAAAATCATGTTTAAATGTACAAGGCTCCTACAGACAAACTTGATTTATATTCTTAATCTATGAGTACATTATGAAGGGCTAAAGTTCACACAAAATAGCTGAATTTCAGAGGTCTTTACTGGATTTGCTTTACACATGTTTTGATTTCAATAGAAGAAACCTAGATAATGTCCACAAGATATTATGTTTAAAAAATATTTAGAGAAAGATGTGCAAACACGTCATATTCACGTAAGAGCGTTTGTATGGAAATGTATCTGCTATTACTGGCTAATTTCTATATGCATCTTGTTGAAATATACTTTAAAAATTTCAACACACTAAATAAAAAAAAAACCGTTAAATCGTCAACACGGTTGGTGAAGTGGTTGAGTGATTTGCTAGTGCGTTTCGTGTTGTTGGTTCTATTCCTGCACGGAACTTATTTTTATAAGTGAGTTTACATTTTTGTGAATGCATCGACGATACAGAAGTAATTCTTAGAGTGCGAAAAGTTTTTATAAAATAAAAAAATAACCTCTCGAATTCTCTTCTGTTTCCCTTTTTCTTGCATCCACTGTTTAAATTCAGTAGACAGTCTCTTCCGTGACCGCATAAAAGATCATCACTGACAATTTATTTACATTTCGTCTGTCCCCTTTTACTGGTCCTTATTAAGATCTCGCACCATTAAAAAAATACTCAGCAATTTTAATTTAAAACAATGAAAAGGACCCCTAAAACCTATTCCATATTTTTTATTGGCCCTTAAAATACCCTTTCCTCGTTCAAATCACTTAAAAGTCAAAGTTATTCCTTTCAGCCCTTTAAAAATAGGCACGTACAGAGGGCTAGTATATCGCAGTCCCTACCCAACAAGCAATTTGAGATAATCTATATGCCTTCAAGCCGGACTGAAGATATTTACAATCAATTTTCTAGTCTATTAAAGGCTTGGATGAATGTTTTGCACGTAACATATTATAAGCTCTGTTAGTTATTGTGTGAGGTAACTGTTATGGGGCGGATTATATTGTTTAGTCTGTTTTTGAAAGGGTAATTAATAAAGAGGTTGGGTAATAAGTATGTAAGAACTTGGAAGGGGGATTCCTGAAACCTGACGATGCCTACTAGGGCCATGGAAGTAGAACTTCTGAAAAAGTCACCCATGGTCCTAGAACGCAAAGGACAACTGAAGAAACATAGGTAGGTTTCAGTCAGTAAAAGTCAAACTTCACTTCTCGCTTCACCTTAGAGCGAGAGACTAAAATGGCACAAAAGTGATAAATAATATTTATTTTGCAAATAGGTTTTTAAGAACACTTTTACATGTAATTTTTTTCGTCAATTTAATTATGACGAGGCCGGTGTGAAAAACACCGAAACAAACTCAATGGTCTTTTAAATTCCGTAGGTACCTACAGAAAACATGTTCGTAAGCTGTTGATCCCCGCATTAACGCCGGCGTTCACGCGCCATTGTCTTACTATTGTGTCTCTAATTACGCACTCAAAAGGTTAATGGTCAAATCTGGTCAAATCATATGAGAACAATGCAGATTGGAGAACCAAAAAACCTATATTACCAGCCACCAAGTCCTTCATGTAACTAGAAACCCGTTATGTCCTTTCACATTGTTATATACATCGATAAATACAAACAAAAAGCGAAAATATTAAAATATTTAAAACAATACCAATGTTTGAAAATATTTAAAGGGTAATAAAATAAGTAACCAATTAAAAGGAATGACTGTAAGAAGGCAATATGAATGATTTATAATTAGTAGGATATATGAGTTCTGACTCGACCTTTTAAACAGCAATAGAAACACAAGGATGTTTGTCTATGATTTAAATTGGCTTACGAACCTCTGAACGGATTTCGTTGAAATTGCCACACAGGTAACCCATATCCTGGAGAAGCACATATGATACTTTTGATCCCGAGAGTATGTACCCTTGGCACCATTTTCTACTATCATAGGCGAAGCCACTGGCAGCAACTAGTGATACATAAATATCACTATTCAAACTTAAATATTCAAATACAATAAAACTCTTAATAAAACGTTGTAGGAATACTCAATGAACATTTCTCTGGAAAAGCACATTGCGTTGGTGAACATTTAAATTCACGACACCAAGTACCTTATGTAAACTGTAGACTTTATTCAAGTAAATCGAATTTGTTTGGAACTCTACTGTACATAACAATAAAGGTCAAAACATCTTATGATAATAATTATGTACCTAGAAGATAATACACAGTGCCTAGAATGTGCTAACCAAACCACATAGGACGTTTGTGTTCATGTCGGCACAGTTTCTTTATCATAGACGAGGTCTGTTTCCCACCAGTAGGATTAAGAACACTGAGGAATGTGAGAACACTGTAGACTCCACGAATTCTTAGATAACTTCCTATTACGACTTACTTTTTATTACGATTATTTTTATTGTACTTTTGAGTACAATATTGACTGGTCTACACTGTCCTTACATAATATCTACTACTGTAATATGGAAATATTGTAAGAATAACAATTTTTTTTGAAGAGTTACCATGGTTTTTGACGTTTTATAAGTGCCCATGTAGGCCTATGTGAAATAAAAAAAAATTGAATTTGAACATTATTAACCTTCTAAATGCTACCATGACCATGGCAAACGGGTGGCGATCACAGTGTGGCTGTTGCAATGCACAGAGAATGCTGTTGCCAATTCTCTGGTGTGCCCCTAAAGCTAAAACTACACTGCGCTCACGTGTGCCACACACGCCGATCTGGACGCGTCGGTCTCTCTATATACATTTTTTATGGAAACTAGACTTGTAGAGCTACACTTGATTCACGCCACGCGACCTTCTACGAACAAATCTGACGTGTTACACGTATGCGTCAGTCTAATGTAGTTCTAGCTTTAGTTGCCTCTTACGACAACCACACGTTAATTGGTTCTGAATTAAATATATTCCATGTTTCTGAAAACTTTATCATTGCGGCTTGATGTCCAATTGGAACACCACTCAGTAGTAGTAGCAACCTAATGGGCCCTAAAATTTAGATGGCAAAGAAAACAATCAATTCGAGAAGATAAAGAAGCAAGTTAGCACGATATACACATATTAGGACGCATGTTAGGGACATTTTTACGTTTTGCGTAAAATACCCTTATATCAATCATACTAGTAGTAAGGTACATTTTTACATTTCAGGTAAATGTCCCATACGTTATTTCATATTCCCAGTATCAATATACCTATCCCTGGATCGCAAATGGTAACTAAAGCAACACAGGAGGGTTTTAGTCAGTAAAAGTTTGACATTTCATTTTGCTCCATACAGAGAGGGAGAGGAACCTCAAAAAATGCCTGTCAATTTTATTTATAACTAACTGACCCGGCGAACTTCGTACCGCCTAATAGTAAGGATAACGCCATCTACTGGCACTACCAAAACAGCTTAATTTTATCAAGATATTTTAATTAGAGATGGCGTTGTATTAGAATTTTTTTTTCGTATTTCTTTTTTCCTTTTTTCTCACCTTTTAATATGCTTTCCTGGACTATCTCGAATATTTCAAGAGCAAAATTAGCTAAAACGGTCCAGCTGTTTTTGAGTTTTAGCGAGTCTAACGAACAGCTATTCATTTTTATACATTTAAAGAAGATAATAAAACACGTACAACTTAAACCCACCACACACACGGTACATTGTTTTGGCTTGGCCCGTTAATGTAGCTAAAAACTAGCCAATGAGCTCAGAAACAGTCTGTTTTAAAAAAATAATAATAATGTTTTATTGACATAAAGAGACTTTTACCTACCCTATTGAAGCCCTGACTCCTGAGCTAAGTGGTACCTTTGTTACAGGAGTTAAAAATAATTCAGTTAATAAAAACCTTTAGTGTGGGACGCTACCTGTGTCGGCATTCTTGCGCCATCCCATCTTCCTAGCTCATCGTGCTCTGCTGGTGCTACCGCTGCGGCTGCGGAGAACCTCAAGCGGCGGAAATATAACAACCTCGTCGGCAGTTATATTTTTGAGACGTTTGGGGTTAAAACTCTTGGGCCGTGAGGGCCGAGTGCTCATACGCTTTTTAAAGAACTATCTAAACGCTTAGTTGACACTTCGCGTGACCCTAGGGCTTTTACCTCGGTCAAAGATTAAGCATTGCCATACAACGTGGCAATGCCGCCAGTCTTTTGGGCACACTTCCAGTTGACAGCGATGCGGAGGAGTTTTATGACGCCATATTTTAGTTAGGAGTAGCCTTTAGTGTATACATATATAGTTTTAGTGTATTTTAGTTAAGTGTTTCTGAAATTATCGTGTAAATACTGTCCCTAAATAAATAGAATGAAAATGTTAACAAAAATGGTGAAGATAATATTCTTCAGATTTTTTATCAGAATTTGTTCAGAGACGAGCCTAGTTCCATGGAAAAATAATAAAAATACGATCACATATAACCTTTTCAGTAGACAGACAAACATATCATTAGAATCCTATATCAATAAATGTTGTCAGACAACAAATATTATGATTGTGTCGGTGTACGAATTGGTTTCGTGTTCTAGGAACTTTTGGCAATTCAAATACATTTATGTAAGTTCACTTATTACTAGAATTGATTGTGTTACTACATACTTGGATAAGTTTGGAGTATTCATTTTGATCGAATTGGGTAGTTGGCTCATTATTTTTGTCATAAGCATAACATTGCAGTGACTGGCCTGTTGGTCTAGTGGTTAGTGTCCCTGACTGCTATGCTGAATGTCGAGGGTTCGATTCCCACTCAGGACAAATGTTTGTGTGTTGCGCACGATCATTTGTTCTGTCTGGGTGTAATTTATCTATAATATGTATGTATTTTGAAATATATAAGTAGGTTTATCAGTTCTTTATTACTCATAACACTAGCTGTTACCCGCGACTTTGTCTGCGTCAAGTTAGTAAACATGCACAAACGTAATTAATAATTCTGTGCTTGTGATTCGTGCTAAAAACATCTAATTCAAATAACGGAAATTAATTTCAGTAAATATATTATGTAAAATGTATTTCTTATGTCCAGGTATATAATTTATTTTATTTATTTGGCTCACCTGTAATAGAATACTCGTTCATGATATAGGTACATCAAATAAATTACTTATCATCATCAATAAACAGAAACAGACATGTTGAGGTCGAAGTAGTTGATAAACTGTGGTTCTGCCTACCCCTAAAAGGAAAAGGTGATAGTTTAAGTTTGTTTTTGGTTTATTCTATGATGAAACAACGCTGTATGATTTTAATATGATTGGTTCATTATAATAGACTAAAAGTGTATTAAACCGTTGTTTTCTTTTAACAACACTAAATAAATGTTATTTAACGTAGGCTATAAAAAAAGTGGATAAAGTAGTTTTCAAAATGTTAAATGTTGCCAAAATGTATAAAGAGTCGGTACGGATCTTGTTCTGAGGTCAATACCCACAGTTTTTAGTGTCTGCACGTTTTACTTTTAGGAAGAAAATCATCAAATACCTTCCCCCGCTCTGGGTAAAGTGAGAGTTTGTGTCAGACTTTTACAGACTTAAACCGACCTGTGTTCCTTTAATTGCCCTTAGTGTTCTAGAGCTACGGTAACTTGCACGCGGCAGCAAATCTTCCTTCTTTGAGGAAAAGAGAGGACGCTGTGGTGTCTTTCTAAAGACACCACAGCGTCCTCTCTTTTCGCCTGACGAAGATCTCTAGGGCCAATGCCTGCTAGAGCTATGAGATTTTTCGAAAGAATTACCTTCCATAAGAATTTGCCTCGATGATATTTCTCTGCAGACTTTTAGCCGGGTCCGTTATGCAACTTTCAATCTTCAGCTGGATAACGTGCACTGATAGTCCACTACTGCTAGCGATTATTAAAATACTACAGAGTAACCTACGATGTCATCTTGATCCACAACTGTACTTATAAAGAATTTGTGAAAAAATTGTTGCAGTTTGATGTTGACTTACATCACGTCGAATTTGAAACAGAAACCTCTCGAAACACCCTAATACCCCCTCATTACTCCGTGTTTGTGACTCCACAAAACTATAAAATGACAGCGAACAAATGTCGCAACCAATTGGGGCTGTGACTGACTCTGGCATCCGTCAGAATGTTGTCCCAGTGTTGATCACCACTCACTGATCACTCCTAAGGAGGTAACGTCCAGTTGTCGACTTAAGGCTGCAAGTAATGTAGGATACATCATACGTAATCAAACTATCTTCAGGAACGCAAACCACGTCGGGACCTTGTATGAAATATGTCTTCATGGGTTTTTCATGAAATTCTTAATGATCTTCAATTTTTGGAATCTTTGAAATTAGGTACTTGTTCCAAACAGTAGGTTGTGGTTAAGTCCGAGGGAGAGACTACTTGAAGTACTGGTAACCTTCACGAACTGCTCAAGAAGCATCTTTCTGTGATTAAGTACCTACCTATATATATTTGCTGGTTTTTTGGGGGTCCTTACGAAACATCTACGTTCGATGAAGACCTGCATCAGGCGGAAAGAGAGCCTTTTTAGACTTTCCTCAAAGAAGGTATTTGCTGCCGCAATTGTGGCATTTCAGTCAGTAAAAGTCTGGTACTACCTCTCGCTTTACCCAGAGCGGGGGAAGGTATTTGATGATTTCCTACCTAAAAGCAAAAGGTGCACACACTAAAAACTGTGGGTATCGACCTCAGTATCAACTCCGTGACTCAGACTATTTATACATTTTGGCAACTGAAAACTACTTTATCCACTTTTTTTTTGATAGCCTACGTTAAATACCATTTATTTAGTGTTGTAAAAAAGATAATTCTACGGTATAATATACTTTTAGTATATCTAATGAACCAATAATTTTAAAATCATACAGCGTTGTTTTATCATAACATAAACCAGAAAGAAACATACATAAAACCCACTCCTGTTCCTTCTTTGCCATTGTTCCAGGGCCCCGGGAATCTCTTTAGTATCACCCATGGCCCCAATAGGCTTCGACCTTGCTGGGCCCCTACGGTTGCTGACACCTCCTTGAGGCGCGCGTGGAACACTACGCGCCGTCAACGACTTGGACTCGGTCCGGACGGCTACCGGACGGACGGACGGTGAGCTACCCATTGCTCGCCGTGCACAGGCCCGCGCCTACGGTGGCCGGAAATCGGGATCGGACGGAACCCCTCGGTTCGGATCGGCTGGGTCGCGAGAATTATTGTCTCGCGCGTGCGGCCGCCAGGCCCTTTGCTAGCATTACTGCTTCGCAGAAGGAGGCGACCGCGCCAAAGGCCCACCGCGCTTTACGCT
Organism: Mythimna impura; assembly: GCA_905147345.3. Lineage (NCBI taxonomy): Eukaryota > Metazoa > Arthropoda > Insecta > Lepidoptera > Noctuidae > Mythimna > Mythimna impura. Next base: position 10,599,165 of record LR990357.1, on the reverse strand, counting down.
ATTACTAATCTTGTTATGATAAAATGACTGGACCTAACTGCGGTTTATTTTCGTAAATATTTTTGGCATTTACGAAGCAATTAATTAGAATTCAATAATTTTTATAAATAGGTCTAGAAACATTTTCTGACTTCGTGATAACGCCATCTATTGCTGAAAAGCTTAACCTTACCTTTATCACACACTGAGGCTCTACCACGAGCTCATAACGTGATCTATTTTACGACCTAAACCGGACTGTTAAAGGGATGGAGCTATATAGGGTGTATAGCTCCATCACTCTTTTTCGCTCGTACGTCTGACATTTTGACATTATCATGGTAAGGCCCCTGGCCACCTACCGAGCGATAGTTAAATAAATAGTTTGACAAATTTAATTCGTGTGTTTGCTATTCAAAGCCAGATGGCGTCACTGAGGCATAGGATGACAGTTTTTCTAAGACATTTTTTCTGATAGCCGCTCTATTGTATCTCTTTAGATCTCTTTGTAGACGTTTGAATGCATAACCGCTGGATTTCTGTCTTGTATAGTGAAGGTCAGTATAATCTGCCAAACTGCTTCGAAAGTGCTGATGTAGAAACCACTGTCTATAAAAATAATAGTAAGAACGCAAAAATATGTAAAAATTTCTTGTTTACAGTAAAATAAAACAAAACTATCACAAAAAGAAACTGAGTTTTGAACCACTATTCCCTTACGTGCCGATCTAATCCAGACACGACTGCACTACGGTGTTCGTTGACTTTTGTGTAAAATAGGTGTTCTTATATAAACGTCATCATTGTCTGCTTAACCCTTTGTCGATGATAGCGTGATGATTTTCATCTCAGATATTAAATTTGTAGCTAAATGAAAAAAAGAAATATTATTTTCGTTTTTCCACTTAGATTTTATTACATGTTTGATTACTTTTTACAAAAGTATGGAGTAAAAATGTCTAAGATGTGTTAAAAATATGCTAAAAGTCCTTTTATTATTGTAATCGAAGTACCATCGCATATTATATACAAAAAAAACGACAAAATACTCACAAAAATTATTACTATAACTGGGGATCGAAGTCACGGCAAATCGTTCAATAGCGACATTTTGGAATATTGCTCACCCCCCATAGCAAATAGCTTGATAATTTATAGCCTATGTCCTTTCTCAAGCTCTATTCTATCTTTGTACCAAATTTCATAAAAATTGGTTCAGCGGTATAAGCGTGAAAGCGTAACAGACAGACAGACAGACAGACAGACAGACAGACAGAGTTACTTTCGCATTTATAATATTAGTATGGACAAGCTCTGCACTAGACCGCGTTATGTGATAGTTGTGGAATATATTGTGGAATGCTTCCACTGCTGAGTATCAGGTCTCCTCCCTAAGTGAGGGTTGGTAGAATTCACAGGTCTTCGATTTTTTGGTTCAAGGACTGCCGGACTGCCGGTTTCCCCTTAACGTATCCCTTTACCGTTTTGAGAGCAGTGGTGACGAAACAATTTACTCAAAGTACGTACCCGTCCGGGTCCTGGTACAGGTCTTGAATCCACGAGGTACAACTCGTAGGTCGAGGCCGTTACCACTAGGCCACTGCTGCTCAATTTCAATTTTTTTTTAAATTAATTGTTTAAATATGTAACTTTAGCCAAAATCGCAAAGAGAAAATTTTTCAAAATTCAATTGGTTAGAAGTTGGTAGTATATATTTAATATCTTTGAAGAAGCCTTTCAAATCCGGTGGAAGGATTAACTACCAAGAAATGTGACGTCACCACTTTTAGGTTACGTGTGTGTAAAAGATATAGATAGAGATGTTTCTGTTATACCCCCATTCTTCCTCAAACCAAAATTTGAAAGCTAATTGCTATGTCATTTACTAATTAATTTTGATTATGATTTTGTAAAAAGATTTATTTTTATTGTAATTTTTTGTTTAATACGAAAACCTATTCTACAAAAATAAACTCATGCAAATATGTTATAAATTATATAGCTAATAAAAAGTACTACTAAAATTCCTATTAATAAAGAAGTACCCATTTCTGACAGTAACATATTGCACCAACCCCAAATTAATTGGTATTAGAATCCTTTAGACAAATATTATTCTCTTAGCGATGACAGTTATCAAAAAGTAAAAAATGGAATCTTAAATTAATGTGAGAGAGCAGTGGTGGCCGAGTGGTAACGGCCCCGACTTACGAGTTGTAGGTCGCGGGTTCAAACCCAGCCAGGCGTGCATTACTTTGTGTAATTTATTTCATCACCACTGCTCTCAAAACGGTGAAGGAAAACATCGTGAGGAAACCGGCATGTCCTAGAACCAAAAATTCGAAGACATGTGACATCCACCAACCCGCACTGGGCCCGCGTGGTGGATTACGGCCCATTCCCTCTCCTAGAGAGGAGGCCTGAGTCCCAACAGTGGGAACATTATAAGGCCGACTATGCTAAATTAATGTGCGTAGCCAAATGAAAATGATTCTAAAGATATTCAGTATCCAAAGAGTCATCTCATATGCTTGTTGGATCGAAAAATATTTTCTGTTTAGTGCTAACATTATTTCTATTACCATCCAAGTCATGCCTACAGTTGCCTTTATTTACTATTCTCCTCTTTCTATAACCGAAAACCCTCCTGAATATAAAACTGCGCCATTATTCCGAACTCCACTGTCTTTCAATCTACCCACATTAAATATTCATTGTATAACACATCCCCTGAATCCTAGTCCTTTAAAAACGTTCCAAGTCACGAACATGCAGCCATGCAAGCGGCCATGTAAACGATTTAGCTTCAAGCCTCTGCAGCAAATAGCCCTACATCAAAACACGTAATAGGTGTACTAAGAAAACAAATTGTGGACCGTGTTCTACTACCTTAGTGCCTGCTTAATAAAGTCTGTGAAAGTAGAGTATTAGTTAGCATAGCATAGCATAGTATAATCGGCCTTATAATGTTCCCACTGTTGAGACTCAGGCTTCCTCTCTAGGAGAAGAAATAGGCCGTAATCCACCACGCGGGCCCAGTGCAGGGGATGTCACATGTCTTCGAATTTTTGGCTCTAGGACATGACGGTTTCCTCATGATGTTTTCCTTCACCGTTTTAAGAGCAGTGGTGATGAAATAAATTACACAAAGTAATGCGCCTGGCTGTGTTTGAACCCGCGACCTACAACTCGTAAGTCGGGGCCGTTACCACTCGGCCACCACTGCTCTATACTGCTCGAGTATTAGTTGAGTCGGTCGATCTTTTCAAAAACCTCACAAGTATGTAATACAATTGGAACTTTCAGGTAGCAACTGTTTTATTTACAATCTAGTTTCTTCTAGCGGTTTCGCACGCATAAAAGTAGGTTTCTCTATACAACCTTTGGATCCTTGAACCCCGTTTCATTTCTTTAGAAGTTTTTATTTCAGGTGGGAAATCATATAATGACTTCTCCCTCTCTAGGCCGAGGCGCGAGGACGTGTCGGACTTTAACTAACTAAAACCACACCTATGTTTCGTCTTTGCCCTTTGCATTCCAGGATTACAGGCTTCTATTTCTGAAGTCAACTTATAGCTCCAGTAGGCTTTGGCCCTGCTGAGATTGATTTTGGAAAATCCTTTTGTTATTCTTTTCCTTCATATTTTGCATGCAGGTTTCTTTTAAGATCTAGATCCAAGGGTTTGGGCTGATGAGTCATTGAGTAAGTCAGGGCTTTGACTTTTAAATATACAGATTAACGATTTTTTAGCCTTAAGAGCGTCCTTTTCAAGGTACAATTTCATACAACCGCTCTTACGTGATATGATGTTATTACACATCTTTCTGTAGATATTTTGGATACACAGCTATCTTGTGGATATTATCTAGGCCCCTATAGAAATCAAAACATAAATTTGTGTAAAACTAATCTGAAAATCTGCTATTTTACGTGAACTTTGGCCCCCATAATGTAGGTACTCATATATTAAAAATATAAAAAAGTACATCAATAGAAGTCTTGCACATTTAATCAAGTTTTGAAATGACGACAATTTTATTCAAAAACTTATAAGGGTTTAAAAATCACGTATTTCCTGGAACAAGTTTTGTTGTGATCGCGTAAATCACAGAATTACCGAATGCTAACAGAGTTTTCAGGCGTTATCTCTTTTTTCGCGTTGCCTTTTCGTCAAACATCGCGTTGGATTGCGTTAGATGAAGTAACAAGCTTTTAAATCATGCTCGACGTTGACGATAGGTGAGTGGAAAAGGACCATCTCCGAAAAAACTACAGCACCCCTAGCCAAGTTGATAATCTGCAATCGTTAACGCTAGTCGAAAACTAATCAAATGTATGGGAATGACATCATCTCAACGTTAAGTTACGTGGTCAGAACAAACGAATAGAAAATTCGAAGCCAAGTTCACACCATTCAAAATGATAGAATGAATTGTTATCGTTTCTACAATGTTCAACTTGTTATTGTAGAACGACATTGTAAAACGAGCAGCCGACTCAGGCGCGTCAACATGGCTACCAACTTATAGTTTTCTACAATTGCTGATGTCGAGGCGTTACCGATTGTAGAACGGAATTCGACACGAAACAGTTGTAACTTGGCTAGGGGGGCGTAGGCGTAGGCGTAGTGGTGCTGAAACGCATATGGCTACTGGAGGAACACAGTTTGAGTCATTAAAAGTCTGACACGCCTTCCCATTCTGCCCCACAGTGGGACAGAATGGGAAGGCGTGTCAGACTTTTAATGACTCAAACTGTGTTCCTCCAGTAGCCATATGCGTTTCAGCACCACTACGCCTACGCCTACGCCCCCCTAGCCAAGTTACAACTGTTTCGTGTCGAATTCCGTTCTACAATCGGTAACGCCTCGACATCAGCAATTGTAGAAAACTATAAGTTGGTAGCCATGTTGACGCGCCTGAGTCGGCTGCTCGTTTTACAATGTCGTTCTACAATAACAAGTTGAACATTGTAGAAACGATAACAATTCATTCTATCATTTTGAATGGTGTGAACTTGGCTTCGAATTTTCTATTCGTTTGTTCTGACCACGTAACTTAACGTTGAGATGAGGTCATTCCCATACATTTGATTAGTTTTCGACTAGCGTTAACGATTGCAGATTATCAACTTGGCTAGGGGTGCTGTAGTTTTTTCGGAGATGGTCCTTTTCCACTCACCTATCGTCAACGTCGAGCATGATTTAAAAGCTTGTTACTTCATCTAACGCAATCCAACGCGATGTTTGACGAAAAGGCAACGCGAAAAAAGAGATAACGCCTGAAAACTCTGTTAGCATTCGGTAATTCTGTGATTTACGCGATCACAACAAAACTTGTTCCAGGAAATACGTGATTTTTAAACCCTTATAAGTTTTTGAATAAAATTGTCGTCATTTCAAAACTTGATTAAATGTGCAAGACTTCTATTGATGTACTTTTTTATATTTTTAATATATGAGTACCTACATTATGGGGGCCAAAGTTCACGTAAAATAGCAGATTTTCAGATTAGTTTTACACAAATTTATGTTTTGATTTCTATAGGGGCCTAGATAATATCCACAAGATAGCTGTGTATCCAAAATATCTACAGAAAGATGTGTAATAACATCATATCACGTAAGAGCGGTTGTATGAAATTGTACCTTGAAAAGGACGCTCTTAAGGCTAAAAAATCGTTAATCTGTATATTTAAAAGTCAAAGCCCTGACTTACTCAATGACTCATCAGCCCAAACCCTTGGATCTAGATCTTAAAAGAAACCTGCATGCAAAATATGAAGGAAAAGAATAACAAAAGGATTTTCCAAAATCAATCTCAGCAGGGCCAAAGCCTACTGGAGCTATAAGTTGACTTCAGAAATAGAAGCCTGTAATCCTGGAATGCAAAGGGCAAAGACGAAACATAGGTGTGGTTTTAGTTAGTTAAAGTCCGACACGTCCTCGCGCCTCGGCCTAGAGAGGGAGAAGTCATTATATGATTTCCCACCTGAAATAAAAACTTCTAAAGAAATGAAACGGGGTTCAAGGATCCAAAGGTTGTATAGAGAAACCTACTTTTATGCGTGCGAAACCGCTAGAAGAAACTAGATTGTAAATAAAACAGTTGCTACCTGAAAGTTCCAATTGTATTACATACTTGTGAGGTTTTTGAAAAGATCGACCGACTCAACTAATACTCGAGCAGTATAGAGCAGTGGTGGCCGAGTGGTAACGGCCCCGACTTACGAGTTGTAGGTCGCGGGTTCAAACACAGCCAGGCGCATTACTTTGTGTAATTTATTTCATCACCACTGCTCTTAAAACGGTGAAGGAAAACATCATGAGGAAACCGTCATGTCCTAGAGCCAAAAATTCGAAGACATGTGACATCCCCTGCACTGGGCCCGCGTGGTGGATTACGGCCTATTTCTTCTCCTAGAGAGGAAGCCTGAGTCTCAACAGTGGGAACATTATAAGGCCGATTATACTATGCTATGCTATGCTAACTAATACTCTACTTTCACAGACTTTATTAAGCAGGCACTAAGGTAGTAGAACACGGTCCACAATTTGTTTTCTTAGTACACCTATTACGTGTTTTGATGTAGGGCTATTTGCTGCAGAGGCTTGAAGCTAAATCGTTTACATGGCCGCTTGCATGGCTGCATGTTCGTGACTTGGAACGTTTTTAAAGGACTAGGATTCAGGGGATGTGTTATACAATGAATATTTAATGTGGGTAGATTGAAAGACAGTGGAGTTCGGAATAATGGCGCAGTTTTATATTCAGGAGGGTTTTCGGTTATAGAAAGAGGAGAATAGTAAATAAAGGCAACTGTAGGCATGACTTGGATGGTAATAGAAATAATGTTAGCACTAAACAGAAAATATTTTTCGATCCAACAAGCATATGAGATGACTCTTTGGATACTGAATATCTTTAGAATCATTTTCATTTGGCTACGCACATTAATTTAGCATAGTCGGCCTTATAATGTTCCCACTGTTGGGACTCAGGCCTCCTCTCTAGGAGAGGGAATGGGCCGTAATCCACCACGCGGGCCCAGTGCGGGTTGGTGGATGTCACATGTCTTCGAATTTTTGGTTCTAGGACATGCCGGTTTCCTCACGATGTTTTCCTTCACCGTTTTGAGAGCAGTGGTGATGAAATAAATTACACAAAGTAATGCACGCCTGGCTGGGTTTGAACCCGCGACCTACAACTCGTAAGTCGGGGCCGTTACCACTCGGCCACCACTGCTCTCTCACATTAATTTAAGATTCCATTTTTTACTTTTTGATAACTGTCATCGCTAAGAGAATAATATTTGTCTAAAGGATTCTAATACCAATTAATTTGGGGTTGGTGCAATATGTTACTGTCAGAAATGGGTACTTCTTTATTAATAGGAATTTTAGTAGTACTTTTTATTAGCTATATAGAAACGCATATGGCTACTGGAGGAACACAGTTTGAGTCATTAAAAGTCTGACACGCCTTCCCATTCTGCCCCACAGTGGGACAAGGCATTAGATGAATTCCCACCTTTAAAAAAAAAACATGTTGAGATAGAACTACTACATACACTGTATACCTTTAGCAGGGTTTTATTTCAGGGTTGTGCCGTCAAAAGGAAAAGCAAAACACGCGAGCGATAACGCCGATGGCTTATGGTTACGGGTATGGCCCACACTGGATACTTGGGTTGTCTATAACGGTAATAAAAATTCGGACAATCCTTTGGTAATGTTTATTGGTGGTAGTTTTGGTTCTGTGAAAGCTAGCTGTATGGGAAGTTCAATGTCTTTGTATGATTTGAGGGTTTTTTTGGGCTCTTTTATTTTAAACAAGCTGACCTGGTGAACTTTGTACCGCCTAATAGTCAATGAATGTAGTGATCACCTTTCAGCTAAATTTATTTACCAAATGATTGAATGATTGAGACCAATATATTTGACAGTTGCTGTCATTTTTCAATGAATTTGAATATTTTTTTAAATTTTTTCCTATGGGTATTTAAGAGTTATTCTGCTATTTGGGGTGGAGACAAATCTATCCGCCGTTCTTTAGTTATAAATGGTGGTGGTAACTAACACGACTTTGTTTTATGTATACAGATTATTATATTAACTTATGTTTTGAAAGATTTTTGTAATTTAATATCTATATATTTATCTACATCAGTTTAATTTGGAATTGATTTAAATAATTATAGATAGGAAAATTATGGACACAGTTGGCACGATGGCTGGTTTGGATTATGGTTAAATTATTTATATGGCCTATATCTATAGTATAGCGGTTTCGAGTCTGGATGTCTTGTGCATGTAAGTTAATAATAGGTCTGCCGTTACTTAAATTCTCTCTCATTCCAAGTCAATCCAAAGATGTAACACTTCAAAGCAACCCCGTTTTAAAAAAGGCAATTACAAAAGTAAAGACGTATTATGTCTGTCAACGCACCCACGATACAGAGGTAATTCTTCCTAAGTATAAGGAACCCCCTATAAAAAAATAAAAGCGTAAACATAACATGATAACAAATAGGAAATCGTTCTATAAATGTACTGTCATATGTTCCAACAATCTTAACAAAACAAAACAAGCTTCATTCATACTTGATAATTGTCCTTACATTGCTTTTTCTAGATGTCAAACCAAAGTCAATGCCAAGGTTCAAGAGAGAACCCTCGAAGAAACATAAAGAAAACAAATGGCCACCCTTGAATAATACATTTTACACGGACCATTAAAATGGTGACATAACTTGTATATAATATAACAGCGACTATACATTTTACGACAGACAGACATTACGAGAAATATGAATTATTATTATAGTCTTACCTATGCCGCGTCGAATCGTAAATTTCAACCAATAAAATTAGTATGCATGGAATAGTCTAACATTTGTATACAGCTATGATACTAAAGTTTATGTTCATACAGTTATTGCAGAAAATCTTAAGATTTTTACTGACAGCTTTCATATCTATGAACTTTAATAAATGTGTGCGTAATGTTTTTATGAATTTACTGTCTTTATTTTTATTTATTTTTTTGATATCTTATTTTATTACAGATAAGAAAGTTTATTAAACATCACTTAATTGAACGAAACTTTTATTAAATCATTATTAATTTATTTGTTTTTTTTTTTATTGCAATATCTTTTTTATGTTTATCAAAAAATTAAATTTTATTTTAATTGTTTTCTGATTATACATTGTTTTTCTATGCTGGATATTTAACTGCTTTTATATACCTGTAGGTACTATAGATTTTATTGGTAATAAACGTTATTATTATTTTTGTTATACCAACTTTTTAGGCTTCATTTGAAACCAACTTAAAAAAAACCCAGCCCTCAGATCTTGTAAAAAGTCGGCAAGCTGAGATCCCAGAAAACTCGATAAGCACTTGGATCCTGACCGACAAGATCAGAATGCTTGGTTTTCTTTGATCAAGTAATCAGCATTGCTAGTCTACGTGGCTATTGCTGTCAGCGTTATCTATGACTATAACTCTCTTGAAGAAAGTTTTTCTTGTCAACAGGCAGAAGCAGTTTTTAAAACATACCTACAATAGTCAATCAATTTGAACCTAATAAAGGCAGCTTTTATTCTATTACTAAGTACTGTGGCGAACATAGTGGCCATACTAATGGGAACACCCAAATACTCCGAAATATTTTATTCCGAATTTCGATGTTCCGATTTTCAAAAGTCCGAATTTCATAATACCTAAGAATTATAATGTCTATTATTCAAAGTCACGAAATTTGTTTTACCGAAAGTCGTAAATGCGATTTGTTAGTTTTCCGATTTTCATACGTTCGAAGAATCAAATGCTCGAAAGGTTCTCGGTCCGAAAAACGATATTCCGATTTTCAATACTTCGAATAACTAAAAGTCAACATGTTGTGCTACAAAATTTAGTGACAGAAACGAATCGCTGCAAAACCGACTTCACGCAGTCTTCTCTGCCCTACCCCTAGAGTGTAATTTAAACCCGCGTAGGCGCGGAGGGGTGGGGCGGCCCGCGAGCTGAGGAGCAGGTGGTTTGAAGGCCCGCCGCCGCGGATGAGGCTGCGGCAGCAAGCCGAAGCTGCGGTGGTGAGCGTTAAAACCATCTGCGACGATAAGCTCGCGTGGGGCCGCCCAAACCCCGCAGCGCCGGAGCCGTACCAGAAACAATGCTTGCTGCATGTTGCATGCTGCATGCCTGCTTGCAAGCTGCATGCCTGCTTGCATGCTGCATGCCTGTTTGCATGTTGCATGCCTGCTTGCATGTTGCATGCCTGCTTGCATGTTTCATGCCTGCTTGCATGCATGCTCGAAAACGCATCTGTCATTAGTTTTTTAATTCTACCCCCTCCTACTATACATAATATGATACATCTCTCTGACGAGCAATTATGTGTTTATTTGTCTTGCTATACAGTTTTACAAGGCGTTTTTATTTCGGAATTGTATTAATCGGTATTTTAATAATCGGAATTCGTATTTTTGATGTTTCGAATTATCATTCAGTCGGACTTTTTGTTATTCGATCTATTGAAACTCGGTATTTTGATAATAGTAATTATAAACTATATAGATAGAGAGATAGATAATAGGAATATTGAAATTTAGGAATTCTAAAAATAGGAGAAATGATAAGTCGGAGTTGTTATATTCGGAATTTTGAACCATTCGGAATTATGAAAATCGGTATTTTGAAATTCGTATTTGTGACTGTCGGAATAAAGTTTTTCGTATTTATGTAGTGTACCCCATACTAATACTACTAACTTGCAAACTGGCAAGTTATACTTTTAAGGTTTATGGTAAGAAAAAAAAAATGATTGGAGATTGTCAAACAAGAAAAGTTTAAGCTAATGAGATATTTTATTTAAATAATGTAAAAAGAGTGCTTCTAATAATATAATCATAGTTAATTGAAATAGAAGCCTTTTCATTTGCGTCCCCCTACCACAGTACCCACCTCAAAAACAATATCTACCGCCAAAGCCACGTCGCCATGAAACACGGTAGTGCGTGTCACCTAACCGATGGACATACCATTGCATCACTTACGACTATTTGCATACACGATGAAGTACACATGCCACATGCCTTTACATTGGATGTAGATACATTTCTAAATTCTGTTTAGGATTTTTTTAAATGTTATAAACTAGTGCTTGACTGCGATCCCACCTGATGGTAAGTAGTGATGCAATCGTTGATGGTGAGGCGCACTAGTTTATTAAGAGCCTATTCACTCTAGCCTTGAAGACACCTAAATTATAATCGGACGGGAAGACCGCAGCAGGCAAGTTGTTCCAGTCCCTTGATGTTCGCGGTATAAACGACGAGGCGAAACGCTTAGTCCGGACCGTAGAGGTTTACACAAACATAAAGGTGGATACTCGCCGTTCGTCGGGTTTATCGATGGTATAAATGAAATGGTGGAATCAAGTCATGCAATTCCCGCGCACACTCTCCAAAATGCATCCTGTAAAACACCGAAAGGCTGGCTACCCTGCGCCTGTGCTCAAGGCTTTGTAGATTGGACTTAACCAGATCTGGATCACCAATTAGCCTCTTTTCATGCCTTTCCACCGAATTCAAAGCTGCCAGGTGGCATTTTGCAGCGGAACACCCAAATACTCCGAAATATTTTATTCCGAATTTCGATGTTCCGATTTTCAAAAGTCCGAATTTCATAATACCTAAGAATTATAATGCCTATTATTAAAAATCACGAAATTTATTTTACCGAAAGTAGTAAATGCGATTTGTTAGTTTTCCGATTTTCATACGTTCGAAGAATCAAATGCTCGAAGGGTTCTCGGTCCGAAAAATGATACTCCGATTTTCAATACTTCGAATAAACTAAAAGTCGACATGTTGTGCTACAAAATTTAGTGACAGAAACGCATCGCTGCAAAACCGACTTCACGCAGTCTTGTCTGCCCTACCCCTAGAGTGTAATTTAAACCCGCGTAGGCGCGGAGGGGTAGGGCGGCCCGCGAGCTGAGGAGCAGGTGGTTTGAAGGCCCGCCGCCGTGGCTGAGGCTGGGCGGCAAAGCCGGCCAGCAAGCCGAAGCTGCGGTGGTGAAAACCATCTGCGACGATAAGCTTGCGTGGGGCCGCCCAAACCCCGCTGCGCCAGAGCCGTGACAGAAACTATGCTTGCTGCATGTTGCATGCCTGCTTGCATGCTGCATGCTTGCTTGCATGCTGCATGTCTGCTTGCACGCTGCATGCCTGCTTGCATGCTACAATAAATCCCCTGCATCTTGAAAAACGCATCTGTCATTAGTTTTTTTAATTCTACCCCCTCATACTATACTTACTAATATTATACTTCTCTCTGACGAGCAATTATGTGTTTATTTGTCTTGCTATACAGTTTTACAAGGCATGTTTATTTCGGAATTGTATTAATCGGTATTTTAATTATCGGAATTCGTATTTTTGATGTTTCGAATTATCATTAAGTCGGACTTTTTTTATTCGATCTATTGAAACTCGGTATTTTAAGAATAGTAATTATAAACGTTAGGAATATTGAAATTTAGGAATTATAAAAATAAGAGTAATGATAAGTCGGAGTTGTTATATTCGGTATTTTGAACCATTCGGAATTATGAAAATCGGTATTTTGAAATTCGTATTTGTGACTGTCGGAATAAAGTTTTTCGTATTTATGTAGTGTACCCATTTTGCAGCACCAGCCCATATGTGTGGCTGCAGTACTCCACACTCGAACGGACCTGTGCTGTGTAAAACATTAAAAGCTTTGTATAACATTAAATACAAAACAGATAACATACAATCAATAGCAATGCTGTTTATTTTGTTCACTGAACAATATTCATTACGCTATCGAGCACAGGATTTTTTTAAACATAAACTACACTAATATTATAAAAAGTTAAAGTTTGTTTTATGCTTTTTTGTTTGTAGGAGGTATTCTCTGAAAGTATTGATCCGATTTCTAAAATTTTTTCACCGATAGAAAGCTGCTTTATTCCTAAGTGACATAGGCTATATTTTATGTATGCGAGCGAAGCCGTAGACAAAAGCTAGTGATTATAATAAAGCAATAATAATTTTGACGGCAAAGTCACTACTCAGTGTTTAATCATCCCTTGATTAAATATTTGTAACGTCTCGTAACAACAATCTTTGTTGTTCCATATCTGGGTGTCTTGTGTATGTGAATTTACATGTCTGTGAGCACACCCACGATGCAGGACTAATGTGAGGCAAGATTAAAAAAGACTGGGTAACTGCGAGTCGGACTTCCACACTGAGGGTTACGGTGGTTACGTACAAACTTACATATAGTTCAATTCCCGAATCGAATCTTGAAGGTTTAACCGAATCGCAAAAAAGTATTTTTCTGACATGTTGATGACAAAACAGTTTTCTGACTTATTCCTTTACTTGTGCAAAGAGATCTTGTTTCATGCCAAATTTCAGGATTTTTATTCCCTAATTAGTGTCAAAATATGCGACTAAACAAAGCATAAATGGCTATATCTTTAGTTTGCGTCGATTTAGAAGTTTGATTTTTTCACTGCTACTCGATGTAACAGACTTAAGTCTTTGATATTAATTTCAGCTTCAGACCTCCACGCTTTATTAAGATAAAGGATTTTGATAGACGGACAGACGGACAACAAAGTGATCATAAAAAGGTTTTTTTTCGGTGGGAAAATCATCTTATGACATCCCCCTATCTTGGGCGGAGCGGGAGATAGTGTCAGACTTTTACTGACTAAAAACTCATTTACATCACCCTTGGCCCCGGTAGGCTTCGACCCTGCTGGGCCCCTACAGTTGCTGACATTGCCTTGAGGCGCGCGTGGAACACTACGCGCCATCTACGACTTGGGCTCGGTCCGGACGGTTACCGGACGGTCGGACGGCGAGCTGCCCATTGCTCGCGGTCCGCAAGCCCGCGCCTACGGTGGCCGGAAATCGGGATCGGAATCCCGGCGGCGACTGGGGCGTGAGGACGCCGTGAGATCTTTCCAGCCACGCCTCAAAGGGGGGACTTACCGCCATAATTATGGCGTGCCCATCCTATAAGGGTTTCGTTCAACTTAGGTACGTAACAAATTTTAAATTCTTCTAACTTCTTTTGGATTGTGCTAGAAAATGTTTCGCAATTCGAGTACTGGAACATTGCATTTGAAGAAACTGCTCCTATGATCTAAAGAGCAAAGTAAATTCGCTGTTTGAATACACAACAAAACTGAGTTAGCCAGCCAACAAGGCTCGTAAAAGGCGGTGACGAATATTTACAATGGGCATCGAGGTTGATGACCGCAGGGATTAATAAAAGCCCTTTTTATTCATTTTCCACACAATTCTTGACTTCTTAAGAAATTGTTTCGTTTCATGCTTAACTAAAGCTTATTTACGTTCACATTTACACATTAAAACCGTTTATGCCCTAACATTTTTGTCATAAAACTGCATATCTAGGCTATTAAAAGGAACACGCAACATGTTGACACGCCTAGGAAGGTTTATAAATGTGGAAATGGAAATGAAAGGGCATCTTTTCTATTAAAATTTGACTAAACACAACAGAATTTTGCTATAGCAAAATATAACGACATTTAAAACCGAGTGATGATACTGGATTTTGGTTATTCTACATCCAAATTGACTCTTCCAATTTAGATCAGACTCTGATTTTGATTAGAATAGTCAAGATAGCCTACTTTTTTTTTTAGGTGGGAATATCATCTTATGACAAATCGCGCTCTTGGGCGGAGCAGGAGATAGGGTCAGACTTTTACTGACTAAAAACCCACTCCTGTTCCTTCCTTGCCTTTGTTCCAGGGCCCCGGGGTTCACTTTCGCACAATCCATGGCCCCAGTAGGCTTCGACCCTGCTGGGCCCATACGATTAGCTGACATCTCCTTGAGGCGCGCGTAGAACACTACGTGCCGTTGACGACTTGGGCTTGGTCCGGACGGTTACCGGACGGTCGGACGGCTAGCTACCCATTGCTAGCCGTCTGCAAGCCCGAGGATTGAGCTTGCGAACAGCGAGCAATGGGTACTAGTTGACGAGTTGTGTTCCATGTGCGCTTCAAAGACACTACGGCCGATGCCTATACCAGGGCTACGGGCCCTGAGCCAGGCCCTAGCAAGACTGCAGGATTGTTCGAAAGAATCACCGTGGCCCTAAAACGCAAAGGACTACTCAGGTGGGTTTTAGTCAGCAAAACTCTGACACTCCCTCTAATTCCACCCAGAACAGGGAAAGTTATTTGTCGATTTCCGATCCTCAAAAAAAAAAAATGTTCGGATAGTTGCATTAAATAAGGCTTTATAAATGGACTAACTAAGCCGGGTAAGTGCGAGTCGGACTCGCGCTCAGAGGACACGGACTCGCGTACAAACTTATCTATAAAACAGTTTAATTCCCGAATTAAGTTACAAAGAATTTTCCGAACCGCAAAAAAGTTTTTTTTGTGACGTAACTACAAATTTACAGTTTTAAGATTTTTTTCTATACTTGTGCTTATGAGACCTTGCTTCATGCCAAATTTCAGGATTCTAGGTCAACGGAAAAGTATCGAAATATACGTTTTTTGAGACATAAACGCCTGTATCTTTTTTTTTCGTTTTCTCAGAAGTTTGGTTTTTTTCACAGCTTTGAGGAACCGCAGACTTGAGTATATGGTTTTAATTTCAACTCGATACCGATAAAGGGTCCTGATAGACAGACAGACGGACAACAAAGTGATCCTATAAGGGTTCCGATTTTTCTTTTTGAGGTACAGAACCCTAATAATATACACTTCAATACCAAACATATATAATATCTGATTAAATCTGACTGTACTTTCTAGATACATTCACCCATCATTATCAGCCAACAAATATACCTACGCATGTTTCCAATTGTTTAATGATATGATTGGCAATGATATGGAAAAGTACTTTGACGTCTAAGTGTAGTTATTTGATTTTGTTTAAACCGAAACATATATACGTAGTTAGATTAGACACTTCCAGTCGACAGCGATGCGGAGGAATTTTTTGACGCCATATTTTAGATAGGAGTTATTGTGTATATATATATTATGAAAGTTAGATTATAAATACTCGTAATTAGTAAATATATAAGTAATTAGTACAAATATTTTGTTCAAAGTAGGAATAAAATAAAGTAGGTCTGTACTGGTTAACCAATATATAACTACATTAAATAATAAAAAAAAAAAAAACATGAATGTACAAAGAGTTTGTAATAACACTCACGTTCGATTTTCAAAGTAAAGAATATACTTACTTTCATGATTTCGTTGATCATTTTCATAAAACCTTATCACTAAGTGATATAGTCTATAGTCATATGCTTTTTCCTTTCACATAGGTGAAGCTGCTAGCTGAAACTAGTCTTCAATAAAAACTGAATTTGATTGAAACATGATATTAATTTAGAAGCAGTTTCTGAAGTTATTACTTATTATTCTTGTATATTTTCTTCTTTCATACGGGCAAAACAATCTGCAAAAATTAGTGTACCTATAATATTTTTTGGATCAAAGTAGCTCTTAAGGTACATAATATAACATGTTTCGTAGCTAGGTATAGCACTTACAGAGTAGTACAAAATGAAATCCTTAAAACCAATAACATAGTCCGATTTATATGATTAGGGTACAGTCGGGTTATAACATCATATTATGGATTTACATAATAATGTACGAACAAAATACTCCAAAAAATGAACAATATTGTAACATTTTTACTCAGCTACTTTATTTAATTAAAGATCAAAAAGAAACAAAATGGAATTCTTTTTTCGGTATCTTTATTGCAAAGGTATTTTTTTGCATTAACAAAATTTGATTTTCGTTGAAACGGACCATTGGATATAAATAAAAAAGATGTAAGTGAAATTCACTTTATTTGATTTTACATTATCAAATTTTTATAATATCAAACGTACAATATTTTTCTGATGAAAAACGTTTGAATATATTAAGTATCAAAGAAAAATAGGTTTTGTTCAATCCAGACAGCGGATGGATGAAAAAAGCCATGAAAGAGTAAACGTGATAATAATAATTATGTACTCGTAAAAACGATCTTTTTTTTTGTTGAAAATTCATGAAATTATAACCCTAACCGTAAAGTGAACCCCGAGGCCCTGGAACAAAGGCATAGAAGGAACAGGAGTAGGTTTTAGTCAGTAAAAGCTGGATAGGTCCTCTCGCTCAGCCCCAGGGCGGGAGATGTCATTAGATGATTTATCACCAAAAAAAAACCGCTATTTGTGCCCCCACTTAAAAAAAAAACAACTTTTTCGAACAACCCTGCAGCCCAACAGGCCCTGGTGGGCACCGTTACTTACGCTGATATCTCATTAAGCCTTCAGAAAAACCAGAAAAACTCAGGTTCACCGCTGTGCGAACCGTTTGTACGACACGGTGGAGTATGCAGTGGAGGTGTGCCCTGCTTGGGTGAAGCACTGCCGGAGCCTCGTGGAGGCGATTGGTGGCGGCGACGTCTCACGCCGGGTCCTGATTTAGGCCATAGTCCAGAACGAAAGGAAATGGGTTGCGTTCGCCTTTTTCTGTGAAGCAGTAATGCTAGCGAAGAAGTTAGCCGCAACTAAGAGGAAATAGACGTCCTCACGGTCCGGCCACCGCTAGAAGTAACGCCCCGGGCATCAGGAGTCGCAGGGCGATCCTCAGCAACCGTAGGCGTAGGCTTGTGGACAACACGCAACGGGTAGCTCGCTGTCCGGCCGACCAAGCTCGAGTCGTTGACGGCGCACGGTGTTGCCGCGCTTGACTAAAAGAGATATTAGAAAAACCGTAGGGCGGTAGATACCCGCTAGATCTTTTCTCCTTCCGTGTCAATTCCTTCCAAAGGTTCTCTGTAAGAAATCGCTTTTAGCAATAAAACCGCCCATTGTTACCCGCTATTATATAATTTTAAGATCCTACTGTACCTGAAACTTTTATGATGGGTAATCTATTTGTGTCTTTCTTTGGTGTTAAAGCTTATTGCGCACTAAATTTTACCAAAATCACAGAATGACAGACAGAGTTACTGTCACATTTATAATATTAGTATGGATTTCATATGATTGCTGGGTACTGCCAACGGTTACGCTCGCGTGATAGTATTAGCATATAGCATACATAGCATAGTCGGCCTTATAATGTTCCCACTTTTGGGACTCAGGCCTCCTCTCCAGGAGAGGGAATGGGCCGTAATCCACCACGCGGGTGCAGTGCGTGTTGGTGGATGTCACATATCTTCGAATTTTTGGTTCTACGATATGCCGGTTTCCTCACGATGTTTTCCTTCACCGTTTTGAGAGCAGTGGTGATGAAATAAATTACACAAAATAATGCGCCTGGCTGGGTTTGAACCCGCAACCTACAACTCGTAAGTCGGTGCCGTTACTACTCGGCCACCACTGCTCTCGTATTGGCATATATTCCATACAAACTTTGGATCATCTTAGGGGATGAATCTTAGAAAATCGTTTCTTATTCCTTGTATTTTCTTTTACTGTTCATAGGCTTACGCTTGAGCTACTATCTCACCTGATAGAATGCGACGACGTAGTCGACGATGGAGCTCGTTTGCCTAGAAGTATATACAATTGATCCTTTTTTAGGGTTCCGTACCTCAAAAGGAAAAAAAACGGTACCCTTTTAGGATCACTTTGTTGTCCGTCCGTCTGTCTGTCTGTCAAGACCTTTTATCTCAGAAACGCGTAGAGGTATCGAGTTCAAATTAAAACCATATACTCAAATCTGCGGTCTCTTAAAGCTGTGAACAAATCAAATTTCTGAGTTAACGAAAAAAAAAGATGCGGCCGTTTATGTCGCAAAAAACGTGTATTTCGACACTCTCAAGTGAAGCAAAATTCCCAGGGTACTTCCCGTTGACCTAGAATACTGAAATTTGGCATAAAGCAAGGTCTTATAGCACAAGTACAGGCAAAAAATCTGAAAACACGAAAAGAAACTATTTTTGCGATTCGGAAAAATCTTCGTAACTCAATTCGGGAATCGAACTGTTTTCATAGGTAAGTTTGTACGAATCCCTCAGTGTGCGTGTCCAACTCGCACTTGCCCTATTTTTTATTTAATTTTTATTTTTTTATTGTTACTTTTTATTCTATTTATTTTACTTTTTTCCTTTTTGTCATCTACCTAGTTGAATATTTATAATTTAAGGGAAGAGCGGAGCCTTCAACTACTACTATTTCTATGCATATATGGAGATTCCTCGACATGCAATTTAAGCCAAAATGATATGCAATAAAGCCATTTTTTTTTTATGTAACCTATTCACTCTTAACTTAAAAACCCACAGGTTGTAGCTATCAGGAAATTTTATTAAAAGTAGACATCATAAAATAAACCACTGTACAAAATTTCAGCATTCTAGGTCCAACGGTTTGGTCTTGGCTTTGATAAATCAGTGAGTGAGTTAGGCTTTTTATATATACAGAATCAGACAAAAGAAAATTGGTACCAACGTTGTAACAAAAATTATTACAAAACCCATTCAACCAAAGCAAACGTTTTAGGACCGAGATTTTACAAAATGCAATACCATTAGCATTACTTATGGTAATTTTAAAATGTTCATAAAGGGTAATATGCGGACACAAGCAAACTGAACCTTTGGATAAGCAATATGGAATAAAGCCTCTCCTCTATATTAAAATTCACATTTCCATTACGAAATCCGAACCCTTGCCTTCGACCACTTTGTACGAAAATCTAACACCTTTAATTTACTCCAAATCCCCTTTAATGTTACGGACGGCACGTTCCTTTTATACATTTCCATGACCCCATTTTATTAGACAGATTATTTTAACACATGCTCGTGTCTAAAAAGTGACAAGTTTATTCGAAATGATATAATAAGCGTTACCTCACTTTAGACCAGCTGTTCCGTTGTTCCTGTCATATTAAAGTTTTATCCGCATGGATCCCATTGCATTCTGACTTCAATTCTCTATCTTATTGCTTAAGCGATAAGATCACAATTTGTATATCTGCTAGCAAAATGTAACTTTGCACAATGTATGTTTCAGTCGCCTCTTATACGTGTTTTGACGTTTTTATCTTGTTTAGTGCGGGTTTGTGTTTTCAGTATTCCATTTCTTCTTAATGCTATTGTGTTTTTTTGTGTAAAATTTGTTTTGTATGTATATCCAGATTTGGTTAACACCAATCTACAAAGCCTGGAGAACAGACGTAGGGTAGCCAGCCTTTCGGTATTTTACAGGATGCATTTTGGAGAGTGTGTGCAGGAATTAGGTACATGGCTTGATTCCGCAATCACCTTTCTACTACTTCACCCTAACGTTGTTAACACCTCTACGGTCTGGACTAAGCGTCGTTAATACTGCGTACGTCGAAGGATTGGAACAATTTTCCTGCTGCGGTCTTCCCGTCCGATTATATTAGGTGTCTTCAAGGTTAGAGTGAATAAGCTCTTAATAAACTAGTGCCATTCATCATCAACGATTGCATCACTGCTTACCCTCTGATGAGATTGTTATAAAGCACTGGTTTATACACCCCTATTCTTTAATTAATACAAAAAAAAAATTGAGCTCTATCTGTACCCGTAACTGATCATATTCATGTAATCAAAAGAAAAAGAAAAAAATGAAATCAACAAAATTGACCACGAAAATTTGTCATAATTGAATTATTTATTCATAATAATTACTACTAGAAAATACTACTCGCAGTATTTTTTCCGTTGTTTTTCAAATCATAATCATAAATAGCCTGTACAATATTTCCATAAATTTAGTGACATTTTGGGATATAAACAAAAGCTAATAACTTTGCTGTTTATGAATATTATTTACTGAGACTTTACTTAAATATTACTAAGACCTTTTCTAATAAGCCCTTTTAGTATTTGTACTAATTAAAAACTAGTGGTGTATAATTAAAAAAAAATCGAAGAAGTATCTCGTAATATTGTAGTTAGTTTACTTCATGATAATAAGTTTATCCTAAGAGTTATTATGAGGTCGATAATCGTATAAGTTGCTTATTATATGTCTATTGTACCACGTAATCTCGGATCATTGAGACTTGAAAGAACCTAGAAGAATATAATGATATCGATGGATTTAGTTACAAATATATGAGAATAAATATCGTCTTATTTTGATCGTAACTGACTAAATCTACTACAAACGCTTTGTAATATAATCTCCTGTTGGTAACAAATAATCCCAATTTATGTATTTCATCTACCTTTTATCATCGTGACGGCTCAATGGTTAAGTATGTCATGATGGCCCAGCGGTTAAGGTACTCGACTCTCATGGATGAGTTTGCGGGTTCGAAATCGGGCGAGTATAAATGTGAATTTTTCAATTCATAAAATATGTACTTTTATCTAGGACTAGCTTTTGCCCGCGGCTTCGCTCGCGTTAAGTATTATTATTAATTAGGTATATTTTTTGCACAAACTTTCATCCCCTATTTTATCCCCTTGGGGGTAGAATTTATCAAAATCCTTTCTTAGTGGATGCCTACGTCATAGTAGCTATATACATGGAAAGTCTCAGCCCGATCCGTTTAAAATTGACAAAGTTTCATACAGACTTTCATCCCCTATTTTATCCCCTTGGGGGTAGAATTTATCAAAATCCTTTCTTAGCGGATGCCTACGTCATAACATCTACCTGCATGCCAAATTTCAGCCCGATCCCTCTAGTGGTTTGGGCTGTGCGTTGATAGATCACTATGTCAGTCAGTCACCTTTGAGTTTTATATATTTAGATAATACTGACACCCCGTGCTTCGGAAAGCAAGTAAAGCCGTTCTTTGTCATTCATAGATCTATGACAGTCGTTACAGTCAAACGCCAGAAAGTCAGTCATCAGTCTATACAAGGAGTATCTTGTTGCCCAGTAAGTAGGTGGTGGAGGTCTGATAGGCATTCGCTCCATGTACAACCAGGGTATTCAGTCGCATCTGGTTAGATTCGAAGCCGAGCCAAGCTATTTAGGAAAAGACTAACGAGATCATGACATATTATACCTTTTATATATGCCCAGGTAGTAGAAACTCTAATAATAAAAGACCTTTAAGTTGGAGTGTTGTGTGTTGGAGTGAGAGCAGTGGTGGCCGAGTGGTAACGGCCCCGACTTACGAGTTGTAGGTCGCGGTTTCAAACCCAGCCAGGCGCATTACTTTGTATAATTTATTTCATCACCACTGCTCTCAAAACATCGTGAGGAAACCGACATGTGACATCCACCAACCCGCACTGGGCCCGCGTGGTGGATTACGGCCCATTCCCTCTCCTAGAGAGGAGGCCTGAGTCCCAACAGTGGGCACATTATAAGGCCGACTATGCTAAGTTGGAGTGAATATAGAAATTCATCCAATCAGAGCAAAATTATAAGTACTACTTACAAATAGTCTAACTCGGTAGATTCAAACGACTTCAGCTGTCTTCTTCGGTTAAAGCGCTTCGGAAACCATACGAATCCTGAATTGAATAGCCAATACTGAATTTAGAACACGGAACACCCTATATACCTAGGTCACCTATTCAGTAGGTATAGTAGGTACTTCTGTATAATTTACTTGGTTTTGTCCCGAGACTTGGCTTCCATCAATTTCCTTAGTCCCGTCCCTTTTTTTTCTTCAATAAATAAAATATCCTCTTATCTTCTAACGTTTTGGTCTGGTTTCCACACTTAGTCTAATCTTAGTAGAATTTTGATTTGAGAATAATTTAAAGCAGTCGATGTTTTTAGTTCAGTTAAAATTTACACTATTTACGTTTTAGTTTTAATTTTAAAAAGACTGCAGGTCACTTATAGTAAAGAGTGTTTCAGTGTTCCAATTGTTCCAAATGACGCATTTAAATCAATACTGCTGTTCCAATCTTTCGGAGCACTAAAATGTTTTGGAACAGTGAGTCGGTTCAGTAATGAGATACACACGCCTACTTTTATGTAAACTTTAGCGTTTATAATATTATTCCCAGTATGATTAAGAAGACTACATACGAAATAAAGGTTCTATATATTTTCATTCATATTCCGGATTAGGGTTATGCCCTATGCCAGCCATAAATTTTGCCAAAATTCAGATGTTATGATCCCAATTCCGTACGACTGAATGTATGCATGGATCGTTTACGGCATTAGGTAGGGGAGATAGGGAAATTATAAGACACAGAATGGGTTAATGTAATGAATAAGGAAGAAGATGAAGCTCCTGTACTGTGTTTATTTACTTTTTTTTCGTGGCTAAGTGAACAAATACGTGCCATTGTGTTGCCTTTTATCCAACGTTCTTGTCACAGGGCTGCTGGAAGACAAAACGTTTGGAACAGTTACCGTAGACCTAGAATACAAACGACAAATAAAGGAACATAGGATTTTTTTTAGGTGGGAAATCATCTAATGACATTTCCCGCCCTTGGGCGGGGCGGGAGATGTCATTAGTCAGACTTTTACTGACTAAAACCTACTCCTGTTCTTTCTTTGCTTTCGTTCTAGGGCTCCGGGGTTCTCTTTCGCATCACCCATGGCCCCAGTAGGCTTTGACCCTTCTGGGCCTCTACGGTTTGCTGACATCTCCTTGAGGCGCGCGTCGAAGACTACGCGCCGTCGACTTGGGCTCGGTCCGGACAGTTACTAGACGGTTGAACGACGAGCTACCCATTGCTCGCCGTCCGCAAGCCCGCGCCTACGGTGAACGGAACATAGGTAGGTTTTAGTCATTAAAAATTAGTCACGCCCTGTCTCTCCATCTTAGGTGGGAAAAGATGTAAAATTTGATGATTTCCTACCTCAGAAAAGAAACGGCTCCGGGAAGAAATTTCTTTTAAAATAAACAGTCATTTTGGGTTTGTTTAACTGTACCTATTACATTTTTTTCGTACGTAAATAAATAAATCCTGTATTTTTTATTCCATTCACTCATCATTTTGAATGAATAAAATCTCACCCCATTACCAGTTGACGCCCACTTCAAGCCAGACAGACGGATAAAAAAATTAAAAACAAGAAAAAAGTCAGGATCCCACCTTGCGTGGAACCAAAACTTATTTTCATAAGTTCTAGAGCTACTATTTATTTTTCACCTTGGTAACGCTTCCTACCAAACACTGTCAACGTCCAAAACTAATTCTCAGTAATTTGTTTTACAAAATTACCAGCTATGTTTGGCAACTCTCCCTAATAAATGGTTCAGTAGTGACATTGCGGTTCTTTTTTTCACCCATTTATTACATTGGTCTCGTCATATAAATGAGCAGTGACGCCTTCTGCGACACGGCGGTCGATAGCCTACATTTCATTAAAAGGTTTCTGGCGAAAGTAAGGCGACTTTTTTGAGCTAGTTACCAAGTTTCTTTGAAGCAGTTACATGTTTTAGATTTTTGAAAGGCTCAATTTTTTTGTTCGACCTTTTTGCGAGACACTTTAAGTACTTTGTAAAAACTAAAAGCTGGTAAGTTAAATTGGTGCTACATCACCTTTTTTAATGACATTTATGTAAATGTCTTTAGGTACAGCCACCTCCATAGATATAATTCTATAGTATAATATGTATAGAAATAAAATAAGCCCAAAGGATCACACGTGATCAGTGAAATAACCCACCAGCACCTTGTTTTTATTCCGCACACCACTCTGTTTTGGAGAAATACCATTTGGAGAGTTGTAACCTGTATAGTGTAGTAAATAAGTGAACTGTGAAAAACCCAACATTTGCTGCATACACACACTTTTTACTTGTTTTAAAAGCTAGAGATAAAATTGCGCTGAATAACAAGAGGAGAAGAATACAAACAAAACCCTATCACATGCAAATTCGTTGCAGAAAAGGTCAATTGAGAGCAATGGGTCGCTTTGGTAGGCAAAGCATGCTTGCTACAACTAGGAACACTTGTTTTACTTTTTTGGAAACTTCAATAAAACCATATTTATGGGTGGTATGTGTAAAATACTCTTAGGGTAAAAAACAATCATTTCCAAGGTATTTTCTAAACGTATGTAGTGACATCTATGGCATCATAATAGCATAGCATAGTCGGCCTTATAATGTTCCCACTGCTGGGACTCAGGCCTCCTCTGTAGGAGAGGGAATGTGCCGTAATCCACCACGCGGGCCCAGTGCGGGTTGGTGAATATCACATGTCTTCGAATTTTTGGTTCTAGAACATGTCGGTTTCCTCACGATGTTTTCCTTCACCGTTTTAAGAGCAGTGGTGACGAAATAAATTACACAAAGTAATGCACCTGGATGGGTTTGAACCCACGACCTACAACTCGTAAGTAGCATCATAATATAAGAACTAATCCTGCACGCGCAATTAAAGTTCTCCGCGCAATTAGAACATATAGAACAGCCCGAAATCATCTATCGGGCAGTTGCCCACCAGACACAACACCCGTCTGGTTGGAGGATCCTCCCTTTTCAACGGAGGTTTGTGGGACTTAACCCTCTGTTCCACCTACATCCAAACGTACGTTGACGTACATTTTATATTTATTTCAGTGCAAATTGTACATTTATCATAAATTTAATCAGTAAAGTTTCAATCATTTTGGGAACCACGAGCGAGTTCCTTTTTGAGCTCCGCGACACAGAAACTACAACATTAAAACAAGTAAATACCATACCACTTTGGAAGGCACTTTGTCTATACTTGATTTATTAATAAAAATAAATCATAAATAAATTTATGATTTATTATTATTTAAAATCATCGCCATCAAGTATCGATTTTATCATCGTGTATTTTAGGTGAATATTCGTATTAAAAAGACCATAAAACTGTATGAGTTACAATTAATTTTGAAATTAGTTTTTTGTAACATAAGGTTTGTTGTTAGCATTTTATCGAATTCTTAATTCACGTTTAGAGTACCTACGTTCATTCTATCATAACACGTAATCTACGTTTTCAAGGTTACAAATCAAATGGTTATTTGTGATAAAGGAAACGGTGCTTAGAGTTGATTTTTTTATTCTGCTGGAATGCTGTTCGCGTCCGCGAAGATTCGGTGGTGCTCAAGTGGGGCAAACCTCAACCCTATGCACCACCGCCGGTGCCGTGTGTTTCGGGTAGTCTGTGTAAAGGTAACACCAAGCATATTTCTTCTTCTTGAACCCTAAACAGAAATGTCCCAAAACTATCGGGTTTGTTAGAAGTATGAACACAGCCCTGTTAGTGAACGCATCCTGTATATCTATCAATCAAAAATATTTTTATTTCACATAGGCCTACATGGGCACTTATAAAACGTCAGAAGCCAATACACACTTGCACACTAGCTAGTGTATAATTAATCTATGCTGATCTATGCCTTCCTTCCTGTACTGTACTCCATTACGAGAAAATAAAACTGCAAGCTTATCCATCTTTTATTTTCTTATCCCTAATTAGCTCTGGTAATCTCACCTTAACACTTAGTTTTCATTAGGGTTTTAGGAGAGTTTTTAGTCAGAAATTATCTCAGAAGAAAGTTTTAATTTTTTTTTAATCTGTTCAGTCGATGAGGCTTGTTTGAAGAACAAACATTCCTTTCCTAGGATAACAAACATTGTATTATAAACTCTTTCTCTCTCCTCTGTGATTTTCAACACGAGCATAATAATATAAGAAAATTGATATATAGTTAAATATTTATTATTTTTTCCTATACACTTGAAGTTTTCATTACGAATAATAAAGAACAAGTAAATATTTTTTTTAAACATATAATATTAAAATACCAATGAACAATAAAAACTAAAAGATTGAAAGCAGACGTTTCTTGGCAGTAATTTAGTTTTGCAGCAAACAACTTTAATTGTTTTATGAATTTCCATTTAAGGGGATACAACTGGACATACATTTTCACTGCTCTTATGCGATTATGACGTTATTACACATTTTTCATTACATATTTTGGAAACACAGTATCTTGTGGATATATTATCCAGGCTTCTATTATTGAAATCAATTTATAAATTTGTGTAAAACTAATCCAGTAAAGACCTCTGAAAATCTGCTATTTTGCATGAACTTTGACACTTCATAAATTAAATAGTAAATCACGGAATTACTGAATACTAACAGAGTTTTCAGGCGTCTCTTTTTTCGCGTTGCCTTTTCGTTAAACAACGCGTTCGATTGCGTCAGATGAAGTAACAAGCTTTTAAACTATGCTGGATGTTGACGATAGGCGAGTGAAAAAGGACCCTCTTAAGGATACAGTTTCAATAATAAGGATACACTTTCAATGCTTGTCAATAAAGGCAGAGAAGTTTCAATTTATTTATGTGAGTGTAGTGATGGTCCAATGCTAACGACTCCTACGTATTAGGCATAAGTGCATCAGGGTTTCAAACGCAGACAGGTACATTATTGTGTGTAATTTATTTCATTACCACTCCTCTCAACGGTGAAAGAAAACTTCGTGAAAAATCCTACATATGCTAGAACTACAAATTCAAAGACATGTGAGACCCACCAACCCGCACTGGGCCCGCGTGGTAGGTTGTGGTTCCTCCTCCTCTCTTGAAGAGGAGGCCTGTGTCTAAAGATAATTTATCAAATGTCGGTAGGCGATTATGACTATTTTTCGACAATAAAACACTTAATTGATTCTTAATTCCTTGGTACCGGAGTGGGGTGTAAAGCTGTGACGTGAACCCTCTACCAGAAAACTTACGCGTGACGGCTGTATCGCTAATTTATTGCTGTCGCCTTTATGAATATTATACTCTATAGTCAAGGACGAGATAACGAGGTTAATTGCAACTTCTAAATCAACCATGATTTAGAAGTTGCAGTTGTTTAGAAGTTGTAATCATAATTTTAACCCAAACAAGTTCACTGCTAGATTTAGGCTTTCTTGGGTTGCCAAATCGACTGATGACCGACGATGGTATCGTTTCTGCATGCAGCAGATTTCAGAAGAAGGGACATTACAGTGGCAGTAGGATGTGTTAGGAATCGAACCCAACAGACCAATGACGTGGTCTGCATGCGCAGGCGGCGTACATATCGTACACGACACGGCTGTCCGGCGCACCGCGGACACTCGCTTCCACGAACAACGACGCGACGGACTACGCTCTCGAATCTCTTAAATTAATTACTGTTTGTCCGGGATCGTTGTATTTTTAAAAGTATTGATTAACGGCAATATACCACCGCTTATAGAAATACAGTCCACTTATTTAGACCCAACCCCAACAGATGGAATTGAAACAATAACCACAGTTACGATACGACTACACATAATACTAATTGCTTACTCTCCTTTATTTTACTTCTTGTATTATTTAAAAAAAAAACGTTGCTTCACACCAGAAATTACTACTGTATCGTGGGTTCTTTCATAAATATTTAAACTACAAGAAACAACTACTAGACACCTAGGCCTAGAAGCAGAGGCGTAGTTAGCCCGAAAGGGAGGGCCCCTTTCGGGCTAACAAATATTTTTGAAAACTTTTTTCGAGACTGGATAACTGGATAGGTTGACAAGTCCCGATTGAAAATGGGCTCTTTTAATACTGTATTCTGGACTAGGGTAGGTTCATTTTTTATTGTGATCTTATTTAGAAAACTAGAATGAGTGGAGCGAGCTATAATATTGGAACATTATCAATTATAGTAATTAAGTACTAATTAACTACCGGCTTCTTATCAAGAACAGAATTTCAGATTCTGGATAACATGTTACGAATTAGGTATTGCACACTTTGGTGCCCTTGTAGCCCGAGGGCTTTTTCTTTGTTCCCTTATCTTTGGTACGGCTGATACGGCGGTATCTACGCCCCTGCCTAGAAACCCAAAACCTTGAGAACTCGAAATTTTACGGCATCGATATGTATTACAAAAATATGACAGGGCAAAATCTATATATTTTATAATTATGACAACTTTTATCGCTTATAGATTGTTACTTGATCTAGAGTTAAAGAACTCATAGTTGAGCTGATCATCGCATGTCTGACTAAACTAAAGCAGAAATGGCACGCGTGAATGTAACAATATTTACAT
Source organism: Mythimna impura (assembly GCA_905147345.3). Lineage (NCBI taxonomy): Eukaryota > Metazoa > Arthropoda > Insecta > Lepidoptera > Noctuidae > Mythimna > Mythimna impura. Next base: position 10,570,147 of record LR990357.1, on the reverse strand, counting down.
AAACGCATTGTAATAAACTTTAGTTACAGACAATTATTTACTTAGAATTATTGTTTGGATTTCACATTTCATACTCTGTTTCATAAAGTAAATTGTTTTTGCTATGCGTGTTAAATGATGTTTGAGTTTTATGTTTTAATGATGATATTTAAGTTAATGTTGGTAATATATTATCCTATTGTAAATGGAGGTATAAGGGTGGAGTGTAAAAAAAAAACAACTGAATTAAAAAAACCTTCTTTTATTTTCAAAACAATCTGTACTTATTAAGTACAATAAAATTTTACCTAGCGTTCGTTTTTTAACAATGAAAAATTACAAGGTTCTTATAATTTATTAGTTATATTTCACTTGACACTTATAATTTGATGCGTCTATGAAATAAATTAAAGAAACATTATTAGCTAAATAATAAAGTCGACATTTATTTTTACTGACTTATCACAGGTGGACTGTTCGCATGCTAAATTAGATTCTCGTTGGCAATGGCATCCAAAAGTCTAAAATAAAATAGGATAAAAGTTTATACAAAACATCGGGTAAAAATGATATGTAGTTTAGGGATGCCTTTACGGTCAAATATTTTTTTATTAACTGTATTTGGGATATTTTCCTATGAAGGCAGTGTTTTTTTTTTTTTGTTTCACGTCAGTGTCGATATTTTGGACAACGGATGGACATTAAGGAGACATTATAATTATATTTACAAATCTTATTAAAAAAACATAGCATGAGAACAGTCCCAATTTTAATATACAAAAAATATATACAGGGAAGATACAACACTAAATGTAGCTATTATAATATTAACATGTCATTTTAATTACATTTATAATTCATAAATTAGGCTTCTAAGAAAGAGGCCGTTATTTAAACTTATTTATTATGAAACAACACATTTAGAATTAATTTATTAATTTAATACAATTTCAAAACTGTCAAGAAAAAAATTATACAATTTACAATAAAAGATAAGAATAAAAAATTATAAAATTTGGAATAAACGCAGTATTTAATAAAATTCTGAAAAATTGGGAAATTTATTTACATTCGTATTTAGATAGAGACAGAATTATTGAAACCTGTTATTTACAAATCTACTGAATAATATTGAACTAAAAAAGTAGTTATGCTTTTTCGAGCTACAGTGAAGTGATGGTACTTACCTAACTGTCACGCAATATTTTTTTGTATCAATTACATTCTTAATTCAAATTCAAAAATACTGCTTCGATTTTTGGAACTTTGAAAACAAAGCTAGCATCTTTTCTGTCTTTAAGTTTACTTTTTATGGAAAAAAGTACATACATCGCATAACTGTCTCAAGAAAAGCATAATCTAAAGCAAGTAACATCGTTCGTATATTTGAGATATATTGTCGATATGTTCCACCGGAATCATTGCTTTACGAAAACGTATTTTATCTACATACAATGTATTTACAGTCTTCACAATTTTTTTACTTACATTCTAATATGAATACCTAATCAATGTCTATAACTTTCGCCTAGTTTCGTTTCTTTCTTGGATATCGTTTAGAAATTGGATCTTCTCTGACGCGTTGTGATACCTGTGTGAGAGAAATAATATATACATATTTTTTTTAATAATAAGTCATACATGTTTTATTTTAATGACCATGGTTTGTCATTTAAAAATATTGAAGTTCTAGAAAAATGATTTTTGACTCCATAAATGAAAAAAAAAGTAGCTGTTTAGTAAATTTTTGCTCGCACTATTGAACAAATGTAAGAAACTGCAGAAATTTTAGATTTGGGAATGTATTTCTGCGGCCCAAATGCCGGGGCAGATTTTGACTGGGTACTAAAATATAAGATTGTATAACAGATATGTAGCTATACGTATTATTGTTGCCGAGTTTCTGGGAACGTTTGCATTTTATTGTGTTATAATTGATTCTATAAATCTATTGTGTATTGGATATGTTGCATTTAGAACACCCAATATGATGCGCGCACAACTAAAAACTTCTATAGATTTATTATGTGTATAGATCAAAGAGATTTAAAGAGATACAATAGAGCGGCTATCAGAACAAATGTCTTAGAAAAACTGTCATCCTATGTCTCAGTGACGCCATCTGGCTTTGAATAGAAAACACGCGAATTAAATTTGTCAAAATTTATAATTATTTAACTATTGCTCGGTAGATGGCCAGGGCCCGTACCATGATAATATTAAAATGTCAGTCGTACGAGCGAAAAAGTGTGATGGAGCTATACAGGCTATATAGCTCCATCCCTGTGAGTGAGCTCGTGGTAGAGGGTCAGTGTGTGATAAAGGTAAGGTTAAGCTTTTCAGCAATAGATGGCATTATCACAAAATCAGCAAATGTTCTAGAACTATTTATAAAAATTATTGAATTTTAATCAATTACTTCGTAAATACCAAAAATATTTACGAAAATAAACCGAACTTAGGTCCAGTCATTTTATCATAACAAGATTTGCAATAGCGTAATGCGCAGTTCGGCATATTTTCTCAGAAAATGATTTTCTTTTAATGCATAGAGCGGATACAAACATGACTTGACGTGTAGGGGCGTCATACTAGACTGAGCCACTTATGACCACTAGGTAATAAGTATCGGAGCACGATTTTGTTCGCTATGTCCTGTCTATTGGTAGTATATATTTAATGTCTTTGGTATAGATAAATCATTTACAGACACTTTTGAAATGTCAAGAAATCAGTCAGTCAGAAAAATGATGATAATTGCACATTCCAATGTCTATGTCAATATCTATGGAAAAGAATGTGCAAGAAACTCCATTGACACTATTTTCAATCATGTTGTGTATTACAAATATCTCGGTTACATGTTTCTTGTCGCTACTATTATGTGAGCACAATGTAAATAAAGTAAAAATAAAAACTAAATATAGATATTAAAATAACCATTGGCAGCTAAGAGATGACCAGTTTCAACTGTCAGCACTCATTCACGGACATCACGCGAATATTAGCACCACTCAGCTCAATTAAAGGTAACCGAATGATCCAACACATGCGCCACCATCAGTGAGAGATTTGAGTGAGCATGACAAACTCTCAACTGCCATGCTCATTTATGTCAAGCAAGTCCAAAAGTAACCTAAAAACCTTAGATGGCTCCATGGTACTCACATTTACAAATTTTGAAAAAAAAATGCTTCTACATTATACAATACTATAATATTTTCAAATTTCAAAAAAAAAAAAAAATTAAAAAATCCAATCTATTATAATCAATGTGTACACCCAGTGATAGCGGAGCCAAGCATTTTTATCTCGGATATAATCCTCCAACTTATAATTATGCTTGCCTGCATAGTGTGCGTATTATACAAGATTTAAATTTCGTTTCATTGAGTTCTAATATTTGGGGAGTTGTTTTATTATAACATTTCAAACAGTACCCCATGAAAGAAGAGGCCACTTTAGCCAGTCTGAAACCTGGTTGAACTAATTGGTCCCTATTTCTTGTAACATTATTATGTCTATCGTATCTTTTGCTAAAAAAATGGAGATTTTTTCTAACGTGCATGATATTTTCATAGATATATTGACAATCCACCGTCATGATGTTAATATCCTTAAACAGTTCCCTTAGAGAATCGCACCGGCGCGCGGCTACGCTATGTTTGTAATACTGAAATCCTCCTTAGTTCAAAAGAATTTTACAAAGTGAATATTATTTTTATATTCTACAAAATACAAGGTTGCATTAAAAATTTACTTTACCAGGCTGCAAATATTATGGCATAGCATAGCATAGTTGGCCTTATAATGTTCCCACTGTTGGGACTGCGGGTTGGTGGATGTCACATGTCTTCGAATTTTTAGTTCTAGGACATGCCGGTTTCCTCACGATGTTTTTCTTCACCATTTGTTTTTTTTTTGATGTTCTCCAAATATTATGGAGATTTTGTTAAAATAATTTTAAGATTATTTACAAGTAATTTGAAAATTAAGAGTATTTACTTACTTGGATCGTTTTTTTCTTCTAACTGTATCTACCGGCGTTGCTTCTACGCATAAAACTATTAGTCTACTACTGCATGAATATCTGTGAAGGAAATAATTTTATTTATTTATAAATGCTTTATTGTACATCAACCAAATGGAGGGTAGATGTTTTGTAGATACATTTTGAACATATTTTAAACCTAAAGTTTATTTTGTTTGTATCAAACTATGTCAATAGCCATGTTTTATCCAGGGGTTATAGCTTTAAACAATAACTATTTCTTTAATTTGAAACTCGTTCATTTTTTATTAGAAACACTAAGAATATTACATAAATCAGTATTTCTGAACTCTACAACAGCATAACGCCTATTTCCACAAAGAAAAATATCAAAACCACTTACGTTTCTTGGTCTAAAAGCTTATTGGAGCGAAGCGAAGACGCGAGTCCGAACTTGTCCGGATTACTACTGTGCCAAGCATCGCAGTAGGCGTCCATTGCTGGCTCACCATTCGGATTAGCGCCGTGCCACACGGCTTTTGTAGGCCTAAAGAGCAATGGATAACGAACATTAGATAATCTGTCGCTGCCGATGTAGATCGTAATTTCGTAGATGCTCTTTGAAGATATTGGTTTTATTAGAAGCAATATGAACGTAAATATTATGAGTATGTAACACAAATTCGATAAGCTCCAGATTTCATAAGACTGACAAATAAGGCTTGTTAGAAAAACGATTTTTTGATGAAACCGTTAAAGATAATGTTGTTTAATATAAATGGATTATATTGGGTTACATTATAGAACAACCTGTATAAGTAACAGGACTTATTATGTATTAAATAAATAAAGATGTTTAATCCAAAAATGATAGTAAAATAACAGGGTCCATAAAACACAAAATTCATCATATCATCATTTCAGCCGAAAGACGTCCACTGTTGGACATAGGCCTCCCCCAAATGTCGCCATAATGACCGGTCTTGTGCGTCTCGCATCCATCGGATTCCCGCGACCCTCATCAGGTCATCGGTCCACCTTGTGCGAGGCCTTCCAACGCTGCGTCTTCCGGTACGTGGTCGCCATTCCAGAACCTTTCATCCCTATCGACCATCTATTCTGCGAGCAATGTGCCCTGCCCACTGCCACATAAGTTTGGCAATTCTTCGGGCTATGTCTGTAACCTTGCAGCAGGAGCAGGAGAAGCTGCGGATATTTTCATTTCTGACGCGATCAAGCAAGGAAACTCCGAGCATAGCCCTTTCCATTGCCCTTTGAGTGACTTTAAGCCTTCTGATGAGGCCCATTGTAAGCGACCACGTGGACCGGATCGTGTCCAGAACACAAAATTGGTAGCCCTGAAATCGCACGAAAGAGTCGTGGTTGTCTACGGAGGAGATGGTAGAACGAATTAGATGTCTGCCTTAGGAATTGGCAAGGAGTGGCCCCGAGCCGGAAATAACAGAAGAAATGGAAGGAGGCCTTTTCCCAGCTGTGGAACACTGCAGGCTCGATACATATACTATGCGTTCCAAATAAGAATAGGAAAGTGCGGTTTGCAAAGAAATCTTATTTGCGTAACAATAAAGGTTTTTTTTTTTGCTTTGTATTACTGAGTCTTAGTTAAATCTAGGTGAAGTAAAAACGTTATTGTTTAATATAATTTTGCTAAATTTATTGTTTTAAGTCATAATTAGTTAAAAATATATATTTTTTTTGTTTCTTATTTTCATTGTTAGGAATAATTTGCCTTCTTTTTCTATTTGCTACTACTCAGTCACTTCACACAGTGACGCAGAGATGAGCAAAATTGAAGAACTGGATTCACATTAAACTTTTTTCGTTCACGATTCGTAAATCAATTAAATTTTAAATATTTCTTGTTTTGTTCACCCTACACAATTTCTTCGATTTGACAGTATGACATGACGTCACAACATGGCAATCGATCCTATTCTTACTTGGAACGCATAGTAATAAAGTGTAGCCATAAGCTAAGCCAGACCACTAGAAGTTTAAACTTCATCAATTATGTCTTGTAGCCTCCCCAGTCTTTGTTTAGGCTATTTAAATAACAATTCCATACTTTGGGTAAATTAAACTTCAATTTCACAGACTACAATACAAGTATTTTACAATGAACTGTCTTTGTCAATAAAACATTGTCTGGAAACTCTAATCACCATTCCAAAGTACATATTTCTTCGGCGGGATTACTAGGATTATAATTATCTGTGTAGGGATTGAATAAATTAATAGGACGTCCTTCGTTGGGGCTAACAATTATTTTTAATTAGAATATTATTTTTTATTTCAAAAATCTGCTTCTCGATTTAAGTAGTCAAAGCATCGAGATGTTATTTACTCTAAGGAAAAATTGTTTGATAATCAACCACTGTTACTTATAACAGAATAGAATATGGAGATTTTTGAAGTATAACTTAGTTTATAGAGGAGTAGAAGGGTTATCAAATCGCAATACTATTTACAAGAGAAGCATTGTGTAGTAATAAATACAAATAAAATAAACGAAGGTGAGGAAACCAATAAGATGCCAATGAAAACAATCCAAGTCTTGCCAATACCAAGAAACCTGAACCGTTTACACTTTCATTTCTTGAAGCAAAGGCAATACAATATCCCAACCGTGGCAAGCTTGAGTGTATTGGGTTCAAAGATTGAAATGCGTCAAGTACTCATACCGCCAGTCGTTTCAAAATTACCAAAGAAAATAAGGCAGCTATTTCTAGGTTATCTATCTGATGCGATAAGGACCCCTTTTTCTATCTTCTTCTTACACTCTCCAATTTCCTTTCATGTTCAATTTGTCATAGTGTTTTTGGACAACCTATGTTTTGGTATCGTTACTAAACAAACGTGCTACAGCGTTTTAATTATTCATATCTGTAATCGTAGTATCATTAACTGGACTTTCATAAGGGATATATTAAACGGTCGATTTTGATGTTGACAAAACGAATATTTTGGGGTTATTGTTATTTGTTTGTTTTCAAGGAAAAAGTATTAATAGAGTAATTGTGTAGTTTCTTTCCAGTTTTTCTCTATAGGAGTCTAATCTAAAAGTAATTGAAACTGACTACTCTACTCTTTTTGATGTTTTAAATTCTTATGATGGATTACGGGACAGTTCTGTCACCTATTTTTATGATCTTTGGTAAACCTACCTTTATTCCAATAAAGAATTTAAATGTGATTAAGGGAAATAAAATATATTAAATTGAATTGTAGTTCCGTATGGTGTCCGGACGTGTTCCGTATGGTGTCCGGACGTAAAGAATAACACCATCCCATTTCTTCCCGTGGGTGTCGTAAGAGGCGACTAAGGGACATACCAGAGAATGGGCAGCAGCATTCTTTGTGAATTGCAACAACCAAACTGCGATCGCCAACCCGCATGCCAAGCGTGGCGATTATGGCAAAACCCCCCAATGATAAGCACAACCAAAAAATGGCCCCTAGTGCCCGGCAGCCCGTCTACCCTTGACTCCGGTAGTGGTCAAGGTTACGGCGAGGCAAGGGGTGCGAAGAATCTCCGGATGGGATCCGGCTACCCCTTTAGAAAACGACGACTGGACCTGGCAACATATAACATGCGTATACTCCGGTCCGACGAGAAGATCACCGAACTTGAGGAAGAATTAGGCAGGTTACGATGGAGTATTGTGGGATTATCTGAAGTCTGAAGACAGGGGAGGACACGATAATTCTCAAATCCGGTAACCTGCTTTATTTCCGGGAGGGTGACCAGCAGTCCCAGGGTGGTGTCGGGTTTATCGTCCATAGGTCCCTTGTGAACAATGTGGTGAAGATCGAGAGTGTGTCGACCAGGGTGGCGTATCTTATACTCAGAATATCATCAAGATATTCGCTGAAGGTCATACAGGTTTACGCCCCGACCTCGACACACCCCGACGACGAAGTAGAGTCCATGTATGAGGATATATCCAGAGCGATGCATGGTTCTAAGACTCACTTCACCGTGGTCATGGGGGACTTTAACGCGAAACTGGGTAAACGAGACGGTGATGAGCTGCGAGTGGGGCAATTTGGATTTGGACATCGGAACCGCCGGGGACACGTATTGGCTAGTTTTATGGAGAAGGAGGGCCTCTATATGATGAACTCCTTCTTCAAAAAACGTGAGCGTAGGAAGAGGACCTGGCAAAGCCCTGATGGTACGACCAGAAATGAGATTGACTTCATCATGTCGACGAAGAAGCAAATATTCAATGATGTCTCAGTGATCAACGCGGTGAAAACTGGAAGTGATCACCGCATGGTAAGAGGCATATTGAATATCAATATCAAGCTTGAAAGATCTCGACTGATGAAGTCTACGCTCCGTCCAGCACAGATCCAGATTCAAAACTCCGAGAGCTTTCAGCTCAAACTTCACAATCGTTTCGAGTGCCTAGGTGGCTCTGTGGACGAATACAACGATGGGTTCGTGGAAACTGTCCATACGGTCGGGTCTAAGTTTTTTAAGACTCGTCGTACAAGGAAGAAAAGGCTCTCTGATCAAACTCTCGAACTCTTGAAAGAGAGGCGTGAGATGATTCTGCAGTCTTCAGACGATGCGTGCATCTACCGGCAGCTCAATAAACGGATCTCAAAGTCCTTAAAACACGATCTCCGCCTCTTTAATACCGAACGGATTAAGGATGCGATTGAGCGGAATAAGGGCTCCAAGGTTTTTGCAAGGGATCTGTCTATAGGGCAGAGCCAGCTCACGAAACTGAAGACCGAAGGTGGCAGAGTCATATCCGCCAAATCGGAGCTTCTGGGAGAGATCGAGGCATTCTATGGACAGCTGTACGTACACATCTATCACAAAACTCACAACGAATCTAGCAAACGACCCAAGAGCTAGATTAACCCGGCACTATACCGAAGATATCCCGGACGTCAGCCTGTACGAGATTAGGATGGCTCTGAAGCAGCTTAAAATCAACAAGGCGTCGGGTGACGACGGAATTACAGCCGAACTCCTGAAGGCGGGTGGAAAACCGGTCCTAAAGGCCCTTCAGAGGTTGTTCAATTCCGTCATACTTGAGGGAAAGACGCCACAGGCATGGAGCAGAGGTGTGGTGGTACTTTTCTTTATTTAGGGTGACAAAATGCCCATGCCCTGCTTAAGAATTACAGGCCCATCTCACTTCTGAGCCATGTCTACAAGCTGTTTTCCAGAGTCATCACGAATCGTCTCGCGCGCAGGTTCTACGACTTCCAGCCTCCCGAACAAGCCGGTTTCCGAAAAGGTTTCAGCACCGGTAGACCACATACATACGCTTCGGCAGGTTATACAGAAGACCGAGGAGTATAACCTGCCTCTATGTTTAGCGTTCGTGGACTATGAGAAAGCTTTTGATTCGATCGAGACTTGCGCTGTACTGCAGTCTCTCCAACGGTGCCAGATTGACTATCGGTACATCGAAGTGCTGAAGTGTTTGTACGAAAACGCCACAATGTCAATCCGACTTCAGGACCGGACCTCGAAACCTATCCTTCTGCAGCGGGGTGTGAGGCAGGGAGATGTCATCTCTCCGAAACTGTTCACGGCTGCAATGGAGGATGTCTTCAAGGTTCTGGACTGGAGTGGACTAGGCATTAATGTCAATGGCGAGTACATCACTCACCTTCGGTTTGCCGATGATATAGTAGTCATGGCTGAAACTACGGAAGAGCTCAGTACAATGCTCGATGACCTTAGTAGAGCTTCCGAAAGAGTGGGTCTTAAAATGAACATGGACAAAACCAAAGTCATGGTAAATAACCATGTAGCACCCACTCCGATCAAGATCGGAGACTCTGCACTCGAAGTTGTAGACGATTATGTTTACCTGGGACAGACAATCTAGTTGGGTAAGTCTAATCCGAATCCGACTCGGCTGGGCAGCGTTCGGGAAGCTGCGCGGTATCTTCTCGTCCAACATACCACAGTGTCTCAAGACGAAAGTCTATGACCAGTGCGTGTTGCCAGTGATAACATATGGCTCTGAAACATGGTCGCTTACAATGGGCCTCATCAGAAGGCTTACAGTCACCCAAAGGGCAATAGAAAGGGCTATGCTCGGAGTTTCCTTGCGTGATCGCATAAAGAATGAAGATATCCGCAGGAAAACCAAGGTCGCCGACATAGCCCGAAGAATCGCCAAACTAAAGTGGCAGTGGGCAGGGCACATTGCTCGTAGAACGGATGGTCGATGGGGCCAAAAACGCAGCGTTGGAAGGCCTCCCACAAGGTGGACCGACGACCTGGTGAGGGTCGCGGGAGTGCGCTGGACGCGAGAAGCACAGGATCGGTCGTTGTGGCGGCGCTTGGGGGAGGCCTATGTCCAACAGTGGACGTCTTTCGGCTGAAATAATAAATTGAATTGACATGAAAACTCGTTTTATGTTAAAAATAGTTTTTAACATGAAACGAGTTTCTTTGTGGAATATATTGCGTGTTTGTAAAATACATACCATCCAGGATCCACGAGGACATTCTGTCCACTAAAACTGTAGATCCTTGGCGCATGGGCGAAGAGTGCTCCTGAACCATCGAACATCTCGCCCCAGGAGTTGAAGAGCACATCACCTCTCGTATTTACTACTGGTATTTCTCTGTCTACCCAACTTACTATTGAGTCGATGGTTTGAACCCTAGGAAAAAAAATTAAACTGGTTAATATTTTCACAACCTTCAATATATTCAATAATATTATCGACATGTTTCTACATGTCAATTTATTGAACACACGGAATAAAGTTTAAATATGGAGTAAAATTTAAAGGAATAAATTAAGTTGGCTTTGCAACCAGTAAGACTTCTTGTCACTTCATATTTAACAAATATACAGTTTATGTAAACGCAATTTTCTTCTGAAAATACCTGAATACCCTATCTTTGACCCGAATTAAAGGCTTTTTAACCATTGATCCCTCCTATAAATTTTGATAGCTTTATAAGACTCACTTACCTTGATGATATGAAGGCTCTGAAAGTACCATCCATATTGGCCCTTTGAGATTGTCTTCGACATTCGTAGTTACTGCTACTGACACCATGCATATCACCAGTATGCGGTTCATTTAGAGCTGCTAGGCGTAACTAAGGAATAAAAATAATAATTAACATTGACACACTGGCTGGCCTGTTGGTCTAGTAGTTAGTGGCCCTGACTGCTATGCCGAGGTCGTGACAAATGTTTGTGTGATGAGCACGATCATTTTTGTTATGTGCCTGGGTATAATTTATCTATAATATGTATGTATTTAGAAATATATATGTATGTTTATCAGTTGTCTAGAACTCATAACACAAGCTCTGATTAGCTTGGGACTAGACGGCGTTGTGTGATACTTGTGGAATATTATTATTAAAAAAAAACAATTGGAAAAGTTGTCCAAGCGATGTGAGGCCCTACCACGAGCTCTTAACGCGACCCATTTAACGACCTAAACTGAATTGTCCAAACGGTTGAAGCTATTTATAGGGTGTATAGCTCCATCCTTCTTTCTGGCTGGTACGCCTGATATTTTAACGGGTTATGGCCCTGTTCTGTAAAAAAAAAACTGAGCAACAGTGAAATGACAGCTCACTTTACCAAAAATTTACGGTTTTTTACAGATTAAGGCGGGCTGATTCTAAAGAGACTGCATTAACACCTTATAAAACAGATTTGTCATCAAAAATCTGTCGACTTCATTTTCTATGAATTCTTTACCTGAGTCAACAGTCCATTAGGCTCAAAGAAATCTAACATTCACAGAAAATTCTTGTCAGGAATAGAAATTATTAATGTCACCAGAGCAAAAAATGGTTTTGCAAAGTGCTAAAAGATTATTTTTTATGCCTTGAGTTGTTTTCAGGCTGGCAACGGTTGTAAAATGTCAAGTTAGAAAGGTCAAGGTTGTAAAAGTGTTGAATCATCAATTTCCTAAAGCATTTACGTAACCGGGTATTTTGCACAGCGATGGCGGTTTTAGTGCACAATTTTATTGAAAGATAACTTTATAGTAATTTTTTGTATTACTTATTTAAACTTCATGTACAGTAGTGGTACATAGCATAAGCATAGCATAATCAGCCTTTTAATGTTCCCACTGCTGGAACTCAGGCCTCCTCTATCTAGGAGAGGGAATGGGCCGTAATCCACCACGTGGGCCCAGTGCGGATTGGTGAATGTCACATGTCTTCATTGGTGGTGTGGTACATAGGCGGACTTAATGCAACAAGGCATTCTCTAGCAGTCAACTTTTGGGTTAAAAGAGACAACACTGTGGTAGGTGTGCACAATAATCAAATAACAGATAAATGTCAAGTGGAATGTAGTATCATTAAATTAAGTTACAATAATAAAATACTTATTTATGTTACTACTTACTAAAACTTCTGCTTTACTTGCTAATATATAAGTATTACTTATATGTAATACTTATATATTATTATTTTATCTACTGGGTTTCGGTTTTTTGTACAAGTATGTAGATAGTTGGAAATGAAATATATAGCATAGTATAGCATAGTCGGCCTTATAATGTTCCCACTGTTGGGACTCAGGCCTCCTCTCTAGGAGAGGGAATGGGCCGTAATCCACCACGCGGGTCCAGTGCGGGTTGGTGGATGTCACATGTCTTCGAATTTTTGATTCTAGGACATGCCGGTTTCCTCAAGATGTTTTCCTTCACCGTAAAATATATGTTTTCATATAATTTATTAAAAAAACTTACCACAGGGCCTTCTACAGCTGGATTCTTATGATGAACTAAACTGGAAGTTTCAAGAATGTTCTGCAGAGGTGTCCGAGTTGGACCTCCTGCAGGTGGTGTGTGTATAGCCAGTAATGATCCCATCTAAATGAAAACAAAACCTTATTTAGAATGGTGTACATAAATCATTTTCATTAGTCAATATATTTTTTTAAGTTCAGCTCTTTTTAACCGACTTCAAAAAGGAGGAGGTTATATGTTCGATTGAATGTATGTTTTTTATTTTTATTTTTTATGTATGTTCACCGATTTCTCGGTCAATTGTGGACCGATTTTGAAATTTTTTTTTTGATTAAATAACGAAGAGACAAAACTATTATAGAAACACCGACTTCCGAAATTAAAGTTATTTTGCACTTTTCAGGGTTTTTTTTACTTTGAAGTCGGTTGTATTTTTTTTTGTAAAAAGTTTTTTATTGCTTCAATTTTTGTTGTCAGTTAAGCAAATGAGAAATAAGACATAACACATTTATGGATCATATGGGCTCAGCAAGCCAAAGCCTACTAGACCCATGGGTTTACTTTTGAAAGGGAAACTCGTAGTCCTGGAAAGCAAAGTGCAATGAAGGAACATACGTGTGGTTTTAGTCAGTAAAAGTCTGACACACCTTCCCGCTCCACCCTAGAGCGAAAGAAGTTATTGGATGATTTCCCACCTTAAAAAAACGCCTTCATAAATGTGTTTAAGATGTAGGTACTGCTAATTTTTTTTCAAATAGCCGCAGAAAATCAGTATTTTTGATAATTTCAATTAGGCATTCCTGAGCTTTAGCTACCACCTTCAAGATTCAAATTAAAACCTTTTAAAATTATTAACTCATTCAGATGTATATCCTTCGGGAATAGGAATAAGTTTCGTTCAAATAACAAGACCCGTATAAAGGCGGAGTTCCTTATTCCCAATAGGGTAACGAAAAGAAAATTTTCTTTATTATTCATGAATATTTAAGGTCGGAAATCTCGTGGTAATAATATTTAGAAATCAAGCTTCTTTCTTCGATGACGGGGAATGTTTTAATCCAAATGAACAGGCCACTGGGGTCGGTTGGGTGGGGCGCAAAAGTTACGAAACAAATTTGATTGAATATTCAATAGCCCGTTGTTTCAATAAACAAAATATCTGGATGGATGCCATGTTTAGATTATTATTAATCTGTCACTAATTAAACGATTTAAACATAATTACAAAATCGATTTCTCATTAAGTTCAATTTGAGTGTGAACGTTACAGAGTTAGCAGTTTAGGAAGGTTTTTAATCGGAAATTATAAGTCTAGCCACAAATGTCTTTATTGGCCACGTGATCAAAATTCTCATTTTATAACAAAGCAACGCTAACTAGATATTCTTAGTCTAAGAGCGAGCAAAGCGAGCTCGGAATTATAGAGCTCTCCGACACGGGTAGGTTAGGTGATAAGGCTAAGGTGGGAGCTCCGCTCCGCTCCCGCTTTAGCTGCATGGTTATTTTTTATAACCACCCAGAAAGTGGCTAACATAGAAAATAACTGATAAGTGGTTAAGATAGAACCTTTCAGACGCTCGTTAATTGTGGCTGATTTAGTAATTTACAAGGCAATATAGATTTTTAAAGGCGAATAATACTATTAAAATGATTTCTGTTTATTTACACCCGTTTTTAATTATTTCAAATAGTATTTTTTTTTCAATTACTTTAACACTCTAACTGCTATAGAGTACATATTCTAGCTTGTTAATAATTTCATGTTTCATTTCATATTCCATTACGTGTCGTGTTAAAACCGGGTGTTTCAAATTATCTAACCGCAACCGTACATTAACTACCACGCACCCCACTTTACTGTATTGGCAGAGAAAATTACTGAAATTAATCCCATTTTAATAAAGCAAATGCTAATAGACATGTAAGTTCAATTTTATATTAACTTAAAATTTTGGAAGTCTGTTATTGTTTTGAGGTGGAAAATTATCAAAGAACCCATGCGATCTGATTAGAGCTAAAGGAGGTTTCAGATTTCTACTTACTAAAACTCACCTGTGTTCTTTCAGTACTATTTGCGTTCTAATACCGCGGCGTGGTAACACTTTCAAACAATCGCGGAGCCTTTTGGAAGTCTTTTTTGTTACATTTAACTCTAGACAAATTGAGTGATACCGTTTTTGATTAAATATATGAAATGGAGATTGAAATGAAATATATTATGCGGTTAAAATGTAGTTTTGCAAAAATCTAACATTTCTTTGTTCAAAAGTCTTATTCAGTGAAATAGAATTTCACCGCAAGAGACTAAATTTAATGTCTCTTAGACGTAGATGAAAACCAACATTAACAATAGAACCTACACAGCTTTTGTTTGTAACGTAGGATTCTATTTCAATGAACAGCTTACCTACTTATCTGATACGATATTAAACTATAAGACTGTGGTACTCGAGATGAACAATGGAAACATATCATGGTCCGTACTATAGATACGGGATGGTAGATACGAGTATATAAGACCCGTACGATGGTTTTGTCTATCGAAGCTATGCCTACGGTCAGGCCTGTTCTGCCTATCAATACGACAGTGATACGGACATATTGTTATCAATTTCAATAGAAGCTGTGCACCCACAGGTACTAAGCGTGGAGAGGACTGAATAACAATGGGAAGCTAGAACGATTGAAAATAATATGCAAGATATAGTAATATATTAAAACTGAATAAAATGGAGTGATCTGTGATGGACTAGTTTTATTATGTGGCGACGTTTCTGTGACTTATCTTGCAAGAACTAAGCATTACTTTGGCTTTTTATCACTGAAAATATTTTAGGAACTGAATAAAGTTTTCCAGAGATAACAAACTTATAAATAATTTCATGTCTGCCAGTGCCTTCATCCGTGAGAATGTAGAAAATTTTCTAAGAAAGCATACTCCCGGGAAAATGTCCTATTGTGTCTAATGTTTTGTTGAAATTTGGTGGACAAGTAGACCTAGGGTTTGCAAATGGGACAAATTTCATTCAAAGCCATTCAGCCGTTTGAGTATAAAGGGGCACACACACACACATACATACATAGGTACAAACTTTTGCCATTATAATATTAGTAAGACAATTATTCAATTGAATGATGGGAAACTGATTACTTCACGTGCATCAGCGGTTGCCGAGGCAAAGGATTGTGTTAAAAACTAATGGTTAGGTTAGGTTAGGTTAGGTTGACCAAGTCGTAGAGAGAAATGTCATTAATATAAAATATAAATGGAAAAGATACATTGTAAAATGTTACTTACAGCTACATACTGCCAACCATTGTTGACCCGAACCAGCAACGCTTGTTCTTGTATGACATACGCCAAAGTGCCCAGGGGACTGTTCGTTCCGAGCTGTTCAAAAAATTTAAGGTTATTTTTTTGGTAGCTTACAATCAATACAATAAAGTTAAAACAAGGTCCAATAAAATACCTGTAGATTCTTGTACAGCGTTATAAACTATTGCAGTAGAAGTTGTTCAAAAGGCTTAGACAAAATGACATCATCTATCAGCGATAAAGATAACCGCAAACGTGAAATAGTACTTTTTGATACAAGTGGAAAAAGTTTGCTATTGCAGCTGAGGCGGAAATCGCTCAAGCCGCAGGCGAGGGTGTTTTGGAGCTGAGTGCTGCAGAAACAAATTTCCATTTCCAGTAACAAACGACATTTTTTCAATACACTTAGGAAGAAATAAATAAACGGGGCCGCGGGGGTTGACCGATGACTCGTAGAGGTCACTTAGCGCTCTGGTACGATAAATACAATAAATTGTAGCGGGGTAAGCTCCCACACGTTTTGTGAATTGCGAATTGCGAGAATTGCATACCTAAAAGTATTTAAGAATTGAGTGAATTGCGTACCTAAAAGCGGTAGGGATAAGAGTAGGTTTTCAAGTAAGAGTATAGAAAAATAATTTATAGACTTATTTGGAAAAACGTTGCCGCTCTGTAAGAAATATTCCTGTATCGTAGGTGCGATCTCAAACATTTAAACTCACATACACAAGACGATCAGACTTGAAACATGTCTGCAGTACATACAAATATTTGTTTCCGTGTGGTAATCAAACCCGTAACACGCAACGCAGCAGCTAATTGCTTAACTGCCCAACCGTACTGTCAAATTGCCGTGATTAGCCATCATTTTAGCTAATAGAATCAAATTGTCTAAGTCCTTTTGTATTTTACTTAAAAGCGTTTCCATTTATAAATTTAAAACCACTTACCCGAATCAAAGAATCTGTGGTCTTAAACAGAATAGTTCCAACAATAGCTCTTCCATCTTCATCATCATCAAAATCACCATTATCTCCAAGAGGATCCAGAGGATCGCGGTACGCTGCAAAAACACCATCTCATTTCATAAACTATCTTTAACAGAAAACAAAAACAGTGTTCAAGTTTCAACCAATTTTTTGCAACATTAAAATGTAAATAGGAATTTTTCAACTCAGCGGGTTTAAAAGTTCCCGGTGAGAAAAACAATTCTGACTTAGTTCTCGGTAAAAGTGTTTGTGAAAAACTATTGCGTACCGTACGGCTCCTGGCGATATTGTACCAGATGGTTTAAGTTTCTTAAAATTTGCAGTGGATCGCGTTGTTTTCCTGATGAATAAAAAATAAAACAACTTTTTAACAACATATTTGTGAGTACAATTATTCAATATCTGACTTAAAACTGCGATGCAACGTCGCATCGGAAAAATCTACGAGTTCCCACGAGGCATCGCAAGAACTTGTGGATTGATTTAATCGCAGATTGTATGGTGTCCTGAACCTATGCTTTATTTCTTTATTATGCACGAAATCACATCGCAGCAATCACATCGCAGTTTTTTGCGGTGCGGTGTTCTATTGCACTGCATCGCAGTTTTGTGTGGGAGCGCTTTTTTATTTTTTTTTAATTCTCGGCTTTTCGCTACTACACATAATACGAATGTATTATTTAAACCTTTCTCATGAATCACTCCGTCTATTCGTAGAAACCGCATGAAATTCCCATCAGTAGTTTTTGAGTTTATCATAAATAGACAGACAGATAGACGTGATAGGAGACTTTGTTTTATAATAATGTAGTTAAGATAGTCTAAAGATTGTTCTACAGAAATTTAATTTTATTGCAACAATAAACTTTTTTTATACACTCATAAAGCAACACTATTACTTACCTCCGGTAGGCTCGAGCCGATTAATCCCAGGAGTATCAGTCAGTGTGTCTGGCACTTCATTCGGATATACACCAGGGGGACCCGGGGGTCCCGGGGGACCCGGAGGTCCCGGTACTGTCATGTATTGGATGTTAGTTGCAGGACTCCCTGGGGGCCCTGGTGGACCACGTGGCCCATCTTTGCCGGGCGGGCCTGGGGCACCGTCGTGCCCCCGATCACCTTTCTCACCTTTCACCTAAATATACACAATTTTATTACCATCATATTCTTGCTTAGATCCAGAATTTATTTTCAAAAACTATTTCAATTCGCTTATACTTTAGTTTGAAAGAGTATGCGCAATACAAAAATGCAATTCAAAGAATCATGGAAGAACTTGGAGAGAATCTTTTGAGATTTTTTTCTGTTTTGTTTATCGCTGGCTCGGTGTTTTCTGGGATGTTTGGAAAAGATTAAAAAGTTTCTCTTAGCTCGTTCCACTTTTAGCAAAATAAAAATATGAAATCTTTTTTAATGATTATGGAAAGCCACATAGTCTCGGGATTTTTGATGAATACGACCATGTTATTAGTCACCGTTTTTGTTTTTTTAATGATATATAATGATATAAACTTGACTGCGATCCCACCTGATGGTAAGCAGTGAAGCAATCGCTAATGGCACTAATTTATTAAGAGCCTATTCACTCTAGTCTTGAAGACACCTAAATTATAATCAGACGGGAAGGCCGCAGGAGGCACACTGTTCCAGTTCTATAATGTACGCGGTATAAACGACGAGGCGAAATACTTAGTCCGATGATGATGGTACAAATTACTCTGTTTTAACTCGTAGATGATGATTATCCTAAGAAGATTTAGTACAAATACGAAAAAATACAGAAAAGAATGTATCAGAATTTGGTTCTACCAATTTCGTCATCTGTAAAAGTTCAAGTGGTTATAGTTGTACTGTTTATTAGTCAATACGGAACAAAAGCGGATTGTTGGCCATATGCGGGCGCAGTTTACACTGCATATTCTAGCCCCTATATTGTTTTTATGTCGGGAGTTTTTTGATTCGGAGTTACCCCTCTGGAATACCGAATAAGCTATCGACGACAGAAACTGTTACCGAATAGGCAATGCCAAGATAAAGATTTCAGAATCTCAATTGGAATAATATTCGACGATAAAATCTCAAGGCTCTATTCAGTTTACCATTCATAATTTATTACACAATTTTCTATCAGATACGTTTTAACTAAAAACATTTTCAAGAAAAAATACTGAAGCTGATTCGATTCTTTGAAAAGATTCTGCAAAATACAGAATACTACTCTTCATAAAGGAAAAGAGGGAAAACACATACATATTCCAACGTCCAATTAACCTGGTATATGGCAGTACCTTTTCTAAGTCAAGTGGGGCCCCTCCAGGATCACCTTTTTCCCCTTTCGGCCCGGGAGCGCCCGGCTGCCCGACGGCACCAGGCGGGCCCTGTCAAATGTATAACTGTAATTATGGTTTATCCGGAATGTAGACCGGAAGACAATTTACGTAATGCGAATTTTGGACACATACTTACTTGAAGACGTTTCTGCGAAAATGAATTGGTATTGCAATAAAGGCGTTCAGTAAAAACTTGTACCTAAAATCTTTTTAGATGTGTCGATAAATGAAATTTAAAGTTCCTCGGAACCGGTAGTGGTATTGTGTTCCAAGTGTTCTCATACTCAAATATTCGTGGATTTTATATTTTCAAACTAGTAAGAAAAGCTGCAATTCTAAAAATGTCTACTAACATTCAATTTTGTCCGATTCTCACAAATTTTTTTTTGGAATTTAACTCACAAAAGCTGTCACCAGGAAATCTTTAGTAGTTAATTATGTTGCTCACCGTCCATCCAGGGAGTCCTATGTCACCAGATATTCCATTGTTTCCCGGGGTTCCTGGAGGGCCAGGTACGCCAGGGGGACCCCGAGGCCCAGGAGGCCCAGGATGTCCTCGTTTACCCCTCGGGCCGGTATCACCTTTATCACCCTGATTATAAAGATTTACACAGCTTAATATATGTATTGAGAATCTTAGGTTAGTATATCGTAAACATGTAGGTACATGATTTTGCTCTTATCTTTCCAACATTAATCATCTGCTGTGTACATTATTATTTAAAACAATATGAAGTTTTGGATGTCACAGAATCATTCTTATATCTAAATTCAAAATTAATCATTTGTAAAGCTAAAGTAAGAAAGGAGGACTAAAACATATACACATAATAAAGAGAGTTTCTGAATCTGAAAATACGAGTACCTGTTTCAAAAATAAGGTTCAGTTTTCAAATACCCGTTTTTTGAGTTACGTCTCTTTCCAATTAAGCGTGCGATATTTCTAATTTCTCACCTTCGTCAACACTAATGCTTCATCCCTTGATATGGCGACAGGTCCAGGTGGACCGGCGTCCCCTTTATCTCCCTTAGGTCCATTTAGACCCGGTGGACCCTGCGTGCCAGGTAGGCCGGATGGCCCAATATCCCCGCGCTCACCCGGCTTGCCGTCAGTACCCGGAAAGCCTTGGGGACCTTCCATACCTCTGAGCCCTTTTTCACCCTAAATAAAATATTGAACTTTAGTATTTGGTATCGGCACGTTTTACATAACTTTTTTTCCTGTTGGGAAATGTTTTTTGCATACTTTATATAACGCGAAGTACCTTTGGTTTTTGTATTGATCTGATAAATTTACATTACAAAAATAGGACAGCATAATATGGCGTATGATTTTTATTATTATTTGCAAGAAAATCTAAAGATTTGTAAGTAAAAAAAGAAAACAAAAGTGTGTATGAGTATATTGATATTTCTCCACATAAAACATCTATGTGTCGCAAACTAGCATAATGACCCTTTCAGTTCGCAGCCTAGCCTTTCTAACCCAAAAAACATCTTTCAGCTACCGACCCGAATGAAATTTAGCCATTCAATCAAACGGCACAAATAATTCGGATCAATAACTACTTGTTCACTAACTAAGATACTTGCCTGACCAAGAAATTTGAGAAATTTTTACAAGTTATAAAATCATTTTGATTTGTTGATAATGTGCTAACGATAATCATAAGTAAGATGGGCCGTACCTCAAAGAAAGAAACGGAACCCTTCTAGGATTACTTTTTTGTCCGTCTGTATCTCAGTTAAGACCCTTTATCTCGGTAGCGTGGAGGTATCGAATTGAAATTAATATACTTAGATCTGCGGATCCCTTGAAGCTGTCAAAAAATCAAACTTATAAGATGTATGATATATAATTCGACCCGTTGACCCAGAATCCTGTAATTTGGCATAAAGCAAGATCTTATAGCACAGGTATAGGAATTATTAGGATTCGGGAAAATCTTCGATACTCGTTTCGGGAATTGACCTATTTCATAGGTAAGTTTGTACGGAACTCTCCGTGCGCGAGTCCGATCCGCACTTTCTCTGTTTTTTTTGTGTTTTATTTGCTTGTATAATGTATAATTACCTTGTCTCCTTTCTCTCCTATGTCGCCTTTTCCGCCTTTCAGTAACGCCGCTTCTGTGAAAATATTATTTTGATTTATATTCAGCATGTAACGAAATACATGGAATGGGAGCTTATGTTATGACTTATAAAGGGAGGTTGTTATTTGTGTTAACACCGTGTTCAGAAGGTATTAATGAATAAAATTTCGTTTCATAAACATAATTATAAGGATTGGGTTTTCAGGCTAAGAAATATTCGATACTGTTGAATATTAGCTCTTATTTTTGCTAGGGTTCTCATTCACTATTATGTTGTATGTAATTATACTCACAAAAGTACATTATAATAAAATTGTTATTGTGAAAGTTGCTAGAATGAAATTTCCGACAACAATGAAACTCGATATTTTATTAATGGTATTATTTTTAAACAATAATGGTCTTTTATGAGGTATTTTATATGAAAGTTATTACATAAATAATGCTATAGTAAACATTACCTAATTACCGAACAGTAAAAAAAACCTAGAAACTGATACCGGCAACGATGAATTATATTGTATTTAAAAATGTGTAAGTATTATTTATATATCTGTCGTAAATAAAGTGTTTTGTTTAATATTTCACCTATCACAGTTTAGTTAATGTTTTTTTTTTTGAGGTGGGAAATCATCTAATGACTTTTTTCGCTCTAGGGTGGAGCAGGAGGGCGTGTCAGACTCTTACTTAGTAAAGCCACACTTATGTTCCTTCAGTTATTTTTTTCGTTCTGGGACCACGAGAATCCTTCTCAGAAGTTTTTCCATAACCCTAGTAGGAATCGGCTCTGCTGAGTCTCTATGGTTTTGCTAACATCTGTTTGAGGTGTGCGTGGAACACTGCATGCCGGAGCCGTCGATAACTCGTAGTTTACGCCTAAGGCATGCCTAAGGGCGGAATTCACCAATAAAACTAATCGCGTTTTAACGTTTGGCTCGCATAATCGCGTTTAGCCGCTGTCACTAGTATCACTTGTCTGTATTTTTCTTTTGTTGTATTTTTACAAGTAACATTAGTGACAGCGGCTAAACGCGATTATGCGAGACAAACGTTAAAACGCGATTAGTTTTATTGGTGAATTCTATCCTTAGATGTAGTGGACTAGTGTCCGCCTCTGTACTTTCAGAAATCAGAAATCAGAAACGTTTATTTCAAAAAGACCAATTACAGGCACTTTTGAATTGTCAAAATGTCAGTCAGTCAAAAAAAGAAAAGAAGTGAAGCTAAATTGCACGTTCCAAAGCGTAGATCTCTAAGTAGAAGAATGTGCAAGAAACTCCATGGACACTCTTTTAAATCATATTATGAGTTACATAAATCTTGGTTACATATTTCATGTCGCTTCTAATATGTGAGCACAATGTAGTTAAATAAGAATAAAAACTAATTAAAAAGATAGAAATTAAATTAAGCCACTGGCAGCTAAGAGATGACCAGTCTCAACCGACGGCACCCGTTCACGAGCATGACGCGTGCATCAGCCTCACTCAGCTCAACCATTTTGAAGGGAACTGAATGACCCAATAACACGTGCCACCATCAGCGAGACATTTGAGTGAGCATGACAAACTCTCACCTGCAATGCTCGTAATGTCAAACAAGTTGTAACCTAATAAAAATGCTCCATGGTACTTCACATTCACAAAACTTGAAAAAAAAAGTGCTTCTACATTATACAATGCTATTGTTTCCAAATGCAAAAGGTAATAAATTATCATAAGCTCTATTGAAATAAACAAACAAAATAAAATAAGAAAGGTTTCGAAAATAACAAAACAAAAAGGGGAATAGTAAGTATCTCTTCCAATAATTAGAAATATATATATAAAAAAAAAACACAAAACTTAATTTGCAGGCTGTGGCTGTGGAGCAGAACCGGCATTTAGCCAAGCGTTTTTGTCAAGGATATAATCTTCCAGTTTATAATACGTTTGTCTACATAGTGTGCGTTTAATGCATGTTTTAAATTTGGACTCATTTAGTTGTAGAATCTCAAGTGGTATTTTATTATAAAATTTTACACAATACCCCATAAAAGAACTATGTATACTTTTGTGTGCATAATGAATCAAATAATTAAAAGATGATGTTTGTCGATGAAAACAATAAGACACTGCCAAAATATCACATGATCAACGTTTTGGATTATAACGAACTTTATAATGTCACTTTGCCTAAAAACTGTCTGAAGATATTTTTATATACATATTTTTATATATTTTAATACCTAATCCTTCATCTGCAATGACAAATAACCTCAGACTTACGTACTTAGCAAAAGCTGTTCCTTCTAAATTCTCTCTCAAACTTACTCCCCGAAGCGCTCCATTAGGAGGGAACTTAATTAGTGACTTAGAAATTAATGTTTGAGCGTTTTGTCTACTTGTATGAGTTTTCAACAGTAATTATTTTTCGTGGCCTTCATACAAAGTTATGATGGAGTGAAATATCGTTTGTTTTACATAATTATGGGTAAATGTGACTGTGGTTCAGCGTGTGCGTGTGAATGGCGGCGAATGTGGACAATATTTAAGTTATACGGTATAGAAGCATTGAAGCAAAATTCGACTTTATGTTCAACAAAGTTCTATTTTCCGATTAGTTGCAAATTAGTTTTTGGAATATATATACATTTTAGGTTAAGGTAGATATATTAAAAGATAGCGAAAAACCGTATTTGTCTATATATATACAGTGACCGTTTCAGCTAAATGTCAACCAGTTTTAGTTGCGAAATGCCAAAAACTGTTTTTTAGGATTCCGCATCTTAAAAGAAAATGCAGAACCTTTATAGGATCGCTTTGTTGTCCGTCTGTTTGTCTGTCAAGAACCTTTTTCTCGAGAACGCGTAAAGGTATTGAGTTGAAAGTAAAACCATATACTCAAGTCTGCGGTCCCTTGATGCCGTGAAAAAATCAAACTTCAAAGTTAACGGAAAAAAAGATACGGCCGTTTATGTCGCAAAATACGTATATTTCGACACTCTCAAGGGAACCAAAATTCATAGGGTACTTCCCGTTGACCCAGAATCCTGAAATTTGGCATAAAACAAGGTCTTATAGCACAAGTATAAATATAATAAATCTAAAAACAATAAATTTGTTTTTACGTCACAAAAAAAAAACTTTTTTTGTGGTTCGGAAAATCTTCGAGATTCTTGAGTTTGTACGGAACCCTCAGGGTGCGAGTCCGACTCGCACTTGCCCTATTTTTATTCACTTTCAGTTTTTGAGAGTTTCTGCAAACTTATTTGTGTGTTTTATTTCAACTTTGTTAATTAACACAAAAAATACAACAACCATTTTTTTGTTGTTGTTAGCCTGCATCGTGTTCTACTGTTGTGCAATAGCTTACCCATTTTTCTTCTACATAGACCGCATGTCTTGGGCAATCTATAATAAATATATATATATACATATATATCTGGCCAAGTTTACCCCGCAGATATGATCAGGGGCCTTCCTTACCATGACGTGTTAAAATAACAAGCGTGCGAGAGAGAAAGAGGGATTGAGCTGTACACCCTACATAGCTCCATCCCTTTAACAGTTCAGTTTAGAGCGACTAATGGATCGCGTTAAGAGCTTGTAGAAGGGCCTCTGCCCCCTAGCCAAGTTACAACCGTTTCGTTTCGATTCTCTTTTTGTTGATCGCCTCGAGTCGGCCACGCCTCCTATTTCTTTGTTCTAACCACGTGACTGAGCGTTGGCGTGGCTGACTCGAGGCAATCAACGAAAAGAGAATCGAAACGAAACGGTTGTAACTTGGCTAGGGGGGCTGATCGTTACAGCACTATCGCAGCAATCGACCTTGACGGCGACCTCTCTCAGGCGTCCGTGAGTGACGATCTTCACTCATCTGTCAGAGTGCATTCGTGCAACGTGGTCAGCCCTCTCCCATTTCTACCTGGCTGATTTTTTCTGACATCTGCTACTTGTGTAATAGAATTACTAGTAACTCAAACAACTACACATTGACAAACAAATAAACTAAATTAAAAATGTCTCAGTCACAGCTAGAAATTCGGTTCCACTTTAAATGAAATAGCTCAACATTTTACTAGAGTGCATTTCGCTTCAGTATTGTACCACAAGTATTAGACTCAAGCCATTTTCACGACACTGTGAAAGACTGTCACGCCCTGTTTTAACTCATTCAGTATTCTCTAAAACCAATTATGTCAGTCTACGAAAGACAGTAAACACTATTTATGTTAATTAAAATTGTAGTGCTCAGACCACAGTGTAATCTCGCCCTAGATTTCAGTCTTTTATTTTGTTTAAGATTAGAATTCATGTGAATTAGGTTTCAAGTAATGGTTTCATTAGAAACACAATCTGCATTTTTAATGGTAGTCTCAATTTCAGTACCTACGCATTTATATTTATGTGGCAAAGTATTTCTAACAATGAAATAATAATTCAACTTTGAATTTAAAGGAAGATGGTGTTACAAGCATTATAAAGATATTGTTCACTATGAAACCTTTGTTATCATTGGCATGGATCATCGTCACCTGCTTTAGGTGGATAACTATTTCAGGCAATTTTTTTGTCCACTTTCAAATACTTCTTAACACTAGAAGCGCCGAACATTGCGGTACAAAATTGTCCCGGCGGCGGTTTAAGGGGGGGGGCCTTAAACCGCCGCCGGGACAATTTTGTCCCATTATATTAATTGCAATGTTCCTTGGTATAAGGCTCGATTTATTATTGTAACTATTTGTAATACACTTGAAACAGGCTTATTTATTTATTTTAAACAAATTTTTATTCCTTAAAAACAAAAATGTAACAAATTATGAATTAACAGTCAAATATTTTTGGTGTCACAAAAAAATAATCTAAACTTACATAGTAATTCTAACTTTACTAAAATATGATATGTTAAAATCCTGGCTGGCATCGATCCTAGAGGGCCTTCTGATGACAGCCCTTTGAGGCGCGCATGGAACACAACTCGCCGTCGACCCAGGCTTGGTCCTTACCGGACGGCGAGCTACTCATTGCTTGCCTTCCAAAACCTGAGCCTTCAGTAACTAGGATTCGCCCTGCAACTCTCGACGCCCGGGCTCCTTCTGCGAGTTTGGGTGTGATGATATCCTCTGCCTTCTTCTTCTTATTTCCTTTTGCTCCAAACCATGGCCTGAACCAGGGCTTGACACGATTGCCACTACCGATCGTCTTTATGAGGACACGGTAGTATTCCGTCCAAGTGGGACAGACCTGGACCAGCGCGATGCTCCACCGTGTCCTTCAGGTGATTCGCACAATGATAACATCCGAGCGTTTCTTCCCGTTAAATTCGCAACAAAAACCTCCCGAAAAAATGATGTCCGGTGAAGACCAATGTCAGGCGGAAAGTTAGGACGCTGTGGTACCACTACTCCTCCAAGAGGGAAATTATCGCCGTGATTGTGGCGTGCCTTCGTAAAACTCGCCTTTAGAAAAATAAAGACGAAGCGCTGCATTTATATATCTATAACTGCCTCGTTGGTCTTAGTATTGGGTTTTTCCATTAGGGATTATTTTCTAGCAGCTCAGAGTTTGGAAGTTGGTGGTGTGACACCCCCGTGCCTCGGAAAGGACGTAAAACTGTCTAATCTGCGCCTGATCTCTGTTTAAGCATGTCGGATTGCCGTCCGATCGAACTATAAGAGTAACGGAATAGAGAGTGCACCTGTTTTTGTGCACACACTTGAGCACTACACAGATTAGCCGGGTACGCAGGAAATATTATTTCCTGCGTACCCGGCTAATCTCTGTTGTGATTGGCCAATGTGATCGAAATTCGGTCAGGAGAATTATTATTATTATTATAATTATGTCTAGGAAAGATGCACAAATGTTTATTCACTCACGCCGTACCCCTCCATCCCCGCAACTCTCCGAAGTAATGACCATACATCGATTTATTGTTTCGAATAGAGATGGGACAAAAATGATCCAGTGGTTTTAGGTACCTAAATCGTTTTATTTTTCATAAAACGTTTTTGTTATATAATCAAATTTTATAAGTTTTCAATGTTTTATTGAAAAATTATAAAATTCAATGAATTTGTAAAAGTCAGAAAGTTTCACTATCCTACGTAAAAAAATAAAAAAGCTAGAGATAATCAAACTTACGGATGGGACAAAAATGGGACAGCGGCGCTTCTAGTGTTAAATTGGTTTATTTAACACACACTTTAAACACAAACATCTGTACCACTTTAACTTTCGCCCAGACCTCTCTACATACAGGGAGTATAATAGAATCGAAATAAAATAGATATTATGCACGCTAAATCATAAAGAGACTTATTCAAAAAAAGATGGTATTTAAGCTTATAGGTTAAATTTTTAAATATCTTTTTTTGAATTAGATCTCTTTTTGATTATACGTGCGGATAAAAAAGAATATTCAGTTATAGCATGCAAAAACAAAACATTGTAATCCTTCCTATAATCTAATATTATAAACGTTATTTTAAAAAAAAAACACTTTCATGTTTTGTTTCTGTTTAATAAACAGCGCTTTTAATAAAACTTTTCAAAATGATAAAGCCCCAAGCGACTGTCATCTAACATATCCAACTCTATTTCACCTACATTCAATACTGGGACTCGATCCCTAAGCTCTTATATATCAAGGAGATAGAAATGAACTAAGCGATATTACAGATAGGCTTATACCAGCTTTTCAGTATATACTGATACTCCCATACGAAGATGATTAATGACTAACGATGGTAATAGATTAGCTTATCCCGGTGATAGTGTGAACGAAGCTTATATTTTGTTATGTTATTATTGCATTTGGTTCAAGTTTATGTATGCTAATTTCTTTAGCATCTACGTGCTTAGCAGTGTTCATATTGTTAAGCGTCTATGAATGGAATGTAATTTTAGTTGTAATTTTTTTATTTATTAAAGGTGTATTTATTTTTTCCGTTATTATATTTTGCTTTATTGTCTATTACTGATCAAAAAAGTGCTTGCTATATTAACTTCGTACTGATATGTCAATGGATGTTTGTAACCATTTAATGCATAAACCATTAAACTGATCATCACGAAATTTTGTATATTCCTACGTTGCCAAGAAAGGAAAAAAGAACATAGGCTATTTTTCATCCAGAAAGTAACCAGAGGGAAAGAACACTAACTTTCTACAGTCACAATTGTTTTAGGACAATGGACGATGTTGTTATATCGTCATTTACAATACAAAATTAACTTGAGCGAAGCCACGGGCAAAAAACAGTATAACATAAGTGAACGACTGTTTGTTACCTAATATAGCACCTGTACTGATTTCGTTCAAATTATCTGCAGTTACGCTAAATATGACCTAAGTAATCTGTTAAAATAATATTGTTTTTGTTTAAAGATTTTTTTATACTTATTGACCATTCATTGCCATACACGATCTTTTTTTTTTATTGATATAAACCAGTGCTTGACTGCGATCCCACCTGATGGTAAGCAGTGGTGCAATCATTGATGGTGAGGCGCACTAGTTTATTAAGAGGCTATTCACTCTAGCCTTGAAGACACCTAAATTATAGTTGGACGGGAAGACCGCAGTAGGCAAATTGTTCCAGTCCTTCGATGTACGCGGTATAAACGACGAAGCGAAACGCTTATTCCGGACTGTTGAAGTTTCAACAACGTAAGGGTGGATACTCGCCGTACGTCGGGTTGTCCGATGGTAGAAAGGAGATGGCGGAATCAAGTGATGCAATTCCCGCGCACACTCTCCAAAATGCAACCTGTAGAATACCGATAGGCTGGCTACCCTGCGCCTGTGCTCGAGGCTTTGTAGATTGGACTTAACCAAATCTGGATCCCAATTAGCCTCTTTGCACGCCTTTCCACTGAGTCCAAAGCTGCTAGATGGCATTTCGCAGCACCAGCCCATAAGTGATTGCAGTACTCCACACACGATCGGACCTGTGCTTTGTATAACGTTAGAAGCTGTCCCGGTGTGAAGTACCGTCGGACCTTTGCAAGAACGCCTAGTTTTCTAGCAGCTACCTTGGCTTTGGACTCAATGAACCACCCAAAATTGAGGTCTGAGGAAATTTCAACTCCCAAGAGCTGTAGGCGGTCGGTGCACTCCAGGGATACATTCCGAAAAGCAGGAGCCAAGGTGAACGGGCTCCTTTTGGCGGTAAACAGACACGCTTGTGTTTTGGTGGCGTTGAATTCTACTAGATTACTACTATCTACATTTATTGCCGTGACCATAGTTCCAATAACATTATTTTCAACATTATCACACATAATCACTTTATCAATAACATCAAGTAACTTATTAACAGCTGATTAATTTAAATCTCCCTATCTACCCTCTAATCTTATATCATCATCATCTTCCTACTTTTGTCCCATTTTACGGTTTGAATTCATTTATTTCTAAAGATTACAAATCACTTGTACAGAAATAAATACTTAATATTACTTGATAACATTTTTTTTTTTTGTTGTCCAGGAGTAGCAGGATCTTAGTGTTTACATTTAATATGAAGTAAGAAGGTAATTGATAAAAAAATTGTATTATCTACCGCCGTACGGCGCGTTGACGCGCTCGATGTGCGGTAACTCGTTAGCTTTGTTTTTATGTTTGAAATCTAAGGACACGTTTACACTAGGAACAAAAAATTTTATTACTTAGTTTAATTAATTCTTTTATGACCTTTTAAGATGTGGCATTTTAGTAGTTTTTTAAATAGTAATAACGATTGTGTATTTTTAATATCTTTAGGTAACGAGTTATAAAGTTTTGCTCCCTCATGTATTATTGTTTTTTTTCCATAGTTAGTTCTAGTACTAGGTATGTGTAAGTCTTGTGCTCGCCTCAGAAAACGTTTTCGCACTTGTAAATTTTTTGTGAGTGTGATTTGTGTGTGTAAGTCTTTGGAAAGAATTTTGCGAACTAAAATACATGTGTTATAAAAATATATGTCAGAAATGTTAAAGAGCTTAGTTTCTTTGTAAATTTTGTGTGTAGGGGTCAAATAATGGTAGTGAAATAGGACTTTTATAATTCTGTTTTGCGCTCTTTGTAGCTTTTCTAGGTTGGTTTTAGCTGCTGAACCCCACAGTTCTATAAGATATTCGATATGCGGTTTCACCAACGAATTATAAATAGTGTGGCGGACTTTTAGAGGAAAGCATCTCACAATTTGACGTAACGCCCCCGTTAGGCTCAGTATTTTAGAACGGGTTTTTTCTATATGTGGTTTCCATGTAAGTTGATTATCCAGAATAAGTCCGAGATATTTTTCTTCATTAACTTTATTTAAATTGACTCCATTAATACTAAGAGGTTTGTGATCTGAGATTTTTTTGTTTTTAGCTGCAAATATCATGTAGTTGGTTTTGGATGTATTGATAGTTAACAGGTTATTTAGAAACCATCTTTCCAAGATTATAAGATCTTCTTGTGCGTCCTGTATTATTGAGTCAATTGAATGACCGAAATAAAAAAGGCAAGTGTCATCAGCATATAAAGAAATATGCCCCTTCAAGCCTATCTTGTCTATATTATTAATGTAGATTAGGAACAAAAGGGGACCACAAATTGAGCCTTGGGGCACGCCGCAATTGATATCCTTAGGCGCGCTAACATTGTCACCGATTTTAACAACCTGTCGGCGCCCCTGAAGATACGATTCCAAAATTTTCAAAGCATTTCCAGTTATACCGATCGAGGCAAGTTTATTCATTAACAGGCTATGGCTAACAGTATCAAACGCCTTTTTTAGGTCAATAAAGATCCCTAAAGCAATGTGTTTCTTGTCTATGTTAGTTTTAAGACTTGTGATTAAGTCTGTTGCTGCTGAAAGGGTATTGGACTTTGGTCTGAAGCCATACTGTCGTTGAGAAAGATAGTTAAACGAATTTAAATATAGACTGAGCCGATTATGCAACAGTTTCTCAAAAACTTTAGACAGTACAGGCAAGACCGAAATAGGTCTATAATTTCCCGGGGACAGTTTGGAGCCAGCCTTAAAAATAGGGGTAACTTTGGCGTACTTTAATGTGTCAGGGAAGTGACCTTCACTCAAGCATTTGTTGACACATTGAGTTAGACTAGCCAATATGAGATTTTTTATACATTTGAGTGTTTTAACGCTAATACCGTCCAAACCTGTACTGGTATTTGCATTCAGGTCATCAATTATTTTCCCAATCTCGTCAGCCGTAGCTGGTGCTATCTGAGAAAGTGTTGCCGCATCTACGGCTTTGTTTGGGGTGATAGTGTTAGTCTGATTATTGTGATATTTAGCAGGTATCTGATTAGCTAGGAGTGTACCTACACTAGAGAAGTAATCATTAAAACACTCACATATTTCCTTCTCGTCAGTAATCAGCCCTGTAGATGATTGTAATTTGGAGGGAGCAACACTTTTCTTTAATTTATTATTAGATAAACTATTTATCAACTGCCACATCTTGAGGGGCTTACGCTCGCATTCTTTGAAAGATTTATGATAAAATTTACTTTTTGTCGCTTGAATATTCTCAAAAACTTTGTTTCTCTCTTTTTTAAATGCTTCTTCCGATTCTCGGTTATTTGGATTGTTCTTGTAAATTCTCCACAATTCATTTCTCTTGTCTATTTGATTAATTATGTCCTTATTTATCCAATCTGTCCTTGGAGGGTTTAGTATTTTACTTTTAACTGTTTTATTTTTGTTGATTGCTGACTGGATTGCTTCCTCTAATCTGGTATATTCCTCCCCGATGCTATTATAGTCTAGGTCTTCTACAGTTTTATATAAGTTTGTGTATGATATAGCTTGAAATTTCACCTTTTTAATAGGCTCAGGCTTATACCTCTCGACTTCTAAGAAAATCTGCTTGTGATCAGACATGGCAGATTCGACAATAGCTAGATGTATTTTATGATCTTTGAGGCTGGTACATACATGATCCAATATACTCTTTGTGGTTGAAGTTTCCCTTGTGCAGTAATTAACATCAATTTTATTCAATATGGTGTATCCCTGTTCCACGAGCGCATCCTTATATTCCGAGGTAGATCGGTTCGGCACAAGCAGGTTGTAGTTAAAATCTCCAAATATAATTGTTCGTTTCCGTTTCTGGAGTTCATCCGAAAAGGTCTCAAGGAACTTTTTCGAATTGGTTCTTTCTGGTTTATATATTGCGCCAATGTCGAGAGAAAATTTTTCTAGATGCACCCATATAAAGTGGTTGTCATCTTCGCATTTATCGCTTATAAACTCATGTTTTATGTTTTTGTGAACAAATATTGAGACTCCGCCTCCTCTTGACTGTGTTCTGAAGTTATAGTAATGTTTGTAGTTGGGTAGTCGTAGGCTTTTAGCTTCTGTTTCGTTTTTAATCCATGTCTCTACTAGTACGACTACGTTAATGTTTTTAATTGTTGCCAGTATACAGTTAAGCTCGTCTATTTTGCCAGGTTTTACCAAGCTACGGATATTTGCATATAAAAATCTTAGTGATGTTTGACTTGTGCCTAGGTTATCGTAGTTGCTAGCAATTTCATATGTTATTTTATCTTGTCCAGTGTTCGATTGTAGTTGTACGGTTTCAGTTAGTTTTTTGATGGCTTGTGTATTATTTTAGGTGTATTATTAACGTATTTTATTAAGAGATCTTTCTCACCACTTTGTATTCGGTTTTGTAGTTCTTCTGTTAATTTTTTCATGAATTTTTGTTAGTAAGGGGTTTGATCCGAGTATATTTTAACAGTTTCGTTTTTGTAGATAGATTTTTTACGAAGTATCACTTTCGCATTTTCTTGAGATGATAAATAGACTTTAATATGACGAATCTTTTCTGGTTTAAAGTAGCCAAGGCGGTGAATTTTAACAGGCTCAGGGCACTCAGGAAAAATAGTTTTAATAATTTTGTTGACCTCTGCACTGTCAGAAGCAGCTCGTTCCTCCTTACTGTCGTTTTTTGCTTCAGGTATTCCCACTATAATTATATTTTTGCTCCTAAGCTCTCTTTCATGCAGCTCAGAAACGACATCTTCACAGGTGAGGCACTCAAATTCTAGCTCTGCTGGTGGAGCTGTTTTTAGGTTTCTCAAGTCAGTTTCAATGTTATCAACTTTTGTATTAGTAGCAGCGCTAGCAAGTTTCAGGTCTACTATATCTGATTTTATCCGATTTTGTTCTGACACAAGTTCTCTCGTGATAGACTGAAGGCTTTTCATTTCATCCTTAATAACTGTTACATCATCTGATATTTTGTTGAGGATTTCCTTTTGTGTTTCAACAAAACCATTAAGAGTGTCCATTATTTCTTTCCGGAAATCGGCGAAATCCGCCTTCAGGCCCTCCTTTTCGGGTTCTTTTCTCTTCCGTAAAGTAACCTGTGCCAATCTAAATTCTTCAGTATTAATCTTGGAAAGATCCGGTTGGCTTCCTCCACGGTTATGTGGTTCGGTTGGTGATCGTATCATACTTATCGTGGATCAGAAGATTTCTATGTAAATATAAGTTCAGCTAGTGTGTAGGCGCCCTTACAATTCTACGTACTTGGGTGACGTTGTCGGTTGGTCAGCTCTGCTATCAGTTAAACGGTGTCCACGTAGAGTAGGATGAATTATTGGAGCCCGTCTCTTTCACACCGCAGGTATGAAGGGCGGGTGGGCTCGCTTCTACCTTGCGCCGGCGTCCCGAGTCACTGCATTCGTTGACGTAGCGCACACACGTTGTGTTTTAGAAAAATGTAATTTTACTCGTTAACTTTGAGTTCAAAATCAATTGACAGTATATTAAATATTTTTAGAATAAGTTAATAAAAATGGTAACACGTCCACTCATGACCGCTCTCTCTGGACGTTTTTGCTGCTTTTACTTTTTATTATGTTCTGTCACCCGTCACCCTTTCACCAACTTGCACTTACTTCCATAACACTCCTCACACAATCTATCCATCTTTTCTTTAGCTCTCTCCCAATCCATACATCCACAAGTATACCCATAACACTATTCTTATATATACTCACCCTAAATAGTCTCACATATTGTTGAGAAGGACGGACCGATAATTAATTAATTAAATGGATCTAATCACTAGATAGATTAATTGATAATTGTCTGGTATCGTGTTAGCTATTAATTTGTTTTACATATATATACAAACACAAGCGAACAGTTTCCTACGTCCAATTAACTGTCCATCACAAAAGTAGAATTTCATTGTTTTGACTATGTTTTTTTAATGATATAAACCAGTGCTTAACTGCAATTCCACCTGGTAAGAAGTAATGCAATCGTTGATGGTGGATCGCACTAGTTTATTAAGAACTCTAGCCTTGAAGACACCTTAATTATAATTGTTCCAATCCTTCGATGTACGTAGTATTAACGAAAAAAAAGCCATTATAAATAAAAAGCCATTTGTTCTACCGTACAATCACATAATTTATTTAAAATTTATATTATACCATTCATAATTATGATTAATTCATTAAACTCCAAGCGAACGCCGGCGTTCGCTCGCTCATTGTTTTTTTATTGTGTCTCTAATTCCGGTGCTCAAAATTAAAAAAGTTAATTTATATATTTTTATTTTATAAAACATAGTACACATTCAATTATTGCCTTTTGAAGCAAACAATGAAAAACAAGACTTAATTTGTAAAATCATTGACCTACTTGAGCATCTGAAAATGTATGAAGATCGATGGCAAAAAATAAAATATGTGCTGTTGTTGAAAGGCAATTCAAATACAAAGGAGATGTTTCATTTTCGGCCATCAGATGTACATTTATCGAAAAAGAGGAAAAAATACCACAAATTGGGGAAAAATATGCTCTGGTGAATTTGAGCCTGATTTGTTGTGTACAAAAAATAATAGTTTTTCAATTATTGCCATGTTTTAATCAACATGGCGTCTCGTTTGCTTGCAGACTTCATTCGTTCTGAAATCATGTCTCATCAAATCAATGTTACGTAGAAAATAATTAAAAAATGTGTGTATTCTTGTAGTGTTAAAAATAAATTACTATTATTTTCTTATACATATTTTTGAGTAAACATAATTAAATGTGACCATTTCATCGTTACAAAAATCTTTAGTTCTCCATTTTTGAAGTGTGTTTCTAAACGAATTCAAAATAACCGCCCGAACGCTCAAAGTGACTTTTGTCCCTTTTTATTTAAGAAATGATTCAAAGATTTGATCGTGCTTTGGTGAGCCACTTTTGTCTAATATTCTATTAGAAAAATCTGATCTTAGACTAATTATGAGTTTAGTTCTGATAAATAAAAACAAAACAATTCTATAGGTTAAGTAAACGTCATCTCTACGACCTATCATGGCTGTCATAACTGTTAGAACAGACGTCAAACATTTTTAATTTTTATTTTGTACATAAAAACCATTTGATATTATGAAAAAAATGTTACTTTATTCTATTCAAGGGTAAGTTTGCCAGCTTCGCTAATATGTACATGTTATGGCCGGAGTCCCATACAAAAATGAAACATCTCCTTTAATAAAAAAACATTCTTACACAACAAAGGTAGACGTGAAGGCGTGGCGTGGTGAATTGCACACGCAAATAAATGATTCAACTTTCCAGGAATGTTTCAGCTCTAGACTATTTATATAAGTATAAACACACTACTTTGATAAAAAAAACATAATGAATTGAAATTAATGGATTTGGCAGAATTTGAAATTGCTTTAGTGATCAAATTCCTAACTAGACTACACTTTTGATGATGATTGCGTTAATAACAAGCAATTGGTTACATAAATTGGTGCAGATCATCTAAGAGGTCAGAAACACGACCGGCATGTTGCCAACAGTAGAGGTAACTGCAGCCGTCAACCTATAGTGACACGTCTTGACAGACACGACAGCTACCGCTGATCTTCAATGTTGGAATTTCGAAGGCCGCGACGCGTGCTACCGACGCGTCGAATGCTGCCGCCGCCTCATGTCGTCAGCTGCAGTTACCTCTGCCGTTGGTAACATGCCGCTCGTGTGTATGAGCTCTAAGCTAGCTTACTAGCTGAAACTAGCCTTCCACTATAAAATAATGTAATTAACTAATTGATTTTCCAGGTAACTATTAAAGGTATGGTATTATTCAAATTAAGTTTAATGTTCAGGGTTGATTGAAATTCTCCAAGTATAATGTCATGTCGAGCGTCGTCACCGAGGTAGGCCCAAAAAACGCTGGCGTGACGATCTGCAGACTTACGAAGAAGTCCTAACATGATCCATTTTACGACCTAAACCGAACTGTCAACCCCTCGTTTTTCATCGTTTTTTCGTTTTTCCTCGAAAAAACCTGAATTATTTTTTTTGGTGATTTTACGTAAAAACGCGCAATTACGTAATAATAATACCCCCCTGCGCGTGAAGGGCAAATAAAACTGAAAATAGTTTAACTATAATTATGGTGAGTGTGTAGTATTTAACCCTAGAACCGTAACCATATTAGACTTTAAGTATCAGTACCCAGAAAACAAAACATCTTTTTCACTTAAGAATAAAAAAAAATTGATAATCAACTTACGTAGACTTTTATGACACTTATTTTCTGCCTCATATAATACAATTAAGTGCAAATAAAAGAACCTTATTTTAACAGTTTTGACAAATCATTGTTTGGTACTCTAAACATAAACAACTTTTACACTTTTCACGTTGAGTACGTGGTTTATGGCCTTTTGATTTGAGACAAAATATACATTTTCCAGATTTGGATTCTGAAGGGGCTGAAGCACCATAAGACAATTAGGCAAAATTTTGTAAAAAAAAATCGGTTTACCAAATAAGGTTAAAAGTTAGAGTCATCCCCAAAAACTACCTTTTCTTTATTATAGTGTCCAGAACTAGGTTTAGAATTTCATTCTGTATTAGATTTTGGCTTAAAACCATCTTTAAAAAACAATAATTCAAGCTACACGCAACAAAATGCAAGACTACTAACGTAAACCAAAGGTATAAATATAATTAAAAATCCGTATCATTTTGAAAAAATTATGGCAGAGGTAATTATGTAAATAACAAAAAATCATTGATATTTCATAAATATTAGTATGACGTGACGTCACAACATGGCAATCGATCCTATTCTTATTTGGAACGCATTGTACTTCATAACATTTTTCTTTGCCTACGTTGTCCCACAGCTGGGCAAATAATAATATAATATAATACTATAATATTCACAACTATCACACAACGCCATCTAGTCTTAAGCTAAGCAGAGCTTGTGTTCTGAGTACTAGACAACTGATAAACATACTTATATATTTTTAAATATATACATATTATAGATATATTACACCCAGACACAGAACAAATGATCGTGCTCATCACACAAACATTTGTCCTGGGTGGGAATCGAACCCACGACCTCCGGTAAAGCAGTCAGGGCCACTAACCAGTAGACCAATAGGCCAGTCAAAATGTCTTTTTTTTATATTTCCAGCTTTTTTGTGTCTGGTCTTTCCCAGTCAACCTGTAAGTAACGAGTTCAGGAGACTTACAAAGACGTGTTAAATTGTCATACTGAGAAATCATAATTGAGAAAGAGGGATAAGAATATACCCTATATAGCTCCTTCCTTTTAAATAAATTAGTAATAGTAATAATAGTAATAGTAATATTCCACAACCTATCACACAACGCCGTCTAGTCCCAAGCTAAGCAGAGCTTGTGTTATGAGTACTAGACAACTGATAAACATACTTAAATATTTTTAAATACATACATATTATATATAAATTACACCCAGACACAGAACAAATGATCGTGCTCATCACACAAACATTTGTCCTGGGTGGGAATCGAACCCACGACCTCCGGTAAAGCAGTCAGGGCCACTAACCACTAGACCAATAGGCCAGTCAAAATGTCTTTTTCATATTTCCAGCTTTTTTTGTGTCTGGTCTTTCCCAGTCAACCTGTAAGTAACGAGTTCAGGAGACTTACAAAGACGTGTTAAATTGTCATACATGCGAACGAGAAAGAGGGATAAGAATATACCCTATATAGCTCCTTCCTTTTAAATAAATTAGTTTCCGTTTTCCTTGCCACCATTTGCTTGTTGAATATTCTTGTTTTTTTTTTCCTATAAATATGGCTTCATTTTTTACGGAGAATCACTGACTTCTAAGTCACAGGCCCATCACATATAGTTTAGGAGTCAGAATAAATAAATAAATAAAATATTTTTATGATTTTATAATGTCAATCTCATTATAAAATCTTTTTTGGTGAAATAAAGATTTAAATTATTTATTTAATTATTTATATGTAGGTTTATGAAATGTAATTCTTACCATCAATTTATAAATTCAATATGACTTACCAGTTCTTGTGACGTCAGTAGATATAGCATTCTCAGATATGACTGGGACGGCAGGTCCCGGGGGGCCTGGTAGACCGCGAGCACCTACGTAAGTATTAAATATTACGTATTAGTTAATTTAATCTAAAAGCGTATCTTTAGGGATAAGAAAAACATTTACGATCAAAATTTAGACGTAACTTTTTTACAAGAAATTGTTGCGATGGGAAAAGTTACGAGAAAAATTGAAATTCAAATAAGTACGTTCCGGTTTTTGTGAATGTTTCAATTTATACAAATGGACCCCATAAAATACGCCTGTCCGATTTCCCAAACATTTATTTCAATATGTTAACTTTACGTACAACCCAAAAACATAATACCACCAAAACATCCGATACAGAAATAAAACAAAACTCTCAAGACGATCGTAAAAAGTAACAGCAATAATAAATAAACTGCGTGCAAGCACTCGAAAACCAATCCAAAGGGTTCACTGCGCGAAGAAATAAAGATTTTCCAAATCGTTACTATAAGCCCCTAAAAATCTCGCGAACGCTTTACCCAAGTATAAATATGGGTCATAGAGTAACATAAAATTTGATGGTTGAGTTAGTTCGTACCTTTTTCTCCTTTTTCGGCGGGGCGCCCGTGTGGGCCTGGCAGACCGGGTGTTCCATCGCGGCCGGGTAGGCCCCGCTCTCCCTTCGCGCCATGTGGCCCTCTCAGGCCAGCATAGCCCTGTAACACAGTTATGAGCTCACGGGTCGAAGGTAACATAACGCACGTTACGAGGGTCAAACCGTCACTTATTGCGTTAGACCCAAGTTTATTATCCGAATACCTACTAATTTGGCGACGGTGCCCGTGTGATTTTATTTTGATTAAGTTATACTCGTAAAGTTCTATGGCTGTTTTCGTGTTGTTCTCTTTAGTAACATGCTGTAAAGGAACCCTTCGTTAAATTAATATGGAGGAAGTAGGAACTATATAGCACGTGAACAAAGAAGGGAAAAACAACATAGTAGGTACTACAAGGCACATAATGGAAATTTTCTGAATTATATTTTGTTTCAGTAAGTGAGGGAACTCAGGTGCTTTTAGTTTTTCATAAATATCAGACTTATTCGAGCATTCACAGTTTTGTGTAAAGTAAACCGCAAAAGTTTTGATTGATAGCCGAGCCAAGTTTAGCTAGAGTAGTAACTTATTTTCTTTGCTTCTCAACGTGGAATAATACGGATGTACTATGCCAAATCGAATTCCAAATAATCGAACACTTTAAATCGAACACCTAAATACTCGAACGTGAAAAATATCGAATGGTTAATAAATCGAACGTTCAATATTTCGAACACTCCATACATCGACTGTTCAAAATATCGAATGTTTGTTTGATCGAGCGGCAATAATACACAGAACAACACAAGAAAAAAAAACAACACAAGAAAAAAAAAAACATTTTAACAACAATTATTAAATTTTATAGATACACTTTAAAATTTTGAGTGCATTACAATTGTACGGAGAAACTCTAATAAATTCATGTGGTTTTAATTTAATATTTTTTCAATCGCATTATCCTTTTGTCTCTTTTTGTGGAGTAGATCTTCCTAATCTTGCTTTACCTTTTCAATTGATCCTGAGCTGGCTGAGGCTTGAGGAAGGCATGCAGCCGCCTCCTTCGCTAGCATTACTGCTTCGCAGAAGGTGGCGACCGCCTGCCATGCTCCGGACCACGACCTGTACCAAGCGCGAGAGGTCGTTGACACCGATCGCCCGCACGAAGACACGGCGGTGTTTCGCGCAAGGGGGGTGCTCCTTCACTTCAGCAGGTAGTTCACACAATGGTAACACCTGGACGTTTCTTCCGCACGAATCAGGTGCAGGAACCTCCCGAACTTACCATATCCGGTTAAGACCTGCGTCATGCGGAAGGTGAGGAGGCCGTAACGTATTTTCAGCCACTCTTCAAAGAGGGGACTTACCGCCATAACTATGGCGTGCCCAGAAAAGTTCTATGGTAGAACAAAGAGCCTGTTTGTGCTTATCAAGCAACATGTGCCAACTTCTGTAGT
Organism: Mythimna impura; assembly: GCA_905147345.3. Classification (NCBI taxonomy): domain Eukaryota; kingdom Metazoa; phylum Arthropoda; class Insecta; order Lepidoptera; family Noctuidae; genus Mythimna; species Mythimna impura. The sequence goes on along the minus strand of LR990357.1, from coordinate 10,529,329 downwards.
ATTCTTCAATGCTGTTCTGAGTTACAAGAAAACCCAGTTCGTTACTTTGAAACACATACGCGAGGTTAGAAATATAGGTGAGCTTCCTATAAATAGTTTATTATTTCCCGTCTTATGAGAATTAATATTTCCCCAAACATAATATTTTCCAACCCAGTTGGTAATATCATTTGCCTCGTCGGACAAGGCTGCTCTCAATGTATGGAAAGCGTCTGGTATCTCTTCTTGGGGTGAATAAGCCAGTGCTAATGTGTCTTAATTTAACAGTAAACTCAGCATGCTGGCCATACATACTTTACAAACCATTTTGTTGAATTTAATAATGAAATTATATAACTTCCATAAATTAAGCTGGAACGCCGAAGTCTATCCTCTAGGAGGTGGGCGCTAATGGCTGCGACACAGTTTTATTTTAAACTAATGCAGCTGTTAACGAGCACTATATATTGTAAAAAATGTTACGTTCCAATAAATACATTTATATAATATTATTATTAATTTGACGCCATATATTTTGACCTAAGTGCAATTGACAGTATTTGTGTTGCGCATTAGGAAATGCGTGTTTTCTAATGATACATTTAATTTATTTGTAAACAGTTTTCAATATATAATCGTAGTCATCCAAAAAAAGGTAATAATTATTAAAAAGTAAACCACATAGATTTATTAATTTCTCTGTACAATTGCAATTCACTCAAAATTTTAAAATGTATCTATAAAAGATAATAATTAAAATTATTTGTAAATTTTGTGTTTTTCTTGTATTCTATACAAAAAATTATTAGTATAATCATATTTTGATAGAATGAATGTGCGATGCGTTGGTTGCTCAATCAAACAAACATTCGATATTTTGAGCAGTCGACATATTGATTGTTCAATATATTGATGGTTCGATTTATTAACCATTTGATATTATGAACGTTCGAGTATTTAGGTGTTCGATTTTAAGTGTTCGATTAACTAATATTCGATTATTTGGATTTCGATTGGGCATAGCACACCCGAATAATATACAAAATAAACTATGCCAACGAGTGAATAATTTTATTTGTGAGATTAGTCCCTTTAGTATGAAATCTGAAACTATCGTTTGTAAACTTAGTTACAGTTCATAATTAGTACCTAGTCCATCACAAAGGTAATTAATGATTAATCAATAAGCCGTCCTAATCTGATTATTAATATCCTACTCAATATTCATAACTATGTCTAATTTCGTATATCAACTAACACAGGATTCTTATTCGAAATAAGCTGCTTTACTCATTACACAATACGATCAATCGAATGTTTTTAAATTAAATTAATTTATAAATTACTCTGTATTAAAATAGAAAACAACCAAATATTGAAATGTAATATGTTAGGCGCAAATAAATTAGTTTCATATTATTTTCTAACTTTAATTCAATAATTAATGATCCGAATTGTAGTTTAATAATCATGAATTTGTAACATACAAATTAGAAATGAGGTTGGTATGAGCACGCCGCACGACAAGATGATAAATGATAAATGATATTTATTTTGCAAATAGGTTTAAAAAAAAAAAACACTTTAACACGTCAATTTTTTTTTCGTGTTTTTAAACTAGATGAGGCCGGAGTTCCTTAGCTGACTACCCTGAGAAGAAACACCGAAACAAACTAAGGGGTCAAAGTCTCTTTTAAAGTCCATACAGTAAATATGTAATGGTCAAATCACATGAGAACCATGCAGATTTGAGTGGACCTGTCCAGTCTGTACAAGCATTTATCAGTATTCGCTAAGCCTAACTCAGTTTTGATGCCGATTTAAAATCCATTGTAATAATTGTTTGAAAAATATTAGTTATTCAGATTTTAATTCAACGTTATGTAATCCTGACGGTCTTGAGTTGTTTTGCTCTTTGATATAACTCCTCTAACTCGTATCAGTAAACAAGGTTGTTACTCTTACATATATTAATTCAAATCTGGAAAAGTACTCAAATGAATTTGATAAAACTTGTCAGATCCCTAAGTAAAGGTAAACGTAAGCCATTAAAAGATTACGATTTTAATTAATACATTCGGAACAAAGCTTTGACAAAAATAGTTACAAACATATACTTATAACATTTTGATCAGTTATTCGGCAGTCCCAATAGTTTATCATTATATTATGCGAAAACATCGCAGGTTCAATAATATTATAAACATACGTGTTGAATTTATAACCTAATTAAGCCGTGTATTTATATAATATTATTGAAATTCAACATTAAACATTCAAAGTTGATTCAGATTCCAATTTTGTCATCACAACTTAACATAGCTACGTTAAGATCAATCGTACCGTATAAATCATCTCTTAGTTCACAATATCATATTAAGATAACACCCACCCTTTCGCCTTTGTCACCCTTAGGACCGTGTAATCCCCTCTCGCCCTTATTTCCTTGATATCCTCTCTCTCCTTGAGGGCCCGGTAGGCCCAATGGACCCCTCTCACCAGTAGGTCCGAGAATTGCTGGATTACTGGACCCGTATAATCCCGTTGATTCCTGCGTAAGACATGGTGATTAGGAATGTATACAAAAGTTGTGAGAACGGAATGGTGGGTGACGCTTTGTTTTTGTTGGTGAGTTTTATGGAATAGTGTCAAATTGATGAGGATGGTTGCTCGCTCAATAATTAACATTACACATGTTTATTGCCGATAAACCATCTCGAGAGACGTTTTTAAAAGTTATATCAGTTACCACGCAATCGTTAGCTTACATTAAAGGCCTGTGTTCTTGCTCACTCCTAATCTGCTATGTCCGACATGGTTAACAATGATCTTAATCTTTGTTACCTGTCACCTCATTTTACACTCTCACTCATCACGTAGCCATTTCCCAAGCAATATGGGGTCGGCTTCTAATCTAACCGAATGTAGCTGTATATTAGTAGATACTTAACATGGAGCGAATGCCTATCTGAACTTCACAACCCAGTAACTGGGCCTACCCAGTTACCTATAACTGGGTGACCTTTGGCACTGATGATTAAGGACTTAGCATGCTTTCTGAGGCAGAGAGGAATCTCAGTACCGTTAAGATAGTCACCTATCCCGGCAAACGTTGCTAAACCTTGGAATTAAATCGTGCAGCTGTTATTACTTTAACCAGAATTAAACTCTGTGAAATGCAAGAAATAAGTATGTTGTAGATACTAATTTTATCATCATCATCGTCATTATTTCAGCTAAAAGACGGCTGTGGGTCACAGGCCTCTTCCAAGTGTCGTCACTATGAACGGCCCTGTGCCTCTTGCATCTATCGAATTCCCGTGATCCTTACCAGGTCATCGGTCCACTTCGTGGGAGGCCTTCCAACGCTGCATCTTCTGGTGCACGATCGCCACTTCAGAATTTTTTGGCCTCATCGACCATCTGTTCTGCGAGCAATATGCTTTGCCCACTGCCACTTAAGTTTGGCGATTGGTTATCTAACGGATAACGGATCTTCATTTTTGATGCGATCACGCAAGGAAACTACGAGGTTAACCCTCTCCATTGCCCTTTGGGTGACTTTAAGTCTTCTGATGAGACCCATTTTATAAGTTAAATCAAAATTGAATACGAAATTATTAAAGGTTCAAACTTATTTGTTTCCATTTTCCATAATATACTTAGATCAGCGCTCAAACTTATTAGAAATTAACAAAGTTCCAGTTTGTAATGTAGATATGCTTCCTAATACCTTATAAGTTCGTCGATACAGTATCTCGAGCCCAAACAACAATAACTTATTGAAGCTTCGAGAGGTTCTAATTACATATCAGACTTGAAGTTGATATATGAGTAGAACATATTGATAGATGGCTGGCTTATGTTATACATGTTCGCAGGGTGTGTGTTGGGGATACTAATATTATCGCTTATAGGAATAAGTTGATAGGTTTTGTTGTATAGAGGAATTCTATGCTGGAATGATATTTTGTTTCTTCCTGGTGTAAAGTTATAAACGGGAAGAACGCAAAATAGAAAAATTAGCGAGTCTCAGAAAATATTAGCAATTCATTGCAGGAGTGGTATTTTGCATACAATGGTTATTGATTTTTATAGGAATCTTTTGCAATATTAAAAACAACTTCTGAAAGTATAATATTACAACAAAAGTGAAAGTATTTAAAAAAAACAAAAAAAAAATAGTTTGAATAGAATTTTGGAGTGTGACATATGACAAGAAAATAGGTCACAACATATATCATCCCACTATGACTGGAGGTACGGGCTTTTAAAATCAATCCAAACTACCATAGCGAAACCACTCTTACAACAAGTAAATTAGCAACCACAACACGTAACCACTTTTTCATTTAAAACCGTACTCTAATAAAAACGCACGCTTGTAACAAGAAACACTTCTACTTTAAAGAAAATTTATTATATTAGGTAAGAAACGCCAGTTAGAAAGCTTGAAGCATGGGTCAGTTAGAACTAATTTCTGTGGGCAAAGTCTGGCCACACTTAGCATGCAAGTCCGTAGATAGTTCGCTGCAGTCATTTGTACCTGTTCAGCTCTAAGTAAATAGAATGAAACCTTTGAATCTAGTGCTAAGTAATTGATAGGAAGATAATTTAATTTGTTTTATTCCATCACAGTATTCATTTATTTATTGAAGTCTCTAATAGAATGTGGCTACACAATTTGCTATTCACTTCTTCCTTTTGAATTGAATGTTTAACATAGAAATATTTGTTTCTTATTATTTTTATTACAGTTCTTTTAACCTAGTTTTTTTAGATGTTTCGTACTTTTGATGGTTTTTGAAGCAAGTTTTGTGTTATTTTTCTTTGGAGATAATAAATCGTCTTACAATGACAGTCCATAGAGTGTGTTTGTTTTTGAATGTTTTCTTTCTAAATTATGTTGCCAATAATGAATAAAAATGAAGATTTTTTAATTTACATACACTTACAAACATAATACAAAATGTTCTTTTGAAATTATTATAGTTGCCAAAACTGAATTAATCTGTTATTATTTAGATAAGGTACTTAACGCGAAATTTTGGTTTGGCAAGAAGAAAAAAATATCCAGTGAATATATTTGTACAATGATATATTGTAATTTATTTAAAGTACAAATTGCTCGACATGTAGTCGAAAAATATTAATAATATTCCTCTAGTAAGTAGGTAGGTACTTCTCTAGTGCATTCAATAGTAGGAGGTACTATTGAATGCATTATAGAAGTACCTACCTACCTAAAAAAATAATTGAACGACGAAAATCCTATTCATTAGCATTATTGTATTGTACTATTTTTCGTATTTAGGGTGACTGGTAATTAGTGTACGATACTTAAACACGTGATTGTGCTCATGATAACCAACAACTTTTACTATGGGACCAAACCTGAAATCGCGAAAAAAAAATCAGCTGTTCAGTACATTTATGTTTGCCTAATGTACTGAACAGCTGATATTTTTTTCGCGATTTCGGCTTTGCTCCCATAATAAAAATTGTTTATTATCATGAGCACAATCACGTGTCTAAGTATCGTACACTAATTGAAAGTCACCCTATATAAGTGACTAGTTTTCTATAAGATAAATTTCATTTAAATACTTGTAATTAATTTGCTTGTAAATTTGCCTTTTTATACCAATGCCAATAAAACGAAATAAGACACTTTTATATTTTTAAATTTAAATAAATATTTTTCTACGTGTTACTTTGAAAATACCCTAATTTTTTAAGACACCCATAAAATTGATTTCTTCATTATATTCAGTAGACTTTTCATCAAAATAAAAACTAAAATTCACTAAAATAAAAATTTCACTAAAATAAAAATTTTAATCCAATAAAAGACTTAACAATGGGCCTCATTAGAAGGCTTAAAGTCACCCAAAGGGCAATGGAGAGGGCTATGCTCGGAGTTTCCTTGCGTGATCGAATCAGGAATGAGGATATCCGCAGGAGAACCAAGGTTGCCGACATAGCACGAAGAATCGCCAAACTAAAGTGGCAATGGGCAGGGCACATTGCTCGCAGAACAGATGGCCGTTGGGGCCGAAAGGTTCTGGAATGGCGACCACGTACCGGAAGACGTAGCGTTGGAAGGCCTCCTACAAGGTGGACCGATGACTTGGTAACGATTGCGGGAGTCCGATGGATGCGAGACGCACAGGACCGTTCGTTGTGGCGACGCTTGGGGGAGGCCTATGTCCAGCAGTGGACGTCTTTCGGCTGAAATGATGATGATGATGAAAAGACTTAATACTGTAGAGACTATAAAAACACATGTAAATGTGTTGTTACTTACTATTAACGCTGACGTAATCGGCCCTGGTGGTCCCGGAGGACCAGGAGGTCCTTGCAGTCCAGGGCTCCCATCTGCACCAGGATCTCCTTTAGGTCCAAGCTGACCCTCAGGCCCAGGTACACCAGTCTCACCTCTCTCTCCCCTATCTCCCTTCGGCCCAATAGGTCCAGGCGGCCCCGACTCGCCCATTTGTCCCTGAAACAATAAATAAGTGAATTCCGAAACGAAACTAGAACCTAAATAATGAGAATCAGATAATGATGTCGTGTTTATAAATCACTACAATTTGTTGTAAGACACTGAAAAACTGCTAATCACGATGAAGATAATTTGGAGCAAGTTAATCAATACGGATTGTTACATAATTTATTTGCTTGGAAGAATAATTACTCGCTAAAGAATAGTTATACTTTGTTGTATTTTATTTTATCTTGGTGTAGGGTAGGTAATATAATTAACATATTATTTTGTTTATCCTGTTTAAACTTGCTCACAATACTTTAGTCGTTAAAAGTAATGAGGTTTGTTAACTCTTACTTAGATTAACTAAGTACTCAAGAAGCACAACTGAAGACAATTTATATCGAGTATCACGCAATCTGATTTATCTGTAGACAGTTATAAGTTTAACCAAACAACTAAATCCCTAAAGGCAAAAGACTCGTTAATTTAGCTAAAACAGCGTAATTTACATCATTAGTGAAAACAACGTGGCATATAACTGAATCTTAATTACGTATGTAATTTTAGTATAATGGTATTCATTACCGTAGAGACTTAAGTTTATAAAGCTTACACGAAAGGTAAAGGTTTAAGGGAATCGCGGTAGCGGAAAATCTACCATCTATTTCATTCCATTGCTGTATTTGGTATATTATGACGTCTTTGATCTACAAGTTGCATTCGACACAGTTTACTGAGCATTCTAATTTTTTTAACGTATTTTATTTCTTTCCTTTATCTGTCAAATAGCCAATCGAGCAGACAAATAAGAACTGACAGGCTTTTAAAACTTCAATACAGACTAAAAGTTTTAATAGCTATATAAATACTTTAAAATAAGTTTACCCCAAGGGTGCGACTTAGGTCCATTTTTAAACTGTTTTAAGGTTAAAAAACTAATCATAGTCACGGTAAGAGACAAAAATTGTTACTAGACAGAATGCATTATGTATCATCGCTTTAGTAGATTAAAATATAAGCCGTTAGCCTCACATTTATATAAATGCGGACACATGTACAAAATATTACTCTCATTTTGACTCCGCTGTGTATTTTCTGTATAGCCAAATAAAAATATAACGGAGCAAGGCTAAACGAGATCCACGAGAATCTATATTAATACTCTTTGGGGTTCGTTGTTGTGTTATAATATCGTAAATATTTACAAAATATGCTCATTGAATACGTTTTTCTTCGGTCAAGCTTTATTTATGAAGATATTTACAAAGTTTTTTCTACTATGTGATAAAAATACTAAGCTAAAATTACGTTTAATGAAGTTGGTTTGTTTATCTGATCATAATTAGCTGCTGGATTTCAAGGATTATCAGAAAACTTTAACGAAATTACTATGGATTGATTTCTAGAATAGCAATAGGTATCATCATCGTGTAAGATTTTGGTTCCTAACCTTAAAAATAAGTGTAGTAGGTGATCAAAATTATAAACATTCATCTCTTCACATCCGCTACCGCCACTCTTGAGCTCATTCCCTTACAAGTCTTCGCCTTGAGTGTAATCATATCTTATATTAACCTCATATTTTAATCCACAAAGTTCCCAAGACATCTTAGAGAGCTAGATTTCCCTTGATAATCTCAAACGTTAATGTCAGCCAATAAATAGCTCTGAGTGTGAAGTAACTAGTCTTTTGCATATTTTTTTTCTTATTCTTTTACCATTTCTCTTTCGCTTTATATGATGTTGATTTGTATTTAGATAATGTAACACGATTGTTGCTAAGCTATACATTATCTGTATAGATACAAAAAACTTATTCTCTTACCGTTTTACCAGGAGCACCAGTAGTTCCATCAGCTCCTGTAGGCCCCTGAGGTCCAGGGGGACCTTTCAACTCTGGCATCACCTCCAAAATTTGAGAGATATCGTTTAAACTGCATCTGCATTGCCCCTGCCCCAAACCCTGACAAAAACACAAACTATTAAATTCACGTCAACCGAGCATGAAAATGTATGAACGGTTCCGGCACAGTTTTTATATTGTTATTTTATTCCAGGAATATGAATATACTCGTAATCTAACCACGTAAATATTTTTACCTTCTGTTATGTTTTTCATACTATTGTTTTTTTGTGAGTTTCTATGAAAACTAATCATTGAAATCTCTGTATCATCACCCAAAAGGAATATACAAATTAAATTTCATGGAAATAGAAATACATTGAGTGTATCTTCTTAAAATCTATTACAAATCAGTTAAAAGGTGCAGTAATAATGGTAAAGTGTACAATAGAGAGTACTATATAGAAGTAACGGTAGCATTAAGGTGTGAATGGCTACAACAAAATTAGTTATGTTAGTATTTAAAATGTCTAGTAAGTTTTCGAATTCGTTTTTTATTGCCACTTTCTTTAAGTTTCCTTTGACAGTGGAAGGTAGCACTATCTTTCAATACAACAGTGAAGACAAGTATTTACTAATGGAAAAACTTTTATTAAGACTCCAAAACTGCATTGCGTCAAAAGAGAATTCTCGAACTATTTGAGATTTTTTAGCATTCGTCTACGATGAAGGGTTAATGTAATATGATTGTTTTTCCTAAGAAAAAAGAGATGAATTGCTATCGCTATTAAGAATTCTGAAAGCAACTGTGTAAAGGTTCTTCTATTATTCACAATATTCAACAATACGCCCAAATGTATATAATCCTAAAATAACTTGTCTTCTTCTTTGCTAGAAAGGCTCATCATTTAGACTGTTCATTATAGTTTGTAGTGATGCCTAATAACATTTTCCCCCTTTTATTAATACAGTTTCAATTCATGATTTTGCTAAGCACGCGAATTTTACTACATATCGATGTAACGAGGTACGTGACCTGAGTTATAACTTTCGTCAAACTCAAGCAAGGTAGGGTGACAGAGATCCCCCGGATTAGTGAAATCTTGGCCAACTTCAGTAAGCCTCGTCGCTGAAACTTCACAAAGTCTTCGGATTGTCCGTAACAAAAGTGTTTGTTCTGAGTGAGTACTAACTACGTAGTTTTGTTTTGTTTTATGTTATTTCTATGAAGGTACTTACGTTTTCTCCTTTGTCTCCTGTATCACCAATGAAAACTAGATCGGGAAGAATCGTTACGTCATTAGTGGTTAGTTCTATATATCAGTGATGATGTGGTAGTACGTTATCAAAGCAGAACAAACAGTAACATAATAATGTAAGCGTTATAATGTGGTTTATGGATCATTATCGCAATTTTGATCGAATAATAGTAATTAAACGCGAATATTGCTCGTCTCTCTTGAAGCATAATATTATAATTTCAAACATATAAATTGACAGTTCCAAGTATGAAACAGTAATTACACGCGTCAGTATTTAAAGCTTTGTTTCGCAACTCAGTATTATTATGTTTGGTGCATTTATCGGATTACATTAATTTGGTATCCTGTCAGTTCACCAAAAATTGATTTACAAATTTTCACTTCACAACCAACGAATGTTAAAAACATGTTTCATCGTTTCATCATTTTACAACAACAAGTTTACTAAATAATTTACTTTACAAACAAATCACCAGATAAACTTTTGTTTAATAATGTGTCAAATGACAAACATTTCATTTTATTTCATAAAACTACGTTTGGAATATTATAACGTTTTGAATATTTTTAGTAGGCTACCCGGACCCGAGTGTTTTTTATTTGTCTCATGTCATTCAATGTTTTTCAATGTTGCTGACACTCATCCACTTAGTAAAAAGGCACAGAGAACTTAAGATGCAACAGCGAGCAAAGCGAGCTCGGGACCTGGGGGACCACCATTCCCTTCGTAGTTATTTTTTTTAAACCACCTAGAAGTAGGAGCCCCGCGAAGCTGAGCTCCAGCGACCTGTCCTTTAGCAACATAAGGAAGGGAGAAATGAACATATTGACATTTTATGAAAGTGTCATAAAAAGTCAATATGTTGTGCTACAAAATTTAGTGCCAGAAATGAATCGCAGCAAAACTGACTTCATTCATCTTGTCTACCTTACCCCTGGCACGTAAATTACACTCTAGGAGGGCGCCTGCGTAGGGGTAGGGCGGCCCGCGAACTGAGGAGCAGGTGGTTTGAAGGCCCGCCGCCGCCGCCGCGGCTGAGGCTGCTGTGGTGAGCGTTAAAACCATCTGTGACGATAAGCTCGCGTGGGGCCGCTCAAACACCACAATGTCGGAGCCGTGACAGAAACAATGCTTGCTGCATGTTGCATGCCTGCTTCCATGCTGCATGCCTGCTTGCTTGCTGCATGCCTGCTTGCATACTGCATGCCTGCTTGTATGCGGCATGCCTGCTTGCATGCTGCAGGCCTTCTTTCTAGCTGCATGTCTGCTTGCATGCTACATGCACTTTTGTTCATAATCAACTATATTATTAAGTGTAAACCGTGGTATAATGAATGTTAGGAAACATAATACTTCGAAAAAATTTAATTTTGGTTAAGTGAAACATCGGTGAAAACATTATCGACCAAATGAAACGTCACCGAGTAATGAAAAAAATCGAATTGTTCATAGGTCAACTGATACAGTGGCAGAATTTTTAATGCAAATTTAGCCTTCTTTTATTTGAAGGTTAAATTAAAAAGGAAACCCGTATATTCATATTTGTTACTCAATACCGTCATGATTGTTTAGAATTTTTTTTTTATAAAATGATTCAGTCTAAACGTATTTTTTCCAAAAAGAATGAAAATATTAAATGAAAAATGTATAAATGATTATATATCATCCGAATCATTTATCAAGAGAAACATTATTGCCAAAAAAAGTTTGTAAAGCTAGAGTTTGTAAAATGAAACATTTGCGGAACGAATCGTTTGTGAAATAAATAGTATACGAGACGTTGGTTGTTAACTAAAAATTTGTAAATGGAGTTTTGGTGAAACATTAGTGAACCCATTAATTTTCATCAATATAGAATATATTAACGTACTTGTATATACAAGAGAGAAATAAGGCAACTAATCATAAAGAAATTGAAATAGAAAAAGTTTGAATAAAAACTCGATTCGAAAAATTGAGTCAATACAATGAAAAAACTGCTTTCAAAATAACTCCATATAAAATATTACATGAAAGAAATGAACCTATCGCCTCTGAAGTCAAAGCAAAGACTTACGAAAATATGTCAAGTGTGATTGATGTATTGTGAGGAATAAAATCCACTTACATGGCGATGTGTGTGACACGACAGCCAGTCTGTTCTCATCTGGGTTTACCTGAAAAAAGAAACGTTTATTTATATACTGTAATACCCACTTACACTTTCATAGGGACTTACTTTCCTGTGTGGGATGAAGGCACATCAAAGGACGGAATGACAGATTTTATAGACTCCAAATTGTATGTTCACGATAAAAGCAGGTTGAAAAACGATTTCAATAAACGTATCGGAAACAGTTATAGCTTTGGTGTGACTTTTAAAGTGTAGAAAATAAGGACAGGATGCTTGGCCAGCGCCCATGGACAGCTTACTGACCTAATTCTCGCCTCGGCTATTGTGCCACTGTATACTAGGGAAGTGATATATTATGTGTCTCTTTTTAGCAGATTAGCTCACAACTATGGTAATGCCTGTGTGACACCATTCGAGACACATTTGTGCCTGAGAAAACATAGACATCTAAATAGGCCTTTGCAGGATCTAAACTAAGGACTTAAATCTTGCTACGCCTAAAATACAAAGAACCCTGAGTCAATAGACAACCTAACGTGTTTTTGTCGAAAAGCTTATACGAGATTAGAATACAAATGTTCACACAAAAAGAGGTCGGGTTAACTACGCGACTCACAGTCCACTTAGCTCTGAAATGTACCAATTTGCAAGCGGTAGTTTAGGCTTAAAAAATTACTGCTCCGCAGTATGAAATAAATTGCTAGAACGTAGTCAGAATACCAAAATAATAGTAGATATTTTTTGACACAATGTAGATTAATCATCGACGCTTAATATCGATGTCTTATACGCAAAAAAAAGTTCCTTGATTGATGTGGTAAATGGGCAGCTATTGTGAATTGTGTTCTATTAACTTAGATAAAGGGTCGATAATCGCTTGAGCAGCTATTATTACTGTAGTTCTAAAGAAACTTGTAGTATGTATTTGTTAATTACATTTTTAGGGCAGTGAAGTAATTATGGTTTTGTCAGAGCCACTTTGATCTTATTACTTAGCTGCCTGAAGCATTCAGCTTCTAAGTTATTCCTTGTGATTGGTCAATTGCTAAAAACATTTCCGTAAAAGAAATTACGCAATAAGTATAATGAAATCGCTTGGGAATTTGATATAACAGCAAAAGTATCACATTTCAGACGTTTTAATCATAAAAGGTTTTCCATTGTGCTAAAAAAATATACTAGAAACATCTCTTAGAAATTTATTTGAGTACTTGTATATTTTTTTGATTCAGGATTATATTTTTTTCCCACCGAAAAAGATAGTAGTAAAATGTAAAACCATTTTCATTATGAAACTGTTCATAATGAAAATGGTTTTGCGTTTTACTACCTTGCGTAGCAAAAATCGTGAGCGATGACTATCAGGCTTCACCACAATACGTCTTTGCCAGGAAACCGCACGAGTTTCAAAGTTTTGCGAAATAAATAGGAACATTACCACGTAATCGGGTTACTGCGTTAAGTTTTTACAACGGTCGGTAATAAGGTCAGAGTTAACTGAGAATGTACGACCTGGCTTGAGTATAAAACTTCGTTGCTAATCTAGAAGTATAAGGAGAACGGAGTTTAGAAACCTAACTACTAGTCATCTAAAATTTGCTAATATTGATGCATAAAATACTCAGTTTTGTTAACCAATCCGGTTCGAAGGATCATAATTTTCTTCCTTATCGGTACCACTCTTGACAGAGTGATCGTGGTCATCACTTCAGGGGCCCAAGTTTGTTATTTTTATAAATTCGTCATTCCAACACGTCATTCCAACATTGTCATTTTGTCAAAAATTCCTAGTCTGCTAAATTCATAATGGTCGGTCATTGGTCTCGTAATTAAATTGTGATAGAATGTCAATATCGAGCTGTCTCGTAACAAATTCAAAGCAATGACTGCACAACGACGTTCTAATGGTAGGACACTGATCAAATATCATCCTAAGTACGTCAGACATTCATTTGTCATTATGTGCGAGATTACCATTCTATGCCATTTCTTTCAATGGAGTATCAGAAGTTGACCATCGGAAACTCCTGACGCCAGTATATTAGTAGATTACCAAACTTGTCAAAACCAATAATTATTAAGTCAATGATAGACCATTCTGACACTTTTGTAATAGCTGACTTGACGCCCAGGTGTTGGTGGCAAGCTTCACAACACGCCGCCACTCTTCTCTGATGGCCGCCTACCTCGTTCTTCTTCTTGTATTCTATTCGTGCAGTGATGATGAGCCATTTATTGCCGCTTTTATCTGGTCAGTCCACCGCATAGGCGATCTTCCTTGTGGCCTGGTACCCTCAACCTTTCCCTGGTCCACAAGTCGCTCAATAGCCACTTTCCCCCAATGGCATACGTGACCAAAAAAGGTGAGAATACGAGACTGTACCAAAGATGATAAAAGCCATAATATAAAGATCATAATATGTGCCATAATATAGCCATGAAAATGTTATGAGAATCTGCCAAAACGAGGATTGATTTTTGCCAAAGTTTATAAAATATATAGAAAAATCAGTTATGATAACTTTCAAAGGAAATATAATTGTGGAAACAGAATAACAAAAAACGTATTTAATGCACGGTTCACGCATGGTCCAATTTGCTTTCGGGAATCATTTTAGTTTTTTCCGTTCTCCATTGAATTTCTTCAAAGTAAGGCGTAATTGTATGAAGGTCGACTAGCACAGCATAGTCGGCCTTATAATGTTCCCACTGTTGGGACTCAGGCCTCCTCTCTAGGAGAGGGAATGGGCCGTAATACACCACGCGAGCCCAGTGCGGGTTGGGAAATGTCACATGTCTTCGAATTTTTGGTTGTAGGACATGCCGGTTTCCTAACGATGTTTTCTTTCACCGTTTTGAGAGCAGTGGTGATGAAATAAATTACACAAAGTAATGCGCCTAGCTGGGTTTGAACCCGTGACCTACAACTCGTAAGTCGGGGCCGTTACCACTCAGCCACCACTGTTCTCCCGAAGTCCCATAAACCTCATTGAAAAGGGAGGATCTTCCGACCAGACGGGCGTTATGTCTGTTCTGGGCTACTGCCCGATCGATGATTTCGGGCTGTTTTATAATATTCATGCCGGTTTCCTAACGATGTTTTCTTTCACCCTTTTGAGAGCAGTGGTGATGAAATAAATTACACAAAGTACCCGGAACCTACAACTCGTAAGTCGGGGCCGTTACCTCTCGGTCACCACTGCTCTTTAAGGAATGAAGGTCGACTATTCTGTCAAAATAATCATCGTTTATTGACACAAGGTTATCTATGCGACGTAAGTTTGAAATAAACGAGTCTACAGAGGTGAACCCTTAGGAAAGTGGTTTATAATATTACAAAGTAATTCAGTCATTTTTGTGACTATTGAACACTGTTATGAAAAGTTTCAAGAAATATTTTAGTATCAAAACTCAGCTGAAGACATAAAAGTGTATAGCATGCTAAATTATATCAATGGTTTTATAACAACCACTAAAAAGGTACAGTAACCGATGAGTTCAGAACGATGGCTTTACGTCATCAAGCTTTGCACCAGCACGCGATTCGAACTTGTTAGACTGTAGCCTTTCTTAAAAGTTATGTGGTTTTGGTACCAAGAATTTGAATTTAGAACCAGATTCAACATAAAGTTACTTGTCATGTTGTATGTTGATATGACATTTTGTATCATGGTCTCTTGTCACATATGTCAGCCACGTATAAGACTCTGGGTCTTGGTTTTATTTATTTTTTTGAGGTGTAAAATCATTTAGTGTATTTTCACGCTCTAGAGTGGAGTGGAAAGAGGGCCTGTCAGATTTTTACTGACTAAAACCACACCTGTGTCCTTCAGTTGTGGTTTGCTTTCTAGAACCACAGGTTTTCTATTGTGTAAGTATAATGACCATATGACTACCTACATGCTTTTTCTCAATTCTCATAGTTCTTTCGAAACTAAATCACATCGGGATAAAGAGTTAGCTCAGTGATGGTGTCGGTTACTATCAATCGGTCTACCCAGCCTGTGCCTATTGGCATCGGCGTCCAGTCAAACCAAATGCAGCTAGTATATCATTACCTACTTTAACCCCTTGGCAAGACTGGTATCAGATTTTTTGGCTTTTGATTTCTCGTAACGACTGGTAAAGATCTACAGTTCTGTTGACAGTCAGAAATAATGGTTTAACGTGCTTGCCGTGGCATGGAGGAATTTTGGTAGGTATGTTAAAATGGCCAGCCATGGCACTTCAATCATCATCATCATCATTTCAGCCCAAAGATGTCTACTGTTGACCACCCCCAAGTCGTCGATCAGCACAATGACCGGCCCTATGCATCTCGCATCCATTGGACTTCCGTTACCTTCACCAGGTCATAGGTCCACTTTATGGGAGAGCTTCCAACGCTGTATCTTCTAGTACGTTCCAGAACTTTTCGATCCCACCGACCATTTTTTTCTGCGAGCAATGTGCTCTGCCCATGCCACTTTAGTTTGGCGATTCTTCGGGCTATGTCGGCAACCTTTGTTCTCGGATTACGTAAGGAAACTCCAAGCATCCTTTCCTTTTCCCTTTCCTTTACCTTTTAGGACTTTAAGCATTTTTTGAGGCCCATATATTGTGACGGACCACGTTTCAGAGCCTTATATCATGACATCACTGGCAATACGCACTGATCATAGACTTCCAAAGAATCGATCAGATAAGTACTTAAAATGAATACCAACAAACAATTTAACCTCTTTATGATGTTAATTTAGATAACTTAACTGTTTTAATCCATTAAATTTTATTATAGCCATTGAGTGTCGTAAATAGTAGTCCTTTTCAGTTCAATAATTCAGTGGTTTTCAGTTTACTGTTAATTATAATGGCCATGTTCACACAATGGCCTTTATTCGAAAGTGTAAGGTTTTATTAGGGTCTGTGTGCTGTTATTGTGTAGCTGGCATATATTAAATGTCCCCTTGAAAGAAAATTATAACAAAAAACACTTGTGACGGTATCTGCTAAAAACATACAAATTAATATCAAGGTTGCTTTTGCTGTCGAGTTAGGCAAAAGTGTACAAATTTATTGCCATCAAAATTTCTCTAGACAAAAACTCCATAACATTTTGCCAAACCCTAAAATCTTATAGCTAATTGACGAGGCCCACCAGAGCCGACATGCCAGGGCTTGTTCGAAAGAGTCACCGTGGCCTTGAAACGCAAAGGGCAACACTAATGGAACGTATTTGAGTTTTAGTCAGTAAACTATTGACACTCTTTCGCTCCAAACAGAGCCGGAGAATTTATGTCCCTACTACCTACTACCAGCAGATTCACCCGTGTTTTATAAGAAAATGGTCCCAAGGGAACATACTTCCCAGATAAATGGTAGGCTATGTGCATTTCCAGGACATGGTCTACACACATGTAAACATCCAAAGCTATTAAGCAAGAAGGAATAATTATGAGACAAATACACCGACACATTGTGTAGAAACATTGTGAGGAAACCGGCGCGTCCTAGAACCAAAAATTCGAAGACATGTGACAACCACCAACCCGCACTGGGCCCGCGCGGTGGATTATGGTCCATTCCCTCTCCTAGAGAGGAGGCCTGCGTCCCAGCAGTGGGAACATTATAAGGCCGACTATGCTATGCTATGCTATTTTATTATTATATCTATTATCTATTTTCCCCGTTGTATTACGAGTATTAGTGCGATTATACACCAGAAAAAAAAAGCTGGACCATAATAATAAGCCGTAGCAATAGCGCCCATTTGACTAACTATAACCAGAAGAACTTACAGATTACAATAACAATTACTATTTTAAATCTTTTACAGCATGATATTATACGACAAAAAAAAAACTAACAGAAATAATGATCGACTCAAGGGCTATATCGATCAGAAAGTATAATAATATACATCATTTGTTCAAGCTAAAATTTTATCATTACAAGGAGGAATTCCTTTGCGATTTTCGCTACCGCGATCCAAGCAGTAATTACAATTTGGGGCCGCGAATAAATTGTATTTTCTAAATGAATGTCGCTGCTTTGATCCTCAAGCGAAACGGAATTTTATGTTATTAATTATTTTATTTGTTCTGGTTCAACGATCTGGAATCATTATCTACCTTATTTTGTTATTTTGGATCTGTTTCAAGAATTGCGAGTTTTTTCTTGTGAATATGTTGAAACACTTTTTTTTTTTTTTTTTTTTTTTTAATTGATATAAACTAGTGCTTGACTGCGATCCCACCTGATGGTAATTAGTA
Source organism: Mythimna impura (assembly GCA_905147345.3). NCBI lineage: Eukaryota > Metazoa > Arthropoda > Insecta > Lepidoptera > Noctuidae > Mythimna > Mythimna impura. The sequence goes on along the minus strand of LR990357.1, from coordinate 10,511,390 downwards.
ATGCAATCGTAGATGGTGACTTTTCTTTAAGATTTTAATTATAAGCCCATTAAATCTTTCATCATCATTTACTTACTAATCGATATCTACTGTTTATTTTGATTGGTTTAACAAATATTATTTTCCATAAAACTTGCCGCTTATACCATTGAATAAGGTTTCATTAGGGGTTAAATATATTACATACAAAATTATTTTTAGTATATGCGAAACCCAAATATAGTTTGTTCAGAATCAGTAACTGAATCAATTCCAATAATTTTTATATATCAATAGAAATACTCAAACAAATGTCTAAAAAATCATAAACCTTATATATCTCATATTATTAACGCAAAGGGCAACTGAAGGACACAGGTGCAGTTTTAGTCAGTGTAAGTCTGACACGCCGTCTCGTTTCATCCAGAGAGGGAGAAGTCATTGGATGATTTCCCACCTTAAAAAAACCTCATAAATATATAGTATAGTATTTGGGGCCAGCTTAACGGTTAAATTTTGGTGTATTTTGCAAATATTTCATCACATTTTTATTCATCTTCATTCACATTAATTCGACTCAAATTTTGTCCAACCAAAATTGATCTTTCAATGGCTTCATTCAAGTCATGGAAGAAGGAGGTTGTGCATGCTAAACAGGAAAGGTGGTGAATGAACTCCGCATTGGTACTGTGTTTAGAATAGGCCAAGGGGCGCATTTAGGCATTTGTTTTTACAGCGGCCAGCTTAAGTTTGTAATCGGTTCACAGATCTTTGGATTGGAAACTGCAATTACCACATATTATTTAAAAGTTGTTTTCATATCGCGTTGTTGTCAACAGCGCAATATGAAAGCAGTCCGATTATGGGAAAAAGTCTATAGAAAATATTTTCGATATTCGCTTCGATACATCTTTTGTGGAGCTAGAAAAATATGTACAGATACCGTTACCAATATTGTGAATAATACAATTTTGCTACCAATACAAACATTATCAACTTAGATTATTGATACCAATCTCTTGGAAGCAAACTAAGGAGTACCTATTCTGTTCAGCTGACTCAAACAATATGGCTGAATAGAACACAGCTGACACATATTATATTTTCTTATATCCAAAAATCAGCATACAAAGTCAAATATTGTTAGTAGAGCAAATGAAATAGATTCTTATTACGTTGTTATTACGTCATATTTTACTTGACGAAGCAAAGGTTGAAATCTGATAACTATCAGAAAACAACTGTATGTAATCTAAATAATGGAACTTTTGGACTGTGGAACGAACGGATTTCATGTAGGTAATTTAAAAATAATATTTTTTACCTTCGATTTAGGTTACGAAAGGTATGTTGGAATCATTAAATAGTAGTGGCTGTTTTGGTATTCACTACTCAATTGGATCCCTTTTCGACTTCGTAGGATTAAATAATAAGTAGAATTGTAATTCGTAGATATTTATAGCCAAGGTAACTAGGAATTTATCTCGTAATAGTATGTAGTAAGTTTTTGTGTGAAAGTGTAGGTACGTACTCGTACCTATTTCAACCACCAAGCAGTATTGCTGTTTCGGTGAAAACTTTTTGAGCATTACTAAAATTAACTTCCACACGAGACTTCTCAACTTTGTCTTGAATTTTGCCAACGTAGATAGGTACCACCTTTTGGAAGTTTGAAATAATTACACGAAAAGCAACCGTCTTATACAATAACTTGTTATGGAAACTAATAATGATTATAACGAAGTAAAATTACTGCTTTTAGGTGGAAAATCTGGAAATAACTTCTCTCTGGACGTGTCAGACCTTTTGTGAAAAAAACCCACTTTGTTCTATAACTTGCTCTTTGCGTTCCAGGGCCACGGTATCTCTTTCGAACGATTCAACAGCCATGGCAGGCAACAGCCCTGGCGAGCCCCGTCAGTTTCGCTGACAGCTCTTTTGCCAAAGTACAACGCCCCTAGACAAGTTGCAACTGTTTCGTTTCTATTCTCTTTTCGTCGATCGCCTCGAGTCGGCCACGCCTCCGATTCCTTTATAATGACGTCATCTCAACGCTCAGTCACGTGGTCAGAACAAAGAAATAGGAGGCGTGGCTGAATCGAGGCGATCAATGAAAAGAGAATCGAAACGAAACGGTTGTAACTTGGCTCGGGGGGCTGATCTGAAAGCGAATATTCTGCTACTGACAGAAAATTATTCTATTATTTATTAGTTGTACACTAAAAACAACTTATGATAGGGATATTACAATTTATGTACATAGGTGAGCACCACTCAAAGTTGAGTTTCTACCAAAAAAAAAGCACAGTTACTGAGCCGCTTCTGGATGTATTGTGTTCTCATTCAGTCCGCCATCTTGAGTGTTCCACCATGTTGGATTTAAAATGACTTCACACAGGTAAAGAGATGACCAGACGGTTGCAAACTAGCGTTCCAACCAAGGTTCCAACCTTGGTTTATGTGTTTGGTTTATGTTGCGGCTACATGGATGTAAACCACGCGCCAACACGTTCGGTTGTTGGGAAAACGCGCCTCCCAACCAAGGGCGTTGAAGGTGATGGATTACAATTGCTGTCTACACGTATTGAAACTAGCAAGGTCACCTTGGTTGGGACGTTGGTTTGCAACCATCTGGTCACCCCTTAACCATGCATTGTCATCTAAACTAAACGTGCATACAATTTCAGCTCAATCGGTTGAAAATATCTGCTTCAAAATTGAGTTGCTAGATTTGACCCGAACATACATCACACATTGCAAGTTAAAAAAAAACTTGTAAAAAAAAACACGGTTTCTGAGTTGCTGCTGGGTATAATTATTATGTTCTCAATCAGTATATTTTTTGCACAAAAAATCGCATAGCCGATTAATCTTGACTGAAATGTTGCTCGATAAGTATCAACATCTCTGCTTCCTTCGACATCAAGACTCCATTAGTACCTCCTGTCTTAATTGCTTTTGCGTTTAACGATTAGACGAGTAAGGAGTTGATTATTATCAGACTAATGCTCTTCTATTCGCGTTTAGCGATGGAGTGAGGTGATTGTTATGAGACCAACGTACATTTATCTGAATGACGATAGGGTTTTTTAAGGTGGGAAATCATCCAATGACTTCTTTCGATCTAGGTTGGAGCAAGAGCGTGTATTTACTGACTAAAACCACACCTATGTTCCTTCAGTTTTTTTTTTTCTGTGGGAAAATCATCCAATGACATCCCCCGCCGCTCTTGGGCGGAGCGAGAGATAGTGTCAGACTTTTACTGACTAAAAACCCACTCCTGTTCCTTCGTTGCCTTTCGTAGCAGGGCCGAGTCTTCCTTTCAGAATCAGACCCTTGGCCCCAGTAGGCTTCGACACTGCCGGGCCCTTACAGTTGCTGACATATCCTTGTGGCGCGCGTGGAACACTACGCGCCATCGACGACTTGGGCTCGGTCCGAATGGTTACCGGACGTTACGGCGAGCTACCCATTACTCGCAGTCCACAAGCCCGCGCCTACGTTGGCCGGAGATCGGGATCGGAATCCCGGCGGCTATGTTCCTTTAGTTACGTTTTGCGTTCTAGGACCACGAGTACACACTCACTCACCCCACTCACACACACACTCACTCTCACTCACACTCACTCTTTCATACTTTTCTCCATGGCCCTAGCAGGCTTCGGCCCTCCTGGGCCCCTACAGTTTGCTGACATCTCTTTGAGGCGCGCGAGGAACACTACGCGCCGTCGAAGACTCAAGCTCGGTCTTTATAGTACGCGGACGGCGAGCTACCAATTCTTCGTCATCCGCAAGCTCACGCCTACGGTGGCCGGAGATCGCTTTGCGATTCTCGACACGCTTATACCTTTCTTTTCCATATAAGTATTATCAGATTATTGCTCTTCTATTCGCATATAGCGATGGGTAGTGAGGTGATTGCTATGAGACTAACGTACTTTTATCTGAATAACGTTAGGTGGATCGTTTCAAATATAATTTGATAAATTTTGACTAGTAGAAAATGCCTAAGGCATTAAGTCCGCCTTTGTACTTTTATGTGCATAAAGAATTAAATAAATAATGTTCAGTAAACCGTACAACAGTGATGACATGTTTAAATAAAGACATCATTAATTGTTTTTTTTTTTTGTTTGTATTTTCATTTTTTCATTTGTTGAAACAAATGAAAGGAACATCAACTCTTAATTTCTAAGCATTTCTTTTTTTTAAGTTATTTTCTCTTTGAATTTAAGAAGAAGATGATTTCTTCTCCTTAAGTTCAAAGCGTTGTTGTTAGTTGGCTTATAAATAAAAATTATAGGTATATACCTACAACTTCATGAAAAATACTACTATTTCACTTTTAATGATTTTTCTAGCATTTTGCCCGCGACTCCGTTTGCAGAAATGTTACATAAAAATGTTAACACCCCCAAAACGGTTTTTTGAGGCTAGTTAAGCTAATGATGCCAGTCTTTATTATTCATTTAAGTTAGAATTTGTGTTTTGTTTTTCAAATCTATCCCCATATGACGATCTTATGGGCGTTGTTTTGAAAAATAAATTGTGACAACCTATATTATTTATTTAGATCACTACTCGTGCTAAGTTTCAAGTATAATGGATCACGGAATAAGATTTGCATACAACCGAAATTCCCTATTTACACCCCCGGTTGAATTTTCTAAAACACGTCACTATAGGAAGTCTTGGACAAAATTTCATATTCCTGGTCTCAGTAGTTTCGGCTGTGCATTGATAATGTCAGTCAATCATTTTCTCCTTATATAAATAGATAATTGCCCGAGATTTTCTCCATAATATAAATCCTTCTTCCTTCAATCATCGGTACAGATCAGCTTAATCTGAATACTAAATTGTATCTTACTTTAAGTTAGAAGAGAAAAAACCAACCTTAATGGTGGTTATAAGAGCTGGCCTGCCAACGTGTTACCGTTCCGCCTAATCTTAACTAATGGACGTCGGATTTGTTTTGTTTGGCATTCAGCTTTTACAGAAAAAAGTGTTTGGAATTCGCACAGGCGTGGATTATTATACCGAGGAAAAACTTTGGAGAGATTTTTAATAGCATTTTTTGGAGCTAGCGTCGTCTGGGACGTGGCTAATGAGCGCAGTTTGTCTTTTAGTGACCGATTAATTAGAAAATTCTGATGTAGGATAAAGATGTATGTCACTGCAATCAATAGTTAATCTGTTTGCTGTTAAAGAGGTCATGATTATCTTGTATTTCATCATCTTCCTGACCTTGTTCCATGTTATTTAGGGTCGGCCCAACAAGATTTTTCTTCTGTCACTTCCCTTTTTTATCATATATACCGGAATCACTTTCAAACTTCCTTTAATGTGCTCTCAAAATTTTTATGATAGCCGAAAATACATGACATTACCAGCATCGTGGCCCTAGAATACAAAGAGGAAATGAAGAAATACAAGTGGGTTTTAGGCAGTAAAAATCTGACACACCCTCTCGCTTTACGAGACCATTTTTTCCTTCATATAACTCCTCACACAATCCATTCATCTGTAACTACATCTATGGCGTCACATAAGAACTACTTAATCCTGTATCGCGCAATAAAAGTTCTCCGCGCGAGTAGAACATACAGGGTGACTGGTAATTAGTGTACGATACTGAAACACGTGATTATGCTCATGATCACAAACAATTTTTATTATGGGAGCAAAGCCGAAATCGCGAAAAAAATATCAGCTGTTCAGTACATTGGGCAAACATTCTAAATGTACTGAACAGCTGATTTTTTTTCGCGATATCAGGTTTTTTCCCGTAGTAAAAGTTGTTGGTTATCACGAGCACAATCACGTGTTTAAGTATCGTACACTAATTACCAGTCACCCTATATAGAACAGCCCGAAATCACCTATCGGGCAGCTGCCCACCAGACATAACATCCCGTCTGGCCGGAGGATCCTCCCTTTTCAACGGAGGTTTGCGGGACTTTACTCTCTGTTCCACCTACCCCCAAACATCTTTTCTTTACCATCCCTGTCCCTCTCCAGTCATCCACATGTACACTCATAACTCTTTTATTCACATAATTTTCTTGCCTTTAACTCAATTTATCTGGTTTTGCACGCAATATGTCCCGTTCTTCCATACTTTTATTCCAATCCAGTATCTAGTATCAAACTGTTACGCAATCCGTGCTTCATTTATTTCGAGATTGTTCGAAAAAATCACCGAACCGTAGAACGCAAAGGGTAACTGAAGGCATACGGGTGGCTTTTAGTCAGAAAAGTTTGATACTCCTTCTCTCTCTATCCAGAGCGGGAGGGGTCACAAACTCGAAAAGGGGTCTTAACTAAATTACACCATTAACTAATTTAAGAACTGTATTGGATATTTCAGTTCATCAGATTTCTTACAACCTGATAATTTTAACCTTTCAAAGTAAGAGGTAGCTTATTGTAATTTCGTACTACAAAATTACCTGTCTATCTATAATTGGATCTTTAACGTTGCATGTTATTAAACTATTAGACTAAATGCCTTCAAAACAAACTAGCTTCATAATTTATTGATGTTTATAAACGCACTATAAATCTTTTCTATCATTGTCATTGTCTGTTAAAAACAAAAACACATTAACGGCGAACTAATGACGGCATGGCTGGTGAAGTGGTTGAGCCATTGGCTGCTACACTGCATGTCGTGCGTGCGATTTCCATACTGAACAAACATTTATATCGCCTACTGATAGGTGTTCTGGGTCTAGGTGTTACTGGGGGTCGTCACGATACAGGAATTATTCCTAGAGTCAGGCAACGTTAGTAAAAAAAAATGTTCTTGGAGTTTTACTTTACCTCCTTCAACCCGCACTGGACCCACGTGGTGGTTTACGGCCTATTCTTTCTCCTAAAGAGGAGGCCTGCATGCCAGCAGTTAAAAGGCTGATTAAGCTTATGCTCATGCTATGCTAATGGGTTTTTATAAATAAATATGAACTATTTAAAGTTCTCTAATTATCCAGTGGTTTGTAAGAGCCTATAAATTTGTATTTCATTTCACCTGTAACAATAGAGGCTCAACAAAAACTATCAAACATTACTTATTCAGCTATTGAAGTTTACGATAATATTCATACAATATTTTTTTTTACACAGACAAAGAAGGCCTTCACAATAGTCGCGGACCTATTATAATTTCTAAAGACAAACTACAATTTCCTATAACAATAAATCATAATTAAAGGGTCTTTTAATTTCCAATCAAATGCGTGGCTAACATCTACTGTTAATGACTTTTTTCCGTGTCCAAAAGCAGTCAGTTTGGGCTGTTGTAGTTGTATTTTTTACGTAAAATGTTTGTGGAACTAGGTAAATATGATAAGTCTATACAATATTGAATAGAAGACTGTTTTGATCGATGTTGTGATTATTTTATGACTGCCTAGGACTCATAGGTGGTATAATAAATTTTTGATGAGTAATAAATAAAACTAAATATACCAACCAATAGAAAAATGACTATATATGACTACTTTAAACTAGTATAATGTATATGTGTAGAACTTGTACAGTTAATAAATCCTATAATGAGGATCCATGCCATAGTGATGGGAGTGGGAATCACGGAAAATACAGGAAAGATCGATGTGGTAATGGTTGGAAGAGCTGGTCTAGAAGGGGACGGTTTTTCGACTAAGATGATAAATTATTGAAATAATTACCGCACCTAAATAAGTAGTGAACTTAATAAGCTCTGCTAGAATATTCTGAATTGGTATAGTAATGCATTTGAGGGTTGCGTCCTACTCGGATCAACCGCTTGGGACACTACTATACTACGTATATAACATATACTTATATTATAAGTAAATTCCTTGATTTTGGATAGCCTTCGTCCTTCCTGGGAAAAGATAGTAAGTTGTCTCATCGTTTGCACCCTGCTCATATAAAACTTTGGTTCTACTAAAATGCACATCGACAAAAAACAGGCGTAACGGCCCGTTCACGATCTTTCCGCTGTGAGCGGTAGCTAAGCGCGGGGCGGCAAACGTAAGATCAAAAGTATGAAAATGTTTGAAGCACGCCACGAGACGCTGCTCATAACACCGCGCGTCTGCGTACCTTTGCCGCCCCGCTCGCCGCGCCGCTCGCCGCTAAGATCGAAGTCGTGAACAGGCCGTAACGCTTTCTCCATATACAGTGTTATAGCTTTTAATAATTTGCCATTGCACCTGGGAACTGATCTGTTTTGCACCAAATATCAGAAAGATCTTTACCAAGGAATATTTTGGTGAAAACCATAGACGAATAATTAATAGTAGTTGTTATGATTAGGCACACTTATTATTCTCTTGAGTTATTAATTTTAATCTTATTTTGTATTGTATTTCCTACTCAACGCAAAATTGATGTAGATGTATATATGTAGAAGCTTGTTTTTAGCGATTTTCCCTACATATGTAAAAATAAAATAATTGTTATTAGTCTGTAAGCTTTCTTGAAAATAAATAAACGTTGTGTATCATCCAGCGGTCTATCATTTCGTCGGCACCAGTGCAGAAAACTCCTTCAGTAGTCTTTTTTTTGGTGGGTTATCATGGTTTGGTGGCACTCTACGTGAAGAGAGAGGGAGTGTTCGACTTTTACTGACTAAAACTCACTTGTGTTTCTTCACTATTGATCTTTGCATTAGCAGGCAGCGGCCCTGTTGGGCCTTGTCAATTTTAAATGAGTAGTCTTAAAACGTGTATTTTAAGCTCATGACAATTTATTCATATTGATAAACGATAGCAAATAAACAGATAAACACATTTATTGGTAAAGATTACATTTACAAGTCACAATATATTTTAATTAAATGAAGTACTTTGTTGCGTAAATTATTGATACAATTAATTCATCATATAAATAAAACAATTAAAACCGTTGATAAAAAGAAATATCTAAAAAGGTCTGATTTATATGAATGTGTAGTCCATACGTTCAATGGAGTAAAATGGTTGTTACATTAATAATGCAGTTGACAATTGGTTAAGCGACCGATTCTGTCAACAACATTGTGTACTGAATAATTTTGATACATTTCAAATGTGAACATGATTCGTATAAATTCGTATACGTGTTCGTATTCGTTCGTTCGTGTTTTGGGTTGTCAGGTTTCTGTGAAATCGTTACTATTTGGTTGTACAATAAAGTTTTATTCTATTCTATAACTAGCGTCACTATTATCTTTATTTGCTTTAACCTTATGCCAATTTATTTGAGATCGCCGCAACCACCATGTCTTTTTCTTTACTTCTCTATTAATCATGCCAATTGCACATATGCACACCGTAATAACACCACACCACACACATTTACAAACACACCCTTATCCATACCACATACACATACAACATACCATGATAGAAGAACTGGAATTTAACTAATTCTTATGCTGTTTTGTTGTCATAATGGCTGTTAAACTTTTTTTTTTGTGTATACCTAACATCCATTAATTAAGCTGGAACGCCGAAGTCCTTTAGGAGGTGGGCGCTAATGGCTGCGACACAGCTGTTAACGAGCACTATACATTGTAAAAATTATTATGTTCTAATAAATAAATTTATTATTTTATTATTATTAATTCTCCTCATTATGACGAGCAATGGGTAGCCTGCCGTCCAGCAATCCGGTAAGGACTGAACCTCAGTAATTGACAACGCCTAATATTCAAGCGCGCCTCAAAGAGATGTCCGCAAAACCGCAGGGTTCAGTAGGTTCGAGCCCGCTAGGGCTACGGGAACTTTTAAAAGTGATACCGTGGTTCTAGAACGCAAAAGGCAATTGAAGGACATAGGTGCGTTTTAGTCAGTAAAAATGAATATACCCTTTCGCTCCATAGAGTGGGAGAAACCATTGGAACATACACCAACTCAAAAAAAAAATCGACACATTATCATCTTTGACAATACGTTACAATACTGAAGAACTTGTGCGTAAAATAATATTAGTCGTACGATGAGATCTTCTAAGTTAAGCAACGCTAGCCGAGGATCTGTAGATGAATGATCAGCTTAATATATCGAGATTCTTTCCTGCTTTAAATAGCACGTTACGCCCATGTTCTTCAGATCTTTGGAAAACAGGACCTCTGACACCAGTCTTGTCAAAGAGTACTGTGTTTCTCAATTACTGGGTTATAGGCTGTCACTCTATGATAATTATCTAGTTTTTTTTTTTTTTTTTTTTAATTGATATAAACTAGTGCTTGACTGCGATTCCACCTGATGGTAAGTGGTAATGCAATCGTTGATGGTGTTTTTAGTGTTCATTAATACATATGGAGATACATTTAATACAAGGATGCCGGCTACGGATATCTGTACGTAACGTACTTAGGAGTGTTTTAATATCGTGCGGTTTTGATCACGCATGCGGGATTGCCCCACACGCGTAACCCCCATAAATGTCCATTTCATACAAGTATTTATTGTAATGCATAGAATCATTACGCATGTGGGACGCGTTTTTTTGCATTTTGAAATTTTCTGCATGCTAGGCAATCCCGCATGCGTGATGAAATCGATAAGACCTTTATTCGAGACGAAGAAATGTTATTAGATTTTGATAGAAATGATATTGTTGGATCGATGTTTTTTATTTTATTGATATAAACCAGTGCTTAAATGCAATCGCACCTCATGGTAAGCAGTGCTGCAATCGTTGATGGTGACTCTAGCCTTGGAGACACTTAAATTATAATCGGATGGGAAGACCGCAGAAGCCAATTATTCCAGTCCTATAATGTTACCTATACGTTTTTATCCGTATACTGGTGACCAGGTTGCGTTTTCTTTCGCTTATACCATATATGGATTCGATATATAGGTAAATAGACAAATGTGTGGTGGTAACCGACTTTGGCCGTGTAACAAATATCAACCTCAATGGGTTAATTCCAATGCGTAATAGATTGCAACGTTGCATGATCGTTGACACATTTAACAAGTGAGTTAATGTCAACAGTCTCATGTCAGTTTTGGCTCACTAAAGATCCCTGTACAATGAGTTTGCTAAGGTTACTCGTATGAAATAGACAAATAAATGAGAGAGATAAAAATGGTTTCATTTAACAAAAAATAAACAATATTACATATATAAAAATCCCTTTGACGATGATCTGATGATTTCTATAATCTATCAAAATCATATGGTAAGCCATCGAATATATAGGCAGCAATACCACGTTTATTGTTTGCACCGCTTACATTCGTATACGGCCCATTACATTCGAGTTGACTACGCATTAATGTCATGCTAACGGAATATTATCGATAGGTTTAGATGTGGGCCTTGAAATAGGCGAAAACATTAAAGAAGTCAGTGCGCTGAATGAGAGTTGTTTTTACGTCAATGCTATCGACGCGTTTACCGTGATTGGTTGAGAGCAGGCTAATCGGAGCGCCGAGCGTCATAAGCGTGTCGAGCGCGTTAAGTTAAACAAACTCGCACTAGGAACTCAGCTCCCCTGGCCAAGTTACAACCGTTTCGTTTCGATTCTTTTTTCGTTGATCGCCTCGATTCGGCCACGCCTCCTATTCCTTTGTTCTGACCACGTGATTGTGCGTTGAGATCACGTCAGAACAAAGGAATTGAGGGCGTGGTCGACTCGAGGTGATCGACAAAAAGAGAATCGAAACGAAACGGTTGTTACTTGGCTAGAGGGGCAGGTAAGATAAACAGGTAGGTAGATAGGTGGTCCACCATCATATACCTACGAACCATACAAAGAACAATTAATTCCTGGTAAAAGATGTTTTTTAATCAGTGACTAATGAAAAGTATAATATAGATGATGTGATGCTTTCTCTTAAAAAGAAGTTTCACAAAACTTACGAAGCATCTCTTGGTAAGAATTAATTAGATTTTTTCTCTGAAACCAAGAGAGCTTTTAGGTATTCACTTCCATATTATACAAGAAATATCAGCCTCGAGTTAAAAAAAAAAACTGGGAAAGTGAGTGAGAGTTGGACTTGCGCCCTGAGGCTTCCGTACAAACGTACCTACGTAAATAGTTCAATTCGCGAATGGAGTCTCAGAGATTTTGCCGAACTGCAAAAGAGTATTTTTTGTGATGTAACAACAAATTTATTGTTTTCAGATTTATTCCTGTACCTTTCCTATTATAAGACCTTGCTTTATACCAAATTTCAGGATTCTAGGTCAACGGGAATAACCTATAAATTTGGTTTTCTTGAGAATGTCGAAATATACGTTTTTTGTAACATAAACTGTCTATCTTTTTTCTTCGTTAGCTTAGAAGTTTGATTTTTTCACAGCTATAAGAAAAAAAGCTTTAAGTTTATTATGGTTTTAATTTCAACTTGATACCTCCACGCGTTCCTGAGATAAAAATAATGAACTCATGATAGGCAGATAGACAGACCGACAGCAAAGTGACCCTATATAGGTTCCGTTTTTTCCTTTTGAGGTACGGAACCTTAAAAACATGTTATATTACTCGAAATAAAGTTAAGATTTAATACTAAAAACATGACCAAAATATAACCACCAACTGCAAGTAAAAATAAAAACAATCTCCATTTAAATAATATTCTAAAAGAAAATGCTGGCGCACTAAACATAAATTCAAAATATTACAAGCGTTTTTATTTTACAAAAGTTTTAAGCTCAACTCTGCCCGTTCGCTGCACTCGTGGCCACAACGAAGCCGGCTGGAAACGTTGTACAGCGATCGTAACTTTAACCAGTAAACGTTGTGTGATTGTGGTTGCAAAATATCATCCGTTGTTTAGTTGCAGTTTTCAGTTGTTTTTGGTTAAAAAAATATGAGAAGAGAGGCAATACTGCAACTCTTTTTCAAAAATGAAAAACATTACGTAATAAATATGATACGAAATGCACTTCCTAAATTATTTAATATTAATGTATACAGGGTGTATCAGACAACTTTGGAAAAAACCAACGAAAAATTCCACCGCTGTGGGTCCAGAATCATGTATCTGGATGGTATTCATTTGTGGGTTGATGTCAGACACACCGTGTTTATAAAATAATATTTATTTTTGAAGATAAATATTTATACACATAAAAACTTAATTAACCTTACTATTTAAATAGCGTATCGTTCCCGACAGACATTGTCCTGTCCAACAGCTGACTTTTCGCCAGAAAAAAAATTGGGAACCCAACTGCAGCGCCACCTACCGGGTTGAATTGTATTTTTAAACCATCCAGAGACTCATTCAAATATACACACAAAATTTCATCCAATCGGTCAAGCCGTTTAGAAGGAGTTAGGTGACAAACATACGTACATAAGAATTTTGGGTGTGTAATATATGCTATAATAACAGATAATATATTATCACTTGAAATAACGTTCACATGATATAATTTTCATATGCTATAAAAACAAATAACCTAATTTCATGTGATCTAATATTACATTTCATATAAACTTCTTTTGCTCTAATAACATTTAGTATAACGTTCATCTCATATAATTTTCAATTAGTATATTGCTCTTTATATATAACGTTCAGTTGACCTAATTTTCATTTGACCTAATTTTCATATTTACTCATTTTCTGCACAAATTCTGTAGTGAATAAGTAAATATCAGAAAACATCATACTGTTATAACCTCATCTAACCTAAATGATTCACCAACAATAGAAGGGATCTGACGCAGGTATATATGAGGTGAATATGAAGGAACAAAAAACATATTAATTCGTAGTTATTTATTCATACAACAATGTTATAAGTGAAGTCAAAATACTATGTTAAGGTTGACTAACCTTATTTCAGTTTTAAGTTAGAGGTCAAAGCTCGAAGGAATTCAATTTCAAGACGTTTCAAAATTATAATAAACGTTACTATAGAATTTGAATATTATACTAACTAAATATTATACTAACTGAATATTAGTTCAAATGTGCATTATAGAAAATGTTTATTAAATCATATAAAATTAGGTAAACTGAAATTATATCAATAATTCATTATATCATTTCATCGTTATACTAAAAAAAAATATATTAAATGAAATTAGGTCATGTGATCGTTAGAACTTTTGTCAAATGGTACGCACCCAAGAATTTTATATGTAAATAAATATTAGCTGACCCAGTAAACGTTGTCCTGCCATATAAATTATCAAAGAAAAAAATGGGAGGTGGGAGGTGGAGAGTAAAAAGTAGCTGATCTATTCTCAGACCTACAAAATGTACACAAAGAAATCCTAAAAATCGGCCAAGCCGTTTCGAAGGCGCCCGATAACAAACACTGTGACATAATTTTTATATATATTGGATTTTACCTCGGCTAAAGATTGCCATACAACATGGCAATGCCGTCAGACTTTTGGGCACCCTTCCAGTAGACAGCGCTGCGGAGGAGTTTCTGGATGCCATAATTCATGATAGGAGTTTTTATTTTAATGTTTATTAAGTTTAAATTAAATTAGCTATCAGAAAAACAAAATATTCCAATCTTTTAAAATTAAGTTCACATTTTCTCTGTAATAGTCAATTGCAATATAAATTTTGCAATAGGATTAAAAAATACAGAATTTCTCGTTGAGTATTATCGAAAAATCCTTTATGCCAAGCGCAGAGATGAACTTCATTTCATAAAGAAATATAATTTTTGGCTGCAGGCCATTTTTATTATCCTACAGAGGTACGAGAGGTGAAAAATTCAGTCGGCCGAGTGTATTTTTTTAATCTTTATTTGCAGTGAAGATCAAAAATGCTTGGAATTATTAATTAGAACTGAATTTTTGCTTCCAAATTAGGTATTTTAAAGTACTTATTCCATTTCGTAATTGTTTTGATTTTTGTCTGTGGTAGCCTTTAATAGAATTTTCAAATATTTGTATTCGAAACGACATCAAAATTTTCTATATTATATTATTATTATCATAATATAACTATTGTCATTGTGAAAAAAAAAACTTTTTACAAAAAAAAAACACAACTGACTATAAAAAAATTGGGCAAGTGCGAGTCGGACACGCGCTCTGAGGGTTCCGTACAAACTTACCTATGAAAACAGTTTTTGTGTCGTAATTAAAAATTTACAGTTTTCAGATTTTTTCCTATACTTGTGCTATAAGATCTTGCTTCATGCCGAATTTCAGGATTCTAGGTCAACGGAAAGTACCCTATGAATTTTGATTCCCTTGAGAGTGTCGAAATACAAGTTTTTTGAGACATAAACAGCCGTATCTATTTTTTACAGCCGTATCTATCTAGCTTTAAAGGACCGCAGACTTGAGTATATGGTTTTATTTTCAACTCGATACCTCCACGCTTTCCCGAGATAAAGAGTCTTGACAGACAGACAGACAGACAGACAGACAGACAGACAGACAGACGGACAACAAAGTGATTCTATAAGGGTTTAGTTTTTTCCTTTTAAGGTACGGAACCCTAAAAAAGCACTGAAAAGTGCAAAATAACTTTAATTTCAGAAGTCGGTGTTCCTATAATAGTTTTATCTCTTCATTATTTAACACCGACTTCCGAAATTAAACTTACGAGTATTTTGCACTTTTTAGTGTTTTTTTTTTTACGTTCGTCGATTGTATTTTTTTTGTAAAAAGTTTTTTATTTTACACTTCTTAATTATGGTACCAGAACTAAAAATTACCCCTCAGGCAAACTTTAACAGTGTTAAAACATAGCATGACAATATTTCAATAAGCCAAGCCACGGCTAGAATACATTGTTTTATTACGGAATTTTTGTGCCTGCCTTCCATCATCAGATCAGCTCGATGGTACCTTATAGCCAGAGTGCATCTCATGGAATTCTAATAGTCCCAAACACAGTTACGTTACATTGATTTATTACAGAATTCCGGTACCTACCTTCCGGTTTCATCATCAGATCAGTTCGATGTAACCCCCCACCCCCTCTTTTTTCAGTCAGTCATCGAATAAACGTATGAACAAAGCAATTTTACTTGTTACGACAGTTCTGCTGTGATCATATGATTATTATTATTTATTATTATTATATCTTCGAAGTTCATGATCGGATCATAATAATAATAATGTCTATGGGACCAACTTGGAAGCATAAACTTTCAATCATTAAAATAATTTTCAAAATCGGTCCACAATTGACCGAGAAATTGGTGAACATACATAAAAAAAATAGACAGAACCGAACATAGAACCTCCTTCTTTTTGAAGTCGGTTAAAAACCGATTTAACACAAAAACCATTTTACAAATAGAAACTCTTTACAAACATTTATGATTAAAGAGTGTTTACAAACTCGCCCTATTTATCAAGTAATTCTTACTTTATGCCCATACAAAATTATAGGAAACAATAAATAAAACCGTTGTACAATCAAAAGTTTAATTTCCGATAACATTTGAGAAGTTCTACAACCATAAAGCAGGTTCATGACTCACTAACATTTTCTCGAAAAACGGTTTATTTCGTGACTACGTTACATCGGCGGTGCAGTCTAGGTTTTACATCAAACAGTATCATTTGAACTTATTTTCTTTAATGCTATCTTTGTGCAAGCTTAATTCGTTTGGCGTGATTAAAATAATGGTTTGTTAAAAAGATACTGGTAGTTTTGGAAAATTATGCGGCGAAATATTTAAGGAAAAAAAAGCAAACCATGCCAAGGTAAGGGAACTTTGCGGGATTATTCAAAAGAGATACCGTGGCTCTGGTACGCAATGGGCAACTGAATGAACTAAGGTTTTTAGACAGTAAAAGTCTGTTACTGTCTCTCGATCCACCCATAGCAAGAGAATAGCATAAGCATAAGACTCACTGAAAACAATTGAAGCGTTTTAAGTTTAGACACCTACATATGTAATAAGATTACGTCAATCTATAATTTGATAATTAATTTTTTATTTCGTTTTTATTATAGATGCAGATTTAACAACTAGCGAAAAGTACAGAAATTCAGTAGGTATTGAACAATTAAGTCGTTACATTATTCTGATGTAACACTTAGAATAGAACCCTTATAATTAGTGTTCCCCATCGGGAACCCCAAAGGGTAATTCAACATCATTATCATCATCATCATTATCATCATTTCAGCCGAAAGACGTCCACTGTTGGACATAGGCCTCCCCCAAGCGTCGCCACAACGACCGATTCTGTGCTTCTCGCATCCACCGCACTCCCGCGACCCTCACCAGGTCGTCGGTCCACCTTGTGGGAGGCCTTCCAACGCTGCGTTTTCCGGTGCGCGGTCGCCACTCTAGAACCTTTCGGCCTCATCGACCATCCGTTCTACGAGCAATGTGCCCTGCCCACTGCCACTTTAGTTTTTTTCACATTATCATCATTTCAGCTGAAAGACGTCCACTGCTGGACATAGGTCACCCCCGAGTGTCACCACAATATGACCGGTCTTTTGCTTCTCGCATCCATCCGGTAGACGACAGAATTCCGTGACCCTCACCAGGTCGTCGTTCCAACTTGTCAGGCCACCTTGTCGGGCCTGCCAACGTGGAAGACACAGATGCTTTATGTTATATAGCGGAAGCCAACTAAAAAAAAATTGTTCTACTGATATACGAATTCTAGATTCGCCATTATTTTGGTGGAGTAATTACGAACATATTAGGTATTTTATTACTTTTCCCAAAGTTAAATGACACCGCTATTCGACCTCTGACATAAAAACAAGTTTCAATTTAAACTAGCCAAATAAAGCTTAGATTAAAATAAATACACATACATAAAAAATAAACATTAAGTGCCTAAAAGCCTGGCCACATGACGCAAACGTGTCACTTTAGGTTATATCCAAATAATACAAAGTGATATACTCGACCTTGACGCGAAAGCCTGACCCGTGTTTTCATAATCCATCACCTAAAGCAGTACCTACCTATACTAGCAACAAGAAGTCTGCCATCACGTTTGAATAAGTAAATCGCTTGTCCCTACGTCAATGATAGAAATTATGTTTAAGGCATCAAAAAGTTATACAATACGTACCAATAATCTTTTTTTTTGTAAATCTTTAGTAAAAACGTAGTTAACAATAAATTTACTGTTTTCAGATTTATTACTACTTGAGCTATAAGACCTTGCTTTATTTCAAATTTCAGGATTCTGGGTCAACGGGAAGTACCCTATGGATTTTTGTTTCCTTTAAGAGTAAGGTTTTTGTGACATAAGCGGCCGTATCTTTTTTATTCGTTAATATAAAAGTTTGATTTTTTCACAGCTTCAAGGAAAACCGTAGACTTGAGTATATAGTTTTAATTTCAACTCGATACATCCACGCGTTTCCGAGATAAAGGGTCTTGACAGACAGATAGACAGACAGACAACAAAGCGATCCTATAAGGGTTCCGTTTTTTCCCATTGAGGTACGGAACCCAAAAAAGACCTAAATACCTGGCTGCCTCACGCCAACTGCAGCTGAAAACCGTTTATAGCATGTACGTGCGCGATACAGCAAAAATTTAAATTTTGAACGGGATGTCAAACAAAATTCGCTCTGTTTTCGCAATACTGTGATGCGGGTTTTGTTCAAATATTAGGCTTGTTATGATGTACTGCTGAACTGACCTATTAGTTGAGTACAACTGCAGAGCTCCTGTAGTAAGCTCCAAGGTTCAAGGTGTCATTGAGCATTACTGTAGCAACCCTTCTCTCTACGTTGAGCTCCTTTATAGTCCTGAGTTGAGCAACACGAATTCCAACATATGCTCACACTGACTGGACAGATCCATTCAAATCTGTGTGGTTTTTGTTTCGGTGTTTCTTTTCAGGGTAGTCAGCTAGGAAATTCCGGCCTCATCTATTTTAAATTGACGAATAAATTTACGTGTAAAAGTGTTTTATAAAAACGTATTTACAAATAACACTCCTTTTTTGGGCAGTTGTGTAAAAAAAAATCATTTATCATGTACCAGGAGCTTGGAAGTTATTGCGATACCCATGCTTCGAAAAACACATAAAGGCGTTAGTTCTAGGCCTGATTTCACCCTGACAGAGTCTGATTGCCGTCCTATTAGAATTTGATAGGAAAAGAATAGAAAGTTCACCTGTGTTTGCCCACACTTGTAACAGTAATTTCCATATAGGCTTTATTTACTTGCGAAATCATCAAATGACTCCTCCTACTCTTGGTGGGGTAGGGTGGCTCTATCCTTTTGAAGATTTGCCGACGAAAGTTAAGAAAAGTCAAAGCATTGGTAAAAAAATGGTTGCTTCTTTTTTCGGCAAATCAGCAACACTTGCTTGCCCAGTGTCTTAAAAAAAGTTCGTTAAAAGCGTCCTCAAAGCAATGTACTCTTCCATCACGATAACGCATCCTCACATTCTGCTAAGATAACGGAAGCCTATTTGAAGGCTTCAAATGTAGAACTGATGACGCATCCACCCTACAGCCCACCCTACGACTTCTATTTGTTTCTAAAAATTAAAGACAAACTTAGAGGCAAACGTTTGAGTTTGAGTTGAGGACACGGTAGAGCACACGGTAGAGGTGTGCCCTGCTGAAGTATTTAATTACAGACCTATGGTGGCCTAGTAGTAACGGCACCGACTTTAGGGTCAAACCCAGCCAGGCGCTTTACTTTGTGAAATTTATCTCATCTAACACTGCTCTCAAAATGGTGAACGAAAACACCATGAAAATAGATATGACAATTCACATTGAGCCCTCGTAGCTGATTACGGCCCAGCGTCCTGAGTTCCACCTGTGGCAACATTGTAAGGCCTATTTTACTACTATATAAAAATTACATTTCACACTAATATTTTAAAGGTGAAAGTGTGTGAGTATGTGTGTGTTTGTTACTTCTTGACGCTCGAACCGCTAGACGGATTTCGATGAAAGTTGGTACGCAGATAGACCATATCCTAGAATAGTTCTAGGGTACTTTTTATAATTTTCTACTATTACGTAGGCGAAGCCGCTGGCAGCAGCTAGTATCTAATAACCAGGGGTCGGAATTAGGTAGAGTTATTCATGTACTTGCATTGAAATGTTAATATTAATATGGATCTTCCCGGGATTTCTAACGAAAAATCCCGTGTGACCAACAACATTACAAATAAATAATAATAAAAACCTCAGAGATAGAGAAAACAAAGATAATTAACATAGATAATATAAAAATAATAAAAGATCTCACTACGTCAATTGAGGTACTTAAGGTTAACAAATTTATATACTTCCTCCTCCTCGTCATTAATGCAAGTTTTTTTTTGCTATATTGCTGATAGTGTCATAAAAAAATTCTGCTTTTTAAAATGAATCTCGGGATTTGAGGCATATCCACTTTATTCCTTCGCTGTATGAAATCGGTGTAAGTACATGTTTAACTCTACCTAACTCCGACCTCTGTTAATAAATCTCTCGAGTTGTTTTAGTCATGGTGGTCAATTTCAATTTTATTTGCAAACGTATTAGCGCACACACAGACAGTCCCTCTTCTATATATCTTCTATTTTTTATCGAGTATTAAAAAAAAGCAATTCAAACCAAGTTCTAGTTAAGTGAAAACAAAACGTGACAATGATACTTATTGATCTTATAAACGCCGTGGATGCGATAAAACTAAGATTAACTAGAAATCTCTGGTTTAATTTACCGACTAAATCCAACAAGCCAAGCTTTTAATTTATAACCTCACTAACGTTAAGGAAGGTACTCGTACCTATATTATTAATTAAAGATTACCCTTCTATTTTCTTGCTTGCTTAACTTTTCAACACCACCGTTCCCTAAGATAAAGTTAACACAACTATGTTTAAATAAACCACATGAAATATTCGTTTAGAATGACCCGTGACTTTCACCCACAGTTATATTATCAAAATGCATGAAAAATTAATGATTTCAGTCACGAACGCTTTCCGCTGAAAGCGGTCGTCATAGTGATGAATAATGAATTTCAGCTGAAATAAAATGTTGTTATAAATTCTTATTTAGAGTTCCGTAACCAAAAGTGATCCACCGCAACACCGTTACTAGGCTTTTGCTGTCTGTCCTTCCGTCTGTTTATCTGTCATAGGGTTATATCTCATGAACCATTATTGGCTGATAGCTGAAATTTCCTGAGTGAGTATTTCTTTTGTCGCTATCATCATCATTTCAGCCGAAAGACGTCCACTGCTGGACTTAGGCCTCCCACAAGTGTCCAGAACGAACGGTCCTGTGCATCTCGCATCCATCGCATTCCCACAACTCTCATCAGGTCATCGGTCCACCTTGTGGGAGACGTCCCAATGCTGCGTCTTCCGATGCGCGGTCGCCACTCCAGAACGTTGCGGCCCCATCGACCATCTGTTCTACGTGTTTTGTACCCTGAATACTGCCACTTAAGTTGGGTGATTCTTCGGACTATATCGGGGACCTTGGTTTTCCTGCAGATATCTTCATTCACGATGCGAACACGTAAGGAAACTCCTGTTTTGTCGCTTTATCGACATAATAATGTATAATAAATAAAATTAAACAAATATAAGATTGAATAATGTGACATGAGAAACCATCAATAATTGTTATTTTAAAACATAAAAATAAATTGGAGAAAAGTATTTTTCTCGGTTCACGGTGCGGAACCCTTTATGTTTTGTTTTTCCTGCGATGAGTTTTGTTTTTTGGATTGACCAAGGTCGTTACGGACTTTGTCATTTCGTAATAGGTAATTGGTAATTCGATACTTAGAGGCGTTGTGTAACATCTTATGTATACCACTTAATATTTTGATTTTTTTTTTTGAGTCTGGTTAAAAACGTAAAAAAAATCACCTTTTGGCCGCTTTTTTTATATTTCAAGATGAAAAATTCCGCACTGGGTTAAATGAGATGGAGTTTCAGACTTACTCTGACTAAAACATATCAGTGTTTTTTCAGTTACCCTTTGCATTCCAAGGCACGCCGTAATTATGGCGATAAGTCCTCTCTGTGAGGAGTGTCTGGAAAAACATTATGACGCATGACGTTTGGGAGGTTTCTGCACCGGATTAGTGCGGAAGAAACGCCCGGATGACACCATTGTGTCAATCGGCCGGAAGACACGGTGGAGCATACGGTAGAGGTGTGCCCCGCTTGGATAGAGCATCGTCGTGTCCTCATGGGGGCGATCGGCGGCAACGACCTCTCGCGTCAGTCTCTGGTGCAGGCCATGGTCCGGAGCGAGGAGGAATGGTGTGAGGTGGGAGGAATGAAAATGTTCGGTAATAAACTGGACCGAGCCCAGTCGTCAACAGCGCGTAGTGATCCTCGCGCTGCTCAAGAGATGTCAGCAAACCGTAGGGGCCCAGCAAGGCCGCTAGCTAGGACCGCGGAGAATTTCTGAAAGGGAAACCCGTAGTCCTAGAACGCAAAGGGTAATTGAAGGAAACCACACCTGTTTTAGTCAGTAAAAGTCTGACACGCCCTCTCGCTCCACCCAGAGCGCGAGAAGTCATTTGGATGATTTCCCACCTTAAAAAAAAAGGGGTCCAGAAAGTTTGAAGCCTACTGGGGCCATGGGTTGTGCGAAAGTGTGCCCCGGGGCGCTGGAACTTTTGTTCCAGCGCTAGATGCAGCCAGCGCAAAGAAGAAACAGAGGTGGATTTTAGTCAGTAAAAGTCTGTTATGTCCTCCCACACCACCCAAGAGCGTGAGAAATCATTACATGATTTCTCACCTAGAAAAAAGGCCACAGTGACTCTTTCAAACAATCCCGCAGACCTTTTCATACTTAAAAATTTGACAGGTTTTGGTCGTATTTTCCATCTAGTTTTGCCGAAAGTTGACAGATTCTCTGGCAAATTTTATGCAATGCAGTGAAAGTATTAGCCTACTTATTAGGTCTTCAATTGACTAAGTTACTAATATTCTGGGTTCAGTGTTCAAAATTGACCACAACCAAAATAGGCAAATTCAATTTTATCTATAGGGACATATAGATAAAATTGAATTTGCCTATTTTGATGAGTTCAGGAAGTAAATTTTATGCTTAACATTAAATTGCCTACTTAGAAAACGTTTCTATCTCTGACACTGCTGGCCTTTCTTAAGGAGCTGGGGTGGAACAATGCCACATTTGTCCCACCAGTACGCAAAATACGCGCTTTGGACGTTGAGTTGTAGACACCACACCAGTCCGACATACAATACAAACTTTCGTCTCAAACTTCCAGTTATGGTGCCGTCTTAACAGCACTAAGACGGGATTCCTTACTTCAAGAAAATTAGATGGCAAAAAGTGGAATTATCAATACGGTAGTAACCACTAGCCACAGTAGCAGCAGCACCTGTCACTTAGGCTCTTTAAAAATAATAGTGTTATTACTTTACCTAGTTGGTTAATCAAAGTAGATTAAGGTATCTTTCGTGGGTCTGAAATAAATGAAAAAACAATAAACTCATTTCGATACCAAAATTGGATTCATTTGACCCAAAAAAACTTTGATTGTTATACGCTTAAGAACTTTCGACTACAATTACTGAAATAAAATTTGTGACTTTGTGAATCATACATGAATAAAATACTGGGAATTTTAACCTGAATCAAAATTGTGACATAAAAAGTTGTATAGATCCAATTTGATCGCCGTCCGCAACACGCGCCTACGATGGCCGGAAATCGGTGTCGGTATCCCGGTGGCTGGGGCGTGAGGGCCGTTCCCGCCTTTGCTAGCATTACTGCTTCGCAGAAGGAGGCGACCACCTGCCACTCTTTCTCGCTTCAGACTATGGCCTGAACAAAGGCCTGTGGCGAGAGATCGTTGCTACCGATTGCCCCCACGAGGACTTGGCGGTGCTCTGTTCAAGCAGGGCATACCTCTACCGTATGCTCCACCGTGTCCTCCGGGCGGTCCACACAGTGGTGACACCCGGGCGATTCTTCCGCACGATCCCAGTGCAGGAACTTCCCGAACTGACCATGTCCGGTGAGAACCTGCGTCATGAAGGTGAGGACTCCTCAAAGAAGGGATTTACCGCCATAATTATGGCGTGCCCGGCACTGGTTTGCGACAGTCTCTGTCGCCATTCCACCATGAGATCCCGCCCCCCGGAACTCTGTCTGCCATGCCGCAGCTTGTCGCGGCAGCGGAGTTTCGCCTTTCACAAACTTACATCTTTTAATATTAGTGTGATAGTACTCAGGGATAGTGCAGCTTCATATAATTGAAAGAATTTGAGATTCGCTTCAGTAATTTCAGAGATTATTCCCTACATTAAACTCACAAATTTTACCTCTTAATAATATTAGTATAGATTATTTCCTAATAAATAGCGAATACACATAAGCAAATTCTTTACCCGTTAGCATTCAAAAAAACGACTGTTAAGTGAGTTTATTGCGAAAAGAATTTCAATCTCCTCGTAAACATTTACGAAAATACATTACTTACTCAAAGTCAAACAAGATTAGTTTAACTTCAAATCGAAGTCCCAAGATTGGAACTTTCTAAAGTCAATTTACATAAATGGACCACTATGGCTTGTTATATTCTAGAATGCCTCAATTTATGAATTTCTAAACTTTCATGGTAAAGCGATCCTATGTAGACATTATGTAGTTATTTAAGATTTGTTCAAAAGTATAGGTCTTATTATGAATAATATTTTATGACAAATGACTAAACGTTGGACTGGAAGAATAGTTTGTTGATCTAGTGGTTAGTGGCCCTGACTGCTATGCGGGAGGTTTTTGGTTTGAATCCCACCTAAAACAAGTGTTTGTGTGATGAACACGATAATTTGTTCCGTGTCTGGGGGTACTTTATCTATAGATAAATATGTTATGTGGTACTCAAAGCACAAGCTCTGCTTAGTTTGGGAATAGATGGCGTAGTGTAATATTTGTGGAATATTATTATAATTACTAAAATTTAAGAACCGCATACTGTAACATCGAAGGACTGGAACAATTTGCCTGCTGCGGTCTTCCCTGCCAACTATAATTTAGGTGTCTTCAAGGCTAGAGTGAATGGCTCTTGATAAACTAGTGCGCCTCACCATCAACGATTGCATCACTGCTTACCATCAGGTGGGATCGCAGTCAAGCGCTGGTTTATATCAATTAAAAAAAAAAAAAACATTGACCCCGTCATCTCTTACCATCAAATGAAATTAATTATTGGTCAAATACGACCCAATTTATTTTAAAAAGTAACCATTTATTTTTCTAAAAGTTTTATAAAAATCTAAACACTGATTCAGCCGACAACTTAATTGGCAAGAATATTTTAACCATTTAAGTATTTTAATGAAAAATATACTCCAATCTATTCTCAGTTCATTATTTATGGATTAAAAAAGCTTTCTGATTTCAGAATATACCTAGTTGAATAATAAAACTTAGGAAAACTCCACACAATATAATATATTAAGTAACATAAATTATTCTATTCATTAACAAAATTGACTGACTATACGCCTAAAAACTAAATTGGATATCCTAGAAACACAAGATGGGATTTTTTTTGGGATTTTGGGGGATTCGTCAACTTACTTCTCTCGCTCTGGGTTGGGCAAGAGGGAGTGTCAGACTAAAACGCACCCGTGTTCCTTCAGTGGCCCTCTGCTTTTGAGGAATGCAGTGACTTTTTCAAGAAATCCTGCAGCCCAGCTTTATAATCCCGTTCTTATTTCCCACCAAAGAACTTTACGAGCGTACTGAAGTGTTAACTGTACCTCAACTCTTCATTTTAAATACGATCCTACGCAAACAATCTCTACTTACCTATAATCCTACCCTATTTGAAGGCAAGTGACGTAAACATGCAGTCTGTTCCACAGTTCGGTTTCATATAACTTTTACCCGCCGATATTTTGGTTTTCTCTGAAACTATTTATTTAATAAAATTAACGAGGTCCTAACAATTTATGCCTTACCAAAAAAACTTTGTAAAAAAAAAACTCTCAGCCCGGTTACAAAAATTAGATGACGATGCCACTGAGCAGTTGCTCATTGTTCTCTCGTAACTTCGTAAGTCGTATGTATACGCCATCACACTTCAAGCACTTTTCATGACACCTAATATCGACACTTCACTTTTTATTTCTATAAATAAAGGTAAAATTATTATTATTAATATTTTTTGTCTATATTCTCGCTAAATTGTTAACAATGTTCTCGCTACTCTCTCGCCCCCTTTTTCTATTTCAAGTTCTTACAGTCCATCCTAAGGTTGTTGTAATATCGCTGTCAGCGATAAGACCGCCTTTGTACCCATAGATTTAAGTTAGTGTTAAAGTTTTGTTACTATTTTGGTGTACAATAAAGTTTATTCTATTCTACACCAAATTATTTTTTTTTTAGTCATGTGTTTAGAATTACAAATAATTAAGCATCGGCATTTTGGGGTGAGAGCCTGGTGATCCGTCACACAGGGTATCATAGTATGAACTCCAGACTCTCACAAAGTTTTAACATGTGTGCATTATTATCTATTTTATGAGAAACTTTTGTGTATACTTTGTGTAGAGTGAAAAATAAAGAATGATTACTATTATTATTACATTTAATCCTGAGTGAGACGGTTTCAGAAAGGGATTGGCATAACATAGCATAATCAGGCTTTTAATGTTCCCACTGTTGGGACTCAGACCTTCTCTCTAGGACAGGGAATATGCCGTAATCCACCTTGCGAATCCAGTGCAGGTTGGTGTCATACGTCTTCGAATTTTTGGTTCTAGGACATGCCAGTTTCCTCACGATGTTTCCCTTCACCATTTTGAGAGCAGTGGTGATGAAATTAATTACATAAATTACCTACATTCGTAAGTCGGGACCGACTGGGCCACTACTGCTCGGTGCTAGGGATTGCCACAAAAAAAGAAAAGTATTGGCTCAGTAGTCTACAAAGTTGGGTTGTGGATGTTAATGATGATTACGATGAACCCAAAAATATTTTTTATACAGTTGCCCTTTCCTTCCAGGGCCGAACAATATTGATTTATTTATCATTCCTAATTTTATCCGATACAAAGTTCAAATCACAAATCAGAGTACACACGAACCCAACAAAACATTCATCATGCTCCCCTCGCTACCCAACAACTGAACAGAGTTGAATCGAATCCATAATGTAAACGACAAATACATATTCCTATGTAAATTACAAGTTTAGAATACAAACATTATAGGCAGTGTAGAACCTACTCAATAATTGATTGGACGTATCCGTTACGAACAACTTGGTGCCCGAGGGAGGTACCCATTTAGGTCAAGGACACATTGGAAAAATCATTTAAGCTAAGCGTTTGAATGAGTAGTTTGGTGAAAATTAGTTCTGAAACTCGTAGTAGGGATCGATTTTTTGATTCCGTTTTAAATGTTTAGCGTGAGTAGGGCCTAAAGCTTTGTAATAAGGAAGAGTTTATGTGTAGATTTTGGTGTAAGCTGAAAGTTATTTCTATATTTATGCGTAAACTATACAACATATACAATACTATGTACAGAATCGGTTACTGAAGCGATTTCATCGTTTTTAAAGAAAGTAATTCATTTATTTTTTTCTTAAAATTATTTTCGACTATTTTAAGATTAAAAATTTAATAAACTATTTTGATAAAATCTTGATAAATCTTGATTGCGACACTAGAGTGTTTGTGTGTGCGTGGATAGATACTAATAACGCGTTTGCGCTACCAGTTTAGTGCGCGAATTCCCATTTTGTTTGGCTACCATTAGGATAACTAAAACACTACTCAAGTTCATTTAAGTAATATTTCAATAGGTACTTAAACGACTATAACGATATTAACTTAATTTTATAATTGGGATGTATAAGGGTGTGAATTATTCCAGTTACATCTACACTAATATTATAAAGAGGTAAAGTTTGTTTTTATATTTTTAGGGTTCCGTACCTAAAAAGGAAAAAACGGTACCCTTATAGGATCACTTTGTTGTTTGTCCGTCTGTTTATCTGTTTGTCAAGATCCTTTAGCTCGGGAATGCGTGGAGGTATCGAGTTGAAATTAAAACCGTATTCTCAAGTCTGCGGTCCCTTGAAGCTGTAAAAAAATCAAACTTCTATGTTAACGAAAAAAACAGATACGGCCGTTTATGTCGCAAAAAACGTGTATTTCGACACTCTCAAGGGAATCAAAATTCATAGGGAACTTCCCGTTGACCTAGAATCAAAGCAAGGTCTCATAGCACAAGTATAGGAAAAAATCTGAAAACTGTAAATTTGTGATTACGTCACATATTTTTTTTTGCCTTTCGGAAATATCTTCAATTCGGGAATTGAACTATTGTCATAGGTAAGTTTTTACGGAACCCTCAGTTCGCGAGTCTGACTCACACTTGCCCAATTTTTTTTTTGTTTGTAATTATATGGTAATTTTTGTAAGTTCTGGTCCGATTTCGAAATTTTTTTTCACCGATGAAATCTGCTTTATTTCTGAGTGCCATAGGCTATATTTTATGAATGCGAGCGAAGCTAAAAGCTAGTGTTATATAAAAGCTTTAAGTATATAATTTTCTTTAAGCCTTAAAATTTACACTCCCAACAAAACCAGCTGAATAAGTTGCTTTCCACTGCGTCTGATTGTGCTCAATTCCAACAAAGCAGGAAGTTTTTCAGACAGAAGTTCTTGTATTGTTGAAAGACAGACAGTGTCATACGCTGAAGTAGGATCTGAATAAACAGCTGGTAAGCAATGCGCTACAGTATGTTTTGAGTTTTCAAAAGATAATGGTATATGGAATTATAATTTTGGTTAATTTATTTGACGTCATTTACATCAATTTTCATATTGCATCATACCTCATACATATTGTTTTTTATCTCGTTTTATATATTTCGTTTGTACGTGTGTTTGCCAACTAACTCCTCCTAAATAGTTTGACCGATTTGAATTAAACTTTGTTTGTATATTTCAATGGGTCCTTAGACGGTTTAAAAATAAAATTAGATGTGGTAGTTGACACTGCAATCGGTTTCTCATTTTTTTCAATCAATCAATCAATTTATATTATGTTTGTTTTCGTTATACAGGTAAGTATAAAAAGATTTTACATGTAGGTATAATAGGTACGCTGGACTATGACCTAATAAGGTCTGCAATTAATTAATTTTATAATTTCATTTTGACAAAGTAAACAATTATTGAATCAAGATAAAACTGTCATAATTTCAAATTAAAAGTATTAGTTGTAATTTCTTTACTGTGTAGGTCATTGGATAGCTTAGCATTCATAGTTGACAGGACGTTTGTTGGGTCACAGGGTACAGATTATCTTGTACCACAAGATAATCTGTCAATCAGCCATTATATATTTAAGAGGAAGTTGTGGAATTATTTCCTACATTTGTATGAGAAACCCAAATTGTGTTTGTGTGTACATTTGTGACAAACGGTTTTTGAGACGACTCTGCTATTTGCAGTAGAGTCGTCTGAAAAACGTCTTCCCATTATTTTTTAAAAATAAAATATGTATTATTATTATATTAAATACGCGTAGTATGTTTAATTGAACGTATACACTTCTGTGCCTATATTATTCATAATACCACTTTCTTCTTTAACGCACCAGCCTTGTTATCTCTCAACCATCCTTGGTTGAGTAATAGAGATTGCCAAAGGCATTACATTAAGTCCGCCTTTGTACCTTAGGGCAACATGAAGTTTTAATAAATAAATAAATCTCGGAAAGCACTGAAAATTCTATTGTTAGACTAATAGACAGTTACTCTACCATTTTTTTACTACATAAAAACCTGTATGGTGTAGCATGAAATCACACATGCACAAAACGCCCAGATCCGAAACAATAATCTGTAGACCATATTTGTTCCGTACGGGAATCAAACCCGCGACACACAATGCAACAGCCAATCTCTCAGTCACTGCGCCAACCGTGCCACTCAATGGTGTTTGACACTCAATGGTGATTGACACTCAAAACAACTTTTTTTTGCCAAAATACACGATACTCGTTAGATAAAGCTTGAAATGTTTTGCCGTTGTATAGGGTGGTCGGTGGGGCCGAAAGGTTCTGGAATGACAACTGCGCTTCGGAAAACGCAGCATTGGAAGGCCTTCCACAAGGTGGACAGATCGACCTAGTGAGAGTCGCAGGAACGCAACGGAATCGAGACGCACAGCCCCCCTAGCCAAGTTACAACCGTTTCGTTTCTCTTTTCATCGATCGCCTCGAGTAGGCCACGCCTCCGATTTCTTTATTCTGACGTCATCTCAACGCTCAGTCACGTGGTCAGAACAAAAGAATAGGAGGCGACCCGACTCGAGGCGATCAACGAAAAGAGAAGCGAAACGAAACGGTTGTAACTTGGCTAGGGGGGCAGAACCGTTCGTTCTGGCGACAGGGGAGGGAGGCCTAAATCCAACAGTGGCCGTCCTTCTGGTGAAATGATGATGATGATGATGATGATGATGGTGAAATGTATTGCAGCTTGCTAGCTTGAAAGGAGCAAAGTCGTTTTCCTACGGCAGTAAGTAAACGGTGACTAGAAAGGAAAAGCTTTTTTTATTCCGAATGTATTTGTATTGTAATTCTTATTTCGGGGAATGTAAAGCTCTTTTTGCTGCAATTACGTAATTAGACAAATGTATTGATTAGCACAGTGTAGCTGAGTGATTGGGATCGGTATTTCGTAATGGCGGCCTTATTTCTGTTGCTGTTTGTAACATAATAGTATTGGTATAGGTGATTTTGCCTTTAACATTTTATTTATAGAAATATTTTACTTTTAGTGGCTTTTGTTTGACATTAATTTATTATTTTGATTTATTTTATTATTTAGGCAAGATTATTATGGAAAATAATATTCAAATCTGAACGCTGGTATGCATGCATATTATAGGTATGCACAGGTATGATATTAATTATTACTGTATGAGATAAAAGAAAAACATACAAAAGAAAAAAAAATCTCACGCAGAATTATAAAAATAAAAATAGAATCTGAAAAACTCTTCTTCTGGAGCAGTGGTGGCCGAGTAGTAACGGCCCCAACTTATGAGTTGTAGATCGCGGGCTCAAACCCAGCCAGACGCATTACTTGTGTAATGTATTTCGTCACCACTGCTCTCAAAACGGTGAAGGAAAACATCGTAAGGAAACCGGCATGTCCTAGAGCCAAAAATTCGAAGACATGTGACATTCACCAACCCGCACTGGGCCTACGTGGTGGATTACGGCCCATTACCTCTCCTAGGGGGGAGGCCTGAGTCCCAGCAGTGGGAACATTAAAAGGCTGATTATGATATGCTATTAAGCTTCTACAGAAAAGTATCATAGTGTTTGCCACTAAAATTTAAGTAGAATTTAAAATTTTGTTGTCTCTGAACTGCCTTATACCCAGAACTGCGTCATACCTACATGCAAAAATAAAAAAATAAACCTCTTTATAATTTTTATCGTACATCAAAAAAAAGAACTCTTCATACATTCCACAACTCAGTCGTTTCACACACACATCAGACCAGTAGTCATTAAGCCACTACCCGCCTTTTAGACAGAAAGCTTTCAGATCTTTCTCTTAAGCAAAAAACGAGAAACATTCTTGAGAAAAGAAGAAATATTGATGAAAAAAACGGTACTATGTAGGTACAACGTTGGATAATGTAACTCGGTGCAAAGTTGTTGATAGGAGAGAGCATACGAATAGGTACCTATGTTGGTTAAATCCTGGCTGCCTTTCAAGGATGGGTATTAAGGGGAAGTGGGAGAACCCAGCTTAGCTGGTATGAAGGAAAATGTAATGGGAGCCAAGTGGTGCTTGCATATTTTCTCGTGTGTTTACTTTTTAATAGAAAACCATATCGCCAGTGTTACTTTAGGAAATTTCAAACAATGTTGATACGTAAAATAATTTTCTGTTTCAAATTCTGCTACAAAAAGTAAGTATAAAAACCGGGCAAGTGCGAGTCGGACTCGCGCACTGAGAGTTCTGTACTATGTAAACAGTTTAATTCCCGAATTGAGTTATGAAGATTTTTCCGATCAAAAGATAAGTTTTTTTTCTGACGTAACTACAAATTTACAGTTTCCCGATTTTTTCCTATACTTGTGCTATAAGACCTTGAGACCATGCCAAATTTCAGGATTATAGGTTAACGGGAAGTACCCAAGAATTTTGATTCCCTTGAGAGTGTCGAAATACGCGTTTTTTGTGACATAAAAGGCCCTATCTTTTTTTTCGTTAACTCAGAAGTTTTTTTTTTTTTCACAGCTCTAAGAGACTGCAGACCTGATTAGAGGGTATAATTTCAACTCGATACTTCTACACGATCCCGAGAAAAAGGGTTTTGACAGACAAACAGACGGACCACAAAGTGATCCTATAAGGCTTCCGTTTTTTCCTTTTGAGGTACGGAACCCTAAAAATTAATCAACATTGATTTTTTTTAAATCAATTTTGATAGAAGCTGCTTGATTATAAAAAAAATACCTAAAATACCTAATCACCCTTCACGCAAGCAGTGATACGATTTTCTAGTATTCACACCACCCACTACTTCCACCAATCTAACAATCACGTTAGCAAGAATTATGAGCACAGATCGTTATATTGTCTTAATTATCGGATCGCGTGCACGTAAGCAAACGTTTATAATTTCCTTCGCACCTCTATTCGACGGCAAACCAAAAAAATTAGCAATTAATTTATTTACAAAAATACCATAATTATATAATTGGTACCTAATAAATTTTCATGATGAATGATATTTATTTTGCAATAGGTTTAAAAAAAAAAAGAGTAAGTGCGTCAATTTTTTCGTCAAATTAAACTAGATGAAGCCGGTATTTCCTAGCTACCTTGACAAGAAAGAAAGAAGTAGAGCAGTGGTGGCCGAGTGGCAACGGCCCCGACTTACGAGTTGTAGGTCGCGGGTTCAAACCCAGCCAGGCGCATTACTTTGTGTAATTTATTTCATCACCACCGCTCTCAAAACGGTGAAGGAAAACATCGTGAGGAAACCGGCATGTCCTAGAACCAAAAATTCGAAGCCATGTGACATTCACCAATCCGCACTGGGCCCGCGTGGTGGATTAAGGCCCATTCCCTCTCCTAGAGAGAGGAGGCCTGAGTCCCAGCAGTGGGAACATTAAAAGGCTGATTATGCTTATGCTTATGCTTGACAAGAAACATCGAAACAAATTAAGGGGTCAGTCTCACGTACGACGTGTGTACAACTTGAGTGACCTTGAAAAAAGCTTAGTTATCGTTTTGTACACACAGGTGTACGAAATTTATTGGGCCGAAAATTTTGGTCTCTATATCTTCGTTTTTCCTCCTCCTAGAAAAATCCAGAAAAAGTTTGTTTTTATTTCTTTTTTTTTTGGTGATTTTACGTAAAACGCGTAATTACGTAATAATAATACCTTCATACGTGCGAAGAGTTAAAGTCTACTACAGCAAACATGTGATGGTCAAATCATATGAGCACCATGCAGATTAGTGTCTGAGATGATCTTTTTGAGAAAAGAACCACAGAGTTTTGAGTGGACCTATCCAGTCAGTGCAAGCATTTCTCAGTAGTCGTAAAGCTCAACTCAGGACTGCTAAGGAGTTCAACGAGTTGACGAACAATACTAATATCAAGGATAGGACATTTGGGTAAGCCATGAACATCATAATATAGAACATTGCAAACATAAAAACTTTTTACAAAAAAAATACAACCGACTTAAAAGTAAAAAAAAACACTGAAAAGTGCAAAATAACTTTAATATCGGAAGTCGGTGTTTCTATAATAGTTTTGTCTCTTCGTTATTTAACACCGACTTCCGAAATTAAAGTTATTTTGCACTTTTCAGTGTTTTTTTTTACTTTGAAGTCGGTTGTATTTTTTTTTGTAAAAAGTTTTTATTTTACACTTTTTAGTTATGGTACCACCACTAAAAAGTACCCCTCAGCCAAACTTAAATACCTTATAGCCAGAGTGCATCTCATGACAATTCTAATACTTAATCCCAAACACGGTTAGATTACATTAATTTATTACAGAGTTCCGGTGCCTAACTTCAGGCTTCATCATCAGATCAGTTCGATATATTCCCCCTCTACTTTCAGTCAGTCATCGACTACACGTATAAACAAAGCAATTTTACTTGTTACGACGGCGACGGTTCTGCTGTGATCCTATGAGGAGTTCTGTTCCATATCTTCGAAGTTCATGATCAGATCATAACAATATTTCTATGGGACCAATTCGGAAGCATAACCTTTCAATAAAAAAAAAATTTTTCAAAATCGGTCCACAATTGACCGAGAAATCGGTGAACATATATATATATAAAAAAAAAAACATACATACAACCGAACATATAACCTCCTCCTTTTTGAAGTCGGTTAAAAATGAGTACAATAAATGAATTGAAAGTTATTACTACACAGTACACAGGATTGTGATAAAATTTAATGTCAATGATAATTTTCGGATGGTCATTTTTAATTAAAGGGGCGTACCGTAATTTGTGTGGCGCGGATTATAATTTGTGTCAACAATATTCGTAATTTCTGTGTTAGGACAAGCCTGGGGTCAATTTACCGAACGCTTAATATCGAATATCGTGTAATTTTCACCGATACAGTAATTGGAATAATATTTTATCTGGAGCTTTTATCAGAATCTCTTATCTGCTACGTTTTATTTTAAGTCTCTTTTTTTTTGGTTGAATGTGGGACAGGATAATGATACTTTTTTTCGAGAATAAAGTAACACAGGAGTCAGCCACATGCAGATTGACTTCGGGGCAAGTCTCCACAATGTGGGTGTCTGAGAATAGATGACGTTGCCTCAGCCAATGTGGCAAGAGGTGGCGAGAAGACCTAGACGCCTATCGCAACGGCTGGTTAGAGGTGGCTCGAGAAAAGAATACTTAGGAAAAGTTGAGGGAGGCCTTTTTCCAGCAGTATTTTAAGACT
Source organism: Mythimna impura (assembly GCA_905147345.3). Lineage (NCBI taxonomy): Eukaryota > Metazoa > Arthropoda > Insecta > Lepidoptera > Noctuidae > Mythimna > Mythimna impura. The sequence continues at coordinate 10,476,569 of LR990357.1, read as the reverse complement.
GTGTATTTCTCTATTTACCTTTAAAAGAATAAAACTGGGCAAGTGCGAGTCGGACTCGCGCCCTAAGGGTTCCGTATAAACTTACTTATGTAAACAGTTCAATTCCCGAATGGAGTTTTGAAGATTTTTCCGAATCGCAATTTTTTTTTTTTTGTTTTTACGTAACGACAAATTTACAGTTTTAAGACTTATTCCTATACCTGTGCTATAAGAACTTGCTTCATGCAAAATTTCAGATTTTCTGGGTCAACGAGAAGTACCCTATGAACTTTGATTTCCTCCAGAGTGTCGAAATATATGTTTTTTGAGACATAAACGGCCGTATCATATTTTCGTTAACTTAAAAAATTGATTTTTTCACAGCTTCAAGAGACCGCAGATTTGAGTATATGGTTTTAATTTCAACTCGATACCTCCACGCGTTCTGGAGATAAAAGGTCTTGACAGACAGACGGACGGACAACAAAGTGATCTTATAAGGGTTCCGGTTTTTCTTTTTGCGGTACGGAACCCTAAAAAAACCGCGTTGGGAATATTTTGATTGTACGTTGAACTGAGGAGTAGAATTATCTGTCGGAGTTTTATGTTTCCTGGTAGTTATAACTTGGGAACTTTAAGGCAAGAGTGAGCAGTCGTTGATGGCACTTAGTGTTCTATGCGCGCTTCAATGAGATAGGGGCCCAGCAGGGTTCGCTTCTGAAAGGACAACCCGGGGTCCTGGAACGCAAGCCAATGAAGGAACATAGGAGTTGGTTTTAGTTAGTAAAACTCTGACACGCCCTTTCGCACCGCCCGCGAGAGATTTTATTGGATGATTTCCAACCTTAAAAAAAGTCAAGAGTAAGTAGGTAACTTTTAAACAAGCAAGCTTCAACGTCGACCACATCGTAGCTTACCATGAGGTGATATAGTGGCCAAACGCCTATTGATGATAAACAAGAAAAAACTTTTTCAATACACTTATTCGAAAACCCGCTCTTATCCCACCGCTTTTAAGCACACAATAGATTGTTTTCCGCACTAGTGCAGAAAAATGCGCGTGCTCTCCCCCGTTTTTCGCACTTTTAGGCTGGGCGCGTGTCGACCCCCAGGAGTCGCCGGTCAACCCCCGTTTATTCATTTCTTCGTAAGTGTATTGAAAAAAATCGTTTGATACATGTTTTTTTTTTTTAGGTGGGAAAATCATCTTATGACAAATCTCGCTCTTGGGCGGAGCGTAAAATAGTGTCAGACTGACTAAAAACCCACTCCTGTTCCTTCTTTGCCTTCGTCCCAGGGCCCCGGGTTTCACTTTCACACTACCCGTGGCCCCAGTAGGCTTCGACCCTGTTGGGCCCCTACGATTTGCTGACATCTCCCTGAGGCGCGCGTGGAACAATACGCGCCGTCGACGACTTGGGCTCGGTCCGGACGGTTACCGGACGATCGGACGGCGACATGTGCAAATTTGTCACTGCAGCCTTCGGCTCCATAACACACTCGCCTACAACTCGCGGTCGCAATGACAAACTTTCTGCACTTGTATCGAAATGTACTATAACGACCGACGATAGTGATTTTCATCCCTATAACTCCATCACTACCACACTGTTTAATAAATTGAATTGTTTACAATTTCAAAAAGGAAATCTGGATTCTTTCATCCAAAAACTTATACTTATACTATACAAACACAATAACACTAAAACAACAAATGATAACAAGTACAAAATTTTCAAAGGCTTCGTGCAATTTACTTTGCTCTATTACTCGTACCGAAAACGTTTACGTATAAAAGCAAAATTATTTTTAAATCCACCCAAATCCTATTTGCATGATTATAAACGATACACTATCGAGCTTCGCCTTAAGAGGTGCTCCCTAAAAAGTATATACGATACGAAAGCGGATTGTTTCAATATCGACTCCTATCTATTCGTATGAATTATTTATACGTATCGTTGCGACTGTACCTTACTATCCTCGAACCGAGTGCTCCAGGGCGTGACTTGACTCTCCTACATTCTGGCTCTTTCAAAATCTATTGAACTGGATACAAACCCAGACCCCTGACGGACAATACCAATATACCCGCTGTTTTATCAGCTAAACCTTGGTATAATATATACACTTATACATCTCATTTCGATACAATTTGTATGAGTTTTGAGTTGTATCAGCTTTTCACTCCGGGCGGGATAGGGGATAAAATGTTTGTTGCTCAACTCCTATTTGGGTTCTTGAAAAATGGAAGCGTTTTTGCATTTTAGGTGAAGATGCTTCAAGGAGTGCTCGCATCAGAGGAAATTTATATAAATCAAGGAAAACGTGCCCTTTAGGAAAATAGGTTGAGCAATACATACATAATTTAAGTATGCGTATGTAGAATGCGCCAGAATATAACCCAGTTATTTTGAGAGCAGTAAAATGCTTGTGCAAAACGAACCCGTATCAAACTATAAAATTATATGGGAAGTGTTATGCCTTAAAAGCACATAAACGAATCCATGCGAACATCTAAGCGAACAACAACAATTTTTAGTTTATTTGAATAGATATTACGCGCATTTCTGCTGGATCAATGTAATGGAGTTGCGTAATGTGTATTTAGCATTTATATTACCATTACGCATTAATGGAATCAAAGCTTACTTCAATCATATAAAATGTTTCATAAAACAATATTCTCAGTAGGTATTTTATAGATAAACAAAAGCCTCATCGTACAATCATTGAAATATCAGTTTATTTTCCAAATATAAAAAATCTAATTACAATTTCGGATTCGCAAAATACAATCCAATTTTTCGTTCAAAATTGTACATACACCTCAAATCTCAGATTAAACAAAAATAAAATCAAATTATGCCATCGTCAATACGTGTTCTGGTACAAAATTTTAAAACTCTTGTGTTTTATGTTAATTAACGTTTGTTTTTATTTGAAAACGTTCCACCATTTTGCGGGTGTCGGGTAAAATTTAACTTTTTAAATGTGATCACGGTCGAGGAAGGGGTTTCGCTTGCGCTATCTTCTGTACAATCTATGAAATTGGTCGACCTACGTTCACGCGGGCCCACGGTCGCATAACGGGATCGTGAATGTTTTGTGAGTACAAGAGGTATTTTAATGAATTTTGTGTGGTCGTAATTAGGTGACGTCTGTGCCAAAAGGCTTGTTCAAGTGATTTTGTGGGAAATTGAGTTTGCTGAATTGAGAGCCCTGTTACGGATGTACGAGAGGGTTAATAACCTCTTCAGGATCAGAAGTTCTCGGAAATCTATTTTCAAGGATTTAGGATTTTATTCCTCCGACAACAGACTCGACTCAATGCATTGCATGCATTATATATCATCATCATCATCATCATTTCAGCCGAAAGACGTCCACTGCTGGACATAGGCCTCCCCCAAGTGTCGCCACAATGAACGGTCCTGTGCGTCTCGCATCCATCGGACTCCCGCAACCGTTACCAAGTCATCGGTCCACCTTGTAGGAGGCCTTCCAACGCTACGTCTTCCGGTACGCGGTCGCCATTCCAGAACCTTTCGGCCCCTATGGCCATCTGTTCTGCGAGCAATGTGCCCTGCCCATTGCCACTTTATTTTGGCGATTCATCAATTCAATTCTATTATTTTTTTCTGTTCATAGCTAGCTTGTACCAGCGGTTTCGCCACTATGAAAGCATTTCATTATCCCAATGGAACATACTCCCAAAGTAAAAAGTATCATAAATCCTGGTCATTAGGTCTACCCGTGTACCAATTTTTTGTCCAATCCGTTCAGCCGTTTGAGCGTAAAGGATTAATAAGCATATAAGCTCTCACACATACATACATACAAACTTTCATTTCTATTATAATATTATTGTGATATACGAGTTTTTTCCTGATTTGTGCTCACAACTTTACACCACAAAAAAATTGACGGCTGTTTTTAAATCCCACAGTTAAGAGCGGCCAACTAATTAATTTAATTCTAATAATATTGACATTAGCAACTTTATTTTATATGCCTTTTGGTGGAACGTGGGATAGATCAAACATTTTATGATCTTATTATTTTGTACCATTTGTTAACAAAATGAATAAAATAACAAATTCAGTATAAATCTGAAACATTCGCTGGTTCCACAGAGAGCCTGAGGAGTCATTTGATAATTATTTATTTATTTCACAAGTATTTCTTAACAAACTGTTACCAAGTCATCGGTCCACCTTGTAGGAGGCCTTCCAACGCTACGTCTTCCGGTACGCGGTCGCCATTCCAGAACCTTTCGGCCCCTACGGCCATCTGTTCTGCGAGCAATGTGCCCTGCCCATTGCCACTTTATTTTGGCGATTCATCAATTCAATTCTATTATTTTTTTCTGTTCATAGCTAGCTTGTACCAGCGGTTTCGCCACTATGAAAGCATTTCATTATCCCAATGGAACATACTCCCAAAGTAAAAAGTATCATAAATCCTGGTCATTAGGTCTACCCGTGTACCAATTTTTTGTCCAATCCGTTCAGCCGTTTGAGCGTAAAGGATTAATAAGCATACAAGCTCTCACACATACATACATACAAACTTTCATTTCTATTATAATATTATTGTGATATACGAGTTTTTTCCTGATTTGTGCTCACAACTTTACACCACAAAAAAATTGATGGCTGTTTTTAAATCCCACAGTTAAGAGCGGCCAACTAATTAATTTAATTCTAATAATATTGACATTAGCAACTTTATTTTATATGCCTTTTGGTGGAACGTGGGATAGATCAAACATTTTATGATCTTATTATTTTGTACCATTTGTTAACAAAATGAATAAAATAACAAATTCAGTATAAATCTGAAACATTCGCTGGTTCCACAGAGAGCCTGAGGAGTCATTTGATAATTATTTATTTATTTCACAAGTATTTCTTAACAAATAGTGATTGCGGAGGCTGCAATCACTATTTGTTTGTATTTAAGTAAAATAAAGCCCGTGACTCTAAAGGTATCGCATTTCTACGGCAGGATTGTAACGCATTCTATCTAATAACATTTCCGCTACTCTGTGGTTTACAACCTTGCTGCCATACATTTTTGCACAAAACAACCGATCCTAAGCACGGAAAAAGAAAAATTGTGAAAACGGAATGTTGTTTTGAAAAAATCTGGGGAATGCTCTGACATGTTTTTGTTAGAGGATTTTGAGGGCTTACTCGTAAATGACTGCGCATCCGTCACTCCCTCTCCCTCTGTTTTATATCCTCTCTTTGTGTTTGCAGCTCTTTGTTTTTGTTATTCGTTAACCTTGGGAAAACATAATCATTTGACGCGGTTTGGTAAATGAACAAAACAGAATGTGTGATATTTTTTCCTTTGAGGCTGACAATTTGGCTTCAGGTAAAAACCTACAATCGAATGTAATTTTATACTGTACTATTGGAATATGTAGACGATATCATTGTTGTTTCAATATCACAACGATAGATCATAAACCCTAAAGCGATCGCAGGTAAAAATAAATGCACATATTACACAAACCTCATCATGTTAACCTAAATTTAGACTAAAAACTTCCTTTCAGAATTTAACCTTATACAAAGCAAGGCGACTTTTTATTATAAAAAAAAAACTTTATAAACAGAAACATTAAATTTTTCCGCGTCAACATTCGTGAAATAAACCTTTTATCAAAATAAATGGAAAACTGAGATAATTGGAAAAGTTTTTAGATAACTCGCAGTGCAACGCAAATTGTCAGAAATGCGAGTTCATAATGGAAATAGAGATGGCGCTGTTGAGTTTTGTGAACTAAATAATAATGATATGGAGTTTCTGTATTGTATTGTGGCGCTAATTAGCATAATTTTCAGGGGAAAGACTGCGTGTCGTGGTTGGCTCGTTATAATTTTATATAATAATTAATTTTTCTCAGCGACTGTTTTCATTGCAAATGAAACGACGGAACAATATAGTATATTAAAACTTGGAACTCACTATTAGGATTGTTCATCATCTTATTTTTTGCAGGAAACTTAAATGTGGTTTCGCAAAGAACAGTCAATACTTTTCATTAATAACACCAAATATTAATGACTAGCACTTTGCCAGTGATTTCATTCGCGAAAAAGATTTAAAACTAACTTTAACACCTCTTAATCCGTATTTTGAGGGGAGTTTTGAAAAACTAATAATGATAGTCTTTAATATACATTTTGATTAGAATTTATGCCAAGTTCCAAGTTTATAAACCCAAGAAATTTCGAAAAACGAATTTACTTTTGTTACTGTTTATGCTAAGTTTCAGGAATATGGGCCCAAGGAAAAAAAATTGCATACATACGAATTTCCCCCTTTTCACCCCCTTTATCAGTTGAATTTCAAAAAACCCTTCTTACTTTTATGACGTGCTCGCGTATGTCATAAAAGGAAGCTTTGTGCAAAATTTCACGTTCCTAGATCCAGTAGTTTCGGCTGTGCCAGTCAGTCAGTACATGTCAGTCAGTCAGTTTCTCTTTTTGTATATATAGATTAATCTATCAAGTCTGTCATTCTAAAAATTTAATAACCATTGGTCACAATTACTCTCTGGCAATATCCTTATTTGATGTAAGTAGTTTTAATCTTTCCTTCTAAGGAAAATTTGCTTGCGATTGTAGTATTGTAAATAGCTTCAATACTCACGGCACGATGTGTAACAAACGACGTCCGTCCTTGCAGCCTGGCGCTCACTTTAGCTGGAGTATCCTCATCTTCTCTCCTTGGATTAAACCACCCCACCGCAGCACCAACCACGAGAACAGCTCCAAGAATCATCAGAGCTAAGAATCCACCAATAGCAGCCTTTGTCGTCTGCGATATAACCATCGCCATTTTGTTTTTGGCACTTATCACCTCATGCTCGGATTGGTACGTGATCACTTCACTAAGTTCGTGGTTTATGTGTTCTGCTTGTTAGTTTACGTTTCATCGTATTTTAGGCGATAATGGTGCTCATCTGGAATAAGAGAGAATATATAATTAAACCATCATTTTATATTATTGTTCGATATACTCAAATTATCATTTTTAAATTCGACAAGAATGCGAATGCAAAAAATCAGAAAAAAATTAAATATCGGCTAACAAAAACATTTTCTATGAAACCGAATTATTATTTTTTTCATTTTTGCTATGTCAACAGCAGTTCACCAGTTAACCGTGACTTAAAATTATACGTGCTTCAATCCTTATAAAATTATAATTCAAATTCTTGAATCCTTTATTATACACCAAAAACAACAACAAACACAACTTAATTGTGCTTTGGTGTATGTTTTGTGTACAGAGGTAATTATGGAGATCATGTAATATGCGAGCTTAACGTTGAATGTTAAAGTTGAATTTCTTCTTCTGCAAACCAGATCTTAATTGAGGGTAGAATCTAGTGTGCAATTAAAAATTACACAAAGACATAATACAAATAAAATAATACGTAAATATACCTGCGTACACAAATACAAATTTATGTATATTATAAAGGTGTATTGATGTTATTGTAAAAGAAAATACTCTTCAATTTTCTTGTTGAAGACATTCATAGAAAGGTTGCGTAGGAAGTGTGGAAAAGAGTTCAAGAGTCGCACTGTAGTAATCTCCATCTTATCGGCTGGTATTGTGACGCAGAGTACTAAGAACAAGAGTAGTGGCAGTACGACAATATCCCTCTGGGCGAAATACTTAAAATGTTAACAAAGGCATTAAGAAAAACTAGGATTGTAACAAGATAGTGTAGAAAAGAGACAGAATATGGATATCATACTGACGTCAAATTGACAGCCACTTTAATCAGATTCGAAACTCTAACACATGTCCATATTGATAAAGTTTCCAACTGTATTAAATGATTTTAAAGGCTAATGAACCGTAGGTATACAATATCTATCACAAAGACACTTGCCTAAATACAATCAGTCAAAATATTCTTCATGAATATGTCATCAAATGTTTAGAAAGCACCTTTTTATTCAACAAGAAATTTTATCGTTGCAGTAAAGTAACATTGATTGTCAATCCTCTCCGCGTATGGTACTAAAACAACTTTTATATGATCAATCAATACAGTTACTGCAGAATTTTAGCCATAACGAAAAACTTGACGAGGCAGCCGAAAACACTGCAGAGTAACCCTACCAACCTATACTTAATACATTCATGTACAAAGAAAATCTAATAAATCGTAACACTACACAACCGATATTAATCGCAACCAATACAATGCCTGTTATAAATTGCTTTATGCAAATTGTGACTGAACATAATATTCAATGTACCTGTTGTCAATACAAAGGCACGGGATCGGAAGGGAGGGGACAGTCTGACGTTGTATTGTATGCAAGGAGCTCGATAACCTAGATACTGAGGTAAATAGCGTAAATAGTTCCAACGTAACAAAGAAACGTTGCTGGTAATTGTGTGTTTATATAATACAAATGATATGGGTCATTGTTGGGTTCGGCTGGCACCTAATCGTGTGTAAAGGTGTTGGAATTTCGTGAAAAGATATTCTCGTGTCGAAGTTGGTAACTCTGTAAATAGAATGCGTGACTTAGTACGGATTATTGGCAAGTTTTTTAGATGTGTGATAGGCATTTTTTTATGAATATATATATGAGAGAGCAAGTTTCAGAAATAGCTTGGAAAACCAATGTGGTGAAGGTAGTGAAAATGGGGTAGTGGAAGTGTGGTGTGGTGAAGCACGGATATAAATGATTCTATGCTCCATGTTTAACAGACGATCTAGTTTCATCATCATTCCGTCCTTATTCAAATGTGTCTTCTTCTTCTGTATATTTCTATCTGCAGCCATCATCTTTGTTTTTACGTCCTTGTTAGTAACCATCATTCATAATATCTATCCATCGTTTGTTTTTTCTTTCTCTATTCTTGCCAACATACTTAAAATTATTGTCATGACCCTCATTTCTTGGCATTACGGCAATTACTATAGATATTAAAACAACTTCAACTTTCTTTAAGTAAAGAGTGAATAGGTTACTTCTAGGTGAGTATGCTCCATCGTCGACCGCATTGTCGCTTTCCATCAAGTGAGATAGCGGTCAAGTGCGAATCTATCAACAATAAAAAATAAACTTTTGCAGTCGAAATATGATACTTTACAAGTTTCTGTGCATTCAAAACTGGATAGAGACTTAGGTAACTATCAAAATTTTTAAACATCTAATAATTCCATATCTCCATGACACCGAGTTACTGAATAAAACAGAATCGTAAAGTGTAAAGCACGCTTGTCAACGCAAGTAGTAAAAGTCAACCGCGATATTATTGTGTTGTTCGCGAGCGATGGCCTAGAAACCTGTTACCTGTGATCTTTTCCAACACGTTAGTGCCGCAATACCGGGGGAATATCACGGGAAATGTGGAGTTACTTTGTATTTTTAAGCTTTTAGCTGTACGTAAGATTGAAAGGCGCGATCGCAAAAGGATCGTGTTTTCTATGACTTTCGAGGTTGCAAAGACGTATAACCTACTTTAGTTACATAAGGTATTTTTATTAAAAGATTACGAGCGCTATTTTTCTGTTTCAACTGTTATTTTCAGTTTCTGATATTCTATTTGCAGGAGTGTCCAACAAATTTTCGTCCGCAATATTTTTTTTTTAAATTTAAGTATGTTATCTTTCACAGTTTTCAATTTAATTCCTCTTCTTCTTTTATTAATGTGTTACTTGATAAAAATATTTTAATTTCTCTTGTCTTCTCTTCTTGTCATTAGACAAGGACAAAGAATTACTTGTTGATTTTAATAAATCTTATAGTACCACGTACTGATTTCACCCACACCGTTGACTATATGAATAACACCTCTAATAAACGTAGCCACCTACTGGTCTTAAACAATATTATAATAGAGCATGTATCATCGACACGACAAGAAGATAAACCAATCCATTAAATACCATGTATTAATACATTTTACTTTACTGTCTATGAATTATCATCATCATCTTCTTCCTGCTTTGATGTTACTTGGGGTCGGTACAACACGTTTTCTTCTTTTATTCTCTTCTTTACCGTCTTGTTAACATTCACTCTCTTATTCTTTGTCAACATCTTTCTGTCTTGTTATCTTTTTAGAGTTCCATACCCAAGGGGTAAAAAATGGGATCCTATTACTAAGACTCCGCTGTCCGTCCATCTGTCTGTCTGTCTGTCTGTCCGTCTATCACCAGGCTGTATCTCATAAACTATTTCAACTATCAACAATTTCAATATTTTTAGTATTTATTGTTATAGGAATAAATACTAAAAATAGAATAAAATAAATATGTAAGTGGTGCTCTCATAAAAAAATGTGTTTTTTTTGTCGTTTTTTGCTACGGACGGTACAGAACCTTTCATGCCGACTCACACTTGGTCGGTTTTGGTTTTCGTTTTCTGATCTACCGTCACTCTAACATTCACTCTTATCATCTTCATTACCATCATTATAAGGCTACTGCAATGTATTACTGTCTCTTCAAAAGCACTTCATTCATCACAATTATTGGCAACTCTCATCCAGTTACTACTATCCTTTCCGTTGTCGTGTTTTAATAAAAACAAATGTTTACTTACGCTTTGTGTAAGTTAACCAGCTAAAATAAATTTTATAGCCGCAGAAAACTCATTAAATCGTACAGAAATTTCTACGAAATGGCAATATAAATTATGTTTATACATGAAAATATAAATATATAGGAGTATATACAATTATGATCCTATAAACTCTTAAACGTTACTTAAATGAAACCAAAATTAATACGTCATGCACAGAAAACTTAATTATAATAACAAAATTTATTTATTTTTCCCCAGCAAAGACATCGTAAAACATATTTAAAAGATAAAAATATACTGGCAATTATTTACACTGTTTGCATAATTATTAATGTATGGCTGATTTTAATATTGCGTTGAATATTTTAATAAAGAGCGTGTTCTTAAAATTTTAATAGGCTAATTTCCAGGAAGAAATTTTGTACGAATCCGTGAATATTGTTTTTGTGACGAACTCAAGTTAGATTTGTGGTTCAGAAGTAGTTCATCGGTTCAATATTAATATTCCAAAAATAATAATCATTTCAATTTATTATTAAAAGCAAAATACAATTACAAAATATCTGAACTCGTCAAAGCATTAAACAAAAGTGAACTTCACATGTGTGTACTTTCGAGGAGGAGTGGCAGGCGGTCGCTTCCTTCTGCGAAGCAGTAATGCTAGCAAAGGAGGCTGCCGCATGCGTGATGCTATGGGCCTCGCTCCCCAGCCACCGGGATTCCAATCCCGATTTCCGGACGCCGAGCAATAGGTAGCTCGCCGTCCGACTGTCCGGTAACCGTCCGGACCGAGTACAAGCCGTCGACGGCGCGTAGTGTTCCACGCGCGCCTCAAGGAGATATCAGCAACCGTAGGGGCCCAGCAGGTTCGAAGCCTACTGGAGCCATGGGTGATGCGAAATAGATACCCGGGGCCCTGGAATAATGGCAAAGAAGGAACAGGAGTGTTTTTAGTCAGTAAAAGTCTGATACGCCCTCACGCCCCGTCCAAGAGCTGGGGATGTCATTAGATGATTTTACCACCCAAAAAAAAATTGTGTTCTTTTTTATGCACCGATCAATTATGTTATATCCTGTACTATGGAATCTCACTGAAATCAATTAGGAACAAGACTCCACTGCTATTAAGAATTTCAATATTTTTTATTCGTGGTGAGCCTCATCTTAACTATAATATTTTGCATCATGGTGGACAATGAATGAAATCTACAATAAAACGAGCGAGCTCACAAGAAACCGGTTATTTTTCGCATTGAAAGCTGATAGGCCAGGCATAATTATGTGTTAAATTCCAGATTGAAAAACTCAACCACATTGACTGACCTGGGAATCAAACTTAAGACCTCATGCTGAGCAGTATTGATTGCGACCACGAGACTGATAAGTAGAAAAACTGAGTTCGATGTAAAGTGCCAAGACGATAACATAACATACAAGTAGATATTAAAGCGGGTAACCGCTATGAAAGCATTAGGAGAGCGAAGCAGTGACATCATTGTGTCAGTTACACCTAGGGTTGCCAAACGTACTCTAAAAAAAAAAGAAAGTAAGAAAATATGTTTATTTGGCACACCATGATTCAATACCGAAAATCAAAAAATAACAAATAAAAATAATAAATAATTAAAATAATAATAATAACAAAATAAACAAAAAAATAATAATGATACCTAATAAAAATAAACAGAAATAATAATAATAATTAAATAAAAAAATAAAAAATAAAAATTAATAATAATTTAATAATAGTTTTTTTTTAATGATATTTTTTTCCATTTTCGATTGATTTTTTTTATTTTGATTTTTTGAAATAGAGTATTGTACTCTATATCATGTAGGTATACTCAATAATCTATAACACTAATAGAGGACGCTAAAATACTCTTTTTTACACAATGTTTACTATATTAGTGCTAGTCACACATATATATATATATATATATATATATATATATATGACTAGCACTATATATAATCGTAACTAAATAAAGTCAACTATTTTCATGAATGTGAAGTGGCGGCAAAAGAAGAACAGAGTTTAATTTAAAAAGTCAGCTTCTGATCTATGTAAACTTAGAGTTAGAATGTTTGGAGTCATACAATTCTTTTAAAAACAATAAAAAATTGACGGTGTTGCAAAAAGTACCAAAAAATTCGTTTTTAAAATTTTTAAATGAGTTATATTCTTTTTATCCGTACTCTTTATTTACCTATTTGCAGAATAAATATCATTTATCATTTATCATTATCATTTATCATTTACCTTTTTGAGATGAAATGTACTCTATTTCTCTTAATAAAAGTTGGCAACCCTAGTTACACCGTAACAATATAGCAATCCTGTTATAGCTGCTAGCGGCTTCCCCTGCGAGAAAGTAGAAAATTATCCCAAGGGAACATACTCCCGAAATACGAAGCATCCTGTGTTCTATTCCAGAACACGGCCTGTGTTCCTTTCATTTAAATCAGTTCACCAGTTTGAACGTGACGGAGTAACAAATATATACACACACACTCAAACTTTCACTTTTATAATATGAGTGTCATTTAAAACAACTGACATCATTTATAATTATCGTGTTTTTTATAAGCAAAGAAAAAAAGAGGTGCGACTTATAGAGCTACAATTATAGTAGACGACAAAAGTGGGTCTATCGCGATCACGGTTTTCTGAGAGTCAAAAGAACAGTGGCAAAATAATAGTTCACGGAATTATTAAGCGTCTAGAAAAGTTTTTAATGATGACTAAAAAATTTCGTAACTTTTGTCCAATTATGTTCAATATTGAAATCAAAATAAATTATAATAAAAGTTAATTTGATAAATTAATGTTCTACTTTCGTTACTTTCAATACCAATGGTGTAGCCACGTGTTCTTAAATTCGAAAACACAAAATGTCAACCTTTTTTTGTATTTACTTCTATTGAATTATATTTAAATTTATTATGAATCATAAGAAATGTAAAAAAAGTTCATATTTTTTCTGAACAGTATAGGAGTAATAATTATTAAAATTAATAAAATAAACCACAATAGCTCTTTAAATTTAATTCATTAACGCTCAGGCGGTAGCCGGCGCCCGGAAGCCATTGTCTTACTATTGTGTCTCTAATTACGCACGTCAAAAGGTTAAATCAAGTCTTGCAATAATGACAACAGAAATCGTTTATTCATAATTCGACGGATCTCAAAAACAAAATTATATATGAAAAATTATCGATTTACGGTATGAGGTTTTGAAGTACTGTGTAAATAATAAGATAGTGTTCGATGCAGCATGTTGAGAGCAGTGGTGGCCGAATGGTAACGGCCCCGACTTACGAGTTGTAGGTCGCGAGTTCAAACCCAGCCAGGCGCATTACTTTGTGTAATTTATTTCATCACCACTGCTCTCAAAACGGTGAAGGAAAACATCGTGAGGAAACCGGCATGTCCTAGAACCAAAAAATCGAAGACATGTGACATCCATCAACCCGCACTGGGCCCGCGTGGTGGATTACGGCCCATTCCCTCTCCTAGAGAGGAGGCCTGAGTCCCAACAGTGGGAACATTATAAGGCCGACTATGCTATACTATGCTATAGTTTTTAGTATGTACAATACGATTACGTAATAAAATATTTTTCGTTTTATTTTTCCATAAGATTTTGTTCTGGCGACCCATCGAATTGTCAATGACATTTATTTATTTATTATTAGGATCGTCAACATTACATGCACTGGGAATTTACACGATCAATTATAAAACTATATTCAAGTGCTGCAACACTTAGAGACAATCACAACATTAACACAAAACATTTGATTTTAAAACACATAAGATTAGTTAATTAGCATTGCGATGTCAAGGAGAACAATAGTAATAATTAGAATTAACATTATAGAAATAGACATGATATCTTGTTGTTCGTTCAAGAATTCATTTTTAAAATTTGCAGGTTTGTATTGACATAATAATTATAAAAAAAAAAAATTGAAGATATTACAGTCTAAATTTAGGGAGCTTAATTTAGACTGTAATATCTTCAATTCCAGACTTCATTTCTACGACAAAATCATTCAGGAATTTAATTTATACCTATATTTTTGTAAATTTTTAATCACTAAATGCTAAAAAAATATGCCAACAATTTTTTTTTCGAAAGCTCGTCTTTGTTCTTTAAAAGATTGATCTCGTGTCATTTGGAAAGAGCATGTCAGTTTACATTCAGGAATTACCGACAGTTAGCCATGCTTTCATAGATAAAAAGTCACTTGTCGAGCCAGAATTAGTATTATTATAGGTTATCTGCCATAAAAGCTCGCGGCGTCTTTACTGCGTGACGTCATCGTATCAGCCACAGCGTACTAACATAGTAATCCTTTTATAAATAGTAAGGCAATAGGAAGCCTTTATGTGTAAACACGTAACGCCAGATGCAAAGGCTCCCAAACTCCCAATGTTATACAATCTTGTCCATCATCTTATGATGCTATTTATAGTGATTCAAGAGTTATAACAATAAAATCTTCCCCGCTATCAACTAGAGCGATGAATGAAATCATCTTCTCACTACTTGATTAAAATCTATAATTAGGACGTCTTGCTTTCCTTTCGACAATTGACCAGACTTACACATTTTGCTCAAGGTTTTTTTTTTAAATTAAAGTGTTGTAGAGGATCATTTATTGTAATAGAGATCACTGCAGACCATGCTATGTTGCGCCACATGCCATGTTACGAATACTATTTCACGGTTGGCAAAGTGATGATTGGTTGTCGCTGCGATTTGATTGCCACACGGAACAAATATTGGTGTGACCTACAGTAAGTTTAGGTACATGCTTGTGAAAGCACCCACGATTCAGGAGTAATTCCTAGAATGGGGCAATGTTTTTTTTTTTTTTCAAAAAGATAAGAAGAAAAGATGTCACGTAAGAGTGTAATGACTTCATCGGTGGACGGCATTACCGTAATTGAATACTGGGCTAGCCCCTGCCTGGTTCTTGCCTGGACAATGAAATTAATTTTAAAAAAATCTACTAGTTTACCATCGCCTCGCTGAAAAGTAGATGCCAATAGTATAAACCATCGAAAACACCATATACCTAAAATAAAAGACAATAATTAATAACTTCCTTTCGATAAATTCCCCATTTTACCTAACTAAAACACACAAACATGGCAACACCAGCGTAAATTGGCAGCTTCACTCCGCTATAAATTTAATGTAAATATTATAGCAACATGCTTCAATTTCTGGACTGGCAACATTTCTACGACGCAAAGCCCAGGTGTAATTTGGAAGCGTGTTGTCGTTTACCGTCCGTGACAAAAATGAGTCTGGAGAGACTTAGCGTATGTACCTGGACCTTTACGTAAAGGTCATAAAGAGCTTTGTATATGACCTTTGGATGTGACAGGTAATTGGAACAGATAACTCTGCCTGAGCCTTGAGTTGTTTGTTTTTGCATGCGAATGGTTGATTGATGGTTGGATAATTATAATAAATTATAATTAGTGTTTACTCGAGTTACTTGTTCTCGATTGCTAGATATTTTCATGATTGGCGATTGGTTTTTATGTCAATTAATTTTCAGTCTTTGTAACACTAGATTAGCTTATATAGCTGTTTTGAAATCAAAATCATATAACCTCCTCCTTTTTGAAGTCGGTTATAAACCGCAGATATTGTTCAAGACTACGATAGGGATGACGAATTTATGGTACGCATGCCAATGGTGGCACGTGCCAATAAAATTGGGGCATAACAATAAAAAATACTTATCATCTAGATAATTTGCAACATTAGGAATCACACTGACTGTCATTTATGTAAAATATACATAGCGCTGTTGAAATAACTACTGCTTTACGAATTTTGGGATGCAAAAAAGTTAAATAAATAGTTAAGTGAAAAGCGTCTAGTTTTGTTTTATTTTTTTTTCAATAAATCACCAAAAATGTATTTGTAATAGCAGTCATCAATAAAGGTTCGCCATCCCTGGACTATGAATTACTTTTTTTTTTAGGTAACCAACAGCGATACACAAAGTATGTTACAGAGTAAGGACTTTACGGTAATCTATGGCTAATAACAGGATTCCCTTTGTAACTAGGATAAATATTTAACA
Organism: Mythimna impura; assembly: GCA_905147345.3. Classification (NCBI taxonomy): domain Eukaryota; kingdom Metazoa; phylum Arthropoda; class Insecta; order Lepidoptera; family Noctuidae; genus Mythimna; species Mythimna impura. The sequence continues at coordinate 10,459,896 of LR990357.1, read as the reverse complement.
TGTGAACGGACTAAAATAAAAAACGGTTAATAAAAACTTACGATACAATATTGCTTCAATTTAAATTTGGAATAAAAATTAGAAAAAGTAATTAACAAAATAAATTGAATTATGTGTTTTTAGTTTTAACGATTAGTCTTTTGAAAGTTGGTTTATTGTAGTTGAATATATCTACTTGAGAGTAATCTGTGTTATAAATTCGAACAACGCAAAACTAAATCAAGCTCATTGTAAAACTAATCCATGCCACGTCTGACCCTCGTGGGTCTCTCAAATTGCACGCTATCTTTGTTGAGAGTAAATATCAAACTGGCAGATATACTGTCTGATGCTCGGTTACTCATTAAGCAGTTACCAGCTACCATCATCCCTCCACCGAGCTTAAAGCCACCCTACCATACGTTTGCCGATTAGCGGTCGCGTACATTATTCAATGTCATTTTCTTCTCAGTTCATCCCTATTTTCTGCATCCAATCTACATAGACTAGCACTGTACAATACATTATCCGACGATAGCTACTATCTCATCACTTCTCTTTCAAAACTGAGTCGACTTAGGCCGTGTCCTGAGTGAACAAACGGATACTAAGGCGGATGCGGGCGCGAGTTGATATAGCGAGAAGCCCCTATTCTCGTGAGAGAGTAAAACAATAAACGATCGCTCAAGCCATATACGTTCTGATAGGTGGCTTGTTTAATAATAATAATAATAAATAATACTTAATAATATACCCCATCGCCGTATCTCTACGTTGACGTCGTGGTGGGGCTTGCGTGCTCCAATATACCCTAGGTCTGTATCGGTAAAGTTTGCTTTGCCGTAATATGCCTAGGGTGAGGGGCCAGACTAAGAGAGATACAATCCGCAGCGCAGTTTTGTGGCGAACTGTTGGGCATTAGCGACCCCACGGACCCGATCTCCCGGGATAATTCTTGTTCTTCATCTCCGGCTTGCCTTTATTGGCCGGCCGTAGTGAACACTGACGAGGAACTGAGCTCCCACCTCTCTCTTGCCTTTATTGGCTGGCTTGAGTGGAGATTCGCAAGAGCAAACGTGCTCGGGAGAAGGATGTATAATCCAGTAAGGTGCTGGTAGGGATCTTGACCGTACTTCCGGGATTGTCCTGATAGCCGTGGTATACCTCTCCACTCCTCAAGCACCTCAGGATATGTTGCCCTCTTGTTGCTACGTCACTTCGTGCTAGCGGCCGTTTTTGGGGGCCCATTTATTGAGTGTGCAAGTCACCCCCTGCCTTTTTTCGATGCATATTAATAACGTTGTTCAGGCAGGGGCCATAGTCTTGACATAGTTCCATGTTACCAGTCCACTTAAGATTCCAAAAACCATAGCCCTATTATCTTTGTTCTCCATATGTCGCAACAGTTTTTCAATAACCGGGGGTTGTCCTTGGGTGCACTAGCATAGCGCGTACAGGGATAATCGTCGGTTAGTATCATGTTCCATTATAATTATCTAAAGGGCCTCTGCGAGTTGGCTTCGGCTCCTTGTACGCCTCCCAAAGGTCCAGGACCTCAGGGTCCTGAGATAAATAAAAGAAATAAATAATAAAACATTTATTATCAGGCATCTTAGCCCATAGATTTATAGACCTTACACACTAACATATTATACAGAGTAAATACAATTTATCGTTAGCAAATAAGACTTGGGACTATGTTAGTAACACTTCACATTGCACTATGTTCACTTCGTGCTGTTCTGTGGCACCTGTCCGCGGAAGCGACGGAACACCAAAATTCTTCCTTCAGCATGAGGGGCAGGAAAGTGTTCGGGACTCGCACCACGAACGCCTTGAAATTGACGTTAATGAGCCACTTGGCGAGAAACGAAAGTTCTGTAATGTTCGAAACCGGCCGGTCAGGTACACGGTAGGTTACAAACATTTTAGAACATTTGTAATTGCATTCTCTACTGGCAAAGTCTCTCCCTGGGTTATAGGTGTCGCCACATGTCTCTTTAAGCGCCTGTCATAGTCACTACAGTATCGATGCAAACGGCGTTTTCATAATTACACTTCTCGCCCGCCTCAGCAACCGCTCAAGCTCCTCACCCTGGTCTGTCACAATCAGCATTCCCCCACGGAAGCGACCACCCGCAGGCTTATTACATAATGCGCAACTGCTACTAATTGCGTAACAGTTTGTCAAAGCGACCGTTCGCACGGTACATTGTAATTACGTAGCGAGCAACATCGCACTTTGCATTTCAATTATGTTCTAACATTATGCTCTGAACATGTGAACGATTATCATTTTTGCACGTTGATATTGATAGCTGTTGCGGTAGTTTGAGTAGTGTGAGTGATTTTGATTGCTTGTGTTGGTTGAACGGTTGCAAATGTGATTGCGTACTGGTCGTAAGTCAAGCTACCGATGATGCGTTCTGGTCTAATCCTAAGTGGTTCAAGGTCAATCCCTAGTGGTGTAGTAAGACTTTCGTAATCTTTGGCTGTCTGTAATAGTGTGTACGATGAGGTAAGTATGGTCTTATTGTGACCAAAAGCTATTAAATTTATAAAAGAAAGAAAAAGATAATTATTGTTTAATCTTTAGAAAATAAAGATTGTTGTGCAGAAATCCTGAAGAATGTCATTGGTTATATTCTAAGAATATTGTAAATAAATTAAAGTTAAGGAATAAAGAAATTAAGTCGTTCGAGATAATGCCTAAAAATGATTATATGGCCCGATTAGTCACCATCTCACTAAGCTGTCTTTGAATTGAAATAAAGTTATTACTAACAAGATGAAATTGCTATATTATGGTGAATGTTGAAATATATAACTAATATATTGCTCTTCTATTGGCTTTTTAAACTTTTCGCCTTTAATATAATTGTTAATAATTAATTTTAGTATTTCTGAGAACTTACCGTATTATTAAAATAAAAAACCCGCAGTTCTCTAGAATAAGTGTAACTTACAACTTTGTTAACATGTTTTTTTACCTGATTAGGTACAGTTTTTTTTTTTCATAGAAAAGTACAGTCAAACGAACGTATAGGCTACTAGACTATTAGACTTTCACACTTTGCTAGGACAGCTAAAAGTGATTTTTTTATAACTGTTACATTTTTTTTTTGAGAGGCATTCCTAACCTACGTGTTTTTCTTTGTAGTCTCATTTAAAAAGGCAGTAATTTATGCCCTATATCTTATAGTAAGTATCTTTTTTTGGTGGGAAAATCATCTTATGACAAATCCCGCTCTTCGGCGGAGCGGGAGATAGTGTCAGACTTTTACTGACTAAAAACCCACTCCTGTTCCTTCTTTGCCTTCGTCCCAGGGCCCCGGGTTTCAATAGTAACTACCTACGTATATCCAATTAAAACTTACTATCAGGCGAACACTCTTAAAATAAAACCTGAATATACAATAAAAAAAGAAGAAACGGATATAAAAGAAACTCACAATAGCACTCACAAAAGAAACATGAAAAACTTCAATTAAAAAAACTGACTGGGTTCCCTTCGATACTCTTGAACCGTCTAGAGATAAGGGGCTGGGGTGTAACTCTGTATCTGACACTTTACTCTGACACTTAAACTGACACTTAGAGCTCCAGACACATTATACACCCCGAAGTGTCGCTTTGAAATTGAATGTTTTAGTTACGGTTTTTATTTTGTGTTAGCATAATTATTCTTTCATATGGCACGTGGTGAAAATAATGACCAGGGGCATTATGATTAGGTACTCATAATCTTAACCTGATTGTGACGTGTTCGTACTTAGATGAATGGAAGAAAATCTTGTCTGTATATCTGGAGTATTGTAAGATGAGTGTTTCACTGCCGTGTGCTCTATTTCGATTATTTTGCTCATATTTTATGTCAAAACACTGTCGCAGAATATTTGACCGAAACCTGATTACTGAAAAAGGTCTTGACTTATAAGACATTTAAAAAAGTTATTTGTTAGAATGTTTTATCTAGCATTTTACACTCCCACAAATCACATACTTACTACATCATCAGAATTTATTCAACAAGGTTGAAGGTACGACCTCACTCGATTTTACACAGATACATTAGTGAAATAAATATTTACATGCATGCGTACATAAAAATGTTCAATAAATCAAATTCCTGTGCAATATTTCAGTGAAAATATTTTCGCGATACGTTTGTGTGGATGGGGTCACCGAGTTCGCTTTCATGACAACGCATATATCTTCGTTTGGTCGTATCAAATAGCGAGCGTACTTTACTAGGTCATTGTAAACTCGTGCTTAAATCTATAAAACTGAGGTAATAGAATGTGTGAAAATTTTTAAAATATATTATTACACCACCTGCTCGATAATGCCCTTTTATATAATAATAATAATAATAATAATAATAATAAATAACCCCATCGCCGTATCTCTACGTTGACGTCGTGGTGGGGCTTGCGTGCTCCAATATACCCTAGGTCTGTATCGGTAAAGTTTGCTTTGCCGTAATATGCCTAGGGTGAGGGGCCAGACTAAGAGAGATACAATCCGCAGTGCAGTTTTGTGGCGAACTGTTGGGCATTAGCGACCCCACGGACCCGATCTCCCGGGAGAATTCTTGTTCTTCATCTCCGGCTTGCCTTTATTGGCCGGCCGTAGTGAACACTGACGAGGAACTGAGCTCCCACCTCTCTCTTGCCTTTATTGGCTGGCTTGAGTGGAGATTCGCAAGAGCAAACGTGCTCGGGAGAAGGATGTATAATCCAGTAAGGTGCTGGTAGGGATCTTGACCGTACTTCCGGGATTGTCCTGATAGCCGTGGTATACCTCTCCACTCCTTAAGCACCTCAGGATATGTTGCCCTCTTGTTGCTACGTCACTTAGTGCTAGCGGCCGTTTTTGGGGGCCCATTTATTGAGTGTGCAAGTCACCCCCTGCCTTTTTTCGATGCATATTAATAACGTTGTTCAGGCAGGGGCCATAGTCTTGACATAGTCCATGTTACCAGTCCACTTAAGACTCCAAAAACCATAGCCCTATTATCTTTGTTCTCCATATGTCGCAACAGTTTTTCAATAACCGGGGGTTGTCCTTGGGTGCACTAGCATAGCGCGTACAGGGATAATCGTCGGTTGGTATCATGTTCCATTATAATTGTCTAAAGGGCCTCTGCGAGTTGGCTTCGGCTCCTCGTACGCCTCCCAAAGGTCCAGGACCTCAGGGTCCTGAGATAAATAAAATATATAAAAATAATAATAAATTTATTCACAAACTTTTTACAAGAATCCTATGAAAACCCTGACTCCTGAGTTAGGTAAAAACCTGTATTACAGAAATCAGTGCCCTCTCCATAGAAATATAAAAAACAGGAGAAGTGGCAAGGGGGCGTGTGCATGTCCGCGCGACTTGCGCAAAAACGGCATACACGGGCAAATGGCCGTCAGTTATAAACTTGGGAGATTCGCGATACGTGATCGTAAACAAATTTAAAATGCCGTGTTGTGCAGTGGTTTCGTGCAAGAACCGAAGCGATAAGAGAAGCCTGGGTCATCACGGAATCTCTTACCATATGTAAGTACAAGTTTAATACTATATTTATCTTTAAAATCAGTAAAAACAACAAATCTTCTAATATCCCTTGCTGCTACTACGTTATTTTTGTTTTCAAATATCAAGGCGACTGTATTAGTCTACAGTAAATACATTGCTCTTTAACCACTACCAAATTTTAACGCTCAGCAACTGAACAAGCAATGTAAAAATAACTTAACGATACTTTATCAATGCGGTGTATTTCATAATACGGCCGCTGTTAGTTGCGGTGAGTTAATGATGTGCCTGTATGATCTACTATTGTAGACTATCGACCATAATATCGATTGGTTGGATATCCAAAGTGAAATAATGTAAATATTTTTATTTATTTTGATTATTTTATAGAGTAGTAAAGAAATACGCAAGCAACTGTCGTAAAGTAAGTTAGTTAAATTGTAAGTTAATAGTCGAAGGACTATTTTTTGGTTTCAGATATCGTATCTTATGGCCCTATCTTCGTGTTATTTCCTTACTTATTTCTGATTTTGATATTTTAACTTCATGCAACTACAATAACGGGCATGATTCAGATTTTAATAACGACTTTTGCTTAAAATAAGGCAACATGTTCTAGCTCTTTATTTGTTCTCTTTATTTAACAAGCTCTGTACTGTTTTTTTCTAATAAAAGTCTTACATGGTGAGGTTTAGCAGAAACTTAGGTAAAATGATAACTAAAATGTTATTTTATGTTTTCAGTTTCCCGAAAGACGCAATTTTAATAAAGCAATGGATTGATGCCACTGGAAGGCCACCTAATTGGTTCCCTAAAAAAATATAGTACCATATGCTCAATTCACTTTCAACTAGAAATGCTTTAGTCTCTAAAAAAAACGCAGTCTTTTTGAATGGGCAATCCTTAAATTAAGACTAGACCTTATTTTTGTAGAAGTGAGTTACAATTTTTTTTAGTAACTGAAAGCTTTTTCATCTAATAATTCATAATATAAGTTATTAAACTTTTCAGGATTTTAAAGAACCAGGACACGCACTTGGCCGGTTTTTAGTATTTGATATTGACGTTCTAAAATGCCGTATATAATGGCCTAATGCGGGTAAATGGTTAGAGTTTTTGGGTTTTATGAAAGCAAATTTTATTATTCTATTATTAATATATTATTTTCTGGACATATTGATTTTGTTTTTGGGACCCAAAAGAAATAACACAACAAAAAATGAACAAATCGATAACTTTTCTATTTAGTCAATCACTAGCGTAAATGTAAAATAAATTGCTTTTGCATAGCACATCGACATTTAATGTGTGCGTAAGTTGTAGGTGCATGGAAAATACACGCTGTTTTTAGGAACTAAGGTTTATAATTGACTGTGTAGTATGGACTGATTTATTAATTGCGGATGTGTGCGCGACTGCATAACTATTTCTGCATGTGTAGTAGTGTCGGCGGTAGTAGGGGAAACTGGAGACATCGTGTTCCGGTACATTTTTTACTACTTAACATATCTCCTCCTTTCTTATATCTATGGCCCTCTCCCACTTTCTACTTGATACAAATAGTGAATAAAAATATAAAAAAATAATAATAATAAGATGAAATAAATCAAATAAGTGATGAGTTAGGTTTACTCATGTTGTGTTTATGCATGTAGATAACGTGTTTGTGTGGGTGTGTGTGTGTGTGCGTGTGTGTGCGTGTGTGTGAGGGTGTATGTGTGTGATGGATGTTAGATGTAGGTGAGGTATGTGGTAGTAGAGGATATTAATCTGTGAGCAATAACAATTATATGTCATACAACCATCACATAAAGCAAGTCATTCTGTCTTTATGGAGATAATTTAGTATGGACGATCCCTAGGGAATAATGAGATTTGAATTTGGAACGTCAAAAACCATTATTTATTAAAAAACCACAATAAATCAGATTAAAATGTAAGAGCATCAAACAAGTTTATTCAAAAATCAAACTGGCCACTAACAAAAAAAATGTAATGAAAGAGCGGGAGCTATATAGAAAATTAAAACTAGAATTTTAGAGTAGTGAATATTGTTTGTTTCAAATCTCAAAACATATGACTAATTTGTAAATAATACTTATATTTCTCAAATATATAATCTGTTATAGTAAATTGTCTTTTAATTATCTTACAAATAGTGTAAGAAGTAGAGTATTCAACTCGGGGATTTAGCTGTCTTTATCTTGAGCGGCTTGAATTCCTCATTTCACTCAGGTTTCTATATTAACTCCCTCGCAATGCTCGGGAGATAATTATATAAATCCCTCACTGACGTTCGGGATTAAAACTTAGCAACCTTCATTTCGTTCGGAATTCAACATGCCACCCGCGACTTAAAGACACTGCTTTATCCCCTAGTCACATAATCTACTATTCTTATGATACTGGAGAGTCATTGTGTAGCTTCACTGTAAGCTAGTACAGGAAAGTTTTTTTTTGTTAGTATTTCGTCGCTCATTTTATAAAATAACCAGCTGCCAGCGGTATCGCCCTCGCGAAAATAGAAAATTGTCCCAAGAGAACATATTTCAGGAGTAAAAGTATCCTATGTGCTATTTCAGAACATGAACTACCCGTGAGCCAAATTTCATTTAAATCCCTTCGGTAGTTTCAGCGTGAAGGAGTAACAAACATACACACACGCAATATTTCGCCTTTTTCAATTTTTATATTAGTGTAATATTAATATATATTACTAGTAGTAAGTGTGATTATAATAATAATAATATTTTACAACTATCACACAACGCCGTCTAGTCTCAAGCTAAGCAGAGCCTGTGTTATGAGTACTAGACAACTGACAAACATATATATTTCTAAATACATACATATTATAGAAAAATTACACCCAGATACAGAACAAATGATCACGCTCATCATACAAACATTAAGTTCTGGGTGGGAATCCAACCCACGACTAGAACAACAGGCCAGTCAATTGATTATTACTCTTGTTAAAATTTCGCTTTACTTTACGAGTATAGTCTTATGAAAAGCTAATTTACATGGAAAGATTTCCTGTTAGCAGGCGAGTCTTTGTGATACGCAATGTCATTAGGTCTTCACAAGTGGATACGTGTGTCACTTACGCCAAAAATCTTGGTTCAAAATGGGCAGGGCCTGATTTAATTTAATAATTCAAACTGAGAAACAAAATCACTATGAATAAATCCTTTGTCCGAAACATTTAAGTTTTCTTTAAAAGAAAATAAAAATAGCTTTTATCATGAAACGAAAATACCTCTTTGCAAATAACGTCTGACCATGCTTCCCCTTAAACAAATATTTCACTCGCTCGCAACATTTACCCAAAAGGGATTCACTAGTTGGTTTTCTCTCAGCAGGGAACCAAACCGTTTGGATTACGCGCACATCCCAGCATTTACACTATTAATATTAAACATGAAAAAACATTCAGTATTGACCATTTATTTTATTCCAACTGTTTGTTTTTCTACCCTTTTGGTGTAAGCATTTCCATGTATATCTTATAAAAGAGTATTGACAAAAACCACTCGAACCTCGAACGCTTCTTTGTATGCTCAGTTCGTTATAACTACATTTAATATTGATTTTCATTTGAAATGTATTACAAAGGTTGGTAATCAAATATGAACCATTGTGTGAATATACATTTTAATAGTTTTATTTTTATTTTTATGTTAGCATTATTTTCTAGCAAATATGCTATATTAGTAACATTTTCTGCCAGGATAGGAAGATAACTATTAGAATAGAATAGAATCGAATTTTATTTATTTTATGCTATTAAATTTTTATTGCAGTGATAATATTTTAGGAAATCGATGGCCATACTATTTTGTTGCACTGGCTGTAGCCGAAATCAGAAATTAGGACTAGTGTGGATCTATCTCACTTGTCAATTATATAAGTCTTATGTTTGGATTTTCGATTGCTAATTATCCTGCCAGGGCTTTTTTTAGGTGGGAAATCATCTAATGACTTCACCAACTCTAGGGTGGAGTGGAAGGGTGTGTCAGACTTTTACTGACTAAAACCACACCTTTACTCTTCTATTGTCCTTTGCGCTCTAAGACCACAGGTTTCCTTTTCAGAAATTCTTCGAGGCTCTAGCGGGCATTGAGGCTCACGTGGAACACTATGTACCGCCGAGAACTCGGGCTGTCCTTGACAGATAGCCGGACGGCGAGTTACCCATTACATGTCGTCCGCAAATCCGCGCCGACGTTGGCCGGGTATTGCTTTTCGACTCCCGTCTCCTGTCTCGGCAGCTTGGGTGTTAATATGTCCGTTCCCTCACGTCTGCGGCCATTTCCTTTGCTAGTATTACTGCTGCACAGAAGGAAGGACCGCATCCGATTTCCTCTCGCTCCGGACCATGGCCTTAAACCAGAGTCTAGTGTGGTGACTAAAACTGTATTTTAACAATGTCATTTCACAAATTTGTCAAAAAAACCCGAATTTCAAAGCCAAAATACATTTAATTTCGTCCATAAAAAGAAAACTGAAAAACTAACCAAAAAACCGACAATAAATCGTAATACCTAATAACGTATTCTGCCAATGTAACACAATACCCCGTAAGTACCGGCGCGGATGACGTAATGAGCGTAAAATGAGTTACCCGTTTATGAGTACCTATGAAGTATTTCGTGTAATGAAACATTTTTGTGTCTTTTTTTATACGTAGCTGTATAAAGACAATAGAAGAAACGACGCCATGTATATAAGTGGTGGTATTTTAAAGTAGAATTAAGATGGCGCCATAAAATGTAATAGAATGGTTTGTTTTTTGTTGTTCTTTAAATGTCTTTTTTTGTGTACTGTTTGAAGGTTTTACTGCATTTGTTTTAATACAATTTCAGCTTTTATAAATACTACGACTTTTTTTAAGGTGGAAAATCATCAAAATGGCACTGTTCAATGATCGCCTCCTCGGAGGACACGGTGGTGCTCCGCCCAAGTGTGGCACTCCCCTACCGTATGCTCCACTGTGTTCTCCGGGCGGTTCACACAATGGTGACACTCGAGAGTTTGATCCGCCTGAATCCGATGTAGGAACTTGCAGTAGATTTACATCTACCACAGACTTTTACAAGTTATAGTTACCTATAACTTGTAAGTCAGAGACGTTACTATTTGGCTACCAGCCCCCCTAGCCAAGTTACAACCGTTTCGTTTCGATTCTCTTTTCGTTGATCGCCTCGAGTCGGCCACGCCTCCTATTCCTTTGTTCTGACCACGTGACTGAGCGTTGAGATGACGTCATAACAAAGGAATCGGAAGCGTGGCCGGCTCGAGGCAATTGACGAAAAGGGGATAGAAACGAAACAGTTGTAACTTGGCTAGGGGGGCAGGCTACCACTGCTTTCACATAATTATAAGTAAGTTAATTATTCTCTGCCTGTACTGAGAAGCATTAGAAATGTGTTATCCTCAAATGGCAATTCATAAGCTCCAATAAACAAAATAATTAAAATGGTTTGCTTCACAGGAAAATTACTACAATACTAAAAATGTTAATAACTTTGTCCGCTTTGATCTTCTAGTTTTTATTGTTTATTACGATTTTAATACGAAACAAGTTATTTACTTGTTCTTTGTATGTTCATAATGAATACAAGTGTATAGGAAGACATAATAATTAACTTTGTATTAATTTTCTCATACTATTATTACTCGTGTTTTAGAAACACGAGTAATAATAGTACAATACAAAGAGATTTTAATACAATGTTAGTTATCCTATGAAAGTTTGGATGTTAAGGTGTTTGTTAGTAAGTCACGCCTAAACGACTAAATAGATTTGAATAATCTCACGATTTTTTTTTTATTTCAATAGTACCTTTTTTTTTAATGACAACAATATGCCAATAAAACTAAAGGGCAAAGTCTACAAAACGGCTATCAGTCCTGCCATGCTATATGGCACTGAATGCTGGGCGATAAAAGACTCACGAAAACAAGCTGCACGTCAATGAAATGAAAATGTTGCGATGGTTGGCTGGCGTTACGAGACTTGATAAGGTACGCAACGAATACATCAGAGGCTCCTCCAAAGTTGTACCCATAGCAGATAAGATGTCAGAGAGACGTATGCGCTGGTTCGGACATGTCATGAGAAGGGACGAAGAGTACCCAGTAAAGAAGGCTTTAGCTATCCCGGAAAGGAGAAAAGACAGAGGGCGCCCTCTAGCTACGTGGTGGACAACTGTATCCAAGGATCTGGATCGAGCTCACCTGGATGCACAGACAACCCAGGATAAACTATCCTGGCGCCTAAAAACGAGGGGAGCCGACCCCGAATGAAGGGATAAGGCAAGGAAGATGAAGAAGTATCTTTTTTTAAATATCAGACTAAGACTGTAAGGCTGGTACAAAACAACACAGAATAAAGTTTTATTCAGATCTAATTTAAAAAAGGACTTTAAAGTTTTGTAAAGCATATTTTTATTCCAAGATTAACTAAGTTCTATAGGATGGTTGGATTGTGTTAGAAGTAATATGAAAGAAAAGGGTGTCAGTGATAGCGTGACGTTTGAAGGGACAGAATGGAAGAAAAAACGTGAACTGCGCAGAACCTTAGCACAGTATAGATATATGGAACAGTACGGAAACTACCTACAAATGTTCGAAACGGCTCACTCACACAAACATACGCATCGACGAGACTCCTAAGCGGCATTCGCTACTGACAGGACCGCGAGAAACGCTTAGGACGTTACGACGGACTTTCTCGTCGATGCGTATGTTTGTGTGAGTGTGCCGTTTCGAATATTTGTAGGTAGTTTCCGTACTGTCCCATATATCTATACTGTGCCCTTAGCTTGTTTCTTTCACAATTATTTCCTACTTTCATTCAAGCAAAGCCGCTGGCAGATGCAAGTTTTGAAAAACATTTTCTTTTAAATTATTTAATTATCTAAATCTAAAAGTTTCTTAAACAAACATTCAATTCTAATTACTTTAACTATAAACTAAAATCTTCCATTCAATTGTAATTATTTTATCAATGACCTTCAGAAAATCGATATAATTTGCACGAAGTATCAGACAGCTGTTTAGTCTGAGTGAATTATAAGATTCGAGTGCGGAAAATCGATTTTTAATCGCATAAGCAGAAGTTTACACTGAAACCATTTCTACAATTTGTTGGTAGCTGTCGATTATCTGTTGCGTTGTGGGAATGGGAATATAAATGTGGTCTAATACAGATGGGTAAAAAAAGAAAAATAAATGAATAATTTTAGTAGGTACTTAATTTACTAAAAATATTATGACATCAATTGGGCAATGGAAAGCGCTATGCTTGAAGTTTCCTTGCGTGATCGCATAAAGAATGAAGATATGCGCAGGAGAACCAAGGTCGCCGACATAGCCGGCAGGGCATATTGCTCGTAGAACGGATGGTCGATGGGGCCAAAAGGTTCTAGAGTGGCGACCGCGCACCGGAAAACGCAGCGAAGGCCTCCCACAAGGTGGACCGACGACTTGGTGAGAGTTGCGGGAATGCGATTAATGTGAGACGTACAGGATCGGTCGTTGTGGCTACGCTTGGGGGAGGTCTATATCCAACAGTGGACGTCCTTTGGCTGAAATGATGATGATGATGATTATGACATCACATTGCATACCTTCTTTGAAGTTGTTAAAATGCAAAAAATAAGGAGATATTTTTTTTTTAATATTAGGTATAAAATTTTTAGTAAATTACCGCAATTATCAGAAAATTGCAAAATTGCAGATAACTTTTTCCACTCTGTACCCGTTTATAAAATTTTTGACAGTGTATTAAACGCCATTAATTTTTCTTTTTACACCTATTATTTAATAAATAATTTAACAGATTTTACCACTTTATTTCTCTTTCTCGATTTTCCAGCAAAAGTAGGAAGCGAAGTTAGTTATTTACATTACTTACAATAAAAAAAAAACACTTTAAAACAACACAATCAACTCCAAACCGTCACACCCAAAACTCACTGACAGTTAAGTAAATACATCGTCCATCACTCAACCTACTCCATGAAATGTCAATCGTACGTGCGTGAGTGATATATTATAGTTTAAAAAAAGAACGGACCGAAAAAAAAAAGAAATTTATTTCTTTTTTTCGAATACAAACTCCTTGTTTGTATATCTTCGAGAATGTTTCAGCCAGCAACCGTTCTCAGATTGAGGCGGATAAGTTATCACTCAAGTAACCCTATCTTGTCAAACGACAGCGTGTAATCTGGTTCAGGTCACGGATTTTCGGAAGTGGTTACACGATAGTGAACGGGGGGCTTGTGGGTGGTTTTGTGACGCTCAGCCCCATGTTACATGGAATTGATTTAGTTTTATGGGTCGAAGTTGTATGTGTAACTATGTATTCGTTTAAATTGTAGTTGGAATCACATTTCAGTGACGGTGAATAATTTCAATAGATACTTGATAAATATTAAATAAGTATTTTTGAATAAGTGGGACTTACATTAGAGTGTGTAATAAAAATTTACTGAAATTGCCTTTTTTTTTTTTTTTTTTTTTCGGGTGGGAAAATCATCCAATGACATCCCGCGCTCTTGGGCGGAGCGGGAGATAGTGTCAGACTTTTACTGACTAAAAACCCACTCCTGTTCCTTCTCTGCCATTTTTCCAGGGCCCCGGGGATCACTTTCGCATCACCCATGGCCCCAGTAGGCCTCGACCCTGCTGGGCCCCTACGGTTGCTGACATCTCCCTGAGGCGCGCGTGGAACACTACGCGCCGTCGACGACTTGGGCTCGGTCCGGACAGTTACCGGACGATCGGACGGCGAGCCACCCATTGCTCGCCGTCCGCAAGCCCGCGCCTACGGTGGCCGGAAATCGGGATCGGAATCCCGGCGGCGGTTGGGGCGTGAGGACCGTTGCCTCACGCGATCGGCCGCCTCCTTTGCTAGCATTACTGCTTCGCAGAAGGAGGCAACCGCCTGCCACTCCTCCTCACTCCGGACCATGGCCTGTACCAAGGCCCGACGCGAGAGATCGCTGCCGCCGATCGCCCCCACGAGGACACGGCGGTGCTCTGCCCAAGCAGGGCACACCTCTACCGTATGCTCCACCGTGTCCTCCGGGCGGTCCACACAATGGTGGCACCCGGGCGTCTCTTCTGCACGAATCCGGTGCAGGAACCTCCCGAACTTACCATGTCCGGTGAGGACCTGCGTCATGCGGTAGGTAAGGACGCCGTGAGGCCTTTCCAGCCACTCCTCAAAGAGGGGACTTATCGCCATAATTATGGCGTGCCCAGCACTGGGTTGCGACAGTCGCTGTCGCCATTCCACCATGAGATCTCGCCGGAAGTCTTTCCGCCATGCCGCGACTTGGCGTGGCAGCGGAGTTTCACCCCGGCGTTGCATCTCCATGCGCAGATCGTGCTTGCGCGCAAGGTCTTTTGCCTCCAAATCCCACGGTGGTTGGCTAGCAAGGAGGCTCGCTGCTTCGCGGGAAATCGTGCGGTATCCCCGCACCATCCGGATGGCCATGACCCTCTGACTTGCGTTCAGCTTGGCCGCCGGTCGCTTTCGAAGCGACGGTGCCCATACCGGCGCCCCATAAAGGGCCATGGACCGAACGATTCCTGCATAGAGCCTCCGGCAGGAGGCGTCTGGACCCCCGAGGTTGGGCAGGAGCCGCTTGAGGGCAGCCCCTGTACGATCCAGTTTGGGAGCCAGACGTCGGAAATGCTCCTCGAAATTCCATCGGCTGTCGAGGACAAGTCCAAGGTACTTCATCGTCGACTCGACGCCGATGTGAATTCCTCCTACCGTTAGTTGGGAACTCGATGGTGGCGCGTTCCGAGGGCCGTGGAAGCACATGGCCTCGGACTTGTGCAATGCCACCTCAAGTCCCAACTCTTGGATCCTCTCCACGACTGTCGCAACCCCGCGTGTCACTAGTTCGACCGCCGCCTGGTATGACTCTCCCCGCGCCAGGACCAGCGTATCATCTGCGTAGCAGACCACGCTGACCCCGTCAGGGAGATCGCCGCGCAGCACGTAGTCGTAACCGATGTTCCACAAGGGTGGTCCTAGTACCGATCCCTGCGGAACACCGCACGACATCTCTCGCCGTTTCCATTCTCCCAGGTGACCAGGTTAAATAATGTACCTGTCCGACAGGTAGGCCTCGATAACATGACAGAGGTAGTCAGGCACCCGGTGATACCGGAGTGCCCTCCTAATGCTACTCCAGGGCAGGGAATTGAAGGCGTTGGCGATGTCCAAAGACACCACCAAGACACACCTGCCCTGGGATACCGCATCCCCCGTCGTGAGGGCTAGCACGCGCATGATGGCGTCCACCGTAGATCGCGCCCTGCGAAAGCCGAATTGGCCGTCCGAAAGATCCGGCCCCACCCGTGTTAGGTGCGCGACGAGGCGGTCTGCAATAACTCTTTCAAAGAGCTTGCCCACCTCGTCGAGCAGCACGATGGGCCGGTACGCGGACGGTGAGTCCGCAGGGCGCCCCGGCTTTGCAATGAGGACCAGTTTCCCCGTCTTCCAGCGAAGTGGGAACTGGCCCCCCTCCATACATGCGCTAAAGAGCCCTCTTAGTCGAGGCCCGAGTTCCTCCATGGCCAGGACCCAGGCCTTTCCAGGCAGGCCATCGGGTCCTGGGGCGGTATTCTTGGCACTAAGCCTACGTACCGCCACTCGCATCTCTACCTCGGTCACCTCTGGAGCAATGTCGTCGTCGTCGTCGCCGTCGTGGTCCACGTCGGGCACCGCAACTGTCGGAGCCA
This sequence comes from Mythimna impura, assembly GCA_905147345.3. Taxonomy (NCBI): domain Eukaryota; kingdom Metazoa; phylum Arthropoda; class Insecta; order Lepidoptera; family Noctuidae; genus Mythimna; species Mythimna impura. Next base: position 10,443,621 of record LR990357.1, on the reverse strand, counting down.
TAGGCGGGGGAGAGTGTTCCCCTCGTGAGGGGAACAGAGCGCCAACCACACCCTCCACAAGCTGGGGCCGGAGACTGCGTCAGCGGGGGAGCCCAGGGGCGGAGCTTTTCTCGCACCACCTTATAGGGGCGCCCCCACGGGTCTCCGTTCAGAGTCTCCAGCCACACGTTGTGGGCCTCTAACTTGGCCCGCTTTATTTCTGCTCGGAGGGTGCGCTTCGCCGCTCTGTATCTCCCGTACAGCTCCGCCTCTCTGGCCTCCACATCCGGCGGACGGATGCGGCGCCTGCGGTGCCTGGCGTACTGGCGCCGCGCGGCATTGCACGCGCTACGCAGTGCAGCGATCTCTGGCGACCACCAGTACACCTGGCGCCGGGCACGTCCTGGCTGGACACGGGGCATTGCCACGTCGCAGATTTGCGACATGGCCTCCCGGAACCACTCTGCCTCGACGTCGATGTCGACAGGCCTGTCCGGTGCTTGCACCCAGGCCTGTACCATCGCGGCTTCCAGGAGAAGCTCCCGGTCCAGCTGCTTCAGCGCCCAACGCGGACCACACGGGGTCTGTTGGACCGGCGCGGTTGAGGACTGGGCGGAGACGTCAAACCGGATGTACCGATGGTCTGAATACGTCTCCACCCCCTCCATGACGCGCCAGTCGACGACACGCGGTGATAAAGCGGGGCTGGCGAACGAAATGTCCACCACCGACTCGCCCCGCATCCGCACACACGTGGGGACAGAACCCCGGTTTAGAACGACCAGGCCTGTCTCCAGAGCCCAGTCCTCCACCATCCGACCCCGCTGGTTCGTGTACCGGGAACCCCAAGCCAAGTTCTTGGCATTGAAGTCCCCGCAAACGACCACGGGGAGGGAACCAAACCCAGCGACGACGGCATTCAGCTCCATAAGGGAGATGTGAAGATCGGCGAGAGTTTTGTTCGGGGACAGGTAGACGCCTACCACTGCAATGTCCCCGAACCGTGCTGCCACGCAACCCCGTCCCCTCGTGACGGCCTCGAGGGACGGAGTACCGGCGGCGGCCGACGAAATTAGGGTCACCGAGCCGTTCAGGTCCTGCACCCAGTCGGCCCTGGGCAGGACGTAGTACGGCTCGGAGACTACGGCGATGTTTATCGACCACTGCGCCATGCTCTGGAGCAACAGATCCTGAGCGGGGGCGCAGTGGTTGATATTCGCCTGGAGGAGACGTAATGTAGCCATTAATGACAATCCATTATAGTCTCCTCCCGAGCCCCTTGTGAAGGCCCTGCCGCAGTGGTTGCGGCGGTGGCGGCGGCGTCTGCGGAAGCGACGGCGGCGGCGGCCAGCTTGGTGGCCGCAGCGGCGAGCACATTCGCGGGGATGGGCCTCGGGACCTTGCCCTTGGCCTTGGCGGGGGGATCGCAGGACCTACCCCCAGGCCGGTGTTCGGCCGGCTTGCCTGCCGCCGCACATGCGTAGCAGTGCGGCGCTGCACTGCAGGTGACGGCCTTGTGACCGGGCTGACCGCACTGAAAGCAGCGGTCACTGCGATCCACCTCCGCTGCGCAGCAGGCCCCCACGTGGTGTCCCACGTGGAAACGATAGCAACGCAGAGGTCTGGGCTCCAGCAGTTTTACCCGCGTGGAAACCCAGCCCACCAAAAGCCGTCGGCCCTCCCCGGTGATGTTCCTGGCCGCTGACACGGGGCAACTCACCGTCACTGCCCCCATGCCCGTGCCGTCAGCACGGATGGCGCCTGCCCGGACCTGGTCAGTAAGGCACCCTCCCGTCCTAACGACGGCGGCCACGACTTCATCCACCGTCACGGACTCGTCCAGGCCCATAATGCGCATGTCAATGCACTTGGTGGCCCTGGACACTCGGGCCTCCTTCGCATCCAAGGACGCCCTGATCTTCTCGGCCAGGGCGTCTGCGGTGGGGCCACTGTTTGCCCCGGGGACCTCCAGCATAAGGGCCCTTTTTTGGGTAGGACATCTTTAACACTTAAGGACTCGCTACTGGGTCTAACAGACCCAGTTCTTCAATTAATGTGTAATAACTTTTAAGTTTTGACGTTTACGATGTTGCGGTTCTTAGTACCTTTCAACGACAGTGTAGCATGGCAAATAGCAGTCGTACTCGTTAGTTAGCACTTTGCGTGTGAGTGCTACAGGCGTAAAAGGTATGCACGGGTCCGCTGTACCCGGTAGCGACTAAATACGTTAGTGTCTTTTTCAACATATTATTACTATTTTTATTAACCTGTTTTTTGTTTATTTCATAAAAAGTTGTTACCAACAAGCCCTTGAGACCTAACGAAATAGAAAAATATATTGGTTGGTCTTGTAACTCGAAAAAAGATCGAAAACCCGTTTTTTTTGCGTAAAATGCGATATAGCCAAATAGCTGTATTGCATATTACGTTTGTGGAGAACACATGAAACACGTTTGTTCAAATTATTATAACTAAATTAGATGTAGAAAGAGACTGAGTAATGTTGAAATATTATTTTATCCCAAAGAGTATTTAATTTTGTTGTTTTTTAGAGTTAATTTTTTTGTGTTCTATAATTATTGACCATTAATTGTTAATTAGCCTAAGTAGGTAGGTGCATCATAGTAGTAAAAGAAAATATAGAAGGTATTGTTTAAAATAAATAATTACATAAGTTTTCACAATTCTATCTTAATCTTGTCATAAAAGTATGCCAAAAAACCTTTAATTTTTGTAATAACTTGTTGTTAAAAGCAATAAATATTAGTATTCGATTCACTATTGTCTTATGTTTATAATCATATTATTTCTCTAATAAAGTAGTTTTCAATTTTATTCAGTACTTTCGAGAAAAAAAACATAGGATATTATACTGGGTCCAGCGCACCCGGTAGCGAGTATGGGTGTTACAAATTAAGGCGCGAGTCCTTAAGTGTTAAATGACTTCCGCTCTAAAGTGGAGCGCGAGGGCGTGTCACACTTTTACTGACTAAAACCCACCTTAGGTTTCTTCATTTGCCCTTTGCATTCTAGGGCCACAGTAACTCTATCAAACGTTCCCGCAGCCCGCGTTGAAAGCTAAACTAGAGAAATTGTATGAATTTTTGAAGTTATAAAATGCTAGCTGACACGGCAAATGTTGTTCTGCTTTATAAAATGGGGAGTGGGCATGGTAGGGTAAACAATAGCCTATAACCTATTCTCAGACCTACCAAACAATATTAGTTTTTTATTATTATTACTTATCTACATTGTGCTCACATATTAGAAGCGACAAGAAATATGTAACCAAGATTTATGTAACTCATAACATGATTTAAAAGAGTGTCCATGGAGTTTCTTGCACGTTCTTCTCCATAGAGATCTACGCTTTGGAACGTGCAATTTACCTTCACTTGTTTTTTTTTTTTGACTGACCGACATATTGACAATTCAAAAGTGCCTGTAATTAGTCTATTTGAAATAAACGTTTCTGATTTCTGATTATACAAATAAAATACAAAATCAATCACGCCGTTTCGAAGGAGTTCGATAAAATAAATAATGTGTCGCGAAATTTTTAGATATTAGGTAACTGGAACTCTTGATTATAAAAAGAAGCATAACTTCGGTCTGATTATCCTGAAACAGCAAGAGCATATAGGAGAACATTGTAAAAAAGCGAAGTAAAACGCTTGAGTTCCCTTTTCAAAATATTTAAACAGCCGGTAAAGTTTGCTTACACAAAGTAAACACGGACGTTTCCTGTAGAGAGGAGGATTTTAACTACGGGTCCCTAACACGTACCTGAAGCAAAATAACAAAAATACACTGCAGCATTTTTCTGTTGTAAAATACTTTATTAGTTAAAAGGACCCAGATATGTAATTCGTTCACCAATCACATTAATATTATAAAGGCAAACTATTGAGAACCGCTAAACGGATTTCAATGTCGTGTGAGTGACCATGGAGTTTCTTGCACGTTCCACTGGCCAAGTCGTCGACGGCGCGTACTATTCCACACGCGCCTCAGGGAGATGTCAGCAAATCGTAGGGGCCCAGCCGGGTCGAAGCCTACTGGGGCCACGGGTAGTGTGAAAGCGAAACCCTGGGCCCCGGGATGAAGGCAAAGAAGGAACAGGAGTGGGATTTTAGTCAGTAAAAATCTGACACTATCTCCCGCTCCGCCCAAGAGCGAGATTTGTCATTAGATGATTTTCCTACCTAAAAAAAAAACCATAATAGTTTCAATAAGAAGAATAAAACTGGCAGTAGCTGGTAAGTTATTTTTTTCATATTAAGTATGCGTGGCGATTACAGAGTAGAGAAAGATAGTGTTTCAGTAACGTCCAAGTACTGATAGAATTCATCCAGTAGTGAGATGGGCAGACAAAATTGTTGTCATGGTAAAGAAAAACATGGGTGAGGCTGGTACAGGAGTGTAAGGATTAGCATGAGAACAGAGAGGTCTGTACCCAGCTGCGGGTAAAGTCAAGGTATCAATGATGATGGTAATGAAACTAATGTGATAATTAAGTGTTGAAAATAGCTTCTCTCTAGCTTGTAGAAAGTAATTTTTTGATCTTATTTCATAAAATAGTTTTTCTAAGACAAAAGTTACCCTATTGCTAAGTTTTTTGTTCTGTAAAATGTATGATTCTTGTAAGATGGGCCACGAGAAAAAGTTAGAAATAGAAGCCCTACGTTGGCATAACCAATATCGATAAAGTTATAATACGTACTAGAGAAATTATAGTCTTAATATCAGTAAAATTATAATTATAATACAAGTAAAATTACAATTATAATACCGGTAAAATAATAATAATTGTAGTAAAATTATAATTAAAATACCGGCAAAATTATGTTATTTCGTATAATTTCTCGCAAAAGAGTTAAGTGACATGACCATGACAATCGGAAATTAATTCTTCCCCTTTTAATTTCAATTCAGCCAACTGTCATAAAATTCATCCGTAGCCAACCTAACAAACAATTTTCTCTGAGTTGATTCGTTCAAAAGACGATTTCCTAAAGTAAAATTAAGTGAAGCTATCAAAAGTTTAAGGTAAGATAATTGCGTTTGCCGTGGTAGGTCTCAAATAGGAAATGTTAAACGAACATTATAAGTTTGGAAAGAAAATTAGGGAACTTCATTCCATTTGGAAACATTACTTTATTTGAGTTAATGAAGTACCTACAAAAACGAAGGGAATCCAAAATGGCGGGCGGGTATTATTTAAAGTGGAAAAGTATTTCGGCAATGCGTATGGGTTCTACCGACTCGTAATAAAGAAACTTCACCTTTATTTTAAAACTCGCGGGTGATATTCATTACCAAAATTTGATTTTGAGATGCTTTCCTCTAAAAGTCCGCCACACTATTTATAATTCGTTGGTGAAACCGCATATCGAATATCTTATAGAACTGTGGGGTTCAGCAGCTAAAACCAACCTAGAAAAGCTACAAAGAGCGCAAAACAGAATTATAAAAGTCCTATTTCACTACCACTATTTGACCCCTACACACAAAATTTACAAAGAAACTAAGCTCTTTAACATTTCTGACATATATTTTTATAACACATGTATTTTAGTTCGCAAAATTCTTTCCAAAGACTTACACACACAAATCACACTCACAAAAAATTTACAAGTGCGAAAACGTTTTCTGAGGCGAGCACAAGACTTACACATACCTAGTACTAGAACTAACTATGGAAAAAAAACAATAATACATGAGGGAGCAAAACTTTATAACTCATTACCTAAAGATATTAAAAATACACAATCGTTATTACTATTTAAAAAACTACTAAAATGCCACATCTTAAAAGGTCATAAAAGAATTAATTAAACTAAGTAATAAAATTTTTTGTTCCTAGTGTAAACGTGTCCTTAGATTTCAAACATAAAAACAAAGCTAACGAGTCACCGCACATCGAGCGCGTCAACGCGCCGCACGGCGGTAGATAATACAATTTTTTTTATCAATTACCTTCTTACTTCATATTAAATGTAAACACTAAGATCCTGCTACTCCTGGACAACAAAAAAAAAAAATGTAATCAAGTAATATTAAGTATTTATTTCTGTACAAGTGATTTGTAATCTTTAGAAATAAATGAATTCAAACCGTAAATTTCATCATCAACATTTTAGCCGAAAGACGTTCACTGCTGGGCATAGACCTCCCCCAAACATCGCCACAATGACCGATTCTATGTTTCTTGCATCCATTGGGTTCTGGCGATCGTCACGAGGTTTTCCGTCCTCTTTGTGGGAGGCCTTCCAAATCTGCATCTTCCAGTACACGTCCGCCACAACAGAACCTTTCGGCGAAGTGATTATGACAATGTCATTGTCACTGTCGTTTTTTTTTTTGTTGCCTTATTTTTTTGCATTGTCATTTTTATTTATTTCATAATTAATTAATTATGTCCCTTCAGGTGAAAAGTGTTATTTATGTAACAAAAACATCTAAAAGTCTTTTTGCATGAGTCATAAACAAAAATGTAAGTGACAAAAACAAAATAAATCTCTGTCTTACACAAAAACAGAATAAGGACGCATCATATTTTTTGCGAACAACAAAGAAAGTCAGTCTCAAAAAATAGGGTCCGAAGAGATTTAAATTCAAAGCGACTGTCACGCATTTTGGGCGAGGTTTGCATAATTTCTGTCTAAAAAAAGGAAGGGACTATGTTGTGTGAAAGCTTAGCTATAGCCAAATATAGCCAAATATACCCCCAAAGATTCCGATTGCTGGCGATGGCAATATTTGCAAGGGCGAGAGAACCATTTGCTTTCTTTTTACGGAACCCACTTACGGAAACTTTGTTCTTTTTATTGCGTATACAACGACCGTATGTTTTGTCGACTCCCCTTTTTATTTCGCCCACATGTATTTCTTGTTTGCTCTTTGTTCAGAATTTTTAACTGAAAGTGCTATTCAATTTTACTGTTTGGTAACTTAGATCGTGTGTTTTTTTTTTTATCTTAACAAAAATGAAATTTTAAGCATATCTGTTTTGGCTTCGATGTAACATGGAATATCATAATCAATACGCAAATATTTGAAACTTTCGAAAATAGAAACAATTTAATTACTTAAACATTTCACAATCTACCAATACTTTGATTACAAGAATATACAATACCAGCTAACGATAAAATCAAAATATTCTTCATAAATATTCATAAACAAATACATTCAATTTTCAGCCAGCTGCAAGTGATGCTCAAAGTGTTCAACAATATGGCACCCCTCGACTGCGAACAACGACTGTAACCCCAGTATCATCACCCACTCTTGCTACCCCATATCATAAACAGCTGACACAGTTTTTTGAAAGTAACTACTGGAAGGCAATGGGAAGAAACTAATCGATGAGGTTTTAAAGAGGGCTGCTAATCGCTTTCATTTTGCGTGTTTCCTATATTAAGTTTATTCTCCACTAACCTTTTTCTAAATATTTAATAATGTTGTTGAGCTTCAGTTTACCAAATGTGACAGAATATGCGATTTGGTCCAAGAAGTTAATTAATGCTATTTGTTCCCTGAATTAGAAGTTGGACTGAAACCTAATTAAGGACCTAACTATCTGGAGGTCAACGAATCAGCATTACTATCCAACGTGCCAGCGTTTTGGGTACTATTTCCATTGACATCTATGTGGACGATTTTATGATGCTCAATGAGTTCTTTTTCCATCCGTTAGTACATATCACACCCATAAACATACATAATTACACATGCATGTCTGCTGTCTTTCACACTCTTTGTGTAACTTAGGATTAGTTTTTTTTTTCGGTACAACTGTTAGTACAAAATTAAATCATTGACACTGTCTTCACTTATTTTAGGTTTAATATTAACAATGAACCCTATCTTATAAGATACAGGATAGTCCTAGTTTAAGAGATAGCGTCTACTATTGCATTATAATATCAATATTATTTTCAAATAATGTATACAGATCAAAGTGCTGTTTTGTGAAATAAATAAATAATAATTATTATATTTAGTTCTTTTGTATATATACTGCATCTTTATACATAATCCTTCTGTACGTGTGTTTGTCATCTAACTCCGCCTGAACGGCTAGACTGATTTCGATGAAATTTTGTGTGTATATTTGAATGGGTCCCTGGATGGTTTGGAAAAAAATGGACTCTTTGTAGCACTGTAATTTTTTTTCTGACGTAAATCCAGCATTTGAACAGGACAAAATCTATCGAAACCGCTAGTATTGTATATATATACCTCATACGGTAGAGGTGTGCCCCGCTTGGGCAGAGCACCGCTGTGTCCTCGTGGGGGCGATCGGCGGCAGCGATCTCTCGCGCCGGGCCTTGGTACAGGCCATGGTCCGGAGCGAGGAGGAGTGGCAGGCGGTTGCCTCCTTCTGCGAAGCAGTAATGCTAGCAAAGGAGGCGGCCGATCGCGTGAGGCAACGGTCCTCACGCCCCAACCGCCGCCGGGAATCCGATCCCGATTTCCGGCCACCGTAGGCTCTATCTCGCGCCCCGCCCAAAAGCGGGGGATGTCATTAGATGATTTTCCCACCCGAAAAAAAAAAATAAAAAAAAATAAAAGGTACCTATTAATATATTATATTTATTAGTTAATATGTTTATAAGTAGTTATATATACATTCGATTTTTATAATTTAATAGGATTAACATGCTTTAAAGTGTTATGTGGTTACACATTTTTGACTTTAGTCAATAATTACCACTTATAAAATCTGACTTTTTCTAGGCCATTTTATTGTTATGCTGTTAAAATTGTCGTCTGTTTACGAATAATACTTACTAAGGTTTAGGAACAGCCGTGATCGATGCCCTAACACCAAACCAAGGTTGCCGATTGATCTACTTCCGTGATTACTAAGCTATTTGTACAAATGTAAATTCTAAGGATTCAGATAGAAACGTTCAATAGGTATTATTCAACCACGGATTAAGGTTGTGTCTGTTTTCATTGTAAGCGCCGTTTTAAGGTTTTGTAGTTAGACGCGACACGTCAATGCGCCATGATTTCGTAATAGGTTTTTTGAGGTGGGAAATCATCGAATGACTACTCCTGCTCGAGAGTGGAGGGAGAGGGCGTATCAGGAGTGTTTTGTGACTAAAATCCACTCCCATTTCGGTGTCCTTCAGTTGCCTTTATGTTCTAGGACTACGGGTTTCCTTTCCAGAAATTACCCGTGGTCCAAGCGGGCATCGGCCGTGCTGGGTCTCTACGGTTTTGCTGACATCTGCTCGCTATCGACTACTCGGGCTCGGTCTGTACAGTAAGGATAGTCGGACGGTGAGCTACACGTCGGCGGTCGTCTGCAAGGCGACTCCTGGCGGATGTCGTAATAAGTAGGTATTATATTAGCAGAAATAAAACTTTGAAGATATCACGCTGTTGCAAGAACCTTCACAAATAACATAGGAAAAGATTTTGATCAATAAAAAACGATATTATAAAAGCTAAATTTGAAAATGTTGACGCACTAAGGGTGTTTTAGTATCATGCGGATTTCATCACGCATGCGTAATTGCTCCGCGTCAGAAACGTTTATTTCAAATAGACCAATTACAGGTACGTTTGAATTGTCAAAATGTCGGTCAGTCAAAAAAAAAAGTGAAGCTAAATTGCACGTTCCAAAGCGTAGATCTCTACGGAGAAGAACGTGCAAGAAACTCCATGGACACTCTTATAAATCATATTATGAGTTACATAAATCTTGGTTACATATTTCTTGTCGCTTCTATTATGTAAGCACAATGTAGTTAGGTAATAAAAAAAATATATAAAACTAGGTAATTAAAAATAAAAATTGAATTAAGCAGCTGAGAGATGAGGAATCTCAACTGACGGCGCCCGTTCACGAGCATGAGGCGTGCATCCCTTTAACAGTTCATTTTAGGTTGTAAAATGGATCGCATTAAAAGTCCATGGTAGGACTTCAAAACCACCACCAGGGTTACAGGACTGTTCGAAAGAGTCATAACGGTGACAGAACGCAAAAGGCAGCTAAAGGAACACGGGTGGATTCTAGTCAGTAAATGTGTGTTTTTTTCCTTCCTTCTCGTTCTACTCAGACCGGTAGAAGTTATTTCATGATTTCCAATAAAAACTTTCATTAGTTTATGAATTCAAGTTACGATCAATAAGATTAGACGAAAACTTAGCTATACCTTTTTTAGGGTTTCGTACTTCAAAAGGAAAAAAATATAGAATCACTTTGTGGTCCGTCCGTCTGTCTGTCTGTCTGTCTGTCTGTCTGTCTGTCTGTCTGTCAAGACCCTTTATCTTGAGAACGCGTGGAGGTAACCATATACTTAAGTCTGCGGTCCCTTGAAGTTGTAAAAAAATCAAACTTCTAAGTTAACGAATAAAAAAGATACGGCCGTTTATGTCGCAAAAAAACGTATATTTTGATACTCTCAAAGGAATTAAAATTCATAGGGTACTTCCCGTTGATCAAGAATCCTAAAATTTGGTATAAAGCAAGGATTTATATAGCATAAGTTTAGGAATAAATCTGAAAATAGTAAATTTATTGTTACCTACGTCAAAAAAAAAAACTTTTTTGCAATTCTGAAAAATCTTCGAATTCAGGAATTGTAGTTTGTACGAAACCCTAAGGGCGCGAGTCCGGCTCGCAATTGCCCAGTTTTATTTTTGTTATGAATTAGCTCGCGTTTGACCACCATCTCACCTGATGATAAGCGATGATGTGGCCGATGATGGAGCACGCTTGCCTAGAAGTAACCTGTTCACTCTTAACTTAAAGACCCCTAAGTTATAGCTATCAGGAAACACAGACTCCGGCAGGGAATTCCACTTCTTACACACAATAAATGTGTTCCCAAAACGCTTTGTACGTATGGGTGAGATGTCTACCATGTACCGGTATATACATACATATATAAACCACAGCGTTTTTCAAAGCGTGTGAGTATAACTTTTTTTTTTCTGACGACGCGACGCGACGGCTCGTCGCCCGCTCAATAAGGTTAGGTTTGAGCTTTCAAAAAACCTTTTTACTTTTATCTCTACGGTGTCTGTTTTCCGATTCTGTATTGGCTTAACTTGGCGACCAGTTTGTAAATATTTTTTTTGCAGTTGGTAGGTTTATTTCGTTTGACTTGATATAGAATCAGTAAGTCTTTCATATACTTGATTTTCATTTAAAGGAACTACGTATTATCACGAATGTTGATGCGGTCCATTGTATCTGTGATTCAAATTTTTGCCTATTTAGAGGTATGCGGAAAAGAGAGGATCCCCGACGGGTGTTGTATTAGTCCAGTCAACTGACTGGACTAACACAACACTCTTTGGGCAGTTGGCCTATGGTTAATTTCGGACAGTTGTATAATTATGTTCTAATCGCGCGGAGAACTGTGGTACCGCGGTGCAGGATAGTTCCTACACGGCGACATAGTTGTCGTTACATTACTCTCCTTTGGAGATGAGATGCCCCGTGATGATGATGGAAGAACACTGATATCGCAATGCAGACTAGTTAGCCTACTTATATTAAATTGTATTTGTTAATAATAACTACCATCTGTTAATTATTGCCACAGTATATTATACCTACTTAAAAACCATTATTAAAAAACATAACTAATTGTAAAAGGTATAGACGCTTAAAATAAAAACTCGTTAACACCGAAACTAAAAATGTGACGTCTATATATTCCGCCGCATTGCTGTCGAGTGGAACTTTGGCCAAAATGAATTAATGTGAAAAAAGAAACTTATAATGACACACGTATACTTTCATTTTTCAATAATTTTGAAATTATTAATTACCCCTTATACTGGTACATTAGTACAGTATACATTTCACAAAATAGTACCAGGAAAGCATATCACAGCATAAGTGTACTCTCGCACCATCCCCGTTCGCAAACGTAATCCTCTTTACATTTTTAATTACGATTCCTTTTAACAAAAACGTTGCTCGGGGAAAACGCTCTCCGTTTCCATTTTCTCAAACTGTACACAGTGACAGACAGACTGACATCTCTAATAGGCTTTCTTTCACTGAGGCAGCTTGAAAAACCTAATTGCGATGCGTTTCTCCTGAATTGTCTGTTCAAGAAAACAGTTAATTGCCCCGAAATGTGATGTTGTAATTTTCTTGGAATTGCTTAAGAAGAAAATGGTGTCTGCAATTTGTTTCAAGTTTAATTGTCATTTTGACGATTCTTGAGGGACGTTTTTTACTAGTGAATGTTTTTTGGCTGAAAAAAATAATCATCAGTTGTTAAAAGCCATTGGTATGATGATGGCGGTGATGTCCCGTAACTGCCTGAGTCCCAGCTGTGGAAACAATATAATGTTCCCACTGCTGGGACTTAGGCCTTCTCTCTAGGAGAGGTAATGGGCCGTTATCCACCATGCGGGTTGATGGATGCCACATGACTTCAATTTTTTGGTTCGAGGACATGCTGGTGTCCTCATGATATTTTCTTTCACCGTTTTGGGAGCAGTGGTGATGAAATAAATCACCGCTTTTTTATCGTTTTATGATGTTTCCTCATCGTAACCAATTCATATCCCTGACTTTTTATAATATTCCAAAACTTTCACACAACGCCATCTAGTTTCAAAACTAAGCAGAGTTTATTCTATGAGTACTAGAAAACTGATAAACATACTTTATATATTTTTAAATACATACAAAAAATGATCATGCTCATCACACATTTGTCTTAAGTGGGAAACGAACCTAAGACCTCCAGCATAGCAGTCAGGGCCAGTAACCACTAGACCAACAGTCGTGTCTGTATAATTATGGTATGAGAGCACTAACAACAATACTTAATAATTCAATTCACAATACATCCAAAATTAAATGAATCAACTCTAATTTATAATACAAAGGGATAATAACCGATGTATTTAAATAAATTGGTTTAATACTCAACAAGTAACAACGTCAACAACGCTTGCATTGTTGACCTGATTTGACGTTGTTGGTTTTACGTTTAACTAATGTGACGTTGCCATTTACATGTAGTACATAAATAATTATGACTATTTAAACTAGTGAATGTTTAAAATGTCCCTGTAATGGGCTTGCTTTACACTAAACTGTTGAACTCAGTAATTTATTAAACAAATATCGTTTCACTATGTGTTTAAGCTGCTGGTTTACGGTGGGTGGCATCTTTATACCATTGAAAAATTTTTACATATAAAATGACTAAGATAGCATGGTCAAACAAAAAGCCCGAAGTGTAAGCAGTACAATTATATCAATCCTCGTTTGCCTATATCATGAATTGAATTTGAATTTAGAATATCATCAAATTTTAACGTTTAAAACGATCTGGCCAGTTTTACTTGGCCATATCATGAAGTGATCAATTTCTAAGATCTGGCCACAATAATATAATAATATAATAACAGTAACTTTCAGTAGCCCTCTTCGTTCCAGGATCACGGTGACTCTTTCGAACTAACCCTGCAAAAACAAAAATTCCTGCCTCATGACACATCTCGCAATCGTAAGGCCGATTTACATCATACGGGCACAAATCGATTGTCGTCGACAATCGTTACGGTCAACATCGGGCAATAATTTAGTTTCTTATCCGACGCCCGATCCGCTGAGTCAAATCCGATCGTATTCGACTATTCTACACGGAGGATACGGCGCTATTTTCTAGATATAAGATCCGAAAAGGGATTGGCTAATGCAAATATTTTGGTCGTGCGTTTAGATAAAAGTGGTAGGAAGTTGTTTGGTATCGAAAAGGTTGTCAAGTATGATATTCAGGTTAAAAGATATTATGAAAAATTAGACCTCGTTAAATACGAGGTCACAATAATATTGCTTTTTTAAGGTGGGAAATCATCCAATGACTTCTCTTGTTGTTCTGTGGCTCTCTATGTTCCTTTTTAGGGCTCCTTACCTCAAAACGAAAAAACGAAACCCTTATAGGATCACTTTGTTGTCCGTCTGTCTGTCTGTCAAGACTCTTTATCTCGGGAACCCGGAAAGGTACCTTGTTTAAGTTTGTACGGAACCCTCAGTGTGCGAATCCGACTCGTACTTGCCCGTTTTTTTTTTGTTTACCTTGCACCCCAGGACCCCAGGGTTCCCTTTCAGACAACTCATGGCCCCAGTAGACTTCGGCCCTGATGGGCCTCTTCGGTTTTGCTGACATCTCTTTGGGGCGAGCATGGAACACTACGCGCCGTTGTAGACTCGGGCTCGGTTCAGACGTTACTAGACGGTGGGACGGCAAGCTACCCATTACTCGCCGTCCGCAAGCCCACGCCTGCGGTGGTTTGAAATCAGAGTTGGGATCATGGTGGTTGGAGTGTGAGGAAGTCCGTTCCGTCACGGGTGACACCAATGTTACTTGGAACTAGGTATGTACTTTATTCCGAAATTCCTCGCGCTATAGAAATACAACATTTTTATGATGTGATTAAGAAAGACCTAATTTTACGTTCCGTTTCCTACGAAGTGCTAATCTGATAAAACCACGTAACAGTGAGAACAACCGCGTCCATTAGTAACGTTGTAACTAACCTATACTAAAGTTCACTGCCACAAACATTTATGTAACTTTTATGTGAGCAAAATGGCATTCAAACTATCTTTCTAAATCTCTCCTGAGATAAACGAAAATAAAACATTTAACTCGTCGAGAAATTCAAATTTTGATCCAAGTAGAAGCCAATCGTTCAGCCCCAAGCAAGTAATAAAGACGAACGATTGCCCAAAGTTCATTTGACTGAATATCGTTCAGCCGAATGATCGTTTGCCCGAAGAATTGTTAGGCGAATTATCGATTGACCGAAGAATGGTCGCCTGAATGATCGTTTGCCCGAAGAAAGTTCGGCCAATTTTTTTTAAATTCATATAAGTTAGTGCTTAACTGCGACTGTTGATAGTAAAGCACACTAGTACTAGTTAATTAAGAGCCTATTCACTCCAGCCTTGAAGATACCTAAATTATAATCGTCGAATGATCGCTTACTGTCTTGAAGAACTGTTGATCGAACAAACGTTTTTTTCATTTAACGCTTTACGATTGCCAGAGTTTTCTTGATTTGGTCAAGACGTATATAAGACGTATATACGACGTATATAATATAAGTCGTTGACTTATATTCTATTGATAGACAAGCACGATCATGGAAACTATTTGTCAAAATACTGAAAAGTTAAAACAAAAGTTCGCTGCGGCGCTACGAGTACATTGGCATTATGCCGTTTAATAGAACTATTAAAACATATATAGCGCTGAGATAGCTTTTAGAGGATACTTTTTTCGCGACCAAAATGTCTTATGCGCCATAAATTTCGCGGCACTTACGCGATGCGTTCAACATAGTGTTCAAGGTGTATGGATTACACTACACCTGAGTCGATTGAAGTGAGTGTTCGGCACGCGTAATCTAGTGCGAATTACATTTATATTATATATTTATAATAATATATTGTTATTTGTTTTTCTTAACTTATTGTTTATATTTATATTAGGTTATGTCAGTCTCTGTCGGTCGGTGCAATAGATAATGGATGACAATGGACAACCACAGACTAAGCTGTAAGATCAGAATGTGTTTTGTGTAGACAACCACAGACTATGTAGATATCAGTCAACTGTGTTTATTCTGTGTCTATAGTGCAGCACAGTTATGCCCGGTTTGCACATGGCCCGACAGTTTGCTATATTTTATTGTGCGTCTATTTGAGCAGAATAACCATGTTTTCTTTCTTTCTTTTCTTTATATAATATCGATGTGACCAAATAACTGAATGGCATGAAACTCTTAATTTCTGTCAAAATCCAGTACACAAATGACTAATAAATCGCTTACAAGCTTTGTAGAAACTGCTTCCTTTAGTTTCCTTGAACAATTTGTATGTAATATACATCCGATACCCATTAACATGCACCCTAAATCAAGTCTAGGTGGACATGCTAAGTTCTTGGCAACTAAACTATGTACTCTGTACCGGTAGTCCTAATTTTAGAGGTGGCATAATTTAGCTCTACCGTTATCGTGGCGTGAACGTATAGTCTTGTCCACACTTAGGGCTTATTTCTGTATTGCACAATTTTTTTTTTCGGTGTGAAAATCATCTTATGAAATCCCCAAAACCCACTCTTGTTCCTTTGTTGCCTTTCGTACCAGGGCCGAGTCTTCCTTTCAGAATCAGACCCTTGGCCCCAGTAGGCTTCGACCCTGCTGGGCCCCTACAGTTGCTGACATCTCCTTGAGGCACGCGTGGAACAGTACGCGGCGTCGACGACTTGGGCTCGGTCCGGATGGTTACCGGACAGTCGGACGACGAGCTACCCATTGCTCATCGTCCGCAAGCCCGGTGCTATGGTGGCCGGAAATCGGGATCGGAATCCCGGCGGCGGTTGGGGCGTGAGGACCGTTGCCTCACACGATCGGCCGCCTCCTTTGTTAGCATTACTGCTTCGCAGAAGGAGGCGACCGCCTGCCACTCCTCCTCGCTCCGGACCATGGCCTGTACCAAGGCCCGGCGCTCTGTACTGAACAGTTATCGTCAGTGAATTAAAGAGGAGATAGTTTTAGATGCAAGTAGTCAACAAACATTAATATTACAAGCGGGGCTAAAATAGACCTGAGCCAAAATTAAAGTCGTTATGAACTCGACAAAAGTCCACGAGTAGCAAACGTCGTTTTTCAACACTTACTTCAAAAACTAAAAACAGGAATTTTACACAATATTTTGCATCCGATTATTTAAAAGGGTATGTGTGTATCTGTAAGTATATGACATATAAATAAATTAAAAAAACCTATTGCGCGAATATTTTGGAAAAAAAAACACTTGTGTGAAATTTATAAGAATCTGAATCTAGCCTAACCTCGCAGGGGAAAACACTTGAAAACCTGCTTGGATTTTCAAGTTTGTTATTTTTTTTTTTGTCATAATTTTAGATGGCAGTTCTGATCCAATTTTGAATTCCTTGAGTTACATTATCAAAAGCTACATAATCTCTCAGTGCCATAGGCTAGTCTATATTCCATAAAAAATGTACGGTCCCTAGTAGTTTAAGCTACGGAAGTAAAATTACGTGAAAAAACTTGTGTATTATGCTTAATTTGACACGAAAATAGTAGCAATTAATATGGATTCGATTTGACGTACGTAATGAAATAAAAAACAAAACATGTTTGGAATTGATAAAATTCAAACCCGTATTGAGCCGTTTTTATAAATATAGAAACAGTAATTAGTGTCCATTCAATAACCTATTGATTGACGCTGATTTTAATGTAACATCATTGCTTTTAACATATTTTACAGTATACACCCTTATTTTCTAATTAGTACAAAAAAAAATGGGGCTCTTTCCATACCCGTTTCTGATCATAGTTGTGTAGTCAAAAGAAAAAAAACGAAATCCCAAAATTTACCACAAATATTTGTCGTAATTTGTAAATTCATAATTGAATCAACCATTCATAACAATTGCTACTAGAAAATACTACGCGCAGTGTTTTTCCATTTTTATTTTTATCGCCGTTCATTCATTCATAATTCTGAATAAGCCTGTACAATATTTTCATAAATTGAGTGACATTTTTGGATATAAACAAACGCTCATAACTTAGCTGTTTATGAATATTATTTATTGAGACTTTACTTAAATAATAACAATACCTTTTCTAATAAGCCCTATAAGTATTTGTAATAATTAAAAATTTGTGGTGTATTTTGAGATCTTGCTCTCAATTGCAAAAATGGCATAATTTATTAGGGTTAGGAGGCCTTTCTTTATTTCTGATGTTCGCAAGTTATCAAATAACTTCTCTCGTTCTGGGTGGAGCGAGAGGAGAGTAATAATATTCCACAACTATCACACAACACCGTCTAGTCCCAAACTAAGCAGAGCTTGTGTTATGAGTACTAGACAACTGATAAACATACTTATATATTTCTAAATACATACATAATAGATAAATTACACCCAGACACAAATGATCGTGCTCATCACACAAACATTTGTCCTGGGTGGAAATCGAACCTACGACCTTCAGCATAGCACTCAGGGCCACAAACCACTAGACCAACAGGCAAGTCATAATGCGTTCCAGGATCATTATAAATCTTCCGAATAATTTCGCAGCCCTGACAGGATCTGAGTTAGGAACCCTAAGAAATAATTGCTTACGGGTAGTAACAATAAAAGTATTTTATGCTGATCGAAAGTTCCAGTTTGTTTCTACTGAAAGTTCTAAAAGTACCTAGTTAGACTGTTTTGCCCCAATCAAAACTAATAGAATTATAAGTGAATGATTGTTGGAGACGTTTTAGGTTCTATACATATTTATGAGGCTATATCTTTACACATTATAAAACAAAGTTCCCTACCAAGTCTGTCTGTCTGTATGAACGCGATAAACTCTAAAAAAAAAACTAAATCCCAAAATTGCCCATGAATATTTGTCGTGATTTGTAAATTTAAAATAATTTTTTTAAACGGATTTTTATTTTAATATTTATATTATTATTTAAAATCCGTTTATCTGTTCACCTTATAAAAATCGGTTTAGTGGTTTATAATACGTGTTATTATAAGTAATTATTTATTTATTATTTATTTATATCATCATCATCATTTCAGCCGAAAGACGTCCACTGTTGGACATAGGCCTCCCCCAAATGTCGCCACAATGACCGGTCCTGTGCTTCTCGCATCCATCGGATTCCCGCGACCCTCACCAGGTCATCGGTCCACCTTGTGGGAGGCCTTCCAACGCTGCGTCTTCAGGTACGTGGTCGCCATTCCAGAACCTTTCGTCCCCATCGACCATCTGTTCTGCGAGCAATGTGCCCTGCCCACTGCCACTTAAGTTTGGCGATTCTTCGATTTTTTTTATAATGTATTATCATCATCATCACCATCATTTCAGCCGAAAGATGTTCACTGTTGGACATAGGCCTCCCCCAAATGTCGCCACAATGACCGGTCCTGTGCGTCTCGCATCCATCGGATTCCCGCGACCCTCACCAGGTCATCGGTCCACCTTGTGGGAGGCCTTCCAACGCTGCGTCTTAATGTATTATAAAAAATAATAATTAGTTTATACATTTATTTAACCAATGTGATTATATACTATATTATATCAAATTTTATATATTATATATTTCCTACTACTTCTACACACGTTGTCTATGTCGCAGCTAATTAGCTTAATTCAACATTAATATAATAATATTAATATAAACTGGTAGAGAATGCCTTGTTACATTTTTTTAAGTTTAAATTAATAAAAAATATTACTCTTCTCTTCTTCTAACTCTTTTTATTCTATTCTATTCCAATCCCTTTATAATATCAGTTTATACAAAATAAAATACAAGAGTCAAAATCTTATAATAAAATAATCAAATGATTACTTACTTCTTACATTTATTGAATTTTAGACCATTTTTTAAAAACCAAACACAACACGCAAAAATTCGACGGCGAGCAATAGGTGGCTCGCCGTCCGATCGTCCGGTAACTGTCCGGACCGAGCCCAAGTCGTCGACGGCGCGTAGTGTTCCACGCGCGCCTCAAGGAGATGTCAGCAACCGTAGGGGCCCAGCAGAGTCGAGGCCTACTGGGGCCATGGGTGATGCGAAAGTGACCCCCGGGGCCCTGGAAAAAATGGCAAAGAAGGAACAGGAGTGGGTTTTTAGTCAGTAAAAGTCTGACACTATCTCCCGCTCCGCCCAAGAGCGAGGGATGTCATTAGATGATATTCCCACCCGAAAAAAAAAAACCACGCAAAAATTCACATATCAAAGTAACACAGCATACGCTCTGCTTAATTTAGCAAATTGGACCAGCACTTCAGCGCTTTAATTCTACTAAGCCAGAATACCGCACGGCCGTTCCAGCTAAACAGGCATTGTTAGGCCAGACCCGTATTTCAAATGCTAAGGCCTCGCAACCAGCTAGACCAATAAAATTCTGTCCTAAAATGTCAGCACTATTTCGTTTCGAGCTAGTGGTCGCTTTTCTTCTGAATTGATTGCTAGTACTTAAATTGTGTGGATACTGGTTACTGAATCGTAAGGAAAAAATAAAGTTATGTGAAAAACTGCATGTTGGAAAAGTAACATTCGTGAAAAGGTTTTAAAAATTACATATTTTAAGTTTTATTTTTTATTTTACTGGTATCAATTTATGTGTGTGTGTATGTTTGTTACTTTTTCACGCTCAAATGGCTGAACAAATTTTGATAAAACTTGGTTGAACTCGGGTAAACCATGTCCTGGAATTGCACATAAAATGATTTTTCAATTATCGCGCGATGGAAGCTGCTGGCAGCGAAAGTAGGTTTCTCCATACAAACCCCCATATGAACCCCCATTTCATCCATTTAGGAGGGGGATTTTTAAAAATCCTCGCTTAGTGCTCACCTACGTCATAAAATGAAACCTTTTGCAATTTGTCCGAGTATTTTCGGCTGTGCGTTGGTATGTCAGTCAGTCAGATTCTCCTTTTATTTATAGACTGAGAGGAAAATTCCTGTACATAAATACTTAATCCATATAAATCTTATCGTAATTTTCTATTACATATCAATGTCTTTATGTCCAGCCTGTCCAAACTTCACAGATCTTTGATCTAACTTACACAAATTTTCTCTCACATTATCTTTACAATCTCTCAAAACGTTACGCACGAGACTGACCTTTCAAAGGACCTTTTAAACTAAACAGAGATGATAAGTTCATCGGTCGAGTTAAGATAATTTACTAAGATAGCATTTCTTGCAGTCTAGTATTCAGAATCTGATTACGATTGACGCTTAAGACGATGAAAGGAAACAAAGAATCAACATAAACTTGTAAACAAAATTATTATTCGTGAATAATATTACTAGGTTGTGAGTGTGACGCTGCTAAAAAATATAATAGTGATCTCGAACTTATTTTTGACTCGATTTAAATAAATGATAAACTTACTTTTTACTCTAAAAAAAGTAAGTATTTTGTTTACCGTCTTGCCTCACATTCAAGTTATTTTTAACTGACTTCAAAAAGAAGACTATAATGTGTTCGGCTGTATGTATTTCTTTTTTAAGTATTTTTACCAGTTTCTCCAGGTTAAGTATTTTTTTCACCAGTTTCTCCAGGATATGTAATTTTTTTCATCATCATCATTTCAGCCGAAAGACATCCACTGTTGGCCTCCTTCAAGTGTCGCCATAGTGACCAGTCCTGTGCGTCTCGTATCCATCGGATTTCCGCGATCCTCACCAGGTCATCGGTCAACCTTGTGGGAGGCCTTCCAACGCTGCGTCGTCATTCCAGAACCTTTCGTCTCCATCAACCATCTTTTCTGCGAGCAATGTAACCTGCCCACTGCCACTTAAGCTTGGCGATTCTTTGGGCTATGTCTGTAACCTTGGTTCTCTTGCGGTATCTTCATTTTCTGATGTGATCACGCAAGGAAACTCCAAGCATAGCCCTTTCCATTGCCCTTTGAGTGACTTTAAGCCTTCTGATGAGGCCCATTGTAAGCGATCACGATTCGGAGTCATTATGTTATCACTGGCAACACGCACTGATCATAGACTTTAGTCTTGAGACATTGTGGTATATTGGACGAGAAGACACCGCTCAGCTTCCTGAACGCTGCCCAGCCGAGTCGGATTCGACGATTGACCTCTTCCTCGAAGTTAGACCTACCCAACTGAACCGTCTGTCCCAGGTATACGTAGTCGTCCACAACTTCGAGTGTAGAGTGTCCGATGTTGATAGGAGTGGGTGCTACAAGGATGTTTACCATGACTTTGGTTTTGTCCATGTTCATTTTAATTCCCACTCTTGCGGAAGCTCTACTGAAGTCACCGAGTATTATACTGAGCTCGTCAGTAGTCTCAGCCATGACTAATATGTCGTCGGCAAACCAAAGGTGAGTGATGTACTCGGCATTGACATTAATGCCCTAGCCCTCTCCATTCCAGAACCTTGAAGACATCCTCCATTGCGGCCGTTAACAGTTTCGGAGAAATGACGTCTCCCTGCCTCACACCCCGCTGCAAGAAGATAGGTTTCGAGGTCTGGTCCTGAAGTCGGACTGACATGGTGGCGTTTTTGTATAAACATTTCAGCACTTCGATGTACCGATAATCAATCTGGCACCTTTGGAGTGACTGCAGTACAGCTTTCTTTTATTGAAAGAGTATTCGAACGAATTAGTCTCAAAGAAATAATCTAATAATAAGCTTTTATTGGAACAGGAACACATTTACGAATTGGTTGCGTACGAAAATAGCTACATTAGTTATCAACTGTATTGCAGCTATTAACGTCCACTTCCAGGGAGAAAGACGACAGTGTTCCATTGTTATAATCTGATAACGACCTTCGAAGATATGGAACGGAACTCTTCATAAGATCAAAAACACCAAAAAGTGCAAAATAACTTTAAAGTCAATGATAACGAAGAGATTTAAAAATTTAGAAAAGAAAAGAAGTTTAAAAATTTTTTTTTTGCACTTTTTGGTGTTTTTGTATTTTGGAGTCGGTTGATTTTATATTTGTAAAAAATTTTTGATTACATCTTTAGATCCTCTATATTTTGTAACAAGTGAACTAAAAGCATTGCGCGTTTAGTCTAGTCAGCACTATAATGTAATAAACATTATTTTTATTCTTAGAAGATAAGAAACTTAACACTAAAACCTTTTTGCTTAATTCTGAAGACTGCTCAACATAATTGTTTGTCAAATTCAGGTTTTTTTGTAGGCAGACCTTTTTGCCTTGATTTTTCTTTTGTTTTCTCTATCGCGATGGATTCAATTTCATTATCTTTTTACTAATAGCTATTGGATCCAACGTTTTCTATTAATGGTAGGATCGAATTGATGCGGGTAATATCAGACAGAATTACCTCCAATAGTGCTTACAAGGTAATTGTATTATTACCTTCTAGATATAAAGGAAGAAAGAAGAAATCAGTGTTTTAATCGATGAAGATTGAACCAAACTTAGATTTATCAAGCCCAATTAAAACAAAATAGTCGATAAATGAGGGCCTATCCCTATTTCGATTATATTATCCGCAAAACTATTCAGATCGCGTAAAAATTATGACTGCGCTGTTTCAAAATTTGTATTTTTAGTGGCAGGGCAAACAGTCGGTCGACCGAAACTCAAACATAATGCATACCACGTCATTCATATAGGGTGGCCACACGCGATATATATAATTTTTATCGCCATTATTTTTATTTGAGATAATTTTTTGCTGCTGTTTGATATCTATTTCTTTGGTTATAGAGTTTTGGTTAGTTTTTAAATTTATACTGAAGCTCCCACGTGAATTTGAAAACGTCAATTATATATAAAAAATCAACGACGTCAACAACGAGTCAATTCTGTTCGAGTGGGATTTCTTATACCGCAAATAATCATTGGCAGATCCTGAGTTTAGATTTAATCTTTTGAGATTTCTATTGTGATATCTGAAGATAATTGTGAAAAAACTGCGTCATGTAAAATTTTATTACACATCTTACTTATAAATGACTATGAATATTTTAGTCTGCAATTTGGATACGTTTAAAAATGTATGTCAGTTATATATTTAAAATTATTTTCGTGAAAATTTCAAATGCTTTCGAGGTTTTCGTAAAGATTTTTGCAAATTTTCACGACATGTTATAAAGCATTTTTGTGTGAAATAAGGATAGAACGCACGACTTAAACGACTTAGATTTAGAATTTTTTATGTGAAAGATCACATAAAAATTTTTAGTCACCGTATTTTTTTTTTTGCTACGACTGTAATGAAATTACAATTACCAAAATTATTACAAATTCCCAAATGTTTCGTTCTAAAACAGAATATTTGTTACTTTGATAGTGTCTAAAAATTTAGTCAATTTTATTATCCATAAAAAAATTGAAGACTACAATATAAACATGAAAAAATATTGTTTTATAAAAAAAAAAGTATTAATTTAAAGTTTCACGTATCCGACCTGGTCACCCTATGTCGCCTAGCTCGTTGACCCTTCCACCTAGATTTAGAACTAGAATAGCATTATAGCTTTGGAAGGAACGCAAAAATTCCATGAGTTTTCTTTATTGAAAATATTTTCTTTTCTTTTGTCAACGGAGATGTTATAGCGGGAATTATTTGCATTAGATACTATGATATTAGTTTTTACGTGAGATTTGCAATTTTAAGTTTTGTGGGATTTGTCATTAAAATTTATTTCCTTCATTGTCTTTTTTATATCTAGTTTCTTAACTATACAGTATTTACTTGTATGGTTAAAGGCAGTTCCAGGTTCCCTGGAAGAGATCACAAAATGCGATAAGGCCACTAGTATATTTCTAAATTTAAGGTCCAAATTGTATAATTTATTGTCTTGGTGTACAATAAAGTATATGTATAAGTGTAAGTATAAATAATAATAAAGCATAATCAGCCTTTTAATGTTCCTGGTACTGAGGCCTCCTCTCAAGGAGAGGAAATGGGCCGTAGTCCACCACGCGGGCCCAGTGCGGGTTGGTGAATGTCATATTTCTTCGAATTTTTAATTCTAGGATATGCCGGTTTCTTCACGATTTTTCCTTCACAGTTTTGAGAGCAGTGGTGATGAAATAAATTACACAAAGTAATGCGCCTCGCTGGGTTTGTGACTGCGACCCACAACTAGTAAGTCGGGGCCGTAACCATTCGGCCACCACTGCTCATAAGTGTAAGTGTGTTGTTAATTTATAATTGTTTTCCAAATTTTTAGTTGTTTTTACATATTTTATTTTGCCTTCACGACCCCACAGCCGGGTAAAAACCAACCCTAAATTTTCAATTGTTTGTCAATCTCATCTGTGTGTGTTAATAATAAATAACATTTTTTTTTCAAAATTTTATAATTATAAATAATATATATATTCATATTTTATTTTATATTGCCGACACGACCTTAGCTTAGTAAAGACCTACCCCGAATTTTCGATGGTTTTTGCTCGTCATTCTATATTATGATCTGACTTTAGCAAATTCGCAATGCCACAAACACAGAACGTACATTGGTACGAGTACATATCTTGGTGTAATAACATTTATTTCCCTTTTCAATTACATAATATATACACCTACGTACTCCCGCAAACTCCGATACCAATAAATATTAACTTTACCTACACAATCGAATCAAGAAGGAAAGGGAAAGCGTAATATAATAACAATGCGTTTGACATATCAAATGGTCGTTGTTAACTTGAAGAAACATCGTGATGTTGGCTCTATTTAACCAAATCTCAGTACATTTATTGACAGAAGGTAAATAACGGGGTTTATTCATATCGAACTGTTTTGGGATCACTAAAGTGGGTTAGCAATTTGGCTGATGGATATCTGATTTTGGTTTTGGGTAGTTATGTAGTCCCCACGAGTAGATACTTCATTATCATCATCATTATTTTGGCAATCTTGTTTTATCACATTGATATTCATCATCATGTTCCTGCCCTTGTCCCGCGTCATTTGGGGTCGGCGCAACACGTTTTTTTCTTCCATTCTGCCCTGTCAGTCGTCATGCTATCACTAACTTTCTTTTGTTTCATATCACTCTTCACACAATCCATCTATCTTTTCTTTGGCCTCCCTCTCCCTATCCATCCATCCACATGTATGCTCATAACTCTTTTAATAACATGCGTTTCATCCCTACTCTTTACATGACCATACCAAGACAAACGATTTCTCTTCAACTTTTCAGTCACTGGCGCCACTTTCAAACTTCTTCTAATATACTCATTTCTCACTTTATATATTCTCGTTACACCACACATCCATCTCAACATTCTCATCTCCACTACATGCAATCTTTTTTCATCAGCCTTTTTCATAGCCCAACATTCTGATCCATATAGTATGACAGGTCTTATCACGGATTATAAAGCACATGTATGTGTTGTTATATTTAGAGTATGTTCCATTGGGATTATTTTCTACTTTCACAGGGGCAACAGTATTGGTCCAACACTGGACGTCCTTCGGCTGAAATGATGATGATGATACCTTTTATGCCACGCCAATATTTTTACCATGATGTGCGTTGTTCCAAATATTATTTATTATTTTTTTGGTCTGGTGAACATTATATTACTGCTCTCAAACTTTTGATAAAAAAAGTAATATAAAATCCATAATATGACTTGTTTTCCGTAACAACAGCGGACAACGCCCAACAAGGTATCAAACAGGCAAGGTTATGGCAATTTTCCTTTTGACCATTCATTGAAGTGGTCACTTGGGAGACATGTTCAACGTTATACGGACTGGTAAAATTATAATGAATTTGGGGTTCCGCAGCCACAAAAACTCATTTTAACGCAAAAAAAAACCTGTCAGCCGAAGGTTAACCGTCTCTATAAATTGTCAATAAAAATTATTTTTTTGACCTTAGCTTAAGAAAAGAATACTTAAACTTTTTGCAGAAAAGTTACATAAAACATAAATATTAGCACAACGGTTAGGGTTGGCCTTTTCCACAAGTTGTTCCCTTCAAAGTTTTCGGGAAGATATATGTTTTGGTCCTATTTGTTTTGTCGACCTTCCTTTTTTATATAAATGAAAACTTCCAAGGGTCAAATAATTCCAGCAGTATTTTATATTCCGCCGGCCAAAAATGACGATGTGAAAATAAATTCTAAGTAGAGATGACGTAATCAGTTATTCATAGGACTTGAAACATGAGTTTAAAATGTACGGTTTCTGTTGGCCTGAATTATACCCTAGATGGCTGTTCAGCAAATTAAAATAAGCTTGAGCGAGTGAATTTTTCAGCCATAAAAATAACTTCGTAGGATCAGTGCGTAAATCACCGAGCAATTTTAAAACTTTTTTTTTCTATTTTTTGTGCTTGTAAAAAGTTATGAATGATACACATTTGTGAAAGGAGAAATCTTTTCTTTTGTCAGTTGAAATGTTTTTTTTTTGTAATTTTTTCTAAAGAGTTGGTTTTTATGTTTTTGTGATCCATTTAAATTCAACGTGGTAATGCGGCCAGTCTTCTGGGTATGTTTCTGGAAGGGAGCGATTTGGAGGAGTACTTCGACGCCTCAGTGTATTTTGTTTTAGCATTTAAAATATACGGATAGCGTCAACAACTAGTTACCTCTGTCTGTACGTTGCGTAGTTAGGTGTGGTATAAATAGTTAATATTTAAGTTTTATGTTTAAATACTCGTAATTGTGATAGACCTGCTGGTCTAGTGGTCAGTAGCCCTGACTGCTATGCCGAAGGTCGTGAGTTTGATTACCACCCAAGATAAATGTTTGTGTTATGAGTACGATCATTTGTCCTGTGTCTGAGTATAATTTATTTATAATATGTAAGTATTAAGAAATATATAATTATGTTTATCAGTTGTCTAGTACTCATACCACAAGCTCTGCTTAGCTTGGGACGAGATGACGTTGGGTGAAAGTTGTGGAAAAAAAATCCTTTGCATATATACATACTCAGAAGTATAAAAGTCAAAAGTATTATTTTCAGAGTTTCTTTGCTTGAAAATATTGATAAAAAATTATAATTTCCTAAAGTTTTGAAGGCGAACTGCTTATTTACAATTATCTGACATATTTTCAAGTGGCTAATTACAGACACGAAGTAATTAACGTCTTATTGTTGGAACAGTGTTTCATTTTGAATTCTTTACCAAACAATTGTTTTGTAAATATTTACATAGGTTTCACTGGCTGGTATCAAAATAATGTTAATGAGGACCTAATATATTTGAATATGGTGAATCGAAATACGTTGTCAAAAGTTCAATGCAATTAAATTTTACATTTAGGTGAAGTCAATCCAAAAAACGGCCATATTTTTCGTCGTTAAAAAAGAAAATCCAGAGGTCTACAATCATCATCATCATCACTTCAGCTGAAAGAAGTCTACTGTTGGACAGAGACCTTCCCCAAGTGTCGTCACAATGACCGGTCCTGTGCATCTCGCATCTATCGGATTCCTGCGACCCTCACTAGGTCATATTAGTTTGGTAGGTCTATCTATATTAGTTTTTCAAATTCAAATATACGTTTCAACATCACGGCATATCTAAGCAAAAATAATGGGATGAGCTTATGGCAGACAAGATTCGTCCTTACAGACTCAAAATCAAGATATTTGAAAGATAGAAAATAAGACCATCTTGCAGTACAGCAAACAGAAATGAATACATAAATTATATAGCAAACGTATACTGTAGAATTCACGTGTATTTTTTTTTTTTGTAAGAATGTATGTATTTATTATGCGAATGTAATAAGTAAATACTGGTTTATTTAACCTTTTGAGTGCATAATTAGAGACACAATAGTAAGACAATGGCGCGTGAACGCCGGCGTTAATGCGGGGATCAACAGCTTAAATAGTAACGTCACCAGAACTGGACGAAATAGATTTATCCTGTGAACATTGAACATTTATTCGATTGCATCACTGCTTACCATCAGGTGGGATCGCAGTCAAACACTAGTTTATATAAAAAAAGGACAATTTTGAATACAACGAATCAGTCTATAAGAACCACATAGCAATCACTTTGCTCCCGAATTTTATTTTTGTTTGGTGTTATATTGAGACCAAATCTTAACCAATCATTGGAATGAAGAAGCAATGTGGATCCGAACCCATAAAAAATTCAACATGCTGTCATGACTTGTCAATTTCCAACAAACAGTGATAAGGGTTACCCTACGTTACTAAGATCTGGAGCGAGAAGGAATGACAGACGGTCGCCTCTTTCTGCGAAGTAGTAATGCTAGTATTGAAACCGGTCGCACGCGTGTGGGAACGGACATCCTCAAGCCCCAGCCTACTCGGGCCATGGGTAGTGTGAAAGCGAAACCCTGGGACGAAGGCAAAGAAGGAACAGGAGTGGGTTTTTAGTCAGTAAAAATCTGACACTATCTCCCGCCCACCCAAGAGCGGGATTGTCCTTAGATGATTTTCCCACCTTAAAAAAAACCCGGGACGACGAGCAATATGTAGCTCGACGTCCGGCCGTCCGGTAACCGTCCGGGTCGAGCGTGACTCGTCGACGATACGTAGTGTTCCATGCAGGGCCGAAGCCTACTGGGGTCATGGTTCACTTTTGAAAAGAAAACTCGGTTTCTTGGCACGCAATGCAAAGAAAGAACATAGGTGTGGTTTTAGTCAGTAAAAGACTGACACGCCTTCCCACTTCGCCCTAGTGCGGGAAAAGTCATGAGATAATTTCCCACCTAAAAAAAACCCTACTAAGATAAAGGGTTACTCGCGCGAGTTCAAGTGAACTACATAAAATTGACATAAAAATAATCTAAATAATTATGAATCCAGTTAATATGAGTCATAACAACTTTCGTCACTTTACCAGGAATTAATTATTATGAAAATAGCCTAACAATATAATTCTATTAACCCACTTAGTTTGTGACGTCACGAAAGTAGTTAACATTATTATAAAGTTGTTTAAGGTATTTGTGTTATATTTTACGGTGCTGTTGTGTTATTTAGCGCTAGGAATGGTAATTTATATTACCGAGCCTATGAATATTTTGATTAATTGTGCATGGTATTGTGAGGATTAAAATTCTATTATTAAATTTTCAAAGCTTTTTCCAGCGGCATCGCCAACATTTAAGTTAAAATAATTCCATTCAAACACAGTTATTTTATTTATATTTATATATACATCTTAACTATTAAATATTATAACTTAATAGGTATTTAAACAAACTGACAATAATAATATGTACAACGGGATGTCAAAGGAAAAGTGCGCAAAACGCTGGCAGCATAGCCATCCAGCGTGGCAATGCTGCCAGCGTTTTGCGCACTTTTTCGATTCGTTGACCGAAGAAAAGACCAGCCCTCTGGTCACGCAAAGAATCGACCAGCTGTTTGCTGATATTCCGAACAACTCGATGAGCGCTCGGACCCCATGGCCCCAATGTTTCAACCCCAAACGGCTCAAATATATAACTTCCGATGAGGTTATTATATTTACGCTTTCAAACACACTGAATTAAATTGGGAAAAGAAAACCAGGTAATTTTTTTTCAGGTGGGAAACTCATTCAATTATTTCTTCTGCTCTACAGTGTAGCAGAAGGTCACGTCAGACTTTTACTGACTAAAATCCACGCGTGTCCTTTATATATATACCTATATATATATATCATTTTATTTGTTCAAGTAACTAGGACTTATAATTACACATAACACAGAACATAACACAAAACGTGACACCAACAAACGAACAACATTTAAATATTTCACACACACAGTTATCGATAAGTGCAAGTAACATGCAAGTCACTGCAGCGCCTTATATAAGGACAGTCGAGCCGTGTCGGCTATCATCATCAGCACACTGTTGGGGCTGCCGCGCACCCTGCGCACCAGAGATGCGCTCCGCTTACGCATCGTCGCATAAAAGCAGTCAACGCTAGCGGCGGCAAACATGCCCGAGGCACTACCGTGTCGCGGCAGCCCCATCAGTACCCTGAAGCATTCTAGGACCACGGTTTCTCTTTCAAAATTTTCCTGTGGCCCTAGCGGGTCACGGCCCTATTGGGCCCCTACGGTTTTGCTGACATCTCTTTGAAGCGATCGTGGAATAATACGCGCTGTTGACGACTCAGACTCGGTCCTTACTGGACAGTCGGACGGTGAGCTAACCATTGCTCGTCGTCAGCCCACACCTAAGGTGAAATATTCCATGGCCTGGCCATGCACTTATATGTGTTCAAATTTCATCGGTGATTGATGGACAAATATAGAGGTTTAACATTTTAGAGGAGTGGTGGCCGAGTGGTAATGGCCCCGACTTACGGAGTTGTAGGTCGCGGGTTCAAACCCAGCCAGGCGCATTACTTTGTGTAATTTATTTCATCACCACTGCTCTCAAAACGGAGAAGGAAAACATCGTGAGGATACCGGCATGTCCTAGAACCAAAAATTCGAAGACATGTGACATCCACCAACCCGCACTGGGCCCGCGTGGTGGATTACGGCCCATTCCCTCTCCTAGAGAGGAGGCCTGAGTCCCAACAGTGGGAACATTATAAGGCCGACTATGCTATGCTATTCTAACATTTGCTGTATTAGTAGGACTATTGCAAATTTTTTGACCGATCGTTCGAAATATTCCTCAGTATAAAAATATATTAAATGGAGTATGTTATTTTTTATATTTGAAAACCGTTAACAGTAGTTTTTTTTAGTTCAAGCTTACAATAAATAAACATTTCTCAAGATCCAGTGTACAATTTTCCAATTCTGTATTATACAAATAAAATAATATATTAATTTACCTACGTACTATGTAGTACGTAGGTAAATTAATTTATAATTTTTATTAAAACACTAGCTTTTTCCCGCGGCTTCACCCGCGTACATAAAATATAGCCTATGTCACTCAGGAATAAAACAGCTTTTTATCGGTGAAAAAATTTTAGCAATCAGACCAGTACTTTCAGAGATTACCTCCTACAAACAAAAAACAAACTTTACCTTTTCTGTAAATACAAACACACATATTGTAAAATATTTTTTTAAGAATTCTAAGTTCGTTTCACATAACTGTGCACCAGAAACCTGAATTCATTTCACACTTCTGATATAGGTCGATTTATATTTGCCTCAAAAATAAGCGCTTTCCTCACCCGTTGCAGAACAATTTTTCAATTTGAAAAATTGAAATTCCTCTTTGCCTCTCCCGAGTTGATTTGAAGCGCTACCTTTAAGTTATTAATACTTCGAAATATAGGTTATTCTTTATTATTTTTACCGTAACTAGAGGGGTAGATATACCTATTTGTTTTTATTTAATCTTCTTCTCTAAAATTGTATAACTGCGATTGTCATTTTTTTATGATTTGTTAGCTATATATAAATAAATAAATAATAAAAAAAAAACTATAGTCTCTCTCTCTCTCATCAATTTCAAAATATTATCTTGATATACAATAAAGTTATTGTAAGTTGTGTTGTGTTGTTGTTGTAGTTATTCTAAGTTGTTGTTTGTGCTGTAGTTGCTGTTGTAGTTTTGTAATAAAATAGAGACCATAATCTAAAAAAATACATGTAATTGGCGGCTTTATTGCATTCTGTAATCTTTTTCAGGTAACCTGAAATTATTATTTATCTATTTATTATTAAATATACACACTATATATACAGGCGGAACCTAATACAATAGTGGTTTCCAAACCGAAAAAAAAATGAAAAAAAAATGAAAAAAATGAACAGAGATATCCTGGAGACAAAATGTCGTTGCATTTGAAATAATTTGGTTGATAGAAATAGATAGAATAAATATACATATACACTAAATATATACATAGGCAAGAAAATGAGTGTCTAATAAATCTTTTTTTTTTTTGCTATACACAAATTTTAAACGAATAAATTAAAACAAGACTTCTAATGTACACAGGCGAGCCTAACCCACAACTGTTTAATCGGTCGTTGATCAACTATTAAGTTTTTATAATTATTCGTAACCTTTTTTTTTATATTTAAATACCTGCGTAAACCTGCGTATCTTTTATCCTTCTCTGTCAAATGCACCCAAAGGTTATCTGTAAAAAATCGCTCTTAGGGATAAGATCGCCCATTGTTACACCCTATTAATTTTAAGGTCCTACTTTGTCTGAATTTTTTTATGGTGTGCAATAAAGTGTATAGTCTATCTATTTATCTATCTATCTTCATATTATTTTTGGGAAGTATTATTGGATTTTGATATCTGGAGCCCAAAGATTATGATTGTGCCTGGCTACGGAAAAAAAAAAAAACATAGCATTTATTTCAGGCATCCAATAGCACCCATGCAGTAACCACATACAGATCACACAAATAAAGCCGTGAGTAAAACAAATACTATTGAACACAGGAAGCAATATATGTGGTACAGCAATGACCGACTTATGGGCAATAGGCTTAATGCCTATCACATGGAGCTGACTAAAATATAACTGACAAAATGTATGTGTACTGTAGCTACAACTTTGTCTAACTCCTTACGAAATATAGGCGTCGTATTTTATTATTTACTGATTTCCTTCAGTGGTTTCACTCGTGCAAAAGTAAAAAAAAATATCCCTTGGGAACATATTTATTTTACGTATTTTACACAGGGAGTATTCCCAAGGGTAAAAAGGTATCGTATGTGCTATTCTAGGATAATCCGTGGACTATTCGTGTGCTGACTTCCATCCAATCCATTCAGCTGTTGGAGCATAAAAGTGTAGCAAACCTACATACACATACATTATTTTTCATAGGTGTATACTTTTGCCTTTAATAATTATAATAGTATGATATAAATGTGATTTAACTTGTACAAAATGTGAAGAGAAAACAAAAATGTGTATGTTCAATTGCACACCATGTTGGCTTAATGGAATGACCCAATGCAGTTTTCACTATTAAAACCTTAGTCAGTATTTTAGAAAATAAAATCCTCGTTAAGGTTTAAAACATGCAACCTGGTAAGAAACCAGTTCAGTACAGGTTCAGCGAACCCATAATATTATTAAAAACAACAGTTTTTTTTTCTAATTATGAATCGTTTGCTAAAAACGAATTTAGATCCTAACCAAACAATATGTACCACGGACGGCCGCAGATGTGGTTTTAAGCTAAGTAGGAGTTTGGCATAACATGCCTCTGGCAAAGATTATAATATTCAGTGAAGATTTGACCCTCAAAAATAACTGCCTCATGGCTTCAATCTGGGGTCTTAAAATCTGGAGTCATCCCATCGTCGACACATCATCGTTTACCATCAAGTGAGGGTAGTAGTAAAACGCGAGTCTATCTATATTTAAAAAAAAAAATGTCCGAAAAGAATGCAACATACAAAATATTTGAATTGATTTTTATTTAAAAGTTTGTAAACTTTTAAATAAAAATCAATTATTGTTTGTTAGTTTCGCTAAAACTCAGAAACGGTTTGATCGATTTTAATCATTTTTATTTTGTTTTCTTAGTTTTAACATTGGGGTACTTATTTAGTTAATAAGAAAAAAAAAACAGTTGAAAAATTTTAGTTGATTGAAAGCACAATAGCATAGCATAGTATAATCAGCTTTTTAATGTTCCCACTGCTGGGACTCAGGCCTCCTCTCTAGGGAAGGGAATGGGCCGTAATCCACCACGCGAGCCCAGTGCGGATTGGTGAATGTCACATGTCTTCGAATTTTTGGTTCTAGGACATGCCATTGATTGAAAATTAGGAAGTAATTTCACGGGGGTGGAACCGCGGGCGGCTACTAGTATGTAATAAACATCGTGATCTTTCTGTTAGCCTAGTTCTAAGAGTTGATCGTCATACGAAAGAAAACTACTCATTACGGAAACACTTCAATAAAAACCGACCAAACTTCAAGATTTCAAGCATTCAGGGATCCGTATCATCACAATTAGTTTAAAAATATTTTTTCTTATCTGCTGCAATTGACGATATTATTAACATATTTTATATATTTCATGAAACTTGCGTCTAAATTCAAATTACACTTAAAATATACAAACAGTCTAGTTCAAAATTAGTTTAAAACTAATTTTTATTTATTTATTATATTGTCTGTAATTATTCGTCTATTATAATATGAAATACTAGGTTCTGCCAGCGGCTTCGCCCGCATGAAAGTCAGTTTCTCCCTATAAACTTTGGACAATCGTGAACAAATTTGGGTGAATTTCGGAAAATCCGTTCTTAGCGTATGTCTACACTCTATAAGGAACCTACCTACCAAATTTTAAATTTGTAGGTGTTATAGTTTCTGAGATTTCGTGATTAATCAGTGAGTGGTATTTCGCTTTTATATATATAGATTATACGTATACGAGTAGATATATTTCTAGGCAAGCATGCTCCATTGTCGACTATATCAGGTGCAGTGGTCAAACTTGACCCTATCAATAATAATAATAGGTAGAAAAATTACGAATAACATTCGACAGCAAAGGATTATCACCACCAGCCATTGTTACTGGCAAACAAGACGACGATACTAACCCAATAAATAAAAAAAAATGTCTGTCAATTTTACTCAAGACGTTGTCCAATTTTAACCGACTACGAAAATGAAAAAGGCAATGACGGGTAAAAGTAGTTTGATCCGAAGAATGTTTTTTTTTACCAGAAAATACATACTTTCATGTCAGTACCAAAGAGTAGTCAGCAACCAACTAGAAGATGAAATAAAACGTATAAACGTACATACGGTCTTTTACTACTATTGCAAGAAGTAATCTAATATACATTTAAACAAAAATCACTTACAGCGTCTATAAAAAGAAATACGCTCTAGCACTGAAAACACAATTAACAGAGAACTGGTAATAAAAAGTAAATACAAATAAAAATTCTATTTCCTAAATGGTTTTATCGCTTTCATTTGTTTGCCAAAAAAATGTTGGAGTATTTACAAAAGCTATTAAACAAACTGTCCTTCTATTTTAACCGGGCTTATTTTAACGTAAAAAAAAATGTAACGGCTTATACTAATAATCATTTTTATTAAAGCTGAACATCATTTTTAATACTGAAGATTACCATTTTTGAGATACTAAGTAACGGTTAAAAGCTTTCCCTTACAACTGTTATCAATGACCGGCTCTTTAAACCGGCTAATAACTGTACTTCCACAAAGCCTTCTTATCTCAACGGTCCATTAGTTACCGGCGCTTAACGTTTAACGTTCCCCGTCTGAAATAAAACCTAGTACCAAAATTGGTAGAACTTAAACCTATTTTATTGATGAGTATATATTTTTACCTGTAAAACGTACTAATTTTAGAACACGAGACTAAAACACAAACACGGTCACAGTTTAGTCACTACACTAAGTGGGTTCGAGTCACTTGGTTCCGAGTCTACGGTTGGGTTCGAGTCGTAGTAGAGCGCGTAGCAGCGTAGCGCTACACGTCCGACGGTCTACGAAGTCGCGGCGGCACTGACTACGCGGGGCTACGCGGGCGCGCTACAATCCTCGAGTTACAGTTTGGATTATTGCTCGTAGCACAGATTCTACAATCAATAGCTTTAGATAAAATAGTATAGTAATTTTGAACAAATTCTTTTGTGTTTTTATTTTATTAGGCTTCAGTAAACATAACGTTGAGAAGTTTTGCTATTAAAAGGTGAACGAATGAACGCTTTATTTTATTCAAATATATATTTTTTTTGTTTGTAATTGAATGAGTGTTAATTGACTATTGAGGATTTGAGAGGTTATTATTTTTTTATGACAAGTAAAATAAAATTGGCACTTATTGCTCGATATATTTTTTGTTCAGAGTTTTATGTGAAACTCTTTGATTTTCGTTCATTCAGAGTTTATATAGTCAAGGCAGAATAGGTGAATGACCTAATTGATTAAATAGTTTCGTTATTAAATAACAAAAACGTGTAACATTTTGCGTGAAATATCTAAGACGTGGAAAGCGATTTAAGTGAGGATTTAGTAATGACTTAATGCGCATAAGTTAAATTGAATGTGAAATTGTAACATGGAGTAAGACAGTGTCGTGTTTCCATTCGACATTACTCTATAGATATGTGACATTTGCCTACGGTAGATAATATAATAACCACCAAGGACCATATTATGACCAGCCTTTTTATCTTTTTAGGTGGGAAACCATCAAATTACTTCTTCCGCTATGGGAGGAGTAAGAGGAACTTAGAGACTAAGTGTCAGATTTTTGCTGATTTAAATCCACTACGTTCCTTCATGGAAAGAAGTCTTTTGGGACGAAAGCTTAGTGATAAAGTGAGAAATACAAATATCAGAAAACTCACCAAATTAAAGGATATAGCAAAAACAATACTGAGTCAAAAATGGAAATGGGCTGGGCATGTCCAAAGATCACCAAGTAACAAATGGTCAAAAATTGTCACAAATTGGTACCCTTATACACAAAAAAAGGCGAAAGGGCAGGCCGGTCAAACGATGGAGTGATGACATAGTAACCACGGTTGGAATTGCATGGAACAGACTGGCAAGTGATAGAGACATGGAGGAGGCTTTCACCGCCAGAGCGGTCCTAACAACAGATGACGAAACTAACAAATTAGGATACGCAAAATAAGTACTAACACTTTTTTTTTTTTAAAGTTGGGAAATCATCCAAATGACTTCTCACGCTCTGGGTGGAGCGCGAGGGCGTGTCAGACTTTTACTGACTAAAACCACACCTGTATCCTTCAATTACCCTTTGCGTTCTAGGACTACGGGTTTCCCTTTCAGAAATTCTCCGCGGTCCTAGCTAGCGGGCATCGGCCCTGCTGGGCCCCTAAGGTGTGCTGACATCTCTTTGAGGAGCGCGAGGATCACTACGCGCTGTTGACGACTGGGCTCGGTCTAGTTCATTACCGAACAGCCGGACGGCGAGCTACCCACTGCTCGACGTCCGCAAGCCCGCGTCTACCGTGGCTGGTAGTCGGGGTCGGAATTACGGCGGCTAGGGCGTGAGGACCTTCGTTCCCTCGCGCGGGCAGCCTCCTCCTTCGCTAGCATTACTGCTTCGCAGAAGGAGGCGACCGCGTACCATTCCTCCTCGCTCCGGACTACTAACACACACAACAATTGGAGTACTAACACATACAACAATTGATAGAAATGTAAAACCCGTGTGAGGAATAAATAAAGCTACTATTATTATTATGTACCCTCAGTTGCTCTTTGCATTCTAAGACGTGCCTAAAGAGTAATCACTCTTTCGAACAACCATGCCACCTTAGCATTGAATGCCTAACCTGAATCTTTGTTTTTTTATTGTTAATAGGTTTGCGCTTGACCGCTATCTCACCTGATGGAAAGCGACGATGCGGTCGACGATGGAGTGCGCCTACCTAGAAGTAACCTATTCACTCTTGACTTAAAGATTCCCGGGTTAATCTCAATTAAGAACAAATCTTTTGTCTTATAGGGAAGTTTTTCTAATGTCATTTTAATATCATTATAGCCCAGTGGTTAAGGCACCCACCTCTCATGTTTAAGGGAATGCAACTAGACATACATTTTCACTGTTTTTTATACAACCGCTCTTACGCGATTTTGACGTTACTATACATTTTTCATTAGATATTTTGGAAACACAGTATCTTGTGGATAATGTCTAGGCTTCTATTGAAATCAATTTATAAATTTGTGTAAAACTAATCCAGTAAAGACCTCCGAAAATGTGCTATTTTGCATGAACTTTGACACTTCATAATTTACTCAAAAATTTAAAAAGTCAAAAAAGTATCTATTACAATAGTAAGCCTTGCAAATTTAATTAAGATTCTAAATGACGACAATTTTTTTTTCCAAAACTTTTAAGGGTTTAAAAAAACACGTATTTCCTGGAACAAGTTTTATAAAATATTCGAGTAAATCACGGAATTGCCGAATACTAACAGAGTTTTTAGGCGTTATCACTCTTTTTTCGCGTTGATTTTTCGTCAAACATCGCGTTGTATTGCGTTAGATGAAGACTAAGTAACAAGCTTTTAAACCATGCTCGATGTTGACGATAGGCGAGTGAAAAGGGACCCTCTTAAACTTGTCGGTTGGTGGGTTCTTGTGTGAATTTTTCAATTCATATGTAGGTACTTTTCTTAGTTTATATAAGACATTACTGACTCTCGCTGCCTCGCAAATTACGTAAAGCCGTTATCAGTCCTGGTTATCAGTCGCCAGAACGTCTGACCATCAGTCTATCAAAGGAATATCATGTTGCTCAGTAATAAACTAGTGCGCCTCACCATCAATGATTGCATCACTGCTTACCATCAGGTGGGATCGCAGTCAAGCACTGGTTTATATCAATTAAAAAAAAAAACTGGGTTGTGGAAGTCTGATAGGCAGTCACTCCATGTAAAACACGGGTATTCAGCCGCATCCGGTAAGATTGGAAGTCGACCTCAAGCTATAGAAAAGGCTAGGGGATAATTAAATTGTTAAAGAATTAAAAACTAAGATAGTTCGCAACAGTGTTGCTGTCATAGTTTTCAAGATCAGATTAGTACAATATAGAGAGTTGCTCACCTGGTGTCCGTTTGATTGCGCAACCAATTTAGCGGCGCGACCAACTCGGACGCGTGCACTTAGGGCTACATTTCACCGGGACACACTAGCGGCGCGACCAGTCACCGCTACCAACAAAATGTATACAGCTCTATCGAGAGTTAATCACCCGGTGTCCATTTGGTTGCGCAACCAATTTGACGGCGCGACCAACTCGGACACGTGCACTTAGGGCTATCTTTCACCGGGACACCATGGCGGCGCGACCAGTCGCCGCTACCAACAAAATGTATACAGCTCCATTGAGAGTTACTCATCTGGTGTCCATTTGGTTGCACAACCAATTTGGCGGCGCCACCAACTCGGACGCGTGCACTTAGGGCTACATTTCACCGGGACACACTGGCGGCGCGACCAGTCACCGCTACCAACAAAATGTATACAACTCTATTAAGAGTTACTTATCTGGTGTCCATTTGGTTGCACAACCAATTTGGCGGCGCCACCAACTCGAACGCGTGCACTTAAGGTCCATTTTGATACTCTCTCAGTGTGGTGTAACGACTCTGGTGACCTTAAGGTGTCTAGTTTGATAGCTTACGGACACCATGGCGGCGCAACTGATCGCGCCGCCATGGTGTCCCAGTGACATATAGCCTAAAGATAACCTTCAATAAATCTGCACTAATAAAGAGGTAAAGTTTGTTTTTATTTATATTTTTTTGTTT
Source organism: Mythimna impura (assembly GCA_905147345.3). Lineage (NCBI taxonomy): Eukaryota > Metazoa > Arthropoda > Insecta > Lepidoptera > Noctuidae > Mythimna > Mythimna impura. Next base: position 10,403,878 of record LR990357.1, on the reverse strand, counting down.
GTAGAACGTAATCTCTGAAAGTACTGGTCTGATTACTAAAAATTTTTTACCTATATATCGAGCGTGGTTACGGCTCATACTTTATAAGGCTGATTGATTATTATGAATGCCGTGTTGCACATATAACATGGAACCCTTAAAAAAATTGTTATAGTGTAAAAAAAGGAATGACGTGTTCAACACTCACCTCGGCATTTCTGGTATTTTTTTTAAACCAATTTTTTTCACCTCCAATTTGCGAGTTGACCCAACCAAAGAGATTTATTTTTCCTGTTGATGTATGGGTCAACTATTTTACAGATAAGGTAAAAACATTGAACTTTTTGTAGATTTACGAATGTGGACTATATTTACTCGTACTGAAAAGATGATTTTTTGTCAAGTAATTTTTATTGTTTATGTACACACATACCAATAAATATATATACAAGGTAATGCTTATTTCTAAAGAAATCTCTTCCAGCATAATAATATCAGCAAAAGGAAAGTTGAAAAAAATGAGATATAGACGCTGTGTAAGAGTAGTAGGAAAAATAAGTACAAAAAAAAACAATTTACTGTGAAATAATATAACGTTCAATGTAAAAATAAAGTATTATAATTATATAAGCAAAGTCTCACTCATGCTATAAATAGTATAAATATATTTTGTTTGTAAGATAATTATTGCATGTTCCTACTTAGAATATGAATGATTCTTAGATTTAATTTGTAGAAGAAGTATTTTTAGAGTAAATTTGAATTAATTCTTTATTAATATTAATTTGTAGAGTTTGTTTTAGTAATTTAATTTGGTTTGTTTTTTCGACTTTTTTTCGATAATGTGACGATCGTCATAAGTGATAATAGTGATTAATATTAGTAAGGTCGTACGAAATACGAATACTAAACATATGACACAGGGTAACCTCAAAGCTCCAAAGAGATTTTTTAAATTCTTTATTAATTACAAGCTTTTACCCGCAGCTTTGCACGCGTACATAAAATATAGTCTATGTCACTCAGGAATAAAGCAGCTTTCTATCGGTGAAAAAAAATCGCAATCTGACCAGTACTTTCAGAGACAAAAAAAACATTAAAACAAACTTTACCTCTTTATAATATTATTGTAGAATTGTAGATAAAAAGTTTTATCACTTAGTGATAATATCACTCCGGTTACAAAAACACTTCAAATAATTACACACTAGACTCACCGTAGGTGTGGGCTTGCTGATGATGAGCCATGGGTAGCTCGCCGTCCGGCCATCCTGTAACCTTCTCAAAGAGATAGAGCAAAACCGTAGGGGCCCAGCAGGGCCGAAGCCTACTTTGGCCATGGGTTGACTTCCGAAAGGGAAACCCGGATCCTGAAACGCTAAGCAAAGAAGACACATAGGTGTGGTTTAGTCAGTAAAAGTTGACACACCCTCTCGCTCCACCCACTCCATCCGGAGTGCAAGAAGTCATTCGATGACATTAAAGAAAATCAAATCAAATCGTTTTATTTGTCACAATGCAGGTACAAAGTTTACAATAGGTGTTAAAATAATAATATTAGTGCTCTGCATTCTACTCGCAAGCATACAAATATATATTTAGGTTTTATAAATGTTGGTCAGTATAAACAAAAGGTCGGCTAATAAATAAAATAAAAATAGTAAACGATGTCAAAAATTAAAATAGAATTATCAACAGCTAAATCAGTAATCTCTGGACTGGAATAAGATTTCTATGTTATCGGTCCCATAGGTACCCAATCATACCGTAGTAAGGGCTAAAATACAGTTCTAGTTATACCCAAACAATTGGCTATAATATAATGTACCAGGATAAACTTCTAGATGGAAGTTGTACAGTAAAATCAGCTCCCAAAAACAATTAGAGCTTTGCCGCTAAATGCGAAGCTACTGCATCAAACTTTAAAACGGTCCCAAGTTTCGGTTCCCACGAACGATTCAAAATAGGTTTCGGTGGCTATTTGAGTGAAATCTGTTTCTCGAAAGTTTTGCAGCGCTTAAGAATTATATTCATTGTTTAACGGTAAGATTTTAAACGTAAATTTTAACGAGTTGTTGTTAAATAATAATTTGTTTTTCTTCTTTTGGTACTTTCTACCTAAATAAATCTTTATTAACTACTAGCTGACCTGGCGAACTTCGTATCGCCTAATAGTAAGGATAACGCCATCTACTGCCATCACCAGAACAGCATAATTCATTTTATAATAACATTTTAATTAGAGATGGCGTTGTATTCGATTTTTTTTTTCGTGATTTTTTTTCCATTTTTTCTCACCGTTTAAACCTTTCCTGGACTATCACGAATATTCGAAAACCAAAATTAGCCAAATCAGTCCAGCCGTTCTCAAGTTTTAGCGAAACTAACGACCAGCTATTATTTTTTATATCTAAAGATGAGTACTGCTGCTAAGAGTAGTGCTGGCTGGACTATCCCATAAGTACAGTCAAGTTCCCTACCAGCATCTTACTAGATTACACATCTTTCTTCTGAGCACGTTTGCTCTTGCAAAAAGATTCACCCTGAAGGAGACCACTCTCCTATCTACCTAATATTGTATTGTAGATGAAATCCATGATCTACACTTAGATATCTACTAGTTCAAATATGCATGAGGGTTCTGACTAACATACCTTGCCTAACTTCACCCATAGGCACTGAAACTTCCTTGGGCTTTCACAGGTTTTGCTAAGGGTCGAGTGTTCGTACTTATTACAATTGGCTCTGAGTAAAAGCAAATCCACGTAACAATTATTGCTAAGTTATTCCCATTTAATTGATTGTACAAACAATTCAATATAAAAAAAAACCGGTCAAATGCAATTCGGACTCGCCCATGAAGGGTTCCGTACCATCCGTAGCAAAAAATGGCAATAAAATCAGGTTTGTTGTATGGAAGTCCAACTTAAATATTTATTTCATTCAAATGTTCACATCGGCAACATAAATACATCATTTGTGAAAATTTCAACTATCTAGCTATCACGGTTTATGAGATATGGCCTGATGACAGACAGACGGACAGCGGAGAGATAGTAATAAAGTCCCGCTTTTACCCTTTAGTTACGGAACCTTAAAAAGATGTAGTTGCTATTATTAAATGTAAATCCATCTTCTTTTCTTTATACGGAATATATCAATGTCTTATCCCACACGAGCGTATCGTTAAATTCGGTAGAGCGTAAAGGTTATCCAGCACTTGTTGGAGATTGGCTAATGGCTCGTCCCTATCTGGACATTGGCATTGTATCTGGCTAGGCTTAAAAGCTTAAGGTGTATGCTCGAATCCTTTGTGACGTTCCTTAATAAAGTGAAGTATTGTATAATCGGTTTGCCTTTTTTTGAGTGTGGAAAATTATCGAATTATTGCTCTCGCTCTGGGTTAAGCCCGAGAAAGTGTCAGATTTTTTCTGACTAAAACCCATAGTGTTTCTTCAATTGCCCTTTGCATTCGAAGGCTGTGGTGACACTTTCATGGTTCATGCAATCTTGTTAGGCTTGGTAGACATTGAAATTGGCCTCAGTTTGCTGCCATCTCTGTGAGATGAGCGTAGAACTCAACGCGCCGTCGGCAGTTTTTTATTTATTAATTTAATCTTCATGCAACGTACAGTACAAAGGCGGACTTGTAGATTAATGCTTTAGGCATTCTCTACCAGTCAACGTAGGGTGGTGAAGAGACAATACGGTAGGTGCATAAAAAGAAAATGTTATTTAGAAAACAAGAATAAAAAAGTATAAACATAGTTAAAATACACATACATATATATTTAATATAATATACATGTAATTTATACATATATAGGTATAACTATAAAGTAAGGAAAAAAGTTTTTAAGACAATTCTGCTATTGGTGAAGAAAGTAATTATTCCACAACTTCCGCTTAAATGCATACCAACTTTTGGCCGTCCTGATATCGAAAAAAGTTTTAGTCTACCCAGCTCGGACAATATAAAAAAAGGACTGGATATAAAAAATACTATATACAACCTACTCTGCCTACCTCGCCTAGGATAGGTTAAATTTTGTTTTACTAGATAATAAGTTATATGCGGCTCTTCAGCAGGCTAGAGAAAAATAGTAGTGAAGAAAATACGGCAGGTTACTATACCTTTAGTCGTGGATACTTATACTCATGATTTACCTCTTCTGTGTGCTGGGGCCCCCGAATACGGACTCAGCACTTCTGGTAGGATACATCTATATCCTTATTAGGTGCACGATAAATCATAGACATTGTATGTATGCTACTAATTACCAAGCATGATACAAAATTTGCCCCTGGTTTGAACATTTCTGTGCCCTTTAGGGTGTGCGCCCTGTGCCCAGGTACCGCTAGCATCAACCTAGTTACAGAACGGTTTGCTAGGGCTGCACCCTTCAGATTATATTAACTGAACTGTAGGAGTCGTACCCGCTCCGGGTCCGTCGACCAATGTCTGTGTGTGGGACGTGTGCTTTTTTTTATAGGTGGGAAAATCATCTTATGACAAATCTCGCTCTTGGGCGGAGCGGGAGATAGTGTCAGACTTTTACTGACTAAAAACCCACTCCTGTTCCTTCGTTGCCTTCGTCCCAGGGCCCGGGTTTCGTTTTCACACCACCCATGGCCCCAGTAGGCTTCGACCCTGCTGGGCCCCTACTATTTGCTGACATCTCCCTGAGGCGCACGTGGAATAATACGCGCCGTCGACGACTTGGGCTCGGTCCGGATGGTTACCGGACGTTCGGACGGCGGGCCACCCATTGCCCGCCTTCCGCAAGCCAGCGCCTACGGTGGCCGGAAATCGGGATCGGAATCCCGGCAGCGGTTTGGGCGTGAGGACCGTTGCCGTTGCCTCACGCGATCGGCCGCCTCCTTTGCTAGCATAACTGCTTCGCAGAAGGAGGCGACCGCCTGCCATTCCTCCTCGCTCCGGACCATGGCCTGTACCAAGGCCCGGTGCGAGAGATCGCCGCCGACGACGAGGACACGCCGTTGCTCTTCCCAAGCGGGGCACACCTCCACCGTGTGCTCCACCGTGTCCTCCGGGCGGTCCACACAGTGGCGACACCCGGGCGTCGCTTCCGCACGAATCTGGTGCAGGAACTTCCCAAAATTCCCGTGTTCGGTGAGAACCTGTGTCATGCGGAAGGTGAGGACGCAGTGAGGTCTTTCCAACCACGCCTCAAAGAGGGGACTTACCGCCATAATTGTGGCGTGCCCAGTGGGAGGACCGCTGCGGTCCCCCGAGTCTATCTTCTTCAAACTTGCACATAGTAAACTAGACAGATATATTTACTCTATACAGGTAGATTTAGATAGATACAGGTTTAATAAGCATTTTTACGTCAAAATATAAGGCAGAGACTCAGGGGACCGCAGCGGTACTCCCACAGATGCTCCCACAGATATTAGTCGACGGACCCGGATCGGGTACGGCTCCACAGTTCAGTTAATATGAAAGAGTTACTGCGTCTCTGGAATGCAAAAGGCAACAGAAGGAGCACGAGTGGGTTATTTAGTAGAAGTCTGACATTCCTTCAGTGAAAGGAGTTATTTGTTGATAGTCCATAAAAAAAAAGACAGAAACTTGGTCGTGTAAGTTTGATGGGAAGTTTCTTAATGTAAAATACAGATATTCAGTTGTACCTTCTTAGACTGGTAAGCGAAACAGGAATTTTATCAGGTAGTACTGATGGGCATCCCCGTCAGTATAGTGCTTGTAACCACTAGAAAAACGAAACTTTAATAAAAAGGCATTATGAGATTACTTAGCATAAGCATAATAGCATAATCAGCCTTTTAATGTTCCCACTGCTGGGACTCAGGCCTCCTCTTTAGGAGAGGGAATGGGCCGTAATCCACCACACGGGCCCAGTGCGGGTTGGTGAATGTCACATGTCTTCGACTTTTTTGGTTCTAGGACATGCCGATTTCCCTTCACCGTTTTGAGAGCAGTGGTGATGAAATAAATTACACAAAGTAATGCGCCTGGCTGGGTTTGAAGCCGCAACCTACAACTCGAAAGTCGGGACCGTTACCACTCAGCCACCACTGCTCTTGAGTTACTTAATAGAATTTTACATCTGTTTCCTATAAATACTTCTAAAACATATGTAGCAAAAAGCTCTATGAATTACTAAGAATATATGTCATGAAATTGCATAAATGTTTTGCTTTTATTTTATAACTTCAGGGAATTTATAAAATAAAAGCATATTCATTACATAATTTCTCTGAAATAACAATGAATAGCGCAGCAAAACATTGAGAATTTATATAATGTGTAACTAATATACATTCATTCATGTCATAAAATTTGAGCTTCAGTTTTGTTAATAATGTTTAGCATTCATATTATTACATTTTAAGAAATTCTTGTGCAAAAGATTGTGATAGGCTTCGTTCCCACTTTGTCGTGACGACATAATATCGTGTAGTTTTAAGTGTCGTAACTTATATTTTTAAATGGAAGTGTTCACATATAGAACAACACGATTAACTGGCTTTTTTGCGGTGACAACAGATTGTCATGATAGTCGGAACGCCTAACATGACAATCTTAAAACGTTTGCATGAATGTGTCGCATAATTTAACTTTTTTGTGTAATTTGTTATGTATATGTATGTTATTATTTTTTTTTTTAAGTTATGTGTCATGTTTGTGCAAATAAACTGTTTTTCTTTCTTTCTTTCTTCTTTTCTTCTTCATAAAAATAAAATTTGACAATTCTAAACCGTGACGGTAAAACTTGTGTCGTTGTTGTGACTATCTGTCGTGGCCACGACAAACAGTTGTTATAAAGGGAAGCTAGAGACGATAGTCGCCCGACGATAAATTAACCGTTACGACACATTTGGAACGCGGCTATAGACACTTGCAATATTATTTATTTTAAAACCATACCCCAGAATTTCTCCTGTATCGTAGATTCTATTAGAAACATGTAAACTCACATACGCAACACATCCAGGACCCGGAACAATTGACTGGCTGCTAGGTCTAGTGGTTAGTGGCCCTGACTGCTATGCCGGAAGTCGTGGATTCGATTCCCACCCAAGACAAATGTTTGTGTAATGAGCACGATCATTTGTTCTGTATCTGGGTGTAATTTATCTATATATATATATGTATTTAGAAACATATAAGTATGTTTGTCAGTTGTCTTGTACCCATATCACAAGCTCTGCTTAGCTTGGGACTAGACGGCGTTGTGTGATAGTTGTCGAATATTATATTATAAATTATCAGTAGGTCATATAATATTTTTGTTCCGTGTGGGAATTAAACCGATGATACACAACGCACTAGTTAATCGCTTTTCCACTACGTCGACCTTGCCATCATTATTTTTTATTATATTTGTAAAAGTAAATCGAAGGAAACTGGATTTATTTTACTGGTAAAAGCTATAATTGTACCACTTTTTATTCAAAAAATGCACATGTGAAGTCACGATAAAAATGGTTGAGCACATAAAACAACTCCATTCATTAATTATTTGAAAACTCGAATTAAGAAGGTTACTTTCAAGATTCAAAGCATTCCAGATCACAAAAAAAAATATTCTAAGATTACACTTTATCTCATTAGAAACTGTGTCAATGTCATTTCCCTTCTAACTAAAGATAAAAACCAAAAAAGAGTTTTATCCATCTTACGATTAAAAAAACTCGCAAAAATCTAGCTAAAATATTCTTAAAACTTAATGTTTAAGTCCAGACTCGTTCGAGCAAACTTAACTTGTAAAAAGGAAAAAAATCTACGATATTTTTATCTTCAACATCGTTTTAGAAACTCGAGAATGTAGAACGCCAAGTCAGTTGTTGACAATAATACTTTTAAAAGCAAGCGCTCGAAAAGAAAAAGAAACCTATTACAGAAGAAAACATGCTCTTGAAATTTCCAAACAAAAATGGAAAGTTTAGCAAACGTTACCGCTTTGGTAATCATTATTGCTGGATACAAGATGGTGGACTGAGAAAGAAGGGAATACCTAATGGTGCGTCGGTAAGAGCTCAGTACAGTAATATAAACGTTAAAGCGTGACTTTGGACAGGAATCCACGAGGAAACGTTTCTTTCGTACTGCTTACTCTAACTTTAGATAGAGAAAATATAATGTGTTTTACAGTGAACCTTGCGTGGTCTGATTAGAAATGAAAATATATATGTAGGAGAACCAAGGTTACGGACCAAGCCCGAAGAATCGTTATATTTAAGTTGCAGTGGGCATGGCACATTGCTCGCAGAACAAATATTATCCTCGCAGAACATATAGAGGACCATGAGGCCGAAAAATTCAGTGCAGTGGTAAAAGGCGCAGCGATAGAAGGCGATGCCTTGGTGAGGCTAGATAAATATCTAACTGGTACCTTAGTATTGGCACTGGTATCCGTAAGACTTGTGGCTTCTACAATACGCGACTACGGATTCATTTAAAGGTCTCTATTCTCTCTTGGAAAACTGTTTCAGTTTTCTACTGTTGAAAGTTCACCTTCACAGTTCATCATCATCATCATTTCAGTCAAAATACATCCACTACTGGACATAATTATGTCTCCCCAAATATCCCCACAATGACCGGTCTCGTGCATCTGGCATCATCAGTATACCTTGCGGGAGACCACCCAATACTCCATCTACCAGCACTTCAGAATCTTGAGCCCTATCAACCATTTGTTCTGCGAGCAATGTGCCCTGCCCACAGCCATTTAAGTTTAGCAATTCCTTGGACTATGTTAGTAACCTAGGTTCTCCTACTGATATCTTCATATCCGATACTATCACGCAAGGAAACTACAAACATAGCCCTCTCCATAGGTTGACTTTAAGACTTCAGATGAGGTGCATTATGTTTATTAACTAGATCAAATTGAATCTCATTCAATTGCAAATTCAAGTAGTCTGTTTACAGAGATCAGTTTCACTAGCGTATTGATGCAACGACAGTGGACTGTATAGTGTAAACATATTCGACCGGAGTGCACAGGTAAATTATCGATAATGATTGCTTTGCCTAATGTGATGCGTGTCGGCTGTTACTCAGCTAGGGACATGTCAATACGTTAGTGGAGATATATGCTTAAGAGCGGCCAACCCGAGATACATTTCCATATAACCTAACCTTACGTGATTATGATATAACTACACATCTTTCTTGGGATATTTGGAAATCTTTTAAGGTTTTTAAAAAAGCACGTATTTCTTGGAACAGTTTTGTGAAATATTCGAGTCAGTGACGGAATTACAGAATGTCAATAGAGCCTTCAGGCGTTATCTCTCTTTTTTCGCGTTGCCTCTTTATCAATCATTGCGTTGGATGAAACAACGTGCTTTTATATCATGCTCACGTTGATGACCTTTTTAACTAAAACAGATTGATTGAAAGTTTTATATTTAAATAACCAAGCCCAAATCGACGGCAGACGGCAAGTGGTTTTCCACGTGCGCCTCAAAGAAATGTCAGCATGAGTGACGGGGCCTTTATGGCTGCAGGATTCTTAGGAAGAGTCACAGCGGCCCCGAAATACAAAGGACAACTGAAGGAACACAAATAGGTTTTAATCAGTAAAAGTTGGACACTTCCTCTCGCTGCACTCGGGACAGAAGATGTTATTTGATGATTCTAAACAAAATAAAAAAAAAAAAACCTCAATATCTGATAATAAGAAATAATATTTATTTCGGTAAATAAGTTTAAATAAAACACTCTTAGACGTCAAATAAAAAAAAGAACTATTTGAGATCGTTGTATCCTATCAAACAATTCTGAGGAAAATCAACAAAAGAAGTTTTTTTGGCAGAGATGTGTGATGATATTTTTGTAGTAACTTGTTTACTACGAAATAACAAAATATATGTACATAACAGACTTAAATATTAACTAACTATTAATTTTATTGTAGTTATTTCTACATTTCTAGAGAGACATAATAAGTTCGATGCCAACTATTCCTAAATTATATTTCTTTTTATTATTATTGATAGGCTCGCGTTTGACCATTACCTATCTCACCTGATGGTAAGCGCCGATATGTCCTACGATGATACACGCTTGCCTAGAAGTAACCTATTCACTCTGGACTTAAAGACCCTTAGTTAGTCAGTTATAGCTATCAGGAAACACAGTCTCCGGCAGGGAATTGCACTGCTTATTTACAGTTAGCAGCATGTTGAATTACCTAAGTTTAATCTCATATGCTTATATATTTTTCATATATTTTTTAGGTCTTAAAATAATAATTATATAATGTTAATTCCCAAATAATATATTGATTGGACAACACTTATCGTACTCTCCTTTTTGGCTAGATAGAAAAAAAACTATTAGGTCTCCAACAAAATTTATTTTTACTTCAATAGTAGTATTGAAGTAGATACTAAGATACGCCTTTAATAAATTGTTCTTCGTGGTCCATGAAATCACTTCCGACAAACACGTGGGAACGAAACAAACTTATGCAAACCATCATAAGTTAGACAAAGAGAGGGTAAGCCCGTGTTGGGGCGAATTGCCTTCTCTCCCCGGGGACAGAATTTAATATCATAAACATTATTCCAAAATAACAGAAAGTCTTGCCTCAACAAATAATATATTTGAGCTTTAATAACTTGTACAAGGGAATACTGTATTGAATAAAAACAATATGTCTTCAGCCTCGCTTATTTTGCTAACATTTGCGTTTTGAAAACGTCGGAATCGTGTTTTCGTAGCGAACTTGCAACTTTAGAATAATATTGAGTAACTCTTTCTGTAGTATTTTTAAGCTGATATTTTAAAAGAAAAGGGTCGTACCTATTTTATGAGTAAATAAAATTTTAAATAAACTTTTAACGTTATGGTGTTATAGACTACTTATAGCTTCTGCCAGCGGCTATGTCCACGTGAATGTTGGTTATTGCGGACGTGAAGTCGAAGTCGAAGAAATAAAAAGTAGTCTATGTCCATCCTTGAAGTTCAAGCTGGCTCCGTACCAAATTTCATCAAAATCGGTTCAGTAGTTTAACCGTGAATGCTAAACATACAGACTGACAAATAGAGTTACTTGATTTTTTATAATATTAGTATGAATTTTTAGTAACTCCCATATAATTTGATGCATACCTTATGATCTGATTAGACAAAATGATTTCTTGTACGCCTTTTCAATCATGTCCATTATTGATTTAAGCTTTTATTGGATTCCAATTATTTTTTCATGCATATTAAATTATTATTAGTCACCATCAATAAATCAAAATCAATCTAATACTCGTACGTACCAGGAAATCATTTTACGAAAAGGTTTCCGTGTTTAGATTTGTATCTGACAAAATGGTATTAATTGTATTAGAATTTATGTACCGAGTACTGTTTATACCTTCCGATATATCTATAAGTATTTATTTTCCGATAGAAATGCTAGTTAAATAAAACATTTTTTTAGTAAATGGTACTTGAAGGACGAATGTTTTCTAGTTTTTCAGCGCATGAAAAGTAGCGCGCACTTGACGAGAAGCAAATGGCCATTCTAAAATGTTTGCGACCTGCCACACTACGCCCTTGGCGCCTGGTCAGAATCACCTAACATGTATTAATGCATCCAGTTACGAATATTTCAGAACATTATTTTCAATTCGCTACTCGCAAAGCTGTAGGCTCTAAGCTGAGGAATTGTTAGAGTGTCCGTATTCAAAAAATAAATATAAAAACTTCAGGCCCCAATCAAGCCGGACTTCAGTGCGTCTTTGGGTTAACTGATCTAGTCGTATTTTATTTTGTAAGCTTACAAGCTACTAAAAATACCCAAAAGAAATCTTGCTTTGTATTGATCCAAATTTCCATTTTTTAAAAGCTTCCATGAAATCGTAAGTAGTACTTACGATTTCATGAAAGCTTATACAGTCTAAAGGGGTGACCAGACGGTTGCAAACCAAAGTCCCAACCAAGGTTACCTCGCTAGTTTCAATCCGTGTAGATAGCAATTGTAATCCACAACCTTCAACGCCCTTGGTTGGGAGGCGCGTTTTTCCAACCACCGAACGTGTTGGCGCGTGGTTTACATCCATGTAGCCGCAACACAAACCAAACACATAAACAAGGTCATCTAGATTGGAACGCTAGTTTGCACTTTTTGTCTGGTCACCCCTTAACCCTACAACTAACAAAATTACAAAGATAGAACCATCTCCATCGCTCGTATTCTTACCGGCGACAATTGACAGATTTCAGCTATTCAACGAGACAACAGAACACCAACAATTGTGTTCTCTTTTTAGTCTTCAGCGTAATTGAAACGGATCGACGTACAGCTATAGTTCTATGCGCTAGCACCCGATTCTTTTTTTTTGGAACTGCTTTCTGATCATTATGACCTGTTTTTGTTTGGGGCTAGTTCGTAAGCTTATACTAGCGGTCCCGGCAGACGTCCTGCTTGAAAAAGGCTTTTCGTAAAAAAAAAAACCGATAGCAGCGCCACCAGGTTCAATTGTATTTTCAAACCATCCAGAGACCTACTCAAATGTACCTACACACAAAAGTGTAATCCAAATCGGTCGAGCCGTTAAGGAGGAGTTAGGTGACAGACACGTACAGAAGACTTATATATAATATAAAGGTACAGCAGGAGGGCAGTGATGACCCATCAATAACGGGTCCGGCTAACGTGTTCTTTGTCATGGGCTCAAACCCAGGCAGACATTTTATTTTGTGTAATTTATTTCATCACTGTTACTCTCAAAACGGTGAAGGATAACATTGTGAGGAAACTGGAGTGCCTTAGGACTAAAAGTTCGAAGATATTATGTGGCATCCATTATCTCGAATTGGGTCTATTTGGTCCATTCCTTCTCCTAGAGAGGAGACCTGATTCTCAGCAGGGTGAACATTATAAAGCTGATTATTCTTATCTATATAGGCATACAATTAGCTGCTATTAGCATCTTTGCCTAAGTGGAATTAGTATTTCTCTCCACTGCCAAATCAAATGCCCAAAGTTTCATTCAAATCCATTCAGCGGACTGAGTGTGAAGGAGTTACAAACAGACATACATACCAACTAGTGTGATTTTATATTGCTATATTTTGTGTAGAGCAATAGCTGTATAAACCCGTAGCCGGTCTCTGTCAAATTGTCGAAACTCGTCTGTTTGCGAAAACATACAATGCATATCATGAGCGCACTGTAGCATTTCTGTTCTACTATTAGTGCTGATGCGACACTTATCTACAAGAAAATAGAAAACCTCGTCATGTTGTTAATACTATTACAATTTCACATCCTTCTCCTTTTCCCCACCGCGTATATCTGTCTGTCTTTTCGCGATAAACTCAAAAACTACTGAACCTTTTATCATGTGATTTTCATCAATAGACAGAATGATTTGTAGAAAAGCCAGCTAAGGTAGAGATGGAGGGTGTGCCAGACTTTTACTGACTAAAATCACACTTATGTTCCTGCTTTGCCATTTGCTTTCGAAGACCGTGGGTTTCCCTTTTGGAAATCAAGCCATGGCCCCAGTCGGCTTCGGCCCTACTGGGTCCTTACATATTTGGTGACATCTCTTTGAGGCACGCGTGGAATACTACGTGCCGTCGACGACTCGGGCTCGGACCGCACGGTTACCATACAGCCGGACGGTGAGCTACTCATTGCTCGTCATCTGCAAGCCCACAGTCGTCGTCCACAACCCCACGAGAAAGGTTTAAATGCGTAACTCATGCCTATTTTATTTAAAAAAAAGGCAAGAATTTCAAACACCCTCTTGATGCTTGGGCGCGCCGCTTTTTTAATTCTAAAACTAAAAATCTAACCCCACGATCAAACAGAACTTCACAAAATAAAACAGTCTCCGTCGCCCGTATCTTTGCCGGCGACGACCGACGGATTCCATCTATTAATGAAGATTTAACGAGACCACAGACCGCCTCCAATTAAGTTCTGCCTTTGATCTGCTGCATAATTGAATCGGTTCGACGTACAGTTGGAGTTCTACGCGCTAGCTCCCGTCACCCGGACGGGGATATTTTTTGAGCTTTATATTTGCATTCAGGATATAATGGGGATTCGGATTTGGTGGTGAACAGGGTTAGGTATAATGGTATCATGGTGTTTATAGACCACACGATTTTAACAGTGTAGCAACTGGTTTTGAGAATATAGATTCCAAACGAGCCAGGTTGACGTAGTGGCTAAGCGAAAAGCAGCGTGTGTTTTTTGAGGTGGAAAATCATCAAATAACTTCTCCCGCTCTGGGTGAAGAGACAGGAAGCGTCAGACTTTTACCGACTAACACCAACTTGTGTTTCTTCAGTTGCTCTTTGCATTTAAAGGCCACGGTAAGTCTTCCAATTCCCGCAACCCTAGCAGGCGTTGGCCCTCACTGGCCCCGTCAATCTTGCTGACATCTCTTTGAGGCGCGCGTGGAACAGTACGCTCCGCCACCGTTGACCCGAGCTTGGTCTTTAACGGACGGCCGGACAGCTAGCCACCCATGGCTCGCTGTCCGCAAGCCCGCGCTTACGATGGCCGGAAATTGTCTCTGACTGCCAACGCCCGGGGCATCTCCGGCGGGGGTCGGGGCGTAAGGCTATTGAGTCTACCTCACGGTTTCGGTAGCTTCCTTTACTTGGTGACCGCTTTCCATTCCCTCTCCCTCCGTACTATGGCCTGGTTCCCACCACTGATCGCATACACAAGGACGGTAAATGCCACTACCGTATGGTCTACCTCGTCCACTGGCGACCTGCACATTGGTGACACCGGGGCGTATGTTCCTGCTGCATCCAACACAGAAACCTCCCAAAACAATCGTGTCAAGTAAGGACCTGCGTCAGGTGGAAACTGAAAACGCCGTGATCTAAAGGCTGGTAATTATAAGATCGCCATAGTACACATATAGTTGTAAATATTAATATTGTAAAAGAGCCATGTAAGAATTTTAATGACCGGTAAACTAGTAAAATATATTCTATCCATCAACAAACCTAAGCACAATAAAACAATTTCAATCAACGATACTCTGATCACAAAATGCAAAGCAATAGTTTCCAAAATGAAAAAACCAAAATATCACACTAATGTTTGTGCGTATGTATGTGTGTGTGTGTTTGTTATTCCGTCATGTTTAAGCGGTTGAAGGGATTTGGATGAAATTTGGTACACAGAGGGGGGCGATGTTATGTAATAGGACATAACTAGGATATTATTTATCTCGGAAGTATCTGCCCTTGGGATATTTATTTACTTTCACGTCAGGCAAAGCCACGGGTAGAATCCAGTATGAGCATAAATTACTTAAATATTAACTAACAGTATTTATAACCTAACTACGTACATCTAATATATAAAATTCTCGTCAAAAAATCGTCGTCGTCGTTAAATTTCGTGTTTGTTAGCAAACTCCTCCAAAACGGCATAAACGATTTTTGTGTATATTTGGCAGGTCTGATAATACTTTGTTGGCTTTTTTTTTCTCTTTCGCCCCCACCCTCCAATTTTTTTTTTTGATAATTTATATGGCAAAAAAAGCATTTGCTAAGTCAGCTAGTCATCATCTTCATCATTTCAGCCGAAAGACGTCTACTGTCGGACATAGGCCTCCCAAAGTGTCACCACAATGAACATCGGATTCCCGTACCCCTTACCAGGTCATCAGTCCACCTTGTAGGAGGCCTTCCAACGCTACGTCTTCCGGTTTGGGTCGCCATACCAGAACCTTTCGACCCCAACGGCCATCCGTTCTGCGGTAACCTTGGTTCTCCTGCGGATATCCTCATTCCTGATTCGATCAGGCAAGGAAACTCCGAGTATAGCCCTTTTTATTGCCATTTGGGTGACTTTAAGTCAGCTAGTATTTATATAAAAAACAAACGCACTTAGGCGTGAAAATCGAACATAAATAACGTTTTAAACGAGACTGTAATCATAACTTAAACCACTCAAGTCACTACTAAACAGAAGCGCTGGCAACCCCAGTAATAGTAACTAATTGCATGGTACGAGTAGGAGCAAGTACCTAAGTAAGTAAGTGCGGCTTATTTACTTAACTTCACTTTCATTTCGCTTCACAGGAACAATATAGGGGTGCTAAGTAGGTTCTTGGCAGAGCTTGAGGCTAGATTGCATGAACTGGTTCTAAGGATTATACTGTCTCTTTATTTTTTTTTATAATATATTGATATAAACCAGTGCTTGACTGCGATCTCACCTGATGGTAAGCAGTGATGTTCATTGATGGTGAGGTGTAGTTTATTAAGAGCCTA
This sequence comes from Mythimna impura, assembly GCA_905147345.3. Classification (NCBI taxonomy): domain Eukaryota; kingdom Metazoa; phylum Arthropoda; class Insecta; order Lepidoptera; family Noctuidae; genus Mythimna; species Mythimna impura. The sequence goes on along the minus strand of LR990357.1, from coordinate 10,387,647 downwards.
TTCACTCTGGCCTTGAAGACACCTAAATTTTAGTCGGACGGGAAAACCGCAGCAGGTAAATTGTTCCAGTCCTTCGATGTACGCGGTATAAACGACGAAGCGAAACGCTTAGTCCGGACCGTTGAAGTTTCAACAACGTAAGGGTGGATACCCAACGTACGTCGGGTTGTCTGATGGTAGAAAGGAGATGGCGGAATCAAATCATGCAATTCCCGTGTACACTCTTCAAAATGCAACCTGTAAAATACCGATTGGCTGGCTACCCTGCGCCTGTGCTCGAGGCTTTGTAGATTGGACTTGATCAAATCTGGATCCCCAATTAGCACACCTCTTCGCACGCCTTTCCACTGAGTCCAAAGCTGCTAGATGGCATTTTGCAGCACCAGCCCATATGTGACTGCAGTACTCCACACACGATCGGACCTGTACTTTGTATAACATTAGAAGCAGTCCCGGTGTGAAGTACCGTCGGACCTTTGCAAGAACGCCTAGTTACCTAGCAGCTACCTTGACTCAATGAACCGCCCAAAATTATGGTCTGAGGAAATTTCAACTCCCAAGAGCTGAAGGCGGTGCTCCAGGGATACATTCTATTATTTGTAGTACCTCATTGTTTTAGTGTTGCTATTTTTCTTGCATCACTAACTTTGGCGAGCAATGTGTCCTGCCCGCTGCCACTTAAGTTTGGCGATTCTTTGGGCTATGTCAATAACTATTTGTTGCTCGTGCTATGGTTGATGGGGCCGAAAGGTTTTGGAGTGGCTACCGCGTGCTGCATGACGCAGTGGTTCTTAGGCCTCATACAAGGTGGACCGATGACTTGGTGAATGTCGGTTTGATAAATGCGAGACGCACAGCACCAGTCGTTGTGACCACACTTTATGTTAGTGATAATTTTATCAAAATCTGTTGCTTGGTTTTGGAGTTACCGGATAAACGGGCAAATACGAATAGTGCCTTTTTTTAATACTATATAAAGAATGATGAATATTATGATCATTGTTTATTATTGGTATTGATATTGTGTTGTTTCGAAAAGTAACCATACGTAGAGAACGTTTTGGAAACACATTCAAATTGCGTAGGTATAGCTAAAGAGTGAAATTTGCAGGAATCTTTAAATTAAGAGTAATGTAATAGGTTTCATAGAATACGTTGTATGGAATAGACAGTATAGAATAGGTTGCAAAGAATAAGTTGCATAGAATAGGTTGCATAAGATAGGTTGCATAGAATAGGTTACTTCTAAGCAAGTGTGCATCATCGTCGACCGCATCATAACTTACTATCAGGTGAGATTGTGGTCAAACGCGTTCCTCTTCCTAGCATCGTTTATCTTCAATGCTGAGGGTTCTCGTGATCTCGACGAATAACTTTTTGAGGACTATTTTCGCCATGTTGGCTAAGGAGTGGAATTCGGAATTCCCTGCCGGAGTCTGTGTTTCCTGAGCTATCAGGAAACACAGACTCCGGCCATAGCGGCGGTTGTAGCTACACAACCTAGGGAACTTTGAGTCAAAAGTGAATAGGTTACTTCTAGGCAAGCGTGCTCCATCGTCGGCCGCATCATTGCTTACCATCAGGTGATATACTAGTCAAACGCGAGCCTATCCATAATAAAAAAAAATGTTGTCCTTTCATCGTGTAGGATGGCGTAGTCACCAATATTCAAAAAAAAATCTTATGACTACTTCGTTATAAAAAAAAAATAACCAAAAAATTACAAGTATTTACAAGACCCACACACAAATTACAAACTTTATCCCAAAACATTTTTCTTAACAAAATTACGATTTAAAAGCAGAGACTCGAAACAATATTCGAAGGTTTTAATAAGCGGCGGAGAAACAGCTGTTAATTTTAATAATTCCCCTTATCTTCAGGCTGGTGGCGCTCCTTGGGATAATCTGGCGGTAGTCCCTTTTATAATTAACGACAAATAAGAAGCCTACTGAATAGTTAAGATGTTCGTACGGAGATTATGCTAAGTGAATGGGTTTTAGAGTGAGGAATATGGATTTATTTATTTATGTATTATTTATTTATTTAAACTTCATTTACATAAGTGGTACATAGGCGGACTTAATGCAACAAGGCATTCTCTACCAATCAACCTTTGGGTTAAATAAGACAACACTGTGGTAGGTTTGCACAATAAACAAATAACAGATACTTAAACAGAAAAAAAAAAAGATTCAGGTAAGTATATGGAAAATTCAAGCGGGTGCGGTTGCGAAACGATCCTAAGCTTCTAGCAAATACGACGCGATGCGGCGGTTATGTCCTACATGCGCGTGAAGTCGCGACTTCGGCCACCATTTTTATAAAATAAGTCACCGCACAGCAAGAAGTCGCGGAAAAATATTAAACCAACTGATGGCATCCGCTTCGCTTTGTTCATCACCGCACCGCACCCACGTCCGGTCACGTAGGCCACCGCAATAGAGAATCAATTGTATGTTCCACCGAGCCGCATCGCTTTGCGTTCGCCATTACTTTGGGTCATCTACCTAGGTACCTACACCTACGTAAGCGATCCAAAGTGATGGAACAGCTACCGATAACTTCTTGGGCTCTAAACAAGTGATATTAAATCAGTAACCAGCTGCCCATATAGATGTAGTTCTGGAAAAATAAAACTTGGTTTGCGGCAAAATGGTAAAATCTACGGATATTTTTTTAAATTATTGATTTTTTCGCGTTTGACCATTATTTCACCTGATGGTGAGTGATGATGTGGCCCACGATGTAGCACGCTTGCCTAGAAGTAACCTATTCACTCTTGATTTAAAGACCCCTAGGTTGTAGCTATCAGGAAACACAGACTCCGGCAGGGAATTCCACTACTTAGCTGTGCGTATAATGAATGTATTCCCAAAACGCTTTGTACGTATGGGTGGGATGTCCACCATGTACTGATGGCGCAACGCCGTATGTCTACTGGTCCGATGATGGAACATACTTGGTGGAATTAAATTGTGCAATTCCAACGCACACTCCCCGATAAGTAATCGATAGAAAACCGACAGACCAGCAACTCAGCGTCGATGCTCAAGGCTTTTAAATTAATGTAGTTTATAGCTAGGATTTACAGCTAACCCTAATATTAACAGTTAGTTTAGCTAAGCGTGTAATTGGTGCAGTCTTTCTCGGTTAGAACTACATTAATAATTCACTCATTTTTATTCAGATTTTTTGAGATGCATTGGTTTCAGGAGATACGAGGTCGACTCCCGGCCACCATAGGCGGGAGCTTTCGTACGGAAAGCAACGGGTAGTTTGCTGTCCAATAAGAACCAAGTCTGACTTGGGGCGCGTCGTTTTACATGTGAACCGCAAAGAGTTGTCAGCATGAAAAAGTTACCAAGTTTTTAACCTGTAAAGATAGATGTAAGATGAAGGAAACAAAAGAAATTGTTGGCGCAGTGGTTGAGGGATTGGCTGCTGCACTGCGTGTCGTAGGTTCGATTCCCACACGGAACAAAAATTTGTATGACTTATGAGTTTACATGTTTGCGAAGCACCCACTTTTATAGGACGGTAAGTCCCCTCTTTGAGGAGTGGCTGGAAAGACAACATTGCGTCCTTACCTTCCGCATGACGCAGGTCCTCATCGGACATGATAAGTTCGGGAGGTTCCTGCACCAGATTCTTGCGGACAGCGAGCAATGGGTAGCTCACTGTCCGACCGTCCGGTAACCGTCCGGACCGAGCCCAAGTCGTCGACGGCGCGTATTGTTCCACGCGCACCTCAGGGAGATTCAGCAAATCGTAGGGGCCTAGCAGGGTCGAAGCCTACTAGGGCCACGAATAGTATGAAAGTGAAACCCGGGGCCCTGGGACGAAGGCAAAGAAGGAACAGGAGTGAGTTTTTACAGTAAAAGTCTGACACTATTTATAGGAATAATTCACAGTGCGCGGCAACGTTTAAAAAGAAAAGTTACCGCAGTGGTGGAACGCTAAGGACAACTAAAAAAATTCAGTTAGGTTTTAGTCAGTAAAAGTCTGACACTGTTTCTCGCGCCACTCAGAGCGCGAGAAGTCAATAATAATTTTGACGTAAAAAATAATAGTTGTGTTCGTATTATTCTCCTAAAGGGTATCCCGGTTCACTTAATAGCATTTTAAATTTTATTCTACATACTTCCACGAAGCATGAATTTATTAAATTTTATTGAATTCTTTGCCACGTTTTATGACCTGCAATACAGTTATAACTTACTTAAACCTACATATTTCATTTTCCTTGCACTTTAACTCGTTCCAACACTACGTTTACCAGTTTATGAGGCTTTCATAATTTTAATACACCCTAACTTTTTGCGATATGAGCTACGCTGTAGACTGCGTTACTAAATCAAGGGATTTTATGAATCCTTAAACAAACGTAGGTAATGAAGAAGGCATGTGGGTTGATACCCACATTCTTAAATTTGATAGTGAAGAAAATAAGACCTTATAATGCCAAGGTTGGTATAAGTTCCGCTTAGTAGGATTGTACTCAAAAGGAGATTGCCCATTATTCTATGCATTACTGTTGAGTAAGGCTTACTGTTCACAGATACGTATCTTCATAGACGCGTATTTGTCATTGTACGCTAGGTGTACGCCTGCGTGAAGCTTCCATACAAAACTTTATCCTACTGTCCACGGCCGCGTAGCTTCATAGACGCGTATTTGTCATTGTACGCTAGGTGTACGCCTGCGTGAAGCTTACATACAAAACTTTAGCCTACTGTCCACGGCCGCGTAGCTTCATAGACGCGTATTTGTCATTGTACGCTAGGTGTACGCCTGCGTGAAGCTTACATACAAAACTATGGCCTACTGTCCTCGGAAGCGTAGCTTCATAGACGCGTATTCGTCATTATACGCTTAGTATACGCCTGTGTGAAGGTTACATACAAAACCATGGCCTACTGTCCACGGACGCGTAGCTTCATAGACGCGTATTTGTCATTGTACGCTAGGTGTACGCCTGCGTGAAGCTTACATACAAAACTATCAAACTCTGTCGACGAAGTGGCAGCTTCATGCCATCGTGTCGTTACAGCTTCGTCGGCAAAGTTTCATAAATTCATATAATTTTGTATAATAACGAAAATCTATTAAATAAAAATGAATAGCTGTTCGTTAGTCTCGCTAAAACTCAAAAACGGTTGGACCAATTTGGCTAATTTTGGTATTGAAATATTTGAGATAGTCCAGGGAAGGTTTAAACGGTGAGAAAAAAATGTAAAAAAATCACGAAAAAAAAAAATCCGAATACAATGCCATCTCTAATTAAAATGTCAATATAAAATGAATTATGCTGTTGTTTTGTGAATGCCAGTAGATGGCGTTATCCTTACTATTGGGCGATACGAAGCTCGCCGGGTCAGCTAGTTTAATATAAAATAGAAGTCATAATCACATTTTCAAATTAATTACAGAACTTAATTTGTATTTGTGGATTTTGTTTTTTTAATTGGTCTTAATCTTCGATTATTTCTTAGCATTTTAGGCAGGTACTTATCTATTTCTGTACATTTAATATTTCGAGTCTGTTCTGAGAAGTGATAGAAAATAGAAGTGAGAAAGAGAAAGATACTAACCATTACATCCGTTGCCTGCCCAATTTGCCGAAGGGTTAGCAAACGGGATCTGCGATATACTAAAGGAAGGTAAGCCGACTTTGGGTTGGCTTCCAGCCTAGTGGTGAAAACGCTAGGGAGATGATGAGACATACTATATATAACACCCATTACTTATAAATTTACTGATAAACAAAACAATTGATAAAGGAAAATGAAGAAATATTATAGTGAAAGGATTACCTTTCAGCTCCTTTACCATTTTTTAAAGGTGAAGAGAGCTTTACTACTCTTAAACTTTACTATAATACGTAACTTCAGCATATCTGCTAATTTTGATAGGTCAGGAGTGGTGATGTAGTTTTTTCTTGCGAAGAATTAAGACAATACTTAATTTTCCCATTAGAAGCGCTTTGGGTGGAGCAGAAGGCGTGTCAAACTTTTAATGACTAAAACCACACCTGTGTCCTTCAGTTGCGCTTTGCGTTCTAGGACTTTGGGTTTCCTTTTCAGAAATTCCCCACGGTCCTAGCTAGCGGGCATCGGCCCTGCTGGGCCCCTACGGTTTGCTGACACCTCTTTGAGGAGCGCGTGGATCACTGTGCACTGTTGACGACTGGACTCGGTCCGGTCAATCACCGGACGGCCGGACGGCAAGCTACCCAATACTCGACATCCGCAAGCCCGCGTCATCCGTGGCTGCTGGTCGGAATCTCGGTGGCTGGAGCGTGAGGACGTTCGTTCCCTCACGCGAGCAGCCGCCTCCTTTCGATGAGAATGACTTATTATATAAAAATATTGTGAAACAGTTCAGACACGGTAAAAATAAGCCGATGAAGTAAATCAATTTATTTATAAAAAGCATCCCGAGGAAGGACCAGAAACCAATTTGTTAAGGTAGCGTAATGCAGCCACCGACCACATTTTTCCACCCCTATTGAACGGAGAATTAATTAAAATTTCATTATTCAAGAAAAGATTATAACTTCCTTTTAGTCATTTGCATATTTGACTGAAATATTTAAAGAAATCCTCTTTAAGAGCCGTCTTATTAAATTTGTTATAAGCGTTTCGTTTCGAGTTCGCTTTCTTTCTGAACTTGTATTTCTTTTCTGCTACCCGTAACTCGTACTGAATTCAACCCAACTTTTTTGGGTACAAATGAATTTTAAGCAGTATAAGTAACTGCTTAATTTCATGAATTATTTTTATATCCATCACTCCGATTTTTTTGAACACTTTGTTCAATTTTTCTTTCGGTTATTTTTAGTACTTTTGTTCGTATTGAGCGGGGTTTTTGTATTCTTTTTTAAATCTTTCTTTCTCCATCAGTGACTTTGGATAACATTAGAAACTTTTGCAATCTTTTAGTTGAAATAAGAATAGACAGTCAATAGAACGGCTAATTTTAGTGCGGGATATTTAAATTAGGGTCATTTCTTGCTCATTCTTCTCCATAAGAAACAACCTATTAGAAACAGTTCCAGTGACGCAAAATAAAACGTTTTTGAATTTGTAATTAGAATTGTATTTTATTTTTCTTCTATGATATGGCAACAATCTGCAATTTTAAGATTTTCTGATATTTCCATTAACTTTAACCTGGCTGGCCTCCAACTTGTGGTAACAGAGGACACATCCCAGGCCATCAGAGCTCAGGACTGTATTACCAGCCAGGTACCCCACATTCAGCAAGAATTAACTCAAGCGGTAGATCCAGTAAATTGTAGTTATTCCTCCCACAACAGCGGGGATTATCAATCAATTATGTTTTCAGACAGTATAGGAAGAGGTTTAGAGCAATTAGTTAGTAACAACCTCCCTTTTTCTTCTCAAAACCATTGCAGTAGGCCTCAAGCTTCATATCATCACATAATGTCATTAGTTAATGAACAAGTATATGGTCCCAATGCTATTATAACTGTATTTGTGGGTAATAGCTTAAATGTGAATAAAGATGATATCACAAATAGTGTCACAGAACTATTGAAGATAAATTGTAAGAAGATTATCTTGTGTGCTTTTCCATACTTTGAGCATTTGTCATATAGGCAAAATAAGTACATTCACATGCTAAATATGCATATGCATTTTTTAGTTAGTCACCATAGTGATAAGTTTTTATATTTTGACATCAACAAATTTGTTGATAAACTTTTCTCGACTGTACCTACCTATTATATTTAGACGTCAAATAGCAAAGCTATTAGCTTATAATATTCACTCAGACATAGTTAGTATGTCGAAGTCCCCAATCATTGATTCCACCGTTATTACGAGTAATAGTACTAATGTTATGTTTGCTGACTCCAATACTTTAAACGAGATAATAAGACAATAGTTGGTACTGTTGGCAATTTAGGTCAAGTATCTTCTAGCATTCAAGCTAAAGGGGCTAAGCAAAAATCGATTAATTTGTTTCTTCAAAACATTCAGGGTTTTTCTTCGAAACAATTGGAAATAGAATTATTTTTAGAAAAAACTATGTTTGACATCATTTGTTTTACTGAGCATTGGTTATAGGATTTTGAAATGCTAATCAATTTTGAGAATTATAATGTGGGCAGTTCTTTTAACCGAAAAACAATGTTACGTGGGGGTTCACTGATCCTAATTAGGAATAGTATTAAATTTAAAACTCGTAAAGATATAGTTGCACTGTCCGTTGAACATAGTATTGAACTGTCTTGTGTTGAGCTGGATAGGTATATCATAGTGTGCGTTTACAGGCCCACTAATTATCAAAACTACTCTATTTTTTAGTCTGTCATGGAAGACGTTATGGCAAAACTTGCAACTGGTAACAAACTAGTAATAATTTGTGGAGACTTTAATGTTAATATTTTAGAAAATAATTCAGATAGCAGTAGATTATTAAATCTCTTCAAATCATTTAATTTATCTAATGTGTTTATAGAACCTACTCGAACTATGACTACTACTGCTACATGTATCGATAATGTTTTTTGTTGCTGCAACTATTTAGAAAAGGCCATTGTAAATTATCTGCCCTCTGATCATAGCGGCCTAATGGTAACTTTTGAATCCAACTTACCCATACAACAAGTGCAGATTCAGTCCAGACCAATAACATCCGGTAAACTAAATAAATTTAACAGCACTTTAATTAGCAAGTTAGGTGATTGGAATCTTGAAGTGAAGAATGGTAATTTTTTGTATAACGATTTTTTTTCAATAGTCCAAACTGGCCTTTTTTTTTTTTTTTTTTTTTTTTTCGGTGGGAAAATCATCTTATGACATCCCCCGCCCTTGGGCGGGGCGGGAGATAGTGTCAGACTTTTACTGACTAAAAACCCACTCCTGTTCCTTCATTGCCTTTCGTACCAGGGCCGAGTCTTCCTTTCAGAATCAGACCCTTGGCCCCAGTAGGCTTCGACCCTGCTAGGCCCCTACAGTTGCTGCCATCTCCTTGAGGCACGCGTGGAACAGCACGCGCCGTCGACGACTTGGGCTTGGTCCGGACGGTTACCGGACGGTCGGAAGGCGAGCCACCCATTGCTCGCCGTCCGCAAGCCCGCGCCTACGATGGCCGGAAATCGGGATCGGAATCCCGGCGGCGATTGGGGCGTGAGGACCGTTGCCTCACGCAATCGGCCGCCTCCTTTGCTGGCATTACTGCTTCGCAGAAGGAGGCGACCGCCTGCCACTCCTCCTCGCTCCGGACCATGGCCTGTACCAGGGCCCGGCGCGAGAGATCGCCGCCACCGATAGCCCCCACGAGGAAACGGCGTTGCTCTGCCCAAGCGGGACACACCTCCACCGTGTGCTCCACCGTGTCCTCCGGGTGGTCCACAAAATGTTGACACCCGGGCGTTTCTTCCGCACGAATCCGGTGCAGGAACCTCCCGAACTTACCATGTCCAGTGAGGACCTGCGTCATGCGGAAGGTAAGGACGCCGTGTTGCCTTTCCAGCCACTCCTCAAAGAGGGGACTTACCGCCATAATTATGGCATGCCCAGAACTGGGTTGCGATAGTCGCTGTCGCCATTCCACCATGAGACCCCGCCGGAGCTCTGTCCGCCATGCCGCGACTTGTCGTGGCAGCGGAGTTTCGCCCCGACGTTACATCTCCACGCGCAGATCGTGCATGCGTGCAAGGCCTGTTGCCACCAGGTCCCATGGTGGCTGGCCAGCAAGGAGGCTCGCCGCTTCGCGGGAAACCGTGCGGTATCCCCACACCATCCGTATGGCCATGACCCTCTGGCACGCGTTCAGCTGGGCCGCCGGTCGCTTTCGCAGTGACGGTGCCCACACCGGCGCCCCATAAAGGGCCATGGACTGTACGATGCCAGCGTAGAGCTTCCGGCAGGAGGCGTCTGGACCCCCAAGGTTGGGCAGGAGCCGCTTGAGGGCAGCCCCAGTCCGATTCAGTTTGGGAGCCAGACGTCGGAAGTGCTCCTCGAAATTCCACCGGCTGTCGAGGACGAGTCCCAGGTACTTCATCGTCGACCCGACGCCGATGTGAACTCCTCCTACCGTTAATTGGGAGCGCCGAGGCGGCGCGCTCCGAGGGCCGTGAAAACACATGGCCTCGGACTTTTGCAGCGCCACCTCGAGTCCCAACTGCTGGATCCTATCAACGACTATTGCAACCCCGCGTGTCACTAATTCGACCGCCGCCTGGTACGACTCTCCCTGCGCCAGGACCAGCGTGTCGTCTGCGTAACAGACCACGCTGACCCCGTCAGGGAGGTCGCCGCGCAGCACGTAGTCGTAGCCGATGTTCCACAAGGGCGGTCCTAGTACCGATCCCTGCGGAACACCGCACGACATCTCTCGCCGTTTCCACTCTCCCTGGTGACCAGGGTAGATGATGTACCTGTCCGACAGGTAGGCCTCGATCACACGACAGAGGTAGTCGGGCACCCGGTGATACCGGAGTGCCCTCCTAATGCTACTCCAGGGCAGGGAATTGAAGGCGTTGGCGATGTCCAATGACACTGCCACGACACACCTGCCCTGGGACACCGCATCCCCCGTCGTGAGAGCTCGCACGCGCATGATGGTGTCCACCGTAGAGCGCCTCCTGCGAAAGCCGAACTGGCCGTCCGCCAGATCTGGCCCCACCCGTGTTAGGTGCGCGACGAGGCGGTCTGCAATTACTCTTTCAAAGAGCTTGCCCACCTCGTCGAGCAGCACAATGGGCCGGTACGCGGACGGAGAGTCCGCAGGGCGCCCTGGCTTCGCGATAAGGACCAGTTTCCCCGTCTTCCAGCGAAGTGGGAACTGGCCCCTCTCCATGCATGCGCTGAAGAGCCCTCTTAATCGAGACCCGAGAGCCTCCATGGCCAGGACCCAGGCTTTACCAGGCAAGCCGTCGGGTCCTGGGGCGGTATTCTTGGCACTCAGCCTTCGTACCGCCACACTCATCTCTACCTCGGTCACCTCTGGAGCATTGCCGTCGTCGTCGCCATCGTGATCCGCGTTAGACACCGCTGGTGGCGGAGCCATTAGCGGGGGGGAGTGCTCCCCTCGCGCAGGGAACAGATTGCTCACCACACCCTCAACAATCTGGGGCCGCAGACTCTGCGTGAGTGGGGGAGCCCAGGGGCGGAGTTTTTCCCGCACCACCTTGTAGGGGCGTCCCCACGGGTCTCCGTTCAGAGTCCCCAGCCACACGTTGCGGGCCTCCAACTTGGCCCGCTTTATTTCCGCTCTGAGGGTGCGCTTCGCTTCTCTGTATCCCTCATACAGCTCCGCCTTTCTGGCCTCCGCATCCGGTGGGCGGATGCGGCGACTGCAGTGTCTGGCGTACCGGCTCCGCGCAGCATTGCACGTAATGCGCAGTGCCGCAATCTCCCGCGACCACCAGTACACCTGGCGCCGGGCACGTCCTGGCCGGACTCGGGGCATTGCCGCGTCGCAGATTTGCGACATGGCCTCCCGGAACCACTCTGCCTCGACGTCGATGTTAACAGGCCTGTCCGGTGCTAGCACCCAGGCCTGTACCATCGCGGCTTCCAGGAGGAGCTCCCGGTCCAGCTGCTTCAGCGCCCAACACGGACCACACGGGGTCTGTTGGACCGGCGCGATCGAGGTCTGGGTAGAGACGTCAAACCGAATGTACTGGTGGTCTGAGTACGTCTCCACCCCCTCCATGACGCGCCAGTCGACGACACGTGGTGACAGAGCAGGGCTGGCGAACGATATGTCCACCACTGACTCGCCCTGCATCCGCACACACGTGGGGACAGAACCTCGATTTAGGACGACCAGGCCTCTCTCCAGAGCCCAGTCCTCCACCATCCGACCCCACTGGTTCGTGAACCGGGAACCCCAAGCCAAGTTCTTGGCATTGAAGTCCCCGCAAACGACCACGGGGAGGGAACCAAATCCAGCGACGACGGCATTCAGCTCCATAAGGGAGATGTGCAGATCGGCGAGAGTTCTGTTTGGGGACAGGTAGACGCCTACCACTGCAATGTCCCCGAACCGTGCTGCCACGCAACCCCGCCCCCTCGTGACGGCCTCGAGGGACGGAGTACCGGCGGCGGCCGACGAAATTAAGGTCACCGAGCCGTTCAGGTCCTGAACCCAGTCTCCCCTGGGCAGGACATAGTACGGCTCGGAGACCACGGCGATGTTGATCGACCACTGCGCCATGCTCTGGAGCAACAGATCCTGAGCGGGGGCGCAGTGGTTGATGTTCGCCTGGAGGAGACGTAATGGAGCCGTATTTAACAGTCCATTACAGTCTCCTCCCGAGCCCCGCGTGAGGGCACTGCCGCAGGGGTTGCAGCGGCGACAGCGGTGGCAGCCAAAGACGAGGCTGCGGCGGTGAGGACATCAGGGTGGATGGGCCTCCGGACCTTTCCCTTGGCCTTGGCAGGAAGATCGCAGGACCTGCTCCCAGCCCGGTGTTCAGCCGGCTTGCCTGCCGCCGCACATGCGTAGCAGTGCGGCGTTGCACGGCATTCAACCGCCTTGTGACCGGGCTGACCGCACTGGAAGCAGCGGTCACTGCGGTCCACCTCCGCGGCGCAATAGGCACCCACGTGGTGTCCCACGTGGCAGCGATAGCACCGCAGAGGTCTGGGCTCCAGCAGTTTCACCTGCGCGGAGACCCAGCCTACCAGGAGCCGTCGGCCCTCCCCGGTGATGGTCTTGGCCGTCGACACGGGGCAGCTAACCGTCACGGCTCGCATGCCCGTGCTGTCAGCGTGGATGGAGCCCGCCCGAACCTGTTCGGCGGTGCATCCTCCCGCCCTGATGATGGCGGCCACCACCTCGTCCACCTTGACAGAGTCGTCCAAGCCCATGACGCGCATATCAATGCACTTGGTGGGCCTGGACACTCGGGCCTCTTCCGCGTCCAAGGACGCCCTGATCCTTGCGGCCAGGGCATCTGCGGCAGGGCCACTGGCCGCACCAGGGACCTCCAGCATTCGGGCCCCAGTTACGGTGCGCCTCATGCGGAAGCCCCCAGAGGAGTTTTTCCGGATCTGATGAAATATAGTAAAGTGATACCACTTTTTAAATCTGGGGACAGTAAAGACACTAATAATTATAGGCCGGTGTCCGTGTTGCCGGTTTTTAGCAAGATATTTGAAAAGGTGATGTTAAATCAAATGCTTAATCATTTTAACACAAATAACATCTTACACGATAAACAGTATGGTTTCACCATTCACCAAAGGACGTTGTACAACTGACGCTGGTGTCTCCTTACTAAAACACATTTTTAATGCGTGGGAAGAGGCACAAGATGCTATAGGCATCTTCTGTGACCTGTCTAAGGCGTTTGATTGTGTGGTTCATGAAACATTACTCCTGAAACTTGAGCATTACGGACTAGGCAAAACAGCTTTAAGCTTATTGACAGACAGCAACAAGTTCAAATAAACGGTGTCAATTCGCCGGGATTAAATGTGAAAATGGGGGTACCCCAAGGTTTAATTTTAGGTCCTTTTTTATTTTTAGTTTATATTAATGATTTACCCTATTTGTTGCAAAATAAACTTAATATGGTGTTGTTTGCCGACGACACTTTTTTGATTTTTAAGATAAATAGAAAAACTAATAATCTTGACGACGAAAATAACGCACTACTGCAGGTCCAAAACTGGTTCACTGCTAATAATCTAGTTTTAAACGGAAAAAAACTAAATGCATAAGATTTTCCTTACCGAATGTCAAAAGTAGTGATTGTGACGTAATACTAAACGATGAAAAAGTAGAATTTGTTGACAAAACTGTTTTTCTGGGGATAACGCTTGACTCGAGGCTACAATGGGGTCCTCATTTATCATCTCTTGCCGGCTGACGGCTTAGCTCAGCTGCATATGCTGTTAGAAAAATCCGCCAATTTACGGATGTTGATACCGCTAGACTAGTCTATTTTAGTTATTTTCATAGTATCATGTCATACGGTATCTTACTATGGGGACGGGCTGCAGACATCGACTCAATTTTTATTCTACAGAAAAGAGCTATCAGAGCTATTTACAATCTCCGCCGGTGCGATTCTCTAAGGGAACTGTTTAAGGATATTAACATCATGACGGTGCCTTGTCAATATATCTATGAAAACATCATGTACGTTAGAAAAAATCTTCATCTTTTTAGCAAAAGAGGCGATAGACATAATTATGTTACAAGAAATAGGGACCAATTAGTTCAACCAGGTTTCAGACTGGCTAAAGTGGCCTCTTCTTTCATGGGGTACTGTTTGAAATGTTATAATAAAATACCTCCACAAATATTAGAACTCAATGAGACGAAATTTAAATCTTGTATTAAACGCACACTATGCAGGCAAGCATATTATAAGTTGGAGGATTATATTCAAGATAAAAATGCTTGGCTCAATGCTGGTCCAGCTCCACTACCACCGGGGGTACAAATTGATTATAAATTATTATTGTAGTTAATTATTATTGTATTTAGTATTGTATAATGTAGAAGCATTTTTTTTCAAACTTTGTAAATGTGAGTACCATGGAGCTATTTTATGGTTTTTAGGTTACTATTGGATTTGTTTGATATAAATGAGCATGGCAGTTGAGAGTTTGTCATGCTCACTCAAATGTCTCACTGATGGTGGCGCGTGTGTTGGATCATTCGGTTCCCTTCAAAATGGTTGAGCTGAGTGGTGCTAATATTCGCGTCAGGTCCGTGAACGGGCGCCGTCAGTTGAGATTAGTCATCTCTTAGCTGCCAGTTGCTATTTTAATATCTATATTTAGTTTGTATTTTTACTTTATTTACATTGTTCTCACATGATAGCGACAAGAAACATGTAACAGAGATATTTGTAATTGCAAAACATGATTGAAAAGAGTGTCCATGGAGTTTCTTGCACATTCTTCTCCATAGAGATCTACGCTTTGGAATGTGCAATTAGCATAATTTTTTCTGACTGACTGACTTCTTGACATTTCAAAAGTGCCTGTAAATGGTTTATTTGAAATAAATACTTTTGAATCTTTGAATCTTTGAATCTTTGAATCTTTTGAATCTTGAATCTTGAATCTTAATAAAAATGTCATATTCTATAACATGAGAAAATATAACAAAAAAAACAAAAGAAATTTAATGGAAGCACATTTTCTTATTATGTTCTATTTTTCGTGTCGATGAACCCAACTTATTTTTTTTTTCTGACAAGCATTTGGCAACCTGTACAGCTCTGTTATTAGCCTCATATTCAAAATCATGAAAAATGCAGGTGGTTGTGCAGGATGGGCAGCATAGCAGATGACGCATGTTCTGTGAAGCAGCAGCACACTGTTACTGTGTTTGAGAAGGCTCGAAGAAGCCCCATTTGGTCAGATTGTTTTTACAGCAGCCAACCCAGGTCCACAGTTGATTAAGAGATTTCTAGATTAGCCTCTGCGGGAGAAAGAAGGGAGAGGTTATGTGCTTCAGAAAGGTAACTGTTTTGTATTAAAACTCTTTTTCGATGGGGCTTAAACGTCGCGATATTGCAAGTGTCAAATCCAAACACTTCAGAATACACAGAATTGATCTAACGTTACTTCATCAGCATCATCATCATCATCACTTCAGCCAAAAGACGCCCACTGCTGGACATATTCCTTCCCCAAGTGCTGCCACAACGAACGGTCCTGTGCGTCTCGCATCCATTGCATTCCTACGACTTTCACCAGGTCATCGGTCCACCTTGTGGGAGGCCTTTCAACGCCAACGCGTATAACTTTCATTTTTTTTAACGAGTCATTGGAAGTTTTTGTTAAGACCCGATAAATCAACGTTTCATCAATCAACGCATCACCCAAGTACAATATCAATCATAATTTCCTCCAGCCTCACTTTTATATCGAATACAAAGCACATCCAATGTTCAATCAATTTATTCTCTCAGAAACTTCCCGAAGTGTATCAATCATAGGCTTGAGTTGCATGATTGAAGGGAAAATCGTTGACAGATAGGTAAACGTGTTCCGTAGAAGTTTTTAAAAGACTTGTCAGTGAAGAGAATGATTAATGTCTCGATTGTAGGACAAAGTGAAAATGTCACTTGTATTGGAGGAGTTATAAGGGGATTGTTTACTGGATGAATGGGTGGATTTGCCAAAGTGAGAACTCCTTTGTTGAATTGTCTTTTTTATATATGAAAGGTGTCAATATGTTTGATTATATATAAAAGGAGAAACTGACTAACTGACATATTCACGCACAGCCGAAATTATAAGAGCGTGAAATTTTGCACCTGGGGATCTTTAAGTCAAGAGTGAATAGGTCTAGGTAAGCGTGCTCCATCTTTGACCAAATCGTCGCCTCCCATTGGGTGAGATAGCGGTCAAGCGTGAACCTAATAACAATAAAAAAAAAGTCTACTTTTATGAGACAAGCGAGCAATAAGAGAGGATTTTCCGAAACTAACCCCCTAAAGGGATGAAACAGGGGTCCAAAGTTTGTATGGAGAAACCAGCTATTACACGAGTGAAACCGCTGGCAGTACCTAGTTTCTTTATAAGCTTTGTTGTCAGCAGATCTTTTATTTTTTATTTAATAAGATAGGCAAATGTTGGAAACTGAGTCCAGTGTAAAATGTCAGATATTCAGAATAATATTTATTTAATCATAGGAGAAGCAACAGCTATAACAAAAGAATAACAATAGTATAACAGATATTGAGCCATGCAGGAGTTTCGTCTGTAATTAGAAGAGGAAGAAGGAATAGAGATAGGCGGATTGAATCTAACCGATCTTTTCGACGTTATGAGTACCTATATATAAAAGGAAAAGTCCTGACTCACTCACTGTCTCATCAACCAAATCCAACCCAAACCTAACCCAAACCTAACCCAAACCTAACCCAAACCTAACCCAAACCCAACCCAAACCTAACCCAAACCTAACCCAAACCTAGCCAACCTAGCCCAAATCCTACCCTAGAGCAGCTGTTAAAAAAACTACTCAGGTTGGGCACGACCATCAGCAATCAAGAAAACGAATACAAAGTTAGGCGCATTCAGGAAGCTAAAAACCCAATACGGTAAGTATATTAAACGAATGCTTGCACCCAGCATCTAATAAAACAACTCTTGTTAAATCGGCAATTAAGTACTCAAGAACAGTAGATAGCGGACAATGTTCAAGCTAAAACTGAAGCCCGCGGTTATAGCAAACTTGACTCGAAAACGATGAATAAAAGGAAGATAAAATAAAAAATATATTAAGGTCCATAAACCCGAGAGCAGACTATGAATGTTTTATTAGTCGAGAACTCGCAAATCTATTTTTGAGTGCATGTAACTTATATTTGAAATATAATATATATTTGTATTTAAAATGTTTTGTTTTTCCGGAATATTTCATTTAACGGCACATAATATGAAATATTCCGGATTAGTGACTGCTTTTGAATTTGTTGCTAGCACTATTTTTAGTAAAAGATTATGTTTTTCGATTTAAATATTTAACGAGGTTTTTGTTTTAAATATTAAAGGCTCATCCAACCTTTTTTATGCATCTAGCGTTTGCTCAGTGGCTTTGCCCGTGTGATAGTAGTAAAATATTCCTAATGAACATATTCTTTGGGTAAAAAGTATTTTATGTGCTATTCCGGGACACGGTCTACCTGTGTACCAAGTTTCATCGAAATCTGTTCAGCTGTTTGAGTTAGAAGATATAACAGACATACACACAAACGTACGCTTTTATAACATTAGTGTCATATTTGGAGATTAACAAACGTTAACAATAGATTTGTAAGAGTATTAATTTTGTTTTTTTTTCTCTGTTAGTTCTTTATTTATTATTTTCTTTAATGATTTAATTATCAATATTTGTACGCCGTCACGGAAAAACATAGCGCTCATGTATAATAAAACTAAGACCCTTATGTAAATACCTATGTTTTACAAATAAACATTCTGATTCTGATTTTGATTTGAACAAGCGTAAATTCGATGTTGTTGAAGATTTAGCACTTCTAAAGCATTTCTCCTCCTGTTCACTAAAGTGCTACTTATAAACTTCAAATCTTAAGATACTATAAAAGTAGATAGCATATCTACTGTAGGTGGACCGCAAAATAGTAGAGTAAACTTTATCTACCAACTAACTGCAGACCGAGGCTTTACCCGTGAAAGTAAAATATTGGTCCAAGTGAACATGCTCTCGGGAAAAAACCTATCCAATATGCTATTTCAAGACATAATCTGACCTGTCTGCCAAATTTCATCCAAATCTGTTCAGCCGTTCGAGCGTGATGAAGTAACAAATATGAACTCAAAAAGTAAATAAAAAGTAAAAAAAAGAATTAAAAATATATTTAAAAACATATATATAGTAATATGAAGTTAATTTTCTTTCAAGCGTAAAATTCGGAAGTACTACTTGAAGTCCTCTCAACCTTAGTTCGGTCTTCATCATAATTGTTATTTTTTAAGTTCTCCTAATTATAATGTATTTATTAGTTTATAATATTAGCATGTATAAGTATTTTATTATTGTAACTTCATTTAATGATACTAGGTACATTCTATTTGATATATATATCTGTTATTTATTTATTGTGCACACCTACCTCAGTGTTGTTTCTTTTAACCCAAAGGTTGACTGGTAGAGAATGCCTTGTTGCATTAAATCCACCTATGTACCACTACTGTACATGAAGTTTAAATAAATAAATAATAAACTCACACTCACAAACTTTTGCTTTTATAATATTAGTGTAAAGTGTGATATAATTGTGATAAGGCCCAGTTGTGGAACAAAAAATATCACAAAATGTTTATATAAATTGATTACACGGTAATAAACTCTGATTGGTGAAATCAGGATCAATGGGTGGCTCCCCGTTCGATAATGACTAAGCTTGTATCGACAGCACTTCGTTTTCCAAGTACTTTTCAAAAAGCTACCAGAAAAATTGATGGGACCCACCCGAACCGATGCTTGCGAAAGCTGTAGGATTGTTCAATAGAATTACCACGGTCCTAACTCATTTTTTTCCCTTTTATTTCATATCACTTTTCACACAATCCATCCATCTTTTCTTTGGCCTCCCTCTCCCTCTCCACCCATCCACATGTATACTCATAACTCTTTTAGTAACATGCGTTTCATTCCTCCTTTTTACATGACCATACCAAGAAAAACGATTATTTCAACTTTTCAGACACTGACGCAACTTTCAAACTTCCTCTAATATACGAGCACTCATTTCTCACTTTATACATTCTCGTCACACCACACATCCATCTCATAACATTCTCATCTCCGCTATATGCAATATTTTTTCATCCGTCTTTTTCACAGCCCAACCATTTTGGTCCATACAGTATGACAGGGCTTATTACGGACTTGTAGATTTTACCCTTAAACTTGAGGGGCATCCGTGGGTCACAAGTAAAACACAAACGGCACCTGAAGTCTGTAAAAGCCTGATGCTTCGTTTCGTGGAGAGTAAAAAGATAGACGACTTTCCACCTTATTAAAAAAAGGTTCTTCAACATGGACATTATCTACTTACCATATTTTTGAGCCTTGTGGCGTTGAAACTCTTAGGCCGTGGGGTCCGAGTGCTCATAAGCTTTTCAAAGAATTATCCAAACGCTTAGTTGACACTTCGCGTGACCCAAGGGCTGGCTTTTACCTCGGTCAGAGATTAAGCATTGCCATACAACGTGGCAATGCCGCCTGCCTGTTGGGCACACTTCCAGTCGATAGCGATGCGTAGAAATTTTATGACGCCATATTTTAGCTAGTAGTTTTTGCCTTTAGTGTATAGTATAGTTTTAATTAGTTAAGTGTTTTTATTGAATCTTACCATCAAAAACATAACAGCTTAACAAGTTACAATGAAACAAGTTTCACGAAGGTAACATGTTCATACCCAATAATTTCGCTCACATCCTAACGAAAACATGTTATGCCCTAAAGCATATTTCACAAGGGCAATTACTACATTCAAAATTTATCGCGCAATAACTATATAATGACGGAAACGGTAGCTTCGTACAAGACGTATATATTAAAATTAACGTCCGGGCCACGATGAAGGGATGCCCCGGGATAAATTAACCTTTGCATATTGTTAATATGTGGGCCTGTCTGTACGTTGCCTTATTTTGGTAGACAATTGTAGTGTAACAAATCAATATCATCATTTCAGCTCAGAATGGGCTTTATCAAAAGGCTCAAAGTCACCCAAAGGTCGATGGAAAAAACTAAGCTCGGAGTTTCTTTGCGTGATCGCATCAGGAATGAAGATATCCGCAGGAGAACCAAGGTTACCGACATAGTCCGAAGAGTCACCAATTTTAAGTAGCACTGCACATTGTTCGCTGAACAGATGATCGATGGAGCTGAAAGGTTCTGGAGTGGCGACAGCATACCCGGAGACGCAGCGTTGGAAAGCCTCCCACAAGGTGCACCAATGACCTGGTGAAGGTTGCACAGAACCATTCGTTGTGGCGACAGGAAGGCCTATGTCTAACAGTGGACATCTTTCGGCTTAAATGATGATGATGATGAAAATTATCATCATTTCAGAGAAACAACATCTACCGAAAGAAAGTAAATCAAAATCAAATCAAAAATATTTATTTCAGATAGGCCTACATGGGCACTTATAAAACCTCAGAAGCTAGTGCATGGTTCCAAATTGGTCGTTTCCTTTGGAGAAGAACTGGCAAGAAACTCCATGGTTACTCTTTTAAAAAAGTGGATGATTACAATATTTTCATATTACAGTATTAATAGACATTATGTAAGAACAGTGCAGACCAGTCAATATTGTACCCAAAAGCACAATAAAAATAATCACATTAAAAAAAAGTGAGTCGTAACAGGAAGTTATCTAAGAATTCGTGGAGTCTACAGTGTTCTCACATTCACATTATAAAAACAGGCTATATAAAAAAAAAAGCAAGAAAAATATGAAATATTACAACTATCAATAAATGAGATGTTAACAAAATAAATTACTAACGAATTTAAGGTAGTGGAAGTCTAAATAATTTAAAAAATATTGCAAAAGTAATGTGTATGGAGCAGTTAATAGACACAATAATAATGAGTTACCAGGGGGCCACATGTGCAGAAGTAGTCATTGCCAAACAAGCGTGTCTTCGACATAGTCTTTAACCTTCTATTACGCTTTTTTTGGTTAGGACACGCTTAATATGAGTTTTGAATTTTCCCTGGTTAAGTTCTGTTACCGCCTTTGGCAGTTTGTTATAAAAGCGTATGCTGTTTACTAAGAATAACTTGCTGGTCTTAGCTAATCTCCATTTGGGTAATACAATTTCGTGTTTACTACGCGTATTGCTTTTGTCAAAATCGCTTCTAATTTTAAAGAGTCCTAAGTTTTTACGAACATACAAAATACTTTCTAAGATGTAAAGAGAAGGCAAAGTCAGTATTCGATATATTCGACTTTCTTTGAATTTATTTCCGAGGGACTCGCGAGGACCCATTTTATAAATAGCCCGGATTGCTCTCTTTTGCAATATGAAAATTGAGTCTACATCAGCTGCAGATTCCCACAGTAAAATGCCATAAGACATAATACTGTGAAAATAAGCATAGTAAACTAATCTAGCTGTGGCTATCTCTGTCAAGTGCCTTATTTTTCTTACTACATATGCGGCTGATTACAATCCAAGCAAATGCTCTAAAATCACACGCCCTGATCGTATATACCGGACCACAACAGTACCTTTTTTCAAGCATATTCAAATTTGGGTCGGCTCAACCCAAAGCAAAATTGCTCACCCAGCCATATCCTGGGCCTCTAGCTAGTAAAGATAACCCCGTTTTGTTCATATAATTATGTTGTATTCATGTCGCGTTACGAGGGATACGAAATTGAGATGGATGCGTGACGTAGGTGTGAAATTAACGTCCAAATTATTTTTTGGTAATTTATCAAAGTCCATGATTAGGTCGTCTAATTGTGTGTAATGAGGGTTCACGTAATTACATGCTGGTATTTCCTGATTTCTATTGGTAGGATTCTCTCTATGTTTCGTATTTGACAACCCTTTCACGTGCATTTGTAGGAGCGTGGTACCTGAACTTATGTGATCAATGTGTAATGTCTTCTACTTTGTTGACGAATGAAAGACGACTGGCTTAAGAGCAACCTACCAATAATATGTGAGAACGATTGCGAGTATGGAACAGAAAAATCATTATTCCTGCCCGCAGCCCATATTGGTAGGCACACTCGGGACATTGATAAAAGAATGAAGATCATGACACAAAATGCAAAGAAGGAAAATCTATTCTTTCTTCATTTTTCGTTTATAGCATAGCTGCCTTATAATGTTCCCACTGCTGGGACTCAGGCCTCCTCTCCAAGAGAGGGAACGGGTCGTAATCCACCACGAAGGCCCACTGCGGGTTGGTGGATATCACATGTCTTTGAATTTTCAGTTCTAGGACATTAGTTTCCTCACGATGTTTTTCTTCACCGTTTTGAGACTAGTGGTGATGTAATAAATTACACAAAGTAATGCGCTTAGCTCGGTTTAAGCCCGCGACCTACAACTCGTAAGTCGAAGCCGATATCATTGGGCCACCACACTGCTCTCATTTTTCATTTATTCATTTAAATATAAGTTTTCAATTCAATATCAACACCAACGCCCACATTCATTGACAAAGGTTCAACGTTTACTTTACAAGATGAATCACGTTACTCCATATCAAATTATATTGGAGCCGGTGCCTGCCGTTCAACATATGGCAATAATTAACACCTGTCAGAACGCTATAGAGAATTGACAGGTCGTATATGTACGTTGTCTGTCTCTGAAGCAATTCGTCCCCTCAGAGACACGCTGGTATGATTATGTCACTTCGGCTGTTGGGGACCTATATTATTCATTTCTATAGCGGATGTAGGAAGAAACTTTTTGATAGGGGTGGCACATGAATCTCTGGTTTTTTTTTATTAAGATTTTGGTATTATTGAGTTGCCTGTTGGTCTAGTGGTTAGTGGCCCTGATTGCTAATACTGGAGGTCGTGAGTTGGATTCCTACCCAAGACACATGTTTGTGTGATGAGCACGATCATTTGTTTTGTATCTGGGTGTAATTTATTTGTAATATGTATGTATTTAGAAATATATAAGTATATTTATTAGTTGTCTAGTACTCATAGCACAAGCTCTGCTTAGTTTGGGATTAGATGGCGTTGTGTGATAGTTGGGAATTGGCCATAATCCACCACGCGGGCCCAGTGTGAGTTGATAGATGTCACAAATGTCTTCGAATTTTTAGTTCCAGGACATGTCGGTTTTCTCACGATGTTTTCCTTCACCGTTTTGAGAGCAGTGGTGATGAAATAAATTACACAAAGTAATGCAGCTGCCTGGGTTTAAACCTGCGACCTACAACTCGTAAGTCGGGGCCGTTACCACTCGTTACTGCTCTCAGATATTAGACATGATTAAAGATACGGAATTTACGCAAATAAAAAACATGAATTTCGCATTTATTTTTCAATAATAAGGAAATTTCTCAACAATTTCCCGTTTATTAATTAAATGCCTATACTAATAAAATAAAGTATATTTTCGGAAGCAACACAATATTAACATTAATTAAAACATAGTTGCAATTCCAACATTCGACTCCTTAAGAGCTGTTCTGCGGTCTGTTACGACGACATGGTAGTTGGTAGTTGCTGAAGAACCGTTCTGCGTATACGCTGTTGGTTGGACTCCAGAGGCTCTGTAATGCTGCTTTAGCAAAGGATGGAAAGCAGCATTGTGTAGCGAGCAAAATGTACTTCACATTGGAATTTTCGTCAAAATTATCTACAGTTATTGTTTCAAAAAAAAAAGAATCTTGAAATTTGGCATGAAGCAAGGTTTCATAGCACAAATTAGGAAAAATCTAAAAACTGTACATTTCTGGTTACGGCACCAAAAAAAAACTTTTTTGGGATTCGGAAAAATCTTCGTAACCTAATTCGGAAATTAAACTGCTTTCAAAGGTAAGTTGGTACGGAACCCTCAATGCGTGAGTCCGACTCGCACTTGCCCGGTTTTTATTTTTTTGGATGGGAAATCATCCAATGATCCCATCTCTGTGTCAGACTTTTACTGACTAAGACCCATGGAATTGTTTAAAAACTTTCTTTTAAGAACTCATTGTCAATTCCCAACAACAAGCACCCAACAACAGTACAAAGTTCTCATCAGCTGATCAAAATTTGTATGGGAGGTAATAATAATTTTACTTCCTAATAATGTAGGTATACAGATAAGACGTTGTTTCATTTTGTATAAAAATCTATATATATATAAAAGCGAAATACCACCCACTGATTAAACACGATATCTCAGAAACTTTAACTCCTTCAAATTTAAAATTTGGCAGGTAGGTTCCATATAGAGGTTCTGGAGTGGCGACCACGTACCGGAAGACGCAATGTTGGAAGGCCCCCTACAAGGTGGACCGATGACCTGGTGAACGTTACGAGAATCCGATGGATGCGAGACGCACCGGACCGTTCATTGTGGCGACATTTGGAGGAGACCTATAATGTCCAGTAGTGGACGTCTATCGGCTGAATGATGAAGTTCCATATAGGGTGTAGACATCCGCTAAGAACGAATTTTACGAAATTCCACCCCTAAGGGGGTAAAACGGGGGTCCAAAGTTTGTATGGAGAAACCAAATTTCACGCTGGCGAAGCCACTGGCAGAAGCTATTTATTTATAAAAGTTGTTCAATGCAAAGTTGTTATTGTTGTTGTTTATGAAATTATTATTTAATAATAATAATTTATGAAAATTCTTAATTGCAATGGGCCATCCGGACCAAGCCCAAGTCGTCGATGGCGCGTACTGTTCCACGCGCGCCTCAGGGAGATGTCAGCAAATCGTAGGAGCACAGCAGGGTCGAAGCCTACTGGGGCCATGGGTAGTGTGAACGCCCCGTTCACACTACCCATGGCCCCAGTAGGCTTCGACCTAACCCAAACCCAACCGAAGTGTGAAAACGAAACCCGGGGCCCTAGGACGAAGGCAACGAAGGAACAGGAGTGGGTTTTTAGTCAGTAAAAGTCTGACACTATCTCTCACCCCGCCCAAGAGCAGGATTTGTCATTAGATGATTTTGCCACCTTAAAAAAAACTGCAATAGGCCACTTAAAATTTAAAACTTAAAATTTGACCACTTATTTCTGTTACAGCGTGTATAACAGTATACATATAATTTCCGTCACTAGTATACACGTATACATATTCCAAGTAATTAGAGATCAGTCGACTAACGACGTCGCAGCTTATTTGATTGCGTTGCTAAATATTATCTTGTGGCATTTCTGTTCCGACTCCCCTTTGAGGGTTGGTTTCGCAACCTTATCAAGAGTGGGTTAATTGCTGTGTGTTTCTGTGTGTATTTCATTTATAGATATTTAAGTTACTAATGAAGCAATATAATTAATAATTTTCATCGTCATTATCTTCCTGCCTTTGTCTAATTTTACTTGGGATCGGCGCAAAATGTTTTTTTTTACTCCAAGCTGTCCTGTCTACCGTCACGATATCACTGACTCCTTTTTCTTTCATATCACTTCTTATACAATCCATATCTTTTTTGGCCTTCCTCTCCCTCCCTATCCGTAATTATTTCTGGGACGAAACTCCGCTGCCGTGACAAGTCGCGGCATGGCGGACAGAGTTCCGGCGGTCTCTATGGTGGAATGGTGACAGCGACTATCGCAACCCAGTGCTGGGCAAACCCCTTTGTCCTTGTCTTGTGTCTTTGAGAAGTGGCCGGTAAAACCTCATGGCGTCATTACCTTCTGCATGACGCAGGTTCTCACCGAACATGGTCAGTTCGTGAAGTTCCTGCTCTGGATTCGCGCGGAAGTAACGCCCGGGTTTCACCACTGTGTGGACCGCCCGGAGGACACAGTAGAGTACACGGTAGAGGTGTGCCCCGCTTAGGCAGAGCACCGCCGTGTCCTTGTGGGGAAGATCGGTGGCAGCGATCTCTCGCGCCGGGCCTTGGTACAGGTCATGGTCCGAAGCGAGGAGAAGTGGCAGGTGGTTGCCTTCTTCTGCGAAGCAGTAATATTAACAAAGGAGGAGGGCGCACGTGCACGCGCGACGGAGCGGCCCTCACGCCCCAGTCACCGGGATCCTGATCCCGATTTCTGGCCACCGTAGCCGCGGGCTTGCGGACGGCTAGCTACCCATTGCTCGGCTGGTAATTCTATTGAACAATCTTACAGCTTTCGCAAGCATTGGTCCGGGTGGGTCCCATCAATTTATTATTATTTATTATTATTATTTATTTAAACTTCATGTACAGTAGTGGTACATAGGCGGACTTAATGCAACAAGGCATTCTCTACCAGTCAACCTAGCTGCAGCTAGCATCTGGCAGCTCTTTGAAAAGTACTTGGAAAACGAAGCCCTATCGATACAGGCTTGGTCATTATCGGACAGGGAACCACCCATTGATCCTAGGAGGAGTGGCAGGCGGTCACCTCCTTCTACGAAGCAGTAATGCTAGCAAAAGAGGCGGCAGCACGCGCGAGAGAATGGCCCTTACGCCCCAGCCGCTGGTATCCCGATAACGATTTTTAGCCACCGTAGGCGCTGGCTTGCAGACGGCAAGCAATGGGTAGCTCGCCGTCCAACCGTCCGGTAACCGTCCGGACCGAGTCCAAGTCGTCGAGGTCAGCAAACCGTAGGGGCCCAGCAGGGTCACTGGGACGCTAGGCGCTGACGGACCAAGAATAGAATTAGAACCGGCCACCACCTTCTCCAAAACAGTAATGCGAGCGAATGAGATAGCTGCTAACTATGAGAGAACGGAAATCCTCACACTTTAGCTACCGCTACAGAATGCCACGGGCGTCAGGAGTCGCAGGGCAATTCCTGGTCACCGCAGGAGCGGACTTGCGGACGATGAACAATAGGTAGCTTGCCGTTCAGCTGTCCGGTAAGGACCTAGTCTGAGTCGATGGCGCGTAATGTCCACGCGTGCCCTCTGACCCGCCCTCTTGCTCCTACCTCGAGCGAGAAGTCATTTGACTACATCTCACCAAAAAAAAAAAAAATAACTTGACTTGCTATTCCTAATTTAAGATATCTTGTAGAAAAACTCTTAAAAACTAGATTTAATTGGATCCAAAACAACTCATCATCAGTATCTTCTACTTCAACTAATACATCCCATCCATAAAATCAAAGGTAAAGAAACTGCGCAAAACTCCACAAAAGGCGAGTCATCTAAACTCAATAAAACGCAAACGATCATAAAGAAAATAGTTTTTCCTTTATAATAGAGATCACTTCAAGCAATATAAATAAAATAGGTTCTGTTACAAAGGTCTGTATTCTTAATATAGGTCTTTGACGAAATTATATTGAGGACACGTGTAGACAATAACGTCTGAGGCCTTAGTGCGAGTCGCTTTTACTTTAACACGACGGAAACGTTTACTGCGTTTGGTTGATGAAAGCTCGGAGCGGGCGAACGGCATAAGCGTGCCGATCGCGTTAAGGGCGCTTTCAATTTATGCGTTTTTTGACGGCCTTCTGCGGTACCGATGCAGTGTGGCAACCGTACCGTGAACGGTCGACCGAAGGACGGCAACGATGGTTGAATAGTGCGGTGTTGACTATCGCATCACTGGCATACAAACGCAAGGCAGCCAGATACGTTTTCAATTTAGGCGCTTGTTGTCGGACTACTAAGGTACTTCAACCGGCCGGCTGCGGCACAGTAAACGTGCGGTAGCGGTCCGACATGAAACAAATTGAAAGCGCCCTTAGGCTTCAGGGTAGCCCGCGAAACTTATTGCGTTTTGCAAATCAGTGTCAAGTTGCATGTTTATTAAAATATGATTGGTGGCCGTAATGCGCATTTATTTACGGAGTTCAGCTAACCCTATAGAATGACTTTTTCATGAAATAGCCATACATCACGCCGCGGTTTTAAACCTAGGGAGTAATCGTGATGAAATAAATTACACAAAGTGAAGCACCTAGCTTTACTTTGTGTAATTTATTTCAGCACGACTACTCTCAAAACGGTAAAGGCAAACGTCGCGGTCGTAAGGAAACTTATTGAAACTTTGGTTCTACATAGAACTACATGTTCTATGTAGAACCAACTACATGTTCTATATAGAACCAACTACATGTTCTATGTAGAACCAAAGTTTCAATAAGTAATAACATGTGACATCTACCAATCCGCACTGGTCTCGCAAGGTAGATTACGACCATTCTTTCTCATACAGAGGAAGCTTGAGTCCCTGCAGTGAGAACATTATAAAGATGTGTATGCTTACACAGGGAAACGTAGGTACTCATATGTATTTAACAGTCGTAAATAGTACCTATTCTGGCTGATTACTTAAGCTTTTTACCGCGACATGAGGAAATTTCCTTATTTAGAAACTGTGGACACGAGAAAGAAAGAAGAAATGGCACGAAACACTCATGTACTTCACAATTACCGGCTTGCGTATGGAGAGTAAGGGGTACCTCGCCGTCCGGCCATCTGGTAAAGATCAAGCCCGGGTCGACGACAAACTGAGTCCACGTGTGCCTTAAAAAGTGTCAGTAAGAATAACGGGGCCACGGGGCCCAAGGATCGATGCTTACCAGGGCTGCGTATCATTCGAAGAAGTTGCCGCGGTCCTCGCAAAAGGGCAACTAAAGGGGCACTTTGGGTCCTAGTCAGTAAAAGTCTAATACTTCTTCTCGCTCCACCTAGAGCGGGAGAAGTCATATGACGATTTAGCATGTAAAAAAACCTCACAATTATTGGCGTTGACAATAAAATAACTTTTTCTTACATTGTACTTACACGCAGTTACCTCAAAAGACAGGAATTTACAAAAAGCGTCGCTTAAACAAACGTATAATGCGGTATCTAACACTCATGTAGGCCATGATTGGCTATAATACTCGTTGTAAGCGTAAAGGAAAACAAACATAGAAAATTTACATGGTTATGATCACGGTGTGAACAATATAGATGACAGGAAAATGGTGGTAAAGACAAAAACGACTAAATAACAAATGGTCGGGGAATATGTTTAATTCATTCTATATTCTTTTGTTTTCATTCATTTTGTCTATTAGGGAAAGAGTTTTAGACTGCTCTTTTAAGCTCCGTGTAAAAGCGGGTAGTACTAAATAAGGCTGATCATCATCATCATTTCAGCCGAAAGGCGTCCACTGTTGGACACAGGCCTCCCCAAGTGTCGCCACAATGACCGGTCTTGTGCCTACATTTTACATTTTGTACATTTTGCACCACGCGCGAGGGAACGGCCCTTACGCCCCAGCCGTGGAATTCCGATCCCGATTGCGATCCCGCAGGCTTGCGGACGGCGAGCAATGGATAGCCCGCCGTCCGACTGTCCGGTAACCATTGTCATTAAATAATTTACCTACCTAAAAAAAAAACCTGGTAAGCAATGGTTTGGTTGACAATGGTTCTCCACTTGCACTTTTGCACTCCTTGAATTTTGATTTGTTTACACTTTTATCTGCATGTTTAAAAATAATACCCAGCAGTTTATTTTTATTTAAAAACCTCAAGTTTTAAGGTAAACAGAAACACGCACTAGTTTATATTTAAAAAGGGCAGAAGATCTATAACATCGGCCCGGTAAGCAGTTTTTGATGCGTTTCCGACCTCACGTATCTTTGAACAACCCAATACAAACCCTATTGAAGCACCTGATACATTTTATGTGCTTCGTAAAAATGATAGCATCAATCACGGTAGTCATAACATTATAGCTGTCCTTTTCTTTCTCCTTGTTTTTTATATATGCTATGTTTTCTATCTCACTCACCCTTGCACTGTATTTTCAAGTCTTGAAATATTTAAGTGGTGTTTGTGTTGACGGAAGACTGAAGGATGTTTTGTTAGTAAACAAGACCTAAGAGGCACAGAAGCCCGACATTGGCAAATATACGCTCGACGTATCTTAGGTTTCCATTCAGTTAGTTGATACTATGTATTATGCAAACAGTGCAAACGTATTTGTTTATTAACCAACAATAAAATTGATACGTACAGAAGGTAAATAAATGTTCTTTTTTACAAAAATATGTTTGTTTTTTTAGGAGGAAAATCTTCGAATAACTTCTCCAGTAACTTCCCCGATTCCTGGTTCATACACAAATATGCCAGAAGCTGTATGCATAATAGTACTAACTAACTATACAGAAACCCAGATGCATCCTAGGCGTCTAGCGGTAGCGTATAGAAGTCATTTGGTAGTTTATTACGTAAAAATAAATAGTATAATTGTGCCCATATTTCCTAATAACCAACGTAAGTAGGTTAAATACAAAGTCACATACAGAAAAAATAAACCATTATAGTGTAAACAAATAAAAATGATAAAATAAGCGAACAAACTACAATCGTTACAAAACGAAATTACCAGAAAAATAAACAGTAAAATTATTGACTTCGGTGACGTAATTATTGCAAGTAAACATTTATATTGACCCACTAATATAACACACAAACAAGTAACTCTGTACAAAACAACACATGTATGAAGTTGTAAATTAAACTCCAGAACTGCAACGCAGTTTGTTGGCAATCCGAGGAACTGTTAATCTCGGTTTAAGCCTCACTAACTACTGTTGTTAAGTATGTGACTTCAATATACAATGTTGTCTGAGTTACGTGCCTTTAAATAAATACTGCTTTAAGTAGGTTGTTTGTGTTTGAAGTGCTTTGTAGACCGCAAAACAAGGCTGAGTTTCGGCGGGATCTCATGGCGATAGCGACTGTCGCAACTTAGTGCTGGGCACGCTATAATCATGGTGGTAAGTCCCCTCTTTAAGGAGTGGCTGGAAAGACATTACGGCGTCCTCACCTTACGCATGACCAGGCGGCCGTCCGGTAAGTATCCGGACCGAACCCGAGGCGTCGACTACGCGTACTGTTCTACGAGTGCCTCAAAGAGATGTCACCAAGAAAAGAGATGTCCTCAATTTAACATTGGTAACTCTCATCTGTATGCCCATAAATGTGGATTCCGATCATCCAGCACGTGTGATTGTCCCTGTATCTTTAAAACACGCGACATCAAATATCTCGGGGTTATAATAGATGAAACACTCTCTTTTGGACCACACATTGAAGGTCTAATTAAAAGAGTACGCAAACTAATCTATGTTTTTAAGAAATTGCGAGTGATTGCAGATTCAAAATTGGTGACACAAATTTACTTAGCCCTAGGTCAATCTGTAATCCAATACTGTATCACTTCCTGGGGTGGAGCACTTAAAACTCACCTACTGCCCCTTGAAAGAGCTCAGAGAGCAATTTTAAAAGTAGCCAATTTCCTTCCCTTTCTCTATCCTACAGATCAGTTATACAAATCCTGTAACGTGCTTTCTGTTCGCCAGCTTTTCATAATGCACTTAGTATTAAAACAGCACACCATGCTTTCCTTCAACGCCGAAATTACTAATAAGAGACGGAATGATATTGTTTGTCATTCTAATGCATCCTCAAAATATGTATTTGTAAAAAGATTTTTTACTTTTTTAGGCCCATTTCTGTACAACAAATTAAATAGAATATTAAGTATCTACAAATTAAATAAGTATAACTGTAAAAAGATGATTTTCCAATATTTCCTAAGCATATCTTATGTAGAGACAGAAGACCTACTTACTGTTTGTAAATAAAACTCGCCGTATATCTAAATTTAGTTAAGTTTTTTTAATAGTCATATTTAGAGTTAATTTATTATTTTGTATTTAAGCACTCTCTCGCCTGAAGCACAGGTTCACCCTAGTTCAGGCATATAAGCAACTGTGTTCTTTTTAATATTTAATATACTTTATTGTAAATGTAAATGCCCTATGTTATAAATAAACGATTTATTATTATATTATTATTATTATTATTATTTATTATTTACCAAAACCGTAGGGGCCCAGTAGGGCCGAAGCAAAGGTCCTGGAACGCAAAAGATAAATAAGGAACTTATATGTGTGGTTAAATCAGTAAAAGTCTAACGCGCCCTTTCGCACCACCTTAGGGCGAGAAAACGCAAAATAAGGCTGGTAGATTGTAGGTACGAGTTGAGGATGACAAATTGACGAGTAATGTGCTACATCTTCCGGGACGTTCATAAAGTAATCCAGGTTGATGGTGTTTTTTGTTGATATAAACTAGTGCTTGGCTACGATCCCACCTGATGGAAAGTAGTAATGCAATCGTTGATGGTGAGGCGCACTAGTTTATTAAGAGCCTATTCAATCTAGCCTTGAAGACACCTAAATTATAATCGGATGGGAAGACCGCAGCAGGCAAGTTGTTCCAGTCCCCAGGTTAATTTGATAATAAACCGTAAACTTGTGGCGACATCTGTATCGCCACATAGAAACTCAAATTCAAAATCCTGCTTTGTGGTATTAAAGTTCTTCGCACGATAAGAACATAATTATACAACAGCCCAAAATCAGCTAGCGGGTAGTTGCCTGGACCAGACACCACACCCGTCAGACTTCAGGATCCTTTTTTTTCAACACAGGTATGTGAGACTTTACACTTTGTTCCACATACCTCTAAAAACCTGCAAAAGAATGAAAATTAACTGCTAAACACTTAATAGGGCACAAGGTGGACCGATGACCTGGTAAGGGTCACGGGAATCCGATGGACGCCAGATGCTCAGAACTGGTCGTTATGCCAACACTTGGGGGAGGACTATGTCCAACAGTGGACGTCCTTTGGCTGAAATGATGATGATGGATACTCTTGTATAAGTACAAGCATGCTTATTAGCAAAAGAGGAGGCTGCACGTGCACGCGCGAGGGCGAGTCTGCCCTGAGACATAACACCCGTCTGGTCTATCAGCATCATCATCATTTCAGCCAAAAGACGTCCACTGTTGGACATAGGCCTCCCCTAAATGTCGCCATAATGACCGGTCCTGTGCGTCTCGCATCCATCGGATTCCCACGACCCTCACTAGATCATCGGTCTACCTTGTGGGAGGCCTTCCGACGCTGCATCTTCCGGTACGTGGTCGTCATTCCAGAACCTTTCGTCCCCATCGACCATCTGTTCTGCGAGCAATGTGCCCTGTCCACACTGCCTATCTGGTCTATAGATCCTCCCTTTTCAACAGAGTTATGTGGGACTACACTGTTCCGCATACCTCTAAATGGTTATCCAAACTGAAATTGTAACTCTTTTACACAGTCAACTGCAGAATCACGCAACAAGACATCACATTTCCTGGCTAGCAAGGTGTTTACATCTACCCAACATAGCACGTTGAACAGCTTTATTGCTCAGAGTAAAGCAGTACATACTGTAGGTAATAAGAATTTAAAAGGGGTCGTTTGAATTGCATTAGGTAGCTAACAGCTGAGTAGGAAATGTGCACGACCAGTAACAAAACTTCTACGAAGTGGTTTTAATGCTAATAATATAAGTTACTGGCCTGTAAGCCATGTACCCAATGGAATTGGTCATCAGTAAAAATTATGCACTCTGCCATACAAAGTTGCATTGTCTTTTTAAATTGAAATTGAAAAAGAAATACTGAAAAAGAATAACAAAACAAAACAAAACTAAAAAAAACACAAAGTTATGCACTCTGCCATACAAAGTTGCATCATCTATTTAAATACTTAAGAGGATTAATTTTTCTAAAGTTTTAGAGTGAATTGTTTTGAACTTTTTTGTAGTTGCTTCATTTGAGTGAGAATACTTTTGAAATTGCCTTCTAACCCTTTATTTGAATACATTTTTACATGACTATATCACGAAAATAAGTCTGAAAACATAATTATAACTTAGCGCCAAAATTCCACGATCATAATTTTTAAAAATTTTGGTGTTGGTACCTATTGTCACTCTTACAACTAAGACTAACGACACTTCCCAAGCTATAATTCAATAAACTGTTGAAGCTATAAGGTGTGCCAAAGAAATATATTTGTACTCTACGTCCCGCTATGGCCATGTGGAATTTCTGAAAAGGAAACCCATGATCCTAGAACGCAACTAGAGGTACATAGGTGGGGTTTAGTCAGTAAAAGCTTGACACTCCCTCTCGCTCCACCCTGGAGCGCGAGAAGTCATTAGATGATATTACACCTCCCAAAAAAAAAAACACTACGTACCAAGAAAACTTTTAAACTTCTTCCTAGTGGTTTTAATGCTAATAGCATAATTTTTTGGTTTGCAAGCCATGTGCCCGATGAAATTTGTCATCGGCAAAAATTATGCACTCTCCGATACAAAGTTGCATCGTTTTTTTAATCACTTTAGAAGATTAATTTTCCCAACAATTTTTTTATGACTTTTGCCAGTGACTTCAGTACTTATCTACATTGTGCTCACATATCAGAAGCGACAAGAAATATGTAACCAATATTTATGTAACTCATAATATGATTTAAAAGAGTGTCCTTGGAGTTTCTTACACGTTCTTCTCCATAGAGGTATACGCTTTGGAACGTGCAATTTAGCTTAAATTTTTTTGACTGACCGACATTTTGACAATTCGAAAGTGCCTGTAATTGGTCTATTTGAAATAAAATTTTCTGATTTCTCGTCAAAGTAGAAAATTATCCTAATGAAACATCTCTCAGGATAGAAAGTACCCTATGAGCGTTTCCAGGGGCCCAAGTATGCTATTTTTATAAATTCGTCATTCCAAGACGATCCCATTGTCATTTTTCTAAAAGTTCGTATTCTGCTAATTCATAATGACCGATCATTGATCGGTCAATGGTCTCGTACTAGAGTTGTGGTAGAATGAAAATATCGAGGTTATTAAAAGCAATGACTGCTCTATGACGATTTAGTAGGTCACTGATCAAAGGAACTGTCAAAATTTTAGCAGATTACCGCATACGTCAGATATTCGTTTGTCAATATGTACGGGATTACCATTTTATGCTACTTTTTTCAATGGAGTGTCAGTGGCTAACCATTGGAAAGTCATAATGATGCCATTAAAATTATTAGTTGATTACCAAACTTGTCAAAATCAACAATTAATTTAATAGCAGACTTAATACCCTGGACATGGTCAACCCGTGTACCACATCCAAATGATTTAAACCATTTAAGCGTGGAGGAATAATAAACAGACTCAATTAGCCAACATATAAAATAATAAACAGATATCTTGAAAAAAGTATGTTCGGAATCGAGAACTGAATCGATTTCACTATTTTTTAAAAACGTAACTTTTTGTTCCTAAAATAATTATTGATTATTGTAGGATAATACATCTATATATACAAAATGAATAGCTGTTCGTTAGTTTTGCTAAAACTCGAAAACGGCTGGACCGATTTGACTAATTTTGGTCTTGAAATATTCGTGATAGTTCAGGGATGGAAAAAATCCGAATACAACGCCATCTCTTATTAAAATGAATTATGCTGATCTGGTAATTCCAGTAGATGGCGTTATCCTTACTATTAGGTGATAAATCTTGATTGCATCACTATAGAGTATTTGTGTGTGCGTGCGTACACACTAATGCGTGATGCGGTATCAATGTAGTGCTTCGATGCCCATACTGTTAGCCTAAATTTAGGATAACTAATTTCTTACAAAAAACACTACCTAAGTGCATTTAAGTAAATTTCAGAGCTTAAATTATGATTGTTTATAAGTTATTTTTCTAATTGGAATGTGAAAGAGTGTTCATTATTCCAGTTACATGCTGTATTAAAAAATTCAGTACACTACCATACTGCAACACTATTTCACTTGTCCATTAATTAAACTCAGTTACAGTCAGTTGTTAACAATTTCCTTAACTAAGGCGTTAGGTTTTTGTTCAGAACTGAACAGTTACCAACTGTTCAACATTTATGTTCAACTGTCAAACTGCTTACTTGCGATACGAATTCAGGTGGTATATTCCAATTTGAGCCACTCGATATTTGCTGTTCTGTTTTTGATATAATTGTGTTTTGGTTTTGAAAATCTAGGTATTTTATTTATAAATAACTTGCATCTTTTTTTATGACTGACCGGCTTTCAGGGTGTATCCACATCTGGTGAATGCGCCACGATACACCGCTTGCAAACCGCTCGCGAACAGCGTGCGAATGTTCACCGTTCCTGCTCCGCCCGCGAGCTACAAGTGCGTAGATAGCGCAGATAACCTTGCCCGAAATGCTCTAGAGGTGCACTAAACAACTGCAGCACTGTTCGCAAGCGGCGCATTCGTGGCGCATTCGCCACAGGACACACCCTGATAATTCAAAGTAGGTATGTGTAAATTATGTGAATGAAATAAATGGTTTGAGTTTAAGTATAAGTATGGTGTCCCTAGCTGTGAATCATCAAGTAGTCTTAATGACTTTAGAATTACTGAAAAAAAAAAACAAAACACCCCTATTTTTTAATTAGTACAAAAAATAGGGCTCTATCCGTACCCGTTACTGATCATATTTTTGTAGTCAAAAGTAAAAAAAAACATAATCCCTAAATTGTCTACGAAAATTTGTCACAATTGCAATATTCATAATAGAATCAATCATTCATAACAATTGCTACTAGAAAATACTACGCGCAGTGTTTTTCCATTTTGATCGTCAATTGCCTGTACAATATTTGCATAAATTGAGTGACATTTTGGGATATAAACAAACGCTAATAATGTTGCTGTTTATAAATATTATTTATTGAGACTTTACTTAAATAGTAACAAGACCTTTTCTAATAAGCCCTTTAAGTATTTGTACTAATTAAAAATTATTGGTGTATAATCTTCTAAATAAACTGACATAGGTTAAGAAGAAACAGAATTATATGTCATTTAAGGTTTTGCCTAAAAGGGAAGGATATTGATAAAATTTGGTAGCAGGGTAGATATCCTAGATGCGGACAAAGCCATGGACGGCATAAAGTATATACATTTTAATGCAGTTTTCACTAAATGCTAATAACTCTCACCAGTATCTTCGTACTAAGCAGTTAAAGCTTGTTCAGTTTAAATGATAATCATCTCATCCGTATGCATAATAAGTTTTGAAAACACGTTTATTATGTGTACAGCTGCTAAGGAGTGGAATTCCCAGACGGATTCTGTGTCCTGTTGGCTATAGCCTGGAGGTATTTAAGTCACAAGCAAGCGTGCTCCAACGCTGACTACATCATTGCTTACCATCAGGTGAGACAGTGAGGGTCAATCAATAATGAAAAAACTGGGCAAGTGCGAGTCGGACTCACGCATTGAGGTTTCCGTACAACTTACCTATGAAAACAGTTCAATTTCCGAATCGAGTCTCAAAGGTTTAAATTTACGAATCGGAAAAAAGTAAGTTTTTTTTGTGACGTAACTACAAATTTACTGTTTTCAGATTTTTTTCTATACTTGTGCTATAAGACCTTCCTTCATGCCAAATTTCAGGATTCTAGGTCAACGGGAAGTACTCTATGAATTTTGATTCTCTTGAGAGTGTCCAAATATACGTTTTTTGTGAAATAAACGGCCGTATCTTTTGTTAACCGACTTCAAAAAAAGGAGGAGGTTATTCAATTCGGTTGTATTTTTTTTTTTATAATTTTTTTTTATGTTTGTTACCTCAGAACTCCGTCGTTTATGGACCGATTTGCAAAATTTTTTTTTTCCTTTATAGGATATGCTTCCAGATTGGTCCCATTTTTTTCAAAATCCAGTTCTGATGATGGAATCCATGAGGAATCGAGGGAACTCCTTAAATATTATAGGCAACCATATAGTGATTTTGGTATTTTCATCGAGTACTTAAGCATTTACAGTCAAAAAGTAACATTTCATGAAGTGGAACTGATGAAGAAGACCAGAAATGGTCAATGGAACTTCATACTCACATTGATATCACAATGAAGATAGTTAAGCGACTATGAAAATACAAATAAATGAATGGTTCTGAATAGTTACGTTGGAAATGGTATCACCGAAGTGATCTGATGATGATGATGGAGCCGGAAGGTAGGCACTGGAACTCCATAATTAATCAATGTAACCTAGCCGTGTTTGGACTTATTAGAATCGTCATGAGATGCACTTTGGCTATAAGATACTATCGAACTGATCTGATGATGGAGCCGGAAGGTAGGCATAGGAACTCCGTAATTAATCAATGTATCCTAGCCGTATTTGGGCTTATTAGAATTGTCATGAGATGCACTTTGGCTATAAGATACTATCGAATTGATCTGGTGATGGAGCCGGAAGGTGGAAGGTAGACACAGGAACTTTCTAATAAAATAATGTAACCTTGCAGTGTTTTGGGTTAATTGGAATCGTCATGAGAAATAGGCACTCTGTTTATAAGTGGTTCGCAACTAAAAAGTGTAAAATAAAAACTTTTTACAAAAAAAAAAAATAACCGACTTCACTAAAAAAACACTAAAAGGATCAAAATAATTTTAATTTCGGAAGTCGGTGTTAAATAAGAAAAACAAAAAATACCGAGAAACACCGACTTCCGAAATTAAAATTATTTTGATCCTTTTAGTGTTTTTTTTAGTGAAGTCGGTTATTTTTTTTTTGTAAAAAGTTTTTCTTTCGTTAAGTTGGAAGTTTGATTTTTTCACAGCTTCAAGGAACCGCAGACTTGAGTATATGGTTTTAATTTCAACTCGATATCTCCACGAATTATTGAGATAAAGGGTCTTAACAGACAGACAGACAGAAAGAAGGACGGACAACAAAGTGATCCTATAAGGGTTCCGTTTTTTCCTTTTGAGGTACGGTACCCTAAAAATTTGACATCGTCAAAAAACCCGACCGCAAAAAAACGGCTAAAAAGATCCAAACAAATTGTTTTAAGCAGTCTAATGCAGATGGTGAAATTCAATTTAGTTCAATTATAGGTTTGACGCCATCAACTGCATCAGGCTAAGTACTTAAAGTGACTCTAGAGCGTGCCTAAAAAACATACATCATACACTAGAAAAACATAACCTTTCTACTGGCGAAGTTGGGTAAAAAGAACCGTTAAGTTCTTAAGAACACAAGCAGTCTTCACGTTTTCTACCTTGTAGGTACTACGTTTTTAGGGTTCCATAAGTAAGTCGACAAAAACGTAACCTCTATAGGATCGCTTTGTTTTCCGTCTGTCCATCAAACTGTCCATCTGTCAAGACTCTGTTTCTTGAGATCGTGTGGAGTTATGAAGCAGAAATTAGTATCAAATACTTAAGTCTGCTAAGCCTCGAAGGAGCAAAAAAGATTAAACTTATAAGTCAATGCAATCTAAAAATAAGACCGTATATGCTCCGTTTAGGTGCTTATTTTGACACTCACTAGGAAATCAAAACCTACTGGGTACTTGCTGTTGACATATAATCCTGAAAATTGGCATGAAGCAAGGTGTCATAGCACAAGTCTATAAACTAAATTTTTAGTTACGTCAAATGAAATTTTTTTTTGCGAACCGGAAAAATTTTCGAGACTCGATTAGGGAATTGAACTATATTATATAGGTAAGTTTGTACTGAACCCTTTTTTCACGTGGAAAATCATCCAATAACATCTCCCGCCCTCAGGCGGAGCGCGAGTGCGTATCAGACTGGAGTGGGTTTTAGTTTACTGACTAAAACCCACTCCTGTTCCTTTTTTGCCTTCGTTCCAGGAGAACCCCGGGGTCTCTTTCGCACAACCCATGGCCCCAGTAGGCTTCGACCCTGCTGGGCCCCTACGGTTTTGCTGACAACTCTTGAGGCGCGATCGGGATCCTGATCCCGGCGACTGGGGCGTGAGGGCCGCTACCTCGCGCGTGCGGCCGCCTCCTTTGCTAGCATTACTGCTTCGCGGAAAGAGGCAAGCGCCTGCCACTCCTCCTCCCTCCAGACCATGGCCTCTACCAAGGCCCGGTGCAAGAGATCGTTGCCGCAGATCGCCCCCACGAGGAAACGGCGGTGCTCTGCCCAAACGGGGCACACACCGTATGCTCCACCGTGTCCTCCGGGCGGTCTGCATAATGGTGACACCCGGTGTACAGAATCCTTGAGAAGCAAGTGCAACTCGAACTTGACCGATTATTTTTTTATTTGAAAACTTTAGCTTCTTACCTTCGGGTATATAAAACGAAAAGCGACTGACAGACTGAAAGAATAATAGCTCCGTAAGGCACTGTTTTTTTTCCTTTTTAAACTAAGAATCCCAAAGGGTCCTAACACTTTCGTATACCCACGTTTTCTAACCTTTTTAGAGCATGTTGAACTCTATGCTATGTAACATTAATCATCCTGTTTTTATGTAAGAGCAAAATCTAACTCCTTGATTCTGGAAATCTTATTAGGTGTACAAGACTTGGTTTTGTATTTTGATTACAACTTTGGGAGTCAAGTGTGTGCGTAAAATTTAGAGAATAGTTAACAAATTATTTTTTTCTTTATTTTCAAAGAAATAATTATGATTAGAGCAAGGAAAGCGTGAAAGTATACATCGTGAGGAAACCGACATGTCCTAGAACCAAAAATTCGAAGACATGTGACATTCACCAACCCGCACTGGGCCCGCGTGGTGGATTACGCCCCATTCCCTCTCCTAGAGAGGAGGCCTGAGTCCCAACAGTGGGAACATTATAAGGCCGACTATAATTATGATTATTCATTTAAAACTAGCTTCTGCTAGCGGCTTCTGGTAGTATTAGCCGACCTGAGTATTAATTTCAGCTTGATAACTCTACGGATTCCTGAGAAAAAGGTTCGTGATGTTCTTGACAGACGAACAGACAGACAACAAAGTGATCCTATAAGAATTCCATTTTTGCCGACGGCGGCATGGATCCCTAAAAATAGGAGTATCTATAGTATACTACTGCAAAATGAGAGAAAATTAAATCCATTCACAATATTAACTATCTCAGATCCAATCGGAGCACACCATTCAAACAGGAACTAACTATAAGCTGCCACCACAACCAGATTATTCTATCCCAAGGTTTATCTATAGGTTGTGATGAGAAAATCGTGTTCTGGTTTACAGATTAGAAACAACTGAGTTATCAGTAGCATTGGAACGGTGCCATTGTGAGGTCTATTGAATATTCTAATACATTTAGTAATGAATTGAGTTGTACATGTGATTGGTTTTAGATTTTATTATATTATAGATTAGGCAAGTATGAGCTTAGAATTTGGTTCTGAGAAATATTTTATATGAGTGTTTCTTGGTGTTCTATTTACGGGTAATCTCTGTTTTTCTATTTGGGAGATGGAAAATCTGCTAGGGGAAGAGCGAGACGGAGAGGTAGACTTTTAAAAATCAACTAGAGTTCCTACAGTTTCCCTATGCTTTCTAGGGCCACGGTGACAACGTAGATTTCCTTAAGAACAGATGGAGATTGATATTTCCTTTATTTCAAGATTTTCTGCATAAAAAAATGGGACAGATGATTTTTTTTCGCGATTTCAGTTTTGCCCATAGTAAAAGTTGTTCATAAGTCAATTGCCATTGTTTTTATTTATCGTTGTGTTGTCATTACACGTTTATTAATGATGATAATAAATTGATTTGATTTAAATAGCTAGTTGAGGGTTGAGTCGCTCTGTGATTCACTGTCTACCTTAGATACTATGGTCACAGAATAAGCAATTACTATGCCATAGGAAAAAATATGACTGCGTGCGTTGCTTTTGTTTAGATTGCATTAAGATTTTTAGCTGTTCGTAAAAGTTTTTTGAATAAGGTATTTGTAGATTTTCGTAGCAGTCTATTGAAACTACTTAGAAGTTTTTATTACCTTGATCGAGTATACCGCACCGAAAAACGCGGCGTTGGAAGGCCTCCCACAAAGTGGACCAACGACCTGGTGAGAGTCGCGGAAATGCGGTGGATGCGAGACGCACAGGATCGGCCGTTGTGGAGACGCTTGGGGAAGGCCTATTTCCAACAGTGGACGTCTTTCGGCTGAAATGATGATGATGAGTGTACTAATGTTTTTTTTCCAACATTTCTGTAAAAAAGCGAAGAAAAGTAATCATTGATTTAGAACGAAAATTCTTCTTTTTCGATATCACCTCAAGAGGTTAACTCCTTGGTTTTTATGTGTGCACAGACAGAAAAATCCCGTTGTGCTCATAAAATAAAGTAAAACATATAAAATGCACAGTTTTAGGACCAGCACTTAAAGCCGGCCATGATTTATTTTTATAACCCAGAAAAGACGAATTTAAAATACTCTTTCATTGGTTTACCTTACGAAGTGGTTTTACGGTCATAATGTAAGTTCTATCATTGTGTCTAGAGTAGAAAAAAAAACAAACTGGGCAAGTGTGAGTCGGACACGCGCACTGAGGGTACCGTACAAACTTACCTATGTAAATAGTTCAATTCCCGAATAGAGGCTCGAAGATTTTAACGAATTGCAAAAAAAGATTTTTTTGTGACGTAACAACTTTACTGTTTTCAGATTTATTCCTGTATCCATGTGTTACCAAAAA
This sequence comes from Mythimna impura, assembly GCA_905147345.3. Classification (NCBI taxonomy): domain Eukaryota; kingdom Metazoa; phylum Arthropoda; class Insecta; order Lepidoptera; family Noctuidae; genus Mythimna; species Mythimna impura. The sequence continues at coordinate 10,345,187 of LR990357.1, read as the reverse complement.
ACCATGTTGTGTTAGTGTTGTTCCTTGCTTTATGCCGAATTTCAGGATTCTGGATCAACGGGAAGTACCCTATGAATTTTGATTCCTTCAAAGTGTCAAAATACACGTTTTTTGCGACATAAACGGCCATAACTTTTTTTTTTAGTTAACTTAGAAGATTGATTTTCTCTCAACTTCAAGAAACCGCAGATTTGAGTACATGGTTTTAATTTTAACTCGATACCTTCACGCGTTCCCGAGATAAATGGTCTTGACAGACACACAGACCGACAGACAGACAGACGGACAGCAAAGTGACCCTTTAAGGATTGCGTTTTTTCCTTTTGAGTTACGGAACCCTAAAAAAGAAGCATTTTAGCATACTTATTGCTGTTCTGTCAAATTATTATTAAAGATTGATTTAGTTGTACAGTTATGTGTTTTTTTTTTATGTTGGAAATCATCCAATGCCCTACTCTAGGTACTCTCTCAACTTCTCCCGTTCTAGACTGGAGGCGAGAGGGCGTGACAGACTTCTACTGACTAAAACCCACCTGTGTCTTTCAGTTGCCCTTTGTGTTTCAAGACCAAAGTATCCTGTAAAGGTTGTCTGCTGGGATGTTAAATAATAGATAGGAATGTTCACTAAAAACTGTATTGTTAAAAATGCTACAAATATCTATGTTGGTTGATGAAGCGAGGGAGCACGCGCGACGGCACTTAAGGCGATCTAAACACGTACTGATTTGCTTAATTAATAATTTTGATCGTTTGGCGTAGACGCGCAAAGTGATGATTTGGCTAAATGCAATTAAATGTTATGATGTGCGGTTCGCCGTACATGCTCCCGGGCGAAAATGTTACAAAAACTTATGTTACTAAGATTAATAAAAATTAAACTATATTATCCCCAATGTAAAAGTTACGTCTTTGTGGTCTAGGGGACGTAGCTTGGTCAAGTGCCGTGTTTACACTAGCATTACTAGCTATCACTTTCACTTGCTCACACTATGCTCTGCTTTCGCGGAAGTTTCACTTGATTCACTTCACTAGAACTTAAATTAATGTTTCGCGAAAATGTCACTGTTGGTTCCGACTGCAAGAGGCTCCTGGTAGATGCCTTCCTCCTGCACCACAGGAACACCGCTGCTGCTACAATGGCCGTGCCCAACAATCCGTAGGAAATGACATATAGGTGAATGTCATTTGTTGATAGTGTTTGGTGATTTCGATCGATCTCGTTTGCAGTGTTAGCCGTAGCCGTTTTCAATTGTTTGATCTGTTTGTCGAGGTTTTCTAAGGTTTGGTTTAGCGGATCTACGGAGTCCGTGAAATTTGATAAGGAAATGTTTACTAAATGATGGAATTCTGTTATCTGTGGAGTTTCTATTTCCGGGCCAGTTTTAATGCTGTTTCCTGAATGGGAACGAGAGTACAGAGCAAAGTCTTTGCCTTTGATTATGCACTTAGGTTTCAAACTGATTATACCAGCTCCACTGATTTGCCTGTAGGTAACTTGATCTTGACAGATGATCCTGATCGTATAAGTATTGCAGCAAAAATATAAATACTTAGATGGGTCGTTCAGCTCAATCCACATATCGCTGCACGAAGATTTGCTGACTGTGCATTGATTAATGTTGTGATTAATCTGGCAGAACTTCTCGTCAATGGGAAGATAGTTGACTGGCTTGTCGATTGAACACAAGTATGAATTTTCATTATGATGGCATAGCTGAAGTTCCGTAAATGACATTGTTACGTAAGCATCCTTTTTCAAGTTTATTGCTACGTACTCTGTGATAGGAAGTACGTTGAGCATGTTAGTACCGATTTGATGAGGAACAGAGAGGATCTTATAGATCTTATAACTATCTCTGCTAGACAATGGAAATGTTATTTCGAATATGACGTAATCTGACAATACTCTTGCTTTTACTCTCAGCATGCTATAGACTGATCTAAGGTCTGACTGTATGTTGTCCACTGGTAAGGTCACGTCTTTGGTCAGCTGACCAGATATGAACTGTAGCTCACTCCTTAATTGATTAGGGGTTAATAAATGAGTGTTGAATTTGCCATGATAAACGTCTGTTATGGTATCTAGTAAAGTATCTTGGATTGTTTTCAGATTGTGAAGTAAATTAACTGCTGTTAGTGCTGACAAAGTGAAATCCTGACTGTCGCTCAACTTGTCCATGTTTTCTTTAATTATGTTAGTTGCTCGATCGAGCTCGTTTAAATGCTTGTTAATTGACTTATGTTGCAATTGTATATGTTGTTCCGTCCGTTTTAGCACATTGTATTCAGCCTCAACGATGGATGTTTGGTTTTTAAGTAAGTTTGTGAGGTGATGCTCATTTTGTTTTATGAGTTGAATGTCCTTTTTATATTGTTCTGCGAAACTCTCATCTAATACTCCAAACAGTGCGTTTGCAATGTTACCTATTCCATTGATAAGGCCGCGACGCCGTCTGGCGTGCGCGTCAAAATGCTGATTCAATAGGAGTCGGTTGTAGTGTTGTAATTCTGAGTACTCGTGGTGTAACTGGAGTAGTAGCATGCCGCAGCGACTTGTTTCGGTTAATGTACTGCATGTTTTATCTAAATAGTTTAGGAACTTTGTTGCTGTTGTCATGCCGTCCCAATACGGAGACATATTGTAATAGACAATGAGGGTCCATTTGTCTCGTATAAGTTGCATGTTGTGAATAGAGTCAAAATATAACGAGATGTTGTTGGGTAATGGCGAGATGATTTCTGATGTTTGTGATGTTGTTATCAATGACAAAAAAAATATCAAGGAGATCGCCATTGATGTAAACAATGATTTTGGTTTTGTAACTTTGATTCTAGTTTCTCCTACCCCATTTTTGTTACTATCCTGTTGGTTTTTCGTCTCTTCCTGTTTACTAGATGAGATCGGTAGAGTCGACAGTTTGACTATAGGTCGTTTTATCACACCATTTTTTGTTTTGAGAGATACTACTCGAACGAGACCGTCCTGTCCAGGGTGGAGTTCGATTACTCTGCCCATCATCCATTTCCCTGGCGGGAGATTATCGTCCTGTATAGTTACCAATTGTCCTATTTCTATATTTTATTGAGTGTTAGTCCATTTAGAACGCACTGACTGTTGTGCTAAATATTCTGTTTTCCACCTTTTCCAGATGTCATGAGCAATTTTTGCAGATAGAGTCCACCTGGTGCGTGCATCATGTTCTGTTTCAATGATTGATGTGCCTGGCCTCCCAGTTAGGAAATGAGCTGGAGTCAGTACTTTCAAGTCATCTATGTTTTCGGATAATGCACTCAGCGGTCTAGAGTTCAAACATGACTCTAGTTTTGCTAAAACGGTTGTGTATTCCTCAAAAGTTAGCTTCTGCTCCCCAACTACTCTTTTAAGGTGGTGTTTTAGACTTCTAACAGCTCTTTCCCATAATCCACCGGCACTTGGCCAAGATGGTGCATTGAAGTGCCATTGTATTTGTAAGTCGGTTAATTCTGCTAATAAGTTATTGTCAAACATGCTTCGTAGATCGTGAAATTGTTCTTGTAGAGCTCTGTTCGCCCCAACAAAGTTGGTTCCATTGTCACTGTATATGTGACAAGGAGCCCCTCTTCTGGCCGCCATTCGGTGTAGTGCAGCTAAGAAAGCAGAGCTAGTTAAGTCGGACACTAGTTCCAGATGAACTGCTCTGGTTACCATACACACGAATAATGCTATGTAGCCTTTTGTTGTCTTTATCCCCCGTCCTTTGTTGCTTTTTACCTCAACATAACCGGTGTAATCTACACCCGTGTGATAGAAAGGGGAAGCGGGTTTGCTTCGGGATTCTGGTAGATCTCCCATCAACTGATGCTGCAGTCTTGGTGAATGTTTTCTGCAAATGACGCAATTTCTAACTTCTTTCTTGACCGCTCTGTTACCTCCGATTATCCAGTACTTATGTCTGATATTTGCTAGAGTTAAGCGTGGCCCACCATGGTAAGTTAATAGATGAGCTTGATGGATAACAAGTGTTGTTAAGCGACTATGGGTTGGCAGTATTGCTGGATGTTTCATCTCTATCCCGATGTCCGCTTTTCTAAGGCGACCGCCTACCCGAAGGATACCCTCTCGATCGATAAACGGATCTAATTTCAATAGATTACTCTTGTTACTTAATTTACCGTGCTTTTTCAAGTGTTCTATATCTTCTAAAAATACTGTTCTTTGTACATGTTTGACAATCAATAACTTGGCGTTTCGCATTTCAAGTAACGTGAGATACGATGGTAACGAACTGTGTTTAATTGACGTAGCGTTATTATGTAATTGCATAGATTTTGTTGCGCGTAATAACCATGCAAGTACTTTGACAATTTTTGTAAAACAGCTGTATTTATCCAATAGTTTCATAATGATGCTCTCTGTATCTGTATTTTGATGCTGAGTTATCAACGCATTATTTTTTTGACTTTGAGTATATTTCGTTTTAAGTTCTTGGTCTGTTGTAAAGACGGTTGGTTTTGATAATTCAGCCTCGAATGTTTTCAAGGTGCCAGGTCCTTCCCACCACAGACTATAATGTTTTAGCTGAGATGGCAAGAGTCCTCTGCTTGCTGCGTCCGCTGGATTCTCTTCTGACTTAATGTATCGCCAGCAGTCTGGTTTTATTACTTCAGTAATGCTTCTCGTTCTGTTTGCTACAAACGGTTTCCAACGTCCGGGATCGCCTTGTAACCAGCCCAAGACGACCATCGAGTCTGTCCATCCAAATATCCGCATGTTTTGGTCTCCTAAACAGCTGATAACTTTGTTCATCAATCTTCCGAGTAAATGTGCTCCTGACAACTCCAATTTCGGTATAGATATATTTTTCGAAACCGGAACTAGTCGAGATTTCGCCACGACTAGTACTACGGAAGATTTGTTATGTTTTTTGATACGTGCATAAATAACTGCCGCATACGCTTTTGTTGACGCGTCGCAGTAGCCGTGCAGTTCGATGATGTCATGAGGGTGATACCCGATCCATCGAGGTATTTTATATTCATTGATGTTTAATATGTCTGTTTGTAACATATTCCATTCGTTTTTAATGTTTTCTGGGACTTCTTCATCCCAGTCCAGGTTGTTTATCCATAGTTTCTGGAATAGAATTTTCAATTTTGTTGTCACCGGTGATATCCACCCTAAGGGGTCAAATAGTTTGGATATTTCACCCAAAAGCTTTCGCTTCGTTAACGTTGTGTTATGTTTTGCTAAATCTTGTTTGAAAGTAAATTGATCATCTATGGCATTCCATCGTAATCCTAATGTTTTTGATGTGTTTTCTGTCTTGAAATTAAATATAATTTCTGCTTCGCTCTGATTATTATCCATGTTCGCCAAGAGTTCCGGACTATTTGCTGACCATTTTCGTAATTGAAAACCTCCTGACTTCAGTAATTTGTTGAGATCTGTTATAAGTCGTTTACCATCCTGTATTGAATGACACCCATGGATCAAGTCATCCACGTAAAATGATTCTGTTAAGACCTTGGAAGCTTCCGGATATTTCTGCTCCTCATCCTTTGCTAATTGTCGCAAGGTCATCATTGCTAAAAAAGGTGCTGACTTTGTCCCATATGTTACTGTTGCTAGTTGATATGTTTTAATTGTTTTGTGTGGCGAATCTCTCCACACTATCTGCTGATATCGACGATCTGCTTCATTCACCATTATTTGTCGGTACATTTTTTCGATATCGGCGGTAAATGCGTACCGGTATTGACGCCATTTGATGATTAGTTTTTGAAGGTCCTGTTGCAGTTTTGGTCCCTTCAACATTAGGTCATTGACACTGTACCCGCTTGACGTCCTGGCAGACGCGTTGAATACGACACGCAGTTTTGTTGTCGTTGACTCAGCTCGTAGTACTGCGTGGTGTGGCAGGTAACACGATATTGTTTGATTGTTGTTGTTACTAGGCAGCATGTGACCTAAAGTTTGGTATTCTTGTATGAACGATTTGTATTGCTCTGCTAAGTTTGGTTGTTTTTGAAATTTCCGCTCCAGATTTTGAAACTGAGCTACGGCCATTTCTTTGGAAGACCCTAACTTTCCCTCGGAGTCTGGTTTCAAAGGTAGTCTGACTTCGTAGCGCCCATCTGCAAGTCGTTTCGTTGTTGCCAAATAATAGTCAATACATTCTTGATCCTCTGACGACACTTGCGATTCCTCACTGATGTCTTCCATCTCCCAAAATATTTGAATGTCTTGGGTATTGCTTAGTACGACATTGCATCGGTATGACGTCGTTTCTTCACCACCTCCGTATATAATCCATCCCAGTTGAGTTTGTTGTATTACCGGTTGGGATGCGTTGTCTCCTCTGATCAATCCCGATAGTAATATAATGCCATGGACGTTGGCATTAAGTAATAAATCCACCGGCCTACTTGAGTTAAATTCGGGATCTGCTAGCTTTATGTTTTCTATATGACACCAACTAGGTCTCAAGGTAGGTCTAACTGATTGTTATGGACACCATGATGATTTTTTCCACCCGAAGTTCTTGTATCAGAATTTGCCTTTTGTGGAAAACTTTCATGTTTCCTACGTGAAGATTCCAAACTTGTAAACTTGCTCTCTAAGAAATCGAGGAACTCTCGTAGTACTGGTAGCTCTCGTGCGTTTTTCAAGGAATCTATGTAGTCTCCATATGTTTCGTGATCCAATTTTTGTGACAATAAATTCACAAGGAGCGGATCCCATGTGTTAATATCGACACCTAGATTTTTTATGCCGTGTATGCTTTCTAGGGTGACGTCGTGCAATTTTTTGATTTGACTCAAAGATTGCTGTTGCATGTTAGGTAAACCGAGTAAAGTGTTGACAATAGAGTTAAAAATAAGCTTTTTGTTGTTGTAGCGATGGTTTAAAAGCTCCCAGCAAGTGTTGTAGTTTTCACTGCTTATTGGAAGGTGCTGTATAATTTTTTCTGCTTCACCTCGCAACTTCCCTTTCAAAAATTGCATCTTTTGTGCGCTTGATAATGATCGATTGTTGTGTATGGTCTCACTAAACAAATCTTTAAATGAGTACCATTGGTGATATTTGCCTGTAAAAACAGGAATATCCATTTGAGGAGTGCTATGTTCTCTGTGAGACACGGACCAGAGTTTCTTGTTGAGTGACCGTTTGAGATTGATGAATGTTTTCTCGTTGTCATTGTATACGATGTCATACTCTACATCTGCGCCACACATTTCACCATCAATTTCCCAGTACAACTCATCCACCTGTTTCCATTTTGATTGCAATGTTTTAAGGGCGTCTTCTAACTCCCACTTTTCGTTGAGGTCTTCTAGGTCGATGTTGCTCACGACTCTCTTAAAGGCTTTGATATTCGCCGACAGTCTGCGAACCATGTCATCGAGTTTGCTAGTCGAACCCTTTGACATCATTACCTGGCTGGTACTCGGACCTCCTTCCGCTTGTAATTGTTGACGATCTTCTCGTTCGAGTTGAGATCGTTTGTTTGGTGATGGAATTCTCGCTGCTAATCCCAAACTCTGCTCGGCGATTAACGCTTTAATGCTAGTGTATAGCTGACTTGTTTGCTCGTGCTCTGAATTTTGGAAATATGGATGATCTTTGACCCCACTCGCACAGATACGCATATGGTTGTTCTGGTAATCTGACCAGTAACTCTCAAGTAAATCCGAACGACGTCTGAAATAGTCATCAGTCTTTCTTTCGGCTCCATCCTTTTTTATGTTGATTTTCATTTTTTTCATTGCTTCCCTAATCTCCAGTTGCGATTCGTAAAGACCTTCCATCTTGCTGGTGGAAAGTAACTTATGCTTTGTTAATTATAAAAGGAAAGATCTTACTTGAGTTCTCCGTTGCTTACGGCTGTTTGTTAGATGTTGGCGGAAACAGTTCTGCTGTTGATCCTGTTCCCTTTCTGCTGGCGACGTCCTGCTGCTGACGTCTTGCTAATGTTTGTTGTTCCGATGCGAACTGCTGTTCCACAATGTTGCTAGTTCACCGAACGAGTGTCCTCACTAATTTTTGGTCTGCTTTAACACTAGTCAACTCCTACCGCACGGAGGACTATCAAAAACACGCGAGGTCCCGCCCGATCGCTCGAAGGACCATGTAAAGGTTGTCTGCTGGGATGTTAAATAATAGATAGGAATGTTCACTAAAAACTGTATTGTTAAAAATGCTACAAATATCTATGTTGGTTGATGAAGCGAGGGAGCACGCGCGACGGCACTTAAGGCGATCTAAACACGTACTGATTTGCTTAATTAATAATTTTGATCGTTTGGCGTAGACGCGCAAAGTGATGATTTGGCTAAATGCAATTAAATGTTATGATGTGCGGTTCGCCGTACATATCCCTTTTAGAAACTCTACGTGGCCCTAGCTGGCATCGGCCCTACTGGGGCCTTACGATTTTCATTGACATCTCTTATGATGGGAGAACTAGCTTCCCGGGTGTCATTAGAAGAAATTTTAGCTATTGTTACGGATACTCATCATCATCATTTCAGCCGATAGCCGTCCACTGCTGGACATAGGCCGCTCCCAAATGTCGCCACAATGAACGGTCCTGTGCGTCTCGCATCCATCGGATTCCCGCAACCTTCACCAGGTCATCGGTCCACCTTGTAACACTGCGTCTTCCGGTACGTGGTCGCCACTCCAGAACCTTTCGGCCCCAACGGCCATCTGTTCTGCGTGCAATGCGTGGCAAAATCCAGAAAATCTGTCTATAATAAAATTCAAAGAAGTTACATTAAAAAAAAACAACACAAAACACTAGTTTTGTGTTGTACACACGACCTCTTACAAGATACATACAGTTTTCAACATCTCAGTCGTACTTTTTCATTTACTTGACAAACTTCCGTGCTCCACTGAGTTAGTTACCTTTGTTTCGGCAGCAGGAACTATTTGTTCTACTTTCAGAACGAATCTGAGACAAACGCAAATAAAACAATTAGTGCTAACAGCGTTTAAGTGGACTCTTTAAAGAGCGACACTGGGAAGATATTTTTGTTTTAGAATAGTGAATAATCTAGGCCTTAAAATAGCTGATATAACTATTCATCTATTTTACATATACATTTATTATCATTATGAAACTATTCTCACATTCATACTTATTATTAAAATAGACTCGACCTCTGAGTTTGGTTCGGTGTATCTTCTCAGGGTAGTCCGCTAGAAAACATCGCCCTCATCTAGTTTAAATTTGAATATTATTTATAAAAATATAATTTGTGACTGTTAATGGGATATGTTAATGCTAAAGGGAGTGCCTTTAAATTATGGATATATATTTAAACTGGCGAATATGATGAATCACAAAAATATAAGTAAAATGAGCTTATAAGAGTGGAAAATAATTAATTTGAACTAACAACGGACGAACAAAAATACTGAATGGGCGACATCAGGACACCCCGACACAGACAGGACGTGGACATCCTTTTTTATAGCCACCCAAAAATAGGACTCCATAAGACCGTCGGGCTATTTGGAAAGAATATCTAGTCAGTTTAATTAAATTAAATACATATCTATTTTGTGTCCATATTTTGTTAGTATTACTAGTTTTAGTTTTAGTAAGTGATAAATAGAATGATATTATTAAAACAAAGGTGTGATACAAACTGTGATAGATATTACAAAAATAACTTTAAATTATAAACACCTCAATTTAGATATATATACGTAATGTAAAATAAACGTGATCTGTCACATCATTTATCAATGAGTTGGCGGGGCACATTGCTTGCGGAATAGATGGGTGACAGAGCTGAAAGGTTCTGGAGTGGTGATCATGTACCGAAAAATGTAACGTTGGAAAGCCTCCCACAAGGTGGACCGATAACCTGGTGAGGGTCGCGGGAATCCAGTGGATGCGAGACGCACAGGACCGGTCATTATGGACACTTGGGGGGGGGGGCTATGTCCAACAGTGGACGTCTTTCAGCTGAAATGATGAGTGTGGGGTCAAGATCATTTTTTTTAAATTGATATAAACCAACGCTTGACTGCTATCCCACCTGATGGTAGGCAGTGATGCAATCATCGATGGTGAGGCGCACTAGTTTATTAAGAGCCTTTTCACTCTAGCCTTGAAGACACCTAAAGTATAGTTGGACGGGAATGCTGCAGCAGGCAAATTGTTCCAGTCCTTCGATTTACGCGGTATAAACGACGAAGCGAAACGCTTAGTCCGGACTGTTGAAGTTTCAACAACGTAAGGGTGGTATCGTACGTAAGAAAGAAAGAAGAAAGAAAAAAACGTTTATTCGTACCTCACACATACAGTAAAATTAAAATACAGTAGGATACACTGGAATTAAAATATAGTAGAATTAAGTATAAAAAATAACTGTATGATCTGTACAAGGCCAAAAAGGCGCCTAACTCAGCATATGCTGCGATATTTAAAACGATAAATAACACAACGCTGGTATTCTGTTAGGGCCCGCGGTGATGCCACGGTCACACCCACGGACTTACTCGCCGTATCATCCTTTTATTATGAGTGAGAAACTTGTAAAGAATTTGTTCATTATATAGAAAAGGAAAGTACCCATATGCCTGCACCTGTGAAATAAAATAAATAGCAAATACACTTACCAAACCTGGATCCTTTTGATATTTCGGTGATATAATCACGTTAGAGCTATGGCTATAACTATGTCTGACTGATTCGAGATTTGATCAAGTTTAAAAACAAAATAAATTATAAATTATTTTTTTGACCCTGAATGGAACGTAAAGGACATTGAAAGGAAACTGGTGAGTTTGAGTCAGTAAAAGTCTAACAGGCCCTCTCGCTCTACCCTGGAGCAAAAGAAGTCATTTGATGATTTCACACCTCAAAAAACTGGGGTTATTCGCACCTAAAATAAACATAACATGACCAATGAATTAGGTGAAATTATTACATAATAAAGCATCCAATACGTAATCATTAATACGTAATAATTAGGGGCCCAGCAGGGTCGAAACCTACCAGGGCCAAGGGTTTGATTCTGAAAGGAAGACTCGGCCCTGGTAGCTTTCGCAACGAAGGAACAGGAGTGGGTTTTTAATCAGTAAAAGTCTGATACTAACTCCCGCTCCGCCCAAGAGCGCAGGATGCCGTAAGATGATTTTCCCACCGAAAAAAAAAACGTAATCACTTTGTTCTCATAAATCTTTAGTTTTCGCTACTTACCCAAACTGGGACTAGAAACACAAATATTTTACGATAAAAACTGAAAAGGATTACTTTTTGTTTCAAAGATCTTTTGCTAATATCCATCGAGCAGTGAACTTACTGACTCTTCATCAAGAATGTCAGATGTCAACGTCGAGGTAGCATTATACATCGTGAGGTTGATTTCCCTAAGGTTTTCAAAAGGTCACATTTCATATTTTGCTTCTCGGAAAGCATCTGGAATACTTTTGCTATTACATCACATTTTTATGGAACTAAAAAAGCTGGTTTAATAAAAACAAGTGCGAGTGGAACTTGAGTACGAAGGGTTCCGTACCGACCCTAGCAAAAAACAGAGCAAAAAAATCATTCACGTTTGTTGTATTAGCCAACGAATAATTAAGGAATATTTTATTCATTTTTTTGTATTTTTTGTTATAATAATAATAATAATATTTATTTATTTAAGACAACTTTTTGTCCACATAATATGTTAGTACCTACTTATTTCTATGTTAGTTCATACATTTTTCATTCATTTCATTCTTCCCATAACAAATTAGATAATTATTAAATTCAAATACATTAAATTCAATTACTCACTAAATTAGTTAAGTAAATGTCTAAGAACAGCAACAACAGCGGCAACAGCAATATATTATCTGTGAACAACTGTCTAACTATCACGGTTCATGAGATACAGCTTGGTGACAGAAGGACAGACAGACGGACGGACAAATTTTGGGAACGGAACCCTAAAAATTAAGTCACATGAAACGTCACTATAGAAAAACCTACAGTGATGTTCCATGCACCATAATAATTATTCATAATGCGAATATGCCATTCTGTTACAAAGTTCCGTCACTAGTGAAACGAAAAAAAAATACATTAAAAAGTTACTCCTTAAAACTCATTTGCTTTGTCCACTCTGACCTAGATAGTAAGTTTGCTAATTAGTACTGGTAGCCAACATGTATGGAACTTCTCCTCTCCAATGTTAACAAGTTGCACCTTTTTCACTTATGTATAGTTAAAATTACTGTACAGTGCTTTTTTCAAGCGCTGACTCGAAAGTGGGCTTGTATTATAAAATTTATGGCGAGTTTCTTATTAGTTTGACGTTAAAAAGGTTATAAATGGTAAGAAAAACCGGGCAAGTGCGAGTTGGACTCGCGCACTGAGTTTTCCGTACAAACTTACCTATGAAAACAGTTCAATTCCAGAATTGAGTTACGAAGACTTTTCCGAATCAAAAAAAAGTTTTTTTTTGTGACGTTACTACAAATTTACAGATTTCAGATTTTTTTTCTATATTTGCGCCATGAGACTTTGCTTCATACCAAATTTCAGGATTCTAGGTCCATAGAAAGTACCCTATGAATTTTGATTCCCTTGAGACTGTCGAAATACACGTTTTTTGCGACATAAACTGCCGTAACTTTGTTTTTCGTTAACTCAGAAGTTCGATTTTTTCACAGCTCAAACCCAGGGGTTCAAACCCAGCCAGGCGCATTACTTTTTGTAATTTATTTTCATCACCACTGCTCATAAAACGGTGAAGGAAAACATCGTGAGGAAACCAGCATGTTCTAGAACCAAAAATTCGAAGACATGTGACATCCAGCAAACCGCACTGGGCCTGCGTAGTGGATTACGTCCCATTCCCTATTTAGAAAGGAGGCATGAGTCCCAGCAGTGGGAACATTATAAGGCTGAATAAGCATAAGCTTATGCTTATGATAGCATATAGGTACCTAGGTATATTAAAAAGCATCACGAGACCAAGTTTTAAATAAATCAGATAACGCCCGAAACGGTTCTTTATTAAGATGGGAAATCATCCAATGACTTCTCACGCCCTAATGCGTGTTTTTGTGTTCTCCTTTGTGTCCCAGGGCCACAATAACTCTTTAAAAAAATTACCTGGCACGCATAACCCGTTTCGAATAACTTAATCAGGTCGGTCGAAAAGGCTGAGGCACGTTTTCTACTGGTCTAGTATTTTTAGAGTAAATTAGCTGCGACAGACGAGCAAACAGACAAGACCCTTTATCTCGGGAACGCGTGAACGTATCGAGTTGAAATTAAAACTATATACTTATGTCTGCGGTTTCTTGAAGCTGTACAAAAATCAAACTTCTGAGTTAACAAAAAAAAAAGATACGGCCGTTTATGTCGCAAAAAATGTATTTTTCAACACTCTCAAGGAAATCAAAATTCATAGGGTACTTCCCGTTGACCTAGAATCCTGAAATTTGGCATGAAGCAAGGTCTCATATGTTGTGTTTTTTGTCCCTAAAAGTAAAAATCATTTTCAAATATTGAAATTATCAAGAAAATACCCAACAACATTTTCAAAGACACAAGAAAATAGAAGCTGGTACATTGACACAAATTATTTAGAAACGTATAAACAAAAACGATTTGCGTAACAAACCAATCATGTCCACTGCTGCACCGGGTAGCATTTTCAATTTAAACTGTTTCCCTGCTCTCCTAACCGATTCTTACCGCACCACCTATCTCTTTCCTCCTGTATGCAAAAGAGTGAGAGCGGTGTATCCTTTCGGGTTGAAATTCAAGTAAATTTACTCGGCACAGCACCACAGCTGGGCTGTGTATTAGCACAAAAGCAAAAGTTTAGGTTAAAAGCCGAGTGTGGGCGACAGTCTCGTAATTAGACAGTGTACCTAGGAAAGAGGGTTGAAAATTAAATCCTTTGTTCAACTGTACATCAGGACACTCTGTTTCGTTAATGCCTGGCTCAGGAAGGTTCAATTGAATGTGTGCTGGCTGAACGATGTTTTCTTCTTCTGTGAGTACTAGTTTGTAATGGTATTTTACAGTGCGCTTTGTTGATTCGATTCGTAGAGACAGGTTTGAAATTTGAAGTGCTAAAATTCATTTTAAGTACTTTTGGCGTGACCAGAGGGCTGGGCTTTTTTTCGGCCAACGAATCACCATTGCTATCCTACGTGGCAATGCTGCCAGCGTTCTGGGCACTTTTCTCATTAACATCGATGTGGATGAATTTCTTAACACTTACCCAATGAGTTTGTATATAATATTATTTTAAGTTTCTAAATTATTTTCAGTTACTATTAAGTAATAATATTTTTAGTTTAGATGTTTAGAAGTAGGTATATAATTAATATTTTATTGATTAATAAATTTTTAAGTACATCCTGGATGCAGTTCATACTGCATCATAGATGATACAATTTTATCCGCTACACAGTTATTTTTGTACTTGTTCGGGAAGAGTTACAAAAAATCTTGCAAAAATTACACTGTTAAAGAACATGCAGAGCGGGAGGGCGTGCCAGACTTTTACTTACTAAAACCCACTCCTGTTCCTTCTTGGCTTTCGTTCCAGGGTCACGGGGTTCTCTTTCGCACAACCTATGGCCCCAGTAGGCTTCGACCCTGCTGAGCCCACCCTACGGCTTTACTGACATCTCCTTGAGGCGCGCGTGGAACACTTCGCGCCGTCGACGACTTGGGCTCGGTACGGACGGACCCATTGCTCGCCGTCCGCAAGCCTTCGCCTACAGTGGTTGGAAATAGGGATCGGGATCCCGGCGGCTGGGGCGTAAGTGCCGTTCCCACGCGCGTGCGGCCGCCTCCTTTGCTAGCATTACTGCTTCGTAGAAGAAGGCGACCGCCTGTTGTCCTCCTCGCTCCGAAGGACACGGTGGTGCTACAAGCGGGGCACACCTCTACCGTATGCTTCACCGTGTCCTCTCTGACACTCGGGCGATTTTTCCGCACGAGCCCAGTGCAGGAATCACTCGAACTGACCATGTCCGGTGAGAACCTGCTTCATGCGGAAGGTGAGGATTCCGTGTTGTCTTTCCAGCCACTCCTCAAAGAGGGGATTTACGGCCATAATTATGGCGTGCCCAGTAATGTATGGGTGCCTAAACCATTGATCAAATTGTGATCAAACTTTGGTAAGATGTTCTCTGGGGACGCACAAGATGTTTGTTGTCCCATAAAATCTATTATAAATATTAATAAAAAGCTTTTTACAAAAAAAAAATAACCGACTTCACTAAAAAAAACACTAAAAAGATCAAAATAACTTTAATTTCGGAAGTCGGTGTTTCTCGGTATTATTATACAGTATCTTATTTAACACCGACTTCCGAAATTAAAGTTATTTTGATCTTTTTAGTGTTTTTTTTAGTGAAGTCGGTTATTTTTTTTTTGTAAAAAGCTTTTTATTTCACACTTTTTAGTTGCGATAGGTACACTTATAAGCAGAGTGCCTATTTCTCATGATAATTCCAATTAACCCAAACACTGCTAGGTTACATAGTTTTATTATGAAGTTCCTGTGTCTACCTTCCACCTTCCGGCTCCATCATCAAATCAGTTCGATAGTACCTTATAGCCAAAGTTCATCTCATGATAATTCTAATAAGCTCAAACACGCCTAGGATACTCGTACATTGATTAATTACGGAGTTTCAGTGCCTACCTTCCGGCTCCATCATCATCATCAGATCACTTCGATGATACCATTTTCAACGTAACTATTCAGAACCATTCATTCATTTGTATTGTCATAGTCGCATAAGTATCTTTATTGTGATATCTATGCGAGTATGAAGTTCCGTTGACCATTTCTGGTCTTCTTCGTCAGTTCCACTTCATCAAATGTTACTTTTTGACTGTAAATGCTTAAGTTCTCGATGAAAATACATAAATCATTATATAATTGCCTATAATATTTGAGGAGTTCCCTCGATTTCGCCAAGATTCCATCATCAGATCCCGACTTGGTGACTATGGGACCATTTGGAAAGTATACCCTTTCCAACAAAAAAAGAATTTTTCAAATCGGTTGGCAAGCGACGAAGTTATGCGCGAACAAACATAAAAAAAAAAAAAAAAAATACAAACATCCGAATTGAGAACCTCCTCCTTTTTTATTTTAGAAGTCGGTTAAAAAATAATTAGTCAATAAATAGTTCCTGAAAAAGGTATCTCTGAAAGAGCTGAACCGATTTTAACGGGACTTTCACTGAGGGATAGCTGATGTTACAAGGAGTAACTTAATTTACTTTTTATATTACTGCGGGGACGGGATTTAATCCTCGGGGGAGGCAACCACAGAATAAAAAATTTATTAGTTATCTACATTTGTGGAGTTTTACGAATTTGACGCGGACGAAGTCGCGGGTAACAACTAGTAGGTAGTTTATAAAAGTCAACATCTAGCTCGAAGCAGAACTTTTAACTTAGAACCTTATAATTTACACACGAATATTCCAGTCAACAAGCAGTATTAGTGGCCCGATCTCGTCGTACAAATGGCCAGTGCTATTGTAAAACTCTTTTAAATGAAAGAACTTCGTTGTTTCGGCAAAGATAATGGTGCTACTGAATATAAATCTTATGTAACGGCTTAAAAATAAGCAGTCTAGAAACAAATGCCTGAGCCCCTACCCCAAGACGGACAATCGAAATTTAAAATTCAATTTTTCGTTCCATTGCGTATTTTTAATGGCCAGTCTTTAAAGACTGTTACTTACATCCCGCAATGTATGATACCAAAAGTTCAGTTCTGTGGTTTTCCATTTCGGCAGTGGATCACTTTATTCGCATACCGATTGTGGTCTTAATGCTTAGTTTTGGAAGCTTATAATCCCCGTGGCGTGGTAATGAAGCAATTTTGAATAAAACCGTGTTTCATGTAACCTGGTAATGTTCTAGTATTTCCGACTGAACCGCATTGTATAATAATGTAATACTCGGTTATGAAGGTTGGTGAATAAAATTTTATTCTTGAATAAGAAAATACGGTAATGTAGAAATTGAGTCGGTAAGGAAATAGGTACTGTGATATCGTAGGAGATCATATGAGAAACATTCCTTATGTGGGCTGATTAGACAAATCAAACTAATATTATAAAGGCGAAAGTTTGTGAGTGTATGTTTGTCACATCTTCACGCTGGAACGGCTGAATGGATGTCGATGAAACTTGGTACGCTGATAACCATATCCTATAATAGCACGTAGGATACTTTTTATCTCTGAAATATGTTCCATTGGAACAATTTTTTAATTTCACGTGGGCTAAACCACTGGCAGCAGCAGGCTAGAATATAATAATACCTTTAAAAGGTTTTTTTAAAAATCTCCAAAATAATAGAAAAAGTTATTTACATTTCTTTATACTCATTTTTTGAACAAAACAATCTTTTTGCTGGTGCAACAATCGTACGGCTTTAGAAGGAAAAAGAATATTAATATGGCAATCTTTAATATCTTTGAAAAAATTGTAACGGGTATTGATAACAGAAGTCCAGTGGAAGCTTTATTCATGGACATGAGTAAAGCATTTGACTTTGTGGATCGTTCAATACTTTTAAAGAAGCTAGAAAGATATGGAGTTAGAGGTAATGCTCTCAAACTTTTGAAATCGTACCTATCAAACAGAAAACAAGTTACGAAGATAGATAAAGTCTGTATTAAGTCAAAAACCGAGCGTTCGTATGTATCAAGTCAGGGACAAAATAAATATGGAGTACCTCAAGGAAGTATTCTAGGCTCTTTATTATTTATTATATATATATTAATGACATGCCTAGAGAAACATATCATCCTATAGTTTTGTTTGCTGATGATAGCACGGTTGTCTTTAGTGGCATTAATGATGCGACGATACTCGAGATAGAGATAAACCACTGTCTCCAGGTATTAATAGAATGGATGGGCGTGAATAATTTAAGGATAAACATTGACAAGACTAAAATAATGACATTTGAGCAAAGGACAAATAATAAAAAACTTGACATTAAATATGGAGACAAAATTATTTCAGAAATGAGTAATACAACATTTTTAGGACTAGAACTAGATAGAGATATGACTTGGAAAACTCACACTTACAATCTATGTAAACGTCTGAGTCAACATTCATATGCTCTACGCAATCTTGCTAAGGAGGTAAATCTTAAAGCCTTGGTTATAGCGTATCATGCGTATGTTACAGCTACGTT
Source organism: Mythimna impura (assembly GCA_905147345.3). Classification (NCBI taxonomy): domain Eukaryota; kingdom Metazoa; phylum Arthropoda; class Insecta; order Lepidoptera; family Noctuidae; genus Mythimna; species Mythimna impura. The sequence continues at coordinate 10,326,993 of LR990357.1, read as the reverse complement.
ACGCTACGGCATCATATATTGGGGTAATTCTACAAATATGGACACGGTATTTAGGGCTCAAAAAAGGTGTGTTAGGTCAATATGCGGCATTCAAAGCACGGAAAGCTGTAAACCGTATTTTACGAATCTTCCTATATTAACAGTACCCTGCCTGTACATATATGAGGTGGCGATATTTGTTAAAAATAATCGTCATTTGTTTGGAACTCATAACAGCGCGCGACTTAGACACAAGATAAGCGGTAGACCACACAAAAAAGCCATATTTCATAAAAGTTTATTAGGAATGGCTCTACGAATATACAACAAACTCCCTAAATCTTTGCTAGAGTGCAACGATTTTGACTTATTTAAAAAACAATTGCACAATTTACTCATAAAAAAAACGTACTATACCGTGAGTGAATACCTCTCAGACAGGAATTTACAATTATGATAATGGTTGCTTCTTTCTAAGTCCGATTTACTTTACTTAATCGATTTATTGTATTTATTTTAATTTTGTTTTTATTTTGTGTTGACATTGTCATTTGACTATATAAATTTTGTATTTGTTCTGTGTTGACATTATCATTTAGTATTAATCTCTGACATATTATGTACCTTACTCACAAAATGTTTTTTTGAATTTACTACAATTTTGCATGCCTAATTTGGTAAAACACAATTAACTAGAGCATTCAAATGACATCCAGAAATGTGTAATTTATTGTATTGTGTTCTGCAATAAAGATTTGACTTTGAAAGGTTGTATAAACTTGAAATAGGATTTGAATTTGATATAAAAATAATTGTAGTGTTTTGTAGTGACATCTATGATGATACACAGGAACTTAAATAAAAAATTCTTCCGGGTATTAGGGCTATATTTTACCGGGACACCATGGTGGCGCGACCAGTCGCCGCTGCCAACAAAATTTATACAGGTCTATAGAAAGTTACTCACCTGGTGTCCGTGTGGTTGCGCAACCAATTTGGCGACGCGACCAGCACGGACGCGTGCACTTAAGGTCCATTTTGATACTGTCTCAATATGGTGTAGCGACTGCGGTGTTTGTATGGTGTCCAGTTCGGTAGCTTACGGACACCATGGCGGTGCAACTGGTCTACCGCCATGGTGTCCCGGTGAAATGTAGCCCTTAGAGTTTTCCACGCGATTAGAACATATACAACAGCCTCAAATCAACTATCGGTCCATTTCACGGACTAGACACTACACCTGTTTGGTCTGAAGAAAAGATAATAAAAACCATTATTATTTTTAGGGTTCCGTACCTAAAAAGGAAAAAAACGGAACACCTATAGGATCACTTTGTTGTCCGTCTGTCTGTCTGTCTGTCTGTCGGTCTGTCTGTCAAGACCTTTTATCTCGGGAACGCGTAAAGGTATCGAGTTGAAATTAAAACCATATACTCAAATCTGCGGTCTCTGGAAGCTGTGAAAAAATCAAACTTCTGAATGAACGAAATAAAAAGAAACGGCCGTTTATGTCGCAAAAAAACGTATATTTCGACACTCTCAAGGGAATCAAAATTCATAGGGTACTTCCCGTTGATCCAGAATCCTGTAATTTGGCATAAAGCAAGGTCTTATAGCACAAGTATAGGAAACAGTAAAGGAGATGGGGCAAGTTACTATGACACTTGGTTGCGCAACTTTTTTACACAGTATAGTAGTGAAAAATAGACACAGAAAAGGGGTAGTGTCATGCTTTAAAACAAGGTTAAATTAAAAAAGATTTATTGTGGGGTTTATGAAAAAAAATATAAGTTGAGTATTGAGGTTATGTTACATCTCAAAACAATTCGTTTTTAAACCCCGCCTCCGGGCCATGTAATCAGTTGCCTCTCTGATTTGGTGACTAAGCAGTGGATGGGCTAATAAATGAGAACAGTTACACAGCGCGACATATTGTTTTAAGTCTAGATCAAATGACCGTGGACGTAAAAACGTTCTAACAATTCACTTCACAGCGCACACACAAAAAGAGTCAAATAGCTCGATGTACTAAATGAACATGGAAGAATCCTAAAACACCACTCGACACGTATATACAACGTGTCCCAGAAATCAACGTCAAGCCGAAAACGGGCAATAGGCCAAGTCGTGACAGTTATTAGAAAAATATAAAAAAACATCTTAGTCATGTACTTTTCAAATTTTATGGATTCAAAAATAAATCTCAAAAAGTGACACCCTGTGATGATCTTTCAATTCCTGTGACTACAAATATTAACTTTTCGTCAGTTTTTTTTCTGTGACGTAACCATGAATAAACCTTCTGTAAATTACAGTTAAAAGTTAAAACGTAACTACCTCAGTTTTAAATAAAATATTAGATTTTTGCCCAACATTGAATTCAAAATTATTACATCACCCAACTTTAACCGCGTGTAGTGTAAAAAAAAATTACTATACTATTTTGGCAAGTAACTTTAAAAGATGGCGCGTTTAGTCTGGATTCCAAAATGGTATGCCACTTACTAATTTACTACTTCTTAATTGAGGAAAAAAAAAATTTTTGTTAGTTTTAGGTGCGTTTGAAATAAAATTCAGTTGTTGGATTTCTTTAGTTATAATTTTTATTAAATCAGATTTACCATATTAAATGTTCGAACTGTTTGCCCAGCTGAAATGCAAGCTCTACATCTCTTTAAAAATGATCGCGTAATAAGACGGGCATATCGTCTCGAGTTGACGTATTCAGAGGATTCTGCAATTCTTTGACGCAGCTCGTCTAAATTTTGTATTGGTTTAAAGTACACGATATCCTTTATACCCTAATGATTACCCTATCCTTATCGTACCCAAAGGTGGCGAAATCAAAGATAAGGGTTAAGTTACTAATAATAATAATAATAATCCACAACTTTCACACAACGCCATCTAGTCCCAAACTAAGCAGAGTTTGTGATATGAGTACTAGACAACTGATAAACATACTTATATTATTTCTAAATACATACATAATAAAGATGATAAATTACACCCAGACATAGAACAAATGGTCGTGCTCATCACACAAACACTTGTCGACACACACGACCTCCGGCATTGCAGTCAGGGCACTGACAACTAGACCAAGAGGCCTGTCAAACCGTGACTATCAGACCAAATCGCACTTTTCTATCCTTTTCTGTCACTTAGAACTATCATTGTCTAGAACGAGAATGAGAGCGTCTTGCCAACTATCTCATTTTATAGGTAATGCTTTAAACATAGATAAGAAAAAATAAACAAAATACATTTTCTGTAATTACTGTGTTTCAAGCACTGGCTTAAAACAAATAAAGAATTTATTTCTTAATTTTTCTGTGACGCTAAGTCAGTCAAGTTTTGTGAAAAAATAAGTAAAGTTAGTAAGTAAGTTAAGTAAATGACGAAAGGCGATTTTTGTATCTCCCCACAGTGAGATAAAATAAATCAAAATTCATTTTCTGTATTGACTAATAAACATTGAACTTCTTTTTTTCAACGCCGCTCTTGTATCATAATTATCTTACATTATTCCGATATTAAAAGCATAATAAATCTTTAAGATATTGCACATCAAATACAATAAAAAAATATACAAGTTTCACCCTTCATGTCAGTTCAAATTACCTACATTGACCAAATATTGTACACGACAATATTGACGAGAATGGATAAAGTGAGAAATGAGTACTTATATTAGAGGAAGTTTGAAAGTGGCGCCAGTGACTGAAAAGTTAAAAGGGAATCGTTTGTCTTGGTATGGTCATGTAAAGAGGAGAGATGAAACGCATGTTACTAAAAGAGTTATGAGTATACATGTGGATGGGTGGAGAGGGAGAGGGAGGCCAAAGAAAAGATGGATGGATTGTGTGAACAGTGATATGAAAGAAAAGGAAGTTAGTGATAGCATGACGGTTGACAGGATAGAATGGAAGAAAAAACATGTTGTGCCGACCCCAAATAAGATGGGACAAGGGCAGGAAGATCATGATGACCAATATTGTACACAACAGTCTAAAAAGACAGTTCACATAACAAACGCTCAGTTAAATCCACAATCAAAAATAATAAAAAAAGGTACAAACTGTCTACCACCACGCGTTGCATTCGTGCGATTTCCTGTCTTGTCACCGCTCCATTTAAAAACAAAAGCCGGCTGTGGTCACACTACCTGACATGGCTACATTATGAACAGTGAATAGACGAATAGACAGTTTTGTAATTAAAACCAATAATAAAGGCGTAACGTGTGTTTTATTTATTTTTTACATCACCTGGTCGATAATGCCCTTTTATAACTAATATTTAAGTCCTATTCAAAAACCTAATGTTTACCTAATCTTATATAATATTAAAATCGAACTTATTGTGATCAAATTTAATTTAATTTTAATAATTTAATTTTAATTTTAGTTTGGATTATTTTAAGTCGTTTTAACTTTCTTATTTCGAAACCATGTGTGTTTATAAACAATTAGCTAGGTTATTAACTGCGCATAATGTAGTGCATGTTGTGCTTTTCTGTAAGTGATGAGGCGCTTAGACGTAAGTTGGTATTGTGCGAATTGTGATGTATTAGCGTGCTTATTGTTGAAAAGCCTAATAATAAATAAATAAATAAATAAATAAATAAATAAATAAATAAATAAATAAATAAATAAATAAATAAATAAATAAATAAATAAATAAATAAATAAATAAATAAATAAATAAATAAATAAATAAATAAATAAATAAATAAACAAATAAATAAATAAATAAATAAATAAATAAACAAATAAATAAATATGTTATACAACCATCATCTAAAGCAAATCATTCGGTCCCTAAGGACTTAAATTAAGACGTAGGTAAGAAGTTGGAAGTAGTGTCATCACAGCTTTAATGTTTCCAATTGTCGATTTGAACAACCTTTTTGACTTTATTAGTGTTTGTAAATTATATATTATAATTTGTATGATATTTATGGTTATTAATATATCTATTCTTGTACATATTCGTCTTTTCTCTATCTTTTATTACACCTACCACTATTTATCTCTGCATCACCCTAAGGTTGACTGGTAGAAAATGCCTAAAGCATTAAGTCCACCGCTGTACTTTTGTGCATAAAGTGTTTAATAAATAAATAAATTAATATCCTAAATCATTTCAAAATCGAACTTATAATAACATTTTTAGTCAAAAAGTTGGTCGTTCAAAAATAGTTGAACTCATTATACCATGTCTCATCTGAACACCAAACTTTTTCCTTTGGAAGCCACGAGCTGCATGAGAAACTTTGGGCACCATCTGCCAGGCTTCTTCGCAAGTAATTATACTTATTTTGACCTACGTACTCATCCTTTCATGCTATTTCGGGGATTTTGAGATAACAATGTAGAAAAAAACTACTGAAATATTACCATATCAGTTGCTTCGAGCAGTTTAGCCCGCTCGATAGTATAAAATGATCCCAAGGGAACATATAGGTACCTGGGATAGAAAGTTTCCTGTGTGCTCTATTAATCTACTTTATCTATTATTCCAGGGAATGGAAAAACATTGTGGTTGTCAATTATTATGACAAGTCGTTTGCAGTTCAAGCAGTGCGTCTGTGGAATGCTTTGCTCGTGTCAGTAAGGCAAGCTCCAACACTAACAAAATATTTTAATAAATAATATTTTTTTAAATATGGTTAAGGATCACTACCTTTCCTCTTGGACTTTGTCATCAAGTATTTTTCTGTTTTCATAATTATTTAAATAGATATATATTATATATTGTTTGTATTATGCCAACATGGGCACTTATAAAACATGTGTGTACAACATTATGTGTGAGTATGTTTGTTACTTCTTCACTCCCAAACTGCTGAACGGGATTTTGGTGACGCATAGCACTTGGGTAGACCATGTCCTAGAATAACAGAAAGAGTAAATTTTATCCTAGAAATGACAGATATAGGCGAAACCGCAGGTAAGAGCTAGTTTGGTAAATGTTTGTTTATGGTTGTGCATTTTCTTTATGGTAAGACGCATTTTCTCTGTAGTCACAAGCTAGATTATCCCTACACAAAGGTTAGATTATCTTATTCAACCTACGATAGAAAAACTCATGACCTTTTGCTTCAAGACTGTTCTTGGACCGAGGATAATCTCAGATCCTAGAATCTTGAAAATAGCTGCTAGACTTAAATATCTGTCCTCAAAAATAATAGCCGATAAGGTTTGCCGTCTTTATGTGATTTGAACCTCTTATCTATTTAGGTCAGCCTTACTACGAACTGTTGTCCTTAATAGATTTGCTTCTAGTGCCTTTTATGTATTTTATTTAGCAGTAAGTAGAAAATAGGAGTAGAAAGTAAAAAAGTTATTATCATAATTTTAGCTAAAACACGTCTACTGTTAGACATGGGCCAAGTGTCGCCACAACGACCGATCCTGTGCGTCACCTTGTGGGCCGTCTTTCAAAAATGTGTCTTCTGATGATCGAAGCTTCTGATACACAATTGCTACTCTAGAATCTATCGACCTTATCGATCATCTACTCTGCGAGTAAAGTGCCCTGCCTACAGCCACTTAATTTTAATTCGATTCTTCAAGCCATGTCGGTAATCTGGATTCTCCTATGGATATCTTCATTTCTGATTTGATCACGCAAGGATTATTTCAAGCATAATCCTCTCCATCGTCCTCTGCGTGACTTTAAACCTTTTGATGATGCAATTTTATAACTCAGGCCCATGTTTTGTCCCGTACCAAAAAATGGTTATAACAGACTGTTGGGAACACATTCATAATGCGTACAGCTAAGGAGTGGAATTCCCCGCCGGAGTCTGTGTTTCCTGATAGCTACAACCTAGGGGTCTTTATGTAAAGAGTGAATAGGTTACTTCTAGGCAAGCGTGCTCCATCGTCGGCCACATCATCGCTTACCATCAGGTGAGATAGTGGTCAAACGCGAGCCTATCAATAATAATAATAAAAAAAAAAACTGTGCCACAATAAATTTATAAATTCATCCTTTTTTACCATTATTTTCCATTACATTACACCTAACCCATTACCACCATATGTTAAACATTCTAAAAATGACATTGAACAAAACACCACTGATAGAGGTCACAATTTATTGGGCCCATTATCGGAACAATTCTTGCATTTGCCACGATTCAGCCAACCAGTCCCCGGAGACTTTCGGGACAATTGCCGATCTGTGACGAAGATAGCCGAAACACAAATGGACCATATCACATGGTATTTCCTTTGTTCTTTTAAGGTAAGTACGGAAAATGTTTACTCAGCGGAACCGGTTAATAAAGGCAAAAATGCTGATGCAACAATTATTAGGAAGAAATAAGATCTGTTATGATTAAACGGACCGTAAATTTTCGCTTAATAAGCGAAATAGTTTGGCTGAAGTAATGACATTTCAATTGTTCCTATTATTATTTCAGTTTAATTCTTTTTAGTATAAAAATAGCTGTTTTTCTCTTACCAGAAAAACTTTTTTTTTTTTAATTACTTGATTACTGCCAATCATTAACATAATTTCAATTTAAGAAACGTCCTTGGATTGAAATTATGATGATGACTGCTAGACAGAGGTCTCCCCAAGCATAAATACATCAAATGGTCTAGTGCGACTCACATGCAGCAGATTTATTAGACCACACTAATTTTGTAAAGGTAAAAAATTGTTTATATGTGAGTAAGTTTGTTGATATTTCAAGCAAAAACTACAGAACTGAAAGACTTCATTGAAAAGGGTCTAGCCGTACTATGATAGCGAAACTGCCCCCGATTGGAACCTATATCATAACCTATGTTATATGTATTATAAAGGGTACTAATAGTAGTTGCTCGTGTAGATGTCAGCTCTATATCTTAGTTAATTGAGGAGCTATTTGAAAAAAGTGTTCGGTGTCGACTTTTTTTTAAAGTGACTTTTATTAATTTTAAAGCTAACCAAATAAAACTAATTCTAGTGTTTATGGTACACTTTACAGGTCATTCTGCAGCATTTTTTTACAAGGCAAGCCTAAATAAAAATTAAAAAAAATGCAAAATTATTTTATTCATTGATTTTGGCCAGACCTAATTTTTTTTTATTTTTTTATTTCAGAATTTATACAATTAATAGGTAAATTACAGATGGTGCAAATTATAAACTCATTAGACTTTTACAGTGCATCATAATCATCGACACAAAATTTTCCATAACTAAAACACAACAAAAAATATCATATTCTGGATCAATAACATAATATATCCGAAGAGGGTATAAAATAGACGCAACATTAACGAGTGAACGGGCGTAACATCGGCGATCGAATTTAATTACCACATTGAAAAAATAATAATAAAATATATACACATAGATATAATTATCTATATTTTGAATTGATTTTTTTTACTTTATTTATTTCCAATGTTCTCACATAATAGAAATGACCAAGAAATATGTAACCAAGGTAGTTGTAATATATATTATATCTAACATGATTTAAAAGAGGGTCCTTAAAGTTTCTTGCCCATTCTACTCCAAGGAGATTTTTAGAACTTTGGTATGTGCAATTAGCATCATTTTGCCTAACTTCTTGACAATCTAAACTCACTTGTAAATGGTTTATTTGAAATAAATGCTTTTGATTTTTAATGTTTTAAATAACATAGGCTGTAATTTAAAACGAGGGGAAGCACTAACTCCACGTGGCAAGTAACTGGCAAAAGATAATACCTTTTTTATTTTTTATAGGCTCGCGTTTGACCAATAGCTCAACTAATGGTAAGCAACGATGTGGCAGAGGATGGAACACGCTCGCCTAGAAGTGAACTATTCACTCTTGACTTAAAGACCCCTTAGGTTGTAGCTATCAGGAAACACAAACTCCGGCAGGGAATTCCACTTCTTAGCTGTTCGCACATATTGAATAGAAGCTGCTTTTTGTATAGAAATCTTATCGACACCCTCTTAGAGCTTCCAAACACGAGTACACATCCCAACAGTTTATAATATATTCCACTTTCTTTGCCATTTCTGGTTTCCGCAATACATTACACCTTCAGCCGTCGTAACATCAACTTCACCCATATTTTATAAGTTTTCGAGTTTCTTCCAATGTAACTTAGTAAGGGAAAGTATATTTTTCGTCTCCGTATTCTTTTCTTTTCAAGTAGACTTTTTTGGTATAGTTGTACTTTCGTTTTGGTTTCTAATGGTGTTTTTAGGAAGTTTTATTTTTAATGTAGTGCTGCTTTGCATTTTTTTGGAAAGTTTAACACTAGGTAAGTATATGTGTTTTGGAACGAAATTACTAGACCTTATATAGTAATGCTTTTTCTTTTTCTTCTCAAATCGATAGTTTTATTTTCCCTAGAAGTTTTTGAGCCCAGTAAGTTGCCACGTTTATAGCGGTGTCAATGGTGTTTTTTTAGGTCCTCCAGAGTGCATGTGTAGGGAAATTTTGCCCACTGTATTAAGTGCCACATTAAAATTATGCTTAATTCAGCATTCATTGAAAACGCAAAAAAAAAAACACCGGAAGATGCACCACACACCACAGCTACCACAGTGTTGTCTCTTTTAACCCAAAGGTTGACTGATAGAGAATGCCTTTTGTTGCATTAAGTTCGCCTATGTACCACTACTGTACATGAAGTTTAAATAAATAAATAAGATGCATGAATTTTATGTAGAGGTTATGTTTTTCTTTTACATAAATGTCATATCTTGCGCGCTTACTAATTAATAATATTCAATAGAATGGCCCTACCAAAACTCAAAAATGAGATAAACAAATGCAGGTATTTAATAAAACTGGCTAGGTGCACATCTAGCCAGGCTAGGATTCCGTAGTGGCTATTTACAACACGCTTTTTTTTTAATGCAAAACCATCTTATGACTTCTCCAGCTCTATAGCGGAGCGGGAGGGTAAGTTAGACAAAAAGCTAAGCCGCAAAACTGTAAAGGTTTCTTGTTCATCATCATTTCAGTCGAAAGACGTCCACTGTTGGACATAGGCCTCCCCCAAATGTCGGCGTAATGACCGGTCCTGTGCGCCTCGCATCCATCGGATTCCCGCGACCCTCACCAGGTCATCGGTCCACCTTGTGGGAGGCCTTCCAACGCTGCATCTTCGTTGGTCGCCATTCCAGAACCTTTCAACCCCATCGACCATCTGTTCTGCGAGCAATGTGCCCTGCCCACTGCCACTTAAGTTTGGCGATTCTTCGGGCTATGTATGTAACCTTGGTTCTTTTGCGGGTATCTAGGTTGTAAGGTTTCTTGTTAGATCCACGGAACCCTAAAAAGAGACGAGTGTACGAGTTTACGTAGCGATACCTATCTAATCTCAGTTCCTTGTGGTTCTAGCCTAGCTTATATAACCCTTACACGTGCGCTTTACCACGTGTAGGTCACATTCAATTGCTTGATATCATATGTAGGTACCTACAGCAATTCTAGTATATGTTTCGAGTACACGTGTACACGTGTGTCCTTCCTTGTGTTATCGCTTGAGTTAAAGATATCTAGTTCTAGAAATAGATTTGATTTTTTATAGGCTCTCGTTTAACTACTATCTCACCTGATGGTAAGCGATAATATGGTCGACATTGGGGCACGCTTGTGCAGAAGTAAAATATTTACTCTTGACTTACATTCGACATGGTATTTCACTCCTCAGCTGTTTAAATATATAATAGAATAGATATGCTGGAACAGGTTTTTATAGAAATAAAATCACCTTTGTGTCTATTTTTCTGTTTACTTCTTTTTGTCTTTTATTATAATATGTGTGTAATAAATTGTTAAATAAATACAATAAACAAGTGCGCTATAATTTTTTTTAAACAAGCTCACATGACTATTTTCAATCAATACCAATTGGTTTGATCTTGGAAATTAAATAGTACAAAAATATGTGAAACGAAAAAATTCATACTTAATATTATAATTGTAAAAATAACTCGGTCTGTCTGTCTGTCTGTTACGCTTTCAAAGTCAAACTTCTAAACAGATTTTGACGAAATTTATGCTTGAACCCCAAGAAAGGATATAGGGAACTTTTTATCTGATTTTGTCTTAATTTTTCGAAATTCACGCGTATGAAGTCGCTGGCAAAAGCTAATATATTATTATATTTATTTTCATGACTTATTGGGGTTCCGTACCCCAAAAGGAAAAAAGCGGAACCCTTATAGGATCACTTCGTTGTCCGTCCGTCTGTCTGTCCTTAATCCCGGGAAAGCGTAGAGGTATCGAGTTGAAATTAAAACCATATGCTCAGGTTTGCGGTCCCTTGAAGTTGTGAAAAAATTAAACTTCTAAGTTATCGAAAAAAATATACGGTCGTTTAAGTCGCAAAAAACGTGTATTTCGACACTCAAGGGAATCAAAATTCATAGGGTACTTCCCGTTGACCAAGAATATTGAAATTTAGCATAAAGCAAGGTCTTATAGCACAGATAATATAGGAATAAATCTAAAAACATTATTTTTTGCGATTCGGAAAAATTTTCGAGACTTCAATCAAGAATTGAACTGTTTACATACTCGTAGGTAAGTTAGTAAGGAACCCTCAGTGCGCGAGTCTGACTCGCCCTTGCCCAATTTTTATTTCTGACATTTTGATTATAAAACTTATAATTATCCACTCATTTATTTACCTAATATTTGTACGCCGATATGGTAGAATATGATGAGATTATTTGTTTAAGACCATTTGTAATGTATTTACATAACTACCATGATAGATAGATAGATAGATATATTCTTTATTGTACACCAAAAATACAAATTACATTAGGAACTTAAAATTAATAGGGTGTCACAAGGGGCGGTCTTATCGCTAAAAGCGATTTTTTACAGACAATCTTTGGATGGATTTGACAGAGAAGGAGAAAAAAGATACGCAGGTAGTTCGTGGTGTACTATTTATATATATATACAATACATAAACTAATAAATTTTATATAATACAAACAATATTTAATATATATATTTAAATATATAATTATGAAAGCAAATAAATGATGTACGTAATGACGACATTCAAGAGGAAAGGTAGTGATCCTTAACCATATTTAAAAAAAATAAAAACAATAGTTTAAAAAACTAAAAAACACGCTTTTAGCACGCACTAAAAATTACAAAATAATTCGGACATTTAGTTTGATGACTCAAGAGTTTTCCCTTTGCCAGATCATATTTACTATGATTTATTAGAAAAGAAAGCGTGAAGCGTTTATGTAATCTTTACTCTTTTTGTACAAGGAGGCCGCCATATTGGATTTGTAATGACGTTTCTTAGCTAGTCATGTATTGTCATCAGAACTCAGAGCGTGTGCAAAATTTCATCCTAATCGAAGACCGGAAAGTGGCTCAAATTAAGATTCCAAGATTTTCTTACATACATAGTTACAAGTGAAGCTAATAAAAGCGTGTTAAAAATCGTGAGTGTTTGAGCTTGCCTTACTGACACGGGCAAAGCATTCCACAGCCGCACTGCTTGAACTGTAAACGACTTGTCATAAAAATTGGTGAAACCATGTTCTGACAATAAAGAAATGATTATGATTATTAAGATGCTCTCCAATAGCAACGGTCCCAACTCCATTACTTTCAATACGGTGATTGAAAACATCGTGAGGAAAACGGCATGTCCTAGAACTAACAATTCGAAGATATGTGACATCCACCAATCCGCACTGGGTCCGCGTAATGTCCATTACCTCTCCTAGAGTGTAAGCCTGAGTCCCAGCAGTGGGACCATTACTAGGCTGATTTTGCAATGCTATGACATGATTATGATGACCTAATATGTAATACTTAAGCATTGTGAAGATACACCGCTCACCGCTTTTGTATCTCAAAAATATATCATTGAATATTTACACTAACAACTATCGTCCATTTACACTGGCTTCCCTAAACAGAACTCTAATAATACCCCGGTTTTCATCTGCCGAGTCAATCACAGCGCAAATTATTCGACGCGACCATTATATTCGCGGATCTATTCTTGTTATATCAAAATGGCGAGCACGTAGTGTCACGGAGCAGCGACGAGGACTCGGGTCAATTTCCTTTAAAGGTACGTTCACATGAATGATGTAGAAGGAGGAATAGTTTTTCTTAATAATTATTTTGCATTATGGAGGTTTTTTTTTTTTTTTTTTTTTTTTTTTTCGGTGGGAAAATCATCTTATGACATCCCCCGCCCTTGGGCGGGGCGGGAGATAGTGTCAGACTTTTACTGACTAAAAACCCACTCCTGTTCCTTCGTTGCCTTTCGTACCAGGGCCGAGTCTTCCTTTCAGAATCAGACCCTTGGCCCCAGTAGGCTTCGACCCTGCTAGGCCCCTACAGTTGCTGACATCTCCTTGAGGCGCGCGTGGAACAGCACGCGCCGTCGACGACTTGGGCTCGGTCCGGACGGTTACCGGACGGTCGGACGGCGAGCCACCCATTGCTCGCCGTCCGCAAGCCTGCGCCTACGATGGCCGGAAATCGGGATCGGAATCCCGGCGGCGATTGGGGCGTGAGGACCGTTGCCTCACGCGATCGGCCGCCTCCTTTGCTAGCATTACTGCTTCGCAGAAGGAGGCAACCGCCTGCCACTCCTCCTCGCTTCGGACCATGGCCTGTACCAAGGCCCGGCGCGAGAGATCGCCGCCGCCGATCGCCCCTGCATTATGGAGGTTGAGACGAATATTTTTTTAAAGACATTAGAATGAAGCCTGGTAATCTGTCATAGATAACTGAGAACGTTGCTATAATGTGTATTTTCCAGTATTGAAGGAAAATCTGAAAATCAATCTCCCTCAAAAGACTATCATCCCAAAAATAAAATTTACCATCTACATAATCAGAGTAGAACATCAGCCCCCCTCCAAGTTACAACCGTTTCGTGTCGAATTCCGTTCTCCAATCGGTAACGCCTAAGTGTCAGCAATTGTAGAAAACGATAAGTTGGTAGCCATGTTGACGCGCCTGAGTCGGCCGCTCGTCCTACAATGTCGTTCTACAGTAACAAAGGATTTAGCGTTGAACATTGTAGAAAAGAAAACAATTCATTCTATCATTTTTAACGATGTGAACTTGGCAACTTGTTCTATTCGTTTGTTCTGACCACATAGCTTAACGTTGAGAGGATGTCATTCCCATACATTTTGTCTAGCGTTAACAATTGCAGATTATCAACTTGGCTAGGGATGCAGTTCACTGCTCACAATTGTTAGGCCTTTACTATTGTACGCTGTTTCGATTCTCTACCGTCTCATCACTCTCATCTTTTACTTTAAAGGTATGCAGGATAGAGGGTCCCGCAAATCTAAGTAGAAAAGGGAGGATCCTCCGACCAGGCGGATGTTGTATCTGCTCCGTGTAACGGTCCTACAGTTAATTTCGGATTGTTATAAATATTCTAATCTTGCTGAGAATTCTGAGTCCGCGGTGCAGAATTTTAAAGTTTTCGTACCTATGTGGCAACATAGATGGCGCTACTCTAAACATCCTTCAAAGCAAAACTTAACTCTTAAAAAACATACATAAAAAATTTCGCTTTCAGCTACGACTTGCGTTCTTAACATTTTGGGTTTCAAAGTAAAATCCTCGTCGCCATATACTGCATTACTGTGTACGTAAGTACGAAACAACGGAGTCCTTCACACAACCTTCCTTTCGTTCCTCATAATCTTCCACTCAACAGTTCACAAAATGTGACCTCAGCTTTAGAAACTGAGATTTGAGACAGGCAAGCGATTACTATGAGGAGAATGTGTGTCAACAGTCGGAAAAGCTTTAACAAAGACGTGAGCCAAAGGACTCATCAGCAAACCAATTTAGTTTCAGCCTTTTGATTTGAGGAACATCAAAGTTTCTTGAGGTTTCCGAGTTTTGGGTTTTCCGGGATGAAATGGATAAATGTTGTGTGTGACGGGCTTAAGAATTGTTTGTTTTTGTTTTTGTTCTTTACCACAAGGTATGTAGTTAATTTCAGGAGTGCTCATTTGAATTTACTAATTATCTTCTTGTTTCTGCTATGCACGAAAATATTATTTGTTTCCCTTCCAAGTATTGTAGGTACTTCATTTTATAATCCTGAGTTTACGTGACAACTTTCATAAGTGGTAAAATCTTTAATTTGATTTTTTTTATATTTCAAATTCTAACAACAATAAATTATAATCATTTCATCATTTCAAAAAACGTAGACATATAATTTATTTTTCAATTATCGAAATCAAATAAAGATCCCACTCAGATAAAAAATACGTAATTTTACAAAAAAAGAACTCGAGCAATTAAGAAATAAAAAGCAATATGAGAAACTCGTTAAATTGAAAATATCGAGATTTAATAAAAATGTTTTCTTTTGTGGCTCGACTTATTAAAAATGGTGTCATGTAAAAGCGAAAAATTAATAAAAAAAAAACTTTGGTCTAATCGCGGAAATTATAAATTAGACTGGCGAATGAGGCCAGTGAGCGCATGGCACATTCTGAATAAACCGAGAGATCTTTGCAATTTGTGGACAAAAAGCGCTCTACGCGGCTGGAATATAAAGCAGGCGTTTTTAATTATTTTCCTGGCCATTTTTATATTACGTAATTATTAATTTGTTGTCTGGCTACAGAAAAAAAACAACTAGTATATTTTTTGTCTTTTATGTATTATATTTTTTTTTATTTCGAAACACTATACGATCGTATATGATTGACGATGATTAACGCTGCTTATTTGTGGACATCGATCACCACATAAACGTAGTCTACCACAACCTTAAAGAGATAATCAAACACTTGTAAAACTAGTTTTAAGATTTTTGTTGCAATTAGCAATTTTCATACAGTAAATCTAACATGGTGGACCGATGACCTAGTAAGGGTCGCGGGAATCCGATGGATGTAATACGTACAGGATCAGTCATAATGACGACACTTGGGGGAGGCCTATGTCCAGCAGTGGACGTCTTTTGGCTGAAATTATAATGATGATGATAATACATTATAGCTGAAGTTCATGCCAGAAGGTCATGGCCATCCGGATGGTGCGGGGATACCACACGGTTTCCCGCGAAGCGGCGAGCCTCATTGCTGGCCTGCCACCAGGAGATCTGGAGGCAACAGTCCTTGCACGCATGCACGATTTGCGCGTGGAGATGGTCACCCATCTACAGTCTGACTTTGGTAAGCATTGCTTAACCTGAGAGGTTGACCCGTGTCGTTGTTATTATTTAACCACGAGCTACGCATTTGATACACCTATCACATTTTTTTTTTTTTTAGGTGGGAAAATCATCTAATGACAAATCCCGCTCTTGGGCGGAGCGAGAGATAGTGTCAGACTTTTACTGACTAAAAACCCACTCCTCTTCCTTCATTGCCTTCGTCCCAGGGCCTCGGGTTTCGTTTTCACACTACCCATGGCCCCAGTAGGCTTCGACCCTGCTGGGCCCCTACGATTTGCTGACATCTCCCTGAGGCGCGCGTGGAACAATACGCGCCGTCGACGACTTGGGCTCGGTCCGGAAGGTTACCGGACCTATCACACTAATGTTACAAATGCAAAAAATTGTGAGTGTGTGTACGTATAGGTATACTTGTATGTTTGTTACTCCTTCACGGTTAATAAGTTGAACGGATTTGGATGTTGGCACACGGGGGAGCAGTGGTAACGGCCCCGACTTACGAGTAGTAGGTCGCGGGTTCAAACTCAGCCAGGCACATTACTTTGTGTAATTTATTTCATCACCACTGCTCTCAAAACGGTGAAGGAAAACATGGTGAGGAAACCGTCATGTCCTGGAACCAAAAATTCGAAAACATGTGACATCCGCCAACACGCACTGGGCCCGCGTGGTGGATTACGGCCCATGCCCTTTCCTAGAGAGGAGGCCTGAGTCTCAGCAGTGGGAACATTATAAGGCTGATTAATTATGTATGTAGACTTGTAGACCATGTCCTGGAATAGCACATGGAATACTTTTTATCCCGGCAGCCCCTAGCATAAATTTTCTACTATCACTTGACGGAACCAAGGTTGCCGACATAGCACGAAGAATAGCCAAACTTAAGATGCAATGGGCAGGGCACATTGCTCGCAGAACAAATGGCCGTTGGGGCCGAAAGGTTCAGGGGTGGCGACCGCGTACCGGAAGACGCAGTGTTGGAAGGCCTCCTACAAGGTGGACCGATGACCTGGTAAGGGTTGCGGGAATCCGATGGATGCGAGAGCACAGGACCGTTCATTGTGTCGACACTTGGAGGAGGCCTATATATTGTGTATTCTGTAAGCGGCACCGCGATCGCGTCCAATCACGTATTAGCGTCTGTGGTCTATGCAAATTGCCACAGATTATAAAAACGAGTGCTCTAATAATGGTGCTACGGGCGCGTCGTGGTGTTGCCACTTTATATTATATATACTTGTCACGTTATATATTTATTTATTATTTTAATTTAATTTAATTTACTTTTCCTTTTAATTTGTAATTCATATTATGTATTTTTATTTCCTTTTCTATCGAAATCTCGTTGTACGCTGCACCGATCGGGCGTCTTTATGTCAACACCGCCACCGGCCCACGCTGAAAAACAGCGCTGTGAGCTCATAGCATAATGCGTGAGGCCGCAGCTTTATGCTGAGCTTTCGGCCGTTTTGCGCGGATGTGACGCATATCTTCCCTATTCTATTGATAATGTTTGTTAGCTAGTTTTAAGATTGCGTCATTTCGCGCGAATAAACAGTTTTTCTTCTTCTTCTTCTTTCTTGTATATTTGTTACTTCTTCGCACTCTATTGACTAAATGGATTTGGATGAAAGGCACATGGGTAAATTATGTCCTGGAATACACAACTAACACTGTTACTTATGATGCTTCTTATCCCGGGAGTCTTACCTTGGGATAATTTTCTAGAATCTAAAACTAAAAAAAAACATGCAATAATTTAGATACGCCATATAATGGGAACACAATTACTTTGATTCAACAGAACTTTGTAGACCTAAAAACTAGTCCCTCATCAACAAAACACTAGTTAACAAACGCAAACAATGCCCAACTATGGCGTTTTATGGAAACATTTTCTGCTATTATGACGTTCCAAACAGCGGTAAATTGGCCATTTCAAAATTCTGAATAGGCGCCCATAATTATAGTTTAAACTTCTACCCGAGCCATAATTTCTCGTTAGCCCCAAACTGTTTATTTTCTGATTTCGTAAATTACTGGAAAATCTAGTTGTGTATGAAAATCTGTGACTCTGTGAAAATAACCCGGCTGTGATTTGCAACTCATTTTTGAAAAGTGTCACAATTAGATTTTATAGTGCTATAAACCACTAAAAAAAACAGAACATTTTTATTCAGTCACTAAGTACCCTAAAAATGCATATAAAATTTACATTTTCAAATTTCGCGCGTATTTGACGAAAATGTAGAAAGCAGTGAACGCCATATTTACTCTGCGGTCAGTCAGTATCAGTATGGCCGATCAGTTGACAATTGACAGCTGTCACTTTATTTTACACAGCCGAATGACGTAATAACATGGTGGCTACTATTTTAGGGTAATAAAGAACAGATAATAAAAACAAAAAACTTTGAATCGAATTTTAAAATTTATTTTGTTTTTCTATGAACTAAAACCAACACTTACCGACTGCCCTTTACCTAAGCTATCTTAATAATATATTTTTAGAATTTTTCTCATATAGAGTAAAATACTCTATTTCAATGCAACTGAAAGAACACAGGTGAGTTTTAGATAGTGAAAGTATGACAATCCCTCTCACTGGATCCAAAGCGGAAGAGGTTACTTGATGATTCGACAGAAAAAAATCAGAAGCACGTATAGTCTAGTTTTTTCAACCATTCAACGTTCATGTTCCAGTCTATACAGACGCAGTTATCATGTGTTAGCAATTTTTATAATTAATTACTTATACTATGATTATTTTCTGTATTAGCAACATCGTATTTTTCTGTACAACCATTTATTGTACAATGGTTGCCAACAGATTTATCTTGCTTATTTTATTTAGTTTGTTGCTACTAGGATCTCTGACTCCTAAGCCACAGGGACATACACCTAGTTTAGGAGTCAAGGCTTTAAAGCATAACCTTAATTATTATAAGCTTTTATATAAATAATGTCAATGAACTTGCTCATGGTGAAAACTAAATTATTATTATTATTTTATATTATTATTTCGTTTATTCATCATTAAAACATACAAATTATATTTTTAAATATTTCAATAAAAAAATAAAAAAAATTAAAATATAAAAAACAGTGTCCCACCGGTATCGGGAACAGGGTCCAAGCTACCGGCGGTCAGGGCTCCAGAGAAAGGAACCTCCTAACAATACGAGCCGTGTCCAAGAGTACCGCTTTCTGAATCAAGCCCTTGATCCAGTCGCCTAATGCGAGCCTCCTAAGGTGTTGGTCGAGGCTCTTGGCTATTAAGCCATTGCCCGACACGACTATCGGTACAATGATCGCCGAGTCTACAAATATTATTATTACCAAAATTTATTTTTTGCACTGACAACTAAAATGAATTGCGACAGGAAAGCGCGGTGCCACGGACGTTTCGCGCTGGGCTGTCCGAGGCATTCCATTTAGTTACTGAAGAAAGCAACGTCTCATAGAAGTGCTATTACATTAGACTATAGATAAACATTTGTATACTACATCTGATATTGATTAACGATATTGAAATTGTGTGTTATCGAGGCAAAAGTATACAGAGATTTGACTGGCGTGTTGGTCTAGTGGTTAGTGACCCTGACTGCTATGTCTGAGGTCGTGGGTTTGATTACCACCCAGGATGTTTGTGTGATGAGCATGATCATTTCTTCTGTGTCAGGGTGTAATTTATCTATAATATGTATGTATTTAGAAATATATAAGTATGTTTATCAGTTGTCTAGGACTCAATTTCGTTTATCAGTTGTCAAGCTAAGCAGAGCTTGTGTTATACAAGCTCTGCTTAGCTTGGGATTAGACAGCGTTGTGTGAAAGTGTGTACCTGTTTTGGCCGTTTTAGCATCACCTTTGTTGAGAGAACAACTAAATAAGTTTTTGATCTGATCTTTCGCCAATAATCACACACATGCATGTACAGTCAGGGGTCAAAAGTGCAGTTCCACCTTAACAATGTTAAAATATCTATAATTTATTTGTAAAAGAGGGTCAATGGTTCATGACTGATTTAATTGGTAGCATAGAATCTAAAGTATTTAATAAACTAGTTGTGGACTATTGAACTTCTACAACAAAGAAATTTTAGACACTTTAGCATTGGTAGAGTGCAACTGCACTTTTGATCCCTGAATGTACATAGGTATGTAGAAATATTCAGCAAGGAACGACTGTCTACCTAACGTCCAGAACACAGGGGCCGGGTAATATTGGTATGAACTGTTGCAACAAAACTAATATTTTCAAGTAGTGGACACCAAAAGCAAGAATAATAAAATCGCAATGTTGCAATCTCCGCTCTGCACCGTGACAGGTGCTTGTCCCATAATATATGTAGATTATTTCTTTTAGTCCACGTTTACGACTGCACTGCAAGATAAAGTAAATTTATGTTTCTTTCTCTTTTCCTTCGCTGATTTTCTTTCATAATTTAGTTGTCACTGTGTGTCTTGATTTTCTTATCTTTCTCGTTTTATGAGACGATTAGTTTTTAGGGTTCCGTAACTAAAGGGTAAAACGGTATCCTATTGCTAAGACTCCACTGTTCGTCCATCTGTCTGTCCGTCTGTCTTCAGGGTGTATCTCATGAACCGTGACAGTTAAACAGTTGAAATTTTCACAGATGATGTATTTCTCTTGCCGCTATAAAAACTAATACTAAAAAACAGAATAAAATAAGTATTTAAGGGGGCTCCCATACAACAAACGTGATTTTTAGATCGTTTTTTACTACGGACGGTAGTACGGAACCCTTCGTGCACTGGTTCGTGGTTACGGAAGTTCCACTCGCACTTGGTCGGTTTTTTTAATTATTAATTAGCTTCTGTCAGTAGCTTCGCCCACGTGAAAGAAGGTTTCTCCATACACATACGGACCCCCGTTTCATCCCTTTAGAGACCAAAATACTAACATTCAGCATAAAGTAAGACTGGAAGCCAACTTCACTATCTTGAACTTGGCCTTTTTATTGTTAGCCTTTTATTAACTATTTAATAAAAAGCTAAACAAACAATAATAATAATTGTTTATTTCTCACCACAAATTTTTTTTACAATATAAAGGAGCTTGATTTAAAAGTACTCGATACAAAGCATTTTTTTTTTAAGTTGTACTCCAGTATATAATGTGGTGGCTGTGATCTGCCTCAAACAGTTTTGACCCTATCCCCTTAATTAGGTCTTAACCTGTATCTCAGGGGATAGTGTTCAGCCATTAGTTTTTTACCGAGTGCCACTACTGTATAGATGAGTCGGTATTGCAAAATATTGTAAATAATTTATAGTTCTCACATCTGCCGATAGATGGCAGTAACACATAATAATAGATAATATTCCACAACTATCACACAACGCCGTCTAGTCCCAAGCTAAGCAGAGCTTGTGTTATGAGTACTAGACAACTGATAAACATACTTATATATTTCTAAAAACATACATATAAATAAATTACACCCAGACACAGAACAAATGATCGTGCTCATCGCACAAACATTTGTCCTGGGTGAGAATCGAACCCACGACCTCCAGCATAGCAGTCAGGGCCACTAACCACTAGACCAACAGGCCAGTCAAACTTTTCTATAATTATATCATTTGCTTAATTGAATGGGAGAAAGTAGTTTTTTTTTTAAATTACGAAATAAAATATCCCACCACTAACCAATACCATACCAACCACCAAACTAACTAAGTAATATCATACTTTGTGATATAATTTTTGTACCAAAGGTTAGTTTTGTTACTGAGAATTATACGATGTCTGTTAGTCTTATAACAACATCACATACTTTTATTAGAAGATACAGTACAAAATATCACGGGACAAATACAACACGTGCACTCCCTTAATTTTCAATCTCGACATCAAAATATATAGCTCTTTCTGAACACAATTGCATTTTCCAACTACTTCACACAGTGCTCTCACGTACCAATTTATAACGACAAAACAATAAGTTTTTAATTTTCGAACGCCATGTCGTCACGTTTTCGCAACCTGTGCCATCGTGTGTAGGAAAACAGGAAAATCACTTTGCAATGAAGTTAGATGCGCGCAAATAGCACCAGTGGACCGTAAAATTAGTTCTGAGTTTTCTTAAGATGCTTTCTCACTTGGTGGTTTTTCGCTAGGAAAAACTAGACTACAGCCCCCCACAACTGTTTCGTTTCGATTCTCTTTTCGTCGATCGCCTCTAGTAGGCCACGCCTCCGATTCCTTTATTCTGACGTGATCTCAACACTCAGTCACGTGGTCAGAACAAAGGAATAGGAGGCGTGGCCGACTCGAGGCGATCAACGAAAAGAGAATCGAAACGAAACGGTTGTAACTTGGCTAGGGGGGCTGATCCATGCTACAGTATAGATTGCTGCGGGAACGTTCGAAATAGTTTTTATGGCCCTGAAACGAAAAGGGCAACTGAGGGACACATGTGGGTTATAGTTAGTAAAAGTCTGACACGGCCGCTCGCCCATCATTTCCCACCACAGTATTTTTAGAGTTCCGACCCACTGTCAAGACCCTTTATCTCGGGAACGCGTGTAGGTATCAAATTGAAATTAAAACCATATATTCAAGTCTGCGGTCCCTTGAAGCTGCAAAAAAAATCGAACTTCAAAGTTAAAGAAAAAAAAAGATACGGCCGTTTATGTCGAAAAAACGTATATTTCTACACTCTCAAGGGAATCAAAATTCATAGGGTACTTCCCGTTGACCTAGAATCCTAAAATTTGACACGAAGCCAGATCTCATAGCATAAGTATAGGAAAAAAATCTTAAAACTGTAAATTTGTAGTTAAATCACAAAAAAATAACTTATAACAAAATAACTTTTTTGTGACTTAACGCGTTTAGAACACTTAGTGTAAATGCTCCTTTGCGACACACTATGAGATGTAAACTTCGTTGGCTTTTTGAATTTCCAATAATTTTAAATTAGGTCTGGAACTTAAAGTCTAGTGACCTGACAAGAAGTTGGTGAAAGTTGTTCTTTTTTCTTTTAGTTTTAGAAAATTATGCCTTTTAAATTATTATTTTTATAAAACATTGCTTTTGTAATTTCAAATACATAAACTGCGCTACTTCTTCTTCTTAGCGTATCGATGGCAAAACTAGTTAAATTCCTGCCTTTCCTTCCTTATTCTGATGCTGTCATTAGGTCCCTTCGTGAACAGGGAACAGGACTCGTGATGCAGGATCGAAGGACATGGTTTGCGGAGAGACGCCGCACAAACACTGAAGATCGGAACCGTCCGAGAACCCCCATCTGTGGAGATTGTCTTTGCTGCGCCCAACTTGGGTGCGGAGTCTGCACTACTGACTGCATTTCTTAAAGAATATATATCATAAGATTGAAAGGTCCATTTCTTTAACTTACAAAAGTTTGTATTTTTCTTTCGTTCGCATTCGCGAAAACATATATTTTTAAAATGATTTAAATTAGTACTTGACTGCTATCCTACCTGATGGTAAGCAGTGATGCAATCGATGATGGTGAACAGCATTCGTTTATTAAGAGTCTATTCACTCTAGTCTTGAAGACACCTAAATTATAGTCGAAATAAAAAAAAAATTGTAATAATTAATGATAAACTGTGTGATTTTCACTAAGACGACATGAATTTTTTCTACTTTTCCAAGTCTGGGTTCCTACCAACTAACCCAATTCACTTTCTCAAAATACGCATTGCGGATCTCCAAGTAAGTTTTGTCTTTTGAAACTCTTGTTAGAAGGCACAACCGGACCGGATAAGCTGACACAATTAGGTACTATTTAAGGTATCCAATTAAGAAAAAAAAAACATAATTGTTAATATGTCACGTAATTTAAAGTAAATTCATTTTATGCGTACAAAACCTGAATCAAACGGCAAACTACTAATTGTCATAGGAAAAAACAACACACCCATTCGTACAAAATAGAGAAGATCTCGTCCGCACAAGCTATATTTTTTAAAAAGTAAAATTATATGAAGGTCTGATGTGACACGAATACTGGGACTATTACTCAAGGTGTCATCTCGTTTCGGGCTAGGAAACGGGAGTGACGCTTGTTTTCCTCCTCCTTAAGGGGGTTGGTATAAGTCAATAGTGGTAAGCAGGTATGTTTATCTATACAGTTCCGGTTATTTTTTTTATGTGCAATGGATGTCTGAAATATAATGAAGACTAGCATCTGCTAACGGCGTCACCCGCCGTATGCACATTTGTTAAAAATTATCCTATTCCAGAATATTGTCTACCAGTGTACTAAGTTTCACCGAAATCCATTCAGCTGTTCGAACGGGAAGAAAAAATATACACAAAATATTCGCTCTTTCTATTTTAGTATCGTTTAAATAGTTAGTTTAAATAGTAGTTTTTTAAAGATAAAAGAAAAGACCTTGAAAAAAAAATGTTATAAAATAATTTAAAAAAAAACATTTTATTCCGGTAAAAACCCATGTTAGAAATCATCCTTATAAAATAATTAGCTTAAAATACAAAATTCAATAAATTAAAACATTGCATTTCATTATTATGTTCATAGGTAATTAAGGGTTGAGACTGAAAACAAAATAAATTTGACTGGCCTGTTGGTCTAGTGGTTAGTGGCCCTGACTGCTATGCCGGAGGTCGTGGGTTCGATTCCCACCCAGGACAAATGTTTGTGTGATGAGCACGATCATTTGTTCTGTGTCTGGGTGTAATTTATCTATATATGTATGTATTTAGAAATATATAAGTATGTTTATCAGTTGTCTAGTACCCATAACACAAGCTCTGCTTAGCTTGGGATTAGACGGCGTTGTGTGATAGTTGTGGAATATTATTATTATTTTATTTATCCCAGGACCCTGAGGTCCTGGACCTTTGGGAGGCGTACAAGGAGCCGAAGTCAACTCGCAGAGGCCCTTTAGATAATTATAATGGAACATGATACCAACCGACGATTATCCCTGTACGCGCTATGCTAGTGCACCCAAGGACAACCCCCGGTTATTGAAAAACTGTTGCGATATATGGAGAACAAAGATAATAGGGCTATGGTTTTTGGAATCTTAAGTGGACTGGTAACATGGAACTATGTCAAGACTATGGCCCCTGCCTGAACAACGTTATTAATATGCATCGAAAAAAGGCAGGGGGTGACTTGCACACTCAATAAATGGGCCCCCAAAAACGGCCGCTAGCACGAAGTGACGTAGCAACAAGAGGGCAACATATCCTGAGGTGCTTGAGGAGTGGAGAGGTATACCACGGCTATCAGGACAATCCCGGAAGTACGGTCAAGATCCCTACCAGCACCTTACTGGATTATACATCCTTCTCCCGAGCACGTTTGCTCTTGCGAATCTCCACTCAAGCCAGCCAATAAAGGCAAGAGAGAGGTGGGAGCTCAGTTCCTCGTCAGTGTTCACTACGGCCGGCCAATAAAGGCAAGCCGGAGATGAAGAACAAGAATTCTCCCGGGAGATCGGGTCCGTGGGGTCGCTAATGCCCAACAGTTCGCCACAAAACTGCACTGCGGATTGTATCTCTCTTAGTCTGGCCCCTCACCCTAGGCATATTACGGCAAAGCAAACTTTACCCATACAGACCTAGGGTATATTGGAGCACGCAAGCCCCACCACGACGTCAACGTAGAGATACGGCGATGGGGTTATTATTATTATTATTAATGGCCCTGATTGCTATGCTAGTGGTCGTGGTTTCGAATCCCACCCAAGTTATATATTTGTGTGATGAACACGATCACTTGTTTTATGTCTGGGTGTAATTTCAATAATATGTATGTAAATATTTAGAAATATATAAGAATGTCTAGTATTTAGTAGCACAAACTCTGCTTAGTTTGGGAGTAAATGGCGTTGTGTGATAGTTTTGGAATATTATTATTAAAAATGTTAAGTTCGGCGCCATCTAGCAAGAATATGGCAGCGCTCGGGCCCATAGCTTTCACTTCATGTTTTAGTTTTTGAAAATTGTACTCTTACTTGTTTACCATTTGCAAGTACCAAATAAAGAAAACTATTTCCATAACTCACTTCCCTCTTTTAACTTGGGCCACACGTTTACCAACAAAACGAAGGTATCTCGAATTGTTACTTCGATGGTACAAATTAACTATAGCTGGAACACTTTTACGATTTCGCTGGGGCACTTTACCTTAGTAATTTTTCTTATTTGAATTGAGGAAAATGGCGGGTGTCATCGTAGTATTTTCTTTTATTACCTGTAGTCACCGGGTGCGGAGAAAAGATCCGTACTTATAATAGCTTCATTGGTGTACGTTTTGGATCGTGGTTTTTTTACCCGACTACCCCATAAAGAATAACCGAAGAATATAAGAAGCGACAAGAAATATGTAACCAAGATTTATGTAACTCATAAGATGATTTAAAAGAGTGTCCATGGAGTTTCTTGCACGTTCTTCTCCATAGAGATCTACGCTTTGGAACGTGCAATTTAGCTTCACTTGTATTTTTTTTTTTTTGACTGACCGACATTTTGACAATTCAAAAGTGCCTATAATTGGTCTATTTGAAATAAACGTTTCTGATTTCTGAAGTCGATTTTAACATAAAATTTTTCAGAGGTATAGAGGAGGAAAATGTATATATAGCAGTGGGTGCTTCAAAGGCTATTGTCGTATAATATGTAAGTTTCTACTTGATAGAATATTTAAATAATCAGTGGTTATTTATATATACCACATATATAGTGATATTTAAATAACTAAACTAAATTTACTGGTTATAATCAGAGGTATTTATATATTCTATCAAGTAGTACATACTAAAGTACAGAGGCGGCCGTCACTAATCTATCTTCGAATGATGCAGAGATAAGTTAAGGCAGTTTAATATCAATCATTTTAGCAAACAAGTTTTTCCCAGTCTGGAGGGACTTGGGGGAGGCCTTGGCCCAGCAGTAAGACAATAGTGGCTAGGAAAAATAAAAAAATTAAACTTTTTTTATAAAGTTTATGTCGGCGCAGGATGGTAATCACCATCGAAGTTCTGTCCAGGGACTCTGTTTTGTGGGCAATAACTGGGTAACGAGCAATAAACAAACTATTCCAGATCACACAACTGATTTATTACGATGCAAGCTTTAGGTATTCACTTCACACAACGTGCCGAGAGACAGTCGCCGAGACTAGACGTTGTTCGCACGGCTGCCGACAGAGGAAAGAGCTCCGCACCTCTGTGGTCGGTACTGTGATATCGAAAGTAGATCGCGTGAGTTAAGTAAACGTAAAATATACTTCTAAGGATTTTGTTGTTCTAGAATAGTTTTAAAAATTGAGTAGAACAAAGAAATGTCTAGTTTTTTCAGTCCGGACGCAACCGTTTGATTGTACCTACACAGTAGTGCTGAGAAAATTTAGTGATTAAAATATCAAGGCAAGAAAAATGTTTTAGTCCACTCACTAATAACCACCTTTCTCGAATTGATACTGTTATAAACGATGCATAAACTAACTACTGAAAGATGGCTTACTAAGTACGTAATCGCCAACCAGCTTTACTTGCAACGTTATAGTTTCCAAGACGCATCACTTTACAACATTGCAAGTTATAATCCAAAG
This sequence comes from Mythimna impura, assembly GCA_905147345.3. NCBI lineage: Eukaryota > Metazoa > Arthropoda > Insecta > Lepidoptera > Noctuidae > Mythimna > Mythimna impura. The sequence continues at coordinate 10,299,252 of LR990357.1, read as the reverse complement.
TACAGCCTTAACAGTTCAAATGTTCCAGGAAACTGCTGATCTTGATAAGGTAAGTTACACCTTCATTCTAAACTCAATGAATCAGGAATTCGAGGCAGTCTATTTTCTAAGAAAATTTTCTATGAACACGTCGATATATTCACACAGTACATCATATTTTATATTGTAATGCAGTCATGAAGTTGCTATAATAATAGCTCTTTACCTATGAAATTACCATTATTTTAAATAGGTTGTTTTGAAGTGTTATATCTTTGGATTGCCTTGGAATTATAAGTTCAAATAAACTTTATATTAAAGATACGTTATTCTTTTTTTGTAATCAGGTATAAATTGGTTTCTTTATGTTTCGTATTTTCTGTAATATCGCATAATATGTATAAGACTGCTTCATGGTCCGATGGATGGATGGATACAGAAAGTCACATATATACAATACAAGGATAACAATTCCTTCTCATTTATTACTAGCATATAAATAGAACCTAATTTAAGTCTAAGAAGAACACTCTATTTTAGTACAAATACGCAAGAACTATGCTCAGAGTCTTCTAAAATTAGAACTAAATAAAATACTTTTTTTTTGTAAACGTGCACACTGTTCCATAGAAATACCGGGTTAATAGAACAAAAAATATCTATCGGATCCAATAAATACGACAAACAGCCTTTATTCCATTGAATTGCAAATTAGATCTGTCAGCAGAAAGTATAATGTAGCCAGTTCCCTTGTTCAGGGTACTGAGTTGGAGCTCACTAATTTGTAATACGATTCAAGTATTGATTGATGAAGTCTGTGAGACGGGTTACTCTTTCATGATCGCCATTTTATTTATCGGAAATTAAAATTATGAGAACGGGAAATTTGCTTGTTTATACTAAATGATATTTGGAAGTTTTTCTATTGCGTGGATGTAACACATTATCTTCCCTCTAAAATGATTATGTTTGTTTTATTAACTAGTTTTAAGATTGCATAATTTCGCGTAAAAAAGTGTTTTTCTTTCTTCCTTCTTTTAATATAAACAGAAAAATACAAAAGGTTTAAAATAGTTTATGCACAAAGGTAAGCTTGACCCAGAATTTGAGATTTCTTACAGCAAACCGCCAGTTGATATATAAAACAAATGAAAAACTATTTACAAAAAAAAAAAAAATACAACCGACTTCAATGTAAAAAAAAAACACTGAAAAGTGCAAAATAACTTTAATTTCAGAAGACTAAAAGCTACTATTTATTCCAGTAAAGTACACAATTTCTGTGGCATTGGCCACGAGAGCGAAGCCGTGTTCCTCAGAAATACCGGGTTAATAGAACAAAAAATATCTATCGGATCCAAAAAATACGACAAACAGCCTTTATTGCATTGAATTGCAAATTAGATCTGTCAGCAGAAAGTATAATGTAGCCAGTTCCCTTGTTCAGGGTACTGAGTTGGAGCTCACTAATTTGTAATACGATTCAAGTATTGATTGATGAAGTCTGTGAGACAAGTTACTCTTTCATGATCGCCATTTTATTTATCGGAAAATAAAATTATAAGAACGGGAAATTTGCTTGTTTATACTAACCCGGCGAGGATGTGGTGAAAATAGTAACGTGGAGGTTGTGGAGGGTCTTATTGACCCTGTATATAATTGGGTTTAAAATACCTAAACTTATATTAATGTACCAAATATTAATCAATATTATTTATATTACATGTTATTTTTACGGTTTTATCGAAATAAAACGCAGATAAGAGTACAAAATAATATAATTAAATCACTTTTAACAAAGTACTACAAAATAATCAACTTTTGCATAAACTTTCTAAACTTACACTAAAAACAACTAACTTCTTAGACGATTGACTTTTAATTTGGTACATACGTAGAGGTCAATTAGTTGCACTTACAGTCTTATCATCAAATTATGAATTACAAATCATTATTGTCTGTGATTGCAGCACAATCCTGGCAGAATGAAATAGTGTGTTCTGGACAAATATACTTATGGCAATCTTCACAAACATTGGCTGTCTTGCGATGGCGGGCATAAGGACATACTTGGCACCTTTTTCGTACACCTGGAACCCTAACAGGAGCTTCTTGTTCAGGTTCTCCGATGAATTCTCTGATTCTCTTGCGTAGCTGTCTCGGCAATTGAGGTGTTTCTTTGCGGCCCTGCAAGTGTTCAGTAACAAGCAATCGGCCTAGTGTTTTTATAAAATGGTGACGCTTCTGAATAGTTCGAAAGAACCTAAAATTATAATAATATTAAGTAAAAAATACAATTAAAACCTTACATAAAAATGTTACATCGCGGTTGTCGCGGGGTCATATTTACCCTTTTTGACTGCACGCACGTGTTGCTCCCGTCGCAGGCGGCGGCCAACTGAACAGGGGCGCGGGGCGCGCGCGCCGGTCCCTTAGCAATAGCTATTGTGACGTTCAAAACTCTTCGATCGCAGAATAAAAAACTACACACGATAAAAAATTGACAGGGTCAGAATGACCCCTCCACATCCTCGAAGGGATGATATTTGGAAGTTTTTCTTTTGCGTGGATGTAACACATATCTTCCCTATAAAATTATTATGTTTGTTAACTAGTTTTAAGATTGCATAATTTCGCGTAAAAAAAGTGTTTTTCTTTCTTCCTTCTTTTAATATAAACAGAAAAATACAAAAGGTTTAAAATAGTTTATGCACAAAGGTAAGCTTGACCCAGAATTTGAGATTTCTTACAGCAAACCGCCAGTTGATATATAAAACAAATGAAAAACTATTTACAAAAAAAAAAAATACAACCGACTTCAATGTAAAAAAAAACACTGAAAAGTGCAAAATAACTTTAATTTCAGAAGTCTAAAAGCTACTATTTATTCCAGTAAAGTACACAATTTCTGTGGCATTGGCCACGAGAGCGAAGCGAAGGTTTAAAATAGTTTATGCACAAAGGTAAGCTTGACCCAGAATTTGAGATTTCTTACAGCAAACCGCCAGTTGATATATAAAACAAATGAAAAACTATTTACAAAAAAAAAATACAACCGACTTCAATGTAAAAAAAAACACTGAAAAGTGCAAAATAACTTTAATTTCAGAAGTATAAAAGCTACTATTTATTCCAGTAAAGTACACAATTTCTGTGGCATTGGCCACGAGAGCGAAGCCGTGTTCCTCAGAAATACCGGGTTAATAGAACAAAAAATATCTATCGGATCCAATAAATACGACAAACAGCCTTTATTGCATTGAATTGCAAATTAGATCTGTCAGTAGAAAGTATAATGTAGCCAGTTCCCTTGTTCAGGGCACTGAGCTGGAGCTCACTAATTTGTAATACGATTCAAGTATTGATTGATGAAGTCTGTGAGACGGGTTACTCTTTCATGATCGCCATTTTATTTATCGGAAATTAAAATTATGAGAACGGGAAATTTGCTTGTTTATACTAAATGATATTTGTAAGTTTTTCTTTTGCGTGGATTTAACACATATCTTCCCTATAAAATTATTATGTTTGTTAACTAGTTTTAAGATTGCATAATTTCGCGTAAAAAAAGTGTTTTTCTTTCTTCCTTCTTTTATTATAAATAGCAAAATACAAAAGGTTTAAAATAGTTTATGCACAAAGGTAAGCTTGACCCAGAATTTGAGATTTCTTACAGCAAACCGCCAGTTGATATATAAAACAAATGAAAAACTATTTACAAAAAAAAAATACAACCGACTTCAATGTAAAAAAAAACACTGAAAAGTGCAAAATAACTTTAATTTCAGAAGTCTAAAAGATACTATTTATTCTAGTAAAGTACACAATTTCTGTGGCATTGGCCACGAGAGCGAAGCCGTGTTCCTCAGAAATACCGGGTTAATAGAACAAAAAATATCTATCGGATCCAAAAAATACGACAAACAGCCTTTATTGCATTGAATTGCAAATTAGATCTGTCAGCAGAAAGTACAATGTAGCCAGTTCCCTTGTTCAGGGTACTGAGTTGGAGCTCACTAATTTGTAATACGATTCAAGTATTGATTGATGAAGTCTGTGAGACGGGTTACTCTTTTATGATCGCCATTTTATTTATCGGAAATTAAAATTATGAGAACGGGAAATTTGCTTGTTTATACTAAATGATATTTGGAAGTTTTTCTATTGCGTGGATGTAACACATTATCTTCCCTATAAAATGATTATGTTTGTTTTATTAACTAGTTTTAAGATTGCATCATTTCGCGTAAACAAGCTGTTTTTCTTTCTTCCTTCTTTTATTACAAACAGAAAAATACGAAAGGTTTAAAATAGTTTATGCACAAAGGTAAGCTTGACCCAGAATTTGAGTTTTTTTTACAGCAAACCTCCAGTTGATATATAAAACAAATGAAAAACTATTTACAAAAAAAAAAATACAACCGACTTCAATGTAAAAAAAAACACTGAAAAGTGCAAAATAACTTTAATTTCAGAGGTCTAAAAGCTACTATTTATTCCAGTAAAGTACACAATTTCTGTGGCATTGGCCACGAGAGCGAAGCCGTGGGAAAAAGCCAGTCACTTTTACTTTGAACTCAGATTTTCTGTCACGAAAGCTATTCGTTTAGAATGTTTGTGATGTGGATAGATTCCGTATAGTTTTTAAGAAACTGAGTTTTACGTACACCTAAACACATTCAAGACCAAATCAACCCACATTTGTAAGATGGAACTCTTTGTCTGTCCTTTTATTGATATCAAGGGATTTTTTTCTAAATCAGAATTAACTTTACTGTTGGCGTAGTGGTTGAGCAATTGGCTGCTGTCACGGGTTCAACAAATACTTGTATAACCTGCAAGTAGTTGCTCTGGGTCTGGGTGTCTTGTGTGAACGCACCATTGATACAAGAGTAATTTCCTAGCGTAGGACACCGTTTCTTTAAGAAAAAAATAAAAAGGTAGCCTGAGTCGATTATAATGGTGAATTTATATTTGCGTTGCCAAATTAAACAACGCAAAAAAAAAAACAATAATTTTGATAAATCAGAGTAGGTAAAACCCAAGAAAAGCAATAAATCACACGTAATTCACCCAGAACCAACATTACCACAAAAAAGAAACTCCAATCAAGTAATAATCCCATTGCATCAGTCGCATGCTGGACTGTTCAGTCCATTTTATCAAACCACAATCTAAATGGACGTATCCGGGCAACGCCCGTATATTATTCAAGTGACGTTTTTGTGAAATAACGTGATGAAAGCCTTTAATCCTCTTCCATTAAGCACTTATTGTGTGGGTGATCCCGCCGCTCTTTTACGAAATCATTTTTTCATGATTAAACAGTCCCCTTTTCAAGTGAATTGTATGGGTAGGCCGATTAAAAATTCGATGTTCGGCAATTTGTAAATCCTTTTGGATTGCTCATTTTGGCGGTATGTTGCTGGATTATGGTTGCTCGCAGATTTATCTTATGGAGTCTGTGTCTGCGTTGTGTTTCGGTTCAAATATGTGGGGAAAACTACTGCATAGATGTTTTATTTTCCATTGGTGTAATTGAGTAAAAATTTTGAGGCCCTTTTCTTAGAATTTCGTTAAATATGTCGGTAAAGTCAATAGTGCGGAAACCAGCTTGACAATGAAACGAAGCGCTGTGTGACGTATACGTTTTAGTTTGTTTGAGTATGGTTTCCGCACTTAGTCCTATGCGAACCATTGTGCGTAAGTCATGGCTGCCAAAACCTTTCGTGGGCTTATTCCAACCAGCCCACCTCTCTCCAAAAACTGATCAGGTCTCTCATGTCCCTGAAAATTGCATCTGTGAGGGAATTCGGGGATCCTAAAGTTCGTTTGCGTGTGTGTTCGAGTGTACCTGTGCAGTCAAGGAATTGTCTCCTCCCCCTCCAAGCAAGCTCTGCACAGAGGACTGTCTATGATGCCTATTGTGTGGAGGCGGAGTTGCTTATTCAGTGTGCAGTGTCCAGTGATGGTCCCCGCCACTAGGCGCAGGCTGCCTCTGTCTAGTCGCATGAGACTTTCGGTGAGGGCTTTATTGTGGTGGTGGTGTGACATATACGTTTTGATACAGTCTGGCGTGACGTTCGCGGTAAGTGGCAATAAAAGAGGTGATCATGATACAAAGAGCCTTCTTGATCTTCGGACTTCGTGCGTACAACTGTGAATTGTCTCACAGTTTATTGTGAATTAAATACCTAAAGCCTACACTATAATAAATCAGTTACGTGATCTGGAATAGTTGTGCTTGTGATGTTGTTGTTGTAGTTTGTTAATTGCTCCTAATCCACTCATCACCCACACAATATTCCCTGGAGGAAATTCTCACTCTGATCGGTATCACGAGCCGACATTTAAAATAAGCGTTCTGAGCCTTATCGATGACAAATAGCCATCAGGTTCGCATTAGAACACAAAGGCATAATCCCTTTGTGAAACAAAGTAATTAATATGATACTAATTTTCGGTCAAAATTCGTGGGACACACTGTGTCTGTCATAGACCAAAACGGTTCTATATGTGTTTCATTTTACCAACTCCAAATCGTATAAATAGCTCATATTGGGACACTTACACAGAATCCGTAATAAATAGGTACATCATTCAACGATATATGGACAAAGAGAACTAGTTGAACCATTACGGTCGATTCGTAGTAATTTCGAGTACTATTCAAAGTGCGGAAAGCAACGTATGATCGCTGTGTTTGGTAGTATCACGGAACCACGGAGTAGGGAACAAATGAAGACTTATGTACGAATACCTGCATCTGTAAAAATAGGAGGGCACTTTTTATTATTTGCTAACATGTAAAGTGTCTTAGTAAAAGTGTACTTACTGGTATTGTCTTTAGTCCGACCCATATGTATGAATATTAGAAAAGTTTTTATACTGGAATACCGAGTCGGACTGACAACTTTTAGGAATCCAAGGCTTTAGGTTGCCAATCTTAATTTCTAAAGATCTTCAGGTAATTTTTGAATGAAATCTAGTGTTTTTTTAAATGAGTACTTGGAAATCATGACTTTATAAAGCAGATAAGTTCATGATCGAAGAATAGGATGAAGGTTCGTAAATATAAAGGATTTGTAAATAAACCATAGAAAATATGTTACTGTCATGTAGTGCCCCTACATGACAGTAACATATTTTCTCTTGCCATGCGGTCAAATATACTTGTTTTAATGTATAATAAAGAATTATTAATTACTTAGTGTGTACTACATATTTACTACATATTTTTGGTTCAATAGAGTCGGAGCTTTATACTCACTTTTTACTCCATTTGAAGTCTAATCTGTGTCAAATGCACTGATTTCCGTATACCAAACCAATCCGTTTTAATATTGATGGTGGGAAGGATGCGACCCGCGGTTTTACGTATGTACTTGTTTATCGTTTGGTAATGAATCGATATATTTTCTGTTCGTTGATTATTTTTGAATAACAGTGCCTTTTGTTTTAAAGATTTGTGTTATATTAATTTAAAATTCTGGAGTAGTGACCATGTACCGGAAGATGCACCTTTGGAAGACAAGGTGGACCGGTGACCTAGTGAGGGTCGCGGAAATCGATACGAGATGCACAGGACCGGTCGTAATGGCGACATTTGGGGAGGCCTATGTCCAATAGTGAACATCTTTCAGCAGAAATGATGATGATGATGTAATGTAAAATAACATTTGAAATTTTTACAGCTGTGCGTAATATTATACTTGGCAGCGTAGCTTTTTGTGAGCATTGTAATATACTATGCTTCGTACTTTGTTGATCATAGGTATTATAGAATAGACTTGTTTGGAATAAATGTATTTGTAATGGGTTCCTAAAGAACCAAAAACTTGTCGGAAACCATAGTTTCACTTAAGGATTTCAAGAACTGTGATCTTATTCTGATTGTTTCTTTTTTTAATTTTATTTTAGTAGGCATGCGTTTGACCACTATCTCACCAGAAGGTAAGCGATGCTGAAGTCAAGGGTAGAGCACGCTTGCCTAGAAGTAAGCTGTTCATTCTTGACTTAAAGAAGTCTTTGATTACTTAGTTGTACAGTACGCGTCACGTAAAAAGAACGCTGGCGGTCAAGCTGTGCATAGGCGATTTATCAGTCCATTTGGTGGTATGAGGTAGGGCGCGGGGCGGGTGAGCCACGCGCCGCATGTTTACCGGTGCGCTATTGGTTCGTCAGTTGAGCTTTGCTTCCCGCGCAGTATCCACGTTAATGGACCGATAAATCGCCTATGCGCAGCTTGACCGCCAGCGTTCTTTTTACGTGACGCATACTATACGCACAATGAAATTGTGCGCGTATCGTTTGTGATTGAAAAAGCCCCCACTGTTTTATCATGACAAAGCAAGGTGGAATGATAAGCCTCCAGCAAAACTTTGAAGGAAGTTGAACATACCTACATATAGCTAGAAAATCTTTACAACTAGTTATCCTACCCCTCGGGCGCCCCGGGGGTATTATTATTACGTCATTGCGCGTTTTTACGTAAATCACCAAAAAAATAATAATAATAATATAAAAAAACTTTTTCTGGATTTTTCTAGAAAAAACAAATATATAGAAACCAAAATTTTCGGCTAAAAAAAAATCAAGAGTTTTTAAAGGTCATTCAAGTTGTACAGACGTATGTACAATCGGCGCTCGTGGAGTTAAACCATCCACTATAAGGCATTCGCGGTTGTTGAACTAATGAGACAGCCTTATAAGTTTAACTTGCTACTTGCTCGAAAACTAACCCAAAGGTACGAGTACGTACTGGCGGGACAAAAGTCTCTACCCTGTCTACTTTTAGATTATTATGCTGAATTTCATCCAAATCAGTTTAAGACTTATACTTTATTTTTGGCGTGGGAAATCTATAACCTCTCTCGCTCTGAGTAGTGCGAGAGGGAGTGTCAGATTTTTATTGGATCCTAGCTTCTATAAAGTAGTTAATCCCAATAGAACATACTTCCGGGATAAAAAGTGTGCTGTTCTAGAACATGGTCACCGCGTGCCTCTTATTAAAATCCGTTCAGCCGTTCGATCGTGATGAACTAACACACATATGCACACACTCACAAACTTTCGCTTTTATAATAGATATTATTGTGAACACTCACTCGTGTTCCTTTCTTTTCTTCTTTACATTTCAGGGCCGCAGAGACTCTTTCGAACCAACCCACTACCTTGGCAGGCATTGGTACTAACGAGCCCGTCACTTATACTGACATCTGTTTGACCTGCTGCACCTGGACCAGAATGTGCTGACTCGGGCCTGGTCTTTATCTGACAGAGAGCTACCCATTGGCAAGGAATCGCTCTACACATCCCGATACTTGCCGTCCGGTAACCGTCCGGACCGAGCCTGAGTAGTCGACGGCGCGTAGTGTTCCACGCCTCATAGAGATGTCAGCAAAGCCGTAGGGGCCCAGCAGGGCCAAAGCCTACCGGGGCCACGGGTTGACTTCCAAAAGGGAAACCCGGGGTCCTGGAATGCAGGGCTAAAAAGGAACATAGGTGTGGTTTTAGTCAGTAAAATTATGACACGCCCTCTCGCTCGAGAAATCATTGGATGATTTCCCACCAAGATTTTGATATTTACAAATATTTTTTTTAATTGATATAAACCAGTGCTTGACTGCGATCCCACCTGATGGTAAGCAGTGATGCAATCATTGATGGTGAGGCCCACTAGTTTATTAAGAGCCTATTCACTCTAGCCTTGAAGGCACCTAAATTATAGTTGGACGGGAAGACCGCAGCAGGCAAATTATTCCAGTCCTTCGATGTACGCGGTATAAACGATGAAGCGAAACGCTTAGTTCGGATCATTGAAGTTTCAACAACGTAAGAGTCGATACTCGCCGTACGTCGGGTTGCCCGATGGTAGAAAGGAGATGGCGGAATCAAGTCATGCAATTCCCGCGCACACTCACCAAAATGCAACCTGTAAAATACCGATAGGCTGGCTACCCTGCGCCTGTGCTCGAGGCTTTGTAGATTGGACTTTACCAAATCTGGATCCCCAATTAGCCCCTTCGCACGCCTTTCCACTGAGTCCAAAGAATGAGTGAGTGAATTTAAATGGGATGTTTAGTTCTCATTAATTAAAACTTAACATGGCAAGAATGATTTATATTTCTTTAAAGCTGAATAAAGCGGCCTTATCCGTGTTACAGCTGAATGGAGAGTCGCCAAGCGCAATACATTGTTTCAAACAATAATAATTCTTACGGGTAAATCACAAGGGAGCTTATCTAAATATAAGTAAAGGGTCTGTTTGTTTGTCTTTCTTACCTTCTTGATAGAACTCCTGCTGAAATAATTATTGTCAAAACATAGGAGAGAATCTGGGTAGATATTTTGTTATCATTGTGTTTATTTGTGCACTTTTGGAAGAAGTGTTAAGGAGTGATAACTTGGGCTGCGCAATTGTTGGAAAGAATCAGCCACCCACCCCCCTGGAACAGAAAGGACCACCCATAGCGGAGCGGGAGATGTTATGTGATGAGTTCCATACCGAGGGGGATATGGTCCCCAAAAAAAGGAGTGATAACTTTATGGTCATCCGCTTATTGGTAATCTATGAACGACGCTGTGGGCTATAATATTATTTAAGTTTTTCTTTCATTGAGTTTTTAATATGGTATAATATAGCTGATTCTTGTTGTTGTTATAATTTAATAAAAAAAGATTTAAGCGGAAATTGTAGTTAATTCATTGTGAGAAAGACGCTATGATGAATTTAAAAGCATATAGCCACCTGAAGTTAGTCTAAAGATGGCTTCAATATCCTGTATTTTTAACCGACTTCAAAAAAAAGGAGGAGTTTATCAATTCGGTTGTATTTTTTTTTTATCATCATCATTTTTTTCTTTATGTTTGGTACCACAGAACTCCGTCGTTTATGGACCGATTTGCAAATTTTTTTTCCCTTTATAGGATATGCTTCCAGATTGGTCCCATTTTTTTCAAAATCCAGTTCTGATGATGGGATCCATGAGGAATCGAGGAAACTCCTCAAAAATTATAGGCAACCCTTTGGTGATTTTGGTATTTTCATCAATAACTTAAGCATTTACAGTCAAAAAGTAACATTTGTTGAAGTGGAACTGATGAAGAAGACCAGAAATGGTCAACGGAACTTCATACTCAAATAGATATCACAATGAGCGATAGTTAAGCGACTATAACCATACAAATAAATGAATGATTCTGAATAGTTACGTTGAAAATGGTATTATCGAAGTGATTTGATGATGATGATGGAGCCGGAAGGTAGGCACTGGAATTCCGTAATTAATCAATGTAACCTAGCCGTGTTTGAACTTATTAGAATTGTCATAAGATGCACTTTGGCTATAAGGTACTATCGAACTGATCTGATGATGGAGCCGGAAGGTAGGCACAGGAACTCCGTAATTAATCAATGTATCCTAGCCGTGTTTGGGCTTATTAGAATTGTCGTGAGATGCTCTTTGGCTATAAGGTACTATCGAACTGATCTGATGATGGAGCCGGACACAGGAACTTTATAATAAAACAATGTAACCTAGCAGTATTTGGGTTAATTGGAAGTGTCATGAGAAATAGGCACTCTGTTTATAAGTGTATCGCAACTAAAAAGTGTGAAATAAAAACTTTTTACAAAAAAAAAACAGAGTTCACTAAAAAAAAAACCTTAAAAGGATCAAAATAACTTTAATTTCGGAAGTCGGTGTTAAATAAGATACAAACAATACCGAGAAACACCGACTTCCGAAATTAAAGTTATTTTGATCCTTTTAGTGTTTTTTTTTTTTAGTGAAGTCGGGTTTTTTTTTTGTAAAAAGTTTTTTCTAGATTTAATGTGTACTTTGCAATACCAGGAGAATTTCATCGCTTATTTTTAGTTGCGTCATTAGGTGTGTGTGCACATTGTTGTGAACACAAAACACACAAAAAATACGACACAGAAAGAAAAAAGCTCGCCATCCGGCCGTCCAGTAAGGACCGAGGCCGATTTGTCGACGGTGTGTAGTATTCCATACGTGGCTCAAAGAGATGTCAGCAAACCGTGGGGGCCCAGGAGGGCCGATGTTTGCTAGGGCCACTGAGAATTTCTGAAAGGGAAACCGTGGTCCTACAACGCAAAAGGCAATGGAAGGACACAGGTGTGGCTTTAGTCGGTAAAAGTCTGACACGCCTTTTCGCTCAACCCTCGAGCGGGAGATGTCATCGGATGATTTCCTACCTCAAATAAAAAGGTAGAGAGAACCAAATTAAAGTACTGCTTATTTCAACAGAAGAATAGAATAGAATAAACTTTATTGTACACCAAAAAAGTAACACAACTCATACATAAACTTAAATCTATGGGTACAATGGCGGTCTTATCGCTAACAGTGATATCTACCAGACAACCTTAGGATGGATCGTAAGAACTTAAAATAATACAGAGGGTAGTTTGCGGTGTACTGTTAACAAATTGATCAATCTCTATCAGAAGCTTCTTGTCTGCGAAAATTATCTACTTACTTCAAACCTGAACATTCAACATTGTTTGCCTATTTTTGGTGACCACCATTATATCATTTCTTCGATATTTTTTTTTATTTTACCTATACTTTTTTATACTCACACTGCTGAGAAAAGGCTTTTCCTAACTTCTTTCAGGTGTTCTTTACTTGAGCCACCTCGACCATCCCTCGTAGTAGGCACCTAGGTCATCACGCCTCTTCCCAGATCGACCTCGTCGGTGTCGTCCATTCTCATGCACCCACTTTGTGTAAATTTTAAGATTTCTTCCATATTTCAAACAATTATTCGCAACACACAAACAAGTAGTGCAGATGCAACGTCGAGGCGAAACTCCGCTGCCGCGACAAGTAGCGGCATGGCGAACAGAGTTCCGTAGGGATCTCATAGTGAAATGGCGACAGCAACTGTTAACCCAGTGCTGGGCACGCCACAATTATGGTGGTAAGTCCCCTCTTTGAGGCGTGGCTGAAAAGACCTCACGGCGTCCTCACCTTCTGCATGACGCAGGTCCTCACCGGACATGGTAAGTTCCGGAGGTTCCTGCACCGGATTCGTGCGGAAGAAACGCCCGAGTGTCACCATTGTAGGGACCGCCCAGAGGACACGGTGGAGCACACGGTGGAGGTGCGCCCCGCCTGGGTAGAGCACCGCCGTGTCCTCGTGGCGGCGATCGGCGGTGGCGATTTCTCGCACCGGGCTTGGTACAGGCCATGGTCGGAGGCAAGGAGGAGTGGCAGGCGCTCGCCTCCTTCTGCGAAGCAGTAATGCTAGCAAAGGAGGAGGCCGCACGTGCACGCGTGAGGCAATGACCCTCGCGCCCCAGCCGCCGGGATTCCGATCCCGATTTCCAGCCACCGTAGGGGCGGGCTTGCGGACGGCGAGCAATGGGTAACTTGCCGTCTAATTGTCCGGTAACTAGCGGTCGTTAGGATACTAAATATCATCCCGTAAAACTGAAGCCATCTCAAAAACTACGAAAACCAAGAAAAATACAGTCGAAAAACAAATGAACAACATTAATAAACCACACAAGCGGAACCAAGTACAGAATCATAGTATTTTCATGTTAATAATCTTTCCAGAACAAAGAGGCATTGTCCTACCGTGTAAGAAGTGCTGTAAATGAAAGAAACTCTTTGTTTTAGGGTCGTCCGTAAGCAGTTGGTTTTTTTCTCTAGGTTTTTTTTCAGTTGAAAAGAAACGAGATGAACGATGTTTCTGCTGCCCTAGTAGGCTTTATTGCTGGTAGTAATTGCAGTGCATTTTGTTTTGTTTTTACATAACGCTCATTCAATGACGGACGTAATTCCTGGAAAGTCTTTTCATGTCATAAGTACCCACTGCGGAAGGCGTTGGAAGGCCTCTTACAAGGTGGACCGATGACTTGGTGAGGGTCGCGGGTATCCGATGGATGCGAGACGCACAGGATCGGTCGTTATGGCGACACTTAGGGGAGGCCTATGTCCAGTAGTGGACGTCTTTCGGCTGAAGTGATGATGATGATGAAGTACTGGACCTATTTGGTGCAGGCGCGAGACACACAATGTTAGTTATTTTATTTCTTATTTTTTTTTATCTTATGTGTTTACATGTTGTTTCTGCATTGTGTGTATCTGTGTACGTGTGCCAAATAAATATTTTTCTTTCTTTCTTTTCTTTCTTTACCCGCTGCGGGTGTTGCATAATCATCATCAAGGATTACAAAACAGAATAGTACTTCCAATAATTTTTGATACATAGCGTCATTTAAGAATTGATAACTTTGCATTTAAATAAATGTTCAAAACTTAAAAAAATCTCCTGAAAATGGTCAAGATATAATTAGAATAATAACGTTTATGTACAGTCACGGGTCAAAAGTGCAGTTACACTCCATCAATGCTAAAGGGTTTAAAATGTCTTTGTAGAAGAGGGTCAATGGTTTATACCTGATTTGATTTGTAGCATAGAATGTATAGTATTGATTAAACTAGTTGTCTACTACAAATAAATTTTAGACACTTTAGCATTGGTAGAGTGCAACTGCACTTTTGACTCCCGACTGAACATTTTCACAATTTTTTTACAGTTGAATGATAGAATTATGTGACTTATTTTTTTTCCAAGGTGCTATCCTTCAAAAACATTACTTGATGCTTTTACATTAAGGAAAAAGATGGCCAGAGGTAAGTAGAGCGTCATTATTTACTAACTACTTTAAATCCTTACACGTGTTAATGGCGTCTCTTTCAACCGCTGACATATTCTGACAGAAATAAATTCTACAAACTATTTATATTCCAAAATCAAATACAAAATCGTGTACTGAGGCCCTACCACGCGACCTATTTAGCCATCTAAATTTAACTGTGAAAGGGATGGAGCTATATAGGGTGTGGAGCTCCATCTCTTTTTCTCACTCGCACGACTGACATGTTAACACCTCATGGTACTGAGAGTTATTAAGCACGTGTACCCTGTAAAATAAGAAAAACCACGTCCCCAACCTTGGAAAAAGGGTCTAACCAAAAGTATATTGACACATTACCAACAAACTCAACCAAAGCGAACATTAAATTCATTTCCATTCAAATACATTTAACAAATCCGCTCAAAACGATGAATTTCCCGCCAACAATCCATCTAATTTAGTATTTACGTTTAAAACAGGTAAACTCAAGTATTTGTCGTCCTCAGTATAATGTAATTAAATGTGTTATTTAAACAATTATGTAAATTCAAGCTAAGGAAAATGTTAAGGAAGGTTTACATTATCTAAAGGGCACCGTAAGTGCCGGATACGAAATGTAAAAGATGTCGGGATCTTGAAGGGCTTATTTTTTGAGATTTAATAAGAAATTCCCCTCGGCTTTCCCATGAAATTAATTTGTTACACTGTAAAGATCGTTGCTAACCACATTTAGGTACGTTAATCCTATAATAAAATGTAAGTGACTTGTAATTATCGTTGCAGTTTCATCTTAGACAAATGACGGTCATATATACTGTATTCTATAATAAATAATAATAATACATTCTATAAGTTGAAAGGGAATCGATTATCTTGGTATGGTCATGTGAAGGGGAGGGATGAAACGCATGTTACTAAAAGAGTTATGAGTTTACATGTGGATGGATGGAGAGGGAGAGGGAGACCAGAGGAAAGATTGATGGATTGTGTGAGAAGTGATATGAAAGAAAAGGGAGTTAGTGATAGCGTGACGAGTGACAGGACAGAATGAAAGAAAAAAACGTGTTGCGCCAACCCCAAATAAAACGGGACAATGGCAGGAAGATGATGATGATATTCTGTATTCTATAGGATACATTTTGGAGAATGTGCGCAGGAATTACATAACTTGATTACGCTTACATAACTTGATTCCGCCATCACCATTCTACCATCAGTGACTCGACGTACGGCGAGGGTCCACTCTCACATTGTTGACACCTCTATGGTCTGGATTAAGCGTTTTGCCTCGTCGTTTATATCGCTTACATCGAAGGATTGGGAAAATTTGCCTTCTGCGGTCTTCTCGTGCAATTATAATATTGGTGTCTTCTAGGATAGGATGAATAATAAACTAGTGCGCTTCACCATCAACGATTGCATCACTTACCAGCAAGTGGGTTCACCCGATTATGATCCTGTTTCGCTGTGATAACTAGTTTATATAATTTAAAAAAATGTACAGAGCCCTACCATTTTTAAAGTGGGAAATTATCAAATCGCTTTGCCCAGGATGTGTCAGATTTTTACTGACTAAAACACACCATGTTCCTTCATTTACTACCGCCCTAGCAGACATCGCCCTTACTAGGCCCCTTCAGTTATGCTGTCATCTCTAAGGCACGCTCGGAACACTGTGCGCCGTCGACTCGGGTTTGGTCCTTACCAGAAAGCCGGATGGTGAGCTACCCAATGCTCGTCGTTCGCAAGCCTACGATGACCAGATTAGAAATCGCCTTGCGAAGATGCGACTCTTGACGCCCCCGGCGTGTCCTGCCACTAAAGTGTGAGGATGTCTGTTCCTTCACAGTTCTGGCCTTTGCTCGCATTACTGCTTCACAGAAGAAGACGACCAAATCCCATTCCATCTCGTTCCAGACCATGGCCTTAATGCAAAATGCGAGAAATTGCTTCCACAAGGACACAGAGGTACTCCGCCCAAACGGGGTAGACTTCCACCGCAAGCTCCACCGTGTCCTCTGGGCAATCTGCTCAATGGTGACAGCCGAGCGTTTCTTCCGCTCCGGAATCTCCCGAACTCGGGAGGGGCGCGCTGGTATCCTTTTTTAGCTTTTTTTTTTTCAAAGAGAAACTGTGGCGGAGGAGATTGTGGCGTCCCTGAAGCTCTTCATAGCACTATCCGTCATTGGAATTATGATTATTTTAAGGCGTCATGGTCTTTCAGTGACCAGAACATTTAAAAAATTTTTAGTGACAGGCGAAACGAAATCACTAAAAAACTGTTTGTACAATAACGCTTTATCATCATAACAAACGTACCAGAATTTTCTCTGACGGTTACCAACAAAAAGAATATATTTTCTCACTTTTATTCACTTTCAACAAGCTTTGAATCTTTATTTTGCATAACTACAGACGATGATTGTATAAAACTTTGTAAATATGTACTTCCATACACAGCTCTTTGAGAGTAATACACTAATTATCATTTTAATGTATTCTCTTTGGCAGAATAATGAAAGAATGATTTATTGCTGCACTCTGAAATGTTAAATTAAAATCAAAAAGCTTACTCGCAATGACCAATTTATTGGATCCATTTGGTTCGTCTTAATAATACCTATCGGGACTAAAGAATTATTTCAAAACATATCGTGATTGTGGAAGGCATAGGTCACCTAAAAGAACATGGGTGGGTTTTATTTTGTTCTTCTGACGCTCCATTTCGCCCCACCCAGAGCAGGAGAAGTTATTAATTTATTTTCTACCCTCAAAAAGGGGAGGAGGAGGGCAAAAAGTAAACGTATAAACTAATAGCTTTTGCCCACAGCAGTAGGTGCATAAGATATAGCATATGTCACTCAGGAATAAAGCAGCTTTTTATCGGTGAAAAAATTTTAGCAATCAGACTTTCAGAGATTACCTCCTACAAACAAAAAAACATAAAAACAAAAAAAAAAACTTACCTCTTTGTTACATTAGTGTAGATATATAATATAACATGCCGCTTATATGGGGTATACAAAGGTAGGTAAGGGTTAGACAGAGGTACCTGTCAGGGTTACGGGAAATTGTTCGAAAGAGACATCACAGTCCTAGAATGCAAAAGGTAACTGAAGAAACACGGGTCGGTTTTTGTCAGTAAAAGTTTGACACTCTCTCTCGCTCCACCCATAAAAAGGTAAACGACGAGGCAGACGTATATACGAGTATACCCATACAAAACTATATATATAAATGTGAAATACCACTCATTGATTAATCACGAAATCTCAGAAACTGTAACACCTACAAACTTAAAATTTGGCAGGTAGGTTCCTTATAGGGTGTAGACATCCGCTAAGAACGGATTTTACGAAACACCACCCCTAAGGGGGTAAAACGGGGGTTGGAAGTTTGTATGGAGAAACCTACTTTTACGCGGGTGAAACCGCTGGCAGAAACTAGTATATTATATAACTAGATAATAACACCTACTCATGTTATCTTGGAATAAATATAGGTAGGTGTAGTAAAACAAGAAAAGTCCTAGAAATGCGACGAATCGGAAAATAGAATAGTCGATCTACTAAAGGGAACTACTTGCTATAAAAAACCTAATAACTGTTTGACTTGGAAACCTATCAGGACAAAAATTTATCTAGCAGACGAAAGACTGCTGATTGACAGTGAGTCTTTAGTTGTTATGAAATTGCAGTTTTTTAAAACGGGATGCTTTGAAGTGTTATATCTTTGGATTGACTTGGAATTATAAGTTTACATAAATTTTATATTAAAGATACGTTATTATTTTTTTGAAATAAGGTATATTGATGTCTTTGTGTTTTGTATTTTAAGTAATATCGCAGTACAGGGCGATACTTCGGGGAGGCCTATGTCCAACAGTGGTCGTCCTTCATCTGAAATGATGATGATGATAATGACACTAGTATCACGGTAATATAATAAAGGTGAAAGTTAGTGTGTGTATATTTGTTACTTCATCGCGGATTTCGATTAAACTTGGCACACGGGTAGACCATGATCAGATTTTTTTTCCATACTTGTGCTAAGAGACTTGCTTCACGCCAAATTTCAGGATTCTAGGTCAACAGAAAGTACCCTATGAATTTTGATATCCTTGAGAGTGTCGAAATATACGTTTTTTAATTTTTTTTTTCGCTTCCTCAGAAAATTGATTTTTTCACAGCTTCAAGGGATCGCAGACCGGAGTATATGGTTTTAATTACAACTCTATATCTCTACGCGTACCCGAGGATGAAGGGTCTTGACCGACAGACAGACAGATAAACGGAAATCAAAGTGATCCTATCGTTTTTTCCTTTTGAGGTTCGGAACCCTTAAAACCGAGTATAAAAAAAAAACTGATACTGTGACTATTATAATACTATCATTTGGACTGTAGATAAGCTGCCAGACATCATTCTTCATTTCAGCTGAAAGACCTCCACTGCTAGACATGGACAAAGACGCTTGGGGGAAGCGTCGCCACATCGAGCCATTCGGTGTTTTCTCTTCCAGCGAATTCCAGTGATCTTCACCAGGCGATCAGTTCACCCTATAGAAAGTTTTTTAACCAGCTAATTTATATGCAGGTCGAAAGATTATTCAAAACATTTTGAATATTCCACATCCTTTTTTATTCATCAACCTTTGCGATTTTCCCTTTTTTTTATTCTATAGGCTTAGATTAATTAGTTTTGTTGCTATTAAAAGTTGAAGAGCATTTTTTTTAATCGTTTCTGGACTAGTCGTTACACGACTACATAACTCCTGCGTAGTGAATGCGTTTAAAAACATTTAAACCTACATACACAAGAATGAAATACCGACAACATTTGTATCAGTTCCATTTACTTTAGCTTATGAGGGTCCGTCACTTCATCGACTGGTCCTGTGGGCCTCGCATACAGTCTGGCCACTAAACTACCAGAACTCAAAGTAATACCTAAAATTTAATAAAAAAACTTTTTGCAAAAAAAAAATACAACCGACTTCAAAGTAAAAAAAAAACACTGAAAAGTGCAAAATAACTTTAATTTCGGAAGTTGGTGTTTCTATAATAGTTATGTCTCTTCGTTATTTAACACCGACTTCCGAAATTAAAGTTATTTTGCACTTTTCAGTGTTTTTTTTTCCTTTGAAACCGGTTGTATTATTTTTTGTAAACAGTTTTTTTATTTTATACTTTTTAGTTATGGCACCACCACTAAAAAGTACCCCTCAGCCAAACTTAAATACCTTATAGCCAGAGTGCATCTCATGACAATTCTAATAATCGCAAACACGGTTAGATTACATTAATTTATTACAGAGTTCCGGTGCCTAACTTCAGGCTTCATCATCAGATCAATTCGATATATATTCCCCCTCTACTTTCAGTCAGTCATCGACTACACGTATAAACAAAGCAATTTTACTTGTTACAACGGTTTTGCTGTGATCCTATGAGAAGTTCTGCTCTATATCTTTGAAGTTCATGATCAGATCATAACAATATTTCTATGGGACCAACTCGGAAGCATAACCTTTCAATGAAAAAAAAATATTTTCAAAATCGGTCCACAATTGACCGAGAAATCGGTGAACATACATAAAAAAAAAATATATTTAACCGAACATAGAACCTCCTCCTTTTTGAAGTCAGTTAAAAATAAATAATAATTTCTTTTTTCTTTCCTTATTTTCTTCCGTAATGCAAAACTAAAGACAGCAGGAAAAAAATAAATGAGCTCCATGAATCAACACACTGTCTTGATCTTCCATTCGACTGGCTTAATAGCTGATTTTGTACCTTTCTTCTCATTTGCTTGTTTGATTTATTCGTGATATCACTCAATTTTACGATTTCCGAGGAACGTTTTTGCATTGAGATTAAGGTGGAAAAATGTGGATAGGAACGCTAACGCTAAGGGAAAAGTTAATGAAGGTATTTGATACGTATGGAGAGTAGAAATAATGACGCCATGTTTTTTTAGATCTTTATTCAAATTTACGTTAAATATGATATGTGCTGTTTTGGAAGGAGAGTTGTTTCTTATTCAGAAAAGAAAACAAGTGGTAGTAGATTTTTTTTCTTAATAAATCACCTCGAAAGTCGAGGTTGTTCTCTATTCGCTGAAAAATTGTGGGTTTGAAAGTTTGGTCCCAGCCAGATTATTCATTACTATTGCTCTTAAAACGGTGAGGGAAACATCGTAAGAAAACCGACATATTCTAGGACACAAAATTCAAAGACATATTGTGACGCCTATTATACAAAAATGCTCACTGGGTTTACGGCACTCCCTCTAATAGTGAGGGTTTTGTCCCAGCAGTGGGAATATTGTAAAATAAAAACTGGGCAAATGCGAGTTGGACTCGTGCACTGAGGGTTCCGTACAAACTTTGTGAATAGTTCAATTCCCGAATAGAGTCTCGAAGATTTTTTGGAATCGCAAAAAAAGTTATTTTTATTGGTGACGTAACAACAAATTTTCTGTTTTTAGATTTATTCCTATAACTATAATATTAGACCTTGCTTTATGCCAAATTTCAGGATGCTGGGTCAACGGGAAGTACCCTATGAATTTTGATTTCTATGTGAGTGTCGAAATGTACTTTTTTTGCAACATAAACGGCAGTATCTTTTTTTTTCGTTTACTTTTTTTCACAGCTCCACACGTTTCGGAGAAAAAGGTTCTTGACAGACAGACAGACGGACAACAAAGTGATCCTATAAGGGTTCCGTTTTTTTCCTTTTGAGATACGGCACCCTAAAAATGTGTTACTAAGCGCAAAACATAAGTATGACTGGCCTATTTTCTTGAAGAAGGAAGAAAATATGGGAAATATAGCACTGAAAACCGTAAGAAAACGATTATTTATTAAATTCAAACTATTCTTTGCTGTATATATTAAAGTTAGCTTTTAATCCTAACCAAAAACTAATTAATCCGCAGATTTGAAACTTTTTCTTTTTAACCGACTTCAAAAAGGAGGAGGTTATAATATGTTCGGTTGAATGTATGTTTTTTTTTTTTTATGTATGTTCACCGATTTCTCGGTCAATTTTGGACCGATTTTGAAATATTTTTTTTATTGGAAGGTTATACTTCCGAGTTTGTCCCATAGAAATATTGTCATGATCTGATCATGAACTTCGAAGATATGGAACAGAACTCCTCATAAGATCACAGCAGAACCGTCGTAACAAGTAAAATTGCTTTGTTTATACGTGTAGTTGTTGACTGACTGAAAGTAGAGGGGGAATATATCGAACTGATCTGATGATGAAGCTTGAAGTTAGGCACCGGAACTAAGTAATAAATTAATGTAATCTAACCGTGTTTGGGATTTTTAGAATCGTCATGAGATGCACTCTGGCTATAAGGTATTTAAGTTTGGCTGAGGGGTACTTTTTAGTGGTGGTACCATAACTAAAAAGTGTAAAATAAAAAACTTTTTACAAAAAAAAAAATACAACCGACTTCAATGTAAAAAAAAACACTGAAAAGTGCAAAATAACTTTAATTTCGGAAGTCGGTGTTTCTATAATAGTTTTGTCTCTTCGTTATTTAACACCGACTTCCGAAATTAAAGTTATTTTGCACTTTTCAGTGTTTTTTTTTACATTGAAGTCGGTTGTATTTTTTTTTTGTAAAAAGTTTTTTATTACGATTGACTTTGACAGTTAGTGTACATTTTGACAGAATGACGTGAGTAAGCTAATAGAAAATCAACGCACAGCGAAAACTACGGGGACCATGAAAGTTAAATTTTGCTCAAGGCTTTCTATTGTGACATAGGCGAGCATTGAGGAGGGATTCTAGGAAATTCAACCCTTTGGGGGGGGTCAAAAAGGGGAATTTTGTTTATATTCAAAATTTTATTCCATGGGTATATACTTGATACTTAGCATAAATAGTAACTTTTAAATAAATAATAAGGCATAAAAAAAAATAATATGCCGTAATTAATATGGCCGTAGGGGCCCAGCAGGGCCGCTAGCTAGGACCGCGGGGAATTTCTGAAAAGGAAACCCGTAGTCCTAGATCGCAAAGGGTAATTGAAAGACACAGGTGTGGTTTTAGTCAGTAAAAGTCTGACACGCCCTCCCGCTTCGCCTAGAGTGCGAGAAGTCATTAGATGACTTCCACCCTTAAAAAAAACTTAAAATAAATAATAAAGATTGCCATTATTTGTTTTTGTTAAAGTTTTTAAGAAAATATTCTCGCAAACGAAGTCACGGGCAGTGTTAGTATAAATATAACTACTCTGCCATAAGTGGTGAAATCAGACTATTACGAATTTAAAACAAAAACTTAATGTTAATTATATTTATATCATTTAATTACGTCCCACTACCAAAATGAGTTTATAAGGCTTTTTTTGTTTTAGGTGAGAAATCATCAAATTATTTTCCCGCTCTGGGTGGTGCAAGAGAGAGTGTCAGACTTTTACTGACTAAGACCCACCTGTATTTTTAGATTTCCGTACCTCAAAAGGAAAAAAACGTAACCCTTATAGGATCACTTTGTTGTCCGTCTGTCTGTCTGTCTCTCTGTCTGTCTCTCAAGACCTTTTATGTCGGGAACGCGTGAAGGTATCAAGTTGAATTTAAAACCATATATTTAAGTCTGCGTTCCCTTGAAGCTGTGAAAAAAATCAAACTTCTGAGTTAAAAAAAAAAAAAAGGATACAGCCGTTTATGTCGCAAAAAACGTGTATTTCGACAATCTCAAGGATATTAAAATTCATAGGGTACTTCCCGTTGACCTAGAATCCCGAAATTTGGCATGGCGCAAGGTCTCATAGCACAAGTATAGAGAAATATCTGAAAACTGTAAATTTGTAATAGTAACGTCACAAAAAAAAAAACATTTTAGCGATTCGGAAAAATCTTCGTAAATCAATTCGGGAATTGAACTATTTTCATCGGTAAGTTTGTACGGAACCCTCAGTTCGTGAGTCCAACTCGCACTTGCCCGGTTTTTTCAGTAGCCCTTTGCTTTCCAAAGTCATGGTGACTCTTTTAAATAATTCTGCAACCCAGTCTATACAGCATAGACTTACTGCGAACATGCATAATTTTTTCTTAAAAGATTTCATACACGTAGTAGAGAAAAGTCTAATAATGTCAACTTTGTTCTAACAACGTCATAATGTTGGACTGGCCTGTTGGTCTAGTGGTTAGTGGCCCTGACTGCTATGCCGGAGGTCGTGGGTTCGATTCCCACCCAGGACAAATGTTTGTGTGATGAGCACGATCATTTGTTCTGTGTCTGGGTGTAATTTGTCTATTTATGTATGTATTTAGAAATATATAAGTATGTTTATCAGTTGTCTAGTACCCATAACACAAGCTCTGCTTAGCTTGGGACTAGACGGCGTTGTGTGATAGTTGTGTTATATTATTATTATATTATATTATTATAATGTGATGATATACCTTGAAAGCATATTTTTCTACGAACCAACAACGTTTCCTTCGTTTATATTTGATATTCTAGTTGCTGAGTTCCTTTGCTTTAGTACCTACTTAACGAAATAAATAAAAATGTTTATTTTTGATTTACACAGGATAAGCAACAGAATAAATATTACCGAATTATCTCTTATTATATTATATTATGGCCTCCTACAAGGTGGACCGATGTCCTGGTAAGGATTGCGGGAATCCGATGGATGCGAGACGCATAGGACCGTTCATTGTGGCGATACTTGGGGGAGGTCTACTTCCAACAGTGGACGTCTTTCGGCTGGAATGATGATGATGATGAATTATATTTAACCATAATAATAGGTAACATGATAATAGCATAAAAAAGACCTGTGCGATGCCAAAAAAGGTCTATCTCAGCATTATATACTGGGATATTACAAAAAAAACGCATCGCTGGTATTCTGATATTGAGCTACACACTAACGAATCACAGATTAAAAAAAAATGTCAGTAATATTAAACATAAAAAGAGTGAATTTTATTTAGGTTTATACAAAAAAAATTGCATATAAAACAAATAAAAAATACCATACTTGAAATATTTACCCATAGATCAATGCTCCGATATCATTACTCAGCTTAGATATCAAAATAATTGGGTGGGCCATAATCGGGGTGGTAAGACCCCTCTTTGAGGAGTGGCTGGAGAGACATCACGCCCACCTTCCGCATGACATAGGTCCTCACCGGGCATGGTGGGTTCAGGAAGTAGAAACCTCCCGAACTCTTCTGCACCCGATTCAGACAGAAAAAATGCGGAGGTGTCACCATTGTATATAGTATACGGTGGAGGTAGTCTCGCTTGGGCGGAGGCTCACAGTTATGCTAGCGAAGGAGCCGGCCACATATGTGAGGAAACAGACAATATCTTTACGCATCAGCCACCGAGGCCCTGATTGTGACTACCAGCCATCGTAAGCGTGGGCTTGCAAATAACGAGCAATGGGTAGCTCGCTGTCCGGCCTTCCGGTAGCCGTCAGGACTAATCCCGTGTCATTGACGGTGCGTAGTGTTCCATGCGCGCCTCAAAGAGATGTCAACAAAACCGTAGGGGCCCAGCAGGACCGAAACCTATTAGAACCATTGTCGACTTCTGAAAAGGTTACCCGATGTCCTGGGACACAAAGGGCAACTGGAGGAACATATGTATGATTTTAGTCAGTAAAATCTAACCCGTCCTCTCGCTTCACCCTAGAGCAGAAGAAGTCATTAGATGATTTCCCACATTAAAAAAAAAAGATTTTTTACGAATCGCAAAACCGAAAACTAGAATCGAAAAACTGTAAATTTGTAGTTACAAAAAAAGTTTTTTTTGTAACTACAAATTTACAGTTTTCAGATTTTTTGTGCTATGAGACCTTGCTTCATGCCGAATTTCAGGATTCTAGGGCAACGGGAAGTACCCTATGAATTTTGATTCCTTTGAGAGTGTCGAAAAATACGTTTTTTACGACATGAACGGCCGTATCTTTTTTATTCATTAACTTAGAAGTTTGATTATTTCACAGTTTCAAGGGACCGCAGACATGAGTACATGGTTTTAATTTCAACTCGATACCTCTACACGTTCTCGAGATAAAGGTTGACAGATAGACAGACAGACAGACAGACGGACCACAAAGTGATCTTATAAAGGTTTCGTTTTTTTCCTTTTGAGGTGAGGAACCCTAAAAAAAGATCAAAATAACAGCAGCTCTTTTAATTAAGACTTTCTCTTGTTGACTTAAAATCGTGTCCTCTCACTCAAAACTATCCTTAAGAATAATCACGAAAACTTATCAACTAAGTTGCTTTTGAGAAATCGCAATAACACCTCCAAATTGACCCATACATCGAGGGCTAGTCCTCCGATGCATTGAACTTACATCACTCTATTTTCGCTTCTAATTAGTAAAGTTTTTAATGTCCTCGCCTTTTTTATTGTCCATGCCGGCTGCCCATTGTTCACGACGAAGTAAATTTTACAATTCCCCCCATCCCGACAATTATAAAAGTTTTAATTGCTCATACTTTTCTAATTACAAAAAATACAGTCTCATGAGCGAAGGGAATAAAAAATATAAAGGGAGAAAACTTGACAAAAAAAAAAACTCGACGTTATTTTTACGTTCGAATGGGTGGAAACTTTAATAATTTATTGAGCAATAAAATCTTGAATTAATGGAAAGTTACATTAAAATGGAGTTTGCGTTTTTCATTTCAAATGCATGCATGCATTGAACATAATATGAGGATTAAAACTAAGTTAACGATAGTGTACGGTGGAACGGGAAATAATATTGAAACAATAACCCGTTTGTAATTTCATTTTTATTTCAATGAGTAATGCTTCCGTATCGTTAAATCCTAGAGCTTTCGATATGAGTAAGTCGTTTTTATTGTGCATTATTATAGTGCAGTCTTAATTAAAGTAGGGTGGATTTAAATAAAACTTGACACATTAATTAACCCCTAGTTTTTAACCGGCTGCGTTAGAAGGAGGATTATGTTTTTAAATAAGAATTAGATGATGAGAATTTCTTCCATTATAAACTGGATTTTAGCGAGTTTTTTAATTCAGATTCCAAATTCTAAAACCGGTGGATAATTATCTAAGTTTTATAATGAGAAATGCTGTAATGCAAACCAGTACAAGTAAATACTTTGACTCACAAATCTTTATTTTACACATTTAATTATTTCTCAAACAACTATCAAAATCATATTTAATTACAAGAAAACCTAATCAAAATTATAATAATGAACTTTCATTTTAAAAACTACTAATTAGCCTCTTTATATTTCCATTTAAGTGAGTAGTATTGTGTTTTATTCCATTGACATTTAATTAAGAAATTATTATTGCGGTCATGCAATGGCAATATAGAATAAAAATATTATGCTAATTAGCGTAAATGAAATTCTGTTCAGTAAAATATCAAAGTTATCTGATTTTTAATAAAAGTGATTTTATAATTCAAAATAAAAAATAAATTTCTAGAAAATTTGGTTTAACATAATGAGTTACTACGAAATAATAATGTCATTTGAACTTATTATTCCAATTAATTACATTTAATTAAGATAAAGTATTTAATGAATAATTTTTTTTTTATGTAATTATCGTTTCTACTTGAAGTTAAAATTAAAATTAACTATACCAATTGATTGTGATTGGTGCCCTGACACAGCGACACGAGGTCACGGGAGACCACGAAGGAGATGGCGGGACAACCAGGATATCTTCCTTAAGAATTGGAAAGAGAAAGCGATAGTGATCGTTAGGAAGAATGGAGGGAAGCCTTTACCCAGCTGTGGGGTAATACGGGCTAGCTATAATAATAATAATAAGCATAAGCATAGCATAAGCATAATTAGCCTTTCAATGTTCCCACTGCTGGGACTCAGGCCTCCTTTCTAGTAGAGGGAATGGGCTGTATTCCACCACGCGGGCCTAATGCGGGTTGGTTGGTGGATGTCACATGTCTTCGAATTTTTGGTTCTAGGACATGCCGGTTTCCTCACGATTTTTTCCTTCCCGGTTTTGAGAGCAGTGGTGATGAAATAAATTACACAAAGTAATGCGCCTGGCTGGGTTTGAACCCGCGATCTACAACTCGTAAGTCGGCCGTTACCACTCGGCCATCACTGCACTGTTTGATAATAATAATATATTACACTTATATTATAAAAGCGAAAGTTTTTGAGTGTGTACGTGTGTGTTTGTCGGTACAGCCGTGAGCTACACAATTGTATTTTTGTTTTTTTTTTGTTTCATGTTTACCTAACTATTATGTGTGCCTTTTGTTATGCCAAAAAAATCATTATCTTTCTTTCTTTCCTTCTCGAGTGGCTTAACGGATTTGGATGAAATTTGGCATACGGGTAGGCCATTTCCTAGAATAGCCCAAAAAATACTTTTTATTCCATTAGTATGTTTCCTTGGGACAATTTTCTACTGTTGCACGAACGCAGCTACTGGCAGCAGCTAATCTAACATAATTTCACTTAAAAATTACTCTGTATTAAATATATTGCACTAATGAATGTCATATTGTAGTATTTATCACTTTCTTCTACCACCTTTACACAGAAAATTATTTAACTTCATCCTTTTATTGTAGGTACCTACGTTGGAGTTAGAAAGGAACTCTGTTCTTTGGCAAAAAAACCTTGTTGGTAAGGCGTCGAACAGATACAGCGTTTTCACGGAGCGTTCATTTATGACCAGCGATTTTAAGAACTTGTTCCGACGTAAAATACTTCAAGGATAAAATTTTCCCATTTAAATGCCTTGTTTCAGAAAATGGGTTACCTGTGAGAAAAAAATTACACAAAATATCTACATTCAGCTGTTTCAGCGTTGGGCACGCCACAATTATGGCGGTGAGTCCCTTCTTTTAGGAGTGGCTGGAAAAACAACACGTCGTTCTTACCTTCCGCATGACGCAGGTTCTAACCGGACATGGTAAGTTCGGAAGGTTCTTGCACCGGATTCTGCCGGAGTGGCAGGCAGTAGGTAACCTCCTTCTGCGAAGCAGTAATGTTAGCAAAGGAGGCGGCCACACGTGCGAGGGAACGGCCCTCACGCCCCTGTCGCCGGGATCCAGATCCCGATTTCTATCCACCGTAGGCGCAGGCTTGCGGACGGCGAGCAATGGGTAGCACGCCGGCGATCGTCCGATAACCGTCCGGACCGAGCCCAAGTCGTCGATGAACGTAGTGTTCCACGCGTGCCTCAAGGAGATCTGACACGCCCTCGCGCACTGCCCAAGTGTGGGAGATGTCATGCGATGATTTCCCACCTAATAATAAAAAAAAGCTGTTTCAGCGTAAAGGAGTAACAAACATATACACATACATTATTACCGATTCGTTCGATTATTTAACGGTCCACTATAAGGTGCTATCCATATATTTCAGAGTCAGCATCCCCTCAGGATTAAGTTAAAAATTGTATTCATTTGTTTTAGGTTTCTTTATTATGTGGGAAACCATCTAATGACTTCTCTCACTCTACAGAGGGCGTGTCCGACTTTTATTAACTAAAACAGCGTCTATGTCCCTTCCTTCCTTCTTTATGATCACGAGTACCCTTTTCATACTTTTCCCCATATGATGCCCTAGCAGGTATTGTCCTTGTTGCACCCCTACGGTTTGTTCGGTCCTTATAGGACGACCGGCGAACTACCCATTGCTTGTTGTCCGCAAGCCGTGGCCAGAGATCACTCTGCGATACCCGGCGTCCGATTTTTTGTAGGTATGGGCTATTCACATAGTTCTGTGTCAGGTGCTTTCGAGCTTTCAGTGTCTCAGAGCATGCTCTGACGAACACTAAACACTGTCGGAAATCAGGGCATCAAGTCTGCTATTACAATAGTGTCAGAATGGTCTATCATTGATTTCATTTACCTCGTACGTATTGTCAAATGAATGTCTGACGTATGCGGTATTCTGCTAAAATTTTGACAGTACCTTTGATCAATGACCTACCATTAGAACGTCATTGTG
This sequence comes from Mythimna impura, assembly GCA_905147345.3. Classification (NCBI taxonomy): domain Eukaryota; kingdom Metazoa; phylum Arthropoda; class Insecta; order Lepidoptera; family Noctuidae; genus Mythimna; species Mythimna impura. Next base: position 10,269,622 of record LR990357.1, on the reverse strand, counting down.
CAGTCATTGCTTTTAATAAGCTCAATATTGTCATTCTACCACAACTTACTCTATTGCGAGACTATTGACGGATCAATGACAGATCATTATGAATTAGCAGATTACGAATTTTTAGCAAAATGACATTGGGATCGTGTTGGAATGACGAATTTATAAAAAGAGCAGACTTGGGCCCCTGCCCACCTAGCAAAGTTAGAACTGTTTCGTTTCTATTCTCTTTTCGTCGACCGCTTCGAGTCGGTCACGCCTCCGATTCCTTTGTTCTGACTTCATCTCAGCGGTCAGTCACGTGGTCATAAACAAACTCATATTTTTTTACTACAAATATTTTATTTTGAAGTCAAATGTTCAATAAAATACTAAAATACTACCAGTTTTTTAATAGGTCTTCAACCAAAAAAAAAAAAAAACAAAAATAGTAACGAATCCCACGTTCAAACAACCAAATGTGTCCCCACCCTAAGTTAAACTGAAAGAAATCTGAAAGGGTTAGTGAAGTTCTTTGAGACGTTTTGTCGACGTGCGCTGCTGACGCGTTTTTCATTCTTAGTGACAAAGTCACGACCTCTAAGGAGTTGTGGACGTACTTATGTCGAGTGGGATTGCTGGGACTAGAGATAAGGTTTGCTGTATAAGTTGACGAATTATATTTTTTTGAATGGATTTCATTGAAATTAATTTGTTTGACCGTCTTTGGTAGGTAGGTAGTTATTATTTAGTATGTATTAGTGACATGCTCCAGTTTCTAGAAATCTTATTTTTTTTTTTATTCGACCCCATACTAGGAATTACGCCTGTATCGTGCGTGTACTTACAGACATACTAACATATAATGATACCGAGGAGCTTCTAACTACAATACATTGAAATGAGATAGGCTCACACATACAATACGCTTAAAAACTAACACACACAAACTCACTCTCACACTACACATATTTAACTAAGTAATTTGTTCACCAACTGCACGTACCAATGTTTTTTTTTTATTTTGTAACCGTAATACGACCCAATATAATTGGAAACTCTTTCCAGATACAGACATCATTTCTGCCTCGTTTAGGAAAAGGAGTCCTGGGAACCCACTTTATACTGAGTGTACTGTTTTTCTCTAGTGTTTAAGACTACTCTGTATGCCTTGTACAAACTCCTTATTGAATAAATTAATATAAAAAATTATTATTTAAACTCACATACACAAGACACCCAGACTAGGAACAACTATCTGGTCAAACAAATATTTGCTCCGTACAGGAATCGAACCTGTGATACGCAGCGCATCAGTCAATTTCTCAACCACTGCGCCAATCATGCTGTCAAATTATCAGCTTATGTACTATGATATGCGTGCATTCAAACCTTTCTATTAATCATTCTGTCTATTAGTGCAAACAGCATGAAAACCCATTCAGTAGTTTTCTTTCAGTTTATCGCTTTCATACAGATAGACTGGCCTGTTGGTCTAGTGGTTAGTGGCCTTGACTGCTATGGCGGAGGTCGTGGGTTCGATTCCCATCCAGGACAAATGTTTGTGTGATGAGCACGATCATTTGTTCTGTGTCTGGGTGTATATGTATGTATTTAGAAATATACAAGTATGTTTATCAGTTGTCTAGTACCCATAACATAAGTTCTGCTTAGCTTGGGACAAGACTACGTTATATTGTGATAGTTTTGAAAAAAAAACCGTATCTGTACGGTGTGGTGGGGAATTCAGTTCTATAATATGTAAGGAAGGATGGAGAGAAAATCCGTATGAAAAAGTTAGTTTATTTTAATCTAGATTTGTTATGGAAGTAACAGAGGCTAACAAGAAACACATTTGTATGGAAATGTTATTACAATATGCATAGCGCCTATTAAAAAGTGCTGATTGGTTTGCAATTAGTACAAATCAGTTAATTGATATCTAAAGAGATATCGGCCTGAATATTTATCGCAGTAAGTATTGTAGGGATTGGATATAATAAAAAAAGGTTTATTTGCAGATTTGTATAGGATTTATACCTACTTTAAATTGAAAGGTGAATCCACGCGTGGTAACTTTAAACGAAATGTAAGTATTTAGAGTTCCGTAGTTATTGTTTTCCGTAGTAATTATTAATTTTCAATAAAATGGAATGTCTTAATAATGCTTCCACAATATATAGGCACTAAAAAAAAAACTGGGTAAGTGTGAGTCGTACTCGCGTACTGAGGGTTCCGTACAAACTTACCCATGAAAACGGTTCAATTCCCAAATTGAGTTACGAAAATTTTTCCGAATCGCAAAAAAAGTTTTTTTTGTGACGTAACCACAAATTGACGGTTTCCAGATTTTTTCCTATACTTGTGTTATGAGACCTTGCTTCATGCCAAATTTCAGGATTCTAGGTCAACGGAAAGTACCCTATGAATTTTGATTCCTTTGAGAGTGTTGAAATGTACGTTTTTTGCGACATAAACGGCCGTATCTTTTTTTTTTTCGTTAACTTAGAAGTTTGATTTTTTCACAGCTTCAAGGGACCGCAGACTTGAGTATACTGTTTTAATTTCAACTCGAAACCTCCATGCGTTTTTGATATAAAGGGTCTTGACAGACAGACAGACAGACATACAGACAGACGGACGGACAACAAAGTGATCCTATAAGGGTTCCGTTTTTTTTCTTTTTGAGTTACGGAACCCTAAAAAAAACTTGCAACAATAAGCACACATTACAAAAGAACTAAATACGTCCCATAAAAATGTTTACTACAACCAATAGAAAACGAAACCGATCCGGAAATAAAATATAGTATAATAAGAAGAAAAATCTCAAATAGAAACTCTACTGAACATTGAATCTACTGAATCTCAATACGATTTGATTCCCTTTGCTGTACATATGTGCGGGTACATAGATTTGTGAAGAAATTAGAATTGGTACGTGACCAAGTACTTGATATTCAGAAGCAGCGTCCACAAAAGGCTAGATGCGTTTGCGTTCAGAATTTAGACCACGTACCAAGAGAGAATGCCCGGGGGAGTCCATTTCCACAAATATTGGCCTGCACTGCTCTAGACGTTGTAATATCTATATCAGTGGTTCTCAAACGTTTCTGACCTGGGACTGCTTTGGATTTTTTGTTGTTAGCAAAGAGCAAAACTTCAGAAGAAAATTGAACTATTTTTATACATATAATATAAAAAACACTACTTTCCTATATTATAAAATAAAGTCCACATCTGGCAGTCTGTTATTGCCGTAGGCATTTTCTACCAATCGATTCTAAGGTCTGTGCAATAAACTCAAAAACAACTGAATGGATTTTTATACGGTTTTCATCAATAGAAAGAGTAATTTATGAAAAAGGTTTATTATGTGTATAATACACACATGTTACAGAAGACAAAAGCTAAGAAATCAAAGATTTATGCAGTCGTGAGTGTGTGTTGTGTGTGTGCAGTGTTTAGATTTGACCCACCCCAGTTTCAACTGGGGTGGGCCAAATCTAAAACAATGTGCATTAACAAAGTAAACACAATATTAAAATTTATTATTTGTTGGGGTTTCATTGGAACTTTAATGAAACTCCCATAACGAGATATGGTAATATATTTGGATTTACCCAGGTTTTTCAATTTTTAGTGGAGCACGAGATGAAAGAAAGAAAATCAGTTTATATGCGCGAAATGACGCTAACTTAAAACTAGCTAACAAACATAATCAATTGATAGGGAAGATATGCGTCACATCCACGCAAAACGGCTGCAGAGCAACTCATTTTTATAATCTGTGGCAATTTGCATAGACTATAGACGCTATACGTGATTGGATGCGACCACGATGCTGTTCACAGAGTACTTTGACAAAAGGATATGATTGGAAGGATGTCAAAATTTTGTCATCTTTGCAACTATCTCGCGCTCCGCTTATAAAATTGTAAAAAATCAGTATAACCAAAATATATTACCATACCTTGATACGTGAGTTTCATTAAAGTTCCATTGTAGGCCCAACATTATTAAACTTGAAATCAGTTTGCATCAATGTTGCTTGTCAGTTAGTAAATTTGAAATTTAGACATTTTGCGGATCGTATTTTAGCTCTTGCGAACCACTACTGGTCTGCCAGAAGTTGGGAACCCCTGACTTATGTAGATGTATAGTAGTATAAATTGGTTTGGAATCTGCGAACGTCATATTTAACTGTGGACGTTGATTAGATCGTTTGGACAAGGTAGTGTAGCATGAATGGGAATGTGGATGTATTTATTTGTGAGTTGAACTTTGTGATTGCTTGTTGTAGAAAAAGATTGCAAACGGTTAAAGAACCCAAAAATAACTCCAAATGATTTTTAAAAATCATTTGACTCGGTTTCATTCACTCAATATTTATAAGATTAAAAAAAAACCTTGGCGAAATTTGGGGGAGGCCTATGTCTTTCGGCTGAAATGATGATGATGATGATGAAAAAAAAAACAACATTGCCTCAAGCTAGGGCAACTCCTGTAACGTAGGTAGGTTCACAAGACATCCAGACTCGGAGTAACTATCCGTCGGCCATATAAAAAAAAACCGGGCAAGTGCGAGTCGGACTCGCGCACTGAGGGTTCTGTACAAACTTACCTATGAAAACAGTTCCATTCCCGAATTGAGTTACGAATATTTTTCCGGATCGCAAAAAAAGTTTTTTTTTTGTGACGTAATTACAAATTTACAGTTTTCAGATTTTTCGCTATACTTGTGCTATATGATCTTGCTTCATGTCAAATTTCAGGATTCTAGATAACCGGAAAGTACCCTATGAATTTTGATTTCCTTGAGAATGTCGAAATAGACGTTTTTTGCGACATAAACGGCCTTATCTTTTTCGTTTTTTTTTTCGTTAACTCACAAGTTTAATTTTTACAGCTTTAAGGGACCGAAGATTTGAGTATATGGTTTTAATTTCAACTCGATACCTACACGCGTTCCCGAGATAAAGGGTCTTGACAGACAGACAGACGGACAGACGGACGGACAACAAAGTGATCCTATAAGGGTTCCGTTTTTTCTTTTTGAGGTACGGAAGCCTAAAAAATCGTTAAATAAATAATTATTTATTCCGAGCGGAAATTCAACCCACAACACACGGCGCTGCAGTCAATCGCTTAGCCACTGCAGTCAATCGCTTAGCCACTGCTTTCCTTGGATGGAATGTTTTTTAAAGAAGTAGATTAGTCTGTGGTGTTAATAAATAGATATGTCCTGCTGGTTTGACACACCAAATTACCAGATTTTATCTGACTACTAATCCAAAGCTAAGTCTAACAGTAATCAAAGTAATTATAATTATTTTCAGCAATCGAGGCTCATATTCATAACATCTTCCTACAGGAATCCCTACTTATAATTTCTAAATAAAGACTTGTTTCTATCAGTTTCAAGAGCAGTCAAAGCATACTCATGCATAACCAAGCATACATAATGCATACTCTCATAAACAGACGCGAGCAACCAAACTCACACATCACATACACAACACACACACGCACAGGCACATCATAACACATGCACAATCACACCATAATACATGCACAACACACACACACACTCACGCATAGACACATAATATACATTGATTACATTGCATCCACCAATGAATTGTAACGAACTCACTCGCCGCGGGAGGAAGACCTGGAGTCCTGAAATACAGGGCTACCCTAGTTTAGGCTCCAGTCCACTCCATTTATTATACTGTCTGTACTGTGTTACATCAATGTGGAAAAATAAATGTTTTTTTTAATTATCTTATTTTCGAAATGTTAAGACTAATTTAGGTGTCTTCAAGGATAGAGTGAATAGGCTCTTAATAAACTAGTGCACACCACCACCAACGATTGCATCATCATCAGATGGGATCGCTGTCAAGCACTAGTTTATATTATAAAAAATATAAGGGCAGTTAGGCCTCTCGCTTTATCAAAATTTTACATACAAACGAATTTCCCCCTTTTCACCCCCTTAAAAGTTGAATTTTAAAACAACCCCTCCTCATCGCATCGCTCGCCTACGTCATAAAACGAAGCCTTGTACAAATTTTCACGTTCCTAGACCCAGTTGTTCTTCCACACAAACTTTGGACCTCCGTTTCATCCCCTTAGGGAGTGAATTTTGGGAAATCCCGTCTAAATGCTCGCCTACGTCATCAAAGAAAACCTTATGCGAAATTTCACACTCCTAGTCCCAGAAGTTTTTGCTGTGCGTTAATATATCAGTCAGTCAGTTTCACCTTTTATTTTATATATATATATAGAAGATTTATCCTACCCTATTAACTTCTAAAACAAACTGACACAGCAGTAAAACACGAAAAAAAGACTCCAGTTTCCAAACAATAAAATTAATTTAATTTTCATTTCATTACCGGCTGTGCTCCATTTAATAAAATTTACGTATATTAGTCGCTTGGAAAGCGTTCTAGGTTCATGTCTCAACGCCACTGAGGAGAGGGATAGCGAATAAAAGAGAACAATAATAATTTTAATCAAAAACAATGAGATTGCGCTCGACGCAAATTGGTCTTCTTTTGCCATTAACATGATGATGGAGCGCTGTGATGCTTGGCCGAGGGAGGTGTTAGTAGGATGTTATTACACCGTAGCGTAAAGATTTGCTTTGACTTTTAGATTGCCAGCATATTCGCAAGAAACTTCTACGGCCTTTTTTTTACGTGAGATATCATCTAATGACATCTCCCGCCGTCTTTATTCTGTAATAGTTACTGAAAGGTAGAGTGAGAGCGACTGTTCCTTAATTTGCTCTTGCAATTGTCGCAGTAATGCTTTCAAATTATCCCACAACCATCAAGTTGCAGCCAGAAACTTAAAAAAAAAAACAGTTCATGATATAATAAAATATTATTTTATCTTGAACTACTTTTGACATGTGAACTCGCATTTTATTTTTTATGCATATATATCTTACACAGTCTAAACAATTGTTCAACAACTGTTTATGAAAAATTCCGATGGCTGATTTAAGAATCAGTCAAGTTCTCACCAGTTCAGTCATTTTTATGAATATTGTAATAAGACTATTTACTACTGTAGGTACCTCCATACATACTAACTAGGTAGTCATTATACTTATATATCCAAGTTTTCGTTCGAGATTTTTGCTTATCGGTTCTAATTTGTGTTGCTATATTACTTTTTCACTTCCGTATCCGTTTCTGATTCCGCAAACTCTTAACAGAAGAATACAACGAGGAACGTGGAGGTGGGGGTCCGTAGATGATTGGATATGACGAAAAAGCAGTGGAGGCGAGGATTTTTTTTTGTTCATTCTGAGCATCACCGCGCCTCGTGACATTTAGCGTAAGCGCGTAAATCTTCTGTTGCTTTTTTCTTATGTTTGTTGTTTGTTTTATTCTTTTTTTGCCAATATAATAATGTTCACCAATACTTATCAGCCCCCCCCCCCTCCAGCAGTGTAGCCAGTGAGCAATTATTTGGTGGAGCTGCTTTAATATATGAAGAATACCGGAACAGACTCAAAGGTGTAAAAACGGCCAAATTACTTTTTATTAAATATAATTTACATCTGTTTAATTTCGAGCACTGTAGTAAGTAAACTATAAAACACAAATTTGATTAAACAAATCTTATTAAATTAAGATTGTATTTTTTCTTCATAGTATTAACACTTCCACTTCCGCAAAAAATTACCTTTGACATCTGTTTCCGTTTCTGCTACCGTTAAGACACTTCCGTTGCATCACTAGTTCTAATCATCATCATTTCAGCCGAAAGACGTCCATTGTTGAACATAAGCGTCCCCCAAGTGTTACCAACCGGTCTTGTGCGTTTCGCATCCTTCGGGTTCCCGCGACCTTCACCAGCTCACTGGTCTACCTTGTGGGAGGCCTTCCAACGCTGCGTCTTCCGGTACGTGGTTGACACTCTAGAACCTTTCGTTCCCGTCGACCATTGGTTCTAATACTGAGATAGATTTTCCATCAGCTGCTCGCAACACGAATTTGGCTGTTCATTCTCATTGATAAAAATAAACAATAGAACATTGAAATTAATCTTCTCTTCATCACGTACTTTGAAAAAAACATTTTTAAAGTTAAGAAGGATACTTTAATTATTACATTTTTGATTTTATACAAAGTTGACCCATTTAAAATTAATCGAAAGAAACTGTCTTAAAAAGTTTAATGTCCCCAGTAAAAAGTTTTTACTGCGGTTAAACTGTTACTTTATTACATTACGGTGTCAGAGGCGGCCATTACGGGAAACGTAGTAAATCAGGGTTTAACATAATTCCGTTTTTATTCGACCTGACATAAAATCGTAAACTTGTTTAGAAGTGGGTGTTCCTTAGTTATTTCACTCTTAAAACACGGTACATCATTAACGTTTCTTGACGAAAAATGAAAATGAATTTATTATTTTTTGTTATGAAGTCGAGAATATTTCTTTGAGGATTTTTGTCAAGCTGTCGTTCTATTCTTTTGTCTTTTTATAAAAAGCAAGGAACTTCTACGTCATCAAATACAAATTCGTTTTATGTTATATATAAAATATATTTTAGTAAATACATTGTTACTTACTGAACGCCTGAAGGAGGTCGACGCCGCCGTTGAGGTAAACTGCGGCAAAGGTGGTGTGACGATCAGATCATGTACGCGGGGCAAACTTGGGCAGAAATCGCCCTAGACAGAGAGGTTGGGAAAGAGAAAGGGGAGGCTTTTTCCCTGCAGTAGGACACAGAATTTTTTTATAATTACAGCTAGCCCGTATTGTTCCACTTCTTGGTAAAGGTGTCCCTCCATTTTTTCCACGATCACGTTTCCTCACTTTCTGTTTCTAATTCTTAAGGAAGACATCCATCTCATTCCGCCATCTTCTTCGTGGTCTGTCGCGGCCCTGCATCGCTGGACACAGAATAGGCAGAATAATAATAAAAAATATGTTCATCGATTTACGATAGATTTCTTATAGGTTAAGCAGTTAAAAAACTATTTGAAGAAATCCTTCTGTATTTACTCTCGTTTTAAAAATCCAATCCATTTTCATAGAAAGAATAAACTGTTAAAATCCGATCTTTATTAAACAAACACGATAAAAAATCGAATATTCCATTTACAAATCGATTTAAAATTCTAATCCCATACATTTTTTACAAACTCTTTCGCTATTTGCATAGAAAAATAGTTTTGTGAACGTTAAATCTAAAACAAAAGGTGTAGAACGAAAAAAAGGTAAGAAAAAAGGAAAAACGGCACGTCACTGACTGTCGACCTTTCAAGAGGCGTCTAGCACTTGAAGGCACTTTGAAGTATGCTACAGGCGTTGAAAAAGATGTGAGATTTGTATGGATCATGAGAAATGCGTACTCACGTTTCTGTAAGACGCTGTTCTTTATAAAACGATGCTGAGATGTTTCTAAATGCCGACAGATTTTTTTTATTGGTTTCTTTTGTTTGTTCATTGTAAGTAGATGTTAAATCGAAAAAAAACAGAAAGTCTATTTGCTAGTTACTGACAACGGCATCGCTAGTCTGAAAATAGAAAATTATTCCCGTTATTAACAGATCAAATATATCTACCTAACATAATCTTTCTTGAAGAAACTTACAGAATTATATCTCCATTAAATGAAAAACGCGCATTTTTTTCAAAAGTAACGTTATTCTGATTCTGACGTTGACATTTAATAATAATAATAATTGTTTATTTCTCACCACAAAAAATGTTTACAATATAAAGAAGCTTAATTTAAAAGTACTCGATACAAAGCAAAATTTTTATATTGTACTGCATTATATAATGTGGTGGCTGTGATATGCCTCAAACAGTTTTGACCCTATCCTCTGAACTAAGTGTTAACCTGTATCTCAGGGGATAGTGTTCAGCCATCAGTTTGCATGATATTTACCGAGTGCCACTATTATATAGATGAGTCGGTATTGCGAGTGAGAGTGATGTGTAATTGCAAAGATGTGGGAGAAAGAATGTAGGAACGTATGTATATGTATGTGTGTGGAGAGTGTGTGAGTGGGTATGATATTGGGGTTATTTGTTAATTTGACGTATGAAAGAGTGGGATTGTCAATAAAATAAATCTGTAACTAATCAAGAATATATTTTGGTAAAGATAGTCTGGGAAGTTGCCATTTAAAAAATATTCGAGCATTTATGCTCGAATATTTTTACTCGGCTGTCGGGGTGGGAAAATAGTTCCCTATTCCCAATTAAGGGTTAAAAGTAGCATAGGTGCTATTCTAGGACATGTCGATGAAGAAGTAACAAACATACATAAAAAAATACAAACTTTCACCTCTTTATTATTAGTGTTGTAGAATATTTAGAATTACTCATTGCTCGTCGTACTTCTACTGAGTATCACTGTATTGGGTTGAATTTTAGGTTCCGACTAAGTGAGTTTCGCGGACTTAGAATTTATGCTATTTTTCGTAGTAACTGCCCCCCTAGCCAAGTTGCAAACGATAAACGTGAACGCTTAGTAATCTCCAATAGATTTTCAACTTTATACCTAAGAGCATAAAGTTGAAAATCTATTAAAGACTACTGAGCGTTAGCGACCGGAACGAACGAAAACACTATGTAATCTTCAATAGATTTTCAACTTTATATCCAATAACATAAAGTTTAAAATCTATTAAAGACTACTGAGAGTTTACGTTTATCGTTTATGACTTGGCTAGGGGGGCTGATTTGTTAACTTTTCGGGTACCTCCTAAAAAATAAAATAAAAACTCTTCCAAAGTTTACTGTGTTCTACACGTGTGCATGTTGCCAGTGATGACATATGGCTTCGAAACGTAGTCGCTTACAATGGGCTTCATCAGAAGACTTAAAGTCACCCAAAGGGCAATGGAAAGGGCTATGCTCGGAGTTTCCTTGCGTGATCGGGAATCAGGAATGAGGATATCCGCAGGAGAACCAAGGTTACCGACATAGCACGAAGAATCGCCAAACTTAAGTGGCAATGGGCAGGGAACATTGTCGCAGAACGGATGGCGTTAGGGCCAAAAGTTTCTGGAATGGCGACCACGTACCGGAAGACGTAGCGTTGGAAGGCCTCCTACAAGGTAGACCGATGACCTGGTAAAGATTGTGGGAATCCGATAGATGCGAGACGCACAGGACCGTTCATTGTGATGACACTTGGGGGAGGCCTACGTCAAACAGTGGACGTCTTTCTGCTGAAATGATGATGATGATGAGTGTTCTACACATGCAGTTTGACACATTATACCCAGCGGGCCATCAGCACCCTTTTTTTAGGTGGGAAATCATCTAAAGACTTCTAGCGCTCTAGGGCGAAGCGCGAGGACGTATCATACTTTTACTAACTAAAACCACACCTAGGTTCCTTCATTTTCAATTAAAGTTCTAGAACCACGGGTAAACTTTTTAGAAGTCGATAAATTATAGCCTTAGTAGGTTTCGGCCCTGCTGGGCCCCTACGGTTTTGCTGACATCTCTCTGAGGCGCACGTAGAATACTACGCACCGTCGACGAGTCGGGCTTAGTCTGGACAGTTACCGGATCGCCGGACGGCGGGCTACCCATTATTCATCGTCCGTTTTTCAGTATTAATATTAAGCTTTACTAACATAGCCATAAGATTATTGCTTATTAACCCACTATAGATGTAATTTGTCCAAAATAAAGGATATTTCATTTTATTTCCTGCTCTAGTTGCTTAATTATTTCCTAGTGTGGGGCAAAGTTAAAAGAAGCTACGAGTATATACAAGTTGACATTTTACATCAGTTAATAGTCAATAAGTAAAGCAATGTAACTAATTAAGAGTACTCAATTTTTAGTAGTCAAGTGTAGTAAATTAAATCTTTATCTGTTTTCTGGTAAAGATTTAATAGGTAAACCCTACAAACACTTTTATTGTTCCGTACCTCAAAAAAAAAAACGGATCCCTTTTAAGATCACTTTATTGTCCGTCTGCCTGTCTATCTGTCAAGACCCTTTGTTATATACTCAGGTCTACGGTCCCTTGAAGCTGTGAAAAAGTCAAACTTCTAGGTTAACGGAAAAAAAAGATACACCCGTTTACGAGTATGTCACAAAAACGTATGACCCACAATCCTTTATGTATGCTCCTTATAGCACAAGTAAAAGAATTACCAGTTTAGCAAAAATTTGAAAACAGTAAATTAGTTTTTACGTGTATTTTTAAGCTATTGCATAGCTTCTATCGAGGGCCTTGAGCGCGGGGATCGAATCCAGAAATTCCGTAACGAAAAAAACCTCACGCTCCCCACTCCGACGGGCACGGAGGTGTAGCTTGAAGGCCGACAGAGACCGAACACCTATTTTAGAAATCTTTAACGACCTGTGTGGCGCATTGGTACAGCGTTCTACCTATGTTATCATCGTGCCTCGAGTTCAAATCTCGGTCAAACAAAATAGTCTTTTTGTATTATAATAGATTATAGTAATGTTCTATGATAACAACTGAACATACTTGTAGCAATTTATGAAGTAAACAAGATTTTTTTTTGCTTTTTTTTTAAGCTATTGCATAACTTCTATCGAGGGCCTTGAGCGCGGGGACCGAATCCAGAAATTCTGTACATGCTATGCAATAGCTTTACCGCGGCAGTCCCCGAGTGCCACACGTATTTTTTTTTTTCTATTTGTAAGAATCTTCGAGAATTAAACTATTTACATAGGTAAGTTTGTACGGAACCTTCAGTGTACGAGCCCGTCTCGCACTTGCCCAGTTTTTTAGTTTTTATTTTCATTAAATCTTTTGCTAAACTGTAAACAAACCGCACATGACTGAGACAATTGGGCATGATTTGAAGAGCCCTTCACCCGACATGGGGTTCTTGTAGATAATACAATTATAGCTTTGATGGCACGGTTGGAGCAGTGGTTGAGCAATTGGCTTTTGCACTGCGTGTCGTGGCTTCGATTCCCACATGGAGCAAAAATTTGTATGACCTACAGATAGGTATTCCGGGTCTGGGCGTGCACTTGTGCATGTGAGCTTACACGTTGTGAACGTATCCACGACACAAGAGTTAATAGGTGTGGTTTCCACACAAAATTTCAAAATCTGAATAATCTGGCAATACTTTATTTTCTGCACTATATATCTGAGTTGCTACACAAATAGAAAGTTCCTGATTTATATAGAATATATATTTCAATTGGACTTAAAATAGTAGCCGTCAAGTATTTTAAAAGCATTTGAATGTATTTAAAATAGCTTTAAACATTTCGTTAATAAAACTTAAGGCTGGATACTAAATTTAATCGACGATTGAAAAACTTTTACTGAAATTGAAAATTAGTCTGTAATTTTAATGTTTCTTTAAATATTCTACCTAAATGTTTTATAAGTTAATTTCCTATTTCTTTTAGGGTTCCGTACCTCAAAAGAAAAAACGGAACCCTTACAGGATCACTATTTTGTCCGTCTATCTGTCTGTCTGTCAAGACACGTTATCTCGGAAATGCGTGGTATCGAATTGTAGTTTAAAACATAAACTCAAGTCTGCGGTTCTTTGAAGCTGTGAAAGAATCAAACTTGTAAGTTAACGAAAGAAAAAGATAACGTTTATGTTGCAAAAAACGTATATTTCGACCCTCTCAAGGGAATCAAAATTCCTAGGGTACTTCTCGTTGTCCTAGAATCCTGAAATTCGGCATGAACCAAGGCCTTATAGCATAAATATAGGAATAAATCTGAAATTGTAAATTTGTAGTTAGGTACGTCACAAATATAAAACTTTTTTGCGATCCGTAAAAATCTTTGAGATCTTTCTCGATTCGGAAATTTAACTGTTTTCATTTGGAAGTTTGTACGAAACCCTCAGTGCGCGAGTCCAACTCGTATAAAGAGGCCGTTTTTTTTTTTAACTTAAATTAATTTGCCGTCTTAGTAATTTTTTCCTTTGAAAAGTTTATAACGGGTAAAATAATTTAAAGATGCAAATCTTTAAATTATTTTATCCGTTATATAATCCGAAACCATAATTTTCAAATTTTCAATAAAAAATTAAAGCAAACTTACTAATCAGTATGTTCGCCCCAATGCGGATAACCCAAAATTCTCCGGTCACAATCTTTTCCAATCTAAAAACCAAACTAAAATTCTTTCTTCAAAATCTTAACTCTCAAAAGAATTTGACAAAACTTTTATGACCGGACCTGAGTTACGTTTCAGGAATTTCTACATTTTGTCCTACTTTATGAGTTTCGAACCTGGTCCATAGCGAAAAAGCGCGATGACCAGGGTGAGTGCAGGCGCGGTACCGGGCGCGATATGGTCATCGCGAGATGTTGGAGCTAGCAGTAGAGGCAAGACGTGTTTGTTCATGATGAAACAATAGACAATCACTCGGTTTTTACATTCGAATTCAGAATAAGAATTGTTTTATCAAATGAATCAACTTACTCTATAGAGTCTTAAACAACAAAGTTCTAATTTCATAGCAACATATACCGATACTTATTTAAAGCCATTTTTAATTCAAATAATCACTTGAAAATCAACTTAAAATACACAAAGCAACAGTCGATTTAGAGTTGGTAGCGATCTAATCTATTCTAATATTATAAAGCTGAAGAGTTTGTTTGTTCATTTGAACACGCTAATCTCAGGAACTACTGGTACGAATTAAAAAATATTTTAGTTTTGAATAATAATGAAAAATAATATTGGATATCCCATTTATCGACAAAGGACACGACCTACGGGGGCGACGTGACGCAGTGACCAAAGACGCGGATGAAACCGCGGAGTACAGCTAGTGATGAATATACGTAAGGGTGTGTCACGTCGAGGCACCCGCCGTAGTCACTTCAGTACGGATGTTCACAACAGCGGTTTCATAAATTTGATACTTTTTGCCTCTCTTAGTACCCGCGCAAGCTTCTTACTCTAGCCTAACCCCCGGATTTACCCAATGGGCCTTTGGAAATATTGCTCAAACTGTTCTTCCAATACCTTTCGGAATTCGAATTTACTTTGCAGTTTTTCGCTTATTTCCATTAAAATACCTCAAGTTACGATCTGTATTCAATTTATTCAGTTGCGCGTTACAACTGTGTTTCACATTTATTCACGGTTTTGTGTTCCGATTCGAATTCGTGGACGCGGCAATTTCAGTGTAAACGATAATAAAATGGTTGTGATTTGATAAAAGTTGATCTTTGGTACCTTTTAGTTTTGTTTTGAATCGGTCACGATTTGTTTTTATTTAGTTTTTGGACCGAGAGTTAAACCTTTTTCAGTTTTATTTTTATTAGGTTCTGGAGTGGTGACCGCGTACCGGAAGACGCAGCATTGAAAGGCCTCCTACAAGACCGATGACCTGGTGAGGGTTGTGGGAATCCGATAGATGCATGACTCACATGACCGGTGATTGTGGCAACACTTGGGGATTGTCTATATCCAACAGCCTTTCGGCAAAAATTATGGTGATGATGATTATTTTTATTTAGGTTTTGGAAGGCGTTGAAACGATGACGATCTAAAGTTAAACTCAAAGTTCTTCATTTGCAATTTAGGCGTAGAGACTCATTTCGTCTTAGATTGGTATGCAAATATTTAAATATTTTAACAACTTGGGACTGGGTAGGATATGTCTGTCGCATGTCTAAAGAACTGTGGGCCCGTATCACAGCGTTGATTTGGATTCGTTTCTCATAATTGTTAATTTGTATGTATGTATCTAAGTATACATTTATTATTGTATTTCTTTTCTGTTTCTTTACCGTTAAGCTGCACCTACCATGTTATATTTCTGCACCACCCTGAGGTCGACGTTGAGAATTGGACGAAAAAAGTAAGGAAATAATGAAGAGAGGCCTTTTCCCAGCAGTGGGATAATACGGGCTATCTATAATAAAAATAATTTGCATAACAAACTCATACAATAATGATGATGACGACATTGATTAGTGAAGTAATTGCTACGCATTAAAATAAAATAAAAATACTAAATATCTCAGCCAAATTGAGTAGATAAATTAGATCTCTGTTTATAGAAGCAATGAAAAGTAAGCGAAAGTACACCATAAAAAAAACTTTGTTGACCAACGCAAGTGAAAGCACAGCAGACTCGGCATTAAAAATTTGATAACCAGCCTAAAGTAGCTGTTAACGAGTATTCTGCTTTAAGCCCGAAGCAAAGAATCCTTTCAAACATAAAACGCCAGTTAACATATTTAATGAGGTTGTAAAAACATTCTAGTTGTTACAACCCGGTCGGATCCGACAGAACATTCAAGAATAACAAAATTATACGATTCATAAGGAAATCGCAAGCGCTGTCGTTTTTATTCATTCTACCGTGTTGACGTACCACAATATTTTAAGAAAGGAATTTATGAAAAGGGTCGACGTGACACGAATGTGTTATAAACCTAGCGAACCCTAAAAAAATTAAAAAGAATAATTTTCGCGAGCCGAGAAAATAAATAGCGCGAGGCGTTTATATGAGCGGACATGACTGATATGGCGACAATTTACTTAAAAGGAAAACACGTTTTGTAAGCCCCGTCACTTTACGTTGAGATTTGTCAAGATTTATAAGTGTACATTTTTCTTCAAATAAAAGGAAAATATATATATATTTTTAAAATATTTCTATGAATTTATCCTTAACTTAATGCAAAAGTGGGTACGTAATTCGTAATTATAGGACTTATAATCGTGATTTTTTTCTTAGGCTCATTAAGGCAGGCTAAGGTTTTAGACCATACCGCCTCGTCATCAGTAATAAATAATTATCTTTTTTGAGTTACATTTGAATACGAATGCAACACGTTCTAATGTTTTTACAGTATTTGGCATCAAATACTTCAAGTCAGCCTTCTCGGCAAGCTACGCTGAGGTAGTTATTCTACATCTACATATATATATATATATATATATAAAAGGAGAAACTGACTGACTGACATATCATAACACAGCCGAAACCACTGGGATTAGGAGGGTGAAATTTTGTACAAGGTTTCCTTTTATGACGTAGGCGAGCATTAAGAGAGGATTTTCCAAAATTCATCCTCTAAAGGGATGAAACGGGGGTCCAAAGTTTTTATGGAGAAACTTGTTTTCGCGGGCAAAGCCGCTGGCAAAAGCTAGTACTACAATAAAATTCTCAGCCCCATTTTACTAAAATCCGCGTTTTTCAATGATTCCACATATTTTATTGTCCAGTTGCGCAGACACTTGAAATACAAACCTACAACAATTTTCCATCACAATATTCACTTGGAATCAATTTGCGAATAATTAAAACAGCCACTGAACGTCACTCGAAGAAATCCCGCCAAAAACTCCACATGATAACATCGTGTCATAATAACAATTTGACATCTTTAACTGGATATATTAGGCTTCTTCCATAAGCATCGCCATCTTGACCAGGCCTTGGCTTTTCGTTTCCAGCGGAATCTCGCGTCCTTCACAAGATCATCAGTCATTCTTGTGGGCGACCTTCCAAGGCTGCATCTTCCTTTACGCGGACGCTGATCCAGAATCTGTTTTTTAAGTTTACTAGCTGACCCAGCGAATGTTGGCTGCCATATAAATTATCAAAGGGCTCTTCAGCACATGTATGGAGAGGGAGCAATTCCCACTTCATTGAAAGACAGGGAAACTGGTCTTCACCGGGAAGCCAGGGCGCCCTGCGGACTCTCCTTCTGCATACCAGCCCATCATGCTGCTCGACGAGGTGGTCAAGCTTTTTAAAGAGTAATGAGGGGTGAGGTTGGAGAGTAAAAAATAACCTACAACCCATTCTCAGATCTACTAAGTAAATTTACACAAAAAAGTCATAAACATCAGTCAAGCGGTAGGAGGTTCAGAGGAATTTCATAACAAACACACGAGATTTTGATATATTAGATAATATGTTCTGTGGTAAATTAATAATTTCTCAGTCTTACTTTTTCCATCGACTGGCAAATGGGCACATTCCACCTCGCCACTCACGCCTGAATACCTGTTAATAAAATATAAGCTCAAACAAAGTCTAAAGAGATACAAACCAAAGAAGTTTTCTGATTCAACTTGGATCACGCAAAGACAAATAAATACTGAAAAGAGAGAAAATTCAAGGCCCACATTAACGTGAGAGAGATAATCAGTTCAGTTCCCGTCTTCAGAAACTACAACATTAACATCAGACCAAAGAAAAAAAACTTTTTTCATTACACTTACGTCCAAAATGGTGTATAAAAAGAATACAATCCAAGAAGATGCGAATTCTAAATTGCTAAGCCTATTTATTTTTCAGGAACGAAGGAATTACAGAATCCTTTCGTGGCAAAAAGTTTAAATGGGCTCTTAATGCGATTGGGTTCCGGCAAGAATTTCGCTAATGTTAAACGGAATCTGCACAATCTGATTGCTTCAATAAGTTCCGGACAGTTTCCTTTCATGCTTTAATACTTCGGAATTCCGAACGCTCCTTGCTTTGTACGAAGATTTTACTGCTGAACTTGATAAGATTCTCTGAAAACTTTTTTTTTCTTCGATGTTTATGTGAACCATTTCAGGAATTAATTAGGCTCGTATGGAAGAAGGAAAAAGTTTCAATAAGATTGAGATGGGTAATTCTGATAGGACCTCCCTGATTATAATCTTTTGTAACAAATGGTGTGATAAAAATATTTTCTAAGCTTTTGTTCTAACTAGTGAGGAATCTACGTCCTTTATGTTCCTCACATTCGTGGGATGAGCTAGACAGAACAATTAGGTTCATATCGATCCACATTGGGTCTAGACTACTTAATTGAGTTTATTTTGATACGCTGCAAACAGAAAAAAAAACTGGCCAAGTGCGAGTCGGACTCGCGCACTGAGGATTCCGTACAAACTTACCTGTGAAAACAGTTCAATTCCCGAATTGAGTTACGAAAATTTTACCGAATCGCATAAAAAGTTTTTTTTTGCGATGTAATTACAAATTTACAGTTTTCAGATTTTTGGCCATATGACCTTGCTTCATGCCAAATTTCAGGATTCTAGGTCAACGGAAAGTACCCTATGAATTTTGATTTCCTTGAGAGAGTCGAAATACACATTTTTTTCGCCACATAAACGGCCCTATCTTTTTTTTTCTTTAATTCGGAAGTTTGATTTTTTCACAGCTGTAAGAAACCGCAAACTTGAGATTGAGGTTTTAATTTCAACTCGATACCTCCACGCGTTCCCGAGATAAAGGGTCTTGACAGACAGACAGACAGACGGACGGACAACAAAGTGATCCTACAAGGGTTTTGCTTTTTCCTTTTGAGGTACGGAACCCTAAAAATAAACATCTGTACAAGTTTTACAAACTAAAGAGAACTGTAATTAATACGGCACACAGGACAGCTTATTGTGTTTAAGAAAATTCCTACGGCTTCGTTTACGTAGCTTATTTAATTGGAACCAAGCATTTTCTAGCACGATAAACCGATGATACAGTAATAATATAACT
The DNA here is from genome assembly GCA_905147345.3 of Mythimna impura. Taxonomy (NCBI): domain Eukaryota; kingdom Metazoa; phylum Arthropoda; class Insecta; order Lepidoptera; family Noctuidae; genus Mythimna; species Mythimna impura. Next base: position 10,250,177 of record LR990357.1, on the reverse strand, counting down.
TTTTATCTGTAAAGTGTCTAAAGTAAGTGTCTATAGTAAGTAAGTGTTTCTTAATCAATAGAAATAATTCAGATACGGCCCACCCGGAAATATAATATAATAATAATAATATATAATATAATATTCCACAACTATCACACAACGCCGCCTAGTCCCAAGCTAAGCAGAGCTTGTGTTATGGGTACTAGACAACTGATAAACATACTTATATATTTCTAAATACATACATATATAGATAAATGAAACTACTAGGTAGCCAGGTGGGCTGAGTTTTGATATCTAGACAAATCATTAAAAAACTTCGCCCGCCAGAGTGTAAGTAAGAGAGAGTGTCAGACTTTCACTTGTTTCTTTAGTTGCCCTTTGCAGGGCCATTGTAACTCTTTCGAACAATTCCGCAGCTCTAGCAAGCCCCATTCATTTTGCTGATATCGGGCTTGCTTTTTTCTGGACGGCCGAACGGCGAGCTATCCATTGTTCGCCGTCTGAAAGCCCCGACCTTCGGTAGCTGGGAATCTCCCCCCACTCCCGTTGCCTAGAGTATCTCCTGGTATCTGGGGGTGAGGATTTCCCCTCTCTCACATTTCTCAGCACCTTTTTCGCTCGAAATCTCCGTCTTGCTCCGTTCCATGGCCCAAACCAGGGCCGAACGTGACAGGTCGCCACTACCGACTGCTTCTACAAGGACACGGCTATGCTCCATCCAATTGGGGCAGAGTTTCACCGTATAGTTCACCGTGTCCTCCCGAGAGACCCATGTCCGGTGAGGACCTTCGTCAGGTAGAAAGTGAGGACGCCGTGCCACCTCTGTAACCACTCCTCAAACGAGGGATTTACCACCGAGATTGCCATGTGGGCTACTGCAGGCGTAACTAAGTCAGATTGTGGGAGGCATTCCAATGAGCTACAGTGCGATTGTCGTACTCACTGTGCACCCATACCAGCTTTTTGAAAGACCTTCACCCAGCAAACGCTAATGCTATCGATGTGCCTGAATTTTGGTTAAATTAATTATTTTGTTCAATTAATTTTGGGATCATTAATAAGACAAAGATGAAAAGGATATGTACTAAAAAAAAAATATCTCTTGATTGCCTTATTCAGATAAGATATATATAAGACATAGCTGCATCACACATGAACGAAATACTAATTTTGATTATCTTTTCCAATTGTTATATCTACTAATGAAATGTGAGCTTCGCATGTGCGTTAGAAATTTTTAAAGTTCTTGATTTTAATGATGTAATAGAATATGCATGGTGAAGACCACAACCAAATCCGTTTAGCAGTTTTTGAGTTTATACCGAACAGACAAAGGACTTTGTTTTATAATATGAATGTAATGATGTATATATAATATGTAGGGATAAAAGAGAAAAGTAACTAAAAAAATCTTGGTAGGAACTATTTTTATCAGTTTTTATGAAAGAAGTCTTCAGAATTAGGTATACATTTTTAGTGTCTATATTTTGTTAAGAGGTTGTAAACACGGCGAGTTCTTTGTGAGTGTATCCTCAGTGTTGATATAGGTAGCGTAAAGAACAAGCAATCCAAGATTCTCTTTGAAGATCCCCTCTAAAAATAGAATTGTCTATCCTAGTTTTTTTATAGAACCAAGTACAGGTAGGCACCTACATTTACGTCACTGTCTTATTACATACCTTTTCGTTTCACTGGTATGTTATTTCAGTTTTTTCGGCAGGTTTGGCTGTAAAAGATATACAAAAAATTTATAGTCCGTTTATTATGTCTGGTTGGTCGTAAAAGTAGGCTGAAAGTAAGGATTGCTATAGTACTTGCCTGGGCGCTGAACGGCCAATCTGACGGTTCATAATTTAGTTTTATTTGTGACCGTTGTTTCGAGCCCTACCTGAATTCCAGACGAGTTTATTGATTTGTAGTACTTTAGCTTGTCTATGACCAGTGCGTGTTACCAGTAATGACATATGGCACAATGGGCCTCATCAGAAGGCTTAAAGTCACCCAAAGGGCAATGGAAAGGGCTATGCTCGGAGTTTCCTTGCGTGATCGAATCAGGAATGAAGATATCCGCAGGAGAACCAAGGTTGCCAACATAGCACGAAGAATCGCCAAACTTAAATGGCAATGGGCAGGGCACATTGCTCAAAGAACAGATGGCCGTTGGGGCCGAAAGTTTCTGGAGTGGCGACTTCAGCTTCAGCTTCAGCGGATGATGATGACTTCAGCTTGATGTAAAGGAAAAATTACACTTACAAGTTTATTTGGAATCATAAACAGCTCACTGTATGTTCTAGGTAAGTTTAAGACCTGCAAGGCTGGGGGACATAGCACGAAGAGTCACCAAACTTAAGTGGCAATGGGCCGGGCACATTGCTCGCAGAACGGATGGCCGATGGGGCCGAAAGGTTCTGGAATGGCGACCACATACTTACCGGAAGACGTAGCGTTGGAAGGCCTCCTACAAGGTGGACCGATGACTTGGTAACGGTTGCGGGAGTCCGATGGATGCGAGACACACAGGACCGTTCATTGTGACGACACTTGGGGGAGGCCTATGTCCAGCAGTGAACGTCTTTCGGCTGAAATGATGATGATAATGATGAGGCTGGGGGGATAGTTCGAAAGAGTTACATCGAACGCAACGTTCAATTAAAAGAACACGGGTTTTTTTTTGTAGGAAGGAAATCATTCAATGACATCTTGGGCGGAGTGCGAGGGCGTTTCAGACTTTTACTGACTAAAACCAACTGCTATGTTCCCGTTGCCTTGCGTTCCAGGGCCGAGTTTTCCTTTCAGAAGCGAACCCATGGCCCCAGTAAGCATCGACCCTGCTGGGCTCTTACGGTTTGCTGACATCTCCAGCTACTCATTGCTCGCCGTCCGCAAGCCCGCATCTACGGTGGCCGGAAATCAGTATCGGGATCCTGGCGGTGACAAAAAGACAGGTGGGTTTTAGATAGTTAAAGTCTGAATATAAAGTCTGATACTCGCCTCAAGGAGATGTCGGCAAACCTTAGGGGCCCAGCAAGGTCGAAGCCTACTGGGGCCAAGGATCTGCTTCTGAAAGGAAGACTCGGCTCTGGTACTTAAGGCAACGAAGGAACAGGAGTGGGATTTTAGGCAGTGAAAGTCTGACACTATCTCCCGCTCCACCCAAAAGCGCGGGATGTCATTAGATGATTTTCCCACCGAAAAAAAAAACTATCGCTCCACCCAGAGTAATAGAGAGGGAGTAGTTTATTTTTTGAAAAATTTTGGAATCTCATATTCCTCAGACTGGCTGACAGCAACTGGATGGATGTTGCAGAAAATCATTTTCTTTTTCTCAGTTTCAGCAATTTCCATGAGCAAATAGGAGCGTCTATTCCAGTAGCCGAATTCTAAAGGCTGATACTGATGGTGATTTAAACTTTTATTTAAGCTTTTGTTATTTAATTAACTTGCAATACTTGTATTTATGTATGTTTGTTACAGCTAAGTCTTGCAAATGGATTTTGATACAATTAAAGCTGACCGATAAAGCTGAAATTGTGCAGACATGTTCAGTTTGAATGACAATGCATGTTTAGTTAAGTAACGCCATTCTAATTACAATATGGCGGACGATGAAAGATGGCGTTAAAAGGGAAACACGTTCAGCGAAAACTAAAAAAAAAATGTTGTAAAGTAAATGTTCGCGAAATTTTTGCACCAAGCTTTTATATCATACTAGCTTTTGCCCGCGGCTTCGCTTCCGTCAACTGTCTACTTTACCCAACTCTACCCTTTTTTTTTTTTTTTTTTTTTTTTTTCCGGGGTGGAAAATCCTCATGGATGTCCTTCGCCTGGGGCAGGCGAAGGGGTCTGTCAGACTCTTACTGACTAAAAACCACCTCGGTGTTCCCTCCCACACTTGGACCGGGGATCGTGGGAGCTGATACGCCATCCATGATCCCCGGCTAGTGCCGGCCCGCCTACGCGGGCCACCTCAAGCCGGGGGGAGTGTGAGGTGTCCTCCCCCCGCGACGTCCAATAGGGGCGCGCGTGGAACACAACGCGCTGCCGCCTCGGGTCTTGCTGGATGGGGGACGGCGGACGACCCCGAGTCCGCCGTCTCTCCGGACCTCTTTATGGGGGTTGGAAGAGGGCGTTGTCTGCCCTCCGCCGACGCCCGGTTCGCCTGCTGCGGCACGGAAGAGTGGCCAAGGCCTCTCTCTCCCTCTCCGCAGCCTCCTTCTGCAAAATTACGGCTTCACAGAAGGAGATCACCGCATCCCACGACTCAGCGCCCCCGACCATCGTACGAACGACGGCCGGCAGCGACAGGTCGGGGCCCACTTCAGATACAAGGGCACGGCGCTGCTCCTCCCATGCGGCACACTCTGCCAGTGTGTGTTGCGCCGTGTCCTCCCGACAGTCGGTGCAGTGATGGCACCGAGCGTCCGGCTCCCTGTTTATGCGACACAAGTACTTCCCGAAGCAGCCATGCCCCGAGAGCACCTGCGTCGCCCTAAACGACAGGGAGCCGTGTTTCCTCCCGAGCCATTCGTCGAGCACTGGTCGGATCGCATCGACGGTGGCGAGGCCGGCGGTAGGGCGCAGAAGCCTGTCCCGCCATTCCACCACCATGACCTCGCGGAGCTGAGACCGACGCAGCTCGATCTCGCGCTGCATCGGTTCACCACCCCGCGTCCTCATCTCCTCGCGCCACCGGTACAGTGAGGCGAGGACTCTCGCCTGCAGTTCCCAGGGCGGAGATCCGGCCAGTGCACAACCCGCCTCGTAGGAGATCGTGCGATACCCCCTGATAGCCCTGACGGCCATCGCCCTCTGCGGTCTTCGCAGGATTGCGATGCTGCCGGCCGTCAGGTCAGAAGCCCATACCGGGGCTCCATACAGGGCCATGGATCGCACGATCCCCAAGTATAGCCGCCTACAGGCAGTGCTCGGGCCCCCTAGATTGGGAAGCAGCGTTGCGAGCGCGCCTGCTGCGCCCATCAACTTGGGCGTCAGCCGCCGAAAGTGAGGGCCAAAGTCCCACCGGCTGTCGAGCACCAATCCTAGGTACTTCATGGTGGACTCGACAGCGATTTGGACCCCCCCGACCACGATGTGTGATCCCGGTGGCGGCGCCCGTCGGGGGCCATGAAAGACCATAGCCTCCGACTTGTTGAGAGCCACCTCCAGTCCCAGGCGTCGTATGCGGCTCACCACCCGTGAAACCGCTGCCGTCGCCAGCAACGCTGCCTCCCTGTACGAGCTCCCCCGGGCCGTGACCAGCGTGTCGTCTGCGTAACACGTCAGGTCCACACCCGGTTGGAGCTCGCCCCTCAGCACCCAATCGTAACCGATGTTCCACAAGGGTGGCCCCAGGACCGAGCCCTGTGGAACACCGCACGACATATCACGACGGCCCTCGCCGTCGCGTCCCCTGTAGGTGACACACCTCTCTGACAAATAAGCCCCAATGATGTGGTGGAGGTAGCGGGGCACCCTATGGTACCTTAGCGCCTCCCGGATACAGCTCCAGGGCAGGGCGTTAAAGGCGTTGGAGATGTCCAAGGACACCGCCACCATCACCCCGCCCCGGGAAACCGCTTCCTCCGCTAGGACTCTCACCCGCATTATGGCGTCGATAGTGGAGCGCCCATGCCGAAAACCGAACTGACTGTCGTCCAGATCCGGCCCCTCTCTGTACAAGTGACCGTCGAGGCGGGCAGCAATAATCCGCTCGAAAAGCTTACCCACCTCGTCAAGCAGCACTATGGGCCGGTATGCGGACGGCGAGTCTACTGGGCGCCCCGCCTTCCTGAGCAGGACCAGACGACCTGTCTTCCACTGAGTGGGGAAGTGGCCCTGCTCAAGGCAAGCTGAGTAGAGTCCTCTCAATTGGGGCCCCAGCTCCTTCAGAGCGAGGACAAGCGCGCGGCCGGGAACTCCATCCGGTCCCGGGGCAACGGTTTTGACCCGAAGCCGCATCACGGCCGCCCTCAACTCTGGTTGTGTCACCTCGGGGACCTCCTCATCCTCCGACTCTGTGTCTGTGGGCAAAGCCATCGGCGGCGGTGTGTGCTCCTCCCTAGCAGGGAAGAGAGCTGCGACCACTACCTCCAGCAACTGAGGCTCGAGGCTCTCAGTGAGTGGGGGCGCCCAGGCACGAAGTTTCCCTCGGACCGTACGATAAGGACGCCCCCATGGATTTGCATCTAAGGTCGCAAGCATCTCCTCCCAGGATCGAGTCTTCGACTCGCCGATGGCCAGCCACAGAGCCTTCTTCGCCGCGCGGTACACCTCATACCGCGCGGCCTCTTCTTCCGGAACCCGACGACGTCTCCTCCGGTATCGGGTGTACCGGCGCCTGACTTCCACGCAGGTCCTGCGCATCTGCGCGATTTCGGCGGTCCACCAGTACAACCGGCGCCTTGTGGGTTGAGTGCGGATACGAGGCATGGACGCGTCGCAAATTTGCGTCATCGCCCCGCGGAACCACTGCGCCTCCTCTTCGACGTCGACGGCTTCGTTCGTCATTGACTCCCGGACCCAGGCCTGGATGATTGCGGCTTCCTCGAGAAGCTCCCTGTCGATCTGTTTAATCGACCAGCGAGGACCGTCCCTTTGCAGGGTCGACGGTCGGCCACCGCCCGTGGTCTGGGTGGAGACGCTGAAACGGATGTACCGATGATCTGACAACGTCTCCACCTCCACGGCGACTCGCCAGTCATGGACACGGCGCGCAACAGCGGGGCTAGCGAACGAGACGTCCACTACAGACCCACCCCGCTGCCGCGCGCACGTGTACTCCGAGCCCCGATTCAGAACGGTCAGGCCGGTCGCAACCGCCCACTCCTCCAACACCTCGCCCTTAGGATCGGTGACTGGGGATCCCCACGCCGCAGACTTGGCGTTGAGATCCCCGAGCAACAGCACCGGGTGAGGGTGGGACCGGCCCACGACGGCACCCAGCTCGACAAGGAACCTCTCGAAGTCGGCGAGACTCTTGTTGGGCGAGAAATATGCCCCAATGATGGTGATTCCCCCCGCGAGAGCGGCCACCCAGCCGCGTCCTCGGGAGGGACTGCCAAGAGTCCCGCCAATGATGGCCACCAAACCGTTCAGGTCCCCTGCCCAGTTATCACGGGGGGGTACAAAATACGGCTCAGCGGCCACAGCCACGTTGATCGACCACTCCGCCATGCTCTGGAGCAAAAGATCCTGAGCTCTGGAGGAGTGGTTGATATTCGCCTGGAGGAAATGGAATTGTGCCATCACTGGCATTCTATTTCTCCGGCATCTCCTCCATCCCTGGGTCGGGAGTCAGCTGCTTGGCTGCCGGGCTGTGGGAGGGGCGCAGGTCCTCCGACAACTCTGTTCTTCCTGCCTTTCTTGGGGGCCTTGCAGGCTTTTCCACCAAGTCTGTGCTCCGCAGGCTTCCCGGCAGCTGCACAAAGGCTGCAGTTTGGTGTCGCGGAGCACTGGGCCGACTTGTGGCCGGGTTGGCCGCAGCGATAGCAGAGGTCGCCGCGGTCAACGTCTGCAGTGCATTGTACTCGGACATGCCCTTTGTCCAGGCAGCGGTAGCACCGCATGACCCTGGGTGGCAGGAGCTTTACACTCGCTGACACCCAGCCAACCAGCAACCTTCTGCCATCCGCGACCCTGTTTGCGGCCGCAACCGGGCACCGCACCCAAACTGTGCCCAGCCCGGCCGCACTGCAGCGAATCTCACCCGCCTGCACGCTCTCGGGCGGACACCCACCACTTCGGGCAATGGCCGCTACTATTTCTTCCGGGGTCACAGAGTCATCCAGCCCACTCACGCGCAATTCTGCCGTTTTTGTGGGTCTGGACACCCGGACATCCTCCGGTTTGAGGACTTCCCTTAGTTTGGCGGCCAGAATGTCCGCCCTCTCCTGCCTTGCAGCACCCGACACCTCAAAGATTTTGGCCCCCGTGGCCGCTGTTCTAAAACCAAAGCCGGCCGGGGAGGCAAAGTCACCGAAGTTCAGCTTCGTTTTTACCTCCGCCAGGACCGACTTAAAGGTCACACCCCTGGTTGAGGCTTCTGGCTGCAGGGTAATTATTACAGCCTCGGAGCGTGGGGGTCTCGACCTTGACTTCTTATTTGGCACTGAGCCGACGGGTGCTGGGTCAGCTGGTGCCTGCTGCGCCGCCCTCTTCTTGCGCTTCCTTTTGACTACCGTCGTCCAGGTCTCCTGGATCGGGGGTGCGGTAGCCGGGAGCGCGGTTGGTTGGGGAGGGGGTGCGATCGCATCCGCCGCGGGCTTCTGGATCCCCTCCGCGGGCTTTTTGGCCCCCTTTGCAGGCTTCTTGCCCACCTGCACACGCTTCCTGTTTGCGGACTCCTCCTTCCTCCGCTCATCTGCCGCAAGCGGTGGCCGGAGGGTTTCGGCCGGAAGGAGTCGCGACTCCAGAGCCTCTAATCGGGCAGACACCATGCCACCGCACTGCATCATGCAGATGCGGGCCACCCTTTCGATATCGTGGTCCGACATCGCAAGTGCAGGCGGTGGCGTAGTTGTTGGGGCTGACGAGGGTGCAGCAGGAGGGGGGCCGTTGGCGGCGGGAGCTTCCTGCCGCTGCCTCTGAGCAGCAAACTCTCGTTTGAGATCCTCCAGTTCGGATCGGAGACGGCTATTCTCCTCCCACAGCTTCGCCGTCTCCTCCGAGGTCGTACGATCGAGAAGGATCTCCACCGCCTCCCTGATTCCGTCTGCTGCCTCCTTAAGGGCACGGGTGAACGAGCCCTTCAGGTTGCCAGACTTAGTTGCAACCTTCAGGACAACGTCCACACCGTCCAGCACCTGGCGGTTCAGGGCCTCCGCCGTGGGGCTCGAGCCTGCAGCCGCCTGGGCAGCACGCCGCTCCCGGGCCTGACGGGCCATTTCGGCGACCTCATCGGCCGCAACCGCTTTGCTCTGGGCACGCTTTGCGGCGTTAGCCTCTGCCCTCGTGCCCACAAGAGAAGCGGTTACTCCTCCCAGCTCCTCGATTGAGACCCCGGATGAGACCCCGGGGTCGCTCTCCCCGCCTAATCCCGGCGTATCCGGCCGCTTTAAAAAGCGACCCCGGGAGTCACGCACCGCCACCGAACTGGGTGCTCCGAAAGGTGTCGCACGACCTCTTCCCCTCCTCGCCGTCGTCACCTTAGCAGCCGGCAGGTTCTCCTCGCTTGAGGAGAGACCCACCGACCCCGCTCGGTCCGAGAAAACTTCATCGTGCGGTCGCTTTCTCCAAAATTTGGAGCGACCGCGCGAGTCCTGGTCGGATATAATTGCCGGATCCTCTTTCGAGGATCGGGAGCCTCCTCGGCTCTTGTTGCCGTCACCAGCAAGCGGAACCTCCGCCAATAAGATTGGCACATCCTCGTTTTGTGTTTTTGATTTATTATTATGGTCCATATAGTTCCCACGAGTAGTAGGGATGTATATGTCCACCTAGGCAGAGCCCTTTTGCCTAGGTAAGCCTATATACTGTAGAGTGCGGCAGGTGCTCTACAGGGGAGGCGCTAAAGACTGGACTCCCTCCAGCCATTCATCCCCTCGCCACGCCTCTGAACTTGGGATTAGGTGGTTTTTTATCTTAGAGGTATCCTTCCTCTGGGCCAGGCGGTTAAGCCAAGCCCCCGACGGCGGCATTAGACATGCCTCCGTTCGCTGTCCGGCTAACCCGACTCAGCGAACCCGTCGAAAGTTCTCTCCTAGAGGGATTTCCCTGTAGGAGAGATACGCAAGCCGCATTGGGCGCCTGCACCGCTGCGGCATAGTCGCATCCATGCCAATCGACGACTGTCGATCGATCAGGAGCGACCCCTCCTGGTGTCCCTCTTGGTCTGGTCTCTCACTTGGACCTTTCCGGCATGAGTAACTCTACCGGCAAAGCCCCAAGATCATTGAGACACGCAAGCCCCACCACGACGACAACGTGGGGACACAGTCGGTGGGGACCCAACTCTACCCTGCCCTAACCTACTCTACCCTACTCTACCCTACTCTACCCTACTCTACCCTACTCTACCCTACTCTACCCTACTCTACACTATTGAATTTATTTGTTACAAAAAATGTGATAAATGAAGAATTGCTCGACCGGTTTTGTGCAAACTTCACATAAACCATCTACTAAATAGTCCAAACAAAACCTAAACATTTGGTTTAGATAGGTGAGCCCGTTCTTGAGTTATAAAATTACAACGAAAAGTGGCATTGATTTTTACCCGACTACGGAGGGTTATGATTTTGACAGGCTATGTATGTATGTGAGTATGTTCATCTGTTTATTTATTTATTTATTAAATACTTTATGCACAAACGTACAGCGGCGGACTTAATGCCTTAGGCATTTTCTACCAGTCAACCTTAGGGTGATGCAGAGATAAATAGTGGTAGGTGCAATAAAAGAGAGAGAGAAAAGGCCAATCTGATGATGAGATGGGAATCTGTTCCCTCATAGCTCCTAATCTACTTATCGGAACTCGACGTATGAGGTATCGTTAGAACCGTTTTAATTGTCCGCTAAACATAGGTTACGTGACGTGTCACAAAAATCGATATGGCGCCCTCTAGCGAACAAAAAGTAATGCGTTAAAAATAAAAAAGGAGATAAATACGCCGTGTTTGGTATTATTTGAAAGGGCTTCACTTGTAAATTTCCAAAACATTGCTCAAATTTAAAATGACGACCTCTAGCGGACAAAAAGTCATGTTTAAAAAAAATTATAAATACACCGTGTTTCATATCATTTGAAAGGGCTTCACTGGTACTTATAAAAAAATATTATCAAAATTCCATGTGGCGCCCTCTAGTGGACAAAAAGTATTGTGTTAAAATAAATAAGATAAATACGTCGTTTTGGTATCATTTGAAAGGACTTCACTTGTTCATACCAAAATAAATAGTATAGAAGCACAGTGATTTAACACCAAAATCTTTCAAATAAAAAAAAGTAAAAAACTAAAACCCGACTACGACAAAAAAAAAGACGCTGAAAAAGTATGAAACAAGATTTTCAAGATGCTGAAATAAACAAAGTAACTGGAAAAACAAGAATAGAACAAAAAGAAAAGCCGTAGTCACAAGCTATTAAAGTGTTTCGATTATTACCTACCTATAACGTGTGACTATTTTTTTTTGTTCTATTCTTGTTTTTCCAGTTACTTTGTTTATTTCAGCATCTTGAAAATACTTGTTTCATACTTTTTCAGCGTCTTTTTTTGTCGTAGTCGGGTTTTAGTTTTTTACTTTTTTTTATGAATATAGAATATATCTACACTAATATTATAAAGAGGTAAAGTTTGTTTTTCTGTTTGTAGCAGGTAATCTCTGATAGAAAGCTACGCGGGTGAAGCCGCGGGCAACAACTAGTGATGTAATAAATTCATGAATTTATTTTAATTTTTTTTCTTCTATATCTGAACAATAAAATTACGCACACTAACTCGCTGCTGTGATACTTTGTTTTGTTAACACTATTTCTACTAATTCTTCATATTTTGTACTAATCTACTACGTCGCTAGAGCAGTGGTAGCCGAGTGGTAACGGCCCCGACTTACGGAGTTGTAGGTTGCGGGTTCAAACGCAGCCAGGCGCATTACTTTGTGTAATTTATTTCATCACCACTGCTCTCAAAACGGTGAAGGAAAACATCGTGAGGAAACCGGCATGTCCTAGAACCAAAAATTCGAAGACATGTGACATCCACCAACCCGCACTGGGCCCGCGTGGTGGATTACGGCCCATTCCCTCTCCTAGAGAGGAGGCCTGAGTCCCAACAGTGGGAACATTATAAGGCCGACTATGCTATGCTATACTACGTCGCTACAGCTACAACACTACACTATGGCTTTCTTTATATTCTAGCTGAAGCAAAATATTATATTTTATTGTATTTTCTCAGTAAGGGATTTTGAAAATCTTTTGAGTATAATGACAGTTTAAAAACAATAATGTTATTTTATTGTTTATTTTACATATACAAACCTACTTCCTACCTGCTACTTACCACAAAACATTTGACCACACAACAAAAGTTTTTCAATTTCCCCACAAAACCGTACATTAAAATAAGAAGAGGTCCCGTAATGGCTGAGCTCGAAGACGCATAAAGACGCATTCTTCACGTCCGTCGTCCTTGTAGAGTTAACGAATTGTTGCCATAAATTTGTAGACCATTCTTGCGAAGCATTTGTCCGTTTGACTGTTGGAATTGCCAACTCTTACTGTTTGCTGGCCGGCAAAACCTAGTTTGGCACCACATGGTTTATTATACGTAGTTTATAAGAGGGTATCTGTGTTTTGGAACATTTTTGTTGGAGGTTATGGTTGCTTTTCCACCTTATGTGTGCTATGCAGTTATGCTGCGAGGATATGAAAGCTAGGCTACGACTCTATGAGACTGTTTCTAGTGACGCTAAGCTATAAAGATGCGCCGCCGCGACGTAGCTTTGCGAGGGAGATGTGCAGCTCGAGTTTTGCGACGTATTGACAGTATGGAAGTCACGGGGAGCGTTGGTGCTGCCACTATACGTAGTAAGCATCCATATAAAAATATAGCTTAGTTGAATCCGTTTGCACCAGTGCTAAGCTGGGCACGCCATAATCATGGCGTTAAGAGATCTAGATGTTATGGTGCAACATAGAACCTACGGCGCGTAGTATCCGCGACAATCTGAGTTGAGTTTATTCTTATAGTTTTATTGAATAACTAGAGAAAAATGATGTAAGACTTGAAGTTTATGTCAAATAAAACTAACTCAATGAGCATTATATTTTTTTGTAAAATCATCAAATGAATTCTCCCGCTCTCGGTCCCCCCAGAAACGAAAAGTTGTTTCAGATTTTTTCTGACTAAAACCCTCCTGTGTTCTGTCATTTGCCCTCTGCCTTCTTGGACTACAGTAACTCTATTATACAATACCGCAGACTCTGTCAGCATCACACGGACAATCTCTTACTGATTCTGAAAGATTTTAGTAGAATGTTAAACTGCCGTTTAAATATTTTTCTTCCACGATATTTTTCATCTAACTTATTCCAAGTACCTACTTAAGCTTATTTTAGTAACCATTTCACTGAACTACTATTAATTCCGGAAAACAGCCACAATATCGATAATACAGATCCAACTTTTGTTTCATTATTTTCAGTAGGTATCCCAAGACGACAATCTCAATTTCGTGACAGTATATACCTCATAAAATGAAACTACTTTCAAAATAATTTTACCGACTATTCTCCTCATATTCCGCTACCCACATTTTAATAGAGTTACTTATCTGTCTCCGAATCACACAATTTCGTACCACAACACACCTGCCGGGGAAATAAATTAAAATATACGCGCAATGCAAGACTTGCAACTGTGAATCTGATTTTCTTATTTGTGCAAAATAGCGTCCAATAAAAAGACAAGACAATGGAGAATAAAACTGTTATGTGTAAACTTTGAAAAGAAAAAAAAACTGGATAAGTGCGAGTCGGACTCGCGTACTGAGGGTCCGATACAAACTTACGTATGTAAATAGTTCAATTCCCGAATAGAGTCTCGAAGTTTTTTCCTAATCCCAAAAAGTATTTTTTGTAAAAACTTTAAAGCTTTCAGATTCCTATACTTGTGCTTGAAGACCTTGCCTTATGCCAAATTTCAGAATACTGGGTCAATGAGAAATACCCTATGAATTTTGTTTCTTTTGAGAGTGTCGAAATATACGTTATTTTTTGCGACAGAAACGGCCGTGTCTTTTTTTTCGTTAACTTAGAAGTTTTTTCACAGTTTCAAAACGTAGATTTCGACACTCTCAAAGAAATCAAAATTCATAGGGGAAGTCCCATTGACCCAGAATCCTGAAATTTGGCATAAAGCAAGGCTTTATAGTATCATATAGGGATAAATCTGAAAACAGAAAATTTGTTGTGTTATTACAAAAAAAACTTTTTTGAGAAACGGAAAAATCTTCGAGACTCCTTTCGGAAAATGAACTATTTACAAACGTAAGTTTGTACAGAACCCTCAGTGCGCGAGTCCAACTCGCACTTGCCCAGTTTCTTATAGCTTATTACGATTCAATTCAAAATATTTTAATATTTTTAAAGTTTCACATAGGCCTTCATGGGTACATACAAAACGTCAAAAACCAGTGCTTTTTTCCGATAAGTAATTTCTCATAAAATAGAACCGGCAAAAAACGCCACGGTTATGCTTTTATGTGCTTTTTTATTATTTTTTTATAATATGATTTCCATACTACAATATTAATTGATATTCGGAGAAAGTGTGGACCAGTCAACATTGAATCAAAATAACAAAATAAAAATAAAAGTTGATCGAAATAGAAAAGAAATTTTGAGGTTGCAGAGTCTACACTGTTGTTACATTCACATTATAAAAAAGCTATAATTATAGACCTTTTAAAAAAATTATTACATGATTATAACATAGTAACACTAATTTTTATTGAAATCGTATTCACTAATGAAGTTAGTGTCTGGTCTAAATAATCTACAATAATTGCAACGTCAATATCGAGAACAACGTCATGAATAAACAAAAATACCTACATCAAAACAAAGATGGAACAGTTAAAACACTTTTAATATGATAACGCAGTTAATGAGCTACTCGGGAAGTCGCATCTGTAGAAAAAGCTAAACAAAACTTGTCTTCAACGTAGTCTATATTCTTGCAAATAAGGTTTTTTGATAAGAACATGTTTGATATTTGACTCAAGCGTAACCCGTTGAATAAAGATAAACTTACATATACAAAGATTGGTGTTTCTTACACTTGCCAGGAATACATAAAAACCTCTTGGACGTATTGCGTTTGATAATAAATAAACAATAGTATTACGTAATGTCAACACAACTTGTAATAAAATCCCCCAATATTGAAACTAGGTTATTCCAGTGACTTTGACCGCATGAATATCGGAAATGATACTAAAAGAACATAATTATTGTACTTTCGGAATAAAAATCCTTTGCCATATTCCAGGATATGGTCTACCCGTGTACCAAGTTCCCCCCAAATTCGTTCAGCTGTTGAGTTTTAAATAAATCTATTAACTCGGCATTTGAACTAAACAATCTAGTTTAATATAATACGTATTACTTGTGAGATATATTTTGTTATCATGCCATTGCCAAGTCACTCTATTTATTTATAACATAATTATTTGAAATAGGTGCTGGTGGATTAGGTATAAGGCATGAATAAACGTATTTTCTTCCTTTCTTTTTTCTTTCATTAAAATTAAATCGCTTTTAAAACTCTAGGTACTGAAAAATTCAAACCTAAAGACAAAATGCAACTCCAGATTATACAATAAACAATTTCCCATAAATTGTCTACATTTCATTTGCAATCGATTAGTGAGTTACCGCTACCGGCCAAATCTAAGGCCTGTTTCAGACTGACCGCAGGAGTTAGGAGCTTGCGACCAAATGCCGGAGTTACCAAACGGCAGCCAGGCGACCACAAGACCTGTCAACGTAAAGCATGTCAATGGCTAGTAGATGGGGGTCGCTTAGGAGTTTAATTTGAGTGTAGCGTTGAACCGTTGACTCAATTTAGTAGCTACCTTCGATACAATGTATGATTGGGCAAACGATAGAGCTGTCCAGTGAAGTAATTGAGTAACAAAATTAAACATTATTCATTGTGTTATTGACGCTGTTGACCAGATAACATTTTAAGCAAAGAGTTAAGTTGTTTCTCCAAAATTTTCAGGATTGTAATAGAAAGTGAGTGGTATGCATTGATCACCCAAAAGTGTTGTGATTCCTGACCTGACCACGACATGGAACGGAGATTCTACTATGGCACAACATGGTTATTTTGATTGTGTTTTATTGTGCCACTTATCCCAGGAATTTGTGCCTTGAACTTTTTGAGTAATAAGAGTACGATTGTGGTTGGGCTGGGGATCACGGTTCCTGCCCCGACCACAACCAGATCTAATAAAATATCAATAGTGGGAAGTTACTGATTATGCCACAAATATGTGTCAAATTGTGCATATGGCACACGAAATTCTTTTACTATTCATATCACAGAATATATCTTGATTCTCGCTACGCGACTAATTCTCGCTTTTGATCTAAATATAATACCGCACATAATCTATCAGATTTCTAACATCGTTAATTTTTCACGTAAATTGATTATTCGATAAAACTATTGAAAGCAGGTGGTAGTAGTGGTAGCCCAGTAGTAAAAGGCCTCAACTTGAAAATTCTAAGATGTAGGTTCAAACCTAGCCAGATACTTTACTTTGTTAATCAGCATTATTTGAGTATCAGTGAGACATTTTGTGTCACAGATCTGTCCCTGGCATCCATCTTTTGTTAAAATTTCTTCCATAACATTGGATTTTTTTTTTTCGATTATTTAAACAGAATTTCATCTTATTTAAACAGAATTTCGTCATATTTAAACAGAATTTCATCTTATTATTACACGTCAGTAACTGAGTAGTATAGCGTAGCGTAGCGTAGTCGGCCTTATAATGTTCCCACTGTTGGGACTCAGGCCTCCTCTCTAGGAGAGGGAATGGGCCGTAATCCACAACGCGGGCCCAGTGCGCTACTGAGTAGTATAATCAGCCTTAAAATATTTCTACCGCGGTGAATCAGGCCACCTCTCTAGTATATAACGGGCCGTCATCCACCGTGTATGCCTACCGCTTTAACATTTCCACACACTCGAACCCTTCCTACTCTAGTCTAGTCCTACGTAGCAGTAGGTACTGCGAGCGATGAATGTGGCAGAAAGTATGAGGAAGAGGACATCCTCCCAGGTTCTGCAGAAGACTCCATGGGCTTCGGGATTCGCAGGGCGATTCTTGCAAATAGCAATAAGTAGTTTGCCGTTCGGTAAGGACTAAGGTCGACGGCTCGTAGTGTTTCACGTGTACCTGAAAGATCTGTTTTCAGCAACATTGACGGAGCCTGCTAAGGCCCATGCCTTCCAGAGTTTCAAAAATGTTCAAATGTTCCCACCCATACGCACAAATCGTTTTGGAAATACATTCATTGTGCGTACAGCTAAGGAGTGGAATTCCCTGCCGGGAACTGTGTTTCCTGATCACTATAACCTGAGGATCTTTATGTCAAGAGTAAATAGGTTACTTCTAGGCAAGCGTGTTCCATCGTCAACCATATCGTAATTTTCCATCAGGTGAGACCGTGGTCAAGCGCGAGCTTATTAACAGATAAAAAAGAGAATTATCGTGGCCTTGATACGCAAAGTGGATTCTAGTTAGTAAAAGATAGAATCTGCCTTGCACTCCACCTAAAGTGGGAGAAACCATTTGATGATTTTTTACCAAAAAAAAAAAAAACAGGTAAGTGCGAGTCGGACTCGCGCACTGAGGGTTTCGTACAAACTTACATATGAACCTATAGCAGTTCAATTCCCGAATTACGAAGATTTTTCCGAATTGTTTTTTTTCTTAACTCAGAAGTTTGATTGTTTCACAGCTTCAAGGAACCGCAGACCTGAGTATATGGTTTTAATTTCAACTCGATACCTTTACGCGTTCCCGAGATAAAAGGTCTTGACAGACAGACAGACGGACAACAAAGTGATCCTATAAGGGTTCTGTTTTTTTTTTGCTTTTGAGGTACAGAACTCTGAAAAGACCATCCCATTAGCCAACAATACAGTATCGTCTTAAAATTTGTTTCTAGAGTATTCTATTTATAAAACGAACCGCGTCCTGTTAACCGTTGGAGGTAGTTTATAGACAACGTGAGGGGAATTCAAGTTGAAGAAAATTCGCTTAGCAATTAACAAGCTATGTTTACTTTAGAAGTCGAATGTTAATGTAATTAAAGGACTGAGAAGTTATGATGGGCCGTATTGGAGGAGGGTCCGGGTCGTGTGTTGGTTGGTAGAATGTGTGAAGCGCCATTTTGAGAAAGTTTGTCTTGTTTGACTTTTGTTCATGACAGTTACCTGTTTCGGAGGTTTCAGATTTTGTAGGTTATACTTTTATTAAATTTAATCGTTATTTTATCGATTTTATATGTATCATCATTATCATTTTAGCCGAAAGACGGCCACTGTTGGACGTAAGCATCCCCCAAGCGTCGAAATTGATAATAAACATAAAACAATAACGGTAACATTTACGCCATTAATTTATGGTACTTTTCTGACAATTTATCGAGTAAATTTTACTAGATGCAACTAAAATTCTACATGTGTCAAACACTGGTCTAAATCAATAAAAAAAATTGTGATAGAAATTTTCTATTGTCAAATGCTGACTAAGGAGCCTTTGAATATAACGAAAAATCTTTAGTAATATGTGACGCATTTTGGTAAAGAACAAGTATCATCAAAAGAAGAACAAGTATCTCTCTGTGTTTTTAGAGTTCCATACCTCAAAAGGAAAAAACCGGAAACCATATAGGATCACTTTGTTGTCCGTCTTTCTGTATGTCTGTCTGTCTGTCAAGACCCTTTATCTCGGGAACGCGTGGAATTGAAATTAAAACCATTTACTCAGGTCTATGGTCCCTTGAAGCTGTGAAAAAATTAAACTTCTGAGTTAATGAAAAAAAGATACGGCCGTTTATGTCACAAAAAACGTGTATTTCAACACTCTCAAGGGAATCAAAATACATAGGGTACTTCCCGTTGATCTAGAATCTTGAAATTTGACATGAAGCAAGGTCTTTAAATAGCACAAGTATAGAAAAAAACTGAAAACTGTAAATTTATAGTAGCGTCACAAAAAAAATCATTTTTTGCGATTCGGAAAAATCTTCGTAACTCAATTCGGGAATGTGAACTGTTTTCATAGGCAAGTTTGTACGGAACCCTCAGTGCGCGAGTCCGACTCGCACTTGCTTGGTTTTTTTAAAGACTGACTACTTATTGCAAAGCTGTTATAAATTTTCAACCTCGCTTCATACTATGACAACTTTCAAAGAAGGAACTATTTCCACACATCAATATTTAATACCTATCCAAAAAAGTACTTCAAACCTTCCTATCTCCAATCTCATACATTAATCACTCCTTTATACTCACAAATTCATTCCAATACATCATTGAAGATACAATCTAGCACTTGCTGTCACAGTAAATCAAATTGGGGTTGGACAGCCCTCACGTCACCAGACATCGAAATGCAGACAGACGGACGTTGGACGTATCGGAGACCGACTAACAATTGACGCAATGACATCGGCTTAGAAATTATTGTTCCTACTAGTATACTGGAAATATTGTGTAGACTCTCATTTAGGTATGCTTTTTTTTAAGGTGGGAAATCATCCAATGACTTCTCCCGCTCTGGGTGGAGCGCGAGGGCGTGTCAGACTTTTACTGACAAAAACACTGTGTCACTGTATCTGTGTGTTACTATGTCCTTAAGTTGCCCTTTGTGTCTAAAACCATGGGTTTCCTAGTTATGTTGTTGGAAGTCTGAGGTAGACTTTATTTCGGAAGGGTAATCATCAAGACGACGACAAATGGTTCCACCATTTGCCTGCTGCAGTCTTCCTGTTCCTGGTATTCCGGGTGATCCACACAAGGGTACACTTGGTTGTTTCTGTTACCTGAATTCAGTGCAAGAACCTCCCGAACTTACCATGTCCGGTAAGGTCCTGCGTCATGTGGACACCGTGCCGCCGCTCCAGTCACTCCATAATGAAGAGACTCACCTCCATGATCATGGCGAGCCCAACTGTACCCGAAGAGTGCAAACGGGACTCTATTACTAAGCCTCCGCTGTCTACCCGTCTATCCGTAAGGGGTAGAAAGTTGAAATATGTATATGATACACAGAATGTCAATTCCTATTGCCACTACAAGAACAAATAATAAAATTAAAATAAAGTTAAAAATTTCAAGGGGGTTCCAATACAAGAAACAATATTTTGTTAGCCTCTTTTGCCCAATTTAATTTAGGTGTCTTCAAGGCAAGAGTAAATTTAGGCTCTTAATAAACTAATGTGTTTCATCATTACATCACTGCATCAATTGAGATCACAGTCAAGCGAGAAGTCAAAGAGTGAAGTAAGAGAGAGAGTCAGACTTTTATTAACTCGAACCAGGGTAGGTTGGGCCAAAGTGGGAGGAGATATTTTATGATTTCCCGCCAAAAAAAGACCTAACAGTTATATTCTGTCTTCCTAATAGGACATTATGTAAGTTTGTAAATCAATCACACCCTAACAGCTGATCAAAAACTTTATCTGAAGGGTTTGGGTAAATGGAACGCTTGCAAATCGTGGCCTAGATTAAGAGATAGGATCCCTTTTACCCCAGTGGTGATTTCCCGTAGGATATAATTCACACAGACAAAGTAGCTGGAATTAGCTAGTATGTAATAAACAAGATGATAGAGAGATAGAGAGTGTAGATTTTTACCAATACATCAAACCAAAACGGCTGAACGGTTTTGAATGAAATTTGACACAACGGTAGCATGACCTAGACCTATTCTAGGGCAGACATAAGATGAGTCACCTTATTAACAAACCCCTTGCAGCCCTAGAATGCAAAGGGCAATTTCTGAAGGAACAACTGACAATCCCTTTTTCGTTCTACCCAGAGAGGCAGATGTTATTTTATAATTCTTCACCCCCAGAAAAGAGGTGATTATTTTATTTTAGTAGTAGTAGGTACATACCCGTTAAATAATCGAGTTATTCCCTGAGTACCCCGATCGCTGAAGCATCCGTCCCGGAGTACCCCGATTTATTTTTGTCTTGATAAACTAAATTAAAAGTCAGTTTAGGTTAAAAGTACCGTCAGCAGATAATAATGATAAATACAATTTTATTACTTACTAAAATTATAATCATCATCATCTTCCTGCCCTTATCCCGTTTTATTTGGGGTCGGTGCAATATGTTTTTTTCTTCCATTCGGTCCTGTCATCCTTCGCCCTATCACTAACTCCTTTTTCTTTCATATCACTTCACAATCCATCCATCTTTTCTTTGGCCTCCCTCTCCCTCTCCATCCATCAACATAACACACGCACACACACAATCATTACTCTTTTATTAACATACGTTTCATCCCTCCTCTTTACATGGCCACATACTTACTAAAATTATAATAATAGCCTTGAAAGATAGGGGAAAAAAAGGTAAAGTATTGCTTGGTTATGTTCTCGAACAACCGGGTGTACGAGAGAGTTGAGTGCCCATCGCGCCATTGGTACACCCAGGTGTACGAGAGTGACTTGCACCGATTGGATATTTTTTCTGTGACGTATATTTTCAAGTTGCAACCCGTTTTTTATTTGATTGAACAGAATAGTTCATTCGCTTTCTATTAAAATATTTTCCATTGGCAATATCGATACATAGAATGAAGAAGATTGAAAAAAATAAAGTGATCCGTCATTCAGCTAGCTGTCACTTTTTGGGAGCAATTGTTGCGTGGTTGCGTCGGGACGAAAATCATGTTTTCAATTAGAAAACGATGAGTAATCTTATAAGATTTATATAGAATTACTGAGAAATAAGTGTAGATTACGTTGCAAGTGTTTGTTTTTGGAAAAGTAATAAATATGCCAGTGAAAAAGTGACGAAACTTGTGAAGATGCGTATTTTTTTCCGTCATGGCCGTCGTGTTTCGACTTGTTTTAGTGCAAAATTTATCTCGAAATGCTTTGAAATCTACATAAGTTGTTAGTTTATTTACCTATAAACATAATGAAGTTACTACAAAGTGATAAAATTGCATATTGTTATCATAATCGTTGTTGAAAGAAAATAAACCGGTAAAAATGGCGCCACAGTCGTGAACATTACCTATAGATAGTACAGACAGTGTTTGTTTACATTTCGCGTGCCGCCGCGCGCTGCGCGCCGCGCTTCTTGTTGAGTTGCGGAAATAGTTATTGTGTCGTGTAATTATTGTAATTTGATGTGATATGAGTAACATTGTTTTTGCGCAAATGTATGGACTATCGTATTCAAGTGTTTTTTTCGAGAATATGTGTGTGGTTTTGGTGTAATGTGAGAAAGTTAAAGGTTATGTGTAAGAAAATTTTCAAAATGCCAATTTATCTCGTCGCTACGAAGTCAGGTCAGTTTCATTTATTTATAATCTTACACAGTTCGATAGGAAAACTAATGGGCTTTCCGGGAAGGTATAATTTATTGCATATAATTATCAATATAACCACGAAATTTGCGTTTTTCTCAAGGTCAAACATTTCGTGGAATGTTCGCGAACGTTCAAGAGGGTAAATATTATTATTCTAAATATTTATTTAATGCAATATAATAAATTTTTGCGATAGTTGAAAATACTACAGCGAGTATTTCAAACACATGCATTTAAGTACTTGCTATGTCGACCGTACAAGTTAAAATCGATAGACAAAAGAAATGTAATCATATTTATCGTATTTGGGGTAGTCCGAGACGGATTCCTCGGGGATTTGGGGTACTCAGGAAATAACCCAAATAATCTATACTAATAACATAAAAAGAAAAGATTCATGTATACTACTGGACTGATTTCAAAAATTCTTTCACCAGTAGAATGCTACTTTATTACTGAGTGATATAGGTTTTATATTATCTACTTTTATGTGGCTAGTTTTAAATAATTAAGTGGGCAAAGCTCTCGTAAAAACTAGTGCTAATATATTTTTTGTTCTAGCTTAGGGACAAAGCTGTTCGAATGTTTTTGAACGCTGGAACGTGAAGGAAGTTAAAAATGGAAGGATCTTTGCTGCAGACAGCTTGTTCGATGTCTAGTCTACAAAAACGGCATATATCAAGAAGACAAAAGACGGTATATTCTGAGTTTGATAGTATTTTTTAAAGGAAAATAATGTTTATTTCTTGATTTCAGGAAATTACATGAAGAAAACAGGTACCCGGTCTCACTGACATGTACCTTTATGACAAATATAAAGTAAATTCATGTGCTGCCATCGACAATTACAGGTAATAAGCAAACAGAGCGATGTATTTTATAATAAAATTGCCTTTATTGTAAAAAGAAACAGTAGGTAAGAAGCAAAAGAATAATATTACGTAACTAAGTGGTATTTTCTGAGGCTTGAGGTAGGAGATCATCAAATAACTCCTCCCACTCTGGATGGAGCGAAAGGGACAGTTAGACTTTAACTGACTAAAATCCAACTGTGTTCTTTCAGTTGCCCTTTGTGTTTCAGAACCGCTGTAACTCTTTCGAACAATCCCGCAGCCCATTACATATCCGCCGGGATTCCGATCCCGAATTCCGGCCACAGTAGGCGCGGGCTTATGGACGGCGAGGAATGGGTAGCCCGCCGTCCGACCGTCCGGTAACCGTCCGGACCGAGCCCAAGTCGTCGACGGCGCGTACTTCGTTCCACTCGCGCCTCAGGGAGATGTCAGCAAATCGTAGGGGCCCAGCAGGGTCGAAGCCTACTGGGGCCATGGGTAATGTGAAAACGAAACCTGGGACCCTGGGACGAAGGCAACGAAGGAACAGGAGTGGGTTTTTAGTCAGTAAAAGTCTGACACTATCTCGCGCTCCGCCCAAGAGCGGGATTTGTCATTAGATGATTTTCCCACCTAAAAAAAAGCCCATTACATATAGGTACTTAGTAATATAACCATTCAGTTCAAGAGCGCGACTAACGCAATCATTTCTAATAGAAAATGCGACTTTCCCGCGTGGAATTCGAAAATTATTTTACTGGTATAATATATTGCCGAGATGAAAAATCTATTTAAATAAAATTATATAGATATTATTATATTATAGTCATCATCTGCCTCCCTGTATGCCAGTTTCAACCAAGTTGGTAAAATCTGATTTTAGTAATAAACAACATGCATACAAACTGTTTTAAAAAAGGTTTTAAGTTTTAAAAAAATACAACCGAATAGATAACCTCCCCCTTTTTTGAAGTCGGTTAACTTCAAAAAAGGAGGAGGTTATCAATTCGGTTGTGTTTCTTTATATCATCATTTTTTTAAATGTTTGTTACATTAGTACTCTGTCATTTATGGACCGATTTGCAATTTTTTTTCCCCTTATAGGATATGCTTCCAGATTTGTCCTATTTTTTCAAAATCTAGTTTTTTGATGAGATCCATTAGGGAATCGAAAGAACTCCTCAAATATTATAGGCAACCATATAATTATTTTGATATTTTCATCGAGAACTTGAGCATTTACAGTCAAAAAGTAGCATTTGATGAATTGGAAATGATAAAGAAGAAGAAATGGTCAACAGAACTTCATACTCACATATATATCACAATGTTAAGCGACTATGACAATACAAATAAATGAATGGTTCCGAATAGATACATTGAAAATGGTATCATCGAAATGATCTGATGATGATGATGGAGCCGGAAGATAGGCACTGGAACTCCGTAATTAATCAATGTAACCTAGCCGTGTTTAGACTTATTAGAATTGTCATGAGATGCACTTTGGCTACAAGGTAGTATCGAACTGATCTGATGATGGAGCCGGAAGGTAGGCACAGGGACTCCGTAATTAATCAATGTATCCTAGCCGTGTTTGGGCTTATTAGAATGGTCATGAGATGCACTTTGGCTGGTAGACACAGGAACTTCATAATAAAATAATGTAACCTAGGAATGTTTGGGGTAATTGGAATGTCATAAGAAATTGGCACTCTGTTTATACGTATATAGCATATCATAATCAGCCTTTCAATGTTCCCCCTGCTGGGACTCAAGCTTCCTCTCTAGGAGAGGGGATGGGCCGTAATCCACAGCGCGGGCCCAGTGGTCCATGGCCCTTTATGGCGCACCGATATGGGCGCCGGCGCTGCGGAAGCAGCCGGCGGCCCGGCTGAACGCATGCCAGAGGGTCATGGCCATACGGATGGTGCGAGGATACCGGACGATTTCCCGCGAAGCGGCGAGCCTCCTTGCTGGACAGCCACCATGGGATCTGGTAGCAACAGGCCTTGCTCACATGCACGATCTGCGCATGGAGATGCAACGCCGGGGTGAAACTCCGCTGCCGCGACAAGTCGCAGCATGGCGGACAGAGCTCCGGCGGGATCTCATGGAGAAATGGCGACAGCGACTGTCGCGACCCAGTGCTGGGCACGCCACAATTATGGCGGTAAGTCCCTTCTTTGAGGCGTGGTTGGAAAGACCTCACGGCGTCCTCACCTTCCGCATGACGCAGGTTCTCACCGAACACGGGAAGTTCGGGAAGTTCCTGCACCGGATTCGTGCGGAAGAGACGCCCGGGTGTCGCCACTGTGTGGACCGCCCGGAGGACACGGTAGAGCACACGGTGGAGGTGTGCCCCGCTTGGGAAGAGCAACGCCGTGTCCTCGTGGGGGCGATCGGCGGCGGCGATCTCTCGCGCCGGGCCTTGGTACAGGCCATGGTCCGGAGCGAGGAGGAGTGGCAGGCGGTCGCCTCCTTCTGCGAAGCAGTAATGCTGGCAAAGGAGGCGGCCGATCGCGTGAGGCAACGGCAACGGTCCTCACGCCCCAGCCGCCGCCGGGATTCCGATCCTGATTTCCGGCCACCGTAGGCGCGGGCTTGCGGAAGGCGGGCAATGGGTGGCCCGCCGTCCGACCGTCCGGTAACCATCCGGACCGAGCCCAAGTCGTCGACGGCGCGTATTGTTCCGCGCGCGCCTCAGGGAGATGTCAGCAAATCGTAGGGGCCCAGCAGGGTCGAAGCCTACTGGGGCCATGGGTAGTGTGAAAACGAAACCGGGGCCCTGGGACGAAGGCAACGAAGGAACAGGAGTGGGTTTTTAGTCAGTAAAAGTCTGACACTATCTCTCGTTCCGCCCAAGAGCGAGATTTGTCATAAGATGATTTTCCCACCTAAAAAAAAAAAAAAAAAAAAAAAAAAAAAAGCGCGGGCCCAGTGCGGATTGGTGAATGTCACATGTCTTCGAATTTTTGGTTCTAGGATATGCCGGTTGCCTCACGATGTTTTCCTTCACCGTTTTGAGAGCAGTGGTGATGAAATAAATTACACAAAGTAATGCGCCTGGCTGGGTTTGAACCCGCGACCTACAACTCGTAAGTCAGGGCCATTACCACTCGGCCACCACTGCTCGCTCGGCCACCACTGCTCTTATAAGTATATCGCAACTAAAAAGTGTGAAATAAAATCTTTTTTCAACACACTTGCTCAGAAAGTGACTCTTATTGCACTGCACTTAGGTATATAATTGCACTCATTACCAAACTGTGACATTTTGATTACCATTACGCACTAGTGCTATAATGTAGTTAAAACCTTTTAGTTCAACCTCTTTGTACTCAAAACAAATTTTGAGTTCGAATAAAATTCCCGTTCAATAGTATATAAATTAGTGTCTCGCGGTTTTTTTTATTCCAGTGAAGTTTAGTGGCTGTATTACCTAATTAAATAAAATTAAATACTACAAAATCATTAGAAAATGTTACATCCGTATTCTATTGTCACTACGAAAGACATTATCGTAAAAACTTTTCTCACAAGAAAACATAAACGGTGCTTATACGTAAGACTAGGCAGTATGATCAAAATACCTTAGCCTTCCTCTAGGGGTAAATAAAAAAAAATATGCGCGCGTTATGAAAACAGATGTTTACCGCCATGTCACAGAATTTTACTATTTTTACTGTTGTTTTCTTCACAAATGTATTGAAAAACTTCGTATGACACACGTGAGTAATTAATGATTACCGTTCTTGGCTCTCTTAAGACCCTCGCCACGGCTCGGGTCTAAATACCGCCTCGACGGTAATCACTAACATTACACACTTATATCATAATGTACTATTACAAAAAAAAAAACAACCGACATCACAAAAAAAAAACACTAATAGGATCAAAATAACTTTAATTTCGGAAGTCGGTGTTAAATAAGAAACAAACACTACCGAGAAACACCGACTTCTGAAAGTAGGTTTTTTTTTTGTAAAAAGTTTTTTACTTATTAAAGATAGCATTAGTGCGACGAACTAGTATTATTAATAACTGACGTAATTCGATTCTAATTTAAACGACAACCCTGAAAATACCAATATTTTTCACGAAAAAGTTGAAAGTAAAATAAAGTAAAAGTAGAATAGTATTTTCAGGAAATCATTTCGTGGAAAGAAATCCGCAAAAAAAAAACTTTGATGAAAATATAATCTGGAATTTTCGGAAAACCCACAGTAATCAGCAATTCCTATATTAGTTCCGCAATAAACCTTTGATCTTATTAACCTCGGGGCACATGTCAGAGATGACGGATAGAATGTCGATACGTGATGGAACACTTACCATAGACAAAGAAAACTGGACTGAGCGTTTCCCTGTCAGGCTAACAAACAATAAACATCAGAAAAGATGTGAGAAAAAATGAGATCGATTGACTTACGTCACAGGTAGTCAATGCTACCTTCGTTACTGTTTTGTACAGAAAATAGTACCAGCCACACATCAGCTATATCAATGTTAGGGTTCCGTATCTAAAGTGTAAAAACGGGACCCTATTGCTATGACTCCGCTGTCCGTCTGACAGTCACCAGGCTGTATCCCATGACTAGACATGCTAGACAGTTTAAATGTTTACTGAAGATGTATTTTCTACGGAAGGTACGAAACCCTTCGTACACGAGTCCGATTCGGACTGTTTTTTTTCTTGCCGGTTTTTGTAAATCAGTAATATGTATATTTGTGACAGCAACGCTCAGTCCAGTTTTCTATGTTCACGCGAAATAAGAAGGGCAACACATTCGACGTTATTAATATTTAACATCTGCGTCTTTTATTTCTGCTGGAATATTCTGTTAATAATATGAAGGAGTACAAATTGTTGGATTAGGGTGATTTGTTTGGGTCTTTTGAGGATTGGTCTGTAAGTGATTTTCGATGAACCAGTTTCGAAGTTCATAGCTAATTTGCAGGATTGCATTATGATTTTGTATAAAATTAAAGAACTGTCATCATTGAAGAGCTCGTGACTAAAATAATAACATTTTCACGAATCCAATTCCATAGTTAAGCAACGCTTGCTGAGGTCTCTTTACCTTAGCATCTCTTCCATGTCTTAGAAAGCACGTTAAGACATTGGTTTTGGTCTCGTTCCCGTCATTTGTGTAGTTCTATGATAATTGTCACGGGCACTAGTCTTACCAAGGGCTATTATGTTACCCAATTACTGGTGATAGAGATAGCCAGTTGCGCCATATAAATATATATATTATTATTATTAAAATACTGATAATTATCCAATTGCAAACTTGAGAAAATGCTAGGTTGATTGATTTAGCCAATGAAGCCATTTTCATAAAGTCATAATTCTTATTCAAGATGCTAACATTATTTGACGCATGTATTTGACGTTTGAATTGGTACATTTGGTCGTCATTATAATTCATGCTCGCGGTGCAAGCTGAGCTGGAAAAAAGCCATAATTATATTTCTTGAGAATAATAATAATAAATTAATTAATATTTGCTAGCAGTAGGTACATCTAAGACTACTCTTTTTTTAGTTCAAGTAGTTAAGGTCATTCTAAGGTTGTCTGGTAGATATCACTGCCAGCGATAAGACGGCCACCCATACATACACCCATAGATTTAATTTTGTGTAAAACTAGTAGTAGTTGCTAACTTTAAACGTTAATAACGTACAAAGTTGTTGTAACGTTGTTGCAGAACAACGTTACTATTTTTAGAGTAAAAGTAAAAATAAAGTTTATTCTATTCTATCTAACAGGTGCTTAAGAAGGAACCATACAATTTGTCGTCATTAAAATGCAAGCATCATTCATGCTTGCACGGCTGAACTAGAAATAAACAAAATATTTCTTGAGAAAAGCGGTCTAATAGATGCTGAAGAAGCAACAGTTACTAATTATTACTAGTAAGGTGCTTTGAATTCTAGTATTTTACGTTTTTACAATCCAAAGCACGTGTTAGATTTGACCTCCAAAAATAATAATCAAAACTTTTTCAACCCAAAAATTACGATTCCCAGAAAACAAAAGAGGGTAGCCTAATAAAGTCAAAACATTTCCGACATTTCTTTATTTCACGCTTTGATATGTACGTTAACAAATGAGTCTATGTACGTGTTAATATATGGAATGACAAAGTGCAGGAAACGCGTAAAAGACAGTGAGTAATGGTGGAACGTTGAGAGCAGTCAAACTCGGGGTTGAGGCAGGGAGAGGATCTTGCTTGAGAATTGCGGAATTTACTGGAAGATACTCTATTTTTAATGGGTGTATTTTTCAACTTTCACGTCATAAATATTTAAAAAAAGTCGTAGAGTCATTGATTCTTCTATCAAACATATTGGCAACTAACGGATCAAATTTAAGTCTGCACAAGTTTTTTTTGTTATTTATATATTTTATAATTTATGTACACACATAAATACAAAAGAAGATACATTATTATAAAAATTGTACAAAGGTACTGCTTAATTCTAAAAGAATTCTTCCAGCAGACCTGCGAAAGGAGAGATAGGAAGAACAGTAGACAATAGTGTGTAAAGTAATAAAAGAAGAGTATGTGTAATCTTAAATTAAAATAATAAATACATACCTATATATACCTTATTTTAAAAATAAATACATAATGTATATACATATACAATTATCACACTATAGATAGAGGAAAGATAGTGCTCTTTTTTAATTTTGATTTTTTTTTGACAGTTAAAAAATACATATTTTTTTAATCGACAGGTTCGTTATGTTTTAGTATACCACACAGTGCACGAAAACAATGCCCGATTTGATAAAACTTCTAATACTTTACCCCAGTTTGGTGCCACTCATAATTTTCATTTAATTTTCATCAAACAACAATGACACGAAAGCTGCACGAACATTTCGTTTGAATCAAATAGGACACATTTAAGCTGCGTCCATTCTGCTAAATAGTTTCAGGGGAGTTTATTTTCCTCTATAATAAATTAGCCTGAAATGCTCTGAAATTCCGAATTCCTAGCGAGAACTGACTCATAACAAAAGCGTATGATGCTTTTCAACGCAGCTTCATTGTACCTTCGGAGCAAATTCTAGAAGGTTTGATTACTTAATATACATTTGATTTGGAAATAGAAAGATGCAAAGTTTTGCCAAAATACAAGTCTGTAGGATCAGTAATAAATTATGTAACAATTTTTGTGACTTTCTTGCAAAACGTGTCTCAATCTGAAACAGAAAAACAAATTATTAATAATTAAATAAATTTTATTACTGTCATTTGTAAGCAGTTATGAATTGTCAAGATCACAAAGTCTAAAAGAAAAAGTATTTGCACGTTCCAAGGCGTAAATCTTTATGGACAATAGCGTGCAAGAGACTCCATTATTCTGCTACTACTGTAACTTCCGTTATTCTGTTAAATCATTATATAATTAAAAAATTGGGCAAGTGCGAGTCACACTCCCGCACTGAGGGTTCCGCACAAACTTTCCTATGTAAATAGCTCAATTCCCGAATGGAGTCTCGAAGATTTTTGCGAATCACAATAAATGTTTTTTTTTGACGTAATAACAAATTTACTGTTTTCAGTTTCCTTTATCTGTGCTATAAGACATTGCTTTATACCAAATTTCTGGATTCTAGGTCAACGGGAAGTACCCTATGAATTTTGAATCCATTTTGAGTGTCGAAATACAAATAATAAAGAATAATAATGTCGTTTTTTGCTACATAAACGGCCGTATCCTTTTTTTTCGTTAACCTAGAAGTATTATTTTTTCACAGGGACCGCAGATCTGATAATAATTTCAATTGGATACCTCTGCGCATTCTCGACATAAAGGGTCTTGACAGACAGACAGACAGACAGACGGACAACAAAGTGAACTTATAAGGGTTCCGTTTTTTTCCTTTTGAGGTACGGAACCCTAAAAATAATGGTTATGTGAGAACGATGTAGAAAAAAGGGGACGTTAAAAACGTTTAAAGTAAATAAGTTTAAAAAACAAAATTAATATAAATTGACACTTAAGTCAATATTCTCAATACTGAGTAAAGTTTTCGATGCAATTAGTTTCTTTACTCTTTCACGGTAGTAAGTTTTAAGCTACTATAAGTATCTACATACGAGCAATGTGTGTAAACAACCAAAGTATAGTACCAAGTTAGTACTAAGCTACTTAAATAATTAAGCCAACTAAGAAGTGGATTCCCCTGCCGGAGTCTGTGTTTTCTGATAGCTACAACCTAGGAGTCTTTAAGTCAAGAGTGAATAGGTTACTCCTAGCCAAGCATGCTCCATCGTCGACCACATCATCGCTTACCATCAAGTGAGGTAGTGGTCAAACGCAAGCCTATAAATAATATTAAAAATTAAATTACGTATGCATTTCTAATTCTACAAACTGGTCCTTCTTTACCTAATCTCTACTCTGTAATATCATTGTGGAATTTCAAGCAACGCAACTCCAACATTGCCGTACACCACGCAACACATGTTGAGTCCGCACCTGCGTTGCATTATGTTTATACGTTTCATCTAGTGCGATAACCGCTGACGTAAAAACTTGCGTTCACCGGTGTACATAATCTGTGTGCTGAGCTCTTGATGGGAAAGTAAGGATGTGCATAGTGTTATGTAATTCTCGCTGCAATTTGGTTAAAGCATAAAGTTTTGGAACGTTTAAAGTAATAGTAGAGCTCTAAGCTCTTATGGATACGTATGTATCCTCTTCTACCACACAAAATAAGCAGTGTTATTCTAAATAATTTTATTAGAGTTACTTTCTAAATATATACATTATCAGTTCAGCCGAAAAACGTGTTTTACTGGACTTTGACCTCTCCCTAGCGTTACTACAACGACCAGTCCTGTGCGTCACGTGTCACCAGGTCATAGTAGGCCCATCTTATAATAATAAAATAATAATAATCCTTTATTGTCAGGCAACTAAGGCTCATAGTTAAAATTGACAAATAATGTTACAAAACAAATTATTAAATTATGATCTATTTATTTTTTATTTTTTAAGATTTAGTATGAAATGTAACGCGGGGGGGTTGGCGCTGAAGCCGAAATACAGACTAGTTCTAGTTCGGCTCCAGCTGCGAAAACTTTTGTGTACATGTATATTACTGTTTAGAGCATTTATTTGTTAAAATACAATAAGTACTTTGTTTGTGAAATAAATAAATATTATAAATATTATATTATAAATAAATATTAAATATTTCCCTAAGAGCGTCCTTTTCAAGGTATATTTTCATACAACCGCTCTTACGTGATTATGTTGTTATTACACATTTTTCTCTAGATATTTTGGGTACACAGCTATCTTGTGGAATATTTTCTAGGTTTCTATAGAAATCAAAACATAAATTTGTATAAAACTAATCTAGTAAAGACCTCTGAAAATCTGCTATTTTACGTGAACCTCCATAATGTACTCATATATTAAAAATACAAAAAGGTACTTCAATA
The DNA here is from genome assembly GCA_905147345.3 of Mythimna impura. Classification (NCBI taxonomy): domain Eukaryota; kingdom Metazoa; phylum Arthropoda; class Insecta; order Lepidoptera; family Noctuidae; genus Mythimna; species Mythimna impura. The sequence goes on along the minus strand of LR990357.1, from coordinate 10,217,807 downwards.
AAAGCCTTGTACATTTAATCGAGATTCTGAATGATACCAATTTTTCTGAAAAATCTTTTACGGGCTTAAAAAAAACACGTAGGTACCTATTTCCTGGAACAAGTTTTGTGAAAGATTCGAGTAAATTACGGAATTATCGAATGCCAACAAAGTTTTCAGGCGTTATCTCTCTTTTTTTCATTGCCTCTTCATCAAACATTGCATTAGATTACGTTAGATGAAGCAACAAGCTTTTAAACCATGCTCGATGTTGACGATAGGCGACTTAAAAAGGACCCTCTTAAGGGAGGCCTTATAATACTGTATCTTGCGGTATAGGTACTGACGCCACTCTTGAATCTTTCGGCCCTATCGACCATCTGTTCTGAGAGCAATTTGCCCAACCCAGTGCCACTTAAGTTTGGTGATTCTTTGGGCTGTATCGGTAACCTTGGTGAAAACATATGTACATAGTCAAACCTATATATATAAAAGAAAGTCGTGTTAGTTACACTATTTATGGGTGTCTTTGACATCGACGCACAAACGAATACCATGGTTCCAGTACATGATTCTGGACCCCCAGTGGTGGAATTTTTCGTTGGTTTTTTAATGCTTCTCAAAAAAAAAATCTTTACGTTTTTTAATTTAAACTTATAAAATCAAACTACAAGGATACATTAAAAGGCTGATTATTATTATGCTAAGTAATTCATGGAGCTCAAATGGAACTAGGTAGGACCACTGGTAAGGTAAGAACGTACTCCACCCATCTCATCATCATCACTGTGATGATGAGATGGGTGGAGTACGTCGTCCAAAGACTGGAAGCAGAATATAGGTCCTCTGGCGACAGCAAAATGGGCTGACTATATTGTGGCCATCGCGAATAGAACCTGGCTAAGACTGACATTGAAACGAGAAGAATGATGCAAGAAAAGTCTGTTTTCTTGTGTCAATCTCCACCTATGCGAATGCTCAGCTGTGGGCGAGATCGGGATCGTGATAATAAAAATTTATACATCGAAACTTGGTTAAAAACGCTTTACTTAAATTCTGAATAAACACGCCATAAAACAATAACCAACTCATTAAAATTCTCCAATTTCAGGCTACAGTTAATCAGGGTCACTCCTGCCCCTCACCCAAAATTATTCGTATACATTGATGCCCCGGAGTTCATCGCTAACCGACGGTTTATCTAATTATGCAAAACAACACCGAGTTTGTACGTAGTTTAACGTGTACCGACCAAAACGGAGAGGCAACGGTGAAATAATAAACAAAAAGCCCCAACTAAGGTATGTCACAGAATTTATAAGTGCAGAAGGACGATTTCGAACAACAAGCGAAAACAGGAGCAAAGCACATATCACTGACAGAATAATTGAAATTATCTTCCATCGTGGTTGTTAAAAAAAATTAAAGTGGTCTTAGAGATTTGTATTGAAAAAATGAAATGGTAGCATTTTTTTTTAGTTAGGAAAATCATCCATTGACATGCCTCGCTCTTGGGCGGAGCGAGAGGGCGTGTCAGACTTTTACTGACTAATAACCCACTCCTGTTCCTTCTTTGCCTCCGTCTCAGGGCCGAGTTTTCCTTTCAGGAACAAACCCTTGGCCCCAGTAGGCTTTTTGAGGCACGCGTGGAACAGTACGCGCCGTCGACGACTTGGGCTCGGTCTGGACGGTTACAGGACAGTCGGGCGGCGAGCTACCCATTGCTCGCCATCCCCAAGCCCGCGCATACGGTGGCCGGAAATCGGGATCGGGATACCGGCGGCTGGGGCGTGAGGGTCGCTCCCTCGCGCTTGTACGTGCGGCCTTCTCCTTTGCTAGCATTACTGCTTCGCAGAAGGTGGCGACCGCCTGCCACTCCTCCTCGCTTCAGACCATGGTCAGTACCAAGGCCCGGCGCGAGAGATCGTTGCCACCGATCTCCCCCACGGGGACACGGCGGTGCTCTGCCAAAGCGGGGCACACCTCTACCGTGTGATGGTGGCATATGTTTCAATTTTGGCTAAGTGCGAAAAGATCCTTGCAGCTTGTGCACTAAGCTATTGTCAAGTTTATTTAGTTTACTCAGTATTCAGTTTAGTTACTATTAAAATACGAATGTAACTAATCGTAACGCTTTTGCAAATTTGCAGCAAGTTTTGCTGAGGTAGTCAATACTGGCCTAAAATGGTTAGCTCCAAGTCGCGCCTATTTTAATTTTAATTATTTCACACATGGTCTATTTGAGATTTATAAATACACAAATGTTATTATCACAATATCCACTAGAAATAATTTGTGAATCATTAAAACAGCCCTGGAACTTCCCTTGAAAAAATGTCGCTAAAAACCTTGTAGCACATTATTCTCAAACGTATGTTTTTAACAATTCAAATAAAATCGATAGAAGAATAAAAACACAATATATAAAGAGATGATATGCATTATAGTTGTCTTAATTCGTTACCACTCGGCCACCACTGCTCTTTACTTACAAGTTGCAGGTCGCGGGTTCAAACCCAGCCAGGCGCATTACTTTGTGTAATTTATTTCATCACCACTGCTCTCAAAACGGTGAAGGAAAACATCGTGAGGAAACCGGCATGTCCTAGAACCAAAAATTCGAAGACATGTGAGATTTACCAACCCGCACTGGGCCCGCGTGGTGGATTACGGCACATTCCCTCTCCTTGAGAGGAGGCCTGAGTCCCAGCAGTGGGAACATTATAAGGCTGATTATGCATTATGCATGTCTCAATTCAATGATCTCATAAAAATGCTCGAAGCGAGAACGCACACTTGTATCTTACGTAGACGTAAAGTTTATGTGGAGTAAGTAATGTTATACCTCGTATTAAGAAGTCGACCTTCTGTTCCTATCTTTTTATGGTAAAACGTTGGAAATCTAAATCAATGAATATTAATGTGAAAACAGAATTTATTTAAAGCTGGAAATAGAATTCTATTGTTGTTAGTTTGAGTTACTACAAAATCTCTGGTGGTGGATGTAATGGCTTTTATGGAGAACTAATACACGACAATCTACCATACATCCCCATGTATATCTATACCATAGAAGTTGATAGCTCTGATAATAATTTTAAGTTTTGCACGTTTTTTAATTTTTCTTCCCGTTGGAACCTTCTGAAACTGTGAAAAATCAAACTTCTGAGTTAACGAAAAAAAAAGATACGTCCGTTTATGTTGCAAGAAACGTAATATATTTTTCGACACTCTCAAAGGAATCGAAATTCACAGGCTACTTCCCGTTGACCTAGAATCCTGAAATTTGGCATGAAACAAGGTCTCATAACAAAAATATAAGAAAAAATCTGAAAACTGTAAATTTGTATTACGTCAAAAAAAAAACTTTCTTTCTTTCTTTAATTCTTTATTGTACACAAAAACATAACATAATATATTGACATACAAACAATTCATGTACAAAGGCGAGCTTAACTCGGCAATGAGTAACTAGTAACTCTACCACTCTCACTCTCTAGTGTGTGTGGTAGTAACTTTTTTTGCGATTCGGAAAAATCTTCGTAACTCAATTCGGGAATTGAACTGTTTTCATAGGTAAGTTTGTACGGAACCCTCAGTGCACGAGTCCGACTCGTACTTGTTACAAGAAGTGCAAGAAGTTACAAAATACAACTGAAGAATGTGAAGATGCACGCCAAGTTGCGAACTTAATAACTGAAGACAGAATCGAACGGAACCTGCACCAGTTTCTTTAATTGAAGGAATTCCCGTCGAGGCACACATATAAATTACTTGGCAGTTGTGTACTGCATTTGTTCCACTGTGTTCCTAGGAAATAGTGGCGTTATTCCGCGAAATACGGAATAGCGTAAAATAGTATTCTTTCCTCTATGTGTGCTTAAACTTACATTTTCTGTTGGCACGAAATAATGGAACGTGAATTTCACGCGTGCATGTCGTGCGTGCTATTTTTGTTGCACCTAGGGTAAAATTGAATTTATTTTTGCTTTTGGATAAAAAATGCATACATCATCGCTTATCATCAGGTAAGATAGTGGTTAAACTGGCTTGCGTTTGAACACTATTTCACCTATTAATAATAATAATTCGTCGTTCTGTCAAAAGACAGAACTTATCAAACTCATCTTTTGTCGTCAAATCAAAGCAAACTAAAATAGAAATCGAATTCCTGCAGAAGCAACTAGAAAAATAATGCACTAATTACTGTTCAAGCCGAATCTTAGATTATCAATGTGCAGATAAATCGAAATGGTTTTTAATGGTATTGAAAAAATAAACTGTATAGTTTTCCATGCAATTTTTACAATTTTCCCATCATAATAACCACGGAGTTTCCTGCAAATGCTTCTCGACAGAGATCTACAATTTGATATGTGCAATTAGCATCATTTTTCTGTCTGGCTTCGTAACAATCAAAAGTATAAATGATTTATTAGAAATAAATGCTTTGATTGATTGATTGTTACTCCCAATATAATGACATCTGTTTTCAGTAACACTGAAAATCTTGATTTTATGCGTCACTCTCAATCAATGAAACTGTGAACGTTGCTTCATATTGAACATAAGGTAACCTTTAAATTTAAAACTTCCAGAGATTGAATACTCAAATAAGCTACGGTGTATTGGCAGTATATAAACAAGAACAACATCAGTAAAGATTGCAATACACCCGAGAATAAACATGGCTGAACAACCCACGGTCTGAATTTTAACAAAGTTGCATTTGCTTGCATTTTACACCGAGCGTCTTTTAAAATCCTAGGAAATAATCTACGTGAAAAGTAGAGAACATTTTTGTAAAGTTAATATTTTATGTAGGTGGCAAATTTACATATAAACATACGTCCATACTATTATTAAATTTAAACTATGCGAAAATGTCTGATTTTTATTTATTGTAAATCTAGGTTTTACAAATAAATCTTAAGATTTACCAATATGGGTATGGGTAAGTGTCAAAAAGTAGGGGAAAAATCGAAACAGCTAGGTTTTACCAGAGGCCGTTAGCAAATGTTGGTTTTGGTAAGAATACGATCATAATAGTTTTTTTTTTTAAGTGGGAAATCATTCAATTACTTCTCTCGCTCTTGGGCGGAGTGAGAGGGCGTATCAGACTTTTACTGACTAAAACCACACTCCTATGTTCCTTTTTTGCATTGCGTTTCTGGGCCCTAGGGTTCCCTTTTCGTTGTGTTCCATGGCCCCAGCAGGCTTCGGTCCTGCTGGGTCACTGTGGTTTTACTGACATCTCTTTGAAGCGCGCGTGGATCACTGCGCGCCGTCGACGACTGGGGCTTGGTCCGGATGGTTACCAGACGGTTGGACGGCGAGATACCTATTGCTCGTCGTCTACAAGCCCACGCCTATAGTGGCTGGAAATCGGGGTCGGGATCCCGGTGGCTGGGGCGTGAGGAATTCCGTTTCTTTACGCGTGCGGCCGCCTTAGCCTTCGTGTTTTTTTTAAGCCACCCTGATATGTCTGTTTATGATATTTACCGTGTATTCAAAATAAATCTCAAGATAAATCTTGAAATTACGAGCATTTAGCATAAACAAAGATCACATAACTTTTCGAATTTTTACCATAACTATACGCCGTCTAGGCCCAAGCTAAGTAGAGCTTGTGTTATGAGTACAAGACAACTGATAAACGTACTTATATATTTCTAAATACATACATACTATAGATAAATAACACCCAGACACAGAACAAATTAATGATCATGTAAATTAATAACCCACGGCCTCCGGCCAAGCTGTCAGGGCCACTAACCACTAGACCAACAGGCCAGTCAATAAACAGTGTCAGTATGTATTATAAACGATTGGCAATTATTATGTACCTTGAAAATGACAGCGTCAAAGGATAATCTTTATTTTGTAGTCGTCTTTCATAACACCCACTTTACTAGGTGCCCTTTCCTTAATAGAGAAAAACACAAAAATAAATTATCTCAACTTTCCAAGAAGAAGTAAATAGGTAATACTTGAAATAATAAAATCCGAGATAATTTAAATAAATTATCTCGGATTTTATTATTTCAAGTATCCACAGCCCCCTGTTCAAGTATTGACTTTAGCGTCGTGTATTTAAGGTTTATTTAGTATAAGTGACAATTTGTTATAAGCGTTCGTTTATTGTTAGATCTGCGGTGGTCCACCAATAACGGCCCCGCCTTACGAGTTGTGCGTCATGAGTTCATACCTAGAGACAGGCCTCGTAGGGGTCCAGCAGGGTCGAAGCCTACTAGAGCCAAGGGTCTGCTTCTGAAAGGAAGACTCGGCCCTTGTATGAAAGGCAACGAAGGAACAGGAGTGGGTCCAACCAAAAAAAACAAAACCTAGAGAGAGGCCTGAGTTCCAACAGTGAGAATACTATACGGCTGGTTATGCTCTGGCATACCTACATTATCATAAAGTCTACCTAATCTATACCCATCTATATATATTATATAAAATGCTTTGTCCTGAATGACTGACGGATCAACGCACGGCCTAAATCACTGATCGTAAAGACCTGAAACTGGGAGGGTATATTCTTTTTATGACGTAAGCATCCGATAAGAAAGGATTTTTCGAAATTCTACCCCTAAGGGGGTGAAAAAGGGGATCAAAGTTTGTATGGGACAACGTAATTCCTTGGTCCAATCTACTTCAAATTTTGCAAGAATGTTCTATAACAGAATTAATGGAAGACGAGTTACGTATTTTATTGAAATTCATCCCCTAACGGGGTTAAAAAGGGGTAGAAAGTTATTTTGGGGGTGATTTGCTTCGAAGTTGATATCAATACTCCTTAGTACTTTTGATTTAAATTACATTTTATTTTGACACATGTTTGAAAACTCGATCTGATTTTATTAAAAAAAGGTTCAACTCACAAGCTTGGTGCAGTGCAATGTCTCGAAAGTTCGAAATTTGAAATGGTAAGGACTAGAACATTTAGGTTAATAAAAAACTTTTTACAAAAAAATACAACCGACTTCAAAGTAAAAAAAACACTGAAAAGTGTAAAATAACTTTAATTTCGGAAGTCGGTGTTTCTATAATAGTTTTGTCTCTTCGTTATTTAACACCGACTTCCGAAATTAAAGTTATTTTGCACTTTTCAGTGTTTTTTTTTTACTTTGAAGTCGGTTGTATTTTTTTGTAAAAAGTTTTTTATTTTACACTTTTTAGTTATGGTACCACCACTAAAAAGTACCCCTCAGCCAAACTTAAATACCTTATAGCCAGAGTGCATCTCATGACAATTCTAATAATCCCAAACACGGTTAGATTACATTAATTTATTATAGAGTTCCGGTGCCTAACTTCAGGCTTCATCATCAGATCAGTTCGATATATTCCCCCTCTTCTTTCAGTCAGTCATCGACTACACGTATAAACAAGGCAATTTTACTTTTTACGACGGTTCTGCTGTGACCCTATGAGGAGTTCTGTGCCATATCTTCGAAGTTCATGATCAGATCGTAACAATATTTCTATGGACCAACTCGGAAGCATAACCTTTCAATTAAAAAAAAAAAATTTCAAAATCGGTCCAGAGAAATCGGTGAACCTACATAAAAAAAAAAATAAACAACATACATTCAACCGAACATATAACCTCCTCCTTTTTGAAGTCGGTTAAAAAATAAACGAATCATTCCATATTAAAAAAAAAAAAAACTGGGCAAGTGTGAGTCGCGCACTCAGGGTTCCATACAAACTTACCTATGTAAATAGTTCAACTCTCGAATGGAGTCTCAAAGATTTTTCCGAACGGCAATTTTTTTCTTTTTTTGACACAACAACTAATTTACTGTTTTCAGATTTATTCCTATACCTGTGCTATAAGTCTTTGCTTTATGCCAAATTCCAGAATTCTGGGTCAACGGGAAGTACTCTATGGATTTTGTTTCCCGGAGAGGGTCGAAATATACGTTTTTTGCGACATAAACGGCCGTATCTTTTGTTTCGTTATCTTAGAATTTTAGTTTTTTTAACAGCTTCAAGGTACCGCAGACGAGTATATGGTTTTAATTTCAACTCGATACCTCCACGCGTTCCCGAGATAAAGGGTCTTGACAGACAGATAGCCGTACAGCATAGTGATCCTATATGGGTTCCCTTTTTTCCTTTTGAGATACGGAACTCTAGAGAAGCATGTAAAATATGAACTTTTATATCTATTTATATAAAAAATAAAGTTAAAAACTAAAACCCGACTACGACAAAAAAAAACGACGCTGAAAAAGTATGAAACAAGATTTTCATACTTCGAACAGAACAAAAAGAAAAGCCGCAGTCACACGTTATAGGTACCAAGTGAAACACTTTAATAACGTGTGACTACGGTTTTTCTTTTTGTTCTGTTCGAAGTATGAAAATCTTGTTTCATACTTTTTCAGCGTCGTTTTTTTTTTGTCGTAGTCGGGTTTTAGTTTTTTTACTTTATTTTTATTTAAACAATTTTGGTGTTAAACTTAACACATGACTTTTTGTCCGCTAGAGGGTGTCACTTTAAATTTGAGCAATATTTTCGAAATTTACAAATGTAGCCCTTTCAAATGATACCAAACACGGCGTATTTATCTCCATTTTTATTTTTTAACACATACTTTTTGTCCGCTAGAGGCCGCCATGTCGACTTTTGTGAGACGTCAAGTAGCCTATGTTCAGCGGACAATGAAGACGGTTCTAACGATACCTCATATGTCGAGTTCCGATTGATAGATTAGGAGCTATGAGGGAACAGATGAACATACTCACATACATACATAGCCTGTCAAAATCATAACCCTCCGTAGTCGGGTAAAAAATTAACCCATAATTCTCCTGGTCACGCTATAACTTAAAAACGGCTAGACCAATTTTAATAGATAATTATTTTTTGTTTTGTTTGTAAGTAGGTAGGTAGAGTAGGTAGGTAACTAGCATAAGGTGTAGGTAGCGGTGGGTAGGTAACTAGGTAGGGTAGAGTAGGGTAGAGTAGGATAGAGTAGGGTGGACTAGGGTGGTGTAGGGTGGAGGGTGAGTAGGGTAGAATAGGGTAGGGTAGAGTAGGATGGAGTAGGGTTGAGTAGGGTAGAGTAGGGTGGAGTAGGGTAGAATAGGGTATGTTAGGGTAGGGTAGAGTAATCAATTGACGGGAGCGAAGCCGCGGGCAAAAGCTAGTCTATATATGTATATACTCTTAAAAGGAGAAACTGACTGACTTACATACTAATGCATAACCAAAACTACTGGGACTAGGAGCATGAAATTTTGCACAAGGCTTCCTTTTATGACGTAGGCGAGCACTAAGAGAGGATTTTTGATGAAACGGGGGTCGGAAGTTTGTATGGCGAAACCTACTTTCAGACGGGCGAAGCCACTGGCAGAAGCTAGTATTATTATAAATGAAATTAAACTTTCTTTTTGTAAAATCAAAATTTATTTTTTTTACTAAATGTTTATGAAAGTTTATATTTGATAGGTACCTGTAATATTTTTGTTTGTCTGTTGTCTGTTTATTCCGGTCCATCGCCGAAAGGACGGGACCAATTTTGACAGATCTTTCACAAGTAGATAACTTTTTTTTTCCGGTGGGAAAATCATCTTATGACATCCCCCGCTCTTGGGCGGGGCGGGAGATAGTGTCAGACTTTTACTGACTAAAAACCCACTCCTGTTCCTTCGTTACCTTTCGTACCAGGGCCGAGTCTTCCTTTCAGAATCAGACCCTTGGCCCCAGTAGGCTTTGACCCTGCTGGGCCCCTACAGTTGCTGACATCTCCTTAGGGCGCGCGTGGAACAGTACGCGCCGTCGACGACTTGAGCTCGGTCCGGACGGTTACCGGACGGTCGGACGGCAAGCCACCCATTGCTCGCCGACAAGTAGATAGCTGATGTTATAAGTTACTCAGGCTACTTTTATTTAAGGAAAAAGAATAAGGGTTCCGAAATCAAAAGAAATCCTGTTGGTCTAGTGGTTAGCGGCTCAGACTGCTATGCTGGAGGTCGTGGGTTCGGTTCCCACCCAAGACAAATGTTTGAGCGATGAGCACGATTATTTGTTCTTTGTCTGGGTAGTGTCTGTAACATGTATTTATTTAGAAATATATAAGTATGTTTATCATTTGTCTAGTACTCATAGCACAAGCTTAATTTGGGACTAGATGGCGTTGTGTGATAGTTAAGGAATTTAAAAAAAATGGTGACCAAATGGCATTTTGCTGTTTTACGAGCCTGACGCGAATGAAGACGCGGGCTAGTTATAAATAAACGTAAAGATAAAAAAAGTTCACAAGCTCTTTTATGTCCCAAACTGAAAATCCTATTTTGTGTAAAGAAATATTCAGAGATAGTTCCCATTATTTCTGAGAAACCTTGACTTTTTTACAGCCCTCCTCATTCACAATTCTCTCAATTCTAGATAGTTAATCTGTATATTTGAAAGAGCCATTTAGAGTGAACTCATTCTTCTTAAATTCTATTCTAGACGGTTTAAAAATGTTGTAATTATTTTCTTAGGAAATACTTCGTCTCATGCCTGTAAGTCTACAGGTTTATTAGTCATTACAAATTACGAAACAATTTTTAGAATACCCGTAGCCAATAATTTTGAAATATTAAGATAAATATGTTTTCTTTTTTTCAACTATTATACAACGCCGTTTAGTCCCAAGCTAAGCAGAGCTTGTGTTATGAGTACTAGACAACTGATAAACATACTTATATATTTCTGAATACATACAATTATAGATAAATTATTACAGCCAGACACAGAACAAATGATCGTGCTCATAACACAAACGTATGTCTTGGGTGGGTATCGAACACACCATCTCCGACTTAGCAGTCAAGGCCACTAACCACTAGACCAACAGGCCAGTCATTGATTGATTCGGTCTTATTGGTACCTACCTGATAAAAACTATTACTATAGGAGTAGTTTGATAATGGTTTTTTGATTTATTTACCCTATTACTATGTTACTGTTACGGCCCTGACTAGAGCAGTGGTGGCCGAGTGGTAACGGCCCTGACTTACAAATTGTTGGTCGCGGGTTCAAACCCAGCCAGGCGCATTACTTTGTGTAATTTATTTCATCACCACTGCTCTCAAAACGGTGAAGGAAAACATCGTGAGGAAACCGGCATGTCCTAGAACCAAAAATTTGAAGACATGTGACATCCAGTTTTTCGTATTTATGTAGTGTACCTACTCTTCCTTCCCGAAATTCTTCACTAATGCCAACTCACACTAATCCTAGCTGTTTCTTTTTTGAGTTTGAAATCATTAAATATGACTTCTGCTCTAGGGTGCCGCTAGAAGGCGTGTCAGACTTTTACTGACTAAAACTCACCTACGTTCCAATCTTTAGCTCTTTACGTTCTAGAAACTCGGTAACTCTTTTAAACGTTGCCGTAGCCCTAGCAGGCATCGGCACTACTGGGCCTTTTCAGTTTTACTGACTTCTCTTTGAAGCAACCCTCGTACTATGCGGTTCATTTGCTTCGCAATCTCTTCCTGGACTAGCCTCAAAAACATCGTCCATCCTCAGGCACTTATATAAGAAAATTTTAGCTCGGCAATTGTTGTGGGTGTGGCTCATGTGATCGTGCTGCTAGGCTCAAGCCTAGCTGCACACCTCTTAGCTTTCTTACTAACGTGCATTATGCCTGGTTCTGAAAACACAAACCTTCAAAAAAATAAACATGGATTTCAATGACCAGAGTATATAAGTAAGTAACATCAATGATGAAACTCAAAAAATGTTTTTTTTATTCTTGATAGGTTCGCGCTTGACCACTATCTCACCTGATTCGCTTACCAAGAAGTAACTTATTCACTCTTGACATAAAGATTCCCGGGTTGTAGCCATCAGGAACCACAGATTCCGGCAAGGAATTCCACTCCTTAGCTGTACGTACAATGAATGTGTTCCCAAAACGTTTCGTGCGTATAGATGGAATGTCCACCATGTACCGGTGGCGCATTGCCGTACGGAATGGCTTTTTCACATGAATAAGACCACTGTTCTTCAAATTAGAAATCAATTCTGCATCTTGAAGAATAACAATAAATATCCTCTGTCAATACCATGGATATCTCGTCATCCGGCTTTCTGGAAAGGACCTAACCCCAGTCGTCGACGGCGTGTCGCGTTCCACGCGCGTCATTAAGACATGTCAGCAAAACCGTAGTAGGTAGGTGCCCAGTAGGGCCGATGACTTCTATTGCCGTGAGGAATTTTTGAAAGTAAAAGTCTGACACCCTCTCGCCCACCCTAGTGTGATAGAGTTCATTAAATGGTTTTCCAACACCCAAAAAAAAAGTCCTTCAAACTAGAAATCAATCCTGTATCTTGAAGAACAACTTACAATATCTTGTGACAATCAAGAAGCAAATGCTACAAGGGCAAAATTCAAAACTGAAGGGAGTAGCGTAGTCCTTCACGCGCGCCTCAAAGAGATGTCAGTAAACTCTAGGGTCCCAGCAGGGCCGAAACCTATTGGGGCCATTGGTAGGCTTCCGAAAGGGAAAGCCGGGGTCCTGGAACGCAAGGCAAAGAAGGAAAATAGAAGTGGGTTTACACGCCCTCCTGCTCCACCCTAGACCGCGAGAAGTCATTGAATGATTTTCCAACTTAAAAAAGGAAAGGAAAAACGGAGTGAAAGAACACTATCTTTCTATTTCATCGTAGTTGCTTATTATTTACTCGTAGTAGATTATTTAGTATGTATTTTTGATTCAGTACGTATTATTACGATATTTATTCTACTATGTGCATGTACCTATATATTTATGATAGTATATTTTTATATTGTATATTTTATTAATAATTGTTTTATTTGTACTTTTCTTTTTCTTTTACACACGGTGTCTACATCATTTTTTTCCAATTTTCCTTTCGCAAGTATTTCCAAAGAGATTTCCGTAGAAATAAAAAGCACCTAGTACCTATTTTTCTGTTTCCGTCTTCTTTTTTTTATTATATAAGTGTGTAAGTAGATACATGATTTGTAAAATATATAAATAAATAAGGAAGCATGTCTGATGAGGTAAGTACATTGTGTGAAACAAAACCAATCAAAACACTGAATTCAATCAGTTCATCTAAACTTCCAATCATTTGTAAATAGAGGTCCATCATAAATCATTCAAGATGGAAGAACTTGATGGCTTCCAATCTGGCTTTATATCAGCTTTCACAGTACAAACGGCGATAACATTTAGTGTTTTCGATAAAACAAAATCCCTATAGGTAGTAGAGCTATAAAATTATTTTATGATTTTACTAGAACCTATAAGTACTAGCTTTAAGTCCAGGCGTTGTGTGTTTTATGGGCTAAGTTTTTTTTTTTGCGTTCTAGATAATGGGTGTACGTGCTGATTATAAATCCATAAGTTTTAATTTTTTTTTTTTAATGAGGACCGGAGTATTCCTTAGGGGTATGCGGAACAGAGTGTAGTCTCAAGCCTCCATTGAAAAGGGAGGATCCTCCGACCACGGTGTTGTGTCTGGTCCAGGCAACCACCCCATAGTGGATTTCGGGTTGTGTGTGTAGGTAGTGTGTATCTCTTTTAATCTCGCGGAGAATTTGAATGCCGCGATGCAGGATTCAAATTTTTAGTTCCTATGTGACGTCATATCTATGACGTCACATAGGAACTAAAAATTAAAAAATAAAGAAATTAATTTTAAATTATATTTAACTATGGGAACTGAAGGCGCCATCTAGCGCCATCTGGCGCCTTCAGTTCCCTTATTTAGTAATCTATAGTAATCTTATAATGTAATAATAATCTTTATTTCATCTTTTACAAAAATAGTTACATGTAACAGCCACAAGTAAGTCTTAAACAAATAATTATACTAGTGCCCAAGGAATAACTATAATTAACTTATCAGTATATAAGAACTAAAGGAAAATTGACTTTATTAACCTAGAATTATGTATAATTAGTGACTAGCCCGTGTTAGGTTTATAAAACCTGTGTTTTGGGTCATCACTTACAAGACTACTACTATGTATGTATGAAAGGAGAAACTGACTGCTATAATTATCAACGTACAGCCGAAACTACCGGGAATAGGAGCGTGAATTTTTGCACAAGGTTTCCTTTTATGACGTAGGCGAGAGAGGACTAAGAGAGGACTTTCCAAAATTCGCTCCCTAATGGGATGAAACAGAGGTCCAAAGTTTGTATGAAGAAACCTACTTTCATGTAGGCAAAACCGCTGACAGAAACTAGTTCATTAATATAGTGAAAGAAACAGTATAAATGGCCATGGTTTGTTACTCCTTCAAACTGGACCTAGTGAAAGGGATTTGGATAAAATTTGGAAAATGAAAAACCATTTCCCGGAATAGCAAATAGAATACTTTTTATCCCGGGAGTATGTTCCCTGGAGACATTTTTAGGGTTCCGTACCTCAAAAGGAAAAAATGGAACGTATGTCCGTTCGTCTATCTGTCTGTCAAGACTCTTTATCTCGAGAACGCGTGGAGGTATCGAGTTGAAATTAAAACCATATACTCAAATCTGCGGTTCCTTGTAGCTGTGAAAAAAAATTTCTAAGTTAACGAAAAAAGATAAGGCCGTTTATGTCGCAAAAAACGTAAATTTGACACTCAAGGAAATCGAAATTTATAGGGTATATACCTACTTCCCGTTGACCTAGAACCCTAAAATTTGTCATGAAGCAAGGTCTTATAGCACAAGTATAGGAATAAATCTGAAAACTGAAAATTTTAAGTTACCTCACAAAAAAAAAACTTTTTTTTTATTCGGAAACATCTTCGAGATTCAATTCGGGAATTGAACTATTTACATAAGTTAGTTTGTACGTAACCCTCAGTGTGCGAGTCCGACTCGCACTTGCCCAGTTTTTATTTACTTTCACACGGGCGAAGCCGCTGCTAGCTACTAGTATTGAGATAAAAATGGTCAAATAGCACTCAACTTCTACCCGTGAAAAACGTTTGTGATTAGTGCGCTGAATGCGAGTTCCGTTTACGTCAACGCGACCAAAACGTATACCGCGTTTGCCTCTCTGATTGGTTAAGAGCTTAGAGTGGGCCAATCGGAGCATCTACATTCAGTCAGAAAAGTATCGGGAATGGATGATTTGTTTATGGTTCCAAATTCAAATGTTTGTGTTTTTTGTTGTTGGTAGATTGGCACAACTGTTTTCCATTTTGGCGCGGAGTTTGAGTTGCATCTGCTCATCATCTTCCTGCCCTTGTCCCGTTTTTTTTGGGGTCGGTACAACACGTTTTTTTCTTCCATTCTGTCCTGTCACTCGTCACGCTATCACTAACTCCCTTTTCTTTCATATCACTTCTCACACAATCCATCCATCTTTTCTTTGGCCTCCCTCTCCCTCTCCATCCATCCACATGTAAATTCATAACTCTTTTAGCAACGTGCGCTTCATCCCTCCTCTTCACATGACCATACCAAGATAAACGATTCCCTTTCAACTTTGAGTTGCATCTGTTACTTATATGAAATATATAGTGCTGTTTTTAGTTATAACATATCTAGTGTGTATTGCGAATTTCATAATGGACTAAAACATCGAACAAAGAGTTTGTCTTAAATCGCCAATGGAATTTCGTGTTCGGAGTTACTGAAAATAATACAGAAGCCTTACGGCGAATCGACTTTATCAAAAACACGTGCTTATGAGTGGTACAAAGCGTTCAAAAGCGGTCGAGATGTGATGGAAGATTTGCCTCGCTCTGGTAGGCCATCAATGTCTTCAACTGAAGTTAACATCGCAAAAGTGAAGGCAATAGTGACTGAAAATCCTCATTCAACTTTGAGAGAGATAGCCGCCGAACTTTCTGTATCTCACGAGTCGATCCGTACCATTTTTACTAATCATTTGGGTATAAAACATGTTACCGCCGCGCTCGGCTAGTCCCAAAAGACATGAATTTTCTCCAAAAACTCAATCGCATGAGAGTCGCTGAGGACATGCTAAAACGAGTCAATTCCGACCCAACATTTATTTATTTACTTATTTATTTATTTTATAATTCATGTACACACCAATATACAGAAGAAGATAGGTATCTTAATATAAAGTTTGTACAAAGGTACTGCTTATTTCAAAAAGAAATTTCTTCCAGCAGACCTGCGAAAGGAGAGATTAGAAGAGATGTAGACTATAGTGTGTAGAAAATAAGCAAAGAAGAGTTCGTGAAATCTTAAATTAAACTAATAAATACTTATATAACTATAAATACCTTACACTAAAAATAAATACATAATATATATATAATATATATATACATATCAAACAAGAGAGGAAAGATAGTGCTCTTTTACTTGAGTCTTAAAGAGTGAGATAGTTTTCAAATCACGAATGCTAGGCGGAAGAGAGTTCCACAGCCTTACTGCATGGACAGAGAAAGAGTAGGAATAGTAGCTGGTTTTATGAGAAGGGGATTTAAGAAGGGATCTTAGATGTGATCTGCACGGTGCGTCGCTAGGGCGCGCGTAAGAAAATCGGTCGCGCAGGTAGGAGGGATAAGATGGATTGTGAAGGATGTTGAAGAGGAGACATAAAATCCGAGTGTTCCTGCGAAGACGGATAGGGAGCCACTTGAGTTCCTTGCGAAGATGAGAGACATGATCATACTTTCGTAGACCAAAAACAAACCGAATGCATAAGTTTTGCAGTCGCTCAAGCTTGTTTAACAGCTCCTCAGTAGCATCCAGGTAGCAGGCATCGGCATAATCTATAATCGGCTGAATAAGTGTTTGGGCCAAAGAGATTTTCGTTTTCAAAGGCAAGAGACCCTGGAGGCATTTTAGTGAATGAAAGGAGAAATTTACCTTCCGACTGACTTCATTGACCTGCGCACGCCACGAAAGATTGGAGTCAATAATGACACCCAGATCTTTTGCAGTTTCGGCGTAGTCAATACATACACCATCAAGAACTAAAGGCTGCAGAGAAAAAACTACAGCCGCATTGCGAACGAATCTATTGCCTATGATCATGGCCTGTGATTTAGTTGGGTTGATCTGCAGGCCAAAAGACTTAGCCCAAGCGCTGATACAAGCCAGGTCATGATTCATGGCAGCAATAGCAGAATCCGCGTCAGCTACAGTAAAATGTCGGTAAAGCTGCAAGTCATCTGCGTAAAGATGGAAACTAGAAGAAATTACTCTGGTAACAAAATTAATGAAGATAGAAAAAAGAAGAGGAGAGAGAACGCTACCCTGAGGAACACCCTCAGTGAGACTACACCAGTCAGAGAACAACTCTTCAAGGCGGACACACTGAGAGCGACCCCGAAGATATGAATTGAACCAGGTTAAGGTGGAAGAAGAGAAATTAATAGATTTAAGGATGCCGAGTAAGATGTCGAAATCCTCTGAGTTAAAGGCGCTACTAAAGTCAAGCAAGACAAGGACTGTAAGGGACTTGTTCTCCATAGCCCAGCGGATATCGTCAGTTACTTTTAAAAGCTCACTTACAGTACTGTGACCCGCGCGAAAACCTGATTGGAAAGGAGAAATTATCGAGTTTGACGTTAAGAAAAGAGATAGCTGTCTATGAACTAAGTGCTCAAAAACTTTAGAGAGAAATGGGAGAATAGAAATAGGTCTAAAATGAGTTAATAAAGTGGGATTTTTAATTTTAGGTAAAGGAATAATATAAGCCTGTTTCCAGACTGTCGGGAAGGAGCATGAGGTAAAAGAGTGATTGAAGATATGAGTGAGAACAGGAAGTAATGAGGGAAGGATAAGAGTAATCATTCTAGAGCATAATTTATCATAGCCAACCGCAGAAGAAGTAATAGTGAGAACAGATTTCTTAACGTCATTCTCAGTAACATCGCTAAAATTAAAGTGGGGATACTGTGGCATCGGCAAACTAGAAAGATTATCCAGTGTCGAAGCTTTGACACAAGGATCAAGAGAAAAGGGAAGGAGAGAGAAATGCTTGTTAAGGTCATTAAGATTCACATCCTTACGATTTGCCTATGCCAACAGACTTAAGAAATTTCCATACGTCGGAAGAACTACGGTTATGGAGTTGTTCGTGGAAATAGCGTCTCATGGCAGCTTGACACAGACGCCTGCAGCAGTTACGCAGCGAAATAAAACAAGAAAGATTCAGCTCAGAAGGTCTACGCTTATACCTGCTCTTAGCTTTGTCCCTGCGAGCCATAAGCTCTTTAATATGAAGAGTTACCCAAGGTGCAGGATTATATTTTACCTTGACACGTCGTAAAGGGGCATGCTGGTCATACAAGCCGAGAACGGTTGAGTTAAAATAATCCACTTTATCGTCGATGTCGTCGATTTCAGCTAGAGGGGACCAGTCGACAGCGCTAGCATCGCACTGCAATGCCTCCAGGTCAATGCCCTTGCAGTTACGAAGATATAAGAGCTGGGGCTTACGCTAGGGAACACGGATGCGATATGATAGATAAATCAGATCATGGTAAGAAAATGAAGCTGAAAGTTGACCGTGGTTAGACACATTGTTGGGAGAGGAAACAATAATGAGATCTAGTAAAGAGGGTGTACAATTCGGAGAAAAGTGAGTAGCAGACAGGGGTAGGACTTGAAGATTGAAAGAAGAAAGTAGTGAAAGAAGTCTATGGGAGCGATAGTTATTTTTAATCAGGCAAGTGTTAAAATCACCCATTAAAATAACGTGCTCATACATAGGGCAAAGATTACTTAAAGTGCAATCAAGGGAATCAAAGTAATCAATGTGAAGGTTAGGGCTGTAGAGCACAGCAAGCAAGACTTTTGTGTGATGGACAGAAATTTCGACAAACAAGTATTCAGCCGACTCAGAATAAAGAGAAGGGGATGAGCTAACCACCTTGTGGGGTAGGTCAGCGCGTAGGTACATAGCTACACCACCTCCACCCTTGCCGGTCCTATCGTTACGGATCAAAACGAAGCCGGGTAGTGAATATTGAGTAGAGAGAAGAGAAGGCTTCAGAAATGATTCCGATATCAATAGGGCATCAAGGTGAGCACAGCTAAAGGATGCCAGAAGATCAGAATAGTGACCAGGAACACTCTGGGCGTTTATGTGAGCTATATGCAAGTTTTTGGGATCATTAGAGAAAAGAGAAGAGATTTTATCATGTAAAGTGAGTGGAAGAGAAGAGTCACTCTCCGCACTAGCAAAACTATCAGAAGAAGAGCATGAAAAAAAGCTGTCATTAAAATCAGCTACATCATTCATAATATATAGATATACCTAAATAATAATAAAAATAATAATAAATTACAAATAATAATAAACTAAAAATGTTATTTACTAAAATCGCTAATAAAAGGTTTCTGTCAATTAGGAAACCACCCCAATTCGCTGGTATATTGGCAGAAATTTTACAACTCGTATTTGAACAAGGCAATACTTAAAGTCTAATCTAGGTACATGTTACACGAGCGCGTGAAATAATACAAAAACCAAAACGTACGTAAACGGTAAAACAAAACGTAACGCAACTTGAATGAGATGCGTCGGTGTCACTGTCATTTGACAAATAAAGACAACCGTCACATTGACACTAACTGGTCGATCCACCAATAATCAAAACAACGTCAAAAAAAAAAAAAAATTTACTAAACACCGGCTAAAAGTTAATAAAACAGAGTTAAAAATTTAAACGGTGCCAGACAAAAATAACTTTAAGGACTACCGGCTCCCGAGTTCCAGTAGTGAAGTGAATTTGATCGTGCAAAGCGGCTAAATTTAGAAGGAATCCAGCCAACCAACTGACAACAACAACTGCAACGAACAATGCTACTTGCGCAAACGGGTCTTCCTTACAATCTTGCCGGGCGCAGCCAATATTGCAGCCACTGGAGACCGAGGTTCTTCAGACTGGGCAGAATCCCCGGTGTCGACTGAGCTGAACGGGAATTTGGCAATCAGATCGTGAAGTTCGCCTGCCGTCTCGATCTTCCTACGAGATTTGTCTGGGCAAATAACAACAATCCTGCCCTCCGTGGACCAGCAGTTTAGCATTCCAAAATGCTTACGAGCGGCCATAAACGTACGGTGCCTAGCTTGAGTCAAAAACTCGGAGATAGTTATCCCAGTACCCTTGAGGGCTTTCTTGCTTTCCCATACCAGCTGTCGGCTTTCCATCTTGAAGAAACGAACTAGTATGGGACGGGCTTTCTGCTGTGAGAATCCGAGTCTGTGACAAACATGGATAGCATTGTTGGCCTCACCTAACTCTGTCAATTTAAATTGGTTGGTTAATATGTTTTGAACCACATTATGTAACTTCTCATTATCTTTCTCCGGAACACCATGGAATAGCAGGACCTTTCTTCGCAAGGCAGTTTCGTGCCTGTCCAAGTCAGCAGCAAGTAGTTCGATCTGTGTTTTTAATTTAGAAAGTGCTTGATAGACAAACTGCTTAAACTCTGAGAACTCACTTGCAAGCGATGAAATATCAGGCGATGGCGATGAAGCTGCACCCGATGTAGCTTTCAGCAATTTAGCTTCATACTCCTGCATGCGGGAGCCAAACAACTTCTCAAGATCCCCAAGACTGGCAGTGAGTTTAGTGTCCATGTTCAAAAGTGAACGTGAGATAGGGTATGTATCAGTACTAGAAACTTGATAACAATATATAGCGAGTATGGGGCGGTTTTCTTTTAATTTAACTAGTTTAATTCATCAAATTATACTTTTAATTATTTTAAAATTAATTTAACTAAGAGCCCACTAAAAAAATAAGCTAGTGCTATGTCTACCCACAAAGGGAAAAAAAAGAAGAATGAAACGCATTGTTACTGGTGACGAGACGTGGGTTTACGAGTTTGACATGTAAACTAGTCAACAAGAGAAAACCACGCCAAAGTCGATCAAAAGTCAAAGTCATGTTGACTGTTTTCTTTGATTATCGCGGTGGTGTGCACTCGGAATTCTTGCCGAAAGGTCAAACGGTAAATAAAGAATATTATTTGAGCGTTATGCGGCATTTAAGAAAGCAAATTCGACGAAAAGGCCAGATTTGTGAAAAGAAAATTCTTGGATTTTGCAGTCGCAAATCTACGATTCAATCCAATATGAGCGCTATCGGCTCCAAGTAACGATTATTTCTGAAACTTGTCTAAACAAGTTGGAGTGATGTAACTACGTGCGCATCGACTTGCAGCCGCAACACTACTGGTCTGCAATCGGCTGCGGCTACAGATCACGGCAGCACTCGCAGCCGAAGCTCGGCAGCACATGCGGCAGCAGCCGCAATCGGAATGGTTTTCACAAAAATCCAACTACTACATAGAAAACCAGTCGTGCAGCTGCAGCCGGTTTTGTACAGGCTCCGCATGTGCTGTCTTCATCCGCAGCCTGCAGCTGAGGTTCGAATGGCACCTTAAATATATAATGGCCTAGTGTGAGTTTGTTTTACATTCACGCAATCGGCATTGCGTGAATGTAAAACAAACTCACACTAGGTACTCTGGATTACAATTTCCAGAGATGTCCAGGAGGACATCATCACCATCATGATCTTATTTTTTATAAATGCTGTCCTGTAGTAAGTTAAGGTGTGCAATAAAGTAATAAATAAATAAATAATAAATAAATCATGTTTGTGGGAACAAACAAACAATCAATATCTAAACAAAAAGTTCGTCTAAACAAATATTTTTAATATGCATTATATACCTATTAAGTTATTTATTAGTTTATTTATTCAAAAGTGTATTGTAGTTGTCGACAATTTTCTGATTTCGTTTTTTTTTTTTTACTTTTGACTACAAAAATATAATCAGTAACCGGTACGGATAGAGCCCCATTTTTTTTTAGTCCATTTTATTTGTTTACATTATTAGTTTAGATTTTTGTCTGAACACTGATAAAAACTCTTCGGTACAAACAAACAGTTTATCATAATTTATGTAAAGAAGCCCTGGCTTAACCCTTAGTCATATCAGCTGACTGTTGAACTATAAAAGAATTTTATGAGCAAACAGCTCAATGTATTTAATATTCCTATGGACACGACCTATTTTTTCCTAGTCGTAAATCCGATCAGACAAAAAAGGAATAGAGTAATCCTGTTTTAAACGATATTGTTTTACCCTTCTTACCCATTGAGAGCTATTCGGTCGAGTTGGTTCGTTTAGCTCGAACCAAACCTCTAGGCGTCGTGTTTGTGCGTGTTCAAACGAATTCCCAAGAAAGAATCGTATGAGATTTTCTTGTGATCTAAAAAGGTGCACTAGTATATAGCATAGGTTCATCATAGTAGTGTGATGTTGGTTGTTGTGTCCTGTCACGGTCGCCATGTGATGTTGGGAATTGGAACAAAATGCCTTCATTAAAATAACATGTATACTGTAAGACACATATATGAACTAATAATAAATAACTAATAAACACGACAGTAGGCACGTTTATGTTGTTTATTTTTTTGGCAAGAAATCATCAAAATGACTCTTTCGGCTCTGGGTGGAACGAGAGGGAGTATCCTGCTTTTTCTTCAGTCGTTCTTTGCGTTCCAGGATCAAGGTATCTCTTTCGAACAATTTGAAATTTCTGGTTCATCATCATCATCATCATTACAGCCGATAGACGTCCACTGCTGGACATAGGCCTCCCCCAAATGTCGCCACAATGAACGGTGCGTCTAGCATCCATCGGATTCCCGCAACCTTCACCAGGTCATCGGTCCACCTTGTTGTTCTGGTTTATGAGAAGCAATAATGCTAGCGAAGGATATAGCCGTACGCGTGAGGCAACGGATATTCACACATCATACAGCTAAGGAGTGGAATTTCTTACCGGAATCTGTTTCTTGATGGCTACAACCCGGGAATCTTTAAGTCAAGAGTGAATAGGTTACTTCTAGGTAAGTGTGCTCCATCGTCGACCGCATCGTCGCTTTCCATCAGGTGAGATAACGGTCAAGCGCGAACCTATCAAGAATAAAAAAAATCCTCACGCCCCAGCCGCTGAGACACCGACCCCGAGTACCAGTCACCGGAGGCGTGGGCTTGCGGACGAACAATGGGTAGCTCGCCGTCCAGACCGAGCCTGAGTCGTCGACGGAGCGTAGTGTTCCACGCATGCTGCAAAGAGATCAGCAAAACCGTAGAGGCCCAGCAGGGCCGAAGCCTACTAGGGCTATGAGTCGACTTCTTCTTACCCGTGTGTGTGGTATAGGTATGGTTTTAGTCAGTAAAACCTGACACATCTCACGCCCCAACTTGAAGCAGGAAGTAATTAGATGATTTCCCTTAAAAAAAAAACAGAGCTGGAAAAGTTATTTGTTGATTCCACCCGTCAAACAATAAGAAATTTCAGAATCTACACTTTCGAAGATATGCAATCTATTACTAGATAATATGTAGAAGACATATAGACATACGGATACAACACACACATACATATATATTATCTTATTATGACATGTTATTATATTATTATTTATTGATTATTTTAGTATTATTATTATGACAGATAGAATTAAGTTTGTGTATAAGTTGTGTTACTTTTTTGGTGTACAATAAAGTTTATTCTATTCTACTAACAAATTCCCAAAACACAACAACAAGTCCTCCTAAACAGTGCTAGCTAGGAACTCCAAGTTATAGGTACTATGCGGCGCAAGCACACGCTGTACTACCGCGATACTTGAACACGAACAATTCACGAACAGATGGGCTTTTAATGGCATTAGTTGTAATCCTACTAATGCTTTTAGTTGAGGATACCTACTAATGGATTAGTTTCGAACCCTCACTGCACACTGTCTCGGTACTTACGGAATCTAAAAATAATTATTATGTAATTAATTTTGATTATCGTTGTCAATTTTCAGTCAAGAGGGAGTGGTTACATTGGAAAAACTACCCTGTTTGTAAAGAGGATAAGTTGGAAATTGATTGTTTTGTTAAATTCCATTTCTTTAATTGGTTTGAATTAAATGTCCATACTATAAATGCAAATATGAGTTTGTTTGTTACTAAGGCTTTTCATGGCATGGCATGTCTATGGTACTTTTTTTACCTCCTGGTAAAAAAGTACCATGCATCTCATGTCGTCCTGTGTATTTGTAATAATTTTCAACTTCCACTCAGGCATGAATACCACATTATAATAATTATCTTCTAATATAACATCAACGAGAACGAGAGCAGAGGTGGCCAAGTGGTAAAGGCCCCAACTTACGAGTTGTAGGTCGCGGGTTCAATTCCAGCCAGGCGCATTACTTTGTGTAATTTATTTCATCACCATTGCTCTCAAAACGGTGAAAGAAAACATCGTGAGGAAACCGGCATGTCCTAGAACCAAAAAATTCGAAGACATGGGACATTCACAAACCTGCACTGGGCCCGCGTGGTGAATTACGGCCCATTCCCTCTTCTAGAGAGGAGGCCTGAGTCCCAGCAGTGGGAACATTATAAGGCTGATTATTCTAATATAACATCTCGTGTTATCGAACTCCTTCAAAACGGCTTATCCGATTTTATGTTTTGTTTATTTTTGGCAGGTTTGAGAATAGGTCATAAATCTGGAATCAGAAACGTTTATTTCAAGTAGATCAATTACAGGCACTTTTGCATTGTCAAAATGTCGGCCAGTCAAAAAAACAAGTGAAGCTAAATTGCACCAAAGCGTAGATCTCTATGGAGAAGAACGTGCAAGAAACTCCATGGACACTCTTTTAAATAATATAAAAGTTACATTAATCTTTGTTACATACTTCTTGTCGCTTTTATTGTGTGAGCACAATGTAGATAAGTAATAAAAAATAAATAAACTAATTAAAAAATGGAAATTGAATTAAGCCACTGGCAGCTAAGAGATGATCAGTCCCAAATGACGGCGCCCGTTCACGAGCATGACCTATGAAAATATTTTTATACCCCTAGGTTATAGTCTACTATCACGCGGGCGAAGCCACTGACAGTAGCTAGTAGTACCTAATATAATAAAAGATTTCCTGACGACGGCAGCATTGAAAGTAGTAGTAGAAAATTAATGTTGGTGACAGAGGCGTAGCGTGGACTAATTTAGATGTAGGCAAAGGCACATCAGCAAGGCCTTTTTCTTTCATAAATTCGAAAACGAGACAGTGACTGTTGTAACCCAGTGTTCGGTCACATCGTCGCTTATCGTCAGGTGAAATAGTGGAAACACGAGACTTTTAAATTATTATTATATAAAAAAACCTCTTTCTTAAAGAGCCCTAGCTTGTGCGAGGTCCCTTAGGGTGCGAGGACATGGGCGAGGGCCCACTTCCCCCACGCCTAGCTACGCTACTGGATGGTGACCCTATTATTGGAGATGTCCATAAAAGGCGATGATCACTTATCATCAAGTGTGCAGCCTGCTTTTTAGTGTTGTAATTATCATACTAATAACTGCACTAGTTGAAATGGTCCTATTTTGGCGCAGCCGTAAAGTACACTATTTATACTTTTTTATTTTTATTGTTTCGTATATAGGTAATTCACCAGTGTTTGTGTGTCTCGCTTTCTTTCTTTTTCCTTTCTTTGTTTCTTTCTTGCATATTTTTTTTTTTTAATTTCCTTGTTTTTTTTCTTTCTTTCAGGAATAAAGCTGAATTTTTGCGTGTACATGTTTATGTGTATGCTTGATACTTCTTAACGCTCAAACGGTTGAACGGCCTTAGATGAAATTTAACATACGAATAGAATATGTCCTGAAAAAGAACATTGGATGCTTTATCGCAACAACTTTATCCCCTTCGGATAATTTTCTACTTACACACGAGCAAGGCCGCTGACAAAAGCTAGTTAATAATATAACGCATCTACTTATTTAACTAACCACTATTTCCTACGGCCCTAGGAAAACAACTTATACTTCGTTAAGAAGATTATCTATATTGAAATAGTGATTAGTTCCAGGACTTAGATCCAGTCCTTCATCCTAAGCTCTCGGCAATGTTTAGATATCCTTTACTTATAAAGTAATTACAAGTGACAGGGCTAACACCGAAGTAAGTTCTTTTCAGTTAAGGTTAACCACTATCATTATTATTTCAATTAAAACACGTCTACTGCTGGACATAAGTCTCTTCCAAATCACGCCGCATTGACTGCTGCGGCCTTCACTATATCATAATTCGTAACAATTAATATCAAACTCTATGTCATACAGGTCAAAGCTCAAATTCCAATACAACCCAAACTTTTCACAGACCCTTCCAAATCACAGTGCCAGTGAAACCACATAGCCAGGTATAGTACTTTCTTATTTCCACATGCACAACGTCAGAGCTGTCCAGTTACTCACATACTGGTTGGGTCTAGTTGGTCTGTCAGTCGCAAGCGCGACTGATGAGCGTAGGGGCTGTGGCCGTTGCCTGTCGTGTCGGACTTCACATCCTATCAGACTATGAGAGTAAAGGAACCGAGAATGCACCTATATTTTGGGCATACACTCGAGTGTATTTAATATCTCTTATATACTTGACTAATCTTCGTTGAGATTGATCACTGTAGTCGAAATATGATAGGTAGTAACATTATTATTATTAGTTAGACATGTGGAAGGTCGCCGACATAGCCCGAAGAATCGCCAAACTAAAGTGGCAGTGGGCAGGGCACTTTGCTCGTAGAACGGATGGTCGATGGGGCCGAAAGGTTCTAGAGGGGCGACCGCGCACCGAAAATACGCAGTGTTGTAAGACCTCCCACAAGGTGGACCGTCGACCTGGTGAGAGTTGCGGGAATGCGGTGGATGCGAGATGCACAGGATCGGTCGTTGTGGAGACGCTTGGGGCAGGCCTATGTCCAACTGTGGACGTCTTTCGGTTGAAATGATGATGATGATGATGATGATGATGACGAGACATGTGGATGAATGGAGAGCGAGAGGGAGGCCGTGTTGCACCGACTCCAAATAAAACGGGACAAGGGCAGGAAGAATAAGAAGATTACCAGTCAGACAAAATGTAAAAAGTTTAGAGGTTGGAGTTGAGAGGAGACACTAACAGAAGAAGAATATTTTTGAAATACAATTTATGTTCACTAGAAAATAAATAACTAGGTATGCGCAAATTTAATTTCCTTTAGTAGTGTTACATATTTCTCCTCTAAACATAGCTTTCGTATCCATAGAGACAAGTAAGTAAGTATAGCAAAATTTATGGCACAAATTAGCCCAACGTCGACTGCGATAAATTTACATATGAAACTCATAAGTTAAAACCCTTGGCTTGTGTGTTTATTACTAGAAACGGTAACCGTGTGCTATAAAGCGTTTACCTGTGCCAAGCATTGCTGAAAATTTAACATATTGTGGTAAAAATAGTGATGAAAATATTCCATAAACTTTGCTGCAGTATAAAATTACCTAGAAATACCCTTATAACTTACAAAATATTAAATTGATAAACACGAGAGTTCCTATCAGATCCTATCAAGATCGGAGACTCTACGAGTACAAGATCAAGATCGGATGACCTGGTGAGGATCGCGGGAATCTGAGGGATGCAAGACGCACAAGACAGTTCGTTGTGGAGGTCTATATAAAGCAGTCGACGTCTTTCGGCTGAAATGATGACGATGACTCAATAACAGGCTGAAAGCAACAGCATATAGGCGAAGGGTGCTAGCCTGATCTAATCAGAAAGGAAGAAGTTTGTAGGGGACTAAAGTTACCAACGTTTTCTGAAAGAATTTGAATAGTTAGGCGGCATTAGATAGAGAAATTGCTTGTAGAAGGCGTGTAGTGTGCGAATAGTGAACGACTTTTGGCTGGTGAAATTATTGCAAATCAACAGCAAAAAACACAGGGATACTTTTCAATGACCAACATTTCTACATAACATTAGGTATCAACGAAAGATATGAATCAAGCAGAAATAATTCCAATAAATGGTTAAGAGTTAGACGATTGAAAAATAACCCTGTATTGACGTTTCAACCTTCTATATATCATTAATAAATCAAGCATAAAACAGGCTTACAAAAACATTCAGTAGAACCTCCACAGAATGAAACTCAAGCACATAATATCTTTCACTAAAGTATTGTCACTTCAATTTTGCATAAACCTTTTTCTCCAGCCTAACAAAAAGTCTATAAATATTTAGGGACTGTTTCCAGAATATGGGCTTGATAGCCTTTATATCTCATTCTGTGTCGTACACAATATCGACCCTTTGCTCTACAAAGGGCGTAACTCCAAATCTCATACTTTTGTCAATGAAAAAGTTTTGCAAATACGTATGTAGTTGAAAATTTAAAGAACATTTTTCGCAGCAAATTTTTTTTTGTTCTCTGTAGTGCAATTTTGAACGAAAGAGCGTAAAAACCTGTGTAAAAGTGCATCATAACAGTTCATTTTGCAAGTGGGCAAAGTTTGTCATTGCAGTCAAGATAAAAAACGAGGTAAGTAATTTTTTTTTGGAGTCGAGAAAGTGCAACGACGTTTTTCAACACCCTTACTCGCAAATAAAATTAAACATTTAGTAACTAGTTAATGTGAGAAGTGGATTTCAGAATTTTTCATGTACTTTTGTTGGGGCTGCCGAGCGACCAATGATCGACGCATTTTTCTACACTAGCGTGAAATACATATATATAAATAAGCTTGCAATGAGCTTATAAGCAGTGGCGTTTATTTTTGAGGCGGAAAAATCATGAAATAACTTGTTCTGTTCTGGATGGCGTAAGAGGGAATGTCAGATCTTTACTGACTAAAACTCACCTGCGTTCCTTCAATTGCCCTTTGCAGTTCAGGGTCAAGGTTACTCTTTCGAACAATGTTGAGAAAAAACAGTAGTCTAAAACTGGTTTCCGAGTTAGTGTGTTAAAAAGTAAAGTTCCCCAAAATAGTCTTTACGCCCTTTGTACCAGAAAGAGTCAATATACTCATACTTTACTCAGTGAATTGGCGCTATATTTCTTTGGTTTGGAGACTAATACATATTAAAACATGTATAGTTAAATTTTATATCTTGATAGGTACTTTTTCGGGTTTTTTTTTCATTCGTCATATCAATTGCGGAACATGCATATTTTATTTAGAGTATTTATTTAGATAAAGATTAATATACCTATCCCATATCGGTATAAACATCTTTTCCAAATAAAACAATCTTTTGTATCAAATTGAAAAGCTTAAAAATGGTACCTAATTGTTTGGTTGTCTTCGGCTACTCAGCAATCTTTGGTTGCTGTCGTAAGATATTGGAAGACGGCGAACGACGGCGAGAGGTGCGGTGTGCGGAGACGCAGACTTTCGGACCACTTCGCTACCGATCTATGAAGAACATTGAACACTGTTGTACCTATTCGAGAATTATATTAATTTCAAATTACAGTCTATTGTTTAGCCCTTAGATAGGTCCTTAACAGTAATTGTTATTCAATCTTCAAAGACATATATAATATTATGATTTTGTAACTGTTCATGCCCAGCCCACTGCTACTTAAGTTGGGCGATTCTTTACGAGGAGAACCAAATTACCGACATAGCGGTAATTTGGTTCTCCTCCGAACATCTTTGTTCTGATTCGATCAAGCAAGGAAACTCCGAGCGTGTGGGTGACTTTCAGCTCTCTGATGAGGCCCATCGTGACTGATGTACTGCTAGCAAATTAATTTAATATGTAATTTTGCTCTAAAGACTATACACGGTGTCTTTGACATCGACGCACAAACGAATACCACGGATCCAGTACATAATTCTGGACCCCCCAATGGTGGAATTTTTCGTCGGCATCTCCTAATTTAAAAAAAAAAAAAAGTGTGGCACTCGGGGACTGCCACGGTAAAGCTATTGCATAGCATTTTGTATCAACTTATGCAATTATAATTATTTATTTATTTTATATAAGCAGTACATATTTCTTTTTCTTTGATATTAATTCAAGTTACACTTTTTGAGCGTGGTGACCGATAAGAAAACAATTTTTTTTCTTTTTTGTTTACTTCATAAATTGCTACAAGTATGTTCAGTTGTTATCATAGAACATTACTATAATCTATTATAATACAAAAAGACTATTTTGTTTGACCGAGATTTGAACTCGAGGCACGATGATAACATAGGTAGAACGCTGTACCAATGCGCCACACAGGTCGTTAACGACTTTTCTAAAATAGGTGTTCGGTCTCTGTCGGCCTCAGCCACACCTCCGTGCCCGTCGGAGTGGGGAGCGTGAGGTATATTTTTCGTTACGGAATTTCTGGATTCGGTCCCCGCGCTCAAGGCCCGCGATAGAAGCTATACAATAGCTTAAAAAAATCTGTACGGTACTTTTTTAAATTTAAACTGTGTAAAATCGTTATTCTTACCAACCCCGATGATATTTTTAGAAAAAAAACAAAAAAAAATTTTGAATTAAAAATTAATTAATTAGAAAGTCATCGGGGTAGATAAAATCGTTATTCTAATCAATCCCGATGAAATTTTTAATTTTAAAAGTAATTAATATATTTATTATAATTTTAAAAATTTTTTCACTAAAAATTTTAGAATAACGATTTTATACAGTTTAAATTAAAAAAACGTAAAAAATAAAAATAGGAAAAAACCGACGAAAAATTCCACCACTGGGGGTCCAGAATCATGTACTGGATCTATGCTATTTGTTTGTGCGTCGATGTCAAAGACACCCTGTATACTAGACTATGTAGTGATAGTGAAACTAGTATAACTAACTATAACTACTATGACTATTATGTCATCTCATTTGTTCTATCTTAATTCATAGTTACACGCGTCTGAACTTGAAAGTAATTCGTTTCTTTTAATGTATTTTCTTACTTAGATAATATAAAAACATTACGGCAATCAGACCAATACAATTAGTTCCAATTTGTCTAGATTGGTCTAGCCATTTGGTCTAGTTTCGATTACAAGCTGTGAAAGGCAAACATCATTGACACATAACTTTTAGTTTATATTATAAACTAAAGTTTCAAATAATAGTGTGTGAATACGCATCATAGATTTGTATGATGCTACATAGAAACTAAAAGTTAAAATAATAAAAATAGATGAACATATGACCACATTTCCAAAGCATATTCAAAGTTACAAATACTCAACGTCATG
Source organism: Mythimna impura (assembly GCA_905147345.3). Classification (NCBI taxonomy): domain Eukaryota; kingdom Metazoa; phylum Arthropoda; class Insecta; order Lepidoptera; family Noctuidae; genus Mythimna; species Mythimna impura. Next base: position 10,186,792 of record LR990357.1, on the reverse strand, counting down.
TAAATACATCGACGATAAGAATTCACCTCAGAAATTACATTCATGTCATACACATCAACTGGGAGAAGGAAAAGCTACGTGTATACTACCTTTATATTTTCTTTCTAAATATCCCCAAGGGGTGGCTCGACACAAATATGGAACATTTCCAGTAAAACATTACCTCTTTGTTACAAGCCTTATGTAATCACATGCTTACGGTGCGAGTCATATTGCAATTTCGGTGTCGCCGGCGCATTTTCCTACGTGGCAACCCTGACGCAATATGTGCCGGCGAACACATGCGGTAGTGCTGTGTCGATCTATCGATAGTTGATGTGATGTGTCAGTTTGTAGTGAAGTGGTTACTGTTTTTTTTTATCAAATATACTTTTAAACGCTGAGAGTGAATATACATCATTAGCTTCTGCTACCAGTTTAGCTCATAAAATTAGAAAATGATACCAAGGAAACAAACTCCCGGGGGATGAAAATAATAATATTCCACAACTTTCACACAACGCCATCTAGTGCCAAACTAAGCAGAGCTTGTGCTATGTGTACTAGACAACTGATAGACATACTTATATACTTATTTCTAAATACATACATATTATAGATACACTACACCCAGACACAGAACAAATGATCGTGCTCATCACACAAACATTTGTCTTGGGTGCGAATTGAACCCACAACCTCCGGCATAGCAGTTAGGGCCAACCACTAGACCAACAGGTCAGGCAAAAGTATCCCAATCCCTATTCTAGGACCACCAGTCAGTCAGTTCTAGGGTCTACCAGTGTGCCAATTTCATGAAGAAGTAATAAGCATATACACATATATACATAATTTTGCTTTTAGTGTGATTGCATGATGCACTTGCGAGCTATTTAGCTTACATTCACACAAAATACGAATATTTTATATAAATCATGTTTTCAGAAATCCATTTAATAACGCAGCAAGTTCTGAATTGTAAAGAGGAAACTTATAATTTTATTTCAAGGAGTTCATCTCTGAAAAATCTGATCCGATAAGGAAAATTTCTTTACTAATACAAACTACAGCTGTGCTGGCTCTTAATATCAAACCCAGAAAAAAAACTGAGGAATAAAGCAAACCGGAACTACTTATGACGAGTCTATTTGCTAACTATCCAAAAAAAATTTTCGTCGATTGTTTTCAACAACTCGATTACACATTTGCGCCACTCCCAAAAATCGATATAACGCCCATCACTAAATGCTAATAATTAACATGAAAACAAGGGTTCTCACGTGAGTGCTTTTGCTATTAATGGCTCCATAAAACTATATTAGTCGAGCAACGAGCTTTATTTCTTTAATTGCTTAATTTGTGACCAACTTGGAGACGTGGTCGGTAGTTGAATTTGATTTAGTTGCATTGTATTGTTTGTGCTTAGATTTGTAAGCAAATTTGTTCAATACTTGTTTGGGATTTTTTTTCATGGTTTGTTTGCAAACAGATGTTGACAGTCAGTCATCATTATTTTTATTTTATTTTTTTGGGTAGAATGTCATCAAACACATCTTTTGCTTTCCTTCCATTTTGTGTGGAGCGAGGAATCTTAGATTTTTACAGCCCTGGCATCATTATCTTGACTTTCACGACGTCTATGGCGCCACATGTTAGTTAGTTAGTTAGCCCATTTATGTCCCACTGCTGAGCAAAGGCCTCCCTTTCCCTTTTTCACACAAGTCTGTCTTCGGCCATTGCGGGCCAGTCACTCTGGTATTTATCCAGCTCATCTCTCCACCTTCGCCTTGGTCTACCGCGGTGTCGCCTTGCGTTTACTGGGACCCAATAAGTGGCTTTTTTAGCCCACCGCTGACATGTCCGGCCAAATCCCACTTCAGAATGACAGCTTTTCGCTAAGAACTAAAAAATGTAAAATCCTACATCACGCAGTTAGAGTTATTCGCGCGATTTGAACATTAACAAGAGTCCCAAATCATCTATCGGGCAGTTGCCCAGATCAGACAAAACACCTTTTTGCTCGGAGGATCCTCCCAACGTAGGTTTGTAGGAGTTTCACCCTGATCTACATATCTCTAAACTCACGAGTTTAGTGTGATAAAGTCGAGGGCCACCACCCTTGACTCTAATCATCAAATATATAATTATCTTATTCTTCTTCTTTTGGATGTTATCTCACTTATCATCATCATCATCATCATTTTAGCCGAAAGACTGTGGAGCTAGAGAAGGGCCCTATGCTCTAAGACATCCTAGACCTCGACTCAATCAAATTTACAGTTACCTATAGCTTGTTATATTTTATTGACATCTACTATTCTACACATATAGCACATGAACAAAATATTTTCATCAATATCAGACTCTGTGAAAGGACTATAAACTTGTGTTAAAGTGCAAATGGGTGCTATTTTTAGTTATAATAAAATCATTATCTCTGTTTTTCTCTTTATTTTTTTTACTCGTGTTCTAAATAACTTTTTCTTTTTTATGCACCTACCATATTATCTCATCACCACCTTTGGTTGACTAGTAAAGAATGCCTAAGGCATTAAGTCTCTCTTTATACTTTGTGTGGCATGAAGATTAAACAAATGTGTAAATAATAATCTAGAACGTATAATAATTAGTTACAGTAACGATCTATGATACGGTTTGCATTGTGAAGTGGTTCTTGTCTTTGGAGCCTTAACTTTTTTTTATTTTTATTCTTGATAGGTTCGCGCTTGACCGCTATCTCACCTGATGGAAAGCGACGATGCGGTCGACGATGGAACGCGCTTACCTAGAAGTAACCTATTCACTCTTGACTTAAAGATTCCCGGGTTGTAGCTATCAGGAAACACAGATTCCGGCAAGGAATTCCACTCCTTAGCTGTACGCTCAATGAATGTGTTCCCAAAACGTTTTGTGCGTATAGGTGGGATGTCCACCATGTACCGGTGGCGCATTGCCGTACGCCTGGTGGTCCGAACTACCGGTAGCTTGGACCCAGCTCCCGTGAACTCCCGTGAAAATATAATTTATATGTTTATTGGAATGAAGAAAAGAGTTGCAATTAAATTGCTTATCAGAATTTTTGGCTAGATTGTAATCAATTACTAAATTATTTTGTCTTAATAATAAAGTACAAAAACTACCCAAGTGCGAGAAGGACCCGCACACGAAGGGTTCCGTCCTATAATTTTTCAAACGGCAGCGAAAAAATCACGTTTCTTGTACAGAAGTCCCACTTAAATATTTATTCATTTTTGGGACGGGTCTGCCAAATACCAGCTTGTTGCGCTAGAGTCGATTGAGAGGCGAGCCAAGAGGATCATTGGCAATGATGCACTTGTTGAGTCGAAGCTCCAAAGTCTTGGACATCGCCGCCGAGTTGCTGGCCTGTCGGTTTTCTATCGTTTACATTTCGGGGAGTGTGCACTGGAATTGCACAATCTAATTCCGCCAAGTCCGTTCCATCATCGGACCACTAGACGTACGGCGTTGCGTCACCGGTACATGGTGGACATCCCACCCATACGCACAAAACGTTTTAAGAACACATTTATTATGTGTACAGCCAAGGAGTAGAATTCCTTGCCGGAGTCTGTGTTTCCTGATAGCTACAACTTAGGGGTCTTTAAGTCAAGAGTGAATAGGCTACTTCTAGGCAAGCGTGCTCCATCGTCGACCACATCATCGCTTACCATCAGGTGAGATGGTGGTCAAACGCGAGCCTATCATTAATAAAAAAATAAATAAATATAGTTTTATTGTTATAGCGGCAACAGAAATACATCATCTGTGAAAATTTCAACTGGTTAGCTACCACGGTTCATGAGATACACCCTGGTGACAGACAGACGAACAGGAGTCATACTAATAGGGTGCCGTTTTTACTCTTTGGGTACGGAACCCTGAAAAAAAAATACGTCAATCGAGACTCTATTTCCGTTGTCATGGTGACTGAGTCGGCTGTAGTTCCTTTGGATTAACTTACAGATAAGTCTAAATTTTATCATTGTATTTTATTTAGGTACATATCTATTACGCCAATACGATTAACCTCCTGAACAAAGCCAACCTAATAATGTTATGTTAGGGACAGCCAGCCACAATACCGATGTTGACTATCATGAACCCGAGAGTCGTGACCCACTGCTCAACTGATTAGGAATTGTCTTGCACTGAATAATTAATTGACAGATCTGGGATGTATTACAAGTCTATACCATGTGTGTTGTATGGTAATCCGTTAAGTGTGTATTCGAAGGGTCAATATGTTATGTGTTGTATTAGGTGGGAACAAGATGACATTGATTATATTATTACGATTTTTTTATGGTGGTAAATCTTCCAATGATTCTCCCGCTTTAGCACACCTATGTTCCTTCGATGCCTTTACTTGTTTCAGGAGCCCGGGTTTGTCTTTCGAATATCAACCCTTGGCCCCAGTAGGCTTCAGCACTGCTGGGCCCCCACGATTTGCTTTTATATATGTTTACACAAATACTTAATTATACCTCTTTTTAATGAATAATTTAAATATTTTTAGATTGATTTCATACAAAAATAAATATTAAAACTGAAAGAAATATTTTTGTGCTAAAATAAAAGAGCAGGCTATGTCTGTATCGTTGAATAGGTATTTTAAAATCATCTTTAGGTTCCTTTTATCATTTTTCATTTTAAATAATAGTTTAGGATATATAATGATTTAAAGTTGTCCTAATCTTGGTTTTCTTACGGATATCTTAATTCCTGATTCGATCATGCGAAGAAACTCCAACTTCCAACTCCTCTTTTAACATTAATATTCTGACTAAATCTATTTGTGAAATATATATTGTCTGTGAAATACAATATTAAATAAGCAGATGTAATAAGGATAAGGAGTTTCCTTGCGTGATCGAATCAGAAATGAAGATATCCTCAGGAAAACCAAGGTTGCCGACATAGCACGAAGAATCGCCAAACTTAAGTGGCAATGTGGCACATTGCTCGCAGAACAGATGTCCGTTGGGGCCGAAAGGTTCTGGAGTAGCGACCGCGTACCGGAAGACGCAGTGTTGGAAGGCCTCCCACAAGGTGAACCGATGACCTGGTGAGGGTGCGGGAATCCGATGGATGCGATATGAACAGGACCGGTCATTATGGCGACACTTGGGAGAGGCCTATGTCCAACAATGGACGTCTTTGACTGAAATAATGATAATGATGATGATGAGATCAAAACATAATAGATACTGAGGTATCTACTGTGTAAGGTATGTACCTTGAGAGGTACATACCTACTTACTGTGTTTTTGAATAATTCGTAATCAACGACCATTACAACGTTTATTATATAACAAACGTAATGGTCGTTGAGATAGAAATAAAAATGTTTCTCAGATAACCACAGATAACCTAAGCGCGGTGAGCACGTGATAGGGTATTTATTATTTTTTAGGTGGGAAAATCATCTAATGACAAATTTCGCTCTTGGGCGGAGCGCGAGATAGTGTCAAACTTTTACTGACTAAAAACCCACTCCTGGTCCTTCTTTGCCTTCGTTCCAGGGCTCGGGTTTTACTTTCATACTACCCGTGGGCGGGAGAGGATAGTGGCGTAATCTTAGTGAAGTGTAAGGCTACAAACTGCACGTACGCTAACCTGTCTCGGGTGCATTATACCCTGCCACACACTTTATGTAGCTATTTTTATCAGCTTTTTTTTTGTGTGCATTCACTTATAGCCTTAGCTAGAAAATTAATATGGAAGTTCAGGACGAACGGATCCTGAGGATGATCTAGAAGGAAGCAATTGATTCTTCAAATAAGTCAAGCTCAGAAGGGGAAACGGACCACTGCAGCGAGCACAATGTTAATTCCGTTAAAGAACAGGAAAACATACCTAATCAATATGCAAGATGTGGCGATGTTCTTCACATTTAGTAAACCTATATGCAAGGAGCACGAAAATTGTCGTACCAAAAATATGTTGATTTCCAATAGAGTTACCGATTTTATTTTAAGTCAAAGACGGGTTTTTTTTATTAAAAATTATAATTACCTATTGTATTATAATTTTCACTTAAATTTGGTTGATTACAAAATGTTTTTTTTGGTTTATAAAACCAACTTTCTGAAAGTTTCGACAAAGTTTTAGCAATTTCATAGATTCTTGTTACTAATCTACACTTCTACACTTATTTTAATAAAGAGGTAAAGTTTTTTTTTGTATTTTATGTTTTTTTTGGTTGTAGATGGTACCTAATCTCTGAAAGTACTGGTCCGATTGCTAAATTTTTTTCACCGATAGAAATCTACTTTATTCCTGAGTGATAAAGGCTATATTTTATGTATGCGGGCGAAGTCGCTGGCAAAAGCTAGTTATAAATCGATTTATTTATAACTACCTGCCCCGTTAACTTCGTACCGCCTTATAGTCAAAAAATGTCGTCATTGAATACTTTTTAGCTAAACTGTTAAAGGTTAATGCCATCTACTGGTATTACCAGAACCAGCATAATTCATTTTAAAATGACATTTTAGGAATGTCATTTTTTCAATTTTTCCTCACCCTCTAAACCTTCCCTGGAACAAACATTTCAAGACCAAAATTAGCCAAATCGGTCCAGCCGTTCTGGAGTATTAATGAGACTAACGAACAGCTATTCATTTTTATATACATAGATTAGTAACAAAGGTTCTTGACCATGTCTTTGTTTGTCCAATAAAAACTGTTTTTAGGGTTCCGTAGCCAAATGGCAAAAACGGAACCCTTATAGATTCGTCATGTGTCTGTCTGTCCACAGGATACGGACGTACGTCACAGGCACTTTTTTCCGAAACTATAAGAGCTATACTGTTGAAACTTGGTAAGTAGATGTATTCTGTGAACCGCTTTAAGATTTTCACAAAAAATAGAAAAAAAAAACAATAAATTTTGGGGGTTCCCCATACTTAGAACTGAAACTCAAAATTTTTTTTTTCATCAAACCCATACGTGTAGGGTATTTACGGATAGGTCTTCAAAAATTATATTGAGGTTTCTAATATCATTTTTTTTATATACTGAATAGTTGGCGCGAGAGACACTTCCAAAGTGGTAAAATGTGTCCCCCCCCCCCGCCCCGTAACTTCTAAAATAAGAGAATGATAAAACTAAAAAAAAAATATGATGTACACTCATAAACTTCCACCAAAAATTGGTTTGAACGAGATCTAGTAAGTAGTTTTTTTTTAATACGTCATAAATTGTAAACCGCAATTTACCTTTCATTCAATCAACTCAAATATAAAAATCTTCGTAACTCAATACGGGAATTGAACTGTTTTAATAGGTAAGTTTGTACGGAACCCTCAGTGCGTGAGTCCGACTCGCACTTGCCCGGTTTTTTTTTCTTAATTTCATCAAAATATATTATGTAGTTTGTTATAATCCTAAACATGAACATAAATAATTCATAACAATACATTTCAAACTTTAATACTCCCTTTATTAAAGTCTGGGTATTAAGAATACCCTGCCACATACTAATCTAATTTTCATAACCACAGTAATGCTCGCCGGGTTCATAGTTTATCATAAAGATTGTTACTATTTTATAAATATTATTTCATAATAATTTAATGCTTCAAATTTGTTAATCATACGTTATTTTAATACCTAAAATTATATTCGTTTCAGATAATTTACACCCAATAGCCATTTTCCTCTAAAATCTCATGACTTAAATAATTGTAAAATGGTGCTTGGTCACACAATAAAATAGAACACAGTCACAATAATTATAATGAAATTATTACATTTATGAATACAAATTATAAAGAATTACATTGAATAAATTTAAACCAAGCTAAATGAGCTTAAATAAATTAAAACGAACATTTCATTTGCTGCGTTGATTTTGAAAGCCAATTTAATCATAATCCCTGAAATGTATGACAAGATTTAGTTTTGTTTGATGTCAGAAGTTATGTTTGCAGACTAAGAAGAGGTGGTGACTACAATTCCGCTATAATGTTAACAAGAACTATTGAAGCAACTGGACAGATCCTCAATGGTGTCCCTTGTTCGCAATATCATTAAAGATATCAATTCAAGGTAAAAAGATAACGATGCATAGCAAACTTTTGCTCAGAAAGCCATAAGACGTATTGTAAAATAGTTGTAATACAGTGATTTTATAATCAAAGTTCAGTTGAAAGATTGACCACCTGCAATGTTCAAGTAAGTTAAATTATATTATTATATACTTTGATCTTTACTGATTGATATTATGAATTATGTTGTTGTAAAATAATTGTCTTTTGATATTGTACATATAGATAAAGTATTACGTACACTATGTTGTACGGTTCTGTGTCTTGCATCCATCGCATTCCCGCGACTCTCACCAGGTCATCGGTCCACCTGTTGGAAGGCCTTCCAAAACTGCGTCTATCGGTACGCGCTCGCTATTCAGGAACCTTTCGGCCCCATCGACCATGTTCTACGAGCAATGTGCCCTAACTACTGCCACTTAAGACTTAAACTGAGAGTAAGGGTCGGTAAAGAAGTGAAAATATGCTTGATTAATATTAAAAAAAAAACACATAATATCTACAAAAAACAAATGTTTATCAAGAAACAACCTGTTCGGGCACCGTCGGCTACCTTCGGCACTCGTCAGGCTGTATCGTCGACGTCGCGCAAGACATGCGGGGCGAAAGGCCAGCCATCACTTCACCAGCAAGAACGACCGACAATACACGCGCGTTGTTAATTCCTCACTTGTCCTTGGATATACGTTATTCAGTTTACAGTCCACTGCTTTTTATTTAAGTCCAAGTCTAGACCCTAACACAACCGATCAACATTCCCAATACGTTCTGATACAAGTACCTGAAGATCAAGTTCGTAACTAGCGCTACCCGTTGGTTGTCTTTAGTACTAATTAACTAACAAAAAACAAACTTCTGGAAGTTTCCTCTACGTTCGGCTAGTTAGTGATCGCGGACTGTTGGATTAGAGAAATAAATACCGTCCGTTAAACTCTCCGCTCCGACAACGTCTCAACGTGTTTTCAACATTTTTTCCATCCTTTCTTGCAGCTTGATTTTGGGAGCCTTTTCCGATACGCTAAATGCCACGACCATATACGAGCCCGTTATTGACGGCGCGTAGTATTCCACGCGTGCCTGAAAGAGACGTTAGCAAAATCGTAGAGGCCCAGCAGGGCCGAAGCCTACTGAGGCCATAGGTTCGCTTATGAAAGGCAAACCCGGGGTCTTTGAAAGAAGGAACAAAGGAATGGGTTTTAGTCACCAAGAGTCTGACACGCCCTCTCGCTTAGCCCAAGAGCGGGAGAAGTCATTGGATGACCCTAATGACACCTAAAAAAAACTCTGTTATGGCAATAATTTCAAACTTTTGGTTGATAATTAATTTATATTTTTGGGTTTAATATATCAAAAGCTTGGATGAACATTATGCAGTCAGGGGCCACATTCCACATTGATGGAATGGCAGGACGTGTTAGATTATTACTGACTAAAATCACGCCTATGTTCCTTCAGTTGTCCTTGTCCCAGGACCATGAGTAACTCTATCAGATGCCGACCCATGGCCCCAGTCACTACCACGAACTTCTTCTTCTTGAACGACTTCGTCCTCATACATCATTTATTGACCTAGTGGTCAATAAATGATGCATGAGGACGAGACTGCTAGCAGAACTCAGTGGTCAATAAATAATGTATGAGGACGAAGCCGCTAACAGAAGCCAGTGATTAGTAAATGATGTATGAGGACGAAGCCGCTAGCAGAAGCTAGTGGTCAATAAATGATGTATGAGGACGAGACTGCTAGCAGAAGTCAGTGGTCAATAAATAATGTATGAGGACGAAGCCGCTAACAGAAGCCAGTGATTAGTAAATGATGTATGAGGACGAAGCCACTAGCAGAAGCTAGTGGTCAATAAATGATGTATGAGGACGAGACTGCTAGCAGAAGCCAGTGATCAGTAAATGATGTATGAGAACGAAGCCGCTAGCAGAAGCTAGTGGTCAATAAATGATGTATGAGGACGAGACTGCTAGCAGAAGCCAGTGATCAGTAAATGATGTATGAGGATAAATGATGCATGAGGACGAGACTGCTAGCAGAAGTCAGTGGTCAATAAATGATGTATGAGGACGAAGTCGCTAGCAGAAGCTAGTGGTCAATAAATAATGCATGAGGACGAGACTGCTAGCAGAAGTCAGTGGTCAATAAATGATGTATGAGGACGAAGTCGCTAGCAGAAGCTAGTGGTCAATAAATAATGCATGAGGACGAGACTGCTAGCAGAAGTTAGTGGTCAATAAATAATGTATGAGGACGAAGCCGCTAACAGAAGCCAGTGATTAGTAAATGATGTATGAGGACGAAGCCACTAGCAGAAGCTAGTGGTCAATAAATGATGTATGAGGACGAGACTGCTAGCAGAAGCCAGTGATCAGTAAATGATGTATGAGAACGAAGCCGCTAGCAGAAGCTAGTGGTCAATAAATTATGTATGAGAACGAGACTGCTAGCAGAAGTCAGTGGTCAATAAATGACGTATGAGAACGAAGCCGCTAGCAGAAGCTCGTGGTCAATAAATAATGCATGAGGACGAGACTGCTAGCAGAAGTCAGTGGTCAATAAATGATGTATGAGGACGAAGTCGCTAGCAGAAGCTAGTGGTCAATAAATAATGCATGAGGACGAGACTGCTAGCAGAAGTCAGTGGTCAATAAATGACGTATGAGAACGAAGCCGCTAGCAGAAGCTAGTGGTCAATAAATAATGCATGAGGACGAGACTGCTAGCAGAAGTCAGTGGTCAATAAATGACGTATGAGAACGAAGCCGCTAGCAGAAGCTAGTGGTCAATAAATAATGCATGAGGACGAGACTGCTAGCAGAAGTCAGTGGTCAATAAATGACGTATGAGAACGAAGCCGCTAGCAGAAGCCAGTGGTCAATAAATGATACATGAGGACGAGACTGCTAGCAGAAGCGAGTGGTCAATAAAGTCATAATTCCCTGGATATATTGATTAAGGCAATTGTTTCTAGGTGTACTAATTACATCTTTATTACAAAGTCTATCTAAACAGTTTAATAAGCAAAATGATGTTGTCTTATTGCAGAATATAAAGTTATGACACACTTGTCAAGACATTAGGATTGCAAAGCGATAGAAGTAATTGTTGGTGTTATTTTTACACTGCCTTGTGCAGTGGCAGACCAGTGGTTATGACCCGGACTTGCAAGTCGTCAGTTGATTTGTTAATAACAACAACAACAAAGACAACATTATCAACAATATTTTATTTCGAGTTAATTTATCGTTTTTCCGTACACAATTTATGCAAATAGTTTTTGGCGATTTCTGTCTTTTCTAGTACTCGATCTTTATGGTCTTTTATAGTATTTTGATCCCTACGTGAAAGAAGTTCTATAAGTATTTTTTTTTTTTTGGTATATTATCAAAATCTGTGATAGTAGTACAGAATATTTTAAAAAGTTATGGACGGTCTCCTAGGAACGTTTTCATTTAAATAATTTAGTCATTTATATGTAGGTATATTATCTATATATATAAAAAGAGAAAATGATAGACTGACATATCAACGCACAGTTGAAACTACTTGTACTAGAATCATGAGATTTTGCACAAGGCGTCCCTCCATGGTATAGACGAGCACTAAGAGAGGATTTTCCAAAATTCACCCCCTAAGGAGATGAAACGGGAGTCCAGTTTGTGTGCAGAAACCTCCTTTCACGCGGGCGACGCCGCTGGCAGAAGCTAGTATATATATAAAAGGAGAAACTGACTGAGTGACATATCAACGCACAGCTGAAACTACTGGGACAAAGTTCGAAAAATTTTGCACAAAGCTATCTAAGATGTAGGCGAGTACTAAGAAAGGGTTTTTGAAAATTCAACTTTTAACCCTACAAAGTTAACGTTCGTCAAAATGGCGAGCATCTAATAAATATCTCCGTCTCCCTTTCTCATCGTTTTACCTACACACTCGCGGTTTCGCGCCAGCTTAGTGTCCGCTAGACTGCGTTGCGTGGTGGTTACGTTTAAACAATGGTTTACATATCCACTTTTGTTATAATTATCCTTAATTTACATCACATATTTCCTATAAATATAATAAACCTGATTAATATAACATATTTTTTAAATAAAAAACACGTATAAAAATGGTCTTCAAGAAGTCGAATGGTTGGCTTATGATTGAAGTTCCGGAACGTTAGCTATCTATGGTTAAAGAGTTGAAAAGAGAAAAAATTCGCTTGTATGCAAAATTTTATTAATTAGAACAATGTACTTGAAACTTAGCATAAATAGTAACTTAAGTAAATAAACAGGTTTTCATTATACGTTATTCAAAATCATCTTTGTAAAATGATTTAGTGGGTGTCAAAGGTTATATTATGGGAGAATATTATTCCTTGGGTTAATAAACTTAGAACTTGGCACAAAGTTTAACCGAAATGAATAAAGCTAGAACTACATTAGACTGATGCACACGTGTAACACGCCTGATTTGTACGTAGAACAACGTCGAGTGATCAAGTGTAGCTCTACAAGTCCAGTTTCCATATAAAATGTATGGAGACCGATGCGACCAGATCGGTGTGTGTAGCACACGTGTGCGCAGTGTAGTTCTACTTTAATTAAGATTGTTATTATTAGTTTTTCAAAACTACCCTAAAAATATGAAAACATTCTCGCTGACGAAGTCACGGCCAAAGTGCTAGTAATTAATACGTGTGTAGTTAAATCACGGATAATAATTGAATAAACATATCTGAACGGCTAAACGAATTTGGAAATGGGATATTTATTCTGATAGTAAGGTACCGTAGGATAATCAATTTTTTTAATTGTTATAAACTAGTGCTTAACTACAATCCCACCTGATGGCAAGTAGTGATGCAATCGTTGATGGTGAGGCGCACTAAGAGCCTATTCACTCTAGCCATGAAGACACCTAAATTATAATCGGATTGGAAGACCGAAGCAGGCAAGTTATTCCAGTCCCTCGATGTACGTGGTATAAACGACGAGGCAAAACGCTGGGTCCGGACCGTAGAGGTTTCAACAACGTAAAGGTGGATACTCGCCGTTCGTCGGGTTGTCCGATGATAGAAAAGATATGGTGGAATCAAGTCATGTATGTGTCCAAGGCTTTGTAGATTGGACTTAACCAGATCTGGATCACCGATTAGCCTCTTCGCATGCCTTTTCAACGAGTCCAAAGCCTGCAGCTGCTAGGTGGCATTTTGCAGCGCCAGCTCATATGTGGCTGCAGTACTCCATACTCGAGCGGACAAATGGATAATTCAACAGACTCTTGATAGCAATAAGACGTCACAGTACTCTGGCTGATAACCTTTACAAACCGACTGTAAAAATTTTATTACTAACTAACCGAAATAATTATGCTTATTAGGTACCTACCTACAGTTATCATAACATAAAACGAATATTTAAAGACCTAATGTTGTTATTTTTACATTATCTGCCAGTCTCGGACTCTGCTAATACACGGAAGCACGTGCAGAAAAGTGGACAATCTTTATATTTCAATATGAAATTAATGTAAGTTTATTTAACTTTATGAGTAGCGTAATTAGAGACACAATAGAAAGACAATGGCGCGTTAACGCCGGCGTTATTGCGGGGATCAACAGCTTACTATAAAAAGATATTCTGTATTTTTTTATTGGTTATACAAACTACGTAGCAGACTTAAATATTAACTATAAATACTTTTATACTAAACCTAACTATGTCAATTTATATAAAAATACAAAGACACAAAATACACTCAGGTGTCAAGTACTTCTCCACATCGCTGTCATTCGGAAATGTGCCCAGAAGGCTGGCAGAAGAAGGGCAATGCTAATTCTTTGGGCGAAAAACGAGCCAGCCCTCTGGTCACGCAAAGTGTGGATCAGTCGGCGTGAAATTTCCTTAAAAAGGAGACGCGCACTCGGACCCCAAGCGTTTCGTTTTTTTTTTGTTAATATAATAAATTAAATTCAAAGTATTTATTAGATTGCTATGTGGTGATACAGCAGGTCTTATAATTAGTCTTAAAATTTTACAAAACAAAAATGACAACATTTAGATTACAAACAATTTTGTAAAAAAAAATACAGTTAATAATTTTAACAAAAATTAAGAAAACAATTAAATTAATTAATATTTTCTTCTATCATATGTACTTATTAATCGGTTTAAGCATAAGCATAATCAGCCTTTTAATGTTCCCACTGCTGGGACTCAGGCCTCCTCTCTCTAGGAGAGGGAATGGGCCGTAATCCACCACGCGGGCCCAGTGCGGATTGGTGAATGTCACATGTCTTCGAATTTTTGATTCTAGGACATGCCGGTTTCCTCACGATGTTTTCCTTCACCGTTTTGAGAGCAGTGGTGATGAAATAAATTACACAAAGTAATGCGCCTGGCTGGGTTTGAACCAGAGACCTACAACTCGTAAGTCGGGGCCATTACCACTCGGCCACCACTGCTCCTGCTTTAATCGGTTTAGTTATATATAAATGTTATAACATTTATAATACTTTATTGTAAGTACATCTCATAATGAGCACAGGACAAACATTTGCGGGAATGTTTAAAACAGTTACAGCGGCCCTAGAACGCTGAAGGGACACAGGTAAGTTTTAGTAGGTAATAGTTTGGTTTTAGCATTTCGTCTAGTCGTTTATACCGCATACATCGAAAGACTGGAACAATTTGCTTGCCTTCCCGTCTGATTATAATTTAGGTGTCTTCAAGGTTAGAGTGAATAGGCTCTTAATTTATTTATTTAATAAACAAACTAGTGCGCCTCACCATCAATGCTCTCAAGCTCACTACTATCAAGTGAGATCACAGTCAAGCCCTAGTTTAAATCAATTTACCAGCTTTTGCCCGAGGCTTTGCTCCCGTCAACTGACTACTATAGTTAATGCCTGCGACTTTTTCCTTTTGGGGCAGTCGTGTAAAAAAAATTACTGCGCACGGACGATCATTTTTTTTTTACAAACCGCGCGGTGCGGCAACAGCGCGGCGCCGGTACCGCAAACGCTCGACAACTTGATGATTTTCATCAAGAATACTAACAGTAATGTTGATGTCGCGTCACTGGCATACAAACGCACGGCAGTCAGATACGCTTTACACAGTAAACGTGTGGCAGCGGTCCGACATGAAACGTCTAAATTGAAAGCGCCCTTAGTCAGTTGTCATGGATACAATTTACCGTCTTTTTTTCATAGCCTAATAAGGTGTAATCATTGTTTGGTCAGCATTTATCCACACATATGTTTGTGCTGAAGCTCTAAACAAATGTAAACGTAAAGCATGTGATGTACAAATTACTTGTAATAAAATTAAGCAATTAAGGAAATTAATAACGATGTTCACCAATAGTTTTTTTTTTTGAGAACTCCTCCTACCTGAGGAGCAAATTGTTTCTAATTCTGTTAACTGTTTGACATGGATTGCCCAAATGCCGTAGAGCTTTTTGTACAAAATCCAACGATGGAGCTTTGAAAGGAATTTTTTTAGCCCAATCTGCTAGTCGAATTGCAACCAGTCAGGGAGTGTAAATAAAAACTTTTTAGAAAAAAAAATAACCGACTTCACTAAAAAAAAACACTAAAAGGATCAAAATAACTTTAATTTCGGAAGTCGGTGTTTCTAGGTATTGTTTGTTTCTTATTTAACACCGACTTCCGAATTAAAGTTATTTTGATCCTTTTAGTGTTTTTTTTTAGTGAAGTCGGTTATTTTTTTTTTCTAAAAAGTTTTTATTTCACACTTTTTAGTTGCGATACATTTATAAACAGAGTGCCTATTTCTCATGACAATTCCAATTAACCCAAATACTGCTAGGTTACATTGTTTTATTATAAAGTTCCTGTGTCTACCTTCCTCCTTCCTGCTCCATCATCAGATCAGTTCGATAGTACCTTATAGCCAAAGAGCATCTCACGACAATTCTAATAAGCCCAAACACGGCTAGGATACATTGATTAATTACGGAGTTCCTATGCCTACCTTCCGGCTCCATCATCAGATCAGTTCGATAGTACCTTATAGCCAAAGTGCATCTCATGACAATTCTAATAAGTCCAAACACGGCTAGGTTACATTGATTAATTACGGAGTTCCAGTGCCTACCTTCCGGCTCAATCTATATATCATCATCATCAGATCACTTCGATGATACCATTTTCAACGTAACTATTCAGAATCATTCATTTAGTTGTATTGTCATAGTCGCTTAACTATGTATATCTTCATTGTGATATCTATTTGTGTATGAAGTTCCGTTGACCATTTCTGGTCTTCTTCATCAGTTTCACTTCATCAAATGTTACTTTTTGACTGTAAATGCTTAAGTTCTTGATGAAAATACTAAAATTACCATAGGGTTGCCTATAATTTTTGAGGAGTTCCCTCGATTCCTCATGGATTCCATCATCAGAACTAGATTTTGAAAAAAATGGGACCAATCTGGAAGCATATCCTATAAAAGGAAAAAAAATTTTGCAAATCGGTCCATAAACGACGGAGTTCTGAAGTAACAAACTTAAAAAAAAAATAATGATGATAAAAAAAAAAAATACAACCGAATTGATAACCTCCTCCTTTTTTTTGAAGTCGGTTAAAAAAGCACTAAATGCTCTATTTTATACGCCTTTACAGCTAATTAAATAACTATATTAAGTATATCTATTATGTATATATTAATAATTCTTGATTTTTTATCTATTAATAATGACTTTCAAAATAAAACAAATTGACTATCTGTATTTTTCGTTGGATAATATATGCTCAAATCAGCTACCTTTTACGTATTAAATATTTTTTTATTTCAAAAATTCATGTTTTTATTTTTAACTTTATAATTTTTTTTTAGTTGTCGACCTATACGTATCTTTAATCTTAAGAAACAATAGGGTATTGTTACTAAACCAATCAATAAAATGGTTCCAAAGAATTTGTTCAGTCCGTTTATTTGATATCTAAGAAGGTCTCAGAATGTGGTCCTCATATTTTACATGCTCAACTTCCTTTAGCACCTGCACTAGTTTAAAATTCAAATCTCATTCATCACGACGCAACTCAACTTGCTTTCAGTGATGGTTGTATGACATAAATAACACTATCGAGCAGGTGGTGTAAATATAATTTAATGGAATATAATATTATAATGTATGGTATAATGCATGTAAAAAACATGAACAAAACTATTTGTTATCTAACGAGATTATCAATAAATATACAACAATAGAATATTATTGTGATAACAATATCGAAATTGGTAGAAAAGCAAACGAAACATAACATTTTTAAACAAATACATCTGTCCCTCTCGTCAAGAAGCCGTTTTCTATGGTGGCCGTACGGATGACATGGCCTTTGACGTCAAAGACCATGTCGGATTTCTCTTTCCTATTAGCAGCTTCGAAACTATAAAACTTTGTTGTAGATGAAAATATTTTAATTATTTATTTTTAGGGTTCCGTACCTCAAAAAGAAAAAAACGGAACCCTTATAGGATCACTTTGTTGTCCGTCTGTCTGTCTGTATGTCTATCAAGAACCTTTATCTCGAGAACGCGTAAACGTATCGAGTTGAAATTAAAACTATAAACTCAAGTCTGCGGTCCCTTGAAGGTGTGAAAAAATCAAACTTCTAAGTTAACGGAAAAAAAAAAATGGCCGTTTATGTCGCAAAAAAAGTATATTTCGACACTCAAGGGAACCAAAATTCTAGAGTACTTCCCGTTGACCCAGAATCCTGAAATTTTTCATAAAGTAAGGTCTTATAACACAAATATAGGAATAAATCTGAAAACAGAAAATTTGTTGTTACGTCACAATTTTTTTTTGCGATTTTGAAAAACCTTCGAGACTACAATCAAGAAGTATTAAAAAACGTAAACTAAAGTATTAAACTTACCTATTGTATAGGTAAGTTTGTACGGAACCCTTAGGGCGCGAGTCCAATTCGCACTTGCTCAGTTTTTTCATGTTTGTATAATTATCAGAGCTTAAAAATATATAATTTAGAAATAAAACACACTCGGACAAAATTTCATCCAAATCCGTTCAGTGTAACACTTTTATAATATTAATAGGGGTTAAAGTATGAAATTTCCGTTTTTTAAAACGGGTTGACTATATATCTTTGGATTGACTTGGAATTATAAGTTCAAATAAACTTTATATTAAAGGTACATTATGATTTTTTTAAATTAGGTATTTATTGCTTTCTTTGTGTTTTGTATTTTCTTCTGTACTGTCACTTCAAAGCAACTCGATTTAGAAAACGGCAATTTCATAGTTAAAGACCTAATATTAGTGTGATTATAAATTGATCATGTCACCACCGTTAAACGGATTAAAACCTGAAACACGTGATAGGCCTTTGCTTGAATCATATTAGACCCTTTCTTGACCCAGTAGTAATATTTTTGAAGAATATTTCGACATCCACTCTTCGACAGTTACTCGAACAAAGCGAGCAAATTGAAATGAATTAATTATTGTTTTTTTTTTAGACTTGTTATCATTTCTGCATTCGTCGTGTACGGGAGGACTACAAATGCATATAGTAAGTTTTTTTTTTATTAAAAACCTCATTTTACCGAATATATGACGAGTTTTATTTAATTTGCCAAATACTTAGAGCAAAAAAATTCAAGTTTATGTCAGAAGCTTTCAAATTCAAAAGCACAGCTTAGGTGGTTGACCGTAAAATCTTTTTAGGACAAAATTAAGCAACCGAAAAACCGAAAAGTAAAAAGTAAGGCAGGCATCATACATCCTTTTTTTTTTCGATGGGAAAATCATCCAATGACATCGAGGGTGTGTCAGACTTTTACTAACTAAAAACTCACTCCTGTTCCTTCGTTGCCTTTCATACCAGGGCCGAGTCTTCCTTTCAAAAGCAGATCGTTGGCCCCAGTAGGCTTCGATCCTGCTAGGCCCTACGGTTTGCTGACATCTCCTTGAGGCGCGCGTGGAACAGTACGAGCCGTCGACGACATGGGCTCGGTCCGGACGGGTACCGGACGGTCGGACGGTGAGCTACCCATTGCTCGCCGTCCACAAGCCCGCGCCTACGGTGGCCAGAAATCGGGATCGGGATCCCGGCAGCTGGGACGTGAGGGTCACTCCCTTCGCGCGTGCACGTGCGGCCTCCTCATTTGCTAGCATTACTGCTTCGCAAAAGGAGGCGACCGCCTGCCACTCCTCTTCGCTTCAGACCATGGCCTGTACCAAAGCCCGGCGCGACAGACCGTTGCCGCCGATCGCCCCCACGAGGACATGGCGGTGATCTGCCCAAGCAGGACACACCTCTACCGTATGCTACACCATGTCGGTGTTAGTGTGTGCGGTCCACACTGTGGTGACACCCGGGCATCACCTCCGCACGAATTCGGTGCAGAAACTTCCCGAACTGACCATGTTCGATTCAGTTTGGGAGCTAGACGTCGGAAGTGCTCCTCGAAATTCCAACGGCTGTCGAGGACGAGTCCCAGGTACTTCATCGTCAACTCGACGCCGATGTGAACTCCTCCTACCATTAACTAGGAACGCCGTGGTGGCGCGCTCCGAGGGCCGAAAAAACACAGGACCTCGGATTTGTGCAGCGCCACCTCGAGTCCTGACTCCAGACTGCTGAATCCTCTCTACGACTGTCGCAACCCCGCGTGTCACTAGGTTGACCGCCGCCCTGTACGACTCTCTCTGTGCCAGGATCAGCGTGTCGTCTGCGTAACAGAACACGCTGACCTTGTCAGAGAGGTCGCCGCGCAGCACGTAGTTATACCCAATTGTACCTGCCCTGGGACACCACATCCCCCGTCGTGAGGGCTCGCACGCGCATTATGGCGTCCACCGTGGAGCGCCCCATGCGAAAGCCGCACTGGCCGACTGCAAGGTTCGGCTCAGCACGTGCTAGGTGTGTGACGAGGCGCAATTGCTCTTTCAATGAGCTTGCTCACCTCGTCGAGTAGCACAGTGGGCCGATACGTAGACGGAGAGTCCACTGGGCGCCCCGGCTTCGTGATGAGGACCAGTTTCCTCATCTTCTAGCGAAGTGGGAACTGGCTCCTCTTCATGCATGCGCTGAAGATCCCTCTTAATCGAGACCCGATAGCCTCCTTGGCCAGGATCCAGGCTTTTTCAGGCAAGCCGTCGGGTTATGGAAAGGTATTTTTGGCACTCAGCCTTTGTACCACCACTCTCATCTCTACCTCGATCACCTCTGGAGCATTGTCGTCATCGTCGCCATTGTGGTCCGCGTCGGACGCTGCTGGTGGCGGAGCCATTTGTTCCACACCACCTTGTAGGGGCGTCCCCACGGGTCTCCGTTCAGAGACCCCAGCCACACATTGCGGGCCTCTAGTTTTGCCCGCTTGATCTCCGTCTCCACACTGTATTACCCGTTTCACCCTTTGGGTACAGAATCTTTAAAAAAAACTATATTCAACTTGAGAAACTGCTCCTTTTTTTCGTTGGTAAAAAAGGGCATCGCGTTTTAAGAAATATCAGTGTTGAAAAGTGACGAATCTGACACGCATATTGTTGAGAAATCATCAAATAACTTCTCCGATCTAGGTAGAGCGAGAAAGAGGGTCCGAATTTACTGATTAAAACCCGCGACCTACAAGTTGTAGGTAGGCTACAACTCGTAAGTCGGAGCCGTTACTCGATCATCACTGCTCTCCATACAGATGATAAAAGATTAAAATTAATTTAATACCCTCTTGTAACAAGATACTCGTATCACATGACAAAGTTCTGAAACTAAACTGATCATATTTAAACATAAATAAAATTGAACTGTCTGTTTGTTATATCAAAATATATATTTTTTTACTAAATGCATATGAAAGTATATTCGAAACCTTTATCAAAAATGCATTTTTTTTAATATTTGGCTATCTGTCTGTTTGTTACGGCTAATCTCCGAACCGGTTATACCGATTTTGACGTGAATTTCAATGGTAGATAGCTGATATTAAAAAGAGTAGTTTTTAGAAAAGAATTAGGCTGAATAGCATTGTGTTGTTTTACGAGTCTGAAACGGACGAAGTCATAGACCTAGTCCATAATAACAAGATGTTTTTTCTAAATTAACCTTTTTATTTCCAGAGGTAACACGCACACTAGATAGATCAACAGACGACGCAAAAATAGTGGACGATTACACCTACACTGCTGGTCAACAGTTACACAAGCTAACTAGCGGAAAGCCCGTACCAATAGATCCGAGGCCCACAGGCCATGTGGGCATAAACTTAAAGGCTACATTCTTCGTGACCGCCATATTTAAATACTTCTCTGGCGAAAAACTTGATCTAAACAGAATATCAAGAGTAGTATATAATTATAAGAGTCATACCAAACCTCTCTGTCTAGGGCGATCTCTGACCAAGTTTGCCCCTCGAACATGGTCAGATCGTCACACCACCTTCGCCGCGGTCGACCTTGCTTTGAATAGAGAGGTTTGAAAGGAGAATGGGGAGGCCTTTGCACAGCACTGGGTCACAATATAGGCAATTAGAAAATATACACACATAGTCCCTTGTTTGAAACCTGTAAAACAATATTTTTTTCGAGTAAGTGTATTGAAAAAGTCGTGGGCAATATAGTCATTGCAGTTTCTCGGCTTTAAAACGACCTTGCTTTTGTTTTGGACTCGTATTCCGCCTCGGTTGAAATGACAAAAATATTCTTTAAATAAAAAGATATAAATACAGTAATTCAAAACTTCACTAGATGGCAACTGAGATAATAGTACCTGACTTTTCATTGCACTAGATCAATATCTTACCTACGTTTTAACATTAACAATTACGAAAACGAACTATCCTGAAAATAAGTAATTCGTGAAAGACTTTTATCCGATGTTTTTGCATTATACCTATAATTAATAAAATCGGTTTAAAATGAGAGTACCAGACGCTATTTATAGATAATAAGAAATAATAATAATTCTTTTATATGTTTTACTCAAAGTCGGCCTCATCTAGTTTAAACACGACGAAAAAAAAATTGACGTGTAAAAGTGTTTTTTTAAACCTATTTACAAAATAAATATCATTTATCATTTATCAAAAATATGTTACGGCATATGGGTCTTATACGCCGCGAGCGCTAGAGAAAATTAGGTATTGAAGCGCTAATCACACAGCGACAGACGCGCGCGGCCCGTTTACGCACACATTGATGTTTGCTTAGTGGTCGAGCGTCGAGATCATACAATGTACCGCTCGCCGACGACGAAACGTAAAGACAAAATATTTAAAACTTAAGTGGGTATAATGTTCTATTTATTGCATTTATGCTTGACTAGCTGAGCCCGCGACTTTGTCCGCGTGAAATAGTGACTTTACGGGCAGCATATTTTGAATTACATATACCGTCGTTTGGGTAGCTAAAAATTTACTTTACAGTAATGCTTCTCTGTATACGATATTTGACGTATGGCCATCGGGGATGAAAGCATACAGGCTTCTAGGATTGCTAACCCGTGACAGAGCCACATACAACTGACCGTGCGAGAAACAGCTGATACTTAACTTGCTGGTTTGGTTTTTTCTTACTTACTGGTGTGCAATAAAGTTATATGTATAATAATAATAATAATAACCCCATCGCCGTATCTCTACGTTGACGTCGTGGTGGGGCTTGCGTGCTCCAATATACTCTAGGTCTGTATCGGTGAAGTTTGCTTTGCCGTAATATGCCGAGGGTGAGGGGCCAGACTAAGAGAGATACAATCCGCAGTGCAGTTTTGTGGCGAACTGTTGGGCATTAGCGACCCCACGGACCCGATCTCCCGGGAGAATTCTTGTTCTTCATCTCCGGCTTGCCTTTATTGGCCGGCCGTAGTGAACACTGACGAGGAACTGAGCTCCCACCTCTCTCTTGCCTTTATTGGCTGGCTTGAGTGGATATTCGCAAGAGCAAACGTGCTCGGGAGAAGGATGTATAATCCAGTAAGGTGCTGGTAGGGATCTTGACCGTACTTCCGGGATTGTCCTGATAGCCGTGGTATACCTCTCCACTCCTTAAGCACCTCAGGATATGTTGCCCTCTTGTTGCTACGTCACTTCGTGCTAGCGACCGTTTATGGGGGCCCATTTATTGAGTGTGCAAGTCACCCCCTGCCTTTTGTCGATGGATATTAATAACATTGTTTAAGCAGGGGCCATAGTCTTAACATAGTTCCTGGTAACCAGTCCACTTAAGACTCCAAAAACCATAGCCTTATATCTTAGTTTTCCGTATGTCGCAATAGTTTTCCACCAACCGGGGGTTGTCCTTGGATGCACTAGCATAGTGCGTACAGGGATAATCACCGGTTTGTACAACTTCCCATTAAAAGCGTCTAAAAGGGCCTCTGCGAGTTGGTTTCGGCTCCTCGTACGCCTTCCAAAGGTCCAGGACCTTAGGGTGCTGAGATAAATAAATGTATAAAAATAATAATAATAATAACCCCATCGCCGTATCTCTACGTTGACGTCGTGGTGGGGCTTGCGTGCTCCAATATACCCTAGGTCTGTATCGGTAAAGTTTGTTTTGCCGTAATATGCCTAGGGTGAGGGGCCAGACTAAGAGAGATACAATCCGCAGTGCAGTTTTGTGGCGAACTGTTGGGCATTAGCGACCCCACGGACCCGATCTCCCGGGAGAATTCTTGTTCTTCATCTCCGGCTTGCCTTTATTGGCCGGCCGTAGTGAACACTGACGAGGAACTGAGCTCCCACCTCTCTCTTGCCTTTATTGGCTGGCTTGAGTGGAGATTCGCAAGAGCAAACGTGCTCGGGAGAAGGATGTATAATCCAGTAAGGTGCTGGTAGGGATCTTGACCGTACTTCCGGGATTGTCCTGATAGCCGTGGTATACCTCTCCACTCCTCAAGCACCTCAGGATATGTTGCCCTCTTGTTGCTACGTCACTTCGTGCTAGCGGCCGTTTTTGGGGGCCCATTTATTGAGTGTGCAAGTCACCCCCTGCCTTTTTTCGATGCATATTAATAACGTTGTTCAGGCAGGGGCCATAGTCTTGACATAGTTCCATGTTACCAGTCATAGCCCTATTATCTTTGTTCTCCATATATGTCGCAACAGTTTTTCAATAACCGGGGGTTGTCCTTGGGTGCACTAGCATAGCGCGTACAGGGATAATCGTCGGTTGGTATCATGTTCCATTATAATTATCTAAAGGGCCTCTGCGAGTTGGCTTCGGCTCCTCGTACGCCTCCCAAAGGTCCAGGACCTCAGGGTCCTGAGATAAATAATATATATAAAAATAATAATAATAATACTTAGATCTACACCCACAACTTTCAGCGTCTGACCTTGGGCTTTATTAATTGTCATCGCTAAACATAGGCTGACTGGAAACTGGACTCGTTTAAAACTAAATGGAAAATTGTTTGGAATGAGAGGAATCCGAGGAATGAAAACACTTTCATCTTTTCCACACCCAGTTAAAATCTCTGCTTCTATCAGATTTCATTGTAAATTGGCCACTTTTAACCTGGTGCCATTGCAAAGTTTTGGGGGGCTTAAATTTCTAAGAAGCATTATGGGTACGCCTACTTTTAATTTTATTGTATGTGCTGGTAGTCCAGGAGCATTGAGGGATTCTAAAAATTCTACTGGGTAGCATGTAGATTCTCCTTCTTTCATGACTCTGTTAATGGAGATATACTCAACATAATCCCCCGGAACATAGCTCAAAGTTTCACTGTTTATTGTTGCTGCTTGGTCGTTTCGTTGCGTCAAAATAGCTCTTTCGCAAAGCCAGGAATTTTCGCAAGTTGGTATTTGCGTTGCGTTTCCATACACAGATGATATATGAGGTCTCGCATTGATGAAACTATGTTGCATAGGTTTTCATTAAGAACAACTTTTCCTTGTTCCTGCGGATACACACCGTTACCAATCTCAAGTAGCAAATCTGAAAATTCTTGAGCACTTTCGTTGCCTCCAATTTGCGCACGCATATTTAATGTCAAATGCAAAGGAATAATGTAATGCCACAGTTGAGAACTCTTTAGGCAGGCTCTAACTTCATCACCCCTTGTCCCACGTGGTATTACAGGGAGAGTCTGACGAAAATCGCCACAAAAAAGCATAGTAATGCCACCCATGGGTTGATCATTTTGCTTGACATCACGCAAAGTTCTGTCTACTGCTTCTACTGCTTTTCGATTGGCCATTGTGGACTCATCCCATATAATAAGGCTACAATCACGAAGAACCTTAGCTTTGTCGCTGTTTCTTGAAATATTACAAACAGGGCTTTCTGTGCGGTCTAAATCGATCGGAATTTTGAACATTGTATGAGCAGTTTTCCCACCTGACAACAATGTGGCTGCTATGCCTGATAAAGCGACAGCAAGCGCGATTTTACCTTGGCTTCGTACCTTCGCCAAAATAACTTTCGTAAGAAATGTTTTACCCGTTCCACCGGGTGCATGTACAAATAGCATTTCTCCCAAAGTACTATCAACGCTGCGGTACACCCGATCAAATATCAAACACTATTCATCAGTTAGCCTCGAGACATCAGTTTGTAAAATTTCGGCCAGGTCAATTGGATCATAGTTGGTTTCCATCGCGTAATCTCTATTAATACGTTCACCGTCAAATGATGCCTCCGGCGTGCCATATTGAGAAATAGGATTACCCCCAATAGATGTAACTATATCTTGAATAGCCAACAAACAACGATTCAATTGACTTTCACGTAATCTCTCCTCAATTGGGTTGTTATCATTAAGTTGTACGTGCCTAAAAAAATCCTCAGCCAATTTGTTCTGATACTTATACCATAACTGTGCAGCGTCAGAAAGTGCACAAAACACCAGCATGACGGCAAACAAATGTCGCAACCGATGAGAACTTTTGCTAATACTTGCTTCTGACAAAGCATCATCCCAATGTTGATCCCCATCCAGCAAGTGACGTGCCCGGCAAGCGGCTTGGTATGTAGGGTGTACGATATTGTCAACCTTTCGGAGATCGGCAAAAGAAGTATTACTACTTAACACACAGTTATTTAGTAAACACGTACTATCGTAAACAATTAAATTATAAATACTTACAGATACAGTCTAAAATTATCACAGTTTAAGTAATAAGTGTTAAGACGTGTAAACCAAACGTACTAACTTTATAAAACAAAAGAATTGCTAGAAAAATTAATTACTAACCTGAGCTTATGAACTTAGACTTTATAAAGAAAATCAAGAAAAGAAATGCCTAACCTATACCAAATACTTATAATATTTATATACAAACCCTAAATACAAATTAAGATAAGTATACCGAAAATCAAGGAAAGAAATGCCTAACCTATAACAAATGCTTAAAATATTTATTTACAAACCCTAAATAAAAATTAAGATAAGTAAATACCCAAAACTCAAGGAAAAAACCGCCTAACCTATACAGAATACTAACAATATTTAATTACAAAATTTTAAAGAAAATTAAGAAAAAGAACCTAACCTACAAACCCTAAAATATAAATAAATGTAATATGCAAACAGTCAGTATTCAAGTGAATCGCAATAATCGAATGCAACTATTCGCCTATACTCTCCAGGATACGTGCATTTGCTACGAATAACTGAATCCTTATGGCAGCGCGCTTTATACAGCCACGAACGCGCAGGCGCGAGGGAGTACGTACTCTGATAGAATACCTTAACAAATGTTCGCCGTGATTCTTTAAATTGACATAACTTTTTTATTTATAAACCGATTGACATGAAATAAATACTAAATGTTAAGTGAAGCTTACTTGAATATATTAGTGAAAACCGCATCTAAATCGAATAAGCCGTTTCTGATATTAGGGTGCACAAACACACAGACAAACAGACGAACAGACAAAAAAAAAATAATTACAATCTCGGGTTCGGCATCGATATAATAACAACCCCTGATACTTTTTTTTATATATTTCCATTGTACAGACACCACTTTTCTACAATTTTATTATATGTATAGATAAGGAAGAATGGAGGGGGGTTGGTTTTCTATGTAGATATCAATCTGCTATTATATTATGATTTTCAAAAACAAAATCAACGATAGGTAGTTCTACAATGAAATAGTCTATATTGGTATATTTTTGTATAAGGTTTTTATCAGAGTGCACGGGCCTCTGTTTGATACATGAGACCACGCATATGATACAGGTGTAACCCAACGATATAATTAACTAACTTCAAAAAAGAGGAGGTTCTCAATTGGGTTGTACGGCTTTTTACGTTTGTTACCTCAGAACTCCTTCATTTTTAAGTATGACCCGATTTGCAAAATTTTTTTTAATTTAAAAGGATATGCTTCCAGATTGGTCCCATTTTTTTTTCTAAACCAGTTCTAATGATGGCATCCAAGAGGAATTGAGAGAACTCTTCAGATATTATAGGCATACAGGCAGGCAGAACGGGAGGGTGTGTAAAACTTTTACTCTTAAAACACACACTTATGTTCCTTCAGTTGCCTTTTTCGTTCCAGAACCACGAGTTTCATTTTTAAAAAAAAGAGTGTGTGTACTTATGTACACGCGTTAGAAGTTATACTTCTTTGGCGTATGGAAAAAAAATAACTAAAATGCAGTAGTGATTAACGATAAATATTAAAATTAATCAAAAAGATTTTATTTAAATAATAAAAACACCAAAATAATATTTATTTATTCACACTGTCCTGTAATTGTACTCTTACGAAACACGTGTTCTAAATATAAAAATACTAGAATATACAACTTGAACATAGTTATCAATTTTCATGCATGCCACCTAGAACTAACTTCACGATGGATAATTTAGGTGTCGGTGTGCGCGCGCATCGTAAAAATTCACTCTCATCATTTTTCTCTATCGCGCCAAAGAAGTATAACTTCAAAAATTCTCATGGCTCTAGCAGGCCCGACCCTGCTGAACAATTATTAACTGTCATGAGCAGAGGTCGGAATTAGGTAGAGTTATTTATGTACTTGCATCGTAGTGTTGATTTTAATATATGTATGTCTTCCCGGGATTTCTAATGAAAAATCCTGTGTGGCCAACAATATTACAAATAAATAATAATAAAAACCCCAGTTAAAGATAAAACAAAGTTAATTAACATACCATTTTTATTAGTATTTTTCATTGAAAAAGATCGCTCTACGTCAACTGAGGTGAGGTTAACAAATTATACACTTCCTACTCTTCGTCAATAATGCAGGATGATTTTTAGGGTTCCGTAGCCAAATGGCAAAAACGAAACCCTTATGGATTCGTCATGTCTGTCCGTATGTCACAGTCACTTTTTTCCGAAACTATAAGAACTATACTATTGAAACTTGGTAAATAGATGTATTCTGTGAACACAAAAATAGAAAAAAAAACAATACATTTTGGGGGTTCCCCATACTTAGAACTGAAACTCAAAAATTTTTTTCATCAAACCCGTACGTGTGGGATATCTATGGATAGGTCTTCAAAAATGACATTGAGGTTTCTAATTATAATATAATATTTTTTTTCTAAACTGAATAGTTTGCGCGAGAGACAGTTCCAAATTGGTAAAATGTGTGTGTCACCCGTGTAACTTCTAAAATAAGAGAATGATAAAACTAAAAAAAATATATGATGTACATTACTATGCAAACTTCCACGGAAAATTGGTTTGAACGAGATCTAGTAAGTAGTTTTTTTTTAATACGTCATAAATCGTAAACCGCAATTCACCTTTAAGCTTGTACGGAACCCTCAGTGCGCGAGTCCGACTCGCAATTGCCCAGTTTTTTTTTCTGCTGTTTCTGTTAGTCTCATAAAAAAATTCTGCTCTTTAAAATTAATCTCGGGATTTGAGGCATATCCACTTTATTCTTTCGCGGTATGAAATCAATGTAAGTACATAAATAACTACCTAATTCCGACCTCTGGTCATGAAAGTCAACATCACTCATGAAAGAATTAAAGTCACTTTCAGCGTGTCTTTCGGTTCATCTGCTTATTCCTTAAAAACTACGCATCGGATTTTAATGTGATTTTATTTTATTACTAGCTGCTGCCAACGGCATCACCCCTGTGACAGTAAATAATTATTTACTGTCACAGGAAAAGTATCCTACTTGCTATTTCAGTATATGGTCTACCCGTGTACTAAATTTCAGTCGTTCAAGCGGGAAATTTTGTCAATTTTAGCAGCCACCATCTTGGATTATCATTTCGACCTCACTATCGGCTTTAGCACCATCAAAACCCATGAAAATGACACCCATTATATAAATTTTTAAAATTTTCGCAGCCGCCATCTTGGATTTTCATTTCAACCTCACTATCGGCTTTAGCATCATCAAAAACCATGAAAACGACACCCATGATGGAAAATTTGAAAACATTCGCAGCCACCATCTTGAATTTTCATTTTGACTTCACCATCGGCTTTAGCACCATCGAAAACTATGAAAACGACATTCATGATAGAAAATTTGAATATTTTCGCAGCCGCCATCTTGGATTTTCATTTCAACCTCACTATCGGCTTTAGCATCATCAAAAACCATGAAAACGACACCCATGATGGAAAATTTGAAAATATTCGCAGCTACCATCTTGGATTTTCATTTTGACTTCACTATTGGCTTTAGCACCATCAAAAACTATGAAAACGACACCCGTGACGGAAAATTTTAAAATTTTCGCAACCGCTATCTTGGATTTTCATTTTGACTTCACCATCGGCTTTAGCATCATCAAAAACCATAAAAACGACACCCATGATGGAAAATTTGAAAATATTCGCAGCCACCATCTTGGATTTTCATTTTGACTTCACCATCGGCTTTAGCACCATCGAAAACTATGAAAACGACATTCATGATAGAAAATTTTTGCAGCCGCCATCTTGGATTTTCATTTCAACCTCACTATCGGCTTTAGCATCATCAAAAACCACGAAAACGACACCCATGATGGAAAATTTGAAAATATTCGCAGCCACCATCTTAGATTTTCATTTTGACTTCACTATTGGCTTTAGCACCATCAAAAACTATGAAAGCGACACCCGTGATGGAAAATTTTAAAATTTTCGCAACCGCAATCTTGGATTTTCATTTTGACTTCACCATCGGCTTTAGCACTATCGAAAACCATGAAAACGATACCCATGATAAAAAAATTTGAAAATTTCCGAAGCCGCCATCTTGGATTTTCATTTCAACATCACCATCGGCTTTAGCATCATCGAAAACCATGAAAACGACACCCATAATGGAAAATTTGAAAATATTCGCAGCTGCCATCTTGGTTTTTTTTTGATCTCACTATTGGCTTCAGCACCATCGAAAACTATGAAAACGACACCCGTGACGGAAAATTTTAAAATTTTCGCAACCGCCATCTTGGATTTTCATTTTGACTTCACCATCGGCTTTAGCACTATCGAAAACCATGAAAACGAAACCCATGATAAAAAATTTGAAAATTTTCGCAGCCGCCATCTTGGATTTTCATTTCAACATCACTATCAGCTTTAGCATAATCGAAAACGACACCCATGACGGAAACCACCGTAGGCGCGGGCTTGCGGACGGCGAGCAATGAGTAGCACGCCGTCCGACCGTCCGGTAACCGTCCGAACCGAGCCCAAGTCGTCGACCGATGGCGCGTATTGTTCCACGCGCGCCTCAGGGAGATGTCAGCAAATCGTAGGGGCCCAGCAGGGTCGAAGCCTACTGGGGCCATGGGTAGTGTGAAAACGAAACCCTGGGACGAAGGCAACGAAGGAACAGGAGTGGGTTTTTTTAGATGATTTTCCCACCTAAAAAAAACCCATGACGGAAAATTTAAAAATTTTGGCAATAATTCTAAAAAAAAAAACGACTTGAGAACCTCCTCCTTTTTTGGAAGTCAGCTAAAAAATAAATGACAATATTCAAAGTAACAATTACAAATCTACAATTTTACTAAGTCCGACCACTGTGTAAGGGATTAGTGTACTCACATGCACACACACACAAATGCATTTTTTACTGAAGAGCGACGTGCTCTCTTCTTGAAGACTGGTTGTCGACTGAGCCTGGGTTAGCCAGTAGCCTGACGATTCGAATACGGCCGTGCGGCTTGCGGCCATACTAATTTGCATGGCGAATTCGGGCGTTAAAATTAAGAAAGTTTCCGATTTTTTTTACTCAAAAGAGAAATAGCGTAATGAAAAACTGACATATGCATTAGTTTCTCTATTTTCTGAAGTTTTTTTAAGTATAAAATTAATTAGGTGACTTTTCATTTACGCGTTAAGCTGTCAAAATAAGACAGTGCTTTTTGCACATCTTTAGTGATATTCAATATTTTTTTAATAATTATCTACAAGGCTTATCCCCAATCCGACTATTATATTGACTGGTGAAACTTGAGCTAACCAGATGTTTTTTTTCGTAGTAATTACTTTAACTTATCTATATAAACTTATCAATTTCCCGTAACACGATTGCCTAGTGCTGACCCTTAACACGTAAGAGGTATTGAGATATTATTAGAAGCCAAAAAAACCATTAATAGACTATTTCCTATACGTATACCTAACTTACCTACGTATGACAACCTATCAGTAATAACAAGTTAATTAGTTCCAAATACTATTTTTATAATAAATATATTTTTTTTTTTTTTAAATTCAACGTTACATTTTTTTTTCTGGGTGGAAAAATCATCTGACAGCAAGCGACTAGGGTGCCTGATGTAGTTGGTCATACTGCCAATTGTTTGGACCTTCTGCTGACCACCGATTTAGATAGATGTATTGTAACAGTTTCTTCACCACTTGGAACTTCAGATCACTGTCTGGTGAAATCTGTTTCGTTCTTCTCCCCACCTGACTGCGACTCACGCGGTGAATGGAGAATATGGCGTTACAGGTCAGCAGATTGGGATGACATGCGGCACTTCTTTGCGTCTTATCCTTGGCAGCCGGTCTGCTTCTCTTCTGAAAGTCCGTTGAGCTGTGCGGATGCTATATCCGATGTAATACGTCAAGCTATGGAGTTTTTCATCCCTTATAGAGACGTACCCATCGGAAGCTCAGCTCACCCATAGTTCAACACCGTTTGCGTTCAAGCTGAAGAGCGTAAGCATTCGGCGTTTCTCGCCTGGGTTGACGCTCGTGACCGCAAAGCTCCGGATCTGAGCTCAAAGAAGAGAGCTTTCAACCATGCTGCCAAGTCCTACAAAAAGGCACTAAAGAAGGCTCGGTTCGACCGCATTACCCATATTGGCACAAAGCTCTCTGCACAGCCGTCCGGAAGCAGAGCATTCTGGTCCCTTGCCAAATCGGTCGAAGCGAACTTCTGTAGACCCACATTGCCTCCGCTGGTTAAACCTGATGGAACACTGGGTCACTCGGCGAGAGAGGAAACAGGTCTCTTTGCATCTCTCTTCGCCCATAATTTTCGTCTTGACACTAGCAGTGCTACTCCACAACTCTACCTCACAGCAACACCTCAATGCCCGAGGTTCGCATAAGGAACACAAGTTTTAAGAGCACTGTGTCGTCTAGACGTGAATAAAGCTAGTGGACCAGATGGTATACCAGCAATAGCTCTCAAGGCATGTGCCCCCGAGTTGTCTCCTGTATTGACGCGCTTGTATCGCCTCTCATTTAGGACTGGTATAGTGCCCACGTCCTGTAAGCTTGCCAACGTGCAACCCGTGCCCAAAAAGGGCAGTCGTGCCGATCCCGCCAACTATCGGACGATTTCAATAACCTCCATACTTTGCAAGATTATGGAGCGTGTGTTGAACTCGCGCCTCATGGCATACCTGGAAGGTAACGATCTTCCCAGTGACCGACAGTACGGGTTCCGCCACAATAAGTCTACTGGGTACCTACTAGTTTATACCACTTACATGTGGGGCGAGGCCCTCGAGAAAAATGGAGAAGCGATTGCTGTCTCCTTAGATGTCTCGAAGGCCTTTGACAGGGTATGGCACGCCAGCCTTTTGAGTAAGCTTCCAGCTTACGGCATTTCCCCTGGTCTGATTAATTGGATAAAAGACTTCTTGAGTGAACGGTCTCTCCGAGTTGTTGTCAATGGATGCTCATCAGAACCCATGACGTCTAATGCCGGAGTTCCTCAGGGCGTTCAGTTCTCTCTGCAACTCTTTTCCTGCTGCATATTAACGATCTGCTTTTGCCCGGTATCTATGGGTATGCAGATGATAGCACAGTGGTAGAGAGATACCTTCTGGTTGCTCGGGCTAGTAAAGAGCTAATCCGGTCCGAACGAGAGGCTATGGTAGAGCGTATGAATGTCTCACTTCAGGCAGTCTCAAAGTGGGGCGGAACCAATCTGGTAGGATTCAACACTGCCAAAACACAAGCGTGTCTGTTCACCGCCAAAAGGAGCGCGTTCACCTTGGCTCCTGCTTTTCAGAATGTATCCCTGGAGTGCACCGACCACCTTCAGCTCTTGGGAGTTGAAATTTCCTCAAACCTCAATTTTGGGCGGTTCATTGAGTCCAAAGCCAAGGTAGCTGCTAGAAAACTAGGCGTTCTAGCAAAGGTCTGACGGTACTTCACACCGGGACAGCTTCTAATGTTATACAAAGCACAGGTCCGATCGTGTGTGGAGTACTGCAGTCACGTATGGGCTGGTGTTGCAAAATGCCATCTAGCAGCTTTGGACTCAGTGGAAAGGCGTGCGAAGAGGCTAATTGGGATCCAGGTTTGGTTAAGGCCAATCTACAAAGCCTCGAGCATAGGCGCAGGGTAGCCAGCCTATCGGTATTTTACAAGTTGCATTTTGGTGAGTGTGTGCGGGAATTGCATGACATGATTCCCCCATCTCCTTTCTACCATCGGACAACCCGACGTACGGCGAGTATCCACCCCTACGTTGTTGAAACTTCAACGGTCCGGACAAAGCATTTCACTTCGTCGTTTATACCGCGTACGTCGAAGAACTAGAACAATTTGCCTGCTGCGATTTTCCCGTTCAACTATAATTTAGGTTTCTTCAAGGCTAGAGTGAATATACTCTTAATAAACTTGTGCGCCTCACCATCAATGATTGCATCTCTGCTTACCATCAGGGGGAATCGCAGTCAAGCACTGGTTTATATCAATTATAAAAAAACATCCCACGCTTTGGGCGAAGCGAGAGGGCGTGTCAGACTTTTACTGACTAAAAACCCACTTCTGTTCTTTCTTTGCCATTGTTCCATTACTAGCATTACTGCTTCGCGGAAGGAGGCGACCGCCTGCCACTCCTCCTCGCTCCGGTCCATGGCCTGTACCAAGGCCCGGCGCGAGAGATCGCCGCCGCCGATCGCCCCTACGAGGACACGGCGGTGCTCTGCCCAGGTGGGCAGAGCACCGCCGTGTCCGTGTCCGTGTCTACCGTATGTTCCACCATATCCTTCGGTCGGTCGACACAATGGTGACACCCAGGCGTTTCTTCCGCACGAATCCGGTGCAGGAACCTCCATCTGGTGAGGACCTGCGACATGTGGAAGGTAAGGACGCCATTTTGTCTTTCCAGCCACTCCTCAAAGAGGGGACTTACCACCATAATTATGGCGTGCCCAGCACTGGGTTGCGACAGTCGCAGTCATCATTCCACCATGAGATCCCGCCGGAACTCTGTCTGCCATGCCGCGATTTGGCGCGGCAGCGGAGTTTCACCCCAGCGTTGCATCTCCACACGTAGGTTGTGCATGCGTGCAAGGACTATTGCCTTCAAATCCCACGGTGGTAGGCCAGCAAGAAGGCTCGCCGCTTTGCGGGAAACCATGCGGTATCCCCTTACCACCCGTATGGCCATGACCCTCTGGCTTGCGTTCAGCTTGGCCGCTGGTCGCTTTCGTAGCGACGGCGCCCATGCCGCTCCATAAAGGGCCATGGGCCGAACGATTCCTGCATAGAGCCTCCGGCAGAAGGCATCTAGACTCCCTAGGTTGGGCAGGAGCCGCCCGAGGGCAGCCGCAGTCCGATCTAGTTTGGGATTCAGACGTCGGAAATGCTCCTCGAAATTCCATCGGCTGTTGAGGACGAGTCCCAGGTACTTCATCGTCGACTCGACGCCGATGTGAACTTCTCCGTTTCTCCGTTCTACCGTTATTTGGGAAGCGGGGGTGGCGCATTCTGAGAGCCGTGAAAACACATGGCCTCGGACTGTGCACTGCCACCTTGAGTCCCAGCTGTTGGAACCTCTCCACGACTGTCGCAACCCCGCGTGTCACTAGTTCGACCGCCGCTTGGTACGACTCTCTCTGCGCCAGGACCAGCGTATCACCTGCGTAGCAGACCACGCTGACCCCGTCAGGGAGGTCGCCGGGCGGCACGTAGTCATACCCGTTGTTCCACAAGGGTGATACTTGTACCGATCCCTGTGGAATACTGCACGACATCTCTCGCCATTTCCACTCTCCTTGGTGACCAGGGTAGATAATGTACCCGTCCGACAGGTAGGCCTAGACCACATGACAGAGGTAGTCGAGCACCCGGTGATACAGGAGTGCCCTCCTAATGCTACTCCAGGGCAGGGAATTAAAGGCGTTGGTGATATCCAAAGGCCGTTACACGGACGGTTAGTCCGCAGGGCAACTTTATACTGCTAGAAATCAATTAATAAGCGATTATGATATTACAAATCCAACTTATTTTATCTCGTTTTTAAGAAACAGACATTTATATTATTATTTATTAAAATTGTTTCAGGGTCGCATTGAAGAGTTAATCTTGTTTACTAATGCTGATAATGATTCATTAAAGAATATTTGTCAAGAGGTACGTACCCTAATCTATGTCTATATTATCTGTATCTACAACATGTATTTATTTATTTATTTAAAAATATAAGTTATATAAGTTTTAGAATATACGTGTTTTGGTCCGGTACTGTACCGGACCAAAACACGTATATTCTAAAAATCTTAATGTTTATAAGTATAAACAAACTTATTATATACTTATATGAATAAACTACAAAAAAAACTTAAAAATGAATATATATATATTTACAAATTTGGTACGGCTTGTCATGGAAGATATCCAGATCTATGTGCTGAGTGAGCAAGGAGCTGAGCAGTGTGATTGCTTGTGCTGTGGGCACTGCAGCGGCTCGATGTGTGCGTACTCCCGGTGATGCAGCAAACAGTTTCCTCAGACGACGAGGACCCTCCACGCCTCCACCTCCTACCAGAAATCGGCTCGGCACACCCGCTAGACCCACCCGCTCGAGCGCAGTTGGATTATCCACCTTGTTTGTCAGGAGACGGTGGTAGTGAGTTAATAGAAGTAATTTTCGCCTGAGTTCTAGAGTGTCTAGTCCCACCATTCCCGTAACAAACAAAGATGGATATAGATACGGGTAGTACCCGTATTATGCGCTTATAAATAAAACGGGAAAACTTCCTTTGGACTCGTTCTATTAAAAGTGAATTCTTAGCCTCGTGTGGACTCCATACAATGCAGTTAAATTATAATCTACTGCGTACGTACGCCTTGTATAACATTAGGGCAGCTCTTATTCCCTTAAATGCAAATGAAACTCTCATAACAAACCCTAACATCTTATTAAGTTCCCTAAAGTTAAGTCTTGAGTCTAATGTAAGCCCTAAGTCTCGGATTTGGTTGACATGTTCTAGCGGAGCACCCGTCGGACTATAGTCAAAGTACAGCGGCTCCCAAGAGCATGAAAACGACATAATTCTAACATTAAAGTACTAGTGAAGTGTGGTGGGCTCCATGCCCCGCTTATCCGACCCGACGAGTGACGAAAGTAGCCGACGGTGCCCGAACAATGGTCATATCTTCCTCCTTGATCGATTTTGATGTGCCATACTTCATCGAGGTTATTGTAGCGACATCTAAAACACCTTTTGGTATTGGTTATCTCTTCTTCTGAATCTAAGAATTCTTCATCTAGATACTCTTCCATTATGTCTACTTCATTTGATGCTATAATTTCTACATTTCTTTCTTCTTGCTGCTGGATTTTGATTTTCTTCTGGTTTTTCTTCATCCTTTTCTGTTGATTCTTCATTCTCCGTTAATGTACTGTCTGACATGTTCTTCTTAACATCTTTTTTTCCCTTGACAAATGTTATATCCCTATGAGTTTCTACCTTTCTTGTATTTGGATACTTCACCCTGTAACTTTTTGTGTGAACGTTATAACCTACAAAAACTTCTAATTTTCCCTTTGGGTCTGCGGTTGCTGTTCTGGTGCGTGTGTACACTCTGTAGCACCAAAATATCTTAACAATGTAACATCAAAGTTATTATTATGCATTATCTCATATGGCGTTTTGTTACTAGTTTTAGTTATACCCATTCGATTTATTACGAATACCGCTGTATACACAGCTTCAGCCTAAAGTTCTTTATTTAGACCTGAGATTGTACGATCAATGTTCTTGCCGATTCTACAATGATACGCATTTTCGTTCTATCTCACCATTTTTTTCAGGTGTGTAACTTACTGTTAACTCATGTACTATGCCTCTCTTTTGACCTTAACTGCTCTATTAACGAACTCTGTCCCATTGTCTGAACGAAATCTTTTTATTTTACACGTGAACTTATTTTCAAACTGCTCTATAAATTACTCTATTTTCTCTTTAGTTTCATACTTATTTTTTTATGAAATAAACAAACCTAAAGCTGCTACAATCATCTTTCAACAAAAGGAAATATGAAGAACCCCTACAGATACTTCCTCTATCGGGCCACATAGATCCATGATATGTACAAGTTGACCTTTTTTTTTTTTGTTGCCGGTGTGGAAAATCCTCATGGATGTCCTTCAGATGGTCTGTCAGACTCTTACTGACTAAGAAATACCTCGGTGTTCCCTCCCACACTTGGACCGGGAATCGTGGGAGCTGATACGCCATCCATGATCCCCGGCTAGTAGCGGCCCGCCTACGCGGGCCACCTCAAGCCGGGGGGAGTGTGAGGTGTCCTCCCCCCGCGACGTCCAATAGGGGCGCGCGTGGAACACTACGCGCTGCCGCCTCGGGTCTTGCTGGATGGGGGACGGCGGACGACCCCGAGTCCGCCGTCCCTCCGGACCTCTTTATGGGGGCTAGAAGAGGGCGTTGTCTGCCCTCCGCCGACGCCCGGTTCGCCTGCTGCGGCACGGGAGAGTGGCCACGGCCTCCCTCTCCCTCTCCGCAGCCTCCTTCTGCGAAATTACGGCTTCACAGAAGGAGATCACCGCATCCCACGACTCAGCGCCCCCGACCATCGAACGAACGACGGCCGGCAGCGACAGGTCGGGGCCCACTTCAGATACAAGGGCACGGCGCTGCTCCTCCCATGCGGCACACTCTGCCAGTGTGTGTTGCGCCGTGTCCTCCCGACAGTCGGTGCAGTGATGGCACCGAGCGTCCGGCTCCCTGTTTATGCGACACAAGTACTTCCCGAAGCAGCCGTGCCCCGAGAGCACCTGCGTCGCCCTAAACGACAGAGAGCCGTGTTTCCTCCCGAGCCATTCGTCGAGCAATGGTCGGATCGCATCGACGGTGGCGAGGCCGGCGGTAGGGCGCAGAAGCCTGTCCCGCCATTCCGCCACCATGACCTCGCGGAGCTGAGACCGACGCAGCTCGATCTCGCGCTGCATCGGTTCACCACCCCGCGTCCTCATCTCCTCGCGCCACCGGTACAGTGAGGCGAGGACTCTCGCCTGCAGTTCCCAGGGCGGAGATCCGGCCAGTGCACAACCCGCCTCGTAGGAGATCGTGCGATACCCCCTGAGAGCCCTGACGGCCATCGCCCTCTGCGGTCTTCGCAGGATTGCGATGCTGCCGGCCATCAGGTCAGAAGCCCATACCGGGGCCCCATACAGGGCCATGGATCGCACGATCCCCAAGTACAGCCGCCTATAGGCAGTGCTCGGGCCCCCTAGATTGGGAAGCAGCGTTGCGAGCGCGCCCGCTGCGCCCATCAACTTGGGCGTCAGCCGCCGAAAGTGAGGGCCAAAGTCCTACCGGCTGTCGAGCACCAATCCTAGGATGTACAAGTTGACCTGGTTCAACTGACCTACTACTACTTTGACCAAAAAGTAACCCATGCTGTTTTCCCTGAATACATGGTAAACACTGATCAGTCTGCTCTTCATATTTTGTTCACTTTTATTCTTGTTAGCAGTTATGTTTTCAAGACTACTGTGGTTGACATCCTCAGATCGTAGGGTTTGAGTGCTTACTAATTATATACCTAAAGAATATTTTCATAAGGACTTTGACCACTTTTAAATAATATTTTGAGGACATTTTTGAAAAACTTATAATGAAAGTCTTAGTTATCCATTTTGGCTAGAATTTGTTTGCTTGCTTGCTAGCTAGCAAGGTGGTTATGGTGTGTGGTGGTGTTGTGGTTGTTATTAACCCAAGAAATAAGAATGCTCGATACAATCATTAATGAACTCTTAATAGTTCTATTGGGGATAAAATTAGAAACAAATAATTACTATCATTAACTTAGCTTACGATTTATGGTCGACGTTAAGGCTAACGTCGAGCACCTCGTACAGGCGTACGAGATTAGAATAGCTCTGAAGCAGATTAAAAACAACAAGGCTTTGGGTGAGGACGGTATTACCGCCAAACTGCTGAAGGAGGGCTTTAAGGACCTTAATGCCCTTCAGAAGCTGTTTGATTCCATCATACTCCAGGGAATAACGCCACAGGCATGGAGCCGAAATGTAGTGGTACTCTTCTTTATGAAAGGCAACAATGCCCTGCTTAAGAATTACAAGCCCGTCTCACTTCTGAGCCATATATCATCATCATCATCATTTCAGCCGAAAGACGTCCACTGTTGGACATAGGCCTCCCCCAAATGTCGCCACAATGACCAGTCCTGTGCGTCTCGCATCCATCGGATTCCCGCGACCCTCACCAGGTCATCGGTCCACCTTGTGGGAGGCCTTCCAACGTTGCGTCTTCCGGTACGTGGTCGCCATTCCTTTCGTCCCCATCGACCATCTGTTCTGCGAGCAATATGCCCAGCCCACTGCCACTTAAGTTTGGCGATTCTTCGGGCTATGTCTGTATCCTTGGTTCTCCTGCGGATATCTTCATTTCTGACGCGATCACGCAAGGAAACTCCGAGCATAGCCCTTTCCATTGCCCTTTGAGTGACTTTAAGCCTTCTGATGAGGCCCATTGTAAGCGACCACGTTTCGGAGCCATATGTCATCATTGGCAACACGCACTGGTCATAGACTTTCGTCTTGAGACACTGTGGTATATTGGACGAGAAGACACCGCGCAGCTTCCCGAACGCTGCCCAGCCGAGTCGGATTCTCGAAGTTAGACCTACCCAACTGGACCGTCTGTCTCAGGTGAACGTAGTCGTCCACAACTTCGAGTGTAGTGTCTCCGATCTTGATAGGAGTGGGTGCTACATGGATGTTTACCGTGACTTTGGTTTTGTCCATGTTCATTTTAAGTCCCACTCTTTCGGAAGCTTTATTGAGGTCACCGAGCATTGCACTGAGCTCCTCCGTAGTCTCAGCCATGACTACTATGTCGTCGGCAAATCGAAGGTGATTGATGTACTCGCCATTGACATTTATGCCTAGGCCTCTCCACTCCAGAACCTTGAAGACATCCTCCATTGCGGCCGTGAACAATTTCGGAGAAATGACGTTTCCTTGCCTCACACCCCGCTGCAAGAGGATAGGTTTCGAGGTCTGGTCCTGAAGTCGGACTGACATGGTGGCATTTTTGTATAAAGACTTCAGCACTTCGATGTACCGATAGTCAATCTGGCACCGTTGGAGAGACTGCAGTACAGCCCAAGTCTCGATCGAATCAAAGGCTTTCTCGTAGTCCACAAACGCTAAGCAGAGAGGCTGATTATACTCCTCAGTCTTCTGTATAACCTGCCGCAGCGTATGTATGTGGTTCACGGTGCTGAAGCCTTTTCGAAATCCGGCTTGTTCGGGAGGCTGGAAGTCGTCGAACCTGCGCGCGAGACGGTTCGTGATGACTCTGGAAAACAGCTTGTAGACATAGCTCAGAAGTGAAATGGGCCTGTAATTCTTAAGCAGGGTATTGTCACCCTTCTTAAAGAAGAGCCACACCTCTGCTCCATGCTTGTGGCGTTTTTCCCTCGAGTATGACGGAATCGAACAACTTTTGAAGGACCGAAGGAAGGAGGAGGCCTTTAGGACCGGTTTTCCACCCGCCTTCAGGAGCTCGGCCGTAATTCCGTCCTCACCCGACGCCTAGTTGTTTTTCAACTGCTTCAGAGCCATCCTAATCTCGTACAGGCTGACATCCGGGATATCTTCGGTATAGTGTCGAGTCAATCTAGCTCTAGGGTCGTTTGCTAGATTTGCAGAGCCATATATACACATATATATAATATATGATTCTATGCTTAGTGTTTATCGACTACGAGAATTGTATGAAAACGCCACCATGTCAGTCCAACTTCAAGACTAGACCTCTATGGTGAAATAGCGATAGCGACTATTACAACCCAATGCTGGGTACGCCATAATTATGGCGGTAAGCCTCTTTGAGGTGTTGCTGGAAAGACGTTACGGCGTCCTTGCCTTTCGCATAACGCAGGTCCTCAGCGGACATGGTTAAGTTTGGGAGGTTCCTGCACCGAATTCGTGTCCAAATTGGGGTGGAGCACCACCGTGTCCTTGTGGGGGTGATCGGCGACAATGACCACTCGCGCCGGGCCCGGGCACGTGCCAGTAATGGCAGGCGGCCACCTCCATCTGCGAAGCAGTAATGCAAGCGAATGGAATGGACTTTTTCACTCCCCAGCCGCCGGGATCCCGACCCATTTTTCTAGCCACCGTAGGCGTGAGTTTGCGGACAGCGAACATTAGGTAGCTCGCCGTCGGGCCGTCCGATAACCGTCCGGACCGAGCCGGAGTCGTCGACAGTGCGTAGTGTTCCACGCACGCTTTAAAGAGATGTCATCAAAGCATACTGGGGCTTTGGGTTTGCTTTCAAAAGGGAAACTTGGGGTCCTGTAATGCAAGGCAAAGAAGAAACATAGGAGTGGGTTTGCCCTAAAGTGGGAGAAGTCATTGGATGATTTGTCTCCTAAAAAAAGGACCAGACCTTGAAACTAATTACGGCCGCAATGGAAAATGTCTTCAAGAATTGGGAATGGAGATGGCTAGGCATTAATGTCAATGCTGTGTATATCAGTCACCTTCGGTTTGCTGATGAGATAGTAGTTATGGCTGAGATTACGGAGGAGCTCAATACATTATGCTCGGTTACCACAGTAGAGCTTTCAAAAGAGTAGGACTTAAAATTAACATGGACTAAATAAAAGTCATATTAGGAGCAGTGGTGGCCGAGTGGTAACGGCCCCGACTTACGAGTTGTAGGTCGCGGGTTCAAACCCAGCCAGGCGCATTACTTTGTGTAATTTATTTCATCACCACTGCTCTCAAAACGGTGAAGGAAAACATCGTGAGGAAACCGGCATGTCTTAGAACCTAAAATTCGAAGATATGTGACTTCCACCAACCCGCACTGGGCCCGCGTGGTGGATTACGGCCCATTCCCTCTCCTAGAGAGGAGGCCTGAGTCCCAACAGTGGGAACGTTATGAGGCCGACTATGCTATACTATGCTAAATAAAAGTCATGGTAAACTTCCATGTAGCATCCACTCCTATCAAAATTGAAGACTCTACACTCGAAGTTGTGGATGATTACGTTTACCTTGGACAAATGGTCCAGTTGGGTAGGTTTAACTTCGAATAAGAGGTCAATTGTCGAATCCGACTCGGCCGGGCAGCATTCGGGAAGCTGCGTGGTATCTTCTCGTCCAACATACCACAGTATCTCAAAAGTCCCTCTTTTCACCCCCTTAGAGATTGAATATGCTTGGGAGGTTCCTGCACCTGATTCAGGCAGAAAAAACGCCCGGGTGTCACCAGTGTGTGGACTGCCCGGAAGACTTTCCAGTTCCACCCAAACAGGGCACACCTCCACCGTGTGCTCCACGCTTGGGCAAAACATCGTGCTGTCTTCATGGAGGCGATTGGCGGCGGAGACCTCTCGCGTCGAGCCCTGGTTCAGGCCATGGTCCGGAGCGAGGGGGGATGGGCGGCGGTCGT
The DNA here is from genome assembly GCA_905147345.3 of Mythimna impura. NCBI lineage: Eukaryota > Metazoa > Arthropoda > Insecta > Lepidoptera > Noctuidae > Mythimna > Mythimna impura. Next base: position 10,143,656 of record LR990357.1, on the reverse strand, counting down.
CTGCGAAACAGTAATGCCAGTGAAGGAAGTAATCACACCCGTGAGGGAACAGACATCCTCACGTCCCCACGTCCCAGCCGCCGAAACGCCGACCTCGACTACCAGCCACCGTAGACGTGGGTTTATGGACGACGAGCAATAGGTAGCTCGGCGTCTGGCTGTCCGGTAGCCATCCGTACTGTAAACGAGGCGTCGACGGCGCGTAGTGTTCCACGCGCGCCTCAAATAAATGTCAGCAAAACCGTAGGGACCTGGGAGCAGGGCCAAGTCTTTTAAAATCGACCAATCGTTTATAGTTTTTTACAGTCAATTTTTTCAATCGGACCAATCGTTTATAGTTTTTTAGAGTTATGAGTTTTTGCAAATCGGTCCATAAATTTCGGAGTTCAGAGGTAACAAACATTAAAAAAAAATACAACCAAATTGATAACCTCCTTCTTTTTGGAAGTTGGTTAATGGCCTTATTGGCTCAATAAATTGTGGTTTTGGTGTTGGTCGATCATGTGACTACTGTGTCATATACATTCTGATCTTTCTTTCTCTTTTTAGAACGCACAATTTGAACTCGGTGTAGTACCTGGGCCAAAGGGTGACGAAGGACCGATGGGGTCAGTAGGACCACCCGGCATACCAGGGTATAAAGGTGATCGAGGTGACACTGGTCCCAAAGGAGATAAGGGTTCCGAGGGGCCAGTTGGATTGAAGGGCACACCAGGTCTCGACGGTCTCCCAGGATTTCCTGGTCTTAGAGGAGAAAGGGGCTTCCCAGGTCTGCAGGGACTGATTGGTATGAAAGGAGAAACAGGACAAATTGGTTTCCGCGGGTTGACAGGATTGCCTGGCTTGAATGGTCTACCAGGGGTTAAAGGTGAGCAGGGTTTTATAGGCAGGCCAGGTGAGTTAGGTCCAAAAGGTCCCAAAGGAGACATTGGACTCTCAGGGTTTAATGGACAACCTGGAAGACCCGGTACACCAGGTTATCAAGGAATGAAAGGTGATAAAGGGGACATTGGTCAATTAGGTTATCAAGGTTTGCCAGGTGAACAAGGTAGACCAGGTCCCAAAGGAGATAAGGGTATTAACGGAGAAAAGGGATCCCAAGGCCCGCCAGGTTTCACTGGCCTGCAAGGGGACGATGGTGAAAAAGGCATGAAAGGTAGTGAGGGGTATCCAGGAATGAAAGGTTCTAAGGGAGATCGTGGTTTCGAAGGACCGAATGGACGAATTGGTGCACCAGGCGCACCAGGCAGAGACGGTCATACAGGGCCGAAAGGTTCCAAAGGGGACCGTGGTGAAGAAGGGCCAAGCGGAGCACAGGGTATACCAGGCATGCCAGGCATAGAGGGTTATGGTGAGAAAGGTTCCAAAGGGGACCGTGGTGAAGAAGGGCCAAGCGGATCACAGGGTCTACCAGGCATGCCAGGCATAAAAGGTTATGGAGGGGAGAAAGGTTTCAAAGGGGACCGCGGTTATGACGGGCCAATCGGACCACAGGGTGAATCAGGCATGCCAGGAGTTAAAGGTGACATGGGATTCAGTGGATATGCTGGAAGAAAGGTAAGAACCATAACACTTTATACAATGATCTACTTTTAGAGAGCTAGTGACTCCTCTCTGCTTCTCAAGGTTATTATTCCAATGTGGCGAAATAATATTTACTTCCTCTCAAAGAATAAAAATATGGAAAATCTTAACACTACTTGTCTGCTTTACAATCAAAGCAATACATTCAGTGTTATCTCCTCTCTCTAGCACTTGTTTCATCAGTACACTAAATAGATTAGTAGTCCACAGAGGTTTGTGTGCTGTTTTCTATTCTGATTATGGGATAAAAATTCCAGGGCGAAGCAGGTCGTGACGGTATGAAAGGCGATAAAGGTTCCATTGGAGCTCCTGGCATATTTGGATTGGAGGGGCGACCTGGTCACCAAGGTAATTAAACTAATTATAGGGTGCAATCCTAACATAATATGATGTCAATGCAATTCAAAAACAAGTGTAATAAATGCAGAAATGTCACTGAGTGCCTAACGGGAAGAGTCTAAATAAAAATGCAAGTAGTCCGACTCAAACCACGTCTAATTGAACACTAAAGTAAAAATAATTTACATAAATGCATGCAATCGTTGCTCTGTCGATGTAAATGCATCTCCGAATGTAGGTCGCGTTCAAAGTGATCTTACATGAGCCTACATTCGGCTAATTTAACTAATTTAATAATCAAGTTATTTTTCCATGTACGTACACCGTACACTAATGTTATAAAAAACTCGAGTCTTAGAGTCTTATTTAATAAAACTTGAGCTATATTTGAAGACTCGAGTCTTATAAATAAAACTTAGAGCTCAAATCCTTCAGAATTTGGAGTCTTTTGTAAAAAGACGTGAGTCGTGCCAAAAAGAACTCAAAGACTGAGTCCTCTAAGTCCATAGCTGTAGTTTGAAGTAAATAAAATAGCAATGAACCAATTATTGATTTATTAGGTACGTAACTATTATACATATATTATTTGTATATTATACAGGGTGTTTGGTGAATCGTGTACCAAATTGAAATGGTCGACGGGAGGGGTCATCTGCCATCCTTTCAGACCCCTAAACCCTTCTCATGCCCTGTGAATTTTTTTTCATCGACTTTTTATTGTTTTATGAAAATAAGACCCAAATTATTCATTCAAATACCAATTTAAAAAAATATATAAGACGTAGACTCTGATTTGAATTTTATTTAGATGTCTATTGCTTTAAAGTACTTTTAAATTTAAAATTAGTCACATTAACTATCTAGTTTTTTTAGTTTACATGCAAATTTTTGGACTTAAATTAAAGCTGTCCATGTTACAGCTATTTACATGGCTATAAAGAAAAAAACAAAAGCGACCGGAATCTTCCAACTTCCTCCAAAATTCTCTAGTTTATCCTCTAGTGATGTGCCACATGCCATAACAATCTTTTTATAACGTTGTGAATTCGCTAGAATTGTGAATCGAGTCACTTATGACTAATATTTAAAATTATGATTTAAAAAATATTTTTGCTTAAATGATACCTAAAACACCTATTAAAAATGTTATAGAAGATATAAAGAAAAACAGTTTATTTGCACAAACATGACACATAACTTAAATTATGCGACACATCCGCGCAAAAAGGCCAGCGCTCAGCAAAATGCTGGGGCTCATGTGCTGGACAGAGCCACAGCGCTGATTTTCAGCGCCAGCCACTCACTCTTATAAGGTAAAATCCGTCTCGTATCTCTCTTTTCATGGGGTTTACTAGAAAAAAATAAATAAATAAAATTTTTACAAGCTTTTTATTAACTTGCAATGTATGTATGCAAATATGTATGTTCGGCTCAAATCTTGCAACCCAACTTTGGAGCAGATATCTTCAACCGATTGACCTGAAATTTTGTATACATATGTAAGTGGCATGACAATGCAATATTATGATGACATGGAGCTGATTTGATGATGGAGTTGGAAGGTGGCCATAGGAACTCGGCAATAAAACTACATAACCCCATCGAGTTTGGGCTCGTTTGATTTGTATTAATAAGTACTTTGATCCTATATGGTAACCAGGGTCTGATGATGGAGCTGGAAGGTTTCGCTCGCACAGCGGAGATCAAGAGACATCCGGGCTCACACAACATCTGAGTGAGGCAGCGGATGCGGCTCAGCAGCGGTACCCTTCTGCTCAATTGGTGTTACTGGGGGATTTTAATGCCCACCACCAAGAGTGGCTTTTCCCGTACCAGTCCACAGACCACGCTGGGCGAGAGGTGCGAAAGCTAGCGCTAGCATTAAATCTCGCCCAGCTGGTCCAGGGGGCAACGAGGGTGCCGGATGTGGATTCGCACACAGCCAATTGCCTGGACCTTTTGCTGACAACAGATCCAGACCGCTACTCTGTGTCGATATGTTCGCCTTTAGGCAGTTACGACCACTGTCTGGTTAAGTCTGTGTCTGTCTACTCCCCGCCCGATCCCAGCCCTAGAGGCACCCGGCGGGTTTGGCGATACAGGTCAGCAGATTGGGTTGGCTTGCGGTCTTTCTTCGCATGCTATCCTTGGCAGCCCACTTGCTTTTCTTCAGATGATGCTTCGTCGTGCGTAGATGCCGTGACGGATGTGTTGCGGCGGGGGATGGAGTACTTCATCCCATTCTCTGACGTAACAATGTCTGGCCAAGCTCGTCCATGGTTTGGCGCCGAATGTGATCGCGCAGACGCGCTTAAGCATGCGGCATATCGAACTTGGGCTGACGCTCGTACGCGCAAAGCAAGCGACGTGGCTCAGAAGAAGAAGGCCTTTAACAGGGCTGCCAAGTCCTGCAAGAAGGTGTTGCAGAGGTCTCGGTTTGACCACATAAGCAGAATTGGGAGCAAACTTTCTTCATACCCCGCAGGTAGTAAAGCGTTTTGGTCCCTGGTTAAGTCGGTTGAATCGAACTTCTGCCGTCCCTCACTTCCGCCATTGCTGAAACCCGATGGATCGCTGGCTCACACCGCTGAGGAGAAAGCAAACTTGTTTGCCTCTCTTTTTGCGGAATCTTCTCGTCTGAATTCTGGTGACGCACGGCCACCTGTTTCGATGCGCGACGAGGATGTCAGACGTTCGTATCCATCAAAAGGACGTTCGTAGGGTCCTGCGTAATCTCGATGTGAACAAAACTAGTGGCCCCGACGGGATACCAGCAATTGTGCTTAAAACTTGTGCGCCTGAATTGTCTCCGATCATGACACGCCTATTTCGCATCTCATATGAGACTGGAAAAGTGCCGATTGCTTGGAAGCAAGCTAACGTGCAGCCTGTGCCCAAGAAGGGCAGTCGAGCTGACCCGGCAAACTACAGACCCATCTCTGTTACGTCCGTCCTCTGTAAGAGTATGGAACGGGTGCTAAACAAGAAACTTCTGGCATACCTAGAAGCTAACGACATCCTCATCAGTGACCGGCAATACAGTTTTCGCTAAAATCGGTCCACTGGGGACCTTCTAGCGTATGCCATTCACATCTGGAGCGAAGCCATCGAGATGCATGGGGAAGCGCTTGCCGTCTCCCTTGATATCTCGAAGGCTTTCGATAGGGTCTGGCACGAAAGCCTCATTGCTAAGCTTCCTTTCTTCGGTCTACCCACTGGTCTGTGTGATTGGATCGCAGACTTCTTGAGGGATCGATCCATCCGAGTGGTCGTTGATGGCTGCTCGTCCGGTCAAATGGATATTAATGCCGGGGTCCCTCAGAGGTCGGTACTCTCGGCAACACTGTTTTTGCTGCACATAAATGACTTACTTAAACCCGGTATCTTTGGGTATGCAGACGACAGCACTGTTGCGAGAGATATGTGGCTGACGCACGCGCTAGTGGGTCACAGATCCAGTCATCCCGAGAGGCTATGGTTGAACGCTTGAACTCGTCCTTGAAGGCGGTCTCCGATTGGGGCGATGCGAATCTGGTCAAGTTCAATGCAACTAAAACCCAAGCGTGTCTTTTTTCCGCTAAACGGAGTCAATTCCACCCGGCTCCATCTTTCCGAGGTGTGACCGTGCCAATAACCGACCATCTTGATCTTCTTGGCGTTACGCTGACGTCAACTCTCAACATTGGGCCATACATCGAAGCAAAGGCTCAACTGGCAGCAAACAAGCTGGGAATCCTCGCGAAGGTCAGACGGTACTTCACGCCGGAACAGCTGCTAAAAATTTATCAAGCGCAAGTTCGATCGTGTATGGAGTACTGCTCTCATCTTTGGGACGGGTCTGCCAAATACCAGCTTGATGCGCTAGAGTCGATTGAGAGGCGAGCCAAGAGGATCATTGGCAATGATGCACTTGTTGAGTCAAAGCTCCAAAGCCTTGGACATCGCTGCCGAGTTGCTGGCCAGTCGGTTTTCTATCGTTTACATTTCGGGGAGTGTGCACTGGAATTGCACAATCTAATTCCGCCAAGTCCGTTCCATCATCGGACCACTAGACGTACGGCGTTGCGCCACCGGTACATGGTGGACATCCCACCCATACGCACAAAACGTTTTAAGAACACATTTATTATGCGTACAGCCAAGGAGTGGAATTCCTTGCCGGAGTCTGTGTTTCCTGATAGCTACAACTTAGGGGTCTTTAAGTCAAGAGTGAATAGGCTACTTCTAGGCAAGCGTGCTCCATAGTCGACCACATCATCGCTTACCATCAGGTGAGATGGTGGTCAAACGCGAGCCTATCATTAATAAAAAAAAAAGGTGGCCATAGGAACTCGGCAATAAAACGACACAACCCCTTCGAGTTCGGGCTCGTTTGATTCGTATTGACGAGTACTTTGATCTTATATGGTAACCAGGGTCTGATGATGGAGCTGGACGGTGGCCATAGGAACTCGGCAATAAAACGACACAACCCCATCGAGTTTGGGCTCTTTTTATTTGTATTTACGAGTACTTAGATCCTATATGGTGTTCAGAGTCTGATGATGGAGCTGGAAGGTGGCCATAGGAACTCGGCAATAAAACGACATAACCCCATCGAGTTTGGGCTCTTTTGATTTGTAATCAGGAGTACTTTGATCCTATATGACGACCATGGTCTGATGATGAAGCTGGAAGTCGGCCATAGGAACTCGGCAATAAAACGACACAACCCCATCGAGTTGGGGCTCTTTTGATTTGTATTCACGAGTACTTTGATCCTATATGGTGACCACGGTCTGATGATGGAGCTGGAAGGTGACCATAGGAACTCGGGAATAAAACGATACAACCCCATCGAGTTTGCACTCTTTTGATTTGTATTCACGAGTACTTTGATCCTAAATGGTAACCATGGTCAGATAATGGAACCGGAAGGTGGCCATAGGAACTCGGCAATAAAACGACATAACCCCATCGAGTTTGGGCTCTTTTGATTTGTAATCACGAGTACTTTGATCCTATATGACGACCATGATCTGATGATGAAGCTGGAAGTCGGCCATAGGAACTCGGCAATAAAACGACACAACCCCATCGAGTTTGGGCTCTTTTGATTTGTATTCACGAGTACTTTGATCCTATATTGTGACCACGGTCTGATGATGGAGCTGGAAGGTGGCCATAGGAACTTGGCAATAAAACGATACAACCCCATCGAGATTGGGCTCTTTTGATTTGTATTCACGAGTAATTTGATCCTGTATGGTAACCACGGTCTGATGATGAAACTGGAAGGTGGCCATAGGAACTCGGCAGTAAAACGACACAACCCCGTCAAGTTTGGGCCCGTTTGATTCGTATTGACGAGTACTTTGATCCTATATGGTAACCACGGTCTGATGATGGAGCTGGATGGTGGCCATAGGAACTCGGCAATAAAACGACAACGCCTTCGAGTTTGAGCTCGTTTGATGCGTATTGACGAGTACCTTGATCCTATATGGTAATCAGGTTCTGATGATGGAGCTGGAAGGTGGCCATAGGACCTCGGCAATAAAACGACACAACCCCATCGAGTTTGGGCTCTTTTGATTTGTAATCAGGAGTACTTTGATCCTATATGATGACCACGGTCTGATGATGAAGCTGGAAGGTGGCCATAGGAACTCGGCAATAAAATAACAAAACCCCATCGAGTTTGGGCTCTTTTGACTTGTATTCACGAGTACTTTGATCCTTTATAGTAACCACGGTCTGATGTTGGAGCTGGAAGATGAGCATAGGAACTCAGCAATAAAACGACACAACCCAATCGAGTTTGGGCTCGTTAGATTCTTATTCACGAGGACTTTAATCTTCATTTACAACAACTAACAACAACAGCGTTATGTTCACGTTGCCTGTTGTTAGTTGTGTGTTAAGTTATTAAATTTTCGAGCTAGTGGGGTAACTATTAACAAAATAATAGCACAGGATAGTCTAGTAGATTGTATTTGAAAAAATGACAACGTAGATTTAAACAATATTATACCATCCGACATAAGCAAGACAAGAGGGCTATCTAAAGAGTTGGAAATATTCGATGGGGCCAAGGTGATGTTGCGTTACAATTTAGATACAAACGTCTGGTAAATGGTGCCATTGGACCGATTACAGAAATTATATGGCCGGCTTCCGGAGAGCACAAATGTATAACACTGACATACCATGCGTCCGTATAGACTTTGGTAAAGACGGTATTCATCTCATTTTACCCAAGAGTGTGCAATTTCCAGCAAAATATAGTTACAACTAGCTGTGCCCGCGACTTCGTCCGCGTGGAATAGTGACTTTTCGGGCAGCATATTTTGAATTACATAAACCGTCGAGAAGCATTACTGTAAATTAAATTTTTAGCTACCCAAAGTAGCTAAAAATTTAATTTACAGTAATGCTTCTCTGTATACGATATTTGACGTATGGCCATCGGGGATGAAAGCATACAGGCTCCTAGGATTGCTAACCCGTGACAGAGCCACAACTGAACGTGCGAGAAACAGCTGATACTTAGATCTACACCCACACCTTTCAGCGTCTGACCTTGGGCTTGATTAATTGTCATCGCAAAACATAGGATGACTGGAAACTGGACTCGTTTAAAACTAATTAGAAAATTATTTGGAATGAGAGGAATCCGAGGAATGAAAACACTTTTACCTTTTCCACATCCTGTTAAAATCTCTGCTTCTATCAGATTTCGTTGTAAATTGGTCACTTTTAACCTGGTGCCTTTGCAAAGTTTTGGGGGGCTTAAATTTCTAAGAAGTATTATGGGTACGCCTACTTTTAATTTTATTTTATGTGCTGGTAGTCCAGGAGCATTGAGGGATTCTAAAAATTCTACTGGGTAGCTTGTAGATTCTCCTTCGTCCATGACTCTGTTAATGGAGATATACTCAACATAATCCCCCGGAACATAGCTCAAAATTTCAGCGTTTATTGTTGCTGCTTGGTCGTTTCGTGGCGTCAAAATAGCTCTTTCGCAAGGCCAGGAATTTTCGCAAGCTGGTATTTGCGTTGCGTTTCCATACCCAGATGATATGAGGTCTCGCATTGATGAAACTATGTTGCATGGGTTTTCATTAAGAACCACTTTTCCTTGTTCCTGCGGATACACACCGTTACCAATCTCAAGTAGCAAATCTGAAAATTCTTGAGCATTTCCGTTGCCTCCAATTTGCGCACGCATATTTAATGTCAAATTCAAAGGGATAATGTAATGCCACAGTCGAGAACTCTTTCGGCAGGCTCTAACTTCATCAGCCCTTGTTCCACGTGGTATTACAGGAAGAGTCTGACGAAAATCGCCACAGAAAAGCATAGTAATGCCACCCATGGATTGATCATCTTGCTTAACATCACGCAACGTTCTGTCTACTGCTTCTACTGCTTTTCGATTGGCCATTGTGGACTCATCCCATATAATAAGGCTATAATCACGAAGAACCTTAGGTTTATCGCTGTTTCTCGAAATGTTACAAACAGGGCTTTCTGTGAGGTCTAAATCGATCGGAATTTTGAACATTGTATGAGCAGTTTTCCCACCTGGCAACAATGTGGCTGATGCCTGATGAAGCGACAGCAAGCGCGATTTTACCTTGGCTTCGTACCTTCGCCAAAATAACTTTCGTAAGAAATGTTTTACCCGTTCCACCGGTTCCACTGGTTCCATTTGTTGTCCGTACTCTCTGGGAGCTCAGGCGGGTTTCCCTGTCAGTAAAAGTCTCAGACTCACGCGATAGCGCGTGAGCTTCGCGATCGACAGATAAACGTGCAAAGGCACGAAAACGAAAGCGTTGTTCCCCGTTTTCCCTATTTCGAGTTGTCATCATTCGAGAACGATTTGAACTCAGTCGAGATTCTCGCTGAGTCGAAGTTTCTGCAGCACGAAACCTAGACTGATGTTCCCGAGTTGAAGAGAGCCTTGCCTCACGACCTTCCTCAGATTCCTGTGATCGAACTAATCTCATCCTTTTAGCATTTCTGCTAGGTACATTGGGAGAGGTTGGATCTTTTTCGAGGCATTCTTACAATAAAATAGTACTTACTACCTACTTTACACACAGTTATTTAGTAAACACGTACTATCGTAAACAATGAAATTATAAATACTTACAGATTATTATACAGTCTAAAATTATCACAGTTTAAGTAATAAGTGTTAAGACGTGTAAACCAAACGTACTAACTTTATAAAACAAAAGAATTGCTAGAAAAATTAATTACTAACCTGAGCTAATGAATTATACTTAATAAAGAAAATCAAGAAAATAAATGCCTAACCTATACCAAATACTTATAATATTTATATACAAACCCTAAATACAAATTAAGATAAGTATACCGAAAATCAAGGAAAGAAATGCCTAACCTATAACAAATGCTTACAATATTTATTTACAAACCCTAAATAAAAATTAAGATAAGTAAATACCCAAAAATCAAGGAAAGAACCGCATAACCTATACCAAATACTTATAATATTTATTTACAAAATTTTAAAGAAAATTAAGAAAAAGAACCTAACCTACAAACCCTCAGTCAGTATTCAAGTGAATCGCAATAATCGAATGTAACTATTCGTCTATACTCTCCAAGATACGTGCGTTCGCTACGAATTACTGAATCCTTATGGCAGCGGCGGCGGCGTTTTTTTGTTTTTTGTGTGTGGCCTCTCGCAGGTCAACCTAGGACGTTGTCGGCTGCTTGACCGGACTTGCCTGTGGCGGCCTTAATTCTAAAATCAAAGCCTCCAGCCAGGGCTTACTTAACGGCAGTGGCGCGGCTCTCAGCGTGCTTTATATAGCCACGGACGCGCAGGCGCGAGGCGTGTACGTACTCAGATAGAATACCTTAACAAATGTTCGCCGTGATTCTTTAAATTGACATAACTTTTTTATTTATGAACCGATTGACATGAAATAAACACTAAATATTAAGTGAAGCTTACTTAAATATATTTGTGAAAACCGCATCTAAATCAAATAAGCCATTTCTGATATTAGCGTGCACAAACACACAGACAAACAGACAAAAAAAAAAAAATTACAATCTCGGGTTCGGCATCGATATAATAACAACCCCTGCTACTTTTTTTAATATATTTCCATTGTACAGACACCACTTTTCTACAATTTTATTATATGTATATATATAGATAAAATCCCCCAACTTATAATATGCTTGCCTGCACAGTGTGCGTTTAACACAAGATTTATATTTCGTTTATTTTATTTATTTATTTAAACATTTTAAAGAGAACATCAAAATTATACAAATTGGAAACTGTTGTACAATGACGCCCTCATTGTACAACAGTTTCCAATTTGGATAATTTTAGTCTATCAATCAAGGAAAGTGAAAAACCCCCGGAAAAAAGCTTTCTTTTTTTATTCTTTTCAGTGTCCTCACACTTACGTCTGAAAACAAAATCACAATTATTTCGAATCAGTTTAATAATACCACTAAAAATATAATATCTCTTAAAAAGTATAATACACAGTGAGTAATATTGTAATTTATTATAAATAATCGAAAAGTATCAAGCTGTTTTACTATAAATGAACTTATTGTGCCCAGCCGTCGCATTTTCTCTGTAGATTTCTGATTAATAAAGATAAATAATTAATCTCACTTTTTTGGTCTTTAAATTTATCAATCATCTTGTAGAGAAGCCTCCTCGTCGAACTATTTATTGTTTTTAACATTATTATAACAAAATCTAACAAAATAAACGAAAATAATATTCACGTAAACACAAGATGAATGAAGTATGAAACGTCAATGACACAATTTTGACAGTGCTTTAATGCTGCCATTTATTTCAATTTTCACAATTACTATAATAAATAATTCGCTGCCATGAGTCTATATCAGTGTAGAGTTATGTTGAACAGGTTATAAAACCCTGATAGGTCCATTGGTTGGCAAAAGAGCATCCTCCGACTAGACAGGTATTGTGTTTGGTGACCCAATAGTTCTTGCTGACACAACAGATGTACGTGTAAATCCCGCGAAGTACTTTGATACTGCGATAGAAGAATAAAATAGTGTGATTTTAGATATATTTTTTTAAGCGGGTAAACATCAAATGACTTCTCCCACTCTGGTTGGGGAGTGACAGTTTAACCCCTCGGGCGCCCCGGGGGTATTATTATTACGTCATTGCGCGTTTTTCCGTAAATCACCAAAAAAATAATAATAATAATAATAAAAAACTATTTTCTGGATTTTTCTAGAAAAAACAAATATATAGAAACAAAATTTTCGGGTAAAAAAAATCGTATAAACGTGTGTACAAAACGACAGTTAAGAATTTTTCAAGGTCATTCAAGTTGTACAGACGTATGTACAATCGGCGCTCGAGGAGTCTGGCGTTTGCAAATTATTTAAGAAGAAAGAAAGAAAGAAAACGTTTATTTGACACAATGAAATAACAAAATTATATACAAACATAAAAGCATCAACATTGTTTGTCTCACGGCTGTGCCAAGTAGGTCCAGTTCAGCATAACGTCAAGCCACTACGTAGTAGTTGCCTGACGCTGGTTCGAACTGTATTTCGAACGATTCGCAGTCGATGCAAAACCGTTTCTTTGCAAAAAAAAAAATATAGCAAATAATGGTTACATATCCCATTTGATCCATGGTCCCCAGTTTACAATCTTTTTTTTTTTTTTTTATAGGTGGGAAAATCATCTTATGACAAATCCCGCTCTTGGGCGGAGCGGGAGATAGTGTCAGACTTTTACTAAGATTTTTTAATTACTCATCTATAACTTTCATATGTACCAACTTTTGTCAGCGGCTTTGCCTGGGTGAAAGTAGAAAATATGTCCACTCAGTGATAAAATAACATATTGGTGAACTATTTTCTAAAATCGGTCCTGTAATTTTTGAGTTAGTTAATTACAAACAAAAAAAAAACAAATCTTTCCTTTATTACTAGCTGACTCGTCAAACGTTTTTCTGTCATTATTACGAATGATTAAAGATTAAAATGGGGGTGGGGGATAGGAGGGTTAAAAATTGTCTACGACTTATTCTTAGACCTACAAAATATACACAAATAAAATTCATAGAAATTGGTCGGAGCCGTTTCGGAGGAGTTCGATAGCAAATACTGTGGCACGAGATTTTTATTTGTTAGATATACAAGGTGTTAAGGTGTGTCCAGACCTGGCAGATGCGCCACTCGCGAGCCGCTTGCAAACTACGCGCGTGCATTTCATGTTCGTCCTGCGCCGCACGCGCGCCGCTCGCGCGCAGTTCGCAAGCGGCTTGCGAGCAGAGCATGCGCCGCATTTAAAAAAAACAGCCTCTCCATACAAACCATACAATCAAATTCATAATTTTGTATAGAGAAGCCGATGTTTTTTTCGTTTCCAGAAAAAAAAACTTGTGGATAGTTGTTCAGTTGCGTCTCCTGAGCAAGCCCTTAACCTTTTGAGTGCGTAATTAGAGACACAATAGTAAGACAATGGCGCGTGAACGCCGGCGTTAATGCGGGGATCAACAGCTTAAAGTTTGTGGAGACCTTTCCCTAAAGATGTGTCCAGTTCCTTACACCTTCTTTACATTTATATAATACTAGCTTTTGCCCGCGGCCTTACCCGCTTACATAAAATATAGCCTATGTCACTCAAGAATAAAGCAGCTTTCTATCGGCGAAAAGATTTTAGTAATCGGACCAGTACTTCCAGAGATTTCCTCCTACAAACTAAAATACAAAAAGCAAATTCTATCTCTTTACAATATTAGTATAGATTAGCGGTTCCGGCAGACGTTGTCCTGCCCGAAAGATTTTTAACCGACTTCTAAAAAAGGAGGAGGTTCTCAATTCGGATGTTTGTATTTTTTTATTTTTTTTTTATGTTTGTTCGCGCATAACTTCGTCGCTTGCCAACCGATTTGAAAAATTCTTTTTTTGTTGGAAAGGGTATACTTTCCAAATGGTCCCATAGTCACCAAGTCGGGATCTGATGATGGAATCTTGGCGAAATCGAGGGAACTCCTCAAATATTATAGGCAATTATATAGTGATTTATGTATTTTCATCGAGAACTTAAGCATTTACAGTCAAAAAGTAACATTTGATGAAGTGGAACTGATGAAGAAGACCAGAAATGGTCAACGGAACTTCATACTCGCATAGATATAACAATAAAGATACTTATACGACTATGACAATACAAATGAATGAATGGTTCTGAATAGTTACGTTGAAAATGGTATCATCGAAGTGATCTGATGATGATGATGGAGCCGGAAGGTAGGCACTGAAACTCCGTAATTAATCAATGTATCCTAGCCGTGTTTGGGCTTATTAGAATTATCATGAGATGAACTTTGGCTATAAGGTACTATCGAACTGATTTGATGATGGAGCCGGAAGGTGGAAGGTAGACACAGGAACTTTATAATAAAACAATGTAACCTAGCAGTGTTTGGGTTAATTGGAATTATCATGAGAAATAGGCACCCTGCTTATAAGTGTACCTATCGCAACTAAAAAGTGTGAAATAAAAAACTTTTTACAAAAAAAAATAACCGACTTCACTAAAAAAAACACTAAAAAGATCAAAATAACTTTAATTTCGGAAGTCGGTGTTAAATATGATACTTTATAATAATACCGAGAAACACCGACTTCCGAAATTAAAGTTATTTTGATCTTTTTAGTGTTTTTTTTAGTGAAGTCGGTTATTTTATTTTTTGTAAAAAGTTTTTTATCATAAAAAAAATTGCCACTTACCGAGTATAATCGCGTTTAGCCGCTGTCACTAGTGTCACTTGTCTGCATTTTTCTTTTGTTGTATTTATACAAGTGACACTAGTGACAGCGGTTAAACGCGATTATGCGAGCCAAACGTTAAAACGCGATTAGTTTTATTGGTGAATTCCACCCTTAATTGCGGTTTAAAAGAAAAAAGACAATTCATGTAGGCTCTAATCGCTATGCAACTAAATAATGGATTTATCTATTCAAATATCTACTAGATATCAAGTCAGTCACATCAATACTTTGATTCTGATCAAAGTATTGATGTAACTACTTATATTGACTGCTTATATTATAAGCAATCGTGTCAAGCCAAAACCGACAAACAGACAAAAGTCGCACGTAGAAGGCCCGTATACTACCTTTTTTTAACCTCTAAATCGAAGATCGTGTACCTCCAGAAACAATGTACACCCTCTTTATTAGATCGGTCAACTTACGGCTTCCTTTTCTTACCACGATTTTATTTATCTTTCTTATCGTATCCGTGTTCCCAAACGTAAGCCCCAGCTTTTATATCTTCGTAATTTCAAGGGCATAGACCTGGAGGCATTGCAGTGCGATGCTAGCGATGTCGACTGGTCCCCTTTGGTTGAAATCGATGACATCGATGGAAAGGTGAACTATTTTAACACTACCGTCCTCGACTTGCTTGACCAGCATGCCCCTTTACGACGTGTCAAGGTAAAACATAATCCATCCCAGCACCTTGGGTAACTCTTCAAATTAATCTTATGGCTCGCAGGGATAAAGCTAAGAGCAGGTATAAGCGTAGACCATCTGAGCTGAATCTTTCTTACTTTATTTCGCTACGTAACTGCTGCAGGCGTCTGTGTCAAGGTGCTAAGAGACGCTATTTCCACGAACAACTCCATAACTGTAGTTCTTACAACGTATGGAAATTTCTTAAGTCTGTTGGCATAGGCAAATCACCTACAAACCAGTCTAAGGATGTGGACCTCAATGAGCTTAACAAGCTTTTCTCTTTCCTTCCCTTTACTCTTGATCCTTGTGTTAAAGCTACGACACTGGATGATCTTTCTAGTTTGCCGTTGCCACAGTTTAACTTTAGTGATGTTACTGAGAATGACGTTAAGAAATCTGTTCTCGCAATTACTTCTTCTGCAGTTGGCTATGATAAGTTATGCTCTAGAAGGATTACTCTCATCCGTCCCTCATTACTTCCTATTCTCACGCATATCTTCAATCATTCCTTCACCTCGTGCTCATTCCCGTCAGTATGGGAACTGGTTTATATGGTATATATTATTCCTTTACCTAAAATTAACAATCCCACTTCTCTAACTCATTTTAGTTGACATCAATAAAAATATAATTATTCAATTACGCTAACGAACATCAAAACTAATATATATTAATAAATAAATAGGAATTAATACTAACTAAAAATAATAATATTTACAAACGGGTAGAAAAAGAAATTATTGGGCATCAAAAAATTCATCCACATCGATATCAATGGGAAAAGTGCCCAGAACGCTGGCAGCATTGCCACGTTGGATAGCAATGCTGATTCTTTGTCCGAAGAAAAGCCCAGCCCTCTGGTCACGCGAAGAGTCGACCAGTTGTTTGCTGATATCACGGACAACTCGATGAGCGCTCGGACCCCATGGCCCTAGTGTTTCAACCCCAAACGGCTCAAACATGTAACTTCCGATGAGGTAATTATATTTACGCCGTTTGAGGTTTTCTGCACTTGCAGCAGCCGCCCCAGCACAGCCTGCCGTACTCAGAAGATGGGATGGCGCAAGGGTGTCGACACATGTTGCATCCCACACCAAAGGCCTACCTAACTTCCAGGGCATTATGGTCATCCCGTCTGGCCTCTTTCCATCGTCGCGTGCCAAGCCATTGGGTTCTAAAACAGCTGGCACCCCGGCGGTGACAAGAGCTCGACGGATGATGTCATTAATGCTTGCGTGCCTAGCTATCCGACCAGCGCTTTTACTGCAGGATAGGCCATGGTGCCCGAGGCGGTCGACTGCTTCACCGCATTGACACCGATGTGGAGCTCCGCTAGGAGCACCCAATCGCAGGCATGTAGCGATCCGGAAGGTGGTGTCACTCAGCATAGTACCTGTGTTGGGCGACGGTAGTGTCTGTAGCCAGAGGCCCGACTCCTATTCACCCACAGCCAGTAGGCGGGCACGCTCAGCAGTATTGGTAGACGTGTTAATAAGGTTATTCCGTACCAAACTGCAGAGAGGCTCATCCCACTGTCTCTGGGAAGATGGGTTCTCGGGCAACGCCTTGTCCGGGCAAGCCATTTTCCAGGCGCTTACGGCATCGGCCAAGCACGGCACCTCACAGCTAACCAATGATGGAGTAAAAATTCTATTGGTCAACTGTTGAGTGCTGTGGACCGAAGACAGAAACGCCGGTAGGCTTACACTAGAAATTTTGCGGATACCGAGCCCACCAAAACGAATGGGTAGCGTAGCTTGTAGCCACGCTCGGTCATCCAGGGCCACATTTAAGAGGGAAGTCAGGGTATATCGAATGGTCTGATCAATTTTGTCCAAGAGATGTGGCTGCTTCCATAAAGGGGAAGGGAGGAGAAAATACATGAAATTTGGTGCAAAAGAACAATACCGTATGAGGGTGAAAGCCGAATGAAGGTTAATTTTGGATAGTCTTTCCGAAATGTTGTTAAAACGTTCAATTTTGTCGTCAATGAATAAAGAAAAACTGTCTTCCAAAATTGAAGAACCTAGGAGGTGCAGTGAACTTTTATCTAAAATTTTGATTTCTGGAGCTATTGCATAAAATTTCTGTAGCTATTGCATAAAATTTCTGTAGAATCGATTGTCTGTCGGTATTGTCTGAAATAAAAATTTCACATTTTGAATGGTTAAGGTCAAGGCCAATGGATTTGAATTGGTTTTTGAGAAATTTGAAATCTTCTAAAACGGTTTCTACGTCACCTCCAAGAGTTCCATCATCTAAGTACCACACTTTAAATTTTGAATTTAACTGTTGGATGATTGGATGAATGATTTTTTTTAGACTCATTTTAGACCTATTTCTATTCTCCCATTTATTTCTAAAGTTTTTGAGCACTTAGTCCATAAACAGCTATATCTTTTTTTTGAAAGAAAGAAAGAAAAAGAATTTATTTGGTACAGCACAAGGCACAAACACAATATAGGTAAACACGAAACAAAAATAAAAACAAGAAGCAAAAAAAAATGTGGTTGTGTGCCTCACGGCTGCACCAAAATAGGTCCAGTTCAGCATGAATGTCAGACAACTAGTGCCTGACGCTGGTTTTCAACTGAACCTGTGGTTGTGACGCAACGGACGTAAAACAGTTTTGGAGTGTAATATATATATGTATCGGTGATGCATACTTAAATAATATAAACCATCAAAATAATGTTGCGTTAATTATAATTAATATGTGTAAGATAGTGTGTTTGTTAAAAGTGTGAAAAATAAATAATAGACGAATAAAACAAAATGCAACGACAGAGAGAAAACAAAAAAGAAAAAACGGTAGAATAAAGATACAAAATGTGGGTAGATGGAAGATAAATCTCGAACGAGTTAGGATGCAATCGGTGTATTTACTCATTCCCCCCACACCAGTGCGCTGCATGCAGCTGTGCGCGAATGAGCGATTATGAACGCGTTTTCTCAGTTTGTCTAATCTTGCTGCGAGTTGCATTGACGGTGCATTAAAAAATATACACATGTTATAAAAGTGAATGCAGAGTTGTGCATAGGGTATTTTACAGATAAAAAAAGAGTACAAGTACGGAAGGTAAGTGCAAATTTAATAATTGGTATAATCATAATAATTCAAAATTATATATTGAGGAACGATGTCATTTAATTAAAATCTGTGGTACATTATCTAAATTTCCATTTGATTTTTCAGTAATGTTTCAAAATGGAGATGTACTTTCGGACTAGCCACCTTGAGACTCCAACATTAATATATATATAACGCCAGGCTCCCTGTGAAAGGCGAATAGAAATGAAAGGCGCCATCCGGACTGTGCGCGCCTGTCGCAAGCAAGTAGGCCAGAAACAGTGGGTACGTTGAGAAGAAATTGTTTTAAATATTAAGAAGTTAAAAAAATAGTGTAAGTAATGTGCTGCTTTGTATTTTACAGGTCTCATACCCGCGACAGGACGCCACGCCACCGTGGACAACATAACAGCTCCCTCCTTGCCGAGGGACAGGGAACCCGAGGAGACCTAGTGTGAGCAACTCCCACCATTATGTAACAGCACCTAATTAATTGTCCTTACTTGTAACACCAAATGATGTGAACACCAAGCACTAAAAAGTATTATCAGTCAAGACAGGCACGCGGGTACTTTATATAATTGAGGTATTTTGTGCCACCATATCAAGCTTTCGTTGTGCATCGATCAGGTACTGTCGCAAGCGTCTTCTAAACGTTCCCATCGTGTTTGTCACTCTAATAGGTGGCGGGAGGTTATTCCACACTTTGGAAGCTGAATAACGAAAGCTGCCCCTAAAAGCAGCTGTACCATAAGACTTGGTCGAAAGTTGCTGTGAGCATTGCCTTCTTTCGCATTCTCGTCGGCTCGTAAGCCAACTCAACTTATTAAATAAATAATCCGGTTTTTGGTATTTAATTACACCGAAAAGAAGGCAAGCTAAGTGCAGTTTGCGTCTAGACTTCATTTTTAGTGTAAAGTGCTTGTTTAGATAGGGCGTTACATGGGTTCTGCGAGGAATGTTGTAACAAAACCGAGCGCAAGCATTTTGTACCCTTTGGATGAGCCGATCTGTACGAGCTAACAGGCGCGGGCCATATACCGTGTCAGCGTAGTTCAACCTAGACAGAACTAGGGTTTCTACCAGTTGCTCTCGTAATGTTTCCGACAAGTACGGTCGCATTTTGTATAAGACCTTCAGGCGATAGAAACAATTCCTAACTGAGTCTGCTACGTGTTTCTCGAAACGAAGGTCTTTATCCATAACTAGTCCTAAATTCCTCGCCTCATACACACGCTCGATATGCTCGCCCATTAGCTTTAGGTCAAATGATAATGGTAACTTAGCAAGCTGCTGTCTTGAGCCAAACACCAAATATTTGGTTTTTGTAGGGTTCAATGACAAGCAGTTCTCCTCAGCCCAAGTGGCAATTCTTTGGAGGTCATTGTTAAGATCTTTAATGGCATCTTCGTACTCACCTGGTCGGAAAGATATATAAATTTGAACGTCATCGGCGTATATATGGTATTTACATTTATGGAGACATTTAATGATATCTGCACAGTACAAGATGAAGATAATCGGACCTAAGATGGAGCCCTGCGGTACTCCTCTCTCTACTGCAATGAGTGCCGATCTTAGAGTAGAGCCGTCACCCAAACGCAAATCGACAAACTGCTTTCTATTTGTGAGGTAGCTGCGGAACCACTGTACGGCGGTAGGGTCGAAACCGTAATAGTTCAACTTGGATAATAAAAGCAGAATATTTATTGCGTCAAATGCACGGGAAAAATCTAGCAAAACGAGCATTGTACACATTCCCTGATCCTGAGCAGCCAATATATTATCAGTAACGTCTAGTAAAGCAGTAGACGTACTGCGTTGCTTACGAAACCCAGATTGTAAGTCAGGTAGAATATTGTTTTGTTCCAAAAATTGAGTTAACTGTTGGCTGACGACTTTCTCCAATACCTTGGACAGGCATGGCAAAATGCTTATAGGACGTAGGTCTTTTAGCTCGGTTGGATTTGAATTTTTCGGTAATGGCCTAACTGAAGCAATTTTCCATTGTTCAGGAAACGTTGACGTCACTATAGAACGGTTAATTATTTCAGTTATAATGTTTAAAGTGTGCGGCAGAGTTGTGCTAATCATATCCAAAGTAATGTTGTCGTGGCCCTCGGCGTTACTTTTAAGATTAGTGATAATCCGTGAGATATCGCTCGGTTCTACTGGACTGAGAGCAAAAATAGCTTCACCATGTTTGTTTTTATCATAAAACGTCATCAGTGGGATGCTGGCTATAGGATTACCAGGGACTATCAGAAAGTTGTTGTTTATTAAGTCAGGATCTGTAAATTGCGACGGTAGATCTTGTATAGTTTTAAAGGGCAACAAAGTGGATTTCAGGTTTTTCCATAACAATTTTGGATTTTTAATTTTATTATTTATATTATGCTTGAAGTACGCAACTTTTTCACTATGCAATGAACTAACCACTAAGTGCTTTAGCTCCTTATAATATTTTATTTTTGACTCGGTTTTTGTTTTCCTACATGAACTTAGTGCGTCATCACGTAAACGCATCATAAGTTTTATTGTATCGGTAATCCACGGATATGACTTTTCTTTAACAGTGCACGACTTAACCGGAGCGTGAACATCGAACAGGTCGATCAATTGAGTGTTAAAGACATGTACCATGTCAGTAACACTGTCTAGCAAAGAAATATACTCTAAACCTAAAAGTGATAGATCTTCGTGCAACCTTTCTGTGCACACATCTTTAAGAGGCCGGAATTTTATCAAGTAAGGTTTGAATTTGTCACGCTTAATGTGGAATTCACCTATTAAAATAGAATGGCCATTAAGAGAGCCAAGTGATTCCACAGATATAAGTCTTGCTCTCATATCTGTACATAGAAGGTCGATGAGAGTTTCACTGGACGATGTGAAGTGCGTGGGAGTAGTGACCAACTGCGTGAGATTGAGACAATTAAGAAATTCGTTAATTTTATTTGTTTTTATCCCGCCTGTGTCCAGCAAATTAACATTAAAGTCGCCAAGCAGAATATAGTGGTCGCAGTCTCCCAGTGAACTGATAGAATCCGTTATGGCGTCCAGGAATAAGACCAGGTCAAGCCAAGGCGGTCGGTAGGCTGTACCCACGGCGATTTTTTTCCCGTTCAATGTCAGAGTTAGCCACATTTGCTCAACCGATTCGAACCTGGGATCGACCGCCATAGTGCAAGTACGCGCGCTCAGTCCCCGGCGAAGATAAAAGCCAACCCCGCCACCGCGACCTGAGTGCACACTCGCCGGCCGCGGCGTGTGACGTAGTCGATAGCCCGGCACCACGGGAGCACGCCCTTCTTCCCCTGGTCGCAACCAAGTTTCGTTAATGGCCATAACGTCAAAGCAATGCCTGTCCAGAGCTCCAATTAAGTTATCATGACCAGTACCCAATGATCCAGCATTAAAAAAACCAACTTTAAAAAACTTATCTCCTCTAGTAGTCATTGTAATAATAAAAAGTAAATTGTAAAAAAAAACATTTTGTAAAATAATAGTATTAGTATTAGTCGTAGTCCAATTATTGTAAATAATATTATATGATTAGTGTAAAAAATTAAGGGCAACAAACAAAACGAGCTTTGATATATAAATATACTTGTAAATAGTGTAATAATATTTAACTGTAAATAAATATGTATAGTAGTATAAAACTGGCTTACGGCTACGTCAATATGGAGCACCATGAGACACACACCTACTGATACAAAACAATGCAAATAATAGCAATATTTATATATACACACATATAATACAAATTTGCAACTAACTAGTAAACAGGTTACAAAAAGTACAACATACACAGAATAAACAAACAATAAGAAGAACAAGGATATATGACTTATTTTGTATATAACTCGATATTTGTATATACACACACATAATAAAGGTTCGCAACTAACTATTATAGAGGTTACAAGTACAATATCCACAGAACAATTAATAATAAACAAGTAAGATATGATTATATAATGTTTTTGCAAGTGGCTCAAACCGGTCCCTGCCCAAAAATTCTGACAATGTCGGCCTCACATCGGACACGTTCAGCCTTCAAACCATCCTCCCTGCGTGCCAAGATTCTCCCATCTTTCGTCCAGACATACCTCCAATTGCTCCGAGTCCCCGCCTGACGGGCCCGATAAAATAATTGGCGGTTTGTTCGCGTAAGTCGCTCGTTAACGTACACACGGAGCGCCTGCCCCCCCATATCGAGGTCATGTGTACTCAGTCCGCGACGCACCCGAGCCGCGCGCAGTAGTGCGTCTCGCGTAGCTCGCCTAGCGAAACGAACGGATATACTACGCGGCCGCTGCGCAGTGGGGTCAGCAGAGGTGGAGCTGTTGGTTCTATTTCGGTACGTGGATCCAACGCGTTCAACATGAACGACGTCCCTCTCTTCAATGACGACGCCAAGCTTCATGGCAAGAACTTTTACCAAGTGCTGGGCGCTCTCGTCCTTAGCTTCAGGAATACCAGTCAGTTCTATGTCATTTTGTAGCAGCTCCTGATCGCGCTCGTTCAACTGGGATCGTAATTCGGCAATCGTATCGTCCAGGGAATTCCCGTCGGATTGTAGTTTTTTCTCCAATTTTTGTTCAAGGGAGCCCACTCGCACTTCCAAGCTCTCCACACGCTCGTCAGAAGTCTTAATAGACTCCTTGAGCTGCGCCATTTCCGTGCGTAATTGCTGGAACTCCTGATGCATCAGACGGAATTCTTTACGCAGCTCCTCCTTAAATAGCCGCAGCTCGTCCGCCAGATCAGGAGATAAATTATTGGAGTCGTGTAGGGTCGTGCAGCTTATCGTGCTGGTCTCCATAAGCTCTTCGGAGCTTACGTGCTCCTCAACCTGGGCAGCCCTGGTTCGGACCGGTGTATCTGCCTTGTTGTCCCTCACCTGGTTCTTATTGCACTCAGGGCAGCGCCAAGCGGGTTTGATGAACCCAGTGCTCGGAAGGCAAACACAAGCACGGTGATAAAAACCATTGCACTGATTGCATTTAGCGGCATCTATCGGCGACAGAAATTTCGCACAACCCCCGCACTTTGCTGTAGGCATGATAGTATCGCTTGCTTTGCGCTTGAACCAGGTATCGATCAACACGGTCGTTTCGCACAATGTCAATAGATGGCGCTGTATAAAATAATGAAAGTTATGGTGTGATGGGGTTCTATAGTATATTTACACCATACAACTGTCACTGGGGTGGACAGAAAAAGACGCACACACACAAGCGACACTTCACGGCTTGGTTTTTAGTAAGTTCACTTGATTGTTTTAATATTTTTAATGTTTAGGGTAGATAATAGCCACTTATATTTAGTTTTAAGTTAAAACATCGATAAACTTATAAACACTGTACTTTAACACTGGATAACACTTTGTGTAGTGAGATAATGTTTGCTGAACTTACTGAATAAAGTATTGTTTGTTTAAGATGCTTCGTTTTATTTATAACGTCACCGACAACCAAAAGGAGTACCGATCAACTTGACGTCCGTGACGTCACCTCCTTTTCTTAACGTCAAACTCGATAATATTTCCTTTCCAATCAGGTTTTCGCTCGGGGCATAGCACTGTTACTGCGCTTCTAAAAGTAACGAGACGATATCCGCTGGGCTATGGAAAACAAGTCCCTTAAAGTCCGTGTCTTGCTTGACTAGTAGCGCCTTTAACTCAGTGGATTTTGACACATTACTTGGCTTCCTTAAATCCATTAATCTCTCTTCTTCCGTCTTAACCTGATTCAATTCATATCTTCGAGGTCGCTCTCAGTGTGTCCGCCTTGAAGAGGTGTTCTCTGACTGGTGTAGTCTCACTGAGGGTGTTCCTCAGGGTAGCGTTCTCTCTCCTCTTCTTTTTTCCATCATCATTAACTTAGTTACCAGAGTAATCTCTTCTAGTTTCTATCTTTACGCAGATGACTTGCAACTTTACCGACATTTTACTGTAGCTGACGCGGATTCTGCTATTGCTGCTATGAATCATGACCTGGCATGTATCAGCGCTTGGGCTAAGTCATTTGGCCTGCAGATCACCCTAACTAAATCACAGGCTATGATCATAGGCAGTAGATTTGTTCGCAATACGGCTGTAGTTTCTTCTCTGCAGCCTTTAGTTCTCGATGGTGTCCGTATTGACTATACCGAAACTGCAAAAGATCTGGGTGTTATTATTGACTCCAATCTTTCGTAGCGGGCGCAGGTCAATGAAGTCAGTCGGAAAGTAAACTTTTCCTTTCATTCGCTGAAATGCCTTCAGGGTCTCTTGCCTTTGAAAACGAAAATCTCTTTGGCCCAAACTCTTATTCAGCCGATTATAGATTATGTCGATGCCTGCAACCAGGATGTTACTGAGGAGCTATTAAACAAGCTTGAGCGACTGCAAAACTTATGCATTCGGTTTGTTTTTGGTCTACGAAAGTTTGATCACGTCTCTCATCTTCGCAAAGAACTCAAGTGGCTCCCTATCCGTCTTCGCAGGAACACTCGGATTTTATATCTCCTTTTTTATATCCTACGCAACCCATGTTATCCCTCCTACCTGCGCGACCGATTTTCCTACGCTCGCCCCCGCGACGCACCGTGTAGATCACACCTAAGATCCCTTGCGTCTACCTGTCCCCGAACAGATCTCTCGGCGATCTCCATATCTCCCTAATGGAGCTGAAAGCCGTCGTCGCTGGGTTTGGTTCCCTCCCCGTGGTCGTGTGCGGGGACTTCAATGCCAAGAACTTGGCTTGGGGTTCCCGGTTCACGAACCAACGGGGTCGGATGGTGGAGGACTGGGCTCTAGAGACAGGCCTGGTCATCCTAAACCGGGGTTCTGTCCCCACGTGTGTGCGGATGCGGGGTGACTCCGTGGTGGACATCTCGTTCGCCAGCCCCGCTCTGTCGCCGCGTGTCGTCGACTGGTGCGTCATGGAGGGGGTGGAGACGTACTCAGACCACCGGTACATCCGGTTTGACGTCTCCGCCCAAACCTCGACCGCGCCGGTCCGACAGAACCCTTGTGGTCCGCGATGGGCGCTGAGGCAGATGGACCGGGAGCTACTCCTGGAAGCCGCGACGGTACAGGCCTGGGTGCAAGCACCGGACAGGCCTGTCGATATCGACGTCGAGGCAGAGTGGTTCCGGGAGGCCATGTCGCAAATCTGCGACGCGGCAATGCCCCGAGTCCGTCCTGGACGTGCTCAGCGCCAGGTATACTGGTGGTCGCCGGAGATTGCGGCACTGCGCAACGCGTGCAATGCCGCACGACGCCGGTATGCCAGATACCGCAGGCGCCGCATCCGTCCACCGGAAGCGGAGGCCAGAGAGGCGGAGCTGTACGAGGGATACAGAGAGGCAAAGCGCACCCTCCGAGCGGAGATAAGGCGGGCCAAGCTCGAGGCCCGCAATGTGTGGCTGGGGACTCTGAATGGGGACCCATGGGGACGCCCCTACAAGGTGGTGCGGGACAAATTACGCCCCTGGGCTCCCCCTTTGACGCAGAGTCTCCGGCCCCAGCTTGTGGAGGGTGTGGTGAGTACTCTGTTCCCTGCGCGTGGGGAACACTCTCCCCCGCCCATGGCTCCGCCACCAGCGGTGTCCGACGCGGACCACGATGGCGACGACGACGACAACGCTCCAGAGGTGACCGAGGTAGAGATGAGAGTGGCGGTACGAAGGCTGAGTGCCAAAAATACCGCCCCAGGACCCGACGGCTTGCCTGGGAAGGCCTGGGTCTTGGCCATGGAGGCTCTCGGGCCTCGACTAAGAGGGCTCTTCAGCGCATGCATGGAGAGGGGCCAGTTCCCACTTCGCTGGAAGACGGGGAAACTGGTCCTCATCGCAAAGCCGGGGCGCCCTGCGGACTCTCCGTCCGCGTACCGGCCCATTGTGCTGCTCGACGAGGTGGGCAAGCTCTTTGAAAGAGTAATTGCAGACCGCCTCGTCGCGCACCTAACACGGGTGGGGCTGGATCTGGTGGACGGCCAGTTCGGCTTTCGCAGGAGGCGCTCCACGGTGGACGCCATCATGCGCGTGCGAGCTCTCACGACGGGGGAGGCGGTGGCCCAGGGCAGGTGTGTCGTGGCGGTGTCTCTGGACATCGCCAACGCCTTCAACTCCCTGCCTTGGAGTAGCATTAGGAGGGCACTCCGGTATCACCGGTCGGCCGACTACCTCTGTCGTGTGGTCGAGGCGTACCTGTCGGATAGGTACATAATCTATCCTGGTCACCAGGGAGAGTGGGAACGTCGAGAGATGTCGTGCGGTGTTCCGCAGGGATCGGTACTAGGGCCGCCCTTGTGGAACATCGGATACGACTACGTGCTGCGCGGCGACCTCCCTGGCGGGGTCAGCGTGGTCTGCTACGCAGACGACATGCTACGGTCCTGGCGCAGGGAGAGTCGTACCAGGCGGCGGTCGAACTAGCGACACGCGGGGTTGCGACAGTCGTGGGCAGGATCCAGGAGTTGGGACTCGAGGTGGCATTGCACAAGTCCGAGGCAATGTGCTTTCACGGCCCTCGGAACGCGCCACCACCGGGTTCCCAACTGACGGTAGGAGGAGCCCACATCGGCGTCGGGTCAACGATGAAGTAGAACGAGTCCCGTTCTCGACAGCCGGTGGGATTTCGAGGAGCACTTCCGACGTCTGGCTCCCAAACTAAATCGGACTGGGGCTGCCCTCGGGCGGCTCCTGCCCAACCTTGGGGGTCCAGACGCCTCCTGCCGGAGGCTCTACGCGGGAATCGTTCGGTCCATGGCCCTTTATGGAGCACCGATATGGGCGCCGGCGCTGCGGAAGCAGCCGGCGGCCCGGCTGAACGCATGCCAGAGGGTCATGGCCATACGGATGGTGCGAGGATACCGGACGATTTCCCGCGAATCGGCGAGCCTCCTTGCTGGACAGCCACCATGGGATCTGGTAGCAACAGGCCTTGCTCACATGCACGATCTGCGCATGGAGATGCAACGCCGGGGCGAAACTCCGCTGCCGCGACAAGTCGCAGCGGACAGAGCTCCGGCGAGATCTCATGGAGAAATGGCGACAGCGACTGTCGCGACCCAGTGCTGGGCACGCCACAATTATGGCGGTAAGTCCCTTCTTTATGGCGTGGTTGGAAAGACCTCACGGCGTCCTCACCTTCCGCATGACGCAGGTTCTCGCCGAACACGGGAAGTTCGGGAAGTTCCTGCACCGGATTCGTGCGGAAGCGACGCCCGGGTGTCGCCACTGTGTGGAGCGCCCGGAGGACACGGTGGAGCACACGGTGGAGGTGTGCCCCGCTTGGGAAGAGCAACGCCGTGTCCTCGAGAGGGCGATCGGCGGCTGCGATCTCTCGCGCCGGGCCTTGGTACAGGCCATGGTCCGGAGCGAGGAGGAGTGGCAGGCGGTCGCTTCCTTCTGCGAAGCAGTAATGCTGGCAAAGGAGGCGGCCGATCGCGTGAGGCAACGGCAACGGTCCTCACGCCCCAGCCGCCGCCGGGATTCCGATCCTGATTTCCGGCCACCGTAGGCGCGGGCTTGCGGACGGCGGGCAATGGGTGGCCCGCCGTCCGACCGTCCGGTAACCATCCGGACCGAGCCCAAGTCGTCGACGGCGCGTATTGTTCCGCGCGCGCCTCAGGGAGATGTCAGCAAATCGTAGGGGCCCAGCAGGGTCGAAGCCTACTGGGGCCATGGGCAGTGTGAAAACGAAACCGGGGCCCTGGGACGAAGGCAACGAAGGAACAGGAGTGGGTTTTTAGTCAGTAAAAGTCTGACACTATCTCTCGCTCCGCCCAAGAGCGGGATTTGTCATAAGATGATTTTCCCACCAATAAAAAAAAAAAAAAACCTAAGATCCCTTCTCAAATCCCCTCCTCATAAATCCAGCTACTACTCCTACTTTTTTTCTATCCATGCAGTAAGGTAGTGGAATTCTCTTCCGCCTAGCATTCGTGATTTAAAAACTATTTCGCTCTTCAAAGCTAAAGTAAAAGAGCACTATCTTTCCTCTCTAGTGTAATAATTATATATATATATATATATTATTTGTTTATTTATAGTATAAGGTATATATAGTTATATAAGTATTTATTAGTTTAAGATTTCACAAACTCTTCTTTTCTTATTTCTACACACTATTGTCTACATTTCTTTTTAATTCTCCTTTCGCAGGTCTGCTGGAAGAAATTTCTTTTAAAAATAAGTAGTACCTTTGTACATTTTCTTTTTGTTACTGTATCTTCTTCCAATATAATGTGTGTACAAAAATGATAAAATAAATAAATAAAATAAATGGAGGTACATCCTTTTTCCAGGTCTCCCTGGAATAGACGGAGCACCAGGTCTACCTGGACCCCCTGGACCACCTGGATTATTAACATCTATCCTGGCCACTGGAAGTAAGTTCTTACAATTTAATTAAATGTTCTTAAATTAGAAAGCATTGGCGATATAAAAACTCGTATATACTCGTATAACTTAAAAACTAAAATAATTGTATTCTAGTGATTAGTAAAAATTGTATTAGCAGATAAAGCGTAATATTATTCTCATTTGTTCTTCTTTCTATTGATAAAAACTTGAAAAAAAAAGCATGTTTTATGTAGGTACTTTATTTTTGTAAATTAATCATTCTAATTTTAATGAATCCAGTTATTTATTATAAAACATGTCAAGTTCTAAATTATTTACTCAAATCGGCATTCATATTTGCATGACGTTGCCTACAGCAAATATATAAATATATATATTTATTTTATTTTATTATTCGTTTGTACATATATATATATATATGTATTATTCGTTTATTCCTTTTATCGTTTCTATATGATGTATTGTTTAATACTTTTTAATATAATTATCTTTAAAAAAAATACTTTTATTGGCTTATTACTTTATTTCCTATAAACATGCCTTGCAAACAACACACATAAAATCTACTTGTTATTATTGTTTAAAACTAGCTTTACTAAATAATACAATATAGAATAATAAATAAATAATTTAATACAAAATTTCAGATGAAGAAGTTGTGGAAAAACTGAGAGGTTTCAAAGGAGATACTGGAGAAAGGGTATATAAAGATTACCGATATTTACATACGATATTAAAGTATTACAAATACGATAAAGTATGTTGTTTTAGGGAGAAAAAGGCGATCGATGTAATGATGGTTTGCCCGGAGAAAAAGGCGACAAAGGGGACTCCGGAGAAAGTGTTGCAAAGGGAAATAAGGGAGAGCAAGGCGTTGATGGCCGAAGGGTAAGACGTCCCATCATTATTAACGGTTAGCTACAAATATATTCCTCCCCTTATCTTCTCTATTTAAGTTCGATGGTCTCACACGAATGAGAGAATAGTAATTTTGATACAAGTGGAGAAAGTTTGTCATAGCGACCGAGGCAGCATAGGCCCGCGCCGTAGGTGAGGGCGTTAAGGAACCGAGGGCTGCAGTGACTTTCCACGTGTATCAAAGGACGTTTTTCAATACACTTACGAAGACATAAATAACGGGGGTTGCCGTGCGACTCGTAGGGATCGCTTAGCACCCAGCCTGATACGATAAATGTGACATTGTGGCAGGGCAAGCTCGTGCACTTTTTCGCACTAGTGCGAAACTATAAAGTGCATAGACTATAAAATCTATAACAAAATATATAACATCTGTAATCTTATTTATAAATAAACAAAAATTGAGTTTTTAATAAAAAAAAATACTTTTTGGAATGTCTAATGTAAGATCTATTAGAAACTAAATGCTAAATTTAAACAAAATCTTAGAATTAATCACTATCATCATGTACATTGACACATCCCCCGCAGTAAGAAATAATATGCTCAGGGCAGGCAAACTTGTTGTAACTGCAGCTACTGAGAAGCTCGGTAGATTCACACTTTTACTTTTAAAAATATGCGCGTTTAAAACTATCACGGGTCAAAATGACCCAACCTGGCTGACTGGTTAAGAACTATGAAAAACATTCATTAGAAGTGCCAATCTGAACGTCTTATGTTATTTATGTTTAATTATTACTTTACTAAAAAAGTGGCGTTATAACACTTAGAAAACACAGAATTCTTCTCTATACATAGCGTAGTCGAGTATTTTTAGACATCTACTGGTTGGTAATTAACTTATGTATAGTTAATTTCCTTATTTTCATTCGCTTTATTCACTTCTTGTCCTATTACATAGATTCATTCACTTGGTAAAATTATAAGATATATAATTATACAACTGCTGAAATTCAGGCCTCGTCTGTAGGAGAGGCAGTGGGCTGCAAACCACCACGTGAGCCCAGTGCGGGTTGGTGGATGGCACATGTCTTTGAATTTTTGGATCTAAGACATGCCGGTTCCCTCACGATGATTCCCTTTACCGTTTAAAGAGCAGTGGTGATGAAATAAGCGCTATTTAAGCAATACGATCGAATGGCGCGTGTCAAATTCCTGGCTAGGAATTTTGATTTTACAAAATATCAAAGAAACAGTTTTTTTCATCGAAATCGAACCCGAATCTCTTATCCATGCCCATTTGGAAAGTTTACACTTCATATTATTAAATGCTGGCCTGTAATGTATTTTAAATTATTATTTAGGGGCATCTAGGACGACCAGGACATCGTGGCGATATGGGACCAAAAGGTCAAAAAGGTGAAATGGGAACACCAAGTCACATTTATGAGGTTAGTTTTATATGTTATCGAGTTATAAATATAAATAAAATAAACAAACGAAGAAATGAAGTTGAAAATTTATAAGAATAGTTTTGTCTAACAGTTGATTTAGCAGTTTTAATGTAAAAGGAAACTAAATAACAGGTAAAAGGTGAAAGAGGTGAGAAAGGTGAATCAGGTGAACATGGATTGCCAGGACAAATTGGACCACAAGGACCACCTGGCTTATATACTGTTGGTCCTCCTGGACCACCAGGTCCGCCTGGGGCACCAGGAATAACTATATCTCTGCCTTCTGAAACTATTCCGACTTCATCTGTCCCCAAACCTACGCCAGGTGAGTTTTCACTGAGGGCTTTCATTTGCAGCTACTCAAAAGTAGTAAGTTACAAACTCATATAAATAATATTTGAAGTGCATACATAACGCAACTAATCAGTGATTTAGAGTAGGGTCTGTAAACTGTCTTGTACTCTAAAGGAAAACAACCTTACACTATAGATGCTTATTCCATTGACAATCATTGAGATCGTGAATGCATGTTAATTTAGTTTTTTTTTTTCAGTTAAGAGATATTCATTACTTCAACCAATGAACCACGCAAAACTAGTAGATGATTCCTATACTCCTGGAGTACAGTCATATGAGTTTACAAGCGGAGAACCTGTAATGGTTGACCCCAGCACTACAGGTCTTATTGGACTGAACTTATCACCTCCATTCATCGTAACGGCCATTTTTAAATCCTATTCCGAAAAGCCAGCGTGTTTATTCTATATAACACAAGATGAACGTACAGAATTGAGCCTTTGCCTGAATATTGCTGGTCCAAATATTACAAGAATCACTTTAAGAACTGAATTGTATTTGCCGGAAGATTCAATTTCATTTATAGTCTCTGAAAACTTCCAAAACAAATGGACTAAAGTCGTTTTGTATGTAAAAGATGATTCAGCAGATTTGTACGTGAACTGTCAAAAGATTCCAGTTTCGTTAACTTTGACAAAAGATAAAGATCTGCTGCTGACGAAAGATATGAAGCTTCAATTAGCTTCTACAATGTCGTCGACATTCAAGTATGAGGTGAGTGATGGTCAAATTTTATTTTACCTATATGCATAAAAGGAGAAACAGATTGACTGAAATATCAACGCACAGCCGAAACTACTGGGACCAGGAGCGTAAAATTTTGCACAGGGTTTCCTTTTATGACGTAGGCGAGCATTAAGAGAGGATTTTCCAAAATTCACTCCCTAAGGGGATGAAACGGGGACCAAAATTAAATCGAGAAACCGACTTTAATGCGGGCGAAGCGGCTGCAGAAGCTAGTCTCAATATATTTTTTGTAGACTCCTGTTTCACAGAGCGCGGAGATACCTCGGTGGTTACCAACAGTATCTATATAGGGTGACTGGTAATTAGTGACCGATACTCAAACACGTAATTGTACTCATGATTACAAACAACTTTCCCAAAAAAACTGTTTTTATATTCTCATTAGTTTTATCACAATAACAAAACAGCTGTTTGAATCCGGTACATACACTGATTACGTACACCGCTGAGTTTGCAAGCCGCGGGTGTTCTATCACTATTGTAGGTACGGCGGCGTCACGTGGCTAAAACAGCTGAGCGGTCGCCGGTAGCAGGCGCGCGCGCATTACAAACAGCTTAGATTCAAACAGCTGTTTTCTTATAGTGATAAAACTTGAGTATATAAAAAAAGTTTCTTTGGGAAAGTGGTTTGTAATCATGAGTATAATCACGTGTTTACGTATCGGTCACTAATTACCAGTCACCCTATATAGACAAAGCGTGTCACCGTTTACTCTCACTACCGCTGCAAATGACCTATGTAAGCTTACTGACAGATGCCAGTAATCTGGCAAAGGCAAAACCGCTGTCCCTACCTAAAAATTATCCCAAGGGAATATACTCCCGGATTAAAACTCTCCAGTATGCTATTCTCGGACTTGATCTACCCGTGTGCCTGATTTCATATAAATTCGCTTAACCGCTTGAGCGTGAAGTAGTAACAAATATGCTCACACACATACATACAAACTTTCGCCTTTGAAAGGAGAACCATTAATAGAATAGAATAGAATAGAATAAACTTTATTGCACACCAAACTAGTAACAAAACTTTTATACTAGGCAACTTAAATCTATGGGTACAAAGGCGGTCTTATCGCTGACAGCGATATCTACCAGACAACCTTAGGATGGACTGTAAGAAATCGAAATAGAAAAAGGGGGTAGTCTGTGGTGTACTGCAAATGAATAAAGTAAATATTAGATTAAAATTATATACTAGACTATACATAGATATAATATAGCTATTATATATAAAAGAAAATATATAAACATATAAATATTATATATATACATATATATACTTAATATAAGAAAAACCCATTAATCCCATTTGTGAGCTTGAAATGAATTCTTAACACTTCATACTTCATTTTAGTTTTTATTTGCAATTTTTTATCGAATAAAATGTAAAGCCTGTTATTTGGATGCCACCGAGGAGCTTTTAAATAAACTTGAGCGTTTGCAAAATATTTGTATTCGCTTTGTTTTCAATCTTAAAAAGTATGATCATGTCTCAGGCTTTCGCAAGATACTCAAGTGGCTCCCTATTCGACTTCGCAGGAACTCTCGGATATTATGTTTGCTATTTAACATCCTTCACAACCCTAAAACGCCCTCCTATTTGCGGGAACGTTTTTCCTACTCACGTCCTTCTGATGCACCTTGCAGGTCGCATCTAAAGAATCTCCTTAAATCCCCTCCCCACTCCACCGATTTCTACTCCTACTCCTTCACTGCGCACGCAGTACGGTTATGGAATTCACTACCGCCTGACATAAGGGGCTGCCAAACTCTTGCAGTTTTTAAAAGTAGAGTGAGAGAACACTATCTTTCCATTTCGTCATAGTTGCATATTAGTCTGTATGTATTAGTTTTATTATATTATTTAGTATGTATTTTTGTGATATTTATTTTACTATGTGTATGTATATATTATAATAGTATATCTTTTTTTTTGCTTGTTATATTATTTTATTGTTAACTATTTTGTATGTACCTACTTATTTTCCTATTACTGTTACACACGGTGTCTACATATCTTTTTTTCTTCCAACTCTCCTTTCGCAGGTATGCTGGAAGAGATTTCTTTAGAATTAAGCATCACCTTTGTACCTATTTTTCTGTTTCCTTCTTCTAATCTTTTTTGTGTGTGTGTGTGTACATAAATCGTTAAATAAATAAATAAGATTTTAATACTAGTTTACTAAAATGCTCAATATTATTGTGCAATGAAATTTTTTTTTTTGCAACCATTTTGGTTGCACAATATACGAGTACTCGTACTGACGGCGGCAAAAAATTGTATCCTATGGAGGCAATATTGACGGTTTTGCAATATATAGGACAATCGCGGAAGACCACGACACACTTCAATAAATTCAACAATAAATTATTTTTCACCGTTTTTGTCACCCATGATGCTGCATAGTTAAGTGAAAGGACGAGTTGAATGAATATTGCGCAATGTTGCCGACAGACGCCACTATATTTACCCATTTGCGCTATATATTTAGAGGATTTTCAAAACCAAACAATACATTGCTCAACCTTTCAATATCGCCCACACACGATCAATTAGGTATTATAGCACACACCAAAATATTGCACAAACCAAAATATTGTACAAACCAAAATATTGCACCACAAACCAAAGTATTGTACAAACCAAAATATTGCACAAACCAAAATATTGCATAAACCAAAATATTGCACAAACCAAAATATTGCACAAACCAAAATATTGAGTGTGTATTTATGGGCCTCTAGTGAGGAGCTCATGGCTAGATATGAAGTCGGTTAAAAAACAGCTGCAAAGGTCCATCTCTAAGGTTAAGCAATGCTTGCCGAGGTTTCTGTGTTAATCAGTGATCCTCAGTTCTTCGGACAACCCGTTAAGCCGATTATGGATAGTCAGAAGCCAGGAACACTGACATCAGTCTCACCAAGTTGTATCATGTTGCCCAATTACAGTTTTGTACATTCAGCTGCACCCAGTAGGACTACAACGAGAAGTCTAGCCAGATTTTTATGACTGGTTTAGTGCCTGGGGTATTAAAATCACCAAAACCTCGCATTTTTCTGTGGATGAACTTTAAAAATAAAAAATGATATGTGTATAAGTAAAAAAAGTTTGCTTAATAAAAAATTGTGATCTTGGTATTGTAACAATTAGTAAATGATGGTAACAATTCTGCCCCCGATGTCATAATTACAGTAAGTCGTGTTACTGGTGTTATGACTTTTTTTACAGTACTGTGATCTTTAAATCAAGTCCTTTAAGGAACATTTTTCTTTTTTTTTATATCTAAATTATTAACAAAGTTACGATAAGCACAATCACAGTAAATGTTGAGAAGAATCAACCGTTCGTTAAAATAATGACAGTAAGTAGACTTACTCTATTAAAATTATATTTTATTTAATATTTTCACTATCATATTTACAGTAACTAATGTTCCGGTAGATTGACATTATTTAAATATGGTGTTTTCGCTACACATATTCACAGTAAGTATAGTTACTCTATTTATTACTTGTGTAGTTCACAAAAAATAAAACCAATCCGTAAGCATACATCAAGTAAGTGAGTGAGCAGATATACTTACTGTAACAATGCTAAGAAAAACGTCACCATAGTCGAATACACTTTTTATTTTTAACAAAGTAAGACTATTTACTTTAAGTATACTAAATAAATATAATAGGTGAAAATCGAAATATTTTATCTATCTAACAGTAAAAGCGATAGTTACTGTAAATATGTTTTTGGTCCTCGCAAATACGTGAGCGTGCGCGGGGGGTACGGGGTGCGGAGGGAATTAGTCTTGTCGAATCCTGAACCCCGCTTAGTTCGCAGTCGCGCGACAGCGTTTGCAAGACAAGAAGGACTTCACAAAGGGAAAATGCTAAACGGAGTTTATCTTATGCATATCATTTGAAAGATAGTAATGATGACAGAATTGAAGTGTGCAAAACTTTTTTTTTATCTACTTTGGGATACAATGCTAAAAATGATTGCAGGGTTTTAAACATCTTAAAGAGAAATGTGGATGATCAGAAAGATAAAAGAGGCAAATATACACGGGAAAATAAAATAGATAGAGATATTATAAAAAATCACGTATTAAAATACAACCCAGCCATATCACATTATAGACGTGAACATGCACCAAAAAGACTTTACTTACCTAGCGATATAAACATGACAGAAATGTACAAAAATTTTTGCGAAACTGAACCTGATACTAAAGTGTCTATAGAAACATACCGTCATGTTATAAAAAAAGAGATGAATATATCCTTTGCCCACCTAGGCAATGAAGAATGTGAACTATGCGCGTTATTCCAAGAACACAACAAGGATCACATTGAAAGTCAAGACCAGACCTGTGATACTTGTAAGCAATACCTATCTCATAAAAATAATTATACCACAAGCCGAATTAACTACAAATTCGATGCAGAAAATAGTGCAAACGAAACTGACACTAAATATTATTCAGTGGACCTTCAAAAGGTCAATATGCTGCCGAGAATGGAACAATATAAAGCAGCGATTTTTTGCAGTAGAATTATTGCTTTTAATGAGAGTTTTGTTCCACTTGGTAAGTCTTCAAAAAACTTTCCTGTTGCAGTCTTGTGGAATGAAACTGTATCAGGTAGAAGCTCGCATGATATTCTTTCGGCATACAGAACATTCTTTTTGCAAAATCGAGATACTGAAAAAATTGTGTTGTGGGCCGATAACTGCTCCTCACAAAATAAGAACTGGGCTTTATTGTCTTTTTTAATTAATATTATAAACAGCGACCTAATTGCCACGAACACAATCGAGATTAAATATTTTGAGCCTGGTTACACTTTTATGTCTGCGGACCAGTTCCATCACCAAGTCGAGACAAAATTGCGTAACACCAAAGTATATGATTTTGATGATTATGTTGCACGTGTTAAAAGTGTAAATTCTATGAAAACTATCGTTAAAGAAATGAACTTTACTGATTTTTATAACTATGATGAATGTGTATCGCAACACAAAATTCGAAACTCCTCACCACGTATTTATCTAAAAGACATCAAATACGTTAAAGCAGAAAGAGGCTATTTTACCCTAAAATTTAAAAAAGATCAAGATGACGAAGACTTTCAAACTTTGGACTTTTTACAAAATAAAGTCTTAAAAAATAAAACATTTCCTGAACTTAAGCCCAAAGCTGCTCCACGAGTTATAACAGAGGAAAAGAAGAAAGAGATACTGGAAAAGCTGGTCCCATTGATGCCAGAAAATAGACGAGCATTTTGGTTGAATATACCAACTTCTAATGCTTCTGATCTTGAAGATTAAAAAAAGATTTATTTTTTTAAGCGGTTTTTTCTCATTTTTTATATAACATATTATTTGTAAGACTTTAGACTTAGTCTAAGAAATGTGATTATGCTTTTAAGACAAACATTGTTTGTTATAATTAGGTATTATGGAGACTGATTTGATTCGTATGATATCAAATAAGTGAGAGATTTTAATTTAGGTACAACTTAGTGAGACTAGACTTTTAATGATAGATAAAAGGGATTGTTGGAATTCATAATGATTATAAACCTGTTTTAGTTGTTGTTAATTTATACTATTGATAAATGGAGGAGATACAAGACTGTAACTGATAATAATTAATACTTACTTTCAGTACAACTTTCACGGCTCAATAAATATTTTTTTCTATTATAAAAATGGTTTTTTATTCATAAAACATTTAAATTAATTGCCTAACACTATTTACAAAACTAAATGTATCGATGTACGGAATTAGATTGCAGACATGCCCTCTTATTTCCAAAATACGGGAAGTTTGCGAGAAAAGTCGCTGGATTTGTGGGCTAGATAAAGAGGTTGTAGTAAACATAGTTACAGTAACTTACATCGACAGAATATTTCGTTAAATATAATTACAGTATCTTACCGACTTACTGTAAATATGTTTAAGAAAGTGTTAGTTGGGTTGATAGAAGTGGTAATTATAGATACAATTCATTAGATAAAATAAAAACCATCAATATGTAACAAATAAATTATATTCAGGATTAATCTACACAAATGTATCTTTTATTATCCGTTTAAATATTTAAGCTATCTACTATAATCATCAAGGTACACCAATTTAAACATCTCGAAACAAAAGTGCGATTTCCCACCATTTACATTTTTTGACTTACTGTAATTATGACATGGGGGGCAGAATTAGTTTAACTAATATCTCAGGAACTACTAAAACTATTCTTGTGGTAGATAGCCCATAAATCAGGTGATCGTCTCCTTCTGCGGAGCAGTAATGCTAGCAAAGGAGGAGAAAGAAGAAAGAAAGAAAACATTTATTTGGAGGCCGCACGTGCACGCGTGATGGAGCGGCCCTCACGCCCCAGCCGCCGGGATCCCGATGCCGATTTCCGGTCACCGTAGGCACGGTAATATTATCTATACTGCCCCCCTAGAGTCACAAACGATAAACGTAAACTCTCAGTAGTCTTTAATAGATTTTCAACTTTATGTTATTGGATATAAAGTTGAAAATCTATTGAAGATTACATAGTGTTTTCGTTCGTTCCGGTTCCTAACGCTCAGTAGTCTTTAATAGATTTTTAACTTTATGCTCTTAGGTATAAAGTTGAAAATCTATTGGAGATTACTAAGCGTTCACGTTTATCGTTTGCAACTTGGCTAGGGGGCAGTATTGTAACTCGGCCGTATCTTTGAAATAAATGCCTACAGCCACGCGGTACGTAAACATGCGATAGGGCTGCCCGCACTATGGCTGCCCGCCTCCAGCATTTTAATTACATTTGCCTACTTTGTGTTTCCATTTAGTTTTGTGATTGTAAATATACTTTTTTATAAACAAATAAAATACTTTGTGAATTGAATAGGAAGTGTTCAATATTTGCGACCGAAAAATATTTGCGCCTCGACTGAGACGTACCTACGAAATGCTTTATTATTAAATTTTAAAGTACAAAAATCCGCATTCTAAAGCTTAATTAAAAATTGTTTTGGGAAACATGGACAAGGTGGAGAAAAAGGAATATCTTTTACTTGGTTATAGATACCTGCAGCTACTTTACAATTTACTTATATGTTTGGTTTTAAATGAAGAATTCATGCAACCAAAAACAGCACAATATATCCTACTCGTCATATTAAATATATAAATATGTACTTGAACTTATTTTTATTGAAAAAATCGATTTTTTGTGACGCGACTGTCTGCATCCCGAGCGCACCTCGAGATCGAAGCGCGTAGGTATAGCTCGCGTTTCGTCCGTTTGTATGAAGTTGGAATACTGTATAGATAATATTACCGTGCCGTAGGCGCGGGCTTGCGGACGGCGAGCAATGGGTAGCTCGCTGTCCGAACGTCCGGTAACCGTCCGGACCAAGCCCGAGTCATAATATTCATTGTTAATTCAAAATAATATAAATCGTGTTTCAGGGTCTTATTCAAGAAGCAAGCTTGTACTTTAAAGAAGATTTGGCTGAATGCCGTAAAGAAGTAACCGTTTTAACATCAGGCATGAAGGAACAAATCGAAAACATTACAATGCTTATGCGGACCGAAATCAGAGAAGATATTGAAGACCTGAAATCAATGAATGAATACCTGGAACAGGAAGTAAAAATTATAGTACTTAAAAATAGAGAATATGAAGATGAAATAAATAAACTTAAAAGTGTGATCCAAAAACAAGAAGTCGCATTACCTGAACCTCTTCAGGGTGAAAACAGACTTTAACCAGAGAAAAATGTAACTCGAGTAGATTTGAGTGATCCAAAATAAACCAATCATCAATCTGTCTAGTAGAGTAATCAAGTCGGATATACGCATCTTTATTTTGTAGGCGTTTTAGTTTAAGACCAAATTTCACAAATATTAGTGTTGATAAGTATCTACAGCTGATAGCTCTATTAATTTCAAATTGTATTCTATAAACTGATTGAGTAATGATTTTTGTTTTAATAAAGTTATTTTTAGATTATTCCCAATCCTATTTTAGAGTAATCGAAATAAAATTTATTGTAAAAATTATTGTTTCGAAGAAAAAGATTCCTTAATCTACTTCAAGTAACTACTGAGTAATTGCACTACTTTTCTTTTATGAGCCCACATCGCAGGTGCTGTTTTTCCTTCAGCATGGTCTGTTACGCCGACGACACGCTGGTCCTGGCGCAAGGAGATTCGCACCAGGCGGCGGCCGAACTAGCGACACTCGGGGTTGCGACAGTCGTTGAGAGGATTCAGCAGTTGGGACTCGAGGTGGCTCTGCACAAGTCCGAGGTCATATGTTTTCACGGCCCTCGGAACGCGCCTCCACCGCCCAAGTAACAAAAAGTGTTCTTGTGGTGGTTCCGGAGCCAGGTCTATAACAGGCTAGTAAAAGTTTATAACCACGGAAAAGGGCCCATTTTATACGCGTACTTTTGCTAATAAAACACTTATAGTAGACTTGACAAGCACCAATTAGACCAATAATACACTTTTAGTTGGACTCCGGAGAACCATTTGCTCCCGCGAAGCTCACTATGAGCATTTAATAGAACCAGGCAGGCGAGTAACGTACTCCGCGCTTCTATTACTAGCTACTTCAAACATTTATGAATTTATGTTATGTTGTGCGATTGTGAAGAAAAATAAAAAAAAATAAAAGGTAATCATCTATTTTATATAAAATGTATTAACAAGTATTTCGCACGTAATATTATATGTGCATACATGTTTGCACGGCAAACGCGTAAGTATTTTCGGTGAAGTATATTGTGTTTTACATCTCAATTTTTGTTCGCCTTTTGAACACGGCGAATTTACTAAGTTGTGTTTAAAACTATAACAGCATTCGAGAGTCCACAATAATACCAAGTACACTTACTCTTAAAAGAAACCACTGTAGAACTAATTCACTTAAAATTGGCACATAAAGTTGAATTATACACCACTATAAGGTCAAGTAACAAATGCAAATGGTTCTAAGTGCATTTAGTTCTATAAATTACTATTACTGGCGTATGACACTTATAGCGGATTTATAATTACTTCTTGTAGGCGATTATAAGTGTAACTTACTGGACCAAGTTTTCTCAAGTGTATTTACACCTATGCAACACTTTTATAAAACATCTTAGCCTTTACTGCGCCTATAATTTCGTTCTATACACGATTATAAGTCAACTTATAAGAACAGATGTACTATAAACCCAAATGAACTCCGTTTAACCTGTTATAAGCTTGGTAGTAAAACCTGGAACTACTAAGAGAGAGGTACTAGTGCTGTGAGCCTGTAAACTGTGCGCTACAGGAGAACTTTGTTACTTGGGCGGGTTCCCAAATAATGGTAGGAGGGGTTCGCATCGACGTCGGGTCAACGATGAAGTACCTGGGATTCGTCCTCGACAGTCGGTGGAACTTCGTGGAGCACTTTCAACGTCTGACTCCCAAACTGGTACGGACCGGGGCTGCCCCCAAGCGGCTCCTGCCCAACCTTGAAGGTCCAGATGCCTCCTGCCGGAGGTTCTCGGGAATCGTTCGGTCCATGGCCCTTTACGGGGCGCCGGAGTGGGCGCCGTCGCTGCAAAAGCGACCGGTGGCCATGCTGAACGCCTGCCAGAGGGTCATGGCTATCCGGATGGTGCGGGGATACCGCACGGTCTCCCGCGAAGTGGCAAGCCTCCTTGCTGGCCTGCCACCGTGGGATCTGGAGGCAACAGTCCTAGCACGCATGCATGATTTGCGCATGGAGATGCAACGCCGGGGTGAAACTCCGCTGCCGCGACAAGTCAATTCATTTATTAATTTTGTGAACAAAGGGTACAATGATCTTATATATATGTTTGGTCCATCCAATGTTCCGCCG
Source organism: Mythimna impura (assembly GCA_905147345.3). Classification (NCBI taxonomy): domain Eukaryota; kingdom Metazoa; phylum Arthropoda; class Insecta; order Lepidoptera; family Noctuidae; genus Mythimna; species Mythimna impura. The sequence continues at coordinate 10,101,500 of LR990357.1, read as the reverse complement.
AAAGGCATACAAAATAGCGATGGTAATCTCAATATAATTATGTATACCTAGTATCAAAATTAAATTAATTGTAAATACAAAATCTCCTAAAAAACAATGTCCGCAAATGATAATTGTCAAAAAAAAGTCGCGGCATGGCGGATAGAGTTTCGGCGAGGTCTCATAGTGGAAAGGCGACAGCGACTGTCACAACCCAGTGTTGGGCACGCCATAATCACGGCGGTAAGTCCCCTCTTTGAGGAAAGGCTGGAGCGCCAACATGGCGTTCTGACCTTTCGCATGACGCAGGTCCTCATCGGACATGGCAAGTTCGGGAGGTTCCTGCATCGGATTCAGGCGGAAGAAACGCCCGGGTGTCACCATTGTGTGGACCGCCCGGAGGACACGGTGGAACATACGGTGGAGGTGTGCCCTGCTTGGTACCGGAGCACCGCCGTGTCCTCGTGGAGGCAATTGGCGGCAGGGACCTTTCACGTCGGGCTCTGGTTCGGGCTATGATCCGAAGCGAAGAGCAATGGCAGGCGGTCGCCTCCTTCTGCGAAGCAGTAATGCTAGCGAAGGAGGAGGCTGCACGCGTGAGGGAACGAGGGTCTTCACGCCCTAGCCGCCGTAATTCCAACCCCAACTACCAGCCACGGTAGACGCGGGCTTGCGGACGTCGAGCACTGGGTAGCTCACTGTCCGGCTGTTCGGTAATTAACCGGACCGAGCTCAGTCATCAACAGCGCGTAGTGATCCACGCGCTCCTCAAAGAGATGTCAGCAAACCGTAGGGGCTCAGCAGGGCCGATGCCCGCTAGTTAGGACCGCGGCGAATTTCTGAAAGGGAAACCCGTGGTCCTAGAAAGCAAAGAGTAATTGAAGGATACAGGTGTGGTTTTAGTCAGTAAAAGTCTGACACGCCCTCTCGCTCCACCTAGAGTGCGAGAAGTAATTTAGATGATTTACCAACTTAAAAAAAAGGTGCTATTCTTCCTGTGTGAGATTTCCATTTATTGCCTTCCTCAAATTAATCTGCTGATCAAAGAAAACCAGTGATTTTATCAAGACGGCACCGTAAAGCTAGAACTACACTGCGCACGCGTGTGACACAAGCCGATCTGGGCGCGTCGTTCTCCATACATTTTATATGGAAACTAGACTTATAGAGCTACACTTGATCCACGCCACGACATGCCACGCAACGTCGTTCTACGTACAAATCAGACGTGTTACACGTGTGCGTCGGTCTAATGTAGTTCTAGCTTTGGCCTTGCATTACGACGTGTATGTTTGACCCGAACGTTTTCCAGGCAATTAATCGTAACAATTTATGGACCCCCGAATTAACCAAATTAGACAGATCCTGATTTTGTTTTTGGTATTATCAAAAAGAATGTGTTCTATTTTATTATAACGTTTTGTCAATAGGATATCCAAAAATATTCGAAAATTTAATGAAACACACAACAAAACGCTGTCGCCATTTTAATTAAGCATTTTTGGCAATGTAATAAATATTTACCACATGAAATTGAAAAGCCTATGTAACGTGATCATGTATATGAATGTTTCTTTAATAAATACAAATAATTTAACGTTTTAAATATATATCGCATTTGCACACCATTTAAGATCAATGAAGTTTCTGCTACGTGTAAATAAAATGAGTAATTTTTAGGAAGGTTCCTAGAAAAAAGGCCGTGTTGACAATGTTGTCGGTTAGGTTAGGTTAGGTTAGCATAGTCGGCCTTATAATGTTCCCACTACTGGGACTCAGGCCTCCTCTCTAGGAGAGGGAATGGTCCGTAATCCACCACGCGGGCCCATTGCGGGTTGGTGGATGTCACATGTCTTCGAATTTTTGGTTCTAAGACATGCCGGTTTCCTCACGATGTTTTTCCTTCACCGTTTTGAGAGCAGTGATGATGAAATAAATTACACAAAGTAATGCGCCTGGCTGGGTTTTAACCCGCGACCTACAATCGTAAGTCGGGGTCGTTACCACTCGGCCACCACTGCTCCTATTAGTTAGGTTAGGTTAGTTTGATTTAAAGTGGTAATTAATGCACACAATCCTGATTTAAAGCACTATCGAATGACTACGAGCGACAGGCATCGGCCCTAGTGGGCTTCGTCACTCATGCTGACATCTCTATATGGCGAGCGTGAAACACATCGCGCCTTTAACCCGAGTCTGGTTCTTATCGGACTGCTAGCTATCCATTGCTCGCCATTAACAATACCGTGCTTACGGTCGCTGAGAATCGCACTGCAACTGCCGAAATCCAGGGCGTCTCCTCAAAGTGGGTATTTATCGCAGCGATTGTGCGTGCTCAATATAAATGAAATGAAAATGTACTGGTACATCCAGTTTATTTTATCGTTTACCAGTTATATTTAACCCCTGAAATGTTAACTTTTATACTTTTTATCAAGTGCGTATTATAAAAGAAAAGTTTGAAACTAATTTCATTTGTTATTGAAATTGTTTTAAAACGAAATCTGAATTTATCTATAAAAAACTATTATCAATCTTGAGGGACTATTGAGTATATTTGCTGTTAAGATTGAAAAGGCGTTTTAGATAAATTGTATACATTAGTTAGTTTACAAAGAATATACAATTAATATTATAAAACTCATAAAAATTTTTAAGTGTTAAATCTAGAAAGGTCATTTGCAAATAAGCGAATCTTTTGTTAGCCATTAAAATTTTAATGAATTCATTTTAAAAATGTACGGGAATGTATAGTCGTTATCATTTGTTTGGAGTTCATAATAATTGAGAAAAAAAAAATTGCTGACGGTTTATAAAATGTGTCGAATTTATTTATTTCTTGAATGGATTAAAGCTTAGAAAGTTTACTTCTTAGATACTCCACAATCGTGGCGATAAGTCCTCTCTTTGAGGAATTTGTTTTTTTTATTAATGATAGTCTCGCGTTAATTAGAGAGGGGCCGCCGCTTTCGCCTGGCATATGTTTTCACGGGACATGATGGTTTTAGCAAATGAAAAAGAGCCACTGTAGGAACGCAGGTAGGTTTTAGTCGGTAAAAATCCGCCACTCCTCGCTCCACCTGGAGAGGGAGAAGTTATTTTGATGATTTCCAACCAAAAGAAAAGGTAAGTAGTTAACTGTTATCGGATTTTTATTATTTTCAAGGGTTTTCATCTCCAATGCAAATTGTAAAATTAATCTAGTCTATTATTCAATATAAACTAGTTCGCTGAAATTAATTTTCAACTATTTAATTTTCTGATGACCTACCACTTTTAATATAGCTACAACTTAGGGGTCTTTAAGTCAAGAGTGAATAGGCTACTTCTAGGCAAGCGTGCTCCATCGTCGACCACATCATCGCTTACCATCAGGTGAGATGGTGGTCAAACGCGAGCCTATCATTAATAAAAAAAAATATATATTTACATTCACAAGCGACTGTATCAATACAATTGTTGTCGGGCTTTATTATTCTCTATAAAATTTCACTCATTTCATTCTAAAGACTCATACGACACTTAATGCAGATCACAAAATAAACAAAAGAAAATAACAATAAAATTAAAAATCAAATGCATTTAAACAACGTTATTAAAAGTCAACAGCTCATTCTCTAAATACAAAAACGTTTTTTTTTTAATTTGGACCAGACATCATTTAAATTCTACATTATGAAAAACCTAATTAAAGAAAAGCATTCAACGCTCATTTTCAGATTTAAGATTAGAGAAAATCTCTCATTTTCGCGAGCAGCGCTGAGAGTGCTTCTATAATATAAATTAAACTGAAGTGTTTGTTTGTAATATCAAAATATTTTTTTAACTGAAAACACACACTTGAATATGTATTTGGTACCTATAACACAAAAATAAAGTAAAATGGTTTGAAAAATGTTTGTCTACATGAAAGTTTATAGTTACTCCTTGCAGGGGCAGAGGCAAGTCACTAATGTTTGCATATAAGTTACGCCTTAGTGTATGTTTGCTACAGAAAACACTAAAAGCTGATTCCCGCGCTTTTTTTAAGCGTTTACATTCTAGTCGAAATATCATCTCGACAACAATCAATCTCAAAATAACCATTTAAGCCGTTTTGGCAGTATGCGACTAAGATGCGAATGCGAACGTGCCATAAAAAAATAATACGAGATTCGACCTTCTGATTGACCTTCGATTTTGCATAAGTGAAACACATGCAGGCTTCATACACTGTATCCAAATTAATAATATCTAAATTAATCAATTTTTCTAGTAGAAAGATGGGGTTCCCTGGAGGAGGCCTTCACCTGCAGAGGGGTTCTTGTAAACTAATCAATTAATATTATATTAGGATTAAGATTAATTTTAAATTACTTAAAGTTAATTGAGTTTAGTTTTTACTCACTTTGTTTTTGTTTGCAGGAAATAAAAGACTTTTTTATTATTATTTACTCGTACCTATATCTTCTTACATTAATGCAAGGACAATTTTGATCAGTCAATCAATTCAGAATTAAGTCATCCATATATTCAGAAATAGAGACAAATGAGTCTCAGTATGTGACTTTACATAAGTTGTAAAGATATATGGCACACAATGAATCATTCTCATTAGTGCTGGCAGCATCTTATGAAGAATGATGTACAAGACAAATTCGCAAGTTGTAGACTAAGGGCGGATTTCTGAATTGAGTATTTTGAGTTAAAAACGTCTCAAACCATACTTAACTGCCAAATTTTGACAGGTTTTCAGGGCAAAGTAGAGTTTGAGTAATTCTCAACTTCGAATGCTTAAATCAGAAACCGAGGGTAAGTACTAATGAATTCAGAAGACCAGATACAAAGATTAAAACCAAAAAAAAACTGGGCAAGTGCGAGTCGGACTCGCGCACTGAGGGTTCCATACAAACTTACCTATGTGAATAATTCAATTCCCGAATGGAGTTCCGAAGATTTTTTCGAATCGCAAAAAAGTTTTTTTTTATGACGTAACAACAAATTTTCTGTTTTTAGATTTATTCCTATATCTATACTATAAGACCTTCCTTTAAGCCAAATTTCAGGATTCTGGGTCAACGGGAAGTACCCTATGAATTTTGAGTCAATTATATTATATGTGCAATTTAATTTACTAGCAGAACACAACTGACCCACTTTTATTGAAGTGAAAACTTCTTTAGCGGCGTTGTACACTTTTTTTGTAATGGGTAAAAAATGTTAAACTCGCGTCAGGGTCACGTGACCTGATCGAAAATTCGTAAGACGGATGTCGTGCAAAATTGTGTGCAAAAAATTTTGTAATGGGTAAAAAATGTTAAACTCGCGTCAGGACACGTGACCTGATCGAAAATTCGTAAGACGGATGTCGTGCAAAATTGTGTGCAAAAAAAAAGCAATTCGTGCAAAATTATTCCATAACCATTCCAAAATATCCAAAACGCACAACGTTAATACTTAAGTTTTCACTTCTGCCGGCACTCCCAGAGTGCAACCCGTCATTTTTTTATTACAAAGTTTATCTAGTTCATCCAAAGCCTTGGCATTGCCTGATAAGTATAGTTGTAATAATTATACGGCCATCGTAAACATTGGAACTGCATAAACCATTAAGAATACCGTAAAAGAGTAGTGTAAGAGATCCCGCAAATTGCAGACTTTTAGTTTGGTTGGTTGCTTAATCAGTATGAAGCTAAACTTTTTTGTCGACCGATTCTGAATCGTTTTAGTCATAGTCATAGTAGTCATAGTATTCATAGTAGTTTATTGGTAAGGGTTTGTTACAAGTCATATACAGAATGTCAAACAAATAAAAGAAAATACAAGAAAACAAATATATAGAAGTCAAAACACAAATAAAAATAAATGTAAATCATAATAAAAGTCACAATAATATTCAGTTCAAATTAATATTCAATCGTCAAAGTTAAATTAAATTAAATAACAATATTAATTTTGTCTGAGCAGCTTACCTACTGATATACTGATTCTGACTGATACAGCTTCATACTGATTAATCAACCAACCAAACTATCGGCCGATCGAAAGTATGCTGTTTGCGGGGTCTCTTATAATTGAGTATCTTCCTGTTTTTATTTTTGTACAATATTTTACAATACACAACAATAAGGGCGAGTTTCTGAATTGAGTATTTTGAGTTAAGTATGTCTCAAACCGTACTTAGATGCCAAATTTTGACAGGTTTGCAGGCTAAAGTAGAGTTTGAGAAATACTCAACTTCAAATGCTTAAATCAGAAATCGGGGGTTAGCATTACAAATATAGGTATGCAATAGAGTGAGGGTGTGGTGGGAACGTCTCGCGATCTCTTATAAAAACACGTAACCAAATGGCGATGACGTCATATTTCAGTGTGTGAATCCTTGTTCTGTTATTTGACAGTTTCCTTTTCTACCAGATTCAAAAGGATTTTAACTTAATTAATATAGAACGTATGTGAAGTTTGTCATTGCGACCGAGGCGGAATTTACCCGAGCCCCAGGCGAGGGTGTTACGGAACCGAGTGCTGCAGTGAAAAACCACGTTTGGTACACGTGGTTTTTCACTGCAGCACTCGGTTACGAAGTTTTTCAATACACTTTCAAAGAAATAAACAAACGGGGGTTGACCGGCAACTCGTGAAAGTCGCTTAGCGCCCAAGCTGATACGATAAATACAATCAATCGTGAGCTCGCGCTCATTTCCACACTGGTGTGGAAAACAGTAAATTGCGTGCCTAAAAGAGGTAGGGATAGGAGCAGGCTTTCAAGTAAGTGTATTGAAAAAGTATTTGCTACTCTATTCCTGATATTGTAATAAAACAGACGCCGAAACAGACGAAGCCTGTTTTTGCTGACTTACTGCTAAATACAGTTGTCGGAATTACAGCAAAACAAACTGCAAACCACGTCGATAGCACTAATTCCTGTGAAACTAATCCTCTAATTACACAATATAACCCGAGCTAGGCCAAGTTTAAGCCCACCCTTTGTTCCAAGTGAGAGTTTCCCGAAGGAGTTTCAGGATGCACGTGTATGTGGTCAGTTTCTTCAACTTGCCGAGTTTAGAACTTCGTGTAAAGGACAAACCGACGGGGAATTTATTTTGTGTTTTGTTAAAGAAGGTTTTGCTTCTGCGGTTTCGAGGATTGTTGGGTGATGGTTTAGAAGTTTGTCATTTGTTTTATGTTTTAGAAGTGAGTGAAGTGTTGATGACGGAAATTATATTTGTATATATAAAAGAAGAAACTTGACTGACTGATATATCAATCGTAGAGGCCCAGCAGGGTCGAAACCTACAGTTACTGGGGCCATGGGTAGTGTGAAAACGAAACCCGGGGCCTGGGACGACGGCAACGAAGGAACTGGAGTGGGTTTTTAGTCAGTAAAAGTCTGAAACTATCTCCCGCTCCGCCCAAGAGTGCGATTTGTCATTAGATGATTTTCCCATCAAAAAAAAAACTCACAGTCGAAATTATTGGAGCTAAGAGCGTAAAATTTTGCACAAAACTTCTTTTATGACGTAGCCGAGCACAAAAAAGGGATTTTTCAAAATTTAGAAGCTGCAGGTAGAAGCTCAATTATATTTTGATGTTTAATTATATGATAGGTTAAAGCAAGTCTGTTTGGTAATACTATGTCATAAAGCTTTGGTTAAGTTGGCCTAAGATTATAGGAAGCTGTCTCATTTTTTATAGCGTGACATAACGTATACTGTCCCTGATTTGATTTTGAATTCCACTGCCATCATGCCATGCTTTATTGTGAACTCTGTTTTTTTTTTTAATAAAACTTTTCCCTACACTAGGAATAAACTCATATTCATATAAAAAACTTTTTACAAAAAAAAAAAATACAACCGACTTCAAAGTAAAAAAAAAACACTGAAAAGAGCAAAATAACTTTAATTTCGGAAGTCGGTGTTTCTATAATAGTTTTGTCTCTTCGTTATTTAACACCGACTTCCGAAATTAAAGTTATTTTGCTGTTTTCAGTGTTTTTTTTTACTTTGAAGTCGGTTGAATTTTTTTTTTTTTGTAAAAAGTTTTTTATTTTACACTTTTTAGTTATGGTACCACCACTAAAAAGTACCACTCAGCCAAACTTAAATACCTTATAGCCAGAGTGCATCTCATGACAATTTTAATAATCCTAAACACGGTTAGATTACATTAATTTATTACAGAGTTCCGGTGCCTAACTTCAGGCTTCATCACCAGATCAGTTCGATATATTCCCCCTCTACTTTCAGTCAGTCATCGACTACACGTATAAGCAAAGCAATTTTACTTGTTACGACGGTTCTGCTGTGTTCCTATGAGGAGTTCTGTTCCATATCTTCGAAGTTCATGATCAGATCATAACAATATTTCTATGGGACCAACTCGAAAGTTTAACCTTCCAATCAAAAAAAAATTTTCAAAATCGGTCTACAATTGACCGAGAAATCGGTGAACATACATAAAAAAATAAAATAAAAAACATACATTCAACCGAATTACCGAACATATAACCTCCTCCTTTTTGAAGTCGGTTAAAAATACTCAGACTAGAAACAACTATCAGCAGGGCATACAAATATTTTTTCCATGCGGGAATGGATGGAACCCACAACACGCCGCTAAGCATCCTATTACTCAGCTACTATACCAACAGTATTTTTTTTAAGGTGGGAAACCATCCAATGACTTCTCGCGTTCTGGGTGGAGCGGGAGGGCGTGTCTGACTTTTACTGACTAAAACCACACCTGTGTCCTTCAATTACCCTTTGCGATCTAGGACTACGGGTTTCCTTTTCAGAAATTCCCCGCGGTCCTAGCTAGCGGGCATCGGCCCTGCTGGGCTTCTACGGTTTGCTGACATCTCCAACCGTGCCCTCATATTTTACTAAGTCAATATACATAACAATTATGTTTCAGAATGTATATACATAGGTACTCGTAGGTATAGTAAGTACGCCTATGAACAAGACAACATAACCTACCTATCCGTGAAATATGGAAGACTCTAATTCTAACTTTTGACAAGCTTATAACAACCGCAACTAATCATTATGTATGTTATACACGAACAAACCATATATTACATAGAAATGTTACCTATCTTCATAACATTTCTGCCGATCCCTCGACATGTCCAACACGGTATCACAATGTAGGTAATATCGTCAAAAGTTAGTTATTGTAGGTGCATAACTTGTTCGTTCTAATAAGGCCTGTGTAGTTGGAAACTGGAGGCCGTGGAGGAAACTGCTCGTCTAATTAATAATTGTCACAAATAATGTGGAAACAGAAGGTCGACTATTTTTATTTAATTGACTTGTTCGTCAACTCGCGACTTCGAAACTCTCGAGTGTTTGCGAGTTGGCACCGTTGGTTCCGATTTTAGCAATTTTTTTTTTCGTCAGCTCGCTCAAAGGTGAAAATCCTTTTAAATTATGAGTGTTGTCGTTATTAATCAAAATACATATTTTCTGTATATACCTATACATACTGTGTTTCCTGATATCTACAACCTGAGGATCTTTAAGTTAAGAGTAAACACGTTACTTCTAGGCAAGCGTACTCCATCGTCGACCACATCGTCGCTTTCCACCAGCTCCCCTAGCCAAGTTACAATCGTTTCGTTCACGCCGAACGCCTCGAGTAGGCCACGCCTCCGATTCTTTTGTTCTGACCACGTGACTGAGCGTTGAGATGACGTCAGAACAAAGGAATCGGAGGCGTGGCCTACTCGAGGCGTTCGGCGTGAACGATACGATTGTAACTTGGCTAGGGGGGCAGGTCATTTAATGGTCAAGCCCAGGCATGAACAATAATAATAATATTTATTTTTATTTTTAAATGCTTTTTTCATTTTTTATTGAAATATTTAAAAATATTATATATATATACAAATGAACAAACGGAATATAATAAAAAAACATAAATCACATGTTCCTTAACCGTATTCTTATAAATCATAATACTAAATCCCCTGCTGTCTATGTCTGTCTCTCTTTACACACACGCGGAAACGAGCGTGAGTTTTACTTAAAATTAAAGTACCCTCTCGGTCTTGAGGGTTAACTTCTGGGTTCAAAATAGTCCTGAGACTTTTTTTTCAACTGCTTTAGCTTTATATAAATCTAATAAAAGTAGGTACTCTGGAATAGTTGTTTTTGAAAATAAAGTCCATCGGGCGTAAAGGTTTAAGATAAATTATTATTAATCGCGTCGTCTAAATACACGACAAGGCAATGTCGCAAAACTCTTTGGTTGAAGACTAATCTTGAAAATATTGACGACGCAGCGCCTGAACAATACGGGGTCCTGGTACGACGCGGTATTTATTTATTTACTAAAACTTCATGCAACACAAAAGTACAAAGGCAGACTTAATGCCTTAGGCATTCTCTATCAGTCAACCAAGGGTAGTGAAGAGAAAACATGGTAGGTGCTTATAAAAAAGATAAGATTAATAGGAAAACAAGGGATCAAATGTATATATATAAAATAAGCATACATAAATATTTAATATAATATAAACCTACATATATATAAATATATATTATTTATATAAGGAAAAATGAAAGGTATCCTACCGGGCGCCGTATATCTACACGACGAGGCAACGTGCCGCAGTCAATTGTTTCACGTTAACAATACCATACCATGGTAATGTCTCGAGTGTCACCGTTATACGAACTGCCTGGAGGACACGGTGGAGCATATGGTGAATGTGTGTCCTACTTGAGTTAAGTACCACCGTGTCATCGTGGAGCAATCGGTGACGGTGAACTGTCGCGTCCGGCGCTACTTGAACCAGGTCATGGTCCGGTCTGAGAGGGAATGGGATGCGTCACTTCTTTCTGTGAAGCAAAAATGTTAGCGAAGGAGATGGCTGCAACCGTGAGGGAACGGACATCCTCATGCCTCTACCACCGTAACAGAAGACGCCCCGGGCGTCAGGTGTCACAAGGCGACCGGTCACCGTAGGCCCGGGCTTGCGGCCTTCTGGTAAGGACAGATCCCCGTTAAGGCCATGAGGATTCCTGAAAGGGAAACTATGGTCTTAGAACGCAAAGGACAACTGAAGGACACATATGTGGTTTTAGTCAATGAAAATCTGACGTGCGTGTCAAACTTTTATTGACTAAAACCATTGTCTCACTCTCATCTCGCCTAATAGCCCCTAGTAATTTGCCAATTTTAATTGAATTGATTTGAAAAAAAATATGGTAATTTGGCCAGGCTTTTAGATAGGTCCCACGTTCCAAGAGTGTCAACCCCAAATAACTCGGACAGATTACAACCAATAAGGTTGATATAAATATATTATTAGGTCCAGGCTTTCAATTCCACGAAGTTCCAATTCAGAATTCTATTTTTAAAACTCAGATTGTTTTTTTTTTTTTATTTGTGAACTCGTTACCTCGTCAACTTTTATGAGCCAGTAATTTCATGCTCAGATTGAGGCCAAACGGTAATGGGTAGAACAGGTAATAGGTACAGTTTCAATTTCTCAAGAGACATAAAGTTTCTTTGCCTGTCACCTTGCGTAACCCCATAAAATTATGTTTTTATTACCTCTTTTTGATACCTAGAGCTTTTGAAATCCTATTACCCACGCATCGGCTTACTGGGGATAAGTCTAGCCCATAACGTATCAATAAACTCGCTTCTGTAGAGCGCATTTTATGCCTTCCTAATTTCTTGTATCACAGTAGTAAGTACTTACTCTGTAAGGCTGTAGCTAACCCTAAAAGTTAAATTATAACCACTGACGGAAATGAAGGAAGAAATTAATTAACACCAAATTATGTAGGCATCGATATATTATTAATTAGTATTACACTCGTATTTAACCTTTACTGTCCTACAGCTGGGCAAAGGCTGTCTCCATTCCATCCATTTTTATTTATTAATAAATTTAAAATTTTATACACTAATAAGAAATACTGTATAAAGGCGGACCAGTCGAGCTTAGGGTGGAGCAGAAACATAATATTATGTTAAGTGCAATTTAATGATAAACAAATGGAATCAAATCTTTAGACGAGGGTGAATAGGTTATTTCTAGGTAAGCGCGCTCCATCGTCGACCGCATCGTCGCTTTCCATCAGGTGAGATAGTGTTCAAGCGCGAACCTATCAAGAATTTAAAAAAAAATGGAAAAGAAATACAATATAAAATATATACTTTTTTTTTTTTTTTTTCGGTGGGAAAATCATCTAATGACAAATCTCGCTCTTGGGCGGAGCGAGAGATAGTGTCAGACTTTTACTGACTAAAAACCCACTCCTGTTCCTTCGTTGCCTTCGTCCCAGGGCCCCGGGTTTCGTTTTCACACTACCCATGGCCCCAGTAGGCTTCGACCCTGCTGGGCCCCTACGATTTGCTGACATCTCCCTGAGGCGCGCGTGGAACAATACGCGCCGTCGACGACTTGGCTCGGTCCGGACGGTTACCGGACGGTCCGACGGCGAGCCACCCATTGCTCGCCGTCCGCAAGCCCGCGCCTACGGTGGCCGGAAATCGGGATCGGAATCCCGGCGGCGGTAAGGGCGTGAGGACCGTTGCCTCACGCGATCGGCCGCCTCCTTTGCTAGCATTACTGCTTCACAGAAGGAGGCGACCGCCTGCTACTCTTCCTCGCTCCGGACCATGGCCTGTACCAGGGCCCGGCGCGAGAGATCGCCGCCGCCGATCGCCCCCACAAGGACACGGCGTTGCTCTGCCCAAGCGGGGCACACCTCAACCGTGTGCTCCACCGTGTCCTCCGGGCGGTCCACACAGTGGCGACATCCGGGCGTTGCTTCCGCACGAATCCGGTGCAGGAACTTCCCGAACTTACCGTGTTCGGTGAGAACCTGCGTCATGCGAAAGGTGAGGACGCCGTGAGGTCTTTCCAACCACGCCTCAAAGAGGGGACTTACCGCCATAATAAAATATATACTTAAATGCAAGACTTAGATGCATACATACAAATTAACAATTTATTATGTGAAACGAATCCAACAAATCAACACTCTGATTATTCTATCAACTTCTTGCGAATGTGTTCACTTGCCACCTGCACCTTAAAAGAGAAGCGACTGGAAGCCGTCCTGATGTCCATTATCCATGTCATCCATTTTTCATGGCTTTGGGCAACAATTTAATTTAATCATTGTAAAACCACGTTTACACATACACGCTCGCCATTCACTTCGTCGCCGCCACTTGCGCGAATTTGTCAATGTGGCAATATATTATTTCAAGCAGAAAAAAAATGAGTGTCCTTGGCACTGTAAAGTTTATCTGATTCATACTCTTACGTCTTGATGCTTCCAACAAGTCGTATTTCTAGGTATTTTGCACTGTCTCGCTTCTGATTGAGTTTCTATACATTTAAATCTGCATATATTTTTAACCGACTTCAAAAAGGAGGAGGTTCTCAATTCAGTTATACTTTATTTATTATTACTATTTTTTATGTTTCTTACCGCAGAACTGCGTCATATATAAACCGATTTGCAAAATTATTTTATTTTATCCTGTATATAAATACAAGTAATTTATAGTAATTTAAGTAACTAATACCTATATAAAAATTATTATTGGAAACGTGCCAAACAGGTAAACTGAGTTACCTCTAATGTCTATAGCAAATAGCTCGATTCACGCAGATGAAGTCCCAAGCCGAACGCTCGTAGCTAAATAATAATAAAATAATGTGCTATTATACAATGTTATCGATACAAATGCCACACACGCTAAGGTTACATCACTATTACGGTTTCCGCATGTTTATTGCCAATTTATACAGGTCTATTGAATAATATTGCACTTTTTTTTTCAAAAAAGTATTTTTTTGGAAACATGTCACGTAGAAATTCAAATTGTTGGCTGGTTGTCTTTACATTTTTCCGTATGATATTTGCACAAATTATTTATTGTTAGATTGCGTTGTCGAGTATAGAATTTTGATTTCAATAACCATGGCGTAATTACGCCCACCCACATAACGAGCGATTTATTTAAATAATGTGGTATTATAAATTCAGTGGTAATGAATATGGTTCAAACCCTAAACTTGAATTTGTGAACGACCTAAAATTATTTTTGTAACCTTTTTTTTAACCACTCATGAATAAATTACAGAATTATTTATGTAAGACTGGTATTCTAATTTTCAGGCTTCTAACTATTCGTAATGACTATGAAAGATTTTGAAAAGACAGACCAAATGACCTAATGTATGTTTTTTTTTTAAATAATTTATAGTGGTGCTTGACTGCGGTACCTACCTGATGATAAGCAGTGATGCAATCATTAATGGTGAGGCGCACTAGTTTATAAGGAGCCTATTCACTCTAACCTTGAAGACACCCAAGTTATAATCGGACGGGAAGACGCAGCAGGAACAATAGTTTTGTCAAGGAACCTATGGTTACCCATCCATGTATTGACCTCGGCAAGCGTTGCTTAACTTTGAAGATCAATACATGTGGGTGTTATTATTTAGCCAGGAGTTTCTCAGAAAAGTATTACGAAACCCAGATAGGGGTTTGAAATTGCGCAATCATCAAATAACTTCTGCTCCGAGCAGATTTATACTGACTAATCTGACCTGTGTTTCTTCAGTTGCCCTTTTTGTGTTAAATGGCCATGTCTCAATGTTGTGGTTGGTCGTGAGCTGTTAAGAGCGTCCTTTTCAAGGTACATTTTCATACAACCGCTCTTACGTGATTATGATGATGTTATTACAAATCTTTCTCTAGATATTTTAGATACACAGCTATCTTGTGGACACAACACAAGGTGGACGGACGACCTGGTGAGAGTCGCGGGAATGCGATGGATGCGAGACGCACGGTATCGGTCGTTGTGGTGACGCTTCGGGGAGGCCTATGTCCAACAGTGGATGTCAATGCTGAAATGATGATGATGAGGTGTTCCGGGTCTGTTGTCTTATTTTTACCCGACTTCGGAGGGTTATGATTTTGACAGGCTATGTATGTATGTGAGTATGTTCATCTGTTCCCTCATAGCTCCTAATCTACTTATCGGAACTTGACGTATGAGGTATCGTTAGAACCGTCTTAATTGTCCGCTGAACATAGGCTACGTGACGTGTCACAAAAATTGATATGGCGCCCTCTAGCGGACAAAAAGTAATGTGTTAAAAATAAATATGGAGTAAAATACGCCGTGTTTGATATCATTTGAAAGGGCTTCACTTGTACATTTCCAATATATTGCTCAAATTTAAAGTGAGCGTGTTCTAGCGAACAAAAAGTCATGTTTAAAAAAAAAATAAGATAAATATACCGTGTTTGATATCATTTGAAAGGGCTTTGCTAGTACTTATCAAAAAATATCATCAAAATTCAATGTGGCGCCCTCTAGCAGACAAAAAGTATTGTGTTAAAAAAATACGATAAATATGTCGTGTTTCGTATCATTTGAAAGGGCTTTACTTGTACATACCAAAATAAATAGTAAAGAAGCACAGTGATTTAACACCAAAATCTTTTAAATAAAAAAAAAGTAAAAAACTAAAACCCGACTACGACAAAAAAAAATGACGCTGAAAAAGTATAAAACAAGATTTTCAAGATGCTGAAATAGACAAGGTAACTGGAAAAACAAGAATAGAACAAAAAGAAAAGCCGTAGTCACACGTTATTAAAGTGTTTCGATTATTACCTACCTATAACGTGTGACTACGGCTTTTCTTTTTGTTCTATTCTTGTTTTTCCAGTTACCTTGTCTATTTCAGCATCTTGAAAATCTTGTTTCATACTTTTTCAGCGTCATTTTTTTTTGTCGTAGTCGGGTTTTAGTTTTTTACTTTTTTTTTAATTTAAAAGATTTTGGTGTTAAATCACTGTGCTTCTTTACTATTTATTTTGGTATGTACAAGTAAAGCCCTTTCAAATGAACAGAGCAGTGGTGGCCGAGTGGTAACGGCCCTGACTTACGAGTTGTAGGTCGCGGGTTCAAACCCAGCCAGGCGCATTACTTTGTGTAATATATTTCATCACCACTGCTCTCAAAACGGTGAAGGAAAACATCGTGAGAAAACCGGCATGTCCTAGAACTAAAATTCAAAGACATGTGACATTCACCAACCCGCACTGGGCCCGCGTGGTGGATTACGGCCCATTCCCTCTCCTAGAGAGGAGGCCTGAGTCCCAGCAGTGGGAACATTAAAAGGCTGATTATGCTTATGCTATGCATACGCTTATACTTTTTCAGCGTCATTTTTTTTTTTCGTAGTCGGGTTTTAATTTTTTACTTTTTTTTTGTCAGTTTATGTCATTTTTGTGAATACACTCACAATACAGGAATAATATTCCCAGTGCAAGGTAATGTTTGAAAAATCCTATTCTAGCACATACCTACTGTGCGCGACGATAGGTCGTGGTAAAGCAAATGAAAGAGATGAGTGGACTGTATAACAAGTATAGTGATAAAATGAAAAGAAATTGCAACGGTCGGTTAAAGTTACGTGAATATGAAAATGAATTTGGAAGAAATGCGCAAGCGCAGCTGTGCGTGGAGGCGTGCAACAGCTGACTGCCGGTCGACGTGCAGTTCGGGGCGCGCGACGAGCCGGGTGACCGTCGCTGGCCAGCTGACTCCCCGCTGCACCCGTTCCCCTCGTTCACTCCCGCCGGCGGCGCGCGGCGATGTTGAGAGCAGTGGTCTCAACACCTACCCTTTTTAAAATATATTCGACCAGCTAGCCTGCATGCTAATAAGTTAGGTACAGACAGCAAAATCAATTGGGTCTCAAATTAAAATACCATAAAAAGCTGGTAATCAGTAATGACACTGTCTGTACGTTTCTTATGCGATCTCCCTTGATATCACAGTGTTACGCTTCTTCGGGAAATACAAAATTATTTTGGTGACTTCGCAATTTATACACACCTAAAAAAAACTGGGCATGTGCGAGTCGGACTCGCGCACTGAGGGTTTCGTACAAACTTACCTGTGTAAATTGTTCAATTCCCGAATGGAGTCTCGAATTTCTTTCCAAATAACAAAAAAAAATTGTAACTAAACAACTAAGACTTGCTTTATGCCAAATGTCAGGATTCTGGGTCGACAGGAAGAGTACCCTATGAATTTTGATTCTCTGGCTGTATCTTTTTTTTTGTTAACTCAGAAGTTTGATTTTTTCACAGTTTCAAGAAGCTACATACCTAAGTATATGGTTTTAATATCTACTCGATCCCTCCATGCGTTTCCGAGATACAGGTCTTGGCAGACAGACAGATGGACAACAAAGTGATCCTATAAAGGTTCCGTTTTTTCCTATTGAGGCACGGAACCCCAAAAATATCAGCTAACGAACTAAAGTCTGTTAAGCGCCGAAAATTGATAATTCTCACATAAATTATAGTGTTTACTATAGAAATTGGGACCGTTTGGTGGCCACATGTCACCGACTGGAATGCTCGTTCAACTATGGCGACCAAATGAGCAATATGATTGAATTAATGATAGACCTTGTTATGGCTGATATATTATCAAGCTCTTGATGGCTCATTTGTGTTGATTGGCGTAAGCCTTTTTGAATAAAAATGTCTTATATTAACTTGGATTTATAGACAAGGTTCTTGCATGACAAAAATACACACACACGTATACACATACAAACGTACAAACCTTCGCATTTATGTTATTTAACTTTAACTTTTTATTAGTCTTAGATATTGTACTTTTTTTCGGTGGGAAAATACCAGGGCCGAGTCTTCCTATCAGAAGCAGACCCTTAGCCCTAGTAGGCTCCCATCAGTCTATATTGTAGCTACTAGCTTTTGCTCGCGGCTTCGCCCGCGTCTACAAATATATATAGCCTATGTCACTCAGGAATAAATCTGCTTTCTATCGGTGAAAAAATTTTAGCAATCGGACTAGTACTTTCCGTTACTAACTCCTACAAAAAAAAAAAAAAATCATTACCTCTTTATAATATTAGTGTAGATTCCACTGTTAGGGAAAAGCCTCCTTTTTTAACCGACTTCAAAAAGGAGGAGGTTCTATGTTCGGCTGAATGTAAGTTTTTTTTTATGTATGTTCACCGATTTCTCGGTCAATTGTAGACCGACTTTGAATTTTTTTTTTATGGACTAGTTATGCTTCCATGTTGGTCCCTCAGAAATATTGTAATGATCTATCTGATCATGATCTTCGAAGATATGGAACAGAACTCTTCATAGGATCACAGCAGAACCGTCGTAACAAGTAAAATTGCTTTGTTTATACGTGTAGTCGATGACTGACTGAAAGAATAGGGGGAATATATCGAACTGATGTCATGATGATGCCTGAAGTTAGGCACCGGAACTCTGTAATAAATTAATGTAATCTAATATAACTCTGGCTATAAGGTATTTAAGCTGTTGATCCCCGCATTAACGCCGGCGTACACGCGCCATTGTCTTACTATTGTGTCTCTCGCACTCAAAGGGTTAAGTTTGGCTGAGGGGTACTTTTTAGTGGTGGTACCATAACTAAAAAGTGTAAAATAAAAAACTTTTCATAAAAAAAAACAAACCGACTTCAATGTAAAAAAAAACACTGAAAAGGGCAAAATAACTTTAATTTCGGAAGTCGGTGTTTCTATAATAGTTTTTTCTCTTCGTTATTTAACACCGAATTGAAGTCGGTTGTATTTTTTTTTGTGAAAAGTTTTTTATATTCTAAACTTCTCTTATCTTAGGCCATGTCAGCCTCGACGACGTTGGCATCCAGAGTGATGATCTTCGCCCACATGTCTGAGTGCTTTCGTGCGACATGGCCACACCCACTCTTACTTCAGCCTGGCTATTTTTCTGGACATCTCCACCCAGGGACTCAAACTGTAACCGTAATAAGTGTTTTTAACACTGTTTTTTAAAACAGTTTTAACAGAAAAACACTTTTCAATGTAACAGATACAATAATGTTACCGAATCAAACTGTAACCTTTTATATGTGTTAATAAGTGTTAATATGTATAACTGAAATAATCAGTTTTAGTATAGGTTTAAGTAATTGCACAGTGTGGCAACAACGCGTGGCCGAAGAGTGTAAGACGCGTGTTGTCAAAGCCTACGACGATCTTCACTACCTACACACACACTAGTTGAAGTTCCTGTGCAATTAATTCACTAAAATGCTTGTTTCTTGGATCGATTGTTCAACTGAACCGTCACTATGCAACGCACACTCCGAACATTTCCCACCACACTTCTCTGCAGTCAAACCTTTCGTTCCCGAATCCGAATAATTTAGTTCTTTTTTTCAATTTCTTCTTTATCATCTTCAAATAATGTAAGACGCACAACTTTTTTTTAATGTTATAAACTAATGCTTGACTGTGATCCCACCTGATGGTAAGTAGTGACACACTAGTTTATTAAGAGCCTATTCACTCTAGCCTTGAAGACACCTAAATTATAATCCGGGAAGACCGCAGCAGGTAAGTTGTTCCTGTCCCTCGATGTTCGCGGTATAAACGACGAGGCGAAACGCTTAGTCCGGACCGTAGAAGTTTCAACAACGTAAAGGTGGATACTCGCCGTTCGTCAGGTTGTCCGATGGTAGAAATGAGATGGTGGAATCAAGTCATGCAATTCCCGCGCACACTTTTCAAAATGCGTCCTGTAAAACACCGAAAGGCTGGCTACCCTACGCCTGTGCTCAAGGATTTGTAAATTGGACTTAACCCGATCTGGATCACCAATTAGCCTCTTCGCACGCCTTTCCACCGAGTCCAAAGCTACCAGGTGGTATTTTGCAGCACCAGCCCATATGTGGCTGCAGTACTCCACACACGAACGGACCTGTGCTTTGTATAACATTAAAAGCTGTCCCGGTGTGAAGTACCGACCTTTGCAAAAACGCCGAGTTTCCTAGCTTGGCTTTGGACTCGATGAACCGCCCAAAGTTAAGGTCTGAGGAAATTTCAACTCCCAAGAGCTGAAGGCGGTCGGTGTACTCCAGGGATACAATCTGAAAAGCAGGAGCCAAAGAGAACGGGCTCCTTTTAGCAGTGAACAGACAAACTTGTGTTTTGGCGGCGTTGAATCTCACCAGATTGGCTTCACCCCACTTGGAGACTGCCTGAAGTGAGACATTCGTACGCTGTACCATAACTTTTCTTTCGGACCGGATTAGCTCCTTACTAGCCCGAGTACTTGGCAGGTATCTCTCTACAACTGTGCTATCATCTATCTGCATACCCATAGATACCGGGCATCAGCAGATCGTTGATATGCAGCAGGAAGAGAGTTGCAGAGAGAACAGACCCCTGAGGAATTCCGGCATTAGTCGTTATAGGCTCTGATGAGCACCCATCGACAACAACACGGAGAGATCGTTCACTTAGGAAGTCTTTTACCCAGTTAATCAGACTAACGAAACGGCAATCGTTTCCCCATTCCTCTCGAGGGTCTCGCTCCAAAAGTGGGTAGCATAGATTAGTAGGTCCCCAGTAGACCGATTGTTGCGAAACCTATACCGTCGGTCACAGAGGCGATCTTTACCTTCCAGATATGTACGAGGCGCGAGTTCAATACACGCTCCAATCTGACATATTATGGAATTTATTGAAATCGGCCGATAGTTGGCAGGATCGGCACGACTGCCGTTTTTGGGCATAGGTTGCACGTTGGCAAGCTTCCAGGATTTGGGCACTATACCAGTCCTAAATGAGAGGCGATACAAGCACGTCAATACAGGAGACAACTTGGGCGCACAAGCCTTGAGAACAATCGCTGGTATACCATCTGGCCCACTTTTTTTTTTTTTTTTTTTTCGGTGGGAATATCATCTTATGACATCCCCCGCCCTTGGGCGGGGCGGGAGATAATGTCATACTGACTAAAAACCCACTCCTGTTCCTTCGTTGCCTTTCGTACCAGGGCCGAGTCTTCCTTTCAGAATCAGACCCTTGGCCCCAGTAGGCTTCGACCCTGCTAGGCCCCTACAGTTACTGACATCTCCTTGAGGCGCGCGTGGAACAGCACGCGCCGTCGACGACTTGGGCTCGGTCCGGACGGTTACCGGACGGTCGGACGGCGAGCCACCCATTGCTCGCCGTCCGCAAGCCTGCGCCTACGATGGCCGGAAATCGGGATCGGAATCCCGGCGGCGATTGGGGCGTGAGGACCGTTGCCTCACGCGATCGTCCGCCTCCTTTGCTAGCATTACTGCTTCGCAGAAGGAGGCAACCGCCTGCCACTCCTCCTCGCTTCGGACCATAGCCTGTACCAAGGCCCGGCGCGAGAGATCGCCGCCGCCGATCGCCCCCACGAGGACACGGCGTTGCTCTGCCCAAGCGGGACAAACCTCCACCGTGTGCTCCACCGTGTCCTCCGGGTGGTCCGCACAATGGTGACACCCGGGCGTTTCTTCTGCACGAATCCGGTGCAGGAACCTCCCGAACTTACCATGTCCGGTGAGGACCTGCGTCATGCGGTAGGTAAGGACGCCGTGTTGCCTTTCCAGCCACTCCTCAAAGAGGGGAATTACCGCCATAATTATGGCGTGCCCAGCACTGGGTTGCGATAGTCGCTGTCGCCATTCCACCATGAGACCCCGCCGGAGATCTGTCCACCATGCCGCAACTTGTCGTGGCAGCGGAGTTTCGCCCCGACGTTGCATCTCCACGCGCAGATCGTGCATGCGTGCAAGGCCTGTTGCCACCAGGTCCCATGGTGGCTGGCCAGCAAGGAGGCTCGCCGCTTCGCGGGAAACCGTGCGGTATCCCCGCACCATCCGTATGGCCATGACCCTCTGGCACGCGTTCAGCTGGGCCGCCGGTCGCTTTCGCAGTGACGGCGCCCACACCGGCGCCCCATAAAGGGCCATGGACTGGACGATGCCTGCGTAGAGCCTCCGGCAGGAGGCGTCTGGACCCCCGAGGTTGGGCAGGAGCCGCTTGAGAGCAGCCCCATTCCGATTCAGTTTGGGAGCCAGACGTCGGAAGTGCTCCTCGAAATTCCACCGGCTGTCGAGGACGAGTCCCAGGTACTTCATCGTCGACCCGACGCCGATGTGAACTCCTCCTACCGTTAATTGGGAGCGCCGAGGCGGCGCGCTCCGAGGGCCGTGAAAACTCATGGCCTCGGACTTTTGCAGCGCCACCTCGAGTCCCAACTGCTGGATCCTATCAACGACTATCGCAACCCCGCGTGTCGCTAATTCGACCGCCGCCTGGTACGAGTCTCCCTGAGCCAGGACCAGCGTGTCGTCTGCGTAGCAGACCACGCTGACCCCGTCGGGGAGGTCGCCGCGCAGCACGTAGTCGTAGCCGATGTTCCACAAGGGCGGTCCTAGTACCGATCCCTGCGGAACACCGCACAACATCTCTCGCCGTTTCCACTCTCCCTGGTGACCAGGGTAGATGATGTACCTGTCCGACAGGTAGGCCTCGATCACACGACAGAGGTAGTCGGGCACCCGGTGATACCGGAGTGCCCTCCTAATGCTACTCCAGGGCAGGGAGTTGAAGGCGTTAGCGATGTCCAATGACACCGCCACGACACACCTGCCCTGGGACACCGCATCCCCCGTCGTGAGAGCTCGCACGCGCATGATGGCGTCCACCGTGGAGCGCCTCCTGCGAAAGCCGAACTGGCCGTCCGCCAGATCCGGCCCCACCCGTGTTAGGTGCGCGACGAGGCGGTCTGCAATTACTCTTTCAAAGAGCTTGCCCACCTCGTCGAGCAGCACAATGGGCCGGTACGCGGACGGAGAGTCCGCAGGGCGCCCCGGCTTCGCGATAAGGACCAGTTTCCCCGTCTTCCAGCGAAGTGGGAACTGGCCCCTCTCCATGCATGCGCTGAAGAGCCCTCTTAATCGAGACCCGAGAGCCTCCATGGCCAGGACCCAGGCTTTCCCAGGCAAGCCGTCGGGTCCTGGGGCGGTATTCTTGGCACTCAGCCTTCGTACCGCCACACTCATCTCTACCTCGGTCACCTCTGGAGCATTGTCGTCATCGTCGCCATCGTGATCCGCGTTAGACACCGCTGGTGGCGGAGCCATGAGCGGGGGAGAGTGTTCCCCTCGCGCAGGGAACAGAGTGCTCACCACACCCTCCACAATCTGGGGCCGGAGACTCTGCGTGAGTGGGGGAGCCCAGGGGCGGAGTTTTTCCCGCACCACCTTGTAGGGGCGTCCCCACGGGTCTCCGTTCAGAGTCCCCAGCCACACGTTGCGGGCCTCCAACTTGGCCCGCTTTATTTCCGCTCGGAGGGTGCGCTTTGCCACTCTGTATCCCTCGTACAGCTCTGCCTCTCTGGCCTCCGCATCCGGCGGGCGGATGCGGTGACTGCGGTGTCTGGCGTACTGGCGCCGCGCGGCATTGCATGCATTGCGCAGTACCGCAATCTCCGGCGACCACCAATACACCTGGCGCCGGGCACGTCCTGGCCGAACTCGGGGCATTGCCACGTCGCAAATTTGTGACATGGCCTCCCGGAACCATTCTGCCTCGACGTCAATGTCGACAGGCCTGTACCATCGCAGCTTCCAGGAGGAGCTCCCGGTCCAGCTGCTTCAGCGCCCAACGCGGACCACACGGGGTCTGTTGGACCGGCGCGTTTGAGGTCTGGGTGGAGATGTCAAACCGAATGTACTGGTGGTCTGAGTACGTGTCCACCCCCTCCATGACGCGCCTGTCGACGACACGCGGTGACAGAGCAGGGCTGGCAAACGATATGTCCACCACTGACTCGCCCTGCATCCGCACACACGTGGGGACAGAACCCCGGTTTAGGACGACCAGGCCTGTTTCCAGGGCCCAGTCCTCTACCATCCGACCCCGCTGGTTCGTGAACCGAGAACCCCAAGCCAGGTTCTTGGCATTGAAGTCCCCGCAAACGACCAGTGGGAGGGAACCAAACCTAGAGACGACGGCATTCAGCTCCATAAGGGAGATGTGGAGATCGGCGAGAGTTCTGTTCGGGGACAGGTAGACGCCTACCACGGCAATGTCCCCGCACCGTGCTTCCACGCAACCCCGCCCCCTCGTGACGGCCTCGAGGAACGGAGTACCAGCAGCGGCCGACGAAATTAGGGTCACCGAGCCGTTCAGGTCCTGAACCCAGCCTCCCCTGGGCAGGACATAGTACGGCTCGGAGACCACGGCGATATTGATCGACCACTGCGCCATGCTTTGGAGCAACAGATCCTGAGCGGGGGCGCAGTGGTTGATATTCGCCTGGAGGAGACGTAATGGAGCCGTATTTAACAGTCCATTACAGTCTCCTCCCGAGCCCCTCGTGAGGGCCCTGCCGCGGTGGTTGTGGTGGCGACAGCAGCGGCAGCCAGAGAGGAAGCTGCGGCGGAGAGGACGTCAGGGTGGGCTTGCCTCGGGACCTTGCCCTTGGCCTTGGCAGGGGGGTCGCAGGACCTGCTCCCAGCCCGGTGATCGGCCGGCTTGCCTGCCGCCGCACATGCGTAGCAGTGCGGCGTAGCACGGCATTCTGCAGCCTTGTGACCGGGCTGACCACACTGGAAGCAGCGGTCACTGCGGTCCACCTCCGCGGCGCAATAGGCACCCACGTGGTGCCCCACGTGGCAGCGGTAGCACCGCAGAGGTCTGGGCTCCAGCAGTTTTACCTGCGCGGAGACCCAGCCCACCAAGAGCCTTCGGCCTTCACCAGTGATGGCCTTGGCCGCCGACACGGGGCAATTCACCGTTACGGCTCGCATGCCCGTGCTGTCAGCGCGGATGGTGCCCGCCCGCACCTAATCGGCGTTGCACCCTCCCGCCCTGACGATGGCGGCCACCACTTCGTCCACCCTGACGGAGTCGTCCAGGCCCATGATGCGCATGTCCATGCACTTGGTGGGCCTGGACACTCGGACCTCCTCGACGTCCAGGGACGCCCTGATCCTTGCGGCCAGGGCATCTGCGGCAGGGCCACTGTCTGCACCAGGGACCTCTAATATTCGGGCCCCGGTTGCGGTGCGCCTCATTCGGAAGCCCCCAGAGGCTCCGAATTCGCTGAGGTGGCCCACCACCGCCTGCTTCGCCTTTTCCATGACGGTGTTGTACGTCACGCCCTTCTTTTCCGCATCTGGCTGTATTGTAATAACTACAGCCGCGGAATTCGGGGCGCGAAGTCTAGCCGCCATGGCCCGCTTCTTGCGTTCCTGTCGCCTCGCGCGCTTTTTGGCCGACCTAGTTGCCTTGCCCGCACTCCTCTTGGCGCCAACAACCGTCCAGTCGGCTTCGGCCGAGGGTTCTGCAAGGGGGGCCTGATATGGGGCGCTTCCGGTACAGACGCGAGTCTCCACCGGAATCTCCTTGACCCTCTTCAGCCTCCGAGCCCTCCGAGCTCCTTTTGGATGCCGCATTGGACTCCGACTGCGCATCACTCTCCATCTCCTCGTCGTTGGGTTTTCTGAAAAATTTTGTTGCCATTTTGTTCCCACGAGTATGAAACTTTGTGTACCTGCTCAAATTCAGTGGTCCGCACTAGAGACTAATTAAGCTACCCATTAGTCAAGCTAACAACCTCCCTCACGGTGCGCCGCCGCTTGGAGGTTTGGGGTAATTTTTTATAGAGGTTGTCTTCCTCGCGGCCCGGGCGGTTAAGCCAAGACCCTCGACCCCCATCAAAAGTCAGAAACATGACCTTGGACAATTTCTGGGGCTACGAGACTAACGGTGGCAAAAGGAGGACCAAGTCTTCCTCCTGCCTGCCCGGTGGCAGGGTGAGTGCGCACCGAGCCCGCTCTTACTTTGCCACTGTGCCCTCTGCTATAGCAGAGGGACACGCGTTGAAGTGTTCCTTCAGACAGAATATTCGCAGGCAGGCAACGAGACCCCTTAGGCAGAAGTACCCTAGGGGAGTCGTTGGCCGCCTCCCAGGGTGCACCGTCCCGCAGACTGGCCTTCGCTCCGGACATGTCCTCGAGGGAACTACAGCCCGCGGGCACTCGTGGAGGTTTTCTGTCGCAGCACCCCACCATCTGGCCCACTAGCCTTATTTACGTCTAGACAACACAGTGCTCTCAGAAACTCTTCGTTCCTTATGCGAACCTCGGGCATCGAAGTGTCGCATTGAGTCAGAGTCGGTGGAGTAGCACTGCTAGTGGCCTGTAGTCCTTTAATTTTTGTTTTTAGATTTCGAGTGAATAGGGTTGGTGGAAGATGGCAGTTGAGCGAGGCGATGCGATGCAATTCCAACAATACGACCAGAGTTGTTGCGCCAATGGAGGTTTGATCTGGAGACTGCGGGAACGCCCGAACCCTCCCAGGGATCGCCATCGGGTCCTCTCACCCGGTCGCGAACCGGCACGATGGGGCTACCCTGGGATTTTTCGTAGTTGGCGCCTTGCCTAGCCTTTTATGTGTGGCTGGCACACTACTTGGGCCCCCAACTATCTGCGGTCGGCCAGCGGAGAATTGTGCTTCGGATCCCACTACCCTCCACGATCAAACGTCCGACATAACAACAGCTGGCGCATCATACCCGGTATACATCGCAACACAACTGCTCAGACTCATCTTTCACCATACGGCTTCACCAGATATCACGCCTGAACACGATGGCTCGCGTGGCTTTGTCTGCTGGATGGTAACTTTTAAGCCGGCAGCCGACGCTGCTATGCCTACCACCACATTTACTGCTCGTTTAGCACTACCCAGGGGACACGTGTAGGGTGGTTAGAACTAAGTAAATTTTAAGGACACGTGCAGTTCATCCCCCAAATTCACCACTTCCTGTTGAAGTGGTAAATATCTAGATTTAGGATAGTCTTCGTCCTTATCCAGATGGGTTTTTTTCTTATAAGAAAGGATTGATTGCGAATAATCCTCCGTATATACTTCTGGACTATCAGGACGCACAACTTCTTGTTGAAGTGGTAAGCAGTCGATTTTAGGATGGTTGCCATAAATAAGTACATTGTAAATTTGGCAACGCTGCGTTCATCTGTATCACTTATTAACACTGTTAACACTTTTATATCTGTTACAGATATGTTACGGTTACACTTTTGTGTTTTGGGTTAACACATTGAAAACACATTTATAAGTGTTACATATTTGATTCTGTTATCAATTCAACATGTAACACTTATAATTCTGTAACCTTTATGAAGGTGTTTTTAAGTCCCTGTCTCCACCGGCCAAAAGATGTTCACTGTTGGACATAGGCGCCCCCCCAAGTGTCGCCACAATGAACGGCTCTGTGTGAACTTTACTGTACTACTTGACTCATTTTATCATTATCTTCACTTAATATTATAAGGTTTTTTTTTAGGTGGGAAATTCATCGTGTCATACTTTTACCCTCTCCTGTTCCTTCTTTGCCTTCGTCCCAGGGCCGCGGGTTTCACTTTCACACTACCCGTGGCCCCAGTAGGCTTCGACCCTGTTGGGCTTCTACGATTTGCTGACATCTCCCTGAGGCGCACTGAGGCGCGCGTGGAATATTATAAGGAGGTAAAGTTTGTACTTATTTTTTTTGTCTGTAATAGGTAATCTCTGAAAGTACTGCTCCTTTGTTCTTACCACATGATTAAGATGATGACGAGAGATGACATCAGAACAAAGGAATCGGAGGCGTGGCCGACTCGAGGCGATCTATGAAAAGAGAATCGAAACGAAACGGTTGTAACTTGGCTGGACCAATTGATAAAATTTTTACACCGATAGAAAGCAGCTTAAATCCTGAGTGACATAGGCTATAATTTATGTGTGTGGGCGAAGTCACGGGCAAAAGCTAGTTTATAATATTAGCATAATTTATTTCTAAGGTTAGTTAATGACATGTTTGGCTTCAAAGGTAAATTTCAATCTTCGATGGTGGTCAAATTAAGCATACCTCAGTAACACGGTTAAATCGGTCTCGGTATTACTGTTGTAACAGAGCGACGGGTATAGGTTTGTAATTACTTCTCTTCAAGAAATAGTAAGTAGTGCAATAAGTTCTTGAAAAAGCATTTATTTTAAAAAGTTGCTTTTATACAAATACATTTAAAATTTAATAAAAGAAGTTATAATATCTTAGTGGTTTTGGGTTTTCCGCCTATCGACTAAGTTAGCAATACTGCATGTCACCATTTCAGCTGAAAGACGGCCATCGCTAGACACAGGCCAACCATAAGTGTCGCCACAACGATCTGTCCTGTGCATCTCGTATCCATCGGATTTCACGACCCTGAAATATGTGGAACATGGTGTAAAATCGCGCAAAACTTAATTGAAAAGGGAAGTTCATTCGACCAGACAGGTGTCGTGTCTGGTCCGAGCAACTGCCCGATGTTATCATCGGGGTTGGTTAGAATAACGATTATATACAATTCAAATTAAAAACGTAGATTTTTTTTTTTAATTAAGAAATAGCCGACGAAAAATTCCACCACGGGGGGGGGGGGGGCCAAAATCATGTACTGGATCCATGGTATTTATTTGTGTACATATCGATGTCAAAGACACCCTGTGTATTTTCATAGATGTCAGCGGTTCACCTTGTATCCTTACATCATCCTTGGTCTTACATCATTAAACTGCATGTACCTTGCACCTTTATCCATAATATAATTGATCTAGCTCTATCTAGATATAGCTCTGACAGAATTGGGTCTTCCTATAAATCCCCATTAAAAAAAACCAACGTCATCAATTAAGGTTTCATTATTAACAATTGCTGCAATAACACTAAATCCACCATCAATAAACCCCGTGAATTGCACCCATATACCCGAACGAATGGCAATTACAAAGAAAAACTATCAAAGTGCCGTCGACTAGAATACTAATCTAGAACCATTTAGAAACCATTAGAAGTATTGAACTTCAAAGATGTACGAGCATAAAGCTAGAACTACATTAGACCGACGCACACGTGTAACACATCTGCCCCCCTAGCCAAGTTACGATCGTTTCGTTTGTGTCGAACGCCTCGAGTAGGCCACGCCTCCGATTCCTTTGTTCTGACGTCATCTTAACGCTCAGTCACGTGGTCAGAACAAAGGAATCGGAGGCGTGGCCTACTCGAGGCATCCGACGCAAACGAACCGATCGTAACTTAGCTAGGGGGGCTGATTTGTACGTAGAACGACGTCGCGTGGCGTGGATCAAGTGTAGCTCTAGAAGTCTAGTTTCCGTATAAAATGTATGGAGAACGACGCGCCCAGATTGGCGTGTGTGGCACACGTGTGCGCAGTGTAGTTCTAGCTTAACAACATAAATGTAAACGTTGATTAATTTATCGTCTACAATGGCTAGGCCACGTACCCGTCTGGTGTTTTATTTAATACAACATACAAAGTCGCATTTATAGTTCCTACTGTTCTGGTCAAGGTAAAATGCGTAAAGCTTTACCTTCTCTACACCAACATGTAACGTTGACGTAATAAAAAAAACTACTTACTAGATCTCGTTCAAACCAATTTTCGGCGGAAGTTTGCATAGTAATGTTCAGTTTTATCATTCTCTTATTTTAGAAGTTATGGGGGGGGGACACATTTTACCACTTTGGATGTGTCTCTCGCGCAAACTATTCAGTTTAGAAAAAAAATATATTAGAAACCTCAATATCATTTTTCAAGACCTATCCATAGATACCCCACACATTTAAAAAAAAATTAGTTTCAGTTATAAGTATGGGGAACCCCCAAATTTTTATGTTTCTTTTCTATTTTTGTGTGAAAATGTTAAAAACTAAATACAACTGATTAATGAAATCTCAGATTATGAATATTTTATTAAGAAACCTGAATCCACCTAAACTTTTCAATGGCACGTGTTTGCTGGTAAAATAACTAAAAACTTTCATAATAGAGTACACAATACTCACCTGATGTGGTACCGGAGAAGTTGTATTGATTCCCCGAATTCCTGTGATACCATCGAATTTACCGTTACAATATAAACGCCTACAATTTCCGGTAAAGATATCTTAGGCGATTTATTATTTGTCATTACCATTAATAAATCGCAGGGTCAAACTTTTAACGTTGTAAGCTTAGATTTGGGAGTGTTTTTCACATGGTCAATTATATTTATGTCGCTCTTTCAAGAGTAACCTCTAAAGAAAACATGTTTGTATTGTTTAATGCCAAAAAAGCTGCTAACGTTGTAATAAAGACATTCTGTAGTATATTTAGTATCAACATTGCACCCGTGCAAAGCCGGGCCGGGTCGCTAGTTATACATATAAACCTTTCTCTTGAATCACTCTATCTATTAAAAAAACCACGTCAAAATCCGTTGCGTAGTTTTAAAGATCTAAGCATACATAGGGATAGACAGACAGCAGGCGACTTTGTTTTATACTATGTAGTAAGAGGGACTATTATTTTTTATACCTGTCACCTACACCTACCTACTTCAAACTTGAAAAGTTTTGACTGAGTATCAAAGTAAGTTGATTATGAGCATTATTTGAGCGTTATTTATTGTTTTCAAAATGCACAATTGAACTCTGTACGTGTACTTGAAAACACAGTCAATACAGCTCTAACATGTTGATTAATTTATAGTCCATAAGCATCGTAAGGTCATGAAATCGATGAACATTTCATTAGAGCAACATACATATGATATATATACAACATACATATATATGATATGTAAGTACATGATAGAATCGACAAACTTAAATGGCAGTGGGCAGGGTACATTGCTCGTAGAACAGATGGTCGATGGGGACGAAAGGTTCTGGAGTGTACGTGTCACTTAAGTTTGGCGGTTCTTCAAGCTTTGTTGGTAACCTTGGTTCTCCTGCGGATATCTACATTTCTAATGTGATCACGAAAGGAAACTCTAAGTATAGTCCTTTCCATTGCCTTTTTGATGACTTCAAGTCTTCTGATGATACCCATTGTAAGCGCCCACGTTTCGGAGCCACATATAATCGCAGTCAACACGCACTGGTCAGTTTCGTCTTGAAACACTGTGGTATATTTGACGAGAAGAAACCACGCAGCTTCTCGAACGCTGCCTTGATTAATTATTATTATAAAACGGTGAAGGAAAATGTTGTGAGGAAACAAGTATTTCTCAGAACATTCACTCACAACAGCCCATTCACTCTCCTAGAAAGAAGACGCGCGAGGAGGAGGCGCGCGCGCGCGTGCGTGGCGCGTGTGGTGAGGCGTGGCGGCGGAGGGGTAGTATGAACATTGTATATAGATTGAAACTAGCAAGGTCACCTTGGTTGGGACGTTTAAGAAGTGACCAGACGGTTGCAGTCTGGTCACTTCTTAAACGTTAAGTCGTAAATATTTAATATAAATATGGAATATCATCAAATAGCTTTTCCTGTTCTAGATGATGCGAGAGGAAGCGTCAGGTTTTTACCGAATAAAACCCACCTATGCTCCTTCAATTGCCCTTCACAGGGCTCATCTAGTTTCAATTAACAAAAAAAACTGGGTAAGTGCGAGTCGGAATCGCGCACAGAGGGTTCTGTAAAAACTTTCCTATGTAAATAATTCCCGAATGGAGTCTCGAAGATTTTTTCGTTTCGCAAAAAAGTTTTTTTTGTGACGTAACAA
The DNA here is from genome assembly GCA_905147345.3 of Mythimna impura. NCBI lineage: Eukaryota > Metazoa > Arthropoda > Insecta > Lepidoptera > Noctuidae > Mythimna > Mythimna impura. Next base: position 10,070,060 of record LR990357.1, on the reverse strand, counting down.
CAAATTTCCCGTTTTTATATTTATTCCTATACCTGTGCTTTATGAACTTGCTTTTTGCCAAATTTCAGGATTCTGGGTCAACGGGAAGTACCCTATAAATTTTTATTCCCTAGAGAGTTTTAAAATATGTTTACGTACGTATACGTTTACGTTTTTAGCGACATAAGTGGCTGTATCTTTTTTTCGTTAATTTAGAAGTTTGATTTTTTCACAGCTTCAAGGGACCGCGATAATAATATAATTTATTTTCTCTCACAATGTTTATGTTGCACATAACAGTTTAGAACTACATAATTATATGAATTAGCATTGTGAGAGCTGGTGCCTGTTGTAGGTTTCGGAGAAACCTGTGCTACAGGTCACCAGGACCCACTTTACGGCCTCATACAAGTTTGTTGTCAGGTAACTTGAATTCCACTGACAAAAAATAAAAATTAAATTAAAATAAACATTAATAAAGAAATTAAAAACAAAAATAAAAATGATAAAAAGTAAAAAAAAAAGAAAGAAACCATAAACAAAGCAGTCAAAAGATGTGTGATGGAGCGAGGTAAATCCTGAGCATATGGTTTTAATTTCAACTTAATACCTCTACGCGTTCCCAAGATAAAGAGTCTTGATAGATAGACCGACAGAGAGACGGACAACAGTGATCATAGGATCACTTTGTTGACCGTTCCGGTTAGGGTTCCGTTTTTTCCTTTTGAGGTACGGTACCCTAAAAATTTACAAGTTGTAATGAAAAAATTACCGTGTCCTGGAACGCAAAGAGCTCAATCTCAGAATCTTAGCTATTGGTGAACGAATTTTTAAAATCTTTTTATTATTACATAGTAAAACGTGAAAAAGAAATGTACATACGTGTATAGCTTACTCTATTTTGAAGTTGTTTAAAAATCAGCATCATCATCATTTCAGCCGAAAAACATCCATTGTTGGACATAGGCCTCCCTCAAATGTCGCCTCAACGAACAGTCTTTTGCGTCTCGCATCTATCGGATTCCCGCGATCCTCACCAGGTCATCGGTACACTTTGTAGGAGGGCTTCCAACGCTACGTCTACCCATCCACGGTCACCACTCCAGAACCTTTAAAAAAAACCTGATCAGAACCATAAAAATACAAAAATACCAAGCTTTCCTCTTTATTAGAAGTATAGATATAGATTATTTAAGAAGAGAAGGACTGAAGCTCTGACTCATCATCGCCCAGCCAGCCTTTGGAACTGGTGCAGACTAGAAATAATTGGTGAAAATGGTAAGTGAGTAAAACCGTGGCCATAAGCTAGTAAATGGTAGAATTCATTTCGAGTGAGTAATTACAAAATTGTGTTAATAATTTTGTAGCTTTTATGTTGAATTGAGTGCACTGACAACATGATTGATGTTTGTTTGATTGACTCACTAGGACATGACACACTGACATCATTTCCAAGTTAGTTAATATTCGGTGTAATATTTCTAAATAGTGTGGTGCTGGAGAAGGTTGCTCCGTATCCCTTGGACAGCATTTCGGACCAACGTATCCATTTTGCAAGACCTCAAAATCTCCTCACGGCTGTCGTCTGAGTGTCTTCGCAAGGTTCTGCAATACTTAGGTCACACTGCTAGGAAAGACAGTGGCAACCTTGAAAGGCTTATTGTGACAAGCAAAGTGGATGGGAAAAGGCCACGTGGGCGCAGCACAATACGTTGGTCCGACCAGATCCGCACCGCTTTTGACTCAATATCATATACAATGCCTGTCACACCACCAGAGACAAAAACAGATGGAGGAATATCATTCAAGAAAAAGTGATGAAGCAGTGTGGTCACGACCCTCAGCACTGAGGAATGCAAGGAAGAGGAGGAGAGGAGATTTGAATTTTATTTACTTTTATGGAGACATATCATTAGTTAAAAGTGTTCTATAGTTTGGAAATGTATTTTTTTTACTTCTATTTTTGTGACAATTATTGAATGACAATATACCGCAAATAAAAATCAGTCAAGAGAGAAAGAGTAGAGAATAGTGTAGAGTAGCGATGGTCAACCGCAATCCTCTCAAAAGTAATAATAATGTGGGTACACTTCTACTTAAACCTTGGAGACTTAAAGAAGCAATTTTATCTTGTTTTATTTCCTTAAAAAATAATAACAACTTTAATTTATCTCAGCCACATCTATTTTTTTAAAATAATTATTATTGACTATCTGACCCGGTGAACTTCGTACCGCTTAATAGTAAGGATAACGCCATCTACTGGCATTACCAGAACAGTATAATTCTTTTTATAATGAAATTTAACTTAGAAAAAAAAACCGAATACAACGCCATCTTTGTATTCGGATTTTTTTTTCGTGTTTTTCCATTTTTTCTCACCGTTTAAACCTTCCCTGGACAATCTCGAATATTTAAAGACCAAAATTAGCCAACTCGGTCCAGCCGTTTTTGAATTTTAGCGAGACTAACGAACAGCTATTCATTTTTAAATATACATATAGACTATTGACCCGGCGAACTTCTTACCGCCTAACAGTCAATGAATATAGTATATCTTTCGATATAGTCAACCGATTGCAATGACGCAAAGCCTAAGTAATATCAAGTTACACACAATTTTAATGTATAAAAGTTATCAACATCAATTTCATAAATTCTACGTGATGCGCGCACAACTAAAAACTTCTACACATTTATTATTTATGTATAGATGGGCTCGCGTTTGACCACTATCACACACCTAATACTAAGCAATAATGCGACCGAAGATGGTCTTCTTTGAAACACACAAGGTCCTGGTGAACGCCTCTGACCTAGTCCTGAAGACTGCTAACCTTAGACGTCCACTTTCTGACGTCACACAATTTATGCCAGACGCTGGCATTCCTGAAATCCATATAAATTCACCGTCATGTTGGCACTTACCGAATATACCAAGTGTTTTATTGGCTTACCTAACACACCTGAAAATTAGCATAAGCAATAAAACTTTATACTGAAACATCGCGGTGTAGAATAACGGAGCATATTTTGGGGAAAATGAAACGACCGTACGACTCGCCAGTGTTATGTACTCGTAATATTGTTGGATATGCTCGCTCGTTCCTATTGCACAAGTAATGTTTTTTTTTGTATCCCACCGCTGGGCAAAGCCACCCCTCTTCCCTTCTCCTTCCAAACCTTTTTGTTCAGGGTGATTACTAGTCAATTTTGCACTGGAAACTTTATCAGAACACCACCTTCACCACGATTGATTTCGACGGTGACATTCTCCTACGGTATCCAGTATGGGCACGCCATAATTATGGCAGTACGTTCCCTCTTTGAGGAGTGGCTGGAAAGACAACACGGCGTCCTCACCTTCCGCATGACGCAAGTCCTCACCGGACATGGTAAGTTCGGAACATTCCTGCACCTGATTCGTGCAGAAGAAACGGCCGGGTGTCACCACTGTGTGAACCATCCGCGCCGCCGTTTCCTCGTGGGGGCGATCGGTGGCAACGACCTCTTTCGCCGGGCCCTTGTCCGGAGCGAGGAGGAATGGCATGCGGTCGCCTCCTTCTGCGAATCCGTAATGCTAGCAAAGGAGGCGCTGACACACGAGAGAGAACGGTCTTCATGCTCTAGCTGCTGAGATCCCGACCCCATTTTCCAGCCACCGTAGGTGCGGGCTTGTGGACGGCGAGCAATGGGTAGCCTACCGTCCGCCCATCTGGACCGAGCCCAAATCGTCGACGGCGCGTAGTATTCCACGCGCGCCTCAAGGAGATGTCAGCAAAACCGTAGGGGCCCAGTAGTGTCAAAGCCTACCTATTGGGGCCATGTGTTCACTTCTAAAAGGAAAACCCGGGGTCCTGGAACGCAAGGTAACGAAGGAACATAGAAGTGGGTTTAAGTCAGTAAAAATCCGACACGCCCTCACGCTCCACCCTAGAGCGTGAGAAATCATTGGATGATTTCTTCCAGTAAGTGACGACCGTCATCCAACTGTCCAGGTTCATTTGTGTGACGTGAACACTGGACAGCCTGCTTCAGAAAATTTAACATGACGAAGGTTTTTCCTAAAAATATGTCCGTTGTATTAAAAAAAATCAACCAATCCAATAAAATATATATTGAATGCTGCGTGTTTTGATCATGTTTTCATAGAAATCCTTGAAAAAGACGTCATAAACAGTATTTTTATTATTTATTATTTATTTATTATATCCTTTATTGTACACCAATACAAACATAAAAGGAAACTAAAACTAAAACACGTACATACAATGGGCGGCCTTATCGCATTCCGCTATCTCTTCCAGGCAACCTGGAATGGACACTAATTGCCTGGACAAGAAATGGGGCTGTCATTGATGTGACAAAAGCAACATTAAACATATTATAATAGATACACAGATATATACATATGCTTTATAATAGATACATATATACATACATAATTATTTTGTTTTAGTCGAAACTAAAGCCTCGTGTATTGATTATAGAAGGAAGTTACTCCAAAATAATAATACCTAGATAACTACCTAAACCAAAATATATATTATTCTAGTCTACGAGGAAATACATTCGTTAACAACATGTTGATAACGATTAATTATTTTATGTGGTAGGCTGACCTTAATTTTTTAATCAGGTGACTATTGGCAAATAAATTGGCACCTATTCGTTATGAGTATAATTAATGGGCAGGGCACATTGCTCGCAGAACAGATGGCCGTTGGGGCCGAAAGGTTCTGGGATGGCGACCACGTACCGGAAGACGTAGCGTTGGAAGGCCTCCTACAAGGTGGACCGATGACTTGGTAACGGTTGCGGGAGTCCGATGGATGCGAGACGCACAGGACCGTTCGTTGTGGCGACGCTTGGGGGAGGCCTATGTCCAGCAGTGGACGTCTTTCGGCTGAAATGATGATGATGATGATAATTAATCTATATTCCTATAATAGCATTGTTATAGAATTGTGTCAATTTTACTATTGTAATTCAATCATAAAACGGGTCCCTATTACTAAGACTCCGCTGTCCATCCGTCTGTCATCACGCTGTATCTCATGAACCGTGATACCGTATTTGCTAAAACAACCAATAATAAAAAACAGAATGATATAAATATCTAATGGGGCTCCCTTACAACAAACGTGTTTTTAGGGTTCCGTACCTCAAAAGGAAAAACGGAACCCTTATAGGATCACTTTGTTATCCGTCCGTCTGTCTGTCTGTCTGTCTATCAAGAACGCGTGGAGGTATCGAGTAGAAATTAAAACCATATACTCACGTCTGCGGTCCCTTGAAGCTCTGAAAAAATCAAACTTCTAAGCTAACGATAAAAAAAAAGTTACGGCCGTATATGTCACAAAAAATGTGTATTTCGACACTCTGAAGGGAATTAAAATTCATACAGTATTTCCCGTTGACCTAGAATCCTGAAATTAGCATGAAGCAAGGTATCATAGCACAAGTATAGGAAATAATCTAAAAACTGTAAATTTTTAGTTACATCACAAAAAAGAAACTTTTTTTTAAGATTCGGAAAAATCTTCGTAATTCAATTAGGGAATTTAACTGTTTTCATGGGTAAGTTTGTATGGAACCCTCAGTGCGCGAGCCAGACTCAGTTTTATGCCATTTTTGCTCGGTATTAATATGGCCATATGCGAGTCCGACTCCCACTTGGCCAGTTTTTTATATTTGATTTCAGTTACTACATTATGTCATCATCTTTCTAGCCTTTAGCCAACTAGCTTGGGATCGTCTTCCAGTCTACCCAGATGTGGCTGAATGCTCGTGTTTTACATGGAGCGACCTGCCTATCAGACCTTCACAATCCAGTTACTGGACAACACGATACTCCTTGGATAGTCTGATGGTCAGACTTTCTGGCACCTGGATACCTGTAACTACTGTCAAAGACCTGCGAATGACAACCGAGACTAACGGTATTACGTGCTATCCGAGGCAAGGGACACCCCATGCCTCGGATAACTAGATTAACTTAGAGAAGTAAACATCCAGTAACTAGTAAATATGAAATTTTAAAATTGACATTGGTACCTACATACTTTCCCGGTTTCGAACCCGAAACCTCGTGCATGAGGTGGATGTCTTAATTACTGGGCCATTACGACACTCTAGTACCATATTATGGTATTTCCTATAAACAAATCGATCTTTGTGATGATAAAAAGGAAAATTGCTTACAGCACAGTTTTTTTTTTTTCCAGTGGGAAAATCATCTTATGACATCCCCCGCTCTTGGGCGGGGCGGGAGATAGTGTCAGTTCCACCAGAACACGGCGTTGCTCTGCCCAAGCGGGGCACACCTCCACTATAGCACAGTATATATATATATATATATATATATATACTGTGCTGTAAGCAATTTAAAGCAATAACTGTCGGACGGGTTCATATCCTAAGCATAGCATAAGCATAAATTAATTACCTGAAAATAAAGAAATAATAAAAATTCATAATAATAATAAAATAACCCATACCCCATCGCCGTATCTCTATGTTGACGTCGTGGTGGGGCTTGCGCGCTCCAAAAAACCCTAGGTCTGTATCGGTAGCGTTTGCTTTGTACACCGTAACCGTAACACGCCTAGGGTAAGGGCCCAGACAAAGATAGATACAATCCACAAGGCGGTTTTATGGCAAACTGTTGGGCATTAGTGACCCCATGGACCCGATCTCCCGGGAGTATTCTTGTGCTTCATCTTCGGCTTGCCTTTATTGGCCGGCCGTAGGGAACACTGTCGAGGAACAGAGCTCCCACCTCTCTCTTGCCTTTATTAGCTGGCTTGAGTGGAGATTCGCAAGAGCAAACGTGCTCGGAAGAAGGATATATAATGCAGTAAAGTGCTGGTAGGGATCTTGACCGTACTTCCGAAAGTATCCTGATAGCCGTGGTATACCTCTCCACTCCTCAAGCACCTCAGGATATGTTGCCCTCTTGGTGCTACATCATTTCGTGCTAGCAACCGTTTTTGGGGGGCCATTTATTGAGTGTGCAAGTCACCCGCTGCCTTTTTATCGATATTAATAAATAACATTATTCAGGCCCCTACCTGAACAATGTTACTATGGCCCCTGCCATAGTCTTAACATAGTTCCAGGTTACCAATCCACTTAAGACTCCAAAAACCTAAGCCCTATTGTCTTTGTTTGCCTATGTCGCAATAGTTTTTCACCAACCAGGGGTTGTCCTTGGGTATAAATAGCACTATCTCTTTGTTACAGCGGATTTTTGATAGATGACACGTCATAGTAGGGGGCCACTTCCCAACGTAGTTGAGAAAATGCTAGGCAGATTAATAGATCCATGAGTCACCAAATTTAAGAATAATCAGGACACATTAAGTCATCATAATAATTATAAATAAACCAATCAAAATATTTAGGACACGATAGCAGTTGACGTTTAATTTGATTATTGCTAAAGATATATCATGACATCACATGTCATATTGTTTAGAAGAACTGTCATCGCATGATTGAAGAGCTCTAATATTAGAAGAAATATAAATTAAGTAGCGTTTAAAACCAGTAGGCGCTTTACTTTGTGTAATTTATTTCATCACCACTGCTCTAAAAACGATGAAGAAAAAACATCGCGAGGAAACCGGCATGTTCTAAAACACTCAAGGCGCGCCTCAAGATATCAGCAAAACCGTAGGGGCCCAGCAGGGACAAAGCCTACTGACGCCTTCTCGCTCCACCCAAGAGTGGTAGAAGTTATTGGATGATTTCTCACCTAAACAAAAACCAATCCGCACTAAGTCCCTGTGGTGGATACCGTCCCATCCTCTCTCCTAGAGAGGAGGCCTGAATCCTAGCAGTGGAAACAATATAAAGCTGTCTATGCTGTTCTCTTCGCTTACGTTGGTCTTCGTTTCTGTGGTCATTCTTGCAGAAACCTACAAACAACACTTCGAAATAAAATATCAGCAATTAAATAATGCAACTTTCTTTCTATCAAAAATAAAAATATTGTAATTGTACCGTACTTTCCCCAGAGATTTATTCATGAATTTATATTTTGCATTAAAAAAAAAACTGTGGTTTGTTTTTACATGTGGCTTATTCATTTCGACACATATCCGATTGACCCAATTTTTCTTTTTACTGCAAAATATTTTGCAAAAGTGAATCGTCATTTTCTATAATCTCTGACAAATTAAATATTCTGATTTGCATAAATAATTTCGTAAATGTTCTGCAGATCGGTTCTGACGATAAATAAAATTGTCGCTGGTAATAAAATTTTCTAAAAAAAGTAATTTTAAGTGATCAAGTTTGAAATCAGAATCGGTATGAAGAACAGGGTGTTCCTCATCCTCCATAGAAATGGAAAGACTCCGTCGAAAAGGAATTAGGATGTAGAGTCTAGTGGGTAAAGCCTGATGGTATAGTATTATCGGACTTTAGTCAGCCTACTTAAATAGGCTAAGTGGCGCTATTATAGATATGTTCATAACAGTTATACATTTTTAAGTACAGGAAAACTGTGCATATTGCACTGCCACTAACGTGGTTTTGTGTCTTTCTTTACCTCTAGATCACTGTGTATCACGTCACTGATTCTGATTCAGGTTCTGATATAGAAACGTATCATATTGTCAGTGAAGTTCTAAACTTGCATAAGAAATTTTTGACGATGTGAAGATTGATACAGTTGGTGATTTGTAAAAGGATACCATTTGTTTAAGAAAAATGTCGTGCTTCTTTTCAACTAATCAGCATGCCTAGTGCGAGTTTGTGTAACGTTAACGTTTTCGACACTTTTATGACTTCCAAGCTCTTAACCAATGAGAGAGCCAAACGCGGTTAACGTTTCGATTGCGTTAACGTAAAAACAACTCACGCTTAGCCCACAAAAAGCAAAAAGCTATTCAATACTTCTTCTTCCAAAGTTGAATGTTATGATATTTTTCTGTTGTGTTCATTAAGCTCTTCGGTAAAAAAGCCATTATTAACTTACGCACTATTAGAACTGACCATATTTTAAACAAACCGCACTTGAACGTAATTTCTATTTATTCGCAAAATTACTGTTAAATAATAATTGATGATTGCATTAGTTTCATGGAATAGACACAGACACCATATTTATTACAATGGATTCATAATTTCCATGATGTCACTTTAAATACACACTTTGTCACATTCTATGTGTTTGAGTCACTAAAATATTTTTGTTGTCTAATTAATAACGTTTCAATTGATGTTTTATTTGCTTAGTAATTTATTCATTGAAGATATAGTTTGTAAAGATTGCTGAAGTTCAAAAGAATTCAAACACTACACTTCTGCTGTCTTATTTCTATGCATACCTATTCATTTTGTTTTGGACCATAGATTAGAAATAATATAACAGTTATATTGGTAAGGTACCGAGAATTGAGGTGCTTTGTTAGTAAACAGTAAATATTTTTCAATACCTACACTTACTCGAAAACCCGCTCTTATCCCAACGCTTTTAGGCACGCAATAGACGGTTTTCCGCACTAGTGAAGAAAAGTGCGCATGCCTTCCCCTGCCACAATTTTATTAGATTTATCGTATCAGGCTAGGCGCGCGTCGACCCCCATGAGTCGCCGGTCAACCCCCGTTTATTCAATTCGTAAGTGTGTTGAAAAAAGTCGTTTGATACAAGTGCAAATTTGTCACTGCAGCCCTCGGCTCCATAACACACTCACCTACGGCTCGTGCCAATTCCGCCTCGGTCGCAATGACAAACCAGCTGCACTTGTATCGAAATGTACTATTTCGTATTAATTGTCCTGATTCTAGACATGGTGCACTCGTGTACCAACTTTCATTCAAATCTATGGGACATGATTGATATACCTATGTCCAAACATACGTGTTAATAATCTTTATTATTTTTGCAAATAGCTTTTAAAAACACTTTTACACGACTTTTCGTCAATTTAAACTAGATGAGGCTGGTGTTTCCGATCTGACTACTCTGAGATAAAACACCGAAACAAACTGCAAGGCCAAAGTCTCTTTTGAAGACCACATAGCAAACATGTAATGGTCAAATCATATAATAGGTAACTATACAGATTAGTGTCTCAGATAGTCTTTGAAGGGAAGAATCACACAGATTTGAGTGGATCTGTCCAGTCAGTGCAAGCATTTGTCAGTATTCGTGTAGGTCAACTCAGGAGTCTCTTTTGAAGACCATACTATAGCAAACATGTAATCATATAATAACTATACAGATTAGTGTCTCAGATAGTCTTTGAAGGGAAGAATCACACAGATTTGAGTGGATCTGTCCAGTCAGTGCAAGCATTTGTCAGTATTCGTGTAGCTCAACTCAGGAGTCTCTTTTGAAGACTTTAAAGCAAACATGTAATGGTCAAATCATATAATAACTATACAGATTAGTGTCTCAGATAGTCTTTGAAGGGAAGAATCACAAAGATTTGAGTGGATCTGTCCAGTCAGTGCAAGCATTTGTCAGTATTCGTGTAACTCAACTCAGGAGTCTCTTTTGAAGACCGTAAAGCAAACATGTAATGATCAAATCATATAATACCATACAGATTGGTGTCTTGTATGGTCTTTGAAGGGAAGAATCACGAAGATTTGAGTGGATCTGTCCAGTCAGTGCAAGCATTTGTCAGTATTCGTGTAGCTCGACTCAGGAGTCTCTTTTGAATACCATAAAGCAAACATGTAATGGTCAAATCACATAATAACTATACAAATTAGTGTCTCAGATGGTCTTTGAAGGGAAGAATCACAGAAATTTGAGTGGATCTGTCCAGTCAGTGCAAGCATTTGTCAGTATTCCTGTAGCTCAACTCAGGACTACTAAGTAGCTCAACGACTTGACGAACAATACAATACCAAAGACATACAGGTTTACATTTTTTTATTTAGTATGTAAGTAGGGTTGCAATAAACTACAAATAATGCTTTCAGAATCTACTGCAAAAGCTACAAAAGAAGATTAACAGTTTTTACTAGTTTTTTAAGTACTACAAATACTCCTGAGAAGAAAAATATATACAGATTTCTAAATATACATAAATATGGCTATATGGTGTATCCAAGGCGAGATATAAAATTAAAGTCAGCCCTGTCTGTTGGAGCGAAGTCATAAAATGCAGCCATAATTCAATTTTAAAACCCTATACAATTGTTTATGATCTCTTATAAAATAACAGCTTTGTACATCTTCAGTGTTGCTTAAGGCTCCGTGCACAGAATTATCTCATTTTGAACCTTTTTGATCATGGTTTGTGAGAAAAGTAAGAAGAATTTAAACCTTATTTTTTAGGATTATGAAAGTCAAGTTCTTATTCTCTCAGTTGGCTTGACTATTTTTTTAAAATAATGTGTGTATTAATGGCAATTACCCATATTCAAAACCCTTTTCTCGCAAAAGTATCGATCGAGTGAAGTTTGGCTAGGTTTTACACAAACTACAAATGATTTATAACATTAAAAAAAATATTAGTAACATCATTATATGGTCTACTCTCAGATGGGTTGAAAACATTATTGACTTCAATAGGAAATATAGCAGAAAAAAAATGTTGAAAAAACATAATTCTTGGAAAACATCTGTACAAATAAGTATTTTTTTCTATACCTTAGAAACACTTTTAAGAAAATTTAAAAATTACACAACAATCTTAAGTTAATCTGTTAATAGAATCTAAAATTTATTTTATAAATAAACAATAACTTCATTTCGTAAATTACAAACAAATTGAACTATATTATCGACCGCGCAAACACGATCGCGTCAGTAACGATCGGGCTCTCCCAGAGTGACCACGTACTACTTTGTTCCGGAGCCGCTCGCGAAATTGACGTGAATATATTCCCAAATTTGTACGCCGACTATCACGTTGTGATCCAGTAAGTATTATTTTTTTATTTTATGTACTTTGTTTATTATGATTGTTTAAATTTCTTTCGACTTCAATAGTACTTAGAGGTAACTGTTGTATGTTTGTATGTAAAGGTTATCTGCGGAATTACTACTATGATTAAATTACAATTATTTCACTAATGCCATCTACAATGGTTAATGGCAGCTATATGACCATCCACAGAAAGTTGATATTTTTAACCGACTTAAAAAAAAGAGGAGGTTATCAATTGGGTTGTATGTTTTAAAAATTTTTTTATGTTTGTTACCTCAGAACTCCGTCGTTAATGGACCGATTTTTTTGCAGATAATGAGTCGAAAGAAAAGGACGCATTATAAAGGCGTCACTAAAAGGAAAAAAAAAAACAAAATGTGGGGCTGATACGTGCAAGACAAGTTCTTAAAGAACGCAAGTGCCTACAGCCGCGCGGTACGTAAACATGCGATAGGGCTGCCCGCACTATGGCTGCCCGCCTCCAGCATTTTAATTACATTTGCCTACTTTGTGTTTCCATTTAGTTTTGTGATTGTAAATATACTTTTTTTATATAAACAAATAAAATACTTTGTGAATTGAATAGGAAGTGTTAAATATTTGCGCCTCGACTGAGACGTACCTACGAAATGCTTTATTATTAAAAATTAAAAATTGTTTTGGGAAACATGGACAAGGTGGAGAAAAAGGAATATCTTTTACTTGGTTATAGATACCTGCAGCTATTTTACAATTTATATGTTTGGTTTTAAATGAAGAATTCATGCAACCAAAAAAAGCACACTACTTAAATATATAAATATGTACTTGAACTTATTTTTATTGAAAAAATCGCGCGGCACAGACGCGACTGTCTGCATCCCGAGAGCACCTCGAGATCGAGGCGCGTAGGTATAACTCGCGTTTCGTCCGTTTGTATGAAGTTGGAATACTGTATAGATAATATTACCGTGACTATATTCACTAATAAAGTTGACAATATGTGTCAACTTGAACTATTCATGGTAATTATAACCATTGTGTTACGTACAGGGTGTAAATAAATAAACGTAAGACCTACTTTTAGAAATTCATAACTTGTTTTAGTTGTACTATATAAGGTGATCTAATTGTTTCAGTTTATATTGAAAGTCTCATATTTTTTTTCTAAACTTAACTCGTAAAGTGAAATTTTGTAAGTTTTTGGTCCGAGAGACCACACAGGATGTTTTGCGTTTATTATGTTACATTGTATAAAAATAAATAATGTACTTATAATATACCAACAATAATATATTCATTTACAGGGTTATTTGTAAAACACTAACAACCTTGCAGGACTGTATTAGTGACATCATAAATAACAATTTTTGTTCTATGACTTTTTACAAAACATCATTCATTTACCAAAAATAACCCTTCAAGATTTCGTTGCTCTTTCTAACACACTTCAACTTTGTATTTTGGTATACCTACGTCTGTATGACGCGACGCAAGCGCATCAAGCACCCCCGCTGCCCGATCCCCGCTCCCCTCCGCTATAGTACTATCGCTTGCTTCGCATATACTTCGTAATGTTTAGAATGTTCAATTAAAATATTTTTATTTTTGTATGAAAATCTGATGAACTAAAATATGATAAATTTTTAAAAGTCATAAAACAAAAGTTTTTGTTTATGATGTAAGTAACATAGTCCTGAGAGGTTGCCAGTGTTTTACAAATAACCCTATAAAGTAGGTACGCATAGTTAAAACTATTTATATAATATATACTTTCAGAATATAGGTGATAATCATTCGGACGGAAATAATATTCCGCAATATTCAGTCCATGTTGAAGAGGTTCAATCAGATATGGTCAGAAAATAAAAATATTATTTTTACATATTTTTCGCCATATTTACTTTCTGACTGTCTGGATGTTATACAGCGATTTTACATTTAAAGGTGCCTAGTATATTATGTTAAAATATACTACAATTTGTCACAGAATAAAGAAAATTTACAGGAGAATCAAACCCAACCAGTGGATTTAGATTCAGACGATGACTTTGTTATCGAATCAAATAAGGTGTGATTTTATTCAAAAGTATTTATATTTAATGTGGACGTGTACCTAAGACAATACGAGTCAGGAACATTTTTTTTTTCAGGAATCATCATCATCCTTATCTATAGAAGAGCGAAGAATAGTTGATTTTCAATACCTGTTTGACCAATTAGTAACGATATCTAAACATAATTATAGGTTTGGGTGCAGTTTGTCAAATCTACTGATAAAAGAAGAGAAAGTGCAGTCATTTGCGTCAAAAATATATTTATCATGTTCTGTGTGGAAGTCGATTCGAAATAAACACATGTGAGAGTAAAAAAAAAATGAAATGGACGTTAACAACAGCGCAGTTTCGTGTATTATTAGTATTGGTTGTGGTCGGGCCAACTTGAACGAGCTAGCGGCTTCCATTAATTTGCCACTTAATAGCAAATTGACCTACCAGAAATGTCACGACAACTTGCATGACTAAAAAAAGAAAGAAGTAGCTGCCGGTAAAGAATGCAAGCTCGTCCATGGTTTGGCGCCGAATGTGATCGCGCAGACGCGCTTAAGCACGCGGCGTATCGAGCTTGGGCTGATGCTCGTACGCGCAAAGCAAGCGACGTGGCTCAGAAGAAGAAGGCCTTTAACAGGGCTGCCAAGTCCTGCAAGAAGGTGTTGCAGAGGTCTCGGTTTGACCACATAAGCAGAATTGGGAGCAAACTTGCTTCATACCCCGCAGGTAGTAAAGCGTTTTGGTCCCTGGCTAAGTCGGTTGAATCGAACTTCTGCCGTCCCTCACTTCCGCCATTGCTAAAACCCGATGGGTCGCTGGCTCACACCGCTGAGGAGAAAGCAAACTTGTTTGCCTCTCTTTTTGCGGAATCTTCTCGTCTGAATTCTGGTGACGCACGGCCACCTGTTTCTCTTAATGGATGCGCGACGAAGATGTCAGACGTTCGTATCCATCAAAAGGACGTTCGTAGGGTCCTGCGTAACCTCGATGTGAACAAAGCTAGTGGCCCCGACGGGATACCAGCAATTGTGCTTAAAACTTGTGCGCCTGAATTGTCTCCGATCTTGACACGCCTATTTCGCATCTCATATGAGACTGGAAAAGTGCCGATTGCTTGGAAGCAAGCTAACGTGCAGCCTGTGCCCAAGAAGGGCAGTCGAGCTGACCCAGCAAACTACAGACCCATCTCTGTTACGTCCGTCCTCTGTAAGAGTATGGAACGGGTGCTAAACAAGAAACTTCTGGCATACCTAGAAGCTAACGACATCCTCAGTGACCGGCAATACGGTTTTCGCCAAAATCGGTCCACTGGGGACCTTCTAGCGTATGCCATTCACATCTGGAGCGAGGCCATCGAGAAGCATGGGGAAGCACTTGCCGTCTCCCTTGATATCTCGAAGGCTTTCGATAGGGTCTGGCACGAAAGCCTCATTGCTAAGCTTCCTTCCTTCGGTCTACCCACTGGTCTGTGTGATTGGATCGCAGACTTCTTGAGGGATCGATCCATCCGAGTGGTTGTTGATGGCTGCTCGTCCGGTCAAATGGATATTAATGCCTGGGTCCCTCAGGGGTCGGTACTCTCGGCAACATTGTTTTTGCTGCACATAAATGACTTACTTAAACCCGGTATCTTTGGGTATGCAGACGACAGCACTGATGCCAAGAGATACGTGTCTGACACACAGATCCAGTCTTTCCGAGAGACTATGGTTGAACGCTTGAACGCGTGCACTAGCTTCTGACGTTTTATAAGTGCCCATGTAGGCCTATGTGAAATAAAAAACTTTTGACTTTGACTTTGACTTTGAACTGGTCCTAAGGCAGTATCTGATTGGGACGATGCCGATCTGGTCAAGTTCAATGCTGCTAAAACCCAGGCGTGTCTTTTTCTGCTAAACGGAGACAATTTCGCACGGCTCCATATTTCCGGGGTGTAACCGTGCCGATAACCGACCATCTTGAGCTTCTTGGGGTAACGTTGTCGTCTACCCTCAATTTTGGCTCTTATATCAAGGCAAAAGCTCAGCAGGCTGCCAAAAAATTGAAGATCTTAGCTGAGGTGATTCGGTACTTTAGACCGGAACAGACAGCTGCTCCACCTTTATCAAGCACAAGTTTGATCGTGATAGAGCTGTACTGATCTCATCTTTGAAATATTCAAAAAAAAAAAAATATTTGTTTTTAAAAATACGGTGATGTTCTTATTTATTTTGTTTGTTTTCCTTTTTATTCCGATATTTTTGGTTCAATTCGAATACTTGGCATTGATGAATATATTTTTTTTACACCACCTGCTCGATAATGCCCTTTTATACGTCATACAACCATCACTGAAAGCAAGTCATTATGTCCCTAGGGAGATAATGCAGTATGGGCGATCCCTAGGGAATAATGAGATTTGAATTTGGAACGTGAAAAACCGTCAGCATTATGTGAATTAAAATGTAGTGCATCAAACAAGTTTATTCAAATTTCAAACTGGCCACTAACAAAAAAAAAAAAACAGAATAAAAAAAGTTTCAAAAAAAAGTAATGAACAAGCGGGAGCGATAGAGAAAATTTAAATTATAGAATCTTTGAGTAGTGAATTTTGTTTGTTTCAAATCTCAAAACATTTTGAGTGATAGTTAAGATTAACTCGTAAATAATACTTACATATATTTCTCTATTATATGATTTGTTTTACTAAATTGTCTTTTAATTATCTCACAGATGGTGTAAAAAGTAGAGTATCCAACACGGGGATAAAGCTGTCTTTGTCTTGGGCGGCTTGAATTCCTCACTTCACTCAGGTTTCTTTATTAACTCCCTCGCAGTTCTCGGGAGTTAATTATATAAATCCCTCACTGACGTTCGGGATTAAAATTAGCAACCTTCGTTTCGTTCAAAATTCAACATGCCGCCCGCGACTTAAAGACACTGCTTTATCCCCTAGTCACATAATCTACTATTATGCAATAACGCAATGACCTTTGTGAAATGTATTATTTTTATTGTATTTGCTGCGAATTTTTTGGTATATATGTAGGTCTTTTTATTTCCTTTTTTACGTAGTTTTTAACGATGACCTCAACTTGGTATTATTTTGTCAATTAATTAATTTCTGAGTTGAGCTATACGTTTACTGACAAATGCTTGCACTGACTGAACAGGTCCACTCTAATCTGTATGGTTCCATCCTCAAAAGAACATCTCAGACACTAGTATACACTGTCCGCATACACCTTTACCGAGATTACATATCTGAATTTTAAAAGAGATATCTCGTAAACTTAATTTTTTTTTGACACAGGGAAAGTGTTTTTTACAACTATTTTACTTAAATAAATATCATTGTATCATCGTTTTGTATTTATCATTTAGTTAATTGTCTAAATGTATCAACATCCATCTAACACAAAATTGAATAATTTTGGTGTGAATTGTGACAAATATAAAATATATACACGTTCCAGATTTTTATTTACAAACCATACTTACTTTATAATTTTGTAACTCAGAAAAATATCTTATAGAGGCTCAAAATTGTTTGAGCGGCCACCAAGCTCGATTTTTACGCGTGTGTGCGTGTAGCTGCATGCACGATGCACACAAACATAACATTGCAGCGAATTTGCCTAAACTCTAGCGAGTGAATTTTCTGCACGGCCTCTTAACAATCACAAAATCATAAAATACCTATATAAATAGGAGTTGAATAAAACAGTGACAGAGAGCTGCCCTGCGTTCAAAAATGAGGTTAGAGTTAACTCGAATGACGTCATCAGGGTAGATACTCTAGGCTCGAATTTTTGAACGCGAACGTAGAGTTCAACTGTCAATGCCAAGCAACTGTCATTCCTGCCGCTTACACCAACCTACCCTACTCGGAGTTAGAGTTAGTTGAGTTAACTCTAGGGTAGCTACTCGAGATATAAAAGAACGACTCTGGGTTGCAACTCGAAGCATTTTTGAACGGTTAGAGTAACGACCCTACCCTACTCTGGTTATTTTTGAACGCAGCCCAGTGGTGGCCGAGTGGTAACGGCCCCGACTTACGAGTTGTAGGTCGCGGGTTCAAACCCAGTCAGGCGCATTACTTTGTGTAATTTATTTCATCACGACTGCTCTCAAAACGGTGAAGGAAAACATCGTGAGGAAACCGGCATGTCCTAGAACCAAAGATTCGAAGATATGCGACATTCACCAACCCGCACTGGGCCCGCGTGGTGGATTATGGCCCATTCCCTCTCCTAGAGAGGAGGCCTGAGTTCCAGCAGTGGGAACATTATAAGGCTGATTATGCTATTATTATTATGCATGCACACTTGCACAGTGGGAAACGCTGCGGTGATAAATATTGTTGTTGCTAATTAGCATTGCTACGACTTTAGTTGAAGTTTCAAGAACATGCATGAGAATTGTTCTTTAAAGATTCCACTTTTTAAGGTTCCGTACCCAAAGGTAAAACGTAAAACGGGACCCTATTACTAAGACTCCGCCGTCCGACCGTCTGTCTGTCCATCTGTCACCAGGCTGTATCTCATGAACAGTGATAGTTAGACAGTTGAAATTATCACAGATGATGTATTTCTGTTGCCGTTATAACAACAAGTACTAAAAAACAGAATAAAATAAATATTTGAGGGCTCCCATACAACAAACATGATTTATTTTATGGTTTTTGATACGGGTGCTATGGAAAGTACGGATCCCTTCGTGCGTGAGTCCGACCCGCAATTGACCGGCTTTTTTTAGGATTCCATACCTCAAAAGGAAAAAACGGAACCCTTAAAGGATAATTTTGTTGTCCGTCCGTACGTCAGTATGTCTGTCTGCCTGTCTGTCTGTCAAGACCCTTTATTTCGGGAACGCGTGGAAGTATCAAGTTGAAATTAAAACCATATAGTCATGTCTGCGGTTCCTTGATGTTGTGAAAAAATTAAACTTCTAAGTAAACAAAAAAAAAAAGATAGACCGTATCTTTTATGTCGCAAAAAACGTATATTTCGACACTCTAAAGAAAATCAAAATTCATAGGGTAGTTCCCGTTAACCCAGAATCCTGAAATGTGGCATAAGCATAGCAAGAATAAATCTGAAAACAGTAAAGTTCGTCGTTCGTCACAAAAAAATTGCGATTCGGAAAAATCTTCGAAACTCCATTCTGGAATTGAACTGTTTACATAGGTATAGATTTGTACGGAATCCTCAGTGCGCGAGACCGACTCGCACTTGCCCAGTTTTTTTTTTAAATGACATAAACTAGTCGTTGATAGTGAAGCGTACTAGTTTAATAAGCGCCTATTCACTCTAGCCATGAAGACAGCTAAATTATAATCGGACCGGATGACCACTGCTTGAACATAGACGTCTTCGTCTAGAGTGAGCAGGCTGTAATACACTACATGGGCTAATGTGGGTAGGTGGATGTTACATTTGTTAAAACGCAAACTGTCAAATAATAGGAAAAAATAAATATAAATCTCATTCATTTTATAATGAATTAAATTGGTTTGTTACTTTTTACAATTTTACTGTATTCAAATTATTAAGCTGTTTACATTTTTGGACGTATTCAGTTTTATAT
Organism: Mythimna impura; assembly: GCA_905147345.3. NCBI lineage: Eukaryota > Metazoa > Arthropoda > Insecta > Lepidoptera > Noctuidae > Mythimna > Mythimna impura. Next base: position 10,050,586 of record LR990357.1, on the reverse strand, counting down.
ATTTTTATACTGCTATAGGTATTGTTGGGGGTGGACAGCTCAATGAAAGGCTTTATGTTCTTCTATATGTTATTATTTATCTTATAGCACTTTCATTATGTTTTTACATATCAAATATATATGGACGTCCCTTGACGTCTCCCTTTCTTATTCATTTTAACCACAGAGTACTTTGGTAATATACAGGATTTTAACGTCAGTCCTCACTAAACTTTTTTATTACGTAAACCTTAAAAGTCTAACATGCCAGTTTTGCAAGTTAGTAATTAATAGTGAAACCTATACGGTTGCCACAGTATTAAATAAATATATATAGAAAAACTCATATAAAAAGTTTTTCCCGGTATGAACCCCTCATGGATTTTATTTCTATTTTTTTTATTTAGCATACACGAAAACCATGATCAGCGAACCGAAGCGAACCAGCTTAGTTCACAATCTCAACAGGTAAGAGAAAACCGTAATAATATATCACATACACAACCGGATGCTAATAGCAACCACCATTAATGCATTATCACTTCCGGTGCGCTGGAGTTTCACGTAATTTGCTTCGCCCGCACATTTAATTTTGCAAACTAAAGTTTGTCGAGTGAAAATAGCCCAACACAATATGGCCGTTACTGAGTTTGTTCCACTTTAATGTTTTTGGAAGGACAGAAAATGAGGATCGGACGGTTTGTTTACTGAAGGATGACTAGATAGTGAATGTTTGAGAATAAAATTATATCCAACACGTTGTAAGCTCAGTTTTAAACTCGTTTACTTCCCTTCTAGCTACTTTTGCTATCTACAAAATAAGACAATTATTTGAAACGATTAAAATCATTTTGAAATGAACTGATCATAGCTCGAGTATCAATTTAATTCAAATAATTGTATATCACATAGGCCTACATGACCACTTATAAAACGTCAGAAGCTAGTGCACGGTCCCAAGTGGTCGTTTCTTATGGAGAAGAGCCGGCAAGAAACTACAAAAAAAACTACCCCACCTCAACTCTTTAAAAAAAATATCGACTTAGGACAGTGTAAACCGGTTAACATTGTACCGAAAAGTATAAAAAAATAAATAATCTATGAATCCGCGAAGCCTGTGTTCTCACATTAACATTTTAAAAAAGGCTGAACAAAAATAAAAATAAACCTAAATAAATCTATATATATAAAAGAAAGTCGTGTTAGTTACACTATTTATAACTCAAGAACGGCTAAACCGATTTGGCTGAAAGTTGGTGGGAAGGTAGCTTAGAACCAGGAGACGGACATAGGATACTTTTTTTTTTTTGAATAGGGTAGAGTAGGGTAGAGTATGATATAGTAGTCAGTTGACGGGAGCGAAGCCGCGGGCAAAAGCTAGTAACTAATAATTAAGTTAAAGGGGCTTTTTTTGAGGTAGGAAATCATCCAATTACTCTGCTACGTCAAGGTGGAGCAACAGGGCGTGTCAGACTTTTACTGACTAAAGCCCACCCGTGTACTTCAATCATCAAATGAAATCAAAGCTCAACACAATGAGCTACGAGGCATCAGTCCGACCGAACACTTCCGAAGTGTAGCGCGACGGAACAATACGAAAACGCGTACTCAATGAAATTGTTCGACTGACACATACCCATAGCTTTGACTAATATATTCTGTAAACTTACAAAATCCGTCAAAAGACTTCGCCTTTGGATCTAGGGTTGGTTTCTCGAAGAACACGAGAAACGTATCTTACAATGAATGTAATTCCCCATTGCTCAACACTCAATCCTCTCGCAGATCTAAAGATAACCCTCAAGTTGGAACTCCTGAAATATTCGTACATTGTCTTTGACAAAATTACATCATACTAAAGTTACTATGTACTTGCTTTGCCTTTGTCTGGATAAACTTTGCTCTGCCCCCTACTATGACGTGTCATTGCTATCACGAATCCGCTGCGACAAAGAGATAGTGCTATTTATTCTGTATAGCTCTGTCTCTTCCTCGCAGCAGAATTAAGATGATATTGACACTTCATAGTAGGAGGGCTGTTTGTACCTTTTCTCTGATCTTATTCGCAAGAAGTCAGTGGATGCGTTTTATAATATAGTTTGGTTGACTTTTCGTATCAAAGTTGTATTTTCGAGTGCGGTACATTGTAGTGTAGCAGACTGTATCGACGAAAACTTGTAAATTGCTTGTGTTGAGCTATGACAGTTGTTACTTGTATAAAGACGTTCTTGATAGTTATTTTTCGATTTAGGTTATCTGTTCTGCATTACTCTGTAATGAATTGATTTTTTTTTTCTATTGCTAAAACGTAAATTAAAAAATTAAGCTTTTGTGATTAAATAACCTCTACACCGAACATGGTCAAATCGGAAAGTTCCTGCACCGGATTCGTGCGGAAGTAACGCCCGAGTGCCACCACTGTGTATACCGCCCGGAGGACACGGTGGAGCACACGGTAGAGGTGTACCCCGCTTGGGCAGAGCACCGCTTTGTCCTCGTGGGGGAGATTGGCGGCAACGATCTCTCGCGCCGTGCCTTGGTATAGGTCATGGTCCAAACCAAGGAGGAGTAGCAGGCGGTTGCCTCCTTCTGCGAAGCAGTAATGTTAGCAAAGGAGGAGGCCGCACGTGCACGCGAGAGGGCGCGGCCCTCACGGCCCAGCCGACCCGGGATCCCGATCATCGTAGGCGCAGGCTTGCGGACGGCGAGGAATGGGTAGCTCGCCGTCCGATCGTCCGGTAACCGTCCGGACCGAGCTCAAGTCGTCGACTGCACGTACTGTTCCACGCGCGCCTCAAGGAGATGTCAGCCAACCGTAGGGTCAGAGTCGAAGCCTTCTGGGGCCAAGGGTCTGCTTCTGAAAGGAAGACTCGCCCTGGTATGAAAGGCAACGAAGGAACAGGAGTAGGTTTTTAGTCAGTAAAAGTCTGATACACCCTTTCGCTCCGCCCAAGAGTGGGAGATGTCATTGGGCGATTTTCCCACCGAAAAAAAAAACAATTTAATAATTTTGGATCAAAAAATCTATGTCATAGAAAACAAATTTTATATTCCATTTCCACCAATATTTTCTATGGCCACCAATATTTTCTATATTAATTAACAAAGCCATAGAAAATATTAGTGACCAATAGTCATTTAAAAATCAACTTAAAATACACGTTCCATTCTATTCTAAGCTCAAATCTTCAACTTAGCGATGCAACCAATCAACCAATAAATATAATTAATTCACAGTCCTTCCGAAGCGCTTGATTTTGATGGAGTACAGTGTTCTATGATTTATAAGTTACTGAAGCTCGATGAATTGTTAATTGCTAGTAGATGCGAAACTTTAAGGGCACAGCTTTAGTTGGAGTTATCTGTGTTTCGAGAAGATAAGAATTAAACTAGATTCAAGATTGAATTACGGTAGGTACTGAGCAATCGATATGAAATATACACAATGATATCTATTAATAGTGGGCAGGGGACATTGCTCGCAGGACAGATAGTCGATGGGGCAAAAGATTCTGGAGTGGAGTCCACGTACCGGAAGACGCAGCGTTGAAAGGCCTCAAGGTAGACCAATGAGCTGATGACGATCACTGGAATCTGATAGATGCGAAACGCACAGGACCGTATCGGTGACTAGTGTCGATATGGCGACACTTGGAGGAGGCCTATGTCCAAAAGTCTTTCTGTTGAAATGATGATAATGATGATGATGTGTGAAATATTTAGAAAAACAAAACTATAAAACTACTAAAATTCAGGATTAACTGTACATTTTTCCTTAGTACATTATTATTACCTACATAAAATTCATAAGAAATTAAAGAAATCTTTTTTAAATAAAATTATGAAAGCAAAAATGCTACATTATGCGATGCATCGGTCATTCGTACTTTGAATGTACAAAAGAACAAAATTTTGTAATGGCGCCCTTAAGCAATGTCGGAGATTTTAGAGGGATCGAAAGTAAGACAGTATGCATGTACAGACTGTAACGGACGTTCACAGAAACCACGTCGTCGGCCGCAAGCTCATGCCTACGGTGGCTGGAAGTCGGGACCCGAAGGTCCCTGCTTCTTCCCCTCCACTCCGGACCATGGCCTAAATCAGAGACCGACGCGAGAGGTCGACGCCTGCTAATCACCCCCACGAGAACACGTGCTCCGCCCAAGCGGGGTACAACTGCAACGTATGCGCCACCGTGTCCGGGCGGGCCGCGCAATGGTGACACCTGGGTGTTTCTTCCGCGTAAATCAGATGCAGGAACCTTCCGAACTTGCCATGTCAGGATGAGGATTAGCGTAAAGGTGAAAACATCGTGACGGCTCTTCAGCCACTGTCTAAGGAGACTTACCGCCATGATTACAGCGTTCTCAGAAACCATTTTACTGTAAGAAAAATATAGTTTGGACAAAGATATATACATACAACATAGAAGGATCATAACATCAGGTTGGTCGCTGGGCAGTCCTTCCATGGGTCGGTCACTGGGCATCCACACGAAAACCGACCTTGTCGCTCAAATAACAATTCGCGAACTAAGTACAGGGTGGACCAAAAGTTTTTTTACTTTTCAAACAAGGATTAAAAAAACTAGGCAAGTGAAAGTCGGACTCGCGAACTGAGGGTTCCGTACAAACTACAATTCCAGAATGGAGTCTCGAAGATTTTTCCGAATTGCAAAAATGTATTTTTTTTTTGTGACGTAGTAGGTAAGAACAAATTTACTGTTTTCAGATTTATTCCTATACCTGTGCTATAAGACTTTGCTTTATGCCAAATTTTACGATTCTAGGTCAACGGGAAGTACCCTAGGAATTTTGATTCCTTAGAGAGTATCGAAATATAAGTTTTTTTGCGACATAAACGTCCGAATCATTTTTAATCGTCAACTTAGAAGTTTGTTTTTATTACAACTTCAAGGGACCGCAGTTCAACTCAATACCTCCACGCGTTCCGAAGATAAAGTGTCTTGACAGACAGACAGAAAGACAGACCGACAGACGGACAACAAAGTAATCCTTTATTGGTTCCGTTTTTTCCTTTTGAGGTACGGAACCCTAAAAAACTAGATAAATTAGATAAAAACTGATCAAATAGGTTTTTTTTTTTAATTACGACATCCATATGTGACCCATGGTTATTTTGACACTTCTGTAACCTGGAGCAGAAATTTTCAATGACGGCTTTTCAGGTGTTTTGCATCCACCTAAATGGACGAACCACCTAAACGTAAATAGACAAAATTGCAGATATTGGACTGACACTACTCCTAAATTGAAGCATCAATCCCTGCATTCACCCAAGGTTACTGTATGGGCAGTTTTGCCAGCAAGAGGCAATATTGGTCCATATTTTTATGAAGATCAAAGAGGACATGCTGTTACAGTGAATACAGAGCGGTATATTACCATGCTACATAAGTTTTTCACTCCAGCGCTTCAGAATTTCAATGGTTTTAATAAACAATTGTGGTTACAGCAAGATGAGGCAACATGTCACATGTCCAATGACTCAATGAAAGTTCGCACAATTTTTGGCCAAAAAGTGATATCCAAAAGAGGTGACGTTAACTGGCCACCTCGTAGCCCAGATTTATCCCCAATGGATCTTTTTCTTTGGGGATACCTTAGAAGTTAAGTTTTTAACAGCAACCCAGTGTCTCTTAAGACATTAAAACGAACGTATTCGTGAGAAAGTACAGAACATTTCACAAAACACCAGTAATTAATACCGTCATTGAAAATTTCCGCTCCAAGTTACAGCAGTGTTAAAATAACCATGGGTCACCATATGGATGACGTAATTTATATATATTTACATATTTTCTAGTGAAATTACAGAGGTGCCGCACTGACAAAACTTTTATAGATACAATTTTATTTTTACAAAAAAAAAACTGAATATAAAAAAATATTTCGACCCATCAAAATATAAAAACTGAACAGATGAAAAAGGTATACGTAAAAATTGTTACAGACTTTTTATTGGCTTTAGTGGTTTTCATGTGCATATGTTTGCTATGACCAGCTATAACTTTTTTTGTAAAAAACAAGGTACTTTTTATATTTCCGAGGCGTAAAAATATACACAGACAAACATAATGACGTCAGAACAAAGGAATCGGAGGCGTGGCCGACTCGAGGCGATCGACGAAAAGAAAATCGAAACGAAACGGTTGTAACTTGGCTAGGTGGGGCAGATACAATTGCGGTGAGGGACGTTGTTTTATATTAATCGTTTCGGCCAAGCGGTTAGTGTTACATTTCGCTAACGTATCTTACTAGTAGGAGGGGGGCGGGGGGGGGTCTTATTCCAATGTTTTCTACTGTTTTTTTTTTTAATTTTACTGTATGTGTGAGGTACGAATAAACGTTTTTCTTTCTTTCTTTTTTAGGATAAAAAAAATTCCTATGACTTAGATTAAAACTAGGTTATAGTCTACCCGTATGCGAAATATCAAGAAAACCCCTTCAGTAGTTCATGCGTAAAAATGTATCAAATAGACATTTATAATCATACTAGCTGTTGCCCGCGACTTCGTCTACGTTAAGTTGGTAAAACTGTACAATCATTCTGTGCTTGCAATTCATTCTGAAAGCATCGTAATTATTTATTGTACTTTCACATAAAACTGTTAAAGGTAAAAACGCAAATTACCTTCAGGATACATGTTATGTACTCGTCCAGATCCAGATGTATGAACGTCAATGAATAGAAAGAGTATGTAAGGGTCGTAGCAGTTGGCATTTCTGCCTACCCCAAGGGAAAAGGCACTAGTTTATGTATGTTTCTGGTTTATGTTCCGGTAAAACAACATTGTCACAGTGAGCACGTCACAATCGCAGCGGTAATGCCTGTCTTTGAGGAGTGGCTACAGAGGCGTCACGGCATCCTCTCTTTGTGCAGGACTCACCGGATGTGGATGTTTCGGGAGGTATCTGTATCGAATTCAGCGAAAAGAAACACTCGAGTCTCACCATTGTGCGGATCGCCCGGAGAATACGATGGAAATTACGGTGGAAGTCAGTCCCGCTTGGTAGGAGCGCCGGCGCCGCCGTGTCCTCATGGAGGCGATTAGTGGAAAAAATGCCAACCAGTAGCCTTCTTCAGTGAAGCACTACGATCGAAGAAGGTGGCTGAAACTATGAAGGATGATGAGGGAAGTGATGCTCCAGGTGTTGAAAGCCGCAGGGAGATTGCGGTGGAGCCGTCCGGTCATCTGGTCAAAGCAATCCTGAATCGACGGCGCGTAGTAATCTACGCGCGACTCATAATGATGTCAGCAGATGGATAGGGCCCTCTAGGGCCAATGTCTGCTAAGGCTGCGAGATTGTTCGAAAGAGTTACCTCCTGTAAAATTTTCGCCTCAATAATGTTTCACTGAAGAGTTTAAGCCGTCAGACAGCTTTGGTAGAGGTAAACGAAGGAACATAATCGCGACACCGACCTTCAGCTGGATAACGTTTGCACTGATGGTGTAAAGCCAAAAAGCCAGTAAATCAAAAAATTACCATCATCATCAACTATCTTCCTCCACAACAGTACTTATGAAGAATTTGCGAGAGCATGCTTGAATTGATTGTTGCAGCTTGATCATTTGGGGCGTAAAAATTACTTGTTCATTTACCTAGGATTTTTTGGTGTGTATTTGAGTGACGTCCTCGTATATCAGACAAATGTTATTCCATAGTGGGAACTACCCTATGAAGAGTCTCCAACTTTTGAATGAATTTCGGTGAAATCTTGAACGCGTGTATCCCTGTCCAATCGAACTCGCATATTGATGGCCAAACCGAGAGGTCACTGACGCCGATTGCCTCTATGAAGACACGGCGGTTCACCCAAGCAGGATAGACCTCCAATCAGAGTACTTCCAACCGAATCCGGAACAGAAACCGCATGAAACACCCTCAACAGTCCTGAGCTTGTGTATCCATAAAACAATTAAATTCTGGTAAACAAATGTAGCAGCCGATTAGTGTTATCCCTGAGAATGGCCTCCCTCAGAGGGTGGTTCCAGTGTTGGTCACGACTCACTGCAAGGAGGTAACGTACGGATGTCGACGTAAGGCTCCAAGGAATCTGAGATACATCATACGTTGTCGAACTGTGATCAGGAACGCAAACCTTTCGACCCAGTTTTATATGAAGCAGTGACTGCTAATAATAAAACACACCATTATTAGGCCGCAAGGTGCCATCATCCCGGAGGACACAGTGGAGCACACAGAGGTGTGTGTTGTCCTCGTGGAGGCAATCGGCGTCAGTCACCTCTCGCGCCGGGCCTTGTGACTTTGGGCTATGGTCCAGAGCGAGGAGGAATGGCAGGCGGTCGCCTCCTTCTGCAAAGCCGTAATGCTAGTGAAGGAGGAGGCCGCACGCGTGAGGGAACGAACGTCCTCACGCCGAGCCGAGATTCTGACCCCGACGACCAGCCACGGTAGACGCGGGCTCGCGGACATCCAGCAATCGGTCGTCCACAGCCGTCCGGCCGTCCGGTAATTGATCGGACCGAGCCCAGTCGTCAACAGCGCGTAGTGATCCACGCGCTCCTCAAAGAGATGTCGCAAAGGGCAACTGAAGGACACAGGTGTGGTTTTAGTCAGTAAAAGTTTGACACGCCTTCCCGCTCCAACCAGAGTGGGAGAAGTCATTGGATGACTTCCACCCTTAAAAAAAGAAAAATAAAGGTGCCATCATTATCATTATCATTTCAGCCGAAAGACGTCCACTGTTGGACATAGGCCTCCCCAAGTGTCACCATAATTACCGGTCCTGTGCGTCTCGCATCCATCGGATTCCCGCGACCCTCACCAGGTCATCGGTCCACCTGGGGGCCTTCCAACGCAAGGTGCCATGCTACCCCTTCCGAAAATTTGGCCATGTTATTTTAAAGTCAATAATTAAATACATATAAGTATTTACTTTTATCGCCTTTGGTTGGTATCCCTTGAATAATCACGGCCAATTAGTTTGTTACAACCACGGGGAAAAAAAGCATTAGGATTAAAAATGTCTCCGTCTAACTCCAATTTAATCATAACGGTTTTCGTCCAATTTTAAACAATAAAACTGTCTGCAAACTTGGGCGATGGTCATTCTTCCGCCACTCAGAAAATTACGTAAAATACACAATGCCATCTATCAAATATGACGTTCAACTATCATTGTCATCATTATTTCTACTTTCAGACTTTAGATGGCGTTGCGAGTATCTGAATTGCGTGTGGTGCCATATTTACATTTTAGTACGTGATTTTACTCGCCGCTTTGATTTTATTATGTGTTTTGATTAGTTTTTACAAAATATTTAGAAGATATCGAATAGAAAAGTCAATTTTATTTTGAAAAAATGGTAAAAGTTATTTTATTACAAATAAGAAGATAAAATAATGACAAAATTTTTAACTGTAGCTGGGGATCGAACGTGGCAAATGTCGTTCATGACATTTTGGATTATTGCTCACCCCCCATAGCAAATAGCGTGATAATATGTAGCCTAACAGTTGACCCGGCCTATAAGGATTATGTATGCAAAATTTGAACAGGATTGGTTCAGTAGTTTTTTCGCCAACTAATACCAACGCTCCACCATTTTACTGTTTTATTATATGTATAGATTATGAATATCTGAAATTGTTATTAGGCTTTTTTTGCGGTGGTGCAAGAGAGCGTGTGAGGCTTACTGACTTAAACCACACATGTGTCCTTCAGTATCAGCCTTTAGCGTTCTAGGACCACGGTTTCCCTAACAGAAATTCCCTGTGACCCTAGCTGGAATTGTCCATACTGAGCCCCTACTTTTGCTGACATCTCTTTGAGGCGCGCGAGTCTAGGAACACTACGCACCAAGTTGGTATTAGGCTAAACTAGGGGCGCCGACTCCGTGGGTGCTCGGGGGCTCGAGCACCCATGAGAAATAAACAGTGGGTGCCGAGCATCCCTGAGAATTGACATCAAGAAGCATATCAGTAATCGCCTTTTAGGTAACGTATAAATTATAACATTTCTTGATAATAAAAACTAGGTTCATTTTGTATTTTTATCAAACATAATTAGTAATTAAGTACGCAGTATGTAAGTAGGACATTTATTTATTTGTCGGTCGATCAGCGTGCATTTCTCTTCTCACATTTCGCCACTTTTTCAAGTCATCAAATGAGCATGAGTACCCATGATGTTTTCTAAAAGCCGGCGCTCCTGGGCTAAACTCATCTTCTATTAATAAAAACAATCAAACTCCTATACATAAAAACAAAATAAGTACATACAGTCTAAAATAACTTCCTCCTTTTTCAGCCGGTTAAAACAGCCATTTTTGCCTTCAAATGCAAACATAATTTGCTCACTTTGTGTTTAAAGCCCCCGAATCAAGTAAAAGTGACTCATTCTAGAGACCGTATCTCCCGAAGGTATTAAATATGAATGAATCTTCTTTAGGTCAGGTCAACGACTCGAAACAGCTGTTACATACCACTTTTGGCAGCACCGTTCACTTAAATCTCTACTTTAAGATTTTAAGTCTAAAGTTGAAAATTCGGTGTAGGTTTTTCCCAGGTAATGGCTTAGTTCAAATCCGTTTTCTTACTGGGATCGCTAAGGTTTATTGTTTTAGGAGATTGCGTGCGTGTGCAATATCTTATAGAATGCATTTTTAATTTTTATGAGGGGTTTATTCTTCTACTAACAAAGAAATTGAGGAAAAAGGCTTTAGGAAATGAAGGAATCGTTGATTAAGTTAGGAAGGTAAAGGTAGGGAATACAGATATTTAATTCAAACTCAAGTGTGACATCACTTCAATGTTCGCCACTTCGTAAATATTTTTAAATTAAAAGCAAAAAAAAAAGTTTAAGAAATATGATAGCAATTAAAATGTTACAAAACATTAAAAAAATATTACCTATGTTATGAAAATTAAATTTCATACCAGGATTTAACACTTACAAAAAAGGATTCTTTAATTAATTATAATAATTACAGATTTGTAATTATTAAGTGTACTGTAATTATTATAATTAATTAAAGAATCCTTTTTTGTAAGTGTTAAATCCTGGTATGAAATTTAATTTTCATAACATAGGTAATATTTTTTTAATGTTTTGTAACATTTTAATTGCTATCATATTTCTTAAACTTTTTTTTTTGCTTTTAATTTAAAAATATTTACGAAGTGGCGAACATTGAAGTGATGTCACACTTGAGTTTGAATTAAATATCTGTATTCCCTACCTTTACCTTCCTAACTTAATCAACGATTCCTTCATTTCCTAAAGCCTTTTTCCTCAATTTCTTTGTTAGTAGAAGAATAAACCCCTCATAAAAATTAAAAATGCATTCTATAAGATATTGCACACGCACGCAATCTCCTAAAACAATAAACCTTAGCGATCCCAGTAAGAAAACGGATTTGAACTAAGCCATTACCTGGGAAAAACCTACACCGAATTTTCAACTTTAGACTTAAAATCTTAAAGTAGAGATTTAAGTGAACGGTGCTGCCGAAAGTGGTATGTAACAGCTGTTTCGAGTCGTTGACCTGACCTAAAGAAGATTCATTCATATTTAATACCTTCGGGAGATACGGTCTCTAGAATGAGTCACTTTTACTTGATTCGGGGGCTTTAAACACAAAGTGAGCAAATTATGTTTGCATTTGAAGGCAAAACTGGCTGTTTTAACCGGCTGAAAAAGCAGGAAGTTATTTTAGACTGTATGTACTTATTTTGTTTTTATGTATAGGAGTTTGATTGTTTTTATTAATAGAAGATGAGTTTAGCCCAGGGGCGCCAGCTTTTAGAAAACCTCATGGGTGCTCATACTCATTTGATGACTTGAAAAAGTGGCGAAATGTGAGAAGAGAAATGCACACTGACCGACAAATAAATAAATGTCCTACTTACATACTGAGTACTTAACTAATTATGTTTGATAAAAATATAAAATGAAACTAGTCTTTATTATCAAGAAATATTATAATTACCTACGTTACCTAAAAGGCGATTACTGATATGTTTCTTGATGTCAATTCTCAGGGTGCTCGGCACCCACTGTTTATTTCTCATCGGTGCTCGGGGGCTCGAGCGGAGTCGGCGCCCCTGGTTTAGCCTAATACCAACTTGGTGCGTAGTGTTCCTAGACTCGCGCGCCTCAAAGAGATGTCAGCAAAAGTATGGACAATTCCAGCTAGGGTCACAGGGAATTTCTGTTAGGGAAACCGTGGTCCTAGAACGCTAAAGGCTACTGAAGGACACATGTGTGGTTTAAGTCAGTAAGCCTCACACGCCCTCTTGCACCACCGCAAAAAAAGCCTAATAACAATTTCAGATATTCATAATATGATTAAAAATGTCTATTTGATACATTTTTACGCATGAACTACTGAAGGGGTTTACTTGATATTTCGCATACGGGTAGACTATAACCTAGTTTTAATCTAATTCATAGGATTTTTTTTATCCTACTAGTAAGATACGTTAGCGAAATGTAACACTAACCGCTTGGCCGAAACGATTAATATAAAACAACGTCCCTCACCGCAATTGTATCTGCCCCACCTAGCCAAGTTACAACCGTTTCGTTTCGATTTTCTTTTCGTCGATCGCCTCGAGTCGGCCACGCCTCCGATTCCTTTGTTCTGACGTCATTATGTTTGTCTGTGTATATTTTTACGCCTCGGAAATATAAAAAGTACCTTGTTTTTTACAAAAAAAGTTATAGCTGGTCATATCAAACATATGCACATGAAAACCACTAAAGCCAATAAAAAGTCTGTAACAATTTTTACGTATACCTTTTTCATCTCTTCAGTTTTTATATTTTGATGGGTCGAAATATTTTTTTATATTCAGTTTTTTTTTGTAAAAATAAAATTGTATCTATAAAAGTTTTGTCAGTGTGGCACCTCTGTAATTTCACTAGAAAATATCATCCTACCAACGCCAATACGTATTTATTATGACTATCAAGATATTGCTTTTAATTGTTTTTATAAAAATTATGAAGAAAAAAGAAAAGGACCTACTGCAGATTGATGCTAATTATAGTTAGATAACCATTTTTTTCTTTTATTTCAGTTAAATTATGTGGCAATTTTTGTACACAATGTACCTATTAACATTATCATCTGAAGTACAAATGCCATCAAAAATCCGCAAACCCATCCATAAAATGGAATTAAGCTCGGAACTAATAAACGGTGCGATGGACTCAACTTTTATCTTTTCAAAAAGAAAACAAGTAGCGTCATCGTTGTGTGAAATTATCAAATATCTTTTGCTGCTCTGGATGGAGCGCGAGGGTGTTTTGGACTTTTACTGATCTGTGTTCCGTCAGTTGCCTTTCGCCACGGTTACTCTTTCGATCATTTTCACCGCAATTGAGCAATTGACTGCTGCGCTACATGGTGAAGTTGCAGGCTCAATTAAAAAAAAATATACATTTTTTTACAAAATATACAAAGAAAATTATAAAATTTTTCACAAATTAAATTATACATTTTTTATAAGCCTACAAAAAGTTGTTTCGGGTTTAGGTATCTTGTAAAGTATAAGTTTACATAATTATTTGTGGACGCATCCACATCACCGTAGTAGCGGCAGGTAAAGTTAAAAAGAAAAAAAATGTATACCAAATGTCTGAACAACTGGATAGCCTCGCCTACCAGTCCTCCAGTCGCCTGAAGGAAATCAAGGAACACAGATAGTCGAAAGGATGAAAGGTTGTCACGATTCTTAGCAGTTTTTTTTTTTTTTTTTTTTTTTTTCGGTGGGAAAATCATCTTATGACATCCCCCGCCCTTGGGCGGGGCGGGAGATAGTGTCAGACTTTTACTGACTAAAAACCCACTCCTGTTCCTTCATTGCCTTTCGTACCAGGGCCGAGTCTTCCTTTCAGAATCAGACCCTTGGCCCCAGTAGGCTTCGACCCTGCTAGGCCCCTACAGTTGCTGACATCTCCTTGAGGCACGCGTGGAACAGCACGCGCCGTCGACGACTTGGGCTCGGTCCGGACGGTTACCGGACGGTCGGAAGGCGAGCCACCCATTGCTCGCCGTCCGCAAGCCCGCGCCTACGATGGCCGGAAATCGGGATCGGAATCCCGGCGGCGATTGGGGCGTGAGGACCGTTGCCTCACGCGATCGGCCGCCTCCTTTGCTAGCATTACTGCTTCGCAGAAGGAGGCGACCGCCTGCCACTCCTCCTCGCTCCGGACCATGGCCTGTACCAAGGCCCGGCGCGAAAGATCGCCGCCACCGATAGCCCCCACGAGGACACGGCGACGATTCTTAGCAGTAAGAGAATAATTAAGATTGCTTATTATGTTTTAGAAGAGTGATATTTTAGGTTCTAACGATGAAGATTGCCTTGTTCGTTAAGGTCGCCTCTTGTGCACTAGTTTTAATTATACCTTCACGTGTCCTTTTTAGGGTTCCATAGCTAAAAAGGAGAAAACGGAACCCTTTTAGAATCACTTTGTTGTCCGTCTGTTGGTTTGTCTGTCAAGAGCCTTTATCTCAGGAACGCGTGGAGGTATCGAGTTGAAATTAAAACCATACACTAAAGTCTTCAATTTTCAATTTTTTCAAAAATTCAATTTTATTAGTTAGCAAAAAAAAGATACGGTTGTTTATGTCGCAAAAAACGTAGGTATATTTTGACACTTTCAAGGGAATCAAATGTCATCGGGTAATTTCCGTTGACCCAGAATCCTGAAATTTGGCACAAAGCAAGGTTATATAGCGTAGGTATAGGAATAAATCTGAAAATAGTAAATTTTTATATTTATGGAAATAACCATAAAATCATCATCATCATCTCCCTAGCCCTTTCCCAACTATCTTGGGGTCGGTTTCCAGTCTAACCTTGGATCTAGACTTATACACTTTTTGGCACCTGACTACCTGGAACGACTGTCAAAAATCTACTAGTGATAACTGGGACCAGGCACGGTGTGTTAATAATACCTTAGATAAACTTAGAAAAAACTATACATGAATTGGTAAAAATCACCTTGGTACTTGCCCGGTTTCGAACCAACAACCTCATGGTTGAGAGGTGAAGAGTGCCTTGATTACCATAAAATATTATTATATTTAAGTTGAACTGACCCACTGCTGGACACAGGTCTCCCTCCATTCTTTCCATTGTTTGCGGCTCTGGGCCACTTCTCACAAATGCCATCAATGTCGTCCCGCCATCACCTTCGCAGTATGCTGCGACCTAAAACAAAAAATAATGAATTGGCGAATGATGGTGAAACGAAGGGCACACTAATCACGCCGGTCATATTTCCAAGAATTCACACAACCTTATCAAAATCAGCCATTGCTAACCAAATGGTCTATTTAACAGCACTTGGCTATTGACAAGTATTTCATAAATATTTTAGCAGCGTTACACTAAATACTATAATTTATTACCACGTTACTACTGGTACCAAATCTAATCTGAATGTTCGAACGTGGGCTGGACATAAAACCTTAATTATACTTCATCTGTTTAGGTACTTAACTAAACGTAAACAACCTTGATATGTCTTTTTATTTTAAATAAATCGTATAAAAGACACAGAAAGATTATTTAAATTTAATTAATTACCTAACATCGTTTTAAGAAAATCCCTAATTGTAAACATTTTTAGATAAAATTTTTAGACATTTTTTTAGATAAAAGACATGTTAAGATTGTTTACATTTGGCTACCTAGCTAAACAAATAGAGTATAGTTATAATATGTTGAGAGACTAGTTTTTATACGTGACTTGGCTTGAGTTGGTATTAATTTGACTACGAAGGATCCTATAACATTATCCGTTTTTTTTTCAAGTTGATGTCGAACTTTCTAAATAATTTGGGCCTAGCAAGCGGCCACGCATATCTACAGGAGAAACAATGTTACCGACATAGCCCGAACAATCGCCAAACTAAAGTGGCAGTGTGCAGGGCATATTGCGTGCAACAGATGGTCGATGGGGACGAAAGGTTCTGGACTAGCGACCACTAACCGAAAGACGTAGCGTTGGAAGGTGTCCCAAAGGTAGACCGATGACTAGCTACCCTAGCCAAGTTACAACCATTTCGTATCTATTCTCTTTCGTCGAACGCCTCGAGTCGGCCACACTTCCGATTCTTTTGCTCAGAGTCACGAGGTCAGAACCAAGGAATAGGAGGCGTGGCCGACTCGAGGCGATTGACGAAAGAGAACAGAAACGAAACGGTTGTAACTTAGCTAGGGGGGCAGGTGAGGGTCGGTCGTTATGGTGACATTTGTGGGAGGCCTACCGTAGGCCTCCCACAAATGTCTGTAATACTGTTGTACGTAACGTACAACAGTAAACGTATTTCAGCTAAAATGATAACAATGACCAATGAAAATGATAACAATGGCCTCATCAGAAGACATAAAGTCACCCAAACGGCAATGGAAAGGGCTATGCTCGGAGTTTCCTTGCGTGATCGAATCAGGAATGAGGATATCCGCAGGAGAACCAAGGTTACCGACATAGCACGAAGCATCGCCAAACTAAAGTGGCAATGGGCAGGGCACATTACTCGCAGAACAGGTGGCCGTTGGGGCCGAAAGGTTCTGGAATGGCGACCACGTACCGGAAGACGTAGCGTTGGAAGGCCTCCTACAAGGTGGACCGATGACTTGGTAACGGTTGCGGGAGTCCGATGGATGCGAGACGCACAGGACTGTTCATTGTGGCGACACTTGGGGGAGGCCTATGTCCAGCAGTGGACGTCTTTCGGCTGAAATGATGATGATGAATGATGATAACAATGATGATGATGACGATGAAATGGCCACGTAATCATAAAAATCAAAATCTTGAATTTGGATTTTAATTTTTACAGCACAAATTGCTTCATAACCCCACAGTAGGTAAAAAATGGTCGTAGAATATAGTACACATTCAATGAAAAACAATTTAATATTAAACCAGTATTTCTCTTGTAAAATATTTTAACAAGAAATAATGTACCTATTTGTAGACCACTTGACATAGATAATATAAGGAAAATAATTATTACTGGTAAAACCAGATAAAAAGTTATTAAGACCTTAGTAACTAGTTCTATATACAATTATTAATGAATAAAACAGGTAAGGTGGAGTATTAAATAACATGTTTTGTATGATAGATCCATAAAGAACAAGTATTTATTTATTCATTTTATTTACACACACAATAAAATATACAGGATATCTCAGATATCGACAGATAATTATAATGAATTGAATACATGATTCTGAATCCCCAGTGGTGGAATTTTTGTCAGCGTTTTGCAATTTTTTTTATATATACATTCTGTCAGAAAAGTATCGGGAATGGATGATTTGTTTATGGTTCCAAATTCAATTTTTTTTTTTTTTTTGTTGTTGGTAGATTGGCACAACTGTTTTCCATTTTGGCGCGGAGTTTGAATTGCATCTGTTATTTATATTAAATACAGTGCTGTTTTTAGTTATATCATATATATTGTGTATTGCGAATTTCATAATGGACAAAAACATCGAACAAAGAGTTTGTCTTAAATTTTGCATCGCCAATGGAATTTCGTGTTCGGAGTCACTGAAAATATTACAGAAGGCTTACGGTGAATCGACTTTATCAAAAACACGTGCTTATGAGTGGTACAAAGCATTCAAAAGCGGTCGAGATGTGATGGAAGATTTGCCTTGCTCTGGTAGGCCATCAACGTCTTCAACTGAAGTTAACATCGCAAAAGTGAAGGAAATAGTGACTGAAAATCCTCATTCAACTTTAAGAGAGATAGCCACCGAACTTTCTGTATCTCACAAGGCGATCCGTACCATTTTAACTAAGCATTTGGGTATGAAACATGCTACCGCTCGGCTAGTCCCAAAAGACCTGAATATTCTCCAAAAATTCAATCGCAATGTCGCTGAGGACATGCTAGAATGAGTCAATTCCGACCCAACATTCATGAAACGTATTGTTCCTGGTGACGAGATGTGGGTTTACGAGTTTGACATGCAAACTAGTCAACAAGCTTCGGAGTGGCGCCTTCCAACTGAACCGAAACCGAAAAAACCACGCCAAAGTCGAACAAAAGTCAAAGTCATGTTGACTGTTTTCTTTGATTATCGCGGTGTTGTGCACTCGGAATTCTTGCCGGAAGGTCAAACGGTAAATAAAGAATATTATTTGAGTGTTATGCGGCATTTAAGAGAGCAAATTCGACGAAAAAGGCCAGATTTGTGGAAAGAAAATTCTTGGATTTTGCACCACGATAATGCGCCTTCGCACAAGGCTATCATTGTGAACGAATTTTTATTTATTTATTTATTATTTATTAATTCTTTATGCACACAAAAGTACAGAGGCGGACTTAATGCCTTAAGGCATTCTCTACCAGTCAACCTTTGGGAGATGCAGAGACAACTGGTGGTAGGTGCAATATTAAGCATTAGGTACATATTGTTATTAATACATTCTATTTTATACAAATATATACTTACTTAAATACTATAAATACAATATACATAATATATATATATATATGTACTCAAACTACAAAGAAGGTAAAAAGAGAATACACGAATCTAGTAAAACAATTAGTGCAGACAAATAATAAGAAACCCAATAAGCGCTATGACGATACTGCTGCCAACTTCTTACGGATGTGCTCGCGAACCTTCACTTTGAAGGTCAATCGGTTGGTTGCCATCCTGATTTCCTGGGGGAGTGCATTCCAAAGAGAAATAGCTTGAACATGAAAAGAATAGTGAATGAAGTCAGTACGGTGAGTGGGACAATGAAGTAGACGGTTATGAGATGACCGTAGATTTTTGTTGTGATTGGCGCAAATGTATTGGAAGTGAGAGGCTAGATAACTAGGAGAATTGGGCGAAACTAAAAATGAGAACAAGGTAGTAAGCGCTCTTTGCTCTCTGCGCTGGCGTATGGGCAACCAGTTTAGGAGCGACCTATAAGAAGAGACATGATCATATTTGCGCAGATTGAAAACAAATCGAATGCAGTTATTTAGAAGACGGTCAAGTTTGTTGAGGAGATCTGCATTCAGGTCATAGTAACACACGTCGCCATAATCGATGATTGGGAAAATTAGGGTCTGAACAAGCATTGTCTTCGTATTCGACGGTAATAAATTTTTGACCAAACACTCAACAAATACCATCGAGCAACCACCATATTCACCAGATATGGCTCCAGCCGACTTCTTTCTTTTTCCTAAACTCAAATTACCACTTTGTGGCATCCGTTTTCAATCGGTAGAAGACATAAAGGACAATTCGCGGCGAGAACTGAACTCAATTCCGGAAACAGCATTTAAAAAATGCTTTGATGATTGGATTATTCGTTGGCGTGTAAGTATATCGTTTCTGAAGGAGCATACTTTGAAGGTGATAAAATAAAGGTCAATGGGCATTTTGTTCGGAGATTTGACCCACGGCGTACACAAACGAAATAGAGCAAGGTATATAGATAAATGTATCTGCAACTCAGTGGTATGGGTCGCATTCTTGTGGGCAATGGGAGAATTGAAAAAAAAAAAAAATTATTAAGGTATTTTTAAAGCTTTTTGTAATGAATTAACTCAAAACTACTGGACCGATTTCAAAAATACTTTTACCAGTCGAAAGCTAGTCATCCCTAAGTGGCATCGGATATTTTCCTATGGGGAAATTTCCACGGGTAAGAAAGTAGAATGTGCTAATTTTATCAAAAGCCACTACTACTATTTAAGGGACATAAAAATAAAATCCAGTTCAACTTAAATAATATTTTTATTCAGCTTGATCAAAATCTATTGTAATTTCAACTAAAAAGGCTGCAGGTGCATCTATTACATCTTGATGCCTCGCCCATGATAAAAGTAAACTACGCTTACAACATGCGCACAGCTTCCAACAGTGCGGCGGCCGTGTATACACGAGCATATACTACTGTACAGTACGATACTGTTCAATGCCATTTCTTCCAATTCGTGTGGGATCTACTAAAATATAGGTATAATATTGTTTGCTACGGACGTGTCGCGACTGAATTCGGCCTCTTATTAGTATTTTGTTTTCGATAATTTCTTGCTGCCGGTATATTTCGATGTGGTATACTCCGTTCAAACGCATGTGCTCGTGGCAGTATGACCTCGCAATTCTCAAGTGGTACGATCCCAACGGTCGTGTTTCTCGGTATTGTTTGTTTCTTATTTAACACCGACTTCCGAAATTAAAGTTATTTTGATCCTCTTAGTGTTTTTTTTAGTGAAGTCGATTATTTTTTTTTGGAAAAAGTTTTTTATTTCACACTTTTTAGTTGCTTACTTATAAACAGAGTGCCTATTTCTCATGACAATTCCATTTAACCCAAACACTGCTAGGTTACATTGTTTAATTATGAAGTTCCTGTATCTACCTTCTACCTTCCGGCGCCATCATCAGATCAATTCGATAGTATCTTATAGCCAAAGTGCAACTCATGACAATTCTAATAAATCCAAACACGGCTAGGTTACATTGATTAATTACGGAGTTTCAGTGCTTACCTTCCGGCTCCATCATCATCATTAGATCACTTCGATGATACCATTTTCAACGTAACTATTCAGTACCGTTCATTTATTTGTATTGTCATAGTCGCACTATCTTCTTGTGATATCTATGTGAGTATGAAGTTCCGTAGACCATTTCTGGTCTTCTTCATCAATTCCACTTCATCAAATGTTACTTTTTGACTGTAAATGCTTAAGTTCTCGATAAAAATACCAAAATCACTATATGGTTGCCTATAATATTTGAGGAGTTCCTTCGATTCCTCACGGATCCCATCATCAGAACTGGATTTTAAAAAAAGGGGACCAATCTAAAAGCATATCCTACAAGAGGAAAAAAAAATTGCAAATTGGTCCATAAACGACGAAGTTCTGAGGTAACAAACATAAAAAAAAATACAACCGAATTGATAACCTCCTCCTTTTTTTGAAGTCAGTTAACAAAAGTTTATTAAGTTTTTAAATGTTAAATAACTTTTTTCTCCCATTAAATACTTAAAAAAAAATACATATTTTGAATAGTGGGATTGAATTCTTCAATTTAAAACTAATTTGGTCTGTGTACGCGAACTCTCAAAAAGTGGGTCAGAAACGCCCAATGACCTTTGGATGAATCACAAACATGTTGTGTATTATTGATCTTTTCCCGGTACTTTCTTGACAGAGTAGTATATATTTTTTTTAAATCTGTATAAAATCAAAATCCTTATCAAACCCAATGAACATTTTAATTAAAAAGTAATTCACTCATTTTGTTATTAAAAAATACAGCCTCAGATGCACGGGTCAAAAAAGCGAATTAAATACTTTATAAACTTCTTCATCTTCTCGAATCGATGGTTTTCTTTCCCCTCAAAGTTTTTGGTTGCCACGTTTATAGCGGCGTCAGATGCGTTTTTTATGTCCAATGTCATCGGAATTAATTAAAATAACGATTTAGCATAATCAGACTTTTAATGTTCCCACTGCTGGGACTCAAGCCTCCCCTCTAGAAGACGGGATGAGCCGTAATCCACCACGCAGGCCCAGTGCGGGTTGGTGAATGTCACATGTCTTCGAATTTTTGGTTCTAGGAATTGCCGGTTTCCTCACGATGTTTTCCTTCACCGTTTTGAAAGCAGTGATGATGAAATAAATTACACAAAGTAATGCGCCTGGCTGGGTTTTAACCCGCGACCTACAACTCATAAACCGGGGCCATTACCACTCGGCCACCACTACACACCAAATAAATATTTTTTAATTCTAAAATAACGATTTTTTACACTTTAAAAAAAAGTACAGTTTTTTTTATGAAGAAAACGCCGACGAAATAATCCACAACTGGGGCCCAGAGGTATAATAATCAAAGAACAGATGATCAATGGGGCCCAAAGGATCTTTTTTATTATTATTATTATTGATAGGCTCGCGTTTGACCACCATCTATTACGGTGACCTCGTACCGCAGAACGCACTGTTTTAATTCCTCCCTCCGGACAAGGTGGACCAATAACCTGGTGATGGACGTGGGAATCCGATGGATGCGAGACACTCAAGACCGATTGTTGTGGCGATACTTAGAGGAGGCATAATATGACCAGCAGTAGACGTTTTTTCGTTATGATGATGACGATGATGGATCATCAAGCTACATAATATCTATTTTTACTACATGACAAGGAATATTCGTTTATAATTTATTATTAGACCCTAGTTTTTTTTTTCGGTGTGAACATCATCCAATGACATTCCCCGCTCTTGGGCGGAGCGGGAGATAGTGTCAGACTTTTACTAAAAACCCACTCCTGTTCCTTCGTTGCCTTTCATACCAGGGCCGAGTCTTCCTTTCAGAATCAGACCCTTGGCCCCAGTAGGCTTCGACCCTGCTGGGCCCCTACGGTATATTTGTATTTTCAAAATATTTACTCTACTATATATTACACAACTATCACACAACGCCGTCTAGTCCTAAGCTAAGCAGAGCTTGTGTTGTGTTGAGAGTACTAGACAGTTGATAAACTTACTTATATATTTCTAAATACATACATATTATAGATAAATTACACCCAGACTCAGAACAAATGATTCCAGCATCATTGACCTTGCAGGGCCACTAACTACTAGGCCAACAGGCCAGTCAATTCTATTTACAATTTTGCTTTTGACGTTTGACTAAAATTACGATTAGATCAGTCAAAGGCAAAACTAGAATTTACTTTAGGGATTGCCGAAAAACGTTGGTCAAACCTAGTATTAACCAGTCATTCCACGAAAAACTCACATGGAACAGGAGTGGGTTTTTAGTCAGTAAAAGTCTGACACTATCTCCCGCTCCGCCCAAGAGCGGGATTTGTCATAAGACGATTTTCCCAACTATATAAAAAAAAAAAAACATATCGATATTTAACTTGCATCTTACCAATAGTATAAACGAGAAAGTTTGGATTTCCGTACATGTATGTCCATGTTTGTTACTCCTTTACACCTAAACGGCTGAACGAAATTGGATAAAATTTTGCAAACAGCTATATTTCTTTTTTTATTAATGATAGGCTCGCGTTTGACCACCATCTCACTTGATGGTAAGCGATGATGTGGTCGACGATGAAGCTCGCTTGCCTAGAAGTAACTTATTCACTCTTGACTTAAAGACCCCTAAGTTGTAGCTATCAGGAAACACAGACTCCAAACTTATATGCCAAACTTATGTACCAAAATTTTCCAAATTCATTCAGCCATACCAAATCTTGAAATAAGACAGCAGACTTGCAGAAGCTAGCCAAGAATAAACCTTACCGCTTAGAAATCCTTAGTACCCTCGTGATAAAGTTTTATTACAACCGTACTCTCATAAAACTGATTAGACAACAGTACCGACATCGCCACCTAAACGTTATTATAGAAACTGTAAATCATGACTAATATACCTACGCGTTATAAATGGTTATTACAAGCATTTCTAATTTAGCTTGTGCACCTACACAAAGTGACATTCCTTGCCCGATATAATTTTAACAAGACTTCTAAATTCCAAAATCAAACTAACTGCCATAGAATACGTTTGAGTATTTCAATTCACGTTTATTCTAAATTCTATCTTCCAGTAATACATATTACTTGTTAAACCAAGTTGATTTTACTAACCCTAAATAATTATTGTCTTAATCTCTTTAATCGCTTCATTAATGAATATTGGCTGTATATTTTAATCGTCGTTGCCATTATGTAAATTATATAGGCTTTTAAACCACACAATAATCGTTTACTAGTTCAGATATTATAGAATATAGAGTATAATCATTTGTTCGATATTAGCTCCAAATGTGTCAGAAATGGACGTGAATTTTGGAACCAATTAACGCAATCAAAATTAGTTTAGAAAAATATTATTATTAACCGTTCCGGTCCGTTTTTTTTTGTGTTGTGTTGTGTGTTTTGTGTATTTTGTGTGTATTGTGTGTTGTGTTGTGTATTGTGTTGTATGTTGTTTGTGTTGTCGTGTGGTGTGTATTGTTGTGTATGTGTTGTGTGTGTTGTTGTGTATTGTGTTGTGTATTGTGTATATGGATTAGTAGAATATTGTTGAAATTTTTAAAAATAATATTTAATAGACTTTTTTTTAGATGGAAAATTATTCTATGACTTCTCCCGCTTTAGGGCGGAGCAGACTTTTACTGACTAAAACCCACTCCTATGTTCTTTATTTGCCTTCGTTCCAGGGCCCGGGGTTCTCTTTCGCACAACCTATGGCCCCAGTAGATTTCGACCCTAATGGGTCCCTACGGTTTAGCTGACATCTCTTTGAGGCGCGATATAAAAACAGATATGTATTTTAGAATTTCTAAGACCGGATTGGAAGATGCAGCGTTGAAAGGTCTCTCACAAGGTGAACCGAGGACATGATGAGATGCCGCGGAAATTAAATGGATGCAAGACACAGGATGGATGCAAGTACAGGACCGGTCATTTTGGGGACTCTTAGGGAAGGCCCATCTTGCAGTGGATATTTTTTCGACTGAAATGATGACGATCATTACCATGTGACCTTTTGGCGTCGCGTGTAAACCACATACATTTCAGTTCTAAATAAAAAATAAAGCCTTCTTAGGTGAAAATTGTCAACGAATCCCTCACATGTGGGGTTGTATTTTAGAAGAGATAGAGACCTGTATCTGATTTTCAAAGTGGGAAATTACAGTATTAGAAAAAAGAGTGGACTGGATTTTCGTTGTTTTTCTACACTAATTACTATAAAGAGGTATTTTTTTTTTTGTATTTTTGTTTATAGGAGGTAATCTCTGAAAGTACTGTAAAATTTTTCACCGATAGAAAGCGGCTTTATTCCTGAATGACATAGGCTATATTTTATGTACGTAAGTGGAGCCGTGGGCAAAAGCTAATTTTAAAATAAAATAACTGCGCGGCTATTAAACAGTTTCAATGAAGCCTTGGTTTTCTTTTATTGGCACTCTGCAATTTTTGATCGAGAAGACGCAAATTATTTTAGTAAAATATTGAAATGGCAGAATTTCATTCTGTTTAATTCAAAATCAGAGTCAAAATATGTAGAGTATCTATTTCAGCGTACTATATTGCGTTTATATATTATAAAGTACTCCTACGCAAAATGGAGTACAATACTCTATATTCGAGTACGGTTGGCAGCCCTATTCATGTGAGTAGGGCTGCCAACCGTACTCGAATACCTACCAACATTGAATAGGTCGTTTATATTGATAACTACTACACTACTACTACTACTTGTTACTATTATTAAATAGTATTTCAATATTCGATTCTAATAGCACCGTTACAGCCAAATATGCGGTACTAAAAGCGTGAAATTACCTAATTTTGATTAACGATTAATAAAATTATGTATTATAGTTTTAATTACAAATGTAATAGCTAATTAAACGGGATGTCGGTTGCATGCTGTGACGCAGAGATTAGCTACACATTATCGGCACATACGACAATGCTAATTATATGCTTGATAATTTGCGTCTAGTACATTATATAATTATATATATTATATACAGGCTGACAGGCCTGTTGGTCTAGTGGTTAGTGGCCCTGACTGCTGTGCCGGAGGTCGTGGGTTCGATTCCCATCCAGGACAAATGTTTGTGTGACGAGCACAATCATTTGTTCTGTGTCTGGGTGTAATTTATCTATGATATGTATGTATTTAGAAATATATATGTATGTTTATCAGTTTTCTAGTACCCATAACACAAGCTCTGCTTAGCTTGGGACTAGACGGCGTTGCGTGGAGGTTGTGGAATATTAAAAAAAAAAAAAAAAAATGTGTATCTAAAATATATTATATTATATATCCAGTATATTGTATAATAGCCGATCTGGACATATTGTAAAGATGCCTAATGAGAGGGAGCTACCTTCTCATAAGCGCATTTTCTTTTCTAAACTCAAGGATGGTAAGTAGAACTATGGCGGCCAGTTCCTCAGGTATAAAGACGTTCAAAAAATAATGTGAAGAATGAGTCTCTAGTGGGTCTCGTTAATCCTGCTGACATCTCTTTGACCTGGGTTTGGTCCTAATAAGACGGTGAGTCCCCGCCTACGATAACCGGGAATCGCCTTGCAAACCTCAACGTTCAGAGAGTCTCCTGCGGGGACAAGGGCGTGAGGGTTATCTGCTCTTCACGCTTTTTCCGATGCCTCCTTTACTGGTAATATTGCTTCGCAGACGAAAGTGACTGCATTCCATTCCTTTTTGGTTTATACCATGGCCTGGACCTGGTGCCGGACGCGAGAATCGCCTCCGTCGATTACCTCTACGAGGATGACGTACTCCCTGAGGCCCAATTTTTGTACATAAAAAATCATATGCACAAGCATAATCAGCCTTATGGTTCCACTGTTTCTGTTGGGACTCAGATCTCTTATCTAGGAGAGGGAATGGGTCATAATCCACCACGAGAGCCCAGTACGGATTGGTGGATGAAGTACACACAAGTCTTCGATTTTTTTCCAGTTCAAAATATTTTTTCAGCCGGGAAAATATCATGATATTTTTCTTCACTGAGGGTCGTGATTGTGAAATGAATTACACAATGTACTCGTAATACGCCTGGCTAGGTTTGAATCCGCGACTTATTACACGTAAATCGGGGACGTTACCACTGGGTCATCACTACTCTTATTATCATTGCATTCTCAATCATTATCAAAAACTTGACAAAATGTTCTTTATCTAAAACTCTGATGTTAAAAGCTTCATGATCTGCCCCCCTAGTCAAGTTACAACCGTTTCGTTTCGATTCTCTTTTCGTCGATCGCCTCGAGTCAGCCAAGCCTCCGATTCCTTGGTTCTGACGTCATCTCAACGCTCAGTCACGTGGTCAGAACAAAGGAATAGGAGGCGTGGCCGACTCGAGCGATCAACGAAAAGAGAATCGAATCGTAACGGTTGTAACTTGGCTAGGGGGGCTGAGATTTCGAACCGAAACGTAATTTGGCTAGGGGGGGCTGAGATTTTGAATGTTAATTGTACCTTCTGTGTTAGTAAGAAGAACAACTAATAAGTTATCAAAGAGAACATTTACAAAAAAATATGGTGTTAGTCAATAGCCGGAGCATTTTAAAAAAATATACCTTATACAAGTACCTCTAAGATACTTTATTAATTGACAAGCTAGTAACTGTTAGTATTTATTTTATAGTACTTATTTATGAATCACAAACCATTATCAAGCTGAATGGATGTAAGCTGTCACTACAGGAAACATGAATGATCTCAATGAACTTTTATGAATGTTATGAATTTATGACTAATAATTAAGTACTATGAAACTCAGCCAATCAAACCTCCCCATGGTATTTACTTACGTGATTAGTTGTGGTTGCGTGACTATTCTGTAGTATTGTTACTAATATTATAGTTACATGGAATTAATGACTAGATAAATAAAATAGTTTAAAAATAGCTAGGTTACGGTCATATCACCAATAGTGACAACAATCATTCTAATGATGGCTCACAGGGTTCTGACAAGCCGTTAGGCGATCTCGTTTCGGACATACATTCAATCGAAGTTAGTGATACTAATACTATTTGTGAAAACTTGTAATTGGCCTTCTTTCAATATTTTTCAACTATCTGTGTCCTAGCTGTAACTTTTCCGAAAATAATAAATAAAATATCAGAAAGATTTCAAAGTAAAGCATTACGAAACATCTTCAACATACCTCAAGGTATAAACAATAAGTATATGTACCTAGACCTCAATACACGAACAGTAAAGAAAGAAATAAGTCGACATAGCCTAAGATACCAAATAAGACTCGCACAACACACAAATTTGCTGGCACTAGCACTGAGTGAAACAGGTGGACAACAGCACACGAGGTTGAGAAGATGTGACATCTCTACTCTCAGAATCTCAGCGCCAGATTCGCATCGGGAGATGAGAGCTACCCTGAAACCGCTCTCATTATAATATAAAACATATAAACGGACTGGAAGTCGGTCAACTGATTGGCTTATTGTTCTAGGACAGCTTGCAATGGTGCAGAGAAGAACAAAAAAACTGGGCAAGTGCGAGTCGGACTCGCGCACTAAGGGTTCCGTACAAACTTACCTATGAAAACAGTTCAATTCCCGATTGGAGTCTCGAAGATTTTTCCAAATCATCATACAAAAAGTATTTTCTTTATTTTTTTCTTAAAAAGGTCATATTAAGGTTCATATTAAATCCAAAATCGACTTCTTTATATACGTATTATCAACGTACTCAATTCTCGGCCGATCACAGGAAACGCCTTGGGTGACGAAAGTCACAGAGCGATTTCCGGCTACCACAAGTTCAGGCTTGCAAAACAAGTCATCAAGCTTATCATCATCTTGCAAACAAGTCGATGCCACAAGTCCGGCGATCAATGCGTAGCTTGCCGTCCGATAAAGCCAGGCTTTGATCCACGGTGCGTTATATTCTACGCACATGATGTCAATGTCATAGCCAGGGCTTGTCAGGGCGAGATTTTTTTAAAAACTCACCGCGGCCCTAGATCACAAAGTGCTGGTTGATGGGTGTTACATGTCTTCGATTATAATTTTTTATTCCTGTTACGATATGTCAGTTTCTTCGCAATGTGTTCCTGTACCATTTCGAGAGCAGCAGTTACTAAACAACAAACACAAAGAAAAGTACACACACTACACTACCATCTACGGAGATGCCTTTTCTAGCTTGGGGAAGGCTCCCAGTCTAACCACATTAGACTGAATACCTGTTTTATATGGAGCGATGGCTATCAGCCGTCCACAACCCAGTTACTCCCTGAATAAACTGATGGTCAGAATTTCCGACGTCTACCTGTAACGACTATCAAAGATCTACGAATGTCAACTGAGACCAGGCTTTACGTGCTATCCGAGACACGGGGTGTCATTAATGTCCTAGATAAACTTAGAAAAGTGCATATGAATTGAAAAATTCACATTGGTACTTGCTCAGTTTTGAACCTTCACACACAATACACATAACGTGCAAACTCGTTAAGAACCGCTACTACTTATCTAAATAATGCCAATTTTTATTAGCATTAGCATTATCAGCCTTTTAATGTTCCCACTGCTAGGACTCAGGCTTCCTCTCTAGGAGAGGGAATGGGCCGTAATCCACCACGCGAGCCTAGTGCGGGTTGGTGAATGTCACATGTCTTCGAATTTTTTGGTTCTAGGACATGCAGGTTACCTCATGATGTTTTCTTTCATCGTTTTGAGAACAGTGGTGATGAAATAAATTACACAAAGTAATGCGCCTGGCTGGGTTTAAACCCGCGACCTATAACTCGTAAGTCGGGACCGTTACCACTCGGCTACCACTGCTCTATAATAAACAATGCCCAATTAAACTTTATTCTGACTAAGTGTTAAGTAAACTTTCACCAACACTTGGTTTTACGATGACTTCTCATTTGCTTGCGTAAAGTTATTATTTCCTGTCTGCTACTGCATTATTATCCTGCCCTGGTATATAAATATAAATGTCAAGCCAGTTGGTGATCGTAAAATTATTCCGGAGACGCAGTAAAACATATAGATTTACTAGGGCATCGAGTTATGAATAAGGACTAAACTGATGTTAAATAATAACCTTATGCGAACGTATTTTTAAAAAAACAAGGAACTTCGATTTTAGCCGATTTTTTTTTATTGAAACTCAAACCAAAGTTTATAATCCTTACATATTATTGTAAAACAAAGTCATCCACCGCATCCCTCTCGTCTGTATGAATGCGATAAATACAAAAACTGCTCAACAACTTAATAACCTAGTGCGTTTTACCATCAAAGATTGCATAGAAGCAATATCGATATTTGATCGATAGGTATTGCATTCAATAGATTGCATGCAATTGCACACTAGCAGGGTTGGGCAGTATTTGAATTATTTGTAATTAAAATACGTAATTGAAATACAAATACGTATTTGGTATTTGTATTTCAATTACTTCCTTAAAATGTAATTTGTAATTCGTATTTCAAATACCTGACGGCGAAGTATTTTGTAATTAGTATTTCAAATACTTGAGGCTTCAAAATACATTTTAACATTAAAATACATTTAACCTTCATTTAGCGATCGTAAGTGTGAGTTTGTTTTCTTTGGCAGGTTTTATTCACTCTCGATCTCCAACAAGAGGCTGTTTATCTGACAGCTGTTCATCTAGTGTTCATGTAAGGAAACTCTGGTTTTACTGATTAATTAATCTTGTTTTCCTCTACTTTTCAGCCCATGCTGGTCTAGGTTACTTATTTTGTAATAGGTAATTTGTATTTTATATTTCAATTAAAAATAGCTAAAATACTGTATTTTGTATTTTATATTTCAAATAACTTACTTAAAGATATTTTGTATTTTAATTACTTGCGATACTGTATTTTGTAATTTGTATTTCAATTAAAGCAAAGCATGTATTTTGCCCAGCCCTGCGCACTAGTATGTGTGTGCAGGTGGGATTGCAGTCAAGCACTAGTTCATATAATTAAAAAAATAAAACAGATTTTCATGCTGTTGTCACCAATAGACAAAGTGATTCATGAGTAAAGTTTAAGTATATCGACTGTGAACTGGCAACCGGTCCTATCTCAATTTTTTGAAGATTTCACTTTTTAATGCCATTTTATACTATTTAATACTCCACATCGTTGCAAGAAATCCTAACTAAAATACATTTCAATTTGGCGCCAGAATTGGCTTCATTCAACTAGTACTAACTTCAACGCGCAGCGAATGCGAGCATTTTATCCTATCTCGCTAAATGTGTACGGACTTGAACGCGATTTCGCGCGCTCTTGAAACAAATAACTGTTTTATGTGGATTTATTAGGTTTCTGTGCCCTAAGTTATAAATTGACATTATTGGGGACTTCTAGTAGCTGAAATGGTAAGTTTTGTTATAAATTTATTATTATTATTTAAGATTTCTACGTTAATAATCTGTAAATCGAAATAGTACATTATGCATTGCCGTTCAAAGTTTTGACAGGTTGGAATTATTCAGAGATAGGACTTCTTGGTTCTATTCAACTAAGGTTACCATCAACCGAAAATACGTTTCATTAGGTTTACCAATAAATATCATCATCATCATTTCAGCCGAAAGACGTCCACTGCTGGACATAGGCCTCCCCCAAGTGTCGCCACAATGAATAGTCCTGTGCGTCTCGATCCATCGGACTCCCGCAACCGTCACCAAGTCATCGGTCCACCTTGTAGGAGGCCTTTCAACGCTACGTCTTCCGGTACGTGGTCGCCATTCCAGAACCTTTCGGCCCCAACGGCCATCCGTTCTGCGAGCAATGTTCCCTGCCCATTGCCACTTAAGTTTGGCGATTCTTCGTGCTATGTCGGTGACCTTAGTTCTCCTGCGGATATCCTCATTCCTGATTCGATCCCGGAAAGAAACTCCGAGCATAGCCCTTTCCATTGCCCTTTGGGTGACTTTAAGTCTTCTGATGAGGCCCATTGTAAGCCACCACGTTTCGGAGCCATATTTCATCACTGGCAACACACACTGGTCATAGACTTTCGTCTTGAGACACTGTGGTATATTGAACGAAAAGATACCGCGCAGCTTCCCGAACGCTGCCCAGTCGAGTCGGATTCGACGATTGATCTCTTTCTCGAAGTTAGACCTTCCCAACTGGACCGTTTGTCCCAGGTAAACGTAGTCGTCTACAACTTCGAGTGTAGAGTCGCCGATCTTGATAGGAGTGGGTGCTACATGGCTGTTTACCATGACTTTGGTTTTGTCCATGTTCATTTTAAGTCCCACTCTTTCGGAAGCTCTACTGAGGTCACCGAGCATTGTACTGAGCTCCTCCGTAGTCTCAGCCATGACTACTATGTCGTCGGCAAACCGAAGGTGAGTGATGTACTTGCCATTGAAATTAATGCCTAGCCCTCTCCATTCCAGAACCTTGAAGACATCCTCCATTGCTGCCATGAACAGTTCCGGAGAAATAACGTCTCCCTGCCTCACGCTTCGCTGCAAGAGGATAGGTTTCGAGGTCTGGTCTTGTATTCGGACTGACATGGTGTCGTTTTTGTACAAACACTTCAGCACTTCGATGTACCGATAGTCAATTTGGCACCGTTGGAGAGACTGCAGTACAGCCCAAGTCTCAATCGAATCAAAGGCTTTCTCGTAGTCCACAAACGCTAAGCAGAGAGGCTGATTATACTCCTTAGTCTTCTGTATAACCTGCCGCAGCGTATGTATGTGGTCCACGGTGCTGAAGCCTTTTCAAAATCCGGCTTGTTCGGGAGGCTGGAAGTCGACGAACCTGCGCGCGAGACGGTTTGTGATGACTCTGGAAAACAGCTTGTAGACATGGCTCAGAAGCGAGATGGGCCTGTAATTCTTAAGCACGGCATTATCGCCCTTCTTAAAGAAGAGTACCACCACGCCTCTGCTCCACGCCTGTGGCGTTTTTCCCTCGAGTATGACGGAATCAAATAGTTTCTGAAGGGCCTTAAGGACTGGTTTTCCACCCGCCTTCAGGAGTTCAGCTGTAATTCCGTCCTCACCCGACGCCTTGTTGTTTTTCAGCTTATTAGTTTTAACTTGCGGTATTAAAGCGGCGAAGGTCGCGTTTCAGAGACTTCGAGATTTGTCTATTGAGCTGCCGGTATATGCACGCATCGTCTGTAGACTGCAGAATCATCTCACGCCTCTTCTTCATTAGCTCGAGGGTCGGATCAGAGAGCTTTTTGTTGTTATTTGTACGGTGAGTCTTGAAAAACTTAGACCCGACCGTATGGACAGTTTCCACGAACCCATCGTTATTGTTGGTGTAGGACAGTAGACAAAAGTAGCATAAAAGAAACGTTATTTTGTAACTTTTTGCAGATTCCCTAATTTTGGTAATTATTGTTTTTTTTATTATAAAATAATTTGTGATCTAAAGCTTTTATTGATAAATAGGTTCTAAGAAATTATGCCCTCTAAAATTGAGAATATTAAAAAAACATTGTCCTTGACTTTTTTTTTTTTTCTTGACTGAACCACCTAGAAATGAAATGTGATGAAATTTCCTACCTAAAAATGTTCTTTTATTATTAATAAGTTAATTTTATTATAAAGAATATTGTGTTGATAATGTTCTATCGTTATTGTTTTATTTTGATTTTGAAGATATCCCATATTATTCCAAGTAAAAAGTCCTATGTTTGTTCTTGTGTTTATTTATATTGTCCTATCTCGATTTTATATTGGAAGGAAGCATATAATGTTACTTTTGTTTTTAATTACATGTGCAATAAAAATATTTAAAAACTACGTATTTTTATTTAACATACGAGATGCTGTATAAATGATGCAAACATGTTATTTTTAATTATGTTTGTCCTTATTTTTGTTTATGTGGTGTACAATAAAGAATATAATAATAATAATAATAATGTTTTTTCTTCATCCTGTAAAGTTGTGAAAATTGAGATAGTACCGGTTGCCAGTTCACAGTCGATATATTATAGTAGAGATAAACCGAGAATTTTAAAAACTTCTAACTACAATGCGAAGCTGGAACGGGTTGCTAGATATTCGTTGAAATCAGAAACACAAAAAGAATTCACAAAAAATCTTTTTCTAGAATTTTTCCTTCTAGGTATTTATCGGTTCGTCTATTTTCTATTTATTTTATGTACATATAAAAATGCAATAAAATTAAGATAACAGGACGTAGTAAACGCAATGCTGGCACGATCTCAAATAGCATTAAATAAATAACGTTGTTTGAAAGACGAAAAAATACGATTCATTATCAAAAGTTAATAGGATCAATGCACTTGCCTATAAAATTTGATCATTGACCCTGAGGCTGAAAACAGTGATGAACATTCTTGAAAATATCAAGAATTAGTCCGTAGATTTGGCAAAATCAAACAGGCAGGCCACGTTGTACTCAGAACTGATAGCTGACCAACCGTTGCAGGGCCGCCTTCATCTTCTTTTCCATTCTTGATCAGCCATTCGTTCAAGATAGATCGATGACGAAGATTATTATAAAATAGTTTATTTCAAATGAACATATCATTATTTGTGCAGCTGTAGAAGCCACAGCGGCAATACCAGCTCAGCCCGCCATACTTGGATTATGACATGGCACAAGGGTGTCGACGCAGGTTGCACTCAAATCCACAGGCCTACCCACCACTACCATAGCACCATCGTCTAGGTATTATTGTGGTCCAGTCTTATTTTGACCATATTTTGTAAGTTAATTTATTGTTACTATGATGTTAAAGATAAGATAAAAACACAAAAAACTTAATCTTCTTCAAGCAATTCACTTGATTACTGTACACCCAACGTGACGAGGGAAACCAAATCACTATCCCACGTATTAATCTCTTGCTTCTAACAATTATTTTCCCTCGCAAATCTCACACGCAACTAAACAGCTCCATCTGTTTACTTATGTTATATCACAAAACAAAAAAGAAATAAGAAGGTCCACCTTGGGCTGTAGCATAAGCATAATCAGCCTTTTAAAGTTCCCACTGCTGGGACTCAGGCCTCCTCTCTCTAGGAGAGGGAATGGGCCGTAATTCACCACGCGGGCCCTGTGCGGATTGGTGAATGTCACATGTGTTAGCGATTTTTATGATTAGTTACATACATTATGATTGTTTTCTGTATTAGCAACATTAAAATGTATTTATTTTGCACTGACAACTGGAACGTTATGCGATTTGACAGCTCAGCGCTATGACAGTTGACAGAGGTTATAAAATAACGCGCTGCGCTGTCCTGACACATTCCATTCCGGTTTTCGGGGTAAGCAACATCTCAGAGTAAGTGCTACTATATAATTATTATTATTTTAAATGGTATTGATTTATGATATTTGTATATGTGTTTTGTGTGTTGTCAAGGCAAAAGTATAGAGGGTGTGTTACCCGTCTTGGTCGTTTTATTTAAAACCTTCCCGCTACACTATATCTAGGTACACTAAATAAGTTTCTTAAGCAATCTTTCTCTAAAGTTAACACATTAGCTAACACATGTCTTCGAATTTTTGGTAGGACATGCCGGTTTCCTCACGATGTTTTCCTTCACCGTTTTGAGAGCAGTGGTGATGAAATAAATTACACAAAGTAATGCACCTGGCTGGGTTAGAACCCGCAACCTACGACTCGTAAGTCGGAGCCAGTACCACTCGGCCACCACACCGCACCACCACACCACCTTGGGCTGTAGAAAAGGTGATATTATATCGTCATCAGCGATAATTACTGATCCCATGAAATTGTTACTAATGCATAAAGAATATCTCTTTATCTAAAGCTTTTAGTCTTTACAACGAAATAATTTAAAAAAATGTTACCTCTGGCGGTGGTGGTTCTCGTAAGGAACAAGCCCGAGTCGATGGTGCGTTATATTCGACGCGCGCCTGAAATTGATGTCAGCAAATTTGATATTATAAGGGCTTTTTGAAGCGACAAAAACTGGCCTTAAAATAAACATCCGAAAAACACAAGGGATGAAAACTGGTGTGAAGAATCCCTCGTCGTTGATGTTGAACTTAAAAGTAGTGTTCCACTACTTAGTAAGTAGTGTACACAAATTTACCTATCTTGGAAGAGTCGTGTTAGAAACGTGGAAGTAGTGAAGAGGGCATCGCTTCACGAATGGCCAAAGCCCAATCAACCTTCGTGCAGCTGAAACCTATTTGGCAGTTGTGGAACCCGAAGGATAAAACTCAAAATTTTCAGGTCTGAAGCCAAAACTGTGCTGCTCTACGGGTGCAAAATATGGAAGGCCACAAAGGATATCTCAGGCTAAATTCAAGTTTTGGATAATCGCTGCCTCCGTCACATCCTCGGCATATACTGTACCGAGTCAATATCCAACGTAGAGCTGTTAGAAAAATGCGACGAGAGCCCGATCGACCGCTAGATCAAGTGTCACAAATGGAGATGGATTAGCTGCACGCTCCGAAGGGAATCCAATAACATATACAAGCAAGCGTTGGACTGGAATCCTCAAGAAAAAACAAAGCGTGACCGTTCCCATCAAACCTGGCGTCGTCGCACCTTGTTGACAGAAGCGGTGAGCAACGGTATGACGTGAAGCGCAAAACTTAAGACGCCCCATCTTGAGGATATAAGACATTAAGTCAAGTCAATTAAGTCAAGGGCTTTTTGCATAAGAAAGTATCCACATCTTTTTTTCATTTGTATGTCAATGAACAACTTTCCTTTATTGATTGACTTCTTCTTCGCATCATACTCGTACTTCGTAAACCTTCTGCGTTCTGCTTCATTTATAATTCGCTCCAGTCACGCAACAATGTCAGCTAGATCACTTGCGATAGACGTAACGCGCCTACGCTTTGTTAGCTAGAGGAAATCACTTCAGTAATGAAATAGCTTGCCTATATTATGTATACGTTCAATGTTGAGTGTTAGGTACACCGTTTAGTAGTGATTTTAGCAATTTTTGCAGTGATTGCTCACGGAACTTAGCGAAGGGCAGATTTTGACGGCATTTTTTTTACCAAGTCCAGATGCAATCTTTATTTCCATACATATCATAAATATAAAAGTAACTCTGTCCATCTGGCTGTCTGTCTCCTCTGTTTCACCTCTTTGCATCATACGGTTGATGGGACTTGTATGAAATGTGTCACATAGCTAGACCATGTCCTGCAATATGCGATACTTTTTATCCCGAGACTATGTTAATTTTTGACTTTCAAAAAGGACGATGCTGCTGGCAGAAGTTAGTCGAACAATCGTTATCGATGATGTGCCGAAGTCGACAGAAAACCAAATGGGTCATCTGCCGACTTCAGCAGACTTTGGCGTGCTGTAGGAGCCCTTCAAAGTATTGCTTACATAACCGCGACTGCGACCTTATGTGTCGCTCGTCGCTCGATGCTAAACTTAGCCGTGTTCGACAACTGAGTAGCCAGACTACTATGCGTTTACACTAGGTCTATGATCCGGGTATCACCATTGTGTGAACCGCCCGGAGGACACGGTGGAGCATACGTTACAGGTGTGCCGCGCGATCGGCGGCAGCGATCTCTCGCGCCGGGCCTTGGTACAGGCCATGGTCCGGAGCGAGGAGGAGTGGCAGGTGGTAGCCTGCTTTTGCGAAGCAGTAATGCTAGCAAAGGAGGTGGCCGCACGCGTGAGGGAACGCCCCTCACGCCCCAGCCGCCGGGATTCTGATCCCGATTTTCAGCAACCGTAGGCGCGAATTTGCGGATGGGCGAGCAATGGGTAGCTCGCCGTCCGACCGTTCGATAACCGTCCGGGCCGAGCCCAAGTCGTCGACGGCGCGTAGTGTTCCACGCACGCCTCAAGGAGATGTCAGCAAAGCGTAGGGGCCCAGCAGGGTCGAAGCCTACTGGGGCTATGGGTGATACGAAAGAGAACCCCGGGGCCCTGGTACGAAGGCCAAGAAGGAACAGGAGTGGGTTTTAGTAAAAGTCTGACACGCCCTCTCACCCCTCCCAAGAGGGAGATATCAATAGATGATTTCCCACCTAAAAAAAAAGGTCTAAGATCAACTTCGGTTTCGACATCTTTTGCACCGTACCGAAATGTTTGATGTGTATTCTGTGTGTTCTAAAAAAGCCACCAAACACTGTATTTACGATTCTACAAGTTTTTGAAACATAAAATATGTTACTGCTTAAATAATATTACGACTTCTGCATAAATAGGAATAAATCATGCAAATAAACTTTACTTAATGAATATCAATCAGTCGTAAAAATCCTTTATGGAGTGATTAGAAGTTTAATGAAGACCTCCTTGTATAGAAATAAATAATTTGTTTAAAAGTATAGGAATCGTTCAAATAGTCATGTTATTAAGTTTACTTTTTGATGGAATAGGCGTGGGTATGTTTATAGGCACCCATACATAAACCATTACTTTTCAATTAAGTAGTTTATAGGCATTTTTAAGGAGTCGGTTAGTACCTACAAAAGATAAAGCCATCAGCCCATTACAAAACGTAATGGGATTCTATAAAGAATAATGGAAAGAAACTCCATGTACTCTCTTCTGAAAACACATAAAAATATGAAAAACAATAGTCCACAGGTGTCGGAAGTACGGTTCTAGCTACCGGTATCCACAATTCAGCGAGATGTACAGTCTTATCGTCGATGATCGTGAGCCGTGCATCCGGTTTGCAGTCACCAATGTATGGAACCGCCGATTCATAGTGTCTAGTTCGGTCTGAGTCCGTTCGAGTATGTCTAAAGAGTACATCAAAACTGGCATGACCCAACGGTTGAAGTTGTGCACCTTATTTCCGCCCGACAGAAGGCTATTTAATACCTTCTTCAGGCGGCCAAAGAAGCCCAATGAAACTTTATTTACGTCAATATTGTATTTTATTATTATAGGTTCCCTTTGGTAATAATATTTTATTCTATTTCAAATATAAATTATTATTTTTTATTTTTTTATTGATATAAACCAGCGCTTGACTGCGATCCCACCTGATGGTAAGCAGTGATGCAATCATTGATGGTGAGGCGCACTAGTTTATTAAGAGCCTATTCACTCTAGCCTTGAAGACACCTAAATTATAGTTGGACGGGAAGACCGCAGCAGGCAAATTGTTCCAGTCTTTCGATATACGCGGTATAAACGACGAAGCGAAACGCTTAGTCCGGACCGTTGAAGTTTCAACAACGTAAGGATGGATACTCGTTATTTTTTTATTGTGCTCACTTTTCGCAATGTAGTCTTTTTTAGACTGGTAGAGAATGCCCTGTTGTATTAAGTCCGCCTACGTACAACTACAATATAAAATTAGTAACTATTACTACCACTGTAGTCTATCATAAGAAACAAATTATTATACTTTTCATTACTAGGCGTAACGCTTGATGAAATGACTTAACAAAAACACTGAACCTTTGAACCCACAACAAAAAATTTAGGCCATGGAAACTCCCACCCAACCCAGCCTATAACATTTTTTTTTTCAGCCTTGTCTTCAATTCACTCTATTATTGGCCAGTAAAAAAAAAACATTTGTGAAAATCAAGAAATGCCTTAAGAACTGTAAAGTTAATGGACGTAAAACTAGAATTTATTATTTCTTAATGGCATTTGACAGCCAGTTTCCGAGATATCAAGGTCTTCCACTGTGCCATTAGAGCCAGCAAACTGTCAACCTTAATAAAAGTTAAAAACTTCGCAGAAAAAGTAATTAGGTTTCAAGTCTCAATTATTAGGTCGGAACTAATTTTGATTATTAGTTTTAATATCCGACGACAGTCGCAAAAATTGGACGATTAGGATTAATTTATTTTTCATAGGATAATATTGATGTCGTAATCTTAGTATTTAATCTTTATGAAGTTCTCTAGAGTAATAAATACCTAGTTTTTCAAAGCCTTTTTGATCTGACTTAAAAAAAAAACCGCCCAAGTGTGAGTCGGACTCGCGCAGGAAGGGTTCCGTACCGTCCGTAGCAAAAAATGGCAAAAAAATCACGTTTGTTATACGGGAGCCTCACTTAAATATTTATTTTAATTCTGTTTTTAGTGTTTATTTAAGCGGCAATAGATATACATTATGTGGAGATTTCAACTGTCTAGTTATCACGATTCATGAGACAGACGAAAAGACAGACAGACAGACAGACGGATGAA
Organism: Mythimna impura; assembly: GCA_905147345.3. NCBI lineage: Eukaryota > Metazoa > Arthropoda > Insecta > Lepidoptera > Noctuidae > Mythimna > Mythimna impura. Next base: position 10,010,920 of record LR990357.1, on the reverse strand, counting down.
CAGCGGAGTCTTAGTAATAGGGTCCCGTTTTATCCTTTGGATATGGAACCCTAATTTTTTTTTTAATTTTTGTTAACTTAGGATTCCGCCATTTATTAACCGATTTGGAAAACTGATTTATTTATTAGAAAGGAGTAACTTCCCATTTGGTCTTATAATAAAATCTGGTTTTGATGATGGAATCTATAAGAAATTGAGGGAACTCCTCAAATATTAGTTTTTCTTCCTCTTGGCCGGCTTACTTTCGGCCAAGTCAGTCAACTAGGTTACTTGATACCTGTGTTTGTATCAAGTCCTAGATTCGTCCATTAAGGTTATGTGAAAATTTGAATAGGCCTTTTGTAAGCTTTTGAATATTTTAGCATGAAGTAAATAAAAAATTGAGTAACATTTTCAATTAATTTCAAATCACCTCAGGGACTTTATTAAAGACCGTACCTAATTATTTTACACTTAACAACATTATTTTAATTAGTACAACTTAATTGGTACCCGCTATAGATTCATAAGATTCAAAATTATCTCACTAATTGGGCAATTATCATTCCACTTTATTTTATTTACAGCAGCCCTATTAGTGTACAGTATAAGGTATAAAACTTACTGTTTATAACGTGCTATGAAAACTCAAGTGGTTAAAGCTTTACTGGAGCTCATTCACAACCGGTTGGCGGAGGCTAGTGTTGCAATCGCTCAAACTTAAATCGTTTCATTGGTTGCCTGTCAGGCTCATAGAATTGTGGTGTCACGTATTGCATTAGGTGAACGCGCCTTAAATATAGTATTATCTGTTAATATTTAAACACTAAGCGACAATTTGGGGCGCTATACTTAGAACTCGTTTACGGACGGTGAATGAGAGTGTTTACGTTGAAGCGAGTTTTACACGCGTTTGCTTGAAATACAGGTGGGGCCCGTAGATGGCACCGCCGCGTTACACGCGACGTTTGACGGCGCACTGCACGCAGCGTTGCACGCGCCAATATGAACAACACAGATGTGAGTCATCAGAAGTGGGGTAGGTACGACACGATCAATATTTTGTTAGAAGATATTTCTCTGTAGTTCATGTCTCGCCAAATCAAAACTACAAACAGTCGGGCACAGTGCAGAGGTGCCTGCCACGAGCTACGCTAAGGGCTGTTACGCACTGTCGACTAGTCGCCGGCGACTCAGTCCCTCGGCGACCGAAACATGGGAAACTAGGGCCGGAGACCGAGCCGAGCGACAGTATTCCAAGTACATTTATCCGTGTCAAAACTCATTGTGCGCGGCCGTCCGGTCGTTACAAAAGTTGCTCGCAGTGTGAATGCTTTCATTTGAAACCGTGCTCCTATTGGTCGCCGGCGACCGGCAGTTGCCTGTGCGTCGCCACTGCGCGGCGAGTCGCCGAGTCGCCCGGGCAACCGGTGACTAGTGCGTAAACACCTATTTAAACTATACAATATTACAGTCGTCGACAACTGAGTCGCCGGCGACTAGTCGACAGTGCGTAATAGCCCTTAAGGCCCCGCTACTCTGCATGCCCCGCGTCTTTATAAACAACATCGTACATTGTCATAGGTTTGTGTTTGCGCTTGCGATGACGCGGACCGCTGCATACACCGCTAGTCTGTAACAGTAAAAACGCCCGACGCGCTGCGAATCGCCCTGCGTCTCAGTGAACAAGCACTTAGCGTCTTTCGTCTCTCGCTCTATTGGTTGTCAACCGTCGCGAGACGCGGACTTGATTTATTTTCGTTAGTCCAATCTGCCTAAGTTAATTTGGAACAAAAAGATATATTGTCGATTGCACTCTGGACTTTTACTTTCAGTTCACACAGGCACGCTCGGACAGGCTGAAAGCCTTCCATTTGCATTGTCAGAGTATCATGCAGTAAACATATTTTTTTTTATTAAAACTTTATGCACTAGTAAAATAACACTGTACAGACTTATTGGTGTAGTGCAATAGAGTAATAACAATGTTATTTATGTAAGTACCAGTGAAATTTTTTTAAGAAAATTTAATTAGAGAGCAGTGGTGGCCGAGTGGTAACAGCCCCGACTTACGAGTTGTAGGTCGCGGGTTCAAATCCAGCCAGGCGCATTACTTTGTGTAATTTATTTCATCACCACTGCTCTCAAAACGGTGAAGGAAAACATCATGAGGAAACCGGCATGTCCTAGAACCAAACATTCGAAGACATGGGACATCCACCAACCCGCACTGGGCCCGCGTGGTGGATTACGGCCCATTCCCTCTCCTAGAGAGGAGGCCTTAGTCCCAACAGTGGGAACATTACAAGGCCGACTATGCTATGCTATGCAGTGAAAATTTAATCGTGAGCCGATTAAATTTTCATTTCAGAGGTACTTTTTTATGCCAATACCGAGAAAGTAACACGTAAAAATAAAATCTGTTGTATTTTTAAAACAACAACACTAAAAGGTTCTTGGAATTGCTCAACTATGTTTACCGAAAGTCAGACGAGAATCAATCAAAAAAGCCAATCGATTGGGTGGTTCCTTTAGTCCATATAAAGGAACCACTCAATCTATTGACTGTTTTGGATTGTTCGAAAGAGTTACGGCAGCCCTGAAAAGTAAAAGGCACTTGCAAGAACACTGGTCAGTTATAAGTCAGTGAAGTCATCAAATTACTTTCCCCACTCTGGGTGTCACACAAAAAAAAACTGACACAAAAATGACTGATGCATACGGGTGGGAATAGACCCACTCGTATGCATCAGTCATTTTTTTTGCATTCGAGGGCCGCAGTGATTCTTTTGAACAATGGGGATTCAAAAAGAGGATTTGGTTCTGCAGTAGAAAAATAAAGCCTAGTTAGATTAAATCCTTTGTTACATTTGATTAAATAAACTGAATACCTTTCCACTTTTTGTGTCAATAAACTTAAACTAAATCTATTCTGATCAGTAATTAGCAACCTGTACATCTATGTCATTAGTCTTGTATAAATCGTAGAAGGTGTATGTAGGTAGTTGTGCAGAACGGGCAACAGAGTAGACGACGCCTGTCGTTTATACCGCGTACGTCGAAGGACTGGAACAATTTGCCTACTGCGGTGTTCCCGTCCGATTATAATTTAGGTGTCTTCAAGGCTAGAGTGAATAGGATCTTAATAAACTAGTGCGCCTCGCTATCAACGATTACAGCAGTAATCTGCTTACCATTAGCCCCCCTAGCCAAGTTATACGACTGCAATCCCACCTGCTCCCCTAGCCTAGCCAAGTTATGACCGTTTCGTTTCGATTCTCTTGCATCAAACGCCTCGAGTAGGCCACGCCTCCGATTCCTTTGTTCTGAGGTAATCTCAACGCTCAGTCACGTGGTCAAAACAAAGGAATTGGAGCCGTGGCCTACTCGAGGCGTTCGATGCAAGAGAATCGAAACGAAACGATCGTAATTTGGCTAGGCTAGGGGAGCAGGTGGGATTGCAGTCAAGTGCTAGTTTATATCAATTAAAAAAAAAGCTCCACACTGGCATTGTATTTGAGATGGATTGAGGAAGTCAGAAGATGGTCTGTCATGTATAGGGGACAACCTGGGTCTGCAGTTGGTTAAGAGATTTCTAGATTGGCCACTGTAGTACAGACAGGGATAAGAACTGAATTGAATAATAAAAAAAAAAACATAATGTAGGTCAGGTCCGTTTTTTTTTTGTTTTTTAATAGCTCAAGAATTAAAGTGTCAGAACATCTATTAGGACAGCTGTGAAATATCATCCGCCTACCAAATTGGTTAATTGCTATAATCGCGTGTCCGTTATTTGGAACAAAAAGCTATAAGACAATACTACCTCATTTATCTCTATCCACATTATTATGGTTGTCCCAAATAATAGTCGTTAAGTGTTGTGTCAATTGACTATTTACTCTTGACTTAAAGAACTATAAACATGTAAGTTGTAAGTCAAGAGTGAATAGGTTTCTAGGTAAGCGTGCTACATCGCCGACCACATCATCGCATACCACAGGGGTCAAACATGAGCCCATCAATAATCTATACATATCACTAGTTTCCAAAGTTGACTGGACGACGGTCCACCTAACAATACTTCCAAATTGGGACTAACATTCTCACATCATAAAGAAAAAAAGGGAGCATTACTATGCATATGAATGACAGGCTATTTAAATTAATATAAAAAAAAAACGATTTTCTTACGACCTCTCCATGTAAGTGAAAAAGGATATCTCTGTGGTTTAGGCATCAAATTTTCAGGGCATATCCAATGTTCGCTCCTGACCCAACAAAAAGTCGAAACCCATAGTTTGAGAAATACTGATCTAGGTATACCAATAAAAATATAATATAAAGGGGAACTATTTGAATTTTTGTTCATTAATAAATTAACTCAAAAACTATTGGTCCAATTTAAAAAATCTCTTTAACCAGAAGAATAACTACTTTACCACTGGTTGATATTTTTTTTTTGTAGGTGGGAAAATCATCCAGTGACATCCCCCGCTCTTGGGCGGAGCAGGAGGGTGTGTCAGACTTTTACTGACTGAAAACCAACTCCTGTTCCATCGTTGCCTTTCATACCAAGGCCGAGTCTTTCTTTCAGAAGCAGTACCTTGGCCCCAGTACGCTTCGACCCTGCTGGGCCCCTACGGTTTGCTGACATCTCCTTGAGGCGCGCGTGGAGCAGTATACGCGCCGTCGACGACTCGGTCCGGACGGTTACCAGACGGATGGCAAGCTACTCATCGTCGGGAAGCCTGCGCCTACGGTGGCCGGAAATCGGGATTGGGATCCCAGTGGCTGAGGCGTGATGACCGCGCCCTCGAGCGTGCACGTGCGGCCTCCTCCTTTACTAACATTACTGCTTCGCAGGAGGCGACCGCCTGTCATTCCTTCTCGCTTCAGATCAAGGCCCGGCGCGAGAGATCGTTGCCACCGATGTCCCCCACGAGGACATGGCGGTGCTCTGCCCAAGCGGGGCACATCTCTACCGTATGCTCTACCGTGTCCTCCAGGCGGTCCACACAGTGGTGACACCCGGGCGTTACTTCCGCAACTACTGGGTGATATAGGCTACATATTTTCTACTTTCACGCGGCAAAATCCTTTAGCAGAAGCTAGTAGGTATCTATGGCATTTTGGTATTTTATATATATATTTTTAAATTAAAAGTAAATCTAAAAAAAGGGCTGCCAGTCCTAAAGAGTATTGATAGGGTCATGCCAGATGCATGTACAAGACCACTGGTAAGAGTCTTGACGCAGTAGGTATCTGTAGATGGAAAACGCCGTTGAGTTGGGCCCGAAACGATGTGGCGAGATGATTTATGGGCCTACCACACGCAACAAACACCGTATAGAACTGTATGAGCTTTACCAACCACACGCACGGTGTTCTGAGTACACTGGCATGCGCAGGCAAAACTGTGGTGTATCTTGTGTGAGTGGTAGGCCCGCATACGTAACGTGAGGACTGTTTTGAAACAGTGCGGGAAGACTTGTGAAAACCTTTGCCTGGCGGAAAAAGCCTCATATGCCATACGAAAAAAAAAAGCTGAAACGAAAATAAAGCCACAAAAATGACAAACCAGACTGTTATATGAAACATAAGATCACGGCAGCAAATACTTGCGGTGAATAAAGGCGTGCAATTCAAACCATTTTGCTGGCTAAACTCTCTCCACTTAAATACCGCAAGATCTGATAAAAATCCTAGTTTATTTGTTGAGCTGTCATTGAATAGTTTGCCTAATAAGACCACCCATTATGACACCATTAATTTTAAGTTTCTATTGTAATTTTATTTTTGGTGTACAATACAGAGTCTAAGAGTGGGTGATCTATCTATCTAATATATTTTTTTAATGTTTCGGCACTATTCAAGTTTCGTTAATATTCAAACGATATCATGACGGGTTTTATAGGCGGTAAAATTTAAATACAAAAACAGTAGCTTCATGGAACAATTACTCAATAATAATTATGGTCATAAAACAAAAATAGACATAATGGCAAATAACAAAAATTACGTCACCAAAACGTGACGAGACACCGAAGTTGCAAACACGTGGGATTATGTCATTAAGTCATTTAGCGTTAGTCCGTCTTTTTGTCCTCCATTGTAGTTTTTGCTCTGTTAAAGTATTAACACACGCTCAAATTTGGTTCGGTGGACCAAATCCACCTACCGAATCGAATCACGCAGATACATGACCTCCAGGCTTAGACAAACTTACATTACCAGTCACTTGTTGGCAGGAACGCTAACAAAAAAAGTCGATCCAATCCGACAGTTGCTTTGCATACGACATCAAATACACGCCATCCGCTAATGACTCTACACGGAATCAATTAATAATAACAATTATGGTGGCCGGACTACTCTATAGATGAATAGAATAGAATAGAATAGAATAAACTTTATTGTACACCAAATTAGTAACAAAACTTTTACACTAACTTAAATCTACGGGTACAAAGGCGGTCTTATCGCTGAGAGCGATATCTACCAGACAACCTTAGGATGGAATGGAAGAACTTGAAATAGAAAAAGGGGGGTAGTCTGCGGTGTACTGCAAATTAATAACGTAAATATTATATTAAAATGATATACCAATTATATAAAAGACAATATATAAACATAATTATAAATATTATATACATATATAAATATTAAGAGTTACACAATTTCATACAAAGAGATGGAAAAAGAAAAGAACAATAAGGTGGGTTAGTGACGGAAGAACTGAATTTAGGTAGAGGCAGGACAGCAATTAGAGTGAAAGGAAATGATCTTTGACTAGATTTTTGAAAGAAGCTAGTGACTGGGCTTGCCTAATTGGCACCGGCAACGCGTTCCACAATCGTATCGCTTGGACCGTGAACGATTTGTCACTGAACCTAGTAGAATGCGAGGGCATTAAAAGTTTCAAATTCTCCGATGATCTTAAGTGTCTAGAATGTGTGTCATGAAGGAACTTGAAACGTTCTTTAAGATAAGAGGGAGTTGTAGGAATAAACAGAACACTGTAAAGCAATGATAAAATATGAGCATTCCGGCGAAGGCGGATTGGCAGCCACTTGAGCTTAATACGAAATTCAGAAATATGATCATATTTGCGCAAACCAAATATGAATCTAATACAAAAGTTTTGGAGTCGCTCAAGCTTGTCTAGCTGCACTTCAGTTAGGTCTAAATAACTGACATCGGCATAATCAAGGATTGGGAGAAGGAGGGATTGGGCGAGTGCAGTTTTAGTGGCAGTTGGAAGAAAATTGCGTAGTCTTCGTAAAGACCCCGCAGACGCAAACAACTTGCGGCTAACTTCCTGCATCTGAGGTCCCCACGAAAAGTCTCTATCAATAATGATACCAAGGTCCTTTACTGAATCGCTGTATGAGATGGTTGAGCCATCAAAAACAATCGGTGGGAGCCGCGTCCAGTCTATTCTTGAGCGCAACCTAGGGCTGCCGACAACAATGACTTGGGTCTTTGTAGGATGAACTGATTTGGTCCGGAAGCAAACTAAATTCGTAGTCCGATCGTACCAAATTCAAGCGTGTTTTAATACTGAAGGATTAACTAAACAGGTTAAGACCATTAAATCAGAATCTTTTGTAGCCAATGAGAAAAATATGAAGTGAACTCTTTAAACACGTTAGAGACTTATTGAATTTTTTATTTATTCAAACTTTATGTCAGTACATGGGCTTATTTAAATTTTATGTACAGTAGTGGTACAACGATAGATTTGGTTAAAATAAAGCTACACTGTGGTAGGTGCGCACAATAAATAAATAGTATTTAAAATAAAACTAAATATCATTAAAATATTATATATAGGTTTTAAAGTAATACACTATGATAGATATCAGGACTAATGTCCTGTAAAGTTAATACTTAGGGCGGAATTCACCAATAAAACTAATCGCGTTTTAACGCTTGGCTCACATAATCGCGTTTAGCCGCTGTCACTAGTGTCACTTTTAAAAATATAACAAAAGAAAAATACAGACAAGTGACACTAGTGACAGCGGCTAAACGCGATTATGCGAGCCAAACGTTAAAACGCGATTAGTTTTATTGGTGAATTCCACCCTAAGAATATAATAATTATAACGAAGACGAAACTAAGTTTGAAAGGACTTCATGTAGTAAGTAGTTCCAATTCATTAAATCTTATCAAAGTACGAATACCGAACAAACGATGACCGGCAAAAAATCACAATTATAACAACGCATGACACAGTTATTTTTTTAATTAGTACGAAAAAAGAATGGGGCTCAATCCCTACAAAATAGTGATCATATTGTGAAGTCAAAGTAAAAAATAAATCACAAAATTGTCCACGTAAATTTGTCATAATTGGTAAATTCATAATTGAATCAATCATTCACAACAACTGCTATAGAAAATACTACGCGCAGTGTTTTTCCATTTTTATCGCCATTCATTTATTCATAAATAAATAGCCTGTACTATATTTCCATAATTTGCTAGGATATAAACAAACGCACATAACTTTACTGTTTATAAATATTATTTATTGAGTTTTTACTTAATCAATAACAAGATTTTTTCTCATATGACCTATAAGTACCTTTTTGTACTAATTAAAAAATAGTGGTGTATCTAGATGTCTTGCTCCTTATTTATTTACACACAAACACTTAAAATCGAAAAGAACAAATACAGATATAAGAGTAGAAAGGTCCTGCTTAATTCTAACGAAATTTCTTCCAGCAGACCTGCGACAGGAGAGTTTGTCTCCTTGTGGCTTTAAACAAAATGACATTTACCAGTCAGAACAATTTTATTGTCAAAGTCATAAACTATTTGTTATTACCCATGTGACTTTTAACAGCACTATCATACCTATAAGAATATTTAATCTTTTGTTTAATTAAGCTGTTGATCCCCGCAATAACGCCGGCGTTAACGCGCCATTGTCTTTCTATTGTGTCTCTAATTACGCTATTAGATAGGTTAATCATATTTGTTTAGCATGGGATAAGCGTAATCCTGGATGCAAAAATCCGCCCTAAAGAAATGTCAGCAGCCGCCTGAAAGACACAGATGTGGTTTTAGTTAGTAAAATCTTGACACGCCCTCTCACTCCACCCTAGAGCGTGAGAAGTCATTGGATAATTTCCTACCATAAAAAATATATATTGTAAAGTTGATTTTTTTTTTGTATGCTTGTTACTCTTTTACGCTCAAAGTTGATACATGGGCAAACCTCGTCCTAGAATAGAGTACTTTTTACTGTGGGAACTGGAGCTATATATTTTTCAATACACTTACTCGAAAACCCGCTCTGATCCCACCGCTTTTAGGCACGCAATAGACTATTTCCCGCACTAGTGCAGAAAAGTACGCGTGCTCCCCGCCACAATTTTATTACATTTATCGTATCAGGCCGCGCGCGCGTCGACCCGCACGAGTCACCGGTCAACCCCCGTTTATTCATTTCTTCATAAGTGTATTGAAAAAAGTCCTTTGATACACGTGCAAATTTGTCACTGCAGCCCTCGGCTCCGTAGCACACTCGCCTTCGGCGAATTTCGCGAATTCCGCCTCGGTCGCAATGACAAACTTTCTGCACTTGAATCAAAATGTACTATTCTATTTTCACGCGTGCAAGGCCGCCATCAGAAGCGATTATAATAATAAACTTTTAAACAAGAATACAGGAGCGTGTAAGAGGTATCCCTAGTCGAAGTAACAAGGTAAACAAAGAAAGGTACTTAATGAACTGTCGCCCCTCATCGCAATGCGACCGTGCTTAGCTTGGGGACAATATCCTGATGACATTCTCACACAATTAATTATAAGATATTTATAGTACACGCAGCTAAGGGGATTTAAAGATAATTGAAGTTGGGCCTAAACTGTCTCCTGAATAGCAGCCACAAATCTTACAATGACAATAATTAAATCATTGGAACTAACATCTGTGGCCAACAATTTTTTTTGTTTGTTTTTCGAACCCGTGACTTGTATTTATGTTCTTTTTTTGAACTGCTCTACACTAGGTAATTATAATATTGACAAAAATTTAAATAGACTCCTATGCTTAGGCCCTGTCATTTTTAGGGTTCCGTAGCCAAATGGCAAAAAACGGAACCCTTATAGATTCGTCATGTCTGTCTGTCTGTCTGTCTGTCTGTCTGTCTGTCTGTCTGTCTGTCTGTCCGTCTGTCCGTCCGTATGTCACAGCCACTTTTTTCCGAAACTATAAGAGCTATACTGTTGAAACTTTGTAAGTAGATGTATTCTGTGAACCGCATTAAGATTTTCATACAAAAATAGAAAAAAAGCAATAAATTTTGGGGGTCCCCATACTTAGAACTGAAACTCAAAATTTTTTTTTTCATCAAACCCATGCGTGTGGGGTATCTATGGATAGGTCTTCAAAAATGATACTGAGGTTTCTAATATCATTTTTTTCTAAACTGAATAGTTTGCGCGAGAGACACTTCCAAAGTGGTAAAATGTGTGTCCCCCCCCCTCTAACTTCTAAAATAAGAGAATGATAAAACTAAAAAAAATATATGATGTACATTACTATAAAAACTGCCAACGAAAATTGGTTTGAACGAGATCTGGTCTGTAGTTTTTTTTTAGTACGTCATAAATCGTAAACCGCATTTTACCTTTCAAGTTTGTACGGAACCCTCAGTGCGCAAGTCCGACTAGCACTTGCCCAGTTTTTTTAATTATTTTAAGATAAAAAAATACCTCTTTGAGAAATTCTTGATTGCGTCACCAAAATTTTTGTTGTTCCAGTGTAGTGCGCTATTATGGAGCCCGAGCTCCTGGGTTCGTTTCCCAGGTATAACTAAAAAGTGCTGTTGGAATTTTTCATTAAGAACTCAATAGCCACCCGGAGTTTAGAACTTGGTGGTGTGACAGCCCCGTACTTCAGAAAGCACGTTAAACCGTATGTCCTGCACTTGATCACTCCCTAGTCGTGTCGGTATTAGCCATCCCATCGGACTATGAGAAAAAATCATTGGAACACACATCTGTGGGCCAACAATTTTCTTGTTCTTTTTTCGAACTCGTGGCTTATATTTATGTTCTTTTTTTGAACTGCTCTACACTAGGTAATTATAATATTGACAATAATTTAAATAGACTCTTATGCTTAGGCCGTCATTTTCATAATTATTTTAAGATAAAAAAATACCTCTTTGAGAAATTCTTGATTGCGTCACCAGAATTTTTGTTGCTCCAGTGTAGTGCGCTATTATGGAGCCCGAGGTCCTGGGTTCGTTTCCCAGGTATAACTAAAAAGTGCTGTTGAAATTTTTCATTAGGAACTCAGTAGCCGCTAGGAGTTTAGAAGTTGATGGTGTGACAGCCCCGTACTTCAGAAAGTACGTTAAGCCGAATGTCTTGCACTTGATCTCTCCCTAGTCGTGTCGGACTATGAGAAAAAAGAAACAGAGAGTGCACCTGCGATTATACATAATCAGCTTTTTAATTTTCCCACTGCTCAGGCCTCCTCTCAAGGAGAGGGAATGGGCGTAATCCACCACGCGGGCCCAGTGCGGGTTGGTGAATGTCACATACATTAATTATATCTGTTATTTTTTAAGGTGGGAAATCATCTAACGAATTCTCTCGTTCTAGGGTGGAACGGGAGGGCGTATCAGGCTTTTATTACCTAAAACCACATCTATGTTCCTTCAATTGCCCTTTCAGTTCTAGAACCACGGGTTTCCCTTTCAGAAGTCGACTCATTGACCCAGTAGGCTTCGGCCCTCCTGGGTCCCTACGGTTTTGCTGACATCTCTTTGAGGCACGCGGAACACTACGCACAGTCGACGACGCGGGCTCGCTCAAGACGGTTATTGCATGGCCAAACGGCGAGCTACTCATTGCTCGTCGTCCGCACCGCCTACGGTAGCTGGTAATCGAGGTCGAGTTCTCAGCGACTGAAGCGTGAGGATCTATCGCCTTTATAATATTAGTGTGATGCATCCGTTCATAGTAACCGTTTATAATAAGGTTACATGTGTGCTCACTGACGTATTAGCGTCATACCCCCTGACGTTGACACATGTGTTGCCAAGCAACGCCATACGATGGCGATAAGAATGTCTGTGAAGCGAAACGAATAAGGTGACGCGATCCTATGACGGCCATTTCATACAATTGGGTAGTAAAAGGTCACAGTAATAGAAAAAAAAAAACATTATTCCCATCGGAGGGCATCAGATAACCTGTCACACACCTTCACATCTATTTATTAAACCCCGAGCGAACGTCATTGTCTATCTATTGTGTCTCTAATTACGCTACTCAATAGGTGAACCCATTTGTAATAAAGTCTTTCTCGAAAAGTCGACATCCCTATTCTGGAACAGAAATTTGTCGTACGGGCAAAATTTTAATGAAGACATGTCATGTTGTTTACACGGCCCAATTTTTTGACGTTGATTGCAGCTGTAATTAGAACCCGACACTTGATGTATTATTTTTTTAACAGAATCAGGTCAAGGATTTTTATACTCTGGGAGTGCGGTTTTCTATTAATTTGCGCGATCGTGTTTGAAGGAAGCCATTGTTTTGTAAGGGGTCCAATTAAAAGCTGGTTTGTATGAATAATTAATTAAAATTATAAGGAATATAAATATTTGTTTCTAGGGTTCCGTATCTCAAATGGAAAAAACGGAACCTTTATAGGATCACTTTGTTTTTCGTCCATCTGTCTGTCTGTCTGTCAAGACCCTATATCTCGGGAATGCGTAAAGGTATCGAGTTGAAAATAACTCTGAAAGGAATCTTCATAGGTACTTCCCATTGACCTAGAATCCTGTAATTTGGTATAAAGCAAGGTCTTATAACACAAAACAAAAAACTGGCCAAGTGCGAGTCGCACTCTCACACTGATGGTTCCGTACAATCTGACGGGCTTTGAACTGTTTTCATAGAAAACAGTTCAATACCTGAATTGAGTTACAAAGATTTTTCCGAATCGCAAAAAAAAAATTTTTATTTGTGACTTAACTACAGAGTTTTCATATTTTTTCTTATACTTGTACTATGAGAACTTGCTTCATGTCAAACAGGATTTTAGGTCAACGGGAAGTACCATATGAATTTTGATTTCCTTGAGAGTGTCAAAACATCCTTTTTTTTTGCGACATAAATGGCCTTATCTTTTTTGTTTTTGTTAACACAGAAGTTTGATTTTTTCACAGCTTCAAGTGACCTCAGACTTGAGTATATGGTTTTAATTTCAACTCGATACCTTCACGCGTTCTCGAGATAAAGGATCTTGATAGACGTATAGACAGACTGACGGACAGCAAAGTGGTCCTATAAGGGTTCCGTTTTTTCCTTTTGAGGTACGGAACCCTAAAAAACATAAATACACAATTTATAATATACAAACAATACATTCTGTAATAAAATAGAGAAATATGTACAGTCAAGGATCAAAAGTGCAGTTGCACTCTACCAATGCTAAAGTGTCTAAAATTTCTTTGTTGTAGAATTTCAATAGTCCACAACTATAACTAGTTCTATTCAACACTTTAGATCCTATGCTACCAATTAAATCAGTCATGAACCATTGACTCTCTTCTACAAAGAAATTTTAGACAATTTAGCATTGGTAAGGTTGTGCACTTTTGACCCCTGACTGTACATATATCAGTCTATGGATGGGTGACCTTCAGAACATATCGAGATCTCTCCTTGCCTAGAAAAGCATGTGCCGGTGGTTCTGGCTGCCCTTTGTCATTGATAAGGTGGAACTGCACTTTTGACCCCTGACTTTACATATACTTAATGCCGTTAAATTCTTGACCATGTTTTTAAAAGAGGATATAATGAAGTTAATATTGTTTAATGCTGATAAACTAAAATAACATAGTAGGAAGAATTTGCCTATCCTTTTATGTAACAAAGTGCATATTTAGCAAAAATACATCCTACCTTTCTTGGGAAAGGAAGTCCTTTCAAATTCCGTCGTCTCCCGGAAATTACTCAAAAGACGTCCGAATTATTGTACTCGAAACGGTCACGACCCTGAGACCTTTGGACGCAGACCTTTGACTGTGCTGAAATTCTACTGAAGTATTCAAATAAAGTCCTATTACAATCCAGCAATGATAATTATTAGGGCTTCACCAAAGCATATTATATTTAAAAAAAACATATACCGAAAATAAAAATTGAAAATTTATATCAATTCATTTATTATTTTAATTACTTATTATATACCTGTCGTCCTTAGGATTTGGCTAAACGTAACCACGAAGAGGATGACGGGGTCTGTGATAATTCGTTCACAGTTAGACCCCGCTATCCCCTTCTTATATTAGAAGGGGATGGCCTGAACGCTTCGGAGTACCCCAAGTCCTTTAATGGCTTGACTTTAGTATCATATGGCAGGAGTTGGGGACTAAAAAGGGTCAATGATGGTAGGTCTTGGGTCCCCAATGTGATTTATAATGCTACTATTCTTATCAAAAGGTAATGCATATTTTTCGAGAAATTCACAAAATAAATTTCTAACCTCAAATCAGATGAAAAGGGAAAACGGAACGTTAAAATGGGTGATTTGACAACTAAAGCTGTTACAATAATCTCAATATATTATCTGTGTTGTAAAATATCGTACAAAATCGGTAAAACGGAACGTAAAAAAAGATGACATTTGTGTCTTGTGTCACTGTTTTATAAAAATAATGGTGTAAACATGAATGATCCGAAATACATGTCTAGTATTTTTGCCTAAAGAATCTATGTACAAAATTTCATAACTATATCATGAAAAATCACAAAGTTATAAGCTTGTTATGTTTGTGAATATCTGTGGAGAAGAGACGGACATGTTAGGTTAAAAGGAGGTGGTCGCTGGAGCGAGCGAAGCGAGCGAACATAGACCCCGCCACCTCCTTCGAGGCTATATTTTTTTAAACCACCCAGAAATAGGAGCCCGTCGACTACGCCTTATAGGCAATTTTTGAGTGTTCCGAGGTTAGGTTACAAAAGATCGATTTTCTCGGAAACGGTAAGTTACCTTTTCATGGGAGCCAGGGGAAGGGGTCAACCCTAATTACCAACACCCCCTGCTGCCACACGATTCTAAAGTTATTCTAATCGACCTATCAAAAATCGTTAACGTACAGATCCAAACAAATCCCTATTGTTCCGATCTAATACAGACATTGACCTCATTCTCAACAACGTGGTTATTGTAACCATTCTACTCCACACCTTAATCTATTCAAAAATTAATACGTCACAATTATCACTAACTAGATTTAGTCAACCGATTCGGGTACATTCGCCGATACTCGGGTACGGAAGTGAGGGTCATTGGTTCCTATTAATGCGCTCAAAATTGAGGTTGTAGATTGTAGACGAATCCTCGCGTGACGCAAACAGGGACTATTGTTCGGCAAAGCTCGTTAGCCTGGGAATGGACTTGAGGGTTTCAAATTCATTTCTGTATTGGTGTTGTTATAGGTATGGAAGGCTTGAGATGTTGCAAATCATGAAATAGATCACAGTGTATAGATATACGAGATAAGAATCACAGCAATATAGCAGAGAACAGGAACAGGCTACTTTGTGTCTAAATCTAAAGATGGAATGGCTCCATAATTCGTATCAGCGTCCTGTCTACTAAATTTAGAGGGATGCGGCATAGGATGTAAAGTCCCACAGTCCTCCGTTGAAACTGCCCTATAGTTGATATTGGACTCTTGTATTATATTGTAAACCCGAGGAGAACTCAAAAACCGCGATGTAGGATTTTATAGTTTAGTTCCTAACATAGCATAGCATAGTGGACCATATAATGTTCCCACTGTTGGGACTCAGGCCTCCTCTCTAGGAAACAGAATGGGCCGTAATCCACTACGCGGGCCCAGTGCGGGTTGGTGGATGTCACATGTGTTCGAATTTTTGGTTCTAGGACATGCCGGTTTCCTCACGATATTTTCCTTCACCGTTTTGAGGGCAGTGGTGATGTAATAAATTACACAAAGTAATGCGCCTGGCTGGGTTTGAACCCGCAACCAACTACAACTCGTAAGTTGATAACGTTACCACTCGGAGTTAGTAGTCTAGTTCCTATGTGGTGTGACATAGATGTCGCTACACAAGTAACAAAGTTTTTTTTTAGGTGACAAATTAGTATAGAGTAGTTAGTAGTAATCACCTTCTCTCTGGGTAGGCGAGATAGAGTGTCAGATCTTACTGACTAAACCCACCTGTGTTCCTTTAGTTTCTCCTGTCGTTCCAGGGCCACGGGAACTCTTTCGAACAATCCAGCAATCTAGTTGGCTCTGGTTTTCATATATGTAGGATGAGCAGCTTCTTTTCTTCATTGCATTCTTTTCTTCATTGCAGTCTTGTCCAGAATGTCCAACTATGGTCAGAGGATTATTGCTATTTGGTCCACCTAACAAGTAAGGGAAGAGAGAGTTCACCTTTGTTTGTGCGCACATATGTCATTTGCACTATAATATTTCCCGGGACGACGAATAGTTGACCAATGGTCATGAGCAGTGATCGGATTAGGTAGATTGAATTGGGGTCATTGATCCGAAACGTATATATTAATATGGACATTCCTCCGGAATTGGTTGATTATTAAAAAAAACCGGAACTTAGGTAGGAATTGTATTAAAATGAGCAATATATATATAATTCTTCATATTTTTTTAACGGTACACAGTCACGATTTGACACAACCCAACGACCAATCAGAACATTATAACTTTCTTTTAAATTTTGAATTGAGTAGTAACACTACCAACATTAACAATATTTAATTGAATCCAGAAATATCGGAATTACTTTCCGGAAAAATGGCTTATCCATGTTATTCTTTCTGTGTGCATATATGATACAAGTACCAAAAATCAATCTACCTACTCCGATCAATGGTCATGGGGCTATTAATATTATCTGCCTGATGTTGCTGAATAATTGGGTAAAACGTATCATGTTTGTTTTTCTGGCCTCAGACTTTCTCGCAAATGACAGCCAGGAGCAAAGACTCGACGTATTTTCTGAGGTACGGAGGCCAAGAATCCTCCGTTAAGATGGTCGTCTATCGAAGGCCAACGTCGACGAGCATTGCTTGACCCTTAGGCGGCTCTTAAACTACTAATATTACCTATTTTAGCCACGAGCTCCTCTACAACACAGGCCATGGTTCGAAGCGAATGCTAGCGAAGGTGATAGGTGCAGCCATACTCCCGCCCCAGCCACCGCCACAGGAGACGTCGGGAGTCGCAGGGCGATCCCAGGCCACTGTATATGCGCGCTTGTGGACGGCGAGTAACGGATAGCTCACCGTTCGGCCGTCCGATAAGGACCAAGCCTAGAACGAAAGAAGGCAAAAGTAATCAATAGTTTTATTTGGTGTAAAGCAAAGCACACAAATACTATTCAGGTTACTCCAGGTTACTCCACAACCCAGTTACTGAATTGTGGAGGTCAAATAGGCAGTTACTCCATAGAAAATACGGGTATTCAGCTGTATCCACTTAGACTGAAAGACACCCATAGGTAAAAGAAAATGTGTGCTCCTCAACCATATGTTACTCAAACGGCCCTTTCCCATTAGCTCAGATTTTATTTACCACCACTTCGATCACGAAAACTGACCTGTCATGTCAATCCCACTTACGCACATAAGTTACACAATTAAATTTCCGAATTACAGTATTTCGACATCAACTGACTATTATTACAACATTAATTAATAAAGTAATCCCATCTGAAAATTATTGCTTGTTACGCAATTTTCACATCACGTCCAATATTTATGACACCGTCACATTTTGACATCGTCACATTTATGTGTCATTAATTAAAATATCATAACGGAATTCCAATCTTAGCGTGTGGATTGTTAATTGAATGTTAGCTTTATTGGCTATATGAGGCTTCGGTACCGATGTTGGTAATTATACGGAAAATTGACATTTAGTTCGATACGTTATTAAAATGAGGGCAGAGGAGTGTTTACCGTGTGGTGGGTGGCATATTATGCAGGATAGTATACCTGAATGAATTTAATATAGCCATTAGGTAAATTGTTTGAGCAAATGAAAAGTTAGCACATGTACCTAAAATAAAATAACTGATAACGTTTCCGTTGCAAAAAACGTATAAGTGTGAATCACAATGCTACACAACTCACAACCCTCAGATCACCTTGCTGTAAAAGAGCTGGTTTACTGTGCTGCTTTGCTGTGTCACAGTCAACTTACTTAATCAGACATTCAGCTGATTTCATTCTTGATTCAGCTTCCGACGGTACTTCTCACTGGGACAGCTTCTAATGTTATACAAAGCACAGGTCCGATCGTGTGTGGAGTAGGTACTGCAGTCACATATGGGCTGGTGCTGCAAAATGCCATCTAGCAGCTTTGGACTCAGTGGAAAGGCGTGCGAAGAGGCTAATTGGGGATCCAGATTTTGTTAAGTCCAATCTACAAAGCCTCGAGCACAGGCGCAGGGTAGCCAGCCTATCGGTATTCTACAGGTTACATTTTGAATAGTGTGTGCGGGAATTGCATGACTTGATTCCGCCATCTCCTTTCTACCATCGAACAACCCGACGTACGGCGAGTATCCACCCTTACGTCGTTCAATTATGGCGGTAAGTCCCCTCTTTGAGGCGTGGTTGGAAAGACCTCGCGGCGTCCTCACCTTCCGCATGACGCAGGTTCTCACCGAACACGGTAAGTTCGGGAAGTTCCTGCACCGGATTCGTGCGGAAGAGACGCCCGGGTGTCGCCACTGTGCGGACCGCCCGGAGGACACGGTGGAGCACACGGTGGAGGTGTGCCCCGCTTGGGCAGAGCAACGCCGTGTCCTCGTGGGGGCGATCGGCGGCGGCGATCTCTCGCGCCGGGCCTTGGTACAGGCCATGGTCCGGAGCGAGGAGGAGTGGCAGGCGGTCGCCTCCTTTTGCGAAGCAGTAATGCTAGCAAAGGAGGCGGCCGATCGCGTGAGGCAACGGTCCTCACGCCCCAACCGCCGCCGGGATTCCGATCCCGATTTCCGGCCACCGTAGGCGAGGGCTTGCGGACGGCGAGCAATGGGTGGCTCGCCGTCCGATCGTCCGGTAACCGTCCGGACCGAGCCCAAGTCGTCGACGGCGCGTATTGTTCCACGCGCGCCTCAGGGAGATGTCAGCAAATCGTAGGGGCCCAACAGAGTCGAAGCCTACTGGGGCCACGGGTAGTGTGAAAGTGAAACCCGGGGCCCTGGGACGAAGGCAAAGAAGGAACAGGAGTGGGTTTTTAGTCAGTAAAAGTCTGACACTATTTTCCGCTCCGCCCAAGAGTGGGATTTGTCATAAGATGATTTTCCCACCTAAAAACACGGTAAGTTCGGGGAGTTCCTGCACCGGATTCGTACGGAAGCGACGCCCAGGTGTCGCCACTGTGTGGAACGCCCGGAGGACACGGTGGAGCACACGATGGAGGTGTGCCCCGCTTGGGCAGAGCAACGCCGTGTCCTCGTGGGGGCGATCGGCGGCGGCGATCTTTCGCGCCGGGCCTTGATACAGGTCATGGTCCGGAGCGAGGAGGAGTGGCAGGCGGTCGCCTCCTTTTGCGAAGCAGTAATGCTACCAAAGGAGGCGGCCGATCGCATGAGGCAACGGTCCTCACGCCCTTACCGCCGCCGGGATTCCGATCCCGATTTCCGGCCACCGTAGGTGCAGGCTTGCGGACGGCGAGCAATGGATGGCTCGCCGTCCGACCGTCTGGTAACCGTCCGGACCGAGCCCAAGTCGTCGAAGGCGCGTATTGTTCCACTCGCGCCTCAGGGAGATGTTAGCAAATCGTAGGGGCCCAGCAGGGTCGAAGCCTACGGGGCCATGCGTAGTGTGAAAACGAAACCCTGGGGCCCTGGGGCCCTGGGACGAAGGCAACGAAGGAACAGGAGTGGGTTTTTAGTCAGTAAAAGTCTGACACTATCTCCCGCTCCGCCCAAGAGTGGGATTTGTCATTAGATGATTTTCCCACCTAAAAAAAAACCCTTACGTTGTTGAAACTTCAGCGGTCCGGACTAAGCGTTTCGCTTCGTCGTTTATACCGCGTACATCGAAGGACTGGAACAATTTGCCGGCTGCGGTCTTCCCGTCCAACTATAATTTAGGTGTCTTCAAGGCTAGAGTGAATGGGCTCTTAATAAACTAGTGCGCCTCACCATCAATGATTGCATCACTGCTTACCATCAGGTGGGATCGCAGTTAAGCACTGGTTTATATCAATTAAAAAAAAAAGCTAACAGCCTAGCCTTTTCACTAAATGGCGGCTTTTAACTAACGGCCGGAATGACATTCAGCCATTGAAATCCATAACGCTTATCAGCTACTTACCTAGTCCGGACGTTTGAGTTTGGCTGTGTAAAAATATTTTTTATTTGCTAATGCACAATTAGAAATTAATGTGCTGATGATGATGGTAAAATGGGCTGACGGAGCATATTTTAGCTGCCGGAGTCGACGACACTATTTTTCTATTTCTAGTTGCACTGTTTACCTATAAATAACTGTTTTGACATTTAAAGAATGTATTTATTTTAATATTTACTACTTTTAACCGACTTCTAAAAAGGAGGAGGTTCTCAATTCTGGATGTTTGTATTTTTTTTTATGTTTGTTCGCGCATAACTTCGTCGCTTGCCCACCGATTTGAAAAAATCTTTCTTTGTTGGAAAGAGTATACTTCCCAAATAGTCCATAGCCACCAAATCGGAATCTGATGATGGAATCATGGCGAAATCGAGGAAACTTCACAAATATTATAGGCAACCATATAGTGATTTTGGTATTTTCATCCAGAACTTAAGTATTTACAGTCAAAAAGTAACATTTGATGAAGTGGAACTGACGAAGAAGACCAGAAATGGTCAACGGAACTTCATACTCGCATAGATATCACAATGAAGATAGTTAAGCGACTATGACAATACAAATAAATGAATGGTTCTGAATAAATACGTTGAAAATGGTATTATCGGAGTGATCTGATGATGATGATGGAGCTGGAAGGTAGGCACTGGAACTCCGTAATTAATCAATGTAACCTAGCCGTGTTTGGACTTACTAGAATTGTCATGAGATGCACTTTGGCTATAAGGTACTATCGAACTGATCTGATGATGGAGCTGGAAGGTAGGCAAAGGAACTCCGTAATTAACAATGTATCCTAGCCGTGTTTAGGTTTATTAAAATTGTCATGAGATGCACTTTGGCTATAGTAGTATAGTAGTATATAGGTAGTACCATTATATATATATATAAAGGTACTATTGAACTGATCTGATGATGGATCCGGAAGGTGGAAGGTAGACACAGGAACTTCATAATAAAACAATGTAACCTAGCAGTGTTTGGGTTAATTAGAATTTTCATGAGAAATAGGCACTCTGTTTATAAGTGTATCGCAACTAAAAAGTGAGAAATAAAAAACTTTTTACAAAAAAAAAATAACCGACTTCACTAAAAAAAAACACTAAAAGGATCAAAATAACTTTAATTTCGGAAGTCGGTGTTAAATAAGATACAAATAATACCGAGAAACACCGACTTCCGAAATTAAAGTTATTTGGATCCTTTTAGTGTTTTTTTTAGTGAAGTCGATTTTTTTTTGTTTAAAGTTTTTTTTACCTGCTATGCTATTGAAATTTGTATTTTCGTTACATTTGATAATTTGCATATTCATTTATTTTTTTTTAATTATATAAACCAGTACTTGACTGCGATCCCACCTGATAGTAAGCAATTGGACTTGGTTCTTTTTTTAGTTAAACTTTATTCCGTTAATTTGTATTACTACGTCTATGGAATTCCTGTGGGTTCATTTGCACGTATCAAACTATTTTTATAAAATCTTATAAAACATGTGTGATATTGCAATAAAGAATAATAAAATCAATAACCTGTCTTATCAAACAATTGTAGTAGGTACGGTTAATAAAAAGACAAGGCTTTAAATGGGACGATTGATTAAGCAACTTAGCTGCGACGGATATATACTGTGTGTATGGGACCTTACACCTTGGGTTGATGCTGATTGATACACTGATAACTTTGCTTGATATTTATTGATAAAAGTAATATTGAATGATAGATGAGTGCACGTGGTATGAATGCTATTCGTGTACTAAATTCACCGGCGGCCCAGCGCAGGTAAAGTGCTGACTTATTGATACAAAACTGTGCTGTGCTTGCACTGTACACTGTGCTTTGTGTACCTACTGGTTACATTTATTTTGCTTTAAAGGGCACCCACGCGTAGTATCAGATTGTGGCCATCTTTTATATATTGCCGCGACCAGCTTTGCTTACAAAATTCATCCGTGCAGCCATTAACGACCGACAATCACGATTTTTGGTGGATACTACTATTAATTTAGGTGATGTATGTATCACCATATTTTATGGTCAACCGCGGGATGTTTAGAGTTTTTTTACAGCGTATAGGCTTCCTGCCCTTGTCCCATGTTATTTGGCATCGGCGCAATACTGTTTTTTCTTCCATTCTGTCCGGGTGACAGGACAGAATGGAAGAAAAAAAGTGTTGCACCGATACGTCACGATATCATTAATTCTCTTTTCTTTTCATAATGGCAAAGCAGACTCAAATTATAATAATAAGTATAATAACTGTAGTCGCTGGACTACTTTAAAGGTGGACTGATTTGGTTCAAAATAAAGTAAATTCATGGTTTGATCGTACTTTGAGCGTTTTTTTTTTATTGGGTTGGAAAATCATCTTATGACAAATCCCGCTCTTAGGCGGAGCAGGAGATAGTGATAGACTTTTACTGACTAAAAAACCACTTTGCCTTCGTCCCAGGGCCCGGGGTTTCACTTTCACACTACCCGTGGCCCCAGCAGGCTTCGACCCTGCTGGGCCCCTACGATTTGCTGACATCTCACTGAGGCACGCGTGGAATAGTACGCGCCGTCGACGACTTGGGCTCGGTCCGGACGGTTACCGGACGGTCGGACGGAGAGACACCCATTGCTCGCCGTCCGTAAGCCCGTTGAGCGTATGTTGTGTTAATACTATTAAAATTGCTTTGAATTGTGATGAGAGAATGCGGCTTAAGATACCGGTCTCCTGCCTCACCGCCTTTATTTCTTCATCAACGGACTTTAACTGATCTGACATCACACTAACTGCTCTTTCTTGTGTCTAGTTAACCACTAGGTCCGTTCCTTCATTGAGTCTCCGTTCAATCTAACAATGAATTTATCTGTGTCTGCTTTGTGTAATAGAACAGTACCTACTAGATAGAATTCTAAAGGTCATATCGGATCAGATTTCTATAGCACACCGTTGACATGCATTTATTTGCATACAATGTTATTGTTTTGATTTACTGACCTATAATAAATTATTAACAATGGAATGACGTATAGGGGCAGCAAATACTACTAGATATTATTACTGTTACAACATTAATGTTATAATTACTTGACATAGCCACTGTTATCTACAAAGGGATACCGACAGTCGTAAATAAACTTGCTGATGACAAATTTTATTAGATAGAAAGCGACATAGTTCAAACAGCTATTAAAATAGTGACTTAATCAAAACACGATATAACAACAATAGAAAGTGTATATTCGACAATTAAGTGACTTTATTGTAACCAGTCTTAGGGGATTGAATGAAAGAGTTACCTCGATCCTAGAACTCAAAAGGTCACTGAAGGAATACCGGTGGGTTTTATTCAGTAAAAGTCTGACACTCTCTCTCGCTTCTCCCAGAGCAGGAGCAGTTATTTGACGATAAGTAGACATAAAAAAAAACTGGGCAAAGGCGAGTCAGACTCGCGCACTGAGGGTTCCTTACAAACTTACCTATATAAACAGTTCAATTCCCGAATGGTCTCGACGATTTTTCCTTTTTTTTTTGAATTGTTGTGACGCATCAAATTTACTGTTTTCAGATTTATTCCTATACTTGTGCTATAAGACCTTGCTTTACGCAAAATTTTAGGATCAACGGGAAGTAACCTTTGCTAAAGTTTTGATTCGATTGAAACTTGGGCTGTACTGCAGTCTCTCCAATGGTGCCAAATTGACTATCGGTATATCGAAGTGCTGAAGTGTTTGTACAAAAACACCACTATGTCAGTCCGACTACAAGACCAGTACTCGAAACCTATCCTCTTGCAGCGGGGCGTGCGGCAGGGAGACGTTATCTCTCCGAAACTGTTCACGGCAGCAATGGAGGATGTCTTCAAGGTTTTGGAATGGAAAAGGCTAGGCATTAATGTCAATGGCGAGTACATCACTCACCTTCGGTTTGCCGACGACATAGTAGTCATGGCTGAGACTACGGAGGAGCTCAGTACAATGTTTGGTGACCTCAGTAGAGCTTCCGAAAGAGTTGGACTTAAAATGAACATGGACAAAACCAAAGTGACTGGCCTGTTAGTCTAGTAGTTAGTGATCCTGACTATTAAGCCGGAGGTCGTGGGTTCGATTCCCACCCAGGACAAATGTTTGTGTGTTGAGCACGATCATTTGTTCTGTGTCTGGGTGTAATTTATCTATATTAAATATGTATTTAAAATTATATAAGTATGTTTATCAGTTATCTAGTACTCATAGCACAAGCTCTGCTTAGTTTGGGACTAGATGGCGTTGTGTGATAGTTGTGGAATAATAAAAAATAATAAAAAAATAAAAAAAAGTCTTGGTAAACAGCCATGTAGCACCCACTCCTATCAAGATCGGGGACTCTACACTCGAAGTTGTAGACGACTACGTTTACCTGGGACAGACGGTCCAGTTGGGAAGGTCTAACTTCGAGAAAGGGATCAATCGTCGAATCCGACTCGGCTGGGCAGCGTTCGGGAAGCTGCGCGGTATCTTCTCGTCCAATATACCACAGTGTCTCAAGACTATGACCAGTGCGTGTTGCCAGTGATGACATAATTATGGCTACGAAACGTGGTCGCTTACAATGGGCCTCATCAGAAGACTTAAAGTCACCCAAAGGGCAATGGAAAGGGCTATGCTCGGAGTTTCCTTGCGTGATCGAATTAGGAATGAGGATATCCGCAGGAGAACCAAGGTTACCGACATAGCACGAAGAATCGCCAAACTAAAGTGGCAATGGGCAGGGCACATTGCTCGCAGAACCGATTGGCCGTTGGGGCTGAAAGGTTCTGGAATGGCGACCACATACCGGAAGACGTAGCGTTGGAAGGTGGACCTCCTACAAGGTGGACCGATAATTTGGTAACGGTTGCGGGAGTCCGATGGATGCAAGACGCACAGGACCGTTCATTGTGGCGACACTTGGGGGAGGCCTATGTCCAGCAGTGGACGCCTTTCGGCTGAAATGATGATGATGATGATGGGAAGTAACCTATGAATTTTGATTTCCTCGAGAGTGTCCGAAATATACGTTTTTTGAGACATAAACTGCCGTATCTTTTTTTTTGTTAACTCAGAAGTTTGATTTTTTCACAGCTTCAAGGGACTGTAGACCTGAGTATATGATTTTAATTTCAACTCGATGCCTCTACCAGATAAAGGGTCTTGACAGACAGACAGACGCATGGACGACAAAGTGATCCTATAAGGGTTCCGTTTCTTCCTTTTGAGGTACAAGGCATATCCCTAACTACCACCAAATTAATATATTGACCACTGTCTCCCTTGCTGTGGTCGACGATGAACACGCTTGCATACATGTATGTTACCGATTCACACTTGACTTATAGATCCCAAGTTATAATGATCAAAGGGAATCTAGACTTCGACAAGGAATCACGGTTTTTCGCGGACACTATGATTTGACACTAATCTCGTGGCTAAAATTATTTTTTTTTTTTTTAACCAAACCATTGTATATTAGCAATGATCACAGCGTGAAATCATCTTCTGTCTACCTTTACTTCATGTTACTAATGGCCCTCAAGCCACAATATGTTACTTTCTTCCCTCTTGTGAATCATCAGGCTACCACTGACTTCCTCTTCTTTCCAAGTACTCCTAACCTCCATTTTTAAGGCCATAGAGACACAAATAAAAGATGAAATTTAATTTATCTGTTTCTGCCGCGTAGGAAAAACAACATTAAATTATAAAAAAATGTGTACCTCAATGTTTATTGACTAATAACCAAGACAGTCGACACGAGGAAAGTTACATAACATTATTACCTACTGAGCTAACATTATGAGGTCAATTTGTCAAACGAAAACTGCGGGGAGTCACGTCGAGGTAATTTATGTTGGTACCGGATAGTAACAAGTGTTGAATATCCTAAAACATCTTGAAAAACCAGATTGTTGTTTATAATCAGGTGTAAGATATTGGAGACAAAACGGCTATAAAATCCGGCTTGGCTGTCAAAAATTTTAATCCAACCTGGACTATATTGCTCGGGCTTGCGGACGACGAGTAATAGGTAGCTCGCTGTTCAGTCGTCCGGTAAAAACTGAGCCCGACTCGTCGATGGCACGTAGTGTTCCACGCGCGCCTCAAAGAGATGTCAGCGAAACTGTAGGGAATTCTAAAAGAGAAACCGTGCCCCTAGAACGCAAAGAGCAATTGAAGGACACAGGTAGGTACTAGCCAGTAAAAGTCTGATAACCTCTCGTTCCACGAGCGACGAAGTCATGGAATGATTTACCACCTCAAAAAAAAGCCTGGAATATATTACTAGGGCTGCGGAATTGTTCGAATTTAAGAAGAATCGAAGAGTTATCGAGGCCGTGGGTCTCAAACGGCCACTGAAGGAACAAAGGTGGGTTTTAGTCAGTTAAAGTTCACTTCCGTGAGGGGGAGTGTTCTGTTACTGACTAAAACCCGGGCAAGAGTTGTTATTTGATGATAACAACTCTTGCCCAAACATAACACAGCCACATATTGGACCATATCCAATAGATTGCATAATCAGCCTTTTAATGTTCCCACTGCTGGGACTCAGGCCTCCTCTATCTAGGAGAGGGAATGGGCCGTAATCCACCACGCGGGCCCAGTGCGGATTGGTGAATGTCACATGTCCTCGAATTTTTGGTTCTAGGACATGCCGGTTTCCTCACGATGTTTTCCTTCACCGCTTTGAGAGCAGTGGTGATGAAATAAATTACACAAAGTAATGCGCCTGGCTGGGTTTGAACCCGCGACCTACAACTCGTAAGTCGTGGCCGTTACCGCTCGGCCACCACTGCTCCAATAGATTGATTCAGTGTTATATCAACCTTATTTACAGTCAGTCAGCCAGTACAGGCGGAGGTCTGCTTTTTTGAAGCCAATTAAACTTTATTTAAATGCTTACACAAAATTTTTTATCTGTACTGTTGACCGTTTAAGAGTTCCTTTATCTAAAGCTAATCTTAGATCATTCTCCATTCAAGTCATGCGCGCCATTAAAATGCTTTGTCATTGGAACTGAATCGACAAGAAAAAAATCCGTTGGATAAGAGAGAGCACTTCTAATTCAGCTTGAAATATTATTTCTCAAACAAAATATACAAACACGACAAGTTAAAAGAAAGGTTGCGAAACAGGTATTTTGGTGTTGATTCGTTTTCCATCAATGGGCATAAATAAATATGGTGACATAAAACGCTAGCCATATACACACACTAACACATACCGTGTTCCGTGTTTTATACTAACTATAGAATTGAAACCATCACTCGACAATTGGCCATAAACACTGCTTGAGAAGTCTCGCCATCATATTAATCAGCGGCCATTGAAACATTGGATATGACAGATTTTAGTACTTATACATAATTCTAGGTGTAAAGTTAATTTTCCTTAAGTCCTTAAAAATTGATAATTTAGTAATTCTCGTAGTTATTTGTTGGGGATTAGTATATCTATATTTTGTTTAAGATTTACTTGTGGCTATTGGAGCACAACTTCAAACCACGTGCGGGTGTATGTATGTACGCCCGGGATGACATCTGCTATCGGCGTCTCCGTAACCTTGAGGACTCCAGGTTCTCGACGCTTTGGACTTTGGTGGCCACAGGCCTAGATAAAATAATCTACGCTTGTGTCTACCGCTCGCACAGCGGAGATCAAGAGACATCCGGGCTCACACAACATCTGAGTGAGGCGGCGGATGCGGCTCAGCAGCGGTACCCTTCTGCTCAATTGGTGTTACTGGGGGATTTTAATGCCCACCACCAAGAGTGGCTTTTCCCGTACCAGTCCACAGACCACGCTGGGCGAGAGGTGCGAAAGCTAGCGCTAGCATTAAATCTCGCCCAGCTGGTCCAGGGGGCAACGAGGGTGCCGGATGTGGATTCGCACACAACCAATTGCCTGGACCTTTTGCTGACAACAGATCCAGACCGCTACTCTGTGTCGATATGTTCGCCTTTAGGCAGTTCCGACCACTGTCTGGTTAAGTCTGTGTCTGTCTACTCCCCGCCCGATCCCAGCCCTAGAGGCACCCGGCGGGTTTGGCGATACAGGTCAGCAGATTGGGATGGCTTGCGGTCTTTCTTCGCATGCTATCCTTGGCAGCCCACTTGCTTTTCTTCAGATGATGCTTCGTCGTGCGTAGATGCCGTGACGGATGTGTTGCGGCAGGGGATGGAGTACTTCATCCCATTCTCTGACGTAACAATGTCTGGCCAAGCTCGTCCATGGTTTGGCGCCGAATGTGATCGCGCAGACGCGCTTAAGCACGCGGCATATCGAGCTTGGGCTGACGCTCGTACGCGCAAAGCAAGCGACGTGGCTCAGAAGAAGAAGGCCTTTAACAGGGCTGCCAAGTCCTGCAAGAAGGTGTTGCAGAGGTCTCGGTTTGACCACATAAGCAGAATTGGGAGCAAACTTGCTTCATACCCCGCAGGTAGTAAAGCGTTTTGGTCCCTGGCTAAGTCGGTTGAATCGAACTTCTGCCGTCCCTCACTTCCGCCATTGCTGAAACCCGATGGGTCGCTGGCTCACACCGCTGAGGAGAAAGCAAACTTGTTTGCCTCTCTTTTTGCGGAATCTTCTCGTCTGAATTCTGGTGACGCACGGCCACCTGTTTCTCCTGATGGATGCGCGACGAGGATGTCAGACGTTCGTATCCATCAAAAGGACGTTCGTAGGGTCCTGCGTAATCTCGATGTGAACAAAGCTAGCGGCCCCGACGGGATACCAGCTATTGTGCTTAAAAGTTGTGCGCCTGAATTGTCTCCGATCATGACACGCCTATTTCGCATCTCATATGAGACTGGAAAAGTGCCGATTGCATGGAAGCAAGCTAACGTGCAGCCTGTGCCCAAGAAGGGCAGTCGAGCTGACCCGGCAAACTACAGACCCATCTCTGTTACGTCCGTCCTCTGTAAGAGTATGGAACGGGTGCTAAACAAGAAACTTCTGGCATACCTAGAAGCTAACGACATCCTCAGTGACCGGCAATACGGTTTTCGCCAAAATCGGTCCACTGGGGACCTTCTAGCGTATGCCATTCACATCTGGAGCGAAGCCATCGAGAAGCATGGGGAAGCGCTTGCCGTCTCCCTTGATATCTCGAAGGCTTTCGATAGGGTCTGGCACGAAAGCCTCATTGCTAAGCTTCCTTCCTTCGGTCTACCCACTGGTCTGTGTGATTGGATCGCAGACTTCTTGAGGGATCGATCCATCCGAGTGGTCGTTGATGGCTGCTCGTCCGGTCAAATGGATATTAATGCCGGGGTCCCTCAGGGGTCGGTACTCTCGGCAACACTGTTTTTGCTGCACATAAATGACTTACTTAAACCCGGTATCTTTGGGTATGCAGACGACAGCACTGTTGCCGAGAGATATGTGGCTGACGCACGCGCTAGTGGGTCACAGATCCAGTCGTCCCGAGAGGCTATGGTTGAACGCTTGAACTCGTCCTTGAAGGCGGTCTCCGATTGGGGCGATGCCAATCTGGTCAAGTTCAATGCAACTAAAACCCAAGCGTGTCTTTTTTCCGCTAAACGGAGTCAATTCCACCCGGCTCCATCTTTCCGAGGTGTGACCGTGCCAATAACCGACCATCTTGATCTTCTTGGCGTTACGCTGACGTCAACTCTCAACTTTGGGCCATACATCGAAGCAAAGGCTCAACTGGCAGCAAAAAAGCTGGGAATCCTCGCGAAGGGCAGACGGTACTTCACGCCGGAACAGCTGCTAAAACTTTATCAAGCGCAAGTTCGATCGTGTATGGAGTACTGCTCTCATTTTTGGGACGGGTCTGCCAAATACCAGCTTGATGCGATAGAGTCAATTGAGAGGCGAGCCAAGAGGATCATTGGCAATGATGCACTTGTTGAGTCGAAGCTCCAAAGCCTTGGACATCGCCGCCGAGTTGCTGGCCTGTCGGTTTTCTATCGTTTACATTTCGGGGAGTGTGCACTGGAATTGCACAATCTAATTCCGCCAAGTCCGTTCCATCATCGGACCACTAGACGTACGGCGTTGCGCCACCGGTACATGGTGGACATCCCGCCCATACGCACAAAACGTTTTAAGAACACATTTATTATGCGTACAGCCAAGGAGTGGAATTCCTTGCCGGAGTCTGTGTTTCCTGATAGCTACAACTTAGGGGTATTTAAGTCAAGAGTGAATAGGCTACTTCTAGGCAAGCGTGCTCCATCGTTGACCACATCATCGCTTACCATCAGGTGAGATGGTGGTCAAACGCGAGCCTATCATTAATAAAAAAAAAAAAAAAATTACATATAACAATGTTGTATAAAGATTATTATTATTATTATTAAATGCAAAAACTGTAATAGGTACTTTTCATTTCATTTTATTTTATTCATTATTAGATACCATTGTTTCAAAATTTGAAAGTGTGTGAGCCAGTGATTGAAAAGTTGAAAGGGAATTGTTTGTCTTGATTAGGGTCATGTGAAAACGAAGGATGAAACGCATAATACTGAAAGAGTAGGAAGGCGGGCGTGTAAGACTTTTACTGACTAAAACCACACCTGTGTTTTAGGACTTTTACGGACATCTCTTTGAGACGCGCGTGGAACACTACGCGCCGCCTTCGACAAGGGCTCGGGCCGTGTATGGGTGGAGAAAAAGAGGCAGACAAAAGGAAAGATGAATGGATTTTATGACGAGTGTTTTGAAAAAAGATCGAGGGCGTCAGTTATAGCATGGCTGTTGACGGAATGGAAGAAAATACCGTGTTGTGGGACAAAGGCAGGAAGATGATATTGATGATGACCATTAACCAGATTAACCACCCATCCAATCATCCATTGTCTGTAAAAATCGCTTTCAGCCATAAGACCGCCCATTGTTAGACCGCATTAATTTTAAGCTCCTACTGTGTTTTTTTATGGTGTAAAATAAAGAATATATCTACCTATCTATCTAGTTCAAAATATCATTATCATCATCATCTTCCTGCCCTTGTCCCGTGTTATTTGGAGTCGGTGCAACACGTTTTTTCCTTCCATTCTGCCCTGTCACTCGTCATGCTATCACTAACTTCCTTTTCTTTTTTTTTCCTTTCTTTTTCTTTTTTTTTTGTCTAGTTCAAAATGTATTACCAATATAAGTATTACTCGGTCAATCCCAAATTTTGGACATTTTTACTATAAGAGCTACTGTTTTTGTACCAGTTGGCGCCACTGACGAGAAAGGTTTAAATTACGCGCACGGAAGTAAAGTTTGATTTTAATAGTACAATTTGATACAAGTGGAGATGGATGGATTGTGTGAAGAATGATATGAAATATGTGCCTAGTTAAATGTTATAAATTGTGGTGGGGCGAGCTCACGGACTTTTTCACACTAGTGCGAAAAACAGTAAATTGCGTGTATAAAAGCTGTAGGACTTTTTTGGTCTCCCTCTTCCCTTTTATCCATCTATATTATTACATCAAGTGTTCCATTTCAACATTTCAATCACTGGCGCCACTTTCAAAGTTCCTCCAATAATCCCCTCGGGCGCCCCGGGGTAATATTATTACGTAATTGCGCGTTTTTACGTAAATCACCAAAAATAAAAAAAATAAAAAAAAATACTTTCCCTGGATTTTTCTAGGAAAAACAAAGATATAGAAACCAAAATTTTCGGCTAAAAAAAATTCGTACAAACGTGTGTACAAAACAACAATTAAGCGTTTTTCAAGGTCACTCAAGTTGTACAGACGTATGTACAATCGGACTTCGAGGGAATATACCTACCTTCTCATTCCTCACTATATCTATTCTCGTCACTCCACTAAACCAACTAGATGAGAACCTGATCTAAATTCAACAAGTCAAAATATTTATATCAATTTGTTTTAATAATTAAAAGACCGGAATATTTCCATATCACCGGTATGTATCCGCTTACCTATATTATAATAAATGTTTGTCAAACTAATAACATTTACGGCCAGTGACAGGTTTTCGATAGAAGGCACCTATCGGCCATTTTGACCTCTGTTACGTTCGGCGCCCATTAAGATACAACGACCATTATTTTGATTTTGTTAATATTTATAGCTTTTTGTAAGATAACGTTAACAGTATAGCTATGTTACTTTCAAAACTATAATTAAATAGTTGAAATGTGATTGTACTACAAATGGCCAATATATAACGCTTAAGAGTGTTTGTATATAAATATATCTATCTAGTTTTTAATTGAGTTTTTGTAATAAAATTAATTATGTTAATTTTGAATGTTATGGTTAGAATTAATTAAATATTAAATTTACGATTGCATGCAATTATCTAAACTATTATTTTGTAATTATTGTTTTTATTTATTTATTTATTATATCTATCTATTAAGTTGTTTATTAGTTTGTTGTTGTTTGTAAGTATAGTATAATTAGTTTAGTATTTGTAGTATGTAAATTACACAATGTGTAATGAATTTATTTTAAAGTTTGGTTGGCCACGCGCACCTCAAGGAGATGTCAGCAACTGTAGGGGCCCAGCAGAGTCGAAGCCTACTGGGGCCAAGGGGTCTGATTCTGAAAGGAAGACTCGGCCCTGGTACGAAAGGCAACGAAGGAACAGGAGTGGGTTTTTAAAAAAAGTGGGTGTGTAAAAGGCTGACACTATCTCCCGCTCCGCCCAAGAGCGGGGGATGTCATTAGATGATTACACATTACATACCTACTATTTACAAATTTAATAAACACTTAACTTACTGTAATTATACAATTAAACAAACAAAAAAAAAACTCTCCTAGCTAATTAAACGATAGTAAAAACAAATTAAAATATACCGTCAAAAAACTCTTCCATCGCTCTTAACTAGTAATGTGCCCAAAAAATGACGGCAATCCTTATCAAAGAATAAACATTGGCAAGGCGAAAATAAGCTTTTGAGTCACGCGAGGTGTCAATAAAACGTTTAGCAAGATATTGATTAGATAAAGAATACAAAACACGAATTTTGCTAGATATGAATAGTTACAAAAATAGTTCGTGAACCATGGCCGGTCTTCATGTCACCAAACACGATAAATCTGCGGTAGAATTGTGTTTCTATTATTTACAGACGCGCACAAGAGTGGATAACTTTTTTATTTTTATCGATGATAGTACAAGTATTATTATCACACAATTGGGTATTTAAAAACGAACGTCTTGACACGGAATAATTGAAACATTAAATTTAAGAGGACTAAAGCACCTAAAGCACGGTCACTCTCGGACTGCTTCCAAAAGAAAAGAGATGTGCAAAGACACAATCATCATCACCATCATCATTTCAGCCGATAGACGTCCACTGCTGGACATAGGCCTTCCCCAAAAGTCGCCACAATGAACGGTCCTGTGCGTCTCGCATCCATCGGATTCCCGCAACCTTCACCAGGTCATCGGCCCACCTTGTAGGGGGCCTTCCATCACTGCGTCTTCCGGTACGCGGTCGCCACTCCAGAACCTTTCGGCCTCAACGGCCATCTGTTCTGCGAGCAATGTGCTCTGCCCATTGCCACTTAAGTTTGGCGATTCTTCGTGCTATGTTGGCAACCTTGACACAAATGCTTGCAAATATTATAAGCTTCTAGTGATTTACTAAAACAATACAGATTTGAATAAAAAATTAAAACACTATAACAGTAAAACGTTGCTTGTAGAATAATCTGACAAACAATCAAAATGATTGCATACAATAGTCCGATCAATCGATCAAAGTAATTTTAGAGGCATTTTCGTGATATTTTTCTATCATACTTTGCTGTATTGTTTTGAAAAACATCATCAACAACAACAACAACACAACAACATCTAGCATTTATCCTAAAGAATAACGTGTATTTTTCTGATTCTGAATAGTTTTCTGTTTACTCCAGTGGACTTTTACGCATTTAAAAAATCGTAAATAGCTCCTGTAGTCCTCTTAAATAGAATCCAAATTACTAATAATTTCTTTCGATTAACTATACTCTATAACAACTCGTGAGTTCCGACGTCCAAAAAAAAAGTTAGTTCGAAGAATTTTTGTTCCAAAAATATAACCAATAAACAAACATTCTTTAACCAGACATCCATTATGTCAACATTAATGCCTACTTAATAGTAAATATCTTATTTTTTGTAATAAATTAATTCATATTCTTCGTTCCTATTTTATTTTTAAACTAGATCTAGTTGATTCGTAGCAACATCTATTTTATCATCATTTAAATATTCCACGTAAAATAAGAACCCGATTTCACCTGATAAGCCTAGCTAGTGGCAGTTAGAAGTTCACGCGATTTTCAAATAATTATAAATCATTCTCACATATTCCTCGTTAGCTCTGACAGCTACGTTAGCAATGGTCGCACGCGCACGTGGTTTTGTATGATTCTAGATCTACAATCTAGAGATCCGTAAAAAAATAAATTTTAAAAATAAAAAACCCGACTGCGAAAAAAATAACTTTAAATAAAAACTCAAAAGAAAAAAAAACAAGTTCAGTTCAATAGCGTAGAAACCAATTTAATTAAAACAAAACTGCAACAGTCGGGACCTATATTATATGGAATGATTTTAGTCTAGATTATTTTAATGGGTCCCGACTGTTGGCCGGTGATCGAAATCCTTAATAAGAACACTTTGGGCACGCCACAATTATGGCGGTAAGTCCCTTCTTTGAGACGTGGCTGGAAAGACCTCACGGCGTCCTCACCTTCCGCATGACGCAGGTTCTTACCGAACACGGGAAGTTCGGGAAGTTCCTGCACCGGATTCGTGCGGAAGCGACGCCCGGGTGTCGCCACTGTGTGGACCGCCCGGAGGACACGGTGGAGCACACGGTGGAAGTGTGCCCCGCTTGGGAAGAGCAACGCCGTGTCCTCGTGGGGGCGATCGGCGGCGGCGATCTCTCGCGCCGGGCCTTGATACAGGCCATGGTCCGGAGCGAGGAGGAGTGGCAGGCGGTCGCCTCCTTCTGCGAAGCAGTAATGCTAGCAAAGGAGGCGGCCGATCGCGTGAGGCAACGGCAACGGTCCTTACGCCCCAACCGCCGCCGGGATTCCGATCCCGATTTCCGGCCACCGTAGGCGCGGGCTTGCGGACGGTGGGTAATGGGTGGCCCGCCGTCCGACCGTCCGGTAACCATCCGGACCGAGCCCAAGTCGTCGACGGCGCGTATTGTTCTGCGCGCGCCTCAGGGAGATGTCAGCAAATCGTAGGGGCCCAGCAGGGTCGAAGCCTACTGGGGCCATGGGTAGTGTGAAAACGAAACCGTGGCCCTGGGACGAAGGCAACGAAGGAACAGGAGTGGGTTTTTAGTCAGTAAAAGTCTGACACTATCTCCCGCTCCGCCCAAGTGCGGGATTTGTCATAAGATGATTTTCCCACCTATAAAAAAAAAAATAAAAAAAAAATAAGAACACGGGTTATCACGACGAATCTAACGATATCTTAATTATTTAAATCCGTTCAGCGGTTTGGAAGATATGAGATAATAAAGAATATTACATACATACATATACATTCATACAAGATACGCGCAAAAAACATAACCCTTCTTGCAGTCGGATGCAAGTCGGCTTGCAATTACAGATAATCGAAAAAAATACATAAGAACACGAGACCCATTTTTAAAACAATGCTTTTGTCTTTTCTTCTACTTCTTTGTCTCCAATCCTTTTCCCAGTTTAGCTGGGGTCGGGTATCTTTGTACGTCTGCAGAAAGCTCTGTTTTGGCTTGTCTGCGTTCACAGGTTCTCTTGCTTGATCTCTTTCTTCATATTTGACCACCAGGTGGCGGATGGTCCTCCTCTTTCTCGTAGTTGGTCGGGGATATTTAGGGCCTGTTTAACTTTCTGAGTGGTCGTCATTTCAAAAATATAACACAGCATAACCAGCCTTTTAATGTTCCCACTGCTGGGACTCAGGCCTCCTCTCTAGGAGAGGGAATGGGCCGTAATTCACCACGCGGGCCTAATACGGGTTGGTGAATGTCACGTGACTTTGAATTTTTGGTTCTAGGACATGCCGGTTTCCTCACGATGTTTTCCTTCACCGTTTTGAGAGCAGTGGTGATGAAATAAATTACACAAAGTAATGCGCCTGGCTGAGTTTGAACCCGCGACCAATCGCGACAACTCGTAAGTCGGGGCCGTTACCACTCGGCCACCGCTGCTCTTTTCAAGAAATAACAAGAAATAACAAAATCTTATATACAATAATTATCGTGAGATAATTATCTACTTATTTTGAACACCTTAGGACCTGTGCACACCACGTTTTAGAAACGAGCGTCGACAGCGCGCTTTTATCCTATTAAAGGTGTACAGGCTGCGTCTGACTCGCTACAAACGCGCGTCAACAGCGCGTTTAAAAATCGTGGTGTGCAAAGGCCTTTAGGGCCTTAAAAGTAACAACATTTTACATAATGGTACCTATAAGTAAAATGTTGTTACAACAAGTCCAATTTTGTAGGGAATTATAATGTTTGATAAAATTAATTTAGTTTGAAAACTCCAAGGTTTTTTGATAAAATTGATGATAAGCTTATTAAAACGAAGTTTCAGGTAAGGAAGGAAAACTTGAAAATCTAAAATTATCTTAGGCTTAAAATAGAAAACCTTATCTAATTAAACACAAACGACTATTTTAATTATAAGGAAAATATAAAACATTTTTCTTTATTTTAATACCTTAAAAAATTGAGATGTGAAATCATCCAATGGCTTCTCTCGCTCTAGGGTAGAGTAGAGCGAGAGACCTTGTCAGACTTTTACTAATTAAAAAGACACCACACACCTCTTTCATAACGGCAAAGCAGACTTGAATAATAATAATAACTATAGTCGCTGGACTACTTTACAGGTGTACTGATTTGGTTCAAGATCGTACTTTGAGCGTATGTTTTTATTTTTTTTTCGGTGGAAATATCATCTTATGTCATCACCCGCTCTTGGGCAAAGCGAGAGATATTGTCAGACTTTTACTGACTAAAAACCCACTCCTGTTTCTTTGTTGCCTTTTGTACCAGGGCCGAGTCTTCCTTTCAGAATCAGACCCTTGGCCCCAGTAGGCTTCGACCCTGCTGGGCCCCTACAGTTGCTGACATCTACTTGACGACTTGGGCTCGGTTCGGACGGTTACCGGACGGTCGGACGGCGGGCTACCCATTGCTCGCCGTCCGCAAGCCCGAATTAAAACCACACCCGTGGGTACCATTTGCGTTCTAGAATCATCAGGATTTCTTTCCGAAATTCCCCGTGGGCCTAGCGGGTATCTGCCCTGCTAGACCCATGGCGCGTGTGTTCCACGCACGCTTCACAGACATGCCTGTGAAGAGCGCGTGGAACACTACGTGCCATCAACGACTCGGGCTTGGTCCTTAATAGATGGTTGGACGGCGAGCTACCCGTCGCTCGTCATCCGCAAGCCCGCGCCTACGGTGACCGACGATCGCCCGGCGACTCCCAACACCCGGGGCATCTCTTGTCGCGGGGGCTGGGGCGTGAGGAGGTCCGTTTCCTTACGACTGCGGTCATCTCTTTCGCTAGCATTACTGCTTTGCAGAAGGAGCATCCCATTCCTTCTTGTTCCGAACCATGATCAGAACAAGGGTCCGGTGCGAGAGGTCGGACTTTTCTTTATAGTCATTTTTTAGGGTTCCGTACCTCAAAAGAAAAAAACGAAGGGTTCCGTTATAGGATCACTTTGTTGTCCGTCCGTCTGTCTGTGAAGACCACACATGATCATCATCATCATCATGATGTGTGTGTATGATTAAAAAAACAAATTTCTAAGTTGACAAAAAAAAGATACGGCCGTTTATGTCGCAAAAACATACCTACATTTCGACACTTTCAAATGAACCAAAATTCATAGAGTATAGGGTGGGTTGACTCAGAATCCTGAAAATTGGCATAAAGCAAGGTCTTATAGTACTAAAGATATAGGAATAAATCTGAAAACAGAAAATTTGTTGTTACGTCACAAAAAAAAACCCTTTTTGCGATTCGGAAAAATCTTCGAGACTTCATTCGGGAATTGAATTATTTGCATAGGTAAAATTGTACGGAACCCTCAGTGCGCGAGTCCGATTCGCACTTGCCCAGTTTTGTTCTTGTATCGTGAGTGTATTCACTATTCATAAAAACTCACCTATGTACAAATATCTATTTGCTCCGTGCGGGAATCGAACCCGTGACTCACAGTGTCGCAGCCAGGCTTGGCCACTGATTCCATACCGTCGATTACAGTTAAAAGGAAAGAAAGTTATGGCGCTATAACAAATTAGTTAAAATGGTTTTATAGACGTCACTATTAATATAATTATAATAACTACGAAACCTGCCTACTTAAACTTGCTAGAAGCCCTCTGCTGGAATCCACATAACTCATACTATTTTAAACTGATAATTTCTGCTTTCACATTTGTATTACTATAACTTAAATATAGTGAAGCCTACGGAACCAAATTAGAATACTAGTCGGCACACACAACCATGTACCACAGCTTCTTAGTCATCATAAGCTCACGACACTGGGTTCACAGAAATGGTCAGAAGGTTCACTCTGAAAAACGATCAAGAAAAAATACCGCTTTGCACAGTTTGTTTGAATTGAGAATAAACAGATTAGATTACAATATTATTGAGGCAATAATTTTAATTGTTACGGATTATTGACAGCTACATACAATAGATAAAATGATTAATCAAATAAGATAGTTTAGTGAACGAAATCGAGAGTAGTAGGGACTGAATTTATTTCTGATTATAAATAATCTAGTTCTAGAATAAAAGGAAATTGTCTTTAGCCACTCGAGTGCCGATTGTATATATTATACGTCTGTACAACTTGAATGACCTTGAAAAACGCTTAATTGTCTTACTGTATACACGTTTGTACGAAATTTATTTGGCCGAAAATTTTGGTTTTTATATAAAGAAAGAAACGAAAGAAAGAAAAAACGTTTATTCGTACCTCACACATACAGTAGAATTACACAAAAAAAAGTATGAAAAAAATAACTTAAAATCTGTGCAAGGCCAAAAAGTCGCCTAACTCAGCATATGCTGCGATATTTAAAACGATAAATAACGCAGCGCTGGTATATCTTTGTTTTTCCTAGAAAAATCCAAAAGAGTTTTTTTTTTGGTGATTTTACGCAAATACGCGCAAAATAATTACGTAAAAACAATACCGCCCCGCGCGCGAGGGGAATACATAATCCACATTTTCATTTCGTATAAAACCATGTAAGAACATGTTGACTTCACTGTAAGTATACAGTAGGACCACAATTATTACATATCTACATATATTATGTTTCCTATATATCGCTAACATTCGGAAATGTGCTCAAAATACAGCTATTTAACGAGGTAATACTGCCAGTCTTCTGGGCATATGTGTATCATCATCATCATCATCTTCCTGCCCTTGTCACGTTTTATTTGGGTCGGCGCAACACGTTTTTTTTTATTCCATTCTGTCCTGTCGCTCATCACGCTATCACTAACTTCCTCTTCTTTCATATCACTTCTCACACGATTCATCCATTTTTTCTTTGGTCTCCCTCTCCCTCTCATCCATCCACTTGTAAACTCATACTTATAATATAATACACATGTACATTACATATTATGTAGGTACATAGTTAGGTTTATTATAAACAGTTAGTTAATATTTATGGTCATTTTGTACTTTAATAATTTCATTATAAGAGTCTTCCAGTAACCTACAGTCAACATTTTCAGTATTGTGCCAAGTGAACCTTCTTTTGCATTTTCATTTCTTTTTGTCGCACGACCATCTCTGGCGCAGGCGCTAAGCCAGTCTCAGACTTCCCGCGCAGTCGTATAGATGCGCGAGCGCTTCAAAAAGTGCTAACAATTCCGAAATACGATCTTTTTGTATGAAAAAATGTGATACAAAGTTTTATAAGATAATTTATTATAATTCGGTGCTGGTGATTATGTTTATATTAATTTAGTGGTTTTGTTTTGTTTTTATTAGGTAGTGATAAATTGGAATTCCAAAGTTCAACATGAAAATTATTTTGTGAGTATTTTTTTTATTTTATTTTATTGGATTAATAAAATGGAACATGTTTCGCGCTTTCTAGATATCTAAGATATTCATGTGTTTAATTTGTTTACTATAATCTTATCAATAATTCTGTTTAATAGGTTATCTTAAACAGTTATGTGCCTGTTGTGTGCCCAATTTCCCTAATCCTAATTCTTGCTCTATCAGCAAGAAACATATATAACATTAAAGTTTTTTTTATAATATATCGGTACAACTTGACCAGTTACTAACATTCGTTTGGAATACTGTCGTATATAATGTACTCGTAACTCAGACTTACATAATAAATACATAACAAAAAATAAAATTTTCACGTACAGACACTAAGTACACATACATTACTAATTACTGCTACATGCAAATCGACTTTTTTCAGTCTAGTTTAGGTCATCTGTCTAAATTGCTCAAGTTGTCTTTAAATGGGGTTAAAAACTACTAAAGTTTCCATATACGAAAAACAAAAGAACACCATTAAGAGCGTCCTTTTCGAGGTACATTTTTAAACTACCGCTCTTACGTGATTATGATGTTATTACACATCTCTCTCTAGATATTTTGGATACACAGCTATCTTATGGATTATCAAGGCTTCTATAGAAATCAAAACATAGTGTAAAACTAATCTAGAAAAGACCTCTGAAAATCTGCTTTTTTACGTGAACTTTGGCCGTCCATAATGTACTCATATATTAAAAATATTAAAAAGTACATCAATAAAAGCCTTGCACATTTAATCGAGATTCTAAATGACGATATTTTTTCTGAAAAACTTTTAAGGGTTTAAAAAAAAAACACGTATTTCCTGGAACAAGTTTTGTGAAATATTCGAGTAAATCACGGAATTACCGAATGCCAACACAGGTTTCAGGCGCTATCTCTCTTTTTTTGCATTACCTCTTCATCAAACATCGCGTTGGATTGCGTTAGATGAAGCTTGTTTAGTGTTCATTATCTTTAGGTTATAGTTTTTCCGATTATAGTTTGGTGTCTTCAAGGCTAGAGTGAATAGGCTCTTAATAGACTAGTGCACTTCAGTATCAACGATTGCATCACTGCTTACCATCAGGTGGGATTGCAGTTAAGCACTAGTCTATTAGATATCATTAAAAGAAAAAAATCAACAATGATGTTTTTTATTTAAGTTTATGTATAAGTTGTGTTACTTTTTTGGTGTACAATAAAGTTTATTCTATTCTATTCTATTCTATTCTAATGATTTGACACTATAGTACCTATCTCATTATACCATATTATGTTATCTTCTTTTTGACGTTTGAGTAATATTCATGGCACTCTTCTGCCCCCAATGCGGGCAGGGGTCTGTAAGACTCATACTGACTAAATCTATACATGATCTATACAGAATTCTTTAGCTATCTTTGGCGGGGGCGCTGGAGAAAAAGGAAAAATGGATCCTTTATAGGATCACTTTGTTGTCCTTCCGTTTCCACCTGTTTGTCAAAACCCTTTATCTCGGGAACGCGTGGAGGTATTGAATTGAAATTGAAACCATATACTCAAGTTTGCGGTCTCTTGAAGACGTGAAAAAATTAAATTTCTAAGTTAACGGAAAAAAGATACGGCCGTTTATGTCACAAAAAACGTGTATTTCTACACTCTCAAGGGAATCAAAATTCATTAATTCCCGTTGACCTGGAATTCTGGAATTTGGCATGAAGCAAGGTCTCATAATACAAGTTTAGGAAACAATCTGAAAACTGTAAATTTGTAGTTACGTCACGACAAAAATGTTTTTTTTGTGATTCGGGAAAATCTTCGTAACTCAATTCGGGAATTGAACTGTTTTCATAGGTAAGTTTGTACGGAACCCTCAGTGCGCGAGTCCGACTCGCACTAACAATAATTGTTTTAAATAATATTTATTTACGAATCGTGAACGGAAAAAGTTTAATCAGATTACAGTTCTTCAATTTTGCTTATCTCTGCGTCACTATGTCACGGTAATATTATCTATACAGTATTCCAACTTCATACAAACGGACGAAAAGCGAGCTATACCTACGCGCCTCGATTTCGAGGTGCGTTCGGGATGCAGATAGTCGCGTCTGTGCCGCGCGATTTTTTCAATGAAAATAAGTTCAAGTACATATTTATATATTTAATATGACGAGTAGGATATATTGTGCTGAAAACCAAACATATAAATTGTAAAGTAGCTGCAGGTATCTATAACCAAGTAAAAGATATTCC
The DNA here is from genome assembly GCA_905147345.3 of Mythimna impura. Taxonomy (NCBI): domain Eukaryota; kingdom Metazoa; phylum Arthropoda; class Insecta; order Lepidoptera; family Noctuidae; genus Mythimna; species Mythimna impura. The sequence continues at coordinate 9,968,261 of LR990357.1, read as the reverse complement.
TTTTTCTCCACCTTGTCCATGTTTCCCAAAACAATTTTTAATTAAGCTCTAGAATGCGGATTTTTTACTTTAAAATTTAATAATAAAGCATTTCGTAGGTACATGTACATGTACGTCTCAGTCGAGGCGCAAATATTTTTCGGTCGCAAATCGCGAAAAAAAAATCAGCTGTTCAGTACATTTATGTTTGCCTAATGTACTGAACAGCTGATATTTTTTTCGCGATTTCGGCTTTGCTCCCATAGTAAAAATAGTTTGTTATCATGCGCACAATCACGTGTTTAAGTATCGTACACTAATTACCAGTCACCCTATATAAAAAAAGTATATTTACAATCACAAAACTAAATGGAAACACAAAGTAGGCAAATGTAATTAAAATGCTGGAGACGGGCAGCCATAGTGCGGGCAGCCCTATCGCATGTTTACGTACCGCGCGGCTGTAGGCATTTATTTCAAAGATACGGCCGAGTTACAATACTGTATAGATAATATTACCGTGACTATGTGAAGTGTCTGAGTAGTGGCAAATGGAAAAAGAAGGCGAATTGTTCCTGACAATAAAAATAAGAAAGAAAATAGATTTTTTTAAAACTAATTATGACTTAAATAATATATATATAGCTAATTTTGATTAAAATAGGACGAAAACCCGGTCAAGATGTTTCGAAGAAGAAGTTCTATAACAAACACTGTGACACGAGATTTTTATGTATCTATTAGATAACTAATTAAAAAACTTTTTTTTTTAAACCGACTGTTTTGCCTTTAGGTAGCGCTGAGTCCATAGGCAGTCTATATTGCCTATAAGAAAAATCTGGAAATATTAGACTTGATATGGTAGAGGTATCATGACTGGTTTTTGTACCTCCAAGCGGGGTCCTCCCCAATGCGCGGGCCCAGGTCCTCCAGTTCTGGAGGTCGCGACCCCATCATGATTTCAGAACTGATAACGTCATTGATATAGGATGTCTAAACCCAAAAAAAAATAAAAACTGATCTTCTGACCGTACCTGCGATCGTTGATCCCCGATGTTTCTGTAACTATAAGTTTAGAAAAAAAATATATATATCGTGTTTATCACGCTTATTTAATTTGGCCACATGAACAACTAAGCAAATACAAGTATTACCGTGTACAAGTGCACTAGCACTAGACACTACAAACATTAGAATAGAGTTACGCTGACTCGGTAAAACTATAAAACTATGCAAAGCTTTACAACCATATAACTTACCTTTATCGATATTTTATAGCTAGACTGTGGTTTTGTTGAGAACTAGATGTGTTGAATACCTACATAAATATCCACATTGAACACGTCTAATTCTCACGTGAGTACCTAAGTGTGCCTAATTAAGTACTCATTTTTGATGGTAGGAAATCATTAAATAATTTATGTAGTGAGAGGGAGTGTCAAACATCTACTAACTAAAACCAACCCGAGTTTCTTCAATTGCCTTTGCGTTACAGGATTATGGCTGTTACAAACAATCCTAAAGCCCTGATAGGCAAAAAGTGGGTAATGATTTTCTATGTTACTGTTGTACGAGTATCCAGCCTGTCCTGCCGGGGTCTGTGTTTTCTGATAGCTACAACCTAGGAGTCTTTAAGTCTAGGGAGAATAGGTTACTTCTAGGTAAGCGTGCTCCAGCGTTGACCACATCATCGCTTATCATCAGGTGAGATAGTGGTCAAACGTGAGCCTATCAATAAAAAAAGATATATATATACCTATATATATATATATATATCCTTGCAGCTATATAATTATATGGAATGCGATGGATGCGAGACGCACAGGACCGCTCGTTGTGGCGACACTTGGGGCAGGCTTATCTCCAGCAGTGGACGTCCTTCAGCTGAAATGATGATGATGATAACAATAAATAGATAAATAAGATATTTTTAATCATTGATTTGTTTTGGTGTGCCATTTTTGTCTATGTTTTATATTCATCTATTGACGTACCATAATTTGACGGAATTCCTTACAATTCAGAAGCGATAATATACACATAAATTATTATTTTATTATTATTCTTTTAATTCCTTAGACTTAAGTTTTAATTTGACAAATATTTATTTAGTAGATACTTAGCCTATAGTAAAGATCCAAGAGCAACCAAAAATCCACTAATCAACAATATTCACATAAAATTCTATCTCACAGCTTTTATAAATAAGCTGGCTCAAATATTACATCTTCGCCTAATACCTACCTACACATTTTTAGAAAGACAATAAATCTTGTCCTAAGGGCTCTTCGTCATGGCTACAGAAATATAATAAAAATCTATCTAATACAGAATAGCAATAGATTCTGTTCATAATGCGAACGTTTTCATTGACCATGAACATGACCGACAAATCGTAAATATAAATAAACAGTGACTCATTCCACTTGAGTGTAATTCACAAAGCGGAAAAAAATTAATTTCATTCATAGACATCTGTCTTATTATGTGAAAATAGAATTAAGCCACCGTAGGCGTAGGCATGTGGACGGCGAGCAACGGGTAGCTCGCCGTCCGGTCGTCCGGTAACTGTCTGGACCGAGCTCGAATTGTCGACAGCGCGTAGTGTACCACGCGCACCTCTATGGGTTGTACGAAAGAGAACCCCGGGGCCCTGGAACGAAAGCAAAGAAGGAACAGGTTTTAACTTTTAGTCAGTAAAAGTCTAACACGCCCTCCCACTCCAACCATGAGCGAGAGAAGCCATTGGATGATTTAATAAAAAAAAGGAATTTAATATTATTAAATTAATGGTGAAACGATGACCTGGTGAGGGTCGCAGGAATCCTATGGATGTGAGACGCACAGAACCGGTCATTGTGGCGACATTTGGGGGAGGCCTATGTTCAACAGTGGACGTCTTTTGGCTAAAATGATGAACATTTTTTTTCTCTACTTGAATATTGTTGTCTCTACTTTAAAAACGTACGCAAAGTATTCACAAAGCAAAACTAAGTTCATAACGTGCCTCAAAGAGATGTCAGCAAAATTGACAGAACCCGAGACCTTAACCTGAACCTGGCCTGACTGAACTTTAACCTTGACCTGGATCTTAAGGATTGTTTGAAAAAATTACGACGGCACTGGAACGCAAAGGGCAACTGAAGGAATACAGGTGGATTTAGTCAATAAAGGCCTGCCTGCACTCCGTCTCGCTCCACCTAGAGTGGGAGCAGTTATTTAGTAAAAAAAATCACTTTGTTAGCTTTTTTTTCGTGGGAAATCCACGAAAAAAAGTGTTTTTTTTCCTATAATTTATTTTACACTTCCAATTTTTTTTTTTTTTTAAATAGGAAAAAATCGGTTTGATGTTAAAAAAGTTAAAAAAAACAAAATCTTTATTGCTGACTGTACTTGACATAACATAAAACCGTAGCTTACTAAAATAAAGTTTTGCAAACTATACAAGCGTCAATCATGACCGATATAAATGCATTGAAGGATGAATGAAACGATTTGCATTGAATACTAATTATGATTCACCAGCACAAAGCACAATTATTATTAATTGCATTAAAAAGCATATATTTTGGATTTAAATTGCTATATATATATATATATGTTTTGTATTGTTTAATTTTATATTGCTTATCATTTTTAGGACGCAAGTCGCGTACTGCAAAGCAGTCGATCGTTTTTTTTTATTTAAATAATGTCGTAAAAATAATTTAAAAAAATTGTTTTTTCATGTAATTTGAGACATAAGATATGCAGTTTATGAGCTTTTCGCATATTGCACAATATGGAGCCTTAACCGCATAAAAACTTCTACAATGATTTATATTCAGTAAACCAGCGTTGTACGGTCCTACTATAAGCATTTACTATCGAGTTTACTTTTCATTTCGTTAATACTAGTTTTTCCTTAAGATTCGTTCGAAATTTAAAATACCTACCTAAATTTCGAATTTAAAATGTTTAACTTAAAGAAAAACTAGTTCTTAAATCAAATTGAATTCGCGTAAATACTAGCACAATGAAATCAGAATTTATATTAAATACTTAGAAGGTATAATAATTATATAATTTTTGATCAACACAGTACCTATTGTGTTTTATCTTCAGCGAGTAAAAAAAAGTTAAAACTTTTATCATAATTATTTTAATATGTTTTTTATTTCTCTACCTATCGGTTTCGTTTTATTTCAAATATTTTTGGTTTAGGTTACCTTTCCTTACGATCATATTAAATCCAGAATTTATGTCAAAACCTAAAATATATTTTTAACATTTTTGATCAACACAGTACCTATTGCGTTTTATCTTCAGCGTGTAAAGAATAAGAAAAAGTATATTAATTATTAATATATTTTTATTTCTATATTTTTTAAATTTATTTTCAATTTCAAGAAACTTATTTACCCGGACAAATTTACAAATGTAGATTTTGCTTATGAATCTATGACACCCTGTGTGTATATTTAAACGCATGACATAACCTATTCTATAATCCCAAAACCAGTCCAAGCATTAATAAAAAAATACAGAAGCAAAACAATGATACGGTGACGCCAAATGTCTTGTTTTAAGCCCTGACACATAATTTTCACGCTTCTTGCCAAATTTTGTACGATCGCCCACGCCATAGAGTTTGCGGGGTTATTCGGAAGTGTTAAAGCGGCCCTGAAATGAAAAGGGCAGCTGAAGGAACGCAGGTGGGTTTTTGATAGTAAAAATCTGACAGTCCCTTTCACTCTACCCAGTGTGGGAAAATATAATAATACCACAGTGTACCGAGAAGCTACATCAACATTATTGTATGTACTGCTAGAGTTTTGTCTAGTAGTACAACTATTAGGGGTTAAAGTATGAAATTGCCATTTTATAAAACGGGTTGCTTTGAAGTGTTGTATCTTTGGATTGACTTGGAATTATAAGTTCAAACAAAGTTTATATTAAAGGTACGTTATTCTTTTTTCAAAATTAGATATTTATTGTTTTTTTTTTTGTGTTTTGTATTTTCTGACAACCCAAACAACCCGCAAGGGGGGGGGGGGTGTTTTCAAGCAACCCGTTTGAAAAAACGGCAATTTCATGCTTTAACCCCTATTATGTTGTTCTTTCTTCGGTATAGCGAAAACTTTAAACCAAGTGTGTCAGTGATTTTATTACTATCTACCTTGTAAACTGATGACAAGACGTGACCAGACTATTGCTGCGACAGTGTTGGAACTCGATCAGAGCATTTATCGCTGTTTTGAATACTACTAATTATTATTATTTAAATTTGATATAAGTTGAAAGTGAATAGGTTAATTCTAGGTGAACGTGCTTTATTGTCGACCGCATCATCCCTTACTATCTGGTGAGATAGTGGTCAAACGCAAGCATATCATTATTGAAAAAAATATATTGTCGTCCGTAGTCACTACTTTAAACTCTATGGTCATCACCAATGTATAGTATGTTAAAGCTTAATATGTTTGTGTTATATTAAAATCTCCTGAATTTCTAAAGTTACGAGACATGATGCAATAGAAAGCTTACAGTTAAGCCGGACATACAGCACTGAAGTTCGTTGAACTTGTAAAATAATTTTGTCTGATGTGTATTATTTTCGTCTTCTGTAGGTCAATTTTGATTGATAAGATGCACTTACAGAGGAAAATTTTCGTTTTTAAATTACTTACGATAAATTAAGAGAAGTTTTCCTCTTTCTGGAAAAAGTATTTAGTTACATCACTTTTCTTGTGTAAATATAGTCTCTGAGAGTAGCGTCATCTACATAAATGTACAGTCTGGGAATTTGATAGCCGTGATACACTTCGAAATAAAATATACCACAGCAGGCTGAGAGTAATTGTAATTTTATTGATAGAAAATTTACAATTGACAGTAAGACCCAACCAAGCCAAGACTACCATCCTTTTTTTATTTTCCAATTTTCCAGTCGTATTATATACTGTCTGAATTCATCTCAGAATTTTGTGATATCTTACGTCAGTCATCAATTTCAATTCATAAATTCTTTGATTCGGCAATCTTCACCTTTGTCAGCTAATGTATTTTAAAAATCAAAGCCGTTAACAAGTACCCTTAAGCAAGTTCTTTTAGTCCCAAAATGGGCAATTTCAGCAGATTTTTTATTACCCTTAGCCCCTGCTCGTTGAGAAAATTTTAAAGGACGTAAACGAAAACCCGTAAGTCTTTACCGTTTTTAAATCGCCTTTCCTGACTTGGTAGACTCGTAAAATCCGCATTTAACTATTATGTGTCTGGGTGCTGAATAAAATTTGTCGTTTGTTTTGTATTAAATTGTTCCTTCAGACGTGGATGTTGGACTTTATGACGTCATACGTTTTAGTGTTTGTTTAATTACTAGAATGGTTTAAGATGACTACATTGGGTCCCTATTTTAGGTATGTCTTTAAAACTCAGTACCATCAATTAAGTAACTATTATTTTGGATAACTTTAGTTTAAATTTAGCCTGAAATGCTAATGGTTAAAAAATGTGACATACTATCACGTGCGTTTTATTCATTAGCTCACAGTCAATAATATTTACAAAACAAGAAACTTTATTCTGAAAACTGTATTCGAAGCGATGGATTCAAGAGCAAATGCTGGAAAAACCGGTAGAACATTTTTTTTTTAAACTCAGTGTAAGGAAAATTGAGGAAGGAAAAAAACATGTGACCAAAGCTTCGCAATAAATAAATCAAATCTGACACGTGTTCCTAGGGAGTAATAACAATATGCATAAAAAAAAATATTTTATTATCTCTCTCTTGTCTTATCTTATTTAACACCGATTTCCGAAATTAAAGTTATTTTGATTGTTTTGGCGTTTTATTTTTTGTAGTGAATTCGTTTTTTCTTTTTTGTAAATAGTATTTCACACTTTTTTGTTGTTTTACACCTACCTATTTCTCAATTTAATACAATTCCAATTAACCCAAACACTGTTAGGATATATTGTTTTATTATGAAGTTCCCTTGTCACCTTCCGGCTCCATCATCAGATTAGTTCGATAGTACCTTATAGTCAAAGTGCATCTCTTTTTTCAGACAATTTTATTCTTTGCTATTTGTTTATAACATAGATAGCTGTAATTTAAATTTTGGGTAAACAACAATAAACTATTATTATTGCAAATAATGGCAAAATCTTGAACTAGCTAAATGTGCCACTGCCGATGCAAAGAAATTAAACATAGATCATAATCATACTCATAAAGTTTGCACCCCTGGGTACAGAAGGAAAAAGCCGTAATTCACCACGCAGGCCCAGTTGCGGGATGGCGGATGTTACATGTCTTCAAATTTTGGTTCTAGTACGAGTACATGCCAGTTTCCTAACAACATTTTCTTCACCGTTTTGAGAGCAGTGTTTTTACACTGCTCTCGTCACGTCGGCAGTCGTAAGTTGAGACTGTATAACCTGGACAGATGATGAGTAATTTATTCACGAGTCTGCAGATTTATTACTAGAGAGAGCATAAAAATCGAGAATATGCAAGGAGATTTACTAAATATTTAGTGCCTAAAGTAACTTGTGTAATATTTTTGATAGGTAGCTCTTTAAATTGGTGAAATAAGTTTGTTTTATTTTCCTCTTATCTGTTCAATTGCGGGCAGCTAGACACATCATTATTAAGATAACAGACGTCATTGGAAGTCACGATTGCTCACAGAGCATTGGCGATAAGAGATTTATTAATTCCAGATTTCCCCACGCTTATTTTCTACACTGCAAATCAAAAGGCTAATAATAGTTCTTTGAAATGGTCATCAGCGATAAACAATGTCAAAAACTCTCTGAAAATTAGGGAAATTAATGTTTTTTGAGACAGAGATTTAGGAATTCCAACCATTTGCTCAAAACGTCTTGTGAATACTTTCAGCTTATAGCTAAGGAGTGGAATTCCCTACCAGCGTATGTATTTCCTGATAACTACAATTAAGAGGTCTTAAAGTTAAGAGTAGTTAGTTTCTGACGTTTTATAAGTACCCATGTAGGCCTATGTGAAATAAATAATTTTGAGTTTGGGTTAAGTTCCTTCTAGGCAAGCGCGCTCCTTTGTCGACCACGTGCACGCGCAAGGCAATAGCCCCGGCGCCCTTGCCGCCGGGATTCCGATCCCGATTTCCGGCCACCATAGGCGCGGGCTTGCGGACGGCGAACAATGGGTGGCTCGCCGTCCGATCGTCCGGTAACCGTCCGGACCGAGCCCAAGTCGTCGACGGCGCGTAGTGTTCCACGCGCGCCTCAAGGAGATGTCAGCAATCGTCCCTGCATGGTCAAAGCCTATTGGAGTCAAGGGTCTGATTCTGAAAGGAAGACTCGGCCCCGGTACGATAGGCAACGAAGGAACAGGAGTGGATTTTTAGTCAGTAAAAGTTTGACACTATCTCCTGCTCCACCCAAGAGCGGGGGATGTCATTGGATGATTTTCCCATCGAAAAAAAAATATCGCTTACGTGAAATAGTAGTCAAATGAAACTCATTAATAATATGAAAATAATTGCCCAAAAGAATCATCCCTAATCTATAAGGAAAATAAAAAATAAATATAGTGTTTATAAAAATATGAACATAATTTTTCTTCATAAAAAACATCACTGATATTTGTTTATTATTGAACCTGAACTTTACCAAAAAAGAAATATATATGGTGATAAAGAAATTTAAAGTCTACTCGTATCATTGTCATTATATCGTCATTAAATTTTATCTGACCTCTTAACTCGAAAAGACGAGAAACCAATTAATTAGGCACTAGTACTATCTGTATTTTTTTAAACTTTATGATTTTTAGTTTAGATAAAGAACACAAACAAAACTATATAATGTGACTTTCCTATTTCTTATTAATTTCTTTTTTTTTCCTGTGATTGGTTTTCTTTCATCTCATCGCTTATATTTGTCTTGTGATTTCAATAATTCGGACTGCTTTGATTTTAATAATAAAAGTTTATTTTTCTTTTTAATCACTACATAGTATAAAACAAAGTCGCTTCCTATCTGTTTGCCCCTATGTATGCTTAGATCTTTTAAACTACGCGACGGATTATGATGCGGTTTTTTTCAATAGATAGATTCAAAAGAAAGGTTTATATGTATAATACATAGTATAGTAGAGAAACACTGATAATTTTAGAGTTTTCTGATGTGATGTCGTAAATAAACACATTTTTTGCGCTTACATTGCAAACACTGGCTGAGCCCTACGAGATCGATCAAAATAATGTACTACAGTATTGTACACCTTAAAAAGGTCTACGAAAAGGTCCGCGATGGTATATGTCTATCTCTTAGGGATAAATAACCAATTTTTAACCGACTTCAAAAAGGAGGAGGTTATATGTTCGGTTGAATGTATGTTTTTTTTTTTATGTATGTTCACCGATTTCTCGGTCAATTATTGTAGACCGATTTTGAAATTTTTTTTTTTATTGAAAGATGCTTCCAAGTTGGTCCCATAGAAATATTGTTATGATCTGATCATGAACTTCGTAGATATGGAACAGAACTCCTCATGAGATCACAGCAGAACTGTCGTAACAAGTAAAATTGCTTTGTTTATACGTGTAGTCGATGACGGACTGAAAGAAGAGGGGTAATATATCGAACTGATCTGATGATGAAGCCTGAAATTAGGCACCGGAACTCTGTAATAAATTTAATTTAATCTAACCGTGTTTGGTATTATTAGAATTGTCATAAGATGCACTCTGGCTATAAGGTATTTAGGTATGGCTGAGGGGTACTTTTTAGTGGTGGTACCATAACTAAAAAGTGAAAAATAAAAAACTTTTTACAAAAAAAAATACAACCGACTTAAATGTAAAAAAACACTGAAAAGTGCAAAATAACTTTAATTTCGGAAGTCGGTGTTAAATAACGAAGAGACAAAACTATTATAGAAACACCGACTTCCGAAATTAAAGTTATTTTGCACTTTTCAGTGTTTTTTTACATTGAAGTCGGTTGTATTTTTTTTGTAAAAAGTTTTTTTTTATCCTTTGTTTTTTTCGACAAATAATGTTTTTTTTACGAAGCGATTTTAAGCAATACAACATTAATCCTTATCCAATTAAGTACCTTAAATACATTGTTCATTTAATATAGATTAATATGGCCCTTTACAGCATGTAATTTAAATTAATATTTTTGAAGATATAACAGATTTAAAATACAGAGACATAGCGGTTGCGGTGATACAGGCCGGGGGCCGGTGCGGCGTCGCGTGCTTATAAAAACATGTCTGTATTGTCCAATGACAAAAAAACTCTGAACGTTGTATATAAAGATATTCTGTAGTATATTTAGTATCAGCATTGCACCCGTGCGAAGCTGGGGCAGGTCGCTAGTAAATTATAATATGATCTTTTTCTTATTACTGCTATTATTATGGCCTATTTTGAGCCTTATGTTCAAGTAATCGACTGTATCATTGGGCGAGAATCACACGGATGGTTAACATTAATAACATTTGTGTCACAGAAATTCGGGTTGCCGATTCAGTTTTAGTATCCACCATATGGGATGCCCGGAGTTTACTGCCAGAGACATTCTTGCACAATATAGAGGACTTGATGAGATTATTAGTATGAGACCGTGTGAAATAATCCTAGCTAAACAAGATTCAGCTGAAAATATTACATCTCTGGAATTATGATCGACACAATAAAATAGTCACTGCTTCGTCGGATTGTGTTAAAATGATACTAAAGCCCCATTTACATGATGCAAATGTTTTTTCCTGTAGCAAACAGTAAAATTGAAGTAACAAATGTTTTTGTTGATTTATCTTACGATATGATATGACAGGCAATTAAATCACACTTTAGAGACAAGTTCGAGTGCTCCTGTCCGGATATAATATTCTGAGAATCAGGTATTTTAGGAAATTCTTGGTAATAGAAATATTGAAACTCTTGGAATATTGGAGAATATGACATTTGAAACTGTTGGAAATAGAAATTGGACGTTGTAGATCCGTTGAAAATAGGAATTGAATATTCTGAATCAAGCCGAATGACATGTTATTATGCTGATGCAATTGTCAATTTGACGAATCGAGGTAGAGTCGAGTTCAAGGACTGGACTTGGAATATGAAGGATAGAGTAGGAAACGATAACGTTTACGTTAACATTCATTTACCCTAAAGGCACTTAAAATTTTTCTCAGTTGGCTCCTCTTCTTTTCAATGTGTCCCGCAACTAGTTTTTCGCGTATCAGCGAACATTTCCAATATCTCTCGTGTTGACACCTATGAATGTTACCTGTATGAAACGTGACTAAAGTCTGGCTTCTGATGCCAATGCAAACTTTAAAGAAAATTGAAACGGCAATACGGGAGCTAAGATTCATTTTTGACCCCTTTGTCATATTTTATACTACGTCTGATAAGAAATTATAACACACTAGCTGCTGCCTTTGGTTTCGCCTGTTTGAGAGTAGATAATTATTCCAAAGGAACATAATCCCGGGATAAAAAGTATCCCAGATGCTATTCCAGGACACGGTCTATCCGTGTATCAAGTTTCATTGAAATCTGTTTAGTCGTTTGAGCGTAAAGAAGTAACAAACATACAATTACACACACACAATGTGATTTTTAAGAAAAGTGTATCGTAAACGTAAAAAAAAGCCAAAAAACCACCACACTGTTAGACTTTTTTTTTTGAACTCATTAATATTTCACTAGTGACCTTTGCTTTGCACGGGTGTAAATTATATTCATAAACGTACTTCGTTTATTGCTTCTTTTTTAGTGAAAATTGCACCAAAACCCATTGCGGGGCTTAGGAAGAGATAATTGATAAATATACAGATACAAAAAGTGACTTTGTTTAAGTAAAGTATATTTTTGATAAGTCACTGAAGTATATGAAAAAAAAAAACATTTGTGTAACTTACAAGTCAATCAAAGACATGCAAAATTAACTCACTGAATTTGAAATGTTTATCTCTCGTAGATAGATAAACTAAACACACTGTCCATTTTTATTTACTTTGATATCATGTTCGTTTCTATTTTCAACTAACGATAATTTAAATTGAAACCAGTTGAGTCAAAGCTGGAATCTAATCTAGCATAAATTCAGTGCTTGGCAAGTTTAAGATAACAATAGTTTAAGTACTCAAATGTCCACTTTATCACGCCCACTGGCACCTTTAACCAGTTTCCTGTAAGGACTGACGCCCTACAAATTATATGCAAAAGAGCTGAGTACAATTTTACCCATAAGATTGCTAGATTGCTTAGTTATCCAATACTATAAAATGTAGCACAGGTAGGCTTTTTTTCTTCCTCACACAACACTGGTTGATAAATTTGATGTCGATTGTTGTCGGTCAAAATTAGTTGAACGGTTCTTATTACGATTAGAGTATAGATAGTCTAGATATGCTATCGACAAGTGGTGTACTATCGACAATTGCGTTTTTTGAATTGCTAACTGGACAGGAATCGGAGTTTCTACACTCGAAGTTATAGACGTAGAGTAGATTAGAGTTAGATCTAGTACAATAACATCCAAACTGAACCATTAAAAATGGTCTAGATAGATAATTATGCACTTAATAGAAAAGATATTGTTAATGCCATGAGGCTTCGATCTGGTCACATCCCATCGAGGAAGTTTATGTTCATTATGGGTATCACATCACTTAATTGCGAAAAATGCAGATTAATCGAAGAGTACATCATATTCTGGTGGAGTTTGAGCTGGGCGGACGCCTCAGGAGAAATCTGTTTAGCACTCTAAATGTTTGAAATCGGTATTTGCAACAGTATCTTAGCTAAGTCTACGTCTATGAGACAAGAGTTGTATATAAAATATATTAAAATAATTTAAAACTAACTTAAAATTTTACTATGATGGAGCGACATAGTCAATACAAAGCTCCTTAATAAAGATTAAAAATCAAACTATCCGTAACGACTGTCAACAATCAACAAATGGCAGCCGGGACCATCGGGCTTAGTGTATTTTTTAAAGCATGGATAAATATCAATATGTTATGAGAGTTACCCATCCAAAATCCGGCGTTGGTAAATGTCACTTAATCTTGAGGGACTTGGTAAAACTCAAGATTAACCATGTTATAACATAGCTACGAGCTCATCAATGCATGCTCATAAACAGCATATCAAAAATATTTAAGGGCTGGAACAAATTGCCTCCTGCGGTCTTCCCGTCCGATTGTAATTTAGGTGTCTTCAAGGCTAGAGTGTATATGCTCATAATAAACTAGTGAGCTTCACCATCAAAGATTGCATCACTGCTTACCATCAGGTGGGATCGCAGTCAAGCACTTGTTTAAATCATTTAATATTTCCAACAAAGATCATTATTAAGATGCCAAAAACGAATGTTGCGTATAAGAACTTTGAACTTTCTTCAAATCTCAAATCTGCGTAGAGATAAGACTGTCTTTGGAGGTCATAAAAACCAGTCTTCCTATGTGATAATCGGACAACAGTAAGACGTGCGTGTGTTGTCAATTAGACTCCCTACACATCGTAGAGAACAGTTAGACTACAATGTTGTAGTTTGTCATACAACGCCTTTGATGGCTTTATTTTATTGTTTTTGTATTCGCTATCTGGACTCCATTGAGAGTTTCTATTTATTCTTGTGGTTTTTTTTTAGGTGGGAAATCATCCAATGACTTCTCCCGCCCTTGGGGGGAGCTGGAGGACGTGTCAGACTTTTAATGACTAAAACCTACTTCTGTTCCTTCTTTGCCTTCGTTCCTGAACCCAGAGGTTCTCTTTCGTACAACCCATGGCCCCAGTAGGCTTCGACCCTACTGCATGGGCTCCTACGGTTTGCTGACACTACGCGCCGTCGACGTCTCGGGCTCGGTCTTCAAGCTTTTAATTTCGCCGCGTTTTGGCTTACGTCGAAATCGCTGTTAGCGCCCAATTGGAATAGCTTCTGACGCGCTAATAGTGATTTTGACGGGATTCTGAACGCGGAGATTATCTGACTCTGTAACGTAGCTGATAAAGTAGTGGATGCCTAGTGATAATGATCCCAACTTACGAATTGTCTGCCACGGGTTCATATACGGTTTTATTAGGCGCTTTACTTTTTGCAAGTTATTTCATCAACACTTCTCTCAAAACAGTGAAGAAAAACATGGTCAGGAAACCGGAATGTTCTAGAACTTGACAAATTTATAGATGTATCATCTACACAATGGGCCTACGTGGTGGATTATCGCCCATTCCCTTTCCTAACTAAATATGCTATTGTAATATTAACAATATCAACTTTATCAGTAAACACACTTCCTCTTTCATGTTAACCTCCCACATGAGTCATGATTTTATCAATTACCTTCTGAACTCACATCATCTGTGAAGCTTTTTCTCTATGTTGATTTTAGCTTCCAGTCAAAGTGTATCCAGCTATGTCATCATCATCATCATTATCATCATAATTTCAGCCGAAAGACGTCCACTGTTGGACATAGGCCTCCCCCAAATGTCGCCACAATGACCGGTCCTGTGCGTCTCGCATCCAGCGACCCTCACCAGGTCATCGGTCTACCTTGTGGGAGGCCTTCCGACGACAAGGCCTTCCAGCTATGTAGATACCAGTATATTGCAAAGAACAACAACCTATCTATACAAGTCAGTTGCAGGGTATAACACTATACCCCCTGTTAATATTAGTGGTCGATTTACGAGCTTCTCTCTACCTGTTACGACTGTCAAAGATAAACAAATGATATCCCGGAAAAACGCTTGCTATTAGACCTTAGAAATGTATATTAGTGTCATTTATACCTTTAATGTCTCCATTATCATTTAAAAAGTTGACTACATGCTACAGTGTAGTTTTTTTTTTAACCCGAAGTTTGACTGGTAGAAAATGATAGAGTGGTACACTGGCGAACTTAATGTGACATTAAGTTTGCTTGTGTACCACTACTGTACATAATCTTTATATATATAATTCTCCTGTACATCTGTTTGTCACCAAACTCTTCCTTAACGGCTAGACCGATCTGGATGACATTTTGTGTGTACCTATATTTGAGAAGGTCTCTTCATGGTTTGAAAATACAATTGATTCTCAATTTTTTTTCTGACGAAGAGCCTGCTTTTGGACAGGACAACGTCTGTCGGGACGGCTTTTACATTTCACCAACCAAGGTTTTACTGTGATACTAGTATCTGAAATAGGTTTTCATGAGAACCTATATAAAATATCACCAAAAAAATATTAAGGTAGGTTTATTATAAAAAAAATGTTATAAAGTTTATCTGACTATCAAAATAGATAGGAAAACACTTATCTACGTACGGAAGCAGATAGTTGAAAATGGCTGCGGGAAACAGGTTACTTGAGTGCAATTACCTCAGAAACATGCTAATCACACTGTAATCGGTGTTTAAATAATCAGTTATAGTATGTTATTACCTATTGACCTCTTTTTTATCAGCACGACTGGTTTTCAATATGCGTATAAAATTGTCAACGTTTAGTTAGGTTTTTATTTTATTTATTTATCTAGGTTCACACACGTAGAAACAAATCATAGGTCCAGTTCTAATATACATGCCAATTACGAGTACGACAGTTTACCGTTTAGTTGCTAACTTAAGTTTTTTGTACAATTGTGACACAAAACGAAAAACCAAGGACAATAAAGAAAACAGGTTAGGAGAAAAAAAACAGACAAAAACAAACAAAGTATAAGGTTTAATAAAGAAAAAAATAAAGAGAGAAAGAAAGAAAAAAGAAAACTATTTTAATTGGCACGTCGTCGTTTGGTACACATATGTTAATTTGGAAACTTATGTTTAAAAAAAGAAAACGAAAACTAACGCTGTGTGTCTCACGGCTGCGCCAAATAGGTGGGTTTCATCAGTGGTTGTCAATCGATTTCTCATCAGCCGATTTCAACAGATAACCAGTCATATTTCTAAATATACTGCTATATATTTATTTATTTATATTATTTTATAGGGATAACAAACGATTATCAGTATACAATACAATAATATCAGCACTTAGTCAATAGAAGTAACATATACACTACTAACGACGTTATCCACAGATAATTATAGATACAAAATACCTGGATGTTAAAAGACAAAATCGATTAAATTTAACTATTCGGAAGAACTATTGGAGCAGAGGCGTGGTGGTACTCTTCTTTAGGAAGGGCGATAATGCCCTGCTTAAGAATTATAGGCCCATCTCGCTTCTGAGCCATGTCTACAAGCTGTTTTCCAGAGTCATCACGAATCGTCTCGCGCGCAGGTTCGACGACTTCCAGCCTCCCGAACAAGCCGGATTTCGTAAAGGCTTCAGCACCGTGGACCACATACATACGCTGCGGCAGGTTATACAGAAGACTGAGGAGTATAATCAGCCTCTCTGCTTAGCGTTTGTGGACTACGAGAAAGCCTTTGATTCGATTGAAACTTGGGCTGTACTGCAGTCTCTCCAACGGTGCCAAATTGACTATCGGTATATCGAAGTGCTGAAGTGTTTGTACAAAAACGCCACTATGTCAGTCCGACTACAAGACCAGACCTCGAAACCTATCCTCTTGCAGCGGGGTGTGAGGCAGGGAGACGTTATTTCTCCGAAACTGTTCACGGCAGCAATGGAGGATGTCTTCAAGGTTTTGGAATGGAGAGGGCTAGGCATTAATGTCAATGGCGAGTACATCACTCACCTTCGGTTTGCCGACGACATAGTAGTCATGGCTGAGACTACGGAGGAGCTCAGTATAATGCTTGGTGACCTCAGTAGAGCTTCCGAAAGAGTGGGACTTAAAATGAACATGGACAAAACCAAAGTCATGGTAAACAGCCATGTAGCACCCACTCCTATCAAGGTCGGGGACTTTACACTCGAAGTTGTAGACGAATACGTTTACCTGGGACAGACGGTCCAGTTGGGAAGGTCTAACTTCGAGAAAGAGATCAATCGTCGAATCCGACTCGGCTGGGCAGCGTTCGGGAAGCTGCGCGGTGTCTTCTCGTCCAATATACCACAGTGTCTCAAGACGAAAGTCTATGACCAGTGCGTGTTGCCAGTGATGACATATGGCTCCGAAACGTGGTCGCTTACAATGGGCCTCATTAGAAAGCTTAAAGTCACCCAAAGGGCAATGGAGAGGGCTATGCTCGGAGTTTCCTTGCGTGATCGAATCAGGAATGAGGATATCCGCAGGAGAACCAAGGTTGCCGACATAGCACGAAGAATCGCCAAACTAAAGTGGCAATGGGCAGGGCACATTGCCCGCAGAACAGATGGCCGTTGGGGCCGAAAGGTTCTGGAATGGCGACCACGTACCGGAAGACGTAGCGTTGGAAGGCCTCCTACAAGGTGGACCGATGACTTGGTAACGATTGCGGGAGTCCGATGGATGCGAGACGCACAGGACCGTTCGTTGTGGCGACGCTTGGGGGAGGCCTATGTCCAGCAGTGGACGTCTTTCGGCTGAAATGATGATGATGATGATTCGGAAGAAAGAGAGGAGTATAAATCAAGAAAAAGGAAAAAGTAATCTAGCTTTATATGGACTCCGTAGGCTGTTAAACGACTCAATAACATGCATATCCTTACTTACTTATTTAACTTTACTAGATAATTCTTTCAAGTCAGTCGGCTTCTAGTCTAACCGACTGTACCTCAGGACATATATTTTATATAGAGCGACAGCATGTCTGACCTTCACAAACCAATTAGGCTATACTATACCCCATTAGCAAGACTGGTGTCAGATTTTCTGGCTTCTCGCTATCGGCTACGACTGTCAAGATCTGCCTACAAAATTACAGCCACAAGCAACGGCTTAATGTGTTTTCTGAAGCATGGAGGAATCTTGATGTTTTAAGATGGTCCCATCCATAAACTTTGACATATGTTGCTTAGTCACGAATTTCTCAGTAATTCTTGTAAGTTTGTAAACGATATATGCTTCATGTAAGTGTCACTGTCATTTTTGACAGATCTTTTTGTCTTTATAATCTGTGGTTGAACTTGTACCTGACTCTCTCTCGCTCTCTGGCTAGGCTGACGATCCCAATAGTTATCCACGTTAATAATAGTAATCCTTATTTTATTTCTACCAATAAACACCAATTCTTTTGATTACTTTGCATGATTAAGTTTTGTTACTTACATTATCAATTAGGCATTATTAGTTTTAAACTAACTCAAGTTCATAAGATCTGCAAATTATCCCAACGCTCGAACGCGCTCTAGCGTATGGGCTATGGACAATTGCTAAATGTTATAATAGAGACGAGAACAAACATCATTACAACAAATTTTGACACCAAGATAAGTAGATACTAACTAGTTATCTTCCTCATAGTTTTGATTTAAATGGTGAAAGAGCATTACCTATCACTTTAATTTTTCTGCTCGTTTCTTTAACGTATATTTTAATATTTATTAGTTTATTATTTGGTAATGTACCTATTTATGTATTGTATTGATATATAGGGTGACTGGCAATTAGTGTACGACACTTAAACACGTGATTGTGCTCATGATAACAAACAATTTTTATTATGGGAGCAAAGCCGAAATCGCGAAAAAAATATCAGCTGTTCAGTACATTAGGCAAACATAAATGTACTGAACAGCTGATTTTTTTTTCGCGATTTCAGGTTTGTTCCCATAGTAAAAGTTGTTGGTTATCATGAGCACAATCACGTGTTTAAGTATCGTACACTAATTACCAGTCACCCTATATATTTTATTGTATTCTTATTATCTTTTCTTTTTTTTTGTACATTATTTATGTTGTTGTACACTGACAGCCCCAAATCTTTTCCTTTCGTTCAGTCCATCCAAAGGTTGTCTGATAGAAATTGCCCTGTGCAATAAGACCACCTATTGTACACTTCTTTTTTTTTTTTTTTTGTAAATGTTTGTCCTGTAATAAGTTAAGGTGTGCCATAAAGAAATAAATAAATTGTTTCAACCTATATAGGATTACTGCTGCATATAATTATGCCTCCCTCAAGTCAACGACCGGTTCTGTACTACATCTATTGGATTCCCCATTCCTCAGCAAGTCATCGGCCTACCTTGTGGGTGCTTTTTCACCGCTGTGTCTTCAGCTACGCGGTCGCAACTCCAGAATCTTTTGACCTCATTCACCATCTGTACAGCGATTAAAATGCCCTGCCCACGGACAATGTCGATAACCTTGGTTCGTCTGTAGTAATTTAATTAATATGACGGTCTTATTTCAAGCTCAATTGCCAAAGATACACAGATGACAGTCCAAAACGAACAAATTATGGCACTGACCGATCAGTAAATACTTACCAATCACAATGTCAATATTGGTTAACCTCAATAATTGATCTAAAATAACTTCTAGCGGTACATTAAATTCCGAATCTTTTTAGTAGCTACACGTTGAACTGTGGCAAGCATGGGTCATCGCGGACACGCAATCGCTCCCATGGGAGTCATTATAGCTGGCAGGGAACATACAATTGATAATAACCGCCTCCATTTAGAATCCAGAAATAATTGCAATCCAACCTGTTAACTTTTCGAGCCACCGTAGGCGTGGGCTTGTGGACGGCGAGCGATGAATAGCTGGCGCATAGTGCGAGCGTCTTAAGGAGATGTCAACAAAACCGTAGGGACTCAGCAGGGTCAAAGCACGGCCATGGGTTCGCTTCTGAAAGGAAAACCCTGGGTCCTGGTACGCAATGCAAAGAAGGAAAATAAGAGTGGGTTTTAGTCAGTAAAAGTCTGACGCGCCCATTTACTCCACCCTAGAGCTATAAAAATCATTGGATGATTTCTAACCTAAAAAAAAAGTCAAAAGGTAAGTTTCTATTAATATTAAAACATGAATCCAAAAACAATAGGTACATAAATCTTGTGAGAAACACCGACAAACATAAAGCTCAAAGAAAAGCATACGTCGTGTATTTAAGAGAAACCGATTGGCCTCAGAAACTCTCCGAACGGGTTCTGTTTCGGCTATTACAAAAACATGTGAGAACCCAGTACTGTTGTTTTATGCAAATTCCGGGGACTCGAATCGAGTCTCTTATCCCTTAAATGGATACTGCTGAGTTCTGACCACTTTCAAGGAACGGTTAAATGTATGTTCGAAGATACATATCTTAACAAATAATTGAAGGTGGTGATAATACGTGACAGAAATAAAATAAATAAAGTTACCTCGACCCTGGCAGCGCAAAGGGCAACTAATAGAAATCGGGTGTTTTAGACAATCTAAGTTGACACTTCCTATTGCTTCACCCAAACTAGGAAAAGCTATTTGATGATGTTGCACCCAAAAAAGAGTCTCGATTAGTAACCTATATCATCATTGACTATTAACTACCATCAAGCACAATAATTCTTATCAAATGCAAGCCTAAAAAAGCAAGATATAATGAAACAGATTTGGAACAAACGAATAAAGCAAAATCATTTCTCAATCTCATACGACGAGACGAAATAAACGGGATTGTTCTCGAAAAATGCCAGAAAAAAATAGCGTAACAGCAAAACAGAAATCAAAGGCCAAATTAATCAATGACAAACATTCCGAGTAGCAGTATCACCATTATCAGTCACGATAATCGCAGTTCAATGACTCTAAATGGCGACTCCGTCCTAAATATTATTACTACGAAAATATTTCATATCTGATTAATTGCCTGACATTATTACTCATACTATACGTTAACGTTGACAATGCTAAAACTCCACCTTGGTTCCTATCTCGTTATTGTCATATTCTGTATATACTGTCTAGTGCATCGATCTAAATGAACTACGCATAGTGCTAAATCCTCTTTTAGAATCTATCTAGATCCTCTTTTGAAATTAATTTTAAATCTAAAAATTAATGGTAAGTTATTTTTCACCCCAATTGGTTTCCAATTTTCTAGGTATTTGGTTTTCTCTCCGATCAATTGCCAGTAAACAGCACTATGGAAAAGTAAACAAATAGGTAATAGAGATATCAAATCAAAGACTGTAATAAAATCAAATTATAGCAAAGACACAACAAAACAGTATAAACTAAAACAGGACGGTAAGATACAGGAACAGCAACGGACATTGATTTATTAAATCATTATCGTTAAATGGTGTTAGATTTCCACATACTGATACGGTTAGTATCAAATAGATAGAACATGCGGTTGATAGTAATGATGTGGAACCTGTTATAAGTGATGGACTTAATCGTTTAAGAGTATAGGGCTTACATGTTGCACATCTTGTTACAAATGAAACTTATATGTCTATTTCCCGTGTACGGTGTTTTTTTTTTTGGTTGGAAAATCGTCCAATGACATCCTTCACTCTTGAGCGGAGCGCGAGATAGTGTCAGACTTTTACTGACTAAAAACCCACTCCTGTTCCTTCGTTGCCTTTCATACCAGGGCCGAGTCTTCCTTTCAGAATCAGACCCTTAGCCCCAGTAAGCTTCGACCCTGCTGGGCCCCTACGGTTGCTGACATATCCTTGAGGCGCGCGTGGAACACTATGCGCCGTCGACGACTTGGGCTCGGTCCGGATGGTCTGACGGCGAGCTACCTATTGCTCGCCGTCCGCAAGCCCGCGCCTAAGGTGGCCGGAAATCGGGATCGGAATCCCGGCGTCCCGTGTTCGGTGTGAGATTCCGAGTGATGAATCCGATTATAAGTGATGAAGTGATCCATAGCGACGATGGTGCACATCATCATTATCAATCTCCAGCATTGCACTGACGGACATAAGTTTTTCCAAACGCACTTCATCTATTTCGATTCTTTACTATTGTCTTTCAGCTGTTTTTAACCAAACTGGACTAATTTAACTAAAAATACTTCACATTTTTTAATAAAGACAAGTCTTTTAGGCTATTAGCTGGATACGTTGACTGTCAGATTATTATTTTTTTTTTTGTGTTTTCAAAGGCTAGCTCCAGTTTCGCTACATAATCTTAATCTTTAAGTTTCGTTCGTTTTTCGCTCATCTTATTATGCGAATATCGTGAGTAACATTTAGAAGCTAGCCGGTATGACAATAGATTTTAGTGAGCGATATAAGATTGTCTAAATGTATGCATAAGATAAAACTGATTTTTGTTGTTAATATACATATTTCTGTTCTTGATATTTTACCACCTCCTAATAAATTAAATTTTAGTTCAACGTCACCTTATTTAAACTCAGAAGTAATGCAGTATAATGTGAATATACCCATACTCATGTATATATAAATAATATACAAGTGAGTCTGTAGTATGACTGTGTGGATCATGTCTTATCTCATTATCACAGTATATGGAAGGAGTAAGGAGGAAGCTTGTAAGTAAATATGTACAGGATTTCAAAACATGTTTCTTGTAATAACAATGAGTAAAATGAGATGTTGGCTTCTTGAAATTACTTAGAAATGAAATATGTGATTTACAGTTCGCTATTTTTTTAAAAAACAACCTTCAGTGATGATGCTGACGTGGTTTAAGCAGATATCAACAAATGAATTTTTGATTAGAAATGGCATTTAGTGAATAAAAATACGATTACAGAGCCGTGGGATACTATAGAACAGATGCATTTAAATTAATTAAATGTTAAAAACGTTTGTCTATGGTTTTCAAAAACTGCATCAACTATAACTTTACTATTAGAACAAAAAAAAAAAGGATTTATAAAACGATTTCATTGTGGTATCAAAATAATCAGTTCAAAGATTACAAAAAAAACATAAAAAGTAATATACAAAAGTAAAAGATGACGCTATAATTTTGGCACACTTCCATTCGGAATACAGCAGATACTTCGAGGAAGTTGGTAATCAATCTATTAACTAGAACAACAGTAATATGCCAATAGATAATGAAAAGTTCAAAGAAATTGTAGCCTCTGTCGACATGAAAATAATACACAACCATTTCTTACGAAATCTCCTGCTAAATATTATCAATAGTGTAATATTTGCTAAGTTCATTCACGGGCTAGTCTATCAATCTTTTACAGCGTTGAGAGCAATACAAACATTTATTTTACGCTTATCAACAGCAACATCACTTCTATTTCCATTCCTTTAAGAACCAGTTTCGTTTAAACTTTATTTTCACGTACACTTTTTCGAGGGGTCATTGTCATTGTTCGCGTTCCTAGATTTCGAGCTCGAACACCTTAGTAACTCTTCCTAACCGTTTGAACTGGAACCGTTTCCAATATATCTTGGGCGTCTTCGATGTAGACAAATCTAAGTGTCGTTTGAATAATGGTTTTTGATTTCACCATTTTGGCGAGGATTTTACTGTGAAGTATTTAAGAGTAGTAAAATACCTAAATATTACATCACACGATAGTTAAAAATAAAAATTTGAATCGCGATTTTTGTAAAATATTGCAGTCAAAGTTACTGGCAATATAAGCCTTAAATTATAAGATAAAAAATAGAAGAGAATATTTCTATGAGCAATTGAACACTTATTATCCCAAAAGCAGGATATTAATCGCCGAGTGGTAATGGCCCTGACTTACGAGTTGTAGGTCGCGGGTTCAAACCCAACCAGGCGCATTACTTTGTGTAATTTATTTCATCACCACTGCTCTCAAAACGGTGAAGGAAAACATCGTGAGGAAACCGGCATGTCCTAGAACCAAAAAGTCGAAGACATGTGACATTCACCAACCCGCACTGGGCCCGCGTGGTGGATTACAGCCCACTCCCTCTCCTAGAGAGGAGGCCTGAGTCCCAGCAGTGGGAACATTAAAAGGTTGATTATGCTATGTTATAATCAATTATTAGTTACAAGATTAAAATTTGTTACCGTTCTTGTAAAATCATGAATCTTTAAAAAATATTGCAACACTTTATTTCCGATAGTGTCAAGAAAAATTATTCACTGATGCCGCTTGTAACTCGGCTTGTCTATTTGAGTGATAAAGTGATGGAAACTAATAAATAAATGGGCTCAGTAACAGAGCATGCGTGTATAAATGAAACAGGTTATATAAATATAGCACGACATGTTATGAATAGTAATTTAATTTCTGCATATTAGTATTAAGATGATTCCAGTATCTTTACTTCGAAATCAGTAGATTACAAAATCTAAAAACGATTTAAATTATCATTTGAGCTAATGGTAATTTTAATCGTTTTTAGATTTTGTTCGAATTTAAAAAAATGTCACATCAAAATGTTGCTATAAAAAATTAAATGAAGTCCAGTGATATTAACCGCTTTTAAAACCTAATCGATACGTTTATGATAAAAAATTGCATCAAATCGTTCCAGCACTATCGACCCGCGGACTCATATCCATAAACTGTCGAAGGGTGGTCCCAAAAAAAACAAAAAAGAGTTAACTGCAATGTTGTTTGTTAAAACATTTGACAACAATGTAGCTCTAATCAAAAGTAACATTGTAGTGTTAATGAAACCTGTGTGCGCTGAGTAAGGCGTTCCCTTTATTATCAAAGCTGCCGCGAGCAAGACTCACCTCCACCTGTATCGTGCAAAATTAATTGTTAAAGCAAGCGTTAAACGTGCAAATAGGTTACGGCGGAAAGCCAGACTCAACTCACCGATATAATGTAGAAAATTAATATAAGAAAGAGTGGTTTGAAGTTTAATAGAACATAAATGATGATGGTAAAAACTACGATGATTCTCTATGTGGTTGTCCTGGAACCCAAGGACAGGTACAGACCTATAAGAGGATTAACCCCTTATAAAGAAAAATATTTTAAATTGGTGTTCAACATTAAAACTGCGGGTGTCTATAAAATTTATCAAACAGTCCACCAAAAAAAATAAATTTGGAGACCTCTATATTATTTTCCTTGTATTTATTACTTAATTATTTATATACTAACTACTACTAACTAACATGCAAGACTTTGTATGCAAAACTACATAATACAGTTATATAATTTCCATTTTATAGCTCTTGTCTTATCGAGTCTCTACGATGTTTATGTAGCAGGACTTTAAAAAACTGGATGCCATCTTATGACTTCCAGTTGTTTTTTTGCTATGCTTACATTTTATCTACTTTTATTATGCACGTTTTGCGACTGTGAGTAGGGTTTGGCATCTCCTTAATCTTGATATCGGTATAATACTATTATTTTCTTACTAATGTGATTTTAAGATTATTTTACTTTTGACGTTTTATTGGCAGCTTTAAATGCGTTCATCAACGTCACTTTTTTTCTATTATTGATTGGTTAGCGTTTTTACTATTTGTGCTGACCAGATGGTAAGCAATGATTTGTTCGACCACATAGGAGCTTTGATGGTTTTTTTTTTCATTTTTTTTTATTTTTAATCACAAAATAAATATTAACTACATAAAAACATCTTAACTAATAAATATTATAGCTTAATAGGTATAAATAAAAACTGAAAATAATAATAGATACAAACGGGTAGAAAAATAACTCATTAGGTAGGCATAAAAAAAATATCTACGTTGATATCAATGGGAAAAGTGCCCAGAACACTAGCAGTATTGCCACGTTGAATTTTAATTCATTTGTTTGTATAGGTCAAATATAACAGACAAACTATCTACAAGAAAATATTGATGATAAATGTCAGTTGAGCCAGAAATTTCATATACCTAACGAACGACCGAACTGAATTGACAACGAATATTGTGACTTAGATTAAGTACTTGTACGAGCAAACGAAATATAAACAGTCAGTTAAGTTCGTATACGTTGTACTAGGGCTTATGGTTTCGATATTGGAGTGTATAAGGAAATTGTAAACAATTGAAATGTGACAACTAGAAGTAAACGTAAGTTTTACTATTCGAGTAATAATAGCAAATTAATGCTTGTAGGGGTCCTGTAATTGATGTCATTAATTACGGCATTGACAATGACGGTTTAAGCGCAAAATGTGAAAGTACAAAAATATGACAATCGATCGCAAAACGTCAAAAGCGCGAAATGACAACCAGTCACAACAAATGATAAAGAAGTATAGAACTTATAAGTTTATGAGAAATGATTTTTATTAATATGAAATAATCATTAAAATACAATCAATGCTTATCATGAACTCATTGTCAAATTTGACCAAGCAATTTGATGTAAATAAGATTAAGCTTTTAGGTGGCATTTGACAGTGTCGATTACAATAATTTTCGCGTTAAGATGATTGTTTCATATATTTACATATAACCTAACTACTAAACTAATGATTGACACTTTACATGACAGAGGGTTGACTCGTTCTTCGCCTAAAGAATTAGCATTGCCTATCATTGTGACAATATTTCTTCTGGGCACATTTCCGGATGACAGCAAGGCGTTTCGACGTCTGAGTGTATTTTTTATTATATGTATTGTAGTAGTTGAGCAGTGGTGGCCGAGTGGTAACGGCCCTGACTTACAAGTTGTAGGTCGTAGGTTCAAACCTAGCCAGGCGTATTACTTTGTGTAACTTATTTCATCACCACTGCTCTCAAAACGGTGAAGGAAAACATCGTGAGGAAACCGGCATGTCCTAGAACCAAAAATTTGAAGACATGTAACATCTACCAATCCTCACTGGGCCCGCATGGTGGATTACGGCCCATTCCCTCTCCCAGAGAGGAGGCCTGAGTCCCAACAGTAGGAACATTATAAGGCCGACTATGCTATGTATTGTAGTTAGGTTAGGTAAGGTTAGGTTATATTTAGTTTAGTAAGTATTTAAGTTTTTTATGTACATTTATAAAATACTTATTATAAACAATAAAGTTTGACACGCCAAAAAAGCAGTAAATATATATATATATATCTTATGTTTGGGTATAAGTTGTCAGTTTTCACGTTTGTGAACGCACTCACGATACAGGAGTTATATCTAGTGTAAGGAAAAGTCTTACTTAAAAATAAAAAAAAATATCTGTAAAAGTTGATACGCCAAAAAAAAAAATCACAAATTATTTTTGTGTACGAGTATAACTTGTTCTACTATTTCGGTATAATAAAGTTTATTCTATTCTATCGATGGTTATTATTTATTATATTCTGGTCGACTTTTCGCTTGACCAGAGGGCTGGGCTTTTCTTCGGTCAACGAATCAGCATTGCCAATCAGCGTGGCAATGCTGCCAGCGTCCTGGGCACTTTTCCCATTGACATCGATGTGGACGAATTTTTTGATGCCCTATGAGTTCCTTTTCTGTCCGTTTGTACATGTTATTATTTTCAGTTTGTTTAAATACCTATTAAGTTATAATATTTAATAGTTAAGTTTTTATAGATTATCTTTGAAGACAACCGTAGGTTTCCTAGTAGTCACATAATATACCACAACCTTATTCCACCTTCATAGATTCTGACGGATCTTCACCTTACTTGACTCGATGCCAACTGTTTCTGTATTCAGTGAGTCATCAATCAAACCGGGGTGCAGGTTCTTGTTATAAATAACTCTAGGCTTGTTAGTGTGGGCTTACTTGCAAATTATGCTGTCAAACTCATCACATTCTTTTTTATTCACAGCTTTTTTAAATTTCGAAGGATAATTGTATGTATTATGTTCTTTTTTTGTATTGTATTTTATTTTTTAAGATGAGAGAAAGTGGAGCGGCTGCAGGGCGTTCGTTAAGCTTGTTTCATTTTTAGTGTATGTATATCGCTAATTGTTGTAACGTACTTTGAATTGTTAATTCTTATATAATTTAAGTTTCATTATCTGATTAGTATAAGGCTAACGATGTGTGTAAATTATTAAATAATGAGATACCATTTTTTTTCCATTCGAATATTTCTACGGACTAACATTTAAACGTTGCTCGAGTCTAGAAATTACTCCTCTAACGTGGGTACCCAAACCCAGAATAAATATCTGTAGGTAATATAAATACTTGTTCCGAGCGGCATTCGAACCCGGAGACAGTGCTGCAACTACCCGCTCAACCACTGTGGCAACCGTGGCGTCCATACAGTTGTACTTATCTAAGTACCATCTAATATATTCCAGAATTTCCCATCTTAGAAACTCCGGTTGCCAAGCGATGCGAATGAATAGTGTTCACAATAATCAGGTAGTCACTATTCTCACCACGGCACGATCACCCTTTGGCGCCTTTTTTCATTTAGCTGGAATTTTAGTCTCAATTGTGAATTCTCACTTTTGCGAATAAATTCAATATTTATACCTCCCCCCTGAAGGCTATTTCCGAAATTGGATCCGGAACAAAGTAAGCCTTACAGAGTGCTTCGAATGAATTCGCAGAGTAAAATACAAGAGGTAGGGAACACCTCGCATGTGTACGATAATGCTAGTCTTATTCGATCTAAATCCGATCTCGATACCATTCGAGATTAGAACGGGTGATCGGTCCTCTGAATAGGAACACAAGAGAGTTCGATATAGCAACAAAAATTGGTACCAAACCGGTTATGGAGAGATGAAGGAACACAATATTATCGTGATCATTATAATCTGCTGTGGCTTTGAAAATAGTTTGAATTAGTTGCAACCTAAAAGCCATTTTTATATTTTAGGTGGGAATTATCTAATGACTTCTCGCACTCTAGGACGAATTGGGAGCGCGCGTCTGACTTTTACTGACTAAAATCCACTCCTAATCCTTCTTTGCCTTCGTTCCAGTACCCTAAGGTTCTCTTTCGCACAACCCAAGGCCCCACTAGGCTTCTGGGCTGCTGGGCTCCTACGGTTTTGCTGACAACTCGTTGAGGCGCGTGTCGAACACTACGTGTCATCAGCGACTCAATCGCAGTCCACGCGACCTAAAAGCTATTAAGACTCGAAAAAGAAGAAAAACATACTAACCTGAATAATAATGAGAAATGCTACAGAAATTCAAGATTAAAAGCTAGCAGACGGCCGTTCAGAATGTTGCATTGAGGATGATACCTACTTTTAAAATAGCTTGCAAATCCCCACGGGACCAAGTCCTTGAATTACGGACGTACATGAATGATGACTAACAAGATCCTAGCGTCTCACATTTATTATAATTTGATCCGCTAGTTACGTGAACCGCGTTATAAATATATCTTTTTTTTTGCATTTTATTGAAGACTTGGCGCCGTTCCAATGTTACATTCGATATGTCACCGATTCATAGTGATAATTTTTGTAAAGCGCCAATAAACATTGGGTGTTTCCAAGAATTTTTGTTATTTTGGTGCTTCATTAGAGTTCATTTAACGATTAATCGAATGGCCTTGGGCGAAAGATTGGTTAAAGTTCTGTAGGGATTGGAAATAATAAAAAAGGCTTAAACGTGTATTAGTGTAAGATTTATTACTACAAAATTACTCTTTTGAAGTTCTTCCTAATCTCATTTGACAGTCATTGTTTATTTTTTTTATTTAAGTTTGTGTTATTTATTCTAGGCCATTAGTTTTAAGCCCTCTAAAGAGGCACCAATGAAAGGGGATTTCAACAGTTCTTATGTAATCATAATATTTTTTTCTATTTCATCAAACGTGCATTAACGGAGCAGCAGTTGTGGAGTTGACCCAGATATCGACCTTAACATACGAATTGTAAATCAATGGTTCAAACCGATGGCGAAGTAGACGCTTTACTCAGTGTAATTGGTTTCATCACCACTGCTCTTAAAACGTTAAAGGAAAACATCGTGACGACACATGTTCCACGATCAAAATTCGAAGACATGAGACATCCACCGACCTGCACTGGGTTCACGTGGTGGATAAAGGCCCATTCCCTTTGCTAAAGTGGAGGCCTGTGTCTCAGTAGTGGGAACATTATAAGGCTTGTTTATGCTTATATTTATTACGATAAAACGTATCGTTTTGAGCTTAGAATAAATCCATAGTTATTATTTTATTAAGTTGTTTGTTGGATATTATTAGTATTCTGAACTGAAACGGCCATTACTGTGCTAATAAGTCTAAGACATTGTATTGATAT
Organism: Mythimna impura; assembly: GCA_905147345.3. Lineage (NCBI taxonomy): Eukaryota > Metazoa > Arthropoda > Insecta > Lepidoptera > Noctuidae > Mythimna > Mythimna impura. The sequence goes on along the minus strand of LR990357.1, from coordinate 9,938,400 downwards.
TATTCTAGTCCAACATAAGTTGCTATGTCGTTGAAAGTCAAGTTGAATAGGATTTGAACATAGATGAGCGATTAATTATTATAAGGAAAACAAACATAGAAATAAAGAAAATCTACAGCACAAACAGTCAGTATTTTTTACGTCAACCAATAAAATTTGGCTGTGATGACGGAATACACGTACGAATATCAAAGATCACATATCACACATTAGTAAAACCATTAATAAAATTTAAAAACAAACACAAGTGACAGTTGTGCCGTTATTGCTATAATAAAAAAGTTTAGTAGATCATAAATAGACCACACATAGAAGCGTCAGGAAACAAAACGTTCATAATACAATTCTGTATTAAAAACAGCAAACTTATCATTGAGACAGATCATTAGTTATAACAGTTCTTCTATTTGTATCGCTTCAGCGGTTTCATTTATAAGAGAAGTTTTTAACAAAGCAATCTTTGAAGACAACACAATATTTGAAAGAAATATCATTATCAAAGAAAAACCAATTGCATCGTTTTTCTTGAAAAATGATCAGAATATTTCTATAGAGTAGGTTTAGAAAATGATAAAAACTGGGCAAGTGCGAGTCGGACTCGCGCACTGAAGGTTCCGTACAAACTTGAAAGGTAAATTGCGGTTTACGATTTATGATGTATTAAAAAAAAACTACTTACTAGATCTCGTTCAAACCAATTATCGGTGGGAGTTTGCATGGTAATGTATATCATATATATATTTTTTAGTTTTATCATTCTCTTATTTTAGAAGTTACAGGGGGGACACACATTTTATATCACTATTCAGTTTAGAAAAAAAAAAAATTAGAAACCTCTATATCATTTTTGAAGACCAATCCATAGATACCCCACACATAGTTTCAGAAAAAAATGGCTGTGACAGACAGACATGACGAATCAATAAGGGTTCCGTTTTTTGCCATTTAGCTACGAAACCCTAAAAACCAGAATAATATAAGTAAAATCAACATTTATAGAAGAAGCAAATACACAAATCAAATAAAAAAACGTTTAAAAATGACAACGATTTATAGAAATTTATTTCCAATATATCAAATACTTGCTGAAGTGCACATACGAATTCTAAATTTATTTTGTCTCGTCTGCTTTTTGCTTGGATTCATTCATTTTGTCAAAGTCCATTTTATTTTGAGAAATTACGACTGAACATTATTATAGATTGTAAGACTGTACATTAATGTCTTTTAATGTCCTCAGCTCCTGTTAATATACATAGATAAAGTTTGTACTCGTATACTGTAGACAATATAGAAAAAAACATAGTGAAAGCTTTCTAAAATATATGATGTAGCCGCTTTCAGAAGCCTACCATTACTACTACTACCGCTTCTCTAATTAATTCCTATTTGCTATTCCAGGATATGATCTACCAGTGTGCCAAATTTCATCCAAATCCGTTCAGCCGTTTGAGAGTATAGGAGTAACAAACATACATACAAACTTTCAAATTTATAATATTAGTTTGATATGATTATAATGTGATGACTAGTGGACCGATGACCTGTCGAGGGCTCTTTTTTTTAGGTGGGAAAATCATCTTATGACAAATCCCGCTCTTGGACGGGCGGGAGATAGTGTCAGACTTTTACTGACTTAAAACCCACTCCTGTTCCTTCTTTGCCTTTGTTCCAGGGCCCCGGGTTTCACTTTCACACTACCCGTGGCCCCAGTAGGCTTCGACCCTGCTGGGCCTACGATTTGCTGACATCTCCCTGAAGCGCGCGTGGAACAGTACGCGCCGTCGACGACTTGGGCTCGGTCCGGACGGTTACTGGACGGTCGGACGACGAGTCACCCATTGCTCGCCGTCTGCAAGCCTGCGCTTACGGTGGCCGGAAATCGGGATCGGAATCGCGGCGGCGTTTGGGGCGTGAGGACCGTTGCCTCACGCGGACTGCCGCCTCCTTTGCTAGCATTACTGCTTCGCAGAAAGAGGTCACGGAAATCCGATGGATGCTAGATGCACACGACCGGTCGACACTTAAATTGGGGGAAGCCAATATCTAGCACTGGACATCTTTTGGCTGATATGATGATGATAACGATGATAATAGTGTATTGAACGTAAACGTAGCAAAATGAGCGAGTAATCACTAAGGAAACAATGTGTGCTTTATATGTAGGTATGTCTTCTAAAACAACTATTTCTGTAAATATTTAGTACCGTTAATACATTTACTGAACCATCAATCACCAACTAATAATGTTTATGTCAATTCTCATGACAGCTTCAGGAAGAAATAGTGCCTATTCTTAGGCTAAGACCACACAGAGAGCGTCTAGACAAGTCCAGACACATTACCACCGGTAAACTTTCACGTTCAAATAATATGACTAAAAGACACATTTGCTTGCGAGCCAAGACATCGTGTTACCAACGGAACATATCCTTTTGAATCAGTTCCAAGTCATCTATCTGTTTCGATTTGTAAAGATCACCGTTAACAAACTGATGTTTCGTACGAGGCTACCGGCTATTGTTAATATGTAGATTGTTTAATTCTTAAATCACTTACCTAGGGGATTACCATGAAGTTCAAAGTAAGATTGTGTCATTCTTATTTCAGTGTGGGTAAGAGACAGAGCTATACAGGTTGTCTAGCGCCATCTCTTACCCACAATGGAAATAAGAATGAAACAATCTTACTTTAAACGTCATGGTACAGGTCCTGATCGGTTCAGAGACCAGCTTGGCAATTAAAAACTAAGTCTGCTTCGTTTCAAGATGTAACTAGTTACGAAAACTGGGTAAATAATAGTTTCATGTAAAAAAACTGGTATTTAGAGGCATTGAGGTGGTTAAACTAGAAGCCGACCCCAATATAGTTGGAAAAGACTTCCAGCCACCGTAGGCGTGGGGTAGACGACGGGCAACGGCTAGCTCGCCGTCCGGCCTTCTGGTAGCCGTTCGGACCGAGCTCGAGTCATCAACGGCGCGTAGTGTTTAACGTGTACCTCAATGAGATATCAGCAAAACCGTAAGGACCCAGCAGGGCCAAAGCTTACTGGGGCCATGGGTTAACTTTTGAAAGGAAAACCCGTGGTCTTGATCCCGTAGCCAAAAGGCAAAGAAGGAAGAATTATTATAAAGACAATATCCAAGAACATGAGAAAAAGAGAATTTGCCTTAATCTAGACATAGTAAGTTCGGGAGGTTCTTGCACTGGATTCGTGCGGAAGAAAAGCCTGGGTGTCGCCATTGTGTGGACCGCCCGAAGGACAGGGTGGAGCATACGGCAGAGGTGTGCTTCACTTGGGCAGAGTACCACCGTGTCCTCGTGGGGGCGATCGTATTGGTATAGGCCATGGTCCAGAGCGAGGTGGTGTGGCAGGCTCGCCTCCTTCTGCGAAGCAGTAATGCTAGCAATGGAGGCGGCCGCGCGAGGGAACGGCCTTCACGCCCCAGCCACCATAGGCTCGGGCTTGCGCCCTCCCGCTCCGCCAAAGGGTTGGAGATGTCATTAGATGTTTCCCAACTAAAAAAAAAACCTTAATCTAAAGTGTCAAACATACCTACATAATATATATTTTAAATGTAATAAACTAATAACCTAAACTAACCTCTGCCCCCTAGCCAAGTCACAACCGTTTCGTGTCGAATTCCGTTCTCCTATCGGTAACGCCTCGGTGTCAGCAATTGTAGAAAACGATAAGTTGGTAACCATGTTGACGCGCCTGAGTCGGCCGCTCGTTCTACAATGTCGTTCTACAATAACAAAGGATGTAGCGTTGAACATTGTAGAAACGATAACAATCCATTCTATAATTTGGAACGATGTGAACTTGCCTACAAATTTTCTATTCGTTTGTTCTGACCACGTGACTTAACGTTGAGATGATGTCATTCCCATACATTTGATTAGTTTTCGACTAGCGTTAACGATTGCAGATTATCAACTTGGCTAGGGGTGCTGCTCCGCCTACCACCAAACTATACATTATTTCAAATCTCGAATGCTAAGTAGAATTGATTTCCACAACCGTACTCCATGAACAAAGAATGAGAACTTTATATTTAAAATTAGCTTATACCACCAAAATTAATTAATGAAAATATTTACTCAATTTAAAGGAGATCAATGAACTGCGATTCATTCACTCATGTTAGAAACACGCACTCCTTAAATAAATAGCGAAACTAGGTTTAAACATTCGGAAATTATTATTTCATTAAAAATCTGTCCAGACTTCTAAAACAACATAACATAAAAGCGTTTTCAGCAATTGAACCGGAACCATTAAACACTTTTTGTATACCCGATAACAGGCGCTTATAGACAGTTAGCAGACGTTTTAAATTAAATAAACTCAGACTTAATATTAGAACAGCATAAAACTTTATATGTAGGTGACCTGTATTAGCTTTTGCAGAGTACATAATATGTATAAATTGTTTGCAGGGAGCAGTGGTGGCCTAGTGATAACGGCCCCGACTTACGAATTGTAGTTCGCAGGTTCAAACCCAGCCAGGCGCGTTACTTTGTGTAATTTTATTTCATCACCACTGCTCTTAAAACGGTGAAGGAAAACATCGTGAGGAAACCGGCACGTCCTAGAACCAAAAATTCGAAGACATGTGACATTCACCAACCCGCACTGGGCCCGCATGGTGGATTATGGCCTATTCCCTCTCCTAGAGAGGAGGCCTGAGTCCCAGCAGTGGGAACATTAAAAGGAATATGCTATACATAACATACAACCTCATAACAATCCCACAACTGGAACTCTGGGCTGCTCTCTAGAAGAAGGAATGGGTTGTAAACCACTTTGAGGGTATATATACGGTGGAGATGTGCTCCACCCGTGTCCTTGTGGGGGCGATCTGCGGCGCGCCGGGCCCTAGTACAGGCCATGGTCAGGTGCGAGGGGAATGGGCGGCAGTCACCTCCTTTTGCGAAGCAGCTAGCGAAGGAGACCGCACGCATGTATCTAGAGTATTTTAGGCAAGCTTGTTCTAAATTGCTTGTAGTTTATATGTCTACTAAGATGGTACAGCAGTCAGGAGTCAAAAGTAAAAATGTAGTGTCAAAAAACTTCACGTCACACTTTCAGTCGCTATGGTGACTCCTTTTCTGTAATTGCAGTTCTTCTCTGGAACTCTCTCCCACACTCTTTGTGACGGGCTTATCTAGATGTCTTCAAGAACAAAATTAAAAAAACACTTCCTTTCATAATTGACATAATATTCATAAATATTAGTATAGTCAATAAAATAAAAAAAATCATTTATTCTACAACTTACATTAATTGAGTTACTTAATTCTACACTTAAAACTTTGTTACATATTTTATAATAATTATGCTTTATAATTCAAATCATGCCTCTAAGTAGTAGTCGCCTTTTCGCCGTAGGCCTTGCCCATTACTTTCCAATGGTTTCTGTCCCTAGCCATAGTCATCCACCCTGGTCCAACTCTGTCCTGAAAAATGTCTACCCACTTTTTTTTTGGTCGGCCCCTAATTAATAATAATAAATAAAATTAATATTTTAATTTATATTTTTTTGCTCGTTACGGAGCGCAGCATGTCATTCCGTATTCATCATCATCATCATTTCAGCCGATAGACGTCCACTGCTGGATATAGGCCTCCACCAAATGAAGCCACGATGAACGGTCCTGTGCATCTCGCATCCATCGGATTCCCGCAACCTTCACCAGGTCATCAGTCCACCTTGTAGGGGGCCTTCCAAAACTGCGTATTCAGTATTCAGTCTGTTCTTTTTACACCCAGAATGCTGCCTTTCATAGTTCTCTGGCAAACCCAATATAAAATGATATTTATATATTCCTATACGCACAAAACGTTTTGGGAACACATTCATAGTGCGTACAGCTAAGGAGTGGAATTCCTTGCCGGAATCTGTTTTTCCTGATGGCTACAACCCGGGGATCTTTAAGTCAAGAGTGAACAGGTTACTTCTAGGTAAGCGCGCTCCATCGTCGACCACATCGTCGCTTTCCATCAGGTGAGTTAGCGGTCAAGCGCGAACCTATCAAGAATAAAAAAATAAAAAAAAATATTTGAGGACACAGTTTTGACCCCATGGCCCATGACTGCACATTATTTTGTAGGTTAGTGTTCTAATCTTAAATAATTACGATTTCAGTAGCATTGACCTTCCGTAGAAATAGCAACATAATTAATTAGTTGCAATCTGTCACTTCATATTATGACTTGTACAAGCTGAGCGTACGTTGCCAAGATTCTTGAGCATACATTGTTCGCGAAATGTTTCTGAAAATATCATGGCGCCATTATTTTTTTAGTTTAACTAAACTCATTAGTTTAATGTACGTTAAGAGGATTTTATTGTACCAAAAATTCTGTAGACTAAATTTCATAATAACATTCTATAACAATTGGGAAAAACCATAACTTCATATCTACGATTATACTAACTGACTGACTGTCTGACTGACACTGATCTCATAAAGCTGCCTCATTGGTTGGTTGGTTGGTTTGGTCTCGTGGTTGACATGACTGCTGAGCGTAGAGTCTTAAGGGTCGATTCCCGGGCCGAACAAAAAGTGATATTGGGTTTTTTCATTATAAATTACTCTATAACAGCCGGAGTTTGGAAGTTGGTGAAAATGTCTGTCCTGTGCCTAGAAAAGCACTTAGAGTCATTGCTCCTGCTCCTGCGTTTCGATTCGATTCTCTTTTCGTCGATTGCCTCGAGTCGGCCACACCTCCAATTCCTTTTTTCTGACGTCATCTCAACGCTCGTGGTCAGAACAAAGAAATAGGAGGCGTGGCCGACTCGAGGCGATCAACGAAAAGAGAATCTACACGAAACGGTTGTAACTTGGCTAGGGGGGCTGATGTCTCTCCGGCCGTGTTGGGTTGCCGTCCCATCGGACTATGTGAGTAAAGAAACAGAGAACACACCTGTGTTTACGCATGCACTTCTGCACTATAATATTCCATTCATACTTGGCTAATCTCTGTTGACAGTGGCCACCGTGATCGAAATTCGGTCGGGAGCATCATTACAAAGCTGAAGTTTTGTTTGAACGCGCTAATTACAGGAACTAATGGTTCGATTTGAGGAGTAAGCAAAAACGAGGGTGATACCGCGGTAGACAGCTAGTATTCGATAAATTCATCTTCTCGAATACAAGAATAACGCAATAAAGGTTGTGTTTCCAAAATAAATGGCAATTGCTTTGGATTGACCTGTATCATGACGTTTAAAGTAAGATTGTTTCATTCTTATTTCCAGTGTGGGTATGAGATGGCGCTAGACAACCTGTATAGCTCTGTCTCTTACCCACACTGAAATATGAATGAAACAATCTTACTTTGAACGTCATGGTTACCCCACATTAAGTATCCCTATAAAATGCTCGGAAACTGAGTAACGTCACATGTTAACTCACCGGGAAAATTAAGCACTTTTTTTCTGAAATTCTATGGTGTCTTTAGTTTCTTCATTTATTTTAAATAAACTGGAGTCAAGGACGTTCATCTTTTACGATAATCTTCTGTTTACATTTATATTATTATTGAGATATCACATGATGATAATATATTACGTAAACAACTACGTAAGTAGTGTAAATATTAGTAATAAGATGTGAAAAATTAAAGTTAATAACGAAATATTGTAGTTCGTTAAAACAAAGAAATCAAAAGGTGATAATTATAATCAATGTGAATATCAATAGTTGGGCTAAAGCTGTATATGGACTCCAATAGAATTCAAACAAGCCACGTGATGATTTTTGAATAGGTACTATGTAATATTGACTTGAGTATCACCAAGACTGCTAAGTCCAAAATCTATGAGGTCAAGCATGCGAGCATGAAAGAGGATTATAGCTAAACACCCTATATAGCTCCATCACTTTATCATTTTAGTTCATGTCAACAAAAATGAATCACGTTGAGAGTTCATGGTAGGGCCTCATAGCAACGTATCGTACCTTCGAGTAACCTACTACGCCCTATAAAATTTGATTATACAGCATATTTCTTTTATGTCTATTTTGGTTTGCAATTTTGGAATTATTACAGATGCTCGGCCAGTGCTTCTTTGCTAGCTTTTTGTAAAGACTTGATAATTTGTTAGTGTGTGAGTTACAGGTTAAACCTATTTTTTTTACGTGTAACGATTTGGAAACACATTCATTGTCAAGTGTGAATAGGTTATTTCTAAGCAAGCGTGCGCCGTGCTCCATCGTCGATCACACCGTTGCTCACTATAAGGTGATATAGATCAATCTCGAGCCTATAAATGATAAAAAATATTAGAAAGTGCATTTCGTGGTTTTCTTCTAAAGCATTTTTTTTTAATCAAAATTACAAGATTTTTATTTTTTGGTGCCGATATTGTCTTCTTTCATACTTCCGTATTTTTTTTCAGTGGGAAAATCATCTAATGACATCCCCCGCTCTTGGGCGGAGCGGCAGGGCGTGTCTGACTAAAAACCCAGTCTTGTTCCTTCGTTGCCTTTCGTACCAGGGCCGAGTCTTCCTTTCAGAAGCAGACCCTTGGCCCTAGTAGGCTTCGACCCTGCTCGACCCCCTGTTTTTTTAGGTGGGAATATCATCTTATGACAAATCGCGCTCTTGGGCGGAGCGGAAAATAGTGTCAGACTTTTGCTGACTAAAAACCCACTCCTGTTCCTTCTTTGCCTTCGTCCCAGGGCCCCGGGTTTCACTTTCACACTACCCGTGGGGCTGGACCCCTACGGTTTACTGACATCTCCTTGAGGCGCGCGTGGAACAGTACGCGCCTTTGACGACTTGGACTCTGTCCGGACGTTTACCGGACGATCGGACGGCGAGCTACCCATTGCTCGCCGTCCCCAAGCCCGGGCCTATGGTATACTTCCGTATATGTCGTCATCTCAGTCGTCACCTTTTATCTAGCCCAATTCATCTTTTCTCTGGTCTTCCCAACTTCCTCTATTTTGTATCATCATCTTCTTGACTTTGTCTTATTTTACCTTAAGGTTAGCGCAAAACGTATATTTTTTTTTTCGTTTATTTCTGTCAACCATCACGCTATTACTAACTCCCTTTTTCTTTCACCCTCTCCTCATTCATTCACACGTACACTAATTACTCTTTTAGTAACATGCGCTTCATTCCTCCTCTTCAAATGACCATACCACGACAAACGATCCCGTTTCAACTTTGTAGCTACGCTTACCCAACGCATATTCACACTTCCAATTTTCCAGATTCAAGTGTTTATCAATATTTCATATACTCTATTTTCATAGAAATAGTATTTCATATAAATATTAATCATAGTTTTTATTTTTTTTATTTCGTATTTTCGAACTAAAATCTTCTCGTCACTGTCTTACATATTTATGACAGTTACCCATCGCAGTTACCACACGCTAAAAATAAACTTGACTCAACTAATAATAATAACATAAAAGCGAAAAGTTCTCCGTAACATTTAATTATAAACATGTCAATAATAAAGTTCACATATATTAATTTACGATGACCGGTTGTAACGGGCGAGACCATACTATAATTAGTCCAAACAGTTTTGAACCTTAATACGTTGAAGTAAATACTATTAAGTTTAAACAAGTTGTTCTTGATACTATTTATTACATACAAACCAGCCTACCTCAACATTGTCGAAGGTAATAAATAAGCTGGACAGTTGATTAGGTATATCCTCTAGTAATCTAAGCAGCAAAAACATAACTGAACTGAATCGTTGATTATAAGGCGCCTGATTTTTTGTTGTATCAAAAATTTGGTCAAGGTTTTTAAAAGCTTTATCGATTATTGTTCCTAATAGCGAAGCTTTACAGATAGATAAAAAATCGTTTTTGATGACAAAAAACAAGAAATATTTATTTACTGGTAAACATCTTATCGTAACGATAATTTATTTGATGATTAGATAATATATGATATATTCCACAACTATTACACAACTCCGTCTAGTCTCAAGCTAAGCAGAGCTTGTGTTATGACTGAGTACTAGACAACTGATAAACATACTTATATTTTTAAATACATACCTACATATTATAGATAAATTACACCCAGACACAGAACAAATGATCATGCTCATCACACAACTATTCATTCTACTCCATTGTAGCTCCATCATTCTCGTCATCATCATTCATCATTTCAGCCGAAAGACGTCCACTGCTAGACATAGCCCTATAGCCCTCCTCAAAGTCACACAATTACCAGTCTTGTGCGTCTTGCATCCATTGGAATCCCGAGAACTTCACCAGGCCGTCTGTCCACCCTGTGGGAGTCTTTCTTATACTGCGTCTTCCGGTACCTACGTAGTTGGCACTCCAGTACCTTTCGGCTACATCGACGATCTGTTCTGCGAGCTGTACCTGCCCACTGTCACTTAAGTTAGGCGACTCTTCAGGCTATGTCGATAGCCATGGATCTCCTGCGGATATCATCATTTCTGACCCAATCACGCAAATCGCTGTCCTTCTTTATCATCGGAATTATGATGATTCTAACTCTAGAATGCTCACGCTATAAGCATTTTAGCGCCCTCAGAAAATAAACGCTATTATTTTCAAAACTATGTAAGTTTCACGGTAAAATGGGCCTAACAGCTGACGCCCCATCCTTCATCTCCATTACTTGACTACCAAACTTCTATTTTATCAAGGGAAATTAGTAAGATATCTATTTAATTGTGTGAGGCATATAAATAAACGTTGGAACCATAACAAAAAAGACTGTACAAAAAACTTATATAAATAATTAAAGCGCGTGCATTGCGTGCATGCAACTTAGTAAAATGTATTGACATTAGAAAACGTGCAGTATTCTGCACCTAATATAACTACTTTGCTACAGAGAAAGTCGGTACCCACCAAGTAAATGTAACGGGCAAGCAATACCTCTCACATAAATTATGCAAATGATTCCAATAACAAATATTTGGTACCTACATTAATGATGAAAGTGGCCCTTGAAGTACAAACACAAATATTGAGTCACGGCTGACCAGATCATGGGTGATTTTCCCTCGCATATGTCAAGCAAGTTCAAATAAATAAACAGCGTATTGAGTAACAATATTAATTAAAGCTATTAGGAAATATCGTTATCATAATAAATCAGTGGAACGAAATGACTACTACCGATATCGTTTCTTAATATGTTGTGAAGATATGTACATAAGATTAAATAATAGCAATGCTGATGCATCGATATGTATATGAGTTGCGTGGGAGACGACATAGCTAGGAAGGAAGAAGGAAGTAAACACTTGGAGTCATACACTGAGTATAAATAAAAAATACATTTTGATACAAGGGGAAAAATTTGTCATTGCGACCGCTCGAAATAATCGAAGAGTTGTAATGGACCACTTGCACGATTTAAAAATTAACACTGTTCAGGAAGGGATCACCAACTATGACATTAAATATCGAAAGACACTATCTGAACACAAGAATATACTAGCTATATTCTTAAGAAGGGATGCATATCGCTAAAGCACAAACGTTTATAAAAGTCATAGCGTTCCAACACTAATCAGCATGATTCATTGTGATTAAAATCACTTTAAATAAATAATACAGATTACCTTGATGCAAAATAAAATAAAACTGTGATGTTGCAAAACGTTTAATAAACATTGTTTATAGACAATCGAACAAAGGGAGGACGTATACACTATACCTGCATTATAATGCCCTATTGATCTCCCTCCCGAGCCAAGGCTGTGGCAGCGTTCTAAAGAGTTACCGTGGCTCTGGAATGCAAAGGGCAACTGAAGAGCAGGAGTGGGTTTTAATCAGTAGAAGAACACCAAACATCACTCATCGCTCTACCCAGAGCGAGAAAAGTTATTTGATGATTTCCCAGATGAAAATAAAATGGTAATAGACCATTTTTCTGAGATGGCACATAACTTACCCACTCCGTAAAGTGAAAGGAATAAAAAATGCACTTCTCTCTTCACACACATTTGTGCAAAAAAAGACATTTACAGGCTACTGGGGCTCACATTGCGTTAGTAATTAGCCATCATGACCAAAATTCGGTTATGAGGATTACCTATTGATATGAAGTTCGCAGTTTGTATCTTAAAAACGTACAAAAAGTGGTTGATTCAAAGTCATGTCCCGGAAGATACGGTCCTGCTGCAATCAGATACCTACCTATTATTTAAATGCAGGTTATTAATGCTGCATCTTTAGAACCACTTATACACATGTCAGCAGTTTAATTTATTACGTCTGTAAGGACTGGTTCTCCTTCAGATACAGACAAAAATAAAATCTAATTCAACACGCAATGTTTTGGTTTATTGATAGTAGGTACTGTTTAGGTTTTTTTTTGAGGTGTGAAATCATCAAATGACTTCTCTCACTCTGGGATGGAGTGAGAGAAGGTTTCAGATTTTTACTGACCAAAACCCCACCTGTGTCCTTTAGTTGCCCTTGGCGTTCCAAGGCCACGGTATCCCTTTCACAAATTTCCTATGGCCCTAGCGGGCATCGGCCCTGCTAGGCCCCTTCGGTTTTGCTGTCATGTCTTTCAGACGCGCATGGAATACTATGCGCCGTCAACAATTCGGACTCGGTCCTTATCTGACAGCCAGACGGCTAACTACCCATTGCTTGTCGTCCGCAAGTTCGCACCTAGGATGGCCAGGGAGCGCTCTCCTCTGCTCTGCACTTCTTCATCATGCGCTGTCAGCGACTTGTGCTCGGTCCTTATCAGATGGCCTGACGGCTAACTACCCATTTCTCGTTGTCCGCAAGCTGGCACCTACGTTGGCCGGAGATTGCTCTCCTTTACTCTGTTCTCCTTCACACTCGGACTGAACCGATTTGTTTGTTTGTTTTTTATTTTTTGAAGTCTTGTAGTAGAAGACTACTTATTTATTTATTTAATCATAGCAGAACCAACAGCATAATAGTAAACATTGACGTAAGAGACATTGAGCCAATTACAAGTACTCACGGATAGAAATAGAAAACTTAGGGTCACTAACAAGCACGATAAAGAAAGTATATAATTAAATATCACTTAAGTACAATCAGCACTAATATGCACTTTTGTCAAAAGTCCGCATTCAGCTAAGTGCGTGCAGAATAGGTTTTCGTGGTAATTATACATAAGATACTTTTTATCCCAATTGTATGTTCCCTTGTGATAATTTTCTAATTTCAGAATAGGTTTGAGTGGTATATTTTTTTAATTACCATGTTATATTTTTTCCCAAAATTATTTAAAAAAGGTAAAGTACAAGTTAGACACCACTGACACTAAGTACAACACAGGTCACGACAGGACATAGTGGGCATTAGGCACCAGCGCACAGCTAGATGCAGGAGTAAAACAACCACGCAGTCACCCGAATGGCCCGGTGACCATGTATTTGTGCGGACAACCAGATAACAGAATAAGCTTATAGCTCTGTGATTTAAAAAAAAATTAAATCTGTACTCCTTCACACTCGGACTGAACCGATCTGTATGAAATTTGGCACACGGGTAGACGAAGTCTTGTAGTAGGAGACTACTTATTTATTTATTTATTTCATCATAGGAGAACCAACAGCATAATAATAAACATTGACATAAGAGACATTGAGCCAATCACAAGTAGTATACTCACGGGTAGAAATAGAAAACTTAGGGTCACTAACAAGCATTTAATATTTATTTTAAAAATACTAGACACGTGTTTCGGGTTTCACATAAAAATGTATAAAAACAAGTGTATAATGGCTGGTCTTATCACACAGGGCCATCTCTTTACTAATTGCGAACTATATAAAGACTTTTTTTTTTTTTTTTCTTTTTCTCTACTGCTAATTGGCAATCTGCTTCGGGAGCAATAATCCAATGTGCTGGCTGAAATCTGTCTTTGATGTGGTGAGTAGATTTGTCCAGCGACGCATCTCTCAATTTTATGTTTTTTTTTTTTTTTTTTTAGGTGGGAAAATCATCTAAATGACAAATCCCGCTCTTGGGTGGAGCAGGAGATAGAGTCAGACTTTTAATGACTAAAAACCCACTCCTGTTCCTTCGTTGCCTTCGTCCCAGGGCCCCGGGTTTCGTTTTCACACTACCCATGGCCCCAGTAGGCTTCGACCCTGCTGGGCCCCTACGATTTGCTGACATCTCCCTGAGGCGCGCGTGGAACAATACGCGCCGTCGACGACTTGGGCTCGGTCCGGACGGTTACCGGACGGTCGGACGGCGGGCTACCCATTGCTCGCCATCCGCAAGCCCGCGCCTACGGTGGCCGGAAATCGGGATCGGAATCCCGACGGCGGTTGGGGCGTGAGGACCGTTGCCTCACGCGATCGGCCGCCTCCTTTGCTAGCATTACTGCTTCGCAGAAGGAGGCGACCGCCTGCCACTCCTCCTCGCTCCGGACCATGGCCTGTACCAAAGCCCGGCGCGAGAGATCGCCGCCGCCGATCGCCCCCACGAGGACACGGCGTTGCTCTGCCCAAGCGGGGCACACCTCCACCGTGTGCTCCACCGTGTCCTCCGGGCGGTCCACACAGTGGCGACACCCGGGCGTCGCTTCCGCACGAATCCGGTGCAGGAACTTCCCGAACTTACCGTGTTCGGTGAGAACCTGCGTCATGCGAAAGGTGAGGACGCCGTGAGGTCTTTCCAACCACGCCTCAAAGAGGGGACTTACCGCCATAATTGTGGCGTGCCCAGCACTGGGTTGCGACAGTCGCTGTCGCCATTTCACCATGAGAACCCGCCGGAGCTCTGTCCGCCATGCTGCGACTTGTCGCGGCAGCGGAGTGTCAATTTTATGTTGCGAATCTTTCCGCTAGCTCCTGAACACTGTGTCTTTTTAGTCGGGAGAAAGTGAAACTCCCGGGCCCTAGCAGTTGTGAAGCTAGTTCGTTTCTGTGTTTACACAGTCGGTTTTGATAGCTCTTGCTATACGGCTCGATTTCTTCTGTGACTGTTTTCAACTTGATGTCCATGTACATGAACTGGTTGCTAATGTACTGCGGGATATTTAACATTTTTCTAATCGTTTTGCTTTGGAATCTCTCCAGTATTGCAATATTGCTTTTGCTTGCTGAGCCCCAAAGCTGGATGCCGTACGTCCAAATAGGCTTGATGATAGACTTGTAGATAATTATTTTACTGTTGTGTGTGAGTTGGGATTTTGGTCCAATCAGCCAGTAAAGGTTCCGGATTTTGGTATCCAGCTGCTTACGTTTGGTCCATACATGTTTTTGCCAAGTCAGTCGGCGGTCAAGGTGCATTCCTAGGTACTTTGCATCATTGGCTTGTGGGACATGTTCATTATATAAAAGAACAGGTGGGCAAGTTTTCACGTCTGAGAGTGTAGGTAACATGGACAGATTTGTTTTTGTTGGCTTTGATGCGCCACTTATTAAACCAATCCTCTATCAAGCTGAGATGTCTTTGGAGGTTTCTTGATGCCGTTTCAGGGTTCCCATGAACAGATAAGATAGAGGTGTCGTCGGCGTAAGTAGCAGTGGTGGTGATTTCATCGAGTGTTGGTAAATCCGCCGTAAAGATTAGGTACAGAATTGGTCCCAAAATACTACCTTGCGGCACTCCTGCTTTGATCTCGTGTAGCATTGAAAATTTATTATTGTGTTTTACCTCAAAACACCTCCTTTCCAGGTAAGATTTGATGAGTTGATAGTATGGGTGTGCGAGCTTTTGTTTTATTTTGGAGAGCAGACCGTCATGCCAGACTTTGTCGAATGCCTGGCTAATATCCAGGAAAATAGCCGAGCAGTATTGTTTGTTCTCCAGGGCCCTGTGTATGGTGTCAACCAACCGATGTACCTGTTCGATAGTACCGTGACCCTCTCTAAATCCAAACTGATGGTTAGGCAAAATATCTTCAAGGTCTTTCCTCATTCTTGTCAGTATGACCTTTTCCAAAAATTTTCCAACAATGGGCAGCAGACTTATGGGTCTGTACGAAGACATTTCTTGGGCTGGTTTGCCCGGTTTTAGAACCATGATAACCTGAGCGATTTTCCATTGGCTGGGAAACATCAATAGGCGTAAACAAGCGTTGAAGATCAACACCAGCAACATAATTCCTTTTTGAGGCAGGTTTTTTAAAAGAGTTGCGTCTATTTGGTCATAACCAGGTGCTTTGCAATCCCGAAGGTTGCGGATTTCTTTAACGAGTTCTTTAGGTGAGATACTTGGTAATGGAAGATTCATTTGGAAGGGTGATGTAAGAAAGTTTTTAATTTCTTCATCGTGTTCTTTGATAACACTCGGCAGAGGTTCAAAAACTTTGTGCAGGTATGAAGCGAAAGCATCAGCTTTATCCTGATCTGACCGAGCCCATAACCCCGATTGGGTTTTTATAGGCGTTATTTGCATCTTCGGACGTTTAAGCTTTGATGTAGCCTTCCAGAGCGAGTAGTTTGTATCACTTGTTGGTGTGAGGTTCGAGAGATATTCCTGGAGGTTATCATTATTCAGGTCATTGATAAGTGATTTCAGTTCTCTTGTGGATCTGTTGAATGCAGCTTTATCTCTTGGGTATCTTGTTTGATGCCAGACCTTGCGTAAGTGGCGTCGTTCAAATATTTTGTCTTTAACGAAGGATGGGTAAACATGTTCTTTTGGGACAAATACTTTGTGTTTTGGTGTAGATTTATGTGCGGCAATATGTACAGTTCTATTAAAGCTTTCAATTGCTTCCTCCACTTCTTCGATGGTCTTAAGGGATATTTTAAGGTCTACCATTGATGTAATGATTTGCTGGTACTCTTTCCAGTTTGTGTGCCGACTATGTATTTTTGGTGGCGCTTCATGTAACAGTACCTTGCAGTTAACATTTAGTACGACAGGGGTGTGGTCAGAAGAGAGATCTATTTTTTGTTCGGCACTCATATTGTTGACAGAGAGATTCTTAGTAATAAAGAAATCTAGTAAATCCGGTTTCCTGGCTCTATCTGCTGGCCAGTAAGTGGGCTCCCCGGTAGAGATGCATTCCAGATTAAGCGCACCCACTGCGCTGTACAGTTGTCTTCCTTTTGGGTTTATAAGTCTAGAGCCCCAATGCACATGCTTAGCATTCCAGTCGCCACCGCTAATGAAACGGTTTCCCAAGGTCCTTAGGTATTCTTTGAAATATTCAGCAGATATACTGTGTTTAGGTGGACAGTATATTGCCGATATTGTGATTTCTGAGGCAACCTCTGTTATTCTGATTTGTGACGCCTGAATCATCTCAGAGCAGAACGGTTCGAGTGGATATTGTTTTAGTTTAGACTTTATTATGATAGCAGCTCCTGCGTGAGCTTTCCCTGATGGATGGTTTGTGGTATAAACATTATAGTTTTTAATGGCAATATGGCTTTTTTCTGTTAGTCTTGTTTCTGAAATAAGGGCAATGTCAATGTTTTCATTTATTAGGAATGTCTCTAATTCTTGTTTACGTTCGGTAAGTCCATTGGCGTTCCATGTCATAATTCGTAAGTCATAAATCATTTTGAATGAAGGCTGCCGATCAGCTGGATCATTCTGTCCATAAGTCTGTCCATCATGTTTGTCATAATTACTTCAAATCTGTTAAACATTTTGTCCATGATTACTTCCAGGTCGACAGTGTCGCCTGGTAAGATGATGTCGGTTGCTGCATCTCCTTCGGTGCAGTTGGTTTTGACAGTCTCGGCATAAGATTTGCCGGGTTTAATTAAGTTCGTTCTGCGGTTGTTGGATACAGGTTTGGTAAATTGTTTGTACACCTCTAAACGAGGTTGATCTGAGGGGGCTGAATTATCCCTAGGCTGTCTGAGTCTAGAATACTCTGGAATCCATTTTTCTTGTTGAGTTTTGTTTGGCTTTTTTGGGGTTTGTTTCCCATCGTCGATTTTGTTTAAATGTCTGTCTGTGAAAGTGTCTCTGTAATTCCTTCGTTTTCAGTCGAGTTTGAGTATCTGTTCTCTATACTGTTTGTATTTTGAGCAGCCTCTATAGCTCGCGGGGTGCTTCTCATAGCAGTTGGCGCATGTGGCTTCGGAATCAGGGGTTTTGACACATGAGCTGGTTGAGTGTTCTTCTCCGCATTTGACACACCGGAATGGTCTAAAGCATTGATTTTTGGAGTGGCCGAATCTTTGGCATCTCTTACATTGCACGATTTCTTTTTTCTTGTATGGTGGCTCAAAAGTGACTTTCATGTAATTTAGATGTTTAATTTTGTAAATCTCTTTGTTATTTAATTTTGGCTCTAGATCCACATAAAATAAGGGAAGGGGTTCTTTGGTCGCTCTGTGAAGAACTTTAACGACCTGGCGAACCTCGTGCCCGATTTGCTCGATTTCTTTTTTTATTAATGAGATGTCCTCCGATGAGTGTAGACCTCGTAGTACTACTCTGAAAGCTCGCTCACTTTTAAGTTGGTATGTGTAATGGGTGACATTTTCAGACACAAAATGTTTCCTGATGGTTTTATAAACATCAATATCTGATGGCATTATTTTAACAATATGACCGGATTTTAATGTTGTCATAGTATAGTCATTACTATTTGTGATATTATTCAATAACTCTTTCAGTTTCTGAATGTCATTAACTCCTGTTACAAAAATTGGTTCTGGTTTAGGTGGTCTCATGCGGGTTTCGTCGGTATTGACCGGTTCATCATTCAGTATTTCGAACTGGTTTTGTGTTTGCACTGCATAGGTGACGTTGTTTTCATTTAGTGCTTTTTTTGTTGGATTTTCCATTTGTTGGCTAGTGGGGCTATTTTCTAGTCTTTTTCTCTTGTTGGCTGGTACTGTGTCACGTTGCCAAGTTGTCTCGATTTCTTTTGTTACAGTTTTCTGCTGTGGGAAGCATGGCAAGTCGAGCTGTGTTTTAGCGACTGCCCCTGCCGAGTTCGAACGCGGTTTAGTAAACATACACCGGTGGAATGTCTGCTGGACTAATGTTCTTCCTCTTCTCTCATTCTCTTCCTTACTCTCTTCTATTGTTAGGTCCACGTGAGGCAAATCATTGCCCCCCCCAGAATACTAGGGGCTGCCTGAGCTGGGCTCAGGGAGGGATTCTCCAGTGGAACTGGTACCCTCCTGGGGTAAATTCTCTTTATGCTTTGCTTTCATGGTTACGATTTTTGTTCAGGGTTTTACTCCCCTAGGATCATACTCCTGATGCTTACCAAGGCACCAGGGTCTCTCTTTTAGAAGGAATTTCCTCTTGGTGTGAGAACACCATGAAGATAGGATGATTTGCCGCCTCTTGTGACTCAGTGTTGATGCCATCGAGATATAAGTACTAACGTACTAGAGAAGACACCGTAAATTCCTACTTTGTCTCGTTCAACTGCGGCGATCGCGCCGCACTTTGTCGAAGAAAACGCACAAGTGCCGTGATTTATATGGCGCTTAAGACCTTTTTGCCGAGAATAAATACACTTCCGCAGCAAATCTACCGCTGTGGTAAATTAGTTATGGTTTAGACGAATTGTTATTATTTTAGCGCTGCAGTGAACTAAAGATTCAAATTACGAAAATAGGACAATTCAGTTATTTGACGTAGCTTCTCTAGTACGTTAGTACTTATATCTCGATGGTTGATGCTTGTTTAACACTAGTTGCATAGGTTACTTGTATAGGAATAGGTGATATATCCTATGATTGCACGCAGCTTCATGTTCTCCCAACTACTCCAGACTTTTAAAGGACTATTTAGGTCCTCAGGCTCTCTGTAGCCTCTTCTACTCAGTTTCCTGACTAGGGGTATGGTTATCCCGCCATTGCTCGGTCGCCAGAGCCTCGTCTGTAATCTAGCAGGGGGCACCACGGCTGCAAGTTTGCTACCGCCGCCGTCCGGCGCGTGCAGGTGAGGTTGACTTTTGGATCGGTTAGATGTTGATTACCGTTCTCCTCTTACCCCCCAACTATATAAAACTATATAAATACTATAGATAATTTTTTAAAGCATTAAACTGCTTGTAAAAGTAGCTATTGTTTTTATTACCGTTTTATCGGAAGTTCAGCATTTAAGCGCCAAGCAGGTCAATAGTTGTTAGAGATAAATAAAATATACTAAAAAGATAATTTACAAATTAAAATCCAGTGTGAAATATCTAATTAGCACATAGTTACACAAATTGCTTATGCTTACACATATTACATAAATAATTTATTATCAACTCGAATAACTTAATATAATTATAAGAACACCAATTATGATAACATTTTTTTTAACACACTGTGAAATATTAATTTCTTAGACAAAGATAATGGAGTGACTCCTTATAGAATTAATGACTTTTTAGAAAAACTGAGTTTCAAACTACTTAAAGCAACGGTGTAACCAATATCTTTATTTTTACATATTGTATTAGTCTATATCTTAAACTCATCTGCTACTGTAAGCCTAATATTTCCGAAAAAGGCAAATGATTGATGCACGATCACTTTATTTCCCACACAATTGTCAGCTCTCTTCTGTCGAGCAATGGGTGGCTCGCCGTCCGATCGTCCGGTAACCGTCCGGACCGAGCCCAAGTCGTCAACGGCGCGTACTGTTCCACACGCGCCTCAAGGAGATATCAGCAACTGTAAGCCTACTGGGGCCATGGGTAGTGTGAGAACGAAACCCGGGGCCCTGGGACGAAGGCAACGAAGGAACAGGAGTGGGTTTTTAGTCAGTAAAAGTCTGACACTATCTCCCGCTCCGCCCAAGAGCGAGATTTGTCATTAGATGTTTTTCCCACCTAAAAAAAAGCTCTCTTCTGTCAAACCTGCATATTTTTTTTCTATTGTAGACTCAGTCTCTTCTCTAGGTTTTTGGTTTAACTATATTAAAAATGGTTCCTACGATTATTTTGCTGTTGCATAGCGCCACCACGAAATGACAAGATGTGTATAATTTGTAAACATTATCAGCTCGGGTACATATGGTCACTGACGGAAAGATAATACTTTATATCTCCAGGGAAAAACCAGTGCATTAATACGTATCTACATTCGCATTGGAACAAAACGTGTACAGAATAGGTACTTTATAGATTATAAAGTAATATCATAATAGCCTAGTGTTCCCACTGCTCGGACTCAAGCCACCTTTTTAGGAACCACGCGGGCCCAGTGCGGATTGGTGGATGTTACCTACATGTCTTCAAATATTTGGTTCTAGGATATGCCGATTTCTTCACGATGTTTTCCTTCACCGTTTTTGAGAGCAGTGGCGATGAAATAAATTACACCAAGTAATGCTTGGCTAGGTTTGAACCCTCGACCTACAACTCGATATCTCATCAAGAGGCGACCATGAAACATATCTATTGGAATCATCGCTCATAGAACCTATGAATGATAGTAACGCAAAGTGAGTTAGCATCATTTTTAATTAATACCAAGCCTATTATGTTCCCACTGTTTGGATTCGGTTTCTTGTCTCTAAGTCTGGCTACCAAATCACCTAAACATAATATAATAATAGGCTTCGCCCGCGTGAAAGTAGGTTTCTCCGTACGGACACCCGTTTTATCCCCTTAGGGGATGAATTTTGGCCAATCCTCTCTTACTGTTTGCCTACGTCATAAAAGAAAACCTTGTGCAAAATTTCATGTTCTTAGTCTCAGTAATTTTGGCTGTGCGTTGATTTATCAGTTTTTCCTTTTATATCAATAAATAATCAAAACGGCAAAAACACATATTTTTTTATAATTATTGCATATAGTTACTAATTAAAATTCTATCTAATTTAAAAGGAGCCAAATAGTCAATTAGTATAGTGAACGCTTCATTCGCTTTCGTCCTTGGTGCGCAGGGTGCGGGGCAGCTCCAATACAGTTCTGGCGATGTTTTTTTTTTTTTTTTTTAATTGATATAAACTAGTGCTTGACTGCGATCCCAATAAGTGGTAATGCAATCGTTGATGGTGAGGCGCACTAATTTATTGAGAGCCTATTCACTCTAGCCTTGAAGAGACCCAAATTATAATCGGACGGGAAAACCGCCGGCAGATTTGATTGCCCTTATATCGGACACTGCTGTAGCAGACATGTTGCTGGCTATGTCCGATAGTGTAAAATGTGTATCTCTTTATGTGTGTGTGTTCTGTTTTGTGATTGTTGTATGGGTGCTAAGTTGCCTGAAATAAATGCTTTTTATTTTATTTTATTTATTTTATTTTAATAAAACGGCCGTATCTGCGGTCGCAAGTTTGTAGACTGCGCTTGAGCGTCGATCAGCCCCCTAGCCAAGTTATGATCATTTCGTTTGCGTTGAACGCCTCAAGTAGGTTACGCCTCCGATTCCTTTGTTCTGACCACATGACTGAGCGTTGAGATGACGTCAGAACAAAGGAATCGGAGGCGTGGCCTACTCGAGGCGTTCGACGCCAAAGAAACGATCGTAACTTGGCTAGGAGGGCAGTTCAGCTAGTCGGAAATACACGCGCTCAAGAATTCGCAACTTTTTTTTTAACTTTTTGAGTAGCGTAATTAGAGACACAATAGAAAGACAATGGCGCGTTAACGCCGGCGTTATTGCGGGGATCAACAGCTTAATGTTGGTAAAGACACTTTACAGACTCTCTGTAGAGAAGCTCCTATTACAGAAGAATTGATTCATCTGATGTCTTCCACATCTGATCCTATGTACTTAGACGTTAGCCTATACCAACAGAAATCTTAAAGAAATTTTATCGGTGGCAAGCGCTATCGAGTGTCGTGGCCCTTTTTTTGAGGTGGGAAATCATCAAATAACTACTCCCGCTCTGGTTGGATTGAGAGGGAGCGCCAGGTTTTTACTGGCACGGCCATGGAGACTCGTTCGTACAATCCTGCAGCCCAGGGGCTTTAGCTTGACGTAAAATATCAGTCGTGCGAGCGACAAAGAGGGATGGAGCTATATTATATAACTCCATCCCTTTCACACTTCAGTATAGGTCGTAAAATAGACCGTGTTAAGAGGTCGTGGTATCAGTATCGACCCTGGAGGGGCTTGTTGTCAATCCTTTGACTTTCATTGCGAATTGAATATAAATAAATACAATGCAAGTAATACAATACAATGTGTGGTATATCATTTTGCATGTTTTTAATTGGCTTCACACTGACTCCCATTATACAGGCTTGCCTATTTTGGGAGCCCAGTGACCTCAAATACTTTTATCTGCGATGCGTTGATCGATGTAAGTGGGTTGCAAGTGGGTGGGAGAACGGTCCCTACCATAGCACAGGTTAGTTCCTAGTATAGAATTGGGATTTGTTCTCTCACCCGTTGCGAGCTGCATATATATCTTTCAAATTTTGTAAGTAGTTATAAGTCTGTACTTGAAAGTTTTAAACAAATAAAGAATTTGAATTTTGAATGTCATTTTGTGTTGCGCCTCTTGTGTTCTTAAATTCTTAGTTTTAGGACATACAGTTTTCATCAAAACGATCGATCTGTGCCACAAGTAATTATATTATTCTCACTAACATTTCAAGCATAAAAAGCATGATAAAAAAAGATCTATGAATTGGGTCAGACTGTAAGTAATAAATAAACATGATAGAAATGTAACAAAACAATCATGATTTATTACTAAAAACAATCAATTAAGAAACTATAAAAAACGCCATTAAAATATAACACTTGTGTGGTAACACGAACTGATAGGGAAAAAAAACGACAATAATCTTTAGCTACCAGTACTTACCTACTATTGACTTTAATATAAATCATTATAATTATATAGGTAGGTATTAGATTTACAGACAATCGCAACGGAACTCTGGCGCCCTTTTGACATCTATTATATTATAATAGTAGAATAATAAAACATACACCGATAAACGACGTGTCGATAACGCAGACATTGTAATTATCGTATATAATAATAATGAATGGAGCAAAAACGTAGGCTTTTAGTTATATATTTGTTTAATGTTACGATGTATTTTTTTTATTGTAGACAGGCTCGAGTTTGACCGCTATCTTACCTAAGCCCTAGCCAAGTTACAACCATTTCGTGTCGAATTCCGTTCTCCAATCGGTAACGCCTCGATGTCAGCAATTGTAAAAAACGATAAGTTGGTAGCCATGTTGGCTACTAATTTTCTATTCATTTGTTCTGACCACGTGACTTAACGTTGAGATGATGTCATTCCCATACATTTGATTATAGTTTTCGACTAGCGTTAACGATTGCAGATTATCAACTTGGCTAGGGGTACTGATGGTAAGTGATGATGTGGTCGACGATAGAGCGCGCTTGCCTTGAAGTAACCTATTCATTCTTGACATAAAGCTTAAAAACCCCTAGGTTGTAGTCATCAGGAAACATAAACTTGGACAGGGAATTTCATTCCTTAGCTGTTCGCACAACGTTCCCAAATCGGTTTTCCCAAACGCCTGAAATAGTTACATTTATTAAAAACTGACTGACTGCATGTAGTATCAACAACAAAATACTTTCTTACCTTGACACTAGTTCAATGCACAAATATACGAAGCCAAACCAAAAAATCATGAAAATATTTATCAGATAAGTTCATCATCATCATTTCAGCCGAAAGACGGCCACTGTAGGACATAGGCCTCCCCCAAATGTCGCCATAATGACTGGTCCTGTGCGTCTCGCATCAATCGGATTCCCGCGACCGTCACGTCACTAGGTCATCGGTCCACCTTGTGGGAGGCCTTCCAACGCTGGGTCTTCCGGTACGTGGTCGCCATTCCAGAACCTTTCGTCCCCATCGACCATCTGTTCTGCGAGCAATGTGCCCTGCTCACTGACACTTAAGTTTGGCGATTCTTCGGGCTATGTCTGTAACCTTGGTTCTCCTGATATCTTCATTTCTGACGCGATCACGCAAGGAAACTTCGAGCATCTTCTGATCTTCGAGTTCTTTCTGATTAGAAGATACTTATTCAGAAACCAGTGATGACACCAATACTGTAGGGGCCCAGTAGGGCTATTGCCCGCTAGGGCCACCTAAGGATTTATAGATTAAATGAAACAGGGCCGAAGTTACTAAATATCATAGTAGTAATAAAAGTAGTTTCAGAAGCATAAACATATTTTTACCGGAAAACGTAGCGTTGGAAGGCCTCCCACAAGGTGAACCGACGACCTGCCCCCCTAGCCAAGTTACGATCGTTTCGCTTACGTCGAACGCCTCGAGTAGGCCACGCCTCCGATTCCTTTGTTCTGATCACGTGACTGAGCGTTGAGATGACGTCAGAACAAAGGAATCGGAGATGTGGCCTACTCGAGGAGTTCGACGCAAACGAAACGATCGTAACTTGACTAGGGGGGCTGGTGAGAGTCGCGGGAATGCGGTGGATGCGAGACCCACAGGATCGGTCGTTGTGGCGACGTTTGAGGGAGGCCTATATCCAACAGTGGACGTCTTTCGGCTGAAATGATGATGATGAAACATATTTTTAAATATGCCAGCATTACGTCTTTATTAATTGCATTTATGAGTAAATGCAGCAAAATTTCGATTTTTAAAATAAATTATCCCTGAGCTTTGTCACCAATAAATACGTGCTAGCAAAACACTCGTAGAAATAATATTCCGGTCTAGGAAATGCAAGTTTAAAATTAAGTAGCTCTTGCTGCGACTTTGTTCGCGTCAAATTCATAAATTAGTACAGTTGCCACGAGTTTGACGAGTTTACCATCGATTCAAAAAGTCGAATCGATAGTAAACTCGTCAAACTGTTTGAGCCCAGTAGGTGGCTGCGTTAACTGCACAATTACCACTTGGTAACAATAACAAGGGATTGAAGAGGGAGGAATCAGGGTTCCACGCGATACAAAAGTGACCCTAATTCATTTTCTGAAATAAAATTTACATAAGTTACTCCTTATAATATTAGCTATCTGCAACCGAAAGTTCCGTTAAACCAGATCCAGTCGTTTTGGAGATTAGCCGGAACAAACAAACAGACAGGCCGCAGATAGAAATACAGACGGACCAAAATAAAAACAATGTTGTTTTTTTTTTGCATATGCATCGTAAAACTGATATGTTATGTTATGACATTTCAAACATACACTTTAATTTATTTGTATAAATGTAAAGATTTTATGACAACCAACACATTGCTTTATCTTAGCCTTCTGTCCGACCTTCTTCAAGAAGGATTACCATAGCTTTTCAGTCAGCAGCAAAATGTGACACTAAGATCATTATCTACTTAATTTTCATCTCCGTACCAGATGAGTTTTAAACTCTTCCACGTGTACGAGTACATCGCATGGACCTTAATACAAAAGTTCTACGTGTTTTATTCATAGTAAAATAAATTTATTCAAAACATTTGTATTGTAGATTTCAATACTCGGACTTTTTCTAGAACATTTAACTTGTTCGTGCACACCGATATCACACATGACATACGGTAGTGTATACATTTAAATTCGGAATTCAAGATAATTATCTGGTACAATCAACTCTATTATGTACAAGATAAAGTTCGAACTCCTCTGAATCGCATACTTTTTAAACTATTATTTTATTGTTTTTATAATTAAAATAAGTAAGGCCGCGATCCCACTATGTCGTTACGGTTAATTTATCGTTAACAACTGTATGTCGTGGTTACGACAAAGAGTCGCAACAAGTCAAGGGTCGCAACAAGTTTTGAAGTCGGTTAAAAAAAGGATGTCATAGTCGTGGGTTGATACTAGACCCGTGTGGTGGATTACGACCCATTCCCTTTCCTAGAAAGTAGACTAGACCTGAGATCTCAGCAGCTGGCACATTAAACTGATTATTTATCTATGTATGTAATTTAAATCATGACTTAACTAAAGACGTCGTGATATTCCCATTGGATTTAATTATAAGATAGGAATAGATATTTATAACTATTGCTTGCCAATGAACGCTATTAAAATCTTCGTGCAAATTGCAGCATTTAACTAAAAGACACGGAGAATTTGTCATCGTAAGCGGTGGACCGGCCACCTGGTGCTAATAGGTACCTACTGTGGTGCAATCAGACAAGTGTACCTTTTTAGGAACGAACTTAGTAAAAATTTGTTAATAAATTTATTTGTAATTAAAGAGTTTTCTTTGACATATAAATATTTATATAAAACAAAGTTTCTGCCTGCAGCTTTGTTTGCGTGAAAGTAAAATATAAAGGCATATAGATAGGTACTTACTGCATCACACATTACTGAATGACATGGACATCTCACTCAGTGATGAAATAGCTTGCTACCTAATTAAGTAAAATAATTTTTAAAATCGATCTGGTAGTTTATCCATTACAAACAAAAATACAAATCATTCCTTTTTATAACATTAGGATAGACAATAATATTAAGTCTTTCTAAATATCAAAAATATCAAAATATAGAAATTTAGAGTGCACAACCCGTGATTGCGTTGAATGAAACATTATAATGATAGATTAATCTAAAAAGACCCTCTTAAAATAATACATTGGATATTAGGAGATGACTAGTCTCAATTAACGGTGCCAAGCCCAATCACTCTATAGGTAACGGGCTGATCCAATACACACGTAACCATCATCAAAACATTTGAGTGAGCATGATTTTGGACTGTGATCCACAAATGAGTCCGTCTGTCCGTGGGCATACTTAACCGTTGGTTTTGGCTACCAGCTGCTTAGCGTGCTTTCCGAAGCACGGAGGAGTCTTGATGGGTAGATTCCACCCAGGACCCAATCATAACAAAATGAATATTTCTACTCATTTTCTTCTGAACAGAGTGTCCACGAGTGGTCTTGAGAGTGAGTCTTTAAGAGTGGTCTTGCACATTCTTCTGCATAGATATCTACACTTTGGAATGTGCAATTACTATCATTTTTCTGTCTGACTAGCTTCTTGACATTTCAAAAGTACCTATAAACGTTTTCTCTTTGCAGTGCTTCAAATCTTTGAATATTTTAACTAAAATAACAACCAAAGTATAATATGCACCTAATCGTGTCCCACTGTCTGTTCATAATGGTAATCTTAAGTAATTAATCGGCGGCAGTGATCTCTCGCGCCGGGCATTGGTACAAGCCATGGTCCGGAGCGAGGAGGAGTGGCAGGCGGTCGCCTCCTTCTGCGAAGCAGTAATGCTAGCAAAGGAGGCGGCCGATCGCGTGAGGCAACGGTCCTCACGCCCTAACCGCCGCCGGGATTCCGATCCCGATTTCCGGCCACTGGAGGCGCGGGCTTGCGGACGGTGAGTAATGGGTGGCTCGCCGTCCGACCGTCCGGTAACCGTCCGGACCGAGCCCAAGTCGTCGACGGCTCGTATTGTTCCACGCGCGCCTCAGGATGATGTCAAATCTGCTGGTCCCCTACAGCAGGGTCGAAGCCTACTGGGGCCACGGGTAGTGTGAAAGCGAAGCCCGGGGCCCCGGGATGAAGGCAAAGAAGGAACAGGAGTGGGTTTTTAGTCAGTAAAAGTCTGACACTATCTCTCGCTCCGCCCAAGAGCGAGATTTGTCATTAGATGATTTTCCCACCTAAAAAAAAAGTAACAAAATACTCGACGTGATCAATCTGTGAAGATTAACTGGTTTTTAAATATTTATAATGTTGATATTGGAAATGTCAACGACTTTTGCATCATAATATAAGAAAAAAGAAATCTAAGCCTGGTAGCATGCAGTCAAGCAAGTTTGACGAATAAAGTTATATTTTACGGATGTAATAATATGATATTAATAATGAAAAATAATAATAATATTCCACAACTATCACATAACGCCGTCTAGTCCCAAGCTAAGCAGAGCTTGTGTTATGGGTACTAGACAACTGATAAACATACTTATATATTTCTAAATACATACTTAAATAGATAAATGACACCCAGACACAGAACAAATGATCGTGCTCATCACACAAACATTTGTCCTGGGTTTGTTAGGTCCAATAATGGTTTATTGTTCAAGAAAAATACACTTTACATCAAATACTATACTGGTCTCCACACTAGGATTCCCTATGACGTGGAGGCCAGTCTCTTTCATCATGGTTCAAGAAGGAATAAAATTAAAAAAGAAAAAAATACAATGTAACACATAGATTATGTAGAACATAGGGTAAGTTAAACTAATAAAACAATATTTTTACACCACGAGCGATAAAGAAAATTGAAACTATAGAATCTTAGAGTAGTGAATTTTGTTTGTTTAAAATCTCGAAACATGTTGAGTGATAGTTAAGATTAATTTGTACATAATACTTATATTTCTCTAATATTTGATTTGTTTTACTAAATTGTCTTTTAATTATCTCACAGATGGTGTAAGTAGAGTATCCAACACGGGGATAAAGCTGTCTTTATCTTGGGTGGCTTGAATTCCTCACTTCACTCAGGTTTCTTTATTAACTCTCTCGCAATGCTCAGGAGTTAATTATATACATCCCTCACTATCGTTCGGGATTAAAATTAGAAACCTTCGTTTCGTTCCGAATTCAACATGCCACCCGCGACTTAAAGACACTGCTATAACCCCTAGTCACATAATTTACTATTATAAGTGGTATACATTCAAGGCATCTTGCAGAGTGTGTAGAAAAGTAAGTTTTATAGTGTTGGTGCGTATATGTGTAAGTGTGTGTGTGGTTGTGTGGGTGCGTGTGTGTGATGTGTGTGGGTGCGTGTAATAACTTACAAAATATATGTGACTACCACATGTAGATATTCGTTTAGGTAGTCGTTAATTACAACAAATGTATTCTACAATATCATAATACCAATTAATTACCTTAAATTGTCTCTAAGTCATTCCGATTTATTATAATTATGTATAATAGTGATATACCCAATAAAACGTAAAAGATTTTTTTGCTTTTTAGAGTTCCGTAACCATAGAGTGAAAATGGGACCCTATTACTAAAACTCCACTGTCCGTCTGTCACCAAGCCATATCTCATGAATTGTGATAGCTAAACAACAACTGAAGGACCATAGGTGGGTTTTTTAGTCAGCACAACTTTTGATACTCCCTCTCGTTCCAACCAGAGCAGGAAGAGTAATCAGATATTTCTAACCTTAAAAAAACCGGGTAAGCGCGAGTCGGACTCGCGTACTGAGGGTTCCGTACAAACTAACTTATGTAAATAGTTCAATTCCTGAATCGAGTCTCGAAGTATTTTCCGAATAGAAAAAAGGTTTTTTTGTGACGTAACTACAAATTTACAGTTTTCAGATTTACTTTTTTTTTTTTATTTATGTTCAAAATCGCAGTACTTATACATTTTTTTTTAATACTAAAAACCACAAAAGCCTTTACTGGCTTATATATGGCTAGTAAGTTCGGATAAATTACAAATAAGTTAGGTAGTAAGTTTTACATATTTTAAAGATATTATAAATAAGTTAGTATGACTAAACTACTCGTAATTCATACAGTTGCAAAAAATGCTTTTTTAATTCACATGTTGATTTTTTAGGGTTGCAGAGGTATTTATTTTGTATGTCCACAGGAAGTTCGTTAATTATTTTTGGCAGTATGTACGTGTATGTTCTCATACCATATATGTTGTTCCATCTAGGCAAGGTAAAGGTGTTCATGTTCACTAACGTTCTTAGTTTTGGATGACGTGTATTCTTATTTAAATTATTTCGTCTTTTAGTATAGAAAGTTTAACCATGTTGTGAACTGGCAATATGTTGCAATAATGAAATAGTTCTGAGTAATCGTCTTTGTATTTTGTTTTAATTTTAAGTGGTACTATATTTTTGAGAATTCGTTGTTGTAATTTGTAAATTTTGTCTAAATGTGTTTTATAAGTTCTCCCGTAGCTACTGAGACCATAGCCAATTATGGAGTCAGCTAGAGCTAGGTATAATAGCCTTAAGGTTTCATATGGCATTTTATGTTTAAGTACAATTATTCAACCCAGGATAGATCTTAGTCTATCACATAGATAGTTAATGTGGGGGACTCAGTTGAATTTGTCATCGATTATAAGACCAATATACTTGTGTTCTTTGACGAACTCTAATGTTTCACAACTACAACTACTGGCATATACTGCGTGCAGACAGCCATGGTTATGGGCTTTGATGGAAGGTGTGTAGGTGGCTTTATTATGTGAAGAATGTATGTGCATGGCTTTGGTTTTGTCACCATTTATGACGAGACCAACGTCGTGCGACCACTTGCACAGTAAGTCAAAGTTCGTTTGAAGAAGACGCTCAGCCCTTTCAGCATCTTTATCAGCCACCACGATGCAGGTGTCGTCGGCAAACTGGTATACAGAGCCTTCTCCTATGGTATTGCACATATCGTTGACATAGAGTAGGTAGGTATTCAGTTGGCCCGAATATTGACCCCTGTGCCGTGCCTTTAGTTGTTAATTTCATGTCGCTATACGAGTTATCCTATACTTGTGCTATAAGGCCTTGCTTCACGCCAAATTTCAGGATTCTAGGTAAACGGAAAGTATCCTATGAATTTTGATTCCCTTGAGAGTGTCGAAATATACATTTTTTGCGACATAAAAGGCCGTATCTTTTTTTTCGTTTATTTCGAAGTATTATTTATTCACAGCTTCAGTTAAAGGGTCTTGACAGACAGACAGACAGACGGACAATAATGTGGTCCTATAAGGGTTCCGTTTTTTTCCTTTTGAGGTACGAAACCCTAAAAAAGAATACAGATGCAGGAGTTCCACATATAGACTTTGATAATAGCAAAAGCAACACACTACCACATTCACAACGTGACCAAATATCGATAACACAAATGGGAACTAAGCGTTGTTTGATTGTTTTGTCTACTATAGCCCTTAAGCCCTTTGTATATGAGTTGTAGGTTATAAAAGTCACGACTATGTTACGAGTATTACAACTCACGATTGTCATGACAATTGATTGTTTAGATAGATATCGTTATAATGAGTAATCTATCTGCTTTCACTTTCGTTGTTAGTATTAATCGTGACTTTCCTGATGATACTCGTAGCATAGATAAATGGTGAAAATAAAAATAATAAAAATAAAATAAAATTGTTTATTCGGTCTCAAACGGTTACATTACAAATGTGAATGAAACAATTTTATTAATAATACTTGTGTTGGGATTGTTTGGCTCCTTCCCTTAATTGATACTTAACAATATTGAGACTTAGTAACTAATAAGATAAAACTAAAAACCAAACTTTAGAACAAACAGAAACAACGACTTATAATATAATAAGCAGCTCTTTGTAGTGTGTAACTGTGTGTAGTTGTGAGTATGTGTATGTTAGTGTATGTTTATGTGTGGGTTTACGTGTTTGGCGAAGTACCATCATTTCAAAATAATACAATAGAAGATCTTTTTATCGAACCCGCGATACGCAGTGCAGCAGGCAATCGCTCCACCCTAAGCACGGGTTTGTGGATGGTGAGCCATGGGTAGCTCGCCGTCTGGCTGTCCGGTAAAGACCAAGACCAGGTCGACGGCATTTCGTATTCCACGCGTGTCTTAATGCCATGTCAGCAAAATTTATGGGGCCAGTTAAGGATAACACCTGCCAAGGCTGCGGATTGTTCGAAGGGTTTCCGCAGTCCTCGCAAAAAATGGCAACTGAAGGTATTCTTACAGCTGTCCTTTAAATTTTTTTTTTTTGTACTTCTAAACCACTTTTTAGGAAAAAATATTTTTAAACATTTATTCGGCTGTTATTACCTACTCAGGCACGAGCTCCTTCACAGTAAAAAAAAAACTAAGCAATTGCGAGTCTGACTCGCGAACTGAGGGTTCCGTACAAACTTACCTAAGTAAATAGTTCAATACCCGAATAGAGCCTCAAAGATTTTTCCGAACCGCCTAAAAAGTCGACTCGATACCTCCACTCGTTCCCGAGAAAATGGCTTTTGACAGACAGACAGACGGACAACAAAGTAATCCTATAACGGATCCATTTTTTCCTTTTGAGGCACGGAACTCTAAAAATAACAAATCAACCAAAAAATACTTCAACATTTTCCCTTCACCGTTTAATTATAATTTCCACGTTGCTAATAAACGTCCCGTGCTTTCACGGTACAAGCTACGAACACGAGAAATTCGTCAAAGCATTAATTTTGAAATTGATATCGCAACTGAATCGAAAACGTTCTCGTACCAGACGAGTCGATTTTTAGTCGAGAAAATACGGGTATTTTTTTCAAAATGAAGCCTTTAGCTTTCAATGCTACTATGAATGTAACATAGTCAATTAGAATTATTTTTGCAGTTTAACCTTTTTTTGACACTTTTTTTTTGGGGATGGTAAAGTGGGGTGGGTCCGTAGCCCTTTGCATCGACTTTAACGAGTCCTACTATTTATGCTGACATGTCATTGAGGTGCGCTTGGAACATGGCGCGCTTGGAACATGGCGCGCTGTCGACCCAGGTGGTCTTTGTCGGACGGTGAGCTACTTGCGATACACGAGAAGTAGTTCGCCGTCGGGTTCATAGGGCACACCCTGTGAATGCTGTCTTTAACACGTTCGAGGACAGAACGAGATTATACGTAATCGTTCGAAATTTTGATATGGCACAACGTACAATGACGTCCAAATATTTTTTTTACTTTTACGACAGAACGTACATTTCCGATGAACGTTCAAGTTAAAATCCTATTGAGTGTATCTTGTGTCACAACATTTAAAATACCCGAAGCTTTACTGTCACGTAGAGTAAGTTTTAAACTATTTCAAATAAGTGCCGTTGACAGTGGGCGGGTACGGTACTCACACACGCACAACGTGTAAATGCGTCGCGCGCGCCTACCGCGCTCCTACATTCAGTGCGGCTGCGTCACTGCGGGGTGCGCTCGCGTTCGCTAAACATTTCGTGGCGTATCGTAATATTTGCCGCGACAAAACATCGTAAGTATTTAGTTTATTTGATTTATGTATTATTCCTTAGCCAGACAGTATACTATTTTACTATGAATTAATAATTTTACTCTATGAAATTGATGTTTAATGGGTTATTTTATGTGTTTTAGATGGATAAGCGCAAAACAAGACTGATGAGCATTTTCGATGATTCTGACAACTCTACCGAGGCGGATCCTTACCAAGACGATGATGGAGAATATGGTTCGGATAAAGATTTTGACCCACAAGGCAATACATCAGGTAGTGAAACTACCTGATGTATATACGTTAGACGTTATTACACGTTGTGTCCGTTCACGTCTAGTTAACTTACTTTTAATGACATAACGTATTTATACGATAACGTGATAAAACGGTTGTGTCATGATGTCTTTAAAACAATATATTTTCATGGGAGGCTACGTACTCATACGTCGTATAATTTGTATGGACATTAACTGTGTCATTTTGGTACACAGTCTCAAGTGGTAGCGTCCTCCCGTCGTAACATGTTAAGTTGCGTATTTATAATGACAAAATGTTTTAGTCATACGTACTCGTAAATACAAAGACCTTATTTTTACGAAAATTTTAATAGTTGATAGGTACAGTCAGGGATCAGAAGTGCAGTTGCACTCTACCAATGCTAAAGTGTCTAAAATTTCTTTGTTGTAGAAGTTCAATAGTCCACAACTAGTTTATTCAATACTTTAGATTCTATGCTACCAATTAATTCAGTCATGAACCATTGACCCTCTTCTACATAGAAATTTTAGACATTTAAGTATTGGTAAGGTGGAACTGCACTTTTGACCCTTGACTGTACATGTTTTCACGTATTCGATCAGAACTTTGGTTATTTCAAAAACTTAGAGCAATACTTGAACCTCCACTCCACTCTCTCCACTCCACTTGGTGGAAATCTCACCCATACGTACAAAGCGTTTTGGGAACACATTCATAATGCGTACAGCTAAGGAGTGGAATTCCCTGCCGGAGTCTGTGTTTCCTGATAGCTACAACCTAGGGGTCAAGTCAAGAGTGAATAGGTTACTTCTAGGCAAGCGTGCTCCATCGTCGGCCACATCATCGCTTACCATCAGGTGAGATAGTGTTCAAACGCGAGCCATCAATAATAAAAAAAAAAACTTGAGAACAATCCAATACAATAACGCGTTCAGGATATTTATGGGGTCACCACGCTTTTGCAGTGCATCATGTATGTTTTCAGATGCTCAACTCAGAATAGCGTCTCTGATACACCGCGTACAGGTCAGATCCCAACAGCTTCCTGCAGCACATTGGATATGGATTGCTTATTCATGAAGCATTTGACAAAACTACATGTACGAGTAGTGCGCTCCTGACCTAATGTTTCAATTGCTGTGTATCCATTTCTTGTTGTGTATTATACTATTAAAAAAGAAACATCAATAGATGATTGTAATAACTGCTAACGATTGTAATTTATCTGGAAAAAAATAAATTGAATTGAATAAAATTAACTTATTTGAAAATCATTAAATAAAATCCAGCTTCTTTTTCCAACCACTACTATTATTATTACTTAGAATACTGCACTTGGAATTAAAAAGCACTCTACAGATAATAGATACGCGCGTCTAAATCGTGCGACTAAAAATCGCCCCACTGTACCTTGTTAACGCCCCGGGTGAAGTCAAATGCGATAATTACGCGATAGGCCCACAGTTATGCAAATGCCTGCGTAGGGACGCCATGATTGTGCATTCGTGTGAAACAACCTTTGAAATATTAATATTTCAAAGGTTGTAATTATTTTTTACAATATCCTAGTGTGAGAGTTATTATTTTGTGTGTTTGATTTTGAATAGGTTTCATTTTTATTATGATTCATTAAACTCCAAGAGAACCTCCTCCTCTCTACGGTATTCTAAAGATTAAGTTGTGTGTTTTACGATAAATAAAGACATAGAAAAAGTTATTTTTTAATAAACTTTAAAAATAATAATAATAATAATACGCCCTAGCGGCCGGTAGCTTGGACCATGTTCCTGATACCGGTGGGCTACTATTTTTCATATTTTTAAATGTTTTGTTTTATTTTTTTATTGAAATATTTAAAAATATAATTTATGTATAGGTACATACTCGTAAATGAATAAACGGAATAATGATAATAAAACTTTATTGGCATAATAATGGTATAATTTATGAAGCCTCTGACTCCCGAACTAGGCGGGCCTGTATGTCAGGAGTCAGCAGCAAAAAATAAATTGTTATGGATCAACTGATAACATAACATGTTTACGTATTTTTTTATGATTTAATGCATATGATTTTGTTAAAAAAATCACGCAATATCACATACGCAAGCTTCAAAATAAATATAAATCATTGACTAGGTTTTTTAGTGGCAAATCATCTAATGACTTCTCTGCTCTTGGGTGAAGCAGTACAGTGTGTCAGACTTTTACCTACTGCTTACTAAAACCACACCTACCTATGTTTTCTTTTTTATGTTTGTTCAGTTGCCTTTACGTTCTACGATAGCATTTTTGCGTTACAGAACTCGACCCATGGGCCTTAGTAGATCAATCTAATTAAGAACCTCAGTCGTCAGTTTAATTAACAATATTTCCTAAATCAATGAAAACAAATTGGAAAATCTAATTTCCTAAATCTATTTCCCTGCACAAATCACCCGGAACTCCAATCAACTAGGCTCTCTAATTGCGATATCACTACAACTATATAAACTAAACTAAAACAAGTGAAGCTGAATATGTATATATTTTCCGAATATGGAGTACACGATTCACTGACGATTCGGACACTGTATATTTGGACAGTGTCCGAATTGACACATTTTTATTTCAATATTTTTTCACTGTTGATTCGGACACTATCAAATTTATTGAAGCTATTGAGTAGAGTGAGATAAAAAAAGTCCTAAAATAAAATATAAAGTTTATTATTCGAAGTGGCCGCTTAAATCCAGCCTAAAATAGTTTTAATAACGCTTTACTTAACATAACAACATAATCAGCCTTTTAATGTTCCCACTGCTGGGACTCAGGCCTCCTCTCTAGGAGAGGGAATGGGCCGTAATCCACCACGCGGGCCCAGTGCGGGTTGGTGGATGTCACATGTCTTCGAATTTTTTGGTTCTAGGACATGCCGGTTTCCTCACGATGTTTTCCTTCACCTTTTTTTTAACGCTTTGTTTCCCCATAATTATATTATATTTTAATACTTTTTATCTGACTGTACTAAACAGTGTGTGTCTGAATCATCGGTGAAAAAAATATTAAAAATAAAACGTGTCGATTCGAACACTGTGTCCCAATATATTGTGTCCGTATCGTCAGTAACTCGAATACACTGGCAACAGTTCTAAGCTTTCCTATTCAGTCTAAATTGATACTCATGAGGCTATCCGCGTTACTTAGGAATAGCACTCCGATTTAACACATTCGCTGCGGTATTAAGTTGGAATAGACCGATGCATAATTATCTCAGTATGTAGCTCTGTTCAGGTATTTCACTACCGGTTTGAGAGAAAATATGTGGACTTTTTGCATGTTAGGAACTCGTGGCTGAAATAATAACAACTGATAGTTTGTAACATAAATGCGATGACTTTCATTTAACAAACTGGGTTTTAGTTTATGAAGCAAAAGTCTTCTGATAAAGATACTTTTTTAGAGTTCCGTACCTCAAAAAAAAAAAAACGTAACCCTTATAGGATCACTTTGTTGTCCGTCTGTGTGCCTGTTTGTCAAGACCCTTTAACTCGGAAACGCGTGGAGGTATCGAGTTGAAATTAAAACCATATACTCAGGTTTACGGTCCCTTAAAGCTGTCAAAAAATCAAACTTCTGTGTTGACGAAAACAAAAGATACGGCCGTTTATGTCGCAAAAAACGTGTATTTCGACACCATCAAGGGAATCAAAATTCATGGGG
Organism: Mythimna impura; assembly: GCA_905147345.3. Taxonomy (NCBI): domain Eukaryota; kingdom Metazoa; phylum Arthropoda; class Insecta; order Lepidoptera; family Noctuidae; genus Mythimna; species Mythimna impura. The sequence goes on along the minus strand of LR990357.1, from coordinate 9,900,654 downwards.
TACTTCCCGTTGACTTAAAATCCTGAAATTTGGCATGAAGCCAAGGTCTCATAGCACAAGTATAAGAAAAAATCTGAAAAAAAAAATCTTTAGGCGATTCGGAAAAATCTTCGAGACTCCATTTTTTTTTTTTTTTTGTGGGGAAATCATCTAATGACAAATCCCGCTCTTGGGCGGAGCGGGAGATAGTGTCAGACTTTTACTGACTAAAAACCCACTCCTGTTCCTTCGTTGCCTTCGTCCCAGGGCCCCGGGTTTTGTTTTCACACTACCCATGGCCCCAGTAGGCTTCGACCCTGCTGGGCCCCTACGATCTGCTGACATCTTCATGAGGCGCGCGTGGAACAATACGCGCCGTCGACGACTTGGGCTCGGTCCGGACGGTTACCGGACGGTCTGACGGCGAGCCACCCATCGCTCGCCGTCCGCAAGCCCGCGCCTACGGTGGCCGGAAATCGGGATCGGAATCCCAGCGGCGGTTAGGGCGTGAGGACCGTTGCCTCACGCGATCGGCCGCCTCCTTTGCTAGCATTACCTCTTCGCAGAAGGAGGCGACCGCCTGCCATTTCTCCTCGCTCCGAACCATGGCCTGTACCAAGGCCCGGCGCGAGAGATCGCCGCCGCCGATCGCCCCCACGAGAACACGGCGTTGCTCTGCCCAAGCGGGGCACACCTCCACCGTGTGCTCCACCGTGTCCTCCGGGCGGTCCACACAGTGGGGACACCCGGGCGTCGCTTCCGCACGAATCCGGTGCAGGAACTTCCCGAACTTACCGTGTTCGGTGAGAACCTGCGTCATGCGGAAGGTGAGGACACCGTGAGGTCTTTCCAACCACGCCTCAAAGAGGGGACTTACCGCCATAATTGTGGCGTGCCCAGCACTGGGTTGCGACAGTCGCTGTCGCCATTTCTCCATGAGAACCCGCCGGAGCTCTGTCCGCCATGCTGCGACTTGTCGCGGCAGCGGAGATTCGCCCCGGCGTTGCATCTCCATGCGCAGATCGTGCATGTGTGCAAGGACTGTTGTCTCCAGATCCCATGGTAGTCGAGACTCCATGCGGGAATTGAACTATTTATATAGGTAAGTTTGTAGGGAACCCTCTGTGCGTGAGTCGACCGACTCGCACTTACCCGGTTTTATTAGGCAAATTAACAAATGTCTTTCCTCGTTCTGGATGGGGCGAGAGGAAGTGTCAGATTTTTAATGACTAAAACCCACCAGTTTTCTTCCAATAAATTGCCCTTTGCGTTCCAGGATCGAAGTATTATCGTTTTAATTTTTGTATATTTAATTTGTATGTTTATGTGTAATATGTTTGTGTAAATGTAATGTTTGTGTAAATGTAATATGTTTGTTTAAATGTAATTTGTTTCTGTATGTGTAATTTGTTCTTACCTAAACAGGTAACCGTAGGGGCCCAGTAGTGTGAAAGCCTAAACCGAACCCATGACACGTAACCCAGCAGCCAATCGCTTGACCACTGCGCCAATCATGTCATCGTATTCTTTGTAATATTCCTGCAGTCCTGGTCTCTATAAACCCTTAGTGTTACAACCATGCATAGCTTACGTGCTAAATGGCATTACCGCTTGGAAGCCTCACCAGTTTTATCTCGTAACTTACTCCATAATTGCATGTTCACTGTAATGATTTTCTAACAGCCGCAACTACTAATGATCATGGTTTTGGCACTAACAGGCATTGCAAATGGTTCTCGTATTAAGCTTGCAAATTATAAGTCGTTTAGTAGTTAATAAATAGGATTTTGAAACGTATACGTTGACAAGATGGGATCATCATCATCTTCCTGTCCTTGTCCCGTTTTATTTGGGGTCAGCGCAACACGTTCTTTTCTTCCATTCTGTCCTGTCACTCGTCACGCTATCACTATCACTTCTCACACAATCCATCCATCTTTTATTAGGCCTCCCTCTCCCTCTCCATCCATCCACATGTAAACTCATTACTCTTTCAGCAACATGCGCTTCATCCCTCCTCTTCACATGACCATACCAAGACAAACGATTCCCTTTCAACTTTTCAGTCACTGGCGCCACTTTTAAACTTGGTTGACAAGACGGGATGAAAGAAGCATATACCTGTAAAATAAGACTCAGATTGGAACATCATGATGAAAACTAACAAGACCTAACTCAAATCTAATAGCTTAAAATCACACTAATTTCTATGCCTAACATAGAAATTTTGGTGTCAAGGTGTCAATTATACGCAATGTAAAACTTCTCTATTAGTATAATGCAAGTCTCAAATTTATTAAAGTACTAGCCAGAGACCAGGCAAAAATACACAGGCATATCAAATATTATGACTTCATATTACGTTCATGTTAAAAAAAGACTTAAAATGTGTCAAGGAGTGATGTTTGCATCACCAAACTGCAAGTATAAATTTATCTGCCAAGTCTGGTGATGATCCAATAAGTTTGTCAACCTTTGAGGTCTATGTTATGTGCAATAAATAGACAATGATACCAACATACTAATTCTTTAGGCTATAACCGTTTGTTTTGAACAATTTTGGACTTAATTCACGTAAGTCAAGTTTTTTTGATATATTCTACGACTAATTATATTTAAACGATTATTACCGACCCGTTCCAAAACTATCAAGAAATATTCATTTCAATAAATCAAAATTATTATTACCTATATTAATTTGCTAAAGAACTTAAAGTGACACACCTACCAATAATTTATCTTTAAAATTACATAGGTACAGGTATCTTTTCTGCTCATTTACATTTACACGTTCATATACAAAAGCTTACGATGACTGCTAGTTACCTGTAACCTTGCTGAACGGCATAAGAATCTAATTATTGTTTGACTACTGAATGGCCATAAATACTTGTTCTCTTCATTAAACTCAAATTCTGACCGACCAATATGTAGCCACCTGGATAGCTCTATTATTGGCCTCCTTTATGCAACATCTTCTCTCGCTCTAGCTTGGAGCAGAAGGGCGCGCCAGACTTTTACTAACTAAAACCAAACAAGTGTTCTTCAGTTGTCCTTTGCGTAGATCGACCGCGGGTTCCCTTTTCAGGAATTCCCCGGGGCCCTAGCAGAGCAGGAAAGGAGGTGAGGCATATCCTGTGAAGGGGCTCTACACTGGCACTGTGTCTATCAGCCGGATTGTTTCTGCAGCGGTCCACCTAAGCCCGCAATTAGATTTCACAGTGGCCACAGTTCGAGTTCAGGCAGCAGATGCTCTGCATTTTATTTATTTATTTATTTAAAACTTTATGCACTAATGAAACATTGTACAAAGGCGGACTTAATGCCCTAGGCATTTTCTACCAGTCGACCTTAGGGTGGTGCAGAGATATAACATGACAGGTGTATACTTAATAGAAGACTGACAGAGAGGAAATAAGAACAATAATAAATATATACTCGTACTTAGATACATACATACAAAATAGAATGATATTAAGAAAAAAACGAATACAACAAATCAAGAGTGTGATGAATCTACCAACTTCTTGCGAAAGTGTTCTCATGTTTTCACTTTAAAGGACAACCGACTGGTTGCCGTTCTGATGTTCAGAGGGAGCGCATTCCAAAGGGAGATCGCCTGGACAAAAAAAGAGGAATGGACAAACCCAGAGCGGTGTGTCGGCCATCGTAGAAGATGATCTGCTTCTCTCAGAGAGACGAAACTTGGAGGAGTGGGATATCTATAACTCTACAGCTCGTGTGTTTAAATACTAAATTCTTAAACAGAAAGCAACAAGCAATTAACTAAACTGTGCTTTCTAATTAGAGACCATGAATTGTAGGTGAGGGTTGTGGATTAATAGAAAGAGTTACAGTGGTCCTTGCAAAAGGCAACCGAAGGAACACCGTGGGTATAAGCTCGCTCCACCCAAAGCAGGAGAAGTCATTTGATGAGTTCCCTCGTAAAAAAGAAGTCTTTATCTGAAGACATGAAAATTATCATAAACTTTATGTGACAAATTGTCAAGCGCACATTACCTGCTGTGATTGGTAGAATGAAATGAATTTAAGAGCCAATCGTAACTCATTTCACTATAGACACATTTTTTACATTAAACTCGTCGCTTTATTCGACTCTATGCATCAAATAATAATAACTTGTTGCACACAAATAATTCAAATAGAACGGAATCACTATAGAGATAGCTCTGAAAGGATCGAACCCCATTGTCATATCTCTCCTTCCACCCAAGACTAATGTTTTTCCGATAACCTTATACTTTAAAGTGCATTTCGCTATTGCCGTATAAAGGAGTTCGATGTTTTATTTCGATATGTTACCACCGGGTTTGATTCTGCTTCCCTTCTAAAGGTATTTCAGCTTTGGAGGTTTGTTATAATAATGGGTTTTCGAATTTGTGAGTTGATTTAATGTTGGAAATGAAGGTAACACTTCAAATAAATTGAGTAGAAGTTCTTATTTTTCAACTTCGGTGGTCTATCTACTCTATTAATTTTTTACTCCTTATTCATTAGGGTTCCGTACCTCAAACGGAAAAAAAACGGATAGAAGATGGAAGATATGATCACTTTGTTGTTCGTCTGTGCGTCTGTCTGTCTGTCTGTCTGTCAAGACCCTTTATCTCGAGATCGCGTGGAGGTATCGAGTTGAAAATAAAACTATATACCCAAGTTTGCGGTCCCTTGAAGCTGTGAAAAAACCAAACTTCTGAGATTACGAATAAAAAAGATACGGCCGTTTATGTCGCAAAAAAATTGTATTTGAGAGTGAGTGACACTCGCAAGGGAATCAAAATTCATAGGGTACTTCCTGTTGACCTACAATCCAAAAATTTCGCAAGAATCAAGGTCTCATAGCACAAGTATAGGAAAAAATCTGAAAACTGTAAATTTGTAGTTACGTCACAAAAAAAAAAAACATATTTTGCGATAGGGAAAAATCTTCGTAACTCAATTCGGGAATTAAACTGCTTTCGCAGGTAAGTTTGTACTGAACCCTCAGTGCGCGAGTCCAACTCGCACTTGCCCTGTTTTTGTACTCCCTATTCATTTTTATATTATACTAACTTTCACCTACGTGGGAGTAAAAATTATTCCAAGAGAATATACTCCCGGGATACAAACTATTCTAGGTCTTATTCCAGTACGTGGGCTACCCATGTGTGAAATTGTATTCAAATCCGTTCAGCTAAGTTGTAGGTCGCGGATTCAAACCCAGCCAGGCGAAAACATCGTGAGGAAACTGGAAAATATCCCAGAACCAAAAATTCTAAGACATGTGACATTCACCAACTCGCAGTGGGCCCGCGTGGTGGATCACAGCCCATTCCCTCTCCTAGAGAGGAGGCCTGAGTCCCAGCAGTGGGAACATTTAAAGGCTGATTATGCTATGCTTATGCTATGACGTTCAGCTGCTTAAGTGCGATTGAGTAACAAACATACAGGCACACACACACACCCAAACTTTTGCCTTGAATGGCAAGGTTCAGTCAGATCTATCCAATGATTAAAAACTATTCTACGAAGACTCATACATAAAATTAAAACAAAAAAAGATTTATTTAACTTTGGGTCACAAAACACTGTGACGGTAATCAAATGATAGATAATACTTATCTGCATCAATTACAGTTTTGCCTTGCTAGGTCTCGGAAAATGGCACTGATTAACTGTCATGTTATTCGATTTCCGGTTTTACTTCAATAAAAAAACCGAAATCGATTTGTGATTCTCACGATAATATTCCCAAACTAGCCTATCACAACAGTTTCCACAAACATATCATTTTGATGATAATCTAAGTGAAAGCACATAAATATGCCGACGAAATAAATTATATGTTTTAATTTATTTTTTTCCCACGCAATATAAGTGGAGAAAAATTTTATCACTCTCATACGCGAGCAAATAACTCGTTGGAACAGTATAATGATATTTAAAAACTTATGCAACGTATAAATCATCGTGTTTCACCTACTTTTGTACATTCGTAGGTTAAACACATATCCCGAGCGTTAAAAATAGTTGCATTAATGAATTGGCTGCCTTTCGAATGGATATTCGCAGAAATGAATTCTTCAATTCATGTTACTTCTCAATTTTTGGCATGAAAAAAATATGTCATTGGTGAAATTGATCTTTGGTGTGGTCTACTTTGCAATACGATGAACACAGATGGAACATCGTCATCGTTCATTATTTATTTATTTTATTTTTGGCCAACCAACAATTGTATTGTAGCGACATCTATGGCGTCACATAAACTAATCCTGTATCGCGCAATCAAAGTTCTCCGCACGATTAGAATATATCGACAGCCCGAAATCATCTAACGGGCAGTTGCCCACCAGACATAACATCCTGTCTGGAGGGCAATTGGAGGATCCTCCTCGGAGGATTTTCAACGGAGGTTTGCGGGACTTTACTCTCTGTTCTGCATACCTCCAAAGTATAATTATGTCATCGGAAAATTGCAGACTCCATTTATGATTATTATATAGTACATTATGAAAAAATCGTTTTGTGTATGATAAATCACATTGAAATTCATTAGTTTCTAACTAACCGTGTCTTATTTAAAAAAAAATAGTTTGTTGTGTGTTGTTTTCCCGGTGATATATACCTACACCGGCAAATGTTAAAAAAAGGATTTTCTATAATCTAGGTTAGTGTTAGAATTTGTTATAGGTTAGCACCGCATGCCTCATAAAAGTAATGACTTTAAGCTAGAACTACTTACTTTAAAATATATTAATAAAAACCAAATTGGAAACAAAACATTACAAAGTAAAAATTAAAATTGGTCTACAGAATACAATGAAAAAATGCTACTAGTCATGTCACAAACTAGACCTATTGAGGCATTTATTGGTTTAAGTTGTTATTAAATACAATGACAATAATATAATAAATTAAATATTATCATTAACAGATGACACAATTCTAATTATTCGAGCGATGACACCTCTGTAATAACATTATGGCGACACGCAATGAACGAGCAAAGGGCAAGTGTCCGTTCTTTGTCCTTGTCAACTATCCGCGTCCCGTCTATTTTATTGCCATTGTGTATAGTTTAATTCTAACACTGCTAGGACTTAGGCCTCCTTTTTAGAAGAAGGTATAGTACCCAGGGCTTTTTTTTTGTTTTGGCTCACATTTTTGACCACTATCTCACCTGATGGTAAGCAATGATGTGGCCGATGATGGAGCACGCTTGCCTAGAAGTAACCTATTCACTCTTGACTTATAGACCTCTAGGTTGTACCTATCAAGAAACACAGACTCCGGCAGGAAATTCCGCTCCTTAGCTGTACGCACTATAAATGCGTTCCCAAAACGCTTTGTACGTATGTATATTCACCTAGTACCGGTAGCGCAACACCGTACGTCTAGTGGTCTGATGATGAAATGGACTTGGCGGGATTAAATTGTGCAATTCCAACGCAAACTTCCCGAAATGTAAACGATAGAAAACCGACAAGCTAGAAAGTGGGCGTCGATGCTTTTTTTTTAGAAGTGTAGTTTTTTAGAAGTGAAGTGCGGCCTCCTCCTTCGCTAGCATTGCTGCTTTGCAGAAGGAGGTCACCGCCTGCCATTACTCCTCGCTTCGGACCATAGCTCGAACCAGGGCCCGGCGCGAGAATTCGCTGCCGCCGATTGCCTCCACGATGACACGGCGGTGCTTTGCCCAAGCGGGGCACACCTCTACCGTATGCTCCACAGTGTTCTCCGGGCGGTCCACACAATGGTGATACCCGGGCGTTTCTTCCGCCTAAATCCGATGCAGGAACCTCCCGAACTTGTCTATCCGGTGAGGAGCTGCATCATGTGGAAGGTGAGGACGCCGTGTTGCCACTCCAGCCACTCCTCAACGAGGGGACTTACCGCCATAATTGTGTCGATGCTAGATTTTGGAGTTTTGACTCGACAAGTGTATCATTGCCGATGAGTTTCTTGGCTCTCGCTCCTCAATCGACTCTAGTGCAACAAGCTGGTATTTGGCGGATCCATCCCAAAAATGAGAGCAGTACTCCATACACGCGTGATGAAACCGGCAATATTTCAGGTTTCATCACGATTTCAGAGCGATAGTGATAAAATAAATTATAAAATTAATTCTGCATACCTATTAATTTAAGACTCAACTATTTTGTCTCATTGTCAGTAATCAGTTTCAATGGACCATTCATTTGAAAGACAAGGAAGTAATCCAGTCATATTAATGAAAAACTGGCGCCAGTTTACTTGAGTATTTAAATTCTTTCGTAACATATTACATTTTTGCACTCATGCCAGCCTGATTGATCATCGTCATTATCATTAACTAGGGCTGACTCATACATCACGTTTAAACTTTATATCCATACTAGCGGTCCCGATAAGCGTTGTCCTAGCGTCCGCAGCGCCACCTACCGAGTTCAATTATATTTTAAGCCATCCCACTCAAATGTATACATCAAATAACATCCAAATCAGTAAAGCAGTATATGAGAAATTAGATGACAAACACATACAGAATAATTATATAATCGCCTATTATCTGAGCAATATACTTACGGAGAATTCATGAATACTCACAAAGTATTGCAATTGCAACTGCCTGAACAGAAGAGAGGTAGAGGATGCTATCTTGCTACGTAGTACCATGAAGAAACTCCTTTTAGAAAAGAATTTAACTGCTCGACTCGAAATCTCAAATCAAATTTGAAAATTGGTCCATAAAAGACGGAGTTCTGAGGTAACACACATAAAAAAAATACAACCAAATTTAGAACCTCCTCCTTTTTTAAAGTTAAAAATTTTAAGAGTCGACTTGGAAAATAGCAAGAAAGTAAAAAAAGATTTATAAATATTATTTTTTATTTAATTCTAAAGTATAATAAGTAATTCTTAGAATTTAAGGATAGTATAGAGTTATGTGGAACAGAATGATGTCCTGCAAACTTCCGTTGAAAATGGAGGATCCGTTGTACAGACCGGAGATGTATCTAGCCCAGGCAACTGCCCGAAAGTTGAATTCAAACTTCAAAATACTGTGATGCAGAATTTTGAAGTTTAGTTGTTGCTACAATTATAGCACAAATAAAATTCAACAATACATTGCTTCAAATTCGTGCGATATTCTTTACCACAAAAAATCGAACGCCAACCAAATCTAAGATTGATCTCACTTCTGTGACAACTGTCAATCTGTGAGCTTAAAGATTGATTGATATACTTGGTCCACAATATTCTTACGCACGATTTCTTCAATACACTTTGTTGAGTCTCCTTATAAGCACAAAATAGATTGGTACAGAAGTCAATCTCATGTTACATGTATTTTACTTTTCATACCTACGCTCGGCGGTCGCGCTAGGGACGACGTGAGCCCGGGCGCGACAATAAATACCGAATATAAATTGTAAAAATATTAGCTGTTCTGTGTTGTGTTAAAACGATCCATCGAAGTACAAGCAATACCTACTTACCTCTCTCAAATAACTGGTCGCTTAAAAAACAATATTTCGCCATTTCATGATGAATTTCAGTTTTCAGTGGTTTTTTCTAGTTTATAACAATAAAAAAAAAATTAAACAACCGTCCACTGAACAGTTTTAATAACGTTTTTTTTAGGTTGGATATCATGACATGTAATGACATCTTGCGCCCTTGAGCAGAGCGGGAGGGCGAGTCAGACTTTTATTGACTAAAACCCACTCCTGTTCTTTCTTTGCCTTCGTTCTAGGATCCTGGGGTTCACTTTCGCACAACCCATGGCCCCAGTAGGCTTCCGCCCTGCTGGACCCCTACGGTTTGCTGACATCTCCTTGAGGCGCACGTGGAACACTACGCGCCGTCAACATGTACCGTATGCTCCACCATACGTTAGAGCATACGGTAGAGGTGTATAGCCTACGGGCGGTCCACACAATGGTGACACCCGGACGTTACTTCCGCATGAATTCGGTGCTTCCTGCACCTGCTCCCGAACTTACCATGTCCGGTGAGGACCTGCGTCATGTAGAAAGTAAGGACGTCGTGTTGTCTTTCCATTTTTGCACAAAAAAGTTCAGAAACGTGTCTCAAGCGGATGGCACTCGCGTTTGCACTAGTCCTGCACGGACCGAGATATCGTGTCCGTGAGTGGTGTCTATGGTGCGTTGCATGAGCACGCTTTGTATATAGATTGATTTCTGTACCTATCTCTTTTGTGTAATATTATAAGCGACATCCTTATTCTGACGCTTGTTACCAGTTATATTATAATTATGAGTCGAAGCTTATAAAATCCTTATACGGTAGCTGTTCCTTATAGAACTTTATATTAGTCTGAAAACCTTAAAGAGGTTGTTATAAATGGCTATTATTTTTAATAATGTTCGTTCAAGTTGATATATTAAATTGCTAATTCGTGATCGCCGCACCAGGGCCGTACTTGGAGCGTGTGCAATTAATGAAATTACGTAGGAAGTGTTGTGATATTGTGAGTATAGAGAATTTCACAAATTAATGAGTTCTCTCTTTCGTTTCTTAATAAGCGTTCCGAAAGACAAATTCTGTGTTGAATTAACTCCGTAATGAACACGGGGCAAAGTCGTACGAGTAATCAAAGGAAATGGGATGCTGTGATGAATGAATGAATAAGAAACATCTCTTGTACTCGTAAGTAGATATAACGTCGTAGGAGGATACGAATTCATGATCACAGAATTTGAGATTGTGGGTGTGTGTTGGTTTTGGAAACACGTTAAAACATAGAATGTAACTTTTTATACATTTTGAGAGAATAATGAACATTTCTCATATCTAATTTCGTTGTTTTTTTTTTATTGTAATTAATAGATACCTAATTACTAATTTTCCGCCCCAGTTTCGCTCGAGTGTTATAAATCATTTAAATTCACGGTTTTTCTCTACAAAAATATATAAAAAATAAATAATAATAATATGCATATATTATACATTCAAACCTATGTCATGAATCTCTCTGTATATTGGTGCAAGCCATATGAAAATTTGCTTAGTAGTTTTTGAGTTTATCGCGAACAGACATACGAACAGAGAGACAGTCGCGGTGGGGACTTTTTTATAATATGTAGTCATATTAGAAAGGAAACTCATCGTAATATTAAGTAAGTTCATTATAATAACAAATAACAATCTGTTCGTACGTATTATTATCGAAAAGTATGAAAGCGATGAGGGGGAGAGCAGTGGTGGCTGAGTGGTAACGGCCCCGACTTACGAGTTGTAGGTCGCGGGTTCAAACCCGGCCAGGCGCATTATTTTGTGTAATTTATTTCATCACCACAGCTCTCAAAACGGTGAAGGAAAACATTGTAAGGAAACCGGCATGTCCTAGAACCAAAAATTCGAAGACATGTGCCATTCACCAATTCGCACTGAGCCCGCGTGGTGGATTACGGCCCATTCCCTCTCAGGCCTCTCAGGCCTCCTCTCTCTTAGAGAGAGGAGGCCCAGAGTCCCAGCAGTGATCCCGATTTCCGGCCACCGTAGGCGCGGGCTTACGGACGGCGAGCAATGGGTAGCTTGCCGTCCGACCGTCCGGTAACCGTCCGGACCGAGCCCAAGTCGTTGACGGCGCGTACTGTTCTACGCGCGCCTCAAGGAGATGTCAGCAACTGTAGGGGCCCAGTAGGGTCGAAGCCTACTGGGGCCAAGGGTCTGATTCTGAAAGGAAGAATCGGCCCTGGTACAAAAGGCAACGAAGGAACAGGAGTGGGTTTTTAGTCAGTAAAAGTCTGACACTATCTCCCGCTCCGCCCAAGAGCGCGGGATGTCATAAGATGATTTTCCCACCGAAAAAAAAAGTTCCTGCTGTGGGAACATTAAAAGGTTGATTATACTATATACTATATATGAAAGCGATAACAATCATGTATTAAAAGTGTTAAAAAAATTAAAGTATTAACACACAATTAAATTATTAACACACAATTAAATTATTAACACACAATTAAAGTATTAACACAAAATTAAAGTATTAACACATAATTAAAGTATTAACACACAATTAAAGTATTAACACACAATTTTTGGAAAGAAATTATGAACTGACTAGTTGCTGCCAGCGGCTTTGTCCGCGTGACAGTAGAAAACTATCCCAAGGCAAAATTCAACCCGGATAAAAGATAATTTTTATGCTATTCCAAGAAATGATCTACCTGTTTACGAAGTTTGATCGAATTTCGTTCAGCCGTTCGAGCGTGGCAAACACACATACACTCACAAACTTTCGCCTTTATAGTATTAATGTGATGACAGCATCGAGATATAAGTACTAACGTACTAGAAAAGACACTGTAAATTCCTACTTTGTCTCGTTCAACTGCGGCGATCGCGCCGCACTTTGTCGAAGAAAACGCGTAAGTGCCGTGATTTACATGGTGCTTAAGACCTTTTTGCCGAGAATAAATATACTTCCGCAGCAAATCTAGCGCTGTGGTAAATTAGTTATGGTTTAGACGAATTGTTATTATTTTAACGCTGCAGTGAACTAAAGATTCAAATTACGAAAATAGGACAATTTAGTTATTTGACGTAGCTTCTCTAGTACGTTAGTACTTATATCTCGATGGATGACAGTCTGAAGCGTGCATTACACAATTATCTCATCAACTGTGTGATAATTTTCAGTGCAACTTTTAACGGGTCCTAGTTCCAGATTTTATATTCCGTTATCATTAAAAATGCCATAGTAACCTTAATTCATCAACAATCAATATTTTAATATTCATTGTGGGCTAACAATAGGTGTGTGGGTTTATAAGTTTAATTAAGGCAATTATGTATTTAAAGTGACATCATTGACATTGGAAATTAGGTCATAACTCCTTGTGATTCAGACTGTTAAGGTAAACCGTACTATTTTTAGTACAACAGGTAAACGAATTAAAGTCATCATTAAACTAAATATGTTGAAATATATTTGAGACACATTGTATAGCCTACAACTGATAACCATTATTAACAAAATAATTTTTAAGTATATTATAGACAGAACAGTTTTGACTTTTTTTTTTGTTAGAAACGAAAAAGTCTTAATGCGGATGTAAGTACTATTAGTCATATACCGATAAGTCTTTATGGTAGACAAACCAATAATCAGGTAAACGAACGCCTACCCTATCAGAAAAAAAAAATGTTTTTATTCACCAAAACTAATTAGATATATTTTGTAGCTACGTATAGTCTGAAACTTGAGATTATCTAATATTTTTTTTTATAATTAAACAAGAACCTCTCGAACTTGCCATGTCCAGTGAGGATCTGCATGAAGGACAGGGCTTGTTAAGGACGCCGTGTTGCCTCTCCAGCTACTTCTCAAAGAAGTCCCTTGTCGCTTCGATTGTGGCGTGCTCAAAATATAGTTATTTGCCTCTTACAAAATTTCTTAACATATTTCTTATACCCACACACGTGTTATCTACCCACGTTGAACAATCAAGATAATTTCTTCCTAAACTGTCTCAAACGCGTACTCTTAGTTTGATTAAAATACTTTCAATCGGGCTCAAAATTACTTTAATCAAGTATCGTAGGTGCCTGCCGTGATACGTCGTAATTGCATTTTAAACCATTAATTTCATTTTCTCGACATTCTTGACGTTTTGATAGAAGATAATTTTCTTAGATTACTTACTGGCTTTTGGAGAAAGTTTTACCTCAAAAACCGTTCGAATTTAGAACATTTTTAGTTTTTTTAATTATTAGTAATGCGGCCCTGTGTTTGAGCTGATATAAAGCCATTGAATTTCAGACCTTAAAGCACTAAACGCAAAGTTGACGTTTGTAAAGCAGCTTAATTTAGTGGACACTTATTGACTGTCCATTTATGAAAAACACCTGATTTGCATTCGATTAAGTTTCATATCGCCGACAGAGGCTGTCATTACTAACCTAATTGCGTCCAAGATATCTAGGAGACACGTTAATGAAAGGTTGTAAGTGCCATGTATCTGTCATTGCATTTTATGGCAGAAACTGGTTGCGGTCAGAGCAAATTTGCCTTAACGGTTGATCAAATGTCGCCCGAAGCGAGATGTAAAAGGAGCATGATTGGTTTACAGGATCATAAATTGTTGGGCATTTGGTTAATACATTTGATTACAGCTTCATTGATGTATGAGACGAAAGAGCAGCTTTAAAGCATCAGGATTCGATTACCCATCTACTTCATCTTGGCACCATGTAAAGTGTTATTGGAAGTCTCTAATGCCATATATATGCTCATCTATATATAAAAAAGGAGAAACTGACTGACTGACATATCAACGCACAGCCGAAACTACTGGGCCTAGTAGCGTGAAATTTTACACAAAGGTTCCTTTTATGACGTAGGCGAGCACTAAGAAAGGATTTTCCAAAATTCACCCCCTAAGGGGATGAAACGGGGGTCCAAAGTTTGTATGGAGAAACATACTTTCACGCGGGCGAAGCCGCTGGCAGAAGCTAGTAAGCCCATAAAATAGATCCAAGAAATTCAGCAAAAAGACATAGGCCTCCTTCAAGTGTCACCACACTGACCGATACTATAGGTAGGTACGTCTTGCATCCTTCCGATTCCCGTGACTTTTCAACGCTGCATCTTCCGGTAACGATCACTACTCCAGAACCTTTGGACCTCACCAACCAATCTGTTCTACGAGTAATGTGGCCACTACCACTTAAGTTTTGGATTCTTCGGGCTATATTCATTACTGATTCGATCACCCAAAAACACGAAACGGCTCTCCATTGCGTTTTGAGTGACTTGCCTTCTGTAAGCCCATAAAATAGATCCAAGAAATTCAGCAAAAAGATTTGTTTTCACACTTCGTCGTCATCATTTCAGCCGAAAGACGTCTACTGCTTGACATAGGCCTCGTTCAAGTGTCACCACACTGACCGGTTCAATAGGTAGGTACGTCTTGCATCCTTCTGATTCTCATGACTTTTCAACGCTACATCTTCCGGTAACGCTCACTACTCCAAAACCTTTGGACCTCACCAAACAATCTGTTCTACGAGTAATGTGGCCACTACCACTTTGTTTTGGATTCTTCGGGCTATATTCATTACTGATTCGATCACCCAAAAACACGAAATGGCTCTCCATTGCGTTTTGAGTGACTTGCCTTCTGTAAGCCCATAAAATAGATCCAAGAAATTCAGCAAAAAGATTTGTTTTCACACTTCGTCGTCATCATTTCAGCCGAAAGACGTCCACTGCTTGACATAGGCCTCCTTCAAGTGTCACCACACTGACCAGTTCTATAGGTAGGTACGTCTTGCATCCTTCTGATTCCCGTGACTTTTCAACGCTGCATCTTTCGGTAACGATCACTACTCCAGAACCTTTGGACCTCACCAACCAATCTGTTCTTGCCTTTTGATGAGGCCCATTGAATAAAGCTCACTAGCACATAAACTTAGATAAGCCACATTTTTTCATTTTTTTTTTCTTTTTTTTTATTAATTATAGGCTCACGTTTGACCACCATCTCACCTGATGGTAAGCGATGATGTGGTCGACGACGGAGCACGCTTCTTTGAGTTTCATTTTTCACCTTATACTGTAAAGTGTCTGCCACATCCTTTGTTGCATAAACTTTAAAGAACTGGGATCATGAACTAAGTTTGCTCGTGGTCTCAGTCACTTGAGCTACTCACAATATATTACAAAATACAACCTTCTACCAGCGACTTTGGCTGTATGAAAGTAGAATTAACCAAGGGAACATACTAGCGGGATACAAAGTATTCTATGTCCTATTCCAGGATATGGTGTGCCAAATTTCATTTAAGTCCGTTGAATCGCTTGAGCATGAATGAGTAATACACATACACATGCATACAAAAGGCCGAAAAGATTGAAAAAAATTGCCAAAAATACAAATTTGTTCAGCCTTTTGAGCATGAAGAGGTGATAAACATACACACACATAAATGCAAACTTTCACCTCTACAATAATATATTTGTGTAACACTTAGTCTATATAGAATAGACTAGCTGCTGCCGGAAAATATGTAATAAATAAAATATAATAAAATAGCCTTTATTTACTGAAGGTGCTTTACAACCATATAGAATCTTAACATTGGTAAATTTATCTCAACATCATATCAAATAGACCTTAAAAGTGTAATATTAACTAAATAGATATTTTTGTTTTTTTTTCTCTTTCTTTGATACCTCTTTTTTGGTATGTTGCTATTTTGTTTTTGTTTTTTCTCTGATTTGCCTTTTTATATATATTTTTCTTTGGTACATTTTTTGCTGTTGTTTTTATTCTGTCTTCTGTTTTTTTTCTCAAAAGTTTTTTTTTATATAAAATGTCTCTCACTTCAGTATGCTTATTGGCAAAAGCCTCCTCTAGCTGCTTCCATTGCCGTCTGTCCTGTGCTACTCATCTCCAAGGAAACATACTCCCGGAATAAACAGTGCTATTACAGGACATGGTTCTATTCGTGTCAGTAATCCATTAAGCCATTCGAGTGAAAAGAGTAACAAACACACAAACACACAAATGTTTTTGTTAGTTTCTAGATATCACAAACTAGGTACGGGGACATAACTGCTAAAACTAATCACCAGAGGTCGGTATTAGGTCGAGTTATTCATGTACTTGCATCGAAATATTGATATTAATATGGATCTTCCCGGGATTTCTAATGGGTAATCCCGTATGTCCAACAATATTACATACAAATAAATAAAAATAAAAACCTCAGAGATAGATAAGATACTAAAACAAAGATAATTAACATAAAATTTTTGAATTTCTCCGAACGTCTAAAAACCATTGAAAAGATACTAAAAAGACTACGTCAATTGAGGTGAAGTTAGCAAATTTATTATTATTATATATTATTATTTATATATTTATTTGTGGTGGCCGAGTAGTAACGGCCCCGACTAAGAGCAGTGGTGGCCGAGTAGTAACGGCCCCGACTTACGAGTTGTAGGTCGCGGGTTCAACCCCAGCCAGGCGCATTACTTTATGTAATTTATTTCATCACCACTGCTCTCAAAACGGTGAAGGAAAACATCGTGAGGAAACCGGCATGTCCTAGAACCAAAAATTCGAAGACATGTGACATTCACCAATCCGCACTGGGCCCTCGTGGTGGATTACGGCCCATTCCCTCTCCTAGAGAGGAGGCCTGAGTCCCAGCAGTGGGAACATTAAAAGGCTGATTATGCTATGCTTATGCAAGCAAATTTATACACTTTATACACAGGAAGAATTTCTGATAGTATCAAAAAAAAAAAACTATAAGACTAATCTCGGGATTTGAGGCATATCCACTTCATTTTTTCACAATATGAAATCAGTCTAAGTACATGAATAACTGTACCTAATGCCGACCTCAGCTCATCACAATACCACTTACCACATATCCCCAATCGTCTATATCTCATCATGACGAGCTTCGATGAATCTTAAATCCAAACCTATCAAGTTTATCACACCTTTAAGTACATAATACGCGTTTCCAATCTCATAATTCTATAACAAGTTACCTGCCTAGCTCAGTCTAACCTGCTTAAAGCGAGTTACTAACTATATGACGCGTTAAGTCGTATAATTACGTAATGCTTTAGAGAATCCCCTTTGAAACGGCTTGGTGTACCTGGACTAGTTATGGATGTTGAGGTGTTTTGAAACTGTTTCTGATGTATAAGCTAACAACATTTTATAAAGTAGTATGTGATACAGGAACACCCTTGTTAAAGTTTAGATACCTAACTAAATCTGAACACCGACATAGCCCGAAGAATCGCCAAGCTTAAGTGGCTGTGGGTAGGATTCATTGTTTGTAGAACAAATTGTCGATGGGGACGAAAGTTTCTGGAGTGGCGACAAAGTACCGGAAGACGCAGCGTTGGAAGGTCTCCCACAAGGTGGAACAAACGATAAAACAAAACACAAATAAAAACTTAAGACAATTTGAATTTTTTGGGTTATCCTAGAGCATTTACCTTAAGCCTATATAATTATGTTACAATTCTTCATCCAGTAAATCATAAAAAAATAAATTGATAACTAAGTACTCTTAATAGAACCCTGCAGGTGGTATGCAAAAATCTGTCTCACTGTAATGCATTACGTCTACTATAAAAACAAAACAAAAAAGAACCTGCACACTCATGTCGTCATCAAAACAGAGGCGTAAGTTCATAAACCACTAGTTTGAATAAACAGAAAGGCCATCTAAAAATAAAAATCCATTCATTCATCCGTGTCGTACAAAGTCGTTGGGTTCCAGTACTTACTCAGCGAATGCTGACAGCAGAACTATTCTGGGTCGCGGATAAAAGTGACCCAGTTACAAATGATCTGGCCGCGTTGCCACTCGTTACCTAACCAGAATAAAACAAAGTATTTGATTTTCTGGTTCCTGTAAGTTACCAAAAAAAAAACCAGTCAAGTGCGAGTCGGACTCGCGCACTGAGGGTTCCGTACAAACTTACCTATGAAAACAGTTCAATTCCCGAATTGAGTTATGAATATTTTCCCGAATCGCAAAAAAATTGTTTTCCCTATACTTGTGCTATGACACCTTGCTTCATGCCAAATCTCAGGATTCTAGGTCAACGGGAAGTACCCTATGAATTTTGATTTCCTTGAGAGTGTCGAAATACACGTTTTTTGCAACATAAACGGCAGTATCTTTTTCTTTTTCGTTAACTCTGAAGTTTGATTTTTTCACAACTTCAAGAGACTGCAGACCTGAGTATATAGTTTTAATTTCAACTCGATACCTCCACGCATTCCTGTTATAAAGGGTCTTGACAGACAGACGGACAACAAAGTGATCCTATAAGGGTTCCGTTTTTTCCTTTTGAGCTTTTGAGGTACGGTACCTTACAAAAGTAGACTTCCATCTAGGATATTACTAACACCCCGTGTCTTGGAAAGCTCGTAAAGCCATCGGTCCCGGTGGTCATGTAGATCTTTGACAGTCGTCCGTCATAAAGACTGCATGACCATCATTCTATCCAAGCAGTAGAAGTCTACCGTAGGCGCGGGCTTGCGGACGGCAAGCAATGGGTGGCTCGCCGTCCGATCGTCTGGTAACCGTCCGGACCGAGCCCAAGTCGTCGACGGTGCTTATTGTTCCACGCGCACCTCAGGGAGATGTCAGCAAATCGTAGGGGCCCAAGAGGGTCGAAGCCTACTGGGGCCACGGGTAGTGTGAAAGTGAAACCCGGGGCTCTGGGACGAAGGCAAAGAAGGAACAGGAGTGGGTTTTTAGTCAGTAAAAGTCTGACACTATTTCTCGCTCCGCCCAAGAGCGGGATTTGTCATAAGATGATTTTCCCACCTAAAAAAAAAAAGCAGTAGAAGTCTGAACGGCATTTGCTCAATGTAAAATACAAGTATTCAGCCTCATCCGGTTAGACTGAAAGCCGGCCCAAAACTAGTTTGGAAAAAGCTAGGGAGATGATGTAAATTACCATCCGTCAATCGGTGCGTTTTGACAGCTGAACTATTTATCGATTTTGATAGTGAATTTTCATTTTCCCTTCTTCATAAAATAGGTCACGCGTATCTATACAATTGCTAGCATCTCAATTTATAATTATTACATTTTAATAATAAATAATAATATCTATTTATTTCAAGTACCAAAGACTCATCTTAGTTACATAAACACATACAGATAACATATATCATAAAATTACATACAATGAAATGTTAAAATTAAAATTAAATTAATTTAAATTACATTCGATTATCATTAAATTGCATTGAATTGTCATTGGATTATCATTTAATTAAATTGAATTTTATTACAACTTCAGTCAGTCAAACATTAAAAGAATTGTATTAAATATTAAAATAAATTATATAAAATTAAAATTCAAATAAATGTCATTATTAAACTAAAATACATTAATAGTTTTATTACAATTTCCTAACAGGAATTGGAATAGTAGCATGTCTTCCACAGCTATGTCGTATATATGGACAGTCTATAGTTAATACTAGCTTTTACGAGTGGATTCGCCCATGTGAAAGTTGAAAATTATCACAAGAGAATGCACTCTTTCGTCCAATTTAGAGATAAATTGGACGAGCGAGAATTCATCAAAATAGATTCTGAAGTTTGGGTCTAAAAACATAAGAAAGAGACGGATACTTTCGCAATTTTAATCCATATGAACCGAATTATTATTATTATTATGAGCCCGTTGCGTCCCACTGAAAGGCAAAGGCCTCCCTTCCGTTATTCTATTATTTTCTGTCCTTAGCTACTTCTTACTACTTCTAACCGAAAACATACTAATTTATTATTATTATTTTTTCATATTTCTTTTTTCATATCCATACAAATTTATTAATATTATTATAAATGTGAAAGTAAGTCAGTCTGCCCAACGGTTTCACAGTTAAACTACCTACTGAACCGACTTTGATGTTTGGCATGGAGTAAGCTTGAACCTCAAAGACTTCACTTCAGCTATAACCGACATTTACGCCAAATAAGTCGTAGACAAAAGCTAGTATTAATTACCTATAATATTGATAATATCAAATGAATGTCATAAGTTTATATATGGAGTTATTCAACAACCAATTTTACGTGGTTTTAAGAAAAATAACTCTTTGTATTTTTACGTATGAACCAAAATATTTTCAGTGACGTTCTATCGCAATCTTCGCGGTCGCGTAAAATCACCCTCGTAAACGCTGTTGTACACGTATGTACATTCAAGGTGTAGTAACTTTTATTAGCAGTTTTTATGCGACAGCCCTAATGAGTACAGTCGTGAACACTTTACGTTACCGTCATGTGGTCACATGGTTAATTACTGGCTTAAGTATGGAAAAAGTTGTCGTAAAAACTTAGGAACACGACATTCTGTATGCCAATCAACGGTGTGGTAGTTACTGCCCTCCAAAAACAGTTTACTTGCAGTTTTTCAGTGGATTGGGATCTGTTGATGTCCGGTATCTATGATTACGCAGATGATAGCACAGTTGTAGAGAGATACCTGCCAAGTGCTCGAGCTAGTAAGGAACTAATCCGGCCTGAAAGAGATGCTATGGTTGAGCGTACGAATGTCTCACTTCAGGCAGTCTCCAAGTGGGGTGAAGCCAATCTGGTGGGATTCAACGCCGCCAGACATAAGCGTGTCTGTTCACCGCCAAAATGAGCCCATTCATCTTGGCTCCTGCTTTTCAGAATATATCCCTGAAGTGCACCAACCGCCTTCAGCTCTTGGGAGTTGAAGTTTCCTCAGACCTTAATTTCGGGTGGTTTACTGAGTCCAAATCCAAGGTAGCTGCTAGGAAACTCGGCGTTCTTACAAAGGTCCGGCGGTACTTCATACCGGGACAGCTTTTAATGTTGCTACTTTCAGCCAATGTTTAGTTAGGAATTCAACTCGTCACACGATCTCCTTTATTTCCAAACCATCAAACAGGTAACAGAATAATTGGTCATATACTTATTTTTTTAAAGGCAAACATATGCGGTAATGTCAACCAAGTTTATCCAAACGTTTACGCAACCACTCCTAACAGATCTCAAGCTTGTTGCATTTCAGGGAACCGCACGTATTGTCTCAAGCAATCGAGCTGTGGCTCTAAGACTACAGGGTGCCCTTTATATCATCAGTAGTATTTCAGGAAGAAAATTTACTCGTCAAAACAAATAACTTTTACTATAACCAATTTTAGAAAAAATCACCTTACGCTAGAAGAACCTATAGAAATAAGTAATTCTTTTGTACACATACGAGTATTTATAACGATTTTTTTTTCTTTGCTATTACTGCTTCCCTGTGTATAAAAAACTCTATGTTACAAAGAGGTATTTGTAAGTCAGTATTTAGGGGGTGATCTCTAAAACTACTGAACCAATTCTGAAAATTCTTTCATGAATAAGTGACTGCACTATATCTAAGTGCTTATAGACTATAAATTATTTTCGTGAGTTTTGATTCATATTAAGAGGAAATACTAATTCCACGCGGACGAAACCGCTGGCAGAAGCTAGTAATAAATGAACATACTCGATAACTGTTATTTTAAAAATACCATATTTGACTATTCAATGCCATTTAAGGCCTAGTAATTTTTTTTTTTTGAGAGCAGTGGTGGCCAAGTTGTAACGGCCCCGACTTACGAGTTGTAGGTCGCGGGTTCAAACCCAGCCAGGCGTGCATTACTTTGTGTAATTTATTTCATCACCACTGCTCTCAAAACGGTGAAGGAAAACATCGTGAGGAAACCGGCATGTCCTAGAACCAAAAATTCGAAGACATGTGACATCCACCAACTCGGACTGGGCCCGCGTGGTGGATTACGGCCCATTCCCTCTTCTAGAGAGGAGGCCTGAGTCCCAACAGTGGGAACATTATAAGGCCGACTATGCTATGCTATAATTTTTTTTTTCTCAAGAACCTAAAGAAAAAATTAAAAATCGTAACTGCATAAATGGTGGTCTATATTTGCTTTCGAAAAAAATGTAAAGAATGTACCTACGTCATTGACTGAAATATTGCCAATCGGTTGAAAGTCATCCTGTAGCTAGACCAAGCTACGGCTCTAGACGGCTCAAGTCCGCACAAAATACAGACGGCTAATTGCGAAGCCGCGAGGCCAAGCCACCGGGGCGAGGCCAACGCTATTGACATAGAGATTCCTAGTGTTGTACTACACTGAGATTGTAGACGTCTTTGAACTTGTGAGAATTTTCACCTGGTTCTTGCGTCGAGCTGAAAGTAATAACTTGGCAAGATTGGCTTATTGGTTTACGGGTTTTTTGTCAATTAAGTACTAGTGGTTTCTATTGTGTGTAGCTAATGCAGTTGATACAGAGTTTATAGTGTCATTGAATTTGTCAGCATTTTCTTTTCATTCATACTTCTTGTTTCATGCTCCTGCTTTATTTGTTCTGTGTCTGGGTGTAATTTATTTATAATATATATGTATTTGGAAATATATATGCATGTTTATCAGTTATCTAGTACTCATAGCGACGATGTGCTTAACGAAGGACTACGCTTGCCTAGAAGTATATTCACTGTTCACTTTTAAATTAAAGACCCCAGAAACCTGGGGGAGGTTGCAGCTATCTGGAAACACAGAGTCCGGCAGTAGCAGTCAGATTTCTAAACAATCTGTGAAAGAATTTTAAGAACTTAAACTAAAAAATCGGCTAAGTGTGAGTCGGACTCGCGCATGAAGGGTTCCGTACCGTCCGTAGCAAAAAAACGGCAAAAAAAAAACACGTTTGTTGTATGGGAGCCCCATTCAAATATTTATTTTATTCGGCTATTAGTATTTATTGTTATAGCGGCAATAGAAATACAACATCTGTGAAAATTTCAACTGTCTAGCTGTTACGGTTCATGAGATACAGCCTGGCTACAGACAGACGGACAGCGGACTGATAGCAATTTTTTTTGGCGGAGCGAGAGGGCGTGTCAGACTTTTACTGACTAAAACGAGTTGCCTTGCGTTCCAGGGCCCCGGGGTTCATTTTCACTTAATCCATGCCCCAGTAGGCTTCGACCCTGCTGGGCCCCTACGATTTGCTGACATCTCCATGAGGCGCGCGTGAAACACCACGCGCCGTCGACGACTTGGGCTTGGTCCGGACGGTTACCGGACGACCGGACGGCGTGCTACCTACTGCTCGCCGCCCGCAAGCCCACGCCTACGGTAGGGACTGATAGCAATAAGGTCTCGTTTTTACTGAACGCTAAAACGGAAGTAGTCTGATTTATTCGAAACTAAATATTGTTGAAACTTGTTATTCCCTAAACAAATTCGAAAAGCATTTACAGTTTCAACCCAGTTTCGCATATACTTTTATAAACAACATTTCTACCACTTTCTGTAACTATATAGTCTTTAAACTTTTTGATCGTTGAAGTAATGTATTTCTTCGTTTGTAAATATTTATAATAGTCGCCACTTGTTTCTTTGCCTATATATTTAGTATGTATGTATTTATGTATCTATTTTAATATGAAGTACATACTTTGTTTTTCCACAAATTGTTTAGCTTGTTTAAAAATGCACCAAATGCAACCCCATTTTGTATCCAGGCAATCTCTATCCGTTCTAGGTTGCCTGGAAGAGATCGAGGATTGTGATAAGGTCGCCAATTGTGTTTCTAGGGTTCCGTACCTCAAAAGGAAAAAACGGAACCCTTATAGGATCACTTTATTGTCAGTCTGTCTATCTGTCTGTCTGTCAAGACCCTTTATCTCGGAAACGCGTGGAGGTATCAAGTTGAAATTAAAACCTAAATATTCAGGTCTGCGGTCTCTTGAAGCTCTGAAAAAATCAAAATTCTAAGTTAACGAAAAAAAAAATACGAATGTTTATGTCGCAATAAACGTGTATTTCGACACTCTTATGGGAATCAAAATTCATAGGGTACTTCCCGTTGACCTAGAATCCTGAAATTTGGCATGGAGCATAGGTCTTACGGAACTCCATTAGGGAATCGAACTATTTACATGTATAAGTTTGTACGGAACCCTCATTGCGCTAGCCCGACTCGCACTTGCCCAGTTTTTTTTTAATTTTAGGCTCATATTTATTTAGGTAGAAGCTGAATCAAGACTAATAAAAATTCAGGAAGGTTTGATTCAAAACTCGTTACGACAGTCCTAGTTTGTTTTTGTAGTCCTTAATGATCCTTTTCGGCCAGGATTTAAAGCTTATTTAAAATAAAAAATGGAGTGGCGGTGCTCAAATTTATTTTTTCTGACCGGATTTGTTTGTTTCACGTTTTTTGTGAGTCTCTTTGTAAACGTGAATAAAATTGCAAGGATACGTACCTATTTTGTTTAGTTAAGGAACCTACAACGGATCTGATTTTTATTTGGTTTTTATGTCCTATAAGCCTTCAGAGACACTAATCAAGAAAAGAGTAATTTTCACTGCTTATTTTTGAACACTATAACAGATTAAAACCATTTTTAGCTTATTAAATAACACCCTGACATATAATTTAATTTTAAAACCCTTCTAAATAATATGTTATTTTATAATAATATATATAAAATAAATACCGATTTATAAAATTTTCTTAATCACATACATCAATTCGCACTTCGTCCCATTCGCACTTAGTCCCATGCAAGTAGTTTGTAAGGGAAGAGGTAGGTTTGTGGACCAAAGTGGGTTGGATTTATAAAAAACCGGTTAAGTGCGAGTCGGACTCGCGCACCGAGGGTTCCGTACAAGTTTGTAAGTATGTAAATAGTTTATCACGGGTTTTTTTACCTTGAAACCTACCTCTTCCCTTACAAACTACTTGCATGGGACTAAGTGCGAATGGGACGAAGTGCGAATAACCCCAAAAAATATACTAATAAACATCAAATATATATTTGTTGTTATTAGAGTAAACCAGGCGTACGTGCCCCAGTCGGTAACGTGCCCCACTTGCTAAACTAAGACACGCGTTTAAAATTACATAAATTATACAACGAAAGTTAAACTTGCATTGTATAGTTTACATCGCCGTCATACTTATAAATTAACCAGATTGGCTCAAATAAGCACTCAAGGGGAATGAAACTTTTCCCATACATTGCTGGCATGTATTTTTTTTCTTTTCGCCAAAAGTGAAACTTTGGCCATATCTTAGAGGACTGTATGATAAATGAATAGCAAAAAAAATTATGTGTACCAGCCGTAACCAAACGAAGTTAGAGAGGTTGAGAGAGAAGTTGTTTATTTTATCAATAGAAACCACAAAATATTACGTATTATATTTCAATTTCATTATAATTTACCAAAAATAGGTAACGCCTTAGATTCCCGCGACCCTCACCAGGTCATCGGTCCACCTTGTGGAAGGCCTTCCGATCCCCGGTCCCGGTCTTCCGATGGATGCGAGTCGCACAGGACCCGTCATTGTGGCGACATTTTGGGGGAGGCCTATGTCCAACAGTGGACGTCTTTCGGCTGAAATGATGATGATGATGATGAGGTAACGCCTGATAAAAATGTGCTAGCTATGCTTCTATAAGTATCTTCGTTCGGTTACGGTTTAAAGACCGAGTTCTTTTTGCTATTGATTCCTCGTAATTGGCCTTTAAATTATAACCTAGGTTTCATTTCTGGCGAAAAAAAAGTAAAGCATTATAATAGTTTGCATTGGTCTTTTAAATGCGTATCTTAGTTTTGCGAGGAACACGGTTCCGACTGGCACTTACGCCTGGTTTACCATATGTAAATATTTTATATTATTATGTCCTATTAGAATCTATTATTTCTGATGTTCGCACATTGACAGCCCTAAATTAATCTCTTTTCATTCAGTCCATCCAAAGGATTTCTATGAATGTTTGCCTTGTGTTTTCATGAGATGTACAAATATAGAATACAATAAATAATTTAAATCAAAGAACTGATGTGCTAAAATGTGTTAAAAGGATCTTTTGGCTTTTATCATCATTCATTAAAGACAAAACATCATCAATTATAATGCTCAATCGCCACACTCTCAAAATAAGGCTAAAACAAAGCTTACTCAGGATTGTATTAATTGTGAGAGCACGTAAAACGAAATGAACACCGTACATCGTGACATCATCCATACAAATACTAACATACGGCTCAATTAATACCTGCCCCGTCCCAGCCCTCATCAAACCTCCTACGAATATCTAATTTAATTTTACATGAAAGCAATTTCATGTACATGTAAATATAAGAGAACGTGTAAAGTCAATACATGTTGGGAAAATTTACTAAGAATATGTCACAGTATAAAATTTCACAAACGATTTTCCGAGAAAATTTTCAGAGTAGCAAGAAATGTCGTAGGAATAATGTTAGTGCGTGTCAAGAAATATTATATTACACTGCTGCCTAAATTGAACGCTAACGACTTCGTTGAAGATAAGACAGTTGACGGTGTTACTAATTTTGACATTCGTACCACGTCTTAATTGAATGCGGTTGTAGTTAGGAACGGTGGTGATTTTCGTATTGCCTTTGGTATTATGTAATCCTGGTACAGATATTGTAATGATACCTACGTATTTTGTGTTTGATTTGAATGTATCTCGATTATAGATAAAATTTAGTTTTATTTACAACTTCAATTTGGCATTCATGATAATTCTCATTCAAATATTTTAGGATACTGTTTGGCTAATTTAAATATTTCTCCACGAGGAATAAATAAACTATTATAATTATGAAATTACGTTATTTATTTATAGTAGTTTTTGGTATACCCAATCTTTTTTTAGTCGCTCTAGGGCGGTGCGAGAGGGCGTTTCAGACTTTACTAACTAAAACCCACTGTTATGTTCTCTCTTTGCCTAGCGTTCCAAGACTTCGGGCTTCCCTTTTGGAAGTGGTCCTTGTATGCTTTGACCCTGTTGGGCCCCTACAGTTTTGCTTATATCTCTTCGATGCGCGCGTGGAACACTACGGACTGTCGACGACTCGGACTCGGTCCAGACGGTTACCAGACTGCTGGACGGCGAGCTACCCATTGCTCATCGTCTGCAAGCCTACTGGCTGGCTGGAATTCGGGGTCGGGATCCCGGCGGCTGGGGCGTGATGAAGTCCGTTACCTTACGCGTGCGGCCGCCTCCTTCGCTAGCATTACTGCTTCGCAAAAGCAGGCGATCGCCTTCCATTCCTCCTCACTCAGAACCATGGCCTGTATGTACCAAGGCCGTTGGTATACCCATAATATAGACCGCTTAAATGCAAATATTTCTACAAAATGTTCAGTTTCATTCATTGTTTATTATCTGTATTTAATTATTCAATTACGCTAACGAACATCAAAACTAATAAATATTAATAACTAAATAGGAATTTATACAAACTAAAATTAATAATATTTACAAATGGGTACAAAAAGAAATTATTGGGCATCAAAAAATTCATCCACATCGATATCAATGGGAAAAGTGCCCAGAACGCTGGCAGCATTGATAGATAGATAGATCACCACGATCGAGAGACGAGATTGCCACGTTGGATAGCAATGCTGATTCTTTGTCCGAAGAAAAGCCCAGCCCTCTGGTCACGCGAAGAGTCGGCCAGTTGTTTGCTGATATGTTTCGTTCATTAACACTGTTAATATTGAATAAACATTTTCTTAATAAAAATTCATTGAGTGAACCAGTTATTTTCCTAGTCTGAAAGTCGTATATCATTTTGACAGCTGAACAGCTGTATAATTTTTGAATATTTTGGTCTAGAAAACTTCCTGCTATAAATATTTCAGTCATACATTAACTTGTAAAAAATATTATGATCTAATTCTAGACCGGAATTTAGTTTTATTTATGAGACAGTCGGTAACTACATTGTTTAGCTTGCTTTATTAGATAATTATAAGGTAGCTGCTTTTCGTTTTGTAAGGCAATTAGTTCATTTAACTACCGTAAAATAACATTTTATTTCGTCTTTATTCAATTAAACGCCCACTCTTTTGCCAAAACTTGCGTGGGAAGTTCCGCTTCTATCTTTTTAATTAACGATATTAGACATCACGTCTATATTTTCCAAAGGGTGAGGCATGGATGTACTCTAAAGAGCGTTTGGATTTTCGAACCTATTGGCGCAAGGTGCTGAGAAGTAAGGGTGTTAGCATTTATTTTAACATGACTAAAAGTGACTTAAAAATGAATCGTGACCTATGGTATCAGCATATCTGACAGTGGATGCGTCGCTTATTGCCGGTCGCATAACGTCAGAACAGACAAATATATATAACAAAACATTCAACCTTGCACACTCAATCGATGAGACGTAATTGCGTCGAACATTGATTATGCTGAATAACGTTAATACGCTCGACGCATCCTCTGTCAGATATGTGCGTGTGAAAATAAATAGTCTAAGAATAACACATTAATCATTATTTTCCAGTTATATAGTGACCTAATCCTGTTGGTTTTTATTTTGTATTGAAAATCAATTGAACAGGTGGGCGCTGACACACTTTAGAGTTACTTATTGAATTGACCGCAGCGCCGAGCGTTTGCAAGACTAGCATTAAATCAAGATTTATTTTATTACGGTACCGAGTTCTAGGCCAATTTTGTTCATGGTGTAATAAAAAAAGACAGTAGAATTGCAACTTTAAGAGCGTCCTTTTCGAGGTACATTTTCATACAACCGCTCTTACGTGATTATGATGTTATTACACATCTTTTTTTAGATATTTTGGATACACAGCTGTCTTGTGGATATTATCAAGGGTTTTATAGATATCAAAACATTTTGTGTAAAACTAATCTAGTAAAGACCTCTGAAAATCTACTATTTTACGTGAACTTTGCCCCTCCATAATGTACTCATATATTAAAAATACAAAAAAAGTACATCAATAGAAACCTTGCACATTTAATTGAGATTCTGAATGACGACAATATTTCTGAAAAACTTTAAAGGGTTTAAAAAAATACACGTATTTCCTGGAACAATCGTTGAATGATTGTTAGAATTGTTTTGTTAAATATTCGAGTAAATCACGGAATTGCCGAATGCCAACAGAGTTTTTAGGCGTTATCTCTCTTTTTTTGCATTGCCTCTTCATCAAACATCGCGTTGGATTGCGTTAGATGAAACAACAAGCTTTTACACCATGCTCGATGTTGACGATAGGCGAGTGAGTGGAAAAGGACCCTCTTAATTCGACGGCAACAAATATTCGAATGGCCTACAGATAGTTGTTCCGGGTCTGAGTGTCATCTTGTGTATGAGAGTTAACATGTTTGTGAAGTAATTCCTAGCGTAGGGTAACGATTAAAAAACAAATTATAGTCTTAGCTAGATACTATTTGTCGTGTGATTTTTTTTTGATCTTCTTTATATACTTATATCTACAGTATTATTGCAGTTCTGATTTGTTAGGATAGGATTGGATAAAATTTTTCATAAATGATATATTTTTATATTTTACTCTAATGTTAAAAATCGAAGCCGTGATTTATTACAATTTTTTCTAGCTCGTATTGTTTTCTCGTATATCTCCCGTGAAATCGATGATTAAGTATCAATTTTAATTTTAGTTAAACTATAAAACGACGTGTGTCCGTGAGAACTTAGCAAGCCTTAGTAGAGTACCAGCGCTGCCACTGCGTTATTTATGATTTTAAAATATCGCAGCACATGCTGAGTTAGGCGCCTTTTTTGGCCTCGCATAGTTTATTTTCTTTATATTATATTATACATTGTTAGTTTTAACAAGTTCTTTTGTGAGGCACAAATAAGCATTTTTTATTCTCCATAAAGGAATACATTCATCCTAACTAACAAATATGGATGTAATCGCAAGTTGAATCTGAAATAAATAATTTATTATTACATTATATTAAAGTAACAGCTGAGTAAATCATCATTTATTCTGCCATTTTATAATGTATATTAATCATCGAAGATATACCTACTTAATTATTCGGTTTGCTATAGGATATAACCGAAATCAAACGAATCTAGATACCACAACATATAAATTTGACAGTACGAACTTGAGCAACTCAGAAACAGTGTGTCAATAGTGTTCTCTCTCTCTTTTGAATCTCACCTGATGGGAAGCGATGATGTGGTCGATGTAGGAGCACGCTTGCCTAAAAGTACCCAGCCTTTTCACTCTTTTACGATTTAAAAACCCCCAGGTTGTAACTATCAAGAAATACAGACTCCGGCAGTGAATTTAGCTGCATTCTGGTTGTATTTCGGAAAGTGTGCGCCAGAATAATAATAATAATTTAATTCAGATTTCTCCATATATAAGTTGTTAGTAACACGAAAATACTTAAAAGCTGATAATAAACAAACAAATGAAATGAGACAAAATATAACAAAACAAAATAAAACACAGATTTTAGAAGAATCAGACACCAAAACGCATACAACATGCTATTTCATAATGGCGTACAGTCGTATCCAGCACTCAAGCATCGGAGAATCCCACCGGTCCGTAACTTAATTCCTCCAAGTCCGTTTTATCATCGGACCACCAGACGTGTAGCGATGCGGCACTGGTACATGCAGTTGGCCATCCATCCATACGCACAAAACGTTTTGGGAACACATTCATTGTGCGTATAGCCATGAACTGGGATTCCCAGATTGGAATTCCCTGGATTGTACAGACACACACTCACACTTACTCAGGTTAGCCTGTGCTAACCTGAGAATCTTTAAGTAGATATTATAAAAAGTTGTATGCACAACGAATGTGTGGTATTTACCGGTGGTACCTACATCAGTCAAGTAGCCATGATCCCCCTTGGTAAATAACTTGTAAGTAAATAAAAATAATTATTAAAACCACATCGTTACCGCTAAGAGACCATCAAAGTAACTAAGTTTACACTGTGGAGTTAATTTTCTTGGTCGTCGCTTGGCCGCTATTTTGATGTAAACAACGAATTTACATCGGGTTTTGATGAATTGGAAAATTGGGTAAATATTTTAGGGTAGTGAAATAAATATTTACAGTAGATAGTTGTCATTAAAATTGAATTAGACGACAATAGAGAATCCTAGAACTTATGAAGACCTAAGTAAAACTGTAGTAAGTCCCTATAATATTGCTTTTTCGACTGGCCTGTTGGTCTAGTGGTTAGTGGCCCTGACTGCTAAGCCGGAGGTTTTGGGTCGATTCCCAGCCAGGACAAATGTTTGTGTGATGAGCACAATCATTTGTTCTATGTCTGGGTGTAATTTATATCTATATTATGTTTGTATTTAGAAATATATAATTATGTTTATCAGTTATCTAGAACTCATAGCACAAGCTTTGCTTAGTTTAGGACTAGATGGCGTTGTGTGATAGTTGTGGAATATTATTATTATTATTTTTATAATTAATTTGTATTGACAATACGTAGGCACATGTTTATTTGATTCGGGAATCAGAGGCTTTATAAATTCCTGCAACTGTAATTACGTGAATGATGAATTACTGTTATAATAGCTTTTTATTTATTAAATGAATTTACAACTATTTTTTTTTAAATATATCTACAGTTAATTTACTATCTATCATAGGTACTTAAACTTTTGAAATTTATTTATTTGTCTGACTTATTATTACTTATAAATACATACATTATTTAATTCATTGATCTCAATTTTCAGTAAAGAACTCTACCAAGATTTTTGTGTTGTAAATAACTTGTGAAAGCTCTGTGTTCAACCAAAGAGCTCTTAGAATGCTTCAAAGAGCTGTCAGGCCCCAAAGACCTGTCAGTATAATTGACACGGCCTACTAGGACCGACACCTGCCTCGGCTGCGTGATTTTTCGAGTCATCATGGCTTCTAACGCAAAGGGCAACTGAAGGATTGCCGGTGGATTTTAGTCAGTAAAAGATTGGCTCTCTCGTTAGATGTTTTCCTTACCCTAAAAAAAGCTTTTCTAGAACAGATAGTGGAAGCCTTGGACCTACCTCTAAAATCCTTTTGAAGTTTAATTATACTTACAGAGTACCGGAAGTAAACCTAAAACCAAACAAATAAAATTATTTTTATTACTTTAAAAATAATTATAAATTGTGATTAAATAAAAATTAAAAATTTACGGACTCCAACTCGATGACCAATTTACGGATCTTGTTTCTTTTTTTAATAAAATAAACAAGTGGTTTACTGCGATCCCACTTAATGGTAGGCAGTGATGCAATCGTTGATTTCACTGTTTTTCATACGACCGCTTTTACGCGATTATGATGTTATTACACATTTTCCATTAGATATTTTGGAAACACAGTATCTTGTGGATATTATCTAGGCTTCTATTGCAATCGATTTAGAAATTTATGTAAAACTAATCCTGTAAAGACCTCTGAAAATCTGCTATTTTGCACGAACTTCATAATTTACTCAAAAATTTAAAATGTCAAAAAAGTATAACAATAAAAGCTTGCAAATTTAATTAAGATTCTGAATGATGACAATTTTTTTCAAAAAATTTTAAAAGTTTAATAAAAAACACATATTTCCTGGAACAAGTTTTATAAAATATTTGAGTAAACCACGGAATTACCGAACGCTAACAGAGTTTTCAGGCGTTATCTCTTTTTTTTCGCGTTGCCTTTTCGTTAAATATCGCGGTGGATTGCATTAGATGAAGTAACAAGCTTTTTAACCATGCTCGATATTGACGATAGGCGAGTGAAAAAGGACCCTCTTAAGAATCTATTTACTCTAGCTTTGAAGACACCAAAATTATAATCGGACGGGAAGACCGCAGCAGGTAAATTGTTCCAGGCCGTGCGATGTACGCTTCTTGACAAATTTTATGATTCTAGATCATTCGATTTCCTTCGAGTGTTAAAACATACGACATAAACGGCCGTACTTTTAATTGCTTTTTTTTACAAGATAATTGATTTTTCACAATTTCAAAGCATTGTGGATTAGTATTTAATATTAATTTCAACTTGATACCTTCACGTGCTCCTCAGAAAAATAGTCCAGACAGACAGACCGACAACGAAGTGATCGCTAAGCGTTGTTTTTTTTCTATTGATATGCGAAACCCTAAAATCCTAACAGCTTAAAGTACAACCTAACTTCGCACCCAACCCGCATATTTATCTCGACTGTCCCTTCTAAATACTGTCCGTCTTAACAAACTACTAAGGCGACGCTGTTCTAGTACTTAGGCGAAATAAACACATTTGTCTTGGTCTTAACCCCAAACCCTTTGCGTGACACGCTAGGCGAGTCGGCTATGTGACCACGTCAGCTGTGCTGTGACAATTATTTATAGCCGCTATATAACACCCTATATAGTAAAGGTACACTCTGGGACAGTTAGATTGCGACCTTGTTAAGGACTAATGTGATTCATGAAAAAATCATTTGATTGTGAATTTAATAATCATAGTAGCATAATCAGCCTTTTAATGATCTCACTGCTGGGACTCAGGCCTCCTCTCTAGGAGAGGGAATGGGCCGTAATCCACCACGCGGGCCCAGTGCGGGTTGGTGAATGTCATCATGTCTTTGAATTTTTGGTTCTAGGACATGCCGGTTGACTCACGATGTTTTCCTTCACCGTTTTGAGAGCAGTGATGAATTTTATGAATAGGTTATAGGTAATAATGAATATATTAAACAAGTTTAAAAATTAAATTCCATTGTACCTTTTTCGAGGTGGAGAGTAAGACACAGTTACATAAAGGGTTGCAAGATGGTCCAAAAGAGTTACCGTGGCCCTGGGACGAAAAGGGCAACAGAAGGAACATAGGTGTCGTTTCAATCAGTAAAAGTCTGACTCGCCCTCTCGCTCCGCCCTAGAATGGGACTTCCGTCCGTCCATCATTAGATGATTTCTCACTATAAAATTTTGGAGTTACTCCAGAATTTTATTATATATAAAATAATATATATAAAATAATATAAAAAATTATAGTTCCAACTCAATTAAACTTCACCCAAAAATTAATTTTAAAGTAGGTACCTACCCCGATCACAAAACGTGAGTCCAATAACACTGACATCGAGTGTACCCAAGCAATCGCTTGGGAACCACAAACTATTTCAATTCCAAAAGTTTTCACCCCCCATTTTTCATTCGTTTAGGGGATTAGGAGCTTTAGTAAGTGTCAACTGTCGTACCAAAAGGTTAACAGTTTGAACGTTTAGTGTTAGTTCCTTGATAGAACGTGGCTAATTCAATGGACATGTTACAGTCAAAATTGTTAATTGGTTAAAATTAGTTTTGGCTGCAAGAATTGGTCAGATGTACTTTTGGCCAGACAAAAGTCTTAGACAAAAGTTTTACTTACTGAAAAACCAGTAAGGAAACATTTTTCAGATACTCATAGATAACTGAAACTATTCATATTTTTTAAAATATTTTAATAAAACTAACGCGTTTTAAGAGTTTCGACTGAAATTTAATTAGTCAAAACTAGTTTTGAAAAAGTTAAACTAGTACTAATACTTATATAATGAATCCAAGTTCTAACTTTAAATTTCAGATCAAATACAAACTCGTACATATGACTATTATAACTAATGACACGAATATTACTGATTGAAAAAAAAAACAAAAAACCAAGATTTTTTTGATAATTTTACTGGACAAAGTTGGCCCTGATATATTTATGATAAATATTTCAGAGTTTTCTTGCACCACCTCGTATCAGCCTTCGTGATGTGCGTCCAGATCATCTCTTTGAGCCGGCTTTGGCAAAGAAGGCGGCCATCCCCAGACACACATTATCTGGCAGGCTCTTCTATCCAATACAAATTAACATAAAAATAGAATGAAAATCTTTACATTTATTTTCTATTGTTTCAGATATATTTTTATAACTGCATTCGTGACACACAGGACCAGTAACGCATTAGGTAAGTTTTGTTTTATAAAATTATTAGCTTATGCCTGCGGCTTTGCTTGAGTTAATGTAAATTTCTTGGGAATAGTGCTATTTTCTTGTCAAAAGGAATTCTTTGTACTTTTCTATTGACCAAGGGCATGTGAAATGGGAATGTTCGTATTATAAACAAAAAAGAAGTACCTAAAATGGACGATGATGAAATATACGTCATATATATTGTACTTCAAGTCGTAAGAAACTAATTATAATTATTTCTATAATTATCAACACGAGATAGAC
Organism: Mythimna impura; assembly: GCA_905147345.3. Taxonomy (NCBI): domain Eukaryota; kingdom Metazoa; phylum Arthropoda; class Insecta; order Lepidoptera; family Noctuidae; genus Mythimna; species Mythimna impura. Next base: position 9,865,087 of record LR990357.1, on the reverse strand, counting down.
GCCAGTTTTAAACATTTTTTTAAATGCAGATTAAAAAAAAGCCAGCTCATCCTTTAGGTGAATCCAACCTAAGCCACACAGCATGAACGAAATTTTTCATTTCTCTTTCAATGCATATTGTCCCAAACAGCACTCCTAAGTAAATTAGTAAAACAATAGTAAGAGTTCTTTATGTTGACTAAGATACCGTATTTTATACCAATTGGCACCAAAAAGCTCCCGTGACGATTCCCATTAGTTCCTGATCAAGATTAGTATAAACACCAGCTAGCTTTGAGGAGGCGTCATTGTGCCTCGTTTGAACGGTTCAAATATAAGCAAGTAAACAATTTTTTCTTTCTTTCTTTAGTTGGGAAGATCATCCAATGATATCTCTCGGTCTTGGGCGGTGCGAAAGGGTATGACAGACTTTTACTGACTAAAATACCCACTCCTGTTCCTTCTTTGCCTTTCATACCAGGACCGGGTTTTCATTTCAGAAGCGAACTCATGGCCCCTGTAGACTTCGGCCCTGCTAGGCCCCTACGGTTTGCTGACATCTCCTTGAGGCACGCGTGGAACAGTACGCGCCGTCAACGACTTGTGTTTGGTCCGGACGGTTACCGGACGGACGGTCGGACGGCGAACTACGTATTTCCCGCCGTCTGCAAGCCCGCACCTACCGTGGCCAGAAATCGGGATCGGGATCCCGGCGGCTGGGGCGTATGGGCCGCTCCCACGTGCGACCTCCTCTTTTGCTAGCATTACTGCTTCGTAGAAGGAGGCGACCGCCTGCCACTCCTCCTCGCTTCGGACCATGGCCTGTACCAAGACCCGGCGCCCACGTGGACATGGTGGTGCTCTACCCAAGCGGGGCACACCTCTACCGTATGCTCCACCGTGTCCTCCGGGCGGTCCACACAGTGGTGACACCCGGGCGTTACTTCCGCACGAATCCGGTGCAGGAACTTCCCGAACTGACCATGCTCGGTGAGAACCTGCGTCATGCGGAAGGTGAGGACGCCGTGAGGTCTTTACAACCACTCCCTAAAGAGGTGACTTACCGCCATAATTATGGCGTGCCCAGCACTGGGTTGCGACAGTTGCTCTCGCCAATTCACCATGAGATCCCGTCGGAACTCTGTCCGCCATCCCACGACCTGTCGCGGCAGCGGAGTTTCACCCCGGCGTTGCATCTCCACGTACAAATTGCGCATGCAAAACAATGACTAATCTGGTCGTTACACTGAAATTTTAAAGTCAGAGTTTGTGAAATTAAAATGATTAATAAATAAACTTCATTAATACTAGTGCACGCAAGTTTGATAAGTTCTCAAGATTAGTAGATTTTGATAAAATGACATTTTACTGACCAGATGTTATTTAGGCGTTGTCAATCACACAGATTGCTGCTCGATTGAAACAATAAAAAATCGCAATAAAGCAGTCTCATCGATATGGTGATTATAAATATCTATCCTGAATGTAAGCTCGACATGAAAAAAGAAATTGCTTATCTCCGAAAGATAAAGCAGTTTTGTCCAACGTTGCCCGAACAAAATTTGCACTAGTGATTGACTATTCTCATTAGTTCAAACAAGGCATAACTGGTAGCTGGGGTGTTACTAATTCAGCTATTTGTTTGCTTTCACTTTGACAAATAGTCAAAGATAAGAAATTCATGTTAACTAAGATGTTTATGTTTTAAAACTTACCCTCCTTAGTATTGCAGCATAGTATATATCAGCTTTATAATGTTTCCACTGCTGGAACTCAGGTCTCCTCTCTGGGTACACTACATAAATACGAAAAACTTTATTCCGACAATCACAAATACGAATTTCAAAATACCGATTTTCATAATTCCGGATAGTTCAAAATTCCGAATTTAACAACTCCGACTTATCATTACTCCTATTTTTATAATTCCTAAATTTCAATTTTCCTAACTTTTATAATTACTATTCTCAAAATACCGAGTTTCAATAGATCGAATGACGAAAAGTCCGACTTAATGATAATTCGAAACATCAAAAATACGAATTCCGATTATTAAAATACCGATTAATAAAATTCCGAAATAAAAACGCCTCATAAAACTATATAGCAAGACAAATAAACACATAAATGCTCGTCAGAGGTCGTAGTATGAGGGGTAGAATTAAAAAACTAATGACAGATGCGTTTTCCAGCATGTAGGGGATTTATTGCAGCATGCAAGCAGGCATGCAGCGTGCAAGTAGACATGCAGCATGCAAGCAAGCATGCGACATGCAAGCAGGCATACAACATGCAAGCAAGCATGCAACATGCAAGCAGGCATACAGCATGAAAGCAGGCATGCAGCATGCAAGCAGGCATGCAAAATGCAGCAAGCATTGTTTCTGTCACAGCTCCGGCGCTGCGCGGTTTGGGCGACCCCACGCGAGCTTATCGTCGCAGATGGTTTTAACGCTCACCACCGCAGCTTTGGCTTGCTGGCCGGCTTTGCCGGCCAGCTTCAGCCGCGGCGGCGGGCCTTCACGCCACCTACTCCTCAGCTCGCGGACCGCCCTACCCCTCCGCGCCTACGCGGGTTTAAATTACACTATAGGGGTAGGGCAAACAAGACTGCGTGAAGTCGGTTTTGCAGCGATTCGTTTCTGTCACTAAATTTTGTAGCACAACATGTTGACTTTTAGTTTATTCGAAGTATTGAAAATCGGAATATCGTTTTTCGGACCGAGAACTCTTCGAGCATTTGATTCTTAGAACGTATGAAAATCGGAAAACTAACAAATCGCATTTACGACTTTCGGTAAAATAAATTTCGTGATTTTTAATAATAGACATTATAATTTTTGCTTGGTGACCTCAGTAGAGCTTCCGAAAGAGTGGGACTTAAAATGAACATGGGCAAAACCAATGTCATGGTAAACAGCCATGTAGCACCCACTCCTATCAAGGTCGGGGACTCTACACTCGAAGTTGTAGACGACTACGTTTACCTGGGACAGATGGTCCAGTTGGGAAGGTCTAACTTCGAGAAAGAGATCAATCGTCGAATCCGACTCGGCTGGGCAGCGTTCGGGAAGCTGCGCGGTATCTTCTCGTCCAATATACCACAGTGTCTCAAGACGAAAGTCTATGACCAGTGCGTGTTGCCAGTGATGACATATGGCTCCGAAACGTGGTCGCTTACAATGGGCCTCATCAGAAGGCTTAAAGTCACCCAAAGGGCAATAGAGAGGGCTATGCTCGGAGTTTCCTTGCGTGATCGAATCAGGAATGAGGATATCCGCAGGAGAACCAAGGTTGCCGACATAGCACGAAGAATCGCCAAACTAAAGTGGCAATGGGCAGGGCACATTGCTCGCAGAACAGATGGCCGTTGGGGCCGAAAGGTTTTGGAATGGCGACCACGTACCGGAAGACGTAGCGTTGGAAGGCCTCCTACAAGGTGGACCGATGACTTGGTAACGGTTGCGGGAGTACGATGGATGCGAGACGCACAGGACCAATCGTTGTGGCGACGCTTGGGGTAGGCCTATGTCCAGCAGTGGACGTCTTTCGGCTGAAATGATGATGATGATTATAATTTTTAGGTATTATGAAATTCGGACTTTTGAAAATCGGAACATCGAAATTCGGAATAAAATATTTCGGAGTATTTGGGTGTTCCCCTCCTCTCTATGTGAGGAAATGGAACGTAAACCATCAGGCGGGCCTAGTATGGGTGGTAGATGTCACATGTCTTTGAATTTTTGGCTCTAGTACATACCAGTTTCCTCGCGATATTTTTCTTCAGCAGCTACTTTAGTAATTACAGTTATTAGCTGCCTATCTTCTTCGTACACTCCTAGCGGGGTGTTTGTGGTCATAGAACGCCTAATAGGTTGGTTGCGGCTTTTGCGAGATTTCTCCATCTTTCTGTATTAGTGACACTGCGTGTACATTTATTAAGGGAACATTTCGAACATCGGCAGTGAAAACGTTGGCCCTCTACTGTATCACTAAACGTTCCAAATAGCTTAGCTTATCGACCTATAATACCCTTCATAGAGTTTAGCTACAAAATGGAGTAAAAAAATTCATCTTTCATAGCCTTCTCAATAAATGAAAATTTTTTTTTTTTTTCAGATGAAAAATACTCACTATTTACACCACCGGTTGACGCAGAACCCGTGGCGGAATCCTTTAGTGGTGATCGATCATCATACAAGCTTACCGGCGCAGATCCCATACTAGTAGATCCTAATACTACAAACCTTGTGGGCCTAAACCTAAAGGCTCCATTCGTTGTGACGGCCATCTTTAAATCGTACAACGGCAAATCATCATGTCTCTTTTCCATAACGCAAAACGATCATATTGTTATGAGTCTATGCATACAATCAGTTGGAATAGACTCGTGGAGAATCACTCTGAATACTGAATTATATACACCAGCAAATTCCATTAATGCCATTTTAGGTGAAAATTTCGAAGATAAATGGATCAAAATTGTCGTGTATGTCAGAGATGATAAAGCTGATTTGTACGTGAACTGTAGTAAGCAATCAGACACAAAGATTTTGAAGAAAAATATAGAAATATCTGATGTGCTTCTTACGAAAGATATGAAGCTTCAATATGCACCGTTGTCTAAATTTAAGTTTGAGGTGAGTAATGATTTGGTTTTATTCTCGTTCATAAGATTTTTCTCTGTAATAACCGAACTTTTGGATATACTCGTATATTTAAACGCTACATAAATGAGCATCATCCTATTAACATAAAAACAAACAAAAATACTAAACTTTCTTCAAAAGTATTTATTTTAGATTGAGTTTAAATTTGGTACATACATGAATATCTGAGCTAATGTGTAACGTAAATAATTAATTTGTAATATGAGTATATCTTTGAGAGAGCAAATTGGAAAATTTAAAAAAAAAATTTACTGTACGACAATGAAAAGGTATGAATTTAAGGAAACGATTGAAAAAAAAGATAACAGTTGACCTTGCATCCGAAAGTACTGAATCTAAAATTTAGAAAAAAAAAAACATAAATTTTCTTTATTCTATATTAAGTAAGTAATAGTTTAAAAAAAAGCAATAAAAATTATAAATGTTTGAAACTTTTTGCACATGCGTGCAAAGTGGCAAGAAAAAAATCGACGAGAAAATAATATACATGAGAGGATAAACATTAATAGAAATATAGTAACATATTCAATACGGATTATAACTTAGGTACAGCTTTCCGGAATTCACAGTTATGCCATAAAACGGTAACCACAAATGATCTTGGCTATCTTGATGCCAGATTTCTCAGTTGTACTTTAAGCATTGTACAGAACCACTTAACCTGTGTCTGAATTTATACATTTATGCAGGTACTAAGAATTTTCTCATTTGTTAGACTTTCTCGACAAAAGAAAAATTCATTGGAATTTTATGGTTCAAACAAAAAAGGAACTAGTTGAATTAAAAAAAAAAATATGAATAGATTAAAGATAGATAGATTTAAGTTTATGTATAAGTTGTGTTACTTTTTTGGTGTACAATAAAGTTTATTCTATTCTATTCTATGAATAATGAGAAAACTAAGAACTAGGATTATTTTTGTGAGATTTTAATAAGAGAACCGAATGAGTTTGTTTTCGATGAAATTCTGTGTGATGGACACGGGCGAGAAGATACACGATCACAGTTCTTTTCTTTTCTAAGCTGTTTTATTAACGGTGTATTTATTAATGGATCAGATTTTCCTCACCATCATCACAATTATCATCAGCTAAAAGACGTCTACTCTTGGACATATACCTCCCCTGAGCATCGCTACAACAACCGCTCATGTGCGTACATAAGCTAAACGGGCGCATCTGACCAAAACACAGAACGGAGTAAAAGGATTTGAAATGTTTCCGCAAATTCCTGCTCCACCCCGAGTGAGAGACGTTATTAGATAACTACTACTACTACTATTTAAAAAAAAAAGTAACGGATACTTGCAAATCGCAATAACAATCACCTATAACACAATTCCAATTGCACTATCAAGCTGTCATAATGAATTCAGGAGTTAAGAATTTTGGAACAATGATAATAATAATAATAATACCCGATAATTTTATTTTTTATTATTATTGATAGGCTCGCGTTTGACCACTATCTCACCTGATGGTAAGCGTTGATGTGGCCGACGATGGAGCACGCTTGCCTAGAAGTAACCTATTCACTCTTGACTTAAAGAACCCTAGGTTGTAGCTATCAGGAAACAGAATCCAGCAGTGTGTGTCAGCCAATGGCTTAATAGCCAAGAACCTAGACCAACACTTTAGAAGCCTCTAGTTAGGCGACTGGATTAAGGGCTTGACTCAAAAAGCTGAGATTCTTTTCTCTGAAGCCCTGACCTCGGGTTGCTTGGACCCTGTTCCCGATACCGGTGGGATAATATTTTCATATTTTTTTTAATAGAAATATTTAAAAATATAATTTACTTGCTTCTGCCAGCAGGTTCGTCCGATGAAAATAGCTTAGGTGTCTCCATGCAAACTTTGGACCCCCGTTTCATCCCTTTCTTAGGGGGTGAATTTTGTAAAATCCTCTTATAGTGCTCGCCTACGTCATATAAGGAACCTGGTGCAAAATTTCACGCTCCTTGTCGCAGAAGTTTCGGTTGGGCGTTGATATGTCAGTCAGCCAGTTTCTCCTTTTTTAAATATATACCGATATGCAAATAAAAAATAATACCCTATTATTCATCATTTCAGCCGATAGACGTCCACTGCTGGACATAGACCTGCCCAAATGTCGCCACAATGAACTTTCCTGTGCGTCTCGCATCCATCAAAGATTCAAAGATTCAAAGATTCAAAGCATTTTATTTCAAATAAACCATTTACAGGCACTTTTGAAATGTCATGAAGTCAGTCAGTCAGAAAAAAAAAATGATGCTAATTGCACATTCCAAAGCGTAGATCTCTATGGAGAAGAATGTGCAAGAAACTCCATGGACACTCTTTTCAATCATGTTTTGTAATTACAAATATCTCTGTTACATGTTTCTTGTCGCTATCATGTGAGAACAATGTAAATAAAGTAAAAATACAAACTAAATATAGATATTAAAATAGCAACTGGCAGCTAAGAGATGACCAGTCTCAACTGACAGCGCCCGTTCACGAACATGACGCCAATATTAGCACCACTCAGCTCAACTATTTTGAAGGGAACCGAATGATCCAACACATGCGCCACCATCAGTGAGACATTTGAGTGAGCATGATAAACTCTCAACTGCCATGCTGATTTATGTCAAACAAGTCCAATAGTAACATAAAAAACCATAAAATAGCTCCATGGTACTCACATTTACAAACTTTGAAAAAAATGCTTCTACATTATACAATACTTTTATTATTTAAAAATTCAAAAAAAAAAAAACATTTAAAAATAATAACAATAATTTCCTTTCCAAACTAATCAATTTGTTCACCCCGGTGGTAGTGGAGCTGGACCAGCATTGAGCCAAGCATTTTTATCTTGAATATATAATCCTCCAACTTATAATATGCCTGCCTGCATAGTGTGCGTTTAATACAAGATTTAAATTTTGTTTCATTAAGTTCTAATATTTGTGGAGGTATTTTATTATAACATTTCAAACAGTACCCCATGAAAGAAGACGCCACTTTAGCCAGTCTGAAACCTGGTTGAACTAATTGGTCCCTATTTCTTGTAACATAATTATGTCTATCGCCTCTTTTGCTAAAAAGATGAAGATTTTTTCTAACGTACATGATGTTTTCATAAATATATTGACAAGGCACCGTCATGATATTAATATCCTTAAACAGTTCCCTTAGAGAATCGCACCGGCGAAGATTGTAAATAGCTCTGATGGCTCTTTTCTGTAGTATAAAAATTGAGTCGATGTCTGCAGCCCGTCCCCATAGTAAGATACCGTATGACATGATACTATGAAAATAACTAAAATAGACTAGTCTAGCAGTATCAACATCCGTAAATTGGCGGATTTTTCTAACAGCATATGCAGCTGAGCTAAGCCGTCCTGCAAGAGATGTTAAATGAGGACCCCATTGTAGCCTAGAGTCAAGCGTTATCCCCAGGAAAACAGTTTTGTCGACAAATTCTAGTTTTTCATCGTTTAGTATTACGTCACAATCACTACTTTTGACATTCGGTAAGGAAAATCTTATGCATTTAGTTTTTTTCACGTTTAAAACTAGATTATTAGTCCTTCTATTTATCTTAAAAATCAAAGAAGTGTCGTCGGCAAACAACACCATATTAAGTTTATTTTGCAACAAATAGGGTAAATCATTAATATAAACTAAAAATAAAAAAGGACCTAAAATTGAACCTTGGGGTACCCCATTTTCACATTTAATCCCGACAAATTGACACCGTTTATTTGAAATTGTTGCTGTCTGTCAATCAAATAAGATTTTAATAAGCTTAAAGCTGTTTTGCCTAGTCCGTAATGCTCAAGTTTCAGGAGTAATGTTTCATGAACCACACAATCAAACGCCTTAGACAGGTCACAGAAGATACCTATAGCATCCTGTGCCTCTTCCCACGCATTAAAAATGTGTTTTAGTAAGGAGACACCAGCGTCAGTTGTACAACGTCCTTTGGTGAAACCATACTGTTTATCGTGTAAGATGTTATTTGTGTTAAAATGATTAAGCATTTGATTAAACATCACCTTTTCAAATATCTTGCTAAAAACCGGCAACACGGATACCGGCCTATAATTATTAGTGTCTTTACTGTCCCCAGATTTAAAAAGTGGTATCATTTTACTATATTTCATCAGATCCGGAAAAACTCCTTGATCTATACACAAATTAAATATTATAGCTAAGTACGGCGCTATAGTCTCAATAATTGAGGTACAAACTTTGATAGACATACCCCACAAATCTTCTGTCAATTTAACCTTGATTTGTTTAAAAGCTTTTATTACAGTTATAGGGTTTATATGCTTAAAGTTAAATTCAGTCGAACAGGCTGCAACGTTCGCCTGTAATAAACTAAAAGCATGCGATGGCGACGAATTTAGGGCTTCAGTAGTTTTAATTGGTATACTGGCAAAGAAATTTACAAATTCTTCTGCAACTAGTTTGTTATCGCTAATAAGACCATGATGTGTCTCCAATGTGTAATCATTATTATGTATTTTGTTCCTGTTGGTTTCATTATTTATAATTTTCCAAACCGTTTTTATTTTATTATCTGCCGATTTAACTTTGTTGATAATGTACAAGGCCTTAGCTGCCTTACAAGTGTTTTTAAACATTTTTGAATATGTAGCAACATACTTATTAAAAGTTTCAGTGTTAATAATAGGCTTATGGCCATACAGCTCAAAAAGTCTTTCCCTACTTATTCTGATTCCTTTAGTTGCCCAGTCACTAAATCTAAACTTAGGGCAGATACTTTTAGTTTTTTTTTCAAAAGTCTTATTGAACTCAGTTTGGACTATTGAAAAAAAATCGTTATACAAAAAATTACCATTGTTCACTTCAAGATTCCAATCACCTAACTTGCTAATTAAAGTGCTGTTAAATTTATTTAGTTTACCGGATGTTATTGGTCTGGACTGAATCTGCACTTGTTTTATGGGTAATTTGGATTCAAAAGTTACCATTAGGCCGCTATGATCAGAGGGCAGATAATTTACAATGGCCTTTTCTAAATAGTTGCAGCAACAAAAAACATTATCGATACATGTAGCAGTAGTTGTCGTAGTTCGAGTAGGTTCTATAAACACATTAGATAAATTAAATGATTTGAAGAGATTTAATAATCTACTGCTATCTGAATTTTTTTCTAAAATATTAACATTAAAGTCTCCACAGATAATTACTAGTTTGTTACCAGTTGCAAGTTTTGCCATAACATCCTCCATGACAGACTCAAAAATAGAGTAGTTTTGATAATTAGGGGGCCTGTAAACGCACACTATGACATGCCTATCCAGCTCAACACAAGACAATTCAATGCTATGTTCAACGGACAGTGCAACTATATCTTTACGAGTTTTAAATTTAATATTATTTTTAATTAGGATTAGTGAACCCCCAAGTAACATTGATTTTCGGTTATAACAACTGCCCACATTATAATTCTCATAATTAATAAGCATTTCAAAATCCTTTAACCAATGCTCAGTGAAACAAATGATGTCAAACATTGTTTTTTCTAAAAATAATTCAATTTCCAATTGTTTCGAAGAAAAACCCTGAATGTTTTGAAGAAACAAATTAAACGATTTTTGCCTAGCCCCTTTAGCTTGAATGCCAGAAGATACTTTATTGTTAAGTTGATCTAAATTGCAAACAGTACCATCTGTTGTCTTATTATCTAGTTTAAAGTAACATTAGTACTATTACTAATGGTGGGACTAATAATAATTGGGAACTTCGACATACTAACTATGTCCGAGTTAATATTATATGCTAATAGCCTCGCTATTTGACGTCTAAATATAATAGGTAGGTACACAGTATACCTAGTCGAAAAAAGTTTGTCAACAAAATTGTTGATGTCAAAAAATAAAAACTTATCACTATGGTGACTAACTAAAAAATGCATATGCATATTTAGCATTATGTATGTACTTATTTTCCCTATATGACAAGTGCTCAAAGTATGGAAAAGCACATAAAATAATCCTCTTACAATTTATCTTCAATAGCTCTGTGACATTATAAGTGATGTCATCTTTATTAACATTTAAGCTATTACCCACAAATAAAGTTATAATATCATTGGGATCATATACTTGTTCATTAACTAATGACATTATGTGATGGTAGGAAGCTTGTGGTATACAATGATTTTGAGAAGAAAAAGGGAGTTTCTTACTAACTAATTGACCTAAACCTCTTCCTATACTGTCTGAAAACATAATTGATTTATAATCACCGCTTTTATGAGAGGAAAAACTACATTTTGCTGAATCTACCCCTTGAGTTAATTCTTGTTGAATGTGGGGTATCTGGCTGGGAATACAGTCTTGAGCACTGATGGCCTGGGATGTGTCCTCTGTTACCACAAGTTGGAGGCCAGTCAGATTAGATTCTCTCTGACAAGTACAATTGTTGTTTCTAAGAGTAAGTAAGTCTACTTTGTCTACTAACTCATTTGTAGCAAGAATATGTTCCTTTATTTGGTTCTTTGAACATACATATTTGTTATAAATTGACTTAAGTGAGTCATCAAGAGTCTGTATTTCTGACTGTAAGCGCTTAGTGTCAATTTCATAAATATTTATACTGTCTTCCAACTTAATCTGATAGTTATTTAGTTGATTAATTAAGGTAACACGTTCTTTCCGCAGTTGAATATTTTTGGAAAAGTGTTTTTGTTGTTTCTTGTGGTTTTTACAATTTTTAATGATTTTATTCAGTCTCGCATATTTTTTAATTTTATTCTGACTAAGTTTATAATTATTACTGTGTTTTAATAGAGAATCTTCAGTAAGATCAATTGTAACTAAGGAATGAGGGTTACAATTTGAATTTAGTAATTCATCATATAGACGGTTAGTTTTCTCAGTCTGAGTAGGTACGTTCCTTTTCCCTCTGCAATTTAAGAATATGACTATTAGCATGAACTAATTCATCTTCCAGATCCCTAACCTTACACAAAGCCTCCTCATACAAGTTACTACAGTTATTGAAACCATCCGTGATCACTCGCAGTTGGTCGCGTTCATCAACAACATCTTGGTATTGCTGACTAAGCCCTACCAACTCTTGTTTTAGGCTAGTATTTTTGAAGACTATGTTCCTTATTTCAATCTCACTCTCCTCATTTTCTTGCAAAATTTGCTGGCACTGGAGTTTGGATTCTTTAAGCTCCTGGAGGGCAATTTCCAATTTAAGCTCCATAGCTGTTGCCTTACGGGTCATCACAGGCATGGTTTCAGAATAAGTTACTGTAAATAGAAAAAAAAAAAGAAACAGCGAGAACCAAAAAGATGACAAAAAAAAGAAAAGTTAGAAATGCATGAAAAATAAATAAATAATAAGAACAAAAAAGTGCAGTACAGTAAGGAAATGAGGTAGACTGCTGAATTGACTTGAAAAGCTAATAGTTATTGAGTTTTCTTGCTTTTCATTGCCTTATGATATAACTTTTACTTAATGTGGGTAAGTTGATTAGAATGTCAAGGTCTGGATTAATAGATTTTTTATCAATTAATGACCAATATAACACGCAAAATAACGACCAGAAGCGTTGTTGACCAGTATAATATTACGGGATAAGTTTAAATTAATCAAATTATGATATGAAACGTCGATGTTTTGTTTTCTACAATGTAAACAAAACTATTTCGACACAACACGCTGAGTGTTAAGTGAACTAATTTGAAAAGATAAAACTTGTAAGATCGTGTTTTAAATTAAATTAAGGAGTGTGCTACTATTGAGGCTACTATAAAATAAGAAATAAGTAAATAATACTCCCCGTGAAATTCCGTAGTCCAAACGTCAGCTGTTCGTTACCGGTGACAACCGGTTGGCACCCAAAACTCGTGTTTTACTAAATAAATATTTTTCCAGGAAAACGATAATCCTGACGATTTATGCAATTATATTATAGTTATACAAACAATTACACATTAATTACACCTAAATACTATTTAAATTTAATTTTAAAACACGGAATACAAATTTGACATGTCACTGGCGCAGTGTTCATCGGATTCCCGCAACCTTCACCAGGTCATCGGTCCACCTTTTAGGGGGCCTCCCAACACTGCGTCTTCTGGTATGTGGTCGCTACTCCAGAACCTTTCGGGGCCAACGGCCATCTGTTATGCGAGCAATGTGCCCTGCCCATTGCCACTTAAGTTTGGCGATTCTTCGTGCTATGTCGGCAACCTTGGTTCTCCTGCGGATATCTTCATTTTTGATCATCACGCAAGGAAACCCCGAGCATAGCCCTTTCCATTGCCCTTTGGGTGACTTTAAGCCTTCTGATGAGGCCACGTTTCGGAACCATATGTCATCACTGGCAGCACGCACTGGTCATAAACTTTCGTCTTGAGACACTGTGGTATATTAGACGAGAAGATGCCGTATTATTCTTCATATAAATAATAATTCGTCGTCTAATATCAGTTAATATTAGACGACAAGAAACAGCCACCTTATCGCGATGAACTGACCTATGTTTAGGTCTACCACCATCTTAGATGATTCCACTTCATTCAAATGATAAACTAATGAATGAAATATTAAACGGTCTAAGAAATAAGTTATAAACATTTCTTATCATTTAGACTATTGTTTGTCTCTTAGCATGTTACTTGTATACAGCAAATAATAACGATAATAAATACATTGTATTTGTAGGTATAAAATCTAGTGATATTCATTGACAAATCACACTCTGAATGAATTAGATTCATTAATAAATGATGTGACGTTTTTGTTATAAATAACATGGATTAAAAGTTTAGGGCAAATAATTTACGGGGCACCGTTGTGTCTTCGGGGAGGCGATCCTTGATGATAACTAAAACTTCTCGCATCCGGCCCTACTCCAAAACATGGCACGGAGCAAGAAGGCATAGGAAACAGTCACTTTCTTCTGCAAAGCAGTAATGCGAGGGAAGAAGGTAGCGGAAAGTGCAATGGAGAAGACGTTTTCACAACCCAGTTACCGCAGCATCCGCTCCAGGTGTCGGAAGTCACAGGATGATTACTGGCCACCGTAAGCGCAGGATTGCAGGCGGCAAGCGATCGGTAGCACTGTCTGATAAGGCCCAAACCCAAGTTGACCGGTGTTATGTTCCGTTCCACGCACTCCTCAATGAGTTAGCGGAGCTCGCTACGGCCGACGCCTGCCAGAGTTGTGGGGTTGTTCGAAAAATTTATATATTGGAGTATCATGATGGCTAAAACTAGGATCGAGAAGGTTGATTCTCATCCCTATAACACTTAAAGAAAACAATTGAATGTTATTCTTAAGAACATGATGTTATTGTTTTCTCTTTCTCTCCTTTAGTGGATCCCCACAATCTTATGGGAGATTCGAGCCCTCGAGTAACTTAGTTGTCCAGGAACTGGTTTTTGTCTCTGTCTCTCTCACAAACCTGTAACTTGATGTGAGAAACAAATTAGTTGTGGACAAAGAAGTTACTCGTGTGTACTATCTCTTATGCAGAAAACTCAAGTCATTTACTCTTAAAAATATCACTTTTATTTCAAAGGCACCAAACCAAAATCCCTTCCAGTTATTAAGCACTAACTTGTCATATTTGTTCTCATCAGCACAATGTAACTAAATAGAGTAGAGACTTAGTAATATTGATTCTAAACTGAATTTGCGCCGAATCCCGGTTAGGTCTCCGCCTCCAATACACACAGAAGTTTGGTTCGTTAAACATTATAGTATGTTATGAACCTTATTTACAGATACGTTAGAGCAATTATTAAATTTAATATTGTAGGTTTAAGAACGAAAAAGAGAGGCCTTGGGTGAATAAATAAATAAAATAATAATAAAAAATACATGCCGCCTTTAGCTCTTGGGAGTTGAAATTTCTTTAGACCTTAACTTTGGGCAGTCTCAATGAAGAGTCCAAAGCCAAGGAAACTCAGCGTTCTTGCAAAGGTTCGGCGGTACTTCACACTGGGACAGCTTTTAATGTTATACAAAGCACAGGTCCAATCGTGTGTGGAGTACTGCAGCCCGATATTGGCTGATGCTGAAAATTTAGCAGCTTTGGACTTAGTGGAAAGGCGTACGAGGAGGCTAATTAGTGATCCAGATTTGGTTAAGTCCAATCCACAAAATCTTAAACAGGCCTATGGGTAGCCAGCTTTTTGGTATTTTACAGGATGCATTCTGTAAAGTGTGCACGGGAATCATCATCATCATCATTTCAGCCGAAAGACGTCCACTGCTGAACATAGGCCTCCCCCAAGCGTCGCCACAGCGAACGGTCCTGTGCGTCTCGCATCCATCGGACTCCCGCAACCGTTATCAAGTCATCGGTCCACCTTGTAGGAGGCCTTCCAACGCTAAGTCTTCCGGTACGTGGTCGCCATTCCAGAACCTTTCGGCCCCAACGGCCATCTGTTCTGCGAGCAATGTGCCCTGCCCATTGCCACTTTAGTTTGGCGATTCTTCGTGCTATGTCGGTAACCTTGGTTCTCCTGCGGATATCCTCATTCCTGATTCGATCACGCAAGGAAACTCCGAGCATAGCCCTCTCCATTGCCCTTTGGGTGACTGGCACGGGAATTGCATAACTTAATTCCTACCATCAAGTCATGCATTTCTACCATCGGACAACCCGACGTACGGCGAATATCCACCCTTACGTAGTTAAAACCTCTACGGTCCGGATTAAGTGTTTAAACGAGCTGTAGTTCTTAAATACCGGGACAAATCTTAATAAATTGTAGCTAAGAACCATCTCGATTAAGTTAGCTTTCAAACAAAAAAAAACCGTATCAAAATCGGTCCATACGTTTTGGAACTACGAAGCTACGGACAGACACACAGACAAACAGACACGTCAAACTTATAACCTCTTTTCCGTCGGGGATTAAAAATACAAGCAACTAACTACTTAACTCTCTGAAACAATTGGCAGCATAAAAAATAATAATTTAACAATTAATGTTGAATTTAAACAACCATCCACTGAACAGTTATAACTTTTTTTTTGTTGCCCCATTATTGCACAAAAAAGTTCACAGACGCGTGCCTCGAACGGATGGCACTCGCGCTCGCACTGGTTCCAACCGGGCTGAGATATCGTGTCCGTGAGCGGTGTCTGTGTGTGCGTTGCTCGAGCATGCTTTGTACGTAGATTGACATCAGTACCTATTTTGTGGTCTTGTGTACGCACCTAACACCCACCTTGTACCGTGACAAGAGTAATGCCTAGTGTGGGGAAAAGTTAAAAAAAATAATTCAATACACTTCCTCGAAAACTGGCTCTTATCGTACTACGATTAGGTTCAACATGCCATGTATATAACCCTCGTGTTTTTTTTTTATTTATCACAACAAGGGCTTTTTTCCTATTTCGTCACGGTCTATGTTGATTTCTTTTTTAAAGCAAAGAGGCGAGCGGACCTTAAAACTATTCAAGGTTTTAATATTTAATAAAAATTTAAATTGTGTTTATGAACAGAATATCATAAATAAATATGATTATTTACACAATAATTTGTTATTACCAACAAATTAACAATTATGTGTGTTCTAAATTCAAAAATATTTGAATTTCTGTTTTTAATATTAGGATGTATAACGGTTTCATAACTTTCCTCCTCCTTAAACCTGCAAAGGTTAAACGCGGGAAATGTATATTAAATATTATTAACTAACTCATTCAATTTTTGTTATTTGTGAAAAAAAATCGAACTTAACATTTGAAGAGAATTCTTTAGATGCTACGTCGCCAGATAAAAAACTCAGGTAACAAATACTTGCGATAGCCTGCTAACCTTCTATATCAAAACTAAAATGACATCAAAAAAGCTGAAAGTAAATTTTCTTTCAAGCGTAAAATTCGGAACTACTACTTGAAGTCCTCTCAACCTTAGTTTGGTCTTCGTCATAATTGTTATTTTTAAGTTCTCCTAGATATAATGTATTTATTAGTTTATAATATTAGCGTATATATGTATTTTATTATTGTAACTTAATTTATTGATACTACTTTTCATTTGATATTTATCTGTTATTTATTTATTGTGCACACCTACCACAGTGTTTTCTCTTTTAACCCAAAGGTTGACTGGTAGAGAATGCCTTGTTGCATTAAGTCCGCCTATGTACCACTACTGTACATGAAGTTTAAATAAATAAATAAATAAATAAATAAAATGTTTTGCAACTTTGGAAAATTTTCTTCAGTACAAAATGAACAAAAATGCGTCGTAATTTTCAGTGAAAGTATTTCTTCGTAAGTGTATTTAAAAACGTCGTTTAATACAAGTGGAGATTTGTTACTGCAGCACTCGGCTCCATAACACCCTCGCCCGTACGGCTCTTTATCACCCTCGCCTGTTAGTACGGCTCGAGTGAATTTCGCCTCGGTTGCAATGTTAAACTTTCTCCACTTGTATCAAAATGTACTATATCTCAACTAATTAGCACCTGATCAATTTATTCAGTTTCTATAAATAAATACAACGCAAGGTCTCGGCTTACAACTTAAATTAAAATAGCCTACACTAGAACAGTAGCCAAGTTGAGAAATCTATCCCCTACTTTACACTCAAAACAAGCATAATAATAACATATTACCTACTCAACATGATATCACCTTACGAAACTCCAGTAAACTTTGCTTCAGTTTAGAATTCAGACCTGTCTGTATAACCCACCCAGGGTTGCCAACGCTAGTTTTAACTGTAGATCTACAGTTTTCTGTAAATCATCCTACTTAGTTTTTAGATTAGGGCTCCAAATCTAAAAAAAAAATAAAATAAAGATGCTAGCGACATTTACATATTTTTTTTTTATGGTATAATGAGAATGCAGCTGGTAATACTTTAATAGTACATTATGATATAAGTGTGTAATGTTAGTGATTACCGTCGAGGCGGTATTTAAACCCGAGCCGTGGCGAGGGTCTTAAAAGAGCCAAGAACGGTAATCATTAATTACTCACGTGTGCCATACGACGTTTTTCAATGAAGAAAACAACATTAAAACTAGTAAAATTTTCTGTGACAATCGGCGGTAAAAATCTGTTTTCATAACGCGCGCATCATTTTTTTTTATTTACCCCTAGACGGAGGCTAAGGTATTTTGATCATACTGCTTATTCTTACGTTTATGTTTTCTTGCATGAAAAGTTTTTACGATAATGTCTTTCGTAGTCACAATAGAATACGGATGTAAAACTTTCTAATGATTTTGTAGTATTTAATTTTATTTTATTAATACAGCCACTGAAATAAAAAAAATCACGCCAAAAATCGCGTGCATCTTAAAATGGCGGCCATAGACCACAAAAAAAAGAACTAATTTTATTTGAATGTACGATTTATTTACTAAATGTTTTTTATTAAATAAATCGTTTGTACAAGTTAAATTTGTCCATTTTAACTTGTAAATTGGATGAATTAAGTAAGTAAGACACTAATTTATATAGGTACTATTGAACGCAATTACTTAATGGGAATTTTATTCGAATTCAAAATTGGTTTTGCGAACAAATAGGTTGAACGAAAAGGTTTTAACTACATTATAGCACTATTGCATAATGGTAACCAAAATGTCACAGTTTGGTAACGAGTGCCATTATATACCTAAGTTCAGTGCAATAAGAGTCACTTTCTGAGCAAGTGAGTTGAAAAAAATATTATACTAATTTAAACGATCTATATACGTAATACTGCGTGTCGCGGGTTCGACCGCTCGGAACAAATATTTGTTCGGCCTACAGATATTTGTTCCGGTTCTGGGTTTCTTTTGTATGAAAGTTTATAAGTTTGTCAATGCATCCAACTAGTGACGGCTAATTTTTCCTTAGAGAAAAAAAAATGTACAAATTATTTTCTTTAATTTGATTAAACGTTTTTATTTTACAATCACATACAGAAAATGACAACAAACAAAAGCCTTGCAGTTTTTTTTATAGATTCAATAATAATTATTATTAATTACATATTCATTTTTTTAATAGTTTAAATGCAATTTTTCTCTAGTATAGCGTTGGCAACACTAATCTCAGTTAAACTCAGTTCTACTGCTAATGCGGCCGAAACCTAGATGTTAAATCAGGCGTTATTACTTAATTAAGGCATGCTTCCTCTGTAACACATGTTTCTAAATTATTGTTTATATAATTCGGTTGCAATTTACGAGAATTTAGGCAAGTGTAATTGGACTTTAACTTTGTGACGCACATGTTTTTGAAAGATTATGTTTTCAGCGTTAGTGGTTGTTTGTTTTGCTTCATGATGGTCATGTATCAGGCTTGTTTATAGTTATATTACTTTAATTAGAGAAAGTATTAGCATAGCATATGTTCCGTGAATGTATTTGTGGTATCACAGGCCCAATCAAAATATCAGCTCTGCGTATTTTTTTATTATGGCAGCATATGCTGCCTTTATGGACTCGCTGTGGACTTTTTCTTGTTGTTATCTTATTTTAGTTAGTTATTAAGAGCAGTGGTGGCCAAGTGGTAACGGCCCCGACTTACGAGTTGTAGATCGCGGGTTCAAACCCAGCCAGGCAAATTACTTTGTGTAATTTATTTCATCACCACTGCTCTCAAAACGGTGAAGGAAAACATCGTGAGGAAACCGGCATGTCCTACAACCAAAAATTCAAAGACATGTGACATCAACCAACCCGCACTTGGCCCACGTGGTGGATTACGACCCATTCTTTCCCGGTGAAGGTGAGCCCATTCTTGAGTTATAAAATTACAACGAAAAGTGGCCTTGATTTTTATATATATAGATAGATATATAGACTTACACAAATTAGAGTAGTAACCACGTACGGCGAGTGTCTTCTGCCCTTACGTTGTTGGCACCTCTACGATCAGTACTAAATGTTTCACGTCATCGTTTATACCGCGTACATCGAAGCACTAGAACTTTGCCTGCTGCAGGCGCCCCGTCCGATTGTAATTAAGATGTCTTCAAGGCTAGAAAGAATAGGCTATTAATAAACTAGTGCGCTTCACCATCAACGATTGCATCACTGCTTACCTGGCAGGATCGCAGTTAAGCACTAGTTTGTTTCATTAAAAAAAAAACTATTCATACTATGTAAAGTCTGTAGGTAGGTTCACGTGAGTTTTTACTTTCCAAGCTTTGCTCAAATTAATTAAATACACCGAAACGAAACGAAAATATATTTTAAAAACAATAACCAACTTTACTAAAAAAAAACACTAAAACTATCAAAATAATTTTAAATTCGGAAGTCGGTGTTTCTCGGTATTGTTTGTTTCTTATTTAACACCGACTTCCGAAATTAAAGTTATTTTGATCCTTTTAGTGTTTTTTTTTTAGTAAGTTCGGTTATTTTTTTTGTAAAGTTTATTATTTCCCGTTTTATAGTTGCTATACACTTATAACCAGAGTGCCTATTTCTCATAATAATTCCAATTAACCCAAACACTGCTAGGATACATTGTTTTATTATGAAGTTTCCGTTTCCCCCTTCCACCTTCCTGCTCCATCATCAGATCAGTTCGATAGTACCTGTCAAACGCTCTTTGGGACTCTAGTCCTAAACTTTTTTATACTGTCAAACAAAATTCGTCCTTGCCGTTTCTATACGATACGACCTCATAATATATCTATTTCTGTCTAACACACGATGTTTTATAACCTTTTCTCTTTTCTACTCGAATCTCGATACATTATTTCATGCTAAAAATACGATAACAGTTCCAAAACGAATCACACTTTAAAAAAAATAAATGTCAAATTCAGTCGTTGCATTTCGCGCGCGAACGCCAGCTGATTCTAGTAGCGGTTTACGGTAAAAAATAATATTTTCGGTTTTGAGTGAGTGTTTCTGTGTAAAGTGTTGATTTAGTGAATAATTAGAATATAGTTTATGTGTGTGCAACAGGATTTTAACCTGGGTAAGTTTAAAATACGTATATTTGTATTTATGTGTGGCTATCACGGCACTCGTTTGATACCTAGAATTTTGTCAGAATGCTATCGCAATTTATTATATTTTGAGACCAGTTCTGTGTTAAAAGATTTTATTATCGTATTGAATGTTTATTCGTCAATAGTTTTCAGCCAAAGAATATACAAACGCTAATAGATTTAAGGTCAGATTAGATTTTTCGTTTCAAGTGGAGTCGAAAACAAAAATGTCATTGAACTCATTATGGCCGCCAACCTAATTTAGAGATACTAATAAATATTAATATTAATATATTGTATTATTGAATAACAAGTGTGATACCTCATTGGAAAGGGAATTTATTGTAGAAAATAGTTACATTTTTTATTCATCTTTCTTTACTCAAATTTCACTGAACAAAAAATAACGAAAAATAACCAGAAATGTTAAGAGTATTTTCACATAAGTGGGAATGCCTTCAATCAATTCCATATTTTTCTGTATTAGATAAACCTATCAACATAATATTTACATATATGTTACAGCAGAAACTTAGCTTTCAGATAGTAACAATATTTTTAGTTTACGTGAAAGCATATACTTGTAGTAAATTATTAATTTGGGTGAAAAATTATTCACCGTGAGCAAATGTCACATGCTAGTCATATGCCTCTAAAATAAATATTTATTTACTATGAAGTATGTTTTTTTGTTTTATCGTATGTAGATAGAACCCATCCACCTATTAAAGTCATAAAATGTATATGTTACCGCATTACTTTTAAAACTAATATTCTTTAAAGTT
The DNA here is from genome assembly GCA_905147345.3 of Mythimna impura. Taxonomy (NCBI): domain Eukaryota; kingdom Metazoa; phylum Arthropoda; class Insecta; order Lepidoptera; family Noctuidae; genus Mythimna; species Mythimna impura. The sequence goes on along the minus strand of LR990357.1, from coordinate 9,843,718 downwards.
CAAATATCAACTATAGCCAACTATAGTCAATGTTTACAGCTCTATAAACAAAAATTGAAACCAAATAATAATAAACACTTGAGACGACTTGAAAGAGTCATTAATAAGCTTAAACAAAAACATTACTTGAGGTGACTCATGTTACGAACGAGTCGCCGAAAAAAACACTTGTTTGCGTAGGCGCTAATCGGCGCAGCGGGGCGCCGTCGTTATCAGATGACGTAGCGTCTTACGTCATCAAAAAAAATTGGCGGGAGCGTCTAAGCGGTTATAGCCAAAGTGCATCTCATGACAATTCTAATAAGCCCAACCAAGGCTAGGATACATTGATTAATTACGGAGTTCCGGTGCCTATCTCCCGGCTCCATCATCATCATCAGGTCATTTTGATGATACCACTTTCAACATAACTATTCAGTACCATTTATTTATTTTTATTGTCATAGTCGCTTAAGATAGTTAATTTCTAATTCTTCATTGTGATATCTATAAATATGAGTATGAAGTTCCGTTGGCCATTTCTGGTCTTCTTCATCAGTTCCAATTCATCAAATGTTACCTTTTTAACAGTAAATGCTTAAGTTCTCGATAAAAATACCAAAATCACTTTAATATGGTTCCTATAATATTTGAGGAGTTTTCTCGATTCCTCATGGATCCCATCGCGAGAACTGGATTTTGAAAAAAAAAATGGAATAAATCTGGAAGCATATCCTTAAAGGGGAAAAACAATTACAAATCGGTCCATAAACGACGGTGTTCTGGGTAACAAAAATAAAAAATAGAAAAATACATCCGAATTGATAACCTCTTCCTTTTTTTTTTGAAGTCGGTTAAAAATAGACTACCACCAATTTGTAATGAAGTCAAAAATAAGTCTTATTCATACATATCCGGCTTTTAACAAAAATATCAAACTCCTAAAATTAATTATGAAATTCTGCCGTGGAATGATAGAACAAAGTGAAATTAGAATGTGCCATGAACGTGACATTGGCTTTGTGTGTATTAAAAAAAAAGTTACTTGTTAAAAAAAGATTTCTATGATTAGTACAAGTGGCTGGGCAACAAAGATTTTGTCGCTGGAGCATTTTATAATGGTTTGTTTGTTTTATGAATAAGCTGATCTAATCTCCCTGAGGTTTTTGCTGGACAAAAGCGATTAAAAATTGTGTTTTTGGTAAAAGCAAGCAGGAATTTCATCCTATTTTTTTTTTCTATTTAAAATATATTTTATTATTTATCTATTGTGATCACCTACTACAGCATGGTAATTTTTACCTAATAGTTGACTGGTAGTGTCTATGTACTACACCACCCTGCGTGATCACATCAGAAATGAAGATAACCGTAGGAGAACCAAGGTTACCGACATAGCCCGAAGAATCGCTATACTTAAGTGGTAGATCACAATGCTCGCAGAACAGATAGTCGATGGGAATGAAAGGTTCTGGAGTGGCGACCATGTACCGGAAGGAAAGCCTCCCACAAGGTGGACCGATGACCTGGTGAGGGTTGCTGGATTCCGATGGATGCGAGACGCACAGAACCGGTCGCTATGGCGACACTTGGCAGAGACCTATGTCCAACCGTGGATTTCTTTTGACTGAAATGATGATGATGACTACCATTTGTATTTTGATTGTCATCATCATCATCATTTCAGCCGAAAGACGTCCACTGTTGAACATAGGCCTCCCCCAAGCGTCGCCACAACGACCGGTCCTGTGTGTCTCGCATCCATCGGAATCCAACAACCCTCACCAGGTCGTCGGTCGACCTTCTGGGAGGTCTTCTAACGCTGCGTCTTCCGGTACGCGGTCGCCACTTCAGAACCTTTCGGCCCCAACGGCCATCTGTTCTGCGTGCAATGTACCCTGCCCATTTTGATTGTAAATAAAACAAAAATGAGGACAAAAATCTTTACGACCACAGTACACACATAAAATACCTAAAAATCACATTAATCAAAACTGCAATTTTTAACTGTATTATATATATATAGACAGACAGACATAAAATTTTTACGACATGAACGTGAGCGCATATAGCTCCCGAGCTTCAGTACGCCTGACGCTTCGCGATAAATATGTCATTTTGGATAGCTCTGTAAACCAGCTATTTTAAAACCTCATTTATTATATTTCTATTCGCTTTGGGGAACTGTTTATTATGAGGATTTGATTCTCTTTGAGTACCGTAATTAGAGACACAATAGAAAGACAATGAGCGAGCGAACGCCGGCGTTCGCTTGGGGTTTAATGAAAGATAAATTGGGTAACACTCGAGACAGTATGAGAACTAACCAGAAGGTTTCCTCTTTGAGGAGTGCCTGGAAAGACGTCACGGCGTTCTCACCTTCCGCATGACGCATGTTCTCGCCGGACATGGTAAGTTCGGGAAGTTCCTGCACCTGATTCGTGCGAAAGAAACGCTCGGGTGTCATCATTGTACGGACCGCCCCGAAGATACGGTGGTTTTAGTCAGGAAAAGTCTGACACGACCTCGCGCTTCGCCCTAGAGCGGAAGAAGTCATTGGATGATGGGAAATCATTTAAAAAAACCCAGAAGGTTGAGCTTTAAAAACTTTCGGTAGGTTTACTTATTCATTTTGAGGTATGTGGAACAGACTAAAGTCCCACAAACCTAGAAAAGCGAGGATCCTCCAACCTGTGTTGCGTCTGGTCCAGGCAACTGTTCGAATTCTTTATTTGTGGTTTATAAATCTGTATTAAAATCTAGTTTTAATTAAGTAAATTGCATGTATTATTACTTTGTACGCCCTAGAGGCAAAACATAGCGCCCTCAATGTATTAAATAAGAACTTATAATGTACCTATATTTTACAATGAATAGATGAATCTTGATAGTCAATTTCGGACAATTGTATATGTTCTGACCGCGCGCAGAGATTTGATACTGCAATGCAGGAAAGTTCTTATGTGACGTCATAGAAGTCGTTACACACAACATGTTCAGATTATAATATTTTCACTATTACAAATTATAACGAGTTACAAATTCTTTCGCTTTTCGCCATTCCCAAATATAAAACTACATACACAAAAAATTACATTATTGTTCGTAGAAAATCATCAAAATATTCCTCCCGCTCTGGGTGGAGCGAGAGAGTCAGATTTTTATTTCCTAAAAACCTGTGTTTCTTCAGTTAGAGCTCATACACACGCTCATACATACACGCTATACTCTACCGTTGGCATGTTGCCAACGGTAGAGGTAACTGCAGCCGTCGATACTTCGATGGAAACCGTCCACGTTTCGGTGTCACCTATAGTGATACTAGACACACACGACGGCTGTCGCTGATCTTCATTTGTTGGAATATCGACGGCCGCCGTCGAGTGTCAACAGCTGCCGCTGCCGCGTGATGTGTCGACGGTTGCAATTATTTGTGCCGTTAGTAACATGCTGTTTGTGTGTTTGAGCTCTATCCTTTACTGTCCTGGGCAACAGTAACTCATTCGAACAATCCCATACTGCTGGTAGAATCTCCGATAACCTACGTGTACCTGTACAGTCAGGGTTTAAAAGTGCAGTTGCGCTCTACCAATGCTAAAGTGTCAAAAATTTCTTTGTAGTAGAAGTTTCATAGTCCACAACTAGTTAAATCAATACTATAGATTCTATGCTATAAATTAAATTAGGCATGGACAATTGACCCTCTTCTACAAAGACATTTTTTTTTTTTTTCGGTGGGAAAATCATCTTATGACATCCCCCGCCCTTGGGCGGGGCGGGAGATAGTGTCAGACTTTTACTGACTAAAAACCCACTCCTGTTCCTTCGTTGCCTTTCGTACCAGGGCCGAGTCTTCCTTTCAGAATCAGACCTTTGGACCCAGTAGGCTTCGACCCTGCTAGGCCCCTACAGTTGCTGACATCTCCTTGAGGTGCGGGAACTACACTTTTGACCCCTGACTGTACATATATATAAACACACTATCAATTTTACCTCTTTTTTATAATACTTAGTTTAGATCTACAATATCAAACGAACGTTTTTACACAATTAAATATATAAACCGTATAAGGGCAGTTTCAATTTTATAGCGCAGCCGTCTCAAAGAAAATCCAATTTTCCGACTGCCGTAAGATCCGTCTCTTATTTGTGGCTTGCCTTCAATGGGACAATATTACACACAATCTGGGCCCGACGATTCACTGGATCAGTTACCCATATCACTCAACACCACTGTGGATTTTTGTCTTTTTGTTGTGAGGTTTTTGTAAAAAAAGAGAAAGAAAAAATAGCTTTAACGATAAAACTTTGAAGATTACATCGGGTTTCGTGAAGGATCAGGGGAAGCGCCAGGGTAGGCGCGAAACTCAAAGAGAGAGAGTAGTATCATTGAAATTTAAAATTATTTCGGTTCATGGAGCGCTTGTTTCATAAATAATAACTTAAATATTAAAAAAAAAATTACAAACAAAAAAAACAAAACACTGTTTGGGCAATAATTGCTTTGACTTATACTATATTATTTCTTTTTTTTTTCATTTATTTTATCCTAACAATTTTATTTAATTCTATAAAAACACTTATGTAATTAAAACTATGTAATTATATAGATACAATAAAGGCTACTTCTAACTAAATATATATCTTTAAATATACAAATGTATTTAAAAATAGTAGGAAACAGAAACTTTTTTTTGAGTGTGTGATGGGCGAAAAACGCTTCTTATGAACTCTCCTCCTTTGCTAACGTTTTTTTTTTGCGTTTTGCAGGTTTGATAAAACAATACATGTAAAAAACACACGTAGCGTAGTTTAGCTTCACTTTTTAGGGTTCCGTGCCTCAAAAGGAAAAACAGAACCCTTATAGGATCACTTTGTTGTCCGTCTGTCTGTCTATCTGTTTGTTTTTCTGTCAGTCTGTCTGTCAATGCCCTTTATCTTGGGAACGCGTGGAGGTATCGAGTTGAAATTAAAACCATATACTCATGTCTGCAGTCCCTTGAAGCTGTGAAAAATCAAACTTCTAAGTTAATGAGAAAAAAAGATACGGCCGTTTATGTCGCAAAAAACGTGTATTTCGACACTCTCAAAGCAATCAAAATTCATAGGGTACTTCCCATTGACCTAGAATCCTGGAATTTGGCATGAATCAAGGTCTCATAGCATCAGTATAGGATAAAATCTGAAAAATGTAAATTTTTAGTTACGTCACAAAAAAAAACTTTTTTTACTATTCGGAAAAATCTTCGTAACTCGGTTCGGGAATTGAACTGTTTTCATAGGTAAGTTTGTACGGAACCCTCAGTGTGCGAGCCCGGCTCGCACTGGCCTGATTTTTTTTTCAACTGTCTGACATTTTGACAATTCAAAAGTGCCTGTAAATGGTCTATTTGAAATAAAAAGTTTCAGGTATCTTACCATGAAATGTTAAAATGTCAGGCGAGCAAGCGAGAAAGAAGAGAGATGGAACCAAACACTCTATATGTGGATTACCATGACGTTTAAAGTAAGATTGTTTTATTCTTATTCCAATGTGGATAAGAGATGGCGCTAGACAACCTGTATAGCTCTGTCCTTTGCCCACACTGAAATAAGAATGAAACAATCTTACTTTGAACGTCATAGTAACCCACATAGCTCTATCCCTTTAACAGTTCAGTTTAGGTCGACAAATGGGTTTTTTTTCCGGTGGGAAAATCATCTTATGACATCCCCCGGTCTTGGGCGGGGCGGGAGATAGTGTCAGACTTTTACTGACTAAAAACCCACCCCTGTTCCTTCGTTGCCTTTCGTACCAGGGCCGAGTCTTCCTTTCAGAATCAGACCCTTGGCCCCAGTAGGCTTCGACCCTGCTTGGCCCCTACAGTTGCTGACATCTCCATGAGGCGCGCGTGGAACAGCACGTGCCGTCGACGACTTGGGCTCGGTCCGGACGGTTACCGGACGGTCGGACGGCGAGCCACCCATTGTTCGCTCGACAAATGGGTTACGTTAAAAGCTCGTGGTAGGACTTCGACTTTCTGATTTCTGACGTAACCCAATTCTTAACGAAAGAAAACTTTTTTTAATCAAAAAGACGTGCATTATTTACAACAATCATAACTTTAATAAAAATTTCACGCCAAAATAGACAACAATGAAAATGATAAAATAACAAGCATATAAAATATATCGTCTATAGTTTGTGAGTTATCAATTTATTTGCTTTTCTTCTCTGTCAGCGGCACAAAGACAGAGCGATGAGACAGACAATTTGATACAAGGTACTGTTTATTTTGACTTGTGTATTGTTTTTGATATTCTATATTGAATATAAGTTATGATTATAATTGAATAAATTTAAAAAAAAAAAACTTTCCTCTCTTTGAGAGAGGGAATGAGCCGTAATCCACCACGCGGGCCCAGTGCGGATTGGTGAATGTTACATGTCTTCGAATTTTTGGTTCTAGGACATGCCGGTTTCCTCACGATGTTTTCCTTCACCGTTTTGAGAGCAGTGGTGATGAAATCATCATCATCATCATTTCAGCCGAAAGACGTCCACTGCTGGACATAGGCCTCCCCCAAGCGTCGCCACAGCGAACGGTCCTGTGCGTCTCGCATCCATCGGACTCCCGCAACCGTTACCAAGTCATCGGTCCACCTTGTAGGAGGCCTTCCAACGCTACGTCTTCCGGTACGTGGTCGCCATTCCAGAACCTTTCGGCCCCAACGGCCATCTGTTCTGCGAGCAATGTGCCCTGCCCATTGCCACTTTAGTTTGGCGATTCTTCGTGCTATGTCGGCAACCTTGGTTCTCCTGCGGATATCCTCATTCCTGATTTGATCACGCAAGGAAACTCCGAGCATAGCCCTCTCCATTGCCCTTTGGGTGACTTTAAGCCTTCTGATGAGGCCCATTGTAAGCGACCACGTTTCGGAGTCATATGTCATCACTGGCAACACGCACTGGTCATAGACTTTCGTGTTGAGACACTGTGGTATATTGGACGAGAAGATACCGCGCAGCTTCCCGAACGCTGCCCAGCCGAGTCGGATTCGACGATTGACCTCTTTCTCGAAGTTAGACCTTCCTAACTGGACCGTCTGTCCCAGGTAAACGTAGTCGTCTACAACTTCGAGTGTAGAGTCCCCGACCTTGATAGGAGTGGGTGCTACATGGCTGTTTACCATGACTTTGGTTTTGTCCATGTTCATTTTAAGTCCCACTCTTTCGGAAGCTCTACTGAGGTCACCAAGCATTGTACTGAGCTCCTCCGTAGTCTCAGCCATGACTACTATGTCGTCGGCAAACCGAAGGTGAGTGATGTACTCGCCATTGACATTAATGCCTAGCCCTCTCCATTCCAAAACCTTGAAGACATCCTCCATTGCTGCCGTGAACAGTTTCGGAGAAATAACGTCTCCCTGCCTCACGCCCCGCTGCAAGAGGATAGGTTTCGAGGTCTGGTCTTGTAGTCGGACTGACATAGTGGCGTTTTTGTACAAACACTTCAGCACTTCGATATACCGATAGTCAATTTGGCACCGTTGGAGAGACTGCAGTACAGCCCAAGTTTCAATCGAATCAAAGGCTTTCTCGTAGTCTACAAACGCTAAGCAGAGAGGCTGATTATACTCCTCAGTCTTCTGTATAACCTGCCGCAGCGTATGTATGTGGTCCACGGTGCTGAAGCCTTTTCGAAATCCGGCTTGTTCGGGAGGCTGGAAGTCGTCGAACCTGCGCGCGAGACGATTCGTGATGACTCTGGAAAACAGCTTGTAGACATGGCTCAGAAGCGAGATGGGCCTATAATTCTTAAGCAGGGCATTATCGCCCTTCTTAAAGAAGAGTACCACCACGCCTCTGCTCCACGCCTGTGGCGTTTTTCCCTCGAGTATGACGGAATCAAATAGCTTCTGAAGGGCCTTAAGGACCGGTTTTCCACCCGCCTTCAGGAGTTCAGCCGTAATTCCGTCCTCACCCGACGCCTTGTTATTTTTTAGCTGCTTCAGAGCCATCCTAATCTCGTACAGGCTGACGTCTGGGATATCTTCGGTATAGTGTCGAGTCAACCTAGCTCTTGGGTCGTTTACTAGATTTACAGCGGGTTTAGCGATAGACGTGTATAACTGTCCATAAAAAGCCTCGATCTCTCCCAGAAGCTCCGATTTGGCGGATATGACTCTGCCATCGTCGGTCTTCAGTTTCGTGAGCTGGCTTTGCCCAATAGACAGATCTCGTACAAATACTTTAGAGCCCTTATTCTGCTCAATCGCATCCTTAATCCTTGCGGTATTAAAGCGGCGAAGGTCGCATTTCAGGGACTTCGAGATTTGTCTATTGAGCTGCCGGTATATGCACGCATCGTCTGAAGACTGCAGAATCATCTCACGCCTCTTCTTCATTAGCTCGAGGGTCGGATCGGAGAGCTTCTTGTTCTTATTTGTACGGTGAGTCTTGAAAAACTTAGACCCGACCGTATGGACAGTTTCCACGAACCCATCGTTATATTCATCCACGGAGCTTCCTAGGCACTCGAAACGATTGTGGAGTTCGAGCTGAAAGCTCTCGGGATTTTGGATCTGGATCTGTGCTGGACGGAGCGTAGACCTCATCAGTCGAGACCTTTCAAGCTTAATAATGTTAATATTCAATGTGCCTCTTACGACGCGGTGATCACTTCCAGTTTTCACCGCGTTGATCACAGAGACATCATTGAATATTTGCTTTTTCGTCGACAGGATGAAGTCAATCTCATTTCTAGTTGCACCGTCAGGACTTTGCCAGGTCCACCTTCTATGCTCACGCTTTTTAAAGAAGGAATTCATCATATAGAGGCCCTCCCTCTCCATAAAGCTAGCCAGTAGGTGTCCCCGGTGATTCCGACGTCCAAATCCAAATTGCCCCACTCGCAGCTCGTCACCGTCTCGTTTGCTCAGTTTCGCGTTAAAGTCCCCCATGACCACGGTGAAGTGAGTCTTAGAACCATGCATGGCTCTTGATATATCCTCTTATATGGATTCTACTCCGTCGTCGGGATGTGTCGAGGTCGGGGCGTAGACCTGTATGACCTTCAGCGAATATCTTGATGATATTCTGAGTATAAGGTACGCCACCCTGGTCGACACACTCTCGATCTTCACCACATTGTTCACAAGGGACTTGTGGACGATAAACCCGACACCACCCTGGGACTGCTGGTCACCCTCCCGGAAATAGAGCAGGTTATCCTCCCCCTGTCTTCGGACTTCAGACAATCCCACAATACTCCATCGCAACCTGCTCAATTCCTCCTCAAGTTCGGTGATCTTCTCGTCAGTCCTCAGTGTACGCGTGTTAAAAGTTGCCAGAGTCGTTTTATAGATGGGTAGCCAGATCTCATCCGGAGATTCTTCGCACCCCTTGCCTCGTCGTGGCCTTGACCGCTACCGGAGTCAAGGGTAGACGGGCTGCCGGGCACTAGGGGCCATTTTTTCTTTCTGCTTTTCATGTTGGGGGGGGGGGGGGGTTGCCATAATCGCCACGCTTGGCAGACGGGTTGGCGATCGCAGTTTGATTGTTGAAATGCACAGAGGATGCTGCTGCCCATTCTCTGGTATGTCCCTTAGTCGCCTCTTACGACACCCTCGGGAAGAGATGGGATGGTGTTATTCTTAACGTCCGGACACCATACGGAACATGAAATAAATTACAAAAAGTAATGCGCCTGACTGGGTTTGAACCCGCGACCTATAACTCGTAAGTCGGGGCCGTTACCACTCGGTTACCACTGCTCACATTGTACTGTATCACATTTAAGTTCTTCAAAGCATTATGCAGAGGTGAACCAATGATAGCACCACCTTCGTGTAACGCTTTTAGAAACAGATACATTTACACAGCTTATTTATTTAGAGAAGACAGAACATTATTAAAACTAACTTTATTATAATCTCAAGATTCAACAATACCCATCCCAGAACTTCTACAAGCTCAATTCTTAGCTCTCATCACCGTAGTACAAACTAAAGAAGGTGCTGGTTGAATGCTTAATGGCCACATCTTGAACTTAACAAATTGAGACCAAGTCTCGGTCCCACGTACAGTCGAGGCAGAAAAACTTCGACCGCTACCTGTCTCAACAATGAGCACATAGCTACAAACTTTCAACTGTTTGCTATTGGCGAAAGAGATGAGATTCCAGCGGCTTTTAATTTTTGCTTGTTTTGACAATGTCAAGTTTTTAGTTTTTTTAGGGTTCCGTACCTCCAAAGGAAAAAAACGGAACCCTTATAGGATGACTTTGTTGTCCGTCCGTCTGTCTGTCTGTCAAGAACCTTTATCTCGGGAACGCGTGGAGGTATCGAATTGAAATTAAAACCATATACTCTAATCTGCGATCCCTTGAAGCTGTGAAAAAAATCAAAATTAACGAAAAAAAAGATACGGCCGCTTTTGTAGCAAAAAACGTATCTTTCGACACTCGCAAGGAAATCATAGGGTACTTCCCGTTGACTCAGAATCCTGAAATTCGGCATAAAGCAAGGTCTTGTAGCACAGATATAGGAATAAATCTGAAAATAGTAAATTTGTTGTTACGTCACAAAAAAAAACTTATTTTGCGATTCGGAAAAATCGTCGAGACTCCATTCGTGAATTGAACTATTTATATAGGTAAAGTTTTTACGAAACCCTCAGTTCGCGAGTCCGACTCGCTCTTGCCCAGTTTTTTTACAGATTATAGTCAATTTATTACAAGATTTTATTTAGTTTCACCTGTCCCGATGTTTGTTTGTCTGTAATCAAATCTTGCAAATTAAAATTGATCCACTTCCCGGTTACCAATTAAGCTGAAATTTTGCATGCATGTGAAAATCAGATGTCAATGCAAAATTATTGAGTGTGGAGCTGATCTGATGATGGAACCGGAAGGTGGCCATAGGAACTGAGATAACCCTATCGTGTTTGAACTTTTCGGAATGGTCTCGATGAGTATTAACTGTAAAGGTATGTTAGGTTTCATTAAAAGCCTAGTATTTGATTTTAATTTTCAAGTTTATTTTTTGTGGCAACATTCAAATTGATTTGAGTGATAGAAACCTAAGCGAACGCTCGCCCTCTCATTGTCTTTCTATTGCGTTGCGTCTCTAATGGTTTACTAATGATAAGTCTAAAATATATTATCATAATTAACATTGGCATAATGAAATTCAGCATAATGATCATTACGCATAAAATAATTAGGCATAAATGTTATGCCATAATGCTTGTTGCCATAAATACAGCTAGCATAATAATAGTGAAGCATAATTTTATAAAGCATAATGTTATAAACGCATAATGATATAAACATATAATGTTCTTTGGAATAAAACTAATAAACCCTAATAAATAACTCCAAACGGTAAGTTGACTTTATTTCACCTTATTGATTATTATTGCTCCAATGTAATGCGTAGGCGCTTTACACGGCGGTAGACTGATTATTCTATTATGTTCCATTTTTGTAGGTATCACAAACTATTTAGTGACGGTGTTTACTGTTTGCTGTTTACACCTTGTGCGTACAATTTGTTATTTATATAATAAAAAAAATGGAAAACAAGGTTCATACGTTCCAAACCACAAGAGGAGGTTTTAAAATGAATATAAACAAACCTACAACTAACATAACCTAAAGATCAATTTAAAATTATTGGCTACATACACCCAATTATGAGTTTTTATATTTATGGCTCATGATTATTAGACGAATAAATATTATGCCTTTAAAATGTATGCAACTCCAACATATGCCAAAACATATTAGACTAAATGATAGCTATATGCTAATCTTTGCATTATGCCAAAGTATTATTATGCAGCAGTATTATTATGCTAATAAAAGTTATGCGAAAGCGTTATGCCAAACTATATTATGCCTTAAAATTTTATGCCAAGAGGGGTATAGTCTCTAATTACGGTATTCGAAAGGTTAAAATATTAAAGGGGGGATGTCTCCCGCCTTGCACCAGCACTGGGTCGGGGTATAAGCAGTCGGTCAAGAGCACTCGTAGCGTTCAGACGTAAATTCTAGTGGCGACTAAAATAAGTTTACCTACTTACCAGTCTACATTATGTACTAATAATTATTAAGAAACAGTGTGATTATGAAGAAATAAACAGGTGCATTATTTTAAGGTGTGTATTATTTTTTGAATAAGTTGTCTTAACTTACCGCTATCCATTTAACCCAAGTGACTTGCATACACTACTTTATATTTCCTCGCCCCGTTGATACTCTGATAAAATACTACAGGTATATACCGAGCTATAAAAGCTTAAAAATGTTTTTCATCAAAAACTTGTTTTTCATTACAGCGCGAATGTACTACAATCAACTGTTTTTGTAGTATTTCGCAGCAAATGTATCGAGTTAGCCTTCTCGGAAAACTACACTGAGGTAGTCAAATACTACAATAAAATTCTCAGCTCTATTTAGTACAGGGAGATATCAGCAAATTGTAGGTGCCCAGCAGGGTCGAAGCCTACTGGGGCCATGGGTAGTGTGAAAACGAAACCCGGGGCCCTGGGACGAAGGCATCGAAGTAACAGGAGTGGGTTTTTAGTCAGTAAAAGTCTGACACTATCTTTCGCTCCGCCCAAGAGCGGAATTTGTCATAAGATGATTTTCCCATCCAAAAAAAGCTCTATTTAGTATACCCGAGATCGCACTTGTTTCAATTATCATGCATGACATATTGTTCTGTGGCATCACTTTAAACACAAAACTATTCCAATTGTACCCAATTTAGTCAAAGTAATTGGGACATCATAGTTCAAAGAATTTAGCTATAATAATAAAATATTTAGGTTGTCTTGGATGAAGTAATAAAGTTCAGGTTTTTTTTACTCGACTGCAAAGTTAGAAATATGTTTCGCACGCGTGTGTGCGCGGTATATTTTCTAACCCGAAGAATCGCCAAACTAAAGTGGCAGTGGGCAGGGCACATTGCTCGTAGAACGGATGGCCGATGGGGCCGAAAGGTTCTATAGTGGCGACCGCGCACCGGAAAACGCAGCGTTGGAAGGCCTCCCACAAGGTGGACCGACGACCTGGTGAGAGTCGCGGGAATACGGTGGATGCGAAACGTACAGGATCGGTCGTTGTGGCGACGCTTGGGGGAGGCCTATGTCTAACAGTGGACCTCTTTCGGCTGAAATGATTATGTTTTCTAACCTCGAAGCATTTCAACAGCTGGATGGATTTTTATCAGGTGTCTATAGATATTTTTACTAATCGTGCGATGGTTATAAGCTAGATTATAGGCACTCTAGTATGGTTACTGGCAGATGTACAGCGATATCCCACCTGTACATGTTAGACATCCCACCCATAGACTCAAAACGTTTTGGGAACATTTTCATTGTGGAATTCTCTAAAACACAGATTCTTGATCTGTGTTTCCTGATAGCTACAACCTAGAGTTCATGAATTCAAGACTGAATAGATTACTTCTAGGTAAGCGAGCTCCATCGTCGCCTTCCATCAGGTGAGATAGTGGTCAAATGTGAGGTTATCAATAATATATTTTTTTTAAATCGCCGAAATGCTGGCCGTATTATATCAACGCATTGACGTGTAAGCATAGCATAGCATAATCAGCCTTAGAATGTTCCCACTGCTGGGAATCAGGCCTCCTCTCTAGGAGAGGGAATGGGCCGTAATCCACCACGCGGGCCCAGTGCGTGTTGGTGGAGGTAACATGTCTTTCAATTTTTGGTTCTAGGCAATGGTGGTTTCCTCACGTTTTTTTTTTCTTTACCGTTTTTGTGAGCAGTGGTAATGAAATAAATTACACAAAGTGATGCACCTGGCTAGGTTTGAACCCGCGATCTACAACTCGTAAGTCGGGGTAGTTACCACTCGGCCACCACTGCTCTTCACAAAGTGGAATAGCGCATTGACGTACAGAAATAAAAAAAAATCGTCACATAATTTACAGTGACAAATCACTTAATGGCTTAAATTACGAAATCATGATTATGTGTTCTAGGTCATTTAACAGCCACATGCTCCATTTAAGAATAATTACACAATCTGTTTGTGTAAGAAGATCGTGAAGACATATTTTTTCGTGACATATTTATTCGCTGTACCAAAATGAAGTGCTCGAGGAGTTAATTCCCACAATATTTCTTACTAAAAACGAAGGATAAAAACTTATCAAATAACCTTAAATACTTTGGATAAAATAATAAATCTCAAGTGAATCTAGGTGCATTAGTGACACTATACTATTATAAAGGCGAAAGCTTGTCACTGTGTATATTTGTATGTTTGTTACTCTTTCACGCTGAAACTGCTCAAGGGATTTGAATGAAATTTGGCTCACATGTAGATCATGTCGTGGAATAACATATTTAATACGTTTATTCCGGGAATATGTTCCCTTGAGATAATTTTCTATTTTCATGTGGCCAAAGTTGCTAGCGGCATCTAGTAATATTATGAAGGCGAAAATTTCCTGTAGCTACTATCAGACATAACACAAAGTCATTAAAGGGCAAAAGAAGAACATTCGTTATCGTTTTTTAACTTAACTAAGTACAAAAATTACTTTTAAACACTAGATAAAAATGAGAAAGAAAAGAAAATTAAAATTGTTGCGAAGTTAGCAGTACCGTGTTAATAACTTTTATTTATTCCAACTAGCTTTTATGAATAAAGTAGTGTACTTATCAAATTATCTGCACAACTAAGTCAATATTTACATTATATCCAGCTATTTCATCACATTGTCTGTAACAAATACCTGTATCTGCATATGAATGAGGACGACTAGACAGCAAGAGAGAGGCTAAAACAGAAGATAACGGAAGAGAAATACGTGATGCGTAAACTCCAAATAATATTGGATAAGAGGGTAAAAATGACCATCTTCTTCGTCGTATCAATGATTCCAAAATCTATTATGAAAGCGTAGTACCACTCACTGATTAATCACGAAATCTCAAAAACTATAACACCTACAATCTTAAAATTTAGCAGGTAGGTTCCTTATAGAGTTTAGACGTCCGCTAAGAACGAGTTTTACAAAACCTTACCCCTAAGGGGGTAAAACGGGGGTTGGAAGTTTGTATGGAGAAATCTATTTTCACGCGGGTGAAACCGTAGGCAGAAGCTAGTCAAATATATTTTGATCCAAATTCAGTCACGTTGACAGCGTTTGCCTCGTAAAGGTATTTCAATGTGCAGGTGTTGATGCACAGTGAAAACAACAAGAGATAATACCAGTGCCTTATCAGAAAAAAAACCCCATCGTTGATAGAGATGTTGCCCAAGACTGTTTCAGAGAGTTGAAAGAGACGAACCTGGGAATGTAGTCATCATCATTTCAGCCGAAAGACATCCACTGCTGGACATAGGCCTCCCCCAAGTGTCGCCACAATTAACGGTCCTGTGCGTCTCGCATCCATCGGACTCCCGCAACCGTTACTAAGTCATCGGTCCACCTTGTAGGAGGCCTTCCAACGCTACGTCTTCCGGTACGTGGTCGCCATTCCAGAACCTTTCGGCCCCAACAGCCACGGAAATGTAGTAAATGATGATAATATGAGTCTCATGAATTGCACCATACAACTAAAGTAAGATACCAAACCGTAGTTTGGGACTCTGCTAAGAATTTGAGTGGATTTCTTCTTGAGGTCCACTTCGTTTTTGTATCAAACTTTATTTTTGAAAAACTTTAAACAAAGAGCAGCAATTGATTTTATATACAATTCAATAGAACGATTAGTTTCTGTATGGTTACGTTTGTGAAATGTAGTTTTATTTTGAGGTATCTTTCAGTGGAACTCCAAGAGTTAGGTTGGATTAGGAACTTTCATCTAAGGGAAGTTATTTTTTTTCTTCTACAAGCATTGCGCTCGGCAGAATTTGCCATCGGCAAAAATTACGAAACTGCATTCAAACTTTCATCCTCTGGTTAACATATTTAGGAGAGGAGTTTTGTAAGTTCTTTTTCAATACTAACCATTATCATCATTCATCGCATAAGGAGCCATTATGCAAATTGTTTTTGGACTTAGCGGACCTAAAGGTTTGCTGAGATTGTCTTCCAGCGAGTTTAGTTTAAAACATTTAAAGGGATGCAACACGACATACATTTTTACTGTTTTTCATACAGCCGCTCTTACGCGATTATGACATTATTACACATTTTTCATTACATATTTTGGAAACACAGTATCTTGTGGCTTCTATTGAAATCAATTTATAAATTTGTGTAAACTAATCCAGTAAAGACCTCTGAAATTCAGCAATTTTGCGTGAACTTTGACACTTCATAATTTACTCAAAAATTAAAAAAGTCAAAAAAGTATCACAATAGAAGCCTTGCTTTAATCAAGATTCTAAATGACGACAATTTTTTTCGAAAACTTTGGAGGGTTTAAAAAAAAACACGTATTTCCTGGAACAAGTTTTAAACCATGCTCGATGTTGACGATAGGTGAGAAAAAGCACCCTCTTAATATGCAAATTTCTAAGTCCTTCATTTAAGTTTATTTATTGTTTTTGTTCTTACATTCTTCAGATATATTATACACTTTGAATCGTCTCTTCGAGCCCTTTATTTTGATACCTCATGTGACCGTTGGGCAAGAGTCTATACAAAGTAGGTACTAGAGGATGGATGACGCTGCCGAGGTCGACCTGGAAAGAGGCTGGGATGATCTGGACACTAGGGCTGGTTTAAGATGGTTCGAGAAAAGAATACCTGGGAGAAGAAGGGGAGGCCTTTGCGCAGCGGTAGGGGAAGTATAGGCTAAATACAAAATATGATGCCACTAAAAAAGCGAGATTATTCTCAATTTTTTACCGTTACCATCTTTAAATCCATTTAATTCCTAAATAGTTATTCAAAGTAAAAACATATTTTCAAAAACCTATTCAATGACTTGACATTATGCGTCGACTTTAATTTTCCTGTACCTCACAATGTTGTGTCTGGTTGCTGTATATTGAATTTTGTTAGATACTATCAGGCCAAATACTGAGCCAGCCAAGGAATTTAACTACATAGTTTTGCCATCGACACGCTAAGAAAAAGAAGGTAATTTTATGATTTTAATTACACTGGCAGTATTAAGACCAATTAATCTGCGTAAGAATCATCAAAATCAATCTATGACTTTAGTATTTCGAGAAGCGCAAAGGAACAAACATATATATATAATTACTAGCTGAGCCGGCAAACGTTGTTCTGCCATATAAATAAAAAAAAAAAAAAATAGATGTTGGCCGATTCTCAGACCTACTCAATATGCTCACAAAATTTCATGAGAATCGGTCGAGCCGTTTCGGAGGAGTTCAAGTTCGAACACCGTGACACGAGAATTTTATATATTAGACTAGCTGAGCCGGCAAACGTTGTTCTGCCATATAAATAAAAAAAAAAAAAAAATAGATGTTGGCCGATTCTCAGACCTACTCAATATGCTCACAAAATTTCATGAGAATCGGTCGAGCCGTTTCGGAGGAGTTCAAGTTCGAACACCGTGACACGAGAATTTTATATATTAGATATAGACTGATTTATAAATATTATCCTCCTTTGCGTTGCGCAATTGTGTTAAAATATCCCATAGCATATTATAAATTAGTTACATCATTCAAGAGATGGTTTCAATTAAACAATTACCATTTGTAGATAATCTAAACATTTGAACTTTGATATTTCGTATGAAACACATGCTCCTCAAATAATAACCATCACTATTAAAACTAATGCCTCGTCAAAAACATGACGATAAGTGCTAACAAAAGGCGGCGCTTTGAGAGACTTCACAAAGATTAGTTAGATAAAAAAAACTATGCGTCATGAACGTCTTCATTATAATAAAATTAGGACACGTTGCTAAGATAAAACGTAGCCTTGATGTACCAAAAGCATTTGTAAATGTCTAATGTTGACAGATTAGATAAATCAGACAGATCCTCATCCAATGCAGCAGCTCAATTTTATTTTACAATTATGAAAAAATATCTTTTTACTTGTTGTCTTTGGTATCACACGTTTTTCCATAGTACATTAATTGACATTAACAGAATTGTCTACACCGGAACTAATAGCCATTAAACTAAAATTAATAAGTCCTTTACTGTTCAGACTCATCGTCTGTGGTATGGCAATGCATTGTATGACCAGAGTTGTCTCTGGTAATGCATTGTTGTGCGTTTTATTGTTAAAACGCAAAAACCTTGTTTAAAACACTTGTAAAGGAACTGTTCTTGTCCGACTAGCTGTTCCAATTTAGCCGTCACTTATTTTATGTTTATAATTTTATGTATCTATTTTAGAATTAAGTAATTTATTTTGGTTAGTTTATATTTACATCTCGATCTATTCCGGGTTATCTGGAAAAAATCACAAAATGACATTTTACGGCCACTAATTGCAGGTTTTTTAGATTGAGGTTTCCATTATGTAGATTATTATCTTGGTATACAATAAATTATTATACATGTATACACCACAAATTTTTAATTAGCACAAATAGTTAAAGGGCTTATTAGAAAAGGTCTTGTTGTCATTTAAGTAAAGTCTCAATAAATAATATTCTTATACAACAAAATTATGACCGTTTGTTTTAATCCCAAAATGTCACTCAATTTATGGAAATATTGTACAAGCTTATGAATCAATGAATGGCTTCTCTATAGCGGGGTGACTATAGAGTTTTTTCTATGAATGGCAATGAATAGCAGGATTATGAAAGAATGAATGGCGATTAAAAAGGAAAAATACTACGAGTAGTATTTTCTAGTAGCAATTATAATGAATGATTGATTCAATTATGAATATACCAATTATGACAAATTTTCATGGACAATTTTGGGATTTCGCATTTTTTAGTTTTGACTACACAAATATGATCAGTAACGGGTACGGCCCCATTTTCTTTGTGTACTAAATAAAAAATAAGGGTGTGTAGTAAGAACTCTTAGTAGATAAATATACAGACTAATTGTATTTTTTACAATTTGCCTATTACGCAAATATTTTATTTTCAAGCAATCTGCAAAACATGTAGTTTCTTAGGTACTTAATGTTATTTATCACTAATATTTTAACCGTCTATAGCTCAAAATATAATAAATCATTATTAACCAAAAAGCAAGTAGCTAGCTAACTTTAATACAAAAAACATTTTGAAAGTCGGAGTTTCTGGTTTTATTTCTTCGTTATTTAATACCGACTTCCGAATTATTATAAAGTTATTTTATTTAGTGTTTTTTTTTATATAGAAATCGGATGATTTTTTGTAAAAAAATATATATATTTTTTACAAAAAATATACAGTTTTTAGTTATGGTACCCTTCAGTCAAACATAAATGTATGCAAGTTCTACAGTAAGGTTCTTGTCTTCATAAAATTTGCAGAGTTCCCTCAATTTCTTAAGGATCCCATCATCAAATCTTGACCTAGGGACCATGGGACTTCCTGTGAAAAATACGTAACCCTTTCAAACAGAAAAGAATTTTCTAAATCGGTCTCAGTGTTATACGAGTAATAAGGGAAAATATTTTATTTAAATAAATAAAAAATTGAGAAAGATGATACCGATAAATTGAGAACTTCCTTTTTTTTAAACTTGGAAGTGAAAGTGGAAATTTATATTGCTATTTGGTTAAAGTACATAGGTAGGTACTTTAACCAAATAGCAATTTACATTATCAAAATATCTTAACCCTAAAAAGTCAACGCCAGAATTGTGAAACAAAACCGCGCTCGAGTCCAAAACCCATTACAGAACACATGTAAATCTGACATAAATCATAATAAATAGACAGAGTTAAGTACCATCAGTGGTCTTGAAAAAATACATTCTTGTTCCGAACAGTCGCCAAACGTGATCTCATTCTCTTAGAACATTTGATACGACGAATTTAGATTTATGAGACAAAAAATGAGATCGTTCTTTGATGTTTTGGAACTCCGCAGTGAAGGGTTATGTTCGTTTGGTTTTTTTTTTATGATAACTTGAGAGTTATAGGGATTCAATGTGGGTGATTATAGTTTGGCACTTATTTTAATTAGATGGTAGTAAATCATTTTGATAATGAGATGGGTGTTAAAATATGTGTGTTGTCTTTACGGACGGTTAAGAATTTATGACCGATAGAAATGAGTAAATTTTATGTGGTAATACGGTTTACAAGTGGGAGTTTAATGATTGTTTTGTTCTAATAATTTGTAAACGGATTTTGAAACGTGGTTCTATTTACGATTAATTAATATACAAGTAACAAAAATTAAATTTTCATTTTGGTCAACCTTTTGGTATCGTATTTTTCGTTTTATCGTATCGTCTCATATTTTTCTTCTCCTTTCTTAATTTTATTTCTGATATTTTTGTTGCATTTATTTATCTTAGGACTATGAGGTCGTGGACCTTTGGAATGTGTACGAGGATTCAAAGCCAACTCGCAGAGGCCCCTTAGACAATTTCCATGGAACACGTTCCATGGAAATTGTCTAAGGGGCCTCTCTCTCAGTTGGTATCACGATACCAACTGGCGATTATCCCTGTTCGCGCGATGCTAGTGCACCCAAAGACAACCCTCAGTTGGAAGGAAACTATTGCGACATATCATGACATATGGAATATAAAGATGGGGGTTCTGTTTTTGGGAGGCTTAAGTAGACTGGTTAGCAAGAATTTTGCTTAGACTATGGCTCCTGCCTGAACAATATTATTGATGAATGTTTTATATTGTTACTATTGTATATTTGGTACTATACCTATTTATGTATTATTATTAATGTTGTTGTACACTGACATTCTTAAATTTATTTCCTTACATTTAGTCTACTCAAAGGTTGTCTGTAAAAAATTTCCCTGTGCGACAAGACCACCTAATTATTCACTTGTTTTTATAAACATTTTTTCTGTGTTAGTTAATATGAGTATAGTATATAATTCATCATTATAATTATCTTCTTATCCTTGTCCCGTGCTACTTGAGTCGGTGCAACATGTTTTTTCTTCCATTCTGTCCTGTCACCCGTTACGATATGTTATTATTATCTTTCTTTTCTTTCATATCACTCCTATCATCCACAATTTATCCATTTCTTTGGTACATACATGTATATGTCGTGGATAGATCATAGAAATTGATTACGTCATGATATGGAAAGTTTGATGATATTTTAATCCTCGTTTGGCCTTCTTTCTTTAGACTTTTTACTATTATAGAAATCCTACATCAATGATAAGGCCAAACACGGATCGACATATCATCAAATGTTATGATCTGGCCAGTTTTAGTTGGCCATATCATGAAGTGATCAATTACTATGATCTGGCTACGATATATACACAATAAAGTATCTACATAATTAATAAATATTAAAACTACCAACATCTTCCCAGTTTCCGATAACTCAACTAAATCCTAAAGCTCAAAGCACATTAACAGACTCAAACACCCATCAAAAGAGCTAAATGCCTGAAAATCAAACACACATTCATTCCCACATCACGTAACAATTTGAGTTTCAACGGCACCTCTTGCACGCGCTCAAACTGGATCTCCCTTAAATTTGCCTCAATTCCGAAGCGGAAAATCCAATGATTTACTGGGTTAAAGCCTTATCATAATCTAGCACGTCTCTCATATTTCACGGTGAGTTAGTGCCAGTCTCACTCGCACACTATTTTCACTATTCAAATCGTTCTAGAGACCTAATAGTATTTTTGCGGCGAAGACTAGACAAAGATGCTTGTCTGTCGGGTTTTTGTTGAAAACTGTGATTCAAAAGTTACAGCACAAGATAATTTTAATGGATGTAATGTTCATAAATACATAAAATAAACAGCTTCATAATGTTACCGCTGTGGGCACTCAGATCTCTTCGCCAGAAGAGGGTATGGCGCAGGACGACTACCGGTCACTGTAAGCATGGATTTGTGGACCGCGAGCCATGGGTAGCTCGCCGTCTGGCCGTCCAAGGACGGCTTGGTTTAACTGCGGATGATTCCCTTGAGAGTGTCGAAATATGCGGTTTTTACGACATAAAAGGCCGTATGTTTTTTTCGTTAAGTCTGTTGGATTTTTTCACAGGTTTAAGGGACCGGTTTTAATTTTAACTTGATACCTCTACGCCTTTTCGAGAGGTCTTGACAGACAGACCGACAACATAGTGATCCTGTAAGGGTTCCGTTTTATCCTTTTGAGGTACGGAACCCTAAAAAGGAGTGGCAATATGCGTGTCCTGTGCTTGTCACCTCCAATGTCATCTCCGATGTTCTTCATGATGTTATCCTCCACCGTTTTGAGAGCAGTGATGATAAAATAAATTACACAGAGGAATATGCTTGGTTAGATGTGAACCCACGACGTTCAACTCGTAAGTAGTGCTCGTTAGGACTGGGCTAGTACTGCTCCTATTTCAGGTAGGTAATAATAATAATAATAACCCCATCGCCGTATCTCTACGTTGACGTCGTGGTGGGGCTTGCGTGCTCCAATATACCCTAGGTCTGTATCGGTGAAGTTTGCTTTGCCGTAATATGCCTAAGGTGAGGGGCCAGACTAAGAGAGATACAATCCGCAGTGCAGTTTTGTGGCGAACTGTTGGGCATTAGCGACCCCACGGACCCGATCTCCCGGGAGAATTCTTGTTCTTCATCTCCGGCTTGCCTTTATTGGCCGGCCGTAGTGAACACTGACGAGGAACTGAGCTCCCACCTCTCTCTTGCCTTTATTGGCTGGCTTGAGTGGAGATTCGCAAGAGCAAACGTGCTCGGGAGAAGGATGTATAATCCAGTAAGGTGCTGGTAGGGATCTTGACCGTACTTCCGGGATTGTCCTGATAGCCGTGGTATACCTCTCCACTCCTCAAGCACCTCAGAATATGTTGCCCTCTTGTTGCTACGTCACTTCGTGCTAGCGTCCGTTTTTTGGGGGCCCATTTATTGAGTGTGCAAGTCACCCCCTGCCTTTTTTCGATGGATATTCATAACGTTGTTCAGGCAGGGGCCATAGTCTTAACATAGTTCCATGTTACCAGTCCACTTAAGACTCCAAAAACCATAGCCCTATTATCTTTGTTCTCCATATGTCGCAATAGTTTTTGAACAACCGGGGGTGGTCCTTGGGTGCACTAGCATAGCGCGTACAGGGATAATCGTCGGTTGGTATCATGTTCCATTATAATTATCTAAAGGGCCTCTGCGAGTTGGCTTCGGCTCCTCGTACGCCTTCCAAAGGTCCAGGACCTCAGGGTCCTGAGATAAATATTGAAAATACATATAATAATAATAATATTCCACAACTTTCATACAACGCTATCTAGTCCCAAACTAAGCAGAGCTTGTGTTATGAGTACTAGACAACTGATAAACATATTTAATATTTCTCCAAATACATACTTATTATAGATAAATTACAACCCAGACACAGAACAAATGATCGTGCTCATCACACTAACATTGTCCTGGGTGGGAATCGAACCCACGACCTCCAGCGTAGCAGTCAGGGCCGCGGACCAACAGGCCAGCCGCGGTAGTTACAATGTAAATGGTGATGTAATGCTTTCACATAATGCAACGTGTATCAAATCAAAGTTGCTTGAATTTCTTTCTCTCTCTACGTTCACTCTAAAACTATTAAAACATACCAAGGACCTATGTAATGAAACCGATAGGGACAAATAAACTGAGAGATTATTTGACCCTGGTATGTCAAATAAACTGAAAGAACACGGATGGGTCCTAGTCAGTAAAAGTCTGTCAATATTCGTTCTTACTCCATCCAGAGCAACAGCCCCCCTAACCAAGTTACAACTGTTTCGTTTCAATTTTCCTTTGTTCTGACGTCACCTCAATGCTCAGTCACGTGGTCAGAACAAAGGAATAGGAGGCGTGGCCGACTCGAGGCGATCAACGAAAAGAGAATCGAAACGAAACGGTTGGAACTTGGCTAGGGAGGCATAAGTTATTTGAAAAAAAAAGGCGACACTGATAAATATCACAAACCAAAATTGAATTATCTGCCATAAGAAATGGCTCAGGCATAAACCGAACATCAATCACAAACAGCTTATGCATACAGCTTTTAATATTCACTACCTTCGCAAAAACATACAAATAAATAAACATCGAAACATTTAAAGTGTACACTAAGCATGAATTCTGAACACATTTAACCACCGTAGTGCGCTCATGAAATGTTTGAATATTTTATCAAAGCTTCACATCGTCGGTTGAGCTAAAATCTCTCATTAATTCTACGTTTGTTATCGAGTAAGCGCTTATATTAACTATAGAAACTCGTGGTTCGCATATTAATAAACCGTCTGCGACGATTTGTGGGTTAACATGGAGATCGACTTTGAGGAGGGTCGTTTGGGACAATATCATGGAAGTTTAAAAAGAAAAAAGTCGAAAACCTTAAAAGTTGTACGAACTTGGGGATCTTTAAGTCAAGAGTGAATAGGTTACTTCTGGGCAAGCATGCTCAACCGTCGACCACATCATTGCTTTCCATCAGGTGAGACAGTGATCAAGCGCGAGACACGATAGTAATAATAATAATAATTTATTTTTCTTATTATATAGGTATATAATATAAAGAGAACAGAGAGAAAAGAGAGCAGCGTTGGCCGAGTGGTAACGGCCCCGACTATGAGTTGTAGGTCGCGGGTTCAAACCCAGCCGCGCGCATTACTTTGTGTAATTTATTTCATCACCACTCCTCTCAAAACGGCGAAGGAAAACATCGTGAGGAAACCGTCATGTCCTAGAACCAAAAAATTCGAAGAAATGTGACATTCACCAACCCACACTGGGCCCGAGTGGTGGATTACGGCCCATTCCCTCTCCCAGAGAGGAGGCCTGAGTCCCAGCAGTGGGAACATTAAAAGGCTGATTATACTTATATATTATTTTTCTTTTTAAATTGATATAAAAAACCAGTGCTTGACTGCGAACCCACCTGATGGTAAGCTGTGATGCAATCATTGATGGTGAGGCGCACTTGTTTATTAAGAGCCTATTCACTCTATAATCTTTGAAGACACCTAAATTATAGTTGGACGGGAAGACCGCAGCAGGCAAATTGTTCTAGTCCTTCGATGTACGCGGTATAAAAGACGAATCGAAACGCTTAGTCCGGACCGTTGAATTTTCAACAACGTAAGGGTGGATGCCCGCCGTACGGGTTGTCCGATGGTAGATAGGAGATGGCGGAATCAAGTCATGTAATTCCCGCGTACTCTCCAAAATGCAACCTTTAAAATACCGAAAGGCTGGCTACCCTGCGCCTGTGCTCGAGGCTTTGTAGTTGTAATACGTGTACAAATAAGTGAACCCCTGACTCCTGAACTAGTTTAGGTGCCTGTATTTCAGGAGCCATTGACTTCTTCCATTTTTAATATACTGTATTTAAATAATTATAGACATTAATTTAACGAAATAATTTAGATAAAACATTATTTGTTTATAAAATTAATTACATATTGAATAAGAGAGAGAGTATTATACTAACGTGCGCTATTATAAGCCACTCCAATCGGGTTAAGAAATCGTGTATAAAATAGTACTACCACTAAAATATATTTAAAGAAGAATGTTCATTTCCCGTACCGTATTGCGTCACAAGTATATTAATACCAAAAATAATGTTTTATTTTTGTGTACAATGTACTGATTTTTAACCGCTTTTTTTTAACCACATTAAAAAATATCGTGAAAATGATAATAAATGATTAACAATTCCTACTTCCGAAAAAAATAACGTCATTTCAGAAATCTTTACGTTCCGAATACAGTTGCCAGTTATTTTCGTAATCTGACCAAAGAGTATGTAAAGCTAACGCTTTTAATCTTACAATGATCATAAATAAATGGTTCGTCTAATTAATTTTAGCTGCTACCTAAGTAAATAAGATTAAGTAATAAGTAGAAAATATTTAAACTGCTAAAAATAAATTCTGTTAAATTATTTTATTTTAGCTCACCGTTTTATAAAGTAAACATTGCGTATATTAGAAACTCAAAACTTGACACTGTCAATTTGAATAGGACATTTTGGTATTTTGGTGCTAAACTGACGTTTATATCGTTTGATGATTTTGTACTGTATTTGAGTAGCTCTGGTAGTTTTATTGAATAATAATTAATTCAATACGTCTATAATAATTATTGACAATGTTGAGATAGTGACTCATAGTGTTGCAAGTGGCAAGGTTTGTAAAGTGGGCGCGCGCGGCGCACGTTGGGGCGCGCAATTCGCGGGCATACATTTCCATTTGCTTTCTGCGGGCGCAAAGACATTAAATATATACTACCAATAGACAGGACATAGCGAACAAAATCGTGCTCCGATACTTATTACCTAGTGGTCATAAGTCGCTCAGTCTAGTATGACGCCCCTACACGTCAAGTCGTGTCTTGTATCCGCTCTATGCATTAAAAGAAAATCATTTTCTGAGAAAGTATGCCGAACTGCGCATTACGTTATTGCAAATCTTGTTATGATAAAATGACTGGACCTAACTTCGGTTTATTTTCGTAAATATTTTTGGTATTTACGAAGTAATTAATTAAAATTCAATAATTTTGAGAAATTGTTCTAGAACATTTGCTGGTTTTGTGATAACGCCATCTATTGCTGAAAAGCTTAACCTTACCTTTATCACACACTGAGGCTCTACCACGAGATCAAACGTGATTCATTTTACGACCTAAACCGAACTGTTAAAGGGATGGAGCTATATAGGGCGTATAGCTCCATCACTCTTTTTTGCTCGTACGACTGACATTTTAACATTATCATGGTAAGGCCCCTGGCCACCTACCGAGCGATAGTTAAATAATTATAAATTTTGACAAATTTAATTCGCGTGTTTGCTATTCAAAGCCAGATGGCGTCACTGAGACATAGGATGACAGTTTTTCTAAGACATTTGTTCTGATAGCCGCTCTATTGTATCTCTTAAATCTCTTTGTGCGGGCGTGAGGAGCAGCGCGCGGGCCGCTCGCGCACGGCGCGAAGGACACGATGATGGCTTGGAAACGGCGCGTTAACTTGAAATGCACGCACGCAGCTCGCTAGCGGCGTATTCACCAGATGTAAACACACCCAAAGAGTTATACTTATATAGAATAATAAAGAATAAACTTGTGAATATATGGAGAGGGGGATATAATGGAAGAAAAAAATGTTTTGGGCCTACCTCAAGCAACATGGGCCAAGGGCAGGAAGATGACGATGATTTGATACTAATGTACCCTAAAAGTAAATGTTTTAACTGACTAACAATTACAAATTCTTTATTTGTGTTACCTTGTTAGGTACCTATGTTCACGCGAGAAAGTGGCAGTGAAGCCGAATTGACGTCAATATTAATTATTAGTCACTAAAATAATTCGACTAGGTACATCAGTTGTTTCAAACAAATGCATTAATAACTAATGTAAATAGATTAATATAAATACTATGTAAATATGTCATAAAGTCTCTTTCTACGCTACGAGCAACGCTGTTTCATTACGACGAGACCATCGACTCCTCTCACTGTTACTGTATAAATGGTTGCCGATAGCTCTGGCCTTATCCAGCCTTAGTTATTGGTCGGTCCGTGAGGTTGCGGATCGGCAGTGATAAAATCCCGTCCTATACACCCTTCATTCTTCCCACCTTCCGTCTGTTGCCTTAGGTCTCATGGCAACAGGCTTCCCGCACTATTATTTATATACGTATATATTGTAGCTATATGGTTAGGGCTAGGTTGCAAGGTGCAGCTAAGGTTGTTGATAGGCTACAGTCAACCCCCTTATTGTACATTTCGGTAGCTGAATGTAGAACCCACAACCTGTAAGTGATGTATTGCGTTTTTTGATTCGAGAAATCGAACTAAAACACGTAGCAAGTTTGTTTAGGTCTTGATAACTTTATAAATAAATAAAAGACTAAACCATTACGATTTTTAACAGTCTTAAGATCGTGTTCTTCAGTGTAAGCCTAGGTAAGTATAGCGTAAAAATATTACCCATGCGCGATAAAAGCCTGAGCGTAAGTAACGCCACAATATAGGAGCGAAGGAATCCGGCTCCTGACTTATCGCATATATATCAATAATGCAATACACTACTCATCAATTTGGGCTAAAACGCATACCTATAGTATAGAATGCAAATTATAATAATCACTACGGTTAAAAATTGCTATGAAATATGATCAGGCGTTTTCGAACTTTTTTTAATATCTCAAAAATGTGGTTAAATATTAACAAAAAAATTTTAGATAGTGAAAATTTCAATAATAACTATACTCTTGAGAGTAAATTTGGTTTGACACAAGTTGGTACGGATCCACATACAAATTTGGGCAATCTCTTTTATTAATTTACTTACACGTAGGCTCGAAATGGGCCAATCGATTTGCCTACCGCGAACTACCCACAAACTGCGGCATGGGCTTCGGGATTGTTAGAAAAAGTTACCGCGTTATTAGAACGCAATAGGCAAATTTGATGATTCTTTGATTATTCTCAAAAAAAACAAAAATTTATGTTACTTAGGTAGGTAACTAATTTGTGCAAGACAAAAACAGGTGTAATAAACACTACGGTCGTGGAGCGTAATAAACTAACGTGCGGTATTATAAGCCACACCATTCGTCTGTCTAGACGCCGCGCGGTTGACACAGGGTTAAGAGACCGTGTATGAAATAGTGCTGTCACGAAAAATACACCAACATTATTCTGCAACCTAAATGTTTTCAGTCTCTGGAGCATTTTTATTTGGTTTTGTAAATAAATGGTGATGGCTTTTTGACGCAAGGTCAACGTGTGTACTTTGTTCTCTTGGTAAAATTTCTAATGAAGACTTAGAAATGATATGTAAGAGAAGATGAATATTTTCTATTGGAAAAAAGTTTGATAGTAAGAAGTAAAATGCGTATAGGTAAGGTTTATGGTTGTGACGGTGGTTGGCGTAGTGGTTGAGCCATTGACTGCTGTATTACGTGTCGCTGGTTTGATTTCCGTACGGAACAAATGTTTGTATATGAATAGATTTGGGCAAAATTTTAAAAAAGTTTGTAAACGTACGTATTTTCTAAAAGTACCTATCTAAAATGCTCTTGTTGTAATTTGTGTCGTAAAATATAAAAATGATGTATTTAAAAACGCCATCAAATGGCTAAGTGAAATAAATTAACATAATCCAAAAATAACTTATGAAGATGCTTACACAAAAGATTTCCGGTTCCTATGTGTTCTCTTCGCAAAAAAACATGCAAATTAAATTTACAAAAACGCCATGCGTTTACACGGAAGTTCCGTTGTGACAAAAACAACTTTTTAAAAGTACCCATGGAATCCAGGGGATAAGTTTGGTGCCAAAGCAGGCGGTTTAATGGGCAACCTAAAAAAATATAAGAAAAAAAAAATTACGTTAATTTTCTTTTAATTGAAACTAAATAACGATCAAAATCAATTATAATATTATCTTAGCTCACACATTAAAGTCAGCTTCAATTTAGAACCTCTATTAATAAAACGATAAATTTAAATAAAAAAGCATTTTTATCAAAATAAGTTAATTCTTGTATAATTATGTTAACAAAATGCTATTAAAATTCAAACAAGTCAAATATGATTACAACAATAATAAAACACGATACACATATTCCTACAAAGCTTTGACACAGCAGCGTAATGACTGAGGTTGAGGGCTTTTGACTAGAGATGCCGAAAATTACTTTTTATTACTATGAGTTTTTTATTTATTTTTTAGGTGGGAAATCATCCGATGACTTCTCGCATGTCCTTTTACTGACTAAAACCCACTCTTGTTCTTTCTTTGCCTTCATTCTAGGGCCCCAGGGTACACTTTCGCACAACCCATAGATTTTGTGTCGGACGAAACATAGTGATTTTAGTTTCTTACTAAACCTAGTTCCACAGATCTTTGTTCTATAATCTAACTTTTATCTCATAGACGTAATCCTTCAAGGAGTAAATTTACTTGTATAGAAGACCGACTTTAACATGGGAGTGTAGCGACATAGAATCTATGAGGTCAAATAGAAACTGAAAACCGTAAAATCCTGCATTGTGATATTAGAGTTTTTCGCGTGATTAGAATATAATTATACAACAGCCCGAAATCAATTATCGGGCAGTTGCTCAGATCAGACAAAACATACGTTTGGTCGGAGGATCCTGCTTATTTAAAGGAGGTTTGCGGGACTTTACAGCTTATTCAACATACCCCTAAAGGACCAATAAAAAAGCAGCGTTCAAATATTGTGTGTTCATACCAATATCTCGAAAAAATGTGTGCAACGTTTTTGCGCATATTCTTATCTTACGTAGTAAAATTTCAATTATCATCTATATGTATTATATAAAAGGAGAAACTGAATGACAGACATAACAAACGCACAGCCTAAACTACTAAGACTAGGAGCGTGAAATTTTGCACAAAGCTTCCTTTTGTGACGTAGGCGAGCACTAAGAGAGGATTTTTTAAAATTCACACCCTAAGGAGATGAAACGGGTGTCCAAAGTTTGTACGGAGAAACCTATTTTTCACGCAGGTGAAGTCAATGGCGGAAACTAGTCTATCATAAAATATATCGCATACAAACACTCGCTATCTCTCAGACCACACCCTACAGAAGGGACGAGAAAAGCAACACTTGAGAAACGAGGTATCCAAACGTCAGCCGCCATGATGTATATCTGAAATATATAGCAGTTCTTTTTGTTAAACTTTACAACTCCAAGCGAGAAATTTACGACTGACGGAGGCCCTGTGGAGGCCACTTACAAATTAGCAGAGGCTTTGGGATTTCATCGGTAACAACGGTCGTATGTGTTGAAGGATAATAGTAAAATCGGCTCTTTGCAAAAATCCTAGGGATTTGGCAAAAGCACTGAAATTTTAACAACTAATAATCATTGCTCTGTGGTTCAACTCTTTTAGATCGTTACGTTGCTTTGTGTTTCGTGCGAAAAAGATTACGTTACGTGTTTCTTCCTTAATTCTAATAAATATTTTTAAAATCGAATTTCTGCTAATTCTTCATTTTTTATTGTACACCATAACAACTTATAAGTGGATAAAGAGTTCATGTAGATTGACGAGCTTAACTCAAAGTTGAGTTTTCTTCCTGCAAACCATTGAGTGAGATCACAATAGAGGGTAGGGTCCAGTTAATGTTTGAATATCTGCACCTTTTTCAGAATCTTTGCAAATAAGTTTGTCATAGGTAAGCCGTGAATGGTTTGTTTTAAAGGATTCGCTGATTGGTTAATAGCTACATTTGAATCATATTCCGTCCAATGAAAATATAGAAAAAAAAACGAATTTATTTTTACATTAGCATATTAGTGTTTTCAAGTTTCCAATCATCTTAAACGGACTGAGATTTGGAATAATCCTGATGTTTGTGTATAAAAATCCTGTGCATATTTGCTGTAGTCCTAGAACATTTTTGTAAAGAGACGATTTTTTATAATCCTACAACACATATCCTACCTACATGTCCGTTTATCCCGCACAATGGAAATGCAAAATTTTGGTTGGGCCTCCATGCTTTTGCGAGTTATTCAGCGCTTTCCCTGTACGTATTAATCGCTTTTGTCTTTTGAAATATTCTCTATTCACTGAACTGAAAACTGCTTTCAGTATAATTCACACGGTTTGAAGATATTGTAATGCATTTGCGTGTTGGCGTCGTCGGTCTGAATATTATTAAGTGTGGGATGCGTGGAAGCACATGTGTTACAAATTGATGGATCTTGAACAATCGGAATGCTTTGAAGACGTTTTGTTTTATCGGTGAATGGTCTTTACATTTCCCTTTGTTGAAATTTATTGGTATCAAAGAAATTTATAAAGCATGTCATCTATATTTGTTTTTCTTCACCTATTGTCACCCTTGTTTACAGCTTTGTATAGGGCCTATCTCATGTCTTCTTTTATGCCATCAATATTTATTACTTTCTGTTTTTGACAGGAACCTTAATCGTCATCTTCATCCTCCTTTATCATAATCTTTTTTCTAACATCCTTGTAGGAGGTACAAGGATGGTTATTATACGATTATAAGTTTTTAGGTAGGCACCATTAGATCGAGGGGCAAAACCCATATCGCAATCTGTCAACAACATCCTACTAATATTATAAACGCGAAATTTTGGATGTTTGTTACTCTTTTGACCATGTCCGGGAATAGCAGATAGGATACTCTTTATCCTAAGAGTATCTTTCCTTGGGATTATTTTCTACTATCAGGTGCTACTCTCCAATAATTTCCTTACATTTTCACAAGTTTTCGACATTCTTAGTACGAGAACATATTTTTCTTATACTTTTCGAGTCAATGGTAATCTCCTTAAATTGTTTGAGCCCATTAGGCGGTTACGTTAACCCCTCGAGCGTCGATTGTACATATTATAGTGCTACAACTTGAATGACCTTAAAAAAGGCTTAATTGTCGTACTGTAGGTACACACGGGTGTTCGGAATTTTTTCGGCCGAAAATTTTGGTCTTTATATTTATTTATTTATTAAACACTTTATGCACAAAAGTACAGCAGTATATCTTCGTTTTATCTGGAAAAAAAAAACAAAAAAAGATTTTTTTATTCCTTTTCGGATTACTAAAAATCGTGCGTATTTAATACCCCCCCCCTGGGGTTAATTGCATCAGTGGCATTCATTAAGTCCTAAGTCCAGTGTAATAAATAGCTCTTAGGCCACTCACATAGATCTGTCGCATACCCAGGTCTATATGTGTTATTGTAAACTCGTCACAGTTTGATTTGCCACATATTGGTAAATTCCATAAATTCATTTTAAATTCTGTGACGAGTTTACAATAACCCGTCTATAAAATCCGAATCCGCCAAGTTGTGTTTGCAGCGGTCTATCTGGGTGTACAACCGTTTTAGTACTGGCATGTTGATACATGCCAATACTAAAACGGTTGTACACCCAGATAGCAGCATTTACTTAGCGTCAACTACTAATCTTTATATATATGTAATTCTTCTGTACGTGTATTTGTCACCTAATTCCTCCTAAACGGCATGACCGATTTGGATGAAACTTTGTGTTTATATTTGAGTCAGAAATCAGAAATCAGAAATCAGAAACGTTTATTTCAAATAGACCAATTACAGGCACTTTTGAATTTTCAAAATGTCGGTCAGTCAAAAAAAAATACAAGTGAAGCTAAATTGCACGTTCTAAAGCGTAGATCTCTATGGAGAAGAACGTGCAAGAAACTCCATGGACACTCTTTTAAATCATATTATGAGTTACATAAATCTTGGTTACATATTTCTTGTCGCTTCTAATATGTGAGCACAATGTCGCTAAGTAATAATAATTAAAAGAATAAAATAAAAACTAATAAAAAAAAAAAATAGAAATTGAATTAAGAAGAGTGGATTCCTGAATGGTTTGATGAACCTGGTAGGGCACTACTATTGGATTCTCATTTTTTTTCTAACAAAAAGCCTTCGGACAGGACAACATCTGCGACAATTACCTCACTCATCACATCATCATCCTCACATTATTTGAAAGTCCTATCTAAACTATCCTTTTAACTGAAACTAAATCTCCCACACTACAGACGGTTATTGATCAGTCCTGACAGCTTCAAAAGTTATTGGAGCTCGCATCATCAATAACATAGTAATTGTTCTATGTAATCTAATATTTCATATGAATGAAGTAACGCGTTTGTTATTAATCTTGTATATTAGAGATAGATTGTTTATTGGACGTATGTGAGTACCTAATTGGCTTCAGGGATTGCCTTTGTATCTAGTTTAGTACAAAAGTTTTATTTTGTACTCGGATTAATAGTAACTCGAGATAATTCCAATACATCGCCTACAACTTAATTATCCATTTTAGTGTTATATATTTTGAGTAGATTTTTTAGACGATGATTTGTAGTACAAAGGCACTAAAACGACTATGGGATGTATATATTGGAATTTGAATTTTGTCATGTTAGATCTAGAATTGGTTATACCAAAATCCGGTAATTAATTCGATATTCAAAGTTTAAAAAAATAGATATCTATTTAATTTATGTATACAAAATAGATATCTGTAAACAGTAAGTATATTTGTTTTATTTGTTAATTTTTAGGTTTTCCTTTTGAGGTAAAAGGAAAAAACGGAACCCTTATAGGATCACTTTGTTGTCCTTCCGTCTGTCTGTCTGTCAAGACCCTTTATTTCGGGAATACGTGGAGACATCAAGTTAAAATTAAAATCATATGCTCAGGTCTGCGATCTCTTGAAGCTGTAAAAAAATCAAACTTCTGAGTTAACTAAAATAAAAGTTACGGCAGTTTATGTCGCAAAAAACGTGTATTTCGACACTCTCAAGGGAATCAAAATTCATAGGGTATTTTCCGTTGACCTAGAATCCTGAAATTTGGCATGAAGTAAGGTCTCATAGCACAAGTACAGGAAAAAATCTGAAAATTGTAAATTTGTAGTTACGTCACAATAAAAAAAAATTACAATTCGGTAAAATCTTCGTAACTCATTTCTGGAATTGTACTGTTTTCATAGGTAAGTTTGTACGGAACCCTCACTGCGCGATTCCGACTCGTACTTACCCAGTTTTTCTTGATAAGAAACTCTACATTTTGTCATGGATAACTAACAGTTTTTTTAATTTAATTTTTTAAAATCAAAAGTGCCTTAGTAATTGTATGTCATGAAAATAAATTCTTTGAATTTGTATGTTTGTGTATAACACAGATGTTTTACGACATTTATGTTTGAGTTGTCGCATCTGGGGAAACTCAGGGATAAGTTTATCTCGATGGATAAAATAGTCTTGTTCAGTTCCGACGGCGGAATTGAATAGAAAATATATTCAGAAGCTGCCAACTATTTTTACACTCAGCATAAATATATTTTTACGTTAAGTATTTAAGTTCAGTATTTTACCGACTTCAAAAAAGGAGGAGGTTCTCAATTCGGTTATATTTTTTTATCATAATTTATGTTTATTACCTCAGAACTCCGTCGTTTATCGTCGATTTGATTTTTTTATATTTTCCCCTAAAAGCATATGCTTTCAGATTGGGCCCATTTTTTTCAAAATCCAGTTCTGATGATGGGATCCATGAGGAATCGAGGAAACTCTTCAAATATTCCACTGGCTACTATATAGTGATGATGAAGAAGACCAGAAATGGCCAACGGAACTTCACTCTCATATATCACAATGAAGATAGTTAAGTAACTGTGACTATAAAAATAAATAAATGTTTCTGAATAGTTCTGTTGAAAATGGTATCATCAAAGTGATCTGATGATGATGATGGAGCCGAAGGTAGGTACAGGAACTCGGTAATTAATCAATGTATTCTAGCCGTCTTTAGGCTTATTAGAATTGTCATAAGATGCACTTTGGCTATAGAGTACTATCGAACTGACCTGACGATGGAGCCAGGAGGTGGATGGGAACTTCATAATAAAATAATGTATACTAGCAGTGTTTGGGTTAATTCGAATTGTCATGAGAAATAGGTACTCTGGCTATAAGTGTATCGTAACTAAAAAATGTGAAATAAAAAACTTTTTTTGCTTATATTATTAAGTAAAGTGACAAGACAAGGTTAGTGAAAAATTGCTTATATTCTTATCTTTAGACACCGTGCACCGTAAGATCCTGAGTCGCCGACGCAGCGACGGCGCGTAGTGTTCCACGCGCGACTTAAAAAGATTTCAGCAAAGCGTAGGACCCAGTAGGGCGATGCGAAAGTATGAAAAGGATACTCGTGATTCTAGAACGCCTTTGCGTTTGGCTACTTAAGGAACATAGGTGTAGTTTTAGTTAGTTAAAGTCTGATACACCCTCTCGCTCTACCCTAGAGCGCATTAGATGATTTCCTACTTTAAAAAAGAACACATTTACGCTTCAAATTTTATGAAAATATTGTAGTTACTTTATAAATTTATATAATAATATCTTTGTTTAATGTTTCATGATTTATTATTATTATTATTTATTTATTGTACATCCAATAAAAACACTGGATAAATATTAAATGCCTAAAAAAGATTAAGTGTAGTAAGCTTTTTTGTGGTTTTAATTTTTTTTTACTTTTTCATGAGTATCTGTGATATCTATTACTTTCACTTTTAATATGAGACAAGCAAGCATGAGACTACGGATCCACTAAAGATGTGCTAAGCTGCGTAGCTGTAGGGGTGAGTCTGACCAATAGCTTTGCTCGATTTTTATAGCTTAGCTTAGCGTAGCTCGGGTGGTTTTTTTTTTGTTTTTGAACAACACGTTTCATCCAATCAGAAATTAATCTAGGCCAAGTAGCACGACACAGTTATGCTTCAAACTAATAATATATCTCGCATCTCTTATTAGTTTTAAACCCTTGGTAGTATTAGGCTATCAACAGCAAACAGCAGACACAAAGGTTATAACCCGCAACATACACCAACATTGCAAAAATAAAGCGAGATTTTCTCAAAACAGTTTCGTGAAAACAAAATGTGCCTCTCTTCCAAAGGTTTTGTGTCCCTGCTAGATAACCGACAGCTTAAGGTAGTGTGTAGACAATGGGATGCACCGTGTCGCCTCTCAAGCGTCATTGTGTTTCTTCTTCTTCTCAAAATATCACGACTGTATTCGGTACAGGTATGGGGTCACCTTTGTCACAATTTTATTAGAGAGTGACGTTTTCGCTAATAACCTGCCTTAACCTCATGATTCAGTCTGAAGTCACCTCTAAACTACTACAAAGAAAATCTAAAACTAAAGTCAATCGGTATTTTTTTAAGAGGGTCCTTTTTCCCTCGCCTATGATATCATCGTCAACATCGAGCATGGTTTAAAAGCTTGTTAGAACAGGCAACGCGAAAATAGAGATAATGCCTTAACCCCTAAGGGGATGAAACGGGGGTCCAAAGTTTGTATGGAAAAACCTACTTTCACGCGGGTGAAGCCACTGACAGAAACTAGTGTTAGAATAATCAAGTAGGTGAATTCCTTACCAAAAAGACTAAGATTCATTAACGCTCAGGCGGTAGCCGGCGTCCGCAAGCCATTGTCTTACTATTGTGTCTCTAATTACGCACGTCAAAAGGTTAAAACTCCGTTAGCATTCGGTAATTCCATGATTTACTCGAATATTTTACAAAACTTATCCCAAGAAATACATGTTTTTTCTAAATCCTTAAAAGTTTTAGAAAAAAATTGTCGTCATTCAGAATATTGATCAAATTTGCAAGGCTTTTATTGTTATACTTTTTTGACTTTTCATTTTTGAGTAAATTATGAAGTACAAAATAGCAGATTTTCAAAGGTCTTACTGGATTATTTTTACACAAATTTATAAATTGATTTCAATAGAAGCCTAGATAATATCCACAAGGTATTGTGTTACCAAAATATGTAATGAAAAATGTGTAATAACGTCATAATCGCGTAAGAGCGGTTGTATGAAAATCAGTGAAAATGTATGTCGAGTTGGATGCCCTTAAAGTTCATTGCAATCTGATATCTTCGAACAGACGGTGACTTCACCCACATGAATGTTAAAAATTAATTAGAAACCATTAGAAGTTCGGTTTACTCAAATAATAAGGTTATATTATCATCATCATCATTATTTCGTCCGTACGACGTCTACTGTTGGACATAAACCTCCCCCAAGTGTCGCCATAACGACCGGTCCGGTGCGTTTTGCATCCATTGGACTGCTACGACCCTCACCAGATCATCGGTCTACCTTGTGGGAAGCCTTCCAACGCTGGTTCTTCCTGTACGTGGTCGTCACTCCAAAATCTTTCGACCCCATCGACTTTCTATTCTGCGAGCAATGTACCCTGCCCACTGCCATTTAAGTATGGCGATTCTTCGGGCAATGTCGGTAACCTTGGTTCTCCTGCGGATATCCTCCTTGTTATATGTTTATGTATTGTTAGTTTATATTAAGCCAAATTTTTTTTTTAAAGTTCTAGGATATGCAGGTTTTCTTACAAAAATATCGTGAGGAAACCGGCATGTCCTAGAACTATAAAGTCGTAGATATGTGGCATCCACCAATCTGCATTGGGCGCGCGTGGCGGGTTACAGCCCATTCCCTCTCCTAGAGAGGAGGTCTGATTCCCAGCAGTGGGAACTAAAAAATGCTGACTAAGCTTATTATTATAGACCAAAATTTGCCCTTCTAACAAGGTAAGCCTGCAGCTACACTTCTAAAAAGGGCCATACATACACACCCTACCAACACCAATAACGATACAAAGTTTGAAAGCGCGCTAAAAGATACAGAAAGATGAATGGGCCACAGTGCCTCGATGTTCGGTTAGGTAATATCCGCCACGTCATAACTTCACAGCTGCTGCGGATCTGCTTCCTTTGAAACATGGAATTAGGAAGCGAGGCGGATAAATCATTTTTGTTTGTTATAGGAAAATGTCGTGAGGAAAGTTTTGAGTAAGAATGTATGACTGTAAGAGTAGGGAAAAGCCCGAGAATCGATGTTGAACATCAGGTGGAGCAAGAAAGAGTATCAGATTTTAACTGAGTATAACTCATCCGTGTTCCTTTAATTGTCTTTTGCGTTCCTGGGCCAGGGTAACTCTATTAAGGGGATGCAACTCGACATACATTTTCACTGTTTTTCATACAACCGCTCTTATGCGATTTTGACGTTTGTGACTACACATTTTTCATTACATATTTTGGAAACACAGTATCTTGTGGTATTATCTAGGCTTCTATTGAAATCAATTTATAAATTTGTGTATAACTAATCCAGTAAACCTCTGAAAATCAGCTATTTTGTACCTTATAATTTACTCAAAAATTAATAAAGTCAAAAATATATAACAATAGAAGCCTTGCATATTTAATCAAGATTCTGAATGACGACAATTTTTTTCAAAAAATTTTAAGGGTTTAAAAAAACACGTATTTCCTGGAACAAGTTTTGTAAAATATTCGAGTAAATCACGGAATTACCGAATGCTAAAGATTTTTCAGGCGTTATATCTCCTTTTTCGCTTTGTTTTTTCGTAAAACATCGCGTTGGATTGCGTTAGGTGAAGTAACAAGCTTTTAAACCATGCTCGATGTTGACGATAGGCGATTGAAAAAGGACCCTCTTAAGCAATCCCGCAATCCCGCCCTGCGTTCAAAAATAACCAGAGTAGCTTCGAGTTGCAACCCAGAGTCCCCAGAGTCGTTCTTTTATAACTCGAGTACCCTAGAGTTAACCCAACTAACTCTAACTCCGAGCAGGATAGGTAAGCGGTAGGAATGACAGTTGTTTGGCATTGACAGTTGAACTCTACGTTCGCGTTCAAAAATGCGAGCTTAGAGTATCTACCAGATGACATCATTAGAGTTAACTCTAATCTCATTTTTGAACGCAGGGCTGGCAAATATGAGCTCTAGTAGGCCCCGTCAATTTTGCTGACAGCTGTTTGAGGCGCGTGTCGAACACAACGAGACGTCGACACGGGCTTAGTCCCTATCGTACAGCAAGCTAAAATGAATAAAAATAATTTATAATTTCATAACTACTACAGAGGTGTATAAAATAATGCCTATACGCAAAAATAAAGTGTAAAACCACATTTCCTTCTTCCTTGTCGATATCACTCTTGACAGAGTGGTCGTGGTCATCACTTCAGGTGTTGGTGGCAAGCTTCACAACACGCCTCCACTCCTCTCTGATGGCCGCCTTCCTCGTGCATTCGTGCAGTGATGATGAGCCATTTACTGCCGCTTTAATCTGGTCAGTCCACCTCATAGGCGACCTTCCTCGTGGCCTGGTACCCTCAACCCTTCCCTGAACTACAAGTCGCTCAATAGCCACTTCCCCTCTGCGGCATACGTGACCAAAAAAGGTGAGAATACGAGACTGTACCAAAGATGATAAACGCTGCTTGATGCCGAGTTCCCGAAGTATAGACTCGTTGGTACGGAATTCAGTCCACGATACTCCGAGCATTCTCCTCCAGCACCACATCTCTAGGGCGTCTATCTTCTTTTTCTCTATTTCCCGTAAGGTCCACGTTTCTGCGGCGTACAAGAATATGGGGAATACAAGTGCCCGAACTAGCCGGATTTTTGTGGCTCTATATATATGTTGCGATTCCTCCATATTTTCCTCAACTTGTCCATCGCAGACCTGGAAATTGCCATACGCCTCTTCACTTCATCGATACATCCACCGTTGTTCGTAATTAAGGCCCCCAGATAAATGTATGATTGCAATCACAATTAGCAATTTGTGTAATTTCTGGAGAATTGTTATTCATGCGGTCGACAATCATCACTTTCGTTTTATTCCGGTTTATCTTAAGTCCGAACTCAAGGCTAACCCGTTCCATCTTGGCGAGAAGTTGTTCCATGTGTTGGGTACTGGTGGCGAACAAAGTGGTATCGTCAGCATATCGCAGGTTAGAGATCTTCAAGCCACCAATCGAAATGCCATCTGTCCAGTCCTCAAGTACAATCCTCATTATGAGCTCTGTGTACACATTGAACAGTAGTGGAGAAATAATACATCCCTGACGGACTCCGGCGCTGGGGTGGAAGTGATTGGATTGAATGTCATCTGCGCGAACTGCGGCTGTGCCATCCTCATACAGTCTTCGCAGGAGGTGTACCAGGTGTTTTGGAACACCCATCGCCGTCAGCGTTTCCCAGAGTTTGGGCCATTTAACGGAATCGAACGCCTTAGAGAAGTCCACAAAGCATATGTAGGTAGGCTTGTTGAATTCTCTGGCTTTCTCTATAATTTGTCGAACCGTCAAAATTTGCTCCCGAGTTCCCTTCCCCTTAACAAAACCAGCCTGTTCAGGAGCAATTTCTTTGCTCAAGTAGGTCCTTAGACGCTCGTTCAGTACGTGCAGTAAAATC
This sequence comes from Mythimna impura, assembly GCA_905147345.3. NCBI lineage: Eukaryota > Metazoa > Arthropoda > Insecta > Lepidoptera > Noctuidae > Mythimna > Mythimna impura. Next base: position 9,802,828 of record LR990357.1, on the reverse strand, counting down.
TTGCTTGCGTGAGAGATAAGAGCAATAAGTCGGTAATTACTGCACGTCTTGGTGGAACCCTTCTTGTGCAAGGGGACAAAAATAGTGTGAGCCCATTCTTTCGGCCATTGCCCCGTGAGCCATATCTTATTGCATAGGGTGTGGAAGATTTGGACACCATGTTCGCCCGATGCCTTGATTGTCTCGATCGGTATTGCGTCCGCCCCTGTGGCTTTGCCGTTCTTCAGATGCTTAATAGCGGCTCGTATTTCATCTTTCAGAATATCAGGCTCAAGATCTTCGTTTCCGGGTTCCGTAGAGGCATAACACTCTGATTTCGGGTCTTGAAAGAGAGACTGGCAATATTGTTTCCAAGTTTCAGCTATTGCTTCTATGTTTGTCACCGTTTCCCCAGTAGAGTTTTCGATGGCCCAGGTCTTGCAACTCAGGGTTTTTGTGATGGCGCGAATTTTTTGGTGTAGGTCCCTAGATTCATGCTTATTTGCATGGACTTCCACTTCTGCACAAATGTCCCGAAGTTGGTCGTTCTGGTCCCGCCTACAAGCTTCCTGAATTCTAGCGGACATTTCATTGAGGGATCTTATATCAGCTCCAGATGCTTTCATGTTTCGCCTTTCCTTCACAAGACTTAACGTTGCATCGCTCATCCAATGTTGCCGTTTCCGTTTCCGTGCGTTTACACTAGACTCTTTGATCGAGCTCACCATAACGTTTTTAGCCCGATCCCACAACTGATCTGGAGTCTCTGTGCTGGAGTCTAGGTTCGTCCACGGTATCATCGCTTGCTCCAGTGCACTTAAAAACTTAGCATTGTCAGTTACTTCAATCTTTCGTCGTGTCTCGAGTTTCCTAACTGCTCTTAACTTTAATTGCACTTTCGATATCAGCAATTGATGATCTGACCCGCAGTCTGCTCCCGGTAGAGTATGAGCATTCTTGATGGAAGTTTTCCATCGCGATCTAATCAGGATATAATCAATTTGATTGCGATGTTTGCCGTCTGGCGATACCCAAGTATATAGTCTGCGCTGGTGATGTTCAAAGAATGTATTGGATATTACCAAGCCGTTATCAGCTGCGAACTGAATGAGCCGCTCCCCTCGCTCGTTGCGTTGCCCCAAGCCAAATTTACCCGCACAATGACTTAGCTGATGTGCATCAGCTCCCACTTTAGCGTTCAGATCACCTAAGATGATCAAAACTTCTCTATTGGCGATCTTTTCGATGGTACTCTCCAGTTCTGTGTAAAAGCTCTCTATATCATCATCACATGCAGCACTAGTCGGTGCATAAACCTGAATGAGATTAAAATTCACAGGTGTCGCTTTAAACTTTATTCTCATTATCCTGTCGCTAACAGGTTCATACTCCATTACACTATTCCTTAGATTTTTTGGAATAAGGAAGGCAACTACATTTCTGCTATTATGGTCATTTCCAGAGAAGTATATGGCATGAGTCTCTGTGAGAAAATGACCGTTGTTCTTCCAGTGAGTTTCACTAATGCCGCAGATATTAATGCCACACCTCGTTAACTCCTTCTCTAGGATCTTTAGTTTGCCTGGTTGAAGTAAACCGCGAACATTCCATGTCCCTATCTTTTGGATATGTCGCATTTTCATGGAGTCTCCAGTAGCATGTTTTCCATACGTTGCCTGGTCTCCTACAACCGTATCAGCCGTATCCGTATCCGTATCCGTAAAACCACATTTAGTTCCAACCAAAACACGTAAATAAGTTACACTCCATCACTCACTAGTCGCATAGTAATTCGTCACATTCAGTTGACATTTATATCTGACACGTAGTGACACAAAACCATATTCAGTGTTTCTATGCCATTCACAATCACAATCACCGCAAAATACGGCCTGTTTTTTGGTTAGAAAAATATGTAAATGTTGACATTTATTGCGTTAGTGTTGAAATAGATGGGCTTACTGCGGCTATTGTAATAAAGCTTTTAGTAACCTTAATAGCTTTTATAGAACTAATTTGATGTTTTGATGGTAGTGGATGGAACTGGTAATTTTGTGGATCATTAATTTGTCAACGTCAGATTAAGGTCGGTTTGGTCGCTCTGGTCGTCGGGCTATAGTAGGTACGAGCTTGCGGACGGTCAGCAATGGGTAACTCACCGTTCAATAAGCACCAGGCCCAGATTAACAACGCGACGGATCTTACTCGCGCTTCAATGAGATGTTAGCATGTTTGGGGGTCTGCTAGGACGGAAGCCTGCTGTGGAATTTATTGAAAGAGTTACCGCAGCCCTAAAACGCAAAGGTAAAGGAACACAAGTGGGTTTTAGCCTGTCAAAAGTTGACACTCTCTCTTGCTCCACCAAGAGCAAGAGAAGTTATTTAACTATTTTTCACCTCAAAAACGAGGTGAAGGTTGGTTTGATCGTAGATCCCTACAAATCTCAAAATAACCGTTCTAGATTAATCATCAAGCGACTTAGACTAAAATACTAAGAAATTCCAATAAACTTACCATTCTAACCAGCAAAAGTTGGTAAACGAAAAATCGACATCTCAAACGAAGAACCGTGCTCACTAACTTTCGTCACTCTGTATCCGGTAACATCCCTTCCCCAAAGTGAGGTGCGCTCCTAGAATCCGTTCGGAATCAAACTGCGGTGAAACTGTTTCGGGGCGGCGCGAGTTCCTAGCTAATGTATTTAGACAGCTTTAGCTATGTCGCAGGTGGTGACAAGCGGCGTAAATATAGAGGTGCGCACAAGTTTGTTTGTAGTGATAAAATTAGTGTATAGATGCACTAAGTTTGGGGTGGAAAGTTGTCCCCTCACTAGTGGGAGTGCATTGGAAGATGGGTTGAATGTTTGCAATCCTTTTGCAAGCTGTTGGAATATGTATCGGTTATACTTAGCCAAATATAATACTATCAGGCTGATGGACCTACCTCTCCGTTACCATAAAACTTTTTAGGTGGAAAAAATAATCGACCTTATAAACTGCTGGGACTCAGGCCTCCTCTCTAGAAGTGCAAATAATATAATAATAATAATATAATATTCACACAACTATCACACAACGCCGTCTAGTCTCAAGCTAAGCAGAGCTTGTGTTATGAGTACTAGACAACTGATAAATATAGGTACTTAAATATTTCTAAATACTAATATTATAGATAAATTACACCCAGACACAGAACAACTGATTGTGCTCATCACACGAACATTTGTCCTGGGTGGGAATTGAACCCACGACCTCCGGCATAGCAGTCAGGGCCACTAACCACTAGACCAACAGGCCAGTCAAAATGGGCCGTAATCCACCATGCGGGCCCAGTACGGGTCGGTAAATGTCACGTGTCTTCGAGCTTTTGATTCTAGGACGTGCCGGTTTTCTCACGATGATTTCCTTCACCGTTTTGAGAGCTGTAGTGATGAAATAAATTACACAAATTAATGTGCCTGGCTGGGTTTGAACTCGCGACTCGTAAGTCGGGACCGTTACCGCTGGTCCAGAACTGCTCTCTTTGAGGTGGGCAGTCATTTAATAACTTCTCCCATTATGGATGAAGCGAAAGGTAGTGTCAAACTTTTACTAAGACCCACCTATGTACCTTCAGTTGCCTTTTGCGTTCGAAAATCATCATCACCATCATCAATTCAGCCGAAAGACGTGCACTGTTGGACTTAGGCCTCCCCAAGTGTCGCCATAACGACAGGTTTTGTGCGTCTCGCATCCATCGGATTACCACGACCCTTACTAGTTAATTGGTCCACTTCGTGGCCTTCTAACGCTACGTCTTCCGGAATGCAGTCGCTACTCCAGAACCTTTCAACCATGTGTTTGAACCTTTGAACCATCGACCATGTGTTCTGCGAATAATATGCCCTGACCACTGCCACTTAAGCTTGGCGATTCTTCGGGCTATGTTGGTAACTTTGGTTCAAATTTCACGCTAACTATATTGAAAAAACTACCAGCGCTGTGACAGGTCACTGTCGGACTGTATCAGTCAATATAGAGATGCGCGATGTCGCAATGCTGGAATTTATTGTAAAATATGAAGTTTTTCTTCGAATACTATCTTACTCAAAAATTAGTTATTCAAAATCTAAAACCACCAATTTTTACATAGGTTTGATTTCATTGTTGTTATTAGATAATTTTATGGAAATAATAATGTTTTGACAAGTAAAATAGTTTTTTTTTTTTTAATTTTGATGAAATTTTTTATCCAGTATTTTTTTGTTAAATTGTGTTTTGAAAATAATAATTTTTCAGAAACAGTCAACGCTAACATATTGAATTTTTTTTTTAGAAACTACCTTTGAGGACTTTTTGTTTTTGCTAATGAAATCCTAAATTTATATTATTGTTTTGTATCCCTAGTTATTGGAGCGTTGTTATCCTAAAATAATGGGCAAATTAATAACTTTCCTATGAAAACAATTTTCCTAATACTTATGAATATGTTATTTCTATTTCAATATATTCTACCTACGTGATTAAAATAGAATGAATTTTCGTAAAAGTTATCAAAATATTGTTCTATAAACTATTAACGAAATTTAAAAAACAAAACTAAGTTACACACAATTTTATTGTATACAAGTTATCTACATTTAGTTCGTAAATTTTACGTGATGCGCGCACAACTAAAAACTTCGAAAGATTTATTATATGTACCTATACATCACTCCTCACACAATCCATCCATCTTTTTTTTGGCGTCCCTCTCCATCCATCCACATGTATAATTATTCATTACTGTATAATGATGTAATATGCGCTTCATCCGTCCTCTTCACATGACCTTACCAAGATAAACGATTCCTTTCAACTCCTGAGGTTAACCAAATACGTAGGAGATATTACAGTACACAAGTCTGTGTGCAAACATTGTTTGTTCCTTTACTCTCGTAGTCTCGTAGGACGGCGGACAGACACGACTGGGGATACTGCAAGTGCAGGCCCAACGTCTGAACGTTTTCTGAGGTACGGAGTACTACACTACCGATTTCCAAACTTCGGGCGGCTACTGATAAATTCCTATTGAAAAATTCAATATAACTTTACCTGACTCGGGACACCGTCCGGACCGAGCCCAAGTCGTCAATGGCGCGTACTGTTTCACGCGCGCCTCAGGGAGATGTCAGCAATTGTAGGGGCCATCAGGGTCGAAGCCTACAGGGGCCAAGGGTCTGATTCTGAAAGGAAGACTCGGCCCTGGTACTAAAGGCAACGAAGGAACAGGAGTGGGTTTTTAGTCAGTAAAAGTCTGACACTATCTCACGCTCCGCCCAAGAGCGGGGGATGTCATAAGATGATTTTCCCACCGAAAAAAAAAAAAAAAAAACCTGACTCGGGAATCGGACAGGACCTCATGCTTAGCAGACGCGCTTTGCGAAAAAAATGCAAGTGAAAAAAAAAAGTTCAACACTGCATTTTTACAACGCAAAAAGTCGCAACGCATTTTCAAATACATAAAATGCTCTCTCTTTAAACGACGCAACACTATTCACTATCTTCACGTTAATCACAAATTAATTAATATGTTGCTAACAAACTCGTGTCAAGCTGAAGTCGTATGCGCGGAACAGAAATCGGTACACATCAGCGTCAGTTGAGAACTAATTCGAGCGACACGGGTGTACTGTTTAGAGAACAGCCTAACTTAGCACGTTGTGTGCTAGATTGATTGCATGAGGTGAATGGATGCGACGTAATAAGGGTGTTCTAAAATAACATTCACCAGGTGGCAGCACTGAGGCGTCAAGTCCAGGTACCTGTCAAAACGTTTATGTTAATGATATTAGTTAGACATCAACGTCAACGTCAAACGTTAGACGTCAACGTTATTTAAACGTTTTGAAACGAAAAGATCTATTGGCTAAGTGGCGCCAACTAGAATGTGTTATAAAAAAAAATCTGCTCTTTAAAATTAATCTCGGGATTTAAGGCATATCCACTTTATTCCTTCGCTGTATGAAATCAGTATAAGTACTTAAATAACTCTACCTAATTCCGAACTCTGGTGATAAGTGTAATAATTTAAAATTGAATACCTTTTAATACATTTTCATTTGAATGCAATAGATACATTTGTTTTACATTCGTTTTATTACTTGTAAAAACTTATCATATTCCGACAGACAGCTTTCCCATTTTTGTGAAATTGTTATAAAAGTTCAAATAGGTTCAAGGATAAATTGTGGTCCAAAGTTGAACTTTACTCTGACACAAGATCATACGGAAAACTTTTAGAAAGAAAAATGGCTTCTACAGTTTGTGAGTTTGGCCTTCAGTTCAACGTGATTTAGTTACGTGATAGTTTTCTTAATATGTTTTTGATATGGCTTTTACTTGCCTAAAGAGCCTTTAGGATTTATCTTAATTTTCCAAATGACAACCAGATCAAAAATAAAAAAGACTTCGTTGATCTAATAATTGCAAGTGTTACAAAATAAGCATCAGGTTAATTTGTTTTATTATTAATAGGCTCACGCTTAACCACAATCACACCTGATGGTAAGCGATGATGTGGTAAACGAGGAAGCACGTATGTTCGGAAGTAACCTATTCACTCTTGACTTAAATAATTCTAAGTTGTAGCTACCAGGAAACACAAGCTGCGGCAGGGAATTCAATCCCTTAGCTATACCCTCGATAGAACAAGATGGATGGATTGTGTGAGAAGTGATATGAAAGAAAGGGGAGTTAGTAATAGAATGACGAGTGACAGGGCAGAATGGAAGAAAAAAACGTGTTGCGCCGACCCCAAATAACACGGGACAAGGGCAGGAAGATGATGATGACGCAGAAAAATATATACATTTAAATTCTATATCAGTATTATTACTTTATATAGGGTGACTGGCAATTAGTGTACGATACTTAAACACGTGATTGTGCTCATGATAACAAACAATTTTTATTATGGGAGCAAAGCCGAAATCGCGAAAAAAATATCAGCTGCTCAGTACATTAGGCAAACATAAATGTACTGAACAGCGATTTCAGGTTTGTTCCCATAGTAAAAGTTGTTGGTTATCATGAGTACAATCACGTGTTTAAGTATCCTACACTAATTACCAGTCACCCTATATAAGAAAATCAACAGCGTTTTCAGTCTTTCTCGTCAAAAGAATCCACCGGACTTTTTATCAAAACTTCTAAATCACCTGTCTTCAAAATTCACCGTACAAAATACTGGTATTCATTTTCATAGGAGAATGAATACTTTTTATTGGTATTTTGTACGGTGAATGGCTCTATAGGCATATCGATGGATAGCGAACATTTTCTACGTCAGTTTCATTAAAAATCTCGCTCTATTCTCCTCACAAAAGCGTTCTGACTCCCATCATTATTTTAATCTCCTAGCGGAACAATGTGTCTGGCGTTGGCATAGAAGTTAAACAAAACGAAATCTAACCTAACCTGAAGTTACTATTAGAACTATAGTAGTATAATAGTATCTAGTCCTGTTTTATATGGTATGGTATACATTAATATATGCATATATATACTTATATATTTATTTATTTAATTCACTTGTAAAAAAAAACTGATTTTCATCCGTACCTACACTCTAAGGTTCTGTTGAAAACCAGCGTCAGGCAACTGCTACGTAGTTGTCTGGCATTATGCTGAACTGGACCTATTTGGCGTAGCCGTGAGACATATTGTTATTGTTAATTTTATTTTTCCTTATTTTTTTTTATGGTTTAATTTTAGTTTGTAAATCAATTATTTGTTGAATAATGAATCATGGTGTGCCAAATAAACATATTTTCTTTCTTTCTTTTCTTTCTTTCTTTCTTTTAGGGACAGCAAGACAATGATATTTTATAATAACGCACTGGTCATAGTTATAATTTGTATTAATTAAGAAGCAATTTATCATTGTTATTATAATATGCCTTTAGGGTTCTGGTGCAACTTCCTCGACTCTGTAATGCCTCGGGCATGTCTGCGGACGTGGTTCTGGATGACTTTCATGCAATAAAAGGGGGTTGTGGCAACAGAATCCTAAAGATAATTACCGAAAGCCCATTTTATTGTTATTTTTGTGTGAATTGCTAATTAATTATGACTGTGTTTTTTTGGAATGATTTATTTTTCCTATGAACTATTTGACCAAGTAATTAACGAATTTATGCATTTGAATATTGTACTAACGTAGTTTTAAGTTTCAATCACTAACATTCACTTTATTTATTTTATTATAATTATTCTATTGATATAAAAAAAAAAAAAAAAAAACTAAATTAATTTTTCGAAAATTTTATCACTTTTGAAGAAAGCAAGACCGGTTGTATTAGCAACACTTAGTTAGGCATATATTTTGTCCAGTAGTGAACATCTTTCAGCTGAAGCGATGATCATGATGACAAAGAACCTCTCCGAGTATAAAGATGTCTTTGCCTTGGGTTTACTTTTTTTTTTGATGGGAAATCATCTAATGACATCTCACGCCTTTTCGTGTCAGACTTTACTGACTAAAATCCACTCCTGTTCTTTCTTTGCCTTCGTTCCAGGGCCCCGGGGTTCTCTTTCGTACAACCCATGGCCCCAGTAGGCTTCGACCCTGCTGGGAAGCTATTCTTAGGTGTACTTAAATGTTGAATGCAGTAAAGATTCAGTCTTAACTCTTTATCAGTAGTTTAATACATTATTTTATCTATTTTCTTGGGAGGTGGTACATTGTTTGTAATGTCTTAATACTGCAAAAACTCTAATCGATTAAATGAACCACGTTTCAAAATTTATGTAATTAAGACAATTACATTACGATTGATACAAAAGAACGAGGGATCAGGAAGGAGGATATCCGCAGGAGAACCAAGGTTACCGACATAGCACGAAGAATCGCCAAACTAAAGTGGCAATGGGCAGGGCACATTGCTCGCAGAACAGATGGCCGTTGGGGCCGAAAGGTTCTGGAATGGCGACCACGTACCGGAAGACGTAGCGTTGGAAGGCCTCCTACAAGGTGGACCGATGACTTGGTAACGGTTGCGGGAGTCCGATGGATGCGAGACGCACAGGACCGTTCATTGTGGTGACACTTGGGGGAGGCCTATGTCCAGCAGTGGACGTCTTTCGGCTGAAATGATGATGATGATGATGATACAAAAGATTAACGCGGCTCTAGAATGCAAAAGGCAACTTAAGACGAAAAAATGCGCTGTCTCTTCTCTCTTAAAAGAAAAAGGGTATAAATATTTAAAAAAAACCGGTCAAGTGCGAGTCCGACTCGCGCTCGAAGAGTTCCGTACTGACCGTAGCGAAAAAAAAAAACGGAAAAAAATATCGCGTTTATTGTATGGGAGCCCGTTCTGTTTTTACTTTTAGTATTTGTTATTATAGCGACAATAGAAATACATCATCTGTGAAAATTTCAACTGTCTAGCTATAACGGTTCATGAGACACAGCTTTGCAACCGACGGACAGACGGATATACAGATGGACGGACAGCGGAGTAATAGGGTCCCGTTTTACCCTTTGGGTGCGGAACCCTAAAAAACCCTAAAAAAGAAGGGCGAGAGAGATTTTTTTGTTGGTTTTCAGGACATACGTTTGTATATATTTTATCTTTGTTTCAGGGTCTCATTGAAGAAATTACCTTATACACTGATGCTGATGACGATACTTTAATATATGCTTGCGATAAGGTATGTATTCTGAAATACGTATAATTATTATTTTAAATTACATTTTTTTTTTGTACCCATTTTAATATATTTTTTAACATTCCAGGCTAGAAGTATTACAGATATAGTTAGTATATATTTAAATACATTCCGATTCTTGTCGCTTTCTGCTGCTGTTCTTTATAAAATTCGATGTTCTAACTTTTGGTATCTTTTTAACGCAAATTCATTGTCAATAGTAGCTAAAGCTACAATAAACGCTAATCACAATGTGACGTGTTTTGTAAAATTTACAATATAATATTTTGTTTTTTTTTAATTTATGTTAGAATCATATATTATTTTAATAAAGACAAAAATATTTTTTGTGCCTATAAATTCATACGTTTATTTTTATGCTTTTTATATTTACATTTATTATTTATAAATTTTAACTCGTACCAACAGCGTTAAAAAGACTACATTTTTTCCAAATTTACTTTTACTTTCGTTTCGGCGATTAATAAAAATTTGGGTAAATTCGTTTTGGCTTTAAAAATCTTGTATTTAGTGAAATGATTGGCTAGCTTTAAGTGTACATACACTAGCGTAATGTATTTATTATTTATAAAACAATATTATAACTGTATTTGTACCAATTAACCAAACAAAAAAAAATGTATTAGATTCTTCCCAAGGTTTAAATAATATTTTTTTCAACACACTTGCTCAGAAAGTGACTATTATTGCATTTAGGTATATAATGGCACTTGTTACCAAACTGTGACCTTTTGATTACCAATATGCACTAGTGCGATAATGCAGTTAAAACCTTTTTGTTCAACCCCTTTGTTTGCAAAACAAATTTAATTTATATTACTGTCTTACTTATTTCATGCAATTTTGTCCATTTTAATTTCTAGAATAAACGATTTATTTAATAAAAAACAAGTAATAAATAAATCGTAAATTCAAATAAAATTTGTTTTTTCTTTGTGGTCTATAGCCGCCATTTTAAGATTCGCGCGGTTTTTGGAGTGACTTTTTCGAGTGAAGTTCAGTGGCTATATTAATTGAATTAAATATTACAAAATCATTAGAAAGTATTACATCCATATTCTAATGTCAATCCGAAAGACATTATCATAAAAACTTTTAACGCAAGAAAACATAAACACAAGACTAGGTAATATGATCAAAATAGCCTTACTAGGGGTAAATAAAAAAAATGATGCGCGTGCATAAGAAAACAGATTTTTACCGCCATGTTATAAATTTTTTTACTAGTTTTACTGTTGTTTTCTTCACAAGTGTATTGAAAAACTTCGTATGATACACGTGATTTAATGATTACCGTTCTTAGCTCTCTCGCCACGGCTCGGGTCTAAATACCGCCTCGACGGTAATCACTAACTTTACACACTTGTATCATAATGTACTATAAAATAAACCTAAGGCAGAACACCTACTATTATTCAACATAACTATAAACCAACATTTGACTAACACCTGGTTTTTGAATTGAGAATTTGAAAATCTCAAAGTTTACTTTAGATATTTTTTTAAATTTTAAATTCTCTATTCGGAAAACGGGTACAAAAGATTTTTGCACTTCCTAAAATTAAGTCACGTTCGGATAATGGCTCTCTGAGGGTTACATTAGATTTTTTTTTAAATATAATACATTACTAATAAAGTAATAAGTAAACTCTACCTATTTAGAGTGGTATCAATTTTTTAACACCAATAATTTGTTTGTAGATGGACGACACTGACTCAGTAAGTGCATTGCTTGTTTGAATGGGTCTTAATGTAGTAATTTAGAGTACAAATTTAATAATATTTTTTGAATAACTTAACAAAAGCATGGATTTCTATAACATTTTAAATTTTGTAAAGCAAAACCAAACGTAAAAATCCTGTGCTTTAATATTAGATTAGATAATTGTTAGCTAGAGATATGCCCAGAACACTTTGATATACAAATAGGGGCTTGAAGTAGTGTATATGTAGATAGCTTTGGCAAAATTATGACTTTATTGAAGTATGCCGTAAGTTAGGAGACTTGTGGTACTATTCAGTACCTTAGATATCTAATTTATGATGTTAAAAGAACTTATTTCTTAAAGGAAACCAATGTTCACTACGTATCAATGATGTTTATTTTTAAATTGAACAATTTCTTTGTAAAAAAAAAAAAATAGAATAAAGGAGAATATAACTTTGGCCATACGTAGCTGGCATAATTTTTTTTTCTTTACGCCTATGGTGACCCAGGCTATATCTTATAGGACTGTATGAGAAAACAATAACAAAAAGAAAATTATGTCTACCAACCGTAACCGAACGAAGTTAGAGACCGTTTAGCAGATTGGTATTGTTTTTTATCATGCGTTATTTTTCTTAAATAATAATACTCCGTGTCTTATAATTTAAGTTTCCCATTGTATAATATACTCTACATGGTTTCTCTAATGAATTGTTCTGCGTCCCTTGCTTCCGCATATATTGCGGGGCGTGGTAGGGGGGCGTCTAGTGTTGCAAAGAACTCGAGTCCTCAAGTTGTCATAATATAATATAAGAAAAATAGGTATTGCCTAACAAAAAAGTACTAGCAATGCTTCTATAGGTATCTTTGTTCGGTTATGATTTAAAGTCTTGATTCTTTTTACTATTGATTTCTCGTATTGTCCTCAAACTTATAAACTAGCTTTCATTTCTGGCGAAAAGAAAAAAGTTAATCATGCCAGTATTTTATATTGTCTTTTTGATTCCGTCCTTGGTTCTTTTAAAACTCAAGGAAAATACTAATCCTGTGAAAATGTCTAACACCTCAAACTTCTAACCCAAATGATTTGGCTTTTTGTTCTTATCCTGTTAATTAATCTTTGCGCTTATTGCAGTGTTAAACTGTTGTAAAGAAACAAATAACCAATAACATACGTCACCCTATTTTTCTATAAGAATTAATATTTTGTATTGCTATATTCAACAGCTACGCGGCGATTTGTTGCCTACTACGACACCAGGTAAATTAATTTTATTCTTTCGTTATTTTTACTTTCTAGATGAGCCAGCTCCTGCCAAAGCTGGTTCCTTTATTATTGTGAATATGGGGACTGTGTGGAATATTTTTTCTTTCAAGTAATCTAGCAGTTTAAGTACTTTGTCCCGAACAAAGTTTTTACACTTAACCTTTTATGGTTTCATTGTTCACCGAGTTGATAAGTTCCTTAGTCAGAGATGTTATGCCTGCACTGACTGGATCAGTCCACTAAAATCTGTGCGGTTCTTTTCTCAAAAGACCACTTCCTCAGATACTTCTAGTAATCTGCATGGTCCTCATATGGCACGATTGGCGCAGTGGATGTCACCAGTGAGCTACAAAATAAGCTTGATTGCTGTTGATTTGCCTGATGTTAAATAGGTGTTAGAGACACATGCCCTGCCAGAAAGTTCCATATTTAGTCTGTGGGCTTAATAAACACAATTCGTAAAGAAAAAGATATACTAAGACCTAGCCTACCAAATATACAATTATAAAATCCTGTATGAGTTAGTATGGTTCCTGTGCTGGGTAAACACCTTTCTTTTTTTACTTTTCACGGTCTTCTCAACTTTGCTCTTTGGGGGGCGGTTACTGCATTGGCATTTCTTAGGGCTTGGAATTCCCCGAATCATAATTTTGGACCTTAACGGTCCTTGCCATTGATAAATCTGTACTGAGTTAAATAATATTATAAAATTGCCGTAAATTGTTTCAGAACCGATACTGGCTGAAAAGGGAGATAGAGGGGAAAAGGGAGACATGGGCAAAATGGGGGAGAGAGGGGAAAAAGGGAACACTGGAGAGAGAGGGGAAAAGGGGGACACGGGACACATAGGGGAGAGAGGGGATAAAGGGAACACCGGAGAGAGAGGGGAAAAGGGGGACACGGGACCCATAGGGGAGATAGGGAAAAAGGGCAACATGGGAGAGAGAGGAGAAAAGGGGGATATGGGTCACAAAGGGGAAAGAGGGGAAAAGGGTAATACGGGAGAAAGAGGAGAAAAGGGGGATAAAGGAGACATCGGAAAGACAGGAGAAAAGGGTAACATAGGAGGGACAGGTGAAAAAGGGAACACGGGAGACATGGGAAAGGAAGGGGAAAAAGGTAACATGGGAGAGAAAGGGGACAAGGGATCCACGGGGGAAAACGGGGAAAAGGGCAACACGGGTGAGAGGGGATACATAGGGGAAAGAGGGGATACAGGGTCTCCGGGAGAAAAAGGGGAAAAAGGTATGAAGGGTGAATTAGGCCTGAACGGCACTATGGGAATAAAAGGCGATAAGGGAGACAAAGGAAATCTTGGCTTGAAAGTGAGTAGCTTGGTTTTTAATCTTCACTAACTTCTGTAATGTATATTAAAATTTGTGTACGGGTCAACCACCATACAGTACGTTTACCTAGGTCATCATTATTATGCCACCCGCTCAGTACCTATATATCCATCATTATATTATTGCACTTACACCGCAAAGTTCAGTACGTGACTCATAAACCCATATCGTTCACCATTCGTCCTAGTTTATATTAATCTTAATCCTATATTTGTGGAAATAGACCATACAGTGAATTTATTAATCTTAAACTGACTTTCATCTCTTATTTCATCCTTTATCTCTCTCTTTTTTAAATTTAGTTGCATCTTTAAGCGCACGTAGGAAATATTTGGATTTTATATTTTTGTTTAAATTACTCAATGGTCTGGTAGATTCTGCTAAAATATTAGAAAAAGTGAAAATTAGCATCCCTCGTAGTGGTAGCCGCTTAATTAACCGAAGAACATTCGTCCTGCCTCACAGTCGAACTAATATAGGCAACTCTTCTCCCATAAGCCGCATGCTCTCTTTTGTCAATTCTATTCGTGGTGATGTAGATGCCTTTGCTGTTTCTGTAGCCTCAATACAAATTAAACTCAAAAACTTAATGTTATGATATTTTAAGTTTTGTTTATAATTTTAAATATTTTTTTGCCCTCAAATGATCAATTTGTAGGATTTTATTAACCCCTCGGGTGCCCGGGAGTATTATTATTACGTAATTGCGCGTTTTTACGTAAATCACCAAAAAAATAAATAAAAAAATAAGTAAAAAAAACTTTTTCTGGATTTTTATAGAAAAAACAAAGATATAGAAACCAAAATTTTCGTATAAAAAAAAATCGTACAAACGTGTGTACAAAACGACAATTAAGCATTTTTCAAGGTCATTCAAGTTGTACAGACGTATGTACAATCGGCCTTCGAGGAGTGGCTTATTTTACGTCTGCATGTTAGATTCACATCTAGTAGGTGTCAATCAGATATATTATATTGTAATTTATTTTTTGATTGTACATCGTGATTGTACATCAGTTTTGTGAATTACAATAAAATAAACTCTTTCTGTCCCAACCCCAAACAATTTGTAATTTTAATCCTTAAAAAATTCCAGGGCGATCTGGGACCGGTAGGACCAATTGGTCCAATAGGCAACCAAGGAGAAGAAGGAGTAAGATTTTTTATAATTTTTTCTTAGAAATTAAGCATACGCTATCCTTCATTTTTGACCATTTTTCTTCGAACACCACAAAACCCGTTAGCTTGAATACCATATGCTTGCAAATTTTTAGTGACACAAGTACATTAAAGACTTATCAATCACATTGTCTTTTAGCTACCAAAAATTAATTTTAATAAATGTTATTAAATATATATTACGAAGTCATTTAGACTTCGTAATTACGAGTATATATATTTTTAGTTTATAGTCAACTTGTTCTAGACCTGTCGATGTTCAGAAGAAGTTGTATCAAGCGTGTTGCTATCGATGACCCAAATGAAAGGACTTCCCGGTGAAAGAGGGCCACCTGGATACGAAGGCCCACGAGGCGAAACAGGTTTACCCGTAAGTATTTTAAACACATAAAAAAGGCCATCATGAAATATATAATAAAACAAAATAAATACTTGAAATTATTAACGCGGGTATTTTCAAACCTAGGGTAAAACTGGACTTATAGGTCCCAGAGGACCAGAAGGTATAGAAGGAAAGAAAGGAGAAAGAGGAGAAGATGGAATACCGGGCAAAGATGGAAAAGCTGGGCCTAAAGGAGAACCGGGAAATGATGGTGAACCTGGACCACCTGGTGAAAGGGGTCTGATGGGACCACAAGGACCACCGGGTGAAATACGTTTGGTGATTATTTATTGTTCAATGTGTTTTTTTTTTAAATTTCATTACCATACTATACGCCATATATACCATAGTCTACGCTTATACGATAGGACCTATAAAATAATATGACGTGAATCATTATTTAAAAAAAGTCATTCAACGAATTTTATTTTAATATTAGCATCAGACAAAAATCTCAGAAGTAACTTTGACAGGAAACAGACGAGGAGATTAAAAAGAGAATCGTGAGAGGTGAAAAAGGTACGAAACTTTTAACATTATCTTTTGTGTTTAGGATCAATAACCCGTATGCTAATAACTTAATATTGTAAACGCTCGTTGGTACTGTTTTTTTTAGTCTTTTTGTATATTGTAACTGTAGTAAACATTTCTCTATTGTAAATAAAATAAAAAATAAATAATTAGTCTCTGTGATATCTTGTTTTGGCTTAGTGCCGAGAGAAAACCTTATCGTAGGTACCTTGAAATTTGAAAATTAATAAACTAAAATTTAAAAAAAATATCAACACTGATGTTTGCTCTAATAATGTGAATTTTTCATTTAGAATTTGTGTTTTTAGAATGTGTAAAATAAAAATTGCTGCTAAAATGACTATAGCTCGTGTTCAAACTGATCTATAACAATGGTTGTTCTTTGTACAGGTGAAAGGGGAGACAAAGGCGCGCCAGGTCTTGCCGGATTACCAGCAACCCTAACTTCAGTCTTAGATGAAAAAAGTAAGTTCTCATTTAGCCAAGTAATCATACTAATAAGGCCACTAAGGCCAAACAGATAGTGTTGAAAATTGGCATACAGGAAGACCATCGGGGCTATTGCGTAACTCTGTTGACAGTTCAAGTGATGATCACTTCTTAACAATGTGCATCATTGAACTGTCAAACAGCTAGTTTCGTATTGCCTATCTTCAGTGACCAACTGCAGTGACGTCATTAGCCACTGGTGCCTTTGATAGCCACCGTAACACGTTTTGACAGATGTTATTGTATCGATACTTTTAAAATTGCGATTGTGTAAGCTTTTGAAGCTGTATAATAGTCGTTAAAATTTTAGAGTGGTCACAATAGGCACCGTAAATTTTTATAATTCACCACATTTCCACCGTAGTTTGTTAGTCACTTGTGTGATACGTAATACCAATTTTATGAAATTGTCAGTTGACAACTAAGTTTAGTGTGCAACGAATGCTAGTTGTCAACTGTTATTGAAAAAGTTAGCCAATAGCCCCCCAGGTCTAAGAATAGGAAATATGATGCATTTTGTCCTCTGAATATGTTCCTTTGGAATACTTTTTGACTTCTATGCTGGTAAAACCATTAATAGAAGTTAGTAGTTAGTTGAAATAGTTTTTAGTAGACTTTTTATACATGGTGCTAAGTGTTCAAAACAAGCTGCAGTCCCATTACAACACTGGCCTGTTGGTCTAGTGGTTAGTGGCCCTGTCTGCTATGCCGGAGGTCAGGGGTTCGATTTCCACCCAAGACAAATGTTTTTGTGATGAGCACGATCATTTGTTCTGTGTCTGGGTGTAATTTATCTATAATCTGTATGTATTTAGAAATATATAAGTATGTTTATCAGTGTCTAGTACTTATAACGCAAGTTCTGTTTAGCTTGAGACTAGAGGGTGTTGTGTGATAGTTGTGGAATATTATTATTTTTTATGCATTTGTACATTGAAGGACCCTAAGGTCCTGGACCTTTGGAAGGCGTATGAGGGGCCGAAGCCAACTCGCAGAGGCCCTTTAGATAATTTTAATTGAACGTGATACCAACCGACGATTATCCCTGTACGCGCTATGCTAGTGCACCCAAGGACAACCCCCGGCTGGCGAAAAACTATTGCAACATTATTTTTATTCTTATCATCATTCAGGATCGGTGTAGTATTTTTTTATCTGTATTGTTAATCGTAATCGCAGTAAGCAACTGGAAAACATTTTAATCACAGCAAAGAAGTATTCTCATGCTATTGTAAAAATGTCAATCAGTTTTCAATTTTTCGAATAGAACTTTTCGTCTATCGTCAATTTATTGTTTATTTAGACCTTTCCATTCAAGTTTGAAACATTATATAACTTGAATAAATTTCAATATCAAACAAAGCATTCTGGTCACGAAAATGTAATAACATAAGTAGATTGAATCCCTAAACATTTTTTGCTACTATCCGCTTTATTGGCTTTGATCCTGACTCAACGATGTTGTATTATTGTGTGGTATTGGGTATGTTTATTTTTCTATCCTTCTTTATCAGAATAAGAATGAAAAGGACAGAAAAGGTGTATATCTCATTCGAATTTTCGTATCCGTTTGTGCCTATACAGTGCGTCTGGTATTGTCATTTTTCGGTTCAACAAAACGCATCAGGTAATCCTTATCTAATCATTTTATTTCTTTTGTTTGAGAGAAAACTTACCTGATATTTACACTCACAAAAAAAATTGTTCATTCAATACATTTATTTCAAAACTGACTCCTACCTCACCGCTTTTAGCAGACTATAATAGTACATTGTTACCCTAGGGGTGAAAGTAACTTATTTAGCCCCGAGTAGGAGTTTGCCGTCCGAGCGTAGCGAGGTCGCCAATAGTTCGAGGGACTAAATAAATCTTTAACCCGAGGTAACCACTGTGCTTTTCATTACGAATACTATACAAGGATAGTAAAAATAAAAACCTGAGTCGTTATCAAAGTTCGTCGTATGATTTTAGGTATTTTTTATTTTTTATTTAAGCGGTAAAGAGTTTTTCCACTACTGCATTAGTCTCTTCTCAAATCAGGCGTTAAATCCTTATCTGAATCTGATGAACTTATCGTGTTAATACACATAAGAAATAAAACTCTACAAAAACAAATAAAGATCGGATTGCCGCTTTCCCGCCTATTATGTTTTTTTTTTTCATTTCTGTGGTCGGCCGGCTATTCAGTCATTATTTTTCATTTTATCATTGAAAAAATAGTAATTATTTTTCCCCAATGTATGTTATTTTAAAGAAGTAGTTATTGAATTATAATAAACTAATTAATTAATACTTATCTTTATGTTATTTCAATTGTACATCGTGCTGTATTTGAGTGGCTGTATAGAAAGTTGGGACATGGTTCAATAGAAATGTGAACATAAAACTGCTTTTTTTAGTAATTTGACTGTCAGTTGAAGGCGATTCTCCCTAGGGTTGAAAAGTATTACTTCCAACCCGTTTTTCATGCAACTTTCGACCTACTTTCCGAGTATGATTAATGAAAAGTATAATTTGCACTAATGCGGAAAAATTATCTGGCTCTCCAAGCCTATTCAATTTATTATAGATAGTTTTATTAGTTTAACCAACTACGTAGCAAACTAAAGAGGGTCCTTTTTCACTCGCCTGTCGTCAACATCGAGCATGGTTTAAAAGCTTGTTACTTCATCTAACGCAATCCAAAATGTGTTTGACAAAAAAGCATCGCGAAAAAAGAGAGATAACGCCTGATAACTCTGTTAGCATTCGATAATTCCGTGATGTACTAGAATATTTTACAAAACCTTTTTCAGGAAATACGTGCTTTTTTAAACTCTTAAAAGTATTTGAAAAAAATTGTCGTCATTTAGAATTTTGATTAAATTTGCAAGGCTTTATTGTTATACTTTTTCGACTTTTTTTTTTATTTGTGAAGTTCATTCAAAATTGCAGAATTTCAGAGGTTACTGGATTAGTTTTAAACAAATTTATAAATTGATTTCAATAGAACCCTAGATAGTATAATCCACAAGATACTGTGTTTCCAAAATATCTAAAGAAAAATGTATAATAACGTCATAATCGCATAAGAGCGGTTGTATGAAAAACAATGAAAATGTATGTCGAGTTGCATCCCCTTAAATATTAACTATAAATACTTTTATACTAAAACCTAACTATGTACATAATACAAAAACACAAAATACACTCAGACGTCGAAGTACTCCTCCACATCGCTGTCATCCGGATATGTGCCCAGAGGGCATTTTTTTTTAAGGTGGGAAATCATCCAATGACTTCTCGCGCTCTGGGTGGAGCGGGAGGGCGTGTCAGACTTTTACTGACTAAAACCTCACCTGTGTCCTTTTTTTTTTTTATTCTTGTTAGGTTCGCGCTTGACCGCTATCTCACCTGATGGAAAGCGACGATGCGGTCGACGATAGAGCGCGCTTACCTAGAAGTAACCTATTCACTCTTGACTTAAAGATTCCCGGGTTGTAGCCATCAGGAAAAACAGATTCCGGCAAGGAATTCCACTCCTTAGCTGTCCTTCAATTACCCTTTGCATTCTAGGACTACGGGTTTCCTTTTCAGAAATTCCCCGCGGTCCTAGCTAGCGGGCATCGGCCCTGCTGGGCCCCATACGGTTTGCTGACATCTCTTTGAGGAGCACTTGGATCAAAGAAAGAAAATGAATTTATTTTGTCACAACGCATCACTACGCGCTGTTGACGACTGGGCTCGGTCCGGTTAATTACCAAACGGCTGGACGGCGGGCTACCCATTGCTCGACGTCCGCAAGCCCGCGTCTACCTTGGTTGGTAGTCGGGGTCGAAATTACGGCGGCTGGGGCGTGAGCACCTTCGTTAACATTTCTGCTTCGCAGAAGGAGGCGACCGCCTGCCATTCCTACTCGCTCCGGACCATATCCCGAACCAGGGCCCTACGTGAAAGGTCGCTGCCGCAGATTGGCTCCACGAGGACACGGCGGTGCTCCGCCTAAGCGGGGCACACCTCCACAGTATGCTCCACCGTGTCCTCAGGGCGGTCATCACAATGGTGACACCCGGGCGTTTCTTCCGCTTGAATCCGATGCAGAAACCTCCCGAACTTGCCATGTCCAGTGAGGACCTGCGTCATGCGGAAGGTGAGGACGCCGTATTGTCGCTCTAGCCACTTCTCAAAGAGGGGACTTACCACCATAATTATAGCGTGCCCAGCACTGGATTGCGATAGTCGCTGTCGCCATTCCGCCATGAGATCTCGCCGGAACTCTGTTCGCCATGCCGCAACTTGTCGCGGTAGCGGAGTTTCGCCCCGGCGTTGCATCTCCATGCGCAAATCGTGCATGCGTGCAAGGACTGTTGCCTCCAGATCCGCAAGATAAGAATCCGCGGACTTTGTCTCGCAATAATTTATTACTAATTTAGTTAGTATGTACGACTATGTTGAAAAACATCTTTTAATACATGTAGATATTTGTCAATCTAGTCTCTCAGCTCCTCGACCTCGCCGTCGGGTCGGGCGTATATTCCACCTTAGCTGCAATGACAAAGTTTTCCCACTTGTTTTAAAATATACTATATTCCCAATTAATTGAATGAGAGTCTTCTTGTCGAAAACCCAAACGTATCAAATCAACAATATTCTTAACTCCTAATCTGATGTGTGAATATATACGAGTATGTACATATTCCTTATATTTTAATATTCCAGATGCAGCTGTAGTGGAAAAACTGAGAGGCTTCAAAGGAGAAAGGGGAGAAAGAGGTGAAAAGGTATTTCATTAATCCCTTTTTAAAATCAAGGAAACGTGTGGATTTCCTGATTTTATTGCATATTATTTTACAGTTAATTTATGTGTAGCCTCTTCAAAATTGCAGCCAACTTTTTGATAATTTGATTCAGTACCAAATACAAAGCTCAGACTCCCTACTCGCTCATGTATAACCTCCATTCGATTAAATCTTTGGGAGAGAATATTTTTTAAACGTTTTGAAATTGTCCATGATGGATTACACAGAACTCTCATCCAGCCATTTATTGTAGGGTGACAAAGGCGATTTAGGACCTATTGGTTTACAAGGACCGAGTGGAAGAGACGGCAGGGATGGTACTCCTGGAAACAAAGGGGAAGTCGGGCCTGAGGGAAAGATTGGGAAAAAGGGAGACCGCGGAGAACCAGGTCCGGTTGGAGAAGTACCAGAATCAAAAATCGCATTACTGAAGGTTTGAGGTTTTTAATATAAAATTAATTAAAATTTATAATAATTTAAAAATACTATGGGTAACTTCCGATAGAAACTGTTATAGCGACGCCTGGCTCAAATGATGTTAAATACACTGTTATACCTATACAAATATGCATGAGTATTGTTAATTATTTTAGGGTGCTAAAGGAGACAGAGGTCAAACAGGACCGAAAGGTGAATCTGGACCAATTGGTGGCCGCGGAGAAACCGGAAAACAGGGCCCAGTTGGTCCCAAAGGATCAAGCGGAGATCGTGGTCCTGAAGGCCCTATGGTAAGATCTATCATAATTAGCAATGGTTAATTAAAATCAAAACATATCTGAAAAGGAAGTATGATACTCGTAGATTCAATTAGATTTTAATCTTTTTTTATTAGGTTTCGTTTTTTTACATTTTATTATTATAGGGACCCATGGGACCACCTGGATATAATGGCACGAATGGAGAAAAGGGTGAGAAGGGAAGTACTCCGAAGATTGATTTGTATAAGGTAAATGTTCATATATTTTTTTTCATATTATATGAGAAATAAAACTAAGACTACGACATTATACAAACCATTCTTTTATAACAGCTAAAGGGTGATAAAGGAGACAGGGGTCTTACGGGTGACCCTGGTAAGCCAGGAAAAATTGGACCACAAGGACCGCCAGGGACTTGTGTAGAAGCATCCACCGGAGCTCCTATATTAGGTCCACCTGGTCCACCAGGAAAGCCTGGTGCTCCAGGAAAGAATGGCAAATCTATAACTGGACCGAAAGGGGACATGGGTCCACCCGGACCACCTGGGCCTCCAGGACGAACAGGCGTTTCTATAGTTGGACCAAAAGGAGAACCGGGAGTAACAATAATACAGGAAACTGTCCTGCATGTGCCACGTGGAGCTGGTAAGATGATCATACTATTTTAGTAAGTACTCAGTATACTTTGCTTCATGAACACCCAAGTTTTGAGATGAAAATGAAAACCTTATTATTATTATGAGCCTGTTGTGTCCCACTACATGGCAAAGGCCTCCCTTTTAGTCTTCCACTTATGTCTGTCCCTACCTATATCCGGTCAATCCTTTAGGTATGAGTCCAACTCGTCTTGCCATCTCCTTCTAGATTTACCACGTCACCGATTAGTGTTATTCGGGATACAGTCAGTCACCTTACCCATTTTTTTGTGACATGCATCCAAATCGCGCGGATCGAATTAACGAGTAAAATTGTCGAATGTGGTTTTAATTTCTGTAATACAAACGCATCATTTCACTCGTGTAATTTGTGACGTATCGATGATTTCATTTTAGCGTGTTGGGCCTATATTCCACTGGAAAACCAGTGGTGAAACAACAAAATGTGTTTACTTATATGGAGGGTACCTTAAAGTGCTATTCGAACCTCGGCTGCAGGCTGTGAATGCAGGCTGCGAATGCAGGTAGCACACGCATGACACACAGCCGTTGCCTGAATCTGCAGCCGGGAGTAATTCCGAGGCTGGCTGCACGTGCTGCCAGTCGCAAATCTACGATTCAATCCAATATGAGCGCTATCAGCTCCGAGTAGCGATTATTTCGGACTAGTCTAAACAGGTTGGAGTGACGTAACTATGTCCGCATCGACTTGCGGCCGCAGTACTTCTGGTCTGCGATCGGTTGCGGCTGCAGGTCGCGGCAGCACTGGCAGCCGAAGCTCGGCAGCACGTGCGGCCGCAGTCTCGTTCGGAATGGTTTTCACAAAAATCCATACTACTACATAGAAAACTAGTCGTGCAGCTGTAGCCGGCTTCGTGCAGCTGCCGCATGTACTGTCTGCATCCGCACCCTGCAGCCGAGGTTCGAATAGCACCTTTACCTGGTATCCACTTGGTTGTGCAAAGCTGAATTAAAAAAATAGGTATATTTTGTCAGCGAGACAAATAGCCGTGCCATTACTTGCCATCAGGATGTCAGACTAAGAAAGACTAAGATCATTATGAATTAGAGGCCCTCCATTTACTTTTAAATAGTTAGTTAATAGCAGATTTTTGTGTTATTCATATAGTCTGTGGTGTTGGTCTGTTGATTTCCCTCCTCCTCTTTGCGTCGTATTCCTCAGCGCTGAGGGTCGTGACCTCCCTGCTTCATCACTTTTGCTGGTACAATATATCTGTTGGTTAAAGTGTGAGGAAAAGTTTTGTCACTACTTTGGTGTACAATAAAGTTTATTCTATTCAGTCGTCGTTTATTACTTAAAGTTTTAAAGTAATCTTTTTGGGAAAAGCGTTTAACAAGAGGTTTAAAAAAATTGTAAAAAGCTATTGCCAACTTGATTTGTATTAGTTTGTTTGAATGTTTTCCAGAGGATCTACTTGACGATGACGACTGGTACACACTGAACACTGTTGTTTATAGAACGAAACGTGGACTACTGAAGGTAATGTCTTTTAGATAGTTTTAAAATTGTGAAAATAATTTGCAAAGTTTAATATTTTCTTAGAGTTTAGAAGTATAAACCTCAAAAATGATCCTTCAAGCTGACATTTTTTTGCCAAACGAAATATTTCATACTTAGGTACGTTTTTAGGGTCAATCTACTGAACTTGACAACCAAAGGTTTAAACTTATGTCTAATTCTAAACTGAACTCGCAGAAAATTTTCTTACCTTGGGACTAAGAGCCATCCGGTCAGCCAAAGATGACAACATTTTATTCCAGTTGATGTATTAGCAACAACATCTGCCTAACTTTTCCCCAAATATGTTGCGATTCCAGTCAAATCAGATGCTGCTGGATATTAGTATTTTAGATGGAGTGTAATTGAGCAACATAATACCTTTTAATAAGACTGGTGTAATTTTTCCGGTTTTCTGTTTATTCTTAACGACAGTCAAAGATCTACAAATGGCAGCCAGGACCACCGGCTTAACATGCTTTTCTAGGCAAGGAGATATCTCGATATGTTCTGAAGATCACCCATCCATAGACTGATATATGTACAGTCAGGGGTCAGAAGTTCCACCTTACCAATACTAAAATGTCTAAAATTTCTTTGTAGAAGAGGGTCAATGGTTCATGACTGATTTAATTAGTAGCATAGAATCTAAAGTATTGAATAAACTAGTTGTGGACTATTGAAGTTCTACAACAAAGAAATTTTAGACTCTTTAGCATTGGTAGAGTGCAACTGCATTTTTGATCCCTGACTGTACCTACTACTACTATAATATATATAAGGGCGGATTTCTGAACTGTGTATTTTGAATTAAGAACGTCTTAAGCTGTTGAACCCCGCATTAACGCCGGCGTTAACGCGCCATTGTCTTTCTATTGTGTCTCTAATTACGCACTCAAAAGGTTAAACTCTTTTTTTGACTGATTTTCAGGCTAAAATAGTGTTTGAGAAATATTCAACTTCAAATGCTTAAATCAGAAATCGGGGACAAGCCTCCTATTGTGCGTTAGCAAAAGTAATAGCAAAATAAACATCAAACCAAGTGAACCCAAAGTTAAAAACAAGCATATGAAAACAAGAAAACTATTCAATGCGAAATATTTCTACCTGAACAGTTCCATTACTTTGAACAATAGGTACTATATGTACATAATTGGTTTCCTTTTGCAGCGAACGGAGAAAACAGAGCTCGGTACGTTGGCATACGTTTTACTAGAGAAAATATTGCTTCTTCGGGTTGAAAACGGCTGGCGATATGTTGAGGTAAATAGAATTTATTGATTCTGAATGTGTAATACTTTTTCATATTGTGTGTTACCTTTGACTGAGTATTTTTGAAATCGTTTAAATAGAATTTAATTTTCTCATTTTAGGTTATGTATTTTATCTGAAACTAGTTGGTAGCAGACGTTGTTCTGTAAAAGTCAAATACTGTGAAAAGAAACAAACATGCCATATCCACAGATAATTTAAAGTAATAATTGTATTTGTAAGGCTTGATAGCTAGCCCGAATAACTGAAATAGTTTGAATTTTGTATGTAATAAAAAATGTGGTTCAATTAGTGTTTTTGTTTTTTTTTTCGATTTTCGAACGAGAAAACCGAGAAAAAAGAAACGGAAGAAACCGTCCTGAATTTTTAAATAATAGCTTAAAGTATTAGTTTAGATGAGTATAGTTTTTAAAGACATGGTTCAAGGATAATTCAACATTCACATTTCTTTTGGCTCCTAAATGACTCTTCCCGCTTTGGAAGAGTATCAGACTTTCTCTTACTTAAACAATCTATAAAAAGACAGATGAATTACGTCATCTGTCTTTTTGTATTTGATTTGTTTTTCAACCCTCACTTCAAAATTCAATACGGAATCTTAGTTAATGTTTAAGTTTTTTAACATTTTACTTCTTGACGATATTAAAAAAAAGCCCAAGCTTTGCTGGTTTAACAATCACAAATCAGTATATATAAAAGAAATAAAGAAAAACTTTTTATTTGCTGGAAAAGGCGCAAGCTTAACTAACATATTGCAAACATTTTCCATGGCAAAAAAAAAATCGTGAACATTTTGATGATATGTCAATTCTCGTTTGGCCATTGATGTAGGATTTCAATGATAATAAAAGGTAAGAAAGTTGGCCAAATGAAGATAGAAATATCATCAAACTTTAACGTTTAAAACGATCTGGCCAGTATTACTTGGCCATATCATGAAGTGATTAATTTGTAAGATCTTGTCACGACATATAGGTACATAGTTCGTATATAACAATATGCTTACAAGCTACGAACACATCTTATCTATCTTAACTTAAACTATGTGCTATACGTAATGTGATGATGAACGTGACTTCACACCACATCACCCCACTTATTAAAAAAAAAACTAAATTACAATGTTTTTTTTTTCGTTTTAATACATTTTAAACTTTTATTCTAATTCTTTTAATATTACTTTGTCCTATTTTTATTTTAAATAATCGCATTACGTTATTGTCTTACAGATGGCATCATTACTGGACCCAAGAACTACCACCACGACGAGTACCACATCCAAACCAACGCCACCAACATCTACCACTACGACTACAACAAGTACAACCACTACAACCACTACTACCACTCCTAAGCCACCACCTACTATCATACACACCACTCATAGGCCACGGCCGCCACCACCACCACTACCAAATATTACGTTAAGGCCGTTTACTTATGCACCTGAACCGCATAGAGGAGTAGTAAGTACCAATTTAAAGAACAACAAATTCTTTAAATCTTACGCCCTTTCTTTCTTGTACACAAAACATATCTTCATTATAATTCTTCTGTACGTGTGTCAGTTACCTGTCTCCTTCCAAACCGATATGGATCAAACTTTGTGTGTACATTTGAGGGATTCCTGAAATTGTCTAGGCTTAGTTTTAAGGTTCAAAATCAAATTGGTACCGGCAGATGGCGCTGCAATCTGATTCTCATTTTTCTTCTGACGAAAATCCAGTTTTTGGACAGGACAACGTGACAGACGTTGTCCTGTCCAACCGCTAGTAAAAATATAACAATAGGTGCGTTTGCTGTAGTAAGTATAACTATGTCCATGTCTTTAATTTCATATTATTTTAGGTAAAATTAGATCCACTATAACCGTCAAGAGAGCATCCGTTCTATTTTAACACCTATGATATTCTAGTATTTTCGCAGGTGTTTTCTTCTAGGGACCCACTCAAATATACACATACATCCAAATCAGTCAAGCCGTTTAGGAGGAGATAGGTTTTCAAAAACGTGACAAAGACACACTGTAACCAAGTTTTTTATTTTATAAATCCGTTGTTGATCTCATTGGAATATACCGAATAAAAACTCTTGCTATTTATTCTTATGTTTAATTTTGTTTTATCTGCTTTTTCTAGATACGAATGGCTGCGCTGAATAGCCCATACCCAGGCAAAATAATAACTCATTTGAAACACGGACGCGAAGCCGCAGATCAGCTGTGTTACCAGCAGGGCAAGATGAACAAACTTGGGGCAACGTTTAAACCATTTTTAGCGACACGGTAAATAATAATAAATATTCCAAAACATCGAGATATAAGTACTAACGTACTAGAGAAGCTACGTCAAATAACTGAATTGTCCTATTTTCGTAATTTGAATCTTTAGTTCGCTGCAGCGCTAAAATAATAACAATTCGTCTAAACCATAACTAATTTACCACAGCGCTAGATTTGCTGCGGAAGTGTATTTATTCTCGGCAAAAAGGTCTTAAGCGCCATGTAAATCACGGCAGTTACGCGTTTTCTTCGACAAAGTGCGGCGCGATCGCCGCAGTTGAACGAGACAAAGTAGGAATTTACGGTGTCTTCTCTAGTACGTTAGTACTTATATCTCGATGTTCCAAAATAACGAAACAATACCAGAAATAAAGATTACTATTTGTTTTACTCAGTTACTGGGTAGTGGAAGTCAGTCGCTCCATGTAAACTAATGTACTCGTAACAAAGCAGAAGATATTTTTTAACTACCAGACGAATTATAAAGAACTTTATGTATGGAATAGTTTGATTCATGACAAAAACTATATGCTACGACCCGTAGACACGAAGTAATAACCAAAGATGCGGGTGAAACAAGGCAGATTGATTGGTACTTTTTTGCTCATCAGCACACTACACACCGCCACCGGCCCGCGTTGAAAGCCAGCGCTATCTCGTTGCATCATACATGGGACCACGGTTTTATGCTGAACGTTCAACCGTTTCCCGCGGATGTGACGCATATTTTCCCTACATATATAATAATTATGTTTGTAAGCTAGTCTTAAGATTTTACTGGTCGTGGGTTCGATTCCCACCCAGGAAAAATTTTTGTGTGATGAACACGATCATTATTTTGTTCTGTGTCTGGGTGTAATTTATCTATAATATGTATGTATTTAGAAATATTTAAGTATGTTTATCAGTTGTCTAGTACTTATAACACAATCTCTGCTTAGCTTGGGACTAGACGGCGTTGTGTGATAGTTGTGTGTATATTATGTTATTATCATCTCCTTTATTTATTTTTTATATATTTTTAAATATTTCTTAAAACACACATATAAAAAAAAAACATTTAAAAATATAAATAAGGCCGTGCGCGCACTGCCTTGCGGTGAAATGCGGTGCGTTTATTCTACCGTGCGGTAGAATAAACGCATTCACAGGGCCGCGCACTGCCGCGAAACTAACGCACGTTTTAACCGACTTCAAAAAAAGGAGGAGGTTATCAATTCGGTTGTATTTTTTATCATCATTTTTATTTATGTTTGTCACCTCAGAACTCCGTCGTTTATGGACCGATTTGCTAATTTTTTTTTGCCTTTATAGGAAAAATCCAGTTCTGATGATGGGATCCATGAGGAATCGAGGGTACCTACTCCTCAAAAATTTTAGGCCACCTTATAGTGATTTTGGTATTTTCATCGAGAACTTAAGCATTTACAGTCAAAAAGTAACATTTGATGAAGTGGAACATAACCATGACATGTGAGCAGCCGGAGTTCGAATGACAAAAACTTAAAAAAAAGCAATAACCGACTTCACTAAAAAAAAACACTAAAAGGATCAAAATAACTTTAATTTCGGAAGTCGGGGTTTCTCGGTATTTTTTGTTTCTCCGAAATTTTTATTAGTGTTTTTATTTTTATTAGTGTTTTTTTTTTAGTGAATACGGTTATTTTATTTTCGTAAAAGTTTTTATTTAACACTTTTTAGCTGCGATACACTTATAAACAGAGTGCCTATTTCACATGACAATTCTAATTAACCCAAACACTGCTAGGTTACATTGTTTTATTATGAAGTTCCTGTGTCTACCTTCCACCTTCCGGCTCCATCATCATCATCAGATCACTTCGATGATACCATTTTCAACGTAACTATTCAGAACTATTCATTTATTTGTATTTTCATAGTCGCTTAACTATCTTCATTGTGATATCTATGTGAGTATGAAGTTCCGTTGACCATTTCTGGTCTTCTTCATCAGTTCCACTTCATCAAATGTTACTTTTTGACTGTAAATGCATAATATTTGAGGAGTTCCCTTGATTCCTCATGGATTCCATCATCAGAACTGGATTTTTAAAAAATTGGGACTAATCTGGAAGAATATCTCATATGGCAAAAAAAATTTTGCAAATCGGTCCAGAAACGACGGAGTTCTGAGGTAACAAACATAAAAAAAATGATGATAAAAAATACAACCGAATTGATAACCTCCTCCTTTTTTTTGAAGTCGGTTAAAACGTGCGTTAGTTTCGCGGCAGTGCGCGGCGCTTCCTAGATCTCTATACGATACAAAAATATTTGCGGTAGATTCACCGCAAATTTGCAGCGAGAGGCCAACGGTGATTCTACCGCATGCGTTTATTTCACGGCAGTGCGCGCACTTCTATGAGACTCCATACTTCACAGAAAAACGCAAGGCAGTGCGCGCACGGCCTAAATAGTAGTCCGCCGGTGTCGGGAGCAGGGTCCAAGCTACCGGTGGCTAGGGCTCCAGAGACAGGAACGTCCTCACAATGTGAGCCGTATCGAGGAGCACTCCCTTCTGTATCAGGCCCTTGATCCAACCGCGCAATGACAGCTTCGACAGATGGTCTTCGAAGATTTTATTATTATTATTATTATATTATTTGAGTCATTTTGCGCAAATAAATTATTTGTTCCTTCATTCTTTCTTTCACTACAAATAACTTCAATAATCTTTTTCATTTTTCCAGCGATCAGGATCTCATCCACTTAGTACAAAGGTCTGACTGGCATGCTCCAGTGGTTAACTTAAACGGGTCTATTTTATTTAGTTCCTGGCAGAACCTTTTCTATGGAAGAGGTCACTTTCCTAATCCAGCAACTATCTTCAGTTTCAGCGGCAAAAGTGTTATGATTGACTCTAACTGGTAAGTGGTGATATTACTTGCGTAAAGGGGTGAAAAAACGGTTGCAAACCAACGTCCCAATCAAGGTGACCTTGCTAGTTTCAACCCGTGTAGACAGCAGTTATAATCCATGACCTTCAACGCTCTTGGTTGGGAGGCGCGTTTTCTCAGCCACCGAACGGGTTGGCGCGTGGTTTACATCCATGTAGCCACTACACAAACCAAACACATAAACCAAGGTCACCATGGCTGGAACGCTAGTTTGCAACCGTCTGATCAACCCTTTAAATATTACACTTTCACACTTCAAATATGTAGGTCCGAAATCACTTATTCCGCTGTTTAATGAACATGTGTGGTTTTACGTTTGAATTAAGACTCTTTATCTACAGCTGTTTAGAGGCATGCGGTACAAGGAGTAAAGTCCCACTAATCTCCGTTGAAAAGTGAGAATCTTCCGATCAGACAGATGTTGTGTCAGGTTTGGGCAACTGCCTGATCGTGCCATGTACTACAGATGCCTTAAAACATATGTCATACGTTAAATTGCTAAAGAAGTATAACTTGTTAACTTTAAAATCTAGACGTAAACTACTAGAAGCACAATAACTTTGACTCTATTGAGCTTACAAGTTAACTGTTATACTGTCCCCCGTACAGTCAACTTGCGTAGTGTTCGAGCCGGAATACTATTTGCTGTAAACAATTGTCGCACAAACTCGGGATTACGGTGCCCTACTCGTCAAATGGTTGACACTTACAATAGTAATTTTATATATGTTGACGTTTTAATATTGTGTTCTAAATCTAAATTTAAAAATAATAATAATAATAATAATAATATTTATTCTCAAAAAAACTTAGTACTATATTACATTTCATTTGGCAATACATTTAGTGACTAACAAATGAATTAAGCATCTGTAACTGAACTAGGCTAAGCCTGTATTTCAGTTATCAGCGCGAAATCCCCTCGTTTTAGAACAGCCAACAGTAAAAATGCAGAATTATTGTACTATGGTTCGAAGCATTTTTTAAATAAAACTAGGTTAGTATTACAAAAGGCATTTTAGAATATAGTAAATTTAGAAGGTGTGTCCTCTTAGCTGTGTTTGGTGATGTGTACGTGGGTGAAATGTGTAAGAGGGTGTGTAAATGTATGTGTAGTGTGAGATTTTGTGTGATAGTTTTGTTCCTAACTTTCATTTATTTAACCAACTCTAAGTAAGAGTTGCTCAGTTTCTTCATAATCAAGGGTCTGTAGGTATTGGTTTACTTTCACTTTGCATTGTTTTTTATTTAAGGAATATATATCTAAAGTTTTGTTTAACTTATTATATAAATATGGTCCTAGAA
Organism: Mythimna impura; assembly: GCA_905147345.3. Lineage (NCBI taxonomy): Eukaryota > Metazoa > Arthropoda > Insecta > Lepidoptera > Noctuidae > Mythimna > Mythimna impura. Next base: position 9,770,828 of record LR990357.1, on the reverse strand, counting down.
ATCCAGCAAACCTTAAACTAAACTTAGTTTTATAACACATTGGTTTCCTGCATACCATATGCCTCCGACGTTTCTCCAGCAAATGAGTATTATAGGTCAGTTCCGAGTGCTGTCGCAAAATAACATTAAGTATAAATAACTGTCTAACTGTTAAAACCTCGCATATATGATATAGGGTTTTAGTGGGAAAATAAATTGGCTTGAAATTACTAACCTTCAAGATTGCTCGCTGGGCGAGTAATGTAATGTACTCAAGATTTTATCCGCGCAGTCTCATAATATGATTAATTTATGAATTTGATTTAACTGTAGATTTAGATTTAAATATAATTGTATATAGCAACAATTTATGAGTCCGTTTATATATTTTTTCTTTATTTTCTATTTTATAATTTAATTTTGTGTAACATTTAATTTAATGTGTAATTTAAAAATTTAATTTAATGTACAATTTTAATTTAATTTAATGCATGTTTTTGTTTGTTTTAGTAGTTTTATATGTAATTTTCAACAAATTGCAATAGTAATGATTTGATATTTAGAGTATATATTTATTTATCCAGCGGCATTTACTGCCGGCAAACTTATGCATCAATATGTGGATAATGCAGTGGGCTGCAATATCGCAAACTCATTTGTACTGTTTTTTTTTCTATATGTATATTGTAGCAGTTTGTTATTCCACAAATAAAATATATATATATATATATTATTTACAACAAAATCTCTTTTCAGTACTAAATTTCGTTCACAAACCAACGTATTTCACACACGTTGTTATTGCTTTTCATATTTTATTCGAGGCTAGTGGCCACAGTTTACTTAATAATAATTATTAATAATTTCTAAAATTTTGATAATTTTTGTAAAAAAACTGAAGATAAATGCGTTATTTTGAAAATCATCGATCATCGTAATTGAAAATTTCGTACTTTTCATGAAATAGGCTTTTTTTTTAATTTACTTAAATGTTTTATTGTAATTTTTGCTTTTCATATGTGTATTTAAACAGTGGCTATAGATAACTATCTATAAACACTTTTGATTAACTAATCAAATACAATTTTTGTAAAACTAAAGACATGCGTTACTTTGAAAACCTTAGCAAAGATTATCATGACTGTTCATTAAAACTTAAAATTTTGATTTTTGTTATAATTTTAATCCAACTTTTTATTTTCAGGCCAAATAAAACTGTTTGGCATGGCGCCAGTAATAACTTTAATGGTTCCGCGAATCTAACTTACAATTGCAACAATTGGAGAAGTGGTAGTCATTATTACAGTGGACTTGCATCTTCATTAAATAATGATCGACTACTCGATCAAGAAATGTAAGTATCAACTCAGCCAATATTTTTAAGGTGGGAGATTTCTAACGCGGAGCGGACTTTGCCTTGTGTTCCAGGACCCTGGGTTTCCCTTTCGGAAGCTAAGCCATGGTTCCAGTAGGCTTCGGCCTAGCTGGGCCCTTAGCTCAGCCCTATGAACCATTTTGAGAAAAAAAATCTGATGTTAAATCCACCATTTACCCAAAATTTAGTTTTTCTTTAAGAATTAAAATATGACTAGCTTTATTTACTAGCTCTCTGGGTAAAGGGACTGATAGACTTTCATTGACTAAAGCCCTACCATGTCCTTTCAGTTGTCTTTTGCGTACCTGGGTAGCAGTAACTCTTTTATACAATCCCGTAGCCCTGGAAGCATCGGTTCTACCAGGCCCTAACAAAAGTTTTTAAACGTACTTAATACTTGCGTTAAACAAAACGTCAATTTGCACTTAAAAAACGAACTTATCTGTCTATGCAAAATTTTGTAACACTGCTGTTTTTTTTTTCAGTCATCCCTGTGATAGTAAATTTATAATACTTTGTGTTGAAGTAGAAGCATACTATGGTCCAGTACCTATAAAACCAACGAGACGTAAACGGTACGTAACGGTATTATTCTTATTATTAGTTAAAACCTAGGAGTCTTTAAGTCAAGAGTAGAGAGATTACTCCTAGGCCTAAATGATGATGATAATGCAAGGATTAGAAAGAAAAAAGTATAAGATAAACCTGTAAAATACATAGATTTCACTGTACGTGGTATCTCAGTCTATGTTTTAGAAATTAAATCCATTCAAATAATAATGACTAGCCTGTTGGTCTAGTGGTTAGTGGCCCTGACTGCTATGCCGGAGGTCGTGGGTTCGATTCCCACCTAGAACAAATGTTTGTGTGATGAGCACAATCATTTTTTCTGTGTTTGGGAGTAATTTATCTATAATATGTATGTATTTAGAAATATTTAAGTATGTTTATCAGTTGCCTAGTACTCATAACACAAGCTCTGCTTAGCTTGGGACTAGACGGCGTTGTGTGATATTTGTGTGAATATTATATTATTATTCTTATCCTATTTTTATTAAAATATATTCAATTTATTTAATGTTTTTTTCTTCTTTTCAGACACCATCGAAAAATCCGGCGGATATTTTAATTTTATCTACAGTTGGTTTGAATGACAATTTGAGTGGACTACAAAAATAAGTATTTTATCCTGATGTATAAAATACCGTGTGAGAGTTTTGATTACTTACAAGAGGGTATTATTTTAAAAATAAAAGTCTTCTTAAGTATTATTTAACAAGAAAGAAAAATTATATTCTTTAATGCTGTATTTGTACTAAATTTTGTAAAAAGTAGGTAGGTAGTCATTTTAAAAAGATTTTTTATAAAAACAATTTAGAATGAAAAAAAAACAACTCACTCATTAAAGAGCATTTTCGAACAAAATTAACGCATTTATGAATTTAATTGTATGATACTTAGGTATTTAAGAAGCAAGTATTTTTATGACAAGATTGCAAGTAGATACTATTTTGATTTATTTGAGGCCAAGATGAAACTGAGGATTGGTTGAAGTTGCTAGAATCGGCCTAATTTCAAACTGGCTTTTTAACAACGCCCTGATTTCGGAAAAAAAATAGTACATCTTATTTTATGTGATATTTGCCGTATCAAAACGATAAAAGTAACATTATTTTCAAATATTTTTTTAAATGTGCAAGTTCAAGAAATGAATCATTTGTCACCGTGAGTTTATATGGGCAATGAAAGTCACTACACTTTATGGTATGCAACGATAAGGTCTTCTTTATGTGTGTCAACCTTAGCAAAGATTCGATTTTCTGGGAATTATTGCGCAGGTATCCGATGGATGTGAGACACACAGGATCGGTCGTTGTGGTGACACTTGAGGGAGGCCTATGTCCAGCAGTGGTTATGTGTATGTATGTAGAAATAATAATGATGGTGTTACGTAATAATTTTTTTTCAATACACTAACTCGAAAACCCGCTCTTATCCTACTGCTTTTAGGCACGCAATAGACTGTTTTCCGCACTACGTGCAGAAAATTGCGCGTGCTCACCCCCGACACAATTTTATTACATTTATCGTTGATACGATAAATGTAATAAAATTGTGTCGGGGCTCTAATTGTGTCGGCTAGGCGCGGTGACCCCTACGGGTCGCCGGTCAACCCCCGTTTATTCATTTCGTAAGTGTATTGAAAAAAGTCGTTTGTTATACGTGCAAATTTGTCACTACAGCCCTCGGCTCCATAACACACTCGCCTACGGCTCGTGCAAATTCCGCCTCGGTCGCAATGACAAACCTTCTGCACTTGTATCAAAATGTACTATTTATTCTCTGGTTTTGTAAATGACCAAATATCTCGGTTTTCAAAGAATGTACATAAATGGATCTAAGATGAAATATGAACTGTTAATTTTTCCGATTTCTTTAGTCATATTATTTATATTTAATGTAAGCCTGTGCCATAATAATGTCATTGTAAGAAGAGAAAGGAAAGAACTACAATAAAATAGATGTAATTTGTATTCTAACGACTTTTATTTCTAGAAATCAGAAATATTTTATTTATCATTATCAGTCTATTACTATATTCTATTATTATATTCTATCACTATCAGTCCATCACCGACAACAGGTACGGGTTTTCTTTTTAATGTGGGAAATGATCCAATGACTTCTCCCACTCTAGGATGGTGCGAAAGGACATGTCATACTTTTACTGACTAAAACCACACCTATTTTCCTTCTTTTCCTTGCGTTCCAGGACCTTGAGGTTCCCTTTCGGAATACCCATGGGGTTAACCCTTTCGGAGTACCCATGGAGAACAGGTACGGTACATGCCTGTTTATAGATCCTCTCTTAGAACTATTAACACAAGTAATTAGAGACTATTAAACAGTTTCGTCTTGGGGTTTGTCAAAGAGCAATGGAGCTCAGCATCCTGGGTGTTATAAGAAGTGACAGAATAAGGAACACCACGCTGCGCTTAAAATATGGAGATCATAGACGTAGGAAAAAAGGTTGCCAGGCTAAAATAGTAATAGGCGGGTCAGCCGCGTGCACTAAGTGTGCAAAAGTTTCCTCAAAATGGGAGCCTGAGGATGGACGGTGCCACCGAGGCTGACAAAAATAATAAGAAGAAGGAAGAAGTTGGAGGAGCCCTTTGCCCAGTAGTGACAAAGATAAGATAAGCATAGCATAATAGCATAATCATTTAATGTTCCCACTGCTGGGACTCAGGCCTCCTCTCTCTAGGAGAGGGAATGGGCCGTAATCCACCACGTGGGTCCAGTGCGGGTTGATAAATGTCACATGTCTTTGAATTTTTGGTTCTAGGACATGCCGGTTTCCTCACGATGTTTTCCTTCACCGTTTTGAGAGCTGTGGTGATGAAATAAATTACACAAAGTAATGCGCCTGGCTGGGTTTGAACCCGCAACCTACAACTCGTAAGTCGGGGCTGTAACCACTCGGCCACCACTGCTCTTCACACAGTGGAATAGCGCATAGATGTACAAAAAAAAAAAATAAGACAAATAAAATTTTAAAAAATAAATAAGTTGGGTATTATTTTAATTCTAAAGTGACAACTCTTTGACAGACAAACCGAGTACAGTTAGTCATAGGGTTCCCAGTCATTCACTTTAATGATGTGGAACCTTACCAACCCGCACTACGCTCGCGTGGTGGATTATGACCCATTCCTTTTCCTAAAGCAGTAATACTAGCAAAGGAGGAGGCCCTCACAACACAGCCGCCGGATCCTGATCCTGATTTCTGGCCACCATCCGCCGGCGCGGTCTTGCGGACAGCGAGCAATGAGTAGCTCACCGTCAACTTCAAACTTTGAATTAAATAAATAAATATATAAGTATATATATGCATATATTAATGTGTACAAAGTGATAAATCATAAATATATGTTTAGTGTTATATGTGTAGATAATATGTATATACAGTAATGCTATGTGTGGAACCCAGTATTTTTCTGTCAGGCCACATAGCTGAAATGAAACTTTTTGGAGCAGCCGTGAGGCACACGTTGTTACTATTTTTATTTACTTTTAATGGAACCCCAAAAATTGGAAACGATAACACTCAATGCAAATTTTCTCGATCGCTTTCCTCCAACCGCTAGAACATCCTCCTTAAAATTGTTATTACAATAATCTCATTGCAAAATTAGGACTCCAATTCCGTCACCATCTTACATTCATGCCGATGCATTTCTCGAGAAGTGTCTCGGAGCTCATTTGCAATAAGCGTGGTCGGAATGAGGGGCATAATGCGACTTGGCCGAAGTTACCTCCGTTGCATTTACCACAGATTGTAATAATAAGAAGCGACTCCTCTGAAATTTTGCTAGGTGCTCGTTTTAAAAACGGACTTACAAATTTCTTCGATTGCACAAAGGTCGCTTTTTATGTTACTTTTGTTTTTAGGGTTCCGTACCTCAAAAGGAAAATACGGAATCCATATAGGATCACTTTGTTGTCCGTCCGTCTGTCTGTCTGTCTGTCTGTCTGTCAAGACCCTTTATCTCGAGAACGCGTAAAGGTATCGAGTTGAAAATAAAACCATATACTTAGGTATACGGTCCCTTGAAACTGTAAATATATTAAACTTTTAAGTTAACGAAAAAAAAAGATACGGCCGTTTATGTCGCAAAAATCATAAATTTAATACTCCTAAGGAAATCAAAATTCATAGGGTACTTTCCGTTGACCTAGAACCCTGAAATTTGGCATGAAGCAAGGTCTTATAGCACAAGTATAGGAATAAATCTGAAAACTGAAAATTTTTAGTTACGTCACAAAAACAAATACATTTTTTGTATTCGGAAAAACCTTCGAGACTCGATTCGGGAATTGAACTATTTACATAAGTTAATTAATACGGAATCCTCAGTGTGCGAGTCCGACTCGCATTTGCCCAGTTTTATTTTTTTGAGTGAAAAGGAGTGCCAAGCTTTTATTGACTAAAATCTACCCGTGTTCTTTGCATTCTAGGGCCACGGTAATTCTTTCGAACAATCCAGTAGCCTTTATTTCAGGTTTTTTTTGTATTTGCTGGTTCTCTTTATGATCGTGTGTTTTTGAAATGATGATTGCATTAGTATCAGTTTACTATATTGTCAAGTTTTTGAGCAAGTAAGATAGATGCTGGCTATGAAGCGACTAGTGTGTAGGTATAATATGTACTATAAGTACCAAAGTGTTCAAATAGAAGGGTTAGGCTATATTTTTGATTGGTAAAAGTGTTTACTAAGCTTTGTACCTCTTGATGCCTGTACTCCTCCCAACCAAACGGCTACGGTGACCAACTTTAACGGAGAATAGCCAAGTACGCAGGAGATTTTTTTTTTAATTCTTAATAGGTTCGCGCTTGACCAACATCTCACCTGATGGAAAGCGATGATGCGGTCGACGACGGAGCGCGCTTACCTAGAAATAACCTATTCACTCTCGACTTAAATATTCCCGGGTTGTAGCCATCAGGAAACACAGGTTCCGGCAAGGAATTCCACTCCTTAGCTGTACGCACAATGAATGTGTTCCCAAAACGTTTCGTGCGTATAGGTGGGATGTCCACCATGAGATATAAAAATGCATAAGTGTGTGCGTATACACAGGTGCATTCTCTGTTCCGTTACTCTCATATTCTGATAGAATGGCAATCTGACATAATTGGGAAGAGATTAGGCGCTGAACCAACAGCATTACGTACTTTCCGAGGCACGGGGATGTCATACCACCGACTTCTAAACTCCGAGCTGCTACTGAAAATTCCTAATGAAAAAACTTTAGGTACTCGATCCAGGAATCAAACCCTATAGAACTTTGCGCTTAGTCACGCTTTGCGACCACGATACCAACGAGGTAGTTAAAATGCAGTCAAATGCGCGAATATACTACAGATTCCTTCATCTACTGGAATTGGCTTTTGTAAGACCATTGCAAGTCCCTAAACGAGATATTGAATTCTGATAAAAGTAACGCGAACTCATGACTTGTCTTTTCTATTGGCCTTAAGTACGAGTACACCCCAAACTTTTTCAATATCGCACATAACAGCACAAACACCTCATTTTACTATTCACCTTTGCAACCTTTTTGTTGTTTTTTCGATATAACTTTTCACCGAAATTGTCACGACCAACCACATATCTGTTGTTAATGGAACAACCAACATGAAAACACAGAGCAATCACGCAGGGACCACGGAAGTTATGTGCTGTGATTGATACTGGTTTCAATTGTTATTTTTAGATCGGATACAGTCTACACAGAAAATTTTGTATTAATTTTGCTGTCAAAATGGTTGCCATCGGCGAACATGTGTTAAAATGTAACGATCTGAAAGGTACCCTTAGTTATTTTCTTATTTGTTCTTTATTTTATCATCATCATCATCATCATCATTCAGCTGATAGATGTCCACTGCTGGACATAGGCCTCCTCCAAATGTCACCACAATGAACGGTCCTGTGCGTCTCGCATCCATCGGACTCCCGCAACCTTCACCGGGTCATCGATCCACCTTGTAGGGGGCCTTCCAAGACTGCGTCTTCCGGTACGTGGTCGGCACTCCAGAACCTTTGGGCCCCAACGGCAGTCTGTTCTGCGAGCAATGTGCCCTGTCCATTGCCACTTAAATTTAGCGATTCTTCGTGCTATGTCGGCAACCTTGGTTCTCCTGCGGATATCTTCATTTCTGATTCGATCACGGAAGGAAACTCCAAGCATAGCCCTTTCCATTGCCCTTTGGGTGACTTTAAGCCTTCAGATGAGGCCCATTGTGAGCGACCACGCTTCGGAACCATAGTTATGTCATCACTGGCAACACGCACTGGTACACATAGACTTTCGTCTTGAGACACTGTGGTATATTGGTTTATTTTATAGTCCGACGAAAACTTATCAATCACCGTTTTTTTTTTTTTTATAAATATATCTGTTAAATCTGAAAACAAGTCCAAACTCAAGATTTATCAACGGGCAATGGAGCACAGTACCATAGGTGTTAAGCGAATAGATTAGAAATACTACCCAGTGATCCATAGCTTAAGTAGCAGATGTTAGGGAAAAAAAGTCAGGCTGATGTGAGAATGTGCTGGTCGCATCGTACGAATGCACTCCAACCGATGAGCGAAGATCACGACACCTGAGGAAAGACGTCGACGTAAAGATTAACAGCAGCAAAGGTGGTATAACGAATATATTCGAGGGGTAAACATGACCAGAGATCACCTGGGACAGGTTTGGAAAGAGAAAGAAGTAAAGAAATGCAATTTATTTGCAGGAAATAATACTAGTTAACAAATTATAAACATTCTATAGAGAAGAGAAAGGGGAGACTTTTGTCCATATTGTTGGACATATTGGAGACTGAAATATATATATGTTGTGGATTGATGGCGCAAGGGTGCGACGGACAGCGCCATCTAACAATTAGTTCCGTAAACTAATAATATCGTCACCGGAAACGCAAGCGGCGCCCTACCGCTTGGACACGATCGTCGGTAGGAGGGATGCAGCGAGGACTGCAGGGAAGCCTGAGAAGTGCGGCATTCTACCTCGGACAGCCTCGGCATACGCTTTACTAAGCGTATGCGTACAAACACGTGCGTTGGTACTCCAACGCACGTGTTTGTTTCCTTTTGTAAAACCGTTATCAAAATAAAATTATTCTGATTTAAATTATCTTTCGTTCGAGTACCCAAGTCAGTGCCCACACCTACCAAGAACTATGTCGGATCGTGATGAAGACCCGATGTTTCGCATCTCGGCCACCCTTGATGCGACATCAGAAGTGGGATACACTCGAACTAAAGAAACTCAAGAAATATTGTAGAATGAAGCCATGACGTCACGGTGCGACGAGAATTTGCTCCGCACGCTGCTGGCTGCTCAAAACCAGAATATGATGTCCCTGATAGAATCCATCAAGGGCCCGGTAAGTACCAAGCGTATTTCTTTGCCTGAATTTGACCCAGATTAGCCGGATGAAGACGCACGTGCCCAGCATACGACAGCGGATCTGTACCTATCTGAAGTACCGCTTCAAGAAAGTGCCTTGATCATCACCTTGGGCAAGGCAACCAATGTTACCACTTCAGACCAAAGAAGAAGTTCTTCAAGACCAAAGCAGCCTTCGGACGTCGTCTGTTCCTGATGCCATAAAGCAACAATGGAGGTGCCGGTGCTGCTGGAGGCCCGAGCAGTTCTGGGGCAGCGCCTGCGGCAGCAAAGCGCAACGAGACGTGTTGAAGTTTGCTATGTTAGCAATCCCAGCAGTACGCTGATGAATCTGGTGAGTCATATCCATTTTATTATGATTCTGGTGTCGAATGCTCTCTCATCAAAGATTTTATTGCGTCAAAACTTAGTGTAGCGACGCCTGTAGTGAGTTATCCTCGTTTACGTTGGTGTGCAAACGAGAGGAGTCGTTGGTGCGACGCCTGTAGTGAGTTATCCTCGTTTGCGTTGGTGCGTAAACGAGATGAGTCGTTGGTGCGACGCCTATAGTGTGTTATACTCGTTTACGTTGGTGCGTGAACGAGATGAGTCGTTGGTGCTACGCCTGTAGTGAGTTATCCTCGTTTACGTTGGTGGTAAACGAGATGAGTGACCGCCGATGATGATGTGACAGAGGTTAATTTAGATGAGATTAGAGAGCAAGCGACACAGAATATTGAGAAAAATGCAAATTATAAAGATCGATTTGATCAAAAAAAGACTCAGGTTTATAAGTTGGCTATTAATGATTATGTTTTGATTGAAAATGAGGAAAGAAATCAAACAAAATTAGATCCTAAATTCAAAGATCCATTTAAGATTATTGATGTGTTAGACGGGGATAGAAACTTACCAAGGGCGCTTGACTCTAAGCGAACTTACTAAAACCCCCATGATCGTGTGAGGAAGATTCCCGATCACCAAGTTTCTCGAGAATTGGATGTAATAGTTGATGACAGTGGTAGTGAAACCAAATCTGATTAAAAATGGCTTGTATACTCATACTCGAAACTCTAGACCGCACCTCATGAGTGACATGTGGCGATGGGTCTGAAAGGAATCGTTGGTGCGATTTCAGCGTGTGTTTAGACCGCACCTCATGAGTAACATGAGGCGATGGGTCTGTAACGAATCGTTGGTGCGATTCGGGTCTGTGTTGGTGCACAGAATGTAGGGAAAGTTAATGAGTTGAGTATGCTTTGCTTATGAATTATGATAAAGAAACAGAATTGTTAGAATTACCTTGTTTATTCCTTGTAACTTGGTGGTCGGATCTTTTCTAGTGAATTACATTGTGCAGGGAGCACTGTGTACATAAGCTTAATTACGAGGCATTTTAAGGTGTGAAAGTTGATTATTGTACTTAGATTTAGAAGAAATAAAGTACTAATGAGAATCAGCCACCTTTGTGTCTATTGGCAGGATAGCCGAGCTAGTTTACTCTCTGAGCATATTTTGTTCCCAGGTACTACAGCCGAGGACGGGTGCCAGTCAGGGATGGCCGTGTCGTGGATTGATGGCGCAAGGGTGCGACGGACAGCGCCATCTAACAATTAGTTCCGTAAACTAATAATATCGTCACCGGAAACGCAAGCGGCGCCCTACCGCTTGGACACGATCGTTGGTAGAAGGGATGCAGCGAGGACTGGAGGGAAGCCTGAGAAGTGCGACATTCTACCTCGGACAGCCTCGGCATACGCTTAGTACCAACGCACGTGTTTGTTTCCTTTTGTAAAACCGTTATCAAAATAAAATTATTCTGATTCAAATTATCTTTCGTTCGAGTACCCAAGTCAGTGCCCACATCTACCAAGAACTATGTCGGATCGTGATGAAGACCCGATGTTTCGCATCTCGGCCACCCTTGATGCGACATATATATATTTCCGAGCCTCTGCTTAACGAGAAGATTTAACTGAGAAAAAAGAATTATCAATGTGACTACTATTCAATGTAAAAAAAGATCGGAAGAAAAACGAAATAAAAAAAGCAGTCTTTAGAGCTATCTTAAAAAAATCGACATGAAGAGAATATTATATTTGCAATACAACAGTACAACACAATTTATGTAGGTTTATTAAATCACAACCACACCAGCTAAACAGTTTCAACTAGCAAGCTGCTAACTCTACAACATTTGTTTTAGACGTTAACCCAAAGAAACATTATAATGCAAGTCACTAACTAATGGTAGGGGCGGTAAAAAATAACTGAACAGTTAATATGCTTCCGGAAGCTAATAATCCACAGGTCGACTAGATTGCACTTCTTGTGTTACTACGAGTATGTTATCTCGATAGGCTGCACTTTAATAAAAAAATGCAATTCAGTTTTTTAGACACATATCTAAAGTTTTGAATACGATAGTATCTAATCGATTATATTTTTTATGGTTTTTATGATCATAGTCATATATACACCACTAGTTTTTAATTAGTACAAATACTGAAAAGGCTTATTAGAAAGGGTCTCGTTATTATTTTTAAGTAAAGTCTCAATAAATAATATTCATAAACAGCAAAGTTATTAGCATTTGTTTATATACCATAAAGGGTAACAATTTAATAACATAAAGGGTAACTGAAGGACACAGGTGAGTATTAGTCAGTAAAAGTCTAACGTGCCCTCTCGCTTTTGATGATTTCCCATATTAAAAAAAACCGGGCAAGTGCGCTGAGGGTTCCGTACAAACTTGCCTATTAAAAAAGATCAATTCCCGAATTGAGTTAGGAAGATTTTCTGAATCGCAAAAAAAGTTTTTTTTTTATTGTGACGTAACTATAAATTTACAGTTTTCAGATTTTTTCCTATACCTTGTGCTATAAGACCTTGCTTCATGCCAAATTTCAGGAATTTAGGTCAACGGGTGGTACCTTATGAATTTAGATTCCCTCAAGAATGTCGAAATACACGTTTTTTTGCGACAAAAACGGCCATATCGATGATTTTTTTCACAACTTCAAGGGACCGTAAACCTGAGTATATGGTTTTAATTTCAACTCGATATCTTCACGCGTTCCCCAGATAAAGGGTCTTGACAGACAAACAAACAAACAGACAGACAACAAAGAGATCCTACAAGTGTTCCGTTTTTTCTTTTTGAGGTACGGAACCCTAAAAAACATGGGAAAATGCTAGGCAGATTGATTAAATCACTATCTCTTCTTCCGATGACATTATAGATGTCACGAAAAAACTAGATGCTGTGTCTAGTCGCATTACTGTACAAGAAGTCAGCTCTATCCTGGCGAACGAGCAAAATGAAGTCCCATAGTAAGGCCCCGCGGTCTCAGATTTGGCCATATTCCAACCAGCAATCTCCTTAAAGCAATATTCCCAGTTCTGTATTATTGCTGTACAAAACATAAATATAAAGTTGCTAACTGTTTGACTGTCTGTTCGTGATAATGTAAGACGTGGGGCTTTTGGCACCCTTGCTCACTTCTGACTTCTCGCTTCCGATCTTGGATAGACAGGAGTTAAGTGAATGCTTTACTGTGTTTGTTTGATGTGTTTGGGATTAGTGCTGTGACCGTATTTAGATTTTTTAGGGTTTTGTAACCTGAGGAATTAAACTGTTGGTGGGACAGCTGCTTTTGTATTAAAAATATGGTAAATGGTAATATTTATTCTTTAGTTATAAAATATGGGACTAGGTATTGAAAAACTATCCAAATGGCTTATTTCAGTATCATAACGTAAACAAAATGTCATCATGTTCTTAATGCCTAATCTAGATCATGCGCAAGTCGCCAGATAAGCACGACTGCCCCCCTAGCCAAGTTACGAACGTTTCGTTTGCGTCGAAGTTGTAGGCCACGCCTCCGATTCCTTTGTTTTGACGTCATCTCAACGCTCAGTCACGTGGTCAAAACAAAAGAATCGGAGGCGAGGCCTACAACTTCGACGCAAACGAAACGTAAAACGGTCCTGTGTGTCTCACATCCATCGGATTCCCGCAACCCTTACCAGGTCATCGGTTCACCTTGTAGGAGGCCTTCCAACGCTACGTCTTCCGCTACGTGGTCGCCATTCCAGAACCTTTCTGCCCCAACGGCCATCCGTTCTGCATGCAATGTGCCCTACCCATTGCCACTTAAGTTTGGCGATTCTTAGTACTATGTCGGTAACCTTGGTTTTCCAGCGGATATCCACATTCCTGATTTGATCACTCAAGGAGACTCCGAGCAGCCCTTTCCATTTCCCTTTGGGTGACTTTAAGTCTTCTGATGAGGTCCATTGTAAGCGACCACGTTTCGGAGCTATATACACCTGCTATATACAACTTTTTACATAACAAACGCACATCCTGAAAGTATTATATTCTGAAACGGTTACTAAATTAATTTCAGTTATTTTTAAAATATTTTTTTTTAATTACTATTTTGATAAATCTTGATTGCGTCACTTGAGTGTTTGTGTATGCGTGCATAGATGCGCTACCAGTATAGTGCGTTGATTCTCATATTATTTATTTATTTTATTTTACAATTCATGTACACACATATTACCTATAAATAAAAGAAAAACAGAAGGAAACAAAAAAAAATAGGTACAGAGGTGATACTTATTTCTACAGAAATCTCTTCCAGCATACCTGCGAAAGGAGAGTTGAAAAAAAGAGAAGTACAAACAAAACAGTTATTATTGAAATATACAATATAAAAATATACTATCAGAAATATATACATATAGTAGAATAAATATCCCAATAATACCCACTGAATATACTCGTATATACCTATTATTACAAACTATTAAGCAATTATGACGAAATAAAAAGATAATGGTCTTTCATTATATTATGTGCCTACACGCCTACACTTAGGATAATATATCATTAAAAAAAAAACACTACGGGTGTATAAGGGTGTGCATGCATTAAATTCTCGCTACATTGTGACTATTGACGCAGTGGAAAGCATCTTAAAAGTCGATTAATTTTGCCAAGAGTGCAGTCAGGAACATGATCTTTTTTATCCTAACTTTTACCTGGCATACCGCCAAGTCCTGCTTCTATTAAAATAACTGACCAAGCTCTTACTATCAAGAGCACAGTTGATTTACTATTACGGTTTTAAGTGAAACCGCAGCGGTGATAAACTCCAAATCATATTGTCAATTGTTTTTAATTGCACCAGTCGAGGTGGCCATGTGTTATGTCCCGTTCGTGTACCAAGTTGATGTATTCAGACTAATACTAAAACTGCTACGTAGGTTACTTTACTTTATTTTTTATTGTACATACAATTTTATACAGACATTATAAGTAGGACAGTTGATGTACATAGGCGAGCTTAACCCACAACTGGGTTTTCTTACAGCAAACCATATGAGTGCGAAAGAAATTTTGCATTAATTTGAGGAACTTTAAATGTAAGTACAACAAAAAATTATACACATAAATTACCTAAATCTAACTTAAAACTAAACAGATAAAATATGTGTACAGCACACTATACATAAACATAATATATACATAATAATAATAATAATCATTTATTACACCAAAAAATACACATTACACAATTTGTCTGTGCTCATAATTTTAATATTGTTACAATACATAAAAATTGTGCCTAAATTAACATGTGTGCTGCCGAACTAGGCTTGGAGCCTGTATTTCGGCATGCAGCGCGTCAAGCCCTGGAATTGGGTCTTCTAGTAACAGCTCATGAGCAAATGGTATCAATTAATGTATCAAAATAAGATTTGGTATTATAAACAAATGTAAAAGAAAAAAGCACAAAATAAGAAATAAAACAAAAATTGTTTTCATAATAGGTGTAACTGTCCTCTGGATGTATACGGTGAAGAGGGTGAGTGCATGTGTGTCAGAGGGTGTGTAAAGTTTAAATTAAATACATTCAAGCATTGGATTCTTGGCATACTTAGATAATAGTTGATACCATCCAACATCACTACTTTAATATGGTCAGCAATTCTTCAGTCTGATCGTATGTTAATTTCCAAAGCCATTCAGATACTGTTTTTCTTAGTGTCAATTTATTCAACGAATAGATTGGAAGAATTTTATTAACTTTGTCATATAGAAATGGGCCCAGAAATGGGAAAAATCTATGAATAAAAGTAGTTCTTGAGTGTGATATCCTCTTACAAACTGGTAAACCTCTCCGCCTTGTTAACAGACTCTGATCATACTCCAAGTTAGCATGCTGTTTAGCAATAATGCTTGCGACAAATAGTTGGCGAACTGACAGGACCTCGCAGCATTCGTAAAGTAGTGCGGTAGGGTAACGAAAAGGTTTAAAGGTACTAAGTTATAATATTGTTCTTTGTGATACCTCAAGTTGCTTTATTACAGTCTTTGGCGCACCGCCCCAGGACGAAATGCAGTATGTGATCAGTGACTGACAGAGTGCAAAATAAATTTGTTTTAGGACTATAGGGGTGACTACATGTCTCAGTGTTTTAAAAATGTAGATAAGCTTACGAATTCTCTTACTGAGTACTTGAATGTGAGCTTTAAAGCTAAAGTTATCATCAATAATTACTCCCAAATATTTAATTGTCTTTGCACGTTCCAACGGTTTACATGAACATTTCGCATCAAACAAAGCTTCAGAGGAGCAGTTATGTGCAATTAAATCTAGATTGATTTGTGATGAGTCACGGATTGAGAAAGCCAGGTATTTCGTTTTATCTACATTTAGATTAAGTACATTATCATAAAGCCACGTCTTCACCAAATCAAAACCCCATTGTGCTAGCTGGTAAGTCTCATTCCATGTTTTAGCAACGAAAATGAGGGCAGTGTCATCTGCATATGTGATTATTTTACCATGGAATGAGTAAATACAATAAATAAATATCCATAAAAATACATATTTATGGGTCATGTTGATGAAAAATGTTCTTTAATTCTTCCCCTGAAAACCTCCAACGAATAGGTAGGTAGGTTAATTATTTTCCCTGTTAAACAACCTCTCAAGTCTCTGTCACATTTATCTTACAAACAAAAACTGATAGGTAAGTTCGAAAAACTTTTACACTGGAATAAAAATACCTGCAGGTGAACCAAAGTTACCGAAATAAACCGAAGAATCACCAAACTTAATTGGCAGTGCAGGACTCATTGCTAGTGGAACAGATGGTACATAGATGGGGCCGAAATTTTCTGGTGGTGACTGTATATCGGAGGACGCAGCGTTGGAAAGCCTACAGATGGACCGATGACCTGGTGAGGGTCGCGGGAATCCGATAGATGCGAGACGCACAGGACCGGTCATTAAGGGGGAAGCCTCTTATTATTAAAGTTTTTACATTTTCAATAGGCTAACCTAACCGGCTTTCTCAGAATGAAATTCTAGAAACAAAATGATATTTAATATTCAAAACGCACGTTTCACTTATTAAACACCGCCAACATTTTTCTTAATTAAACGCTATGCCACTACAAACTATTAGCAAGGATTAAAAACTTTCATACACTCTATTAATAACAAGTGTTGGACGCAATATAAATTAATAATCCAACTCTCAACAGGGACCAAAAAGTTTTTTAATAACGCCACACGATATAATTTGACACTCATTTTTGACTTTGGACTGAATAGCTGGCCACATAAAAGAGCTTTAGCTATTTAATATAGCCACCAACTGTTTTGCTTTGAACTTCCGGATAGCAACTGAGTAAGTAGTTGGTGAGGAATGAAGTACCACCATATATCGCATTGAGAAGCAGTCGCTCTTACGTAAAACATTTTGGTACATTTTTTTTTTTTTTTTTTTTATTCTTGATAGGTTCGCGCTTGACCGCTATCTCACCTGATGGAAAGCGACGATGCGGTCGACGATAGAGCGCGCTTACCTAGAAGTAACCTATTCACTCTTGACTTAAAGATTCCCGGGTTGTAACCATCAGGAAAAACAGATTCCGGCAAGGAATTCCACTCCTTAGCTGTACACAATATGAATGTGTTCCCAAAACGTTTCGTGCGTATAGGTGGGAAGTCCACCATGCACCGGTGGCGCATTGCCGTACGGCAATGGCCACCGGCAATTTTCTCAATATCATTTCAGTCGAAAGACGTCCACTGTTGGACATGGGCCTCCCCCAAGTGTCGCCATAATGACAGATCCTGTTCGTCTCACATTCATCGGATTCCCGCGATCCTCACCAGATCATTGGTCCATCTGTGTAGGCCTTCCAACGCTGCGTCTTCCGATAAATTAATGCTTAGTCTTTTTCATTTACATTTTATTTTTAAATCAAATTCAAAACAAATTGAATTCTGAATCTATTCAGAACACTGTAGTTGAAAGAGAAAAATTGCGTTCCATTAAGTTTTCCAATTCAGAATTCAATACACAGTGGAGATACATAGGTACCTACATTCTTCAATAGCCAGTATTATTTTAGTTTACTTCGTGAACAAAATTGAATCACCCTAATATTTATAAAGACGAAAGTTTCTGTGTGTGTATGTGTGTGTGTGTGTGTTTGATTGAACGGATTTGAAATTAGGCACAAGGGTAGATCATAGCCGAGAGTATGTTCCCTTAGCGCCATTGGAAAACGTATGAAAAAGATACTCATGGTGCTAGCAAGCAAAAGGCAACTGAAGGAACATTGTCAATAAAAGTTTAACACGTCTTCTCGCTCCACTCTAGGCCGGGAGATGTCATTAAATGATTTCCCATCTCAAAAAAAATGCAGACGAAGTCACTGGCAGTAGCTAGTAAAATTTATGGAACTATCACTATCTTCCTGGTCTTGTCTCTTTGAGTAGACGTGACACGCTTCTTTCTTCCAATCCATGGACTGGAACAATTTGCCTGCAGCGGTCTTCTTGTTCGATTAGGTTAGGCACTTATTAAACTAGTGCGCTTCACCATCAACGATTACATTACTGCTTACCATCCGGTGGGTTTGAAGTCAAGCGCTGTTTATATTAATAAAAAACAAATCCATCCTGTTACCTGCCACGCTAAGGTTACGGTTAAGGAATAATTTTTAAAATTGCTCGCTTGTTATCAACATGAACATGTTGTTTGGTGTAATCAAACTTTGAAACTGTACTTTAATTTGACACAAAACTTTGCAGACGTTTTGATTTCAATTTTTAATTAATCATAAACTAACCGACTTAGTTTTGTTACCATTAGACAAATTATAACCTGTCTATCATCTTCATCATCATCATCATTACAGCCGTAAGATGTCCACCGCTGGACATAGTCTTCCCCAAGTGTCGCCACAATGACCGGTCTTCAGAAATCAGAAATCAGAAATCAGAAATCAGAAATCAGAAATCAGAAACGTTTATTTCAAATAGACCAATTACAGGCACTTTTGAATTGTCAAAATGTCAGTCAGTCAAAAAAAAAAAAAAAACAAGTGAAGCTAAATTGCACGTTCCAAAGCGTAGATCTCTATGGAGAAGAACGTGCAAGAAACTCCATGGACACTCTTTTAAATCATATTATGAGTTACATAAATCTTGGTTACATATTTCATGTCGCTTCTAATATGTGAGCACAATGTAGATAAATAAGAATAAAAACTAATTAAAAAGATAGAAATTGAATTAAGCCACTGGCAGCTAAGAGATGACCAGTCTCAACCGACGGCACCCGTTCACGAGCATGACGCGTGCATCAGCCTCACTCAGCTCAACCATTTTGAAGGGAACTGAATGACCCAATAACACGTGCCACCATCAGCGAGACATTTGAGTGAGCATGACAAACTCTCACCTGCCATGCTCGTAATGTCAAACAAGTTGTAACCTAATAAAAATGCTCCATGGTACTTCACATTCACAAAACTTGAAAAAAAAAAAGTGCTTCTACATTATACAATACTATTGTTTCCAAATGCAAAAGGTAATAAATTATCATAAGCTCTATTGAAATAAACAAATAAAATGAAATAAGAAAGATTTCGAAAACAACAAAACAAAAAGGGGAATAGTAAGTATCTCTTCCAATAATTAGAAACATATATATTTAAAAAAAAAAAAAACACAAAACTTAATTTGAAGGCTGTGGCTATGTCACCGAGTGGTAACGGCCCCGACTTACGAGTTGTAGGTCGCGGGTTCAAACCTAGCCAGGCGCATTACTTCGTGTAATTTATTTCATCACCACTGCTCTCAAAACGGTGAAGGAAAACATCGTGAGGAAACCGGCATGTCCTAGAACCAAAAATTCGAAGATAT
The DNA here is from genome assembly GCA_905147345.3 of Mythimna impura. Classification (NCBI taxonomy): domain Eukaryota; kingdom Metazoa; phylum Arthropoda; class Insecta; order Lepidoptera; family Noctuidae; genus Mythimna; species Mythimna impura. The sequence goes on along the minus strand of LR990357.1, from coordinate 9,751,262 downwards.
GTGACATTCACCAATCCGCAATGGGCCCGCGTGGTGGATTACGGCCCATTCCCTCTCCTAGAGAGAGGAGGCCTGAGTCCCAGCAGTGGGAACATTAAAAAGCTGATTATGCTTATGCTTATGCCTAAAGCTAAACGCAGGCTTATCAAATAAAACGTCTAATTATAACTTCAAAGTATAGTACCGAGTAAAGTGTGCGTAATTTTCTGTTCAAAGATGCTAGTGTGGAGCCGATGAGTTGCGGCGACAATAGGGATGCGCGTCGACTTTTTAGTCTAACACTATACATATATAACTGTTTATTTTTAATTCTGAGACTTTCTATACTAATAGATAGAAAACAAAATATAAAATAATTTGTTTGTAGGTCAATATATCTGGAAGTACAGGGCGTCCATGCGACTAAATTACGTCTTAAAATCATCACAATTTTTGTGTGAGCTCTCTCACACAAAAATTACTATGCTAAACAGAACAAACAGCACTATCCCATAGATTCTCATTTGGTTATAGAATGTGTAATTTTTTTGGTATATAATAAAGTTTATGCTATTCTCCCCGCCTATCTCTATCATGGGAGTAGCTATAAAATTACGAAAAAAAAATTGACAGAAAGAGATAATTTATTACTGCTTTTGGCATAAGCATAATCAGCCTTTTAATGTTCCCACTGCTGGGACTCAGGCCTCCTCTCTCTTGGAGAAGGCCACTATACCACTTTTTAAATCTGGTGACCATAATGACACTAATAATTACAGACCTGTATCAGTATTGCCGGTTTTCAGTAAGGTGTTTGAAAAAGTTATGCTTAATCAAATGCTTTACCATTTTAACAGCAATAAAATCTTTCACGATCAGCAGTATGGTTTCACCAAAGGACGTTGTACGACTGACGCTGGTGTCACTTTATTAAAACATATATTTGCAGCGTGGGAACAAGCCCAAGATGCGATAGGAATTTTTTGTGACCTCTCAAAGGCTTTCGATTGTGTTAATCACGAAACCTTGCTTTTAAAGCTAGAACATTATGGGCTAGGTAAACTTGCACTCGGCTTGGTAAAATCTTATTTAATTGATAGGCAACAGCAAGTTCAGATAAACGGTGTCAATTCTCCGGGTTTGAAAGTCAAAATGGGTGTACCACAAGGCTCCATATTGGGTCCTTTCCTCTTTTTAGTATACATAAATGATCTACCACATCTATTAAAAAAACAACCACATATTGTATTGTTTGCTGACGATACGTCGTTAATTTTTAAGATCAATAGACGTTCCACAAACCTTGATGACGTAAACAATGCTCTACAGCAAGTCCAAAACTGGTTTACTGTTAATAATTTAGTATTAAATGGAAAAAAAACTAAGTGCATAAGATTTGCGTTACCGAATGTTAAAAGTAATTACTCCGACATAGTATTGAACAAGGAGAAACTCGAATTCGTCGAAGATACGGTTTTCCTAGGGATCACGCTTGACTCGAGGCTACAATGGGGTCCTCATTTAACATCTCTGGCAGGTCGGCTTAGTTCGGCAGCATATGCTGTCAGAAAAATCCGTCAATTTACTGATGTAGATACTGCGCGACTAGTTTATTTTAGTTACTTTCATAGTATCATGTCTTACGGTATTTTGCTATGGGGACGGGCTGCAGACATAGAGTCTATTTTTATTCTGCAGAAGAGAGCTATCAGAGCCATATATAATCTTCGCAGACGCGATTCTCTTAGAGAACTATTTAAGGAAATAAACATCCTGACGGTCCCTTGTCAATACATTTATGAAAACATTATGTATGTTCGGAAAAATATTCATCTTTTTACTAAGATAAGTGACAGGCACAATTTTTATACTAGGAATAGGAACAAATTAGATCAACCTCGATTCAGATTGGCAAAAGTACATAGTTCTTTTATGGGGTACTGTGTAAAATTTTATAATAAAATACCAGTTGAGATTCTACAACTAAATGAGTCCAAATTTAAAACATGCATTAAACGCACACTATGTAGACAAGCGTATTATAAACTGGAAGATTATATCCTTGACAAAAACGCTTGGCTAAATGCCGGTTCATCAGTTTATGGAACTATCACTATCTTCCTGGTCTTGTCTCTTTGAGTAGACGTGACACGCTTCTTTCTTCCAATCCATGGACTGGAACAATTTGCCTGCAGCGGTCTTCTTGTTCGATTAGGTTAGGCACTTATTAAACTAGTGCGCTTCACCATCAACGATTACATTACTGCTTACCATCCGGTGGGTTTGAAGTCAAGCGCTGTTTATATTAATAAAAAACAAATCCATCCTGTTACCTGCCACGCTAACGCGTAATCCACCACGCGGGCCCATTGCGGATTGGTGAATGTCACATATCTTCGAATTTTTGGTTCTAGGACATGCCGGTTTCCTCACGATGTTTTCCTTCACCGTTTTGAGAGCAGTGGTGATGAAATAAATTACACGAAGTAATGCGCCTGGCTAGGTTTGAACCCGCGACCTACAACTCGTAAGTCGGGGCCGTTACCACTCGGCCACCACTGCTCCCAGCTTTAGGCACCCAGTCATTTTATCACTGAATAAATAGCATATACAATACTCCTTCACCAAATTCGGAGGCGTGGTAATAGATCGTCGTGATCTACCCCAATATTACCTTCTATATTGTTAGCTGTAAGCCACCCATATATAATAAAATAAAGTTGAGCTAAAGTCCTCAACAATATCAAGTTCCATGTAAGCCCAAAAGGGTGTTTAGGATCAACAGGCCGCTAGGCCTAACCTAAATTCAAGGGCTCATTCAACAATGTTGGGAGGTACTGGAAACGTTTGAAACTACAATTTGGCTGAAGTTTAATTTATTAACAAGTTTTGAAATGCTACCTACAGTTACGAGTATGTAAATCAGGCTAACTTTGTATTGGACTTTGAGTTGAATCGTATCACACTATACTAGGTACATATATATGTCGCTTAACTGAACCTTGAACCAGAACAAGTAGCTGGAAATCGGCTACTGAATCAATTTCAGCTATTTTTAAAACAAGTATTTTAAGGGTTCCGTACCCAAAGGGTCAAAACGGGACCCTATTGCTAAGCTATTACTTGTCTGTCTGTCGCCAGGCTATATCTCATGACCATGATACAAAGTTGAAATTTTCACAGATGGTGTATTTCTGTTACTGCTATAATAACAAATTATAAAAACTAAAAAAAAGTTATGGTCAATCCGCCCGACTGTCAAACCTACTTCTAAAGATATCGAATAAATATATAGAACAATAAAATAGATACTGGCACGGAACCCTTAGTGCGCGAGTCCGACTCCCAGTTGGCCGATTTTTTTATCCTCAATTAATCAATTCAATTTTAGAATAAAAAATTACCTATTTTCATAACCTTGGTTTCAACAACAGCGTCTTTATGTGTACGTACGTAGATACTAATACTGATACGCCATCAATTTAGAACGTCGATACCCACATTATTTGATCATATTTAGGATAACTGATTTCTTAAAACAACACACACTACCCTACCCAAGTGCATAAAGTAAAATGTCAAGGCTTAAATTATAATTGTAACTTAATTTTCTAATTAGGGTGTTTATGGGCGTGCATTATTATTCCTGTTCCTTCTTTGCCTTCGTTCCAGGGCCCCGGGGTTCTCTTTCGCATCGCCCATGGCCCCAATAGTCTTCGACCCTGCTGGGCCCCTACGGTTTTGCTGACATCTGCTTGGGGCGCGCGTGGAACACTACGCGCCGTCGACGACTTGGGCTCGGTCCGGACGGTTACCGAACGGTCCGACGGCAAACTACCCATTGCTTTCCATCCGCAAGCTAGCGCCTACGGTGGCTGGGAATTAGGATCGGGATCCCGGTGACTGGGGCGTAAGAGCCGTTCCCTCGCGCATGCGGCCGCCCCCTTTGCTAGCATTACTGCTTCGCAGAAGGAGGCGACCGCCTGCCACTCCTCCTTGCTCCGGACCATGGCCCAATGCGAGAGATCGCCGCCAATCACCCCTACGAGGACACGGCGGTGCTCTACCCAGGCGGGGCACACCTCTACCGTATGCTCCACCGTGTCCTCCGGACAATCAGCTTTATGCTTATATTTTTCCAATGCTGGAAGTCTGGTCTCTAGGATACTGCATGTCGAGGCCACGTATATCTGGTTCTAAAACAAGCCATCCTCTTTCATATGGTAGGACTAGGAATACTTTTCTTTCGGAAGATATGACGGCTGGTAACATAAATGACGAGTGCAGTACCGAACAATGATCTTAATGACTTGTAAGGGCGATTGTGTTTTTACTCACATACCTATCTTTATTTTTTTAATCGAATAAAATAAAAATATTAATCGAGTAAGAAAGAGTACACAAGTGCCCTTAATCAATTACGCTTCAACGGTTAAACGGCTTCGCTTAGGTATATGGGCAGACGAAATCCATAATTTTTATTTTTTTTTTATTTTACCAGAATAGTTATTATAAAAAAATTAAAATCATAAACTATGATCATATAAGGATTATTACAAGGTCACAAATATATAGATACTCTGACTCCTAAACTAGATCTAGGCCTATTACAGTTACTCATTCTCCGTAACAAACAAAGCCATTTATGTAAACTTAATCGGGACGGTCAAAGAAACCAGATAATAATTTATTCATTAGGTCATTTATGTTCTAAGAAGCCAAAAAATGTACAAATAATCCTATCAAGTAATTTTATCGTTTTAAATAATCCTTGAAAGCTTCTACATAAAAATTTCCGTTGAAGAATAAATTCTTCTGATGCTGAACACAAATCCTAATTATTATTCTTCTTAACTTCTCTTTCAATAACCGCTTAGACGCTCCCGCCAATTTTTTTTGATGACGTAAGACGCTACGTCATCTGATAACGACGGCGCCCCGCTGCGCCGATTAGTGCCTACGCAAACAAGTGTATTTTTCGGCGACTCATTCGTAACTTGAGTCACTTCAAGTAATGTTTTTGTTTAAGCTTATTAATGACTCTTTCAAGTCGTCTCAAGTGTTTATTATTATTTGGTTTCAATTTTTGTATATAGAGCTGTAAACATTGACTATAGTTGGCTATAGTTGATATTTGAACTTTAAAGAATATTAGTTTTAAAAGTAAAGCGGTAACATATAGATTTTATGACTTTAATAGGTGGATGGGTTCTATCTACATACGATAAAACAAAAAAACATACTTCATAGTAAATAAATATTTATTTTAGAGGCATATGACTAGCATGTGACATTTGCTCACGGTGAATAATTTTTCATCCAAATTAATAATTTACTACAAATAAATGCTTTCACGTAAACTAAAAATATTGTTACTGTCTGAAAGCTAAGTTTCTGCTGTAACATATATGTAAATATTATGTTGATAGGTTTATCTAATACAGAAAAATATGGAATTGATTGAAGGCATTCCCACTTACGTGAAAATACTCTTAACATTTCTGGTTATTTTTTGTTATTTTTTTTTCAGAGAAATTTGAGTAAAGAAAGATGAATAAAAAATGTAACTATTTTCTACAATAAATACCCTTTCCAATGAGGTATCACACTTGTTATTCAATAATACAATATATTAATATTAATATTTATTAGTATCTCTAAATTAGGGTGGCGGCCATAATGAGTTCAATGACATTTATGTTTTCGACTCCACTTGAAACGAAAAATCTAATATGACCTTAAATCTATTAGCGTTTGTATATTCTTTGGCTGAAAACTATTGACGAATAAACATTCAATACGATAATAAAATCTTTTAACACAGAACTGGTCTCAAAATATAATAAATTGCGATAGCGTTCTGACAAAATTCTAGGTATCAACCGATTGCCGTGATAGCCACACATAAGTACAAATATACGTATTTTAAACTTACCCAGGTTAAAATCCTGTTGCACACACATAAACTATATTCTAATTATTCACTAAATCAACACTTTACACAGAAACACTCACTCAAAACCGAAAATATTATTTTTTACCGTAAACCGCTACTAGAATCAGCTGGCGTTCGCGCGCGAAATGCAACGACTGAATTTGACACTCATTTTTTTTAAAGTGTGATTCGTTTTGGAACTGTTATCGTATTTTTAGCATGAAATAATGTATCGAGATTCGAGTAGAAAAGAGAAAAGGTTATAAAACATCGTGTGTTAGACAGAAATAGATATATTATGAGGTCGTATCGTATAGAAACGGCAAGGACGAATTTTGTTTGACAGTATAAAAAAGTTTGGGACTAGAGTCCCAAAGAGCGTTTGACCGGTTAGGACAACATCCCATTAGCGCTTAGACATTTGAAAGCGGTTTATAGTGAAGTTATAAATGCCGTAGGAAGTTGTGGCTAAATTTGGCACCCGCCCAACGACCTCTTAATTACAAAAGGGACAAAAACCAAAGACTTTTTGTTCATATTTTGTTGTACGAAATGCTCGTAATAGCAACGTTATTAATGCTTTGTTGTAGTCTCATGTATCCTTCTATTAGTTTTGTTATGTGCTTAAAATAGTTCTCATTTATTTTTCAGAAAACTTTGCCCAGGACTAAGAATTACTTCTATATTGTAGGTGTATTCACAAACATGTTATGTCACATCAGTTAAAACGTGAAAGGCCTCATCAGTTTTTGGAGAGAGGTGGGCTGGAAGCCCACCAAAGATTATGGCCACCATGGCCCACGTACAATGGTCCACATATGGCTAAATGCGTAAACCATCCTCAGACATAAGACATACGTTGATATGTCAGTCAGTCAGAGAAACTCAACTATCAACGCACAGCGGAAACTACTGGGACTACGAGCGTAATATTTTGAATTTTTTTTTGTTTGCTTTTATAACGTAAGCGAGCTAAGAGAGGATAATTTTAAAATTCCTCCCTGTGGAGATGAAATGGGGTCCAAAGTTTATATGGAAAAACCTACTATCATACGGGCGAAGCCGCTGGCAGAAGCTAGTGTTATAGAAATTGATCGATGGTTTTGCAGGAGGATGAATTGTTCCTATCAGTTTTTATCAAGAACCAAATGGAAGCCCCACTTGAATCCTGATAGGAATCAACTTTCCGCGTCCGGGTGTTTTTCATCTCTGCCATTAAATAAATGAATATAATTATTATTCTTCTTCAATGGTATAAGTTTCTGAGTATTTTATTCAAAATAGGAATTAGAAAATTTTCACTTTGTGATTTTTTCCCAGAGTCCAATTATAGCTTCTCAAGAATTGCATAGGAAAAATTTACATATCATCCACTACCCACTTATAGAACAGCATGTTCGTAACTGCTGTTTTAGCAATATCTTTTCTGAAGGCGTACCAAATCTTTTGACAAAATAGTTATATTATAGTGTAGAGATATAAAATATTTATACATACAGTACATCATACGGGTACATTTTATTGTTGCATAATTTATGTAATACGTGTCAGAATTTTACGCATTTACGATTTATTGTGAGGGAATACAAATTCGCTGACAAATTGAGCGAAATTCCCCCGAGAGGAGAGCACTCATGTAGATTAGTAAGATCGGTGTTCTAGGTCAGTGCTTCTAAGTAAACGAAATCGATAGGTAGACGAGTGACTATTTATTAAATACGGTATAATCAAAAGTTAGCGTTCTGGTTGAAGCTAAGTAGAATATTATTATCGTACTGTTGTCGTTGAAGACCTAAAAATAAATTGAAGTTTTACAAATCCTTTTTGATTTTTTTTTTTCATATTTGTTTACCAGAGCTAGACAGTTCTTAATTTAACAAAACAACAATGCATGCGTAATGTATTCCCTGTTAGAAAAATAAGTTAAAATCTTAATTTAAGCACTGGTATTTTACTGAAATGCACACTAAGTGCGTTTATTTAAGAAACTTATCCTAATGGTAGGCAAAAATATAGAGCATCAACGTACTACATTAGTAGCGCATCGGTATTGGTATCTACGTATGCACACAATAAACACGCTCGTGACATAATCAAGATTTATCAAGAATTTGTCAAAACAGGTGTTTTTATGGTTCCGTGCCTCAAAAGGAAAAAACGAAACCCTTATATGATCACTTTGTTATCCGTCTGTCTGTCTGTTTGCCTGTCTGTCTGTTCATCTGTCTGTCAAGGCCCTATATCTCGGGAACGCGTGGAGGTATTGAGTTGAAATTAAGATACTCAGTTTTGCGGTCCCTTGAAGCTAACAACGAAAAAAATATATATGGCCGTTTATGTCACAAAAAATTGTACTTCGACACTCTCAAGGGAATCAAAATTCATTGGTTACTTCCCGTTGACCTAGAATCCTTATAGGCATGAAAAAAGGTCTCATAGCACAAGTATAGGAAAAAATCTGAAAACCATTTTGTAGTTAGGTACATCATAAAAAAAAACTTTTTTTGCGATTCGAAAAATCTTCGTTTTTCAATTCGGGAATTGAACTGTTTTTATAGGTAAGTTTGTACGGAACCCTCAGTGCGCGAGTCCGACTCGCACTTGCCCGGTTTTTTATGCTAAAAGTAATACTTGATTATTTTAGGATAAAAAAATACCAATTAAAAAAATAGTTTAAATCGGTAAAGCCGATTAAAAACATATTGTAAACAGTCCATGTAAAATGGTTGAGTTCAGCCGTTTCTGGTAAAATTGAAAACCGCCCACCACTTAATCGGATAAAAACTAGCTAATGCTTACAATACCAACACTTAAAACATAATAACAGTTTTATTTCTTCCCTCACTTCCACTTAAATTCATCAAAGAACAAAACTATATCATTCAACAGGAATATAATAAATAAAAAACAATGTTCAAATAAAACAAACGGTGGGTTGGTGTGAACGATGAATTTTCTTCTGACAGTACGAGAGAAATAGTGGTACAAATGTACTTGCCCATTATTTATTATAGTTCGCTCATTCCTCACTGGGAAGCCTTTAGTTTCTCCTCTTTAATCTGTCTCGAGTTTGTGGTGATGTAGTGGCGGAAAAATATGATATTAAATTGTTGGGAGTATAAATTTGATTAGTTAAGAAATTCGCTCGCATTTCGGAACTTGTTGGGGTGAATTTCGAAGGTAGATATAAATATCATAGATGGTAAAAGACAGCTTTTAAAGGCAAAATTGATAGAAATTTTTGCCAGTTCCTTTGCCTAGTAGAAGGAGCTAACTGCTTCCTACGCCCTCTCGCTGCGTTCTATGGCCTGGAGCGGGGCTTGACGTGAGAGGTCGCTTGCTGTCACTGGTTTCTTCGACGAGGCCATAACGGTGCTCCACTAAAGTGGGCCCAGACTTCCATTGTATGCTTCACTGTGTCCTCTAGGCGATCCACATAATGCTGACACTCGGGCGTATCTTCCCACCGAATACAAAACAAGAACAACTGTGTCCAGTGAAGACCTGCATCAGGCGGAAGGTTTGGACGCTGTAGAGCCTCTCTAACTACTCCATAAAGAAGCAACTTATCGCTGCGATAGAGGCATGCTCAATCTGTCTAGACCCTCTTGACTCGTTTTGGCATTTTAGTAAATTAACGCTGAACATATAACCCAACAAAAATCGCCAAACATTGAAAGAAAAAAAGAAAGAAAAACATTTTATTTGGCGGAAAAAAAGCGCAATCTTAGGACTAACTTACAAATTATAAATATTCTTTGTGAAAAATATACGCCACGTCCGCGCAAAACGGCCAAACGCCAATATCAATATCATAATGCCGTGACTACACTCAAAATGCGATCAGTCTACAGCGCTGGTTTTCAGCGTGGCAGCCCTAATATTTCATTCTCAAACAATCCCAACAACACTATTTTAATGTAAATCTGTATTTATCTCACTTAGCCACTGCCGCTAACGTTTCTTTGCCTTGTATAGCGGTTGCAATGACGCTAATTGCGACGCCGTTTGTCCTAAGTGAATGTACATTTGCTGAAGTCTTGTTCAGTATTGTCGTCAGACGTCTGTGGGTATGACAATTGCGGTGACAACAACAATTTGTAGGGAATTGAATGAATGTCATTGGATTTGTAATAATGATCTGCACCAAGCCTATGGAATTGTTAAACCAATTCTTTTATCTATACACTAGCTGTTACCCGCGACTTTGTCTGCGTCAAGTTAGTAAACATGCACAAACGTAATTAATAATTCTGTGCTTGTGATTCGTGCTAAAAACATCTAATTCAAATAACGGAAATTAATTTCAGTAAATATATTATGTAAAATGTATTTCTTATGTCCAGGTATATAATTTATTTTATTTATTTGGCTCACCTGTAATAGAATACTCGTTCATGATATAGGTACATCAAATAAATTACTTATCATCATCAATAAACAGAAACAGACATGTTGAGGTCGAAGTAGTTGATAAACTGTGGTTCTGCCTACCCCTAAAAGGAAAAGGTGATAGTTTAAGTTTGTTTTTGGTTTATTCTATGATGAAACAACGCTGTATGATTTTAATATGATTGGTTCATTATAATAGACTAAAAGTGTATTAAACCGTTGTTTTCTTTTAACAACACTAAATAAATGTTATTTAACGTAGGCTATAAAAAAAGTGGATAAAGTAGTTTTCAAAATGTTAAATGTTGCCAAAATGTATAAAGAGTCTGTACGGATCTTGTTCTGAGGTCAATACCCACAGTTTTTAGTGTCTGCACGTTTTACTTTTAGGAAGAAAATCATCAAATACCTTCCCCCGCTCTGGGTAAAGTGAGAGTTTGTGTCAGACTTTTACAGACTTAAACCGACCTGTGTTCCTTTAATTGCCCTTAGTGTTCTAGAGCTACGGTAACTTGCACGCGGCAGCAAATCTTCCTTCTTTGAGGAAAAGAGAGGACGCTGTGGTGTCTTTCTAAAGACACCACAGCGTCCTCTCTTTTCGCCTGACGAAGATCTCTAGGGCCAATGCCTGCTAGAGCTATGAGATTTTTCGAAAGAATTACCTTCCATAAGAATTTGCCTCGATGATATTTCTCTCCAGACTTTTAGCCGGGTCCGTTATGCAACTTTCAATCTTCAGCTGGATAACGTGCACTGATAGTCCACTACTGCTAGCGATTATTAAAATACTACAGAGTAACCTACGATGTCATCTTGATCCACAACTGTACTTATAAAGAATTTGTGAAAAAATTGTTGCAGTTTGATGTTGACTTACATCACGTCGAATTTGAAACAGAAACCTCTCGAAACACCCTAATACCCCCTCATTACTCCGTGTTTGTGACTCCACAAAACTATAAAATGACAGCGAACAAATGTCGCAACCAATTGGGGCTGTGACTGACTCTGGCATCCGTCAGAATGTTGTCCCAGTGTTGATCACCACTCACTGATCACTCCTAAGGAGGTAACGTCCAGTTGTCGACTTAAGGCTGCAAGTAATGTAGGATACATCATACGTAATCAAACTATCTTCAGGAACGCAAACCACGTCGGGACCTTGTATGAAATATGTCTTCATGGGTTTTTCATGAAATTCTTAATGATCTTCAATTTTTGGAATCTTTGAAATTAGGTACTTGTTCCAAACAGTAGGTTGTGGTTAAGTCCGAGGGAGAGACTACTTGAAGTACTGGTAACCTTCACGAACTGCTCAAGAAGCATCTTTCTGTGATTAAGTACCTACCTATATTTGCTGGTTTTTTGGGGGTCCTTACGAAACATCTACGTTCGATGAAGACCTGCATCAGGCGGAAAGATAGCCTTTTTGGACTTTCCTCAAAGAAGATATTTGCTGCCGCAATTGTGGCATTTCAGTCAGTAAAAGTCTGGTACTACCTCTCGCTTTACCCAGAGCGGGGGAAGGTATTTGATGATTTCCTACCTAAAAGCAAAAGGTGCACACACTAAAAACTGTGGGTATCGACCTCAGTATCAACTCCGTGACTCAGACTATTTATACATTTTGGCAACTGAAAACTACTTTATCCACTTTTTTTTTGATAGCCTACTTTAAATACCATTTATTTAGTGTTGTAAAAAAGATAATTCTACGGTATAATATACTTTTAGTATATCTAATGAACCAATAATTGTAAAATCATACAGCGTTGTTTTATCATAACATAAACCAGAAAGAAACATACATAAAACCCACTCCTGTTCCTTCTTTGCCATTGTTCCAAGGCCCCGGGAATCTCTTTAGTATCACCCATGGCCCCAATAGGCTTCGACCTTGCTGGGCCCCTACGGTTGCTGACACCTCCTTGAGGCGCGCGTGGAACACTACGCGCCGTCAACGACTTGGACTCGGTCCGGACGGTTACCGGACGGACGGACGGTGAGCTACCCATTGCTCGCCGTGCACAGGCCCGCGCCTACGGTGGCCGGAAATCGGGATCGGATGGAACCCCTCGGTTCGGATCGGCTGGGTCGCGAGGATTATTGTCTCGCGCGTGCGGCCGCCTCCTTTGCTAGCATTACTGCTTCGCAGAAGGAGGCGACCGCGCCAAAGGCCCACCGCGCTTTACGCTATTACTAATCTTGTTATGATAAAATGACTGGACCTAACTGCGGTTTATTTTCGTAAATATTTTTGGCATTTACGAAGCAATTAATTAGAATTCAATAATTTTTATAAATAGGTCTAGAAACATTTTCTGACTTCGTGATAACGCCATCTATTGCTGAAAAGCTTAACCTTACCTTTATCACACACTGAGGCTCTACCACGAGCTCATAACGTGATCTATTTTACGACCTAAACCGGACTGTTAAAGGGATGGAGCTATATAGGGTGTATAGCTCCATCACTCTTTTTCGCTCGTACGTCTGACATTTTGACATTATCATGGTAAGGCCCCTGGCCACCTACCGAGCGATAGTTAAATAAATAGTTTGACAAATTTAATTCGTGTGTTTGCTATTCAAAGCCAGATGGCGTCACTGAGGCATAGGATGACAGTTTTTCTAAGACATTTTTTCTGATAGCCGCTCTATTGTATCTCTTTAGATCTCTTTGTAGACGTTTGAATGCATAACCGCTGGATTTCTGTCTTGTATAGTGAAGGTCAGTATAATCTGCCAAACTGCTTCGAAAGTGCTGATGTAGAAACCACTGTCTATAAAAATAATAGTAAGAACGCAAAAATATGTAAAAATTTCTTGTTTACAGTAAAATAAAACAAAACTATCACAAAAAAGAAACTGAGTTTTGAACCACTATCCCCTTACGTGCCGATCTAATCCAGACACGACTGCACTACGGTGTTCGTTGACTTTTGTGTAAAATAGGTGTTCTTATATAAACGTCATCATTGTCTGCTTAACCCTTTGTCGATGATAGCGTGATGATTTTCATCTCAGATATTAAATTTGTAGCTAAATGAAAAAAAGAAATATTATTTTCGTTTTTCCACTTAGATTTTATTACATGTTTGATTACTTTTTACAAAAATATGGAGTAAAAATGTCTAAGATGTGTTAAAAATATGCTAAAAGTCCTTTTATTATTGTAATCGAAGTACCATCGCATATTATATACAAAAAAAACGACAAAATACTCACAAAAATTATTACTATAACTGGGGATCGAAGTCACGGCAAATCGTTCAATAGCGACATTTTGGAATATTGCTCACCCCCCATAGTAAATAGCTTGATAATTTATAGCCTATGTCCTTTCTCAAGCTCTATTCTATCTTTGTACCAAATTTCATAAAAATTGGTTCAGCGGTATAAGCGTGAAAGCGTAACAGACAGACAGACAGACAGACAGACAGAGTTACTTTCGCATTTATAATATTAGTATGGATTAGTATGGATAAACAGTGACAGTTGATATCAAAAAAATTATATTATCCCTCTTTTTGATCGAGGATTGAAATGTCGCCAAAAATATAGGTAAAATAAGGATTATTTTCGATCATTACATCCATAGTTTCTCGAAAAAAAATGATAACAAAGTTAATGTGACAAATTATCAAACGCGTGAAAACTACTCGCGTTAACGTATAAACGAATGAATGACCATTGCTTCATTGGCTGTAATTAAACGTTATTCTAAGAAAATTTTCATTCAAGAAGCTGGAGACAACACTTTAAAACAAGAATGCAAAATATGGCTAAAAGATAAATCAAATGTGGTCGACTTAGATGCTGCCAAATGGATCGCCAACTGACTTTAGCACTGAGATATTGGTTTAGATCTATCTTCTGAATGAACAAGCCTCATTCGATCCTCAAACATTTCAGTGTTTGCGACCAACATTTACATCTAAATATTTGTCCATTTGATTTTCACGTGAAATGGTACACAGTACCAATGGCCTAAGGCAACTTGAAACTCCAGAGTTTCAAGATGCCTTAGGACCTAGGGGTAAAGGGGGTTTATTTACAAACGTTGGCTTCTCTTCTTGATTGTGCAACATTTAGTTGCTTCCTCTGCACCTTGTAATAATTATTCTAATAGCATGATTTGATGAAAAAATATGGGAAGCAACGTCGATGAGGAGTCAAAACTGCAAAATGGTTTATGATTATAAGTTGTACAAAAAAAATCATCTCTTCAAAAACACTGGCTCTAAATTGCTAAAAACGATGATTTGACCACACCTGACTATTTGCACATAATGCTTTAAGGCTAACGAATAAAATGATTATATGGGGCGATATTATGTGCACTTTACAACATATTTCTAGGTATGGTTGCATCGATTTAAAGGATTTAGTCATATATAGTATAATCAAACACGAATTAAAAAAAAAATACTGGAGAAACATAGGTGGATATCAGTCGGTAAAAGTCAGATACGCTCTTTTGCTCCACCCTAGCGCGTGAGAAGTCATTTCATAATTTCCCACCATTTCTTCTTCCTGCCCTTGTCCCGTGATATTTGAGGTCTGAATGTACTCTGTCCACTACCACTAAAGTTTGGCGATTCTTCGGCAAAAAAGTCATATTAGCTAAACCTAATAATGTGAGGCAACAAAAGTATTATATTCATTTACAAAAGTATTATATTCATGCATAGGACCGTTCGTTGTGGCGGTCCTGTGCGTTACGCATCCACCGGATTCCCGCTACCCTAACCAGGTAATCAGTCCACCTTGTAGCAAGTCTTTAAATAAAATATATAAGTACCTCTTCAATGAATTTTGTCAAACCCTCAATGTTGAGGATATTTAGAAAGTGTTTACTGTGAATGTGTAAGTTTGTGCTAGACAAAAGGAGCTACATGTGCCAACAAACTGCTTTGCAGTTTGGCAGAGGTAATATTTATAGTGATGAAAATGTATTTCTGTGAATAAACTATTTTTTTTTTCAACACTATGACGTCCAGTACGCAGTCGCCACTCCACAACCTTTCGGCCACTTCGACCATCAGTTTTGCGGGCAATTTGCCCTGCCACTAAAGTATGGCGATTTTTCGGTAAAAAGGCTTATAAGCCAAACCTAATTGTGAGTAATTAAAAGTAAAAGTAACGAAAGTAATTTATTCATTTATATTATACAAACCTTTCTCGTTTATTGTTTACAACTTTATTTTATACTATGTAGTGATTCCATCTTCTAATGTAATTCCGCATTAAAATCCGTTGCGTGAATAAGGGGGAATTAGCGGATGAACATACAGATGCAGAAAATAAAGGGGGAATTAGCAGACGAACATATAATAATAATAATAATAATAATAGTTTATTTGATAACCATATACGTACAACAAATTTGAGATTGGAGCCTCCTTTTAAGCAAAAGATGCCTGTATTAGGAGACTCCGCTCCTTCAAAAACAAGAAGTGTAAACTATACAATACGAGTACATAATTAAAACAAAGTGAATTGAGTGAATGAGGGTGGGTGTGTGTAATGAGTGTATGTGGGTGTGTGTAATGAGTGAGATGCAGAAAATAAGGGGGAATTAGCAGATGAACATACAGATGCAGAAAATAAGGGGGAATTAGCAGAGGAACATACAGATGCAGAAAAAGAGTTTGTTTTATCAAACTACGTGTGTGTGTATGTTTGTTAATTCTTCACGCTCAAATGCCTGAACGGATTTCGATGAAACTTTGTACATATATAGACCATATCCTGGAATAGCACATGGAATCCTTTTATCTCGGGAGTATTTTCCTTGGGATAATTATCTACTATTACGCGGGCGAAGCCACTAACAGCAGCTAGTACTGTCTAAAGAAGAAATTAAACTAAGTTTTTTTTTATCGAAATTGTAACAACATATGATATTGACATCATTACATAAATGTACGAAAATCATCAATAAATAAAGAAAGAAAAAGTAAAACGTAGTGCATGTGAGGTTGTGAGAATAAATGAAGTTAAATGTATCATGTAAATATTGCTCATTGGTACTTGGAAGTATAACCTAGACAACAAAATACGTGATTAAATAAACACAAACCTTGAAAATATATACACAAAATCACTCGCTGAAATCTTCAACAAGTCAAACCAAAAAGCTTTTACAGAGTCTATTCCAACCCGATTTAAATCGTTCTTTATCTTCATATTTCATTTCGACAGCATAACTTTAAAATGTTTAGTAACGCTTCGAATCTACTGAATATTTCAATTCAAATTGATTCCAACTATTTCGACGTCTCGTTATATATTCTTTCCTACGTTTAGATCTGGCATCCGCGTTTATCTGAAATCCGCGTTACGGTCTCAGTTCCGTACGGAACTTCGGATCTCATCTTCGTCTAGGCCGGGAATCCCGGGGCATTACTGACGATACCATTTCATGGCGGATATTAGGACATCGCTCAATGCTGTCGCGTGTACCCTGATATATAGGTTTGGATGGCGTTTGGGAATCATAGATTCCTTGGGAATCCTTTAGACATAGTGCAGTCTTGGAGAAATATGACCTACATACTGAGCTGTTACTGCATGAATTTGGTGCGCATCGTGTCTTTTTCAATAAAAACTTCGCAAATTTCATATTTTCTATGCTCTAATTTTTTTCAGGTGGGAAATCATCCAAAAACTTCTAATAATTATGCCTTTTTTGCCGAAGAATCGCCAAACTTTAGTGATAGTGGACAGAGTACATTCAGACCTCAAATATCACGGGACAAGGGCAGGAAGAAGAAATGGTAGGAAATTATGAAATGACTTCTCACGCTCTAGGGTGAAGTGAAAGAGCGTATCAGACTTTTACCGACTAAAACCCACTCCTATGTTTCTTCTTTGCCTTGCGTTCTAGCTTCGACCCTGCTCTGCCCCTACGGTTTTGCTGAGGTCTCCTTGAACTATACTCCCACTGCGACTTCTACATTGTTCCAATTAAAATGAGGTGTAAAATTGACTGTCCCCAATTGTTGAGCTGCATCCAATTTCGTGTGCCTACTAAAAGCCCACGAACTCCTATAACCCCCTTGCGTCCTCCTCTTCGTAGAACCGTTCTTGGTGCTAATTCTCCCATCCCGCGTCTATGCAAATTATTAAACAACTACAGTGATCTTATCGATGTACACTCTGACTCACTTGGTAGGTTTAAAAGTATTGTATATAAAACAATTAAGAAACCATGCGATGGTCAGGCTGGCTTGTTAACTTAGTTTTTAGTTCAAATAATTTAGTTTTTTAGTTATAAGCAGTAATTATTGTGTTTAGTAAGTAAGTTACTTTTAAGTAGGCAACTAACAGTAAAGTTACGCATGTTGTGCTTACCTGTAAGGAATTGCTGCACTTAGCTATAAGTTTATTCCGTGTATTTCATATCTTTGTATGTGTGTAGTCAATTGTTGGTGAGCCAAATAAATAAAATAAAATAAATAAATAAAATTATTTTTAAAATTGAAGTTATTTAAAATATAATATAATATGTGATACAGAAAAAATAGCTAGCGTAGTAAGAGAAAAGAACGAAATAATCCATCAGTTGATTTACGGAATGGGATTGCAAAAAAAACAATGACAATACAATATTTCTTCCCCAAATCAGTTGTAAGATATACCAAAAGGTATACGTAAACGATTTTCTGCGTATATTCCTGGTATCGTAGTCCTATTTGCTTCATATCCTTCTAAAGTAAAACTGACAACCCTATTCCTACCCTTATCGTTCGGGATTATATATCTTCGCTGGGTATCGAACAGCCATTGACCTCGATCGAGAAAGCAAACCCAATTTGTTCATACAAACAAAAAATAATATAAACTAGATAAAATATTGAAACTATAATTCCCAAAAGCAAGTTACAGACGGGAATGATAAATAAAATATAGAAGACTCGAAAGATTATGCAGTACAATACGTAGATGTAATAAATTTGACTACAATATCTGTTTCCAATATGCAAATATACATACCCAAAAATCACTAGAGGAAAATAAAAGGATGGAGAAACAAAAAAATGTATGATAATCAAATGTACTGAATTCGAAGTTATCTTACGTTGGAGTACTTGAATCGGTCCCTTTGAAAACGTTTGCTCCACTATTTATCAAAATTATTCAGCTCTTAGAATATTTAGATATTACGATTACGATTGAAAAAAGCTTTGGTAGACAGTTGTTAGTTTATTGTTGAGCTGGATAGATTGTATTTACATTTAGGTAGACGTAAGTAACAAAATTTTCTGCTATAAAGTAAATAGGGTTAGGGCAATTTATTGTTGTTGTATCAGGGTCACTAGAGAGACAACCATATTAGAAAAGGAATCTAGGTCTTGTGAAGAAACAAAAAGGTTCGCATATTTTTCATAAAATCTTGTTGGGTCTAGCTGGCAACAAATGGCTTTCAACTAAAATAATAATTAAGGGGATATTCGTCAAAGTTAGCGATACAGTAACAAAAATAATAGAGCTATCGACATCCATCCTGTGTGGACAGATCATTAAGACCGGACGGGGCTGACTGACGACGGTAGTTAGTAACACGTCAACACACTAAAATGGCGCTTGCTGCACCTTGTACGAGAAAATGTCACCGTTCAATAAAACACTTTCAAATTTGTTGCAATTATTTTTACACTGACAGCAGTGAATATAAGGGAAATTTTTATGCAACAAGAAATTTGCAGGACCCTTATATTTTTTTTTTATTTCATTCATCAAAATACGGAATCAGAAAATACCATATTAAAATTATAACTTCAATATATAACTTTAGAATTTATAAGTCTCACAAGTTGTTTTTACTGTTTCCTGGCTCTGAGATATAATTTAGAAATAGTATTGTAATTGTGTGAGTTTATTTATATTACTAACAATAGCTTTTAACTTAAATCTTATGTATACTATCAGTTGGACCTTGATGTGCGAAAATAAAATTTTGAATTTCTTGTATTTTTTAATATCAGTGGACAGTGAAGAAGTATACAATTTCCAAAGCATTTTGTGTAGGTAATTAAAAATATAGGTTAGCTTAGCTTTTATGAAATCGGTTGTTCGTCACCCTTTTAGCCAAGTTACTTTGCCTCAATCTGACAGCATATACATACCTAGGTATAGTGTGTTAGGACACAAACATAAAAATAACTAGAAACAAAACAGTAGCTTTTAAACAAAATAACGGAAAAGTTGGTATCCGGATACCTAATGAAGGTGAGTAGCCTTTTACTGAACAGTCTGCGAACGTGCGTAGAATATACTAGACAAATCAATACAATACAAATATTGATGTTTACCCGGTTTTCAATATCTACAAACCAAAAACTGGGCAAGTGCGAGTCGGACTCGCGCACTGAGGGTTCCGTACAAACTTGAAAGATAAATTGCGGTTTACGATTTATGACGTATTAAAAAAAAACTACTTACTAGATCTCGTTCAAACCAATTTTCGGTGGAAGTTTGCGTGGTTAATGTACTGTGACGACTATGAAGGTCACAACTATTATTAACTTGCAAAACTGGCATGTTAGACTTTTAAGGTTTACGTTATAAAAAGTTTAGTTTGATTGATGTTCAATGAATAAGATGGAAGACGTCATGTAAAAGAGTCAGGACATATTTGATATAAAAAAATATATATGAAAGTGATTTAAATCAATACAATAACAATCTGAAGACAATATAAAGCCTTTCATTGCGCTTCCCAGCACGACAAATGGTGGAGGCGCCGTAGCGCTTAACTATGATTTCAGATTATATATAAAAGTAGCTGACAGATCGAAAAAAACGACTAGATAGTCATATCATGTGCTGAAATTAAACCCGCGACACTGCATCTACCGTGTTGTTTTCAGTTTTTTAGGTTTGGCCTAATATTAACCATTTTTAGGGTTCCGTACCTCAAAAGGAAAAAACGAAACACTTATAGGATCACTTTGTTATCCATCCGTCTGTCTGTTTGTCTGTCTGTCAAGACAGACAAACAACCCTTTATCTCGGGAACGCGTGGAGGTATCGAGTTGAAATTAAAACCACAACAACTCAGGTCTGCGGTCCCTTGAAGCTGTAAAAAAAAACAAACTTCCAAATTAAAGAAAAAAAAGATTCGGCCGTTTATGTCGCAAAAAACGTGTATTTCGACACTCTCAAGAAAATCAAAATTCATAGGGTACTTCCCATTGACCTAGAATCCTGAAATTTGGCATGAAGCAAGGTCTCATAGCACAGTATAGGAAAAAAATCTGAAAACTGTAAATTTGTAGTTAGTAAAAAAACTTTTTTTGCGATTCGGAAAAATCTTCGAGACTCCATTCGGGAATTGAACATAGGTCAGTTTGTACGGAATCCTCAGTGCGCGAGTCCGACTCGCACTTGCCCTGTTTTTTTGTTGTTTTTTGAAGTTTTGAACACTTAAATTTTTTCCTCTATACTTTCTCAGGTACTCAATGGCTTTCATCTCAGCCAAGTTAACCGAACAGTAGCATTTTAGCTACCAACGTGAAGTGCTAATGGCTTTAGAGGGTTAGTCCCTTGTAATTTCTGTGCTAATGTTTAGGCTATTAAAGCTAGAGCTTTCCCATTGAAGGGGTCACCTTTCAATCCACACAAATAGTAGTCCAACCAATCTCCAACTAAAGGTAACTCGATAGAAAATTTACCCGAAATTGGATTGACATGTCAAATTGTTCGGCAACAGAAGTGGGATTTAGGCAATTAGTTGCAAAGTACCCTTTTCATTTGCTAACGGAATTATTCTGGAGAGGTCTCGAGAATAATTCTTGATATGGGCACTTAATTGGGTTATTTAGGAAATTACGTACGATAAATGTTATTTGCTCATAACTTTGGACTCGTAATCTATTGTTATTATTTTTTCTCGAAGGATCAGCTAGCTTGGTGAACGATTTATTCCATATGTCAAGCCGTATCATATAATACGCTGTATTACAAGTTGGCGCGCCGTATTACATGTTGGCGTGCCGAATTGAAAAAAGGCAATGAGAAGGCAAAAAGGTAATGTAATACCTCACGTTCAGTCGGTTCACGGAGCCGTTCGGTAGTTCAACGTTTAGCTTTATTTTCAGTGTAGGGTGACTACAAATTATGAAGAACCGATCTAATCCTCTTCTTACCTAACCTTCTTTTGCACTAATTAATTATGGGTTTATTAATAGATATTGATGAGATTAAGTGACAGATCTGTTATATTAGACAAAAATACAATATTATTAGTCTATAGTCTGTGTGACGTCATTTGTTGTTGTTCACCGCTACTTGCGACGATTATTGGAACTAAAGTTTTCTCAGCGGCGTATCAACGATGCGCCCGTATTTGGACTCAACGTAACCAAGCCGTTTTGCCGAACGTGAAGTGCGCATACAATGTGGTGCACTTTACTTCAAACGAATTGAAATCTGGCTGAACGCAAGGTAGCCGTATTACATTACGACGTTTTAAAAAACAGCGCGCCAACTAGTAATACGGCGAGTAATACGATACATATATAATATGTAAGTACCTACTGGAATAATGCACATCCTTCTAGACGCCAATAATTAAATAAAGTTGCAATCATAATTCAAGCTTTGAAATTTTACTTAATTCCACTTAGGTCGTATTTTTAAGAAAATCGTCGTCGTTTTCCAAATAAAATAAAAATAAAAATTGTTACAGTGAAATATAAATGTGAAGTTCACCGAGAGATCCCAGGCGGCGGTCGAACTAGCGACACACGGGGTTGCGACAGTCGTGGGCAGGATCCAGGAGTTGGGACTCGAGGTGGCATTGCACAAGTCCGAGGCCATGTGCTTTCACGGTCCTCGGAACGCGCCACCACCGGGTTCCCAACTAACGGTAGGAGGAGTCCACATCGGCGTCGGGTCGACGATGAAGTACCTGGGACTCGTTCTCGACAGCCGATGGGATTTCGAGGAGCACTTCCGACGTCTGGCTCCCAAACTAAATCGGACTGGGGCTGCCCTCGGGCGGCTCCTGCCCAACCTGGGGGGTCCAGACGCCTCCTGCCGGAGGCTCTACGCAGGAATCGTTCGGTCCATGGCCCTTTATGGCGCACCGGTATGGGCGCCGGCGCTGCGGAAGCAGCCGGCGGCCCGGCTGAACGCATGCCAGAGGGTCATGGCCATACGGATGGTGCGAGGATACCGGACGATTTCCCGCGAAGCGGCGAGCCTCCTTGCTGGACAGCCACCATGGGATCTGGTAGCAACAGGCCTTGCTCACATGCACGATCTGCGCATGGAGATGCAACGCCGGGGCGAAACTCCGCTGCCGCGACAAGTCGCAGCATGGCGGACAGAGCTCTGGCGGGTTCTCATGGAGAAATGGCGACAGCGACTGTCGCGACCCAGTGCTGGGCACGCCACAATTATGGCGGTAAGTCCCCTCTTTGAGGCGTGGTTGGAAAGACCTCACGGCGTCCTCACCTTCCGCATGACGCAGGTTCTCACCGAACACGGTAAGTTCGGGAAGTTCCTGCACCGAATTCGTGCGGAAGAGACGCCCGGGTGTCGCCACTGTGCGGACCGCCCGGAGGACACGGTGGAGCACACGGTGGAGGTGTGCCCCGCTTGGGCAGAGCAACGCCGTGTCCTCGTGGGGGCGATCGGCGGCGGCGATCTCTCGCGCCGGGCCTTGGTACAGGCCATGGTCCGGAGCGAGGAAGAGTGGCAGGCGGTCGCCTCCTTCTGCGAAGCAGTAATGCTAGCAAAGGAGGCGGCCGATCGCGTGAGGCAACGGTCCTCACGCCCCAACCGCCGCCGGGATTCCGATCCCGATTTCCGGCCACCGTAGGCGAGGGCTTGCGGACGGCGAGCAATGGGTGGCTCGCCGTCCGATCGTCCGGTAACCGTCCGGACCAAGCCCAAGTCGTCGACGGCGCGTATTGTTCCACGCGCGCCTCATGGAGATGTCAGCAAATCGTAGGGGCCCAACAGGGTCGAAGCCTACTGGGGCCACGGGTAGTGTGAAAGCGAAACCCGGGGCCCTGGGACGAAGGCAAAGAAGGAACAGGAGTGGGTTTTTAGTCAGTAAAAGTCTGACACTACTTTCCGCTCCGCCCAAGAGCGGGATTTGTCATAAGATGATTTTCCCACCTAAAAAAAAAAAAAAAAAAAAACAGTGAAATATAAATAAGAGCTACTTTACCATTATGAAGAAAGAAGTTAAAATTTTAGATGTATTTAATTAATTTATAAATAATAAATACCCAGTTTAATTTGGTTTCATTAATATACGTAAAACAACTGCAATAAACGTGATTAAAATGTAATGAATGATTGGGAAACATATTAAGTCTTTCACGGAATTGGTAAAAAGTGTCGGCAAAGATGTCAATGTTGCTGGTATTGTGCATTATATGTATTATAACTAGATGCTGCTGCGGCTTCGCCCACGTCATAGTAGAAAACTAGATACTTGAGATCAAGAGAACCTATTCCTGGGATAAAAAGTAAAAAAAAAAATTACAAAAAAAAAAATACAACCGACTTCAAAGTAAAATAAAACACTGAAAAGTGCAAAATAACTTTAATTTCGGAATTCGGTGTTTCTATAATAGTTTTGTGTCTTCGTTATTTAACACCGACTTCGGAAATTAAAGTTATTTTGCACTTTTCAGTGTTTTATTTTACTTTGAAGTCGGTTGTATTTTTTTTTGTAAATTTTTTTTTTACATTTTTTAGTTATGGTACCACCACTAAAAAGTACTCCATAGCCAAACTTAAATACCTTATAGCCAGAGTGCATCTTATGACAATTCTAATAATCTCAAACACGGTTAGATTACATTAATTTATTACAGAGTTCCGGTGCCTAACTTTAGGCTTCATCATCAGATCAGTTCGATATATTCCCCTTCTTCTTTCAGTCAGTCATCGACTACACGTATAAACAAAGCAGTTTTACTTGTTACGACGGTTCTGCTGTGATCCTATGAGGAGTTCTGTTCCATATCTTCGAAGTTCATGATCAGATCATAACAATATTTCTATTGGACCTACTCGGAAGTATAAACTTCCACCAAAAAAAAAAAATTCAAAATCGGTCCCCAATTGACCGAGAAATCGGTGAACACACATAAAAAAAAAACATACATTCAACCGAACATATTATAACCTCCTCCTTTTTGAAGTCGGTTAAAAATACTGGTCTACCCGTAAGTATACAAAGTTTCATCGAAATCCGTTCAGCCGTGCGAGCGTACACAGATACTTACACTCATTAACTTTCGTCTCAATAATATTTTGAGACGAAATACGATATTTTTTTTTTGTGCTCATTATAATGCTTGGTGACCTCAGTAGAGCTTCCGAAAGAGTGGGACTTAAAATGAACATGGACAAAACCAAAGTCATGGTAAACAGCCATGTAGCACCCACTCCTATCAAGGTCGGGGACTCTACACTCGAAGTTGTAGACGAATACGTTTACCTGGGACAGACGGTCCAGTTGGGAAGGTCTAACTTCGAGAAAGAGATCAATCGTCGAATCCGACTCGGCTGGGCAGCGTTCGGGAAGCTGCGCGGTGTCTTCTCGTCCAATATACCACAGTGTCTCAAGACGAAAGTCTATGACCAGTGCGTGTTGCCAGTGATGACATATGGCTCCGAAACGTGGTCGCTTACAATGGGCCTCATTAGAAGGCTTAAAGTCACCCAAAGGGCAATGGAGAGGGCTATGCTCGGAGTTTCCTTGCGTGATCGAATCAGGAATGAGGATATCCGCAGGAGAACCAAGGTTGCCGACATAGCACGAAGAATCGCCAAACTAAAGTGGCAATGGGCAGGGCACATTGCCCGCAGAACAGATGGCCGTTGGGGCCGAAAGGTTCTGGAATGGCGACCACGTACCGGAAGACGTAGCGTTGGAAGGCCTCCTACAAGGTGGACCGATGACTTGGTAACGATTGCGGGAGTCCGATGGATGCGAGACGCACAGGACCGTTCGTTGTGGCGACGCTTGGGGGAGGCCTATGTCCAGCAGTGGACGTCTTTCGGCTGAAATGATGATGATGATGATGAATAATATTAGTTTGATTAACCATAAATCGGTTCATAGGGGAACTGTGACTAAGGTTTATTCTTGATGAAAACGTTACCAGTATATTTGTTTTGTGTACCAATCTAACTTTAGTGACCAAGGTACATTGGTATTAAATTCTGATAAAAGCTCTAGAACATCAGACTGATTTATAATTAATTTTGTATAGTAATATCAGTCTGATCGGAGTGACTTCTACGTTGTTACAGAGATATCTTATTGGAATGGTTAAGTCTTTGAGAATGCCTGATAACTGACTAATGACTGACTGTCTGCTGTTATGAGGCATATAAATTATTTTCCAAATTTGTGTTACTTTTTTATGCATTTTATTTGGCGAAAATAAAATAAATCCTTTTCATCTCCTATTGAATTTTAAATTACTGGATTATAAATAGGAATTAAACCGAAATTTTAACTGTAAAAACAAATAAGTTGTCCCTTTGTTAAACACAAAACAATATGCCTTTTAAAAGGCTTACATTATTTGTACATTTTACAATAAAATATACTACTGAATACTAAATAACTGCGACATAAAATGAAAAGGATAATTTCAACGACAACAAAAACTCAAATTTATATTCCGAAATCAATCAACATTTTTCAGGCGAAGCAACATGGACAATGATATAAGCAAGGTACGTAATCCAAGCATTGTTTAAATTTTTGCTCGGAAACAAGGCTCCAATGTTTCACCGTTTTTAAGCTGTCGGAAAATATTCAATTTTAATTGTTTTTCTACTGTGAAAAACATATCGTCATTCATTGGTTCGCAATTACAGTCCAAATATTTACCACTTTATTCGTAAAAACTGTATTTTATTTTATTTATTTATGTACACACAAACACTTAAAATCGAAAAGAACAAATACAGAGAAAGAGTACAAAGGTCCTGCTTATTTCTAACGAAATTTTTTCCAGCTAACCTGCGACAGGAGAGTTGGATGAGAGATGTAGACGCAGTGTTTATAAATAATATAGAGAAGAAATAGATAGACTATATTATCTAAATTAAATCATATAATAAATACAAATATGTCAATAACAGTAAATAAATGTACACATAAATAGATACAAACATAAGTTAAATTATAAAAATACATATAAATATAACATATAACTTACGAGATGGTAGAGAGGTAATGTTCTTTGACTAGTTTTTTGAAGATAGATATATTTTTAGCATCACGGTTCTTAGCTGGAAGTGAGTTCCATAGTCGTACCGCATGAAAAGAGAAGGAGTTAGAATAAAAATGGGTTTTATGGGCTGGGAAATTGAGATGGTATTTAAGGTGGGATCTGCATGGGGCATCGGCAAGAATTATATGAATCATTCGCGAATATTCCAATCTACAAAGTCTTGAGCACAGCCGTAGGGTAGCCAGCCTTTCGGTGTTTTACAGAATGCATTTTGGAGAGTGTGCGCAGGAATTGCATGACTTGATTCCACCATCTCATTTCTACCATCGGACAAGCCGACGAACTGCTAGTATCCACCCTTACGTTGTTGAAACCTCTACGGTCCGGACCAAGCGTTTTGCCTCGTCGTTTATACCGCGAGCATCGAGGGACTGGAATAATTTGCCTGCTGCGGTTTTCCCGTCCGATTATAATTTGGGTCTCTTCAAGGCTAGAGTGAATAGGCTCTCAATAAATTAGTGCACCTCACCATCAACGATTGCATTACCACTTACCATTAGGTGGGATCGCAGTCAAGCACTAGTTTATATCAATTAAAAAAAAATAAAAAATAATTACGACTTTTCTTTTTTTTATTATCTTTTATTTTCATCTATGTACTATCATCGTCATTATCTTCCTACCCTTGTTCCGTGTTATTTGAGGTTGGTGCAACACGTTATTTCCTTCCATTCCTGTCACCCGTGAAACTATCACGAACACCCTTTTTTCATATTACTTCTCACATAATCCTTCCATCTTTTTATGGCCTCCCTCTCCCTCTCCATCCGTTAACATGTCGTCTACTCATAACTCTTTTAGTAACATGAGTTTCATTACTCCTTTTCACATGACTATATTATACCAAGACAAACGATTCCCTTTCAACTTTTCAGTCACTGGCGCTACTTTCAAACTTCCTCTAATATACTAATTTTTCACTTTAAACATTTTTGTCACACCACACATCCTATATAGTAAAAAAGGTAACATTATCTTGTAACATTATGTATCTCTATCTTCAAAACGTTAAACATTGACGAAGATCGCTTTTAGCGATAAGATCACCCATTGTAGTTAATATTTCCCTCTTGTATCTTTCCTTTATCATAGTGTACCCTTAGATTATTTTAATTTAGCGACCCGCCCTAGCATCTTATGTGTGTATGAAATCTTTGAAATTCTTGACTTTCCTCAACTGTAATATGCATGTATTATACACATAAACTTTCCTCGCAAATTATTCTGCCAATTAGTGAAAACATCATAAAGTCCTTTATGTAGTTATTGAGTTTATAGCGTTCGTATAAACAGACAAATGCGATGGAGGACTTTGTTTTATAATTTAAAGATTTCTAGATACCGCCTTCCGTTGTTAAAAGAACTATAAAAATGGCTCCACAGTGGGAGATTTCTTAACTGCGTGTGTTAAAGGAACTTTCAGCGGTCGAATCATATTTTTATATACGACATAAAACATAATAGACCTACATCCTGAATGTAGTATGTTAAGAATCAACTCCTAAATTGATTTCAGATATTTTAAAAATAAGCATTACTTTTTTGACAGGCCTGTTGGTTGTCTAGTGGTTAGTGACCCTGACTGCTATGCCAGAGGTCGTGGGTTCGATTCCCAGCCAAGACAAATGTTTGTGTG
Source organism: Mythimna impura (assembly GCA_905147345.3). Classification (NCBI taxonomy): domain Eukaryota; kingdom Metazoa; phylum Arthropoda; class Insecta; order Lepidoptera; family Noctuidae; genus Mythimna; species Mythimna impura. The sequence continues at coordinate 9,723,034 of LR990357.1, read as the reverse complement.
ATGAGTACGATCATTTTTCCTGTGTTTGGGTGTAATTTATCTATTATACGTAGTATTTACGTTGTATTATAGTTGTATATATACGTAGTATTTCTTACATGTTATGTATTTAGAAATATATAAGTACGTTTATCAGTTGTCTAGTATTCATACCACAAACTTTGCTTAGTTTGGGACTAGATAGTGTTTTGTGAAAGTTAGGGAATATTTATTATTTATTTATTTTATTACTTTTAAAATAAAAATGTATCTATTTTGATAAAATCTTGATGGCTTCACTATCATATTTGTGTGTATACAAGATACCAACACCGATGTCTTACTAATGCAGTGCGTCGGCCCATTTTATTTGCTTACAATTAGGATAACTAATTTCTTAAAAAAACACTACCTAAGTGGATTTAAGACGTCTTTCGTCTGCAGTGATGATGATGAAGGAAATTTAAGAAAAAAAAACTGTTTTTGTAGCAAAATTTCATAATCCTGGGGTATATATTAAAAATTCTGCCATTTTAAGGTGAGACAGTCTGGCCTGTGTGACAATCTGGTCTTTTCTCAAAATATAACGGTCTACATAATAAAGAGTACCTATTCAATTAATCTATATCTTCATTTTGGCAAATAAACGAGATTCGATGTCGCATCCCAGACTTATCAACTGACTCATGAAATAAATTGGGACCCTATTCCCATATAATCCACTGCCATCCATGGTGAAAGGAATTCTATCGTCTCATTTATGGGGCAGGTGAACCCGCTTTCGTGGATATTGGTCGACAAAACTCCTGGACGTTGATTGATGGAACGGGTCACACATTGAATGCCGGCAAACTGGAAATATGTATGTTCGTAAATATATGGATCTACTCACGAATATACAACATCTAACATTATATACGCATATCCTGAAAGTAGTATATTCAGAATCGAATAATGAAACCATTTCAGCCATTTTTAAAATAGGCGATCTTTATCATATGGGGATGCAACTCGACATACATTTTCACTGTTTTTCATACAACCGCTCTTACGCGATTATGACGTTATTACACATTTTTCATTAGATATTTTGGAAACATAGTATCTTGTATATATTATCTAGGCTTCTATTGAAATCAATTTATAAATTTGTGTCAAACTAATCCAGTAAAGACCTCTGAAAATCTGCTATTTTACATGAACTTTGACACTTCATAATTTACTCAAAAATTAAAAAAGTCAAAAAGTATAACAATAGAAGCCCTGCAAATCAAGATTCTAAATAACGACAATTTTTTTCAAAAACTTTTAGAGGTTAAATATTCGAGTAAATCACGGAATTATCGAATGCTAACAAAGTTTTCAGGCGTTATCTCTATTTTTTCGCGCGCCTTTTCGTCAAACATCGCATTGGATTGCGTTAGATGAAGTAACAAGCTTTTATATGCGAGTGGAAAAGGACCCTCTTAAAACTAATCAAGAATTATTTTAGTAATACATTATTGATAAATCTTGATTGCGTCACTAGCTTATTTGTATGTGCGTGCATAAATAATAATGCCGATTAATACTGATGCGTTACTAACGTAATGCGTCGATTCCCATATTACTTGCCCACAATTTAGGATAACTAATTTCTTATGAAAACACTACATAAGTGCAAATAAGTAAAATTTGAGTCCTTGAATTATGATCGTAACGTTATTTTCTAATTGTGGTGTATTAAGGGTGTGCAAGATTCCAGTTACATGTTGTTTATGTGTCGCAGCCATGTCGTATATTACAAGTTGGCGTGCCGGATTGAAAAAGTCGCTATAATGTAATGCGGCTACCTCACGTTCAGTCAAATTTTAATTTATCTGAAATACGTTTCATTGTATGCACACATCGCGATCGGCAAAACGGCTTAGTAAGTGACTATTTTATGACTATATATGGTCACTTGATATTAGTAAGTTTCCTCTAAAGTCTCTGTCATTAGAACACCGTGCACTGATAAAGGTGACAGTTATAATGAACTAGCTTCTGACTGCGGCTTCACCCGCGTAAAAGTAGGTTTCAAACTTTCAACCCCCGTTTTACCCCCTTAGGGGTGCAGTTTCGTAAAATCTGTTCTTAGTGGATGACTACACCCTATAAGGAACCTACCTGCCAAATTTTAAGTTGGTAGGTGTTATAGTTTCTGAGATTTTGTAATTAATCAGTGAGTGCTATTTCGCTTTTATATATACAGAAGATTAACCCGCGGAAACACCCATAAAACAGTGTTTACCCCAAGGAAATGTAGATATTACTGGGTTAAAAAATAAATACCTATCATATGTCCTTAATCCAGGTCATGGTTGTATGATTGTTCAGAAGAGTTACCGTCGTAATGGAAGAAAAAGGGCAACTGAAGGAACAGGTGGGTTTTAGTAAGTAAAAGTGTAACACAGGGTGTGTTTTCGCTCCACTCACCTAGAGTGGTCTAGGTCTACCCGTGTACCTACCAAACCTGTTCAAATATTGGAGCGTGATTGATTAATAAACTTACGTATCTGTACCTTCGCCGCCGTCCGGACTGAGCCCGAGTCATCGACGGCGTGTAGTGTTCTATGCGCGCCTCAAAGAGATATCAGCAAAACCGTAGGGACCCAGTAAGGCCGTTGCCCTCTAGAGCCACGCAGAATTCTCTGAAAAGTAAACCCTTGGTCCTAGAATTTAAAGGGCAATTGAAAGACACATGTATGCTTTTAGTCAGTAAAAGTCTGACATGCACCACTTTAAAGCGGGAGAAGTCATTCGATGATTTAGACCAAAAAAAAATGTTTTAAATGTGAAAAAGTTTACATTTGGCAGGAATGCAAGCTTGCTTTTTTATCCGATTAATTGTTTTTATAAACAGACTAGCTGACCCGGCGAACTTCGTACCGCCTAACAGTCAGTGAATGTAGTATATCTTTCGATATAGTCAACCGATTGCGATGAACCAAAGCCTAAAATAATAATATATCGTCGATTTCATACATTTTACGTGATGCGGGCACAACTAAAAAGTTGCACAGATTTGTTTTGGTAGTATATGTTTAATGTCTTTGTGTTATAATCACTAAAATGACATAGTATAAAACAAAATCGCTTCCCGCTGTCTGTCCTTATGTATGCTTAGATTTTTAAAACCAAGCAACGGATTTTGATGCGGTTTTTTTATAGGTAGAGTGATTCAAAAGGAAGGTTTATATGTATATAAAACTTTAACCAATAAAAATATTATTATTATTAAAAAAAATATATTATTATGTATAATACATGCATATTATAGTAGAGAAACACTGATATTTTTAGAGGTTTCTAATGTGATGTTGTAAATAAACAATTTTTTTTTTGCGCTTACATTGCAAACGCTAGCTGAACCCTACGAGATAGATCAATAATGTACCTACTACAGTATAATTGTACACCTTAAAAAGGTCTACAAAAAAGTCCGCGATGGTATATGTATATCTTTTAGGGACAACCCACAATAACCATACCTTTACCATATCCTTTACTTTTACAAAAAATAATGGCTTATTTACGACTAGCTGTTGCCCGCGACTTCGTCTGCGTTAAGTTTGTAAAAACGTACAATCATTTTGAGCTTGCAATTCATTCTGAAAGCAACGCAATTATTTATTGTACTTTAACATAAAACGGTTAAAAGTAAAAACGCAAATTAACTTCAGGAAACATGTTATGTACTCGTCCAGATCCAAATGTATGAATGTCAATGAATAGAAAGAGTATGTAAAGGTCGTAGCAGTTAATGAATAGAAAGAGTATGTAAGGGTCGTAGCAGTTGGCATTTCTGCCTACCCCAAAAGAAAAGAAGTTAGTTTATGTATGTTTCTGGTTTATGTTCTGGTGAAACAACATTGTATGATTTTAACCCCTCGCCACAGTGAGCACGTCACAATCGCAGCGGTAATGCCTGTCTTTGAAGAGTGTCTACAGAAGCGTCACGGCATCCTCTCTTTATGCACGACTCACCGGATGTGGGTGTTTTGGGAGGTATCTGTATCGAATTCAACGGGAAGAAACACTCGGGTATCACCATTGTGCGGATCGCCTGGAGAATACGATGGAGCATACGGTGGAAGTCGGTCCCGCTTGGTCGGAGCGCCAGCACCGCTGTGTCCTCATGGAGGCGATTGGTGGAGAAAATGTCAACCAGTAGCTTCCTTCAGTGAAGCACTACGATCGAAGAAGGTGGCTGAAACTATGAGGGATAGGACATTCTGACTCCTTAACTGTCGCTGCAAGTGATGCTCCGGGTGTTGAAAGCCGCAGGGCGATTACCAGCCATCGCAAACCAGGATTGCGGTGGTGCCGTCCGGCCGTCTGGTCAAAGCAATCCTGAATCGACGGCGCGTTGTATTCTACACCGGACTCAAAGAGATGTCAGCAAATGGATAGGGCCCTCTAGGGCCGATGTCTGCGAGATTGTTCGAAAGAGATACCTCCCGTAAAATTTTCGCCTCAATAATTTTTCACTGAAGAGCTTAAGCCGTTAGACAGCTTTGGTAGAGGTAAATGAAGGAGCATAATTGGGACACCGACCTTCAGCTGAATAACTTGCACTGATAGTGCAAAGCCAAAAAGCCAGTGAATCCAAAAACTACCATCATCATCATCAACTATCTTCCTCCACAACAGTACTTATGAAGAATTTGCGAGGGCATGCTTGCATTGATTGTTTCAGCTTGATCATTTTGGGCGTAAAAATTACTTGTTCATTCACCTAGGATTTTTTGGTGTGTATTTAACTGACGTCCCCGTTGAATGAATTTCGGCGAAATCTTGAGCGCGTGTATCCCCGCCCAATCAAACTCGCATATTGATGGCCAAACCGAGAGGTCACTGTCACCGATTACCTCTATGAGGACACGGCGGTTCACCCAAATGTGATAGACCTCCACCGCATGTTACAGCGGGTCCTCCGGGCGATTCGCAAAACGGTAATATCAGGATACTTCCAACCGAATCTGGAACAGAAACCGCACGAAACACCCTCAACAGTCCTCAGCTTGTGTATCCATAAAACAATGAAATTACGGTAAACAAATGTAGCAGCCGATTAGTGTTATCCCTGAGACTGGCCTCCCTCAGAGGGTTGTTCCAGTGTTGGTCACATCTCACTGCAAGGAGGTAACGTCCAGATGTCGACGTAAGGCTGCCAGGAATCTGAGATACATCAGTGATCAGGAACGTAAACCACTTTCGACCCCGTTTTATATGGAGCAGAAACTGCAAACAATAAATCACGCCATTATTAGGCCGCAAGGTGCCATCCCGGAGGACATAGTGGAGCATACAGAGGTGTGTCCCGCAAGGGCGGATCACCGCCGTGTCCTCGTGGAGGCAATCGGCGTCAGTCACCTCTCGCGCCGGGGCCTGGTTTGGGCTATAGTCCAGAGCGAGGAGGAATGGTAGGCGGTCGCCTCCTTCTGCAAAGCCGCAATGCTAGCGAAGAAGGAGGCCGCACGCGTGAGGGAACGAACGTCCTCACGCCGAGCCGAGATTCCGACTCCGACGACCAGCCACGGTAGACGCAGGCTTGCAGACATCGAACAATGGGTAGCCCTCCGGCCGTCCGGTAATTAACCGAACCGAGCCCAGTTGTCAACAGCACGTAGTGATCCACGCGCTCCTCAAAGAGATGTTTCAAAGCGCAACTGAAGGACATAAGTGTGGTTTTAGTCAGTAAAAGTTTGACACGCCCTCTCGCTCCAACCAGAGAAGTCATTGGATGATTTCCACTCTTAAAAAAGAAAAAAAAAGTACCATCATTATCATTATCATTATTATGGACATAGGCCTCCCCAAGTGTCGCCATAATGACTGGTCCTGTGTGTCTCGCATCCATCGGATTCCCGCGACCCTCACCAGGTCATCGGTCTACCTGGGGGCCTTCTAACACAAGGTGCCATGCAACCCCTTCCGAAAATTTGGCCGTGTTATTTTAAAAACAATAATTAAATACATATACTTGTTTACTTTTATCGCCTTTTTTGGTTGGTATCCCTTGAATAATCATGGTCAATTATCTTGTTACAATCATGGGAAAAAAAAGCAGTAGGATTGTTAAAAATGCCTCCGTCTAACACCAGTTTAACCATAACTATTTTCCTCCAATTTTGAACAATAGAACTGTCTGCAAACGTGGGCGATGGTCATTCTTCCGCCATTCAGAAAATTACGTAAAATACACAATGCCATCTATCAAATATGAAGTTCAACTGTCATTGTCATCATTATTTCTACTTCGAGTCTGAGATGAGATGGCGTTGCGAGTATCTGAATTGCGTGTGGTGCCATATTTTACTAATTCGATTTTATTATGTGTTTTGATTAGTTTTTACAATATATTTAGAAGATATCGAAAAGAAATGTCAATTTTATTTTGGAAAAATGGTAAAAGTTATTTTATTACAAAAAAGAAGATAAAATAATGACAAAAATTTTAACTGTAGCTGGGAATCGAACTCGCGGCAAATGTCGTTCAACACGGACGTTTTGGATTATTGCTCACCCCCCATAGCAAATAGCGTGATAATTTATAGCCTAACAGATGCACTGACCTATAAGGATTATGTATGCAAAATTTGAACAGGATCGGTTCAGTAGTTTTTGCGCCAATTAATACCATCGCAAAATAATTTTACTGTTTTATTATATGTATAGAAGTGATTTTAAGCAAAGGCGCGTGACTCTAAATATCGGGTCAATGTTTCAACGTTGCAGGCTTATATTTGAGCGTTGATTATTTTTCACATGCCCAAATTATATGTCGCTCTTTCAAGAGTAACATCTAAAGAGAACCTGTTTATATTGTCTAATTACAAAAAAGCTGTAAACGTTGTATATAAAGACATTCTGTAGTATATTTAGTAACAGCATTGCACCCTTGCGAAGCCGGGGCGGGTCGCTATTTATGTATAGAAGATAAAAAAATAAAACTCTTCCAAGTGGCCAGTACACATGACGCAACAAAGCAGGCGAAAAAAGGCAACGGAAATGATTTACAAAGCAATAAATAGGGAAAATTCACCGTAAACAAAATCTTTCGGTAAAAATCGGCAAACGTTGTTGAAGAAAGGGATTTTTGTTTTCATTACAACAAACCTTTTCGGTTAATAAGAATGTTTGTTTTTGAGAGGTTTTCTGGAAGAAAATCTTCTTTGTTTAACCATTTCCTGCTTGGAACCCTCTGTCGATGAATTTTCATTGTCTAATGGCAAAGGCCATAAAGGGTTGTGAATACCCGGAATACGGTTATTACCTTTGACGTTTCTATTCTGTGTATTTAAAGCGCTATGCTGTAAATTATTATAAATGCCCCACAATTAACTGCTCATTTTTAGTATTACGAGACGGACTTACCAAGAAAGTCTTAGGAATTTTGTCCAGTGAAGTTAGTTGGTTTAGTCCAGAATGTTTACATCCTTTACCCGATAATATATCTATTAATCTTGCTGAATATTTTAGTTTAGTTAGTTTTTAACAAAGTTTTTGTCATTTAGAAATATTGAAACTAAATATTAAAAAAAAAATTAGTGAATATTTTTTTTCTTTTTATTTTTCTTTTAAATGAAAAAAAAATATTTCAAAGAAAATAAAAATTGTACTTATTTTATTTAATATACAAAAAAAAAACTGCATTTATTTATTATTTTTTTAAACTTACGACAGGAAGTGGACCTCACGACACGGTATCCCAGTGTGAGGGCCAGATATATATTCTTTTTTTTAGGATCTAAGTCAAGTAATGTACAGTCAAGGATCAAAAGTGCAGTTGCACTCTACCAATGTTATAGTGTCTAAAATTTCTTGTAGAAGTTTATTGTAAAAGTTCAATAGTCCACAACTAGTTTATTCAATATTATTATCGGTTTGCTGACATCTCTTTTAGGAGCGCGTGGATCACTAAGCGCGGTCGACGACTGGGGCTCAGTCCCGGCGATTACCGTACTGCCGGACGGCAAGCTGTTCATTGCTCGACGTCAGTATTGACATTACGGTAGTCGGGGACGGGGTCTCGGCGACTGGGGCCTTGGTGACTGGGGCGTAAAGATCACTCGTGCAGCCTCCTCCTTCACTAGCATTACTGCTTCGCAGAAGGAGGCGACCCCCTGCAATTCCTCCTCGCTCCGGACTATGGCCTGTACTAGAACCCAGCGCGAGAGGTCGCTGCCACCTATTGCCTTCACGAGGACACGGCGGTGCTCCGCCCAAGTGGGACACACCTCCACCGTATGCTCCACCGTGTCTTCCACGCGGTCCACACAGTGGTGACCTCCTGAATCCGATGTAGAAACTTCCCGAACTGACCAAGTCCAGTGAGGACTTGCTTCATGCGGAAGCTGAAGACGCCGTGACGCCTCTCCGTCACTCCTCAAAGAGGGGACTGACCGTCATGATTATGGCTTGCTCATTGGTCGTCAAGCTGTGAATTCACATGTCTGCATTGTAAGAAACCGACACTCGATTCGTTTATCGCTACAATTTTATTAGAGATCCATGTGAAAATAGTATAAAAAGAGGACTTATGATTGTTTAATTTTAACTATTATTTAGTTTCCAAACCGAAGTCATTGTTAACACTACCTATTAGTAAAGTCGTAATAAAGTTTCAGCAAAAATATCACTTTGAGTAATTCTATTTTTTTGTCTGGGTTTGGTAATAACAAATCGAGACGAAAAAAATAAAATGACGCAGCTTTTGCTGGTCTTTTAATGCTTAGGCTTAATATTATATTTTATTTTATGAGTTAGACATTTGCATCTATCAATTTACCTTCAGAAAATACAAAAACTGACCATAATTAGTTGTATTTTAAAACGAAATTATTTTTACGAATATTTTCGGTTTTTGGTTCAATATCGGTTGCGGTACTTCACTATGTATGAAATGGAAAAAACCTGCAACATTCGAATTGTCAAATCATTATCTCTAATGAAAAAACAGACCTTACATGGTGCTACGCAATACCATGCAGTCCTTTGATATACCCAGTACACGTGTGTCAATTATTTACAGACTTTAAATAAAAAAGAAAAATTTCCTACCTTATGAAACCTGGTTGATTAAAATTCAGTGAAGTGTAAGCCTATTTACCTATATAAATAAACAGAATTTTCATGACGAAATAAAATATGATTTTATTTTTCGTTGTATACATTTTAATGTATGTTTACCTTAAGCTTTATTATGAGCAGCCAACCCAAGGTACATTTTCATATAACCGCTCTTACGTGATTATGATGTTATTACACATCTTTCTCCAGATATTTTTAATTCACAGATATCTTCTGTTATTCTATAGAAATCAAAACATAAATTTGTGTAAAACTGATCTAGTAAAGACCTCTGAAAATGTGCTATTTTGTACTTCATAATTTACTCAAAAATTAAAAAAGTCATAAAAGTATAACAATAGAAGCCTAGCAAATTTGATCAAGACTCTGAATGACGAAAATTTTTATCAAAAACTTGTAAAAGGTTTTAAAAAAACTCGTATTTCCTGGAACAAGTTTTGTGAAATATTCGAGTAAATCACGGAATTACCGAATGCCAACAGAGTTTTCAGGCGTTATCTCTCTTTTTTCGCGTTTGTCTCAAACATCCCGTTGGATTTCGTTAGATGAAGCAACAAGCTTTTAAAACATGCTCGACGTTGACGATAGGCGAGTGGGGAAGAAGAAAAAAAAGACTCTTTTCTGTTTTATTTGACGTAGTTGGTATTTTTTTAAAGATGAGAATCCATCAGATTATACCTCCAGCTCTGGATGGTGCACGTTTAGAAGTGAAGATATTTAGCTATAGCTCTATGTAACGTACACGTCAGGCCACGGGACTTCTTCAAGTGTCACACCATAGATCGTTCCTATGCTTCTTGCATCTAGTGGACTTCCACGGCTCTCACCAGGACATGGATCCACCTTATAGGAGACCTATATTTTCATCAGAAGACTTATTTTTAGGTGGGAAAATCCGCGGAGTGGTAGGGTATGTCAGACTTTTACTGACTAAAAACCCACTCCTGTTCCTTCGTTGCCTTTCATACCAGGGCCGAGTCTTCTTTTCAGAAGCAGACCCTTGGCTCTAGCAGGCTTCGACCCTGCTGGGCCCCTACGATACCAGAAGACGTAGCGTTAGCTTCTAGTGTGGCTACCGGGTACCAAATGTATTTTTTTTGCGGTGATAAATCATCAAATAACTCATAATAAGTATAATTCCAGCTCTGTGTGGAATGAGAGGGAGGGTTAGAGTTTTACTAAGTAAAACCTACCTGTGATCCTTCAGTGGCCTCTTTTCCAGGGCTACTGTAACTCTTTTGAACTATCCAGCAACCCTAGCATGACCATCGGTACATTATGATTTCATAAAACACACAAATTATCCTCTGCTATACTCTCAAATGACAATAGGTACTTGGTGTACAAACGAAATAATCCTGATTATTTATTGGCACTGATTTATTATTTTTGACGATCCCATTGTACTTTTCGTGTTTGAATCGAAACAAATTGAAGGATGTCTATTTGTTGAAATGTAAAAAAAAACGATAAAGTAAAAAGTGGTTCCGCATATAATTGTCACTTTTGTGAACCATTTTTTGAGGTGGCTAATCATCGAATGGTTTCTCACACTCTAGGGTGGATCGCGAGGGCGTCTCAGACTTTTAATGACTAATAAATCACACATCTGTCCTTTAGTGGCCCTTTGCGTTCAAGAACCACGAGTTTCCATTTCAGAACTACCCCGTGACCCCAACGTGCATCGCCCCAGCTGGATAATTATATACATACTACTGTCACGCTGGGGGCGCAATGAAAGGCTTCTTCGGATTATCTTTAGATTATTATTTAACTGTTTTAAGCACTTCCATATATGTTTTCTATATAAAAATATATCCCGACATTTCTATGACATCTTCCTTTCTTATCGATTGAACATTAATCAAAACTAAACTTTTCATAACATAGACCTTAAAAGTATAACATGCCAGTTAACAAGTAATAATAATTGTGACCTTCATAGACATCACAGTACCTACAGTTGCTTAGATCTAAAGAATGTCATCAGAAATTGAAAAATTACAAGTCATGCCGTTTTATAGCTTTTCTCGACTACCAAAACATGTAAAAAAGAAATGCATGTGTTTAAATAGTCTCAAGAAACAAAAAGTACCTGTTCCCAAACAAACACTGCAATAAATCAACTTTATCAACCTTTTTGCATTCTTAAAAAGTTAATAAGGACCAATTGTGAAATATTTGAATTTATCACGGGAACAATAGCCACGAGTTCTGTTCAACAAAGTGTAAACTCGTAAACGCGTTTTAAGGTTGTTTCCAAAGAACCCTAAAATGCCAAAAGGCGAGTTCAATTTATCTCTGTCAACCCTCAAGGGGCAGACACTGAAATCTCCACTCCATTAAAATGCTATACACCCTGTGTATTGGACGTAACAAATACTAGATCCAACACAATTTTCTTTGATCATTAAGTGTCAGTCAAATTTAGATTGAGCGCACTTAAATGTAGACGGTTTATTTTTTCTTTTGACTTATTTTTTAAATGTTTATTTTATTGAATGACTTGTTGACTTTTATGAGATGTCAGTTTTATTTTGTACTTTTTAGGGTTCCGTACCTCAAAAAGAAAAACGGAACCCTTATAGGATCACTTTGTTGTCTGTCTGTCTGTCAAGACCCTTTATTTCGCGAACGCGTGGATGTATCGAGTTGAAATTAAAACATATACTCAAGTCTGCGGTCCCTTGAAGCTGTGTAAAAATCAAACTGCTGAGTTAACGAAAAAAAAGATATGGCCGTTTATGTCTCAAAAAAAGTGTATTTCGTCACTCTCAAGGGAATCAAATTCATAGGGCACTTTCCGTTGTCCTAGAATCCTGAAATTTGGCATGTAGCAAGGTCTCATAGCATAGTATAGGAAAAAATCTGAAAACTGTAAATTTGTAGTTAAGTCACATAAAAAAAACTTTTTTTGCCATTTGGAAAAATCTTCGTAACTCAATTCGGGAGTCGAACTGTTTTCATAGGTAAGTTTGTACCTACGGAAGAGTCCGACTCGCACTTGCCCAGTTTTTTTTGTTCAGTGGACTCTCTCCCATAGCCTATTCCAAGTATCTGTGATTTTAGGCATGGTATACATAACATTATACGAGTATATATTTATAATAATTATTGTGGGAAATCAACAAATACTATCTCGCGCTCCGGGTGGAGTGAGAAGGAATGTCACAATTTTACTGACCAAAATACACTTGTACTCCTTCAGATGCCCCTTTGCTTTTCATGGCGTGACAGGTATCGGCCCTATCGAACCTTGGCCATCATGCTGACAGCCTTTTGTGGTGCGCGTGGAACACAACGCACTTTCGACCCTAGCCTGATCCTTATCGGACGGCGAGCTACCCGTTGATCGTCGTCCACAAGCCCGCGCCTTCGGTGGCCTGGAATCGCCGTATAATAATAAGCCTGTGAATGAATCATCTTAATCAGATCAGAACTTATAAAAAAACTAGCGGTCCCAGCAAACATCGTCCTGCCTGGAAGCTGGCATTTTAGCAGAAAAAAAAAATTAAAAGCCCAATTGCAGTGCCACCGGGTCCGAGTGTATTTTCAGACCATCCACAGACCTAGTCAAATATACACACAAATTACATCGAAATCGGTCAGGCTGACAAACTTAGATATACAGGGTGACTGGTAATTAGTGTACGATACTTAAACACGTGATTGTGCTCATTATAACCAACAACTTTTACTATGGGAACAAACCTGGAAATCGCGAAAAAATATCAGCTGTTCAGTACATTTATGTTTGCCTAATGTACTGAACAGCTGATATTTTTTTCGCGATTTCGGCTTTGCTCCCATAATAAAAATTGTTTGTTATCATGAGCACAATCACGTGCTTAAGTATCATACACTAATTGCCAGTCACCCTATATATACAATCGATTGTAGTAGGGCTGTGCTATATGTTCTAATCGCGCGGAGAACTTTAATTGCGCGATGCAGGATTAGTTCTTATGTGACGCCATAGATGTCGCTACAAAGTAATTAATATGTTTATAAGTGAATTAAAGGAAATAATATAATAATATTCATACAACTATTACACAACGCCGTCTAGTCTTAAGCTAAGCATAGCTTGTGTTATGAGTACTAGACAACTGATAAACATACTTATATATTTCTAAATACATACATATTATAGATAAATTACAGACCAGACATAGAACAAATGATCGTGCTCTTCACACAAACATTTGTCCTGGGTGGGAATCGAAACCACGACCTCCTGCATAACAGTCAGGGCCACTAACCGCACTAGACCAACAGCCCAGTCTACATAGACTTGGCAAAAAAATAAATAAAATAATTTTAAATGGTAGGTATGCATGCCGAATGGTAAAATGTGGCTGAGCTGTAATGTAATCTTAAGAACCATGTATTACCCATATTTGCAAAATAAAATTCTATTCTATTATATTCTATTCTATTCTAAAATCGTAAGAACACACGACACTGGCTCAATTGTTAGATTTTTGCCAAAAGTTACAGTCCTTAATCCAAGTTAAAATTATTTGTGTAAGCTCGTTAGTAGCAGAGTCCTTTCATTTGGAGCAGTGTTTGTGTTTCGTAAGTCTTTATGTTGGAGAACTAGTAACTCGACAAAACTAAAACCACAACTAAGTTCTTAACCATAATTGATTGAATGAAATAACAGAAGAAAGTAGAGTATTCTGTGGAAAAACCGAACCATTTTGGCCTTAAAAAAGCCGACTAGCTCTTATTTTTAAGAACACAAATATTTAAAACCAGTTATTTCCTTGGCTTTGTTTCTCATGCTGATCTTGTAGGAACCTTTATTTAATGACACGTCAATCAGCTGTACAATTATATACTAAGTTTATAATACAAGGTGCAGTTTTGAATCTGCACAAAATCTCAGGAAATTGTTAGAGAACTCGTAAATATTCATATATAAAGATACCTGCTCAATAAATCAATAATTTAAAATTAATAATCATTTTATTTCAGGTAAACAGTACCCGTATCAATCAAATTATTTTGTTAGTAATTATGATTTAAAACTATGTTTGTAACGCTTCACTTCGCACTATATCGTCTTGGTGCTGTCCTGTGGTATTTGTCTGCGGAAGCGACGGAACACCACGCCCAGTGGCCAAAAGTCTTCTTTCATAACAAGCCCCCCTAGCCAAGTTGCAAACGATAAACGTCAACGCTTAGTAATCTCCAATAGATTTTCAACTTTATATCTAAGAGCATAAAGTTGAAAATCTATTAAAGACTACTGAGCGTTAGCGACCGGAACGAACGAAAACACTATGTAATCTTCAATAGATTTTCAACTTTATATCCAATAACATAAAGTTGAAAATCTATTAAAGACTACTGAGAGTTTACATTTATCGTTTGTGACTTGGCTAGGGGGGAAGGTGCTGAAAACCGATCGGTACTCGCACCACAAACGCCTTAAAATTCACAATTCATTTGACTTGTTATTTTAGCTTTGTTTTTATTTTGAGTGTTATAAAGAATAACTCTCTTAATAACACCCTAAAAACAGAATCACCCGTGACGATTCGCTTTTAGCGATTTTCGTAAATAAGAATAAATAAATAAAAAATACCTACCAATTTTATTGCTAATTCTGGTCGAGAATCTGTAACAAATTGCCTCCTGATTTTTTTTGCGTATTTAAAAACTTCACCTTGTATATATTATCATATACTAGCTTTTGCCCGCAGCTTAGCTCCCGTCAACTGACTCATCATCATCATCATCATCATTTCAGCCGAAAGACGTCCACTGCTGGACATAGGCCTCCCAAGTGTCGCCACAATGAACGGTTCTGTGCGTCTCGCATCCATCGGACTCCCGCAACCGTTACCAACTCATCGGTCCACCTCGGACCGGTCGGTCCGTCAACTGACTATTCTACTCTAACCAACTCTACCCGACTCTACCCTACCTAGTTACCTTCCCTACCCTACCTACTCTACGCTATTTACCTACCTACCTTACCTGCTCTGTATAGGTTATATTTAGGGTAGGTTAGAGAGGTATCTAACCTACCCTAATTATAACCTGCTCTGTATGCTGATGAACAAAACAAAAAAAAAAATTATCATTAAAAAATAGGGGTTCATTTTTATATAGGTACGTATATGTATATAGACTAGGCTAGAAAGGGACTGGGCTGACCACGTCGAATAAATGCACGCGGACAAATTGGTAGAGATCCTCACTCTCTGTACGTCTGAGGGAGGACATCGCTATCGAGTTGAACCGTGGCAATGGTGATGTGATGATCTGTTTATGTTCGCTGGGCAAACTTGGCTAGATATCGCCCAAGAATCACTCATTACAATATTATATTAATAAGTTTAAATAAAATTACAGTATCCTAAATTAAACGAAGTTAGCGAACATTCATTAAACCAATGGTTATAACCATTTTTATAAATTATTGAAGTCATTTTGACGAGAAAAACCTGACATTTCACAAGTCAAATAGGTACCTACGCATATTACTATAAGCACTTTATTTTATTACAGGCATATGAAAAAATATCTCAAATTAAAGAATGATTTCAGAAAGCATTTTTCAGTTCTTTTCAAATGGCTAACGAGGCGTTAACCTTGTCACTAAGAAAATAATAAAGATTCCAGTTTATTTAATATTGCTCACTTTAATTTTATTTTCTCGAGACGACTTGTAAATTTCGTCTAATTTATTTAATTCAACGACTTCAAATGTCAATTTATTTTTTTGCTTGTTTTAATGTCCCGCGATATTTTAAGTATGTACCCAGATATTAAGAATAATGTGTAATTAGTCTCTTTTAAGTCTAAAAATTGTACCACTAGGGCTTTAACAGCAGCGCATGTGTTACTGTAAATTACTATACAATTCACGTAAGGTATATATGTACTGCTTGCCTTCTCATTAATACCATTTTCTTTTCGGGTAATTTCTCTAATTAGTTAGGTATGTTTCCTACGTTTTGCACAACAAAGCGTCTTCTACAACATCCAGTACTGTCTTACTTATTTTATTATACCAAGATACATCAAATTAATTTAAAAAAAAGTAAGCCTAACTTCGAAAACCACCCGAGCATCTCCATTGTGTGGACCGCTTTGAGAACATGGTGTAGCATTCGGTAGAGGTGTGCCCCGCTTGGGCAGAGCACCGCCCGTAGGGGCAATCCGCAGCAAAGACCTCTCGTGCCGGGCCCTGGTACAGGCCATGGTGCGGAGTGAGGAGGAAAAGCAGGCGGTCGCCTCCTTCTGCAGAGCAGTAATGCTAGCGAAGGAGGTGGCAGCGCGCGTAAGGGAACGGCTCTCATGCCCTAGCTGCCAGCCACCGTAAGCGTGGGCAAAGGGTAGATTGCTGTCCAGCTGTCCAGTAACCGTCCCGACCGGGCGCATAGTATTTCACGCTCACCTCAAAGAGATGCCAGCCAACCGTAGGGCAGGGTCGAACCCTAGCCTACTGGGGCCATGGGTTGTGCGAAAGAGAACTCCGGGGCCCTGGAATAAAGGCAAAGAAGAAACAGGGGTTAGTTTTAGTCAGTAAAAGTCTGCCATGTCCTCTTGCTCCACCCAAGTGCGAGAGAACACATTGGATGATTTACCACCTAAAAAAAGCCTGAGTATAAAAACTAACATTATTTCTGTCGTAAGACATTCAGGTCTTTGGCCTAGGCCAAACGTTGCCATTTCTACCGGTTCTTATCATCCAGTGGACTCCCGCAACCCTCACCGAGTCATCGGTCCTTCTTATGTTATGCCTACAAATGTTATCCGAGCAGAGAGAGAGAGAGTCAGCCCCATCGACCATTCTTTTTGAGTGCAATGTTATTGCCACTTAAGTTTGGAAATTATTCGGGCTATGTTGGCAATCTTGACATAAACGCATACAACTTCTCAATTCACCCAGCCCGTTTCATCATTGAACCACCAGACGTACGGAATTGCGTCACCAGTATATAGAATTCCCTGCCGGATTTGCGGATGCGGAAGCGGAAACGGAAACGGAAGCGGAAGAGGAAGTGAAAGCTGGAGTGTTAATACTATGAAGAAAAAGCACAATTTTATTTTTTTAAATAACAGAATATTTACGTCGTAATCACGTCACGGTCCATGGTGATGCGCAGAATGAATCAAAAAAATATAATAATAAAGAAACTCGTTGCAACACGTTTGTATACTGCCCTCGCCTCCCCCCATACCTCTTGCGATGTGTTCAGTCGTCCACGCGCCCCCCACTCCCGCGTTCCTCGATGTATTCTTCCGTTTAGAGTTCTGTTATAAATTTTGTGGAAGCAGAAGCGGAAATGGAAGTGAAAAAGCTTGCGGAACTTCTGCAGGAGTGGAAGTGGAAGCAGAGTTTTGTTGCAACACTAAAATCAATCGAGTAGTCAAACCCAAGCAAATATCACGTTATTTTAAACTCCTTCATTATACAATTTTCTCATTAAAAACTTGCCAGTTCACATTATTCAGAAGAAGCGTGGTCATTTTAATACTCACTTATTCATTACTAAACGAAATAAGGAGAGAACAAACAAAATGCACCCCGCTTTGTTCCCGAGAGAGAGTTTTGTACGTAGTTACGTAGCCATGCGTAAAATGGAAAGGGGTTAAGTGAGAAAAACTTATTTTCTGATTTGGAACAAAAAGTTTGGGTTCTACTAAAGTTAATTCTTACTACAAAGACAGTTACATGACACAACAAACGTAATACAATTGCCAATAGTTTTTTTTTATTTTTGGAGGTGGAATCGTCTATTGATGTCTCCTGCTCTTGGGTGGAGCAAGAGAGCGTGGCAGACTTTTACTGACTAAAATTCGCCTATGTTCCTTCTGTTGCTGTTTACGTTCTAGGACCACAGGTTATTTTTCAATTCCCCATGGCTCTAACGGGCATCGGCCGGCTGATATCTCTTGGAGGCGTGCGTGAACCACAACGTGCTTTCGACGACTGGGCTCGGTCTTTACCGGATGGCCGGAAGGCGCGCTACCCATTGCTCGTCGTCCAGGTCCAAGCCTACGGTGAAATGACAGTTATGCAATTATAGTGCTGTTACCAAAAAAAAAAAATAAAAGCATTTTATTTCAAATAAACCATTTACAGGCACTTTTGAAATGTCATGAAGTCAGTCAGTCAGAAAAAAAATGATACTAATTGCACATTCCAAAGCGTAGATAAATCTCCGTGGAGAAGAATGTGCAAGAAACTCCATGGACACTCTTATCAATCATGTTTGTTATATATTACAAATATCTCGTTACATGTTTCTTGACGCTACTATACAAGTACCAAAGTATATGCATAATCAGCCTTATAATATTTTTTCCACTATTGGCTTAACTTAGACCTCCTTTCTAGGAGAGAGAATGAACCACAATCCACCACGCGGGCTCAGTGTGGGTTGGCGGATGTTACATGTTTCAAATTTTTGGTTCTAAGAAATGCCGGTTGCCTCAGGATGTTTTTTCTTACCGTTTCAAGAAAAACATAAGTATCAGAAAACTTTATGAAAATATTGGTGCTTTTTTGAAAACTATAACACGATTTGTATGCTATTGTCACCGTTAGTTGCATCTCTCCCAACTTAAAAACGTTAAATTTTCTCTTACCCATCTTTTAGTAAGAGCGCGCCAGTTTAATACAGAGGGTACCAGCCCGAGGCTAAATTTACTGCCAACACTAATATATTTTCAAACCATTAACGATATTATTTTGCGCATAAGGAAAATAGGAGAAATAATTAAGATTTTATTGTTTACTATCCAATACCAATTTTGTATTTTGTCTCTTCTTTTGGAAAGTTTTAAATTATCCATTGCTTGCGATTATTTATACTTTTATTTTTGACAATTGAATACAACTGTGTCGTAAGCCACATTTAGCAGGATTGCAAGATTGTCGAAAGAGTTACCATAGCCCTGAAATGAAAAGGGTAACTAAACAAACACAAGTGGGTTTTAGTCAATAAAAGTCTCTCTTACTCCCTCTCGCTCCAGGGTGGAGCGAGAGAAGTTATTTTATGATTACCCAAAGTTATTTTATGAATTACCCACCTGAAAAAAGGTTCCGTTTTGCTGATTTTTACAAGATTGGTTGGTATTCAATGTAGTTTTTATACCAAGAGGGTCCTTTTTCACTCGCCTATCGTCAACATATGGTTTAAAAGCTTATTACTTTATCTAATGCAATCCAACGCGATGTTTGACGAAAAGGCAACGCGAAAAAAGAGAGATAACGCCTGATAACTCATTCAGTAGTTACGTGATTTACTTGAATGTTTTACAAAACTTGTTCCAGGAAATACGTGTTTTTTAAAAACCCTTAAAAGTGTTTTGATAAAAATTGTCGTCATTCAGAATCTTGACTTATTTTGCAAGGCTTCTATCGATTAACTTTTTTATAACGTTAATATATGGAGAGTCAAAGTTCACGTAAAATAGCAGATTTTCAGAGGTCTTTACTAAGTTAGTTTTACACAAAATAGATTGATTTCAATAGAAGCCTAGATAATATCCACAAGATACTATGTTTCCAAAATATCTAATGAAAAATGTGTAATAACGTCATAATCGCGTAAGAGCGGTTTTATGAAAAACAGTGAAAATATATGTATATATATTTTTTTATTAATGATAGGCTCGCGTTTGACCACCATCTCACCTGATGGTAAGCGATGATGTGGTCGACGATGGAGCATTCTTATATTTCAAGTTGCATCCCCTTAAACGTATAATTTATTAATTTAATTCATTATTCGGTCACAATTACTTATATACGATTTTCTATTCTACGTACAATTTTGTATCAGATTCTAATGGCAACTTAAAGACATAGGTATAGAAAAAACCACCACTTTAAAACAAAAAAGAAATCTTCAGCAATAAAACACTGTCCACCTACACTTTTAAAACAAGCAACTCATTCCAAAGAGACTACAAGATAATAAAAAAACAAAAAATCATCGGCGCAATGAACGTGGCGTGGTACATTATCTAAAACAAATGGCGAACGTTTTCAGCCAGTTGAAAAGTTTCAAGCAAGGAAACATCTGTTGGGTATAATTAATTAGAACTCTACTTGCACTGTCTTCGTTAACAGCTTGCAGTTTGTACGTACTGAAAATTTCGCGTATGTTTTATGAAATCGGGTGGTGAAAAAGTTTCCTTGTAATTAAAAGTCGATTCGTACGGAAATGTTTAAAGCCCCTGTCAGCAAATATATCTTATTATTGCAATAATATCTTAGTCTTAGTATTCTACATCTTACTAGCTGTCTTGGTTTTGTTCCGCCATATAAATTATATTATTATCAATGAAAAATAGGGGTGTGTAGGAGGGAAGAAAATTACCTATTCTCAGACCTACGAAATATACACAAAACATTTCATAGAAACGGTCAAGCCGTTTTTGAGGAGTTCGATAAGATACACACGACTTTTATATAATACACAAACACGCGAGAATTTTATATATTAGATTACCTAGTTTATTTATTATTATTACCTTTATCATTCAAATCAAATCTATTTGGGATCGGCGCTACATATACACTTCTGGACACATCTATTGGCCCACCTTGTATTTTCAGTTTCGTTTGGTCCTAGCTAAAATTTTATATTAGGTCGAGCAAAAAGTTTTTATGCAGTTTTGAACCTGGCACATTCACAATTTCATTCAATAGTCTTTTTTTGAATTTCGAACACAGAATTTAAAGAAACAAAAGACAATTTGGAGCCTGTTTGTTGATATCAAACAATCGAATACTAAGAAAACTTGGTTTTATTGGTTTACTTGGATTTAATTCTTGAAAAAGTGATTGATATCTTTGGTTTTGCAACAAACATTACTTATTCTTAACATTAAGGTGAGGTTCTATCAATAATCTATGGATACTTCACCTGAAGTCGCCGCCCAAGCTGTGGCACTTATTCAGGCCGGACACAGCCAAAGAAACGTGAGTGCTCAACTTAATTTAAGTCGATCTGCGGTCCGAAATGTTTATCGGAGGTACCTAGAGACTGGCGGCTTTGTTCGTCGCCAAGGAAGGCCACGATCTCGGGTCACAACTGAAAGGCAGGATCGATTCATCGTGACGACCAGCTTGAGAAATCGTCACCTTACCTCCATTGAGATACAAAACCAACTTCGCGACTTCCACGGAGTATCTGTGAGCGCTCGAACTGTTCGGAGAAGGTTAAAAGAACGCGATATGGTACCACACAAGCCAGCTAATGGGCCCAAACTAACGCGAGCCCACCGAACAGCGCGCCTTCATTTCGCACGCAGTCATTTAAATTGGACACAGCAAGATTGGAGCCGTGTACTCTTTTCTGATGAGTCTAAAATTGTGTTACATGGCAATGATGGAAGGAAGAAGGTCTACCGACGTAAGGGAGAGCGTTTCGCACAATGCTGCTTTGAAGAGAGGGTTGCTTATGGCGGTGGCTCATGGACTGTCTGGGGCGGTATATCCGCGAGCGGCAAAACTCAACTTGAGGTTGTTACAGGACCACGGCTGCCAACATTAAATGCTGAAAGGTACATTCGTGAGTGCTTAGAACCTCACGTGATACCATACGCGGACTATGTGGGCCCAAATTTCCTTTTTATGCATGATAATGCAAGAGCCCATGCGGCCGGCATCGTCAGGGAATATCTTCGGGATGTGAACATCACAGTTATGGACTGACCAGCCAGAAGCCCAGACATGAACCCCATTGAGCACATGTGGGACGAGCTAAAAAGACGTGTTAGGGCTCGTCAGCCAGTTGCCCAGACGATGCAGGAGTTGAAAACTGCCATAGAAGAGGAATGGGAGATGATCCCTCAAAATTTCATAGAGCGGTTGATAAACTCTATGCCTAATCGTATGAGAGCTGTGGTAGATGCCCATGGAGGCAACACGCGTTATTAAATTAAACCTTTATTTGATAAAACATGTTTTTTATTCAAAAATCAATTGCCTTTAACAAGGCGCATATCCGACTTGTTAGGCGTAGCTCCATGTCGTATGGTATTCTGAATTCAAATTTAAAACAATACGATCGAAAAAGATGGTAAAATGTATCAGGTTTAAAACTGCATCAACAGTTTTTGTTCAATCTAGCAATCATATTTCGGTAGGGGCCATCGAAACCTAAACTCTAAGGTGGGCCAATAGATGTGTCCAGAAGTGTATAATTATATGGCCTGAACTGTCACTTCGCGTTAGCGACCACTTTTGGGGACCTATTTATTGAATGTGCAAGACACCTACATTTTTTTTACGCGTTAAATTATTAAATGACTTCTATTGCCCTAGGTGGAGCAGGAAGGAGTGTCTGACTTTTGACTAAGTTCCACAGTATTCCTTCAGTTGCCAAATCCACAGCCCTGGCAAATCACTTCCTGCCTTTTTATCGATGTATAGTAACATTGTTCAGGCAGTCTTAACATAGTTTTTGGTAATCAGTCTAGTTAAGCCTGTCAAAACCATAGACCAGCTTTATTTTCCATATGCTGTAATAGTTTCTCATCAACCGGGGGTTGTCCTCGTAAGCATTAGTGTAGCGCGTACAGGGATAATCGTCAGTTGGTATCATGTTCCATGAAAAGTGTCAAAGGGGCCTCTGCGAATTGGTTTCGGCCCCTTAGACGCCATTCAAAGGTTCAGGGGTTCTGAGATATACGAGTACAAACACATAATCTACACTAATATAATAAAGAGGTAAAGTTTGTTTTTTTTTTGTTTGTAGGAGGTAATCTCTGAAAGTACTGGTCCGATTGCGAAAATTTTTTCACCGATAGAAAGCTGCTTTATTCTTGAATGGCATATGCTATATTTTATGTACGCGGGCAAAACTGCGGGCAAAAGCTAGTCTATATATATAAAAGGAGAAACTGTCTGACTGACATATCAACGCACAGCCAAAACTACTGGGACTATCAGCGTGAAATTTTGCACAAGGCTTCCTTTTATGACGTAGGCGAGCACTAAGAAGGGATTTTCCAAAATTCAGCCCCTAACGGGATGAAACGGGAGTCTGAATTTTGTAAGAAGAAACCTACATTTATGCTGGCGAAACCGCTGGCAGAAGCTAGTAATATTTATAATAATAATATTCTATAATTGAATAATTGCGGAATAAGCTTACTTTATCACGTTGGGGTTACCAGTTTGAGGGTATACAGAACAGAATGTAAAGTCCTACCAACCTCTATTGAAAAGGGAGGATCCTCCGACCAGGGTGTTATGTCTGGTGGGCAACTGTCCGATAGATGATTCTGGGCTGTTCTATATGTTCAAATCGTGCGGAGAACTTTAATTGCGCGATGCAGAATTAGTTCTTATGTAACGCCATAGATGTCGCTACACTTATAATATTTAAGAAGCCGTGACTCCAGAGCTAAATTATTATTATGTCTTCTTGTTCCATATTTGCATCAAAAATAGTCGTCATCATATGATGATTTATAAAGAACTAGCTTCGACCAGCGGCTTTGTTTATGTTCAAGTCGAAAATTATTCCAAAACTTTACCCTGTGAAAAAATCCTATGTTCTATTCCAGGACATATTTATAGGTCTACCAGTGTAACAAGGTTTTAATCTAAATCCATTCAGCCACAAAGACGTGAAAACGTAACAAATAGACATCGCTTTAATATTATTAGAATAGATTTAAATGGAATTTTTCTACTACCTAAAAGTTTAAATTACCACATTTAAGTATTTTGCTACAATATTTTCTGTAAAAGTAATTTTAAAAGACCATTTTATTTAATAGTCCTTTAAATATTTAAGTAAATTAATGCAAGCTCGTAATTCGTTTAAATGTCTTTCATAGACATAACATGAAAGTCACAGAATCTATTGAAAGTTTTTTTTTCTAATTATTATAGAATAGAAATAAAAAAGTTTAAAGCTATTTGAACTGGCACTTAAAATTCAATTGTTTTAAGGAGCTCTGAGCCACTTGGGTGACTTGAGGACATTTGAGTGAGTAAAGTCATCTATTCAGGATGACCATACTCACTCAAATTAAGTAACTGTGAAAATATTAATAAATAAATGGTTCTGAATAGTTATAATAATAATTATAATATTACACAGCTATCACACAACGCCTTCTAGTCCCAAACTAAGCTGAGCTTGTGCTATGAGTACTAAACAACTGATAAATGTACAGAACAAATGATCATGCTTATCACACAAACATTTGTCCTGGGTGGGAATCTAACTCACGACCTCCAGCATAGCAGTCAGGGCCACTAACCACCAGACCAACAGGCCAGTCAAATTTACTGTTATGTTGAAAATGGTGTCATGGAACTGATCTGATGACGATGATGAAACTGGAAGGTAAATTCCGGATCTCCGTAATTAATCAACATATTCTAGCCGTGTTTGGGTTTATTAGAATGGTCATGAGATGTAAATACTTCGGCTATAAATGTATCAAAACCCAAAAAAATATTTAAAAACAAACCGACAAAACTGACCGTCACTCAATTACTGACTGTTTTTGTTTGATAGCATTCTGTCCACCTTTAAAACTTACAAAAGTATCCGAGTTCCTGAAAGCAGGTGGACAACCGGCTCCCAGAATTGGACTGTACTGCCCCCCTAGCCAAGTTACGATCGTTTCGTTTGCGTCGAATGCCTCGAGTAGGCCACGCCTCTAATTAAAAATTTGTTCTGACGTCATCTCAACGCTCAGTCACGTGATCAGAACAAAGGAATCGGAGGCGTGGCCTACTCGAGGCGTTCGACACAAACGAAACGATCGTAACTTGGCTAGGGGGGCTGCAGTCTCTCCAATGGTGCCAGATTGACTATGTCAGTAGATCGACGTGCTGAATGAAGCTTTTGTACGAAAACTCTACCATGTGAGTCCGACTTCAGGACTCACATGGTGATCATAACCTATGCTCCTGCAGCACTCCAACTGTAGACACTTCATCATCATTTCAGCCGATAGACGTCCACTGCTGGACATAGGCCTCCACCAACTGTGGCCACAATGAAAGGTCCTGTGCGTCTCGCATCCATCGGATTCCCGCAACATTCATCAGGTCATCGGTCTACCTTGTAGGGGGCCTTGCAACACTGCGTCTTCCAGCACGCGGTCGCCACTCCAGAACATTTCGGCCCCAACGGCCATCTGCTCTGCGAGCAATGTGCCCTGCCCATTGCCACTTAAGTTTGGCGATTCTTCGTGCTATGTCGGCAACCTTGCTTCTCAAAAAAGAGAATACTGTTCAGAAGTCAAAATTAATAGTTGTGGTATTCCACAGGGGAGCGTATTAGGGCCTCCATTATTTATTATATACATTAATGATCTTTGCAAGAACCTAAAACAAGATTGTACACTATTTGCTGATGACACTACTCTAACCATAAAATCTTCGAATAGAAATGAATTAGAAATTGACACAAACAACGAATTACTATGTGCTATATAATGGCTGGAATGTAATAATTTGCAGGTTAACATTGAAAAAACTAAGTTGGTACAGTTTCAAACAAATAATTCCGTGATAAAACCTGCTAATATACAATACTCTAATACAATATTGGAACCAGTACAATCAACTTTATTCTTAGGAATCGTTATCGATGAAAAATTAAATTGGAAAGAGCACGTGAAAAGAGTCTGTACACGACTGGACAAATTTGTATTTGCTCTTCGGAAACTGAGACGCATAGCCAATACAGAAACAGCTCTCAATGCATATCACGGATATGTATCATCATTGCTACGCTACGGACTAGTGATATGGGGTAACTCAGTAGACGTAAACAGAGCCTTCCTTGCACAAAAAAAATGTGTAAGAGCGGTTTATGGAGCTGATTATTTGGAACATTGCAAACCTTTGTTTAAATCATTAAAAATTCTTCCACTTCCTTGTCTATACATTTATGAAGTTTGTTTATTCGTAAAGAAATATTCTCACTTGTTCCCATTATATGAGCATGTTTCCAAAAGAGTACAGAACAAAAATCCAAACGAATTAATGGTACCTAGACAGAGACTACATTTATACAGCAGAAATTCCTATTGCATGGCAATCAAAATTTTTAATAATTTACCTGCATACATCAGAGTATTGCCTACTAATAAATTCAAGAAAAGTATTTTCGTTTGGCTTTTGGATAATTGTTTCTATTCAGTTAATGAATTTTTAAATCGAAAATAAGTAGTAAATATTGACATTGTATCAGTAATTTATAATGACATTGTAGTAGTAATAAATATTGACATTGTATTAGCAATAAATATTTACATTGTATTATTAATAAATATTGACATTGCAGTAATAATAAATATTGACATTGTAGTAGTAATAAATATTGACATTGCAGTAATAATAAATATTGACATTGTATTAGTAATAAATTTTGACATATTATGAATATTTTTTGACATTATTATAGAATTGTTCAATATTTTTTTTTTAAATAGTTAACATGAAATCATTAGTCATTTTTTAATTAAGTATGTGCAAAAAAATACGTGGTCCATAAAGTTACATATTCATATTCATTTAAAACTGTCACTATTATTTTTTTTTTTTTTATATTTTATTTATCTCAGGACCCTGAGGTCCTGGACCTTTGGGAGGCGTACGAGGAGCCGAAGCCAACTCGCAGAGGCCCTTTAGATAATTATAAAGGAACATGATATCAACCGACGATTATCCCTGTACGCGCTATGCTAGTGCACCCAAGGACAACCCCCGGTTATTGAAAAACTGTTGCGACATATGGAGAACAAAGATAATAGGGCTATGGTTTTTGGAGTCTTAAGTGGACTGGTAACATGGAACTATGTCAAGACTATGGCCCCTGCCTGAACAACGTTATTAATATGCATCGAAAAAAGGCAGGGGGTGACTTGCACACTCAATAAATGGGCCCCCAAAAACGGCCGCTAGCACGAAGTGACGTAGCAACAAGAGGGCAACATATCCTGAGGTGCTTGAGGAGTGGAGAGGTATACCACGGCTATCAGGACAATCCCGGAAGTACGGTCAAGATCCCTACCAGCACCTTACTGGATTATACATCCTTCTCCCGAGCACGTTTGCTCTTGCGAATCTCCACTCAAGCCAGCCAATAAAGGCAAGAGAGAGGTGGGAGCTCAGTTCCTCGTCAGTGTTCACTACGGCCGGCCAATAAAGGCAAGCCGGAGATGAAGAACAAGAATTCTCCCGGGAGATCGGGTCCGTGGGGTCGCTAATGCCCAACAGTTCGCCACAAAACTGCACTGCGGATTGTATCTCTCTTAGTCTGGCCCCTCACCCTAGGCATATTACGGCAAAGCAAACTTTACCGATACAGACCTAGGGTATATTGGAGCACGCAAGCCCCACCACGACGTCAACGTAGAGATACGGCGATGGGGTCACTATTATTATTATTATTTTAATTTTACTTAATATTGCGTGAACTATAATTATGTGAATTTGCAAATTAGATACTCATTAAATATTTCTACACCGGCAAAGGTAGTATATGTGATTCCGTCTAATATTAAGATCTTCATATACCATGTACTCAGAAATAAACGATTCTATTCTATTCTATTCTCCTGCGGATATCTTCATTGCTGATTCGATCACGCAAGGAAACTCCGAGCATAGTCCTTTCCATTGCCCTTTGGGTGACTTTGAGCCTTCTGATTAGGCCCATTGTGAGCGACCACGTTTCGGAACCATATGTCATCACTAGCTACACGCACTGGTCATAGACACTTGGGGAGGCCTAAATTCAGCAGTGGACGGTTTTCAACTGAAATAAAGATGTTAATAAAGACAGAAACAAAAAGCTCACTATCCCATTAACCTCGATTTCCATTCCACTACAAATTACATAAAAGTGTAGTCGTAAATTCAATTTAAATGTGAACAAATGTTTAGTATTCGGATTATAATTCTTAGCGAGGCTCATTTGGCATGTTAATTGAAAAAAGTCGAGTCTGATAATCCGTCGTGGTGCATTGCGGTGCTGGCTCTAACCGTTGATATTGGGAGAAACGATATTTCGCTTTCTTTTATTTTTGCAAGTTGTATATAATTGTTTTTGTTCTCCCTATAACGTTCCAGGGCAGCAAGTAACATTATTATAAAAGATTATGATTGTCAACAAGTTCAAAACGTTTGGGATTAGACACGTGACATAATCGTAATCGCTGATCGAATACCACTTTGTACCATATCCCATTTTGATTTTAAAGTAGTTTACGCGTTTTTTCTTCGTCTGATGCCTCTTCAGTTACTGACGGTTGACCTTCTACTTCAAATATTAAATCTCGTCTTATGCGAGGTGAAATAGCTAAGTCGCAATTTTGTTAATCAGTTTTTAGGTAATTAAATATTGATATAATACAATCTCTATTTATATCAACGTGTATTATCTCGTAGATTTTTTTTTTTTGACATTTAAGAACAGATACATACATACATACATACAGAATTACAGATACAATAATACTTCAACCCAGACTTTTATTTTTTCTCCAATATGTCCATTTGAAGCCTTATATTAAAACCCCATCGTTTTCCAACCGTTTCAGTACCGTTCACTCTAATAACCACTTCCCTGCAGTCAGCAGGATTTGTGAATAAGCCACCGCTCACCCTGTTCTATTTGTTGCCAGATACCCTTGTTGCCGGCTAACTAGCGCATTTCGGCTTTATTAAAATTAAAAATACATCGTTTCTTCGCGAAAATGGCTCCACATTTTTCGACATCAGATTTCGTGCAGATTTTTATAGCATCTTTGCTCTGGAAGTTTATTTGGACATCATTAAATATACGTACAATTATATTTCTCAGTTAGAGTTCGTTGTTTGAATTCGTACCTGGTTTATGACTATAAGTTTTACTTATATATGTATAATGTACTATATATGCATAGGACTTGAACATAAGACACTAATTATGTCATCAAATAACAAAGGCCAATGCAAACTATTGGCATGATTTACTTTTTTCTTTTCGCCAGAAATGAAACCTAGGTTTATATGTTGGAGGCCAATGCAAAGAATCAATAGCAAAAAAACACCAGGTTTTTAAACCGTATCCGCACAAAGATAAGTATAGAAGCATTACTAGTATATTCTTGTCAGGCATTATCGATTTTCGTTATATTAAAATGAAATGGAAATATAATACGTAATATTTTGAGGTTTCCATTGATAAAATAGATTAAATTGGTTATTACTGTAATATATTTTTCACACTCGCCGTTTTTAATCACTAAAACTAGTAAAAAAAAATAAGTGATAAACGAATCGAAAAGATACGCTTTAGTAATGTGATAGTGATTGACATTATTTAATGCATACTCACCATAAAAACCGAAACTAAAACTATATTTAACAATGGAAAACTTAAAATATCAGACAGAGTATTTTTTTTAAGAAAAATAACGCCTGATAACAAACTACAGCAATATACTAAATAGTCTCTAACTTCGTTTGGTTACGGTTGGTAGACATAATTATTTTTGCTATTGATTTATCATACAGTCCTTTAAGATATGGCCAAGGTTTAATTTTTAGCGAAAGGAAAAAAAAAATACATGCCAGCAATGCATGGGAAAGTTTAATTCTCCTTTCAATACACAGTTTTAATATTATATATTTTTAAAACATTTGTTCCCTCAAGAGGTAAATAGGGATAACCTCTTCATGAATTCTTAAAAATCTTTTTTGTTACTTCTTCCAATCTTGTGTAAACTTTCACACTTTAAGATCCGGTGGCTTAGTCTGTGCGTTGTCTGAAACTTTAAAAAAAAATTAAGTAGTTATGTTACTCATTAATTATTACGTGCTAACAAAAGAACAAATAGATATTGTAGTGGTTAAACTATCAAAAAAGTTTAGATGCTTCATCTATAATTACAAAAGAGACTAACAAAAATAGCTGAAATCAGAAACCCAGCAACATCAGAAGCTACCAACTAAGCAACATCCCGACGACTCGCGTTACTACAGAATCCAAATGGCTTCTTATTTGAGATCTGCAAATCTCGTCTTAACCCAGTTTTAGAAGTTTCTCACAATGTTAAGGATTTATCTGTATTGTTTGTTTGTGCTTGATTAATTTCGTATGGTTATTATTTTAGCAGTTTCGTGTGTAAACTATTTCTTTTTGAACGTGAACATGGCATCTCATTAAGATGAAAAATTGTATGTGCATCAGTAAATATCGAAGAGCAGTGGTAGCCAAGTGGTAACAGCCCTGATTTACGAGTTGTAGGTCGCAGGTTTAAACCCAGCCAGGCGCATTACTTTGTGTAATTTATTTCATCACCACTGCTCTCAAAACGGTGAAGGAAAACATCGTGAGGAAACCGGCATGTTCTAGAACAAAAAAATTCGATGACATGTGACATTCACCAACCCGCACTGGGCCCACGTGGTGGATTACAGCCCATTCCCTCTCCTAGAGAAGAGCCCTGAGTCCCAGCAGTGGGAACATTAAAAGGCTGATTATGGTTATGGTTATGCAGTAAATATCATCCTAACGACCATAATAATATATGACATTTACTCATACGTGTAATATATAAATATTCTATAAATATTTTATACCGACCTCTTAGAAATCATGCTATTTTTAATCGAATTGATTGAATTGTTTGTCTGGCCTATTGGTCAATGGCCCTGACTGCTATGCCGAAAGTCGTGGGTTCGATTTCCACCGAGGACAAATGTTTGTGTGATGATCACGATCGTTTGTTCTGTGTCTGGGTCTAATTTATCTATATTATGTATGTAACTAGTAATATATAAGCATCGATATTATACGTACTACGCACTAGATGACGCGTGCCGTGCACTCACTGCAATCGACTCAGGTGCAGTGTCGTCTATGCACCTTGATATTGATGACATTAGTGCAGTTTTGACGTTCATGCAGTGTAAGAGCGGCGCTTATAAATTCAAATCAAAGTGAATCTGGACGTAAATAATAATTCTGTAGTAATTTAAGTAAAATTACTGGTTGTCCAAGTAATATAATTGCTTCTAATATCGTAATACTATGTTAGAAAACATATTATTTTATATATAAGCCTTCCCATTTTACAATCATAGACTAAAACATGCAGAAGTTCCCTCCCACAAAAACCAGATTTTTACCTACACTGTTTAGTGAACACAGACTTGCATGGTGTTTTGTTCCCTGTTTTTTTTTTTGGAATATTTTATATAATGTTATTTCTTTTTTGTATAAATGACATCAATGAATTCCGTCAAATTCAAAAATTATGACGACGTGTTTTTTTCGATACTGTAAAAACTCAGCAAGAAATGTCAGCAAATCATTGGGTATAAGTTTTCATCGGTAAGTTTTGTCGTTAGGTAAGCATTCTGTCATTCGTTAGCACTTAGGTATGACGTATCTACCTAGATATTACGTGCAGATTGGTATTCAAATACACATTAGGTTCAGTTGAATTTGTAGTCTTATGTGTGATATTTCATTACTGATGTTGAGATTTCGTCCTTCATACACTATAATTATATTCTAGGTTTGTTCACTCTGGTCGGCCGAAAAGGGAAGAATGGATAAAAATTCTTCAAGAGGATAGAAGTGAAAACACGTGACTTCCTACAAAATATTCGTTTATCTTCTCTGCACACTTTCAAGCTGATGATATTTAAATTGGAAAAAGATTTTAAAAAAAGTTTTAGCTGCAAAAAAGTTATATAATTACAACAGGAAAATAAATATCTCCGAAAGAAAAAACGAAATCTTTAACTGGAATTGTTAAACATTTTAAAGATAAATTTACCGTTGTTGTTTGTTTTGTTACTAGATATTAGAAGCGCAGTCCTGATCTTCATTCACTCAGGATAGCTGTTCTTCAAAATGATGATTACAAAAAAAAGGGTTTCAATATTTTACGCGATTTTGAATTCACTTATTTATTAAAGTAGTAGAACGTGGTTTTTGAATTGAAACTAACGAGGACTATTGTTAAATTTTGAAATAGAGTGTTATTGTAATGAATTGTAGGCAAAAAGCTGTGTCACTTCTGCGGTATAAAAATCTATATGGATAACATGTCATTACACTATGTTGAACGAAACGCGTAAGTGCCACGAAATTCATGGCGCTTAAGACATTTTAAAAGTATCCTCTAAAAGCTATCTAGGCGCTGTGTGTTTATTAGTTTTGTTAGACGACATAATACCAATCTAGCGCTGCAGCGAACTTTTGTTTTAAATTTTCAGTATTTTGACAAATAGTTTCCATGAACGTGCTTGTCTATCGGTAGAAAGTCGATGCATATAAGTATGTTTATCAGTTGTCTAGTACTCATACCACAAACTCTGCTTAGTTTGGGACTAGATGGCGTTTTGTGACAGTTTTACTATTTACAATTTTACTTTTTGAAGTATTATGCACACCTACTCTTTAAAGTATACCCGTAGATAATAAAATAAAAGTATTGACAATTTCTGCCAGATAACATTAAATATTTTTTAATTTTACCCAAATGTCTATAAGGTTTTCCTTCAACACTGTACCTATATTTACATTTTGATATGGAATTATAGCGACACACATGAATACTCCATGATATATGGAATGCATGGCGTGGACGATATTGCATCGCCCTCACAAAGTTCGTGCTGATTTGTATGTATGGAAGAACCCGACACGATTGCTTTCGGTCCGCAGTCCGTCAACTTGGACGGTGTACACTTCGTCCAGAACTTTGTTATTTCTATGCATAAGCGATAATCCAATACATTTCTTGTACTATCTCTTGTACCTTGTGTTATCCATATCACAAAGGTCAGCAAAGCTGGGTATTTTTTCTGTGCTTTCTTTGTGGCGTCCTCTGTATCTGTATCTGTACCTTTTTTTTTATTTGTTATTAACTAGTGACTTGACTGCAATCCCACCTGATGGAAATTAAATCATTTTAAGAATTTGCAGAACTCTGTTTTCATATCATCATAATTTTCTTGCTCTTGACTCTGGGACGCTACATAAGAACTAAAATTTAAAATCCTGCAGTGTAGTGTTAGAGTTCTCCGCGTTATTATTATAAAACAGCCTGAAATTAACTGCTAGAACAGTTGCCAGGATCAGACATAATATCCGGTCGGAGGATCCTCCCTTTTTTACGAAGGTATATAGGACTTAAACCCTGTTCGGTATACCTCTAAAACTCAATGATTTTGGGTCTTCTTCCATTCTTCTCTATTAATCGACATTTCATTAGACAGGGGAACCTTTCAACAGTCAATCCATCTTTCATCTTTTTATCCTTGTCTCTGAATAAGTACCTATTTAATAACTATTATTTCATATCTGTTACCAACCGGCAAACACAATACGACTACAATCAAATGAGAAATGTCACCCGTAACACAAGTGGGTGTCTGAGATTTTCTTCTATTACTTATATCACTTAGCAGTAAGCAATCCTAATACCAAAATCTCTTATAAGTCATTGCTAAGTAATTAGCTTTGCTTTTCTGCTTTTACGTAAAATGCCAGAAACTATAACATCATCCACATAAAAGCTTTGTACCTGTCATTCATGGTTGTCAACGCGTATAATATTTTATTTCTTGGCACTCTAATATCTCTTACAATCTTTTTAAAAGATCCACGATACATGGAGCATAACGTTTAGCCCAGCTTCATGCCCCAACGAGCAATTTCACGAACAATTTCATGAGATAAATTCGGATATTTTTATTTTAAAATTTTGTTACCATATTCTTCTTCTTCTTCCACATTTTGCCTCGGGGCACTATTTTAGATTTTGACGGCATCCGTTTCGGTGTTGTGTTTATTTAATTTTGTATTAGCGTCTATTTATAATGCAAGATTAAATTTTATTACTTGCTCTTAAAGTGCTTTTTGCCTTTACTTTATTTTTATAGCATGGATAAGATTCGTATAATTCTATTTCTAGAAACCTGGTCCCATTTCGTGATAGGTGATAATGCCTGTTCAACTCTGAACTAAATTTTGCTACTATGATTTGCTGTTCATCTAGACTATGAAAAATTCACGGCATAAGATTTCAAATTATCACATGCTTATTTAGTCATTTCACCACGATTATCCATTATAACCTACCCTTATCCCAAATCTTTATGATATCCAAAACAAAATACAGTAATGAGATCTAGAAAAAACAACATGAAACAAATAGTATTTAGTTCAATGCTGTTATAAAATAGATTGGTAGAGAAATTCAAGACCACACAACGAGATAGGGCGCACGCACACCTGCTAGGGGGGGCTAGGGGGTAGCCAAGTTACAACCGTTTCGTTTCGATTCTCTTTTCGTTGATCGTCTCGAGTTGGCCACGCCTCCTATTCCTTTGTTCTGACCACGTGACTGAGCGGTGAGATAACGTTAGAATCAAGGAATCGGAGGCGTGACCTACTCGAGGCGATCGACGAAAATAATCGGAACGAAACGGTTGTAACTTGGCTAGAGTGGCCGATCAGGCTTCATATACAGCAATTGCAGACACACTCGTGACCGTCGTTTGTTTAAATATTGCCGTAGATACAGTCAGGGATCAAAAGTGCAGTTCCACCTTACCAATGCTAAAATGTCTAAAATTTATTTGTAGAAGAGGGTCAATGGTTCATGACTGATTTAATTGGTAGCATCTAAAGTATTGGATAAACTAGTTGTGGACTATTGAACTTCTACAACAAAGAAATTTTAGACACTTTAGCATTGGTAGAGTGTAACTGCACTTTTGATCCTTGACTGTACTTGCATGTGTATTGACATCGTGCACGACAGTAGCGCCATCGCGCAAACACAACTTTGGGGGCTTATGTCAAATAGTAAATGAAAAGTGCCTTTTATTTTCTATAAAATAAAGTTAATAGAAAATATAAAGAAAGACAATAAATAGTATTTCTATAGACAGGTTGTGGAAAAATGGATGTTATTATAAAAACTGGTTTTGAGAGTGTAAAACACAAAATAAGTTTCCAGCCCCAAACTATGCTGAAAGGAAATAAATTGGTTTTAGCAGCACACGTAAGGAATAATTAATAAATATCCTATAAAATGCAGCGTAAATAAAATTGATTTAATTAATATTGTAATTTCACTTATTTTTTCCTTTTTACAGCAGCTATCCATTTTAATCTTTTTTTTAATCTTCTTGCAGTTTACAATACGACAACAATAATGACCCATTTTCAAAACATTGGCAAGTTTCACTAAGCCCCTATTGTTGCACATTTTTGCCGCAGCATGCGCCGCGATCGTTTACTATATCCCCGCCATACACTTCGCACGTTCCCAATATGTGATCGAACCTGTTTTCGTTGGTTGTTTAGAACTGCAGGCTTAGTCAAGTCGATAATCTACAATCGTTAAAACTAGTAGTAAACTAATCAAATGAATGAAAATGACATCATCTCAACGTTAAGTTACGTGGTCAGGAACAAACGAATAGAAAATTTGTAGTCAAGTTCACATTGTTCAAAATGATGGTATGAAACGTAATTGTTTCTACAATTTTCATCACTGCATCCAAGCAACTTTTTTTTACAACGAGCAATCGACTCAGGCTCGTCAACATGACTACCAACTTATTGTTTTTTAAAATCGCTTACGCGCCGATGCGTTACCAATTGTGGAAAGAGATTCGACACGAAACGGTCGTAACTTGGCTAGGCCTACTGGCCTTCTGTACCAAGATATAATATGGTACAGTCGATAGATTTATTTAATCAGAGCGATCTCGTCGAACCGGTCTTAATCAGTCACTCGGCAAGACAATTCATTTGGAACTAATTTGGCCATATATGCTTTTATCGTTAATCTTATAGACCTGACTTAAATTTCCTTTTGTTCAGAAACCCTTGAACTATATTGAATCGTTTCGCGTTTGATATTAGATATAACGTTTTGAACCAAGTCTAGACTATTCGAAATTAATCACTGAGTATATCTATATAATAAATTCTTTGAAATATTATAATTATGAAGATAGTAGGTATAGCTGTTAGATTCAACCAATCCTTGAACGAACTGGATCGGTTATTATATTTCTTTATTTTTCTCTTGCTTTATAAAATTTTCCCCCACACTAAGAATTACTTAGGTATGGGGGTGCGTTCACAAACACGTAAGTTCACATACTTACACATGATTAATATAATTTTCAATAAACTTACTCAAAAACCTCTTTTCTACCGGTTTTAGGTACGCAATTTGCTGTTTTCCGCATTAATGCGGAAAAGTGCGCGAGTTCAATCCCGCCACATTTTATTTTATTTATCGTATCAGACTGGGCACCAATCAGCCCCCACAAGCCGCTGGGCAGCCACCAATTATTTATTTTTTCGTAAGTGTATTGAAAAACGTTGTTTGACATACGTGGAAATTGATCACTGCAGCACTCGGCTCAATAACACAATTCCGCCTTCGCAGCTTCGTCGCATTGACAAACTTTCTCCATTTGTATCAAAATATTTGATCAGTCAACTCAGATAAGATTCGATAGCAGTTTTTCTGATCAGATGCTTGCCCGAACATAACAGACCTCCATTTTGTTTTTACCCAAAGTTTTCCCTTACATAGCTGCATTTCCTTATCTAGTTAATTTGCACCTTCCACTTAACAGCTAAGTAAACCTTATCTTTGATAACGGGATCTGCAAATGAGAATCAGCCCCAATGTTCTCAGGACGGTGATAGAAGCATAAGCTTTAAACACAGATGGCTGTGCAGGAACATTTACAGTTGGTAGTGAAAACCGATATTCTGATTGGAGCTACCTGGAACGCTCTTTGCATACCAGCATGCATGACTGACGAATTGGTATTCGAAGAATATGAGCTTCGCGTATCAGTAAATCCAAGTCTAGCCTTTTGTAACAAAGTTGTTAGTTGGTTTGTGTTTGCATCTAAATATTTTGTATTGTTTACGACCGACTTACGAGTTGTAGGTCGCGGGTTCAAACCCAACCAGACGCATTACTGTGTGTAATTTATTTTATCACCTCTGCTCTCAAAACGGTGAAGGAAAACATCGTGAGGAAACCGAACGTCGTCGAAAAATTCGAAGATATGTGAAATTCACCAACCCGCACTGGGTCAGCGTGGTGGATTACGGCCCATTCACTCTCCTAGAAAGAGGAGGCCTGAGTCCCAGCAGTGGGAAAGGCTCATCATGCTTATGTTATGCTGGTACAACAAGATCATGTTAGCAAGCTACTTTCATTTCTTGTGATAGGCTGGTACCACAAGATACTTTTATATTATTTTTTATTTTTATACTTTTATTTCTTAAAAAGGCTGATTTCGCTATGCTATGCTTATGCTATTTTGTATGAGCAAACAGCTAATGACAAAAAACTAATGATAATATTATAAAGGCGAAAGTTTGTGAGTGTGTGTGTTTATATGTTTGTTACTTTTTCACGTTTGGAGGCATGCGGAACATAAAGTCCCGCAAACCTCCGTTGGAAAGGGAGGATCCTCTGACCAGACGGGTGTTATGTCTGGTGGGCAACTGCTCGGGCAACTGCCCGATAGATGATTTCGGGCTGTCGTATATATTCAAATCGCGCGAAGAACTTTGGTTGCGCGATGCAGGATTAGTTCTTATGTGACGCCATAGATGTCGCTACACACGCTCGAACGGCTGAACCGTTTAGATGGAATTTAACACACGTCGGGTAGAGCCTGTTCTGGAATAGCACTTTTAATGCCGGGACTATGTTTCCATAAAACAATCTTCTATTTTCACGCGGGCAAAGCCACTGGCAGCAGCAAGTGTTGATTATTTTAGTGGATTCCATTACTGTTTGCGTCATTGTTTTGAAAGATCGAGTTGGCTCTTATTGTTAGCATTTGTTAGATGAGTGAAAGTGTAGCTGTACTGAGGTTGTACACACCCACACATAAGCAGAACGCTATTTGAAAGGTCGAAAGAACTGCCGAACAGTCGAACGGTCCTCGACACCAGGATGTAAGCAGGCCAAGGAGGCCATGCCACACCTCAGAGAAACCCTTACCAAAAGCCTCATGGGACTAGACAGAGGCAGCCTGCTTCTGGTGGCGGGTACCGTCACCGGTCACTGTACACAGAATAAATACCTCCACACAGTAGGCATCACAGTTAGTCCCCTGTGCAGAGCATGCTTAGAGAGGGAAGAGACAATTGCGCATGTGTTCCTTGACTGCACAGGTGTCACCGATACATGTATGCGAACCTTAGGATCACTGAATTTCTTTACAGACGCCCTGAAAAACCTGGGAGGACTGCCAAATGTTGGCCGCTATGGCCCACGCACATTGGTCCGCATAGGACTAAATACAGAAACCAGACTACGATAAATAGATAGACTGGGGCGGCATTGATATCGCTTTTTATTCGTAAAAATAATATTTGTGAATTTGTTTCAACTAGTGATCTAACACTAAATATTCAAAAATTCCTCTGCATCACTATCGACTGCAAGAATGTTTACACACCATGTAACATAGGAAACAAATTGAATACATCCTGAAAGTAGTAGGTTAAATAAGGTTACAATATTACAGTATTTGCGCCGTTTAAGGGTCTCCTTATTTAGATAAATTCTTGATAATAATAACAATAAAACATTTATTTCTAACGAGTACGTGTCAAAGGCAAAGTCTACAAAACCACGGTCCGTCCGGCTTTAACCTACGGTGCCGAATGTTGGCTCTTGAAAAAAATCCATGCCACAAAAAAGTACACGACTGAGGTAAAGATGCTGTAATAAGCAGGAGGTATCACTCTCAACAATAGGGTTAGGAACTAACATATCCATGGAAGTTTTAAGATCCGCCCAATTGGAGAAGAACTCAGTGAGACGCGACTCAGATGGTATGGTCATGTAATGAGAAGATCTGAAGAACATATGACTAGGCTAGTCCTACATATAAATACTGGTCCAAAAAAGCGTGATACCCCTTCTAACTCGGATGTCTGTAATTAGGAAAGACCTAAAAAAAAACCAAGTAAATGACTCGACGACCCAGAACCGAAATGTCTGGCGAAAAATGACGACGAGAGCCGACCACAAATGAAATAAGATAAGGCTAGGCAACGAGAGATATATAGTATTTCGAACGAGGTCCATATTTTGCGACAAAAATAATAAAAAGTCAATAATAATGAGAATTAGTAATGATTTGAGCAGTGGTGGCCGAGTGGTAACGGCTCCGACTTACGAGTTGTAGGTCACGGGTTCAAACCCAGCCAGGCGCATTACTTTGTGTAATTTATTTCATCACCACTGCTCTCAAAACGGTGAAGGAAAACATCGTGAGAAAACCGGCATGTCCTAGAACCAAAAATTCGAAGACATGTGACATCCACCAACGCGCACTGGGCCCGCGTGGTGGATTACGGCCCATTCCCTCTCCTCGAGAGGAGGCCTGAGTCCCAACAGTGGGAACATTATAAGGCCGTATAAGCTAGTAATGATTAATAGAGATAAATCTTGATTACGTCACTTGCGTTTTTGTGTGCGTACGTACATACCAATATCTTCCCATGCACTACCAATGCGTCAATTCCCGTATTATTTACCTACAATAGTTTTTACTAATTTCTTAAAACACTACATAAGTGCATATAAAAATAATTTCAGTGTTTGAATTATGATAGTAACCTAATTTTTGTAAGGGAACCCCGGGGTCCTGGGACACAAGGCAAAGAAGGAACATAGGAGTAGGTTTTAGTCAGTAAAAGTCTGACATGCCCTCTCGTTCCACCCTTGAGCGGGAGAAGTCATTAGGCGATTACACCTGAACAAAAAAAAACTTAATTTTTGTAACATAATTGTCTAATTGGGTTGTATAAGGGGGTATATTATTCCAGATATATGTTGTATATAAAAAATATAGAATATATAATCTACTGAAAAGTTACTTATATGCTTAAACTTTTTTTCTTCTTTGTGAAATCTAGTTAAGATACCAAATGCGTAAACGTTTCCCTATATATAAAACTAGCGACCCGCCCCGGCTTCGCACGGGTGTAATGCTGATCACTTCATAGTATAAAACAAAGTTGCTTTCCGCTGTTTGTCCCTATGTACGCTTAGATCAGACAGCGCCTATCATCCACAGTGCAGTCGCGCGTTTTGAAATTCTTCGGCCATGTATCTCGTGGTGGTAATGACTCCATAGAGCGTCTCGTAGTGCAGGGCAAAGTTGAGGGCATCAGGCCACGTGGTAGATCACTAATGAGATGGACAGACCAGATCAAGGCCGCAACTAAGTGCTCGGTTTATGAATGTACTCGGCAAACTTGCAGTCCGCGATGAATAGCGCCGTGTTACCAATATGATCACTCATCGTGATTCACAGTGATGACCACGACCGCTCTGGTAAGAGTGTACCGACTGAGAAGAAGAAGATCTTTAAAACTACGCAACGGGTTTTGATGCAGTTTTGATCAGCATTGCACCCGTGCGAAGCCGGGGCGGGTCGTCAGTACTAATCATACTATAGAATGTCTTTATATACAACGTTCACAGCTTTTTTTTGTCATTAGATAATACAAACAGGTTTTCTTTTGAGGTTACTCTTGAAAGAGCGACATAACATTGGCCATGTGAAAAACACTCAACGATCACTAACGTTGAAACGTTGAAAGTTTGACCTCGCGATTTATTATTGTTCATTGCAAAAGATATCTTTACTTGCCACTGTGTGGACCGCCCGGAGGTCACGATGGAGCACACGGTGGAGGTGTGCCCAGCTTGGGCAGAGCAACGCCGTGTCCTCATGGGCGATCGGCGGTGGTGACCCCTTGCGCCGGGTCTTGGTACAGACCATGGTCCGGAGCGAGGAGGAATGGCAGGCGGTCGCCTCCTTCTGCGAAGCAGTAATGCTGACAAAGGAGGCGGCCGACCACGTGAGGCAACGGTCCTCACGCCCCAACCGCCGTCGGGATTCCGATCCCGATTTCCGGCCACCGTAGGCGCGGGCTTCCGGACGGCGACCGTCCGGTAACCATCCGGAAAGAGCCCAAATCGTTGACGGCGCTTAGTGTTCCACGCGCGCCTCAGGGAGATGTCAGCAAATCGTAGGGGCCCAGCAAGGTCAAAGCCTACTGGGGCCACGGGTAGTGTGAAAGTGAAACCTGGGGCCCTGGGACGAAGGCAAAGAAGGAACAGGAGTGGTTTAGTAGTTAGTTTTAGTTTTTAGTCAGTAAAAGTTTGAAACTATCTCCCGCTCCGCCCAAGAGCGAGATTTGTCATTAGACGATTTTCCCACCTAAAAAAAACATTCCAAAGCGTAGATCTCTATGGAGAAGAATGTGCAAGAAACTCCATGGACACACATCTTCTCCGGTACCACATCCAGTGAGTATTGTGCACTCTATTATGACAGTTTTTAGTGATTTTACCAGCAAACGCGTGCCATTGCATAGTTTAGATGGATTCAGGTTTTTTTTTAAAAAATAACAGGACAACCTATTTTCAACGCCATTTTATGAGGAGGGTTCAAAGAATTAAGAAATTCTGTAGGAAAAAAACTTTTTACAAAAAAAAAAAAATAACCGACTTCACTATAAAAAGCGGGCAAGTGCGTCTCGGACTCACGCACTGAGGGTTCCGTAAAAACTTGGTAACCTAACCTAACCTACCTATGAAAACAGTTCAATTCCAAAATTGAGTTACGAAGATTTTTCCGAATCGCAAAAGACGTTACTACAAATTTACAGTTTTCAATTTTTTTTCCTATACTTGTGCTATTAGACCTTGCTTCATGGCAAATTTCAGGATTCTAGGTCAACGGGAAGTACCCTATAAATTTTGATTCCCTTGAGAGTGTCGAAATATACGTTTTTTGCGACATAAACGTCTGTATCTTTTTTTGTTAGCTTAGAAGTTTGATTATTTCACAGCTTCAAGGGACCGCAGACCTGAGTATATGGTTTTAATTTCAACTCGATACCTCTACGCGTTTCCGAGATAAAGGGTCTTGACCAGACAGACCGACTAACAACAAAGTGATCCTATAAGGGTTCCGTTTTTTCCTTTTTAGGTACGGAACCCTAAAAACAAAACACTAAAACGATCAATATAACTTTAATTTTGGAAGTCAGTGTTTCTGATATTGTCTGCTTGTTAATTAACACTGACTTCCGAAATTAAAGATCGATTTAGTGTTTTTTTTTTTGTGGTGAAGTTGGTTATTTTTTTTTTGTAAAAAAAAAATTATTTCACACTTTTTAGTTGTGATACATTTATAGCCAGAGTACCTATTTCTCATGACAATTCGATTTAAGCCATACACTATTAAGATACATTATTTTATTATGAAGTCCCCATCCACCTCCCAGCTCCATCATCAAGTCAGTTCGATAGTACCTTATAGCCAAAGTGCATCTGATGACAATTCTAATAAGCCCAAACACGGCTAGGTTACATTAATTAATTACGGAGTTCCAGTGCCTATCTTCCAGCTCCATCATCATCAGATCACTTTGATGCTACCATTTTCAACATACTCGTAACTATTCAGAACCATTTATTTATTTGCATTGTCATAGTTACTTCTATCTTCATTGTGATATCTATGTAGGGGTGAAGTTTCATTGGCCATTTCTGGTCTTTTTCATCAGTTCCACTTCATCAAATGTTACTTTTTGACTGTAAATGCTTAAGTTCTCGATGAAAATACTAAAATCATTATATAGTTGCCTAGAATATTTGAGGAGTTTCCTCGATTCCTTAAGGATCCCATCATCAGAACTGGATTTTGAAAAAAATAGGACCAATCTGGAAGCATATCCTATTAGGGAAAAAAAAAATTTGCAAGTCGGTCCATAAACGACGCGAGTTCTGAGGTAACAAACGTAGAATCAAGTTATTTACCGGTCCCTGCATTTTAAATCTGTAATATCT
Source organism: Mythimna impura (assembly GCA_905147345.3). Taxonomy (NCBI): domain Eukaryota; kingdom Metazoa; phylum Arthropoda; class Insecta; order Lepidoptera; family Noctuidae; genus Mythimna; species Mythimna impura. Next base: position 9,680,041 of record LR990357.1, on the reverse strand, counting down.
TCGATAATATTCATTTAAATTGCACGCTGTAAAGGGCTGTAGAGACGACAATGCACCGTGTCGTAGGTTTCGCAACGTTGCATTTGTGCGACGTAAGACAGTCACGGGCTTGTCGGGTTGGGAGTTGGTCGCATGTGTAATTAGTTTAAGTTTGACAAGAATATAACTCTGAGTGGAACTTTATCATCTTTGATTTACAACCCGATCCCGTACTCAACATTGGTGACTCCCGACGATTGAAGTGAATAAACTCTGTTTTTTGTGCGACCTGTTAACGTGTAAAAATGAATCCTCCGTCAACAATGCCAGTCAGGGGCGAGGCGAGTGAAAATGCCTTAGCTCAGATAACAGTGTCAAGCAGGATACCGGATTTCTGGAAGGAATCACCACGTCTTTGGTTTGCTCAATTCGAAGCGGTGGTGGCTAACCAAAAGCTAGCAGATGAGTCACGGTATAATTTAGCTGTCGCGAAGCTCAGCCGTGAGCACGTGGAGCAAGTAAGCGATATTGTACTGTCGCCGCCCGACACTAAAAAGTATGAAGCCTTAAAAAATCGATTATTCGTCGTGTATGAGGAATCGGAGGTTCGCCAAGTACAGAAACTTTTGAAGGAACTAGAATTAGGAGATCAGAAGCCTTCCCAACTCCTCAGGAGAATGAGAGATCTCGCTAGAAATAAATTTGGTGATGAAACTTTGAGCGTGCTATGGATGGGACATTTACCAGCAGCGGTACAGGCAGTACTCACAGTAAGTGAAGTGAAAGATCTGGAGAAGCTAGCTACTATGGCGGATAAAGTCGTCGAAACAACACGTTTTGCTGAAATCCAAGAACTTTCGGGTACTAGGAGCAGTGTAACAGCCGCGCAGCCAACCCTTGTGGAGCAGATTGCTCAGCTAACACAGCGTTTGAACCACTTGGAGACTTCAAGGTCAAGAGGCAGGTCGTCTGGTCGTAATGGATATAGAAAGCCTTATCGCTCTGCATCACAAAGTCGTGATCGCTCAGGACAGGTGAAACGGAGAAACCCAAATTGGTTGTGTTTTTACCACTTCCGGTACAAGGAAAAGGCCAACAAATGCATTCAACCTTGCGCATGGCAGAAGCAGGAGACTGAGACAGAAAAAAACTAGATGCAGTGCAGCCCAAGGCGGACGGCTGTGCCAGCGGAATTAACAAACGCCTGTGTGTTAAAGATAAGAAAAGTGGACTAAAATTTTTGGTGGATACCGGCGCCAACGTATCGGTTTTACCCATGTCTAAATATAACCGTTTCGCGAGTGAGAATAGTGAATATAAATTATACGCGGCAAACGGAAGTGTAATTAAGACATTCGGTACTAAAACTATGATATTGGACTTTAGTTTACGCGGACCGTACAAATGGACATTCATAATTGCAGAGGTAACCCAACCAATTTTAGGAGCTGATTTTTTGGCTCACCACGGCTTGATCGTAGATTTAAGTTCATCTAGGTTAATTGATAATTTAACAAAATTGAAATCTGTTGCCAGTATTGTGGAGGCTGATCAACCGACCGTGAAAACTGTGGAGGATACTCACCCATTTCACGATTTATTATGTAAGTACGTTAATATCACTAAACCTGCATCATATAAGGAAGTACCTACCCATGGTGTTTTTCACCATATTGAAACAACAGGACCACCAGTATTTGCTCGGGCTAGACCGTTACCACCGGCTAGATATAAGAAAGTACAAGATGAGTTTCGTTTTATGCAGGAAGTAGGCATATGTAGACCTTCAAAGAGTCCTTGGGCCAGTCCACTTCATGTGGTACCCAAGAAAAATGGGGAGTTACGTCCGTGTGGGGATTATAGGAAGCTTAACTCTATCACTAAGCCGGACAGATATCCTATTCCTCGTTTATCAGACTTTACGTATATACTATCAGGAAAAAAGATATTTTCAAAAATTGATATTAACAGGGCATATCACTGTGTTTCAATAGCGCCAGAAGATATAGAAAAGACTGCAATCATTACGCCATTTGGGTTGTATGAATTCCCGCGTATGACGTTTGGGTTACGTAACGCCGCCCAGACGTTTCAGCGATTCATGCACCATACTGTTTTTCAGGAGTTAGACGCAGATTGCAAAGACAATATCTTCTCCTATATTGATGACGTCATTATAGCATCTTCTAGCGAGAAAACGCATCGTAAGCATCTAGAGTCATTATTTAAGCAATTTAATAAATATAATATAACCATTAACTTAGCGAAGTGTACGTTTGGTAAGACAGAAATAGATTTCGTAGGTTATCATGTCACATCAAAGGGGATTCATCCACTTGGTGAGAAAGTTAAAGCTATTACCGAATTTCCCAAACCCAACAATATCGAACAATTGCGACGATTTTTGGGCATGGTGAATTTTTATAGGTCTCATATACCAAACGCAGTTTCATCCCAATCGATTCTTAGTAGTTTTATTCATGGATCAAAAAAGAAAGATAAAACACCTATTGCGTGGACCCCAATCGCTGAGCAAGCATTCGAAGAATGTAAGTTAGGCTTGTGTAACGCGGTCACGTTGTCGCACCCGGTGGTGGATGCACCGCTTGCACTTATGACGGACGCGTCCGATACTCACGTAGGCGCGGTTTTACAACAACGAGTAAATAATGTATGGTCACCATTAGGTTACTTTTCAAAAAACATGTCTAAAACTGAATGTAAGTATAGCACGTATGACAGAGAGTTGTTAGCGATTTACTTAGCCATTCGTCATTTTCGGAACATGGTCGAGGGACGTCAGTTAACAATATATACAGATCACAAACCTATTACTTACGCATTTTTAAAGATAAATAGCGAGAAAGAGTTACCTAGACGTACACGTCATTTAATATTTATTAGCGAGTTTACCACAGACATTAGACATGTGAGTGGGCAGGATAATGTTGTTGCAGACACGTTATCGCGTGTAGCAACTATAAACTGTCCCACAGTGATAGATTACGAAGAACTCGCTAAGGAGCAGCAACGTGATACCTATGTTTTACAATTGTTAAATACCGATAACAGCAACAATAGTTTAAAAAAAATAATGTTACCAGACAGCGGGGCATTTATTTATTGCAATATAACTAATGACAGAATCCGACCCTATTTAACTGAAAAGTTTCGGCGTATTGCTTTTGATACAGTGCATAATTTGAGTCATCCTGGGATCAGGACTACACAAAAATTGGTACAAGATCGTTTTTATTGGCCGAGTATGAATCGCGATGTTAATCAATGGACTAAAACTTGTGTTAAGTGTCAGCGATCAAAGGTTAACAGACATACAATGTCAGCTTTGGGTTCGTTTCCTCAATGCGATAGATTTGAACAAATTCACGTTGATTTAACAGGACCATTACCGACTTCAGCGGAAGGGTTCAGGTATTGCTTAACTATAGTAGACAGAGGAACGCGGTGGCCAGAATGTTTCCCTACAAAAGACATAACCGCTGAGACTGTAGCACGAGTTATATATGAAGGTTGGATCTCGCGTTTTGGTTGTCCAAAAAAACTAACTAGTGACCAAGGACGCCAATTCGAAAGTCAATTATTTAGCTCATTAATGAAGTTGTTAGGTATAAATAAACTGCGTACAACACCTTACCATCCGCAGAGCAACGGGCTGGTAGAGCGTTGGCATAGATCGCTTAAAGCGGCGTTAACCGCTCGCTTATGTAATATAGCATCATCTTGGGTGACAGAATTACCAACTGTTTTACTAGGACTTAGAACAGCAGTGAGAGGTGATAACGGCATAAGCGCAGCAGAAATGACTTACGGAACTACCTTGCGATTACCCGCTGATTTTTATGATAATAAGCCTAACTCAGAAATAGATAGTAGCCATGAGTATGTATGCAAATTAAGAGAAACAATTAGGAAATTCCAATCTGTTGCAATTAGGGAAAATAAAAATCAGAGTATATTTATACATCCGGATTTGGAAACATGTAATTACGTTTTTGTTAGGAACGACGCTGTTCGTAGGCCTTTACAACCAACATATGACGGACCTTTTCGCGTGTTGAATAGAGATAGGAAAGTTTATTATATTCAATTGTCAGGCAGGAAAGCTCGTATATCTATAGACCGTTTGAAACCTGCATATTATCTCAATGAGGATAGTGACGAAACGCCATCGACAAATACTGAGGTCCCAAATCGTGATTCCCCTGCCACTCATACCACGCGTAGTGGAAGAGTGAGCAGAGTTCCAATACGATTCAGGTAAAGGTAATATAAACGTATTATAATACTATGTAAACCAACCTTTAGCAATTCAAATAGTTTACGGTAATCACATAAATTCAATGTGTTACTATGTGTAATTATTTCGCATAAGCATGTACTAGTTTACTAAGAATTTTAGTATAAGATCGCGTCCAGTGAAAGCTATTGTAATGCTAAATTACGCGACTGTCATAGTATAGTCGACAGCCAGTACCTAGATAACAAATGTAGAAGCTAGCATAGCTACGTTTCGCTTAGAGTACGAGAGCGGTTTTAAAAATAAGTTAAGTAGGTTACGATATAAGCATTTATTTACTTTATATACAATTTTTTTACATACATTTTTTTATTGTTCTATTGACAACACACTTTAAGTACTTATTATAAAACTTATTACCATACGATGGGCAAATCATATAGCAAATCAGAGGAAATAATCATAGCCCAAAATGGCGCGAATAACGCGAGCCAAAGTACTGTGGAGCAAAAGTTGGAACTATATGGAGCGGTAGTAGCAAGTATTCTAGTGTTATTGTTGTTATTTGCAATGTGTATCTTGTGCAAAAAGTGTAAAAAAGGTGCGAAAAATTGGGCTAGAAAAGAGTTTATAACTGCGATATCATCAAACCAAATTGACAAAACTGGGCAGCAACAAACACCGAACATACAGTACGCATAAACTTTATAGTGATAAAATATAGTGTATCTTAAATATATTAAACCTCTGCCAACACCAACCGGGGCAGGCGTGAGCATATACATCTTTTGCGTAATCATTTGAACCTCATGCAATCAATGTCAGAAACTCGACACCCATTGTTATTGTACACTATCATGACAACAACTTGTATGTATAATCATATTAAAGTTACACTTGTACTTCTGTTTATATTATGACTTTGTATCAAAATGTTTGTTATTATATAATGTTTTAATTATGTATGTTGTTGAAAATTTTGAAAAAGGGGAGGAATGATGTAGAGACGACAATGCACCGTGTCGTAGGTTTCGCAACGTTGCATTTGTGCGACGTAAGACAGTCACGGGCTTGTCGGGTTGGGAGTTGGTCGCATGTGTAATTAGTTTAAGTTTGACAAGAATATAACTCTGAGTGGAACTTTATCATCTTTGATTTACAACCCGATCCCGTACTCAACAGGGCTATATTGATCTATATTAAATGCACAATTTATTTAAGATACTTAATTGGATAAAGATTAACGCTGTATTGCTTAAAATCGTTTCGTAAATAAGCCATTATTTCTCGTAAAAAGTAAAAGATAAAAAATGGTTATTGTGGGTTATCCCTAAGAGATGGACATATACCATCGCGGACTTTTTTGTAGACCTTTTTAAGGTGAACAATACTGTAGTACACTGTTTTGATATATCTCGTGGAGTTCAGCCAGCGTTTGCAATGTAAGCGCAAAAAAATGTGTTTATTTACGACATCACATTAGAAACTTCTAAAATCATCAGTGTTCCTCTATTATATTGTGCATGTATCATACACATAAACCTTCCTCTTGAATCACTCTATCTATTAAAAAAAACCACATCAAAATCCGTTGCGTATTTCTAAAGATCTAAGCATACATAGGGACAGACAGACACGAAAAGCGACTTTATTTTATACTATGTAGTGATGCTTCACCTACTTGCAAAATGCAACATCTCGAATCTCGCTTTTAAATAACAAAAGAGAAACGAAAAATAATCACAAACACAAACAAATTCATACGCTAACACAACCTGCTTTTGTTGAGTATTAAACTTTCGATGTAGGGCGGTACACACGACATTTCCAACTCCTATTTAGCCGGTACCTACCTACATTATATTCTATTTAAAGACCTGTCTGATACACTCACTGGAATATACCTAACTTGAAGGTAGCTCCAGCACAATCTAGTTGCTTAGTTCTTAGATAACCATAATACCATTTTGCTTTATCTTAAAAAAAAAATCTTATTAGGAAACTGTTTAGAAAATCGGATGCATGTAGTTTAACTTTGAAGATAAGAAGGTGGAATAGTATTAGACAACCAAGATTTTACTTTGTTTACTTAAGAAAATGTATTTTGCTTTGTCTGTTGAATAATCCTTAACAGCGTCCTTCCCGAGGTACTTACATCCATACTTTTACTAATATTATAAATGTGAAAGTGTGTGCGTCTGTTTGTTTGTCCGTCTTTCACGGCAAAACGGAAAGACGAGTTGACGTGATTTTTTTAAGTGGAGATAGTTGAAGGGATGGAGAGTGACATAGGCTACTTTTTGTCTCTTTCTAACCTCCCACTCCCCTAAAATGGGGGGTGGAATTTTGTATGGAGCATTCCGCAATTTTCAAGGTACAAAGCTAAAAGTTGGTAAGCGGACTATTAGTGACTAACAAAAAAATCGTGCATCATTTTTTTTTGGGGAATCTGCCCCCAACCCCTCGAAAGTGGGGGTGAAATGAAAAGTCCCATATAAATATGGGACTTTTCGCAATTTTCAAGGTAGGAAGCTAAAAATCGGTACACAGACTCTTTGTTACCAGCGAAAAATGCCTGCCTTATTTCTTTATTGGAAATCTTCCCCCAGCCCCTAAAATAGGGGATGGAAATTTGTATGAGACTCTCCGTAAAATTAGTACAGGTTCTATGATACAAACAAATAATAAAATAATTTAATTAAAACAAATTAGATAAAACAATATTAAAACATTAAATCTGACCATAAATCAATCAGCTTTTGAGAAAAAAAAACAACTTTCGAAACATAAATAAGTGTTCCCACAGATCTCCCGATCCAGTTTAAAAGGCTACAATTTCCTTATAAACTTGGTTTCACTATGACCATTAACAAAGCGCAAGGACAAACGTTAAAGGTGGCTGGGGTGAACTTAGAAAAGCCGTGCTTTTTCCATGGACAATTGTATGTAGTATGTTCGCGTGTGTCCAATGTCCAGAATCTTTACATTCTTTCCCCAAATGGAAAGACATATAATATCGTTTACAGTAGCGTATTAAAATAATATTTTGTTCCGAGTTCTCTTCTGTGTTCTAAATCAGAAAAGGGGAACCGTGTTACCCCGAATTAAACGCGAGCGAAGCCGCGGGCAAAAACTAGTTTCCATATAACCGCTCTTACGTGATTATAACGTTATCACACTTCTGACTCTAGATATTTTAGAAACAAAGGTATCTTGTGGATATTATCTAGGTTTTTATTGACATTAAATCATAAAGGAGGATGCTGGATTTTGTATGGACACCGTCCCCACTCTCCAACTGACAACAGACATGGGATACATGTCAATTAGTTCATTCCTATCCACAAAAGACAAAACAGCTGATTTCGTAGTTAAAATATATGGGCTTTTTTTTATACTTCTATAAAATAATGTGTTTATTTTTCCATACAAAAACATTTACTATTAGTCATCTATTACAATATGATCAAGTATTTGTGCTGGTGCATTAACATTTTTCGGCTGAAATGATGATGACTGTACATGCGAAAGTTTGAGGAACGATGGATGGATGTATGTATGGATGTTTGTTACTCATTCACGCAAAAACTACTAGACGGATTAACTTATTGATAAATGTTGCCATAATATTATAGCTTTTATGCTTATTTTTGAAAAGTTTCATTACGTAAGCAAGTTCAACACTTCTTGTTCAGCTAATTTTTATTAGAAAGCAGAGTCTAACATTGTTTTAAAATATCAAGATATTACAGTCGCACTATGATTACGTAAAAGCGTTCTCAACATAACAAAAACAATATTTATATACAGCAACGCCCTCAAATCTTAGAACTATTTTCTTTCCGCACAGACTCTAGCATTGCTCTTTAGTCGCTTTTCTTATGAAATAGTGCTCTATCCGCACAAACGCAACGCGAAACTACAATGCAAATAAACAAAATACAATCTATTTCTTTAATATTAAATTCTTTCGTTCCACTTTGTAATCAAAGGAAGCTGAATTGCATTTCAATGAAAAACCTAGTACATAAAAGCAGAATCGTTGAATAGAAGAGTAATCTACGACCATTCTTGTTTGTAGGAAGAACTTCAAAGAAGTTCTAGATATTACTTCAGGGTTCAAAGTAACAATTACAGGGACACCTTGTTCGAAACGGTTCAAAGAACAAATACTTAGAGGAAATCTCGAATCTTTGACTGCCCCATTTTACTTTTAAAGCAAGGGTTAAGCGATGCCGTTATTTATTAAAATCCGACGCCTTCGAAGTATCAAATGTCAGTATTAAAATAAAATTATTTTCCCTTCAGTATTTTTTAGCGAAGTAATGAAACCAATCAAAGGCAACCACTTTTTCTGGTACCCTTGGGTATATTTTAGGAAAATAACACTATTAGGAAGTCATATTTTAATTTGAAAACTTCTAGTACAGTAAGTAAAATTGTGAATGCATCAAATAATAATAATAATAATAATCATCATCATCATTTCAGCCGAAACACGTCCACTTTTGGACATAGGCAACCATAGGCCAACAGTACACTGAGTATGAGTGCTATTTGCTGCAACTTAGCAGCAGTATACTGAATATGGGTGCTATTTTCTGCCATTTAGCAGCATACTGGGTAAGTGTGCCGTTTGCTGAAACTTATCGGTATACTAGGAATAGGTGCTGTTTGCTGCGACTTAGAGTATAGGAACTTTTTTTTTGGGTGGGAAAATCATTTAATGTCATCCCACGCTCTTGGGCGGAGCGCGAGCGCGTGTTAGACTTTTACTGACTAAAAACCCACTCCTGTTTCTTCTTTGCCATTGTCCCAGGGCCCCGGGGATCTCTTTCGCATCACCCATGGCCCCAGTAGGCTTCTACCCGGCTGGGCCCCTACAGTTGCTGACATGCCTACGGTGGCAGGAAATCGGAATCGGAATCCCAGCGGCTGGGGCGCGAGGGCTATTGCTTCGCGCGTGCACGTGCGGTCTCCTCCTTTGCTAGCATTACTGCTTGACAGAAGGGGGCGACCTGCGCCTGCCACTCCTCCTCGCTCCGGACCATGGCCAGTACCAAGGCCAGGTGCGAGAGATCGCTGCTGCCGATCCCCCACGAGGACACGGTGGTGCTCTGCCCAGGCGGGGCACACCTCTACCGTATGCTCCACCGTATCCTCCGGGCGGTCCACACAATGGTGACACCCGGGCGTTTCTTCCGCATGAATCCTGTACAGGAACCTCCCGAACTTACCATGTCTGGTGAGGACCTGCATCATGCGGAAGGTAAGGACGCCGTGTTGCATTTCCAGCCACTCCTCAAAAAGGGGACTTACCGCCATAATTATGGCGTGCCCAAACAACCGTGGCGTAGGTACTGAATATGAGTGCAAATTGCTGCTATTTAACAGTTTACTTATAATGAAGGCTATTTGCTGAACTTAGCAGTATACTGAGTAGATATGAATCCTATTTGCTACAACTTTGCAGTATTCTGGTATGAGAGCTGCTTGCTGCGACTTCGCAGTATACAGGGTATAAGTGTTATTTGGTGCAACTTAATAGAATACTGGATATGACTGTTATTTGCTGCAATTTGGTTTCAGAGGTTGTGCCAGAGCTTATAACCTATCTTAGTTGGATGTGAGTAAACATAACATATCTTAGTAATAGACTCAGTTATCAACAAATTTTTTTCTCAAACATAATGTTTTTCGCCATTACCTATGCTAACTTATTTACTCGTATATAAGTAAATATTAGCTCAGATTACTTGTAGGCTTAAAAGTAAATATGTTTTGTCCAAAGCGTTTGTGTTAATCATAAACCAAAAAGTTTTTCCGCAAAAAACCTCTTTATTCCTCTTTGTTTGGCCGACAAAATCAACACAGATCTTATTATAATCGCCGAGCTATCTCGTTCCGAGTTAATTTCTATCCGTTACATCATTTAAAAAGAGTTTGCGGAAAATTAAAAGAGCCTTTTGATGTCCGGTTTTCGGCGTCCGTTTTCATCCTTAATATTTATTAAATCGGTTTAGTTTTTCTAAAGATGTTAATCGTTTAGGCCTGATGGGAGTTATGCTTGTGGATAAGAACATTTTTTAAGTGATTATATTTTCGGACACTTCTTTTAGGTGCTGTCGTTTTAAAATTGGAAGCTATGTAAGTAAATTTGCTACAGGAATTTGAAAGTAATTATAGGGTCCACGGAATATAAAAAAGAAACAGGGGTTAACAATTGTTATTTCTAATAGAATGTCAATTTGTTTCGATAATTATTTAAATCTCTATTATTTTGACGACAAGGTTGGCGCAGTGGTTAAACGATTGGTTTCTGAGCTCTGTGTCGCACCTACAGCTATTCCCGAAACTAATTGTAGCGTCATGTATGGCGTCACATAAGAACTAATCCTGCATCGCGCAATTAAAGTTCTCTGCGCGATTGAAACATATAGAACAGCCTGAAATCATCTATCGGGCAGTTGCCCACCAGACATAACACCAGTCAGGTCGGAGAATCCTCCCTTTTCAACGGAGTTTGCGGAACTTTGCTCTCTGTTCCCCTTACCTCCAAAAAATATTTGTATGGCCTGCAGATATTTGTTTTGGGTTTGGGCGTCTTGTGTGTTTTATGCGAGTTCAAATGTTTTAAATGCACCTACGATACAAAAGTATTTCTTTGGGATAAATTAAAAAATGAAGAATAAATAAAGAAATATTATTATCGCTTTGACAGGACGGGGTCGCGGATAACTGAAGGAGATTTGCATGTTCAATTAATTCGAGTTCTGTGTTATACATTCTTCAGGAATAATATAAAACCTATGAAAAATGAGGTCATGTGTATATTGTAAGCGGCGCGGCGTGACATTACTAGTTTTAGTACCGTAGACACTAGCTACGGCCAACAACGCCAAAATGGTGAATATCAAACGAGCACAAAAGCACTTTGACGGCCGCCAGTTCAGTATGGTATATAATAGAGGTCAGTGGGCTGATAGCTTAGTGTCGCCACACATGAGCCATACGCCACAGCCACAAACGCCCCTACGAGAAGCTAGCAGCGGCCACAAAGGGAGCTGAAGTGCGCGACAGTCTCTTGTGGCCGGTGGCTGCTACTTTTTTTAACCCAAACGCAAGTATCATAATGGAATCTGACGAAGAAGGTTTAAATGCGCAAGTGGCGTGTGACGGCGTTTTGTATCGGCGTTCAGTGGCCAATTCGGGCCACAAAAGCGAGCAGCGGCGGTTTGTAGCGTGTGGCGTCTACCGGCGTCAACCTACAGGAAATATACCACCGGTGGTGGCGTTTTGTGGTTGTGGCCGGTGGTCTGTGTGCGGCGACCCTTATTTTCAACAAACTATTAAAAACAAAAAACAATCTAGCCAAGAATAAAAATACTGTTTAACTACATTTTATCAGTGCTTGAACTTTCGACCGTAGACGCTTGATAGGTACATAATGTAAATATATTAAAATCGATGCAAAAGTTGCTGTATATAAAAACTTTCCCATCAGTTTCACAAACTACCCTACTTGAACATGTAAAAGTTTGCCACGAGTTTTCAACCCTTTTAAACAAGTCTAGTAGAAACATTTAAATTTTTTTTCGAACTGATATAGAGTCTTTGTCGATAGTTGTAATTATTATTTTTTTCTTGCTTTTTTATGTAGCCTCTTTTTTTTTATAATGTGAATGTGAGAACACTGTGACTCCGTGAATTCTTAGATTACGACTCACTTTTTTATTATGATAATTTTTATTGTGCTTTTCGGTACAATATTGACTGGTCTACACTGTCCTTACATAATATTTATTAATATCTACTGAAATATAGAAATACTGTAAGATCAAATATTAAAAAAAAAGTAACCATGGAGTTTCTTGCCGGTTCTTCTCCATAGGAAACGACCAATTTGGAACTGTGCACTAGCTTCTGACATTTTATAAGTGCCCATGTAGGCCATGAGAAATAACAAATTGAATTTTGTTCCTTTTTTTTGAATTTTGAGTCTCTGTGCCTATCTTAAACTCACATAATATTTTAAAGGCGAAAGTTAGTGAGTGTCAGTGTGTATGTTTGTTACTTCTTCACGCTTGAACGACTGAACGGATTTCAATGAAACTTGGTATAAAGATAGGCCATATCGCCCATATCCTGTTATAACACATAGGATACTTTTTATCCTGAGAGTATGTTCCTTTGGGACAATTTTCTACTTTTACGTGGACGAAGCCGCTGGCATTAGCTAGTGTTGACTGTAAAATTAATGAATTCTTGAGGCAACGGCCCTTACTGTTCGCGTCATCATTTTGAAAGATCGAGTTGTCTCTTATTGTTAGCATTTGGTAAATGACTGAAATTGCTAGCTGTACTGGGTTGTTTTAAAATTGCTTATTTTTATCCCGAGAGTGACTTTTCTTGGGATAATTTTCTTTCATCACGCGGACGGAGATGCTGACACCATTCAGTATTGAATAAGATTAATTATTACTTATACACATTGTAGCGAAATAAATAAAAATAGAACACTTTTCACTACTTACATGTTTAATTTTAAGTTATTAAAAAAAAAAAACACAAACGAAAATAGTCGATTAAATAAAACCTAAGAGCTATTGCAATGGCCCCTAAGATACAAATATATTTAAACAATGTAATTTACCAAAAAAACAAAAAGGTATCATAGCTACGGATATAAGAAAATACAAAAAAAAAATCTAGTCTGGAAATTCGTCGTTGGCAAAAAAAAAACTTATTTAGTTTTTTTTTTATGGTTGGGCAGTAAATTATTAACATTTTGTTATCTTTAAACTCTTGATTTCTGAGAGTAACTTTTAGTTTTTTCTGTTCAAATATTGGACTTCTTTTTCTTCTTTCACTTTTTCTTTAATTTTTTTAAACTACTCGGACTTAAGTTTTTTGCTCTTTAACTTAAGTTAGTTTTTTTGCTTTTACTTAATTTGTTCTTAACTATTACTTAGGTTACTTCTTTGACTTATCAAGTTCTTTACTTTGACTCGATTACTACATTTGATTTGAAGTTCTCGTCAAGTTTCATCTTCGACTTCAACTTCTTCCTTAGCCTTAGACTTTAGGAAGTTCTATTTTTAACATTAATTCTAGTTCATCAATCAACCTAAATACCGAAGAATAGTTTATTCTTCGGTATTTAGGTTGATGTAGGATGGATTGTTTTAGATTAGTGGTTTAGGATATATATTTTTTTTATGCTGGAAAGAGGGTACTGCAGTATTACCTACTGCATAAGTCCTCTGTTATTAAAAAAACTCATTCGATTAGTCCTGTCTTCTTTATAATGAAATTTGTTTTTTTTTTTTCAGAAGTTATGCTTTTTTTTTTCAAAGGGATTTGTCATACTAAAGACACAAATACAATTATTTAAAATCGTATGAACTTTTTAAATGTTATTTTAACAAAGAATAAAAAGCAGAATATATTCTGGAATATTTTTTTTTATTTTTTTTATGTTTTTTTTTTTTGGGCAGTACTCAAGTCCGGTCTACAGTGGGCAACACTGGCAGCTTCAATGTGGCTGTCAGCTTACATCAAGGGTCGGCCCTCAGCCCTTCCCTCTTCCTGATGATAATGGACGCTCTGACGTCAGGCATCCAGGAAGAGGCTCCCTGGTGTATGCTGTTTGCCGATGACATTGTGCTGGTTGCCGAGAGTGGCCTAGAGGTCCAGTGCAAATTGGTGGTGTGGTGGCACAGACTGGAGAGTGTTGGCTTAAAATTGAGCAGAATGAAAACCGAGTACTTACTTGTTCTGTGATTTCGGTGGTCTCTCCGGTCCTATGCCCTTAGCTCTCGCTGGAACGCCTATACCAATCTGCTCCGACTTTTGGTACCTCGGGTCGCTTATCCAAGGAGATGGCGAGGTAGACCGAGACGTATCAAATCGGATCAATTCAGGATGGATGAAATGGCGACAGGTCACTGGAACAATATATGACCCACGGATGCCCCTCAGGTTGAAGGGTAAAATCTACAAGTCCGTGATAAGACCTGTCATACTGTATGCATCAGTATGTTGGGCTGTGAAAAAGACGGATGAAAAAAGATTGCATGTAGCGGAGATGAGAATGTTGAGATGGATGTGTGGTGTGACGAGAATGGATAAAGTGAGAAATGAGTATATTAGAGGAAGTTTGAAAGTGGCGCCAGTGACTGAAAAGTTGAAAGGGAATCGTTTGTCTTGGTATGGTCATGTAAAGAGGAGAGATGAAACGCATGTTACTAAAAGAGTTATGAGTATACATGTGGATGGGTGGAGAGGGAGAGGGAGGTCAAAGAAAAGATGGATGAATTGTGTGAACAGTGATATGAAAGAAAAGGAAGTTAGTGATAGCATGACGGTTGATAGGATAGAATGGAAGAAAAAAACATGTTGCGCCGACCCCAAATAAGATGGGACAAGGGCAGGAAGATGATGATGATGATATTCTGGAATATTTAAAATTATAGTGTATACCGTGTGTAATATATGAACTAGATTTCTGGTATGTATTAACGCTGTAATGTTTCTTCCACTCCTATAATGCTGTCTTCATCATTTTTTCCCATTTTTAGTCCTCTGCTGGCAATGGTTTCATTCATTTTTATTGTTCCTTGGTATAAACATATATATTAATAATATATATAATATAATAATAGCATTGGTATACAAAATATTAGGATAAGCAATGACAACATTTTTTATCTTCATCCCCAAAAATTTACCATTGAGGTATAGTCTCCAAAGAGGTTTACCAAACAGCATTAACTTAAGACGTAATCAGAATCCAAGTTCTTGCTACCCTCAGTAACACTACCCAATAAAAAGCGTCAATTATTCAGCAAGGTATCAAGCAACCAATCAAGATCCTTCTCCCGACATGACGGACAAATGAAGGAGCTCGAATGACGAATGAAGCGACAAACAGGCCGAAGGTCTGACTTGGCCTTTGATTGTTACATTCGCAACTCGACGCTGTTAGCCGTCCGTGCTAATACGAATAAACTGGAGTACAAGGAGGTAGAAAGTGCTAGAAGTGGCTAGGAAAATATTTATTCAAATAAAGAAAAGAAAGAGAGAAAAACATTTTATTTGCGAATAAACATTTTGAAATGACGCAATTTTAGAACTAACTTACAAAGTATAAACATTCTATAGGAAAAATATGCGCCACGCCCACGCATAACGGCCGAACGCTCAGGATAAAGCCGTGACCACACGCAAAATGCAACGAGTCCAGAGCCCTGTTTTTCAGCGTGGGCCGGTCACGGTGTCGGTATCGGTGTGAAATGAATAAATCTTATATTTTTTATCTGTAAAGGCTATGCTCGGAGTTTTCTTACGTAATCGGTTCAGGAATGAAAATATCTGCAGGAGAACCAAGTTTACCGACATAGCTCGAAGAATCGCCAAACTTAAGCGGCAGTGGGCAGGGCATATTATTCGCAGGACAGATAGTCGATGGTATCGAAAGATTCTGGGGTGGCGACCACGTACTGGAAGACACAGCGTTGGAAGGCCTCCCCCAAAGTGGACCGATGACCTGGTGAGGGTCGCAGGAATCCGATGTAGCCAAAGTAGGTGGCCGTGGCGTTATTTAAAGATTTACTATCTCAACATTTAAAAAAATTGCCTCTTGGATCTGATGTCATCAAATGAAATACTACCACGGATTTTCCGTAGTCACGGGCTTGCGGATAGCGAGCAATGTATAGCTCGCCGTCCGACCGTCCGGTAACCAGTTCGTCCAGACGACCGAGCCCAAGTCGTCAACGGCGTGTGTTCAACCAGGTTTCAGACTGGCTAAAGTGGCGTCTTCTTTCATGGGGTACTGTTTGAAATGTTATAATAAAATACCTCCACAAATATTAGAACTTAATGAAACAAAATTTAAATCTTGTATTAAACGCACACTATGCAGGCAGGCATATTATAAGTTGGAGGATTATATTCAAGATAAAAATGCTTGGCTCAATGCTGGTCCAGCTCCACTACCACCGGGGTGAACAAATTGATTAGTTTGGAAAGGAAATTATTGTTATTATTTTTAAATGTTTTTTTTTTTTTAATTTTTAAATAATAAAAGTATTGTATAATGTAGAAGCATTTTTTTCAAAGTTTGTAAATGTGAGTACCATGGAGCTATTTTATGGTTTTTTATGTTACTATTGGACTTGTTTGTCATAAATCAGCATGGCAGTTGAGAGTTTATCATGCTCACTCAAATGTCTCACTGATGGTGGCGCATGTGTTGGATCATTCGGTTCCCTTCAAAATGGTTGAGCTGAGTGGTGCTAATATTGGCGTCATGTTCGTGAACGGGCGCTGTCAGTTGAGACTGGTCATCTCTTAGCTGCCAGTTGCTATTTTAATATCTATATTTAGTTTGTATTTTTACTTTATTTACATTGTTCTCACATGATAGCGACAAGAAACATGTAACAGAGATATTTGTAATTACAAAACATGATCGAAAAGAGTGTCCATGGAGTTTCTTGCACATTCTTCTCCATAGAGATCTACGCTTTGGAATGTGCAATTAGCATCATTTTTTTTTTCTGACTGACTGACTTCATGACATTTCAAAAGTGCCTGTAAATGGTTTATTTGAAATAAAATGCTTTGAATCTTTGAATCTTTGAATTGTTCCACGCGCGCCTCAAGGAGATGTCAGCAACCCGTAGGAGCCCAGTACCAGCGGAAAATGTCATTGGATAATTTTCCCACCTAAAAAAAACCACAGATATTTGTGATATGAAAATACCGAAGTTAAATAATGTAAGCTCAGACTAAAAATCAATGACCAATATTATCTTAATTTTGACGTACTAAAATCTTAGAAGTTCCTAGTAGATGAAAGCTGACGAATAAGTTTACAAAACGGCTTCGGCTTAAGACTTAATCCAAATTCTTTTTTTCCCTCAGTAACATTCACAAATAAAAAGCGCCAATCATTCAGCAAGGTATAAGCGAACCAATCAGGGAATCACGAACCCTTCTCCGGGAATCACGAACAAATGAATGACATTGCTCGACTGACGTATGAAGTAATAACTATTTGAGGACCTGACGTGGCGTTTGAACGTTACATACGCAACTTGACGCTATTAGCCGTCAGTACTAATACGCAAACTGAAATACAGAGACGTAGAGTAAGCTGGAAGTGGATAGGAACATTGAAGTTTATAAAACTCGTATATTCGAAATACAGATATACATACAATTAGCACACAGATAAACACAATGAACAAATAAGTTTGTACAGTCTTGTGTCATTCCCTCTCCTAGAGAGAAGGCCTGAGTCCTAGCAGTGGGAACATTATAAGGCCGACTATGATATGCTATGACAGTCTTGTAGACACCTTAACAGAAAATTTATAGTCGATCAAAGTTTTTTTTTAAGGTAATTTCAGATGGTTCAAGAAAGTAAATACTTGCTCGAGTTAATTGTATCAGGTGTCATGAATTAAAAATTTTGACATGAAAGTTAATCACATCAACATCATCGAACAATTTACTTGAACAATTTTGTATTAATAACTATTTAACAAACTGAATAAATTCTTATTCTAAAACTTTCAAGTTACGCTTTTTTTTTGTAATTTTCTCATCCAGGTTATTTTCGTTAATTCTCTTTGCTTCCTTACTCGCTTTCAGTTAGGTAGGCAGTATTCTTGATAACAAAACTTTATAGTTAGGTATCTTCGAGTATGCGGGTCTGTTCGAATGAGTCACCGCGACCCTGAAATGCAAAGGGCTACTAAAGGAACAGGGTTTTTTTTTAAGTGGGAAATTATTCAGTGACTTCTCGCGCTCAAGAGCAGAGCGGGAGTGCGTTTCAAATTTTATCGACTAAAACCCAATCATATGTCCTTTATTTACGAGTTCGTTGCGTTCCAGGACCGTGTTTCTCTTTCAAAAGCCAACCCAGTAGGCTTAGGCCATGCTGGAGAGCCGGACGGTGACCTACCCATTGCTCGTCGTCCGCAAGCAACTGAAGAAACATGGGTGAGCTTTAGTCAATAAAAGTCTAACTCGCTCCACGCAGAGCGAAAAAAGTTATTTGATGACTTCCCACACCAAAATAAAAGCTTACTCCAGTATCAATAAGTTTTAAACCACTCCTGCCTTTACAAAACTAAGTACTTAAAGTAACAAAGCAGTGTCCAATATCATACTACAATCATTCAACGAGCTGGCCAAGTATGAAGTTTATCGCAGAATCATCTCCATACGAGGTTGGCAAGCCTCCAATACGCAACATCTCCTGCTGAAATAATGATGACAAGTGGCAAGTTACTGGTCTTGTACTGGTGCCACAATCTCGTTAGGTACATAAATAGTAGGTACAACCTGCTAAATGGAGGTCGCAGCTAAAGTAAAAACAACTGCCCCCCTAGCCAAGTTATGACCGTTTCGTTTCGATCCGATTCCTTTGTTCTGACGTCATCTCAACGCTCAGTCACGTGGTCAGAACAAAGGAATCGGAGGCGTGACCTACTCGAGGCGTTCGACGCAAGAGAATCGAAACGAAACGATCGTAACTTGGCTAGGGGGGCTGTACTGTCATGTATCGACATTATTTGGGATTAGTCGAAAGACTAGAATACTAAGACCAATTGAAGGAACACTGGTGGTTTTTAGTCGGTAAAAGTTTGACATTCCCTTTTGCTGACACATCGTGTTACATACGCGGGCTTGCGGACGGCGAGCAATGGGTAGCTCGCCGTCCGGCCGTCCGGTAACCGTCTGGACCGAACCTAAGTTTTCAACGACGCGTAGTGTTCCACGCACGGCTCAAGGAGATGTCAGCAAAACCGTAGGGGCCCAGCAGGGTTGAAGCCTCTGGGGCTATGGGTTCGCTTCAGAAAAGTAAACCCGGGGCCCTGGAATGCAAGGCAACGAAGGAACATTGGAGTGAGTTTTAGCCATTAAAAGTCTAACTCGCCCTCGCGCTCCGCCCTAGAGCGTGAGAAGTCATTAGATGATTTCCACAAAACTCATAGTGGTTAGGTTAAACGGATACTTTTGAATACTTTCTACCATCTATTGTTTGAAGATAATTTAGGACCTAACATTGCCACTGCGACTTGTAATAGGTATAATTTTGGTATTGCTATTGAAAAAATGGAAGTCGGTATAAAAACAAAAAATACCGAGAAACACCTTCTGAAATTAAATTTATTTTGACCCTTTTAGTGTTTTTTTTTTTAGTGAAGTCGGTTATTTTTTGTTTGTAAAAAGTTTTTTATTTCACACTTATTAGTTGCGATACATTTACAATCAGAGTGCCTATTCTCTTAACAATTCCAATTAACCCAAATGCTGCTAGGTTACATTGTTTTATTATGAAGTTCCTGTGTCTACCTTCTACCTTCCGGCTCCATCATCAGATCAATTCGATAGTACCTTATAACCAAATTGCATCTCATGACAATTCCAATAAGCCCAAACACGGCGAGATTACATTGATTAATTACGGAGTTCCAGTGCCTACCTTCCGGCTCCATCATCATCATCAGTTCACTTTGATGATACCATTTTCAACGTAACTATTCAGAACCATTCATTTCTTTGTATTGTCATAGTCGCTTTACTATCTTCATTGTGACATATATGTGAGTATGAAGTTCCGTTGGCCTTTTCTGGTCTTCTTCATCAGTTCCACTTCTTCAAATGTTACTTTTTGACTGTAAATGCTTAAGTCCTCGATGAAAATACCAAAATAACTATATATATATGCCTATAATATTTGAGGATTTTCCTCGATTCCTCATGGATCCCATCATGAAAACTGGATTTTGAAAAAAATGGGACCAATCTGGAAGCACATCCTCTAAGGGGGAAAAAAATTGTCAATCGGTCCATAAACGACGGAGTTCTGAGGTAACAAACATAAAAAAAACATACAACCGAATTGATAACCTCCTCCTTTTTTGGAAGTCGGTTAAAAAGTGTCCTTTCCAGTAACTCCACATCTACGTCAGCGTGTAGTGCTCATTTCGCACTTACCCTTTTGACGGTCCTAAAAAGGTCGAGTTCATTTGCCGCCATCGCCATGTTGGACCGAATGAGACCGTTTGACGGTAGATTACAGGACCTCTGTACCGTTTTCTTTGTGTATTTTGATTACGGATTGACTACCGACTGCTAGGAATGCAGAAGTGGAAACCGATCACTCTTGCTTTTACTCTGACGTATTTTAAACGAGCCATACAGATTTTTCGAGAGGACATTCTCGAAGTTTCGAAAGTGTGAAACGAGAAATGTCGATGATATTTTTTTTTGTGTTGTGTTTTTTCGTACACTTTGCAGGCGAGTGATTTTTGGGTCGGAAGAGCGTTTTTGTCAGAGGTTGTGAATTTACACGCGTTTTCAGTCAGGCGAGGCCCACTCGAATGGGTATCCAATCCATCAAGGGAGGCTGGATGATTTTAAGCCTGCCTTTATTTTGGTACAAAAATAATTTTGCAGGTAACGTTGCATTTTATGTGGTACAATTCTTTGCCACTTAGTTGCCTCGGTAATCTTATAACTGCTTCTATTGTGGGGTAAAACTAACCAATTAGCAAGTTCATGGAAGGGCTGTCGTAACAAGGTGAGTCGAACTAATTTCCTGACTTTTGTTGGTCTATTAATGTGCCTCACTTCCACTTTTCCTGTTAACTCCTCAAACTACACCATGCCATAGAGCCGCAGTGACTCGCACAACAATAATTAACTATTTGTTCCCCCAGAATAGTTGGCCCAAATTAGATTTTACCAAAGTGCAAAAAACATGTGTCGTGATACCTGAAGTTGCGGGTTTGAAACCGGGCAAGTACCAATGAGATTCATATGTATTTTTATATACGTTTATCTAGAACATTACTGTTACCCGGTACCTCGGAAAGAACGTAAAGACGATGGTCCCGGTTGTCATTTCTAGATCTTTGTGAGTAGTTACAGGTAGTCAGATGTCAGAAAGTCTGACCATCAGTCTATTCAAGGAATATCGTAGTACCTAGCTAGTAACGGAGTAATGGCAGTCCAATAGGAAGTCGCTCCATGTTAAACACAGGTATTCAGCCGCATCTGTTTAGATTGGAAGCCGACCCCAAGCCAGTTGAGAAAAGGCTAGGAAGATCTCAACGTGCAAAAAACAAATTGTTATACTATTTTTTTCAGTAGCGCAATTATTTACTTATTTTTCCTTCTCACTCTATCAATGTGGAAAGCGGAGAATCTGGTGTTGTCCAGCAGTGTTTTTTTTTTCGGTGTGAAAATCATCCAATTTGATCCCCCGCTCTTAGGCGGAGCGAGAGATAGTGTCAGACTTTTACTGACTAAAAATCCACTCCTGTTCCTTCGTTGCCTTTCGTACCAGGGCCGAGTCTTCCTTTCAGAAGCCGACCCTTGGCCCCAGTAGGCTTCGACTCTGCTGGGTTCCTACGGTTTGCTGACATCTCCTCGAGGCGCGCGTGGAACAGTACGCGCCGTCGACAACTTGGGCTCGGTCCGGACGGTTACCGGACGGTTGGACGGCGAGTTACCCATTGCTCGCCGTCCGCAAGCACGCGCCTACGGTGGCCGGAAATCGGGATCGGAATCCCGATGTACGGCCTCCTCCTTTGCTAGCATTACTGCTTCGCAGAAGGACAACCGATCCCCAAGGGTTAAGCAATGCTTACTGTTCTGTTCGGTCAACCACATACCGTAACACAACCAAAGTAAAACCTTCTTAGCAGAGGTATCGAGATTCCTCTGTGCCTCAGAAAGCACGACAAACCATTGGTTTCAACTTTCCCACTACTGGTCAAAAACCTACCCCAACTTCTTCCAGGTATGGGCGTCTGGGTCATCTCGCCAACTCTTCCCAGGTCGACCTCGGTGGCATCGTCCATCCTCAGGTACGTCTATTATTAGGTGTTTTTTGTAAGAATACGATAAATGCGCCTTACCCAGGCTACCTTTAATAAAATATCTTGTCTAACAAGACCTCTTTACAACAATAAGCTCAGAACAATCTCAAAATTCATATCTCCAAGCAATAACTCAAACATTGGCCTACTTAATACCGCCGATGTTACCCTTAACCGAACCCGATTACATTACAAACGATTCCGAGACTCGGTACCAAATGACCGATCTCTTTCCGTACTCACATTTGGCACATAGAGATGAGGTCTTAGAAAATATTCTGCAAAGAAAAATGTACCTTATGCTGACTAAAAATACGGTTGAAATTTGGGAGGGTGGTGTCAAAATATATAAGGGTTTACGTTCGTTAAGATTGACTTTACGTGTTTGGATATACGCACGATTCGTTTTGAGTTTTATTTACACTTGATAGTTATGGTGTATGGTGTTGCCGGGTGGAGTATGTTTGCTATTTGTGTAAGGATTTTATCGGATATAAATAAAAAATGTTTTGAAATGTCGTGACAGCTTGGAGGTTTGTTGATAGCTGTCGGTGAGACCTTATCTTATATCTTACATGATGTAATGTGAGTTTATTTCGTGGCATAATGTTGTCTAAGGTGGGGGAACTTGAGGGTGTAACTTAAGCTTAGTTTAGTACTATCCACTATCTACCATCTACTGCCAGTGAACATGCTCTCGGGATTGAAAGTCCTATGTGCTATTCCAAAACATAGTCTACCCGTATGCCAAATTCCATCTAAACCGGTTCAGCCGTTCGAGCGTAAAGAAGTAACGAACATACATACACTCACAAACTTTCGCCTTTAAAATATTACTATGATATAGAGCTATACAACCTAGACATAATGGTCCAAAAACGGTGATTCCATTCCCAACGTTTTTATCATCTAAAGAATATAAAGAAAGAACGAATAACATTTTATTTGGCGGAACAAGGCGCAAATATAGAACTAACAAATTATAAGTATATTATCCCCCCTGATCTGGCCCCTTTTTGGATTATTTGCAGCTTAATAGCGACCAACTCCAGAAGAAAATTTAGCTATTGTTAATCTCATAAAAAACAAAACCTTATATCATAAAGAAATGCAACCAGGAAGAAGCAATCTTTACTCTCAACCGGTTCGTAACAGCATGGGAACAGGCTCCCGGAAAGTGTTGTGAAAGCACACTGAACTGCTTCAAAAATTGGTTGGATGGACCAAAAGCCAATTAAGTTCCTTTTTAATTAAAAAATTCATGAGGGTTGATTGAATGTATCGTATAAAATCGTTATTCTAAAATAACGATTTTATAGATTTTAAAATAAAAAGCTAGTTTTAGGAAAAATTCACCTTAAATTCACCGCAAATTTAAAGTGAGAGATTCATCATGTGTGTATACCATGGATTCAGTCCATGGTATACGTTCAGTAGAGCTGATGCTTGCTAGGGCCATTAGGAAAAGAATGACCAGGATACCCGTAGTCCTAGAACGCAAAGGGCAACTGAAGGAGCATAGATGTGGTCTCAGTTAGTAAAAATCTGACACACCCTCTGGCTCCACCCTAAAGCGTATCCCACGCTAAAAAGAAAAATATTGTACATGTTTCTATGTCGATGTCTGAGATACGTCAATGTTTGAGACCCCGACTACTAACCACCGTAGGTGGCAGCTTGCGGACGACGAGCAAGGGATAGCTCGCCGTTCAGCCGTCCGGTAACCGTCCGGACCTGTCTGGACAAAGCCCGACTCATCGACGGCGCGTAGTGTTTCACGCGCTCCTCAAAGAGATGTCAGCAAACCACAGGGGCCCAGCAAAGCCGATGCCTGATAAGGCCATGGGAAAAAGTATAAAAGGCATACTCGACGTCCTAGAACGCAAAAAGCAACTGAAGAAACATAGGGGTGGTTTTAGTTAGTAAAAGCTCACCTACACACATGCCCTTAGAAGTCATCAGATGACTACCGACCTCAAAAAAAAAGGTATACATAT
This sequence comes from Mythimna impura, assembly GCA_905147345.3. Lineage (NCBI taxonomy): Eukaryota > Metazoa > Arthropoda > Insecta > Lepidoptera > Noctuidae > Mythimna > Mythimna impura. The sequence goes on along the minus strand of LR990357.1, from coordinate 9,655,901 downwards.
ATTATATAATAACTTACCTTCATCTATATTTTAATTTCGTAAAAATGCATGCATAACATGATTATGAAGTGTAGCATAAGCATAGCATAATCAGCCTTTTTTTTTTTTTTTAATGTTCCCACTGCTGGGACTCAGGCCTCCTCTCTCCAGGAGAGGGAATGGGCCGTAATCCACCACGCGGGCCCAGTGCGGGTTGGTGAATGTCACATGCCTTCGAATTTTTGGTTCTAGGACATGCCGGTTTCCTCACGATGTTTTCCTTCACCGTTTTGAGAGCAGTGGTGATGAAATAAATTACACAAAGTAATGCGCCTGGCTGGGTTCGAACCCGCGACCTACAATTCGTAAGTCGGGGCCGTTACCACTCGGCCACCACTGCTCCCTTATCACCTTACCTTATGGGAGCAGTGGTGGCCGAGTGGTAACGGCCCCGACTTATGAAGTGTAAAAGATTATAATATATAATAACCAAGGTCGGAATTAGGTAGAATTATTTAAGTACTTATACTGATTTTATACAGCGAAAGAATAAAGTGGATATGCCTCAAATCCCGAGATTAATTTTAAAGAGCAGATTTTTTTATGACACTATCAGAAATATAGCAGAAAAAATTTCTTCCCGTATTAATGACGAGCTGGAGGAAGTGTATTTTGTTAACCTCACCTCAGTTGACGTAGAGAGATCTTTTTCAATGAAAAAATACTAATAAAAATTGCATGTTAAATATCTTTGTTTTATCTATCTCTGTAGTTTTTATTATTATTTATTTGTAATATTGTTGGCCACACGGGATTTTTCATTAGAAATCCCGGGAAGATCCATATTAATATCAACATTCCGATGCAAGTACATGAATAACTCTACCTAATTCCGACCTCTGATAATAACACTAACAAATAAGATAATTTAAAAACGTATTATTATAAAAAAATCCTTAAAAAAAATAGCAACTCATGAAAATTGCTTTGAGGAGCACTTTATGCGCTTGAACTTAAAATATTCCAGATAAAACATATTGAAGCTAAAGAACTACTACTTTCTCACATTTTTATAAAAATAATACAAATGAGTACATTATGCAGATATGACTTTCAGAATACGTTTAAAAGGTTTTCAGTAACGCTGAAAGGTGTATGAGAAATTTCAGCATAATATCGTAAGTCAGAATATAGTATTTTTAGAATTTCAAATCTATTTTCTTAGAAAAACTGGTGTGAACTGTCACTTAAGTTTTTGTATGACAAATGGATTTTTTCCATTTTACAGATAGAAAATAGCTACTCACATTCAGAAATGTGAGTAAAATGAAAGATACTGTAAACGAAATGCATTCCAGATTTTATTGAATGCATTACCAACCGGGGTGTATACGGGGGGGGTGTATACGGGGTCCCAATCAACACCTATCGGGACCCAAGCCAACCTCACCTGCACGTGGTGCACCCTGCTGATAAACGAACGAGGCTATGGCGACTCGCCAACACGCACTGGACCAGCGTGGCGGGTTATGGTCCAAACCCCCTCAAATGCATAATGCAACAAGAAACAGGCCCCAAGTGCCCGGTGACTCCAGCGGTTGTGCTAGCGTGGACGGGCGTGGGCGCAGCCCTGGGGTCTGGGGTGCTAAGAATCTCCGGGTGGGATCGATCAACCGTCGATGACTGGACCTGGCGACGTACAACACGCGTACACTCCGGTCCGATGAGAAGATAGCCGAGCTTGAGGAGGAGTTGAGCAGGTTACGATGGAGTATTGTGGGATTATCCGAAGTCCGAAGACAGGGGGAGGACACGATAATCCTAAAATCTGGTAACCTGCTCTATTTTCGGGAGGGGGACCAGCAGTCCCAAGGTGGTGTCGGGTTTATCGTCAACAGGTCCCTTGTGAACAATGTGGTGAAGATCGAGAGCGTGTCGACCAGGGTGGCGTACCTTATACTCAGAATATCATCAAGATATTCGCTGAAGGTCATACAGGTTTACGCTCCGACCTCGACACACCCCGATGACGAAGTAGAGACCATGTATGAGGATGTATCCAGAGCCATACATGGTTATGAGACTCACTTCACCGTGGTCATGGGGGACTTTAATGCGAAACTGGGCAAACGAGACGGTGACGAGCTGCGAGTGGGGCAATTTGGATTTGGACGTAGGAACCACCGGGGACACCTACTGGCCAGCTTTATGGAGAGGGAGGGCCTCTACATGATGAACTCCTTCTTCAGAAAGCGTGAGCATAGGAAGTGGACCTGGCAAAGCCCTGATGGTGTAACAAAAAATGAGATTGACTTCATCATGTCGACGAAGAAGCATATTCAATGATGTCTCAGTGATCAATGCGGTGAAAACCGGAAGTGATCACCGCATGGTAAGAGGCACATTGAATATCAATGTCAAGCTTGAAAGATCTCGACTGATGAAGTCTACGCTCCGTCCTGCACAGATCCAGATCCAAAACTCCGAGAGCTTTCAGCTCGAACTTCAAAATCGTTTCGAATGCCTAGGAAGCTCTGTGGACGAATACAACGATGGGTTCGTGGAAACTGTCCATACGGTCGGGTCTAAATTCTATAAGACTCGTACAAATAAGAGCAAGAGGCTCACAGATCGAACTCTCCAGCTTATGAAGGAAAGGCGTGAGATGATTCTGCAGTCTTCAGACGATGCGTGCACATATCGGCTGCTCAATAAACGGATCTCTAAGTCCTTGAAACGCGATATCCGTCACTTTAATACTGGAAAAATTAAAGACGCGATTGAGCGAAATAAGGGCTCCAAGGTGTTTGCAAGAGATCTGTCTATTGGGCAGAGCCAGCTCACGAAACTGAAGACCGAAGATGGCAGAGTCATATCCGCCAAATCGGAGCTTCTGGGAGAGATCGAGGCTTTTTATGGACAGTTATACACGTCAATCACAAAACCCACTACGAATCTAGCAAACGACCCAAGAGCTAGTTTGACCCGACACTATACCGAAGATATCCCGGACGTCAGCCTGTACGAGATTAGGATGGCTCTGAAGCAGCTTAATAACAACAAGGCACCGGGTGATGACGGAATTACAGCCGAACTCCTGAAGGCGGGTGGTAAACCGATCCTTAAGGCCCTTCAGAAGCTGTTTGATTCCGTCATATTCGAGGGAAAAACACCACAGGCATGGAGCGGAAGTGTGGTGGTACTCTTCTTTAAGCTGTTGATCCCCGCACGAACGCCGGCGGTCGTGCGCTATTGTCTTACTATTGTGTCTCTAATTACGCTACTCAAGAAGTTAAGAAGGGCGACAAGGCCCTGCTCAAGAATTATAGGCCCATCTCACTTCTGAGCCATGTCTACAAGCTCTTTTCCAGAGTCATCACGAACCGTCTCGCGCGCAGGTTTGACGACTTCCAGCCTCCCGAACAAGCCGGATTCCGAAAAGGCTTTAGCACCATAGACCACATACACACGCTACGGCAGGTTATACAGAAGACCGAGGAGTATAATCTGCCTCTCTGCTTAGCGTTTTTGGATTACGAGAAAGCCTTTGATTCAATCGAGACTTGGGCTGTGCTGCAGTCTCTCCAACGGTGCCAGATTGACTATCGGTACATCGAGGTGCTGAAGTGTTTGTACGAAAACGCCACTATGTCAGTCAGACTGCAGGACCAGACCTCGAAACCTATCCTCCTGCAGCGGGGTGTGAGGCAGGGAGACGTCATTTCTCCGAAACTGTTCACGGCCGCAATGGAGGATGTCTTCAAGGTTCTGGACTGGAGTGGATTGGGCATTAATGTCAATGGCGAGTACATCACTCATCTTCGGTTTGCCGACGACATAGTAGTCATGGCTGAAACTACGGAAGAGCTCGACACAATGCTCAATGACCTCAGTAGAGCTTCCGAAAGAGTGGGTCTTAAAATGAACATGGACAAAACCAAAGTCATGGTAAATAACCATGTAGCACCCACTCCAATCAAGATCGGAGACTCTGCACTCGAAGTTGTAGACGATTACGTCTACCTTGGACAGACAGTCCAGTTGGGTAGATCTAATTTCGAGAAAGAGGTCAACCGTCGAATCCAACTCGGCTGGGCAGCGTTCGGGAAGCTGCGCGGTATCTTCTCATCCAATATACCACAGTGTCTCAAGACGAAAGTCTATGACCAGTGCGTGTTGCCAGTGATGACATATGGTTCCGAAACGTGGACGCTCACAATGGGCCTCATCAGAAGGCTCAAAGTCACCCAAAGGGCAATGGAAAGGGCTATGCTCGGAGTTTCCTTGCGTGATCGAATCAGAAATGAAGATATCCGCAGGAGAACCAAGGTTGCCGACATAGCGCGAAGAATCGCCAAGCTAAAGTGGCAATGGGCAGGGCACATTGCTCGCAGAACGGATGGCCGTTGGGGCCGAAAGGTTCTGGAGTGGCGACCGCGTACCGGAAGACGCAGTGTCGGAAGGCCCCCTACAAGGTGGACCGATGACCTGGTGAAGGTTGCGGGAATCCGATGGATGCGAGACGCACAGGATCGTTCGTTGTGGCGACGTTTGGGGGAGGCCTATGTCCAGCAGTGGACGTCTATCGGCTGAAATGATGATTACCAACCATATCTGAGTGGTTATCATTAGGTCACCACGACTCAGTTCAGCTCAGCTCAGCTTACCTCAGCTCAGCTTAGCTCAACTCAGCTTGCCAGAGGGGCTGAGCCGCTGTAATTTAGAACTCTGGCAGTCCCATAACTTTGTGCAACTAATTTCATCACCAGTGCTTTAAAAATGATTAAAGAAAACATTGTAGAAGATCCAACTTGATTTGGAAAATAAAAAAACGAAGTCATGTGACATCCACCAGTCCGCTCTGTGCCCGCGTGGTAGATTAGTGCTCATTCCCTCTCACAAGGCAGAGAGCTAAGTCCCAGCAGTGAGAAGATTTCAGGCTGTGTGTGCAAGATCGAAGAAGAAGTAGGGTTCAACCCTGCTGAGGCACTACATTTTTACAGACATCTATTCTCTTTGAGGCACGCGTGGAACTAGAGCTCAGTCCTTACCGGACGGTGGATGACGATCTACTCGTTGCTCGTCGTCCGCAAGCCCGCGTTTTGTACTTATGAGTGTCTCTGTGTATAATGTTTGTTACTCCTTCACACCCAAACAGCTAAACGAATTTGAATTAAACTTGGCACGTAGGTAAACTATATCCTGGAATAGGACATAGAATACTTAATCCGAGACGATTTGGGACAATATCATAACATTTATTGCTCTGTATTTTGTAATGTTGTGGCGAGAAAATAAATAAATATATTATTATTATTATTATAGCATAGCATCGTCGGCCTTATAATGTTCCCATTGTTGGGACTCAGGCCTCCTCTCTAGGAGAAGGAAATATTTGGGACAATATTGAACTAATAATAATATTCCACCGCACACCGGAAAACGCAGCGTTGGAAGGCCTCCCACAAGGTGGACCGACGACCTGGTGAGAGTCGCGGGAATGCGGTGGATGCGAGACGCACAGTATCGGTCGTTGTGGAGACGCTTAGGGGAGGCCTATGCCCAACAGCGGAAATCTTTCGGCTGAAATGATGATGATGAATAATTTTCCACAACTTTCACACAACGCCATCTAGTCCCAAACTAAGCAGAGCTTGTGCTATGAGTACTAGACTACTGATAAACATACTTATATATTTCTAAATACATACCTACATATTATAGATAAATTACACCCAGACACAGAACAAATAATCGTGCAGTCAGGGGCCACTGACCTGCACTAGACCAACAGGCCTGTCAAAGTTTCATGCAGGCAGAGCCACTGCCAGAAGATTGTAAAATAACACAATTTTGGGCCTGAACAAATTAATTTCACAGACTCAACTGGAGTAAAAGTGACTGAGTTTCATATAATTCAGAATTTCAAATACTTAGGACACAGATGTCCTAAACTAATCTGCCAACAAACGAACCATTCACCAGATGCTACTATTTTTGTACTAAATTCTATTATAATTTATACAATTAACTTAGCAGAGGATTATTTCGATTGGATTATTTTAATGCGATATATATATTTTTGGAATAAATATGCTGGAAGATAAAATTGCAAGATTTTTTAATAATCTTTTGTATCATCATCACACTAGCCTTCTCCCAACCTGCTTGGGGTCGGCTTCTAGTCTAACTGGATGAGGCTGAAAATCTGTGTTTTACATGGAGCGACTGCGTATCAGACCACCACAACCCAAGTTACTTTCTGGGTAACACGATACCGTTGGATAAACTGATGGTCAGCCCCCCTAGTCAAGTTACAACCGTTTCGTTTCGATTCTCTTTTCGTCGATCGCCTCGAGTAAGCCACGCCTCCGATTCCTTTATTCTGATGTCATCTTAACGCTCAGTCACGTGGTCAGAACAAAGGAATAAGAGGCGTGGCCGACTCGAGGCGATCAACGGAAACAGAATCGAAACGAAACGGTTGTAACTTGGCTAGGGGGGCAGACCACTTCTGGCTTTCGACTACATGTAACGACTGTCAAAGATCTACAAATGGTAACCGGGACCAACAGCTTTAACTAAATCTGTGTAGTTCTTTTCTCAAAAGACATTCCATCTCCGACACTAATCTGCAAAGTTCTCATATGATTTGAAAATGACATGTTTGCTGTTTGGACTTTAAAAGAGACTTTGTGCTTTGAGTTAATTTCGGTGTTTTTTCTCAGGGTAGTCAGCTAGGAAACACTGGTCTCATCTAGTTTAAATTAACGAAAAAATTGACGTGTATAAGTGTGTTTAAAACCTATTTGCAGGATAAATATATTTTATCATAAGTGTAGTTGTCTTAAAATATTACAAAATTAACAAAAAAATAAAGAACGCCTGGAACATAAAACAAAATAACCATGTGATTACTTTATAAGTTGATTGGCAGGTTCTATAATAAAAATAAAAACTACGGAGGATGTGATGCAATGGCCTCCTTCTACGGAGCAGTAATGCTAGCGAAGGAGGCGGCCGCTTATGCACCCACGTGGGGGTATATCCTCACTCCCCAGACGCAGCAACGGGTTTGACGCATTTGGTGCACATTTCAACTTGTACACCATGCTCAAATGGTGAACTTAGCAACTGGTGCACTTCTCATATGGCACACTTTGCAACTTCGCAAAAGGAGCACTTTTTAAGATGAGTGGAGATTTGGAAAAAATGTCTAAAAATGAAAGAATCTTTGGTTTTGCGTAGGTAATTTTCTTAAAAATACAATCAACAAAATAATTTTAATTAAACTCTACATAATCACTATAACAATATTATAAAGGTTATTGATATAATATGATATTATATCATGAGCAGCAACAGGCGCCCCGGGTGTCGGGAGTCGCAGGACGACTACCGGCCGCTGCCGCCGTACTCGCAGGCTTGCGAACGACGAGCAATGGGCAGTTCATCGATAAGCTACTTACTACATAGTTACCGTATAGTAACCGTTTAGACTGAGCCCAAGTCGTTGACGACCTCAAAGAAATATCAGCAAAACCGTAGGGACCCAGCAGGGCCCATGCCTACTAGGGACTCGGGTAATTTCTGAAAAGGAAACCCGTGGTTCTAAAATTGTGAAAAGTGTGGATTTAGTCAGAAAAATTCTGACACGGGCACTGTCACGGGGACTGGGCAGAGTGGGGGGGGGGCCCACTCTGCCCTAGGGCAGGAAAAGTAACTGTATGATTTTCCACCTTTAAAAACAAGACCTATAAAATAGGTGTAGGTGTGTCATACAATTGACTGGCTTGTTAGTCTAGTGGTTAGTGGCCCTGACTGCTATGCCGGAGGTCGTGGGTTCGATTCCCACCCAGGACAAATGTTTGTGTGATGAGAACAATCATTTGTTCTGTATCCGAGTTTAATATATCTTTATGTATGTATTTAAAAATATTTAAGTATGTTTATCAGTTGTCTAGTACTCATAACACAAGCTCTGCTTAGCTTGGGACTAGACGGCGTTGTGTGATCGTTGTGTGAATATTATTATTATTCCATTATTCCAATTCTATTCATCATCAGATCTACAAATTTTCCTTACAAAAACATTATTTTCTCAATAATATGTCACATTTTTATTACACAAGGTGTGTTTGAAATCAGCCGTCGTGCCCATCCGAGCGTCGTTACATCTAGAAAGTTCGCTGAAGCAAACGACAGACGGATTAACTTCTAACAGCTCCTGTTAATTGCACTCCGCTGATTTTTAAGCTTTAATAAGGTATTTAGGTCATTTGAAAGTTGATTATAATTTATTACTCAAAAAGCGATGACAAGTTTATCACCTACGACACCTGTCCCAATTTGAAAGAAATTGTTTTAAATTATAGCTTGTATTTATATTAATAATAATATAATAATATTCATACAACTGTATAGTCTTAAGCTAAGCAGAGCTTGTGTTATGAGTACTAGACAACTGATAAACATACTTAAATATTCCTAAATACATACATATTATAGGTAAATTACACCCAGACACAGAACAAATGATTGTGCTCATCACACAAACATTTGTCCTGGGTGGGAATCGAACCCACAAACCCAAGAACTCTGGCATAGCAGTCAGGGTCACTAACCACTAGACCAACAGGCCAGCATTTTTATTTTTTGAAGAATCTCTGAATAAGTATGTATGGTAAATAATGACTTATGTAAGAGATAAACGATAAATGATATTTATTTTGCAAAAAGGTTTTTATAAACACCGTTTTTTACCCCTCAAATTTTATCGTCAGTAGATGAGGCCGGTGTTTCTTAGCTGAATACCCTGAGAAGAAATGCCGAAAGAAACTCAGGTGTCAAAGTCTCTTTTAGAGTCCATACAGTAAACAAATCATATGAGAACCATGCAGATTATACAGATTATATACAGCCTATTTCTTACCTTTCATTACAGGGCAAAGGCCTTGGTCTCCTTTTTTCACAACAATCCACACAATTCTTTGAATAAAACAAGTACCGTTTTATATTCACTTTATTAACTTATCCAGATATTTAATGGTAAATTAATTATATTGCAAATCTAAATATTAATGAAAAAATTCTCTTGAGATGTGCTTAGTTGCTTTGAGGTACCACAAATACGTTCTTTGAAAAATGAAAAAGCTCTCAACATTTGCTGAAGACAGCCCTTGGAGAATCCTCACATTAAACATTAAAATACAATCAAATCCTGAACATCAAATAAAATCTCAACCAAAAGGTTTGTTCAAAAATGCAAATAAACGACTCCATTCATCTTTTAATTAAACAGTGCCCCAGGGATTTAAGGGGTGACCAGATGGTTGCAAACCAACGTCCCAACCAAGGTGACCTTGCTAGTTTCAATCCGTGTAGACAGCAGTTGTAAACCATGACTTTCAACCCTTGGTTGGGATACGCGTTTTTCCAACCACCGAACGTGTTGGCGCGTGGTTTACATCCATATAGCCGCAACACAAACCAAACACATAAACCAAGGTGACCTTGGTTGGAACGCTAGTTTCCAACTGTCTGGTCACCCCTTTACGATGAGAAAATCTTGTAACAAATTTTGTTTTCATCGTAAAGGGGTGACCAGACAGTTGGAAACTAGCGTTCCAACCAAGGTCACCTTGGTTTATGTGTTTGGTGGTTGACCAAAAAGGGACCTCAAGAGAAAATAATTGATTTCGAGTAAATCGCGTTTGAAATTTCGTGTAGAAACAAGTTTCGACTCGTGCGCGGGCGGGGGGCGCGGCATGTTTTTGTTTGCGGTTACTACGTTATTGGCGACTTATTTAGTGTCAGTTTCTTGTCTTTATGTGCGCAACTAAGTGTGAGCTATGACTAAAGCCACGTCTGTTTTGTTAGAGGACGAATCGAAAAAAAATCATAAAAAAAACACTACGGCACCTAAAAATATTCTGGTTAGACCAAAACAAAGCTAAAAGACCACAGATTAAAAAATTCAAAAAAAAAAAAAACGGTTTCCAATCCGTCCAGGTCCCTTTTTGGTCAACCACTCACAAATAGTTTACCAAGCTTTGTATTAAAAATATATGCTAATTTTCAGATGTAAGAACGGAGAGGAATGAAACAGAAAACATAGTGAACGAAACATAGTGAAACAGAAAAGATACCATCAGTATCTAGTACTTTTATTTTATTATGCATAGGCTCGCGGTCGTAATTAATCATTAAGCGATGGTGTGACCGACGATGGAGCACGCTTGCCTAGAAGTAACTTAGTCACTCTTGACTTAAAGACCCCTGGGTTATAACTATTTGGAAACACAGATTCTAACAGGGAATTCCACTCTTTAGCATTACGCATAATGAATGTGTTCCCAAAAAGCTTTGTACAGTCAGGGGTCAAAAGTGCAGTTGCACTCTACTAATGCTAAAAAGTGACTAACATTTCTTTATAGAAGAGTGTCAATGGTTTATGAATTATTTAATTTGTAGCGTAGCATCATAAGTATTGAATAAACGACTTATGGATCATTGAACGTCTACTATACAGACATTTTAGGCACTTTAGCGTTGGTAAAGTGCAACTGCTCTTTTGACCCCTAACTGTATGTATGGGTGGACATTCCACCATGCACCGATGGCGCAACACCGTATGTCTAGTGCTCCGATGATGAAACGGACTTGACGGAATTAAATTGTTCAATTCCAATCTACACTACCCGAAATGGAAACGATAGAAAACCGACAGGCTAGCAACTCGGCGCTTAAGAAACTTAGTAAGGTATAGGTATTTATTTTTGTTAACTATATTATGGGAATGTATGCAATATCTGCTAAAGGATCCTTTGAAGAATTTATTTTGAAAAAAGTAGATTAGGGGATCCATAAAATCGGAAATAATACATTTTGATATATAATTATAAGTGAAGAAACTTTGTCATTGCAACCGAGGCGAAAGTTACTCGAGCCACAAGCGAGGGTGTTATGAAGCCAAGTGTTGTTGCATGTTGAACCTAATCTTTGTGCAATAAGAGTCAGTTTTCGACGAAGTGTATTGAAAAATAATTACTTTCCTCACAGCATTACTAAAGCATATATAAACAAACCCGCAAAAAGAGAATACTGGAAAAAAATACGTTAGTATTCCTAGCAATTTTCAGTTCCATGTTTTTGCATATGAGGAACTGGAAAATCTAATTAAGCCTCAAGAAACAGTAATTAAATCGTTCTGTAAACGTGCACACCGCATACACGTAGCATATAGTGGGTTTGTATGAAGGTATCATATAAGTCCACTCTACATTATATACATCTAACATACATGCGCTACACGTACAAATAAAATCCCTCAAGTACAACAATATACGTATTCATTTTTAATTTAATTTAATTTACTTAAAAAAAAAAACAGTTATATAAAAGCTCTTTAGAACTAACCAAAATCAATCTAAAGTATGGCTACAAAAAACTCCTCCGCACCGCTGTCGCTGTCGACTAAAGACTGGCGGCATTTCTTTTCTTTGCACCTATATAATAAGATTGCACCTATTTAATAAGGTTCGTTCACTTAAAATTTAATTTGAATTAATTTGTATTTTTTCATGTGTATTTGTAATTCTAGTTTTAATTTTGTAATTTTTCAATGGCGGTAAGTCCCTTCTTTGAGGCGTGGTTGGAAAGACCTCACGGCGTCCTCACCTTCCGCATGACGCAGGTTCTCACCGAACACGGAAAGTTCGGGAAGTTCCTGCACCGGATTCGTGCGGAAGCGACGCCCGGGTGTCGCCACTGTGTGGACCGCCCGGAGGACACGGTGGAGCACACGGTGGAAGTGTGCCCCGCTTGGGAAGAGCAACGCCGTGTCCTCGTGGGGGCGATCGGTGGCGGCGATCTCTCGCGCCGGGCCTTGGTACAGGCCATGGTCCGGAGCGAGGAGGAGTGGCAGGCGGTCGCCTCCTTCTGCGAAGCAGTAATGCTAGCAAAAGAGGCGGCCGATCGCGTGAGGCAACGGCAACGGTCCTTACGCCCCAACCGCCGCCGGGATTCCGATCCCGATTTCCGGCCACCGTAGGCGCGGGCTTGCGGACGGCGGGCAATGGGTGGCCCGCCGTCCGACCGTCCGGTAACCATCCGGACCGAGCCCAAGTCGTCGACGGCGCGTATTGTTCCGCGCGCGCCTCAGGGAGATGTCAGCAAATCGTAGGGGCCCAGCAGGGTCGAAGCCTACTGGGGCCATGGGTAGTGTGAAAACGAAACCGTGGCCCTGGGACGAAGGCAACGAAGGAACAGGAGTGGGTTTTTAGTCAGCAAAAGTCTGACACTATCTCCCGCTCCACCCAAGTGCGTGATTTGTCATAAGATGATTTCCCACCTATAAAAAAAAAAAATGTACCTAATTTTGTTATTTTAAGTTTTAAATTTTTACTTTTTTTCTCTGAAAATGGAACGCTATCGTCTCCCTTGTGGAAGTGGGCATTAGTAGCTGCGACACAGTTACGAACTAATGTAGCTATTTTCGTACACTAACAATTTGTAAATGTGTTTCCATTCCAAAAAACGATTATTAATATTTATTGATATTATTAGTGCGAGTCAATCTCAACGATTGCATCACTGCTTACCATAAGGTGGGATCGCAGTCAAGCACGAGTTTATATCATTAAAATAAATTGTTTAGCTTGCATAATTGTTATAATATTACAATCAACCTTATGATGTTCCCACTGCAGAGACTCGGGCCTCCCCATTAGGACAGAGAATGGGCCGTAATCCACCATGCGGCCCAAGCGCGGGTCACTAGATGTCACATGTCTTCGATTTTTTGGTTTGCCACGATATTTAGCTTCACGTTTTAGAAAGTAGCTTTTTTTAAGTGCGAAATCATCAAATGACTTCTTCCGCCAAGGGCGGAGCGTGAGGGCGTGTCAGATTTTAACTCACTAAAGCCCACTTCTGTGTTCCTTCTTTGCTTTTGTTCCAGACTCCCAGGGTTCCCTTTCGCACGACCCATGGCCCCAGTAAACTTCGACCCTACTGGGCGCCTACGGTCTTGCTGACATCTCTTTGAGTTTTAAAAAGTAGTGGTGATGAAATAATTATAACAGAAAGTAAAGCGATCAAATCACCACTGCTCCAGTTTATCGTGCACCATTATTAAACGAAACTCTTAAAAAATACAAAATTAAAAAACAATAACTCTTAATTACAAAAAAATTCCCTTCATCATTTTCACCAGTATTTAACCGTCCTTCTTTCAATTCACCCCTATTGTGTTTGCAACACCCTTCCAAAATGTTAATCCTTCATTAATTAATTAAAATATTTCCTTAATCCCGAAACAAACACTTCAATTAATAGTCGAGTGACTTTACAGGATTAGACGGGAAACTCCCGAAACCGGGGATTTCGGGAGATTAGTAAGGAGCTTGAGACAACATTATAGAATTACCACTGTAAGGCAATGGCCAAATCTGTTCAAGACAACAGATTCTCTTAAACGATATTGATATTCTCATAAATTTTATATAATTGAGGAAAATGTGTTAATGGATCGCAATCTTCTTGATTTCCTGATTAAAGTAATTACTTAACGAAAGATTTAAGCTTATTGAATTTTGGCAGCAATAATGATTTTTCTTGTTCGTAGGTACTTATATCTTATTGTTTTGTGGATTTTGATGACCTGATTTATATATATTATATTTTATGCTCGCTATACCTACGAACCCGAGTTCAATAATCCAGGAGCTGTTTTATACTGTAACAGGAAATTGACAAACCTTATTGGGTGTAGGTATAAAAAATTAAACTTTTTTAATTTGAGGGTGGAAAACATCAAATAACTTCTCCCGCTCTGGGAAAAGCGGGATTGTCAGAGTTTTACTGACTAAACACGTGTTCCTTCAGTGGCCCTTTACATTCCAGGGCTGTGGTGACTCTTTGGAACAATCCTGTAACTCGTTTAAATTGAACTTAGGTGGCATCTCCTCTAACGAGAAAGAGGCCGCAGCCCAAAAAGATGGGCAACTCTGATCCGTTCCACACTGGAAACCCAATTGCACATCGCACTACATGACGCCAAAGAGCGACACAGATGGCGAGACACCTTAAGTGTACGGGCACGAAACTTGCGACAGCCGAGCGATGGCGGCAGAGGAGCGACGCGCACGACACGGGCGACGGCAGAACGAGGCGATCAAGCGATGCACGGGCGACGGTGGAGCGACGGCGATGCGGCAGCGACGAGAACAAATTAGTTTGGTTTCGTCGCTTGCGCGGGTACACTGTGTTGTGTTGAATTATTATTTTAGTAATAGAAATTGATATTGAATTGAAAATAATAATCAAATGTCTGTACTCATTCTTGTATAGTTGTAAAATTTTATTAAATGACACCTTAGCTCGTAATAAATCGTAGAAATTTCTCCCAAATTGCGTCTTCGTTGATTAATTGGATGAACACCGTCTAATCTATCTAGGTAATAATAATTTCCTCATTAGGAGACTAAGCTCCAATAGTTCTCTTCGACGTAAACTCATGTTTCTCACAACACTGCTCGAGCGCGACTGCCCGCGCCAGTTTGTTTCGTGTTCGCGCACTTACTGATCCAACGGGATTTTCACGCTGAGGGTCGTGAAAATCCCGTAAGGAGGAGCGAGGAGGGAAGGAGGTGGCCATCTCCTACGTTTCATCGTCATATCCCTTATGTCGCCACAACGAACAGTTCTGTGCATCTCGCATCCATTGCATTCCCGCGACTCTCACCAGGTCATCGGTCCACCTTATAGGAGGCCTTCCAACGCTGCGTCTTCCGGTGTGCGATCGTCTCTCCAGAAGCTTTCGGCCCCATCGACCTTTTGTTCTCATACGTTTACTTCTACTATATTTGTTATGATTATTTTGGTAATAATAAACAGTACGAGCCTTCAAAGTCCTGAATCAATATTCTAAAAAAAGTGAAGGGAATCAATCTAATTTTCCTGATATCTCACCCTTATGCTCAATACCTGAAAAGGATCAAATCTGGAACGTAGTTTAGTGGCCAAACATGAGATGAGATATGCTTAAACGAAGCTAAAAGCTAAAAGTATTTTTTTTTTTGCTCTATTTATTAAACCCTTGTTATATTTACCCCTCAAGCGGAGGAGTTGCGATTTTGATATCAATCGTATAATAAATTGCACAATTAATGCGCCTGGCTAAGTTTGATGATGCGTCCTACAACTCGTAAGTACCACTTGGCCACCACTATTCAAAAGTAAAACTAAATGTGAATCTCAAAATGCTCCACCGCACTCAATGCGCCACAGTCTCTAATTAAATTTTAAATGGAGATGATAGATATGTAGCAATATGATCAAACTGTATCCTCCGATTTTGTTATCATTCATTTTTTGAACAGCCTCCTATTATGGAAGCAATTTTAGAGACATATTCACTTCAATAAAAACAACCGAAGAATATTGTGAACCACCTCTTTTCAAAAAATAACAAACAACAGCCAGCCGAATTGCGTCGAATTCTTTGTTCTGACCACGTGACTGAGCGTTGAGATGAAGTCAGAACAAAGGAATCGGAGGCGTGACCTACTCGAGGCGTTCGACGCAAACGAAACGATCGTAACTTGGCTAGGGGGGCAGATCAACTAGTTACATAAAAATATAAACTTTTAAAAAGCTCTCAGAATCGAATTGTATCTAAATACATACTACATAAACAAAATATAGTCCACTTTAAAGTTGAATTTGCAGTAAAAACAAAGTCACATACCCTTACAATTTTGCTAACATACAAACATTCGTATGTTTTATACGAGTGCAGGGTAATGAAGATATTTCTCTTGCTTTATGAGCCAGGATTCTTGGACGGTCATCTAAGGAATGTAGAATATTTCCCTAGCATTTTGTTTCTTAGCATTATGTTGGACATTATGTGCACAATGTTTACCAGTGGGTAATAGGGTGTTATTAATGAACTGGGTTGACGTAGTAAATTGGTGGGTGGTTGATGCTTTATCTTAGACCTACTAAAATTAACATCAGCAGTAATGAGAGTTCCTTGAGCGGGCACCAACTAACTTTAATAATGACCTATATTATTGGTCAACCCCTTGTCAGAACTAAAGATTTGACAACTCTCTGGTTAAGCAAAATTCGAGTTACCAGCATCAATTTAGTAACAGTTTTTCACGTACACAAGTCACCTAGACCCGGAACTCTTATCTGTAGGTCATACAAATATTTGTTCCGTGCTTTACATGTCTCAGATTCTATTAATCTGTGACATGTAAAGCAGCAGCCAATCGATCAACCACTATGCGACCGTGTCATTTAAAATAACGTCACAAGTAACGATACCATTAGGCCTTGCGCGCACTGCCTTGCGGTGGAACGCGGTGGGGCCGCGCACTGCGGTGAAAAAAACGCACGTTTTAACCGACTTCAAAAAAAAGGAGGAGGTTATCAATTCGGTTGTATTTTTTATCATCATTTTTTTTAATGTTTGTTACCTGAAAACTCCGTCGCTTATAGACCGATTTGCAATTTTTTTTTTCGCCTTATTATTTTTTTTTTTTTTTTTTAATTTATATAAACCAGTGCTTGACTGCGATCCCACCTGATGGTAAGCAACGATGCAATCATTGATGGTGAGGCGCACTAGTTTATTAAGAGCCTATTCACTCTAGCCTTGAAGACACCTAAATTATAGTTGGACGGGAAGACCGCAGCAGGCAAATTGTTCCAGTCCTTCGATGTACGCGGTATAAACGACGAAGCGTAAGCCAAGCGCCTTATTGGAAAAATCCAGTTCTGATGATGGGATCCATGAGGAATCGAGGGTACTCCTCGAAAATTATAGGCCACCTTATAGTGATTTTGGTATTTTCATCGAGAACTTAAGCATTTACAGTCAAAAAGTAACATTGGATGAAGTGGAATTGATGAAGAAGACCAGAAATGGTCAACGGAACTTCATACTCACATAGATATCACAATGAAGATAGTTAAGCGACTATGACAATACAAATAAATCAATGGTTCTGAATAGTTACGTTGAAAATAGAATAGAATAGAATAGAATAGAATATCGTTTATTTAATAAAAGTGGCACATTTATATTAAGATAGGTACATAAAAACAATTATAACGCATACATTGCATTTTTGCCTGAACTAGGTTGGACCTGTATGTCAGGCTAAAAAGTACTAAGAATCTAAGAAATAATAAATTAACAATCATTAAAATTCACTATACTAAATAACCTAAATTTAATTAACTAAAAGCAACGCATGTTTTATTTACAAACTAAAAGGAAAATGGTATCATCGAAGTGATCTGATGATGATGATGGAGCCGGAAGGTGGAAGGCAGACACAGGAACTTCATAATAAAACAATGTAACCTAACAGTGTTTGGTTTAATTGGAATTGTCATGAGAAATAGGCACTCTGTTTATAAGTGTATCGCAGCTAAAAAGTATTAATAAAAACTTTTTACAAAAATAAAATAACCGTCTTCACTGCCTATTTCTCATGACAATTCCAATTAACCCGATCCGATTTGGTTACCTAATAAAAATTATAATTAAAGTAAACACTAGAAATTATATCTACATATATCCAGTCATGACCAGAGACATATTTTCTCAAACGGTATGTACCTACACTTTGTAACCGCGGGGAATTTCTAAAAGGGAAACCCGTAGTTCTAGAACGCAAAGGGCAACTGAAGGACACAGGTGTGGTTTTCAGTAAAAGTCTGACAAGCCCTCCCGCTCCCCCTCCAAGTCATAGGATGATTTCCACCCTAAAAAAAAAATGTACACTTTGTAAAACAAAACCTTAGAATACACCGAAGAAAAAATAAGTGTAATCACAAAAAAACCTCCTTACTCGATATTCTTATTAAAAGAACTTTTCCCTAAAGGCCTTAGGCTAAGTTAAAAAAAAATGCTAATACCCCGCCACCTACTCATGAAGAAACTTGTGAGATATCTACCTAAGTTCATCGTACGCGCAATAAATTTACAATACCATTAAACTTCCTCTCTGCTTGCTGTACAGTTTCAACAGTGATCTATTTAATAATTATAATACTTAACTTATTCTACAAATTTTGTTAACCAAAACCACGATACACCTTCACCTATCTCAAAAACTCTTACTCTCTATCTCAACGCGCTAGGGTATATTTCTGCTTGATAAATCATGTCTTCAATACGAGTTCGTCTGTAAATGCAAGTTGGTAAAAACTGGCGGAAGAGACAAGTCTGAAATTACACGTTACTCCAAGTTTATTAGTTAGAGTGTTGGGATGGGGAGTTTTAATCGAACTTCTCACCTGGGTCTATTGACTTTCTACTTAATTTTGATTGGCACAGAACAAGGTATCGCGTAATCATTTATCTGGATAACCTTGAAGCCAGTCGTTGTCATGTGATCAGGCTTTTGTGGTTGCCACTGAACGGAATATCATGCACCGCCTGAAGTTTTTCCAGTCGAAATGGCAGTCGGACGGTTTTACAGGCCTGAAAGCCACTTCTTGCTTTAGATTGAAAACGATTTTATGACATTTTACACTGTAGGGGTTTTATTAATATATTCTTGCAAAATTTTCACAATGTGTCAAAATGGAGTCCAGTCAAGATCGCGATGCGCGAGAGAAAGTCGTTTTTTTCCTTTTTTTAGGAGAGAGCGGTGTCGCAAGTGCGGGGCGCGGGCGGTAAAACGCTACGATTAGGTTAGCATCAATGTGTCGCCAACCTAACAACGATGTTAAGGAATGACCATAGTACACACTTTAGATATTATAGCCAGCGGCTTCGCCTGCGTGAAAATAGGTTTTTCCATACAAACTTTGGACTCCCGTTTCATCCCCTTAGGAGTGGAGTTTTGTAAAATCCGTTCTTAGCGAATGTCTACACCCTATAAGGAACCTACCTGCCAAATTTTAAGTTTGTAGGTGTTATAGTTACTGAGATTTCATGATTAATCAGTGAGTGGTATTTCGCTTTTATACATATATATAGATATTATTATCTTGGTACCTTTGTAAAATACGCACATCAGCGCACTTGCAGTACGAAAATTGCCACTTCTACAATTCAAACTCAAACTCAAAATCATTTTATTAGGTACACATAGGCTTACATGGGCCCTTATAAAATGTCAGAAGTGCACGGGTCCAATTGGTCGTTTCCTATGTAGAAGAACCGGCAAAAAAAACTCTATGATTACTCTCTTAAAAAAAACCGGGCACGTGCGAGTTGGACTCGCTCACTGAGGGTTCCGTACAAACTTAGCTATGAAAACAGTTCAATTCCCGAATTGAGTTACGAAGATTTTTCCGAATCGCAAAATTTACAGTTTTCAGATTTTTTCCTATACTTATGCTATGAAACCTTACTTCATGGCAAATTTCAGGATTTTAGGTCAACGGGAAGTACTCTATAAATTTTGATTCCCTTGAGAGTGTCGAAATTACGTTTTTTGCGAAATATCTTTTTTTTCGTTTACTCCGAAGTTTAATTTTTTTCACTGCTTCAAGGGACCGCAGACTTAAGTATATGGTTTTTAATTTCAACTCGATACCTCTATGCGTTCTTGAGATAAAGGGTCTTGACAGACAGACAGACAGACGGATAGCAAAGTGATCCTATAAGGGTTCCGTTTTACCCTTTTGAGGTACGGAACCCTAAAAACGATTGATTTTACAATGACTTAGAGGTCCATTAATATTACATTTTTACCACTGTTGTATAGTTTACTATACCTACTTAGTGTACATAGATTTTAGTCCAACACAATATGTTTTTATCCTTAAAACGTGCCAGCAATCAGCTCAAACTCAAGCCACTGAGCTAAATAATTATTTAAAATAAACAAAAGAACAACACAAAGTCTGCTCAGTCAGCAACAAAAATAAAATCAATAAGCAAAGATTCATTAAATTATTACAAGTCGATAACTGAGGCCCTACCACGGGCTCTTAAGGCTGAACTAGTCGCGGGATCGAACTCGCTGATGGATGAGGCCAAAAAGTGCGATGTCTCATCTGACATTGTGTCCGACAGCGATAGTATCATGTATCAACAGTAAGACGCTAGTCTATATGCATAACGTATTGTTCGCACGCACACAAACACCGTTCCGAACGAAAATGACATTAGACGGTGCGTAAAATCTGAGAGTAGTGCTTTGGAAAATCGAGTTTTCTGAAAAAACCACTACATAAATCTATTCCAAATAAATTGTATAGAACTTTTCGGTAATGAAGCTTTGTCGGTATCGACTTCGTTTTGGAGATTTCATACGATTTTTGTTACTTTTTTACACTTAAAGTTGCGTTAAAATCATCAAAAATCAGAAATTTTGTTGGCTCATAACGTTCTAAAGGCATTTTGTTTTTGTTTTTTTCTGTTTCCGCACAGACAAAATTAATGATAAGGTAAAACCATATCATGATTTATCTTGAATGTACTATGTCAAACTGCGGAGTAATACCCCCAAAATTTGTATGGAAAAAGCGACTAGTGTAACCTTAATGCGATCCATTTTATGACTTAAACTGAATTGTTAGAGGAATAGAGCTATATAGGGGTATAGCTCCATCCTTTTCTCGCTCAAACGACTGACATTTGAACATGCCATAGTAAGGCCCCAGAACAAAGTTTGATACTCAAAGATAACACTCGATAAAGTATTGATGCAAATTAATTCAGTCTTGACTTGAATATTAACAAGTGGGTATAGAAATTATATTAGTTTGTATAGCAACAACATTTTGTTGGAAATTGTAGACTGTTCGATTTGAAATTGATTGAGAAAATCCACAAGGTCTAGACAACACTTTGTTAAGAACGTCAAGAGATTTCATTATATCAGCAATAACGATTAATGAAAATTCAAAGTTAAATTTATTTTTGTTGATAGGGTCGAGTTTGGTCACTATCTCGGCGAGTGGTAAGTAAAAATGTGATCAACGTTGGAGCACCCTCAGGTTGTCATCATCATCATCATCATCATTTCAGCCGAAAGACGTCCACTGCTGGACATAGGCCTCCCCCAAGCGTCGCCACAACGATCGGTCCTCAGGTTGTAGTTATCAAAAAATACAGAATCCGGTGGGGCAGGCTCCTTAATTTTACGCACATTTAGTGTGTTTCGTGTGAACTTTTTGTGCATATAGGTCCACTATACCAGTGGCACATTGGGAGCGGCCCTCACGCCCCAGCCGTCGGGATCCCGATCCCGATTTCCGGCCACCGTAGGCGCGGGTTTGCGGACGACGAGCAATGGGTAGCTCGCCGTCCGATCGTCCCGTATCCGTCCGGACCGAGCAGAAGTCGTCGACGGCGCGTCCTGTTCCACGCGCGCCTCAAGATGTTAGCAAACCGTTGGGGCCCAGCAGGGTCTGCATCTGAAAGGAAGACTCGGCCCTGGTATGAAAGGCAATAAAGGAACAGGAGTGGGTTTTTATTCAGTAAAAGTCTGACACACCCTCCCGCCCTGCCCAAGAGCGGGGTATGTCATTGGATGGCAGTTGTAGTGGTTTGGTACCGCTTGTCTATCTCATATTTTTTGACATTTAATTAACGCTAGTCTAGTCAAGTAATGATCTTGGAAATATTAAACTCGATCTTCTAGTACGCATAGTTATGATCTGCCTATATCAAGCTACTGGAGGTTTCATGAATATTAAAATTTAATATTGTTTTCCGCTTGATCGATTTAACTACTCATCTATCTATAATTAGGTATCGCCCAGCTAAAATGGTCGCTTCGAAAATAATAAATGAATTACCTGAAAGGAAAATGTTACCTCATTATTGATAGCATTGCTGTTGCGAATGAAGATGAAGGCACTCAGTAATCTTATCATTACTGTAGGCATGAATTTAATAAGGCGCCATTTGTTAGAATGCCTCTCACAAACAAGGTGGACACTGGACAGATGACCCGGAAGCAATCACTGGACGGTGTTAGTAGACGCCTAATGGCTGAAATTATGATGGTGATATGAAAGAAGAGAGAGATCGCTCGTTCTTCTTAAAGTAAGAACATTACTTACTTTAAGAACACTTACATTTTAAAGACAATTTCTCATCGACCTGCTGTTATAATGAAGTTGGTCTAAAATTGTCCGATGACATTGCTATGCAATTATTGATGCAATGCAATGTTGCGATGTCATTGTGGTCTACGAAATAGTCGATTTGAGATTATCAGAGATTATAAATAAAATTGAAACATGCGCAGACAAGCGGTTTACACAACCTTTCCTTTTCAACGTTCGTGTTATACTTAGATAAAAGAAGACTGTTTCCTTCCCGGTTTCATAACAGTCAACGCGTGTAAAGACACACGCTTCAGCCGCTTCTAAGAATCGTAAAAGTTAAGGTAAATTAAGAAGTAGGTATTATTACTTAATCTGACTTCTTTTGTTAATATAGCGTACCGTTTATGTTGGGGAACAGTCCATGGGCCAATTGTTCTTTGGGTGAAAAGTTATTGGTCAAAACATTCTATTGGTTAAGCATTCACTGACGTAGAGCTATGCTGGTGAAACGTTCGTGGATGAAAATTCCTTTGGATGAAAAGTGAATGGTTTAAGGATAATGTTGACCAACGGTTCATGGACCAATCGACTGTTATTTTTTTTTTTTTCCGTGGGAAAATCATCTTGTGACATCCCCCGCCCTTGGGCGGGGCGGGAGATAGTGTCAGACTTTTACTGACTAAAAACCCACTCCTGTTCCTTCATTGCCTTTCGTACCAGGGCCGAGTCTTCCTTTCAGAATCAAACCCTTGGCCCCAGTAGGCTTCGACCCTGCTAGGCCCCTACAGTTGCTGACATCTCCTTGAGGCGCGCGTGGAACAGCACGCACCGTCGACGACTTGGGCTCGGTCCGGACGGTTACCGGACGGTCGGAAGGCGAGCCACCCATTGCTCGCCGTCCGCAAGCCCACGCCTACGATGGCCGGAAATCGGGATCGGAATCCCGGCGGCGATTGGGGCGTGAGGACCGTTGCCTCACGCGATCGGCCGCCTCCTTTGCTAGCATTACTGCTTCTGCCTGCCACTCCTCCTCGCTCCGGACCATGGCCTGTACCAAGGCCCGGCGCGAGAGATCGCCGCCACCGATAGCCCCCACGAGGACACGGCGTTGCTCTGCCCAAGCGGGACACACCTCCACCGTGTGCTCCCCCGTGTCCTCCGGGTGGTCCACACAATAGTGACACCCGGGCGTTTCTTCCGCACGAATCCGGTGCAGGTCCTCACCGGACATGGTAAGTTCGGGAGGTTCCGAACTTACCATGTCCGGTGAGGACCTGCGTCATGCGGAAGGTAAGGACGCCGTGTTGCCTTTCCAGCCATTCCTCAAAGAGGGGACTTACCGTCATAATTATGGCGTGCCCAGCACTGGGTTGCGATAGTCGCTGTCGCCATTCCACCATGAGACCCCGCCGGAGCTCTGTCCGCCATGCCGCGACTTGTCGTGGCAGCGGAGTTTCGCCCCGACGTTGCATCTCCACGCGCAGATCGTGCATGCGTGCAAGGCCTGTTGCCACCAGGTCCCATGGTGGCTGGCCAGCAAGGAGGCTCGCCGCTTCGCGGGAAACCGTGCGGTATCCCCGCACCATCCGTATGGCCAAGACCCTCTGGCACGCGTTCAGCTGGGCCGCAGGTCGCTTTCGGTAGAGCCTCCGGCAGGAGGCGTCTGGACCCCCAAGGTTGGGCAGGAGCCGCTTGAGGGCAGCCCCAGTCCGATTCAGTTTGGGAGCTAGACGTCGGAAGTGCTCCTCGAAATTCCACCGGCTGTCGAGGACGAGTCCCAGGTACCTACTTCATCGTCGACTCGACGCCGATGTGAACTCCTCCTACCGTTAATTGGGAGCGCCGAGGCGGCGCGCTCCGAGGGCCGTAAAAACACATGGCCTCGGACTTTTGCAGCGCCACCTCGAGTCCCAACTGCTGGATCCTATCAACGGGTAAAAAGTTTCAGTTTAATTTCCCGAAGTTTTTAAAATAAGAATCAATTAGTTTTGCGTTGACTCGTAACATCGTTAAGACCTCGTCTGTCTTTCCATTAAGCGGTATTTATGTCAAAAACTAGTTCAGAATTAAACAAAAAGGCTGTTTAAATTTTATCCAGGGCAATATCATATTCCCTGGATAGGTATTGCCCTGGCAATACGTATCCAGTATCGTGCATCGAAAGACTGGATCAATTTGCCTGCTGCGGTCTTCCCGTCCGATTATAATTTGGGTGTTTTCAAGGCTAAAAGCTCTTAAAAAACTAGTGCGCCTCACAAACAACGATTGCATCACTGCTTACCATCATGTGGGATCGCAGTCAAGCACTAGTTTATATCAATATAGATAGGATAAGATTCAGATGAATGAAAATCCTTGGGAAAATGCTTGGCAGATCGATTGAATGGCAAATTAACAATTTTGCATTCGGAAAAGACTACACAACAAATGTCACATAATACTGTATAAAATAAAAGAAGATTCTTATGAGAAAATGCTCGAAATGTCAACTAAACATTATTTAGTTCATTAGCAGTAGGTTCAAATTACCTGGACAGTAAGGCGTTTGGGGATAAAGAGATGGAAGAAGGCGTTCGAGGATTTCAAATAGAAAACGCGGGGACTACAACAAGCGTTCGAACCGCTCGACTGAACAAAATAATCTGCTAACTAACTCTGTACTAGGCAACCACCACTGTTTCTTGTACTAAACTTGGTTACACAGCTCTGACAGAATTAAACCACAGTTACCGACTCTAGATACGATTAAGTGGACACTTTACATCAGGTTAAATGTTTCTACCTTTATTGTTCGTAAGTCGTGTGTAGGTGGCATGTGGGTTTATTCTGCAATGATTTTATCTTCGATTTTCATACCATAGGTCAAAGATCAGCTCGATTGTGGTAGAAGATGTAAAGAATAGCTATCGGTAATAACCGATAGCTATTCTTACCACCACTACTGTTGTTGGTTTGGCAAGAGATGTTGTTATCCAATAGGATAACAACATCTCTTGCCAAACCAACAGCAGTGGTGGGTCACCACTATCTTCTTACTTTCATACAATAAAAGTATTGTAGGAAAGCGCACCATACGTAACATCTGCCCTTTGTTAAAATGCCGAACGGCATCAGCTAGGAGGCTGCTTTGTCCATTCATTTGTATAATAGGACAAAAAACGAACTTCAGATAAATCCTCTCACAATCATAGAAGTCAAAAATAAGGTAAAATCATGGCTTCTTACCCTTGATTACACAAGAACCGAACTCCTGCTTCAATAGCTTCAAAACAAACATAATCTACATATATTCCACGTATGCACTACACTTATAAACACTACTACACACATCAACATCACACATACATACTTTTTTCTTTTTATTTTTTTTATTTCATTTTGTTTTTTATTTTTTGTCTTTGATTTTGTAACTTTTAACATTTTGTTTGCACTATGCCTATCGCAGGAGTCAGGGCCTCACTATTTTGTACAAAGTTAATTTATGTCCATAACGAATTTATTATTATTATTTCTTTAAAATATAACTAAAATTGATTTAGTAGCCAATTCTGAACATATTATTATTATTTTCAGAATGTGCGTTTATTATGTAATATGTTGTATGGTAGGGGCAAAATAAAAGTAAAAAAGAAACATTTATTCGGACCACAAATTCATAAACCCACCAAACTGCTTAACAGTTTTTCGGCAGGATTATCGCTTGTTTGTAACAATTGATTCAAATGCAATCTAGCATAGTCGGCCTTACAATGTTGCCACTGTTGGGACTTGGGCCTCCTCTCTAGGAGAGGGAACGCGTGCCCAGGGCGGGTTGGTGGATGTCACATGTCTTCGAATTTTTGATTCTAGGACATGCCGGTTTTGGCTTTGTCCTAGAATCAAAAATTCGACCGTCACCGTTTTGAGAGCAGTGGTTATGAAAATAAATTACACAAAGAAGTGCGCCTGGCTGGGCTTGAACCCGCAACCTACAACTCGTAAGTCGGGGCCGTTACCACTCGGCCACCACTGCTCCCAATGCAAATGCAATCTAGGTATTTGTAAATATAAAAAAAATGCGTGTATTTTCACATCTTGCAACCACTGCTTTAAGGAAAACCGTCTTTAATTAATTAATAAAATACCTTTTCTATATTTTTCTGTTTATGTACCTGAAAAAAAAAACATAAACGTCATAATGGCGGGACCAACTCTTGTATCCGAATGATTCTACCACGTATATTTAGTACGTTTTGGTACTATTTTGTACCCTTCCTGAAATTTTTGTACCTCACACGGTGTAAACGGAATTTCATGATATTGTTGGCCCCGCCATTATAACGCGTTATAATGGCGGGACCATGCTTGTACGCCAAAACTATATCGAATTTCAGCAGAATGCTGTAATTCAACAATATCATGAAATTCCGTTTACACCGTGTGAGGTACAAAAAGGAGACAATTTTTTTTGTTTGGGGAATAGGCCCACCACAAATTGTGGCGTATAGCAATGAAATGCACGTTAGTTTATTCCTTATAATCTCTAGATTACATTGGTAATATTAGCAAAACTTTATGTAACTGGAGTACCGTGAAATACGACAGTTTAAACATGACTCTCATAATAACCTAAAATCTCACAAGAGCGATTGTCTAATGAGTGGATAGGTCTCCTTGGTATTTTAAGTTAAAATAGTGCACTGTTCAATAATATACCTACAGTATAAAACAAAGTCACGTCTGTACTACGTGACAGACTTTGATGTGATTTACACGATTTGATAGACTTATTCATGAAAATGCGTAGATGTACCTATTCATTTTGAAATAGCGCGGCTTTTGCCGGCCATTGACTGTAGATCTAAAATAATAAGGTGATGTGTTTTATGCTGGTTGTGTAAGGAGAAAAAAAAAACACGTTATAGGTACATCACAAGTATTTAATTACTGTTCATAATCATCATTTTCAAAGTCATCTCTTAAAAGCAGTATTTCATCTAAAAAAGATGCAGGTGGCTCAACTTCACCTTGATGTCGCGCCCAAGATAAAAACCACACTATACACATCACATATGCACAGCAGCCAACAGTGCGTCTTCCCACTAAACAATTACAACAGTATCCAGCAAGAGCAGTATTCACCATTCCTTTGAAATCGTGCTGCACAATTGATACAACGGCTTTGTGGATTATGCATGTATCTACAGATGCCATTTCATAAAATCTTTCGAATAAAAATACGAAAAGAACAGAAGAAACATGCAACTATCTAGTAATCGGAAACAATAATGTTGTCTGTAGCGGTGGGCGTTTCAACGACGAACAGTTTTCAAATACCGTTTTTTGTTCTGCAACATAACAACCGTTTTCCATCCTGCGACCAAACAGTCTTCGTTGCACAAACCAGTCTTCGAATTACTGTATGCGAATTGTTATCTTACTGTTAAGAAAATAAGGTCGAAAATCCATTGCTTCAACTATCACACTCGTCGCGTCGTCGTTTTTAAAACCAGTTATTGCAATGAGAAATGAATTTTATGTTTATAGTCATAAAGTTAATTTTTCATTGTAATAACTGGTTTTGAAACGACGACGCGACTAGTACAGAATTTATTACCGTCCTCAAACTAGTTGCGACAACGAACGTTTTCTGCAACTACTTCACTCAACGATAGTTTCCTCTTCAAACCAGTTGCGACGACGACCGTTTTCTGCAACCGTTTTTGTCGTCGCCAAAACGGTTACGTCTCGTCCGTCTAAAATTCGACAACGACCCACCACTAGTTGTCTGTCAGTGTCAAACTGATTGAAACTGGACCACAGAGCATCTGCAACGGGCTATTAATTACGTTTCGTTCCACGGTGATTTTTAAAGTACGTTACTTGATATTTATGTTAACCGTTAATAACAGCATTAAAAACAAGTTCGCTGTACTAATTAATTATTATCTCTTGAAACGCATTAAATTCGGTGTCACCGCTGCGCACTGTAGTAACCTAATTTTTTTTACGTTAAAATAAACTTGAAAACGCTCCTAAACAAGCATTTTTTGCCGTAACACTTTTTTACTATTATTTCATTATTCCGGTTAGATTTCTATATAATTTTTGGTCTGTTAATTATAATAAGATGATCGCTTTTTCCATGTGTAATATGATTAATAAACGTAACCGTTTAATAGTGGGCCCAAAAAAAATTGTCTCCTTTCAGGAAGGGTACAAAATAGTACTAAAACGTATTAAATATACGTGGTAGAATCATTCGGATACAAGAGTTGGTCCCGCCATTATGACGTTTATAAAAAAACATTGAACTTTTTTTCATTACTAAAAATGTAAAAGATCACGATAGACCTCGATTCAGTTTTGTGTCTAAGTATAGTTCTGTTTTTAAAGTTAAGAATGTTTTTTTTTTATAAAAAATGGCATATTTAACCTAGAGCATTAACCTTAGGTACTATTTTTATTATAGGAAATCGAGCTCAATAGAATATACACGGTAAAATGTAAGTAAGTAAAGTCTGGCTAATAAAAGCGTGTCCTAGAGTTTTCATAACGGCACTATTTGATGAGAAAATAGAATATACACGGTAAAATGTAAGTAAGTAAAGTCTGGCTAATAAAAGCGTGTCCTAGAGTTTTCATAACGGCACTATTTGATGAGAAAATACCACTTTTTATAATTTTTAAACGCGGAGCAGCTTAAAAAAACGATCCGACCGCCACGAGGGTTGGGGGGGAACTGGGTTAGGTTAGGTTAGGTTAAAGTTTAATATGGCAACATTGGGCAACATTATTAAGCTGTCAAAGGCACGTCAAAGTTTATAAGTGTTTAGGTTAGAATGACTTTATAATCTTGATCCTTATTGGCTGATGAGCAATAGCTAGTCTAATAATAATTATTATGTTATGAAAATGAGTTTATGAAAATTACTCTTGTAAAAAAATAAAATAAATTGTGGTGGGACCCAGCGCGCGCAGTTTTACGCACTAGTGAGGAAAATAATAAATTGCGTGCCTAAAAGCGGTAGAGATAAGAGTGGTCGAGCAAGTGAAAACCAACTTTGCCCAGACTTCATTCTACACCTATTAGCGTACGTAATTAGATTTGTACGACCCATCGGCCACCGAATTATTCATTTTATTTTTATATTTTCCGAAACTTTATAAATCCCTTAAGAGATCCATTATTCTAATGGAGTTAATTACTAATTCACACGCTGTGAGACTCACAACGTCTCGTAGATCACTCTTAAATTGGTTTAACATTATTTTTCATTCAATAAAGTTTCTTCGTGACGTCAAATCCTAATGGATGGAAGATTTTGAGCCCCGACTTGGCTGTGTATTTAATAAGGTGTTTATTATTTAGACTTTACATTAGGTAAAATAAGCTGGGTTAAGTCAGATCTCGGTCGAGGTGTGGATAGTCCGCAATAAATCTATTAAAGCTCTTTTTAACCGACTTCAAAAAAAAGGAGGAGGTTATTAATTCGGTTGTATTTTTTTCATCATTATTTTTTTTATTTTTTTTTTTGTTACCACAGAACTCAGTCGTTTATGGACCGATTTGCAAAATTTTTTTTTCCCTATAGGATATGCTTCCAGATTGGTCCCATTTTTTTCAAAATCCAGTTCTGATGATGGAATCCATGAGAAATCGAGGAAACTCCTCAAAAATTATAGGCAACCCTATGGTAATTTTGGTATTTTCATCAAGAACTTAAGCATTTACAGACAAAAAGTAACATTTGATGAAGTGGAACTGATGAAGAAGACCAGAAATGGTCAACGGAACTTCATACTCAAATAGATATCACAATGAAGATAGTTAAGCGACTATGACAATACAAATAAATGAATGATTCTGAATAGTTACGTTGAAAATGGTATCATCGAAGTGATCTGATGATGATGATGGAGCCGGAAGGTAGGCACTGGAACTCCGTAATTAATCAATGTAACCTAGCCGTGTTTGGACTTATTAGAATTGTCGTGAGATGCTCTTTGGCTATAAGGTACTATCGAACTGATCTGATGATGGAGCCGGAAGGTAGGCACAGGAACTCCGTAATTAATCAATGTATCCTAGCCGTGTTTGGGCTTATTAGAATTGTCGTGAGATGCTCTTTGGCTATAAGGTACTATCGAACTGATCTGATGATGGAGCCGGAAGGAGGAAGGTAGACACAGGAACTTTATAATAAAACAATGTAACCTAGCAGTATTTGGGTTAATTGGAATTGTCATGAGAAATAGGCACTCTGTTTATAAGTGTATCGCAACTAAAAAGTGTGAAATAAAAACTTTAACAAAAAAAAAAATAACCGACATCACTAAAAAAAACACTAAAAGGATTAAAATAACTTTAATTTCGAAAGTCGGTGTTATATAAGAAACAAACAATACTGAGAAACACCGACTTCCGAAATTAAAGTTATTTTGATCCTTCTAGTGTTTTTTTTTTTTAGTGTAGTCGGTTATTTATTTTTTTATTTTTTTTGTAAAAAGTTTTTTATGTTTTAAAGTGTTTTTAATGACAAAATAAATGAGTTATCAACTCAAGCAAATATTAACAAAAAAAGCGTATTATACACTACATGAATATTTGAATGACAGTAATATTAATTGACATTTTACTCAAATCTATTGGTACCTACACAATACCGTTGCCGACGTCTGTTAGTCGATAACGTCACCGGCCCACGCTGAAAACCAGCGCTGTGGACTCGTCGCATTTTTGCGTGTGGATACGGCATTATGCTGAGCGTACGACCGTTTTGCTCGGACGTGGCGCATATACTATATGTTATTTTTTTAATTAATTATGTTTTTGTTTTGCAAAATGTTTGCAATAATATGTTAGTTATAAGTTTGCGCCTTTTCCGGCAAATAAAATGTTTTTTAGCTTAAGTACTTGTAAGCGCTGTTCGATTTAGATTATTCCTGTAATTATCTCGTCCGAAGATGATGAAGAATTTTACTAATGTAATATAATATTTCCTGGTTACTGGAGGACGTCACATATAGTTTAAATCCAGAAATAACGAAAAATACTGGCAACGTATCCATTTTCCGCTCGCCGTTCCATAATCTGTAAACTTCATTCGTTTCTTATGTTAGGTTATAATTATAACTATTCAACTACTCCTAGACAAACATTTTCTTTTAAATGTATTTTCATAACAATATTGCTTATACTTCATCTGTTTAGGTAATTAACTAATGGTAAACAATCTTGACATATCTTTTATCTAAAAGTTGTCTATAATTTGTTATTTACCTATACCGATGTTTGGTAACTAACTAAATTTAAATAATCTTTGTATGTCTTTTATACGATTTTATTTAATAAAAAGACATATTAAGATTGTTTACGTTTAGTTAACTACCTTAACCGATGGAGTATAGATAAATTATTTTATTTTTTGTGCTTGAAAACTCCATTCATACTAACCATAATTATATTATAAAAGCGAAAGTTTGTGAGTGTGTGTGTGTATGTTTGTTACTTCTTCACGCTCAAACGGCTACACGGATTTTGATGAAACTTTGTACACGAGTAGACCATGTCTTGAAATAGCAGCCTTGTATTTTCTTGGGATAATTTTTTACTATCACTCAGGCAAAGTCGCTAGCAGAAATTAGTACTAAACAAACATGATAATAATCTCAATTCAATTTAAAACCAATACCAATAAAGACCCAAATTAAATTTTTTTGATAGCCCACAGTCTCATAAAATCGCCCTCAGCCAATTTCCAAGTAAAAACTTCCCTTCAAGCGCCATTCCCAAAAGCTGGCGTATAATCATAATATTGATGAAACTGTGCCGATCGTTATTGCGTCTTTGTGTGTTTGTCTGTCCCAGATATTAATAATAACATCGTCAACACATTCGACGTTCATCACATGCCGTAACATTGGAAGAGGAACGCGCACGTAGGATTGATGTGACGTTTTCATGTTACGTGACGGGACCGATACGGAAACGATCGTTTTGGAAGTTCATAGTTTTATGTAAGCTATGGGCTCGAGCATGGTCATGTTCTCTCTAGGCAGCGCTTACGCTTACGGTAAATCTTATTTTGCTTAGGCCCGGCGCCCATTATCGGCATCAGCAAGGAAAAGGACCCTTCGATATCTCTAGATGCATGCCAAGGCATAGTTTCCGACAGTGTGCGCTTGCATGTAGAGATGCCGAAGGATCCCTTTCCTTGCCGATGCCGATAATGGGCGCCGGGCCTTAGAATTCATACACAAGAGATGTTATCAACACTTATAGCGACACTTGCTTCAGTCGACTGCCAATTGTTCAAGAGTGCACATGCGTGTAGGAATGAGTTTGTGACAAAATTTGATTTCAACGTCATTGATTGACGAAGTAAAAGCAATAACAATGTTTCTGTTTCGAAATCCATTCTGCAACTGAATCCTATACTATGTAAGCTGACTACGGGATTTTTTTCGGTGAGAAAATCATCCAATCACATCCCCCGCTCTTGGGCGGGGCGGGAGATAGTGTCAGTTCCTTCTTTGCCTTCGTTCCAGGGCCCCGGGGTTCTCTTTCACATCACCCATGGCCCTAGTAGGCTTCGACCCTGCTGGGCACCTACGGTTTTGCTGACACCTCCTTGAGGCGCGCGTGGAACACCACGTGCCGTCGACAACTTGGGTTCGGTCCGGACGGTTACCGGACGGTCGGACGGCGAGCTACCCATTGCTCGCCGTCCGCAAGACATTTTTCTTTAAAACTACCTTCAAAAGTAGGTTTAGAGGGTAATTAAATTTTTATGAAAACATGCTCGCAAACAAAGTCACTAGCAAAATACTAGTACTTATAAATCTCGGTCTTCAAACAATCGTCTAGTATAAAGATATCTCTTGTACGCAATAGATGTTATAATTATATCGTTATTTACTTCCAGCTCAGGAAATGAACCTCTGTGCCGTATCACACTTAGTGCGAGAACTTTCATTTCAGACCTATTTATCGAGATATATTTTGTTTATCTATAAATAAATAAGGCTGTCATTTTCTAAATTAGGTTCTGGTATGTTTTTACGATAAATAAATAGAAAAAAAATATACCTCGAGTCTCTTTGCTAGACTCTGAAATTGCTTTTCTGTCAGTACTTAAACAGAGTACCAATCAGTGAATGCTCTGTGAAATAATTTTTATTATTACTATTAAAATAAAACATAAGAATACTACAATCAAAATCTATTACCCGCGTAGAATAGAATATTGATTTATTTGCTCAGAATGCAGGTATTTATGACTGGCCTGTTGGTCTAGTGGTTAGTGGCCCTGACTGCTATGCCGGAGGTCGTGGGTTCGATTCCCACCCAGGACAAATGTTTGTGTGATGAGCATGATCATTTGTTTTGTGTCTGGGTGTAATTTATCTATAATATGTATGTATTTAGAAATATATAAGTATGTTTATCAGTTGTCTAGTACTCATAACACAAGCTCTGCTTAGCTTGGGACTAGACAGCGTTGTGTGATAGTTGTGGAATATTATTATTATTATTTATTTACAATATGGTGATAAAATAATATTAAAGTATCCTTTTTGTGTGAAGATTGGTCCCAATCAATATTTATACCCTCGAATAAGAAAGGCTCCAGCAAGAAGTGCATAACTACAGGCTCATCTCTCTTATATCGCACGCAAGCAAAGTGTTACTGTACATTCTTAACACTAGACTGCAGGCTTACCTTACTCGCCAAATTGCGCCTGAACAAGCCGGATTTGTAAAAGTGAGAAGAACGCGCGAACAGATACAATTTTTGGTCTTAATTTTTTCCGTCTAGCCCCCTTTCGCAACGAGCGATAAAGAACTTCGTTCCAATAATAACAAATAATTGTATGGTCTACCTATAGTTGTTATGAGTCAGGGTGTTTAGTGTGTGTAAGTTTATATGTTCAAATCAAATCAAATCAAATCAAATCACATTGGTCAGTCAAAAAAGTGAAATTTTTTGTAAACGTTACGATAGTAAGTAGTACAGGAGTAATTTCTAGTGTGAGGCAACGTAAAACAAAAAGAAAGGGATGGGATCTAAATAAATAAAATTTGCATAATGTTTTATTATACGAGTCAGCTTGTCAAGGTAAGGTAACTAATAAAATTCCAATATATTTTATTAATTTATTTATTTCCTGCCTTCTCTAATGATAAGATATAACAGATACAATATATTCCCAAGGCGAAACAGTTTGGTCTAATAACTAATTATTTTAGCACATCTACATCTATTTACTCTATTACATACAATAAATACAACTCAATATGTATATTTTTATCTTATAAATATTTAATAAAATATTACACAAGATTTCCCTTAAGACTAGTCAGGAAGTTATTAATGTTATTATTATTTTTTGAACAATTATTAATGTTAAAATTATAATAATTACAAGGTTTCTGAAGGATAACAAAGCATTTTTTTATTTAGATTTTTTTTTTCATTTTTCTTCGACAGGATATCACAGCTATTAAAATTAAATTATATACAATACGTCTTATGTTATGGTTTCATTAAAACAATAGTTCGTTATAGGGCACATAAAATGTTAAAACATCTAAATTTTGGTGTAAAGCTAATATAAAACTAGTGGCAAACTGTTGTTGGATATTTACAATTAAACAAAATAAAAACAAAAACCAGGAATGTTTAATGTTAAAACTATAATAATTAAGTTTATTTAAAATGCACGCTTTTCATCATTTCCCTACAACGTTATTTTTCACTAACCCTTTGTATGCTTTAACAGAAAAACCATGTCACAAAATACCACAGCATTAGTGTGCAACGTAAACTAAACTTTACACCAGTAGAGGGCACCACTATTGCTTGTGCTTTTAATGTGTTGACCTGTGCCTATATCGATATGATCTTGAAATAGTGATACTTATAAACATAATAGAAGAGAATACAATGACATAACAAAAATAATTGGTATAAAAAAAACTTGAATACACGAAACATAGATGGTAACAAAATAGTAAATAATCTTAATAAGTAGTAAGACTAAGTAATATTAATATAAAAAAAAAAACATAGAAGATGGAGTACTGCTGTTCGTAATTTATACATCAAAATCATATCGATACACCGTTCGCTAAAATCATGTCACTATGAACCTCGCACAACACTAGATCGACACTCCAAAACATATCAGTACCGTATTCATAGTCCGTCTCATCAATTTCTGGTGAGCATAGGGTTGATCATAATGTTCGCGAGCGCGTTGCGTCGCTTGCGCCAGGCCCCGGCACCCTGTGCGTGGTATTGCAGCTGTCGGTACCATGTGCGCGTGCGTGAGTTTTCTTCCGCCTGTAATATTAACACATGATGTTATAAAGTAGAAGATTCTGAACTATTTGTGCTCCATTGATGTATTGGTGTAATTGCTGTAAGGCGTTCCGATGTGAGGATAAACAAATAAATTAATAAATGATATTATAGCATAAGTGGAAGAAATACTTTCAAAAGAAAGGTGTTGAGGATAAACCTTTCAGTCTGTCTGTAATCTGGCTTTCTAAATTCACGATTTACGCATCTGGAATATTCATCGCAGACAAGGAGCGGCTTAGCCCGTGCCGACAAAAAAAAAACTTCTCTATGGTACAATCTGTGTCTATGCCAGTATATTTGCCCAGTGATTTAGCTGTGAAAATACAACAGATTTAGACTGACGAGTCACATTTGTAATATTAGTATAATATGGATCAAAATCCGGTGATTAACCGTTATTGGCCAATGTATTTTTCGACTCCCGGAAAACCACAAACCCAGTGCTCAGTGCAAAATTCCTTAAATTGGGAAAAATAATAAAACAAAATATTTTTTTATGACACCTATCAAACAAAAAAAAATTGATAAATCTCACCTTAAAAATATAAGAATCTTTAGTAGTAATTTCATGTACTTCGAAGAAATGTTCGGGCTCATGGTCTGCGGCGACCACGCAGCGATCCAAGAATAGAGGCTCCCTCTGCAGAGTGTATCTTCCTGCTTTCTCCCTCACTAGCAGTAGTGCTGCCTCCCTTACTCCACTGCGTGCGAATAGAGCCTCTCCCTCTTTTTCTCTTGCCTCTCTGTCTCTCGCTTCGCGCGTCTCTCGGATCTCGTTCGTTTTGTGGGTGATCGTTGGCTAAGGAACAAAGCGAAATTAAGTTATTCTAGTATTAAAAATAATAATTGTGTACGTTTATGTCTATAATTATTTCAGATTTTTTAATGTAGTTTTAATATTCAGTGTCGTTTTAAACAATTTCAGGAGGTTCAATGACCCAATATTACACAGGTCGAAATTAGTCGAAAAAAACATCGGAAGCCAAGGCTAATAGGCTGTGATTCGTTAAATAGGTTAAATCCAACTTGGTTCACATATTAAATCGATCACGTTCTGTTCCCAAGATATTGATATTTAAATACCGGCCATTGATACATTTGTATCTATATACATCTTTTGAAAAAAAAGGAGCTATATACGGGTATTCATCTAGTTATAAGTATACGTTTGCAATATTATTTAAATATTGACGTTTATTTCAGTCTGTTTGTCTTAATGCAGAAAAAAGGCCT
Organism: Mythimna impura; assembly: GCA_905147345.3. Taxonomy (NCBI): domain Eukaryota; kingdom Metazoa; phylum Arthropoda; class Insecta; order Lepidoptera; family Noctuidae; genus Mythimna; species Mythimna impura. The sequence goes on along the minus strand of LR990357.1, from coordinate 9,619,302 downwards.
CTTTTTCTTCCTTTCAAATATTTAGATGTTGCTTCAATATGGATTAGTCCGGCCTGCAGGCTTTAAGTTCATCCCGTTATTTTTGCCTGGATCTGCCGTATACTTATTTGAATTTAACCTTTCGAATACCGTTATTAGAGACACAATAGAAAGACAATGAGAGAGCGAACCCGGCATTCGGTTAGGTTAGAACAGTGACTTGGGGTTTAATGAATTAAGAATCAAATATAAATTTTTAGATTCTTCTATTTGACGGCCAAAAATATGGCCTCTCTTTAGTTTGGCCTCACTGGAATTATGGTAACATATTTTGATTCACCATGTTCAAATATATTAGGTCCACAGTATTCGGAAGTCGGACCCGTGTTATAACCCAATCTCACAGTGAAAGCAATAAAACGACAAATTGAAGCAACTTATGTGTACAATCGGAAGTTTTACTAAACCCACATAAACCTACACGTGGTTTCACATCCCACACAGAAAATAAAAATCAGCAAAACTCACCTTTCCGTTAGTTACCAAAAGAGCGTTGATTGCCGTCAACTTGATGGTGCGTCCTTTCCGCCAGTTGTTGTCGTTGGGCTGGGTGAACAGCAGCTTACCCTCCATTGCGAACCTTATAAACAAGAGTAGAGAGTCCAAAATTGATTAAGAGTCAACTTAAGTGTTCTTAGGATTTTGTCGTCATTTTATTTGTAGGAAGTACGTCAATTTGGTGGAATAAGGTCGATTGGGCTTCGCGTCACTTCAGACTGACTTGGCCTGTATTTTGGGTACGTAAAAATCTGAGGTATAGAATATATAGCCTGCCTCACTGAGACACGACCATTTTATTTTTAACCTGAGTGCGTAGGTGGTAACCCTTTTGGCATTTTGTAAATGAAATTTACGCCTTGTCAGGTATCATGTCCGTATTTTTCCGTTTCGAAACAGTCTTAAGGCCCTAAGTCCCGTGCACTGCCATAAACCAGTAAGCCTACTCATCCGTAATGGCTAGGTGAATATGTTTGAAAAAAATATATGTTTATAATAGATTTATGTACAACATTATCAACATATGATTTTTCGTATGACTAATACTTTTGCCAAAAAACAAAAATTAACAACATGATATTTTTCGCTTGTTTTCCATACTCCTTTCAAACGACTTTGATTTTTAGAAATATGTTTACATAAAAATTTGCTGGTTAAGTGTTCTTCAGAATGTACATAGCATTATGTAAATCAATCAATATTTCGCAAAGAAAATGGTTAAGTCAGCGGTGCTCTATGCGGGCGCAGGCGGCGGTACGAACATGTGTGAATTTAACTCCGGCCAGATATTCAAAGTATTCCAAATTCCAGATATCAATACGCCTTAATACGACACTTAATCATCTTGTTTTGTTTTAAAAGTTATAGTTGTAGGTACCATTGGGTAAATTAAGAGCTATTACTTGTGTTGGTTATGCCTTTAATAAAAGCAGCATATAAATATATACCATAGGTTTTTTTTTTGGGTGGGAAAATCATCTTATGACAAATCGCGCTCTTGGGCGGTGCAAGAAATAGTGTCAGACTTTTATTGACTAAAAACCCACACCTGTTCCTTCTTTGCCTTCGTCCCAGGGCCCCGGGTTTCACTTTCACACTACCCGTGGCCCTTTCACACTATCCATGGCCCTATATACCATAGGTGACTGTTTGAATAAGAAGATGACCTGCAATTTTCATATGATTTAAAAACTTACTAACCAACCTAAATAGTATGTTTTTTGGGTGGGAAATCAACAAATGAAGGAGTCGTTCTTATCATTCATCATCACCCTCTAGAACTAGAGACTCAACAACTTCCTACCCTTGTCTCATGTAGGTACTTGGGGTGGGCGCAACACGTTATTTTTAACCGACTTCCAAAAAAGGAGAGGTTATCAATTCGGTTGTATTTTTTTTTTTTTATGTTTGTTACCTCAGAACACAATTTGGCTATAAGGTACTATCCAACTGATCTGATGATGGAGCCGGAAGGTGGAAGGTGAACACGGGAACTTCATAATAAAACAATGTATCCTAGCAGTGTTTGGGTTAATGGGAATAGTCATGAGAAATAGGTACTCTGGTTATAAGTGTATCGCAACTAAAAAGTGTCAAATAAAATAACTTTAATTTTGGAAGTCGGTGTTAAATAAGAAGAAACAAATAATACCGAGAAACAACGACTTTCGAAATAAAAGTTATTTTGGTCGTTTTAGTGTTTTTTTTTTTTTTAGTGAAGTCGGTTATATACTTTTTTTTTTGTAAAAAGTTTTTTCTTCCATTCTGTCCTGTCACCCGTCACACTTTCTTATCACTCTTTACACAATGCATCCATATTTTTTGGCCTCCCTTTCCCTCTCCATCCATCCACAATAACTCTTTTAGTGACACGTGTTTTATCCTTCCCCTTCACATGACCATAGGTAGCAAAACAATCGTTTCGCTTTCAACTTTTTGGTCAGTTGTGCCGCTTTCAAACGTAGGTGAAACGAGAGATTACTGACTAAAATTTATCTGTGGTCCTTTTTTTAGGTGGGAAAATCATCTAATGACAAATCCCGCCCTTGGGTGGAGCGTGAGATAGTGTCAGACTTTTAATGACTAAAAACCCACTTCTGTTCCTTATTTGCCTTCGTCCCAGGGCGGGTTTCACTTTCTTTGCGGTCCAGGACCACGGTAACAATTTCGAACAATCCCGCAGCCCTGGCGTATAAATAGCACCTGTGATCACAAATCTAAGTTTAGCGATTTTGCGATCACCATACAATAACTATTCACGAAACGCTTTACAAAACTTTCGCACCAAAATCCAAACTTTCAAGGCTCATTATTAGCTTTAAATTTCCTTCACACATCAAAACACACAACACATCTGAAATTATTTCATCTCCAGCTTAATTCTAGCTGTTACCAACATCGCAATGTATTATGGCATGTGACGTCACAACAACGTTTCATGTTCCACGGTCGTGATAAATTCTGCACCAGCTAAAACATTAATTTCACTCCAGTGTATTACTTGCTAAATGAGATATATCTCCGACGTTCGTCTCGTTTTAATTAGCTTTATTTGATGTTGTGGGTTTGGAGATTATTAAACTTGGATTTGTTATAGTGTGAGTGGTCTTTCTGGATGTGATTGTGTTTGATTTCTATTGAAACACTCCACCATGAACATTTTCTGCAGGTTCTAGATGCTGGAGTCTATCAATACAATCTGATTTTTTTTTTTCGGGTAAGAAAATCATCCAATGACATCCCCCGCTCTTTGGCTCATCTCCTTGAACCGCGCGTGGAACACTACGCGCCGTCGACGACTTGGGCTCGGTCCGGACGGTTACCGGACGATCGGACAGCGAGCTACCCATTGTTCGCCGTCCGCAAGCCCGCGCCTACGGTATAGAATTTGGGTTGCTTGATTGTTCGAAAAAGTTACCGCGTTTAATAAAAACCTGATACTCTTGAGAGACGTTATTTGTTTCCCCCCGCAAAAAAAAAAAGAACAAGGGTATAGAATCTGGAGTCTAGTTTTCTTGGAAGGGTACCTAACAAGTAACAATATATTATAATATCCCAAGTGACCATTCTCAAGAATGGTCTTTATTCTGATCATTCATAAATTATTCTGTATAATACATAGCTAATTATAATATTGTCTATATTTACTCTTTAGTATCACGACTATGATTTTAAAATTTTGACATAATGTTCACGTTTATATTGCACTAACTTTGACGTTTTATAAGTTTTCATGTAGGCCTACGAACACATATGAGGCCTTTGAGTACCTATGTAAGCATGCAGGCCTTCTACTTGCGTATCTTTTTCCATCTCTGTAAAATCCATCCAAAGATCACCCATTGTTACATCGGATTGATTTTAAGCTCCTATCTGTATTTTTACAGTGTACATTATAGAGTATATTTATGTCTATTTTTAAATTTAATTGCAAAAATTTAAAAATAAAAACTGTACAATGCGTTCAAATAAGAATAGGGTCGATTACCATGTTGTGACGTCACGTCATACTGTCAAATCGCAAGAAATTGAACTCGGAGAGGAGCAAAATCGAAGAACTGGATTCTGATTAAACTTTTTTCATTCACAGTTCGTAACTAAATTAAATTTTAAAAATTTCTTGTGTTGCTCACCATAATAATTCTACGATTTGACAGTATGACGTGACGTCACAACATGGCAATCGATCCTATTCTTATTTGGAACGCTTTGTACATGATTTCAGTAAATATTTCCCACAATTTTACTAGCATCTTGATTAAATCCATAAAATAAACTATTCAGTTTACCCTAGACGTAAGTTACAATGCAGAACCCATTAAACTACGTTCAGTAGTTTCCAAGTTGTGCGCTACAAAATTGCAAAAACGGTTGCCTTACCCAAAGTGATTTCTAATAGCACCTGAAATTGTTTTTCCATAAACCTCTTCAATGGATATACGTGACTTTTTTGTATATTGATAGGTAAATGTATAGAAAATGATACAATGTATTATATTTCTAAGAATAAACCAAGTATAAAAAAGCTTCCGTTTGAAATTATTTAAATTATTTACTTTACTTGTTTTGTCAGGAACTTTTTCCGTGTGAAAAACGAAAATCATAAAAAAAAACTGCAAAGATAAAGCTTATCCTATTTCCTAATCATGTGCCAAGTTTGTTCCAAATCCGTTTAGCCGTTTAGACATGAAGAGGTAACAAATAGACGGGCAGAGTTACCTTCGCATTTATAATATAAAAATACTAGTTTTGTCAAGCTGCCTACGTAGAATTAGTACTTACTTTTTATAAATTACAGCCCGTGTGCTAATTCATTATAATAGTATAAGCTACTCTGGTACCAATTTTCATTTAAATCCGTACATACAAACGAATTTATGTATGAGTATATTATTATTAGGGGAAGTTTAAAAGTGGCGCCAGGGACTGAAAAGTTGAAAGGGAATCGTTTGTCTTGGTATGGTCATGTAAAGAGGAGGGAAGCGCATGTTACTAAAAGAGTAATGATTTTACATGTGGATGGATGAAGAGGGAGAGGGAGACCAAAGAAAAGATGGATGGATTGTGTGAACTGTGATAGGAAAGAAAAAGAAGTTAGTGATAGTATGACGAGTGACAGGGCAGAATGAAAAAAAAAAACGTATTGCGCCGACCCCAAATAACACGGGACAAGGGCAGGAAGATGATGATGATCCGTACATTTTTGCCTTTATAGTTTTAGTGTGATAGAAATATAAATTCCCACCTTAAATACGTTCAATACTTACGTCTGTACACATTTTAAAGTTAACTATGGGTACTACCACCCTTTAAAATCAATTGACCAACAATCAAATTTAACTGAAACGACAACAAAACCGAAACCCCATTCGAATTTAGCGAATTCCAGCACATCCCCTTAGAAACATTTTAGATCACATAAAACACTGGAGTTGCGTGGTGTTATAAAACCCTTCCAATAACGCTCTTTCAAACTACGAGGTCGTTTAGACCTCATAAAACCGTAGCTTTAATTTTTGATACTTGCTTTCGAACTGCGAAAGATTCCGCTAATGTCGTCGTCGAAAGGGCCTGTTTATCAATTAACACAGAAATTACTTAAAAGCCGTTTTGTCTACGTATAATTACCATGTATTTGTGAAAGTCTTAAGTCGTAAAAAGCCCTGTTGAAAAGCACTTGCTGTTAGTGCCACTAAAGCTACGATTATCAACTTTATGGTGCAAGTAATAAGAGATAAGAGGCGATGATAAAAGTATGAAAGAAATTGTTGGATTTTTATTTTTAATAATGAGTTATGAGAAAACTTTTTCAAGTTTTATGAAACTGTTTTAAAGGAAAGAGTTTTCTGTGGGTATAGATGGTTTTTTTCCCTAATAGTTGAGTTATATAAAAACCATTTTGATCATGATTTTTTTTTAATTTTTTTTTTTTGGAGCTTTGTCAATAATGACTATGTCGCTCCATCATAGCCAAATTTTGGACTTTATAAAATTTATATTAAAATATGATTGTAGTATATTTTGTAAAGTATTCTTGCCTCGTCTGACGTTGGCTTAGCTAATATACTATTACAAATACCAATTTCAATCATATGAGTGCTAACATCCAATTAATTGTAGAGTTGTAATTTGTTTATAAAGTTTTTAACCACGTATCTTACATAATTATATTATTAACTATTAGCCATCAAATCTACTGACCTCTCCCTATTCCCTCTTCTAGAAAGAAGGTCTGAGTCCCAGCAGTGGGAACATTATAAGGTTGATCGATCATGCTATGCTATGTTATGCATCAAATCTAGAGTATCTTTCATGAACTTCCTAAGAGTGACAATCCGGCTGAAGTCTTACGCAAGCCTATATCGAAACTTTCCTCAGTCTCCAGATAGATTCACTCAACAAAAAGACGCATCTAAAATTTAATCAAAGTTTACAACTTAAACCGTCAAACAGACCTGCGTCCCACAATGGATCTAGTAATAGGATCATTTGTACCATCCACCAATAGAACTAAATGTGCCAAAGCTACATTTTGCCGAAACATCTCCAATTATTATACAAGAAGCTAAGGCTAATGTTTATTTTTATGGAGAAGATTTCCCTGAACATCTTTGACATTCACTAAAACATTTCTAGACGCTTTCATCGTTACGTAAGTGGCTGTTCAAGAAAACGTCGGACAATTTAAATCTCATAAAATATGGACGCGTAATCTCACCATCGTAACGACATCGTGTGATAGACGAAATTTTGGTAAGTGGTAATTTTCTAAATGTCTCAATTGTATGTCAAGCAGATTTTATGAACAAACTGCTTGGGGTAGCTCTGATAAGTCCTTGTTGTGAGGAACTTAATTTATGTTAACTGAATCATTTTCTTGTCTTTATTCCAATATATTTAAGCTAGGTGCAACATGCCTTCTTCGTTAATTCCGTTTCGCCTACACTTATGGCTTTTCGCATTCATACTTAATATTATCCTCCCGGTATTTCCTCATTCCCTCCATCATTTATTAATCTAAACAAAAATATCTTCGTCTCACAGACTCTTTACATTAGTCACCCACCTGGCATCATCATGATTCCAGTCCAGAACATCAACGGCCATCTTCCTCAGCTTTATATCAGCCACATGAAGATCGTGTGCAGTTCTCCGTGCAGCTGCGAGTCGTCTCCACAGCGGCACGTCTCTTGCTGCAGCGGCAGCGGCTGCAGCTGCCGCGTTGATTTCTTCAAGCCTGCATTCTACGCAACGTTGGGCAGACTTTACGTCTTCTCGCTCAGTTGCGCACGCGGCTGTGGCGCGATACAGACGGGAGAGAAGGAGGGGATATTTTGTCACGCGTTGTACTGGCACCTGAAACGTACGTAATCATTATTAGTTTTTATCCTACTAATATTATACTGTACTAGCTGTGGCCCGCGACTTCGTCTGCGTTAAGTTTGTAAAAACGTACAATCGTTCTGAGCTTGCAATTCATTCTGAAAGCAACGCAATTATTTATTGTACTTTAACATAAAACGGTTAAAAGTAAAAACGCAAATTACCTTCAGGAAACATGTTATGTACTCGTCCAGATCCAAATGTATGAATGTCAATGAATAGAAAGAGTATGTAAGGGTCGTAGCAGTTGGCATTTCTGCCTACCCCAAAAGAAAAGAAATTAGTTTATGTATGTTTCTGGTTTATGTTCTGGTGAAACAACATTGTATGATTTTAACCCCTCGCCACAGTGAGCACGTCACAATCGCAGCGGTAATGCCTGTCTTTGAAGAGTGTCTACAGAGGCGTCACGGCATCCTCTCTTTGTGCAGGACTCACACTCACAATTTTTTGGTTCGTATCCCTTGAATAATCATGGTCAATCTTGTTACAATCATGGAAAAAAAAGCAGTAGGATTGTTAAAAATGCCTCCGTCTAACACCAGTTTAACCATAACTATTTTCCTCCAATTTTGAACAATAGAACTGTCTGCAAACGTGGGCGATGGTCATTCTTCCGCCATTCAGAAAATTACGTAAAATACACAATGCCATCTATCAAATATAAAGTTCAACTGTCATTGTCATCATTATTTCTACTTTGAGCCTTTAGATGGCGTTGCGAGTATCTGAATTGCGTGTGGTGCCATATTTGACTAATTCGATTTTATTATGTGTTTTGATTAGTTTTTACAATATATTTAGAAGATATAGAATAGAAAAGATCAATTTTATTTTGAAAAAATGGTAAAAGTTATTTTATTACAAAAAAGAAGATAAAATAATGACAAAAATTTTAACTGTAGCTGGGAATCGAACTCGCGGCAAATGTCGTTCAACACGGACGTTTTGGATTATTGCTCACCCCCCAAAGCAAATAGCGTGATAATTTATAGCCTAACAGATGCACTGACCTATAAGGATTATGTATGCAAAATTTGAACAGGATCGGTTCAGTAGTTTTTGCGCCAATTAATACCATCGCAAAATAATTTTACTGTTTTATTATATGTATAGATACTCTTATTCTCTACTAATATTATAAATTAATGTGAAAGTCTGTGCGTTTCGATAATAATTTATCAATCAATCATACCATAACGTCTACACAGATTTTGAAGTTTTTCACTAGGAATTACCATAACCGGTATCAAGAAATATATGTTATTATATACGACATATATTTTATAGATACTTTTTTTCCAAGAAAAAGCGGCAAAGCCGAAGAACTTTTTCGTAAAACGAAAATCCTTTTTTAGGACTTCGATCAAGAAGAAAGAAAGAACAACAAATTACCATGAGAAATGAGTTTAGATTCATCCTCCTCAAAACGGTGTTTTCCATCTGCGAGACGCGCAAGAATATCCTCAGGAGTTCCTTCTCCTTCTCGAGACCAGCCAGCAGAAGGGCAGCACCAGCTTGCTTCACGCAGTACGACTGAAACGCTGTCAGCATACCTGAACACTCCAGCAAGATTTTCCCAACGTTTACAGTCAAGAGATCCTGAAAAAAAAAAAATTTAATATCAAGCCTTAACTTCTAAAAAACCAAAATGAAATACATAAAAAAAGCTAAACAAATACTGTGCTTCTTTCGTTATAACCAAATGCATTCAAAATCATTTGTTAAATAAAAAAATAAAAAATATGATATTGTAATATTACCTCATCTCCTTGGTCCACCGCAATTTCAAGTCCATCTCTTAACTTTTCAGATAGAACCTGGTTATTCTCAATAAGCTCTTCAACATTCAAGAAAATGGCGCTAAGTTGTTCCTGGTTTAGTAAACCAGCTACTAACATCGGTTTGTAAAACTCTTCAAGAATGATTTGCAAATCTCTGCCATATTTTTCTTCTGTTTCTACTATTTCTGTGATTATCTCCTTCCTCTCTGCTCGTTTCTTGGCACACTTTCTGCATACTAATGGAGCATATTTTGAACCTAAAATGTTTTGTATAATAGAAACAATAATCCTCTTTGTAAAAAATTTGGAATAAAATAGATGCAACAGAGTTTGACTTACCTTGCTCCGTTATTTGAGTTTCCACAGCAGTATCGCAATCTTCACAGAGATGTATAGGGGTGTCCTTATCGTGTATTATATTACAAGGAGATGTTTTACCTTGAAGTCTACTTCTTGAAGACTTACTCGTCTCTGAACCAACACCAGAGTCATTCCGTTCAATTTCTGCTGATGTCTTTTTACAAATAACGGCTTTCTCCAAAGTCTCATGATTAATAATGAGCGAGTTATCTTCACTTGAATCAGATGCGTTTGATAACTGACTCGTGTTACTACTATGATGTGTATTAATTTCACTGTTATTAGTTTTGTCTTTTGATTCTTCTATCATATTTGATGAATTGTTATGAGGAGCGTAACTAGTTATGTAAGTTTCTTCATCATCGATACCTCTTTCTTTAGCATCTACCAAATATGACAAAATGTCGTACTTCGACGCGCCTTCAAATATTGAACGTGATCCACTACGTTTCTCATCATCTAAAATCATGAGAGAATTTGGAGGTGGGTTAACAGGTAATGGCGGTGGCATGTCTCCAATCTCTTCGTAAATAGGATCACTGTTCAAACGAATCGATTCGTAATGATGATCATCGTCGGTATTATTTGAAATTTCAATATCACACAACGCGGCATCAACCAACATTTGATAAAATTTCGATCTCGTTGAATTCGTATCGTCTTCGGTGGACAACTCACTCGCCGAAGCATTATAGCAGTCCGACATTGGCTCGAGATCAGAAAAAACTCCCATAGCACCGCTCTCATACTCCATACTTTCATAGGGAGCAGAGCAGCTATTATCTTCATTCTCTGCGCAGACGGATGAGTCGATAATATTTTGTTTATTCGACGCGTCGTCTTTGGCACTATTTTCATTCTTTGGTTTCACTTCCTTTTCCTTTTCTCCTTCCTTCACACTCTCTTCTTTTAAATTTTTCAATGAACTTTCTATAAGCTTTTCAATAGTCATTTCACTGCTGTCTGTCCCTTCTGAGTTCTTAGTTTCTTGGAGTTTTATCAAAGAGTTCTCTATTAACTTTTTAACTAAATCTGAATCCAAACCTTCGGCAAGATGAGCAAAGAAAGGATCATCGAAAAGTTTTGTTACCATATTGCCATTATTTGGTTGTATATCAGGAGATTGCTGGCATTCAGAATAGTTGTCTTTTTTGCCACAGACGTGTGGAATTAAATTTCTCCTAACAGCTTCGACAGGGTCGTTTAGTATTGAAGACAGATCATTTGAAGAGTTCTGATCTCGAGAGCTATAGTTATCATCTTTGTTTTTATCTGCATAATATTCTTCATAAGTATTGGCTTCCAAATTCTTTTCAGCTTGTTGAGAAAGCACTGCACCTATGTATATTTGACTTTTTGATTTCTTTACTTTTTTTTGTGGAGTCCCCACACTTATTGTAACAGTTGTTCCTGTCTGGTAAGTATTGCATGTGTTTCCGTAATCGTCATTTACAACGACTGAAGATAGGTAAATAGGTGTGTCACTGCTTACATTCATAGTTGAGTAGCACTCGTTACCATTAATTTGTATGGAAGTTTTTCTTGGTTCGTTTTCTGAAGATCTTAAAATACCAGAAGCAGTTTTAGGCTCATCAGTGTCAGAATCAAATTGTTTGACACGTAAGATCGTCTTTTGTTCATAATCATTAGCATCGGACCATTCGTCACTAGTGGAGCTAGAAGAATTATTGCGAACAAACCGAGTTTTAACATAATTATGCTTCTTAGATTTTGTACGTTCCTTTGATTTTAGCCGCGGTGGTGGTTCAGGTGATTCTGATATTCCGCGGCGTAAATTGGTCAAAATCGTCCGAGTAATATCACTACTGTCACTAAGGTTTCCTGATTCAATATTGTCATTGTATTGAATTGTTGTCGTTGGAAGAGTAACTTCTGGACTTGCCTGTGCCTGGCTAATCACATGCTGATTTGGACTGCATATTTCATTTTCTACAACAGACGTTAAAAATACTTGGCTTGTGTGCCCATGTTTACTTTTCGGTCGCAAAGCCATCGTATCTAAGAACTTCGGTGGCGTTATTGATATAGTTGGTGGAATACGCTCTGATTCTGACCGACGTAGCACCGGTATTCTTGGAATGTTGTTATCTGAAAATAAATTAATATTTGAAATGAAATATACATATAAAACCTTCAAACTAATAAAAAATACATTTTATTTTAAAAGTGCCAATATTAATCAAAACCTTACCTTCTTTATTGATATTATTTACGAATTCAACGCTTATATTTTCGTCATTAACTTCTGATGTAGGCTCAACAATTTCCTCGACGACAGTTTCAAATGTATTATTATTCATTTGTACGTGATCATAAACTTCATTATCGTGTTGTGTAACAATTTGGCTAATCAATTCCGACAACTTCTCACTCGATTCATCCAAGCTATGGCTTACAATATCACCTTCAGCTATTACATCTTCTTCAGTTTCAATGCTAGAAGTAAGCACTTCAGCAGGAACTTCTTTCGTGATATTTTGATCAAGGTTAAACTCTGCAGTATAGATAACTTTTGTTTCTTCATTTTCCACCTCTTGGAACTGAACGCGTTTCCTTTGTAGCATGTTATGAGAATTAACAGCCACCTTGTCTTTAGGCTTAGGAAGATAAAACAAAGATGTATTTACTCTTTTGCTATCAAAAGATTCGTTGGTTTGATCTAATTTTGGAGTAGACTCCATGGTATCATAATTTCTAGGCTTTTTCAAAATGGATTTTATGGTATCCGTATTTTGATTCTTCAGTTTGTTGCGTGAGTGATTGTCAGGTTTTCTATTTGAACTTCTTTCTGTTACTCTTTGATTATCACTCTCGCTATCATCGTCATTTTTGATGTTTCTCATTCTTCTCGGTGGTCGTTTCGGAGAAACACTTTTTTGTTTAACTCGGTTTGATGTAGATATGCTTAAAATTTTCTTACTCGTGCTTTTACTTACAGATGATTTCTTATTTTCATTCTTAATATTTGGCAATGACAAGGTCGGAGATATCTCTTGCGATTTTAATTCATAAGATTTGAGATCATAGTGAACAGGATCATATATATCATCTATATCATTTGTTTTCGACTCGTCAGAAACTCTTATTCTTTGACCACTTATAGCTTTTACACTTGAATCTGATTTGGATTTATTCGCCGTGTTATGGTTTTTGTTTTTCATAGATTCTTGAAATACATGTCCAAAATCATCATCGAATTCAATTTCTACTAAAGATTTTGAAGTGCCATTCGATTTTACTAAGTCATATGGATTGATATCACATGACAATATTGACCTCTTGGAGTCATTACTTGTGTTAACGTCTTCTTCAACCCATATTTCATTTACTCTGCCCACAGATTTACTTCTATTTTTGCGAAGGGTCTCTGGACTTGTTGGTTTTTTAGTCTTCACTCTGCATGGGCTTATACTTTTGGCTCGTAACCGTGTTGTTGAAAACTGGCTTCCTATACGAGCTTCATGTGGAGGTGCCAATCTGTTCCGTCTCATCAAGTCGTAAGGGTCTGTATCTCCATTAGATTTAAGTATAGTGGGGCGCGCTTTCGATCCTTGTACTCTAACTGTGCCAGCTCTCAGCAAACCAGATTCTCGGCTAACTTGAGGACCTCTAACCGTTCCCCCGACCAACATCTGCGGGCTATCAGCTATAGTTAATGGCAAACGAGATCCCTTGCATTTCTTACAAATACTGACTTTGGTTGAGCTGGTTTTCTTTGTACCATTCAGGTACTCAGGACAGGAACATAGTATGACAGCATAGTTGTGTGGTGTAGGTTTTTGAGGCGTGCTTATAAGAACAGGACCAGAAACATCTGGGTAAGCAGAGAAGACGCTAGTTCGCATAGGTGGGGTTTGGGTCCTGACGGACCCATAGAGCCAGGTCTCAGCGTACTTCATTGATTTAGATAGCGATGATCCTCCAGGCCCACTGATCGTTCCGTACATGTACGGGCTTTCTGGAGACTTTTCTGATGTCTTGGAGCTTCCTGATGTGTTCAGCTTTAACTTCGATGACCATTTCTTCGGCCGCGTATTCTCTGTCGTATCGTATATCTGAAATAGAAATAAAAACCATTATTAATTTAATTAAATCACTAACTGCACACAAATTCAATCAAAGACAAACAATAAAAGATAATTGAGAAATTAAATTGAATAAACTGCTTTTAGTGTATGAAAAGATTTCCATTCAATGAAATTAAAAATAGATTTACTTCAATTTCGAAATACCATAAAACACACTTGAATAAGAATAGAAATGGAAATAGGACTAGGCACAAAAGGAACAAATTGTCAAGTCCCTCTCTACAAATGGGCCCACGAATAATTGTTATAGTAGCGTGTTCAAAACGATGTTTTACAACAATGGCAGCGAAATTTTAAGCTCAGGAAACGTGAAAACAAATGATAATGTAAATAGGCAGTTGTATGTCCATTCATTTTGTTCCAAGTATTATTATTATTGTATATTGAAGTATATTGGCTGTCTACGGTTTATGAATGTGTGTCTATTTAAATCTATATATACACAGCTAGCTTGTGTGAGCGGCTTCGCCCATGTGAAAGTAAGTTTCTCCATACCAACTTTATTCCCCTTTTTCATCCCCTTAGATTTTACTCAAATTTCAGAAAATCCTCATTTACGTCATAAAAGGAAACCTTGTGCAAAATTTTACGCTCCTAGTCCCAGTAGTTTCGGCTGTGCATTGATATGTGGTGGTTGGGGTGACTGTCAATGTCAGCAAATGCCAGGCTATCCTCATTGGTAGTTCTTACTTTTTACGGAGTTTGGACACTAGCCGACTACTGCCGCTTATTTTTGGCAATACAGTCATCCCTCTCTCGCCTCACGTTAAAGACCTAGGTTTATTTATTGACGATAGGTTAAGCTGGAATAAGCAGATTGCTCAGGTTAGCCAGAGAGTCACCTTCACGCTGCGGTCTCTCTATAGATTCAAAAATTTCCTCCCGTCAAGCACTAAAACTACTTTAGTACAGTCGCTTGTGTTACCTATAATTGACTATGCTGATGTTTGTTACTCTGATCTTTCCCAAGAACTTCTAAACAAATTGGATCGACTTCTCAACAACTGCATTCGCTTCATATTTGGCCTTCGTAAATATGATCACATTTCTTCCTACCGTTCTCAGCTTAAATGGCTGCCTATCCGTCACAGGAGATCCCTCAGATCCCTCTGCATGCTCTTCACCATAATGAACGATCCTTGTTCTCCTGATTATTTAAAACAATATTTTAAAGTGTTGGGCAGTTCTCATAATCTTAACCTTCGTGCATCCAAAAACATGCTCCTTCATATTCCTTCTCACTGTACTGGCTTTATGTCCAACTCATACGCTGTTTTCACCATAAAACTCTGGAATGTGCTTCCCCTTGACATCAAAAAAGCTGAAAGTAAATTTTCCTTCAAGCGTAAAATTCGGAACTACTACTTGAAGTCTTCACAACCTTAGCTCGGTCTTCGTCGGAATTATTATTAAGTTCTCTTAATGATTTGATATTTTTCTTAGTATTTATTAGTGTATAATTTTAGCATATAATGTATTTTATTATTATAAATAACTTATTGTTTTATTTTATTTTCTGTTTAAAGTATCTGTTATTTGTTTATTGTGCAAACCTACCACAGTGTTGTCTTTTTTAACCCAAAGGTTGACTGGTAGAGAATGCCTTGTTGCATTAGGTCCGCCTATGTACCACTACTGTACATGAAGTTCAAATAAATAAATAAATAAATAAATATGTTAGTCCCGGAAAGAACCCGAAAAAGTTTTTTTTTGTGATTTTACTAAAAAAGCGCAATTACGTAATAATTTAACAGGAAAAGATTTAGAAGAAAAAAACGAGTTGCGCTAACTCAATAACGCAGTGGCTTAAGTAGGCGATACAACGCGGTTGTGATTGCGAAGCGATGCGGCGCGATTAGAAAAAACAACTGATACTCTACTGTGCTGGCCTACGTGACTGCACGTGGGTGTGGTGCGGCGACGAGTGAAGCGAAGCGCACGTTATTAGTCTGATATTTTTGCGTGAACTCTTGCGATGCGGTGAGTTGTTTTATATAAATGGCGGCTACAGCAGCGACATCGCGCGTACGCAGGACAAGGTCGCCGTAAGGCGTTGAATCCGTGTGAAACTGTTATATCTTAAAGTGTAAAATATTTATTCACTCTGGATCATCATATAGCTCTCAACCTAACAACTACCAGTTTACTAAGCACGTTTTCACATAACTTTTGCTCATAAATATCATCTATATCCAAAGGCATTTTGTTTACTAACTCTCCAAAGCTAAGAGCTTTTTCATGCAAATATTTTTAGCCTATTTACAAAGTCGAATCGATACTTGACACTTAAAGCCTGTTACAGATAAGGCCATTACAATTTGTCATGAAACTTTCTTAACAAGCTTAAAATATTTATAAAACCTGATTTTGTGAACAATTCTTGAAAATATATTTTTCGTAGATGTACACAGGCGTTGTTTGTCTCGAGGTTCTGTTAGGCGTCTAAGGGCGGAATTCACCAATAAAACTAATCGCGATTATTTCAAACAAAACTCAGTGTGAGCGTCTAATCGAGACTATAGTTTCATTTTGCGTTTTACGCTAAACTCAGCTATGATTCTAAACGCCCATGTTTTCGACGTTTGGCTCGTATAATCGTGTTTAGCTGCTGTCACTAGTGTCACTTGTTAATGTCATAATATTAATAAACATTATATTTAAAAAAAAAACTATTATTACGATTGGTTGTTATTTCATTAAAAATATATTACTCCTAAAAATATATTCGGAAACAGCAGCAGGTCGCTAAATTCGCTGATATATGTTGTAGATACAAAACGCAAATTAGGTCGTCTCCCATTTTATCTTAAGTTTTGGTAAACGCGATTAAAATGGTGCCGGTGAAATCGGTTTGACGTAAGCCTAGATCAATGCCGATCTATAAACTAGATTACGCTGAGATCAGATTTGTTGAACTAAGTTTTTATAGTGACTGATGAAATTCTAAATGAAGTGTATGCCTCACGCATAGTTGGCCTATTGCTTCATAGAACCTTTAACCTATTCCAACTATCAGCCCCTTTCCGAAGTACATTTCCATACAATCGCTCTTACGTGATTATGCCGTTGTATACCATAATTCTCTAAATATTTTGAAAACACAGATATCTAATCGATATTGTCTAGGTTTCTATTGAAGTCTAATCATAAATTTGTGTAAGACTAATCCAGTAAAGACCTCTGAAAAACTACTATTTTGTGTGAATTTTGGCCCTTCATAATGTACTCATAAATTAAAAAATAAAGAAAATATAACTATAGAAACCTTCACATTAAGTCAAGATTCTGAATGATGAAATTTTTTCCAAAAACTTTCAAGACTTAGGTACAAAAAAACACGTATCTCCTTGAACACGTTTTGTGAAATATTCGAGTAAAAGACGGAATTACGGAATGCCAACAGAGTATTCAAGCGTTATCTCTCTTTTTTACGTTGTCTCTTCGTCATACATTGCATTGGATTATGTCGGATGAAGCAACAGCTTTTAAACAATGCTCACTTTGACGATAGACGAGTGGGGAGGGGCTCTCTTAAAATACAAATGCAAAAGTTGCAAAGCATTCTTAGCATAAATCGTTTACGGCCAGTAGCATGTTCTTCGATAAATCCTCATTCAAAAATAAACCAGCTAAAAAAAATTATGCCATTAAAAAAAACTGTTGATATATTTGACCTTTCAGAAAATCAGTCTTGTGGGAAACCAGCTCTGGTAAATAGGCCTTGGTTCCCGGGATGTGTACTCGAAAAAATAAAACTATACATCGCAGTAACAATTTATATTTCTTTTAGCTTAAAAATAACGTGACAACCATAAATCACTTTACTTCTACAAAAAAGGAACAAGAAACAATTCTTTCATCTATCAATTTTCAAACCTATTCTAAATTTGAAAAATCCATAAAGTACATTTAACTAGCCAGTCCGCTGGCCAATAAGATAAATAACTCATGCGATTTGCTTTGTTATCACAGTATCATCAAAAAAAAGGAAAAATCAATATTTTTAGCCCGACCTCAAGTTCACCTTTCCGAATCGTATCCTAATTAGCTTGTGACTTCAAAATCAAATGCTAATTAACAAAAAAAAAGTTATTCGCTTGGGAGAATGTTTTTATTGGTCGTTGGGTAGGTTAATTGTCCACTTTAAGTTTAGTTAAACGAATTTTGTGCGACATTTTGATTGCTTATTCCTTTTCCTGTTTATTGTTGAGGATTTGTTTGTTTTGCTACTTCTTATTCTCTGAGACAGAGAGCAGGTTTTCTGCTCTGAATTAGTATTTTTGTATCTTCCTGAGTCGTTATGAAGCAATGCTTTTATAAAGAACTATTTAAATGCGATACTAATATCGAGCGCAAATGACAGCTGCTGAGATGTAATCTAATTTTCTTTCTTTTCAATTATTTAGAAATATAAATAATTTTCCATGCCGATTTTCTTTGGAATGACTTTGTTTACTGTATTTAAAATCACTGAAAACGAATTAAAATGAAAAAACATTTTCCACATATGTTTCAGTTATTTTATGTTTTCACATTATTTTTAATGTTATTTTTGATGTCGCGAAAATTGAAAACGATTTCGATTATAGCTTTCGCGAAAAACATTCCTTTCAATATTTTTCTGTATTTAGCTTTATGTGTGTCTGTCAAAACGGTGAAGGAAAATATCGTGAGGAAATCGGAATGTCCTAGAACCGAAAATTCGATACCATAACGTGACATCCGCCGACCTGTACTGCGCCCGCGTATTGGATTAAGGCCCATTCCCTCCCATACCTCCGATGTCTGATTTAAGCATTTGAAGTTGAGTATTTCTCAAACTCTACTTTAGCTTGAAAACCTGAGACTTTCTTAACACAAAATACTCAATTCAGAAACCCACCCTTTTTTAGGTGGGAAAATCATCTATTGACATCTCGCTCACTTGGGCGGAGCGCAAGGGTGTGTCAGACTTTTACTGACCAAAAACCCACTCCTGTTCCTTCTTTGCCTTTCATACCAGGGCCGGGTTTTCCTTTCAGAAGCGAACCCATGGCCCCAGCAGGCTTCGATCCTGCTGGGCCCCTACCGTTTGCTGAGATCTCCTTGAGACACGCGTGGAACACTACGTGCGGTCGACGACTTGGGTTTGGTCCGGAAGGTTACCAGACGGTCGGACAGCTACCCATTGTTCGCCGTCCGCAAGCCCGCGCCTACGGTGGCTGGAAATTGGAATCGGGATCCCGGCGACTGGGGCGTGAGGGCCGCTCCCTCAGGCGTGCACGTGTGGCCTCCTCCTTTGCTAGCATTACTGCTTCGCAGAAGAAGGCGACCGCCTGCCACTCCTCCGCTGGCGCTTTGGACCATGGCCTCTGTATCGAATTCAATGGGAAGAAACACTCGGGTATCACCATTGTGCGGATCGCCTTTTTTTTTTTTTTCATAGGTGGGAAAATCATCTTATGACAAATCTCGCTCTTGGGCGGAGCGAGAGATAGTGTCAGACTTTTACTGACTAAAAACCCACTCCTGTTCCTTCGTTGCCTTCGGTCCCAGGGCCACGGTTTCGTTTTCACACTACCCATGGCCCCAGTAGGCTTCGACCCTTCTGGGCCCCTACGATTTGCGAAAGGCGGGCCACCCATTGCCCGCCGTCCGCAAGCCCGCGCCTACGGTGGCTGGAAATCGGGATCGGAATCCCGGCGGCGGTTGGGGCGTGAGGACAGTTGCCGTTGCCTCACTCGATCGGCCGCCTCTTTTGCTAGCATTACTGATTCGCAGAAGGAGGCGACCGCCTGCCACTCCTCCTCGCTCCGGACCATGGCCTGTACCAAGGCCCGGTGCGAGAGATCGTTCGAACGCCGATCGCCCCCACAAGGACACGGCAGTGCTCTGCCCAAGCGGGGCACACCTCTACCGTATGCTCCTCCGTGTGCTCCGGGCGGTCCACACAGTGGTAACACCCGGGCGTTACTTCCGCATGAATCCGGTGCAGGAACTTCCCGAACTGACCATGCTCAGTGAGAACCTGGTGAAGCCTGAGTCCCAGTAGTGAGAACATTATAAGGCTGATTAGCAAATTCAAGTTTCTGAGTAACAAAATACTAGTTTCATATGTTGAATGTTAAGGAAACTTAAAAGAAAATAACCATAAATGATTCTTGAAGAGACGTGTGTTTTCAGAAAATTCATAAATTCTGAGTACCCAAATCAGTAGGAGGCTCTGACGTAAATGAACTTGAGTTCGTTCTAAGAAACATTATGTAAAATATAATAACGTCTAAATATATGAAAATCTCAATCAAATTTTATTTCGGTACTGTTTTTATTTCTAAAATATTTAAGTAAGTAAGTACCTAATATTTCTGTAGAAGATTAACTCTAAAACTAGACAGTTGACAAAGTGACGACGACGACGAGTGTTGACTATAACCGAAACAAGTTATGGATTGCATCAAAATGACCGTATTTTGTTTTTGATACAGTTACTTTATTACCATTAGTATGCAGATGTTTTTATTCTAACGTCTTTGTACAAGTTTACAATCGAGCCTAAGTAAGCTTCACTGAGGTAGTCGGTACCTATTGCAAAAAAATCTCATTTCCATTTTACCGACATCGAGCCTGTTTTAATATCTCCACAATACAGTTTTACTTGAAATATTACACCAATTTTATATTACAATATCTACTAGGAATCAATTAATAATTTAAATAAAACAATTACTGAAATTCATTTGGAAAAATCTCGCTACAAACCTACTTTTAGACTTTTTAAGAATCGTTGTCGGTAA
Source organism: Mythimna impura (assembly GCA_905147345.3). Lineage (NCBI taxonomy): Eukaryota > Metazoa > Arthropoda > Insecta > Lepidoptera > Noctuidae > Mythimna > Mythimna impura. The sequence continues at coordinate 9,598,857 of LR990357.1, read as the reverse complement.
TCAAATGGCACATTACGCTTTGTTTCTCTTGCACCAACATTATAAAGACGTCCACTGTTGGACATAGGCCTCCTCCAAGTGTCGTTACTATGAACGGTCCTGTGCGTCTCGCATCCATCGGGGTTCTCATATTAATGATGCCCCCTTCAAGAAATTTAAATCAAATTTTATAATATCAAAACTTCGAGAGCCCTACAAAACGATTTCAAAGATAAAATAATCAATTTGTATCTTAATTGGATTCCATTTAGCATAATACTTTAGAAATATTCATTGGTTTGAGAATATTGAATATCGATTGCATCTTAGCCTTTTAATTTGTGAAGTTCATTTGGAGGTTATTTGTGACCTTTACACACAAACCCAAATCATTATTTCCTCTCTGAAATCTCTCAAAATCTACTATTTTACGTGAACTTTGGCTCTCCATAATGTACTCATATATTAAAAATATAAAAAAGTACATCAACAAGAGCCTTGCACATTTAATCGAGATTCTGAATGACGACAATATTTCTGAAAAACTTTTAAGGGTTTACAAAAAAAAACACGTATTTCCTGGAACAAGTTTTGTGAAATATTCGAGTAAATCACGGAATTACCGAATGCCAACAGAGTTTTCAGGCTGTATCTTTCTTTTTTTGCATTGCCTCTTCATCAAACATCGCGTTGGATTGCGTTAGATATAGCAACAAGCTTTTAAACCATGCTCGATGTTGACGATAGCTGAGTGGAAAAGGACCCTCTTAAGTAAAGTGAGTGATGTGAACTACTACGTGCCGCGTTTTCTATCCCCGCATGGAATTATTATTTAATTTTTTTATATATTTGTTCTAGGTCTGAGTGTCTTGTGTACTAGTATGTGAGTTTAAATGTTATAACCCACGATAATTCCTAGTGTTGGGCAACGTTTTTTTAAAGAGAGAGAAAGAGTTAGAGAGCTTGAAGTAAATAATTGACATCCTATCCAAAACTATGGTTTAACAGTACAGTCGTTGATATTGTTACAGTCGTTGATATTGTTACTTTACACAAGAACTTTTCTCTCGCGCCGGGCCTTGGTACAGGCCATGGGCCGGAGCGAGGGGAGTGGCAGGCGGTTGCCTCCTTCTGCGAAGCAGTAATGCTAGCAAAAGAGGCGGCCGATCACGTGAAGCAAAGGTTCTCACGCCCCAACCGCCGCCGGGATTCCGATCCCGATTTTCGGCCACCGTAGGCGCGGGCTTGCGGACGGCGAGCAATGGGTTGCTCGCCGTCCGATCGTCCGGTAACCGTCCGGACCGAGCCCAAGTCGTCGACGGCACGTAATGTTCCACGCGCGCCTCAAGGAGATGTCAGCAACCGTAGGGGCCCAGGAGGGTCGAAGCCTACTGGGGCCATGGCTGATGCGAAAGAGATCCCGGGGCCCTGGAAAAATGGCAAAGAAGGAACAAGAGTGGCTTTTTAGTCAGTAAAAGTCTGACACTATCTCTCGCTCCGCCCAAGAGCGGGGGATGTCTTAAGATGTTTTTCCCACCCGAAAAAAAAATATTTTTAAATCCTAAGTTTTATTAAACCGGGTTTTCTAAAAGTTATTTAAAGAGAAAATACTCTCTAGAATTGTCATAGCCCAAAAAACAGTAATTTCAAAGACCCGACAAGATTAAGCCAACTAGCGTACCGAATTAGGGTGTCCACGCTTTTGGCTTCCAAACCCGATAGTCCTGCTCCTAATTACGAATCCCCGGCTAAGCCGACGCGTGCTTTGTGAGCCGACCACACGGGACCACTGTCCCGGACAGTTTGATTACGCATACCTCTGGCTTTTCATTTTGTCAATTACCGCCATTGACAGATTTGACAGCGGCTTTTAATACAATGCCTTGATCGAGGGACTTGTGCAGAAGGGATATCCAGATTGGTGACAGATATATATATATATAGATCTTTGAATCTGTTGGGAACGTAGTAAACTAAATATGTATATTATGTATCTGTGTTGTTCTTTTTATTATTATGTTAGAAGAAGCTAAACTGAGACAACACTGAACCGCTAAAGTTTTCTGAAAGAGTTACGTCGAATACCAGTTTTATGAAAAAAAAAAAAACTAAAACAGAAAATAAAAGACCTAGGCTCAAAAAGGATTGGACGGGTCACGTCAGCCGTCTGCACAGAGAACGCTGGAAAAGCGTCACTACGCAGTGGGTTCCTACAGAGGGAAAGCGAGGTCGAGGCTGGCCTAGAAAGAGGTAGCTGGATGATCTGGACGCGTACCACTAGGACTGATGACTGAGATGGCGCAGTGGAAGAATGTCTGGAAGGACTTGGGGGACCATTGCCCAGCAGTGGGATTTTCTTTTCTGATGTCACACGGAGTAATTTAGGCTACATTTCATTTTCCCGTGGGAACGGGATTTCAAAATACGGGATACGTTTACAAAACGGTTGAACAAAATTTAACAGGAAAAAAAAAAACCAGGAAATATTGGTGCAAACCATGAAATATCAACTCAAAACAGAGAAGGCATCATATGCTTAACCAAGAAGCAAGACGTGTCGATCTTAGTTAGAAAAACTTTGACACTATCCAACAGAATAATTAACTCGTCTCAAACTACCTTAAAATCATTGCTACCTGTTATAATAACCATGGTTATCTGTCACGTGGCGTAATAGCCTCTTGCATCGCTTACTTTGAAAGGGTTAGGCCGGTTTATCGTCAACAAGCCATGTTGTTAGCCTGAATAGTGCAGTAAGGAAGCGTTGCGTGGTTTTCAATTTACTGTAACAATAGCCTACACTGATACTCCCCTGATTTGAATAATCGATCGGTGGGATCACGTGATTGGGCTTGAGATAGGGTGTATAATTTACGGATTTTTGGACTATCCGAGATGCGAGGATAACCGTCCGGATTGATATGAGATTTTAAACCGTATTAGATATTAATCTACATGTGTAGCTAGCGATGGGTATCTACAAATTAAATAAGTATAACTGTAAAAAGATGCTTCTCCAATATTTCCTAAGCACATCTTATTTATAGACAGAAGACCTACTTACGGTTTGTAAATAAAACACGCCGTATCTCTCAATTTAGTTAAGTTTTTATAATGGTCATATTTAGTGTTAATTTATTATTCTGTATTTTTAAGCACTCTCTAACCTGAAGCACAGGTTTACCCTAGTTCAGGCAAATAAGCAACTGTGTTCTATTTAATATTTAATATACTTTATTGTAAATGTGCTCTATGTTATAAATAAACGATTTATTATATTATTATTATCTCGACGTCCGTCCAGCTGTCTGGTGAGGACCGAGTCCGAGTCGAGATGGCACGTAATGTTGCACGCGTGCCTCAATGATGCGCATCCTTGGTGCGTAGAGTGCGAGGCAGTGCCAACAGCATCCTTAGCATGATCGCTAGTCGGCTGGACTGTGGCTACATCAATAATTGTTCCGCCATTTGTCATGGAATTGCGCAGTAGTTTGTTGTTATTTTTTACATGTTTCGCTGTGGGTAGTTTTAAGTATTACTAACACTAGTCTATAAAAACATTGTTACTAACAAACTGGACACCATGGTCTGAAATAAAGTATTTATTATTATTAATGAGATGTCAGCAAAACTGAAGGGGTCCAATAGGGTCGATACCTGCTTGGGCAGCTGGAGCATTTGAATGAGTTACCGTCACTTTGGAACTAAAAACGCAACTGAAGGAATACAGGTGGATTTTAGTCAGCAATGTCTAACAATCCCTCTCGCTCCACCCGGGGCGGAAAGAGTCCCTGGATGACAACCAACTGATAAAAAAACATGATTCTCTTATACATAATCTGTCCACTACAATAGAACAGCCCTGATTTATGAAATGTATCTCATGGCATCAAACCCAGCCAGGCGCATTACATTGTGTAATTTATTTCATCACCACTGCTCTTTAAACGGTTAAGAGAAACATTGTGAAGAAACCGGCATGTCCTTGTACAAAAATTCAAAGACAAGTGACATCTACCAACCCGTATTGGTAAGCGTAGTGGATTATGGCTTATATAGAGGGGAAGAAACGCCAAAGGTCATTTATTTATTTACTAGCTGACCCGGCGAACTTCGTACCTCCTAAATAGTAAGTGTAACGCCATCTACTGGCATTACCAGAACCAAGCATAATGTATTTTAAAATGGCATTTTAATTAGAGATGGCTTTGTAATCGGATTTCTTTTTTCATGTTTTTTTTTCCATATTTTCTCACCGTTTAAACCTTCCCTGGACTATCTCGAATATTTCAAGACCAAAATTAGCCAAATTGGTCCAGCCGTTTTTGAGTTTTAGCGAGACTAACGAACAGCTATTCATTTTTTATATATAGATAGATTCGTTCGTCTATCCTTCATCGCAATTATACCAATGGAGCACAACTAATTCAGAATTGTAACATCGTGTGCGCGGTGGAGTGGTAGTCATCAAAAGATCGGCGTGGCGGTGGGTGCCGTACGCTCGCCTAAGCAGCATCAGGCTAGTGCTCCTCCAGGATTCTATATCGAATACATTCTTTCACAAATTGGACAACCCGACGTACAGCGAGTATTCACCCTCACGTTTTTGAAACTTTAACGGTCCGGACTAAGCCTTTCGCTTCGTCATTTAAACCGCGTACATCAAAGGACTGGAACAATTTGCCGGTTGCGGTCTTCTCGTCCAACTATAATTTAGGTGTCTTCAAGGCTAGAGTGAATAGGCTCTTAATAAACTAGTGCGCCTCACCGTCACTGCTTACCATCAGGTGGGATCGCAGTCAAGCACTGGTTTATACCAATAAAAAAAAAATATTCGTTTAATTTTCTCATAAATTTTTCGATCACGTTAACATAAAACAAACTTGCACTAAGCCCTTTTAGTAACATTTACAAACTTTACTACTTAACCAATACCATAGAAAGCCGCCCAACAGTTGCACACTGCTCTGTTAAACGAACAATAAGTAATTGATCGTGACCGTACGTTGCGCAAGCACACCTTTATACTGAATAGGCTGTATGTCGTTAAGCGTTTGCGAAAGTTGTACTATTAATAGTTTTAGAACTTTTATTTCGAGTGGGTGTTTCAACACTGATCTAAAGGTATGAAATAATTAAATTATTAAGTAGGTATACTAAATTTAATATTACATATAACAACGGCCGCGACTTAAGAGTTGCACGCCGCGGGTTCAAACCCAAGCAAGCGCGCTTAACTTAGAGTATTTTTCTACACAAATAATATAAAGAGATTTTTTTTGTTTTTATGTTTTTTTTTTTGTTCGTAGGAGGTAATCTCTAAAAGTACTGGTCCGATTGTGAATTTTTTTATATATATTATGTATGCGGGTGAAACTACGAACAAAAACTAGTTTTTTATAAAAAAAGAAGCAACAAACAGTCACATTATAATATCTTACAACTAATTAAAGACATACATTTTGGCAATAATGCAACCCACAACATTGCCCACGGGTAAACAAAATTTATAAAAACCCGTACCGGCCGTAATTCACAATGCAGACCAATGCGGGTTGGTCGATGTCACATGTCTTCGACTTTTTTTTAGGACATGCCAGTTTCCTGACGATGTTTTCCTTTACCATTTTGATACCAGTGGTGGTGAAATAAATTTGACAAAGTATGCACTTGGGTGGGTTTGATCGCAAGACCACACATAAGTCGGGGCCCCTGAAACCTTGGAAAGTACCTAAAAAATGTAAGGAATTGATGTGCACTAAAATTTCACGTGGTCATCCCAAAATATTTCGGTATAACAACCGTTAGGGTCCATCCATAAATTACACACGTTTAGGGCAGGGAAGTAGGTCGACGAAGTGTGACATTTTGTGACAAGGGCTGGAGGGTATCATAAGTTTTGTGACGTCACATTTCAAAAAACTAGCTGCCGTCAACGGCTTTGCCCTGGTGAAGTTAAAACTTAGCAAACGTTGCAAAAGAAAACGTTGTCCCACGCTAGGAAAAACTCCTTTATCGTGGTTGCTTTCACAGACATGTAAACTCACATACCCACAAGACACCCAGACTCGGAACTTTTATCTGTAGGCCAGCGGAAATCGAACTCGCGACACGTGGCGCAACAGACAACTGCTCAACCACTGCGCCAAACATACCTTCTCGGAACTAGAATTTCATTTTTTCTAGAACCTTATGCATGCTATTTTTTATTCTCTGTTTTTTTTTTTGTCTATCTTGTCACTACAGTATTATAATCCCTGTATAGTGAGAAGTCTGGCTCTTGTGATACAGGATATCCTAGTACAAGAGCCAGGGCGACACTGATGTTTGTATTTTTAAGTGATTTTAATAAAATATTATTATTATAACTGTAGATCCTTGTTCATCCTTTTCCTTACACAAAATACGCGCTTTAGTCGTGGAGTTGCGGACACCAGCCCGAAATACAAATACAATTGTAGATCCTTTTTTTTTAAGGCTGAAATTCATCCAATGACTTCTCTGGCTCTAGGGCGGAGTGAAAGGGCGTGTCACACTTTCACCTACCGACCAAAACTACAGCTATGTTCCTTCTTTACCTTGCGTTTTGGGACCCAGTTTCCCTTTCAGAAGTTAACCCATGGCCCCAAATTGTAGATCCTTGGCATAGCGTCAAAACTGCACAGAATCCCCACAAATATGACACCAAGTCACATTAATTCTTACTCTAGTGCGGTTTGTAATTCAAAACTAAAGGGATCGAGTGACATTCGCACGGATATACAACACCCGTCCTTCCTACGTAACCTAGTTACCGATGGAGAGACTTAACACTGACCAGTGTGGAATTACCTAGTAATGATACTGAAGAGAAGTAGCTATTGTGAGAATGTATTAAATTAATTTAATATTTGTAAAATGTCAGTCGTACGAGCGAGAAAGAAGGATGAAGCTATAAACCCTATATAGCTCCATCCCTTTAACAGTTCAGTTCATATCGTCAAATGGATCGCGTTAAGAGCCCCAGCCCCCCCAGCCAAGTTACAACCGTTTCGTTTCGATTCTCTTTTCGTTGATCGCCTCGAGTAGACCACGCCTCATATTCATTTGTTCTGACCACGTGACTGAAAGTTGAGATGACGTCAGAATAAAGGAATCGGAGGCGTGGCCTACTCGAGGCGATCGACGAAAAGAGAATCGAAACGCAACGGTTGTAACTTGGCTAGGGGAGCTGCTGTCCCTGTCCGGCAAACTCTTCTAAGAATAATAAACATTACTTATGTTAAAGCAAAACAAACTTGTATCAAAATACACCCACTGATAGATAACTTTTCATTAAGCTAACAAGCAATTTCAACCCACTTCTGATTTGCAAAACTCTATAACATTAGGAAGTTCATGATCGTAAAAACTTTTTAACTATGTTTATCGCTCGCCCCTAATTAATAAGAATCCAATAACACGACAACAACACGTTAATAGGGTTGCCCTAACAAATACAAAAATCTAATTACGCAATATTATTTTTCAATATTGCTATATCATAGTGGTCCCTACGCATAAAGTCCAAAACATATTTTTTGAGTAAAATTGTATTATAAAAAAAATAAAACAACAATAAATAGTTTACTTAATTTTTAAGTTTTTTAAATGTAAGAGAGTGTTTACAATTTGCAAAATGAATAACTAAACAAATATTAGATATCATTTCTACATACTATTACATCCAGCGTCTGGTACAATAATGTTAAACTAATTATTGATTACAAAAACATCAGTTAAAATTGTTTCACAAATTACTTCCATCATTAACAATTAGAAAAATGGCATTTTCTGGACGCACTTTTAGACTTACAACCATATGCGTAGAAGGCAGGATATTTTTAAATCTTGGTCTATCTAGGTTTTTTATCTATATAGGTTTTATAAAGTGAAAAATCTGCAATTTTTTTACAAGAAGAATATAGCCTAGATTATTGCGGTATCGAACTTCTCTTAACTTTTAGGGTTTTGTACCCGAAGGGTGCCAACAGGGGACTATTACTAAGCCTCCACTGTCTATCCATCATTCCGGTTGTCTGTCTGTATGTCCATTCATCTGTAAGCGGGCTCTATCTTATAAACCGTAAAAGTGTGTATTTATGTGTTTCTATATCACATATATAATCATAGGGGATTTCCATACAAGAAGCGTTTTTTGGTCGATTTTAATATAGTAATGCGGAATTCTACGTATGCGAGTCCGACTTGCACTTGACCAGGTTTTTATTTAAATGATCTGTATATATCTGCGATCTGCTATTGCCCTGTGCAATAAGACCGCCCATTGTACACTTATTTTTAATTATGTTTGTCCTGTATTTTTGTTTATGTAGTGTACAATAAAGAATATAATAAATAATCTATAAATATAAAAGGAGAAACTGACTGACTGACATATCAACGCACAGCCGAAACTACTGGGACTAGGAGCGTGAAATTTTGCACAAGGTTTCCTTTTATGACGTAAGCGAGCACTGAAAAAGGATTTTCCAAAATTCACTCCCTAAGGGGATGAAGCGGGGATCCAAAGTTTGTATGGAGAAACCTACGTTTACGCGAGCGAAGCCGCGGGCAGAAGCTAGTAATAAATAAATATCGTGTGAGTATGTAATTGTATAGAACATTGCTCTCTAGGACAACCTCGCAAGAAAACCATGCAGCATACATCCGAATAGCGAAAAATCAAAGACATAATTATAACATCCTCTAGCTTGTCCATAATGGGTCCATGAGGTTTTTTTTTTTTATAGGTGGGAAAATCATCTTATGACAAATCCCGCTCTTGGGCGGAGCGAGAGATAGTGTCAGACTTTTACTGACTAAAAACCCACTCCTGTTCCTTCGTTGCCTTCGTCCCAGGGCCACGGTTTCGTTTTCACACTACCCATGGCCCCAGTAGGCTTCGACCCTGCTGGGCCCCTACGATTTGCTGACATCTCCCTGAGGCGCGCGCGGAACAATACGCGCCGTCGACGACTTGGGCTCGGTCCGGATTGTTACCGGACGGTCGGGCGGCAGGCCACCCATTGCCCGCCGTCCGCGAGCCCGCGCCTACGGTGGCCGGAAATCGGGATCGGAATCCCGGCGGCGGTTGGGGCGTGAGGACCGTTGCCGTTGCCTCACGCGATCGGCCACCTCCTTTGCTAGCATTACTGCTTCGCAGAAGGAGGCGACCGCCTGCCACTCCTCCTCTCTCCGGACCATGGCCTGCACCAAGGCCCGGCGCGAGAGATCGCCGCCGCCGATCGCCCCCACGAGGACACGGCGTTGCTCTTCCCAAGCGGGGCACACTTCCACCGTGTGCTCCACCGTGTCCTCCGGGCGGTCCACACAGTGGCGACACCCGGGCGTCGCTTCCGCACGAATCCGGTGCAGGAACTTCCCGAACTTCCCGTGTTCGGTGAGAACCTGCGTCATGCGGAAGGTGAGGACGCCGTGAGGTCTTTCCAACCACGCCTCAAAGAAGGGACTTACCGCCATAATTGTGGCGTGCCCAATGGGTCCATGAGGTAGATAATGGTCCATTCCCTTCCATTAAGAGAAGGTCTGTGACCCAGCTTTGATAATCCGTAGGTGGGTCTGCTAACTTGAAAAAAACAAGGTTTGCCTGGGCAGCAGATAAGGTCACAATTATAATTATGTTTTTTAGTTTACGATTTCCATTATATAAAATATTATTTTACTGTAACAATATACGTGTAAATATATAAACAAATCACACAACTTCCCTATCGACCAACAACGATACAATTCATAAAGCGCCTGCGCCAAAACTTTAATTGTGTGCCAAGTCTTTATTATTATAACAAATAGAAACACCGAACACACTTAAACAAACAGAAAACCCATTATCGATAACTGAAGTATATCATTTCAGCGGGCGTATAACAAAATATCAATTATAACGTACTTGGTAAACTTTGCCACAACATAGCCGAGCGTGCGAACAACTTCTATTCATCTTCTGTGAAGAAAATGTATCAGAATTTTTGTTTGAAACTCGATAACAGGGTACTTGGTAAAGTTTGTTAAAAGGTTACCCGATGCCTCTGTTTGAACCCGTGTATCTGTATTGTAGTTGTATATCGGAGCTTACCATCGGTTTGGAAATATGGGCTTAGGGCACAAAAATATTTCGGGGAAAAACCAAAATTATCCGTCTTTGTAAAAAAAAAACACAATATTAGTGATCATTTATTTATTTACTAGCTTAAAAAAAAGTAGGTTTCTCCATACAAACTTCCAACTCCCGTTTTACCCCCTTAGGGGTTTTTTTTTTTATAGGTGGGAAAATCATCTTATGACAAATCCCGCTCTTGGGCGGAGCGCGAGATAGTGTCAGACTTTTACTGACTAAAAACCCACTCCTGTTCCTTCGTTGCCTTCGTCCCAGGGCCACGGTTTACCCCCTTAGGGGTGGAGTTTCGTAAAATCCGTTCTGAGCGGAAGTCTACACCTTATAAGAAACCTACTTGCCAAATTTTAAGTTTGTAGATGTTATAGTTTTTGAGATTTCGTGATAAATCAGTGAGTGCTATTTCGCTTTTATATTTATAGATTTATAGATTTATTTTTAAGTACGGATACAAATATACAAAGAAGAACAGGTACATCAGCTTAAAAATTTGTACAAAGTTACTGCTTATTTCAAAAGAAATTTCTTCCAGTTGACCTGCTAAATGAGAGAAGAAATTCTACCCCACGGCTAGGCAAAGACCTCCCTCCATTCCTACAATTTGTTCTCGGCTCTGAGCCACTTCTTACCAATACTTATACTGCTAACGAAGACATTGAAGACATCCCAGCAGTTCTTTCGTGGTCCACCGCAACACCGTCGTACAATTTAAGAGAAAACCACAAATTTTTGGCATGCGGTAAACATGACCAGCCCAGTCCCACTTCAGCAGCCTTTTGGGCTTTCTTTAGGGATAAAAGTTGTATGGCAGATCATTTTTTTTGACGAGTATTAACTGTCATTGTACGTTAGCAGTTTTCCATCTTACACAACACCTTAAGAAGTGTGAACGTTAGAATATCAGTAATGCGCAAACCGAATTTATTTATTAGTTGGTAACAAAACTAAAGGTTCCTTGATGACGATGTATGATTCATTTCCAATCCAATCCAAAAGAGGACACAGTAAGGCCAAACAAAACACTAAACATATATAACCTTTCAAAAATGTCCTTCATCATTTAAACGCTCTATAAACTGACCAAGAAAACAAAAGACTCGAACAATAGGCTTGCAATTGAAACGCAAACGAGCTAGTCTATAAATAAACAAAGCATAGTTTCCAGTCTCATTCCCTTTACTTTCGAATGCGATTTCCTGGCGTCGCGTTACCGTAACCCTATAGATAGTGTCAGCCGAGCCGGTTTGTACACTCGTATCGTATTCGCGGCAGTGACATATTTTTCTCTGAAGCCACTTCTTGTTAGGGTGAGTGTCACTGAATATATAGGCTGATAATTCATTTTGTTAATGACTACGGGACCAAAATTATAATAATATTCTACAACTATCACACAACGCCATCTAGTTTCAAACTAAGCAGATCTTGTGCTATTAGTACTAAACAACTGATTAACATACTTAATATTTCTTTAGATACATACATATTAAAGATAAATTACACCCAGACACAGAAAAAATGGTCGTGTTCATCACATAAACATTTGTCCTGGGTGGGAATCGAACCCACGACCTTCGGCTTAGCAGTCAGGACCACTAACCACTAGACTAACAAGTCAGTCAAAATAAAAAAATATTTATCTACAAAGGGGCGATATTATTATACAGAAATCTTATTATTGTTAAATGTTTACTAATGAGCGTCTGTCAATAGGCTTGAGATTTTCCTCATTTTTGATTGCCATAATCTTACATTATTAAGTATAGGAACAGACAACAGCATAACAGTGAGCTTCTAAGCAAATACACGTGTAAGTTATCAACCAAAAAAAAAAAGTAAAATAATGATTGGTCGTTCTTTATTCTGAGAATCAAGTCTTGCATTTTATGGAATTCCAATTATTCATTGCAATTATTTTATTATAGGTCATATAACTGTTCTTTTATGTAAAGTCTGCTGCAAAAGTGCATAGGAAGTACAGAAATAAAATCGTGTGAAGCGAGAAATGACGCCATCTAGCGTAAAACCTGATTGAAATGTTGCTATCGACAACATTACATTATACTGTTAATAGATGGCGCCGCTGTGCTTCAAATGATTAATGCTTAATTAATGCTTATTTTTGTACTTTCTTTTTGTTTCTTCAAACATTGAAATAATTTATAATTTCTTTTAAAGAGATGAAGATATTAAAATTGAATAAGTATCAATTTATAAATATTTGATTATCTATGTGTTAGTTTTCAAACTTGAGAGGGTAGGTTGAATATGGATTTACTTATAAAAAATAACTAGTAGGTAGTATAAATAATACTTAGACCAAAGAGTTATGACTAAGCTCAATTGGTTGTTCGCTAAGTTAATTTCGATTATATCGTTCCAGCGCCTTTCGTTCAATTTTATTTTTAACCAGGTGTATTGTCTACTTATTTTACGAAAATGAGTAAATATGCATTGTTATATAGATTTAGTAAAAAGAACTCAAATAATAATTGCTATGCATAATCAAGGTAAAAACTTGTCAGAAGTAACCAGAGAGACCGGTGTAAACGTAAGTAGTTTTTTTTAACGCTTTTAAACAAAAAACTCCTATATAATAATCATTATTGGATATTATATAATTCTGTTTTATTGTTGCAGAGAAAAACAGTTGTTCTATGGATATGATGATTTGAAGAAGAGGGTTCTTTGAAACACCATCAAAGAGCTGGCAGACTAAAACTAATAAACATGTTGCAGCATCAAACCATGATAAGGGAGTACGAAGAAAACGGACGTCGGTCGACGAACCACTATGCTATATATACTTATTTTCTGTATTAACTGGAGACCTTGTTATGTGTGTTTAACTTAATATCCGTATTTAAAACAAGTTAAAAAAGTTATGAACACTTGATGTGTTGTTGTGCAATTTTATAGTTTTTAGCCTACATTTTTAATCCTTTTGACCTTTGTGATAAAATTATCTGGTATTTTGTTTGTTTTTGTTAAGGTTACATAAGCTTCAAACCTCTTTCCAATTTTGGAAACGAATACTTAAGCTATGGCCTCAATAAGAAATTATATATAATATTATAATCTTATTCGGTGATTAATAAACGGTGATTGTTAAATTTGATTAAGAAATTGTAAGAAATAAACATATTATTTTTTAATAGTGCCTTTTGTCAACTGTTTACCTGCGTTTTTTTCATTTTGCTGAGTAACTACCCACTTGAATATTATATTACAAATAAATATCCACTTGTTAGCTTTGATTTAAGCTGTTGATCCCCGCATTAACGCCGGCGTTCACGCGCCATTGTCTTAGTATTGTGTCTCTAATTACGCACTCAAAAGGTATTCCTTCCAACTTCTTTTGTTACTTACAAAAAGACTTACTAAAAAACTTACAAAAAGTGTGAGTACTACGTGAGATTTGAACTCATGGCTCATTGATTTATGCATCTATCTGCACATGCTAAACCGCTAGGTCTCTAACTGACTCTAACTTGAACGATGAAATTATGAACTACAATCAGTTGTTGACGACAATGATGACGCATGTGTCTATTATTTGTTAAACTAAAAGTCAAGTTTATACTTTGTGAGATTGCCTTTGCTCGCCACTTAGCTGTGAAGAAACCAACGCCATCTAGTTTAATTTTCGAAAACTTGAACTCTAACGTGCAAGGGAAAATAGGCGTTAAGGTATCTAAGGACTTTTGATGGGTGACTGTACCATTCGTCTTGAATTTATTTTTAACCCCCGATGGAAAAGAGGGTTGTTATAAGTTTGACGTGTCTGTGTATCTGTGTGTCTGTCCGTGGCATCGTAGCTCCCAAACGAATGGACCGATTTTGATGCGATTTTTTTTTTAACAGAATAGTTTACTTCAAGATAATATAATTTAATCTGGGTCATAAGCTAATTTTACTCTCTTGTCTCATCTGTAACCATTAAAAGTCTTCAGACTAGGTTACTTCTAGGCAACCGTGTTCCATTGTTGACCACATCGTTGCTTTCCATGAGGTGAGATAGTGGTCAAGTGCGAGCCTATCAACAATTAAAAGAACTCACTAGTTGACATCGGCAAACTATAATAAGGCCCCAATAAGGCTCTACAAAAAGTCGCCGTGGGCGAGGGGCCTTAAGGTCTAAGATCAAACCACAAGTTTATATGTTCTTCCTATGATAATCACACTTATATAAATTAACAACTTACGGCATCACCTCTATCTGGGTTCAAAGCTGATTTTCTCCCTTCTCATAATCGTGCAATATAGAAGCTCAAATCCGTTCGATACATAAGACGTCAACCAACTGCATAAGCTCAAACTAGACGATTCTAAGCTTCTACAATACTCCACACCTTTAACGAATTCAAAATATACAAATATTTCCTGCATACGGTGACATGAACTGTCACCATATCTCTAGGGTGTCACCACATCAGGGGACTTACTATGATGTGATAAAATGTCATTCGTGTGAGCGAGAAAGAGGGATGGAGCTGTACAGCCTATACAATATTAGTTTTAGTTTATGCGAAACCCGAAACACGTGTCTAGTATTTTTATGTAAAGAATCTATCGTACCCTTATTGCAAAAACCAACTATCTGGAATTTTTACCCAAATTAAAGTTAAATCCACTCATTCATTCGTCTCATCAAGATGTACTCTATCTAAAACCGGTTATTAGCTACGACACTTATTTACAAAGATAGCTTCGGCAAAAAGTAAATAACCTACAAATTTGATTGAATATAATAGTAATAACATTATGTAATAATACAAATATGTTAGTGCATTTAATTGGTTTTTGCAATAAGGGTACGCTATGTGCAAAATTTCATAACTGTATCATGAAAAATCACAAAGTTATAAGCTTGTTATGTCAGCAAAAATACATAGTCACCGGGCCATCCAGGCGACTGAGGGGTTGTTTTGCGCTTGTACCCAGCTGTTTGATGGCGCCTAATACCCGTTATGACCTGCCGTGACCTGTGTTGTACTTAGTGTCGGTGGTATCCAACTTGTAACCTTTTTAAATATTTTTGGGGAAAAAATGGTGTAAAAACTATTGGAATCCATTAGTTACTGATTCTGAACATAGTTTGTTGTTTATTCAGGTTTCGCATATACTAAAAATAATATTTAGCTCCATCCCTTTAACAGTTCAGTTTAGGTCGTCAAATGGATCGCGTTAAAAGCTCGTGGTAGGGCCTCAAATCTACAGCTTGCATCGTTCGAGATTAGTAAGTGAAATATTTTGATAGAGATCGTGGATGCCATCACCACGCACTTACGATGGGAAATATTCAGTATGCGCCATATTTTATGACGTTTGCTTTGAAATAATATTTGCTGTGGATTAATTTATAGTTTATTCAGCTTTTAATATAGTTTTTTATTTTTTATTTTATTCCATAACTATCACACAACGCCGTCTAGTCCCAAGCTAAGTAGAGCTTGTGTTATGAGTACTAGACAACTGTTAAACATACTTATATATTTCTAAATACATACATATTATAGATAAATTACACCCAGCCACAGAACAAATGATCGTGCTCATCACACAAAAGTTTGTCCTGGGTGAGAATCGAACCCACGACCTCCAAGCTTAGCAGTCAGGGTCACTAACCACTAGATCAACAGGCCAGTCGCAGTTGGAGATTAATATAGAAATAGCTAACCGACGTTTGATTTTTAAATAGAATTTTATTTTAAATATTGTGTCCGAACTGAAGGACACGGAGTAGTTAGTTAAATAGTGTGACAATTTATGTCTGCCTATAGTTGCTACTTACTACTATAACCACTGTAATCACATTAATATTATAAAGGCGAAAATTTGTGTGTGTGTTTGTTACTTCTTCACACTTATACGACAGGACGAATTTGTATGAAATTTGGCACATGTATAGACTATATCTTGGAATAGTACGTAGGATATATATATAGGGTGACTGGTAATTAGTGCACGATACTTAAACACGTGATTGTGCTCATGATAACAAACAATTTTTGTTATGGGAGCAAAGCCGAAATCGCGAAAAAAATATCAGCTGTTCAGTACATTAGGCAAACATAAATGTACTGAACAGCTGTTTTTTTTTCGCGATATCAGGTTTGTTCCCATAGTAATAGTTGTTGGTTATCATGAGCACAATCACGTGTTTAAGTATCGTACACTAGTTACCAGTCACCCTATATATATTTCTATGTCGGGAGTATGTTTCTTTGGGACAATTTGACTATTTTCACGCGAGCGTCAGTCAAAAAAAAAAGTGGTCTCCGACATTAGTTCACAAGATGCTCAAGGGTTCAATGTAATCCATTGAACTCTTGAGCATCTTCAGGACCAACGTCGAACGGAGAAATAAATGACAAGAATATTATATTAAATATTTATGTATGTTTATTTTGTATGTATATATTTGTTCCTTTGTTTTCTTATTATACTTTTCGTTTTTTTTTTATGCACCTACCATGTTTTCTCTTCACTACCCTTGGTTGACTGGTAGAGAATTCCTAAGGCATTAAGTCCGCCTTTGAAACTTTGTGTTACATGAAGTTTTAATAAATAAATAATCCTTACATAACAATATTGATATTGCTATGTGAAAAAACTGGGCATGTGCGAGTCGGAATGGAGTCACGAAGATTTTTACGAATCTCAAAAAAGTTTTTTTTTGTGACGTAACAACAAATTTACTTTTTTCAGATTTATTTCTATACCTGTGCTATAAGACCTTGCTTTAAGACAAATTTCAGGATTCTGGGTCAACGGGAAGTACCCTATGAATTTTTATTCCCCTAAGAGTTAAAATATACGTTTTTTGCGACGCAAACGGCCATATCTTTTTTTTCGTTTACTTAGACGTTTGATTTTTTCACAGCTTCCAAAGACCGCAGATTTGAGTACCTATATGGTTTTAATTTCAACTCGATTCTTCCATACGTTCCTGAGATAAAGGGTCTTGACAGACAGACAGACGGACAACAACGTGATCCTATAAGGATTTCTTTATTTCTTTTTAAGGTACAGAACCCTAAAAAGGAGCAAGCAAGTGAATAACTAAGTAATACCTATTTATAATAATAATTTCTATTTCGTAGTAAGTATTTAATATCTTTGTTGTTTTTCGATAAAGCTATGGTTGTTCAACATTTTTAGCTACAAATCTTTATCAAGGTATTTCCAACAATCATCATTTTCCAACAACTTTCCCTTGACCTATTAACAGTCTCTGAAGCGAAATCATAAGAGGATATGCTCCTAAAATAACATTTAGCTAACAAAGTAGGTGTCTATTCATCGAACCATCTCGATGGAAACGAAAAGGAAATAATTTTCCCCGATTTCTTACTAATCCTGTTTTTCCTGATACACCGGGGCGAATGTACCTGTATTTATCTTATATTTGTAGCTGAACTATTTACGAATAAAATAATCTTAATATATAAAAGTAGAAACTGACTAACTGACATATCAACGCACAGCCGAAACTACTGGGACTAGGAGCGTGAAATTTTGCACAAGGTTTCCTTTTGTGAAGTAGGCGAGCTTTTTTAGGCAAGATTTTTCAACATTCATGACGATGAAACGGGGTCCAAAGTTTGTATGAAAAAACCTATATTCATGCGGGCGAAACCGCTGGCAGAACTTAGTGACGTATAAAACATGTGTACTTTGTCCTTTCACTGTTTAATTAAGACTACCTTCTTACTTAAATATTGATACTGGCAATGTCTCCATTAGTAAAAGAGATAACTTGTATTTGTTTGCTCCAAAACTAAGTAAATACTACAAAAAATTTAACTTCACAAACAGTCGCAATAATTGGCAAGGCGAGATATATTTCAAACGACCTTTGAGTAATAACTTTTAGGTCATCAAAATACATGAGGCTTTGCCTTGTTTGGGACCCATTGCTAACCTGTTAACGTCATTCTTAGTGTAATTCCTAAAGATTCTTATGTAATTATATAAAAACTGTGTATGTTTCAATGAATAAATAAAAAATAAATTGGTCTTGTCAGACCACACTAATATTATAAAGGTAAAAGATTGAGAGTGTGTATGTATGCTACATCTTCACGCTCGAATGGTTGAACGGATTTGAACAAAAGGTACTACATGGGTAGACCATTTCTTGGAATACCACATAAGATATTTTTTATCCCGCGTGATTTTATAGTTTCACGAGGGCGAAGAACTAGTTTGTTCATAATCTCAATCACTATTTTACTAAAATTTTAGGGAACTCACTCTACCTAGACTTTGGACCAAAACGCATATAACTAGCAGGTAACCTTTGTACCTCTCTATTTGGTTATGGATGTTCTAAAGCAGCGGGATTGTTCTGAAAAGTTACCATGGCTCTCGAAAAGGACAACTAAAAGAACACGGGAACACGTATTAGTCAATAAAAGTCTGACAGTCCTCGCTTCACCCGGAGCATGAGAACTTGTTTGATGATTTTACACCCAAAAAAAACCCTATCGATCCTCTGAAGCCTTAAATAAACTGTATTCGATCAGTGGTGAAGATTGTTGAAAACTTGAAATGTAATGAATAGACCACGTGACGTGTCGGTAAAGCTTGTCAGTCCTATATATTTTGAAATTGTTCTTATAGTTTTTTTTTTAATTATTATTAATGGTAGGCTCGCGTTTGACCACCATCTCACCTGATGGTAAGCGATGAAGCTATCGGTAATTCAGGCCCGAGTCTGAAGGGTGAGCCTGTCGAGACTCAGGCCTGAATAAGCGATTATGGCCGATACTTGCTAGAACTGGGGAAACGTTTGAAAGAGTGAAGTCTGACACGCCCTCTCATTGCCACTCCAGAGCGGGAGAAGTCATTGGATGATTTCCCAACCCAAAAAAAATCGCTATCACTAATAATCAAATCAAGTCTTGGGCTTCATGAGCAAAAATTTTCAAAAAATTTACACGGTTGACTGCAAAAAGGATAATTGATTTACGAGTATATCCAGTCAACTAAACCTAGATTTCGTTGCAGCATACAGCTTCAAGGCTCTAACAACATCAACACCCGCACCATATCAACAACACTACAAATAAATAGAAGTGTTGAATATAAAGTCGAGAATTCTTTTAAACCGGTATATTCAAAGACTAACTTGATTTTTCAATATGGTAGCTGACTAAAAAATCTGTTGGGCCCGTATATACATAAGAAACTTTAATATTAACTAATTATTTAATATCGGGATATCAGCAACCAGCTGGTCGACTCTTCTCGTGACTAGAAGGCTAGGCTTTTCTTCCGTCAACCAATCAGAATTGCTATTCAACGTGGAAATGCTGACAGCGTTCTGGACACCTTTCCCATTGACAGCGATGTGGATGGATTTCTTAATGTCCAATATTGATTAGCCTATTGGTCTAGTGGCCAGTGGCGTTGACTGCTATGGTGGAGTTCGTAGGTTCGTTTCCCACCCAAGACAAATGTATGTGTATTGAGCATGATCATTTGTTCTGCGTCGGGGTGTAATTTATCTACAATATTATGTATGTATTTAGAAATATAATTATAAGTAAGTTTCTCAGTTGTCTAGTACTCATACCACAAGCTCTTGGTTTTGGACTAGATGGCGTTAAGTGTAATTTGATGAAAACATTAGTTCTATTTCTACCCGTTTGTACATAACAATATAAAAAATTAATAAAGAGAGTGTGGACTCTTTAGGGTACTACACTACAAGTTAAGGGATATTTTGTCCCTTAACCCCTCGAAAGCTATATACGTCGTCTATACGATTTTTTTTTAGCCGAAAATTTTGGTTTCTATATCTTTGTTTTTCCTAGAAAAATCCAGAAAAAGTTTTTTTTTTGGTGATTTACGTAAAAACGCGCAATTACGTAATAATAATACCCCCGGGCGCCCGAGGAGTTAATGTATCTAAGGATTAACTTGTAACTGTTTTTTTGTCCCTTCTTTTTCTTTCGTGTTGATTTAAATCAAATAATGGTTCGTAAATTTAAATTAAATAAATAAAATTGGTACGTCATAGTGGAGCCTGTTCTTACTTAGAGAAATAAAAACTAACCGGCCACAATTAGGTACTTGTGTGGTCGACTGTACCTACTGTGGTTATTTGCAGTGTATCGAGTGGGTGATGCGATAACATCGATACGACCACACGTTAACTTGCGTTTTTGCGTTGTAATTAACGGTATTTTTTTTTGCCAGATTCTCACCCTTCCAGTAGTTCTTTACCCACGGCACATAGCAGCATTATTCAGCATTGTCCATTAAATTTGAACCTTTACACGTAATATATAGGTTTAAATTTGATTGATTTACAAAAACCTGACTTTAAGGGCTGCCAAACTCTTGCAGTTTTTAAAAGTAGAGTGAAAGAACACTATCTTTCTATTTCGTCATAGTTGCATATTAGTATGTGTGTTTTAGTTTTATATATTATTTAGTATGTATTTTAGTGTTTTTTTTTTCTTTTAATATTTTGTATGTACTTATTTTCCTATTACTGTTACACACGGTGTCTACTTCTCTATTTTCTTCCAACTCTCCTTTCGCAGGTGTGCTGGAAGAGATTTCTTTAAAAATAAGCATCACCTCTGTACCTATTTTTCTTTCTGTTTCCTTCTTCTAAACTTTTATTTTGTGTGTGTACATAAATCGTTAAATATGTAAATAAATAAATAAACATTGTCTTTTTGTGCGTAACCACTACACTTCGTTACGCAAACCACTTTTTGAAAATCTAATTTGAAGTTAATTATTGCAATTTTTATAAGGTGACATCTATACTTTTAATTTGTAGAAATATATCTAATTTATAAAAATCTCCTGCCGCTGTATTTTTATCGAACTCCTCTGAAACGGTTTCACCGGTATTTTTTTTGTATATTGTAGGTCTGAAAATAGTTCGTAGGCTATTCTATATAATATAGTTTGTAGTCATATAATAATATAAAGTAGGCCTACGTTCCAAACAAAAAATTAACATCGATAAACCATTAAAATACCAAAAATTACCTAATGTTATTTTTAGTGCCGTTCTCTACCTACAGTACCTACCTAAAACACAGCCATTAAAAAATAAATTAAAAAATTATAAAACCAGTCTCAATTTTAAATTCAAGCTATAAATAGTCACCACGAATACAAAACACGATTAAGTAGGTGTCCGATTTAAATAAATCGCCCTTTTCAAATTAAAAAGAGACGAACACTTTTATTTTTAGCCTTTATCTTAGTTGAACGTTGGAAATGCTGTTGATATTTTTCGTGCTATTTCGCCCAGCGTGGTATTGTTCAGCAAAAAGTCGAGCGGACTCGCATGAACGGTGTCTGCCCGCTTTTTGTACAATCACCTACACAGTTTGTTATATCAATACCTTTTTGTTCACAACATTTCTGTCGCTATCGCAACGGAATAAAGCTGAAATTTCCATGTGTTTACGAAAGCTTTGTTACGGATGCTGATAAAATGTACTTTGTTAAATAGTCGACGGCAAACTAGCCAGTGTTTTCATTAGCTTCCGGAATGTTTTCCATTCTGTGAAATATTGTAAACAAAATATTTAAAAGCTTTACAAATCCTTTCAACTCTAGAAATCTATTATAATATGTTATATTTAATAAACGCTTGGGTCATGGGGTCCGAGAGCGCGTCTCCTTTTCAAGGAAATTTCACGCCGTCTGATCGACACTTTGCATGACCAGAGGGGCTGGCTCGTTCTTCGCCCAAAGAATTAGCATTGCCATTCAACGTGGCAATGCTGCCAACAATAAAATAATTAGAATTCTCTGCTGGAGTCTGTGTTTCCTAATAGCTACCACCTAGGGGTCTTTAAGTCAAGAGTGAATAGGTTACTTCTAGGCAAGCGTGCTCAAGCGTTAAGGTGAGATAGTGGTCAAACGCGAGCCTGTCCATAATATAAAAAATGTTTTTTTCTGTATCACATTGTACAATAAAGTATAATTATAACAAAAATAAATAAATAAACTTTTCCAACAAATAGATATTATTATAGGTTCTGTTAAAGGTTTCATTTGAACCTATTTCAATTGTACAGGCTGAATAGATGACCTACAATAAACCATACTTTCTATAGATATTATTATACCAGCAATTTATTTATATCTGGTCCATAATGAAAATACGGCAAACAAAACCTATTTCCAAGAAAACCCTATGAGTTATAAAAAACCGAGCAAGTGCGAGTCGGACTCGCGCACTGAGGGTTCCGTAAAAACTTAGCTACGAAAACAGTTCAATCCCCGAATTGAGTTACGAAGATTTTTACGAATCGCAAAAAAAGTTTTTTTTGTGACGTAACTACAAATTTACAGTTTTCAGATGTATTTCTATACCTGTGCTATAAGACCTTGCTTTATGCCAAATTTTAGGATTCTGGGTCAACAGGAACTCTATGAATTTCGATTTCGTATCTTTTTTTCCTTTACTCAGAACACACACTCACACACACACGTTTTTACACAGCTTCAAGGGACTGCAGATCTGATTATTATGGTTTTAATTTCAACTCGATACCTACATGCGTTCCCGAGATATAGGGTCTTGACAAACAGACATACAGACAGACGGACAACAAAGTTATCCTATAAGGGTTCTGTTTTTTCCTTATGAAGTACGGAACCCTAATAATGAACAATCACAATAATATTATTATTATTTTTAGTATTTGTGTGTGCATGTTTCTTACTTCTTCACACTCGAAAGGCGGAACGGATTTCAATGAAACTTGGTACACGGTAGACCATGTCTTTAAATGGCACATAGGATATGGAGTAGGTTGAGTATGTTCCTTTGGGATAATTTTCTATTATCACATGGGCAAAGTCATTTGCAGCAGTTAAATAGGTACATAATTATAAATCTTAAAAATTTGAAAATGTTTTTTTTTTTCTTTACAAATAAAAATAAAACAAAACTACCTGTGACCACAGAACAGTTTTCAATCGCTGTCTTTACGGTAAACATACTCGTACATTACCGTACCGTTTTGCAAACGTAAAAGATTTGTGACCCAACTCTAAAGTCCAATTCAAGCACGTCTATCCAATATACAAAACCTAAGCTTCTCCCCGCTAACAGTGTAACTCGGACTTTATATTTAAATAACAATATGAGTAAGGCTTGCCAAGTTGTTGTATAAATACAAAACTTTCAAGTCACGTTCACGATATTCCATTTCAGACGATTACTTCATACAATTTACTATATTAAAGGACTTATGTGTAGGTACAGTCACTAGAGTAAATAAGTGTGTTAAATTTACGCAAAATTCGATTATAAATTTGAGAAGAGACCTGTTTATATCAAATATAAAGGTTTGTGTGTTTTAAAAATGCTACACTATGTTTAAAACATCATAAAATTTTCATCCATACTTTAAAAAACTCTTTTGTGTGAATGTAGGAGCTAGCTTCATAAATCATACTAATATTACAAAGGCAAAAGTTGGTGTTAGTCTGTGAACGCAGAAAAGTCAATGGGGCCGAAAGGCTCTAAAGTGGTGACCGCACACCGGCTAACGCAGAGATGGAAGGTCTCCTACAAGGTGGACGGATGACCTGGTGAGGTTCGCACTAATCCGATAGATGCAAGACGCATAGGGCCGTTCGTTGTGGCGAAACTTGGGGGAGACCTATGTCCAACAGTGGACGTCTTTCGGCTGGAATGATGATGATGATGAAAGTTTGTATGTGTGCATGGTTGTTACTCCGTCACAATTACCACAGACATAGACTTTGTCCTGGAATATCATATAGGATACCTACGTTTAATCCCGGGACTATGATCCCTTAGGATCATTTTCTACGTTTACTCGGGCAAAGAAGCTAGTTTTTTTTCACATATTGATGCTGGTAACTGTACGTAGAGTATAATAGAGTGGGGAAATAGATTTTTTTTCTGAATAATATAGTTTTGGTAAACGATTTTATTTCTTGCCACTAAAAGGGAAGCCTTTTAGTTCGATATCGTTTCTTGATATATTAGAGTTGTATGAGAAAAAAAACGTTATCTATTTTCATGACGTCCCTGAGACGATGTGTTTACCTAGTAATAATTAAGTTACTCAATATAAGACTATCCACGAGAACACTGGCGACAAACTGTGCAGCAGTTTGGCAGAAGATTTATATAAAACTATTTATGTACATTTTCTTGAATAAACCATTAAAAAAAACTGATTTATCTCCTTTTTTGTGACTAGGTACACGGAAATGATTTTACCCCCCAATAAAAAAGAGGAGCATTTTCAAAAGATATTGTGTATTTCCTGTTATCAAGGTTCAAGTAAATCATTACCATCATCATCATACGACATCCCACCCATATAAACAAAAAGTTTTGAGAACACATTTATTATGCGTACAGCCAAGGAGTGGAATTCCTTGCCGGAGTCTGTGTTTCCTGATAGCTACAACTTAGGGGTCTTTAAGTCAAGAGTGAATAAGCTACTTCTAGGCAAGCGTGCTCCATCGTCGACCACATCATCGCTTACCATCAGGTGAGATGGTGGTCAAACGCTAGCCTATCATTAATAAAAAAAAAATTAAAAAAATACCCCATGCATGCGGAATATCCTAGGACCAAAAGCTCGAAAACATGTGATGATCTCACCAATCCACACGGAGCCTATGTAATGGATTACGGTCCATTCCCTCTCCTTGAAAGTAGGCCTGGGTTCAAGCAGTAGGAAGATTATAAAACTGATTAATATGCTTGAATGATTACTATACATTTTATTTACAGCAAAAGAAACATAACTGCCAGTGCTATTAGATTATTTGAAAGAGTTATCGCGACCATGGAACGAAAAGATCAACTAAAGGGGCATGAGTGGATTTTAGTACGTAAAAGTCTGACACACCCTCTGGCTCTATTCAAATAGGTAGAAAAAAGAAAAGAAAAGAGAAGTGTTCATCATTGTCATCTATTCAGCCGACAGTCGTCCACTGTTGGACATAGCCTATGTCCGTCTTTGGTGTCACTTAGGGGAGCAACGAACGGTTCGCAGTGCGCGGTCGCCATTCCAGAACCTAAACTCATAAATTAACGTCTCGATATCCAAGTAAAATCCTCTGTGTAATTTACAAAACACAATAGAGAGACATAAGTTTCAGCCGACGATCATACAGATCTTAGAAATGAATCCGATACGGCGGAAATCCGATGGATGCGAGACGCACAAGACCGGTCATTGCGGCAACAGTGGGGAACGCCTATGTCCAACAGTGGACATCTTTCGACTTTAACGATGAATTCGACACCAAGTTCCTATTTTCATTTGAGTATCGCAATGTTCGACAACGTCTTAAATACTCGTACTTTCTCCCCATAAAGAAATATCCATTCACTTGAACAAGCCATGTTCAGAATTAAACCGAAGATAAGTAGGTACTATGCCGGTAATATAATTACTTACCTAGCCTTCACTTGAAAATACTTTCACATAAAACCCGGTAAAATACTGCACGCCATTTTCGATTATTTGAAATTTATGAAAGCCACGAAATATCAGAAAATTTCATTGGTTACGGACTCATCAACAAATGGATGATCTGGGACGATCCGAAAAGGAAAAATCTAGGTATAATGTATCTTGATACATCGTATTTCTTTTTGAAGATATTTATATTTTCTTACAGTTCAGAACAGAACAGTAATTTTTCCGAAACGTTAAAAAAGTTATTTTGGTGACGGAACTACAAATTTACAGTTTTCAGATTTTTTCCTATAAGTACTTGTGTTATAAGACCTTGCTTCATGTCAAATTTCACGATTCTAGGTCAACGGGAAGTACTCTATGAATTTTGATTCCCTTGAGAGTGTCGAAATACACATTTTTTGCGACATAAACGGCCGTATCTTTTTTTCCTTAAATTCAGAAATTTGTTTTTTTCACAGCTTCACCTTTGAAGCTACTGCAGACCTAAATATATGGTTTTAATTTCAACTCGATACCTCCACGCTTTCCCGAGACAAAGGATCTTAACAGACAGACAGACAAACAGACTAACAACAAAGTGATCATATAAGGGTTCCGTTTTTTCCTTTTGACGTACGAAACCCTAAAAAGTAGTGATTGAACGACCGGCTGCTGCGCTAGGTGCGCGGGTTCGATTACCTCACAAAAATAAAATTGGAATGCCCTCAGATAGTTGTTCCAAATTTGGATATCTTTATGAACGCACCTACCATAAAAAAATAAAGTCCGTATTCGGACGAACTTTACCTTTCTACAACCTTTACAGAAATTCTCAAATGTTTAAGCCATTCGCCATAAAATCTGACCCCTATTTTCAATTCAAAACAAACCTTCGCTCTCATAAGAGAGTCACAAGTGTGCAAAGTAGTTGTAAGGGTCGCATAAAGTGATATTATTGGATAAGTAACCGAAACTTTTGTCGCGTATGCGGTCAAGTGAACTTACAAGTTTTCTCTCCGTTATTGAGGGATGTGAGTGAAAAGTGTTGAGCGCGTTTACAAGATCTTGTTTACAAGCATCTCTGTAGATAATGACGTCACTTATGAAGCCAAGAAGGAGCCATATTAGTCGTACTAAACTCAATAGGCATCTAGAGCATCGAAGTTCTAATTTTTAATTAGTACAAAAATATTTAAAGGGCTTATTAGAAAAGATCTTGTTATTATTTAAGTAAAGTCTCAATAAATGATATTCATAAACAGTAAAGTTATTAGCGTTTGTTTATATCCCAAAATGTCACTCAATTTATGGAATTATATCCGATTTCATTTTTTTCTAATTATAACTTTGTTCTCTTAAAATTGTACTTCTACCTGTTTTATGTATTGTTTGTAATTGCTTTGCCCCACAGGGTCCATCTGCACTTGTTTAACTATTCTTAAGATATGTAACGCATGTGATATAGCAATAAAGAATTGAGAAATATTTTACAGGCTATTGATTATGACAAATAAAAAAGCAAATGCGCGTAGTATTTTCTAGTAGCAAATGTTATGACTGATTGATTCAATTATGAATTTACCAAATTTTTTTGTATTAATTAAAAAATAGTGGTGTAAATATGTCTGGACTGGCCCGCAATGGCTGAGGACAGACGTGTGTGGAAAAGGGAGAGGGAGGCCTTCGCCCAGCACTGGGACAAAATAGACTAACTAATGTTATTGCATAAAAATTATTACGACTTTAATTTTTTGTCATACCAAAGGGTTCCTTTGGTATGTTGAAGTTATTAGTTGTTGAAGTTTTATTAGGCTTCCACAAGTAGAGATGAGACATACCTGCTAATCTCAATACTGGGCCTTCAATGTATAGGTATCGCATGAGAATACTTATCAAGATCATAACATCAACCCCAAGATAAGTATTTCGAAACTCGGTTTTTGTACTGAGTATTTGGCGATACCTAGAAGGCCGGGTATTGAGATTAGTAAACAGGTATGTCTCATCTCTACTTGGGGAAGCCTATGTTTAGCAGTGGACGTCTTTCGGTTGGCATGATGACGAAGAACTATTAAAGGTCATGAACAATAACCGATTTTGTAATGACACGGTAGATTCTGCCATCACTTTTCTACTATCGGACAATCCGACATACGGCGAGTATCCACCTTTAGATTGTTAACACCTCTACGGTCCGGATTAAGCGTTTCGCCTCTTCTTTTATACCGTTTACTTTGAAGGACTGGAACAAATTTGACTGCTGCGGCCTTCCCGTCCGATTATAACTTAGGTTACTACAAGGCTAGAGTGAATACGTTCTGAATAAACTAGTGCGCCTTACCATCAACGATTGCATCACCACTTACCATCAGCCCCCCTAGCCAAGTTACAACCGTTTCGTTTCGATTCTCATTTCGTTGATCGCCTCGAGTCGGCCACGCCTCCTATTCTTTTGTTTTGACCACGTGACTGAGCGTTGTGATGACGTCAGAACTAAGGAGGCGTGGCCGAATCGAAGCGAACAACGAAAAGAGAATCGAAACGAAACGGTTAGGGGGGCAGGTAGGATCGCAGTCAAGCACTTATTTATGTTAATTAAAAAAAAAGAAGTGATAAATAAAATTAAAACCGATTGACGCAGTCGACACACGCGACCGCTTGTGCCCGACACACATGTTTAAGATGATTCCAACGATTTCTTGTCACGGGCCCTTAAATTTTTTATTGAATGCCGTTTTTATGTGAACATATAAAATCGACTGTAGGTCCTCGTGAGGTGTAAAATCGGTCTATTTTTTACGCCCCCAAAAGTCGTAACCAAGCGAGTGGATTTTTATTTGTAGGACATTTTTCGAACTGTTACGTCGTCGAACCTACTTTTCGACGATTTTTTTACGTTACGCATAAAAAATTGAGTTGCTATTTGTAAGTAACGAAATTCATTTTATGTTTACTTCTTAACTTTCGTATTTAGACATTGATGGGGGTATAAAGCGTGTTCCGAATACCTCTATGCGAGACGTACTTAAAGTCATATTTTTTTTATTTATTGTCCAACGTTGTGACCGCATTAAACGCGTTTTAGTGCTAACTTGAAGAGGTTTTAAATGGAAAATATTTAAAAGTACATAAGTAGGCCTTAGAACGCAAAAGGCAACTGAAAGACCATAGGTGCCGTTTTAGTCAGAAAAAGCGTGGGAGTAGTCATTTGATAATTTCCCATCTCGAAAAAAAGTATAGGTCCCACTTATATATTCAAAGTTTCTATCCAGAATTTTCCGATCTCAAGCTGTATGTTACTAGGGTTGCTAGTCTAAACTAAAGAACACCTGCCCCCCAAGCCAAGTTACAAACGTTTCGTTTCGATTATCTTTTCATTGATCGCCTCGAGTCGGCCACGCTTCCGATTCCTTTGTTCTGAGGTCATCTCAACGCTCAGTCACGTGGTCAGACCAAAAGAATAGGAGTCGTGGCTGACTCGAGGCGTTCAACGAAAAGAGAATCGAAACGAAACGGTTGTAACTTGGCTAGGGGGGCTGAAAATGAAGATTGATCTCTCTCCGAATCCCAGTGCCGCTTGGCATTATCCCTAGCTGACTTTAATATTGTCGAGGCAAGAGTCCATCAGGACCTCTTTAGAAGATTTAAAACTTAATAATGATTATAAATAATATATATAAGCACTAATACGACTTTAAAAATTAGAATATCGCCAGAGAGAATTACAACGGCTGTGAGCCGAAAGACACGAGCGGCATTTTTTTGATAATGGTAAAGAGTACCGAATTGTTATTTCATAGGAATAAATTCTACAGCGTCTCGCATCCATCGGATTCCCGAAACCTTCACCAGATCATCGGTCTACTTTGTAGGGGGCCTTCCAACACTGCGTCTTCCGGTACGTTGTCGCCACTCCAGAACCTTTCAACCCCAACGGCCATCTGTTCTGCGAGCAATGTGCCCTGCTCATTGCCACTTAGGTTTGGCGATTCTTCGTGCTATGTCGGCAACCTTGGTTCTCCTGCGGATATCTTCATTTCTGATTCGATCACGCAAGGAAACTCCAAGCACAGCCCTTTCCATTGCCCTTTGGGTAACTTTAAGCCTTCTGACCGCACAGGACTGTTCATTGTGGCGACATTTGGGGGAGGCCTATGTCCAACAGTGGATGTCTTTCGGCTGAAATGATGATGATGATGATGATGAAATTCTACAGTACATCTATAAATATAAAAAGGATAAATTGACTGACTGACATACAGCCGAAACTACCAGAATTAGGAGTGTGAAATTTAGCACAAGGTTTCCTTTAATGACTTAAGCGAGCATTAAGAGAGGATTTTCCACAATTCACACCCTGAGTATATGAAACAGGGGTCCAAAGTTTGTATAGAGAAACCTACTTTCACACAAAACCGCTAGCTGGCGTATAATATAGAGGCACCTAGATACCTACACCTAGTGGGCAGTCATTTGTATAGTGGTTATTAATTAATCAATTGGTAATTAATTCTGTTTGGCTGTGCTGATCTAATTTATTAGATTAATGATTGATGGGTAGGTTAACATTGACTACAGACAGTATATCAATCATATTTACCATTGCATACAAGTGATTGATGGAAACTTCCTCTAAACAGTTGAGAGACTAAGTAACACTTTAAAGACGAAGCTACTGTCTCTGTTTGAAGAAGAAGAAAATAAAAAGGAGTTTGCTGGGGTGCCTCTTTATACTACGGACAAGCGTGCTCGACAGTGGGACAGCAAAATTTTATCTCATTACTAAAGTTTTCATCGTCAAAAATTAATCAATTTTACTTTTCATGAATACCATTGTTTTTATTTTTTAATAATTATTCCCAATTTATACTTTAATTTTATTTAATTGAATACGCTTATTACTTAGTAAGTTAACTAAGTTTTCTAATTTATTGTTTTATGCATGTATTTTTTTAAGGTGGAATATCATCCAATAATTTCTTTCGCTCTAGGGCGGAGCGCGAGGATGTGTCAGACTTTTACTGACTAAAACCACACCTATGTTCCTTATACTTCTTCTTTACTACTACTACTTCTTCCTTATCTTTCTTTTCTTCTTTTTTCTTTAACAAAAATCTCGCCTCTTTTCAAAAAGCCTTCCAACTATCATTTGTACCCTGTATTACATGCACATAAAACATTTTCGCCATAATTTGTAAGAGAAGGGTCCCATTAAAATATTAAGGCCTTTTTCCATTCACATTTACGAAGACAAAGGCTTGACGATTAAAATTAAGCTCATTTTGTGATTCGAACAATGTTCCGAGATGTTGAGTTCCGTTTAATGACCCTTGTGTGTTAAATAGATGTTAACAGTTTATTTATTCAGTAATTCTGTTTTAAATTTATGGAAAAATGTAGATAATTTTTATATTTTACTTTACAGGACTAGTCTCTGATATACGAAAAACCCAAGACACAATGTCACATTCTTTCAGCCATAAAGATTATCAAAAATCCTGAATGTTTGGTATTGACCACGTGGTATGCACTATATACATATATAAGTAAATAGGTACTATTTACCTATTATATGTGTATAGTGCATGCCAAACCCATACGTCAAATATAGGACTATTTGACAAACATATAAACCATGGTTTGGTCTATGCCTATTTTGTTTTAATTGCTCTCGTTTAACCACTATCTCATCATCATCATAATTTTTTTTCGAAAGACGTCCGCTGCTGGACATAGGCCTCCCTTAAGTGTCACCACAACGACCGGACTTATGCGAATTGCATCCATCAGATTTCCGCGACCCTAACCAGGTCATCGGTCCACCTTGTGGGAGGCCTTCTGACGCTATGTCTCCGGCTACTATCTTACCTGATAATAAGGTGATGATGTGGTTGACTATGGAGCACACTTATGTATTCACTCTTAAATATCCCTAGGTTATAGCTATCAGAAAATACATATTCCGGTAGGCAATTCCACTCTTTAGCTGTACGCTATATGAAAATGTTCCATAATATTTTGTACATATGGTTGGAATGTCCACCATGTATCGGTAGCGCATCATCATACACCTTATTTCTTTTGCGTATTGGTCTTGAATTGATTTCTAGTGGTCAAAGAAATTATGGTTAGGACTCAAGTTCAAGATCATCTATATATATAAAAGGAAATAATGACTGACATATCAATGCACAGCCGAAACTACTGAGACAGTGTGAAATTTTGCACAAGGTTTCCTTTTATGATATAGGCGAGCAATAAATTGGATTTCCTAAAATTCACCCCCTAAGGGGACGAAACGGGGCTCCAAATTTTGTGTGAAGAAACCTACTTTCACACGAGCGCAGTCGCTGACAAAAGCTAGTTCTATAATGGTTTGGTACTATTTATTTTACTCAGCCTAATGATGAAGCTTAAAATTTATCAGACTCAATTCCAACTTGTCCTATATATTTGCCTTGATTTTTATAATGAGCACAAAAAGGAAATCTTTTCACAAATACCTTTTTTCCTTCATTTGTTTCTTCGTAAATTGGATACCTATCTGTTTCTACCAAACGAGATGACAGTGATCTTTTCACCAACTTACCTGGAACAAAAACAAAAAGATAAATTAGAAAAGAATGTTACTATAAAAGAAAATAAATACGTTGAAGTCCTCCAATCGGTAGGTAAACGTTTCAATCTTATCTTATTAGTTACAAACAGAATATAAAAGCTCCCCAGAATTATGAGCCTTTAAGGCCACTATAAGAAAATTACTCATAGGTAGTTTAGTGAAATAAACTGAAAGCGTTGCATCACTAAACGATAATTTGTAAATTTAAAATTTAATGAACAATGTTAATATTAAATAATTTAAAAAAAAAACGTTCAAATAAATTCAACAAAACCAGTCGTAATATGCATCTCCTAGAAATACCTAATAATTAAAAAAGAATCTATCAGCTAAATAAGAGCGCCAAAGTAAATACCTGAAGTGGTCACTAGTGGTAAGTTTGAGAGACAGAGAGAAAGTGTATATTTAAGACTTTCTGTGTAAAATAGAATTTAAATGGGAAATCTATACATATAATAAATCTGTAGAAGTTTTTAGTTGTGCAGGCATGACGTAAAATGTACGAAATCGATGTAAATAATTTTTATACATTAAAATTGTGTGTAACTTGATATATTACTTAGGTTTGGTTATCGTTCATCGCAATCGGTTGACTATATCGAAAGATATACTATATTCATAATGAGGAATACGATTCGAGGAGGAGGACCTATTACGAAAAATAATAATTTGAACAATGGCTGTCACTATTGCATAGTCCCGCGACCTTCACCAGGTCATCGGTCGCTGCTTCTTCCGGTAGGTATGCTGTCGTATATGCATTTAAACAGGTCAAATTGACGCAACTTGACCAATTTAACCTCTTCATTTTGTCGTCATCTAAGTAAGGAAATTCAATCTGTATTTTTTTTTCAAACAATTGCAATAAAAATTATGCAATGTCATCGAAGCGAGAGTGAGGTCATCTTGAACGTAAATGGTTAAAGGTTATCAACAAGAGAATGCTTTTATAACCGTAAGTATCGGGTTTTTTCCAAACTGATCTGAATACTTAACTTATAATAGGAAATGACGTATTGGAAGTTAGTACAGCATTTATGTAGTTGTGTAAAATACTGAATTAGGCCATTGTTATGGGGTGCTCAGTACCAAAGGTTAAATGAACTGAAAACTTTTTAAAAACCAACACAACCCTAAAAAAAATTATGTATAATATTGGTAGAATTAAATATACTTGGGTATTAAAGTAAAAATTATGGAGAAAGGATAAACATTTCCAAAATAAGTGTACAATGGGCGATAAGACCGTCCATTGTACACACAGAGCAATCTCTTACAGACGACCTTAGGATGGACTGAATAAGAAGATAGATTTGAGGTGGCCCATAGTTAGATATAACAGGAGGCATATTGTTGTGGCATTGTGCCACAACAATAAAAATAACTAAGGATCTGCAATTTGTATGACCACGCTTGGTCGCATTACCGTGTATGCGAAAGCCTCACGAATTGACGGCCATTTGGCCGGTCACAAAGTCGAACTGACTCCTTATTAAACGTAAACCAATCCGCAAAACGGCTCAAAATAAAATCCTGATAATGTCTTTGTCTGCAAAACTACATAACAGTATACATTATTGAGTAAAATAAACATATAAATTAATATTTCTTACCAAGAAATCATAATTTAAGGGCTCCTTTCTCCTTTAACAAGACAAACGAAATAATCACAACCTTTTATTACGAGTAAAACGTAAAATCCTTTTGTAAACTTTGAATATCCTGAATATTTTATCTTAATGGTAATCTTCTTTAGAAATTCTGTAATTTAATGACTAAATTATGTTTTCATTACTTTTCTGGGTATTGCTGATCAGCACGTATAGAATAGTAAGTATAACCATCATCCTGTTATGATAGATAGTGATAAACTCTTTATTTTATACCATAAAATATTACAGTAGGACCTTAAAATTATTAGGGTGTAACAATGGGTGGTCTTATCACTGACATCTATGATGATTATCGTAATAAATCATTATCCCCCTACTATACATTATACGGTATTTTTGGCATTCAATAGAACTGCGGTCCAACCAGCTTCCCGGTTTACCGAGTTCAGCCCCCTAGCCAAGTTACGATCTTTTCGTTCGCGTCGAACGCCTCGAGTAGGCCACGCCTCCGATTCCTTTGTTCTGACGTCATCTCAACGCACAGTCAGAACAAAGGAATCGGAGGCGTGGCCTACTCGAGGCGTTT
Source organism: Mythimna impura (assembly GCA_905147345.3). Classification (NCBI taxonomy): domain Eukaryota; kingdom Metazoa; phylum Arthropoda; class Insecta; order Lepidoptera; family Noctuidae; genus Mythimna; species Mythimna impura. Next base: position 9,564,458 of record LR990357.1, on the reverse strand, counting down.
GACGCAAACGAAACGCTCGTAACTTGGCTAGGGGGCAGGTGTTACTTATTACAGTAAATATCAATACCTGTTTTTGAACAAAGCTCTATTATTTTTATTAATCTGATTATCATACATAATATCAAGTGCTTCACTCATAAATGGCATGCGCAGTAAACACAGCAATTCCAGTATAAGAAAGTCATAAAAATAAATTGTAAACTTTATTGCACCGCCACTAAGTAAGCGCATTAAATTCATGTGCAACATTATTATTCTAGCGAAACACGTCAACCTTTTATTATTTTATGTAGATTTAATATTAATAACATTAAAATTGTGATAACTGAATATTATTAATTTGTACTATTTTGAGTCATTAATTATATACTTTGCAAGCCATGAAATTTTGAAATTGCCAACTACATTCGAAAAAAAAATTGCTTATCGACAAAATGCTTTTGTTTTAATAAGTTCTTAGAGAAAAAAAATATGAAATAACCTTCCTAAAACTAACACAAAACTCGTTATCCTGAAATACTTTCGTTCTAACCTTTTACGTGCCCATATTCAGGAAAAAACAGGTCAGCCTGGCCCATCCATCAGACGCCGAGTGCTCTTGGCAAATTAACATCAAATATATACGATATTAAGTATGTAGGTCTGGTTATCACGTATCTTAATAATACTTGGGAGCTAATTTCGTGCTTAGGAGTTAGTAGAAGCAAATGAAACATATTATTATTTGGTTCGGGAATGATGAGAAATGAAATTAATATTATGCTTAAATAAATATTGATTATATTCAGGGTAACTATCTTATCAATCACTTAACTAATTATACTATACTTATAAACAACTAAACTAATAAACTTAATAGACATATGTATATAAACATACTGAAAAGAAAAGTATTAACAAACATGTTTAAAAAGAAAAAATCTAAGCGTCAAAAAATTCTTCCACGTCGCTGTCAACGGGAACAGTCCCCCTAGCCAAGTCACAAACGATAAACGTAAACTCTCAGAAGTCTTTAATAGATTTTCAACTTTATGTTATTGGATATAAAGTTGAAAATCTATTGAAGATTACATAGTGTTTTCGTTCGTTCCGGTTGCTAACGCTCAGTAGTCTTTAATAGATTTTCAACTTTATGTTCTTAGGTATAAAGTTGAAAATCTATTGGAGATTACTAAGCGTTCACGTTTATCGTTTGCAACTTGGCTAGGGGGGCAGTGCCCAGAACACTGGCAGCATTGCCACGTAGAATGCCAATGCTAAATAAATTAAAACATTGTGTGCTTATTGAAATATTTCACTAATAAAACTATTATTTAAAATGGAAATATTTTAATTGCAAACAAACTATTATTTGATTACAGGAAATAGATTGCGAACAATTAATAAACGATGAATATAAATTCAGATAAAACAAGATGTTTAATTGGCATGAGATCTCCATTACCGCAGAACTTGTTTAAATAACCGAAACACATGAATAACGATGTAATTATGTTGCAACACGATATCAATTAATGAAAAAATATATATAATCATTTGAACATAAATAAAGTCCAAAGCCGTTCCATCATCAGACCACCAGATGTACGGCGATGTGCCACCGGTACATGGTAGACATCCCACCTATCATCATCATCATCATCATTTCAGCCGATAGACGTCCACTGCTGGACATAGGCCTCCCCCAAATGTCGCCACAATGAACGGTCCTGTGCGTTTCGCATCCATCGGATTCCCGCAACCTTCACCAGGTCATCGGTCCACCTTGTAGGAGGCATTCCAACACTGCGTCTTCCGGTACGTGGTCGCATCCCACCCATACCTACGCACAAAACGTTTTGAGAACCGATTCATTGTACGTACATCTAAGGAGTGAAATTCCCTGCCAGGGTCTGTGTTTCCTGATATATAATAATTATTATGAATTAGCAGATTACGAACTTTTAGCAAAATGACAATGGGATCGTGTTGGAATGACGAATTTATAAAAATAGCAGACTTGGGCCCCTGGTACAATGATTACGCCCTAACAAGTTTACAAAAAATCAATAATAATACCTATGTGATAAATCAAAATTGCTTGTAAAAAAATGACGGAATCCTCTTTTCCTGAGATGAATTGAGCCGAAAAGGTTGTCAGGGCTTACAATTATCTGTATTCCCGTAGGATCCGCCCTCGCCCTTAATTACATCGACTGATGAGTACCAAAGAAAACCTGCAGAAGTATCATTCGTGAGTAATTGATGAAAGTACATCCCACTCAAATCCACATAACGTTATGGGAATAGTATGCACAGCTAAGAATGTATCCCACCTTCTTCTCACTTCCCTGCCAGGCTCTATATTTCCTGACTGCTAACGTTTAAGTGGATTTAAATGAAAAGTGAAATGTTACTAAAAGACAAATGTACTCCATCATCGACCTCATCATCGCTTACCTTCAGGTGAGATTGTGGTCAAACGTAAGTATATTATATTTTTTTAATTCTTTAAGGTTTCAGCACCAAACTAATGTCACCAATGGTTTGATTGCGCAATGGGAAATAATTAATTTTGTAAGAAGGCTTGTAAGCTATCAGATAATTTTTGCCAGAAAGAGACGCCTCGGGTGTCGGGAGCCGGTCTCTAGGTGGAACGAGACCCACACGTCTTCCATAAGTTGCCCTTTATATTTTAGAGGCCGCCGTAATTCTTCCGAACAACAACCCTCCGATGGAGCTGGTTTGGAAGTTTTACACTGTAGATTTAAATTATAGTAGGCATATTAGGTATTATTAGTAGCTCGTGTTGTCCCAATAATGAGCAAAGGCCTCCCTCCATTCCTTTTCTCTTTTTTCTAATTCTTAAGAAAGACATCCAGGTTGGCCGGCCATCTCCATTGTGAAGGATCAAGGATACAAGGATCACCATTGTGGTCAGCCGCGACCCCGTGTCACTATGTCTGAGCATTATTTATCCTATGTTTTACGGCCCCACAGTTCGTCAGGCATGCGCCAGACCGTAATGTCTTATAATTTAAATTATTTCAATACTATTTTTGACGTTTATTGTTGAGTTGGACCTTCTACGTTCCACAGTTTGAAACCAATACCGATGGATTTCATTTTAGCCTCACTTGCCTTTGTACGTCGTTATTTTGTGATTTAAATAGCCTTTTGAAACAGGAATTAAAATGTTAAATTCTTTTTTGACCACATTTACCTAATGAACGTGTTAATGGGAAAAGGATTATATACATTTAGTTTTTTGAATGTTTTCTTGATATCGAAAAAATAAATAATGTGTCCGGATGTAAAGAATAGCACCATCCCATCTCTTCCCGTGGGTGTCACAAGAGGTGACTAAAGTACACACCGGGGAATGATCAGCAGCATTCTCTGTGCATTACAATAACCACACTGCTATCGCCAACCCGCTAGCCAAGCTTGGCGGTCATGGCAAACCCCCCCAAAAATGCACAATAAACGCACAACGAAAAAATGGCACCTAGTGTCCGGCAGCCCATCTACCCTTGACTTCGGTTTTGGGTGAGGCCTATGTCCAACAGTGGACGTCTTTCAGCTAAAACGATGATGATTAATAAATTATTGCTTTTCTTTATTATCTCAGGGCCTTGGCTCCTGGACGTCGATTACGTTACAGTTTTTCATAATTAAAAGGAAATATTAGTATTACTATATGTGAACATCTAGTGCGGAGATTTTTCGCGTAATACGAGTTCCTTATTGTACTACTTAATGGCCATAAACTTAATGAAGCGTACTTATTTGTATGTTAATCAGCTACGATAATACCTAGTCTTAACCGATTCGACAATTACCGACTATTTGCTTTTCCTAGTGAACCGTGACCGTTTGCACTGTGTGATATGAAGTTTTCTTGTGGATTTTCTTTATAAAAAGCAACGATCATTATATAAAAGTCACCATCACTTTCTTGCTCATATGTCAATTTATTTGGTGTCAACGCAACATATCAACACTTCGGTAAGTCCTCTCTTCGAGGAGTGGCTGGAAAGACGTGACGGCGTCCTCACCTTCCGCATGTCGCAGGTTCTCATCGGACTTGGTAAGTTCGAGAGGTTCCTGGACCGGATTAGTGCGGAAGAAACGCCTGGTGTCACCATTATATGAACCGCCCGGAGGAGACGGTGGAGCATACGGTAGATGTGTGCCCCGCTTGGACAGAGCACCGCCGTGTCCTCGTGGGGGCGATCGGCGGCAACGACCTCTCGCACCTGACCCTGGTACAGGCCATGGTCCGGAGCGAGGAGATTGGCAGGCGGTCGCCTCCTTCTGCGAAGCAGTAATGCTAACGAAGGAGGCGACCGCACTCGTAAGGGAACGACTCTCACGCCCCAGCCGCTGGGATCCCGTTCCCAATTTCCAGCCACCATTGATATAGTCTGTAGTAGTCTGTAGTATTGGTATATCTTTAGTTTGGTCTTCGTCAGAATTATTATTAAGTTCTCTTAACGATTTGATATTTTTCATAGTATTTATTAGTTTATAATTTTAACATATATATGTATTTTATTACTATAAATTTTTTTATTTTATTTTTTCTGTTTGATGTATCTGCTATTTGTTTATTGTGCAAACCTACCACAGTATTGTCTTTTTAACCCAAAGGTTGACTGGTAGAGAATGCCTTGTTGCATTAAGTCCGCCTATGTACCACTACTGTACATGAAGTTTAAATAAATAAATAAATAAATAAATATAGGCTTGCGGACGGCGAGCAATGGGTAGCACGCCGTCCGGCCAGCTCTGTCCGGCCGGTAAACATCCGGACCGAGCTCGAGTCATCGACGGCGCGTAGTGTTCCACGCCCACCTAAAAGAGATGTCAGCAAATCACAGGGGCCCAGCAGGGTCGAAGCCTACTGGGGCCATGGGTTGTGCGAAAGTGTACATGATGGTGCTCCGCCCGAGCATGCAGACTTCCATCGTATGTTCCACCCGTCCGGCTCTGGTTCAAGCCATAGTTTAGAGCGAGAGAGAATGGAAAGCGGCCACCTCCTTCTGCAAAGCAGCAATGCGAGCGAGATGACCGCAGCTGAGTACTTCTCAAACTGTATTAAATCCGCCTTTAAATATTAGGCTCTGGGTTCAGGCCATAATTCAGAGCGAGAGGGAATGGAAAGCGGCCACCTCCATCTGCAAAGCAGCAATGCGAGCGAAGGAGATGACCGCAGCTGAGTACTTCTCAAACTGTATTATTTCCGCCTATAAATATTATTTACAATTTTTTATGTAATTTTAAACAAATGCTCTGAATACGTTCTTTACACAATTATTTACTTAACATTTCTAAAATACCTAAACACACTCCTACCAGGGCAGCGTAAAAGCCAAACACGTACTTATGTCAGCATGAAAAAAAACTGTTGAACAGTCTGGACGTTAACCGCTTGAATTGTTAACTCTTATCACGCCAACGTTAGGATTATTAATCACATGTTATCGTAACCCGTCGACACCACGTTAGTTTGGTTGATGGCACAGCTTTAAACTCGGGTTGAATAGCTGCTGATTTCTATAATTTATTTATCTGGCCTGAATCTATACCATTGCTGGTTAAAGTTCACTGTCACTCTCTGACAAATAAGTATTTAATCGATACGAGTACACTTGCTGAAAAAAAAAACGGCCTAGTTTTTCCCAATTATGTTGGGGTCAGCTTCCAGTCCAGATATTAGTATTTTACATGGAATGACTGAATATCTGACCTCCACCACCCAGTAACTGAATAACACGATAAAGCTTATCAAGACTGTTGTCAGATCTTCTGACTTCTAACTATCCGTAATGACTGACAAATATCTATAAATGAGAGACGGGACCAACAGCCTAACGAACGAGAAGGAGATAAGAATAACTACAAATTTACAGTTTTCAGATTTATTCCTATACTTGTGCTAGAAGACCTTGTTTCGTGCCAAATTTCAGGGTTCTAAGCAAACGGGAAGTACTCTATAAATTTTGTGTCTCTTGAGAGTGTCGAAATATACGTTTTTTGCGACATAAACGGCCGTATCTTTTTTTTTTCTTTAACTTAGAAATTTGATTTTTTCACAGCTTCAAGGGATCGCGGATTTGGATAATATGGTTTTAATTTCAACTCGATACCTCCATGCGTTCCCGAGATAAAGGTTATTGACAGACAGACGGACAACAAAGTGATCCTATAAGTGTACCGGTATTTTTTTTCTTTTGAGGTACGGAACCCTAAAAAATAAAGACCAGAACGAAGTCAAAGAAAGAAAGAAAAAAAAGAAAACATGTTCAAACATAGAAAATTAAATTCAAAGAAGAACAATAACATAATTGTAGTATGTCACGGCTTTTACATAGGACTAAAATAGATGTGCGTTATCTTGCAGTTTGCAGCTCGTAAATTTTAGAAAGGAAATGTTTTGATAAATTGCTGGGAAATGGTAGTGGGACTTGCAGGGTTGAAATGTGTAAAACGATATTTGTTTTCGCAGGTTAGCATACATTAGTATGGAAAACGCATTGCTTCGCTTTTATTATTAAGCTGTCAAAATGTTTATTTAGGTCTCTTACCAACAATGGATCCTTTTGCTTTATCTTAATCGATCATCCTTTTACTTTAGCATGTTAAGTCCAAAATAATCTATAATTTTTTTCCGTTTTTTTTCTCAACAACCATTTTGTAAGTCGAAACTTATTAAACGTATTTGAGACAAGTAGAGCTTGACGAGTTCTTATCCTAAAGTTTTTAATTCAAAATCCGACAACTAATGTAATTGAAACGAATTAAGCTAAAGACAAACTAAGCCCACGTATGCTACGCATTATGAAATTGGACTCTTGAATTTGCTTGAAAAAAGACGACTTACGCGTACTAACCGTGGACGCATAGCTTCATAGACGCGTATTCTTCATTATACGCTTGGGGTACACCTGTTCACTGTTTATATTGTATACAACTATGAAACTCTGTAGACAAAGTGGTAACGTCGTCGTGCCGTCACGTCGTGTCTTTGCCGCTTCTAATGACAAATGCGCGTCTCTGTCATGATGCGTAGCATACGTGGCATACGTGGGCGCAGTTTGTCTCTAAGGCTATTAGTTTCACAAGTGTTTAAATACCAAATGTGAGCATTTCTCGTAGTAATCAATTTACAGTCGTCATTTGTTTTAACGATCTCTTAAATGATTCCACTTTCATATATCATTGGAAACTCATACTAAACAGTATTTATGTATAGCGATAATAAATTACGTATGTTGAGCCTTCCGGTACACACTTCACTAGTGTTCATCATTGCTTCCTATGTCCACTTTCTATCTTAATATTCTCAGTAGATGTTAATGTTGTATCTAATACATTTGTAAATTATTCAATGCATTAAAGACTGTTATTTTAAAAGCAATCGAATATGAGGAAATATATGTGACGCGGGACATTTCCCGCGTCATATATACATGTTCGCTGTCAAATTATTGTCCAACAACATGTTGATGTTGGACAATTTGACAGCGTTGTGCGTCATGTTAGGGGACACCTTGTCCCCTAATGTACCTGAGTCTTAATGCACATTTTTTTTTTGGATTGTGTGGGTACGTATGCGGAGTAGGAAGCCATAGTCTGAAAGCGATAGATTTCAAGATTCAAGATTCAAAGCATTTTATTTCAAATAAACCATTTACAGGCGCTTTTGAAATGTCAAGAAGTCAGCCAGTCAGAAAAAATGATGCTAATTGCACATTCCAAAGCGTAGATTTTTATGGAGAAGAATGTGCAAGAAACTCCATGGACACTCTTTTCAATCATGTTTTGTAATTACAAATATCTCTGTTACATGTTTCTTGTCTCTATCATGTGAAAACAATGTAAATAAAGTAAAAATAAAAACTAAATATAGATATTAAAATAGCAACTGGCATCTAAGAGATGACCAGTCTCAACTGAGAGCGCCCGTTCAAAAAGGCATATCAAAAGCTACCGATCTTCTATCATCAACATTATCCTTCCTGTCTTCCGATACGGAACAACGCTTTTACAAAAAAATTATATATTCTAGATGTGTACCAAGATCTTCAGGTGAGAAATTTGTTGGAATCCAACATAACCTTTCATTTTCTTCAAGCCAATAGTCAACAGTTTCCTTATCCAAAATGATCATTTAAAATTTCTCCAAATGGGAAATAAGGAGCTATTTACCTTACTCATTACCCCGTACCGAGAATACCTTCCCACTCACAATTTGCAAGGGGCCAATAAGAAGCATATTTTATGTGACATTGCTGCCTTGAAAGTATAAATATTTAATTAAAAACTAGAAATTAAATTGTAACAATAGAATTAATTAAATTGATCTAAGAAATCTGTGTTGGTACAAGTTTAGTGGACCTACGATCGTAGAATTAATTAGTATAAAGAAATTAGGATCTTGTTGTACTAATTGCTGGAATCTCTTGTTAGTTATGTACAGTCAACAAGAAAATAAGTAACCATGGTTGTCAGATAAGAAGTTTTCATTGAAATCAATGGATTGATATGACTGAAATATAATAAATTAAATCCATATTAAATAAACAACTCATTTAGCATAATCAGCCTGCCATAACTGCTGGGAATCAGGCCTCCTCTCTAGGAGATGGAATGGGCCGTAAACCACCAAGCGGGCCCAGTGCGGGTTGGTGAATGTCGCATGTGTTCGAATTTTTTGGTTCTAGGACATGCCGGTTTCCTCTCGATGTTTTCCTTGACCGTTTTAAGAGCAGTGATGATGAAAATAAATTACACAAAGCAATGCGCCTGGCTGGGTTTAAACCCGCGACAGCGCGCCCGCGGTCGCGACTCATAAGTCGGGGCCGTTACTTTCTCGACAACTCATTTATAAAATAAAAATTCCATTCCTGTCTATCTACTAGCTTTTGCCAGCGGCTTGGTCCGCGTGAATTTTGGTTATTACGGATACGAAGTGGAAGTCCGGGCCTGATAATGAATAGCCTATATCCTTCCTTGGGGGTCAAGCTTACTCCGTACCAAATTTCATCAAAATCAGTTCAGCAGTTTATCCGTGAAAGCGTAACAGACAGAGTTACTCTCACTTTTAAAATATTAAGTATGGATATGGATTGATTTCCTTGAAAATTTCGACTCTGACGACCCTGGTTACTTATATCCTTTGTTGAATGTACAAATAATTTCGTATTCTGACCAAGTTTTAATTTATAATGGCTTTATAATAAGGCTTAGAACAAAAATTGTTTCGGTAATTTGAAGAAGCCATTGGGGATTATTTATTTAAAAATACATATTACGTGAGCTATTTTATACACAGACTTCAGCTACTATAAGATTTATTTTTTTATTAATGATAGGCTCGCGTTTGACCACCATCTCACCTATAGTATAGTAAAATATTTATTTTTTATTAAATTAATTAATTTTTATTTAATTTTTTAGTAGTAGTAGTTAATAGAATATTTAATTGGTTTTTTATTACCCCAAAACATACTGTAGTTTGCTAGTGTACTGTACACACCAATTTATGGCTTTATTACACGAATAGTGGCTATATAGCGTTGCATTGAACAGTTCTCTTTTTTTTGCTTGCATCACTCCAACACATGGCGACCCTTAGCTAGCAGTTAAAATTTTGCAACACGCATGGAAAAGGAAAGTAGTTGATGAAGTTAAACAACGTAGTGATAAAAGTTTTTGAAGACGAACAATAAGAAGAATGAAGAATTAATGAAATGAAGAACCATTTTAAATTATAGAAATCAGTAAAACCATTACCGAATATTGGTTTGATAGATGCGGTGAAAACAATATAAGAAGACAGAAAAGGGTGTTGCTGCCGGTTGCAGGGAGAATACTCAAGCCTTATGACGAGAGGATATGCAGGGCGTCCGGGAACAAATTGTACGGGTCCGATGTGGAGCAGCTGAGCTGTGGGCTTTTTTACTACGTCGACAATCGTTCCTAGAACTCATTCCTTAAATACAAGGTAGATAGCCTAACTTTGACTGGCCTGTTGGTCTTGTGGTTAGTGACCATGACCGCTATGCCGGAGGTCATGGGTTCGATTCCCACCCAGGACAAATGTTTGTGATGAGCATGATCATTTGTTCTCTGTATGGGTGTAATTTATCTATAATATGTATGTATTTAGAAATATTTAAGTACGTTTATCAGTTGTCTAGTACTCATAACACAAGCTCTGCTTAGCTTGAGACTTGACGGGCGGCGTTGTGTGATAGTTGTGGAAAAAAAAAACTAAACTGCAGATGGACGGGACAGTCCAATGCAAAGTATCCAAGAAAAGTGGAGCAAGATTATCACAGAATAATACCCTAGAGATGGTAAAAGCAATAAAGGAAAGCAAGGGAAGAGATGAAATATCATATTTTGCTATTTCTCACAAAATTTCCGAATACACCTCCCACACCGAGCCTAGACATGATTGAAAAATCTCACGTCACTAATAAGTAACAGCATTGCGATAATTTACAACCGGTAAAGCAAGCGTTACTAGCCTGCTTTCCCGTATACTTGCAAGTGATATGTGGAACAAAGAGCGAGAGTTACAGCTTTCTATGAGACATTAAGGGCGTACACACCATGCGATTTCGTTGACAATACCTACTGAATGGAGATACGGTGGAGAAATGATAAGTGGCCTATACAGTACACACGACTTATCTGTTCACTTGGAAAATATAATCGTGAACGCTGTGTGAAAAGTAAGAAAATCACAAAAACTGTGATCAAACTGAATTTGTTGAAAATTCTATACTTTTTGACATTTTAGAAATAATAGATTTGTTTTCATTTCGAAAATCACGATTTAAATTTAAAAAAAAAAGAGTTATAAATAAATCCGTGACTTTTAACAATTATCGTATTATAAAGACCCGCGCCTCGTGCTAAGTTTAAACACAAAACATGCATCGTACACTTATAAATCAACATTCTTGAATTTGAAATTGGAATGAAGCGAAAACATGGCGTTTGTCGTGAAGTACGATTTTCCAAGCAATAATGGAACGAATTACGATTATTTTTAGTTACGTGTTGATGTTGATGACTGAAAAAACTTGAATAATTTATATAAGGTTGTGGCGACGGGGTTTATGTTTTATTTTTATTATTTTTATTTACTAGTAATAAATGCTATATTATAATTATAGATCTTACTCAACACTAGCGTCTGCGGCATAGCCTTATCCAATAAATTTTGGACCCCCGAGAGATGATCCCTTTAAGGGATGTTACTATTTTATCAAATTTGTTGTACGATGTTTATTATTAATAAAAGAAATGTTTTTCAAATCCAAACGACGTCACCCAAATTTTTTACAATTACTTTGATACAATCTATTTAAAACATTTTTGTCTATCTACTTTGTATTTTCTAACTTTAGTTTCCTCCTCAAACACCAATTTGTAAGACCGCCCCACAAAATCCATTTTATCGAGAACTCTTTGAATTTTAGATAAACATATATATTTCAAAACCGAGGGGGCCAAGAGCTTACGAAGCGGAGTTCCTTACAAAACCATGGAATAGACAAATACTCGTATTTTCTTAAACTTTGTTACACGGTTTAATTATACGTCACTATGTATAAAAAAGTAAAATACAAGTAGCTAAGATTTAACTTTTATTTCGAGTCTAGATTATCATTTGTTTGATTGGGCAAAACAAACCAAAATCTGTCGTAACCTATCATTCAGACCCCGCCTATACCCGAAATTATCTGAAACTTGGATATTATTCTATTTCAGATATCAGATAGTTTCGGTTAAGGTTAAGGATCTCCATAACACAAACATAGCAAGTTGAAAACTTGTAATAATAGCAAGTCCGTTTCAAATCGCAAGCTCGCACTTACTTTCGTAGGTGCGAGCTTGCAAACGACGAGCAATGGGCAGCTTGCCAACCGCTCATCGTCGTCGACTGCGCGTAGTGTTCCACGCGCGCCTCTAAGAGATGTCAGCAAACCGTAGGGGCCCAGCTGGGCCGGCCCATGGGAAAAAGTATGAAAGAGATACTCGAGGTCCTAGAACGCAAAAAGCAACATAGGTGTGGTTTTAGGCAGTAAAAGTCTGACACGCCCTCTCGTTCCACCCTAGAGTAAGAGAAGTCATTAGATAATTTCCCACCTCAAAAAAAAAACGTCTTTTTTAACAACTTCGACTCATTTAAATTCTGCATTATTCTTTTCAATTTGTTTACATAATCGCAAAGCTAAAAAAATCTAGCAAATAAAAGGTAGTTTATTTTTAATTAGAGATAAGGTTGGACAGTGCAGCGCTGGTTATCTAGCAGTACGCTACGTGACCCCTGAACTAATTCCCTTTCGGTACTATCGCGGCATCTAAAGTAGGATTGCTATTGCACACGTTATGACCTGCTATCAAGCTATCGTTTGTACTTGGAGCTTGTAATGGTGAAAGATTGACTTGGTTTTTGAAATAAAAATGCTAGGTTTAGACAGATATGCTGGTGTTTATACTTCGATGGTGTACTGTGATTTGTGACAGTATACATAAGTGATAAAAAAGAGGACGAGAAAACTTGTGAGTTTAATAAATAAAAAAGTTTTTTTTACAGTCACAATAACATAGTTACAGCAACTAAATTATTTACTTCAATGAAAGTTCTCACTTGGAACATTGCTGTAGAACTGTGTGAGTTTTACAGACAATGTATAAGTAACAATGGTTCTTCTACATGGATTAACTTTTGTTTACATCATCTCGAGTTAAGTTCACGTGAGTTCGATAAGTTGAATAGAAACTCGCGCCTAAGGACCTGGCTACATTACTACGGCTTAGCTTTGTTATGGTGGATACTCCAGTGTAATCTAGGGTAATCAGTGAAATTCCAATTTTCTCAAGATTTTTGCATTATAATGAATATAACTCAGTAAAACCATACTTGATACGATCGCAAAACATATTTTCATGAACAAAACATCTGACACTAATCTACAAAATTCAAAAACAATTACGAAAATTTGAATTTCGCGAGCTACCCTGGAGCATTCACTTTAACGTAAAACGGCGTGGCGCCTGAATGCGGCACGTTGCCGCGTCGTGGCGATATAAGGCGCCGAGCCATGTTGAGATCTATAATAAACGTATCAAATAAGCATCAGCTCAATACGCTTCGGCACCGTTTATATGCACAACGCGGGAACGTGCCGCAGTGTGGCGCCGCGCCGTTTCGCGTTACCGACGCTGCGCCGTTTCACGTTAACAACGCTGTGCCGTTTCACGTTAACAACGCTGTGCCGTTTCCCGTTAACGTTGCTGCACCGTAGTAACGTGGCTAGGCCCTAAGCTCTATCACTTTATTAAGTCTCGCACAAGTAAGTACCTGGCTGAATACCGTATTATCTAACTGTGTTAAGATTAATTAATACGCAGAATGCTTGCCTTTAATCCGCTTCAAGTAAAGTTGATAGACTTCAATAGTTGTTAGGTTGTGTGCTGGTTATATTAGAGTAGCGTCGTCGGCCTTATAATAATAATAATAATATATCATTTATTTTCAGGCATCTTGGCCCATAGATACATACCTTACAAACTAACATATATATAGAGTAAATACAAGTAATCGTTAGTAAATAAGACTTAGTACTACGTTAATAACACTTCACATTGCACTGAGTTTACTTCGAAAATGTTCCCACTGCTGGGACTCAAGCCTCCTTTCTAGGAGAGGGAATGGGCCGTAATCCACCACGCGGGCCCAGTGCGGTTTGGTGGATGTCACGTCATGTCTTCGAATTTTCGGTTCTAGGACATGCCGGTTTCCTCACGATGTTTTCCTTCACCGTTGTGAGAGCAGTGGAGATGAAATAAATTACACAAATTAATGCGCCTGGCTGGGTTTGAACCCGCAACCTACAACTCGTAAGTCGGGGGCCGTTACCACTCGGCCACCACTGCTCTCTATATAAGAGTAATTGACTTTTATTCCGAAAACAATAACTATTATTCTTTGGACCAGAATATACAAAAGTCGTTTTTTTTTTTAAAACGTTACCCCACACAAGGATTTAGGCTTTTTTCGATTATACGTGTTTCGTGGGTATAAAAATATTTGTTCCGCGTGGGAATCGAACTGGCGACACGCAGCATAAAAGCCGATTAATCACCCACGACTGTGCCAGCCGTGCCATTATATTAGTTAACTAGCTTCTGCCAGCGGCTTCGCCCGCTTATAAAAGTAGGTTTCTCCATACAAACTTTGGACCCTCGTTTCATCCCTTTAGGGGGTGAATTTCGGAAATTCCTCTCTTAGTGCTCGCCTATTTCATAAAAGGAAACCTTGTGCAAAGTTTCACGCTGCTAGTCCCAATAGTTTCGTCTGTGCGTTGATATGTCAGTTAGTCAGTTTTTCCTTTTATATATATAATATAGATAATTGTCTATTGATAAAAGGCAAAGTAAAGAACAGGATCGTAAGCTGTGGAGTAGCGTAATTAGAGACACAATAGAAAGACAATGGCGCGTGAACGCCGGCGTTATTGCGGGGATTAAGAGGAGGAAAAAGTCTTGTTGGAGCTTTAAAAATATTTTCTAAAATAAAAGTAAATGCTGAAACAGTTTCTTTTTGTCTATTTCCTGTCAACATCTAATTTAATTCTCTCATTTTAACAAACATAAACCCAAGTATGTTTTCAACAAAAAATCTACGTACAAATGAATTTAGTCCAACTTTAATTCCTAGGATGAAATTCAGGCACTGGGAGAAATCTAGACACGCAAATAAGCGGATAAAGAACGCGAAGTACGGGGACAGAGGCAACACAGGTTAACGCTTTGTGCAAACGCTTTTTATCTTGAAAAACTTAGCACGAATTTCATACATTTTCAACTGTTGTGTTCCATTTTTTCAGACATCGTAATACATTTTTTATACAGCAAGACTCGCTTACCTAAATAACTTTTTGAAATAATATTTTCTATGACGTGACTACGTTCTGTGAAAGTTATCTTTGTTGTTGGTAAGTTGATCTGAAAATGTATTGAATCTCTTTACTTAGGGTAAAAGGAGCGATTTCTACTTCATTGTCGACTGACTTAAAAAAAGGAGGAGGTTCTCAATTCGGTTGTGTTTTGTTTATGTTTGTTACCTCAGAACTCCGTCATTTATGGACAGATTTCCAATTTGGTGGGATCCATGAGGATTTGAAAGAACTCATCAAATATTGTAGGTAACCATATAGTGATTTAAAAGTAACATTTGATGAAGTGGAACTAATGAAGAAGACCACAAATGACTAACGGAACTTCACACTCCATAGATATCACTATCAAGATAGTCAAGCAACTATGACAATACCTACAAATAAATAAATAGTTCTGAATATTTTTGTTGAAAATGGTACCATTGAGCTGATTTGATCATTATGATGGAGCCGGAAGGTAGGAACTTGAACTAACCTAACCTTTAATCAATGCATCCTGTGTTTAGACTTATTAGAATGAACATGAATGTTATGAGATGAACTTTGTCTACAAGGTACCATCGAACTGATCTGATGATGTTTCTGGTTTTATTTATTTATTATTTAAAACTGACTTCCGAAGTTAAAGTTATTTCGAACGTTTATTGTTTCTTTTAGTGAAGTCAGTTGTTGTTCTTTTTGTAAAAAGTTTTTGATTCATCATCGAGTTGATTCACTACAAAAAAAATCTCTTTTAAAGAGTCACTGTATCCCTAGAAGGCAAAGGGCGACTGAAGGAACAAGTGCGAGTTTGAGTCAGTAATAGTCTTACCCTCTCGTTCCATCCAGAGTGAAAGAACTTATTAGATGATTTGCTATCTAAAAAAAAGTTTTGTTAGTGGAACTCAATTTTTGTGGTTAGTTAATCTAAACCTCGCTTCAAATCAAAACTGTCACTTCAGACCAGAGAGAAACATAAATCAAATCAATTAGTTCGTAGCTACACAATGCTTGGAGCAATAATATTGAAGTGGCACCCATCTATTGGACTGAAATCGAAAAATTCTTGTGGAGTGTTGATTCAGCGAACCGTGCGTGTCGACAATGGATGTAACTCTCCTTAACACGTTACCTACGAGAAAAACTCTATTGAACGGAAATATAAATCTATCGAGTGTTACATTTTTTACAGAAAAAGTCTACCAAAGTTTATATAAAGTGCGTTTTTTAATCCCAGATAATGATTTGACAATTCGAATGTTGCATGTTTTTTCCATTTCATAAATAGTGAGGTACCGCAACCGGTATTGAACAAAAAAAACCGAAAATATTCGTAAAAATAGTTTCATTTCAAAATGCAACTAATTATGGTCAGTTTTTGTATTTTCTGAAGTTAATTAATTATAGATGCAAATGTCTAACTCATAAAATAAAATATAATTTAAGCCTAAGAAATGAAAGACTAGCAAAAGCTGCGTCATTTTTCAAACCTAGACAAAAATATAGAA
The DNA here is from genome assembly GCA_905147345.3 of Mythimna impura. Lineage (NCBI taxonomy): Eukaryota > Metazoa > Arthropoda > Insecta > Lepidoptera > Noctuidae > Mythimna > Mythimna impura. The sequence goes on along the minus strand of LR990357.1, from coordinate 9,548,002 downwards.
TTACTCTAAAGTCTAAGTGATATTTTTGCTGACATTTTATTATCTACAACTTCGGTTTGAAAACTAATCATAGTTAAAATTAAACAATTCTATGTCCTCTTTTTGTACTATTTTCGCATGGATCTCTTATAAAATTGTAGCGATAAACGAATCGAGTGTCGGTTTTTTGCAATGCAGTCATGTGAATTCACAGCTTGACGACCAATGGGCACGCTATAATCATGACGGTCAGTCCCCTCTTTGAGGAGTGGCTTGAGATGGAGAGGCGTCACGGCGTCCTCATCTTCCACATGAAGCATGTCCTCACTGGACATGGTCAGTTCGGGAAGTTCCTACATCAGATTCAGGAGGTCACCACTGCGTGGACCGCCCGGAGGACAAGGTGGAGCATACGGTGGAGGTGTGTCCCACTTGGGCGAAGCACCGCCGTATCCTCGTGAAGGCAATAGTTATAAAGTGAAGGTAATAGTTTTCTATCGTTTACATTTCGGGGAGTGTGCACTGGAATTGCACAATCTAATTCCGCCAAGTCCGTTCCATCATCGGACCACTAGACGTACGGCGTTGCGCCACCGGTACATGGTAGACATCCCACCCATACGCACAAAACGTTTTAAGAACATATTTATTATGCGTACAGCCAAGGAGTGGAATTCCTTGCCGGAGTCTGTGTTTCCAGATAGCTACAACTTAGGGGTCTTTAAGTCAAGAGTGAATAAGCTACTTCTAGGCAAGCGTGCTCCATCGTTGACCACATCATCGCTTACCATTAGGTGAGATGGTGGTCAAACGCGAGCCTATCATTAATAGAAAAAAAAAATAGTTGGCAAGGACCTCTCGCGCTGGGTCCTGGTAGGTACGGGCCATGGTCTGGAGCGAGGAGGAATGGCAGGGAACACCTTCTGCGAAACAGTAATGCTAGCGAAGAACGAGGTTGCACGACATAAATAAATAAATCTTTTCGCTCCAGTCGCCGAGACCCCAATCCCGACTACCACAATGTCAATACCGACGTCAAACAATGGGTAGCTTGCCGTCCAGCAGTCCCGTAATCGCCGGGACTGAGCCCCAGTCGTCGACAGCGCTTAGTGATCCACGCGCTCTTCAAAAAGATGTAAGCAAACCGTAGGGGCCCAGTAAGGCCGATCTGGTTAGGCAGTAAAAGTCTGACACGCCCTCCTGCTCCGCCCAGACCGGGAGAAGTCATTGGATGAATTCCCATCTTGACAACATCTTGACGACCAATGATGATAACTTTTTATAATTCTAAAGCATAAACTGAGACTGTCTCGTTCCGCTCTTGTAAACAAGATATAAAATTGTGTTGGGAGGCCTATATACTGGAGCTCCCTGGTAAAAGAAAGTAGCTAAGAACTCATGATTTTCAACTGGTTTTCAACCGCGCCCGCCACGGTGGAGGAAACACGAGAAAACGGTGGAGCTGGTTTATTTCTAAACTCACGAGACCGGAGTTTTGTGTGGTAACTCAGCCGTCGCAGTTGGGGTTATCGCTTGAAAACTTGGCAGATGACAATCGCAAGACGGGCGGTTAATTATCAGCTGAGCTCCAGACCGCCGTGGACATACACCAGAAACGAGCTATTGCATTATACTTACTTCACATAAGAATTAAAAAAAGTAGGTCTATAAAGTTCTGGGTGCATCAATCGATTTTGGATTTCGCATCGGATTTTTCTACCCCCTGAGGGCCACTGCGGGTGTTAAACGACCGCAGAGAGTGCGGGCGCAACCTTCCGAAGCTGCGGGTGACCGTGGCCCGCACGATTCTACTAGTTGCCCGTCAGTGCAGCGGGGAGCAGGATACATATATCTCTAGCATTCTACAGAAGCTGCGGGCCCGCAATCGCAGCGGACGCGGGTAAAAACGGTTTTGTGAGTTCTTAGTATAAGTAAAAGTCCGAGTGTAAAAAAATATGGTAACTAATATTTTTGAATATTTCTAATTATTTCAATCTTCAATTCATATTAGACTTTACTATAAACAAATACTATCGTATCTTGGGCCTACTTTCCTTAGAGGTTGTATTATTAAAAGAACCGGTATAAAAAATCGAATTTGGGGACATCACTTTTATCAAAAAGCAGGCAACATATTTCTGGAGTTTGACATTTGCACTTGTCAAATCATTATCTGGGATTAAAAAACGCACTTTAGTGATTGATAGTGTTTTTTTTTAAGGTGGGAAATCATCTAATGACTTCTCCCATTTTAGGCCAGAGCGAGAGGGCGTGTCAGACTTTTACTGACTAACTAATGTTCCACAGCTGGGCTAAGGCTAATAACTAATAATAATAACTCATAATATTCACACAACTATCACACAACGCCGTCTAGTCCCAAGCTAAGCAGAGCTTGTGTTATGAGTACTAGACAACTGATAAACATACTTAAATATTTCTAAATACATACATATTATAGATAAATTACACCCAGACACAGAACAAATGATTGAGCTCATCACACAAACATTTTGTCCTACCTAAACACGGTGGGAATCGAACCCACGACCTCCGGCATAGCTAGCTAGCTAGCTAGTCAAATATGTCAGTCAAGCTTGGACAATCGCTCACAAGCATTTCCAAGTTATCGGAGAGTATTTCCAGTTTTAGCTTCCAGAATAAATAAACATATTATTAAGAGAACGGCTTTACCCTTGACTATTTCGCAATTCGCAAATTCATCAATTAAATATTCAAAACAAAATGAGCGACGCTGAGGTCAAAGGGTAAATGACTAAATATTATTTGAAAGGTTACTGTGTATCATTAATTTAACCTAACAGCAGATAATCTTGTTAAAATGTCAAAGGATAATATTAATGAGATGGCAACTAAAATCTTGAAACAAACAAAAAATGCCATTGACAATGAATAACTTGCAATTAGCATAAAAGTAATATTCTTTGAAAATACATATAGAATTTTATCTTGAACGAAAAAATAAATTATCGCATTCTTTGAGACTTTCAGCTAACTCCGAAAAGATATATTATCGAAGAAACATTTAATTACAGAGATCACTGAAAGCTTCTTACAAATTTTAATTTACCTAATCTACCGGAAATCTTTCCAAATTGCCTCTGAATTGTATTAATTCTCAATTCGCCAATTTTTCCATCGCAAAGGTTCTTTAAGTAATTCGCAAAAATCCTATTGTATAAACCTTCTACCTGAAATGTTACAAAATGATTAGTACATAGGTACACAGGACTAATGAAATTCCATTCCATAGAAACGTTTCAATTCAATTAACCCTTTTAATTGAATTGAAACAATTGGAATCCATCGCCTTGGTTGTTTTTGGAGTAAAACTTGTAAAATGGGACATTGAATGAAGGACTTATAATTTAATAATGGTGATAACAATGAACGGTTCCTATTGTGGTGGTTATAAAGTAAAGTTTGTGTGTACTGACGAATGAATTACTTATTTTTTTTCCTTTAAATGGAAAATAAAATGCTCATAAGTTTTTCTAAATTCATTGAGAAGAGAATATACCTACCTCGTTATAATACAACTTTAATATTTTCGAAGGATTGAAATGTATAAAGTTAATAAATACATACTTTAAGCCTAATCTGGCCCATGGCAGACATTGTGATATCTAGCATATGCTCAAAATGTTTTGGGAACACATTAATTATGTGTATAGATATGGAATGGAATTTTCTGCCGGAGTCCGTGTCTTTAAGCCAAGAGTGAACAGGTTCGTTCTTGGCAAAGTGCTCCGTCGTCGACCATATCATCGCTCACTATCAAGTAAGATAGTGGTCAAGCGTGAGACTGTCATAAATAAAAAAACCGGACAAGTGCGAGTCGGCATACTGAGGGTTCTTACCTATGAAAACAGTTCAATTCCGGAATTGGATTACGAAGATTTTTTCGAATCGCAAAGTTTTTTTTTTTGTAATTTGACTACAAATTTATAGTTTTCAGATTTTTATCTATACTTGTGCTATGAGACTTTGCTTGCCAAATTTCAGGATTCTAGGTCAACGGGAAGTACCCTATGAATTTTGATTCCCTTGAGAGTGTCGAAATACACGTTTTTTTGCGATATAAACGGCCTTATCTTTTTTTCATTTACTCAGAAGTTTGACTTTTTCACAGCTTCAAAAGATCGCAGACCTAAGTTTATGGTATTTAATTTCAATTCGATACCTTCACGCGTTCCCGAGATAAAGGGTCTTGATAGACAGACAGACGGACAACAAAGTGATCCTATAAGGGTTCCGTTTTTTCCTTTTCCTAAAAACCAAAAACTTTCAAAGGCGAAAGTATTATTTTCTCTGTACTACAAAATACATCATTATAAAGTGACGACTTATGAACAAAATGATACAAAGAAACATCTAAAGGTTGATTATCAAAGTAACCGTTATATTTGCTATCTCAATTCTCATCATCATTGCAATTAACCTTTTCTCTCACTTTACTTAACTTCCTGTATCTTGATGAAAAGCAACGACCATCACTTCCATTATTCCTTCATTTTACCACTGTGTAAAAATCAATCACCTTTTATCGCACGTCAAATCATCTTCTAAAAACTTTTGTAAAAAACACAAGAAAAAATTTCTTGATACTTTCACTAGTAAAAATTTCATAAATACTACAAACCTTGACTTTCAATCAACGGGATATTAAATGGTTATTATCTAGAAATTTTACCATAGCATAACTGTGTTGCAATAGTAAATATGACTGTTGATAAGCATGAAACTGGTATCCGTGAGAAATGCTTTCTAATTTGTATCATGCATATTTCTGTCGTATCTCAGTATTTGCGTATTGCGAGTTATTTCATTTACATATATACCGTTTGAGGTAAAATAACTAAAAATAGATGCAATTTTTATTATCATGAACATCATTTCAGTCAATCTTGAACATAGGCCTCCCCCAAGTATAGTTTCGCATCCATCGGATTCCCGCGAGTGTCATCAGGTCATTGGTCATTTATTGAAAACAAAAAATTCATCAAACTATTCTGTAATATAACCTAAAACTTGTTTTATGGAAAGATATGAAACGAAACATAAACATGGACTTCTAAATTGGAACAACAACAACAAAACAAAAACATGAATTAACAATTGAAAAGGAACAGTACTAAGATTCCAAAAACACACTTTAACATTTCAAGAACATTCGCAGACAGTCAAACAGACTACTAAATCATTAAAATTGCTGTTACAAATCCTCATTACTTTGTATACAACCGTCTTATGCTCTCGAATAATAAAGAAAAATATTCAAAACATTCACCCACCCTTCCACCGTTTCTATAAATAAAACACTCACTGTCCGTTTATACGCGCTTATCTCTAAAACTGCAAGACCGATTTTAATAGAGCTTTCGCCACTCCGAACCATGTTTCTGAATCGAGATTGGAAGCAATAAAACTTTATGCTGGCTTCCAGATATTTCAGAAGGCAAAATTGAAGTCAGTCAGATAGCTGTCACGATAATTCTTCCATACCAACCCGGGTTGCTTTGCTAAAGGAGTATAAAAATCCACGGACAATCTCGGCGGGAAATTTATAGCAACAATAAAATGTGGGATGTTTCCTCGCTCCAGCTAAGAGCTGTACCGGAATTGTTTGAGCCACCATTCGTATAGTTCTTCACAAATATATCTTCTATCACAATGCGGTAGTGTTGAACTTTGTTGCCAAGATTAAAACGGTCTGCGTTAGGGTTTGCCTCTGTCAAAATTGGTGCAACTTTGTACGTGATTTCATCACCTCAGAATAGCGTAACATCTTTAATGAGTTGGTTTATTTTTTTAAATATGCTGGTGGTTTATGGTAAGTCGTATATTTTATAAGGAAGTCAAAATAGAAACTTTTAATACTGAGAGACACTAAAATGCACAGGTAAAAATATTTCTAATATACAGCTTGTTGATTTGACAGATGAAATCAGAGATACCATAATATTGTTTAAAATCCTTGGTTTCAAGGCAGTTCCTCGAGCATTACTTTGTGTTTAAAATTTTAAGATACGCTTGCGATCACGCATTTTTCCATGATGAAATAGATCCTTATCTTACTCTAAAAGGCACTTAAATTGTACTAATAATAACAACATAAATGTATCTTTATAGCTTATACCTTTTGACAAACTGTGTGAAATAAGCTGCACGTAAAAGAATAGGCTAAAAACTGGACAAAACAACTTTGTTAGTTGTGAATATTTAGGGTGAAATATTAAAGTGAAACCGTTGCTTGCAAGCTTTCAATGAAATCTTAGGAACGAACCTTAGAATGTTCCACAAGTCGTTTATCTTAGCATCACTACCCAGCAGACGAGATAGTGTGTTATTTGTAAAAATCCCGGTCAAGTACAAGTCGGACTCGCGCGCTGCAGTTCGAAAGCCATTATTTTGTGACGTAACTACAAATTTGCAGTTTTTAGACTTTTTCCTTACCTTTTGCCATGCGACCTTGCTTCTTACCTAATTTCTGGATTCTAGGTCAACTGGAATATCCTATAGGTTTTTTTTTTTGGTGGGAAAATCATCTTATGACATTCCCCGCCCTTAGGCGGAGCGGGAGATAGTGTCAGACTTTTACTGACTAAAAATCCATTCCTGTTCCTTCTTTGCTTTTAGTACCAGGGCAGAGTCTTCCTTTCAGAATCAGACCCTTGGCCCCAGTAGGCTTCGACCCTACTGGGTCCCTACAGTTGCTGACATCTAGTTGAGGCGCGCGTGGAACAGCACGCGCCGTCGACGACTTGGGCTCGGTCCGGACGGTTACCGGACGGTCGGACGGCGAGCCACCCATTGCTCGCCGTCCGCAAGCCCACGCCTACGGTGGCCAGAAATCGGGATCGGAATCCCGGCGGCGGTTGGGGCGTGAGGACTGTTGCCTCACGCGATCGGCCGCCTTCTTTGCTAGCATTACTGCTTCGCAGAAGGAGGCGGCCGGCTGCCACTCCTCCTCGCGCCGGACCATGGCCTATACCAAGGCCCGGCGCGAGAGATCGCCGCCGCCGATCGCCCCCACGAGGACACGGCGTTGCTCTGCTCAAGTGGGGCACACCTCCACCGTGTGCTCCACCGTGTCCTCCGGGCGGTCTACACAATGGTGACACCCAAAACAAGTACAGATAGAGCCCCATTTTTTTGTACTAATTAAAAACTAGTGGTGTATAGGGTGCATAGCACCATCCTTCTTTTTCATTCGAACGGCCGACATTTTAACACGTTATTGTAGTGCCCCTGATCTCATAAGTTCCGTTTTTACCGACTGAATTACGGAAGCCTTAAAATAAAAAACATCAAAATATTGATTGAAAATGCCAAGTTCTTAATTGAATTACCTCATCCACCAGTCCATGCAAAAAGAACCAAGGTCAAACCATAAAATCGGGCGTTTAAAGTAATTTCTAAATAAATCATTGTATCAGCTACGCAAGAGGGCTATTCACCTAACGTTCGCTTTCGAAATCAGTTTCACTATTTGCTAGTATCTCCGGCTAGTACAGCTCTTGTCTAGTCAGCTGTTGTACAAATTAATGGTCGAAGTTACTTTGAATTGATAAAATATTAGTAGCCGAGTGTCTAGGAAATTGTGTGTTATGAAACTTATGATTTATGGTGATATATTATCATTGTAAATATTAGTTTTCTTAGTTTAGAATGGGATTGGGTTAATTTTATAGGATTTAGAATAGTGTAAGGAAATACAGTTTTCCAAAAAAAAAACGAGTTTTAAAAGTTTGACGTTCCATTCAAAAATACTTCTTCTTAAAAAAAAAAATATTGCACTGGGAATTTACTCCTGAAACGTGTACGATGTAGGTTGTTACAGAAACATGTAAACACACATTCACAAGACACCCGGAAAAATATCTTTAGGTACGCTATAAAAATATTTGTTACGTACGGCAATCGAACCCGCGATAGCATTTCATTGGCGCTCAACCACTGTGCTAAACGTACCGTCAACACTGCTGCTACTACTACAGATACCGGCACGGATCTTGAACGCTGACTTCTATAGTTCTACTTGCGCAGAAACACGCAGAAGTGAAATATGAGGTCTCTTTAGTGGTATGAAAAGAGACGCGGGGGCGGGGAGTGCAATCCTTTACAGTGATTGGCTCGCCAATGTGTATGATGCGCAAAGCGATCCCCGCTCTTTCGCCGAGCGCTCAAGAATCGTGCCCCTATCTGTACTATCGGAACAAACTAGTTCAAGCTCATTTTTTGTAATAATTACACATGTAATTATTTTTATCTAAGCAAATAATATCTGCTAAAGGTAATAAATAATAATCATTATGGTCTAAAAAACTGAGACACAAACACTTCCTCATTTTTTAAATAGCTTAGAAAATTTTAAATAATACTTCGGTCACGACTTTTTTATCCGCATTCTGTAGCGCTAATATAATTTCAATATTAAATAAATGTGTTAATTTTTTCTGATTCAAATGTGACATTTATACTTAATATTGTACTTATTAAAATGTACCGAACATTTTGCATTATTATTTGATATTTTGATTAGTTTTAAAAAGTAGGTTTTATTAAACTGTATACTTTGCTGTTTGCATGTTTGGGTTGGCACAAAATAGTATGTATTTAAGTTAGAGAATTAGAAAACACAAAAAAGTGTTTTTCTTTTTTCATAAATCGGTGTAGTTTTTTTACAAACCAAAAAAAAATTGTACAAACCGCCGACCAACTTCTTATTATTTTAATCGTAAATACTTATATGGCTGCGATTTTTACATGCGTGTAATACTTATACAACTGCACAGCTTTTTTTACAACTAGTGGTACCTTCTTCAAATTAGTTCATTTTAAATCTCGTTCCATCGCCATAATATGCTGTGACAACCGGCCCCTAAGTGGACCCTACGAGTACAGACACACATTTGCTCCTCATTATGATAATACACAGTCATGAAAATTCACAAGCCCACAATTTATTTTACGATAATAGTTGATAATGACAAGGTTGTATGTTAAAACGTTTATTTTTTTTATTTAGTCTTTGCTCTGGCTACGCTAATTGGCGGCTACAATTTAAACTTTAGACATGCGCACTACCTCATTACCGTAAAACATATAAAATTTAACTCAAGGTGTGACCTGCTTTTAATTGTAGACAAATAAGAAGTTTAAATACACGTTTATTTTGACATTTACAACTTTTAGTGTAGCTTGTGAGTGAATAAATAGGGGTTTTGCCCTCTGATATTGTAATCCAGATTAAAGTTTTAAAAACATACAGTTATTTTTAAATAGGCCGTACAAAAATAAGCTTACACGAAAAAAAAAGTTTTATTCGTATAGGCTTATGTGTATTTTTGTGAAAAATAAAACAGTTGCAAATTCCTTTTATCTTTTACACACTTTAAATAAACAAATACCCATCAAATTTTCAAACATTGAAAAAAGGAACGTTATTCCATAAACACACGTAATCTTGTGGGTCACCGATAGATGGCGCTATTACAAGATGGCCGCCTCTTGCGGTAAAGGCGCGAATGCATTGCGGTATCGCAACGGGATGGAGTTAATGACTACTCTTTAGCACGTCACTGGAATGAGAACAGCGGATATGTTAACGACTTGTAAGTTGTTTCTTATAATAAATATCATGTTTATAACGGAACGGTAATATTTACTTTAGTGCTTTACTAAGGAGGAGTAGGTACTTTAAGTCTTAAGCGTAATTTATTATTGTTATATTTGCTTTTTAGCGAGAATTCTATAACTTTTATTCAGCACTAGCTTCTGCGCGAGGCTTCGCCCGTATGAAAGTAGAAAACTCAAGGAAACGTACAAAAAGTATCCTATGTGCTGTTGCAGGATACGGTTTACCCGATTACTCGATTTCATCTTAATCCATTCAGCAGTTTAAGCGTGAAGGAATAACAAACATACACATAGACTTTCGCATTCATAATATTTAGTGTGATAAACGTATTGTGCCAAACCCCTGAGGACAAACTGTCCACGTTCCATTCAATAATAAATCCTTTCAAGAATGACGTAAAGTGATAAAAACCTTGAACCTAAAAGGAGTTGAATTTAATTCCGGCCAGATGTTCAAGGGACCCTAAAAAAAAAATAGCAGCCACCGGCAACAACCAGCACCGGCTTTCTTTGTTCTCGTGGCGGAGTTTGTGACTGTTGCGTGTGGTCCGTGTGCGGTGGTTCTTATGCCTACTGTCCACGGACGCTTCATAGACACGGATTCGTCATTATTATTATTATTATTATTATTATTATTATTTCTTTATTGTCAGGCAACTAAGGCCCATAGATAAAATACATTATAATACAATCTTATAAACAAAATAAACTAATACATATTAAAAATATTACAAACTATAATTATACACGTAACATCGGCGTCATGTTCCGCTGCGTGGTGTCGCGTAGCCGTCCTCGGAAACGTCGATACACGACACCTTTCGGCCAAAAGTCCTCTCTCAAAAAGGTCTGTAGATGGTGGGTTGGAACTCGTATCACGAACGACTTGAAGTTGGTGTCATGGCGCGAATCCAGCCTTTCGACCCTCAGAGTCCAGTTGCTCTTTATCTTCATATACTCCACGACTTCCTCAACCTTCGTAGAGCAATGCAGACGCGAAATATACAGCTGCGTTGTAGGCACAGCAGGACGCAGCAGCATATTTGGTCCACTCGGTGCGGTACCGCACAGGTTACGGGAACAGGGCTTCCTCTTCTTCTTTTCTACTCGAGTGAAACCCTCTTCATCAACTTGGCCCGTTTTTGGCAATGAGCTACGGACCCCAGTCAGGGTAGGTTGAGAACCCGTTTTTACTTTGTCCCCTATTTTCGCTGATCGCTTTGGTTGCGACGTACCTGGTTTCCTGGTGGTAACAACAGCAGCGTAGGCACGTTTAGGGGTCAACGTACCTACGTGTGACGTTTCCGCAGCCGGTGTAGAAGCGCGGGCGACGGCGACGGCAGGCGGCGCTTGATCAGCATATTCGGCAGCTGGTGACGCACTTGTGTTCGTCGATTCAAAACCGCCGACTGATGCATTTTGCGCCTCTTGACGTGTGTTCACCTTTGAGGCCTCAGGTGACCCAGTTACCGAACCAACGTTGCGCAATAATGCTATTTCCACACGTAGTTCAGCATTGGATTTTTCTGATGCCTCCATTCTAGACTCCATCCTGGTCATCTCCACTTTCAAGGTAGTGATGTCCTTTAGCAGCCGTGTAACGTCGACGTGATCGAACGTGACGGGGGGCAGCTTACTCAGCTCCTTCGCCACGAAATCTGGCACGTCGTCCGGGTCAGTCTTCTTCAACATATCAATGATATCTTGAATACTCTTTTCAGTTCCATCTCTTCGGCGAGACGGCATCTGGTCCAGTTTTCCAAGAGACTGGAACAGTAGCAGTTTTCCACTGCTGATCTCGTCCTCTTTGAAATTGGACCGGCATATCTGCAGGATGCTCACCTCGTCCATGTAGTCAATAGCATGGACTAGGAATGCCAGCAATTCATTAACTATGAGTTTTTTGGAACTCATAGCGTTTTCGGGCGACGGTTATTGCCGCGCAACACGCGAATAAAATTCGTACCGTGCACAGTGGAAACACGTCCGTATTCGAGCGTGCATCGCACTGCACTGCACTGATTATATACTAAGTGTATGCCTGCTCTCAACTTACATACAAAACTATGAAACTATCAAAGAAGCGGCAATGCCTTGCTCGCGTTACTGCATGCAGGCTTCATGACGCCTGCCGTACCGGATGTCATATGTCGGGGCTTACATCGAGCGAAATCCCGTTTTTATTTTACAGGACAGTATCGGTTAGCAAGAAAAGAAAACGTACCTAATGAACAAGGAGACTAAATAGTTGGTCATTAGTTAGGTATACTAGCGCCTAGCGAGTATACCCAACTGATGACGCGCCCGCGATGATCCCTGTACGCGCTATGCAAGTGTGCCCACGGGGCTTGTTTTTCGGTGCACTAGCATATCGCGCACAGGCGCACATAATCGTCGGTTGGTAACGCATTCCATGAAAAGTGCCTAAGGAGCCTCTGCGAGTTGGCATCGGCCCATCGTAAGCCGTCCAAAAGTCCAGGACCTCTGGATCTTGACATAAAAGTAGAAAGAAACGTACCCACTAACTATTAACAATAATAATATTCCACAACTGTCACACAACGCCATCTAGTCCCAAGCTAAGCAGAGCTTGTGTTATGAGTACTAGACAACTGATAAACATACTTGTATATTTCTAAATACATACATATTATAGATAAATTACACACAGAACAAATGATCGTGCTCATCACATAAACATTTGTCTTAGGTGAGAATCGAACCCACGACCTCTGGCATAGCAGTCAGGGCCTCTAACCACTAGACCAAGAGGCCAGTCAAAAATCACGATTATATTACCACGATGTTTATTTTATCATTTAATTCATTTTTATTATAACGCGTAGTACATTTATTAAAAACAAACCAAAAAAATGAAATATTTAAAAACTTTAATGTTGAATGACATCGGTACAGTCGCAAACAAAAGCCTTAAGCCCGTATAAGTAATTAAGCAATGATTTATTTTGTCCATTTTTTTGCGAATCATTCAATTACATTCATCAATCACCGAATGACAGGTTCGAAGAGCAATTATTTTAGTATATTCAATGTGTCTTAAATCAATAAATCATAAATATTATATTTAGGTAATTAAGTTAACTCTATTGAATTATCGTGATTCGACTTTTCAAAGAGTTTATAACGTAATAATTCATACCTGTCGTAACTTTATTTTGTAAGTAATAAGCCTTCAAGATCACTTTGAATGTAAAAGTAGATAATAAATTATACTTAGCCCCGCTAATTTCTAATAAAATGTCTGAAGCGATTTTTAGTAGGTCAAAATCGCGGAAAAATTCAGATACTTAAGAGCGGCCAAAGCTCCAGGAAGGCAAATCCTTGATTCCAGTTATGATTCTATTATTAAATTAAATGTACTACTAGAAATGTTGATATAAGGTAGGCACGTCTATTCTCGGCCACCGTAGGTGCGGGCTTAGGGACGGCGAGTAACGAGTAGGTCACCATCGAGTCGGCGGTGCGTTGTCTCCCAGGCGCACCTCAAAGAGATGTCAGCAAAACGGAAGAAGCCACTAGAGCCAATGTCTGCTAGCATATAAGCATATTCAGCCTTTTAATGTTCCTACTGCTGGGACTCAGGCCTGCTCTCGCTAGAAGAGGGAATGGGCCGTAATCCACCACGCAGGCCCAGTGCGGGTTGGTGGATGTCACATGTCTTCGAATTTTTGGTTCTAGGACATGCCGGTTTCCTCACGATGTATTCCTTCACCGTTTTGAGAGCAGTGGTAATGAAATAAATTACACAAAGTAATGCGCCCGGCTGGATTTGAACCTGCGACCTACAATTCGTAAGTCGGGGCTGTTACCACTCGGCAACCACTGCTCAATGTCTGCTAGGACTGTGGAAAATTCGAAAGAGTTATCATGCCTCTGGAAGAACACAGGTTGTTTTTAGTCAATAAAAGTCTAACACGCCCGGTCTGTTGCTTCACCTAAGAACGGGAAAAGTAATTTATTTGATGTTTTCCCATATAAAAAGGTACCTCTGTATGTACCAACTTGTACAACATGACACATTTACTCTAAGCAAAAACGATCACATTACCAACAGATGCTATCTATAAACTAGCTTGAGACGCCTGCAAGAAGAGAAGGCGTTGCTAATTTTTATCGATACTCAATTATCACCTATAAAATATTTAAATCCTGCTAGTGTTCTATTGAAGCAAAAACCTGATTAGTGTCTGTTTAAAAAGTGGCAATGAATATTAAGTGGTATCAGATTAATCGACATATTCTACCAAAACCAGTTCAAGACAGCATCGTTCTCTTGCCTTCGTCAATATCTGGAACGTTCTTATTTTCTATCGACAAAATATCAGTACGATTCGTTCGGGTAACATTAATTATTAGTATTTGTCATGCATTTATTTATCTCAGGACTATGCGATCCTGGACCTTTGGAAGACATACGAGGGGCCGAAGCCAACTCGCATAGGCACTTTAGACAATTTTTATGGAACGTAATACCAACCGACGATTATTCCTGTCCGCGCTATGCTAGTGCACCAAAGGAAAACCCTCAGTTGGTGGGAAACTATTGCGGCATATGGCAAATAAAGATATAAGGCTATGGCTTTGGGAGGCTTAAGTGGATTGGTTACCAATAACTATGTTAAGACTACGGCCCCTACCTGAACAATGTTATTAATGTACATCGATAAAAAAGGCACGGGGTGACTTGCACACTCAATAATCTGCTCCCAAAACAACGGTGACTAGTACAAAATGACGTAGCAACAAGAGAACAACATATCCTGAGGTGCTTGAGGAGTGGAGAGGTATACCAGGGCTATCAGGACAATTCCAGAAGTACGGTCAAGATGCTTACCAGTACCATAATGCGTACCACGTCAATTAAGTTCCGCCCTGCTCCGCAATATGGCTAGCATAAAAAATACAGTCAAATAAGTGGAATATTTGATTTGTACGGTCTTACTCCAACGCACCTTACAAAAAAGTGTGACGAAGGCGTACTTTATCCACTGTCACACAAATATTTAAAAAAGCAAAACGTGATTATCAAATTTAAAGCCCTTGAACTTTTAACCTTGTACTTGAGCCTTGCCCATAATTTCTTTGACCACTAGAAATCAAATTCAAGTCCAATTAATGACAATACGAAAAAGAAGTAAGATTTATGATGATGAGCCACCGGTACACGGTGGACATCCCACCCATATGCACAATATGTTTTGGTAAAACTTTCATTATGCGTACAGTTAAGGAGTAGAATTCCCTGCCAGAGACTGTTTCCTGATAGCTACAATTTGGGGGCCTAAAAGTCAAGAGTGAATAGGTTACTTCTAGGTAAGCATGCTCCATCGTCAACCACATCATCGCTTACCATCATGTGAGATAGTGTTCAAGCGCGAGCCATCTACATCTATTATATAAAAATGAATAGCTAGCAACAGCTAGCTATTTTTTGTTTTAGCGAGACTAACGAACACGTTAGTCTCGCTAAAACTCAAAAACGGCTGGACCGATTTGGCTAATTTTCGTCTTGAAATATTTGATATAGTCCAGGGAAGCTTACAATACAACGCCATCTCTAATTAAAATGTCATTATAAAATGAATAATGCTGTTCTGATACTTATTTTGTTGACTGCATAAGTCACGGAAGCCCTTCAAAACCTTTCTAATTTTCATCTGAACTCGTTGTGGTTACAGTATTTTATTGCGTGCCATACACTCCCATAATAACAGGGTAATTTTTAACCAAAACCAAACTTCATTATTTCACCGTACGCCTTCGGAAATTATTATACTTTCGTCGCTCACTCATGACGGATGCCATAATCGTCAATTTCATATTTAAATCCATCACGAAACTGGTTTATTGCGGTTTCATAACCTGATTGGCTTTCAGTGAATTTTCGATCTTATTCCAATGGCAAAAGGTTTATCTGAATAGCTCTTGTTATGTCACTTACGGTGTTGTCTATCGAATAAGTAAATATGGGAAAGCAGAGTAAAATAATTTGTTTTACTCATTGATGATCGTTAAATTAGAATTCGATTTTTATCGAAAAATTCTGTTTATATCGCGATGGCATCGAACCAGATCAATAAAAAGTGGCTTAAAAGTAAAAATTTCTTTTTTACTATCATATTACCTAGAAACCAAGAAACAATCTATAGATGTTTATTTTTTTAATAGATTTATACTAGTGCTTGACTACGATCCTACCTGATGGCAAGCAGTGATGAAATCGTTGAAGGTGGGGTGCACTAGTTTATTAAGAGCCTTTTCACTCTAGCCTTGAAGACACCTAAATTATAATCGGACGGGAAGACCACAGCAGGCTAATTGTTCCAGTCCTTCGATGCACGCGGTACAAACGACGAAGCGAAACGCTTAATCCAGACCGTAGGTTTCAACAACTTAGGGCACAGATTCGCGAGAAGCTGAGCCTTGTTGCTTGAAAAACCTTCTATGTTAATAGAGATGACGTTCAGGGCTGGTTTAGTGATTGAGAAACCAGAATTGGCAGGTGGAGATGCCGTTAGAGTTGGCATTGATAAATGTCTTTGGAGTGTTTGAGTTTGAGACATTTGCGTCATTTGCTATGCTGTCCATCCTGCACAACCAACAGCAGTTTTCAGGATCTATACGAGGCCAATAACAGAGCCGTAGAGGTTGCCAAATACTGGTCAGATAAAATTTAGTTAGAGTACATCGACACGAAAAGAAGAAGAAGAACAACGTAGGGGTAGATACTCGCCGTACGTCGGTTTGTCTGATGGTAGAAAGGAGATGGTGGAATCAAGTCATCCAATTCCCGCGCACACTCCAAAATGCATTCTGTAAAATACCGAAAGGCTGGCTACCCTACGCCTGTGCTCCAGGCATGGAGGACATGGCTCCAGGATTTATAGATTGGACTTAACCAAATCTGGTTCACCAATTAGCCTCTTTGCACGCCTTTCCACTGAGTCCAAAGCTGCTAGATGGCATTTGTAAACGAAATGTAAACAATTGACATAGACATACTTTAAACTTCTAATTGGCGTTTCGGAAGCAATTACACCAATTTTCATTCGCGTAACATACAAATACCATTTGATTTCAAAGATTTCGAATTACTCGCTGAACTAAATTGCACCTTGACCTTCCAATTATAAGGCCAAATTTGGACTGGAGTATGAAATACAGAAAGTAAAGTATTAAAAGTTTATAGTCTGGGAAAGTGTAATAGGTATCATTGAGCACGCGTCGATTTGCTAAACGGATGATTGCTATTATTAACAATTAACATTCTAAGAATTTCAACGGTTATTTTTATTGATATTCGGCCCTTATAATTTGAACTGAGTCAGATCTAATTGGACAGCGACGTCTTTGTCTTGTTATGTGAAGTTAAACTTGACAGCAGGATACCTTTTCGTTTCAAAAAACGAACCTTCAAAAAGGTTTCCTTAAAAAATACAACTGGTTTTTTTTGTTAATGTTTTTGGCTTGGATACTAAGTCTTTTAAGCCATGTAATTTTATGAACACTTAATTTGTTTACCATTAGAACATGGATGTACACATTCTAATGTTTTTGTAGTATTTGGCGGCAAATGTATCAAGTCTATCTTCTCAGAAAACTTCGTTGTAAAGTAAGGTATGTAGTAGTGAGTATGTAGAAGTAATCAAGACTACAATAATATTCTCAGCTACATATTAGACACATCAAGTTGTTACAATAATTCTACATATTGTCCAGTTGCGAATGCCACTTGAGAGACAAAAGTACACTATTTTTAGATCACAATATCCACTAGGAAATAAAGCAACCACTGAACTTCACTTGAAGAAATCCCACCAAAAAAACCAAACACTGGCTTTTATACCCATTGTATAGTCACGTTCATAAGGCACGATAATTTTCAATATTTTTTTTAGTTCAAATATAGAATCAATACGACACGAAACGCTTGGGGCATATTGGAACGCAATCACATTATTTTAACAGCAGCATTAGTGAAACCCACCTGATTGCAAATGGCGGCGCTTAATACATCGCTGCAATTTGTAAAATAATTAAAGAAGCCTCAGGGCATTCTGCGGTTATACGTTTACATGTTAGGTAATCAATGTTATATAGAATTAGATAACTCATATTCGTATGAATAATTTTTGTTAGAAAAATATGAAGAGGCGGGGTTCTGTCAATTAGTCTTAAGCTTTTTCCTTGTTTTTGGATGTTATGCAACAATTTTTCAGTTCGTAAATATTATAAATAGTACCTACGCTCCACGTGCCGGAAGATACAACGTTGGTAGGCCTCCCACATGGTGGACCAGTGACCTGGTGAGGGTCGCGCGAATCCAATGGATGCGAGACGTTCGGGACCGGTCGTTATGTTACCTCCAGGCCAGAGAGACGCCTATGTCCAACAGAGGACGTCTTTCCATTGAAATGATGATGGTGATGATGACTCACACCTAAGGTTGTTTCATCAAAACTAAAATCTACGCAAAAACGACATAGTAGATGAAAAAAAATGCTTTGAAATTACAAGGTGTTTGCAAAACAGAAAGTTTACAAAACGATACTTAAATGGCCAACAATTAAAACCACTAGGTATGCTATTTTCTATCGTAAACGCTACAGCAACGCCGAGTGTTTACCACACAAGCAAACAAGACTTTATTTTGTAAGAAAAAAAAAGTAAGAAAACGAACGCATAATGACTCAACCTTTTGTCTCTGGTCGATGTTAAGTAACTTCAGCGAAGAAACTATTTACACACAAAGCCTCTAGGAAAATTGGCTTTTCACACAAAATGCCAAAGTGTTTATTACGTAAACTAAATTAAATATCTATTGTTGGTACAATATTGGCTAAGTTTATTTTAAAATAAAGTGCACAGCGCTTTTCTTAGTGACTGTACTTTTGCGTTATTTTATCCGTATTCACATTCCCTTTTTTTATTTTACTACTGGTTTCTGCCAGCAGCTTCGCCTGCGTGAAAAAATTGTACCTATTTTTATTTTTTTTTAATTCTAGATAGGTTCGCGCTTGACCGCTAACTCACCTGATGGAAAGCGACGATGCGGTCGACGATGGAGCGCGCTTACGTAGAAGTAACCTATTCACTCTTGACTTTTAGGCCCCCAAATTGTAGCTATCAGGAAACATAGACTCTTGACTTAAAGATTCCCGGGTTGTAGCCATCAAAAACCCAAACCAACCTACCCTACCTATGACCTATGACCTATGTACCTATGTCACTAAGTAACAAGCTTGTGAATTTTTTTAAGATTAATATTATTAAAAATTATTACATTGTTTTTACTTAATTTTAATCTACACATTTTATGCGTAATATAATTGTTTTTATAATGGGAATTTCTTGGTATCTATGTAATTTGTATTTGGACATTTTGTTATTAACATAATTTTTAGTACCTAGGTACTTTTCTAACAAAAATATGGATCTTGTATCTAAAGCAAATAAATAATAGTAATATGTCCAATAGTTTTTCAGTTTATTCATTACAAACAAAAATACAACGTCTCCTCTTTATAGTATGTATGTTATATAGAAGTATATATTTATCTAACAATATCTTTAAGTAAACACTATGTCGACCCTTTTTAGGAAGAACATTGTAAACTTATTATTATCCTAAACTTATTAGAATAATAAATTTATTCAATTCTTTTTAATTATTATGGAAGAGAAAACCCATTTCTGCAAAAATCACAACACAATTCTAAAAAAATATACAACTTATTATTAATACTTATAACTATTTATCTAATAGAATAGTTACTATAAAAATATTTTTATAAAAACTTTTATTTTTAAATGATATAAACTAGTGCTTGACTGCGATCCCACCGGATGGTAAGCAGTGATGCAATCGTTGACGATGAAGCGCATTATTTTATTAATAGCCTATTCACAAGAGTGAATAATGCGACTTGAAGAGACATTAATTATATTCGGATTATTTTTAGAAGAGGATTTTCTCCTCTTCTAAAAATAATCCGAAATATGCATGCCAGCAAAAAACGCAAATAGTCGCTAATTAAATATGTGTAAATAGTACACCACTAACTACCTTCGTATCTTTTTTCTACTTCACTACTGTCAAATCCATCCAAAGGTTGTCTGTAAAAAATCCCTTTTAGCGATAAGAACGCCCATTGTGACACCCTGTTAATTTTAAGTTCCTAATATAATTTGTATTTTTGGTGTACAATAAAGAATATATCTATCTATCTATCTTACGATCTTCTTCCTGAAAAGACTCAAAATCATCTCATCTATCTCTCATCTTCAAATCAAACGGAGAAAAAAAACACAACCTGTCAGAAAAACGTACACAGAAAGTAAAAAAAAACTGTCCCTTAATCACATCTCACTAATTACGTATAAACGAAATCCATTTCTTATCTCTTTGTTATGGGAATACACTTATCATTCTCTCCTTATAATTTCCTCTTCCGTGACAACGGAATGAGTTGGCTGTTCCAATTTCTATACAGTGTAATTAATCTTAGGCCAAATTGATTCGTGTGCAAGAAAAAGTGGGCGAGTGTAATTAGGGTTTGTCTAAGTGAAATCTTTGTAGGATTATTGTATTGCGGGAGATATTTTTGTATAGTAATAATTGTGTTTGCAGAAAGCAATGGTTTGTTTAACTCTGCATAATTTGTTGCTTCAGGAGCTTATTGGGGAATGAAGTGGAAATAGGGTAAGTTTTAAGTTGCAAGGTAGTTAAATTGATTTGTGTGTAAGAAAAAGTGGGCGATTGTAATTAGGTTTTGTTTTGTAGGATTATTGTATTGCAGGAGATTTTTTTGTATAGTAATAATTGTGTTTAACTTGCAGAAAGAAATGGTTTGTTTAACTCTGCACACTTTATTGCTTCAGGTATTGAGCTTATTAGGGAATGACGTAGATATTAGAGGTATGAAGTTAAGACCCACTTTCAAGAGTTTTCAAAATTAAAGGTTTCCTCTCGATTGAAAAACTATTCATTCAAAATAAGGGTTTATTTTAATGAGATTTTATGGACCTATTCTGACTATATAAGAAGTCATAACAATATAAAAATGATAACTGGAGATATCAGCAAAACCGTAGCGGTCCAAAAGACCGATACACGCTAGGGCTGCGAGAATTTTTGAAAGAGTTACCGTAGACGCAAAAGGTAATTAAAGGACACAGGTGGATTTAAGTCAGTACAAACTTATCACGCCCTCTCGCGCCACCCTAGAGAGGGACAATTTATTTGACGATTTCCTACCTCAAAAATAAAGTAAGCTTTTGCCATGAGATTCACCAACGACTTCCACACTTATCAAATACACTATAATTACTTTTGTAATACTCGTATCGGTCACAGACATTTCAAGTCTTATGTCAACATTTTTTTCAACACTCACTGTTTTCTCCAATTCACGTTTTCCGCATGACAGATTGACTTCAACTGTCACCGAACCCTGTCAAAAGGTCATTGACTTCTCACAATATTGTGTGCAACTTTTAAGCTGTTCTAACTGGCCAGTAGCATGCAACTTGCGCATTGGCAAATCGCTATTTTCTAGGCAATATAGTAATCTACTTCAAGTGTATTACCTAAGTGGTCTGTAGTTTATGCAAATAAAATACTTAATATCTAAACGGTTTTTATAAAATTGAGGTTCATTATTGATAAAGGTGAACGAGATTTGTTTTACAAAAATGGCTAATCAGGGCATCAGGCTTAACTGTCATAATAAAATGCAAACACATTCTAAGGAGACTCAACAAGAGCTGCGAGATTGTTTGAAAGCAGGAATGCAATGGGCAACTAAACGAAGGTTTTAGTCAGTAAAAGTCTTATGCTCCCTCTCGCTTCACCGATGAGCGCGAGAAGTCATTTAATTAATTCAAAAAAAAGGGTCTCAACAAAAACCTTTTTTTGCCATATCCTTCGAATTTTGAATTAACAGTAAAATACCCAAAATATACCGCCATGTTGACGGTTACTGGCCAACATGTGTCCCGCATACTTTTGACAAACAGGTGCATTTACCGAATCTTAACAGACAAGCCCTGAAAACCAGTTCAAGCGACAATCGTCCGACAATGATCAACACTTGAAACATAATAAAGAAAAGCGCAGAAAGCTCATTTCTCAAAAACATTGTAATTTACGAACTTTTATGGATGTAGTACGTCTGTTATCTATTCCCCGGGTTTTTTTTTTGAGGTGTGTTATCAAACTTATCATCAAATAAATAAATAATATTCCACAACTATCACACAACGCCGTCTAGTCTCAAGCTAAGCAGAGCTTGTGTTATGAGTACTAGACAACTGATAAACATACTTATATATTTCTAAATACATACATATTATAGATAAATTACACCCAGACTCTGAACAAATGATCGTGCTCATAACACAAACATTTGTCTTGGGTGGGAAATGTGGGAATCGAACCCACAACCTCTGGCATAGCAGTCCAGGCCACAAACCGCTAGACCAACAGGCCAGTCAATATCTTCTCCCGAACTAGGGCAGAACAAAAGGGCGTGTCAGACTTTTACTGATTAAAACAACTGTGTCCTTCAGTTGCCCTTTTTGTTCTCAGACTACAGGTTTCCACAGAGTCTTGTAGATGTCATATGTCTTCGATATTTTGGTAATTTTTGGTAAAGGGCTCGCGTGGTGTACGACTCATTCCCTCTCATACAGGGGCGCCGACTCCGTGGGTGCTCGAGGTCCTCGAGCACCCATGAAAAATAAACAGTGGGTGCCGAGCACCCCTGAGAATAGACATCAAGAAACAGATCAGTAATCGCCTTTTAGGTTACGTATAAATTATAATATTTCTAGATACTAAAAACTAGTTTCATATTTATAAAATGGTTTCATTTATATTTTTATCAAACATAATTAGTAATTAATTACGCACTATGTAAGTAAGATATTTATTTATTTGTCGGTTGATCAGTGTGCATTTTTCTTCTCACACTTCTCCACTTTTTCGAGTCCATCAAATGAGCATGAGCACCATAAGGTTTTCTAAAAGCCGGCGCCCCTGCTCTCATACATAGGATGCCTGAGTCCCAATAATGGGAACATTATAGGCCTGCTTTTGCTATGTTATGCTATTAATCACACACATAGTCCTAACCTTCTGCTTTTATTCTTTTTCGCATACAAAATTGGAAAGCGATGGTCGATAAACGGCGCGCCCGCACCTGCGCCTTTCACGCCATCTATTGCGTAAGCGAGGTATGCGCACTTTTGTGTTCGGTGTTCAGCGTTTATTGATATTTAATACTAGGTGGGGTATCTACATGTGTCTTCAGTTATTGAACGTTATGTCATTCGATTGATTACCGGTGTTTGTGTAAGTCTTACGTTTGTCGGTTTGTAGTGTCATTGTTGTGGTTATAGGATTGCAGTGACCCGCCATTTTGTAATGGATTAACTATTCTTGATGGCCTCATTTTTCTAGTAGTTGCTACTGCTACTGTAAGAGGTCAGTTTTTTTTTAGTTTGGAAACCATTAGATTTTGAAACCTACACGAGTGTCGCCACTGTGTGGACCGCCCGGAGGACACAGTGGAATTGTGCCCCGTTTGGGCAGAGCAACGCCGTGTCCTTGTGTAGGCGATCGGCGGCGGCGATCTCTCGCGCCGGGCCTTGGTACAGGCCATGGTCCGGAGCGAGGAGGAGTGGCAGGCGGTCGCCTCCTTCTGCGAAGCAGTAATGCTAGCAAAGGAGGCAACCGATCGCGTGAGGCAACGGTCCTCACGCCCCAACCGCCGCCGGGATTCCGATCCCGATTTCCGGCCACCGTAGGGATACGGCCACGGGTAGTGTGAAAGTGAAACCCGGAGCCCCGGGACAAAGGCAAAGAAGGAACAGGAGTGGGTGTTTAGTCAGTAAAAGTCTGACACGCCCTCGCGCACCGCCCAAGAGCGGGGGATGTCATTAGATAATTCTCCCACCCAAAAAAAAAACCATGCGTGCAAAACGTTGTTTCCTGATAGCTACAACATAGCAATAGGTTAAATCTAGGCAAGTGTGCTCCATCGTCAACCATATCATCGCTTACGATCAAGTGAGATAGTTGTCAAGCACGAGCCTACCAATAATAATATTAAAAATTAATGAAAAGCGTAGTAAAACAAAAATGAGGTCCATTACACCTCGTAATTGACCCATTTCAATTATATTGAATTAAGATTTATGGTTTCATCTGGCATCTGAACTAGTAAGGCTTACGTGCATCGAAGCGAAATAGATCATTATGATGATTTTAATTATCAGTAATGGGATTTGTGGAATATTGTAGTACCGATTACATATTTGTTGTAATTTAATATTTTAATTCGGTATTGAGTGGGTAATATATTGTATTACTAGCTGAGCCGGCAAACGTTGTTCTGCCATATAAATAAAAAAAATAAAAAAAAAATAAAAAAAATAGATGTTGGCCGATTCTCAGACCTACTCAATATGCTCACAAAATTTCATGAGAATCGGTCGAGCCGTTTCGGAGGAGTTCAAGTTCGAACACCGTGACACGAGAATTTTATATATTAGATAATGCTTTTAAAACAGATTTCCGTGAAGTGCTTGTTACCGAACCTTTATAAGTTTTCATGGGAAGATTGGTTCTCTAAACGTGTCGATGTTAACTGTAGGAGAAATCCAAGCTTAAGATTTAGGAATTCTCATCACACCCTAACTATAGTTGAACTACTGGATTTTGAATAAGCTTTACCAGCCAGCTAAGTCATCTACATTAATATTATCAAAAAGTAAAATTTGTTTTTTTCTTTGTAGGAGGTAATTACTGGAAGTTCTGGTCCGATTGCTAAAACTTTTTCACCGATAGAAAGCTGCTTTATTCCTGAGTGACATAGGGTATATTTTATGAACGCAGGCGAAGCCGCGGACAACAGCTAGTTTAGCATAACATGCATAAGCATAGCATAATCAGTCTTATAATGTTCCAAGTGCTAGGCCTCAGGCCTACTCTCTAGAAGAAGGAATAGGCCGTAATCCACCACGCGGGCTCAGTGTGAGGGTGGATATCACATGTTTACGATTTTTTGGTTCTAGGACATACTTGGGGCCGAAAGGTTCTGGAATGGCGACCACGTACCGGAAGACGTAGCGTTGGAAGGCCTCCTACCGATGGATGCGAGACGCACAGGACCGTTCGTTGTGGCGACGCTTGGGGGAGGCCTATATCCAGCAGTGGACGTCTTTCGGCTGAAATGATGATGATGAGGACATACTTTGGGAAGGACTACATTTCCTCACGGTTTTTTCCCTCACCATTTTAAGAGCAGTGATGATTTCTCAAAGTAAAGCGCCTGCACGATAAACAACTCGTAAGTCAGCCGTTACTACTGGGCCAACGTGGCCCTATTATGTTATAGTTATGCAACGGTTTTCTCAGAAAGATGATATACTTGCCAATGCGCACATATATCCGCACACAACAGTGGAGCTATCGCCATAGAAACAGTTGTCCTAATTTCTCTGCGCATTGGCAAACATTGGATCCGTCCGACAACGCTTAGTGAAATCTACTAAAATACGTCCAATTGTATGTATCAAGAAAGAAAGCATGGGTCAAACAACAATCAGCTGACCAGCCAGTTCCTTTTGGCAGAGTAACATTAACTTTCGGGAGATTAAAGCAAGGTAAATGAAAGTGCTAATTAATATGAGTGATAGAACTTGACTTGTGAAATCGAACTTTGCAGAAGAACACTTAATAGATTTGGATACTAATCGAGTGAAGAAATACATTGCAGCAAAGAAAAAAAAACACAAGTTGATGAACAACCTCTTTCTAGAAGTTTGTTATAATATTATTCACTGCGAGAGAATCACGCGACTCAGTATGTAGGTAAACAATTATGTTATTGCAATAATACTATTGTGTACAATACAACTCAGCAAGAGGTGCCTTAATCAGATTTTCTACCAAAATCAATGTACCTAGTCTTTTTGCAAACTACGTTAAAGTTGGCTGCCAGTCTAACTGAATACAGCTCATCATCATCGACATCATTTCAGCCGAAAGACGCTGGACGTAGTGTGTCGCTGCAACGACACGAGGATTGACATATCATCAAATGTTAATGTTTATACGATCTGGCCAGTTTTAGTTGGCCATATCATGAAGTGATCAATTTCTATGATCTGACGATGACATATATAAAAGGAGAAACTGACTGACTGATATACTAACACAGCCGAAACTACTGGGACTTGAAACGTGAAATTTCGCTCAAGGTTTCCTTTTATGACGTAGGCGAGCACAAAGAGAGGATTTTCCAAAATTCGCCCCCTAAAGAGATGAAACAGGGGTCCAAAGTTTTTATAGAGGAATCAACTTTCACACGGGTGAAGGCGCTAACAGAAGCTAGTCTCAAATATACGAACAGCCCAAACAAAAAACGATGCAAGACATAATAACCAGACATTTCCACCACGATATTATTTTCCACGCTCGCCTCAAGGAGTTGTCAGCAAATCGTAGGGACCCAGCAGGGTTGAAGCCTACTGGGGCCACGGGTAGTGTGAAAGCGAAACCCGGGGCCCTGGGACGAAGGCAACGAAGGAACAGGAGTGGGTTTTTAGTCAGTAAAAATCTGATACTATCTCCCGCTCCGCCCAAGAGCGCGATTTGTCATTAGATAATTTTCCCAACTAAAAAAAAAACACGATATTATTTTAAACCAATAAAGATAGTGGCTAACGCCATCATACTTCTACTTTCATTAATATATCAACACCTTCATCTATCTTAATTAGCATCTCAGCTCAGATTTCAGCACCTCGTCTTGGTACATGCCAAAGACGGCATTCCGAGAGGAAAGTGAATTCCGTATAACATGCCAGTTTGTTATGCAAGTATGCAGTTAATTTGCCAAGTGACCCTAGTAGCTACTACTGGATATAGTGACTGGAATTATATGATCGTGTTTATGATTATTATAAAACTGAGGTATACTAGTACCTAATAATCATAAATCATAATTATCATCAACACTATCTATACTAAAAAAAAATTAAGTGTCTTTTTGTAGTATCAAAATATCTTTTTTTTTATCTGCCTGTTTGTTCTGGCTAATCTCTGAGAATTTCATGGCATATTTTTTTTTTAGGTTGTAAAATCATCTAATGACATCTCTGGCTCTTGGGCGGAGCGTGAGGGTGTGTCAGACTTTTACTGACTAAAACCCACTCCTCTTCCTTCGGTTTGCTGACATCTTGAGGCGCGCGTGGAACAGTACGCGCCGTCGACGACTTGGGCTCGGTCCGAACGGTTACCGGACGGTCGGACGGCGAGCTACCCATTGCTCGCCGTCCGCAAGCCCGCGCCTACGGTGATGTTATAAGGAGTAATTTAAGTTACTTTTACCTTAGCAAAAGAATTAGACTTACGCGCAAAAAAAAACTGTGGCACTAGATAGTATTATAATAGCAGTAGTACTTAGTAGTTAGTAGTCTATCTATCTTTCTATAATAGTATGATTATTTGTATGTTTATCCCAAGGAAACGTAAACACACCTAGAATAGCACAAGAATACTTTATGCCAAATGTCCGTGTGTCTTTCATTCAAATCCTTTCAGCCGATTGAGTGTGAAGTAGTAACAGACATACACACACATATTATGTACCTACAAAATTTTCGCCTTTATATTGTTAGTGTGATTTCGTGAATTTCTAGCCAAAGATAATTATTTATAAACTATTTCTGATCATCATTTACATTATATTATAATACCTATTAATTATTTTAAACAATTGATAATTTAAAAAAGCCATGATTGATTGATAAATCAACAGAAAATATCTCTACCTAGCTTCTACCAGTTTCATCCCCTTAGGAGGTGAATTTTGGAAAATCTTCTCTTAGTGCTCGCTTACGTCATAAAAGGAAACCTTATGCAAAATTTTAAGCTTCTAGTCCCAGTCGTTTCGGCTGTGCGTTGATATGTCAGTCAGTCAGTTTCTCCTTTTATATATGTCATGGTCAGATCATAGAAATTGATCACTTTATGATTTGGCCAACTAAAACTGGCCAGATCGTATAAACGTTAACATTTGATGATATGTCAATCCTCGTGTCGTTGCAGCGACACACTACGTCCAGTAGTAGACGTCTTTCGGCTGAAATGATGTCGATGATGATGAGCTGTATTCAGTTAGACTGGCAGCCGACTTTAACGTAGTTTGCAAAAAGACTAGGTACATTGATTTTGGACGTACAACCTTGTCTCAGCAAAAATCCATCTCAATGTTCTAAAAAGCGATTTCTGATCGAGAATCCTTTGTAACGCTGACCTCATTTTAATCAAGACAAGTCGTGATGTTAAAATAAACGGCTCAACAGAAACGGCATTGAGATCTAATCGAAAGTAAGGTCACGATAGGTAATCGTATTCCTTGTACTAGTGTATCGATGTTATGCATACCTACGGTTAGTTTGCATTAGTTCAGCAGATAATCGAT
The DNA here is from genome assembly GCA_905147345.3 of Mythimna impura. Taxonomy (NCBI): domain Eukaryota; kingdom Metazoa; phylum Arthropoda; class Insecta; order Lepidoptera; family Noctuidae; genus Mythimna; species Mythimna impura. Next base: position 9,519,845 of record LR990357.1, on the reverse strand, counting down.
TTACGAGAATCGAGTCTGATGATCGATTATGGCAAACGATAAAATTGATCACTTTAAAGACGTTCTTGATACTTCAATTGGGTTCTTTAAAATATTTGGGGCAAATAAGAATGGTAAATGAGACTTTAAATATTAATTTTGTAAATATTAATTTAGTTTTTAGTATACTAAGTTAACATGTTTTTATTAGCTGAAAGTTTTCCAAATAAAATAAAATAAAATTAATTATAATAAGGCAAAATTATTGTAAATCAATGCACTGGAAACTTTTGAAAATTTTGGAACACATTGATTGAACGTAAGCCTAAGGAGTTGAACTTCCTGCCGGAGTCCGTGTTTCCTGATAGCTCCTATGATTGAATAGGCTACATCTTAACAATGGTGGAAGGTCAAGCACATCATCGCTTATTATATATAAGGCGAGGCGCGATAGTGGCGTTGCTTATCCATAATTTAAAAAAAATAAGCATAATCAGATTTATAATTTATTTATTTAAAATTATGTAAATAATGCCATTACATCTGTATTAAATTTAAAGAAATAACAAACAATAATGTTCCTACTGCTGAGACTCTGGCCTCCTCTCTATGAGAGGAATAATAAGTCATCATCATCATTTCAGCCGAAAGACGTCCACTGCTGAACATAGGCCTCCCACAAGTGTCACCACAATGAACGGAATAATAAGTATAAAAATATAATCCAAGTTTTCTTCGAACTATTTTGCGATAGAAGTTTGTTCGTTGAAACTTTTTTTTTTTCAAACTGTATTTTAAATTACAAAATGCTCAAAAAACACAAGAGAGATATCAAAACCAGTTCGAAATGAAAATGAACATGCGTAAAATATTTATCTTCAAAACGTGACGTCATAAAGTTTAAACGCTGCAAATTAAATATTCGACCGCCATTATTAAAATTTAAACGTTTCAAGCGTGACTTTAATGCGAGGAACCGTCAACAGATATGTGATGTAGCACACGAGATTTGCTGGAAATTCATATTTTATTCAGTGTATAATTTTCTCAGTATTTTATCGGTTGTTTCATGTTATTGTGTGTTCCATTTAGTCCACCAAGAAAAATAGACTAAAGAGCCTAGAAAAAATGTCAGTCTATCAGAAAATTAAGATTTACGAAAAGTCCTGAGACAGAGAAATGAACACTCACAATTTTTAAAAATATGGTTAAGGATCACTACCTCTCCTCTTGAACATCATTAAAGAATTATTTATCTGCGTTGATACCTATATGTAAATAGGACACCACGAACTACCTGGGTATCTTTTTCTCCTTTGTCAAATCCATTCAGTTTTTCTGTAAAAAATCGTTTTTAGCGATAAGACCACCCATTGTAACATCCTGTCAATTTTAAGTTCCTATTGTAATTTAATTTTTGGTATACAATAAACAGTATATTAACTATCTATCTGAGGGCCTAGTGCAAGTTAAGCGCCTATTACACCACATTCAGACAGTCTTAGTCTATGTTTATCTATTTATCTCATCGTTCTGTTTCATTCCTTTACACGACATTGGCGTAAGTTGCTCTTTTTCTTGTGTGACGCTAAGGCGCTGTCTCCACGAGCGAGAGAATCGCGGCGATATTATCGTCGTGCCACGTATTTCTATACACTCTCTATGGAACCGTCTCCACACGGCGATATTATCGCCGCGATGCGACAAGTGGCAACGAGTGCGCGAAACGTCATTACATCGTCGCTAGCCCGCCGCGACTAGCAGCGTGCCCGCCGCGCGCTCGCGCAGCGGACCCGGCGCTCTCGCGACGACTCTCTCGTCTGGCACGTAACTGAATTCTTTCTTTCGCAACGCGTCGTCAAGGAAACGCGGCGATACCGTTACGAGTCGCCGCGGAAACGCTGCGATCCCGTTACGACTCACGACGATACGCGGCGGAATTATCGCTCGTTCGTGGAGATTATCCGACGATATAAGGGCGGACTCGTCGCGATTCTCTCGCTCGTGGAGACAGCCCCTAAAGACTGTCTGGATATCGAGTGGTGTAATAGGCCCTTTAGTTTCACGTTAAAGTGATGGACACGTTTATGACGTTCGGCGCTCCGATTGGCCAGCTCCCAGCGCATGCCCAATCTGAGACTTCTGAGAGCCAAGTGCGGTATTCAGTATGTAAAAACGCACAGATTGCATTGGATTGCTAAAATGTCACGAGACCAATTCCAAACATTTTAAAATTTTGATAGTCCATGTTGCTTATAGAATACTTATTACTTTATCTATAACCCAAGGACCAGTAATGATGGATGAAAAAAATGATGAGATGCCTTTAGTTAAAAGAAAATATGTTAGTAAAAATACTGTCAAACTAGGCGAAAGTTTGTACCTATTTATGTGTTTGTGTGTGTATTTATGTTTGTTACTTCTTCACGCTCCCCTGTGTGTATTTCTTGATAATTTTCTACTTTGACGTAAGTGAAGCTACAGGCAGAAGCAGGTTTAGGTACTATATGTTCTTGCTAAAAACATCAGCCCCCCTAGCCACGTTAAAACCGTTTTGTTTCGATTCTCTTTTCGTTGATCGCCTCAAGTCGGCCACGCCTCCTATTCCTTTGTTCTGACCACGTGACTGAGCATTTAGATGACGTCAGAACAAAGGAATCGGAGGCGTGGCCAACTCAAGGCGATCGACGAAAAGAAAATCGAAACGAAACGGTTGTAACTTGGTTAGGGGGGTAGTACCCTCCAACAAAATGGGATACCACATGGCTTACCATCTATTTTCAAACACGTCAAATAGGAAATGCCTATTTTAGGACCCAATGTGGCATAAAATAGTGCAGTAAACTTAAGGATATAACGCACTAAGTCCTCCATGATGCCGCATTTGACCGCAGTGGCCAATTTAAAGCACCGTAATATAGGAAATATTTTATACCCACACGTTAAAAGTAGGAGAATGCCCATATTATGTCCTATTGTCCTACTTAGTGTTTTGGAAAACTAAAATAGCGGTATTCTGACATTCGGAAATATATGACAATATATAAAATAAGGACATTCATAATTTCAGCCGAAACACCTCATCCATCAGATTCCCACGACCTTCACTAGGTCATCTGTCCACCTTAAAACAAGGACCTTATTTCATCTGAATCATATGATCCTATCATTGTCATATTTCTGCCCTGATCCCCATTAATTAGGGCTCAGCGTGCCATTTCTGCTATCATCTGCTTTTAGCGACAGCTCAAAGTTACTTCTTCACTAACAATGTCATGTTTTACAGTATTATATATTAGGTATATTTATAGTCATACATTATCCCCATTTATATGATCACTATGATCAGTGAAGTGTAACATTTTTCTAGGTAAATTTTTTAATATAAAATGTTGAGTAATGAGATGCATAACTGAAAGCATGTTAAAATGAAGCCAAGTTTACTCGTAAAGCTATCAAATGGACCTTTACTATAAGACAAAACCAATTTGTCGTTTTCGTCGTGAAATCACTTATGTACGAACACACTGACAGGCACCGGGAGAAAGTGCAACAACAACAACACAACACAACACATACTCCACAGCTTTTTCTGTGCCCATTTAACTTACGATTAGAAAATTTTCACTTTTCTTTCAATTGAAAATTTTTGCATTCACTTCTGATGCTCGCACGATATTACACTCGTAACTATCTGCGAGATCTATCTCAGTCTTTAACTAGATAATTGCAGTTACAATGGAGCTGTCTTGAGACGCGTTTATGACACGTTTCTTTGCGTGGTGTGATTTTATTTATTGCTACTTGGTTCGCTTTCGCATTTGCTGATTGAAGATTGAATGCTCTTTTTAATGCAAATGTTTCTTTAACTAACCTCTTGTTAGAAATCTTTGTTGTGATTTTGTTATGCTATTTGGTCGAGTGTTATGAACATTTAAAGTAGACTACTTAATTCAGTTTGCAAATATTGAATATGGTAGTGATATTTTTATGGTTCCGTACCCGAAGGGTAAAAAGAGACCCTAGTACTAAGACTCCACTGTCCGTCCTTCTGTCTTTATGTCTGTCACCAGGCTGCATCTCATGAACCGTGACAGTTAGACAGTTGTAATTTTCACAGATGATGTATAACAACAACAAAAACAGAATAAAATTAACATTTAAGTTGGCTCCCATACAACAGACATGATTTTTTTTGATTTTTTTGCTATGGACGGGACGGAAATTTCTTCTATTCTTAAAAAACTATTAATATTATCGAAAATAAATACAAAGGATACTCAAATCTTCTTAAACACTGGCGATTTCACTTGTCAACGTCCATTAACGTCCATTTTAGACCTAAGAACCAACTTGAAAAGTTAATGGATATGAAAATCATTAATACTCCGAAGGTGTAAAGGCTCTTAGTTGAACTGAGAGGCTTTACACCTTCTGACTTTCGTCTTGACCCGAGTAACGGCAATTACACGTGCATTATGGCGGGACAAACATCCGCCATATTGGACGTGTGAAACGTCACAGGGAACAACATGCAGCGGGGGCCTAAAATGTTGCAATTTTGTGTGCTATTTTTGTTTTAGTTTTATTAAACATTGGATATTTTAAACTAAAATGGTTTATTTTAAAAAAATATACTCAACAGTACTAGGCATATAGCCTAGTACTAGGCGTATAGGCCTATAGCCGTCGGTAGCTACTAAAATTTGTCTGTGACAGAGAAGATAGAAAAATTATCGACATTTTCACAAGCAAGGCTTTATTAATAATCCTTGGGAACCAAAAATGTGCGGTTGCCATTTTGTGGTTAGGTGGATAATAAATGACAATAACTGAGACTTGGGTTTTTCTACACAATGTGTTAACATAAAACTTTAGGTCAAGGATAGAGCTTAATTTGAGTCATTATTGTAAGTACAGACAGCTGCATCAATTGGGTACCACTCTCACATTAAAATATCTTAGAAACCCTTTTCTAAGCTATTTTATTGTGAGATGTGTATGTACAAATACTTCATTAAAAAGCTCATAATAGAAAAATCTAAAAAGGTTTTCCTCAAAATTCAATCATAATATCAGGCATACTTACCTATTACCCTAGATTAAATAAGTTATTTCATTGTTTCCAACCATAATAAAAATATACTATGAGCTGATACAAAATTTACTTACTCAATCATTTTTTAAACAAAACAAAGGATCTTTGTCCTTTATGCAATGAAAAATCAACAGAGCGTCATTTTAGGCATCCTTATTATGCAGAACGGTTATGTCAGCTAAATGCTGATACGTTGAAGAGTCGGTTGAAAAAACAATGTGTATTTGCAAAAATACGAAGTGGGAGAGGAAAGTACTGCGGTTTGTTTATAAAAGGACGTACTTGGAGAAACAGCAGTATTATGTAAACAAAGTATTTTTGGTGCAGTAAGACAAATATCTAAGTATAGGTATTTGACAAATACCTATAGATATTTGTCTACTTTATGAGCGGTGTATGTGTTGCGTAATAGTCGGAAGATATTTTTGTGATAATATTATGTGATGTTTATTTTGGGGTAAGGATTTCATTAGTATTTAAATAAAATGTAGGAATTTCATTTAACTAAGTCACAAGTATATAGGGTGACTGGCAATTAGTGTACGATACTTAAACACGTGATTGTGCTCATGATAACAAACAATTTTTACTGTGGGACCAAAGCCGAAATCGCGAAAAAAATATCAGCTGTTCAGTACATTAGGCAAACATCATCATCATCATCATCATCATTTCAGCCGATAGATGTCCACTGCTGGACATAGGCCTCCCCCAAATGTCGCCACAACGAACGATCCTGTGCGTCTCGCATCCATCGGATTCCCGCAACCTTCACCAGGTCATCGGTCCACCTTGTTGGGGGCCTTCCAACACTGCGTCTTCCGGTACGCGGTCGCCACTCCAGAACCTTTCGGCAAACATAAATGTACTGAACAGCTGATTTTTTTTCGTGATTTCAGGTTTGTTCCCATAGTAAAAGTTGTTGCTTATCATGAGCACAATCACGTGTTTAAGTATCGTACACTAATTACCAGTCACCCTATATACAACACATCATAGACCCATATACCTTCTAAAACCAGGAATTTAGATAAATTTCAGTAATGTAACTGTGACGTGACAACATCATAGTTACATTACTAAATTATGCTCAATTTATTAAAATTTCTGTCTCATAGGACCGGAAAACCTTTTCCAGCCATTTATAACTAATGAAGTAATCCTTTTATAGACAAATATTAAAATTTTATAAGCTATCTGGAAGCCGGAAGCATCGTTATAACTAGAGTATAATGACTGTTCCGCAGATCTCTTCAGTACGTGTATGGATCCGCATACTTTATTACCCGACTACGGAGGGTTATGATTTTAACAGGCTATCTATGTATGTGAGTTTGTTCATCTGTTCCCACATAGCTCCTAATCTACTTATCGGAACTTGACGTATGAGGTATCGTTAGAACCGTCTTAATTGTCCGCTGAACATAGGTTACGTGACGTGTCACAAAACTTGATATGGCGCCCTCTAGCGGACAAAAAGTAATGTGTAAAAAATAAAAATGGAGATAAATACGCCGTGTTTGGTATCATTTGAAAGGGCTTTACTTGTACATTTCCAAAATATTGTTCAAATTTAAAGTGACGCCCTCTAGCGGACAAGTAGTCATGTGTTAAAAAAAATGTTAAGATAAATACACCGTGTTTGATATCATTTGAAAGGGCTTCACTGGTACTTATCAAAATATATCATCAAAATTGAATGTGGCGCCCTCTGGTGGACAAAAATTAATTTACCATTATTAATTAGAAATTTTAAATTTAGCTTTTGCAAATGGTATAGAAGCTCAGTGATTTAACACCAAAATAATTTAAATTAAAAAAAGTAAAAAAACTAAAACCCGACAACGACAAAAAAAACGACGAAACTAAAAGTATGAAACAAGATTTCCAGGATGCTGAAATAAACAAGGTAAAAAGAAAAGCCGTAGTCACACGTTATTAAAGTGTTTCGGTTGTTACCTATAACGTGTGACTGCGGCTTTTCTTTTTACCTTGTTTATTTCAGCATCCTGGAAATCTTGTTTCATACTTTTAGTTTCGTCGTTTTTTTTGTCGTAGTCGGGTTTTAGTTTTTTTACTTTTTTTTTAAATTACATTGTATAGTTGCACACTAAAAATCGTTGGTACTTATTACTATGAATACGTTGAACTAGTAAAATACCGTCAACTTGGTCCATCACAAAACAATCACTGATATTGCATATAGCCGAAGGCAGTTTTTCTCCTGTCTTAGAAAATAACGATCACAGCAGGGTTGAAAGTCAAGTGCCTAACCTAAGTACGCGTCAGTCAAAAGTCAAAACCATAATTCGAATATCATTACTCTATCTAAATTCTGAAACTAATCATTAAATGCGGTGTAAAAGTCATAGGTAACACAATCTTCAAAATAGCGCCATCTATGATCTACAAGCGGAACTTACCCGTTGCGTGGCATAGCAGGAGGGGTCGAGACCGCCCCCGGGTCGGAACATCGCCGCGCTGACTGCTGCCATCTGCCGGCTACCTCAGTATACCCTTCCACCGCGACATCGCTCTGAAACAATAGAACCTTCTTTGAGTAAGGATCCAGGGAGGAAGTGACAGTCGTGTTAATGGCTTACTAGATGCCACCTGTGTCAGGAAACTTTGGAGTACCTATTTTGAACCTTTGACTTTGCATAAAGTCAATTTTAGTTTCATCTTTAATGGAGAATGCTACCCAGATTACTGTTTTCTGTGAAAACTGTATTTGTATTTAGGTGAAAAATTTGAAACAATCATTAAAATAAACAAAACCGATACTATTAATACTTCAGTTCAATAACTAGTAAAATTTGTTCAAACGCACAGTCTGGCAAAGTAAACCATAATGTTATAATGAGTAGGTATTCACTCCCATTAATTTGCATCTCCATTATCATCAAGAACATAAATTAACACAACAGTGCAAAATATTATATACCACAGAACTACTCACAGGAACTAACACCAAAGCAACCACTTCAACCAAATTACAGCCCATAAAGTCACTACCAACACACTGTTCCATGCAAATATCGCACATTTAAGAGCCACCGGCAAATAAATTAGTATCGCCTACAACGGGAAGTATGAGTCACAAACCATGGTCCAACCGATCGGAAATGGAGCCAATGACCTTTAAGGGCTTACGAAATGAGAAATTGGTATTAGACGTCTATTGGCTTTGGCGAATTGTGCCAGATTGTTCTAAGTTTGAAACGATTTGTGGATGATTGGACAAAAGCAGCTGTTCTCAATTTGAATTTGCCTTCATTACACACATCATAATGTTTTTGATGTTCTAGTTGCCGACTTCATGAAGTTTTCGCCTACTCTCTAAGAATCTCTAAATATCAAAAGTGATATTCGAAATTCGAAAGACTTATATACTTTGCTCAACAGAGACATTGTCGATAATGCATGTCATCATAAAGACAGCAGTACAAGAAGGTATTAGCGCAACAGAGAAACAGAAAACATTAATTAAAGACGTCGATCAAATCGATTTTCTATCATTAACTACGCGTCTACAAACCGCTCCCTACAATCAATCAGCACTCAAAGTTCAATAAACGAACCTTAATACAAAAAAGACACAACTTCACAAGCTACAATTGTGCAGCGCAAGCGCATCCGTATGACGCGCCGCGTCAGTGCACTCGGGGTCAATAACCTTGCTTCCTAGCAGAGACAATTCCCACACAGGTCGCGGTAATGAGTGTGTCAGTACTTACTAGTGATGTTGCAACTAGACCGGGATTATAGCGACCAAATCTGGAATCCAGAAATTCTAAAAGCAAAATTTGCGTATCATCCAATGATGTAACATTTCAAATAAATAGACAAGACTACAAAACCAATAAGATGGACTAAAATATGATGATGAAACTGATCAAAGAAATAGCGAGATTCATAAAGATTTCAAATAAAATAGAAAACAAAATAATAAATAGAATTTAATCAATGATTTAAGAAGAAAAGAAATATTGTATCATTTTCATTTACTTTGAATCAATATTATATAAGAAAATACATAAGTAGAAATAGTAGCCTGAATTCGTAATCGTAATCGTTCAAGAATTCAGATTCTGGTACTCCTAAATGTAGAAAATGTAAAAAATATTTTGCTTCTTCATTCCTAACACTTTTCGGGACAATTTCTATTAGTCCTTTGATGTGAAGATTTAAAACACTTTTCGAAAGATAACATAGAATGGCATTTATAACTGTAAAAAATCTTAAATAAATGAAAAAAATAATATATTTGTATTATATTTGTGTATTCACGATTCCAAATAGCACACTTACCTAAAAATTGTTCAAAATTGGTTCACATCAAATATTGACAAACGATCAGACAGGCCTAAAAGATATATCCACCAGATAGAATCGTATGAATACAGATCCCGGAAAAGCAGAGACACCAAACAACACTAAACCAAGGTACAATGGTACATGCTACACAAAGGAATTAGTATAACCTACAATAGAGACATTTAAACTGCATTTGTTTATCGTAGGTAGTTATTTATTGACTAGAAATGTTGGTAGAAAGCCTAAGAGAGCACAATATTCAGAGGTTTATCGCCGTAATAAAATTACTAGTTAACACTGATTTCTATTTTCTCAATGTATCCGTATGTACCGATAGATCTTTGCGGAAATGTTGAAGGAAACAGAGGCTGTGGTTTCAGTTTAGCGTTTTATTCTCATCGATTAATATTGATATGATTAGTGCAACAACATTATGCAAAGGAAAATGGTAATTATCAGGTACCTAAGTTTTCTATCCGGACCGGAATTTATATATTAATTTGAGTTGTTGTAAATATTACGAAACTGAAACTAGCAGCTAGCAGCTAGCAGCCGGCAGGGACGGATCTTGAGAAAAGGGCCCTAGGCAACCAAGTATTTATAAAGTAAAAGTCATCTAAAATTGATCAATTTACGAAGATGAGAAGAAAGATTACACAGATTACACTTTAATAAAACTTTACCTTAACAATTTTGAACTGGAATTTTAAATCGAATATTTTAACTACGATTCTAAATACTCGAATCTGTCCAAACTCGGTCCAACGTCCACATAGAGCGTCATTGAGCTCTGATATTATTTTCAAGAGGGATACTCAACCCCTTAATTTTTTTTTTTAATTTATTAATCTAAGAATTTGGATTTTTATAATAATTCTTCTGTAACTTTAGTTCTGAACACTCGAATCTGATCAAACTTAGTTCAACGTCTACTAAGAATGTCATTGAGATCTGATATTATTTTCAAGAGGGATACTCAATCCCTTCTATTTTTTTATAATTTATTAATCTAAGAATTTGGATTTTTATAATAATTCTTCTGTAACTTTAGTTCTGAACACTCGAATCTGTTCAAACTTAGTTCAACGTCTACTTTGAGTGTCATTGAGGTCTGATATTATTTTCAAGAGGGATACTCAACCCCTTCTATTTTTTTATAATTTATTATTTTACGAATTTTGACTTTTATCATAACTCTTCTGTAACTTTAGTTCTGAACATTCGAATCTGTGCAAACTTAGTTCAACGTCTACTTGTAGTGTCCTTGAAGTCTGATATTATTTTCAAGAGGGATACTCAATTCCTTCTATTTTTTTTTAATTTATTAATTTATGAATTTATACTTTTATGATAACTCTTCTGTAACTTTAGTTCTGAACACTCGAATCAATCCAAACTCAATCCAACGTCTACTTAGAGTGTCATTGAGCTCTGATATTATTTTCAAGAGGGATACTCAATCCCTTCTATTTTTTTATAATTTATTATGTTACGAAATTTGACTTTTATCATAACTCGTCTGTAACTTTAGTTCTGAACACTCGAATCTGTTCAAACTTAGTTCAACGTCTACTTGTAGTGTCCTTGAAGTCTGATATTATTTTCAAGAGGGATACTCAATTCCTTCTATTTTTTTTAAATTTATTAATTTATGAATTTGTATTTTTATGACAACTCTTCTGTAACTTTAGTTCTGAACACTCGAATCGATCCAAACTCAATCCAACGTCTACATAGAGTGTCATTGAGCTCTGATATTATTTTCAAGAGGGATACTCAATCCCTTCTATTTTTTTATAATTTATTAATCTAAGAATTTGGATTTTTATAATAATTCTTCTGTAACTTTAGTTCTGAACACTCGAATCTGTTCAAACTTAGTTCAACGTCTACTTTGAGTGTCATTGAGGTCTGATATTATTTTCAAGAGGGATACTCAACCCCTTCTATTTTTTTATAATTTATTATTTTACGAATTTTGACTTTTATCATAACTCTTCTGTAACTTTAGTTCTGAACACTCGAATCTGTTTAAACTTAGTTCAACGTCTACTTGTAGTGTCCTTGAAGTCTGATATTATTTTCAAGAGGGATACTCAATTCCTTCTATTTTTTTTAAATTTATTAATTTATGAATTTATACTTTTATGATAACTCTTCTGTAACTTTAGTTCTGAACACTCGAATCAATCCAAACTCAATCCAACGTCTACTTAGAGTGTCATTGAGCTCTGATATTATTTTCAAGATGGATACTCAACCCATCCATTTTTTTATTATTTATTATTTTACGAATTTTGACTTTTATCATAACTCTTCTGTAACTTTAGTTCTGAACACTCGAATCTATTCAAACTTAGTTCAACGTCTACTTGGAGTGTCCTTGAGGTCTGATATTATTTGCAAGAGGGATACTCAATTCCTTCTATTTTTTTATAATTTATTAATTTATGAATTTGTACTTTTATGATAACTCTTCTGTAACTTTAGTTCTGAACACTCGAATCTGTTCAAACTTAGTTCAACGTCTACTTTGAGTGTCTTTGAGGTCTGATATTATTTTCAAGAGGGATACTCAATTCCTTCTATTTTTTTTAAATTTATTAATTTATGAATTTGTACTTTTATGATAACTCTTCTGTAACTTTAGTTCTGAACACTCGAATCTGTTCAAACTTAGTTCAACGTCTACATAGAATGTCATTGAGATCTGTTATTATTTTCAAGAGGGATACTCAATTCCTTCTATTTTTTTTTTAATTTATTAATTTATGAATTTGTATTTTTATGATAACTCTTCTGTAACTTTAGTTCTGAACACTCGAATCGATCCAAACTCAATCCAACGTCTACTTAAGAGTGTCATTGAGCTCTGATATTATTTTCAAGACGGATACTCAATCCCTTCTATTTTTTTATAATTTATTATGTTACGAAATTTGACTTTTATCATAACTCGTCTGTAACTTTAGTTCTGAACACTCGAATCTGTTCAAACTTAGTTCAACGTCTACTTGTAGTGTCCTTGAAGTCTGATATTATTTTCAAGAGGGATACTCAATTCCTTCTATTTTTTTTTAATTTATTAATTTATGAATTTGTATTTTTATGACAACTCTTCTGTAACTTTAGTTCTGAACACTCGAATCAATCCAAACTCAATCCAGCGTCTACATAGAGTGTAATTGAGCTCTGATATTATTTTCAAGAGGGATACTCAATCCATTCTATTTTTTTATAATTTATTATGTTAAGAATTTTGACTTTTATTATAACTCTTCTGTAACTTTAGTTCTGAACACTCGAATCTGTTCAAACTTAGTTCAACGTCTACTTGTAGTGTCCTTAAAGTCTGATATTATTTTCAAGAGGGATACTCAACCCATCCATTTTTTTATTATTTATTATTTTACGAATTTTGACTTTTATCATAACTCTTCTGTAACTTTAGTTCTGAACACTCGAATCTATTCAAACTTAGTTCAACGTCTACTTGGAGTATCCTTGAGGTCTGATATTATTTGCAAGAGGGATACTCAATTCCTTCTATTTTTTTATAATTTATTAATCTAAGAATTTGGATTTTTATAATAATTCTTCTGTTACTTTAGTTCTGAACACTCGAATCTGTTCAAACTTAGTTCAACGTCTACTTTGAGTGTCTTTGAGGTCTGCTATTATTTTCAAGAGGGATACTCAATTCCTTCTATTTTTTTTAAATTTATTAATTTATGAATTTGTACTTTTATGATAACTCTTCTGTAACTTTAGTTCTGAACACTCGAATCTGTTCAAACTTAGTTCAACGTCTACATAGAATGTCATTGAGATCTGATATTATTTTCAAGAGGGATACTCAATTCCTTCTATTTTTTTTTAAATTTATTAATTTATGAATTTGTATTTTTATGATAACTCTTCTGTAACTTTAGTTCTGAACACTCGAATCGATCCAAACTCAATCCAACGTCTACTTAAGAGTGTCATTGAGCTTTGATATTATTTTCAAGAGGGATACTCATTCCCTTCTATTTTTTTATAATTTATTATGTTACGAATTTTGACTTTTATCATAACTCTTCTGTAACTTTAGTTCTGAACACTCGAATCTGTTCAAACTTAGATCAACGTCTACTTGGAGTGTCCTTGAAGTCTGATATTATTTTCAAGAGGGATACTCAATTCCTTCTATTTTTTTTTTTAATTTATTAATTTATGAATTTGTACTTTTATGATAACTCTTCTGTAACTTTAGTTCTGAACACTCGAATCGATCCATACTCAATCCAACGTCTACTTAAGAGTGTCATTGAGCTCTGATATTATTTTCAAGACGGATACTCAATCCCTTCTATTTTTTTATAATTTATTATGTTACGAAATTTGACTTTTATCATAACTCGTCTGTAACTTTAGTTCTGAACACTCGAATCTGTTCAAACTTAGTTCAACGTCTACTTGTAGTGTCCTTGAAGTTTGATATTATTTTCAAGAGGGATACTCAATTCCTTCTATTTTTTTTTAATTTATTAATTTATGAATTTGTATTTTTATGACAACTCTTCTGTAACTTTAGTTCTGAACACTCGAATCGATCCTAACTCAATCCAGCGTCTACATAGAGTGTAATTGAGCTCTGATATTATTTTCAAGAGGGATACTCAATCCATTCTATTTTTTTATAATTTATTATGTTAAGAATTTTGACTTTTATTATAACTCTTCTGTAACTTTAGTTCTGAACACTCGAATCTGTTCAAACTTAGTTCAACGTCTACTTGTAGTGTCCTTAAAGTCTGATATTATTTTCAAGAGGGATACTCAACCCATCCATTTTTTTATTATTTATTATTTTACGAATTTTGACTTTTATCATAACTCTTCTGTAACTTTAGTTCTGAACACTCGAATCTGTTCAAACTTAGTTCAACGTCTACTTGGAGTATCCTTGAGGTCTGATATTATTTGCAAGAGGGATACTCAATTCCTTCTATTTTTTTATAATTTATTAATCTAAGAATTTGGATTTTTATAATAATTCTTCTGTTACTTTAGTTCTGAACACTCGAATCTGTTCAAACTTAGTTCAACGTCTACTTTGAGTGTCTTTGAGGTCTGCTATTATTTTCAAGAGGGATACTCAATTCCTTCTATTTTTTTTAAATTTATTAATTTATGAATTTGTACTTTTATGATAACTCTTCTGTAACTTTAGTTCTGAACACTCGAATCTGTTCAAACTTAGTTCAACGTCTACATAGAATGTCATTGAGATCTGATATTATTTTCAAGAGGGATACTCAATTCCTTCTATTTTTTTTAAATTTATTAATTTATGAATTTGTACTTTTATGATAACTCTTCTGTAACTTTAGTTCTGAAAACTCGAATCTGTTCAAACTTAGTTCAACGTCTACATAGAATGTCATTGAGCTTTGATATTATTTTCAAGAGGGATACTCATTCCCTTCTATTTTTTTATAATTTATTATGTTACGAATTTTGACTTTTATCATAACTCTTCTGTAACTTTAGTTCTGAACACTCGAATCTGTTCAAACTTAGATCAACGTCTACTTGGAGTGTCCTTGAAGTCTGATATTATTTTCAAGAGGGATACTCAATTCCTTCTATTTTTTTTTTTTAATTTATTAATTTATGAATTTGTACTTTTATGATAACTCTTCTGTAACTTTAGTTCTGAACACTCGAATCAATCCAAACTCAATCCAACGTCTACTTAGAGTGTCATTGAGCTCTGATATTATTTTTAAGAGGGATACTCAATCCCTTCTATTTTTTTATAATTTATTATGTTACGAAATTTGACTTTTATCATAACTCGTCTGTAACTTTAGTTCTGAACACTCGAATCTGTTCAAACTTAGTTCAACGTCTACTTGTAGTGTCCTTGAAGTCTGATATTATTTTCAAGAGGGATACTCAATTCCTTCTATTTTTTTTAAATTTATTAATTTATGAATTTGTATTTTTATGACAACTCTTCTGTAACTTTAGTTCTGAACACTCGAATCGATCCAAACTCAATCCAACGTCTACATAGAGTGTCATTGAGCTCTGATATTATTTTCAAGAGGGATACTCAATCCCTTCTATTTTTTTATAATTTATTAATCTAAGAATTTGGATTTTTATAATAATTCTTCTGTAACTTTAGTTCTGAACACTCGAATCTGTTCAAACTTAGTTCAACGTCTACTTTGAGTGTCATTAAGGTCTGATATTATTTTCAAGAGGGATACTCAACCCCTTCTATTTTTTTTATAATTTATTATTTTACGAATTTTGACTTTTATCATAACTCTTCTGTAACTTTAGTTATGAACACTCGAATCTGTTCAAACTTAGTTCAACGTCTACTTGTAGTGTCCTTGAAGTCTGATATTATTTTCAAGAGGGATACTCAATTCCTTCTATTTTTTTTAAATTTATTAATTTATGAGTTTATACTTTTATGATAACTCTTCTGTAACTTTAGTTCTGAACACTCGAATCAATCCAAACTCAATCCAACGTCTACTTAGAGTGTCATTGAGCTCTGATATTATTTTCAAGACGGATACTCAATCCCTTCTATTTTTTTATAATTTATTATGTTACGAAATTTGACTTTTATCATAACTCGTCTGTAACTTTAGTTCTGAACACTCGAATCTGTTCAAACTTAGTTCAACGTCTACTTGTAGTGTCCTTGAAGTCTGATATTATTTTCAAGAGGGATACTCAATTCCTTCTATTTTTTTTTAAATTTATTAATTTATGAATTTGTATTTTTATGACAACTCTTCTGTAACTTTAGTTCTGAACACTCGAATCGATCCAAACTCAATCCAGCGTCTACATAGAGTGTCATTGAGCTCTGATATTATTTTCAAGAGGGATACTCAATCCATTCTATTTTTTTATTATTTATTATTTTACGAATTTTGACTTTTATCATAACTCTTCTGTAACTTTAGTTCTGAACACTCGAATCTATTCAAACTTAGTTCAACGTCTACTTGGAGTATCCTTGAGGTCTGATATTATTTGCAAGAGGGATACTCAATCCATTCTATTTTTTTATAATTTATTATGTTAAGAATTTTGACTTTTATTATAACTCTTCTGTAACTTTAGTTCTGAACACTCGAATCTGTTCAAACTTAGTTCAACGTCTACTTGTAGTGTCCTTAAAGTCTGATATTATTTTCAAGAGGGATACTCAACCCATCCATTTTTTTATTATTTATTATTTTACGAATTTTGACTTTTATCATAACTCTTCTGTAACTTTAGTTCTGAACACTCGAATCTATTCAAACTTAGTTCAACGTCTACTTGGAGTATCCTTGAGGTCTGATATTATTTGCAAGAGGGATACTCAATTCCTTCTATTTTTTTATAATTTATTAATCTAAGAATTTGGATTTTTATAATAATTCTTCTGTTACTTTAGTTCTGAACACTCGAATCTGTTCAAACTTAGTTCAACGTCTACTTTGAGTGTCTTTGAGGTCTGCTATTATTTTCAAGAGGGATACTCAATTCCTTCTATTTTTTTTAAATTTATTAATTTATGAATTTGTACTTTTATGATAACTCTTCTGTAACTTTAGTTCTGAACACTCGAATCTGTTCAAACTTAGTTCAACGTCTACATAGAATGTCATTGAGATCTGATATTATTTTCAAGAGGGATACTCAATTCCTTCTATTTTTTTTAAATTTATTAATTTATGAATTTGTACTTTTATGATAACTCTTCTGTAACTTTAGTTCTGAAAACTCGAATCTGTTCAAACTTAGTTCAACGTCTACATAGAATGTCATTGAGCTTTGATATTATTTTCAAGAGGGATACTCATTCCCTTCTATTTTTTTATAATTTATTATGTTACGAATTTTGACTTTTATCATAACTCTTCTGTAACTTTAGTTCTGAACACTCGAATCTGTTCAAACTTAGATCAACGTCTACTTGGAGTGTCCTTGAAGTCTGATATTATTTTCAAGAGGGATACTCAATTCCTTCTATTTTTTTTTTTTAATTTATTAATTTATGAATTTGTACTTTTATGATAACTCTTCTGTAACTTTAGTTCTGAACACTCGAATCAATCCAAACTCAATCCAACGTCTACTTAGAGTGTCATTGAGCTCTGATATTATTTTTAAGAGGGATACTCAATCCCTTCTATTTTTTTATAATTTATTATGTTACGAAATTTGACTTTTATCATAACTCGTCTGTAACTTTAGTTCTGAACACTCGAATCTGTTCAAACTTAGTTCAACGTCTACTTGTAGTGTCCTTGAAGTCTGATATTATTTTCAAGAGGGATACTCAATTCCTTCTATTTTTTTTAAATTTATTAATTTATGAATTTGTATTTTTATGACAACTCTTCTGTAACTTTAGTTCTGAACACTCGAATCGATCCAAACTCAATCCAACGTCTACATAGAGTGTCATTGAGCTCTGATATTATTTTCAAGAGGGATACTCAATCCCTTCTATTTTTTTATAATTTATTAATCTAAGAATTTGGATTTTTATAATAATTCTTCTGTAACTTTAGTTCTGAACACTCGAATCTGTTCAAACTTAGTTCAACGTCTACTTTGAGTGTCATTAAGGTCTGATATTATTTTCAAGAGGGATACTCAACCCCTTCTATTTTTTTTATAATTTATTATTTTACGAATTTTGACTTTTATCATAACTCTTCTGTAACTTTAGTTATGAACACTCGAATCTGTTCAAACTTAGTTCAACGTCTACTTGTAGTGTCCTTGAAGTCTGATATTATTTTCAAGAGGGATACTCAATTCCTTCTATTTTTTTTAAATTTATTAATTTATGAGTTTATACTTTTATGATAACTCTTCTGTAACTTTAGTTCTGAACACTCGAATCAATCCAAACTCAATCCAACGTCTACTTAGAGTGTCATTGAGCTCTGATATTATTTTCAAGACGGATACTCAATCCCTTCTATTTTTTTATAATTTATTATGTTACGAAATTTGACTTTTATCATAACTCGTCTGTAACTTTAGTTCTGAACACTCGAATCTGTTCAAACTTAGTTCAACGTCTACTTGTAGTGTCCTTGAAGTCTGATATTATTTTCAAGAGGGATACTCAATTCCTTCTATTTTTTTTTAAATTTATTAATTTATGAATTTGTATTTTTATGACAACTCTTCTGTAACTTTAGTTCTGAACACTCGAATCGATCCAAACTCAATCCAGCGTCTACATAGAGTGTCATTGAGCTCTGATATTATTTTCAAGAGGGATACTCAATCCATTCTATTTTTTTTTAATTTATTATGTTAAGAATTTTGACTTTTATCATAACTCTTCTGTAACTTTAGTTCTGAACACTCGAATCTGTTCAAACTTAGTTCAACGTCTACTTGTAGTGTCCTTAAAGTCTGATATTATTTTCAAGAGGGATACTCAACCCATCCATTTTTTTATTATTTATTATCTTACGAATTTTGACTTTTATCATAACTCTTCTGTAACTTTAGTTCTGAACACTCGAATCTATTCAAACTTAGTTCAACGTCTACTTGGAGTGTCCTTGAGGTCTGATATTATTTTCAAGAGGGATACTCAGCCCATCCATTTTTTATAATTTATTATTTTACGAATTTTGACTTTTATCATAACTCTTCTGTAACTTTAGTTCTGAACACTCGAATGTATTTAACTTAGTTCAACGTCTACTTGGAGTGTCCTGGAGGTCTGATATTATTTGCAAGAGGGATACTCAATTCCTTCTATTTTTTTTTTAAATTTACTAATTCATGAATTTGGATTTTTATGTTAACTCTTCTGTAACTTTAATTCTGAACACTCGAATCTGTTCAAACTTAGTTCAACGTCTACTTGTAGTGTCCTTGAGGTCTGATATTATTTTCAAGAGGGATACTCAATTCCTTCTATTTTTTTTTAATTTATTATGTTACGAATTTTGACTTTTATCATAACTCTTCTGTAACTTTAGTTCTGAACACTCGAATCTGTTCAAACTTAGATCAACGTCTACTTGGAGTGTCCTTGAAGTCTGATATTATTTTCAAGAGGGATACTCAATTCCTTCTATTTTTTTTTTAATTTATTAATTTATGAATTTGTACTTTTATGATAACTCTTCTGTAACTTTAGTTCTGAACACTCGAATCAATCCAAACTCAATCCAACGACTACTTAGAGTGTCATTGAGCTCTGATATTATTTTCAAGAGGGATACTCAAGCCCTTCTATTTTTTTATAATTTATTATGTTACAAATTTTGACTTTTATCATAACACTTCTGTAACTTTAGTTCTGAAAACTCGAATCTGTTCAAACTTAGTTCAACGTCTACTTGGAGTGTCCTTGAAGTCTGATATTATTTTCAAGAGGGATACTCAATTCCTTCTATTTTTTTTAAATTTATTAATTTATGAATTTGTATTTTTATGATAACTCTTCTGTAACTTTAGTTCTGAACACTCGAATCGATCCAAACTCAATCCAACGTCTACTTAGAGTGTCATTGAGCTCTGATATTATTTTCAAGAGGGATACTCAATCCCTTCTATTTTTTTATAATTTATTATGTTACGAATTTTGACTTTTATCATAACTCTTCTGTAACTTTAGTTCTGAACACTCGAATCTGTTCAAACTTAGTTCAACGTCTACTTGTAGTGTCCTTAAAGTCTGATATTATTTTCAAGAAGGATACTCAGCCCATCCATTTTTTATTATTTATTATTTTACGAATTTTGACTTTTATCATAACTCTTCTGTAACTTTAGTTCTGAACACTCGAATCTATTTAACTTAGTTCAACGTCTACTTGGAGTGTCCTGGAGGTCTGATATTATTTGCAAGAGGGATACTCAATTCCTTCTATTTCTTTTTAAATTTATTAATTCATGAATTTGGATTTTTATGTTAACTCTTCTGTAACTTTAATTCTGAACACTCGAATCTGTTCAAACTTAGTTCAACGTCTACTTGTAGTGTCCTTGAGGTCTGATATTATTTTCAAGAGGGATACTCAATTCCTTCTATTTTTTTTTAATTTATTAATTTATGAATTTGTACTTTTATGATAACTCTTCTGTAACTTTAGTTCTGAACACTCGAATCAATCCAAACTCAATCCAACGACTACTTGGAGTGTCATTGAGCTCTGAGAATCCAAATTCATGAATTAATAAATTTGGATTTTTATGATAACTCTTCTGTAATTTTAATTCTGAACACTCGAATAAAAAAATAGAACGAATTGAGTATCCCTCTTGAAAATAATATCAGACTTCATGGACACTCCAAGTAGACGTTGAACTAAGTTTGAACCGATTCGAGTGTTTAGAACTAAAGTTACAGAAGAGTTATGATAAAACTCAAAATTCGTAATATAATAAAATTATAAAAAAAATAGAAGGGATTGAGTATCCCTCTTGAAAATAATATCAGACCTCAAGGACACTCCAAGTAGACGTAGAACTAAGTTTGAACAGATTCGAGTGTTCGGAACTAAAGTTACAGAAGAGTTATCATAAATATCCAAATTCATGAATTAATAAATTTAAAAAAAATAGAAGGGATTGAGTATCCCTTTTGAAAATAATATCAGACCTCTAGGGCACTCGAAGTAGACGCTGAACTAAGTTTGAACAGATTCGAGTGTTCAGAACTAAAGTTACAGAATAGTTATGATAAAAGTCAAAATTCGTAACATAATAAATTATAAAAAATAAAAGGGATTGAGTATCCCTCTTGAAAATAATATCAGATCTCAATGACATTCTAATTAGACGTTGAACTAAGATTGAACCGATTCGAGTGTTCAAAACTAATGTTACAGAAGAGTTATGATAAAACTCTAAATTCTTAATATAATAAATTATAAAAAAAATAGAAGGGACTGAGTATCCCTCTTGAAAATAGTATCAGACCTCAAGGACACTCCAAGTAGACGTTGAACTAAGTTTGAACAGATTCGAGTGTTCAGAATTAAAGTTACAGAAGAGTTATCATAAATATCCAAATTCATGAATTAATAAATTTAAAAAAAATAGAAGGGATTGAGTATCCCTCTTGAAAATAATATCAGATCTCAAGGACACTCCAAGTAGACGTTCAAGTAAATTTGAACAGATTTGAGTGTTCGGAACTAAAGTTACAGAAGAGTTGTCATAAAAATCCAAATTCATTAATAAATAAATTTAAAAAAAATAGAAGGGATTGAGTATCCCTCTTGAAAAAAATATCAGATCTCAATGACATTCTATGTAGACGTTGAACTAAGTTTGAACAGATTCGAGTGTTCAGAACTAAAGTTACAGAAGAGTCATGATAAAAGTCAAAATTCGTAATATAATAAATTATAAAAAAATAGAAGGGATTGAGTATCCCTCTTGAAAATAATATCAGACCTCAAAGACACTCCAAGTAGACGTTGAAGTAAGTTTGAATAGATTCGAGTGTTCAGAATTAAAGTTACAGAAGAGTTATCATAAAAATCCAAATTCATGAATTCATAAATAAAAAAAAATAGAAGAGATTGAGTATCCCTCTTGAAAATAATATCAAATCTCAATGACACTCTAAGTAGACGTTGAACTTAGTTTGAACAGATTCGAGTGTTCGGAACTAAAGTTACAGAAGAGTTATCATAAAAATCCAAATTCATGAATTAATAAATTTAAAAAAAAATAGAAGGAATTGAGTATCCCTCTTGAAAATAATATCAGACCTCAAGGACACTCCAAGTAGACGTAGAACTAAGTTTGAACAAATTCGAGTGTTCGGAACTAAAGTTACAGAAGAGTTATCATAAAATTCCAAATTAATGAATTTAAAAAAAATAGAAGCGATTGAGTATCCCTCTTGAAAATAATATCAGATCTCAATGACATTCTATGTAGACGTTGAACTAAGTTTGAACAGATTCGAGTGTTCAGAACTAAAGTTACAGAAGACTTATGATAAAAGTCAAAATTCGTAATATAATAAATTTTAAAAAAATAGAAGGGATTGAGTATCCCTCTTGAAAATAATATCAGACCTCAAGGACACTCCAAGTAGACGTTGAACTAAGTTTGAACAGATTCGAGTGTTCAGAATTAAAATTACAGAAGAGTTATCATAAAAATCCAAATTGATAAATTAATAAATTTAAAAAAATAGAAGGGATTGAGTATCCCTCTTGAAAATAATATCAGACCTCAATGACATTCTTAGTAGACGTTGAATTAAGTTTGAACCGATTCGAGTGTTCAGGACTAAAGTTACAGAAGACTTATGATAAAAGTCAAAATTCGTAACATAATAAATTATAAAAAAAAATAGAAGGGATAGAGTATCCTTCTTGAAAATTATATCAGACCTTAATGACCCTGTAAGTAGACGTTGGACCGAGTTTGGATCGATTCAAGTGTTCAGGATAAAAGTAACAGAAGAGTTATCATAAAAATCCAAATTCATAAATTGATAAATTTAAAAAAAAAATTGAAGGGATTGAGTATCCCTCTTGAAAATAATATCAGACCTCAATGACACTCTAAGTAGACGTGGGATCAAATTTAAACCGATTCGAGTGTTTAGAACCAAAGTTACGGGGGAATAGTTATAAAAATATTATTTAATTTGCAATTAAAATGTTTGGACTTATTACAGGAATCTTACCATCTGCGTAAATTTATTGTTTTAGCTGTTGAAACAATACCATACAGCTCTATTTAACTTTACATTGACAATTTGGTTCTGGGCCTAGGGACCCACACTAGATCCACCCTGACTTGTTTGGCTGCTAGCTTCAGTTTCGTGTAAATATTTTCTTTATAAGTTTTACTTTGACATCATCATCCTCGTAAGCATATTTGGTCTTCTTCCTCAATTTTTCTCCTTTTACCAACTTTGGAAATTGATTTAAATATTTGAATAATTGTATTCATTTGATTCAATAACTTTTCTTCCATCTTATAATATTCCCACTGCTAGCACTCAGGTATCCCTGTCCAAGAGGGGAGAAAGGACCGTAATCCATCAAGCGGGTTCGGTATGAGGTGGTAGATGTCACATGCCTTCGAAGTTTTGATTCTAGGATATGCCGGTTTCTTCACGCTATTGCCCTTCACTGTTTTTAAAGCAGTGGTGATGAAATAAATTACACAAAGTAAAGCATGTCTGGGTTGTTACCACCGGGGGCCACCACTGTCCTGTAATGTAATGTCTTTTCATCTTGTTAATAGTTATAGTTGCTTGTTAGTCTTAAAACCCTAAATAGCCAATGCTTTCATACAGTAATATCCTCTTCAATCAGTTGACTTGTTGCTTAAAATTGACTACACATAAACCCAATCATTACTAAGATGTAACTTTTAATCGTTTCACATTTGCCTAGGTTAAGTTTAACATAATTATTCTAGCAGTAATTATAATACATAATCAGACACGCTAGTTTATACGGCCACTCCTACCTTATGATTATGTCGATGGTTCCAGTGGAGCGTGCAAAAATGCATGCACTTTAAACACATATGATACAATTATACAGAGGTCACGAATAAGTAGTTAGAGTCACCTTGCGAACGCTTTTCTTATTTATTACCATTTTAAGTAGGGTTCCTTTCCGCGAAGATAGGAACCGGAATGAAATTGCGTTTGGTTTTACTTAAGTCTTTACTCTCTATAGCTGTATGATCCTTGCTATCATTTGTAACTTCTGTTAAATTTATTGCTAGATTTGTGTTACATTGTATTCTTCTCTGTTTTGTCCACGCTCAGGTCTCCGTCTTATCTTATATTAGCTTCTATCAGCTCCTTTGCCCGTGAAAGTAGAAAATTTTCCCCAGATGAAATATTACACACGAGTTGAAGGCATGGTCAACTCGTGTGTAAAATTTCATCCAAATCCATTTAAGATATTTGAGCATTAAGGAGTAACAATCGTACACACTTTCACCTGTGTAATATTAGTGTAACTGGTCCTTCAGAAATCCTTTCATTGCCTTGGTTTGGTTTTTAAAACATACATTTTCAATAGACACAACGTTAGTCAACATACACATAGATATAATGATTCAAGCTCGCGCATGTCTAGTTTTTTTTTACATAATTATACAATGGTCACCTCGACATTTGTCGAGTAATTTCTTCCCTGTACTATTATGACTGCTGAAGGATGTTATTATTATTATGTATGTTGTGTTGTGTTGTGTATTGTGTATGTATGTATGTTGTGTGTTGTGTGTGTGTGTTACTTGTTTATTTGTTGTTTTGCCATTTAAATTGCAGGCTACTTGGTGTTTTGTGAATTGATGAGGTAATTTTAAAGGACTCGATGTAGATGCACTGCGGAATCGTTCGAAAGAGTAACCGCGGCCCCGGAGAGCAAAGGGCAACTGAAGTAACACATGTGGGTTTTAGTCAGTAATATTTTTTTAATAATATAAACTAGTGCTTGACTGCGATCCCACCTGATGTTAAGCAGTGATGCACTCGTTGATGGTGAGGCGCACTAGTTTATTGAATGATCAGATACTTCCTTTTGATCCACCAAGTTATTTGATGATTTCCCACACAAAAAAGGACACGTAGAGTTAGATCAAGGTGTAGGTATGCTGGTAGGTATTTAATAGTATTTAAGACGTTTAGCATGATTCATAGACCATAAACCTAAATTCACTACGTTATTTAAACCACTTTACAGCCCAAATTTGTATGAGAAATAGAACATAAATAAATGTTCTAAAAAAAAGCCACACACTTAAATCTATTGTCAAACAGTGGTCATGAAAAAAATAACAACGCACAGTCACATTTCGAGGGTAATGACATAATTGCGACCTCGAAAGAAATGCCCCAATGACATATAGATGGCTAGCGAAAGTCTCACTTATGCGTCATTATCATCGAAATCAAGAGTGGACAATTTTGGCACAATCACAACACTATTGTGGACAAAATGACTCGCGGATTTGGTGGCATGTTTGGTAAAGCAGCTATTCGACCTCTAGACAATGATAGGGCTGCTAAAAAACAAAAGAATGTTGTTTTTAATTGAAATACCTCTTCTCTAGGAGAGGGAATAAATGAGTTATAAGCCACCACGCCAGCTAATGCGGACACTAACCCATATTGGCCCGTCTTTTTGTTCTAAGACATGCTGGTTTCCTCACGATGTTTTTCCGTCACCGTTTTAAGAGCAGTAGTGAAGAAATAAATTACACAAAGTAAGGAGCCTGGTTTGGTTTGAAACTTTACAATTCGATAGCCAGGACTGGGCCGCCACTGCTCTGTACTAATTGCAGACTTTGTAATCGGCTAAAAAAACTAGAAAATTAAATGCTATAAGTACAGAATAGTCTTTTTTTAACTTCTTCTTGATACAAAACAAGAAAATCTATTTATAATTTACAGTGATTGACCGCTGTGTGACCCCGGTAAAAACTACATACTTCTTTAAATGATTTGCAATCCCCATCATTACAATCCTCTTACTTAATAATGTTGAATGTTGTATGATGGCTTAGTAAATGATGGGAAATTTTTAGCAAAAAATATGTATTGTTGACCGTCACTTCTCATTGTTTACTACACGGTCTAGGAGCACCGTCCGTCGTCAAATAGATTGGAATATAGTTGTTTGCCAGTTTGTACATCGTTTTGTAAATTGTTTAAGTTTCACTGGTCTACTTTAGAGTAGAACAGTAGAACGTGACTGTTAAGAGTTTCTTCTTTGTTCGACTTTTCGCTCTATTTATCCGATTTTTGATGGATATGAGTGTTTGTATTTTTGGTTTTCAGTTACAGAATTTAGTCCTATCGTTAGTGTTCCTTTCTACAAAATTTCATATTTGCTTGGAAATCAGGCTGGAATAGTTCTAGCTATTAATAATAATAAATATCATTTATTTCTCTCATAAAGGTACATTGTAACAAGTTTATTTTATAATTTTTGCCTGAAAGCTAAAAAAACCTTTGTGAGAGCTGGAGTCTGAACTAGGTTCGAGACCTGTAAGACAGATCTCCAGGCTCACACCCTTTTAAACATATTCGCAATTTGCGGCACATAAACATGAATGTTATGTTTGTAAGATTATAATAATTTATATTTGAGAGATTTGTAAAATGACATGTTAAGTGTAAAGGAAAAGGGATATTTTTATTAAAATGTGTGTGTAGTGTATAATGTATGTGTGTGTATGTGTTTATAATGAATTTTATTAAATTTACTTTATGATTTGGATGATACTTTCTGTGTCTTCATAGTCCAAATCAAGGAGCCAGTTCCTTACTGTTGTTTTACATTTATATTTAGTCATTTCATACATATGTAAGATTTTATATATAGCTATAGCTTTTGCTACAATAAAACCATTAGCATTTAGAAAATTAAAGTGACAATTGTATCTACGCTCTGCCCTATACTTTAATAGTTTAAAAGTAACTAAGAAAGCTGTGTATGTTACCCAAGCTAACATACCAACCACATCGTTACGTAATTATTTTTTTTTAGCCAACTAAATCCACCACTTACTGCACTAAAAACCATGGAGATACAAGGTGAGGTAATTTGTTCGAGTATAAGTATTACGCATTTTGCTATGTTTGCGACATAATAATTTACTTTTCCATGTATCTGGTTTAGAACTATATTGTATCGCAACAATGTTGCCAAATGTTGTGTTTTCTAGAACATGACCTTATCGAATCGACGTGACGAGCTCGAGATATGACCACTTCACGTAATTGCGAATTGACGTAGTGTGGCCTACACCATGAGATATATGACAATACTCAGACTTGTGGTCGCAATTACTTGCGAGAAAATTTCATAAAAGGGTCGAATGTATCTACGGAATCTTCATGTTTCTAGTATAGTTTTCATATCGTTGCAATTTAGGTGACCTATCGCGTTGGCCTACTGCAACACGGATCTCTTGAAGCTCTTCAGAATCCAGCATTTTATACCACCTTTGCTTCGTTAAAAAGCTTAAGCTCTATAATCTAAGTCATTTCCTGTAACTTGACTCCACCTCGTT
Source organism: Mythimna impura (assembly GCA_905147345.3). Taxonomy (NCBI): domain Eukaryota; kingdom Metazoa; phylum Arthropoda; class Insecta; order Lepidoptera; family Noctuidae; genus Mythimna; species Mythimna impura. The sequence goes on along the minus strand of LR990357.1, from coordinate 9,492,388 downwards.
TCATGTAATTGAGAGTTATATATAGATATAACTTTATATATTTATTGCCATTAATCATGAAGGTCCTTCAAAGTCACATAAAATCAAGTCATCAACTCAGCATAAATTTGGTCCTTCGAGCCGGATATTGTTGCGAATATTGAAGGGAATGATTAGACAGTATTCCAAAAGATTGAAAATCCTAACTTTACCTTCATTATATATATCCGAAGCAGCGATGATGGTAAAACGCGATATAGGTAGTTATGAAACATTGAGCGTGTCAGACTTTTACTGACTAAAAACCCACTCCTGTTCCTTCTTTGCCATTGTTCCAGGGCCCCGGGGATCTCTTTCGCATCACCCATGGCCCCAGTAGGCTTCGACCCTGCTGGGCCCCTACGGTTCCTGACGTCTCCCTGAGGCGCGCGTGGAACACTACGCGCCGTCGACGACTTAAACTCGGTCCGGACGGTTACCAGACCGTTGCTTGCCGTCCGCAAGCCCGCGCCTACGTTGGCCGGAAATCGGGATCGGAATCTCGGCGGCTGGGGCACGAGGGCCATTGCCTCGTGCGTACACGTGCGGCCTCCTCCTTTGCTAGCATTACTGCTTCGCAGAAGAAGGCGACCGCCTGCCACTCCTCCTCGCTCCGGACCATGGCCTGTACCAAGGCCCGGCGCGAGACCTTAGATCGGAGATTTGAGTGACCAGTGTTTTATTTTATTTTAATTGAAATTGACATGTAAATAATATTGTAACTAGTCATTTATTTAATATTTATTGAAATTGACATATACATTTTGTTACCAGTTTAATTGTGCCCAATAATGTATTTTATTTTTATTGAAAATTACATATGAATATTGTAACTAGTGTAATTTTGACAAGTAGATCGTGAACAGTAATTATCAAGTAAGATGATACCGTATGTGGAAGTTTCTTCAACAACCAGATGGGCTATTTCTTGTTAACCTTGTTCACTTTTATCAAGGTATTTCTTTCGAACGTGGCTCTAACTACAACATCACGATATGTGAGCACATTGAACGTGACACTAATGTCAATCATTTATCTGTTTAAATTTATTATATCTGGATTGCACCAGCTTTCATCATTTTAAGAAAGATGATGAAATTTCTTTATGTTATGGAGACTAACTTATATCAATATCTTGTACAGATACGTCATTGAACAGTTTTAAACCTAATTAATAGGCACAAATGAAATAGCAAACATCTTATATGGTAAGCATTCATCCTCATCATCATTTCAGCCGAAAGACATCCACTGCTGAACATAGACTTCCACAGATGTCGCCACAACGACCGTACGGATTCCCGCGACTCTCACCAGGTTATCGGTCTACCTTGCAGGAGGCCTTCCAATGCTGCGACTTCGACTGTCTGTTATGCGTTGCTTGCATTAGTTTTAAATAAACATATGAAATTTATTCAAGCCCATATGCTTTGTTCAACAAAAGCTTAGCTGCTAACAGTGCTTACGACAACCCACATTCAGCCCACTCCATCTTGTTAATACTTCTGTTTTCACAGAAAGCCATGCTACAAATTTAGACTAACAACCAATATAAACCATAAGCCAAAGAAACCAAGTTCAAGCTTCCTACAATACTTTTAGTCACTCGTGTCTCGGCATTACTAACGTCATCGCGTCGCCTCAATTTCTTGTTGTTGTTTTAGTATTAATAATACTCCACTACTTTCACACAACGCCATCTAGTCCCAAACTAAGAAAAAAAACTGGTGTTATAAGTACTAGATATCTGATGGGCTTGCGGACGGCGAGCAATGGGTAGCCCGCCGTCCGACCGTCCGGTAACCGTCCGGACCGAGCCCAAGTCGTCGACGGCGCGTATTGTTCCACGCGCACCTCAGGGAGATGTCAGCAAATCGTAGGGGCCCAGCAGGGTCGAAGCCTACTGGGGCCATGGGTAGTGTGAAAACGAAATCCGGGGCCCTGGGACGAAGGCAACGAAGGAACAGGAGTGGGTTTTTAGTCAGTAAAAGTCTGACACTATCTCCCGCTCCGCCCAAGAGCGTGATTTGTCATTAGATGCTTTTCCCAAATTAAAAAAAAAAACTAGATATCTGATAAACATACTGATATATTTCTAAATACATACATATTATAGATGAATTACACTCAGATACAGAAGAAATGATCGTGCATGCACACAAACATTTGCCTTAGGTAGGAGTGGAACCCACGACCTTCATCATAGCAGTCAGGGCCACTAACTACTATACCAACAGGCCAGTCAAGAGAAGACAAGAAAGCCATGCTATATATTTAAACTAACAACCAATATAAACCATTAGCCAAAGAAACCAATTCCAAGCCTACCACAATAATAGGCTTTTAGTCACTCGTGTCTCGCCATTACTAACGTCATTTCGTCACCTCAAATTCATTGTGTTACTTCCCGATGCACCTCATTTTCTACCGTGCTCTAATGACCACTGCCTATTGACATACTATCGTCAAGTTAATGACATTGTTCCACTTTAAACTTCCCAAATTGTTCAGAAAAAAGAAATTGTAACAAGTAACAGAGATACGAATGAAATCGGCCATGATGGTTTACATTTTTGATCTATTTTATGACACGCTGATATAAAAGCTATAAGCGGTTTCGTATATATTTTACTAGTTGACCCGGAGAACTTCATACCGCCCAATAAACAGTCAATGAATTTAGTGATTACCCTTTAGCTAAACTAATTGACCAAATAATTGAATGATTGATAACAATGTATTTGACATTTGATGTCATTTTTGATGTATTTGGATTTTTTTTTCTTTTATTTTTTAGATAATTTAAATAGTTATTCTACTATTCGGGACAGATACAAATCGACTAAAGCAAAGATCATTAAAATCGGACCAGCCGTACGTAAGTTATAAATGGTGTAACTAACACGACTTTGTTTTATGTATAGATTTGTACGGGTCCACAATTATAAACTTTTGTGCAACAATATAAAATTGATTGATTTTATATTGTTATATTTATGTCGATGAGAAATCAATGTGAAATAACAAAAGAAACTTCGGATTGAGCTATAAAAGTAAGCCCTTATTTGGCACAAGTGGGTGCAACTGAAGTTCCAAAAGACAAGATAAAGAATGACTCAATAGCAGTTTAATAAAACTCCATAAACTGTAAAAGACGTAGGTCTAACTAAGTTCACATTGAAATTAGAACAGTAGATTAACCGTAGCCAAAAGTACAAGGACAAAGCAGCTCTTCAAGATTCAATATAACAAAGAAAACTTGAGCAATCTCCGATTACAATGGACCGATCATAATACATTTGAAGGTTACATAGGGTTCTATCACAAAAATTATATAACATCAAAGCGTTGGAGCGGTATGCGCCGTCGACGACTTGGGCTTGGTCCGGACTGTTACCGGACGATCGGACGGCGAGCTACCCATTGCTCGCCGTCCGCAAGCCCGGGCCTACGGTGGCCGGAAATCGGGATCGGAATCCCGGTGGCGGTTAGGGCGTGAGGACCTTTGCCTCACGCGATCGGCCGCCTCCTTTACTAGCATTACTGCTTCGTAGAAGGAGGCGACCGCCTGCCACTCCTCCTCGCTCCGGACCATGGCCTGTACTAAGGCCCGGCGCGAGAGATCGCCGCCGCCGATTGCCCCCACGAGGAAACGGCGTTGCTTTGCCCAAGCGAGTTACACCTCCACCGTGTGCTCCACCTGTCTTCCGGCAATCCACACAATGGTGACACCCGGGCATTTCTTCCGCACGAATCCGGCGCAGGAACCTCCCGAACTTACCATGTCCGGTGAGGACCTGCGTCATGCGGAAGGTAAGGATGCCGTGAGGTCTTTCCAACCACGCCTCAACGAGGGGACTTGCCGCTATAAAATGAGGCTTATTCAGTAAATTGGTTATGAATTCATTTATTTCAGTTCGGAGACGATCAAGTACAGTTATCCATCATATGATTACGCAGGATGACCCGCACCTGAGACCCTATTACGAGCTATTAACGCGATCAATATTATTCGACGACCTAAACTGAACTCTTAAAGGGATGGAGTTATATAGGGTGTATAGCTCCATCCCTCTCTCTCGATCTCACGTCTGACGTTTTAACACATCATGGTAAGATCCCTGATCTGACAGTCGTTGGGTCGAAACGTTGACAGATGATTCAATCGTCACGCTTTTATAGATGAGTGTTTGTTTGTTTGTGATGAGTGTGCTCTCAGCGGCAGCGCCAACCTACGATTTCTTCCTTTAATCGGTCATGTAATCGTGACCGTGGCGTGTTGGACACATACTTTGTCATGTATATATTACTGTGGTGGTTAAAAGGTTAAACCTAGATGAGTTAGGTGTTTTTTAATTTGACCTTAGGATTCCCGGCCACCGTAGGCATGGGCTTGCGCGATCACTGGGTAGCTCGCCATCCTATCGACCAGAAAAGAAGTTACTCATCACGTTAGCAAGACCTCGACTGATCCTTCTGCCCTTTCTTACAAAACGTCGCACTTTCTTGCAGCCTACATTGTTTTATCTCGTGCAATATCGACGCACGCGCGCAGTACATGACAATTTTAACTGTAACATACAGCTTCGTAGTTGGTGATGCAAGATATTTTTAGAACCAAAAAAATATTAACCAATTCCTTTATATTATTTCAGAATTAGATAAAATTTACGACTCATTACGAATTCTGACATTTTCAATAGTCGGTATCTCAGCCGAAAGACGTGTAGGTACTGCTGGACATAAAACTTCCTGAAGTTGCAATACTTTGATTAGTGCTATACTTCTACATTCAATGAATTGCCGAAAATTGAATTTTCTAGAATTTTTTTTCTTTATACATACTTAGCTGGTGGCCGTGACTTCATCTACGTCAGACTGGTCAAACAGCACAATGTCATTACGCCACAATTTCAAGATTTTTCGAAAATAAAAGTAGCCTAAGTTAACCCTTGTAACATCAACAATCTATCTACCAGTGAAAATTCCGTCAAAATTGTTCCAGTAGTTTTCGAAGTTGCCAGAACAAACAGACAGATAAAAATGTGCATTCAGTAAGAAATAATATTTTGATGATATTATAAACAACACCGCAATTTTATTTACGTCTTAACTAACGTCAACGATGTCACAAATGTTTAAAAAAAGGTTTACTTAACTACTGGAAACCACGCGAAAGGAAACATATTTTACAAAAGTAAAAAAACAGTAGGTACTCCAAATAAGACATAAGTACGTGTTGGATACAAAAATTTTCCGTATGTAAAGACCGGTGACCAATATCGGCCAATCAGGGGGGCGCGCCCACCAGCGCAATAATGAAATGCACAGAAGACTACGCTATATATATTATGTTGTACTGCGTTCATGTTGCATGAGCGAGCGATTTTGATAACATGACTAATTAATACTATTTATATTGAAACTATAGTTAATCAAACATAAAACGAATTGCCAAAGTGACGACAAGACGACAAGAGAGACGAGACGGCAAGTATACCGAAAGACATGGACCGATAACCTGGCAAAAACTGCAGGAATTCGCTGGATGCGGTATGGACAGCGCCGAAATATGTGTAAAAGCATTCATGATGATGATGACAAAAAAAATTCAATACTTCATGACATTGTTAAAAAAATCCTGTGTTTAAAAACGTATTAATACATATTTGTTTCGTCTTTATGTATGTAAATTCTTATTATTCTGTACGAGTGTCTTAAAATCTCGTGTGTATATTTGTGTAGGTCCCTGGGTGGTTTGAAATGCAATTGAGCCCAATAGGTGACACAGAAATCGGGTTCTCAACTTTTTTTTCCCATGAAAAGCTAGTTTTTGGGCAGGGCAACGTCTGTCGGGACGTTACTTAGGTATATTATTCAGGTTGAACGCACAAACGTGTCGGGATAACCTTTATTAATTAGGTAAAGAGTATTGTCGAATTTATTAAGCTTTTCTCTACGCGTGTCGGAAAAGTATATAGAGTCTATAAATCGAGTATATAAAAATATATTTGTGTATGTAAAAATGTTAAAAACTGTTTGACGACCCAATGCCGCCTTTTCATGTCATACATCAGAACAAATATTTGTGTGACCGAAACACAGATGTTTTGAGTGTTTGTATGTTTGCAGACGTGATTCGTTTGTTAAAGGCACGAAACGGAAGGCGTACCTACTTTTCGCTTCTAATCCGGTCTAGGCAGAAGGGTAATTGAAACCATCAAGCTAAAAGCATTTCCTCTGTTAGTTCAAACTGACAAACAAAAGAAAGTCGGCAACATAATTATTGGTGTACAACATAATAGTTGCCATGTATCCCAATATAGAATTACCGGAGACGGTGTTTTGGTAGCTGACCCAGACATGTATTAAAATGGATAAGTAAACTTTGATCTCTGAGAGTAGTAATTATCTTTTTCACTTCTCACAGAATCATTTTCACTAACACGAGAGATGAGATATTATAAAAACGCTATCAATATTTTATGACGAGAAGATAGCATACGACGTTTAATATTATCGTTGCTTTTACATTTTTACATTTTACATTTTAATATTGCACAGCCTGCCTGCATGTGGTCACGACCTTATATGAAAGTAGCTACAGTTGTTGTATCTCACTAAGACTAATAATAAAATCATTACGAGCCTTATTCTCACTGGTTCTCACTAGGAGTGTGAACGGGCCGTAATCCAAAACAAAGCCCTGTGCAGGTTGCCAAAAAAATTGTATAACTAAACATCGAATTTATTTTATTTTATTTAATATGTAATCTGGAACACAATACATGGCTTCTGGCGCAATTTTCGATTACTGATTTTCCGACTATTAACTATTTTATTTGTCTACTGTCCAATTATTGATCAAATCATAAAACTCCTCATAGTTTCTGTAATTGGTCATTATGGTTAACTTAACCATAGTAAAATAATATACACAACGTTAGTCAAATCTTTCCAGGATATATACTGTTTTAAGTCTGATTAGTGCAAATCAATGATCAACAATCATCTCAGAAGTCGCTGACGTAATCCGCTTTTACAAAAAACACAGGACTTTAATTTTTGCGCGTATGCAATGTAGTTGTCGGACCACATCAGATCAAGTAAACCATTTTTTTTTTAATTGTCTGGCGTTTGTCTCTCTCTATCTATACTATAAGTGATGATGTAGGGGATGTTGGAGCATGCTTGCCTCGTAGTATTTTTTTCACTCTTGACTTAAAGACCCAGTTTGTAGCTATCTCACACCTTAGCTATACACACAATGAAAGTGTTCCCAAAACGTTTTGTTATGGGTGAGGCGTTAACCATGTCCGATGATGGGGCTTGGCGGAATTAATTGTGCTTACTATAAAAATGTAATTAAAAGTATTTAACAAGGTTAACCAGTGAAAAATTACCGCTTAAGCTGTTGATCCCAGCATTAACGCCGGCGTTCACGCGCCATTGTCTTACTATTGTGTCTCTAATTACGCACTCAAAAGGTTAATGACTTTGAGGACTTCTTATATCTGATTTCCGTAATTAAAAAGACTTGGACTTCAAGGCCGCATATGGGAATTTTATAATACGACTAGTACTAGACTAGTCTAGTAGTAGACTTATTAGCTTCTGCCAGCGGCTTTGCACGCGAAAATATCAAAAATATCCCAAAGGAACTCGAAAAACACAAAGGCTCAGCAGCCCTGCGACAGGAGAGTTAGTTGAGAGATGTCGACAGTGTGTATAAATAGTTTACAAAACTTAAAATAGAATTTATATTGACCCAAAGAATCTTAAAAGTATTATGAATATTCAAACATATTAGGAGAACTTTAAACAAACAACGCTAAGAAAATACATAAAAACTATTTACTTACATTATTTGAACAAAATATTTAAAGAGTTTTGTGTATTTAGAAATTGAAAGTTAGAAACTTACCTTAAAAAAGGAACAAGAAATAGTGATGTAGTCATCATGTGAGATTAAAAAGTAAATTTTAAATGAAAATGTCAGCCCACCCATCCTTTTCGCGTCCTCAGCAACAGTTGCTTCCCCTCATACAAAACACTTCATAACCGACAATCAATATTCCAAACTTAAACTGGGTCAGCAAAGGGTCTAAAGACCGGAACAGACTAGTAACTGCAAGAATCAATTTTCTAAAAACTGCATTAATAGTCACCGTACAACAAGTGCTACTTTCTATATAAACGTGTAGAGACATGTTAATGCCTTGACGTGTTGACGCATATGCCTATTAGGCAATATTGGACATGGTAGCTCTAGCTGCCTCGTTCACTTTGAGCTAGCTCACTTGATTGATTACTCGAACGTGACAAATATTGTCGCAAATTTACCGAAATATGGTTTATAAAGACGGCACTACAAACTTTATTAGCCTTTGCCAATCTAAAATGCAAAATTGATCAATTCTAAGAAAGCTTGTCAAACACAATAGTCCCATTTTCATTCCGCACAAACTGCTACGTGATTAGAATCACAAAGTAACCATTTACCTTTTACAACTCTAATCGTATTCACATTTAAATGAAACATGCATTATCAAGAAAGAATAAGCCACTATCCCGTCAACTTGACTTATCAATCAAGCGATCTAAACGCAGCTAACAAATCCAACTAAGGTACAGGTACTCTCATATCGTGTATAAGTTTTTATCGCGAAAGACAAGACATTTGTCCAATGGAGAGACAGCTGCTAGCTGAAGCAAAAAGACACTGTAGATTAATTATTTTTATTCGTTTTTCTACGTATCAGATTGAAATCAGTATCGGTACTTATTTTACCCTTTTCACTTGATATTTGAACTGAGATTATTTTATTACGTTATTTCTAATCGTAAAGGAACTGGAAGTAATAGTTATTGATATAAATATTTTCCAAGGAAATTGTCGGATAGGTAAGTACATGTAATAACTATAAAAAAGTTATTAAGTAAGTAGGTAATTTTGTCATTACTAAACGCCCAATAAAGTGTTTATCCCGGGTTTCATAATAAGAACTTATTTATTATTTAGGTACTAGTTACTTTTTGGCTCTCTTTTCTTCGTCCCTCAGTGTTTTTTTTTTGTTTCTGCCATAAGGTTGTCTTTTTTATCCCGAAGGACTGGTAGAGAACGCCTTGTTGCATTAATAAGTTTGCCTTTGTACCACTACTGTACATGAAGTTTAAACAAATAAATAAATAATACATTTTCCAAATCTAATATTAGCCAAAAACCATACCTAAGGTAGGTATGAAAATATTTGTTGCACCATATTATATCCTAGATTTTAACAGTTAACACAAACGGTACTTTCATTCCAGTATCAATATTTCCCACGTATCCGCAGGCAAAACTAGTACATAACTCCTCCATATTATTACATCATACGATCCTTTCATATTAATTCACTACATGATTCGATCAGCGATAGTACTGCGATTCAATTTGATCAATAAATAAAACGCATCGCGGAACTAAACTGGCTGTGTATAATTTTGTACCGAAGATTTATTTATATCAACTAGCACTTGATACACCGTATCATGATCGTAATGAAATTGATATTAAATTTTATAGTGTCGAGACTTATTGGCGAAGTGAGAAGTTGCAATATTATCTACTTATTTTCAATAAATTGCATTTTACCGTAGCTTATATTGAAAAATTACATAGATGTTCAGGTCTATTTATTGGAAAAAAATATGAAATTATACATCGTGACAGAGTTGAAAAAATCGTTTTATTGGAAGCAATCAACTAGAGCAAGTTACTGGCATAATGTAAACGAGCAAAAAAATAGTCGTTCGCTTCCCTATTCTGGTTTTTTATCAAAATATTATCGCATATTATATGCAATGTTTTAAATACCTTTTTTATAAGTGATCAAGTTATTGTATTGCAAAAAACGGTAATGAAGCAATCAATATTTACTTAGCAAAATAAGTTACGTAATAAACGTGACATGTTGGATTTTAACAGGGCTGAGACAAAGTGACTTTACGACATGCAAGACCAAAATGTGGTATTGACATGCTTTTTTCTTCCTTTTTTTAGGGTTCCGTTTGAGGTACAAAAAGAAAAAACGGAAACCTTATAGGATCACTTTGTTGTTCGTCTGTCTGGCTGTGTCTGTCAAGACCTTTTATCTCGGGAACGCGTGGAGATATCGAGTTGAAATTAAAACTATATACTCCGGTCTGCGGTCAAACTAAAAAAATCGAACTTCTGTGTTAACGAAAAAAACAGATACAGTTTATGTCGCAAAAAACGTGTTTCGACACTCTCAAGGGAATCAAAATTCATAGGGTACTTCCCGTTGACCTAGAATCCTGAAATTTGGCATAAAGCAAGGTCTCATAGCCCAAATATAGGAAAAAATCTGAAAACTGTAAATTTGTAGGTATGTAATTTTTTTTTTTGCGATTCGGAAAAATCTTTGTAACTCAATTTGGGAAATGAACTGTTTTCATAGGTAAGTTTGCACGGAACTTGCTTGGTTTTTTTTTTAATATGAAACCTTGCTCTACTCTAGTAATTACTTTTGAATTTTGGGTGCATTCACAAACAGGTAAACCCACAGACTACACAGACGCTCAGACCTGAAAACACTATTATTATTATAGGCCATACAATATACCTATGTGTTTCGTGCGGGAACCAAACCAGCAACACGCAAAACAGCAGCCAATGGCACAACCACTGCGCCTACCGTGTTTCGATATGATGCACTACCAAAATCTCACGTTGAAATGAAGAGGTCCCTTTTATAGAGTCCGAGCTAAAGGTATCATCATCATCATCATCATTCCAGTCAAAAGACGTCTACTGTTGGACATAGGCCTCCCCAAAGTGTCCCCACAATGAACGGTCCTGTGCGTCTCGCATCCATTGTATAATTATTGGATTAGCTAAAGGTATGACTATACAAAAATATGCCACTTATCTATTTCAAACTTACTCAAATCTGCTAACGTACATCTGACAGGCGTACGGTACGTCTCACAGACGTAAGCTGGGAAAGCTAATCCAGAATCAATTTCGATTCAATTCCGGAACTAGCACTGCCTACTCGTGCACATTATAATGTACTACAGTCGTGATCATCATGACACGTGGGAAGGTGAATGCTGATCAAGATTAGATGTTGTTTCCGCAGTAATCTGGGAAAAACGCACATGACACGTCTGTGATTTCGTTTCTTTCTCGTTTGTGGTATTATTATAATGAATGGGAAGTTCTTAGTTGTATGAATGACTCCTCATTCCACATCGCAGTATATCAGTCACCGTTTGAAAGCAACTTTAAAATTATCGGTGTATAGTATATTTTGTTGTGTATCTATAGGTTGGTTTTAGTCAGTAAAAGTCTGATACGCCCTTTCGCTCCACCCTAAAGTAGGAGAAGTCATTGAATGAATTAACACCTCACCTAGGTACTTACGAGTACCACTCCTCCTATAATGTTTTTGCTTTAGAAAAGCCAAAGCACTTTGCTGACATCTCCTTGAGGCGCGCGTGGAACACTACGCACCGTCGACCGACGACTTGGGCTCGGTTCGGACGGTTACCGGACGACCGGACGGCGTGCTACCCATTGCTCGCCGTCCGCAAGTCTGCGCCTACGGTGACCAAAATATTTGACTACCTTAGGATCCAAATCTCTGCACTTTAAAGAAATATGGAAAAGGGAATGGTGACGAGCTTTCTCTTGGTCTTAGGCGTGATGTTACTGTCGGACCAAATGCGGTTTAGTCGTGACATGGCGCTCTTTGCCATCTTTTTATATCCTTTTAAAACATGGCACGTTGGAAATCCTTTGTCCAATACAAAATATCGATTTATTCAAGGAGCTAACAAATAAAACATGACGAATTAACACCGGTAAGACATTAATTTTAACGTCCCGGTAAAACCCTTGATAAATATTACCAACGGGTTTTCTTTAAGCTCGTTCGATTTGGCAGCCATATTGAACTTGTAACATAAAAATATTTTTGTTTTTATTTTATTGTGTAAACGAAGTTATAAAGTGATTTTAATTTAAAGAACCTTTTAATTTTATTTTATTTAATGTTTCAATGAAATGCTTAATTTTAATATAACGATATCCAGATTAAAATGGTGTATTATATTAAAGTCTTTAAAATGTGCTTTAGTTTTTCAACAGTTCATTTTTTTTACCGTAATTGTTTACAAATTGGATACTTAAATACCTAGTAGCATTTGGTTTTTTTCCATCAAAATTACCAATTCGAGCACGTATTCTTGAAAAAGTGTTTTTGTTTGAGTAGTAAGCGACATCATAATTATGTTGTTCTATAATTAACTTTTAAATGCTTTTCATACTAAAGCGTGAAAAAAATCACGTCCATCCACGTGACAGAAGAATCATGTTAAATCAATTCCAAGTGATTCATGCCAACGATTTCACGGTTGTGAAATGATTGTTAATATGACAGAAAACCGAAAAATTACAAGCGGAAAAACTAACTACGAAACCTACTAACCGAAACCGACAATTTTAGGCAACACAATAGATTTTTCCAAACCGTGATAATTAAACTTACGGAAGATTGTTTAAAGATACCTTCAAAACTTTGATTATGACAACAAAGATAAATTAGAAATAACAATACACTGACTTCAGAAATTAAAGTCTTTAACACTTTTTAGTGTTTTTTTTTTTGTAGGTCTTGAAGTCGATTGTTTTTTTTTTATAAATAGTTTTTATTTTACACTTTTTAGTTGTGGTACCCTATTCTTCAGCTAAATCTAAATAGTGTGCAAGTTCTACAGTAGGTAAGGTACCACCTATAAAATATAATCACTACAAATGACGCTACAAAATTTGAAGTCCCCTCGATTTCTTTAAAATTCTAGCATCAGATCCGATAACCATGGGACCACCTGGGAAGTATACACTATCAAACAAAACAATACATAAAAAAAAGATTCAGACGAATTATGAACCTGCTCCTTTTTTGAAATCGGTTAAAAAATATATAAACTTAACGCAAACAAAACACACAACCCGGAACTTTCGTAAACCAAAACCAAAAAAAAACAAAACGCTTCTCAAGATGTAATTAGTTACTAAAACATATTACAACAAGGCTAACACATCTGGACTACTTAAAACATCTTAATTTCCGCTTCAAAACTACTTAACACACTTTAAAGCAAATCTGTGCGATATCTGACGAAACGTGTAAAGATGTGAAAGATATTTTTCGTAAGAGATTGTGATCGTGTCAAAATAAAACGTGCTAATAGTGTCATGTGCACGTTTTCCAATAAAACGTCACGTTTGAACTTAAGTTAAGAGATGCTTAACCTTTCAGGATGAAGGATATTTGCAAGCATGATTTTGTTATAAAAGAGTGCATTAGGATAAGTAAAAGCATGAAGGAGATGACCGCAACCGTAAGGGAACGGATATCCTCACGCCCCAGCCGTTACCACAGTAGGCGCACTGGGCGTCGAGAGTCACCGGACGATTCCCAGCCACCGTCGGCGTGGGCTTACGGACGACGTGCAATAGATATCTCGCCTTCCGGCTGTTCAGTAAGCACCGAGTCCTAGTCGTCGTCGGTGCATAGTGTCGCGCGCCTCAAAGATATGTCAGCAAATCTGTAAAGCCCTGCCCCCCTAGCCAAGTTACGATCGTTTCGTTTGCGTCGAACGCCTCGAGTAGGCCATGCCTCCGATTGCTTTGTTCTGATCACGTGACTGAGCGTTGAGATGACGTCAGAACAAAAGGAATCGGAGGCGTGGCCTACTCGAGGCGTTCGACGCAAACGAAACGATCGTAACTTGGCTAGGGGGGCAGTAGAGCCGAAGCCCGCTAGGGCGGCGACAATTTTTAAAAGAGAAACCCATCCACAGACCGGCCTATTGCTTGGAGATTGACCCGTGCGACTGTTAGTACCTAACCACGAACTCCTCTATCCAGTAAAATACTGTGTAAAATCTATGACACCATTTCTTGTCTCGATAACAATAACGTAAGCCATAACTTGTCATCTGTATTAGTAATAGATAATAATGTGGCTTTGATTGATTTCTTTTTCTTCCCTTTCTAGATTGTCAGACACGCTCTCTCCCTTCACGAGAGGGCATGTCAGACTTTTACTGACTAAAAGCCACCTGTGTCCTTTTGTTACCCTTTACGTTTCAGGACCGCAGTAAATCTTTCGAACAATACCGCTGCCCTAACAGGCACCGTTACTTATGTATGGCACTGTTACTGTTTGTTACTATTGAGTAACTCTGTCATAATCACTCCACTACGACTGGACTACCATACAAACAAAAATGCGAACGAAAACATAACCACGATGGTTTATTTTAATCACGTATCATAGTCGACACTTTTACGACATTATGTTGTGTTCCCACGTTAGTGGATTACTATATCGTGCGTAACTCAAATGTACCTAGTTGTAAAGAGAATCGTGTCTACAAATACTTTCAAAGTTCTTGGTTAACTGTAAAAGTGATTCACACCATGTTTGGTTAGCTTTTCTGGTGGATACGACCGTTTTTACTGCGATAAAAGGGCTTGAAACTTGGCGAAGTATTTTCATTCATAATGCATACGATATCACAAGTTACAGGGCACATTTTTTTTAGTTGTGAGATCATTCTAAAAAAAGTGGTTGAGCAGTGGTGGCCCAGTGGTAACGGCCCCGACTTACGAGTTGTAGTCGCGGGTTCAAACCCAGCCAGGCGCATTACTTTGTGTAATTTACTTCATCACCACTGCTCTCAAAACGGTGAAGGAAAACATCGTGAGAAAACCGGCATGTCCAAGAACCAAAAATTCGAAGACATGTGACATCCACCAACCCGCACTGGGCCCGCGTGGTGGATTATAGCCCTTTCCCTCTCCTAGAGAGGAGGCCTGAGTCCCAACAGTGGGAACATTATAAGGCCGACTATGCTATGCTATGCTAAAAAAAGTGTGTTCATAGCTTATGCAAAGGGCAACTCCCTTTGCGTTTTAAGAGCACAGGTTTCCTTGTCAGAAAATGCGCGCGACCCTAGCGGCATCGGTCCTGCTGCGTCCCTACGGCCGACATATTTTTGAAGAGCGCAAGGAACACTACGCACTGTCGACAAAAACACTAATTATGTATACATAATATAGCAGCTTCAACATACTTAATTAACAAAGATATTCAACTTATATCAAACGTAAATCAAAATATATGGGACGGCCATAATAATAAAAACCACGAAACAGAGAGGGTAACAGAGCGGTGCATTGCATACAAAATAAAAATACCGGAACTGACATTTACTATTCAAGCCGTAAGTCAAAGCTTGCATCATTTTAATACATACGACTACATAATATCATGACTGTACTCCCTAAAGTATTCGGCAGAAGACTCACACATTTGGCCAGGTATGCTCAAGCTGAAGCTGATCCTTACATATGAATGCGATAAACTCAAAAATTACTGAACGATTTTTCATGTAGTTACCTTAATAGACAGAAAAATTCTTGAGGGTTTTTTTAATGTGTAATACAAATTATCATATTATAGAAAGCCGTGAATTTCAAAAATAATTAACACCCGTTCGAAACTGGAGCGGGTCGCTATCGCTAGTAATAATAAGGGAACTACCAGTTCGAATTATTTCAGTATCGGAAAATCCATTTCTTGAAGAAGACTATAGGCAATATAACATTACGCAGCAACCAATAGGAGCGGAGCAGTAACCAAAAACGCAAGTAAATCCACAGGGAACGGCTAGTGCATAATTAAGGCTGCGGGATTGGGCAACTGAAGGGCTGAGTCTCAGACACTCTCACTTCGACCAGAGTGAGAGGAGATATTGGATAATTTCCGGCATCATAAAAAGGACCTAATGTTTGGGCGAGTTTATTATCATCATCTGAGTACATAACAGGACTCCAGACTGTTACTGCGAAACATTTATAACACTGTTTAACTCGGGTATCGAGCCTAGAAGCTCAGGCTCAGCAGTACTATATTGCATTAGAAAGAAAGAAAGAAAAAGATTTTATTTGGCGGAAAATTTAACATTACTAAAGCAATACATACGAATTCATACATGCCTTTTCCCATAAGGGTAGACAGAAACTACATAATGATACTATAACAATCCTTGCATCTATTTTTTGCGGTGAGAAATCATAAAATAACTTCTCCCGCAATGGTTGGAGCAAGAGAGTGCCAAACTTTTACTGCCTAAAACCCATCTATCGTCGTTCATATTGCAATTAGTTCTATGTCAAAAATGACAAGTTTACAGGAGAGTAAAAAAACAACATACTTGAAAAAAAATCTTATAAGACACCAAAATGTTTTTTAACTAATGTTTCCTAACTATTGTGTTTTATTAAATATGCATATTGAAAATTCCAAAAATAAGTATGTTTTGTTAGAAATTTGACATAGAATTTTTTTTGACATTGAACAAATTGCAATATGAACGACGCTATGTTCCTTTCGCGGTAACTCTTATGAACAATCCCGAACATATAAAATATTTCATCTATGGAGGACAAAGGAAGCACATACCACTGCACATAGCGTAAACCTTCATCGGAACAGTCAAACGGTTCCTTAGACGTGGATGGTAGAGCCGTAAAATATTTACCTACTAGCTGACCCGGCGAACTTCGTACCGGTTAACAGTCAATGAATGTAGTATACCTTTTGATTTAGTCAACTGATTGTGATAAAACAAAGCGAATTACGCTTTCACACAATTTTGATGTATAAAAGTTATCTACATCGATTTCGTGCATTTTACGTGATGCGCGCACAACTAAAAACTTCTACAGATTTATAATATGTATAGATTTTAGTAATATTTTTGTAACGTTCACTTCTCGCAGCTTTGGTACCTACGTATACGTACATAAGTTTACAACATTTTAAAATGATAGTACTATAATTATTTTATAGCTACGCGATATTTAACGTTAGCATTCAAATCGGATGCGTAAAACTGACACAATGAATTACGCAATGTGAACTAAGTAATCGTCGAAATAAGTAGAGTGAAACGTTCACACACGATGCCTTTACATTAACGATTAACTTAAGTAATTATATAAAAGTTTTTATCAGTTATTTTGGGATTCAATGGTTTAATAGACCGTTTTCGGTAATGTGAAACAGGTCACTGATGAGAAAGCACGTGCGAAGTACGTTTGAAAACAATCTTATAAAAAAGTGTCCAAAAAAAATGTTTAAAGAAAAAGTGATTAGAATTTGGAGAAAAAGTGTTGAGAATTTAAAGAAAAACTTAGCCTATACTTTTCCATTGCTGGGCAAAGACATCTTCTAACTTGATCCAGGTATTATTTTCTTGTACCACTTCGAACCAACTATAATATGAGAAGACCCAAGTCCACCTCAGCGGCGTCATTGTTGTGGAGATTCTTGCCCAGCGATCAGTGTGTATGAGAATTTAGATTTATACCTCAGGCATAATAGCATAATCAGCCTTATAATGTTCTCACTGTTGGGACTCACAATCCACCCTGCAGGCCCAGCGCGGGTGGTTAGATGTCACATATCTTTGAATTTTTGGTTCTAGGATATGCCGGCGGTTTCTCACGATGTTTTCCTTCACCGTTTTGAGAGCAGTGGTAATGAAATAAATTACACAAAGTAATGCGCTAAGCTGGGTTTGATTGAATCCGAGACTTACAATTCGTAAATCGGAGCCGTTACCACTTGGCCACCACTGCTGCCACAGATTTATACCTACTTACAAAAAATCGTCAGACCTTGTTAAAACCGTAGTTGAACTTGATCTCAAAAGAAGAATAAATAAAAAACCACACTCAAATCAATCAAACCATAAATTAATACAATAATGATGCCCAAATTCGAAGTACAATAGCAAAACGGCAACGCCACAAATGATCAATCAGTATGTTAAACCAATTATTATTAAACGATAACTGATCAATCGGAGATTAAACGGTCAAGTAACGGTTAACGTGTTAACCTGAACCGGATTCTCTCTGATTATATGCGAAACATCACTTCGCAATTATAAATTTATTCCGACATTAATCGGCTCGTAATTTTGTACTAAAAATGCGAAATTTTACGAACCTATAAATAATGTTCTGAAATAAAAAATAAAATATAGGTCGTGTTCGTTCTTTGTAATAAAAGATCATGCGAAAGGAATCGTATCAGGAACTGTCGATCGTAAAGAACCAAAAAAACAAGCTCCTTCTAAAAGCCGAACGAAAATAAGTTGATGGGGTTAATAAACATGCGAATCCTATAATGATTTATACAACAATCGCTGAATTTAGCTTCAACAAATATACAAAATGTCAAGTTGGTTATTACATTACGAACGTTTAAAGACTTTTTTAAGTTAAAAATCGTTCAATAACTTCTCCCGCTCTAGGAAGCAGCAGGAGGACGTATCAGACTTTTACTGACTGAAAGCACGCCTTGCCCTTCAGTTGCCCTTTGCGTTTTAGGACCACGGGTTTTCTATTCAGATTCCCCGTCACTCTGGCGGGCATCAGCCCTGCTGAGCTTCTACGGTTTTGCTTAGATCTCTTTGAGGCGCGTGTGAAACACTACGCACCGTCGACGACTTGGACTCGGTTCGGACGGTTACCGGACGGCAAGATGGTGAGCAAAAGACACACTTCATACTAATAAGCACGTTTTGATATCGTTCACAAAGGCAGAATTAATCAGAAACTTATGCACAATAATGTTTACTTTTAATAATAATAAAAACACTGACGGATATTATCGAGGTCTCTGAGGTCGAATTAACGGGTTTTGTTTCAAGCGAAGTTCATCTATTCAAAACATTTTTGGTAAAGTAAGAACACACTTTTCTTGCAAATGAATTAGAATATCAAACTTATATTATAAAGACGGCAAAAGTTTGGGTAAAATATTAGTTATGACATTTAGCACCCGGATAGACCATGTTTTGAAATAACACATAGGACTTTTTATGCCGAGAATATTATGTTCCCTTGGGACAATTTGCTACTTTCAAGCAGGGTAGCAAACGCTAGCCGAATAATAAAAGAAACGGTTAAAAAACCCTAACCAGCCGAGCTAGGGAAAAGTAAAGAAACCTGCAACAAGATACGACAAAGTCGGAACGATTTTCTTACCGAGAACAGTAAATCAGCAGCACTTTTCCTCGAAGCGGCAATGGGTCAGTGTTCGTAATCCATAGACGCAAAGCGGAGCCATTAGCGGTGGATAACTGTACGCCACCGGTAGTCGTGTGCAAAAACTGGGAGATGTGGTACAAGTTGTAAGAGGTGAGAGCTATTGGGACGAAGTTGGG
Source organism: Mythimna impura (assembly GCA_905147345.3). Taxonomy (NCBI): domain Eukaryota; kingdom Metazoa; phylum Arthropoda; class Insecta; order Lepidoptera; family Noctuidae; genus Mythimna; species Mythimna impura. The sequence continues at coordinate 9,473,050 of LR990357.1, read as the reverse complement.
TGAAAAACAAATGAAGGCGGTAATGAGTTTCTTGCTGATACAAATTGAGTTGATTAGGTTGTTCGTTTACAAATAAATGTGTTAACTAGATACCAGTGTCACAGTTTTTGTTATATAGATATTTCTTCCAATTTTATTAAAAAATCGTTTGTTTTGAGGATGGCGAAGGCATCCAAATCAAATCTCAGTACAACAATTGATTGGAACTATCAATCGACTGAACAAAAGTTGTATAAGTCTAACTGACTCCGCTATAAATGCACAGTCACACTTCCTTAACATACATACACGACACATATATGATGCACAATATATATTATAAACTACACATATAATACATTGCACGTATATAATAAACTACACACATGATAAATATTCCAAAGAAAGATGATATAATCTTTTTACACCACCTGCTCGATAATGCCCTTTTATACGTCATACAACCATCACTTAAAGCAAGTCATTATGTCCCTAGGGAGATAATGTAGTATGGGCGATCCCTAGGGAATAATGAGATTTGAATTTGGAACGTGAAAAACCGTCAGCATTATGTGAATTAAAATGTAGTGCATCAAGCAAGTTTATTCAAATTTCAAACTGGCCACTAACAAAAAAAAACAATAAAAAACGTTTCTAAAAAAAAGTAATGAACAAGCGGGAGCGTTATAGAAAATTTAAACTATAGAATCTTTGAGTAGTGAATTTTGTTTGTTTCAAATCTCAAAACATTTTGAGTGATAGTTAAGATTAACTTGTAAATACATAATACTTATATTTCTATATTATATGATTTCTTTTACTTGTCTTTTAATTATCTCACAGATGGTGTAAAAAGTAGAGTATCCAACACGGGGATAAAGCTGTCTTTGTCTTGGGCGGCTTGAATTCCTCACTTCACTCAGGTTTCTTTATGAACTCCCTCGCAATGCTTGGGAGTTGATTATATAAATCCCTCACTATCGTTCGGGATTAAAATTAGCAACCTTCGTTTCGTTCGGAATTCAACATCCGCCACCCGCGACTTAAAGACACTGCTTTATCCCCTAGTCACATAATCTACTATTAAGCTGTACTGATGCAAGAAAATAGAAGATGTCATATTACACTGACCTTGATTAAATCGAAGCAAAGGCAGTTATGGTATGAAGATACTACCTTCCCTGCGTTCCGAATTGCGTCAAAAGCGATAAAACACGAATCCGACCAACGCGCAACGTCACAATTATTTCTCAATAGCCCTTATATTTTGTGACTATTAAATTTGGTCAGATTCGGAACACAGGGGTTATATTCTGTCCCTAATAAAATTTGAAACTACACTAAGACATTATAGTCTTATCCCTCATGACATAAACCTTATTTACCCAGTTCAACACTTCAGCTCTGTTTCTAATTAATGTGATGTGGCTGGCTAGTGACACCTGACGTTACGGCGTGCCATACTCGATAAGGTTTGTTTAACTTAATTACTCTAGCACTACTCCTAAAGTAATTTAAATTAACATAAGAACGTACGGATACATGCTTATGGTAACAGGAGTATGGGTGCTTCATTGAGTAAACATAACTGTGTTACGTTTTGGTTAATGTAAGACACATTAACCAAAACATAAAACAGTTCTGTTTGCAGGATTGCATTCATTGAAAAGCTAGACCGAATTTTAGGAAATGAATTTGGTATGAATGGGGATTCTTAGAACGTTTCTTAGGTTTGATGTCCATTTCGGAGAGGATCTAATTCGCAAAGTGTTTTTATCAAATACAGATAGAGGTGCATATTAGCATAGCATAGTCGGCCTTATAATGTTCCCACTGCTGGGACTCAGGCCTCCTCTCAAGGAGAGGGAATGGGCCGTAATCCACCACGCGGGCCCAGTGCGGGTTGATGGACATCACATGTCTTCGAATTTTTGGTTCTAGGAATTGCCGATTTCCTCACAATGTTTTCCTTCACCGTTTTTAGAGTAGTCGTGATGAAATAAATTACACAAAGTAATGCGCCTGGCTGGGTTTGAACCCGTGACCTACAACTCGTAAGTCGGGGCCGTTACCACACGGCCACCACTGCTCTAGGTGCACAATAGAGCTGCATATTTCACTAGAAATTTCTTTCAGCAAACTTGCCACAGTAATACAGAACAGTTGGGTGAGAGATGTAGATACAGTGTGTTTAAATAGATTAGGAAACTTAAAATAGATTATAATATAATAACAAGACACACATAATGTATCAAGTGACAGTAAACAACGTACACATAAATAAATAAAATACATAAATCTACATTATTATTATGAAGAGGTAAAGTTTGTGAGTTTGTTTGTGGGAAGTAATCTCCAGCTACCGAACCAATTTTGAAAATTCTTTCATCAGTAGAAAGCTATATTATTCCTGAGTGTTATAGGTTAGTAATAATATTCATTACGCGAAAAATGTTTGACGCAAAGCGAAGTGGGCACGGGTCAGCTTGTTATAAAGGCGTTCATTTTCGTAAGCATTCGTTACTACATTCTGTTGCGTAGAATACATACTTAATCCATTGTCTGAGAGTAGACTGTAGACCAACTTTTAGCAAAATAGGCAAACATTTTTCAAGCCATATATAAATAGCAATACGCCTCGTACCTACTATAGCGTACCACTCATCTTCCAAACTTTGGAATGCTACGTATTTACTAGCATAACATAAGCCAATAAATAAATTAGTCTTATAATAGTCGGCTGACTGCAGGGACTGAGATTTCGTCTTTAGGAGAGAGAAAGGGCCGTAATCCAACACGCGAATAATCCCAGTGCGGGTTAGTGGATGTCACATTCATGTCTTTGGCAATTTTTAGGGTTCCGTACCTCAAAAGGAAAAAACGATTCCCTTATAGGATCACTTTGTTGTCCGTCCGACTGGCTGTGTGTCTGTCTGTCAAGACCCTTTATCTCGAAAACGCGTATAGGTATCGAGTTGAAATTAAAACCATATACTCAAGTCTGCAGTCCCTTGAAGCTGTGAAAAAATCTAACTTCTGAGTTAACGAAAAAAAAGATACAGCCGTTTATTTTGACACTCTCAAGGGAATCAAAATTAATAGGGTACTTCCCGTTGACCTAGAATCCTGAAATTTGGCATGAAGCAAGGTCTCATGGCACAAGTATAGAAAAAAATCTGAAAACTGTAAATTTGTAGTTACGTCACAAAAAAAGACTTCTTTTACGATTCTGAAAAATCTTCGTAACTCAATTCGGGAATTGAACTGTTTACTTAGGTAAATATATACGGAACCCTCAGTGCGTGAGTCTGCGTCGCATTTGTCCGGTTTTTACTTCTAGGACAGGTTTGAGCCCCCGACATACGACTAAAAAAAAGCCCTCGACATACGGCTCTAAGTTGGGACAGGATCTTACAATGACGTCTTAAAATATGAACCGTGCAAGTGAGAAAGAAAAATGGCGCTGTACACCCTAGTATAGCATAGTTCCATCACTATTAACAGGACAGTTTAGGATCTCAAATAGATCGTTACGAGGTCGTGGTAGGGCCCGTGTTACCTCTGGGCCATCACAGCTCTCAAAACTACGTACGTCATGCTACATGTACTGTTGTGAGAGAATCATCAAATATATTATACACTTATTCATCTTGTCAAAACGAATTAAGTCAGTAACAAGTAACACTAGGTTTTTACACGTAACACGGTAAGGTCAACCAGCTTCCTTACTAAACTGAAAAAACTAAACAGAATAAATCTCAGAAACTAATTAAAATATTAATTTACGACGTCACATCAGAATACTACCAGTATTGCGCTGTTTCAGTGCGTCCAGCAAAAAGTTCTCAATCCGTGAAGGTTGGCTATTAATATTGTAGGAACTGTTTTTGTCGTAGATAAGATGTAAAACGGTTTACGTCAAATTAAAAAACGAATACAACAAAAAGCCTGTATTGTCTGACATTGATAGTAAGTTTGGTAGTGAAACAGTTGTTTTTTTTTTTTTAAATCGAGCATCCTAAAGTGTGGATGACTGAAGATAAGCATTTTATTATTTTTTTGTCTTCGCACGGTTTGTGCATTTAGCCAGTGCTAAGTTAAAAAAAAAAAAGTTTTTATGCAGAATACAATCTATTTTATTTTAATACTTTGGAGGTAGGCGGAACAGAGAGTAAAGTCCACACACCTCCGTTGAAAAGGGAGGATCCTCCGGCCAAACGGGTGTTATGTCTGGTGGGCTACTGCCCGATAGATGATTTCGGGCTATCGTATATATTCAAATCGCGCGGAGAACTTTGATTGCGCGATGCAGGATTAGTTCTTATGTGACGCCATAGATGTCGCTACAGTACCTACTATTATACTGCCAGCGGCTTCGCCCACGTTAAAGTACAAAATTGTCCCAAAAGAACATGCTCCAGGATAAAATTTATCTTATAAGATATCCCATGCAGGGCATGGTTTACCCATATGCATAAATTCATCCATATCCGATAATTTCATCCAGCCGTTGGGGGCGATCGGTGGCCGCGATCTCTCGCGCCGGACTTTGGTACAGGCCATGGTCCGGAACGAGAAAGAGTGGTAGGTGGTCGCCTCCTTCTGAAACCCAGTAATGCTAGCAAAGGAGGAGGCCCATACGTGCACGCGCGAGGCAATGGCCCTCGCGCTCCAGCCGCCGGGATTCCGAGCCCGATTTCTGGCCACCGGCGCGGCCTTGCGAACGGCGAGCAATGATTAGCTCGCCATCCGACCGTCCGGTAATCGTCCGGGACAAGGCCAAGACGTCGACGGCGCGTACTGTTCCACGCGCGTCTCATGGAGATGTCAGCAAATGTAGGGACCCAGCAGGGTCGAAGCCTACTGGGGCCAAGGGTCTGATTGGGCACGCCACAATTATGGCGGTAAGTCCCTTCTTTGAGGCGTGGTTGGAAAGACCTCACGGCGTCCTCACCTTCCGCATGACGCAGGTTCTCACCGAACACGGGAAGTTCGGGAAGTTCCTGCACCGGATTCGTGCGGAAGAGACGCCCGGGTGTCGCCACTGTGTGGACCGCCCGGAGGACACGGTAGAGCACACGGTGGAGGTGTGCCCCGCTTGGGAAGAGCAACGCCGTGTCCTCGTGGGGGCGATCGGCGGCGGCGATCTCTCGCGCCGGGCCTTGGTACAGGCCATGGTCCGGAGCGAGGAGGAGTGGCAGGCGGTCGCCTCCTTCTGCGAAGCAGTAATGCTGGCAAAGGAGGCGGCCGATCGCGTGAGGCAACGGCAACGGTCCTCACGCCCCAGCCGCCGCCGGGATTCCGATCCTGATTTCCGGCCACCGTAGGCGCGGGCTTGCGGAAGGCGGGCAATGGGTGGCCCGCCGTCCGACCGTCCGGTAACCATCCGGACCGAGCCCAAGTCGTCGACGGCGCGTATTGTTCCGCGCGCGCCTCAGGGAGATGTCAGCAAATCGTAGGGGCCCAGCAGGGTCGAAGCCTACTGGGGCCATGGGTAGTGTGAAAACGAAACCGGGGCCCTGGGACGAAGGCAACGAAGGAACAGGAGTGGGTTTTTAGTCAGTAAAAGTCTGACACTATCTCTCGTTCCACCCAAGAGCGAGATTTGTCATAAGATGATTTTCCCACCTAAAAAAAAAAAAAAAAAGGGTCTGATTCTGAAAGAAAGACTCGGCCCTGGTATGAAAGGCAACGAAGAACAGAAGTGGGTTTTTAGTCAGTAAAAGTCTGACACTATCTCCCGCTCCACCCAAGAGCGGGGGATGTCATTGGATGATTTTCCCACCGAAAAAAAATATATATATATCCGTACAGCCGTTCGAACGTGAAGAAGCAACAAGTATACACACACCCTCAAGCATTAAAATAGCATTACAATGGTGATAAAAATTTCAAAATCGGTCCAGTAGTTTTTTAATTTATTAATTACTAACGAAAACACATTTTTTTATAATAATATTCGTAATTACTATAGATGCAGCTGCATCGCATGTTACACTCCTATAAAGTAATTCAAAGCCATATCGCTTACCTCCCATTTCTTCACTAGCCGACAACAATCAGGTACATTTCCAGTCTTTAAATACGACTTAATTAGTATTTACTTTAGCTAGTTTAGAATTTATCGCATAGTTGTACAATACGTAACACGGTCTGCTCGTAGTTGAGCATTGTTCCTGTGCTCACCCTACTTGCCAATTGGAGCATGGCTGCTCGTCTCGTATTTACATTTGTATATTTTATTACCGAGTGTGGAGTTGCACTAAGATAACCTTGAAATGCTGGTGGAAGACAAGTGTTCTCATGACACCGAAACAACTTTATTCTAGACTTGCTGATGTCAACGATTTGTAGCGACATCTAGGACGTCACATAAGAACTAATCCTGAATCGCGCAATCAAAGTTCTCCGCGCGATTAGAACATATAGAACAGCCCGAAATCATCTATCGGGCAATAGCCCACCAGACATAACATCCCGTCTGGTCGGAGGATCCTCCCTTTTCAACGGCGGTATGTGGGGCTTTACTCTCTGTTCCGCATACCTCCACACTGGTGACCCTCGACAAAGAACGTCAGCGCAGCCTTCGTGCAGCTACTACTTCGTGACGTCATCATCACTTCCTCAAGCTTTCGAGCAGCGAGCCATACAGCCAGCACCCACGGCTTTAAAGGGTATCCTGACCACCAGCATGCCTACCTGGTCATACCTGGTCATCACCCTCAGCCTCATCAGCGACCTTGGCGAAGCACACTGCACCTTCGGCCAGTCATATGAAGAGCCACGAAGAACCTCTCCTGGTCGACGCCAGCAGTCAAGCCACTACGTCGCACAGCACCGCTCCGACTCACTGGAGCCAGCAGCACTACTCCGACTCACTGGAGCCTGCAGCATCATCCCTACTCACTGGGACATCATCACCCCGACTCACTGGGGCATCATCCCGACTCACTGGGATAGCAACACCCCGACTCACTGGGGCATCACCGCAGACAGTTCCGACTCACCGAGAACTATGCGGCATTCGGTTCCGACCCACTGAAACCAACCTACCACTGGCCTGGCACGCATCAAGAAGCATCAAGAACCATCGATCTCCGATCTCCGGAGGGGAGTGATGTAGCGACATCTAGGACGTCACATAAGAACTAATCCTGCATCGCGCAATCAAAGTTCTCCGCGCGATTAGAACATATAGAACAGCCCGAAATCATCTATCGGGCAATAGCCCACCAGACATAACATCCCGTCTGGTCGGAGGATCCTCCCTTTTCAACGGAGGTATGTGGGGCTTTACTCTCTGTTCCACATACCCCCAAAGATTCATCATCATTTCAGCCGAAAGATGTCCACCGTGGACATAGTTCAGACGCCCTGCGGATCCAGTATAATAATGGGTTTGAGGTGCTGTTGGGCCTCCCAAGATACTGCAGTGCATCGGGCATGTTCTCTTTAGTGAATGATTTCCATGCTATAATCAGTCAAGAAGACTGCCTCGTTGCTAAGCAGATCTAGGATCAGCTCCAATGGCATTCTTCGAACCTTAGCCGACAAGCATGATGCACCAGTGATCAATAACATAACCATGATGTTCAATCATATAACATGATGAGCCAATGTTGTTTTTTAAATAAAATTGTTATTATTATACCGACCGGTCCTGTGCGTCTCGCATTCATCGGATTCCCACGATCCTCACTAAGTCATCGGTCCAACTTGTGGGAGGCCTTACAACGCTGCGTCTTCTGGTACGCGGTCGCCACTCCAGAACCTTTCGGCCTCATTGACCATCTGTTCTTCAAGGAATGTTTGCTTACGTGAAAGTAGATAACTGTCCCAAAAGAACATACTCCGAGGATAAGAAGTATCCTTTTTTCAAATCCAGGACTTGGTATATAGATACCGGCACGGATCTTGAGCGCTGACTTCTACAGTTCTACTTGCGCAGAAGCACGCAAAAGTGAAATATCGGGTCTCTTTAGTGGTATGTAGAGAGATGCGGGGGTGGGGAGTGAAATCCTTGTACAGTGATTGATTTGATTTTTGATTTTTAAAGGTCTTTATTAAAAATAAGGTATAACAAAAAGTAAACAAATTTAGAGCTTATTCTAAAATGTTAACTAACACAAAATAAAAAATGTTAAGTAGGCTACATCGCCTCTTTTAACATACACATTATAGAATTATATATATCGTTTATTGACTATTAATTTATTGAACAAGAAATAGATTGTGTTGTGTAAGGTTTGCAGACCCACATTTTTAAATTTATGTTCCCCAGCCCCCCGTTCTATTAAGTGAGTAGTATATATTTATATAATTAAAGTTCTTAATATAGTCTATGTAATGAATATAAATATAAGTATACACTTATAATATTTAAAAATAAAAAAAAAGAATACGGCACTTTTCACACATGTTACTTAGTAACTCGTATATTTAGAGTTGGTGACAGCAGTTACGCTGGTAAGGTGGTAAGTAAGTTGACGTTAATCCACTAGGAAATGGTGATGAGGCAATTTGTACTTGTTGTAAGTACTGGCGTAAGGTAATCGGGTAAATCTACTCTTACCAATGTGTGAGACCAGAGTATTACGATGACTTGGGTTAGTATGGAGAAAGAATTTTCGGGATATTTTCAAAATGAATTCTTTAATAGGCGGAAACTTGATATGATCATGTAGTTGTGCAAGATTTGTGTAGAGAGGTGTGTTGTAAGCTATTTTTAGTGCTTTGTTCTGGATGACCTGGAGTTTTTTGTAGTTACTGTCACTAATGCTGCTCCAGACAGGGGATGCATAGGTCATGCAAGGTCGAACTAGTGTGGCGTAAATGCGTAATTTTGTGTATGGGCTTAAGTTGGATTTACGATTTAGGATTGGCTTTAAACTGTTGAGAGACTTCACTCCCTTAAGACGAAGTTCCTCCAAGTTTTTTAACCAACTGACCTTATCATCTAATGTTGTTCCTAAATACTTTACGGTTTTTTTCCACGGAATGTTATTCCCATCGATTTTAACACAGCGGGTGGGAAGTGATCGCTTTCTCGAGAACATAATAGCTTCGGTTTTGGCCGGATTTACCTTTAGCTTCCATTTAGAGAAGTAATCTAATAGGAGATCAAGCGAGAGTTGTAGTCGTTGAATCACTAGGTCTAGGTCGTCAGGTGAGGTATATGTTGCAGTGTCATCGGCGTACACAGCGAGATGCGTCAACCTTTGCTTTGGGATATCGTTAAGGTACAAAATGAAGAGATACGGGCCTAATATTGAACCTTGTGGAACACCAGCAGAGAGTCGTCTATGACTGGATATATGGTTCCCAATAGTAACCGAGAAGGTTCGTTCTGCTAAATATGATTGGAGAAGTTTGATAAGGGAAAAAGGGACCTGGTTGGTAATTAATTTGTGGAGTAAACCCGCGTGCCAAACTGTATCAAAAGCTTTTTCAATGTCCAGTAATACCATGCCTGTGGATTTGTTTAGATTGAGATGTTCAACAATATGTTCAGTAACTCTAGCTAGCTGCTGGACAGTGGAGTGGGATTTCCGAAAACCAAATTGTTCAGGAATTAGATGGAACTCAGCAAATTTGGAGAGGCGGCTCAAAATTAGAGACTCGAAAAGTTTCGTTAAGCTGGGAAGAAGGTTTATAGGCCGGTAATTAGAAGGAACAGTCTCGTCTTTACCAGATTTCTTTATAGGTATGACTTTAGCTAGTTTCCAACATGAAGGAAAGTAGCCCAGTTGAAAACAACCATTAAACAGTTTGGTGAGTAAAACTATACTTTTTTGCGATAAGTTTTTGAGTAGAGAATTATCTATACCGTCAATACCCGGAGCCTTGCGTGTTTTCAAATCATTCAAAAGTTTGCGAATTTCTTTAGGTCTAACTGGATTTTTAAAATCGCTTATTTTGTACCTGTTAAGTTCAGTGTACAGTGATTGGCTCGCCGATATTGTACGATGCGCAAAACGATCCCCGCTCTTTCGCCGAGCGCTCAAGATTCGTGCCGCAATCTAAACCCGTGTGCCAAATTTCATTCTTTCAGCCGTTTGATCGCGAAGGAATAAGAAAAACAAACACACACATACATACAAATCTTGGCCTTAATAATATCAGTGTGATAATGATAACGTTTCTCAGAGTTTTAAGAAACTTTTCGAGACTTACTGCCATGCTGTTATAGGGCACAAATCATTTTAGGTGCAATTTTCTAAAGCCAAAACCATTTATCTGTTATGCGCTCCACCCTAAAGCGAGAGACGTAATAGAATTGCAAAAAGTCTTTTATTTTTTATATATTTATTTTTTCGTAACATTAGATTTCCAGTTTTCAGTTGTTTTTTTCCTATACTTGTGCTATGAGACCTTGCCTTGCCAAATTTCAGGATTCTAGGTCAACGGGAAGTACCCTATAGGTTTTGATTTCCTAGTGAGTGTCAAAATATGCGCCTAAATGGAGTATAAACGACCTTACCTTTACATTGCGTTGACTTAGAAGCTTGATTTGGTCGCTGCTGCTTAGTTCATCATTATCATAATTTCAGCCGATAGACGTCCACTGCTGGACATAGGCCTCCCCAAATGTCGCCATAATGAACGGTCCTGTGCATCTCGCATCCATCGGATTACCACAACCTTCACCAGGTCATCGGTCCACCTTGTCGGCGGTCGCCACTCCAGAACCTTTCGGCCCCAACGGCCATCTGTTCTGCGAGCAATATGCTCTGCCCATTGCCACTGCTGCTTGGATAGTATTTAATATTAATTTCAGCTTCATACCTTCGCGCGTTTCTGAAAAAAAGGGTCTTGACAGACGGATAGACGGACAACAAAGTGATGAAATGATCCTAAAAGGGTTCCGTTTTTGTCTGGCTTAAAAGCTACCCAACGTACGGCGAGTATCCACCCTTACGTTGTTGAAACTTCAACGGTCCAGACTAAACGTTTCGCTTCGTCGTTTATACCGCGTACATCGAAGGACTGGAACAATTTGCCTGCTGCGGTCTTCCCGTCCAACTATAATTTAGGTGTCTTCAAGGCTAGAGTGAATAGGCTCTTAATAAACTAGTGCGCCTCACCATCAACGATTGCATCGCTGCTTACCATCAGGTGGGATCGCAGTCAAGCACTGGTTTATATGAATTAAAAAAAAAAAAAAAAAAACTTACTGCACTTACCAAATATCAGCAAACTAACATATCCACTCCAATCTTCACAACAGCGTTTAACAATTACCTGAAACAAGCAACAAATAAATAAATTAACAAAGTGTTTTACGAAGCGTTTCGACAGACATCGCTATTATATTAAATGAATGCCATATTACAAGATAGTCAGTGATTGTTAGACTTTCACAGTTGATTGACTAGATAATTGGTCGCATACCTTTTTGCTACATGACAAATTAATTAGTATTTTTAAGACAAAATTGCTGCATAGGTCAAGTCATAGATGTGGGCAGTACCTATTAATTTGCATCTTATGTCCTAAAAACATTCTTAGGACACAAGATGAAATGAAGAAGTTACAGAAACTTTTTTGTGGTCCCTGAATTTTTCAAAGTAAAAATTTTAATACACTTATTATTTTCAGACTCTATCTTCCTTCTATATTTTACCCTAGTTATAAAAAAAAAGAAATTCTCAATGTAGACCCAAGAAACCTGCCTGCCAGGGCTGCAGAAAGTTCAAAGGAGTTACCGCATCCCTCCTTCAATTACCCTCAAAAAAGGGCAACTGAAGGAAGATTTGTTTATCCGGGAAGTTGTATTTTCGAACATATATTAGCGGCAATATACCAAGTGCTTATAGAAATACAGTCCACTCACTTCAACCCAACCCAAACAAAACACTGTGGGTTTAAATTAGTAAAAGTTTGACACCCCCTTGATTGAAGATGCTCCACGTGAAATTAACTATTCTAAAAACTAAATATCCTTTTCCTTACAAAATACAAAACAAAGTTCCCCACCACGCTGGTTCGCGACAAACTCAAACACTACTGAGCATATATTCATTTGGTTCTTACCATTAGACAAAGTAATTCATGAGGAAGGTTTAGGTGTATAATATATGCCTATTATAGTAGACAAATGCCAAGAATTTCAAGTTTTTAACACCCGTGCGAAGAGGTGCATCACTAGTGTATGACAAGGTAGAAAGCCTACCTAAGACAAATAAAAAAAGAGAGACTTCTTAATTCATTACCGTCGCTTTTAACATCAAATGACTTGTAAAATAGGAATTGGTTAATCAAAAACTGGGCAAGAGCGCGTCGGACTCGCGCACTGAGGGTTTCGTACAAACTTGAAAGGTAAATTGCAGTTTACGATTTATGACGTATTAAAAAAAAACTATACTTACTAGATCTCGTTCAAACCAATTTTCGGTGGAAGTTTGCATGGTAATGTACATCATATATTTTTTTAGTTTTATCATTATCTTATTTAAGAATTTACAGGGGGGGACACATTTTAACACTTTGGAAGTGTCTCTAGCGCAAACTATTCAGTTTAGAAAAAAAAATATTAGAAACCTCAATATCATTTTTGAAGACCTATCTATAGATACCCCACACGTCCATACGTGTGGGGTATCTATTGTTGTGTTGTTTGATGAAAAAAATATTTTTGAGTTTCAGTTCTAAGTATGGGGAACCCCCTAAAATTAATTGTTTTTTTCTATTATTGTGTGAAAATCTCAATGCGGTTCACAGAATGCATCTACTTACCAAGTTTCAACAGTATAGTGCTTATAGTTTCGGAAAAAAGTGGCTGTGACATACGGGCGGACAGACAGACAGACATGACGAATCCATAAGAGTTCCGTTTTTTGCCATTTGGCTACGGAACCCTAAAAAGGAATTGGTTAATAAAAAAAAACAGACACAAACCATAAAAATTCCCCAAAAAGCTTTGACACACTTCAACAGTAATTCAAACATTATGCAAAACGATAATAATCGGTCAGATTCGCAGACGAAGCCACAGGCGTCATCCAACAAAACAAACACATAATTATACGTTTATATCACAATGGCCGACAATTATACACTTCTTATGCAACGTTGTACACTGCAACTTTTTCTTTTACACTGACAGAAATGGTTTTACAATATTACGATTGTTGGTGTTATGTAAATTGGTGGTTTTGATGTAAGACGATAGTTTTATCTTGATGTTTAAATCTTTGTTTGACATTTAGGATGAGGATAAGTAGTATGTGGTATCGATTTCCTTTTGGCGTAATAAATATTTATTGCTGCCTACAAATATCTGCCCAAGAGCGGGAGAAGTCATTGACTGATTTCCCACTTATAAAAAAAGCACTCGGCTCCATAACATTTTCTGATTTGTTAGTGTGTGCTAGTTATCCTAATATGTTGAGATATCGGCACGGTAATGAAATTTCCAAAAAACGCATTACTAGTCTGTACATTCACTAACGATTCCCCAAAGTATTCGGCAAAAATAAAGCAAATAATGAACATACCTAAATTTACTAACAATATTGTATCATGGATTGTCCGAAAGGGAACCCCTGGGACGCAAGGCAAAGAAGAAATGTAGAAGTCGGTTTTAGTCAGTAAAAGTCTGACACGTCGCTCTGCCCTAGAGCGGAAATCATTGGATAGTTTCCTACCAAAAAAGCCCTATACCATGTCCTGACAATTATTATACCTACGTTCCAGGTTGCCTGGAAGAGATTGTGGAATGCGATATGGCCGCCTATTGTATGTTTTCTGTTTCTTTTTTATGTTTCGTGTTGTATGTACAAGAAAGTATATAATAAATAAGTAAACGGATATTAATCTTTGACTCTTGAAGTGTCTTTAAATTTTAGAGACATTGGTAACTTCAAGAGTAGGTTACGCACAGACCAATTTCACCCTCTGCAAAACTGTATGGGCCCAGTAGTGGGGATGCCCGTTATGGCCGTGGGAATTTTCGAAAGAGTTCCAGTGCCATCCTGGAACGCAAAACGCAACTGAAAGACACTGGTGGAAAACTCAGTAGAAGTCATTGGATGATTTCCACTTTCAAAATAAATCCTCTGTTTAACCTCCTATGCCAACCCCATCCACCATTTTTTTTTCTCACAACTATCACACAACGCCAAGTTATCTAGTCCCAAACTAAGCAGAGCTTGTGCTATGAGTACTAGATAACTGATAAACATACGAGTACCTACTTATATATTTCTAAATACATACTGATTATAGATAAATTACGCCCAGACACAGAACAAATGATTGTGCTCATCGCACAAACATTTGTCCTGGGTAGGAATCGAACCCACAACCTCTAGCTTAGCAGTCAGGGCCACTAACCACTGGACCAACAGGCCAGGTCTCTGATTGTGGTTCCAGAACACGTTATCAAAGGTTGTGCGTATTATGTGCTAGATAAACACAGGAAAACCGCCTGAGTAATTAGCAACAATATGTGGCCAACCCATTGCCTACGCGCATGATAAGGATCCGTTTCACTCCGATACCTTAGCAACATTTAATTTGGGTTACTTCGGTACTCTTGTTTTTACTTCGCCGATATAAATGGAAATTTATTCAACAGCCGTTATCTCCAAAATACTTCAAAACATAAGTTCAATGACTTCCGTAAGTACAGTGACTTGTAAGTATATTGGTTAATGCATTGATAAAAACAGAACATTTGTAAAAACAAGGAGTAGTACCTGCTTCATTTTAATGTCCCAACAGTTTTCTTTGCCAATTTATCGAATTCTTACAACGTTACAAAAGAAAAAAACACGAAGAACTTATTACAATTGACAAGTAGATAAACAATGATGTTGAGTCTTTTAAAATTCAAAAGCCAAGCTGTAATAGTACTTAAAGTGAAGAAATAAGGATGGAAGCTGATTTTTCCGTTGGCATTGTTTAAAAAGAAAATTCGAGATAATAATATGCTAACGACACACTATCCCTCACGCGACGTCGATGCAAAAATAGTAGCGTTTGTATAACTGAGTGAATCCACGCAATGAGAGGTATAAAATTACAAGAGATATATATATTCTTTTAGAGACAGTATTTCCTTTTATGTAGATATGACATACTTGTTGGAGATTGTTTTTTCTTTGTGTAGGCTGTGTGTTCAGTATTTTATCGTGTTTACGCCTACAGAGCTATCGATGTGAACACACGATATAAATGTGTACATGTATCCGCATCATGTAATGTTGTTAATCAATCACGTATGATCTTGTGACAAAAATAAAACAAGAATCTGATTCCCGACATCTCCTCTATGAACACAGAACAGCCACGATTAGGCTCAAGAGCCGGAAGAAGTTTCTTCGTTGCATACAGACCGTCTCACACCCGTATTTATAAAGAAGTAATTACTTAAGTTTAAAATTTTTAATAACAAAATCTCATTCTATAGTGGAGTTACTTACTTGAGAAAATGCTCAAGTAACACTCGACGCTAGGTGGTTGTTGTTGTTGTTGTTTGTTGGCAGTTCTAACTTCAAGCAATTTCTTAACTATAGAATACAAATCGTTACTTAAGTAGTAACTTACTTTTACTTGTTTATAATTACGGGTGTTAGACCCACCACAAGAAGAAAAAATCAAGCTTTTGGAAGAACATCACCTACCACTGTCCAACTTCTTGAAACCCCAGGAACATCTGTCATCTGGACGTGAATCGCGTCCAGATGTGATGAAGTGCTTGCCATATAGGCTACTGCCTATATGGCACTAAATCGGTTGCGCAGCCAGATAGACTGCTGCAAAAACAATTTGGTGAAATGGGGTTTTATAGCTCCGTCGGATACCCAGTGTGAGTGCGATGCACTAGTTCAGAACATGAGCCTCACGTTGGAGTGCCCCAAATGCCTACACAAATACACACATGCACTTCGGAGGACCGATGCTTCATAGGGCTGCGGGAACTTTTATAATATAGAAAACCCAGCTGTATCCTTTATACAGCTGGGTTATTGTCAGTAAAATTCTGACACGCCCTCTCCCCCATAGAACGAAAGAAATCATTTAAAGATTTCTCATGTTAAAAAAAAACAATAAGTAGCTTATTTTACAGAAGTAGAACTATGAAATCGTGAATGCTTCATAATAAACACTATCATTTTCTCTCTCCAAGTTACTCACTACTCGAGCTCTATATAAAGCAATTTCCTAGAAGACCTCGCCAAATGACTTCAATTGTCTAAAGAAACGTTTGTGAGCGTTTTCCCGATACCTGAAATTCCATTCTACACCGACTTTCACCGTTTAAACTCGCATAAAACCCTTCATCAACTTTCCATCAAATTATTCGGAACTATTGTTCCGAAAATTTGAATATCGAGTCGGCGCGTGCACGGCGCTCGCGCAGATCTTATGCAAGCTGTATGTAGGTCGGCTGCAGACGCCGGGGCAACGTTATCTCGATTGTAGTAAGTTAATGCTGGTATACAAACTGTAAATAACTGTATTTTATGTACATCTTAAGCGGTTTCGATTATAGTTTCTGTGAAGATCTCTTGGAATTAAGTAAGCCCTTTGTGAGACTAAAAATTGATAATTTTGATCAATGTAATGATGGTTATCAAAGACAATACGCTTAAAAATGCTTTTGTGCGTCAATAAGTCGCACAGAGCTCTATGATCAATATAATTTGTATCTTTAGTCACAACATAGTCAAACTACCTGTGACATAATACCATTTTTATATTTATGCCTACAAAATAAAATCATAGTCTAACATTTATGGTACCATAACTTTTTTGTTTTTAGATACTTTATGCTACCAATATTATGGTCATAATAAAAAATAAACATAAAATAATAAATTATATTCATGTTTCATGAGCTATAATATTATTGTAACCCCATATAAATCTCCTCGCCAAGGTTGAGTGTTACATGTGTAATATCAACGTAATAATATCAATATTATATTGACATGATATTTTCGGAAACCGTTTCGCTTTGCACGCACTTTTTCATGTTTTGCGAAAGGTACCTAGTTGAATATACTCAAAAGCTATTTTAGTTTGTGCATATCTTTTGCCCAATTGACGTCATTCGTCGAAGCCTACCTCTTGTGTGATTTTTTATATTTACACTTTGACCTCTAACTCTTATAATCCGAAATTTTTGCAGCCCAGTACACCAAACTACAAAATTTCGGGTCGCTAATAAAAACTGTGATAGTTTCTTAAATACATTATTTAAATTGGTTAAACTGTAGTCGGTGACTGAATAAAAATACATGACACGTTTCGTACTCTATTTTTTCCATATTGTTATCAAAACACTTTTGCGTCTTTGAGAAGATTTGAATGTTCATTGTTTATGCACAATGTAAAAACTGTGTTTCAAACCTGACAATATCAAAATTATAAATCCATTAAGAATAAAAGGAAGACATTAAATACTAAAACCTGTCTCAATTAGTCATGGAAGGTGGATTTTACCACCCACATAGACAAATTAAGACTTCAATAGAGTTATCAAACAAACTGAAGTAAAACATTTGATAAATTTTGATAGACACTTACAACAAGGAAAAGAGCCTTAATTAGAGAATTCACGTTTCATGATATATTCCAAGTCTGAGACAGTTGACGGCAATTAAATGGCGGAGATAGATAAGCCTTATCATAATTGTAAAGAGAAAGCCGTTGGAGACTCCAACTTGCTGTCTTTTTATGGTCGTATCAGTACTCCGTAAAATTGAAAGTAATTTGTGGTCGATTGTAAGTAATCGACGACGTAACACAGGTGGTAGATAAAGAGGAACAAAAAAAAGAAGCGAAAAATATTTCGATGTTTACATCATCAATAAGCTGGACTTAACTTACCTACATCCGTCATGTGGAAGATGAAAATAAAATACGATTAATATCTTTGAAGCAATTAATAATAAGAGTTTATTACGATGATGATCATTGATTTTGCTATATATTAATAGTGACCGGTTCTTGACATTCTCTTGCATCAAAGTAGAAGTTGTAAGAAGTATCGTTAAATTCCCGTTTTTAGTTGTGTTATCCATGGTACGAACCGATGCTTCAACAATGTTGTTATTAATTTTAATAAACGTTATATTTTCATGTCTCGTAGAATCATTACCTAGCATAGCAGTATCTTCTTATATTTTTTTTTTCTTAGCATGACCCATGATTGACACTGTACTGTTATGGAATTAATGCTGAAACGAGCGTCGAAACTCAAAGTAATTGTAATCCTCTGTAAATATAAAAGACAAATAAGTCTTGACTCTTTGACTCATTAACTCCTAGCCCAACCCTTGGAGCTAGAGCACTGAGGTTTTTTTTTTTAAGATGACCAACAAAAAAATAAGGATTTTCTAAAATTCACCGCTTAAGAGGATGAAACGGGGTTCAAAGTTTGTATGAAGAAACCTATCCTTACGGCGAAGCCGCTAGCGGAAGTTAGTTGTAAATAATTTTAGCTGAGGAGCTTGTGGCTAAAATAATAACAGACGCACAGATCCTCACATTAAAAAATGCTTTCCGTAGTCGATCTGTGGATGGGTAACCATCTTAATAAACTGAGATAATCAGCCAAGAAATTTAACATCAATCTTACTAAATGGTATCATGTATCGTGATTAGTTAGGAACAGGGTAAACAGATTGATTGAAAACAATAATCCTTAGGACAGATAAGATACATTTGTGCAATGAAGATGCAAAAATTTAAGGTTAAATTTTTTTTTGTAATTCAACACAACCACATATAGTTACGATTCAAAAATAACTGCCCAACCTTATGTTTCAATACAAGTAACTAATATATGTAAAGTAGTTGAATTGCAACAGTTTACTCACGTAAAAATCATTCAATTACAAATTGAAATAATTGCCTGAGAACGCAAAGCAGGCTGTGTCGAATTTCCGACTATATTCAATCGAACAAGCACTTCGCACTAATAGCTTCTAACGAAATTTCACGCCCTACTGAACTTGATAAGTTTCAAACTTCACAGTTTTAAACTTGAGAAGCAAAATTCGAATACATAGGGTTGTCGTAGATATTTATTGTGAATTTGAGCTATAACTCACAAATGTGAATAAAGATTCAAAAGTGAGCCACAGATATAATAACATTGAAGTGGATTGAAGATTTGAAAAAGCCATACACAAAAATTCCGTTTTCAGAGCAGGGTTACTGGGCAGTGTAAGTAACAAGCTATACCTAAGTAAAGCGGACGATTTATTGCGTCAACAAAATTTAATAGTACCATCGACAAAAGAAGAAATAGGTTCCTAATAAAAATGGTCCTATCTATTAATCATTTAGGATGCATAACCATTAATTCGAAAGGATATTCAACTTCAATACATATAACTGCATCACTGATAACAGTTATATACAAAACGTGATCAAGCAATTGCCACATTTCGCCTCAGGGTCTCCGTTTGCTTAACCTAAACCAGCTCTCCGAGTTCACATTTTATACCGGCGACTTTTTATCTAGAAATCTCATTCTATCCTTTGAAGGTATTCTAGCTTTTATTGCCTTTGTCTGTTAAAGGAGTTTTATTACCTTTTAAATCTTTTTTCGAGTTGTTTAGTTTGTTGTCAACATGAGTAACTTTTTGTTTTTTTTTTTTTTATGAAAAGCCTTGAATTACTTGATTTGATTTATTGATGTATTAGAAAGATTTCTCCAGTGGCAGACAACTAAACGTATATGTCTTCATTTACCTCTCAGCAGAATTGAATAAAGCGAAGAAAGCTACCAACGCTTCCATTGGATACTTAAATTCACTTAACATGACAACAGCAAAACAGCAAACAGCAAACAGCAAACCAGAACCAAAAACAAATCTTACTCAAACCAACAATTAAACTTTCATTCACAACAACAATTAATTATAAACACCTTTCAATTAATATCTTAACTTCAGTCAGCCCTGAACAAAACCGATATCACCAAACGATTTCTAAGTTCTCATTGCTTTCACCGAACACTTACTGAGTTCATTTGCCATTTGCACCTATGTCCATTGTTCTCCACAGAAGACTGTTTAAGAATACCTACTGGTGTAAAAACAAAAGCAGATTTCATTATTCAAGATACCTTTTCAATGGGATTGTGTTCTTTGTCAAAATGGTTGTAGTCATTCTTAGCTGGTACATATGAATGTGGCTTTATATAGGTGAATAGAATACGTGGTTCATTAGTTTCTTTTCGAAGTCGTTTTAAGAATGCTGTAATACAGCAATGTCTAAAAATTTTGGCAACTATTTATGACTAAACTCAACCTGTTGAGTATATTATTAATAGCCACACATCACATGAACTTAGTTAACTATAAAAATCCTAAATTTACTTATTTAAAAATATGTACGTTAGTGGTACATAGACAAACTTGATGCAACAAGGCATTTCTACCAGTCAACATCTTGGTTAGTGGTTGGTTATTTAAACATGAAATTAGTCAATCATGACAATAAAATAAGTAGGCATTGCAACGTATCAAGATTCGAATAATAACATGTTATGATTGTTACAAACAAACTGATGATACTATACAGCTAAAGATAATAAGGTATTGCAGAATGCGGCTAATGATAAGATAATACTTATGATGGCTACAGCATTTAAATCAAATGAAGCGAAAACACGAAACTTTTCTAATCTTACTGAAATTCACAGTATTACCCAATCGCAGAGAATCCCACTATTAAGCAATTTCAAATCTAAAAAAACGCTTACAGATATCACCGCAAAACAATCTTGCCAAACCATTTCCATAATTTCTAACATTACCAAACATATTTCCCGCGGTAAACATAAGCCAGAAAAGCGTATACGTATCCGAAACGAAAGTACTTTGTCCATTCATTGGAGCATTAAAAAGGCATTCACATAATGACAGGTTACAAATTGACGAAAGTAAGAATTCTATTGTGTGTGTGCTTGTTGTTCTCGTTTCCTGGGGCTTTGTGGTTCTCGTGTAGGAGGATTTTGAATGAAATGAGCGCAGTTTTGGGTTGATTGAATTAACGTAGGTTTGTTAAGTGTTTTAGTTTGTTAGTTCTACTTGGGACGAGTGGTCTAATTTGCTGTATGGAAAAATTATTTTGTCTATTTTGGGGTTTATGTATTCATCGGTTAGCTAGCGTCTAACTTTTTTTTCTCAGCTCTTCAAAACCTTCTTTTTTTTGGTTTCGAGGGGAAACCTTTAAAAGGCGCCCGGACTTTGGGGTTAAGTCCAGGGAGTGTGGGATTTTTACCTTACTAAAACCACCCTGTACCATCAACACGTAGAAGGGGCCCCGTTACCTCTCAAAAGAACATTCCGGAACCCCCTCTGTACAACACCTGTTACGGCACATCCCTGAAGAGACTGTATAACGGTCTCCCCTGAGCCTCACTGTGCACGGCAGCACGTGATCACTGTGCCACCGTCTTCCCTGGTATCACTCGATGAGAGCTCTTCAGCACCTGTTAGTCACTTGTTAGTAGCATGCTTACATCGATAGCTTTATAATATAACAAATTACAAACGAAATACTTTGAACATCATCCTCCACATCATGAAATGACGAATCACACAAAAAAGCACTGATATATGGATGCAATTAAAAGTACTAGATTAAGTAGGACTGTTACAAATGACCAACAATTCGTAGACGACGAAGAGATTCACGCTTCCTTTGATTCTGGGCCTGATACGTGCGTAAGCGACGTTCAAATGGATCTGTAATGGATAGGATCTTGCAACGACAGCCGACAATTTTAATGATATTGATTATTGCATTTTATGTAATAGAAGAGGTTACTGTTGAAACAGTTTATGTGCAAGTCATTAAATGTGCCTCTCTACCTTTTAAGTAAATGAATTATTAAGAGATGAAATTTGGCATAATCATGCCTACACAAATGATCGATAGGGCCGTAAGATTCTGAAGTGGCGGCCGCGTACCTGAAGATGCAGGATTAGAAACTCACAAGATGGACCGATGACCCCCGTGAGGGTTGCGGGGACCCGATGAATCAATGTGAGACGCATAAAACTGGTTGTTATTGTCACACTTGGTGGAGACTTATATCTAGCAATGGATTTTTTTAGCTCAAATGATAATGATGATGAAAAAGTGTAATTGTTTATTTATAGGATGTGGTATTTGTATTAGGTACTGATCTGAAAACAAAATCCCTTCGCTGTTTTATCAACAGCACTATCATTCATATAATGTGTCATATAGGCCACATTTTCACCCCGATAAAAAAAAATTAAAATCCCTGTAGTTAAAAACTGATATTCACCTTAAATATTGAAGTAAAAGAGATAAGGATTAAGAGATATACGAAATTTGTTTGGTTTTAAACACTAAACACTACACAAAATATTATACTAATTACTACCAAAAGAAAAATCATTTATTGACCCACAGTAACTAGCAACATTCTTATGACATAATTCTCAGGGAAATCACTATTTAACTGCATTGCTAAACAAGTTAACTTAATTACAAAGTAATAATTATACTTTAAGTATTAATTTAACTCATTTCGTTTAGTTACGAAAGGGACCAGCGGAAATTAAAACAGAGATCGACAATCACTTTCACCTAGAATTATTAAAAAGAATGATGAAAATGTTTCTTGTTACCTAACGCTTTAATGAAAACAAAGCTTCAAAAAACGTGTTTTGTTTCGTAGATAGCAAACTTTTTAATAGTAAAAGTAATTAAGTCAATTAAGTCTAATATTTCAACTCAAAATACCTGCGCTTTCTTTTGTTTTTATGATCGCCTAGTACAATGTATTTGGAAAGTTAGAACAAAGCTATTTAAATGTTTATGCGTGTACAGCTAATAAAATCAAATGTGAGCGTGGGTAGGCATCAATACCAAATTATAGAACCCTTGAACCCAAACTTTTTATTTATTGAAGTATCATTGAAATATTTTACGCATGGTGGTAGTTCTTTTTTTTTGTAAGATGGGAAATCATCCAATGACTTCTCGCGCACTGGGTAGAGCGAGAGGGCGTGTCAGACTTTTACTGACTAAAACCACACCTGTGTCCTTTAATTCCTTTAAGAACGCAAAGGGCGTTCTAGGACTACGGATTTCCTTTTCAGAAATTCCCCGTGGCCCTAGCTAGCGGGCTCCTACGATTTGCTGACATCTCTGAGGAGCGCGCTGTTGACGACTGGGCTTGGTCCGGTTAATTACTGAACGGCCGGACGGCGAGCTACCCATTGCTCGACGTCCGCAAGCCCGCGTTTACCGTGGCTGGTAGTCGGGGTCGGAATTACGGCGGCTAGTGCGTTAGGACCTTTTTTCCCTCACGCGTGCAGCCTCCTCCTTCACTAGCATTACTGCTTCGCAGAAGGAGGCGACCACCTGCCATTCCTCCTCGCTCCGGACCATAGCCGCTTAACTAACGCATAACTTACGCATGGTAGTGGATTTGCAAAAGAAACCAAAATTAGAAACCCGTCTTTTTAACGAACATCAGACCACCATTGAAGAAATTTCCAAATTATTCTTTTTCTAGAGGCAAAACCCATTCAAATTGTCCATTCATAATTTCATTGAGCTCCAAGCAAACATTAATATCAATAAAGTTTCCAGTAATCTAAATTTCGCATCTGATACCAGCGAATGTTCAATGCTATTATTCGCAATCATGGCTCGAGATTCAATCCGACCGCGTTTCTAAACGCTCTCAGCTAAAGGTTTATATCTGCCACAATAACGGGCATTACCCACTTCGAGGCTGAATTGGTACAAGCGGTAAAGGGTTAGGACTTAGGAATTGCATTCGATATTGCTGAGATATGTAACTTGATTAGAAAAGAGGCTTCCAAAAAGATATTAAAAATGTATTCAAAACAGATCAGACACATAGGTCAGCTGGCAATTCAGTGTTTGTAAATTTAACTATTTAAAGTGATTAAAAAGATCAATTCACTGCATCTAAAAAAATGAGGATTCTATATTCACGTCATGACCCAAGCAAAGGAGTAGATATTTACCTAAATACCCAGAAACACAGTTAAAAGCCACTAGCAATCTCAATTACAGAAACGTTATTATTAAAATTCCTCTTTCCACCGCAATTCCGTGCCGCGTCAGTTCTATTCTTACACCACACTTCACAAAGATCCAGGGCCATCTCCTAAGGCAATAAGTCACTATAGAAAGCAAGGAAGTGGCAACGCCTACAGTTCAATATTGTCTCGGCTCAATAAACTGAGCTGGTTCAGTTTCAAACGGATCTTTGTTCAAAGTTTCACCAAATATTTTTGTTTACAATGCACTGACCGAGTTGCTTAGTTTTGGAATGGCTTTGTTAAAGGTCAACGGTGAAGTCATTGGGTTATTTGAAAGAGCAGGTGCTTCAATGAAAATAAAATACTTAAATAACGCTAAAGAACTTTGGGTACCAACAATAATAACATAATTGACACCCTGTTACTAAACTCAATAGACACGACATACTTATAACTAAAGATTTCAAAATCATTTTTAGAAACCATATGACGAAGAAAAGAGATAAACAATACAAAAGCTATAAATTATGTAATAGACAAAACCTCAGTCATTGTAATAATAAGAGTGCCCTTCTTATATGTTATTAACACAGAAAGTAACGGATCAGGACTCCTTGATAGTGCAACTTTTTCAGACAAAAAACCTTGAGCGTCAGATCTAGTTCATCCAATTAACACTTCCACGAGACATAAGAAGTTGGCTGGACTGAGTTAGACGTACTTGGAAGTACTGAGCGATATACTGGCATAATTGGATGGATTTAGTTTGATAAATGAGGGTGTTCTTGGTTACTTTAGTATTTTAGTTAAGTTTGTCAATTGTGAATTATTATTGTGTTCAAGTATTTTTCTCATATCATCATCATCATAATTCTCAACTCCTATCCCAGTATGCTTGAGTTAGCATGTCTTCGTCTATAATTCTGTTATTTATGTTATCTCATTAGCCACTTTGTGTACGCTAGTCATTGTTTTATCCAGATCACCAATCACATATAAAATGATATCTACTGCAGTTTAGATTCCATTTCTCTAACACCGCATGCTATTACAATATTTATTTATAACCTAACCAAATGAAATCCGATGGCAATATATCTTCACGAATTATCATTAAATCTACACTAACTTCGAAAGTGTATAATCACTTCACTAGACCTTTAAAGCCCTACCATAAAGCACAAATAGCTGATGTACCTACCTCTACATCTGAAGAACCGTTACTTGGTCTAAATGCAGTAAGTTGGAACGACCTGGATCTTGTCGCTTTACATATCAATGGACTTACGGATCTTCCGGTGACTAAAGAGCGACAATTAGTGGTGTTGACGTGTCTAGACTTGGTGGCGGTTATGTGAGACTGAAGGCTGAGTAATGGAGAGAAGTGATAAAAAAATAAGATAGATGGTTTCCCAAATTGGGAGAGAAAGTAGAATATAAGAACAAAGTAGCCTGGACGGCTTTAGGTAATATCATGTTTGCAAGTGTAAAATTGAGGTCATATTGTGTTCTATTTAGACTACTTTGTCCCACAACTGGGCAAAGGTTTCCCTCTCCTTTTCCCACACAGCTCTGACTTCTGCTAGTACAGGCCAGTTTTTACAGTAAAATTCAATTGATCTATATACATACATAATAAAAAAGCCTGACTTACTGACTCAACAATACACATGGACCTAGAAAGTTGAATGGTTGAATAAGTGTTGTTTTTAAAAATTAAACTTGTCTACAACAAAGAAAAAATCCTTCGTCTAAATTCATTCTTATTCCTCAATAAGAATGTTTTTTTTTTTTTAAATCAACTCAATGTCGCGATCATAAGCTAGTATTAAAATAAAAATATAAGCAAAATGAGAGCATTTAAGTTGCATATTTAAAATTTGTGACAAACCTCTAAGTTGCAGGCCTTTGACAATCAATGTTTCGTCGTTCTATTGTTTCTTTAACCTATTTTACTAATGAAGACGTGAAGTTTCTTACGAAATACGAGTCAGTAAGTTCTGCGTGTTAAACATGTCGATCATATGAGAACTGGTTCATGAAAATCAGTACAAAGTTGGTACTGCAATATACACCGTCTCTCAAATGTACAAAGAAAATTTATGATACTGCGAAATATTTATTTTCAGTATGAATGTGTATAGATGGCCTTCCATATTAAAGTGATTAGAATACGAAAACAAACCTTCGATAGACTGTGAGTTAATAAATGGCTAGAAAGAGGGCAAATATTGTTGAAATTATTCCAAAGGAAGGTATAAAATGTGAATAGATACGTTAGTTCATAACTCCTTTTATGTTTATTGCATGCCGTGGCAGCCTTTAATTAAGGTTACACTATATAATGTAAGAATATTGAATCTTTAGCATGTATAATGCTTTGTTGGTTGTCCTAAAAATAAATAAATAAAAAGCCTTGTTCCAGAATATGGTAGCCGTATGCCATCAACAATTTCATCAAATCAAATCAATCCATTTAGATAATCTAGTATAGGTATATATAAATAAATATATATATTTTAATTTTCTAACTTATTTGTATACACTGTGTCTACATGTCTCATCCAACTCTCCTGTCGCAGGTCTGCTGGAAGAAATTTCATTTGAAATAAGCAGTACCTTTGTGCTCTTCTGTCTGCTTTTGTTATTTTCATTTTTAAGTGTTTGTGTGTACATAAATAAATAAATAAATAAATAAATAAATAAACAATTTCATACAAATCTGTTTGAGTGTGAAGGAGTAACAAACAATAACAACACACATACTTACAAAATTTTGCCTTTATAGTATGACGTTGTACATTTTCTTGAATAGTACAGGTTTAATAATAATACAAGTTATCAAATCAAACAATGCGAACTGATTTTATATAATTGATTATTACAAGTTACAGCCATTTTCCTTTATCTTCAACAAAGCTTAATGACTCTGAATACATAAGCTCCAATCGATCTTACGTATAGAGAGGTTATAAATAAAGATGATTTTCTAAGAAATACCAGCAATGGGTGCGCCACCCGCTTGAGATAGAAAGAGACTGGACCTGACAACCTTGACGTATGCAACCTTTCAGATTCACTTCCTATTGTGAATTGCATTTATTGTATAGTGAGGTAAAACGAACAATTTTCGGCGCAATTATATTGCAGGTATCGTCCTGTGGTCCAGTACTAAAGGCAACCGCTTCTCATGCATTAGGCATAGGCAAGTACCAATGTGAATTTTTCAATTCATATGTACTTTTATAAGATAGATAGATAGATAGATATATTCTTTATTGTACACCAAAAATACAAATTACATAAGTTTATTTAAAAGAGCAGTGGTGGCTGAGTGGTAACGGCCCCGACTTACGAGTTGTCGGGTTCAAACCCTATGTTGTACAATATAATAGTTATCCTATTACCTAGCTCCTACTAGTTAATAAATACTAAAAACACAAAACTCAAACAAAAAATACACCAATATTTTTCTATTCCAAATACAATTTTATACAACAAACATTCAACTAATAAAAATTTGCATTTGAATTTTCTGTATTTTCAATTAGTATTGCGCAAATTAACCTTTTATCACCTATCCTAACATGGAGTCTAAACAATTACAGAGCTGATGACTTGCAACCAAGTATTATCATTTACCAAGTTTGGGCAAATGCAATTTTCAAGTTTAATTTTCATTATAACTAAAAAGTTATTAGTTCTTAACCATAAATGTCGTATGTGCCACGTAATCAAAAATCCTTATTTGTCTGTCAACAAAGTGCATAATGCTATATATTTTTGTGTCATGTTTATATTATAGTAACCGCAATAGCCACAACAGGGGTTAGGTCTTTGATCTCAATTGCAGTCAGGGACTATAGATTATGGTTAAGCCATTCAATAGCTCTGTCATTTATTGGTCTGTATATAGTCTATAATAATTTGAAGAGCGCCTACGCATCGCACGAATGGGGTGACTTGAATGCTAATTAAGACTGAGTTTGAGAACTTGTTTTTGAATAGATAAAGAGCAACACTAAAACTAGAGAATATTCTACAATATACCTAAATAGAAGATATTAGAAAGCTAAGTCTAGTAAGTTGCTTAAGCACTTAATTCCAGTACATTTCTGCTTTTCTGGTAGTTTTAATTGTTACACACAATTAGGACAGTTGAATTTCAAAACGTCTATCAATATGGAACAAGGTTAATAAAATATCAATCA
This sequence comes from Mythimna impura, assembly GCA_905147345.3. NCBI lineage: Eukaryota > Metazoa > Arthropoda > Insecta > Lepidoptera > Noctuidae > Mythimna > Mythimna impura. Next base: position 9,444,840 of record LR990357.1, on the reverse strand, counting down.
ATAAGGAAAAATATCTCAGGATCTTATTTAGAATTTTACTCAAAATTAAATCAGTAATTAATAAATCCATACCAATCCCTTATGCGCTTCCCTATGTTTCATCATTGGTGCGTTATGAACAATGCTTTTGGTGCGCTTAATTTGGTGCATTTCAAAATTGGTGAGCTTCAAGGAATACCGGTGAGGTAATCCTTGTTCTTCAGGTTAAACACACTTTTGTATTGACTTACTTGGTTTAATGCCTAACATAACATCGCACGGTATAGGCCATGAATATTGGTTGGGAGTTAAACAAATAAATTCTGCTCTGTTAGGAGGGAGATGGAGCGTCAGACTTTTACTGACTTAAACCCACCTGTGTTTCTTCAGTTTGCGTTCCAGAGCCACAGTAATCCTTTCAAACAATTTTGCAACCCATTATAATATCAAGACCAGGTAAGCAGGTTTCTTTTCTATTTCACAGAATTAACGTGTATTTATTACTCGAACCGATCACGTCACCAAAACAGTGTTAATAGATAATTAACATACATACATTTCAATGCTGTGCTACTTATCACGCAGTTTAATGGCAACTGACACCCATAGTAAGTCAAAACAGGAAACAAATACATGTTTAACAACGGGCTGTCTCACCCTACATACTCGAACATGCAGTTATTAAATACTTTAATACACAATAGTATTTTTTCATCAACTAAATAACCCTAAATGAGGAAGTGTTATTAAAAAACACCGGTAATGAGGTTTTTAACTTATAATTATTCCATAATTAATGGTTTTGACTGAAGTATTAATGCTGGCGTCCGCATCAAATTCGGTAGCGTTATACAATTCAAGGTTGCTGCGTAGTGATTATTGTATTCAACAAGTCATTAGGAAAATAATTAAGCTTGACGCGAGTTGTTGCATTTGTATACGAAGTCGTTTGGACGGACCTATGGATAAACCTGTCATCAAACGTAGGAAAAAATGTCTATTATCTTAATAGTACGCCTGCTAAAAGATCACACTTAATATTATGCCGGGCCTTGGTACAGGCCATGGTCCGGAGCGAGGCGGAGTGGCAGGCGGACGCCTCCTTCTGCGAAGCAGTAATGCTAGTAAAGGAGAAGGCCGCACGTGCACGCGCAAGGCAATGGCCCTCGCGCCCCAACCACCGGGACTCCAATCCCGATTTCCGGCCACCGTAGGCGCGGGAGTGCGAACGGCGAGCAATGGGTTGCTGCTCGCCGTCTGATCTTCCGGCAACCGTCCGGACCGAGCCCAAGTCGTCGACGGCGCGTACTGTTCCACGCGCGCCTCTTGGAGATGTCAGCAAACCGTACGGGCCCAGCAGGGTCGAAGCCTACTAGGACCAAGGGTCTGCTTCTGAAAGGAAAACTTGGCCCTGGTACGAAAGGCAGCGAAGGAACAGGAGGGGGTTTTTAGTCAGTAAAAGTCTGGCACTATCTCCCGATCCGCCCAAGAGCGGACGATGTCATTGGATGACTTTCCTACCAAAAAAAAAATACCTAATATTATAAAAGCGAAAATTTGTACGAAGTTTGATGAAATTTGGCACAGGGGTAGACCATTTCCTAGAATAGAACATAAGATAGATAATAAAGCATAGATATAGAATTGTTCTTTTAACAATTTCCTACATTCAGGCAAACAAAGCTGCTGGCAACAGCTAAATATAAAACTTTAATTATAAACATAAAACTTTAACGCTACATACACGGCATAGGTAATCTTAAACATTTCCTGAACCATAGACACTAGACAACGCACTTATATAGTCAACACTCACATTACCTATGACATTACCAGCTAGTAATTTCTTATTTAAACCTGTCCTTAACAAGAAGACGACAATGTTGCCAACTTCATATCGTGTTCTATAACATTATCACATATAATCTTTAATAAATAAGCCCGGCTGATCAAGAATCTAGATGTTTATCTAAAAACCAATCCATACTTGTATGCAGTCGGGTATTTCCACTAGATCTTTAGACAAAAAATTGTCATAATAAATTATTTATCTTTTGCTATCTGTAAAATCGCTAATTGTATTGCTAATTAATTGGAGATATCGCCTTGTAAGTTGATTGCGGATTTAGAGATTAAAACAAGTCTTTACTTATCCATTTTAATGTCTGGTTGTGTTCCAGGCGCGCCTCAGAGAGATATAATATGCTTAATGACATGGGTCACTAGGGCTGATGCCTACACGGACTGGGAAATTGTTCGAAAGACTCACCACGGTGCTGGTACGCAAAGGACAACTAAAGGAACGGGTGGGTTTTACTCAGCAAAAGTCTGACACTCTCTCTCTTGCTCCACCCAGAGCGGGAGCAGTTATTTTCGTGATTTTACTCCTTCAACAAAATTAATTTTAAAAAAAAATTTAGATCAGTAGGTTCGATTTTTGTACTTGGTCTACATATTAAGAGGTAAACTGTATAATTTTTAATTTAATATTGTAATTTTAATTTCATAATCAACGAAATAAATAAATTTATTATTATTATTAAAATGATCAATATACCAATACCGAATTTAACATCAGTAATCTTAATGTAATATATTTGTAAGGCGTGGGTTCAAACCCAGGCAGGCGCTTTACTTTGTGTAATTTATGAGTATTTCATCACCGCTGCTCTCAAATACTTAAGGAATACATTGAAACTGAACTAAACCGAAACTTCTAAGCCATGTGACCTCCAAAAGTCCACACTGGACCCGCGTAGAGGATGGAGAGGGAATGAGCTGTACCTATTTACTCTACTAGAGAGGTTTGAGTCGCAGTAGTGAGTAGATTATTCGGTTGCTTAAGCTATATACTTTTAAGTTAATAATGATCTGTATTTTTACAAAAAAAAAACATTAGGTTTGTACAACTGAAAAAAAAATAGTCTGTACTAGGTACTAGTGTACAATCTACTTCCTAATACCAAATCTTCAATCTTTTTTCTCGATTAATCGCCATTTTGAATTTGCGTCATTTCTTGCGACTTATTTTAAGCGGGACTCTGCTTAGGTTTATCCTGAATTCTCGTCCATTCATTTTTATTGTTGAACAATATTATATCATCATCATCATCATCATCATCATCATTTCAGCCGATAGACGTCCACTGCTGGACATAGGTCTCCCCCAAATATCGCCACAATAACCTGGTGAAGGTTGCGGGAATCCGATGGATGAATATTATATTTTTTTTAAAATTGTAACACTATTCTTTCTACTCTTGTAAGGCCATCGTGTTTTCACCTCCGGGTCTTTCGTTAATTTTTCTCAGACAAGACAACACCAATCATGGCTGTAGGTTCTCCATTCCTAACGATTTCTTGTTCCTCTATTCATTCGTTAAGTGATTCAAATGGCATCTCTGTGAATTTATTCCTATAATTATGCAAGCAATTACGCTGCGTATAGGTTTTTTTTGTACTAATGGTAGGTTTATAGTTTTTGTGCTGTCCAAATTACCCATTTAGGATGTTGTCAAAAAATGATGACCTTATCTATTATCAACACTAATTTTATGCTTATGATGATTAATACGTCGATACAGTCATCACAACACATAGCCTTTTGTTCTTCTTCGTTTTTTGGGGTGCAATAAAAAGGATCAGTACCTATATCTCTTTATAAGAATTTTTCAAAAGAGTTACCACAACTCGAAATAAATAAATGAATGGGAAATTTGAGGATTGAGACAGTACAAGTGTGTGTCTATCACTCCACTTAGATAGGAAGGGGAAAGGCTGTAGGGGTCCAGCAGGGTCGAAGCCTAGGTAAGCCAGGTCTAATTCTGAAAGGAAGACTCAGCCCTAGTACGAAAGGAACAGGAGTGGGTTTTTAGTTAGTAAAAGTCTGACACTATCTCCCGCTCCGCACAAGGGCGGGGGATGTCATAAGATGATTTTCCCACCACAAAAAAAAACTCAGATAGGAAGAAATTATTTGACGACCTTCCCAAAAAAAGGGTTGCCAAGTATTCGTAGGCAATTCGAAGAACAAGACTGGGTTTTAGTCGATAAAAGTGAGACACTCTCACTTCACTCAGAACGGCAGAAGTTATTTGATGATTTTGCAAATAAAGGGTAACCAAGTATTTATGCTAGTAACTGAAGCATTTTACTCCTCGCTGTACACCATCACTGAACGACAATTCAACAAAACAGAAATTAATCTGTACCTCTAACTTGCAGTTTCTCTCTGCTTATTATTGCGTCACGAAAATTATAGATCTCCGTTGAAATATTTATGTTTATTTTATTTAATATTAATGGTTATTCTTATCATATTTGACGTTTCTTTGGGTACTAAGAAGGCGTTATAGAATCTGTGTTAATTAAAATATTGTTGTTGTAATGTTTGTTAATCTTCTCCAAATGATCTTTTTCCGAAACTATTAGATTTTTGTTATACTAATAAGTCATTAATAACAATAGTTACAATCTAGTACATTACTTAGTTAATAACAAAAGTGGATTTTTTATCAGACTTTGGTTTCGGAAGATTGTATTGCTTTAGCATAGGCCTTCCTCATATTCTTCCACAGTTCCCGGTCACGGGTTTCTCTATTCCACATTGTTCCCAGTTTTTCCTTAACATTGTCCCGCCCTCGTTTCTTAACTGGGCCCGCGCGCTAGATTAAGGCCCATTCCCTCTCCTGAGAAGAAGCCTAAGTCCCAGCCGTGAGAAAATTAAAAGGCTGATTATGCTATGCTATGCATAATCATAGCATAGTACGATAAGTATAAACTTATCGTCATCCCACCTTCGTGTCAGGCCTCTGCGTAAAATCCCTGTCAGTTGTCGCTATACCTGAAACTTTGATAAATAGAATCAAAAGTTCTTTATCCCGGAAAAAAATCAAAATCATGGTCACCATACTCGCTGGTATGAGGACATAGCTTATCTGTTAGTGTCGTGCCACCGACATACACCCAGCAAAAACTCTAAACAGCGATATTAATGAGGTTTACATTGCAATATACTGTACATAACTACATGCTTGTAAACAATCCCTAACATTCCTTTAATCAAGCTTACGGTCCCACACAATAAGTAGATAAGAATCATCATCATCATCATTCATCATTTCAGCCGAAAGACGTCCACTGCTGGACATAGGCCTCCCCCAAGTGTCGCCACAATTAACGGTCCTGTGCGTCTCGCATCCATCGGACTCCCGCAACCGTTACCAAGTCATCGGTCCACCTTGTAGGAGGGCTTCCAACGCTACGTCTTCCGGTAAGTGGTCGCCATTCCAGAACCTTTCGGCCCCAACGGCCATCTGTTCTGCGAGCAATGTGCCCTGCCCAATGCCACTTTAGTTCGCCGAAAAAAAAGATACGAATATATATATATATATATTTTTAATACCCTATTGTACGTCCCACTGCTGGCCAAAATACGAATATTATTATTAAATATTATTCTGGTTAGAATAACAATAAGATATTAAAAACCGGCCAAGTGCAAGTCGGACTCGCACACGAAGGGTTCCGTACCATTATATAAATACATATGTATAATGGTACATACTATACAACATTAGACACTATATTATATCATCATCTTCCTGCCCTTGTCCCATCTTATTTGGGGTCGACACAGCATGTTTTTTTCTTCCATTCTATCCTGTCAACCGTCATGCTATCACTAACTTCCTTTTATTTCATATCACTGTTCACACAATCCATCCATCTTTTCTTTGGCCTCCCTCTCCCTCTCCACCCATCCACATATATACTCATAACTGTTTTAGTAACCTGCGTTTCATCTCTCCTCTTTACATGACCATACCAAGACAAACGATTCCCTTTCAACTTTTCAGTCACTGGTGCCACTTTCAAACTTCCTCTAATATACTCATTTCTCACTTTATCCATTCTCGTCACACCACACATCCATCTCAACATTCTCATCTCCGCTACATGCAATCTTTTTTCATCCGTCTTTTTCACAGCCCAACATTCTGATCCATACAGTATGACAGGTCTTATTATTATATAGGTAAAAATATGACGTTTGTTGTATGGGAGCCCCCCTTAAATATTTATTTTATTTTAATTTAATTATTTATTTTTAAAGTGAATATACAACTAAACATTCTGGAATATTTCAAGCATCTACCTATTGCCGTTATTAATATCAAGAAAAAACGGCATACAAACACGTTTGTTGTATGGAAGTTTTATTCTGTTTTTAGTACTTATTTGTTGATCTGTTTTTAAAACTTATTTGTTGCAGCGGCAACAGAAATACATCACCTGTGAAAATTTCAACTGTCTAGCTATCACCGTTCGTGAGATACAGCCTGGTGACAGACAGACAGACAGCGAAATCTTAGCAATAGGGTCCCGTTAAAAATGGTTGCGTCTGCGCGGTCCTATTGTGTATGGAACCCTAAAAGACATATTACTCGCGTACGGTACATGGAACAGTCGACCACACGTCGCGTTGGTAACACTTCGACGATGACCCTAACATAGTGCGGTATTTCAATAGAATAAGTTGTGCTGCCTCGTATACAATCAGTGTCCTCAAAAAGTTTTATGAGCAGTCACGGAAAACTTTGAAATTCAGTTTTACGACTTCACGTATTCAATCATTCAATACCACTGAGACAAATATGACACTTAAGAGGACCATTCACGAGCCGTCTATAGCCAACGTGAGCATGGTTTAAGAGCTTGTTGTTTCATCCCATGCAATGTTTGATACAGAGGCAACGCAAAAAAAGAGAGATAACGCGTGAATGCTCTTTTGGCATTCAGCAATTCCGTCACTCATTCGAGTATTTCACAATATTTGTCCAGCAAATACCTATACCTACGTGTTTTTTAAAAAGCTAAAAATTAAAAAAAAACGACTTTCAGAATCTCGTTTAAATATTGTGCATGTTTTTTAAAGCTATTTTTTTTTTGCTTGTTTAATTTATAAATTATTGGCCAAAGTTCATACAAAACATCAGATTTTCAGAGGTCTTTGCTGGATTAGTTTTGCATTTTATGATTTAATTTCAATAGAACCCTAGATAATATCCACAAAATTTCTGTATTTCCAAAGTATTTAGAGAAAGATGTGTAATAACGGCAGAAATTTGTCTCGGGTGGGCCACTTTTAGGTTTGTGATCAACGGATAAAAGTAGCATAACATACTGCAATGCAGTAGTATTCAAATAGATATAGCAACTTTTGATATGACGTGACTTTGAAGGGTAAATCATGCACACGTTAACGCGGAAAACCAAAATTCGCTCGAAAACAGCCAGCATTAACATTACGCCAAAAGGTAAATACTAAGGTGCCACAGCGAGGAGGAGTGGCAGGCCCCAGCCACCGGGATCCCGATCCCGATTTCCGGCCACCGTAGGCGTGGGCTTACGGATGGCGAGCAATGGTTTTTTTTTTTTTTTTTTTTCGGTCGGAAAATCATCTTATGACATCCCTCGCCCTTGGGCGGGGCGGGAGTTAGTTTCAGACTTTTACTGACTAAAAACCCACTCCTGTTCCTTCGTTGCCTTTCGTACCAGGGCCGAGTCTTCCTTTCAGAATCAGACCCTTGGCCCCAGTAGGCTTCGACCCTGCTAGGCCCCTACAGTTGCTGATATCTCCTTGAGGCGCGCGTGGAACAGCACGCGCCGTCGACGACTTGGGCTCGGTCCGGTCGGTCACCGGACGGTCGGACGGCGAGCCACCCATTGCTCGCCGTCCGCAAGCCTGCGCCTACGATGGCCGGAAATCGGGATCGGAAACCCGGCGGCGATTGGGGCGTGAGGACCGTTGCCTCACGCGATCGGCCGCCTCCTTTGCTAGCATTACTGCTTCGCAGACGGAGGCGACCGCCTGCCACTCCTCCTCGCTCCGGAGCATGGCCTGTACCAAGGCCCGGCGCGAGAGATCGCCGCCGCCGATCGCCCTCACGAGGACACGGCGTTGCTCTGCCCAAGCTGGACACAACTCCACCGTGTGCTCCACCGTGTCCTCCGGGTGGTCCACACAATGGTGACACCCGGGCGTTTCTTCCGCACGAATCCGGTGCAGGAACCTCCCGAACTTACCATGTCCGGTGAGGACCTGCGTCATGCGGAAGGTAAGCACGCCGTGTTGCCTTTCCAGCCACTCCTCAAAGAGGGGACTTACCGCCATAATTATGGCGTGCCCGGCACTGGGTTGCGATAGTCGCTGTCGCCATTCCGCCATGAGACCCCGCCGGGGCGAGCAATGGGTAGCTCGCCATCCGACCATCCGGTAACCGTCCGGACCGAGCCTAAGTCGTCGATGGCGATTAGTATTCAACGCGAGCCTCAAAGAGATGTCAGCAAATCCGTAGGGGCCCAGCAGGGTCGAAGCCTACTGGGCCATGGGTTTTGCAAAAGAAAACCCCGGGGCCCTGAAACGAAGTCAAAGAAGGAACAGGAGTGGGTTTTAGTCAGTAAAAGCCTGACATGCCCTACCGCTCCGCCCAAGGGTGGGAGATGTCATTAGATGATTCGCCACCTAAAAAAAATGGTGCCACCATATTTTGAAAGGTTTTTTTTTTGTTTTCTTAAAATAAAGGCTTTACCTATAGGATTTATTTTAATAATGTTATCATAACTCCTCGCAGGGCGGTTCCTAGTCACCTTAAGCACGGGCTTGCATCGACATGCAATGGGTAGGTCGCCGTCCGGCTATCCGGTAAGGACTGAACCCGAGGCGAATAGTATTCCACGTACGCCTCAAAGAGATTTCAGCAAACCCGTAGTGACCCAGTAGAGTTAATGCCCGCTAGGTTTGCAGAAACATTTGGAAGAGTTACCTCGGCCCTGGTATACAAAGGGTCATTGAAAAAATATAGGGTTTTAGTATGTCACACTCATGTCTAATAGTCCGTCTCGTTCCACCCAGAATGGAGGAAAATATTTGATGATTCCCCACCAAGACGAATGCAATGCGGTAGTCAAAATAAACACGAAGTTATGTACACTCACCGACACAAACGTTGAAACGTAAATTCCAAACACTTGTGGGAAAAACAAAAGTGAAAAAGATGAAAGCGCACACAGATCTTACTACAACAAAAGTCGATTTAAAATGTTCCCAGAATATTACAATAGGTGTTTGTTGTTCGAGATTATAAAGTCGTAATTGTCAAACGTAAGCGAAGGAAAGTATTACGACATCGCTTAGCTCCGAATTATATTTGAGCTATTAATTAGGCGTAAGCTTTCGCTTTTGTGCGCGTGTGAGCGAGTGATGAAACCGTAGGAATAAGGCACGAAGCGACAACTGTGATGGCGTGTTCTGTCAGTACTTCACTACTCCATGTAGTAATTGTGGGAGCATTTCGTCATGAATGTGTTTCTATAGCGAATCTAGGTGTGAATGAAATGTTGCGTGTGCTAGGTATGCCGAGATGAGCTAAGGAAAATATGGGTTGTGGGATTCTTTGGCAGAAACTGATAAGTGAGACTGTTAGAACTACTATTACGAGTACAAAAGTTTTGGGCGATAAAACATCAAGAGTTTAGTTCGAAATAGTGACTACAATTTATGTGTTAGTTTTTGAGAAGAAAAGTTCTCATGGATACCCACCTGGCCCCCAAAGAAGGTGATGCTATTATGAAAATTGTAGAAGTTAAGAATCGTTCTAAATTTTAGACTAATATTAATTATTTTATGTTCTTAATTAATTAATTATTTGAATGAATTATTTGTAGCAACTTGCGTGATCGAATCAGAAATGAAGATATCCGCAGGAGAACCAAGGTTGCCGACATATCACGAAGAATCGCCATACTTAAGTGGCAATGGGCAGGGCACATTACTCGCAGAACAGATGCCGTTGGGGCCGTAAGGTTATGGAGTGGCGACCGCGTACCGCAAGACGCAGCGTTAGAAGGCCTCCTACAAGATCGACCGATGACCTGGAAAAGGTTGCGGGAATTCGATGATTCGACCGTTCATTGTGGCGACACTTGGGAGAGGCCTATGTCCAACAGTGGCCGTCGATCGGCTGAAATGATGATTTATTTTTACGGATATAAAATGTATTAATCTGTTATTATTTACTGAAAATGTATGCGTTTACTCTATAACTAAATTTATTCAAACACCGATTGAAATTCTCCATTTGCAATTTTCACTAGGGCCGTGTTCCGATAAAGCGGCGTGAAGTCATAAATCTTCATTTTGCATCACTACAAGACAGCCAGATGAATGATTATGCCGCATACTGCTTTCGACTCTCGTACAATCTTGAATATAAATTAGTGTTTACTTTAGAATGAGTTTTTTCGAGACTTTGAGGCGTGTTGATTGAAGATTGATGTATTTAAGATATCACGTAACTACTTTTATGTCTCCAAAGAAAATAAAAAGTTGTAAATTGATTCATCTGCCACCACATAAAAAGGGCGTGTCACATTTACAAAAAAATACAGTAACACATATCTTTATCCACGTTTTACTCCTCAAAAACCTAAGCATATCATAAGTAATAAAACAAATGAACAGCACAAAATAACTTGGCAACAAATTGATTGACAATTCACGCCACTGTTGGCGACAAAAACTAAATCACAACAGTCCAACAGGGCTATAAATTGGAGTGACAATGCTTATAACGAGCAATAAATTGAATAAAGTCACTTTCGCTGTGTCATTATGACTTGTGACATTGGGTGTACTAGTACAGTCAAATGTAAGTTCATAGTAACCGCTTCATAATACAGAGTGCCTAGTGCGAGTTTGTTCGACACGTTTATGACTTTCGGTGCTCCGATTGGCCCGCTCCTAGCTCTTAACCAATCAGAGAGCCAAACGCGGTAAACGTTTCGATTGCGTTAATGTAAAAACAACTTTCGTTTATTCATGCTAAATTTCAAATATACAAAGAAATCCCTCCTTTTCACCACCATAAAGGTTGAATTTCTAAAAACCCTTTCTTAGTGCTCACCTACGACATAAAAATGAATCCTTGTGTAAAAATTTCACGTTCCTATTTCGAGGATTTAGGCTGTACGTTGATATATCAATCAGTCAGTCTCCATCTATCCATAAGTATATTTAAAGGTATAGATAGATGATATTGTTAAGCCAGTTGTAATTGTTGCAGTCAATCTGTTGCTAAGTGTTGAACTGACAATCACTTTGTTTGATAACGATGTCAAATCATTCCTTTCAAGAGAAAGGAATTATCAAATAAAACAAAAAGCATTTATTAGAATCGAAATTTAAATTTCGAAAACTCTTTGTCGAAACTGAATTTAACAGATTACGTTGCAGAAACGCTTTTTGAAAACATTAAATTTGATAAATCTACATACGTTTGTACAAGCCTTTATAGTTTTTTTACTTGCTGATTACGGTCAGACACGCGACTTAAATTAAAAACAAATAACAGAACAGCTCAATATATGTTTTAACAAAACTAAAATTAATAACCTCGTAAAATTAATTGCATTCCAAATCATATCTTGTTATGTCGTGAACATAAGTCACAGTAAACGAAAACTATTGTGACGTTTAATTATAGTTTCAGTTTCAAAAGAGACGTGACCTCACAGCGATTGTTCGTGCCCTAATTATACTAATTGATAATATTATCGAATGGAAAATAATAGGAGTGCCTCAGGGCAGTTTTTTTTTGCCCACTTATTATTGGTAGCTCGCACGGCCTTCGCTACTAAACCAAATAATAAATGCCCATTGTTCCACTTTTATATAGCTATTGTTTGGTCTAGACACCGTATTATAATCATGTCAGTCCCATTTATTCACTTTCAGAACTCTATTGGTAAGGTTTAGTAATTTGTCAGATTGAGGCCCAATTTATTTTTTATCAATGCATAATTTATTATTGTTTAGTGTTGTGACGTAAAAGGCAATGATCGAAAGCATATTTTTAAACACAGGAACTCTAATAAAATGTGTAGCTAGCGCTCATACCTATGTCTACGAGCACTGCAATCATTTAACTTTTACAACCAGCTTAGAAAGAAAATTTCGTCACGCAATTTTCTTAACGTACTTAACTGTCTCGTAGTGGGGACTATTAAAATAATTAACAAAAATATCTTCTACGATATTTTCTGTAGTAAATAATTTCTAAAAATTTCGAAACAACTTTCAACCCATCACGATTCATAAACATGTCTACTTGTCTACCAAGTCAGCTGACATTTGACATGACCACGTTTGAACGTATCTCGATTCGTGTCCAGCTTGGAAATTGACATTTCGTTAGTCCTTTATGGTAAGTTGAACAGATGGATTGGTTGTTTACCCTTTTTGGCGAGAATTTTGCAACAATAAGTCTTCTTGTGAGTCATAATATCACAGATTTGGTTACTCTGAATGATTCCATAACTTCAATTAACACCTTGAATTGCTTGTTAATCGAATAAATTACACCGTGAAGATTGATCATCATCTTATATGGAATCTGATTACGTTTTATTCAAGTTATCTATTTAAGGTAAAGTCTAAACATACGTTAATTTAATACTAGTAGTAGATACTAACAGCCGTAACGTTGATTCAAATAAGCATGCGTGTAATTCCTATTTGATTTACGTAAGCAGAAGTAGGTAATTGAGGCTACAGCATATATATACTACCAAATTATTTCCGATTAGAGATCTCACAGAATCCTAGTTCACTCAAATTATAGTAATAAAATTCAAATCAGTATTCATATCGACTTACTGATGCTCTTCAAGCTGGAATTTGGCTAATCTAAATTAGCATTTGTATCCCATGAGTTAAAGTTTAAGATCAGATATCCTCGTGTTAAATAAAGTTGAAGTTAAGTTGGTGTATGTATCCTCGACAGGCTCGGGAGGTATGCGCCTGCGCAAATGCCACGCTCCACTCCGCCCGTAACGATATTTCAAATGTCAGAATCGTGATTTTTGTTCGAGAAATGTTTCGCAACTGTTTCGGTGTACGTAGTTTCCATTATATGAATCACTTTTCTATTATATTTATTGCTATGTAGTTCCCCTGCAGCCTTTTGACCACCTACAGATCTTACACTGGAATTATCATGTATTCAATGTATGTAGTTTTATTCCTACTATTCAAAGGTTTTCCTTCATCTGTTCAAATGCTTGAGGCAAAAACTTCTGTAGTACCTGAAACAATAAAAAGGTTATTGTCAAAATGTGAATTAGTACTATACATCATTATATATGTGAAATAATCCACATAATTATCAAATTATAGGTAAGTAGTATCATTGTACCATTTACAAACATGAATTAATAGATTCGTTCCGCATTTACGACCATCCCAGTACTTGGCGCCTTCAAATCTCAAATAATTCTTGAACAGACCAGCTAATCGTTTCCCACGGCCCTTATTCCCATTATTGCATTTACATAGTTTATACGTATCCGAACAAACAAATCATAATTATCTTAGGTACACTAATAACGTTAAGAAATAGCGCAAATCGAAGAAACATATCGGAACGAATGGCCTATAAAGTCTACCTGATAGCACAGTCATTGCAGATGAAATAGTTGCATGATCCCTTACGAATAATGACAATAGTAATTGTGGAAGTAGGCTGTTAGATAGTATTCTTTATGACGACAATCCTGACTAATATTGTTAATGTTTAATGCAAACACCACCATAACTCAAGCTCGCAGTGGAAGTAGGCAACATTAGAGTCACCGCGAAGACTCCCAACTATCTAGCTAATGCGCTTATAATGCTACCATTATATACAGGGGAAAGTAGGCAGGGTCGTTTAAATGAGACCTGACTCGAAGCCACCACACATAACGCTGATAGGGGAAGAACAGAAATGGCTAATAAAGGCAATTAACGAGCAAATGGAATGCATGCAAGCAGATACATGAACGCAAGCATAGGAAATATGTGAGAATTAAACATCAGTATGCACGCATTTTACCTTTTAAGGAAAATAGAAATGCATGTTTGCTATCGGGAGTCGGTAATCGTAAGCAACATACGACACTAAGGTTAGATTTATGGAATGCAACAACACACAAATTGCAAGACACCTTCTGGCCCGCAAACTCCACTATAAAGTACAAGTTTCTGATTTACTGCTTTCTATCTATCTTCAGTTATATGTTCGTAAGCTCCTTATTGATGGTACTGAGTCAGGAAGCAATAAATATAAACGATTTTCATCAGATTTTACTTTCTAGATCCTACTTAGTAATAAAAAAGTGGTGTCAAAATAGATCGTATCGCCAACTGAGTCAACACTGTACAAGATAAGATTAAAAAAACTCAAAACTGGAGCAGTTTTTGAAATAGTGAAACGCGGTTTACTTACGAAAAACAGTTGAATAATATCATTACATAGATTAAATCCGTCATCATAATTTGATCTGAACATTGCATAAATCATAAAACACCAACTGAGAATTAAGTCAACCATGGAAAAACTGTAATTGTATGATAGCATGGAAAAGCGATATAGTACCTTGATAGAAACATCGGATGCCTCATTTGAAGCATTTACCTTCTTCATGGTCTCATAACCATTGGTAAACGATCCATCTTCAGAAATAATGGCTTTGGAAACTGGTGGCTTTCCGAATGAGTACTCTGATGGCCAATCTTGGTGATCTTCAGAATGGAATAATGTTTCTCAAGATAAAGTTCTTAGTACACCGGTCGTGAATATTTAGTTTAAGGAATTCGCATCGGTCACGCCTGACCTCGGTTTGCGGAAGAAAGGTAACAGAGTCAAATTACTTCTTTTGTTTCATTGCTATTGATCAGTGGTGCGATAAGATTTTTTGCTCCATTTACTTCATCTGATTTTTTTAGATATGATTTGAAGGTAAATTAAATCCTGACACCAACGCTTGTTATTGTGTCGTTTAAGAATGATTGTCTTTACGTCAATCATTTGTACAATCCTTTGTCCATGCGTTTTATTTCTAAAAGTATTTGCACTCATGTCAATATATGTTTAAACAATTTTAAGAATAACCCTTTTCGAAATTTCCCAGCACTTTGAGAGTAAGCAAACAAAGAGTAAGTGGAATAATATTCTGAAAAATAACGGTTTTTTACTCATATACATATATTTGTATAATGACCTCATAAGTAACATTTCGTAGTTGCCAGCGTGAACCAAACAAAATGATTAGCGATATATCACAAATAGGCCAGTCACGCAATGTTTTGCAATCCTTGCCATATCAGTTTTGAAACCATGTCATCTTTTGTTCTCTATAATCTGCACAAGAATGAGAAACGAAACAACTGGAGCAATCTCATGAATAGTGACAATCAAAAAACGATCTTTGTTGGATTTATGGATAAATTTATTTGGTTGATTATAAGTTACGTCAACAACTTCTTTAAGAAGAACAGTGATGTATATTGCTATATAAGCACATAAGTTTATGAACATAGGTACCATCTTATTCTTTCGTTCCTTTCTTGTGAGTAATGTTTACTTGTTCACCTCAAGTCACTTTAAGTACTTCAGCGAACCCAGAATTACTTATGAAATTTACCGTTTCAACCGAAATTTTGTTCTAAGTTTGTTTATTTATAATGATTCATCCTTGACTTTTAAAGATTGCTATTAGCATTTATTCATACGCAGGAATAAAAACATGGTTTGCGACCGATTTGTCCTAAACTATCTAGTCACGAATACAAACGCTTTTATTTCTCTTAATGTTATATGTAACCTTGATATCGTTTATTTTTAGATGACTGTAAATAGTACCATAAAATTTCTTGATAATTTGGATGGATATAAATCATGTTAAGTCATATTTTTGTTTAGTAATTTACTTGCTTTTTTTGTTAGACAATTTAAGTCTAGTCGCTCGTTTAAAACCTGCAAACAATCGTCTCAATATTTTGTCAAGAAAATAATTGTTTTTTTACTATCAGTAAGCATGATATTGTGTAATAGGATCAATCCTATAATAATCAATCTTTAAGTAAACAAGAAGTAGATATTTTACAAATATTTCTGTTATATTTATGTAAATAGGTTCTTTTATTTTTTACGTTGATTAGCATATATTCGTAACACCAGCGTTGAAACTGAAACTTATTAGCTAAGGCACTGAGATGAGAATAGCTATTTTACATAAATAAGGTCCCTTTCCATCAAACTAGAAATAATCCTTATTTAATAAGAGAGAAAATATGGAAGCAGAAGATATTTTTCGCTGACTTTAAATACATTTTGATTTGAAGAAGAGAAGGATGATCTCTAAAAATAAAGATCGATACAAACAAATATTTACAAAAGCTAGAAATATGAGTATGAATATATTGAAAGTAAAACTGAACTGAACTGGTATAATAAAGAAAGCCAGACTAGAAATAATCTCGTTCCTAATAGAGCGGTGCAATACACACACATAGCTATGATATTCTACAAATAAAGCATTTAGTTATTATTGAAAATGTTGTAACATAAACATTTGATATTGCTACCATTTTCGTCATGAGACTTGATTTCACACGACTTTCTCGACCTTTTATATTTCGTTAACATGTTGTTTGTTTTTTTACATTGCTTCGATAATAGCAGCATTTTATATCAATAACTGGTAATTGTACGTTCGTGTAACGCTTTGACTTTATATATTTTTCTTACATGCTAACAAACTTACTAATTCCAACATAATTTAATTGTCACATGTAGTGGTCCTATATTCCTTTTTTTTTGTTTACTATGGATAAGCTCACAATTGACCATTATCTAAACTGATGGTAAGCAATGATGTGACCGACGACGGAGCAGGCTTCCCTAGAAGTAACCTATTCACAATTGGCTTAAAGATCCCTAGGTTGTAGCTATCAGGAAATACACACACCGGCAGGGATTTATTTGAAATTATTAAAAGTTTATAAGCAGAAATTAGAGTGCAACCTATGGTTACATAAGTAGTAGGTAATAAATTATTTACAAAATTAATGGCACATGACAATACACTAAAACCTAATAACATTATGCTACATCCGGCTCCAAATATAAACAAGTCTTTTGAATCAAAGACAAAGTTGCGTACATAGATGATGATGGAGACAAATTACCAGAGCGCCAACGTCCTAACAATTTATGAAGTCCATTGAACAGTCATTGGAGCGTGGTGAAACGCTTTCTATACGCTCAGACAAACGCGGTGACGTGACGTTGTGTAGCCAATCAACAAAAAGGGAGTTAGCACTTTTCTATAACATATACTTGAATTCAGAAATCGAGACAATTGCTTTAAAAACCGACAAATTCTATGTCATACATGACGAAGTTCAAACATTGCAAACCAATGCTATTAGTGTTAATTGGATAAGTATTAAAAATACAAACAATCACTTGATAAACCAATTTAATTGCACTAATAAAGTTAATTACTGAATGGTAGTCATCAAATTATGAATTGAAATATAGATTTTAGAACGTACTATAAATATATATTTAGTGATAGCATGACGAGTGACAGGGCAGAATGGAAGAAAAAAACGTGTTGCGCCGACCCCAAATAACACGGGACAAGGGCAGGAAGATGATGACTATCAAAAAAATTTATAAATTGAAATTGACATCGATCAATCAATCAAAGCATTTATTTAAAAAAAAAACATTTACAAGCACTTTTAAATGGTCAAGAAGTCGGTCAGTCAGAAAAGTAATGCTCATTGCACATTTTAGAGCGTAGATCTATACGTAGAAGTAAGTGTAAGAAACACCATGGACACTCCTCTTTATACAAAATTCGAAATTTAAAACTGATATTCTATTTTTATTAGGTACAGACTAAGGAAATCGGATCAGTCTAGAAATTTAATTAGCAAGAATAACTTTCAAAATTACAGTGCTAAGTGTTGACTGTAAATTTTATGGTGCCGTGACTTGGCGCTATTATAGCTAACACTATTTCGAGTTTTAAATAAAATTCACGAGATAGATTAACGAGATAGCTTTTGAACACCGTGTTAAATTGTGATCTTTATAGTGTTTTACCGTTGTAACTAAAAAGCGGTTATATTGTAGCATAGGGCTTATTAGGAAGCTTACTCCAGGTTAGTTAAGAAATTCTCAAGATCTAAGTCGATGTGGTTTCCGTTACTTATTAAATGAAGATCAACATCATCAATATCTTGTTCTTATCTCAATTTATTATAAACTTATCTATTACATGTCATTCCAGAAGTCAAACATTTTATAGCTTATGTTAAATCATCGTCTTCCTGCACTTTTCCATGTTACTTGGGGTCGGCGCAACCCGTGTTTTTCTTCCATTCTGTCTTGTCAACCGTCACGCTATCACCAACTCCCTGTTCTCACATATCACTCCTCACACAATCTTTTCATCTTTTCTTTGGCCTCTCACTCCGTCTCTATCCAGCCATATGTATACTTATAACTGTTTAGTAAAAAACGTTTCATCCCTTCTCGTTACATAACCCTACTAAGACAAACGATTCCCTTTCAACTTTTCAGTGACAGTGGTGCCCACTTAATACTAAACTTCCTCCCATATATAATTTTATTACTTTATCCATTCTTGTCACTCTACTCATTCATCTTAACATTCTCATCTCCGCTACATACAATCATTTTTCAAACATCTTTTCCACAACCAACAGTCTAATCCTTAAATTATTATAGGTCATATAACAGGACTTTAAGAGTTAAAGTGTACATTGAAGCTGAATATACCTACTTGAAATCAATAAATATGATTTCACGGATAAAGTCACAACTAAAACCATCAAAGCTCGCATAATTCTGAAAACAAGATTGGACGTGTCGTCGCTTAAAAAGTTACAAAAATGTCCGACGTACAACTCAATCTGCCGTTTTTATCACACCCATTCAATTTCACTGTACTAAAAGCCAACACCACTGTATACACGTATACACACAATGGTGGACAATGGCCCGGAACCGCGGTTGGCTGCACACTACCACAAGGCCTTAGGAAGTCCGTCCGGCATCATGTCTGATCATAACTAAACGAGTGTTCGTTAAGATACGGTTTTTAATTGTCGGCTGTCTTGAGTAAACATTGGTGGAGGCAGGATAATTGCTCGTAGAATTAAATTTATAAATGTAAGGATACGCCCTTATACTATGCCCCTTTTGACCCGACTGTGCCAGAAGGGTTATGATTTTCGAGTAGGTATATGTATGTATGCATATTTCTCTGGCACGTCTAAACGGCTTGTTGCATTTTAGCTTGAGAGGTTTCGTTAAATTTGTCATAATTGTGAGAATAACACTCGAAAAATTATAAAAAATAAAATGACCTATTTTTAATGCCAAATTATATGGTATGAAAAATAAAGAACTCAAAGAGACGATAACCAAATTATTACTCATACTTTGAGTAACAATTGAATAAAAAAAAAAAAAACAAAATAAAAAAATCTTAATAAAAAGTTTACAGTGTCAAATAACCCAATCGCAAAAACAACTAAAAAGCTCGAAACAAGCCACTTTAAGCAGTCTGATAATAATATCGACCGTAGCAATTAACATAGTCGTATGTGAAAAATCGCTACTTTACAGTACGGCCGTTTGAAGTTTCAAATATGTATAAAGTGAACAATAATCAATGTACCTTAACCAAATTGCATATGACGTTTAAATATGAATTACTTGACGTAGTGGTATATGCAAGTTTATCAAAAAGCTATCGGAAATATGAGAAACTGCACATGCAACATTGTTAACCGCTAAATCATGCAACTATTTTGTCGGAAATGGTAGATCCGACATTATTAACCGAACTAGAATTTTTGAATTTGGTCGGATGTGGCACAACTTGCAGTATTCCCTGGACTTTGAAATCTCTTTTGTGTCGGATGTACCACTTAATACGATATTGCCCGTAAGATAAGAATATTTAGATGTAGATAGATACCACTTACATTATTTTGGGATTTGGGTAATACAATGTTGAGTTACATACCGCGCGTGCTTTTAATTACATGCCAGACCGGAGGACACGGTGGAGCATACAGTGGAGGTCTGCCCTGCTTGAGTGGAGCACCATTGTGTTCTCACGGAGGCGATAGGTGGTGGCGACCTGAGTGTCCGGCCCAGCTTCAGAGTATGTTACGGAGTGAGGGGGAATGGGAAGCAGACACCTTCTGCGAAGCAGTAACGCTAGCGAATGAGAAGGCGGAATACGCGAGGGAGAGGACATCCTCTACCTCACGACACAATGGGTAGCTCGCCGTCCGATCAAGGACCATGCTCGAGTCGACGACGCGTCGTATACCACGCGTGCTTCAAGGAACTGTCAGCAAACTAATGGGGCCCCCACTATAGGGCCAAATGCCTGCCAGGGTCGCGGGACTGTTAAACAGGGTACCACGGCCCTAGAACGCAAGTAAGAGTCTGACAGTACCTTCCGTTCCACTCAGGGCGGGAGGACTCATTTGATGATTTTACAATCCAAAAAGAAAGGTACATGCCAGACATTTTTATACGTTCCCACAAAATAAGAAGTCACTATGTAATGTAATCAAATTAAAATCCTTTATTAGAAGATTATATAATAATCCAGAGTTTTATAACGAAAATACTAAATAACTTCGCTTATGAATGAACAAAACAGGAATTGAGTTTCCTGCAACTAAACAACAAAACAATTAAACTAACAGTCTTAGTAAGTTACATTTCAGATCATCCTCATTTTAAATAAACTTATTTTTATTGTTATCTATTTACTTTAACTACAAACTATTATATCCAAGACAACATTCATAGATTTGGCTACAGTAGATAGATTACACAGCACGTACCTACGATTATATTTCTAGTTGGGACCAGAAAAATATCATAGGTACACAGTCAAGACAATAGGGAATAAATCTATCATTTATAAAAATAAGTGGGTACCTAGCTTAATCTAAATTCACAACCTTTTACGGCACATGGTAAGTATTACCTTAATATACGTACTACCGTTAATAAAACACTGTTCTAGAACCAGATTGAACATAATCGGTTTAAAACTAATCATGGGGATGGAGTACTACATTCCATTCTCCGACGTAACAATGTCTGACCAAGCTCGCCCTTGGTTTGGTGCGGAGTGTGATCACTCTAATGCGCTTAAATACGTATCAAACCAGGGATGGGCTTGTATGCACAAGGTGAATGATGTGAGTCAGAAGAAGAGAGCCTTTAACAAAGTTGCCAAGATTTGCAAGAAAGTGATGCAGAGGTCTGGGTTTACAACATTTGCCGCATTGGGAACAAACTCGCTTCATACCCGACTGATAGTAAAGCGTTTTGGTCCCTGGCTAAGTCGGTTGAATCGAACTTCTGCCGTCCCTCACTACCACCACTGCTGAAACCCGATGGGTCGCTGGCCCACACCGCTGAGGAGAAAGCAAATTTGTTTGTCTCTCTCTTCGCGGTATTATCACGTCTAGATCCTGGTGAAGCGCGGCTCCGTTTAACCTGATGGTTGCGAGACGAGTAAGTCGGATAATCGCATCCATCAGAAGGACGTCCGTAGGGTGCTGTGTAACATTGACGTGAACAAGGCTAGCGGTCCGGACGGGATACTTGCAATTGTTTAAAAATCGTGTGCGCCTGAACTGTCTTCGATCCTGACACGCCTATTTAGGTTTTCATTTGAGGCTGAAAAAGTGCCGATTGCATGGAAGCAAGCTAACGTACAGCCCGTGCTCAAGAAGGGTAGTTGGGCTGACCCAGCTAACTACAGACCAATCTCAGTAACATCCATTCTCTGTAAGAGTATGGAACGTGTACTCAACACTAAGGTCTTGGCATACCTAGAAGCTAATGACATTCTAAGTGACCATCAATACGGATTTCGCCGAAATCGGTCAACTGGCGATCTTTTAGCGTATACTATCCACATCTGGAGTGAGGCCATCGAGAAGCACGGGGAAACGCTTACTGTCTCCCTAGACATATCGAAGGCTTTCGATAAGGTCCGGCACGAAAGTCTTACTAGTATAAGCTTTTATCTTTCGATTTACCTGCTAGATTGTGTGCTTGGATCGCAGACTTCCTGAGTGACCGGTACATCCGAGTGGTCATCGATGGCTTCTCGTCCGATCAAATGGTCATTAATGCCGGGGTCCCCTCAGGGGTCAGTGCTCTCGGCAACACTGTTCTTGCTGCACATAAACGATCTGCTTAAGCCCGGTACCTTTGGGTATACAGACGACAGCACTGTTGCTGAGAGTTACATATCTAGCGTGCGAGCTAGTGGGTCACAGATCCTTTCTCTCCGAGAGGCTATGGTTGAGCGCTTGAACTTGTCCTTGGAGGCAGTTTCTGATTGGGGCGATGACAATTTGGTCAGGTTCAATGCTGCTAAAACCTAGGCGTTTCTATTTCCCGCTAAAAGAAGCCAATTCAGACCTGCTTCAACTTTCCGGGGTGCAACCGTGCTGATAACCGACTATCTTGACCTTTTTGGTGTTACGTTGACGTCAAATCTGAACTTTGGGCCGTAAATTGAAGCAAAGGCTCAACTGGCTGCAAAAAAGCTGGGAATCTTCGCAAACAGTTTTTCACGCCAGAACAGCTGCTCAAACAAACATCAAAAAGTCTTCAATCAAGTCTTTCAGTTACACAAGCTCCTCTTCATAGCCAAAAGGAAGAGGCAACGGTTCTCCTAAAATTAATTACTATGTTAGCAAATAAAGTAAGCAAACCAAACCATGTAAGTGCAGTTAGAAAAATTATTATACAATAGAAAAGCTAAGAGAAAATAAAACTAATTGATTCCTCATAAACAAAAAAATAAGCAACTATAAACAAAATAACAACGTCTGTAGTACCATATTCAACAGTAACTTGTTATCATAGCGAACAAAAATGTCGAATGTCCAACATTCGACACCAAAAAATGAGAAATAAACAGTTAACAAAGTCAGTAATTCCTATATAGTAGAAGTGGTACATCATACAATACTATTTATAAAATGAACATGCAACAAAGTCTGTTGTACCATATCCGCCAAAATAAAACTATCTTCGATCGAGCAATAATGTAGTATGTGACACATCCGACACAGTAAACGAAATAAAAAACCACAAACATTGTAGTATCTGGTATAAACGACATTATTGTCCGTTCAGAGTAGTTTTCAATATTTCTTAAAAAAAATATGAATTCACTTAGTCGCTGATAATAAACAAAAATTATAGGTATGATGAAATATTATAAGCAACAGTTTTTACTTACTTTTTCTCTTTTTTCTTAGATTATTTTCTACATAATTAGTGTCCGTTAATTGAAAATTTGTCAATAGGTCTAATATCCGTCTTGACCTCGACATAAAGGGAACAATAAATTTATAATAAAGTTGGCGAATTTATTAACATTTTATAAATAAAACCGACGACGAGTGCGCTCTTCCCGCTAATATTGTCAGAAGTGGCAGATCCGCGTTGCCCGCTCGCGTCTGTTCTCCTCCCGCGCCCCGCAAATAACGTCTCAATGTATTATGCGACAATATTAATCGTGCGCACTGAACACATACTACTTTTTCCACTTAGAAAAACAAAGATGGTTGATTTTAGGAACTCAAAAATTTGCGGGGGTATTTATATACTTATTTTAAGACCTTTAGTGCAATAAAATGAAAATTGCAAAAATGTAGATCCGACAATGTTAATTGCTACGGTCGATATAGTCAATGACTAAACTAAAATAAATTCCACTGACTGCATCAGAATGCTTAAAGTGACTTGTTTCGAACTTTTTAGACGTTTTTGACACTATCAACTTTTTATTTATTATATAATGAAACGTGAAAATAATTTAAAGCCATGAGTCACACCGTCATATTATTATAATGAGATAAAACTGTACGTCTATTGGTTTGAATACGTAGTGTTTTTGAAGATACAACAGTTATATGACTTTTTTATTTTATGAAGCTCTTGTGAAAGTAGAAAACTATCCCAAGAGAACATACTCCAAGAATAAAAAATATCCTATGTGCTATTCTAAGACGTGTGACAAATTTCATCTACACACACTCATACAAATTTTCGCATTTATAGTATTTTAATGTACAAAAAAAAAATACCCTAAATAAACCAAATATGCACTACAAAACACTGTACCTCAAAATAGTGCCATGAAATGCTAATCATCATCTTCCTGCCCTTGTCCCGTGTTATTTGGGGTCGGCGCAACATGTTTTTTTCTTCCATTCTGCCCTGTCACTCGTCATACTATCACTAACTTCCTTTTCTTTCATATCACTCTTCACACAATCCATCCATCTTTTCTTTGGTCTCCCTCTCCCTCTCCATCCATCCACATGTAAACTCATAACTCTTTTAGTAACATGAAATGCTAATACAACACTAAATTGCCATTCCTCGGCCGAATGTCACTTTAGCCCATATTTTTTTGTACAGTCGAAACCTTGACTCTTGATATTGATTCTGATTTTATTGATCGAGGTTTTTTGAGTTCTACTTATTAATATGCCCTTATTTGTTGCGTGACTATTCTGACCTACCAGAATAATACACGGGTCTTTCGTGCAGACGTCATTAAATGACGTGTTTCAGTCCCGTTATGCATGTTACGTGACGTCACTATTCCGTCATGATATATCCTCTAATACAGAGCATTTTTGGAATAAGATTATTTTTAGGCCATGGAGCTGAGTCATAAATACGCAAGTATATTTTATGTGCTTCCATGGCTTGCAATTTATTGATAATAACCCGCACATAACTACTTTTTATTCGAACAAATGCAAAGTTTCTGCAAAATAGACCATAGAAGAACAAACTTAAGTGGCAGTGGACAGGGCACATTGCTCGCAGAACAGATGGTCGATAGGAACGAAAGGTTCTGGAGTGACAACCGCGTACCGGAAGACGCAGCGATGGAAGGCCTCCCACAAGGTAGACCGATGATCTGGTGAGGATCGCGGGAATCCGATAGATACGAGTCGCACAGGTGACACTTGAGGAGGCCTATGTCCAACAGTGAACGTATTTCGGCTGGACTGATGACGATGAGATCATAGAAGCGAAACCGTGGAAAAACCACTAGTTAATATTAGAAGAAACAACCAATTATCATGTATCCATGTTAGCCTTCCAATAAATCTAACAAATAATACTAAACATGCTCAAGACCTTTAACATCGGGCCTTTACTCCCAAACAGTATCTAGAATCAATTGATGTGAATGCGATAAGATGCCTGAAGGCCAATCCGTGTCGCAAATCACGTAACTTCACTTAGCACCTTTTGGTCCTTTGAATAACACATGTGAATATTAGTGGGTGTATGTATAAGTCAAAATACTAGCTTCTTCTATTGGTTTTACTTGCGTAAAGTTCGAAACTTATCCTACAAGAACATATTCCCGGGAGAAAAGTATCCTATGTTACATTGCAAGATATGGTCTACCCATGTGCCATCATCATCATCGTAATATCATCCGAATGACGACCACTGTTGGACATAGGCCTACCCCAAGTGTCGCCACAATGCACAGAAGTTCGTCTTGCATCTTCGCATACATCAGATTCCCGCGATTCTCACCAGATCGTCCACCTTGTGGAGACTTTCCAACGCGGTCGCTACTCCAGCACCATTCGGCCCATCGACCATTTTGTTCGTTCTGCGAGCAATGTGCCCTGCCCACTGCTACTAAAGATTGTTGATTCTTTGGGCTATATCGGCTACTTGTGTGCTGTTTTATCCAAATCCTTTCAGCTATTTGAGCCTGAAGTAGTAACAACTATACAAACACTTTATTAGTGTGATTATTCGCGAAATTATAACAAAAATTAATCTGCTTAACCTTGTCATAACTGTGATGGGGTCGGTTTTTAGTCATATAAGATGTCGCTAAGTAAGTAAACCAGTACTTTACACGGAGTGACTGACTATCTGAGTGCCAAGTGCGAGTTTGATTTACGTTGCTAATGCGATCGATCCCGCGTTTGGATCTCTGATTGGTTATAAGCCTGGAGCGGGCCAAACGAAGCGCCAAACATTATAAACGAAACGTTTACCGCTTTTGGCTCCCTGATTGGTTAGAAGCCTGGAGCGGGCCAAACGAAGCGCCGAACATTATAAACGAAACGTTTACCGCGTTTGGCTCCCTGATTGGTTAGAAGCCTGGAGCGGGCCAAACGAAGCGCCGAACATTACACACGAAACGTTTACCGCTTTTGGCTCCCTGATTGGTTAAAAGCCTGGAGCGGGCCAAACGAAGCGCCGAACATTATAAACGAAACGTTTACCGCGTTTGGCTCCCTGATTGGTTAGAAGCCTGGAGCGGGCCAAACGAAGCGCCGAACATTACACACGAAACGTTTACCGCTTTTGACTCCCTGATTGGTTAGAAGCCTGGAACGGGCCAAACGAAGCGCCAAACATTATAAACGAAACGTTTACCGCTTTTGGCTCCCTGATTGGTTAAAAGCCTGGAGCGGGCGTTAATATAAAACAAACTTGCACTAGACACTCTTACTTCCACAACCCAGCATCTTGATAACACACACGATATGATCCCCCATTGGCAAGACACGAATATTTTTATTACACCAACACTTTTGATTGGAAAAATTATTCTTTTGTGCTATATGCTAATCAAGTGGGTAGGTAATCAAAGTTGTTAATTTGACTGGT
The DNA here is from genome assembly GCA_905147345.3 of Mythimna impura. Lineage (NCBI taxonomy): Eukaryota > Metazoa > Arthropoda > Insecta > Lepidoptera > Noctuidae > Mythimna > Mythimna impura. Next base: position 9,418,213 of record LR990357.1, on the reverse strand, counting down.
GTTAATAACCAACTATAATAAAAAGATAGTCAGTCGTTATTTTTCTTTTCACTTCACCGCGTTAGATGTCAACAAAATTTTCCACATCTACTTTCTATAAAAATATTATGTTCACTGAAAAGTAAATAACTACATATCTTACACATAATAAAAAGATTTTAAGAGCAGTGGTGGCCGAGTGGTAACGGCCCCGACTTACGAATTGTAGGTCGCGGGTTCAAACCCAACCAGGCGCATTACTTTGTGTAATTTATTTCATCACCACTGCTCTCAAAACGGTGAAGGAAAACATCGTGAGGAAACCGGCATGTCCTAGAACCAAAAATTCGAAGACATGTGACATCCACCAACCCGCACTGGGCCCGCGTGGTGGATTACGGCCCATTCCCTCTCCTAGAGAGAGGAGGCCTGAGTCCCAGCAGTGGGAACATTAAAAGGCTGAATATGCTAATAATATATATATGAATAATAAAAAGATAAAGTATCATAATCTATATTATAAAAGGAGAAACTGACTGACTGACATATCAACGCACAGTCAAAACTACTGGGACTAGGAGCGTGAAATTTTGTACAAGGCTTCCTTTTATGACGTAGGCGAGCACTAAGAAAGGATTTTTCGAAATTCAGCCCTTAAGGGTATGAAACAGAGGTCTAAAGTTTGTATGAAGAAACCTTTCACGCGGGCGAAGCCGCTGACAGAAGCTAGTCAGTCATAAAATATTTCCACTGCTGGGCCTCAGGCTTTCTCTCTAGGGGTAACCCCCCTGACCATGACGTTCAAAGTAAGATTTTTTCATTCTTATTTCAGTGTGGGTAAGAGACAGAGCTATACAGGTTGTCTAGCGCCATCTCTTACCCACACTGGAAATAAGAATGAAACAATCTTACTTTAAATGTCATGGTACAGGTCTAGGAGAAGGAATGGGGCGTAATCCACCACGCGGGCCCAGTGCGGATTGGTGGATGAGTGGATGTAACATATCTTCGAATTTTTGGTTCTAGGACATACCAACCGGTCTCCTCACGATGTTTTCCTTCACCGTTTTAAGAGCAGTGGTGATGAAATAACATAAAGTAATGCTCCTGGTTGTGTTTAAACCCGCGACCTAGAAATCGTAAGTCGTGGCATGTAACGCCATTGGGCCACCACTGCGACTTTGACTGGCCTGTTGGCCTAGTGGTTAGTGGCCCTGACTGCTATGCCGGAGGTCGTGGGTTCGATTCCCACCCAGGACAAATGTTTGTGTGATGAGCACGATCATTTGTTCTGTGTCTTTGTGTAATTTATCTATAATATGTATGTATTTAGAAATATATACAAGTATGTTTATCAGTTGTCTAGTATTTATAAGCTAGCTAGCAAGCTCTGCTTACCTTGGGACTAGACGGCGTTGTGTGATAGTTGTGAAATATTATAATTACCTACACAATTTTAGGTTATAAAGTTAAAATTTAATAACAATATGCTTTATTCTCAAGCAATTCTTTCATACTATTTCATATAAACCTTATAGTTTCCTTTTCTTCATACAACATACTCACGTTCGCGTTCCCATATAAGCAACTGACAGGACCGTCTATTAAAATACATAGTCTAATTAGTATAACTCAACTTGATATATAAATCTGAGAACTTGTTTCGCATCGCGTGCAACTATAACTCATTAAGCTTTCAAACTATCAGCCTCGGTTATTCTATTAAACCAGTAGATGAGACCTGCCATTACTTGGGGCGCGAAACTCGGGCCAATTTCGAGATCCACCATTAAGTTAATGATGAAGAAATTATTCAGGCCCTACTTTAAAACGAACTCACGTGATCACGTCTCGTGTTTTCATCATCTTTATAGCGCCCGACCGAATTACTTACGGCACCAAGAAAGGACGTGCATCTTCTAAAATAGAGAATTTGATTTTTATTGCGTTTATGACAGAGTTCTAATTGCTTTGGCAGCGAATTTTGAGTTTGGAAGACAACTCATGATTTTAATAACACCGATTATGGTGATCGATTGCATTCTATTGCAAAACACTTTTGTTTCTTTATTCAATTGTTTGAATATGGGTGGCCGAGTGTTCTTATTTTGAAATTACATGGCGGTTTCTTTTTAAGAGGGCCCTTCCCCACTCGTCTATCGTCAACCTGAGTATAGTTTAAAAGCTTGCCGGTTCATCCAACGCAATCCAACGCAATGTTTGATAAAAAAGCAACGCGAAAACAGAGAGATAATACCTGAAAGCTCTGCTGGCACTCAATTAAACTCGACAATCCGTGTTTTTTTTAAACTGTAAAAGTTTTTGGAAAAAAAATTACATCAGAATCTTGATTAAATTCGCAAGGTTCTATTTTTATATTTTTTTGACTTTTTACATTTTTGAGTACATTATGAAGGGTCAAAATTCAGCAGATTTTCAGATGTCTTTACTGGATTAGTTTTACACAAATTTATAAATTGATTTCAAAGAAGCCTAGATAATATCCATAAGATATATCTGTGTTTCCAAAATATCTAATGAAAAATGTGTAATAAACTGATAACGTCATAATCGCACAAGAGCGGTTGTATGAAAAACAGTGACAATGTATGTCGGATTGGTTGCTCTTAACTAGCCGACACAACAGACGTGCTGGCCACTGCGTTTATGGAAAAATTCTAAAAAAAAAAGCAGATCCTAAACTTTAATTTACGGGCAACTTTTCCAAATCGTTCTTTCCTATGCAAAACCTTATTCTGACTGTCGCGAATATTTTTAAAAGTCTCAGCAGTTCTCAAGTGCTGCGCTTAACAATGAATGGCATTAAATTTTTGTTTATAAACTACCTTCTGTTAGCGGTTTTGCCCGCATGAAAGTACATAGTTATCCCAAGGGAACATAATCACGGCGTGTGCCAAATGTCATCCAAACCCGTTCAGGCGTTTGAGTCTGAAGAATTAACAAACACACACACATATACAAACTTTCGCCTTAAAAATATTAATGTGATGATTATAAAAACCTTTTGTTGATTAAGCAATCAATCATTCAATTTTGATACCGGCACCGCTAGCACTAAAAGATGGATTTTTTACTTCATTTAAAATATGGTCTGATTAATTTGCATCAAATTTTAATTAACGATAATAAATCTTATTACGAAGGAGGCAGACCGCCTCGCCTGTTCATTAGTCAAATTATTGCTTTCATGGTTTTCTTTATAAATTTTATTACATCTCTTTTAATTTATATGTAAAATAGTGAGATCAAGAAATGGTTAATAGCAGCGTAACTTAGTTAAAAAGTAAAAAATAAAGGACGTTTCCGAACACCTTTTATTTCGCAATTTTACAAAATATAATTTTAATATGGCATCGTCGAGTGAAACCTCACAGCATTGACCTCAGCATGTAACCAAACGGCTCTGAAAAAAACCGTGCCATTGCCACTGGAAAAACAAAAAATGACCTGAGAGGTTTTTAAATGAATTGTCAAACCTGTTATACAGCCTCCGTGACATTTTTTTTTTTTTCGAAAGACTATAATCACCATAAAAGGAATAAGCTAAAAATCCGTCTTAACATTTTCTTATTATAGCGTTGGAAAAAAATCTTCATTGTTTAGCACACTACTAATTCCTTTGTCTTTATGCTTTTTTTACGTTGGAAATCATCAAATGACTTTTCCCGATCTGGGTGGAGCGAGAGACTGTGAGACTTTTACTGACTAAAACCCCTAGCGGAAACCAAACTGGCTCTTCACCAGATCCGGCCCTACCCGCACCAGCTGCCCGAGACGAGGCGGTCTGCAATTACTCTTTCAAAGAGCTTACCCACCTCATCACGCAGTATGATAGGCGGGTTTCCGGACGGAGAGTCTTTAACTTACATGTATACTTCTATATTAGTTTTCATCCCAGTTGCGACCCCCTCTTTAGACATATCATTTTTGTAGCATTTTCTGCGAAGTAAAAGACTGTAAAAACCACCACACCACCACACTCCACCACATTCAAATCAAGTCTTTTTTTTCTCTAAAAAGACAAAAACTTATAAAAATTTAAAAAGAAAACATTTTTGAATTTCGAATGAAAGTTTTGTGCTGAATAAGACAGAATTTTGTGGATAAGAATCTAGCTAGACTAGAAAAATAGATTTGTGTCGCCTGCGTAGGTTGCACAAAAAAAAAAACCGGCGCGTAATCATGCAGAATTGAACGTCATCTTTCTAACGAATATAACAGTATAACTTGAGAAGTAACATTATACAACCACGTCGCTCCACATCACTTTGAATCATAACAATTGCATATTTACAATGATGATATATACTTCATAATTAACCATGGTATAATGGTATACGCGTTTTCGATGATATAATTTACAAAGTCGTGAGGCATGCCTCCAATTATAATATACGCGATGCATGGTAGCCGTGGGAAAGCGTTGCATAATGTTATAGAAAAGAATGCTGCTAACCTGCAACCTGCTTCCTCAATACTTGTCATACAACGGATGTTTTGATTGACTTACGATGTTTTAATTATTATCTACAGATTAATTTTGATGGTGTTTTGTTTTTTTTTTTTTGCCGCGAGATTCCGGTCCAAGATATACAGATCCGGTCGATGTGTTGACACTTGGAGGAGGCCTATCTCCAGCAGTAGATTTCTTTTGGCTGGAATGATAATGATATCAAAGTACCGCATGTAATGCGGAGGAATGATGAAAATATCGACAAAAAAGGTTTGAGTATGTAGAGAGCATAAAAGGAAGGGAAACCAAAGAAATAACTGATGGATTGTGTGAATGATAATATGTCTAGAAAGGAGGTGGCTACTGGCTACTGAGATGAATGGGAGAAGAAAAGACAACATATTACACCTGCCCCAAATAAGTTGGAAAAGCACCAGAAAATGATGATGATTTTTAAAGATAAGTTGGTATTTACAATCATTCAAGAACGATCCTGGATCTTAGTAAGACTTAAAAGAAACAGAGCCACTTATACAACATGAATTGCTCTCAAACAACAAAGGATATCATCGTGACGAAATAATAATAAACTTTATTCAAAAATATGAGACAACCATATAGAATAACTTCATAATATAGGTACATAAAGATAGACAAAAATCATTCAAAGTTATTTTTACAATAAAATTTAGAGAAATGTCCAAGAATTAACAATCAATCAATGTTGTGCGTACAGCTAAGAAGTAGAATTCCCTGCCTAAGTCCATATTTTCAGATAACCTAGGAGTGTTTAGTCAAGAGTGAACAATATAGATAAGCATGCTCCATCCGCGACCTCATCTTTTGGTGAAATATTGGTCAAGCCTGAGCACAACAACATTGATTAAAAAAAAAAACGAAGATATGTGACACCCATCAAATTAGAGTTGGGTCGTGTGATAGATAACCCACTACTTCTCAAAGACACACCTGTGACCATAACCATGTGTGGTGGGAACTTACGGCTGATTGTGCACATTATTAAGCATAATGTATATACAATACAATACAACCTTTGGTTCACAAATTTATTGCACCTTCAGTCAAATACATAGGGGTGTTTTTGACAAACCTTTTGTCGCTGGATCAACAGGTGCCCATTATCTTTTACGATCAAATGAAAAAAGATAATCTATAAAGGTGCCAACTAGTTGAAAAGAACTCGGCGAAAAATACGTTTTTAACGTCAAAAACATGATTGGGCTTAGTCACGAACTATTCTCGTTCTAAACTCAAAAACATAGCTTCGTTAATGACCCTTTAAAAGGCAGTTTGAATAAATTAAGAGCCGCTTATGAATTTGATTGGTGCTTAATTCGAAATTAAAGTCTCTGAAATTGATTAATGATAGTTATATTGGATTTTATTCGACAGGAAGGCTTAGCAGAGTTACTTCATTTAAAAGCCCTTATGTAAGTGAACGTAAAAAAATTTAGGAAACTGAATAAAAGAAATCTGCATTTGTCTTTTAGCTTATATACAGATGAAATACCTAAAACCGTCAACATCAGTTCATTTCCCACCAAAACTTTCTCAACAGCATAAATCTAAAAGGCAGCAGCTACATAATTAATGAATTTATTACCTTAAATTAAATACACATTCAATATTATGTAAATAGCCAAAAATTTCTCCCATACATGAGGGTCATCCGTTGACCGAGACCTACGAGTTACATAAGAGTCCATGTTGTCAGATGTTAGAATTGTTATGTTGGCGAAAGTGCCAACTACCAGGTGTCTTACTGTTCGTCGTCCATTCGAAATTTCTCCGTAAACCGGTTCTGTCGGTGTTAACTATTACAATAGAGAATATTGATTTGGTTAGTTATAATTGTTAACGCCTAGGGCTTGGCTCGTGCGAGAGTTGGATGAATGGTTACTTGGAGGTACAGATTTTATCATTTTATTTGGTTCATGAAGAGAATAATAGAATGGTCGGACAATTAAAATGCTATTGTGCCCAAAGGCGACAGGTTTAAATTACTCGTGTAGATGTTTGTTTGAGATTTATGATTGTGTCTTAGATAAAACAGGAAAACTTCGAAACTCTAACTTTTGCATTAAAATTTTGAAATCATGTCTGTTAAAAACACAAAAAAGTAGAGCGGAAATGTTTGAATCCAATTCGAATAGGTATTTATATTGCTGCCATAAGTTACACCTGTTCCATCTCAAAATAAATCCTTACCAAATTGACGATGAAAGAGTTTCTTACGCATTACTATTTACGTACTGTGCTCATGACTGAATGAAAAACAATCTCCAATAGTCACTGCAATACAAATCATTGATAAACAATAACAACGGTACTAATATGGATACAGAGAGATCGTTGAACTTTTTGCTTAGCCACTCATTATGTAGTGCAAACACTGCAATTATGTCAGCTGACAATGAGTAGTACTGCCATGACAGCAATATATATAAGAATTGCTAAACTGACATATCATGTTTTTTCATGAAATGCTAAAACACATCTCATGATTTAAGTAAATGGTTTTTTTTTAATGTAAATGATGATAACTTTACAAATAAAAACAAGAAAATCGACCAAAAAAAGTGGCGTTTTGATGGTAATAAATGAGAACTTTAATGTTAATGGATAAAGAGAGACTAGTGGAGAAGTGAGAGATACATAAGCAAAGGAAATGGGTGATAAAGTAATGGATGACATTCTCCCAATAGAAAAAGGAGAGAAAGCATGATAACTATATCGACCCCAACTACCATGGGCTAGAGAAACATAGAATACATAAAGGAAGAATTAATAACACAACACCGTGGTAGACGAAATAAATTAAAATAAAAAATGATGAATATTTAACTGAGAAACAGCAACATATATCACAAAAATATTTTCTTTTACGTCTTCGAAAGTTTGCAAATGAAGTTAGAAATACCTCCATTGTATCTTTAAAAGTCTGCAAACGATGCTAATAAAATCAATTGATGCTACAAGTATAAGATGAATAGCTACGACGAATATATTTAAAAATTCATATACGACTAATATCTGTGAAGTATATACATTTAATGTTTCATTCGCGGAAATTTTTCACACCGTTGACTATGAAGCACATAATATGACCTTTCGAGAAATTAATTTTCTGTTTAAAGCACTATTAGACATAAGTATCGTTAATGTGACGACGTCCATTTGTGTCGTGGTTTTTTATGAATATTAAGGCTCTTGACATTTTGATGAAATCCACGACAAAATGATTGTCTGTTTTTGTTAGTTTTGCAACGTTATTAAATGCTGAATTAATCCGTACGGGTAATTTTAGTGTCTGCAAGACCGGTTTTGTCTTAGGAAAAGCAATGCATCCTAAGGTCATAAATGTGTTAATTTTTTAATAAAGTATTTTGATTATTGAGATGTCGAGAGTTTTTAAGCTTACAATAGATAATCTGCTAATTATAATATTAATGAAATCGTTATTAACCAACATATAAACCAAATAACTTGAACACACCTTAAATCTTAGCGAAGCTCCACCAACCGCGTACCACAATCTGAAACCAAAACAGAACTTTTAGAAAACATATTAAATAACATCAATCTTAATCATAAAACTACAAGTAACGAATTATTATTAAACGCCAATTAATAGCATCAACAACGACGTCTACATTACGGAAGTCCAAAACGAGATTAAGTAATAATAACATTATCTATACAACATATTACTTAAACGAAAGTGAAAATAACGAAAGTAAGAGGTGGAGGTCCAATGGCTCGATCGCCGCTATATTCACGAAACAAATGATGCGCGCGTATTTCGAACCTGTTCTTGTGTGGGTGTATTACACACGACTGCAATAAAACGTAGACACACGCAGTGTTTTTACCCATGGCGTCTTGATAGTCGAAGTTTTTGCTCGGTCATTTCATCTGTCAAGATTATTTTGTTCGTAATGGAAGACTTGATGCCATCACTGTAGTCTTTTTTGTGCAAAGACTTGTACTACTAAAAGTAAAAGATTTATCTAAGTGGCTGACATGCAACGATATTAGTAATGTATTCGTTTACCTCTAGACAGGACCTCCTTTAAATAAAACTTTCGTTTGCCTGGAAGTGACTCACTCTGTATTTGGATTAAAACAGAACAGTTTAGAGTTAGGCCATGACATTCAAATAAATCTGAAGTCCAGTTAGATCAAGAATTGTCTACTCCTTATATACAATAGCCTTCATTTTGAACCAAGTCACGTTTCCATTTTGGTTTAGGTCCTCATTGCGTCGAAATACCGCTAAGTCGGTAATAAATTAAACTGGCCAAGCATCAGCTGGATGTGTTCTACGTATATCAACACTCAAATCTGGCTAAATAAGGTTGACCTGTCTTAAAGTTACAATGATAAGATCTTCAGGGTTAACTGATGGTGGTTTCACATTACAAGTCTAGTTGCCTTTTGAGGAAAATTCTGTAATACCAGTTTTACTATGGTTTTCGTGTTTGGAATATTTTACTAGTCAAAATTCATTACAAATTGCGTTTTTTTTTTTTTTGGAACAAGAGACGTTGATCTCTAAAACATACAAATTCTTGGAAGAAATAAATGAAGTCCAAACGTATCTGTATAGTAAATTTATGATTTATTTCTATCTAGAGCTCAATTGAAAGCCGTCGTTAAGATATTTAGTAAAGTTAACTAATTGACGTCAGGTATCACGTGAAAATCTTTCTTGTAAATGTGCGTATTGCCAACATGACAACCTGACTATGACAGATGGTATAACTATGTTGGTACATACTCGTAACAGATGGTTAAGAACATCGTGCGTTGCGTAACTTGAAAACTTGCTTCGGAGATTTCATCTGCACAACATACAATGTATACAAAGGAATTTGTATAAAGTTAATTAATTTTAAAACCTTTTGAGGCATGACCTGCAACTTATAACGATGATGTATGCCCAATCTAAAATATTTCTTAGAGTATAAGAATCTTTTCATAGTTGCTACTTCTTGATTCAATAAAGGTTATTTCCATTTTGCACTAACTGTCAATACTACAAATATTTTTTGAAAACGACTCTGCCAATCTTGAGTTTTATATTTTAAATTAAATTTTTCATAATAAACTGTGTATTTGATTCTAAATACCATAAACAAGAAGGATCTGTTTCCGTTTCAAAAAGCTATAAACAGACTATCATCAATCTATCCAGCTAGCACGGAGGTTCTATTTTCAAATTATAGTTATAAATAGCCAGTTATATCGTCGGGTATAACGTGTTTCCTCGCAGATGGACGCTTGCGTTGATCGACACGTAAGGCGGCAATGAACTCAACGCCATAATGCTATTGAATTCTAATAAGTACTGTAATGATCTGTCTTGTGCACTAGTTTATTTTGTAAAGGTTTATTGATGTTTAGCAGTAAGCAATAAATCAGGAAGAGATTTATTTTGTGTTGGTGAGAAAAAAAGCGTTATTGAATCGAGTGTTAGTAGCAGTCGCTTTATTTATGGGATGAGCATCGCTTTCTTTATCAACATTGGCATAGATATACAACTGATTTGTTAGTTTGCAACATCATGCTTCTTAACTATGCAGATACCTGATTATTTAAAACCTATAATTTTTTTCTTCATGTATCTCATATTGCTCTGTACGGATTACGGTTCATTCGTCACTGCATTACTTTTCTAAAGAATTTTACTATTGATAGTTAGTAATAACTGATGTTAATAGTTTACAACTCAATAATTTAAATACTTTTCTGTAAACTATGCACATAAACTGATGTTCATAGACCAGAGGAATTTCCCATACTTAATGAATCTCCAACTATTGTCTATGTTCATTCCCAGTTAGCCATTTATTTTCTGTAACGGGAAGAGAATAACTTCCAAGCAAACAAAAGCAAACCAGCCAGCAACAAGTTTTTATTACCAAGAAGTTTCATTACCGGCAAAATATTTTGAATTTCTTTTCATAGAATCATTCGAATAATTTGTATTCGAATTATTGATACGGTTAGGGGTCTGAGATACTGAGATGTGAAATTATGCTATGAAACTTTATTTACCAAACTAAAAGGTACACTTTTCAGTGAAAGTAGTCATTGGCCTTGTCAAAATATGTGATAACGACTTCCAGTGTAGTGATGATGCAAATGCAGCCTAATACTAGTATTTTATGTGGAGCTTCTGCCTACCTTACCTCCACAACCCAGCAACTTAGTAACACAATACTCCTTGATGATCTCTTGTAGATCGTTCTGTGTGGCTGATATTTGTACTTAGCCACGAAGTTTGAATTCGAATACCTAAATTCGAATTTTAAACTTTTAAATTAAGCGGCGTCTCTGATAGCGATGTACTTTTTTGTGTGGTAAAAAGATAATCACTATCTCAAAAACATCGCACCGAGTCACAGCTCGGTGTGAGGTGACCCTTATATCTTCGTAGTTATGCATCACATTTATGGTTAGAGTAATGAATGTTATGAAAACGAAACAGGTTATTGCGATGTAAAATTAATAACTCCTTAGCCGTTATTTCACTGTAATTAGCTATGACATAATTCCTAAAATGATTTGACAATATATTACCGTGCCAAGATTTGAAATGACATTAACGTTAAACCATCAGCTTGTAATTTTAAAGGTGTTTAAATTTGATCGAACAGGTTTTTAATTTGTCTTCTAATTACACGTCGGATTTGCAGAGCTTTTTTTTCTGATAAAATGGTTTACACAATAAATTGTAACAAGTCATTTTGAAGCAAATGAAATAACAAAATTTAATAATACAGCGCAAATGCAAATATTTATACAATATATAAATTTCAATTTCAATTAAGACCATAATTTAAAAATAAAATAAAAAGACAGCGTTGCTTGAACAAGTGGTCTAAAAAAATACCACCGACGGTTTTTGAATGTCACAAAATATTTTAAAATTCGAACAAAAGACTGACACAAATAAGGCGCAGTACACACAATGCACTTCGTGTGCGTTTATAATTTGTCTCATTAGTATTGGCCTCCCGATCACTTCGTGTTAACTTATGGCCATCTGTTTGGATATTGTTCTCTTCCTAGCATGAGACGTGGAGAGAGAAAATAATGTATCAAGATTTGGTTTTGTAAGACAAAATAAAATCTTACTAGAAAATATAAAAAAAATAATTTAAGAAAACAAAAACAATCACAATATCATGTACATTAGTAATTAATTTGAAATGAGAATAATACAGAAAAAAACTGAAACATGATAATGAGATCTGCTCCATAAAGCAATCGCATGTGCTATTCGCAAGTGAACAATAAGCCTTAAAATACCATAGAGCACCGATCAAAAGAACAAATTACAGACACATCAATAGATTCTTCATTATTTTTTTACTGGCAATCACTTTCTTGATATTGTCTTGTATAATTAGTTGCCATATCCAGCGGACTACTCTCATTGTGAGCCCCCTAGCCGTTATGTAAGCCTGTGAACGCCGTGTTCTCTCCAAGTCTATTGTGACATGGGAATCTGAGCTTTCTACACAAATATGTAAAAAAGAGCAGTTTTGTCTATGACTAGAGCACGAAGCCAACGATAATGTTTTTTTTTAATTATGCACACATTTTTACGCACTTAAAGATGAGTTTGTTAATTTATGATAGAAATTACACAAATAAATATCATAAGTGTAACAGTAATTTAAAGATGAACACGATTTTTAACATTTTTAAATTGCTTCTTGTTTGAAATAATTATGCAAATATTTGATTACTTTCAAAATCTACCACAATGCTATAAAATAAATAGTAAGTTAAGGTGCAGAACATAATGGATAGCGGGATTTTTCGAAAGAGTTTCTGCGGCCCTAAAACGCAACTGAAGGAACCAAATATTTTTGACTTACAAAAAACTCAAGTATTAAAAAATAGTATAAAAGGCACAGAACACTGTGTAACACTGTGTAACACAAACATGTTTCTATCAACAACGTCAAGCATACCAATCAAATTAGGAAACACCTGAATACACACAGATGTGTGGAATATTCTAATTGAACTACTAAAATGTTGCGTAAAATTATACAGTCAGTCAGTATGAGACATGTTCAAAAGGCGGTTGAGTATGATACGACGACGAAGCGGGTCGTGGGGCTCTTTGGACCCGGACCGCGATCAAATACACACTAATAAAAAAAATACAGTTTTTAGGGTTTCGTACCTCAAAAGGAAAAAACGGAACCCTTATAGGATCACTTTGTTGTCCGTCCGTCCGTCTGTCTGTCTGTCTGTCTGTCAAGACCCTTTATCTCGGGAACGCGTCGAGGTATCGAGTTGAAATTAAAACCATATAGTCAAGTCTGCGGTCTCTTGATGCTGTGAAAAAATCAAACTTCTAATTTAACGAAAAAAAAAGATACGGTCGTTTATGTCGCAAAAAACCTATATTTCGACACTCTCAAGGAAATCAAAATTCATAGGGAAGTTCCCGTTGACTCAGAATCCTGAAATTTGGCATAAAGCAAGGTTTTATAGTACAGATATAGGAATAAATCTGAAAAGTTTTGCGATTCGGAAAAATCTTCAATCTTCGAATTGAACTGTTTACATATAGGTATAGGTTTGTACCGAACCCTCAGTGCGCGAGTCCGACTTGCACGTGCCCAGTTTCTTGTTAACTGTACTTTAATGCTTTTTTACTTGTGGTCCCAAAATAGTACTCAAAAAAGAAAAAAAATTGCAGCTGGTAGTGGGGACCGCGGTCCCGGTCCATAGTGCCCCACACGACACACGCGACGATCCGTACCTATTTGTTATTTAATTTCTTGCGTCAGAAAACAATGTTGGTAGCCGTTGTTGTTGTCACCTTCAAAAATCACACAAGATAGAGCTCTAAAAGGAGGAAACCCTCTCAGTAGAATACGAGGAAAATTTTATGTCTAACTACATAATCATTTCTATCTTAGATACGAGAGTCGACTTGTACGGAACGACCAAACGATTTTTAAAAAATCCGCAAACGTTTATTTCACCTTTAGTAAACTTACGGACGTCACCAAATATTTTAAAATAAAAATCCAATACGCACAAACAATGAAGTCAGATATGATATTTGTAATTAAGATGAGCTCATTCAAATCAATGAGTAAAATAACTTGTAAGATCTTAATTCTTAGTTCATGTTTCCTGTCTGACATTGAAACTACTTATTATTTAATAAAAACAAGGTAAACAGCTCGTGTAGTTTCCGATTAGCAACATTTTAGCAAAATGGCAGTTGCCATGATTGCTTATCGCATTAACTTAATATGCAGGTGATTGAGGTCATAAATATTTACACAAATAACAGCTGGAACTTGCGGAAACACATGCCCTTAACTTTTAACCGACAAAGTAAATTACACAATATAAAGTTTTTCGAACCCTTGCTTGTTACCCACCGGAAACTATAAAAAACAAATACTGACATTCGTGACATTTGACCATAAAAACCTAACCAAAAAAATGCATGTAGCCAACCGTATTTCTATAATTTCCCGCGCTTATCTTTAGATAGGTACGCAAGGAAAACGCGAAAATTGTCAACATTGTACAAATCGTGAAGGTATCTAAAGCATTTAATTTCAGTTATTATAAGATTTTACCTACATTATCTACTACGAAGCTATGTAATAGACAATAAATCTTCAGAATTCCTGCATTCTGAACGACATCCGAAGATATTATTTACATTTGATCACGTATCGCTGTATATAAGATGGCGTCGTATCTTGCGTCTGTCATGTTGGTACATTTGGATACACGTAAAATCACGCACGATACAGTAACGTGAAGGTATGCGACGCATCGGTTTCCGTGCATGGGTACAAATTAAACGTTGATTCAGGATATCTTAGTTATAGTAACCATTTGTTTGGACTTTTATGAACCGTCTCGTGTTCCTGGAATTTTCCCGGAAATCTGACAGCGTATACCGGAAAAAAGTTTTAAATTATGATTACCATGGTCAGTCAAGTTACCAAGCTTTTTGTCCAGATGAACCGGAAATATCGACAGATTTCATGTGTCGAATCGAAAACTTGTTTGAAAAGGTAACAGAATTACATAAAACTTTTTGTGCAGGAAAAAACCTCTTTTGATAAAATTTAAAGCGTTACCTACTTTGTACCTCCAGACCAGTCATTGTGAATTGCATTTGTTGTCTGTATCTGGCACAAACTAAAGTTATAGTATCGGAGAATGTTTTTTTTTTTCTTAATTTTTTTTTAATAATTTCCACACTAGGAATCATTCTGTATCGTGGGTGCGTTCACAAACACAAGACAATCAGAACAGGAACAACTATCTGTAGGCTATAGGTATAAATATTTGTTTCATGACATGTGACATGACATGACATGACATGACACGTCATGGACTATTTTTTGTTTTCCGGAAAACATATGGTTTCTTTCTCATACCACCTATGGTCTACCAATGTTTTTTTGCAAAAAGACCTACATTTAAATAATAATAAGCACGCTTGCCCAGTAATAATCTTGAAAGACAGAGTTCCATCAGAGCCGGTAATAAAACCTTGAACAAAAACCTCTTTCAATATTTTTAAACCATGGCAACACTACTAATTACGCGCTAGAAATACACTCGTGTTTATAATTGTCCATTGTTACTCCACGTACGTCAAAGAATTAATGTAATCGTTACTCGATGCCAGAGGATTTGTTTTGGTTTCACTTTACAGCAAAAATGAAATAGGAAGTTTTATAAAAAAAGTTTGTTTTAGTTTTGAGTGTAGACTGTCAAATCAAACCATCATGACTAGAAAAAGAACTGACCAGTTTTAACAGTGAAAGGCGTGCGAAGAACCATGAGCATAACACGTAAAGTAGCTAGGTATAAATCGCATCGATTACACGCGCGCTTCAAGGAGATGTCAGCAACGTAGGGGCCCAGCAGGGTCGAAGCCTACTGGAGCCATGGGTGATTTTATTATGCAAAAGAGAACCCCGGGGCCCTCGAACGAGGGCAAAGAAGGAACAGGAGTGGGTTTTTAATCAGTAAAAGTCTGACACGAAAGGGCGGGAGATGTCATTGGATGATTTACCACCTTAGAAAAAAAAACTATTTACTCAAGATTTTTCATATCATTGATAGGCTCGCGTTTGACCATTATCTGACCTGATGTTATACGATGATATAGACAATGATGAACCATGTTTGCCTAGAAGTGACCGATTCACTCTGGACTTAAAGATCTCTAGGTTGTACCTATCAGGAATTCCACTCCTTAGCTGTACGCACACAAGGTTTAAGAACCATTGCCGGTATCCAGTACTAGCTTTATTCACGTCAAGGTTACACAGTACCCTCAGAACGAACAAGAGAAGCAAGGGGCCGTGCGTCACCAAAACCCAACGCAAAGATTTCCCAAAATGATGATATGTCTCTAGCCTAACATGAAGGTAATCTCTTAAGAATCCGTCCTCCAAATTAGAAGAAGAATAGATCAGTTATATCTACCTATTCATTTGAAAAATAGGTAATAAAAACTACAACAAGCTGCAATTAAACTTTTATAACATAAAATAAAACTATAAACAAGTATGTAGGTAGGAAACATCTTCATTATTTTATAGTTTTATGGATACCATCGTGTGACAGGCACTAGGAACATTATATCAGTGTGGACTGGACATGGACGTTCTTTTATTGATAATATTAAATGATTAGCTACGTATTTAAACATTCAAAGCAAAACAAATGTATCAGAAATCTGAAAAAAGATAGAACATATTAAGCATTTTAACGACGCATCTTTTCAACTCGTAGAACGATGGGGCTGAAAGGTTCTGGAGTAGTGACTGCGCACCGGAAGACGCAGCGTTGGAAGGCCTCCAACAAGGTGGACCGATAACCTGGTGAGAATCGCGGGAATGCGATGGATGTGAGACGCACAGGACTGTTCTTGTGGCGACACTTGGAGGAGGCCTATGTCCAGCAAAGGAAGTCTTTAGGCTGAAATGATGTTCTTTTCAACTAGAATGACTGAAATTTAAAGGGTCTAAAACTACAAACATAAGTGTTTTTCACAGACACTATATAAAAAATGTACTTTAGAACCTAAAACTTCTCACTATAAAAAATCAATACACTATTGCTTTTCTTGTGTTCAAAACGTCTACCATCTTAAAACCAAGAATCGGCATAAACCTCTATTCCTTTTAGTTCTGTCTGACAGTAACAAGGCGGTAACTCCTAAACAAGGCTTTACAATTCTATAAGGAGTCCACACATGGACATACATACCCAAAGACAATAAAGTTTCTACAATACCAACACCAAACAACTTTCGTTGGCTATTTAACCAAATTTAATCCGCGCATTATGTCGTTTTCCCGCGCTTTCTATTCAAGTGGTGCGTTTGCGCATACTATAGCGATCGATTTTACACGCGGCTAGGGTTGCCAGGCGTCCGGATAAAACTAGACAGTCTGTTTTAGATGCGTGACTTGTCAAATTTATGCCTAATTTAACCGAATATTCAACCGGCTAGCCGTCAGTTAGTTGGATTTTCATTGAGAATTGTTAAAAAGCCGAGATCTGTTTAAAAGCCTGGATTTTCTAATTCTTTATTGTAAGTACATATAAACATACATACACACATAGTAACACACATGTTACATAGTACACGGTGATACAGACTTTTCATGTATAAAGACGAGCTTAACTCGGCGATGAGTTTTCTCCCAGCAAACATATTTGAGGGTAGGATCCAGTGCCCAATATTAACCTACATTATTTTACCTAATATATAATTATAATATACATACTAATATATTCTTATATTAACCTACCTTTAACACTTTCCTGCTCTTCAACCATATTTTAAAAGACACAATAAAACGCTTAACAAATTATGATGAGTGCCCTTTTTACACAATTCTACCTCAAAACCTATCTAAACTAGCTGGTCTGTTATTTTTAAGCTTTCCATTTTTAAGACCTAGCAACCCTAAGTGGGACAGGTGCGCATTTACGATTGTCTTGCGAATATTCGAATTTCGAATAAATGTTTTATCGCTAAGCAATGCTGGCTTGTTTGATGGTATCGATTATTGGAAGCATCTCGATAAAAAATAAACTTTTATTATTTTTATCATTGCGTGTTTGGGTTTTAATTTATTAGGAGAATACGGGTATGGAGGCAATGTAATTGATATTATCAAAAGTCGTTTATAATAAAGGGAAATAAAAACATATTATAGTAATAATTAAATGTGTCTTTTATTACGCCAAATTTTAGCCTTGAAGATAAATATAATAAAAATTCTCTTCTTAAAAAAAGAATATATAAAAGAACCATTTGATCACTAAATAAGAAAATAAAAGTAGGACACCTTTCTTTATAATAATACGATTACAACACTTCAAAATTAATCATTAACCGATTCTAATTCTGTAACTTACTGTACTACGCAAACGTAACAGTGCGATGAGAGCGAGTTCCTTTTACGCTAACGCAATCAAAACGTTTGCCGCGTTTGTCTGTCTGATTGGTTAAGATATATAGAATTGGCTTTTTTTATGATTGATAGGCTCGCGTTTGACCACTATCTCACCTGATGGTAAGCGATGATGTGGCCGACGATGGAGCACGCTTGCCTAGAAGTAACCTATTCACTCTTGACTTTAGGTTGTAGCTATCAGGAAACACAGACTCCGGTAGGGAATTCCACTCCTTAGCTGTACGCATTATGAATGTGTGCTTGGAGAGGGCAAGCCAATCGGAAAAAAGTAAAAAAGAACTAGATATGCTTGACATTTTACCAACTCCCCGGAACCAAGCAATCTACCACCACCATAACGTCAACGCATCATTAGATACTCGAACATATTATTTTCACTTTCATGCAAGTCATTGGTGTGCTTATTAAAAATAGTTTTGCTTCGAGTTTCTATATAACAATCAGGAAGTAGGCTTCTGATTACATCCGAGTTCACTTGCTTTTTTTTGTAATGTCAACCACTTCACTATGATAATATATGACGCTGAGCTCTAGAATAGGGCATAGCTTCTTAATATTTTTTTATAAATTTTTCATGGCAATTTTCAGGTAAATGGTTTACTTCTATTTACTCGACTACGATTGGTGGATTGATTGATTGAAGTACATTCTGAAAGAATACTTTAGCTATTGTCTAAAAAATCGGGATTGACCACGTCATATTTCAGTCGCGCTTGTCAATTCTATAGATTTTGGATTTCATGGCAATCATTATCGCACACATAATAAAATCTTTACTTAGTATAAAACCAAGACGCTTTCTGCGTCTATTCGTTCATCTGTCAACTACTCTTAAACCACGCAACGAATTTTGATGCGATTTTCAACATTAGAAAGAGCAATAAATGAGGAAGGTATATAATTGGCAGCCGTGCGAAGCTGGGGCGGTTCACTAGTGCAATAATTATAACACGCGATGTTCTTTAAGTGAATTATTTTGCACTAGAATTTTCCAAGTATTTATCGTTATGTCAATAATACGTTCTGATACAAGTGGAAAAATTTGCCATTTAGAGGTGGAATTCACCTGAACCGTAGACAAGGGTGTAATGGAGCCGAGGGCTACAGTGACCCGCGTGTATCAAAAAACCTTTTTCAATACACTTACGAAAATATAAATAAACGGGAGTTGCAGTCATGGGTCGCTTAGCGCCCAGCCTGATACGATAAATGTAATAAATTGTACCGGGGGGGGGGGGGGGGGGGGCTCGTACACTTTTCCGTACTCGTGCAAGAAACAGTAAATTGCGTGCCTAAAATCTGTAGGTATAAGAGCGGGTTTTCGAGTAAGTGTACCTATTGAAAAAGTTAATCGATTCTCCAAAAATTATGTGCTCGTACGTACCAACGAGTTAACTTGAATATTAATTTTGCGTATTTTGACCCACATAGTTTCATATTTATTTATTTTATTATATAATGCGACATTTGACCACTCTGACCCCTATTGTATTGACATTTCAGTCTTTCAATGTCGCTGTTTCAATATGCCTGATATTAAAATAGCTATAGAATTTTTGAATAACCAAATTAATTTTTTTAACACATTAAGATTTGATTTCATTTTCAGGTCATTCGCTAATGTTATTTTGGAAAATATTATAATATTATTATTATTGTCTGAATCGTTTTTATTGAATATTTTTAACTTTGAAAATTGGATATTATTGAAGAATCTCCGCTTGACTCAGCAGCCCTTTTTTTAATTGGGAAGTCATCATACAACTGCTCTCGCTCTGGGTGGAACGAGAGAGAGTGTTCGACTATTAATGACTAAAATTAACATATGTTCCTTCAGTTGCCCTTTGTGTTCTGGAACACACAACAAAGTTTATCTTGCCCCTGGGGTCAAGATAAACTTTTTAGAACAACCTCGCAGCCGGGACCACAAAAAATCTCTCGATCGATATCAATTAGTGACTGGATATAACAGCCCTAGTTTTCGTTGACTTCGAGTGACTGTAACTGAGTCACTAATTATCGCCTAATCAGAAGAAAGCAAACGGTTTTCACCGCCATAATAGACGCTACCGTTAAAACAATGATTATTTTTCAAACATGGGACATGAAAAAGTTAAACAAAACGCAAATGGCGGAGAAAGTGGTGTCTTCCTATTCTCACAGAGGCCAATCATTGACGGAAACAACGTAGGTAGAGGTACATAAGAATATGTTAAGATGGCGGATAAATGCGTGCTTCAATATGAGAAGATGGCTCATTAGAGTTCCGTCTTGTTTGTTTAGGAGTTTCCCTAGATCCTAGATTTAAACCTCTTACACTAAGATACAAATGAAATGAATCTTCCAAAATATAATTCATGGGGATCCTGTAAATTCTTGTAACCTTTGATATTGAAAATCATGAAATAAAAAACATGTTTAAAAAAAAGATTAGGCTAGCTTTAAAAATATTAAGCTTTGCCATATGTCACATGCCCAAAAAAGAAAGACTAGCAGTATTGCCAACGCTAGTCTTTTGGGCATACTCCCAGTCGATTTGAAGGAATTTTTTGACATCATATTTTAAGATATTTAGTTATTGAATTGTGGGTAAGTATATAAGTCTATACTTAGTTAAGGTTTTTGGTAATGTTAAGTTCTTAATAAGTATATTATAGTTCCATTTTGTTGTAAATAATTTTCATAGAAGAAAGAAATGTCAAGAAATGAAATTTTTCGACTACAAACGGAAAAAAGTTAGCTTACATAACCAAAATACTTTTGTTTGAATATGATTTTATTAACTGACACAACATTAGCATAAAAATATGTTACAAAAGTATAAATTCCGATTCGCAAACTATCATTATCTGAACGACCTTCGCAAATTACGCGACAGTTCGAAACAGAAACAGTTGCGAAAAAACTACAACAGGTCGATCGCGACCGTTTCGTGAACAATCTTTTTTAATATCAATAATAATAGTGGTGTTACAAAATTTTAATAACAGTCTTGCCAAGAGTAAATTGTTTGAATTTGAAGGCATGTTGACCCGTGAGAGTACCTACTTTTAGGCATTTTTGCACCTGTAGGTATTCATCCTCATCTCTTTTTCATCTTTGATATTTTTATTCTTTGTTAGTTTATATAACCATCTTGTTTTTGAAATTCTTGAAACAATTTCACCTCACAAAAGTTGTTTTGTTTTAATACTGTTTGGCTATGGTTTTCAATCAATTTCATGTCATAGAATTATAAATTAACTTTAAACTAACTGTTGGTTACTTCTCCGTTCCCGTGGGTCGTAGTGTGAAGTTTGAACCCGAACTTATTAGTTCGGGTTGAATTTTTTCAACCCGAACTAATAAGTTCCTGGGACTAGCGCCTTTTAACAACTCTTAAGCTTTATAATAAGTACTAGTATAGATTTCAATTTTAACAATTTACAAGTTTGCTGATTATTTTCACATATTGTCTGTAATTTGGAGAAAGGCTATCTTTACTTGACTTCCACTAAGGTTTTAGATACAAATAATATTTAAAAGGAGACTTTATATTCTCGATAGTAATAAAACAAAATAAAACTTCGACTCTAAACCAATTGATCACTAAGAAGTCAATACCTTAACCATTGAACACTTGAATAATTCTCCGCGATCCTGCAAAAACGCAATGTTTACCATTCGGTCTGAGAGCCTAAAGATGTTTATACGCATTATTTAGTTTCTGAACACTTGAATTACGGTTAAAAGATTCCTCTCGGTTAAGCGGTTGGAAGACTTGGAACTTGGAATTCATTTATGCCATATATAGGAAAGTCGTGTATCGTTTCAAGATAGGAACAGCTCACAGGTTGTAGAATAGCGCCTACGATGGTTTAAAATTTTCCTAAATTTAGTATAACAGCATTCGCGGAATAGTAAGCAGTTAGTGGCTACCTACGCTCTTTGATTTTATATCTCAATAAAATATATATTTATTGCTAGCCACGTAATTTGCAAGAAACATCGCGGTCCAATAAAAATAAACTTTGAACAAGAATATAGATCTCGTCTCTTCTCGAATGAATGGTAAAAACACACAACGCTTCACGGCAAGAAAAGTGTCACAACACATATTAGGTACAAAATGACATAATCACAGCATTAAATAGCGCGTATTTCATTTGTCCGGCTGAAAAAATGTCGTTATTATGTTGCGCATGGTTACCGCTAGATGGCACTAAGTTCTCTTTTTCACGGAGCCGTTTCACTCCGAACACAACGTGTGATGTGACTTTTTATCGGTAAGTTTTACGTTTAAATATTAGAATTGTTACTAAAAAGGCGGCACAATCTGTGTTATGACTGTATTGTTGACGAAAAAGCATTGTAAATATTGCCAGATCATACAAAAAAACAAACATAACATGTAAAGGGTCTCTTTTTTTACTGTTTCTGATCTATAATCGCGATTTAAGGAAATTTATAAAAACGCAACACATGTAATGTCGTTTTTGTTGTAAACTTTTATAATAATCACGAGTTATATGTTGTGTTCGGTCTTTTTTTCTGTATAAAATTGAACTCAATCTTAATGCCACGTTGCGTATTTTATTTATTTAATAGTACTCATCATCATCATCATCATCATTTCAGCCGAAAGACGTCCACTGCTGGACATAGGCCTCCCCCAAGCGTCGCCACAGCGAACGGTCCTGTGCGTCTCGCATCCATCGGACCCCCGCAACCGTTACCAAGTCATCGGTCCACCTTGTAGGAGGCCTTCCAACGCTACGTCTTCCGGTACGTGGTCGCCATTCCAGAACCTTTCGGCCCCAACGGCCATCTGTTCTGCGAGCAATGTGCCCTGCCCATTGCCACTTTAGTTTGGCGATTCTTCGTGCTATGTCGGCAACCTAGGGATAAGTATCCCTGGACAACTGACATGCGGCCGGCATTTATTTTGTTTTTTAGATCTCGACACATCTACTTCGAATAAATGTGACAATAAGCAGTACGAAACTGAAGATCAAAACATAATGCATACGTAATGTACAAGTCCAAGTATTATTGAGGATATAAGAGAACCTTTTTGTACAGGTTTTTTTTAATATTGAAGTGATATTTAAATTGTACTCTTACTTTAAGGTTTGATAAATCAAATTACTCTCATTGTTTTAGACGGAAATACAACATCAGATAAAGAAAATATTTATTTCGAAGACAGTGTTAAAGACCCAAATTTTAAAATTGACTGTGGGTATAAGAGTTCTACCTCAGGCAGTAGCGTTGGTCGGCCGACTATAAGAAAACGTGTTAAGCGGAATTCACCAATATTGTAGGAAGAGGAGCATCAAATCCAACCTTACGTAAATATTGGTGCACCAGAGAATTTGGCTACTTTAAAGAATATTCCACAGCGCAAGCGGATGATTTTCCCACCCGAAAAAAAAAAAAAAAAAAAAAAAGCGGTTCATATCTTCTGATTCCTCTTCATCGACTTCCTCGTCGAATAGTAGTAGCAGCAGTAGCAGCAACAGCAGCCGTAACAGCCGTAGCAGCAGTATCAGCAGCAGCAATACTATTTCTAAGTCTAGGTCACCTGAAACTCGCTTTAGTTCTAATGATGCAGTACTATCCTCTCTGTCATGTAACCAAGATAGAAACGTACCTAACAATAATGTTCCTGAGCAAGTTATGAGTCCAGTACGTAAATCTAGCAAAAAACGTAAATCTTGTGTTAACGAATGGTTGTCAAATAAAGCAAAAATATTAAGAAACGCCGGAAAATCTTGAAGAAGAAGTTAATTTTTGATGTTTTTATTTTATTTTAATGAGAAGTTTATAATTTAGTTACTTTTTATTTATTTTTAATTAATATTGAAGACTTTTAATAATAAAAGTAATAGTGATCACATACATTATAATGTGTATTATTTTTTAAACTACAGAAATTTTAATCGAAAAAAGAGTCATAATATTCATCAAATTAAAAGTTTCTTAAAAGTTTGTTAAAAAAAATACAATTTTGCTATTAAATTTAAAGCCCTATAATAAATATATAAATAAGCTATTTACACACCAAATTTCAGCAATCTGACTATTATAGTTTTTAAATTATTGACGTTTAGATGAACAAAAAACTATTAAAGTTACATTTTCTCGAAACAGCTATTTTTGTATTCTGACACTTTTTTTGCCGGGAAGCGACAATATCTCTTTTGTCTAAATCGTCAATAAAGTTATTCATTGCCAAATCATTGAGTCCCTTTGAAATTCTTGAAGACACGAATTGAAATGATGTTATTTAAAAAAATAGAAGGATTGTGTACGAAGATAGATAACCACTTTTATAGTTCTACAATAATACCGACATTGCTAAATAAATTGACACCATAGTATGGCGACCTCGTGACTGCATTCGATTTCATGATATTTACATATTTTGCATATTGTTGAAATTCGAAACTTGATTTGCAAAATTTAAATTCCTTAATTAATTTCAACATCAATGTTGTCATTTGAGAGGAAAATATTTGTAGATTCAACTTTTATTAAACATTGTGAGGAGGGATATGATAGAACTTCTAAAAAAATATTTGTTGTAACAGAAACAAGCTAAACAACTGTCAGATACATAAATTAAGCATTAAATTAACCATGAATATAGAGAATATAAATACTTCCACCATTCCTCAGATGCCAATCGCAAAATTCCAAAGCATCATTATAAAAAAAATTAGGTACACTGATTAGCCTCGTTTTAACGCAAATCAGTCATACAATCACGGCAAAAAAAGTTACAAAAGAAACGCAACACACGATCTGAAATAAGAAAACCGAATGAAGCGATGTCACTCTTACATAAACATTAGACATTTATTCAAATGCGTATGCAAATCAACACATACTCAGATAAGCGCAGGGACATCGTTGTAATGAGGCGTCAACTCGATTCTAGACTCGATATCAGTGCGAGACGATTTCTATCGAGTTGACTCTATCGAGATCTCGTTACGGGAGGCAGTGAGGCATGATGACCGACGGTGAATACTCGTAAGGAAGGCAGGTTGCGAGCTTTTAAAAATATATATTCGAATAAATATGAAATTCAAATCATTCATATAAAGCGAACGCTAGCTGGTTTTAGTCACGTTTCAAATGTTTTGAGAGGTTGTATTAAAGAAGATTGCTGTTAAAAATATACAGACACTGTGTAGTTAGCAACAGTCATAGCCGAAACAAATACCCACAACAATTTAATCATAACAAAACAGCCACTATGAGTAAAACCGAAAAAAAACTAAACTAACTAAATGTACATAACACAAACAAAAAGACTAACACTTTTAATTTAATATCTCTGCAGGCAATGATAAAATAACAATTGTGCATAAATAAACAGTCAGTGACATTGACACTTACAAGCCGGACCTAACGAGACTTATCAAACGATCTTATTGTACCAGACAGACAAACAAGGTGGTCTAGTAGACCTTACCTTGCTCAGCTTAGAAAGTCAACTTTTTTAACGAAGTATCAATAACGGCTTTCTATATATTTTCTATATTGTCTAAAGATAGACTTGTCTTATCCATAATTCATTAAAAGTTCTAAAGTAAGATTGTTTGCATTTTTTCCAGATTTAGCGTCATCAAACTTATTTCATTCGTAAATATCTTCGTCGTCTTCTTTTATGGTAGTTCTTTTGGATCTTACCTATAAAAAAAACCTGAGAACTATTGGTAATACTATAGATATGATTACAGGCCTATTCATATCTACAGTATTACCAATATATTAAAATCATTAAATATTTTTTTCTCGCTCTGAGTGGAGCGACAAGGAGTAACAGACATTCACTAATTTAATCTCAACCGTGTTTCTTCAACTTCCCTTTGGGGTCGTGGAAACTCTTTCGAACAAACCCGCAGCCCTGGCAGGTTCTTAAATACAGGTTATGACTATATGAGCTCTACAGGATGTTTAAGGTTTTTCTTTTAATTTACTCACTTATGATTCATATTTTTCTACACATAGTCGGCTCAGTGTTATACCGTCTGCCCACAAACTGGTTTTGATTACGATACATAAAAGAATATTTATCCCAATACCTGTTATAAACATAAGGAAACCAGTTATTTAGGATTCCTTTACAAATATCCTACTAATTTAGTTAGCTTTGGTACCGTGAGAATAATGGCAGATATTTACCGAGTTTTCCATGAAATATTATTTTATTTTACTAACTTCCTCGAGATGGTCATGCATTGCATCAAAGTCTAGCACTTCATCGGAATCTAAAAAAACTTGGAGATTAGCGACCGTTGCTTTAGTATGTTGTTCATTGAATACATAATCTGAAAGTCATGTTTATCAAGTATTGGAAATTGCTCTCAAATTGCTTTAATTTCACGTTCTGATTGATGAAAGTTGTCCAAAATTACATCAATATGTAATATCTCATCAAACATTTTACATATTTAATTTTTAATCTAAACAACCAGTTTTAAATAAGTAGAGGCATAGATTACAACGGAGGTTGAAATATTAACACCGGTCTAGATACGAACATGCAAACTATATTGTGAATCATCTTCCAAATCTTGGCCATCACACCAGAGAACCGTTCTGTGCCGGTTCGAAAACTCCATAAAAACTCATAACAGTATAACGGATGAATATTAAAAGCCAGTCATATTGCAATTTGCCTATTGACGGAAATGAGACAGCTTGATAGAGTTTTTTATACGAATTTAGTTGTTGAAAATTAGAATAGCAATACGAAACACAATATCAAGGAAAAATGCTTCACGATTTCAAAGGCTGTTGACAAATATACAGCACAGTGCTCAAAGTAAAGGACCATATAATATTACCGGTGATCGTTACGAAGTCCAATTGCATAGAGGCTGCGGGTGATATCAATACGACCCCGGCCTAACAATAAACAAATGACATTGTGACAACAGAGCCAAGAGGAAAATATCCAATGAAATTCGAACTTCAGCTTTATCGCAGAAAACTAGGCTGCGCATACATATCTCAGAGCCTCCATTTATGGAGTTTGAAACCAGGAGGAAAGAGATTAAATCTCAAGGAAAAGAATAATTCTGCACACAATCGAGAAACTGGAAATTGTCGATTAAACAAGCAACAAGACGGGGTCCTTGACTTTGTAACAAAGAACTTGCGTCATGCAAGCAAAACTTTACTTTCGCGGACATAAGCAACTATCATACTCGGAACTTGCAATGAAATGATACTTTGCAAGCTTGCATGAATAATGTCCGTTTAGCGTAAAGCAACGGCATTAACAGTTTCCGTTTAAGATTTTACTTGGATATCAAAGTAATCACTGATCGGTCACACTGAACGGGCAACGACCTAACACGAAATCTAACAATTTTCCACTCGGAGAGGCATTTCGAAAACATCTGGCGTCTAGTTCCAGAAAAAACTTAACTTTGCAAACATTTAAAGCTGTATTTTGGAAAGAATAAGGTCTATTTTCATTTCCATCAATATAAAAGTAAAATTGCTGAAACATAGCTCTGGTTCGCTGATTCGTTAAAACGTTTGTATAACGAAATTGTTTAATACTGCTGGTGTACTTTCTGTTGCTTTTGTTATTTGCTTCGACACTTTTTATCGCCAATTATAATATAAATAGGCATGTCGTCTTTCGTTTTGATCAATTTCTTGTTTAATTTAATTGCATCAACTGCTCTCTAAGTCTAGATTCTGTCAAACCAATTTGCGATGAACTGTAAAACTATTTATCTACAGAGTTGATTTGAAAAATGCACTTTATTTTCATTGTTAGATAAATTATGCTTTTGGTTAACATTGTAGAAAGTCAATGTATTATGGACTCTATTAACTTACTCAATCTAGCCATAATTAAGTATATTTCACGTCTTAGAGACTTCACATTTTATTCACATCTTCTTAAGTTGTCAAAAAATAAAAGGCCTGTTTTGATATTTGTATTTTGACTACCTAACGGTTTGTCCGGTGTAGTGTAGCTACTACTAAAATAGCTAAAATAGCTACTACTACACCGGACCCCTAATTATTATTTTATTTTTTCTTTCAGTTTCGTTCCAAGTTACATTCTAGGGTTTTTCTCAAATGTCAAAACGGGCATTTTATTATTAACGAATTTAAACTGTGCATTTTCCTAAACCGAAAATTATGCAGAAAATTCCCAATAATTCTAAATTAGAACCCAACATAATCATACTCCAAATCTGTGTCAGTCATAGAATCAAAAAACTTCCTTCCTATATAATTTTTGCCAGTAACCGTGACGTTATTTCTAATCATATCATTTTGACCATTCATCAATATTACACAGAGAGTTGTAGAGCTAACGGTATAATCAGTCACATCTCAATGATCGGGCATCGGGTCTAGATTCCATCACGGGGAGACCTCGATACTTTTTTATAACAGTTTCTCTTTTAGCTGCATCATTAATGGTCTTTATGCCTCTGTTAATTAGGTGTTTATTTGTTTAACTTTGATCGTCTACAGCTTTGTTCGATCCATATTTGTTTGACACTTTGATGCTTTCATAATTAAATTTTCTACGTCATTTAGTTTTGAGGCTAGTGTTTGTGTAGTCACACTAACACCAGCCTCAAAACAAAATATCACTAATTTCTAATAAAAGAGAAGGCTCTCTTTTATTAGATATTTTTATGGTTGCTTATTTTTATTTATTTTAGTGGCGACCGCGTACCGGAAGACGCAGTATTGGAAGGCCTCCTACAAGGTGGACCGATGACCTGGTGAAGGTTGCGGGAATCCGATGGATGCGAGACGCACAGGACCGTTCGTTGTGGCAACATTTGGGGGAGGCCTATGTCCAGCAGTGGACGTCTATCAGGCTGAAATGATGATGATGATTATATATTTTATACTTTACTTGAAGATGCAACATGATTCATATAAAGTAAGCTAAGAACTACAACACATACAATAGTTAGTCTTATCGTATTTTGCGATCTCTTGGAGGCAACCTGAAATGGACAGTAACTCTCAGTAACGTCCGCTGCAACTTGATTCTTTAAACTTTTGGCCTTAAAAAGTTCATCTGAGACCGTGCCCCAGCCTGCGACTCCACGACTTTCGCAATTCCCGCCAATGGACGCAATACCACGATCGCGCAGAACACGATCACCGATTTTACACCTGATAACGTGCCGAACACATTTCAATAGCCCAGTCAATACCCCCGAGAAAAAATTTCCAACACTTTTAATTTATTTTTAAATGATTACAAATTCAGCTATGTTAACTCTAGCGCCAATATGTTTTGCAAAAAAATCTAAACAGCTTGAATATTCATAAGTATTTCGTATTTTAATAGTCTTGCTATTTAATGGCCAAGTCTTTTGTCCATAACTCACGTATTTGTCAAGGAACCAGCTAAATGATATCATCACACAAAATCGTGACTAAATATTAATCTTTATTTACTATATTATTTCCTTGTATGATGATATTCTAAACAGTATTTGTGTACTGCAAAATCAAATTATCTTGCAAGTTCTGTAGTGTTTGCAACCAACTGTTGCTAACACCAAGATCCGTTTCGTAAGTTTTATACGTCATTAGGAGAATTTTGCACAACTCAGTAGTAGGAAAACGAAATCTGTTTTGCATGCTAGTTTATAATGTCGACTAAATTGGTTCAAGAACAGATCTTTGTATATTTATCTTATTCTAGTTATTAACTTTGACCTGCTTGCATATTTGTAATTAATTTTTTATAGTTTACATAGTTTACCATCAAATGCGTAGTTTCTTCAATTTTACATCTATAACGTAAACCGTTATTGTGCTTTCCATTATCTAGTCAGCCTTTAACTTCCTCAACTGACAAATGTCAATCACAACTTACTATCTGCAAGAAAATAACACCATAAACATATAACATGCAATATGGAAACTTAACCAATACACACTTGGACCCTCATCTCTTCTCAAGCTATTCATTCCCAAAGTTCATGTTACAATGGTATTACAACGATTACAATCTGGAATTGTGTCATGGCGATAATCGCTTGCGCAATATACACAACATCCAGTAGTAATGTTCCCTCGGTTCCCATGGGCGGTGTAAGCCATTATAGCTTTAATTGACTAACACCTACTGCTTGTACCCGCTTTTTAGTTTTGATTGGAGTAGGCAATTCCGTAGATTACTGTCGTTAACTAAGTTTTGTGATAGGTTTAATTCGTGCTATTACTGGGTTGAAAACTGTACTGTGTTTTGCTGAAAAAGTTATGAATATGTTGGTGGAAACACCGTTTTAAGTGGAAGATTGAAGGTTCAAACGGAAATTGTTGAAAACTTCTCACCTTATTTTTTTAATTAAGACTATGGTCATAGCACAGCGTAAGTTAATTATAATTCCATCTAAGTACGGCTTTTTATATACGACCATAACCAATGGAAACCGTTGCCGACATCGACTCAGGCGCACAAGTATCTCTCCTTGAATGCTCAAAGAAATCTGTCGTGTTTAGCACGCGACGTTTTCTAAACATGTCTTATGTAGGTGAATACATACTATTTGATGTACCACCTCTTTACGAATAGATATATGAGTGTAATTAGCACTTCCTGTAGTTTCAAAGTCTAGAGCATAATTTACTTAAATTACATATATGTGTGTTAAATATGTGCCATTCATAAGTCGTGTGGGTAACGAACTAACGATATGTTCTCTTGACTTTGACATTTTTCTGAGTGGTGGTTAACCAGCATTAATGGAGTTGAAATAAAAGCAAGATGCTGCTACTGATCTGTTTTTTTTTTTAAGAATTTGTGTTAAATTTTATTTATTTTTTTAAGTTATTATTGATAATAGAGATATGCTATTATTACCTATTTTATTTTATTATTAAGGTTTCTATCGAATAATGGTATTATTATTATTATTTGTAAAAAAATCAGACACAATATAAAAATTTTGTTATTAGGACGAAAGTGACTACGTAAGTATGTGTATGTGTGTTTGTTACTCCTTCACGATAAAAAATTAGTGCATGGGTAGAACATGTCCTGAAATATGATATAGGATTTTTTTTAACCCGGAAATGTTTTCTCTGGTTCTAGCTAGTTATTTCATAAAGCAGCTAGCCACATAAAAACTAACGCGACACTAAGGTCATATGAGACTGAACAATGCACGTCAATATGATTGACATTTGACACTCCCTGTTCAGGGCTCTCACTAAGATAATGATTGATAAAAGAGGATTTTACGCTGTAGTGGGATAATTACGGTGTAGAATTATAAGTGTTTAGAGGTATGCGAATCAGAGTATAAAGTACCGCAAACCTCAATTGAAAAGAGAGGATCCTCCGACCAGACGGATGTTTTGTCTGATCTGGGCAACTGCCCGATAGTTGATTTCGGGCTTTTGTATATGTTCAAATCGTACGGAGAATTCTAATTGTGCGATGCAGGATTTAGTAGTTTGTTCCTATGTGATGCAATAGATGTCGCTACAAATATAAAAATGTAAAGTCAGTACTCTCTATGCAGTCAGCCCTAAGACGTTTTTATTAGGCTAGTATTTAACCAAAGCATTTACATGTAGGATACAAAGCGAAAACAATAAATCATCTATATTCTATATAATATACATAAAAATGAATCCCTATTTTTCTTGATCACGTCATTGCGCGTGAACGGCAGGGCCAATTTCGCTAATTATTTTTAGTTGTATCTGTTATTGTCATGAGAAGACTCTTATGAAGTAAAAACATAAGAAAAGGCACAGATAGTAAGAAAAATTTCAGAAAACTATGACGACTATTTAATATTCTTCATTTTTATTGTTTTTATTTTATTTTTAAGTTTTAAATTTCTAAACTTATTTGTTCATTTTATGGCAAATGAACATGTTTTTTTTTCCTTTTTGTTTGCTTCTTTTTTTTTCGTTATTCGCGCATTTGACAGTTCATTGTTAAGACAGGACAACGTATGTCTGGTGATCGTACTTTTTTATAATAAACAAGTGTCTACAGTGTTACTTAGATATCAGAAGATTTTTTTTTAATAAATATATCTCTGGCAACCCTAAGGAAAGCACACAACTAACACTGCATCCAAAGACTCATAGTACAAACGAATAAGATTCACATTCATACCACACACACCTGTTAATGTTTATCAACGATAGTGACACAAGTGTTTTATTGAACAATACACTAGTTAGTGTGCCAGTTACCTGTTTTAAAAACACGTTTATTATATGTATAAAACCGGCGATATTTATGACAGTCAAATGGAAGGCTTAGAATAACATTGAAGCTAAATATTATTACCTGTCTATGTAAATAATGGATGGTAGTTTAAGAGTAATACATTCTGATGCAAATGTGAAAACATTGTCATTGCAGCTGAGGATGAATACATGCGTTGAAGTATTTTTGCAGAACTAATGTTTTTTCTAATCGATTGTTTTGTTGCTTTATTCTTTTTCAATTGCAATGTGTGATTTTGATCTTGTTCATGTATTAGTATTGATAATTTGATCTATTATTTTTGTTCTATTGCAATTTTAATTTATTTATATCACTTATTATTTTGTGGGTTAAGTGAAAGTGAACCCCAGGGCCCTGGAACAAAGGCAAAGAAGGAACAGGAGTGGCTTTTAGTCAGTAAAAGTCTGACACGCCCTCACGCTCCGCCCAAGAGCGAGAGAAGTCATCGAATGATTTCCCACCATAAAAAAAAACTGTCAGTACTTAACAAGGTGGAATTGGATATAAATATTAAAAAGGTTTTCAAAAATATAAATACAGTATAACTGTTTTTGGCTCCAAATAAATAAAATTAAAATAAAATACTGGGATCTTCTGAAAAATATATTATTTTTCTTCTTTTTTATTGAACTAATCTCATAAAATCTGTAACGAGATTATTATTAGACCGTTTAATTTTATTAAAGAGAATTTTATTTCCACTAAGGCGTCACCAACGAATAAATTCATCACGTTTTAAAGGAAAGTTTAATCATAAAAAAATAAGATTATCACAAATTAATTTCACTCCCATTTCACTTTTCGCCTTCGAAATTAAAAACCGTAAAATATGATTAAATTTAATCACGTAAATCACAAAACTTATGTTTAATTTTATATCAAAAAGCTAATAGACGTTCAAATTACTTGTATCTGTTTGTAATTATGGGTAATCACAAAAACATGGTGTGTAGAAAGCCATATTCAACTATTACTTACACATTGACTTTCGACTTTTACTATGTCGTAACTTAAACTGTCGCGTATAGGCTTTGTATGGTTATTTGTAATTGGTTTTTAATATCTGTGGCCTTACTGCCAGTTTTTGTAACGTACTCGATCGTGTTAGACTAAACGTTAATATAGACTACAACTGTATCAGCGGCTCAGCGCCGAACGGAAATCCCTATTTTTACTGAGCCTCTATCTGCCAGAGCTGGGACCCCGATGCTTTTTTTTAGGTGGAAAATCTTCCAACAACTTCCCCGCTTTAGGGTGGAGCAAGAGGGTGTGTCAGATTTTTACTGACTAAAACCACAACTGTGTTGTTCAGTTCCTTTGCATTTTAAGGCCCCGTGTTTTTTTTTCAGAAAATCACCGCGGGAACCTCGACCTTTGAATGCATAGGGAAATTGAAGGAACACAGGTGAGTTTTTGTCAACAAAAGTTTATCACTCCCTCCCACTCCACCCAAGAGCAGTAGAAGTGGGGAGAGCGGTGGTCCGTCACACAGGGTATCCTAGTATGGACTCCAGTCTCTCACAAAGGGTTACAGGTCTACTTTGTTATTATCTATTTATTTTTGTATCTTAAGTGAAAACTTACACATTCACTATATTAGAGAAATTAGACCTATCCTGAATTTCTAGAAAAAAAATTGTTCATATCTCTCAAAAACAGATCAACCTTTTCTATTTGCTGGATTTACAACATTTTAAACATTTTTTTATGAACGATTTTTTCTCGAAATCTATCGGTGAAACTGTTGGCACATCTATTTAGGTTCTTCATTTTTTTTTTGTGTAATTCAGTGCGGTGTTTTTTTTTAAATTTTGATAATTGTAAGTGTCTTTTTAAATGTGAATTTTGAAAAATATTTAGCGAGTATTAACAGTAAAAATATAAATAAAGAGCAAAATAGAAAAATTTTTCGCAGACGCAGACTGACAGATACTCCGTCAAATCATTCTAAGCCGTCGAATATTCTCATTAACACAGTATTAATAACTGCTTGTCACTTAATGACGTGTCAACTTGTCAACGGTTAATTTTTCCGCGAAAGTCTTGACACTCAGTTGTAAATGGGTAAGTTAACTGTCGTAGGCAAAGGGCCAACTTGGTCACTCCATTAACATCATTATGTGGAAGAATTTAGTGATCTGAGTAGTTTTAACGTACTGGCGTGTGAAAATCTAGTTTAAGAACAAAATATCGATATAAAAGCTGCTCTAAAAGCAAAAAAAAGTCTTCTCTTCATTTCTTCTGTCTGATTTCTATATGTGTTACATACAAAAGGAGAAACTGACTTACTGAGATATGAACGCACATCCAATACTACTGGGACTAGGAGCTTGAAATTTTACACAGTTTCCTTTTTCAAAGTTTGTATAGAGAAAACTATTTTCAAGCGGGCGAAGCCGCTGGCAGAAGCTAGTCATATTATAAATATTAATATAAACGTTCAAAATATTGGAATACAAGACAAAGCTTTTTTTTTGAGGTAGGTTATCATCAAGTAATTCCTCCTGCTCTGTTAGAGCGAGAGGGAAGAGTATCAGACTTTTACTAAGTAAAACCCACCCATGTTTCTTTAGTTGCCCTTTGGGTTCCAGGGCCGTTGTAACTCTTTCGAGTAATCCTGCAGCCCGTAGTGATGGCAGGAGGAATAGAACCCTCATTTAATGATGTTATCAAGAGACGGTAGAAGGAATGTTGGCAGACCATCAGTCCAGCAGACATATATGAGGACGACAATAAAAAATCGCAGGTGAAACCTAGTTGAGACTCTTGTGTACCAGGAAAGCATGACACATAAGAAAGACGTCTATACCGAGCGGTGGTAGGAATAAGGCAGCCAGTTATGTTGATGGCAGTTTTGGATGTGTGTTTACTGTATTTATTTGATGCAAAAACGATATAAAACAATCTGTTTAGAAGACGCTAGGTAAAGAGAAACTTAATACATTAAACATGAAAAATAAAATTATTTCTAAACGCTTGGAGATGCACCTGTTATTATGTATGGCTCTATAATCTTCTTATATGTCATTATTGTTTTTGCCTATGCGTTTTATTATGTAACTACTTTTCGTATTATCAATTCACAGATGTTGTGTTTTAATGATGTTATTCTCATCTCGGGCATTTATCCCATTACCATATTTAGTGATCATTTTTTTTTTTAGGTCGGAAAATTATCTAATGACAAATCCCGTTCTTAGGCGGTGCGAGAGATAGTGTCAGACTTTTACTGACTAAAAACACACTCCTGTTCCTTCTTTGCCTTCGTCCCAGGGCCCCGGGTTTCGTTTTCACACTACCCATGGCCCCAGTAGACTTCGACCCTGCTGGGCCCCTACGATTTGCTGACATCTCCCTTAGGCGCGCGTGGAGCAGTACGCGCCGACTTGGGCTCGGTCCGGACGATTACCGGACGGTCGGACAGCGGGCTACACTGCTCGCCGTCCGCAAGCCCGCGCCTACGGTAGCCGGAAATCGGGATCAGAATCCCGGCGGCGGTTGGGGCGTGAGGGCCGTTTTCTCACGCGATCATAGATAATATACATACTGAGTAGATAGATATACCCCCAATTTCTGAATGCAAGAATTTAAAAATTTAAGAACCTCTACTTTTGTCTGAAAACCTGTCAAACTTTGGCATTAAAGTAGGTTCGACATGTTCTCCAAACTCTCAATAAAACTTAGAAACCGGCCACTAGTGAACTTCTTTATCAGATACCAAAAAACCTCAAAGTAAGTAAATATACACATTTTATGTTCACGGTATGTACTACTAGATCTCTGGTGCAGATACGATTATTATTTACCATATCATTACCTACTAAAGTATCAGTTTACAACGCATATCGTGTAACATATCCTTGATTTTCCACTTTCATTTTCCTCAAGTATCAAGAGGTTAGCTTTCATTTAGTTTAAGTTACTTAACCCGAGTAGGTGTTATACCTACTCGGGTCAAAAGTTAAAAGTGTTGGCATTAAGTATAAATAATAACTGTTCATATAGCAACTGGGTCATAATCATTAAGATTATTTTATAAAGCACTTATTTTTCACAACTGAATGTAATGACACACTCTTTATAATTGCTGTTATTCCACAACATAGGTACATAATATCTAGACGGGTCACATTAAAAACCTTTTAATGTGACTCCTAATCGACCCAACTAAGGTAAACATAAGTTAAGAATTATTGCTTTAATAAAAGTAGCAACAATGTTGACATCAGAGTACTTTTGCCCAAACAGGTATAAAGCCGACAACCGGTCGTATTTATTTCTACAATACTAGGTCAGAGCATGCCCAAAAATGTAATGCTTGATGATGAATATATCAACGAGGTAGTGTAGGTGGGACATGGAAAAGAACCAAGTCTTACAAACGCAATCCATTGCGCTGCATATTCAAATAAGACTGTTATCTAAACCTCGGCTAGTAGTAAATGAAATGGAAACACTAGGAGAATTCGTTTTTACTTTCGCGGTAGAAGCTCGAGTGCCACTTACAAAGCAGTGTTTCGACTCGAATGTACCACTTTGGCGAACTAGTGAATACATTAAATACACACGAGTGGACAATTTCGTGGTCATTACCTTGACTCGTATTTGAAAAGGAAAATCTCGTAGTTTTGTTACTTAATGACGAAAGCGTTGACATCTCAGAATAATAATTTACTCGGGAAAATTATAGTGTTGAAAAAAAAAATGCAACTTATGGAGAGAATCCATAATGAAGCTCACATCGACGCGGTATTTGAACATGACACATTATTACAGCTTTATCGCCCATCAAGCAGAACAAATATGCGAAGCTATAACATTCACCCTATTAAAGTAAGAAAACACGCATACAATCGTAAGAGTGACGATAGTGTCGCTCCATCGTCCCTATGCAAGATAATCACTACGAATGAGAACAATCCCTACATTTCCCATGCTCTCTCCACTTTCTTAGCTTACATGCAAAGTCAATACAGCGTGTCAACGAAGACGTGAGGTCACATCGATGTGACGATTCAATCCCCAGTCCCATATTAAGTTAAGACTGACAAGAAGAATGAGACGACTTAAAATAATCATGAGACAGTAAGTTGTAAAAAAAAAAGAAAATATTACACGTAGCATTAACTCATCGAACACCCGATAAAAAGCAATTTATTTTAAGAATCCTGCGTCCAATGTTGCAAAAAGATTTTTCAAAAAGCTTTGCACTTAAAACGCAAATGTTAATAGTTGTAACAAGGTATCTGGGACATCGTGTAAGGCGCATAATTTCCATACAAATTACGGTCACTTTCGAAATTGTGCATTGAAATTCGGTTGTGCTGACAATTTTAAAACACCATTGTGTTCGGCGCACGATCGTTTGGGCCTTTAAAAAGTTTGGTATGAGAAATGATAGCCTTGAAGTAGAAATTATTATAGTTTAAAGGTTTAAAGAAATACAATCACATAACGAAGCAAAGGGAAAATTTATCTTCTGAATGAGAATGACATTCAAATAAACTTTGAACAATGAATTGTAGAATCAACAAAGACGAAACAAACGAATGCAGAATTTCAATAAACAATTACTATTGATGCTTACAGAATGACAATGCTCTGTAAACATTTTACTGTTATAGAAATGCAGTATCCAAAATTCCAAATCTATTCACCCATGTCTGCGGCGAGAAAGGAATTTTATTACAAAACTCAGAAGAACAAGAGAAATATAATAAGACATTGTCGTTGCATCACCTTCATTCAGTCACGATTCTATCTGGGCTGCCACTTACTTGCATTAATATGGAATTACGTTGAAGAACAAACCACAAGCCAGTTTTAACATGAGACTTTGTTCTATTATTATATTAGATCATTGATTTAGTTGAAAAGAAATTGCGAAAGGGATCCGAATTTTTTTTTAAGATCTGGTGTGAAATTGTTAAATTAAGTCAATCAGTACTGAGGCCCTACCACGAGCTCTTAACGTGATCCATTTTACGACCTAAACTGAACTGTTAAAGGGATGGAGCTATATAGGGTGTATAGCTCCATCCCTATTTCTCGCTCGCACGTTTTACATTTTAGCATATCATAGGAAGGCCATATCATAGAGAGCAGTGGTAGCTGTGTGGTAACGGCCCCGACTTACGAGTTGTAGGTTGCGGGATCAAACCCTGCCAGGCGTATTACTTTGTATAATAACGGTGAAGGAAAACCTCGTGAGGAAACCGGCATCTCCTAGAACCAAAAATTCGAAGAAATGTGACACCCACCAACACGCACTGGGCCCGCGTGGTGGATTATGGCCCATTCCCTCTCCTAGAGAGGAGGCCTGAGTTCCAACAGTGGGAACATTATAAGGCCGACTATGCTATAGTAAGGCCCCTGTAGTACCTAATATTATAATCATGATAACCTGTAGATCAGTTTTGATAGACTTGTCAATCGAATCTCAAAGATATTCAAGTGTATAAGACCGTGAAATTGAATAAGATATCATAGTTGTAAATAGTAAACAAAAAACGTTTTCTCTTAAACCTTTGCCTGCCAAAACGGTACATGTAGATATAACTGAACAGTAGAAAGCTTGACCGATCGAATAATTACCGGAACAAATTAATACGATAAACCTTACAACTCAATGTTAAACGATAGCCTGTCTCCGCTTTTGGTAAACATTCAAAAAACAATTAGATTCTTGTAGTTATATTCAATTAATTGATTAAGCTACTGGGTGGGCTACTAAAACTATTAGATAGTTCAAGTTGTTTATAACTTCACTTCAAGTATCAATTAATTCAAAGGACAAGGCATACGAAATGAGAACACTCCTATATTTCAATAGGTTGCAGTTAGCCTAAATGACGTCATGTAGCACAACTTTAAAAAAGGTCTATCTAGTTCTAGATTGCTCACCGTTGTACTCATCAACTAGATACTGTTTTATATTAGCAAACTGCGTCAGCTTCGCACGTGTTTTATAAATTTTTGAAATTTTCGTCATATCTTTAGAATAATATGCAAGTGTTATCTAACCTTGCTCATGAATCTTACTATTCATTGGTGAAAACCGCATGAATATCCGTTCCGAAGTTTTTGAGTTTATCGCGAACAGACAGACGCGGTGCAGGACTTTGCTTTATAATATCTGTAATATTTATTTAAAAATATATAAGTATGTTTATCAGTTGTCTAGTACTCATAATACAAGCACTGCTTAGTTTGGTAGGTGTAAAATTTGTGGGAAAAAAACATCTATGGATACACTACCATTCGACGGCGATGCGGAGGAGTTTTTCGACGCCATACTTTAAATTGATTTTAGTTAATTCAGTTTTTATTATATAAGGATTATACATCTATTTAAAACACCATATTTTGTTCTTAATGTCATGTCAAACCAGTGTAGAATATAAATAAGCACTTTAATATAAGCTGACCCCAGAACCGAGCAAAAGTCAAGGATGAAGCCTTAAAAGTAAAAAGATATAGTATATGGAAATGTCAGCAGTATATCTATTAGTTATCTTTCATCGTCTGTCTTTGGTCAAAGCCGTGAGGCAAACTAGTAATTTAAAAGGCAAATGATAATGATTTTTAATGTTTGAAAACCAGTGTCTGACAATCTTAAATCCAAGAATAGGTAACGAACTCGACAAATTAAGGGGACTATAGCTAATCGCTAGTTTTATAATGCGCAAAAGTATACGATCCACAGTAAGCAGAATCAAAAGAATACCTAAATATTATTCTTCAAGATAAATTATAGATAGATAGTGTGTTCAAAACATAATACAAGTAATTTAGTATGACAGAAAAAAATCACGAAGCTGTCTCTAAAAATTACTTTTATCTATTAAAAACTGGACTAATAAACATGCAATCATTCTGATTGTTTGACAGATTATTTTACAAGCAACAGTAGTTTAAATAGCGTTTTAATTTTATAACCAAATCTGTAAATTTTTGGTAATTCGCTAAAATGCTTCATATTTACAAGCATTGTGTCTACGCATCTCTTTCTTTTACATGCTGTCCGAAAGTGACCACGCTTTAGGAGCTGTAGCCCTCTTGAAAGCTATTTGATAGTCTAAAGACCTCTTATGTACCAGGACCTCAAGTAATCAGTCCCAAGAATCAAAATGATGATCTAAACTAAGATAATTTTAATTAGACGTTATCGTCAAAGCCTGCCTAGGAAGTAAACAAGGTTACTGTAGTAGCGGATGTTATAAATACCCACATATTAGTAACACATTTATTTTTGTCGAAACTTCCTACGTGCGTTAATAGATAAAGAATACATTAGTGTAATATTCACATTCATATCAGATATTTCACATTAGCAGACTTTGAAGCAAGAATTGTTATTTCAACTGCAATTCAAGATGTCGACATACAAGTCCTCGTTAAATAGATTAACCATAGTTAATGAAAATCAAATCTGATATCATTAATTGCGAATTAGGATAGCATCAATCATTTAATCATTCATTTCGAAAAATAACTCTAAAATTGTTGGTTTTGTAAAAAAATGGCCAATTCAAATTTGTTTAAGGCTGCAGATCTCGAGTCTTTTTTTATGCAATCCAACATGAACCGCCCTTTAACTAATGACAAAGCCTACATAAAACACTACAATTACATAAAATTTGCCCTATAAGAAATAACCACACTAATAAAAGATTCAATTGTCAAAAAAACATGAAAATTGAAGCCAGGCATGCATAAAGTCGTAGAGATGCACTCTTAATTTTCTATAGAAAACATGGTAGTGAGAGTAAGGAAAGTGAATGATCGTGTGAAATTAATATGGGCTGTCACACACACGATCACTTTATGGAACGAATTTTAGCAGTAAACTGCAAAATCGATTTCCACGAACAAATTGAACGCTTTCCAACGCGCCTTAGAGGTTTTAAGGGTATAAGGGCTTGTAGATATAATCCACTATACAACAGCAAGACCTTGATGATTTGACACTTTCAATTTCGTTAGAACTGATAGTTCTATTGAGAAAAAAAATACTATAAATGTAGAGCTGATCACCCCATTTCAAATAAAAAACATTACGTACAGCGGATTCTATACTATGGAATAAAAACAATGCTTGTACAAAAAAAACAGTAAGTAAATAAAAACCAAGGAGGTCCAGGGACTTTCCTTGATGCGCAAAAGGTAATGCCTAATAACTTTATCGTGACTGGTGATTTTCCTTAACGCTGACCACAAGAGTCTTTTTATGTACAACTTCAAGTAAGATGAACTTATAATTCTGTTTATCAACTTATATGCCTACATGAAGTTTATTTTGTTCGATAAAATGCTACATAGAAAATTATAGTAATTATTGAGAGAAGATGTAGAGGTGGATTCAGAGGCCTTAATACGAGGTCCATTTGACGAGCTCAACTGTTACAAGTTAAAGGGTTGGAACTATATAGGGTTTATAGTTCGGTTCGTTGGTTTCGGCCACCGTAGGCGCGGGCTTGCGGACGGCGAGCAATGGGTGGCTCGCCGTCCGATCGTCCGCTAACCGTCCGGACGAGCCCAAGTCGTCGACGGCGCGTAGTGTTCTACGCTCGCCTCAAGGAGATGTCAGCATCCGTAGGGGCCCAGCAGGGTCGAAGCCTACTGGGGCCATGGGTGATGCGAAAGAGATCCCCGGGGCCCTGGAAAAATGGCAAAGAAGGAACAGGAGTGGGTTTTTAGTCAGTAAAAGTCTAACACTATCTCGCGCATCGCCCAAGAGCGGAATGGGGATGTCATTAGATGATTTTCCTACCCGAAAAAAAAAAGCTCCATCCCCGTTTCTTACTCTCACGCTTGACATTTTACCACGTCATGGTAAGGGCCCTTGTTATTATTAAATACTTACTAAAGAATGTATAAATAGAACAAATACCATGCGTTTATTGTTTATAAAATAAGGACTAAATTCTTAAGACTTCAATTGAGTGTCACGCGTGAAACTACTGACTAGAACAGTCTTGACATTATAAACTCTTCATTTATTACAATAATTCGATGTAATTGTGTTGATAACCACTTCATTCAAGGCGATTCACACGTTTAGGGCCTTTGTCAAACAAACAATTGAAAGTGAATATTTTTAACGACTACATTTTTAACAGACAATGACATTTATTTGTGTAGTTCCATCATTAGAGACAATAATCTTAAATTATATAAATCTTGTCATTGAAATCTTGGGAATCACAAATTATGTGTTAGTGAACTTTACATTTAAGTATTGTTTGACTTAATACTTAAGTAACATTTAGAGATAATGAAAGATAACTCAGAATGTGATAATATTTTTACGTGCAAAAGAAATTTCTAAAGCTAACTCCAAATGATATTCATTTACTTTGTCATTAAGTGTTAAAATTTTAAAACGGAACGTTTCCAAACTCTTACTTTGAGAAAAGTGCCGAAACAATAATCAAGCCATTAGTTCCATCAGAAAGCAATTTAAAAAATCGTATTGCACTACTTAAGACCCGTTTCGTTCGATATTTAAAAAGCTGGTACTGAAACTATTCCGTGACATGGAATATATAAAAAATTCTATATTTGGAAGCGATTGCTGCATTCGCGCCAATAGGAGCGGTGAATGCGGTGCTACGAGGTTGTGGCGAGGTCGTCACGAGGGCCGACAGACTGCACACTGGACCGATTCAAAACTTTTATAGAGCTCACGACGTGTCAGGTCCTGCTGTACAGACTACCGAGACCTTGACTGCGCTAAGTGGTCGTCGATATTACTCATGCTGTTTACAGCACCAACTTAATTGGTTGGACTTGAAAAGTAGATCATTTGATTACGGTTTAGATTAAAGACGATCGTGATAAAAAGTTATGTTAGAATTAATTGGAAACTGAATGTTTGTAGGCCGTGAAAAAGTTTTTCGCCCACTTTTCTTACACGCAACCCAATAAATTTTTTTAGACGAATATATTACGAGTACTGTATTTAAGTTTGAATATTTAGCAATAAATAACTATATTAAACAGAAAATATATTTACCTGTATTGATTAACATGTGAAAAACTAAGGACTCTGTAAGTAAGTAGTCATCAATCACAGAATGTCTTAATTCGTTGACTTCAACTTTGATAGTGTGTTTACATGTCTGTCTAGGTATACTGCAATTTTAAATCTGCCACTGTGCAAGGCTGGATCAGAATATGTGCAAGAGCCACAAAATTTGTCCATTTACAAAGATCAAAATAAGTCATCCAATGAAACTTACCTCAACGTAACTGCGTGCGTATATATACAAAACAATGAAACTTCTCCTTGTCCCAATTGCATGGCCCTTCGCACAGTGGGCGGTTGGAAGTTGGACCTGGCCGCCTTGTACGACCACTCTAGATGTCAACTTAAACATCCTAACGAGACCACTTATTTTTTATTGTAATTAAAAGTAGATTTACTAGGACCTTTCAAGACAAAAAACGAATTCAACAAGGTATCTACTATTTTGGGCCCAATACTGAATTTGCAAATTAAGTTAACTTTTTTTTAAATGATATAAACCAGTATCAGTTTTACTTTAAAAAAACTACTTCGCTTATCTTTTGAAATAATTTATAACAAATTGGACAGTTTTTAACAGGTAACGACAGCTAAGTGATCAAATAGAAGCCACTTAAAGTTAAAACATGATATTTAACATTATTGTAAACATAAAAAGTGTTTTAGTATTTGTAAATATTTTTTTTGTCAGACTGATAACACGTCTACCTACAATATTTTCAAAGATAAGGGTAAAGCTCTTTAATCCAAAGACGTGAATATCGTTTAAAATTATGTACACAGGTCCTATCTATAGTTTAGACTTTCGCTAGCATTTAAAATTCAGATATATAAAAAACACTTTGGTCTTTA
This sequence comes from Mythimna impura, assembly GCA_905147345.3. Classification (NCBI taxonomy): domain Eukaryota; kingdom Metazoa; phylum Arthropoda; class Insecta; order Lepidoptera; family Noctuidae; genus Mythimna; species Mythimna impura. Next base: position 9,374,096 of record LR990357.1, on the reverse strand, counting down.
CGTAAGACGATTGAAATTTTGCCATTTTATAGAAAAGAACTTGTTACAACACATAATTTAAAGTAAATACCATCGTTAAATTATATAAGGCAAAACAAGTCGTAAAAGCCAGCTAAAGTACTTTCCCTCAACAGCCTTTTACAACTCGATGAGCTACTGGTACATTAATCTTTTCTTTCACTCCTTATATTTGAGTAATACTTATCAGATAACATGTACTTACATATATTAAGTTATCTGATTGAGAAGCTTCATTTGCCAGTATAGTAGCAGCTTTAAGTTCCTACTCCTTATTCAAATATTTTTATTTTAAAGTTGGTATCTTTCATATAAAATCGTGTCAACTGACAATGCATGGACTTTGTTACTTTTAATCCGAATAAACACATAAAATTTTACAATACCAATTAAGAAATCATGACCCGTGCCTATTGAACACGAAAACAAAATTATAAGAAAACAATAATATGCATGTATATTGTTAAAACGTGACGCAAACCAAATAGCGAGCAAACAAATCTGAAACATTTAACTGCAATTATCTAAACTTTTGCAAGTAAACAATAAATCACGTCAAATGAAATGAGAGCTATTATTTACATTCTTAACAGAATATGTGGTGTTGAACTAACAATAGAGGAAAGCCGGAAGCAGGAAACTGTTAAGTGTGAAGACACTGACACACGGGCGTGCAGTGCGTCAAACAGATTCGCTACCGATCATAACAGTGTGTGACATAAGCCAACGTAATTGTGGGGTAATGATGTTGCATCAAATGCACGTTAACGTTATATAATTTAGGCAAGTTGATCTTAGATGTAATATGCAGTTATTGCAAGCTGTCTTGCCTTACAAGCAGACTCAGGTCAGAGAAATCTGTGCAATTAAAGATGCTTCAAACATATCGATTAAATTTGCATGCGACTATTAAAAATATGATTTGAATGCAAATATATTCGTTGAGAATTCAATCTGCAGAAATATCACAGACGTTTTAAAAAATAAAATAAAAATAGTTTGCGAAATAAACTTTTAAATTAATCTAGCTTTTATTTCGAAATAAAACAGAACTAGAATAACATGTTTCAGTTCAGAAACTTTTTATTAAGTCTTTAATTTAACAAACACGACCTCCGAAAAGAATGTCATTTTTAATCAGCTACGATATTTTTTTTCTTTTTGTGCAATATAACTGCATTCAAAATTATACCTATATTGTAGGTATATGAAACAAGCTGTGGCATATTTAAGTGGACTCTTAAAATGTTTTAGACAAAATGTTCTTGACCTTTTTGCGATCATAAGTTTAAAGGCCATATTCATTTTGTTGAAATAAATCGCGCAGCCACTTATGAAACATAAAAGAAGTTAATTAAGTAACTTGTACTTTATAACAAAAACTTTATCTGCATTGAAGGTATTGGCCGAGTGCCACATGGCACTACCATGTTTAGCCTTGAATTTCTTTCCCTAAGTTTAACATTCCTTAGATTTGATAAAGTTTGAAACATGGAGATATCTCATGCTAACATTGTCGTCAAACAAAGTTAAATCCACAGAGGTGTTCTCAAAAATGAAAAATGTAAACAATCAAGGTCAGAAAAAATTTCAAAATATGTTCGTGGATTTAGAATCTTATCAGCAGGAGGGCGCTTTTACAACTATCCCGTGTTTGCACTTTCATAAACATCGGGGACCTTTGTTATGATAATGTGACTTGTTTATAGACCATGATAAGTTGTTCAGTTTTATTCTTTACTTAGATACTAAGCAGATGCATAGATATTCTAAGCAGGCAACTTTTTCATATATGATATTTTGTTGTGCTGTTTCTTCTTTTATAATTATTGCCAGATTATATTGCCCTGAAACTACAACAAAGTTACATCTACATCATCATATAACATTGTAAAAAGCTTGTTATCAGCATAACAATATAAATATCCGACTATAAATGTTCATAAACGTTTGCAATCTTTAGAAAGTTCCAAGACCGTACCATATATCTTAATGGTTGAATGAGTTTCTATAATTTACTGATCGTTGTTCTACATTTCAACGTAAAATATCATGCTTAGTGCTAAATTTTATTGGTTAGATTGAAACAAAGGTAATAAAATGTTATTTCCGTGATTTTCTTGACAGTAATTTTCATCTGTCTGTTTCAATAATAGATACCATGTTTTTAGGAGTAATTATTTTGTGGAACTTACGGATAAACTGCTTATCTTGTTGACACATAAGTCTTTATGTCCATCATTTTCAATTCCTAAACCTAGTTGATTGATGGTATATCAAATAAGCAATTTATCTTCTAACATGAGCTTTACACTTTCAAAAGATGATAAATAAAACATAGTGAAGCATAGCAAAAAAATGTCTGCACAGTTTCGAGTGTCCGACAAGTTTGACGAAATTAGCAAAAAAGTTAGAAATTGTATTTGGAGAGTGATCTTTAAAGGAAAATTTAATAAAAAGTTTATTGGACGGTAATGCTCTCATTTTTAACTCGTTTTAAAACTTAAGTGGAGTCATAGATTTGCTGACACCATCGTAGAGTTAAGGAGTACTACATTGCTACTGGACGAAATAATTTACAAAAAACGAAATTGGTTCTGCTGATATAATGCGTGATCTAGATCTTTTGTTGGTCGTTTCTTTGATGCAGTTTCATTACGATAGAAAACACCGTTTTAAAATGCTGGAATCAATCAGTTTACTAAATAAATTACTTTGTTGCCAACTTTTGCATTTTTCAAACCAAGTAAAACAATTTCTTTCACCGCCTATCAGATGGAAACTTACGCAAAGAATAATTAAATAGATATACAAAATCGGTCTTTGTCGACTGTTTACTAAAGAAACATACAAAGCTCGTTTCGAAGGTAAATTTATTCTAAACAGAAGCTTTGGTCACGAGTGCCGCACGTTAAGATGAGTCAGAGACCTTTTCACCCGGCGCGGCGGCCATTGTTTATTCTGGACGCAAACATGTCCTTAACTTTTCCCTCACATTTTCGTTAGTACTCTAAAAAAAGTCTAAACGCTCTCTTTGAATATTCATAACCCCTTTTATGATTTACGATTTTTTTTAGAATTCATTATAATTTCTCGCTTTTTACTGGACTCGTGACTTCGTATAGAAACTTGTTTCTGTTGAATATTTCATTACTGGTGTTTTGAAAATCTCCAATTTGTTGAGAGCGTTGGAGGTAATCAATCAAAATAATTAACTTTAATTTATTTTATGTTTGACAACTTTCCATCATTTGTGGATCTAAAAACTTAACGCTTAAAGATCTAATATGATTGCAAAATTCTAACGATGATGATTCTTATAAGAAAGCTGTCTCCGCCACCGTTAAAGTTATACAATAAGCATAACTGTAAACATCCGTTCTTACCTCTGCTTAGGCAAGTCCGTTAAAATTCCGGCACACTGCTTTTAAGATACACTAACACTTATTGGATTTTAGCGAGTCGAACGAGCGTCGGATCCCCGCACCGTTATTCACGTCATATGTGTGTCAAATAACGAGAAAAATTCTCACAATCTCCGTTGGCACTGATGTAGGGGGTAGTGGAGCACAATCACTAACACAAAGGTTCAATTCACAAGATCACTGTAATGTAGGTATATTCGGGTGGTAGGTGCAGGAGATGCACGTAGCTGCGCGCGCGGCGTTGCCGAAGGGTCGTGTTCGCGCGTGTTCAGCGCCTGCGTGGTCGTGCGCCCGCCTCTCACTCGCGTCGGCGACTGGCGCGAGCCGCCTTCACCTTCGCCGCGCTCGCCCGTTTCGCAACCTCAGCGATTTCTTGCAGATATCTTGTTGCATGGCAACTGTTGAAAACGATGGGACACCGAAATAACAAACTGAATTTCGAACATATCGATTCTTTTCCAATATTTTTTGTGTCTCTACTTCTCGAATGATGTACCCGACTGTCAAGTTGTATCTCTGCACGCATTGCTGTGGGTGGTAAACAGGTTAGTGTGAAATGTAAACAAACAAACTGTCGCTCAAACAAACTGTTTGCCTGATGCTTCACTGTAAATTACTTCTCAAAGCATTTTAGTCATGCACATTCATACTGAACGTAGCGTTTTATTTGATCGAATTCATTTTACAGTCTATGAAAGGTGCATTCAAAAGCCGACCGCAGTTAAAGAGTCTTGTCCGAGAATCGAACCCGGAACTAAAGAGTGCAGACAGATGCACAGGTCGGACCAAGTCAAACTGGTTGTATTGCTCTTGATCTTAACAAAGACTTTCAAAACAAGTATTGGAGTACCTAATGGTATTGATGATAAAGAGTTTCAAGAGAAATAAACTGAACGTGACCGTGTGTCTGGATGTGAACTTTCTATCGATAACAAATCGATTACTGTAACAATATCTATGAAATAGCACATATCGATGTGCGGCGAAACGCTGTTGAAATCGATATTGTATAAACAATTAACATTAGTGTCACAATTTTACTATGATGTATCGAGTTTTGTTTCAATTGTGTTCGGTGACAGATGGGCGTTGATATCTTTTGGTCGGCGATTGCGTGCGCCACTTATTCTCTGTGCTTACTTAGTTATCGGAACAAAATCACTTTCTATTCTGTCATTTATAATTTATCATCAATGCATCATAATTGTCAATGATTAGAATTTAGTAAACAAAATATAATTACCTAGGCAACAATTCCCTTTATACTTAATTTTCTACGTATTAATCGTGTATTTATTCGTAATGGTCTGCCTCTATTTATTTTAGATAATTTTAATATACAGTTACCGTCTCGTATTTGAGCAAATACTAGCTAAATGAACTTTCCATGCTACCAAGTTTATGGAAATTTAACGTACAAAATACCATAGAAATCTCCTTGTCATCTTAATATCATTACCATAAGACATAAGCCATCTCTCTTGCATAAACAAACACTGCCTACATCAAATGATTACCCAAGCTGTCATCAAGCACAACTTTCAGTAAATATCTAATGTACGGTTAGCCACAGTCAAAAGTGATAACTGGAAGCCGAAAATCACTCTTTTTTTGCTCTAAAATATAAGAGCTGTTAAAGTAAAATTGTTACCTTGGAGTACAGTTGACTGTACGAGATAATAAGAAGAATACTCGTAGTTAGCTGACCCGACAACGGATGTTACATTAGACAGAAAATTATACATTAGACGATAGATAGGATAAAAATAAGTATTTTATATAATAAGTATATGTGTGTTTCTCTTTTTATGGTATTGTTATGACAGTGGCTGTTTAAAATGTATGCCAAATGCACTTTTTCACAGACATTAAGGGGGCTTTCGGAATTGAGTATTTTGAATTAAGAATGATTACTAACTGCATACTACTATTACTAACACCCCTAACGATTATAGCAGTTTTTACTCGTTTTGCCTACCCGTAGGCAATATACAGCGAGCAATGGGTAGCTCCGACCGAGAGTCCGGACCGAGCCCAAGTCGTCGACGCGACGGCGCGTATTGTTCCACGCGCGCCTCAGGGAGATGTCAGCAAATCGTAGGGGCCCAGCATGGTCGAAGCCTACTAGGGCCATGGGTAGTGTGAAAGCGAAACCCGGGACCCTGGGACGAAGGCAAAGAAGGAACAGGAGTGGGTTTTTAGTCAGTAAAAGTTTGACAATATCTCTCGCTCCGCCCAAGAACGCGATTTGTCATTAGATGATTTTCCCTCCTTAAAAAAAACCCGCAGGCAATATTGTGGGTTGTATTATTGGCAAAATTTGTCTTAAAGGATCATGGCAAAGTCCCTAACAAAATTTCGATGAAAAATTTACAAAAGAACATAGATTAAATTTCTAAACAATTTTTCTTAGACATAGAATCCTCGTATCAAAGATATTCCAGTTTAAAGTTGGTGAAATTACGTATATTATGTCAATAAAATCTACGAACATCCTTATGAATTTTAAAAATCAATAAACGCATTTTTGAACGAACAACAAGATGTCATGTCATAATGTCATGTTTTTTTTATAGGTCATTATGCTGGATAAAAGTTGAAATGTCTTAAAGCCATCCTTTTTTTCTGATGATTTTGCTATATTCGAATTGCACTACGATGTCATATGAGTCATTACAACCACTATATTTTTTTTTTTTTTTTTTTTATTCTTGATAGGTTCGCGCTTGACCGCTAACTCACCTGATGGAAAGCGACGATGCGGTCGACGATGGAACGCGCTTACCTAGAAGCGCTTACCTAATATTATATGTATTATTATTGTATTTTAATTTTACTGTATGTGTGAGGTACGAATAAACGTTTTTTCTTTCTTTCTTTTCTTTCTTTCTATATTCTAAGCAAAAACAGTAATTTTTAATTTTAAGTTTATTGTCAAATGCGTAAGTGCATATTAATACAATAAAGAAAGCAAATTATATTATGTTACTTGATCAAGATTTATATTAGTGGCAACATTAAAAGTTCAGTTTAGCCAAAAGTCGTGAAGTCAAACCAGCAAAATAAAATCTAAGTTTTGATATTTATTATCGTAAAAAATCTAGTCAACTCAGTTTCCAATTATGTCGACACTGAGACTGGTCATTAACTTGATTTGATAAAACGTAGTAAATTATTTTGTCGGTACCTATATATCATGGTGATATACGTGGACACTTAATAATTTCATTAAAAATTTCCTCGCCTTTGTTCTTTAATTAGTTGTAAGTTGTTATAATGTGACTGTTAGTTGGTCCTATTTTACAAAATGAAAAATAAAATAAAAGAACATCCTACTTGAATGCCAACTTTTAACAGTTTTTCAGGCTAAAGTAGAGTTTGAAAAATACTCAACATCAAATGCTCAAATCAGAAGTCGGGGGTAAGTGGCACCCAAATTAATGCATACATATAATAAAAGCGCTGCCACAACTTAAAGTTCAGCAACATGCTTTTAATGAGTGGCTGCTTCTCAATATGAATAATCTTTATGCAAGTCGATCGATCTATGAATTTATCGTATAATAAGTAGTTTAATATTCTTTTTATTCTATGTTTTAGAATAAATGTGTCAAAGGTATTTTAAAAGAGACGCAAAAAATATTTTAATTATTGTTTATTTTGATTTTTATATTTTTTTGCTTATTACATAATCATTATTATTTTAAGCTGCGTAATTTTAAAAAATAAATTGATATATGTAATATAATAATAATATATATTATTCCACAACTATAACACAAGACTATCTAATCCCAAACTAAGCAGAGCTTGTGAGTACCAGACAACTGATAAACATTTATATATTTCTAAATACATACATAATTATAGATAAGCTAGCTGACCCGGCGAACTTCGTACCGCCTAATAGTAAGGATAACGCCATCTACTGGCATTACCAGAACAGAATAATTCATTTTAAAATGACATTTTAATTAGAGATGGTGTTGTATTCGGATTTGTTTTTTTTCGTGTTTTTTTTTTTCATTTTTTCTCACCGTTTAAACCTTCCCTGGACTATCACGAATATTTCAAGACCAAAATTAGCCAAATCGGTCCAGCCGATTTTGAGTTTTAGCGAGACTAACAAACAGCTATTCATTTTTATATATATATAGATATAGATTATACCAAAACAGAATAAATGATCGTGCTCATCACACAAACTTTTTATTTTCTTGGGTGGAAATCGAACCCACGACCTCCCACATCGCAATCTGGGCCACTAACCCCTATACAAACAGGCCAGTCAAAATTGAATATGCGCTTTTGATATTTTTAATTCGATCGATATTAATTGATTAATTACTGAAAGTTTCATATCACACGGCGCAAAATAAATTTACTTACTGTAATTCAAAATCTATCTAAATTAAACATACCTATCTCAACGGTTTCCACCATCCCTAATTCTCGCTCGCACGCTTTACATTTTAGCATATCATAGGAAGGCCATATCATAGAGAGCAGTGGTGGCCGAGTGGTAATGGCCCCGACTTACGGAGTTGTAGGTCGCGGGTTCAAACCCAGCCAGGCGCATTACTTTGTTTAATTTATTTCATCACCACTGCTCTCAAAACGCTGAAGGAAAACGTCGTGAGGAAACCGGCATGTCCTAGAACAAAAAATTCGAAGACATGTGACATCCACCAACCCGCACTGGGAACGCGAGGTGGATTAGGGCCCATTCCCCCTGCTAGAGAGGAGGCCTAAGTCCCAACAGTGGGAACATTATAAGGCCGACTATGCTATGCTATGCTATCTCAACGGTTTAAATATTTAACTCGTATCTCAGTATCAGCTCCTACATTGTAACTAAATAGAAAATTCCTTTTAGTTACAAAAACATTTTATTAGTCAAATAGCTATTTACAAAGTAAAATGAAACTACCTACTCAGAGCCATTTGAATCCAAATTGCCGCAACTGGTTCTTTTATAGGAATATAATCGTGTACTTTATTGCCAATGGTTTTAACACTTTATATATTATTACGTTCAATGAAAGGCTTTTATTTTAATAGACCTTATTAAGTTTAATTTACATATTGACACCATGATTCTTGCCGCCTATTTGGTTTTCTACATGCCTTGTCAAAGTAACAATCATAGAGGAATTGTCAAAAAAACCAAAATGTATAGCGCGTAATAGAAATATTACGTGGTCTATGCCATCCATTTTGGTTTTTTTTTTTCTTTTGGCTTTGCATCGTTTTTGCATTTAACCAGTGTCAAGTTTCAAAAGTAGATATTTAGTTTTTGATACAGTCACTTTATTTTCCATTAAAATGCGGATTTAGTACTAATATTTTTGCAGTATTTGGCAGCAAATGTATCGAGTCCATGTTTTTACTTCTGACAATCGTCATCACTGATTGATTGTTACTTTTTCCAGAAAACATTGACTTTGAAATTCGAAAAATATTAAATTTTGATTTAAAGAAAACAATTGATTGAGGTCAGCTTCAAATGCTTCGATTATTGTGAGCTATCACTTAAATGAGGTCGAAAATGACAGGACTGCAATAGCACAACAATTTTAAAGAGAGAAAACAGACAATAATCTATATATATAAAAGGAGAAATTGACTGAATGGTATTGCAAAATTTTTACGTTTCTAGACACAGCCGAAACTACTGGGTTTAGAAACGTAAAAAATTTGCCCAAGGCTTCCTTTTATGATGTAGGCGAGCACTAAGAACGGGTTTTTGAAAATTCGACTTTTAAGGTGATGAAAAGGGGGACATTAGTTTGTATGCAAAATTGTATTTGTTGGGCTTATTTATTAATATACTTGAAACTTAGGATAAATATTATTATGTCTTATTAGTATTTTTCTGATGTTGTATACTGACAGCCCTAAATCTATCTCCTTTCTTTCAGTCCATCCAAAGGTTGTCTGTAAGAAATTGCCCTGTGCGATAAGACTGCCCATTGTACACTTATTTTTAATTATGTTTGTCCTGTATTTTAGTTTATGTGGTCTACAATAAAGAATATAGTAACTAAAGAATAAATACTACTTAACCTAAGTAAATAAAACAGGTTTTCATTATTCGTTTTTTTAAAACTACCCCTATATAACAAGTGTTAATAATAATAATGTGTGCTAGCGGTATTAACCTATAATTAATTGTTGCGCCCGCAATTGTATCCAGCTATAATTATTAAGTTGCTAGTGTACTGGTGTAAACAGTTGTTGGTTAACCTGAATAAAATAAATAAATAAATAAATAATAATAATACTTTTATTACAGACAACAAAGTCCACACAACAAAAATACTACAATAAAAAAAAACAATACAGTAGTGTTAAATGTTGTATGGTAGAATTGTATTCCTTGGGTTAATAAACTTAAAACTTGGCACAAATTCTAATATAAGTGAAACAAAAAAAAGAAATTTACCTCTTTATAATATTAGTGTAGATATACATATATATACAGTATATAGTATAGATAATATTATAAAGAGGTAAAAAAAAATATTTTTTTTGTAGGAAGTAATCTCTGAAAGTAGGTACTGGTCCGATTGCTAAAATTTTTTCACCGATAGATAGCTGCTTTATTCCTGAGTGACATAGGCTATATTTTATGTACGCAGGCGAAGCCGCGAGCAAAAGCTAGTGAAAAATAAGGCCGTGCGCGCACTGCCTTGCGTTTTTCTAACGCATAATCTGTGAAGTATGGAGTCTCATAGAAGTGCGCGCACTGCCGTGAAATAAACGCATGCGGTAGAATCACCGTTGGCCTCTCGCTGCAAATTTGCGGTGAATCTACCGCAAATATTTTTGTATCGTATAGAGATCTAGGAAGCGCCGCGCACTGCCGCGAAACTAACGCACGTTTTAACCGACTTCAAAAAAAAGGAGGAGGTTATCAATTCGGTTGTATTTTTTATCATCATTTTTTTTTATGTTTGTTACCTCAGAACTCCGTCGTTTCTGGACCGATATTTTTTTTCCCATATGAGATATGCTTCCAGATTAGTCCCAATTTATTTAAAATCCAGTTCTGATGATGGAATCCATGAGGAATCAAGGGAACTCTCCAAATATTATGCATTTACAGTCAAAAAGTAACATTTGATGAAGTGGAACTGATGAAGAAGACCAGAAATGGTCAACGGAACTTAATACTCACATAGATAATATCACAATGAAGATAGTTAAGCGACTATGAAAATACAAATAAATGAATAGTTCTGAATAGTTACGTTGAAAATGGTATCATCGAAGTGATCTGATGATGATGATGGAGCCGGAAGGTGGAAGGTAGACACAGGAACTTCATAATAAAACAATGTAACCTAGCAGTGTTTGGGTTAATTAGAATTGTCATGTGAAATAGGCACTCTGTTTATAAGTGTATCGCAGCATAAAAACTTTTACGAAAATAAAATCCGTCTTCACAAAAAAAAAAACACTAATAAAAATTTCGGAGAAACAAAAAATACCGAGAAACCCGGACTTCCGAAATTAAAGTTATTTTGATCCTTTTAGTGTTTTTTTTAGTGAAGTCGGTTATTTTTTTTTTCAGTTTTTGTCATTCGAACTCCGGCCGTGGTGCTCACATGTCATGGTTATGTTCCACTTCATCAAATGTTACTTTTTGACTGTAATTGCTTAAGTTCTCGATGAAAATACCAAAATCAGTATAAGGTGGCCTATAATTTTTGAGGAGTAGGTACCCTCGATTCCTCATGGATCCCATCATCAGAACTGGATTTTTCCTATAAAGGCAAAAAAAAATTAGCAAATCGGTCCATAAACGACGGAGTTCTGAGGTAACAAACATAAAAAAAAATGATGATAAAAATACAACCGAATTGATAACCTCCTCCTTTTTTTGAAGTCGGTTAAAACGTGCGTTAGTTTCGCGGCAGTGCGCGGCCCTGTGAATGCGTTTATTCTACCGCACGGTAGAATAAACGCACCGCATTCCACCGCAAGGCAGTGCGCGCACGGCCTAAAGACTGTCATTGTTAGTTTTTAGGGTTCCGTAACTCAAAAGGAAAAAGAAGACAGACAGACGGACAACAAGAATCCTTTGTTGTCCGTCTTTCTGTCTGTCAAAACCCTTTATCTCAAGAACGCGTAGAGATATCGAGTTGAAATTAAAATTATATACTCAAGTCTACGTTCTCTTGAAGCTGTGAAAAAATCAAATTTCTAAGTTAACGAAAAACAATGATACGGCCGGTTTATGTCGCAAAAGACGTATATTTCGACACTCTCAAGGGAATTAAAATTCATACGGTACTTCCCGTTGACCTAGAACCCTGAAATTTGGCATGAAGCAAGGTCTTACAGTACAAGTATAGGAATAAATCTGAAAACTGAAAATTTGTAGTTACGTCACAAAAAAAAAACTTTTTTTCTATTCGGAAAAATCTTCGAGACTCCGGGAATTGAACTATTTACACAAGTTATAGTTTGTGCGGAACCCTCAGTGTGCGAGTTCTACTCACACTTGCCTAGTTTTTTCAAAACTACTTTCAAAATACGGTTTAAGAGGTATTACAGTTTTTATGAAAACAAGCTTGCGAACAAAGTCGCTGTCAAAGTGCTAGTAATATTATAATGCATTCCGAATATAATTGAACTGGAAATAAATTGGTTTCAAAAGCCGAAGTGTCCAATACAAGTTGAGAAACATTTATTGAAACTGTTGTCACAACAAGCGAAGTCATAGGTCGTCTGTTCAACCTAGTACTGAATTACTTTCTAAATGTATTAGTATTTGAGCAGTTAGCAAATGAGAACATTTTCAATGCATTGTTGTTACTTGATAAATAGACTATTGCAACAATTGTATCGTTACAGAACATAAAAGCCATTACTGCCTCACATTATATGTCTTATGTCTTATATTTAACGTATAAGTTTTCCTTTCTGTTCAGATTTACAAAAGCATCACTCCAATCCATCGAGATATAAGTACTAACGTACTAGAGAAGCTACGTCAAATAACTGAATTGTCCTATTCTTCGTAATTTGAATCTTTAGTTCGCTGCAGCGCTAAAATAATAACAATTCGTCTAAACCGTAACTAATTTACCACAGCGCTAGATTTGCTGCGGAAGTGTATTTATTCTCGGCAAAAAGGTCTTAAGCGCCATGTAAATCACGGCACTTACGCGTTTTCTTCGTGCGGTGCGGCGCGATCGTCGCAGTTGAACGAGACAAAGTAGGAATTTACGGTGTCTTCTCTAGTACGTTAGTACTTATATCTCGATGCTCCAATCGCTATAACTCGTCTAAACCGTACATCACTATCACATTTCATGATCACCGTCAAAATCTACGCATATTTTCAAATTTTAATTTAAAAATCTCTTTGTTAACTGCTTCATTCGACAATACACCGTTCAACCGTACACATCGTATTTTTATTAAAAAATACTCCTGATTTTCCCAAAACACTTTCGATATCCCATTTATTTATGAGACCATGTTAAAGAATCAAGTGGAATAAGTATTATTTTATAAAGATGGCACGGTGGGCTACGCTGTGTGTCTCGAGTTCGATTTCCGCACGACACAATTATTTGCATGGCCTTCAAATAGTTGTTCTGGGTCTTTTCTTTTTGGTGGGAAAATCATCTTATGACATTCCCCGCTCTTGGGCGGAGCTGGAGATAGTGTCAGACTTTTCCTGTTCCTTCGTTGCTTTTCGTACCAGGGCCGAGTCTTCCTTTCAGAATCAGACCCTAGGCCCCAGTAGGCTTCGACCTTCCTGGGCCCCTACAGTTGCTGACATCTCCTTGAGGCGCGCGTGGGCTCGGTCCGGACGGTTACCGGACGGTCGGATCGCGAGCTACCCATTGCTCGCCGTCCGCAAGCCCGCGCCTATGGTGGCCGGAAATCGGGATCGGAATCTCAGCGGTGGTTGGGGCGTGAGGTCCGTTGCCTCACGCCATCGGCCGCCTCCTTTGCTAGCATTACTGCTTCGCAGGAGGCGACCGCCTGCCACTCCTCCTCGCTCCGGACCCATGGCCTGTACCAAGGCCCGGCGCGAGAGATCGCCGGCGCCGATCGCCCCCACGAGGACATGGCGCTGTGTTGTTTTGGGTCTGGATATCTTGTATAATGTAGCCCATAACTATCCAGTAAATGATTATATGCTAACTATAAAAGACTCATCCTCGTAACAACTTACATAAACAGTAGAAAACGCAGTATAACTATATTTAAACGAGTCACAATTATTGAGACATTAAAATCGGAAACGTGATGAAATAATAAACATGATAGTAACTACCTCTGATAATATGCCGTAGAAATGGTCACGTAAAGGCAATTCAACGAACCCTCTTCACCGTCCAATTAAGAGAGTAAATGTTTAATTTACAATTCAAATTCAACATAAAAATCATTTTGAATTTACAATTGAGATTCTAATACTAAAATATGACGAAAAGATACTGGAAACTCTGATGCCAAGCGATTTTAATAGAAAGATTCAAAGCATTTTAATAAAACATTTGCAAGCACTTCCGATTGTAATTTAGTTGTCTTCAAGCGTAGAGTGAATAGGCTCTTAATAAACTAGTGTGCCCCACCATCAACGATTACATCACTGCTTACCATCAGGTAGAATCGCAGTCAAGCACTAGTTTAAAACAATTAAAAAAAAATTTTGAAATATCAAGAAGTCAATCAGAAAAATGATTCTAATTGCACATTCCAAAGCGTAGATCTCTATGGAAAAGAATGTGCAAGAAATTCCACTTTGAAAATTGAAGCCGACAACACTTTGGATGACAGTAGTGAGCAAGCAAACATTGTTTAAGAAACTAACATAATGGACCTACCATCTAAAGTCGTTGAAGACCTATTCGACAAACAAAACACCAATTACCGAAAACTAGAACAGTGGGAAAACTATCGTGAGATAACCAAGATATTTTTTATCATAGATGTTTTTATAGCATCACATGGCACACGTACACGAGTTACATGTTGGAGATCCCACGCATGCGCACAAAACGTTTATGGTACACGTACATTGTGCGTACGGCTAGGAAGTGGAATTTTCTGCCGGAGTTTGTCTTTCTTGATAGTACAACCTGGGAATATTTAAGTCAGGAGTGAAGAAATTACTTCTAGACAAGCGTACTCTATCGTCGACCATATCATCGCTTACCATCAAGTGAGATAGTGGGCAATCATGAGCCTGTTAATAATAATAAAAAAACTGGGCAAGTGCGAGTCGGACTCGCACATTGAGGGTTCCGTATAAACTAACTTATGTTAATAGTTCAATTCCCGAATCGAGTGTTGAATATTTTTCCGAATAGAAAAAAGTTTTTTGGTGACGTAACAAACATTTTCAGTTTTCAGATTTATTCCTTTGATTCATGCCAAATTTCAGGGTTCTAGGTCAACGGAAAGTACCTTATGAATTTTGAATCCCTTGAGAGTGTCGAAATATACGTTTTTTGCGACATAAACGGCCGTATCTTTTTTTTCGTTATCTTAGAAGTTCGAATTTTTCAAGGCTTCAAGGGACCGCAGACCTGAATATACGGTTTTAATTTCAACTCGATACCTCCACGCGTTCTCGAGATAAAGGGTCTTGACAGACAGACAGACAGACGGACGGACAACAAAGTGATCCTATAAGGGTTCCGTTTTTTCCTTTTGAGGTACGGAACCCTAAAAATGAAAAACTGCATACAGTGCATCAATATGCGCTTATTTTATTGCCTCCTTTCCTATTTAAGCATTTGACTGCAACGTTGTTCGCGTGACATGATTTATAACCCTGTTTTGCGGAGTGAACTATTTTTCATTGACCTCTGAACTAATTTCAAGTTCAGCCGCTGCGTGATTGAGTTACAAACATTCATTCAAAGTTCCGCATTCATGTTGATTTATGTTAATGGAATCTTTGTATCTACCTCTACTTTTAGTAATATAGTTTGACAGAACATAACAATATGGTTGTTTCTGCTCAACTGTGACTGGCTCTTATTAACTGTTAACTTGTTAAAAATCTGACTCACGAATCTCCGCTTTACTCCGTTTACTACTAAAACTATGTATTATTTATTTGTATAGATATTTAAGTAAGATAAAGAAGATAATTGCTACATACTATTTACATACTTATAAAATAATTGACTACACTAATTAAAACTAAAAAATAATAACAATGTATAATATGGCGTCGAAATCTCATCCATACGGAAACTGTTTTGCATTTCAATTTTTTCTTTGGAAGGTCAGAAGATATGGTATAACTTAAACACTATTTAAGAGTCATGGGCGCATTCAATTCCCAACCAAGCAAAATCTTATAATTATGGCAAAAAATTTAAACTGTATCCAACTTATACCTTCTTCTTCTTTTCGTGTCGATGTACTCTAACTAAATTTTATCTGACCAGTATTTGGCAACCTCTACGGCTCTGTTATTGGCCTCGTATAGATCCTGAAAACTGCAGGTGGTTGTGCAGGATGGACAGCATAGCAAATGACGCATGTCCTGTGCAGCGGCTCCACACTGGCACTGTGTTAGAGATGGGTCGAGGAAGCCCCATTTGGCAAAATTATTTTTACAGCGGCCAACCTGAGTGCGCAGTTAGTTAAGAGATTTCCAGATTGGCCACTGCAATTCGCGTCCAGGGGTGAGATGTTCTGACGGGGTGATGAAATGTGTAGGAGTTGGGTGCTTCTGCTTCCACAACGCGCATCTCTCGTCCTCTGCACTGTCTTTTGAAGAGGTCGTAAATCGCATAAAGCTTTGCATGAAAGGAGCCTCCCCGAGCGGCGTTAAAAACGTACGTACAGCGATTCTAAACGCCCGGCGTGCCCTGGACAGCTAGCACTCGGTAACGCAGAGTCTAGCTGACTAATCCTTTCACCACGATGTCTCAAATTCCAACTTATACCAATTACATACATTACATTGGAATGGCGATGCGGGAATGCTCAAAACTGTCATTGCGGTCCTGGAAGGAACAAAGGTGAGTTTTAGTCGGTAAAAGTTTGACAAGCCCTCTCGCTCCACCTAGAGCAAGAGAAGTTATTTGATAATTTTTCACCTTAAAAAAAATTACCTATACAAGCTGACCGAGCAAACGTTGTTCTGCTACATAAATTTAAAAAAAAAGCAAGGGGTGGGGGTAGGACGGTGAAAAATAGCCTCTGACTTATCAAATATACACAATAAATTTCATAAAAATCGGTCAAGTGGTTTAGAGGTGTTCGATAACAAACACTGTGACACGAATTTTTTATATAGATATTAGACATTATTAGGAATTAATTGATCTGCCCCCTAGCCAAGTTACAACCGTTTCGTTTCGATTCTCTTTTCGTCGATCGCCTCGAGTAGGCCACGCCTTCGTTTCCTTTATTCTGACGTCATCTCAACGCTCAGTCACGTGGTCAGAACAAAGGAATAGGAGGCGTGGCCGACTCGAGGCGATCAACGAAAAGAGAATCGAAACGAAACGGTTGTAACTTGACTAGGGGGGCAGTTTGCAATTACTATTACTCACAATTTTATCTGATTCAAGTAATGCGTAATTTACTCGAATCTATTTGAGGTAAACACTTGAAATATGAAATAAAGTTTGCGTAAATATGAACATGTTTCTGAATTTCGTGTTAAACTCAAGTGGTTGCCAATTCGCCTTCGCCGTAATGCTCATATTCTTTCCCTTTTGTATAATGTGCTCTTTTCCCCTTCAACCCCTCGTTACCTCAAAGAACGGTTTCAATTTTCTTTGCGACTCCCAAATGAAACTTCTCAGGTCATTAGATAACTTGAAACTTAAAATGCCAATGCATTCAACTACTTTCCTGGATAAGTCTTTTACTGTCCAGGCCGCTCGTGTATGGAATGCATTGTCTGTGGCAATAAAACGTGCGCAAACACTGCCTCTTTTTAAAGGCTTGTGAAGGATCATTACTTGTCACTGTGAGCATGTCTTCGTTTCATCACTTATTCTCTTTCTTATATATATTTTGTATGTATGTATATGTGTATCTATTTTAGTGTTAAGTATTTATCAAGTTTTGTTTACTTTTATATTTGCACCAAGTGCAACCCCATTTTGTGTCCAGGCAATCTCTGTCCATTCCAGGTCCTGTTTTTATATTATATGGTTTCAATTTGTAAATTTTTAATCTTGGCGTGCAATAAAGTAAAAAAAAAAATACATACAAATAAATAAATAATGAATAAATACAGTCCTAACTGAATATAGGCTGCATGACAAGTGATAGTAAATCGTGAGCGATTAGTCGCAGATTAGTTTTTTGTCGTTACACAGTATACCGACGAAACGTAAATCGTGTCGATTATAATTAAAAATAAACCTAGCTACTTCCGCGTACAAATCAAGCTGCCTAGCCATTCCCCAAGTAAGTTGGGGCCAGCTTCCAGTCAAACCGGATAGAGCTGGATATCAGATATATTTTACATGAAGCGGCCTGTCTATCTGACCTCCGCAACATAGTAATTGGGTAACACCATACGTCTTGGTTAAGGTAGAACTACATTGCGCACACGTGGGCCACATACGCCGATCTGGGCGCGTCGGTCTCCATACATTTTATAATGGCAACTAGACTTGCAGAGCTACATTAGATCCACGCCACGCGACGCCACGCAACGCGCCGCTACGTACAAATCGGGCGCGGTCCACGTGTGCGTCGCCGTCGGTCTAGTGTAGTTTTCGCTTTAGACTTCTGTCAGATTTCATGCGGTTTTTGATTGTCCGTAAGGACTGCCAAAGGTTCACAAATGACTGCAGTGTGTTGGTATGTTAAAATGGCATCCCATCCATAGAATAACCTCGATAAGTGTTGCTTAACCTTGGAAGTCTACCCATAAAGCTATAATTATTATTTAAGCTACGAGCTTTTCTTTCTCTCTTCCCAAGATACTTCCGCATACATAGGTACATTGATAAAGTAGATAGGTTTTATGAAGTTGGGAAATTATCCAATTACTTTTTGCGCTCTAGGGTAGAACGAGAGGGCCTATCAGACTTTTACTGACTAAAACCACCCCTATATTCCTTCCTCGCCCGTTACGTTCCAGGACCACGGCCCCACGGGTTTCCCTTTCGGAAATAATCGACCCTGCAGAACCCCTATGGTTTTGCTGACATCTCTTTGAGGCGCACGTGGAATACTTTGCGCCGTCGATGACTCGGATTCGGTCCGGACGGATACCGGACGGCGAGCTACCCATTGCTTGTCGTCCGCAAGCCCACGCCTGTGGTGACTGGAAATCGGAGTCAGAGTCCCGGCGGCTGGGGCGTAAGTACATCCGTTCACTCTCCTACGATTTGCTGACATATCCTTGAGGCGCGCGTGGAACACTACGCGCCGTCGACGACTTGGGCTTGGTCCAGACGATTACCGGACGGTCGGAGGGCGTGCTATCCATTGCTCGCCGTCTGCAAGCCCGTGCCTACGGTGGCTGGAAATCGGGGCCGGAATCCCGAATCGGCGGCTGGGGCGTGAGGGGCATTCCCTCGCGCGTGCGGCCGCCTCCGTCGCTAGCATTACTGCTTCGCAGAAAAAGGCGAGCGCCTTCCATTCCTCCTCGCTCCATAGGACCTAAGTTACGAGTAAGTGTCTTTCATTTGATTGTGTAAATTTCACAAATGTATCGCGTGGACAATCCTAAACATTTTGAACTTTTGACAATAGTCATTGTCAATAAAAACACTGGGCAAGTCGGACTCGCGCCCTGAGGGTTCCGTGCAAACTAAACTATGCAAACAGTTCAATTCCCGAATAGAGTCTCGAAGATTATTCCGTAAAACAATTTTTTTTTTTTATTGTGACGTAATAACAAATTTACAGTTTTCAGATTTATTCCTATACCTGTTCTATAAGACCTTGCTTTATGCAAAATTTCAGGACTCTGGGTCAACGGGAAGTACCCTTTGAATTTTGATTCCCTCGAGAGTGTTGAAATATACGTTTTTTTTTAGACATAAACGGCCATATCTTTTTTTTTCGTTAACTTAGAAATTTAATTTTTTCACAGCTTCAAGAGACCGCTAAATTAAGTATATGGTTTTAATTTCAACTATATACCTCAACGTGTTCCCGAGATAAAGCGTCTTGCCAGACAGACAGACAGACAGACAGACAGACGGACGGACAACAAAGTGATCCTATAAGGGTTCCATTTTTTCTTTTTGAGGTACGGAACCCTAAAAAGGACTCCTGACAATCGTATTTGCCGATAGTCAATTTAAACCCAACTGATACTTACTTTACATTCTAATTCGATGCAATTCTATCGATTTTTCATCTATGTAGCCCGTAGCGAGTTGTTCTCGACTTCTCGTGCATTTGCAATATTTCATGTGGCCGATACAGCAAATACAGTCAGCCGGTACGTCATTGTGTGTATGTGGGTCGATCGTAACAGACGATAGTCATGAACAGAGCTCGTCAACGCATCCGCCACCGGACGCGCGTTGCTCTTTTGTGTGCGAATACGTTGTTTTGTACGGTACGGGTTTTTTATTAGTTAGGTTAGGTTTAAAGAATTTATTCTCCTAAGAACAATTACAGTTCACTTAAAATGAGATGTAATTAACAGCTTAGAAGTATTGTAATATTCACATCTGGTGTGTTGGTGACGTCATATGTTATATACAATTATTATTAATTATATATTAGTTAACAAACTTCTATCTTCTGTCTGGTAGATATGTATCGCTATCAGCGATGAGACTGTTAATGTATTTATTCATATATTTAAGTCTGACACTCCCTCTCGCTACACCCAGAGCGGGAGAAGTTAAGTCATCATTTGCCACCTCAAAAAAAGGCCTACCTAATTAGAATTATGTCACAAATTTTTTTTATTAATTATAGGGCAGCGTTTGACCACCATCTCACCTGACGGTAATCGATGATGTGGTCGAAATTTAAATTTTTGAAAATAGAACTCATCATAAGTATTTATGGGCTGATAACCATAATACATAGGAGGTACCTAACTTTGGAGGTACACTTCTAAATGAAAGTCGTGGATAAACAGGAAAAATGGTATTCACAATCACTTAAAAAAAATTTAAAGTAAAATGATAGAGCAACACGCTGACTCAAATTGCGAGAGCAGTCTAGTTTTAACAATATAACAGCAGACGGCACTGGTCTCCCGCTGGAAATATTTACTGTTGCCACCCAAAATATTAAACAGTGTTGCGACACAATTAAATACGCCACATGCCTAATGCATTTTATTAGGTAATTTTTAGGCCTTATACACCGCAAACACCCTTTTTAAGTTCTTATTGTCCATCTTAAGGCTGTCTGGTAGATATCGCTGTCAACGATAAGACCGCGATTATACCCATAGATTTAAGTTTCTGTAAAATTGTTACTATTTTAGTATAATTTTTATTTTATTCTATTTTTAGTCTTGTTAGTCAATATGAGTCTATGACCCTACTACAAAAACAAAACGTCAAAAAATTTATGCATCACTACACTTCTCGTAAGACAATGAAAACAAAAATTATTATAAGTGATGGTCCAAAGCCATTCACTGTCTGTCGGCCGATCCGATTCTCAGTCTATACTCGCTTACATAATAACAAAATATTTCACTTGTTTTGCTTCCTTTATTAAATAAGAGTACAATTATATTTCATTCAGACAACCAGATTACTAAGACCTCTAGACGACAACATCGATTCTCGCAAACTGAACGAAATATCGATAAATAATCTGAGAGGTGTAAGAGTTCTTTTTTACATGGTTATAAAAGGTCTTATTTTAGTTTTGAACAGACAATAACTGATTTTATAGCCCGTTTTAAGTTTTCAATTATAATTTGATTAAGTTTTCGATATAATAGAACTACATAGAGCTTAATTGTGACACTCTGTGATATCTATATCTGGTAAAAATCGCTGTCTCCGATATAACCGCTATTGTTCTCATATATTGAAGTTAGAAGCGTAAAAGTTTCGTAACTATTTTAGTGCACAAAAAAGTTTATTCTATTCTATTATAATTTATAACTCTCGTAGATTTTTTGAACCTACCCATTTAAATTGATTTAGTTTGTATTTAAGATCCTATATATATCCATTTTATAAAACTGGCACCTACTTCAGGTGCCAGTTTTATAAAATGGATTATTAAAGAGAGATCAAATAAACTTTATATTTAGAGGATGTTAGTATATAAGTCTGTGATGTTAATCCTTTTTCTAAATTAGTTATTAATTTTTATTTCTTTGGGTTGTATTATCAGAAATATTGCCCTATATCAAATTGTGCAGTTTCTAAAAATGACAATTTAATAAGTAAAGTTGTTTTTTTTTTAGGTGGGAAAATCATCTAATGACAAATCCTCTCGCCCTTGGGCGGAGCGAGAGATACTGTCAAACTTTTACTGACTAAAAACCCACTCCTGTTCCTTCGTTGCCTTCGTCCCAGGGCCCCGGGTTTCGCTTTCACACTACCCGTGGCCCCAGTAGGCTACGACCCTGCTGGGCCCCTACGGTTGCTGACATCTCCCTGAGGCGC
The DNA here is from genome assembly GCA_905147345.3 of Mythimna impura. Classification (NCBI taxonomy): domain Eukaryota; kingdom Metazoa; phylum Arthropoda; class Insecta; order Lepidoptera; family Noctuidae; genus Mythimna; species Mythimna impura. The sequence continues at coordinate 9,352,090 of LR990357.1, read as the reverse complement.
GCGTGGAACAGTACGCGCCGTCGACGACTTGGGCTCGGTCCGGACGGTTCTCGGACGGTCGGACGGCGAGCTACCCATTACTCGCCGTCCAAATTCTTCTGCGACTGGATCTGTTTTTCTAGAACGCGAACTTTGTTTAGTTTTAAGTTCCCCAAAATGATCCACTATCTACCACCTACGCCGTGGTTAAAAAAAAAGCATCTTTTAGCAATATGAGCAAATTAAAAAAAAAACAATAAGTGCATAAATACTCGTTCATATCAGCCTTATAATGTTCCCACTGCTGGGACTCATGCCTATCTAGGTGAGGGAATGAGACATAATCCATCATGAACCTCATCATCATCATCATTACAGCCGATAGACGTTCACTGCTGGACATAGGCCTTCCCCAAATGTCGTCACAATGAACGGTCCTGTGCGTCTAGCATCCATCAGATTCCTGCAACCTTCACCAGGTCATCGGTCTACCTTGTAGAGGGCCTTCCAACACTGCGTCTTCCGGTACGTGGTCACCACTCCAGAACCTTTGGGCCCCAACGGCCATCAGTTCCGCGAGCAATGTGCCCTACCCATTGCCACATAAGTTTGGCGATTCTTCGTGCTTTGGTTCTCCTGCGGATATCTTCATTTCTGATTCGAAGAACCTGGTTTAATACCTAATTCTAAAGATAGTCCAATAGAATACCAAACTTTCTCACACCGTCGATAGAGGACATTACTTATTTAGCTTTACCGTAACCCCATAAATAATTAAATCTTGTCACCGTCATTCATTTGCTGCCAAGCCGCCAATCTACCGCTAACTGTATTCCATGGGAAATGGCTTGAAACGTAATGGTGTTTCCCGACGATGAGCCGTGTTTATGTCAATGCGATACTTATTAAACAGCATACTGTATTGCTTTGAGAGAACTAGCGGAAATAACATCTTGTACTTTAATTTAATTTTTCCTTTAAGTAAAAAGTTCGTTTTAAAAACTAGCAATTAATAGCAAGTTTATTTACTTTTAACCTTTCCTATAAATAATTTATAATATAATAATAAGCCTTATAATGATCCCAGTACTTTTGTTTTGATGTGGGATTCATCTCACGACTTTAACGAACTAAAACCACACCATTCCTTCCATTGCTCTTTGCGTTCTAGGACCTTTTCAGAAGTCCTCCCATGGTCCTAGAATGTTCCCACTGCTGGGACTTAGACCTCCTCTCTAAGAGAAAACGGGGTGTAATCCACGACGCGGGCCCAGTGTGTGTTAGGGCTTGGCCACACCACGTTTATTAAACGCGCCGTTGACGCGCGTTTCTAGCGATACAGACGCGATACGCACGCGAGTCAGACGCAGCCTGTAGACCTTTAGGGCCTGTGCACACCACGTTTTTTAAAGGCGCCGATGACGCGCGTTTTAGAAACGTGCATCGATGGCACGCTTTTATCCTACCTATCTACTTAGAGCAGTTTGTTGTCGTTTGTATCGAAACACACGCGCATTAGCATCCCGTTTGTATAGAATATACGCGCGGCACCGGCGCTTCTGTACCGATACACACGCCGCGTTAGTATAGCGTTATGTCCACACAATCTTCTCCCGCTTGTAAATGGGTGTACACAGAACGTTGGTAATTATTCTTCTTCCTTTTAAAAAATAATAATAACAAAGCGCATGCAATCAATGCTGTCTCGACAGACGCCATCTTGCTACTATTGACGAGGTTCTGCTTAAAAATGCAATATGCCAGCGCATTTGTAGCGATACACAAGCGCGTTTGCATCGCGTCTGTATCGCTACACACTTAAACTTCTCACTGGCATTCCACAACGACCAAGCCTTTAGTTCCCTTTGCAACCTTCCCACACTTCACATTATGACCCCCATTCTTATCGTCATCTCCAATGATTGATCGCTAAATCAGCGAGATGTTTCGTCAGTTTCCTGCACATGTAAGTAGGTACTAACACTAATAAACTACATGCATGAAACGATAAGTAACATCACGAACTCATGCGCAATGACCATTAAAGCATATCCAAAATGGTCGCAATTATCTACCATTTCAAATAGATCGACAAAATAGAATCTTGCATTAGCCTAATTTTTACATACATACGTAATTTTGTTACGTCATGGATGGGTTGATGATGTACAATTGCCTTGTCAGAATATACATAATAATATTCTCGTTAGGTAAGCAGGCGATGATTTTTTATTTTTGTTTTCTTTAATATTTTATCATGTCATCTTCGTAGTAAAATATTATATTGTAAAGTTCTTACATACAATTATTTATTTAAACTTGAGCATTCTCATCTGCGCTACATGCAATCTTTTTTCATCCGTCTTCCAAACAGCCACACAGCACACTAGGTATATGACAGACCTTATCACGGACTTGTAGATTTTACCCTTCAACTTGTAGACTTTACCTTTCAACTTGTGGAGCATCCGAGGGTAGGGGCGCCGACTCCGTGGGTGCTCGGAGACTCGAGCACCCATGAGAAATAAACAGTGGGTACCGAGCACCCCTGAGAATAGACATCAAGCAACAGATCAGTAATCGACTTTTAGGGATGGGTGTTTTATCATTACCCGATGACCCATTTAGCGCAGTGGTTTATAGCGCCGGTTGAGACGCAGAGTCGCGGGTCCGATTCCTGCACCAACACTAATGTTTGTTGATGAAACAGATATTTGTGTTGGGTCTGGGTGTTTGTGGTACATTCGTTGTTCCGCAGTATGTAAGTAGGATATTTATTTATTTGTCGGTCGATCACTGTGCATTTCTCTTCTCACACTTCGCCACGTTTTTGAGTCTTCAAATGAGCATGAGCACCCATGAGGTTTTCTAAAAGCCGGCGCCCCTGTCCGTGGGTCACAAAAGCTGTGGTAGGTGTGCCCAATAAATAAATAATTGATATTTGAGATGGAAGGAAATATCATTACAAAACAAAGACATTCACATACATATTACAAACAAAGTCCCTACAGCGTTTTCTTTCTGTTTATCAGTTCACGATAAACTCAAAAACGACTAAACGGATTTCCATTTTCTTTTCACCAATAGCTAGAGAGAATGATTAATGTGGAAAGTTTAAGTGTACATGTATATTATAGGAAGAAAAGGGATTTTTAAAGATTTCTTTCACTCGTGTGTAGCTGGGGCGGGTTGCTAATATTATTATTTTTTTTTATTAAAGGGCTTTGTCGTTTAGCGACCAACATAGCGCTAATATATTGTAATAGAAGTTTTTGGCGGGATATTTTCGAGTAAAGTTCAGTGATATTTTTAATTATTCGCAAATTGATTACAAGACATACAATTTGTAAGTCAGAGCCGTTACCACTGGGCTGCGGAATCGTTTGAAAGAGTTATCGTGTACTTAAAGGGCGAATGAAGGAACACAGGTGGGTTTTAGTCAGTAAATTCTGACACGCCCTTTCGCTCCGCCCAGTGCGGGAGAAGTTGAAAAGGTGGGAAATCATCAAATGATGATTTTCCACCTCAAAAAAAGGCCGTTACGACTAGTCAAGTCAAGACAATGCAATTTGGCACTATTACAGCATATTTTCTTATCTTATTGTGGGGCTGGCCCTGGGCCAGAGCACTTCGACCCTTCTGGATCTTTTGTGCTATGCCCCACCTGTCTACTCAACCCCTAGCCCTCCGTGCACCTCTTTCATGAGTCCCAGTATGGCCTTGATGGGGCTGAGCCTGTAGTCCGCTGGTCTTGGGAATGGTTGGCTCAGATACACTAGTCTTTTGGAGCCTAGTGTTGCACAGTCGCACAGCAAGTGTAACATAGTCTCCTCTGCATCTCCACAGATCCTGCAAGTCGGGTCCCTTGCTAGTCCTATGTTGTGGAGCTGTTTGTTGGTGGCATAGTGCCCCGTGAAGACTCCTACTACAGCATATTTATTGCTCAACTGTTTACTTTGTTCGACCGCAGCTGACTAAAATAGACCAGTATAGGCTTCAAAAGTAGCCAACAACAAACTTGCCACCCACAGTGTTCTACTCAAAGTCACATTTAACGTTAATATATGCATAATAAATACCCAGCCTAGACTAAAGTAGGTGTCATGATAACTCGATGCATGGAGTGGGTGCCACCGACTTGACCATTGCCATTTCGACAGAGGTCAGTCGCATTCCAGCGTTTGCTTCGCGGATCTATAACAAGTGCGAGTCGGACTCGCACGTGAAGGGTTCCGTACTACAATATTAAAGCCAAGCAAAAATAGCCGATAATATAACATAACATTTCTTGCATGCGAACCCCTTTAATTTTTAATTTTATTGTTTGTTGTTAATGACAGGTTCTGTAGTGGCGACCGCAAACCGAAAGACGTAGCGCTGGAAGGCCTCCCATAAAGTGGACCGATGACCTGGTGAGGGGTTGCGGAAATCCTATGGATGGAAGACACACAGGAGCGGTCTTTATGGCGACACTTGGGGGTGGTAGCATATGTCCAACAGTGGACGTCTTTACGTTCGTGATTCTGTGAAAATTTTAAGTCTCTACCTCTTATGGTTTACGAGAACCCGTTGACAGGTAAACAGACGGACAACGGAGGGTTAGTAATAGGGTCCCGTTGGAACCCTTCGGGTACGGAACCCTAAAAATTAAACTGTTCTATGAATGTTGTATCTTGCTGAATTCTTTGACGGGTAGATTGATAATCAATTAGTGATGTCATAATTTGATTAGAGTGTGTATTGATGTATCGTTAACCTCGATTTTGATTGATTGAATGATTTATTGATTGATTGGGAAATATTTTGATAAAATTGCTCTAAATGCTAGCTTGGTTTAGTCTTGTTTCTAGATCGTGTATCTAAATTCTAAGGTGTTTGGAAATTTATGTTTATTTAAATTTGCAAAAAATACGATAGCTATTTTGTCTTTATATCTCTGATTACTATTATTTATTTGTTTACCAAATCGGAAAAGTAATAAAAACGAAAACCCACTATACTATTAAGTCAGGAGAAATATTATAGACTACACCAGGCCCTATCAGAATACCAGCGCTGCGTTATTTTATTTTTTTTGCTAAGATAGGAGCCTTTTTGGCCTCGCACAGGTCTTTTATTTTTATCTTTTATTATTGTTTTCTTTTATTTTAAGTTAAGTATTTATATATTAAATAGTTAGCTTTTTATTTTATTGTTGTTTGTCCTGTGCGAGTCTCAAATTAATGTTTTCTTTCTTTCTTTCTATAATATTTCTCCCAACTGAATTTCAGTCACGGTAGCCTCAACAGAGATTAGTCAAATATGCAGGAGATATTATACTGCACAAGTGTGTGTGCAAATACATGTGCACTTTCTGTTCCTTTACTTTCATATATAGTGCACAATGACCAGTGCACTAGCTTCTGACGTTTTATAAGTGCCCATGTAGGCCTATGTGAAATAAAAACTTTTTGACTTTGACTTTGACTTGACCGCTGGGCCAATGTCGCCACGCAGTGGGTTCCTGCAGAGGGAAAGCGCCGACGAAGCCGGCATAGAAAGAGATGGCGAGATGATCTGGACGCGTACCATGAGGACTGGTTCGAGACGGCGCAGAAGGATGTCTGGATAAAGTTGGAGGTAGCCTTTGCCCAGCAGTGGGACAGTAATGGCTAGAAAAGAAACGGCGATTAGGCGCAGGACCATCGGCTTTACGTGCTTACCGAGGCACGAAGGATGAGGGTATCACAACACTAACTTCCAAATTCCAGGCTGCTATGAGAAACTAATAAAAAACCCAATACCATTTTGCCCGACCCAGGAATTGAACCCGACAGCAGCCGTACTTTGCGACCACGAGATCATCCAAGCAGTATTAGCACCAATACTTTAAAGGTCAAATTAAAATCAACTAAACTGCATACTATACATAAAAGGGACTCTTTCTTCAATGTTCATGCAATAAACCTTATTTCGTCCGGTTATTAAAGACACGAAAAAAATAAAGTTACAAACCAGCAACAAATATTATAAGACCAGTGAACTTTTGAATTTCGAATTTCGATCAATCGTGACGTAATCAAAATATTTAAATAAAACTTGATTTTCCCGCGGTAACAGCGAAAAAACTGTCACGCATTTCATTGTCAACAAATATGAGGTTATTGAAACGAAAGCGTTGAAAATTGCTCATGAAATGGAAGAGCGGGTAAGAAAGTCAATGTGAGAGATAAAGAACTGAATCGGTATTATATTATTTGCAACAATGCTTTTCTATCATTGTTTGCTTTAGTTCCGTTATCGTTTTGTATCTGGTAAGCTGTTTGTCTGAAGAAAATATTGTACTTCTTCTGTATTCTCCAAAACTTGGGATTTATCTAGTCTTACATGAGAATAATATTACACTCGTGATCAAAAAAACGTAACAGTAGGTACCTACTGCAAATAATATTCAGATGGCATTTAAATAAAGAAGAGGATTTATATCCTCAAAAAAAATACGCCAATAAATAACTGGCAATTAAGTATACTCAATGATGTACCACAATTCCAAATATGAATTTAAAGTTTCGAATTTTCATCGCAGCTATTGTAAATGAATACCTAATCGAAGTCTATATTCCGGTAATGGGCTGCACAGCAAGATAATCGATTATGAATCACAAAGAACGTGAGATGAGTTGAAGAGACGAGTTAGAGCGAGAGATCCAGCTCCGGAGTTGCTTGGCCTGCTTAAAAGAGCTATACAAGAAGGTCTCTTCGATAACATCCCACACCACAAGATTGTGACTCTCATCCGTTCCATGAGGATCCGCATGGAAGTAGTTAATAGAGCTGGGGAGGAAATACGGCATACTTACTGAAAAAAACATTTTTTTTTTCATTCTTTCTTTCAAACATTTTATAAAGCGTAAAATTATATCTGTCGAACAAAACATGCTAAAGTTTAATTTTAATTTGTAACAACAAACGTTAAACGATTCATTATAATATTCAAAATTAACAGGCATTTTTTTTTTTTGTTTAATGTAAAATAAAACATAAAACTCATTCAAAACCAAACTTCAGAGGTGTCTATTTTTCTGATGAGAAGTTTATTTCCAGACAAGAGCATCAAAGACAATTCTCTGGATCTTCTCCAGTTTTCCATAAGGAGCATCACTAATAGATACCGATGAAGAACACAAAGTAGGTACGGTACGTAGGTACTCTAGTTTCTTCATCGGTTATTTACACATATAGGTAGGTAACTTTTCTTAGGATTTGCCGTAGTCAAGTAAAAAAAAGCAAGTAATCCAAAGGCTCATTTTTACACGAGTCCTTGTCGGAGCCATTACAAAACAACAAACGAAAATGTCATGGCCAGCAAATAGCCATTGACAATAAAAAGGAAGTTCGCTTCGTTAGCTGTAATGTCACTAAATCCTCATTTACCATATAAATACCAGCTTACATACCTACAGATAATAACAAAGTTGTTTGAGGCCTATAACCCTATTTTTTTTTATATTGATATGCTCGCGCTTGACCACGATCGCACCTGCTGGTAAGCGATGATGTGTGTATGATTTTCAAATTATAATACTGTTATGTATGTTATTACTATTTAAAAGTAGAATAAGTAATTGTCAGGATTGGATAAATTATGTCTAATTATTATTATTTATTTATTTCAATCAACATTGGTTCATAAAATTACATTAAATTAATAATTCAAATGATTAAATAAAATTAACGGATTGCATTTGAATTAAAAAATTATACAAAGATACACGACACAAAAATTAATTAATGGCAAAAAGCCCAATGTAAATCATACTAGGACTGCTTTCTACATAGAGAGAAATCAAAATCTCCACCTCGCCAAACTTTGCTCTGCAAAGTCACGATTTTTCCGGAATTTAAGGATATAAACAAATGAAAAATAACGTCCCTTTGATTTGCTGCCGTTATCCCAAGCATTGTCACGACAAAGTGTTTGGCCACCTCACGAAGCCACAGACAAGATTTGTGTAATATCGCTTTTCTTGAGGATCTTCCTCCTGTTCTGATAAAAAATCCTTTGGAGTTAATACATGATTCAAGAGATACATTGGCACAAGTTACGATCAGTATTATTTTTATGTGTTCCTAGCGTAATAGAACCGAGGGCCCCGCTGGATGGATGAGGAAATTAATTGTAATTTCTATCAAAATAGTTGAGGTACATTGGATTTTGTCAGTATATTTGTGAGGTTTGAATAAAAAAACTCTTTTATAAACAAAGCAATGCTTCTAGTTCTTTCGGTCTAGTTCGATTGGCCCCGCTGGATTGAAACATATTTTGCGTTTCAGGGCTACGGTAGCACTTTCGAACACTCCTACAGCACTATATTGTCCTATATATGTATAAGTTTAAAAGCTATTAACACTTTGATTTATTGGCTGCCTAGATGTGGGAAATCATCCAATGAATTCTCCCACTCTGAGTTGAACGGGAGGGCGTGTCAAACTTTTACTGACTAAAACCACACCTGTGTCCTTCAGTTGCCCTTTGCGTTCTAAGATTACGGGCACAGTATAGATATATGGAACAGTACGGAAACTACCTACAAATGTTCGAAACGGCTCACTCACACAAACATACGCATCGACGAGACTACTAAGCGGCATTCGCTACTGACAGGACCGCGAGAAACGCTTAGGAGTCTCGTCGATGCGTATGTTTGTGTGAGTGTGCCGTTTCGAATATTTGTAGGTAGTTTCCGTACTGTTCCATATATCTAAATACTGTGTTACGGATTTCCTTTTCATCGACCCTGTTGGGCCACGCACTACGATTTGCTGATATTTCTCTAAGGAGCGCGAAACACTACAGGCTGTGGACGACTTGGGCTTAGTCCGGACGATTACCCGACGGTCGGACGGTGAGCTACCCATTGCTCGTCATCCGCAAGGCTGCGATCGTCATCCTGTCGTTGTCCCTAATTGCACTAGTTTACAATTTTTTATTATTGAAATGCAACAGGTGTGACGAGCGGTGTTTCGTTATATTTTAAGGCGAATTTGATCCATCACGTCTAAATTTGTGGCTGGAAAGACCTCATGGCGTCCTCACCTTTCGCATGACGCAGGTTCTCACCGAACATGGTCAGTTCGGGAAGTTCCTGCACCAGATTCGTGCGGAAGTCCGGAGGACACGTTGGAGCACACGGTAGAGGTGCTCCAACGTGAAACCGCCAAGTTTTTCCCACCTACAAAAAAAAGTTGCATCTAAGTTTCATGAAACATAGGAAAACTCCTTTACACTGATTATATTAAAATTTTAAATTGATCGTGTTTATCATATTTTTGAATGTTTATTTACAAAGAAATGATTTGTACGAGTATGTGTGTGTAGGTATTTTAACTGTATTTTTATATATTTTTTTAGCATTAGCAGCCGAGAGATCGGATCTTGATTCACTCAGGATAACTAACGTAAAAAAAATAATTTACTGATGTATTTTAACATGCAACGTTTTATGTGTGTACTTTGTGCATTTTTATGGTTTTTAAGGTAATGAATTTCAAAAACAGAACGTGCTACGAACTTTTTAAATACAAGATCATATTATTTAGTATGCACTAATAAATTTTAAAACCTTATTATCCACTCTGTTGCATTTTGATTGTAGACTAATGTTATTTGAGGTTGGTGCATCACGTCTTCTTCTGCAATACATCTTTATTCGCCGTCTTCTCACTACTACATTTGCTAAATAAAATCGTCTTTGCGTGTCATGTTAAATCAAAATACATTACTAATTAGTAAGGTAGGTAAATTTAATTACAGAATTGTGTCAGTTGGTACTGAGGTAATTGAGTGCCACCTTAATTAATCATGATAAGCACTGCATGCGAGATTGAATGCAGTTGCACTGTGCAAGCAAAAGTGTGTTTTATACTGCCAGATGAAAAAATATTTGAAATATTTAATCATCATCATTTCAGCCGAACGACGTCCACTGTTGGACATAGGCCTCCCCCAAATGTCACCACAATGACCGGTCCTGTGCGTCTCGCATTCATCGGATTCCCTCGACCCTCACCAGGTCATCGGTCTACCTTGTGGGAGGCCTTCCAAAGCTGCGTCTTCCTGTACGTGGTCGCCATTCCAGAACCTTTCGTCCCCATCGACCATCTGTTCTGCGAGCAATGTGCCCTAATAATTTTACTTTTGAAATTATAATAATATACAAGTTTCAGATAATGTAGGTACGCAAATAGCTAGCATAAAAGTTTGCAAGTAGCTAACATGTCATAACAAGTTTTGATTTCTGATTGCAGTTTCTGATTGATTGATTTTGTAATGATTGGTTGATATGTATAGTCCAAGAATTGTAATTGCTAAATAAAAGCATTATGCCGAATATGTTACTCACATACGAAAACTAAAAGCTAAGAGCATTTTTTTTCTATGTTCTGCACAGTTTTCGAGTTTTCCGCTTATAAACTATACAGTTGATGCATTCAATTAAAATAATTTGAACCACTTTAAGTTTAAAGAATAAACAGACATCGACCTTCGAAAAATTTCGTAAAAAGCTGAGATACTCGTACGTGAAACCCAAAACCCAAAATAAATTCATCGATATAAGTATATGATTTAAATCACCGCCATCAAAAACAAAATAGCTCCTTCAGAACTCGAACCCGCTTATTGAAACTCTCCGCTAACATCATAAGTCCTCCGTCTGGGAACGCCTGTGACCCACGAGGACAATTTGTTAGTGTTATTACGTGCTGTTAAAGTTTGCGTCAGTACCTACTCCGCGGTTGAAAGGGGGCGCGTCGACAAGCTCCTGGCCACTAGCGTTAAAAAAAAAAGAAAAAGAATTATTTCGAAAAGTGAACCAGAGTGTCTGTGGTTGAAAATTTGAAATTTGAAAAATGGAATACGCGCCATAATAGTTTGTAAAAAGTTTTGTTGCGAGTGCTACAAGATTGTGCGTGTGCAAATGTTTATTTTAATTCGGCTGTGATTTCTTAAGATATTAGTGTGAGTTTATTTTTATTATTATACTTACCATTATATACGCAACCTTCTGATCTCGGGGATCACGTGAAACACGCGATAAGTATGTATTAGTTGTAGCAAAGTCTGGACAAGCATTACGATAAATTAAATCCAACATGCGTTCTTTCGATAAACCTGACGCTAAAACAAGAATTCCGCGTCCAGTACAGGATTCCCCGCTATATTCGCTGACACGAAGCCACGTAATCTTGTAGATAGGTACTATTAAGACATTTCCTCTGAATCCTCCTAACGATTTCCCTAAGCTTGATCTTTATGTTGATATTACGAAGTGCCCATATTTTTTTTAATGAAAATAATTTCAGTTTAAAAACATTACTTACCCGTAATATAAACCACGGGTAGTGTGAAAGCGAAACCCGGGGCCCTGGGATGATGGCAAAGAAGGAACAGGAGTGGGTTTTTAGTCAGTAAAAGTCTGACACTATGTCCCGCTCCGCCCAAGAGCGCGATTTGTCATTAGATGATTTTCCCACATAAAAATAAAAAAAAACCCGTAGTATAAAACAATGCCAGAAATGTTCGTCATTTCGATTGAGAACTACTTACCTACTACGATTTGTTTGGGAATTAGAAACCTAAAAATAACCTAAATTTAATCTCAATTTCTAAAATGTCACCCAATTACTAGAAATCAATTCACCTCGTATTTTATTTGTAAGTAAAAACACACCCGTTTCCAAAGTTGAGATGCCAGAACTGTCATGCAGCATAAAATTTCTTTAAGTCGAGACCAGTAACTCAATTCGTCGCAAATATCACCCCAAACCATTAAACAATTGCAAGTAGATCTCGGTATAAATCACCTCTCCAGGACATAAGTCAACATGTCATACACAAGCCATCTCAAAAACCGATGTGTCAACTGGCATCTCTAGAAAACTCTTGTTACTTGAGCCAATTTAGACTGACAACGAAATCCAATATAATTTGACCCTTTCAACGTTGACCAGTTCCTGATCCCCAGTAGCTTTTGTGAACAGTTAGGGGTATGGTGGCTCAGGTTACATTGGCTATGTTTTAGCCAGCCCACATTGAAACACTCTGATTCCACATTTCCGCTCAATGCCCTATACAAGTTGTTGTGCATCAAAAATAAACCCTGTTCCGATAATGATAAAGTTTAAGTTGCTGTTCTAATAGGATATTAAAATTCCACTTAAAAATTGATGACGACGTTTACATTTACAAACACAGACAGCAGAATTTGTGTTGGAGTTGATCCTGTTTTCATGGCCACAACATGAGGATTTGAAGTCCCAGCATTAAAATATTTCTTAAAATGGCATTGACCGTGCAAGTATGATACAAAGGTTGGTTGATCTTTATAGCTTGAGGAAGTAGGTATACCAGCAAACCAGTGTTCATACGATCGTCTCATTTACCATTGAAAATTCGATTGGAAGCACATTTTAAATCGATACTGGCATCGAAAACGATGGTAGAATTGATATGCGCTGCAAAACAATCCCGAGGTCACTCCTAAAAATTTGCCATTACATTAACACTTCAGATATACAAGTTATTACCGCTTTCTAGTTAACCTAGCTATTACAGCCGGGAATCTTTTTCATCGTCTCGCTATCACTGTGCATTACTGTGCAGTGTATACAGACCAAAAGATGCTAATTAACCTATAATGCAACTGCATTGGCCTGTTCAATGGCTGTTCATTGATGATGAGGTGAACTTTCATAACTCTATATATACAAAAGGAGAAACTGACTGACTGGCATATCAACGCAGCCAAAACTACAGGGTATAGGAGAGTAAAATTTTGCACAAGGTTTTATGACGTAGGCAAGCACTAAGATTTTCCAAAAGTCAACCCCAAAAGGGATGAAATAGGGGTCCAAAGTTTGTATGAAAAAACCTATAATAATAAAAATCGTATGTTAATTATCTTTGTTTTATTTGTCGTATCTATTTCTAGAGGTTTTTATTATTATTTATTTGTAATATTGTTAGCCACCCGGGATATTTCATTAAACATCCTGGGAAGATCCATATTAATATCAACATTTCGATGCAAGTACATGAATAACTCTATTTAATTCCGACCTCTGATTATTATTACTCATTCATCTTTATAACTATCTAATTAAAAAATTATACACTAAAGGCATTTTCAATTTATTGCAGATAAATGAACCGTATAGAGCAAAATGGCTACACCATCTCAAAGAAAAAGAATAAGTACGATCGTATTATTAATTTTATATGGAACAGCTGATGTTGAATGCAGTTTACCGGTTGATCTAGCTGCTGAGGAAAAAGGTAAGTAATGCATTCAATTATTCCGTATATATTTAACATGATGTGAAGTCACATTATGTAAGTAGGTACTGGTTTGAAAAAAAAAATGAAAATTTAAAAGTAATTTCTCAAAAAACAAAATTGAAACGCAAATCTCAGCTTGTTTTTTTTTATTTGGATTACACTATACGTATTCAGCATAAAAAACGGCACGATTTCTTCGTTATACTTTTTCTGATGTGCCTTTTTAATTTGGCAATAAAATTATGTAACTGGATTATGGCACAATCCTTCTACACCCCAATTAGAAAATTAAGTTACAATCATAATTTAGGCTTTGAAATTTTACTTAAATGTATATAGGTAAGTGGGGTTTTTTAAAGACATTAGTTATCCTATTTGTAGGCAAAGGGGAGATGCTCTATATTGGTAGCGCATCGACACTGATATATACGCACGCGCACATAAACACACTAGTGAAGCAATCAAGATTTATAAAGATTTTATCAGAATAGGTAATATTTTTATCTTAAAATAATTCTTGATTGTTTATTTTAGGATAAAAAAAAACTGGGCAAGTGCGAGTCGGAGTCGCGCCCTGAGGGTTCCGTACAAACTTACCTATCTATGTAAACGTTTCATTTCCCGACTGGAGTCTCGAAGATTTTTCTGAATTGCATTTTTTTTTTTGTTGTGACTTAACAACAAATTTACAGTTTTCAGATTTATCCCTATACCTGTGCTATAAGACCTTGATTTATGCAAAATTTCAAGATTCAGGGAAAATTTCAGGGGTCAACGGGAAGTAGTACCTTATGAATTTTGATTTCCGCGAGAGTGTCGAAATATACGTTCTTTGAGAAATAAACGGCCGAATCTTTTTTTTCGTTAACTTAGAATTGGATTTTTTCACAGCTTCAAAAGACCGCAAACTCAATTGAATTTAATTGCAATTGGTTTTAATTTCAACTCAATACCTCCACGCGTTCTCGAGATAAAGAGTCGGAAAAGGCAGACAGACAGACGGACGGACAACAAAGTGATCCTATAAGGGTTGCGTTTTTCCCTTTTGAGGTACGGAACCCTAATAACCTATTTTAAAAATAACTGAAATCGATTTAGTAGCTGATGCTGAAAATACCACTTTCAGGATGTGCTTTTATTACGTTACACGTTGTAGATATAGTAGGAAATTTGTAATAAAAGGACATTAATTTTGTCATACTTGGCAAAAAACTTTTACACGTCAATGTTACTAATTTAACAACAATTTTAGCTCTCAGCCTAATTACTGCCAAATCTTACAATAACAATTCGTGATACACTTAATGATGTTGCATTAAGTAATTCAAAACGCACACTTACGATTTCAGTGTGTCGAATCGAAAGTATTCTTATGCCATTATGTCGACATAACGATTAAATAAGATTTACCATCTGATCTCAAAACAATGTTACATTGCATACTATGCACATTGTTTGTTAACTAATTTATTGTTGGTTTCTTCAAAATATATTTTCTAGTATTATCATCCTCCGGCCCTTAATTCCTTAATTAGGGGTTCCGTTTAAAAAAAAATCGTTTATGGAAATAAAAATCTGTTTATTAAAAACTTACTTGTTTGTAACTAACTTGGAGCCTCGTTCGCGTGAACTTTCCCATAGCAATTGACGAGGCCTTCTAAAGCCGATCCCTGTCAGGGTTGTTCGAAAGAGGTACCGTGACCCTGGAACGCAAAGGCCAACTGAAGGATCATTGGTGAGTTTTAGTCAGTGGCTTACTCTGACCAGAGCGGGAGGAGTTATTTGAAAATTGATAATTACCCACCAAAAAAAAGGATCGGCGCCTTTTCCGGTATGCGACATAAAGAATAGCATACGCTACTTGATGAAAGTATGCTTAACAAAAAAAATATGGAAATTGTACGAAAAGAATACTATAGTAAGGAATTGAGAACCCTTTTTGTCTTTGAAAATAATCGCTAAACTCCTGTTGGTAGGTGATACCGAATGGTACCAATTTAACACTCATCGTTATCACTTGAGTTTGATCCCTATTGATTTTAATTTAGATCCTTGAACCCAAGACCTCACTTTATCACGTGGTACAGATCTATTCTAGCCTAACCACTTTAGTAGCTAGCCTCAAATATATCATAGCAACTATACTCCATTCACTTAAAGAGGTTCATAGAAGCAGGTGTGCACAACATTTATTTTTCGAGATAAATTCAAACAATTTTAATAAATTAAATAATAGTTTCAATATAAAATTTTAACATTACCTACTTAGATAAATTTGATTATTGTAAGGTAAGTACTAAACATTTAGATAGCTAAATGAAATGGATTTATTAAAATAAACCTAACTTTATTTCAAACAATTTCACAATTTTTTAAATGGCGTATCAACAAGTTTCCTCGTTTCAAAACATATGAATTGTACACAATACAAGGCAACAAGATAATTATTTAACATTCATACAAATAGAAATAACTAATATTATATAGTGTAATGAAAAATGTTCCAGGTACTGACAACCCCTGCTTCTTTTAGGTTTTTAACATGGTCACTAGTATTATAAGTAAGAAATAAATAATTAATTAATTAAAAGCCTCATAAATTCAGTAGATGGATAGTTCAAATGATTTCATTTAAGTATAACAGTTAGTCAAAAAAAAAAAAAAAGTTAGTAGGTATATAAGTTGATTATTTTTATTCAGCATCAATCTTAACTGTAATAAAGCACAATATTCCTTTTTTTTATTCTTTACTTTTTATAGGGATAACAAACAGCAGTATATAATACAATAACATCGGACAACAAATACACTACTATATATTGTACTTTTATTACACAATGTACCCTAAAACATATTTTTATAACTTCTATCTAATGCTGTCGCGAATAGAGTATAGGTAGAAAAGGATAACGATTACAAAATGAAACTCTTTCGAGCTTATTCACCAAAAAGCAACAGTGTCTCTTATCTCTTACTTGATATTACTGGTAAAAAATTAAAAGCTTGGCTCCATATACCAACACATTCAAGGTACAGGAATCCATATACCGTTTTTATACAAGCTACTCCAGTTAAAAAAAAAAAAACAAAGAATGTCATTTAAATTGAATTGCTCAGGCACAGGAAGCAAATAATTATTCAATTTACACGATCAAGTCCAAGCACTACTTGATACACCCCAAAGTTAGTCACTCTATTTGTTTATTATTAGTCATGATCATAGCAGTAAGTCTAATATATCCAAAGTCGTGGGATACACCTGGATAGAACAGAACAGGAAAATATACAAGTGTATGATTTTATGCTGAAACAATAAAGAAGCAGGGAACATCAGCCCCCCTAGCCAAGTTACAACCGTTTCGTGTCGAATTCCGTTCTCCAATCGGTAACGCCTCGGGTGTCAGTAATTGTAGAAAACGATAAGTTGGTAGCCATGTTGACGCGCCTGAGTCGGCCGCTCGTTCTACAATGTCGTTCTACAATAAGAAAGGATGTAGCGTTGAACATTGTAGAAACGATAACAATTAATTCTATCATTTTGAACGATGTGAACTTGGCTACGAATTTTCTTACGTTACGTTAAACGTTGAAATGATGTCATTCCCACACATTTGATTAGTTTTCGACTAGCGTTAACGATTGCAGATTATCAACTTGGCTAGGGGTGCGGGCAATCTCTTTTTCCATTCAAGATTGCCTGGAAGAAATCGCCGAGTGCAATAAGGCCGCCAATTGTATGATTTTTCTTATAAAGTTTTATTTTATAAATTGTAATCTTGGTGACCACAAAAGAGATGGAGTGACGATATTATAAAAACAGCAGGAAAAACATGGAGCAGAGTGGCCCGAGAAAGGTCAACGTGGAAACGACTGGAGGAGGCTTTTACCGCTGTCTAGCGGTCTTTGTACAGACCAAATATATAATTATTATCTACTAGTTATAAAGGAAAAAAAATTTTAGAAGGAAAATAAAGCTATTTTTATTTATTTTATTTAATCTTGGTGTACAACAAAGTATAAATAAATATATAACCTTCTTTCCAGTGCTACCACCAACAATACTACCCCTTACATCACCGACATCAAGCGCCACCACAGTCAACATTTCAACGTCAACCTACGTAACTGCCATTCCTCCAATACCACCCAGTGATAGGGACAGATTCCTGACTTTCGCGGAGTCGGGACACCATCGAACCTTCATGTTTGCTAAGGATAATACTTTTATACAGCTGGATGGGGATATAATACAGAGGTTTCAGTTACGGTAAGACTCTTAATATTTTACTAATTTAGCAGTATGTGGACAGTAACTGAAATTGGTTGGAAAGGCGGCAACTGTTCGGGTTAAGATATTCTTTAACAAAAAATAACACTACGGTTGAAAAAACAATGAAAATTACTTCCTTGCCCGCATATAGGTATATAAAATTGTATTGTTGACTATTCTAGTATTAGAGCAAACAATTTCCTATCTGTGATGAAGGTTACCTTGAGTTTGTTAGCAATCAACACGTCAATCTTAATATTCTGCTTCTTTTCCCGAATCTAAAAAATGGAATGAAAATTGATCTTGATTGGTAATCAAGCCACCGTAAACGGTACACGAAGACATCAAAATCTTGTAAATTCCAGATTGTGCAGAGAAATATCATTCAAATTCCGAACACGATTACCACATGGTCTACTGGTATACCATAATGTCAAGAATCCAGTTTTTAAAATGCAGCCATATGCTCTATACGTCATCGTGGAAAAAGGTGAATTGAAAGGTAAGCCAATCATTTTACTGTTCAAATTTTTCAGAAAAAATAAATGTATTCACAAAGTAAAATCACTCAACACAAAGAATAAATCAACTCCAACAAAAGACTACAGACTATAAATGTTGCAAACGATTTCGATTTTACATCTAAGGCAAACAAAACGGAGCATCGAGCCATCTAAATGGCAAACGCAGAGCGCTGTGAGCCGTTGACAAACGCTAATTCAGGGACACAAATAATAAATCTTAGTTGTCGGCGCTCACTGAAGCAATGCCGATCAAGTGCCGTGGCATTGAAAGGATCAGCTCTATAGGCTAAGTTTTTTTATGGAGCTGTGTTTTTAGGTTTAACAAACACTATTATTCTTTATTCGATTTCGACTGTTTTTTACGATGTTCAATTTGTTTTTGGAACTAGTTTAAAGTTCAGTTTGTATCTTTGCACTTACACTTTATGTTTTGCTGTTATCATTCGAGTATTCAAAATCATCCGTCGATTTCGATTGTGGAATCGAAAACACATTCAGTAATCAATATGATACGAACAGAAAACTTTTATTTTTTCGTGTCTTTTAGAAAACAGATAATCTATCTTTGAGGCAACCAAATTAATCAGTAAAGAAAACACAACCGACCACCTGTTTACTTTTATAAATTCAAATTCCAATCAATCAGCTACCATCATTTATTATCATTTGCTTCACAATAATTTCTCGTCGTCCATACCTCCGGGATCGTTTCAAATCATTCACTTTTTCCTCTAGTGTGTCAAGTCTTTCCTATTCAAACGTCCGTCCATCAGTGTGTCGTCTTGTCTGTCGATCTGTCTATCTGCCTTACAATGTCCATATGTTTTGTATTCTCTCAAGTCGGTCACTAAGATACGTCTGTAGGTACTATTTATTCATACGGTATTGGAAGTTTCTCTTGGGATTTAGTAGTCGTAGAAAAATGTATGAAAGCTAGTTTGAAAATCAAAATAATATTAACCGCTTTATTGGGCATTTTAAATATTAAATACGCAGATTATTTACGACAATTTTAGAGATTTAATTCACCGTTTTTTTTTTCTTGTATGTTACAGACCTAACACTTTCTTTTTGGATTTTTACAAGTAATCTTTGTATTTGTTTCAAATAAAATACGAGTATTTGTACGTTCCAGTTGTCCACGTATTCGGCAAGCATCTAACATCAGTCACAGTTGGCAGAGCGCTAAACAGAGACCAGTGGCACAGTGTGGTTGTCACCATCGATGTTCACGGAGCCAGGCTTATTGCTAAGGTGGACCATCTTAAAGAAGAAGTCTATTTAAAGGTATAGTTTCTTATAATAGCTAGGATACGTCAAATACGTTAAGTGTCATCATCATCCCTAACCATTAAGAGAGATAAAAGCCAAACGTGAGCATATCAATAACAATAAAAAAATAATGTTATTGATAGGTTAAAATAACGGTTTTTAAAAGAATACATACATACGTTTATATACAAACATGTATTCTTTTAAAAACCTTCCTTTCTCACAACTTTTACAAGAATATTCATCACTTTCATAAATAGCAAATCATTATCATCATCTTTTCAACCCAACGATGTCTACTGCTGGACTTGTTACCGTGACTTGGGTGTCCCCCAACTATCGGTACAACGACCGCTACTATACGTCTCGCACTCGTCAGATTCCCGTGTCACCAACTTATCGGCCCACCCTGTGGGAGGCCTTCCAAAGCTACGTCTTCCAGTATTGGATTGGCACTCCAGAACCTTGCAACATCATCCAGCAATATTGAATAAAATATTCCTAATAAAATATTCCTGTTTAAAACCATTTAGAAATCTTGATAATGAGATAATATCAGGTATCTCCAACAATAAAAACAGTACAAAGCTTGTAGTGTTGCGTAAATTGGCCGAATCAAATAAAGGAAACGGGTCACTTCATTATGTGGAGTTAGCGACCTGCCACAACTTGTGTGTCATGTTTTTAAACCTTATTGTTTAACAAGGACATTGAGTTTGACTCATGGAGCTCCACGAATATCTAGAAACGGTTTCAAAGAGGAAATTCAAGAGTAATTTCCCTTATGTTGAATCTTAGATCGTCGCTATCTTTATCCTCTATGTTGCAACGATATTTTTGCTTTATAATTATCGAGTTATAGTCATGTAATTTCATAAACCTACATACCTGATTCAAGCCACATACTTATATTATTTATTTCATCACCACTGCTCTCAAAACGGTGAAGGAAAACATCGTGAGGAAACCGGCATGTCTT
The DNA here is from genome assembly GCA_905147345.3 of Mythimna impura. Lineage (NCBI taxonomy): Eukaryota > Metazoa > Arthropoda > Insecta > Lepidoptera > Noctuidae > Mythimna > Mythimna impura. The sequence continues at coordinate 9,331,748 of LR990357.1, read as the reverse complement.
AGAACCTAAAATTCGAAGACATGTGACATCCACCAACCCGCACTGGGCCCGCGTGGTGGATTACGGCCCATTCCCTCTCCTAGAGAGGAGGCCTGAGTCCCAACAGTGGGAACATTATAAGGCCGACTATGCTATGCTATGCTACTTATATTATACTTCAAAGATATAAATCCACCTTCTTTATTATTACTACTATAATTCTTTTTTTTGTGATACAATCTTAATCTTTCTGTTCCAGGGCTTAAGTTTCGACACAAATTACGGTATTACTGATAACTTGACATCTGTTATTCTTATCGGAGGTAAGTTATATCATTTCATCATCGTAAGTGTAAGTAATCTACAAAGCCTTGAGCACAGGTGTAGGGTAGCCAGCCTTTTGGTGTTTTACAGGATGCATTTTGGAGAGTGTGCGCGGGAATTGCATGACTTGATTCCACCATCTCATTTCTACCATCGGATAAACCGACGAACGGCAAGTATCTACCCTTACGTTGTTGAAACCTCTACGGTCCGGACCAAGCGTTTCGCCTCGTCATTTATACTGCGTACATCGAGGGACTGGAACAATTTGCCTGCTGCGGTCTTCCCGTCCGATTATAATTTAGGTGTCTTCAAGCCTAGAGTGAATAGGCTCTCAATAAATTACTGCGCCTCACCATCAACGATTGCTTTACTACTTACCATCAGGTGGGATCGCAGTCAAGCACTAGTTTATATCAATTAAGAAAAAAAAGTCAACATAAAAAGTCCAGAAAATCTTATTACAAAACATATCATTTTTTTTTATCTAGATCAAGTTAAAACCTGTTCCAAGTTCCTGCAACTAACTTTCTACAATCTATAAAGGTATTATTACGATCCTTTTGTATTTCAACAGTTTTAAAACTCATACAGTTAATTTTTAATTTAAACCTTTTTCAGATGTATAAACCTATATCAGTATTATCTAAATGTTCAATTATCTATTCTTCTCTCTAGGTTTAAGTTCCGAAGAAAAACTCCACGGTGTCAAATACATAATTGAATCCTTCGTTGGCTGCATCAGTGATATGGTTCTGAGTTCTGGAAAAGCAGCATCAGATCTTCTACCAATAGTACCTCTAATAGCTACCAAACATGAAAACGTTAAAGAAGGTTGCATTGATAAGTGCAGGACGATGGAAAATCTATGCTTTGAAGGGTCCAGATGTATAAATGAGTATAATGGATACAGATGTGACTGCTTCGGGACCTTGTATGAAGAGCATCTTTGTGACGTTTTTAGTAAGTATCTTAATTTAAAGGTTTACTTACTTCTTAACCTTCCTTTCTTTTTAATGAAAAAAACCGGCTCACCAAATTGTGATGTATGTGGAACACCGGAAGATGTAGTACACTTATTGTTGGAGTGTGCCAGATTTCAGTCTGACCGAGTAGAATTATTTAAGGACTGAAACTTAAATATGTATGATGTAGGTGTATTTTGTCATCTTTTATCGACACCTAATTCGTAGGCTGCCTCCAAAGTATTTATGTTCGCTAGGTTACGTTTTAGTTAGATAATGTATTAATATAAGGTATGATGGGACTAGCATACACGTCCGTGTAAAAGTCCCTAATAATAAATAAAGAGAAAAAAAAAACCTTCCCTTCCTTCTTTTCCTTTTTCTTAGTTTGTGTATTGTTTAGGTTAACTTCTTTGTCAAAGCTAAAGTGTGAACTAACATTATTCCGAATCAAGCATCCTCCAGTTTTCAAATTCTTTACAAACAAAACTTCCTTCTTTACTCATTTTTTAATTTTGTCCTTACTAGCACATATTCACTATACGTTTCTAAAAGCCCAAGGTACATAGTTCAAATTTTTGTTTCCGTCTCCCTTTCTCCATTTACAGTTAAAAGTTGACATTTAAAAACAAATTGAGGTCATCGGTTCAATTAAGATCTTTACAATCCTGTACAAATGACTTTTGCGCGTTAATTAGGTTCATGAATCCTTTCAAAAGCAGACCAATCTCGAGCAGTTATTACATAAAGCCAAAAAAAATGTTTAAATGTTACGTAAACTCGTTATATATCAGGATTTTAACTTAATTGAAGATCTTAGTCTAGCTGATTGTATGCTTTCACAAAATCTATAAATAGTTTTATTGATATTAACAAGGCTGCTATCTACTGCCCAGTGTATCTTGGTCTTTTATGACGTCGCCGCTTGAGAAGACCAAGTGCAACGATATATCAAATCCTCTACATTCATATTAGTTCTTTTTTCAACCACCAGTCTGTATAAATTGGTCGTTGTATAGATAATTTGATGGCTTTAATGACAGCCGATGTAATCATATTCTCTTTCTCAGCTGTCACATAGCGTTATCTCACTATCACCCCGAGTCTTCTTAAAGGTGTTAATACAAAATAATTGACCCGTTTCTAAGTGATGTTGCTAATAGCTAAGCTGAAACAGGTTTGGAGAACATGTTTGGTATTATTTGAACTCTGACCGAAACGCCACTCGCGTCCTTTCGATTATTGACGTCAATTATAAGTTACTTCTCGTTAGTGTATTTGTAGCCTTGATTATGTATTTCTGTGTGGCAAGAACTACACAATCCATTTACAAATAAATTAACTTGTATACTTTTTTAAATTCTCTGGGAACAATTTTGTTTTTCACAAGTTCAAAACTGCTCTTTTCTATCTACCAAATTCTTTGACAGTAACTAAACTTGTTTTCGAGCATATCATTATGGTCCTGCTTCACAACTTTTATAATGAATATTTAAATCAAGAACATGAATGAGGTCTGCGCGATTAGTAAAATACCAACAATATATTTATAATTGTATATATTTTATTTATTTAATATATGTATATTGCTTTTATGAACCAATATTTTTAACAAAATGTTTACCTTCTTGACCTTCGTTAGTAGATCGTGTTTTGTTTCCTATCAGAATTCTTCAACAGGTCAATATATAAAGTCACATAGTACACCTACAAATTGCTTCATCATCACCGTTAACATGATCCAATCAATATTACATTTATTGTATACTTAAATAATTACGTCACGATTGCAATTACATTTGCAACTATTTTCGCTCTAAGAGTTCAAATTACGTGTCGTATCGTATTAAAAACTGAAAAAACCAACCAAAGACCAACCTTTACCACTATTATTTACTATGTATTTTTGCTTAGCACTTCACAGGACGAAATGCCTAGATAACTCTAAATCTCGCTTCAGCTCGATAAGAGTATTTGCGTCGTGTTAGATCATTTCTTCCACCCTAATTTTATTGTATGAAGCACCATCATAATAAAGACGTAACATACCACTGATGCCTGTCTTAGTGAAACTTCTGATTTCCTATTCTAATCCTTATCTTATTTTGTGTATAAGTTATTAATCGCTCTCATCTGTCTCTTGATGTGTCCTTTGTATGAGACTTTCCCCTAATATGTCCTTCATGTTAGACCTACACTTCTATCGATCTTTTTCCGAAATCCTTATCATCATCACCAATATCACCATTATGATGACCACATTACAGCGGCAACTGTTCTAACTCTTTGGGGCTATATAAATCATGTGTCGTATCGATTTTCTGAGTGGAAGGATCTACGACTCTCGATTGTTTTGTGATTGTCTTCATCTTATCCACTCCCACAAAGTGAACCGATGACCGAGTGAGGGTCGCGGGAATCCGATGGATGCGAGACGCACAGGACCGGTCTTTATGGCGACACTTGGGGGAGGCCTATGTCCAAAAGTGATGAATGATGATGATGATGATATCTATCATATTCTGCCAATCGTACTCAATGCAATATATCTTCATCATCAATATCACCAATATGACTGTAAACATTCTAGCGGCGACTGTCTTAACTCTGCGCGGCTCGAGTTACGTGTCGTATCGAGTTTACGACTGGAAGGACCGAGTGCACTCGACTAGCACGCGTGTCAGCATGCACTTTAAGGTAATGTAGCTTTAACTTGATTTGCTTGCATACGATTTTATTTGTGCAATGAAAATTATTTATGTATTTTGTAAGATGGAGTGTGACTTTGTGCTATACTTTGTGGTTACGCAACCAGTTCAGTTTATCTCTTCTCAAAAAAGTAAAAATGCTAGAAAGACTGAGATTTCTCACTGAAAGCATGATCTCCAATCTAACATTTTATACTCGTGATAGATAGACAAAACCTTTCAACATTTGAATACTATCAGAGCCTTTTTGACAAGCTTAAAAATTTGAAGAAACTTGCTTTAATGACGAAAATTTGTTCTAATGGTGAATATAATAATGCTAATAAGCAATAATACCTTTTCTATTTTTGTTTTCATATATGTTAGGTGTGTCGGTCCAAACCCATTTGCCGACAATTAATTTAGTTGCCTTTATTATAATAAATTCGCTTTATAGTTCAGGTTTATACGAAAACGTCCTCGCCGACCATAATTTGTTTAATGATCAGCAATTTTTATTTGAACTTACATTATAACTAAAAAATGAAAGACAAGTAAATTCTAAATGAATAAAAAGAACACTAAAAAACTCTTTTTCGTTTTAATCAATTGAAACGAACAGACTTTCACCTGAACAAGTTTATGACTGCTATATTATGACGTCACAAGCCAACCCACTCGCAATCAACATTGCAAAATGTTTAATGGATATTATTTACAGCTACCATCGTGATTGTTACGGATATGTTCAAGTAGGAGGATATGCAAAAAAAAATCGATGCAATACAACTGTCATTATGGTTTCAATTTCTTTCGCGGCTTTATTGTGTAATTGGTTTACTTTACTTATTTAATACATACTTACCTACATGTTGTAATATGTAAGTCCCGCCAATCGTACATTTTTGATGAAATAAATCATCATCTGAGAAATAATGGAAATTAACAAATTGTCACTTTTTGTACAAAAGTAATGCTAATCTTCTGTCTTCTTAACTTCTAACCCAAAAACAACGGGTTGTATATACTCCTTATGCCAACCCTACCATCAAACCGTCTTTGTTATTTTCTATCTGATATCACTTAATTCAAAATTATAATCTTGTTTGTGCACAAAGTAAATCAAATAATATACTCGTATCCCAAACCACTTTAAAACTTTTTGCATACATTTAGATAAAAGCACACAATTTACAGCAAAGTTTATTTAAAAACTAGGTTCTAATATTGCAAATTTTATACAAACATGGAATTCGTCATTGATATAGTTGAAATAAAAGAATTTTCCATTCATTTCAAGTATATCAATGACACTGACCAATTTCCAGTTTTTTAATTGTAGGCAAACACTCTTCACTCTCTTGCCATTATCCCAGTCTATTCGGGGTCGGCGCAACACTTCTTCATCCATACTTATCTATTACGTTAGCAAGTGCTATATTAAAGAATTCATTGAACGTTACATTTCGGTTACTATAACGTTTACAATTGCGGATTTATCTTTGCACATATACCGTTACTAACATTAACAATGAACTCTTTCTTAGAGCTCCACTTACTCCGTATGAAAAAAAGAATGAATGATTCAAGTTACAAAATCAATTTCACAGACTAGATTCGACGATTCAGCTCTATTCTACGCGAGTGGACAAATAGACGACAAACACCATTATATAGCTCTATCAATACATGACGAAAAAGTTGCCGTACAAATAGATTTAGGGGACGGGCCAGTTGACGACTATTTAGGAGAAAAAGTGAACAATAATATGTGGCATAACCTCACTGTCATCCTACAAGAACAAACCATATTCGTTTATCTCGATAGCATCACGGAGACTTACGAAGTACCAGGAAACGCTCGCTACTTATGCATTGATCCAGAAATCTACATATGCGGCGGTCCGGATTTACACAAAATGAAAGGATTGAAGTCGTTCAACAATTTCGCTGGCAACTTGAAATATGTTTATTACAATGACGTGTCAATTTTGTACGAGTTGAAGCAAAATAACCCTAAAGTTCACTACATAGGAGTGTTGGATCCTGAGTTTGAGGAGATAGATATAGAAGTAATACCGATAACATATCCTTTCGCAACGTCCCATATTTGGTGGCCGTTGAATCAGAGCCACACTGTCAATTTAAAGTTTGATTTTAAGACGAGCAAGAATATGGCTGTGTTGGCTTACAGTCAGACATCCACGCAAGGCTATTGGGAGGTAAGAGTCCATGACAAACAAGTTTTTGTTATTTTATGCTAATTTGATTATGTTTAGTTGCATTTCATTTGGTATTGTTCCACAATTAATAAGACACTTGATCAAAATAATAATTTGATATGGAATATAATTATGTATATTTTGTTATTTATTAAATCAATAAACCGCTATTTTATGAGTAAACTATAACTACTTAAGCATTTCAAGGGGGCAAAATATACTACAATTTAAAACCTGAACACTATAATGTCGAAACCTCAAAAAATAACACTTAATTCTGTTTATATAACGTTTTAATTACAACATAAGAAAACAACATACAATTTAATTGTAAATAAATGCAAATACGGTCTAGACTTCTGTGTCAGGTTGCAACAACGAAATTTACCCAACCTGGCAGAGAATATTACCTCACTGGGGTATTGATAATGGACTCTACTTTGCTTTTCTTTCTGCAGCTCTTGATGCAATTTAACAATGATGATTTCAATGACAACTTTGTATTTTTGATTAATTTTTAAGTAAAATACCAAAAAAAAATGATCTAGAAGTTATTCTCAAGACCAACCTCACGGATCCTGCATCATATGACCACATAACACTAACAAAATTTGTCATAAAAATGTAGGTAAGGATGGTGAAAGAAGAAATAAGATTCGAGTTGGTATCAGACGTGGGCAAAAACGTGACTGTGTTGAAATCCGTGAAGTTCAACGTAAGCAATGATTGGCACAACGTCGAGTTGGATTACAGGAAAGGAAGGATCAAGATGACGGTGGATCATCATAATAAGCACATGCAGATGTTCGGTGAGATTTCTTTTGTTTATGAGGCTTTGGTTTACTAAACAGTAGATGTTGTTGGCAATGTTGTCACATTCGAGACTAAGGATTCCTTGATTTACAAAGCTGATCGCTTCTATAACAATGTAATATGTGCTTATAATATAATTATATGCTATTTTATACGTTAATTTAATATTCATGAGTCATTAGAAAAAAAGGTTCATGGTTACAACTAATTACTACTAGTTGTAACGATGAACCTTTTTTCTTCATCTTATCTTTTTTCTAGTTCTAGTATAGATTATACATCACATTAATATTTTCAACTAGAAAGAACAAGAAGAGTGAATCTAGGTATTATTGAAACTTTCTGCACAGGATTAAGAAAGTGATTACGAATCGTTCCAATAAATCACTGAAAGGATTTATTTTACAAGAAAACTAATTTATCTTCTAAAATCGCGATTTGTAACTAAGCCATTAATCCAAACTACCGTTATTCCGTCAGTAAAATTTCTAATCACCCCATTTTCCAGGTCTAGACTTCGAGCTACAAGACAAAATCGTAATAGGCAGTGGTCTGAAATCAGCTAACTTAGGTTTAATTGGTTGCATGAGGAACATAAAAATAAACGGGATGCTAATTGAACCGAGATTCGTGATAATGACTGAGAGAGTAGTCGGTGAAGTGGCCATAGATGATTGTAGATATGTAGACCCCTGCACGAGACCCAATACTTGTGAGCATGGAGGAATCTGTTCCGTTAGTTCTGATCGCGTCATCTGTAACTGTGAAAATACTGGTAAGTGATATTTTTGTTTAAATACGTTTCTTAAGAAAATTTTATTTTCTGACGGTTTTTTTTTTATTAAGGATAAGCTCAGCTCGCGTTTTACCACAATCTCACCTGATGGTAAGCGATGATGTGGTTAACGATGGAGCACGCTTGCCTAGAAGTAACCTATTCACTCTTGACTTAAAGACATCTAAGTTGTAGCTTCTTGGCCAAAGATGTGTTTAAGAAAAAATACATAGCAACGTACCGCACAGTTGTGTTTGGCTCTTGTTTTGTCATAGGCTTTCATAGAGTAACTAGTGAAGTCACAAAAATGCAAGTTTTGCAAATTTTATTACTTGCATAAAACTTCTACATCAATCAATATTGTTTTTAAATTAAACTGGTATAGATTGATGTAATATAATATTCAACTTTAAAGTTACAATTCTAGTATCGTCTTCTCTATAAAATATTTTAAGATCCTCAAAATGTTATCAAAAGATCATAAAGATCATGTATTTCCGTTTTCACCTAAGAATCTAGATAAACCCTAAAAGTAACACTAGATTAAGTCTCGATAACTGTTATATTAACTCCAAATCTACTTTCTTCAAGGTTATATCGGTGAGAACTGTCACTTTGCGACCTTCCGCAAGACTTGCGAAGAATTAGCACTGCTTGGTTATACTAGAAACGATGTCTACCTCATAGACATTGATGGTAATGGCAAATTTCCTCCCGCACACGTCAAATGCGAGTTTCAGATAGAAGCTGATTCTTCTACTACTGTTGTTGAACATAATCTGCCTAGTCAAGTTGTAAGTATCCATTTATACTTATACTTTATCTGCATGTTTCAGTTTTACATTATTTAATTCATCCTAAGATTACCTATAATAAATTATGCCTGTATGTCAACGTATTCAAAGTAGGCTGCTATAATTTTTGAGCTCTATTTGCTCTTGCATTCTGAGTTCTGAATCTTTTATACAAAAAATTAAACTTCCATGTCCGTGTAAATAATTAAGATCAAAGAGATTTTTGGTTGCCTTTTCAATTTATTGATTTTCAATTTAAAGTTTCTCATTTTAAAATTCGAAAAGAAAGAGCGAGCGAGTAGGTAATTTTTTTTTTCACTATACCCATGGAAGTTTTATCGAATTGTTGAGTAACAAATACATCATAATTTAGAATGTAAAAGAAATAGAACGAACATTCTTGCGAAAAGTTGTGGAGTGTCAAGTTTAAAGAATATAATAGTGCTAGTCTCAAGAAAGTACCGGCAATAGCTCAGCCATGGCCATGAAATTTCCATGACAATGACGCCAAGGGTACTTAAATTCATCCGTTGCTTCCTTATTAACTTTCGTCATATTTAAAACCCATAAAAAAATTCCATTTCTTCCAGGACGTTCGCTCAGCATCGGGAAATGATTTTAGCTTCAATATAAAGTACAGGGAATTTACAGCAGAAATGCTTCAAGAGCTCATCTCCCACTCTTTGTACTGTAGGCAGTACATCAAGTATGATTGCATGAAGGCGCCTTTGGAGTTACATAGTGCTACCTGGTTTATATCTTCGTCTAATAATACGGTGGATTTCTTGGGAAATGTTAAAAGGTGAAGTAACAATACAATATATCATTAATAGAAACAATAAAAAATCTGAATATATCCTAAAAATCTAAGGTAGCTTTACAGTTTTTTTTATTATTATTAAATAACTGCTGGCTAAAGACGGGCGGCTGCTCCATGTAAACACGGGTATTCAGTCGCATCCAGTTAGACTGGAACCCGACCCCAAGATAGTTGGGAAAAGACTAGGGAAAATGATGATGACCTGGTACCTAAAGACAAACTGTTTTTTGTCTTTTTTTTATTTTTTATTCTTGATAGTTTCGCGCTTGACCGCTATCTCACCTGATGGAAAGCGACGATGCGGTCGACGATGGAGTGCGCTTATCTAGAAATAACCTATTCACTCTTGACTTAAAGATTCCTGGATTGTAGCCATCAGGAAACACAGATTCCGGCAAGGAATTCCACTCCTTAGCTGTACGCATAATAAATGTGTTCTCAAAACGTTTTGTGCGTCTGGTGGTCCGATGATGGAGCGAGCTAGGCGGAATTAGGTTGTGCAATTCCGACGCACACTCCCCAAAATGACACTACATTGCTAATGTACGTTTACATACATTATTAGCGGTTCACAAGACATTCTGTCAGCGATAACGATTGTCAAAAATCCAAAAAATATATGGGATGGATATGCTCTTCCGAAATCTCACATGATTTATCGAACTACAAACCATTTGATTGACTGTGGTTACTGTTGATAAAATGTTACTTTAGCTAGACCTCAGGAAAACCTCAGTTACAAGTTATTGCTAATATAAGACCTTAATACGTAACTGTCATAGCTCCATGCATAAAAAAAAATATAGACCAGTCTGCAAACTAGTAGATTCTCTTGCCTAAGAAGCCCCTCACGATCATTACATCTTATTTCTAGAGGCTACTGCCCCTGCGGTGTGAACGCTACTTGCGTTAACGCCACCAAGTCTTGCAACTGTGACTCCAACGAAGACGGCAAGTGGCACACTGATGAAGGCACTTTTGTGGAACCGACCAGCCTCGGCATCACTGACATGTTCTTCTTACAGCAGAAGGACTTGCCTGAAGATGCTCAGGGAAGGATTACGTTAGGACCTCTTGAGTGTGTTGAAACTAGTAAGTTTTAAAGAAATTTAAAAAATCTTACACTATGAAGAAATTTAGGCATTTTAGGCCTAAATTTCTTCAGAAACATTTACTTTTGTGTAATAATGGTTAATCTTGAAACAGATAAACATATAAAAGTATAATTTTTTAGACAAAAAGGAAGCATAAAAATAAAAGTCACCATATTCTTTCAGACACCCAGCGTTACGTCGTAACATTCACGACGTCACAATCGTATATAGAGGTGCCTGGTTGGAGAAAAGGAGACATCGCTTTCAGTTTCAGAACAACTGGTACCAGCGCTATCCTCTTGTTCCAGCCACCGATTCGACCAAACTATCCTTCATTTATGGTTGCTTTGACTAGCGGTAAGTGTATTTTTAATATAAGATTGCATTTTGCTTATATTTTGTTAGTCAGTTCAATTTTTTTTTGTTTATCTGCAACTTTAATTTTCATTTACTCTACTACTCTTAAGATCGTTGTTATGTTTTACTTACTTATTAACATGTACAACTTTTTCTATGAAAACCTTTCCTACATATTTTTGTTATTGTAAACTGAAAAATTCAAATCGACGTTCTCGTTGGGAGAGCTTAGATTTTTTTAATATCCGGTAGATGGTAGATTGCTATAATATAGTATCTATCCAGATCAAAGCAAACCCTAACTTTGTCCGAAGATGCACCACTTCAGTTAGTGTAATCAAGATAAAGGCTACCTTATCTAGGAATAACAAAGAATAGAAAAAAAATAATATTGTTTTCCTCAAACAGAACACGAGCTAACCTTCAACTTTACCCTAAACACTGGTACTACCAGAAAACTGGTAATTAACTCCAAACGCAAGCTAAACGGAGGAGAATGGCACAAGATATGGATCGACTACAACTTCTACCACGTAAGGTTCATGCTCAACACTGAGTATCAGATGCTCAACTTATTGTTAGAGGAAGAGTTTGGGCCTTTTGAAGGCTCTATGTTCATTGGTGGTGCTACCGCGTAAGTATTTTTTATATTTACTAGACTTAATAGTTTTAAAGCACAGAGCACAGGCGTAGGGTAGCCAGCCTTTCGGTGTTTTACAGGATGCATTTAGGAGAGTGTGCGCAGGAATTGCATGACTTGATCCCACCATCTCATTTCTACCATCGGACAAGCCGACGAACGGCGAGTATCTACCCTTACGTTGTTGAAACCTCTACGGTCCGGACCATGCGTTTCGCCTCGTCGTTTATACCGCGTACATCGAGGGACTGGAATAATTTGCCTGCTGCGGTTTTCCCATCCGATTATAATTTGGGTCTCTTCAAGGCTAGAGTGAATAGGCTCTCAATAAATTAGTGCGCCTCGCCATCAATGATTGCATTACTACTTACCATCAGGTGGGATCGCAGTGAAGCACTAGTTTATATCAATTTAAAAAAAAAAAAAAAATATTTAAATGTTTAAATGTTATGTGACAAATTTATTATTATATTATGAAACAAAATAAAATAATAAAATATTTATATTGGAACAACTAAAATGTATCGTTGAGAATGAAAAATAAGTGATCCAATCGAATTCCATTCCGCACAACTAGTTGGTCGGTTCAGTTGGTTGGAATGAAAGAACAGGCAAAAAGAATACAAAAAGGCAAAACGACTATCATTAATAAAACTGCAATTGAAACTAAATCAAGCTTTTAACCTGATTATTATTGTTCAACATTTAATGAGGCCCAATAAGTGGCTTTTTAAGCTCAAATCTCATCAGACATACGGCAGTCATGTCTGGACTAATCCTACTTGAAAATAGCAACTATCCGGGTAATATCTGAAAGACAGGTGTGGAAAACGAAGAGGGAGGTGTTTGCTCAGCTATGGGTCATAACGGTATAATTAGATGATGAGAGAAACGGTTTAACACCATACCTTAAAATTTATAAAATTTTAATATGAAGTCAAAAAGTAAATGTCAGATCGTAAGTTTATCCGAATTATTCTTCAAAACTGTACCAAGTAAATATGTTTTCATCAAGATTCACGATTTCAGAGAGCATCTCAAGAAATCCACTGTCAACCAAGGTCTAATCGGTTGCTTCAGAGGCTTGGTCGTAAATGGCGAGATCTTGGACATCTACAGTTACATGTCCGTCCATCTATCAGAGATTATTAAGGACTGTAAACCATCTTGTGTGCCCAACCCGTGTCACAATAGAGCCATTTGTAAGGAACTCTGGTCTAGCTACGAATGTATCTGTAAGAACCCTTGGGCGCATTTGGGGACACATTGTGAAGAAAGTAAGTATCCTTACAAAGATAATAATCGAAGGTTCCGTTTAGCTATATCAGTTTTCATTAGAGTTTTTATAATGGTTTTTTTAATATAAAATCCTGACCATATTTTACACTTTAAACAGCTTGTTGAATATAAACCGGTATCACCTTCAAACCTGACGGTGAGCAATGGGTGGCTCGCCGTCCGATCGTCCGGTAACCGTCCGGACCGAGCCCAAGTCGTCGACGGCGCGTGGTGTTCCACGCGCGCCTCAGGGAGATGTCAGCAACCGTAGGGGCCCAGCAGGGTCGAAGCCTACTGGGGCCATGGGTGATGCGAAAGAGATCCCCGGGGCCCTGGAAAAAAATGGCAAAGAAGGAACAGGAGTGGGTTTTTAGCCAGTAAAAGTCTGACACTATCTCCCACTCCGCCCAAAAGCGGGGGATGTCATTGGATGATTTTCCCACCCGAAAAAATAAAAATAAAAATCACCTTCAAACCAACATAATTTTCAAACAGTTTATTTATCATGGACGAGTTATGGTTAGACATAATTGGTCCCTTCATCATCATCTTCCTGCCCTTGTCCCGTGTTATTTGGGGTCGGCGCAACATGTTTTTTTCTTCCATTCTGCCCTGTCACTCGTCATACTATCACTAACTTCCTTTTCTTTCATATCACTCTTCACACAATCCATCCATCTTTTCTTTGGTCTCCCTCTCCCTCTCCATCCATCCACATGTAAACTCATAACTCTTTTAGTAACATGCGTTTCATCCCTCCTCTTCACATGACCATACCAAGACAAACGATTCCCTTTCAACTTTTCAGTCACTGGCGCCACTTTCAAACTTCCCCTAATATACTCATTTCTCACTTTATCCATTCTCGTCACACCACACATCCATCTTAACATTCTCATCTCCGCTACGTGCAATCTTTTTTCATCCGTCTTTTTCACAGCCCAACATTCTGATCCATACAGTATGACAGGCCTTATCACGGACTTGTAGATTTTACCCTTCAACTTGAGGGGCATCCGTGGGTCACAAGTTGTTCCCGTGACCTGTCGCCATTTCATCCATCCTGCGTTGATCCGATGTGTTACGTCCCGGTCTACCTCACCATCCCCTTGGACGAGTGACCCGAGATACCGAAAGTCGGAGCAGATCGGTATGGGTGTTCCAGCGAGAGATAAAGGCACTGGATTGGAGAGACCGCCGAAATCGCAGAACAAGTATTCCGTTTTGGTTCTACTCAATTTCAGGCCAACACTCTCCAGTCTGTGCCACCACACCTCCAATCTGTTCTGGACCTCTAGGCCACTCTCGGCAACCAACACAATGTCATCGGCAAACAGCATACACCAGGGAGCCTCTTCCTGAATGCCCGACGTCAGAGCATCCATTATCATCAGGAAGAGGTAAGGGCTGAGAGCCGACCCTTGATGTAAGCCGACAGCCACATTGAAGCTGCCAGTGGTGCCCACTGTAGACCGGACTTGGGTACTGCATCGACTGTACATCGCTCGGATCAACTGCACATACTTCCCAGGCACACCTTTCTCCTTAAGGGCCCACCACAGAACCTCACGAGGTACCCGGTCGTATGCCTTTTCGAGGTCAATGAATACCATGTGCAAGTTTTTATGCGCACCTCTGTATTTCTCGCACAGCTGGCGTATAGCAAAAATGGCATCCGCTGTACCCCGACCCGGCATAAAACCGAATTGGTTCTGTGAAATTTCACTCTCTTCTCTCAGTCGCCTTTCAATAACTTTCTCCCAGGCTTTCATAGTATGTGACATTAGCTTTATTCCTCTATAATTGTTGCACTCAAGCACATCACCTTTGTTTTTAAAAATCGGCACCAAAGAGCTATTGCACCACTCATCAGGTATGGCTTCTTCCAGCAACAACTTATTGAAGAACAAAGCTAACCACGTCCATCCATCCACTCGCAATAACTTCCACACTTCAACTGGTATTCCATCTGGACCAATGGCTTTACCATTCTTCATTCCATTTACTGCTATTCTGACTTCATCCATACTAACCATTCTCACTAATCCCACATTCACTGGTTTATTCTCTAACACCCCACTCCAATTATTTTCTTCATTCATCAATCTTTCAAAATATTCCTTCCACCTCTTTCTGATTTTTTCATCATCCGATAGAACCATTCCAGTTTCATCTCTTATACATTTTACATGACAAACATCCCTCGCCTTTCTCTCTCTTATTCTAGTAAGCCGGTATAGCTCTTTTTGGCCTGCAGGACTGTCCAGTGCGTCATATAGTTTGTCCTGGGCTTTTGATTTTGCTATTGCCACGGCTTTCTTGGCTTTCTTCTTTAAAACGTCATACTCACTCTTATTTTCAGCTTTTAAACTAGCGTTTCCAGGCTCTCCACGCTGCCATTCCTTAAATTTTCTCTTTTTTTCTTTCAATACACTCTGAACTTCTGTCGACCACCACCATGTATCCCTATCTATTATGCCCTTTCCTCTCGTCTGTCCCAAAATATCTTTCGCTGCATGCCTGATACACTCAGCCATCTCATTCCAGCTTTCATTTATACTTCGATCATTCATATCTCCCATCTCTATCATTCTGTCCACCACTCGCTCCCTGAACTTCTTCGCACAATCATTCCTCTCTAACATATGCCATTTTATTTTAGGGGGAGGACGCTCTTTGTGTTTGGTAGACAGTATTTTAACCACTGATGTCATAACCAGGAGTCTGTGTTGTGAGACTAGGTCTTCTCCTGGCAGTACTTTGCAATCTTTGACGTGCTTTAAGTGGTTGCGCCGAACTAGAAAGTAGTCGATTTGGGTCTTATGATTACCACTTTTGTACGTGATCATGTGTTCGTCTCTTTTTTGGAACCACGTATTGGCTACTGCTAGGTCAAATGCAGTAGCGGATTGCAGCAGGGTCTCTCCTTCACTGTTCGGACTACCGAAACCCCATCCCCCATGTACTCTTTCATAAACACCTTTCATTCTTCCCACATGTCCATTAAAATCACCTCCAACTATCAATTCTTCATGAACAGGGATGTTCATTAAAGCTGTATCAAAATTCTCCCAAAACTTCTCTTTTACCGTTTCATCACATCCTACTTGTGGTGCATACACACTAACTATATTCAACATCACATTCTCTAACATAACTTTCACAACTATAAATCTATCACTAATCCTTTGTACTTCCATCACACTTTCTTTCAATTTACTGTCTAACACTATTCCTACACCATTTCTTTTTCCATCACTTCCACAGTAGTAGAACTTGTATCCCTCACCAATTTCTCTCGCTTTTGTTCCTCTCCATTTAGTTTCCTGCAAGCATGCTATATTTATCCGTCTTCTTTTCAATACATCCGCTAACTCTCTGGCCCTTCCAGTCATAGTCCCAACATTCCAACTTGCATACCTCAATCTCGTTTCCCGAGCTAGCTTCTTACGTTGCACCCGCCCGAGGTGGTGCAACAACCCTTGTCCATTTCCCACAGGAGCCGGGTGCTGCCCCTGCGCGTCGCCTGTGGGGTACGCCCTAACCCTATCGCGCATTCTATTAGAACCAAACATGTTGCAAATGGGATTTGGCTAGTTTTTTTTTAAAGTCGGCCGCCAGCCTGACACCAACCCTCCTTGGGAATGCTTTTGTTGGTAGTTTACCCGCCACCACGGGATGACCTAAGGTGCTGTAGTATGCACAGAGTCTAAATATCCCTTAGTCGCCTCTTACGACACCCACGGGAAGATATTGGTCCCTTATGGTACCTATTATAAAGATAAGAAAAAATATCTAACAATATTATTATTTCTAGATATAAACGAGAAAGCACTTACATTTCAAACGCAAAAATCTTACCTGAAGAAGAACTATCTAGTAGACAATGCAACGGATGCAGAGAAACATCGCCTAAAGAAAATGATGACAGAAAATGTACTAATGAACTTAAGAACATATAACGACAACGCATTAGTTCTATATGCAAATGACAATCTCAACAATTTCATACATCTTTTCATTCATAATGGATCAGAAATAATTTACCTATTCAATGATGAAAACGAAATTATACAAATGAATGTAACTTATGAAAAGATTAATCAGGGTGAAAGTGTTCAGATCGCTATTATCAGAAATGAGAACGGGACCACTTTGCATGTAAATGAGAATAACGCTACGATTGATAGGACTGCAAAGTTGTTGAGTAATTATACTAACATGCCTTGGATTAATCCGGAGTTAGGTAAGTTTATAATGTTTTGTTAACAAGATTTTCCGAGTTCGTTACTTTATAATTTTCTGTGCGAGTTCCAATTTTAAATAAAATGTAACTTACAGACTAGATTTAAAAACATTTTGTAACAATTTGAATCAAACTATTGATCTCTATTTAAGCTGTTGATCCCCGCATTAACGCCGGCGTTAACGCGCCATTGTCTTTCTATTGTGTCTCTAATTACGCACTCAAAAGGTTAAATGGTTGAAAGTTCGACCAAAAATAAAGTTTTAAGCAATAGGCCGTAAACCTGGCTTCTGTCACGTGTAGATCGAAATAAAAATTAAATAAGCGATTAGCAATATATAAGGCATGTCTCTAAAACACCAAGATTTACAAGAAAAACATCATTATCATCGCAAGGAAACAATAATATTACCGAGATAGACCAAGTAACAATATTACATATTTCACTGTTCATTTCCAGAGGTAATCCGTCCACAGAGGCCTCCAGCGCCTCCCACAGACTACTTCCAGATGAACTTGGGAGGATTCGACCCTTACTCTTTACAGTTGACTAATAGATCCAACTCGCTGCATCAGGAAGGATACATTGGCTGTGTGAGAGGGTTCAAAATCGCTGACCATGTGGTTGACTTATCAAGGAAGGCCTTGGAGAATATTGATCAAGGTAATGTTAAGTAAAAAGTACCTACACAATAAATATTTTCAGGCTGGAGATACAAACACTTTAGTATAACGACTGACGTTATGTGCGTCGACATTATAGCGTCATCGTCATTAACCTGTGTTTCCTGATGGCTACAATCCGGGAATCTGAATAGGTTACTTCTAGGTAAGCGCGCTTTATCTTTGACCGCATCGTCGCTTTCCATCAAGTGAGATAGCGGTCAAGCGCGAACCTATCAAGAATAAAAAAAAAACCTAAAGAGGTTAAGAAAATGTGCAATGTAACCAGATGCAGTGTAGTGATGATGATATTTAAAGTACAAGTCTTAATTTTTTTTGTACCCTTCAAATGGCTGAAACGTAGATTCATGCAAGACTCGGTCAAAAGATTTCAGCTAGCTGTTTGTCGACTCAAAATCCTGCATCGCGGTATCAGAGTTCTCTGTGCGATTAGACATATACTTGCAACAGTCCGAGATCAACTATCGGGCAGTTACCTGAACCAGAAACAATGTCAGAGGATCCTCCCTTTTCGACGTAGGTTTACGGGACTATACACCCTGTTTCGCATACTTCTAAATGATGTTCTAAAATCTAACAAAAAATTCATTATTTTAGACTTAACAGGCGTCCTACCAGAATGCAACATGAAATGCGATTCGGAACCTTGTAAGAACGGCGGCATTTGTACCGAAGATTTCACCAATCAGGAGAGTAGCTGCGACTGCGAACTGACCAGTTACTTCGGAGAGTATTGTGTTGAGGAGAAAGGGGCGGATTTCAATGGAGAGAGCATTCTACAGAGAAAGTTTTTGCTTACAGGACCTGTGTTCAAGGTATGTTTAAGGCACATAAATATATTAGTACAGCTTGGAGTGTTTTCGCACTGTGTGTAATGCAGTAGGATGAGCTAGTCTAAGCTGGACAAACGGCAAGGGTCAAAATCTAAAATCGCTTGTTAAGACTATGAGAATTGGAATAATTTTAACCATAAAAATAAGATAGTCCTTCAAAATTCAAAAACAGCTAACAAGAAAAATGGTGCAACAAACGCTATGTCTTTTTATGTACTTATGTACTACTTTATTCCAGGTTAAAATAAAACTGGCGTTTTCTAGCAACGATTTGCGTCAGAAGAATACAGTCCTTTTGTTGGTTCAAACAGAAAACAAGTAAGATTATACATAGTATTTATTAGTTTATAATATTAGAATAATATACCTTTTTTTTTAGGTGGGAAAATCATCTTATGACAAATCTCGCTCTTGGGCGGAGCGAAAAATAGTGTCAGACTTTTACTGACTAAAAACCCACTCCTGTTCCTTCTTTGCCTTCGTCCCAGGGCCTCGGGTTTCACTTTCACACTACCCGTGGCCCCAGTAGGCTTCGACCCTGCTGGACCCCTATGATTTGCTGATATATCCCTGAAGCGCGCGTGGAACAATACGCGCCGTCGACGACTTGGGCTCGGGCCGGACGGTTACCGGACGATCGGAAATCGGGATCGGAATCCCGGCGGCGGTTGGGGCGTGAGGACCGTTGCCTCACGCGATCGGCCGCCTCCTTTGCTAGCATTACTGCTTCGCAGAAGGAGGCGACCGCCTGCCACTCCTCCTCGCTCCGGACCATGGCCTGTACCAAGGCCCGGCGCGAGAGAACGCCGCCGCCGATCGCCCCCACAAGGACACGGCGTTGCTCTGCCCAAGCGGGGCACACCTCCACCGTGTGCTCCACCGTGTCCTCCGGGCGGTCCACACAGTGGCGACACCCGGGCTTCGCTTCCGCACGAATCCGGTGCAGGAACTTCCCGAACTTACCGTGTTCGGTGAGAACCTGTGAGCACGCCGTGAGGTCTTTCTAACCACGCCTCAAAGAGGGGACTTACCACCATAATTGTGGCGTGCCCAAGAATATATACCTACGTATTTTATTATTATAAGCAACTCAATTTAATGATACTACATCATTCTATTTGAAACATCTGTTATTTATTTATTGTGTACAATATAGGTAAAATATGCCTTGTTGCATCCCACTGTCCGCTGTACCACTACTACTACATGAAGTTTAAATAAATAATAAATACAGTTTTTCATTCGTTCTTAAGTTGACGTGAAATTCTGATTTTCCACAGTGCCTATATAACATTCTATAACTTTATTATGTACCATTAAGAAACGTCAAATATTTTTATTCCAGGCGCAGTTACTATTTATTAGTTGCAATTACACAAGATGGCTACTTGAAATTCGAAGAAAACCGCGAGGAAGAGGCGTATGGCGCTGCAGTCCAAAACAGGAACTTTTTAAACGGTATGCGATAGGTCCTAATACAATACTGCAAAACAGTGATTCCTAAAAATGACTACAAGTGAATATAGAATCCTCATAAGGGGTGACCAGATGGTTGCAAACCAACGTCCCAACCAAGGTGACCTTGCTAGTCTCAATCCGTGTAGACAGCAGTTGTAAACCATGACCTTCATCGCCCTCGGTTGGGAGGCTCCCTCGTTTTCCCAACCACCGAACGTGTTGGCGCGTGGTTTACATCCATGTAGCCGCAACACAAACCAAACACAAACCAAGGTCACCTTGGTTGGAACGCTAGTTTGCAACCGTCTGGTCAACCCTTTACCATTAAGCCGATTTTAATTATTCCACTGCAGAGTAAGTAGTACGTTAATTGGAATTGTGTATATGTATTTCATATCATTAGATGTAGATGGTATGACACCCACGTGTCTCGGAAGCACGTACAGCCTTTTCCTGCTTTGTTGGTCCTGCACCAGATCTCTCTCTGGATGCAACTGATTGCCGTGCCTTTGGACTATGAGAGTAAAGAAAGAAGAAAGAGAGAAAGAAAGAAAACATTATTTGAGACTCGCACAGGACAAACAACAATAAAATAAAAAGTAACTACTTAATCTATAAATACTGAACTTAAAAATAAAAGAAAACAATATTAAAAGATAAAAATAAAAAACCTGTGCGAGGCCAAAAAGGCTCCTATCTCAGCATATGCTGCGATATTTAACTAAAAAGTAAATAAAGGAACAGAGAGTGTATCTGTGTTTGCGCACTTACTTATGCACTATAATATCTCCTGCGTACTTGGATAATCTCTGTTTAGAGTGTCCACTAGTGATTATTGTTATTATGTCTAATTAATGTTATTTATGTTTTTTGTACACTGACAGTCCTAAATCTATCTCCTTTCGTTCAATCCATCCAAAGGTTGTCTATAAAAGATTGCCCTGTGCCATAAGATCGCCCATTGTACAAATAATTTTGTAAAGGTTTGTTCAAATTATGAGGTGTACTATATATTATGAAGTTTTATAATAAATATGGCCTCTAAACTTCTTTTACGTTCTGACTTTAATTTTCCTATACAGCTTAAGCGGGTAGGCTTTAGGCCACTTTCACTTTATAATAGGGGTTAAAGTATGAAATCTTCTGATTGACTTAGAATTATAAGTTCTAATAAACTTTATATTAAAGGTACGTTATTCTTTTTTCGAAATTAGGTATTTATTGGTTTCTTTGTGTTTTGTATTTTCTGTAATTTCGCAGTACTTATAACCATGAAAGCTAATAAATAAAACGTTTTTTCATATTAAGAGTTCCAACGTAGAAACTATTCATTTCAAAGGGCAAGCAATATCAATGACGTATTAATACCTACTTCTAACAAAAGAACTCTGTGTTATTGGTTCAATAGCTTTCGTTTTGGAAATTTTGTCTTGTAGCCGCCCTGGGAAAAAAAGTTATTCGTGAGATAAAATTTCCCACGTAAAAGTGATTGAAACAAAAATAGACATCCCATTCATTAACAGTTTTAAGTCCGTATACATCATCAATATTGCATACCGCTTGAGACACGTTGTATCCACGGTAGAACTCATATTACAAAATAATGCGAGTTTTCTTAGATTTCATACAAAAATGGTTATAAATACAACGATGTTATAGAAAATAAAAACCACAAAGAAACCAATAAATACCTAATTTTGAAAAAAAGAATAATGTAACTTTAATATAAAATTTATTTGAACTTTTAATTCCAAGTCAATCCAAAGATATAACGCTTCAAAGCAACTCTTTTTAAAAAACGATAATTTCATAGTTAAAGACCTAATATTATGTTCAAATAGAACGTACATAAGGCTGCTGAAAGTGAAAATCTGAAATTAAGTTGATCACATTGCTGTATTAGACAGATTTTCTTCGTTAGTCTTTAACCTGCATAAAAAGTTACCCAATTTTCTCCAGGTGCCCGCCACACAATCTACTACACACGCACGAATCAGGAAGCTAAACTCCTAATAGACAGAATAGAGGTCCCTCTAGAGAAGGTACCTCCTCAAATTGTATGGGACGTGTTCGACTTAGGATCCAATGAGGTTCAGGTCGGAGGTCTCAATACTACGGATCCGAGGTTAAAGATCTATAAGGGGTATAATGGATGCTTATCAAGTAAGTATATGGATTGTAATTTAGAAAGCAACCGATTTTTGCGTTTTTGGATCACATCTTGTACCCAATTATTATTTGAAATTACCTTTAAGCAACTCACTAGATTTTGCTGTAGCAGGTTGTTTTATTTTATTAAAAATGATAGGCTCGCGCTTGTCCGTGATAAGGCCTGTCATACTGTATGGATCAGAATGTTGGGCTGTGAAAAATACGGATGAAAATAGAATGGGTAAAGTGAGAAATTAGTATATTAGGGGAAGTTTGAAAGTGGCGCCAGTGACTGAAAAATTGGAAGGGAATCGTTTGTCTTGGTATGGTCATGTGTAGAGGAGGGATGAAACGCATGTTGTTAAAAGAGTTATGAGTTTACATGTGGATGGATGGAGAGGGAGAGGGAGGCCAAAGAAAAGATGGATGGATTGTGTGAAGAGTGATATGAAAGAAAAGGGAGTTAGTGGTAGCGTGACGAGTTACAGGACAGAATGGAAGAAAAAAACGTGTTGCGTCCGACCCCAAATAAAACGGGACAAGGGCAGGAAGATGATGATTGATAGGCTCGCGCTTGACCATTATCTCACCTGATGGCATCGATGATGTGGTCGTCGACGAAGCACGCTTACACGTAATTGAACAACAGGGCCATCAGGGCTGCAGAGACTAAATGTAACAAGGAAGTATAAAACCAAATGAATGGAAGGTAGACACCGGAACTCTAATAAATCAATGTAACCTAACCGTGTTTGGGGTTATTACAATTGTCATGAGATGCACTCTGGCTATAAGGTACCATCGAGCTAATCTGATGATGATCAGCTGAGGGGTACTTACAAAAACTTTTTTTACATTTACATTGAAGTGGGTTAAGTATATATTTTTTTTTTTTTTGTAAAAAGTTTTTTTTAGGATTTAAATCTATAAAAATATTTTCTTTTCCTCCAAAACAGACATCCTAGTAGAAATAAACGAGTACGAGATGAAGCCTCTAGAAGAGTACATGCTGTTCACCCGCCTCAACTCAGCGGAAGTGAACGCGGTGAACGCACAAGGTGTTCGGTCTGCACAATGTTCTACAGACTTTGATGAAGCCTGGCCCGACCAGACGCAGCTAGCGGCAGCACACAATGGCAGCTTCCTTATTGTGAGTACACTTACTGTAGTAGATTTGTTAGCATAATTGATATGAAAGGTCATCGAAGTGCTCCGCAGACTTCGGTAAGCCCGGCCCAGTCAGATCCAGCTAGCAGTAGCACACAATAGCAGCTTCTTTATTGTGAGTAGACTTGCTTTAGTAAATTTATTAACACTATTGATATGGAAGGTCTTCACAGTGCTCTGCAGTCTTCGGTGTGCCTGGCCCGTCCAGATCCACTAACGCCAGAACACAGCGGCAACTTCCTTATTGAGAGTAGACTTACTGTAGTAGATTTATTTAGCAATTAATATAAAAGGTCCTTGCAGTGCTCCACAGACTTCAGTGAGCCTGGCTCGACCAGACGCAGCTAGCGGCAGCACACAATGGCAGCTTCCTTATTGTGAGTAGACTTAGTGTAGTAGATTTGTTAGCACTACTGATGTGTAAGGTCCTCGCCAAAGAGAATTAGTCTTTGCCCTCGCAGTGCTCCACAGACTTCGGTGAGCCTGGCCCGACCAGACGCAGCTAGCAGCAGCACACAATAGCAGCTTCTTTATTGTGAGTAGACTTGCTTTAGTAGATTTATTAGCACTGTAGATATTTAACAGGCTCTCGCAGTGCTCCGCAGACTTCGATGAGGCCTGTCCGATCAGATGCACTAATGGCAGCACACAATGGCAGATGAAAATTACATCAGCAAACTTTGTTCTGCAAACTTTGGTGGAACCTTGCCCTTTTATTAATATTTCGCGCTACTCTACAACATTACTACCAATACTATTATAATGGCAATTCAGCAAACACGTAAACACACTAACATCACACTCACATATTACTGTAGTCACACATAAACATGCTCACGATTACACACTACACAGAGCCGCGTATTACTTTATAATTATAAGTCATTGTTTCTCGTTGTTTTAAAAATTGCTTTTTTTTTAATTGTTACTAAGTGTATTGTTAACTACAAATTAAGGAAAGTTACGAGACAACCCTAACACAAGTATTATTATTAACTTACTGGGGCTGTTTTATTTACATTTGTAAATGAAACCGTTTGAGACCCAATAAACAATTTGTATTTATAATTTTGTTTTTTTTTTTTTTGGCTTTGCAAGATTTGTGCAATAAGCCAGTGTCAAGTTTAGAAATATTAACTTTTCAGTCACTTGTAAGTTCCATTCTAATGTTTTTGCAGTATTTGGCAGCAAATGTATCGGGTCAGCCTTCTCAGTAGGCTTCGCTGTGGTAGTCTACAATAATTATCAGCTCCATTTTACCGAAATCGCGCCTGTTTCAATGATTTCACATATTGTCCAGCTGCGTAGATACTTGAGATACAAAATTACACCAATTTCACAACACAATATCCACTAGGAATCAATTTGCGACTAATCAAATTTGCGACTAGTCAAATTGACTGGCCTGTTGGTCTAATGGTTTCGATTCCCACCCAGGACAAATGTTTGTGTGATGAGCACGATCATTTGTTCTGTGTCTGGGTGTAATTTATCTATAATATGTGTTTAGAAATATATAAGTATGTTTACCAGTTGTCTAGTATAACACAAGCTCTGGTTAGCTTGGGACTTGACGGCGTTGTGTGAAAGTTGTAAAAAAAAAAATTAAAACAACCACTGAACTTCACTCGAAACCATCCCGCCCTTTTATATACATTTACATTTTCTTATCCCCAGAGCGTAGATAAGACATGGGTGGAAGATCCACCATCCCGTAACCCTTACGACTCCCTCTACCAACAACCGGACACCGAAGAAGATAATACGGATAACTTTTTTATAGCACTCATCGTTGTGTTCTTGCTTGGGTTGTGCTACTGCGGATATCACGTGAGTATCAAATTCTAAATGTATTGGGCAAAGTTATATCTACATATGTAGCTAGAAACACAACAATATTTGTTGGCATCGAAGAAATAATGAATTATACCCTGATTTTTAATTAGATGGATCAAAGTGACAATAGTGGACCTGCACCCCTAGCCAAGTTGATAATCTGCAATCGTTAACGCTAGTCGAAAACTAATCAAATGTATGGGAATGACATTATCTCAACGTTAAGTCACGTGGTCAGAACAAACGAATAGAAAATTCGTAGCCAAGTTCACATCGTTCAAAATGATAGAATGAATTTTTATTGCTTCTACAATGTTCAACGCTACATCCTTTGTTATTGTAGAACGAGCGGCCGACTCAGGCGCGTCAACATGGCTACCAACTTATCGTTTTCTACAATTACTGACACCGAGGCGTTACCGATTGGAGAACGGAATTCGACACGAATCGGTTGTAACTTGGCTAGGGCTTGGCTGGACAAATCCCAGCTAACGATGAACAATGCTGCGCTCTCATTAAACCATTATTATTGCTGTCACTTTGGTCCATCTAAGTAAAAACCATGGTATAGAATTGAGATGTAGTTTTTAAAATTTTGAAGATGTTGAAACATAAATCATCAAATTATGTGTTTGTTTATTACTTAATAAATTAATCGAGTGTTTTCAAATTTATTAGAAAACCGCATCAGTTAATAGCTAGGTTTATCCCAGTTTCCAATATTGGATAATGAACCAGCATAATCACTTAATCTTTTTTTAGTTTTTAGTTGAGGTGGGCGTTCATCAAAAACCTCTTTTCGCTCTTGATGGAGCAAAATAGAGTGTCAGACTTTTACTGGCCGTAACCCACCAGTATTCCTGTAACTCAGTTGCCGTAGTAACTCTTTCGAACAATCCCGCAGCCCCAGCAGGCAAGGACCACTTTGTCCAAGGAGTCCTATGCTAACTTTTAATGTTTCGAAATACAGATGTGGCGAACACACAAGGCTTACAAGCTGAGCCTGGAGAAGCAAACCGATGAGAATATAATGCGAAGCAAGGAGCAAGCGACAAAGCTACAAGAACCAGCTATATCGTTTCTACAGGTGAGGTTATTCTAGAAACTGCCGAGAGTCGAAACTTAAAGGTCAACTATAGTAGTTAGGTACGGAAAGAAGGAAAGAAAAATATTTCATTTGTCGCACATAGATACACACAATGTAGAAACAACACGTAAAACCTTAAGTATACAAAAAAAAGAAAACTAAGTTTGTCTCACGGCTGCACCGCCGTGGTAGTTGCCGGACGCTGGGTTTTCAACTGAACCTTATTGAGGGAACTTAAGCCATACCACGAGCTCTTAACGCGATCCATTTGACGACCTAAACTGAACTGTTAAAATATAAGGTGTATAGCAGCTCTATATATCCCTCTTTCTCGTTCGCACGCTAGACATTTTAACACGTAATGTTTACTTTGACGCTCTCACGCTTTACTCTGACTATAGTTGAGTGTAGTTGGATGTTAGTTTGGGTATTTTTGGCGCTATACTTAAGCACTTACATATGAATAGTTAGAACTAAGTTGATTTTGAGTCAATAATTTGACTAGGTTCAATAAAATGGAATGTCTGATTTTAGAAAATATTATTTAGCACCCATATACCTACTAAAAACAAAATAAACTAAAACTATTGATTTCAGCGCCATCTAACGAGACTATGGTCACGTTTGGGCCCGAGCTTTTACGTCTATTAGATAGACCTGTGGCCTCACTATGACATTAAAATGTTAGGCGTGCGAGCGAGAAAGAGTAATCGAGCTATACATCTTATATGTTATTGTTGGTATTTTGTTTGTACGTTTAGTATATTTTATTTTATTGTTTTATTATCTATATATTATCTTATCTGTCACTCACGGAACACAGAGGTGTGAGTGTTCCGTGAGTGTGTCCGTGGCATCACCAGGCCCTATCAGAATACCAGCGCTACGTTATTTTTACTTTTTAGTCAAATATCGCAGCATATGCTGAGATAAGAGCCTTTTTGGCCTCGCACAGGTCTTTTATTTTTATCTTTTTAACAATATTATAATTAATTATTCTATTATTTTTAAGTTAATTATTTATAGATTAAGTAGTTACTTTTTATTTTATTGTTGTTTGTCCTGTGCGAGTCTCAAATAAATGTTTTCTTTCTTTCTTTCTTATATAGCTCCATCCCTTAACCAGTTCACTTCAGGCCGTCAAGTTGATCGCGTTAAGAGCTCGTGGTAGGGCCTCTGAGCTAAGTTCGAACCTCAATTTAAAGAAAAATATTACTAGTTATTTGCGATCGTCCAAGTTGTAAAACCCATTGAAATTGTTTCTTTACATTACAGCTAAACAAAGAACCAATACCCGAAGAACCAAATCCAGAAGGTGACAAGAAAGCCAACGGAGTCACCATCGATGCAGTACCAGTCGTCATAGTGGAGATACCCAGCGAAGGGTCTATTAGCAGGAAGGGAAGCTTGAGATACAGAGGCAAGTATACACGACAACTGACAAATGCTTGCAATGTCTGGATCCTCATTACAGCTGAAAAACGTCCACTGTTGGACATAGTATCCCCAAGTATCGATACAACGAACGGTCCTATGCGTCTCGCATCCATTGGATTCCCGCGACTCTCATTTGGTCATTGGTCCACCGTGTGGGAGGCCTTCTAACGCTGAGTCTTCCGGTGCGCGGTTGCCAGAACCTTTCGTCCTCATCGACCATCTGTTCTGCGAGCGAGCAATTGTGGACTACCCTCTACCACTTAAGTTTGGCGATTGTCCGGGCTATGTCAGTAACCTTGGTTTTCCTGCGGATATTCTACATTCCTGATTCGATCAGGCAAGGAAACTCCGAGCATAGCCCTCTCCACAGCCCTTTGGGTAGCTTTCTGCAGAGCCTTCTGATGAGGCCCATTAAGAGCTACCACGTTTTAGAGCCATATGTCATCACTTCGGTTTTTGTCATGTGGGATTGTAATATCTATTTATCACCATTAACATGCTTAAATATTATATTGTTTTCAGATATGTTAGAAAAAGAAAAAGTATGGGAAACATTGGAAGAAAAAGACGAGATGTCTGACAGTGATACGGTTGATAACGAAAAGGTGAATGGAGATGATCGTGAGGCGAACTGTGGAGACCCTGACACTGATGAAACATCCTCATCTACTGAAGAAGAAGTGGTTTGTATTGGTTTATTCTACTCAGCATGTCGATGGCAAAGACAATCCCCAAGTCTGGCTACACATGTACAAGCCACCTAATTAAAAGTAATTTAATCGAAATTTATAATTATTTGTTCATGAATACTTACCTACTATTTATTTAAATTTTTACGATAACTTTTACCGTTTGTAAAAATTAATCCTTTTACATTGGATTAATTTTAAACGAGATGGAGCGTACCCAGACAATAACAATCTGTTTTATTTTTCAGGAGACACATCAAGAGCATCATCTAAATGGTCGCAAAGACTCCAACAAGGAGGGCCCGCCAACACAGACCAACTTGACAACGCAGCTACCATACAAAATAGATGAAGACGACACCAATGAACTTCTTACATCTATTGCTTAGTTACCAAATAAATATTTTGTATCGAATATAATTATTTTATAACCTACTCTCCATGTCCTCCTTCGCTTCGTACCTATTCCTCATTACTGACGGTTGAGAAGTTCCTGTTGAATTAATTTCTGTTTCTGTGAGACTGTAAATGGCTAGATTCGCACCAAGCCTCCCTATTGCTAACTTACTTATGCAGAAAACCTTTGAAATTTTAGGACACCGTCAAAGTAGAAGTTCTTCTTTTGATCACCGTAATTTATTTACTTATTTACTTACAGGAGTAGATAGAAGTTATCTATCCTTTCAAATTAATACATAATAGTAAAATAAATAAAAAAATAGCAAGATCGAAACTCACCACCATACGTTTTTATCAACATGTTCAGAAATAGAAGTAGGTACCTACTACCCACCAATCTAACATTGTGAACTAAGTATTTTTTTAAATCGATTAAAATACTGAACTAGCAACGCGCCCCATCACCACCATAAAACACCAGTACTTATAAAATTACCATAAAACTAAAGCCTGCACCAAAATCCGTCACGTGTTTTAGGAGAAATTGCGGATAAACTAAGATTCAAGATTATAGGAGGCCGTCGTTTGTAAGCTTTATCCTAACTTAAAGCTTTACAAAAAAACTTATTAAGCTATTACATATATAAGAGGCTGCTCCCAATCATAGGGAATACCTACTTGAGTGCGAAAGCCGTATCATCGAATTTTGTTTGTTCGAAAACCTTTCAACGACGTCTCTACACTGCGACGCCTTGTTAAATCAACGTTTTGTTATTGCGATGCTTCGTTACATCGAAAAACTGTACTGCGAACGATTTTAAGGGAAAATATCACACTGCAAAGCTTTGTTGAATCGATGTCTTTTTACTGCTATACAGTGACGGATTAACCCTTAATCAAATTAAGCAATTGCCTAGGGCATCACGTCTGGGGGGGGCACCAGAAGAAACACAAAAAAATCCGTCCTTAGGGCATCACGTCTCACTCTCATGTCACCAAAAACCACACCAAAAAAAGTTTCTAGGACTAACGGGTTTTAAGTTGACATAGAGTCCGACCTAGAGTCCTAACCCCGCTCCCGCTTGCCCACTCGCTGCCCGCTAGTGCATTCGGCAATTCAAATGCACCGGAATCGCGATCAGCCAATCACAAACCACCCCTACCCCGCGGCCCCCCCGCACATCTGTTTCAATCAAATGTTTTGTTTTTCGAGTAATTGTGCCGGCCGGCTTCTATGCATACGTAATAATAGAGGTTAAAGTATGAAATTGCCTTTTTATTGTAATAGGTACTTCGAATTGACATAAAACCTTCATGGTTCGAGATTTTTGAGTGAAACTTTTTTCACATAGTAGATACCTATGAAGTCCTTCTTTTAAAAAAAAAAACATTTTACAAAAAATAAAATAATGGAGTACCGTACACTAAAAAAAAACACTAAAAGAATCAAAATAACTTTAATTTCGGAAGTCGGTGTTTCTCGGTATTTTTTGTTTCTTATTTAACACCGACTTCCAAAACTATTTTTTTTTTTTAAGTTTTTTTATATCACACTTTTTAGTTGCGATACACTTATAACCAGATTACCTATTCTCATGACAATTAGAATTAACCCAAACACTGAATGTATGAGTAACCTAGCGGTTACTCGTACAAGTCGTACATTGTTTTATTATGAAGTTCCTGTGTCTACCTTCTACCTTCCGGCTTCATCATCAGATCAGTTCGATAGTACCTTATAGCCAAAGTGCATCTCATGACAATTCTAATAAGCCCAAACACGGTGAGATTACATTGATTAATTACGGAGTTCCAGTGCCTACCTTCCGGCTCCATCATCATTATTAGTTCACTTTGATGATACCATTTTCAACATAACTATTCAGAACCATTTATTTATTTGTATTGTCATAGTCGCTTAACTATCTACTTGCGATATCTATGTGAGTATGAAGTTCCGTTGGCCATTTCTGGTCTTCTTCATCAGTTCCACTTCATCAAATGTTACTTTTTGACTGTAAATGCTTAAGTCCTCGATGAAAATACCAAAATAACTATTTGAGGAGTTCCCTCGATTCATCATGGATTCATCATGAAAACTGGATTTTGAAAAAAATAGAACCAATCTGGAAGCATAACCTCTAAGGGGAAAAAAATTGCCAATCGGTCCATAAACGACGGAGTTCTGAGGTAACAAACTTACTGACATTTGAGGCGTATGGAACACTACACGGCGCCGTAGACGAATCGGGCTCGGTCTTTACCGGACGCCCAGACGGCTGACCACCCATTGCTAGTCGTCCGCAAGCCCGCACAAAAGGTGACCGGGAATCCCTGTGCGACTTCCGATACTCAGGGAGTTTCCTGTGGTGTGTGTGTGAGTGACTAGGGCATGAGGATGTCTGTTCCCTCACGGTTGTGAAGGAGAATGCATCTCATTCCTCTTGCTTCGGACCATGGCCTGAACCAGGGCCCGGCACGAAGAGTCACCATCGTCGATCACCTCCACGTGGACAAACATGGCGGTGCTCCATCTAAGTGGGGCACACCTACACCGCATGCTCCACCGTGTTCTCCATGTGGTACGCACATTGATGACACCCGGGCGTTCCTTCCACCTAAATCCGAAACAAAAACTTCCCGAACTTGCCATTTCCAGTGAGAACCCGCGTCATGCGAGAGTTTAGGTAGAGACCGCCGCGATTGTGACGTACCCATCAGTGCGCGTCTAATAAAAGACGACCCTGCTATCAAAGAAGAAACGAAATCAAGATAAGGAGCTGCTACTTTTATTGTAGACCTTACCTGCTTCTCAGGCTGTCTAAATTAACTTTGCTTGGGATTGGGCAGTAAAGGTAAACGATGAAGGATATTGTGTAAATCACTACAGTTTTTTGGCTACAGGATCTCAAGGCGATTTTTGGAAACGCTATTTCAGAGATCATTCAGACTAGAAATTCAACGCGAATTAAAAAAATATAGTTTCAAAATTCTTATTCATTAAACCCGAAGCCGGCGTTCGCTCGCCCAATGTCTTTCTATTGTGTCTCTAATTACGCTACTCAAAAGGTTAAAAGCTTCTTGTTTGAAACTATCATAGACTAAATAATTTTCTGGCAACACAATAATACTTTGACGTTTATGGAGATATTATGTTGTCTATAGTCAATCATATTTGATTTCAGAAGAACACGGTATTGTCATTTTAGTCATAACATGGACGAAATTGAAAAGGAAAAAATAGCGGCACTGCCGTCACAATTGCTTGTAACAACGGTATGCCATCCTATGGAATATGCGAAAGTACTCATACAACTTGGGTACGAGCCCTTGCCGCCTCGCCGGTCCACGACTCTGTTTGGACGCCCTGCCATGATATTACCTAACGTTTTCCAGTACATCAAGTTTATCAAAACATCAGATGGATTCTTCGGCTGTTACAGAGGCTTATCGGCGAGAGTGCTCGGGCTGATTGCGTCCAGTCAGCTCACTTCCAAGGTAATCTATGCGATGGGCATCGACTTGCCCGAAATCAATGACCCTCCCAACATCGTCACTGATGAAGAGCCTAAAGTTGAAGATTACATCAAGCTGGGCCGCCGGGACATGATAATGCACACAGCTTCAGTCATCGTGTCTTATCCATTCCATGTTGTGTCTGTCAGGATGATGGCCTCTTTTATTGGAAAAGAGGAACATTACAGCTCTTTGGTGGGTGCAGTAGTGTCCATCTATAGAGATGATGGAATCCGTGGATTCTTCCATGGAATCATTCCCAAACTCCTTGGGGATTTAACATGTGTTGCTGTAACAGGAGTGCTGGCATACTATGTGAACAAATACCTGGTGAAAACTAAAGACCTGCGATACTACACAGTACCATTGCTCACTTTTGTGACTAGTACTCTTACTTATCCATTAGTTGTGGTGTCTACTTGCATGGCTGTTGGTGGCTGCAGCCTCTCGGCAGGCAATCCTCCAGCAATGCCCAAGTACCCATCATGGCAAGCTTGCTGGAGGGACCTGCTTAGGAACAAGCAACACAAGCGTGGTTCCTCACTAATCTTTAGGTACTACATTGCCCCCATCGCAGCCATGCAGTAGTTGCACTTTCCTAATGTATTTGCATTTATGTTTATTAATTAGCTAAGTGTTATTCCATGATCACCAAAGTAGTCTCAACCTTGTAGTAGCAAACAAGAGAATATGTACAATGAACTGTGTAAATAATTTAGTATAAATGGTGTACCATGTGGATATTCGTTATGCTAGATTGTCAAGTCCAAGGAGTGGTTATTATTAAATAAATATATTTTATTTGTCAGTTGCTTTGTCATTTTATAATTATTAAGTTGTTAAAATATGTCTATAGCCATTACTGTGCAATATTTTTGAATTTCCCAAGGTTTATGATAAGATATCAAGTCTTCTCTGTTGTATCTATTTAGATAACTTATAATAAAACCCCTGATTCTAAATACAAAATTATTTTATTTTAGCTAAAGTTTGTGCTCTTATAAATTCATCAACAAGTTCTTTTTTCAGCATGCCTACAGCTCTTCTGTAGATGGCGGGTGTTGCTTGAGCGTTTTTCTCTGTTTCAAACATCATGTACTTCATCCAGATGTCCACATTATCACTTCCGTGATGTTGAACTGCACATTCATAGCATTTTCTAATACTTTTAACATTTGGTTTCTCCTGTGCCATCTCAATGTCAATCATGTTTCTGTGCACCTCAATCTGAGTTGGAGGAGTTCTTATTAAATCTTCATACAATTCCCTTGCAGCCTTTATTCCACTGTTTTCATACATTTTCTGTAAGAGTTTAGGTTTGACTGCTAACAAAACCGCATTTTCGCAATTCTGGAACTTTTTGTACAGATTCTTCAGCTGGAAAAAAAACCACGAATTAACAATAAATAACAGTATGTTATTGTTAACATTTCAAAGTTCAATAATATTTAAAACTTACTGCAACATCAGATTCTACATTATCCAATACTAAATTGTAAAGACGTAACAAGTCATCAGATTTCAGTCCTTTCACAGCTTCTTGCAGCACAGATAACATTTTCTTTTCATCTGGCTTACTCAGTAGGATCTTTTCTTCCCATACAGACCTTAGCTTAGGATTTCTCTTTGCTGCTGAATCTAATATCTAAAAACAGGTAAAAGTAATGTGAATAAAAACCATAGCAAAATTGTGACAAATTGCAAAAGCATGTTAGGTGCTATAACAGGTTGAATGATATCAAAAGCATTATTTAATTAAGTTGTGACCGTGGTTGTGGCGCGCCGGTGGTGATTAGGAATGCAGTGGTAAGTACCAAGGTTGCGGGAATGTGCGAAACAACGACACAAGACCAACTAATGGAAACAGATGGCTTCTAATCAGTAGGTAAAAGTCCGACAAGCCGTCTCGCTCTACCCAGAGCGAGAGAAGTTATTTGGTAATTTCCCAACTAAAAAAAAAAGCAATGAACACAAAACTATGATTGCGTTTTTCACTCAACTTCTTTCCAAAAACCCATCGTCTATTAGTCCATAATATACAATATTAAAATCGTGGAAAAGAGTTCCTGGGAGCACTGGGGGTAGGGATTGTTGTGTGCGTACGCGCAGCGGAATGTTGTTGAATTTAAAGATTTTAATTAAGCAGATATTTAGTGTATGACGTCGTATAATTGTGTATGGTAAAAAAAAAATTGTGCACGCAACCATTGTGGAGAAATTCACCAAAAACTGATTCCGCTGGGCGAACGTTGTCCTGGCGGAACTTTTTTTAATCCATAGACTTTAGAAGAAAAGAGATGTGTCCAAAAATTAGTGTGTAATTGTGTATGTATGAATAAAACTAGTGCATGCATAAACTTCGGAGAAATTCAAGTTTCCGCTACGCGAACGTTTGGCCATTAGCTAGTTTTCATATAAAGCGCTTACATAGAGAGCTGTAGATTTTTACATACGTTGTTTTGAATTTGTTTATGGGCATTTTTGTTTAAACTGCTACCTATCTTTGAAAATAGCTTACTGAAATTGTTTTGGATATTTTAGCTAATTCTTGGTTTAGTCGAATGATAAATCTTACAAATTTTGCTATGTATGTATTTTTTTTATTATAAGGTGCTTATTTCAAATAATATATGTAAATAAATAGTAACTTAGATACGTTTTGGTCATGACCGTTACCAAATAATAAACTGCTCCTGAAATAAAACTGTTAGTTCAGTTTTATTTTTTTGGTGTGTATGGGTTAATTAGTGGTTTTGTATAGCAATCTAACACAAAAACTCAGTTGTGTGGGAAATATTGCGATAGTATTATGTAAAAAATGGTCATGATCGTTACTTGTTACGAAAATGCTATACTTAACATGTGAATATATCAATTAAACATACCAATAGACATAGCATTACCATACCGACCTTAACTTGTAATCTTTATGTTAAAAAATATAAAAAAAATTATTCAATTATTTTAACAAATATGGAAAAACTATATAAATGTATTAAAATATTTCGAAGGACAGTCACGTATACCTGACCAACCAGTAACGGTCCTGACGTCGTAAAGTTGTGGATACACCGATTTAGTAAATAAAACACATGTTTTACAATATTAAAGTTGTCTTTATAATTTTTAAATGCTCAGAGCATGCTGATAAGGCACATGACATCATAAAATCAACAATTGACAATTCAGTCAATACTAATTGTATTTTATAAACTGGCTTAATTAGCAACAATAATGCACGTTTTTGAACGTAAAAAGGAAATTACCACCAACAATTACCATTTTTGTGGTCTTTCCTGCTAACAGCAATCAACTCTTGACAAAACAGAATACTGATACTGACAAGAATAGTCCGTTCAATCTGTAAAAGTTAAAAATATTTTAATTAATGAAAACATATTTACTCCAAACAAAACACTTATAAAGCAAGCCTAATTAATTACCATCAGAATCGCTGTCTCCCAAGCATTTATCACACAAATAATCAATAGTTATATTCTTATGGGTAGATACTTTCTATTCTTCCCACTACATATGACAAAATGATACTTAAGTTCACTGTGGTCCACGAGTATGAAGACACGGATGTAATATTTTTTTGA
Organism: Mythimna impura; assembly: GCA_905147345.3. Lineage (NCBI taxonomy): Eukaryota > Metazoa > Arthropoda > Insecta > Lepidoptera > Noctuidae > Mythimna > Mythimna impura. The sequence goes on along the minus strand of LR990357.1, from coordinate 9,295,895 downwards.
AATGTACATGTCTCAAATTCTACAACCTACTCGAGCCTTTTCCCACAATATAAATATATTATGCAGTTTCATAGTAGTAAGTATTCTCTCAGTGTACCCACATACTTAGGCTGTCCTGTCCGTTACTTTTTTAGTCCGGCTCATACGTTACCAGTCATTTGGTAATGGTCCGGACGTAACGGTACGACAGCTTCTCTCAGTTATTTAATCATTTACTAAAAATGTTGTTTGATAACTAAATAGCTCTTGTTTGCCGAAAACCTGAATTAATTTTGCCATGTGAAACTATTTTTGCTTTAACACTAACATTACATAATCATTTTATAAGCGTGAAATACTTACCGGTCAATGTGCAGAGAAAACTTCGAAAAAAGTCCGTTACCGGTCGAACTCGAGTGTCCACTGAAGACAGATCAAAACTGACACTTCAAAATGGCCGCTGGTGTTAACGTATTTGATTTGGTGTTGTTATTTAAATAAAAAATCGGCGAGTAGTAGAAAAAAATCAGTACTAAAATGGATTCAATTTACGGTCACGGTGCAAGGACATGTCCACTTAACACATACCAAGGGGACAGAATATAAACTTTAAAATGTTATTAAATACTTGTATTATAATATTATAGAGTTTACCATGGTTGAAAGCTACAAATTGATAACAAAAACTAAAATATGTGGAGTATGTAATAAGAAGCAAATAGCGAAGAAATAGTTTAACATAGGTCATATCCAAAAGAGGACAGTACTGCAAGTCGTAAGATGCCACATTTCTGGATTTAATTTTGTTATTTGTTTTAAGTTTCTGTTAACAATTTAAGTAAAAAAAGAAAACTTCAGTCTTTTGGATCTATTAAATAATTACTCGATACTTCTATGTCTTAAAAATGTTAGTTATTTGCAACTTGTATGTATGGGACATCCCTTAAGAGGGTTGGTAGACATTTTGACGAAAATGCCCTTATATTTGTTTAAAGAACAGATTTAGAAAAAATCATAGGGCTTAAAAGATAAAAATATAAACGTAAAATACGCTTATTAGGTCTTAGTTCTTAAAGTATGCACTTTGGGGTCTAGATTTTCACGTTTATACAAACCTTGTAAGTGTCTGCAACATGTTGCCAAGTATCAATGATGTTCCGTTAGTAACTAAAGAGTTATAGGACAAATTTACCATGAACAGATCACTGTTTACAAAGCAGTCAAATATCACGACGTTCTGAAGGAATTGCATGGTAATATGTATGTCAATAATTAGTGTATTCATTCAACTATTCTTATGCAAAATTTCATGTCATTAAATTCAGTATTCAAAGAAAAACAATTATAATACTGACGAAGCATCGAAAACCTACATAACCCGACCAAGTTCGGATGGCTACAAAAAAGAGCCGTGCAATTATATTTAGGTAACATCCCAAAATTTACAGTCTAATACCGGTATTGAATTGGTATAGGTGATAACACAATTGTTGTTTCGATATAATTTATAGGTCATTTATTTTTGTACACCTACTTTTTTAAATGTAATAATAATAATAATAATAATAATAATTTATTTATTTCCAAAACTTAAAAATACAGTACATCAGTGTGGTCTCAACCCCTGAACTAGGATAACCTGTATGACAGGGGTTGAGGTATCTCCGATTACAATGATCTGATATGTGTAAACTGTGCGTCAAAGGAAATAAATTAATGAAAAAAAAAATAATAATAAAAAATTAAGGTAATTGCCAAAAAACTCACTGAAAAATAAATTGCAACAAAGTTTATATTATTAAGGAATAGCGGTAGTGTGTGTGTGTGTGTGTGTATGTGTGTGTGTATGTGTGTGTGTCGGTATGTGTGTGTGTGGTGAGATAACGGTGAGAATAATTGTGTCAGTCACTAGGTTAGATTAATGATTAGGGTTTCAGTGTCATCGTAGCTGTAGTTTTCCAGCCAAAATAATATTTCCTTTTTTATCTGGAAGTTACTCACATGCTTGACTGGTTTGTACTGACTAATTTTGGTGTAGAGGCGAGGCGCTAAGCTGATATAGTGCTTTCGGGCAAATTGACTCCTTACTCGTGGAGCAGGATATCTGTCTGATCTTTTATTTTGAATAGTCAAGTAGGGGACCGTAAGTCGGTGATATCTCCGTAGACACTCGTAAATAAATATTTTTCTTACGCTTAGCACTTTTGCTTGCTCATACACTAAACTGGTAGGAGTTCTGAAGTTAAGTGATAGTAGGACCTTCAGAACTGCACGCTGCGAACGACTATGACAGAAACGCGCGACGCACGAATGTATTTGACTATGACAGAAAGTAGGTACTATTTACGTAGGTACTTTATTTAAGTATGCGCTTGAGACTTGAGATATAATCTAAATATATTATTTAAGACAAATAAAATTCATACAGCTAATTTCTATTGAAGATTTCACGGATCAGGATTCTAACTATAGACCCCTTAGGGAAATTAAATATTTACCACATGTAAGTATGTACTACTGTTTAGGTAAATATTTATCATATTGCAGCTTATTACACTATTTAACCAATAGACTAGGCATGCACGAGCGTTCACCTTTGCAACTTTAGTGGATCAAACAATCTAATAACTTAAAAAAAACTACTTCTTGAATCGATTTTTTTTTCTTATGTATGTGAGCGTGTTCCCCCGCACCCCACCAAAATATGCAGAATTATTTTGTTCGAAGTTCGGTACGCTTAATCCTTTAGTTAAATAGTCTAAATATTGTAGTTATGAATTGATCAAAAATATTCTTGTGTGAAAAAATAGACAACGCGCTGCGCGCAACGAGCGATAGGCGGCTTCCCGCTTGAAACGGTACTGTCATCCTTGAAGAAAAGAGAGGGCAATATGTTTTCGCGCGTATTCGTTTGCTAATGAACTTGCAAGCACTTTTTTAATGTTGATCAAATCTAAACAACTGAATAGGTTAGTTATGTGATGTGATTTTAATTTTTATTGAAGCTCGAAATATTATACTTACCCTAAGTTTCGTCATCCACGCGAACGAAGTCGCGGGCAAAAGCTAGTTCATAATCTATTTTAGTTAAAACACATTTAAGTCTATTGCTGTCATTGCAAGCGTTTGTTAACGTTATTATAATTACATAATTAAGTATTATATGTAATTAAAAATATTTTTGTACGCGGATATTTAAATAGAGAAGTACTTGTTAATTGAAGATTTGTTTTTATCGTAGATAGTGGCGTTATTATTAAAAAAATATTTTTCATTCAAGAAATGCAATTGTTTTATTTTTTCCTAACGCTTGTGTACGCAACTGTACCATATTAATAAATACTATATTGGAAGGTTAAGAACGTTTCTTAGATATATGGCACGGCCGCTTTTTGGTAGCCATCCGAACTTGGTCGGGTTATGTAGGTTTTCGATGCTTCGTCAGTATTATAATTGTTTTTCTTTAATTACTGAATTTAATGACATGAAATTTTGCATAAGAATAGTTGAATGAATACACTAATTATTGACATACATATTACCATGCAATTCCTTCAGAACGTCGTGATATTTGACTGCTTTGTAAACAGTGATCTGTTCATGGTAAATTTGTCCTATAACTCTTTAGTTACTAACGGAACATCATTGATACTTGGCAACATGTTGCAGACACTTACAAGGTTTGTATAAACGTGAAAATCTAGACCCCAAAGTGCATACTTTAAGAACTAAGACCTAATAAGCGTATTTTACGTTTATATTTTTATCTTTTAAGCCCTACGATTTTTTCTAAATCTGTTCTTTAAACAAATATAAACAAATTCAAAACAACGTATGTAAAAATCTACAGCTCTCTATGTAAGCGCTTTATATGAAAACTAGCTAATGGCCAAACGTTCGCGTAGCGGAAACTTGAATTTCTCCGAAGTTTATGCATGCACTAGTTTTATTCATACATACACAATTACACACAAATACACACTAATTTTTGGACACATCTCTTTTCTTCTAAAGTCTATGGATTAAAAAAAGTTCCGCCAGGACAACGTTCGCCCAGCGGAATCAGTTTTTGGTGAATTTCTCCACAATGGTTGCGTGCACAATTTTTTTTTTACCATACACAATTATACGGCGTCATACACTAAATATCTGCATAATTAAAATTTTTAAATTCAACAACATTCCGCTGCGCGTACGCACACGGGATTGTTGCTGGTTGCCCAGATTTTATAGAAATAAGCTCAATCAAGCGATCCAATAGCACACACACCATGCAAACTTCTCAAGTTAAATATTTCATCTAACAATGAAAGATTACCTGTATCAAATCCTCATCAGAAGTTTCATTTTCCAGTTTCAAAATTTCAATGCCAAAAGCAAACATATCATTTGAAAGTAGTCCATTTTCGTGAGCATACATCCAGGCGTGTTTCACTGCATTTATCTTTTGATGGTCACTACACACACTATCATTTGCACCAAGGAGTCCATGTATGTATTTTGTGCATAGTGTTTCATCTGGGAACTAAAAAAAATAATTAATGAGTCTCTAAGGAAATATTATAAATGAAAAAGTACATTCATTCAATATTAGTTCAAAATAAATAAAGTAAGCTGGAAAAATACATGGGTACCTTTGCCCGACAGTGGGACAACATGAGATGAGTAAGAAAAAACACATTCAAACCTTTTGCAAAGCTTCTTCATACACTCCTATGTAATAATTAACTTCTTTTGAAAAATTATTTTCTTCATTTACAAATTCTTCAATTTCATCCCAGTGGCAACCCTTTAAAAATATATGTTCTTTTAATAAGGCTCCTATTGTTAAAAATAGTCATACAAAAAACTTGAACAATTTTGTTAGGGGGGCGTAGTTGGTAAACATGTAAAAGAAAATAATGTGAAAATGTGTGTGAAATGTGTGTGTGTGTGTGTGTGTCTTGTGTAATGTGTTGTGTTATGTAAAATGTCTGTAGAGATCATATTGAAAAAAAATATCAAATATTTCAGACACGCGCCAAAAGCTCATCTCCCTAACCTTTTTTCAACTAGCTTGGAGTCGACTTCCAGTCAAACCAGATGCGTCTGAAGATTTTTGACGCATACAAAATGTTTAATTTAGTATAAAGTTCTACTCTGGAAAAGTCAGTTTCTCTGTAGACAATCTTAACAAGCGTAATACTTTGAAAACTTACATCCAATTCCTTTGAGGCTATGTAGGACCAAACATCCTTATTATCCTGCCTAGTCCATATTTCCTTTTTTATATCATCAACAAATTCCTCCTTGATTTCATACTTTCTACATAGGTCGAAAATATTGAACAGGAATTTCACATTTTGTATATTTTTCGCTCCATTTTTCCAAACAATATCTGTTCTTTTTATTTGTTTTTCCTGAAATTTTGGTTTCAACATTTAAAACAATATGAAGATAAGATAAACAAATAATGTAACTATATTTATGGCGCCCCGTTTTTGTAGACGCATTAATCACTAAAACTTCTGCGAATCTAGCAAATGACTTAGGAGCTAGATTGACCCAACACTATACCGAAGATATACCGGACGTCACCCTGTACGAGATTAGGATGGCTTTGAAGCAGCTTAATAATACTTGTTGGGTTGGGTGATGACGGAATTACGGCTGAACTCCTGAAGGTGGATGGAAAACCGGTCCTGAAACCTTTCAGAAGCTGTTTGATTCCGTCATACTTGTGGGAAAAATGCCACTGGCATGGTGGCATCAGAGGTGTGGTGGTACTTTTCTGCAAGAAGGGCGACAATACCGTGTTTAAGAATTACAGGCTCGTGTCTACAAGCTGTTTTCCAGAATCATCACGAAGCGTTTCGCGCGCAGGTTTGACGACTTGCAGCATCCCGAACAAGCCGGATTCCGAAAAGGTTTCAGCATCGTAGACCATACATCGCATGCTTAATCATAAATAGAACTAACTCAAAAATATGCTATTTGAATCTGAAAACATACGTTTCAAAAATAAGGTTTAATTTCCAAATACCCACTTTTTTGAGTTATTTCTCTTTTATGATAAGGATGCGACATACGCTGCGGCAGATTATACAAAAAAAGACCGAGGAGTATATTCTGCCTCCCTGCTTAGCGTTTGTGGACTACAAGAAAGCTTTTGAATCGACACGCTAGTCTCAGGAACTACCGATTCTAATTTAAAAATTATTTTAGTGCTGGATATTACGACTTACGAGTGACCGGAGAGTCCAGAGCAGTGGCTAAAGACGCGGGGCAACTAGTTTGTAAAACTAATGGCGTCATCAAAGTCATTGGGGTGAATAAAGGGAAAACGATTTGTATGAAAAACCTCAGTCCTTCAATTGAGGAACCTGAAACTAATACTTATTTAGGTAAATAATAAAGATTCCAAGTAAAAATGATTTTGTTTGAAAAAATCTAAAAATCAAATGGCTGTCAAGTTGCAATACACACGTTACACCGGTTACACTCCGATTAAACCAGCTTTCTGTTAAAAGAAAATATACTATGAAATCGGGCAAATGGCCCGCTGAGGAACTACGATGCCCTAATTGCCCAATCAGTCGCCAATTGCGGTTATGGCGGCCATCTCGGTAGACTAATTCCACACGACCTGGGAGAGATTCGAGGCTTTACGCCTAAACTTCTAAGCACAGGGCCACCACTGAAAAACACCTACTCTGACTGATCAGAAACAGGATGCCCCCACTCAGCGGTTTCGCTAGTCCCTAACTCACATTGTTCGTTCGTTCTTGTTCTATAAAGGGGTGACCAAACGGTTGCAAACCAACGTCCCAACCAAGGTGACCTTGCTAGTTTTAATCCGTGTAGACAGCACTTTTAATCCATGACCTTCAACGCCCTTGGTTGGGAGGCGCGTTTTCCTACCCACCGAACGTGCTGGCGCGTGGTTTACATCCATGTAGCCGCATCACAAACCAAGGTGACCTTAGTTGGAACGCTATATTGCATCCGTCAGGTCACCCCTTTAATTTATCAGAACTAAACAAAACTACCCTTTAGTACTAAATCTGTTATTGTTATTATAATGTCAAACTAAAGATTTACCCTATCTTCCTCAGTATCAGTCTTAAAGGTAAGAGATATGAGTTCAATATCAAACAGCTCTAGATACAATGCTTCAGAGTCAGGGTGTCTCTGTAGCCCCTTTAGTAGGAAGTTCCTGGCATTATCTAGACTATTCTGTTCTTTACTCTCCCATTTGCTTGCCATCTGCCAGATTTTTGGCTTATCACCATGAATCTGAAAAAAAAACAATGTCGTTAATCCTGCAATGGTATTAAAAGTTGAAAGCTGCAATAATGTTTCTATTGCATAGATCGAAACTACAGCATTGAAATGGAGTTGGACATAGATTTTTTTCATGCATGAGAGAGATACTCATAGAAACACACAAATAATAATTGCTTAACCAACAGATTTTTCGATCCCATAAGAATTTGTCGATATGGTTGATAGATTGTAAGGAGGCCTACGACTGTACCACATACGTGGTAAGTATATGAAGGTGTTGGAGTCATATAAAATTGATTCTACTGTATCCACCATCCTTCAGTCATGTATGGAGCAACAGACACTTCTTCGCTATCTGGATGTCGAGTGATCCAATAGAATGATGAACTCCATTTTGGTTCAGCTTAGCCCGTCTAAACACATTGCTGGAGAAGTCAAACCTGAGCTATCGGTTGAGGAGAGGCGGTCAGGTCATATCTGACCACGGATATTTATGTATCTGACCTTATTTATATGGAAGACCTGAAACCTTTATTAATGCTATTAGGATGGAATTTTGAGTGGACTAACATGGTTATAAAAAAGGCAACAAATGGCACTGAGCATCAGAGCAAAGTTCTGCCTTCAACAGCATCAAAAAGGTAATGTCATCTGACAATTACTAGCACACTTTGATAACAATGCAAAAATAATTCTAACTGTATATGCGTCCCCAGTTGGATTAGGTGCAATATTATCTCAAATTGGTAACAACGGCATAGAACAACCGGTTGCATACGCGTCGCGCTCGATAATAGCAGAAAAAAGTATTCACAAATACAAAAAGAGGCCACGGCTATTATCTTCGGTGTTAGAAAATACCACCAATACCTTTATGGTAGACCAACACCCTTTATTTTACGTACGGACCATAAGCCGCTGACTATTATATTAAAGCCATGCCGTGGTATTCCAGAAGTATCAGCAAATCGCTTACAACGATACGCAATATTTTTGGGCGCATATACCTACTTAATTATCAAATAGAATACATTAGCAGCGTGCAAAACAGCTGCTTTCTTATCACGTGCGGTTCCGATTCCGAGAAACAGCTGTGTTAGTAGTGCGTTGGACCGACAGCAGGTTTGTGAGTCAGGTGCGAGTATTACCAAAGTACTCTGTGGGTGCGAGGGAGAAGGTCGCATATATATTATGTGAATTTTGCTATTGATGGCAGTTTACCTGTGACCGCACGATTATTAGAAATAGAAACTGACAAGGGTCCGGTTTTAAAAAAAGTTTGGGGTTTTGTCCAGAATGGTTGGCCTCGCAAAATATCGGACGATCTATGTCGTATGCAAATATCGTTTGAAAATGGAATTTCCTTGCGAGGGCATAAATTATTCCTAAAAAATTGAAAAGAAGAATTTTGAACGAACTCCACAGTTACATTTTGAAATAGTTAAGTAAAATGAAAGCAGAGTCCAGGGCTCGACTTTGGTTTCCGGGCATCGATGGAGCTCTGGAAAGGTTAGCTAATGGTTGTGAATGCAGTTACGCCCCTCTCCACCACGCGTAGGTACCGCTCGCGCCATGGGATTTCCCGCTCCACCCTTTTCACAGAATACATATGGACTTTTTTTTAGGTCCCGTGCCATAAGCCTGCCATATGCTTGCCCATGGCAGTTTTATCGAAGCTAACTGATTTTATGTCTAGGTTTGGCATGCCCGATACAATAATCTACTTCATTTGCTTCACACGAGTTTGCAAATTTTTGTAATTCGAATGGCATATCCCATTTATTCTCGCCTGTTTATCATGCTATGAGCAATGGTCAAGCACAGTCGATTGTAAAAATAATTAAAAAAGGTATAAAATATCCAGTGATAAGGATGATCTTCAAAATCAAATGTCAAAATATCTCTTTGACTACCGCAATTCTGTTAATAGCACAACAGAGACTTCTCCAGCTCAGTTGGATCTAATTTTAAAAGTAGTAAAGGGCCTATAACTAGTCTTTTTTTTATTATTATTGATAGGCTCGCGTTTGACCACTATTTCACCTGATGGTAAGCGATGATGTGGCCGACGATGGAGTCTCAGTTGGAGTTTTAATTTTAGAACTTGACTTCAGCAGAGAAACGACAATCAATAATCACCTGAGCAATGTCACTTTGAAATGACATTTTGTACGTATTATAGAACAGTGCTTGAGGCTTGACTGAGCTCCACTCAATGTGTCCTTATTTTAAAATCACAATCAGTTCAGAATCTCTGCTTGAGGCGAGATTTGATCTTTGTTTTCGCAAGTGTAGTCGAGACCACACTTGAGCATAGATTCTCATTAAAAATTCTTGTGGATTTGGAGTAATCGAGTACCTACCTAGTCAAAATGGATATATTTGCAGAAGTAGATTATTATAATAATTTATTTAATGAGACAAATCTACCTATAGATGAATAAATAAAATTTTGACTTGGTAACTGAGACCTTTAAGTCAAGTCTTTATTTTCAATATTACATCTTTTTTGAGTTTCATTAGAATGCGGGTGCAACACATTCTAATTTTTTTTTGCGGTATTTGGCAGCAAATGTATCGAGCCAGCCTTCTCGCAAACTTCGCTGAGGTAGTCAATACCAATAAAACTCTCAGCTCCATTTTACCGAGGTCGAGCCTGTTTCAATGATTCCACATATTGTCCAGTTGTGCAGACACTTACGATACAAAACTACAATGCGTTCCAAATAAGATTATGATCGATTGACAGGTAGTGACGTCACGTCATACTGTCAAATCGAAGAATTATTATGGTAAGCAAAACAAGAAAATTTTAAAATTTAATTTATTTACGAACTGTGAACGAAAATAGTTTAATCAGAATCCAGTTCTTCAATTTTGCTCATCTCTGAGTTCTTCAATTTTGCCCAATTTCTTGCGATTTGACAGTATGACGTGACGTCACAACACGGCGTCATTCCTACTATTCTTATTTGGAACGCATCGTACACCAAGTGTTACGGACACGAGCATGTAATTTAGAATCACTAAATATAATCAACATTACGTCATTCATAGACGCGTAATGTATGTACATAGGCGCTGTACATAATAGAGAGCAAGCCTATCAGAGGCCAGACTATTGTCCAATCAGCTACTGGGATAGTATATAAGGCTATGTACTGAGTTCTTAGAAGTACATAATGCGGTTCTTAGAAGTAAATAGTACAGAAAAACCGTTAAGAATAATCTGGGTTTCTATTGGTAGATTACAACGGGGAAAATCACGCCACTATTGATGACCAATGGTGTGCTTGCCGTATGCGGGGGGTCGGGAGGTGAACGTCAGCCGGCCTCAACAGGATTAGGAAATAGACTAGAGGAAAAGGGACTCTCTCCCACGACTTGCGACCGGCTGAAAAAGTACTTAAGCTGCACTTTCGTTGAAGACGAGGTTCTCTCTCTGCAGTTCGACTCGAAGCGTCACTGCGACAGTTTGTCTTGGCACCCTACGCTCCTGGAGCGGCCCTAGATTTCCAGATTTCCTAAGTTATCTAACGTATTAGAGTCAGTGAAGTATTGTAAAGTAACTGTGAACTATTTGTGAGTTAGCGTCACGCGTATGTACGTAAAGGACTCGATATTTACACGTGTTATGTGAAGTCTGTATTTTTATACGTGTTAAATAAATTGGCTGAGGCCTTTCAAGCGTGACCATTGTGTTGTGTAATTATTTACATCCTCTGCCCCCAACAGAGGAACTTTGGTCCTTCGAGAGCCGGATATTGGTCCTTTGGTAAGGAATATCGAGCGGCTTATTGTGCGTCTTTGGGGAGACGTGAAGAAATACAGTTGGGTGTCGAAGATTGAAGAAGGGAACGCTTCAAGCTCGAACAGGAACGCTGCAAGTAAGAATAGGAACGCGGCAAGTTACGTTTCGAAGAAACCTATTTTCAAGAAAGAAGAGGAAAGCTTTCAAGATTGAAAAGGAACGCTTCAAGTGGGAAAAGGAACGCAGCAAGTCACGTTACGAAGAATACCTATTCTGAAGATTGAAAAGGAACACAGGAACGCAGCAAGTCCGACCCAGTAGGTGCTTAGGATTGTCGCCACGTCGGGAACTTCGAGCCGCCAGCGTCGTGTCGAGCCGTCGTGTCAAGTCATCGTGTCAAGCCGTCGTGTCGAGCTGCAGAGAGGGATCCACGGGTCCTTTACGCCGTCGCGTCAAGAACCTTTTAAGCGGGTGGACCGCGGCTCAGGTACGTGCCACCTAACGGTGTCAAAGGTGCGTGCCTGAGTTAACGCCGTTTCAAGGCGGTGCGACATATTGTGCGGTGTCGCCAACCAAACGTGGTTGAATAGCACTACTGCGCCTGTAAGGCTGCGCACGTTGCGAGGGCCGGACTGTAGGCACTGCCGAGGCAACCGGTCGTTCCCACCGGTTGCTGAGCACCTCGTAGCGCGTGTAGTTCTCTGCAGGGTAGTCCCCACCTTTCCATTTCCTGCACATTTTCCATCCCTGCCGGAGCATATCCCTCTCATAGGGCCCTCCGGTAGGTCTGATAGGGCCGCTAGGGCATTGATAGAGCTAGGGTGCCAAACGAGGAGGAAGGATGCCGACTACAAGAAGCCAGAAGAACGAAGATACGCAAGCCCGCGTGTTTGAAGACCCCCCCGCGTCACCGTCGTCCCGCGCGACAGTATTATCACGCGCTAACCCCCGCGTTACGATTCCCGCGTCTGTACCAGTTCCTGCAACAGTGCCTACGAACGCGCCGACAGCCGAGAACATTACGATGGATGCTATAACGTCAACCGCCGCCGCGACCGCCATCCCAGCGCCCGCGCCCGCCGTTGATAGGATAAATAGTAGGTCGCCCGTCCAATCCGTACGATCGCGCCAATCCACCGCTAGTGCTGTACTGCGCATTAGGCAAGCAGAATTACATGCTGAGGAGCGCCTCGCCGCGATACGCCGCCAGGAATTGCAACTCGAAGCCGAGCTGGTTAAGAAGAGATTAGCGATAGATGTAGCTACCATTCGCGAGGAAACAGATCGAGATAGTGATATAGCCCAGGACGTCGCGGACACCGATAATCGAATCGATAATTGGCTGCAATGCGCGCAGCCTACGGGGGACGAGGAATTACCATCGCTGACTGCGATAGATCAAACGTCGTCAGCGATACGCGCACCCGCCCCGGTTCACATACGGGGGGAGGAAGCTGAGCGCGCCCGGGGTAGGCAGGAATTTACGAGGCCGCGTACGCCACAGTATGAGGAGCGAGAACACGCGTACTTTCCGAGAGAGGAGCCGCCCCGCGTAGAGAATAAGGAGCCCCGCGAACCTAGGTCGCGGTCACCGCCTAGGTCGCGACATAGATCTCGATCTCGATCCCGAGATATCGATAAGCTAGCCGACGCGTTAAATAGGATGACACGTTATCGACCGCCGCCGCGTCAAGCGATAGAGTTGCCCATTTTCACGGGAGCGCCGCACGAGTGGTTGCTGTTCAAGTCAGCAATGCGAGACTCGACACGAGAGTATGGATTCTCACGAGGAGAGAACTTAGCGCGCCTACGCAACAGCCTGAAAGGTGAAGCGAGAGAGACCGTGTCCGCGCTACTTTGCACCGCTGCTGACCCCGCCGTGATAATGCATACACTCGAACAGTGTTACGGACGTCCCGAGATTATAATCGACAAGTCACTCGACGATTTAAGAAAATTACCGCGACTCGGTACGACGGCCGCTGAACTCAACGCGTTCGCGATAAAGCTGCAGAACATCGTCAGCGTGCTATCGTGTCTGGATGATAGGGGGTACCTACAAAACCCAATGCTGTCCAGACACGTAGTAGAGAAGCTCAGCCCACACATGCGCGCGCGTTGGTGTGATTACGCCCAAGAGCATGGTAGTCGCGTGGAAGCAGAGATCGTTGCGCTGTCGCGCTACCTAATGAGGGAAGCTGATCGGGCCGTAAGATACGCGTACTCGTCGACCGTGACTACGACTTCAAAGGAAGCGACGCGTCAGCAAGCTCCCGCCAGAGCACAAGCGGTCATTAGGAGAAACAAAGCGCGCGTACCCGCAACGTACGCCGCCGCCGAGCGACCTGGCGAGGACGAGAGAGAGAGGGCTAAGAAGACGTGCTTGTGCTGTGGCGAGGGACATGCCACGCCAAGCTGCAAGAAACTTGGTGACATGACGGTCCAACAAAGATGGGAATGGGCCAGGGAAGCTGGAGCATGTTTCAAATGTCTGGCGAGTAAACATCGTCGATTCAAGTGTACCGCGAGGAAGTGCGGAGAGCAGGAATGTCGTAGATCGCACCATAGGCTACTCCACACCGCCGACCGAACGTCGGACGCGGCTAGCGCCTCCACCGACTGTGGGACCAGGAGCGTGAGGGAAGAATCGGCGACCACCGCATCTGCCCATGCCGGCAGCGAAATGAGCGCGGTGTTACTCAAAGTGTGCCCAGTAACGTTGCGGGGGCCTAACGGTAAGGAAATAGAGACGCATGCGTTACTGGACGAGGGCTCCACTGTTACGCTACTCGACGAAGAGATAGCTAACGAAATGGGCGCAAAAGGAATTAAGCGAGCGTTACGCGTCCACGGGATTACGGCCACGCGACAAGAGAACGACAGTCGTTGCGTGGAAATAGGAATCAAGGGAAAACGCTCAGAGTGTTTTAACATACGCGCGCGTACTGTTAAACGCTTGAATATAACCGGTCAGACCGTGAAAGCGAGCTATCTACGCTGCGAACACATGAAACGTATACCTGCACGTGACGTGTGTTACGAGAATGCGAAGCCACGCCTATTGATAGGCGCCGATAATTGGCATTTGATAGTGTCGCGAACTTTGCTCACGGGACGGCAGAACGAGCCAGCCGCTTCACTTACGCAGCTAGGATGGGTGGTACACGGAACGGTACCACGGCGCGTAACTGAATTCGAGGCGAGTAGCGGGATAGCATTGCACGTGCACCCGCAGGAAATATCCGATGATTGCGAAGAGTTAAAGGACCTCATCACATCGCATTTCTCGATCGACGCTCTGGGGATAGTTCACCAGCCGAGACCAGTGCTGGCGGACGAACGGGCGAAGGATATTTTCACGAAGACTGCTCGGCTGGTCAACGATCACTATGAGGTAGGATTGCCGTGGCGGAGTGATGAGCCACACCTACCACCGAGTTACGATATGGCCTTTCGTAGACTCAAAACCATTGAAAGGAAAATGGATAAGTCAGCTGACTTCAAAAAAGCATATGTGTCGCAGGTCAATAACCTCATAGAAAAGGGGTACGCGAACAAAGTAGCCGAGAATGCAGGTAGGGAGAGTGTCATACCGGAATGGTACCTACCACATTTTGCCGTCACGAACCCGAATAAACCTGGGAAGATACGTCTAGTCTTCGACGCGGCAGCAACCTCTGCAGGGAAATGTCTGAACGACGAGTTACTCTCCGGGCCCGACATGTTGAATACTCTCTATGGCGTGTTATTTAGATTTCGTGAAAGGTCGATAGCCGTCACCGCGGACATACGAGAGATGTTCCTTCGAATCAAGATTCGGCCGGAAGATAGAAGAGCGCAGAGGTTCCTGTGGCGTGGCAACGATCGGTCCGGACCACCAATCAAGTACGAGATGGCGTCCATGATTTTCGGTGCTAGGAGTTCACCTTTTCTAGCACACAGCGTGCGTAATAAGAACGCGGACGATTGCCGAGAAAGTCGCCCGCACGCGCACTACGCCATCACGCGTGCTCACTATATGGATGATTGGGTGGACAGTTACGACACCCGGGAACAAGCGGCTGAGGCTATGAGGGAGGTGGTCGCCGTGCACGCAAGAGCCGGTTTTCAGTTGGCAGGGTGGCAAACCAACGAGGCCGACCTACTATGCGAGATAAGCGATAGCGACAAGTCCAGTTCGCCAAAGGAGTTAGGAGCGAACGCACATCCCTACGGGAAGACGTTGGGTATTATGTGGCTACCGACGACCGACGAGTTCGCCTTCAACGTGGAAATGCCACGAGTGCCCGCCGAGGTGAAAGCGCGCGAACGCGCACCGACAAAGCGAGAGACATTAGCAGCAGTAATGTCCATTTTTGATCCGCTAGGCATGCTTAGTCCGTATACGATAACGGCTAAGATAATGTTACAAGACCTGTGGCGCAAACAGACCGGATGGGACGAACCTTTGCCCCCGGAAGAGGCTTGCATTTTTGAAGAATGGTTAGGTGATTTAAAATACGTAGCGAACCTACGACTCCCGAGATGTTATTTTAAAGGTGGTGTAGTGAATAGAACTCTACACACGTTCGTCGACGCGAGCGAGCAGGCGTACGCGGCGGCGGTATATATGAGGTCAGTGACCCCTGAGGGAAGAGTGATCGTGACACTCGTCGCAGGAAAAGCAAGGGTCGCGCCAATGAAGGCGCAAAGTATACCGCGGCTCGAATTGCAAGCGTGTCTAGTAGGTGCGAGGTTAACCGAGCAAGTTAAACAGGAACATCGTTATGAGTCATTAGATACGACATACTGGAGTGACTCCAAGACCGCCCTACATTGGATAAGGAACGAATCTTCAAAGTACACGCCGTACGTCGCGCACAGACTTCGGGAGATATGTGAACTCACACAAGCAAAACAATGGCGCTGGATACCATCGGCTTATAATGTAGCCGATGACGCAACTCGGTCCGGAATGACGCAACTGGAAAGCGACAGTAGATGGTTCACTGGTCCCCTCTTCCTGGGCGGACCAGAACACATCTGGCCAACGGAGATCGCGCAGGGAGAGGGGGGTGATGAGATCGTCACCCACATAGCGCGCATCACCAGCCACGTCGACACGACCGCCGAGAAATGTATGGCCATATGGGAAGATAGTGCGCACCATACAAGGACCTGATGGTGTCATACGCAGCGCTGAGGTACAGACGCGTGGAGGCGTTTTCAGACGCCCAGTTAGAAGGCTCGTTGTCCTGGCCGATGGAAGTTAGGCTCGCGTTGCTACGCCGGGGGGAGGCTGTTACGGACACGAGCATGTAATTTAGAATCACTAAATATAATCAACATTACGTCATTCATAGACGCGTAATGTATGTACATAGGCGCTGTACATAATAGAGAGCAAGCCTATCAGAGGCCAGACTATTGTCCAATCAGCTACTGGGATAGTATATAAGGCTATGTACTGAGTTCTTAGAAGTACATAATGCGGTTCTTAGAAGTAAATAGTACAGAAAAACCGTTAAGAATAATCTGGGTTTCTATTGGTAGATTACAACGGGGAAAATCACGCCACTATTGATGACCAATGGTGTGCTTGCCGTATGCGGGGGGTCGGGAGGTGAACGTCAGCCGGCCTCAACAGGATTAGGAAATAGACTAGAGGAAAAGGGACTCTCTCCCACGACTTGCGACCGGCTGAAAAAGTACTTAAGCTGCACTTTCGTTGAAGACGAGGTTCTCTCTCTGCAGTTCGACTCGAAGCGTCACTGCGACAGTTTGTCTTGGCACCCTACGCTCCTGGAGCGGCCCTAGATTTCCAGATTTCCTAAGTTATCTAACGTATTAGAGTCAGTGAAGTATTGTAAAGTAACTGTGAACTATTTGTGAGTTAGCGTCACGCGTATGTACGTAAAGGACTCGATATTTACACGTGTTATGTGAAGTCTGTATTTTTATACGTGTTAAATAAATTGGCTGAGGCCTTTCAAGCGTGACCATTGTGTTGTGTAATTATTTACATCCTCTGCCCCCAACACCAAGTTTAATTCACAATATCCACTAGGAATAAATTTGCGAATAATTAAAACAGCCACTGAACTTCACTCGAAATAATCCCGCCAAAAACACTCAGTTTCAGTTTTGCTGTCCACAGAACATTATTATGTACCTACTCTGAACATTGACTCTGAAGGGTTAAGTAGTACTTGAGTAAGGTTCTGTAATACGGGCCTTAGTCTATGTAGCGTCACACAAGAAAAAAAGCAACTTACCAATGTTGTGTAAAGGAATATAACAGAACGATGACTGCAGTGGCGGTTTTTTAGAACTGGTCTCGTTAATTTCAAAATACGATGTCGTTTTAGAAAAGCATATGCAGCATTAGAAAAGTGACAAACCGGGGCGGAGTTATTTATCTAACAAAATTCAAAACGATATTATTCATTCCGTAGCCGATGTGATGCAAACCAGGGTTGTTGCGAATATCAGCATCAGCATCAGCATCAGCGGAACATCAGCATTATTTTCCGCATCAGCATCCGCATTGATTGTTGCTGATGTTAGATGCTGATGTTCAAAGTTCGTGTCGCGACATGACCGACGGAGGGCGGAGTTAATGGCACGTGCCGTTGTCGCTTCCGAGTTTAGGCCAATCAAAATACGTACATTTCAAAACAAATCGTCAATATTATTCTCTGTGATTTAGTCAATATTGCAAGCAAAGTGTATGCAGAGCGCATTGTTTTGGTCCGCGTTTATGATTTTTAAAATGCCTCCCATATTTAAAAGCGGAATATGGCAGTAGTTTAGATTAGTGAATCAAGATGCCGCAAACTGTATAATATGCAAGAAGAATAAAATTATTCACGCAAAGGATGTACAAATACGTTACAAAAAATCATTTGAGATCATCCCGAAGAGTACGACAAGTTTTTAACCAGCAGCGAATCTGAAATAAATTCGACTAAAGAATGTACCTACCTAAGTAAATGCCTAAATTTCTTTGTAATTATTTATAATAATAATAATAATAATTATAATAAACATTTATTTCAGGTAAGATACCCATAGGTTAACACAAATACAAATACACAGAAACACACAAAACACAAACAAAAACATACTAATATACTTTATTATTTTAACCTTCATAGAAACAAAAAAGTTTTAGTAAATTTATTTACCATGGTGTAGTTTTTTAGGGTTCGATACACGTATTTGTTTGTGTCTCCGTCTCCCGTCTATCAGTCTGTTTGTCACAGTCATTAATTTGTCTCGTTGGCTATTGATCTTAATTTAATGGCGCAAAATCTGTAAGCGGTTTATTTATTTATTATTATTATTATTATTTTTAATTTGTTTACGTACATGCATTACTGAAAAATAGAAATGAAGAAAATATTTTATAGACAGAATCATTAAAATATATCTTTTATTATAATATTTACCTAAAAACTATGAAACCCAGTATTTAAAAAAAAAACTTAACTTAAAATCAGCATCAGCATCAGCATCAGCTGATGTAAATTACAAAAAATCAGCATCAGCATCAGCATCCGCTGATGTGACTAAATCCTGCATCAGCAACAACCCTGATGCAAACTTGCATCGATTACGAAGTTAGGCAAACAAAATTTGTCATAGAAAACAACTGTGCTTGATTCTCAGATATAATTTTATATGAAATTCATGACTGTTTTTTGCTTTTAATTTATTGTACGGATTGTACCTAATCAGTAGTTTGTGAGAAAATTGCGATGATACATACGTAGGTACCTACATACTCAGTCGAAAACTGAACTTTCTTTTTTTGAAATCGGTTAAAATTTTATTGGGCTTGCCTTATTTTGAAACCCTAGGCACATCACTGACGATGATAATACGATATAAGAATAATGCGTAGTGTAATAGGCCCTTTAGTGATACTTCCTCGTCATCAGTGTTACCTACACTAATCAAGAAAAAACAGTACTCACATGCTAAAAATTATGGCGGTAGAAAACAAAAACATTATACGAATGGCGACACAGTGTAGTTCAAACAATTCGCAAATAAAAAGAAATATAATTGGACAAAAGGTACCATTATGGATAAAATAACTGGATGCCCTGGACAAGAGGGTCAGAACTGGTCAAAGTCAAGAGGTCTAACTGCATCCCCATAATCATAGCTGGAATTAAGGCTTTTTAAATGTGAACACTGCCCACATTTGCATGGTATACCACAAGGATTATTTTTTTTAACGAAGATGTGGCCTCAGCGGACAAGGGACACTCATCAGATCACTCCCTTGGTAAGCCTGATGTAGTGCTGGTGGACCAAATCAAGGGGTATGCAATGACATTGGCCTAACCATTCTGTATGATAGAAACTTCATGACAGAAGAGAAAGAAAAATATATCAAGTATATGCCAGTGAGGTTGTCAACATGTGTGATGTAGACTCAGTGATTAATATATTAACGCTTTTGACCATGGAAGCCAAAATGTAGTATTTCTAATTTTTTTTAAATAATTTCTTTTTTTACATTGGACAGCAGGCTTGTCATAAAACTTGCAACTTTATTGAATCAATGAAAAAACAATAATTATACATAACAATATACTAATTTTAGAAATGCAAAAATATCTGTTAATTTATTTCAACAGTATGTATAGCCGCTAAACCAAACCAAATGCAATTTAACCTTTTGACGTGCGTAATTAGAGACACAATAGTAAGACAATGGCTTCCGGGCGCCGGCTACCGCCTGAGCGTTAATGAATTAACAAAGATATAGCCTTGGATCTGGAAAAAACTTCAGATACTTTTAATCAGTATTCCACATGGGCAAAGTCAAGAGTAGAAGCTATTTCTATCGAATTTTTATCGAAAACCAAAGACAAAAATGATTTTTCTGTAAAACCCCTATTTCCTCGAAACTCCTTTGATTGGGTTACCGCTTTTTGGCTTCAGAGGAAAGAATTATGTCAGATAATTAGCTTTCTAACCATAACTTCTGTGCATTATCCTTATGTGATGAGATGAAAGTTATAATTAACATATAAATACCTGTAACATTTGTCCTATAATCCCAGAAATAGCATAATCAAATCCTACACTCCTGCAAAACTTGATATACTCAAAATATATTTCTATATCATCCTGAAACCTGTAAATGAACTGTTTGAACACTTTGTTCAGGCGTTTAGCTATGGCATACTCTATGTCCTTTTTCTTTTCATTAAGTTTCGCCCGTTTTCTTCTCAGAGATATGTCTTCAAGTAAAGCCAGTTCATATGCTATGTATTGTACAAAATCCTCCTTATGTTTGACTCTTCGCTGTATGTGGTATTCGAATTCTTTTCTTTTTCTTGATATTTCTCTGTGAAAAAGTCGGAAAGTTTTTAGTAATCTTCTGGTTCTTTTTTTTTGAAGGATAAGCTGTTTTCAAATTACTTCTGTGTAATTACGTTGTGGTGTAGATTGACTTACTGTAAAATGTAACTTGTTATCAATTACCCCAAGCGTGTTAGCGTATGGAACATTGTTTTTTAAAACGGAATGAATGTTGATGATAGTGCTTACTTTATTTCTTCGTCGTCATACAATTGTATTCTCCGCATCTGTTCCAACTCATTGATCATCTCCTCAATACGTTGATTTACTTGTTCAGCCATTTTTGGTGATTTTTATGTTACGTTTCCAGAAAATAAAACATGTACTTTTAACCGAAGTTTACGCACATTCGCGTGACTTTTTTGAGGTTATGTTGTTTTGTTGCTAGCTGTCAAATTTTTCTGGCTTGAATACTAAGTCTTTTAAGCAATGCCTTCGTATGAAGTGGTCACTGTGAGAGTTTGATTGGAATACGGATGTAACACTTTCTCAGCAAGCTTCACTGGGGTAGTCACAACTACAGTAAAATTTTCAGCTCCATTTTACCGAGATCGCACCTTTATCAATAATTCTACCTATTGTTCAGTTATGTCTACAATTAGTGTAGTTTTGTATCTCAAGTGTCTGCAGTTGTCTTTTTTTGTTTTTATTTTCATTTGTGATTTGACATTAGTGATTTTATTTTTGTTTTATAAAACAAAACAACAACGACATTTTTTTAAATGTTTTTTATATATTTACTTTGTTAGGTATTACATTTTGTTAACTTTATTTTATAAACATTTCCTTTTAATACTGTGAATGTAAGTACTAAGTGGATTCTTTCTTTTTTTCTTTTCAGTAATTTTAACGCATGTCTAGCAATTCGAGTATTTTCTGCAGCCTTCCCAAATGTCCTTTCCTTGGTATTGTTCGTCAAGTCGTTGAGTTTCTTAGTAGTCCTGAATTGAGCTTTACGAATACTGACAAATGCTTGCAATGACTGGACAGATCCACTCAAATATGGTTCTTTCCTCAAAAGACCATCTCAGACACCAGTCTCCATAGTTCTCATGTGACTTGACCATTACATGTTGGTGTATGGGACTCGAGACTGACCTCTGAGTTTGTTTCGGTGTTTCTCACAGGTGTTTCTTCTCAGGGTAGTCAGCTAGGAAACACCGGCCTCATCAAGTTTAAACTGACAAAAAAAAATATTGACGTGTAAAAGTGTTTTTTAAAATCTATTTGCAAAATAAATATCATTTATCTACTTGAGATACAAAACTACACTAATTTTACATTGCAATATCCACTATTCTAGGAAAGAATTTGCTAATAGTTAAAACAACCACTGAACTTCACTCGAAAACTCTTCCCGCCAGAAACTATCACTTAACGTTTCAATTCGTCCTGAAATGCATTTTTAGTAAAATTGAGACTGAAAGAAAACAAACAATTCTTTTCAGTTACGTGAAGCCACTAAGTAGGAAGAGTTCTGACAAACGTGATCGTTTCAACCGCGCGGCCATGACGATAATTAAAAAAAAAACTGCCAAGATTTTGTAAAAATTTGTGAAAGATGATTCCCAAAACCATAAAGTCAAAGTTATGGTTAAGAAGTTAGAAGGGTTTGAATGTGGCCGCGCCATTGAAACGCGGAGAATGGCGTGGCCACGGAGATCTTTAAAACTAAGCGTTGCAGAGACCTGAAATTCAGGTAAATAACAGATTGAATTTGTAAAAAAATTGTAAAAATATAGAAAAAAATCCTAGGTTTATATTTTAGGAGCTATAAAGCAAAAACCCCATGGCCGCGCCATAGAAAAGGTGACAAACATATTATCGTTGATATCTCGCTGAAAAAGCATCGCAGATGTCTGAAGATTTTTGTAAAACACAGATTTGAATTTATCGAAACTTGTAAAAATACAAGAAAAAATGGTTTATATTTCAGGAGCGTTTCAATGGCGCGGCCATGGAGTTTTAGTCTTACAGCTCCTGAAATATAAACCTAGGATTTTTTTGTTGTATTATTACGAGTTTCAACAAATTCAAATCTATGTTTTACAAAAAATTTCAGACCTCTGCGATGCTTTTTCAGCGAGATATCAACGATAATAATATATTTGTCACCGTTTCGATGGCACAGCCATAGGGTTTTTGCTTTACAGCTCCTAAAATATAAACCTAGGATTTTTTTCTATATTTTTACAAATTTAATCTGTTATTTACCTAAATTTCAGGTCTCTGCAACGCGTAGTTTTAAAGATCTCCATGGCCGCGCGGTTCTCCGCGTTTCAATGGCGCGGCCACATTCAAACCCTTATAACTTCTTAACCATAACTTTGACAAATTTATGGTTTTGGGAATCAACTTTTACAATTTTTTATAAAATATTGGCAGTTTTTTTTTAATTATCGTCATGGCCGCGCGGTTGAAACCCTCACCGGACAAACAATTTTCTCAGTTAAAAGGTTGGACTTACAAAAATAAGCTGAACTTGGTCTTCCCAAGCACGCTTCTGGCAACCATGCCGTAAGTGGACAATAATTTTAATTTTAACAAAAACGGTTCATCGACGGTGTCTTTCTAGGCTTTAACAAAAGCTAATCATATTGCACTTGGTTCCAAGACTACGGCTTTTTGAATCGAATTCTATAACCACCGCTGTTTAGCGATAGCTTCTCAATATTTCGCGAAAGCTGTATTTCGCCGTTAAAATATGTGCAAAGGGGCTTTTTAACCCCTTATCTGATTCGCTCTGGTCAATTTAGTTTATAAAATCATAAGTAAGGGCCGAAACTACGTTACGTGGTCGCCCGCGCGGGCGCGGTCCCATACAAAAGTGCTCCGTCGCGGCTCGCCGCGCGGATACCCGTCGCGGTTCGCGCGCCCAGCTCCCATTTTGCTACATTAAAGTTTTCCATCGACACGACTACATGCACACGAACTAGCGACATTACGCAGGTAAATATCCGGTTTCTGTGAGGGGACCCGAGCACAAGACACGCGCGACGTCACCCGACGGGTGCCCGTCGCGGGCGCACAAGCAGACGCAGCGTCGGCCCTTAAATAACCCGTGTCCTGTGAGAAAGAAGGTCCGTCATAATAACTACGACAACAGTTAGGTCATGAAATAAAAACCGTTTTTTAATATCGTGTCACTAATTATATTTTCTAAATATTTTTTACAAAATTAGTCCAAAATCATAAGTTTACTAGCAGTTTTTAAATCTAGATTATAGTGTATTTTATCAAAAATAAACAATCTTACCTAACCAATAAATTAGCCTACATAATCTTAACTTTTATATTACCCTTATATAATATTATTCTATTATTTACAGAATTGTAATAATACTTAGCATATTACTTAAAGGCACTTGTGTAAGAACCGAAGATATTATTATTCTCATTTGGATACTGCATAAACTTAAAACGATTTTTGATTTCATAGGTACATCAATTTTTTATATAATGTCGATGAGAGTGGAGGGAAAAGCTTTTTCTAAACACATTAATTTTTAAAGTTACGAACATCGGCCAACACATCCCACGGCCTGAAATTCTCTTACGCCTCGTTAGCTATCCAATGCCATCTAAAAATCATCTACTCTACACTGACATTTATTTGATCTACCTACACGAGAAAAAGTTTACAAACATTGTCTAAGGTGGGTATTTAGTGGGTGGCTCAGCATAAAACTTTAAGTAGTGATCAGCTTCAGGTACTATTGTTTTTGCTTTACAACCAAATTGCGTTAAAATTCCAAAACTTTCAACTAATCTCATCTAGCAGTGAACTTAATAACACCTCCTTCACAGTGCTCAATCATTCCTCTACCTTTGAAACAATTCAACCAAGTTTTAGAAAACAATTTGAAACTTTCCCGCTCTTCATCTGTTTTCGACACAGGAGTGACATTTATTTCCGGAATGCATCTCCCGAAATCAATCGCTGGCAACCAGACACAGAAATCCGAGTCGGGAGAATATTTAAATATGTCCTGGCAACCCTGGAGGTTTATTTGAGGAACTGGCGGTTGCCGCTGTAACAATTTCTTGAGTGTGATGAAAGTTAGATTGTTGTTCTTCAGTGTTATTGACTGCAGGTGTTTAGCGCGACCGATGCTCCTGTAAATCGTCAAATTAATGATTATTAAAAGTAAATATAGTTAAGTAACAATAATTTTGTATGATTCACACCCAGATTCTGAGCCAAAATTATTGAAGCGTCACAAATAAATGTAAGTGATGAAATTGGCTTTTGAATTACAGCAATCGAAACTCAATGAGAGAACATTGCATTAATTTTGTGATTGTGAAACTGTGCTGGTCATAAAACTCATACCATTTTTTTATTATCCTACTTTATATCCCACAGCTGGGAAAAGGCCTTTCTCTTTCCAAACGTCTCTGTCTAGGGCGGTCTCTGGCTAAGTTCGCCCCGCGAACGTGATCAGATCGTCACACCACCTTGTTCGTTCATAACTATTTTCATAGAGAAAAATATTTCCGTTATTAATTGATCAATAAATATAGAGAAAAAGTGCCGTACCTAAATATCCTCATAAACTGTCCATCAACCAATTTACAGTTAGATAGTCCAAATCTTCTAATTTTCAAGTCTTTAGCGGAATCCATGAAGCTTGCCACACAGCCAACCACATTGCCTTCCACGCCAACATTGTCCAACTCCAAATCCACCAACACATTTGGATTGAATGACGTCATCAAACAACTGACGACTCCTTGCTTCAGTTCATTATTGCTCAAATCAATAGATTCTAAACAATCGAAATTCAAACTCGATTTAATCGAATCATTCATCACATTTTGAGTTATTTCGCAGTAGTTAAGCTTTAGTGTTTTTAAGCGGATGTGTTGAGTTATTTTAGCGATATTTCTGAAACCATTGTCCGAAATAGGGTTGGCGCTTATATCGATTTCTTCTAGAGATGTGCAGGCGGGGCGAGAGGTTCTTTCGAACATATTTAGAAGTGCCTTCGTCCCTTCGGCTGTCACATTATTCCTGCTTATGTCTAGGTGTGTCAAATGCTTCATAGTACACATACATTCAGTTAGGTACTTGACGCCAGCGTCTCCTACATTATTGTCTGATATCATGATAGCTGTGATATGTGTTTGATGTGTTAGAGCTCTGAACAGTGGCCGTATTTGTGATGATGATAATGTTTTTGCTCCTAGTGCTATTCGGCGGGTTGTGTGACTTCGGCCGACGGCTTGTTGGATTTCTTCGGAAGGCGCTGGAAATAATTATATAAATATTATCAGCATTTTTTTTTTTCAAAGTTATTGTCTGTTGCTGTCTTGCAGTCTTCCTAATAAAAATAAAATGTGAATCATTGTTAACTGTTGTTTCCAATAGTAAATCGTTCATTAAATTTGGTAGTGAGACAACGCGAAACACAATATACTTGCATTAAGTCCGCGTATGTACCAATCATCATCATCATCATTTCAGCCGATAGACGTCCACTGTTGGACATAGGCCTCCCCCAAATGTCGCCACAACGAACGATCCTGTGCGTCTCGCATCCATCGGATTCCCGCAACCTTCACCAGGTCATCGGTCCACCTTGTAGGGGGGCCTTCCAACACTGCGTCTTCCGATCGATTTCTGATTCGATCACGCAAGGAAACTCCGAGCATAGCCCTTTCCATTGCCCTTTGGGTGACTTTGAGCCTTCTGATGAGGCCCATTTTGAGCCAATTGATTATGTACCAATGCCTTTTTTCAATTATTTTTCTCTAAACTAAAAATTACTCTTTTATCGTGGGTGCGTTCACAAACATGCAAACTCACATACACAAGACATTCAGACCCGGAACAAGTATCTGCAAGCCATACAAATGTTTGTTCCGTGCGGAAATCGAACCCGCGGCAAGCAGAGCAGGAGAGAATTGCTTAACCACTGCACCAACTGTGCCGTCAACATAAACAATTTTACGTAAAGTTTAATAGTAGATTATGTGACGGGGATAAAGCAGTGTCTTTAAGTCGCGGGCGGCATGTTGAATTCCGAACAAAACGAAGGTTGCTTGGTTTTAATCCTGAACGCCAGTGAGGGATTCATATAATAAATCCCGAGCATTGCAAGGGAGTTAATATAGAAACCTGAGTGAAGTGAGGAATTCAAGCGGACAAAGACAGCTTTATCCACGTGTTTAGATACTCTACTTTTTACAACATCTGTGAGATAATTAAAAGACAATTTACTAAAACAAATTATTTATTATATTATGGGTTAGTTTGATTTTTTAATAAACTTGTTTGATGCACGTACAATTTTAATTCACTTAACGTGTTTTTTTTTTAAAATAATCTTTGTTCGATACTTGTCAAGATTTTATTTCTTGTATGTAAAAAGATTTTTTGCCATTGATGTTGATTAATCGTCTGGCAGTTTTCTTTATCCTCCTTCTTTTTAAACTTTTTACTTTTTATTTAATTAAATTATGAACATACGATATAAATAATTGTTTTTGAAGTTCCAAATTCAAATCTCATAATTCCCTAGGGATCGCCCATACTAACTATCTCCCTAGGGACAGAAATACTTGCTTTAAGTGATGGTTGTATGACATACTAGCTTCTGCTAGCGGCTTTGCCCGCGTAAAAGCAGGTTTCTCCATACAAACTTTGAACTCCCGTTTCATTCCATTAGGGTATGAATTTTGTAAAATCCTCTCTTAGTGCTTGCCTACGTCATAAAAGGAGACCTTGTGCAAAATTTCAAGCTCCTAGTACCAGTAGTTTTGGCTGTGCGTTGATATGTCAGTCAGTCAGTTTCTCCTTTTATATATATAGGGTGACTGGTAATTAGTGCACTGATTATGTACTCCGCTGGGTTTGCAAGCCACGCGGGTGTTCTATCACTATTGTAAGTACGACGGCGTCACGCGGCTAACAGCTGAGCGGTCACCAGTCGCAGGCGCGCGCGTATTACAAACAGCCTTAGATTCAAACAGTTGTTTTGTTATTGTGATAAAACTAGTGAGTATATAAAAAAGTTTCTTTGGGAAAGTTGTTTGTAATCATGAGTACAATCACGTGTTTAAGTATCGGTCACTAATTACCAGTCACCCTATATAGATAAAAGAGCAATATCGAGCAGGTGGTATAAAAATGAATAAATAAACTATGTGCTGTTTTACTCGCATTTTCAATGACCGCAACTAGCGCGAATTTTGGCGTGGAACGGGCCCGAAATAGTTTTGGATTTTATACAGACTAAATAAATACTAGATAACAAATCTTTAATACTCACGTATACTCAATGCGTCACAGCACTCAAGATACCTCTCTTCAGCGGGTGACGCTTTCCAACTAGAGATACAAGTCTTGAGTTCAGGAGATGACAGAACTAAGCTAAGAGGATCGTCTTCTGACAGTATTGCGCCGTCTGACGTCATCAAACTGAATACCGGTCGGACTCCTGTTAGCCTGAAAAATGATAGTAACAATAATTAATTAATGAATATTTGACCATGGAGGCTTACTTTTGTTTAGCTGACATGAAAAGGCATTACTTAACGAATATTTGGCCAAAGAGGCTTTTAGGCTCCATACAAAAAGGCATGATTCGATTTGTATATGTGGGTATCTGTAAGACCAGTACCAGCTAAGAAAAGTATATGTAGCCATACTTTTCTTAGCTGGTGTAAATTATAGAATACAAATGGATAATCATGCAGAGCGTCAAAGGTATTTCCCAAACGACTACATAATGAATATGTTGCATTAAGGAAAAACCAAATGAGGTTTACACAGCGATCCATTGTCTTTTAAATTAAGATTATCGTGAGTTGTTTTATGAATAAAAACAAACTTCCGTTAGCGTATAAAATTGTTTGTCATGCCATGGACATGCGATGCGATTAGTGTTGTTAATGGTTTTGAGTTGGCATGTAGGTAAATGCTTTTAAAAATATACGTAGACCAAAGAAGATAGACGATTGTGAGAAAGATATGGCTAGAAAGGACCACGAGAAAAAAACTGCAATGAGTTTAAGAGGCCTATTACAAAATCGCGTTCTTTCATTCAAAGTTTAAACGGAACGGAACGGTTTAAACGGTTTTAATATCAAGACTAGCTTCTGCTAGTGGCTTCGCCCGCGTGAAAATAGGTTTCTTCGTACAAACTTTGGACCCCTGTTTCATCCCCTTGGGGGGTAAATTTTGGAAAATCCTCTCTTAGTGCTCGCCTACATCATAAAAGGAAACATTGTCTAAAATTTCACGTTCCTAGTCTCAGTAGTTTCAGCTGTGCGTTGATATGTCAGTCAGTCAGTTTCTCCTTTTATATATATATAGAAGATTCATAATATACTAGCTAATGCCAGCGGCTTCACCCGAGTGAAAGTAGAAAATTTTCCCTCTCGGGTTAAAATTATCCTATGTGCTATTCCAGAACATAGTCTACTTGTGTGCAAATTTCATCCAAATGCGTTCAGCCGTTCGAGTGTGAAGAAGTAACCAACATACACACAATCTCAAAAATTTTCGCCTTTATAATACTAATGTGATATTTTTTTAAAGTATGATATTTGAATGTCCTAGTAACTAAAGTTTAAAAAAAAAAAAAAAAAAAAAACTAAAGTTTATTCTGGTATAGATTTTACGTAATAATATACTTAGTAAAGAGAATTGGAGCGTTTTTAGCAGTTGTCTTAGCATATTTTTTCATGTTTAAACTGTGAAACACTTTCAATGAAATTTTAATTAGAGATAGCTTGAAAATTGGAAGATAAAGGGCATTTTTTTCATCCCAGCTGTAAGTTTCCTTGTTCCTTTCCCTTTATTATATAAAAACACTTTAAGCGAAGTTGCGAGTGGCTTATTATAAAATAAAGTCTACTTACTTGTAATATCTAGATTTAACTTCCTCAACCAGCCAGCTGATTGTCAACTTATTAATCGTATCCAACTTCAGCGAAATCAACAATACTTTATCTTCCACCTGAACTTTAACCGCTGCAGGCGGCAAAATCTGCGTTTGTACCGGCCTTCCATTCTTAGACGATTGCACTATATTTATTGGTTGTATTACATTCATTGCTTGCACTATATTCGGGTTCATACCCTGCATTATGTTAAAACCGTCGTTATTGTGAGCGACATTAGGGTTATAATGGAAGTTCTCTCCAGAAGATTTTCTGGAAAAAGAGCCAGTAGGCGTCAGTCTTTTGTTTATATCTCTTCTGGGATATTCGCTGTCGCTCCCGCTATTACTTGATTGGTCGCCTTCCCTTTGTCTTTGGAACCCAGCTTTTAACAAAGTACTCTGTCTTTTCCATCGACGTTTCATATTGTCGCGACTATCTCTAGATTTTGATTCATTCAATTCTTTAGTGATATTTCTCATCGATTCTGCTGCAGACACTTTTGGACGGACATTTTCGTTTCTGTGAAAACTATCGGAATCTGAACTGTTTTCACTGACATCGATGACGTCACTGACTCTCGTTTTCTTTTTAGCGTTGAATTTATTGCTTTCAATGAGAGGCTCAGATATTTTATTTATTTCTTCTATCTTGTCTTTGATGTTTTCGTATGAAGGTTTTTTAGCTATTGTTGTTAGAGGATCACTGAGTTTTCTTTTTTTACTGTTTTTATTTATGCCAAGGTCGTCATCCAGCCAGTCATCGTCAACCTCTTCTGGGTCTAACAAAGCAGGTTTCACTTTAGATTTCTTGACGTCAACTTCTGGTAAGTCACTTATACTTCTATTTCTTAAAGCTTCTATAGCACTTCTATATTCGTTAACTCCTGTCGATTTCTTCTTGTCTTGAGTCTTACAATCGTCAGATGAATTAGAGTCGTCGGATGGAAAAGCCGCTTCGTTCCTTATAATTTGTGACAGATCTACATCGTCGTCACTGTCGTCATCAATAATATTTCTCCTTTTAAAAACCGGAGTGTCTAGTTCTTTGATCCTATTAGTCATTTTCGATGTACTTGGTGGTGAAATATCTTTTATTGGTTTTACTGGAGTTTTAGACTTGGATCTATTCAGTATTTCTGTACTACTTCTTTCACAGTTTTGTATTTTATTGCATATGTTATTGTACTTAGTTTCATCGTCTTTAGTGAGAATGGTGCCAGTTCGCCATTTCTGTAGGACGTGTAGAGGTGTCTCGCCGAAATCTGTCTTTAGTGTTGGTATCGCACCTTTTTCTAGTAATAATTGAACAACGTCTAAATGGCCGTTGCTTGCCGCGTCATATAGAGGTGTGATGCCTGGAATATTGAAGTGACTTAAATTAAGTTTTGTTAGGTTTTGTTCCTGATAATAAATGGTACCTTGTGTTTTTAAAGATAATAGTTAAAATGATATAAAATTGTAAGCATTTCTGATAAACATTTATGTTTTAGGTAATATCTAAGGTATGTTGTATAAGCGATTAATTTCTATTGTTTGGGAATGTTAACCCTTGATCTATATTGATCGCTAGAATGAATCGCTAGAGTGATTGGGCCACGATCTTCACATCACCTGATATTATGGACCAATTGGAGGGCGATATTGGCAGCAGAACGATCGGGGGTTGTTTAGCTAGGAGCGAGGGCGCGGGCATTCGCTCCCGGATCGCCATTGGGGACACTCGATTAGAATATTCGTTCTGAGTAATGTAACGGTTGTGAAGTATTACCTAGTTGTTTGTGCTTAACGTAATTAATAAAACTAAGAAAACAGTTTATCTTTATACAGTCCTCCCAGCTGAAATAGTTTCCTCTCAAGAATCGTGACCAATCGTGAGGCAACGAGTTTTATAGTTTATGCATTAACCTATCTGGCTCTGTGTGATCAACAGATATAGGAATAAGTAAAGTATATTTACCTAAAGTTCGAATTAGTAAGTAACATAGAGAAGATGCCATATTTATGATTCCGAGATTTTAGTAGAGGTATTCAGTGGCGTAACTAGCCTTTTCTACGCCCGGTGCCAGTTTCTATAACTGCGTCCCTAAAAAAGTCTGAGCTAGGCAGCTAGCAGGTTTAATCTGTCTGACGCAGGTCTTCATCAGACATGAGTGTTTCAGGAGGTACCTGTTTTGGATCTTTTTTTTAGGTAGGTAATCATCCAATCACATCACCCGCTCTTGGGCGAGGCGGGAGGGCGTGTCAGACTTTTATTGACTAAAACCCACTCCTGTTCCTACTTTGCCTTCTTTCCAGGGCCCCAGAGTTCTCTTTCGTACAACCCATGGCCCCAGTAGGACCTGTTTTGAATCTGGCGGGAGCTTGGTTTGATCATTTCTACGCCCTATTAGGGTCGCGCAGTGTGCCTGGGCACCGCTGACACCACGGAATATAGAGTACACTAGAAGTAGCTTGAGAAAATGTTTGTACCAGAACCGGTGTCGCCAAACTCATACATTTACGATTTACTCTTACTGCAAACCGGAAGATTGGCTTAAAAAAAATAAGGGCGTAAACGAAATGCAAACAAAATATTATACGAAATGCAACTTTAATATCAACAGTCCATAAATCAAATTGGCAAAAACTAGAAAGAAATACATATTGGACTACCAAGTACCGCCACTCGTCGCTAGATGGCACTGTTCAGTATGAACTGTAATAACGTAAAAATAAGGGTGGTATTTGAATGGCGTATCACTGACACGAATGCAGGTTGCTACTCAAATAGTGATGTAACCTAATTTGATCGAAATAATATCGATAGTACGAAAACGTATTTAAAACATATAATGCGAAAAAAATATTGTATGCGGTAATGTGATAGTATCAAAATAATGATATTGATATTTCGTAGGGCAATTTTTAAACGTATTAAAAAGGGTATTTTTTTGCTCCCAGTAGTGTAGATCCATATCTCTTTACAAATTGGAACATTAGCACAGAATAAGAAATAGTACAAGTACAGAAATTGCACTGCGTGATAGCAAACATACGAATTTAAACCTAATAACAACAGAGCTAATGTTCATAATACATTGCACGGCACGGACACGACCTTGATTTTATTAGCCTACCAGATCCAGTGGCGCTCGTAACGAATCAAAATGCACCGTAAGTCCGCGCAACGAGAGTTTATTTTATTATGCCCGTTATGAACCTTTGAACAAGCCGCTTCTGTTGTAGGGTTGTGAGTTGTTGTGAGACACAAAGTCATTAGTCCATTGGGACCAACAGGGGCTAAGCCCTTGGTCTTAGAACGCAAAGAACAACTAGAAGAACATAGGTGTGGTTTTAGTTAGTAAAAGTTTGACATGCCTCTCGCTTCGCCATAGAGCGCGAGAAGAAATGATTTTCCACCAAAAAAGGTCGTGAGTCCATTTGTTTAGGTAGGTACTTTACTAAATGTAAACATTCTTGATAAGAAATGCCTTTTAAAGTAGGTATGTACCTATATTATCTACAAAATATATTTTCTTAAAATGCGTGGTAAAAATTACGTGGTAGATAAAATTACATGGTAGATAAAATTGATTTACATGTACCTAAGTAGTAATTTCCATACTTTAAAATGTATTTATAGAGAGACATGTTATGATTGTTTACATTTAGTTAGGTATCTAATTGTCTAACTAAACAAATGGAACAAAAGTAAAGTCAAGTGGTAGCTAGGTAGGTACTTAGATATTGTAATATAACTTTGTTGATTTCGGCCACAAAATTACCTAAGTATCTATTTTATGTTTCGGCTATGCGTTCGTAGGTAATTTTTAAAAGATGGTAGGTAATTCACGATTAGTAATATTGTGAACACGATTATTTAAAAAACATTACCGCCGGCCGCCGCGCCAGCAAAAAATTACAAATCAACTTAATAGCGAAAAATGATGATACGAAAAGGAACACGAATCGTCCTCGTGTCTATAAACTGCAACAATAACCTACCTGTTATACCGACATAATAATTATCATAAAATAAGAGCCACTCTAAGAGTTTTGAAAATGTTATAATTACTTACCTTTCGGGATCCTTTGGAAGAGTAAAGAATTACCTACATTTTTGTTGATAGTCATGCACCCATATGCTATGCAGTATCTTTTGGCTTTTTGCGTGCCCATATTTATAATAAAACCTCTGTAGAAATGCGAACATATTTTTTGTTAGCGCGCGTCAAGCGGCATGCGGCAGTTCGAACACGCGTGTGACACTCAACTGAACTAGCCCTATAAAAGAGGCCCCGAGACGTAGGTATAAATTCAAACGCGCGCCGAGAGTGCGCCGGGCCTGACATTAGGAAAACTGAAATTATTAAGGAAGGAAAATAAAATCTAACAATTATCATCATCTCAGCTGAAATCATCGTCATCGTCCACTGCTGTGTTGTACCTAACTCTTTAGCTTTATAAAATTATATCACGAGTATCATCCTACAATTTTTATTTTATTAACTTTATTAATTTAATAATTATCTGTATTATAATTACTTACATACAAATATTTTTAAATACTTTTATTTTAAAAAGGCAACGTAATACATGTCGATTGATTTTGTCGATAAAGTCACGCACTATTTGGATAGCGTCAAAAGTATAGGTAGACAAGCGAATATACCAGTAAGGCTAATAACCGGGAAAAGAAAATCAACTTTGTAGTCATAAAATTAAGGACAATTTTTGTTTGTATATTTTGTGCAATGTTTGACGAAATTTTATTTTTTCATTTTATTAAATAAATCCGAAAATAATACTTCTCGATGGTATGATACACCTCCATGAGTTGGACTTTTAGTCCGACTATGGTTTTTACAGTTCAAAATGGCACAATAAGGCATTTTAATATTATTTAACTTAAATTGTACGTTGACGCAGTCTAGTTTGCGAATGAGAGCGCTTGAACAGCGAGTGCGTAATGCGGTACTAAGTAGCGGCGACACTGTCACGCCTACTTACTATTTCCAGTGTTCTCTTTATTCCGTGGCTGACACCGCCTTAGTTACGGCACTGGAGGTATTATAAACTCTATGTTACTTTCGTGAACTTTAGGTGGTGAAATATACTCGTACAATGCGTTACAAATAAGAATAGGATCGATTGCCATGTTGTGACGTCACGTCGTACTGGCAATCGATCCTATTCTTATTTGGAACGCATTGTAACTATTCCGATCTCTGTTGATCAAAAATGATAGGACATGGTTGGCCTTATTTTTACTCTAAAACTTTGGCTACCATACAGGACAGTGACTACCAAGAAATCTTAGTTTGGGATGCCTATACTGTAAGA
This sequence comes from Mythimna impura, assembly GCA_905147345.3. Taxonomy (NCBI): domain Eukaryota; kingdom Metazoa; phylum Arthropoda; class Insecta; order Lepidoptera; family Noctuidae; genus Mythimna; species Mythimna impura. The sequence continues at coordinate 9,261,326 of LR990357.1, read as the reverse complement.
AAAACCTCTTGCGGATGGCGGCTTAAACAGTTTGTCATGCCTCTTTTTGCTCGCACAGTACCTACTTGTATTTTGGAAATGAGAGTGCAAAATTAGTACCTACATTCACAATTCGTTTTTGTAATGGTAGAAGAGAAACTTGCCGCACTAGGAATTACTCTTGTATCGTGGGTGCATTCACGAATATGTAAAATCAAACACAAGACACCCGGACTCGGAACAACTACATAACTATATGGCAAAATACAAATATGTATTTATTCTGTTCGGGAATCGAACCCGTGACACGCAGTAGCCATTTCTTCAACCACTGCGCCAATCGTATGTGAAAGATATTTTTATTTCACTTAAAAAATAAACTTATACCATCATCAGATTTAATATGTTCTAAATCTTTTTTAATTTTCTTAATTGATATAAACTAGTGTTTGACTGCAATCCCACCTGATGGTAAGCAGTGATGAAGCAATCGTTGATGGTAAAGCGCAATAGTTTATTAAGAGCCTATTCACTCTAGCCTTGAAGACACCCAAATTATAATCGAACGGGAAGAGCGCAACAGGCAAATTGTTCCAGTCCTTCGATGTACGCGGTATAACGGCGAGGCGAAACGCTTAGTCCGGACCGTAGAGGTTTCAACTACGTTAGGGTGGATACTCGCCGTACGTTGGGTTGTCCAATGGTAGAATTCTAAACATTTAATTCAGAAGGCCATCTTTAATGCAAATTTTTTTGGGATTTTTTACGTTTTAGCGAGTTTCACAAATACTCGCTTACAATATTTGCTTTAATGCATATAATCATTGAAAAACCTGAGTTGCTAAACATACTTAGATTTGGATTCACCAATCGGATTCGTTGAATGAACACAAGTCAACAATAGCAACATTACAAGAGTAATCATGGAGTTTCTAGCCGGTTCTTGCCATCATGGAGTTTCTTTAAGAACGCGGTTCCACCGCGCACTAGCTTCTGATTTCAAAAAAATGTTTTTTTTTTTTGATAAGTATTACGAAATAAAAAGATTTTTTTTTAAATTTTGGAATTAGCTTCGCATAACCACGACTCGAGATTTGGGTTGACAGCACACGAACAAAATATTGTAAGTTCTTAGCACCGTAAGGCGTCCATAACACGATAGATTTTGCTGTCAGTTTTGCCACAGACAAATATTTTGATTGACGAAAAACCTACCGTCTAATGCGATGACTGACGTTTGCATGACGAAAACATAATGGCGATAAAATTCCGTCATTCAAACATCATTCATGATTGATGGAATTGATTGACGCTTGCATGACCGTGTACTGGACGCCTAAGTTTTATTAAGTATACTTAAATCAAACTCACCGTCACAATTTGAGCCCCCTCTATCGTTAACATTGGCTCCATTATTGATGAGTATATTGGCGACGTCAACGTGGCCATGTATGCAGGCCTCGTGTAGGGGAAGCCAGCCGGCATTGTCGCGAATGTTCACAGGATGGCCCTGCGCTATGAGACGCTCTACCAGTAGTTTGTTGCCCGATATAGATGCCTGAAGACGAAGCATGAAACAAATTTAAAAAAATATATATAAGTACAAGTAAGAACCATCGCGCGTCGCCAGTAAATGAACAAGCTACCATTTGCCTAAAGGTGGTCTAACACTGCCTCTCGCTCTGGGTAAAACGAGAGGCAGTGTCAGACTTTTACTGACAGAAGTCACCTTTTGCGATCCAGGGCCGTTGTGACTGTTTCCGACAATTCCGCAGCCTGCCTAAATGTAGCCAACAGGTATTAGAGGGTGTGGCATAACAATGGCATAATCTTTTAATGTTCCTACTGCTGGGACTCCCTCCGTAGGAGTTCAGTACGAATTATCATAATCGCATGCTTAATCATAAAGAGATCTAACACAAAAAGAGGGTATTTGAATCTGAAACCATGTTTCAAAAATAAGGTTCAATTTTCAAATACCCTTTTTGGAGATACGTCTTTTTCTGATTAAGCTTGCAATATAATTGTCTTCGAATTTTTGGTTCACGACATGTCGGTGACACATGACGGACATGACAATCCTCACGATGTTTTCCTTCACTGTGTAAAACGCCTGCCTAAGACGCTATGGGTGCTATACTGACACCCATAGCGTCTTACTTGGGACATGAAACCAGTCTACAACATCCAAAACACTGACACACTGAATTAGATAGTAACGGAACAGGCGAAAGGATTTTTTGAAAGAGTAACCGTGGCCCTGGAACGTAAAGGGCAACTGAAGGACTCAGGTGGGTTTTAGCACAAAATAGATAGATACAGAAGTCAATCGCATGTATGTACTTCACTTTTCATACCTACGCGGCTACGCTCGGCGATCGCGTATGGGTCAGCGCGTGGCGCCGAACTGTGTCCGAGTGCGACCGGACGCAGTGATAAATGCCTACCTAATCTGAATTGTAAAAATATTAAATAGCTACAAAATCATCTTCTCTTGTTCTGTGTTACGTTAAAACAAACCATCAAAATACAAGCAAATATCTACTTAAAGGTTGTCTGTAAAAAATCGCTTTTAGCGATAAGACCGCCCATTGTGACACCCTATTAATTTTAAGTAGTAATTTATATTTTTGGTGTACAATAAAGAATCTCTTATACATATTCTTTATTGTGCTGACAGATTATCTCTCTGAAACAACTGGTAGCCTAAAAAACGTCAATTCACTGTTGAATGTTGAATTTAAACAACCTTCCACTGAACTGTTAGAATAAGGTTTTTTTGTTGGTACGTTTTTCCACAAAAATGTTCACAGACGCGTGTCTCAAACGGATAGCACTCGAGCTCGCATTGAGCTGAATTGAGCCGAGATATCGTGTCCGTGAGCGGTGTCTATGTGTGCGTATCTCGAGCGCGCTTTGTATGTAGATTCTAGACTTCTGTACCTATCTATTTTGTGGTTTTAGTCAGTAAAAGTCTGACACGCCGTCACGCTCCACCCTAGAGTGGGAGAAGGCATTTCAGGTGATTTCTCAGCTCAAAAAAAAACGCAGCAGTAATACGACTAGTATTAAAAATGACCATAAATATACACATAATATTGTAAACAAGCAAGTGGGCCAACCTCTTGCTTGTTTACAATAACATAAAATATAATCAAATTAAACTTACAACATGTAACTGTGTCTCCCCTTTCATATTCTTCTTGATCGTGTATCCTTTGCCTCGCTTACGCGTCTCATGTTTCGTCTCCTTCACCTCTTCCTCGTTTGTATCTGACAAATCTATTAAGCCAAGAAGAAAGAGGTCAGATAAAGGATACCTTTTGCAAATTCGGTGTAAAATGATTGAAAGGATGAATACCAATAAGAGGACCCTTCCCGATCTGTCTATGGTCAACGAAAATATGGTTTGATAAAGCGACAACGCGAAAAAAAAACGCTCTGTTAGCATTCAGTAACTTCCGACAGTCTTCGAATATTTCACAAAACTTGTTCCACGTGTTTTTAAGAAAACACTTGTTTCCTGTTTTTTATTTTAATTTTTTTGAGTACATTATAAAAGGTTTACGCAAAATAGCAGATTTTCAGACGTCTTTCATGGATTAGTTTAAGTTTTATTTTCAATAGAAACCAACCTAAGTAATAAGAAAAAATAAAGGTTGACTGGTAGAAAATGCCTATGGCATTAAGTCCGCCTCTGTACCTTTATGTGCATGAAGTATTAAATAAATAAATAAATAAATAAATAAATAAATAAATAATAACCACAAGATAACTGTGTATCCAAAATATCTAGAGAAAGATGTGTAATCACTTAAGTGTGGTTGTATGAATTAGTATCACGGGTTGGGCGCTCTTTTATTATGAATCAAGTCTACTGTCTAACATATAAGCCAAATACCGTGCAAGTGCGTGTCAGACTCACGCACTGAGGGTTCCGTACAAACTTACCTATGTAAATAGTTCAATTCCGGAATGGAGCCTAGGAAGATTTTTCCGAATCGAAAAAAAAAATATTTCTGACGAAACTACAATTTTTTTATTTTTTTCGTTAACTCAGAAGTTTGATTTTTTCACAGCTTCAAGGGACCGCAGACTTGAGTATATGGTTTTAATTTGAACTCCATACCTCCACGCGTTCCCGAGATAAAGGGTCTTGACAGACAGATAGACAGACAGACAGACAACAGTGATTTCGTATTTCACTGACCATTCTGACGGAATGCAGCTAAATACCAGTATCTAACAAGGACTGACTACTCATCTGATCACCAGTCATTGCATAACACTTAAAGCCACATAAAGTATATTATCACAACTTGCATACCTGTAAGGTCTTCAAGGCATATATCATCGCCAATATGAGTGGTATCCTCATCGCCTCCTCCAGCAGAACTCTGCTCGTCTTCAGAATTCTCCAGGTTATCCAAATTGTCGTACCCTAGATCTCTCAAGTCGTCTTTGGTTTGTTCCATTTTGTCTGTTTCGCCATATTCCTCTTGATATTTGAGTAAGCTTTTTAATACTCGGATTTCGTACTTTCTTTTATTCCATTCTCGAGCCTAAAGAGGAATAGTATAAAATGAAAAGATATTTATTTGTGTATGTTAACCCAGGGGCGACGGCTTTTAGAAAACCTCATGGGTGCTCATGCTCATTTGATGTACTCGAAAAAGTGGCGAAGTGTGAGAATTTCTCTTCTCACACTGATCAACCGACAAATAAATAAATGTCCTACTTACACACTGCGTACTTAATTACTAATTATGTTTGATAAAAATATAAAATGAAGCCATCATATAAAAATGACAAGAAATTTATAATTTATACGTAACCTAAAAGGCGATCACTGATCTGTTTCTTGATGTCTATTCTCATGGGTGCTCGAGCCCCCGAGCTCCCACGGAGTCGGCGCCCCTGTGTGAATCTTTAAAGGTATGAGAAACAGAGTGTAAAGTCACACACATCTCCGTCGAAAAAGGGAGGATACAAACGGGTGTTGTATCTGGTCCGGGAAACTGCCAGATAGTCGATTTCGGATTGTTGTATATACCTATTCTAATCACGCGGAGAACTAATACCGCGATAGAGGATTTTTGTAGTTTGGTTTCTATGTGGCAGCATAAATGTCGTTACAAATCCGAAACGTCGACACCGAGCAGAAACCAGTGAAACGAATATTGCGGGGGTACTTCGGTGGACTGCGGAAACGTTCGTTAAGTTACTGCGGCCAAGAACAGAAAGAGCAACAACAGAAATACAGATCAAGAGTCAAGATCAATCTCATTCCACCCAGAGCAAGAGGAAACATTTGATGTTTTGACACATCAAAAAAAATATGGGTATACTTCGGTGGTAAGTTAGAATAGAATAAACTTTATTGTTCACCAAAATAGTAACAAAACTGTTCATACTAACTAAAATTTATGGGTACAAAGGCGGTCTTATCGCTGACAGCAAATCTACCAGACTACCTAATCTATAACTATCCATCACGTGGGTTTGAGATCAAGAAAGGGAGATGAATAAAATAAATACTTACTGCTCTCCTAGCTTCCAGACAAGCCTTCTCAATCTGTCCATAAGGCCTCTTAGCCAAGTACAAGGTCTCGGCAATATTGTACATCGTCGTGAAAGCTTCCTTCGGCACGTCTTTAATCAGTTCGTATTCCTTCTCATAGTAGTCCAGGGCTTCGTTGTAAGCACCCATGTCTTTGTAGGTTTGATATAAGCTGAAAAAAAAAAGAATTATCATGTTAATCACACTAATATAGTACAAAACAAAGTACATACACACACACTCTCACTTCACTCACTCTCACTCTTTCTCTTCTCTCTTCTTCACTTTGTTTTGTACATAGTATAAAACAAAGTCGCTTCCCGCTGTCTGTCCCTATGTATGCTTAGATCTTTAAAACTACACAACGGATTTTGTTGCGGTTTTTTTTAATAGATAGAGTGATTCAAGAGGAAGGTTTATATGTATGATACATGCGTAATATTATAGTAGAGAAACACTGGTAATTTTAGAGGTTTCTAATGTGATGTCGTAAATAAATACATTTTTTTCGCTTATATTGCAAACGCTGGCTGAACCCTACGAGACATATCAAAATAATGTACTACAGTATAGTACACCTTAAAATGGTCTACAAAAAAGTCCGCAAAGTTATATGCCTGTCTCTTAGGTATAACCCACAATAACCATTTTTTATCCTTTACTTTTTACGAGACATAATGGCTTATTTACGAAGCGATTTTAAGCAATACAGCATCAATTCTTATCCAATTAAGTACCTTAAATACATGGTGCATTTAATATATATCAATATGGGGGGTTACCATGACGTTCAAAGTAAGATTGTTTCATTCTTATTTCAATGTGGGTAAGAGACAAAGCTATACAGGTTGTCTAGCACCATCTCTTACCCACACTGGAAATAAGAATGAAACAATCTTACTTTAAACGTCATGGTACAGGTCTTAGTCATTTACAGCATGTAATATAAATGAATATTTTCGAAGATATTACAGATTTAAAATGCAGGGACGTAGCGGTTGCGGTGGTATCAGCATTGCACCCGAGCGAAGCCGGGGCGGGTCGCTAGTTATTTATAAATGCGATAGTTCAACAGGTCCCAAAAACGAAATCTTATGGAACAATACGACGAAATATATTTTATTACGTATTCGTATTGTACAAAAAAAAATTGTGCCTTATAGTTTTTAGTAAAACTATATACTTTTACATATTCAAATAACTTATCGAACCCTATCTTATTATTTTGCACAGAACTTCAAATCTCATACTTACCTTAAATCAATAATTTTTTATATACGATTTTGTTTTTGGGACCTGTCGGTTTGTCTGTCTATGTTTGTTACTGCTTCATGCTCAAACGGCTGAACAGTTTTGGATGAAACATGGTACACGAGTAAACGATGTCCTGGACCGAGGACAATTTTTGTTTTGGGATTATATTTCCTTGGTTTTTTAACTTTCACGCGGACGAAGCCGATGGCAGAATCGCGTATCATATTATTAAGAGAACACACGTTTTGCGATGACCTGGTAAGGGTTGCGCGATGCGAGACGCACAGGACCGTTCATTGTGGCGACACTTGGGGGAGGCCTATGTCCAACAGTGGACGTCTTTCGGCTGAAATGATGATGATGATGATGGCACGTTTTGCGACTAAATCGTGTATTGCTGGAGACGGAGACTTAGCCTGTCCAACCGATTTTTGAAGCAGTTCATTGTCCCATGGTTAGGTTAGCTTCTTCTTGATTCCTCCGTCATTCATCCGCGTAAGTGTTCACTGGCATTCAGCATGTTTTTTTTTTTTAGTTGGGATATCATCAAATTACTTCTCCCGTTCTAGCGTGGAGCCAGAGGGCGTATCTGACTAAAACCCACTTATGTTCTTATCGTTCCAGGACCACGGTAGCTCTATCAAAAATTCCCGCGGCCACACTGGGCTGCTATAGTTTTGATGACGCGTCGTCAACGACCCGGGCTCGGTCCTACCTGTCGGTGAGCTAGGCCATACTTGCTTCTCAAAGTAACCCATATTTACAGTACCTCTAAATATCTTAGTTTATAAGTTTTTGTTACTATTTTGGTGTACAATAAAGTTTTATTCTATTCTATTCTTACCTAACATAGATCGGTATGAGCGACTTCCCGCATTCGCCCGCCAGTTCCGCGTGGTCCAACATCTTGAGATAGTACTCAGCCGCGCCCGCATAGTTGCGTAAGTGACAGGCGCCGTCTCCGAGCTTCTCATAGTGCTTCTTAAAGGTCACGTGGTCGGATGGGTTTGTAGATATTAGCAGGTCTTCTGTGTAACACATTGCTGCCACTATTCGGAAAAAAATAAGTATTAATATACACACATTGTACATTTTGCTCACATTATAGAGGCGACCAGTAATATGTAACCAAGATTATATGTAACTCATAATATTTAAAAGAGTGATGGACACTCTTTTAAATAATATTATGAGTAGAGATAGAGGAGTTACTTGCACATTCTTCTCCAGAGAGAACTAAGGTGCACTTTCCAAACAAGCAAATTAGCTTCACTTTTTTATAATGACATTTTGATAATTCAAAAGTGCCTGTAAATGGTCTACCTATTTAAAATAAACGTTTCTGATTTCTGATATTTGCCAAAAAAATAAATGTCTTCTTTGTAATGGGCATCTGTCCCAAGAAGGGCGTTGACGTATTGTAAACATTATTTAATTTCGACAATATAAATTCCAGTTAGAAAACAAAATGAATGTTGAAAACCTTTCAAATACCATAATTAGAGACACAATAGAAAGACAATGAGAGAGCGAACGCCGGCGTTCACTTGGGGTTTAATGAAAGCAATTTTCAGTGAAATGACTATTATATTATAACACCCAAGGTTCAAAATGAACAGTAGTTCTTTCCTCAAAAAACCATCTCGGACACTAATCTGCATGGTTCTAATATAATTTGACCATTACATGTTTGCTGTACTTATGGACTTTAAAAGAGATTTTGACCCGTGAGTTTGTTTCGGTGTTCCTTCACAGGGTAATCAGCTAGGAGACACCTAGCTCCAACCACCGCCACCGCCATCTAGTTTAAATTAACATGTAAAAGTATCATTTAACTATGGAGAAGCCCAAAATGGTTGTTTTTGCTGATGAAATGCTTTTTTATACAACACCCAAATTATAATTTTACAATAAAATTATATCAATAAAAGTTTTATTAGCCAACACAAGCCCAATTGTATGCATAGCTAAGTATGAACAATTATGATTTATAGTAAAATCTTTAATACTTACCAACTCTCAGATTAGCCTCAATATTCTCACTCTCTTCCTCATCGGGAGACTTCAGTTTCCAAGCTTTAAGCAACACCTGCTTGGCACTCTGATAGTCTGACATCTTGCATAATATATCAGCTTTTGATGATAGTGTTTCACATGTCTTCAGAACCTGGAAATAATGAGTAGAGTAAGATTTTAATGCTTTTTATTTGTAAGTATAATAATTCTGTATGGTTTGTTAACCAACTACAAAAAAAAGGATAAGGTTCTCAATTTCGTTGTATTTTTTTTAAGTAATCAAATCAATATTCTTTTTCTGTGAAGTATTTCTGTACTCATCTATTTCGAGATGCTGGTTTTCAAAGTCCTATAAAAAATGTGCATGGCAATAGTTTTCACATTACTTTAAAGCAGTACCCTAACAAAATGTTACCTTATCATCGAGCCTTTTAGCAACCTCCAACGCTTTATTCAAGCAGCTTAAAGCCTTAGCATAATCTTTCTTCTTATTACAATAAAGTAAAGCTTCCGTAGTATAACAATTGTGGAGTACTTCATACAAATCTTGGCTTGAACATATTGATATGGCCTTGTTGATGCAGTCTAAGGCCTTGTCGAGGTTTCCTAGATGTTCTTGGACCACTCCGATGTTGAGAAGTAAACGGGCTCTCATGTCCATTAGTTCATGTTTGTTTATTTTACCGTTTAAGCTGAAAAACAAATATTAAAAAAAGCATTTATTTCAGGTAATCGATAACACCCACACAGCAACCACGAACAGAACACAAATAAAATGAATAATATCGGACACAGCCAGCAACATATCTGCTACAGCAATGTCTGATGTAAGAATTTAAAAAATTTCCCGGCAATCATCGCCAAAACTGTATTGGAGCTGAATATTATATTGCTCTGCAAGCTTTCAGAAGCTTATGAGGCTTACTATTCAGCATTCTAAATGGCTGTCAGTCTTATGAAGATTATAAAAAGCTTTATTAGCCAATAGAATAAATAAAAAAACAATAAATTACATAAAATAAAATGATGATTAGAACTATAAAATTAATGGTCATTGTCAAACTTATGTTAGATCAGGGCCCACATTCAGTGTAGAGAACAAGGGTGATTCCCTTGTTCTCTACAACAATCAGATAAACAGTTATAAAAAATAAAAATATTTAAAGAAAAACAAAAAACCCGACTGCGTCGAAACTAATTTTAAAAAATACGTGAAAAAATTAACTTAAATAAAAACTAAAAAGAAACAAACAAGCCCAGTAGTTTAGAATTCTAACTACACAATTGAAATAGTTTTATAATCGATACACACATAAAAAAATTCTAATGCAGAACAGAACGACTCACAGTCGGGGCCCCTTGGTAAGATTTGATTGGTAAAATTTGAATGGGCCCCGACTGTGAGTCTTGTATGTGAGCTTGTGTACAGTTACACCCCAGCACAAGATCAATGGCAACATTTTTCGCTCTATTTTACCCTGTCCGCGAAGTGCATCGAATTCTGTCGTCGATGGTATGATTCTGACTCCTACTCCAGGAACATTGTTTTTAATTGCTTTGTCGTCAAATTCTATATAAACAGCTTGTGGCAATTCCCCGGGTTCCAATTGATCCCTCCGAAGAGCTGGCCACTCAGTTGTCCTTATAACACCCATTGCTCCGTTAACAAGACCATGGGTAACATTCAAATTTCTTTGTAACATAACTCGTGATCCTAAACCGATTGTTAAATATTTAACGATTCCTCCAGTTTTGTTAGGATCATCAGAAACATATAGGTACATCTTTCTGTTTTTGACCATATGTTTTCGATTCTACTGATATATCAACTGCATGTAATTTATACAACCTAGTAGTTTTTGCCAATATAGTTGTCATCTTTTGATTATGTTCATCGACCTGTCTAGTAGATGGGAAAACTCGAATTATTTGATTTACAAACGTGCATCAAATGAACAACGCCATCTATCGAGCTTGGTGGTAAACTTTTTTTTACTCGGAGACTTGGCGATGAATAAAAGTTATTTTTTTACCAAAAATATTTGTTCTTCATGCTTTTTCACTGTTTTTTTTTTGTTTGTATATCGTTTATGCTTGAATTAAAAACTTAAATCAATAAGTAAGAAAATTAGCGAGAATGATTGTTTTGTTAAACAACTTTAAATCGTTATATATCCTAAACTATTATTTAAAATGAAAAATGACAAAAGGAACCTAAAGATGATTTTAAAATACCTATTCAACGACACCCCACTTGACATAGTTCATCGACATTATTTTTTTTCATTTTGACAATATGGCGTCTGGATGTAGCTGTGGTGAATTTTGATTACTGTCATGTCTTTAGTGACACTCGCAAGGTTAAGACGAATCGATTGACGTAGGAATTATCAAAATCGGCCTACGCATTTGGTCTCTAGAACGCCACATAGAAACAAACATACATACATACATACATACATACATAGACTGATAAACACATTACCCTCCTTTGCGTCGCGCAGTCGGGTAAAAATATAAGTACACTATTTAGGAACTGGACATGAACTCAAGTCCACAATAGCTAAGTATAACAACAACTCAGGATGGTTGTCAGCACACAAACAATTCATTGTTTGTTCTTGGAACTGAAAGAGTTAATCTGGATCCAATAGAAGACCGGATATAAGAACAATATGGTATTTTCTCTCATCTCATACAAAGGAGTATTTACACTTACTTCTCGCACAATACAAGACTTTTCATAAATGCCTTCTCAGCAGCTCTCAGAGAGGTTTTAGCCTCATCCTCTTCAGTAGTGCTCTGTCCTTGTAATAAATATATTCTTCCGAGTGTTGCCATGGCTCTCTGTTCTTCAACTAAGTTTTTAAGCTCTTTTGCTACAGCTGAGAAAAGAACAGTAGTAGTTGAATAAAATTAAACAAATTATAAAACATTTATTATTTGATACTACAGTAAAATAAAATCCACTATGTCAAAAACTTAAGTATATGAAACTCGAGTTCATTAGCATCTCCCTTCATGTTTCACATAGAGGTTCTACTATATTATCATATTTATTTTATAATGCAATAGTTAAATGACTGTTTTTATACATTTGCATCTTATTGAAACCTTTTTTTAATTCATCTTTGAAGCGTGTAGAAATAATAATTTCTTCTCACTATGACCCAATTTTATTGTTTACTAACATTACTTTGAGGCATATCAATGAATTATCAACTACATACCTAGATGTCGCTCCTCATACTTCAGAGCTTTGTCAAATTCGGCCAACAGCATGTACATTTCTCCTATCATCCGATTGCACGTCCCCCATTCCATACGAAGTCCCAACTCTTTGCAGATAGCTGCCTCACTCTTATACTCGTCCAAAGCATCGTGATAACGATTGTGTTTGTAGTAAAACGACGCCAAGTCATTATGAGCTTCAGCTAAAGCACGTCTATTAGTCCCATTCAAAGCTTTCTTCTTTCTTCGAATGAGCTCTACAATTAACATTCTCATCAATAAACACAAAAAACTAACCTAAAAATGGAGTTATTTACCTGTTTACGCTTTATAAACTTACTTTCTTCTTCCATTTTATTTGTTTTTAGTTCATTTACGCTAATTTAAATAAAAAATAAGCAGTATCAAAGTTTTAGGCGCCGAAATGATATAAACACGAAATCACGAATGAACTTGACGTATTTTAATTACGTCATGGTGTGACAAACATCTGACATATTTATTTTCCCGTTGCTTACTGAAACGGACGCATTCACGAATGAAAGAAAAAAATCTTTTTAGTTGCCGGTAAAGGCGCAAACTTAAAACTAACATATTGCGACGAGTCCACAGTGCTGGTTTTCAGCGTGGGCCGGTGACGTTATCGACTAACAGACGTCGGCAACGGTATTGTGTACCAATAGATTTGAGAGATTTGAGTAAAATAAATAAAAATAAATTTTAGGACAAATTCTTAAATGGAAATAACAATAATAAATAAATAGAGAGGAAATACAATTTAACGAATAATAAATTCAAATAAGGAAATATTCTAAAACGCCGTTTTTATCTGCGACAGAAATTGCATGAAAGAGCTACTGAAATATTACATGTGAATTTTCCCCATTTTGACTTATCGTGCATAAACTTTATCTTTGACTTTCACAAGTTTAAAATCGAGTTAACATTCAAAAGTTTAAAATCGAGTTACCCGCGTATTTCGATAGCATGTTGGTAAATCTTGGGTCGCGCAGTAGATAAGGTGTTAACTTATTTATTACGCATTTATACATTAGTGCTCGCCATTCGCCTCATTATTCGACGAATCATTCGTCTAGAGTATACAAGGCGAATAGCGAGTGTACTGTTTACCCATACGTACTATTGTATTGTATAGTATTATAATTATAATTATGCTGTTTACCAAGTCGCCACTCGTGCGAAGGTGTGAATGTGGTTTGTTTAACGAATCGTTCGATCGGAAAACAGATTGTTGATGCACGTCGATCGAGTGATAAGATAAGCCCGTAAAATATAAAATGTGTGAAACCACAAAGGAAATAGTGGAATGACTCATATCTTCCTTAGGGATTAGCAAGAAGTAGCCCGGAGCCGGGAAGAAGGGAAGGAGTAAAGAGTCTATTGCCTAAGGGTGCTTTACCCCCAAAGATCTGCTATGCAGTTATGGTGCGAGGATGTAAAAACTAGCTACGAAACTGTAACTATCTCCACTGATGCTAAGCTATTTAGCGGAGTGAATAAGATGTTATATGAAGTAACTGTGCGAGAAAGATGCACAGCACAGCTTTGCGATTCAATGCGATGTATTGACAGTAAGGAAGTTTACCATTCATAATGCGTATCGATAGAACACAGCCACAGCATGTATCCAGAGTATGCTCTGGATGCGTACTATGGATGCGTGTTATCGTAGGTAAAGAGTGATGTAGCAATGTGCAGAGCCTTCCCTACTATTATATCGATACATTGCATAGCTCGAGCTGCACACCTTCCCCACACAGTTGCCTCGCAGCGGCACACACATGCCCCGTTATATCTAGCTTAGCATCAGTGAAGATGGTCACATAGTTTAATAGATTAGCTTTCACATTCTCACAGCATAACTGCATAGAACATCTCTGGTGGACAAGCACCCTTACATCAGGACAGCATAGGCAAGATATAAATACAATAATATCTTATTGATGTACAATGTCAGTTTTAGTATAATATAATTATGTGAAACCCGAAACATGTGTCTAATATTTTTATATAATTAGGTAATCTATGTACCATAATTGTATCATGAAAAATCACAAAGCTATAAGCTTGCTATGTTACCTGATTGTCCGCACAAAGACATGGTCACCGGGCCATCCAGGCGACTGAGGGGTTGTTTTGCTCTCGCACCCATGTGCGCTGGCGCCTAATGACTTGCCGTGACCTGTGTTGTACTTAGCAAAGAGTATGTAAAGCGTTAGCTTCGGTCACAAATTGGACACCACCAAAGACTACTATAGTATACGACACAACCGAAACTAAGTACAAAGCGTTAGCTTTGCTTTAGCTTAATATTAAAAAAAAATATAACATGTGTAAAAATTATTGGAATCAATTCAGGTACTGATTCTGAACAAACTACATTCAGGTTTTGCTTATACTAAAAATAATGTTGTATTTACAATTACAATAAATGGATGGGAGGCCAAAGAAAAGATGGATGGATTGTGTGAGAAGTGATATGAAAGAAAAGGGAGTTAGTGATAGCGTGACGAGTGACAGGACAGAATGGAAGAAAAAAACGTGTTGTGCTGACCCCAAATAAAACGGGACAAGGGCAGGAAGATGATGATTTACAATTACAATAAAGTACTAATCTTTGTGGCACAGGCCAATTAATTTATTGTGAACGCAACGTTTTTAACTTCAGCCTTCAGCTGGTGTATGGACACAGAGTACTTTTTATGTGTATGGAATTGGAAACTGCAATAATTGAAATTAATAAACATTTGGAAATATTATAAACAAAGTAATTGTCTAATTAAATTATTTTTAATTAATTACCCGGCCAAAGGTAAAATAACAATTAAAAACAGACAATTAGAAATATAGTGTCAACACGGGAAAATAACAAAGGCAAGTAAGTACGGGAAAATTTCTCGCGAGGGTCAACGGACGCGATTGTCGTTTGTTTCTGTTGTGTACAAATTAATTCAGATTAATCAGATTTAAAAATCGTACATCTATTGATTGTGAACATCATCCAATTAATATTGTTTTAATTAATTTGAATGAAGATTTAGTCGTTTCTGCATTTAAAACAAAGTTGTTGTGCTAATACCGGCGTTGAAGATAATAATTAGCTGGTAAGTAAGTATACTTTTTACATTTGCTTTGTAGAATTATTATCATTTCAATCGGAAAGTTATTGTTAATTTGTTTCATATTTTAACTGTTCCTTAAACTATTGTATATCATAGTAGTACCAATTAGCCAAGTATGTACAACTGAACAAAAGAACAACTTAAGTGTTCCTAATCATTTGGGTTGGGTGGACAAACCATACTATCAGTATGGATCACGGGTTCCCCAAAAATAAAGTTCATTTCCGACCAATAACAAAGTAAAGATAAAATAGAAATTAAATAAATTTTCATTTATATTACATTTTATTTTAGAGCTTTTAGAATTTATTATTTTCTTATATCACAAAGGCAAAGTAGTTATTATTGTAGCTGTTTTTATTAGAAATATTTTATTTAATATTTAGTCTTAATTTCAAAATTTCTTGCTTCTATGATTGTCACTATCGATCCTGTTCAATATTATAAAAACATGGTCAATGTGACCAAGGGTCCAATACCATAAGAAAGAAAAACAATATTCCTGTTGGTTGGTTGCTGGTTGGACTTTGGAGGCTTTTTTTTCTTGTACTGGCTCAAGTTACATTGAACACCTAAAAGGATCAGCCTTCAGCTGGTGTATGGACACAGAGTACTTTTTATGTGTATGGAATTGGAAACTGCAATAATTGAAATTAATAAACATTTGGAAATATTATAAACAAAGTAATTGTCTAATTAAATTATTTTTAATTAATTACCCGGCCAAAGGTAAAATAACAATTAAAAACAGACAATTAGAAATATAGTGTCAACACGGGAAAATAACAAAGGCAAGTAAGTACGGGAAAATTTCTCGCGAGGGTCAACGGACGCGATTGTCGTTTGTTTCTGTTGTGTACAAATTAATTCAGATTAATCAGATTTAAAAATCGTACATCTATTGATTGTGAACATCATCCAATTAATATTGTTTTAATTAATTTGAATGAAGATTTAGTCGTTTCTGCATTTAAAACAAAGTTGTTGTGCTAATACCGGCGTTGAAGATAATAATTAGCTGGTAAGTAAGTATACTTTTTACATTTGCTTTGTAGAATTATTATCATTTCAATCGGAAAGTTATTGTTAATTTGTTTCATATTTTAACTGTTCCTTAAACTATTGTATATCATAGTAGTACCAATTAGCCAAGTATGTACAACTGAACAAAAGAACAACTTAAGTGTTCCTAATCATTTGGGTTGGGTGGACAAACCATACTATCGGTATGGATCACGGGTTCCCCAAAAATAAAGTTCATTTCCGACCAATAACAAAGTAAAGATAAAATAGAAATTAAATAAATTTTCATTTATATTACATTTTATTTTAGAGCTTTTAGAATTTATTATTTTCTTATATCACAAAGGCAAAGTAGTTATTATTGTAGCTGTTTTTATTAGAAATATTTTATTTAATATTTAGTCTTAATTTCAAAATTTCTTGCTTCTATGATTGTCACTATCGATCCTGTTCAATATTATAAAAACATGGTCAATGTGACCAAGGGTCCAATACCATAAGAAAGAAAAACAATATTCCTGTTGGTTGGTTGCTGGTTGGACTTTGGAGGCTTTTTTTTCTTGTACTGGCTCAAGTTACATTGAACACCTAAAAGGATTTGACTATCCAGGATGCACCGCACCAGATATAGTCAAGCACTGTTTACTACCTTTATTTATTATTGTTAGGCAATTGACTCAAGCACATCAAGTTGGTATTTAAAACTGTTACATGAACCATAAGATGACTCTCTGAGTTAGTTTACAATGGCTTAAGCACAATTGGCCTTGTAATGTTCCCACTGCTGGGACTCAGGCCTCCTCTCTGGGTGAGGAAATAGTCTGTAATCCACCAAATGGGCCCAGTGCGGGTTGGATGCCGTCACATGTCTTCGAATTTTTGGGTCCAGGACATGCAGGTTTCCTCGCTTTCCTCACAAGGGCATAGCATAAGTATAATCAGATGAAATTTGCAATACTGGAATATAGGCCTCTCGGTGTCAGGTAGTCTCTTTGGAGGCCTTTTACATGGGCTCCGTGCTGGTTGGTGGATGTGAAGTCTTCAAATGATTGGTTTTAAAGCAAGCTTAGTTCCTCTACAATGTTATCCTTCACTATGTTGAGAGCTTGTTTAGATTGTTATCATTATTCAGCTATGAATCTGGTCATATGCATAGCATCTGCAAAACAAATAAAATGTATTGTAGTATGTATTTAGACCAATTTTTACGGTAGGTATGTGTGTCTAAATCTGTAATATTTTCCTGTCATGTAATTGAATATCCTTAATGTGACAAATTATTGTAAATATGTATGACATAATTAGGTATTGTATAAGTAAACTTGTTGAATGATTTCTGTGATATTGATACTATTGTGTAATTGTGTTACTACACTATGCTATTAAACATAGATAAGTATATCTGTATATTATAAAAGCGAAATACCACTGATTATTCACGAAATCTCAGAAACTATAACACTTACAAACTTAAAATTTGGCAGGTAGGTTCCTTATAGGGTGTATAGAACGGATTTTACAAAACTCCACCCGTAAGGGGGTCGTGGGGGCTATCGGCGGTGGCGAGCTCTCGCGCCGGGCACAGCCAGTACAGGCCGGTACAGGCCATGGTCCGGAGCGAGGAGTGGCAGGCGGTCGCCTTCTGCGAAGCAGTAATGCTAGCAAAGGAGGCGGCCGATCGCGTGAGGCAACGGTCCTCCCGCCCCAACCGCCGCGCCGCCGGGATTCCGATCCCGATTTCCGGCCACCGTAGGCGCGGGCTTGCGGAGCAATGGGTGGCTGACCGTCCAGTAACCGTCCGGACCGAGCCCAAGTCGTCGACGGCGCGTATTGTTCCACGCGCGCCTCAGGGAGATGTCTGTCAGCAAATCGTAGGGGCCCAGCAGGGTCGAAGCCTGCTGGGGCCATGGGTAGTGTGAAAACGAAACCCGGGGCCCTGGGACTAAGGCAACGAAGGAACAGGAGTGGGTTTTTAGTCAGTAAAAGTCTGTCACTATCTCGCGCTCCGCCCAAGCGCGTTGTTTTGTCATTAGATGATTTTCCCACCTAAAAAAAAAACCCCAAGGGGGTAAAACGGGGGTTGGAAGTTTGTATTGAGAAACCTACTTTCACGCGGGCCAAGCCGCTGGCAGAAGCTAGTAGGTAATAAACCTATATGTTTTATGTAAGAAAATACATGACAGAATTGATTGAAAGTTTAGAAAATCTTGTCAGTTAATGATACATAATTACCTACAATGCGTTCCAAATAAGAATAGGATCGATGCCATGTTGTGACGTCACGTTATACTGTCAAATCGCAAGAAATTGGGCAAAATTGAAGAACTCGGAGATGAGCAAAATTGAAGAACTGGATTCTGATTAAACTATTTTCGTTCACAGTTCGTAAATAAATTAAATTTTAAAAATTTCTTGTTTTTCTCACCATAATAATTCTTCGATTTGACAGTATGACGTGACGTCACTACCTGGCAATCGATCCTATTCTTATTTGGAACGCATTGTATGGTTAGGTACGGCGATACGCCACCGGTACATGGTGGACATCTCACCCATACCACCCATAGTTTCTGCCTACCCTCATGGGAAAAAAGAATTTATATACCTATTTATATAATACCCATGATGATCTGGGCTCAAGTGGCTGCTATTTATTCAAGTAATTTTTATAAAATTAAATGTCTAAACAAAATAACTATCAATAATTCACATTCCTTATTGATTTAAATAACCTATATTTGAGCTGTAACTGTGGAAGGTATTTAATCGAATAAAAAAAGTTATGAGAACAATCAAAACAAAATACAAACTTTTTCTTATTACTTTTTCAATAGCATAGCATATTCAGCCTTTTAATGTTCCCACTGCTGGGACTCAGGCCTCCTCTCTCTAGGAGAGGGAATGGGCCGTAATCCACCACGCGGGCCCAGTGCGGGTTGGTGGATGTCACATGTCTTCGAATTTTTGGTTCTAGGACATGCCGGTTTCCTCACGATGTTTTCCTTCACCGTTTTGAGAGCAGTGGTGATGAAATAAATTACACAAAGTAAATTTCTACCAAATTCTTTGAAATTCGACGTAGGTAATCCATGACTACAATAACAACAATATTCTATCTAAGGATCCTTGAAATACAATGGGTAAGTATTTACCAACATCATACAAAATAACAAAATATTTTCCGGTATTATAACCAACAAAAACAAATGCCTAAAAATATGATGAAACCTCCTTTCTCGTGTACAGTACAATATTATACGTACATCAACATTCCTATTCATAGTCAGCGCCACCCTGGCGCCTCGTGGCGCCGACGTCTGCCGGCCTATAGTTAATGTCGCCAGGAACTGAAGGGACCCCTTCAAAAATATCATTCTGGTAATTAGGTCAAGTATCTTATACCTAGCTATGATTGGTAAACATCGGTAAACCTCACCTTTGCGGGCACGTGGCCCATATGAAAGGGACAGAATATACAAAGATCAATACTAAAAGGGATAAAAAAGGATGTATCCCATGGAACTTTGTCCTATTACGCAACCTATTTGAATAACATGCAAAAAATCTAAACACCTCACAACGCGAAATAACCTTGACAAAGTTGAAACAGCATCGCCTATTCGTTCCAATGTATAATATTCGCGTAACTAATTATTTATCAGATAACATTCCAGGCATAATGCAAGTTTTACTAGCGTTAGTGTTCTTTGCTAAATGAATTTAAAACATTGGCAATATTACATAAAAAACAACTAAATCAAATGTTCAAGTTTTCATACTGCTTCGCTTTTGGCGGCCATATTTTTTGTATAAATATGCAAAATTCAGAGACCTATAATTTACTTTGAAACTGGGAGCTTTTTTGCCAGTCACTTGCGTTGCGATTGTAGCCTCTTTGAACCCCTTAATTCGTAGTTCACAGCTCACTTATGTATTGGATAAATTAAGTACTAAAAATAAAAATAATTGTCGTAGCTGTCTTAAAAAAATTTGATGCTTCTCATGCCTTAGACCAAACTAATTTGGAATTTCATTCGTTCAATGGGACTGAGTTTTGGTAATTGTGGCGGAGGTTTAGTAACAAGGACTACACTTTGTATTGACAGATCTACCTATCAAGTTCGTCGCTGGAAAGCCCTATTCAAGCGCCCAAAGGGATGAACACAACCGCTATACAAAAGCCAAGAGCTCATGTGAAAAGAGAATGCGGTAGACGAAATCTGAAAATCTGCAGATGCTACAAACCTTTGAAGTCTTCCAAAGATAAAATAATCAAGTTTTGTAAACTAAGTCAACGACATCGGAATCGGATTGATGTCCACTAAGCAATCGTGTTTACTGTGCCATAAAACAATTTTCTAACGATATTCGACGGCACACCGCTTGTTGCAGAAATAGAATTTAAGTTTCTCTAAAAATACATATATCCATTCCCGCATCGGAAACGCCGGCTTAAGGCGGGCATCACCTGGTGATATGCAAGCCGCGCGTTTCCAACACGAAATCGGTCGGCGAACCGGCAAATCTGGGCCAAGAAAGCATATTGCCTGAACATTTTCGCCTAGAATATTTTCCACTGCATTTGCAATTTTCTTTGGATCCTTCTTGGGATCCATCTTGGGATTATAATCCAATTGTATCACTACATTCAAATGGACGCAATACTTGACTAACATAAACTACTAATCTTACGGAATAAAAGAAATGCAAGTCTATTAGGGAATCGCTTAATTAATTTTCCAAAGATATTAAAATGTGACTTGTAAGGATAAAGAAAAATCTTTCAAATAATGGATGTGTAAAAGTTGAGCTATTGAACAAGATGCACTAGTCAGTACATACCACTTTCATTGAAGTGGATCTAAGAATGTGACAAATTTGCAACGTAACTAGAGATCAACGATAGGCGTGACGATGTCCAATAAAATTTTCATCGATTACGGAAGGTGTTAATGATTAAGCGTCCGATGGACCGAGAACCACTGAGTTTTGATTGACTGGAACTAATCTCCACGAGCGCTAGCTCTCGCAACAATGGATTCGGATTGGTCATTGATTCACGCGTCACGTTTAAATGTTGCATTCGCGGAACGCATACTGTTACATCTACATGAGTTCACCAGAAGTGTCCGAACGGTATCAAGATTCCGGTTCTAATTAAAGCGAAGTGATTCAGCGCCCCACGCCATGTTAATTTGCCTAAAATTCGCATTATATCTAACGGGTCGTGTTGTGGAAAACTGTCAGAAATTCTTAATTACAGAGTTTGGGCTTTGCTCATTATTTGCTCTGAAATTAAACCCAGTTTACTAATTGCCGTACATATTTCTGTTGAACAATAGGCCTGACACCACGAAGTAAAGTGTGTTACAGAATTATGAATTACCAATAAAATAATACCCGGTATTATGGTAAACCAATCTTGGTTACAGCACAGTGTTTTTAAAGTCAAATTTATGTCGTGGCTAAGGGGGTTATCTTGCTCAACCCCGCGTTATGGTGACCTATTTACTTCGGCGCAGTGTGTAATCTGTACATTAATATCTGAAAATAAATGACGGTGAACGCACGAAAGCTTCCCATAGCGCAATGTTTGTTCGATACTGTCGGAGTCGAACTTCATCAGCTGCATGCAACGCACTTTGTAAATCGCTCCAAGCTCCATTTGTCTACGGGCTACTTAAGCTTAAACAACCGTTCGTGTCTAAAACGACAAACGAGTGAAATCCATTGTATGTTTCAGCTAATAGCTCCAGAATTAGCCTCCATGTTTACGTGTATGTTACTACGTAGACGAGGATTTGTAAGAAAACAATTATTTGAGCGTTGGTACCTCCACTTTTCATTATCTAAATAAGACAGTCTTGACTTTCTAAATACATTAAACATGGTTTGATTCCGCAACCGTTCTCCGAAGACCGTTTCGTCATTGGACTGTTCGTCGACAGGACGATTCATTTATTTCCGTTTCCCCAGCAGAATCTTTCACCTATGGACGTTTCGCCGACAGGAACTTTCATCTTCGACACTTTCGCCGATAGGCCTTTTCAGCTACCGAATGTTTGACCGACACGACAATAAGCCCCTAACTTACTCTTTTAACTACAGACCTTTTCATCTACGGAGAATTCGCCGTCAATCTTAAGACAAGCGATATTACAAAAAATACACATTTCTACAGATTACTGAATATGCGTTTTATTTTTGGGGTTCAATCTTCTAACGACTTTTCTCGCACTAGGGCGGAGCGAGAGGGCGTGTTCTTTTACTGACTAAAACACACCTATGTCCCTTCAATTGCCCTTTGAGTTTTAGGACCATGGGTTTACCTTTCAGAAGTCGACCCATGGCCCCAGTAGGTTTCGGCCCTGCTGACCGCCCGGAGAACACGGTAGAGCATACAGTGGACGTGTATCCCGCTTGGGCAGAGCACTGCCGTCTCCTCGTAGGGCCGATCAGAGGCAGCGGCCTACTACGCCGAGCCCCGGGAACAGGCCATGGTCCTCCGTTCAATCCGAGGGAGATTAGACAGTGGACGCCTCCTTCTGTGAACTAGTAATCTAGCAAAGGAGACATCCGCACGCTTGAAGGAACGGACATCCTCACGCCCCCGCCGCAGAGACCCCGACTACCAGCCACCGTAGGCACGGTCTTCCGGACGATGACCAATGTTTAGCCCGACGTCCAACCGTCTTGTTACCGTCTGGATTGAGCGCGATTGCACGCACGCCCCAAAGAGATGTCAGCAAAACCGCATGGGCCCAACAGGGCCAAAACCTACTGGGGCCATGGGTCGACCTCTGAAAAGGAAACCCGTGGTCCTAGAACGCATAGGGTAACTGAATGGACATAGGTGTGGTGATTTTAGCCAGTAAAAGTCTGACACGCCTTCGCGCTTCGCCCTAGAGCAGGAAAAGTCGTTAGAAGGTTGAACCTTAAAAATGAAACGCATATTATGTTTTAAGACACTAGTAATCTGTAGAAATGTGTATTTTTTGTAATATCGTTTGTCTTAAGAATGACGGCGAATTCTCCGTAAATGAAAAGGTCTGTAGTTAAAAGAGTAAGTTAGCCCGGGGCTTATCGTCGTGTCGGTCAAACATTCGGTAGCTGAAAAGGCCTGTCGGCGAAAGTGTCGAAGATGAAAGTTCCTGTCGGCGAAACGTCCATAGGTGAAAGATTCTGCTGGGGAAACGGAAATAAATGAATCGTCCTGTCGACGAACAGTCCAATGACGAATTGGTCTTCGGAGAACGGTTGCGGAATCACATGGTTTATTGTTTAAGTAAAATCGTTAAGAGTATTTACGTCATAGCTTAACGTAAATGTTGTAACAGTAACCACTAATTACTGAGAGTTATAGCTTCAAAATATAGTTTCTCGTTTTAACTCCTTGAGTAGCGTAATTAGAGACACAATAGTAAGACAATAGCGCACGACCGCCGGCGCTCGTGCGGGGATCAACAGCTTAAACTGCCTTCGAACCTTAAATAGGATTGTGATAAATATTGCACTGAATCGAAGCACCGCGCTTCGAACGGTTCATTCAGTTACCAACTGTAAAGCTCCGAAAATATCATTATGGAGCAACGGCCGGGAAACTCAATGGTTTTATTATAGACCTCATCTATTATGCATTTAGTGGAGTCCAATCACGGGTCGAGGCAGTAAGCGAAAATCGTTACCGATTGCCAAATATGGATGAGAGTGTGAAGATGTGGGACATGGATAAAATTATATCTCGAATTCTCGAGTCATAAGAGATTGTTAGTGAACGATGCAAGTCGTTCGCATTCACTGAACAAGGGTTCCCCTATTCACAATCCGTAACATCATGTTTTATACTTCGCCCTTAATACCGAACGATGAAAGCTGCCGTGTTCATTACGAATGACGTCATGGGTTTATGCGCCATCGTGAAGGATACGCTTTCCAATTACCATTAAAGCTGGTTAAAAAGAAAAGTAAGAGATAGGCTCAACTGGAGTCTACAGCAGTGTGAGATGGCGTGGGCGCATTAAGACCGGAATTTTATCAAGTTACCATCTAATTTAAGCCGATATTTTGTTTCGTAATGTCTCGCAAACAATGGAGTATGTGTTGCCGTGTTCCCTTATTATTTATAATTTATTCTAAAGCTTTCGAAGGGCAAAAGGATGTTACTGTGAGTGTGAATTTCGAAAGAAGCGAAGCTTGTCATTATACATTATAATGGGAAGCCTTCCTACGCGTGGAAGGTGTCTGCTCCATGAATTAACATCGGACGTGGATTGTTTGTTCTGATTGAATGTTTTGGACGTATTCATTACGAGAGAACGTGTATGAAAGGATTACATTTTCAAGACTCCACTCCAAAAGCGTGAATTACAGCAGGAAACTAAAACTTTTACGTGTGAAAGCTTATTTAATTGGACTGGAGAAGAGCGCAAATGTACGGAATGTGGCAACAAATGCACATTTAGGCACTTCCACGAAGGAAATCTTTTGCAAAACTCTCCTGGCATCTGCACATCTGCGGAGCACACCGTTTAACATTTAGCTTAGCAATTATTCAACGAGTTAAACTTTGCCCACAAAGTTACTGTTCGCGCCTGGCTTAATTCTAGCCTACCTCCCTCGTGTTGATAAAACTATGTAAACTACCTTTTATAAAACAATCGGTATTCTATAAAAACCTGACTAATGCCCATTTTGTAAAACGTCGAAAACAACGGCGTGTCAATTGAAGGATGACTAAAGGACCCAAAAAAATAACTGTATATAGCCGTAAATAATTGATGTCCAGAATGGAACTGCTGTTTTTGTTTATTTTGCTAAAAGAAGAAAAACATGGCGATCGAGTTCAACTCATTTTAGAACCGCTACTTTTATTCATATTTGGAAAACGCCTAAAGAACTTGCCAAGTATTTATGGATAAAAAATATTCCATGACAACAACAGATTAAAGATTATAGGGCAATGTTCTGCGTAATCCAAATATGGGCGAACGAATGTCGCCGCTCCACCATTTTGGGTTTAATGAATTCAAAGCCGTTGACTCGATGAAGTAAGATGCAAATATGTACTTGGTTGCCTTATTAAACACGCAATAACACTTACGTAAATTGAATCTAGTTCAGTAGTTACTATGTTAACACGACTAAACTAGATAATTCTAATGAATTCACGACGATAGACTACATAACTACGACTATACTAAAATCGTGTGTTAAATGTGCATTTTCAGTCACAGTTTGTGGCGAATACTAAAAAGCTTTGTGAAACATACGAAATCTTATAAAAACAGTGAAGTGCTATTTACCGAGCATCGGAACGACATCAGGGAAACCGGAACATATCTGAACAACAAACGGTGAAGTTAAGGCAGAGTCAATGCTATTGAGCGTATAGCGTAGAGAAATGGACTCTTTGGGGGTGACCGACTCCGAATGTGAACAATCATTGTTCACGTTAACTGTAGCCAAACGGAACTAACAGATAGTCAATAAACTGTTGTAATACACAACGCAGACGGCATCACGACTGTAACGGGAGGCTTTTAGTCAGAAATTGTGTGTTCACGTAGCTTTGATTTCCTATGTGATCAATCGTCGGTGTATTTTCGACCGTTCGCCGAAAATATCGTCTTGACTGGAAGAGAAGATGTTTGAAGTAATCACAACTCTGAGTCTCGTTTATATAAGCTTCATTTCTTGATATAGTTGGTTCGAGGCGCGCTCTACTTCATTTCCTCAAATGCAAGTATCTGGGAGCGTTCTAAATTTTACAGCATATTAAAAACGTTGCAGCCGGAGTGCAATACGGCGCCCTACGTTCATAGGACGCGATTGCGACTGTAGATAGCGTAATCCATTAACCGACGTTCCAGTAACATCGTTACGTTTCGGTGCTGCATTTACATAGAGACGAGCGATGGAAATGTATTTCCATTCACGCCCAAATTCTATGCTGATTTTGTTCAGCGCATCAATTTTCGCAATAATTAATGTAGATCATAGATTTTCACGTTTAATACGTTACAATTGTGCCAATTATCTCGTTTTTTCTATTTACACGTTTTAGTTCGATTTCCGTTTAGCTCTTAAAATAATGATGCTGAATTAACATGCCTGTAATTATTGGTTCAAAACTTCAAATTTGATGTTATAACACGGAGTTGTTAACTGTAAGCTAATGAAGACCATTCTGGTCAAACGTGTAACTTGGAACAGTACATGTCAGGAAGTATTTTATTCTAGAAAAATTAAAGCTTTGTTAATAATAAGTTTGCCCTAGGCAGTAAAACAGAAGATTGAAGGATATCCACTGAAGAACTGTAGAAAGTTTACCGTGTCTTTCAACAGTTTCAACAAGCTTATAACTTCGAAAAGAGGTGGGCCGTACAAAGGCAAGTTTTGTAAACTATTCCATCATTCTTGCAGAACTTAGAAGCAATTTTCGGAAACAAATGTGCCGAAGGAACTACCTATGTACCATGTACCACATTGTATCAATCCGTAAGAATGCAATTGTGGAGCGTGAAATTAAAGATACTGTTGTGCAGTACATTTTCCGGTTCTGTTTCTCTTTTGTGCATCATTGGGTATGTGTGCCGCTTTACCATTCTATTTTTCTAACGTGACATTTTTTTTCATCGTTTTAAAATTGGAATCAAAACGTTTTATTAGGGTTCCGTATCCAAAGGGTAAAACGAGACCGTATTACTGAGACTCCGCTGTCCGACCGCCCGTCTGTCTGTCCGTCTGTCACCAGGCTGTATTATAAGCCGTGATAACCAGACAGTTTTGTCATGCTCACTCAAATGTCTCACTGATGGTGGCGCGTGTGTTGGATCATTCGGTTCCCTTCAAAATGGTTGAGCTGAGTGGTGCTAATATTCGCGTCAGGTCCGTGAACGGGCGCCGTCAGTTGAGACTGGTCATCTCTTAGCTGCCAGTTGCTATTTTAATATCTGTATTTAGTTTGTATTTTTACTTTATTTACATTGTTCTCACATGATAGCGACAAGAAACATGTAACAGAGATATTTGTAATTGCAAAACATGATTGAAAAGAGTGTCCATGGAGTTTCTTGCACATTCTTCTCCATAGAGATCTACGCTTTGGAATGTGCAATTAGCATCATTTTTTCTGACTGACTGACTTCTTGACATTTCAAAAGTGCCTGTAAATGGTTTATTTGAAATAAATGCTTTTGAATCTTTGTTCAAATTTTCACAGATGATGTATTTCTGTTGCCGCTATAACATCAAATATTAAAAACAGAATAAAATAAATATTTAAATGGGGCTCCCATACAACAAAACTATTTTTTTTTTTTGCCGTTTTTGCTACGGACAGTACGGAACCCTTCGTACGCGAGTCCGACTCACACTTGGCCGGTTTTTCTTTCATTAAAGTGGTCCTCGTAGTTTGTTCAGCCTGTTCGCTATTAGCACAGCGTGTGATAGATCACGCTGTAGGTCACATCAGTCCCTTGCTTTAAAACAATTGTGTGTGCTGCCAAAACAAATCATCTCTTTTTCGCATTGAAGACTCATATTTGTTTTTTAAGAAACGGATCTCCGTTTTAAAATCGTAGTGTCTTCTTAGTCCAAACTTCCGAACCACGGTTTGTAAGCTCAATAGCTTATGCTTCAGCATGTAGAGACATTGCACTTTTGTTTTTACCGTCATCCTTCGAAATAAGCGAATACCAAATAACAACAGCAAAACAAATAACACACCAGCTCCAGTTACAAAAAACCTTATGAAATGGATGCACTCAAATGTATCCTGAAAGAGGTGTCTAGCTTACAATGGTTTTCAAACAGTCTGCACCCTTGAAAAGTATATAGTTTGCTATGGAAACGCCTGTTTTGACGAGGGTTTAACCCGTGTAGTTACTTATACTGAAACATATCAAACTTTGTTTTATGTATTCTCTAACAACAGTGCTGTCTTGTTTTGCAAAGGTTTTAGATAAACGTGAAAACTGCCCAAATGTTATATGTCTTTTGTTGTTTAGAGTTTTATTATACGGTCAGTTATTTTTCTAAAATAATTTATGAGATATGTTCCTCTGATTGATGTTTGTATCCTGAATAAGCAAAACTTTTATAAAACAAAACTAGTACAATTGAGTTATGTATTTGATCGAAAATTTGGTCACAATATCAAACTCCAAAAAATGGCTGCCCTTTGATAAATAAAGAAAGCTTCATAAGTGGTTCCTTATTCCTGTTATCATTACCTCAATACGTATTTCAACCATCGACTTAAATGAGAAAGTACTTGGTCATCATATTTCTAAGTATAGAGTTCTTATACCTGCCCCACCTTCGTCAGCGTATTGGAGGCTCAAGAGGTTCGTAATCGGCGCCGAGGTGATCCCGCAGTAGGTCAACGAGTTTGACACAGGTCGAGGAGTGGAGATAAGGTACATCATTCATGTACTTGTCAATGACCCGATGACGGACCCTTTTAAGAGTATTTCGGGTGCCTAAATTCGTGAGATCCGTTGGCGTGGGAACGGAAGGATGAAAATTGGGTTATAGTAACGTATTTGCTCACTTATTTGATTTTTCCGCCGCTATTGGCTGTTTTTATTCGAGATTATGTTATGTTGATTGTTTTTGGATTTTGTGATTTGTTTTCAAAACATTTCGTTATTTCATGATCTTGTTAATGATTTAAATCTTGAGAATGCAAATAATATTGTTATGCGAATCCTAAGATTGAAATTATTTTCTTTTATCCTGAATATTTGTTATGGATTCGGTCCGGAGCCTTCAAATGACAGAATTGAAATTACATTTTGGGCACAGTCAAATTTCCTGGCGGCTCTTTGTCCCCGAAATGAAACGCCAACGGCAAGCCTGAGTTGGCATATTTTCCAATCATCGCTATTTGTTTCAATAGTTATTCATAAATGGAGCTAGACGTAAGGTATGGAGTGAAGCGGACTTTGAGTTTTTATTTTATAATTTTTAATCATGACTAATGAAATTTGCAATAATGATGTGTGGCTTTGCTTTGACGTCACATTTAGTTCTAGATAGAATTCATACACTTGAATAATGCGATGCTAGACAGTTCTAACTGTTCACTCGTAAAGTCGTAAGTAATTGTACTATGGAAAACGATTAAAACGTAACGATGTTCAAAAGATTACTCAACGGCACGTTCTTAACTTAGTGACTTGTTCTTGCTTAAATAGAAAACACTTGAGAAGTCTCTAATATGTAAAATAGTAAAGATTAAAATGAGTTTTAGATATGGGTGACAATGTCTTAATATTTGGTAAACTAAAGTAAATACTTCGCCTACCATAACTTTCTAGTTCCGACTAGAAGCTTCTGTGACGACTATGCACTACTTACTAATCCTCCCACGCAGACCTGTATTAGAAAGGAGCTAATGATTGAATGTAGGGTATTGATTACAATCGAAACGCCTTTGGTTCTATTGTGCCTCTCTTTGAAGCCATTTTCATCTAAAAATTATGTTCTTAGTACTCGCTTATCGTTCCTATTGTTTATTGTATGAATGAATATCAATTCTGATTCTAACTCAAATGTAATTCATAAACGCTATTAAAACGTCACTGGTGACCTTAATTGGACTGAAAATCACATATGGTCCGAAAGACAATGATATTCCCAACCTTTTTTTTTCTTTTTCTTACATGCGAGTGCTCCCACCATGGTTTTAGGTCGCAAACAATGGTTTTCATCTGAATAGCCACAGCTATGATGTACTAGGCGCCTAGAACACCAAAGCAGGTGCAGGCGAAGTTTTTGCCGCGAGCGTTGCGCACTGGGTCAACAGGTTCGCTCGAGTACCAGCTCAGAGACGCGAAGTCTCTCAGCCACTTACTTAGAGGTTTCATGTGTGCTATACACATAACAAAGTCACGTTGAATTCAGCTTTGCGAGACCATTATACGAATGCTCCCAACAGCATGAATTTATGATGCAGTTTTGATTTCTAGGTACTGCACTCTACTTCTTAGGCAGTCGACGTCCCCAAACGGAAGTTCTATTGTTTGTTTAGTTATGTTTGTGACACTGTCTGAGAATTCTGTCTGGACCTCGTTGCTCGTGCCTACTTTGTATGTATTCTATCATCATTTTCATGATTGTTGATGGTTTTGCACTTTGTAAATATTCTGTAGTTTACATTTTTAAATTCGTCGATTCAGAAGTGTGTTAAAATTGTGAGGATAATTTTATGCAAGTTGGGAATGCTGCGTTCGCCGCTCGGCGTATTGATTTTTGTTATTTGCATCCCGTCTGCTCTCTTGTACATCTGCGGCTATTGTTGGATGAATAGTCATTTATACGAGTATGACTCCTTTAAACATACAGTTCAATTTTTGACAATGTTGAAACTATTATAGGATCTATATTTGCCAATACGTTACCGTTTGTTACACATGTGTTTATTGTTCCGTGGTGTAGAGAATAGATAGAGTTAGTTTAAATTGAAGTCTGTTTCACGTCGATTGTATCCATTTAGGCAACTGGACTTCCATTGTTTGTGTGTTGCATTGTGTTTATACTGTGTTGAATTTATAGAAACCCCATTATATTATACTAGGCTGACGTAATGCTCTTAAAAATTATCTCATAAGCTTGAGTGAAGTCAACATAATTATCTTTGACAATAATCATTGATAGTTCTGTTAGTTGCCAGTTGGTTCTTAAAACTTGTTCGGCAAAACACACATTCAATAAACTTCAAATCTCCATTTCAAATCAAAACTGATACAAGATATGTTCGTCGAGTAAATGTTGTAAAGTAACTGAATATCATCCTTCTTGTTTGACGTTATCACGTCGAAAAGTAATTAGTGTAATCACCACACCCTTCTAAATACGTAATGATTTAACGTAGTCTTCCATTAATAATAGCTTTGTTACCTTCGAATCAAATATAAACTGGAGCTTTGTTTATACCTGTTGTGAAGGCGCTATTTCGAAATCTACCTGTTTTACTTTTCCGTTGTCTGGAAATAGTCGTCGTTCTCGTGTGCATGTATTTAGGTCGCGTCCGCTCCAGTTATAATTATCTTTGCTGATGCGTCGCTTCATCACCCACAAAGTGCCATTTCACGATTAGGCGTGGCATTGCTATGGTGTTTGAATACCATGCTTTTAATTTTCTATTTGTGCTTCGTACTATCGCCTTTATGTGTCTGAATATAATATGTACTCCAATACGAATAGTATACTTTCTTATCCCATCTAGGGTTGGTATAAGATTACCTACATTATTATACTGAACAACATTTCTGGTACAATCACTTAATCTTGCACAATTTAGAATAATGACTCGTGCTCCAGTAACGTTTAATGATAATTAATACTCTGTTTGGCTTGTTATTAAAAATATTACAGCTTTCATCAATTCTTACCTCTCAGGAGGCGAGTCATAGTCGAGTTAATCTCCGCCGCGGCACTTTGATGGTATCGCCTCCTGTCTTGAGTAAATTGAGTAATTACCGAGTGAGATTACTTGGTAATTTAAGGGGCGGAAGGTATCGATCACCCTGTTAAAGTGACAGACTTACTCTCTGTGTGGCGTATCATAATTTCTCAGCTACTTGTTCACTGTTAAAGACGGCGCTTATATTAAATCCAGATAATGATTGTATACGTATTAAAGCAATTGTGACGATTCGACAAATTCTGATGTCATCAATAGCAAAGAGTTCATTCACTTTGATATTTTCTATAGCTTTTCGATTTATTTTTTATACTCCTTAATTTCTTTGAAATCGGAATGATATTAGCCCTGTATAAGCTTGTATTGACTGACACTTATTGTAAGTTCACTAGCCTTCGACCCTTTTACATAGAATCAAATTCAATAGATTTGATACTCTATTGTGAACGTTTTCGGCAAGTTCAGTAACCTAACTATCTTTGGATAAGGCAATTATTGGAATGACACCAATCAACAGGTTCGTCAAGGTCTGCCGCAAAGTTTTTTCTTTTGTTTTGATACCCGAATGGCTGCGGGCTAGAGCTAACCCGTTTGGAAATCACCATCTTGAGTTTGTACATACGTTGGTTTGTATCAACATCAATTCATGAATACTTATCGATTACATTATCAGAGATATCACAATTGTTAAGATGTTTGAAAACACTTGTTGAAACTGCGTTTAGTACTATAAATGTCAGTGTTGGAAATTTCGCATGTTTTAACGACTTAGTCCTTGAAAGTATGATTCACAGTTTTCACTTTCGTGGTTCCGTGTCAGTATTGAATAAACAAGAGATTGCTATCAATATTTCTGTCGTAGACCTCATACGTAACGAACATTCACAAGTTCCATGTATGCGCAAGTGTCTCATGAATCATGACCTAGTTCATTCAACCTTTGCATTTTATGCAAAAACTAAACACTTGTATTAATTTAGTTACGAGTTGTATTTTCCTTATAAGGTCAACTATATACTAGAAGTCCATTGCAACTAGGCAACTAGGATTTTTCCATGTTTTAAGAGACTCATCACCACTTTAGTTCTGAAAACATAGTTTGATGTAACCTCAATTTGATCACGTTAAACGACAAAAGTTATTCTAGTTACACCTCAATTTAAAATTATAGTAAATCGTCTAGACTAGTAATAATAATGTTTGCCCTTACTAAGATTCGGTAGTTCAGTGCACCGTCTGCCCTTTGCGTTGCCTCAGCGAATACGTCTCACTGAACCGTCAGTCTAGTCTAGAAATTCAGTTATTGGTGTTTACTCTTAAGTGAGCATCAAGTAATAATATTCGTTTTCTAATAAATATTTTTATTTTCTATGAATTTTTCATGTCAATCAATCCTGCGGCTTTGAGTTCATCGTCTGATAAAAAAAATCGGTTTGCTTTTTTTTGTAGGTGGGAAAATCATCCAATGACATCCTTCGCCTTGGGCGGAGCGAGAAGGTGTGTCAGACCCTTGGCCCTAGTAGGCTTCGACCCTGCTGGGCCCCTCTAGAATAGAAATAACCTTACCATCTTTCTGTGACTGTTCGAGGTCAAGTTTGCTTAAAGGCTGAACTAGTCGTGCGCTCATTCATGCGCAAGAGCACGATCACATTTCATTCATCTTCAATAATTGTGATCTGGTTTACATGGAGTTGTGGTCTGAATTTTTCGCAATCCTAACTAAAGAGTTTCATTTCATCACAAGCATGAAAAAATTAGTTCTCCTAAAATAAATGTAAAACTGGTTTCAAGTAAAAAAACTTTCACTGAACAATAGGTAATAGATCTAAAGAAAATCAATGCCATTCAACTCACACGAGCGGAGGAGAGCTAGTGACCGAATAAACTTATTGATATTCAAAATAATTATTATTATTCTGAAAGCTATTCGCTCATCTCTAGGTACTTCAATATTAACGTGGGCGCTGTTCACTAACTACTTAATAAGTTAGTATCTACATATAAACGCTTCGAATTTGGCATTTCATCAGTTCAACATTTTGTAAGTCTATAATTACAACCAATTAAATTTCCCCGATATGGAACGCAGACGAAGACATCTGGCACTTAAGAAGATCATTAGAATGATTGGATTATCAGCGGCTAAAGTCTAAATGCGATTATTAATTGACAATGAAATAAAGATTATACCGATAGGTACCTATTCATTTTGACTTGCCGTGGAATCGATAATAATGGCAACGCCTTAACAAAACCGTCACGGACTATTATCGCATTGAATTCTTCGTTTTGTTACTTTTGAACAGCACCGTGAATGAAACATGATGTCATTTCGGCAAAAAGTCGGCTTCGGTTTGAAGCTGACGCTACTAATAGTTCTTTTAAGGATAACCCTTTATTTTTAATAATGCATTGAGTTGCTTATTAATTAATTACATAGTACACATTCACCTTGTGAATGAAAATGACGCAAAAGAAGCATGTAAGGATCGTAGCTGCCTTATATTATGAGAAAAAGACGAAACATTTTATGACGTAAGTAAGCTAAATCTAAAAAAAAATCTTAAATAAAATAAAGGAATAAGCGATATTAATGTCAGAAGGACATAATTCATTAAATAATTTTGCGTTAGTAGGTATAATGACGGGGGTTAAAAGCGATTCCTCACCCCTCGGTCCCGGAATGCCAGAACCGTTACACAAATGCCGTGCCCCACCCACATCTGCTGTTCCATAGAATGCAGCACTGCATACACTTTGAGGGGCCATCTCCCTGAGCACAAGCCAAAACGATCTAAACTCTTGTCTGCCGTAAAGCCAAAGTTTTCACATTTGAACAGCCAAATGTTTCTAATGCATAAAGAGAAGTAGACAAAAATGGGAAATAAAAAAGTAGTTAGGCCAACGCTGACTGAGATGTATTAAACAGAACTATATTCGTCTAAAAAGGCATGGGTCTGCAAAAACATTAAAGGTGGGTTAGCTAATGAAAATATTTTCGAGTAAGACTTCGTTGTACGAAGGGCAGGTGACGTCTCATTTGATAAAATAGCTTTTCACATATCAGAAACACCACTTTCTTTTGATTACGTCGTTGCGGTGTCGAAAAACCTTTCCCGTTACAAACGTCAAATATGAAAATGTTAAGGTTAAGAAACTTATTACAATTTTGCCCAAAGTGACACAGTTGCTCGTAAAATTAAACGACAAACGACGGCTCATTTTGAGTGAAAGATTTTTATGCTTCCATCCATTGGATGTGAGAACTCTCGTGTCAAAGAAATAACTGAAATAAGGTCTCTGTTTGATCCTTCTATGATTACAAAATACTTTTCTTTGAGGCCAGTTTATTAGCTTTCAATTGTTTTTATATCCTTCGACGTCTTCTGTTTTTCCACTTTTACTAATTTAAATAGTTTTATTAGTATGCAATTGACCGTATTACCTACTAACACTATCAGTGACTGGTTTGTAATACTTTGGTGTATCTACGATTTTAATTGCATTAATATTACATCATAATTGCAAATACATGATTTAGAGCCTGTAGACCCCTTCGTAAATACTATTTATATTCTGTTTCGAAACGTACATTCTGTTTTTTATGTTATTTCACTATTATCTTTATTACTGTATTACTGTATTATGATATCTACTCCAATTACATATATCATGCAACGAACAAGTGTTATGTTGCAAATTAATTATTGCATTTTTACAATCACTACATAATCTGTATATCGTAAGATCTTTACAACAATTTCAGTTATTAATCCCATGATAAGATGTAAACAAAACCGAATTAATGTGATGCAAAGCTAATAGTAATCTTGATTAATTGACAAGATCCATCTTCGAAGTCCAAGCTTACCAGTAATTTGATGACTAAAGCAAATAAATAGAACAATAAATGTGAAATAGGATCTATTATTTGTGCAAATAGAATCAAATATTATGAGAAACTTGACGTAAAAATTTTGAAGTTAAAATTATGAAGGATTAAAAGCTGCAGAAGCTACAAAAGAAATCAATACACATGATGGAGCGGGTGAAGTTTAAGAGACCTGCCACACACGCCGTAAGCAATAAATCTTCTTTATGTTTGCTTACCAAATGTCGCCTGAAAATACAAAGTACAACAAGCGAATTCGGACGGTGCCGATCGACACGCTTCCAGCGTTCGGGCGTGGTCCTCGTATATTTTTATTGCCTCACTTTGTCGGTGTAAGGGACTCTTAACTTTCGCACAGCATGGCGTGCCATTTGTTCTCGTTACATCTTATCAAATTCTCAAGGATCATGTTTATTTATTTTTTTCAACTATTAGGTTAGAAAACTAAACGATTTGGATTTATAAGTAAGCGTCGTACCCCCGGAAGCCTTCCGGTACTATATTTTAATCAAGTTAAAATTATATAAATGATCATGAGGAATAACCAAACGTTCGCCGCGTGCGAGATTCCGTGACATAAGTAATTACCGTTTAAAATTATTACCGTTTTCGTAGCATCTGCACCAGAATTTCTACTCACCAATGTATGGATGAGTCAATATCGTTGAATGATTTGTATTGTTTGACTTTTCTTAATTGTCTATTTAATAAAATGGTCATCCTTTGTTTAGCAAACTACTTCTACCTTCTCTAAATAGATTCTTTAACACTAGAAAGACGGAAGCAGTCATTTGACTGCAATTTGAATTTAAATTTGGAATAACTCAAAATCTATTTGACTTAATGTACTGAGACTTTGTGACTTTTATTAATATTACTAGTTAAATGAAAATAGGTATGAAAATAACTCTCGTCTCTTTTGTTTATTGTTTAAAATCTTGATATACCGACAAAGACGGCGGCAGTCATTTGACGGTTGATATCGGATAAGTATTTATTTGTAATATGAGAAGGTAGAATACGAAATAATGTGCGCTTTGTCCATTGTTTGGAGTATGCAAGTCAAATGAGTCAGTATAGTTACGACTGCCTATCAATTTTGTCAGAATTATTGTAAGTGATTCGTGAAAAATGTCTCGAAGCCTTCAAAATGAAGAAATACTTTCAATGTTGCAAAATATTTGTGAAGATGAATCGGATTGTGGCTCTGAAAGTGAAGAGCACGGTAGTGAGGATGAAAATGTACCATTTATCAGTTCGAGTTCCTCTACGGATGAAAGTGACCTGGAAGATCAGATACCTCTAGCAACTTTACGAACCGTTGACAGCTTGAGTTCTCGTGGCCGCGGTCGTAGCCGTGCTCGTGGTCGAGGCCGTGGTAGGAGTCATTGTTTGGAAGATTCTGAGCTTCAAGGTCTTATCACTTCTATCGACGGTACCTCATGGACACCTCAAATGGAATCTACTCAAAGTGGTCGCCGGGCACGACACAATATAAAAAATATAGTGTCAAAGCGGCATCTCGAAGGTGGCCTGTACAGGTATTTTTCAATATTTTGGACCTAGCAGGGATAAATTCCTTCATTTTGTATAAGAAAATGTCAGGCACCAACATAAAACGAAGGAATTTCATACTAAGTTTAGCAAGTGAACTTAGCGGCAAAGTAGAAATTGAACCGAGACCCTCTGAAACCGAACTGTCGCCCGAAGAACCCACGCCTTCTACTTCTCGATCTTCTCTTCAAAATCCGGAAATTCGGAAAAGGCGAGAATGCTATATACAGAAGTGCAAAAATAAAACTAATAAAGTATGCGACTCTTGCAAAAAGCCACTTTGCGGCTCTTGTAACGTAAATAAAATGTTAAAATGTAAAAATTGTATGTAAATTAAATAAATAATTATATATTATACCCTGTTTTATTACTATAGTTACCAATTTTAGCACATAAATAAAAAAATATATTAAATAAATTGGGGCAGTCATTTGACCGGTCGCCGTCTTTGTAGGTAGATAGATTTTCCCGTCTTTCTAGTGATAATGTATTCCATGAATCTTTAGAAGGGTTCTACTTAATAGCCCTTTATTGGCTGTGAACTTAGTGGCCGGTTGACTGCACTCTGATTTTACGATGCTTATGAATCAGCGACAGTGCATTCATTACAACGGGATGTGGATGTGTGTAACAGGATTTTTCGTTTATTTCTCATGACTAAGGTATTGTATATCCCAGTTGCAGTTAACGATGGTATTTTTACGCCCCAAAATTAACGACATACACTTCTTACTTTCACTGGAAACTGAAACAGAAACTTATGGTAAGATAAACTTGCAATGTTCGTATTTATGAAGCTACTAACGAGGATCGAAGTGTTAGTCCAAAATCCCAGAGCGATCTGAAATAACTTATTTTCACATGGATGACCCTTAGGTTTTCAGTAGCGTCTCATGTGCTTTGAATATCTGTGTGCTTGTAGAGCTCCCCCTTGGGGCCCCTGGGCTGGTACCAGGTGAGAAAGGGAACTAAAAATAAGAGTTACTTAACTTAAATTTTTATGGCTAATTTTTATATATGTTTTGTAGAATATTATTCTAAAGTATTAGTAGGTGTCAAACACTTTCCATGAATTAAAACAAAATGTATGACCACATCATAGCTTACCATCGGGCCATGCGTGAGCCTATGTTATGTTATGTCTGAGTATGGTTTCCGCACTTAGTCCTATGCGGACCATTGTACGTGGGCCATGGCGGCCATAACCTTAGGTGGGCTTATTCCAACCAGCCCACCTCTCTCAAAAAACAGATTATGATTTTCAGGTTTTTCAGGGCATCACTAAGTGAATTCGGGGATCCTAAGGTTCGTGTGCGTATTTCAGTGACACCTGTGCAGTGTAGGAGCACATGTACAATTGTCTCCTCCCCTCCTCCAAGCATGCTCTGCACAGGGGACTGTCTGTGATGCCTATTGTGTGGAGGTGCTTATTCAGTGTGCAGTGTCCGGTGATGGCCCACGCCACCAGGCGCAGGCTGCCTCTGTCCAGTCTCATGAGTTTTTGGTTAGGGCTTTATTGGCGTGTAGCATGGCGCCTTGGCCTGCCTGCATCCCGGTATCGAAGACCGCCATCGTTCTGCTTGTATCTGTGTGTGTTATCGTAGCCAACTACGCAGCTGACCAAAGGGGACCGGCACAATGGGTTCGGACCCGAAGACCACCGCTCCAGATCCTCTCCTGGCCAGTTCGTTCGCCGCGTCGTTGCGCAGTGAGCCGCTATGACCTTTAATCCACTGTATTGTCACAGTGTTTCGTTTCGGCACTGTGACTTTTTCCAGTGCAGAGTGGCATTCTTGTATAATTCTCGAGGTGGTAGAGTTTTTGCCTAGGGATTGTAGGACTGAGGCACTATCGGAGAGTATCCGAATGTGTCCGTTACATTCCTAGTTTCTATGGCGTGGGCCGCTAGGATTATACCAACACATTCCGCCTGATAGACGGTGTTGAATTTTCCTAGCGTTCTGGATATTCTGATATTGAGGTCATTGGAGAAGACTCCAACTCGTGTGCGTAAGCCTATGAATTATAATTTAAAAAAAACTGGGCAAGTGGGAGTCGGACTCGCGCCCTGAGGGTACCGTACAAACTTACCTATTATGTAAATAGTTCAATTCCCGAATGGACTTTCGAAGATTTTTTCAAAATTGCAAAATGTTTTTTTTTTGTGACGTAGCAACAAATTTACTGTTTTCAGATTTATTCCTATACCTGTACTATAAAAACTGGTTATATGCCAAATTTCAGGATTTTGGGTCAACGGGAAGTACCTACCCTATGAATTTTGATTCCCTTGAGAGTGTCGAAAATACGTTTTTTACGATACAAATGGCCGTATCTTTTTTTTTTTCAATAATAAACTAAACTTCTAAAGTTTGGTTTCTTCACAGCTTCAAGGGACCGCAGACCTGAGTATATGGTTTTATTTTCAACTTGATACCTCCACGCGTTCCCAAGATAAAGGGTCTTGATAGACAGACTGACGGGAGAACAACAAAGTAATCCTATAAGGGTTCCGTATTTTCCTTTTGAGGTACGGAACCCTAAAAAATAGAAATAAAACAGTTAACTCGAATAGTCAGCATCAATTAACACTGTTTTTTTCTAGAGATAAAATAGTTCTAGTTAGGAATGCATGAAGGCTTAGCGTGACAATACCAAATTGAAAAAAGAAAATGTATGATCACATTCGACACACATTGAATGTGCATGTGAAGTTATATTTAGAAACGAGTTTCTAAAAATATAATATACTGGTTTCTTCAAGCGGGTTCGCCCGCGTGAAAACAGACAATTATCTCAAGAGAACATAATACCAGCCCCCCTAGCCAAGTTGCAAACGATAAACGTGAACGCTTAGTAATCTCCAATAGATTTTCAACTTTATACCTAAGAGCATAAAGTTGAAAATCTATTAAAGACTACTGAGCGTTAGCGACCGGAACGAACGAAAACACTATGTAATCTTCAATAGATTTTCAACTTTATATCCAAAAACATAAAGTTGAAAATCTATTAAAGACTACTGAGAGTTTACGTTTATCATTTGTGACTTGGCTAGCGGGGCAGGAAAAACGTGTGCCAATTTTTTATCCAAAGCCTTTAAACGTATGAGAGCAGTGGTGGCCGAGTGGTAACGGCCCCGACTTACGAGTTGTAGGTCACGGGTTCAAACCCAGTCAGGCGCATTACTTTCTGTAATTTATTTCATCACCACTGCTCTCAAAACGGTGAAGGAAAACATCGTGAGGAAACCGGCATGTCCTAGAACGAAAAATTCGAAGACATGTGACATTCACCAATCCGCACTGGGCCCGCGTGGTGGATTATGGCCCATTCCCTCTCCCAGAGAGAGGAGGCCTGAGTCCCAGCAGTGGGAACATTAAAAGGCTGCATAAGCTATAATAAGCCTCTAAACGTAAAGGAGTTACAAACATAAACACATACATACACACAAACTTCACCTTTACAAATATTAGTGTGAGGGCAGTTTCCCAACTAATCGTAAAAGCGTTAAGGCAAGCAAAAAGATATGCCTAGTTTTTCAACTTACTCGGGAACCAGCGCACTCGAAATGCAAACATAATTTTTAACAGCATACGAGAGAATTTATCAAAAAAGTGGTGTTCGTAAGAGTCCTCTTTTTCCGGCACTTTATGCAATCGGTTTTAAAGTGTCATCGGGGAAATTCATCAAACTTTTTGAGTCCATGTTTCCACTACTTTGCTCTGTATAAAGAATTTTAACTCTGAATTATTGAAACTAAATTCTGCTTTTTTGCGAATCGTAAAAGATTTTGCATGTTTACGACTGCTTTATTCAGCTTTATGACTCTGATGTGTTGCCATTCCCATTCATTTCTAAATAAGAAACAACGTAAAATCTTCATGTTGTTTTTGTTAAAGTAATTTTGCCAGATTCAATCCCATCTAAATTAGCTATCCGTTCAACAGAACACTTCTATTAGTGTTAAAGGTTTACCAAACGTGACTAAAATTACGCAAGACGAGACACGTTCTTGACAATGTTTATTTTGGAGTTAGATGCATCACGACGTGAAAAGGGCAGAGGAGATAATTTTTTAACTCGCTACAAAAACGAGAAGTTTATTTTAATCTATTTCAGTTTGAAAGCTCCCAGACTTGAGGACTGAGATACTCCCAAAGTTTTACAGCTTCGTTAACTGAAATCTTTTCTTTTTGAAATAAATTAGATTTTATCTCTACTAAAGACATATTTTGTTTATTGATGTTTACATGTTTGACATTTTTAACTTAAACTTTTATTGGAGCTCAGGACTGTTTCAATCCATAGACACCATTACTGTAAGTCAACCCTCTGTTAGAAGAGATTTATTGTTCTCCGCGTGTTCTCCATTTATTATTTGTTTTTGTTACCCGCTTTGTCAATAGACATCTGTTTTGGTTGCTCCTTATCGTCAGACGGTTTGAGTTTTAAAGACGTCTCGGTCGGCCTTTGATACTTACCGCCTTCAAGTCCAGTTGTCATCTCTTTCGTTCACAAGCCCGTAAATTGTGATATTTCGTTAGCTTTGTGTACATTCGTTATCATATCAGCGACAGTGACATAGGCTAGTTCGACGGCTCTACTAGGTAGCGTTCGACGCGCGCGCCCCCTACTGCGTTCTCCCCCGTCCTCCACCGCAGCCGTCTCCCTCCGTTCTGAGTGATGCAGTCTGTATCGAACGTTCGTAGGAACCTCACGTCGTTTCGTTAAAAAAAGCTTCACGAGTTCGAGCTTTGTAGAAATTTATTATTATGTGTCTTCTGTTTTGTCATATGATTTCATTCTCGGGCATCTGTTAATCTGATATTGGTGGATTGGTGTTCATAGATTACTAAGTTTAGTTTTAAGCCGAATAGTGTTTGTAAACGTATACCGTAGTGTCAGCATAGTTTATTTTAACTAAGTTCGTGACAGTGCTTTCTTTTCATCTACGGGATGTATCTGGTGAATTAAGATCTTGATAAATATAAAGGTATGTATTAAAATATTAGAGATACTGAGAAAATGCTTTGTTAACTAGAATTAATTCACTGAAATCTTTTAAGTGAGTTTCTGTAACTTTTCCTAGCTGTCATTTTTTTATGATTGATTAGCTGCAGTTCTTAGCAGAAACGTAAGTTCATCATGCCGTTTGTGATGACATAAATATTTAATTATCCCACGATCCTATGACGGAGGGTGAATTCGTCGTGCGCGAGTGAGACAGTGGTATCTCTCCTTTAGAGAGGGGTTGCCAAGTCCATACAGTTACACGATAGGGATTTCCGTGTGAATACTGGCAGGCAGTCAGTTTATGGAATTCGTTTTCTATAAGGAATTAAAATTATTAGCAGCTTTTGAGTTTCTTTCCTATACTTTGCCTTAAAGTTTCTTTCAGCATTGTTTATTTTGAGATACAAATCTTTTGAAAATTACCCAGTTTCACATAATCGAACGTTCGTGTTTGCTTCCTGTTGATGATAACAAAGAGTGTAGAACCCATAATGCGGACAAGTTTTAACATGTCTGCATTTGTTAAAGCTTGTTTATTTTTGCCTATTTCATCTTTAAAAACCCTTGTTCATCATGTTAATTTACATTTGTTATCTTATGTAACCGAAACACAATTATATTTCATAACTAGATTACTTTCACACGAGACAATACTTTCTTTTACACATTAGCTTTAACTTAAAAAGAGAACTCATTGTGCTAGTGTACAATTTCGACGATTTGCTTCGCAAAAAGTGGGTGCGATCACGCTTTCTACTTTAACAAGTAGTAGATTGTGTTTTTTCTAATGTAATTAATGCATGGTGACTGGGATTAACACATTGGTCATAAACATCTGCATGAGACTTGAGTCAATATCAAATATAACCACATATTTCGATATAGCCACTGATAAAATAAAACTGTATCTGTACAACGTTCCTGTACAAGTATTTTTAGTGGATCATTCCGTAATCGAAAGATATTCATCGCGATCCTTCCGAGAATATTTACATTGATTGTATGAAAATAATGCTCATGTTTCCGAAATACCAATATGGCCACTGAGCCATGTAAGTAGTGTTTATTGCGACATGGCTGTCCATGATGTTCACAGTACACATTTATTTAACGAGACGTAAACGTCCGGCAACCTAACAAGGGTCACTAGCTGTCAATGTAACAACCAAGCCTTTGTGCACTGTTCGTAATTTTGTATCACTTAATTCATTCATTCACATATACCACAGTGACATTTGTGTTTGCAACGCACGACTTTTTAAAGTAATCTCGTGTTGATAATCTTTCTGATTTACAATTACATATTCAATTGACTGACGCTTATTATTAAACGTCTTATTGATGTGTTGAAATCGGTTAGTCGTATCTACGAGAGTATAATTTGCTTTATTGTCTGCAACGTTCGCTCACAATCAATGTAGAGGACACTGACCCATTCGATCACTTAGTAGTCGATTTATAGTCTTGCTGACATCACTTATCTACGAGTATGTAATGTATCTCACTATTCTTGTATGTCTTATTTATATATTCTTCTTTTTCATAACAGATCTTGGTATTTGTTGGTTACAAGGCCGACTTATTAAACTTTTCTGTTAGATGGTCCACATAAACCTGACTCGAATTTAAAATTTAAATTATCTTTGAATGTTTGAGTGGTGATTCATGCTCTTATTGGGATGTAACCGTCACTTGTGACTTCCGACGAAGACAATCGTTCACCACATTAGTAGCTCACAAATTTTGTTTAAATATCTACTTGGTAAGTGCTTCTTTCTTTTGACAAATCTTACTGTTTAAGTAAATCACAACCGAAATAAATCAAGTTAACAGTAAGGGCCTCATTTTATACCATTTAAATATTTTCTACTTTGAATTGCTCTTTTACTGGCCCGATATTCTCGATTTTATTTTTATTGCCATACTTTATTTCATTAATTTAGTTGGTATATCGCTTGCAATGCTAGCTGTCTGACTTGTTGAAGGCTTACCCAACGAGTTGGAGAATTTAAGCTACGCACTGAAATGTACGAATGTATTCGGGTTAACAATGTTTATTGTAAATATGAAATCATGTCATGATGTAGCTGATTAATCACATTATTTAGTGTGTCTTACTTATTATTTCATTTAATTCCTTCAATATTATCTCTTCTTTACCATTGCAAAACTTCAGTGGGTCATGTTTTATTAATTTCACCCGTTTCATCTCTGGAGCATATTAGCTCTGCAAGGCATTTCTAATTACATCTAAGAATG
The DNA here is from genome assembly GCA_905147345.3 of Mythimna impura. Taxonomy (NCBI): domain Eukaryota; kingdom Metazoa; phylum Arthropoda; class Insecta; order Lepidoptera; family Noctuidae; genus Mythimna; species Mythimna impura. Next base: position 9,216,969 of record LR990357.1, on the reverse strand, counting down.
AGCATCTAACAATCTGATCAAAGGCCGCTGACCTGTCTGCCGCCTGGCTATTGAATCGGTGTTTGTCATTAATATTTATGGCCTGCGCACTCTTCCACCCAGCGCTTCGGGGAAGTAGACACCTGAGTGTGTTTGTCCATTACACCATCCGCCTACTTGCTTGTATACGTGTAAATTACAAGTCTTAGATCACTTCTTTCACATCTGCCTATGTCTTCGTGTATAGTATGATCATTCCAAGCTGAGCAAACAAGTTAACGTAGAATTGTTTGCTTGCATTTGGCTGTGAGCTCTTTATTGTTCTGTCTAGCCAGTACGTATAACAATGTCGTACCGCGTGATATAATGCGACCGAAGTCTGACGAATGCACCTCACGACGAGATAGTGTCTGGTATCGCAGTCACCATTTCCTGCCGGTGGCTTGCATCAATTTTGTATGGAAATGGATGGCGCTGCACCATGCAACTGAAGTGAACAATCGAGTTCTAGTTTGGTCCTTTTTAAGACTGGTGAATTTGGCTTTTGTATGTCTATGTATGTCCAGTGGATTAAAACGGCAGGGCTTAAATAAGAAACCATATATAACAGAGCTTAAATAGGTTGTACGTTCACGAGCAAACAGATCATTATCATAAAACCAAGAAAACATTGACGAACGGACGTGGGCCGACGTGTCGGTTGTTGCGAAACTTGAGAGCTTCCACGAATACTCATGACCCTCGAACGCTACCAGCATCGCTAATCTTGACACTAATACATCCAAAGAATTACACGAATAGTCCCACAAGGTAATTACAGACTTATATCCCCAAGTGATGGTAGATTCTTGAAGAGAGTGAAATTATTCTTGGGTTCGACAGTTCGACTCGAGTTAAACGATAACTTTTGCAAGAAAGTTTGTAAATACTGCTGATATATTAACTTTGCGGTTTCGGGAAGAGATTTGGTTTTACAAATCAAGTCAAGGCTCCGAGATAACTTATCTGCTGTCGTTCTACTGCGTGCAAACTATTAATAATATTGCAATCTAATAGAGCCGGTCACAATAGTTCTGGCAATCAGTTGATGAAGACGTCAAGATAAAACTTGACAACATTGTTTGAAGGTAGTACCCATTTGATGAGAATATTCTGATATAATTCATAATGGTAATGTCTTTGAAAGATAAGAATCACGCTTTTTTGCTTATGTCATAAAGCAATCAACAAGCATGTCGAATAAAATATGTCCGTAGAAAATGCTTGAGGCCTTGAGAAATTCTACGCATTGTGAAATTAAAACAAAGTTTGATATCGGTGAAGTTGAGAAAATTTTCCGGTGTTATTTTTTTCACCACTATATTTATTTAATAATTGCTACATACCATTTACATGCTTATAAAATAACTGTATTATTGATCTATGTACTGATCTAACTATAATTATATCTATACTTGTCAACAAATTATCTGGTTAAACAAGAAACTGTTGATGATTTTAAACAAAACAGGATAATAATTAACGAAACGTTAATAACATTCAATAACATTACGTTTGTAAAGTTATATATTTATTGTTTTTTTAGGGTTCCGTACCTCAAAAGGGAAAAACGAAACCCTTATAGGATCACTTTGTTGTCCGTCCGTCTGTCTGTCTGTCAAGACCATGGTCAAGACCCTTTATCTCAGGAACGCGTGAAAGTATCGAGTTGAAATTAAAACTATATACTCAGGTCTGTGGTCCCATGAAACTGGGAAAAAATCAAACTTCTGAGTTAACGAAAAAAAAAAGATACAACCGTTTATGTCGCAAAAAACGTATATTTCGACACTCTCAAGGAAATCAAAATTCATAGGGTACTTCTCCCGTTGACCTAGAATCCTGAAATTTGGCACGAAGCAAGGTCTCATAGCACAAGTATAGGAAAAAATCTGAAAACTATAAATTTGTAGTTACGTCACAAAAAAAAACTTTGCGATTCGGAAAAATCTTCGTAACTCAATTCGGGAATTGAACTGTTTTCATAGGTAAGTTTGTACGGAACCCTCAGGTACCTACATAATTTTATAAATCTGTTTGCCAGTCACCCTATATACGACTCATATACACAAAACACATTATAATGTGTTGTAGCGCCACGTACAAGAGTTACGACACCCGAACTGGCCACCTGCTGGACGCTTGTCGGCGCAATTTCGTGGACCTTATCCGTTAGTTCCAGCATTCTGTCCATTGAAAAATCCGTCTGCGCAAACCACAATCCCGGTTCTTCGGGCCAAAAAGGGGGTCAGGGGACTCCGACACGCAGGGTCTCAGGGCCACACCCATCGGCTTTGGTGACGTGAATTATTTTTTTGACGTTTTTGTTGAAGTTGTATTAAGTCAAGATTTTTATGACAGCAGAAAAACTAGAGACTTTGAATAGCAAAAACACTAGGTATAGTTATCCAGCCAGTTAGGGAGTCGTAACTCGTACGGGGTCTTACAGTGTCTTCTGTATATGATATTACAATATGTTTCCAAACACCCATAACATAGGAGTAATTGCTAGTGTGGGGCAAAGATATAAAAATAATATTTATTTAATTTGTTATTTAAGTTTTTCCTATCCTCTATTTAAGTTTCCCCTTTTTTAAGTTTTTACTATCCAAAGGTTGTCCGGTAGATATCGCTGTCAGCGATACGGCCACCATTGTACGCATAAAGTGATTACTATATTAGCGTTCAATAAATAAAGTTTATTCTATTCGAGAGCAGTGGTGGCCAAGTGGTAACGGTCCCGACTTACGAGTTGTAGGTCGCGGGTTCAAACCCAGCCAGGCGCATTACTTTGTGTAATTTATTTCATCACCACTGCTCTCAAAACGGTGAAGGAAAACATCGCGAGGAAACCGGCATGTCCTAGAACCAAAAATTCGAAGACATGTGACATTCACCAATCCGCACTGGGCCTGCGTGTTGGATTACGGTCCATTCCCTCTCCTAGAGAGAGGAGGAGGTCTGAGTCCCGGCTGTGGGAACTTAAAAGGTTGATTATGCTTATTCTAGTCTAAAACGGGTTTATGAAAATACTCAACTTTATACATAAATAAATTTAGGCCGTATTATTGATATTCTGGGAACAGCGTTAAACATTACGTGTTGATCGAAAACTACGATAAAGATGATACAAACACAAACAAACAAAACGAAAACATAAGATTCTCTACAGTTAATCTTTAGGTACAATATTGTATTACCAAACAAATATGTATACCTAATTACAGTAATTCAAGTCGTGACCACGTTGCCGTTGTACAGGAAAAGTTTTTTCGTTATGTTTATATGAACGGAAGCGTTATCTGTTGATAGACTGCACACGAGAGTGGCTCAGGAGATTACCGACATTAAAACACTTGTTGATGGTAGCTTAGTGATGACTTTCGGAACTCGATGTGATTATTGCACGTAATCTTCGTGCCTAAGTATGGTGTTACGGAGGTCGGGCCCATCAGCAATACTTACTGCCTCTCATTATGCGATTGCTTCAAGGATAAATTCATTCTATGTTTGTTCACTAAATATAAGTTTGGCATGCATATATTCTCTATTGCTTTGAAAAGTTCCCCATTACCTTCGACTGAGGGTAATGTTGGATTTCTACCGGTTAAAACCACAAGGATCTCTCTTGAGACACACACAGACGGGACACAGATCTGGGGGTTTGTCCGTTAGAAAGCAATGATACCTCCACATCTTTACCTTCTCAGTACAGTCCCCTCTCTCAGAACCTATTGGGTTAGCAAGGGTTATTGATTCATATCAGAGCCATGTTTTGCAACACCAACATGTAAATATATTTCATTAACATTTTTGCATAAACCTTTACAAGATAATATCTGTAGTGCTTACCGAATATGTATCAGAAACATTATCTGTGACATGTTGAATTCTCGTGGCATTTAAAAGGGATACTTAAGTATTTAAAGGTTAATCGCTTATATCATTAAAAACTTTGCTAAGTGTCACGAATTCACGATTGGACTGGTAATAAACCTGATTTCATTTCAATTACTGGTCATCTTTAAATACTTACAGGGCTGCTCATTGATATTATTAATGGCAAAAGTACCACTTGAATTCGGGATCATTAGTTGGATCTATAGCAGTTCATTCAATAACGCTTCACCAAAGCCGATAGATATTACAACCTTAATGTTGAAGAGATTGGACTAACTTTCTCAATTAATATCTCAGCTTTTATTGACCTAGTAGTAGGTAACTATCACTGCATCGAAACACTTTCGCTTTAAGGGTCATGGGTTCTTTCTCCAGGTCGAGAGGACCATTTGGTGTCTGTTTCTCTTGTAGGAAAAGCGCTATGTTTGTTATAAATAAGCGCAATTTTTTACTGGATAAGGCTCGACGTCTAAACTTTTGGCTTCCCAAGATGGCATTTTGCTCTGTGGTATTGTTTGAAAGAGTTACCGTGGTCTTGGGATGCAAAGATCAACAGAAAGAACACAGGTGGATTTCAGTCAGTACTAGTCTGACACCCTCTCACTCCACGCAGAGTGGAAGAAGTTATTTGTTGATTTCCCAGCTCTAAAAAAAATTGCGGTTGCTCTGAAATCTACATATAAAATAAGCCAGAAGTTTCAACTAGTGTCAGGAAAGAAATTAAATTCTCACATTCCATTTCCCCCATAACCAAATTAGCATAGAAATTCACGTTTTCGCCATCAATAATATGATATTCAACTTTCAAGACATCAATCGTCATAAAAGTATCGACGTTCATGGTGAGATTAGATGCTGTAGCCGAGATTTCTCAATGGGCGTGTAAGCAGTATCTACTAAATTAAATCCAATTAACGCAGCAGACTTCCATTAGTTAATCTGCTCTATCATCACTGGGTAATAAAATTGTAGCTTATATGGGATTACCAAGTTATGGGTGAACGTATGCGGGTCGAGATATTATAGCACATAAAACATTTATTTATAGAATCGTATTGTTCGGGTGATTAAGTTTAAGCGGGTCTGTTTATGCTCTGCTAAGCTTGCTGTTGGAAATCCTATCAGTATATGATTTTTTATTTATATTTGGATGAAGGTATAGTATTAATATGTACATAGATATAATTTATCACCCTCTTGAACCATGCTATTAATTGAGGAGTATATCGCAATAAGTCACAGTTTAAACGAAGTTGCTAAGAATTTTGAAATAGAATGTGAAGTTCTAATGTCACTGGGCAATTGCATATTTACTTTTTTTTTTTTTTCATTTATTTGTTTCAAAATTTATACAAGTAATAGGTACAATACAGATGATGCAAATCATAAACTCATTAGAGTTTTACCGTGCATCATAATCATCGACACAAGATTTTGCCTAACTACTCGTAAAGCACAAAATAGAGGGTATAAGTAGATAAGACGCAAAAATGACCGTACGTAACATCGCACCAGAGACCGAGCTAACCGCTTATCTATTTACAAAATATTTAAGGAATGTATTGAGACTGATACAGGTTGCTCTTTTATTTTAAGACGCCTATCTGTGAGCATCCCTCATCGCATAATTGATTTACGGGCACAGATGCATATTTTTTTTTTATTGTTATTATTTAGTTAGGTATTCAACTTATACCGTTAGTTTAAAATAAATTTCGCAAAATTTAAAAACTCTTTTTTTTTCGTAATACACTGATAGTTTATAAAGTATCTGTTGGGTTATTCACAAAATATTGAGTTACAGTAGAGAGTACACATTGTAAGTTTTATAATCTTACGAAGCTTAAAATTATTTTGGGACATGCATAAAATATCTTAAGAAGCACGATGCAGAAGGGATTCCATGTTTGGGTTGTTTGCTTTTTCAAATTAGCTATGACCCATAAAGCATCGTCCCCGAGGAGTAATATAATTAGCGGTGCGTGACCCAAGTGTCTAGGGATAAAAGCATTAACCTGGCTATGCCTACCCTATTTGTGCACATCTATAGCTTAATATCCAATTATAATGTCAATTCTGTTATTACGATCACTGCCGTCGGCATTAATTTGCCAAGTAACTCGTAATAAATCATCTCTTCAATATATCAAAGCACCTAGGTAATTAGGAAGCTAATCAATATTTAACATGTATGAAAAATCATAAACCGATAATCCCTTTTCAGGTTATTCAGATTTCTTGGAAATGTCGTATTGGAATATCGTGTTCAAAGTGATAATATGAATAGGATAGGCAACTGATGCGAGCGACGTCGAAGAAGACTTGTCTTGCCATATATCATATTCTTGAGCAGAACATCAAAGGGCTCAGTTACAACCATTTGAAGAAGAGACTGGTTCAAAACTAGTTATTAATTGACGTTCACTGCTACGATGATTGAAATGTGAACACTCCTTTTGAAAACACAAAAATAGTGAAGATAAATATAGAATTTTAGGGGAACACTGAACTTGGTAGTATTCCAAGTGAACCTGACGTTATTGTTTTAACAAAATGTTTGTTTGGGAGATATTCTGTAGCAAGTTAAGTTGTCGAGTAGTAAAACTGAAGTTGCCTCAACGGTACCTTGATAAAACACCATAAAACTCGGAATGGCAGTGCGTCTCCGATGTTTGTGGTGCGCTGACCTCGCTTGAGTGGCCGTTAACCGAAATCGACATCATGCTCCGATCAATTCGTTACTTTTAGCTTCACTCGACTAGATTTAAAACACCTCTGGTTTAGAAGTTTTGCAGTAGTACGCGTTGGTCACACAAAGGGACATATTATCGGAAGCAGAACTTGAGCAGCTCGAAGCCCAAACAATAGGCCGGTGTCTGTCAAAGTGATAAATAAATATATTTACTAGTATGTCTAATGTCTATATACCCATAAACTGGAACTGCATTTAAACATGATTTATTGTAGAGTTTTCAATACTAGAAAGCGATAAACAAGTTTTCTATCAGTAATTTCATTATTCAACGAATAAACTCATATGCTATTTCTATAGATTGCTTCAGCAAACCTCATTACGATACTGCAGGTAATTTGTTTACTCATTACAGTGGGAAGTGGGAGCTAATTATGATGCTAAATCAATTAAATAAATTGGGTCATTATTAAGCCAACTACATAGACCTAATTAGTGCTTGCAAGAATATTTTTGCAAGCACCATGCAAATTTATAAACAGTTGAGTAAATTGCTTCTTAGGAAACTACGTTTACGATTGGTGAAATCGTTAAAAGCATTTTGATGAATAATTGTAATTTACGATAAATTTCAACGTATCGCAGCACTATCACGAATCATATGATTATTCAGCCATGTCTTCTCAGTAGCGAAGATTGAGGATGGAAGCGAATATATTAGAAAGCGATCGTTCTATTAAACTCTGATTGTTGTGTGATTGTTAGCCTACTTCGGAAGGCAGAGAACATTCACGATTTGACAGCTGTTAAGTTAATACATACACAGAGAATTTTATTCTCTCTTACAAGTACTTAAGACTCATTTTAGCAAATAAAGTCTATGTCTACATATCACACATCCTCTAAAAACTGTTGTAATATAATAAAACAAGGATTAAGATAAAAATGCAGCTAAATTCGAATTTGAATTCTCAAGTCAAATCTGTACAAATGTCAAGCGTGCGAGCGAGAAAGAAAGATGGAGTTATACACCCTATATAGCTCCATCCCTTTAACAGTTCAGTTTAGGTCGTAAAATGGATCGCGATAAGTACTCGTGATAGGGCCTCAGATTCATAAAAACACCTAACATAACATTATTAAGTTAATAGGAACGTAAACTAAAACAAAACCATTAATTAAAAGGTGTTTTTTTTTCAAAACCCGTTTTTGGCGTGATATGACAGTTTTTACAGGATGTAGGGTTCATGCAATGGAGTGCCTAATTTAAGACCGCATAATAAATACATTTTAAATGACTGAAAATGAGAATTTAACGTTTTCATAATGTACCTACGTTCGACGAATTACATACAGCCGAACACAGCAATGTTGAATGTCTAGACAGAACTTAATGGCTAGCTTTTAAATTTATTTAAATCCCAAAATCCACATAGACGTGTTAGCTGGATAAAGAGTACCATATATAAAATTAAAATATTGTATTATTCTCTACCTAATTGCGGCCATTTTATGAGTCACATTTGGCTTTGAAATAGTTGACCACGTTAATCATTTACATTGAATTAATGCCTGTATAATATTTTTCTTTTCAGGTACGAGACATGTAGTGAAAGCCGGTTAAACGTGGTGAGTTTATTCACCGTGTTTGAGTGTTTCATATTTTTCCAAGAAAAAAATGTATCTGGCAACAAATCTAACAAGGCTACAATATTTATAGTTTAAATATCGTAGCAATATGCCTTTTTTGGCCTCACAGACTTTTGATTAAGTAATTGTTTTTAATTTTGTTTTTTAAATTATCACTTTTTTATTTGATTTTAATAAGTTATGTGTGTGATCCAAATATTTTTTCTTTCTTTTTGCTAAAAAACCATGCAATTTTCCACGGCTGTCAGTTTACCCCCGAACTTCTACCGAACCATGTAACAGATTTTGATGCGATTTTCACCAATAGAAAGAGCGATAAGCGAGGAAAGTTTGTTCAAACAATTTGAACCAGCTAGTATTTCTATAAACACTTACTTCACTGGAGTAACATTCACAAATGGATCAAAAGCAGCCATCTTATTCCGCCATTTTGAATTCGTTACGTAATCGATTTCAAACAAAAGTTTTCTTTATACCGTCATCGCGTTATTCTTTGTCCGTATTGTTCTTTATTTCCTATTGTCATTATATAAAGACGTGAAATCTGTAATTAAACGTACTTAGAATGGGCCATTACAGTAGCATTATACATGCTATATGATGCATACTTAGATAATCTTAAACATTATAACAAAAGTAATTTTGTCGTTATGGTTTCCATTAGCTACTTGTGTAATCTGCTGGTAAGTAATTTGGTAATTTTGCACTCTCTAGTGTTTTTTTATCTGAACTAATGCAGAATCAGCGAATGTTTGTAGACTTGTTCGTCAAAGTTCTAGTTATAAGATAAAATAAAAGGGCCTTATCATAAGATACGTAGCTACTAATATTATGAATGTGAAAGTTAGTGAGGATGGATGTATGGATGTTTATTACTTTTTCATACAAACTATAAATAAAAAGCTACTGTAGCTGAATGGATTTTGATGAAACTTAGAAGTAGTTTATGTGTACATCAGAATAACACATATATATAGGGCTATAACTTATAAAGGGGGACAGTACTTACTAATTAATTAAGTATTATTATTATTTGGTATACCTAACAGAAGCTCCCCCTAAGCAAACTGTAATTCAGATTACCTATTGTAATCGGGAAAGCAAAGATTATTTTTTAAAGAAAACTCCTTGAGCCTAACCCCCTAATACCGTATTATTTTACCGCACAGTTATGTATTTTCGCAGTCATTTTTATGGTCTCCATGTTGAAGTTATAGAATTTCATTTACATTGTTACCCTGCGTGTATCGGATCGTTGAACCGTGGAAGTATAGGTTTAAGTGGGTTTTACAACCCTGTTGAGGTTTGTTGACCGCTACTGAATAGGAAAATCCGACAAATATTGATACCCATCGTACTTATCAACCCTATTACGATTGATTGACCTCCAATAAGTTCATGATTTATCGTATTTATAGTCAAGAAATAATTCACCCTTTTCAATTGCCAAAAGTGAGCATTATTATTGGAATTTAATTAAAATAACATTTTCCTTTCAGTATAGTGGCATATTTAATTTTAAAACTATTACAGGAATGTTCGATGAAGATGCATGAATCGGTGAATCCATTTCTGAATTCAATAAGAGCAAAAAACTGCCGATCTAAAAAGACATGATCTATATTATTGAGTAGATTCGCCTGAATTGTAATCAATTCTCGTTATAGTCCTCAACAAATATTTGAAGTACTTACTTATATTTTTCATTGTCCGTCATCCTCGATTAATCAGTTTTCTCGCTTTTATTCAACGTTGGTTTTATCCAAACAAACGCTCCTGTGAATATTCAATGGATTTAAAAAACTAATTGTTTCTATTTTTCTGCCCGTAGGCTGTAACTTAATTAACGAATCGCATGCTGTAATTTCAATAAAAACCTATGAAATACCCCCGGAATTTCTTAATAGAGAACTTTATTTTGCTCTAATGACGCGTTTCTATGTATGGGAACTGAGTAACAAGAATTTGTTAAGTAGGGCGAGTAATAATAGTAACAACACAACTAAGCCGGTCCTTGCTTGTAATGAAACGTTGTCAAGATTGACAATGGTTCACCCCGGGGGATCAGTTGCGATTTAATTGCAGTTATTATGCAACCGGCCGCTCATTAGGTCGTCAGACCAATGAGCGGGTGGCCGCGAAACACGCCGCAGAAAGATTCTCACGTCTGCTACACTTCGCCTAGCTGTCTAACAACAGTAACGACATGATTGAAGTAAACACGGGAATATACAGCATTACAACAATTTACGTATTTTCTGGCCATGGATGACGGGACGATGATTAAGTTAAAAGACATCATTATAAACAGGAACTGCTTTCTTTGCAAAACAATGACCTATTAGGAAATAACCTGGGTTAACATGCAATGTTGTTTTAAAATTACTATCGATCATATATTGAAGCTTCTAAATATCATAATTTCATTATCTTTATAGTCCATTTATCTGCTTTTATGGTCAATTTATTTACTACTCTTATTGCTTCTAAAATTCCAAGTATTAATGTTGAAAATTTCGCAAGTAAATAGTCCTCATTCCTCGCACCGAGGCTAGCACGAGTGCCTTGTTGAAAATACAAAAACTGTCCACAGAATACTTAACTACTTTAAAACTTCAAGTTGCATAATTCTGGGAAATTCCGTCATATTTCATACTTTTACCACTGACAGAAAAATATCGTAACTTGTTTTTTTAACGTTGGTCCACACTAAGAGTTAGGTAGGTATTCCTGTATCGTGGGTGCGTTATGTATGTGAGTTAACATGTTAGTTAAATCACATACACAAGACACCCAAACCCGGAACATCTATAAATAGACCATACAAATACTTGTTCCGTGTGGGAATCGAACCGGCGGCAGCCTATCGTTCTACAACTGCGAGAACTTCAGGCGTCTTTAAAGTCTGAAAACTAAAATTTAATAAAAATGTACATATATATCAAAAGAGTAAAAGTTCATAACGTTCTCAAAGTGCAATTGCAATTACGTGGAAGTTCGTACCCAAGTTAGTAACTCTTTGTTTCAAGTATGCTTTCAATTTATATAGAAACGATCGGTTCGGGTCGAGTACCGACCACCATTAGGGTTTCTGAAAGCCCGATGGGGCTCGTTTGGCGAAAACCGAGGCGCGGAGGGCACATCGACTGCCTTATTACTCGGTTTGGGATGAAATTTTCAGGACGGCAACACATGCGTCGGACGACGGAGTAAGTTCGTGCAATCAAATAAATACTATGGAAATTGTAGTCCCGAATTTATATGAATTGGTTGAAGTCAAACCAGAAGCCATACTTGATGAAGGTATTCAAACCGTTCCATGGTTGTAGAACTGTTCGTTCATAAGGCTTTGTTTGCATACCTGACTTCATAACTATTGAAAGTAACCGCGCCTGTCTTGATTCAATACATTGTTGAATATTTGTTTACAAGCTAGGTTAGCAAGCTAAAATGTCGTAACAGACCTCATTGTGTCAGCAAGCAGTTGTGTAGGCATTGCCTTGTTACATCACCGTGTTTATACGAGAATGCAGTCAGCTGTTGAATTCTTTCGTTTCTTTGTAGCGTTAAAGTAAAAAATATGACTAATTATGATGTCCGCTTTCCCCACATGATGGCCTGATACTGTCATACACAGTCCGCTGATGACGGAGTACCAGAGCTAGAAACGGAATCCAACATGACAAAGAAACTGTTTTATTTTGAGGTGGGAAATCATCAAATAACTTCTCCCGCCACTGATTAAATCCTATGTTCCTTCAGTTGCCTTTTGTGTCCCAGGGCCACTATTTCGAATGTTCCCGCAGCCCAAATAAACATGACAAAAATGTGAAAATTAAACTAGAGCAATTTTAAATTCGCTACTAGACCAGCAGAAAGACTTGCATTTTTAGTGAAATATGACGTATTTCATTTGTAATTTCATACAGCCAACGGGTTTAGTCTAGCCAGCATAAAGCAAATTGTGCTGGAACTCGGTTCCTTCGTTGACGATGAATTTTTACTGCTACACGCGACGACGACGAATGGAATTCCTAAACTAGTTACTTAGTTCATTTTTTCACCCGTTTGCTGTAATTGAATCTGAATGTTTACGTACAGATGAGTGCATTTCAAGTATCGCGAATGTGTTGGTCACGATTTACAATGCACATGTTCGTGACGATTTCTCATAATGCCATCCGTTGTCAATGATATCTAGCCGTTTGTATGCAGCTTCTAGTAGATGGTTACAATTTTACAGCGGCTTAACCCGCGTGACAGTCAATAATTATTATTCCAAGGAAACATACTCTACAACTATTACTATAAATATGTCCTATTCCAGGACGTCGTCTGCTCGTTTGTCAAGTTTCATTATCCAAATTCGTTCAGGCTTTATGGCGTGAAAGCGTAACAAACTCACATTCACAGGATATTCTATAAAAATCATCAAAATATTCAGACAGTATTCTATCAAAATCATTGTATGAATAGTAGCTTTGTTTAACACCAGTTCTACAGTTTATCATATCTATTTCGGAAATGATATTCATTACTGCTTCAGATACAGTTATTATTTAATAGATTGCTTGCAGCTTACATTAATCTTATCTTTTATTATACCTTCTATGAATGCTACCTACACAACTGTAGCATTACGGACAATTTTAGTACGTGCCAAGCTAAAAATATAATGTCCATTTGAGACCCAAGTTCATGGACCTGGTAATGTATTTACTGTGCCGCTCCGTCTAGCACGCAGGGCAAGCACCACAAAACAATACATATTTTTTCTTCTTCTTACCCAGAATGATTATGTTATTGCAACACAGATTTTTACATTGAAAACTTTCGAGATTAGGCGAACGTGTCGATATCATAGGCTGTAATCTATACTAATATAATAAAGCGGAAGAGTTATTTGTTTAAACGCGCTCATCTCAGTTGAATTAAGAAGAAACAATTTCTGCATGGGACAGCCAGATTTATGACGAATATTATAGGCTACATAGCTCGTGTAATATATTGCCTCGTCGATTGTTATAACTCATTTATGATAGTAGAGTAATCCGAGTTGCATATAACAGAGAATAATGCCTTTAGTAGTATGAATATAAATAAAAGTAACATCACCTAAATGTGGTAGCATGTGTAGTTGAATTTACGGATAGTCTCTTTAAAGTATACTAGCCTTCCCTCGCGGTTTTACCTGCGTCTTTGGTTACTACTCCGCTTCCGGACCGTGGCTCGTACTGTGATGTTATGTATCGTATACTATTGGTTAAGAATCTGGCTATACCATACAGAAAGGTTTTTCCAATCCGCCCGTAAACACACAAATAATCCTGCTTTATTAAAGTAGTATAGATATCTATCTATTTCATTTCCTTGTTAATTTTAACGCCTAAATACCAACGAACGAAACATTAATGTGTGTGAGCAGCGTAGGGTGTGCGTGAAAATTAATAAATGTCATAATCACACACAAAACGAACGCGCTCCGAGCTACTTCAAACCTTTGACAGCGTGAAACTGAAACGTTCTCACTCCTCCCTTCACAGAGCAAACTCTCCCCCACGTTTAACAGCTAGTCTGAACATTTTAATTTCCATTCGTCGGTTAAACACGTTATTATTTTTACAGTTCTTCTTAATGATAATTGTGAGACGCTCGACGTTACAAATTCAGCTTCTTTCGCCTTTATCCGTACCACTTTAGAAAATAGCTTTACAAATTGATATTCTCTTTCCTTTATTCTAGCTTTAGCTTAATGTGCTAGAAAAATATGTTTACTGCAATATAGTGCTCTATGGAAGTTATGTTTACCGTATAATGCAATATTCCAAGATAGCTCATAAAATGTTCCCGCATTGGTTGACTTCTCATATCGAACATTCCTCGTAAACGGATCTCAAGAATGTGCTAGGCTATAAACGGAGTCCTTAGTTATTTGCAGTGATTCCAGATGCTCCTTTGGCGGGGAAACATTGTGCAGAAAAATTGCATCCATATTTTGTTTGAAACCCATTCGGTTGCAAAAACTGCAATGTTGGCTAGAGACAATAAAATAATTTTCCCATATAGCAAAATTAAATTTCAGATGCTGAAAATGCTGACACTCGTTCCGCTCACGATTTATGAATGGAAGCGTTGACATTGATTTATTTTTAGATTCCTGAAACCGCGTTCTAACCAAACAATTGTAGAAAATTGTTTTGTTTTGGGAACAATGCCTCTACCGCAGCTCGCAAATTATGTTTGAATTGCCGTTGCCCAAATTCAAATCGAAGAACCAGGCAAGCATAGGGTAAAGGTATAAGTAGCATTGAACTAGGAGGTACGGTCGCTGGGAACTGGCGTTCCGTCGCAGAGCGGTGTAATTGAGCATATGATACGTGGTGCGCTGACCGGCTGTGTCCATTCTCTGGGAACGAACTCCACAGGGCTGGCCTCTGTAACTCGATACATTAACGTTAAATACCTATTTACCACCCAGCGTTATCTGATTATTACCGTAATTAATTGCTTTAAAATTAAATGGACCGCATACATTGTGGAAAATATTTGCCGTGAGAACATACACAATATTTTAAATCAGAACACAAACAATTTAGTTGTATCAAAACAGATTTCCAAGTAAAATGGGTTTTATAACGCTTCCACGAGTTTATTTAGACCGTGTTTATTTTTCGCACAAACAATAAGATTTATTTTAATGAATCTCAACCAGGTAATGTTGGAGAAATAGGAAAAAAAAAATAAACATAAGAAAGGAATCGTAACATTACAAGCAAATGATCCCACTTAACACGGATTAACGATTCCAACGAAGTACTAATTGATTGTGATGATCTATCGCGATAAACGAAGTAAGTACACTTATCAGCTGCTAAATTGATTGTATCAGACTCTATCTTGACAGCAGCATGATACGTGTAATTAACACATGTTATACGGATTTATTAATGAACTTATTATATTTCGTAACAATATATTACAGTTTGCACGTGCCAATGAAAGTGGTAACCCTGGAGTATCCTATATCTAAACAGCTATGTACGTGACCACATATCAGACGGGCCGAGGCGTGTGGTCAATCTGCAGCTGCGCTTTGTGTCGTAAAGTACATAAAACATACACACACACACACCTCCAGCACTGTTTGTACAATTATACCTGACCGTACCAAAACACGTGCAACCGATCACGTTTTACATCCTTCAGTCTATTTCACAAACGTGAATCTATGGTCACGTACCAATCTCTGCTCCTATAAAAATAAACACAAAACCATATATCGCTCTACCATCAGAATCTTAAAAGTGGACAAATATAAACCACAGTAAAAAAACCTTCAATCCCGATTTTCGTCACAGCCAATTATTTTCATAACGATCGAATACTTTTATCGTACCAGATATCGTATCTAAATACCACAAAGATATTCCTACCCAGAAAGAATTACGCTAATCCCGATTTACTGCTGTTTACTTAAACGTACAGAAACGCCGATGACAAAATAAAGTTTATTATCATTTATTTTAGTTTTCTCAGTAACTTATATTCCACATAAATGGAAGTGGCGATAAGAGCCATAAGTTGAAAGCGTAATGGCTAGTAATGTAAGCAAAGAAAAGCCGGTATCGCTACATCGATCACGGCATTACCTAACACGGAAACATGACAGAAACCCATAACGAACAAATCCCTGAAGTAACAAAGAGCTGCAGTATCTAGGAACCCATTGGATATTGCCGTTGTGAAGATTTAGAGATTAGCCACGACTGCGATGCTATTGAACAGGATATTATGTAAACAATAAACATGGTTTTACATATGAGAATTTACTAAAATAATCACCCGACGTGGGTAGAAAGGTTCAACACCCACGTATTACCATTGTACGGACTGCAGTGAATATTTATGTTCAAGCAAATACTGTTTTTTATTCTCTTCGTTATCTACATGATCGTTGGTTGAATAATATCGACCTTTTAAATGGTCTACACCCGGTGTTTTATTATCTGGTGGTGGCGTTTTACGCTTCGGATATTCTAGACGACTCTCCGGAGAACCTTTGAACTTCAACATCGTGGAATATCTTAGTATATTATTTACTAGTTGCCCGAGGTGCGGCTTTAGAAATTTTGTGACAAGGTTTTGTTTTAATGTTTTTCTTAAAAGTGAGCTACAAATAATGTTTGTGTCTTTATGAAGCACCTAAAGCCCTTTTCGTTTAGCGTTTTTTGTTTGAGAAAAGACCGGGGAAAGCTACGGATATCTTATTTTGAGTAAAGCAAACGTTGTTGTTGATAGTTATCATCAGTATGTACGAGCATATCAAAGCAAACATAAGATTACAAAACTACTCAACATTGATAAAGTGGTCGCAGTGAGTATTTTATTAGTAGGTAGTCAAAACAACCTCTAGCTCACCACTATCAGTCCTTTGAAACTGGTAAGTAGGACAATAAATTATACTATTTGTAGTTTGAAATTCAATAATCATGTTTTTCCTACAATGATGTTCTATTGATATTGAACAATACGTCTGTTTTAATGTAACAATTCTTTGAACGTGATTCAATTCTAAACTATGTGTCATCACTCTCTCTATATTTTTAAACTGTACTATTTCATTATTTATTACAACTACTATTATTGCAATCAGGCATTAGACTGAAAATATTCTTAAAACGTAGTAACACAAATATAACGGAACCATAAAATATTGTTTTTAATTATAGATACATATCTAGAGATGCTATCTGATGTTTACTATTCCAAGAAACCTGAAGTTTTAATATCCACTAATTGATTAATCAAAAGATATATTACTATCTACTGAATCCGATTTAGTATATCAAAATGAATCTAAATTAAATTCTGTGTTTTTGCGACAATATCATAAAACCATCGTCTGTATATACCACGGTATATACGGTGTATATTATCATAATAATTACATTCTCATCCGTTTTCTTTGAAAATTTTTCATACATTTTCTCAACCGACTATCTAATCAAATGGGCTTTTTTTTTGAGGTGGGAAATGATTAAATAACTTCACTCGCTTTGGGTACAGCGAGAGGAAGTGTCAGACTTTTACTGACATAATTCACCCATGTTTCTTCAGTTGCCCTTTACGTTCAAGGGCCGCGGAAACTCTTTCCAAAAATTCCGCAGCCCTGTTCAATTAGGTTATACTTGTAATCTGGTCTTGATTTTCCCATCAATAACAGCTCCCTTCTATCACAGTTTTCGCAGTCTGCCTATGAATTTTCTACAAATCCAGGTCTTCGTTCTTGCTCATAATTTTTATGAGCAAAGTTGTCAATATCATTCGTGACACTCCAAATTGTTAATTCTCAATTCTTATTCGGTCGTCCTTATTGCCTATTCAACACGCGTGCCATGATTAAATTTTCCCGTAGCGGTTACAGTGCGAGTGTGAAGTCATATGCGATTATCGTGCAGCTCATGTTCGTCCGTGGCCCCTCGATGTAGCGTTACTTACTCACGATAAATAATCAACGCTGAATTGTCACGGTTTCTTTCAAATCTCAATTGCTACACTTTAACTCTCCTTTACTGAGGGTCGTTTTGCTTAGAAAATATTTTCAGTTTCTTCAATAACGTTCTCTTCAGTCGTCAGATTCTAAAGATCTTAGTCTTCAACCTTCGGAGACTCTTTTTAAAACGGTGTGTTCTTGACGTAGTTTTGCTTTTTAACCGACTTCAAAAAGGAGGAGGTTATATGTTCGGTTGAATGTATGTTTTTTATTTTTTTTTTTTTATGTATGTTCACCGATTTCTACGTCAATTGTAGACCGATTTTGAAAATTTTTTTTTTGATTGAAAGGTTATGCTTCCAAGTTGGTCCCATAGAAATATTGTTATGATCTGATCATGAACTTCGTAGATATGGAACAGAACTCCTCATGGGATCACAGCAGAACTGTCGTAACAAGTAAAATTGCTTTGTTTATACGTGTAGTCGATGACTGACTGAAAGAAGAGGGGTAATATATCGAACTGATCTGATGATGAAGCCTGAAATTAGGCACCGGAACTCTGTAATAAATTAATTTAATCTAACCGTGTTTGGTATTATTAGAATTGTCATAAGATGCACTCTGGCTATAAGGTATTTAAGTATGGCTGAGTGGTACTTTTTAGTGGTGGTACCATAACTAAAAAGTGAAAAAAAAAACTTTTTACAAAAAAAAATACAACCGACTTCAATGTAAAAAAAACACTGAAAAGTGCAAAATAACTTTAATTTCGGAAGTCGGTGTTAAATAACGAAGAGACAAAACTATTATAGAAACACCGACTTCCGAAATTAAAGTTATTTTGCACTTTTCAGTGTTTTTTTTACATTGAAGTCGGTTGTATTTTTTTTTGTAAAAAGTTTTTTTTTTCACTTTTTAGTTATAAATATTATCAAAGCTTTCTTAATTTCTTCTAGACTGCTCTGATTCATTGGACAGTTTTAATTCCAAATGGTGAAAGTAGATATTGTGATTAATCGCGATGGGTTTGTTTTTTTTGCCCTTCGTTTCTTATATTATTTTTAGCATGAATATTTTTTTGTCAATTTCCTCCAACTGATGTTTAAATTTTGATCTGAACCCCGATATGATTGATTCTTTAGAAGTGTTTGTCTGTTGGTCTTCACCAATGATCCGTATAGAGGCAAGTTTGAATTTTGGCTTTCTTTGAGAAATCTTTTACGTTGTTTGTAGCTTCATTGACTACTAGCTTCGCCAGCAGCTTCGCCCGCGTGCAAGTAGAATATTATCCCAAGGAATCATACTCTCCCGTGTGCCCAATTTCATCCAAAACCCTTCAGCAGTTTCTGCTTGAAAAATCAACAAACATACAAATATACACACACTTACAAACTTTCGCCTTTATTATATTGACTAGCTTTTGCCCGCGGCTTCACCTGCGTACATAAAATATAGCTTATGTCACTCAGAAATAAAGCAGCTTTCTATTGGTGAAACAATTTTAGCAATCGGACCAGTACTTTCAGAGAAACTCCTCCTAAAAACAAAAAACAAATTTTTCCTCTTTATAATATTGGTGTTGATTAGTGTGATCATGATTGCTTGTAGTACTTTTTCAGCTTTCTTCTACAACTACAAATAAGTACTTGAAACTTTTATTTCTGTAATGAGTGAGCTCTGATATCGATTCGTTAATTTAATTATGAAATTCGGTTCAGAGATAGCATTATTATGAACACGTTGTTCAAATAATATATATTAAATTCGCCAAACAGACCCGCGATCGTCCTTCAATTGTCAAACATACGCTGAACTTCGTGTAGGTCAAAGAACTCGACGCCAGATGTTCTCTTATTTGCAATGTAACATGTTTCAGTAATGGCATACATCTTTTCTAAATATTATGTTAATCGTGGCGATAAAACTAGCTTTTTTGTCAAGGACGGAATATCTTATGCGATTTGACATCGGGCAAAAGTCGTAAACGCAACTTACGTATACGTTATAATCTTTTTACTTTCTTCCACATGCCAAAGGTGTTCGCAACTGGAGCATATAAAACGCTCTCAAAGGCACTCCAGGGAACAACAATAGGGTGTTTTATGTTCAAAACTACATACAAGCGCAAATTATAGACGACCGTTGGTTTACACTTAAAAGTACCTTCACTTTCGGTATAAATTGTATTTACATACAGCTAAATCGCAAGGGGAGAGCGAAGTTTCGAAACATTCAGACATCGAATTTTGAGGGGTGACGGGTTCGTAGATATTGTAAACCGTAAAGTCGAATACAATAGTACTTATACCCATTTGGGTGAGAATAACAGAATTGGACACAATGGCCGATACATATTCGTGTTTTCAAAGCAGGCTGCGGTTTTGAAGTTCATATCGCCTCAACTCTTCATACTTTTGGCAATGAGCAAAAAATTAAAAAGTTTTGCAAACACGTGTTTTAGAATGAAATGTTGTGTAGTAAATATATTGATTTCATCGTAAATACACAGATAGAAAGAACGTAAAAGCTAAGTAACCAGTTTATTTCTTCAAAATGGTCTTTATGACCTTTTTAGCGAAAATAATTTAAGAAAAAGAATTATAATTTAAGAAAACAGTCAATGTTTTGAACTTTTGAGCAGAAAATCAAAATATTTAAATTATGAACGTGTTCTATTTTGCATAAAGATGGTACCTACATTTACAATAATTAGGCATTCAGTTCAGATAATACAACTCGAGCTATTTTTACCCGACTACGGAGGGTTATGATTTTGACAGGCTATGTATGTATGTGAGTTTGTTCATCTGTTCCCACATAGCTCCTAATCTACTTATCGGAACTCGACGTATGAGGTATCGTTAGAACTGTCTTAATTGTCCGCTGAACATAGGTTACGTGACGTGTCACAAAACTTGATATGGCGCCCTCTAGCGGACAAAAAGTAATGTGTAAAAAATAAAAATGGATATAAATACGCCGTGTTTGGTATCATTTGAAAGGGCTTTACTTGTACATTTCCAAAATATTTTTCAAATTTAAAGTGACGCCCTCTAGCGGACAAGAAGTCATGTGTTAAAAAAAATGTTAAGATAAATACACCGTGTTTGATATCATTTGAAAGGGCTTCACTGGTACTTATCAAAATATATCATCAAAATTCAATGTGGCGCCCTCTGGTGGACAAAAATTAATTTACCATTATTAATTAGAAATTTTAAATTTAGCTTTTGCAAATGGTATAGTAGCACAGTGATTTAACACCAAAATAATTTAAATAAAAAAAAAGTAAAAAAACTAAAACCCGACTACGACAAAAAAAACGACGAAACTAAAAGTATGAAACAAGATTTCCAGGATGCTGAAATAAACAAGGTAAAAAGAAAAGCCGTAGTCACACGTTATTAAAGTGTTTCGGTTGTTACCTATTACGTGAGACTGCGGCTTTTCTTTTTACCTTGTTTATTTCAGCATCCTGGAAATCTTGTTTCATACTTTTAGTTTCGTCGTTTTTTTTGTCGTAGTCGGGTTTTAGTTTTTTTACTTTTTTTTTATTGTAGTCGTCCGTTGAGGCAGGTGTCACGAAACGGATGCCAACCGACCAAAGGCTGTTTGGGTGCGGTCGGAAACAATAAATTTATAAAACAGCTTTTAAGCTATAGTTCTGTTAATTAAACTAGTGTATGGTATGATGAATTGTGTTTTTTAAAAATGTATGCCGAAATTGTAGGAAAATATATTTTTTTATATAGTACTTCAGTAGTATACCAGCGCTGCATTTTTTTTAAATATCAGCATAATTATGCGGATATAAAGAGCTTTTTTGGCATCGCATAGGTCTTTTTCTTCTTGAAAATGTTGTGATTATAGAATTTTTTATTTTAAGTTATTTGATAGAGATAAATTGAAATTTATTTTACGAGTATTTTATTATTGTTTGGCCTGTCGAGTCTCAAATAAATTTATTTTTCTTTCAATATTTAAAAGATGGTCTAATTGGCTAGCTTTTAATTACCAACTTCCAATACATATTATTTAATTTATAGCCTTTACTCCTAACGGTTTTTCAGACTGTAAAACCAATTAAAGTTTTCTATAGAAAGTGTATAGAAAACTTTAATTGCTTTTACAATTTTTGAAACTAACTGAGACCTAAGTACCTTACGCCTACTTACAAAGTTACATTAAAATCGGGTCATTCGTTTTCAAGAAAAAAACTTGCCAGTTTATTTATACCATATCATACCATATGTTTATATCAAATATACGTTCTTGATATTGGTGGTTGTTTATGAAGCCTTGGAATTTTCCTAGAACTCCCAAATTATTATGACTATACTTGGTTACTATGGTAACTTGTTAATCAATAAGGATTCGCCAGAGTAATTTTATTTATGAATCATGTGGTAAATTCCAGAAATAACCCAAATTAGAAATGGTAACAACACGTAAGCTTCACGAGTATCTCTAGCTGTCCCTCCCGGTTTTACTCGCGTCTTTGGTTACTGGTCCGCTCCCGTAGGTCGTAGGCAGTGCCGTAACCAAAGACATTAAATATATACTACCAATAGACAGGACATAGCGAACAAAATCGTGCTCCGATACTTATTACCTAGTGGTCATAAGTCGCTCAGTATAGTATGACGCCCCTACACGTCAAGTCGTGTTTGTATCCGCTCTATGCATTAAAAGAAAATCATTTTCTGAGAAATTATGCCGAACTGCGCATTACGCTATTGCAAATCTTGTTATGATAAAATGACTGGACCTAAGTTCGGTTTATTTTCGTAAATATTTTTGGTATTTACGAAGTAATTAATTAAAATTCAATATTTTTTATAAATAGTTCTAGAACATTTGCTAATTTTGTGATAATGCCATCTATTGCTGAAAAGCTTAACCTTACCTTTATCACACACTGACCCTCTACCACGAGCTCATAATGTGATCCATTTTACGACCTAAACCGAACTGTTACAGGGATGGAGCTATATAGCGTGTATAGCTCCATCACACTTTTTCGCTCGTACGACTGACATTTTAACATTATCATGGTACGGGCCCTGGCCATCTACCGAGCGATAGTTAAATAATTATAAATTTTGACAAATTTAATTCGCGTGTTTGCTATTCAAAGCCTGATGGCGTCACTGAGACATAGGATGACAGTTTTTCTAAGACATTTGTTCTGATAGCCGCTCTATTGTATCTCTTTAAATCTCTTTGGCCGTAACTAACTAGGGTAGTGTTAGCGGTGCCCAGGCACAGGGCGCAGGCCCTGGAGGGGCGCAGAATGTATCAATCTTGGGCCAAGTTTTGGATCGTGCTTGGTAGTTAGTAGATTACATGCAATTCCGGTAATTTATCGTGTACATAGATTGTAGACGCGCCCTACCAATAGAACCAATCCCGTAGGTTTTCAGGACTCCAGCACCTATAAGAGGTAAATAGTGTGTAGTGCTGAGTGTCGTGTTTGAAGCATCACGTCAATCGTGTTTTTTGTA
The DNA here is from genome assembly GCA_905147345.3 of Mythimna impura. Taxonomy (NCBI): domain Eukaryota; kingdom Metazoa; phylum Arthropoda; class Insecta; order Lepidoptera; family Noctuidae; genus Mythimna; species Mythimna impura. Next base: position 9,193,709 of record LR990357.1, on the reverse strand, counting down.
TCTAAACATTATTTTATCGAACCGAGTAGGTAAGATTATTTTTTAAGAGGGGAAGTTATTAGAAGCTCGTACCGGGCGTTTCAAACATAGTTACAGCGTTACAAGTGTGAGGTGTGTCGTTATATATGTATAGCAGCTTGCTGCCAGCGGCTTCGCCCGCCTGCAAGGGAACATACTCCCGGGATAAAAAGTATCCTATGTGCTATTCCAAGACATGGGCTACGCGTGTACCAAGTCTCATCCAAATCCGTTCTGTAGTGTAACAAACATCCATACATCCTTACGTACAAACTTTCGCGTTTATAATATTAAGTAGGATATAGTCTTCCTCTTCCATCACTAAAGGACCTAAAGGGCTATCCAACACTACAAACAAACTCTTCACGTTTATAATATTAATAGGTACATATATTAGTGTAGATGGAAACTTACAACTCTCAATATACGCCTATAAATTAGTTAAGTTTGAGGAACTATATGCAAACTTACACTCCTTTGAAGACTTATGTCTGGAGACTCTCAGTTACACAGAAACATTGAAGTATTTCCTCGAATGTTGCTGCCTCGACGTTCGAGCTGACTTCCTATTAATAACCCTGGGTGGATACGCCCCTCCATATTACTAAAATCTCATAAAGCACTGTCGTCTACACGTAAACATTTTAGTTTTTCAAACGTTGTCCCACGATAATTTAGACGCGTTCTACGAGGACTGGTTTCAGACGGTGCGAGAGAAGAATGTCTAGAAGGACTTGGGGGAGGCCTTTATCCAGCAGTGGGCCAGTAAGGGTTAAGAAAAAAAAAGCTACCCCACACTAGGAATTACTCCTGTATAGAGTGTTCGTTCCCAAACTTGTAAAGGCACAACTATCTGTAGACCATACTAATATGTCGTACTTTTATTGCAAAAACCAACTAAATGCACCAACATTTTTGCATTATTATTATTATTATTATTATTTACTATATTCGATCAAATCTGTAGGTTATTTACTTTTTGCCGAAGCTATCTTTGCAAATAAGTGTCGCAGCTAATAACTGGTTTTACCTGTAGATTCGTCTTGAAGCGACGAATCGATAGCTATATTTAACTTAATTTGCACAGAGAATTTGGGTAAAATATTGCAGATAGTTGGTTTTTGCAATAAGGGATGTATTAAATTGATTTCGCGCGGCAATCAAACCGGCGACATGCAGCACAGCAGCCCAATGAACCAACCGTGCAGTTGTTAGTAGTCTCCACTTTCCTTCATACACATAACAGCTTATTCAACTTTACGATTTTTAATTACAGAACTGCTTACTCCTAAGACCCTTTTGGGACTAATTTGAATAAATGTTAATTTAATTATCTTTCCTTTCGTTATATTAAAGCGGAATCTGTTAAGAAAATGTCACAAGTATTCGATTTTCTTTAAGACGGTATAATTTCGTTGATATTTCCATCACCATTCCAAATTTCGAATTAAAGTTATCGAGATGGCTTAACTCTGGAAGTTTTCGTTTGGGAAAGTCATCTAAGTTATTGACTGCTAAAACTTTATCGATTATCCTAAAATTAAGTTTGAAAAAGCATATTGGTGCTCTTCATCTGATTATTCTGTCTCCACCCTTTTGCCACCTAGAGATTTTCTATTAAAACTTTCATACAGTATACCTTCGAGTTGTCCTCAGCGGTTTCACACGTGTCTTTGGTTACTGCTCCGCAGCTATTGATCGTAGCATGATGTTAAATATCTGCTAATGCTATATCCTCGATAAATATGGCCATCCAACACTAAAATAATTTTTCAATTCCAACCAGGGCCCCTACCACGAGCTCCTAACGCGATCCATTTTACAACCTAAACTGAACTGGTAAAGGGATGGAGTTATATAGTCGTTGCCTTTCGTACCAGGGCCGAGTCTTCCTTTCAGAAGCAGACTCTTGGCCCCAGTAGGCTTCGATCACATGACAGAGGTAGTCGGGTACCTGGTGATACCGGATAGCCGTACGCCTGTCAATTTTACACGTTATGGTTAGGCCCCAATAGTTCCTGAAATTAGCCTGTCCAACTAAACAAATTCTTCAGCTTTATAATAGCATTCATGAAATATTAATCAAGATTTACCTTAAGACTGCTCTTATTTTGGTATGATAAAACGCACTTTAGCTTACACCTTAGCAAAGTTTCCACGATGCAGACGGTTATTTTCTCCGGAATGAGACTATAAATTGCAGCCGACGACAAGTACTTACCTTCATGAAAGAACTATGTCCCGGCTTTCCTTAGAGCTTCAAGTATACCTAAATTAAGAAGAGGTTATTAAAGAGCCGTGTAAAGTAAAATACAGTTTCTTTTATCAAAGAAAATAAGAAACACTAACAAACACAAAAAGCTATTTTGTGTTTGATTTCAATCGTTAAGTTTTTATTTTTGATTCTAATTCAATGCAAGATTTTCTGAACCGAATTCGTATTTGATACCAAAAATATTTTGCATAAATAAAATACATAATATATGTATAACATGTCGGTTCCCGTGTCACCCACATTGAGTCCCGAGGCCCGACACTCCCTCATGCGGTTCGTTATAAACCCTCAAATTGCCTGTACGACATATAAAACTACCTCATATCCATAGCTAAATTCATTGAGTCACGTATACGCACGCCATCGCCACAAAACGGAAGATAAATATCGCTCAGTACACACAGGGCGACCTACCCAGTCTACAATATGTACTTATCGTAATTTTCGATATAATGTTCATTTAGATACCACTTATCTGTACATGGGCTGTTTCAAATTAGTTCTCATCTGCATCCATAGACCGCTATTTCCCTTCATTTGCATATAACAGACGCAGTCACAATTAACGCTGATGGAACGCTTAATTTTACCAACTTTGGCGAGCTTTGATCAGCTCAGCCGTCTATTAACGTCGTTCATAAAGACTTGAGGGCACGTCAAACTTTCGAGGCGAGGGCTAATTGTTTCTCGAAGAATTAAAAGTACTTAACAATTGGTGTGTAGAAAATTGCGTGAGCGTCGTTCGGAAGTGGGCTACGCAGTCGGCGGCATGCCAGTAGGGAAGTCCTGTGTATTGATCGCTCGCGCCCCACGCGTTATGACCATCGGCGACAGGAGGGCGCTCCCGGCTTCCCGTAAACACTCCGATGGGCTCAACATGTGTAATAGAAAAAATATACCACGGCAACGAGCTAATTCGGGATTTCTGAGAACCGGTAATCATCTCAAGAGAGCCTATAAACAAACTGATAATTAAAGAATATGCTGGTGCTCTTTAATTAATGTTACTTTAATATAGTGAATTAATTATGTTAGTGAGCTTAATGCTTACTTCGATTTAATAAAAGCCTGTCTGAAGGGCGCCCGTCCGTTTGTCGACCTCCACGACCTGAATTCTAAGGTCTTTGTACCAATGGCCCTGCGCCTAATCGCCGACCCTGAGCCTGAAAGTTTATTGTCCTCCTGTGAATAAAGTACCGAAGGCAATTTCATACAAATTGTCGAGCGCTCGACGTAATGCAATCAAATGACGTAAATAGCTACGCAAACCTAAAATTTGTTTCCTGTGGTTATTTTATGACTGCGAAAATACGAACATTTTGTCTTTAAGATAAGTCGGCAGTGAATCTGGATGTTTATTGCCGTTGCTAAGATATAGTTACAATCTGTTATTACAATATATATGTATTCTACAATTCTACTTTGTCCTACGTCGTGTTGTCTTTAATTAATCTGTTTATTTGCTATTCCGGTGTAATCTCCCTAATGGAACTGTGTTTCTTTTGAACACAAGTATCTAAAGAACCGGAGATTTGTCCCAGTTTGTAGTCCAGTGTTTTCAATACAAACATTGCGTTGCCGCTCGGACGCAAACATCCCGTGAGTGAAGGAAGTAGGTTAACCAAATATAATTTAATCACTTTACGATTAAGTTGCTCCGTTGTTTCAATTTACTCGACACACACGGATTGCTTCACCCTTATCGTGTTACCATCCGTTAGTTAAAAGAGTTGAGGATCTACCTATATCTTGTTGTTACCGGAATGGAATTCATCTTTGTTTATCCAACAAGCGTGAATGCGGGTGCATTGTGGTGTCATCCTGTCGTTTGTGCCCCGATGTCACAGCTAGTGGTTCCGCGAAACCGATAAACAAGATAAATGTTCAGTTAACTCCTACCTGTATCTACGAGTCGCGGAGTATCTGGACGGTCAGCGGAAATTGCCCAACCCGAGAGGGTTATGGCAGAGGGGAAATATCCAAGATATTTTCTTGTAGGGGAACGAAGATTTAGGGCGTGAGATAGAAGGCACCTCCATGTTTATCTTCGCTGGGAGCTCGTTGATATATTGGATCTTCATCGGAGCGTTTTGTCAGTGTGGGTCCAGAATTTCATTACGACTACCCTCGAGTCAATAAAATTTATTAGCAGTTATATTAGATTTCCAGTAAAATTCTAATCGCAAGTGATTTCGTTTATTGACAGTTGAACAAAACGCTGCACTGTCGTACGGAAGCTCATCTATTCGTCTATTCAGTACGTAATGGCACGTTCGTCTCGGTAATCTGTTCTATTGTTTGTACAACTATTGTCACAGACGATATTGTACGTTTGTGTACGGAGTTGAAACACACAACGCTTAACGGCACAAATATAAACGCTACTCACATTATCGCGACGAGTGAACTTTGCTAAAGCGTGTGAACTTGCAATAAGTTGGAACTATTGAACAATCGAGTGCAATTAAACCAACGTCGGAATGGCATTGTTCTTAATAGTTTTAGCTGATTTTTTAAAAGTTCTTCCCTAACAGTTTTCAAAGCTTTTAAGAACTTCGAGAATGTCTTTGAATTTCACAGTACCACCAAGATCTACAGTTTTTACAGATCGCTAGTCTATTCATCTTTATCATCATCATTTCAGCCGAAAGACGTCCACTGTTGGACATAGTCCTCCCACAGGTCTCCCCATAATGACCGGTCCTGTGCGTTTCGCTTCTATCGGATTCCCGCGACCCTCACCAGGTCATCGTTAGAGTTAACTTCCAATTTTATCATTTCGTAGATAACAACATTTGCGTGTCATTCTATCCTATTGTATACTTTTCCTTCAGTTCCGAGGAACTTATAAATCAGGGTCTTAGTACCCGCTTATTTGCGCCACCAGCATAATCTAAAGCACGTAATATAATCTCAAATGATCGATGTACAGTGCATTAAATGTCTCAGCGAAGATTTCCGCCGGAAAGCGTCTTGCAATACCTTCTTCGTTGTTTCATTCAAACGTGCCCCGAGTAATAAAAGGGCTCATTAAACGTTCAAAGATTCTTACCTGTCTCTGTGCAGTTTGGCAAAAAATTGCATGCTTTATACAAACTTTATCGATAGATTTGCATAGTAATATGAGAAAGCTAAAATACAATAGCAATGAGGTGTTTTGTTTGAGGTGATGAGTCTATTAGTCTATTAGCCAACTGAAATGTACCCAATCTTTCAGATAAAAGTCCCGATCAGCTTAAAAATATTTAAATAATAGAATACAATTAAAATCTCAATAGAATACAATTATAAGAAATAAATAAATTATAATATTTAGAATCCCTCTCGCTCCATCCAGAGCGGGATTTAATGATTTCCCACCGGAAAACAAAACCTGAAAATACTTTCGTAAAATATATTACAATCTATTCAAAAATTTCTTACTATGGTTAACCCTGACATGTAACTTAGCTCAAACCACACAGCAACAGCATAAAAGCTGCCTCCAGCCATGTAAGACTTTCACATTCAATAATTGTCATTCATGCTTCATTGACTTGACACACCCTGATATCGACGCTCTTAGCTCCATCTAAAGGCAAAACGCGTTAGGAATACCTATGTAGCTACATGTAGGTACAGCATACATACTCGTACATATATTACCCATATCGAGAAAGACATCTGACTCCAATTGCTTCAGATATGTTAAACCTTCAGCCTTATCGAATATCGTGTTGGTCATTACGGCATGTCAAAAGCTTTTGGTGTCTTGATACTTCTGATATAAAGAATTTAGGGGAAAAGATACCAAATGAATAATAAGAGATCATTACACCCTGACTCATGTTTTGTACATGTGCAGTATGTATATTCATTTCCGGAAAGAAAGGTATCTTTTCGTTGGTAGTTTATTAGTTATTATGGAATCAATGTGTACAATTTCTCAAGAAATTATTGTATCATTATCAACAAAGCCGTAATCGAACTATCAATCGACAGAAAGTTCAGTAACAACAAGAAACCGAAGTCGATCCTTCCTCATTACATCTGTTATTATAAACTAGTACCATACGGCAACAGATTGTTTCCTACATAATCAAAGTCGTCTGCTTCGTGAGTTTCCTATTTCATAGTTAGTGTTTACACGCTCCGCTGAGCTGATTGTCTAGTGGAACTTACTTGAGCACCACAAAATGTAAACAATGCTCTGAAATCTTCGTTAACTGCTTTCGTAGAGACCGCTTGTTAAAAGGAATTACTAGCTAATTAGCAAGTTCTTGATTGCTTTGTTCAAGACAATAGTTTACAAGAGATCCAGCAAGACCTTCACTATTCTCACAGTTGTGGTCTTAAAAGTTGATTCGAAACACTCGATGAAAGAAATGGGATGGCCCTATTTGCAGCTGTATAAAGTTTCAACTCTAAAGTAGCAGCCAAGTTTGGTAAATAATTTAGGCCAGTTGCGACGCCGTTCGCGGACAAATTGCTCGTTTCCAGCACTTCTTTGACCTAAAAGCTTTTATGCTAGTTAAAAAGTCTCAATTAGGTACTTAGAGCGGCTCACGCCAAGATTTTTCTCAAGAGGTAATTTTCGATGACTTCACTGTCGTGAATCAATTCACTGTTTCGAACTTTAGTGCCTGTTTGGAATTGAAGTTTTCGCATTCGAAATTCTGGATTGTTGCATAAACGTCACACTATTTAGCTCGTTTCGATTGAGTAACCGATCAATAAAGTAGTTAACTGCAGAATTTATTCATCTACGCTATGAATTTGCGTTATGCAATCAAAATTAATGCCTGCCTGTTACTTAGCGTAATAGTGGTTTTGTGTGGTAATTGTATTAGCATCTAATTTATTAACACCTGCAAGAATTTATAGCTCTATATTCCAGTTCCTTTCAGTGTTTATTTTTATGCTTTCTCCTTGGTCTCTCAAAGCCGTTGTTATCCTCGTGTTTCACCTGACAGCGTCTGTTTCTGTAAAGATAGTGAGCACTTTAATCATAACAACATTCAGCGCAGGCAAACAACCCATTGTGTTGGCCACAGCTGTGCTTGACGACCCGACGTCCTTTAAATACAAATCATTGTCAAGTTCAACAGAAGTAACGCGTGAAGACTCCGTAATATTAAGCTTTTAAGTTTACTGAAATAGACCGACATAAAATTTAAGTATCCGCAACCTTAACAGAATCTAAAGCATTGTCTTAATGTTCAAAGTTAAGAAACGGTAAACATGCAATGTCTAAGTCATAGTTGTTTATTCGGTCAATTTCGTATTACAGTCAAACGGGGTGAATAGAAACAAAACTTTGATTAGGATTTTCACAAATTTCTCCTAATATTGGGTTCTGGCAAAGCTTCCATTATTTTTGTATTACAATGCAAGAAATAATTAAAGTACTTAAGTGCTGCCAACAATTTCTAAATAACGTGAAAAAACTCTTTTAAAATTTTGTTCCTATTCACCCCGTTTGACGATACTGAACAACTATAAATAACCACATTGATCGTTATTTTTGCAACCAGTAATCTGAAAAGCCTGTTACTTATATAAAGACTACGCCCAGTATTGATATGCACATGCACACCTAAGAGATTGACATGCTGTTGAACACACTTGAAACTAACGACTATTAGATTTCAAGTTACTTCCTACATTTGCGGCTTCACGCAAACCCACATAATAGCATCGTATGCGGGACTTATCAGAAGATTTCTGAGACATGCAAAAATAATTTAGCGCAGCCTCGAGTTTAGTTCGTATTCCGCATTATAACTTATTCAATTTGATCACACGCTTCGAATTTTTGAAACGTGTGAAAATTCATTTCAATGTCACACACTCCGACTGGAAATATCATTAATGAATAATTCAGATGCTTATAATGCATGCTAAAATGATAAATAATTTTAAATTTGTTTTGAGAAAACATCTTTTCGGTGTTAATTGTGTAAGGTTTTGGGATTAAACTTCATGTTTTGGGATTACCCATAAATTTCCCGCGACATGTTTTTGTTCATTTAATAAACAAAGGCCAATTAAGCCGTCGATTTGCCAGTCACATATCTCTGTCTCTATAGTTCCTTTATTGTCGACGTCAACGGATCGCTCGACTTCGTGATTTATATTGGAACCTGAGTGTATCAATTCGTGATCAGACTTCGCATTTGTCTTTCGAAATTGGATAGCGGATAAAAAATATCGATGTTTCCGTATTCGCTTTGTGGTTCAAGTTCAAGATTTAGCCCGCCTGGGTTATTGACCGGCTTCGGTACATGCGCCACGGGTGAAATAATTTTTCAGTTCTCTACGATTGTCCCCAAAACCCACAAAATTGTTCATCTAGCTATGAAATGACAAACCGTCTTCGTTTTAAGCGTCTTCTAACTCGATTTATTTTCGACAACAACATCTTAACTGCACGTTTCATTCTACATTTTGGGGTATTGATTATCCTCTTATCTAAAGCGGTTGTGTTTGAACAAGGCTTCGTTAAGCCCTATTATTGCCCTTTGAGGTTTAACTACAATCGGTGGAGGACATTGATTTGGTTTTGAAAGTGCATGGTTACTTATTTCTTTGTTTGCGTCCGGTTCTGTGGCTTAGCGTTATGTCTCTCTAGTAAAAAAGTTTCCCAGCTTCAATATTTGTTGGGTAACTGTACCAAAAGCTATTTCACTGTCATTAGATATGACCACAAAGCTTGTTTGTATCGTTGTCGGTTATATCGAAACTTGGTGGTAGTTTGAAACTGTTTCAAACGGTTCGGCTATGGTGGCGACTAGTCGTCGCTTTGAGGGAACAATGGTGCGTTGGTGATGTTATTGATTGGTAGCAACAGGTGGCTGGGGCGTCCCCCCCGCTTACTGCTCCGCACCATCACCTTCACTTTCTTCTCGGAGACCAAACAAAGCTTTTAAGAAATCTCCAACATCCTGCAAAAGGCATCCATTATTGACAGCCACGTAATACTGAATTATTTGTTTCCTTTGTTCGATGTCCTTTGTCTTGAGCTGTAAATCTTCATTATAAAGCTTTTCGTAAAGTATTTTATTATTTGCCCCCTAATTACTTTTATGATGAACGAATTTTAACCCCCGTTAATAAAACATGAATTGCTAATTCAAAAGAAAAATGACAATTAACGCGTAAGTATTTTAATAATGAAAATAAAGACACGGCTGTCCGCTAATGGAACGAACACTGTTGCTTAATTAAAATCTGTGAGAATTGCGTTTTAGCTGTTCCTTCTAGTGCTGTTATGATGTCGAGATTGTTGTTTCTTGTATCTTTATTGGTGTATTCAGTCGATAGCGGCGTAAGCGTGTTTATCCGCCGGCGATCAATCTCACGCAGTCAATTTGTTTGGTGTGTTGTGTGTAAATCGGTTCCCGTGCGCTACGACCGACTTCGTTGGTTGCAATTTATCGATAAGCTGTTATTGTTTACTACTGTACCCTCCCTAGTTGTCGGCAACGAGGTGATGACGCTGATAAATAAATTGTTATTGTACGAGTACTTGGGGACCATAAAATGTTGAAACTCGAGCCATCGGCACCTGCATACTCCTCTTTGAAGGTTACGGATAATTATGTCTGACATCAACGTTGTTAAGTGGTTCTGTGATTAGCTTTGTCATGGTTTTTACCTAAATACGTGGTTTCCATTATTCTATTTTAAGTTTCCGCTTATTTAATGGAAAAAAAAACGTACGAATTCACTCAGCCATGTCTAAGTTGGTTTTATCGTCTTGTATATTTAATGCTATCGTCTTCCGTATCGTCTATGTTTATTAATTTTGGGCCTTCATTTATTCAGGTTTCTAATCTTACTTATTTATATTAGAAGCGAGAATGATTTTAATTAAAATTTATTTCTGCTGTCCTTAGACTCTGTCTTAGTTAATGAAGAAAGGTACCTTCCTTATTCGTTCAAGGAAAATAATAAACGCGCAGGATTGAAATGTATGTAAAGACGGGAATGTAAACGACACACCAGTGAAAATTAAAATGTTTACCACAGAAAAGCATTGGAATTGTCGAGGCTAACGATAACTGTAGGATATTAATCTTCTATTCATTGCATTGTATCAAATGGGCGGATGTTATTCTGTATTCCATACGCGACGAGTGTTGACAAAACGTCGAACGTCGATGTCGAGTGCTTTCAGAATTAACTACGAATTCCGTACTTATAAGGAAAACGTTTTGATAACAACCAGTCACGATTACGAAGAGCGGATACGAAACGGTAAACTAGCTGTCAATACTCAGTTACCAGTAACAATATCAAACAGACGGTCTATTCTGTAACATAAAATTCTCTCGTGAGATGTTAATGCACCATATGCCACAGGTAAATGGTGTCATCCCACCCAAACCTCCTCCGTCTTTGCGTCGCACTCCTCAATGCTGAGGGTCGTGACCTCCCTGCTTCATCATTTTCATTCGTACGATATTTTTCCATCTGTTTCTGTCTCTGGCGGTGTGAAGGGCATTGTATATCATAGAGTCAAGAGCGGTGCGGATATGGTCGGACCAACGTATTGGGCTGCGTCCACGAGGCCTTTTCCCATCCACTTTACCGGTCACGATGTGCCTTCCGAGGTTGCCACCGTCTTTCCTTGCAATGTGACCGAAATATTGTAGAATCTTGCGTAGACACTGACGACAACCGCGAGGAGATTTTGAGTCCCACCGATACAAAAAGTTTTGGGGAACATATTCATTGTGCGTAGGTAGATAAAGCTAAGGAGTGAAATTCCTTGCTGGAGTCTATGTTTCCTGATAGCTACAAGGGATTTTTAAGTCAAGAGTGATTACGTTAGTTCTAGACAAACGTGCTCCATCGTCGACCACATCATCGCTTACCATTAGGTGAGATGGGGATCAAAGGCGAGCCTGACAATAATAAAAAAAAACCGAGCAAGTGCGAGGCAGACTCGCGCATTCAGAGTTCCGTACAAACTTAAGTAGGTACCTATGATAAAAAACTTTTTCCAAAAAAAAATACAACCGACTTCAAAGTAAAAAAAAAACACTGAAAAGTGCAAAATAACTTTAATTTCGGAAGTCGGTGTTTCTATAATAGTTTTGTCTCTTCGTTATTTAACACCGACTTCCGAAATTAAAGTTATTTTGCACTTTTCAGTGTTTTTTTTTTTACTTTGAAGTCGGTTGTATTTTTTTTTTGGAAAAAGTTTTTTATTTTACACTTTTTAGTTTTGGTACCACCACTAAAAAGTACCCCTCAGCCAAACTTAAATACCTTATAGCCAGAGTGCATCTCATGACAATTCTAATAATCCCAAACACGGTTAGATTACATTAATTTATTACAGAGTTCCGGTGCCTAACTTCAGGCTTCATCATCAGATCAGTTCGATATATTCCCCCTCTACTTTTAGTCAGTCATCAACTACACGTATAAACAAAGCAATTTTACTTTTTACGACGGTTCTGCTGTGATCCTATGAGGAGTTTTGTTCCATATCTTCGAAGTTCATGATCAGATCATAACAATATTTCTATGGGACCAACTCGGAACCATAAACTTTCAATAAAAAAAAAAATTTTCAAAATCGTTCCACAATTGACCGAGAAATCGGTGAACATACATAAAAAAATAAATAAAAAACATACATTCAACCGAACATATAACCTCCTCCTTTTTGAAGTCGGTTAAAAATAGTTCAATTTCCGAATTGAGTTACGAAGATTTGAACTACAAATTTACAGTTTTCAGATTTTTTCCTATACTTGTGCTATGAGACCTTGTTTCATTCCGTTCAGGATTCTAGGTCAACGGGAAGTAGGTATCCTATTAATTTTGATTTCCCTGAGAGTGTCGAACTCGAAATAAACGTTTTTTGCGACATAAACGAACGTAACTTTTTTTCTTTAACTCAGAAGTTTGATTTTCCGCAGACCTGAGTACCTATATGGTTTTAATTTCAACTCGATACATTCACGTGCCAGGAGATAATGGGTCTAAGGGGTAAGACAGACAGACGGGCATCAAAGTGATCCTATAAGGGTTCAGTTTTTTTCCTTTTGATGTACAGAACCCTAAAAGGAGATCTAAGGTTACCTAAAATTTTCACGGTAATATTTTTTGAGAGTTGGCCACGAAATAATAATACCATAAATATAATTACCAGACTGATTTTAAGACAAAGTTTAATCTGACTAAAACCCCCTAGCCCTGATTAGAATATTTGTATCATTACCTAGTCCACAGCAGCGGTGGTATTCGTCTAACAGGTGGTAAATGGTATACATATTTATTCTTTCCGTGGCCCTTTGCGCTCCTCGGCCATGGTAACTCTTTCGAACGATTCCATAGCCCAGGCAGTACTGAATAGAATAAACTTTATTGTACACCAAAAAAATGATATATTGTTAAAATATTGTTGTTGTTGTTATTGTATTGTTTTGGGAGTTGGCTATAAAAATAATGACACCAGAAATATATGACATGATTTCAAGACAAAGTTTAGGACACCTACGTTTTACTACTTGGTATCCAATTTCGGAGAGTACCTAACTTACATGTAATATTTTCTAGGACTTACAAAAACGAGACATCAAAAAACTTAGAGATAAAAGTGTGTACTCGTTCTTAGTTTTATTACAAAGAGCATTTGTCTACAAAGGACACCTGAGAGAGATATAAAGTTTTCTTTGCGAACTACTTCAATTCAAAAGCCCTTGGTAAAGAGGACGTTCACTTGAATAAACCTCAATTAAGTGCTGAATGAAATGAAAATATCACTGAAGAATATATATTGAATGACAAAAGCCTTCAAAACAGAACTATTCAAAGACCTTTTTTACTATGTTTAGGCTCGCGTTTGACCTTTATCTCACCTGATGGTAAGCTTAGCATAATAAGCTACTCAAAAAAGTGATTATGCTATTATTTAATTACCTATGAAAAAAAAAAAGCTAGGTAAGCAATATTAACAGCGTCATAATATGTAGGCAAAATTTATCATCCATGTCGAATTAAAAATATTACATCGTAAAACTGCACCGAATCTCTAAAGGTTCGCAAATAGGGAACGATTAAAATGAAAACGATCATAAAAAAGTTTTAACTCCGCAATTCTTCTACCGTCAAAAACGCGTTAAAAACTGAAAACGAAAACTAAAACTAACTATAATCAATGTTTCATCAACATTCACGTTAATTGGAAATGTTTCTCAAAGTTTACACAGAAAAGCTTGTGTGCTGAAAAATTATTATACTTTTTATCAGATTTTAGAAAGCCGGTTTTTTTTTTATTTGTGAAATAATCCAATTACTTCTTCCGCTTTACGGCGGTTCTGTTCCCTCTTTGCTCTGGGTCCCAGCCTGGGACTCCCAGGATTCCCATTCGGACAAGCCCAGTAGGCTTCGGCCCTGCTGGGCCCCTACGGTTTTGCTGACATCTCTTTAAGGCGCGCGTGGAACCCTACGCGCCCTCGACGACCCGAGCTCGGTCCGGACGTTTACCGGACGACCGGACGGCGAGCTACCCATTGCTCGTCAGCCGCAAGCCCACACCTACGGTGGCTGGAAATCGGGTTCGGGGTCCCGGGGCGTGAAGAAGTCCGCGTGCGACTGCCTTCTTTGCTAGCTTGACGAGGTGAGCAAGCTCTTGGAAGAGTAATTTAGAAAGCCGGTGGAAATAAAATCAGTAAGTGTCTCACCTCTGTTGGTAACAGCGATATATTAAATTAGCGGTTTCGGAATCAATTAACATCAGGTTTTACCGTTATTCGGTCAGTAGGGAACGATTTCGAGGTCGCAATCGCAATCAAAGGCATCTTTTGCCCATCGTGTTTGTTTTAATCATCTGAAGTTCTTTTGGTTTGTTCATTTTTAAGGATGCCCCAATCGGTCTTTATTCTATACAAACGTAGTCTAAGACGATTACTTCACTGTTTGACAGTGTCATTTCAAGAATTATATCGATTTGTTTCGTCCTTATAAGGAAGCAGAACAGTAAAAAAACTTTTTACAAAAAAAATACAACCGACTTCAATGTTAAAAAAATACATGCTATCTCATCATCATGTGCGAAAGTTTAAAAACCCTGTGATGAACAACAAAAAGCTAGCGCACATAAAAATACACACTCCCATTACTAGGTATACGACGATTTATAATTAAAAGAGCACGTAAATTTTTATTAACAGTCCTTTGGGCGTACGATATTATGAAAAACCTGGGATTCTGCAGCCCAGATTTATCTGTACAAAATAAAATTAGTTGAATTTTCGAACAAAAGTTCTAACCAATATCGAAATGTACACTCGTAACTTACCTACATATCTATATATTTTTTAACCGATTGCAAAAAGGAGGAGGTTCAATGTATAAAAAAACACTGAAAAGTGCAAAATAACTTTAATTTCAAAAGTCGGTGTTAAATAACGAAGAGACAAAACTATTATAGAAACACCGACTTCCGAAATTAAAGTTTTTTGCACTTTTCAGTGTTTTTTTATACATTGAACCTCCTCCTTTTTGCAATCGGTTAAAAAATATATAGATATGTAGGTAAGTTACGAGTGTACATTTCGATATTGGTTAGAACTTTTGTTCGAAAATTCAACTAATTTTATTTTGTACAGATAAATCTGGGCTGCAGAATCCCAGGTTTTTCATAATATCGTACGCCCAAAGGACTGTTAATAAAAATTTACGTGCTCTTTTAATTATAAATCGTCGTATACCTAGTAATGGGAGTGTGTATTTTTATGTGCGCTAGCTTTTTGTTGTTCATCACAGGGTTTTTAAACTTTCGCACATGATGATGAGATTACCGAGTTCGAACCGCCCCCCGCGCCGGTGCCCCTAAGCGGAAGAAATGGCAAACGACGAATTTCACCAATGAAAATGAACGCGATCAGCATATCTAAACCGAGTTGAAGAGCCGTCAGAGTCAAATAAATTGTCACTGATAGTGCTTGAAGGTCTCTAGCGGATGATGTCATGAAATCCTTAATCTGTCACTCCTAGCATTTTCAGACTGTCGTTAAGAGCATCCCCACTTAGCTTTAGGAGGTCAAAGACAAAGTCAAATGTATTTTATTTGTTACCCATAGGTATAATATAGGTGACAAAATGTCAATTCACTTTGTGTTGCCATGCTGGGCATACAAATATTGCTTACAATGCGTTCCAAATAAGAATAGGATCGACGCCATGTTGTGACGTCACGTCATACTGTCAAATCGCAAGAAATTGGGCAAAATTGAAGAACTCAGAGATGAGCAAAATTGAAGAACTGGATTCTGATTAAACTATTTTCGTTCACAGGTCGTAAATAAATTAAATTTTAAAATTTTCTTGTTTTGCTCACCATAATAGTTCTTCGATTTGACAGTATGACGTGACGTCACTACCTGTCAATCGATCCTATTCTTATTTGGAACGCATTGTACTAAATAGTTTTAGACTGTGTTGGTATTGTTTGAATTATTACTTGTTAAACGTTCGTAGAGAGATACATACCTACCTTACTATTTAAAACTTTAATTATAAAATATAACGCACCACAAAACAAAAAAAAAACAAAATAGAACAAAACGACGGCGTTTATAACAATCCTTAGCAACTAAAATAGGCTCCTTTCTTCATTCATCATCATCATTTCAGTCAAAAGACGTCCACTGTTGGACATAGGCCTCCCCAAAGAATCGCCACAACGAACAGTCCTATGCGTCTCGCATCCATCGGATTCCCGCAAACCTCATGAAGTGATCGGTCCACCTGGTGGGAGGCCTTCCAACGGTCCATCTTCCGGTGCGCGGTCGCCACTAAAGAACCTTTCGGCCCCATCGACCACCTGTTCTGCGAGCAATAGCCCGCCCACTGCCACTTAAGTTTAGCGACTCTACATTACTAAGTACTTAATCTAAATTAATATCGAAAACGTCACCTGCCTGTAGCCTTTCGTAAAAACATATGATTACCTCGTCAGGTGGCAACCGTCCATTTCATTCTGTAACAAAAAACCGGAACTCTAAGATGGCTGTATCGAAACCACACATGTCTTCGTTATTTCTTATTTATTCAAGTTTTTTAGTCGTTTATAACGGCCTGTGATCGAGCATGGCTGTATTCATAATAAATTAGGATGCGAGGTCGATTTGGTAGTAAAAAGATTTGTTTTTTGTCGTAACTTAATAAAAGTCATTCAGGCTAAGAAAACACGGAAATTAATATTATAGTTCTGGAGACTCACCTGGTCATCACAACTTCCAACAGACATCTTTTTTTGAAGTAAATCTTCCAATAACTTCACCAGCTCTGGGTGGAACGAGAGGGAGTTACAGACTGTTACTGACTATTTCGATCCATATTCCCGATAATCAGAGTTTAGATTCCCTATTATAAGTTTCAGGAGTCTGACAAAATGGTGTCAAAGATAACACGTGTATTTAAGGCACGTATATACAATGAATATTTATCTACATTCCGTATATCAAAAACTTTATTTCTCACTCAACTTTCCCCTACTAGTCCACTACACACACACACTTATCTAGATAAGTGTTTGGCACTATAAATCACTGTTATCACCGACCAACAGCGATCGCGTCGATACATCACCTGTTATCATGGGCTTCAAGCCGTGGGAACACCGTCCGACCGGTTCAACTAGGCCAGAGATAACTATCAGCAAAAGCTTGATGGAACTTTCATGTAATTAGGTAATGTATCCTTTGGTACCTACGATTCAGGAAATGTTTGAGTATTTTTAGTGTTAAATCTTTTCAGGCATGGAACAGATGTGAATCGATTGGCAAGTTGACCCATTATATTAAAAATTCACTTGAAACTGAAAAAACTTTTCCAATCTGATCGATGGAGAAGCTGTCAAATAACAGAAAAAGGATGCACGTATTGAAATGTGACGTCACCGCCGTTAGGTATCGTGCGTACAAAAGAGATAGCGAGATGTTCCCACCACGCCTCCACTCTTCCTCATTCCAATATTTGAAATGCTAATTTCTGCTTTATTTCATAACTAATTTTAATTCTGTTTGCACAAAATATTTATTTTAAGTGTTATTTGTTGTATGGTTAAAACTACAAACAAATAATCGAACAGGAAAATAACCATCAATTAACTGTGGAGGCAAAAATGTTGATGATTTCAATTTTTTAAGCAATATTTCTGTGCTTATCTTTGATCTAGGATTTTTCTTAGACTTTGATGTTTGGCTAACAATCAGATATTTTTTTGTGTTTTTGGACGTATTAACTGAAAGATTTCAGGTAGGTACTAATTATTCTTAATCCCACAAAATCTTTACATAGGTTTTGTTGCTATCAAACCATCAAAGAACATTTTTCTAGAAACTAATTTAATATTCCCAAACTGTTTCCTCGCAATTACTTAAATATTGAAATATTTGATTTTCAGGACTGTTTTCCTCAATACCTATAGCATGACTATTTAAGTTTACATTAGACAGTCCGCTAGAATGCATAAATTATAATTTCATACTGTAATGTAATCGCTTACTAGGGCACAGGTGACCAATGTTTTTGCAAATCAAATGCCTCCCCGAAATAGTCTTTTCGCGAGCCACCTCGAACCAATCCTTGCGCTAGGCATCTAGGTCGGCCTCGGCAGCGTTGTCTAGCCTCAGACACCCACTATGTGGAGACTGTTGCCCGTCAGTCAATGTGCATGCGGCTAACATGACCCGCCCAATCCCATTTTAGCCGGGAAGCCATTTTTCCTACGGCTTTGGATCCCCGTTTTTGAGCGTGACGTGACGTTTTTTTTTTATTCTGTCGGCTCTTTTAACACCCAGAATGCTGCGCTCGACGAAATCCAAAGGGATTTTTGTTTCTTTGATAAAATAGTAAAATAAAAAATTACGTACCTAATACTTACAGATATTAATTTTACTTGCGAATCCTTAAAGAAGCTTAGGGTATAGTAAAAAGATGAGGTAACTTACAATATGCTAAAGCTGACTATCCTTTTTAGGGTTCCGTACCTGAAAATTAATAAACGGAACTCTTATAGGATCACTTTGTTGTCCGTCTGTCTGTATGTCGAGATAAAGGGTCTCGGGAACGCCTGGAGGTATCGAGTTGAAATTAAAACCATATACTCAGGTCTGCCGTCCCTTGAAGCTGTGAAAAAATCAAACTTCTGAGTTAACGAAAAAAAAAAGATACAGCCGTTTATATCGCTAAAAACGTATATTTCGACACTCTCAAGGGAATTAAAATTCATAAGGTACTTCCCGTTGACCTAGAATCCTGAAATTTGGCATGAAGCAAGGTTTCATAGCACAAGTATAGGAAAAAATCTGAAAACTGTAAATTTGTAGTTACGTCACAAAAAAAAAAACATTTTTTGCGATTCGGAAAAATCTTCGCAACTCAATTCGAGAATTGAACTGTTTTCATAGGTAAGTTTGTACGGAACCCTCTGTGCGCGAGTCCGACTCGTACTTGCCCGGTATTTTTCGGTGGGAAATCATCAAATAAACCCTCCCGATTGACTATCCCTGCGTGCGTCTCGCAGCCATGATTTGATAAATTTTCTGTTACGAATACCTATTTAGCTATCCACAAAATTACTTAAGAGGTAAATATTGCTGTTTATCCTCTTGACCGTTTCGCAGTAAGGAAACTCTCAACGGCCACTAACAACACCCATGGGCCTCTAAGAGGGTTCTCCGTTCCTATTCTGTTCCTCGCCTATAAAAGGGCCGGAAATCCTTGGAGGATATCCTGAGTTTCAGTTAGTAGTTAACAAATGTTATAACGTTGTCATTACATCCTTAATTAGGCTAAATTTAACGCTTGCCTTCGAAAATGATGTCAGATTACAAAATCGTAGTCTTCATTATTTTGCTAGGTTTATATGTAGTGTTCCTCAATAACGCTTCAAAAGTTGAATATACAGGATATTTTTTTCCGAATGTATGAGTACTTTCTCAAATATGCGACTGAGACGGCAGGCATTTAATAACCTAGTATTTATATTATCTTTACTTTAATATTATACAGCTGAAGAGAAATATATTATCGAAGTTCTGGTTGAATCTTAGGAACTAATGGTTCAAATTATATTTTTCTTTTTTACTTTTTGTTTGTAACCGTTGTGCTGTGTCTATCCCGAATAAAAGTATGCCATTCTATTCGAATATGTACTTTTAATTTCGGAAGTCGGTGTTTCTATAATAGTTTTGTCTCTTCGTTATTTAACACCGACTTCCGAAATTAAAGTTATTTTGCACTTTTCAGTGTTTTTTTTTTACTTTGAAGTCGGTTGTATTTTTTTTGTAAAAAGTTTTTATTGTGCACTTTTTAGTTATGGTACCACTACTAAAATGTACCCCTCAGCTAAACTTAAATACCTTATAGCCAGAGTGCATCTCATGACAATTCTAATAATCCCAAACACGGTTAGATTACATTAATTTATTACAGAGTTCCGGTGCTTAACTTCAGGCTTCATCATCAGATCAGTTCGATATATTCCTCCTCTACTTTCAGTCAGTCATCGACTACACGTATAAACAAAGCAATTTTACTTTTTACGACGGTTCTGCTGTGATCCTATGAGGAGTTCTGTTCCATATCTTCGAAGTTCATGATCAGATCATAACAATATTTCTATGGGACCAACTCGGAAGCATAACCTTTCAATCAAAAAAAAAAAAATTTTAATCGATCCACAATTGACCGAGAAATCGGTGAACATACATAAAAAAAAAAAAACATACATTCAACCGAACATATAACCTCCCCCTTTTTAAAGTCGGTTAAAAATACACAATCGCCATATGATTCATAGAATTATGCATAGCTAATTGTTCGAAGTTCGGAGCGGTCGAGATATTAAAACCGTATTATACAACAGTTATTTAAAACTTTACCATTTTCCTCTCTTATCAATTTAACATTCAATAGTACCTACCTAGTGCAAACTGCATAATTATGTCGAAATGCGCATTTAATTAAACATTCCCGTTTGAACTCTACGAAGCTTCCATATTCCATATCGTTATTAAACTACTATACTGTGCTATAAAAGTTATCGCTCCACCGTTTATCAAGCTCGGGGTAACAGCATAACAACCCAAGTTCATTAGCACCAGCTGATAACGTGACGTGGCCGTTTTAACCCCAAATCGGGAAGCACAAACTCATACTTTTTTTTTCTTATAAAAATCTCATGCGTATTTCAAAATGAGCAAAGATTTTAATTTACATCAATCAATCTTTAGCTACGCATTTTCCGTTTGTCTGCACTTGAGTTTTGATGACAGTCATATAGGTAGATAGGTAATGTTGATAAAGTATATCAACACTAATGTCAGGGCGAAACTTTGTATGCGTGTATTTTTGTTACTCCCTCACGATCAAAGGGCAGAACGCACTTTGTTATAAACTAGTGCTTGACTGCGATTCCACCTGCTGGTAAGTAGTGATGCAATCGTTGATGGTGAGGCGCACTAGTTTATTAAGAGCCTATTCACTCTAGCCTTGAAGACACCTAAGTTATAATCGGACGGGAAGACCGCAGCAGTCAAGTGGTTGCAGTCCCTCGATGTTTGGTATTAACGACGAGGCGAAACGCTTAGTCCGAACCGTAGATGTTTCAACAACGTAAGGGTGGATACTCGCCGTTCGTCGGGTTGTCCGATGGTAGAAATGAGATGGTGGAATCAAGTCATGCAATTCCAGCGCACACTCTCCAACATGCATCCTGTAAAACACAGAAAGGCTGGCTACCCTACGCCTGTGCTCAAGGCTTTGCAGATGAACAAAGCCTTGAGATGATTGTTGAATGAACATTATCACATAGGTCTTTGAATAGGATTTAAGTAGAGACAATTTTTATCCCGAGAGTATATGCTCCCTTGGGATAATTTTCTACTATTACTCAGGCGATGCCAATGTCAGTAGCTAGCATAGCATATAATATATGTATTACGTAACACTGAATAAGCACCTTCACACAATAGGCATCACAGACAGTGCCCTGTGCAGAGCATGTTTGGAGGGGGAGGAGACAATTGCGCATGTGCTCCTAGACTGCACAGGTGTCACTGAAATACGCACACGAAGCTTAGGATCCCCGAACTCCCTTATTGATGCCCTGAAAAACCTAAGAGGCCTGATCTGTTTTTGGAGAGAGTTGGGCTGGTTGGAATGAGCCCACCTAAGGTTATGGCCGCCATGGCCCACGTACAATGGTCCACATATGACTAAGTGCGGAAACCTAAAAATAGATAGATAGATATGTATACGTATATAATATATGTTGTACGTACTACGTATCTAATGTATTGTGCTGCTGCTCTTTCTTTAAAAATGTTTGTTGTTTTTATTTTAGCTTACGTTCACGTGAGTCTCATAATCATAATACACGGAAGAGAGGCAGAGAAAGAAGTCTCATAACAGCTTGTTTGATAACAACAATAGCTAATACTTGACCGACAGTTATTGATTAAAGAAACAATAATATGTTTGTAACAATAGATATTACATAAGAATTAAAACAGAGACACAATCATAATATTACGTAAGCTACCACAACAAACAGTATTCATGATACTCACGGTATCGGTCATCCGTCACTAGTATCGGATGAATGAAAGCATCGGCTCCTAATCTTCCCATTTTCTTTGGCCTTTGCAGTTGCTGAAAGCTCAGCTTGTTAGCTGTAAATCTATTCATGTATAGTTTGCTTATACTTCTTACATTATTTATAATACCGATATTATCTAATGCACCTGTTGGCTTAAGAGCGTTCACTCGAAATTACGCGCTATTTGGCAAAAAACCATGATTTTCAAACCCGTTTATATCCATTAATGATTTATTGTACAAACATGTGATTTACCAATAACATTAGGAAATATTCTTGTCTAAATAGTTAATTAGGATTTTATTTAAATTAATAGCACGCTTGTGAACGATATTCACATATGTAAATAGAGATTTTGAAATTTTACTTTCAGAATCAATTTCGAAGCTTGACAACTTCTAAAGTTCTAATAGAATTAGGGCCGATTTTTCAATCCTCAGATAAACAACCAGATAGTCTTTATTCGATGGATAGCAAGATTTTGAGTTTTTCAATGGTCAGATAGTAGTTAACTGTCGAATAAAGTCCCTAACGGAGGAATATAGTTACCTGCTACTTTAAGGGCCAGTTAGGGTTTTATCTCTCCGTTATGTATGAAGTTTTTGGTTATGTTTGACAATTTACATTCATTTTGTGCGTTTTAGTATTACGATTTAGGTAGGTTAGTACTGTAATTTGTAGATAATTATTATGGACGTGTTTGAAACAATTAATGACAAAACTATTGAACAAGAACATGAAATATTTAGGTAATTATTTAAACCTGCCTGAGAGAAAAACCCGAGTTTTACGAGAAGGGCCTGATAATTTAGTACATACCTATATCTACATGGGACGACGACGAATTTTGGAGAAGATTACGGTTGAAAAAAGATACCGTAGCTTACTTGCTTTTATTGATTGAGGATAAAATCATCAGAATAATTTCACCAGGTCAGTAATTACTTTATTACCTGAGAAATTAAGTAGGCACGAAGAAACTCAACACCGAAAACAATATTAGAATATTTTAAAACTAGCTATTTTTGTAAAAAAGTAAAATAAACTTATTTACAATAATATAAATTAAGTTTATTTTATCATATCATAATATTTACATTAAAATAAAGTATGGCTGCATTGTGTTGAGAATCAGTTGATATAATTTTTGCTTTCTAATTTCATCATTTTAATGATGTGAGATTTATACCACAAAAGTACACAAATTAATATTTTACGATAAATAGCAGGGTATGGACTGTAAGAAAGCGACAAATTCGGCGAACTATAAGTTATGTTTTGTATTGCAACAAACGTAAAAAATCAAACGTAAAAAAAATGTGTTGCATAGAGCACAATAACCAGATGTGTTGCGTTGCTGTTCTTGTCTAACACGTTAAATACTGTATCTGTGCGTCTCGCTTGCACATAAATAGTGTGAAGTTGGCTAGCATAAACCACAGATAGCTATTCTCTAGTTATTACACGATTGAAAAACAGAAAATATTTATTCGCCTGATAAACAGCCAGATAATTTTACTGGCCAGATAGCTATTCGACGACTTAACTGAGGATTGAAAAATCGGCCCTTAATAAACAAAAAATACAAAACAGTAACTAGAATCCTTAACAAAATAGTTATAATAACAGATTTATTGAGTTAGTTTACTAATTAAGAAAATTAAAATAAAAACATTGTGAAATTATTAAGAAATTATGGGTAAATAAAATTATCATTTGCACTGATTTAACTTAATTTTTATCATTTATATATAAAAAACTTTCTCGCGGGTGAAGCCGCTGGCAGAAGCTAGTGTATTTATATATTTGGACGATTCCTACGAAGAAGTAACTAAATATTCTAACTCTAACGCAGCATCGATTTCTTATTTGAAATTCTCTCTTTTTCGTTCATTTTAACTTCCTTACGTTATTTTACCACACCATGAATGAAATACAACCTCCGATCCATCAAAATCTAACATATTTTTATAGTCGTATATTTTGCCAATTACTTAGCGCTCAGCCAAGTAAATAGGACAAGCTTTTAGAACAAAATAATTGTGATATGAATTACCTCTGAATATCAGAAAATTTTAATTAATTATGTACCAACAACGTACGCTTGTTTGTCGAAAGCAGAACTAGAAAGTTTTCTTACTTGATTGTATTATTTCAAACATAACCAGAACAAATATTGAACTGTTCGTAAACTGTTGCTGAAAGAGAAATACTAATTTTAAAGTTATAATTAAGTATACCGTTATGTATATTTAAGTTAATTAAATGTACATAATATCTAGTAATTTAGTTTTGTTCTAGAAATTATTTAGATATATCTAATAGTAATTTTGGTTCGTTCTTTAATATAGCAGCTCACTATATTAAAACTAACAAAAAAGTAAATAGCATATGTGTTATATAAGTAGGTATAACATCCCATAAAAACAAATTAAAAATCAAAGTTTGTAATTTTTTATGGGATTCGCCTCATAAATGTGAGACGTGCGAATTTAACAGGGTGGTAACTAGTCTGCAATAAATCTATGCCATAGTAATCATGTAATCTTCGTGAAAAAACGACACATCCTGAAGGCATGTAGTCAATTGTCGAGTATACGTAAGGGAAGAACAAATAAATGGTGGACGGCAAATTGAAGACTTTTGAGAAAAGGGTACATAGAAATATTATTTGTGCTCCTACCGTAGGGTACAATTAGCTGTCGAACCACAAACCTTTTTGGTCCATTTTGATTGTTGACCAAATCCTGCTTTCTATGAAGCAAGCATTATGTTAAAAATGGACATAGATTCAGCAGTAGACAAAAATAGCCAGAGGAAAGCAATATGGTGTAAGCAATAATATTCTAATAGTATCTAAGGTTAAATGAAAACCATGTTTTTTTTTTGTATACATTTATGTAATATGCACAAAAATATAAATTACAAAATAAACAAACCAAAACAGAACTCGTTCCCATAAACTGGGTCGTTGTTTTAATTGTTATCAGTGCAGATAACAATGTAAATGTAACCTACTTACTTCTTGATGATGATAGTCACATAAACTTTAATAATAAACAGTTGAGTGATGATATGAAAAATATACGCAGTTAGCTGTTTAATAGAAATGGGGGTGAACGATACCGTGACGATTGACCGGAGAAAGAATGGAAGCATGAAACGTGATACGCCTACTATACTTGGTGTAATAGGATTGTCATATCACATAAAATAAGGGAAGGAAGATGATAAGTTAACTATATGTAGTCGGACAATGGCTGAACTAGTGGTATGGAAGGGCTACAAACTTCGAGTCTACTAAGACAAGGGTTTAGTGAGTAACCTGAGACTAAACCGTCGTCTATATCGCGTACATCGAAAAATTTGGAACAATTAGCCTGCTGAGGTCTTCCCGTCCTATAATCTTCAAGGCTAGAGTGAATAGGCTCTTAATAAATAAACTTCACCATCAACGATTGCTTCACTGCTTACCATCAGGTTGGATCGAAGTCAAGTTTGTTATTTAAAAAAAAACATTGCTGAACTCATCCAGTCGTCGTAATTTTTCTACGATCCTTTTCTCCAGTATTAGAAATGTTTATAATATAGGGTTTCCCAAAATTAACGCAAGATTTGAATGATCGTGATTTTTTTATTGAATTATAAACTAAAGGGTGTCTCAAAATTAACGCAAGATTTGAATTTGCCGCCATTTGCGCAGTAAAGTGTTGACAACCCACAAAAAAAAACTGCGTTTTCTATTTAATTCAAATCTTACGTTAATTTTGTGACATCCTATATATCCTTACTAGCCGCCATATTTCTATAAAGCTAACATTATTTTTCTTTTAATTTCAGGAGCGGCTTGGCGCGGCGTAACCGGCGGGCCGCGCCATGGGTAATAAGTGCTGCAGCCGCCGCCATGACCCAGATAGGCCTTTGGGTGAGTTTAGTGAGTTATATGATGATACTTAACATATATTATGCTTCTTATTTTAATAGCAATAAGGCTTTGGTTTATGTGCGAGCGAGCTTTTTAATACGTTTTTATCATCTGGGGCTTCGGACTGAACCCACGTAGCTTAGCTTGTGGTAAATAGACGCACGTTGGGTTAAATCTTATTGATCTGTAGCTGGCATCTTTTTGAAGCTATCTAGCTTAAAGAGTTTATATATACTAAGGTTTTTTTGAGAGTAGAAATCCTCATTGATCGCCTCCGCTTTGGGGTAGCCGGAGGGAGGAGTAAGACTTGTACTGACTAAAACTACCCTGGTGTTCCCTCGAACTTGTTATGTGATTTCCTGTACTACGCTAGGGCAGTCCAAGGTCTCGAAGAGTCACCACAGACGTATGGTTGACTTTTTTTTTCGGTGGGAAAATCATCCAATGATAGTGATAGTTTCAGACTTTTACTGACTAAAAACCCACTCCTGTTCCTTCATTGCCTTTCATACCAGGGCCGAGTCTTCCTTTCAGAATCAGACCCTTGACCCCAGTAGGCTTCGGGCCCTTACGGTTGCCCGGTTGCTGACATCTAAATGAGGCGCGCGTGGAACACTACGCGCCGTCGACAACTTGGGCTCGGTCCGGACGGTTACCAGACCGTCGGACGGCGAGCTACCCATTGCTTGCCTTCCGCGAGCCCGCGTCTACGGTGGCCGGTAATCGGGATCGGAATCCCGGCTAGGGCGCGAGGGCCATTGACTCGCGCGTGCACATGCGGCCTCCTCCTTTGCTAGCAAGACGTATTGTTGACTGTACCACATAATTTGTGGTTGCCGTCTAGACCTTAAGGCAAAGAATTTATCTAATCCATATATCTCTTTCTTCCTCTTCTTACTCAATGCTAAGTGTAGTTCTCATGTATGTTATGTAAATTTGCAGCCTCGGGCTGTTCCCAACACTTGGTAAAAACATTTTTGTTTTTCTTCAAAGAGTCAAAAAATCTATATAGATTTTTACTCAAATCTATCGCTATTTTATTGTACCCTGTAGAAATTGGAGAAACAATCAGCTAGCTAAGTTAAGGTTTAACAGTAGTGTGACAACTTAAACTTCACTGTAGACAAGTATTTTGGGATTGCTTCCTTCTAAATGGACAAGGGTGATGAATATTCAATGATTTTAAACTAAGTTTCCCGGTCAACAGGCCTCTATAACTTATTTATTAGATCTCGGATCCCTTTTAGTTGTACAACACTAAGAGAATATTGCTAAAATAGGTGTAATAGAAATCAGAGCCCATCTTTGATCGTAGGGGCCCAGCAGGGTCGAAGCCTACTGGGGCCAAGGGTCTGCTTCTGAAAGGAAGACTCGGGCCTGGTACGAAAGGCAACGAAGGAACAGGAGTGGGTTTTTAGTCAGTAAAAGTCTGACACTATCTCCCGCTCAATGGCAATGGGCAGGGCACATTGCTCGCAGAACAGGTAGCCGTTGGGGCCGAAAGGTTCTTGAGTGGCGACCGCGTACCGGAAGACGCAGTGTTGGAAAGCCCCCTGCAAGGTGAACCGATGACCTGGTGAAGGTTGCGGGAATCCGATGAATGCGAGAAGCACAGGACCGTTCATTGTGGCGACATTTGGGGGAGGCCTATGTCCAGCAGTGGACGTCTATCGGCTGAAATGATGATCTCGCGCTCCGCCCAAGAGCGGGGATGTCATTAGATGATTTTCCCACCGAAAAAAAAAGCCCATCTTTGATAGAAGTCTCATATAGCATTAGATTGACTGATTGCTACAAACTGCTTCAAACCTAAGAAAAAAAAAAAAAAACAATCTTCATCAAGGACTCGAAACAAACAACTCCTAGACCAGTGTATTTTATCTCAAAGCTGCAAACTAGCAACAAATACAGATTCCTTTTGAACAGCCGAACGGAACCTATTTCCTTGAAAAGAACAATGGTGCTAGATTTTTTCGCACGATGTTAAAAACCAACAATTAGACGCAATTCGTGTTCATTCGTTACTATTCTACGACTATTTAGACGCCATTTTGAGGCCGCATGCATTGTTTGGAAACAACATTAATTGCAGCTCAATGGTCATATGAATCAAACGCCAATTACAGATTCGTTGTTAATAACTAAATGTACTGTAGTCTGAAAGGTCAAGGATAATTTAAATACCCAGAATTTAATCTGCAATAACACTTAAGAAATGTGTTGAGCCATTTTGTACACGTGTTGGTCAATTCAATTGTTAAGAACATAATTATGGTTGCCCAAAAGAAGAACTTCATAGCTTTGCTAGATTTGGCTCGTGTGAAGATATTCTGTTCCTTTTATTTCGAGAAACGAAACACATAAAAAGTGCCAGCTGTTTGAGAGGCTCGTAAAAGTCAGAGGAGGGTTGTGAGAATATTTCAATGCTTTGTCAATATTTAAACCAAAGTTACTTCGCACTACCAGGGCGAAGTAACTTTCGCACGAAATAAATCCTCTTATGGTTCCTGATGACAGGTCCTTGAGTCTACTTTAAATTAATAAGTAACTAGCATTGGTCCGTGAGTTCTGTGATTTAGTAAATATTCCCTTCGTAAATATTCCAAGACTCCAGTATATTTCCTCTTCCTTTTTGGGGTATTTTCGGTCGATCTACTTTACGAATATACGTTTGCGCAAAATAGCATTAGGCTTGAACAAACGTTTTATTTTCCTTCCTTGGTGCCGTATTATCACCCGTCTATAGATGCCCACTACTGGTCATAGCTATCTCCTTCTTCTTAAACTCTTATCCAGCTCTCTTATCCGCTCTTAGCCACCATGCAAATATCAAAACACCAGTCAAAAACACGTCTTGCTTGTTAACAATCACTATTTCAGGCCTAAGCCTATACCTAAGTATATGGCCAGTATACTTACGTGTTCCCAAGTAAGTTGGAACTGACTTCCAGTTTAACCGGCAGTTTATAGGCAGCAACACGCCTATCTGACCTCAACAACCCAGTAATGAAGTGGATAACATGATATCCCTTGGCAAGACTGGTTTCAGATTTCTTGGCTTCTGGACTATTCGTAATGACTGTCAACGATGACAGCCGGGATCATCGACTTCGTGTTTTCAATAATCTTACTCGAAAACTGGCTCTTATCGCACTACATTATACCTTTGCTTCTCCTTTAACCTGCGAAGGTTATGCGCGGGAAAAAAGTAAATTAAATCACATTATTGGTGTTATTGTTGATTTGGTAAAAAAAATGGCGAATTTAAGTTTTGAAGACAATTATTTAGATGCTCCGCTTACGCCTCCAGATATTGTGATTGAGGCACAAAATGCTTGCGATAGCTGCCATCTAAATCTAAACGGAAATATATGGCAACTTTGGATAATTTTCTTCAGTGAAAAATTAACAAAAACGCGTCATCATTTTCAGAAAAAGTATTTTCGTATTATTTTTCTTCGTAAGTGTATTGAAAAACGTCGTTTGATACACGTGCAAATTTGTCACTGCAGCCCTCAGCTCCGTAACACACTCGCCTACGGCTCGTGCGAATCCCGCCTCGGTCGCAATGACAAACTTTCTGCACTTGTATCAAAATGTACTATTTATTCCCAAGGCACAGAGGAATCTCGGTACTTATTTTAAGATGATCACGTAAGAGCCGTTGTATGGAAATGTATCTCGAGTTGGGCGCTCTTAATCATAACTTTTTTACTTTAAGCTTGGTTAGTAAAGATTAGCTTGCCAATGCCAACTCTTAGTAGAAATAAATGACAGACACTAACTTAAAGCCTGTTTGTTTCTAGTATATCCGGCGTACAAGAACGAGGCGGGGTTCACGGCGTGCCCGTCGTCGTTGGAGACGCGGTACACCGGGGAGCCAAACACTAGAGTGCTGGCGCGACCGCCTGCTGATATCGTGCGCACACGAAATCCCGGCAAATGTGAGTATATAACATATCTTCCAGGCTTCCAGTCAAACCGGATACTTGAGGCCCTAGCACGAGCTCTTAACGCGATTCATTTGATAACCTAAACTGAACTGTTATAGGGATGGAGCTATACACCCTATATAGCTCTTTCTCGCTTGTACGCCTGCCAGTATTTTGTTGGAGCGTCTGCCTATCTGACCTTCACAACACTGGGTAACACTGATACCTCATCGGCAAGACTGGTGTTTGAATATTATTTAGACTTCGTGCACAAGACTTTATGAAATAAATTTTAAACGCCAACCTGACTATAAAGAGGCGGGCTTAATGCCTTAGGCATTCTCTACCACTACTATGGTTGCGGGATTGTTCGAACGAGTTACCGCGGCCCTATAAAGCAAAGGCAACGGAAGGAATCCGGAGGGTATTAGTCAGTAACAGTCTGACACTCCTTGCTTTGCTCAAATCGGAAGAAGTTACTTGATTATTTTCTAACATGAAAAAGGCATTCTTTACCAGTCAACCGAGGGTGGTGAAAAGTGCAAGGAGCATAAATTATCAATGAAAACACATAGGTGCAAAACACAATGGGAACACATACAAAACATAATCTAGGGTCGCAAAACATTTCTGAAGGGGATACCGTGGTCCTGGAAAGCAAAGGGCAACTGTAGGTCACAGGTGGGTTTTAGTCAGTAAAGGTCTGACACGCCCTCTCACAGCCACCCAGGATGAATTCCAACCTCAAAAAAAAAATACAAAACATATCATTCCCACAATCTTCCTTCCACGTACATCATTTATACATATTAATTCTATTGACATCAATTTCAGGTATAACAAACGGTGGTCGTCGCGTAGTGAAGGCACTATGCGCGTACACAGCCCGCGCAGACTCGGACATTTCATTTCGCAAGGGCGACCGCATGGAAGTTCTGAGTGACGCCGAGCCTGACTGGTGGCGAGTGTTACATCTTACGACCAGGAGGGAGGGACTGGTGCCGGTCAACTTCGTAGCGGAGGAAAGCTCTGTGGAATGTGAAGAGTGAGTGTTTTCTGTTACTAGAAGAGGTTTTAAATAAATGGAGCCACGTAGCTAGCATTCAATCTGTACATAGGTATAATCAGTCTGTATACGTTTTTATTTGTGCGCGCATCAAGTAAAATGTACAAAATCGATATAGAAAACTTTTTAACCGACTTCAAAAAGAAGGAGGTTCTATGTTCGGCTGAATGTATTTTTATTATATACATTAAAATTGTGTGCAAATTGATATACCTACTACTTAGTATATAATTATTACTAGGAATTACCAATAACAATACACTTGGGAATTACCGATTTTCAAAATTCTTTCACAAGTCGAATGCTATATTATCGCTGAGGAACATTTATGCTATATATTTTTTATTATCACGCGGGCGATGACGCTGGCAAAAGCTAGTCACTTATATCAAGATACAATATTGTCCAATGAAAGGTTTACTTGCTTTAACTTCGATATATACCTGCCCACCCTAGCCAAGTCACAACCGTTTCGTTTCGATTCTCTTTTCGTTGATCGCCTCGAGTCGGCCACGCCTCCTATTCCTTTTTCTGACCACGTGACTGAGCGTTGAGATGACGTCAGAATAAAGGAATCGGAGGCGTGGTCTACTCGAGGCGATCAACGAAAAGAGATTTGAAACAAAACGGTTGTAACTTGGCTAGGGGGGCTGGTCTACACGCTCCATTTATTTAAAACGAGTATAATTATTATAAGTATAACCTAACGTAGATAGACTAATTTAGAACTCTGTACATATCAGCAGGCTAACCCAAAGCAAAATGTAAATACAGCCTTCCGCCACTCACCTTTTTTACAGACAACCCTCGGACCAGTTCCAGATAACACACTACTAATCTTTTGCAGCTTCAACAACTGACGGTAACAATTTGGTGACGGGTTCAAAACCCTCTTCATGTTATTAATCGGCGACTTTCCGCTAAAGGCCCCCATCATGTTGCAGTTGGTTCTTTCCGCACGTATCCCGGAAAGAAGCGGATAAGCTGCTGCTAGCCGAGATCAACCCTCGGGGCACGTTCCTCGTCAGACCAGCTGAACACAACCCTCACGGCTTCAGCCTCAGTGTCAAGGACTGGGAGG
Organism: Mythimna impura; assembly: GCA_905147345.3. NCBI lineage: Eukaryota > Metazoa > Arthropoda > Insecta > Lepidoptera > Noctuidae > Mythimna > Mythimna impura. The sequence goes on along the minus strand of LR990357.1, from coordinate 9,161,803 downwards.
AGGGAAGAGGGTATCATGTGAAGCATTACAAGATCAAGCCACTGGATAATGGAGGGTTCTACATCGCGACGAATCAGACCTTTCCTAGCTTGCCAGCGCTTGTCATGTCTTATACGAGTGAGTTGGATTTTTATTTTTACGTCGAGAGAAATTAACAGCATGATAAATGATATTTGATGATTGAGGATTTTACTATTTTTTCTATATGCCATCCATAACTCAATTATGTCCAAAAAACGTTAAAGTTTGCTACTATTGAGTTATATAATACAAATAAGAAAAATAATAATTTCTTACATTAGCGTTTAAGTCTGTCATGTAGTCGTGACCGTGGCGTGCTGGACACATTTTTCTTTGTCAAAAGGTTTAACATACGCGCTTAAAAGTACGGTTTTGAACAAAAGTAACATGACATTACCTCATATAGGTATTTGCATCCACCATATGAGTTGTATCACGATATATTAAAACAATAATTTTGTTCTTTGAAATTCCTTCTTTCATCCAATGCGAAAACGAGACGGAGCTACAACAAATAGCACCATCCCTTTTTCATGCCGTCACAATAAAGCGGGAACTACATTAAACCTACGCACACGTGGGCCACGCCTGAGTTGTACGTAGAACGAAGACGTCGCGTGGCGTGGGTCTAATGTAGCTCTACAAGTTTAGTTGCGATATAAAATGTATGGAGACCGTCGCGCCCAGATAGGCATACTTGGCCCACACGGGTCTCAATGTAGTTCTACCTTAACTCCTTTTAACACTTCATATTACCTACTAACATTAACACAACCCTATCTAAATAAAAGATACTATGTTATTTCAGAAAACGCGCTAGGTTTGTGCCACGTACTCGCTCGGCCGTGCCCCAAGCCCGAGCCTCAGATGTGGGACCTCGGGCCCGAGCTGCGCGACAAGTGGGAGATCCCCAGAGCCGAGATACAGCTCATCAAGAAACTGGGACAGGGGAACTTTGGAGAGGTCTACTATGGGAAGTGGCGAAATAATATTGAGGTGATTTTTTTATTGCTACATAATATGTTCTATTAAATATGCGTATTGAAAATTCCAAAAATAATTATGTTTTGTTAGAAATTTGACATAGATTTTTTTTTACATTGAACAAATTGCAATATGAACGACGATATTATTTTACTGGTTGAACGCGCTAATTTTAGGAAGTACTGGTTCGATTTGAAGAATTATTTTTTGTTTTATTGCCTATTCATCGAGGAAGGCTGTAGGCTAATTTAAGATCACGCTACGACCAAAAGGAACAGAGCAGTGACCAAAGACGCGGATGAAACCGTGGGGGCTGCTGTTTTGAGCCAACAGAATCTATAAATAATAATAAATTTGAATTGGTCCATTTTTGCCAATTGTACCTCAACTTGTAATATTCTTACAGTAACTTAATTCTATCTGCCATCAAATAACAGAGAACTATCAATATTTTGAACATATTTACTTCAATGTAACTACTACTTATATTCTCCAGATTTATTTAAAAGCAAATATACTACAACCTTTTCATATTTTTCTTTCACCTTTTCATCTTTAGCATTGATTAGTAAATTATTTGCACTAAATAGATTGTGTTTTGTTTTTTTTTTTCTGATACCTTTTTAGGCAATATTTATTTAAGAGATCTACGTTCGCAAACGAGAACAAAATGTAATGACTGCCATAGAATGCGTCAGATCTATAGAACGGCACAGATCCCCATATATGTATACATACCATTCTTCATGAACTTTACAAACACTAATATTCACATTACAGGTCGCAGTAAAAACCTTAAGAGAAGGCACAATGTCAACACAAGCTTTCCTTCAAGAGGCGGCCATCATGAAAAAGTTCCGCCACAAGCGCCTTGTAGCGTTATACGCAGTCTGCTCAACACAAGAACCCGTCTACATCGTCCAGGAGTACATGAGCAAGGGCTCCTTACTAGAGTTCCTCAGAAACGGAGAGGGCAAGTTCCTCCAGTTCGAGGACCTAGTGTATGTCGCCGCGCAAGTCGCGTCCGGCATGGAATACTTAGAATCTAAAATGTTGATACATCGAGACTTAGCCGCTAGGAACGTGTTAATAGGTGAAAATAACGTAGCAAAAATATGTGACTTTGGACTCGCTAGGGTAATCGAGGACAACGAGTATTGTCCCAAGCAAGGCTCACGGTTCCCTGTGAAGTGGACGGCGCCTGAAGCTATCATTTACGGACGATTCTCCATCAAGAGTGATGTCTGGTCGTACGGTATTCTGCTAATGGAACTGTTCACGTACGGTCAGATACCGTACCCCGGTCTACACGGCAAGGACGTGATCGAACAAGTGGAGCGAGGATACAGAATGCCCAAACCGGTCGGCCACTACCTCCCCGACGATATCTATAGACTGATGCTACAGTGTTGGGACGCCATTCCCGAAAAACGGCCCACGTTCGAATTTCTAAACCATTACTTTGAATCGTTCACAGTGACCAGTGAGATACCGTACAGAGAAGTGCAAGACTAGTGCTGTGATATAGTGAAATAATAACTTTGTATGTGCAGCGTGAGAGACGATGTGTAGGGTCCTCTTAGCAAATATTGGGATTATAATTCGTGTGTGGATCACGTACAACGAACGTTCTAAAACCGTATCCACACACACTTATAAAACCACCTTTTAGTATTTTTATACTCAAAAGCATTATTGAACTTAAACAATACAGGAATGTGTGAGCTTCTTTTTTATTGTTCGACGGCTTTTTTCTTCTGTTTTGTCAGTCAAAATTGGTAACGAAATACTTAGCCTAAGTCAATGAGAAAACACAGAAACTGATGTATGATTAAGTCCACTGTAATAAACTTAAGTATTTATAGTGTTGAGCAAATATCACTTTCAATATTATTATTTATGTAGCTTATAAGCACTAGTAGTGTTGTTTTGCATTTTGTACAAACTAAATTGTTCACTATGGCATAAGCAATAAGGTTTAAAACGAAATGTAACATGATATTTTCATATTCTAAAGTGATATGTGATATTTTTTTATCACTTAAGGCCCGACACTGGAGTAAGTTTAAGATCTCAGAGTCCTTCGCTTCACTCGTGCTTTGTAACTCCAAGTAATTCTAAAATCCACGCACAATCCCACTTTATGTTTTGTTTTGCGTACAAAATGTAACTGCCCTTGGAAATGAAAAACAAACAGAACTGATGAAACTCGAGGCTCCTTTGCAATATCATGTGAATGATATATAAGTAGAAGGAAACATTATAAATTAATAAATCCTTTTAGTTTCCAAGTAGCTCCCTGAATCAAAATTGTCTAGTAAGTACTTCATTGTGATAAAACTGTGCTCAATATTCCCGTACAACACTTGCAAAGGGGCCAACTACCCTACCTGTATAAAGACAAATAATACTAGCTTTAGGGCCATATACCAAAGAGTTAATTGTACATTAAGAGCGAATGATAGATGTAGAGAGATGCGTATTTAATTTATAGCGTAGTTAGACCTTGTGACCTGTATAATGTTAATTATTTTGACCAATATTCCAATTTTTGACGCATGTATTTAAACTTAAAGAAATATTAATTGTTAATATAATTGGATTCTAATATCGACTGATCATCGATCCGTTGTTTATTCAAATAACCACGAAATTTAACATCAAATTTGTTTATTTTTCTTCGCCTAAAAGTATTAAAATGCTTTAACAAATTAATCGTTTTGTCGTCCTAGAACATGTATAAAGCCAATGAAAATAGTGTCTTAATAACATTCCAAATATTCAAACACGTTAAATTTGGACACTTTTGTATGAAAACGTTTAGATTTATAAGATTTTGTACATACAATGAAAATAAATGTCATTGAAATAAATAAAGTATTTTTATTTACTTACAAAATAAAAAAAAACAATTACATTGTTACATTGGAGTTCATGTCATAAATGCAATCAGCAATTTGTTTAAATTGTTTTAAAATGTCAATCAAACAACCGTTAACGTATTTTTAAGTGAATAACACAATAAAAATATTCACACATTTTTATGTCGACAGGTGCAAGGTGAAAAACGGTTGTTTTATTTTTTCCCAATTTTTTATTGCAGTAACTTACTAAAAATAGCGCTGTCTAATTTTTTTTTAAATTTTTACCATCATATTAATAACTTATATCAGAAAATTGCAGATCATATTTTTGACTTTGCACCCGTTGATGTATGCATGCATCTCTATTTACCATTTCAAGCTAAATGTACATTGCACACTTACAAAACTTGTCACAATCTCTTTTTTTTTTCTTTTCTCATCACACGGTTTGTGCATTTGACCAGAATCAAATTTAGAAAGTCTTTCGTTTTTAGTTACTTTATTTACCATTAGAATGCGGATGTAACACATTCTAATGTTTTTGCAGTATTTGGAAGCAATTGTTTCGAGTCGGCCTTTTATATAGGGTGACTGGCAATTAGTGTACGATACTTAAACACGTGATTGTGCTCATGATAACAAACAATTTTTATTATGGGAGCAAAGCTGAAATCGCGAAAAAAATATTAGCTGTTCAGTACATGAGGCAAACATAAATGTACTGAACATCTGATTTTTTTTCGCGATTTCAGGTTTGTTCCCATAGTAAAAGTTGTTGATTATCATGAGCACAATCACGTGTTTAAGTATCGTACACTAATTACCAGTCACCCTATATACAATAATATTCTCAGCTCCATTATACAGAAATCTCGCCCTGGATTACTGTTCATTTGCTCCTCAAGAAACGAGGCCAGAGTCAACAGTGAGAACATTAAAAGGCTGATTAGGTTATGAGAGTATTCTTATGTAGTTACGACTAAAGAAATGTATTACAACATGTAACTATGTTTTAATCACGGGTTATGAAGGACCACTTTCAATGAATTCATACATATAACGATTTAAATAAATAAGTTTAAAATCTATACCTAATTAAAATACCCACAAACAACTCAGTATAACAATTTTAAAAACAACCCAAAAAGTTTATATCGCTAAACTATAAAGAAGGTATTTACAAGTGATAGGCAGCAAATTATGATATGATATATAATTAAAATCACAATTCATAAAAATACTATTATTACGATTTACTATTAAAATTATGAGACACCACGACTTTGTCAGTAATGTCTAAATAACTAAACAATTAACTAGATGTAATGGCTAATTTACACGAGAAGATATTCTCGCTTCGAACAGGTTAATTGAAAGATAGTAAAATATGAGGACGTCATTCACTTTACCCGTGAAAATTAATAGAGGCTAAACTTTTATTTTTACCCGACTACGCCCGAACTTGAACGGGCTTGCATTTTAGCTTGGGAGATGTCGTTAAGGGGTGACCAAACGGTTGCAAACTAGCGTTTCAACCAAGTGACCTTGGTTTATGTGTTTGGTTTGTGTTGCGGCTACATGGATGTAAACCACGCGCCAACACGTTCGGTGGTTGGGAAAACGCGCCTCCCAACGAAGGGGTCATGGATTACAACTGCTGTCTACACGGATTGAAACTAGCAAGGTCACCTTGGTTGGGACGTTGGTTTGCAACCGTCTGATCACCCTTTTAGTAAAAAGCCGATCGCAAAAAAACTCCGAACAAGAAAAGTTCGGAACAAGTCACTTTAAGCAGTCTGTGCAGTTGACGACACGCGACGTCAAATCTACGAATAAACTAAAATATTCCATCAACTGCATCAGACTGCTTAACGCTTTTCTTTACTTGAGTTTAAATTGTCACACAATGGGCGCCTGAACACGATGACGTGGAATCTTAGATTCGTAAGATTCGTTTCTGACCGATTAACCGTTGAATCTAAAGACTCAGCCTTCAACGGAGTTAGAAGCTCGCCCAGAGAAATATAAATTACGTATAGATAAATCAAGAAAAAAAAATATTTAAAAACATGAGTGTGTTTACACGCTAGAGAATGTGTCCGAGCAAGGCTTTGAGCCTTGCGTGGACAAATTCTCGACACGCGAGGGGCAAGAAATGCTATTCATGTAAATTAACCTTTACGGAATTATAATTACTTGTCTACATAATGTAAAACAAAGTTGCTTTCCCTGTCTCCCTTTCAGTTTCTATAACTCCTCCAAAACCACGCAACGGATTATGATGTGGTTTGCACTAATAGAAAGAGCGATGAACGAGGAAGATTTGTGTATATATTTTGCATCCATGCGGAGCCGGGGCAATTCTACTATCCATATAATAAATATATGGAATTTTACTTTATCGACACAATCTTCAGCGGTCTACTTGTCCAAACTTATCGACTATATGTGCTTGTGCGCTTAACAATTAAAGCTTTAGATATATTAGGGGACAAAATATCCCCCAACTTGACTCGCAACGCTCAAACTACGTGACGCTGTAACGTGGCCCAGTGTCCCACAACTTGCCCCCCAACATTTTACAATGCAATCACGTGACGCGGGACATGTTGTTGGACAATTTGACAGCGTTGCGCGTCATTGGGGGACATTTTGCCCTCTAATGTATCTGAGGCTTGAAGAACAAGGACCGCTCATCAGTAACGCTATGATTGTGTTTTTCGTTAGTCGGCTTCAATAGGACCTATTTATGAACCACAGTCAAAAGAACGCGCGTCGGTGACGTTCTCACAATCACCGGTGTTTGGGAGCATTCGGCCACTCGGCAATCTTCGGCTGCTGTCGTGAGACATCGGAAGACGGCTAACGGCGGTAAGAGGTGCGGCGTGCGAAACTTCACTTCGCTACCGATCTCTGAAGACGACACGCGCGTGCACTCCAAACGCTTACCAACATCGAACATTGTACCTATTCGAGAACGGTAATATTCGTATGTGCAGTTCCACTTCATTGCCATATCAAGGCCAAAACACTTCCTAGAATATTCCACATTCGTCACCATAGATAAATACTTATAATGCTATAATTAATTAAATAATAACTAAGTCTATATTATACAGTATCAGCATACATCTTGCTCTTAATTCTGAGATATCGATACTCCGACTCGTAGAAACTCTGAACGTAATGCCAGCAACCCAGCACCGCGACAGGTACGTAGTTCGGATGCTTTTTGCTGTAATGGTTCAGATATATGGCAAGCACGACCAGCATACCCGACCACACGTATCTGAAAGAATGAGATGAAAATATGAATATATTTTGCAATTATTATTATTATAGCTTATCCGTATTGTCCCACTGCTAGACAAAGTCCTTCTTCCGTTCTTTCCAACGATTACGGTTCCTCGCTTTCTCATTCAAATTCTTAAAGAAGACATCCAGGCCATCATGTCATCTCCTACGTGGTCTGCGGCGGCCTCGCGTCGCAGTGTCCGGGCACCAATCCTGTGTTTTACGGACCCACAACTCGTTAGACATACACGTACGTTAGACATGTCCTGCCCATTTAAATTGGGCAGATTTTTTACAATTAATAATTTAGCTAACTTATAGACCCGTCTGTTGGTCTAGTGGTTAGAGACCCTGATTGCTATGCGGTATGGTCACGGTTTCGATTCTCTCCCAAGAAAAATATTTGTGTGATGAGCATAATCACTTGTTTTGTGTCTGGGCGTAATTTATTTATAATATGTATGTGTAGATATTTAGAAATATTTATGTATGTTTATTATTTGTCTAGTACTCATAGCACAAGCTCTGCTTAGTTTGGGGCTAGATGGCGTTGTGTGAAACTTGTGAAAGTTGTGGAATATTATATTATTTATTATTTTGGGCTGTAACACTGTGTGTAAGGAGCTCGTGGCTAAAATAATAACAGCCGCACGGACTAATCTCCAAGGTTAAGCAACGCTTGCCGAGGTCGGCCTTTGAATGGGTGATCATCTTAACGTATCGAGATTCCTCCATGCCTCAGAAAGTACGTTAAACCAGTGGTCCCGACTGTCATTTATAGATCTCAATGACAGTCATCACAGATTATCAGAAGCAAGGAAATCTGACATCAGCGTTGATAAATAATATCGTGTTACTCACTTAATGGGTTGTGGAGATCAGATAGACAGTTGTTCCATGTAAAATATTGGTTTTAAGCTGGTATCCAGTTAGACAGATAGCTGACTGTTACATCTTAGACCCAAATATGTTGTGTTGTTGAAAATCATCTAATGACATCCCCCGCTCTTGGTCGGAGCGCGAGAGCGTATCAGACTTTTACTGACTATTAGTCAGTAAAAGTGTTCCTTCTTTGCCATTGTTCCAGGGCCCCGGGGATCTCTTTCGCATCACCCATGGCCCCAGTAGGCCCTGTCGACCCTGCTGGGCCCCTACGATTTGCTGACATCTCTTCGAGGCGCGCGTGGAACACTACACGCCGTCGACGACTTGGGCTCGGTCTGGACAGTTACCGGACGGTCGGACGGCGAATTACCCATTACTCGCCGTCTGCAAGCCCGCGCCTACGGTGGCCGGAAATCGGGATCGGAATCCCGGCGGCTGGATCGCGAGGGCCATTGCCTCGCGCATGCACGTGCGGCATCCTCCTTTGCTAGCATTACTGCTTCGCAGAAGGAGGCAACCGCCTGCTACTCCTTATCGCTCCGGACCATGGCCTATACCAAGGCCCGGCGCGAGAGTTCGTTGTCGCCGATCGCCCCGGCGGACGAGGACACGGCGGTGCTCAGCTCAGGCGGGGCACACCTCTACCGTATGCTCCACAGTATCCTCCAGGCGGAAATAAGTTGGGGTGAAAACTCATTGCAAGTAGTGAGTTTTATAAGACTAGTCTCTTGATCATCATCTTTCTCTCCTTGTAAGAGTACAATATAAAGAACTGGAGTACAAATATGACACTTTTCGGTCATTTTGGTTGTTATTTGTACGAATTTTAGCTAAAACTCTTTTGCCATATTAATTTTAACTGAGCTAGACTCGCCATGAAATGTGCGAGTAGAACGGTGATAAATAGTCTGTAACCTACCGACCTTTTTTTTTTAATTGTTATAAACTAGTGCTTGACTGCGATCCCATCTGATGGTGTAAGTAGTGATGCAATCGTTGATGGTGAGGCTCACTAGTTTATTAACCTTTCGTATGCCGGCTATTAGAGACACAATTAAAAAACATTGTGTCTCGCGTAGATCTACGCTTCCGGCATTCAAAGAGTTAAGAGCCTATTCACTCTAGCCTTGAAGACACCTAAACTATGATCGGGCGGGAAGACCGCAGCAATTTGTTCCTGTCCCTCGATGTACGCGGTATAATCGACGAGGCGAAACGCTTGGTCCGGACCGTAGAGGTTTCAACAACGTAAGAGTGGATACTCGCCGTTCGTCGGGTTATCCGATGGTAGAAATGAGATGGTGGAATCAAGTCTTGCAATTCCCGCGCACTCTCCAAAATGCATCCTGTAAAATACCAAAAGGCTGGCAACCCTACGCCTGTGCTCAAGGCTTTGCAGATTGGACTTAACCAGATCTGGATCACCAATTAGCCTCTTCGCGCGCCTTTTCACCGAGTTCAAAGCTGCTAGGTGGCATTTTGCAGCACCAGCCCATATGTGGCTGCAGTACTCCACACATGAACGGACCCGGCCTACGGGATTGTCACAATCAGCCGGTCAATATTTTCTTCTTGCGTACATCTTTGTTTACCGTCATCTTATTGAGATGATGGTAAACAAAGATTAAAAAACAATACTTACTGGAAAACAAAAGGCTTGTTGAATATCAGGAACGATATGATGATGGACAACGCCTTTCTAAAGGTCGTGACTGTAACCGCGACGGTGGCGCCACATATTCGGACGAGGGTGAGCACTGCTTGCAACCCCATGTAGCCGCTCACGCTCAAGAAGAAGATGTTCGAGTACATTGACACTGGGTTCTGGAAACAAAGAATAGTATTGAGTTTTTGGCGAGATTTCTTCGAGTGTATCATCATCATCATCATTTCAGCCGAAAGACGTCCACTGTTGCACATAGGCCTCCCCCAAGCGTCGTCACAACGACCGATCCTGTGCGTCTCGCATCCACCACACTCCCGCGACTCTCACCAGGTCGTCGGTCCACCTCGAGTGTATAGAACGAGTAAATTGATTTAAAACGCAAATAGATTCCTTAGACATTGTGATGTGAAATTGGTGTAGTTTTGTATCATAAGTGTCTGCGCAACTGGACACTATGAAACAGGCGCGATCTCAGTAAAATGGAGCTGAGAATTTTATTGTAATGTTGACTACCTTAGCGAACTTTGGCGAGAAAGTTGACTTGATACATTTGCTGCCAAATACTACTAATATATTAGAATGTTTACATCATTACATCCATATTCTAATGGTAAAATTCAAATTAACTATTCATACGGAGACACAGCTTAAAGGACTTAGTTTTCAAGTCAAAAACATGTTTGATGTTTGAAATTCGAATTACCACAAAATTTGTTTGGGGACTAAGGGCATCGATGTGACGTCGCATCATAAAAATCTACGAGTTCACACGACGTATCGGAAGAACTTGCGAATTAATTCGCGTCCCACATTGTACGGTCTCCTGAACCGATGCTTTGCCACATAAAATCGAAAAAAGATGCGGAGTCGTATCGCATCGCTTCGCAGCTTTGTGTGGAAGCCCTTTCGCCATGTTTCTCAAATTAAATTAATGTGACACCAAGCGCCTGTATACTGCTGTAACTGGACATTGAACATTCATTCAACTTATCACAGTTGTAACACGTTGTTTTTAAAGAATAATGACCATTTTCACCTGACTATACACCACTAATTTTTAATTACTACAAATATTTAAAGGACTTATTAGAAAAGGTCTCGTTATTATTTAATTAAAGTCTCAAAAAAATTATATTCATAAACAGCAAAGTTATTAGAGTTTGTTTATATCCCAAAATGTCAGTCAATTTAAAGAAATATTGTACAGGAGGAGATTATGAATGAAAAACAATGGAAAAACACTGCGCGTAGTATTTTCTAGTAGCAATTGTTATGAATAATTGATTCAATTATGAATTTACCAATGACTTGACTTTTCGTGGTCAATTTTGGTAAATCGATTTTTTTTTTATTTTTGACTACACAAATATGATCAGAAACGGGTACGGATAGAGCCTAATTTTTTTTTGTACTAAAAAGTAAGGGTGTATAGCAATTTAATAAATCGATATAATTATATCGATAATTAATTATGTATATATACATAATTCAATTAGCTGAATTTTAAGATTTATTAAATTAATAATAGTAGCGTAAGCGTAATATATATATTACGCTTATCACAATTTTAAAAGAAACGTAGGAAAAATATTTTTTTAAAATTTTTCTATACTGCCGTCGTAATTAAAAAGGGCACAACTAACATTTTTCGGAATCAGATTTATTTTTCTAATTCCGAATAATATGTATTTAAAAAAAAAAAACGAAAATATGTAATGTGCCCTTTTTAATTACGACAGCAGTATAAGCTTATTCAATTACCCAAATTGTAACATTTATTACCTTGGTGTACATAAATATAAATAACACGCGTTTGACAATTTCTCACATTGCTTTTGTAATAATAAAGAAATAATAAGTTGTATGTACAATAAAGAATAATGAATTTCCGTTACAAAACCCGGACATAATTCTTTGAACTTTCGCCGAAATCGATAACGACTTTCTTAATTAAATAATATCGACATAAAAGATATCAAAATCATAAACATATCACTAGGCAGTGACGAAATTGGGCTATCCTAAAAAAAATCTTAGATAATTTTGTTAATTAACTATGTTTTCATGACATTGAGTAGCTCATAAAAACTGTTAAAAAAAATATTATTATCAAGTTTTGTTCTCTCTAAAAAATGTTTATTTCTTTTTTTATCGCGTTTTACAAGCAGAGGTTTATGGGAATTATTTAAATAGTTAAGAAAAGTTTAGGAAGTGGACAAAGACGATAGAAAAGGCAGAGATCACAGGGATGACAACGGCAATGTTCAAGTGCTGCCATGTATAGCGAGGCTCAGAAGAGGCCCGTTTCCAGTCTCCCTAGGAATGTGTCATCCAGTTGGGTACTCAATAAATTTTTTTTTTAATTGTTTGTGTCAAAAAGTAACTTTATCGCAAGTAGAAAGAAATTTTCAAATTCGTCCAATATTAATCAAGTTAGAAACCTTGCAAATCTGGTAAAAGGGAAGACTGGCAAATAACAGTCTATGGATGCACATACTGAAATGTGACGTCACCGCCGTTAGGTTACTTCTGCTCAGAAGAGATATTCCCATCACACCCCCACTCTTCCTCAAACCAATATTTGGAATGCTAATTGCTGCATTTACATCGATTTATTTTACATTTGCATCTACATCGATTTCGTATATTTTACGTGATGCGCGCACAACTAAAAACTTCTACAGATTTATTATAAATATAGATATAGATATTGTACAAAAATAAGCACAATCAAATATCCAAATACAAAGAAGTGGTGCTGGTGATCTTTAAAAAAAAACATGGGGTGATCCCATGTGCTGATGATTTTTATTTTTTTTAGTTTTGGTGATGTAAGCATCCTACAATACCTGGCCACAAAATTTCACATGCGTTTTGAGTGTTTCCTCGCACGAAAACAATAGGGGGGTTTCGTTACACATACTCTGTATATTCGGTCTGTAATATCCACGTATGGAGGCTCATAAATGCATACAAAATGCACAATGGTTCATTAATAAAACCTTATCGCTAATTATGTATTGGTCATGGCCCATAAAATGAACAGTAACCACCATAGATATAACATAGAATGTACTCAAAGAGTATTTAGTTCATTATGAACCTGTTTACGATGTTATTAAATTTTATTAATCAGGTACTTATAGTGTAATGGCTATGAAAGCAGTTATTAAATCCATTTGATTCTTTGACAAATCTGATCAATTCTGTGTCTATTCCATAGCCATTCTTTAGTAAAATTGCCTACGATAACACCTTTATAATGTTAATTGTTCCTCTGATTGACTGCTCTTCATCACCAATTTTTGTTTCTATATTTTTTATACGTGTCATACTACATAAACCCACGCCTTTTGCCAATTAACACTAACGGGCAAAAGGCAGACATTCCAGAACGCCACCTGCGTTCCTTACATATTCCATACTAACGCTGTCTATAATAATTAGCCGAGTGAGGGAACGCACCTAGGGCATCCTGAAGGCATTTGCGGAAAGGCTGGATGAGCCTACAAAGGGTACGTTTATCAAGCTGCATGTTTTACATAGACCTTGATAAACCATTCTGGGTAATCCAAGTAATATGGTTGTTTAAGTATATTAATTTGAAAATAGGTACTAACATGCTATGGGCCTTAATACCTGATAATAAAACTTTTATTTTTTAAACAATTCAAACTCACCTTCAAGCAATAGTCGAAGCCTTCAGTCAAGACTCCGCTGAAACCGGTAATCACCCCCAAGTATATGCATCCAATAGCATACGAATAGAAGACAACCTCATTGTTGGAAGCATTGTGCTGCTTCATCGCTTTCTCCTGGACGTTGCCGATGATAGCGTCGCAGAGTAACGCTAGGGATATCACTATTATGCCCAAGAAGTTGAACTTTGGTGATGTGCTTGAGTCCGCTGAAACAGTATAAAAATATTTATTTTTTTAAACTTCATGTGCAGTAGTGGTACATAGGCGGACTAAATGCAACAAGGTATTCTCTACCAGTCAACATTTGGGTTAAAAAAGACTACATTTTGGTAGGTGTGCACAATTAATAAATACTAGTTATTTCAAATAGAATGAAGTATCATTAAAATTAGGTGTTTATAATAATAAAATACATGGTGGTATCATGTTTCATTCAAAGCGTCTAAGGGGCCTCTGCGAGTTGGTTTCGACTCCTTGTACGCCTTCCAAAGGTCCAGAGGACCCCTGGGTTCTGAGATATAATATTATATCATACTATTTACAAAATAAATATCATTTATCATTTAATAACCCCTAAACACATAACTCAAATAACATTACTCTTGCATACCCCAAATAGTTGACCGTACTTATATAAAATCTCACATTATCATCATCTCATCTCGTCCTATATGAAGTTACCCAAATGGCAATGGTTCTGTTCAGAGTTTTCTAGAGTGGTCGGATCAGAAATGAAGATATTTGCAGGTCTCCAGGTGAACCAAGGTTACCAACATATCATTCTACCCAATAATTGGCTTGTGGATGTTAGATAGGCAGTTGCTCCTTGTAAAATAGCAGCATCCGGTTGGACTGGAAACTTAGGCTTGTTAGATGATTTATGCATGACCTACAGTGAATTGTAGAACTTTTATTTAAAAATAAATTTAAAAAATAAAAAAAAACCGACTGCGTAAAAAATAATTTTAGATAAAAACTAAAAAGAAAAAAAAAACAAGTTCAGTCCAGTAGCGTAAAAACCAATTTAAATAAAATAATAAATTCTAATACGGAACATATTGACTGGCACAATCGGGACCCATTAGATAGGATGATTTTAGTCTGGATTATTTTATTGGGTCCCGACTCACGTCACCTATCTAAGAACACTTGGGTTAACAAGACGAATCTAACGATATGCTAATTATGTAAATCGGTTCAGCGGTTTGGAAGATATGAGGTAATAAAGAATATTACATACATACATACAAGATACGCGCGAAACACATAACCCTTCTTACAGTCGGGTAAAAACTAACGACCTGCTCAAGCTTCACACAGTTCTCGGTTTTTCTCTACTATAATATGCTTGTAATATACACCTAAATCTTTCTCATGAATCATCTATCTATTAGTGAAAACCGTATGAAAATCCGTTGAGTAATATTTGAGTTTATCGCTTACAGACATACTGACGCGATGAAGATTTTGTTTTATAATATGCAAGATCTTTAAAACAGTAGCTCCAGTTAAAGTATTGTGCGTATGGTTACGCACAATACTATATGTTTTATGTATAGAATAATGTTTTTAATAATATTATGATTGAACACTTAACACTCACATTTGATTTTAAACATATTATATGATAGTATTTAAAAACAAATGACAAGAGCGGCACCTCAGTTACTTATCCTCAGAACGCGGAACACACGGTCACACGTTGTAGTTACGTACAATATTTGTAAATTCTAAAGTGCGCGTAAAATCTGCATTTATGTCGGAGTGGAGAGCAAGTAAATGGTGTTATGCTTAATTTATATGGAAAGTGTTGATTGTGGCCGCCAAAAGAATACCTTACAGTTATGCCCGTTTTCCGTGCGGGCGCGGTCGCTTCCAAGCGACCGGCCCTCCGAGTAAACATGTCCCAAAGGGTCATGGCTATCCGGATGGTGCGGGGATACCGCAGGATCTCCTGCTAGACGGTGAGCCTCTTTGCCGGCCAGCCACCGTGGGATTTGGAAGCAATCAATCTTTGCACACACGCACGAGTGGCGAGTGGAGGTACAACGCCGGGGTATGCCCCGGCGTTGTACCCCAAGCGACCACCATTGTGTAAACTGTTGTGTGGATCGCCCCGAGGCCATAGTGGACACACGGTGGAGGTCTGCCTCGTTTGAGCGGAACACCGCCGTGTCGTAAAGGAGGCGATTTGCGACGGCAACCTCTCGCGTCCAGCCCTGGTTCAGGCCATGGTACGGAGCTAGAAGGAACCTTCTGTGAAGCAGTAATGGAAGCAAAGAAGGCGGCCGAAACGTGAGGCGGAGACGAGCCGCACGACCTGGCTCCCTCTCCTGGCTCCAGAGACGCTCCGCCCTTGGGGAGTCGCTAGACGATTCCCGGACAGAACCGCAGCCTTGTGGACAGCGAGCAATGGGTAGCTCGTTCCGATAAGGAGCAAGCCCAAGTCTACGGCGCGTTGTGTTCCACGCGCGCTTTTAAGACATGTCGACAAGATTGACAGGGCCAGTTAGGGCTGAGGATTGTTCGAAAGAATTACCGTGGCCTTCGCAAAGGGCAGCTGAAAGAAACACTGTTGGTTTTAGTCAGTAAAAGTTTGACACTCCCTCTTGCTCTACCCAGAACGGGAGAAGTCATTTGATGACTTCCTAAGTACGTAAAAAAGTGTTATGCTTATTTAGCACTTAGTAAAAGCCTAAGTAATGATGCACTGTTGAATTTTCAGCGCTCGGACTCAGTGACGAGAGTTGAAAACGCAACAGTGTAATGTTCGAAGGATTTTGTAATGAAACTGATAATAAATATCATTCCGCGGGATTCGAGCTGGCGGTCAGCGCGCTATGATGAAAATTTTCGAGATGCTGACTAAAACGGTAGCAAAAAAATCGTTTTTGAAAATTTCATATGTGCTGCTGCTCACAATTTTTCATAACATCTTTAATTCTTTATTCATCCCACTCTGGAGCAAAGGCTTTACTACATTACTTTCACCTTTTGCAAGGCCGCGCTTCTTACACTAGTAACATAAAAATCTGGCAAAAACCTTACCAAGGGTGAACATAGTGAGCCCAATACACATGATGATAGCTGCCACATAATCCAGGAACCCATAACGCTTGTGCATTATAACAATACTACCGATCATAACCGGTATCAGCTTACAACTCTTAAAAATCAGTTGCGTTGGGTAGTTGAGATAGCTCAGGGCAAGGTTTGAGAGAGACATGGTCCCAAGTGTTAGGGCTGCCAATAGCGCGTATGTTCGTAGTGGTACTCTGTAAAATTAATTAGAATTTATTGTGTCTATTAGTATTTTACTGTGGCCTGCTATTCCAGTTTTATCAGTCAAATAAATTAATAACATGTTTATATCAGACGTCCACTGTTGGACATAGGCCTCCCCCAAGTGTCACCACAATTGGGCACGCCACAATTATGGCGGTAAGTCCCCTCTTTGAGGAGTGGCTGGAGCGGCAACACGGCATCCTCACCTACCGCATGACGCAGGTCCTCACCGGACATGGCAAGTTCGGGAGGTTCCTGCATCGGATTCAGGCGGAAGCAACGCCCGGGTGTCATCATTGTGTGGACCACCCGGAGGACACGGTGGAGCATACGGTGGAGGCGTGCCCCGCTTGGGCGGAGCACCGCGGTGTCCTCGTGGAGGCAATTGGCGGCAGCGACCTTTCGCGTCGGGCCCTGGTTCAGGCTATGGTCCGGAGCGAGGAGGAGTGGCAGGCGGTCGCCTCCTTCTGCGAAGCAGTAATGCTAGCGAAGGAGGAGGCTGCACGCGTGAGGGAACGAAGGTCCTCACGCCCTAGCCGTCGTAATTCCGACCCCGACTACCAGCCACAGTAGACGCGGGCTTGCGGAAGTCGAGCACTGGGTAGCTCGCCGTCCGGCTGTTTGGTAATTAACCGGACCGAGCCCAGTCGTCAACAGCGCGTAGTGATCCTCGCGCTCCTCAAAGAGATGTCAGCAAACCGTAGGGGCCCAGCGGGGCCAATGCCCGCTAGCTAGGACCGCGGAGAATTTCTGAAAGGGAAACCCGTAGTCCTAGTACGCAAAGGGTAATTGAAGGATACAGGTGTGGTTTTAGTCAGTAAAAGTCTGACACGCCCTCCCGCTCCACCCAGAGCGCGAGAAGTCATTTGGATGATTTCCCACCTTAAAAAAAAAAAAAAAAAGTGTCACCACAATGAACGGTCCTATACGTCTCGCATCCATCGGATTCCCGATACCCTTACCAGGTCATCGGTCCACCTTGTAGGAGGCCTTCCAACGCTGCGTCTTCCGGTACGTGGTCGCCATTCTAGAACCTTTCGGCCCCAACGGCCATCCGTTCTGCGAGCAATGTTCCCTGCCCATTGCCAATGCGGATGGCAGATGTCATGTCGGATGCGGATATCCTCATTCCTGATTAACTCCAAGCATAGCCCTTTCCATTGCCCTTTGGATGACTTTAAGTCTTCTGATGAGGCCCATTGTGAGCGACCACGTTTCAGAGTCATATGTCATCACTGGCAACACGCACTGGTCATAGACCTTGAGACACTGTGGTATGTTGGACGAGAAGACACCGCGCAGCTTCCCGAACGCTGTCCAGCCGAGTCGGATTCGACGGTTGACCTCTTTCTCGAAATTAGATCTACCCAACTGGACTGTCTGTCTCAGGTAGACATAATCGTCCACAACTTCGAGTGTATAGTCTCCAATCTTGATATAGGAGTGGGTGCTACATGGTTGTTTATCATGACTTTGGTTTTATCCATGTTCATTTTAAGTCCCACTCTTTTGGAAGCTCTACTGAGATCATTGAGTATTGTGCTGAGTTCCTCCTTAGTATTAGCCAGACTACTATGTCGTCGGCAAACCGAAGGTGACTGATGTACTCGCCATTGACATTAATGCCTAATCCACTCGAGTCCAGAACCTTGAAGACATCCTCCATTGCGGCCGTGTACAGTTTCGGAGAAATAACGTCTCCTTGCCTCACACCCTGCTGCAGGAGGATAGGTTTCGAGGTCTGGTCCTAAGCACTTCGATGTACCGATAGTCAATCTGGCACCGTTGGAGAGACTGCAGCACAGCCCAAGTCTCGATCGAATCAAAGGCTTTCTCGTAGTCCCCAAATGCTAGGCAGAGGGGCAGATTATACTCCTCGGCCTTCTGTATAACCTGTATAACCTGCCGTAGCGTATGTATGTGGTCTACGGTGCTGAAGCCTTTTCGGATTCCGGTTTGTTCGGGAGGCTGGAAGTCGTCGAACCTGCGCGCGAGACGGTTCGTGATGACTCTGGAAAACAACTTGTAGACATGGCTCAGAAGTGAGAAGCGCCTGTAATTCTTAAGCAGGGCCTAGTCGCCCTTCTTAAAGAAGATTACCACCACACCTCTACCTCCTGCTTGTACTGTTTTTCCCTCGAGTATGACGAAATTAAACAGGTTCTGAAGGGCCTTAAGGATCGGTTTCCCACCCGCCTTCAGGAGGTCGGTCGTAATTCCGTCATCACCCGGCGCTTTGTTGTTATTGAGCTGCTTCAGAGCCATCCTAATGTCGTAAAGGCTGAAGTCCGGGATATCTTCAGTATAGTGTCGGGTCAATCTAGCTCTTGGATCGTTTGGTAGATTCGCAGTGGGTTTGGTAATTGACGTGTACAACTGTCCATAAAAAGCCTCGATCGCTCCCAGGTCCGATTTAGCGGATGTGAATCTGTCATCTTCGGTCTTCAGTTTCGTGAGCTGGCTCTGCCCAATAGACAGATCGCGTCCTTAATCCTCTCGGTATTAAAGCGGCGAAGGTCGCGCTTCAGAGACTTCAAGATTCGTTTATTGTGCCGCCGATATACGTACGCATCATCTGAAGACTGCAGAACCATATCATGCCTCTCCTTCATAAACTCGAGAATTCGATCGGAGAGCCTCTTGTTCTTATTTGTACGGTGAGTCTATGACCGACCGACCGTATGGACACTTTCCACGAACCCGTCGTTGTATTCGTCCACGGAGCTTCCACTGCGGCACTCGAAACGGTTTTGAAGTTCGAGCTGAAAACTCTCGGAGTTTTGGATTTGGATCTGTGCTAGACGGAGCGTAGACCTCATCAGTCGAGATCTTTCAAGCTTGACGTTGATATTCAATGTGCCTCTTACCATGCGGTGATCACTTCCGGTTCTCACCGCATTGATCACAGAGACATCATTGAATATTTGCTTCTTCGTCGGCATGATGAAGTCAATCTCATTTTTAGTTGCACCATCAGGGATTTGCCAGGTCCACTTCCTATGCTCACGCTTTCTGAAGAAGAAGTTCATCATATAGAGGCCCTCCTTCTCCATAAAACTGGCCAGTAGGTGTCCCCGGTGGTTCCTACGTCCAAATCCAAATTGCCCCATTCGCAGCTCGTCACCGTCTCGTTTGCCCAGTTTCGCGTTAAAGACCCCCATGACCACGGTGAAGTGAGTCTTATAACCATGCATGGCTCTGGATACATCCTCGTACATGGTCTCCACTTCATCGTCGGGGTGTGTCAAGGTCGGAGCGTAAACCTGTACCTGTGACCTTCATCGAATACCTTGATGATATTCTGAGTATAAGGTACGCCACCCTGGTCACCCTCCCGAAAATAGAGCAGGTTACCAGATTTTAGCATTATCGTGTTCTCCCCCTGACTTCGGACTTGGGACAATCCCACAATACTCTATCGTAACCTGCTCAACTCTTCCTCAAGTTCTGTGATCTTCTCATCCGACCGGAGTGTACGCGTGTTGTACGTTGCCAGGTCCAGTCGTCGTTTAGTAGCTGGTGAGCCGAAATCCTTTATGCAATCTACCGGGGTCGTTTGATGGTTAATCGCCCGGAGATTCTTAGCTCCCCAGACCCCAGGGTTGCGCCCACGCTGCCAGCACAACCGCTGGAGTCGCCGGGCACTTATGGCCTGTTTCTTGTTCAGTTGTAATTCATTACAAAAATTGAAAGATATTACAAAATACTTTTAAATTAGGAAAGAAAAAGCTCCTTCCTGTAAAAAACGCTCTAACTGTTGCTTACATTGTTCTTCTTAAAATTGGTTCATATATTAAGTAAAGCTTCAAGGACATTAAATGTTATTGCCATATTTAAACCAAAGAACTATTTTAAGTTGGTATTAAATTACTAGATCAAAAATTGTTAAGAGTATTAATTTCAAAACTAAATAATTTGAAAATTTGATTGAGTAACAAATTTCCTCAAAAAGCACCTTATCAAAGCTATAAAATTTGTAACTACAAAATAGTAAGAAAAACCATATACTCACTTCCGTTTTATAGGATTCCTTATCAGAGACTCAAAGTAACTCAATGCCATTGTTATCAAAAATTGAACTAACGTTATATACAAACTCACAGGTTTCAATTCTGCATTAGAAAATATATATTCTAGGAAGTATCCATAAGCTAGATAACATATAAATACGAAGACTGAACAGCATAAGAATTGTGTTAGTTCACTGTATGGTGTTATGTTGAAACATAATATATTAATCTCTGTTTGCTCAATCCTCGGAATGCTTTTACTCGTACTTGGCACATCTATGCGTATTATCGCGTCTTTTGGTTGATTCATGGTTATCACAGTTTTTTGAGATGCTATCAGTTCAGGCTCATCACGCTTTTCTGGAAGCTTTGAGTTATCCTGAAAAGAAAAAATAAATTGATCTCGAGATACATGCAGGCATTTGTAGAAGATAACAAACAGAAAAGGCATTTACATTGTTGTGTTTTGTAATCCATTTCATATTTACAAATATTCAAATGCTCACAGGGATGATGATATGCATAACTGATGAAGTTATTTAGTTCCTATTAAAAGAATTTATGACAAACCCAAAAATGATGGCAATCACACTATTAAAAAGGCGAAAGTTTGTGAATGTGTATGTTTGTTACTCTTTTATGCTGAAACTGCTGAAAGAATTTGGATGAAATTTGGCAGATGAGTAAACTAGTAGACATCAATCAAAAAACCTTTATTTATTAATTAGCTTCTGGCAGTGGCTTTGCCCATGTGAAAATTATCCCAAGGAAACATACTCCCGGGATAAAAAATATCCTATGTGCTATTAAAATTAAAAGACATGGTCCACTCTTATGCCAAATTTCATCCAAATACGTTGAGCCGTTCATGTATAGCCATATATAAGCCAGTAAAGGCTTTTGTGGTTTTTAGTATCAAAAAAAAAAGTATATTGCGATTTTGAACATAAATTAAAAAAAAAAAAATGTGTTAAAAAGTAACAAATATACACACAAACTTTCGCCAATATAACATAAGTGTGATTGCCATCAACATATTGATTGTGAATGCTATGATTACTTACAGGTATGTGATGGGTCGCGATATAATCATCCAATGGATACTTGGGCATGGTCAAATCTCTATTAACACCAACAGGATTTCACGTAAATACTTTATTAAGTAATATTTTAAGCCAACCAAAATTAATGGCATAAATCCTTGTTGAATTATAACTGCCACATAAACAAAGTATTTTGTCACTATAGACAAATGCTGTTATCAACGCCCACACAACATTGCCTGACAAGTATGTTCATACTTTTGATTAGTTCAGTACTTCAGTTAGTGTGCTGTCAGTGCAGTAGGAAACTATGTTACTATACCATATTAGAATAAACAAAATTAGAATGATGCAGGGTGTAATTCCATGATTGTTAACTATGAATTTAATTTTCTGTGATTGCTACAGTGCTACAGCAATGTGCTAAAGAATGTTGTTGTGAGGGACCAGTAATGTCCATTCCAAAACTCCACAAATGGACATACATACCAATAGGATTCTAACAGGTAAGAATAAATACAAATTGCTTCTGATACGGGCTATATCTGAAGATCAAGACTAAATAAAACACAACTATACCATTTAAATTGCTTCAATAAATCCAAATTTCTTTGCAAACCAGTACCTATTATTTATAGTTTTTGTTTACGTACATGCATTCTTCAAATGCACATAATTTTTCTGTGAATGTTTAATATTATTGGGTACACTATATAGCGGTGTAATCAGATAAATAATAATGAAGTTTTACGCGTTTACAGCACGAAAAAAATATCACGAAATAGGCGCTCACCGATTTATATCGCCGCTAACACTTGTGTTGTGTTACGAAATTATGATTGAAACTTTGAGTACGTCAACAACAGGATGTAATTGAAACCTACCGTGATGGAGTTTATCGTAGAAACTTTAGTTATACACTCATTTCATATTCTTTTACGGTGTCAATTGTATGAAATAAAATTAAAAAACATTCTTGTAACCAATCCTCCTATACCACGACACCCCGCAGCAGAATGTCAATGTCATGGATATGTCATGGATAGCGATGGGCGAATCGTGTTATATTAATCGAGTTATTTATTTATTCAAGTCAAACCACAAACGAGTCAATTTGTGTTGCTTCTTCTATGCTTGCTTGTATCGGCGCGCGGCGGAACAAGTTGAGTCGGCGGTGGATCGAGTTGATTCGGCGGAACGAGTTGAGTCAGCGGACCAAGTTGATTCGACGGACCGAGTTGATTCGGAAGAACGGGTTAAGTCAGCGGACCAATTTGATTCGGCGGACCGAGTTGATTGGGCGGAACGAGTTGATTCGGCGAATCAAGTAGACTCGGCTGACCGAGCTGGGCTTTAACACACCAAGTCGAGTTGATTCGAATAGCAATTCGTATCAGTCACCATTCCAATTCAATAAAACTCGAGTTGTCGAAACTGCGAGTTGGCCCATCGCTAGCGGGCTGTCATTTGTCAATGTCAATTTTGTTTGACGTTGTCAATATGTTTGTGAGTTGGCTGGGTTGGCTGTTGCTGATCATAGATTATACATTTGCTGATAAAGGAAGGTTTAGTTGAAAATGTAGTTTATGTAAATTCTATGCACAACCTCGACATTACGTTAAAAGGGAAGAGTGTTTATTTTCGATCCCGTCAACATGGCGCCCGTTCTAAAAATTTTTGACAAACTAAAAAATGGAGTTATAAAACTTTTATATACTGGCAAGTCGTGATTTGTGCTAAGCCACTGCCACTGATAAAAAATAAGAAAGTTTTGGTAGAACCTAAAAAAATTAGGAATATTCAAGAGTACCTAATGACTTTTGGATTTTCTATTTTAACTATAATTGAAATTATAATAAACTAGCTTTTAACCACGGCTTCACCCACGTACATAAAATATAGCCTATGTCACTCAGGAATAAAGCAGCTTTCTATCGGTGAAAAAATTTTGCCAATAGGAACAGTATTATAGATTACCTCCTACAAACATAAAAACAAACTTTACCTCTTTATAACATTAGTGTAGATTAAATGAACCTACTACTAAATGGAAGGCAGGTCACAAACATTTGGTTTTTCAAAATGAATAAAAGCTTAGGTTACCATTTAAAGAATTTAGTATCAAATAAGGTGCCATTTAAGTAAATATAATCTTGCTTAATAACAGAGGTCGCCCACATAGCCCGAAGAATCGCCAAACTAAAGTGGCAGTGGGCAGGGCACATTGCTCGTAGAACGGATGGTCGATGGGGCCGAAAGGTTCTAGAGTGGAGACCGCGCACCGGAAAACGCAGCGTTGGAAGGCCGAAGAAGGGCCGACTACCTGGTGAGAGTCGCGGGAGTGCGGTGGATGCGAGACGCACAGGATCGGTAGTTGTGGCGACGCTTTAGGGAGGCCTATGTCCAACAGTTGACGTCTTTCGGCTGAAATGATGATGATAACAGAATTTTTTTTTTATTTTTTTATATAGTTGACGTTTAGATTTGAGTTTCTTGTCAGAAATTTGTTTCTTGCTAACATAGTGCATCTTCCTATTAATAGGTATATATTTCAGCTCTCAATGAACTTATTCGATGATCAAACATATCTGGTTATTCTAATGAATGTGGGTTTTCACATCCAATGAAAGTAAATCATGTTGTATTATTGTTGTTGTGTTATTTATTGTTGTTTTATTTACTTAGTTCGCAATAAACGTTTTGACTTTGACTTTCGATTTTTTCGAATTTATATGTTCTGAGGTTTGGCTATAATACCTATTACTTAATTTTAGGCAACGTTTAGGGTATCTAGAAATTAATACTTAAATAAATACGGAAAACAGTATAGCATATCATAAAAAATGTAGAACAAAATATAACATAACAAAATACAAAAGAATATTTTTTCTAAATATAATTATCACGTATTACGAATTCGAGATTAAAATTATCCCACTTCTTGGAAAATAGTCCAAATCAACCCGCTTCCAAAAAAGTGTAATCTTGGTTCATTGATTGATTTGTGTCCTATCTCCATATTACCGTTTCTATCCAAAGTCCTTGAACGCCTTATCCACAGTCAACTTAAGCACTAAGTTGACTCCTGTGCAAAACCGCATAATCCTTTCCAGTCTAGGTTTCGGTCAGGACATAGCAATACAATTGCTCAAGTTAGCATCACGGATGACATTAGACTTGGTATGGAAAATAGAAATCTGATGGTTCTTTCCTTGTTAGACTTCAGCAACGCATTTAATACCATCGATTTTGATATATTACTCGGAATACATGATATATCTCCAACGGCGATTGATTGATTTCTTAGCTACCTGTGTGGCCGTCGGCAACATATTCTTATTGAAGGTACGTCCTCGACATGGTGCAATACCTCTGCTGGCGTACCGCAGGGGGGTGATTTATCTCTTCTTCTTTTCGCTATCTTTATAAACTGTATTTCCAATGAACTTCATATAAACTCTGTTTTCAATAAACTTCTCTTCCAATCTTTATGCTGACGATTTGCAAATATATTCGCAAAATCCAGTAGATAAACTATATGAAGCGGTAAATATGGTCAATAAAGATTTGGCTCGTATTTCCGAGTGGAGTGTGGCTCACGGTTTGAATCAATCCTACGAAGACCCAAGTTATTATTGTTGACAGCCCTAGGTTGCACTCAAAAATCAACTGGAGGCAGCTCCCACCGATAGTTTTTGATGTCTCAACTATTTCAGACAGTGATTCAGTGAAAGATCTTGGTATTTTTATTGACAAAGACTTTTCGTGGGGTCCTAAGTTGCAGGAAGTTAGCCGCAAGTTGTTTGCTCCTGCGAGGTCTTTGCGAAAACTGCACAATTTTCTTCCAACTACCACCAAAACTGCACTCGCCCAATTCCTTTTACTCCTATTAATTGATTATAATATCAGTTATTTAGATCAAACTGAAGTGCAGCTAGATAAGCTTGAGGGATTCCAAAACTTTTGTATTAGTTTCATATTTACTATATTTACACGATTATTTCCCAGACACTTAACTAAAATACACAAAAACTATATAACTAAATATAAAAGCAAATAAAAAAAAATGGTCTATATTTTTTTTTTCGGTGGGAAAATCATCTTATGACATCCCCCGCTCTTGAGCGGAGCGAGAGTTAGTATCAGACTTTTACTGACTAAAAACCCACTCCTGTTCCTTCGTTGTCTTTTGTACCAGGGCCGAGTCTTCCTTCCAGAATCAGACCCTTGGCCCCAGTAGGCTTCGACCCTACTGGGCCCCTACAGTTGCTGACATCTCCTTGAGACGCGCGTGGAAAAGTACGCGCCGTCGACGACTTGGGCTCGGTCCGGACGGTTACCGGACGGTCGGACGGCGAGCTACCAATTGCTCGCCATCCGCAAGCCCGCGCCTACGGTGGCCGGAAATCGGGATCGGAATCCCGGTGGCGTTTGGGGCGTGAGGACCGTTGCCTCACGCGATCGGCCACCTCCTTTGCTAGCATTACTGCTTCGCAGAAGGAGGCGACCGCCTGCCACTCCTCCTCGCTCCGGACCATGGCCTGTGCCAAGGCCCGGCGCGAGAGATCGTTGCCACCGATCGCTCCCACGAGGACACGGCGTTGCTCTTCCCAAGCGGGGCACACCTCCACCGTGTCCTCCGGGCGGTCCACAAATCCGGTGCAGGAACCTCCCGAATTTACCATGTCAACTTGTCATGTAAGGACACCGTGTTGCATTTTCGTAAGCCAAAAATGGTCCATATTTGGCTTACGAAAATATAATCATGTGTCAGAATTCCGTTTTAAGCTCAAGTGGCTGCCGATCCGCCTTCACCAGAATAACTATATTTTATCTTTGCTTTACAGTGTCCTGTTTATTCTTACAACGCCCTCTTATTGAGTTTTAAGTTCCTTCGTGATATACATTCTAGACACTTGAGATCATCGGAGAATTTGAAACTTTTGATACCCTCGCATTCTACAAAATTCTGTGACAAATCGTTTACGGTCCAGGCGGTGCGATTATTCAAACATATTAAACTAATCGCCATTACTGGGAGTCGATTAGCCTATTGGCTATCTCATATCATTCATAAGTGCAGGGTTGGGCAGTATTTGAATTACTTGTAATTAAAATACTAATTTGTAATTCGTATTTCAAATACTTGAGGCTTCAAAATACATTTTAACATTAAAATACATTTAACCTTAAAGAAAGATTGTTTTCTTTAGCAGGTTTTATTCACTCTCCAACAAGAGGCTGTTTGTCTGACAGTACATTTAAAAATCTAGTGTTCATGAAAAGAAACTCTGGTTTTATTGATTAATTAATCTTGTTTTCCTCTACTTTTCAGCCCATGCTGGTCTAGATTACATATTTTGTAATATGTAATTTGTATTTTGTATTTCAATTAAAAATAGCTAAAATACTGTATTTTGTATTTGATATTTCAAATAAATACCTTATTTAAAGATATTTTTTATTTTAATTACTTGCGATACTGTATTTTGTAATTTGTATTTCAATTAAAGCAAAGCATGTATTTTGCCCAGCCCTGCAAGTGTCATCATCGTTTCAGCCGATAGACGTCCACTGCTGGACATAGGCTTCCCCCAAATGTCGTCACAATGAACGGTCCTGTGCGTCTCGCAACCTATAATTTATAAGTTTATAATTTTTTTTTCATTCAACATAGACGCATTTATATTTTATTAGTATGTATATGATTTTATTTAATAAAAAAAAATATGTCAGCTGATGCCGGCGTCTTCGCCTGCGTGATAGTAGAAAATTATCCCAAAGGATCATACTGTTCTACAATGTGCTATTCCAGGACATGCTCTACCCATGTGCCAAGTTTAATCAAAATCCGTTTAGCCATTCAAGCGTGAAGAAGTAACAGACACATGCACACACGCTCACAAACCTTCGCCTTTATAATGTAAGTATCATGTGATTAGTATGACTAGCTGCTGCCAGCGGCTTCACCCGGGTGATAGTAGAAACTTATCACAAGAGAACATACTCTTGGGATAAAAAGTATCCTATAGAACATGTCTTGGAATAGCCATCCTATGGGCTTTTTTGAGTCTACTCGTGTGCTAGGTATCATCAAAGTCCGTTCAGCCGTTTGAAATTAAAGAAGTAACAAACATACAAACACACAAACTTTCAACTTTGTAATATAAGTCTGATAACCTTCACCTACGTTCCTTCCCAATCATTCTTCAACAACATTATGATCATAAAGTACTAAAAAAAACGTTAAGTTTGTTTAAGTGCTTATAAATGTACTAGTAGGTATACATTCCAAGTTCTAAACACAATACCAATACCTATATTATGTTAATGTAAAGCAGTAGGCACCAACCTGTGGTTCACAAAAAGTCTGCAACTGGAAATTAACACATTTTAAGTTTCTGTCACAATTTTTTTTCTATTTCAGTCAAGTTTTAAACCATATTAATATTATAAATGTGAAAGTTTCTGAGTGGGTGTGTGCATGTTCGTTACTTCTTCACGCTCGAATGGTTGTACGGATTTCGATGAAACTTGGTACACAGGTAAACGATATCCTGGAATAGCACATAGGGTAGGTACTTTTTATCTCGGGAGTATGGTCCCTTGGGATAATTTTCTGAAAACACAATAATTTAGCAAACCATTTATAGAATTAAGGCTTTATTACTTTAAAATAATGCTGATGGTATGTATGACTGAGATACGAGATATGGTAGACATAGAACAATACGAAAAGTAACAATAAATGGCTATCAAAACCTAAACAATACAAAGCAGTACGTATTATACCATATTATACCACAGCATCACGCGGGTGAAGCCGCTGGCAGCAGCTAATTTATTTATAAATAAAGTTGTTTTTTTCTTTCATTTTAATTAAGTTTTCTTTTGAACTTGCGGTCCCTGCTAACTAAAATACCAAAGTGTTTCCAGACCAAAGCAAAATTAGTTAAGACCACTGCTGTAAAGGCACTGCAAAGTACTCAATAATGTGTAAAAATTATCAACGAGATGTACCTACTTGATGAAAGCCAAATAAGAAAGTAATTCTGAAGGTCATTACCGCACTTGAGAATGAAATAATAATATTTAAACTTCGACTATGTTTACTTCTCTTTTTTTTCAATAATCCATATGATTTCAGTATGAAAGTCATTAAAAGCAGAAGCTAAACGAGGTCGAAAATTTATCTTTTTGATTATTTATAAATAAATTAATCAAAAAGATAAATAATTGACCTCGTTAAAAAAAGGGTATAAATAAATTAATCACTAATATAATTTTCATATTATTTCTTTATCTCTTTTTTTCCATCTCGTCTTTCGCTGGAAGAAATTTCGGTTGAAGTAAGCATCACCTTTGTACCTATTCTACATATAAATATAGACAAGAAGAAGGAAATTCTTGTCTATATTTATATGTGTGTTTACTAATATCTTAGATTAATAATCATTCAAATAAATAAATGTAATCATCATCATTATCATTTTATTTTTGTACCTATATACAAAAATAAAATGATAATGATGATGATTTTGTCCGAAAATAAGTAGTTAAGTACACATTAATAAACATATTAAATTATTTACATTCTCGTGAATAATTTATGAAACATCACTACCTAATTGCATTGTAATTAAAAACCTGTATATAAAAGTATTCTTACCATCCGTATCCGGTTTATTTTCCTGCACAGCTGTCAGTGCTATCACTAACCGTCCTTGGTAGATTTTTTACAAACGTAATTGTGGCAACACTTAATTGCTGTGGCTGTCTGGTTGTCAAACAAAGAGAAAATACCTATTTTTTCCTATAAATCTATTGTATTTTGTGCTGTCTGTTATTTTTACGCGTCAAGGTGTGTGTTTACATTAATATCATCCAAATTTTAGTGTAGTGCGTTTCAAATACATGCCATAATCATATGATAACTTTCGCAGATCGCATAATCAACCAGGCAAACTGGATTGAAGAAAATGATGGATTCGGACTCGTCCGGCGCGGATTTCTGCCGATTCTGTCGCTCGGAGGCTTCGTCTGACAGGCCACTGTTCCATCCGTGCATTTGTACGGGTTCAATAAAATGGATCCACCAGGAGTGTTTAGTGCAGTGGATGCGATACTCCAGGAAGGAGATTTGCGAGTTATGTGGTCATCGGTTTTCGTTTATGCCGATATATTCGCCGGACATGCCGCGGCGGCTGCCTATTCGCGACGTGGTGGGCGGGCTAGTGACGTCCGTCGCATCTGCGGTTAAAGACTGGCTGCATTACACTCTGGTGGCGCTCGCCTGGCTGGGCATCGTGCCGCTGACTGCCTGCAGGACCTATCGCTGTCTGTTCTCGGGGTCCCTAGATCCAGTGATTTCTTTACCTTTCGACATAGTGTCAGCAGAAAATCTTGCTAAAGATGTGTTCTCTGGTTGTTTTGTTGTTACCTGTACTCTATTCTCTTTCATTGGGCTTGTGTGGCTGAGAGAGCAAATCATGCATGGTGGAGGCCCCGACTGGATGGAAAGAGAAAATCTTCCAGCTCCTCCCCCTGAAGACCTGCCCCTACAAGATAATAACAATGATCGTGTGAACAATGGGGCTGGGGATGGTGAAGTTGGCTTGAGAGATGAAGTAAATGCTGAAGTTGGTGAAGACCCTTTGGTTGGGGATGAAGCAAACTGGAACCCGATGGAATGGGACCGTGCTGCTGCTGAGGAGCTAACTTGGGCCAGGCTGCTTGGCTTAGATGGTTCCATGGTTTTTCTGGAGCATGTATTCTGGGTTGTGTCCTTGAACACATTGTTTATAGTGGTGTTTGCATTCTGTCCATACCATATTGGAAGGCTGGGGGCTGCTATGGCTGGTTTGACGGCAGAAGGTCCGTTTGCTGGGCCGCTGACTGCCCTGGCGGGGTATGTGTTGGTGGGGGCAATACTCGCAGTGCTGCACGGCATGGCTTCTCTGCTGCGCCTGAGAAGTGCTAAAAAGGCGTTGGGATTCTGTTATGTGGTTGTGAAGGTGGCGCTGCTGTCCGTTGTTGAGGTGAGTTCTATTATTTAAAACATTAAGTACACTATGGAAGGCTTTTGCTCACAAGCAAGAGAGAACAGAGTAGCAAAACATTTAATCCCAGTTGTATTTATGTACTGAAAATATCATTATATAAATAATATATACTATAGCCTATTGTATCCTGTTTTGTATATTTTTGTGTGAAAGTAAAGAAAAAGACAAACAGCATTCAGCAGTACTCTATTGGAAACATTCAATCCAGCATTTTGTACAGATTTTGAATTTTTAAACTAGATGAGGCCAGTGTTTCCTAGCTGTAGTCAGCTGAGAAGAAACACCGAAACATACTCAGGGGTCAAAGTCTCTGTTAAATGATAATTTAACCTATCTAATAGCGTAATTAGAGACACAATAGAAAGACAATGGCGCGTTAACGCCGGCGTTATTGCGGGGATCAACAGCTTAAAGGATAATAATGTGTGGGTGTCTTCATAACCATATAAACTAACATACTCAAGACCTGAAACAACTTTCTGTAGGTTATACAAATACATGTTCCGTGCAGGACTCAAACCCGCAACAAGCAGTGCAACAGCTGCTCGTTCAACCACTGCTCCAAACCCTTCCATCAAAGTCATTATCTGCTTTTGTATTACTGCTTTACAAGCTTAAGTAAATAATTATCGGTGCTAACCCCCAGTAGAACACTTGTGTGGTAGGCAGATTCATGAATGTTAATTACTCTTAAAAAATTATACTAAACAGGTATAATAAATATTATCAGCTGTCTTTCTTAATTATTTATTATTTAAATGTTATGCCAAAAATTTACTACCAAACCTATTTGACACAAAATTTTAATAATATGACCTTGGGCATCAACTGTAAATAATTTGCTACTGATTATATTTTTAAATGAATGTACCAAAACATCTTAGTGCTCATTAGTTATTTACATGTAATTAAATTGTCACATGTATATGTGCTTTAAATACAACTATTCATTAAACCCTAAGTGAATGCCGGTGTTTGCTCTCTCATTGTCTTTCTATTGTGTCTCTAATTACGGTATACAAAAGGTTACACTTAAAATTCAACGAATAAAATTAAGGTTAATATCTAGCAGTTTATGCTGTATATTAAACCATGTATATTAACCAAATTATTTGAGATAAAGACAAGAGAATGCTTATGATGATCCAGCTTTTTGTTACATTTAATGTAGCTCCATGGTACTTGAATTGAGAAAGTTAAAACTGGGTAGTTAAACTTTCTCATACAGGACTTGCACAACATAAAATATTTTGAGCTCTAAGAAAAAAATTTAGAATAAAATTATTTTCCATAGGTACAAATTCTACAGAAAAGTCACGAGTTCCATAGAAAGTTGTCAAATCACTTGTTAATAAGGCTGTGATGGGTCTAGCAAATAATCAAACCGCGCTTCGTCTGAATAGCGAAGATCCCGTATAAGTAATCATACATTTCGGATCCCTCGAAAAAGATGCGGTATTCCGCATTCGCGGGATTGGATTCCCGCGGGATTGGATTCCCGCGGGATTGGATTCCCGCGGGATGGCGCTTTAACTTGCAAAAATATTTATTTACTACGCCTTTGTTTCAGATCGGAGTGATTCCTCTCGTATGTGGCTGGTGGCTTGACCTATGCTCCTTGTCAATGTTCGACGCTACTCTGAAAGACCGCGAGTCGAGCCTGCAGGCGGCACCTTGGACCCTCATGTTCATTCACTGGCTCGTCGGCATGGTCTATGTGTATTACTTCGCGTCATTTATACTTCTGCTGAGGGAAGTACTGAGGCCTGGAGTACTCTGGTTCCTGAAGAATTTGAATGACCCTGATTTTAGTCCTGTACAGGTTGGTGAATTTAATAATAGTGTATTTTATTGAGTGGGAAAAGACTTCTTTTTTGAGGCGGGGAATCATCAAATGATTTCTCTCGCTCTAGGGTGAAACGAGAGGGCGTGTCAGACTTACTAACTAAACCCACCCATGCGTGTTCCTTCAGTGCTCTGCATTCCAGGGCTGCGATGATCCTTTCGAACAATCCCGCAGCCTCGGCAGTATATCTTAGTACTTTAATTGATAAAGAGTTTACTTATGTCGGTCCATTGACTGTAGGTATATTAACACAGCTATAATTGACAGCCGCACGTGACATCGCGGTAGAAATACTTTCCTCCTATCGCAGTCGTCTGCGAACTAATTGTACTCAAACTTGCGATGCAGGAGGGTGAAGGATAGGGGGCAAGCTACTGGCTGCGTTACCGTGCGTTTGACTGTCAATTTTGCAGTTTTTTAAATAAAACGTTAGTTTTCTGAGGGCGCCAAAATGCTCTTAGCGCGAGTATTCTGAGGTTAATAAAGTAATAATAAGAATAAAAAAAAAACTGGGAAAGTGCGAGTCGGTCTCGCGCACTGTGGGTTCCGTACAAACTTACCAATGAAAACAGTTCGATTCCCGAATTGAGTTACGAAGATTTTTCCGAATTTTTTTTTTTTTTGTGACGTAACTACAAATTTACAGTTATCATATTTTTTCCTATACTTGTGCTATGAGACCGTGCACCCTATGAATTTTGATTCCCTTGAGAGTGTTGAAATACACGTTTTTTGCGACAGTTAAAACGGCCGTATCTTTTTTTTTCGTCAACTCGGAAGTTTGATTTTTTCACAGCTTTAAGGGACCGCAGACCTGAGTATATGGTTTTAATTTCAATTCGATACCTCCACGCGTTCTCGAGATAAAGGGTCTTTACAGACAGACAGACGGACGGACAACAAAGTGATCCTATAAGGATTCCGTTTTTTCCTTTTGAGGTACGGAACCCTAAAAAGTGCAATAACTGAAGGAGAGACAATGCATGCAGCCCTTTCTAAAGAGTAAGGCCTTATCATTTCCAACTTCTGCCAGCGGCTTCGCCCGCATCGAAATAGAATACTAACCAAAGGAAACATGGTCCCGGGATAAAAAAATCCTAAGTCCTGTTCCAGAACATGATCTACTCGTGCGCCAAATTTAATCGAAATCTATTCAGCCGTAGCG
This sequence comes from Mythimna impura, assembly GCA_905147345.3. Lineage (NCBI taxonomy): Eukaryota > Metazoa > Arthropoda > Insecta > Lepidoptera > Noctuidae > Mythimna > Mythimna impura. Next base: position 9,127,977 of record LR990357.1, on the reverse strand, counting down.
TGTAAAGGAGTAACAAACGTACACACACATCGTCATCATCTCCCTAGCCTTTTCCCAACTGGCTTTGGTATCGGCTTCCCGTCTTACCGGATGCGGCTGAATACCCGTGTTTTACATGAAGCGACTGCCTGTCAGACCTTCACAACTAACTGGTCAACATGATACTTCTTGGACAGACTGATGGTCTGACTTTCTAGTGTTTGACTACCTGTAACAACTATCAAAGATATACGAACACATACACATACATAATAATATAATATAGCCTCTTTAGTTCCATAGATAATGACTTTTACATTTCATAAGATTATTTATAAATTACCATGCAGCATAAAATAACAAATATTAGAATTCACAAATCAATCATTCATAATTAACATTTACATAACAATTCCTAAATAAATATAAAATTCCAAATTAATATAAAATTTCTAAATATTAAATAAATAAATTTCTATTTTTCAAATTACAATAATTACAAAAAAAAAACATTCAATATGGACCCCTTAACGAGTAAAGGCCTCCATTTTGCTCCAAATCTGTCGGTCCTTTGCTTTTAAGATCCAATTTTCACCTGCATTTCTAATTATTTCATCAACCCATTTTTCTTTTGGTCTACCTCTTTTCTTTTTGTTTGTTGGTCCTTGCCAAGTGGTTACTCTCTGTGTCCATTTATCCTTGTCCATACGCGCAATATGGCCAGCCCATTTCCATTTTAGTTTTTTAGAATAATCTAGAGCATCTATTATTGTTGTTGTATTTCTTATTACTGTGTTTTCATTGGATGTATATATACACACATATATATGTGTTAATTAATCTAGCAGTGGTAGTATTCCAGCTAAATAATGACAAAGAAATATAGAAGTGTTACCCACATTGTTATTTTATACCATCATTTCTGATCCGCAGGAAATGATCCACCTCTCAGTATGGTCGCACATTCGTCGCCTTGTGGTATCTGCCATGATCTTCGGCACAGCCGTGCTTTTCATGCTATGGCTGCCGATCAGGGTGATCAAGTACGTCCTGCCTGGTTTCCTGCCGTATGCTGTCGCGGTACACACTGATGCACCAGTCAATGAACTTAGCTTGGAGTTGCTGTTGCTTCAGGTAAGGATACTTTTAGTTATTGTGTACAAAGAAGAGTTTCGAAAATAATTGTCTTAAAGTATAGCATTGACATTAAGATAAGAGCTTTATGTCTTGTATTTTAGGTTGCATTTCCAAAATGAAATGATTTGTAGAAGATGTTTTAACTAAGCTGTGCTGAAACGTTGAACATTGCCAAAAAATTACTCTATAGGACTAAATATAAAGCTTACATTTCAATGGTTTATTTTGTTTGGAATTGTTTCTGGGTTTGATGGATCTTTGGTCTATCACTTGTACATGGGGACGACGGTGATAGATTTTATAAGGCCCCTCCGACCTCAAATTTGCCTGTACGAGTCGTGATGTTAAATCCTGTCCAACCATCGTAACTTTCCGACATTAACCCTGCTACCATTAGCTTAACGGCTATCACTGCACAAGGCCCCTCCAACCTCAAATTTGCCTGTACGAGTCGTGATGTTAAATCCTGCCCAACCGTTGTAACTTTTCCAACGTTAACCCTGCACCACAAGAAAATGAAGTGCCTATTAAAGTACACCTGGAACTGACAAATGTAACCAGTAATTTAAATTAAGTCTATGAGAACAGAGATGAAAAATTAAATAATTAAAAATGTTTTATTCAATAACAAAGTTGGTTCAACAATATTGCTGGGGCCACGGGTAGTGTGTAACCCGGGGCCCTGGGACGAAGGCAAAGAAGGAACAGGAATGGGTTATCCGCCCAAGAGCTCGATTTGTCATTAGATGATTTTCCCATCTAAAAAAAAAATCTTTAAGTGTAAAATAATTTCTTGCTTTTTTTTTTGAAGGTGGAAAATCGTCAAATAACTTTCCTCGCTCTGGGTGGTACGAGAGGGAGTGTAAGACTTTTATTTACTAAATGCAACCATGTTCCTTCAGCTACCCTGTGCGTTTCAGGGCCGCGGTGATTCTTTTGAACGATCTCGCAGTCCTGGCATGCTGAATACTGTGGGAACCGAGCTCTGAGTAGGTAGCCCTTGGTTTTGTTCTAAATTAATTCTTAATATGCAAAATCCTTAATAAGAACACGTGGGTTACCAAGACGAATCTAAAGATATCTTAATTATGTAAAGAATATTACATACATACATTAATACATACAAGATACGCGCGAAAAACATAACCCTTCTTGCAGTCGGATAAAAAGTACATTTAGTCAGTCCGCCGGCTAATAAGAAAAATAACCCATGCGATCTTCTTCGATACCACAATACTGCACTTTTTTTTCAACGCATGACGTTGAAAAAATAGTCTGTTCATTGACATTAACAAAACATACCTACATACCCACTTATTAAAGGTGAATATATGTAGGCACATAGGTACTTCACCTTTTGTATTTCATGACCAAACCTGCAGAATAATTATCTGATTACTGTTGTGTTTTTCAAATTAATCAGTAACAATGACACTTTAATTTAAAACAGTCTGGGTGTCATCAAAGATATATTTGTATTAATTTGTAAAATACAACGGTTATGTTAATTAGTAACTGTTGTTTGTACAGGGTTGAAGAAACTGTGTCCCAGTTTTTACTTATGACTGACTCATAACAAGGAGAGTGTCTCGAGTCGTTGCTATTACCTCAATTAATAAGCCTTACGTGTAGACTCATAAGTGCGACAATCGTGTGATAGGTATTATCACGCTTACTACATTTTTGTCTCAATACAGGCCAGAAACTCAGTATTTATTTATTACTTTCTCCATTAGTTTTTTAGTTTATATAGACACGTGCAGTTGATCAATGATAATTATATTTATTAGGAAATAATAAAAATTTAAATATTAAAATTGATTGAAAATATATAAAAACATAACAATGTAAAAATTAAACAAAGAAAGAAAAAAAGACATTATGATCGCAGATAAATTAAATATAATTACGCATTTTTATTCACAATAACATTAATAAATTAATTCCAATTATATTATCAGCTTTTATGAACAAACCTACATTCAAGTGGAATATGTCCACATCCGGATGCTGTGTGCAGTGTGTTGAGTTTTTTTTGTGAGTGGCCTCTTGCAGGCCAATCTCTGCCAGGCCTCTGCTTAATAAATGAAAGTCTCTAGGACTTACACACTAAGGGCACTCCCTGTGGAGTACGGCTTAGGGCGTCGCTGGAGAGGACAGTAAGGCACAGGTTGAATCGAAGATGGATTATTATTTAGGGACGAATTTAAAGCTACAGTGTCGACCTACTTCGGTTGTGTGATAGTGGCCTATTTGACGGACAGGTCCGTGATCTACCCCGGTCACTAGGAATAGTGGAAACGACGAGAGATGTCGTACGGAGTTCCGCAGGGATCGGTACTGGGGCCGCCCTTGTGTACGAGTTCGGCCCCTGGGAGTCGCTAATAGAGGCCGTGAGCGCAGTCGCGTAGTTAGTGTAATCGAACCTTTAGATCCTTAAAGATGTGCGTTGTTTTTTTAATTCCTCGCTGGTATATTGATCGCAAGCACTAATGGCGAACGAGTTCCTGGGTCTTATTCCCCGGTAAGGCAATGTGTTATCGGGTTTTACCATCAATAAGGAGGAGTGTTTATAAGAGGCATTTTTCGCCCATCACAGGCTCAAAAGTTTCTGTTTCCGACTACTTAGGGCATACTGAAAGTTTCTGGATTCTGATAAATAAGACTAGATATAAGACTTACGATATATTTATTGTTTTTCAAGGTTTTTACCTTGAAATGCATTTTTGCATTCGCTGAAACCACTGTACAAAGCAGTTGGACCAGTCTTCTTTAGGTACCTCTTCAATGGCTTTATGGAACGCTATAGGGAATACGTTATCGTGGTGAAGCGTCTTCGAAGCTATGTTAATGTGCAAAAATTGCTTCGAGGACACTTTTCGCGAACTTTCTCTAAGACTCTGGGCAAGCAAGTATTGACGTACCAATCTGCAGTCACTGTCCTTTGATCTTCAAGCCATACTGTAGTGTAATGTCCTGATTTGCCGCAAAAAGAAGCAACCTTTTTTTTTACCAACACTTCGACTTTTCTTAACTTTCGTCGGCAAATCGTCAAAAGGCCCTGCCGACTGGCTTTTTCTTTCGGGTTCGATGCAGTCCATCCATGTTGCGTCACCTGTCACTATTATAGACAGCCAATGATTATCCTCCATTATTTTTTTTATCATTTTACGCCACCACTAGGCACGTAGTCCTTTCTGGTCCTCCGTTAAGTCACGTGGTATCCACCGAGTGCTAAGCTTCCGAACCTTCAGATGCATGCATGTTTTGCACTTGGCTCATTCCAATGCCTAACAATGCACGAATTTGCTGGCACGCAATTTTTTGTCAGTTTCAATAAGTTGTCGTACGGTGTCAATATTCGACTCTGTAACCGCAGTGGCCGGCCGACCTTCACGAACCTCGTCATAGAGATTGTCACGTCTACGTCTAAATTCTCCAAACCTCGAATACACAGTGCTGCGACATGATGCTTCATCACTAAATGCTAATTGAAGTCAACTCTTTTGTTGACTTAAGCCACAACGAATATCATAAAAAATCACTGAACGAAAATGTTCACGAGTTAAATTCATTTTGATAGCGACACATAATCTTCAAAAGAACGACACGATGAAAAAACAAATGACAGTCTCGCAAATTAAAAAGTAACATGCTCGCAAAGAATTCCATTTTCGAATTCTGTAATTGTTTTTTCATTCTTATAATGTAAGTGGCCAGATCCAGAGACTCAGTATGCCCCACGTATTTTTAAAAGCATTTGAATAGATAAAGATATAATATTATATATCTTTTTATAAAAATATTATTTTTTATTCAGTGACATTTGCGTCATAAATATTATTGTATTATTGTTATTTCGTTGTTATTCATTAGTAGTTAGTTAGTTAGTTAGTATTTCGGGCTGGTATCCGCAACTCCACGACTAAGCGCGTATTTTGCGTACGGGTGGGACAAATGCGTATTCATTAGTATATACATATAAATTATATTTTTAAATATTTCAATAAAAAAACCATTTAAAAATATAAAAAATAGTGTCCCACCGGTATCGGGAACAGGGTCCAAGCTACCGGCGCGGCGACGGTCAGGGCTCCAGAGAAAGGAACCTCCTAACAATACGAGCCGTGTCCAGGAGTACCGCTTTCTGAATCAAGACCTTGATCCAGCCGCCTAACGCGAGCCTCCTAAGGTGTTGGTCGAGGCTTTTATTATATTATTATTAAAATATCTACCTAAACCCTCGGGGATGCAGGCGTGATATTACGTTCAGTTTTCAACCATAAATCATTTTGTAGTCACTCCAACAGTCTTGCAAATACTAGAAATAGCTTCAATTTATGCACACCAAACAAAACATGCATTGTTTTTTTACATCAGACAATACGCAACGGAGGAAGTGTGAATCGACATATGCTAAGAAGGTTGTTGTACAGAGTTTCTACTTAATCAGTTGCATATCTGTATATATAAAACGAGAAACTGACTGACTGATATATCAACGCACAGCCGAAACTACTGGGACTAGGAGCGTGAAATTTTGTACAAGGCTTCTTTTTATGACGTAAGCGAGCACTAAGAGAGGATTTTTCAAAATTCGCCCTCTAAGGGGATGAAACGGGTGTCCAAAGTTTGTATGGATAAACGTACTTTTACGTGGACGAAGCCGCAGGCAGAAGCTAGCATAAGATTACAACGATTTACGAATTACGATTACTTAAGTGTATTTATGAGGATTGTATTGTTTGAAATGTTAATTTCTTAATTGAGTTTTAAGTCATGTCTAAGAATGAATGATTGTAAAATTAGTACCCTTAACCGTACCTGGATACAGGATTGGCCGAAAGTTACCGTGGCTTTAGAACAAAGGGTCACTGAAGGAACACGGACGGGTTTCAGTCAGATTCAGGGAGTATCAGACTCCCTGCACCCAGAACGGGAGGAGCCATTTAATGACTTCCCACCAAAAAAAAAAATGGGCTTCGAAAACCACCGTCACTGATATATATATTTTTCTTAAATAATATAAACTTGACTGCGATCCCGCCTGATGGTAAGCAGTGATGTAATCATTGATGGTGAGGCGCACTGGTAAATATGAAATAAAGTGAATGTAGCATGGACGGGTGGTTGACTGTATCTTTGTATCATTATTTATTTTAGTACAGCAAAATAGCCATGAATACTAAAATACGTTAATCCTTTCACTCTGTCTTCTCACAGAACCGCAAACTTTCTAATAATATTGTCTTCCATTCATCAGCAAACAAATCCAACCTAGGGTTGATCTCCACGATTGCGTTGAGCATCGTTAGCATACTCGGTATAGGGGAGGTGTATTAACCTACAGTGCGACAAAATGTGACATTAAATAATTTATGCTTTCTAGAGCGATTGTAATGATTCGGAACCAACAATTGGCACAACTCTGCATGTAAGTCGGACGCATCAGTGTAACCATTAATAATTTTATAGGCCGTTGTAATTTGGTCAACAGCCCGCCTAACCTTGAATGAATTGCAATTTAAGTATCCTATGATAAACATAGTGGGGCACATATATATATGGATGTATCCAAATAATCGCTTATATAGGTACCTGAGAAAAACTTTTTGGAATTTTCTTCAGCATGAGTGTATATGTAACCTCATGTGGATTCCATACATAAGCGTTGGTTTCAAGCTTGCACCTAACTAAAGCGTTAAAAATCATTGAATGGAGGAAAGGAGATGCTTAATTGAACTGCCCTGAATGGTAGTCTGGATTTGAAGACTGATTCTCGTGTTTATCTATAAGAACAATCAACTTTATTTATTTAATCATAGGAGACCAACAGCTATAACAAAAGAATAATAATATTATAAGAGACCTTGAGCCAATAACAGGTTCTCACGGGTAGAAACAGGTAAAGTAATAGAAAACTTACGATCACTAATAAGCACGATAAAAAAAGAACATAATTAAACGTCCCTTATGTAAAATTAGCACTATGCACTTTTGAAAAAAATGTAAATATAAATTTATAATGTTCTCATTGCTAGGATTCAGGCCTCCTCTCCTGGAGAGGGAATGGGCCGTATTTCACCACGCGGGTTGATGGATGTGACATATCTTCGAATGTTTGGTTACTAGGTTATCCCGGTGGCCTCACGATATTTTCCTTCACCGTTTCTGGAAGCTGTGGTGATGAAATAACTTACACAAGTAAAGCGCATGCCTGGGTCCGAATCCACAACCAACGACGAACGTTTAAAATCGGGATTTGACGCTTATGTTGATGACAATAAATGTAGCGGTGCAAAATTTCAAAAATCCGCGCGATTAGAACATACAGTCAAGTGGGGTGAATAGAAACTCCGGGGTGAATAGAAACAAAACTTCAAAGGGTATTTTCACGATATTTGAATATTTTTTTCAGCATTTAACTATATTAATTTATTAATGAAATGCTATTCAAAAAAGTCGATGCTTTGTTAGAAGCCGATAATATGGTATCAAAGTGAAAAACCAAGCCAAAGTTTTGTTTCTATTCACCCCTGCGTTTCTATTCACCCCGTTTTACGTATACCGGAGTCCACAATCAACTATCGGGCAGTTGCCCCGAACTAGACACAACACCCGTCTGAGCAGAGGATCCTCCCTTTTTAAAGGAGGTTTGCGGGACTTTACACTTTGTTCCGTATTCCTCTAAATAACCTTTCGTAAACCGCCCGTTGTGCACTTATTTTGATAAATGTTTATCCTGTATTTTTGTGAGGTGTACAATAAAGTAATAATAAATTAAATAACCTTATTTATAATAACCTTTCCCCATTTTACTTTGTGTTATCTAAATTCCATTATGTACTTTAGAACGAACTGCATGTATCAATTTGACTGCTAAGTCTGATGATTGTGGCCTATCTTACAAGATAAGCTATGCAATCAACATTAAATTAAAATCAATGTTTTAAAGTGCCCGATTATTTATCACTTGTCACACGATTTATAAGGTTTTTCCATTACAATTTGTCCGGTTGATAGCCTCCTATTATGACTGCCTCGTTGGTCTCGTGGTCGCAAGCGCGACTTCTGAGCGTGGGGTCCTGGGTTCGATTCCTAGGTCTGGCAAAAATGTGTTATTAGGTTTTTCCATTAGGAATTACGCTGTAGCTGCTCGTAGTTTAGAATTTGGTGGTACGATACCCCCGTGCCTAAGCAAAAACCTTTACCTAAAACACGTAAAGTCATTGGATCCTGCGCCTGAATTCTCTCCGGTCGTGTCGGAGTCATCGGAGTATGTGAGTAAAGGAACAGAGAGTGCACCTGAGTTTACTCACACACTTGTGCAGTATATCTCCTGCGTATTTGGCTAATCTGTGTTGAGATTGACCAACGTGATCGAAATTCGGTCGGGTGGATTAGTATGTAGGATTAAGCGTTTCGCTTCGTCGTTTATACCGCGTACATCGTAGGACTGGAACAATTTGCCTGCTGCGGTCTTCCCGTCCAACTATAATTTAGGTGCCTTTAAGGCTAAAGTGAATAGGCTCTTAATAAACTAGTGCGCCTCACCATCAATGATTGCATCACTGCTTACCATCAGATGGGATGGCAGTCAAGCACTGGTTTATATAAATTTAAAAAAAAAAGTAAAAGCACTAGGGTCTAAAGCAAAATTCAAATTTTAACGTCTAACCCTAATCAATGGCTATTTCATGTAAGTACACCATTTTTAAACAAATAAATATTTACTTACTTAAGCGCCTATTAGACTACGCGTTATTCAGCACACGATATTCAGACTGTCTTAGAGTCTAATTAGATAGCTCGCTATTACATCAGTCAGAAAAACGCGGGCTTGCTCATTCAAACGTAAGACGTCGACGTTGGCGGTCGTAGTGGCACCTGCACTTTCGTCGCTTTTTCATCGATATTTTTGTATACTTTCAGCAAAACTTTTAAACTTTGTGAATGTAATTCTATAAACAAATAATCTTTATAACTTTTTTTACCATAAATATGGCATCACGCGGTAGTACTCTAAGACGCTTCTTTTTCTTTACTGCTCGCCATTGTGTTAAACAAGACAAGGTTACCTAATACGAATACATATAATATATAATATATAACACACGCGCACGACCGCTTCTTTTAGACGCGAGTGCAGACTGAAAGGTTAACTCTTTTTACACTACTCGATATTCAGATTCTAAGACAGTAAGCGTCGCCTGCTTCCACCTTGCTGATTGAATTCAAAGTAAGAACGTCTATCTCTTATTAGACTACGCTACTTAGACTAAGACTGTCTGAATATCGAGTGGTGTAATAGATGCTTTACTTACTTTCTTAATGAAAATATCATTCAATAGGGTTAGCTGAACTGACAGGGGAATTATAATCATTAAAATTACTAATACAATAATTTTAATAGTTCATTTCGCCAACCTCTCAGCATACTACTTATTAGGGCAGACTTTTCCAAATAGTTTCAATTTGCTGACGGCACGGTTGACGCAGTCGTTGAGCGATTAGCTGCGTAGTTACGTATCGCGGATTCGATTCCTGCAACAAATATTTGTATGGCGCACATATAGTTGTTACAGAAGTGATTTCTAGTGTGCGAGAACGTTTAAAAGAAAAAAAAATTGTTCGGAAATTTGAAATATATGGTGGTTTCATACCTTAAAAGATACCTCGTATACCCTGAGTTTATTTCTGCAATTTTTTTTTTTGTGGTAGTCGGTTAAGAAATGCCAACTTCAGTTAGTCAGTGTAAAAATAATGACGCGTAACAGTGATTCTAATAGCGTACTTACTTTATAAACTATTTTCATTCTATTTCCGGGAGCAAAGGTGTAATGTTATGCTTAGACTTGCACTTTTAATGTGATTATTTAAATGTTTTATTTGGTTTAATTGTGGACATCTATTTTTTTTTATTCTTGATGATTTAAATTTTTAATTTAACTTTAATTTAATGTTATTTATTCTTGATTATTTTAATGTTTTATTTGTTTTTTATTTTGGACATCTAATGATATTTATTTTTGATTATTTTAATGTTTTATCTGACTTTGATTTAATGTTGTATCTTATGTTTGGACTATGTCTGAAATAGATGAATCAATAATAATTGTTGAACTCCTTGCTGGCCTGCCACCATGGGATCTGGAGGCAACAGTCCTTGAACGCATGCACGATTTACGCGTGGAGATGCAACGCCGGGGCGAAGTTGTTACGATCACTTCAAGTTAATTACGATCAATGTTATTAGACCATAAGATTTAGGGTAAGAGCTAGAGTAAACCAGCCATACGTGTCCCAGTCGGTAACGTACATTACTTGCATAACTAAGACACGCATTTAAAATTACATGAACTATACGACGCAAGTTAACTTGCGTTGCATAGTTTACATCGCCGTCATACTTATAAACTAACTAGATAAACTCAAATAAGCACCAAAGGGGAATGAAACTTTTCATCACATGTATTTTTTTTTCTTTTCGCCAAAAGTTAAACCTAGGCCATATCTTAAAGGACTGTATATGTAATCAATAGCAAAAAGAATTATGTCTACCAGCCGTAACCAAACGAAGTTAGAGACAATTTAGTATATTGCTATAGTTTGTTATCAGGAGTTAATTTTCTTGAATAAAAATACTGTTATGTCTGATATTTTAAGTTTGCCATTGTTAAATATAGTTTTAGTTTTTATGGTGAGTACGCATTAAATAATGTCAATCACTATCACAACACTAACGCGTATCTTTTCGATTCGTTTATCACTTATTTTTTTTTACTAGTTTTAGTGATGAAAAACTGCGAGTGTGGAAAAAATATAACAGTAATAACCAATTTAATCTATTTTATCAATGAAAACCTCAAAATATTACGTATTATATTTCCATTTCATTATAATACAACAAAAATAGGTAACGCCTGACAAAAATATACTAGCAATGCATCTATACGTATTTTTGTGCGGTTACGGTTTAAAGACCTGGTTCTTTTTGCTATTGATTCCTCGTATTGGCCTCTAACATAATATATAACCTAAGTTTCATTTCTGGCGAAAAGAAAAAGCAAAACATGGCAATAGTTTGCATTGGCCTTTGCAAGTGGTGCATATTACCAACTGGAGCATGTATGCCATTGCCTGGTTTACCGATATTTTCACCACACGTTAATTTACTGTTACGTTACTGATCTCCGTGATTATTTAATGTCATGACTGGCAAAAGTTAAACTACACTGCAAGCTAAGCTAGATTTTTAAATTGCCGTAATTACTACGAAGTTTCTAGTATATACAATAACTGGCCCGGCGAACTTCGTACCGCCTACCAGTCAATGAATGTAGTATATCTTTCGATATAGTCAACAGATTGCGATGAACCAAAGTCTAAGTAATGTGTCAATTTACACACAATTTTAATGTATAAAAGTTATTTCCATCGATTTCGTACATTTTACGTAATGCGCGCACAACTAAAAACTTTTAAAGATTTTTTTTTTATGTATATAGAAGAGATAATAAACATTATAATTATGTCTGTCTACAGGTGATTCTACCAGCTTTACTGGAACAGTCCCACACTCGAACTTGGCTTAAAGCAGGGGTACGCACATGGTGTGCCTGCGCCGCCGGAGCCCTGGGGCTGCGTTCGTACCTGCTGGGCGAGATGAGACATGACCAGCCGATGCCGCACCCTCCGAGACCGCCGCATCAACTTGGGGCGGCACATCAGGTAACATCATAAGGAAGACTAATATTATAAAGGCAAAAGTTTGTATGGATCTATGTGTGTGTGAGCGTGAAGGAGTAACAAATATACACCATTGGTGTAATAATAATAATATAATCAACATGAGAGCAGTAGTGGCCGAGTGGTAACGGCCCCGACTTACGAGTTGTAGGTCGCGGGTTCAAACCCAGTCAGGCGCATTACTTTGTGTAATTTATTTCATCACCACTGGTCTCAAAACGGTGAAGGAAAACATTGTGAGGAAACCGGCATGTCCTAGAACCAAAAATTCGAAGACATGTGACATCCACCAACCCGCACTGGGCCCGCGTGGTGGATTACGGCCCATTCCCTCTCCTAGAGAAGAGGCCTGAGTCCCAGCAGTGGGAACATTATAAGGCCGACTATGCTATGCTAATCAACATAATAAATACACCACAGGTGTATGTTTGTCGCCGTTCAGCCGTTTCAGTGTAAAGAAGTAATAATAATATAATAATATTCCACAACTATCACATAACGCCGTCTAGTCCCAAGCTAAGCTGAGCTTGTGTTATGAGTACTAGACAACTGATAAACATACTTATATATTTCTAAATACATGATGATGATAGATAAATTACACCCAGACACAGAACACATGATCGTGCTCATCACACAAACATTTGTCCTGGGTGGGAATCGAACCCACGACCTCCAGCATAGCAGTCAGGGTCACTAACCATTAGAGCAACAGGCCTGTCATCGTCGCCAAGTAACAAACAGTTGTTACTTCTTCACGCTGAAACGGCTGAACGGATTTAAATGAAATTTGGCACACGGGTAGACCATGTCCTTGAAAAGCACATAGGGCTTTTTGTTCCGGGAGTATGTTCCCTTGTGGGCGAAACCGCTGGCAATGAATTTATGTGGATGAGGTAGTGGTAGTATGATTACCAAACCACTTATTTATTTGGATGGGGTAGCGCCAGTGTGATTACCAAACCAGTTATTTGACTGGTATGTTGGTCTAGTGGTTAGTGGCCTTGACTGCTCTGCCGGAGGTCGTGGGTTCGATTCCCACCCAGGACAAATGTTTGTGTGATGTGCACAATCATTTGTTCTGTGTCTGGGTGTAATTTATCTATAGTATGTATGTATTTAGAAATATATAAGTATGTTTATCAGTTGTCTAGTACTCATAACACAAGCTGTGCTTAGCTTGGGACTAGACGGCGTTGTGTGATAGTACTGATAGTTTTGTGAATATTATTATTATTATATTATTACTGATTTCATTTTAGGACTGCATAAACCGAGAGAATACCGACAACATAAAATTGTCTAATCACTATGTCGATGTAACACAGTCATAAAGATATGTACATCACGACCGTTGCTTTGGAATAATACATTGTATAATTAGAGTCAGAATTGCACAAACATCGACGTAAATGACGCCTCTCTTTTCCTTCTTGTTTAATTCTAATGCTAGTTTCTTTATTGTTTCAGGCGTTGATGCGTCGCGACGGTCCAGCCGGCTTCGAGCCCTATGTCCGTGTGTCATGGTTCCCTATTCGACTGGGTGCATTGTTGGTCCTAGTCTCTATATCACTCGTCTTGGCCAGCGCACTCACTCTTGTAAGTCATCTTAAATAACTTTTTGATTTTCATTATAGCCAGCTCTTGATTTTTAGCTGGACTTATGGATCTACTTAATGTTTGTGGAGGTCTTTGTGGAGGAGCTTGCCAGGGAAAGTATTACCACAATACTTTTTTATTATTATTGTTAAGCTTGAAACTTGAACACGCCATATCTTCGATGAAATCAAGAGTAGCATCAAATAATTAAAACGCATTGCTGTGCGAAACTTCTAGAATGGAAGTATGTACCCAGGCCTGGCAAGTTCTAGAAAAGTCCACCGTAAAGTACTTAACAATAGAGTCGAAATTCGCGTGAAAGGAGGGAGGTACATATTTGCAATAAAAATATTTATGGCCCCGCGATGTGACTGTATTGTTCTGGAATGGCCTTGAAACGTTGGTATCTAGAATTTTCCTGGCTTTGCATATAAATACGAGCTCCCGACCGGAAGTGAGTCAGTTTGTTTGCGACTGCGAAACAAGAGCGATACCTAAGTGTGTGAAGTGATCTTACCTAACGACCTAAGCGATACTAAAACGGAACTCTAGTGTTCATTGTGGTTTGGATTATTGTTGAATGGACAAATTTGTTATTGTTTGTGGTGAATAAAGTTCTCTGCTAGTAAACCGGCATTTAATTACTCACTTTCGTAACATTATTGATAGGCTAAGCGTAATTAGATAGGGTAAGCGACGATGTGGTAGAACAGCACTCGGCTCCATAACACCCTTGCCTGCGGCTCGGGCGAATTCCACCTCGGTCGGAGTGACAAAATTTCACAACTTGTATCAGAATATAGTATTTCCGTTTAACATCAGATGGCGCTTATTCAGTTTGGTACAAATTGACGTTTACGTTTACACGTACAAATACGTTTAAAAACTTACTCTTAGACCCTGTGGTTTTATTTATTATTATTTATTTATTTAATCTTCATGCGACACAAAGTAAAAAGGCGGACTTAATGCCTCAGGCATTCTCTACCAGTCAACCTAGAACTGGTTTTATAGTGAGTTTTTAAATTATTATTATTACAATAATAATAATAAACGATACGGCTCGCATTGTGAGGAGGTTCCAGTCTCTGGAGCCCTAACCACCGGTAACTTGGACCCTGCTCCCGACACCGCTGGATTATCGATTATTTTTTATATTTTTAAATGTTTTATATTACATATTTTTTTAGGAAATAATAAAAAAGATAAATAAAAAGATAATTAATAATAATCTGTACAATTATATGTAATTGGTTTCAATAATTTTTGTAGGTGATCCCCGTCGCTATTGGAAGACGAGTCATGGCGCTTTGGCTACCGAAGGCGTCCGATGGCGTTCATGAACTATACACCGCCGCTTGTGGTATGTTGTAGCTCTAAAGTTTTTATTTAAGTTCATTAAACACTGACATTTTACATTTTATATGCCGCTGGAATGCTGCTATGTCCAGGACACAATGAATATTTTGTTGTATTTGGTCATTTGAGACGCGTAATGTATTTTTTTTACAAGATGCAGTTTTGTATCTGCAAAAAAACTCAGGAGGCAATTATATTAGTGATAAACGACCCAAATCAACATTAAAATGGTTAGGTATTTTTTTTATATTTTCTTATTTACGGTAATCGGTAAAAGCATTTCGTAGGATAAATGTGCGGAGCTTCAGCACACAGTGACATGACGCGCGATAAATTGCAACGGGTGATTCTGTTTTTTGTAGAGGTTTATTATGACAGTTATTCTGAATAATACACAAAATTTAGGTCCATCATATTTTTATATAATTATCTTATATGATTATTTTATATTATTATAGTTTTATAATAACCTCCTGAAAATTTGTGCAAATTCAAAACTGCACCTTCTATACATACGTTGTATTTACAACATTTGTAATTCTATTGCACTTTGCACAAAATAAAAAATATGCGCAAGTTCTGCCGATCTGTTCTCATGAAATGAAACTCAAGTATCAAGATCATTTTTTCAACTATGTTGCTCTAATCGAATGCTGCATATGAATATAGTATTATAGTAGAATATAGTATTTTACATGATAGAACTACTTATCCAATCTCTTTAGGTCGTAAAATGGATCGCTTTAAGAGGTCGCGGTAGGGTGGCAGGTGTGGAGTGTGTGTTGCACGTCCCTATATAGCTATCGTGTCAGGCATGTACGTGTGCTGGGCGCTGGGGCGCGGCGGCACGCTGGCGGCGGGCTGGGCGCGCGGCGGCCGCGCCATGCTGGCGGCGCGCGCCGCGCTGTGGGCGCGGGTGGCCGCCCGCGCCGCGCTCGCCGCGCTCGCCTTGCTGGGGCTCGTGCCGCTCATGTTCGGCTTGCTCTTGGAGTTGGTGAGTTAGTTTATACCTATATATAGGTAACTAGAAGTGAGAAATGAGTATATTAGAGGAAGTTTGAAAGTGGCGCCAGTGACTGAAAAGTTGAAGTTGACATATTTTAAATACTGCTTTTTTATAAAATAAAACAACATACGACCCATTATTTTTCTGATCTTTCCATATTATTAACCGACATCAAAAAAAAGGATATTTTCAATTCGGTTTTGTTTTTTGTTTCTTACCTCTTATGTCCGTCATTTATGAACCGTTTTCGATTTTTTTTTAAACCCATTTACACTCATTCACGATTATTTGAAAAATAATATTTTTTAGGAAATAACTAATTATTTGATTTTCTTCTTTAGGTGTTAGTAATACCTCTCCGTGTGCCAATCGAGCAGTCTCCTGTGCTCTTCGTGTGGCAAGACTGGGCGCTCGGCGTTCTGTACACAAAGATAGTGTGCGCGCTTACTATGATGGGCCCCGACTGGGCCATGCGACGCGCCATAGAGAAGGCTTACCGTGATGGAATTAGAGAGATGGACCTCAAGTATGTATTTTCTAGCATTTTTTTTTCTGCATCTTATCAAAGTCCTTCCTATTAATGAGACTTTCTGAGCTATAACTATCTTTATGAAATTTTTAAACGATGTGCAACTTTAATTCAAGCCAAAACCTTTGAATCAGTTTTTTTTTTCAATTTTGAACCTTATTTCAACTGACGAAATGTTCTCAAGACAATACAAAATTGACAACTTCGACTTTGTTTATACCCAGTTTTTGTGATTTGTTTTTTAAACAAGTTGGAATAAAGTATAAAAGAGACTATAGCAAAGGCCAAGACATTAAATTAATTGATGTATTTAATTTTAATTTATTTAATTTGATTTTTTTTATTGTCATTTTATTTTATTCTATTTCATTGTGTTATTGGCGTTATGATATTTTTATATGAAAATAGCAATGGGTGTATTCGATTTGATTAAAATAATAATAATAATTATTACCTATTTATGACTAAGTTTGCATCGATGCATCGTCCCAGGTTCATCCTCCGCGAGATCGCTGCGCCATGCGTGTGCTGGCTGGGCCTGGCACTGGCGGTGCCGTACGCGCTGGCGCACTCGGTGCTGCCGCTGCTGGTGGCGGCGCCGGCGCAGCGCAACCTGCTGGCGCGCCGCGTCTACCCCGCGCTGCTGCTCACTGCGCTGGTGCTGGCGCTCACTGTCTTCCAGGTATACTAAGTGCCGTACGCGCTGGCGCACTCGGTGCTGCCGCTGCTGGTGGCGGCGCCGGCGCAGCGCAACCTGCTGGCGCGCCGCGTCTACCCCGCGCTGCTGCTCACTGCGCTGGTGCTGGCGCTCACTGTCTTCCAGGTATACTAAGTGCCGTACGCGCTGGCGCACTCGGTGCTGCCGCTGCTGGTGGCGGCGCCGGCGCAGCGCAACCTGCTGGCGCGCCGCGTCTACCCCGCGCTGCTGCTCACTGCGCTGGTGCTGGCGCTCACTGTCTTCCAGGTATACTAAGTGCCGTACGCGCTGGCGCACTCGGTGCTGCCGCTGCTGGTGGCGGCGCCGGCGCAGCGCAACCTGCTGGCGCGCCGCGTCTACCCCGCGCTGCTGCTCACTGCGCTGGTGCTGGCGCTCACTGTCTTCCAGGTATACTAAGTGCCGTACGCGCTGGCGCACTCGGTGCTGCCGCTGCTGGTGGCGGCGCCGGCGCAGCGCAACCTGCTGGCGCGCCGCGTCTACCCCGCGCTGCTGCTCACTGCGCTGGTGCTGGCGCTCACTGTCTTCCAGGTATACTAAGTGCCGTACGCGCTGGCGCACTCGGTGCTGCCGCTGCTGGTGGCGGCGCCGGCGCAGCGCAACCTGCTGGCGCGCCGCGTCTACCCCGCGCTGCTGCTCACTGCGCTGGTGCTGGCGCTCACTGTCTTCCAGGTATACTAAGTGCCGTACGCGCTGGCGCACTCGGTGCTGCCGCTGCTGGTGGCGGCGCCGGCGCAGCGCAACCTGCTGGCGCGCCGCGTCTACCCCGCGCTGCTGCTCACTGCGCTGGTGCTGGCGCTCACTGTCTTCCAGGTATACTAAGTGCCGTACGCGCTGGCGCACTCGGTGCTGCCGCTGCTGGTGGCGGCGCCGGCGCAGCGCAACCTGCTGGCGCGCCGCGTCTACCCCGCGCTGCTGCTCACTGCGCTGGTGCTGGCGCTCACTGTCTTCCAGGTATACTAAGTGCCGTACGCGCTGGCGCACTCGGTGCTGCCGCTGCTGGTGGCGGCGCCGGCGCAGCGCAACCTGCTGGCGCGCCGCGTCTACCCCGCGCTGCTGCTCACTGCGCTGGTGCTGGCGCTCACTGTCTTCCAGGTATACTAAGTGCCGTACGCGCTGGCGCACTCGGTGCTGCCGCTGCTGGTGGCGGCGCCGGCGCAGCGCAACCTGCTGGCGCGCCGCGTCCACCCCGCGCTGCTTGCAGTTTTGCTTTGATTTTCCTTTTTTCTCTATTGAGTCAAACGGTCGTTTAAATGTTGATTCTAACTTAGTTTAATTACGCTCCTCGTTCATAATTGAAACAAAGCTTCCTACCGACAATTTATCGAGTTTTGCCTTCGTCAGATCAAACCTACACTATATTGCGCAACGCATCATCATCTGTTGTTTAACGATAAAGAACGCGCGACTAAAATCGATGAAAAATGATTTTGTGACAAGAGGTCACACGCGGCACTATTACAGGGCATCATCCGCTTTGGATCCAGCCATATGCCATGGTCTCACCCGCCTTAGATCTTTCCTCCTCACTTGGCATCACCCGCCTAGGATATAGCCACACCCAATGGCATCACCCGCCTTGGATCTAGCCTCGCAACCTGGCATCACCCGCCTGGGATCTAACCATACCGAATGGCATCCGCCTCGGAGCCTCGAAACTTAAATTGCATTATCAAAAACGACCACTTTTTCAAATCTGACGTTAATCTGGCTTTAGTCGACGTTCTCAAAACTACTTCAAGTCTCCCGACGCGATCGCGATCTCAATAGTTTTAAAAATAATCAAAATAATAACTCAAAATACGACGTAGGTACTTACCGATTCGCCTAGAACGTTATCAATCGTCCGTTAGAAACTCAGATCGCATTTCGAAACTGATTGGCATGGTCAAATGTTTCTACCGGCTGTCTGCTATCATAAACACTACTGAAAACCTGATACACAATCTAATTTTGTAAATAACGCACTGTGTAAACGAGTTATTTTGTCTAAGATAAGTGGTAACGAATACCGGTTGGGCACGTTGTTTTTTAGCTCAAAGCAATCTTTGCACATTATATCGGACCGGTCGAGTTTTTAAGCCAAATGAGCTAAACTAACGAACACCAAATTGCTCGGTCGAATATTATTTGCACGCAATTAATTCACCTACCCGCTCGCAAATTATTTTTCTCTTTTCCGCGATCAACAGTGGGTAGTTGTAATTATAATTGTTTACGTCCTGAACTTTGGCAAATTTAAAATGTATCGCTATCATAACTAACTGTACTGAATCCTTACGACAATACCTCACAGCCTAACTAATATCACTTTGCAAATAGAAGTCGGGCAAAACATGTAATACAGTGTCGATTAAATTCTTAACGATTTCAATTACCCAAGCAATCTGAACAGTACCGAGTACCTACCTACACTAGACCTTCTTAAAATTACTACTTTTTATTTTACGTCTACCGCTTTTACATGACAGCCTCTTTAACGAATGAGCAATCAGGACCAAAATTAAAATGGAATGTTAATACCTGACCTTGTTCATGATGGAGGATCGACGACACGCACGTCGCTCGCTGCGTAATGCCTTGGCACCACTGTTGCCACCGTGCCGCTTCCATCGGGAGTCCGGATGGAGATGTGACCTTATTTTCCACGCTTGTAGCATGCGATGGAGCCAATCTTGCTGCCTTGTTGCTGAGGGTCTTGAGGCTTAAATATTCTGTGTTTTCAGAATGCCTATGTCCAATCTTTCCACTTTGTCTCTTCGGGTCGAATTTGGGTAGATTCACAATCCGAGTAGAACGTTATAATTTGCTACGTTCTTATTTCTCTCTGGGAATACAATATCATCTTGGTCCAACATTCGTTGCACAGGATTAGGAAAAACCCAGAAAAACCTAACCAGACCAGTGATCACAATGACGACATTGATAAACGGAACTATGAATCTTATACAGTTCAGCGCTTCGATCCGGGTCTTCATCTTCAAATTTTGAATTTCGATAAATAACCGCCAATTGTTTTTTGCTCCCGCCATTTTCTTCAGTGTTTCGTGACTATTGCTCACATCGCTTGTCGATTCATTTGTACGATTAAATCCCAGTTCTGATATCTGCTCGTCGGGATGGTTCGAGCTACGATCATCTACCAGGTGGGTCTATGTGGGTATCGTGCAATGAATAAGAACAGCTTGGAACTGAATCAGTTTACTTCTCAATACAATTCGGGACACTTCTTTATGACGAAATACAATATTGCAGCGATGATGCACGTGACGATGGTGATCATCATTATTGATTCAACACTTGTTCCAAGAGGCTTGAGTTGGCTAGTAGTAGCAGTTGTAGCACCATTCGCGTTTTGAGCTATTACAACTTCCTTTTTAGAGTAGGTTTTTCCCATTGTAATTTCTCTTTTGGTAATGCTTCTTCTCTCTTGCTATTATCTCTTCTCTCTAGCTAATGTTTCTTCTTTCTTGCTAATGTTTCTTCTCTCTCGATCTTCATATTTTAATTTCTTATTTCACACTTTTGTCTGCGTTCGTGGGCGGCAGGGTCGCCATGTGAAGTCGTGAATACGATTATCACTCAAAACACAAGTTTCCAGTTATACTTCTATTTATTGAATGAAACAAAATTAATATAACATAATTCCCACATACTTACTAAACAATTTACCTATTCAGCGCAAGATGACTGGCGTACGTGTATTTCTAAGGAAATGCATTTGATGTTACATTACACAGTGCACTATAATATTAGGTAGGTACAAACAAAAAAACGTAGGACAGTTTCAGTGCGTCTTCACGCTGCGACGGCCAACTCTAGTTCTTCTAGTTGCCACTAGATGGCGTGCTTTGTCTTGTTGTCAACAAATCAACTGTTGGATACGACATATTTTATTATTCTAACCAAACTATATTCAGGTTTCGCATATACTAAAAATAATGTTGTTTATCAGAACTAACTTTAATTTATCTCCCGCAGATACGACAGTTCCGCAAACTCTACGAGCACATAAAGAACGACAAGTACCTCGTGGGGCAGCGCCTCGTCAACTACGACCACCGGCGACACAAACAGCAACAGAGCTCGCTGCCCGCAAACTGAGCGTGACGTCATCGCCGCGCGACCACTTGACGTCATCGTCGCGCGAATACATGACGTCATCGCCGCGCGACCACGTGACTAGGCGCGTGACACCGACCGATCTCTGTAACTATCATTAGAGGTTGGAGTAAGCAGATTGATTTTTTTGGTCAAACGATCAATATGGACATGTCTTCTTTAAAATGATTGCGAGTATAGTACCCTAATAAGTTATTTGTCAGCGATTTTTTTTATTTTTTTATTATTGATCTTTTCGAATCGATGGTAAACTCGTTAAACTGGTCCAGTTGGTGTCTACGTTAACTGCAGCATTGGTAGCACTTATTAAACCCTCCAAAGTGCAGGTGTACGGGTCTTTGAACACTCTCACCTGATGGGAAATGATATGGTCGACGATGGAGCACGCTTGCCTAGAAGTAACTTATTCACTCTTGACTTAAATACTTTCAGGTTGTACATACTACATAAATGAATACTTATTTGTAAAATCATGAAGAAGTTTCACGCGTTTGAAGTTGTTTTTCTATCTTCGTCACACGAAACATTGTTTGTACTGTAACAGTAAAGTATAATCCCGTAGTAGTATTTATGTTAATTAATTATAATTTATTCGATCCGATTATAATTTAGGTATCTTCAAGGCTACAGTTAATAGGCTCTTAATAAACTAGTGTGCTTCACCGTCAACGATTGCATCATTGCTTAGTATCAGGTGGGATCGCAGTCAAGCAATAGTTTATATCAATTAAAAAAAATATATATTTTAAAATTTAATCAGAATAGTCAGATTTAAAATTTTATTTTTATGAATATGATAGGTATTAATTTTCAAAATTGATAAAAAAACGCGTCCGTGCGTCTGAAGGGATTACTTCAACTGGTCAATGTGGATGTGGACACGGCTTTCTAATTTACTATATTCTAATTGGTCAAGAGGCTAAGCTAAGTGACACCGATGAGTCACTATTTTCTTAACGTGAATACAATATATATTTTTTTATTCTAATCTATTCTATTCTACTTCACAGTCGATGTAAAATTGCGGAATGAAACATTAAAAAACAATCAAATTCAGATATCTCGGAGGCATGTCCAAATTCACATATACATAAGTCTCGAAACGTTGACCCTAAATCAATCTACCTACTATGATCTCTATAATTATGACCCTTCTTATAAGCGAAACTTGTTTTTAAATAGGGATCTTCATAGCGAGGTAATCTTTTTTTTTAAATCTCGAACCAGTAAATTATTTTTACTGATCAAATGGGTAGGCAAATGTTATAATGATTAAAGTAATTTTCACTTTAGCGTCATTGTAATGCTTGCAAGAAATGCTGATCTAAGTACTGTACTATCAAGGTACAAAGTTTATTGAATTAGTCGATATCCACTATAACTTGTAAATAAAAATGTTTTAGTCACTAAACTTTACCTTTTAATCCACGTAATATTGGCATTCCTTGTATAGAAATATTAGATCTCAGCTATTTGGAGCCAAGCTAAATAAATAGCATTTTGTGAGTCTTCACCGCCTACGTCACGAACCCGAATGTTTGTCTAAGTTTAAGTATCGATACCCATTCGATTATTTTTTGACTACTCTTAAAACATGTGGAACGTTTACCAAAAAATGGCTAAAGATAACACTAAATGTTAGTAATGCGATACGATTAGTAGCTAATCGAATAAGCAGTTAGTCGATTTATGAAAATGTAGTTGGTCACCGGATATAAATCGATTTAAAATCGATATTCGGTAGCTATACGTTTATTCGACTGAAGTCTATTAGATTGAATATCGATTGTTCACATTCATAGTTAATCGGCATTAAATTTATTTTTACGTCAAAAGAAGATTATAAAATTATATTTTAATAGACGCGAAAGTGAGAGAATCGGAGTTTATATCGACTGGACACATTTACCGCCACATGTATTTTTTTAAGTACTATAATTAAGGGAAGCGGGGTGCAGACTTATGTATGTATTTATATGTACATTAAGATAACTTAATTATTCAGAAGATTGACAATCTTCATTACATTTCCGTGTTATAGTCTAATAATAATAATAATGACATTTGAATTCACGGACATTCAAATTCGAAAGTCGATTTGCTAAACAATAACTTTCCTTGACAGCAAATAGTAAGCAGCGCGATTTATAAAAACCAAGTATAAAATCAAAGTTTTCGTTATTAAATAAATCTGAACCACATAGAATTCTAGAATAGCACAAGTCAATACAATCATGTATTTATTTACCGAAGTTATTGAAGCTGTCACAATATTCTGTATTTCGTTCGTCACTTTCATACATTACAGGATAATATGACTGTTTTTGAAAGCGTTTTTAAGCAGTGTAAGGCCCTCGCTCCCGAACTCAGCATTTCTTCTCTATAAGGCGCTTTACACGGCACACAAATGACGAAGCAGTTGTAATTGCCAAACAAATATCGACAGTTTGTTCCTTGAAATAAAGGCGAAAATTAATTTGGTGACCTATAACAAAGTTGGTGTTGTCTTAGTTTTATTGAAGTTTATTTATTTTGAACTTTATTTCAACACAGCGTAAGTTTGATATTTGTTTGTCAGTAACGACCACACTTCTTCTGCGCCCCTTATCATTGTGCAAGTAACTAGCACGCCAGTGTATTAAATCACAGTTTCTTAGATTTATTTTACTTGTTATATAATAATAATTAATTATTATTGTAATTTTGTGGTCTTCAATTTTTTAAAGGCCTACATGTTAATTTGCCAATGTATATTGTAATATTATTATAAAGTTATGATAAACACTTTTGTTGTAATCATTCCCTTACTGTTAACTCATATCCTGGGCGTTGGTGATTTGTGTAAATGTTACTTGCACAGTTCGACAAGTCTTTGAAAACATACAAAGTAATGGAAAATCGAAAATCAGTTCATAGTTCCGTCATTGAAGCGGACTTACTGTTGCCATACTTATTTATGGAATCGTAGAGAGTAGCCATCTTGCTAAATGTACAGACAACGAGAAAATGGCGACCTTAAGATATTAGAGCGAGTTGTATGAGCTGAAATTCATAATTTAACGAACTTAACATTTCTGGAACAACTAAGAAATAAACGACAGCAAAACACACCCATGTGTAACAAAGTCGGGACTATGAACACCGATTTCCAGACAAATTATTCGAGACAATTTCGACTATGTTTACGCATACATTTAAAACAACCATCTGAATTTTATTCACTAATAAGTTAGTCTGAGCTAGCCGTAGGAGTCATCACAGTATATGCAAGTTTTAGTCCTTTACTATTAACCCCTAATATTGTTGCCAGCTTAAAAAAAAAACTACGGTATTTTTATCTGGCAACACATAACTCATTCGTATCATGAGAAAGGAGAGTGGCCTGTTGAAACTTAATATATTTTAAAGACATTTTTAAATGCTGGATGGAATTGATAAGCAGGGGTGCCAAAAACTTGTGTTTCTATTCACAGAGTGACCAATCGTTTTCGTGAACAGGAACTATTTGCCTCTCGCTCACGGAGAATGGATGTGAGAGAGATGAAAATAATAATTATGAGCAGTCGCTAATCATAAATATTTTTGGCGGTAAAAAAATTATGTGTGTGGTCATTCTCCTTGCAGGGTTATAATATAACATCTCGAAGACCCGCGTTCATTGCAATTTTAATGTTACAGTTTTTTATCACTTGTAGATAGAACAATATTGTTTCTATACCACATTTTATAGTTCTGGCGAATAGAGTTCGGTTTAAAAATATATTTTTTTTAGGCATTCAAAAGTGGAATGAGCGTACCAGTCAGATAGTCGTGAATTTTATAGTGTTACTCTATGAAAAAAATAATTGAGCAAAATAAAAAATAAAAAATGTCTGCCTGTAATTACAAAACGCAAGTTATTAGGTGGTGAAATTAGTAAACAAAAAAAAATAATATTTTAATTCGTCTAGTGTTAAGTAGTTTTATAAAAGCATTATTTATTGTACACTGCTCAATCTTATATGTGTTTTATTCTTTTTAAAATGGTTGTTTTGTTTTTTTTATTACACCGGGGCCTATCCTTATTTTTTCTTGAAGGATTAGTACTGTGTACGATTACATGTATAGGTCTACAAAATCAACAATGTAGATATAAAAAATATAAAAAAAACGACTTAAAAAGTGGTTTTAATCAATTCGCCTGTGTGATTTTTCTATTGCTACTTAAATATGTTTTGCTTTAACCTGTCATAGGGCATAGACCTCCTTGGTTGTTCGCTGTCCTTCCTATTCCTTGACTTTAAGTCTTATTTTATCTACTCCTACAGTGTGTAAATTGTAAAGATTAATAATTTGACTTTCGTAGGATGTTATTTCAGTTATCAATGGTGAATTATTATGAGTTAGTTGACAGTAGATACAGGCAATAAGCAATTTGTAAACAAATAAAATGATTATTGAAATAGTTTGTATTTTATTGATAAAATTAATTTAATATCCACTCTTTTATGGGGAAACTTTTGAAACCCTAGAACGTAAAGGGTAACTGAAGGGAACATATTGGTGGTTTTAGTCAGTAAAACTCTAACACGTCCCTCCTGCTCCACGCTTGAGTGGCAGAAGACATTAGATGATATCCCACATAAAAAAAAGCTCTTTTATTGATAGTTTTAAAAAGATACCAATTAAGTATGAAGTAAGATTCTGGAAGACGAATATCGTCAAAAAAGATTGAAAGTTTATGAAATTCTAGCGTCTGCCAGAGGTTTTGCAAGCGTGAAAGTGGAAAATATTAATATACTTTTCAATACACTTACTCGGAAACCCGCTCTTATCCCACCGCTTTTAGGCTTTGACTGTTTTCCGCACTAGTGCAGAAAAGTGCGCGTGCTCGCTCCCGCCACAATGTTATTACATTTATCGTATCAGGATGGGCGCGCATCGACCCCCACAAAGCGCGCGCCAATCTCCACGAGGCGTAGGAAAAACGTTTGATTTGATACACGTGCAAATTTGTCACTGCTGCCCTCGGCTCCATAACACACTCGCCTACGGCTCGTGCGAATTCCGCCTTGGTCGCATTATACACTTTCTGCGCTTGTATCAAAATGTACTTATCGACGAAGGTTTTATTATTATAGCCCGAGCCAGGTTCATGATTTATAGGCTAAACAATAACATGGTATACGACCCACGGGATCGGAGTAGTAATCAAAGACGCGGGGGACAGATTGAAAGATAAGAAGCAGAAATAACAAAAACTGTTGTAAAGTCACGGGCATAAGATCTTTACATCATATCGGTTGGTTGTTGTACCTACATCTTTAATTCTCTACTGAACATAAATCAGTCGAAATATCTTTCTCAATTGAATTGATAACGGGAGCTTTTTTAAGATATTCTGTAAGCATTTAATATCATGTCTCGGTACCTACCTACACGGTTTATATAGCATATATAGGCTGATTATGCTATGGTAGCATTATAATGTTCCCACTGCTGGGACTCAGACCTTCCTCTCTCTGGGGGAGGAATGGGCCGCAATCCACCACGCGGGCCTGGCTCGACGTCCGACCGTCCGGTAACCGTCCGGACCGAGCCCAAGTCGTCAAGCCGATTGTTCCACGCACGCCTCAGGGTGATGCCAGCAAATCGTAGGGACCCAGCAGGGTCGATGCCTACTGGGGACATGGGTAGTGTGAAAAAAAAATATATAATTTAATAATAATATATAATTTAATTATTATATAAAAATATATAATTTTATAATGCGAAACCCGAGGCCCTAGGACGAAGGCAACGATGGAACAGGAGTGGGTTTTTAGTCAGTAAAAGTCTGACACTATCTCCCGCTCCGCCCAAGCGCAACAAATCCCGCGATTTGTCATTACATGATTCCCCACTAATCCCACCCAAATCCCACCTAAAAAAAAAAACCACGCGGGCCCAGTGCGGATTGGTGAATGTCATGTCTTTGAATTTTTGGTTCTAGGACATGCCGGTTTCCTCACGATGTTTTCTTTCACCGTTTTGAGAACAGTGATGATGAAATAAATTACAGAAAGTAGTGCGCCTGGCTGGGTTTGAACCCGCGACCTACAAACTCGTAAGTCGGGGCCGTTACCACTCGGCCGTCACTGCTCTCAGAGTACAGAGTACTGTACGTGTCTGC
Source organism: Mythimna impura (assembly GCA_905147345.3). Taxonomy (NCBI): domain Eukaryota; kingdom Metazoa; phylum Arthropoda; class Insecta; order Lepidoptera; family Noctuidae; genus Mythimna; species Mythimna impura. The sequence continues at coordinate 9,100,631 of LR990357.1, read as the reverse complement.
AGAAGTAGTGGAAAGAATCAAAATTAAGCCTGGTTCGACGAAAATATGTCTAATCTAATAAAAGGAAAAATTAGGACAAATTGACGAACAGTTTCTCATTACATCTAGGGGTTAACCCGAGAAGTTCTAAATAATATTCACTTCATATACTCGGTATTAATAATATCGCAGTTCGTAACAGCAAGGATCACGTCATCTGTTTTCATATTGGATGTTTTCCTTCACCGTTTTGAGAGTAGTGGTGATGAAATAAATTACACAAAGTTATGTGCCTGGCTGGGTTTGAACCCGCGACCTACAACTCGTAAGTCGGGGCCGTTACTACTCCGCCACCACTGCTCACTTTATTTGCACGGTTTATATGTTTAGGTACTAGACTATTTGGGTAAGTCTTATAAGGCTGCGTGCCTATAAAATAATGTTTTGGAGATAAAATTGCGAGGAAGGATTTACATTACCTTGCCGTCAGTTATCGGAGTAGCTTTCATAAACTTAAATAAACCAGATTTTTATCAATATTAGATACTAGCTGTTACCCGCGACTTTGTCTACGTCAAGTTGTTTGTGATTCATGCTAAAAGCATCTAATTCAGTTAACGGAAATTAATTCCAGTAAATATATTATGTAAAATGTATTTCTTATGTCCAGATATATGATTTATTTTATTTATTTGGCTCACCAGTAGAATACTCGTACATGATATACATCAAATAAACTTATGAACGTCAATAAACAGAAACAGACCTGTTGAGGTCGTAGTAGTTGATGTTCTAAGGTTCTGCCTACCCCTAAAAGGAAAAGGTGTTAGTTTAAGTTTGATTTTGGTTTATGCTATGATGAAACAACGCTGTATGATTTTAATATGATTGGTTCATTAGAATATACTAAAAGTGTATTAAACCGTTGTTATCTTTTAACAACACTAAATAAATTTTATTTAACGTAGGCTATCAAAGAAAGTGGATAAAGTAGTTTTCAAAATGCCAAATGTTGCCAAAATGTATAAAGAGTCTGTACGGATCTTGTTCTGAGGTCGATACCCACAGTTTTTAGTGTCTGCTGCAACGGTCAAAGAACTTAGGTACATCCTCAGGCCCTAAGTTGCCGCCGAAGGAGACGCCCTCGCCGTCCGGCTGTCCGGTAATGATCAGGCCCGAGTAGGTTTCAGCAAAACTGAAGGGGTCCAGTCAGGGGTGCCGGCTTTCAGAAAACTGGGAATTCATCAAAATGACTTCTCGCGCTCTGGGTGGAGCGAGAGGGCGTGTCAGACTTTTACTGACTAAAACCACACCTGTATCCTTCAATTACCCTTTGCGTTCTAGGACTACGGGTTTCCCTTTCAGAAATTCTCCGCGGTCCTAGCTAGCGGGCATCGGCCCTGCTGGGCCCCTACGGTTTGCTGACATCTCTTTGAGGAGCGCGAGGATCACTACGCGCTGTTAACGACTGGGCTCGGTCCGTCTACCGTGGCTGGTAGTCGGGGTCGGAATTACGGCGGCTAGGGCGTGAGGACCTTCGTTCCCTCACGCGTGCAGCCTCCTCCTTCGCTAGCATTACTGCTTCGCAGAAGGAGGCGACCGCCTGCCATTCCTCCTCGCTCTGGACCATAGCCTGAACCAGGGCCCGACGCGAAAGGTCGCTGCCGCCAATTGCCTCCACGAGGACACGGCGGTGCTCCGCCCAAGCGGGGCACACCTCCACCGTATGCTCCACCGTGTTCTCTGGGTGGTCCGCACAATGATGACACCCGGGCGTTGCTTCCGCCTGAATCCGATGCAGGAACCTCCCGAACTTGCCATGTCCGGTGAGGACCTGCGTTATGCGGAAGGTGAGGACGCCGTGTTGCCGCTCCAGCCACTCCTCAAAGAGGGGACTTACCGCCATAATTATAGCGTGCCCAGCACTGGGTTACGACAGTCACCGTCGCCATTCCACCATGAGATCCCGCCGGAACTCTGTCCGCCATGCCGCGACTTGGCGCGGCAGCGGAGATTCGCCCCGGCGTTGCGTTTCTTTAAGAACTTTGCCCACGCTAGGAATTACTCCTGTATCGTGGGTGCGTTCACAGACATGCAAACTAACACAGACACAAGACACCCAGACCCGGAACAACTATCTGTAGCAGGGGCGCCGGCTTTTAGAAAACCTCATGGGTGCTCATGCATATTTGATGACTCGAAAAAGTGGCGAAGTGTGAGAAGAGAAATGTACAGTTATCGACCGATAAATAAATAAATGCCTATTTATTACATAGGTACTGCGGAATAACGGAGGTACCACAAACACCCAGACCCAATTCAAATATCTGTTTCATCAACAAACATTTGTGTTGGTGCGGGAATCGAACCTTGCGTCTCAACCGGCGCGGCGCTATAAACCACTGCGCTAAACGGGTCGTCGGGTAATGAAAAAACGCCCATCCCTAAAAGGCGATTACTGATCTGTTTCTTGATGTCTATTCTCAGGGGTGCTCGGCACCCACTGTTTTTTTCTCATGGGTGCTCGGAGTCGGCGCCCCTGGGTCCAGTTTAGCCGATGCCTACTCGGTCTGCGGGACTACCTTTGAACTTTACAGACTTTACTGACTAAAATCCACCGGTTTTATAGTCGGTAAAAGTCTGACACGTCCTCTCATTCCTTAGAGCGGAAAAAAACATTTGATGACTTCTCACCTCAAAAATAAAAGAAGGAAATCGCTAGAAAAACTAACGATGTTAGCTTGCAGGCTGGTCGATTGAATAAGTGGGTATGCTTTTAAAAGAGTTCTGCAGAATATGGTTTGAATTCGGTAGAAAAAATAATTAAATCAAGTCGGTCAGTTTTTTCTAGACCATTTAACAGGTCAGAAAATGTAAGTATCAAATAATAAATACTGTCTAGAGTTTCTCCTCATAAACATCAGATCCCAGAAGCACACACCGCACACGTTTAGCTGATGCCCCTAGTCACTACAGTAGGTTCTGTGATATCGAAAGGAGATCGCATGAGGTAAGTTAGCGAACTGGCATGTAAAATATATTTCTAAGGATTTTGTTGTTCTAGAATAGGTTTAAAAATTGAATAGAACAAAATAATGTCTAGTTTTTGCAGTTCGGACGCGACCATTGTAAAGTGAAGTCATTATCGTGAAGCAATACAAATATGCAATGAAATAAGTGTTTCATTGCTAGAAGCCCCAACGAACCTGGTACTGTCGCATAGAGAGTGCGACATAGTGGCGGAGGTGCCGGGTAGAAAGCACTATTCTACTGGAATAAAGCTAAGTGAAAATTTAATAAATTAAACATAAAAAGGGGCAAATATGGCACAAGCAATTTTGTTTCATGAACGTTGAATAAATGCTGCCGGGCGAGCACGCCCAGCGAGCACGGCCAGCGGGGCTATTGCGTAACTCTGTTGACAGTTCAAGTGATGATCACTTGTTAACAATGTGCATCATTGAACTGTCAAACCGCTAGTTTCGTATTGCCTATCTTCAGTGACCAACTGCAGTGACGTCATTAGCCACTGGTGCCTTTAATAGCCACCGTAACACGTTTTGACAGATGTTATTGTATCGATACTTTTAAAATTGCGATTGTGTAAGCTTTTGAAGCTGTATAATAGTCGATAAAATTTTAGTGTGGTCACAATAGGCACCGTAAATTTTTATAATTCACCACATTTCCACCGTAGTTTGTTAGTCACTTGTGTGATACGTAATACCAATTTTATGAAATTGTCAGTTGACAACTAAGTTTAGTGTGCAACGAATGCTAGTTGTCAACTGTTATTGAAAAAGTTAGCCAATAGCCCCCCTGGTGTATACGCAGCCGGGCGCCTTCGGAGGACAGAGCCAGAAAATCCAAATATGAAAGTGTTTACATAAGTTAATTCAGGCTAGATTTTACTCCAGAAATAATACATTAGTGTTATTAGTGAGAGGAAGATTCCCTCCGGGCCTCTGTTTTGAGAGGGTAGCTCAATAATTAGTTTGAGCTAATATCAACTTTGCAAATGAGGCATAGCCTTTGCAAAGAGAGTCTAGTTGACTCTAATGATTTAGCCGTGATGAGTTATTTAATTAATTTTTATTGCTTATAGACTGGAGTAAATTCTAATAATGAGATCCTATAGGTGGTCCAATACAATTATGGCTCTTTGTCCTCTGGCCCGATAAGCGTCTGTTGGAACTAAAGTCATGACGGTATTGAATCTTAGAGTGTAATCCCGGTCTGGGAGGTTGTCACTTTGGCATCCTAGGTTAGCAAGGGCGGTGCGCTGTGGCTTTTGGTGTGGTTTTGCTGCAGCGGGGCTTAAGTCAAACCAAACCAACGTTGATTAATGAGTGTGGATGTACGGTAATCATGTAAGAATTTTATGATAATTATTTATCGTTGGCTCTGACTTAAGCTCGCTTTATAAAGACGTACGCCATTATATAAGTTTTCATCCACACAAAGGTAGGGACATCTGTGTTAGGTAATAGGTAGGTCATGCTTAATCCTTCGAAAGTTTTCTTTAGAATATAAATGTTTGTTGCCTCCACATTTCTATTCATTGGGGCGTACCTCATGTGATATCGAAAGGAGATCGCATGAGGTAAGTTAGCGAACTGGCATGTAAAATATATTTCTAAGGATTTTGTTGTTCTAGAATAGGTTTAAAAATTGAATAGAACAAAATAATGTCTAGTTTTTGCAGTTCGGACGCGACCATTGTAAAGTGAAGTCATTATCGTAAAGCAATACAAATATGCAATGAAATAAGTGTTTCATTGCTAGAAGCCCCAACGAACCGGTACTGTCGCATAGAGAGTGCGACAGTACACACTAGTAGATAAGGTGTGTAGGCTCCATTCAGGGGCGGCTTTAAATGTTACGAGATTGTCCTTTTTGCAAAGTATGTGAAAAAAAACTGGTTATTTTTTCATACTTTAATAAAAATAAATAGCCACTAAGTACATAAATTATAAGTTTAAAATATTATATTAAAAGATTTATAAAAATTATCACGACAATGGTGATAAACCTACGTATATTATTATCAAGAAAATGATGATACCTGATGCTTTTCAATAATCTAGAGAATGTCGTCATTTTCAATTGAAAGAATAGCAGCTGCTGAAAATTGATCTTCGAATTTGATGAATTTGAAACATATCCTACCATTAATATAAACTTTACCATCAAATAAAATATAGGATAAATAAAAAGCTTCTATTCGAGTAGTTGTGGGAGGCTCAGCCGCTTGCCCTGCTCGCCACCTCCTAAGGTCGCCACTGGTTCCATTCAATCAATCAAGACAGCCTATCGCAGACCATAGCTGGACATACCTTTCTCCCACAAACGTCCAGTCCTCCGCCTTTTTCATGTCACAATTTATGGACATCTATTTAAGTAGATAGCATCACGACTGCTGCAAAAAACGATACTTCAGCGTTGTCACAGACATGATTTGCGATATTTACATGCAAAACAACCATATGAATGGTAGACAGGGCTGGGCAAAATACATGCTTTGCTTTAATTGAAATACAAATTACAAAATACAGTATCGCAAGTAATTAAAATACAAAGTACAAAATATCTTTAAGTGAGGTATTTGAAATATAAAATACAAAATACAGTATTTTAGCTATTTTTAATTGAAATACAAAAAACAAATTACATATTACAAAATAAGTAATCTAGACCAGCATGGGCTGAAAAAGTAGAGGAAAACAAGATTAATAGTAAAACCAGAGTTTCCTTTCATGAACACTAGATTTTTAAATGTACTGTCAGACAAACAGCCTCTTGTTGGAGAGTGAATAAAATCTGCTAAAGAAAACAATCTTTCTTGAAGGTTAAATGTATTTTAATGTTAAAATGTATTTTAAAGCCTCAAGTATTTGAAATACTAATTAAAAATTACATTTTAAGGAAGTAATTGAAATACAAATACCAAATACGTATTTGTATTTCAATTACGTAGGTATTTTAATTACAAGTAATTCAAATACTGCCCAACCCTGGTGGTAGATAACTGTTTATACATCATAGCATGTAAGCGGTAACATATGCTCGCAGCTTTACGCGTAAAAACGCGGGAATCCTCCCTTCTAATCAAGTTTCTTCGACATATTGCGTTGTGTATCGCACACGCGTTGAATTCATATTAAGGCCGTCTGCTTATGTTTTATGCCAACGTTAAACCAGTCACGTCGGTTATAAAGTCATGCTAGGAATCGTTTGTTTTCTAATATATTTAACTAGGACTTTTGATGTGGTTCTGCTTGCTTTTTGGTAACGAATGTAATGATTACCTACACAGGGTTTTCAGGTTATCGTCAGTTGACTTCTTTATCTAGTTATGCATCATAAGGAAAAGGTACCACAGGGGAATAAATAACAAACAGTACCAACTTTCTTCCTCGTTCAGATGTCCACAGGTGGTGGTGACCGGTTATTTTTAGGTGGGTTGCCTACTTGTTTGACCACTTGCCATCAGGTGAGCCGCCTCACCGCCTGCTTGTATGACCACTTATCATTAGGTTGGCTGCCTTTTTGTGTGACCACTCATTATCCGGTAGATCGTCTGTTGGTTTGACCACTTGACAGCATGACCATTTATCATTAGGTTGACCACCTGCTTGTTTGACCACTTACCATTAAGTGCGCCATTTGAAAAGGAACGGGTTGCCGAAATGAATCCAGTCCATAAAAAAAGTTTTGCTTAGGTTGAATTAAAATCAATTAGATAAGTTCTGATCTCTGGTGATTTGATATCTAGGAATCCTTTCAAGAAGTAGTGGAAAGAATCAAAATTAAGCCTGGTTTTACGAAAATATGTCTAATCTAATAAAAGGAAAAATTAGGACAAATTGACGAACAGTTTCTCATTACCTCTAGGGGTTAACCCAAGAAGTTCTAAATAATATTCACTTCATATACTCGGTATTAATAATATCGCAGTTCGTAACAGCAAGGATCACGTCATCTGTTTTCATATTGGACCTTTTTACAGTCGGCTTAGCCTTCAGATATAATACAATTAAAAGTATTTTCTTTATACAATAATAGCTTTTAATTAAATGGCAATAGGGTCGGTTGCTTTAGAAAGCGATGCGGTGAAATCAGGGACTTATCGTAAGCAGTTTTGAGAATAGTTTAATAGGTGGAAAATCTTCCAATAACTTCTCTCGCGGGTGGTGCGGGAGGGCGTGTCAGACTTTTACTGACTAAACCCCACTCCTATGTTCCTTCTTTGCCTTGGGTCCCAGGACCCCGGGGTTCTCTTTCGGACGACCCATGGTTTGAGAATAGATAAAGAAAGAAAGAAAGAAAGAAAAACATTTTATTTGCCGGAAAAGGCGCAAACTTATAACTAAACATATTGCAAAACATTTTGCAAGACAAAAACATAGAACAAGCATAGATGAAGTAGTCAGTAGGCTTACGGGAGAACTAAAGAAAAATTAATGAATTTGGTAACAAAACACGGCTAGAAAGGGGATGTATTATGTAATGACGAGTGACAGAGACATCTATAGACTACCCCTGTATTATTTTGAGTTATTACGATTCATCCAAAGGTTGTGTATAGTCGAGGCTAGGCGTGGGCAAAGTTTGTCATCTTTGCTATTGGAACATTTGCATCGGAATCATTTAAATGTTCCAAAACAGTGATATGTATCATTTGGAACATTTGGAACATCGGCTCACAAGGTACAAAGTACAAACAGAACATTTGGAACAACGACTTAAAAGATACAAACACAGACACTGACTGTTATGAATCGTGATCTGTTACGTTGCGCCATATACACCAACAGTTTTATTTTAAAATTGAATTTTGATTTGAGAATAATTTAAAGAAGATGTTTTCTTCCGCACGGATCCGGTGCAGGAACTTCCCGAACTTACCATGTCCGGTGAGGACCTGCGTCAAACGGAAGGTAAGGACGCCATGTTGCCTTTCCAGCCACTCCTCAAAGAGGGGAATTACCGCCATAATTATGGCGTGCCCAGCACTGGGTTGCGATAGTCGCTGTCGCCATTCCGCCATGAGATCCCGCCGGCGAAAGAGTTCCGGAACTCTTTCCGCCATGCTGCAACCAAGTCGCGGCAGCGGATTGCCATGTCATGGTAAGGTCTCATGTGTGCTTTAGTAAGTAAAACGTTTTGGGAACACATTCATTGTGCGTACAGCTAAGTAGTGGAATTCCTTGCCGGAATCTGTGTTTCCTGATGGCTACAACCCATCACTGAGTTACTTTTAGGTAAGCGCGCTCCATCATCGACCACATCGTCGCTTTCCATCAGGTGAGATAGCAGTCAAGCGTGAACCTATCAAGAATTAAAAAAAAAAGTCTCACCTGTTTAAAAACAAGAAAGCTGATGAGTTCATTGGCAAATTTCTTTATTAAAAAATAATAGTTTAAAAAACTAAAAACCACGCTTTTAGCACGCACTAAAAATTACAAAATAATTCGGACATTTAGTTTGATGACTCAAGAGTTTTCCCTTTGCCAAATCTTCAATAGATAGATTAGATATTTACCTACTATGATTTATTATGAAAGAAAGCGTGGAGCGTTTATGTAATCTTTAATATTTTTGGACAAAACGCTCCACGCTTTCTTTCACAACAAATCATAGTAAAGCGTGTTAAAAATGTTTTAAGCAGTTGCTAATCATGTTTAGTGGAATTGATTCATAGGAAATTCATCATTGGAAGTCAATTATCTTAAAAGATATAAAAAGGATCGGATGCCCGAGCGTTTTATGTGGGCTTAAAAGTAAAGGACGTGAACATCAAAAGATTGGGGTGCTTGCAATAGATCTGATACGTTCTTTAGGAGATTATTTTTCCGAGAAATCGGCGTTTCGCTTCTATATTTCCGTTTCAAGTGCTTCTGTGTGAAGATTTGGTAGATAGGTATTTATTTACTTTTAGACTTTTTTTTTAGGTATTTATTTGGAGTCTTTTCAAACGCATAGATCTATTTTCATTAACATCTAACAAACGAAATACTGTAATAAAAAAAACAGGGCAAGTGCGAGTTAGACTCGCGCACTGGGGGTTCCAAACTTACCTATGAAAACAGTTCGATTCCCTAATTTAGTTACGAAGATTTTTCCGAATTGTAAAAAATGTTTTTTTTGTGACGTAACTAAAAATTTACAGTTTTCAGATTTATTCCTATATCTATATTATATGACCTTGCTTTATGCCAAATTTCAGGTTTCGTTGTCAACGGGAAGTACCCTATGAATTTTTATTCCTTTGAGAGTGTCGAAATGCACGTTTTTTGCGACATAAACGGCCGTATGTTTTTTTTTCGTTATTTAGAGGTTTAATTTTTTCACAGCTTCAAGGGACCGCAGATCTTAGTGTATGGTTTTAATTTCAACTCGATACCTCACGCGTTTCCGAGATAAAGGGTCTTGACAGACAGACAGACTGACGGACAACAAAGTGATCCTATAAGGGTTCCGTTTTTTCCTTTGATGAGGTACGGAACCCTAAAAACTAACAAATTAATAGGTAACTATAATCTAAATAAAATGGAATGTTAATTCATTCGCATGCCTAGTTAGGTTTTCTATAAAAAATTAACTTCTGCCAGCGGTTTCACCCGCGTGATAGTAGGTTTCTCCATACAAACTTCCAACCCCCATTTAACCCCCTTAGGGGTGGAGTTTTGTAAAATTTGTTCGCGTAGCGGATGTCTACAACCTATTTTTTTTTTTTTAGGTGGGAAAATCATCTTATGACAAATCGCGCTCTTGGGCGGAGCGGAAAATAGTGTCAGACTTTAAGGAATCTATCTGCCAAATTTTAAGTTTGTAAGTGTTATATTTTCTGAGATTTCGTGATTAATCAGTGAGTCGTATTTCGCTTTTATATATGTTGCAGTCAAAACTCTTAACCAGTCAAAAGTACTATTGACTAGCAAAATCAGTCAAAAGTACTTTTGACTGAACAGTTTGGTCAAAAGTGGTTTTGACTGAAAATTATTGGTTATTAGTACTTTTGACTGCAAATTTGCGGTTAAAAGTACTTTTGACTGACGCTCTTCGTCAAAAGTAGTTTTAACTGCAATAAAGCATCAGTCAAAAGCACTATTAACTCTACTGTATACTGTACTGTAATGGTGTTTTCTTTTCATCAAATTTCACGTCTTCCACATCCATTGCAAACTTTTCAAATTTTTATTTTATCATCACATTGAAATGACTATCTTTCATATCTTCTATCGCTAAAATTCTTTGCAAAAAGCGTTCTTTCTTTTCGTAGTCACTCATTGTTTTTCTAATATCAGCACGTTCTCCACTAATAATGAGTAATATAAAAGTTTTTAAGTGCGTTTGTCGTTTTTTTTTTATCGACAACCTTAACTTTTTAAGAGTTTTGACTTATACGACCAGTCAAAACCACTTTTGACGGAATCACTTAGTCAAAAGTACTTTTAACCAGCTCCATTGGGCAAAAGTACTTTTAACTGTTATTTTAGTCAAAAGTATTATTGACTAAAGCATACGGTCAAAAGTACTTTTGACTGATTTTTCTAGTCAATAGTACTTTTGACTGGTTAAGAGTTTTGACTGCAACATATATATAGATTAACTTTAGATACTAAGGATTTATTAATCAAGAAAGTTTGTGTAACTGTTGATTTTCCCAAAGAAATAAATAAGACCAAGTTTGTTAAGTTTTTTCTTTAGTTAAAAATCAATCAATTAGCCTAGCCTTTCTTAGCTAAGTTACTAATTTGGAGTTTCTAACTTAATAAAAAATTACAATACCTAACCTAAAAGATAGTCAGAAATCCATACTAGTATAATATTATGAATGTGAAAGTAATTCTGTCTGTCTGTTACGCTTTCACTTAAACTACTGAACCGATTTTGTTGAAATTTGGCACGGAGTAAACTTAAAACCCAAGGAAGGACATAATTTTTACCTGGCTTCGACTTTGACCTCGCGTCAATAAGGTAGGTAGGTATTTAAATATAGCGCTAGCAGTAGGTAGTTAAATATAGCGCTAGCAGTAGGTAGGTAGGTAGTTAAATATAGCGCTAGCAGTAGGTAGGTAGGAAGTTAAATATAGAGCTAGCAGTAGGTAAGTAGGTAGTTAAATATAGCACTAGCAGTAGGTAGGTAGGTAGTTAAATATAGCGCTAGCAGTAGGTAGGTAGGTAGTTAAATATAGCGCTAGCAGTAGGCGTTAGGTAGTTAAATATAGCGCTAGCAGTAGGTAGGTAAGTAGTTAAATATAGAGCTAGCAGTAGGTAGGTAGGTAGTTAAATATAGTGCTAGCAGTAGGTAGGTAGGTAGTTAAATATAGCGCTAGCAGTAGGTAGGTAGGTAGTTAAATATAGCGCTAGCAGTAGGTAAGTAAGTAGTTAAATATAGCGCTAGCAGTAGGTAGGTAGGTAGTTAAATATAGCGCTAACAGTAGTTAGGTTGGGCACGCCATAATTTTGGCGGTAAGTCCCCTCTTTGAGGAGTGGCTGGAAAGGCAACACGGCGTCCTTATCTTCCGCATGAAGCAGGTCCTCACCGGACATGGTAAGTTCGGGAGGTTCCTGCACCGGATTCGTGCGGAAGAAACGCCCGGGTGTCACCATTGTGTGGACCACCCGGAGGACACGGTGGAGGTGTGTCCCGCTTGGGCAGAGCAACGCCGTGTCCTCGTGGGGGCGATCGGCGACGGCGATCTCTCGCGCTGGGCCTTGGTACAGGCCATGGTCCGGAGCGAGGAGGAGTGGCAGGCGGTCGCCTCCTTCTGCGAAGCAGTAATGCTAGCAAAGGAGGCGGCCGATCGCGTGAGGCAACGGTCCTCACGCCCCAATCGCCGCCGGGATTCCGATCCCGATTTCCGGCCATCGTAGGCGCAGGCTTGCGGACGGCGAGCAATGGGTGGCTCGCCGTCCGACCGTCCGGTAACCGTCCGGACCGAGCCCAAGTCGTCGACGGCGCGTGCTGTTCCACGCGCGCCTCAAGGAGATGTCAGCAACTGTAGGGGCCTAGCAGGGTCGAAGGCTACTGGGGCCAAGGGTCTGATTCTGAAAGGAAGACTCGGCCCTGGTACGAAAGGCAACGAAGGAACAGGAGTGGGTTTTTAGTCAGTAAAAGTCTGGCACTATCTCCCGCCCCGCCCAAGGGCGGGGGATGTCATAAGATGATTATCCCACCGAAAAAAAAAAACCAGTAGTTAGGTAGGCAGTTAAATATAGCGCTAGCAGTAGGTAGGTAGGTAATTATATAGAAAAGCGAAATAAAATAAAGTTCATGTGAGTTTTTAAGGGAGAGTGAGTGTTGGAGAATGAAACACTTGGTCGTTCGAGATCTGTATAAAGTTTGTATTATTCACAACGCTGATGAAGAAATTTGGTGTCACTTGTATTCGGACCACCGCATTCCATCCTCAGGCGAATGGTCAATCAAAATCGACAATAAACCCTTCCCAATTTAGCATTGACTTTTTTTGAACTGTAGACTATATTGCTGAAATGAATTCTTTTATCTTTAATTGGTTTTCCCACTCGAATTTAAAACCTATTTCAGGCCACGTTTGCTTTCAACATTCCTTTTATCTTTTTTGGCTTCTTCGATCCTTCAGATATTGGAAACCATGTTAGGAAACCTGTGAACCTAGCTACCTATCTTTTTCTTTTTACGGTTCCGTACCTCAAAAGGAAAAAACGCAACCCTTATATGATCACTTTGTGGTCCGTCTATCTGTCTGTCTGTCTGTCAAGACCCTTTATCTCAGAAACGCGTGGAGGCATCGACTTGAAATTAAAACCGTATACTCAAGTCTGCGGTCCCTTGAATCTGTGAAAAAAACAAATTTCTAAGTTAACGGAAAAAAAAGAAACGGCCGTTTCTGTCGCAAAAAACGTACATTTCAACACTCAAAGGAATCAAAATTCATAGGGTACTTCCCGTTGAACCAGAATCCTGAAATTGGGCATAAAGCAAGGTCTTATAGTATAGATAAAAATAAATCTGAAAACTCTAATAAAAAAAAAACTTTTTTACAATTCGGTAAAATCTTCGTAACTCAATTCGGGTATCGAACTGTTTTCATACGTAAGTTTGTGCAAAACCCTCAGTGCGCGAGTCCGACTGGCACTTGACCTGTTTTTTTTTAATTGCGATACCCCACTCTAGGAATATACCTCCTGTATCGTGACTCCACATATACAAGACACTAAGTGTTGTCGCACACGGGCCACATGCCACAGCCACAAACGCCGCCACGAGAAGCTAGAAGCGGCCACGTAAGAAGCTGAAGCGCGCGACCGCCACTTGAGGCCGGTGGCTGCTACTTTTTTAACCCATACGCGCAGTATAATAATAAATAATAATGGTCTCTGTCCATGAAGGTTTAAATGCGCGAATGGCGTGAATGAAAATGGCGTGCGGCGGAGTTTTATATCGGCGCTTAGTGGCCAGTGCGGGCCACAAGAAGCGAGCAGCGGCGATTTGTAGCGTGTGGCGGCCACCGGCGTCAACCGTGTGCGGCGAGTCCATACAAAATGTATGAAAACTACAGGAAATATGATATAATGTGGCGGCGTTTTGTGGTTGTGGCTGGTGGCTCGTGTGCGGCGACCCTAAGACTCGTAACAACTATCTGTAGGCCATAAAAATATCTATTCCGTGCGGCAATCGAACCCGCGATACGTAGCACCTTCCCCCAAAATTGCAACCGTTTCGTTTCGATTCTCTTGTCGTTGATCGCCTCGAGTCGGCCACGCCTCCTATTTCTTTGTTCTGAATACGTGACTGAGCGTTGAGATGACGTCAGAATGAAGGAATCGGAGGCGTGGCCTACTCGAGGCGATCGACGAAAAGACAATCGAAACGAAACGGATGTAACTTGGCTAGGGGGGTTGCTGTGCTACGTATCGCGTCATATTAATCGCTCAACTAGTGTGCCAACCGAATCGTTAGTGCCTATTTCATAGACATAAGTGTTTATTTGAGGTATTTTACCTATACATACCTAGGTGACGTGTGGAATTTCATATAGGAAGATCTTTGATATAGGAGTAATTTAGGAGCTACATTCAACGCTAACGAAGTTTACAAGAATTTATTGTATCATACCTATAATCTATCTGTTTAGGTAATTAACTAAATGTAAACAATCTTGACATGTCTTTTATCTAAAAGTTGTCTAAAAATTTTATCTAAAAATGATTACAATTTTTTATTTACCAATACCGATGTTTGGTAATTAACTAAATTTAAATAACCTTTATATGTCTTTTATACGATTTTTTTTTAAACAAAATCACGTATCAAGATTGTTTACGTTTAAGTAACTACCTAAACAAATGGAGTATAGTCACAAGCTGAAATAGCATTTTTTACTTATCATTGTGAAAAGAGAATCAACTGAGGTAAGCCATAACACTTCGGGATGTTTGAAAGAATTACTGTAACCCTGCCAGCTTTCGAATAAATGTATTGACAAATACATACGACTACGAACACATTGACAGATAATGTCTTTTTAGTATTGTCATGGGGTAAACCCACTTCGATAGGTCCAATAGAAAACTTTTACAGTTAAGAAGACAGACAAAATCCGAGTAAAACATATTTACCCACTTTTATACGTAGATAGGGGGAAGTGTCTCGAGAGGCCCGTTACCTGCCCTGTGCTGCGTTTAAACTGGAGATTTGCTTGATAAGGTCAGTGAATATAGACATTGTTGTGTGTTTGCCTTAGTTTAGGGGTGTGCCCGTGTGCTGACCACACGGTCAGCCACCCTAGCCAAGTTACAACTGTTTCGTGTCGAATTCCGTTCTCCAATCGGTAACGCCTCGATGTCAACAATTGTAGAAAACGATAAGTTGGTAGCCATGATGCCTGAGTCGGCCGCTCGTTCTACAATGTCATTCTACAATAACAAAGGATGTAGTGTTGAACATTGTAGAAACGATAACAATTCATTCTATCATTTTAAACGATGTGAACTTGGCTACGAATTTTCTATTCGTTTGTTCTGACCACGTGACTTAACGTTGAGATGATGTCATTCCCATACATTTGATTAGTTTTCGACTAGCGTTAACGATTGTAGACTATCAACTTGGCTAGGGGAGCAGGTGTATGCAAGACATAAGTAAACGATGATATTTGTAATAATATTTAAGCAGATTATATTTAGTGCTAGATGTTTTACAATCTTTACTGTAAGGGTAGGCTCGGTAGGAGGTTTTATTGACTAGTAGAAAATTGTCCCGAAGCAACACTCGGATAAACAGTGTTCCTATGTGATATTCCAGGACATGGTCTACTCGTGTGCCAAATTTTATCTAAATCTGTTCCGCCTTTCGCGAATGCATAAGTAATAAACATACAAACATACACATACCACACATAATCATAAACTTTTACCTTTATAATATTAGTGTGAAGGCACGCGTTTGACCACCATCTCACCTGACAGTAAGCTATGATGTGGTCAGTGTATTTGTTTATTGCACTAGATGTAAAACTGTTAAGAATGCGATTCAAATAAGCATAGGAACGTCAATGACCTCTATCTGGCAAATATTACTTGACAAGTACCTACGGTTTGTTTTGCTCATCCTACCTAATCGAATCAGAATAGATTTGACAGCTATGACGTCACATCATGGCGCTCAGCCGATCCTATTCTTATTAGAATAGCATAGTATTTACTTCGTGTGCTATACAGCAGTATTATGACCGAAAAAAAAATGTATTTCAAACGCAGCACGGACTACAATGAACTCACCATACGGCGACGAAGTAGAAAAAAGGTTTCGGTGCAATTTTCTTTGTAAACAGGTTACAAGCTACGATTTATTTTCTGTGCGTATTTTCCTTTTCCATAATAATATATGGACGAGAGAATAGGCATAGAATTAGTACTTACAACTGTGTATAGGACAGACTAGACAGAGACACTAATGTCTCAATATTTAATGTAGGTAGCATAAGTATAATCAGCCTTTTAATGTTCCCACTGCTGGGACTCAAGCCTCTTCTCTAGGAGAGGGAACGGACCGTAATCCACCACGAGGGCCCAGTGCGCGTTGGTGGATGTCATATATCTTCGAATTTTTAGTTCTAGGACATATTTATCCATCTACAAATTCACGCGAGCGACCTTGCAATGTACGGCAATCTATTGTCAGACTTTTACTGACTAAAACCCACTTGTGTTCGCACAGTTGCGAACAATACTTTTGAACCTAGTTGTCGCTGTTGTGTTGTATCTGTTTCGAATAAAAAATTGTCTATTCTATTCTAGTTTTGTGTCTGGCAGGTGGCAGGCCTACCAACCTTACCTTCTTAGGTATCCGGACCGAGCCCAAGTCGTCGACGGCGCGTACTGTTCCACGCGCGCCTCAAGGAGATGTCAGCAACTGTAGGGCCCCAGCAGGGTCGAAGCCTACTGGGGCCAAGGGTAGTGTGAAAACGAAACCCGGGGCCCTGGGACGAAGGCAACGAAGGAATAGGAGTGGGTTTTTAGTCAGTAAAAGTCTGACACTATCTCTCGCTCCGCCCAAGAGTGGGATTTGTCATTAGATGATTTTCCCACCTAAAAAAATAACTTTCTAGGTAAAAAAAGCCGTTTCCATATTTATCCTAATCTGGCTTAAGGCAATTTCGTGACCAAATAGTTACGGATAAAAATAATGGACCAACATAAAAAACATGCCAAAAAAGGCTGAAACATCCTAAGTAAATAAGCAAGCTCTGACCCATTTAGTTTGAAAGTGTTAATCTAAAAGGTTCTCAGATTTATCCATTAGAGGCGACGGGCGGTCGGCGTCAGTCGATTGCTGGCTACACCATACAGACGGTGTTGCTAGGATAAGTCTGTTTTGTTATACGATAATCTTTATGATGGATAGTAATACTATAATTTTGGTGTCGTTCCGTTCAGGGGCGCCGGCTTTTAGAAAACCTCATGGGTGCTCAAGCTCATTTGATGATTCGAAAAAGTGGCGAAGTGTGAGAAGAGAAATGCACACTAATCGACCGACAAATAAATAAATGTCCTACTTACATACTGCGTACTTAATTACTAATAATGTTTGATAAAAATATAAAATGAAACCATTATATAAAAATGAAACAAGTTTTTATTATTAAGAAATATTATAATTTATACGTAACCTAAAAGGCTATTACTGATTTGTTTCTTGATGTCTATTCTCAGGGCTGCTCGGCACCCACTGTTTATTTCTCATGAGTGCTCGGGCCCCCGAGCACCCACGGAGTCGGCGCCTCTGGTTCCGTTAGTAGGGGAATGAGTAGGCGTTTGTTTGATTTCCTTTAGAGTGTAGAATATTATCTACATTTATACTAATAATAAAAGGTCGAAGCCTACTGGGGCCATGGGTGATGCGAAAGAGATCCCCGGGGCCCTGGAACAATGGCAAAGAAGGAATAGGAGTGGGTTTTAGTCAATAAAAGTCTGACACACCCTCACGATCTGCCCAAGAGCGGGGGATGTCATTGGATGATTTTCCCACCTAATTAAAAACTAATATTATAAAGTTGAAGAGTTTGTGTGTTTACACGCGAAGTACTAGTTTGAATTGAATTTTTTTTTTATTTGGTGTGTGAATAGCCCATTCTTCGAGAAAGGTTATTTATAATAAAATCTTTCCGCTTTATTAGTATATTGGTCTATATTAATGATGTGGCTAGACTTTTTATCCGGGCTAGCAGACTGTCATGTGATTTCTAAATTGAATGCCTAATAGTTTGTGAACCAAAGTTTTTTTTTTTAAATTAGATTCATTTGTATGAAGTTTACGGTTGCACAAAAAATACGCGACTATCAGAGCTCAAACTTGCTTCCTTCCTATTTACTTGTTTCGCGGAAATATAGGTATCATGGTGCCTCTACGTGTTAGCACCGAATTGAGTTATATACGGATTTGTAGCAGGCAACTCTTTTAATGCCAGCGTTACTCCGTAGAAACCTACAAACAAAAATTATAAGATACAAGTATCTAACTATTTAAAAAAATATTAAGATCATATCGTATGTGATTGGTAATTTTTTTTTATATTTCATTTCATCTAGGAAGAGGTGGCGAGATGACCTGGCTTCCAGGTGGCTTGAGAAATTAATACCTGGCAGAATATGGGGAGTCCTTTGCCCAGTGTTGGGAAAGTACAGGTTAAATAAAAAATATCAGCCATCAATCAATCAGATCATTCTTTACCCAACTTTATTGGGATTGGCCCAGTGTAGCCGCATACAATATAATGAATACTAAGTCAAGGGAGTTTCTTATTCAGCTCCTATTTAGCTCCTATTTAGCTCCTATTTAGCTCCTATTTAGCTCCTATTTAGCTCCTATTTAGCTCCTATTTAGCTCCTATTTAGCTCCTACTTAGCTCCTATTTAGCTCCTATTTAGCTCCTATTTAGCTCCTATTTAGCTCCTATTTAGCTCCTATTTAGCTCCTATTTAGCTCCTATTTAGCTCCTATTTAGCTCCTATTTAGCTCCTATTTGGCTGCAGTTTATTCTCCTCTGCTAATCGAGCTATGCAAGCGTTGCATAATCACTGGGGTATTGACTGGCCTGTTGGTCTAGAGGTTAGTGACCCTGACTGCTATGCCGGAGGTCGTGGGTTCGATTCCCACCCAGGATAAATGTTTGTGTGATGAGTACGATCATTTGTTCTGTGTCTGGGTGCAATTTATCTATAATATGTAATATATGTGTATTTAGAAATATATATGTATGTTTATCAGTTGTCTAGTACTCATAACACAAGCGCTGCTTAGCTTGAGACTAAACGGCATTGTATGATAGTTGATAGTAATCAGCTAATATTGTATCGTATGTGATCGATAGAAAATATTTTTTATATCATCAGACATCTCAAATTCAATCATTTGCAAAGTGCTAAGAAATGCAATTAAAATATGTAAATACCACACGTAGTCTATATAACAAAAGCTTTTAAATTAATTACTTGTGTAAAGTATGTCTAAAATAATAAACGTCTACCTTTAAAAGTGTCAAGGAATCGTCATTAAAATAAGTGCGCCTAGGATTTCAGAGAAAATGTTTTCTAGAGTAAATGTGGAATCCCACTTTTTATGTAAACTACTGTAAATGAGATCTCAAAGTTTGTAAATGTGAGTACCATGGAGCTATTTTATGGTTTTTTATGTTACTATTGGACTTGTTCGACATAAATCAGCATGGCAGTTGAGAGTTTATCATGCTCACTCAAATGTCTCACTGATGGTGGCGCATGTGTTGGATCATTCGGTTCCCTTCAAAATGGTTGAGCTGAGTGGTGCTAATATTGGCGTCATGTTCGTGAACGGGCGCTGTCAGTTGAGACTGGTCATCTCTTAGCTGCCAGTTGCTATTTTAATATCTATATTTAGTTTGTATTTTTACTTTATTTACATTGTTCTCACATGATAGCGACAAGAAACATGTAACAGAGATATTTGTAATTACAAAACATGATTGAAAAGAGTGTCCATGGAGTTTCTTGCACATTCTTCTCCATAGAGATCTACGCTTTGGAATGTGCAATTAGCATCATTTTTTTTTCTGACTGACTGATTTCATGACATTTCAAAAGTGCCTGTAAATGGTTTATTTGAAATAAAATGCTTTGAATCTTTGAATCTTTGAATCTTTGAATCTTTGATTAGTTTTCACGAAAATGGGAAGAATAAAATAAATTAAATAATTTATTTTGCGCTTGAAAGGTTATCAATAACTCGAACACAAGACGAAAATAGTTTCAGTTACTTTGTTGCAATAATTTAATTTACGAAACAGATGGTTTTTTTTCAGTGTAAATTCATCAAATGATTCCTCCCGCGGGTGGAGCGAGAGTAACAGACTATTACTAACTAAAACCCACTTGTGTAAGGAACGCAGTTGCTCTTTACGGTCCAGGACCATGGTAACTCTTTCGAACTATCCTGCAAACGAAACAGATGGTGTTTCGTTATTTCTAAGTTGGGTTTATAGTGGGCAGTAGCTGGTTTATTGTTGATTTTCGTGAGTGATTTCAGCTTGAAAACCATTTCTAATAACACTTTATATTATAGCATAAGCATAATCAGCCTTATAATGTTCCCACTGCTGGGACTCAGGTCTCCTCTCTCTAGGAGAGGGAAAGGGCCATAATCCACCACGCGGGCCCAGTGCGGGTTGGTGAATGTCACATGTCTTCGAATATTTTGGTTCTAGGACATGCCGGTTTCTTCACGATGTTTTCCTTCACCGTTTTGAGAGCAGTGGTGATGAAATAAATTACACAAAGTAACTGGGGCCAGGCGCCACCTACTTTATATTATAAATGTAAAAAATTGTATACATGCATCTGTGTGTGTATATTTGTTACTCCTTCACGCTCAAACTGCTGAACGGATTTGGATAAAATTTGGCTCACGGATAGACAGATAATCTTGGAATATCACATAGGATATTTTTTTTCCCGGGAGTACCCCAAGGAAACATACTCCCAGGAGTTTATCCTAGGAGTATGTTTCCTTGAGATTAATTTCTGCTATCAAGCGGGCGAAGCCGAAGGCACAGTAACTAGTAAAAATGATAAAGTAGGCTTCTGGTTATTTCTTACTCAATGCTATTGATTAAATTACCTACTGAATTTCTATTAACATTTTTTCACTCATATATACTAGTAAAAATGATAAAGTGAGTTTCTGGTTATTTCATAATCAATGCTATTGATTAAATTACCTACTGAATTTCTATTAACCTTTTTTCACTCATATATATGTATACTCGTATGTTCACTTTAACCCCAATTATGTGAGTGAAGAACGCTATCTTACGCTTAGTGGTGTAACCGCAAATAAATTGAGCTCAAAGCTTATATTAATACTCATAAACTGTGGGGCGGTAGTCTTCCCTTTGTTGGCTTTTGTAATCTAGCCTTTTAGATTCTACATAGGAGGCTAGAGTTACGAGAATATATGTACATACGTTCGCATAAACAAAGCTATCAATTTTTTTTTCTTTGCACAAATTTAGAAAGTACTAAGAGTTTCACCTCGTCGTCTATACCGCGTACTTCGAAGGACTGGAACTATTTGCCTGCTGCGGTCTTCCCGTCCGATTATAATTTAGGTGTCTTCAAGGCTAGAGTGAATATTAGGCTCCTTATAAACCCTAGTTTATAAGACTTCTCACCATCAACGATTGCATCATTGCTTTCCATCAGGTGGGATCACAGTCAAGCACTAGTTTATATCATCATCATTATCATTTCAGCCGAAAGACGTCCACTGCTGGACATAGGCCTCCCCCAAGTGTCGCCACAGGAACGGTCCTGTGCGTCTCGCATCCATCGGACTCCCGCAACCGTTACCAAGTCATCGGTCCACCTTGTAGGAGGCCTTCCAACGCTACGTCTTCCGGTACGTGGTCGCCATTCCAGAACAATATATATATATATATCTAATTTTAGGCAGAACACTACTGTATTCTTTCTTATTCAGATTACTGTATGGTTTTCCATTAGAATGCTAAAAAGCTGTGAAAAACGATCTAAAAAGTACTTTATGGAAGTACCTACGTTTATCTTATACTTAGATGTAGTATTGACGATTAAACAGACTTGGAGAGAGTCCAAACAAATTGAAAGTTAAACCGACTTCAAATGTTCTTGAAATTTGAAATATTTCGGCACGGAGCCCTAAAATGTCACTTTGTGATGGAATTATTGAAATAGTCAGAGACTTTCGCAACTACAGAGGACACTAATGTACTGAAGTCAATCTACATACAAAGCGCGCTCGAGCAACGCATACATAGACACCACTCACGGACACGATATCTTGGAGCGCTCGGACCAATGCGAACGCGAGTGCCAACCGCTTGAGACACGCATCTGTGAACTTTTTTATGCAATAATAGAGCAACAAAAATCAAGTTATTTTAACTGTTCAGTGGACAGTTGTTTAAATTCAACATTAAATGGTGAATTATCGTTTTTTAAGCTACCAGTTGCTTCACTAAATGCAACACTTGTAAAATTTTTAGTACTTACCTCAAGTAGGTATTTGGTTGGATATCGATGGTTCGTTTTAATGTAACACAGAACAGTTAGTTAGGTAGGTAAGCGTTGTGTTTCTATCCAGCGGGGCCACTCGAGCTAGACCGAAAAAACTAGTACTAAGTATCAGACTGGCCTGTTGGTCTAGTGGTTAGTGACCCTGACTGCTATGGCGGAGGTCGTGGGTTCGATTCCCACCCAGGACAAATGTTTGTGTGATGAGCACGATCATTTGTTCTGTGTCTGGGTGTAATTTATCTATATATGTATGTATTTAGAAATATATAAGTATGTTTATCAGTTGTTTAGTACCCATAACACAAGCTCTGCTTAGCTTGGGACTAGACGGCGTTGTGTGATAGTTGTGGAATATATTATATTATATATTATATTAGTATTATTTTCATGCATTCCGAGCGTAATAAAACCAAGGGCCTCGCTGGATGGACGATTGTAAATAATTATAAGTTCTATCAAAATAGTTGAGGTACATTGGATTTTCTCGGTAAATTCGTGATCTACATTGAACAAACAAAGCAATGCCACTATTATTTTCGGTCTAGCTCGATCTATTTTGTGTTTTCGCCCTATTCTTTTATAAGTTTGTACATCTTTATATATATAATTCTTCTGTTCGTGTGTTTGTCACCTAACTACTGTTAAACGGCTTGACCGATTTGAATCATTTGTGTGTATTTGAGAGGGTCCCTGGATATTACAATTGATATTTGAAAATACAATTGAACCCGGTAAGTGGTCAGCAAACAATATTCGAAGTGGAATAATTTTAGCGATTTGTCTTGGTTTGTGACTGTAGGCAATGGGCCAAAACCTGTTGCTACTTAGTAACTGACATTGTTGTATGTTTGCTCACTCTCCGACGCAACACAAAAATGGATTACAATTTAATATAGTTCCATATAATAATGTTTCCTTGTTTCCAATATTTATACAGAATACCGCTACACATTCTCTAAATCTCGCACCGAAATTGCTTTTCCCGAACACACTTTTATGTCTACTTATTAGTACAATAAATAGAAAAAAGGTTTATCTATACCTACATACGAATATAATAAAGCGGTAGAGTTTGTTTATTTAAACGCGCTGATTTCTGTAACTACTAGGCTTATTGGACAGGTACCTTTTGATACAAATGGAGAAAGTTTGTCATCGCGACTGAGGCGGAATTCGCCCGAGCCGCAGGTGAGGGTGTTATGGAGCCTGCATGGAGAGCTGCTGTCACAAATTTCCAAATGAATCAAACTACGTTTTTCAATACACTCTCGAAGATATAAATAAGTGGGGGTGACTCGTGGGGATCGCTTAGACGATAAATATAATAAATTGTGGTGAGGGCGAGCTCAATTTTCCACACTAGTTCGGAAAACGAGATAAGAGCGGATCTAGGATTACCACATTTATGTCAAATAGAATAGACTATACAATATTATACTACGACCCACGGAAGCGGAGCAGTGTCTAAAGACGCAGGTGTCGCCGCGGGGGGTGTAGTTTATTAAAACATTTTACGTGCCCCAAAATTTATCCAAAGTACATTGCGATCCCCAAGTTATAATCAATAACTTGACAAGTATTTATGAATGAATTTAACGATGAAGGATAATTTGCAAATTATTGACATTTTATACGTGATCTGGCTTCCACCGCGTCTTCATCTGTTGATCTTATTGAACACCCTGTATACGTATAGGTCTGTATGTATTTTATATAAAGGGGGAGTTCAAAACTTGATAATAGATAAGTCTGTAGGGTTGCTCTGGTAGAGATTTCTGAAGAGTGAGTGACGATTCGAATTATTTAAAAAGGATGACAAAACGGCACGGCTGGCACAGTGGTTGAGCGAATGGCTGCTATGCTGTGTATCACGGGTTCGATTCCCGTACGGAACCAATATTTGTATTGCCTACAGATAATTGGTCCGTGAACCGGGTTCCGTATGTGAACGCACCCAAGATACAGGAGTAATTCCTAAAAAGTGCAACGGTTTAAAAAAAAAGAATATGTTTATAACTATGTAGGTATTATACTATTTATAAATTACTAGCTTTTGCCCGCGGCTTCGCTCGCGTACATAAATTATAGCCTATGTCACTCAGGATTAAAGCAGCTTTATTTATTTTATAATTCATGTACACACAAATATACAGAAGAAGATAGGTATCTTAATATAAAGTTTGTACAAAGGTACTGCTTATTTCAAAAAGAAATTTCTTCCAGCAGACCTGCGAAAGGAGAGATTAGAAGAGATGTAGACTATAGTGTGTAGAAAATAAGCAAAGAACAGTTTGTGAAATCTTAAATTAAACTAATAAATACTTATATAACTATAAATACCTTACACTAAAAATAAATACGTAATATATATATATATATATACATATACATATCACACAAGAGAGGAAAGATAGTGCTCTTTTACTTGAGTCTTAAAGAGTGAGATAGTTTTCAAATCACGAATGCTAGGCGGAAGAGAGTTCCACAACCTTACTGCATGGACAGAGAAAGAGTAGGAATAGTAGCTGGTTTTATGAGGAGGGGATTTAAGAAGGGATCTTAGATGTGATCTGCACGGAGCATCGCTAGGGCGCGCGTAAGAAAATTGGTCGCGCAGGTAGGAGGGATAAGATGGGTTGTGTAGGATGTTGAAGAGGAGACATAAAATCCGAGTGTTCCTGCGAAGACGGATAGGGAGCCACTTGAGTTCCTTGCGAAGATGAAAAACATGATCATACTTTCGTAGACCAAAAACAAACCGAATGCATAAGTTTTGCAGTCGCTCAAGCTTGTTTAACAGCTCCTCAGTAGCATCCAGCTTTCTATTGGTGAAATAATTTTAGCAATCGGACCAGTACTTTCAGAGATTACCTCCTACAAAATAAAAAAACAAATGACCTCTTTATAATATTGGTGTAGATGTGCGATGAGTTGGACAGGCTGATAGACATGGCATTAAGAAAGAATGAAGAACGAAGACACGTTTATTTAGCACACAGACAAACACAGTGAAGAAACAATTACATAGAAACTTAAATGAAAAAATAAAAACAACAATATTGCGGGTTCGATTCCCGCATGGAACCAATATTTGTGTTGCCTACAGATATGGGGGGGTGATGCGAAAGAGATCTCCGGGCCCCTGGAACAATGGAAAAGAAGGAACAGGAGTGGGTTTTTAGTCAGTAAAAGTCAAGAGCGGGAGATTTCATTAGATGATTTTCCCACCCAAAAAAAAACCATGCTACAGGATAATTCCAAGTCGGTTCATAAAGAGAAAAAAATATCCGTATATAAAAAGAAAAAAAAAGAGTTGGACAGACGGTGTGATAATCTTAGTCATTGCAATACTAACATCCAGACGCGGTGTAGGAAAGCTGGACATAAGATCAATAATTCATAATTTCAGCCGAATGACGTCCTCTGCTGGACATAGGACTCCCCCAACTGTCGCCACAACGAACGGTCCTGTCCTTTCCCATTCTCACCAGGTCATCGGTCCACCTTCTGGGAGGCCTTCCATCGCTGCGTCTTTCGGTGCGCGGTTGCCATTCCAGAATCTTTCGGCCTCATCGACCATCCTGTTCTACGAGCAATGTGCCCTGCACACTGCCACTTAACTTTGGCGATTCTTCGAGCTATGTCGGCGACCTTGGTTCTCCTGCAGATATCTTCAATCGTGATGCGATCACGCAAGGAAACTCCGAGCATAGCAGCATATGGATCAACAATCACTATTAGGATATTGCAAAAAGTCCTATAATTTTTTAATTCTTCCGTTATGCTTTACATAAATTTAAGGCACCCGCAAAACGGCTCTAGAGAGTGGGGAGGGACGCAACACGTAGGTACTGTAATACCTTACACCACAAGTGTTAGGGAAAGAGACTTCATTGCCCCCCGGACAAGCCAAACACATAGGCAAGTTTGAGGGGCACTGGAGATTCCTAAACTCTCTAATTGAGTAAAGACAAACATAAGTGGTTTAAACTTGAGTTTAAACATGCACGAATACTGCTATTAATGAAATTTGCACGAATCTCGGAGACATGTCTCTTGCTGTACAAAAAATACATGTCAAATACAGAACTTACGATACTAATACTACTATATGGTTCAAATGTTTTCGTGGCCAGTGCGCTAAATGGGGAAAAAATAGCCGGGCGGAACGCTATGCGGATCGCGACTTGCTGGCCACGTCACACGAAAGCACCCGGTTAGGTGGGCGAAGACTCACTGGACACCTGACATCGTGACTTGGCCAGAGATCGCACAAGATATATAGGTTTGGAAGGAGAAGAGGAAGGCTTTTGCTCAGCTGTTGGACACAATATAGGCTAATAAACAAAATTGACAATAAAAAAAGGTTTTGTGGCAATTCTGTCCTCAGTGAGTAAAACAGAACCAAGATAAATGGAAAGCTGAAAAAGATAAATAGTTAAAAAAGTGTATGTTGTAGTGACCAGAGATACAGAAATGAAGATATTCGCAGGAAAGTTACCGAAGTAGCTCGAAGAATCGCCAAACTTAAGTGATAGTGGGCTGGGCACATCTGTGCACAGATGGTTAATGGGGTCGAATGGTTCTGAAGTGAGCGTCTGAGTACCGGAAGAAGCAGCGTTAGAAGGCCTCCTATTAGGTGAACCAATCACCTGATGAGGGTTGCGGGAATCAGATGGATGGCAGAAACAGGACTGGTCGTTGTGGCGACACTTCGGTGAGCCCAACAGTGGACGTCTTCCGTCTGAAATGACAAGGTCCGTAGAGACGAAGGTGATAATGCAAGCTTATTGTGTGAACCAATGAGAATTCTAGAACATTAAGTACTGGCCTTATCTACCAGTATTCACTTCATATCTAGTCAGAGAATGCTCATTCCATTCTTGATGTCCAGTAACCAGTGGTCACATAATGTATCTTTGGTTGACATCGTCCGAATCACAGATATGTAGTCCGAATCTTTTTTATGACAGCCAACAATAAAAAGTTCCTTTATTTTATACATCAAGTGAATGAACCCGCCATAAATCCTCTTTATACTAAATTAAGAAGATTTTAAACAATTAAAAAACAATTCCCCGCCGTGCTTCTTCGTTTAGTCCTAGACTCAATAACGTCGAGTCGGTTTACCCGTGCGCTGGAAGTGTCTACGAAGTAATTCCACTATGCACACCTGAGGCGACTCATCTAGATAAATCGTTTTGGAATCCGAGGTGTCAGTTCTAGTCTGAAGTAATACTACTCTTGGGAGTATATATTCAATAGTTTTTTTTATAGGACTTGTACTCACTGTGTTTTATATGTCTTTAGAGACAGGTCAGTAGGAAGTAGGAGAGCCTAGAGCATTGACAACCCACTTCACTCAAGTATATTGATTGATTGCCATATTTTGCTCATATTTTAATTTACTGAACGAAGACCTTATTTTATTTTAAAAACAATACGAATAATTTTTTTGACCCCATATTTTAGGTAGGAGTTTTTTGTCTTAAAAGGGCCCTACTCCATTCGTCTTCAACATGATCATGGTTTGAAAGCTTGTTGTTTCTTCCAACGCGAAAAAGAGAGATAACGTCGACGGACTGCGAAGGGCCCTCTTAACGTGCTTACAAGACAATTCCATGCCTCAGAAAGCACGGAATAGTCTCGTATTCTATTCACCCATCCACGGATCGACCTCAGCAAGTGTACGTTTGTTATTACTTATTACTTAACCACGATCTCTTCAAAATTGTCCAAATTCAGCACGTATCAAATAAGGAAAAAACAACACCACAAAATAAGAAGAAAACAAAAAAAACGGCACGTGTATTTCCCACTGTTCCAAAATGTTATGCGGACACGTAGGTAGTTCTCTAATACGCTACAGATTTCTATGAAATCTCATAGTAGCTTGTACGTGAAAAGAAACACGAAAATTTAGGATTCAGATTCTATTGTTTATGGAAGTAGAGCGAACGCTTTTAGGCACGTGCTATTTCAAGAGCCTCTAAAATTGTTGGTATCGTGTACTCTTTCCTCTTTGTAATTGTCTCTTTGGAGTTTCTTGCACATTCTTCTCCATAGAGATCTACGCTTTGGAATGTGCAATTAGCATCATTTTTTCTGACTGACTGACTTCTTGACATTTCAAAAGTGCCTTTATATGGTTTATTTGAAATAAATGCTTTCGAATCTTTGAATCTTTGCTTAGTATAAGAATATTTGGAATAAATAGTCACATGTTAGGAGCAGTGGTGGCCGAGTGGTAACAGCCCCGACTTACGACTTGTAGGTCGCGGGTTCAAACCCAGCCAGGCGCATTACTTTGTGTATTTTCTCCTAGAGAAGAGGCCTGAGTCCCAACAGTGGGAACATTATAAGGCCGACTATGCTATGCTATATCAGCACCAACTCAATTTGATGTCTACAGGCACTTTCAAAAGATTTTTTTAATAAAATATTAACGTTCTACATTACCTTTAACGTAATTAATTTTGTAACCTGACTTAAAAAGCAATTAGGACTAATTTAACACGAGAATACTTTCTTAACAAAACATTTTTTCGTTAAAACAAAAAGAAAAAAAATCCATAGAATCATCTTGGAAACGACTATAGGTACTAATTTCGTTTTAAATTCACAAAACGCGTTCCTGTCACAGTATTTTAATTAAACTTGAGTTTTATTTGTTAATTAATTCCTTGTGCTCCGAATTTTTGTGGAATAAGTCGGTTTTGGGGTTGACTTATGTATTTTTGCGTGGGTTTATAACGGGCGTTTTTCGATTTACCAAGGCCGTTCTGTACCAGCCACCGTTGGCGTGGGTTTTCGGATGAAGGGCAATGGGTAGCTCGCCGTGCGGTAATCTGGTAACCGCCCTAGTCATCGACGGCACGTAGTCGCACGCACGCCTCAAAGAGATGTCTGTAAAACCGTAGGGGCCCAGCAGGGCCGAAGCCTACTGGGGTCATGGGTTGTCCGAAAGGGAACCCCGGAGTTCCGGAAAGCAAAGCAAAGACCAAATATAGGAGTGAGTTTTAGTCAGTAAAAGTCTCACCCTCTCTCTCCGCCCTAGAGCAAGAGAAGTCATTGGAAGTCTCCTCTTTAGGATCGGGAATGGGCCGTCATTCAACACGTGGTCCTAGTGCGGGTTGATGGATGTATATTTTTTTATTATTATTATTGATAGGCTCGCGTTTGACTACTACCTCACCTGGAGGTAAGCGATGATGTGGCCGACAATGGAGCACGCTAGCCTAGAAGTAACCTATTCACTCTTGACTTAAAGACCCTTAGGTTGGAGCTATCAAGAAACACAGACTCCGGCAGGGAATTCCACTCCTTAGCTGTACGCATTATGAATGTGTTCACAAAACGCTTTGTACGTATGGGTAGGATGAATCTTCGAATCTTTGGTTCTAGGACATGATGGTCTTCCCATGACAAACATCACCGTTTTGAGAGCTGTGGTGATGAAACAAATTATACAAAGCTAAGCGCCGGGCCGTTGCTACTGGGCTACTATTACTCACATTATACATTAAAAGAAACTCCTTACATTTAAAGTTATTAAAGTAACACAAAAACAAAATACAAAACAAAATATCTATGTAGACGACCAACAAAAGTTTGCACGGTAAAACGCTGCAATTCACCGTATCGTGTGAGGCGAGCCTTTAGATTTATCGAACTTTTGGATATCGAAAATTTTCGGAACAGTTGGAATTTTGTTTCTAACTTCCAGTCTGGAATTGTAACTTTTACTGTAGAGATAAATTGGGCTGGATTAGCGTTTTTATATCCTCGCATAAGGCTGAATATAACATGTGTGGAATACGTAACTTTATAAGACCTATTGATTTTTAAAAAGATTTAAGCCATAATACCAAGCCTATTTCAACAAAGCTTTTTTTGGAATTCATCAAAATAATGACGTTTCACAAGTGAGACTAAAACTCATTTTTTTTTAGGCGGTAAGTTATCTAATGACATCAAATCCACTCCTGTTCCTTCTTTGCCTTCGTTCCAGGGCTTCGGGGTTTTCTTTCGCATCACCTGGCCTGTTGGTCTAGTGATTAGTGGCTCTGATTGCTATGCCGGAGGTCGTGTGTTCTATTCCCACCCAGGACAAATGTTTGTGTGATGAGCACGATCATTTGTTCTGTGTCTGGGTGTAATTTATCTATATATGTATGTATTTAGAAATATATAAGTATGTTTATCAGTTGTCTAGGACCCATAACACAAGCTCTGCTTAGCTTGGGACTAGACGGCGGGCGTTGTGTGATAGTTGTGGAATACGGTTTACGGTTTGAATTCATTTATTTCTAAAGATTACAAATCACTTGTACAGAAATAAATACTTAATATTACTTGATTACATTTTTTTTTGTTGTCCAGGAGTAGCAGGATCTTAGTGTTTACATTTAAAATGAAGTAAGAAGGTAATTGATAAAAAAATTTGTATTATCTACCGCCCCGTGCGGCGCGTTGACGCGCTCGATGTGCGGTGACTCGTTAGCTTTGTTTTTATGTTTGAAATCTAAGGACACGTTTACACTAGGAACAAAAAATTTTATTACTTAGTTTAATTAAT
Organism: Mythimna impura; assembly: GCA_905147345.3. Classification (NCBI taxonomy): domain Eukaryota; kingdom Metazoa; phylum Arthropoda; class Insecta; order Lepidoptera; family Noctuidae; genus Mythimna; species Mythimna impura. The sequence goes on along the minus strand of LR990357.1, from coordinate 9,069,991 downwards.
TCTTTTATGACCTTTTAAGATGTGGCATTTTAGTAGTTTTTTAAATAGTAATAACGATTGTGTATTTTTAATATCTTTAGGTAATGAGTTATAAAGTTTTGCTCCCTCATGTATTATTGTTTTTTTTCCATAGTTAGTTCTAGTACTAGGTATGTGTAAGTCTTGTGCTCGCCTCAGAAAACGTTTTCGCACTTGTAAATTTTTTGTGAGTGTGATTTGTGTGTGTAAGTCTTTGGAAAGAATTTTGCGAACTAAAATACATGTGTTATAAAAATATATGTCAGAAATGTTAAAGAGCTTAGTTTCTTTGTAAATTTTGTGTGTAGGGGTCAAATAGTGGTAGTGAAATAGGACTTTTATAATTCTGTTTTGCGCTCTTTGTAGCTTTTCTAGGTTGGTTTTAGCTGCTGAACCCCACAGTTCTATAAGATATTCGATATGCGGTTTCACCAACGAATTATAAATAGTGTGGCGGATTTTTAGAGGAAAGCATCTCACAATTTGACGTAACGCCCCCGTTAGGCTCAGTATTTTAGAACGGGTTTTTTCTATATGTGGTTTCCATGTAAGTTGATTATCCAGAATAAGTCCGAGATATTTTTCTTCATTAACTTTATTTAAATTGACTCCATTAATACTAAGAGGTTTGTGATCAGAGATTTTTTTGTTTTTAGCTGCAAATATCATGTAGTTGGTTTTGGATGTATTGATAGTTAACAGGTTATTTAGAAACCATCTTTCCAAGATTATAAGATCTTCTTGTGCGTCCTGTATTATTGAGTCAATTGAATGACCGAAATAAAAAAGGCAAGTGTCATCAGCATATAAAGAAATATGCCCCTTCAAGCCTATCTTGTCTATATTATTAATGTAGATTAGGAACAAAAGGGGACCACAAATTGAGCCTTGGGGCACGCCGCAATTGATATCCTTAGGCGCGCTAACATTGTCACCGATTTTAACCACCTGTCGGCGCCCCTGAAGATACGATTCCAAAATTTTCAAAGCATTTCCAGCTATACCGATCGAGGCAAGTTTATTCATTAACAGGCTATGGCTAACAGTATCAAACGCCTTTTTTAGGTCAATAAAGATCCCTAAAGCAATGTGTTTCTTGTCTATGTTAGTTTTAAGACTTGTGATTAAGTCTGTTGCTGCTGAAAGGGTATTGGACTTTGGTCTGAAGCCATACTGTCGTTGAGAAAGGTAGTTAAACGAATTTAAATATAGACTGAGCCGATTGTGCAACAGTTTCTCAAAAACTTTAGACAGTACAGGCAAGACCGAAATAGGTCTATAATTTCCCGGGGACAGTTTGGAGCCAGCCTTAAAAATAGGGGTAACTTTGGCGTACTTTAATGTGTCAGGGAAGTGACCTTCACTCAAGCATTTGTTGACACATTGAGTTAGACTAGCCAATATGAGATTTTTTATACATTTGAGTGATTTAACGCTAATACCGTCCAAACCTGTACTGGTATTTGCATTCAGGTCATCGATTATTTTCCCAATCTCGTCAGCCGTAGCTGGTGCTATCTGAGAAAGTATTGCCGCATCTACAGCTTTGTTTGGGGTGATAGTGTTAGTCTGATTATTGTGATATTTAGCAGGTATCTGAGTAGCTAGGAGTGTACCTACACTAGAGAAGTAATCATTAAAACACTCACATATTTCCTTCTCGTCAGTAATCAACCCTGTAGATGATTGTAATTTGGAGGGAGCAACACTTTTCTTTAATTTATTATTAGATAAACTATTTATCAACTGCCACATCTTGAGGGGCTTACGCTCGCATTCTTTGAAAGATTTATGATAAAATTTACTTTTTGTCGCTTGAATATTCTCAAAAACTTTGTTTCTCTCTTTTTTAAATGCTTCTTCCGATTCTCGGTTATTTGGATTGTTCTTGTAAATTCTCCACAATTCATTTCTTTTGTCTATTTGATTAATTATGTCCTTATTTATCCAATCTGTCCTTGGAGGGTTTAGTATTTTACTTTTAACTGTTTTATTTTTGTTGATTGCTGACTGGATTGCTTCCTCTAATCTGGTATATTCCTCCCCGATGCTATTATAGTCTAGGTCTTCTACAGTTTTATATAAGTTTGTGTATGATATAGCTTGAAATTTCACCTTTTTAATAGGCTCAGGCTTATACCTCTCGACTTCTAAGAAAATCTGCTTGTGATCAGACATGGCAGATTCGACAATAGCTAGATGTATTTTATGATCTTTGAGGCTGGTACATACATGATCCAATATACTCTTTGTGGTTGAAGTTTCCCTTGTGCAGTAATTAACATCAATTTTATTCAATATGGTGTATCCCTGTTCCACGAGCGCATCCTTATATTCCGAGGTAGATCGGTTCGGCACAAGCAGGTTGTAGTTAAAATCTCCAAATATAATTGTTCGTTTCCGTTTCTGGAGTTCATCCGAAAAGGTCTCAAGGAACTTTTTCGAATTGGTTCTTTCTGGTTTATATATTGCGCCAATGTCGAGAGAAAATTTTTCTAGATGCACCCATATAAAGTGGTTGTCATCTTCGCATTTATCGCTTATAAACTCATGTTTTATGTTTTTGTGAACAAATATTGAGACTCCGCCTCCTCTTGACTGTGTTCTGAAGTTATAGTAATGTTTGTAGTTGGGTAGTCGTAGGCTTTTAGCTTCTGTTTCGTTTTTAATCCATGTCTCTACTAGTACGACTACGTTAATGTTTTTAATTGTTGCCAGTATACAGTTAAGCTCGTCTATTTTGCCAGGTTTTACCAAGCTACGGATATTTGCATATAAAAATCTTAGTGATGTTTGACTTGTGCCTAGGTTATCGTAGTTGCTAGCAATTTCATATGTTATTTTATCTTGTCCAGTGTTCGATTGTAGTTGTACGGTTTCAGTTAGTTTTTTGATGGCTTGTGTATTATTTTAGGTGTATTATTAACGTATTTTATTAAGAGATCTTTCTCACCACTTTGTATTCGGTTTTTTAGTTCTTCTGTTAATTTTTTCATGAATTTTTGTTGGTAAGGGGTTTGATCCGAGTATATTTTAACAGTTTCGTTTTTGTAGATTGATTTTTTACGAAGTATCACTTTCGCATTTTCTTGAGATGATAAATAGACTTTAATAGGAATATTATTATATTATACCTATGGCTCCAGTAGGTTTCGACTTTGGCCCCTGCGGTTTTGCTGACATCTCCTTGAAGCGCGGGTGGAACACTACGCGCCGTCGACGACTTGGGCTCGGTCCGGTTGGATACCGGACGGTCGGACGGCAAGCTAGGCTATAACCCACAAGTGTTGCAACAGTTGCTCTTTGCGTTCTAGAGCCACAGTAACTCTTTCAAACGTTCCTGCAGCTCTAGCAGGCATCGTTCCTGCAGCTCTAGCAGGCATTATTCCTGCAGCTCTAGCAGGCATCGTTCCTGCAGCTCTAGCAGGCATCGTTCCTGCAGCTCTAGCAGGCATCGTTCCTGCAGCTCTAGCAGGCATCGTTCCTGCAGCTTTAGCAGGAATCGTTCCTGCAGCTCTAGCAGGCATCGTTCCTGCAGCTCTAGCAGGCATCGTTCCTGCAGCTCTAGAAGGCATCGTTCCTGCAGCTCTAGCAGGCATCGTTCCTGCAGCTCTAGCAGGCATCGTTCCTGCAGATTTAGCAGTCATCGTTCTCGCAGCTCTAGCAGGCATCGTTCGCGCAGCTCTAGCAGGCATCGTTCCTGCAGCTCTAGCAGGCATCGTTCCTGCAGCTCTAGCAGGCATCGTTCTTGCAGCTTTAGCAGGCATCGTTCGCGCAGCTCTAGCAGGCATCGGCCCTGTCAGGCCCCTTCAGTTTTCAACAAAGTTTGGGTCTACTTCCAGTCTAAACTAAGCAGATACTAGATGCCAGTATTTAACATGAAGCGACTATACTGTCTATCTGATCTCCACAATGCAGTAAAAGAATCTAGACAATAATATACCGATCAACGTAAATTTTATCGGGGGCTCGAGGCTTAGACCTCTGAGCACGCAACAAGCGTGGCGATAAGTCTTTAATTGATCTCTTCAGTAAATCCTTTCTACCTGATGCAGGTCTTCATCGGACACCACTGTTTTGGGAGGTTCTTATTTCCGGTTTGGCGGCAGGAAACGCCTGGGTGGTTCCATTGTGCAGATCACCTGGAGGCTGCAGTGGGGCACACGGTAAAGGTCTGCCCCGCTTGGGTGAAGCTCCGCTATGTCCTCGTGGAGGCTCAGGTCGAGTCCCGGCCTCCGTTGGCGCAGGCTTGCGGATGATGAGAAATTGGTAGCCCGCCGTCCGATTAGGACGACGTCAACAGCGTGTTGTGTTCCACGCGCACCTCAAAGGGCAACTGGAGGAACACAGGTTTTTTTTTAGGTAGGAAAATCATCTTATGACAAATCCCGCTTTTGGGCGGAGCGGGAGATAGTGTCAGACTTTTACTGACTAAAAACCCACTCATGTTCCTTCTTTGCCTTCATCACAGGGCCCCGGGTTTCACTTTCACACTATCCGTGGCGGAGGAACACAGGTGGGTTTTAGTCAGTAAAAGTCTGATACGCCCAAAGCGGGAGAAGTTATTTGATGATTTTCCACCTCAAATAAAGGGTTACTTTTAATAATAACAATAATAATAATATTCCACAACTATCACACAACGCCAACTAGTCCCAAACTAAGCAGAGCTAGTTCTAGGAGTACTAGGCAACTGATAAACATACTTATATATTTCTAAATACATACATAATATAGATAAATTACACCCAGACACAGAACAAATGATTGTGCTCATCACACAAACATTTGTCCTGGGTTGGAATCGAATCCACAACCCTCGGGTTAGCAGTCAGGGCCACTAACCACTAGACCAACATACCAGTCAAAAAAAAAAAATATATTACCTTCTACCTATCTTCACCCATAACTTTTTATCATAATTCCATTTACATAAATCTCTATACAAAAATGTCCTAACAAACTATCAAATTATGCCAAACGCATACTTTCTTCTCGATAACGTAACTTTTATGAAATACTTTTTCTTTTGTAATATTGGTGACAAATGGGGCAGTAAACTATACTTCCCTGATATTAATTGTATGGGGTGATGGGGGCGCAACAGATATCTGTTGCTAGAGGGGTGACCAGCCTATGGAAGTCTACCAAGAAAATGGGAAGATGTAATGTTGTAACACGTTCTAATAAACACAGTTAACAAAGGAAAAATATTTTTTGTAAAGAAAATGTTTTATTTCCACTTGCTTAAAAATAAAGAATAGCTTTGAAAGATATTTTTTTTATTTAAAACGAATAAAATGTGTAAGAAATTGTCTGTTAAAATATTGAAACGTATAAGAATAACAGCTATTTGTATGCATAGACAATTTTCGTTTATATTACATATTGGTAAATAAGCTCAAGAAAATCTTACAAAATAGCGAATTCTCTAATACAAACCGACTTCCATATTCCCAGTTTTTATAAAAAAGCCTCAACTTATAAAAAATTCATTATAAGAAGAAACCACATTTTGTTCATTAATTCCCAAAAATCGAGAGCAAACTTTTACGCAGACTAGCGCTATGACGCAGCTGGGCGAAATTTCTCCCCACTCTATTATTTAGATGTTAGCAAGTTATCGGGTAATTTGATTCGCATCTGGCATCCCTAGCGGAGCGAGTGGAGCCAGTGTTGGGCGAGAATCGGGAGCGAGCACCCGCGTAGCTCTACGGCGTAGCAACGGCTACGAGACCGCTACGAGATTTATTTTTTGTGTCTACGATCTGAATGCAGTGAATGTTCCCATTTCACGTTGACACATTTTTTTTTGTTAGTGCAGTGAATGGTTTTATAAAACTGTCAGTGTAAATACATTTTACAGTAATTTAGCCTTTATGGCGATATTATATCGAGTGTAAAAGTAATTTGGGCTATGTTTTATGTATTGTTTTAGTACCGGAACATCTGTTTTTGGTCTTTTATAAGTACTTTTTGTTGGTGAAAGCATTTCCGTAAGTGACAGAGACTAAAGTGTTTTATTTCCATTAAATATTTATGCCGCAAACACACGACGATAAAAACTCTAGCTAGACAAAAAGCTCGCGTGACACTCAAGTTTATTAATATATTACTCACATGCGCGTTTGTTGCCATACATTGTAATCAAGTCCTGGTAATAAATAATAAATCCTTCCCAAGAGTATGGCGGATATCCCATGAATAACCTATAAAAGCCTTAAATCAAAGTTACCAAGATATTCGGGGGAAGTGAAAGAGACATAAAAATTCTACATGTATGTGGTGGAGGAAGCTTCCTTCCGCCTTACGGGAATCGTAAAAGGCGATGAAGGAATAGGGATCGGAAATACATCAGAATTCTGCTTCTGTTCAGGTATTGACATCCTGGAGGAAGTTGAGATACGTTATGATTGTAATAAGTTATGAAGACCATCTTGCAATGTTTAAACAAAAGGAAAAAGTGGAGGTTACTTTTTTTTCTGTCGAATCTGTTTTCAAAAACACTTTATTGACTTAGGCCGAACACGTTTTATTTTAATCTATTTATTATTTATTTATTTTATAAGTTTTGTACACACGTATAATGTATACAGAAGATACTTATTATAAAAATTTGTATTTACTTCATTCGGTAAATCCTATGAGACTAAATATAAGTAGCCTCTTTGTAAATCTGTAGGCACCACTGCAAGTTACTACTGAATTTTTAACAAATTTCAGTTGTTGCAATTGCGATCTAGCTAATCTAAAATTCTGCTGTCTTAACTGAACACATGGGCGCCGGGTGGGGGGTTTAGAAGGGTGCATTTGCACCCCTCTTTTTTAGTGAGAAATCATAAAATAAACCCTTCCTGCGTAAACTACTCCTGGTGGAGCGAAAGAGAGTAACAGACTTTTACTGGCTTCAACCCGCCTGTGTTTTTATTTTCGGGCCGCGGTAACTCTTTGCAGCCCTCGTCCGACTTCTACCTTTCTAATTAATATACCTGCAAAATAAATCTATCTAAAAAGTCTCTAAGAATATTTTTCATAGCATATCCGAGGCTAGGTACTACAATTATCGAGCTCGCTTCGATCACTCCTGCATGTTGCATCTTTAGTTGACAAGTTAGTTCCGTCTTTGTATGAGGCGATGTGCTGTAGATGCACCACCCTGAAAATAGTTCTAATAATAATAATAATCCTTTTTGTCCATGGATCTAACCTAACCTAACCTAACCTAACATTATTCAGGCCAGGGAGCAGTGGTGGCCGAGTGGTAACGGCACCGACTTACGAGTTGTAGGTCGTGGGTTCAAACCCAGCCAGGTGCATTACTTTGTGTAATTTATTTCATCACCACTGCTCTCAAAACGGCGAAGGAAAACATCGTGAGGAAACCGGCATGTCCTAGAACAAAAAATTCGAAGACATGTGATATCCACCAACCCGCACTGGGCCAGCGTGGCGGATTACGGCCCAATCTCTCTCCTAGAGAGAAGGTCTGAGTCCCAGCAGTGGGAACATTAAAAGGCTGATTATGCTTATGGTTATTATTATTCAGGCAGGGGCCATAGTCTCATCGTAGTTACTGGTAACCAGTCTACTTAAGACTCCGAAAACTATAACACTATTATCTTTGTTTTCTATATATCGTAATAGTTTTTCACCAATCGGTAGTTGTCCTTAGGTGTACTAGCATACAGGGATAATCGTCGGTTGGTATCACGTTACATTAAAAGTGTCTCAAAGGCCTCTGCGAGCTGGTTTCGGCTTCTCGTATGCCTTTCAAAAGTCCAGTACCCCAGGGTTTTAAGATATACTGACCCATAATATTAATAATTAGTTTCTTCCAGCGGTTTCGCCTGCGTAATAATAGGTTTCTCCATACAAACTTCCAATCCCCGTTTTACCCCCTTAGGGTGGAGTTTCGTAAAATTTGTTCTTAGCGGATGTCTACACCCTATAAGAAGAAACCTACCTGCCAAATTTTATGTTTGTAGGTGTTATGTTTCTGAGATTTCGTGATTAATCAGTGAGTGGTATTTCGATTTTAAATATACGAGTATATATTTTATTTTGAATAGTCAACAATGTGGTCGATTTTGCTAGTAAAATACGCAAAATAGTAGTGTTAGTAGTACACAAACAAGAATACAAAAAATGAAAACATACAGTGAAGTGGGTGTTTGAGGCAAGATGTGCTGAGAATGATAAACCGAGGGTAAACTACCTGACAATTCTCTTCACATTGCATGACCTGCCCCCCTAGCTAAGTTAAGAGAGAATCGAAATGACCGCTTGCGTCGAACGCCCCGAATAGGCCACGCCTCTGATTCCTTTGTTCTGACCACGTGACTGAGCGTTGAAATGACGTCTGAACAAAGGACTCGAAGGCGTGACCTACTCGAGGCGTTCGACGCAAGAGAATCGAAACGAAACGGTCGTAACTCTAGGGGGCTGATTCCGGCATCTCATTTCTAACATCGGACAACCCGACGTACGGCTAGTATCCTACCCTTACGTTGTTGAAACCTCTACGGTCCCGACAAAGCGTTTCGCCTCGTCGTTTATACCGCGTACATCGAAGGAGGCAAATTGTTCCAATTTGCCTGCTGCAGTCTTCCAGTACGATTATAATTTGGGTGTTTTCGAGGCTAGAGTAAATAGACTCTTAATAAACTAGTGCGCCTCACCATCAACGATTGCATCACAACTTACCAACAGGTGGGATCGCAGTCAAGCACTAGTTTATATCAATTTAAAAAAAAAACATAGTTCTTCAGAACAGTTCAGCCGACGCCCATCACTAAAAATAAGCAGTCCAACAATTAGACCTTGAACTGATGCTGCAGCCAGGGTCACTACTGCCTGGTAAAGTCTTCAAACTGTAATATTATTCGAGCAAGTCCCACGTAGCTTACGTGAGCTTGTCTGAGCTTATCTTTGAAGAAGGCACTTTCCCGCTACATAAGATATTATAGACTTTCTGAATATATTTCATTGAAGCGGTAAATTGTATGTGTAAGGAAATTCTGTGAGGGTTCGATGGTGAGGTTTGTGCTTAACTAGGTACTGCCTGCGGCTTGGACCGCGCTAATATCGGTGATTGTGATTGCAAAGTCAAAGCCAGTTAAAAAGTACCCCATGTCCTACCTTGAAGTTTACGCTTACTCCGTGCCAAATTTAATTAAAACCGGTTCTGTATTTTAACGAAGGAAAATAGGTAAGCTTTAGTCAGTAAAAGTCTGACACGCCCTCTCGCTCTACCCTTTAACGGGAGAAGTCATAATGATTTCCTATCTCCCAAAATTAATACCTATGACATCACCAGTTCAATATATATTTTTGCGAGGAAATGGATATAATATCTCTATTTTTAATTAAGGACACGAAAAAAATGTTTAGGACCAAAACGTTCAACAAAAATCACCAGTTTTGTCTTGTTATTTGGAACTAAGGGGACTTCAACTTTATGACATCATTTGAATCGTTGGCTATTGAAGATAAAATACTGAAGTACTTTGCAAAAATAGTATATTTTCTTCAGAGGCGTAGCGTGGACGAATTTAGACGTGGGTAAAAGGCGCATCAGGGAGGCCTTTTTCTTTCATAAATTCGAAAACGAGACAGCGACTGTCGCAACCCAGTGTTCGACCACATCGTCGCTTACCATCAGGTGAAATAGTGGTCAAACGCGAACCTATAAATTATAAAACAAAATCTTCGTTGTTAAAGAGCCCTCGCACACACGAAGCCCCTTTGGGCGCGAGGCCGTGGGCGAGGCTCCACTTCACCCATGCCTAGCTACGCTACTGCGTATCAATATTGCTTGGATTTGTCACATGGATGAGTTTCTGAGGGCACACAATTTATAAGACATTGAGATATATTGTTGAAGAATAAAAGTAGCTTTCAAAAAATGATAGCAATTTTTATTATATTAGTGCTAAATAGGGGGGCAGCGTTGGAAGGCCTCCTAAAAGGTGGACCGATGACTTGGTAACGGTTACGGGAGTCCGATGGATGCGAGACGCACAGGACCGTTCATTGTGGCGACACTTGGGGGAGACCTATGTCCAGCAGTGGACGTCTTTCGGCTGAAATGATGATGATGAAATAGGGTTTTCATTTTTAAAAAATATTCTTTTGTCTTTGCTCGAATTCTTGATACCACTCATGCATAGTGTTCATATACCAAAAATCACCATAATCGGTTAATATTTAGAGATTAAATTCAAGCAAAGTCAAAAAAAAATCGAAAATTAACAACAAATGAAACACCTAGTGTTAAAAGGTTTTGGTTGTGTTTGTAACGATAGGCCGCACAACTTTATAAAAATTATTATAAGATATTGTTATTTAAAATATTAAATATAGTATAGTATAGTACCTATACTCGTACTTTGAACCCAAAGGTTGACTGCAAGATAATGCCTTGTTATTTCATTAAAGTCCTCCTATGTACCACCACTGTACATGAAGTTTTAAATAAATATATAAACATGTAGTTCATTTAAGTTTTAATTAATTCGTACCGTAATTGAAATGATTGCGGTCTACGTGCACGTTAGGTGGTTAAATATTAATGGAATTAAAAAGTTCCACAATACACATTAAATTGACAATACATGGAGTCAGTTACGGTCCAATTGCTTCTTCTATCAAAGTCCAAGAAAGTACTAAAAACTTAACACTGTATTTACTGTCTGTACGTTTAAGTTGATACACGAAACACCAAAACCGTGCCCAGAAGACTGGCAGAATTGCCATGTTAAATGGTTAATTCTTTGGGCAAAGAACAAACCAGCCCTCTGGTCTCGTGAAGTGTTGATCAGTCGGCGAGACTATCTTTGAATAAATAACGTGCTCTCGGACCCTTATGCCCCAAGCGCTTCGGCCCCAAACGGCTCAAAACTGTATTTACCGATAAGGTTACAGTATTTGCGCCGCTTGAGGGTCTTAGCAGCTGCAGCGGTAGCGTCAGCATAGCCCGCCGTACTTGGAACATGAGATGGCGCAATGCTATCGACACAGGTTGCGTCCCATACCAGAAGCCTGTCTTAGATAAATTAATTTCCGCCAGTCTATTGGGCACACTTCCAGTCGACAGCGATGCGGAGGAATTTATTGACACCGTATTTTAGCTAGGAGTTATTGTCTTTTTTTTTGTATATGACAAAATCATCCAATGACATCCCCCGCTCTTGGACGGAGCGAGTGTCAGGCTTTTACTGACTAAAAGTCCACTCCTGTTACTTCTTTGCCTTCGTCCCAGGACTCAGTTTTCCTTACAGAAACAAACCCTTGGCCCCAGTGGGCTTCGACCCGGTTGGGCCCCTACGGTTTGCTGATATCAAGCGCGCGTGGAATAGTACGCGCCGTCGACGGTTACCGGACGGTCGGATGATGAGGTACCAATTGCTCGCCGTCCGCAAGCCCGCGCTTACGGTGGCAGGAAATCGGGATCGGGATCCCGGCGGATGGGGCGTGAGGGCCGCGACCACGCGCTTGCACGTGCGGCGTCCTCCTTTGCTAGCATTACTCCGTCGGAGAAGGAGGCGACCGCCTGCCACTCCTCCTCGCTTCGGACCATGGCCTGTACCGCCCGGCACGAGAGAGGATTTATTGTCTTTGTTTGTTTTGTTTTTTTTTTTTGTTTTTTTTTTGTCTTTTTTTTGTCTTTTTTTGTTATTTTTTTTTTGTGTATACATAGTTTTTTTATTTTTCTTGTTTTATTCATCATCATCTTCCTGCTCTTGTCCTGTTTTATTTGGGGTCGGCGCAATACGTTTTTTCTCCCATTCTGCCCTGTCACTCGTCAAGCTGTGTTTTATTATAGATCTGATATTTTTTAAATAAACAAAATAAATATTTCTGATATATCTAATCACACTAATATTACAAAGGCAAAAGTTTATGAGTGTGTGTGTGTGTTTGTTACTCCTTCACGCTGAAACTACTGAAGGGATTTGCGTGAAATTTGGCACACGAGTAGATTATGCCCTTTTGATCCCGGGAGTATGTTCCCTTGGGACAATTTTCTGTTTTCGCAGGCTAAGCAGCAGCTAGTAAGTACTAAGTTAATAATAATAATAATAATATCATGTTCCATTATAATTATCTAAAGGGCCTCTGCGAGTTGGCTTCGGCTCCTCGTACGCCTCCCAAAGGTCCAGGACCTCAGGGTCCTGAGATAAATAAAATATATAAAAATAATAATATAATAATATGACATTTGTTTCAGACAAAAGTCCATATATTTATTTATATATTTATTTATATATACTTATAAATAACTCTTTTTCTTTTATATTGTTAGTAACACAAGAAATTTTATAAAACTATTGTTAGTAAGTACATACAAAGACAATCACAAAACTGCACCGCACAGTAGCACCAGTTTATGCCAGGCCCTGGACGCGACCACCCTGTGTGTAATCGCATCCAGTGCCGCCATATCGGCGAGTCCCAGCGACCCACAAACACGCTCAGAAGGCTGTTCGAGCTGGCCCGCATGCGCTCCATCATAGACGCACAACGCCTCCGCATGATGGAGGATATAACTCACACGTTACCGGTTATTACATACTAATTAATTGTACTTGATAAGTTTAATTAGTGTTGATTTATTTGTTTATATAGCTTGGAGGACTTACAGCTTATAAAAAAAAACTGATTAAAAAAAAGAAAAAAATAAAGTAAAAAACTAAAACCCGACTACGACAAAAAAAAAAACGACGCTGAAAAAGTATGAAACAAGATTTTCATACTTACTTCGAACAGAACAAAAAGAAAAGCCGCAGTCACACGTAATAGGTACCAACCGAAACACTTTAATAACGTGTGACTACGGTTTTTCTTTTTGTTCTGTTCGAAGTAAGTATGAAAATCTTGTTTCATACTTTTTCAGCGTCGTTTTTTTTTTGTCGTAGTCGGGTTTTAGTTTTTTACTTTATTTTTATTTAAACAATTTTGGTGTTAAACTTAACACATGACTTTTTGTCCGCTAGAGGGCGTCACTTTAAATTTGAGCAATATTTTCGAAATGTACAAATGTAGCCTTTTCAAATGATACCAAACACGGCGTATTTATCTCCATTTTTATTTTTTAACACATACTTTTTGTCCGCTAGAGGGCGCCATGTCGAGTTTTGTGACACGTCACGTAGCCTATGTTCAGCGGACAATTAAGACGGTTCTAACGATACCTCATATGTCGAGTTCCGATAAGTAGATTAGGAGCTATGAGGGAACAGATGAACAAACTCACATACATACATAGCCTGTCAAAATCATAACCCTCCGTAGTCGGGTAAAAACAAATCATAGACGACAGCTAACCAATTATAAGTCCTCACGTATGGAATTACCAATACTCAAGTATTTAAAGATATAAATAAAGTTAAGAATCAAATCAGAAGCCCGACTTACTCTTTAATAAGCCAGAGACTTCGAAGTCGTCCCTCCGGGCACCATACATAAGCCTGTGAACTTAATACTTCTTGTAAATTGTCCTTAGTGTTATGTAGACGAGTTTCTATTTCTCGCTGTAGGGCAGGGATGGTGAACATATAAAAAAGTAATATGTACTTTTTTTTTTTTTAGGTGGGAAAATCATCTTATGACAAATCCCGCTCTTGGGCGGAGCGTGAGATAGTGTCAGACTTTTACCGACTAAAAACCCACTCCTGTTCCTTCGTTGCCTTCGTCCCAGGGCCCCGGGTTTCGTTTTCACACTACCCATGGCCCCAGTAGGCTTCGACCCTGCTGGGCCCCTACGATTTGCTGACATCTCCCTGAGGCGCGCGTGGAACAATACGCGCCGTCGACGACTTGTGCTCGGTCCGGACGGTTACCGGACGGTTGGACGGCAGGCTACCCATTGCTCGCCGAAGTAATATGTACTTGGTTTTTTCTTGAGTGCTCCGTTGATATCGTAGTATAAATAAAATATAAAATAATAATATTCCACAACTATTACATAACGCCGTCTAGTCCCAAACTAAGCAGTTTGTGGTATGAATAGGTACTAGACAACTGATAAACATACTTATATATTTCTAAATACAGTATAATCTCAATAATCCGGCACTATTAAAAACCGGAGGGTGCCAGATTATTGGAATGTTCGGATTATTGGATTATAGTGAAAAAGTCATAGGTAAAGAATAAAAGCATTTCATAGAGGGAGTCAATGTATGTAATGTATTCGATTAACATGTACATAGGTACATATGTAATACGTAAGCACGTGCACGTGATAAGTTATAATAATACAGGGTTTTCCTAGTTTAGGCTCCAGTCCATCCTTATAATCAACTAAATTTTATTAAATGCAATAAACTGTCAAATACTTTGTGGTGGAAAATAAATTATTATTATTCCAATAATTTATTTTTATATACATTCTATTTGAATATTGAAGTTTTGATTAAAATAGTAGCCATATACGACTTCTTTATTGCTTTAGAATTTACGCTGAAATGAAAGGTTGGGCGATAAAATCCTGATGAGTGGACAGTCTCTAATGGAGGGTACGAAGAAAGAAATCCTTGGAGTAGAGGAATACGATAAGGGGCTAAAAGTAGCTTTTTGTGGACTTGGATCACTTGACAAATTTTGGGGCAAGTGGTTGTAGGCTGTTTGATTTTTTTTCTTTAAATATATTTATGTCCTAAACTAACCTGTAAATAATGGGTTACGGATTTAGGCTTCTTTTAGGTTGGTAATCATCCAACTACATACTTCTCTCGCTCTAGGGCGAAGCGCGGAGGGCATGTCTGACTGTTACCGACTAAAACCCACCCCTATGTTCCTTCGTTGCCTTGCGTTCCAGGACCCAGGGGTTCCCTTTCGGAAGCTAACCCATGGCCCCAGTAGGCTTCGGCCCTGCTGGGCCCCTACGGTTTTGCTGACATCTCTTTGAGACGCACGTGGAGCACTACTCGCCGTTGACGATTCGGGCTCGGTCCGGATCGTTACCAGATGGCCGGACGGCGAGCTACCCATTGCTTTTCGTTCACAAGCCCACTCCTACGGTGGCTAGAAATCGGGGTCGGGATCCAGGTGGCTGGGGCGTGAGGAAGTCCGTTCCCTTAAGCGTGCGGCCACCTCCTTCGCTAGAATTACTGCTTCGCAAAAGGAGACCACCGCCTACCATTCCTCCTCGCTCTGGACCATGGCTTGTTCAAAGTGTTCAACTTAACAGTTTGAAGACAGTTTCTCGGCAATGCCGGTTGCTGTTAGTCGTTCTCTGTTTGATGTTGTTGTCACCAATCTAAATCCCAATCATTATAAAAACCCATTAAGAAAAAAAAACAATGTTTTTAAAGTAGACCTCGGTCGACTCCATAACACCCTCTAAGTAAAACACACTAAATTCGAGATCTTCCTCCAAGGAAAGGTCCCTATAGCATAAATTATTGTACACAATTGGATTTAGTTGATTCAGTCGACCCTCGCAGGTGTCGCCTCTCCTTACGTATAAATGAGGTCAAAGAGTAGAAAATTACAGAAGTGAATTTCTTTTTCTGAATGTTTTCTATTTTATTATTGATGGGGGAATTCATCCAATGACTTCCCCTGCTCTAGGGTGGAGTGGGATGGCGTGTCAAAAACCACTTCTGTTTCCTTCATTTGCCCTTTGCGTTCCAGGATGCGGGTTTCCTTTTCAGAAATTCTCCGCGGCCCTTTTGCTTACTATTAGCAAAGTCAGATGGGGATTTAGTTAATAAGAGATAGAAAATATTTATTTAGTAAAATTTTAAATGGTAATAATTTTATTTAATTCAATAAAAACACTTAACTAATTAAGACTATATGCACAAGGCAAAAACTACTTGCTAAAATATGGCGTCATAAAACTCCTCCACATCGCTGTCGACTGGAAGTGTGCCCAAAAGTCTGGCGGCATTGCCACGTTGTATGGCAATGCTTAATCTCTGGCCGAGGTAAAAGGCAGCTCTTGGGTCACGCGAAGTGTCAATTAAGCGTTTGGATAATTCTTTAAAAAGCATAAGACATAAGAGTTTCAACCCCAAACGACTCAAAAATATAACTGCTGACGAGGTTGTTATACTTGTAAATAGGTTATATAAATATTTTTACACGTATCGTTAGTGATAATAATGTTTCTTGGATTTAGCCCAATTTTTCGAGGATGGGCAATCATCAAATAACTTCTCCCGCCCATCCCCATCCATCTCAAACCCATCCGTGTTCTTTCAGTTGCCCTTTGCGTTCCACAAACGATACTACAGCCCTTTGCCTAAGGTTACATTTAGACAAGCTTGCTTCATCATCAACTTCATCATCGCTTAGCATCCGGTGTGATAGTACTCAAACGCGAACCTATCTATAATAATATTATTAAACTAGTTGATCCGAAATGCATCGTTGCATTGTGGCGACGCTTGGTGGCGTCCTATGTCCAGCAGTGGAAGTCTTTCGGAAATGATGATGTGTTGACCCGTTAAACGTCGTTGCGTCAAATGCTATTGTAATTGACAGCTAACCCCGATATTGACCGGAACAGTTTGTATGTAGTAAATAATAAAAAACTTTTTACAAAAAAAAAAATACAACCGACTTCAAAGTAAAAAAAAACACTGAAAAGTGCAAAATAACTTTAATTTCGGAAGTCGGTGTTTCTATAATAGTTTTGTCTCTTCATTATTTAACACCAACTTCCGAAATTAAAGTTATTTTGCGCTTTTCAGTGTATTTTTACTTTGAAGTCGGTTGTATTTTTTTTTTGTAAAAAGTTTTTTTATTTTACACTTTTTAGCTATGGTACAACCACTAAAAAGTACCCGTCAGCCAAACTTGAATACCTTATAGCCAGAGTGCATCTCGTGACAATTCTAATAATCCCAAACACGGTTAGATTACATTAATTTATTACAGAGTTCCGGTGCCTAACTACAGGCTTCATCATCAGATCAATTCGATATATTCCCCCGCTTCTTTCAGTCAGTCATCGACTACACGTATAAACAATGCAATTTTACTTGTTACGACGGTTCTGCTGTGATCCTATGAGGAGTTCTGTTCCATATCTACGAAGTTCATGATCAGATCATAACAATATTTCTAAAGAACCAACTCGGAAGCACAACTTTTCAATAATAAAAAAAAAAAACAAAATCGGTCCACAATTGACCGAGAAATCGGTGAACATACATAAAAAAAATACATTCAGCCGAACACAGAACCTCCTCCTTTTTGAAGTCGGTTAAAAATGTGTTTTTATTAGGATTTTCGGAAAAAATTCCCAATTTTCTCATCATAAGAACCTTCCCGAAACGTCAATAAATAGTTTAAAAGAATGTTCATTTAGCCTTTCATATTTAGTATTATTACTACTATTACTTGCTCGTATTTTCCCACTACTGGGCTAAGTCCTCCCTCTATTGCTTTAAATAATCACGTTTTTTTTGTTAATTCACTGTGTCGACGTAGCAGACAAGTTGCGCTTCTGTTTTCTTATTGCTCTATATCAAGAGACCCTTCGTAATACACGCTGACGGAAAAAAGACGGATTGGAATTTTGATTCGTAGATTAATCGTTCAATATCCTGAATTTTGCGACGTAATAAAATAATTTCGCTCAGACATCTTCGTAATTCATTTATTTTTTTGAATTGTTATTGGTGTCGCTTTATTGAAACACGATATTAATAATCAAGTAGGATATTTAGTTGCAAAAAGAAATGGAAAGACATTAAGAGGTAAATTGTCTTTTGTTTTCTTGGAAATTAAGCCGCGGAATAAGACAGTACTAGGTACCTAACAATATAGGAATAATAGGTACCTATAGGTACAACATAATTTTTAGTATTGCGAAACCTGAATCTAGTTTGTCCAGAATCAGTAAATGAATCGATTCCAATAATTTTTACACAATGTTATATTTTTTCCCAAAAATGTTTAAAAAGGCCATAAGTTGGACACTAAGTACAACACAGTTAATAGCCCGCATTAGACGCCAGCGTACAGCTGGATTAGGGAGCAAACCAAGCCCTCTGTCGCCCGGATGGCTCGGTGACCATGTATTTGTGCGGACAACCAGGTAACATAGCTTATAACTGTGTGATTTTTCATGATACAGTTATGAAATTTTGTACATAAATTCTTTACATAAAAATAATAGACACGTGTTTCAGGTTTCACATATACTAATGTTGTATGAAGAAAGGTTTTATGGAAGAAGCGACTTAAAGGAACAACAGTGCCATTTTGATGGAATGGGAATGCTGATTCCTTCGAAAACTATGTCAGTTTTCTGTCAATTTTTTTACGTGAGAAACCTTCAAATGACTTCTACCACTGTTGATGGAGCGGGAGGGTGTCTAGACTTTTACTAACTGAAGCCCAATGTTCCTTCAGTTGCCCAAATCTTTCGTATAATACCTTAGTCCTGACAGGAAGCGGCTCACCACTTTCTCCCTGTTTTTTTTTATTGCAGACCCATTCAAACTTATAGTTATTTTGACATCCTGGACGTTATTTATTGCTCGAGTTCCATTCGATCGGTGCCGACAAACTTTTAATCGATATCGCTTCAAACTTTGTCCACTTCTGAAGAAAAAGGAGTTTTTATAAGTAAATATAAGCACCTGTTTTCTTATTAAATGTTTAAGCAGAGTTAGATGGCGTGTGCTTTAAATAAGTTTAGGGATTGAGGTAATTGTATTAAGTTATATAACTAGCTTTCTACCACGTTTTCACCCGCATCTTTGACTGGCCTGTTGGTCTAGTGGTTAGTGGCCCTGACTGCTATGCCGGAGGTCGTGGGTTCGATTCCCACCCAGGACAAATGTTTGTGTGATGAGCACGGTCATTTATTCTGTGTCTGGGTGTAATTTATTTATGTATGTATTTAGAAATATATAAGTAGGTTTATCAGTTGTCTAGTACTCATAACACAAGCTCTGCTTAGCTTGGGACTAGACGGCGTTGTGTGATAGTTGTGAATATTATTATTATTATTATTATCTTTGGTTACAGCACCGAGCCCGTGTGTCGTAGCATAATGTTTATTTATTTATTATGTCCTTTATTTTACATCATTACAAATATAAAAGGAAACTAAAACACATACGTACATACAATGGGCGGCCTTATCGCATTCCGCGATCTCTTCCAGGCAACCTGGAATGGATAGTAATGGCCTGGACAAGAAATGAGGCTGTCATTGGTGTGACAAAACCAGCATTATACATATTATATTATAATAGACTAGCTTTTACCCGCGGCTTCGCTCCCGTCAACTGACTACTCTATTCTGCTCTACCCTACTCCACCCTACTCCACCCTACTCTACCCTACTCTACCATACTCTACCGTACCCTACTCTACCCTACTCTACTCTACCTTACTACCAATTTTTTCATTGTTTTCTATCATAAGATCCTTCTCCTGACAATAACAAACTCAACAAAAAAAAAATAGTGAAATCGGTCCAGCCGTTCAGGCATGATGGCGTGACCAAGGGAAATAGGGATTCATTTATATATATATATATAGATAAAGAGATATATACATACATAATTATTGAAAACTATAGACATAAATATAAATAACAACTATCGATACTCACAGCGACAGGTAATGTTCCCTAACGAGTCTTTTAAAAACAAGTAACGATTGAGCGCGTTTAATTTCGTCTAGTAATTTATAATGTTATGTGTAACAACACACAACATGTGTTGTGTGTGTTGTGTGTGTTATGTGTGTTGTGTGTTTTCCTTTTTCGGTAAATGGGCTATCCAGCACTAAGAGTTTGAGCCAGTTTGAACCAGTAGTTCCTGAGATTAGCGAACAAACATTAAAACTCTTCAGCTTTATAATATTAATAATAATATGGCTTAATAGCCAAGACCCTCGATTAACATCTTAGGAGGCTCGCGTTTGGTGACTGGATCAAGGGCTTGATTCAGAAAGTGGTACTCCTGGACACGGCTCGTATAGTTAGGAGGTTCCTCTCTCTGGAGCCCTGACCGCCGGTAGCTTGGACTCTGTTCCCGATACCGGTGGGCTACTATTTTTTATATTTTTAAATGTTTTTTTATTTTTTATTGGAATATTTAAAAATATAATTTATATGTTATGTTAAATGAATAAACGGAATAATAATATTCCACAACGCCATCTAATCCCATACTAAGCAGAGCTTGTGCTATGAGTACCAGACAACTGATAAGCATACTTATATATTTCTAAATACATACATAGTTATAAATTACACCCAGACACAGGACAAATGATCGTACTCATCACACAAAGTCTTGGGTGGAAATCGAACCCACGACCTCCGGTATAGCAGTCAGGGCCACGAACCAAGTAACCATTAGACCAACAGGCCAGTCGATATAATAACATTTAAAACGATATTATAGGTGTCCGTGAAAGAATTTCCATTATCGCATCAGCCTCCCCACAATAACCTCTAAAACTCATTATAATTCCAGTGTGAGAAAGAGATGGAGGTATACACGCCGTAGAGTATCTACTATTCATTACTCACACCAAATTCATGGTGAATTTAAGACGATGTCTCTCGCACTACAAACAATCAATCTTACTTCTTTATAGCTTTAGATATATCCTATACTAGCTTTTATTAGCAGCTTCGCCCTAGTGAGAAAAGAATATTATCGTAAGGAAACCTACTCTCGAAATAAAAAAACTGGCCAAGTGCGAGTCAGACTCGCGTACTGAGGGTTTCGTACAAACTTACCGATGAAAAACAGTTTAAAATTACAAATTAATTAATAAAAAAAAAAATACAGTTTTCAAATTTTTGTCCAATACTTGTCCTATGAGACCTTGCTTCAAGTCAAATTTCAGGATTCTAGGTCAATGAGAAGTACTTACCCTATGAATTTTAATTCCTTTGAGAGTGTCGAAATATACGGCGACATAAACGACTGTATCTTTTTTTTCCTTAACTCAGAAGTTTGATATTTCCACAGCTTCAAGGGACTGCAAACTTGAGTATATGGTTTTAATTTCAACTCGATACCACCACGCGTTCTCGAGATAAAGGGTCTTGACAGACAGACAGACAGACGGACCAAAAAGTTATCCTATAAGGGTTCCGTTTTTTCCTTTTGAGTTACGGAACCCTAAAAACGGATCTTAAGTCGTATTCCAGGAGGTGTTCTGCCTTTTGAGTGTCAAACAGTAACAAACATACATAAACAACACACAGATACATACTCGTATAAATTTTCGCCTTTCTAATATTAGTGTGATACCAATCACCATAATTCAATAATAATTATCTTAAACCCATTACGGAATACTAAAACAGCCACGTCATTAGAGATATAGGCCACGATTGTACTAATTGAAACCTGGCCAATTAGGCTTACGATTAGTGGATAACACCTGTATTATACTATCTCATTAGATGTACGATGATTTGATCGATATCGAAATGGTTTAATACCTCATCTTTGGTGGAAGATTATCAAATAACTTCTTTCGCACTGGGTGGAGAGAGAGGGCATGTCACACTTTTACTGGCTTGCGGACGGTGAGCAATGGGTGGCTCGCCGTCCGATCGTCCGGTAACCGTCCGGACCGACCCCATGTAGTCGACGGCGCGTAGTGTTCCACGCGTGCCTCAAGGAGATGTTAGCAACCGTAGGGGCCCAGCAGGGTCGAAGCCTACTGGGGCCATGGGTGATGCGAAAGAGATCCCCGGGGCCCTGGAAAAATGGCAAAGAAGGAACAGGAGTGGGTTTTTAGTCAGTAAAAGTCTGACACTATCTCACGCTCCGCCCAAGAGCGAGGGATGTCATTAGATGAATTTCCCACCCGAAAAAAAAAACACTTTTACTGGCTAAAACCCACCTGTGTTCATTCTGGTCACGGTAACTCCTTTGAGCGTTCCCGCAGCCCTTCCCCATCCTAAGGGGGGGCCCTTAGGATGTTAAACCAGCTCCAGGTCTGTGGGAGTGAAAGACTTTCACGGTTTCCCATGTATGTGGTTTACCGCGACGGCGAACGCGAAGATCGATGGAACAAACAAATGATACTATTGCGTTGGTCTACGTGACCGCACATGGGTGCGGTATGGCGATGAGTGAAGCGAAGCGGACGCGATTAGTTAGTTTGATATTTTCGCGCGCACGTAGGACAGAGCCGCTCTAGAGTTGGAGAAGTCACCGAGTAAGTTTTTCGATTCTATCAATTTTCGATACTAACCTATAAAGCTCTATGAAATTAGAAATCTTATATCTATTCCATTTATTATTTATAGAAGGATCCCTAACACAGAAAAAAGACAGGTCTTTTGAACCTGAAAAAGGTATCCGTAGTTCTGCAGCGTATGAAATCAATTCCCGAAGACAAAGGCTCAGCACTTTCTTAGAATTTCATGCGAATAAAGTAAATATATATTGCTATTTGGTCTATATTTTTTGTTGCTAGTGACTGAAAAGTTGAAAGAGAATCGTTTGTATTGGTACGGTCAAAGAGGAGGGGTGAAACGCATGTTATTATAAGAGATATGAGTATACATGTAGATATTATGGATGGGGAGAGAGAGAGAGAGAGAGGGAGACCAAAGAAAAGATGGATGGATTGAGTGAAAGAAAGAAATCAATAAATTAAAAAAAGGGGATTCAGCGATAGTGTAACGGTTAACAGGGGCAGGAAGGGCATTCTCATCTCCGTTACAAGCAATCTTGTTTCATTCGTCTCTTTCACAATAAAAAGTTCTGATCCATGCGGTATTACAGGTCTTATTACGACCCTTGTTGATTTTACCCTATAACTTAAGGTTCATCATCTATATCTATCTATATATATAAAAGGAGAAACTGAGTGACTGACATATCAACGCACAGCCGGAACTACTATGATTAGGAGCGTGAAATTTTGGACAATGTTTCCTTTTATGACGTAAGCGAGCACTAAGAGAGGATTTTCCAAAATTTATCCCCCAAGGGGATGAAACGGGGGTCCGAAGCTTGTATGGAGAAACCTGCTATCAAGCTGATCAGTACTAAATATCGTAGCATAAGCTGAGTTAGGTGCCATTTGGCCTCGCACAGGTATAGGTTATATATTGTTATTTGTTTTTCTTTTTTTTGTGTATGGCCTCTCGCAGGTCAACCTAGGAGGTTGTCGGCTGCTTAACCGGACTAAATTTGTTTTTCTTAGATTATTGTTTATATTTATATTAGTCTCAAGCATATTACCAAAGTACTCTGTGGTCTCAAGGTTATGTCAGTGTCAACAATGGATGATAATGGACAACCACAGACTAAGCTGTAAGATCAGACTGTGTTTTGTGTAGACAACCACAGATTATGTAGACATCAGTCAACTGTGTTTATTGTCGTCTAGTGTCTATAGTGCAGCACAGTTATGCCCGGTTTGCACATGGCCCGACAGATTGCTATATTTTATTGTGCGTCTATTTGGGCAGAATAAACATGTTTTCTTTCTTTTTTCTTTTCTTTCTTTAGGTGTATTTTTTATACATACATATTATATGTATATATTTAGTTTATATACAACTAGATGACCCGGCGAACTTCGTAGCGCCTAACAGTCAGTGAATGTAGTATATCTTTTGATATAGTCAAACGATTGCGATGCACACAACTAAAAACATCTACAGATTTATTATACGTATAGATTGTGTGAGCCACGAATGAACATTTTTTCTTTCTTCCTAAATTGTGATACATCACAATGTAGGAAGGTTCTAACGCAAAAGAAACCATGAATGTATGGACTAGTGGAAACAAAATCCTTTTTCTAGCTTCGTTAGTTAGATAAATGAAACACAATTCACAGTTCCCAAGGTTATTAGACCAAATAATACCGGTTAAACTTGCTGCCAAATTAATTAACCCACTCAAACAGCTGTTGGCTTTTCTGATACTTGTTTAGGTCTAAAAAAATTGCTTATGATAGCATTTTACTGTTTAAATCAGTACATAACTTCTTTCGCTATAAGGTGTTTTTAATATCGTGCGGATTTCTTCACGCATGCGTAATTGTCCCGCATGCGGGGCTGCTGCCCGATATCACGCCCCGCATCCCGCGTGCTTATTCTACGCATTACAATAAATACTTGTATGAAATGGACATTTGCGGGGGTTACGCGTGCGTAGCAAACCCGCATGCGTGATGAAATCCACATGATATTAAAAACACCTTTAGGGAGGAGTAAAAGGCGTGACAGACTTTTATTGACTATAACTCACCTGTGTCCTTCAATAGCTCTTCGCGTTACAGGACCACTAACTCTTTCAAAAATTTCCGAGACCCTAGCCCACATCGGCCGTATTACTGATATGTCTTTGAGGCGCACACGGAACACTGCGCGCTGTCGACGACTACTAAAATTCCTCGTCCTCCGCAAGACTTCGCCTACGGTCTCCGTGAATCGCCTTGCGACTCCTGTCAGACGGAGCATCTCCTGTCGCGGCGGTTGGGGAGTGAGTATGTCCTTTCCATCATGGTAGGGGCCATCTCCTTTGCTCCATTACTGCTTTGCTGAAAGATGTGACCGCTTCCCTTTCTTCGCTCCGGACTAGTGATGCAACGGAAGTGTCTTAACGGAAGCGGAAACGGAAACAGACGTCAAAACTAAATCTTTGCAGATGCGGAAGCGGAAGTGTTAATACTATGGAGAAAAAGCACAATTTTATTTTTTTTAAACAAAAGAAGGTTTACTTCGTAATCACGTCACGAGGCGCGGTGATGCGCAGAATGAACCAAAAAAATATAATAATATAGAAAGTCGTTCCGACACGTTTGTGTACCGTCTACGCCCCCCCCCCGCGCCTCTTCCGATGTGTCCAGTCGTCCACGCGCCCCCCACCCCCGAGCTCCTCGTTGTATGCTTTCGTTTAGAGTTCTGCTATAAATTTTGCGGAAGCAGAAGCGGAAACGGAAGTGATAAAGCTTGCGGAACTTCTGCAGAAGCGGAAGCGGAAGCAGAGTTCTGTTGCAACACTACTCCGGACCATGGCCCGAATCAGGGCCGGGTGCGAGAGGTCGCAGCCACCGTGTCACCCGGGTGTTTCTTCCGCCTGAATCCGATACCAATAAATCAATGCAAAACAACTTAAGAAAATTTGAATTTCGCGGGTTACCATAAGAACAAGCTAAGCACAACCTTAACCAAGGTACGGTCGAGTAAATAAGTCGAAATAAAAAGATAGTATGGTAAATTGTTTTAGTTTATGCGCATGTTAAGGTGTCATTACTGTGAGAGCTTGTTCCTGTACATTTCCTAAGCCTGTTATTTTCCACAGTTGGCTATAATGATTATGAGTTTTCATAACCGAATAATTCCATGCCCGATATAATGAATATTTAAGCATTTATTTCGGTCTGTGGTAATGGCAAAACGTTGTTAGAAATACAGAAAATACGAATTGATATATTCATCATTTTTTTCTCTCTTTTTTTTTTATTCTTGATAGGTTCGCGCTTGACCGCTAACTCACCTGATGGAAAGCGACGATGCGGTCGACGATGGAACGCACTTACCTAGAAGTAACCTATTCACTCTTGACTTAAAGATTCCCGGGTTGTAGCCATCAGGAAAAACAGATTCCGGCAAGGAATTCCACTCCTTAGCTGTACGCACTATGAATGTGTTCGCAAAACGTTTTGTGCGTATAGGTGGGATGTCCACCATGTACCGGTGGCGCATTGCCGTACGCCTGGTGGTCCGATGATGGAACGGGCTAGGCGGAATTAGGTTATGCAATTCCGACGCACACTCCCCGAAATGCAACCGGTAGAAAACCGACAGTCTAGCAACTCTGCGTCGATGCTCAAGACTTTGAAGCCTCGACTCAACGAGTGCATCATTGCCAATGATCCTCTTGGCTCGCCTCTCAATTGCCTCAAGTGCATCAAGCTGGTATCGGGCAGATCCGTCCCAAAGATGAGAGCAGTACTCCATACACGATCGAACTTGCGCTTGATAAAGTTTGAGCAGCTGTTCCGGCGTGAAGTACTGTCTGACCTTCGCGAGGATTCCCAGCTTTTTTGCTGCCAGTTGAGCCTTTGCTTCGATGTATGGCCCAAAGTTGAGTGTTGACGTTAGCGTAACACCAAGGAGATCAAGATGGTCGGTTATTGGCACGGTTACGCCCCGGAAAGTTGGAGCAGGGCTGAATTGGCTCCTTTTAGCGGAAAATAGACACGCCTGGGTTTTAGCAGCATTGAACTTGACCAAATTGGCATCGCCCCATTCAGAGACTGCCTCCAAGGACAAGTTCAAGCGCTCGACCATAGCCTCTCGGAGAGACTGGATCTGTGACCCACTAGCCTGCGCGCTGGATATGTAACTCTCAGCAACAGTGCTGTCGTCTGCATACCCAAAGGTACCGGGCTTAAGCAGATCATTTATGTGCATCAAGAACAATGTTGCCGAGAGCACTGACCCCTGAGGGACCCCGGCATTAATGGCCATTTGACCGGACGAGCGACCATCGATGACCACTCGGATGGACCGGTCACTCAGGAAATCTGCAATCCAAGCACACAAACCAGCAGGTAATCCGAAAGAAGGAAGCTTACTAATAAGGCTTTCGTGCCAGACCCTATCGAAAGCCTTCGAGATATCGAGGGAGACGGCAAGAGCTTCCCCGTGTTTCTCGATGGCCTCACTCCAGATGTGGATGGCATACGCTAGAAGATCACCAGTTGACCGATTTCGGCGAAAGCCGTATTGTCGGTCACTTAGGATGTCATTAGCTTCTAGGTATGCCAGGAGCTTACTTTTGAGTACACGTTCCATTGTCTTACAGAGAATGGACGTTACTGAAATTGGCCTGTAGTTAGCTGGGTCCGCCCGACTACCCTTTTTGGGCACGGGCTGTACGTTAGCTTGCTTCCATGCAATCGGCACTTTTCCAGCCTCAAATGAAAGCCGAAATAGGCGTGTCAGGATCGGAGACAGTTCAGGCGCACACGTTCTTAGAACAATTGCCGGTATCCCGTCTGGACCGCTAGCCTTGTTCACGTCAAGGTTACGCAGCACCCTACGGACGTCCTTCTGATGGATGCGAATATCCGACATACTCGTCTCGCAACCATCAGGATTAACAGGGGGCCGCGCGTCACCAGAATCTAGACGCGAAGATTCCGCGAAGAGAGAGGCAAACAAATTTGCTTTCTCCTCAGCGGTATGGGCCAGCGACCCGTCGGGTTTCAGCAGTGGCGGTAGTGAGGGACGGCAGAAGTTCGATTCAACCGACTTAGCCAGGGACCAAAACGCCTTACTACCAGCAGGGTATGATGCGAGTTTGTTCCCGATGCGGCTAATGTGGTCGAACCGAGACCTCCGCATCACCTTCTTGCAAGACTTGGCAGCTCTGTTGAAGGCTCTCTTCTTCTGACTCACGTCACTCGCCTTATGCATACGAGCGTCGGCCCATGCCTGGTATGCCGTGTGCTTAAGCGCGTTAGCGCGATCACACTCCGCACCAAACCAAGGGCGAGCATGGCCAGACATTGTTACGTCAGAGAATGGAATGTAATACTCCATCCCCCGCCGCAAAACAACTAAAAGTCTGACACTCCCTCTCACTCCTCCTCCACATAATAATAAAAAACAGGCAAGTGCGAGTCAGACTCGCGCACTGAAGATTCCGTACAAAACTTACCTATGAAAACAGTTCAATTTCCGAATTGATTTACGAAGATTTTTCTGAATAGCAAAAAAATATTTTAAAGTAGGAAGTACCCTATGAATTTTGATTCCCTTAAGAGTGTCACACGTGTATACACATTTTTTGCGACATAAACGGTCGTATCTTATTTTTTCGTTATCTCAGAAGTTTGATTTTTTCACAGCTTCAAGGGACCACAGACCTGAGTACATGGTTTTAATTTCAACTCGATACCTCCACGCGTTCCTGAGATAAAGGGTCTTGACAGACAGACAGACAGACAGACGGACAACAAAGTGATCCTATAAGGGTTCCGTTTTTTTCCTTTTGAGGTACGGAACCCTAAAAAAAACTATTGGGACCATGCCAGTCAGACTATGAGCTTAAGAGCGCCTAACCCGTGATACTATTTTCATACAACCGCTCTTACATGATTATGACGTCATAACACATCTTTCTCTAGATATTTTGGAAATACAGACATCTTGTGGTTATTGTCAAGGTTTCTTTAGAAATTAAAATATAAATTTGTTTAAAACAAATCTAGTAAAGACCTCAAAAAATCTGCGATTTTGCGTGAAAAACATAAATTTAAAAAGTAAAGAAAATATATTTACAGAAACGTAGCATATTTAATCATGATTTGAGAAGAAACCTTAAAGCTTTTAAAAAAACACGTATTTCCTTCGAGTGAGTGACGAAGTTACCGAATACCAAGAAAGTCTTCATCTCTCTTTTTTTGCGATACCTCTTTATAAAATATTGCGTTGGATGAAATAACAAGCTTTAACATGCCATGCTCACGTTGACGATAGACGGATCGAGAAGGGCCCTGTTAATACGTTTATATAATTTATTAGGTAGGACAGCTCATTAATTACATCATTTATTTTATTCAACAGTGTTCTCTAAGTCGCTTCAACTTCACTCAGCCTTGCACAGTCGGCTCCGTTAGATAAAGCTTAGACAAGGCGCCTTATTACTTTCTCAGTTAATCCAAAGAGATTAAGTCCAGTTCTAGCTAAGTCCACGATTACTATTCAATCGGAAAACATCACAAAGAAACATTTGGATAAGACGGCTTTTGGCACACACCTATTTTTTTTTTAATGATAGAGAGTTAGGATGATGGTTTTAATGAGTACATATAAATAGTTGTGTAAATACCTCTATGTTGAGAGTAGGGTGGCCCAGTAGCAACGGCCTCGGCTTACGAGTTGTAGGTTACAGGTTCAAACCTAATCAGGTGCATTATTATTATTTTATTATAATATCTAGCCTATACTGTCCTATTGCTAGGCAAAGGCCTTCCTCCATTCTTACTTTGTGTAATTTATTTCATCACCACTGCTGCTCTCAAAACGGTGAAGGAAAACATCGTGATTACATCGGCATGCCCTAGAACAAAAAATTCGAAGACGTGACATTCATCAACCCGCACTGGGCCCGCGTGTTGGATTATGGCCTATTACCTCTCCTAGAGAGGAAGCACTCAGGCCTTCACAGCAGTGAGAACATTATAAGGCTGATTATGCTACATGCTGTTACCGTAAATATAATTTTTGTTAGGTACCATACTATCCGAAACTGAGCTGCCAATTGCAAAAATACTCAAAACAATTTTAATTTTGCCGGCTACCCTTTTCTTAAGGTCGGAAATCATCTAATGACTTCTCCCACTCTACGATGGAGCAGGAATGTGTGTCAACATTTTACTAACTATAACCACACGTATGTTCCTTTATTTTATTTTATTTATTGAGGGATAAAAAACAGCTACAACATAAAGCTCATGCATAGAAATAACACTTTAAGTAGGTGGTAATGTTGCAGCCAATTGCATTAAGCATAATCAGCCTTTTTTTAATGTTCCCACTACTGGGACTCAGACCTCCTCTCTAGAAGACGGAATGGGCCATAATCCACCACGCGGGCCCAGTGCGGGTTGGTGAATGTCACATGTCTTCGAATTTTTGGTTCTAGGACATGCCAGTTTCCTCACGATGTTTTCCTTCACCGTTTTGAGAGCAGTGGTGATGAAATAAATTACACAAAGTAATGCGCCTGGTTGGGTTTGAATCCGCGACCTACAACTCGTAAGTCCGGGCCATTACCACTCGGCCACCACTGCTCTGCACTGCCAATTGCATTATCCACAGATTAAACATAGTTATAATACATTGGTTGCCACTAGATGGACATTATTGTACAATATATATATTACTAACTTCTGCCACCGGCTTCGCCCGCGTGAAAATAGGTTTCTACATACTAACTACATACAAACTTCCAATCCCTGTTTTACCCCCTTAGGGGTGGAGTTTCGTAAAATCCGTTCTTAGCGGATGTCTATACCCTATAAGGAACCTACCTGCCAAATTTTACGTTTGTAGGTGTTATAGTTTCTGAGACCTCGTGATTAATCAGTGAGTGGTATTTCGCTTTCATATATAAATTTATTCTATATAAAAAAAAAATTGGTGGAACATTTTCATATAAATAATTGAAATCAAAAAGAATAAATATATACCTATAATATCAATGACTCAATTGCAATTAAGAAATTTAGTTGCTTTAGTTGCCCTTTCCGATCTAGGACCACGGGTAAATTATTTAGAAGTCGACCCATGGTCCCAGTAGGCTTCGGCCCGGCTGCCTTGGAGCATTCACCTTAAAGTGAAGGCCCGCATGTTCACACTAGATGGTGCTGAACTCAACATTTTTAGTTTATTTTGTTTTTAGTGTACGGAAGCATTATCAAGTGCGTAAGTACAGCGTTATACTTAAGCACTTATAGTTGAGACATGAATTTCAGAATTAAGTGAAATTTGAGGTAATAATTTGTATATTTTATTTTTTATATTTTAAGAAAACTTACAGACTAACATTAGAATGACACTAATAAATAATGAAATTGCTTTTTTTGTTAATGTTTTTGGCTTGGATACCAAGTCCTTTAAGTCATGTCTTTGTATGAATAGTTCATAAGTTTTCCATTACAATATGGATGTACATATTCTAATGTTTTTGTAGTATTTGACAGCAAATGTATCAAGTCAACCTTTTCGGCAAACTTCGCTGAGGTAGCCAAAACTACAAGAAAATACTCAGCTCCATTTTACCGAGATTGTGCCTGTTTCAATGATTCCACATATTGACCAGTTGCGCTGACACTTGAGATACAAAACTACATGCGGCGCGCGTGGAACACTATGCGCCGTTGACGACTCGAGCTCGGTCCGGACGGTTACTGGACGGCCGGACGGCGAGCTACCCATTGCTCGCCGTCCGCAAGCCCACGCCTACGGTGACTGGAAATCGGTGTCGAGATCGGTTGGGGCGTGAGGAAGACCGTTACCTCACGCGTGCGGCCGCCTCCTTCGCTAGCATTACTATTTCGCAGAAGGAGGCGATTGCATGCCATGGCCTGCACCAGGGCCCAGCACAAGAGGTCGTTGCCATTGATTGCCCGCAGGCAAGTACTAGTTTAGGTCATTAAATAAAAAGTTGAAAAAAAATTGCAAATCGACTGTATCTAGGTAAACTCTTGAATCTGAAAATTTGCGTTTAAAAAAAAAATGTGTTTTAGCTTAGAATCCAGTCAAGCCATTAAATACCTCTAATGTTTTTTTATGTGCGTATTAAAAAACCGATAATTTTCAGTGCTTATTGCTTTTTTGAAATCGAATAATATCGGAATGCAAGAATCCAGTCAAGCCGTCGTATTTGAACGAAAGTTAAGTATCATGTGCATACGCGGTAGTGGCAAGTGGCCCGAATGAGACGGAACTACCGGTTTCGCGAGTGTTCGCCGCACACCAACGCATGCCGCTGTAGTCTGTTTGCGGTTTTATTTAAATTGTACAATAAGTTATGGCATTAAAAAATGTTTTGGCCTTATCTCTGTGTTTCCTAGGTAATAAACCGGATCTGGTAGTTTCGATAAAATAATATCAATAATGCCGTTTCCGATTATGTACGTGGAATTTTATGTGACGTAAACTATCGATTATGGTTGTTTTGATATATTTTGGTAAATAAGTTTCCTTGTAAATAATCGAAAGTACCAGTTTCGATCAATAATGTCAGTGCAGTTGCGTAGTATATGATAGTAACTCATTTTTCACAAAAACTATTCATAATTAATAAAAATCATTTAATCCAACCTAAATATGAAACCAAATTTAAATATACAGACAGATAAATGACAAAGTTATACATAAAACAAACTGCAGATAGCTTTCCTGTAAAGTAAGCTTTTTCAATTCCGATAGTTTACCTAGAGACAGTCGATGTAATCCTCCATTTTCTTGACTTAATAATGGTTAACAGAGATACAAATAAAGTGAAAAAACTGTGGGTAATCCTGGACGAATGGCCGACTTATCGCCGTTACGGTTTACTGATAAAGGGACAAAACTGGATTTAAGTATTGTGTAGGTATTATTGTATTTTTCATACTTTGTGTGTAGGTTTCTTTCACAGATAAGATTTTATATATTCCGTGTATGTGAAACATTTATTTTATATACAGGGTGTAACAGAAATGGGTAGTCTGGTTTCTGGAGAGAGATTCTGGGTCAACGGGAAGTACCCTACGAATTTTGATGCCCTTGAGAGTGTCGAAATATATGAATTTTGCTACATAAACGGCCGTGTCTTTTTTTCGTTAGTTTAATCATTCGTAAGTTTGTTTTTTTCACAGCTTTAAGAGAACCCAGAACTAAGTATATGGTTTTAATTTTAACTCGATACCTCCACGCGATCCCGAAATAACAGACAGACAGACGGTCAACAAAGGGGTTCCGTTTTTTCCTTTTGAGGTACGGAATCCTAAAAAGAAGCAGAGTACAGAAATTAATATACAATACTAGATTCTACCAGCGGCTATGCCCGCGGGAAAATAATATATGCCTGTCACTCAGTGATAAAGCGGCATTCTACTGAAGAAATAATTTTTAAAATCGCTTCAGTAGTTTTTTTGAGTTCCATACATTACAAACAAATATAGCATATCATAATCAGCCTTTTAATGTTCCCACTGCTGGGACTCAAGCCTCCTCTCTAGGAGAGGGAATGGGCCGTAATCCACCACGCGGGCCCATTGCGGATTGGTGAATGTCACATATCTTCGAATTTTTGGTTCTAGGACATGCTGGTTTCCTCACGATGTTTTCCTTCACCGTTTTGAGAGCAGTGGTGATGAAATAAGTTATAAAAACGTAAGAATGGAGGATGGCCTTTGCCCAGCCGTGTAACAATATAGGCTAGATATAATAAAATAATAATAATGCACCTGATTAGGTTTGAACCTGTAACCTACAACTCGTAAGCCGAGGCTGTTACTACTGGGCCATCTTGCTCTCAACATATAGGTATTTACACAACTATTTATATCTACTCATTAAAACCATCATCCTAAGTAAGTCTGGGCCGTTACCACTCGGCCACCACTGCTCACAAGTATTCATACAAGCAAATACTTTTCTCTTTATAATATTAGTATAGTATAGACAATTGCGATGAGCGTATCCAGGTCGAAAAGGTTACTATCTTAGCTATTGCTGGGCGTCTGACACCCAGCGCTGCACAACAAAAATGGAAGTGTTAATTAGTAACGTTAAAAGATTGTTCTTTGTTTTTTCTTCATACTCATAGCTTATTAATGTTTACAAAGTACTTGTACAAAAAATTTTTTTTTTGTCTGTCTGTTCCGGCTGATCTCTGAAAGGGCTGGACCGATTTTGACGGGACTTTTACTGGCAGATAGTTGATGTTAAAAGGAGTCAGTGTTAATATTAATGCAGAAAATGGATTAGGGTTATGCGCAAAAAAAAATCGTGATCAAGTGGTATTTGTGCTTTTATACGACTTTGATGCGGACGACATCGCGGGTAAAAGGTAGTTGTAGATATAATTTGGGGTCATAACAAAGGTCGCTTTTTATTAAAGGTGTCAAAAAAAGCTTTATCTTCTTACACTTGAAATAAAATGAAAGCCTTACTGATTTGATTACGCGGGTTTGGTAGAAAAGGTACTGTTCCCTTTACAGAATTGTTAGGATATTTGTAAGGCCTACAGATCAGGGGCACCGACTCCGTGGGTGCTCGGGGGCTCGAGCACCCATGAGAAATAAACAGTGGATGCCGAGCACCCCTGAGAATAGACATCAAGAAACAGATCAGTAATCGCCTTTTAGGTTATGTATAAATTATAATATTTCTTGATAATAAAAACTAGTTTCATTTTTATATAATAGTTTTATTTTATATTTTTATCAAACATTAGTAATTAAGTACGCAGTATGTTAGTAGGACATTTATTTATTTCACGGTCGATCAGTGTGCATTTCTCTTCTCATACTTCGTCACTTTTTCGAGTCATCAAATGAGCATGAGCACCCATGACGTTTTGTAAAAGCCGGCGCCCCTGCTACAGATAGTTGTTCCGGGTCTGGGTGTCTTGTGTCTGTGTGAGTTTGCATGTCTGTGAACGCACCCACGATACAGAAATAATTCCTAAATGGGCAAAGTATGCAATGTAGTGTATTTCGCATAAGTATGGAAAACTGCACCGGCTAGCCCCGACCACAATTTATTAGGTAGGTATATTTATCAAACTCGCGAGCCATTGTTCACAATAATTTATTCTTAAATATTATGTTTATGAAGTTTTACTTACTTATATATTTTTGAGTAATTATGTTGAAAATCGTTTGATTCATGTGGGTAATTGGTATTGCAGTTTCTCTGCTCCAAAATGACCTCGCCTTCGGCTCGGGCGTGCTTTAAATTATACTATTACTAGCGGACCCGGCGAACTTCGTGCCGCCTAATAGTTAATAAATGTTGTGATACATTTTAGCTAAACTGTCAATTGGACAACGCCATCTACTGTCATTACCAGAACCAGCATAATTCATTTTAAAATTACATTTTAATTAAAGATGGCGTTGTATTCAATTTTTTCGTTTAAACCTTCCCTGGACTGTCACGAATATTTCAAAACCAAAAGTAGCCAAATCGGTTCAGCCGTTCTCGAGTTTTAGCGAGACTAACGAACGGCTATTCATTTTTATTTATACTATTATATTATTAACTTTAGCATAATAGCGAAGCTCAATCAGGACAATCTTATATTCTATTTTAGTCTGTAGTATGGCATGTGGAGTTTATATTTTTATACATTGAAATAAAAACGACGACGAATGGTAATGTAATGGTCATTTAATAATAATTATAATTAGTCATTTCAATCAGTTTTATTTCAAAACTTGGGCTAAGGATACCAATAACGACAACACATTTCGATTACCTACTTTTTTGAGTTTTTGGGCGGGATTTTAAATGATTCCTCCCGCTCTTGGTGGAGCGAAAGGGAGTGTCAGACTCACGATTGTTACTGGCCAATCACCCACCCACCTGCCCACCTGTGTTCTTTCATTTGCTCTTTGCCTTGGCCACGGTAACTCTTTAGAACATTGCCTTGGCAGTTCCCAACTATACTGGAGTCAGCTTCCAGTTTTGGCAGTTGCCGTTGTAGTACCAGTAGGTATATGGAGTCACCACCCTTTGTGCCATTATACAGCCTGCTTTTTCAACTGCTTTTCGCGTTCCAGGGCTAATAAACGATTCCCTTTCATCTTTTCAATCACTGGCGCTACTTTAAAACTTCCTATGAATAATAATTCAAATTAAAAAAAATACCAGATGTTTGTTTTTGTTAATGATTCCTGATGGCTACAAGCCGGGAATCTTTAAGTCAAGAGTGAATAGGTTACTTCTAGGTAAGCGCGCTCCATCGTCGACCGCTTTGTCGCTTTCCATCAGGTGAGATAGCGGTCAAGCGCGAACCTATCAAGAATAAAAAAAAAACCAGACTGAAATCGAAAAAATAAAATCCTAAAATACTGTAACGGAAAATTACCTATAGGAATTTTCCGTTACAGTATTTTCCTGGAAACTTATTCAGATGTTAAAAAAGTAAGAAGCGTAAAAACCATGAATTTATAATAAAAAGCGATCAGTTATCAGTTTGACACCCTAAGCCGTGATAAGAGATAACATGGGACCCGACACGGTTTTAATTATTTCGGTGGCGCTTACGCTCCACTTGTATCTACACTTTTTGTTGTTTGTAGTTGAATGTTTGGAAATGAGTAATATTTAGGGAGTATTGTTGATAACGAATAGTTAAAAGTAAACATAAATGATAAGCCCGATTTTAGATTTGTTATTTTTTTTCTGTCATTTTAAATTACAGTAAATGCCTTCTTTTTGAGTTGAGAAATCCTCCAATGACTTCTGCTGCTTTAGGGTGGAGCAAGAGTCAGACTTTTACAGACAAAAACGCACCTGTGTCCTTAGTTAACCTTTTCGTTCCAGAGCCACGGCATCCCTTTCAGAATTCCCCGTCAGATTTTTTTGAACTGCAAAATTGTCGATTAAAAAGTCACAGTAGCACTTTCCCGAAGTTAGTGTCAAAAATTTCTTTGTAACCGCCTTACATATTCCTTTTATATTCTACTAGCTGACCAGGCGAACTTCGTACCGCGTAGTAAGGATAACGCCATCTACTGGCATTACCAGAACAGAATAATTCATTTTATAATGTCATTTTAATTAGAAATGGCGTTGTTTTCCAGTATTTTTTTTTCGTATTTTTTTTTCCATTTTTTCTCACCGTTAAAACCCTGGACCATCTCGAATATTTCAAGACCAAAATGAGCCAAATGTATCTATCTAACGAACAGTATTCAGTTTTATATAATTATATAGATTACCGCCCGGGCGGAAGGTACGGTACGGGCCAGACATTCAACTAAGATTGCCTACAAAATTTATTGCCAACACCTTTTGTCTCCTTCTTTTGAGGGCCATCGATATTGCCCTTGTAATATAATGATTTAGAACTGCGTCCTAAGTATTGCTCACCCTTATGTTTAAGGCCACGTCCAAGGACAAAAAAAGCGCGGTCTCTGTTATTTTTCTGTTTTTTTTGTGTTTTTATTTTGTTTTTGTTTGTGTTGGACTGCATAGGAAGCCAAAAGATTCAAGATGACACAACGGATGCAGTTAATTGCAAAACTGTGAAGCATTTTTGAAAAGAAAGTAATAAAAAATTATGTTTGTCCCTCACACAACTAATTAAAACTATAAATACATAGACATAAAACACGATTGATTCTATGGTTAGAATCAAAATCAGTGCCAGGCCAAAATGCGCCTATCTCAGCTTATTGTGCAAAAACACAGCGCTGGTAAAAATACATTGGTAAATTATGATTTATAATGTTTTATAGTCAAAATAAGAGGTAAGTTTGCCATTTATGTTTTTTTCGTCTACAACT
Organism: Mythimna impura; assembly: GCA_905147345.3. NCBI lineage: Eukaryota > Metazoa > Arthropoda > Insecta > Lepidoptera > Noctuidae > Mythimna > Mythimna impura. Next base: position 9,032,980 of record LR990357.1, on the reverse strand, counting down.
AAGTTTCTTGAAATATAATATTTTTTCCACAGGACCATAATTAAGTAAAATAAAACTTAAATTTAACCTCCTTCCAATTCTTGTAAATGACTAAACCGATTTAGATCAAACATGCCTAAGAGCGGAATTCACCAATAAAACTAATCGCGTTTTAACGTTTGGCTCGCATAATCGCGTTTAGCCGCTGTCACTAGGGTCACTTGTAAATATACAACAAAAGAAAACTACAGACAAGTGACACTAGTGACAGCGGCTAAACGCGATTATGCGAGCCAAACGTTAAAACGCGATTAATTTTATTGGTGAAATCCGCCCTAAAATGCATTTCTAGAAAACCGGTTTTCAAATAAAGAAAACCACATCCATATCAGTCCATCCCTTTAAGAGCTACGGCATTTCAGACAGACACACACGTACCTAGCGGTCAAACTTGTAACACCCTAATTTTTGCGGCGAGGGTAAAAATACAACACAAGCAATTTTTGAATGTCTGTCGACTGTCTTCCGCTTAAGTAGGTGCCCATACCCAGCTAACCTAAACCTTATGTTTAAGAGAATATTAACAGTTCAGTATATTTTACGGTTATTACGGTTTTTTCGAGTAAAGGATTACGTTAGGGCCTTGTAAGTGAGGCCAGTTGTTTGCGGTTGGTTTTCGGCAATTTTGGCTGGATGTTTTATTTTTGTCTGGCATTTTGTAAAGATATTGGGTAGGTTGTAATTAGTGTTGGAGCAATTTTTTACTGCTGCCATATGGACGCCACATACGCTCAAGTTTGACGATAAACTGGATCGTGTATGGCGCCCATTAGATTTTTATTTTTGAACATTGCCATTTTGTGACTTGAAACTTTTCACCTTTGCCACAAAGGCAGGCAAAGAATTGTTTAATGTGTCTGTTCATTAGTAAAACTATGAATATTGCATACCAAAGTGTTTTTTTAGAAATCTATATATATAAAAAGAGAAACTGACTGATTGACATATCAACACACAGCCGAAACTACTGGGACTAGGAACGTGAAATTTTGCACAAGGTTTCCTTTTATGACGTAGGCGAGCACTAAGAAAGGATTATTGAAAATTCAGCCCCTAAGAGGATGAAATGGGGTTCTAAAGTCTGTATGGAGAAACCTATTTTCATGCGGGCGAAGCAGCTGGCAAAAGCTAGTAAAAGATAAAATAATAACAAAAATAGTGACTGCAGACGGGCATCGACCTCGTAGTAAACTGTAGGGGAATACAGACAATTTGCAATATTGCTCATCCTCATGGTAGATAGCGTGATAATTTATAGCCTAAATATTGACTAGACCTATAAGGATTAAGCTAGAACTACATTAGACCGACGCAAACGTGGACCACGCCTGCCCCCCTAGCCAAATTACGATCGTTTCGTTTGCGTCGAACGGCTCGAGTAGGTCACGCCTCCGATTCCTTTGTTCTGACGTCATCTCAACGCTCAGTCAGAATAAAGCAATCGGAGGCGTGGCCTATTCGACGCGTTCGACGCAAACGTAACGATCGTAACTTGGCTAGGGGGGCTGATTTGTACGTAGAACGACGTCGCGTAGCGTGGATCTAATGTAGCTCTACAAGTCTAGTTGCCATATAAAATTTATGGAGACCGACGCGCCCAGATCGGCGTACGCGGCACACGTGTGCGCAGTGTAGTTCTACATTTATTGATGCAAAATTTGAACAAAATCTGAAAATCTGCAGTCAGTAGTGCCTCAGTAGTTAGCTAATGTTTTATTATATGAATGTATGTAATGAAGTAATACAGATATATAGGTATGTGCATAAAATATAACTGGAATTATGGATACCCTAAATAGAAAAAAATAAGTTACAATCATAATTAAATTTATCCGTTGAAATTTGACTTAAATGCACTTAAGTAGTGTTTTTAAAGAAATTAATTATCCTAATAATAGGCAAATAATATGGGCATCGACGCATTACATCTATATAGGTATCTAGTATCTACACACGCACACATGAACACGCTAGTGATGCAATCAAGACTTATCAAGCATTTTATCTTAGAATTTTATTTTTTACGTTAAAATATTCTTGATTATTTCAGAATAAAAAAATACTTGTTATAAAAATATCTGAAATAGATTCTGTAGCCGATTCTGAACATCTACACTACTTAAGGATTTGCGTTTATTATGTTTCATGTTGTAAATATTGGAGCGTTTGTCTTTCTAGTTGAATAATTCAAAATAGTTCTTATTTTTTTATTATTATTGATTGGCTCGCGTTTGACCACTATCTCACCTGATGGTAAGCGATGATGTGGCCGACGATGGAGCACGCTTGCCTAGAAGTAACCTATTCACTCTTGACTTAAAGACCCCTAGGTTGTAGCTATCAGGAAACACAGACTCCGGCAGGGAATTCCACTCCTTAGCTGTACGCATAATGAATGTATTCCCAAAACACTTTGTACGTATGGGTGGGATATCCACCATGTACCGATGGCGCAACGCCGTACGTCTAGTGGTCCGATGATGCAATTCTAACGCACACTCCCCGAAATTATTAATTATTTTAAAAGCTTACGACGCGCGACGGTGTGAATCTCCGAATACTTTCGGTTCTTCGTTCCTATATAAAACATCTATTTTCAACTTTTAAAACGCGAACTCGTGAAACTGAAACTTCAATATCGTAACTTTTTGACGGACAGTTCCGTTTAGCTCTGACCGGTTGAGACCAAAACAGCATGCATTCTGCAAATGTAGGTTATACCAGAGTATCAAGTGATTGATATGTTCGTTAAACTAAAAGGCTTTGAGAATATGTAAAGAGGTTTTATTTGTAACGTTTTTTGATGGTCTTTTTTTTGATATCGCTTTTTCTAAAATTTCATCATATGAAATACTAGCGATGAAAATAGTGCGAAGCCACTACCTTCTGGCATGGTCTACCCGTTTTTTTTAGGTGGGAAATCATCCAATTACTTCTCTCGCTCTAGGGCGGAGCGATAGGGGCGTGTCAGACTTTTACTGACTAAAACCACACCTATGTTCCTCCTTTGCCTTGCGTTCCAGGACCCCGGTTTTCTACAAGACCACGCCTACAGTGGCATGGTTTACTCGTGTGTCTGAAACTTGTGCTTTTTAAACTATAATAATATTCATTAAATAGGTTTCCGTACGTCAGTCGGCAACAATGGAACAAAGCCGAAACTGCGTTACGCGGTCGCCCGAGCGGGTTCATACAAAAGTGCTCCGTCGCGGCTCGCCATGTCGCAGGGAGCCGCTCTCCGAACCGTTTTGCTATGTAATACATTAAAGTTCTCCAACGACACAACTACATGCACACCGTAAAAAAGTTGAACTAGCGACGGGTGCCCGTCGCGGGCGCACGCTTAACGTAGCGTCGGCCCTTATAGGATGACTTTTTTCTCCGTCTGTTAAAACCATTTTTCTCAGGATCTCGTGAAGTTATCAAGCTGAAAGTAATATAAAATTTTCAGGTCTCTTACCCCTTGGAACAGTGCTCGAACTTCCAAGTTACCACAATCTTAGGGCAAGAAGCAATGCCGCAAAAAACCGTGTTGTAGTTACATCACAAAATAATGTTTTTTTTTGCTGTTATAAGAATATAGGTTCGACCCGCATTTGAACGTTTTTTTTTTCAAATAAAAAGAACTTTTACATCTCTTCTCAAATCAGATAAAAAAATGGTTCGAAAAGGAATCGAAAAACTAATTTCAAACTACTTGAAAGACCCTTCTGTTAGAAAATATGATAATCGAGTGTACCATTCCTTTGCTGTAGCTACTCGTACATACCTACAGGGTGTAGTTAAAAAGATACGATCACGTATAAATTGAAGTTAAATCATTGTTACGTATGTCATTACACGAAACGACAGCGTGGGCGATATTTGTGAATAAGAAATGGGAAATTACCCCTCGTTCTTTCTTAAATGGTTTTGTCTTTTTCGAAAATGGTTGCTTCAAAATGAGGACCGCGAATTTTTTATTTAGTATTTTTTTAAAAACGGAATCTTATAAGATTACTTTGTTGTCTGTCTGTCTGTCAAGATCCTTTATCTCGGAAACGCGTGGAGGTATCGAGTTCAAATTAAAACCATATACTCAAGTCTGCGGTCCCTCGTTGGTGTGAAAAAATCAAACTTCTGAGTAAACGAAAAAAACAGATACGGCCGTTTTTGTCGCAAAAAAACGTATATTTCGACACTCTCAAGGGAATCAAAATTCATAGGGTACTTCCCGTTGACCCAGAATCCTGAAATTTGGCATAAAACAAGGTTTTATAGCACAAATACCTACAGGAAAAAATCTGAAAACTGTAAATTTGTAGCTACGTCACAAAAAAAAAAACTGTTTTTTGTGACTTGGATAAATCTTCGTAACTCAATTCAAGAATTGAACTGTTTTCATAGGTAAGTTTGTACTAATCCCTCAAAGTGCGAGTCCGACTCGCACTTGCCCGGTTTTTTTATTATTATGTATAGTCTTCCGATTGACAACTGTCTCACCTGATAGAGCCCGTTTGCTTAGAAGTAAACTATTCACTCTTGACTTAAAGACCCCTAGGTTGTAGCAATCAGGAAGCACAGACTCCGGCAGGGAATTCCACTCCTTAACTGTTACGTACAATAAATGTGTTCCTAAAACGAATTCAAATTGTCTAAAGTTTTTTGTATTTTGCATGTCAGCGTTTAGTTGTATGTTGATTAAAATACTAGCTTCTGCCAGCGGCTTCGCCCGCGAATAAAAAGGTTCCTCCGTACAAACTTTGGACCCCCGTTTCATCCCCTTTGGGGGTGAATTTTGGAAAATCCTCTGCTGGGACGTAGGTGACGTCATAAAAGGAAACCTTGTGCAAAATTTCACGCTCTTAGTCCCAGTAGTTTCGGCTGTGCATTGATATGTCAGTCAGTCAGTTTCTCCTTTTATATATATACTACAGATTATTGGCGGCCATAATACATAATTATTTACGGAATAATAATAATTAAAATCATTCATATAAACCTCTCAGTTCGTTTTAACCTATTGAATGGCTATGAAAAATTCATTCAATAAGAATATTTTAATTTCGTGGGCTACCCTGGCATTTTCACCTTAAAGAAAAAAACACGTCATACGTACCTACTTGCTTGTCCACAGTTGGGCAAAGGTCTTCTTACAAATTACTATTGCCTTTTACCTTGTGCCCTTTACCCGACTGATCCAGAAAGAGGGTAATGTATTTCGAGAGTTGTAATGTAAGTTTGTATGTCTATTTCTTTGGAAAGCACTCCTCAAAGAGGGGACTTCGAGGGGACGGCGTACTGATTTTCCACCTGAGCCTGGTCCTCACCGGACACGCTTGAGTCGGGAGGTTCCTGTTTTGGATTCGACGATAAGACGTGATTACTGCAAGTGAAAGGGGAGGCGGATAGCGTAAGGGATAGGACATCCTTCCGCCCTAACCAGATAGGAGTCGCCAAATAGGGCGATTCCCGGCCATCGTAGATACGGGTTTCAGGACAGCGGGCAATGGGTAGTTTGCCGTCCGATAAGAACCAAGCCTGTGTCAACGTCTTGTAGTGTTCCAGGTGCGCCTCAATAAAGAGAGCTGCAATAAATGCAACTGTCAGGGTCCTTTAGGGTTTTGATGCCCTCCAGGGTTACCTAGTAAAAGAGTTACCTGAAACGCACTCTCGTACCTACTCTGAGAGCCCAGAACGCAAAGGACACCTGAAGGAACACAGGTGGGTTATAGTCAGTAAAAATCTAACACTCTCTCATGCTCCACCCAAGAACAAAAGAAGTCATTCGATGATTTTCTGAGTCCAAAAAAAAAACCTCTCTGGATTTTGACACAGGTTAAATTTCTAAACATCTAATTAGTGTTTTTAAGACAGCTTGTTAATAAAAAGCTTTACGGTACCTATTTATCAATTCGGTACGTTCGCCGTATAATAATTAAAAGTTTCTGAAATTGCAATTAAGCTAACATGACAACGTAATTAATTTTAAAACCGAATTAAAAATTATCGAACTCGGTTTAAAGTAAAATTGAAAACGGGCACAAATTTACTATCTGGTTTCGACATCCTCATAATACAAAACCAAAGTCGTCGGTTGTAAAAGCTGAAATTTCAAAAATATATGAAATGTTTAGAAGCAGCTGAATATTTGAAGATTCCAAGAATTCGAAACCAATATAAAGTTCTCGGAAGAATTCTTATGAATATTTTCGTATTCGATAAAAACGAAATATTCTAAAAGAATGTTTAATAATAAAAGTATTTGGTGTATTTTAATTCAACTCCCTTTACGATCCTGTATGCATTAATCCTACCTGCTTAAAGTATTTTTGAAGCTTCGTGTACCTCAGAAAATTTTAACGTTTCACCTCAAAAGATAAACGGATTTGAAACATGTACAATGCGTTCCAAATAAGAATAGGATCGATTGCCATGTTGTGACGTCACGTCATACTGCCAAATCGAAGAATTATTATGGTGAGCAAAACAAGAATTTTAAAAATTTAATTTATTTACGAACTGTGAACGAAAAACGTTTAATCAGAATCCAGTTCTTCAATTTTGCTTATCTCTGAGTTCTTCAAATTTGCCCAATTTCTTGCTATTTGACAGTAGGTATTACAGGTATTACGTGACGTCACAACATAGCAGTCGATCCTATTCTTATTTGCAACGCATTGTATAGATCAGGGCCTTCCTATGATAAAAATATACTATGTCCTGATCTAGTTTATTAGAGCATAACATAGTTTTTTAATAGCGGTGCACAAATTAACTCTTTTCTTCTTTCTCTCTTTTTCTTTACGATTCCCGTGGGATCATTAAGGGCACGTATGTTTGAATAAAAAGTCGGAACCCTTATGGGATCACTCGCGTGTCTGTGTGTCTGTCCGTCTATCACAGAATCATGAAAATTGGTACACATAATGAACTTGTGTGACTCGAACAAGGACGCGTGACGTAAATAAATAAATTCTAGAATAGGGGGTTACTATTGGGGGGACTAATTGTGCTTTTGTGGTTTTTAGTATAAAAAAAATAATGTATACTGCGATTTTGAACACAAATAATAAAAAATAAAAAATAGAAAAATGAATATTAAAGTTTGTCAATCTGTATCGTGAACATATCAAAAATCGGCTTATTATGAAAGTCTCATTTTTTTTAGCAAAGTAGTTTTAAAGTTATTTAAAAACATATTTCCAAAATTATTTGGAATGAAATTTAAAAAAAAAATGCAGAAAGTAGTTTACTTATAGACAACAGAAAAATCATTAAGAATTCTGCGGTTTCAAAGTAACAGGTATGTTAAAAAAATATGATTTGTTTGAAACCCTTTACGCGCGAGTCCGACTCGCAATTGGCCAGCCTTTTAGACTACGGCACAGGTGAAGCCGCTGGCAAAACCTAGTATTGTAAATAAAAACAAAAAACAAAGAAGAAAGCCGCACTTAATAACATAAATCAATGTAAATACGTACGAAACACGATAGATAACGCCATTACCAAAATGTCTCGTTTTCTTTCATACGCATTTGCAAGTTTATTTTCGCCGTCTTGCCGTCGCTTCTTATTTTCATTATATTTCCTCACGACGTCAAGTCACGAGCAAGATTTAATATTGCCACAGTCTATAAATATTGTATAGAACAGCCGATCAATGTGTTTCTCCAACTCCGCCGTAACATTTCTCGGCGTGTTCGCGCTTACAGTTAATTTTATTATTCGAACCATTATCGTTGAACTGGAGTGCTAACAGCGAGTACTAAAAACACAAAGTAGCTCCTTAAAGATCTTTTTAAGAGAAAACATAACCCTAAAAGATTTGGAGCACTTCCAAAATGCAACACACGTACGGTTAATTGTCCATTTGTACTATTTCAGCTTAAAATAGTCTAATTCAAATGTAGAACGTAGTTTTTGGCGGGATTTTTTCGAATGAATTTCAGTGGCTGTTTTAATTATTCGTGAATTGATTCTTAGGGGACATTATGCTGTATAAATTGGTGTAGTTTTGTATCTTAAGAGTCTATGCAGTTAGATAATATGTGGAATCAATGAAACAGGAGCGATTTTGGTAAAATGTAGCTGAGAATTATTGTAGTATTGACTACCACAGCGAAGCTTACCGAGAAGGCTAACCCGATACAATGCTGCCAAATTCTAAAAAAAACATTGGAATATGTACATTCATATTCTAATGAACTATTCATAGGAAGACATAACTTAAAGGCCTTAGTATCTAAGCCAAAAACATTATGATCTGGACGCATGGTGCGTACGGCTCACGAACCGTTCGCGAGCTGCTTGCAAACTGCGCGTGTGCATATCATGTCCGTACGAAGCGCTCGCGAGCGGCGCATTCGCCAGGTCTGAACACACCACTAGAATTAAACTAAAAGTACTTACGTACTTAAAGTGATTGAAAACTTAATACTTTCTAAACTTGACACTGGCTAAATTTCTTTTTTTTTATTTTTTATTATTGATAGGCTCGCGTTTGACCACCATCTCACCTGATGGTAAGCGATGATGTGGCCGACGATGGAGCACGCTTGCCTAGAAGTAACCTATTCACTCTTGACTTAAAGACCCCTAGGTTGTAACTATCAGGGAACACAGACTCGGGCAGGGAATTCCACTCCTTAGCTGTACGCATTATGAATGTGTTCCCAAAACGCTTTGTACGTATAGGTGGGATGTCCACCATGTACCGATGGCGCAACGCCGTACGTCTAGTGGTCCGATGATGGAACGGACTTGGTGGAATTAAATTTTGCAATTCCAACGCACACTCCCCGAAGTGTAATCGATAGAAAACCGACAGGCCAGCAACTCGGCGTCGATGTTCAAGGCTTTGGAGTTTTGATTCGACAAGTGCATCATCACCGATGATTCTCTTGGCTCGCTTCTCAATCGACTCCAGAGCATCAAGCTGGTATTTGGCAGACCCATCCCAAAGATGAGAGCAGTATTCCATACACGATCGAACTTGCGCTTGATAAAGTTTGAGCAGCTGTTCCGGCGTGAAGTACCGTCTCACCTTGGCCAAGATCCCCAATTTTTTGGCAGCCTGTTGAGCTTTAGCCTCGATGAAAGAGCCGAAATTGAGGGTAGATGACAACGTTACCCCAAGAAGCTCAAGGTCACTGGTTATCGGCACGGTTACACCCCGGAATGATGGAGCCGGGTGGAATTGGCTCCGTTTGGCGGAAAAAAGACACGCCTGGGTTTTAGCAGCATTGAACTTGACCAGATTGGCATCGCCCCAGTCGGATACTGCCTTCAAGGAAAAGTTCAAGCGTTCAACCATAGCCTCTCGGAAAGACTGGATCTGTGACCCACTAGCACGTGCATCAGACACGTATCTCTCAGCAATAGTGCTATCGTCTGCATACCCAAAGGTACCGGCTTTAAGAAGGTCGTTTATGTGCAGCAAGAACAGTGTTGCCGAGAGTACCGACCCCTGAGGGACCCCGGCATTAATTTCCATTTGACCGGACGAGCAGCCATCAATAACCACTCGGATGGATCGCCCCCTCAAGAAGTCTGCGATCCAGTCACACAGACCAGTGGGCAGACCGAAGGAAGGAAGCTTAGCAATAAGGCTATCATGCCAGACCCTGTCAAAGGCCTTCGAGATATCAAGGGAGACTGCAAGTGCTTCCCCATGCTTCTCGATGGCCTCGCTCCAGATGTGAATGGCATACGCTAGACGATCCCCAGTTGACCGATTTCGGCGAAAGCCGTATTGACGATCACTGAGGATGTCATTAGCTTCTAGGTATGCCAGGAGCTTATTATTGATCACTCGTTCCATACTCTTGCAGAGAATGGACGTTACCGAGATAGGTCTGTAATTAGCAGGGTCAGCCCGACTACCCTTCTTGGGCACGGGTTGCACGTTAGCTTGCTTCCAAGCCATCGGTACTTTTCCAGCCTCAAACGAAAGACGAAATAAGCGTGTCAGGATCGGAGACAGTTCAGGCGCACAAGTTTTTAAAACAATTGCTGGTATCCCGTCGGGACCACTGGCTTTGTTCACGTCAAGGTTACGTAGCACCCCTACGGACGTCCTTCTGATGGATGCGTATGTCTGCCATAGTCGTCTCGCATCGCTCAGGAAAGGCAGGGGGCCGCGCGTTACCGGAATCAAGACGTGAAGATTCCGCAAAAAGAGAGGCAAATAGATTTGCTTTCTCCTCAGCGGTGTGGGCCAGCGACCCATCGGGTTTCAGCAGTGGTGGTAGTGAGGGACGGCAGAAGTTCGATTCAACAGATTTAGCCAGGGACCAAAACGCTTTACTACCTGCTGGGTATGAAGCAAGTTTGTTCCCAATTCGGCTAATGTTGTCAAACCGAGACCTCCGCATCACCTTCTTGCAGGATTTGGCAGCCCTATTATAGGCTCTCTTTTTTTGAGTCACGTCACTTGCCTTGCGCCTACGAGCGTCGACCCATTCTTGGTATGCCGTATGTTTAAGCGCTTCAGCGCGATTACATTCGGCGCCAAACCAAGGTCGAACCTTGTCAGACATTGTTACATCAGAGAATGGAATGTAATATTCCATCCCCCGACGCAACACATCCGACACTGCGTCCGAGCACAACGACGGATCAGCGGAAGAGAAGCAAGTAGGCTGCCAAGGATAGCATGCGAAGAAAGAACGCATACCATCCCAATCTGCTGACTTGTATCGCCAAACCCGCCGGGTGCCTCTTGGGCTGGGATCGGGCGGGGAATAGACGGATACAGATTTCACCAGACAATGGTCGGAACTACCTATTGGTGAAGATATCGACACTGAGTACCGGTCCGGATCTGTAGTCAATAGAAGGTCCAAGCAATTGGCCATGTGTGACTCAACATCCGGCACCCTTGTAGCCCCCTGGACCAGCTGGGTGAGATTTAACGCTAGCGCTAGCTTCCGCGTCTCTCGCCCAGCATGGTCTGTGCACTGGTATGGGAAGAGCCACTCCTGATGGTGGGCATTGAAATCCCCCAGTATCACCAATTGGGCAGAAGGGTACCGCTGCTGAGCCACATCCGCCGCCTCACTAAGGTGCTGTGCGAGCCTGGTTGTCTCCTGATCACCACTGTGCGAACGGTAGACACAAGCATAGACAATTTGATCTATGCCAGTGTCCACCAAAGCCCAAAGCGTGGAGTACCTGGAGTCCTCAAGATTGCGGAGACGCCGATAGCAGATGTCATCCCGGGCATACATACATACACCCGCGCGTGGTTTAAAATGGTGCTCCAGGGTAAACCCTGGGTAAGATAAGTACGACACGTCTGACGGACTACTGATCTGCGTCTCCGAAAGAAAAAAAAGAGCAGGTTTCTCAGTCTCCAGATGGTGGTGCACAAACGCACAAACCGTAAATGCACAAACCGTGCGAAGCAAAATAAAAAAAAAATGTAGAACAAGTATTTTTTAATTTTCACCGATATTGCGTGCTACTTAAGTACTGATTGCACGAACAACGAAAAAAACGTAATCATTTTTTTTTGCAACACAATGAAGGCGAACGTCAAAGGGTGCACTGTATGTTATTCCTCTGTGGCAACTTTTTGATATAAAATCAAAATGGCACCTCGTATTGCGAGTGGGACCATGTTTTGTTGGGTTAGTGGGCAATGAACGTAGGCCACCAGGGAAATCTAACAGTTTAGTGGGAACAGGTGGTAAACTTGGCGATAATTTCATTTTCCAAAATAAATATTGTCAATAGAAAACTTGTTTAGTTGTAAGAAATGAAAGGTTAGTTCGAGTGTTGAAACATTTTTGTACTTACGAGTATATAATGTGAATGTGAAGGCAATCAATTTGATTCTTGTCGCCAACTATTTTGTAATTATTTTATTTCTTAAGATTTTCTTCATAATTTTTTTTGCTTAATTTCAAGATTATTTTTGTATTAGCCTTGTTTGTTTTAGGTGGAAAATCATCCAATGACTTTTCTCACTCTTGGGTGGCGCGAGAGGGCGTGTGGAGCTTTTACAAAACCACACTTGTGTCCTTCAGTTGCCTTTTGAATTCTAGGACCACGGGTTTCCTTTTCAGAAATTCCTGGTGGCCCTGCCATGTGATGGGTCATTTTAGGGCAGCAGGATTGTTCGAAAGTTACCTCGGCCCTGGAAAGCAAAGAGCAAGAGAAGAAACACAGATGGGTATTAGTCAGTAAAAGTCAGAAACCAACCTCTTCTCGCTCCATCCATAGCGGAAGGAGTTAGTTGATGACTATTAACCTTAAAAAATACAACCAAATTGATAGCCTCCTCCTTTTTTGAAGTCGGTTAAAAAGGTTAATTTTACATGTCATCATCATCATTCCAGCCAAAAGACGTCCACTGTTGGACATAGACCTCCCCCAAGTGTCGCCACAACGAACTATCATATGCGTCTCGCGACCCTCCGCCAGGTCATCGGTCCACCTTGTGGGAGGCCTTCCAACCCTGCGACTTCCAGTATGGGGTCGCTACTCCAGAACCTTTCAGCCCCAACGACCAGATAGCTCATTTATCGAGGAAGTTTATAGGCTATATAACATCACGCTATGGCTAATAGGAGCGGAGTATCGACAAAAATTGTTGCGAAAATGGGGGAAAAATATTCCTTTTGAGAGCTTCCGTTGCGTGCGCTGCGTAAACGGTTAAAGTTACGCAAAGATTATGTATTACAAAATTGTTTCTCTTTAAAAGTTCTAAAAAAAGTCCGCGACAGCATATGTCTATCTTTGAAGGTTGGCTCACAATAACGTTTTTTATCCTAATCAGTCAGTTCTGAAGGGGAATCGTTTGTCTTGGTATGGTCATGTAAAGAGGAGGGATGAAACGCATGTTACTAAAAGAGTTATGAGTATATATGTGAATGGCTGGAGAGGAAGAGGGAGGCCAAAGAAAAGATGGATGAATTGTGTGAAGAGTGATATGAAAGAAAAGGAAGTTAGTGATAGCATGACTGGTGACAGGATAGAATGGAAGAAAAAAACGTCTAGCACCGACCCTAAATAAGACGGGACAAGGGTAGGAAGATGATGATGAAAGTTCTGAAATAATGCATTATTTGCGAAGGTGTCACAACGCACGATTACCCATTACATAATTTAATTTTCATTTCGATTAATATCTTAGGAGATAACATAGTTTTAAAATAACGCTGCGCGAATGCTGCGACGCTATTAGCAGGTGAACGCACCACAGATTTTGCAGAAAGGTAGGGTGTGCTCAAATCGTGTAAAAATGGCCCTTTGGGAAAATTTTTGGAACATGTCAGTGTAATCATATGGGATGAATGCACTATGATTCATAGAGCTCATGTAGAGACAGGACCCTTAGATACATAAGAAGCTGTAATAAAATCATGGGTGGAATTAGGTACTTTCAAGTTTGCTGGTGATTTTCGCCAAACATTACCAGTGATAGTTGGAGGAACTAGACCTGACATTGTAAAGTCTTGCTTAAAAACTTCCCCGCTATTGAAATTCGTCCACCCCCATAAACTATATAACTATATACCTACTAATGAGTGCACAATTGAGTGGAGGTAGTACTAATTGTCCTTCAAATTTACTTTTGATAGGAGACGGGTAAGTACCATATTGTAAAAACAATATCAAAATTGATCGTGATTAGTGAGAATTGACCTAATCTCCCTGGTCTACCCAGATGTAGTCTAAATAGAAAATTAAGACTACCCAGTGGAAGTGTCAAAGGGCAATATTGGTGGCTAAAAATAGTAGCGTTGACAAAATAGATAACAAATAATTCTGGGTAAACCTCCAGGAGATATACCATCGACTACTTTTCCATTAATCAAAAAAAGAAAAAAAACTTTTTTTTTTTTGATAGCATCGACTACTTTTCCATTAATAATATTATAAGACCCAGTACTTTCACCCAACCTTCTTTAGCCCACTCTTACATAAAATAGCGTGCGTGATGCAACTAAAACAGCCTTCTAATGTACTTAGACTTTACGAATATTTGCAACATAAACGCGAACAAAGTCACGGGTAAGAGCTATTGATTATGATAAAACAAAATCAATTAAAAACCTAATAGAAACATTTTCGACGGCGACACGTCTGCTTAGAGCGGACGAAATCGCGGGCAAAGGCTAGCCTTTAATATCGGGAATATTATCACTTACAAAGAAAGCAAGCAATAAACGATTTTCAAATGCAGTCTAATGAGAAAAGCATTTAGAATATTCTAATATGATAATTCAGAGTTTGAAGAGGTCCTGCACTTCATTTTGAATGCCAACAATAATGGAACGGATTTCATTTCGCTTTCAAACTCATTCATCGCCTTCAATTTCCGTCTTTTAAAAATTTTAAGTCCACTTCCGCTGCCAATGCGTAATGAACTTCCGGAAGATGGTCGTTTGGTTCGAATTGAAAATTCGGGCATTTATTTTTTACTCTGTTTATCTGAGGGGGCTGCAGTGGTGGCCTAGTCGGTCCCGATTTACGAGTTGTAAGTCTCGGATTCAAACTCAGCCAGGCGCATTACTTAATTAATGTGTAATGTATTTCATCACCACTACTCTCAAAACGGTGAAGGAAAACATCGTGAGGAAACCGGCATGTCCTAGAACCAAACATTCGAAGACATGCAATGTAATCCACCAACCCGCACTCGCAGGTCGTTGTGTCACTTGGGGGCCTATGTCCTCTAAATATTCTCAGTAAGGTATTTATTTAAAAAAAGTTTCAATGGTTTCGTTATAAACTGAGCATCGAAGAGTAAGGGCCTGTCCGCACAGCGATATTTAAACGCGAGGATTTTTTTTCGTCATTCTGTAACACATTGAATCTTATGGAAGTATCCGCACAAGCGATAAAAATATGATTTCATGCAGATTTGACGCGATGCGGTGCGTATATAAATCCTCGCGAATGTTTTGTGCAATAAAGAACAGTTATGGCTATGTTCGCACTACGAAATAAAATTCGCTCGTTTTGCTCAGTCCGGCAACGACACGGCGGCACTATGTAAAATTTTTGTTCGATTGACCATTCTAGACGTGCGTCTCAGCCGGGAACAGCATTTAACTGAAAAAAAATCGTAGAAAATGTTATTCGCAGTGCGTACTAGTGTAATTCGGATTGAGGAATATAATACGCAAGAATAAAAACCTCGCGGTGAAATATCGCTGTGCGGACAGGCCCTAATTGTTTTTATCTTTATTATATAATTTAATTATCAATGAAATAGTTTTTTGTTTGTTGAAACCTCCTGAGCTACAGTAGGCTGTATGTCAGTGGAAACAAAGCAGTACAGACTGATCTCGCATTCTATTGTTTCGTAGTTCGCAGATACTATGTAAAACCTGCACACGGTGTATGGTCTACTGGCTTTGCTTGGCGGTTGCATGATTCACTATGTCCCATAACTTTTTTTTGTTACATTACGCCTATACTTCCCCATTGGTGGGCAAATACCTCCCCCAAATTATTCCAGGTATTCTTTTCTCGACCCAACTTAAACCAGCCCCTGTTGTAGACGTCTAGATCGTCTCGTCACCTCTTGCCGTGCATCCTTAGGCACCCATTTTATGGAGACCCTTACCCAGCAGTGAATGTGAATGCAGCTGACGGATCCACCTAATCCCATTTTAGCTACCCAAAACTTTTTGAGAAAAGACAATCTTTGTAAGTATTGTCTAAATCGGATTGTCGAAAACTAAACCTCCCATGACCTCTCACGTTCGATTCATTCCTGTAGTTTGCTCGGCTGTTACAAATTAGATTTTCAGAAGATAGTTCAAGTTATATTAGTTTGTTAGTTGACAACGATTTTGGGAACTTTATTATTAGTTGAATTGTTTGTGTTGTCGAAAATGTTTTTTTTAATGTTACGCTACACTTGGATTTTATCCTGTAGCGTGGGTGCCTTTACAGACACCCATACAAATAGGCTATAACAATATTTACTCAGGTAGTTAGGGCTCCAGAGACAGAAACCTCCTCAAAATGCGAGTTACGACTCGCTCGTGTCGTATCGAGGAACCTGCCTACTGCCTTCTGTATCAGACCATGTCAGTGTCGACAGTTGTTGGCGGTAATGATAATCGGCACACTGGAGCTGAGTCCACATTCCACAGTCGACAACCTCGTCTGCTACGCCGAGAAGGAACTACATTAGACCGACGCACACGTGTAACACGCCTGATTTGTACGTAGAACGACGTCGCGTGGCGTGGATCAAGTGTAGCTCTACAAGTCTAGTTTCCATATACCTAAAATGAATGGAGATCGGTGTGTGTGGCACACGTGTGCGCAGTGTAGTTCTAACATAATTATGTCACTGTTACTAGCTTTTGCCATCAGTAAATGGAATCTATATTAATCATGCGGGTCAATAAACTCGAGTGATTTCCAGCCCGGCTAATTTTAGAACATTAAACCTATTAATTACTTCGCTAAGTAATAATTAATATCTTGATAATGACTGAACTTATTAATTTTTGACGCTATTACATTGAACAATTTTTAATTAAAACAATCTTTTGTAATGTCAAATGATTATATACTTTGAATCGCGGGTTGTATTTTAAATTAGTTTTTGGTAATAGAAATTTCTATTGCATTTATTTATTTCACAAGTCATGTCATGTCATTATCCTCATCATCTTTTCAGCCGAAAGACGTCCACTGTTGGACATAGATCTCCCCGAAGCGTCGCCATAAAGACCGGTCCTTTACGTCTCACATCCATCAGATTTCAACATTTCATGTACACATATGTATAATAAAAAGACAAGAAGGAAATAGAAAAATAAGTATAAAATTGATGTTTATTTCTACAGAAAAGAGAGTTGGAAAAAAAGAGATGTAGATGATGATAATAATAGAGGTTAAAGTATGAAATTGTCGTTTTTTAAAACGGGTTGCTTTGAAGTGTTATATCTTTGGATTGCCTTGGAATTATAAGTTCAAATAAACTTTACATTAAAGGTACGTTATTCTTTATTCAAAATTAGGTATTTATTGGTTTCTTTGTGTTTTGTATTTTCTGTAATATTGCAGTACTTGTACCTTTAAGTACGTCATCCACTCTACCCTTAACTCAATTTCTCTGAAAATTCCCGATACTTTGACACTCCTAATAGTTTGATGGCTACTTTCACGAATCCCCGGAATCATTAGGGAATTTCCCAACATTGGCGAACATTAATTTCATTGGTAGCGGGATCTGTGCAGAATGACCCAATTAAAACTTGTGTGAGAACGAATCGACCAATGTTTGTAGAACTTGGGGCTGTGAGACACAAAGAGTTCAATGCGAAGATATTTTTGATACAATACTATTTTTTTAATATTGAGACCTGCCCCAGCTTCGCATATAATCAGCCTTTTAATGTTCCCACTGCTGGGACTCAGGCCTCCTCTCTCTAAGAGAGGGAATGGGCTGTAATCCACCACGCGGGCCCAGTGCGGATTGGTGAATGTCACATGTCTTCGAATTTTTGGTTCTAGGACATGCCGGTTTCCTCACGATGTTTGCCTTCACCGTTTTGAGAGCAGTGGTGATGAAATAAATTACACAAAGTAATGCGCCTGGCTGGGTTTGAACCCGCGACCTACAACTCGTAAGTCGGGGCCGTTACCACTCGGCCACCACTGCTCGTACGGGTGTTATAAATCTTTCAAATTCTCAGTTTTTCTCTGGTATGTTATGAATGTATTATCACTCTGTCTATTAGTGAAAACTGCATGAAAATCTGTTCGGTAGTTTTTGAGTTTATCGCGTTTATACAGACAGACAGACGCTTTTTCACTTTTTTTTTTTGCTTTTTTTTAGTCATTGGATGATTTCCCACTTTAAAAAACTCATCTCAACGCTCAGGCACGTGATCAGAACAAAGGAATAGGAGGCGTGGCCGACTCGAGGCGATCAACGAAAAGAGAATCGAAACGAAACGGTTGTAACTTGGCTAGGGGGGCTGAAGTATTTATGACAAGCTGCTGCCAGTGGCCGCGTGATAATAGAAAATTATCCCAAGGATACATACTCCCGGGTTAAAAAGATAATCATATGTGCTATTCCAAGACATGGTCCACACGTGTACCAAGTTTCATCGAAATCCGTTCGATGGTGAAGAAGAATATTTAGAGTACACACACACATCCATTTATTTATTTAAAAAATTATGTACACACAATAATAAAAGAAAAGAAGAAGGAAACAGAAGAATAGTAAAAAGGTGATGCTTATTTCTAAAGAAAACTCTTCCAGCATACCTGCGACAGGAGAGTTGGAGAAAATAGAGATGTGGATATAGTGTGTAGAAGTAAAAAGAAAATTGGTACACATAAAACACATAGTTAACAATGAAATAATTATACCATCCATTCCATTCCATTGTAATATTATTGTGATGTGTTTATTTATTTTTATTTCCACACACAGTTTGCTTATTTAGTTGTTCCATTATCACGGCATAGTAAAGAAAAAGAAGGATCATATTTCACTTTCCTAACAGGCAGTTTCAAAGTACTCAGTATTCCTTAGCCATCGTAATTTTTTATAGCCTATCTTTTTGCACCAAACTTTCCTTAGCTGACCACTACAATAATCGGTTTTCGATAAGCGCGGTGTTGCGGGCGCTGTTTACATTCTCATTTCGTGTCTACCGAGTTCAAATAGGCGTTTGTTTTAGCCAAATGTGAATATGTGCGAATATTTAGGCTTAAAATCTGCACAGAGATAACTCCGGATATATCGTGGTTGTGTATAACTTGGTTATAACTATTATGCTAGAAATTGCTGTCTCACAGGAGTCGAGCATATTTATGGTATAAAAAGTAGCCTATGACATAAGCATAAGCATACAGCTGGGACTCCGCCCTCCTCTGAAGGAGAGAAAAGGGGCCGTAAGTGGCTGGGGTCACCACGCGGACCCAGTGCGGGTTGGTGGAGGTTACGTGTCTTCGATGTTTTGTTTCTAGGATATGTCAGTTTCCTCAGGAGGTTTTCCCTCACCATTTTGAGAGCAGTGGTAATGAAATAAATTAAACAAAGTAAATTGAATGTCTAGATTTGAATCCTGTCTAGGTTTGAAAATGAAAGAAATTAAAGTGATTTTCGGGAGAGTGTTGTATGCGATGCGATTTCTCATTTCAGAAAATACGCCAAATGAGACACACCAGAAATCACACAACAATTGAGAGCAAAGCTTGTTTATTCCCAAATTCGGTCCGACTACGCTGAATAAACAGCATACACATGATGACAATGCTGCACACTTCACTGGTAAGTCCATCGCTGTTTCCGCGCGAACTGTCATCGACAATGTCCTACAATCGAGCTAAAACCGACGCTGTAGGCCTCGGACAAAGTGTGGTGATTGCGCGGGTGCGTAATGTCAAACATGAAACCATTGATGGAATTTAATAGAATATTGATAATTTTGGGATTGCTTTTACCATCAGGTGCGCCTCAGTTACTGAACCACCCAAGGTCCTAACTTGTAAGCTAACTTGTCAGTGGTGACAGTGTGTTTTTGACAGATCATAAAAATGTTAAAAACAAGAGACTACTGAAACGTTTGTTGTTTAGCACAGTTTGACCAAATAGCGAGAGGGTCTCTAGTGTTTCACCATCATCATCATCATTTCCGTCGGCAGACGTCCGCTGCTGGACATTGCCCTCCCCCAAGTATCGTCACAACGGTCGATCCTGTGCGCCATCGGGTTCTCGTGACTCTCACCAGGTCATCAGTCCACATTGTGGTAGTTCTTTCAACGCTGTACCTTTCAGTACGCGGTCGCCTCTCTAGAACCTTTTGGCCTCATCGTTCATCTATTTTGCGAGCAATGTAGGACACATTGCTTTTCTTTGGCACTTCCACTTAAGGTTGAGACTTCTGGCTATGTCGGTACCCTGGGTTTTCCTGCGGATATCCTCATTTCTGATTTAATTACGCAAGGAAACTCCGAATATAGCTCTCTTCTCCCTTTGAATAACTTTAGCATTCTGATGAGGTTCTTTGTGAGCAACCACGTCATTTGAGCGTTTTACATAATAACAACTCGAGAAAATTCATGAAGCATTTTGGTAATTAAATTCAAAGAAAGAAAGACAGAAAATTTATCGCGATCGCTTCCGCCTTTGTCAACGCACGTTCACCCTAACTCAGGTCATAGTGTTGTACCACGCACGAATTTACTGAAAACCGAACCCAAATTGGAATTACGCCACGGTTAGTTGCGGACCGAAAACTGAATTAGGATGGTTAGGATTATGTAAATATTGAGTTTGTTCAAGCCGAATAAGATTTTCGACGCGATTGTCTATCTGATTCGGAATTTGTAGAGTCTGGTTTAGTAAAAAAAGGTTATCTTCGATCGCTGAAGTTCTTGCTTTCGTAGACTTTTTGACCAAGTGTGACAGCGAGATAATTTTGTGGGACGTGCTGTTTTTAATTAATATCAATTTACGGATTATTGTAGGGTTTACTAGTTTATTCGACATTACCTACTCCCGTGGCTCATTTTTAGGGTTCCGTACCTCAAAAGGAAAAAAACGGAACCCTTATAGGATCACTTTGTTGTCCGTCTGTTTGTCTGTCTGTCAAGATTCTTTATCTCGGGAACGCATGGAGGTGTCGAGTTGAAATTAAAACCTAAAATTAGACCTGCAGACTTAAGTCTGCAGTCTCTTAAAGCTGTGAAATAATCAATATTCAGAGTTAACGAAAACCAAAGATACAGACGTTTATATCGCAAAAAAACGTATATTTCGACACTCTCAAGGGAATCAAAATTCATAGGGTACTTCCCGTTGACCTAGAATCCTGTTTGGCATGAAGCAAGGTCTCATAGCACAAGTATAGGAAAAATCTGAAAACTGTGAATCTGTAGTTAGGTCACAAAAAAGAAACATTTTTTTTGCGGTTCGGAAAAAAACTTCGTAACTCAATTCGGGAATTGAACTGTTTTCATAGGTAAGTTTGGACAAAACCCTCAGTGCGCGAGGCCGACTCGTACTTGCCCGTTTTTTTTCTTTAGGTTTCGCTCGGTATTTGCATATAACCAATTACTTAACTAGCCAGTGTCAAGTTAGAAAGGAGTTTTTGATACAGAGTGCAGTTACTTTGTCTTTCATTAGAATGCAGATATCACACAATCAAATGTTTTTATTACAGTATTTGACAGCGAATGGATCGAGTCAGCTTTCTCAGCTGTGGTAGTCAAACTACAATAAAATTCTTAGCTCCATTTTAGTGAGATATATTATTAATATTATTATATATTATTAATATTCTTATTTATTTATTTAATAAATACTTTATGCACAAACGTACAGCGGCGGACTTAATGCCTTAGGCATTTTCTACCAGTCCTTAGGGTGATGCAGAGATAAATAGTGGTAGGTGCAATAAAAGAGAGAGAAAAGGCGAATAGATACAAGAAAAGATATACTAATAAACCATAAACATACATATAATACAAATACACAAAATAAATTAAATTCAAAACATTTAAAGTAACTTCGACAAATCAAGAGAACTCATCAGGCAACCAAACCAAAAGAAAGAAATACTCATTTCTATCTGAAGAAATGACTACCCAATTTAAAAACGAGAATTTGAATGGAATATTTTTTCTTTCAAATATAAAGTTTATTCGAACTTATAACTAATTCCAAGTCAATCTGAAGACATGTATAGTTCAGTGTGCAGTTTCATAAAACGATAATTTCTTAAGTAAACATTTATTATTGAAACAATGTTTTTTTTTTATATTTTTTATCAGATTTTCTAGAAAAAAAAACTTAAATATTAACTAAACTATACTAAAACCTAACTATGTAAATTATTATTATTATGTATGTGGCTCTCATGCAGTCTATAGGAATATTCATTCAGGTTCTGATGTTGACCTAGAAATGAACAAAGCTTAGAGTACGTCTTCTTTTCATCGTAAGTAGGTAAATTGAGGGATGCGAGGAACGGAGATACCGAAGTGCTTTCGATGCTAGGCATGTCTATTATGCGACGGCGAGCTAAATCTAATATTTTATTGATGTTGGGTCTTTTATGCATAGTACGAAGCGTTTGTTTGAGAATGTGACGCGTTGAAATAATCAAATCTTATTTGAGTAGGACTTTTTTTTTGACGTGGGATATCATTTAATTACTTCACCCACTCTAGGGTGGTGCGAAGGGCTTGGTGGTTGCAGCTTGGTTCTTCAGTTGCCCTTTGCGTTCCAGGACTTCGGTATTCCTTTTAGAACGTGGCCCTAGCGGGTTTCAGTCCTACTACGCAGT
The DNA here is from genome assembly GCA_905147345.3 of Mythimna impura. NCBI lineage: Eukaryota > Metazoa > Arthropoda > Insecta > Lepidoptera > Noctuidae > Mythimna > Mythimna impura. The sequence continues at coordinate 9,010,673 of LR990357.1, read as the reverse complement.
AGGGCCGATACCCGTAACACGATTTCTTTTTATTAGGGTCCACATAATAAAAAAAATTGGCTTCTCCCGATCTAGGACGGAGCGGGGGGGGGGGGGGGGGTGAGTCAGACTTTTAATGACTAAAACCCACTCCAATGTTCCCTAGTTGCCTTGCATCCCAGGGCCCCGGGTTTTCGTTACAGAAGCGAACCCATGGCCCCAGAGGCTTCGACCCTGCTGGGCCCCTACGGTTTTGCTGACATATTTTTGAGGCAAGCGTGGAACACTATGCGCCGTCGACGATTCGGGCTCTGTCTTTATCGGATGACCAGACGGCAGGCTACCTATTGCTCGGCGTCTCCAAGCCCGCGCCTACGGCGGCCCGGGATCGCCTTGCGACTCACAACGCTCAGGGCGTTTCCTGTGTCGGATATGTGATTTGATTAATGCCAGAATATAAATTTTCTTTCTGCTGCTGCGGCTGTTGAGACCCTCAAACGGCGCAAATACTGTATCCTTATTGGTAATTACTGTTTTGAGCCGTTTGAGGTCGAAACGCTTGGGTCATGGGGTCCGAGTGCGCGTCTCCTTTTTAAGGAAATTTCACGCCGTCTGATCGACACTTTGCGTGACCAGAGGGCTGGATCGTTTTTTGCCCAAAGAATTAGCATTGCCATTCAACGTGGCAATGCTGCCAGCCTTCTGGGCACATTTCCGGATGACAGCGATATGGAGGAGTACTTCGACGCCTGAGTGTATTTTGTGTCTTTGTATTATACGGTAGGTTTAGTATGAAAGTATTTATAGTTAATATATGACTAATACAAATAAAATTTTGTTATCAACTTTCTGACTGATGAAGTATCTTGTCGCTACTGCTGACTAAAATTCATCCTTTTTTAGTTTGACTGGAAAATTATGACGGCACACGTTTTTCCGTATAAATTATCAAAGACATCGAACGAACGTATAAATCGAAACAAAAATACTAAAATCGTAATTAAATTCGTAGGTGAGAGTAGATTTGTGAAAAATACTTTACTCAAACCTATCAACATTAAAAAAAATAACCAAAATAGGTCGAACCGTTTCGGAGGAGGGCTACCACAAACAAACATAATCTAATATATATAAAAGCGAAATACCACTCACTGATTAATCACGAAATCTCAGAAACTATAGCACCTAAAAACTTAAAATTTGGTAGGTAGGTTCATTATAGGGTGTAGACATCCGCTAAGAACGGGTTTTCCGAAATAATCCCCCTAAGGGGATGAAACGGGGGTCCAAAGTTTGTATGGAAAAACCGACTTTCACGCGGGCGAAGCCGCTGGCAGAAGCTAATTAATTATAACTGCTTCCTAAATCATTTTATTTCTTCCTCGTATTTTCAAGTCCGGGCTCTGAACAGTAAACGAACTAATCCCGCATCAATTCCCGGGATCGCGCGCTATAAATCCGGGGCATCCCTAGAAAGTCATGAAAACTATCGGCTCGCGATGTTGTGTTGTTCGTCCAATTAGAGAGGAGAATCTATCGATTTTATTCTACACAGTTTTGAAGATTGTTAGACCTGAAACTGTGATGGAGTATGGTATGGGAGTTCTTTTTAATTAAGTTGACTCACACGCGGAATGCTATTATTATTCCATGGGGAATTTCTGAAAGGGAAACTGTGGCTTAAAAACGCAAAGACAAAATGAAGGACAGAGGTGGGTTTTAGTCAGTAAAAGTCTGACACGCCCTCTCGCTCCACCCTTGAGCAGGAGAAGTCATTTATTTATTAAATGCTTTATACACACAAAAGTACAGAGGTGGACTTAATGCTTTAGGCATTTTCTACCAGTCAACATTTGGGTGATGCAGAGAAAAATAATGGTAAGTGCAATAAAAGAGTGAAAAACGGCGAATGCAAGAATAGATATACTAACAAACCATTTATAATACATTATATTATACTCAAATTAATAATCAACTCTAAAATAGTCAAACAATTGGTCCGAATTGACAATTGGAAAACATTAACGCTGTGATGATACTACTGCCAATTTCTTATGAATTAGCTCGCGAACTTAACGTCATTCGATGATTAACCATCTAAAAAAGCACTCCAATAAGCGGAGAGCCAACGGAACTTCTAAAATATCATGCAAAAAATATTCCACAAACCGCTTCATGTACTCCTACCCTCACTTCCTTTTCACATAATGAACTATCGATTTTGCGCCCTCGCTCAAGTTTCATCTTATTTCCATCGAGACCTAATGACTTTGGATACGGTGAGATACGCACTCAAATCCCCGTATTACGGCACGATATAATATAACCATCAAGGTGAGGCTGTCTTAACTGGTGGATAAGACGTAGGTAGGCAGGGGCGTCGGCTTTTATAAAACCTCATGGGTGCTCATGCTCATTTGATGGACTCGAAAAAGTGGCGAAGTGTGAGAAAAGAAATGCACACTGATCAACCGACAAATAAATAAATGTCCTACTTACATACTGCGTACCTTTTATTAAAACTAGCTTTTATTATCAAGAAATTTACAATTAAACGTAACCTAAAAGGCGATTACTGATCTGTTTCTTGATGTCTATTCTCAGGGGTGCTCGGCACCCACTGTTTATTTCTCATGGGTGCTCGAGCCCCCGAGCACCCACGGAGTCGGCGCCCCTGTAGGTAGGTACGCCTTATATCGCTGATAGCTATCTGGTCTTGAATGTAGGTTGCGGTTTTAAGAGGTCCTGACAGCTGGTGCGTATAGCTTTAGGATATCGGTAGATTATGGTCTCGTTATTGGCAGGGCACATTGCTCGTAGAACAGATGGTCGATGAGACTGAAAGGTTTTGGAGTGGCGATCGTGTACTGGAAGAGGCAGCGTTGGAAAATGGAAGGCCTTTCATAAGATGGGTCGATGATCTAGTCAGGGTCACAGAAATCCGATAGTGCGAGACGGACCGGTCGTTGTAGTCACACTTAGCGGAGGTCTATGTTCAACAGTGGACATATTTCGTCTAAAATTATGTTTGGCAGCTGAATGTTAGTATTCCATACGCCTCTCAAATAACTGCCTATTGCAATCGCAACTGCAGAGCGGGAGGTCCTTGGATAGATAACTTGATCGGGAAAAATCACTACTGGGATTTCTCATTAGAATTACTCTGTAGCAGCCTTTTTTTAAGATATCATCCAATGACTTCTCACGTTCTAGGGCAGAGCGAAAGGGCGTGTCATTACTGACTAAAACTCACCTGTGTGCCTTCAGTTGCCATTTGCGTCCTAGGGCTGCGGTAACTCGTTCCCGCAGATAGTAACCCCAACAAATAGTATTACGTACGTAAATTCCAGTCACATTTTTTATCCTACCACGAGCTCTTAACGTGATCCATTCCGAACTGTTAAAGAGATGGAGCTATATAGGGTGTATAGCTCCATTGCTCTTTATTATTTTAATACGTCATAGTTAGACCCCTGATGTCAAAGTTCAAAAGCTTTAGTCTAGCACACGAGGCCTATATTCATCCTATTAAGATAACACTGGCAATAATAATGGCCGCCTGTCGTCAACTCGACATGAAAAACGATAACAACGGTACGTGAAATAAAAATCGTCTCACCTTTTATTAGAAGCACACTTTTACAAATGTAGGATCGTGAAAACGAGTAAAAATAATACCCTTGTTTTGTATTTTATTTTTGTTAAATTGAGTACCTTCCTTACAAATGTTTAGGCTCGGCTATATTGCTTAGAGATTTTTTTTTTCTGTGAGAAATCATCACATTGTAGCGACATCTATGGCGTTACATATGAACTAAACTACAAAACCTGCATTGCACAATTGAGTTAGAGTTCTCAGTGCGATTAGAACATATTATACAACAGTCTAAAAATAAACTAGTGCGCCTCACCATCAATGATTGCATCACTGCTTACCATCAGGTGGGATCGCAGTCAAGCGCTGGTTTATATCAATTAAAAAAAAAAAAAAAAAGTCCGAAATCATCTCTCGGGCAGTTGCCTAAACCCAACATAACACCCGCCTGTCGGAGGATCCTCCCTTTTCAACGGAGGTTTCTGGAACTTTACTCTCTGTTCCGCATACCCCCAAAACATGGCTCCTCCCGCTCAGAGTAGAGCAAGAGGTAGTAACAGACATTTACTGGGCTCGATGGTAAGCAAGAGTCACTGTGACTTTGGAACGCAACACAACGAAAGGAATACGGTTGGTTTCTGGTCATTAAAAGTCGGACACTTTCTGTCACTCACGCATAGGAGATAGCGGGAGAAGTGATTTGACGATATTCCACTCCAAAACAAAAGCTTATTCCAAAATCCTTTTGCGGATCAAATGATCATGGCGAAGTCCCCGAACAAAATTTTGCAGGCATATTTTTTAAATAATAATAATAATAAATATCTCGACTTAGCACACGAGGTTGTCGACATGTGGAATGTGGTCTCGGCTGTCGTTGTACCGATTGTCGTGACCGCCAATGGCCTTATAGCCAAAAGCTTCGACGACCATCTGTCGAAGCTGTCGTTGCGCGGTTGGACTATTTTTTATTTATATTTTTAAATGTTTTTTTTTTTTTTAAGAAATGTTTAAAAATGTAAATGATATGGTTAAAAAATTAAATAAATGGAATAATAATAATAACTAAAAGAGCTTCGACCAACACCTTAGGAGGCTCGCGTTAGGCGGCTGGATCAAGGGCTTGATTCAGAAAGTGGTACTCCTGGACACGGCTCGTATAGTTAGGAGGTTCCTCTTTCTGAAGCTTTGACCACCAGTAGCTTGGATTCTGTTCCCGATACCGGTGGGCTACTAGTTTTTTTTTTTAAATATTTTATTGAAATATTTAAAAATATAATTTATATGTATTCTATACAAATGAATAAACGGAATAATTATTTATTTATTTGCTTGAAACATGGTGGTACAGATCTTAAAATACAACAAGTACTAGGTTCTTCATGTCATAATAAAAGATGTGTATTATGTTAATATGTGTAATGTGAATATGTATAATCGAATAAACATTTTAAAATAGTTTAATAAAAATTAAATCTATTTTAAGATTTTCCTAACCCTGATAGTTTAAGAGTGGGATTTGTCATTAGATGATTTTCCCACCTAAAAAAAAACCCTGATAGTTTGGATCTACTGATGCTTTTAAACAAATCCATATCGAATCCATATCGATCCATATCGATTGTGTTATTATAATGGTGTCGTCATGAAGTCCAATATTAAAAATTCGTCACATGTTCAATCAAAAATTATTTATTGGTCCGCTCCGCTTTCAATGCGACAAAAGCCTTCACAAACCGGCTTCATGAATTGTTTCGTGTGTTAGCTGTGTAAAGCCAGATTAGGGTATACAGTCATCCCAGACTTTTGCGTTGTAAAAACAACAGTATTTACGACGCATATAATCATAACTTTCGTCTAAGTTGTAGATACCCGAAATAACTCGATACGAACGGAGAGGCGAGTGGAATTTTTATTTTTATAAACGTAGTAGGTGCTTTGAAACAACGACAGAAAAAAAGTAGGTGGTTCGAAAGGAAAGAAAGAAAGAAAAACGTTTATTTGTACCTCACACATACAGTAAAATTTAAAAATAACAGTAGAATACATAGGAATTAAAATATTGTAGAATTACGTACCTACTTATAAAAAAAAAATATGATCTGTGCAAGGTCAAAAAGGCGCCTAACTCAGCATATGCTGCGATATTTAAAACGATAAATACCGCAGCGCTGGTATTAAAGGAAAGGAGTTTTAGGTATTGAATGAGACTGAGCCGTCACGATCGGCTATGTAATGCGCGTTCGGGTAAAATCGGGTCGAGTCGACCGAAATTACCCGAATGATGACGATTTTGTATTCACTTTGCCTTGGTAAAATTGTCACTTCTGTCGTTTGGTTTTAAGCACATTCCGTTTTTTTTCTTCTTATTAATAATAGGATTTTTTTTCAGAATTAAATTCTATAATTCATCATCATTATTTCAGCCGAAAGACGTCCACTGTTGGACATAGGCCTCCCCCAAGTGTCGATTCCATAATTATACAATAATAGGTAACTTATAAAAATTAACAATATATTAGTAAACAGTATTGACAGGAGTATGTAGCTGACTTGAGAACCAGATAATAGCACAATCCAGTTTATTGACAATAACACTCAGATGGCCTTTGGTACTTGCACGCATCCTGTGCAACAATGATGCTGCTCGCTTGCGCCTGACCGCAGTGAAGCTGTCAGTCTGGGCATCCATGAACATCCTTGAGACACTACAGAAGCGTGGCAGCCCCAACAGCATCCTGAATGCATTATTGTACTGGACGCGAAGAGCATTAACGGCTTTTAGAGTGTAATCTTTAACTTAATGTTTTTTTCTTAGGTTTTATACAGAAACCATAGCCCAATATCTCCGAAACCAAACTAAAAAGTGAAACTAAAATCAATAATGTGAAACAAAGTGCTAAAAATAGACCAAAATGTTGAACGGAACTACAGAACGGGGCGGACTGTCCTTGCAGTCGACCCCAGTGAAAGTGACAACGTCTCCAGTAAGGGCTACTTCGAGCCCCGTTCGGGCCCCTCCGTCCCCACTAAAGTCCTCCCTAGCCAGTGGCAGGAGATCGCCCAGAAGATGTCAGTTCGCCGCACCTGTGGAAGATGCAAGGGATAAGTGTGGAGCGTCCTGGCTGTGTCGACGGGGTGCGGGGATAGGAGAGGAGTCTGACCCCGAAAGGTCACCGGGGCCGAGTGCTCCTGTGTTGCAGGCCTGTGACGAGTCTGTGCCTCCGCCGAAGAACTGCTACAGGCTGGTTATGTTGGGGTAAGTGGCATTAAATACTTTGTTACCTCATAAAATAGTACACACGATGAATTATTCAAACAGGTAAAAAACTGATGAATACCAAATGATACCGTTTTAGTTTTCATCAAATTCGCCGAAATCAGATTTCACCTTGAATTTTTCAAGAGTTCACCCTACTTATATAAAGTACACGTACCGCCTTCAATACTAATCGTTATAGTTTCCGTATATCTCTTATATCTTATTTATATTTTTTCAAATTGTTCTTAGAATTTATTTATTTACTTTATCATAACATAGCCAATGGCCATTTACAGGCATGTTTTTGATATTAAAAATGAACAACGAGATATAAGGCAGTCATCTTACAATACTCCAGACAGACATACAAGATCTTAGAAGATTATCATCTTCTTGCCCTTGTCCCATTTTATTTGGGGTCAGCGCAACACGTTTTTTCTTCAATTCTATCTTGTCACCCGTCACTTCCTTTTCTTTCATATCACTCTTCACACAATCCGTCCATCTTTTCTTTGGCCTCCCTCTTCCTCTCCACCCATCCACATTCATACTCATAACTCTTTTAGTAAAATGAGTTTCATTCCTCCTCTTTACATGACTATACCAAGACAAACGATTCCCCTTCATTTTTTCAGACACTGGCGCCACTTTCTAACTTCCTCTACACTTTAAAAAAAACACGTACCTACTTAAATAAAATTACTCGTACTTTCTTCAAAACCAGTTATTATTATTATTAGGAGTCGTAATTGTAATTAATCTAGTCTTGAAGAAACTTGTAATATAAGATTTTCTGACGTGACGGATTGAAGTGAAGCATTCATCACTTTGACTGACGTTTGATTAAAGCTCCTTGCTTCTCTGCTGGGGAATACAAAATAGATCTACTCATTTGGCACTACGTAGCTACTTTATAACTCATATCAAATCTTAGTTTTCTCTTTTTATCTTTTTTTTGAGCTTGTTCTGTAAAACAGAAAGGAATCCCTTCTGTCTTTCCTCTTTCCAATATTCTGCGATTATGGGAGAGCCCTATGGTAAAGGAAAGGAAGCTGCTAATTAATTGGTGACACATAAAAAATTGCAATTATAGTGTTTTTTTTGGGTACTGTAACTCAATCGGCAAAATCGACATCCTTATAGGATCTGCCCCCCTAGCCAAGTTACAAACGATAAACGTGAACGCTTAGTAATCTCCAATAGATTTTCAACTTTATACCTAAGAGCATAAAAAATCTATTAAAGACTACTGAGCGTTAGCGACCGGAACGAACGAAAACACTATGTAATCTTCAATAGATTTTCAACTTTATATCCAATAACATAAAGTTGAAAATCTATTAAAGACTACTGAGAGTTTACGTTTATCGTTTGTGACTTGGCTAGGGGGGCTGCTTTGTTGTCCGTCTGTCCGTCTGTCCGTCTGTCCGTCCGTCTGTCTATCAGGACCCTTTTTCTCAGGAACGCGTAAAGGTATCAAGCTGAAATTGTAGCCAATGTTCAGGTCTGCTACTCCTTGCAAAGTGCAAAAATCAAACTTCTATGACGATAGGGGACTTCTCGTTAACTTCGAATTATGTTTGGCAAGAAGCAACGCCATGTAGCACAAGTGAAGGAAAAAATCCAGTAACCGTATATTTTGTAGTGCATCACTAAATAATTACTTTTTTTTGCATGGTAAGCTTAAATTTTTACGGAACTACCGGTGCGCGAGTCTGACTCACACTTGACCGGTTTTTATATTGAAATTAATTGTATTTTGTGTAAAAAGTTTTTCGGTTAAAAATAGTAGTACTCGGTAAGTTTTATGTATGCTGCTCTGAAATCCCTTTCAAAGTTACCTGACTTATAATTCAGAAGATAAACCAGCGAATGTTTGAAACGCCAAGACAAAATCGAGACACATTCGATCTAATCGATTCATATATCCTAACTGCAGTATCCAACAAATTGTTCAAGAACACGAGATCCGATCGGTTAGTTAACCTTCATATAAATCGATTCGATTCGACAAATGTGGAAAGCGATTTCGATGAAGGTTCAATTGAGGATCCCGATCATTCTGGCTATAGGATTGTAGAATAACCCTGTTGTTACGGAACATAGACATAGAGAATGCTTAGCTCAGAAGCGTTCCCTGTTACAGTTTCCTGGTTGACAAGTGAATACGGTCAGAAGAGTGTGATTGATAATACAGCGTGCGGCCAGTTATTGTCTTTTTCTAGAATTCTTTTTGGTCTTCGTGCTGGGGCTGCGAAATCATTCAAAAGAGTTAACATGGCCCTAGAATGTAAAGGGCAACCGAAGGAACTCAGTTGTGTGTTGGACAGTAAAAGTCTGACTCCACGCGGAGCAATAGGAGTTATTTAATGATTTCCCACTTCAAAAAAAGTGTTTATAATTTGTAGGAAAGAGACAGGGTACACTTTGTCTCTTTCTACAGGCTATTTAAGCTGTTGATCCCCGCACGAACGCCGGCGGTCGTGCGCTATTGTCTTACTATTGTGTCTCTAATTACGCTACTCAAGAAGTTAATATTGTGTTGGTAATGCTCAGTCCAGTTCTTTACGTCTATGGTACAGAAATTTAGGCCTATAGGGGCCTGTGCACACCACGGTTTTTAAACGCGCCGTTGATGCGCGTTTGTAGCGATACAGACGCGATACATACGCGAGTCAGACGCAGTCTGTAGACTGTTATTATGACAAAAGCACGCCGTCGACGCACGTTTCTAAACCGCGCGTCAATGTCGCGTTTAAAAAACGTGGTTTGTGGACGCGTAGCTTCATAGACGCGTAGCTTCATAGACGCGTACACTCGTCATTATAGGCTTGGTGTATGACTGCGTGAAGTTAACAAACAAAGCAATAAAACGACACGACTTCACGACGCTACTGCTTCGTCGACAGAATTTCATAGTTTTGTATGTAAGATGTGACCAGGTGTACACCAAGCGTATAATAACGAATACGCGTCTATGAAGCTACGCGTCCATGGACAATAGACCTTACTTAATATGACACCGTATCCGTGTCCGTTTTGTATGTGTCACCGTATTTTCGAGACAAGGGTCGGTATGGTGCGAAGGTACGTGGGAGGTGTACTAAGTACTTCTTTTTCGGGTATTGGGTTGTTTTAATATGTATTGGATTATGAACATGGGGGTCTATGATTATTATAGGTGATAGGAAAATTGCAATAAGATAAAATAATAAAAAGAAAGAAAATGATTTTTTTTGTCACTACGCAAGGCACACAAACAATATATGTATACACGGAACCATTCAAAGGAGAATAAAAAAAAATTAAAAAAAAAGGTAAGGAAAAAAAAGGAAAAAAAAGTTAAAGAAAAAAAAATTGAAGAAAATTAAAGTTAGTTTAATTATACCAGCTTCTATCAGCGACTTCTGTTCTGTTTACATGGTGTTCGTATTTACAACAGTTTTAAAATTAGTTAAAAGGACATTTAAAAAGTGTAAGCATTTAGTGTTTACTAGTTTTTGCTAGCCGCTTAACCCGCGTGAAAATAGGTTTTTCTATAAAAACTTTGGACCCCCGTTTCATCCCCTTAGGGGGTGAATTTTGGAAAATTCTCTCTTAGAGCGCACCTACGTCATAAAAGAAAGCCTTGTGCAGAATTTCATGTTCCTAGCCCCAGTAGTTTCAGCTGTGCGTTGATATGTCAGTCAGTCAACTTCTCCTTTTATACGAGATATCGATGAGTGCATGAAACATTTAGTTTAATGCTGAATTCTCCTAAGTTGCGAAATAACAATCAATTAAATCCGTAACTAACTTTGTTGTCATTCGATCATTACAGTGCTAAATACTTATCAAACAGTGATAAGCTGGTGAAACCTATAGACGGTGAAGAAACTTATGACACTTATAAGTGAAACATCAATCCATTAAGTGTTTTGGTGTTTTTGAGCCTTGAATATTTATTTGTTGTATTTAATATACTTCGCCCGCATGCAGGGGCGCTGACTCCGTGGGTGCTCGGGGGCTCGAGCACCCATCATGAGAAATAAACAGTGGGTGCCGAGCACACCTAAGAATAGACATCAAGAAACATATCAGTCATCGCCTTTTAGGGATGACCGTTTTTTCATTACCCGACGACCCATTTAGCGCGGTGGTTTGGAGCGCCGGTTGAGACGCAAGGGTTGCGGGTTTGATTCCTGCACTAACACAAATGTTTGTTGATGAAACAGATATTTGTGTTGGGTCTGGGTGTTTGTGGTACCTTCTTTGTTCCTGGTTTCCATAGTAAAACCTTAGTTTGGGACCAGAACAATGTATGTGATGTTGTCTCAATTTATTATTTGTTAACGATGCGGGCAACGGATGCCAGTTACTGATATCCGTTATCAAATGTCGATCAGTGTGTATTTCTCTTCTCACACTTTGCCACTTTTTCGAGTCATCAAATGAGCATGAGCACCCAAGAGGTTTTTTAAAAGCCGGCGCCCCTGCCCGCATGTAAGTAGGAAATTATCGTAAGGGAACATACTCCCAGAAAAAAATATCCTAGGTCTTATTTCAGGACATGGTGTAACCGTGTGCCAAATTGCATCCGTGCAGACGATGAGCGTAAAGGAGTAACAAATATAATTACACAAACCAATAATATATACACATTTTCGCTTTTTTATTATATATATTATACTCCCTAACCGATTTTGGCTACGGTGACTGGATTCTGATTTAGTGCAACTACGGGTTGCGATCATGTGCTCTGATGTGACTAATAAATCCTATCTTTGCTGTAAAGGTGCGTGCACAGTGTGGGCACGTTAAAACACCATTTTTGTATAAGTATTGGATGTTGGAGGGCGGCTTATTCTTAATGGTATCTCGCCTGAAATCGAGATCACTCTTGTTGATCTTCAAAGGTATAGACGTTTTGTTTAATTAAACGTTGGAGACGTTTAATTAAACAAAACGTCTATCTTTTGCCGCCTCCTCCGTGCGAGAGGGGTCTATATTGCATTTCTTTATAAGTCTTTTCTGAACGTCCTTATCGCTTTTTTAATATTAGTGTCATGTAAGGATCTTCCTTTACGTCACGAATACGATTAATAATATCTTTTTTTTAATTATGGATAGCCTCGCGGTTGACCACTATCTCACCTGATGGTAAGCGATGATGTGGTCGACGATAGAGCACGCTTGCCTAGAAGTAACCTATTCACTCTTGACTTAAAGACCCCCAGGTTGTAGCTATTAGGAAACACAGACTCCGGCAGGGAATTCCACTCCTTAGCTGTACGCATAATGAATGTGTTCCCAAAACGCTTTGTACGTATGAGTGGGATGTTCACCATATAGCGGAGGCGTAACGCCGTTCGTCTAGTGGTTCGATGTACTGTGATATCTAATCTCCTTGTCTGTTCCCGTTGTTTGCATTTTTATCCGTATTTTCAGAACAATACGAGTTTCTCTGATCTCTTTCACTCTGGTTTGAATGTTCAAGTAAAACTCTAGATGTTACCAAAGATACCTATTTTTTTTTAAATTGTTATAAACTAGTGCTTGACTGCGATCCCACCTGGTGGTAAGTAGTGACGCAATCGTTGATGGTGAGGCGCACTAGTTTATCAAGAGCCTATTTACTCTAGCCTTGAAGACACCTAAATTATAATCGGACGGGAATATATAAGTTATTAATACACTTAAAAACGTTTTCAACTTTCCCTTTTTTTCCCTTTAACTTTACCTTTCGAATACCGTAATTAGAGACACAATAGAAAGACAATGAGTGAGCCAACGCGCGGCGCGGCGTTCGCTTGGGTTTTAATGAATTGTAGTTCGACTGGAAGTAAATCCCAAAATACGAAAAGTTAGAAAAAGGCTTGCAGATAGATTGTATAGTTTACATCTCGGAACAAGGAGTACCATTTCTCATGCAATCTTCTTGGATGATATCACAATACTGGGGCCTTACCATGATATGTTAAAATGCCAATCATGCGAGCGAAAAAGAGAGATGCAACTATACACCCTATATAGCTCCATCCCTCTTTAACAGTACAGTTTAGGTCGTCAAATGAACCGCGTTAAGAGCTCGTTTTAGAGTTTCTGTTGGCGTTGTGTGCATTTTTAGGGTTCCGTACCTCAAAAGGAAAAAACGGAACACTTATAGGATCACTTTGTTGTCCGTCCGTCTGTCTGTCTTTCTGTCTGTCTGTCAAGACCCTTTATCTCGAGAACGCGTGGAGGTATCGAGTTGAAATTAAAACTGTATACTCAAGTCTGCAGACCCTTGAAACTGTGAAAAAATCAAACTTCTGAATTAATGAACAAAAAAGATACGGCCGTTTATGTTCCAAAAAACGTATATTTCGACACTCTCTAGAGAATCAAAATTCATAGGGTTCTTCCCGTTGACTTAGAATCTTGAAATTTGGCATGAAGCAAGGTCAAATAGCACAAGTATAGGAAAAAATTTAAAAACTGTAAATTTGTAGTTATGTCACAAAAAAAAATCATTTTTGCGATTCGGAAAAATCTTCGTAACTCAATTCGGGAATTGAACTGTTTTCCTAGGTAAGTTTATACGGAACCCTCAGTACGCGAGTCCGAATCGCACTTGCCCTGTTTTTTAACTGTATTTTCAGTACAATACGATTTTTTCTGATCTCTTTCAATCTGGTTTGAATGTTCAAGTAAAACTCATTACCGTATAACGGGGAACGGGGATGTGGTAATGTAATCCCCAGGTTAATAATAAATTAATGCGCGCCTTTGGAGACCGGCATATAGTGGCAGCTGCGTCGTTTATATTACTATCAATATAAGGATAGTATACGTAGTTTAAAGGGTGAAGATTCATCAAATTAAATAATAGTGTTTACACACGCGAAGAACAGTGGTGGCCGAGTGGTAACAGCCCTGACTTACGAGTTGTAGGTCGCGGGTTCAAAGCCAGCCAGGCGTATTACTTTGTGTAATTTATTTCATGACCACTGCTCTCAAAACGGTGAAGGAAAACATCGTGAGGAAACCGCCATGTCCTAGAACCAAAAATTCGAAGACATGTGACATTCACCAACCCGCACTGGGCCCGCGTGGTGGATTACAGCCTATTCCCTCTCCTAGAGAGGAAGTCTGAGTCCCAGCAATGGGAACGTTAAAAGGCTGATTATGCTAACACACGCTCGAATTTGGTACGATGGGTTTGGTCCGTCCGTACCAAGGTTTAGCGTCAATTAGCGTAATTATAATTATATATATAAAATTTTAACATTACCTACTTAGATAAATTTGATTATTGTAAGGTACCTAAGTACTAAACACTTAGATAGGTAAATAAAACGTTTTTTTAAAAATAAACATAACTTTATTTTTAACCTTTTGAGTGCGTAATTAGAGACACAATAGTAAGACAATGGCGCGTGAACGCCGGCGTTAATGCGGGGATCAACAGCTTAAACAATATTAATAATATTTTTTTAAATGGCTTATCAACAAGTTTCCTCCTTACAAAACATATGAATTGTACACAATACAAGGCAATAAGATAATTATTTAACATTCATACAAATAGAAATAACTAATATTATATAGTGTAATGAAAAACGTTCCAGGTACTGACAACACCTGCTTCTTTTAGGTTTTTAACATGGACACTAGTATTATAAGTAAGAACTAAATAATTTATTTAATTAAAAGCCTCATAAATTCAGAAGATGGATAGTTCAAATGAATTCATTTAAATATAACAGTTGGCATATAAGTTGATTATAATAAATTCAGCATCAATCTTAACTGTAGCACAATATACATATAGGGTGACTGGTAATTAGTGTACGATACTTAAACACGTGATTTGTTATCATGAGCACAATCATGTGTTTAAGTATCGTACACTAATTGCCAGTCACCCTATATATTGTACTTTTATTACAAAGTGTACCCTAAAACAACCTTTTTTAACTTCTGTCTAATGCTATCGCGAACAAGGTTATAAGTACAAACAGCAGCTGAAAACAGCGAACATCCAAATTGATCTTTATTGTCAAAAAATCTATTCAAATCTAAATCGTTTGACTGACTACTTATTTTTATTTTTTGCCATTCCTGAGCCAAGGCATCCTTTTCCTCTTCCATGAGTCCGCCCTTCCTCCTTCCAGTTCTGGTGAAATCTGTCTTGTTCGTCTACGATCTCCTTCGTGGTCTGCTGTGACCCCCTCTGACTGTCTCAGAACACTAATTTTTTTATAATAATAGTATTCCACAACTATCACACAACACCGTCTAGTCTCAAGCTAAGCAGAGCTTGTGTTATGAGTACTAGACAACTGATAAAGATACTTATATATTTCTAAATACATACATATTATATATAAATTACACCCAAAAACAGAACAAATGATCGTGCTCATCACACAAACATTTGTCCTGGGTGGGAAACGAACTTACTACAGTCACTACCACTGGCCTAGCAGTCAGGGTCACTAACCACAAGACTAACAGGCCAGTCAACTTGGTCCTCAGTTTGTTGGGCATGCGGTAGACATATCTTGACCAGTCTTTTGAGTCATATCAGCTATCCTGTTTGTAGAGTGCATTAAAGTGCTTCAAACTATAACCGATAAAAACACTTACATAGCACACCTACTTTTTTAAGGTGGGAAAACATTAAATTTCTTATCCAGTCTGGAGGACAGACTTTTACTGACTAAAACCCACCTGTGTTCCTTCAGTTACCTTTTCGTTCCAAGGCCACGGGTAACTCTTTCAAACATTCCCGCAGCCCATACACACACGTAGTCCTACTGTGTGAGTGTGTGTATTGTTTTAAAAAATAAATAAGTGTTCACTTATCACTATACAACGTGTTTTTTTTTATATCCCATAACTCTAGCGTATGAATGAGACCATATCAAAGAATCAACTGGCATATATGAATTATTTTTCAATTAAGTATATTTCTTTTTTTTTGTTCAAAATAATTCGATAAATTCACGATTACATTACGTGAAATATGACAGCGTAAATAGGTAGGTATGTAAGTAATGACATTTGAAATTTGTTTTTTTTTTTCTCACAGCTTTACTACACTACTGTGAAGTTTGGCAACGTCGCAAAAGTAAAGATTTGTCATACTGGTGACAATTTTTGATCTAAATTAATTATGATTGATGATATCTTCGAAACCATGCACTTTTGGCCCACATATTCTAGGACTTTTAGTATTATTTTTCCTTATAGTATATAAACCTTGAGTTATGACATATCAAAAACAACATGTTGTATAGCGTCAACTTATTTACTAACATGCTTTTCTAGTACTTATTTATTCTGCGCAAACAATTTGCAAAACAGTAATCTGTTTACTTTACAGAGTGATCTCTGATTCTAGACGTATTCCTTTTTTCAAGAATACCAATAATGCGGTGGAATTGATACCTGAAATAGCTTGTTCCCTTCCGACGTTTTGCTCTCATTCAAACTGACTACTGAATTGGAAAATAAACTCAGAATTGTAGAATCGCTTCACACGCTTGTGTTGATTTGCCGATACCTATACTTATAAACACGCTATGGTACTCTGTAGGTATCTACATAAGTGACATCTTTTGAGGCAAATAAGTTGGATCGATAAAGTTTAATTACTTGCCTTTTTTGTAGGAAATCATCAAATAATTTCTCTCGCTCTGCGTGGAGCGAGAACTTGACTGAAACCTACCCGTGTTCTTTCTTCCTCTCGCGCCGTGCCCTGGTTCAGGTTATGGTCTGAAGCAAGAAGGAGTGGGTTGCAGTCGCCTCTTTCTGCGAAGCCATAATGCTAGCAAAAGAGGCAACCGCACGCGTGAGGGAACGATCCTCACGTTCCAGCTGCCGCGACAAGAATCGCCAAGAAAAGTCGCAGAGCGATTTCCGACCACCGTTGGCGTGGGCTTGTGGATGGCGAGCAAGGTTTGCTTGCCGTTTAGCCATCTGGTAAGGACCGAGCACCAGTCACGCATAACGGAGCATAGTCGGCCTTACAATGGTCCCACTGTTGGGACTTAGGCCTCCTCTCTAGGAAAGGGGAATGGGCCGTAATCCACAACGCGGGCCTAGTGCGGGTTGGTGGATGGTACGTCTTCGAATTACTTTGTGTAATTTATTTCATCACCACTGCTCTCAATACGGTGAAGGAAAACATCGTGAGGAAACCGGCATGTCCTAGAACCAAAAATTCGAAGACATGTGAAATTCACGACAACGGGGAATTTCTGAAAAGGAAACCCGTAGTCCTAGAACGCAAAGGGCAAATGAAGGAACATAGGTAGGTTTTAATCAGCAAAAGTTTGACACGCCCTCTCGCTCTACCGTAAAGCGAGAGAAGTCGTTCGATGATTTTTCACCTCCCAAAAAAAAAACTCGTACAGAGCCGGGGCGGGTCGCTTGAAGTAAATAAAATATATGTTAGGTTATTGAAGTTGAAAAGAAAAGATAAGCTAATTATAAATTTACACTTACGTTCCTAATTGTTTATTCAATTGAATACTCGTGGAGTTTGTTGTACTTATAAAATACTTGGTACTCAATTGAAACACAAGTATTAATATTATTATTAGTAGTAGCAATTAAAACCACATACTTAGGTCCCTTGAAGCTGTGAAAAAATCAAACTTCTGAGTTAACGAAAAAAAAGATACGGCTGTTTATGTCGCAAGAAACGTATATTTCGACACTATCAAAGGAATCAAAATACATAGGGTACTTCCCGTTGACCTAGAATCTTGAGGCATGAAGCAAGGGCTCATAGCTCAAGTATAGGAAAAAAAATTTGAAAACTGTCAATTTGTAGTTACGTCACAAAAAAAAAACTAAATTAAAAACGATTCGGAAAAATCTTAACTCAATTCCATCGGGAATTGAACTGTTTTCATAGGTAAGTTTGTATGGAACCCTCAGAGCACGAGTCCGACTCGCACTTGCCCGGTTTTTCCAAAGAGAAATAGTTTGTCAAGCTCGTGTAGACGCAAGTGGTTTAGTTTTGTCCTGGCGGCAATAAATCATACCTATCTGAAGCGATGTGATGAGATCAGATAAATGATGAGAGGTTTTCAGTAGTTTCCTACAGGTAATACACTCGAGCACTATGAATTCTTCCAGTTTTTCTTTGGCTAAGTGCCGTGACACACTCAAAACTTCCCACTAAAAAACTTACTCAAAGGATCGCCTGTTCCCAATGAAACTTTCCTTTTTGAAACTTGTATAGTGCCACATGGTGGTTAAGATTTAATATAACACACCTTCAAGTTTTTTGAAATCAACCAGCTCTTGATCGGAGTCTCGTCTAATGGAAAGCGATGGATTTTGATCTAAGATTAAATGAGTGTGCTTAGATGTTATAGCTCCATTTTGGTTTGTAGGGTAGGCGATCGAAAGTGTGACTGTTCCTAAATGATCCTAGGCTGATAAAATTTTCGATTTTCCTGAATTTGCATACATGAAGGTATGAAAGTCGGCTTCCCACTAAGTGGGAGGGATAGGGCCCCTCCGCCGCCCTACCCTGTGATCCCCATCCTGATGACTTGGACAAACCTCCACCGACAGTAATGGATTCCCAAGAAATATGTCACCTCGTCCCGACTTAGAAAGCTAGGGCACAAGGAGAGGGATGGAGAAAAACAATGTTAAAAACAATTAGGGTTGGATATCCATTGATAAGGTGGTTAGGAAGGATAATCTACTTATCTTTTGAGTTATGAAATTTAAGGGACTGAGAGGGCTACAAAAGGAAATTGACACGTAACGCTTGTATTTGCAGATTAAATTATTTTAGAATTACTCTATTCCTTTTCGCCCGTGCATGTCCTGACCAATCCTTCGGCAAAGGGTTGTGAGGCCTCTGCTATTGGATAAGACACACTTTCTATAAAAATTAACTCCTTATATCGGTCTACTCACCCATCATCAATACAATACAAGACTTAAACAAGTGTGACGCATCGACAGTAGCCGCAGAACTCTTTACAGTTGCCTTGCTAGACGCCGAATTGGTTTATATATCGACACTTCTCACTTCCTTACTCTGCCCCAAGGTAAGGACAACATAACCTACACGCCTCCGAGCTACGTCTAGCTGCGGAACTTTTCTGAAATGTGTCCAAGTTTCGTCTTTCATTAAATATTATTTTTTTGTATCAGAGTCTGGCCTACGGGGGCCGGGTTGATTTAACGAGATGCGATCCCTAACGTCCCTTAGAACGACTATCAATGCAGTTCAGGGTACTTGGTGAGGCCTACCCCCCTCTCCCTGGAAGTGTGCGCATATCAAGAACAATGTAAAGTATCCTACTGTCAGTCAGTCCTTAGGGGGTAGCCGTCGCTACGTTTGGTGGTTCGTGATATTATTATAGCTCACACTGGCTCTAGTATGTAACGAATATATATTCGGTTCAGCCATCAATCGGCAGTGCCTCGGTCATGGTTGCGTCAAGTAGGCCGGCCGGCAGGAATCAAGTCCACTCCAGAGAAAGTCAATGTCAAGGTCACCCCAAGGAAAGTTTGTGTCAAGCCCACTCCAAAGAAAGTCAATGTGAAGTTCACTCCAAAGGAAGGCTTTCTTCGATTCCCTAACACAAATCTCAAGCTTAGGTCACCTTGTCATAGAATGAAATAAGGAAGGATAAAAGAGTTTACACTCACCCATTCAGTCACCAACACAGTCGCTGAGATTCACTTGCGTACTTACACATTACTTAAGCACAATCAACGCCCATCCATTTGTACTCTAACTCACACACGGATCCGTATTTTAAATATTATACAAGCCTAAACTGGACTTAGCCCGCTTGTATCTAATACTGTATTACAATCCTAGCACTTCTAAGAATTACAACGGGACATTATGTAGCCCTACGATATCTACTGAGTCAGTTAGCTTTGTTCCTGCTGGACGTCCGAACCCTATCCTGCCCTGAAGCTAAGTATCCTATCGTGGCCGAGTCAACACTCCGCCTCCTCCAGCCTCACGGTTCAGTTCTCGCTCCATTCCCACGCCTTGCTAACAAGTTTTTATTGCTTCGTTTTTTTTTATAGTTTCTTAACTGTTTCTAAAAGGTTTGGGTCGCCTGGTCCTTAACGATTCGTCTGGCCTGCACATGGCGTGGCTATTCTTTGTATTGCCATTAGAAAATGCATAAGTTACTCGTTTCTATAGAATTCTGTCAGACCTTTCATTAAAAGGACAATTTATGAGGGTCCAAGTGGCCCGGCGCCATTCGTGGTGTTTAAAATTAAATATAATATCTTGTTATTAATTTGAAGTAAGTGACAGACAGTCACAAAAGCATGAAGGAGAGGAAACGCTAGCGTTCCGGCGGCTGCAGGAGATGCTCTGAGCGTCGGTTGTCGCATGGCTATTCCCGGCCGCCGTAGACGCGGTTTTGTGGACGGTGAGCAATAGGTAGCTCGCCGACCGATAAGGACTAGGCCCGGGTCAATGGTGCCTTGTGTTCCACGCGCGCTTCAAAGAGATGTCAGTATTATTGATGGTGCTCGCTAGGGCCGATGCTTGCCAGGGCTGTCGAGTTGTTCAAAAGAGCTCGGTCCACCTGGTGCGGGAGATCTGTTTGATAATTTCTCACGAAAAAGAAGAAAATAAAAGTCCTTCGGCCTGTAGCGACATCTACGGCGTCACATAGGAACTAAAAAAAACGGGCAGTTACCCGAACCAGACATAAAACCCGTCTGATTTGAGGATCCTCCCTTTTCAAAGGAGGTGTGCGAGACTTTACACCAACGACCTTACAGCCACTAGACGTCTAATAAAAGGCGAAGCATTTCTGTCAACACGTATGATTACAGATCTGATGTCCCGACCAATCAGAAACGCAGTACGCCGCTCCCCCGTACCTCAGCTAGTTGACAGAATTGTTTTGGTGCACTAGTTCAAGCATGATGCGTCTAGTGGCTGTAAGGTCGTTGGTTTACACTCTGTTCTGCATACCTCTGAACTGGCTGACTTTCGACTGTGAACGTTAGCGCAGCCTTCGTGCAGCTACCTATTACTTGTGACGTCATCATCATCACTTCCTCAAGCTTTCGAGTAGTGAGGCAAACAGCCAGCACCTTCCCCATTTTCATAAACATTTCAGCTGGGCATTGTCCACATCTGTACATAGCCTTTTCGAAGTATCGCCACATTGACTGGGCATGCTTCTTGCATCCAACGGGTCGTTACATCACTAGGTCTTCAGTCCACCTGTGGGATTAACCTCCCAACACGTTGCATCCAACGCTATTACCTTCCTACAATCGGAGCCAACACAATGTGCACTGCCAACTACCATATAAGTTTGGAAATGTTTCCAGTAGTTCTGAAATAAAACAAGATGAATAAATAAACACGGTGTTACATGATCTCTAACACGCTCGTGTATCCTTGTAGTGCAAACACGTCGGGAAAGCTCTCAGTGAATCAATAAATCAAGGTTGACGACAGAGCAAAGGTACAAATTGCAAATACCGAGCCGAGTTGATGTACCGCGAGACTATTTTGTTTGTAGCTGAAAATATCACAAGTACATATATCGTTACTTCTAGTAAATAATAAATTATCGTATAGTTTTATAATCATTTTAATTTTATTCATAATTTAATCAATTATATACAATTTAATCAGTAATTTTCATGCCAATGTTTTTTTTTATTACGTTGTATCTATACAGTATTATTATTATTGGGTCCTACTCTTTTTCTCTGCTATATAAATGAGCTATGTTCCCTTAAGATAAAAAATTGTCGCATCTCCGCATATGCTGATGACACTGCCTTAACTTTTTTCGCAGACTCGTGGGATGAACTTTTTAATCTCGCCCAGAAAGGTTTTAACACAGTGTGTCACTGGCTATCATCAAATTCTCTCACTTTAAATGACGACAAAACCAAATACATTTTATTTTCTATTCGGAATCATAAGGAAGTCTCTAATCTCGCTAATTATAATATCCGTGCTCATAAATGTAACTTTCCTCCAACTTCAAACTGTAACTGTCCCAGTATTAATCTCATCAAATGTATCAAGTATCTTGGAATTCAAATTGACGCAAATTTAACTTTTGGTAACCACATTGATTTTCTGTCTAAAAGAATACGAAAGCTCACATACATTTTTAAAGAACTTCGTGGTGTAGCGGAGAAACAAACGATGAGGATGGTATACGAAACCCTGGTGCAATCAATCATCACCTACTGCATCACCACATGGGGTGGAGTATGTAAGTCTAAACTGGTGATTGTTGAAAGAGCCCAAAGGATGATATTGAAAGTCAGCTTAAACAAACCGCGTCTTTTCTCCACCGCAACACTTTACGAAGAAGCCCAAGTGCTAACTGTTCGTCAACTTTACATATTGCTTACTGTACTTCTTCAACACTCCAACTTACCTGAAGAACGGAAAAAACGCATAGCACACTCCAGAAGAAATTACGCAATATGTAGGACGACTGCGGTTAATACTTCATTCGCGCAAAAATATTTCCCATTTCGTGGAGGTGAATTGTACAATAAATTAAATAAAATTATAAATATAGCCAACTGTCGTAAAAATGAATCTAAAAAGAAATTGATTAAATTATTACTGTCTTTAAATTATAAGGAAACGGAAAAATTACTTGATGTAGCAAAGTAGTAGCTAGGATTATCTGTATGTATCTATTTACTGTGTACTTTCTTATTTTAATATATAATAATATATACAAATATATATTTCTACTATACCCTATCTATTTACACATTATATTTACATGTACACACACTCATGCATGCACATACACTCATGCAACACACACGCACGTTGACTATTGCAATTTGTGATGTAATGGGGGGGCCTGGAGCTCTAAAATACAAAAATGCAAATGGCGATGCCTTCGCCTAGTTTGGACTCCAGATCTCCCACAAATTACCTTCTTTCTCTTGTCGAACTACTTGTCAACTAAAACTGTGTTGTAATTTGTTGGAGATAAATAAACGTTTTTATTATTATTATTATTATATAGTATTGAATGATAATTGTTAATTTTCTTAATTATTGTTTTTAATTCTTTTTAGGGTTCCATACCTCAAAAGGAAAAAACGGATCCCTTATAGGATCACTTTGTTGTCCGTCCGTCTGTCTGTCTGTCTGTCTGTCTGTCAAGACCCTTTATCTCTGGATCGAGTGGAGGTATTGAGTTGAAATTAAATTAAAACCATATACTCAATTCTGCGGTCCCTTGAAACTATGTAAAAATCAAACTTCTTAACTTAACTAAGTTAGCTAAAAAAAAAATTACGGCCGTTTAAGTCGCAAAAAACATATATTTCGACTCTTAAGGAAATCAAAATTCATAGGGTATACTTCCCGTTGACCCAGAATTCTGAAATTTGGCATAAAGCAAGGTTTTATAGCACAGATATAGGAATAAATCTGAAAACAGTAAATTTGTTGTTAAGTCACAAAAAAAACTTATTTTGCGATTCGGAAAAATCTTCGAGATTCCATTCGCGAATTGAACTATTTACATATTTAAGTTTGTGCGGTACCCTCTGTGCGCGAGTCCGACTCGCACTTGCCCAGTTTTTTTGTAAGTATAATAACTTATAATTTCAAATAAGATATTACAAATATGTTATAAGAAACCGTATTTTTGTGCATATATGGTGTTAACCTTTAATTAATTGTTGCACTTGTAAATGTTACCCTAGTCATTAAGTTAGAAATGTATAATATGTATACAATTGTTGGTTAACCAAAATAAATAGATCTTTTCTTTTGGGTTTTCTCAGTAAACGTCTTTTTTGGGGTAGGAAATCATCAAATAACTCGGGCTCTTCGGTAGAGCAAGAAGGCGTGTCAGACTATTTCTGACTAAAACCCACCTGTGTTCTTCAGTTACCTTTTGCGTTCTAGGGCCACGGTCATTCTTTTAAATGTTCCCATAGCCCTAACAGGCATTGGCCCTACTGATTCCTTTCAGTTTTGCTGGACATTTCTTTGAGGCGCGCATGGAACACTACGCACTGTTGACTCCGGCTTCCCCTATTCGGATGGCGAGCTCCTCATTGTTCACTGAGTAGACCCCCTATTGCATTAGTGTGTAGCTAAACTCTTTGGTTTAATTTCTTATTACGGCATCAATTTGTCTTAAAATTTCTAAAGACCTAGAAGAAGAAACTATCAGCGATAACGATGATCTAAAGGTAAAAAATGTATAGGGATTGACATGGTCTTCCTAAATCAAGTAGCATAAGTTACTTAATCAGCCTTATAAAATGTTCTCACTGCTGTTTTTTTTTTAGGTGGGAAATCATCCAATGACAACTTTCGCTCTTGGGCGGGGTGGGAGGGCGTGTCAGACTTTTACTGACTAAAACCCACTCCTGTTCCTTCTTTGCCTTCGTTCCAGGGCCCCGGGGATCTCTTTCGCACAACCCATGACCCCAGTAGGCTTCGACCCTGCTGGGCCCCTACGGTTTTGCTGACATCTCCTTGCGTGGAAAACTATGCGCCGTCGACTTAGGCTCGGTCCGTATGGTTACCGGATGGTCGGACGGTGAGCTACCCATTGCTCGCCGTCCGCAAGCCCGCGCCTACGGTGAATTAAATTACACAAAGTAAAGCGCCTGCCTGGATTCGAACACTCAACGTATGTCGGGGCCACCATTGGAATGTTCCTATTTTTTCATTAAATAACTCCTTCCACTTTGGGTAAAGCGATAGCGAGTGTCGGTTTACTGACTAAAACCCACTTGTGTTCCTTCAGTTGACTTTTCGAATAATCTAGCAGCCTTAGCAGGCATTGGCCCTAGTGGGGCCCATCTATTTTGCTGCCATCTCTTTGAGGCAAGCGTGAAACACAACGCGCTGTCGATTCAGGCTTGGTCCTTACTGGACGTCGAGCTACCCATTGCCTGCCGTCCGCAAGACTGTGCCTATGGTAGCCAGGAATTGGGCTGTGAATTTCGACTCCTGAGGCGTCTCTCGCAGGGGAGCCTAAAGTCCTGAACTCCTGATACGAACGAAAAATACTCAATCAAAATTAAACAAATCGAATGACATAATTTTGTCTCGTATATCAATTTAACGCGTATAGATCATAGCTGTACCAACATTGTATCAATAAATCAGGCCGGGTGACAATCGCAGCGGTACAAATTGCGAATACCGCGCCGTGTCGAACTCGAAGCGGTGACGTGCTGATAACTATCTCTGTTGCTGCATGTACCGCTAGTCAGCCGCTACCATTGGATACCGATCAAATATTTTTCAATTCACTTACTCGAAATCCCGCTCTTATACCACCGCTTTTAAGCACGCAATTTACAGTTTTTTGTACTAGTGCAGAAAAGTGCGCGAGCTCGCCATCGCCACTATTTATCGTATCAGGCTGGGTCACCATTTATTTATTCATATCTTCTTTAGTGTATTGAAGAATGTCGTTTGATACACGTGGAATTTGTCACTGCAGCACTCGGCTCCATAACACACTCGCCTACGGCTGGGGCGAATTAGGCCTCAGTCGCAGTCACAAATTTTCTCCACTTGTATAAAAGTGTACTATTTTGAGAATTCAACGTATTAAAAATTATTAGTTGCAACCAATTTTTTTTCTTCTAAAAAGAAATGCCTATCTGCTACTTTCTTGCTTAATCTGATCTATACACTGCACTGGTATTTCAAGGATACAAAAATTTCAACTATTTCAATAACACACTGTACTAGTGGAACTTTTAATTTTTGCTTAGAAAATGGTGAAGTAATGGTACCCTTACTATCACAATCACAGGTATTATAATCTCCTTAGGCTGCTCCCGTATTCGAAACAAGTTTTTACGGAAAATAATTTTTTCATTGCAAGCTTTCATAGCGCGGTATATACCTATATAATTAATACTCATTAAGACCATTCCAAAAAGCTGAAACCCTATTATCTGAGTTCTTATCGCCACCTTACGGTTCCATCATCAGATCAGCTTCATGTAATAATATTTTTGCATTATCATCTGATTTACACATGCATGCAAAATTTCAGCTTAATTGGTAACCGGGAAGTGGATTAAATTTAATTTGTAAGATTTGATTACAGACAAACATCGGGACCGGTGAAACTAAATAAAAGCTTGTAAAAAGTAATTAGGCAACTGAAGGAACACAGTTGGGTTTCAGTCAGAAAAAGTCTGTCACTCCCTCACTCCAGAGCGGGAGGAGATAATTGATGATTTCCTATCGTAAAAAAGGGCAAAGCACTTTCAGTTTATTTTAAATACGTGTACGCACGTACGAACAAATTTGTTGCGTTGCATGATACGCAACAACTTGGTTTTCACGTGTGTACCACTAACGAACATCGAACACTCTGTTCGTCAAACATGTTAGCGGCGATCTTATTAGTATAATCTGTATGGACGGTCTTCTTCATGAGTCAATGCTATACTTCCAACGACGCCGCCATGGCTATTAAGAGAGTTCACGACTGTTGTGCGCGAACTCGATTTGAACTATGTTCGTGTTCGTGTTTGAAAATGCCGACCATACAAACAAACCAAATGTTAAAGTTTGGTGTTTGTGTTCGCTATATTCGTGTTCGTACGTGGGTACAAGGCTTCACAATCACAGGTATTGTATCTCTATTTTTTTTTTTGAGAATATATAAATCAGCAAATTATATGGAACAAGCAGGGATGTCAGAATTTGGCTGACTAAAAACCCACTTTTGTCTCTCAGTTACACTTTCCATTTAAGGACCACGGTAACTCTTTCAACGTTCCCGCAGAGGCATTGTAGCCCCTTATTTGTAGTTTTAAATCTCACTTTTTTTTTAATTCTTGATAGGTTCGCGCTTGACCGCTATCTCACCTAATGGAAAGCGACGAAGCGGTCGACGATGGAGCACGCTTACTTAGAAGTAACCTATTCACTCTTGACTTAAAGATTCCCGGGTTGTAGCCATCAGGAAACACAGATTCCGGCAAGAAATTCCACTCCTTAACTGTAAGCTTTCCAATAAGATGTCCGTCATCCGAATTCCACGTCTGAAAAAAACGTAAAAAGTCATTCATTCGAATTGTGAAGACTTCATTCTTTTATACAGTTATCAGGATAAAAAGGACGTGGAGACAGTCAGCTGTTTCAAGCCCACGCGAGTTCATAAAGTCGACAGATGGAAGGATTACTGTGCGTAGGTAGCCACCTGTTCTGAAAGAAAATATGCCCATTCATAGTCTTTTCTTTGAGAACACTACTTGCCTACTTGTAAAAATCCTTCATGAAGTTAATTTGGGTTTGATAAAGGCTTTGTCGTGAGTGTTAGGATAAGATATTGACCCACTGCTGTGATCTTAGGTCATTTTCCAATAATCTTTTCATAGAAAGGTTATATATAGCGTACTATCTCATTTGTAAAATGTCACTTGTTTTGGAATTGGTAGGTTGGATTTTTTTTTCTTAAATACCTAGTACAACCGCCGGAGAAGAAAAGGTTTGTAACTATAGACATTATTACACATGTGAAAATATATAATTTATAATTATGTCATAGCAAATTTTTAGAATTAGGCATTTCATAATATGGCCGTGGTTAGGTTAGGTTAGTTTTAAGGTGGTCATTTTATGAAGTGGTCGACTATAAAATATCATGAAATAGCCATTTCTACAATATGGCTAAAACACATGTAATTATATTATGTTAAAAAATAAATTCCCTATTTAATCTATTTGTCTAAATACTTGCGACATTAACTCAAAATTACTGAACAGATGTTCATGCGGTTTTCATCAATAGCTAGATTGATTCATGAGAAAGGTTCAAGAATTTAAAATGTGCATATTATATAGAGAAATGCTAATAATTTTGATGATTTCACACCCATGTGAAGCTACCGTAGGCGCGGGCTTGCGGACGGCGAGCAATGGGTGGCTCGCCGTCCGACCGTCCGGTAACCGTCCGGACTGAGCCCAAGTCGTCGACGGCGCGTACTGTTCCACGCGCGCCTCAAGGAGATGTCAGCAAATCGTAGAGGCCCAGCAAAGTCGAAGCCTACTGGGGCCACGGGAAGCGTGTTAGCGTGAAAGTGAAACCCGGGGCCCTGGGACGAAGGTAAAGAAGGAACAGGAGTGGGTTTTTAGTCAGTAAAAGTCTGACACTATCTCCCGCTCCCCCCAAGAGCGCGATTTGTCATAAGATGATTAAAAAAAACCATATGAAGCTAGGACAGGTAGTTAGTAAAAATAATGAACTAAGTAAACCGATGTTTTATTTAAAATGTGCCAACTTTTAACTAGGTTGTTAATCTCTGAATTTTAAATTTATCACCTACCTGGGACAAAGCATAACTAATTATAGTTTTGTGTTAAACTCTTGATGTAGGTATCTTAGTTTTGTGTAGAAACTAGAAAATGTTATTAGTCACTTTTCATACATATTTCCACAGATTTTGCTTTTACAGTTACTCGACTCGGTGAACAAAATACACATCATCTTTTTATTGTTCTTAATTCTACACTTGGTCCAGTCAAAGTTAGTTTACGCTTTGGTAAAAAGTTTTTTTTTTTCGCCGTACTGTAATTGTTACTTCAAAGCATTTTCATTGTGAATCGTGGTCTCAGTTAATCGGGGCAGAAGTATGATTTTAATTAGCATACAGTAAAAAACTTTCATCTCCATTCGGTTAAGTACCAAATTATCTGCAAAGGATAGTGTAATTTTCTTACTTTTGCTACATTACTCACATTAAAGTGATTACTTTGCCCAAATCACTGTCGAAAACAACCAGTAGAGGTGTTATAACACAAATTATACGAGCGTGGTATAGCTACGTGTGAGATTAGTGTAGTTCACATCTACCTTTGATCGTTCGCCCGGCAAATTGATAGATTACCCGCCAACCAATAGGTTTTCTATTACATTACCTAACAATCTGTTCGCGCGGGTGTTTGCAAAGCGTTCATTTATCAAAGTGGTATCACTTATCTGCTTTTTGCAGATGTCAATTGCGTTATTTTTGGGTTGAGTGATTATTGGTTTTGACTGGGTAGTGTGAGTAATAACTAACGTTTATTTTTTGTCAGACGTAAATGACGTCATATTTTAGTTTTGTTTTCAGGTTAGTTTTTATGTTAAGAAGTTTGACTGTTTATTTAAGCGTGTATTTAGTAAAGCTAGTTATGTATTTTCAACGGTGCCAACGGAATAAATCTTTCAACACAGTAGATTATATTGGTATTAGGTTATTTCAAATTACACGTTTTTACAAAGATAAAATAATGGTAATCATTGTTCAACTGACCCGATTCACATAACTGCGAATATTTGTTAAATTGAGTATATTAAAGGAAGTTTGAAAGCAGCGCCACTGACTGAAAAGTTGAAGGGGAATCGTTTGTCTTTATATGGTCATGTAAAGAGGATAGATGAAACGCATGTTATTAAAAGAGTTATGAGTATACATGTGGATGGGTGGAGAGGGAGAGGGAGGCCAAAGAAAAGACGGATGGATTGTGTGAACAGTGATATGAAGGAAAAGGAAGTTAGTGCTAGCATGACCGTTGACAGGATAGAATGGAAGAAAAAAACACGTCGCGCCGACCCTAAATAAGACGAGACAAGGGCAGGAAGATGATTTATTTGTTAAATTATTTTTTAACACCTTTACAGACGCGTCGAAGGCGTTGTTATAACTGAGATTTAAAATACATAAACAAAACATAATAATAAATAAACACAAACAAACAAAACAAATTGAATAAAAAGAGCAATGTGGTACATTCAGGAAACGCTAAAACTTATCGTCATAGCTACCGATGTGTAAGATACGAGTACGTACGTATATAAGCTTCGCATTGGTAGGCCAGATCATCACACACTTCATTTATGTGAAGCTGGAGAACAAATGATTCCTTGTTGAAGCTATTGTATGGAATCTCTCCGTGCACAACCAACGCAGAAGTGGATAGTAATAGGGATGACGATCTAAAATAGATTAATCGTTAAATCCAGGGGCGCTTTTAGAAAACCTCATGGGTGCTTATGCTCATTTGATGGACTCGGAAAAAGTGGCGAAGTGCGAGAAGAGAAATGCACACTGATAGAACGACAAATAAATAAATATCCGACAAATGTCTTACTACATACTGCGTAATTAATTACTGTTTGATAATAAAAATATAAAATGAAATCATTATATAAAAATGAAACTAGTTTTTATTAACAAGAAATATTATAATTTATACGTAACCTAAAAGGCAATTACTGATCTGTTTCTTGATGTCTATTCTCAGGGGTGCTCAAGCCCCCGAGTACCCACGGAGTCGGCGCCCCTGGTTAAATCGATTTTGTAGGTTAAGTAAATCGATTTTTTATGGATCGTTTTTATGAATTGATTTTTGAAACTTGAAATCGAGATTAATTTTTTTTCCTGCGGAGTGCAATCACGTTGTTATTTAGTAACTTTCAATGCACCTATTTTCCTTAAGTTAATTTATTTACCAGTAATGAAATGCATGTACACTGTAGGATCATCTGTAACGTGCTTTTTAGGGTTCTGTACTCAAAGGGAAAAACGGGACCCTATTACTAAGACTCCGCTGTCCGTCCGTCAGTCTGTCTGTCCGTCTGTCACCAGGTTGTATCTCATGAACCGTGATAGTTAGACAGTTAAAATTTTCACAGATGATGTATTTCTGTTGCCGTTATAACATCAAATACTATAAAACAGAATAAAATAAATATTAGGGGACTCCCATACAACAGACATGTTTTTTTTTTGTCGTTTTTAAGACTCTGTACCTGCACGGTAACTAACCGTTTGTTACTTAGAAAACCAATGTTTTAGAACACTCGATTTGTTACTGAATCAATTTTTTAGACTTCGATTCAAAAATCGATTTTCTTTAGAAGAATCGCCACTCCTGGTTAGTACCTCTACTTCTGCTCTAAATATACTGCAACTAAAGTAAATCCTACTACGAGCATTTTCTCGCGGCTGCATTGCTATGAACTACCCTCAGGATTCCTGTTTTCCGGGATTAAAAGTGACTATGGCATAGGCGTGGGCAAAGTGTGTCATCTTTGCGATTGGAACATTTGCATCTGAATCACTGAAATGTTCCGAAACAGTGATATGTATCATTTGGAACATTTGGAACTTCGGTTCAAATAAATCGTGAAATGTTACGTCGCGTCATAATCACACTGAGACAGAGAAATGTTAGATGATATGTATCATTTGGAATAACGGCTCAAAAGATACAAACACAGACAGTGACTGTTATGAATCGTGATCTGTTACGTTACGTCATATACACTAACAGTTTATTTGATTGAATTTTGATATAAGAATAATTTTAAGCAGATATTTTTAGTTCAGGACATTAATTACGAGTATATTTACACTATTTACGTTTTAACTTGAATTTTAAAAAGACTGCAAGTCACTTAAAGTAAAGAGTGTTTCAGTGTTCCAATTGTCCCAAATGATGCATTTAAAACATTACAGACGTTCCAATCTTTCGGAACACTAAAATGTTTCGGAACAGTGAGTCGGTTCGTCGTTCATCGGATTTATTTTTATTTATCAGAATACTTGTCTTTATGCACTCAAAAGTACAAAGGCGGACTTAATACCTCAGGCTTTTTCTACCAATCAATCTTTGGGTAATGCAGAGAAAAATAGTGGTACCTAGGTACAATAAAAGAGAAAAAAGGCGAATACAAAGAAAAGATATACAAATCTACATTATTATAATAAAGAGGTAAAGTAGTTTTTTTTTGTTTGTGTGCTTTATTCTTGAATTATTTTTTTTCCATTTATTAAACAATAACATATATACATTCATGCTAACATATATACATACATGAAATAGGCTATACTTTATGTGTGCGGGCGAAGCTAGTACACCATAAATACATAACAATTATTATAAAACACTAGCTTTTGCCCGCGGCTTCGCCCGCGTTCATAAAATATAGCCTATGTCACTCAGGAATAAAGCAACTTTCTAATGGTGAAAAAATTTTCTCAATCGGACCAGTACTTTCAGAGATTACGTCCTACAGATATACAATTTTTGTCTAAGGTACTTTTATGATAAAACTTTCCGTTTTGCTGAAAATCGCGAAAACTAATTTAAAGGTAAAAAAAAACTAATTTTTTTGACCTTTGACCTTGAATAAATTTTTTTCCATACACGGGAATGATGGGGAACTTTTAAATATTATTTATAATTATGTTTTGAACAATTTTACTGATTTTCAGCTTGTTGGGATTTTATGTACCATCACTCTCATTTTTTGGTCTAGATTGACCGGACTAATACATACTCAAACGAATAAACTAAATACACAAATATACTCAAACAATTGAATAATATTTTTTTTTTGACTGGCCTGTTGGTCTAGTGGTGGCCCTGACTGCTACGCCGGAGGTCGTGGGTTCGATTCCCACCCAGGACAAATGTTTGTGTGATGAGCACGATCATTTGTTCTGTGTCTGGGTGTAATTTATCATATAATATGTATGTATTTAGAAATATATAAGTATGTTTATCAGTTGTCTAGTACTCATAACACAAGCTCTGCTTAGCTTGAGACTAGACGGCGTTGTGTGATAGTTGTGGAATATTATTATTATTATTATTATATTATTAACGCTTTGATGATAGGTGTTACTGCCAACTTCCTATAAATTAGCTTCAGAAGTTTCAGTTACAGTATACTTTACTATGTAGGTATCTCGGTATATCATACAATGTATCATAATGTCGGTATTCCCTGCAGCATCCACATTGTTTCTCGTGGCTCGACCATCAATATGCGATGAGAGTGTTCCATATGTTTATACGGTGCGATTGCATTGTGTGCCGTTATAACTTTGTAATACGAAGATTTAATGGTTGTTACTGTGTTCATCTTTAACACGTTAACTGCCATGTCAGGCACCGGTGCTCGACAGACATAGCACCTGTTAAGGCCATGTCAGTCCCGGGTGACTGACGCCACAGTATATAATTTAGATGATCTCAGAGAGCTGTCCGGCACGTTTAGCTCGTTATTATCTATTAAAATTGACTGAAAAGGCCCTGGAAAAACTATGTTCAACTTGGCCCAACGTTTTTATATTTAGAACTGGATGTTTTATTGGGAAAAATAAAATGCGACACAATGAAACTATAGAAACTTTTTATTGTTCGAAATAATCATATTTTGGGCTTATACAGCTTAGAAAATTATAAAAAAAATGCAATTTAGAGTAATGAAATGCAATAATCAGTCAGAGAGTCCAAGGAAAAGTTACATTGTTTTATGTTCCTCGTTGAAACAAGATAGGCAAAAATGTGGTTCATTAGGGCATTGTGGGCAATAAGTATTCACTTGCTTAGTCTTCTTTCTAGCATAATTTCTGTCTATTGTTTGAACATTTACTTTATAACACCGTGAACAGTACTTTCTAGATTTTTTTACAGGTCCTTCTTTCTTTTTTTTAGCTCATGCTTTTGCCTCCTATTTCTTGTCAATGGCATGTCAGGATTACTGTTTTCTTTGCCCGACTCTGTTAGATATTTGCACAACTTTTTCCTATATTCTACTATCCCTATTTTAGACTTCGTGGTTTCTTTATAAATTATGTAAGAATTGAGTAATGCAGTGTTCAACAACAGTTCAACACCAAGTTTTCTGTACCATTTTACACTTTTTCTCAAAGGTGTAGAGTATGCGATCATCTGATCAGATAGGTCTACAGAAGATTTTGCGTTGTTATAATCGACTACAATTTTTGGTTTTATTATTTCTTTGTCTCTTTTGTAAGTCCTTGTAAATCCAATAGAATGTTTCGTAGACAGTAAATAAACATCCCTTTTATCCTTACATTTCATACATGTCATACCATCTTCATTTTCTTTAGCTCTAAACTCTCCTTTTTTTATCTTTCCGTTTATAACATCTTTAGGCAAATATTTTCTATTTTTACGTAAAGTGCCCACAAGATGCGTTTCTTTGTCCAACAATTTGCGTCCAAGATCAATACTGGTATACCAGTTATCGGTATATAATGTATGACCTTTTTGAAGATATCCTTCCATAAGTGACATTACAACATTGGTTGGGGTTGTAGTTTCGGTCTCACTTCTCTTTCCCGCATATATTTGAATTCTGTTAGTGTAGCCTGGATTAGTACATAATTTAAAACATTATATATACGAATCATGGCCATAAATCCCCTCTTTGAGGAATGGCTGGAGGTGTCACGGCGATCTTACCTTCCGCATGACACAGTTGTTGGAGCATCAGTGTCGTCTTTTGTCGTGTTGTGTTGTCTTGTGTGAGGTACAAATAAATGTTTTTTCTTTCTTTCTTTCTTTCTTTATCTTCATCATCGGCCTGCGTCAATCCACTGATGGACAGCCGCTTTTCATTTTTGAAAAGCCTTATGAAAATCACATAGCTGCAAGACGTGTAATTTGTCTGGTCTTTATGATTATATATTTAATGGTTCAAAAAACCTCATGATGAGTATCCAGAGTTTATTTTCTTCCGGTATATCCCTTTAGTAAACGGTAAGTTCGGGAGGTTCCTGTATCGGATCCATAGGTGAAAGAAACGTCCGGGTATCACTATTGTGTGAACCGCCCGGAGGACACGGTGGAGTGTACGGTGGAGGTGGGCCCCAGTAGGGTCGATGATGCTCATTAGGGCCGCGAACATTTTCTGAAAAGGAAACCCGTGGTCTTAGAACGCAAAGGGCAACTGAAGCATACTGGTGGGGTATTACTGTATTAGTCATTAAAAGTCTGACGTGCCGCCGCTGCTCCCGCTCCACTAAAAGCGGGAGCAGTCATTAGATGATTTCCCACCTTAAAAAAGGTATAACTAAGATTTAAAGATTCAAAGCATTTTTAACCGACTTCAAAAAGGGAGGTTATATGTTCGGTTGAATGTATGTTGTTTATTTTTTTTTTATGTATGTTCACCGATTTCTCGGTCAATTGTGGACCGATTTTGAAATTTTTTTTTTTGATTGAAAGTTTATGCTTCCGAGTTGGTCCCATAGAAATATTGTTATGATCTGATCATGAACTTCGAAGATATGGAACAGAACTCCTCATAGGATCACAGCAGAACCGTCGTAACAAGTAAAATTGCTTTGTTTATACGTGTAGTCGATGACTGACTGAAAGTAGAAGGGAATATATCGAAATGATCTGATGATGAAGCCTGAAGTTAGGCACCGGAACTCTGTAATAAATTAATGTAATCTAACCGTGTTTGGGATTATTAGAATTGTCAGTTGAGATGCACTCTGGCTATAAGGTATTTAAGTTTGGCTGAGGGGTACTTTTTAGTGGTGGTACCATAACTAAAAAGTGTAAAATAAAAAACTTTTTACAAAAAAATACAACCGACTTCAAAGGAAAAAAAAAACACTGAAAAGTGCAAAATAACTTTAATTTCGGAAGTCGGTGTTAAATAACGAAGAGACAAAACTATTATAGAAACACCGACTTCCGATATTAAAGTTATTTTGCACTTTTCAGTGTTTTTTTTTACTTTGAAATCGGTTGTATTTTTTTTGTAAAAAGTTTTTTTATTTCAAATAAACAATTAACAGGCACTTCTGAAGTGTCAAGAAGTCAGTCAGTAAGAAAGATGATGCTAATTGCACATTCCAAAGCGTAGATCTCTATGGAGAAGAATGTGCAAGAAACTCCATAGACACTCTTTTCAATCATGTTATGTACCTATACTAACACCTAAGGTCAATAAAAATGAGGTAGGATTGCCTACTAAAATACCACTCTCATTGCTTAAGGTAGAGCTCCTAGATAACCCGCAAAATTCAAATTTTCTTAAGTTTTTTCCATTTTTCAAGTCAGTATCAAGTTGTCTGTTGATTAAAATATGACTGGAGGCCGTAACACGCATTTTTTTTTCCGGAATTATAGGGAACGTGCACGACGAAAGCTCTGCCACCTGGTGGCGCAAATCCGAAACATTTTAACCTAACAATTTATTTGATTTTGTCATTTCATGTTTACATTAATCGTATTTTATCGGAGCAAAAATTACGTAAATTGTGATTAAAATGCATTGTTGCATTTTTGGATGCTCCAATACACAAAAGAAAAATGATCATAAAACATTTGATGTAAAATTTTATCACTTTCCGACCAATAGTATTCACATGCCATGATTATGTGAAAAACGACATAGATAAATGAATTAATGCAGTAAAGAAACATACGCAAGTTGAGTTTCAAAAGTATTTAAAAATAACTAGTAATGTTTTATTGTTAAAACTAGCTTCTGCCAGCAGCTTCGCCCGCGAGACAGTAGGTTTCTTCATACAAACTTTGGATCCCCGTTTCATTCCCTTAGATGATGAATTTTGGGAAATCCTCTCTTAGTGCTCACTTACATCCTAAAAGGAAACCTTGTGCAAACACGTCCAAGTAGTTTCGGCTGTGCGTTGATATATCAGTCAGTCAGTTTCTTCTTTTATATATATAGATAAGTACGTTTTGTAGTTATTTTTCAATACAAACAAAGTCTATATTATAAACATAATCTCAAACAATTTTTTTTCAGCAAACATTGTTGTGCATCGCTAGTTTTCGACTTAGTACTTTTCGGGGAATTTATGTAATAAATTAAGGCACAGACTTGCTTGCATTTCTGGGCCCTGGTACAGGCCACGGTCCGGAGCGAGAAGGAATGGCAGGCGGTCGCCTCACGCGAGGGAATGGCCCTCAAGCCCCAGCCGCTGGAATCCCGTTCTCGATTTCCAGCCACCGTAGGCGCAAACTTGCGGACGGCGAGCCATGGGTAGCACGCCGTCCGGTCGTCCGGTAACCGTCTGGACCAAGTCGTCGACGGCGCGTAGTGATAGTGAAGGAGATGTCAGCAAATCGTAGGGGCCCAGCAGGCTCGAAGCCTACTGGGACCATGGGTTACGTGAAATTGAACCTCCAGGGCCCTGGAACGCAAGACAAAGAATATATACAAACTAACACACCACTATCACTGCTGTGCACGCTGCTGCTGCTGTGTGTGTGCTGTGTGTGTGCTGTGTGTGTGTGTGTGTGTCACTGCTGTGTGGCTGTGTGTGTGTGTGTGTGTGTGTGTGTGTGTGTTTTGTGTGGTGTGGTGTGGTGGTGTGCGCTGTGATATCACTGCTGCATCAGGTGGGATCGCAGTCAAGCACTGGTTTATATCAATTAAAAAAAAATTATATCTAGGAGTCATACCACAAGCTCTGCTTAGTTTGGGACTAGATGGCGTTGTGGAATGTTATTATTATTCTTTTAAAGCGAATTCAACAAGTAGGTACCTATGAAATAAACATAACGACAGTGCTATTAATGTTATTCAGTTTGTAACAACAGTCATACATCATTGTTGAAGTGACAATGTCAACGCATAAACATTGTTCCCTGATATTTACGATCACTCATTGAAATAAAACTGATACCTATATATCGCTTCTGAACACTCGTGATGTTGAAAAGTTGACACATTCAGCAGTTATGGCCTGAATTGAAATGTGATGTGATGTTTTATTGGTTTTGTGGTTTTTAATGTCAACTAAGTTGTTGTTTATTTACCATAAAAATTATGATTTTTCTAAAATAAAGTTTTTTTTTGTTTTTGAGGTGGTTATTTATCAAATAATTTCTCTCGCTTTGGTTGGAGCAGGAGGAAGTTTCAGACTGTAACTGACTAAAGTCATCTGTGGCCCTTGAAAGCTATTATATCTGGTCTGGGCAGCTGCCCGAAAGTTGATTTTGGCCAGTTGTATATGTTCTGATCGCGCGGAGACTTTTAATACTGCGATGCAGGGTTTTGAATTTTAGTTCCTATTTGGCGTCATAGATGTCAAATACAGGTAAACTATGTACTGTGCATAACTGTAAGTGAAAAGTTTGCTGTAGTACTTAAAAAAAAATCGATTAAGCTTTCTGTGAACTAGTCTTTGGAGTGCAATAAAAGATGCAAGAACAAGGGAGCGTAAAAAATAAATGCATTGCCGTCAACACGATGCAACACGAGCTCAACATCCAATGATTCACAAAAGTCTAGCACGGCAACTGTGTCTACAGCAAACTTCTTTAAAATTCAACGCTTATAAATTTAAAATTGGCCCGTATTCCATGCACGTCAGTGTAGCCGCCCCAGGGCGTTAACGTCTATTCAAATATTTACCTAAAGCAGTCACAGGTATTACATAGGTATTATGCTATATTTAATGGCATTTATGTAATCGAAATAGCTGTTACCGTAATAGAGTTACACTTGACAGAAATGAGCAATTTTCGGATTAGATTTGCGTTAATTTTGTTAGCGTGGTTCGTGTTGGTATGGGATGGAAATTCGTTAGTGTATATTATATTTACGTCGACATTTCGACGGGTGCAAAGTAAATAAAGTTATCTGCAATTTTGCGATTTTCTGATAATTAGTATTAATAAGTGAATAATAAGTAGTTTTTCAGCTTCAGTAACTTTTTTTTACAAAAATGTTATTGAAAAAACAACTATAATTTCAGCTGCATTTTGACTTGAAAGACGATTTTCCATGTCTTAGAATATGAATACCTACTTAGTAAGTTTCTGTAACTATCAGAAAATCGCAAAGTTGCAGATAACTTTATTTACTTTGCACTCGTCGATTGAATACCGTATCTATTTTAAGTACCGTTGTTGGATACAGCAGTGAGTGATTTTTCTGGGATGGGTAGGTACTCGAGTCGACTTGTGTAATATTATATATGCTGAAGTAAATAATCTGTTTGTCTGTTTCAATCAACTTTTCAGTCCTTAACGGCTGAACGAACTAGTGTTAAAAAAATGGCAAAAATACAAGCGACTTCAAAAACGAAAAACAAATAATTTATTGTATAATAATTTTCAAGTTCGGTAGTTGGTGCCAAAAACGAAAATACCAGATACACCGTCTTTTTATTACTGTTTATTTTCACTTTTTATTTTTGGACGACGACGTCGCTGTGGTTGACCTGGGAAGAGATGCGAGGTGACCTAGATGCCTACCGCAAGGGCTGGTTCGAGGTGGCTCAAGAATACCAGGAAGAACTTTGCCCAAAAGTGGGAAAGTATAGGCTAAATATTAAAAAAAATCGTGGTACTCCAGATCTAAAATAAATACAGAGCAAGTTTCCGGTGAGGCCTATATGATTGAAATAATACCCCTACTCATGAGACATGCGGTCGCATCATTTATAGAAGTGTCTCATGGCCTATAAAAAATGGTTAATATTTGAAGAAGATATCTTGAATAAGATACAAAATAAAAAACTTTTTACAAAAAAAAAAAAATACAACCGACTTCAATGTACTTAAATAAAACACTGAAAAGTGCAAAATAACTTTAATTTCGGAAGTCGGTGTTTCTATAATAGTTTTGTTTCTTCGTTATTTAACACCGACTTCCGAAATTAAAGTTATTTTGTTATTTTTTCAGTGTTTTGTTTACACTGAAGTCGGTTGTATTTTTTTTTGTAAAAAGTTTTTTATTTTACACTTTTTAGTTACGGTACCACCACTAAAAAGTACCCCTCAGCCAAACTTAAATACCTTATAGCCAGAGTGCATCTCATGACAATTCTAATAATCCCAAACACGGTTAGATTACATTAATTTATTACAGAGTTCCGGTGCCTAACTTCAGGCTTCTTCATCAGATCAGTTCGATATATTCCCCCTCTACTTTCAGTCAGTCATCGACTACACGTATAAACAAAGCAATTTTACTTGTTACGACGGTTCTGCTGTGATCCTATGAGGAGTTCTGTTCCATATCTTCAAAGAACATCATCAGATCATAACAATATTTCTATGAGACCAACTCGGAGGCATAACCTTTCAATAATTTTTTTTTTTTTCAAAATCGGTCCACAATTGACCGAGAAATCGGTGAAAATACATAAAAAAAAACATACATTCAACTGAACATATAACCTCCTCCTTTTTGAAGTCGGTTATAAAGAAAACATTCAGAAGACTTGAGAACTTTCATAGTTTTTGGAAGTCGCTTAAAAACGTATCAAGTGGGCAAGATAGTAATTTAGTAAATCGTACTTGTCAAACATTTTCGGTAATTCCATTTCATATCACAGTGAAATGAAATGCATGTAACGAACAAATGAGAACACAATGTAAAAAAAAACCTTTGTTCTTATTTACGAATAAAGTTCGAGAGAAATTGCAATCTACGAGTTAAAGCAACCTCCTCTATTAAACTGCTCTACCATCCAAAGGAAATCTGCCGCTCTGTACAATTTATTGTCCTTGTAGTCATTTTGATTTGAGAAGATTGTCATAATTGAGTTGGACAGTTGTAAGTTTTGATGTTGAGTCACTTCTGTTGCCGTAAATGAATGAAGGAATTTTACTTCGTGCTGATTTACTTTTTTTTGTCGGAACTCTGCGTAGATTGTGTTGTAAAATAATACACGCCTGTAACTATCCCATTGCAGGGCTAAGATCTCAACCCCCTACAGGAAAGGCACAAGCACTAATCACCTCACTTTTCGACAAGATGTATGTACCCAGGATTTTTGCAATTCAAAAAGCTTTTTACAAAAAAATATTAGGTAATCGACTTAAAAAAAACAAACATTGGAAAATAACTTTCACATTTGGAAGTCGGTGTTTTTGGAAAACTTTGTTTTTTTCGTGTCTTATTTTCGTTTTATGACATTAGATACTATTACATCATCAATTGTTTTGAAATGGTGTTAACAATAAATAGACACATGTCACACGATGAAGATATCGCTGAATGAGATATATATAAAAAAAAAACTGGGCAAGTGCGAGTCGGAGTCGGACTCGCACTGAGGGTTCCGTACAAACTTGAAAGGTAAATTGCGGATTACGATTTATTAAAAAAAAAAAACTACTTACTAGATCTCGTTCAAACCAATTTTCGGTGAAAGTTTGTATGGTAATGTACATCATATATTTTTTTTAGTTTTATCATTCTCTTTTAGAAGTTACAGAGAGGGGGGGGACACATTTTACCACTTTGGAAGTGTCTCTCGCGCAAACTATTCAGTTTAGAAATAAATGATATTAGAAACCTCAATATCATTTTTGAAGACCTATCCATAGATACCTCACACGTAGGGGTTTGATTAAAAAAAAAATTTGAGTTTCAGTTCTAAGTACGGGGAACCCCCAAAATTTATTGTTTTTTTCTATTTTTGTGTGAATTTCTTAATGCGGTTTACAGAATACGTCTACTTACCAAGTTTCAACAGTATAGTTCTTATAGTTTCGGAAAAAAGTGGCTTTGACGTACGGACGAACAGACAGACAGACATGACGAATCCATAAGGGTTCCGGTTTTTGCCATTTGGCTACGGAACCCTAAAAACGTTTAGATGACTTGAGAACCTCTCTCTTTTTTGAAAATCGGTTAATAACATAATTTACTTTCTTCTCCTTCTTCTTCTTCTTAGAGATTTACGCTTTGCAATGTGCAGTAAGCTTCATTTTTTTGACTGACCTTGGCAATTCAAAAGTATATGTTTTTTTTTAAATAAATGCTTGAGTTTTCTTGCTCAAGGCGGGTTGACAAATTCAGAATTAAAACATAAATTGTATATATTTCACCGATATTAGTGATGTCTCAGATAAACTAAATGTGTATAAACTAGTACGTACATTATCAATTGAAAATCATATTGGTACTCGCAAAAATGTGAATCCTGTGAATGAATGAATGAGAGGCTGGAGCCATTAGAACATGGTCTGCGGATTTATTACAATCAAAAACGAAATACAAACAGCCGAACATATAACCTCCTCCTTTTCGAAGTCAGTTAAAAAAGTTCAATCGCAGCATCGTTTAGGCCTCTCCTCTCATGCCTCATGCAAGATGCATGTGAGGCGAGGCAAGGGGGCCCCGCACAAGCCAGGGCTCTTTATGAACGAGGGTTTTTTTATAATTGATAGGCTCCCGTTTAACCACTGTTCCACCTGATGGTAAGCGACGATGTGGCCGAACAGTGGTTTGCGATAGTAGCTGTCTCGTTTCGAATTTATGAAAGAAAAGGGCCTTGCTGATGTGCCTTCGCCCACGTTTAAATTAGTCCATGCTATGCCTCTGGTGAGGCACTCTCACCAGAAAATACCTCATGTTCGCATTATATACTTAAAATAAAAATTATATACAAGTTAACTTGCTTAACTAAATTAACCAGTTAAGGATTAATACCCTGCATTAATTCAGTATAGTCAAGATTCGGGGAATCTCACTGCTATAGCAGTGGTTCTCAATCTGTGGTTTCCAGACCACTGGTGGTCCGCAGATGGTACTAGGTGAAAAGTTAAAAATAATCATTAATAATACAATAATTGTTGCGAACTGATTTCAAGTATCTATCATAAATATTGAGTTTTCTATAGACTCAATCTACCAGACTATTATATGCTGAGTAAGTTAGGCGCTTTTTTGGCCTCATACAGATTTTAATTTAGTTTTTCCATTATGTATTTTTAATATATACGATTGTGTGAGGCACGAATAAACATTTTTCTTTGTTCTTTCTTTCTTTCAGTCATCCCCAGGAATGTTCGTTAGCAGTGTTTGTTACTTTTAATTTGAATATCAACATACTTAGTTCAATTTTCTTCTGGTTTTTTTTTTGGGTGGGTAAATCATCTAATGACATCCCTCGCTCTTGGGCGGAGCGAG
Organism: Mythimna impura; assembly: GCA_905147345.3. Classification (NCBI taxonomy): domain Eukaryota; kingdom Metazoa; phylum Arthropoda; class Insecta; order Lepidoptera; family Noctuidae; genus Mythimna; species Mythimna impura. The sequence goes on along the minus strand of LR990357.1, from coordinate 8,968,141 downwards.
AGGGCGTGTCAGACTTTTATTGACTAAAAACCCACTCCTGTTCCTTCTTTGCCATTGTTCCAGGGCCCCGTGAATCTCTTTTGCATCACCCATGGCCCCAGTAGGCTGTGACCCTCCTCGGCCCATACGTTTGCTGACATCTCCTTGAGGCGCGCGTGGAACAGTACGCGCCGTCGACGACTTGAGATCGATCCGGACGGTTACCGAACGGTCGGACGGCGAGCTACCCATTGCTCGCCGTCTGCATGCCCGCGCCTACGGTGGCCGAAAATCGGGATCGGAATCCCGGCAGAAGGAGGGGACCGCTTGCTTTCTTCTGGACTTGTAGTCTCTAACAATAAAGAAAACAAAGTGGTCCTGGGCAAAAAAGATTGGGGGCCACTGTCCTATAGGCTACGTCGACTATGCACTTAATGCTGAGAGAACCGTGGTAGTGGCGCCATCTATCAACTATGTCATGATCTATTTGCTCGTCCTGGGTGTTAGACTAGGTGGTGCGTTATTAACTGCGGCACTTCATTAACGTTCTATCGTTATTTCCTTAGAGGCGTCTCATCATACACTGTAGCTGCAGGTTACTTCGACTATTTATTTATTTTATTTATGCACACAAAAATACAGAGGCAGACTTAATGCCATAGGCATTTTCGACAATTACGAAATTATTCGAAAGAGTTGCTGTGGCCCTTTTTTAATTAAGTTGGAAAATCATCTAATGTATTCTCTCGCTCTAGGATGGAGTAGGAGATGGTGTCAGACTTTTACTGACTAAAACTACACCTATGTTCCGTCAGTTGCTCTTTGAGTTCTTGGACCACGGGTTTCCCTTTCAGAACTCGACCTGTAGCCCCAGTAGGCTTTGGCCCTGCTGGGCCCCTACGGTTTTGCTGATATCTCTTTGAGGCACGCGTAGAACACTACGCGCTGTCGACGACTCGGGCTCGGTCCAGACAGTTACCGGACGGCCGGACGGCGAGCTACCCATTGCTCGATCGCGGTCCTGGAACATAAAGGGCACCTGAAGGAACACGGTGGGTTTTAGTCAGTTACATAAAGTTTGATACTCCTCGTTCCATCCAGAGAGGATTATTTGCTGATTGCACCTCAAAAAAGGCTTTTTCTACCAGTCAAGTTTTTTTTAATTGTTATAAACACTAGTTTATAACAATTGACGTACGCGGTATAAACGACGACGGGGCGAAACGCTTGGTCCGGACCCGCACCGGTAGAGGTTTCAACAACGTAAGGGTGGATACACGCCGTTCGTCGGGTTGTCCGATGGTAGAAATGAGATGGAGGAATCAAGTCATGCAATTCCCGCGCACACTCTCCAAAATGCAACCTGTAAAACACCGAAAGGCTGCCTAGCCTACGCCTGTGTTCAAGGCTTTGTAGATTGGACTTAACCAGATCTGGATCACCAATTAGCCTCTTCGCACGCTTTTCCACCGAGTCCAAAGCTGCTAGGTGGCATTTTGCAGCACCAGCCCATATGTTTGTAAGTTTTGGATAATGCCGAAACAAAGACTGGTAGACCGTGCAATCTACACTAATGTTATAAAGAAGTAATTTTTTTCCCTTTTTTTTTGTTGTATGAGGTAATCTCTGAAAGTACTAGTCTGATTGCGAAATTTTTTTCACTGATAGAAAACTGCTTTATTCCTGAGTGACATAGGCTATATTTTATGTATGCGGGCGAAACCACGGGCCAAAGCTATTATTGAATATAACACTTTACAAGAAAAGTAGATCACAGGTGTGTGAAATACGCCGTTCAGTGAACCTGAAAGCTGTGCAGTCTGAGCCAGTCTACAAGCAAGTGATTTGAAAATAAATATATACTCTATATTAATATTATACCTTCTCACTCAGTGACATGGACTAGGTTTCTTCGAGAAAAAAAAAAAAAAAACCCACGACCACGGCATTACAGTCAGGGCCACTAACCATTAAACCAACAGGCCTGATTGTCAATTGAGTATTATTTATATATTTATTTTAATTAATTATTAGTATATAATTTTATTATGTGTTTAGAACGCCTCAAAATCTACTTCAATACCAAATTTTGACAAGTTTCAAGCATAAGTACAGTTTGAGAAATACTCAATTTCGAATACTTATTTCAGATATTGAGAGATAGGCAAATATTATTGAAACATACTAACTTGAAACATATATTATTATTGTTTAAAGTTACTAACAGTTTAAGGTATTGTGGGACCAAGTTTGCAAAATTTTTGTCATTATACATGTGGAAGCTTGTAACTAGCAATTTAGTTATTTAATATTGTCATTATGTTGTTATTAGTCTGTAAGCTTTCCTAAAATGTGAAAAATAAATAAATAAATAAATATTTTCTATAATCAGGCGGGTGAAGCCGCTGACAGAAGCTAACTTTATAGTTAACACACACACACACACACACACTTACTATTCAAGATCGACAAAATCGAGTCTTCGTTAAAACTCTGCAGCAATTTAACCATACAAATGTAGAATTTTTGTTTAAACCTGACCTTTTACTTGTAGTTGCTTAAAAGCGGAATAAAATTGCTTCGTTTTCGTTTCCCGTCGTGCTGCGAAGAGCTTCAGTGGGCGGTAAGAGCCGGATTAGCGGATTTTATAGTATTTTATATTTCAACATGAGCTTTCGTACTATTGTCGTAATGTTCTGAGGTTAAAAGGTAGCTATTCGATTTTAGAAATGGAAGCGTCTTAAGAATGTGTTTCCTGATAGCTACAACTTAGGGGTCTTTAAGTCAGTCCTTGCACTCATGCACGATTTGCGCGTGGAGATGCAACGCCGGGGCGAAACTCCGCTGCCGCGCCAAGTCGCGGCATGGCGGACAGAGTTCCGGCGGGATCTCATGGTGGAATGGCGACGGCGACTGTCGCAATCCAGTACTGGGCACGCCACAATTATGGCGGTAAGTCCCCTCTTTGAGGAGTGGCTGGAGCGGCAACACGGCATCCTCACCTACCGCATGACGCAGGTCCTCACCGGACATGGCAAGTTCGGGAGGTTCCTGCATCGGATTCAGGCGGAAGCAACGCCCGGGTGTCATCATTGTGTGGACCACCCGGAGGACACGGTGGAGCATACGGTGGAGGCGTGCCCCGCTTGGGCGGAGCACCGCCGTGTCCTCGTGGAGGCAATTGGCGGCAGCGACCTTTCGCGTCGGGCCCTGGTTCAGGCTATGGTCCGGAGCGAGGAGGAGTGGCAGGCGGTCGCCTCCTTCTGCGAAGCAGTAATGCTAGCGAAGGAGGAGGCTGCACGCGTGAGGGAACGAAGGTCCTCACGCCCTAGCCGTCGTAATTCCGACCCCGACTACAAGCCACGGTAGACGCGGGCTTGCGGACGTCGAGCACTGGGTAGCTCGCCGTCCGGCTGTTCGGTAATTAACCGGACCGAGCCCAGTCGTCAACAGCGCGTAGTGATCCTCGCGCTCCTCAAAGAGATGTCAGCAAACCGTAGGGGCCCAGCGGGGTCGAAGCCTACTGGGGCCAAGGGGATACAGTTTTGTGTTGCTATTACTACTCATCTCCATTCAAAATTTAATTATACTATTGGATAGTTAAAGGATCAAAGAATTCGGTACTCTAAGTGAGGACTGTAACGTATCCTACCTTTTTTAGGGTTCCGTAGCCAAATGGCAAAAAAACGGAACCCTTATAGATTCGTCATGTCTGTCTGTCTGTCCATCCGTATGTCACAGTCACTTTTTTCCGAAACTATAAGAACTATACTGTTGAAACTTGGTAAGTAGATGTATTCTGTGAACCGTATTAAGATTTTCACACAAAAATAGAAAAAAAAACAATAAATTTTGGGGGTTCCCCATACTTAGAACTGAAACTCAAATTGTTTTTTTTCATTAAACCTATACGTGTATCTATGGATAGGTCTTCAAAAATGATATTGAGGTTTCTAAAATATTTTTTTTCTAAACTGAATAGTTTGCGCGAGAGACACTTCCAAAGTAGTAAAATGTGTGTGTGTGTCCCTGTAACTTCTAAAATAAGAGAATGATAAAACTAAAAAAAAATATATGATGTACATTAATTACCATGCAAACTTCCAGCGAAAATAGTTTTGAACGAGATCTAGTAAGTAGTTTTTTTTAATACGTAAATCGTAAACCACAATTTACCTTTCAAGTTTGTACGGAACCCTCAATGCGCGAGTTCGACTCGCACTTGCCCAGTTTTTTTTAAAATAATATAAACTAGTGCTTGACGGCGATCCCACTTGATGGTAAGCAGTGATGTAATCGTTGATGGTGAGGAGCCTATTCACTCCAGCCTTGAAGACACTTAAATTATAATCGGACAGGAAGGCCGCAGCAGGAAAATTGTTCCAGTCCTTCCATGTACGAGGAATAAACGACAAGGCGAAACGTTTAGTCCGGATTGTAGAGGAACGAAAGTTCAACAACGTAAGGGATCCACCCTTACGTTGTTGAAAACTCGCCGTACGTCGGGTTATCCAACGATTGAAAGGTGATGGCGGAATCAAGTGTTGCAATTTCCGCGCACACTCTCCAAAATGTACCCTGTAAAATACTGATAGGCTGGTTACCCTATGCCTGTATTGTATTCCATGCTTTGCAGATTGGACTTAACCAAATCTGGATTACCAATTAGCCTCTTTGCACGCATTTCCATTGAGCATAAAGCTGCTAGAAGGCATTTTGCAACACCAGCCCATAAGTGGCTGCTGTCTGCTACTCCACACATGCGACATGCGACCGGACTTGTGCTTTGTATAACATTATAAGCTGTCCCGGCGTGAAGTACCGCCGTACCTTTGCAAGAACACTGAGTTTATTAGAAGCTACCTTGGCTTTGGACTCAATGAACTGCCCAAAGTCGAGGTCTGAGGAAACTTTAACTTCCAAGAGCTGAAGGCGGTAGGTGTACCCCTGCTCTTTTTTGCGGTGAACAGATACGCTTATGTTTTGGTAGCGTTAAATACCACCAGATTGGCCTCGCTCCATTTGGAGAATGCGTGAAGTGTGACATTCGTACGCTCTACCATAGCCTCTCTATCGAACTGGATTAGCTCCTTACCCAGCCTGAGTACTCCGCAGGTATCTCTCTCTCCAACTGTGCTGTCATTTGCATACGACTAGCTCGCCATCCGTCCGTCCGATTTGAACCAAGCTCGAGTCTTCGACATTGCGTAGTGTTCCCCGGGCGCGCTTCAAATATATCCCAGCAAAACCGTACGGGCCCAGTAGGGTCTACGCCCAGGACCACGAGGATTTTCTGAAAAGGATACATTCTTGAGAAGACTGTAAAGGGGTCACCATCGAACCTTGCTGTGCACTCCAGCACGTGATGAATACCTTCGTAACTGTTCAATTTTTTTCAAACATTGAGGAACAATTTTTTCTACATATATATCCTACTAGCTTTTGCCCGCGGCTTCGCTCCCATCAACTGACTACTCTATTCTACTCTACCCAACTCTACTCTACCGTACCCAACTCTACCCTACTCCACCCTACTAATAAAATTTCAAATAAATTAATTTCAATAAAATACGTAACTCGTCATCCATTAATTCTGTTAAAGAATGTTCATGCATTTGAAGTAGATTGGACCAAGGAATCATGTTGTCTCATACAAACTTTACCTCTCTTTATCATTCCCTTAGGGGTAAAATTTCGAAAAATCATTTCTTATCAAGTTTCAGGTCTTTACGATCAGCGGTTTAGGCTGTGCGTTGATCCGTCAGTCATTCAGGACAAAGCATTTTATATGTATAGATAACCTAAAAATCTCTAGTATTAACTTATCAAGATTATGACATAATTCTTAATTACACCTTTAAATTACTTAAATCAAGATAAAGTATCTAAAATTAAAATGGATGGCGTTACGAAGCCACCTGATTTAAATAGCCAAACCAGAAATATTTTAGGATTAGGACAAATGGCGCCGGGCGAGGTATTTCAGGTGTTTGACATTTCATTTTAATCCAAATCCCGCGAGAGCCTTTGTAAAACCATTTTTCAGATATGTAATAATACCTATACTGTTTTATTAAAAGGATTTAGCTGTAAATCTATTACTTATGTAATATTGTAAAGCTGAAGAGTTGGTTTGTTTGTTTGAACGCGCTAATCTCAGGAATTACCGGTTTGAATTGAAAAAATCTTTTAGTGTCGGATAGCTAATTTATCAAGAAAGGCTATGAGGTTTTATAACACTACGCTGCGACCCACGGGAGCGGAGCAGTAACCAATGTTGTAACGATGTGAATGAAACGTGCAATTTAGCTTAACTTTTTTTTTTTGACTGACCGACATTTTGACAATTCAAAAGTGTCTGTAATTGGTCTATTTGAAATAAACGTTTCTGATTTCTGAAACAGCGGGGCAGAGCTTGTAATTTACTTAGTCTTTTTTTTCTTCGTTGAGACCATATTTTACCTATGGAACAAGCTTTACATAGGATGTTATTGTTTATAAAATTTATACATCTATTCAAATAAATAAAATTAACTTTTTTTTATTTAATATGCATGTCTTCTATCGACACTTGGGGGAGGCCTATGTCCGCAGTGGACGTCTTTCGGCTGAAATGATGATGATGATGATGATTGGAAATAGTACCTTCTGTTCTTTTACTTTTGTGAAAGATCTTTCATTTCGAATGTTTGTGATATCAAAATATATTTTTTTAGCAAATGCATATGGTATATTCGATAAATATAACAAAAATGCAATTTTTAACATTTTTGTCTGTCTGTCTGTTTATTCCGGTTAATTTCCGAAACTAGTGGACTGATTTTGATGGGACTTACTAGTAGATAGCTGATGTTATACGAAGTAACTTGGCTACAATTATTTGGTCTAGTGGTTAGTGGCCCCAACTGCTATGCTGGAGGTCGTGGGCTCGATTCCCACCCAGGACAAATGTTTGTGTGATGAGCACGATCATTTGTTCTGTGTCTGGATGTAACTTATCTATAATATGTATGTATTTAGAAATATGTAAGTATGTTTATCAGTTGTCTAGTACTCATAACACAAGCTCTGCTTAGCTTGGGACTAGACGGCGTTGTATGATAGTTGTGGAATATTATTATTATTAATTAGTGTCCCACGCAAAAAATCATAATTATGCAAGGCGTACTTCCCACGTGGTGGATTACGGTCCATTCCCTATCCTCTGGGTCTGCGTGGTGGATTATGGCCCATTCCCTCTCCTAGAGAGAGCAGGCCTCAGTCCCAGCAGTGGGAACATTAAAAGGCTGATTATGCTATGCTTATATGCTATATGCAAAAAATCTTCTTGAAATTAAAACCAAATGGCATTTTGCTGTTTTACGAGTTAGACGCGGATAAAATTGTGAACACCAGCTAGTATATAATAATTTAGAATCGAGGATTTTCATTAGAAGAGATTACAGAGGCTAGTGAATGAATCGGGTTCCGCACGTTTCCCCGATGTTGTTTTGGGTCTAATTAATTCGAGGATTTTGAATATCAAGTGGAGCTAATATCGTATTGTAGATATTATCAAAATATGGTGTACGTATGATTTTGTTTTTAGAGAATATGTGATGAGATATGTGAAACTTTCATGGCGAATTAACTTTTGGAGAATAATTTTATGGTTGTAGTTAATTCGATTGTTTGTTTTGGTTTAAGAAATCATTAAATATCTTTTCTCTCTCCGGGTTTTTTTTTGAGGTGGGAAAACATCTAATGACTTTTTCCGAACTAGGGTCGAGTTGGGGGGCGTCGTCCAAAAAAAGTATGACACTTTTACTGACTAAAACCACATCTATGTCCTTCAGTAGTCTTTTGCGTTCCAGGACATATAGCATAACATAGCATAATCAGCCTTTTAATGTTCCCACTGCTGGGACTCAGGACTCCTCTCTAGGAGAGGGAATGGGCTATAATCCACCACGCGGGCCCAGTGCGGGTTGGTGAATGTCATATGTCTTTGAGTTTTTGATTCTAGAACATGCCGGTTTCCTCACGATGTTTTCCTTCTCCGTTTTGAGAGCAGTGGTGATGAAATAAATTACACAAAGTAATGCGCCTGGTTGGGTTTGAACCCGTGACTTACAATTCGTAAGTCAGGGGCCGTTACCACTCAGCCACCACTGCTCTCCCTGCCAGGACAGGCCCTTTAAAAAATCCCCGTGGCCGTAACGGATATCGGCCCTACTGGCACAGATCCTACTAAGCCCCTAAGATTTAGCGGTCATTTTTTTAAGGCATGTGTGGACCACTACGTTTTTTTTAAGGCACGTGTGGACCACTACGTTTTTGACGATTGGCTGCTAAGCTGTGTGTCGCGGGATCGATCCCGCATGGAACAAATATTTTTATGGCCTACATATAGTTGTTACAGATCTGGGTGTCTCGTCTAAGTGAGTTTACAGGATGCATTTCGGAAGGTGTGCGCAGGAATTGCATGACTTGATTCCACCATCTCATTTCTCAGCCATGTAGCACCCACTCCTATCAAGATCGGGGACTCTACACTCGAAGTTGTGGACGACTACATTTACCTTAGACAGACGGTCCAGTTGGGAAGGTCTAACTTCGAGAAAGAGATCAATCGTCTAATCCAACTCGGCTGGGCAGCGTTCGGGAAGTTGCGCGGTATCTTCTCGTCCAATATACCACAGTCTCTCAAGACCTATGAAAAGTGCGTGTTCCCAGTGATGACATATGGCTCTGAAACGTGGTCGCTTACCATGGGCCTCATCAGAAGACTTAAAGTCACCCAAAGGGCAATGGAAAGGGTTATGCTCGGAGTTTCCTTGCGTGATCAAATCAGGAATGAGGATATCCGCAGGAGAACCAAGGTCACCGACATTGCACGAAGAATCGCTAAACTTAAGTGGCAATGGGCAGGGCACATTGCTCGCAGAACGGATGGCATTGGGGCCGAAAGGTTCTGGAATGGCGACCACCGTACGTACCGGAAGACGCAGCGTTGGAAGGCCTCCTACAAGGTAGGCCGATGACTTGGTAACGGTTGCGGTAGTCCGATGGATGCGAGACGCACAGGACCGTTCATTGTGGCGACACTTGGGGGAGGCCTATGTCCAGCAGTGGACAATCTGACGAACGCCGAGTATCCACCCTTACGTTGTTGAAACGAAACCTTTACGGTCCGGACCAAGCGTTTCGCCTCGTCGTTTATACCGCGTACAACGAGAGATTGGAACAACTTGCCTGCTGCGGTCTTCCCGTCCGATTATAATTTAGGTGTCTTCAAGGCTAGAGTGAATAGGCTCTAAATAAACTAGTGCGCCTCACCATCAACCATTGCATCACTACTTACCATCAGGTGGAATCGCAGTCAAGCACTAGTTTATATGAATAAAAAAAACATGTTTGTGAACCCATGATACAGGAACAATTCCTAGCGAGGGGCAAAGGCTTTAAAAAATTGTTTACAGATATTTACGTGCAGTACAAAATACCTTTTGTATCAGAGGACATTATTAGTAAAGTATAAATCTTTTAATTCCAAGGTAGCCGATATAGCACGTAAAATGGCCAAACTTAAGTGGCATTGGGCAGGGCACATTGCTCGCAGAACAGATGGCCGTTGGGGCCGAAATGTTCTGGAGTGGCGACCGCGTACCGGAAGACGCAGTGTTGGAAGGCCCCCTACAAGCTGGACCGATGACCTGGTGAAGGTTGCGGGAATCCGATGGATGCGGGACGCACAGGAACGTTCATTGTGGCGACATTTGGGAGAGGCCTATGTCCAGCAGTGGACGTGTATCGGCTGAAATGATGAATGATGACGTCTTTTATACCGGATTTTTAGCGTTGCCTGACAGCAGAATAAGCCGTGGTTGTAGTCCTCCCCCGGATGATATTTACCACAAAGAATCTTGGCAACTACTTAACATTCCGAGAAGTCGGTTTCGTAGTCCGTCGAAAAGTATCTAAATACTTAGTGCTATTATTCTCTTACTGGTCGCCATCACAAAACATACAAATTAAAATGTTTAGCCTTTCAAATTAAACGCCTTTAACGGGTTTGACGTGGACGTTGATTAATTGTTTCGTTTTACAAAACAAATTAGGTGAGTATGTCCTAAATACTGAAAATGTGCCAGACTAGTCGTAACCCGCTCGGGTTTGCACGGGTGAAAAATATATATGTCGGGAAAGCGACTCCCACTACCGAACGCTAGCGTGACGTCACACGATGAGTCCGACAGAGTCATGCTAGGACGTGGCCGTTGGAAGAGTGGGCATTATATGATTGAAGTTCGCACCGAGCGGACGTGTTTGTTGAAATGTTATTATGATTATCTCATTATTTGAATAAAACGTTATTCAGTAATTTCACTTTGTGGTTATTTATTGTTTGAGATAACCCACAGGAGTTGACTGCTGAGATGAATGGCGGTAAATACAGATGTACGGGTCGAAGGAAAGCGCATTAAAGGCATATAACTCCGGCAAGATGGATATCCGCAATTAAGAATGCTGTTAGAAGTAATGCTACTAAACGCTAACCTGCTACAGGCGAAAGATCACCCGGTATGCACATTCGCCTTTATAATATTCTTCTTGTTCTTCTTTTTGGCTCGATGCTAAACTCGTTAAACTGTTTTGGCCCAGTTTATGGCTACGTTAACTGCAGTATCGGTGGCACTCATTAAGTCCTCCAAAGTGCAGGTGTATGGGCACTTGAGGCGCTCCAACGTGTGGTTCTGAACTGTTCTGAACTGCGGCACTACGTTTCACATTGAGTATAAACCTTCAATGTTAATTGAGGTAACACCGTAAAAGTGAGTGTGGCTTGGAAAGCAGGTAGTGATTCTCCTTAGAGGTGTTGCTTTTGTTAAATGGCCTAAAGAAGAGCCAATCGAGTTTACCATCGCGGTGAAAGGATTAGTCAGCTAGACTCTGCGTTACAGAGTGCTAACTGTCCAGGGTGCGCCTGGCGTTTGGAATTGCAGAACGATATATTTAACGCCTCTTGGGAGGGACGCTCTTTTCAGACCCTTATAACACAGTATAGATATATGGAACAGTACGGAAACTACCTACAAATGTTCGAAACGGCTCACTCACACAAACATACGCATCGACGAGACTCCTAACCGGCATTCGCTACTGACAGGACCGCGAGAAACGCTTAGGAGTCTTGTCGATGCGTATGTTTGTGTGAGTGTGCCGTTTCGAATATTTGTAGGTAGTTTCCGTACTGTTCCATATATCTATACTGTGCTTATAATTAATATGATTGTTGCTACTCTATATCTATCTGTGTGCCAAGTAGCGCTGCGTCACTTTAACTTTTTTAAATGTCGCAGCAGCTACTGAGATAAATGCTTTGTTTTTAAGTATTTGTTTTGTTATTCGTTAAAAATGTATTTTATTTTTGTTATTTGTCTTGCGCGGGTTACATATAAACTATTTTACTTCTTTTTCTCTTTAAATTAACATGTTTACTTTCTTTCTGATGAAATAGCTCAGACAGTGGTTTGGTTCAGAGAAGAAGCTCAGACAACATAACTAGCGAAATGTGGGTATGCTTTACTATACATATACCTTAGCCTTCGCTTGGGTAACACAGACAGGATGTTAGGTATGCTAAGTTAGACTGACAAGGTAATCACACACTAGGGCTTCGTTCCGACTACGAATACGAAAATTAGAATTTACTTTAGCTATGGAAGCAGATGAGAAAATACACATACAACTTTGCTTTCTTAGAAACAATGTAATACAGACTCTATTATATGAATATTATTAAGGTGAAAGTTTGTATTTTTTTTAATTATTTGATATAAACTAGTGCTTGACTGCGATCCCACCTGATGGTAAGCAGTGATGACATCGTTGATGGTGAGGCGCACTAGTTTAGAGTGTATGTTTCAGTCAAACGGCTTGACGGATTTGAATAAAATTTAGCACAAGGGTAGAGACCTTGTTCCAGAGTAGGAAATAAGGATACTGTTTATTCCTAGAATATGTTTCCTGGGAACAAATTTCTATTTTCACGCAGGCCGCAAAGCAACATAAAAAATAAATAATTGGGAAGGATCTGATGAATCGCTAAACTTAAGTGGCAGTTGCAGGGGCAGGGCACATTGCTCACAGAACAGATGGTCTATGGGGCCAAAACGTTCTGGAGTGGCTACTGCGTACTGGAAGACGCTGCGTTGGAAATCCGCCTACAAGGTAGACCGATGACCTGGGGTCATCGACGTGCATGCCACTATATCTAACAGTGAACGTCTTTCGGCTGAAATGATGATGGTAAGTAATGATGATCTGATATCAATTTGCTTAGCCTTTTATGCAGACTGTAAGTCGATACAGTCTAAACAGAGGTACCTGAATTAAAGATGGAAAGTAGAAGGAAGACTCCGCACCCAAGTTGAGCGCAGCAAAGACAATCTCCACAGATGGGGGTTCTTGGACGGTTGCGATCTTCAGTGTTTGTGCGGCGTCTCTCCGCAGACCATGTTCCACCTTCCATCCTGCATCATATGCCCTGTTACCTGTTCACGTAGGGACCTAATGACAGCATCAGCGGACGGCATTACCGTGGCCGTATACTAGGCCAGGCAAGGAATTTAACTAGTTTTGTCATCGATATGCTAAGAAGAAGGAGGAAGAGTAGAGTTATAGCTACTCTTCTCTTCCTCCTACCTCACCCTGACCTCACCTCACCTGACTGAAATCCACACTTGCATGCTACCACGCGCCGGGTCTTGGTACAGACCATGATCCGGAGCGAGGAGGAGTGGCAGGCGTTCGCCTCCTTGCAAAGGAGGCGGCCGATCGCGTGAGGCAACGGTCCTCACGCCCTAACCGTCGCCGGGATTCCGATCCCGGGCTTGCGGACGGCGAGCAATGGGTGGCTCGCCGTCCGACCGTCCGGTAACCATCCGGACCGAGCCCAAGTCGTCGACTGCGCGTATTGTTCCACGCGCGCCTCAGGGAGATGTCAGCAAATCGTGGAGGCCCAGTAGGGTTGAAACCTACTGGGGCCATGGGTAGAGTTGCGAAGGCAACGAAGGAACAGGAGTGCGTTTTTAGTCAGTAAAAGTCTGAAACTATCTACCGCTCCGCCCAAGAGCGAGATTTGTCATTAGATGACTCTCCCACCTAAAAAAAAAACTTGCATGCTAACATAAACAGATTAAATGATAAACAATAATGTGTAATTTATTTTCCAGTCCGTAGAGCGTTAAACGAGAATGCATTTCTGAACACATTGCGAGCTTTCCTCATTATTTACACATCACGATAATATTTCAAAGGACCACAGCCTTTTTGTGGTTGCTGAAACGTATTTTGGATTCGTACAATTTCGCTTTTTTTTTTAATTTGTAGTCGTTGAAAGCCGGCCGATAATTGTTCCGTGGCTAGGCTTTTGCAAGAGATTTCCAAGATTATTATTTCTTTGCTATTACAGACTTCTATCTTTCAGAAACTGAGGCACAGATATTTCAGACTATATACCATTTGTTTGAAAACCTGTACAAAAGATAAAAGAATTTTTTATCAACAAAATAAAAACCCGGTTAAGTGCGAGTTGGACTCGTTCACCGAGGAGGGTTCTCTACAAACTTAAGATTATAATCGAAAAAATAATTATTTTGTGATGTAACTAGGTACGAAACGAGTTTTGGATCTGTTCCTCTTATGCATTATAGCATTACTTCTTGCCAAATTTAATGATTCTTGGTTAACGGGAACTTCCTTAGAGGTTTTGTTTCCCTTAAGTACGACAACACATGCGTCGTAAACGGCCTTATTTTTAGATTGCATTGACTTAGAAGTGTGATTTTTTTTACTGTTTCAAAGGATAATAAGACTTGATTATCATCATCACTACATAGTATAAAATAAAGTCGCTTTTCGTGTCTGTCTGTCCCTATGTATGCTTAGATCTTTAGAAATACGCAACGGATTTTGGTGTGGTTTTTTTTAATAGATAGAGTGATTCAAGAGGAAGGTTTATGTGTATGATACATGCACAATATAATAGAGGAACACTGATGATTTTAGAAGTTTCTAATGTGATGTCGTAAATAAACACATTTTTTTGCGCTTACATTGCAAACGCTGGCTGAACTCCACGAGATATATCAAAACAGTGTACTACAGTATTGTTCACCTTAATAAGGTCTACAAAAAAGTCCGCGATGGTATATGTCCATCTCTTAGGGATAACCCACAATAACCATTTTTTATCTTTTACTTTTTACGAGAAATAATGGCTTATTTACGAAACGATTTTAAGCAATACAGCGTTAATCTTTATCCAATTAAGTATCTTAAATAAATTGTGCATTTAATATAGATCAATATAGCCCTTTACAGCGTGCAATTTAAATGAATATTATCGAAGATATTACAGATTTAAAAAGCAGGGACATAGCGGTTGCGGTAAATAACTTGATTCTACGTTTGTTACCTCAGAACTCGCGTCGTTTATGGACCGACTTGCAAATTTTTTTTTTCCCTAATAGGATATGCTTCCAGATTGGTCCTATTTTTTTCAAAATCCAGTTCTGATGATGGGATCCTTAAGGAATCGAGGAAACTCCTCAAATATTCTAGGCAACTATATAATGATTTTAGTATTTTCATCGAGAACTTAAGCATTTACAGTCAAAAAGTAACGTTTGATGAAGTGGAACTGATGAAAAAGACCAGAAATGGCCAATGAAACTTCACCCCTACATAGATATCACAATTAAGATAGAAGTAACTATGACAATGCAAATAAATAAATGGTTCTGAATAGTTACGAGTATGTTGAAAATGGTAGCATCAAAGTGATCTGATGATGATGATGGAGCTGGAAGATAGGCACTGGAACTCCGTAATTAATTAATGTAACCTAGCCGTGTTTGGGCTTATTAGAATTGTCATCAGATGCACTTTGGCTATAAGGTACTATCGAACTGACTTGATGATGGAGCTGGGAGGTGGTAATGTATCTTAACAGTGTTTGGCTTAAATCGAATTGTCATGAGAAATAGGTACTCTGGCTATAAATGTATCACAACTAAAAAGTGTGAAATAAATTTTTTTTTACAAAAAAAAAATAACCAACTTCACCACAAAAAAAAAAAAAACACTAAATCGATCTTTAATTTCGGAAGTCAGTGTTAATTAACAAGCAGACAATATCAGAAACACTGACTTCCAAAATTAAAGTTATATTGATCGTTTTAGTGTGTTTTTAGGGTTCCGTACCTAAAAAGGAAAAAACGGAACCCTTATAGTATCACTTTGTTGTTAGTCGGTCTGTCTGTGGGTATGTCTGGTCAATGTTAATGTTAAAAATAATTAAAATGACAACAACTATAGAGCGTCTCGTAGTGCAGGGCAAAGTTGAGGGCATCAGGCCACGTGGTAGATCACTAATGAGATGGACAGACCAGATGAAGGCCGCAACTAAGTGCTCGGTTTATGAATGTACTCGGAAAACTTGCAGTCCGCGATGAATAGCGCCGTGTTACCAATATGATCACTCATCGTGATTCACAGTGATGACCACGACCGCTCTGGTAAGAGTGTACCGACTGAGAAGAAGAAGATCTTTAAAACTACGCAACGGGTTTTGATGCAGTTTTGATCAGCATTGCACCCGTGCGAAGCCGGGGCGGGTCGTCAGTACTAATCATACTACAGAATGTCTTTATATACAACGTTCACAGCTTTTTTTTGTCATTAGATAATACAAACAGGTTTTCTTTTGAGGTTACTCTTGAAAGAGCGACATATCATTGGCCATGTGAAAAACACTCAACGATCACTAACGTTGAAACGTTGAAAGTTTGACCCTGCGATTTATTATTGTTCATTGCAAAAGATATCTTTACTTGCCACTATGTGGACCGCCCGGAGGTCACGATGGAGCATACGGTGGAGGTGTGCCCAGCTTGGGCAGAGCAACGCCGTGTCCTCATGGGGGCGATCGGCGGTGGTGACCCCTTGCGCCGGGTCTTGGTACAGACCATGGTCCGGAGCGAGGAGGAGTGGCAGGCGGTCGCCTCCTTCTGCGAAGCAGTAATGCTGGCAAAGGAGGCGGCCGACCACGTGAGGCAACGGTCCTCACGCCCCAACCACCGTCGGGATTCCGATCCCGATATCCGGCCACCGTAGGCGTGGGCTTCCGGACGGCGACCGTCCGGTAACCATCCGGAAAGAGCCCAAATCGTTGACGGCGCTTAGTGTTCCACGCGCGCCTCAGGGAGATGTCAGCAAATCGTAGGGGCCCAGCAGGGTCAAAGCCTACTGGGGCCACGGGTAGTGTGAAAGTGAAACCTGGGGCCCTGGGACGAAGGCAAAGAAGGAACAGGAGTGGTTTAGTAGTTAGTTTTAGTTTTTAGTCAGTAAAAGTTTGAAACTATCTCCCGCTCCGCCCAAGAGCGAGATTTGTCATTAGACGATTTTCCCACCTAAAAAAAACATTCCAAAGCGTAGATCTCTATGGAGAAGAATGTGCAAGAAACTCCATGGACACACATCTTCTCCGGTACCACATCCAGTGAGTATTGTGCACTCTATTATGACAGTTTTTAGTGATTTTACCAGCAAACGCGTGCCATTGCATAGTTTAGATGGATTCAGGTTTTTTTAAAAAAAATAACAGGACAACCTATTTTCAACGCCATTTTATGAGGAGGGTTCAAAGAATTAAGAAATTCTGTAGGAATAAAACTTTTTACAAAAAAAAAAAACCGACTTCACTATAAAAAGCAGGCAAGTGCGTCTCGGACTCACGCACTGAGGGTTCCGTAAAAACTTGGTAACCTAACCTAACCTACCTATGAAAACAGTTCAATTCCAAAATTGAGTTACGAAGATTTTTCCGAATCGCAAAAGACGTTACTACAAAGGAGACAATTTTTTTTGTTTGGGGAATAGGCCCACCACAAATTGTGGCGTATAGCAATGAAATGCACGTTAGTTTATTCCTTATAATCTCTAGATTACATTGGTAATATTGGCAAAACTTTATCTAACTGGAGTACCGTGAAATACGACAGTCAGAACATGACTCTCATAATAACCTAAAATCTCAAAAGAGCGATTGTCTAATGAGTGGATAGGTCTCCTTGGTATTTTAAGTTAAAATAGTGCACTGTTCAATAATATACAGTATAAAACAAAGTCACGTCTGTACTACGTGACAGACTTTGATGTGATTTACACGATTTGATAGACTTATTCATGAAAATGCGTAGATGTATTCATTTCGAAATAGCGCGGCTTTTGTCGGCCATTGACTGTAGATCTAAAATAATAAGGTGATGTGTTTTATGCTGGTTGTGTAAGGAGAAAAAAAAAACACATTATAGCATCACAAGTAAGTATTTATTACTGTTCATCATCATCATTTTCAAAGTCATCTCTTAAAAGCAGTATTTCATCTAAAAAAGATGCAGGTGGCTCAACCTCACCTTGATGCCGCGCCCAAGATAAAAACCACACTATACACATCACATATGCACAGCAGCCAACAGTGCGTCTGCCCACTAAACAATTACAACAGTATCCAGCAAGAGCAGTATTCAACATTCCGTTGAAATCGTGCTGCACAATTGATACAACGGCTTTGTGGATTATGCATGTATCTACAGATGCCATTTTCATAAAATCTTTCGAATAAAAAAACGAAAAGAACAGAAGAAACATGCAACTATCTAGTAATCGGAAACAATAATAATGTTGTCTGTAGCGGTGGGGGTTTCAACGACGAACAGTTTTCAAAGGCCGTTTTTTGTTCTGCAACGTAACAACCGTTTTCCATAAACAGCCTTCGTTGCATAAACCAGTCTTCGAATTACTGTATGCGAATTGTTATCTTACTGTTAAGAAAATAAGGTCGAAAATCCATTGCTTCAACTATCACACTCGTCGCGTCGTCGTTTTTAAAACCAGTTATTGCAATGAAAAATGAATTTTATGATTATAGTCATAAAGTTCATTTTTCATTGTAATAACTGGTTTTGAAACGACGACGCGACGAGTACAGAATTTATTACAGTCCTCAAACTAGTTGCGACAACGAACGTTTTCTGCAACTACTTCACTCAACGATAGTTTCGTCTTCAAACCAGTTGCGACGACGACCGTTTTCTGCAACCGTTGTTGTCGTCGCCAAAACGGTTACGTCTCGTCCGTCTAAAATTCGACAACGACCCAACACTAGTTGTCTGTCAGTGTCAAACTGATTGAAACTGGACCACAGAGCATCTGCAACGGGCTATTAATTACGTTTCGTTCCACGTTGATTTTTAAAGTACGTTACTTGATATTTGTGTTAACCGTTAATAACAGCATTAAAAACAAGTTCGCTGGACCAATTAATTATTATCTCTTGAAACGCATTTAAATCCGATGTCACCGCTGCGCACTATAGTAAAATTTTTTTTTCACGTTAAAATAAACTTGAAAACGCTCATAAACAAGCATTTTTTGCCGTAACACTTTTTTACTATTATTTCATTATTCCGGTTAGATTTCTATATAATTTTTGGTCTGTTAATTATAATAAGATGATCGCTTTTTCCATGTGTAATATTATTAATAAACGTAACCGTTTAATAGTGGGCCCAAAAAAAATTGTCTCCTTTACAGTTTTCAATTTTTTTTCCTATACTTGTGCTATTAGACCTTGCTTCATGGCAAATTTCAGGATTCTAGGTCAACGGGAAGTACCCTATTGTCGGCGACGAGGGTCCCATGCAGGCACCAGGGCGCAAGTAGTGGTCGAGACCACCTAACACGCAAGTAGTTTTTTGTCATGTTTAGGATAGGATGTTTTCACTTATTAAATATTTATTTGGATTAATTAGTTAGTAACTCATTAGGTTTAATTGATAAAGACTGAGTTTTGCTAATTTAAGTGTATAAATA
Organism: Mythimna impura; assembly: GCA_905147345.3. NCBI lineage: Eukaryota > Metazoa > Arthropoda > Insecta > Lepidoptera > Noctuidae > Mythimna > Mythimna impura. Next base: position 8,949,241 of record LR990357.1, on the reverse strand, counting down.
AGTAGCATCTAACGTGTTTCTAAAGATTTTTATGTTTTGTTGTGGATGGCAGAATACAATTTAAGTTATTGTCTTTATTCTGTCTGTAATTAGCACCTTCATTAATTAGTGAGGTCGGGAATAACAATGTATATAAGATTCTAATAAGATCTTGTAAGAAAATTCGATCTTGATGAAGAAATCGTTGAATTTATATGTTGTAGTAATGATAAGGATTTAACTTGTGTTATTACTTGTTGATAATATTCTATTACTGTTAATTAGTGTTTTTTAGCCTAAAAGAAGCTATTAGTAACAATAGATCTCAATTTGCAAGGATTTAGATAAAGTTGAAATTCTAAAATGTTCGCGATCTTTTACGTAATTAGAATTTGAAAATGAGACTTTTTATTTGATGACTAATTAGCAAGAACATTATGTAATTAGTTAGGATCTGTCTAGAAAATGATGTTATAACAAATAGAATCCTAATTAGAATCTTATTGGAAGAGATATAAGAAGTTTTGTGTACATGAATGTGGTCGAACTAGAATATTTTACAGTTTTTGTTCTAGAAACTTTTTTATGTGCAAATGTATGTGAAATATTATTGTTTTATGTGAAAGTAGAGATTGTAACCGACATTTTGATGTATATATTGTCATGGTTTTGTAAAACAATAAATAAATACGGCGTCAGAAAGGGTTCGGCTGAAGTGAAATTGAAGCGAAATTGAAAGTAAATTTAGAGCAAAATACGCGGTCCCCGTTAACAGAACTTAGCGGGGTATATAAGACGGGCTGTTTTTTGGTCCGATGTCAGTCGAAAACGTGCCACCGAAGAGGCAAGAACACTTAGGGAAAAGCTTCAAGCCGAACCCCGAAGAACCTTTTCAAGTCGAAAACGTGTTTTATTTCTCTTCGGTATCCGCTCTGAGGTCCTCCTACGTGCTCCGTCGTCGTCGAAGATACGCATTCAGGGGTGCGTGGTGGCGTACGTGACCAGCGAACCAGTAAGGCAGCGTACGTCAAAAATCGGGTTGAACTGTCCCGAGGGCTCGGTAGCTGCAGGGTACGACCCGCTACCGTCAACACCTCCTAACAGGGGTTAGTCCGCCACACCTATAAATTTTGATTCCCTTGAGAGTGTCGAAATATACGTTTTTTGCGACATAAACGTCTGTATCTTTTTTTGTTAGCTTAGAAGTTTGATTTTTTTCACAGCTTCAAGGGACCGCAGACCTGAGTATATGGTTTTAATTTCATCTCGATACCTCTACTCGTTTCCGAGATAAAGGGTCTTGACCAGACATACCCACAGACAGACCGACTAACAACAAAGTGATCCTATAAGGGTTCCGTTTTTTCCTTTTTAGGTACGGAACCCTAAAAACAAAACACTAAAACGATCAATATAACTTTAATTTTGGAAGTCAGTGTTTCTGATATTGTCTGCTTGTTAATTAACACTGACTTCCGAAATTAAAGATCGATTTAGTGTTTTTTTTTTTGTGGTGAAGTTGGTTATTTTTTTTTATGTAAAAAAAAATATATTTCACACTTTTTAGTTGTGATACATTTATAGCCAGAGTACCTATTTCTCATGACAATTCGATTTAAGCCAAACACTGTTAAGATACATTATTTTATTATGAAGTCCCCATCCACCTCCCAGCTCCATCATCAAGTCAGTTCGATAGTACCTTATAGCCAAAGTGCATCTGATGACAATTCTAATAAGCCCAAACACGGCTAGGTTACATTAATTAATTACGGAGTTCCAGTGCCTATCTTCCAGCACCATCATCATCATCAGATCACTTTGATGCTACCATTTTCAACATAGTACTCGTAACTATTCAGAACCATTTATTTATTTGCATTGTCATAGTTACTTCTATCTTAATTGTGATATCTATGTAGGGGTGAAGTTTCATTGGCCATTTCTGGTCTTTTTCATCAGTTCCACTTCATCAAATGTTACTTTTTGACTGTAAATGCTTAAGTTCTCGATGAAAATACTAAAATCATTATATAGTTGCCTAGAATATTTGAGGAGTTTCCTCGATTCCTTAAGGATCCCATCATCAGAACTGGATTTTGAAAAAAATAGGACCAATCTGGAAGCATATCCTATTAGGGAAAAAAAAAATTTGCAAGTCGGTCCATAAACGACGCGAGTTCTGAGGTAACAAACGTAGAATCAAGTTATTTACCGCAACCGCTATGTCCCTGCATTTTAAATCTGTAATATCTTCGATAATATTCATTTAAATTGCACGCTGTAAAGGGCTATATTGATCTATATTAAATGCACAATTTATTTAAGATACTTAATTGGATAAAGATTAACGCTGTATTGCTTAAAATCGTTTCGTAAATAAGCCATTATTTCTCGTAAAAAGTAAAAGATAAAAAATGGTTATTGTGGGTTATCCCTAAGAGATGGACATATACCATCGCGGACTTTTTTGTAGACCTTTTTAAGGTGAACAATACTGTAGTACACTGTTTTGATATATCTCGTGGAGTTCAGCCAGCGTTTGCAATGTATGCGCAAAAAATGTGTTTATTTACGACATCACATTAGAAACTTCTAAAATCATCAGTGTTCCTCTATTATATTGTGCATGTATCATACACATAAACCTTCCTCTTGTCATACCATAACCAACCATAACCACATCAAACTCCGTTGCGTATTTCTAAAGATCTAAGCATACATAGGGACAGACAGACACGAAAAGTGACTTTATTTTATACTATGTAGTGATGAGTAGCAGTGGTGGCCGAGTGCTAACGGCCCCGACTTACGAATTGTAGGTCGCGGGTTCGAACCCAGCCAGGCGCATTATTTTGTGTAATTTATTTCATTACCACTGCTCTCAAAACGGTGAAGGAAAACATCGTGAGGAAACCGGCATGTCCTAGAACCAAAAATTCGAAGACATGTGACATTCACCAACCCGCACTGGACCCGCGTGGTGGATTACGGCCCATTCCCTCTCCTGGAGAGAGGAGGCTTGAGTCCCAGCAGTGGGAACATTAAAAGGCTGATTATGCTTATGCTTATGCTTAATAGAGGAGGGAAGTTTTTAAAAATCCTTATTGGATCACTATAGGTACGATACAAAATTAAAAAAAAGTTCTTTTTGTTCAAGTTTCAAACCCCAGTGATTTATGCTTCAAGTAATTAATTGTATGGCTGCCAGGGCTGCGACTTGTTCGAAGGAGTTACCGTAGCCTCTGCGAAGAACAACTGAAGGAACACACGTGGGTTTTAGGCAGTAAAAGTCTGACACCCTCTCTCGCTTCATGATTTCAGTTATCTGATGATTTCCTAAGTACAAAAAACGGGCAAGTGCGAGTCGGACTCGCGCACTGAGGGTTCCGTACCAACTTACCTATGAAAACAGTTCAATTTCCGAATCGATTATCAAAGATTTTTAAGAATCGCAAAAACGTTTTTTTTTGTGACGTAACTATAAATTTACAGTTTTCAGAATTTTTCCTATACTTATGCTATGAGACCTTGCTTCATACCAAATTGCAGGATTCTAGGACAACGGGAAGTAAAAAGAACAACAAAGAGAGAATATGAATTTTAATTCCCTTGAGAGTGTCGAAATATACGTTTTTTGCAACATAAACGGCCGTATCTTTTTGAGGTATTCCACTTTGGGCACCCGCTAAAATGGCACCTGAGTGAATGGCACCTGAGGTATTCCACTTTGGGCACCTATTGATATTTTCCGCAGGTGCCCAAAGTGGAATACTTTATTATTTAAAATTTTATTCCACTTAGGGCACCTACGGATTAAAAGCTACTAGTGTTGGGACGTTTATTTTTTAGGACGTCAAAATAAAAAAAAAACAAAGACTAAAATCAGTAAACAGTTTAATATCATTATTAATAAAAACTTCTTTATGTTTTAATAATTTTAGTATCACAATCAGTTTCCTTAATCACATTATATTTACACATTTATTATTTTATAATCAGCTTTTTGTAAATAAACCCAAATAGGGGTTATTTACAAATATTTCTCTTCTAAATTAACTTTATAACCTTAATGTCTTTTTTTTTAATATGACACAATCAGTAATCAATTATTGACACTGGTATTGTAAAATCAGGTTTGAGTTATTTCTTACGCACATTTTTGAAATACAAAATACTTAAAAATAGATTATGCATCACAAGTATATTTTTGAAGGTCAGCGCATAATTTACATGTGGTTAAATATTGTCAATGGCTATTTTATTAAAAACGCAGCTTTTCCATACAGTGACCAAAGGAAATTAAGCCACATATATACTCTTCTATTATATGGTTTATTTAGTAGTTCCTACGCTCCGCATAATTTTGATATTTCTATTTTTCCGTTTTTAAAACTTTTTCTGTTTGTTTTTATTAATCACTACTATACCTAAAATTACTTGCTACCAACGATTCCCTTTGTTGCTACAAGCGAGAATTTGAATACATTTGTAGTTGTAGCTAGTGTTGCCAACTCCAAAAGTTTCAATTAGCTGGACTCAATATCAAAACTCGTTGATTCTACTAGAAGAGTAGAAGAAGTAGGAACCCCTGCTCACGCCACTTTTTTTTAGGCCATCAATATTTTTTAATTAATTAAATTATAATTAAATATTTTATCAACTACACTATAGATCAATAAATTGTCGACACCAATACACTAGTAAGTAATGTGTTACTCTAGAGTGTGAGTGTTAGTGTAGTGTTGAAGCTTAAGTACTAAACTTTCGTGCGAGTCAAAAATTTAATAGAGTAGATTCATTAATGAATTAATGATGATTAATGACTCTGAATATCGTTTGTTTACGTATACATATTAATCGCGAAGAAGGAGAGTAGACCTCCTGTGTAATAAACTCTCAATTAGTACCTAATAAAACTGGTTTTTGTCGTCGATGATCCAGGAATTTACAAGAACAAACGTGCCTACCTACTACAGAGTATACTTAAACATTTATTCGAAAATTTTAAGTATAAATACTTTAAAGTTGACAAAAAAATACAAACAAACATAATTATAATACTGTTTTGATTTATACTCCAAAAGTCGTTAGAAAAATCACTCAATAATTTTTTTCATCAAAATATTTTTTTGTCGTTAAGACTTAAGCAAAAGTCGACATGTTTAGCGATAAAGTCACAAAATTAGCAATACCGGTAGCAGCGCAGGAGCACTCCCGCCTCCTGTTGCCGCCTCTTTGCATCTCACGCGGCTATAGTGGGTGACATCGTTCGGTCTTTGTTTACTTAACTAAGAAAAATTGAGCGGAAATAGTTCAGATAAGTTAGATAGATGGCGCTTAGCTAATCATACTATTTTATTTATTATCATGTTACTAAACTCTGTAAGTTTAATTTACACATCCTAAAAAAATAAAATAATAAAACAACGTCCCAACACTAGTAGCTTCTAATCCGTAGGTGCCATAAGTGGAATAATATTTTAAATAATAAAGTATTCCACTTTGGGCACCTGCGAAAAATATCAATAGGTGCCCAAAGTGGAATACCTCAGGTGCCTTTTACTCGGGTGCCGTTTAAGCGGGTGCCCAAAGTGGAATACCTCATCTTTTTTTTCGTTAACTTACAAGTTTGATTTTTTCACAGCATCATGGGACCACAGACTTGAGAAATGGTTTTAATTTCAACTCAATACCTCCACGCGTTCCCAAGATAAAGGGTTTTGACAGACAGACAACAAAATACTCCTATAAGGGTTCCGTTTTTAGGGTTTCGTAACTCAAAAGAAAAAAAAATACCAAGAAAAGTGGAAGTCCACGAAGGCTGTTACTGTTGCTGTTGTTGTTGTTATTCATATTACCCTTATGTTCGTTAACTCTTTTAACCGACTTAGGAAAAGGAAGAGGTTCTAAATTCATTAAAAATATTACCGACTTGAGAACCTCCTTGCTCTTTTCAAATCGCTTATAAATCTTAACAAAGAAAACTCACAATTTTCTTTAACAAACAAATGAATTTTATTTGAATGTAACAATTAGCTAATTAAACCACTTTCACCGAACTTCCACGAAGTTATCCATGCCAAAACCGTTCTGCCCTAGTTTTCTGCGAGGGTAATGTTAAATATATTCAAGTTTAAGTAAGAAAATGTACTGTTCAAGTCCTAATGGTATAGTTTTCTGCTCAAGTTAGCAGTGCGGGCTAGTTTAAGTTCATTTGCATAATGTTTCTACTTTAATTTAGGCTAATTTTTACATTTAACTGCTGTAACTAGGTCTTGCAGTAGTTATATTAATTACAAGAGTGAATAGGTATCTTCTAGGTAAGCGCGCATCGTCGACCGCATCGTTGCTTTACATCAGGTGAGATAGCAATCAAGCGTGAACCTATCAATAATATAAAAAACCTTACGTTGTTTTTGAAGGTGGTAAATCCTTAAATAACTTCTTCTGCTCTGGGTGGATCGAGAGGGAGTGTCAGAACTGACTAAAACATTCCAGAGCTGCGGTTTGCGGGGTGGCGTAGATTGATAAGCATAATCTTCATCTTCCTGCCCTTATCCCGTTTTATTTGCGGTCGGCAACACGATTTTTTCTTCCATTCTGTCCTGTCACCCGTCACGCTATCACTAACTCCTTTTTCTTTGATATCACTTCTCACACAATCCATCCATCTTTTCTTTGGTCTCCCTCTCCATCCATCCACATATATACTCATAAGTCTTTTAGTAACATGCGTTTTATCTCTCCTCTTTACATGGCCATACTTATTGATAAACATTGTAAAAAAAATTATAAACATTCATACCTGTAATTTAATTTATCTGACACAATTTGATTGTAATTGGAAAACATGCTATTTGTAATGTAAGCACCGAAAAATGAGTCTATTGTAACTTGAAACCAATCACAAATTCATTTATTTCTAGTAACAATAGATTCAATTTGAATTTAATAATTCTTTTCCTGGTCGCTTTTTTTAAGCAAGATCTTTAGATTTAGAATCTTGTGTTCTTTCAGAGGATTTGTGAATCTCGGCCACTGTGAGAAACAGCAATTCGGTATTAGGGTTCTCTGCGCGATTACAATGTACGACAGCCCAAAACCAACTATCAGGCGGTTGCCCGGACTAGACACCACATCCATCTGGACGGAAGTTTCTGCCTTTACAAAAGACGTTTACGAGACTTTAGACCCCATTTCGCACTACCTATTGAATTTATCAATATAACATTTTAAGACACACTCAAAAAGTTAATTCAATGAATGGTCTTGCCGAAGCGAGGCACACGACAACTACGTTTACTTAACGAGGCAACTCAATTTGCTGCGACATCAAATAGTTTACAGAAAGATCATAGCTGTAGTTATCTGACGCTCACGAGTATCTGTGTGATATACAAAAATTTTTTTTTATTTTTATTCTTGATAGGTTCGCGCTTGACCGCTAACTCACCTGATGGAAAAAGACGACGCGGTCGACGATGGAGCGCGCTTACCTAGAAGTAACCTATTCACTCTTGACTTAAAGATTCCCGGGTTGTAGCCATCAGGAAAAACAGATTCCGGCGAGGAATTCCACTCCTTAGCTGTACGCACTATGAATGTGTTCCCAAAACGTTTTGTGCGTATAGTAAACCTGAATATAGTTTGTTCAGAATCAGTAACTGAATCGTTTCCAACCATTTTTACACTATGTTATATTTTTTCCCTAAAATATTTTAAAAAGGTCACAAGTTGGACGCCACCGACATTAAGTACAACGTATAACGCACAGATGTGTGCGAGAGCAAAACTACCTCTCAGTCGCCCGGATGGCCCGTTGTTATATTTGTACTGACAACCAGGTAACTTAACAAGCTTATAACTTTGTGATTTTTCCTGATACGGTTATGAAATATGGTACATAGATTCTTTACATAAAAGTACTAGACACGTGTTTCGGGTTTCGCATAATATACTAAATGTTGTAGACAGTTATTGAAATATTGTGTTATCGAGGTGTGGCGTTAGACCATCGTTAGCATAACATAAGCATAATCAGCCTTATAATGTTCCCACTGCTGGGACTCAGGCCTCCTCTCTAGGAGAGGGAATGGGCCGTAATCCACCACGCGGGCCCAATGCGGGTTGGTGAATGTCACATGTCTTCGAATTTTTGGTTCTAGGACATGTCGGTTTCCTCACGATGTTTTCCTTCACCGTCTTGAGAGCAGTGGTGATGAAATAAATTACACAAAGTAATTCGCCTGGCTGGGTTTGAACCCGCGACCGACAACTCGTAAGTCAAGGCCGTTACCACTCGGCCACCACTGCTCCCCATCGTTAGACGTTAGGCAAATGTTAGAATTTGGTCACCTTAGAGGTCGAAATTTGGAAAATCCTTTAGCGCATGTCCATGCCATGATATAATAGCCTGTAGGCCTGGTAGTTAGTGGCCCTAACTGCTTAGGGCCACTAACTACTAGACAGCAGTATCCATTCCCACCCAAATGTTTGTATCATAAGCACGATCATTTGTTATGTGTCTGTGTGTAATTTATATAGAATATGTATGTACTCGTATTTAGAAATATATGTGTTTATCAATAATCTAGTACTCACAGCACAAGCTCTGCTTAGTTTAGGACTAGATGGCGTTGTGTGAATATTGTGGAATATATTGTCTACATCACGCGGAGGTTTTCAATTCAGATTTGATGGTTGATGGATTACTGTTAACAATTGTAAATGTTATGTTGTACTCTGGGGTTATCTGAAGAGTAGGGTCATCAGATAACCCCAGAGTAAAAATCCGAAGGTGTGTCGTCTAAGCTCTGTGAGGGAGATGAAGGAAAACATTAGACAAGAAATCAAAAACATTCTTACACAACGTTTGAGGCTCGTTTTCATGAATGTTAGAGATCGCTTTGAAGAGTGCCAGAGCTGCGAAGACTTTTTTTTTTATATTCTTGATAGGTTCGCGCTTGACCGCTAACTCACCTGATGGAAAGCGACGATGCGGTCGACATTTGAATAAAGTTATTTTTTACTAGCTTTCGCCCGCGGCTTCGCCCGCATACATAAAATATAGCTTATGTCACTCAGGAATAAATCAGCTTTCTATCGGTGAAACAATTTTCACAATCGGATCAGTACTTTCAGAGATTACCTCCAACAAACAAAAAAACGTGTAGAAAAGTAATTTTCCCATATTTTCATTTTCTGATATTGTAAATTAATGCGTATATATAAATGTATCTGTTAATTTTGTATGCATCTGCAAAAGTGAATTATTTCTGTGACACCTAGTACAAGAACACTGTTTCTTTCTTGCTTTTAGAAGTAATTTCTTTATTTATGGCATTTGTTCTTGTTTTCTGTAACATCGCAGCGGTGCACAACATTACGTGACCACTACGTGTTACTGCCCTCCCTAGGGTAGTTTCGCGGACACCTCTAGTAGGCACTCTTAGCATCTGCGACTTATAAGGTCCCCCTGATATTTTGGCGTAAGAAGGGTCTCGAAGGAACTCTTTGTGCCTTAGTCATCGAATGTTATCGGTTCTCGTATTCGATTTGACTCTATTGAATACTTCTGGGTGATCATCACCTTGCTACATATTACTTAGCATAGCATAGCATAGCATAGTAGGCCTTATAATGTTCCCACTGTTGGGCCTCAGGCCTCCTCTCCAGGAGAGGGAATGGGCCGTATCCACCACGCGGGCCCAGTGCGGGTTGGTGGATGTCACATGTCTTCGAATTTTTGGTTCTAGGACATGCCGGTTTCCTCGCAATGTTTTCCTTCACCGTTCTGAGAGCAGTGGTGATGAAATAAATTACACAAAGTAATGCGCCTGGCTGGGTTTGAACCCGCGACCTACAACTTGTAAGTCGGGGCCGTTACCACTCAGCCACCACTGCTCTTACTGCTCACATATTACTTACTATATCTTATTTGTATTGTTTACTTTAATAACACAAAAAAAAAATATGTCAGAAATATGTGTGTATGAGTACCTAACGAAATTAAGAACATTTTAAAAAAAAAAACTGTTCTGAGCCCTACATAACCTGTATGCATATTTTATAACAATTTCAATGACATCGAGTTTTTAGAACTACGAAGCGTAATTTTTATAGAGATAATTATTGTTTTAGTGAACGAGTTTAACGTAACAGAGCTTAATGTAAAACGGTATAACTGTCGTAGCCAGATCTTAGAAATGGATCACTTCATGAAATGGCCAAGTAAAACTGGCCAGATCGTTTTAAACGTTAAAGTTTCATGATATTTCAATCCTCGTTTGGCCTACTTTCTTTAGACCATTTATTATCATAGAAATCCTACATTAATTATATGGCCAAACGAGGATTGACATGTCATCAAATGTTAACGTTTAAACGATTTGGTCAGTTTTAGTTGGCCATATCTTGAAATGATCAATTCTAAGATTTAACCATGACATATACATAATTATATACGTATATACCTGAAACGGAAAGAAAGAAGCAAACGTATTGATGGTGTCCTCAAATTCCCAAAGACTGTGATGGATGATGTAGGTTCGTAAGAGTTACTTAAAAAGGTATTAACCCAAAACAGCAGAGCTCTCACGGCTAGGACTCAGGCCTCCTCTTTAGGAGAGGGAATGTGCCATAATCCACCACGCGGGCCTAGTGCGGGTTGTTGGATGTCACATGTTTTCGAATTTTTGGTTCTGGGACATGCCGGTTTCCTCACAATGTTTTCCTTCTCCGTTTTAAGAGCAGTGGTGACGAAATAAATTACACAAAGTAAATTGCCAGCCTGGGTGCCACCCGGTAAAGTGCCACCCTTGAACTACGACTCGTAAGTCGGGGCCGTTACCACTAGACCACTACTGCTCAAAATAGAGAGTCACTAATTAGATCTACATCATTACCCACGTGTCTACAATTAACTCTATAAACAAACAAGAAAAGGTCCAAGCCCCCAAAGACTTTATGTCATAAACTGCTGAACATTGTGAGTAGCTGTCAAAGGAAACGGTTTAGTTAATTATTCAGTGGTAGGTGAGTAAGGTTTCTTACTGACAGAGATGTGCGAGTAAGCTGGGCAGTACGAAAAATGCCACCAGTGAGGATAACTTCATTTCCACAGTCTGCACAGCTCCGGTAAAAAGGAGCTATCATCATCTCTCAAGCAATTTTTAGGGTTCCGAACCTCAAAAGGAAAAAACGGAACCCTTATAGGTTCACTTTGTTGTCCGTCCGTCTGTCTGTTTGTCTGTCTTGCTTCATACTAAATTTCAGGATTCTAGGTCAACGGGAAAGGTCTCTATAAATTTTGATTCCCTTGAGAGTGTCGAAACGAAATACACGTTTTTTGCGACATAAACTGCCGGAACTTTTTTTTTCGTTACCTTATAAGTTTGATTTTTTTACAACTTCAAGGGACCGCAGACCTGAGTATATGGTTTTAATTTGAACTCTATACCTCCACGAGTTCCCGAGATAAAGGGTTGACAGACAGACAGACAGACAAACAGACGGACGGACAACAAAGTGATCCTATAAGGGTTCCGTTTTTTCCTTTTGAGGTACGGAACCCTAAAAAGAATGTAGTTACGCTGGTGATAATGGCTAGGAATGTGTGCGAAGGATGTGTTTGAGAGACGCGAATGTCACACAGAACCAAGTCTCCTACTCATCTTCGCACCGCTCACATCCTCGGTCCACCTAGCTAACTCGCACATTTATGATGGAACAGCACCTTAAGAAGCGACCTGCATTGGACCTAAACAAACATGGGCCTGAATCTTGAAGGGTCGGTAAATGTAGAGGTGGGCGTGTGGACGTATGGTAAATGTCTTAGAATTAGGTTTGAAAGGGAAAGGGTGAAAATAAAAGAAGCTTTACATTATACATTAATGTTTGTTTTAGATATGAGATCTTCTTTCTATATACCGACTTCTATATTAGTCATTTTAGTAATCAGCCCTTTTAGCGATGTGATCTTTCATTCGGTCCATGCATCATTTATTTGGTTTTCCCTTCTCCCTGGCAGGTAATAAAAAAAATAATAATAATTGTTTTGACGCTAGAGGTATCTCTGTCAGTAATCATGGCGGTGAGTCCCCTCTTTGAAGAGTGATTAGAAAGGTGCCACTGCCTATATCTTCATTTTCCGCCTGAGGCAGCTCTTCACTGGACACAGTCATTTCAATAAGTTCCTTTTTCAAATGCAGCGGGAAGAAACGCCCGGGTGTTATTATTATGCGGACCGCTCTGAGAACACGGTGGATAATACGTTCGAAGTCTGTCCCGCTTAGGTGGAACACCACCGAGTTCTCATGGCGGCGACCTTTTGCGTCCAGCCCTGGTTCAGGCTATGGTCCGGAGCAAGAGGAAATAGGAATAAGTAATGCGCGCGAATGATTTTCGTTTTGATCACCAATACAGTTAACAACGACTTTTACAAAAAATATATATCTATTTATATAAAAGCGAAATAACACTCACTGATTAACCTTTCGAATACCCGTAATTAGAGACACAATAGAAAGCTAGCTAGCTTGGGGTTTAATGAATTAGTCACGAAATCTCAGAAACTATGACACCTACAACCTACAAGACGGGGGTTGGAAGTTTGTATGGAGAAACCTACTTTTACTCGGGTGAAACCGCTGGCAGAAGCTAGTAATTATATACTCCTCACAAACAACAAATAAAAGATCAACATTTCTCAGAACAAAGTTCCGTCCAGAGATATATAAAAAATAAACAGCACTGTATTGTAGAGGTTTTTAAACGGTCCGATCAACAAGAACTGGAAAAGACATACCTAATGCTTAGAATCACCGTGCACCGGGCTCGGGGCGTCGGAAAATATTTCCCAACAAATAAAGAGTTTGCACCGGGAGTATTTCCAGCAAGTAATTGTCCTGGAAATGTTGTGCCACAAAACGTCTGGGCTACTGAGAACTAATAAGACGAAGTATAGTATCTAGTTTTTTAAAAAATAATTGATAGACAGGGTTTTTGGTCATTCTTTTTCACCAAATATTAAGCTATGATGCAGTTATGGAGCACGTTTGCCTAGAAGTAACCAAGAGTTTAATACAATTTGAATATAGTGCGACGAGGTTTTACTTACGAGCTCCATAACTATGTTTTATCTTTAAGGGCTGTTTCCTGAGTTGTTGGGTACTAATAAACCAAACGCTAACCGAAGTTAGCAGCCCGAAGAATTGCCAAAGTTAGGTAGCACTGAGCAGGGCACATCGCTCGCTGAAAAGATCTGTATCTATATATATCTGTAGGTAAATGGGGCTAAAAGGTTCTGGAGTGGTAACCGCGTACAGAAAGACGCGTTGGAAGACCTCCCTCAAGGTAGACCGATCTCGCGACTGTGGTGAGTCTCGGGAGTCCCATGAATGCGAGACGCACAAGACAATTTGTTGTGGTGATGTTTGGAGGAGGCCCACGATAGAGGAGTACTCGTAGTGTGGGGCAACATTAAAAAAAAAACTGGGCAAGTGCGAGTCGGACTCGTGCACTGAGGGTTCCGCACCAACTTACCTATTTAAACAGTTCTATTCCCGGATGAAATCTCGAAGATTTTTCCGCAACGAAAAAAAAAAAATGTACGTAACAACAAATTTACTGTTTTCAGATTTATTCCTATACCTGTGCTATAAGACCTTGTTTTATGCCAAATTTCAGGATTCAGGGTCAACGGGAAGTACCCTATGAATTTTGATTCCTTTGAGAGTGTCGAAATATACGTTTTTTGCAAAATAAACGGTCGTATCTTTTTTTCGTTAACTCAGAAGGTTGATTTTATCACAGCTTTAAGGGACCGCAGACTTGAGTATATGGTTTTAATTTCAACTTGATACCTCTACGCGTTCCCGAGATAAAGGGTCTTGACAGACAGACAGACAGACGGACAATAAAGTGATCCTATAAGGGTTCCGTTTTATCCTTTTGAGGTACGGAACCCTAAAAACAAAGTAAAGTCAAGTCAAGAGAAAATAGGTTATTTCGAGGCAAGCATGCTCCATCGTCAACCACATCGTCACTTTCCATCAGGTGTTAGTGGTCAAGCGCGAGCCTAGCAATTGCAAACGACGTTACGACATCGGCATCTGACGAACCAAATGTTCAAGTTTGATGTTTGTGTTCGCTATGTTCGTGTTCGTACGTGCTTAAGATAAGACTTCATAAGACACGAACCACCTTATTTGTTTCATACTCTCAAGAAAAAACTTAACCGCCCAGATTATTGTGCAGCGCTGTTGTTCGGCACCCGGGAGTACAAAGTGGTGCAATGCTTTGTCTTTGTGCGAACGAGATAACGAGATGTGCCGTCTCTGCAATTTAGCTAGTTTTATGTAAAATGCACTTAGCACGCGAAATTGTTGTTCTAGTTTTGGTAGGAAATAAATTTTCGCAACTAACTGTACAAAGAAACATCTAACGAGCTAAGTTTTGGAGAATTAGATTATTCTTTAGTATCTATATTTTTTTTTAAATTATAATTTCATTTATTCAAGTAACTAGGACTCATAATTACACATAACAGTTCTGTGTTTAATAACACTTTGGAGGTATGCGGAACAGTGAGTAAAGTCCCGCAAACCTCCGTTGAAAAGGGAGGATCCTCCGGCCAGACGGGTGTTATGTCTGGTGCTACTGCCCGATAGATGATTTCGGGATGTCGTATATATTCTAATCGCGCGGAGAACTTTGATTGCGCGATGCAGGATTAGTTCTTATGTGACGCCATAGATGTCGTTACAACACCAACAAACAAAATTTAAATATTTCACACACAGTTATCGATATCTGCAGGTAACATGCAAGTCACTGCAGCGCCTTATATAAGGACAGTCGAGCTGGTCGGCTATCATCATCAGCACATTGTTGGGGCTGCCGCGCACCCTGCGCACCAGAGATGCGCTCCGCTTACGCATCGTCGCATAAAAATATTTTAATACGATTTTAAACTCAGCAATTATTCTTATACCGGAAATTTTTTGTTGAGCAATCACTGCATATACATATAAAAAAGAACACTTACCCGACTAAAACAGTCTAAGAACTCCTCCGCATCAATGCAATGTGCACAAAAGACTGGCCGCATTGTCACGCTGTCTGGCAATGCTTATCCTCTGTCCAAGATAAAACACTTATAAAGTGATAACCTAACCTGCATTGGGAATAGGATCCAATCTACATGAAGGTTTATGGTGTTAGATATAGGTTAGGTATGTTTTTGAAGTCACCAACTTAGAGGACGGCGAGCAATAGGTAGCTCGCCGTCCGACCGTCCCGTAACCGTCCGAACCGAGCCCAAGTCGTCGACGGTGCGTAGTGTTCCACGCACGCCTCAAGGATATGTCAGCATTTCAGCAAACCGTAGAGGCCCAGTAGGGTCGAAGCCTACTGGGGCCAGGGGTTTGTTTCTGAAAGGAAAACTCCGCCCTGGGATGAAGACATAGAAGGAACAGGTGTGGGTTTTTAGTCAGTAAAATTTTGACATGTCCTCACGCTCTGCCCAAGAGTGGGGGATGTCATTGGATTGTTTTCCCACCTAATAAAACCTGGCTCAGTAGGGTCGAAGCCTACTGGAGCCATATGTTCGCTTCTGAAAGGAAAACCCGGCCCTGGAATGCAAGGCAACGAAGAAACATAGGAGTAGATTTTAGTCAGTAAAAGTCTGACACGTCCACTCATACCACGCGGGCGGGAGATGTCATTGGATGATTTCACACTTAAAAAAAAAAGAAAAAGTCATCAATTTTTTTTTTTTATTATTGGATGATCATCGAATTACAAGGTTTGATTCGATTGACGGCGCCCATTAAAGTGTTTTTAATATCGTGAGGATTTCATCACGCATGCGGATTTGTTCCGCATGCAGAAAATTTCAAATTGCAAAAAACCAAGTCTCGTGTGCATATTCCACGCATTAAAATAAATACTTGTGTGAAATGGACACTTGCGGGGGTTACGCATGCGGAGCAAACCCGCATGCGTGATGAAATCCGCACGATATTAAAAACATCCTAGGCATCGGCCTGCCAGGGCTGCGGAATTGTTCGAAAGAGTTACTGTGGCCCTGGAACTTAAAGGAAAACTGAAGGAACAAAGGTGGGTCTTAGTCAGTAAAAGTCTGACATTCCACTGACTTGATACTGATTACTTTCCACTTAAAAAAAAGGTTTGATTCGATTCGCATTCCTCAAAAGTGTGGCCCTTATATACTCTGCACCAATAAATATAACTTGTTTTTAAGATCTTGAATTCCACATTCCACAGGTAACCAAACATAAAATCTTATTCCTACTACTTAAACCCAGCTTCCGTCTCACAGTTCTCACATACTTTCTCGGTACTAAAGCCTCTGTTATACGGAATAAAATAAATATAAGCTTAAGGCCTCGTCTGTGAAACACACACCAAGATTGTTTAAAGGAGTTACCGCAGTCCTCGCAAAAAGGGCCACTGAAGGAACACTGTGGGCTCTTTTAAGGTAAAAATAAAGGTCACTGTTGCTACAGAGCGAGAAGGCATAGAAAACAGTCACCTTCTTCTGCGCAGTAGTAATGCGAGCGAAGGAGGTGGCAGAAAGCGTGAGGGAGAGAATATCCTCACGACCCAGCCGCCGAAGGAAACGCCTCGGGCATCGCGAGTCACTGGATGATTCCCGGCCACCGTGGATGCAGACTCGCAGACAGCAAGCAATGAGTAGCTCACCGTTTGATAAGAACCACGCGCGCTTTAAAGAGCTGTCAACATATTGGGTGGGCCACATCGTGCGCCGATTGTACCTACATACGTCTGTACAACTTGAATAAGCTTGAAAAACGCTTAAAAATTGTCGTTTTGTACACACGGGTGTACAAAATTTTTCGACCGAAAATTTTGGTCTGTATAATTTCTTTTTTCCTAGAAAAATCCACAAAAAGTTCTTTTTTTATTTCTGTTTCTTGGCCGATGCTTGCTAGAGTGCTAATTGTTACGACCCTGTAACGCAAAGAACAACTGAAGGAACTTAGACAATAAAAGTCAGACACTCTTTCTCTCTCCATCTAGGGTAGAAGTTGTTTGATGATTTCCTACTTCAAAAATAAGGAATTTCTTAATTTGTTTGGGCCATATTGCTTAAATTAATTGTCGAATATCCGATGAGTGTGCGAAATTTTTAAGAGGCTCCTGTATATACAGCTTCGTTTCGTTCTTTAAGCTGGAGGCAGGAATTGTTACTGTTTTTTATTTTATTAATGATAGGCTCGCGTTTGACCACCATCTCACCTGATGGTAAGCGATGATGTGGTCGACGATGGAACACGCTTGCCTAGAAATAGCCTATTCACTCTTGACTTCAAGACCCCTAAGTTGTAGCTATCAGGAAACACAGACTCCGGCAAGGAATTCCACTCCTTGGCTGTACGCATAATAAATGTGTTCTCAAAACGTTTTGTGCGTATGGGTGGGATGTCTACCATGTACTGGTGGCGCAACGCCGTACGTCTAGTGGTCCGATGATGGAACGGACTTGGCGGAATTAGATTGTGCAATTCCAGTGCACCCTCCCCGAAATGTAAACGATAGAAAACCGACAGGCCAGCAACTCGGCGGCGATGTCCAAGGCTTTGGAGCTTCGACTCAACAAGTGCATCATTGCCGATGATCCTCTTGGCTCGCCTCTCAATCAACTCTAGCGCATCAAGCTGGTATTTGGCAGACCCGTCCTAAAGATGAGAGCAGCACTTAGACATCACGATATACCGTTTTGAGCTTGCCTTTGTTTTATTTTATTTATTTACTGGCTTCTACCACAGGATTTACTCACGTAAAAGTATAAAAAATTTCAAGGGAACATACTCCCGAGATGAAAAGTTTTATGTGCTATTCCAGGATATGGTCCACCCGTGTACCAAGTTTTATCGAATTCTATTCAGCCATTCGAGCGTGAAGAAGTAACAAACATACACACACACTCACAAACCTTCGCCTTTATAATATTAGAGTTATAAATAATGATAGTTCATACATAGCTTTAGGGTCAACGCTGCGTTAAGAGCATTCATCCGTTAAAACCACGCAGAAGCCAAAATCAATGATTTCCGACGGAAAATATAACAATAATGTGCACTACAATACAATTAATTATTTAGTATCACTGTAGAATAGAAAGCCTAAAAATCTGAAAGACCTCGGCCGGTACAAAGCGCTGACGCGATTTCGCGTCTATTATATAGTGATATTAAATAATTAATTGTAGTGTAAACAAATAAGTTATTAAAAAATTTATTATACCATGTCATAGATCGTAAATGCGTTCAATTAATAAGTCTAAAAAAAAACAAAAATGCCTCATATATTATCATAAACTAACACGTTTAATATCTCCAAAAACGGCTAAAAATGACAGTTTTGAGATTACTTTTCTTGAATGAAAACTTAAAGCAATCGTATTTTTTTTTAATTAATGTTATCATTTTTTTATAGTAAAATGTTGTAAGTTTACCATACACGGTTTAACTACTATCTCGCATCTGCGTAGACCGTCGACCGCTAGTTTTAAAAACGGCTTTAATAAGAACTGTTCTAATGGGAAAACTATACGATCATTTCAAAATGTTTTTGGACCATACACTAGATTATGAAATTCCCAATAATATGACTTCAATATCTTATCTAGAAATTAAACACATTATTGTTATATTGTCCGTCGGAAATCATTGATTTTGGCTTCTGCGTAGTTTTAACGGATGAATGCTCTTAAGCGGAAACCGGATAATTACATGCACAGTGTCGCTATTTCAACTGTAACGGTGTGCATGTAGTCGTGTCGATGGAGAACTTTAATGTATTATTACGTGGCAAAACGGGCGCGGCTCCCCGCAACGGGTGCCCGAGCGGGTCACCACGACGGAGCAGTTTTGTATGGGACCGCGCGGACGCGCGCTTAACGCAGCGTCGGCCCTTAGAGTGTTGCAGGTGTAGTCGGACCGATACGCTTTTCCAAGAAAAATACTGTTTATTTCTACCAATTTTCCTAGCTTTGACTACGAACATGATATTTCCTATCGGAAATGTTTACTGAATCTCTAAGGTATTCATGTTTGTGACGTGTTCACGTCGTTTGTGGGAATTTCAACGCAGGTTCTGTTACTAAGGTGTAAATATTTATTTTAAATTATGTTGTAATGAAAATTTTCGTATTTTGAAACGTCGATTTGAATGTAACTACATTTTGTTTGAATGTTGCCCCACACTAAGAATAACTTGAGTAACGAGGGTGCGTTCACAAGCTTGTAAACTCACATACTCAAGACATCTAGACCAGGAACACCTTTTTTTTTTCGGGAGGAAAATCATCCCCCGCTCTTGGGCCATACCAGGGCCGAGTCTTCCTTTCAGAATCAGACCCTTGGCCCCAGTAGGCTTCGAACCTGCTGGGCCCCTACGGTTGCTGACATCTCCTTGAGGCGCGCGTGGAACACTACGCATCGTAGACCAGGAAGAAGTAACATTAACACATATAAATACTTTTTCCGTGCGGGAATTGAACCTGGGAGACGCAGCGCAGCAGCCAATCGTTCAACCACTGCGGCAACCGACTTTGAAAAGAAAACAAATATTTTTATTTACAGGGTTACTGAACAATCTATAAATATAAAAATGAATAGCTGTTCGTTAGTCTCGTTAAAACTCGAGAACGCCTGCCCCCCTAGCCAAGTTACAATCGTATCGTTCGGCGTGAACGCCTGGAGTAGGCCACGCCTCCGATTCCTTTGTTCTGACGTCATCTCAACGCTCAGTCACGTGGTCAGAACAAAGGATTCGGAGGCGTGGCCTACTCGAGGCGTTCGCGCCGAACGAAACGATTGTAACTTGGCTAGGGGGGCTGGACCGATTTGACTAATTTTGGCCTTGAAATATTCGTGATAATCCAGAGAAGGTTTAAACGGTGAGAAAATATGGAAATAATCACGAATAGAAAATACCGATTATAACGCCATCTCTGATTTAAATGCTCATTTTCAAATGAATTATGCTGGTTCTAGTAACGCCAGTTGATGGCGTTATCCCTTGACAGTTAATTAAAAGGTATCAACAGGCGGTACGAAGTTCGCCGGGTCAGCTTTGTAAAATAATATAATAATATACGAGTACCTGTAATTGTAAGTCCAATGTTTAAATATTATATATTTTTGCAAAGAGAGTTAGAATTAAATTAATTTACAAACAGAAATTATTTTGCGGATTTTCCTTATTTATATGACTGTCAGTCTACATGACAGTTCGCATAAAAAATTCCTCAATTCAACTACCCGAACAGTCAAAAGAAATCCCAAGCTTTTTTAACAACAATTGAAAATTATTGAAACAAAATCCACAGCTCTTGAGTTAATTAACCATTTCTAAATACACTTAACATCTAATTAAAAAACACTCACTGAATATTCCAACGTGATATCTGATTATAGGACTCTTAAAATACCTGCCAGGTACACAAATCTAAATAAAAGCAACGAAAATCCCTAATTATAAACCTAATTTAAATTCGAAGTACACCCTAGATCTTAAATTAGCTACCGGGTTCTCTTGAAATATTAATGAGGAGCATTACGTAGTTAGGAACCGCTTTTCTATACTGATTAATTATGAGAATATAATTGATTGTTATGACGGCGAAATATTTAAAAGATATTTATGGGTCCGTAACGATACTTCAAGTGTCACATGGTCGATTAACGGAAAGTCGACGAGGTGTCTTCAAGGCTAGAGTGAATAATAAACTTATACGCTTCATCATCAACGATTTCATCACTGCATATAATAAGGTAGGATCGTAGACAAGTACTAGTTTGTATCATTAAAAAAAAAGAGCAAGTGCGAGTCGGACTCGCGCACTGAGGGTTCCGTACAAACTTACCTATGAAAACAGTTCAATTCCCGAATTGAGTTACGAAGATTTTTCCGAATCGCAAAAAAGTTTTTTTTTGTGACATAACTACAAATTTACAGTTTTCTGATTTTTACCCTATGAATTTTAATTCCCTTGAGAGTGTCGAAATATATGTTTTTTGCGACATAAACGGCCGTAACATTTTTGTTTGTTAACTCAGAAGTTTGATTTTTTCACCGCTTCAAGGAACTGCAGACTTGAGTATATGGTTTGAATTTCAACTTGATACCTCCACACGTTCTCGAGATAAAGGGTCTTGACAGACAGACAGACAGACAGAGAGACAGACGGACAACAAAGTGATCCTATAAGGGTTCCGTTTTTTCCTTTTGAAGTACATTATGGAACCCTATAAGGTATTAAATTATTCGTAGAGTTATTTGACTTAGACTATCGCAAGGATTCAAGACCATCATACAAGGTAAAGATAATAAATAAATATTGCTGCATTCGAAACATTTACCGTTGCCCTGGAACGCAAAGGGTAATTGAAAGAGCACAGGTGGGCTTAAGTCAGTAAAATACTAATAAATAATATTCCACAACTATTACACTACGCCATCTAGTCCCAAACTAAGCAGAGCTTATACCATGAGTACTAGACACTGATAAACATACTTTATATATTAAGGGTTAAAGTATGAAATTGCCAATTTGTACTGAAAAACTGAAATTGTTTTTTTTTTTAAATTTAACATATTTATTTAATCAAAATAATTTCCATTATTATCTATACATTGCTGCAATCTATTAAGAAGGTCATTTATGCCTTTGCGATAGAACTGTGGTGATCTAGATTCGACAAACTGTGTGAAAGCATTTTGTACTGCCTCCTGAGAAGAAAACTTTTTATCACATAGAAAATTGTCCAAATCACGAATAAAATGGTAGTTTGTTGGAGCAAGATCTGGCGAATATAGACGGTGACGAATGATTTCTAATTGCAGTTCCTGTAGAGTTAAAACGGTTTCTCTTGCTGTATGAGGTCTCGCGTTATCATGGAGCAATAATGGTGAAAATCGATTCATGAGTCGGGCTGTTTCACTACTAGTTTTGCTATCATTGTTCGGAGTTCGGCACAGTAGACATCTGCCGTGATTGCTTGACCAGATCGGAGAAAGCTATAGTGAATAACACCATGCTGAGACCACCAAACAGGTAACTGTTTACAACATTACCTTTTTATTGGTAAGCTTTGCTTTAGGACACTGTTGCGGCGTTTGACCTGGGGTCAGCCATTGCATTTTTCGCTTACGGTTTATCGTAAAGAATCATAATATGTCATAATTCGATCCAATATTCCTTCATTTCTGTATTGATTCAACAAGGCAACACAAGTTTCAACACGCGTTTCTTTCTGCAGATCAGTCAACTCATGAACCACCCATTTTACATATTTTTTTATTTTATTGATATAACGCAAATGGGTCAATATTTTTGGTAAGGTAACGTTAAACCATGCCGCTAATTCCTGGGTAGTTTGGCTCGGATCGGCTTCCACCATCTTTTTCAATTCATTGTTATTCACCTTCGTCGTGTCGGGCGGTCTTCCAATCAAAGTTTCAAATCAAAGTTTCCATCACGAAAGCGTTTAAACCAAAATTGCACAGTGCGTTCATTAGCAGTCCCCTCTCCAAACGCAACATTGATATTGCCAGCTGTTTCTGCCGCGTAGTTTCGACGCGGAAATCACTTGAATTTTCGAAGAATCCACTTTCTTGTCTAAGTTGAATAAAAAAAAAACAACTGAAAGTCGATAATCGAATGTTGCACATTTTTTAAAAGAAGAACTTTATAGGTACTATGTGAAAAAGTTTCATTCAAAAATCTCAAACCATGAAGGTTCTATGTCAATTCGAAGTACCTATAATTACAATAAAACGGCAATTTCATACTTTAACCCTATTATTTCTAAATACATACATATTATAGATAAATTCGCCGGCAGAAGCCAGTACAATCTGTTTTCATTTAGCAGCAAGGCATTTACACCAAGTTCAAAATGATGTCTCTATCGACGAACATCATAAAGTCTAATATTGTATTCGTTGCACGAACTGAACAACCAACGAAATCCACAAAAGCAGTCGAAAATCACGTTTACATAGCAGTCACATAAAGTATCGTCCGATGTGAAGGACAGAAATAAATTGCCATTTACGGGTGATCTCTTCAAGGATAAACATTAGTTCTTCCTAACCCAATCAATCACGATACGATATAGTAACGAAGAAAAGAGGAATGGACGAAAAACGGGATTTTCTATCGCGACATTCGTCTACAAACGGATAAAGTGACCTTTGAAAATCACATTAGTGAAGAATCGTGTGGTCTTTGTGGGATTTATAACGATGTTAACGCGTTTTTAATGGGAAAGGAAGGTGTGATAGCATTATGGGGACGACAAAGTTTGATGGTGATAGATCACTGGTGTAAGGTACAAAAAAATAATGTGGGTAAATACACGACAGGAGGGTTTTTGGGAGCAACCAAGCTATGTCCAGAGTGCTTAATGCGAGTTTGTTTTATAATAATGATAATAATTTTTATTTGGGTCAAATATACCCATTTACAGAATTAAAATACATCACAACGCAAAAATACATTAAAATCAAATAAAATAATATCAAAATGAAACCTAATTAAATACATTAAAATTAATTTAATAAGACACTGTCAATAAATTACAATTACATTAAGTAAAATAAAATAAAAATTATTATTAATTTTTATGTTAATGCTATCGACACGTTTGTGACGTCCGGCGCTCCAATTGGCCCGCTCTTAACCAATCAGCCTGCCTAGCCAAGTTACAACCGTTTCGTTTCGATTCTCTTTTCGTTGATCGCCTCGAGTCGGCCACGCCTCCTATTCCTTTGTACTGATCACGTGACTGAGCGTTGAGATGACGTCAGAAAAAAGGAATCGGAGGCGTGGCCTACTCGAGGCGATCAACGAAAAGAGAATCGAAACGAAACGGTTGTAACTTGGCTAGGGGGGCAGAATGCCAAACACTATAAACGTTTCGATCGTGTTTACGTATAAGCAACTCGTACTCGACAGCGCACAGGATACTATAGGGCTGCTGTTTTGTTTGAATTATCATGGCCCGGGAACGCAAGTAGGTTTTACTAAGTAAAATTCTGGTACTCCCCTCGCTCCACCCGGGCGGGAAGACTTATTCGATTATTTCTCACCTCAAAATAAGGCGTGTTTTTGGGAATAACCAGTCATATTATTCTCAACCATGGCAACTCTTGAAAGTCATACTCAACTTTTGCTACCAACCGAATAGTGATAAAATGACTAGTCCCAGTCCCCCACTAGGAATTACTCCTGTACAATATCATGGGTGCGTTTACAAACATGTTATCTCACATACATATGACACCCGGAACAAATATCTGTAGGCCATACAAATATTTCGACTGTCCCTAGGTAAACTCTCGAATCTGAATTTGCATTTTTTAAATTTCTGTTTTAAGCTTAGCATATAGGTATTTTTTAATGTGTGTACTAAAAAACGATATTTTCATTGCTTATTGCTTTTATGAAATCGAATAATATCGGAACGTAACTGTTAAGCCGTCGTATATGAACGAATGTTAAGTATCACGTGCATACGCGATAGTGGTGAGTGTGGTTAATGAGATGACGGTGAGTGTTCGCCGCACACCAACACATGCCGCAGCATTCTGATCGCGGTTTATTTAAATTGTACAATAGGTTATAGCGTCAAAAACATTGTTTTTTTTTCTTAAGTGTTTCTCAGGTAATAAATCGGATCTGGTAGTTTAGATATTTTTCGGCGCACAACGTATTAAAAATAATATCGAATATGCCGTTTCCGATTGTGTTCGTGGAATTTTAAGTGACAAATCGCTCTCTTGTAAAGTAAGCTTTTTCAATCCGATAGTTTACCTAGGGACAGTAGATTTGTTCCAAACGGGAATCGAACCCGCGACACGCAGCGCAGCATGCAATCAACCACTGCTCCAACCGTGCCATCAAAGTTTAAGTGCCTCATCTTGCAATCAAATTAGTTAGAAAAAAACAGAGTGGAGTTGAGTAGTGGACTGTAAAAATTAAGCTGGTTGTAGATAAGAAATGAGTTGTTCTGCATTGAACTCGCTTTGAGCTCTACACCCAATGTTTAAAGAAATAACAACGGTAATAAAAGAAATAATAGTGGTCGCCGAGTGGTAACGGCCCCGACTTACGAATTGTAGGTCGCGGGTTCAAACCCAGCCAGGCGCATTACTTTGTGTAATTTATTTCATCACCACTGCTCTCAAAACGGTGAAGGAAAACATCGTGAGGAAACCGGCATGTCCTAGAACCAAAATATTCGAAGACATGTGACATTCACCAACCCGCACTGGGCCCGCGTGGTGGATTACGGCCCATTCCCTCTCCTAGAGAGAGGAGGCCTGAGTCCCAGCAGTGGGAACATTAAAAGGCTGATTATGCTTATGCTTATAAGCCAGGTACGACCTTACCTCTCACTGACTAACAGTCTTCTCAGGAGTAATCTTGAGGTAGCAGCACTGCTGAAGTTACACAAGACTTATGCACCATTTGTCCTTGATTTATAGTTTTTTTTCGGAGCACATCAAAAATGCAGGTTAGCCGCGTGGCGAATCGTTTTGAACTGATTTCGTAGAGGCCATCACGCTCCCAGCGTATTTCCTACGTTGGTCTATGTCATTGGACGATTGCTTGACGAATTAGGTCGTTCCATGCCTTACGCTGACAA
The DNA here is from genome assembly GCA_905147345.3 of Mythimna impura. NCBI lineage: Eukaryota > Metazoa > Arthropoda > Insecta > Lepidoptera > Noctuidae > Mythimna > Mythimna impura. The sequence goes on along the minus strand of LR990357.1, from coordinate 8,923,553 downwards.
TTGAGTCAATCACAGGTTATATAGAAAGAAAGAAAGAAAGAAAGAAAGAAAGAAAGAAAGAAAGAAAGAAAGAAAGAAAGAAAGAAAGAAAAAGAATTTATTTGGTACAGCACAAGGCACAAACACAATATAGGTAAACACGAAACAAAAATAAAAACAAGAAGCAAAAAAAAAAATTGTAGTTGTGTGCCTCACGGCTGCACCAAAATATAATAATATACAAAATAATATACAAAACAATCGCAGGTAATATACAGACTAAGAAAAATCATAACGCAAGAGGGTTGAAAAAATACGTAATATCCGTTGAAATAAAGAAGTAAATTCACCTAGCTCTAACATTGCTCAAGTTTGAAGGGTTACCAGAATTAGTAATATAAAACCATTAAAATGTTGTCATACTTTTTAACGAACTAGAAAATTATAGATCAATCAACGTCGTCAATAAACGTTGAAATATGATGTATATATGAAATATGATGTGTCGTGATAGCCCCTGCTTCTCATGCATGAGGTTGCGGGTTCGAAACCGGGCAAGTATCTACGTGATTTTTTCAATTCATATGCTTTTCTAAGTTTACCTAGAACATTACTGACTCCCCGTGCCTCGGAATGCACCTGATTGTCATTCATAGATCTTTTTTAGTCATCACAGGCAAATCAGACGCCAAAAAGTCTGACTATGGGCTATATTTCACTGGGACACCATGGCGGCGCAATCAGTCGCCACTACCAACAAATTGTATACAGCTCTATAGAGAGTTACTCACCTGGTGTCCGTTTGGTTGCGCAACCAATTTGGTGGCGCGACCAGCTCGGAAGCCAGTCCGGCCGCCAGTGACGCCCCCACCAACGATTATGTAGTAGGTAGGCGAAACTGGTCACGCCTCCATGGTGTCCCGGTGAAATTTAGCCCTTAGTCTTTCCAAAGAGTGGGTGTTCCCTAGTAGCGGGGTTGGGGAGGTCTGAAGGGCAGTCGTCCCATGTAAAATACGGATACTAGTTGGAATAGTGGTTGGAAAGTAGGCGAGGGAGATCATGACACGTTGAAATAATATTAGAGACGTTGAAATAATATTAGAGACGTCTAAAAAAATATATTAGCCTGCTTTAATCTTCTGCTCAGCTGGGGCCACCGCCAAATTCTTCCAGTTCATTTCCTGAGCCATCACAAACCAGTTCTTGTAGGAGTCATCCAGGTCGCTTATACTTTCAGGACCAGTCTCTGCGATATCGTTCATTCTCAGCCAGCCATAGTATGGAGACTATATTACTCAGCGGTCATTATATGCATGTGACTGTTGTGACCAACCCTGTCCCATTTTACGCTTTTGTTTTAGTGAGAAGTCATCAAATGACTCCTCCAGTCTGAGTGGAGCGAAAGGGGGTATCAGACTTTTACAGACTAAAACCCACCCATGTTCCTTCAGTTTCCCTATTCGTTCCAGGGCCACGGTAACTCTTTTACCAATTCCATTGCCTTGGCAATCATTTTAATCATTTTGCTCTGGGTGGATCAAGAGGGAGTGTCAGACTTTTACTTACACCACCTGTGTTTCTTCAGTTGCCCTTTGTAGGGGCCACAGTAACTTCGAACAATCAGCCTCAGTCCCCATTTTTTTCTTTTCGTGTAGATATTATTGACCAGCCCAGTACTAAGTAAAATGGCACCATGGTATCAGAGGAAATCTGGTAGCCTTTTTAGGGTTCCGTATCCAAAGTGTACCAATGGGACCCTAATAATAAGTTTCCGCTGTCCGTCCATGCGTTCTTTGCTCGATTTTAATATTTTAATACCTACGGACCCTTACGTGTGCCTGTCCGACTCGTACTTGGCCAGTTTTTTCTGACTTTTGCTGTCGTAATGTCAACATCATGGATCACAAACATGGAAACTAATGGAAAGTGCTAGTAAAACTACTATTATGTTAACTTTTGCTTTTCATTTTTCAGTAACCTAAAATGTGCAGTCATAAAACTCTAGTTTAATTATGACGTAAAGCATAAAACTGGTTGTATACAGAAGATTTTTTTGCTATTTGCACATTAAAAGAATTTTATATGAGCATCGCATCGCGGTTTTTACTCCTGCACTCCGATGTTTTTTGTTTCAAACTACGAGTACAAAAGTGAATGTGAAAATGCATTGGCGAAATGTAAATGGAAGTCTACTTTGTAGTAGTATTTATAAAGCATAGTATAATTGGCCTTGTAATTTTCCCACTGCTGGGACTCAGGCGTACTCTCTAGGAGGGGGAAAGGATCATAGTCCACCACGCGAATTGCCTTTGTTCCAGGGTTCCGGGGTTCATTTTCACTTAACCCATGGCCGCAGGCTACGATCCTGCTGGCCCCCTACGATTTGCTGACATCTCCTTGAGGCGCGCGTGGAACACTACGCGTCGTCGACGACTTGGGCTCGGTCCGGACGGTTACTGGACGACCGGACGTATGCTACCCATTGCTCGCGGTCTGCAAGCCTACGCCTACGGTTGCTGGGAATCAGGATCGGGATCCTGGTGGCTGGAGCGTGAGGACCGTTCCATCATGCGTGCGGCCGCCTCCTTCGCTAGCATTACTGCTTCGCAGAAGGAGGCGACCGCCTGCCATTCCTACTCGCTCCGGGGCATGGCCTGTACCAGGTCCCAGCGTGAGAGATCGTGGCCGCCGATCGCCCCCACATGGACACGGCGGTGCTCTGCCCAAGCGGGGCACACCTCTACCGTATGCTTCACCGTGTCCTCCGAGCGGTCCACACAATGGTCACACCCGGGCGTTTCTTCCGCACGAATCCAGTGCAGGAACCTCCCGAACTTACCATGTCCGGTGAGGACCTGTGTCATGCGGAAGGTAAGGACGCCGTGACGTCTTTCCAGTCACTCCTCAAATTACTCGTACTACTATAAAACTCGCCATAATTAAGGCGTGCCCACCCGCGGCCGTGGAACGTAGCCAGCAATTAAAGGACACAGGTGGGTTTTAGTCAGTAAAAGTCTAAGACCTCTCACCTACTCTTGAGCGGGAGAAGTTATTTGATAATTTCCTACCTCAATAAAAACCCATAACTGACTTTTTCAAGAAATAGACATTCAATAGCGTAAGGTAAAATGAAAGGGTTGTATATTACCATAGGTTGAAATAATTCCGTAATTAAATATGTGTTACGGCCGCCAATTATATTTTAATCATCATACAACTTGACCCTGACCTGTAAAATGCATAAAACTTAAGAAAATTTGAACTTTGATGATTGCATCACTGCTTACCATCAGGTGGGATCGCAGTCAAGTTCTGGTTTATATCAATTAAAAAAAAAACTTCGCGGGCTACCTTTGAGCATCTCCTTTAAGGGTTAATTCACATCAAGACACGACGTGACGCGAGGCTGCGCGAAGAGCGACTCAAAATATTACTTTATTTATTACAGAAAAGATAATCACTTCAGATCGAGATGCCTCGCGGTGCAACGCTGCGTGGTGCAACGTATTCTGAATTCTCACAATGAAATGTGTATCTTTTGGAGTAGTAAATAAAGTTATATTTCTAGTCGCTCTTCACGCAGCGTCACGTCTCGGTGTGTACTGACCCTTTAACTACACTTAGGGCATCCAACTCGACATACATTTTCACTGTTTTTCATACAACCGCTCTTACGCGATTATAACGTTATTACACATTTTTCATTAGATATTTTGGAAACCCAGTATCTTGTGGATATTATCTAGGCTCCTATTGAAATCAATTTATAAATTTGTGTAAAACTAATCCAGTAAAGACCTCTGAAAATCTGCTATTTTGCATGAACTTTGACACTTTATAATTTACTCAAAAATTTTAAAAGTCAAAAAAGAATAACAATAGAAGCCATGCACATTTAATCGAGATTCTGAATTATGACAATTAGGTATCTCAAAAACTTTAAAGGGTTTTAAAAAATCACGTATTTCCTGGAACAAGTTTTGTAAAATACTTGAGTAAATCACGGAATTACCAAATGCTAACAGAATTTTCAGGCCTTATCTCTCTTTTTTCGCGTTGCCTTTTCGTCAAACATCGCGTTGGATTGCGTTAGATGAAGTAACAAGCTTTTAAACCATGCTCGATGTTGACGATAGGCGAGTGAAAAGAACCCTCTGAAGGACCTTACTCGACAGTGGCACCATCTGGTGAGCACAAAAACTGTAGCCCTCTTTGCTCAAATACGACTTGAACCTTGGCCGGTTTGGATTAGTGTCATTACACAAATAAAGAATAATGACAAGAATGACGTCAAAGCCCTTACCCAACAAGATCCTTAAGAGAAATGAGAGGTAATGTTTTTCCCTCCATTTTCCTGTTTCCTGGACCGAATGCTCGTGCTCTGATCTGATTGGAGCCTTTGATGTGATCATAATAAGAAATGTTGTCGAAATAGTCATCGTTTGTGTAATATTTTGTCATCAAATATTTTGGTAACGTTCTGATGTTATGGTATGTTTTTCGTCTGTTTACAGTATTTTGAATTGTTCCACTTCTAATCTAATATCATTTAAGAGGTTTTTTTTTATTTTTGGAGAACTGATTCGATGAGGAAAATTCTTTTACTGATTGATACTTTTTTATTTCGAAAATTTTCTGTGCATAGCCCGTTAAGAATTAAAAAAAAAACAGTTTACAACAATGCAAATGACATTTATGTGTCTTAGTCAAGCAATAACTTGAAAACGACTTCAACGATTTCATTAGTCTTTTTTAAAATATTTTCTAATACTTGTAGAAGGTTCTCATGGAAAGAAAAAAAAAAGGAAATGCGCAGAAAAAAAACTGGGCAAGTGCGAGTCGGACTCGTGCACTAAGGGTTCCGTACAAACTTAAACGTAAACGTAAAACAGTTCAATTCCCAATTAGTAAGATTTTTCCCAATAAAAAGTTGTGACGTAACTTACAAATTTACAGTTTTCAGATTTTTTCTTATATCTTTGCAGTGAGTGCTTAATGCCAAATTTCAGGTATATTATAATTTCAAGATTCTAGGTCAACGGGAAGTACCCTATGAACTTTGATACCCTTGAGAGTGTCGAAATACACGTTTTTTGTGACATAAACGGCCGTTTTTTTTTCGTTAACTCAGCAGTTTGATTTTTTCATAGCTTCAAGGGACCGCAGACCTGAGTATATGGTTTTAATTTCAACTCTATACCTCCACGCGTTCTCGAGATAAAGGGTCTTGACAGACAGACAGACGGACCGACAACAAAGTGATCCTATAAAGGTTCCGTTTTTTCCTTTTGAGGTACGGAACCCTAAAAATGGAAAAATTTAGAAAACTTAACGACTATTTAAATTTAACACGTTTGATAGGTCGTGACCCGCGCGACCTATCAAACGCTAGTAGAGAATATAATTATTCTAAAGTATTGCTAACTAGGTGTACCTACAAGGCACCGAATAAACTTAGGATAAAGCACATTGACCTTTTCATAATATCTCTGTGTAGATACCCGAAAAACAAACAATGAACTATTATTCAATACTAAAAAATGTAAAGAATCGCAATAGATGTCGATCCTACTGGGGCCATGGGTAGTGTGAAAACGAAACCCGGGGCCCTGGGACGAAGGCAACGAAGGAACAGGAGTGGGTTTTAGTCAGTAAAAGTCTGACACTATCTCTCGCTCCGCCCAAGAGCGCGATTTGTCATTAGATGATTATCCCACCTAAAAAAAGAAAAAAGAAATAGATGTCGATTCAAGACAGCTTTATAGTCTTTATTTCCATTTTTGAAATGAAGAATGTCAATAAATGTAGGGTTGTCAATGACTGTTATTTCATATTTATCTGGCGCCTACTTAATATAGCTGGAATAAAGTTGAAATTATTCAATTTCATGTCTTGCACCGTAACAAGGAATAAAGTACTGAAATAAGCTTAATGCCGTTGTAATACGATTAGTTAGGCAGCAAGATTGGTCGCTAGTCGAGTCGCAACCAATCTTGGTGGCATAAAGCGGAGTTTTACTGGTAGCATATCGAAGCTACTGATAGCTGATAGTTGTAGAGTAAAATCTATACTTCTATACTAAAGTTCTAACTCTAACTTAACAATGAGTTATTAAAATGTTCCTGTAGCTATCTATTCTATCTATTCATGTACGGTTTCCGCACTTAGTCCTGTGTGGACCATTGTACGTGGGCCATAGCGGCCACAACCTTAGGTGGGCTTATTCCAACCAGCCCACCTCTCTCCAAAAACAGATAAGGCCTCTTAGGTTTTTCAGGGCATCAATAAGGGAGTTCGGGGATCCTAAGGTTCGTGTGCGTATTTCAGTGACACCTGTGCAGTCCAGGAGCACATGTGCAATTGTCTCCTCCCCCTCCAAACATGCTCTGCACAAGGGACTGTCTGTGATGCCTATCGTGTGAAGGTGTTTATTCAGTGTGCAGTGTCCGGTGATGGTCCCCGTCACCAGGCGCAGGCCGCCTCTGTCCAGTCTTATGAGTTTTTTGGTGAGGGCTTTATTGAGATGTGGTAGGGCCTCCTTGGCCTGCCTGCATCCCGGTGTCGAGGACCACCAGCGTTCTGCTTGTATATGCGTGTGTTCACGTAGCCAACTACGCAGCTGACCAAAGGGGACCGGCACAATTGGTTCGGGCCCGAAGGCCATCGCTCCAGATCCTCTCCTGGCAAGTTCGTCCGCCGCGTCGTTGCCCAGTGAGCCGCTATGTCCTTTAATCCACTGTAGTGTCACCGTGTTGCGTTTCGGCACTGTGACACTTTCCAGTGCTGAGTGGCATTCTTGTATAATTTTCGAGGTGGTAGAGTTTTTGCCTAGGGATTGTATGACTGAAGCACTATCGGAGAGTATCCGAATGTGTGTGTCCGTTACATTCCTAGTTTCTATGGCGTGGGCCGCTAGGATTATACCAACACATTCCGCCTGGTAGACGGTGTTGAATTCTCCTAGCGTTCTGGATATTCTGATATTGAGGTCGTTGGAGAAGACTCCAACTCCCGTGCCAGCATCTGTCTTTGATCCATCCGTGTAGACTCTCAGTTCAGCTGGGCCTGAGTAGTCGTGCTCTTCTTCTGTTAGTTGAATATTGAAATTCTTTTGGAAATGATACGCCTTTGGAGCTTTGTCGGTAGGTGCTGCCATCATAGGCTGTCGTTTGATGGCGTCTTCCATTATGCGTATGTGTTTGATTCTGGAATCTTTACTCAGGGTGCCCGATGCGCTGAGCCTGAAGGCCGCTGAGGCCGCCTCCTCCTGCACTATTAGATGCAGTGGGGGCAGTCCCAGCATCGCTTGCAGGGCAGCCGTGGGTGTGGTTCTCATGCTGCTAGTGATCGCTACGCAAGCGAGTCGTTGCAGTTTTTCAAGATCTTTTTGTGCTTAGCTCAGTTCGGTCCTGGGCCACCAAACTAGGGAGCCATATGTGATTATTGGTCTAATAACAGAGGTGTATAGCCAGTGAGTGATCCTTGGGGCTATGCCCCAGCTGCGGCCTAACATGCGCTTACACTGCCACATAGATATACTGGCTTTTTTGGTGATGTACTCAGTATGTTTTGCCCAATTCAGCTGTTTGTCCAGGTAGACGCCCAGGTACTTGACTTCAGTTGACAGGCTAAGGGTAGTTCCAAAGAAACGTGGTAGCTGTAGTGCTGCCAATTTCCTTTTTTTGGTGAAAAGTACTAATTCAGTTTTAGTGGGGTTCACAGTCAGTTGGTGTTCCTTACACCAGTCCTCTACTATTTTCAAGGCCTGTCGCATAAGGTTGCATAGTGTATTTTCGTGAGTGCCATTTATTATAATGGTTATATCGTCGGCATATCCTACGGCGAAGTAACCTTTGGTGTTAAGTCTTTTAACTAAATCATCTGCAACTAAGTTCCATAGTAAAGGCGAGAGGACGCCCCCTTGGGGACAACCCTTCGACACCATGGCCCTTGTAGTGTTATTTATATTTGCTTGTACTGCTCTAAGTCTGAGCATATTTGTGATCCAGCCACTCAAGGTCGGGTCAACACCGTGACTTTCGAGTGCTGTGCTGATGCTTCGGAACATAGTCTTATCGAAAGCTCCTTCGATGTCTATGAAGACTGCTAACGAAGAGCCTTTGTGATTTATAGCGCATTCAATCTTTGAGATCACGCTATGTAGTGCAGATTCTGTTGATTTACCTGTTGAGTAGGCATGTTGCTGCTTGTGGAGCGGTCTCTCCAAGAGAGGTCCGTCCCGGATATATCTGTCGCAAAGCCTTTCCAGGGTTTTCAGTAGGAAGGATGTCAAGCTTATGGGCCTGTACGCCTTGGGTTGTGTATAGTCAGTTTTGCCGGGTTTCGGGATGAAAATAACTTTCACCTCACGCCATGTGTGTGGTACATATCTGTGTGCTATGCAGGCACGGTATATCACCAGCAGCCACTGCACTAAGGAGTGTTCTCCCCACTGCAGTAGCGCCGGAAAGACACCGTCTAGTCCTGGTGACTTGTACGGTTGGAAGGTCCTGATGGCCCATTTAATTCGGTCTTCTGTCACTATGTTATGTGCTCTGGACCAGTCAAGATCCGTTGGGGTCTGTTCCGGTGCGCTCGACCACGTCCTGTCCTCAAGTAGGTTGCAGTCCGGGAAATGCGTTTCCAGTAGGACCTTACTGGTCTCATGGTCTGTTAGTGTGTAGCTATTGTCTGGTTTTTTCAGCGCACCAAGGGTACGTTCCTGGTCAATTGACAGGATTTTCCTGACCCGTGCTGCTTCAGTGTTGGATTCAATGCTTTCGCAGAAATTGCGCCAGGCGGAGTTCCTGGCGGTCCTAACTGCTTTCTTATATCTGTATTGAGTTTCTTTGTATTGTTCCCAGTCCTCTGGAAGTCTTGAGTTTTTGGCTCTGTTAAATTGTTTGCGTAATGCATTTCTGAGTTTGCCAAGCTCTGCGTTCCACCAGGGGTTTCCTTTTCCCTTGATGTGTGGGGAGCTTAGTTGACAGTTTGTGTGGTATGCTTTGATTATGTTGTCTGTGAGTTTTGTCACGGCGTTATCCAATTCTACGGAGTCAGTTATTTGATTTACGGGTCTTTGTTCCCTGGCTAGTAGGGAAGTTAAGTGGTGTTATAAACACCACTTCAGGTACATTTGTACGGCGAGGATTGCGCCGTGGTTCTGGGTTTTTTGTAATGGCTGCCAGAGAGAAACATATTCTTCTGTGGTCAGAGCAAGAGGATTCATTTGATACGCGCCAGTTAGAGATTAAGTTTGTCGCGTTTTCTGTAGCTAAAGTCAGGTCTATGATCGTTTGTCCGCGGACCGTGACCCAAGTGGGTTCCGTGCCTCGGTTCACGATGTTAAGGTTAGTGGAGAATAAGTATGTGGATAGTGACTCACCCCTGGTGTTTGATACTTCACTACCCCATAGTGGGTGATGCGCGTTTGAGTCGGTGCAGATGATCAGGTCCAGGTTGGCGTTTTCGCAGTGTTGAACCAGATCAGTCAGTTCTTTTGGTGGGCAGCTTTCGTCGTCGCCAGGCATGTAGGACGAGGCTAGTACTAGATTCGGGGTATCATTACCAATCTGGAGCCTGATTGCTGTCAGGTCTCTGGAACAGAATTGGGTTAGTGGTGTGATCGGTATATCTTGGGGTATGTAAATGCAAGTTCGAGGTTTATCTATATTATATGTATTTGATATCAGTTTACCTCCAATGTTTCCAAGTCCGCATATCTTGTCATTTCTGACCCACGGCTCTTGGATCATTGCTATGGTTCGGGGATTGGTCTCCAGCACCCTGCGTAAAGTAGCTGTGGCAGTTTGACTGTGCTGAAGGTTGGTCTGGATGATCGGGATTGGGTTTGGTGTGGTCGACGACGGCGTCGGAATGAAGTTAGGAAGAGGTGGAGCCATCGGAAAGTGTTTCTCCCTCCTCCATCCTTCGCCAGTCATCAGTGGGTGAGGACGCCAACAGCTGCGCCGTCCATCCGGGGGATGCAGGTGCCTTATCGGCATCGGCGTCAGCCATGGCTGCTCGGGCCATTTCTTCCTCGAGCGTGTCCATGTCCTTGTCGGTGTCATTTGTCTCCGTCTTGGTCAGTTCAGTGCTGTCTTCAGTTTTGGGATGGGTCTGGGGGTAGAAGCGAACGTATATCGAACCCAGAAGGTACGATATACGTCGCTCCCGACCCAAGACCTTGTCAACTTCATCGGTGGGTATACCCAGGGTCAGATATGTCCCAAAGTTATCCCCACCGACTTTGGTTGCCCTGTATAGCGACCACCTCCCAATGTCGTACCAAGCATTCTGACGGATCAGAAGGCTCTGGAGCAGCGCAATGTCCCCATTGAACCTGGGAACAAAGAGCGCCGCTCGGACACGAATCAGAAATCAGAAATCAGAAACGTTTATTTCAAATAGACCAATTACAGGCACTTTTGAATTGTCAAAATGTCAGTCAGTCAAAAAAAAACAAGTGAAGCTAAATTGCACGTTCCAAAGCGTAGATCTCTATGGAGAAGAACGTGCAAGAAACTCCATGGACACTCTTTTAAATCATATTATGAGTTACATAAATCTTGGTTACATATTTCATGTCGCTTCTAATATGTGAGCACAATGTAGATAAATAAGAATAAAAACTAATTAAAAAGATAGAAATTGAATTAAGCCACTGGCAGCTAAGAGATGACCAGTCTCAACCGACGGCACCCGTTCACGAGCATGACGCGTGCATCAGCCTCACTCAGCTCAACCATTTTGAAGGGAACTGAATGACCCAATAACACGTGCCACCATCAGCGAGACATTTGAGTGAGCATGACAAACTCTCACCTGCCATGCTCGTAATGTCAAACAAGTTGTAACCTAATAAAAATGCTCCATGGTACTTCACATTCACAAAACTTGAAAAAAAAGTGCTTCTACATTATACAATACTATTGTTTCCAAATGCAAAAGGTAATAAATTATCATAAGCTATATTGAAATAAACAAATAAAATAAAATAAGAAAGATTTCGAAAACAACAAAACAAAAAGGGGAATAGTAAGTATCTCTTCCAATAATTAGAAACATATATATTTAAAAAAAAAAAAAAACAGAAAACTTAATTTGAAGGCTGTGGCTGTGGAGCAGAACCGGCATTTAGCCAAGCGTTTTTGTCAAGGATATAATCTTCCAGTTTATAATACGCTTGTCTACATAGTGTGCGTTTAATGCATGTTTTAAATTTGGACTCATTTAGTTGTAGAATCTCAACTGGTATTTTATTATAAAATTTTACACAGTACCCCATAAAAGAACTATGTACTTTTGCCAATCTGAATCGAGGTTGATCTAATTTGTTCCTATTCCTAGTATAAAAATTGTGCCTGTCACTTATCTTAGTAAAAAGATGAATATTTTTCCGAACATACATAATGTTTTCATAAATGTATTGACAAGGGACCGTCAGGATGTTTATTTCCTTAAATAGTTCCCTAAGAGAATCGCGTCTGCGAAGATTATATATGGCTCTGATAGCTCTCTTCTGCAGAATAAAAATAGACTCTATGTCTGCAGCCCGTCCCCATAGCAAAATACCGTAAGACATGATACTATGAAAGTAACTAAAATAAACTAGTCGCGCAGTATCTACATCAGTAAATTGACGGATTTTTCTGACAGCATATGCTGCCGAACTAAGCCGACCTGCCAGAGATGTTAAATGAGGACCCCATTGTAGCCTCGAGTCAAGCGTGATCCCTAGGAAAACCGTATCTTCGACGAATTCGAGTTTCTCCTTGTTCAATACTATGTCGGAGTAATTACTTTTAACATTCGGTAACGCAAATCTTATGCACTTAGTTTTTTTTCCATTTAATACTAAATTATTAACAGTAAACCAGTTTTGGACTTGCTGTAGAGCATTGTTTACGTCATCAAGGTTTGTGGAACGTCTATTGATCTTAAAAATTAACGACGTATCGTCAGCAAACAATACAATATGTGGTTGTTTTTTTAATAGATGTGGTAGATCATTTATGTATACTAAAAAGAGGAAAGGACCCAATATTGAGCCTTGTGGTACACCCATTTTGACTTTCAAACCCGGAGAATTGACACCGTTTATCTGAACTTGCTGTTGCCTATCAATTAAATAAGATTTTACCAAGCTGAGTGCAAGTTTACCTAGCCCATAATGTTCTAGCTTTAAAAGCAAGGTTTCGTGATTAACACAATCGAAAGCCTTTGAGAGGTCACAAAAAATTCCTATCGCATCTTGGGCTTGTTCCCACGCTGCAAATATATGTTTTAATAAAGTGACACCAGCATCAGTCGTACAACGTCCTTTGGTGAAACCATACTGCTGATCGTGAAAGATTTTATTGCTGTTAAAATGGTAAAGCATTTGATTAAGCATAACTTTTTCAAACACCTTACTGAAAACCGGCAATACTGATACAGGTCTGTAATTATTAGTGTCATTATGGTCACCAGATTTAAAAAGTGGTATAACCTTACTGTATTTCATTATATCTGGAAAGACTCCTTGGTCCACACACAAATTAAATATTAAAGCTAAGTATGGTGCTATGGTCTCAATTATGGATGTGCATACTTTAACAGACATTCCCCATAGGTCTTCGGTTAATTTAACTTTGATTTGCCGGAAAGCCTTTATGACTGTCAAAGGGTTTATATGTTTGAATTGAAATTCAACCGGACAGCCTGGTAAGTTTGCTTTCAATAAAGCAATTGAAGCTTCAGGGGAGGAATTTAGAGCTTCCGTTGTCCTAAGAGGTATATCGGTGAAATAATTCACAAACTCCTGGGCCACTTCTATGTTAGAGCTTTTGGGACCATGTGAAGTCTCCAATAAAAAATCCGTGTTGCGTACTTTATTCCTACCAGTTTCACTATTAATAACTTTCCACACAGCCTTAATTTTATTGTCTGCCGATTTGATCTTATTGCTAATGTACAGGGCTTTCGCTACCTTGCAAATCTTTCTGAAAAGTTTAGAATATCTATTTACATATTTATTAAAGGTTTCAGTGTTGAAGAATGGCTTAAGGCCGTACAGCTCATATAGTTTTTCCCTACTTACCCTAATACCTTTAGTCGCCCAGTCACTAAATACAAACTTAGGGAAAATATTTTTCGACTTCTTTTCAAATGCTGTATTAAATTCATTGAGTACCACTGAAAAGAAATTATCATAAAATTTATTTGCATCATCAATATCATGGCCCAGAACATTTAACTTATTTTCTAAGTTACTATTAAATTTTGTTAATTTGCCAATTGTAATTGGCCTAAATTGAATTAAAGTTTTTTCCAAGGCTGCGTGAGACTTAAAAGCTACCGTTTGTCCACTATGATCAGACGGAAGATAATTTACTATGGCTTTATCTAAATAGTCACAATTGCAGAAAACATTATCAATACAAGTAGCAGAGGTTGGAGTTACTCTAGTTGGCTCTTTAAAAACATTAGTCAAATTAAATGATTTAAAAAGGCTTAAAAATCTGCTGCTATTTGAATTATTCTCCAAAATATTAATATTAAAATCTCCACAAATAATTATGGATTTGTTACTATCTGCAAGTTTGGTTAAAACATCTTCCATTGTTGATTCAAAAAGACTAAAGTTCTGAGGGTTTGGGGGTCTGTACACGCACACTATAACATGCCTATCCAGCTCAACACAGGACAGTTCAATGCAATGTTCCGTTGACAAGTTAACTATGTCATTACGTTGCTTAAATTTTAAGCATTTTTTTATCAAGATTAGGGAACCACCACGCAGCATAGATTTACGGTTAAAACAACTACCCACAGTATAATTTTCATAACTGAGTAGCCCCTGGTAGTCCTTCAACCAATGTTCACTAAAACATACAACATCAAACTTTGTTCTTTCCAATAACATTTCAATTTCTAATAATTTAGAAGAGATACCTTGAATATTTTGATGAAACAATTTCAATTCATGCTGCTGAGACCCCTTTTGCTGCTTAACTATTTGAGAGCAAGAAGATACCTTATTGATGGTTGGTATAACTACGGTGTTTCTGGTACCCTCTGTTGTCTTATGAACTAGTTTAAATGATCCGGAGTTTGTTCCAAATCTATAATATTATCACCTGGCAGTGAGTTGCAATTAATTGTAGCCTCCACGTTAAATAAAGAATTTTCCAAAGTGATACTTGGAACCTCCTTCGTACACTTCATAAAAGTATTCATAGCAATTGTGCTACCGTTAATTTGGTCCACCACATGATTATTAGTATGATTACTAAACACTGCGGTGTCAATTATACAAGACTTCGACATACTACTTATGTCTGTGTTATTAATATAATAAGCTAATAGCCTTGCTATTGTGTGTCTATAACTAATTGGCAGATACGTTGTACCCCTGGTCGACTTTAAATGGTCAACAAAAATGTTGGTGTCAAAAAACACAAACTTGTCACTATAGTGACTAACTAAAAAGTACATATGTTTGTTAAGCATATGAATATAATTATTTTGTCTATTTGACAATTGTTCAAAATATGGAAAAGCACACAATATTATTTTTTTACATTTTAATTTTAACATCTTAGTTACATAGTCTGTGATATCTTCCTTTTGTACCTTTAAACTATTGCCTATACACACAGTTAAATTAGTAGCATAATTATATGTTTTTCCAATTATTAATTCCATAATATGCTTGTATGTTGACCCAGGTATACAATAATTCTGAGTAGAATAGCTAAGGTTGTTGTTTATTAATTTGCCTAAACCTCTTCCCATACTATCTGAGAACACAACTGAATGATTATAATCCTGACTATTACAGTATTGAAAATCACCAAACTCAGCCTGGTTAACCTGAGATAATTCCTGTCCAAAATCAGGTAAACCTTGTTCAGCAACACAGTCTTGAGAAGAACTCTCAGCCTGGGACGGGTCCTCCGTTGCCTCAGGCTGGCCAGCCTCTAGGTCTGAGACTGTCTGACATGTGCACTGACTCATAACTAATTCATTTGCAGCAAGAATGTGTTCTTTAATTTGGTTCTGAGATTGTACATACTTACTATAAAGAGAACCGAGTGAAGTTTCAAGTACTTTCATTTCCGACTGTAACTGCTGTGTATCTATTTCATAAATCTTCTTGCTGTCTTCCAATTTAATTTGATAATTATTTAATTTATTTATTAAGTCAACACGTTCTTTCCTAAGTGGAATATATTTGGAAAAGCGTTTATGTTGTTTTTTGAATTGGTGACATTTTTTAATTATTCGTTTTAGTTTTGCATATTTTTTTAATTTTTTGTGACTAACTGTTAAACTATTGTTATGATTCAATAAGGAATCCTCAGTTAGGTCGATAGTAAGCATGGGATGGGGGTTACAATTGGAGCTTAATAATTCATTATATAAATGGTTAGTTTCCCTAGCCTGAGTACTTTCTTTTTCTTTTTGCAATGTGACAATTTTACTGTTGGCATAATTTAATTCATCCTGGAGATCCCTAACTTTGCATAAAGCTTCCTCATATAAATTACTACAGTCCCTAAAACCATCCGTGATCACCCGCAGTTTGCCGCACTCATCAACAACGTCTTGATATTGCTGAGCTTGGTCTACGAGCTCCCGTTTAAGGCTTGTGTTTTTTAAAATAATGTTCTTAATTTCGGCCTCACTTTCATCCCTCTCCAACAATAATTGTTCACACTGTTGTTTCGATTCTTTAAGTCCTTCGAGGGCCGTTTTCAATTTCAGCTCCATATCCTTTGCAGTAGCCCTACGGGTCATCACAGACATGGTTTCAGGATTAGTGACTGAAAATAGAAACGAAGAAACAGTAAGAATCAAAGGGTAGACAAAGTAAAAAAAAAAAAAAAGGAGAGGAAATGAATGAGAAAAGTTAGTGCAGTTACTTATGTGGAAATTCGAGGTAAGCTGCTGAATCGATATGAATTGAAAAAGCTATTGAATAATGAATTTTGTAGCTTTTGCTGACCTAAAGATTATAATTTTGTAAAAGTGGGTAGGATGTCCAGATCATAAAATAAACTTTGTTTGATGATAAAATTTACAACTAATACAGTGCAAAATAACGATCGAAAGTTATATTATTGAAGAAAATTAGATCTAAACTAACAGAAATAAGAAATTATGACCATTTGCACAATGTAAACAAAGCGTTTTAGAACAAACTCAAAATTCTAAATTGCCGTAAACAGTATATAGAAATCAGTTAGTACGACGTGTAACTGATACAAGGTACATGAATGTGTGCTATTGTTAGAAATAGTAAATAAAGTAAACAATACTTCCCTGTTTTTATTCCTTAATTTGGACGTCAGATGATTCTAGGTTACCGTTGACAGCCGCCGGTACTAAATATCGTATTTTACTTGGTGTATTGACAGGAAAACAATAATCCTGTATATTTATGCAGTTATCTTACGATTAAATTAACAATTACACCTTATTTTTACTTAAATACTAATTAAAATTAATTTTAAAATACGGAACAAAAATTTGACAAGTTACTTAGGCAGTGTTGCCAGGGAGAAAAAAAACAAAACAGACACGGGTCGGCACGTCGGACTGTCTCATGACTGTCAGTGTCTGGTCGGTGTTAGGGAGTTTCAGCAACGGTGTGTTCAGTGTCAACCAAGTCAGGGCATTGTCGTCCTCACACCACATCTGCACGGTGCCGTCCGTCACCCGAGGGTAACCTCGGAAGGCCGGGAGTGGTTTCGTGGGGTCTGACATGATCAGGAGTTTTTCTAGTTCCGATTTGACGTAAGTCGCCTCGTCACTCGTCAGGTCTCTCGAGGGGGGAGGGAAGCAGATCGCTACGGCCAACCGCGCCGGAATATCCTTCGTGGCCCGCGCGTATGTTCTCTGCTCCCCTTGAGCGGTCTGGGTCCTCACCCGTTTCGGATCCCCCTGCAGTGCGCTCGGTGAGGCCGAGTCGTCCGGGCGATCTCTCTTCGCCGCCCCTGAGCCGCTTGGCCCAGGTTGTGGCTTACAGGTACCCGGCGTAGTGCGCCCAGTTGGGATCCGAAACTGGCGATTAGTCCCAGCCCGTTTCCCCCTCTTCTTCATGTGCTGTCTGTCAGTTCGGTCCTGGGTCTGGTCAGTGGTTTCGGCGGATTCCGCTGCCAGCGAAGGCTTTTCGCGTCGGGTGACCCCGTCGCGTACTTGCCCCCGCTCGCGTGTTTCCGCGTCCGGCCTTTTTCCGTGTTGGGTTTCCCCTTCACGTACTGCGGGCTGGTCGCGTACTCCGGCAGTTTCCGCGTCCGGCCTTTTTCCGCGCTGGGCGAACCCTTCGCGTAATTCGGGCTGGTCGCGTATTCCTGCTGAGCTAGCCACCTGCACATCGCGCTGGCCGAGGCCTGCGCGGATCTTGCGCATGCGGTTGCTCAACTCCCTCTCCCTAATACGGATTTTTTCGCGCTTAGAGGAAAGCAAGCGTACTTCGTCCGCTGGGATTGGGGTGAATCCACCTGAGCCATCAACTTTTCCCGAACCTAGTTCTGGGTCAGCGTCTCTCAGTCTAGCCTCGGTCTTCGCGCGCTGTCGTGCTAATGCACGCAGTTCGTCACCGAGGCTGGTCAGTTGGGCTTTGTCCGTGTCGTTGTCAGGGTTATGCGTTACGCTGTTCCTAACGATGCTCTGTTGCCAGGCACTCGTGGACGGTAAGCTCAGTGTCGGTCTGATCGGTGCTTGCGCACCAGTCATGTCAGGGTCAGTAGGCGCAAAAATAGCGTCCGGTGGAGTCGGCTCTGGCGCTGTAGAGATAGCAGCCTGGTCTGTGCGGGGTAGGGGCGCTGTCGAAACAGCAGCCTGGTCTGTGCGGGTTAAGGGCGCTGTCGAGACAGCAGCCTGGTCTGTGCAGGATAGTGGCGCTGAGGCAGCAGCCGGTCGCGCTGAAGGCGCGACCTCAAAAAGCAGAGAGGTGCCCCCTCCCAGAATACGATGGGGGCTGACCGACGAGTCGGCATGGGATTCCCCGGCTTGGCCGGGACCCACCTGGGTAGTTTTTTTATCTACCTGCTTTTTCATTTTTTTGAAGAGTTGGTGGGCTTTTTTGGAACCGAGGTTGCCCGTCCTCTGGATCGATAGGATGGCGGGATGAAAGGAGGGAGTGAGTTTGGGATATAGGAAGACGGGAAAATAGGGGGTATCGGGTTACCCCTAGCCTGGGATTTGGCTTCGGGGAACTTCTCTTGTCCGGAGCCTCACCCGAGGCACTCCGGAAGGGGATCAACCTCAAGCAGTCAGGAAGCGGTCCCCAAGCCGGAGCTGGGCTATCCGCAACCTGCCCACCCGCTCGGTTGCATGAGAAGAAGTGCCTGGCGGTCCGTGACGGCCCGCCATGTTGGTACGTGTACCGCCATGTCAGGTCGCCACAGCCAGCCCCGAGCGATGTTCCTGTAGCTATCTGATTGTTTATTTGGTTACATCTTGATATATGTCGTTTTAGCACTTTTACATTGACGTTCCCCGGACAAATATTGTAATTGTGTGTTTATTATCTGTGCAATATCAGGTTGTGTATGTCTACTGACAGCACTGTTTCAGCCTATAAATAATACAAATAAAAAACCCATGGCCCCAGCAGGCTTCGACCCTGTTGGGCCCCTACGGTTTGCTGACATCAAACCCATGGCCCCAGCAGGCTTCGACCCTGTTGGGCCCCTACGGTTTGCTGACATCTCCTTGAGGCGCGTGTGGAACAGTACGCGCCGTCAACGACTTGGGCTCGGTCCGATCGGTTACCGGACGGTTGGACGACGAGCTACCCATTGCTCGCCGTCCGCAAGCCCGCGCCGAGATCGGGATCCCGGCGGCTGGGATATACCCCTACCTACTTACTTAACTAGAGTAAAGTAACAGCCAGTATAAGCTCTTTGGATTAGTCGTAGGGACATGTCTCTATTATAGGTTTAGTAGAACTTTATTACACATTTAGCAAAAAAAGCTGTCAAGTGCGTGTCGGACTAGCGCACAATGGCTTCCGTACCGTCCGTGGTAAAAAACGGCAAAAAATAACTTTTTTGTATGAAAAGCCCCAGTTAATGCCCGGTTTACATTATTCCAGTCCAGCGATCAAATCCAGTGCTGGATTGCTTACTGGAAAAATGTAAACCGGCACTGGAATGCACTGAATCCAGTTAACATTCCAGTCCAGTAACTGGATTGGCGGTCTACTTTTGAATCCAGTGCGACCAATCCAGTGCAACTGGAATAATGTAGACGGCCAATCCAGTGCCATTCCAGTGCTGACACAGTAAACACGTATTGGTTGTTTTTGCGGATTACTTGAATTAATTAAAACTAATGATAACAGTTCCTCAAAGTTTTCTGCTGTCATTCTCAATGCCAGTCTATATTCAGTGGGATCATCTAACTTCAGTTGTTGCAAAAGCATTACTGACCCTCCTTTTTGATCTCTTTCCCTGATCCAATTTCTCACCCAAATCCGTTCCTTTTTTCTTAGTTCCTTATCAACCTCATTGATAACTTTTTGTTGCAAGAGTAATTGAGCACGTTTGAAACATTTTCGTAACTGATCTCTTCTTGAAATCATTGTCACTGTAGTGTTCACATTTCAACGACTTCTAAATAACTGGAATAATGTAGACGTTACAGATCCAGTCCAGCACTGGACTGGATTCTCGCTGGATCACTGGACTGGAATAATGTAAACCGCCCGGCATTAATATTTGTTTTATTCTGATTTTAGTATTTGTTATAGCATCAACAAAAATAGATCATCTGTGAAAATTTCAACTGTCTATACTTCATTCACGTTAGCATTAGACAAAAGAGGTTCATAGAAGCAGGTGAGAACATTACCTACTTAGATAAATTTGATTATTGTAATAGGTAAGTACTAAATACTTTGATAGGTAAATGAAATGGATTTTTTTAAATAAACATAACTTTGTTTCAAACAATTTTTTTTTTTTTTTTTATGGCGTATCAAAAAGTCTCCTCTTTACAAAACATATGCATTGTACACAATACAAGGCAACAAGATAATTATTTACATTCATACAAATAGAAATAACTACTATTATATAGTATAGTGAAAGACGACCCTACCAACTACGTAGCAGTTGCTACGAAATTGTCTGGCATTATGTTGAACTGGATCTATTTGGTACAGCCGTGAATCAACAATGTGGTTGTTGTTTTTTTTTAAGTTTTTACATGTTACCTATAAATTATTTCTTCATTGTGTGTGTCTGTGTGCTAAATAAATATATTTTATTTCTTTCTTTCTTTCTAATCTAAACCGCGGATGGACAAATAGATACCATATATCTATGGACATTGCGAAACTATGAGGGTTCCAATTTAGGACCACGGAACCCTTAAAAAGGGGCTTAGTAAGATTATGTCTCTTTTACTATGAAGAGCAAAGTTCTACCACTTTGTCCTTTTAAGGCATTACACGGATCCGTGATTACGGATTCCGTTAGCTTCCACGATGCTGGCAGCACGTTAAGCCGTAGTTCCGGTTGTCAGCGAATGTCTTTGGTTGTTTCAATATATCGGAACTGAGCTGTGTTTACTTAAATCGGATAAAGTTCGTTGTTTTGTGATTGGTTACTTTGAGTATTACAAAAAAAGAATACTACTCTACAGATCAAGATTATTACTTAAATGTTGCTGCTATAATTATCATATTAAATATTGCTTATTCCCAATTTCTGATTTAAACATTTGAAGTTGAGTATAATAGGTAAGTAATTTCACAAACTGCCTGAAAACCTGTCAGAATTTGGTAACTAGGGTTTGAGACGTGCGTAATTCAAAATATTCAATTTGGAAACTCGCCTTTAGCGGACGATGTGGTGCTGCTTAATCCATCGATAGGTAGGTTGAAGAAATTGTTATCGGTCTGCGATTTTGAAACCATCGGCTTTGCCAGTGTGAAAGTAGTTTTCCTCAAACAAACTTTGGACCCCCGTTTCTTACCCTTAGAGAATTTTGGAAAATCCTCTTTTAGTGCTCGCCTACGTCATAAAGGAAGCCTGGTGCAAAATTTTACGTGCCTAGTCCCAGTAGTTTTGGCTGTGCGTTGATATGTCAGTCAGTCAGTTTCTCCTTTTATATATATAGATATATAGACATGGGCACTTATAAAATGTCAGAAGCTAAAGTGCACGGTTCCAATTGGTGGTTTCCTATTGAGAAGAACCGGCACGAAACTCCATGGTTCTTTTTTACTATAGCAACCTCTTCTATCTTCCGCAGGTCAGCTCGTGTAGGCAAGACGTCCCTGGTCTCCAGGTTCCTGGGTACGAAGTTCGAGGACAGCTACACACCGACCATTGAAGACTTCCATCGGAAGCTGTACCGCATCCGAGGGGAGGTGTACCAGCTAGACTTGTTGGACACCTCGGGAAACCACCCCTTTCCTGCAATGAGGAGATTGTCCTTTCTTACTGGTAAGTGCTTTTAATTTTTGACTATGAGACAGAGGTTTTGTACCTCGATTATACCTGAATCGTTTTGATATGGCAATGGCGGTAATTGACTACATAGATATTCGTTATTTCTAAAACGGAAATGAAGTTACATTTAGTGTTATCCTAAAATAAATATTTATGAAAAACGATATAAAACCAAAAATAAATAGGTAAAATATAAAAAATATAGGCATATCTTGCACATTTCATCGAGATTCTGAATAGTGAAAAAAAATTTCCAAACATATTCAAGGTTTTTAAAAAAATAGGTAGTTTCTGAAATAAGTTTTGTGAAAATGTAAATAAATGACGCCAATGAAGTAAATGACGGTATTACCAAATATCAACAGAGCGTTCAGGCGCTATTTCTCTTTTTTCGCATTGCATTTTTATCAAGCGGATGCGTTGGATGAAACAATATTCACGTTGAAGAAAGACAGTTCAGTACTCTTAACTCTATATCTAATAACTAAAAGATGGATCGCATGATATTTTATTTTTCTATCGAGAAATTTTTCAACTACCAATATGTTGACCGTGTCCGTCTTTATTATGCGATTTCTTTCGAAGGTTAGACGCGATCAAAATTTATGTGATATAAATGTTTTATTTCTCGGTGGACCGTCATCTATCTCAAATGTAATTTATATGGATTAGGCCACTATCCCCTGTATGGGATATGTCCGAAAATGTAGAGGTCCACAGAAATCACTTATATCGTAAACTAGCTTCTACCAGCGGCTTTGCCCGTGTGATAAGTAGAAAAATATAGCCCATATCACGAGATATTAGCTATATTTTCTATCAATGTTAGAATAACGATTTTATACAGTTTAAATTAAAAAAAGTAAAAAAAAAAGTAGTAGTTTTAAAAGTTAGTTTTAAAGTAAAGGCACGTGAATACATTCGCAGGAAGTTGGTTTAATCATCACAGCGTTGATTTGTTGGATTCGTTTTTCATAATTGCATTGTTAATTTGTACGTATAGTATATTAATTTCGGAAGTCGGTATTTCAATAATAATTTTGTCTCTTCGTTATTTAACACTGACTTCCGAAATTAAAGTTATTTTGCACTTTTCAGTGTCTTTTTTTAACATTGAAGTCGGTTGTATGTTTTTATAAAAAGTTTTTTATTTTACCCTTTTTAGTTATGGTACCACCACTAAAAAGTACCCCTCAGGCAAACTTAAATAGGTACTTTATAGCCAGAGTCAATCTCATGACAATTCTAATAATAATTCTGTAATAAATTTATGTAAGATTACATAAATTTATTACAGAATTCCGGTGCCTAATTTCAGGCTTCATCATCAGATCAGTTCGATATATTCTCCCTCTTTTTTCAGTCAGTCATCGACTACACGTATTAGCACAGCAATATTACTTGTTACGACAGTTCTGCTGTGATCCTATGAGGAGTTCTGTTCCATATCTTTGAAGTTCATGATCAGATCGTAACATTGGTTCTATGGGTCCAATTTGGAAGACCTTTCAATCAAAAAATATTTTTCACAATTGACCGAGAAATCGGTGAAAATACATTAAAAAAAAAACCATACAGCCAAATATAGAACCTCCTTCTTTTTGAAGTCGGTTAAAAAGATGTGCACCTAAATAGGTTTTGATAAACAGCCTGCCAGTTTTACAAATACTGTTTTTTACTTTTTGCATTGCATAATAATATGAAATGATTTCTATCTGTTTTACCGTTTTACCCTATAGTACAACACAATAAGGGTTGATGACATTCTTTGAGCTTACGTGCGTGCGTGTTCAACTTTACATGCATGATGCAAGGTTTTATGACGCCATTTTTTCCTGTCAATCACTAGCCAGTACACGACTTAACATGAAACTAAATTTAAAAAAGCCTTCTTGCTGTAGTTGGAATAAACTGATAGTCAAAATCAAAGTCAAAGTCAAAAGTTTTTTATTTCACATAGGCCTACATGGGCACTTATAAAATTTCAGAAGCTAGTGCAAACGGGTTTAACGCATGGTGTACCTTTCATTAACAAATTTGTTTCAAGCATTTGCATCAAATCCAATAACTGCGTATTAGTGATGCAACGGAAGTGTCTTAACGGAAGCGGAAACGGAAACAGATGCCAAAAGTAAATCTTTGCGGATGCGGAAGCGGAAACGGAAGTGGAAGCGTTAATATTATGAAGACAAAGCACAAATTTATTTTTTAAAAACAAGAGAAGGTTTAACGTCGTAATCACGTCAAGAGGCGCGGTGATGCGCAGGATGAACCAGAAAAATAAAAAAATATAATAATAAAGAAACTCGTTGCGACACGTTTGTGTACCCCCCCCCCCGGCCTCTTTCTATGTGACCAGTCGTCCACGCGTCCACCACCCCCGTGCTCCTCGCTGTATTCTTCTGTTTAGAGTTCTGTTATCATTTTTGCGGAAGCAGAAGTGGAAACGGAAGTGAAAAAGCTTACGGAACTTCTGCAGAAGCGGAAGCAGAGTTCTGTTGCAACAATACTGTGTATCCATGTTTTAAGTACGTCATATTGCCTGAAATCCTGGATATAATTGTATGCAGTTAGGCATACTTGGTTGAAAATTCATATTAATTAATGCTACTTTTATAAACGTGAAAATGGGCTCTATCTGTCTATTACAGACGTGTTCATGCCAACCAAAGACGGAGTTACTTGAAAAAACAATAGGTACTTTTCGTCCCGTTTTTAATTACCGTTATGAATATCATTAAGTAAAGACTTGTCTGTTACTTTATGTGTCTATTGTACGCAATACATCACACTTTTATTATAAAGGACTGGACTGGTTGAACGATAGATTGCTGCGGTACGTATCGCGGGTTTGATTCCCACATTTCCCACACGGAACAAATATGCGGCGCGGCGAGCGGAGCGGCATTGGTAAGCGCACGCGTTTTCGCTATGAGCGGCGTCTCGTGGTATGCTTCAAAAATTTTCATACTTTTGATCTTATCGTTCGCCGCCCCGCGCTTAGCTACCGCTCACAGCGGCAAGGCCGTGAACGGGCCGTAAGTGTTCCAGGTCCGGGTGTCTTGTGTATGTGAGTTTATATGTTTGTGAACGCACCTATGATACAGGAGTTATTTCTAATGTGGAGACACGTTAAAAAAAACAAATGCGAAAATGTGTTAGTGTGTGCGTGTAAATGTTACTTCTTCACGTTTGAACGGCTGAACGGATTCGGATTAATGGCACACGGGTAGACCAAGTCCTGAAATAGCACATAGCATATTTTTTATCTGGTCGACCGTCGAATCCGACTCGGCTGGGCGGCGTTCGGGAAGCTGCGCGGTATCTTTTCATCCAACATACCACAGTGTCTCAAGACGAAAGTCTATGACCAGTGCGTGTTGCCAGTGATGACATATGGCTCTGAAACGTGGTCGCTCTTAAGGGGGGGGGGGGGCTCATCAGAAGGCTTAAAGTCATCCAAAGGGCAATGAAAAAGGCTACCTATGCTCGGAGTTTCCTTGCGTGATCGAATCAGGAATGAAGATATCCGCAGGAGAACCAAGTTCGCCGACATAACCCGAAGAATAGCTAAACTTAAGTGGCAACGGGCAGGGAACATTGCTCGCAGAACAGAAGGCCATTGGGACCGCGTACCGGAAGACGCAGTGATGGAAGGCCTCCTACATGGTGGACCGATGACCTGGTAAGGGTTGCGGGAATCCGATGGATGCGAGACGCACAGGATCGTTCATTTTGGCGACACTTGGAGGCCTATGTCCAACAGTGGACGTCTTTCGGCTGAAATGATGATGATGATACTTTCTACCCCAGGCGTATGTTCCCTTGGGACAATTTCCTACTTTGACGCGGTTATATAGTCGCTGGCAGGTGCTAGTAAATAATAAAACACGGAGAAAACTTGCTTCTCATACAAATATAAATAATAAATTAAACTTAGAGAATAAAGAAAAGCGTTATCTGACTCAAACTAATATGATCGAGAATTCTTTGATAAATTCCGATGGCATTTCATTAAATGCCACGTCCGTTTGTAGGTGTATTTTTCATTAGTACATTTTTTACTTTATAACTTCTTTTTCTGATTCCAATTAAGGAAAAAAATATGTTGAAATATTGTAATAAGTTGAATAAAAGTTATGTGATATAATAACTACCTTTATAATGTTTCCGCAGCTGGAAATTAAGCCTCCTCTCTAAGAGAGGAAATAGGCCATAATCCACCATAAGGCCCAGTGTGGATTAATGGATGTCACATGTCTTCGAATGTCTTTTATAAGGATAAGCCAGTTTCTGAGGAAACTGGCTTATCCTATCGATGATGAAATAAATTACACAGAGTATTATTATTTATTAAGTTAAAGGAAGCTTGTATGCGACAGAATTCGTACGCCCAAACTATCATACATCCTCACGCTCTAACCTCCGCGACAGGAAACGCCCCGGGCGTCGACAGTTGCAGAGTGATCTCTGGCCACCGTAGGCGTACGTTTGCGGACGACAAGCAATGGGTAGTTCGCAAACGTCGACGATCGTCGACGGTGCATAGTGTTCCACCCTTCGCCTCAAAGAGATGTCATTAGATGATTTTCGAGAGCGCAAGAAATCATTAGATGATTCCCCACCTCCCAAAAAAAAACGCCCAAACTATCATGCATTTTTCGAAATAAGAGCAAAAATATCACCACGTCCAACCTATGAAAAATATCCCATGTCCTCTAAACAATATCTGAACTAACTACGCTAATCCCGATTGATGGATGGCGCTGCACGACGTCCGCTATTATGTGTCCATTGTGATCACAATACCGGCGCTATGTACTCAAACCTGTGCATACACATTGCGTTTTAGAGATGGGACATGACGTGGAGTTTGTTTTGTAGTATTATATTTTTATTTAATAACGGAACATGACGTCTCGCCTGAATTTTCAGACAGGCTTGACGTGACAATATTGTGAATGGCTTTGTCCACGTGATACGGCCCTGGTTTAGCTCATGGTACGAAGCGAGAGGGATTAGAAGGCAGTCACCCCCTTCTCCGAAGCAGTAATGCGAACGAAGGAGAGATAGCTGAAGCTGTAAGGGAGAGGAAATCTTTACGCCCCCTACCCGCTACAGCAGTGCGATTCCCAGCCATGGTAGGCGCGGGCTTGCCCACGGCGAGCACTGGGTAGCTCGCCGTCCGGCCGTCCGGTATGAACGCAGCACGAGTCAAACGCCGACGGCATGGTGTGTTCCAAGCGCGCCTCTAAGCGATGTCAGCAAAATGGACCCACTAGGGTTGATGCTTGCTAGGACTGTAGGATTGTTTGAAAGTGTTACCGTTGAACGCCAAGTGCAACTGAAGTAAAACAGGTGGGTTTTAGTCAGTAGATAATACTCTGACACTCCTTTTCGGGCCACCACCTTGAGCGGGAGAAGTTATTTGATGACTACCCACCTCAAAAAAAAAAGACAAAGCCTACAAATATTTGTATTTATTCATTCAATAACACCAGTTGAATTGTTTACCCTCGCCTACATCCCTAGCCGTATCCATAATAGTCGCTTTGTGAATGTATACGAGTTTGAATGGATTTCCGAGACTCAACTTCGTCGTATATATTACTTGTGAATGCAACTAACTAAAAACCTACAGGCTCAGCTGTGGGAGTGTTCTGTGGTTGTCGAAGGGAGTAACTACATTTATTCAGCTCCATTTGCATTTCGTGCGTGTTGCTAGCGATGACATATATGGCACTGAAACGTGGTCGCTTACAATTGGCCTCATCAGAAGGTTTAAAGTCACCCAAAGGACAATGGAAAGGGCTATGCTTGGAGTTTCCTTGAGTGATCGCAGAATGAGGATATCCGCCCGCCCGAAGAATAGCCAAACTTAAGTGGCAGTGGGCAGGGCACTTTGCTCGTAGAACGGATGGTCGGTGGGGCCGAAAGGTTCTAGAGTGGCGACCGCGCACTCCACACACAAGATGGCCACACGAAGGCCTCCCACAAGATGGACCGATGACCTGGTGAGAATCGTGGCAATGCGATGGATACGAGATGCACAGAACCGTTCGTTATGGTGACACGATATTACTGCGATATTAAAGGAACATACAGAACACAAAGAAACCGATAAATACCTAATTTCAAAAAAGAATAACGTACCTTTAATATAAAGTTTATTTGAACTTATAATTCCAAGTTGATCCAAAGATGTAACACTTCAAAGCAACCCGTTTTAAAAAACGGCAATTTCTTAGGTTACCTATTATTATGTCGATTAATCCTTTCTGATATTGAAATAAAGAAGGCTTAAAAATTTAAGTGAAATCACTTTATAATATTTGGTTTCTAGCCATAATCAATGATAATTACAATAAATACAATTAAAAAACTTCTACATGAAAGTCATGGAAACGTAACACACTCAACAAAAACATTTTAACTAAGGAACAGAAAATAACATTCATATTTTCACGTTCAAAGGTGAAATTATATTCAGGCTGGTTCCGACATATTCACACATATCACAGTTTTAAAACTTAAAAGGGTTAAATAACAGAAATGAATGCAGAAGATCAACTCAGTGCCATCAATGGACCCAGGCTTTCCCATGTAAGCCATGCAATAATACCGCTAATTATTGTGAGATTATGTACCTAACGTTATAAAATAAGTGACCATGAGAGTATCCGTGGTTGGAGACAAAATAGTGTTCGTCTTTTAATTTCTTTATTTAGCCTCTCATCGGCAGATAAGTCATCATCATCATCATCATTTCAGCCAAAAACGTCCACTGCTGGACATAGGCCTCCCCCAAGTGTCGCCACAATGAACGGTCCTGTGCGTCTCGCATCCATCGGACTCCCGCAACCGTTACCAACTCATCGGTCTACCTTGTAGGATGCCTTCCAACGCTACGTCTTCTGGTACGTGGTCGCCATTCCAGAACGGCCATCTATTCTGCGAGCAATGTGCCCTGCCCCTTGCCACTTTAGTTTGGCGATTCTTCGTGCTATGTCGGTAACCTTCCGATTAGTATTTTCTGGCAATTCTTGTTGAATTTTACTGTGTGCTTCTCTGTGGCGCGCGAATTTATTATCAATTAGTTTTTTTTTTATTTGGTAGATCACATAGCTATTTTATAGTACAGCTCACACACATACACACACATTACATTTGGCGTTCAGCCTTCGTACCGCCGCGCCGATCTCAGCTCTGCCTCGATCACCTCCGGAGTATCGTCGTTGTCGTCGCCGTAGTGGTCCGCGTCGGACATCGCAAGTGGCGGAGCAATGGTTGGGAAAGGATGCTCCCCTCGCACAGGGAACAGAGTGCTTACCACACACTCCACAAGCTGGGGTTGAAGACTCTTCGTCAGCGGAGCCCAAGTGCAGAAAATAAGTGCCATCAACGGAAAAGTAAAAAGTTATTATCTGTGTACTTACATAGATTTTAATATAGTTTGCAGATTGCGTCATTTCGCGCGAATAAACAGTTTTTCTTTCTTTCTTTCTTTCAGATTTGAAGAAAAGAGAATGATGAAAGAAAAACATGTTTATTTGGCACACAGACACACAAAACGAAGGTGATGTTACACTCGTCGTCCGGCCGTCCGTTAAGTACCTACTTCGAGTTCCACGCGCGACTCAAAGAGATATCAGCAGAACCGTAGGGGTCCAGGCACGGGGAAATTTTGAAAGGGATACCGTGGTCCTGGAACACAAAAGGCAACTGGTGGACTTCAGGGTTAAGAGTAGTACAACGTTACAAACTGGAATAGTGTCACTAGTGTCACTAGAACAAAGTGTCACTAGAACGGCGGTTGCTGAAAATCAGCATCGTAGATTGCTGGATTTGCCCAGCGTCACGGTATAAGCTGAGCAACAACCTATTTTTGCCTAGATGCGACGCACAACTTGAATTTATATATTGTATTTGTTTTTCTTATATCATTGTTTATGTTTATGTTATGTTATAGTCTCTGACGGTCGTTGCAATAGACAATAGACAACCACAGACTAAGCTGTAGACATCAGACAACTGTGTTTTGTCTAGTGTCTATGGTGCAGCACAGTTATGCCCGGTTTAGACATGGCCCGACAGATTGCTGTATTTTATTGTGCGTCTATTTGGACAGAATAAACTTGTTTTCTTTCTTTCTTTCTAATAATAATATTCCTCAACTTTCACACAACGCCATCTAGTCTCAAACTAAGTCGAGCTTATTCTTTGATTACTAGACAACTGGTTTATCAGTTAGTTAGTAGTTTATCAGTGTACTTATATATTTCTAAATACAAACATATTATAGATAAAAATGACACCCAAACACAGAACAAATGATCGTGCTCTTCACACAAACATTTATTTTGGGTGGAAATTGAACCCACGACCTCCGGTATAGAAGTTAGGACCACTAACCACTAGACCAAAAGGCCAACTATCAGAGAACAGCCCCCCTAGCCAAGTTAAAACCTTTTCATTTCGATTCTCTTTTCGTTTATCGCCTCGAGTCGGCCACGCCTCTGATTCCTTTCTTCTGACCACGTGACTGGGCGTTGAGATGACGTCAAAAGAAAAGAATCGGAGGCATGGCCGACTCGAGGCGATCGACGAAAAGAGAATCGAAACGAAATCGTTGGAACTTGGCTAGGGGGGCAGAAGAAGTATCTGATCAATGTAGAATAAATATCAGTAAGACTGAAACTTCTGTGATTCTTCTTTTAGTTAAACTTATCAAAACAAAAGTTGGCGTGTATCAAACAACGTGGCGTGCGAACGCAACGTGTATTGTTTGTTGTAATACTATTCTGTATGTAATGTGTTCATAACACACTCATAAAGCACCAGGTTTTGCAATGATTATCTTGTGGAGGCAAAGGTAGAAAAAACTGGTCAGGTGCGAGTCTGACTTGGACACAAAGGTTACCGTACTATAATATTAAAATAGAGCAAAAAAACGCCGACAAAATGACGTTTCTTGTATGGGAACCCCTTTTAATTTTGATCTTTAATTTTATTTTATTATTTGTTGTTGTAGTGGCAATATAAATACTTATTCTGTAAAAATTTCAACGCTCTCCCCCGCTGACAGACGGACAGACAGACAAACGGACGGACGCATGGACCCGTTGGCACCCTCTGGGTATGGGACACTAAAAAGAAGAATTAACATTTTTTGTATCGAAAAAAAGCAACTTTCTTTTGTTTTTAGGGTTCCGTACCTCAAAAGGAAAAAACGGAACCCTTATAGGATCACTTTGCTGTCCGTCTGTCTCTCTGTCTGTCTGTCAAGACCCTTTATATCGGGAACGCGTCAAGGTATCGAGTTGAAATTAAAACTATATACTCAGGTCTGCGGTCCCTTGAAGCTGTGAAAAAAACAAACTTCTGAGTTAACGAAAAAAAAGATACGGCCGTTTATGTCGCAAAAAACCTATATTTTGACACTCTCAAGGGAATCAAAATTCATAGGATACTTTGCGTTGACCCAGAATCCTGAAATTTAGCATGAAGCAAGATCTCATAGCAGAAGTATAGAAAAAAAAAAAAATGTAAATTTGTAGTTACGTCACAAAAAAAAACTTTTATTGCGATACTTCACTTAAAATCTTCGTAACTCATTTCGTGAATTGAACGGTTTTCATTGCACAACTCTCAGTGTGCGAGTCCGACTCACACTTGCCCGTTTTGTTGTTTGTATCAAAAAGTAACTTTATCAAAAGTCGCAAATAGAAAGAAAATTTTAAAATCGTTCAATATTAGGTAATCAAGTTATAAACCTTTCAAATCTTGTGGAAGGAGAAAATGTCAAACAACAGTATAAGGATGCACGTACTAAAATGTGACGTCACTACCATTAGGTTACGCGTGCTCAAAAGAGATATATCGAGATATTCCCACCACACCCCCAGTCTTCCTCAAACCAATATTTGGAACGCTAATTCCTGCTTCATTTAATAACCAATTTTCATGCTGTTTTCAACAAAAAATAAAAATATTTTTAGTGTTATTTAGTATAAAAAATTGTACGAAAATAAACACGGGTACCTAAATACCCAATTATGCTAACTTCTCTTTAATACGCACGTGGAATATAGCGCGCTTTCGACCAGAGCTTGATCTGGAAAATGACAAAAAATAATTAATAGATTTCCAATAACGATATTGCACGTCAATCCTTTTCATCATTTTTTTAACTTTTTGACAATCGTTTCGTTAATAAAATATCGCTTTATTTGAGCTTTCTTTGCTAAAAAAAAAAAACTAATTGAATACTTTAAAATACCATCATATCGAACAGCGTCCTACTTAATTGAACTCCAGGAAAACTGCAATAAAAAAGAACAAAATTAGTTCAACAAAGTGTAAGCTACAAAGGTGTAAAAATAACCATAATGAACTGGTCATTTTACTTACCTTGGAAAGACGCGTTTCACAAAAAACTCTTACAATAAAGTCGCGTAGTCAAGTGCAGATAAACGAGAAATGCCTTTGTCCACTCACCTTTACCCTTAGGGGTGGTACAGACAGAGTAGCGAGAACGTGACTTTATGCTTTTGTGAAAAAATGCTGTCAGATTCAAGTGTTGTAAGTAACCAATGTTTATCTATATAATATGTAGTTAACATTGTTTTTTCTTAAGCAATGAAGAGTGTTTATTGGGTCTACAAATACATATGTAATAATATATTCCCATTGTAGTTACACTTTATTGCGTATGTCGTTCATAAATAATGATGGATTCTGTTGCATTATGGAACTGAATTTGAAAGTTGAAAAACTCAGTAAGTCTGTGTGCGTTTTTATCTAATTCTTCTGCCGTAGATTTGCTGGATGAGATTTCTGGTGAAAAAAGTTAAGCCTTGTATACCTGTATAGTACTTTTTATGTTTAGCTCTTTACTAGAATGTAGAAATATATCCCAAGGGATCATACTCTCGGGATAAAAATAGTAGATTATGTGACTAGGGGATAAAGCAGTGTCTTTAAGTCGCGGGCAGGCATGTTGAATTCCGAACGAAACGAAGGTTTCTAATTTTAATCCCGAACGACAGTGAGGGATTTATATAATTAACTCCCGAGCATAGCGAGGGAGTTAATAAAGAAACCTGAGTGAAGTGAGGAATTCAAGCCACCCAAGATAAGGACAGCTTTATCCCCGTGTTGGATACTCTACTTTTTACACCATCTGTGAGATAATTAAAAGACAATTTAGTAAAACAAATCAAATATTAGAGAAATATAAGTATTATGTACAAGTTAATCTTAACTATCACTCAACATGGTTTGAGATTTGAAACAAACAAAATTCACTAGGTACTCTAAGATTCTATAGTTTCAATTTTCTTTATCGCTCCCGCTTTTTCATTCCTTTTTTTTCGAACCTCATCAGTAACCACGACCATGTTTTATTCTGTTTTTTTTTTTGTTAGTGGCCAGTTTGAATTTTGAATAAACTTATTTGATGCACGTACATTTTAGTTCACTTAATGTTGATGGTTTTTGACGTTCCAAATTCAAATCTCATTATTCCCTAGGGATCGCCCATACTGCATTATCTCTCTAGCGACAGAATGACTTGCTTTAAGTGATGGTTGTATGACATATAATAGTAGATTATGTGACTAGGGGATAAAGCAGTGTCTTTAAGCTGTTGATCCCCGCATTAAAGCCGGCGTTCACGCGCCATTGTCTTTCTATTGTGTCTCTAATTACGCACTCAAAAGGTTAAGTCGCGGGCGGCATGTTGAATTCCGAACGAAACGAAGGTTGCTAATTTTAATCCCGAACGATAGTGAGGGATTTATATAATTAACTCCCGAGCACTGCGAGGGAGTTAATAAAGAAACCTGAGTAAAGTGAGGAATTCAAGCCACCCAAGACAAAGACAGCTTTATCCCCGTGTTGGATACTCTACTTTTTACACCATCTGTGAGATAATTAAAAGATAATTTAGTAAAACAAATCATATATTAGAGAAATATAAGTATTATGTACAATTTCATCTTAACTATCACTCAACATGTCTCGAGATTTGAAAGAAACAAAATTCACTAACTACCAACTCTAAGATTCTATAGTTTCAATTTTCATAAACTATTATCCCGCTTTTTCATTACTTTTTTTTTCGAAACTCGTCAGTAACCACGACCACGTTTTATTCTGTTTTTTTTTTTTGTTAGTGGCCAGTTTGAATTTTGAATAAACTTGTTTGATGCACCTACATTTTAGTTCACTTAATGTTTACGATTTTTGACGTTCCAAATTCAAATCTCATTATTCCCTAGGGATCGCCCATACTGCATTACGAGTATCTCCCTAGGGACAGAATGACTTGCTTTAAGTGATGGTTGTATGACATATAAAAGGGCATTATCGAGCAGGTGGTGTAAAAACGGGCATTATCGAGCAGGTGGTGTAAAAAGTATCATATGTGCGATTTAGGACAGGGTCACTCCATGTGCCTTTTATCACAATCCGTTCAACTGTTGGAGCAGGAAGGAGTAACAAACAAACACATGCATACAAACTTTCACTTATAAACTCAAAAACTCAGAATTAATTTTCATATATTTTTCACCAATAAATAGTATCAGTAGCAATAGACCCATGAGGAAGGTTTAAATGTATAGTCTATATAAAAGAAAAAACTGACTGACTGACAATCAACGCGCAGCCGAAACTGTTGGGACTAGGAACGTGAAATTTCGCACGAGGTTTCTTCTTATGACGTAGGCGAGCACTAAGAGAGCATTTTCTAAAATACAACTTTTAAAGGGATGAAACTGGGGTCTAAAGTTTGTATGGAGAAGCCTATGCTGGTAAAAGCCATTATATATGCATATTATAGTAGAGAAAAGCTGAAAATTTCATTTTTTTAACTGGGAAAATCATCTAATGACAAATCCCGCTCTTGGGATCGGGTCGGGATATAGTGTCAGACTTTTACTGACTAAAAACCCACTCCTGTTCCTTCTTTTCCTTCGTCCCAGGACCCCGGGTTTTACTTTCACACTACCCGTGGCCCCAGTAGGCTTCGGCCCTGCTGGGCCCCTACGATTTGCTGACATCTCCCTGAGGCGCGCGTGCCGTGCGCATCTGGAGCGGGTCGCTAGTAGGATATAATGTTACGTTTTTTCGCGGGTTTCTAAAGATCACTAAACTACGTTACGCACTTACCTCTTCACACGTCTGACAAGTATCTAATGGTCAACGGTCATGCGAATGGTCAATAACAACTTTATGACGTCAACTTCATTCGAAAGGGCTAATGTGTCCCGGGGTTTACTGCCACAGACCTAATTGGAGAAATAAAACGAGGAATGTATGGCATTTGGGCATTGTGTTGGCAGTAGTGAGAAAGATGGGAATGTGGGCATTGTTGATGGAGAATGAAATATGTTATTTGCGCCGAATGCCTTCACCATTCATTTATTGTTTTGTCGTCCCCAATAGGGATGAGTAGTCCATATTTTCATTGAATTGTTCGAAATTTAACCTATAAAGACCATTCCTAAATCTAGGTATGTCATATTAGGGCTATTACGGATGAAAACGTAATGTGGACACAATCCTCACGCCCTGGCGCCCCTGCAGGAGACTCCCCAGGCGTAGTCAGTAGAAGGAAGTCTCGCAGCCACCGAAGGCGCGGGCTTGCGGACGGCGGGCAATGTGTAGCTTGGCGTACGATAAGGATAAAGTCCGGACTGACGGCGCGTTACGTTCCAGGCGAGACTCAAAGAACTGTTAGTAAAATTAGAGCCAATGCCTGCCAGGGTCGGAGAATTATTGGAAAGAGTTACCGCGGGCCTAGAACACAAAGGGCAATTAAAGGAACACAGATAGAATTTAGTCAGTAAAGGCCCCACCCAGAGCTAGAGAAGTAATTTGATGATTTTCCGCTTAAAAAAACAAGCTATTATGAGTAATTTACCCTCTGTGACAGGGAATAGGTTTTAATCCATTCGCACCTGTCATTCAGTCCCGTGCGAGTTACCATACGATGTTTTTCGTCATAGTGTTTATTTATTTTATAATTTATGTACACACAAATATATAGAAGAAGTGTTTTGAGAGTAGTAGTTTTAAAATAAATTGAAAACCCTCCGAGAAATGTAATGTCAGAAATATTAAATTGGAGAAAAACAGTTTTTAAAGTTTATGAAAATCCTGGTTTCTGCGTTGCAAAGTAAAAGTGCGATACACCCTCTCGCCCCACCTAGAGCAGGAAAAATAATTTGATGATTTCCCACCTCAACAAAAAGAAAGTGCTTGCCTGCCTGGTTTACATATTACATCACACGTAAGTTAGAGCGGTTACTACTGGATCGCCTCAGCTCCTAAATGCTAACGTGCGCGTTGGTGATGACAAAATAAAAAAACCGGGGTAGGGACCCGCGCAATGAGGGTTCCGTACAAACTTACCTATGAAAACAGTTCAATTTCCAAATAGAGTCGCAAAGATTTTTACGAATCGCAAAAAAGTTTTTTTTTTGTGACGTAACTCCAAATTTAGAGTTTTCAGATTTTTTCCTATACTTATGCTATGAGACCTTACTTCCTGCCAAATTTCAGGATTCTAGGACAACGAGAAGTACCCTATAAATTTTGATTCCCTTGAGAATGTCGAAATATACGTTTTTTGCAACATAAACCATATCTTCTTTTTTCGTTAACTTACAAGTTTGATTTTTTCACACTTTCAAGGGACCGCAGACTTGAGTATAAGGTTTTAATTTTAACTTGTTACCTTCACGCTTTCCCGAGATAAAGGGTCTTGACAGACGGACGGATAACAAAGTGATCCTATAAGGATTCCGTTTTTTCCTTTAGAGGTACTGAACCTTAAAAAACCTCACATATTTACAACATAGCATAGCATAGTCGGCCTTATAATGTTCCCACTGTTGGGACTCAGGCCTCCTCTCTAGGAGAGGGAACGGGCCGTAATCCACCACGCGGGCCCAGTGCGGGTTGGTGGATGTCACATGTCTTCGAATTTTTGGTTCTAGGACATGCCGGTTTCCTCACGATGTTTTCCTTCACCGTTTTGAGAGCAGTGGTGATGAAATAAATTACACAAAGTAATGCGCCTGGCTGGGTTTGAACCCGCGACCTACAACTCCGTAACTCGGGGCCATTACCACTCGGCCACCACTGCTCTTATATTACATATTCACAAAACTAAACTGAAAATCGAGGCAATGGAAATTTTAACCCTATCTGGGAGCGAAGCCTACACGTGTGCGCCTATCGCTTCCTGTGCGGAAATCGAGCTGCGATCTATGCACCAACCTAAATTGAACGCTCCTTCTGTTGCATCATCATTGGGGTCAGACATGGGTTCGCATATGGGGTCACACATAGGATCATCGTGTTTCAGCATTGCCGCGTACTCTGATATCTTAACACTCGATTTCTGGGATAAAATTATGGAGCCGTCCAAAAAAAACCCAGTTGATGTAAGTTGTAGAAAATTAATACAACTAAACTAATCATAGTACTTTTGAATTTGTTTGAAAACAGACCACTTATCCTAAGCTTGTTGACATTATTGCGTATGCCAACTTTTAAGTCATTTGTTTTCAAGAGTCATTATGCGTTGCATACACGAGCTCAATTTGTCTTTAGTTTAATTTTGCTTTTATTTTAATTAAAAAAATTGGATATAATTATGTTAATCTATATATTTAAAAGCGAAATACCACTCACTGGTTAATCACGAAATCTCAGAAACTATAATACCTACAAACTTAAAATTTGGCAGGTAGGTTCCTTATAGGGTGTGGACATCCGCTAAGAACGGATTTTACGAAACTTTACCCCTAAAGGGGTAAAACGGAGGTTGGAAGTTTGTTTGTATTTTACGCGGGTAAAACCGCTGACAGAAGCTAATCTCTGATATTTAAACAGCCGAACACTATTTTATTTAAAACTGTCGTTTTAGGCCGGCCACGTACCTACCATACGGTGTTTTTTGTGAGGCAGGAAATCATCAAATTACTTCTTTCACTCTAGGGTAGAGCGAGAGGGCGAGTCAGACTTTTTCTGACTAAAACCCACTTGTGTCTTTCAATTGCCCTTTGCGCTCCACGGTCACGGTAATTCTTTCGAACAATTCCACAGCGTATTTGCAGCTCTGGCTTTCCCTTCGAGGGAAATAAATTCATTATTTCCCAAACTGTTACCACAAACTTCTATAAGAAAACTCTACCTACATAATATATATGAAGTAACGTAAAACAATTTACGGTCGGTAAAGAAACTCACAGACTCCATTCACACGCCCCCCGCGTCGGTGTTACTCAAACTTTGCCAGATTTATACGACAATAAATAGTTTTTTTATGTTCAATTTCTGCCCGAACACCGTCTGTATCGTAATATGGAGAGAGTTTTCGGGTAGAAGTGAAGTGTAGGAAAGAATGTGTGTTATTACTTGGTGCTTAGTTTTCAAACGGAAGTTTTTGGCTACTTGATGTCTTCAAAGAAGGTGTTTGTTTCAAGTTATTTTATCGTTTTGACCGCCACAGTATATATGATAAAGCAAAATGTGTCCAGCACGCCACGGTCACGACTACAGGACAGAATTGAACGCTAACAAATCTTATAAAAAAATACTTCCAGCTCCATCCCTTTAACAGTTCAGTTTAGGGCGTTAAAAGCTCGTAGTAGGATCTCTGAGCTCGTTTTTGCTTTTTTGACGTGATGGTCAAAAGGTTAAGGGCACTGGTACTCGTAGTAGTAAATTGACATTACTAGTGTTACTGCCTCATTGGTATCGTGATTCAAAGCGCGATTGCTCTGCGAGGGGTCCTGATCGGGCAACAAGTGGTGTTGCGTTATTCAATTAGAAATTACTCTGTAGCTGAAAAAGAGTTAGGAAGTTTGAGGTTGAAGAACCCGTTGGTAATGCCCTTGATCTCTCCCCGATGGTGACGGATTGACGTCCAATTGGACTATGAGACTGTAAGAATAGAGATTGCACCTGGGCTTGCGCGTACACTTCCCAACCAGCAAAAACTAGGCTTACAACAATCTCAAGACTACTGTTTTTTTGCTCTTAAATCATTCCTTTATAATGATATAAGCCTGGGTTTGGGCACTATTATAAGCATATTTAGTTTAATATCGTTCTAATATCAGTCTAATTGAATGCTGTTTGCACTTACTGAAATCTAGCCAAAATTAATTTAAGCCGACTTAGGCTAATATTGCTTTTACGTAAGTATCTTGTAAGCCTGCATAGGGTTATATTGGTCTAAGGTTAGAATATTTTGAGAATTTTTATTTTTATTTTTCGTGTAAGTATTGGTTTGAAATTAAATGAAAACAAATTAAAGTTGAGTGAAGTTATTGTTTATAATAATGTACGGCACTTTAGTATAAAAGTAAAAGTAGTTTTACGGTAAGTAATCGTATTGGAATTTATTAT
Organism: Mythimna impura; assembly: GCA_905147345.3. Taxonomy (NCBI): domain Eukaryota; kingdom Metazoa; phylum Arthropoda; class Insecta; order Lepidoptera; family Noctuidae; genus Mythimna; species Mythimna impura. Next base: position 8,884,695 of record LR990357.1, on the reverse strand, counting down.
TTACTGTTAATTAGACCTCATATTACGCTTCAAAATTCATGCGCCTTGTTAAATAAGGTATTTTCTGTTCTCGTTTAATTATTTTATTTGTTAATTTGTATTGATAGTGTCGCCATTAGTATAGCTGCATTTTACAAGCGCACTATTAGACTAATGTAAGATTATTTACTCTAATTTTAGCATTCGGTATACTAAAGATAACTCCATATTGGAATAAATTAGGGTTCCTCGCAATTTTACATAAAACCATAAATCGACAGAGAAAAAAAAAAGAAATTAATCTTAAGGCTATACGGACACGAAGTCGGCTTTTTAACCGACTTCAAAAAGGAGGAGGTTCTATATTCGGCCGAATGTATTTTTTGTATTGTAAATATGTTGATCCAAAATCACTCTAATATCATACTTATCCAGTGCTATTGATCTTACATTAGTTTCAAATAAGATCAGAAATGCACGTACTCACAGTACTCTTATGCTATGCTGATATTAGTCTGACATCTTACAATAGCATTTAGCAAGTCTAATATAAAATCAAACGAGCTTAGAAAATACCCATATAAGACCAAGTTTTTCTCAAGTGCAACTAGTCTTAGTAAATGCTCTTATATACATATATGAGGCTTGGTTATGAGACTGAGCGTTCTTGAGGCCATACCGGCTTGTCTAAAAGTAATATAGGATCGATGGTATGTTCTAAAACAAATATAAGAGCGCTTTAAGCCTACCACTCTTAAAAAGTGCGAGTTCTGAGACTGTTTTGCTGGTTGGGTTATCATCATCATCATCTTCCTGCCCTTGTCTCGTCTTATTTGGGGTCGGCGCAAAACGTTTTTTTCTTCCATTCTATCCTGTCAACCGTCATGCTATCCACTAACTTCCTTTTCTTTCAAATCACTGTTCACACAATCATCCATCTTTTCTTTGGCTTCCCTCTCCCTCTCCACCCATCCACATGTATACTCATAACCCTTTTAGTAACATGCGTTTTATCTCCTCTTTACATGACAATACCAAGACAAACGATTCCCATTCAACTTTTCAGTCACTGGCGCCACTTTCAAACTTCCTCTAATATGCTCATTTCTCACTTTATCCATTCTCGTCACACCACACATCCATTTCAACATTACTAATCTCCGTTAAAATTGAAGACAAATAATTCTTTTGATTTTGGTGCGTAGGTACAGGAAACAATGTGACATCATTGTATGTTTTACTAGTAATACCAGAGTCATGTTGCCATTACAGAGATAGAGCTTAAGGCCCATATTCATAACATTCATGAAAACGCGCCTCAGAAGTTGAGTAGGAATTGTTGATTTCTTATCAAATTTTTTCTTTCATCCTCCCACACAGCTCCGACCTCACAACCTACGGATTTTTTCCTCTGGGATTTTTCTGAAGAGTAGGGTGTACAATCATAACTGAATTGAAGGAAAACATTAGTCTAGAAATAAATAATATCCCCACTCAATTTCTGAGCCGTGCCAATTAAATCATTCATTTAGGCCAGTGGCACCTAACCTTTTGAATATTGTCACCTTGATTTAGCTTGGAAAACTAATTTACCTCTCCTCCCATTACCCTTATGCTACCAACAAATATAGTACGTCATATTAACAAAGCAACTTAATTAGACATATAAAAATTGCATAAACATATTGATTAAGTTCTTACAATCACACTCATTACCTTAGCATAATCAGCCTTTTAATGTTCCCACTGCTAGGACTCAGGCCTCCTCGCCCTAGGAGAGGGAATGGGCCGTCATCCACCAAGCGGGCCCAGTGCGGATTGGTGAATGTCACATGTCTTCGAATTTTTGGTTCTAGGACATGCCGGTTTCCTCACAATGTTATCCTTCAGCATTTTGAGAGCAGTGGTGATGAAATAAATTACACAAAGTAATGCGCCTGGCTGGGTTTGAACCTGCTAAGTCGGGGCCGTTACCATACGGCCACCACTGCTCCTTAACTTACCTCTTTACAATTATGATCTTTATAGACTTAGGTTAGGTAGATTTAGGATATATCACAGCACTCTATAACTACTAGTAACCAAAGATGCGGATGAAATTGTCGGGGACAGATAGTTAGGTAGGCAATAATTTCAAACAAGTTTATTTAATCGGGACATTTTCCTATCCTAGAGATCCCCAATAAATTCTAAAAATACAACCTGTCACAAAAGTATCCAGGTAACACACGAGGATAAGGATATTTTTAACTCCTACACTCGAACCCTTTTTACTGAGGCTGGCAGCTGACAGGCCAGAACAGGCTCATAATCAGCCATAGACAGGGTTATATTGACCGTCCGTCACTCAGACGGGGTTATAATTTCCTTTTTGTAGATATTGTGTCAATATTGTACGTTTATTTATATTGAATATTGTTTAGTTATAAAATAACTGATAAATGGTAAATGATATTTATTTTGCAAATAGGTTTAAAAAAACACTTCTACACGTCAATTTTTTTATTCGTAATTTTAAACTATATGTGGCCGGTGTTTCCTAGCTGACTACCCTGAGACGAAACACCGAAACAAACTCAGGGGTCAAAGTGTAAGTACAATGTGTAGTAACCAGTGTTGGTACAATGGGTGGTCTTATCGCATGGGATAATCTCATATTATGTCAGTTCAGCATATAGTTCTGGGTTAAATTCCCGGGTTATTATATTTTTTAATTCATCAGGAGCTGATAGTTAATGAGATTGGCTCGCTCCTAATCACATGGCATTTAAATATAACTCATGGTACTTTAATATAGCCATATATGTCGCCTATAATAGGTATGTACAAGCAGATAGTTTTTTTTTTTTGAGGTGAGAAATCATTTAATTTCTCCTCTTTAGACACTCCTATTTTTTAATTAGTACAAAAAAAAAGCTCTATCCGAACCCGTTACTGATCATATTTGTAGAGTCAAAAGTAAAAAAAAAACGTAATTCCAAAATTGTCCACGAAAATTTGTCATAATTGGTAAATTCATAATTGAATTAATCATTCATAACAATTGCTAATAGAAAATACTACGCGCAGTGTTTTTGCATTTTATCGCCATTCATTCATTCATAATCAATAATAGCCTGTACAATATTTCCATAAATTGAGTAACACTTTGGGATATAAATAAACGCTAATAACTTTGCTGTTTATGAATATTATTTAATGAGACTTTACTTAAATAATAACAAGACATTTTCTAATAAGCCCTTTATGTATTTGTACTAATTAAAAAATTGTGGTGTATATATGGCACTTTCTTTTACCGTTTAGATACCTACTTAGCCATCTACTCCGTGCAGGTGGGCTTGCAATTGGTGACAACAACATAACAAGGTGGCAGGTAGGCAGTTTACCCCTGTCATCTGCGGTAGGGCGAAATGCGATGTATACCTCCAATCTAATCCTACTAAAAATTACGTTGATAAAAGACTGTGGTTTAATTTACAAAGCAAGCGACAACACTGGACACAGTCTTCCTTTTTTTTCCAGTAAAAGAAAGTTTTTGAATAGAATTGCTTCATCTACCTCCATGTTACTATTCATAGGGGCTTAGTTAATGTGATGTCGAAGGAGATCGCATGAAAAATAGCTCTTATTAACTTGCGGGCTTTTTTTTTAAGGCGAGATATCACCCAATGACTTCTCCCACTCTTGAGTGAATCGAGAGGGCGTCTCAGACTTTAACTGACTAAAACCACACCTGTGTTCCTTCTTTGTCTTTCGTTTTAGGACCCTGTTTCCCTTTTGGAAGCCAACCCATGGCTCCAGTAGGCTTCGGCTCTGCTGGGCCCTGGGCCCTGCGATTCTGCTGACATCTCTTTAAGGCGCGCGTGGAACACTATTACGCGCCATCGACGACTACTGTTACTGGACGTTACTGGACGACTATACGGCGAGTTAGGTACCCATTGCTCGTCATCCGCAAACTCACGCTTACGGTGGCTGGAAATCGTGGTCGGGATCCCGGTGGCTGGGGCGCGAGGAATTCCGTTCCATTGCGCGTGTGCCTTATGAATTTTAAAAATCAATGATCGCCTTTTTGAACGAAGAGCAAGATGTCATATCATAATATAATACATACTGGATGAAAGTTGAAATGTCCTAATGCCATGCTTTTTTCTGGTGATTTGGCTATACTCGAATTGCACTACGATATCATTATGACGATTTTTTTTTGTCATGAACTTGATTTGATAAACGTAGTAAATTATTTTGGTGATATATTATGTAGATACTTAATTATTTTCATCAACAATTTCCTCGCCGTTGTTCTTTTTGAATTTATGAATTGGATTATTTTTTAATTTGGTTAATTTTTAGATAGGAATGTTCGCATTACTGGGATATAAAAAAAGTATTAAAACAGCGAGAGAGTCCCGAGTTTACCTTCTTAAATACATCTCCGGAACTTGTGCCTACGTCTCTAAAACTCTGTAATTTTCCACCTGATCACTTCAAGTAAAAAATCCCAATTAATGCGCAATTTTTTATCAGCTTAACTTAAATTAAGTCAATGTTTTAGACAAGATCAATGGAAATTCATCCTTATTGTAATTCAATAAGGTTGAAATTAGAGTTGTGTGATTAGTTACTAATCTGGAGAAAGTTTCATTAATGAGTATTTGATTTGGGTCTTAAAATTGACGTCAATCGGCACTTAGAGGTCTCATTAGTGGGTAGGGACCTCTAATAGTGGTCAGATTTGTTTTTGACAACACTATTATTAGTATGAAAAGTTTTAAAATTAATTTTAAAGTATAGAGCAGCGGTAGCCTAATAGTAACGGTCCCAATTTACGCATCTTACGTCGCGGGTTCAAACCCAGGCAGGTGATTTATTTTGTGTAATTTATTTAATCACCACTGCTCTCAAAATAATGATGAAAAACATCGTGAGGCAACCGGTATATCCTAGAACCAAAAAGTTGAAGATACGTGACATCCAAAGAGAGAAAGAAAGAAACAAAGAAAACACGTTTATTTGGCACACAGGTACACACAATGAGATAACAATTATAATATAGAAACTTAAATACATAAACTTAAAATACATCAACACTGTGTGTCTCACGGCTGCGCCAAATAGGTCCAGTTCAGCATAATGCCAGACCACTACGTAGCAGTTGCCTGACTACGGATGTTAATCAGTTTGTTTGGTGTGAGGTAAATAAATATATGTATTATATTATTATATGTAGGTATAAATTCAATATCCACTAATCCGCACTAGGCCCGCTTCGTAAATTACGGACCACTCCCTCTCCTAGAGAGGAAGCCTGAGTTCCAACAATGAGATCATTATAATTCCACTGAACACAACAAAAAAAAACCGATCACAAAACTGTAAAACAGGCTCAGAGGATGCAACTCGACATACATTTTCACTGTTTTTCAAACAACCGCTCTTACGCGATTATGACGTTATTTCACATTTTTCATTAGATATTTTGGAAACACAGTATTTGTAGATATTATCTAGGTTTCTATTGAAATCAATTTATAAATTTGTGTAAAACTAATCCAGTCAATCAAGACCTCCGAAAATTTGCTATTTTGCATGTACTCGTACTTTGACACTCCATAATTTAATCAAAAATTTAAAAAGTCAAAAAAGTGTAACAATTGAAGCCTTGCAAATTTAATCAAGATTCTGAATGACGACACTTTTTTTTTTTAATTTTAAAGGGTTTAATAATAATAATAATAATAATAATACGTTTATTTCGGAACTTGCCATATCGTGTTAGTAACAATTTATACTTAGAACTAGTGTTAGTAACAAAAAAAATAAAAATAAAATAGGTACTTAATCTAAACTGGGTGAGACCCACCGAACCTGGGGAATGTCTATTTGACCGCGTGCAGTCGTATCCACCGCCCCAAGATCGGAGAGTCCCACCTATCAGCCAGCGTTCTGAGAATGGTGTTGGGGCTGGCGCGTCCGTTTAAAAAAAACTCGTATTTCCTAGAAAAAGTTTTGTAAAATATTCGAGTAAATCACGGAATTACCGAATGCTAACAGAGTGTTCAGGCGTTATCTCCTTTTTTTCGCGTTGGATTGCGTCAGAAGAAGTAACAAGCTTTTAAACCATACTCGATGTTGACGATAGGCGAGTGAAAAAGGACCCTCTTAAGTATTTACACTTGGAAATTAAGCAATATATATTTTATAAATGATAGGTAGGTAGGTATTTAGGTGAAGAATAAGAACAAAAGTTTAGAGAAACAACATCCATAAATAAAAAATATATTACGTTCATTCAATCAACATCAAATGTTAACCAAAAATATTTATAACCCGTATTTCGTTGTGCAAAAACTAAGGAGCCCTTGATGAACGAGTCATTTATCAACGTCCATCTTGAAATGTTGAACCTAGAGGCGTTTTAACACTATAACAACCCCTAGATATAGTATATCGGTCAGCAGGGTTTATTACTCTTGGGAAATATCTATATAAACGTCTTAAAAAATTCACATATAAAAAGTGCGGAACGAGGGCTAAAACGCCTCGTATGTCTTCCTTTCGGTACGGCTAAGAAGAATATAGTCTTCTCTGCCGTAACCTCAGTTTTGGTGTATCTGTCACTGTAAAATTGTATATACCGTTAGATTATAATTAGTGTTGCAATAGAACTCTGCTTCCACTTCCGCTTCTGCAGAAGTTCCGCAAGCTACACTTCTGTTTCCGTTTCTGGCCTCAAACTTTATAACAAAACTCTAATAGAAGAATACAACGAGGAGCGTGGTGATGGGGGGCACGTAGAGGACTGGCCACGACGAAAAAAGCGTGGAGGGGAGGATTTTTTTTTGTTCATTCTGCGCATCTCCGCGCCATCATGACGTTTAGCGTAAGCGTGCAAATCTTCTGTTGTTTTTTCTTATGTTTGTTGTTTGTTTTGTTCGTCTGTTGCCAATAGTTCGCCAATACTGATCAGCCCCCCCTCCCCCTCCCCGTGCTAATTTAATATATTATCACAAATTTACTTAAACAAATCTTAAAAATTAAATTGTATTTTTTCTTCATAGTATTAACACTTTGATATCTGTTTCCGTTTCTGCTTCCGTTAAAACAATTCCGTTGCATCACTAATTATAATCTATCTCAGAAGATTGTAAACTGTCGAAAGATTGTGAACCGTAACCTATTGCTTACAATTTAACGCATTTTCGGTAGATTATAATCTATCGTATAATATATCTTACTGATTGTAAAAGCTAAACCAAAAAGTGACTAAGTGTGAAGTTCGTATCAGATTAGGTTTTCTTTTTCATTTTGTGTAATTTTTGGGGGTCGAAAAATAATATTATAACAAGTTACCCGGCTTAAGACAGCCTATTTTAAATCAGTTTTAAGTAAAACTTCAAATATTTGGCAAGATCTAAGCAAAGAAAAAGTCGCCTGAAAATTTGTCGAGAAAAAATAAAGTCGCCTTTTAAATCCGTTGAAAAAAGGTAAAGAATTATCAAGACGATGGCTAGAATCATTTTTGTTTTCAACTTTGCCCCACACAAGTTGCTGAGTGCATTGACAACCATTGAGAGAAGCAATCCTCTCGCCCCAGCTGCCGCAAGAGCGCTACGCTCCATGAGCGTAAGGAGTCGCAGGGCGAGTCGGGGCCACTGTAGGCGCGGGTCTGCGGATGGCGAGCACTTCAAAGAGGTGTCAGCAAAATTGGGCTCAATTGGGCCGATACCTGCTATGAAATTAATGTTCAAAAGAATTACCGTGATCTTGGACGCAAAGGGCAACTGAAGAAAAATAGGTTTGTTTCAGTCAGTAAAAGCCTGACACGCTCTCACGCTCAACCTAGGGCGAGAGAAATTATTGATGATTTCTCACTTCAAAAAGATAAAAAGAAAAGCTATAGTAAAGCTTAATACAAAAGCCGCATATATATTAATGCGAGGGTATATTCATGAGGATTCACCGAGTAAAATGATAGATGCCGCCGATGCATCATAGTTTGTATACTGACGCGTGACGTAAATGTGAACAGGCTTCAATTGATACACTGAAGAGATTGATTAGTTTTATTAAAACGTGTTTCTGATTCGTAACCTCCATCGCCCCAGATGTTTCAGGAACTGTGTTTATATATTCGACCTTATGTGAGCGAAACCGCTACCCGTAAGTCCCTAGTTTTAGATCGAGTTTTCTGTTTAAATAGTAAAGCGAAATTACGTAATACATTATTATTATTTTTCTCATTGAGCCCACTCTTGGCTTCAATTAGGGCTTTAAAATACCGGATTTTTTCAATACCCGTATACCATTAAAATGCAGTTACTATTTTAAAATTAACCGATTTCAAAAAAAGAGGAGGTTCTCAAGTCGTCTAATTGTTTTTATCTTGGTCGCTCCGGATAATGTTCAGCGATATTTTAATCAAATGTTAACCGATTTTGATGATTTTTCTTGTTGTGTATTCGACCAAGGAATACTTCAATAAATGCTGCAATCGCATGTCTGTTTACTGTTAATACAATTTTATAACATAACATCATGCCAGTACTCTCTGAAGGGGAGTAAAGTCGACTCTGATATACCCTCAATTCACTAATAATGTTCAAATTTCATGTTATATATATAGGGTTATCGATTCGCGCAATAACTTTTTTTATGTGCAAATTTTACTTTTCGTTTTTGTGTTGCTTTAAGTTATTACACTGTAATAATATCCTTTACTCACCAGATAACTTGCCCACCATTTAATTTTAGCTGTGGAGTACCACAACTAAAAAGTGAAAAATAAAAAACCTTTTACAAAAAATACAACCTTCGACTTCAAAAAAACGAAAATTAATAATAGTAAAATGACTTTCAAGTTCGGAAGCCGGTGTCAAAAAACGAAAAAGCAATACCAGAAACACTGACTTCTAGACTTAAATGTTATTTTGCATTTTTTGTTTGTTTTAGTATAACAATTTAACATAACATAGACGGTTCAATTTTGGGAATTGGCTTAAGCGGGGTGTGAAAGGATCTTTTTCTGGGCTGGGACTTCTCATTTACTGACTAAAACCCACTTATGTTCCTTCCGTTCTTTTAGTTTCCTATTCGGAAATTCCCTTTTGCCCTAGCAGGCAACTGCCCCTACGGTTTTGTTGACATCTATTGGAGGTACGCGTGGAACACTACGCACCATCGACGACTTGAGCTCGGTTCTTACCGCACAGGCGGACGGAGCGCTCCTCGTTCGCAAGCCCAAGCTTTCGGAGCCGGGGATTACCTTGCGACTCCCGACGCCAAGGGCATCTCCTGTCGCGGTGGCTGTTGCTTGAGGATGTCCGTTCTCTCACGCTTGCGGCCATCATATTTGCTAGCATTACTGCTCCACAAAAGGAGGCGACCACATCCCACTCCCTCTCGTTTTGGACCATGGACTGAACCAGGGCTCGGCGCGAGAGATCGCCGCCGTCGATCGCCTTCACGACGTTACGGCGGTGCTTTGCCCAAGCGGGGCATAATTACACAGTATGCTTCTCCGTGTTCTCTGAATTTTTTCGACTGAATTCGAAACAGAAACCTCCCGAACTTGCCATATCCGGTGAGGACCTGTGTAATATGGAAAGCAAAGACGCCGTCACTTTTCAAAGACCCGCCGAATGAATAACATCACATCGTAAATTAAAACACATGTAGGCAACAATTAATTTACACTAACATACATACATACTCTTTGCAGTTTTCCACAAAGACCTTACTTACCAGAAACAAGTCGGCTCTTCAGCTGTCAGAGAAAAAAAATTAAAAACGTCAAGTCAGGATCATACCTCGACGCGGAGCACACATTTTTTTTCCCCTCGCACACCACTCACATATAGCTAAACTGGTGACCCCGTGAAGAACAATGGAAGGGGATATGTTTAAAGACGCACGAGGGGCGGCAACGTCACCGCCACCTAGCACTAGTGATGGGGGGATGTCGATAGACCCCAGCAATGTTTTCAAAGTCGGCGTACGAGTGCCCCCGTTTTGGGCTGAACCGGAGATTTGGTTTGCTCAGGTCGAAGGTCAATTTAGCATAGCTGGGATAACTAGTGATGTCACTAAATTTAATTATGTCATCGGACATCTGGACAATCAATACTCTAGAGAGATTAAGACATAATTATTAGCCCGCCTCTCACTAACAAGTACGAAAAACTAAAGACCGAGCTAATTAAACGACTCACCGCGTCTAAAGAGAAGAAAATCAAACAATTACTGATGCACGAGGAGCTTGGCGACCGCAAGCCATCACAATTTCTTCGCCATTTGAAAAGCCTGGCAGGCTCAAACGTTCCTGATGACTTCCTGAGGACGATATGGGTTAGTCGCCTACCGCATGGCATCCAGACGGTGCTCGCAGGTCAACCAGGCACAGCTTTTCTCGAGGATCTAGCTGACTTAGCCGATAGAGTAAACGATTTGGTTACGACAACTCCGAAGGTCGCCGTTGTGAGCGACGCTGTCTCTAGTTCGGGTCTGAGCGAACTAACCAGGGAGGTAGCTGAGCTTCGACGACAGTTCCAGCAGATGTCCACCCGGAACAGCCGTTCACGCTCCCGTTCCACCAGAAACACTCGCAGCAGTTCGAGGCAGCGCTCTCTATCGAACTACAAAAGGTTCCCCAATTGTTGGTACCACAACAAGTTTGGAGAAAAAGCCAACAAGTGTATCGGCCCCTGCGACTACAAGGCGGAAAACTCCAAGGGCGGTCGGTAATGGCGACCGACGATTGCCCTTTGCCTGCTTCTGGTCGCCTGTTTGTTACTGACCGATCTTCGAAGACGCAGTTCCTGGTCGATACAGGAAGCGACCTCTGCGTGTTCCCACGGTCAGCGCTTCATGATCGTCGTGCTCGTACGGACTATAGATTGTGTGCAGCAAATGGTTCCAGCATAGCTACATATGGCTGTATCAATTTAGATTTAGATTTAGGTTTACGCAGAACCTATCGATGGCGTTTCATTGTAGCCGATGTAACGAAGCCTATAATAGGTGTAGATTTTTTAAACTTCTATAATCTTATAGTTGATTGTCGTAACAAACGCCTAATTGATAATTTAACCTCTATTTCTACTATTGCTGCTGTAGCTAATTGTAATAACATTTCTTCTGTTAAGATCCTGACTGGTGAGACTCAATATCATAAAATTCTCAGCGAGTTTCCGGAAATTACTCGACCAGCTGGTAAGCCACACTGTACACCACACAAAACAGTATACCACATACGCACAACACCAGGCCCTCCAGTGTGCTCTTCACCACGTCGTTTGGCACCGGACAAGCTTAAGATCGCCCAAAAAGAGTTCCAGTCTATGCTGGCCCTTGGTACAGCTAGACCTTCCGACAGCCCGTGGGCGTCGCCTCTACATCTAGCGCCAAAGAAAAACAACGGCTGGCGTCCTTGTGGCGATTACCGTAAATTGAATGCCCGTACCGTGCCTGACAGGTATCCAATTAAGCATATTCATGACTTTACCCATAGTATAGCTGGATGTAAAGTCTTCAGCACGCTCGATTTAGAGAAAGCATATAATCAGATACCTGTCAGCCCGGAGGATATTCCTAAGACCGCCATCACAACACCATTTGGATTATTTGAATTTCCTTTCATGACATTCGGTCTTAGGAACGCGGGCCAAACCTTCCAGTGGTTCGTGGACGAAATGACGAGAGGACTAGACTTCGTATACTGTTATTTAGACGATTTTCTCGTGTTTTCTAGAAGTCCAGAGGAGCACGAGGGTCACCTACGTCAGGTCTTCAACAGGCTGAAGGAATATGGCATGTTGCTGAACATTTCAAAATGCGTTTTCGGTATGGAGGAGGTAACGTTTCTAGGCTACCGGATTACCGAGAACGGTACTAAGCCACTTGATGCCAAAGTTCAGGCGATCAAGGATTTTCCTCCACCAACCAATGTTCGCCAGCTAAGAGGTTTCCTAGGCATGGTTATTTTTTATAGGAGATTTCTTCCTCACGCAGCCGAAATTCAAGCCCCACTTCACGCCTTACTAACAGGTTCCGTCAAAGGTTCGCAGCCAATTACCTTGACAGACGACACACTAGCTGCTTTCGAGGCTTGCAAAGAAAGCCTGACCAACGCTGCTCTACTGGCTCATCCGGACTGCACCGCAAAACTTGCAGTTGTTACAGACGCCTCCGACAAGGCTATCGGAGCGGCCCTGCAGCAATTTAAAGATGATGCATGGCAGCCCTTAGCTTTTTTCTCTAGAAAATTAAGCCCTTCACAGGTGAAATATTCACCATATGATAGGGAGCTTCTAGCAATTTATGAGGCCATAAAATATTTTAGGCATATGCTAGAAGCTCGCCATTTCATAGTCTATACTGACCATAAGCCTATAAGTTTTGCCTTCAATGAAAGGAAGAACAACTGTTCGCCTAGGCAGTATAGGCACTTAGATTTTATTTCCCAATTCACGACAGATATCCGCCACATTTCCGGTAAGAATAATGTGGTCGCAGATACCTTGTCGCGAATTGAAGAGCTAGCAGACCCCGTAGACCTCGAGGAACTAGCTCAAGCTCAGGCTTCTGACTCAGAACTCTGCAAGCTTTTGAGCGAGGGGTCTTCTCTGCAGTTTAAAAAATTCAATGTCCCTGGAAGTCGAATTCCCCTGTACTGCGACGTCAGTACTTCGGTTTCCAGGCCATATGTACCAGAACCACTTCGCAAGCAAATCTTTAATAGCTTGCATTCTTTAAGCCACCCCGGTGCCAATGCGTCGGCCAAGCTGATTGCCGAGCGGTTTGTATGGCCGGGGGTGAGAAAAGACCGCAGGGACTGGGCGCGTGCTTGTATACCGTGCCAGAGGACGAAAGTCAACCGTCACGTGACTTCTCCTCTCGGCACTTACAACTTACCGCGCGCTCGGTTTAAGCAGATCCATATTGACTTGGTGGGTCCTCTCCCACTTTCCCAAGGTTATAGGTACTGCTTCACGGCCGTGGATAGATTTACACGATGGCCAGAGGCAGTACCGATACAAGATATTACAGCGGAAACGGTGGCCAAGGCTTTGCTGTCCACTTGGATATCTCGATTCGGTTGCCCGACAGACATTGTAACCGACCGTGGTCGTCAATTCGAATCGGCTTTGTTTCAATGTCTGTCGAAAATAGCCGGATTCGAACATAAGCGGACGACAGCCTACCATCCGGCATGCAACGGCTTGGTTGAACGTTTTCACCGTCAGCTGAAGGCCGCAATCGTCTGCCATGCAAACGATAGGTGGACGGAATCTCTGCCATGGGTCTTATTAGGCGTAAGATCCGCCTTCAAGGAAGACCTCCAAGCCTCTTCTGCGGAACTGGTGTACGGGGAGCCGTTAAGGTTGCCCGGAGAATTTTTTGAGCCAACGGTCAATGGTACAGTGGACACAGCTGAGTTTACTGCAAGGCTCAGAAACTTCGCCGAGAAACTGCGACCGGTACCAGCTACCCGCCACTGCAAACCCAAAGTGTTCGTTCATAAAGAGCTAGAAACTTGCGATCACGTTTTCCTACGCGAGGACGCATTGCGGGGTGCTCTCCAGCCTGCTTATTCTGGGCCATATGAAGTTATCTCACGAGGGGACAAGATATTTAAAATAATTGTTAAAAACAAAGAAGTGACAGTGTCCATTGACCGACTGAAGCCTGCCTTCATTCTATCTGACCAGGTGGAAGAACCCCCACCGATAGGACCGCCAAATTACACAACACGTTCTGGGAGGCGAGTTAAATTTACAGACTTCTATCGCCCTTGACGGTCTCTGGAGGGGGGTGGTGTAGGCAACAATTAATTTACACTAACATACATACATACTCTTTGCAGTTTTCCACAAAGACCTTACTTACCAGAAACAAGTCGGCTCATCAGCTGTCAGAGAAAAAAAATTAAAAACGTAAAGTCAGGATCATACCTCGACGCGGAGCACACATTTTTTTTCCCTCGCACACCACTCACATATAGCTAAACACATATTACAATTTCCTACTACTTATTACAACTAACTACAATAATATAAATACTAAAGTTTGTAATACCGTCAATCACGGTATTTGCACGTCAATACCGTGATTAAAATGACCAATATATATCCGTGAACACGGTATTACGGGATCCCGGCAGGAGTTCCATACGTGGTTCAGACCAAACCCATGCTAGACTGGAGACCCCATTCTACGACGCCAACCACATCGCCGAAGACAGGACAACATGGCGAAATAGTCTACAAAAAGTTATTCGTCGGGGTCGGGCCTTAGCATTTCGGCTAAACGACGCAAGGAGGAGAAGGATTACACAAACCGTTAGTTTAAGATAAATCCAATTAAATTTTGAACTCCTCATTTCAGGATACATTCTATTTACAATCGAATTTAGATAATGTTTATAGTATAATATTTGAAACGATCTTAACATTCATAATAAATGCGTAATAACTGCACTGTTCTAAAAATGGTTCAGAAAAATATCGTGTGGCAACTGGCATGTCCTTGAACTAAAATGTAGAAGACATGTGACATCTAGGTACGTACCAACCCGCACCGGGCCTGCGAGTCTAAGGCTTGAGTCCCAAATGGCAATGGAAACATTATAAGGCTGATTTTGCTATATGATTATACTAAAATACGATTATGAACAACACATTACATAATTTTTTTTTCGATTATGATTATGTTGATTATGCTAAACGTAATATGCATACCGACCCCACCAACTGTGTTACGTTGTCGTCGAGGTGGGGCTCGCGTGTCTCTGTGATCTTGAGGGCTATGCCGGTAGAGCTACTCATCGGCATGAGTAGCTCTACCGGCATAGCCCTCAAGATTCAAGATTCCGGCGAAGACCAGACCAAGAGGAACACACAGGCGAAGTCCAGACGGACCGCCACGGAGCGTGCGCTGTCCAGGAGCACCGGCACCAACAGCTGTTGGTGCTTGGCTCAGCAGGGTCGAAGCCTACTGGGGCCAAGGGTCTGCTTCTGAAAGGAAGACTCGGCCCTGGTATGAAAGGCAACGAAGGAACAGGAGTGTGTTTTTAGTCAGTAAAAGTTTGACACACCCTCTCGCACCGCCCAAGACGGGAAATGTCATTAGATGATTTACCCAACTAAAAAAAAAAATGTGTTTACCGAGAATCTAGCAAGATTTGTTACAGCGGCATCTGCAATAGCGCTGAGTTATTTACTTTTTTTAAATGTCGCAAAATATACTGAGATATGTTTTTTTTTTCTCTTTTTTATATCGTATTTTTATTTTATAGTTATTCGTCTCATGGAAGTCACAAATAAATGGTTTTCTTCTTCTTCAATTGTCTGGTGACATACAAATAGATAGCAGGAAACACATGCACACGCAAGAGTTCAATCAATTAGGCATCCCTAATCTATTGCCAAAGTTGTTGAACCTAACGAACATTTCCCTTTTTTTTCTTTTCATCAGCAGCGAGCATGAGCCATTAACGTTAATTTAACAAGATAACTTAACTTCCAAACTTAGAACGTTAACATGTGATTAAGATTTTACGAAGAGAGCTGACCGCTTAGCCCTTAGGCTGCGGCCGTACTGGTTAAGGGCTTTAGACATATACGGAACAGGGAATAAAGTTCCACATACCTCCATAGAATAGTATAGAATAGAATAGATCTTTATTTGCACAGAAAGTAGGTACAGGTTACAGGTCTTTGTCAAGTTTGATGATCCATACTAACTACCTAAACTAAGGCATGCATAATACTGTTTATAAAATGTTGCCATAATATGCTTCCTACTGGGGCCACGGGTAGTATGAAAGTGAAACCCGGGGGGCCCTGGCACGAAGGCAAAGAAGGAACAGGAGTTGGTTTTTAGTCAGTAAAAGTCTGACACTATCTGCCGCTCCGCCCAAGAGCGAGATTTGTCATTAGATGATTTTCCCACCTAAAAAAAAAAGCATAATGTGTTTAGGACTAAAACACAAACCAAAAACAGACACAGTCAAGTTTATAATATAATACTGTTAACAAATAAATATAAGTTTACCATGTCAAAATGAAATAAGTTAATGATGAGTCAACAATACAAAAAAAAAAAAGGAAAGGGAGGATCCTCTGATCAGACGTCGTGTCTGGTCGGGACAACTGATTTAGGACTGTTGCTGTTGTTGTTGTTGTTGCTGTTGTTGTGTTGTTGTTTGTTGTTGTTGTTGTGTTGTTGTTGTTATATACTAATTACGTGGAGAACTCTGACACTGCGATGCAGGAAATTCCTACAGGGCCATAATTGACGGCTTGCGGACGATGAGCAATGGGTACCTCACCGTCCGGCCATTCATTACCCAACCGGAATGAGAACGAGTCGTCGACGGTGCGTAGTGTTCCGCGCGCACCTGAAAGAGATGTCAGCAAAACCGTAGGAACGCAGCAGGGCGGAAGCCTACTAGGGCCATGGGTTTTCTTCTGAAAGGGAAATCCCGTGGTCCTAAAAGTCTGACACGCCCTCTTCCTCCGCCCTAGAGAGAAGTCATTAGATGATTTTAGATGACCTTTAAAAAAATGAGCCAAAACTGACACGGTATTAGCGATTTAGTCGCTTCTTGAAAGCTGGATATAGGAACAAAATCCCGCGAGTGGTATGGTTTTAACTTCTGCAAAATGCAGTTCAATGCTCAATGGTTCTGATCATCTTAATTTTAGCTTCTTGCAGCATCCTCTACCTTAAAGCGTCGCCACAACGACTGGTCCTTGCATCCATCTGATTCCCACGACCTTCACTAGGTCTTCGGTCTACCTTATGCCTTCCAAGGCTGCGTACTCCGGTATGCAGTCGCTATTCCAGATTCTTTCGGCGACTCTAAGCATAAACTCTTCATAGCCTTTTGGGTGACTTAAAGCCTTCTGATCAGCTCTAGGTACTTGACAAACAGCTTTAGTGTTAACGTTTATTATCATTAGATTTTGTTTTCTTTTTTCTTGTGGTGGGAAATTATCAAATAACTTCTCCTATTCTGATTGGAGTGAGAGGAAGTGATAGACTTTTATTGACGAAAATCCACCTGTGTGTTCTTCAATTGCCTTTTGCATTCAGAGCCTTTCCAACAATCCTGCGATCGTGGCAGGCAACGGCCCTAGCAGACCCATTAATTTCACCCGACCTTTACTTTATTCTTATCGGACGGCGAACTATCCATTACTCGTCGTTCGCAAGCATGCCAACTCCTTTTTGACCCCATGTTTGTTGATTTTTTGAGAAGTAGTTTTTTTTTATATAGAGCCGTCGTCGTATCGCTTACCGCTTTATTCCATGTAATTGTGTAACGTATAATTGTATGTTTATTTATATAATTGTACCTATATATATTTGTAATGTACTATATGTACTATCTTTTGTACAGTATATATTTTATCTGTGTATTGTAAATTTTAAATGTAAACCACACCGCAGACATCTACCTTTTTTAGTTTAACTTCTCATAGTCCATAGGTTGTCTGGTAGATATCGCTGTCAGCGATAAGACCGCCATTGTACCCATAGATTTTAGTTTCTGTAAAATCGGACTACTATTTTGGTGTTTCAATGCTAGTCAAATGTATGTTCAGTCGAAGCAATGAGTAGTCGAACTATTGTTTTTCGAAACTGGAACTGTGTCAAAATACAGACACTCGTACAATACAATAAAGTTTATTCAATTCTATTTTATCCTACCAGTGTGGCCTCGCCCTTATAGCCCGGGTGTCATTACATGAAATATTGAAGGACACTTCCACTAAGTGGGGCTGGAATGTTCGCCACTAAACTGTTTGATAGCCTCTGTCTCAGCTTACGTACGTCGGATAATAAGTAGTAACGCACTTGGGAAATGTGTCTTAGGATGGGCGAAGTATGTAGCCTTTTAAGACATAGAGCGTATAAACAACTTTTTAGATTAGTATATTGAGGAGTTAGCAACAGTACAGCGGGTTGAACACGGGTTTATTTTATTTTGTAATTTTAGAAAGACTTACAACAATAAATTGACATGTTTACTTCTATGTCTATCTGTCTGCCTCTCTGTCTTGAGTGATCTCTGGCCAAGTTAGGTTTAAAGAATCTTTTTTTTTTTCAGACAATGCCGTCTAGTCCCAAGCTAAGCAGAGCTTGTGTTATGAGTACTAGACGACTGATAAACATAAGTACTTAAATATTTCTAAATACATACATATTATAGTTAAGGTACACCCAGACACAGAACAAATGACCATGCTCATCGCACAAACATTTGTCCTGTGTGAGAATCGAACCCACTACCTCCAGCATAGCAGTCAGGGCCACTAACCACTAGACCAACAGGCCTGTCATAAGAGCATATTATAATCGTTCACTTCATGAGATTTAAAATGTTTGTAGCTGTTGATCCCCGCACGAACGCCCGCGTTCGTGCGCCATTGTCTTACTATTGTGTCTCTAATTACACTACTCAACCAGTTAAAAGTTAAAGTTTGCCCCGCAAACATGATCAGATCGTCACAACACCTTTAATGCCTTCGATCTCGACGACGTCGACCTCCCTCATCTTCGACCGTTTGTCCAGGTTCATTCGTGCGACGTGACCAGTCCACTCTCACTTCAGCCTGGCTGTTTTTTCCCTGACATCTGCCACTAGAGTTATGGAGTGCAGTGTGGTGTTTCTTACAGGATCTATTTGCATAACATCTAATAAGCTGCACATACCCAAAAAACGTTTTGTGAATACATTCATTGTGCGTGCAGCTAAGGAGTGGAATTCCCTGCCGGAGTCTGTGTTTCCTAATAGCTACAATCTAGAGGTCTTTAAGTCAAGAGTGAAAAGGTTATTTCTAGGCAAGCGTGCTCCATCGTCAACCATATTATCGCTTACCATCAGGTGTGATAGACTGATAGTGGTCTAACGCGAGACTATATAATATACTACTGTAGCGACATCCATCGCGTCACTTAAGAATTAATTCTGCATCGCGCAATTAAAGTTCTTCGCGCGATTTGAACATACAGAACAGCCCGAAATCATCTATCGGGCAGGTGCCCACCAGACATAATACCCGTCTGGTCGGAGGATCCTCCCTTTTCAACGGAGGTTTGCGGGACTTTACTCGCCTACCTCCAAACTACTATATAATAAAAAAAAAAAAAATTATTATACTCGTACAGTAAAATATGGGCCCAGAATGTGTGATAAACCTATCGTAATCATCCGGCCCTTGTTAAATGTATTTCGGTTCCGCCAACATGTTTGTTTCTTCCATTCTATTTTTTTTATTTTTTATTAATGATAGGCTCGCGTTTGACCACCATCTCACCTGATGGTAAGCGATGATGTGGTCGACGATGGAGCACGCTTGCCTAGAAGTAGCCTATTCACTCTTGACTTAAAGACCCCTAAGTTGTAGCTATCAGGAAACACAGACTCCGGCAAGGAATTCCACTCCTTGGCTGTACGCATAATAAATGTGTTCTCAAAACGTCTATACTGACTCCCTTTTCTTTTATTTGACTCCTCACACAGTCGTCTGATGTTCTTCTTATGTGTTATTCCACACCTGTATGCCTAGTTTCATTTAAATTCGTTCAGCTGTTGAAACGTGATTGATTAACAAACATCTTTAATGTTAGAACTTAGAAGGATTTCAAAACGCAAATAAAAACCAAACTACAACTACAACAACAACAACAACAACTACACAACAACAACAACTATATAATAAAAAAACCGGCCAAGTGCGAGTCGGACTTGCGCACGAAGGTTTCCGTACCATCAGTAGCAAAACACGGCATAATAATGTCATGTTTGTTGTGTAGGAGCTCCACTAGCATTTGTTGTTATAGCGGCTACAGAAATGCATCATCTGTGAAAATTTCAACTGTCTAGCTATCACGATTCATGAGATACAGCCTGGTGACAGACAGACGGACAACGGAGTCTTAGCAAAAAGGTCCCGTTTTTAAAATAGAATAGAATAAACTTTATTGTACACCAAAATAGTAACAAAACTTTTTACACTAACTTACATCTATGGGTACAATCAAATGGTGGTCTTATTGCTGACAGCGATATCTACCAGACAACAATGTTGTTGGACTGTAAGAACTTAAAATAAAGAAGGGGATAGTCTGAGGTGTTCTGCAAATTAATAAAGTATCCTACCCTTATCCCCTCCTCCCTTACTTTTGTACCCTTTGGGGTACGGTATCCTAAAAATCGCCTATTCCGTTCGCTATGCGGCTACGTGCAACGCGATGATGTCATTGCTACGCTTGCTAGAAGCGTAGCCTGTTCCGCAAAGTCAATAATATTATTTTTTCCGTAGCAAACTGGTATTCATCCGGTTTGATTTTTTTTTTCGAAGGGAAAATCATCCAATGACATCCCCCGCTCTTGAGCGGAGCGAGAGGGTGTGTCAGACTTTTACTGACTAAAAACCCACTCCTGTTCCTTCGTTGCCTTTTATACCAGGGCCGAGTCTTCCTTTCAGAAGCAGACCCTTGGCCTCGGTAGGCTTCAACCCTGCTGGGCCTCTTCTACCGCGCCTTATGGAACAGTACGCACCGTCGACGACTTGGGCTCGGTCCGGACGGTTACCGGACGGTCGCACAGCGAGCTACCCATTGCTCGCCGTCCGCAAGCCCGCGCCTATGGTGGTCGGAAATCGGGATCGGGATCCCGGCGGCTCGGGCGTGAGGGCCGCACCCTCGCGCGTGCACTTGCGGCTTCCTCCTTTGCTAACATTACTGTTTCGCAGAAGGAGGCGACCGCCTGCCACTTCTCCTCGCTTCGGACCAAGGTCTCTACCAAGGCCCGGCGCGAGAGATCGTAGCCGCCGATCTCCCCCATGAGGATACGGTGGTGCTCTGCCCAAGCGGAGAAAACCTCTACCGTGTGCTCCACCGTGCCCTCTGGGTGGTCCATACAGTGGTGACATCCGGGCGTTACTTGCGCACGTATCCGGTGCAGGAACTTTCCGAACTGACCATGTTCGGTGAGAACCTACGTCATGCAGAAGGTGAGGACGCCGTGAGGTCTTTCCAGCCACTCCTCAATAAGGGGACTTATCACTATAATTATGGCGTGCCCAGCACTGGGTTGCGATAGCCGCTGTCGCCATTCCACCATATCATCCGGTTAGATTGGAATCTGAGTCAAATAAAGGTAGAAAAATGGAAGGCATTTTTAGTTCTAGAAAAGCGCGAATAAAACACATAGAAACATGATAATAATCACTCATTCCAGCATTACTTGGCTACACGGTTACATGCTACGTGATGACGTAAGTGCTACGCTTGCTACGAAGTGTAGCTTGCTACGACTCAACAATCATTATTCTTTTCTTCGTAGCAATTTTGGCGCCAGGGTAGCCAACAAATTTTTTAAAAAGTTTTTTTTCCTTTTGCAAGTCATTCTCAAGTTGTACGTTGATTAAAATATGATTTTGCGATCGTGACATTAATTTATTTAGGAAATTGTAATCATCAAAACAACTCTCTCAGTTCGTCTAACCCAGTGGTTCCTAACTTTTTCGATCTTCTATGATTTAGCTTGGAAACTGTTTCCCCCCCTCTCCTGTCATATAAATGTTGCACAAAAATATTGAGTAATTTCTTACAATCACACTATCTTATCTCTTTACAATGAGGATCAATCACATAATAGCAAATCCGATTTTTACTAAGTATATCGTATGTGTAATAATTTACTGAGCATTTAATTTTTTAAATTATAAAATCCGTCAAGAAATGGTGGATTTATTAAAGTTTTTCTGAATAGCTACTTTGAAACGCGTGCTCTCGCTGAACTGACGTCTTCTGTCATGATCCGTGCGACGAACGGCTTGATCGAATTCATTCGCTGGTGTAGACCGATCATGACAGATGACGTCACAGCGAGTCGCTTCATTCTCGGGCAAGTTTCTGGAACACAAAATAATTGCTTTATCTTCGTCATTTTTGGTCTGATTTAAATAATTTCTTCACAGTATTTACTGTTTTTTTTTTTGACGCTATAGGTAAGTCTGCATACTCAACAAAAATCATGAATGATCATCATTATAATCTTTATAGACTTTACTGCGTAATATTTAATTTTATAGTGTGTGGTGATTTTTGATCAATTGATTACACTGTTAAGGCACGAAATGCACTGGTGAGCTAGGTTTAGTCGTGTTGACGTGTTATAATTTACCCCCCCCCCCCAGAATACCATTTTTACCCCTGCAGGGGTTGGGCACGCCATAATTATGGTGGTAAGTCCCCTCTTTGAGGAGTGGCTGGAAAGGCAACACGGCGTCCTTACCTTCCGCATGACGCAGGTCCTCACCGGACATGGTAAGTTCGGGAGGTTCCTGCACCGGATTCGTGCGGAAGAAACGCCCGGGTGTCACCATTGTGTGGACCACCCGGAGGACACGGTGGAGCACACGGTGGAGGTGTGTCCCGCTTGGGCAGAGCAACGCCGTGTCCTCGTGGGGGCGATCGGCGGCGGCGATCTCTCGCGCCGGGCCTTGGTACAGGACATGGTCCGGAGCGAGGAGGAGTGGCAGGCGGTCGCCTCCTTCTGCGAAGCAGTAATGCTAGCAAAGGAGGCGGCCGATCTCGTGAGGCAACGGTCCTCACGCCCCAATCGCCGCCGGGATTCCGATCCCGATTTCCGGCCATCGTAGGCGCAAGCTTGTGGTGAGCAATGGGTGGCTCGCCGTCCGACCGTCCGGTAACCGTCCGGACCGAGCCCAAGTCGTCGACGGCGCGTGCTGTTCCACGCGCGCCTCAAGGAGATGTCAGCAACTGTAGGGGCCTAGCAGGGTCGAAGCCTACTGGGGCCAAGGGTCTGATTCTGAAAGGAAGACTCGGCCCTGGTACGAAAGGCAACGAAGGAACAGGAGTGGGTTTTAGTCAGTAAAAGTCTGACACTATCTCCCGCCCCGCCCAAAGGCGGGGGAGGATGTCACCGAAAAAAAAAAACCCCTGCAGGGGTAATTACTAATTCCTCCAAGTTAGGAACCGTGGGTCTAACCCTATTAAATGACTTTTACATGAAATGGCTACTTTGGCACATTCACCTTACCTCTCCAAAACTTGTATTGTGTGAGTATAACGTACAGTTAAAATGGTACTGACCTAAATGAAAATTATGTAAATTCTGATTTAACTAAAAACTGACCTTTAAAAGCCTGCTCTGAAACCCTGTGGTGAAAAAGAACTAGAATTTTCAGTAAAAAAAGAAACAGTAGATATACATTTCAATTTATTCATATCAACACTATACATCTTGAAGACTTCCTTGCTCATTTCCTACAAATTGCAACTTTTGTAGTAGGTAGGTAATTTGTAATATTTTATTTTTATTTCGTTGTTGACTCTGTGCGTTTCACAAACATTTTTTTCTTTCTTTTTTTTTCTTCTTTCTTATATAAAAAGGGGTCAAAATTGTTTGTGTTCTGTGTTCTATTGTTTGTAAGCGGTAATCACAAAAAAAGAATCCATTATTACTGTCCCTGAGTTTAAAAGACGATTTCTGATCCTTAGTAAATGCAATGTCATAGAGATAGGCCCCGTGAGTAAAACCGCTGCACATAAGCTGGTCTATACTTAACAGTTTAGAGCGGTAAAATTTGTAAGTTTGTATGTAAAGTTTTTTTTAAGGTGGGAAATTATTTCATAACTTCTCCCACTCTGTGGTGAGGCGCGAGGGTGTGTCATCCTTTTTCTGACTAAAACTTGCGCAAGCGGTGCGCGTCCTTGGTGCGCAGGGTGCGGGGCAGCTCCAATACAGTTCTGGCGATGATTGCCGGCAGATTTGATTGCCCTTACATCGGACATTGCTGTAGCAGACATGTTGCTGGCTATGTCCGATAGTGTAATGTATTTCCTTATGTGTGTGTGTTCTGTTTTGTAATTGCTGTATTGTTGCCTGAAATAAATGCTTTTTTAATTAATTTATTTATTTATTTTAAAACTACACCTATCGAGATATAAGTACTAACGTACTAGAGAAGACACCGTAAATTCCTACTTTGTCTCGTTCAACTGCGGCGATCGCGCCGCACTTTGTCGAAGAAAACGCGTAAGTGCCGTGATTTACATGGCGCTTAAGATTTTTTTGCCGAGAATAAATACACTTCCGCAGCAAATCTAGCGCTGTGGTAAATTAGTTACGGTTTAGACGAATTGTTATTATTTTAGCGCTGCAGCGAACTAAAGATTCAAATTACGAAAATAGGACAATTCAGTTATTTGACGTAGCTTCTCTAGTAGGTTAGTACTTATATCTCGATGACTACACCTATGTTTCTTCAGTTGCTCTACGTCCCAGGACCACGGGTCCCCCTTTCAGAAGTCGAAGGGGGTAATGACTGAAACTACTCAACCGATTCTGACAATTCTTTAACTAATATTGTAGTTGCACAATCCCTGAGTGCTATATAAGTCTAAAATTATTTTCATTTCATGAGTTTTACCCACAAGGCCGCTGGCAGGAGCCTAGTATCTTATTAAGATGCTCTCCTTCTGAAAGTGTTAATGAAGTGGGTCTGTTAGCGTGTTAATAGTTTAATAAACTTGGTCGTAAATCAACTTACAGAGAGCTGTGGAAGATAAAAAAAACTGGACAAGTGCGAGTCGGACTCGCGCACTGAGGGTTCCGTACAAACTTACCTACATGCGAGTATGTGAATAGTTCAATTCCCGAATGGAGTCTCGAAGATTTTTCGAATTGCAAAAAGTTTTTTTTTGTGATGTAACAACAATTTTTCTGTTTTCTGATTTATTCCTATATTTATACTATATGACCTTGCTTTATGCCAAATTTCAGGATTCTGGGTCAACGGGAAGTACCCTATGAATTTTGATTCCTTTGAGAGTGTCGAAATGCACGTTTTTTCGACATAAACGGCCGTTTCTTTTTTTTCGTCAACGCAGATCTTAGTAGCATAGCATAGCATAGCATAGCATAATCAGCCTTTTGATGTTCCCACTGCTGGGACTCAGGCCTCCTCTATCTAGGAGAGGGAATGGGCCGTAATCCACCACGCGGGCCCAGTGCGGGTTGGTGAATGTCACATGTCTTCGAATTTTTGGTTCTAGGACATGCCGGTTTCCTCACGATGTTTTCCTTCACCGTTTTGAGAGCAGTGGTGATGAAATAAATTACACAAAGTAATGCGCCTGGCTGGGTTTGAACCCGCGACCTACAACTCGTAAGTCGGGGCCGTTACCGCTCGGCCACCACTGCTCCCGAGATCTTAGTGTATGGTTTTAATTTTAAATCGATACCTCCACGCGCTTTCGAGATAAAGAGTCTTGACAGACAGACAGACAGACAGACAGACAGACAGACAGACGGATGGATAACAAAGTGATCCTATAAGGGTTCCGTTTTGAGGTACGGAACCCTAAAAATGAACAAAGGACAGCTTTTTTGGTATTTAAATGATTCATTCACTAGAGACGTTTATAAAAGCGTAGTCTTGGCATTGAACATGTTCTGGTTGTAGACTCAAGAAAACATTGCAATAGTGTGTATACAACTTCACTAAATCGTGATGTTGACAGCTGCATTGGCGGCGTAGTGGTAATTGCCCTGACTTACTAGTTGTAGGTCATAGGTTTAAAGCCAGCCAGGCGCATTACTTTGTGTAATTTATTTCATAACCACTGTTTTCAAAACGGTGAAGGAAAACATCGTGACGAAACCAGCATATCCTAGAACTAAAAATTCGAAGACATGTGACATCCATCAACCCTTCCTTTCCTCAGATGAGACAGTGGTCAAGCGCGAACCTATAAATAATACCCAATAATATTAAAAGTCCAATGTTATAGGCAGCGAGCATGTACTTAGCTGAGTTTGTTGCCTGTAATAGTAAATAACAAAAATCCTAAAACAATGGACATTAACTGGAAACAATTCTTGTTAGGCTCCTCAATGTTTTTTTTTTTTTAGCTGGGAAAATCATCCAATGACATTTGCGAGCGAGAGGGCTTGTCAAACTTTTACTGACTAAAAACCCACTCCTGTTCCTTCTTTGCCTTCGTCCCAGGGCGGAGTTTTCCTTTCAGAAACAAAGCCTTGGCCCTAGTAGGCTTCGACCCTGCTGGGCCCCTACGGTTTGCTGACATCTCCTTGAGGCGCGCGTGGAACAGTACGCGACGTCGACGACTTGGGCTCGGTCCGGTCGGTTACCTGACGGTCGGACGGCGAGCTACCCATTGCTCGCCTCCTTTGCTAGCATTACTGCTTCGCAAATGGAGGCGATCGCCTGCCACTCCTCCTCGCTTCAGACCACGGCCTGTACCAATTCCCGGCGCAAGAGATCGTTGCCGCCGATCAGGAGGGCACGGCGGTGTTCTGCCCAAGCGGGGCACACCTCTACCGTGTGCTCAGTGGTGGCACCTGGGCGTTACTTCCGCATGGATCCATGGACCTGCCGTGCGTAGAGACCCGAATATTGGGCTAACTAGCGTCCTTGAGCTAAAGGTCCGACAAGGAAAGCTGAAGATATCTAAAAACTGACTTATTCGCTCGTCTATATATGTTAATTTTTTTAAATAACCGTTGATTTATTTTATTGTTTAGTACCTACTAGCACTTTGCCACCGACTTTGTTTGTAAAAAAAGATTTGATAAAACCTTTAACACCCCTTAAACGTTGTTTTTTTTTTGGTAGTTTTGCAAAAGTAACAATGACAGTCTTTATTACGTACTTAGGTTACTATTTGTGGAATATATACGGAATACTATAAATGGAATGATGTTTTGCATACAAACTACATTCCCCCTTTCACCCCCTTAAAGGTTGAATTTCTAAAAAGCTCTTTTAAGTACTCGCCTACGTCATAAAAGAAACCTAGTGCAAAATTTCAGGTTCCTATTCATTGTAGTTTCGGCTGTGCGTTATTATATATTATTATTATATATTATTATTATAACAATATTTTTTTTTATCCCACTACTTTCACACAACGCCATATAGTCCCAAACTAAGCAGAGCTTGTGTTATGACTACTAGACAACTGGTAAATATACTTATATATTTCTAAATACATACATGTTATAGATAAATTACACTCAGACCCTGTCCTAGGGAGGAGGCCTGAGTCCCAGCAGTGAGAATATTAAATAGCTGATTATGCTATGCTTATGCTATACACCCAGACACAGAACAAATGATCGTGTTTATCACACAAAAAATTGTCTTGGGTGGGAATCTAACCCACGACCTCCGGCATAGCAGTCAGGGCCGTTGACCACTAAACCAACAGGCCAGTCAATATACATATAGTTAGGAATAACTTTACCGAAATAAATTATTTTTATTTATTGTAAATTTTTCTGTAACCACGTTAGCTTCCATTTTGGTTACGGCCAAAACTGGAGGATTAGCCGAACATTCGGTTACAGTTTCGGCTTCAGCTGCAAATCGTGTTTCGTTCGCTCACTACCTCAAAACCTTATCAGTTAGACACTTAATATTCCAGACGTTTTTCCAACTTCACCCAGTTATAACAGGCGAGCACCATTTAAAGCCATTAAGAACTGAATCAAACGATTAATATTCCAGAGTCGTAAAGGATTTATCTAAAATAGATGCACGGCCATTATCAAAAAGATTTTCAGCTTATTCTCAGAAATATCGAGTCGTATTTTATTTCAGTACTGTAGCGGACGAGTTTAAGTAGCTTTGCTTACTAAGTTTGTAGATCTTCGCTTAAGTGATGTCTCGTCCGCGGATAGACGGATCTACGAAAGTTTAAAGTATGAGAATAATGGGTTCTTTTTTAAGTGTCGTTTGAAAAGTTTTAGAAGATATTAACTGTAGGTACTCAAATTTTTAATGCTCTAAGCGACCTTTTTAGGGTTGGGTTCCGTACCTCAAAAGGAAAAACTGAACTCTTATAGGATCACTTTGTTTGTCCGTCCGTCTGTCTGTCTATCTATCAAGACCCTTTATCTCGGGAACTCGTGGAGGTATCGAGTTGAAATTAAAACCATAGTCACACACACACCTCAAATCTGCGGTCCCTTAAAGCTGTAAAAAAATCAAACATCTAAGTTAACGGAAAAAAAAGATACGGCCGTTTATGTCGCAAATTTGTGACGTGTATTTCGACACTCTCAAGGGAATCAAAACTCATAGGGTACTTCCCGTTGACCTAGCAACCTGAAATTTGATATGAAGCCGGGTCTCATAACACAAGTATAGAAAAAATCTGAAAACTGTAAATTTGTAATTACGTCACAAAAAAAAACTTTTTTGCGATTCGGAAAAATCTTCGTAACTCAATTCGGGAATTGAAGTTTCCCTATGTAAGTTTATACGGAACCCTCAGTGCGCGAGTTTGACTCGCACTTGCCCGGTTTTTTTTATGTTGCAAGCATGCAAGCATAATGTCTTAATACGGTACAACTGCGAAACGAAGGGATATACTGTTCATATTGACGATTTTTGTATGTACAACTTTGTTTTGAGGTGAGAAATCATCCAATGACTAGTCCCGCTCTAGAGTGGAACGAGAGGGCGTGTCAGACTTTTACTGACTAGAACCACACATGCATTCCTTTAGTTGCCCTTTGCGATAAAAGGCCTCGGTAACTTTTCGAAAATACACTAGCAGGCATCGGCCTTACTAAAGGCCCCCTTCAGTTTTGCTAATACCTCTTTGAGGCGCGCATGGAACACTACGCACCGTCGCTTCGGGAGTGGTCCTTACCGGACGGCCGGACGGCGAGCTGCCCATTAGTCGTCGTCCGAGAGCCCGCGCCTATGGTGATTTGAAATCGACCTGCGATTCCCTGCTGAAAATAATTCTGAAAAAGGAAACAACTTAATGAGTAAGCGTTCTCACAAGGCTTGCTTCACAAAAGTGTTAGTTAATTAGTTTTTTCCGTAAGCTGTTGATCCCCGCATTAACGCCGGCGTTCACGCGCCATTGTCTTACTATTGTGTCTCTAATTACGCACTCAAAAGGTTAATAAGGCGACAGTGTGATTGTGTTGTGAATACCTACTTTTCACCTAGTGTGGAAACTTCATGTAAATATTTAAAAAAACATAATCTTCATTTAAAACTAGAAATAAATATAATAATTTATGTAAGTACGATGATAGCTGCAATAGTTTGAAACTGAGGCACAGCTATCAACGCCCACCTCCAGAAAAATAAAAACAGGATTAGTTCATTCAAATCATAAAGTAAATTTAATCACATTCATTATAAACAAACACACACACACACACATACATTATACACTACACACTTACTTAGCTTATGCAGCCTTTTAATGTTCCCACTGCTGGGACTCAGGCCTCCTCTCTCTAGGAGAGGGAATGGGCCGTAATCCACTACGCGGGCCCAGTGCGGATTGGTGAATGTCACATGTCTTCGAATTTTTGTTTCTAGGACATGCCGGTTTCCTCACGATGTTTTCCTTCACCGTTTTGAGAGCAGTGGTGATGAAATAAATTACAGAAAGTAATGCGCCTGGCTGGGTTTGAACCCGTGACCTACCACTCGTAAGTCGGGGCCGTTACCACTCGGCCACCACTGCTCTCATCATCATCATCATCGTCATCTCACACTACACACATTTCAATAAAAATATCACTTTTCCTTTACACTTAACATGTCATTTTACAAATCTCTCCCGCTCATAATCTTCCAAACATAAGATTCATGTTTATGTGCCGCAAAATGCGATTATGTTTAAAAGGGTGTGAGCCTGGAGATATAGGTCTCGAACCTAGTTCAGACTCCAGCTCTCACAAAGATTTTTAGTCTTCAGATAAAATTTATAAAATAAACTTGTTACAATGTACATTTATGAGAGAAATAAATGATATTCATGTAAACATTTTAATGTTGGTTTCAGTTAGTAAAAGTTTATTTTTAAAACACGGATAATAATTAAACAGGTCAGTTGTTTAATTACGGATGTAAAATACGTATGGTAATAAAACCGTTTTTCTTTTTATTATTCCTACGTTTATAATACCCTCGTTAATTATCGTATAAGCTTTAAAATGGCATGGTAGCCATTATTCTAAATGTAAAGGATTATTTAGGATATTTCGTTTTAAGACCGCAGGTGTTAAGGGCCTGTTACACTACGCGTTATTCAGACAGTCTTAGTCTATGTTTATCTATTTATCTCATCGTTCTGTTTCATTCCTTTACACGAAATTGGCTTAAGTTGCTCTTTATCTTGTGTGATCTGAATAACGCGTAGTGTAATAAGCCCTTTACCCAGACCACGATGTTATCGTCTTGCTGAAACTTCTGTAGGTAATGGTAAAATGATAAAAGATATTTATTTTTTGCAAATACGTTTAAAAAAATACTTGTACGCGTTTTTTTTTTGTCAGTTCAAAACTAGATGAAGCCGATGTTTCCTAGCTGACCCTGAGAAGAAACACCTAAACAAACTCAGGGGTCAAAGTCTCTTTTAAAGTCCATACAGCAAACATATAATGGTCAAATTATATGTGAAACACGTAGATTAGTGTCTGAAATGGTCTTTCAAGGAAAAAACCACACAGATTTGAGTGGACCTGTCTAGTCAGTGCAAGATAAATACACGAATATACTCAAACAATTGGTACAAATAGGCCAACTTCTTACAATGTGCTTACGAACTTTAGTTTTGAATGTTAATCGGATGAATAATATCACAAATGTCAGAAATATTTACAAATGTTGTTAAGATAGACATAATTAATTATATACTCTTCATTGAACATTATAACAATGGACAAAAACTCTTTTACAAAAGCTCCTCTATTGACATAAATAGTAAATTAATTCTATTACTTCAAATCAAAAGCATTATGTAAAACGTTTGGTGTCAAACCGCGGTCTTCCTCTTGACCGCATTTTTACCGCTGCTCCCCCACAATATCTTGGTCTTAGTGAGACATTGTGTTGTAATCACCTACTTTGCGCACGGAATTGTAGGTCATATTGCTTACAAGCTGTTGGTTGGTGCTAATTAACTAGAAGATAGACTAGTAATATGTAGTATGCATAATTATGAAGCTTTAATTACTTTATTTCGTTACATGTTTTAAATAATTTTCATATAAAAGTTACCCCACAGCTTTTATTGTCAAGTTCTCAGAATGGATCCACAAAATATTTGGTCCTTCGAGCCGGATAGCAGGTATCCGGCTCGAAGTTAATGAAAATTTTAATTGTTAGTCTTTAGCAATAATTTATCGCGTGAATCGAACTACTCATTTTTGTTTTGGTATTTTGTACCATAGTAGTAATTATGGTTTAGGAAATTAATTGTGAACCTATTATTAAATTTCATTCAGAGTGGGGCCTAGTGATACCATCTTATACAACACACGCTAAATTGCTGAACTAAAACTATTAGCGAAGACAATCTCCCGATACACTAGAGACAAAATTAACATTACACTGGCGTGCAATTCCTTGCACTAACCAGTTTACCGTTTAACTACGTTGCGACAGCCTCCGATGTGTTAGTAACAAATAAGCTAGTAATTTTGCGTGCACTGCAGTGTATATGGTGATGCTTTTGTGGATGGAGGAATATATGGATGCAATGCTGGGGTGAGTTTGATAAGAAAATGGAATAAGGTAACTGGATTATTTTAGAGATTATTCTTTAGGTGTACATAACATAAAGACAGAAGAAGATGGTAATGTTTTTATTTTTAATTTGTTCATTTACCTAATTTTATTATTGGAACGTTCTTCTCCACCGATTTCGTTAGCTTTATTTTTTCGAAACGTGTTTGCATCTTTAAATCTGTTCCAAGGATAACCTTTGGGTGATGCAGAAAAAAAGTGGTAAGGGTCATATAAAATAAAAAACGCAAATACAATTATGTACAAATAATCTATTATAAATGCAATGTAATATTAGGGGTTTTTAAAGTATGAAATTGCTTTGAAAAAAGAATAACGTACCTTTAATATAAAGTTTATTTGAACTTATAATTCCAAGTCCATCCAAAGATATAACACTTCAAAGCAACCCGTTTTAAAAAACGGCAATTTCATACTTTAACCCCTAATTCAAACAACTCAAATAATTGTGTTTAGTTTGTTCATATAGATTTGTATTTTTGGGTTTTAATTTTTGTTTGTAATGAATAAACTTAAAAACTACTAGACCGATTTAAAAAACTCTTTCACCAGTAGAATGCTACTTTATTACTGAGTGAGGTTATAATTTTGTTTAGATTTACGTTATTTTTTATTTCTTAAAGTTTCATGTTTTTTGTACACTGAACAACTATCTATTTATTTATTTGTTAATTACCACTTATTATACATATACATATGTGTGTAAGGTAAATAACCTAACACTAACAACTAAATAAAATCCTAACTTTTCCACCGTACACTCTCAATAAGGTTCAGTTGAAAACCAGCGTCAGTCAACTACCACGAAGTTGTCTGGCATTTTTGCTGAACTGGACCTATTTAATGCAGGCGCGAGACACACAATGTTAGTTATTTTTTTTTTATCTTAAGTGTTTACATGTTGTGTCTACATTGTGTGCCAAATAAAATATTTTTCTTTCTTTCTTTATATTTTCTACTTTCACGCGGGCCAAGCAAGAAAGCAAGCAAGGATCTAGAAATTACTTAAAAAAATATAACTTAAAAAAGTAAATGCCATAGTAAGTTTTTACTCCGTGTCTCCAAATTGCAGGCATCCGACGGCATTTGATTAGACCTGTATACACCGCCTCCACTTAGCAAGGAACGGGCTACACGAATGATTATTAAGATTGAGTTGCTAAATATACCCCAGGGCACGGGAATTACACCCCAAGCACTTAGCTCACGTTGCATTACGAGCGACACGGAATCACGAGCTCAAATTGGGCGTGCGTTGCACTTATCAGTCGCTCAATAGATTGATACAGAAGAACGACTATATACGAGGTAAAATAGTTATTGGAAGTAGTACCTATAGTAAAAACTAAATATTATGGAGAGCGACAATCTTCGTATTTACGAATTAGCTACTTAATAACCTGCTACAGGAGCAAAGCAATACACACAAATACACTTGTATTAATTTTTAGTTTAAGTAAGGGTTATATTTATTATTATTAACAAGCTTTTATTAGCTTCACTTGTAAGTATGTATGTAAGAAAATCTTGGAATCTTAATTTGACCCACTTCCCGGTCTT
Organism: Mythimna impura; assembly: GCA_905147345.3. Classification (NCBI taxonomy): domain Eukaryota; kingdom Metazoa; phylum Arthropoda; class Insecta; order Lepidoptera; family Noctuidae; genus Mythimna; species Mythimna impura. The sequence continues at coordinate 8,851,525 of LR990357.1, read as the reverse complement.
CGATTAGGATGAAATTTTGCACACGCTCTGAGTTCTGATGACAATACATGACTAGCTAAGAAACGTCATTACAAATCCAATATGGCGGCCTCCCCAAGATGGCGGACTGGCTGTTTGAAATCCACTCCCATGATATGGGTATCAAATGAAAGGGTTTGCTATCAGAAAAACGAAAAAAATAGTCACGTGACTTAAATCCAATATGGCGGACGTCCAAGATGGCGGACAGGCTATTTGAAATGCACCCCCATGATATGGGTATTATTAAATGAAAGGGTTTGCTGAATGGGATACGAAAATAATAATCACGTGACCTAAATCCAACATGGCGGCCGGCCCAAGGTGGCGGATTGGCTATTTGAAATGCAGCCCTATGATTTAGGTATAAAATGAAAGGGTTTGCTGAAAATAATAATTTTTAGTGCGTGCTAAAAGCGTGTTTTTTAGTTTTTTAAACTATTATATAAGTTATATTTATCTGTTGTATTTTATTTACCATCATCCGTGCCAGCTGAAAACCAGCGCTGGGTGTCTGACGCCCAGCAATTGCTGAGTTGGCGACCCTTCCGGTTCGAGCACGCTCATCACAACTATATTGTAAATCTGTACTTTTTATTTTTTTTGTGTTGTTGCCTATTGTATTGCCTGCATCGAATAAATCCTATTCTATTCTATTTAATGTGTATCAGAATGAAAATCGATATTTAGCTTTTAAAAAAACTATGTCATAAAGAAGCTGCATGGAGCTTGAACCATTCTGATTTTCATATAGTTTAAGCACACCTAAGTATTTGTTTTTACGATAATTTCCTAACATAGTACTACAACAGTCAGTAATAAACACACTATAGGCCTTGATATCTGAGAATAAAACATATTCTTTTTTTTTTAATATTGAGCATAACAAAATGGAACAATAATTCCACGGTTGTACGTAACAGACTTCCAGATCTCTATATTAAATTCAATATCACGCTACCGCATTTCCGGACTTCCGAAGATGCACGATGATTCCCGAAGTGCATACATTTGGATCCAGATGATCCAAAGGAGGGATTTAGGGATTTCAAACTATTCAAACAAATTCCAGTGGCGAGTACGGTTCTACTCGCTGTACGTGGACGCATGCTTATCTACATGTGCGTGTTTTTGGAACTTGAGTAAAGCTTACCTTCTGTACCTGTCTATTCTGTGTCTCAGTGAGGGCAATTAACATGGCCCAGTTCGCACATGTTACGTAACAAGCTACTGTAACGTTTATCTGAACGTCTCTGTGCTTCGTTTGTGAGAAATCGTGGCGGTTAGCTGGCAAATAGATATTTTAGCTTATTGAGGTAACTGTGGCGCTGAGAATATCCCAAGATTTATTTGCCAGCGTCAACATTATAGATGAAATGAAGATAATGTGCATAATCTCATGATGTACGTATTGGGTTAAAGAGAAAGGTTATGCGAAAAAGCGTTTCTATAGTTTAGACAGAGGTGTCATAGCATCCTTACCATCCTCATAATGTAGGTCCTTACCGGAGGGAGATTCCTGCACCAGATTCATTTGGAAGAAACACCTGGATGTCAGCATTGTGCAGACCACAGGCGATTGGTGGCGGCGACCTATCGTGCCAGGCCATGGTCCAGAGCGAGAGGATATGTGATGTGGCTGCCTGCTTCAGCAGCAGTGCTAGCGAAGGAGATGGCCGCAGCCGTGATGGAATGGACATTCTCACGCTCCAGCTGCCATGACAGGAGAGGAACCCGGGCGTTAGGAGTCGCAGGGCAAACTCCGGCCTCTGTATCCAAGTCTGACTCGCCTTCTCGCTCCACTCAAGAAAGGGAGAAGTCATTGGAACATTACCCACCTCAAAAAAACATAAAGATCCATCGATATATCACTCGCATTGAATCAATACGTATTGAAGTAGAACTACACTCGAAATGTTCAGCCATCATCATCTTCTTCTTGCCCTTGTCCCGTTTTATTTGAGGTCAGCGCAACACTTTCTTTTCTTCCATTCTGTCCTGTCACTCGTCACGCTATCACTAACTCTCCTTTCTTTCATATCACTTCTCACACAATCCATCCATCCATCTTTTTTTTGGCCTCCCTCTCCCTCTCCATCCATCCACATGTAAACTCATAACTCTTTTAGCAACATGCGTTTCATCCCTCCTCTTTACATGACTTTCAACTTTTCAGTCACTGGCGCCACTTTCAAACTTCCTCTAATATACTCATTTCTCACTTTATCCATTCTCGTCACACCACACATCCATCTTCAAAATGTTCAGCTACATATTCAATTAAAAATATTTTATTTTAGATCTGCCTACATGGGCACTTACAAATTTTAAAAGCTGATGGATGTTTCCAATTGATCGTTTCCTGTATAGAAAAACCGGAGAGAAACTCCAAAATTTTCCAACTTTTAAAAAAATCGAACCCTAAAAAATATTGAACTTTATAATATCCCCATATTACAATATCCATAGGTATGAGCGGACAGTGTGGACCAGTTGATATAGGTTCAACCAAACAAGTAAAATAAAAAAATAATAATAAAAAAAACGGATTGAAATAGAAAATCAATCTTCGCAAGCTAGTGTTCTCACATTCACATTATTATTAAAAAGAAGCTATATAAAAATAATGCTATTAATAAATGGCATGAATAAATGAACATATTCATCATTTCAGCCGAAAGACGTCCACTGCTGGACATAGGCCTCCCCCAAGCGTCGCCACAGCGAACGGTCCTGTGCGTCTCGCATCCATCGGACCCCCGCAACCGTCATCAAGTCATCGGTCCACCTTGTAGGAGGCCTTCCAACGCTACGTCTTCCGGTACGTGGTCGCCATTCCAGAACCTTTCGGCCCCAACGGCCATCTGTTCTGCGAGCAATGTGCCCTGCCCATTGCCACTTTAGTTTGGCGATTCTTCGTGCTATGTCGGCAACCTTGGTTCTCCTGCGGATATCCTCATTCCTGATTCGATCACGCAAGGAAACTCCGAGCATAGCCCTCTCCATTGCCCTTTGGGTGACTTTAAGCCTTCTAATGAGGCCCATTGTAAGCGACCACGTTTCGGAGCCATATGTCATCACTGGCAACACGCACTGGTCATAGACTTTCGTCTTGAGACACTGTGGTATATTGGACGAGAAGACACCGCGCAGCTTCCCGAACGCTGCCCAGCCGAGTCGGATTCGACGATTGATCTCTTTCTCGAAGTTAGACCTTCCCAACTGGACCGTCTGTCCCAGGTAAACGTAGTCGTCTACAACTTCGAGTGTAGAGTCCCCGACCTTGATAGGAGTGGGTGCTACATGGCTGTTTACCATGACTTTGGTTTTGTCCATGTTCATTTTAAGTCCCACTCTTTCGGAAGCTCTACTGAGGTCACCAAGCATTGTACTGAGCTCCTCCGTAGTCTCAGCCATGACTACTATGTCGTCGGCAAACCGAAGGTGAGTGATGTACTCGCCATTGACATTAATGCCTAGCCCTCTCCATTCCAAAACCTTGAAGACATCCTCCATTGCTGCCGTGAACAGTTTCGGAGAAATAACGTCTCCCTGCCTCACACCCCGCTGCAAGAGGATAGGTTTCGAGGTCTGGTCTTGTAGTCGGACTGACATAGTGGCGTTTTTGTACAAACACTTCAGCACTTCGATATACCGATAGTCAATTTGGCACCGTTGGAGAGACTGCAGTACAGCCCAAGTTTCAATCGAATCAAAGGCTTTCTCGTAGTCCACAAACGCTAAGCAGAGAGGCTGGTTATACTCCTCAGTCTTCTGTATAACTTGCCGCAGCATATGTATGTGGTCCACGGTGCTGAAGCCTTTTCGAAATCCGGCTTGTTCGGGAAATGAACAATAAATGAACATATTATGAATTAATGATTAAGTAATTAGACAGCGATCGGAATGAGCCAATCACCGCCCAGTAACCACGGACGGGTGGCTACGATGGATTTAATGATGAAATTGTTATAATTTCACCATGCGGTTTTCATTAAAGATTCAGGCCGGTTCAGTAATTATTGCTGTAATCGATAGGCTGTGATTGGTGATAAGTCATTTTTAATCCATTAAATATCTATTCTACAAGTTTAATGACACTTTTACTCGGTGTGAATTAATACTTTTATTATGGGTGTTATTTAGGTGTAAAAAATTTCAAGTTTAAAAACCTCTCAAAAGATTTAAATTAGGTGATCAATATCACGTTACCGCATTTCTGGACTTCCGAAGATGCACGATGATTCCCGAAGCGCATGCGTGATTTTTCGCGTGACCCAAGGGCTGGCTTTTACTTCGGACAAAGGATAAGCATTGCCATTCAGCGTGGCAATGCCGCCAGTCTTTTGGGTACATTACCAGTCGACAGCGATGTGGAGGAGTTTTTCGACGCCGTACTTTAGGTTGCTTTTTTTTAGTACTTTAGGGCTTTTATTTTTATTTTGTAAGTTAGTTTTAATTACGTTATTAATAGATTTAAATGTATATAAAATGAATAAATGGTGATCAAAATGTAAAATATATCAAATCAAAATTATTTTTTTGTTTTGATTGAAATTCTCTGGAATTTGAATTTATACTTTTTGCTAATCAGTGTTGCTTGCGAATTTTTATAAATAAGGTTATAAATTCTACGTGATAGGATCAATTTTCGCAATATGCCTCTGTCCGGCTAACAGTCTGATTCTTCAGCATTAAAATGAATTTATCGTATTGTGCTATTGTAAATAAATAATTAGTTAGATAAAAACTTAACCATACATCATCATCATTTCAGCCAAAAGACGTCCACTGTTGGACACAGGCTTCCCCCAAGCGTCGCCACAACGACCGATCCTGTGCGTCTCGCATCCACCGCATTCCCGCGACTCTCACCAGGTCCACCTTGTGGGAGGCCTTCCAACGCTGCGTTTTCCGGTGTGCGGTCGCCACTCTAGAACCTTTCGGCCCCATCGACCATCCGTTCTACGAGCAATGTCCACTGCCACTTTAGCTTGGCGATTCTTCGGGCTACGTCGGCGACCTTGGTTCTTCTGCGGATATCTGATTCTTTATGCGAATTCTTAACCATACCATTGTTATTAATTCATAATTTGATTAACGATTACTCACATACCATTCCAATGTAAAACAAAATAATTTAGAATAATACTTACAGGTAGCTAACAAGGGAACCTACTCCCAAACTCAAAATAGGCCACATTATAATCTCCATCCATGAGATTTAATTCCACGGAGAATTCTGAGAAGGAAACCGCTGTGGCCTTAGAACGAAAAGGGTAACTGAAGGACACAGGTGTAGTTTTAGTCATTAAAAGTCTGACACGCCCTCACTCTATCCTAGAGCGAGAGATGTCATTGTATGATTTCACACCTCAAAAAAAGTTAGATTAAATTAACAAACATATCACTTATCTAAAAGCTACCAAACGGATCGTACAGAGATGTCGAATCCTGTCCTCCATCAAAATATGGATGGTTATTGCATTGACAGCCAAACATTGTTCAGATTCATAAGATTTCTATGTTCTTCGAAAAAAATATCTTGAAATTATTTTTACTATCTTAGGGTTAAGTTTTGACCACTAACTTCAATTAATTATCACTTCTTTTAAAATAATGAAGCAAAAAATATTGTGAGGAGTCCTGCTTGTCCTTGAACCAAAACCCCGAATAAATGACATCCACGTAACCACACTGGGCACATCTGTGTCCCAGCTGTGGGAACATAAAAAGTTGATTATTCTGTGCTTGCGCAAATCAAACTTCCGCGAGTGTAGACGACCTGAAGAACGCTACTAATGCCAATGAGTAGGAAATCATCAGGTGAAGCGACTGTCAGACTTATACAGATAATGTTCCTCCAATTATATAATAATATTCATATAATATTTTCTAGGCAAGCGTGCTCCATCGTCGACCACATCATCGCTTACCATCAGGTGAGATGGTGGTCAAACGCGATAGGTTCGCGTTTGACCACCATCTCACCATTAATAAAAAATAAAAATATTCACACAACTATCACACAACGCCGTCCAGTCCCAAGCAAAACTTGTGTTATGAGTACTAGACAACTGATAAACATACTTAAATATTTCTAAATACATACATATTTATAGATAAATTACACCCAGACACAGAACAAATGATTGTGCTCATCACACAAACATTTGCCTTGGGTGGGAATCGAACCCACGACCTCCGGTATAGTAGTCAGGGCCACTAACCACTAGACTAACAGGCCAGTCAAATCAATTGCCGTTTGCGTTCCAGACCCGTGATAAATTTTTCAAACATTCCCACAGTCTTAACCCAAACGAACTCCGTCATCATAATCATCATCATTTCAACCAAAAACAAGTCCACTGGTGAACATAGGCCACCCAAATGCCGTCATTACAACTGATCCTGTGCGTCTCGCATCCATCATAACATCGGTTCGGGAGGCCTTTCGCCGTCTTTCGGTATTTGGTCGCTACTCCAGAACTTTTCGACCCTATTAACCATCTGTTATCGAAGCAATGTGCCCTGCTCACTTACACTTAAGATATATAATTATATTTTATTGTTTCTTGCTGATTTATCACGTAGTTATGTCTGAGTATGGTTTCCGCACTTAGTCCTATGCGCACCATTGTACGAGGGCCATGGTGGCCATAACCTTAGGTGAACTTATTTCGACCAGCTCACCTCTCTCAAAAAACAGATTAGGCCTCTCAGATTTTTCAGGGCATCAATGAGGAAGTTCGGGGATTCTAAGGTTCGTGTGCGTATTTCAGTGGCACCTGTGCTGTCTAGGAGCACATGCGCAATTGTCTCCTCCCCCTCCAAGCATGCTCTGCACAGGGGACTGTCTGTGATGCCTATTGTGTGGAGTTGCTTATTCAGTGTGCAGTGTCCGGTGATGGTCCCCGTCACCAGGCGCAGGCTGTCTCTATCCTTTATCACGTAGTTATTACTTGTTAGTTTTAATAATGTGCCAGAAGAGAATAACGTTGGTATCATAAAATATTCTCCACATTATTTACTTCTATCTGAAACTAATTCCTTGAAATAACCACCTAGGGAGCGATAGACAGCGCCATCTAGTTATTAAGTCATACATTACGAACAATAGGTACCTATATCGGATAAGTAAAGAATAATTTATCACCATTTCAGAAGAACTAAGTTAACTGAACTCTTATCCTTAAAGAGTCTAGTTCGATGCCAATTGATTTACCTACTTTTATAGCATATTTTTGTTTGGCAATGAATAAGAACTACTCAGTTATTAAGGATCTCTATTTTTAAGATGGTTAATTGTGCCTAGTGATAACACCAGGTTTTTAGATAATAATATAAAGAAGAAAGAAGAAAGAAAGAAAGAAAGAAAGAAAGAAAGACAGAAAGAAAGAAAGAAAGAAAATGAATTTATTTTGTCACAACGCAAGGCACACAAACAATGTATGTAAACACGAAACCAAACAAAAGAGAACCAAAAAAAATATATAATGGTGTGCCTCACGGCAGCGCCAAAATAGGTCCAGTTCAGCATGATTGCCAGACAACTAGTGCCTGACGCTCGTTTTCAACAGAACCTGAGGTTGTGACGTAACGGATGCAAAACGGTTTTGTATTGTAATATATACCGGTGATGCCTACTTAAATAATATAATACACTAAATATAAACAATATCAAAGCATGATTACCGACTGAATAGTGGTAACGGCCTCGACTTATTTGCCTTTGGTTCAAACCCAAAAAGGCCGTCTGTGTGATTTATTTTATCATCATTTATTTCAATACATATGCCTGTTTCCTTATGATGTTTTGACTCATCGTTAAGACCAAACCCGATCCAAAAATGTACCAATCCGCACTAAGCCCGCGAGGTGGATTACGGCCACTTTATCCTCATAGAAATAAGAAATTTACTACAGTTACTAACCTTTTTTTGTTGAGGTAGGAAATCTTCAAACAGCTTCTCACGCTCTAGGGTGGGGTGAGAAGGCGTGTCAAACTTTTACTGACTAAAACCCTTCTATTTACCGGCTATCCGCGGGCCGCAGCCCGGTGTTGCTGACATCAGAATCTCTTTAATTGCTCGTAAAAAGTTACGCGCCGTTAACTATATGTCTCAGTCCTTACCGGACTGCTGGACGGCAAGCTACCTATTGCCCTCAATCGGTTAAGGCTAATCACAAGCTATCGTCAGTTTGTATGAGTACACAATGATTCTTAACATAAGCATATAGCATAATCAGCCTTTTAATGTTCTCATTGCTGGGACTCAGGCCTCCTCTCTCTAGGAGAGGGAATGGGCCGTAATCCACCACGCGGGCCCATTGCGGATTGGTGAATGTCACATATCTTCGAATTTTTGGTTCTAGGACATGCCGGTTTCCTCACGATGTTTTCCTTCACCGTTTTGAGAGCAGTGGTGATGAAATAAATTACACAAAGTAATGCGCCTGGCTGGGTTTGAACCCGCGACCTACAACTCGTAAGTCGGGGCCGTTACCACTCGGCCACCGCTGCTCCCTAGGGAGCAGCGATTCTTAACGCTTGATTATTTTATGGAAAATTTTGCCAATGCCGCATTTATCGATGCTCGCCGAGGCGTTTATTGTTCTGCGGTTCAATGCAATTCAATTAGCATTTACAGTTAAACGATTAATCAAAGCATTGCATGTCGATAGTTACTTTACTAGTTGATATATCTGTTGTTGTTCGAAATTGATTTCTGGTTGATTGATATTCTGTGAATCTATCGCCAACTAATGATTTGTTTTTAAAACAGTTAATTGTACCTATTCTATTAAAATGGAAACTCGTTTAGTTTTAGATTGGTGCCGATTATCTTCTACACCAACTAAACCTATTTTAAACTATCACTCTCTTCTAATAATCGTTAAAACTAGAAAGAGATAGCAATCATTTTAATCGTATCAAATTAGTTTACGTGATGTACTTATTTGTATTCTTACGCAACTGTTCAGGGGCGCCGGCTTTTAGAAAACCTCATGGGTGCTTATGCTCATTTGATGACTCGAAAAAGTGACGAAGTGTGAGAAGAGAAATGCACACTGATCGACATTTTGATAACGGATACTGTAAAAAGGTACTCTGTGAGATTTATTTTATCATCATTTATTTATTTTAACATCAGTAACTGGCATCCGTTGCCCGCATCGTTAATAAATAATAAATTGAGACAACATCACATACATTGTCCTGGTCTTAAACTAAGGTTTTCCCTTGTACTATGGAAACCAGGAACAACGAAGGTACCACAAACACCCAGACCCAACACAAATATCTGTTTCATCAACAAACATCTGTGTTGGTGCGGGAACCGAACCCGCGACCCTTGCGTCTCAACCAGCGCTCTGAACCACTGCGCTAAACGGGTCGTTAAGTAATGAAAAAACGCCTATCCCTAAAAGACGATTACTGATCTGTTTCTTGATGTCTATTCTCAGGGGTGCTCGGCACCCCCTGTTTATTTCTCATGGGTGCTCGAGCCCCTGAGCACCCACGGAGTCGGCGCCCTTGCAACTGTTAATCTACACGTTCTGAAATCACGTCAAAAATTTATGGCAAACGAAGTTCTGACTAACTGGACAGGAGTAAAATTCTAACCTATAAAATCTTTTTTTTTTAAGTGGCTATTGTAAGAGAGCGATTGTTTAAAATGAATTTATATGTATAAGACAATCAGCGCCAATGCCCTTATTTTTAAGAAACGTTTGCATTCTAATCTCAGTCTATCAAAAACACCTCTAATTAAATAATAATATGTCCGATCTATGATCAGTCGTTACAGGTTGTGGGGGGCGGGGTGTTGCTCAGTAACTAAAGCGCCTATTACACCACTCGATATTCAGACAGACATAGACTAAGACTGAATATCCAGTGGTGTAATAGGCCCTTTACTGGGTTGTGGAGGTCTGGTAAGCAGTCGCTTCATGTAAATCATGGATATTCAGCCCGCATCCAGTTAGACTTGAAGCCGACCCTAAGCTAGTTGGCAGAAAGCTTGGGAGATGATGAAGATATTCGATCTCTTGACAAGCATATGAAACACGTCCCTACACGGACCGGAAACCTTCGTAGGACTCTCACCAAGGGTCATCAACCAAGCATTAAAAAGGGCTGCGTTGGAAATACACAGCATACACTGGCGCAACACAACATGCCAGAAGCATGCAAAGCTATTTCTTAATGACATAGATAAGGCCTGGACCCAAACATTATGGAGGTACAACAGATTACAGCTCCGAACAATCACAGGAGTCTTCACGGGGCACTATGCCACCAACAAACAGCTCCACAACATGGGACTAGCAAGCGACCCGACTTGCAGGATCTGTGGAGAGGCAGAGGAGAATATGCTACTCGTACTGTGCAACTGTGCAGCACTAGGCTCCAAAAGACTAGAGTATCTGGGCCAACCATTTCCAAGACCAGAGGACTACAGGCTCAGCCCCATCAAGGCCATACTAGGACTCATCAAGAAGGTGCACGGAGGGCTGGGGGTTGAGTAGAAGGGAGGGGGATTAGCACAAAAGATCCAGAAGGGTCGAAGTGCTCTGGTTTAGGGTCAGCCCCACTATAAGATAAGATAAGATAAGATAAGATAAGATAAGATAAGCATATGACACGAAAAAATTAAACAACGGAATTCGAACGTACTTACGTCATGCGTTGAAATGGTTTTTAAACTGTTTTCCCTATGCTCACTGTTGCTCATGTCCATTTATAGAGTTCCATACCTCAAAAGAAAAAACCGGAACACTTTTAGGATCACTTTGTTGTCCGTCTGTCTGTGAAGATCTCGGGAACACGTAAAGGTATCGAGTTGAAATAAAAACCATATACTAAGGTCTGCGGTCCCTTGAAGCTGTGAAAAAATCAAACTTCTAACGTAAAAAAGAGATTGTGTCGCAAAAACCATATATTTCGACACTCTCGATGGAATCAAAATTCATAGGGTACTTCCCGTTGACCCAGAATCCTGAAATTTGGCATAAAGCAAAATCTTATAGCACAGGTATAGGAATAAATCTAAAAACGGTAAATTTGTTGTTACGTCACAAAAAAAAAACTTTTGCTATTCGGAAAAATCTTCGAAACTCCATCTGAACTCTTTAAATAGTTATTATAAGTACCTATAAGTCCGACTCGCACTTGCCCAGTTTTTTAGGTTTCAGACAACAGACCTTCTTAAATTGACTAAAAATTTGTTCAATGTTTTAATCCTAAAAATGAAACAAACGTAATGTAAGTACCAAACACCAACCTTCCTTTTCACTTACAATAATGACGATCTTCACTTAAGGCAGTCCTAAATGCATCTCCTTAAGTAAGGATTAATCTTTGCCCTTAAGAGAAACTTTGACCCAACCATATAAACTACACGAGATAGGGCACAGGAAGTAACTAACACATATATTACTTAACCCAAAAGGTCGTAACCGACGGAAATATTATATTAAAGACTGGTTGTTGTTACCCGGGATTTCATCCGCGTGGAGGTTAAGATTTCTCTCCTTTTTATAACATACCTAATATAACAAATCGCTATATTCTATTCTATTTGGCAAATAGAGCTGATGTCGACTATTCGGCCAATGTCTCAAGTACCTAAATTATGCAAAGGAGGAGGCCGCACGTGCTCGCGCTAGGCAATGGTCCTCGCGCCCCAACCGCCGGGATTCCGATCCCGATTTCCGGCCAAAGCAGGCGCGGGCTTGCGGACGGCGAGCAATGGGTAGCTCGCCGTCCGCCCGTCCGAACCGAGCCCAAGTCGTCGACGGCGCATAGTGTTCCACGTGCGCCTCAAGGAGATGTCAACAACCACAGGGGCTCAACAGGGTCGAAGCAAGCCTACTGGGGCCATGGGTACTGCGAAAGAGGTCCCCGGGGCCCTGGAACAAGCAAAGAAGGAACAGGAGTGTGTTTTTAGTCAGTAAAAATCTGACACGCCCTCTCGCACCGCCCAAGAGCGGGGGTTGTCATTAGATGATTTTCCCACCCGAAAAAAAAAGTACCTAAATTAGAAAAGCAAGTAGTGTATATTATCAATATAGAAAATGAAAAGAATCAGTAACTGAAGACTTAAAATTCTTCGTGTGATACAGTTGCACTGATGGGTTAAATCGATAATATATAATTAAGCTATCTGTTAGTGAAAGTCACGTCAAAATCTAGTTATCAATTTCGGAGTGGTCTTGTCGTGCCCCCCCCCCCCCCCCCCTTCGCTAATTAGGTCCCGTTTCCGCGGGAAAATAAAAAGCAGCCTTTTAAAGGTGGGAAATCGCGCTCTAGGGCGGAGTGAGAGGGTGTGTCAGACTTTAACTGACTGGATGTTTTTTTTTAATGAAATAGCCATTCAATAGGGTCAGCTGAACTGACAGGATTGTATTGATGATTATTAAGTATTTTGTAAATAAATACGTGAAAAAATCATATTTTAATCAACATACAATTTAACCAGTGTTACCTATCGACGGTGAAGTGCCAATACCTTCTAACTAACAAAAATACTTTTTAGCGCTTTCTTTAATTCAATTGTTGTTTCCGCATGTTTTTGTGAAATCTCTGAAGCGAATATTTAGTTGCAATTGCACCAAATTAAATTGTGGAAACACTTCCTAACTAAACCAACATGTCAATTTTTAGTATTACCTCCTAACGTTTTTAAGACAACAATTTTTTGACTTCGACAGTTAGGAGTTCTTGTCACTTCGCCGTCGCTAAGTTCCTTCAGTTGCCTGGTCTAGGACCGCGGGTCTCCCTTTCAGAAGGACCCATTCGACCCATGGGCCCAGTAGGCTCCGGCCCTGCTAGGTTCCTGCGGTTTTGCTGGCATATCTTTGAGGCGCACGTAGAACACTACGCGCCGTCAACGACTCGGACTCGGTCCGGACAGTCACCGGAAAATTGGTGTCCAGAATCATCTACTGAATTCATGTATATTAATAAAATTATTTTGTTATCAGGTGACATATTCGTACTGGTCTTCGCGATGGACAGCCGCGAATCCTTTGAGGAGGTGATCCGGCTTCGGGAACAGATACTGGAGACGAAAGCCAGTGCCAGCAGCGGGGGCAGCAGAGGGCGGCGTCAGGCACCCAGGGTACCCATGGCTATAGCTGGGAATAAGTGTGACAGAGATCTTAAGTAAGTCTCTATAATATTCTTTTTTCTTTAGTCTTCTTGAATGATTATCAGTTAGTTGGAACAACTAACGATGACCAATGCCTCATCAGACGTCCAATCTCTGGGTAAGCAAAACACGGGTATTTATGCAGACCAAACGCTGACTGTGAGCTCGCGTTACGCAGTTTGTCGCTTTCCTATACATATTAACTTCTCGTTCACACCGAACCGACGAACGCTATTACGTAGTGCGTTGTTACTCTCGGTGGCCGATTATTGTACTATGCGTAGCAAGCTTATTCTTTTGTTCACACAAGTAACGGATTCTACGCTACACGTTCACACTTGGGCTGACAATGAGCATACTCACAGTCAGTGGCGGACAATATGTTTGGTGTAAACGATGCCTAAGGCTTATCTCCAATAGACGTCATAATTAACTGTTACACTAAGTAATCGCTCAATTGGCTATCTAGCTAGTTAGCCTATTATGTCCCAGGGCAAAGGCCCCCCTCTCCCATTTCCACACGTTTACCCTCGGCCATTGCGGGCCACTCGCTGCGTTAAGACTCAAGCTCCTCCATCTTCGCCTTTTTCTGCCGCGATGTCACTTTGCGTTTAATGGGACCCAATAAGTGGCTCTTTTAGCTCAAGAATTGATTGCATCACTGCTTACCATCAGCTGGGATCGTAGTCAAGCACTAGTTAATATCAAATAAACAAACTGGGCAAGTGCGAATCAGAATTGCGCACTGAGGGTTCCGTAAAAACTTACCTATGTAAATTCTATCTCGAAGATTTTTCCGAATCGCAAAAAATAAATATTTTTTGTGTCGTAACAAAAAAGAATCTGTTTTCAGATTAATTCCTATAACTGTGCTATAAGACTTGCTTTATGCCAAATTTCAGGATTCTGGGTCAACAGGAAGTACCCTATGAATCGGTCGTATCTTTTTTTTTCGTTAACTTAGAAGTTTCATTTTTTCACAGCTTCAAGGGACCGTAGACTTGAGTATATGGTTTAAATTTCAACCCGATACCTCCACGCGTTCTCAAAATAAAGGGTCTTGACAGACAGACAGACGGACGGACAACAAACGGGTTCCGTTTTTTCCTTTTGAGGTACGGAACCCTAAAAAAGACCCGGAAAAACTATCTGTAGGCCGAGTTTGCTAACAAGTTCAGTGACTCCATTACTCGTGCTTAATATACAAAGGTTGTTGCTAGCAATCTTCCAGTTAATATTCCCTTTTATTTACTTTTTACTACACCCAAGGGAAACGCCACACTGTCAGGTCGTAAAATAGCTGAACTAAAGGCGCTTCACCTAAAACAACATGTCTTCCCCAATGTCCGAATTAGATATTAGGTAAATTTTGCATAATATAGTTATTATGTATTTAGTTCTTATTACATCTAAAGCTGTAGAGCTGAGTTGTTTAGCTGTTGTTGAGTTGTTGTTGTTGTTGTGATTTTTTTTTTCGGTCAGAAAATCATCCCATCCCCCGCTCTTGGCCGGGGCGGGTGTGCGTGTCAGACTTTTACTGACTAAAAACCCACTCCTGTTCCTTCTTTGCCTTCGTCCCAGGGCCGAGTTTTTCTTTCAGAAAAAAAGTAGCCCTAGTAGGCCTCGACCCTGCTGGGCCCCTAAGGTGTTGTGATAGAAAGACAGACAAAATCGCACGAAAAGGGGTTTTCCCTCAGAATTGTACGACAGGCAACTGAAAGAACACGTGTGGATTTTAGTCAGCAAAAATCTCAGCCACCGTAGGCGCAGGCTTGCGGACGGCTAGCAATGGGTAGCTCACTGTCCAACCGTCCGGTAACCGTCCGGACCGAGCCCAAGTCGTCGACGGCGCGTAGTGTTCTACGCGCGCCTCATGGCAGCAACCGTAGGGGTCCAGCTGGTTCGAAGCCTACTGGGGCCAAGGGTCTGATTCTGAAAAGAATACTCGGCCCTGGTATGAAAGGCGACGAAGGAACAGGAGTGGGTTTTCAGTCAGTAAAAGTCTGACACTATCTCCCACTCCGCCAAAAAAAATCACCATAATTGTGGCGTGCCCAAATGTTCCTACTGCTGGGACTCAGACCTCCTCTCTAGAAGATGGAACGGACCGTTATGATTGGAACCTAAAAATAAGGATCCTTTCCTGGAAAGGGACATTCTATAAAACTTTACTTTTTAACCTCATTAATTTTAAGCTGCTACAATGAAAGTATATAGACTCTAAGTATCTTATTAATTATTTACTAAACAATAAATGTGAAAAGAATTTTGTTCAAAAGGCGTGTCTTTACAGCAATTAATTCTTAATTTACTTAGAAAGAAATAAAGGAAACAGTTGGCATTGCTAAGTAACTGATAAGTCAACAAAAAAACTTGATTGCAGCAATTTATTTTGCTTCTTCTTAATTAAGGACCGTTTTACTTACAAAATTTGATTCAAGTTTGAAGTATAAAGTTCTTACTTTGTTGTACTCCAAAATCATTTTTCATAACTTCTTTTATTATGCGGTATAGTAATCATCAAGACCATTTCAGAGGTCAAACACGATGGGGTTATCTTGTCTCGACCAGCCCCCCTAGCCAAGTTACAACCGTTTCGTCTCGATTCTCTTTTCGTTGATCGCCTCGAGTCGGCCACGCCTCCTATTCCTTTGTTCTGACCACGTAACTGAGCGTTGAGATGACGTCAAAAAGGAGAAACTGACTGACTGACATATCAACGCACAGCCGAAACTACTGGGACCATACTGGGACTAGGAGCGTGAAATTTTGCACAAAGGTTCCTTTTATGACCTAGGCGAGCACTAAGAGAGGATTTTCGATAATTCTTCCCCTAAGAGGATGAAACGTAGATCCAACGTTTGAATGGAGAAACCTATTTTCACGCGGGCGAAGCCGCTGGCAGAAGCTAGTTTAACTATAATATGTATGTATTTAGAAATATGTAAGTGTGTTTGTTAGTTGTCTAGTACTCATAGTACAAGCTCTGCTGTATTATAAATTTATAATTAGGGGTGAAATAATGAGACACAATTAATCTAGTATATACTAGTCCCGTGTCACTGTGTTATATGCTATATGATATTTTTTTTGTGTATATCTGGTAGGGTGAATAGGTTGTAGGCAATTTTTTATACTTGGTGATAAGGGTGGCCCGAAATAATCTACATGGCAAAACGTTTGCCGGGCCAGCTAATAATGTACTCGTATCTTATTGTTGCTGACTCCTGACCACTGACCCTGCACACCTCTGGCGGTCAGCGGACATCAATTTGAGAGGTCATCAGTGAATACTTCCACTTTGCTTCCCATTTTAATCTTAGCAAAATCGCAATCATCAGTTTCAAAACACTCTTTCTTCTCACAGGACTGTCCAACCCGAAGAAGCAGTAGCCTACTGCAATACCCAAGACTCCTCCTGCGTCTTCGTGGAAACATCAGCGAAGAAGAACTTCCACGTCGACGATCTTTTCTACGAACTGTTCGTCGTAGCCAACCTCCCATTAGAAATGGCACCGAACCATCACAAACGAGTCAGTACGGCGTTTGGAAGTCCCTGTACCTTACCCCCAACTAGTAGCCAAAGCAGTAGAAGTAAAAAATGTACCCTTTCTATAAAAAGGAGGCTCTCAGACGCCTGTGGAGTCGTAGCTCCTAACGTTAGAAGGCCTAGCATCCGTACTGACCTAATGATAATGAGAACTAAGACTTGTGCCAAAGGGGACACGGAGAGTACCAGTGGAAGTCCGAAGATAACCTTGAACAGGCTCGTGAGATCTTCGGGACAGAGTGAAAAGCGTTCGTGTGTTTTACAGTGATATTTATTGATAGTGGACTCGGGAATATAATCGTGGTGGCGACAGGTGCTATAGAAGATCCAGTGTTCCATGATGATTTGAGGGTCTAGACAAGTGATATTCTCAAGTTGAAATGTAAGAGATTGATCACGTGACGTTAAGACGCGTATCATTCCATACACATGACAGTCAATATTGCTAATATCATGTCACTTTGCTTAAAGACTCCGTAGACTCTAATAAACTTGTATCTTTAGGCATAAATGTCGAGTTTGATTAATTGAAGAAGTATTTAAACTACACGATAAATGTTGTTATTAAGTTTGTTGAATCTTCCATTTCGGTCTGTTAAATTGGGTTCTCTGAATTTTACTCAAATTCGCAACAAATTACGTCTTTCAAATCAAAAGATATTTTACCTTGATGTGGTTTGAAACTGTTCTTTATGTTAATATTTAAACAATATCATCAAACTCAATGTCTGTGCAGTATAATAGGGCAATGAGGCTCTCGCACAGGTGCAACACGAGAATCAAACAACGCATTTTTATAGACATTGTCCTATTTGTTGAGCCCCTTTAGAACAATTTCTATGAAAAATCGTTGTCGCTTAGCTATATTGTCGCACCTGTCTGCAGAAGCTTTTATCCAGCCGGAGTGATGGCTGATTGAGACAATCAACGTCTTTTACGAGTATATTTAAATGGAGTTTACAGTGGAAACAAAGAAAATTGTAAACACTCATTAGTGTTAATCTTTTAGGATTAATCAGAAATAATCGTACAATTGTAACTTTAGTTTAATTTGGAATTGGTTCAATAACCCCAATTAAGATAAACGATTTTGATTTACGTTAAAAACTTATGGAGCAAAGAGTAGATTACTTCTATAATAATCGTGTGCCGGTTTGCTTTATGGTAGATAATGCCCCTCACCTCATTCCATGACTATGCTCAACGAAAGACATTGTTAATTAAACAAGCACATACACGCACTCACAAACTTTGGTTACTAGATTTAACACCCGCATGCGTAATGTTGCCCGAATGCGGCCACCGCACGGCAATCGCTCCATGGGTTTTTAACGTGATGTATAATAAGGATGGTTGAATATTGATGAAGTTATAAACATTAGCTTTGTTGTTGATGATGTGAATGGAACCAGTGTCCTCCTACCCAAGGTTTGAAGTTATGTAGTACGTCAATATTTATTGTATATTTGAGATGGTCGTCGAGCTTGGAATGTGTTGATAGTAACAATATTTAATGGACTAATTAAAGGTTTCCTTCGTCTTTTTATTTTCTATTGTTCTTAGATTATGTGTTTTGTAATTTAAATTAAAAAAAATATTTATTTGGTTGTGTTAAAAGCTGTGTATCAGCATTAAATAAAATTGTTAATTTATTTTAAATTTTACTATCAATATTGACACAAAATTATTTCCTATTGGTGTAAATACCAGTGTATTTATTTATTTATTTTTGGAACATTTTCCTCATACGAGATCGAAAATATTTCAATATGCGTCCTTTTCTGTGACGATCTATCTATCTCAAAATAATCTAGTTACTTTAAGTTTTGCTCAGAGCTAGAAAATATTTGTTTGCAAGATAACTTTATAAGGCATGGCTACTATATAATAATCGAGGTTTTCGCCCTTTATCATTGTTGTGATGGGACCAAAAAATTCGCAATTTTTTTTAATGTTAGAAAAAAAATGAAATATTGGGTCTCGTGTTAAATTATCAAATTATTAATTGTTGAGCAAATAATAACTAATTCATGCGATATTTTTGTGTCGTTACATAATGTACTTACGTTTAAATAGTAAGTCTTTAAAAAAATATTTATACACATAATTTTTCAAGTATAAAATACTCTTTCTATATGCTTGGTACAATGGCCCCTTTTTTCCGGTGGGAAAATCAGGCAATAACATCCCCCGCTCTTGGGCGGAGCGTGAGATACTTCAG
This sequence comes from Mythimna impura, assembly GCA_905147345.3. NCBI lineage: Eukaryota > Metazoa > Arthropoda > Insecta > Lepidoptera > Noctuidae > Mythimna > Mythimna impura. The sequence goes on along the minus strand of LR990357.1, from coordinate 8,832,579 downwards.
ACTTTTACTGACTAAAAACCCACTCCTGTTCCTTCTTTGCCTTTGTTCCAGGGCCCCGGGGTTCTCTTTCGCATCACCCATGGCCCCAGTAGGCTTCGACCCTGTTGGGCCCCTACGGTTTTGCTGATATCTCCTTGAGGCGCGCGTGGAACACTACGTGCCGTCGACAACTTGGGCTTGGTCTGGACGGTTACCGGACGGTCGGACGGCGAGCTACCCATTGCTCGCCGTCCGCAAGCCAGCGCCTACGGTGGCTGTAAATCGGGATCGGTATTCCGGTGGCTGAGGCGTGAGGGCAGTTCACTCGCGCGTGCGGCCGCCTCCTTTGCTAGCATTACTGCTTCGCAGAAGGAGGCGACCTTCTGCCACTCCTCCTAGCTCCGGACCATGGCCTGTACCAAGGCCCGGCGCGAGAGATAACTGCCGCCGATCGCCCCAACGAGGACACGGCGGTGCTCTGCCCAGGTGGGGCACACCTCTATCGTATGCTCCACCGTGTCCTCCGGGCGGTCCACACAATGGTGGCACCCAGGCGTTTCTTCCGCACGAATCCGGCGCAGGCCGCACCTCTAGAACTTACGATGTCCAGTGAGGCCCTGTGTCATGCGGAAGGTAAGGACGCCATGTTGTATTTCCAGCCACTCCTCAAAGAGGAGACTTACCGCCATAATTGTGGCGCGCCCAGCAGTGGCTCTACCGCGAGCTTTTGACGCGATCCGACCTACAATGAACTGTTAAAGAGAGGAGCTATATAGGGTGCACAGCTCCATCCCTTTTGCTCGCTCGCATGCCTGACATTTTAATACGTCATGGTAACCCCAGAATTTAGATTAAATAATAAAAAAAAACATTTTCCTAAGTTCTTGTTTTTTTAAATTTCCAATGCATCTACAGCCGCTTTTATGACATAAAATACATCATCTGCGTTTTACTACGTCTAAATAACCATAATTTACCTTCTACCGAGCCATAATTTTGCATAAAAACCTTGTAAGAACCCAGCCATACTGCTTAGTAATAAATAATAAGACACACCTTCAGAACGAAGCCCAATAGTGTCACGTGCAACGCTGCACGTAAAATGGCGAAGAAAATGCAGAACATATGGCCAGGAATACACGGTACTAATAAAAAGTAGGTAGTTAGGAATTATGATGCTTTCTTAATACGGACGACGAGTATCATCTACAAAGAAAACTTTGGTAAAGTTTGTGTTTAGAAAGTATAAATAATTTAGGAAATTCATCAAATTACTTTGAAAAATTTAAGTAAAACATTACAAAAATATAAATGAAACATTAAAATATTTCAACAAATCAAAAAGTTAGCAATAATTGATTAGCATTTATGATAAAGCAGAATTTAAATATATTTTTTATATACAATCAATGAAAGGTATTTTATGCAGGGCTGGCCTTTAAAAAACTTTGAACACGACGTCACGACACAAGAATATCGCATAACAACTTATCATAATCCAAAAATACTTAGCTTACAATGTAAATGAGAAATGCCAATTTGTATTCGCATGGTTTATATTATATACTTAGCCGTGTAATACATGATGTATCATTTTGTAACCTTTTTTCTATACCCTCTGTCTTCTTGTCTAATAAACAGTTGTTTTTGAATTTTTTGTTTTCTGTGCCTGTATTTCCCAAAATAGTTAAATAAAATATAAGTTAAATATAAGCCATGTTTACTTACGCTAGACTCATATAAAGGAGTCAAAGAATGGACATAAATCTAAGAAAAGACCCAAAATCACTTTGTCCGATGATTGAACCCCAGGACCTCTAGTACAACAATCCTACTTGCGATTACTAGACGGAAACAGAGAGCTAGAGACCACAGTCTGCGACGCCATCCACATAGCGAAAGACACATGGCGAAATTTTATATCGACTATAAAATTTCGCCATGTGTCTTTCGCTTTTTCGCGGTCACGACGCGACTCGACATTGAAGTCAAAGTCAAAAAGAATCAAAATAAATCCTATTTGCAGGTAAATAATGGTTACAAAACTTCTTACAAGGCATATGTTATCGCATTTTTATAAATGGCCAGTAACAAAAATGCATTTTTGTTCGGAAAATATGAATTTGTTGGGGAAATATCGAACAAAAAATTTGATTCGATATTTTCCGTTAGAAATATAAAAAGTAAAAAAAAAGTTTTTAGAGTTTCGCATTCACGCATTCTGACAATGAATCTGACGACATTTCACATTGTTTAATGACAGTAAACATAATCTCTTTGTCAGTCAGAATGGCATCCTATGAATGCTACTATACTATATACCTACTATGCTTTATACTAAGTGTTCTGCCAACTGTGAGGAACAAAATCGTAACGAGTGTAATGGAAATACGCTATACTGTTACCAATAAGCGTAAAATTTAATTATTTCAATACAGACATTTCGTATTACGTAACAAAACGTTGTATCAGATGTTACATTTATACGTGCCTATTTAAGGTGGCCAGGGTTGGCACAAAATACACTTGAATTCCTGTAGATAATTAATTAATTACATATTTTGAAACTTATTTAGTCCCAGAGTGGAGACCGCGTATCGGCAAGAATAACATGTGATACCTCCCAGTTAGCTATGTAGATCAATGACCTTAAAAACATTGTTGGGACAAAAACGGTAACTGTTTGCAGAAGGTGAAGAACTGAGCACCGTAGTTTAGGAGAGGCAGAAGGCTGAGTCATTCAATCAATCAAGGTGGAAAAAGAATGTAACAAGAAATCAAATTACTACGGAAAGTTTCGCTAATTTGAATAGACTTTCAATCCTTTACCTACTGTATCTTTAAGAATTTAAATGTATTTTTTTAGCGGTTGTATCATCTGGAATCGTCACAGGTAATATAAAACATTCGAAACAACAATTAAAATCAGCTAAAAATCAACGTGAACCCATAAATTCGTTTCGGTTGCTAACCCTAATCCATGCGATTTCAATTTTGTAGATAAAATTCAAATGGAATTCTAGCAAAAATGTTTTGTCGAACAACATCGACGCCGACGGCTTATGGTTCTTTTTTTTATTTTTGGGGTTCAATAAGTAAATGAATAGGTGATTCTCACCTTTTAAATTCATTCTAGTTTAAAATTAGGGAACGTTGGTGAGAGCAATGTTTTAAAAATACTACAAACTAATTTAAAATAAACCGACAAAGATAGATTCTGAAACTCGGGATCATTCTACCGTAGAATGATCCCGAGTTTTTCGAAGCAGTAATAAATAAAAAAAAGTTACTGGACCCATTTTCAAAGGATTACAAAAGAAGAAGATAACATAACCGATAAGTCTTGAGCATAGACGCAGAGTTGCTAGCCTGTCCGTTTTCTACCGGTTGCATTTCGGGGAGTGTGCGTCAGAATTGCATAACCTAATTCCGCCTAGCCCGTTCCATCATCGGACCACCAGGCGTAACGGCAATGCGCCACCGGTACATGGTGGACATCCCACCTATACGCACAAAACGTTTTGGGAACACATTCATAGTGCGTACAGCTAAGGAGTGGAATTCCTTGCCGGAATCTGTTTTTCCTGATGGCTACAACCCGGGAATCTTTAAGTCAAGAGTGAATAGGTTACTTCTAGGTAAGCGCGCTCCATCGTCGACCGCATCGTCGCTTTCCATCAGGTGAGTTAGCGGTCAGGCGCGAACCTATCAAGAATAAAAAAAAAAAAATAATAATAACGATCTATCATCACTGACAGGACTATTGTTGCCAATAAGCCTGACATAGTGGTGATAGATCGACTAGAGCGTCGCACAATGATTGTTGATATAGCGGTCCCTCATGACGAGAACCTCGTGAAAGCTGAGAAAGATAAACAAACTAAATATCTTGACTTAGCTCGCGAGGTTGTCGACATGTGGGAAGTGGATAGAGCAGTCATTGTGCCGATAGTCGTAACGGCGAATGGCTTAATAGCTAAGAGCCTCGAACAACATCTGAGGAGGCTCTCGTTGGGCAGCTGGATTAAGGGCTTGATCCAGAAAGCGGTACTCCTGGACACGGCGCGCATTGTTAGGAGATTCCTCTCTCAGGAGCCCTGACCACCGGTAGCTTGGACCCTGTTCCCGGTGCCGGTGGGCTACTATTTTTTATATTTTTAAATGTTTTTTTATTATGTTTGTTTTTAAGAAATATTTAAAAATGTAAATAATATGTATATATAGAAAATAAATGTAATAATAATAATAATATTTATTCAAAATTCTTTACAGGATAAAGTAATACAGTCTTAAATATAAATCTTAATTCTGAGTCCTACGTGCCTGAACTAGGAAATCCTGTGTTTCAGGCGAGAAGAGCTAAAATAATTTAAAATTAACAAATAATCAAAAGGATTTTATAGTACAATACAAACGTGTAAAAAATCTGTAAAGTAGACAAGTTATCTTATACTATTAATTTATAATGTTACCAAATCTTAACTTCTAGTTTCTTAACTAACAAGATACTTAACCTAGGTCAAAAATTGTATAAAAACAAAAAAATCACTTTAGCACAATCAGTAAATTCTCTGTATCATCGTAGGACATTCTTTGAAGAGCCTCCTTAAGAATTTTCTTACAGTTAATTTGATTCAAGCTATAAATGTTTGCTTTCGCGTTCAACCTATTGTAGAGGAGAGGACCGAGAAACAGGTAAAATTTTGACGTGAAAGCATGTTTGGTATGATTTTGAGGACATACTAGATCTTTACGTCTTTTGTTAGTAAACTCCGTGCTATATGTTAGATCTGCGTGCAAATAAAAAAATAACAATACAAAAACCAGTAACCGCCGCGTTTCCAACCAAATCAACAATAACCAAAGATTCCTTTTCACACTTGCATAATAAATCGTTATGTAACATCAAAAGATATCGTAAAATTACTATGAGTACGGGACCTAACAGCTGAAATCAAAATCCATCCTGTACCTACTTCCGATATTTTTTTACTCTTTTTTTCAAGCATCCGGATACACCACCACATTTAACGGATGGGGCAATAAACAAATTTCATATATTTCAATGCGACAGTATCGGAAATATGCAGATTTTACGAGTGAATTGCTATGTCTATTTTGCATATTAGCTTTCTGATTTTTCAGATTATTGAATCCTGTTTTTCGCCTCATCTTTTGTACCGTGTACATTAAAGGACTGCAACAATTTGCCTGCTGCTGTCTTCCCGTCCGATTATAATTAAGATTGCTTTATGGCTAGAATGAATAGGCTATTAATAAACTAGTGCGCTTCATCATCAATGATTGCATCACTACTTACCATCAGGTGGGATCGCAATCAAGCAGTAACTTACATCAATAAAAGAAAACATTTTATCTATTGGAGTTTGGTTTATTGTGCGTAGGCCATGGCAGCCATCATTTGGGAGGCTTATTCCATCCAGCCCACCTCTCCACATTAGTCCGAGATACCTAGATGTAAATACTTTGTGAATAGATGAGCGGCTAGCTCGGTCACTGATGGATGTTACGCCCGTCATGCGTCAGTGTTGCGTCTTATTTACTTACTAGTATAACTCCCTTCTTACTTATAACCTCCTCGGAAATGTTTTTGTTATAGAATGTGATATTTTTATTAAGACCATCTTAGACAAATCTGCATGGTTCTCATGTGATTTGACCATTACATATTTACTGTATGGACTTTAAAAGAGACTTTGAATCGTGAGTTTGTTTCGGTGTTTCTTGTCGGGTTAGTCAGCTAGGAAAGCTCATCTAGTTGAAAATGACGAAAAAAAAATTATGAGGAAATGTGTTTTTTTAAACCTATTTGCAAAATAAATATCATTCATCTGTAATGCATTACTTGTATTAATACAGAAAACAAAATAAGGCATTATATCAAGTGGCGTTCCAGAACTGGAAGATTTGTTCGTCGACCAGAGCGGTGCAGCAGTGAGGTGAAGGTGAGGAGCAGAACCTGGATTAGTTAGGCACAGAAAGAGAGGCCTGCTCAACAGCTGGTGAAGTCGGGTTGTGGGTAATAATGATGATTATATTAAAATAATTTTAAGGATGAATTTTCAGCTGCAGCTATATTTAGGTGAGTAGAAGTTACCATAGAAAGTTAGAAACAATTTAAACTACACTACACTAAGGACGGAATTCACCAATAAAACTAATCGCGTTTTAACGTTTGAAATTATGACATTTGCTATTTTTAACCGACTTCAAAAAGGAGGAGGTTATATGTTCGGTTGAATGTATGTTTTTTATTTTTTTTTTATGTATGTTCACCGATTTCTCGGTCACTTGTGGACCGATTCAAAAATTTTTTTTTTTTGATTGGAAGGTTATACTTCCGAGTTGGTCCCATAGAAATATTGTTATGATCTGATCATGAACTTCGAAGATATGGAACAGAACTCCTCATAGGATCACAGCAAAACCGTCGTAACAAGTAAAATTGCTTTGTTTATACGTGTAGTCGATGACTGACTGAAAGTAGAGGCGGAATATATCGAACTGATCTGATGATGAAGCCTGAAGTTAGGCACCGGAACTCTGTAATAAATTAATGTAATCTAACCGTGTTTGGGATTATTAGAATTGTCATGAGATGCACTCTGGCTATAAGGTATTTAAGTTTGGCTGAGGGGTACTTTTTAGTGGTGGTACCATAACTAAAAAGTGTAAAATAAAAAACTTTTTACAAAAAAAAAATACAACCGACTTCAAAGTAAAAAAAAACACTGAAAAGTGCAAAATAACATTAATTTCGGAAGTCGGTGTTAAATAACGAAGAGAAAAAACTATTATAGAAACACCGACTTCCGAAATTAATGTTATTTTGCACTTTTCAGTGTTTTTTTTTACTTTGAAGTCGGTTGTATTTTTTTTTTGTAAAAAGTTTTTTTTATCTACTATGTTAGTGACATTTGTATTTCATTTGAGTTGTATATCCGATTTTTTCTCTCTAATTATAACTTTATTCTCATAAAATTGTACTTCTACCTATTTACCTTTATGAAATTGCTGTGCCCGACAGGGTCCATGTGTGTGTGTGTTTAACTATTTTTAAGATCTTATGTAACACATGTGATATAGCAATAAAGAATTGAATTGAATTGGATACAACCGAAATTCTCCATCTTCACCCCTTTAAAAGTAGAACTGCTAAAAACCATTTCTTAGTGCTCGCCTACGTCACAAAGGGAAGCTTTGAGCAAAATTTCGCATTCCTGGCCTCAGTAATTTCGGATGTGCGTTGATATGTCAGTCAGTCAGTTTCTCCTTTTATATATAGACTAGCTTCTACCAGCGGCATTGCCCGCGTGAAAATAGGTTCTTCTATACAAACTTTGAACCCCCGTTTCATCCCCTTAGGGGTTGAATTTTCGAAAATCCTCTCTTAGTGCTCGCCTACGTCATAAAAGGAAGCCTTGTGCAGAATTTTATGTTCCTAGTCTCAGTAGTTTCGGCTGTGCGTTGATATGTCAGTCAGTCAGTTTCTCCTTTTTTATATATCATCTCAGAAGCCCTACACGAGCTCTTAACTCGATCCATTTCTCGACCTAAACAGAACTGTTAAAGAGATGGAGCTATATAGGGTGTATAGCTCCATCCTTCTTTCACGCTCGCACGCTTGACATTTTGGCACATCATGTTAAGGCCCCAGAGGTCTGAACTTGCCTACTGGGGCCATGGGTTGTGCGACAAAGAACCCCGGAGACCTGGAACGAAGGCAAAAAAGGAACAGGAGTAGGCTTTAGTCAGTAAAAGCCTGACACGCACACCCACCCCGCTCAAGAGCGGGAGAACTCATTGGATGATTGCAAACCTAAAAAAAAGAGGTTTTAACTTCTTCAATATACAGACATTGAGACAGGTGTCTTTGACATCAAGGGGAAACTAGCGGGTGCCAGTTTTCCCTTATGTTATCGAAACGATTTTATCAAATAATCTTTCACCTTCACGCATTTTTCCCGGGAAAGATTCCAAACGAGAGTAATATGGCGAGGTAATGTTATGTGAACTGCTCTACTTCGAGATGGCAGGTGTGAAATGTGATAACGGAACTGTAGGGAACACTGAAATGTATTTGTAATCAAAACTGACAAGAATGTAGGTATTTCATAACTGTATAACTGTTAGCTAACAGAATACGGCATAACATCACACTAATTTATAAACCGTGGGTATTCTGAAAGGGAACCTCGGGGTCATGGAACGCAAAGCTAAGAAGGAATATTTTTAGGGATTTAGTCAGTAAAAGTCTGAAACGCCTTCCCGCACCGGCCTAGAGCAGGAGAATTCATTGAATGAATTACCACCTAAAAAAAAACTAAATTATAAAGGCAACATTTTCTGAGTATGTGTGTTTGTTTTAAGTACCATGCGAGGACGTGCATAAATACACAAGGCACATCCGAGGACCTTTTGAATGCGAGGACCTTTTCGTATGTTCTCGGATGGCCCGGAGCAAGTCATCGTATTCTACGTTAGATTTTGAGCCTTTCTATTTACTTAATAAGGAAAACTTGATATCAACCTTGGTGGACCTCGGTTTGGTTGCGAAATTTCATGCTCACACACGCTCGTGTGAAACCGCTAGGCGGCGCCACTTAAAATTTTTACACGCCTCTTTTAACACTACAGTCATGTTTTTAGTACCTTGCGGGGACTTCTGTGTAATTCTTTACACAAATGTCCTCGGGTTGGTAGCTTTTCCAGACAGTGTGTATATAAGTACCCCTCATGGGTAGCTTTTCCGAACAAGTGTAGGTATTTAGGGCCCCATTTGGGTAGATTTTCCATGTGTATTGTATTTGAATAGTTTCAAAACTATCGAAACTTCTGCCCTGAGAGAGTGAAATGGTGGATGTTTGCATAAATTATAACTATAATATTGTGTCTAATTCCGAATTATTTTTAATAAATATGTGATTTTATTTTTTGTTTTGTTAGTTTATATTATCAATAATAATGTATTTTTTTAATAATTTGATAATGCCATTAAATGATGATTAAGTACTTTATGCCATAATCGATCAATCTTAGAGGTCATTATGCGTTTCAATTGTATAGAAATGTAAGTAGGAACTTAGGCAATGTACCTATTAAATGAATTAAATAATTTTGCATGCCGTAAGGCAAAATGTATTGAGACTCTCCATAAATCAACACCATATCTGTTACCTACATTATTGGCAAATAAATGATTCCTAATTTTTAATTCTAAAGTTCGTTCACCAATGTTCTGAATGATGGTAGCATTTGAGAAACTGACCACAAAGTTACATAACTGATTAATCTTATCCAATCCAATTGCTCTCATCTATGAAACCAATCACGAAGAAATAGTTTAAAGATAGAATGGTTAAATATAGCTGACCCTAAAGTTCGAACCTTCGAACCGAAACTGAAATGTGTACACAACAAGTCTTAGTTTCAGTAGCGAATCAGTAGGTAATACAAATAACTGAAAAAGAAAATCTAAGACAAACTTAACTTCTAATAGTTTAGTCTAACAAAAGCCTAGGTATTCTGACAACCAAACTAGCAAAAACTTCGAAGTTAAATGAAGTAGAAAACACAAAGAATCAATAGTTTACCGAGTTACAAAAAGTTACCTAATTAAGTTTTGTAATGAGTACCGAAGATCTTCAGGTCATACTAATGAGCTGCTGAAAACAATATATTTGGACGCAGTGTCCAAATCAACACATTTTATTTTCAATATTTTTTTACTGACGATTTGGACACCACCAAATTTATCGAAGCTGTTTAGTAAAGTCAGATAAAAAAAGTTTTAAAATATAATATAAAGAAAACTACCCAAAGTTGCCGCCTTAAATCTACCCTAAAATATTTTTGGTACTTAACGCTTTTTTTCCTGATGTATTATATTTTAAAACTTTTTAATAATCGTCAATGAAAAAAATATAAAAATAATATATTGTGTCCAAATCGTCAGCATCTCATATTAATGAAGAAGCTCTTGCAGCCAAGCAGCTCTGCTCTTGAAGTCAAGACCAGAATAGTGACTATTTTAGAGGTATGCGGAATAGGGTGTAAAGCCCCACATACCTCCGTTGAAAAGGGAGGATCCTCTTACTAGACGGGTGTTTTGTCTGATCTGGGCAACTGCCCGATAGATGATTTCGGGCTGTTGTATATTGTCGCACGGAGAACTCTAATTGCACGATGCAGGATTTCGAAGATTTTAGATTCTATGTGGCGCCATAGATGTCGCTGTACTACATATAATGAGCAGACAATACTGCGTGTAGGTATTGGCAGTCATTCAAAGATATTATTCATGTCTAGGAAATACTTTTCCTATGAAATCACTAGATTCTGCCGTCGGCTTCAACCGCGTTAATTTCTAAAAATATTATAAAACATATACAGATGGCCGTTGGGGCCGAAAGCTTCTGGAGTGGCGACCACGTTCCGGAAAACGCAGTGTTGGAAGGCCCCCTAAAGTGGACCGATGACCTGGTGAAGGTTGCGGGAATTCGATGGATGCGAGACGCACAGGACCGGGGGAGGCCTATGTCCAGCAGTGGACGTCTATCGGCTGAAATGATGATGATAATACACAATAAAACACACATCCTGAAAGTAGTATGTTCAGAAGCCCTACCACGACCTCTTAGCGCGATCCATTTTACGACCTAAACTGAACTGTTAAAGGGGTGGAGCTATATAGGATGTATAGCTCCATCCCTTTTTCTCGGTCGCTCGCCTAACATTTTACCACATTATGGTAAGGCCCCTGAGTCGGCTACTGAATCAGCTATTTTTAAATGTCAAAGTTGTACATAGAAGTAAATAAACCAAAAAATACTGGGCAAGTGAGAGTCGGACTCGTGCACTGAGGGTTCCGTACAAACTTACAGGTATCGGCACGGATCTTGAGCGCTCGGCGAAAGAGTGGGGATCGCTTTGCGTATTTTTTTTATTTTTTCTTTTACCTAGTACCTAGTAGGTAAAAGAAAAAATAAAATAAAATAGGTGTACATTTAAAAAAAAAAAACGCGTACGCAAAGCGATCCCCACTCTTTCGCCGAGCGCTCAAAATCCGTGCTGATACCTGAACCTATGTAAATATCTAGTTCAATTCCCGAATGGAGTTTCGAAGATTTTTCCGTTTCGCAAATATATATATTTTATTTTGTGACTACAACAAAAGCCAATGTCGGAAAATGGCGTCTTTTTTTTTCGAGCGGCCATCAACCAAACCTTGTTTTTTTAATACAAAATAGTATATTAAACCAAACTTACTATGGCAGGTATATCTCTAAACTCAGTCCGAACTGAGTTACGGGAGCTTGAAGTTGGCTAGTATTTATTAGCTTTATACGTAGGCCATTTTTGTTTTATAAACACAAGCTAAGTGAGAAGTTGCTAAAAATAGTTTCTTTGTAATTGTGTTTTAACCTATTATTATTAACCTGTTAGGCCTCGGTTTCGAAGTCAGCAGGCGACGCGGACGACGGTGGCGGCCTAAGGGCGTCCTCGCGAACTTCACAATCCTGTTTTTTTTCATTTATTAGTTTATGTATTGTATATATATAAATAGTACACCACGAACTACCTGCGTATCTTTTTTCTCCTTCTCTGTCAAATCCATCCAAAGGTTGTCTGTAAAAAATCGCTTTTAGCGATAAGACCGCCCATTGTGACACCCTATTAATTTTAAGTTCCTAATGTAATTTGTATTTTTGGTGTACAATAAAGAATATATCTATCTATCTATCTAACCTGTGTAAAACGAGTTTGGTACTATTTCTTTTTTGAAGAAAAATAAGTAATAGTAAAATGCAATGCAATGTTGCAATTTCTCACATACCTTGCGCTTAAAAGACAAAATATCCTATAAATCTAATAAATAAAATCAGCCAACTTCTATCTCTTGTAACTCAGTTCGGACTTAGTTTAGAGGTATACATGCTATAGTAAGTTTGGTTTATTACATTATTCTGTAATTAAAAAACAAGGTTTAATCGATGGCCGCCCGAAAAAAAAAGACGCCACTTCCCATACTAAATCCGGTATTGTCCTTTACTGTTTTCAGATTTATTCCTATACCTGTGCTATAAGACCTTGTTTAATGCCAAATTTCAAGATTCTGGGTCAAAGGGAAATACCCTATGAATTTTGATTCTTTTGAGAGTGTCGAAATATACGTTTTTTGCGCCACAAACGGCCGTATCTTTTTTTTCGTTAACTTTGAAGTTTAATTTTTTCACAGCTTCAAGGAACCGCAGACCTGAGTATATATGGTTTCAATTTCAACTCGATACCTCTACGCGTTCCTGAAACAAAAGGGTCTTAACACATAGACAGACAGACGGACAACAAAGTGATCCTATAAGGGTTCCGTTTTTTTTTCTATTGAGGTACGGAACTCTAAAAACATACAGACACGTGGTGAATGGTCTCTAAGTAGACAAGAGTAGAAAATAGTATGGAGGATCATCATAAAAATAAAGTGATGAAGCAGAGAGGTCACGACCCTCAGCATTGAGGAGGAAGTAGTCCAAACAAAGCAGCAAGCTGAATACGCCACAAAAACAAATGGTTGAGCATAAACAGAGCAAAATACGACCGTAATAATAACTTTTGTTTCGAAACAATAGACAAAGGGTCTAAAGATGGGCGATGAAGGAGAAGAACATAAAACAGTGGTACATAATATTGTTATTATTTTGTTACACCCGCGTTAAGGACGAATTTAATGAAAAGCTGAGAAGTGTCAGTTACTTGTCATTTCGAAGACGTAGGGAAAAAAAACAAACGTTTCAGTTTATGCCTTTGTAATCTTGAATGAGAATATGTATATATAAAAATTATTATTATATTAATATGGCGGTAAGTCCCCTCTTTGAGGCCTGGCTGGAAAGACCTCACGGCGTTCTCACCTTCCGCATGACGCAGGTACTCATCGGATATGGTCAGTTCGGGAGGTTCCTGCACCGGATTCATGCGGAAGAATCGCAAGGGTGTCACTACTGTGTGGACCGCCCGGTGGCCACGGAGCATACGGTAGAGGTGTGCCCCGCTTGAGCAGAGCACCAAAGTGTCTTCGTGGGGGCGATCGGCGGCAACGATCTCTCGCGCCGGGCCTTGGTACAGGCCATGGCCTAAAATGAGGAGGAGTGGCAGGCGGTCGCCTCCTTCTGCGAAGTAGTGGAAGGGAATCAAAATCTCAAGGGAATCAAAATTCCTAGGGTACTTCCCGTTGACCCACAATCCTGGAATTTGGTATAAAGCAAGGTACAGGTATAGGAATGCTAACAAAAGAGGCAACCGCACGCGCACGCGCGAGGGAATGGTCTTCACGTCCCAGCCGCCGGGATCCTGATCCCGTTTTCCAGCCACCGTAGGCGCGAGCTTGTGGACGGCGAGCTACCCATTGTTACGACCGTCCGGTAACCGTCTGGACCGAGCCCAAGTCATCGACGGCGCGTATTGTTCCACGCGCGTCGCAAGGAGATGTCTGCAAAAAGTAGGGGCCCAGCAGGGTCGAAGCCTACTGGTGCCATGGGTTCGCTTCTGAGAGGCAACGAAAAAACTTGGAGTGGGTTTTAGTCAGTAAAAGTCTAACACGCCCTAATACACCGTATACAGCTCCAGGGGCGCCGGCTTTTAGAAAACTTCATGGGTGCTTATGAAAGAAAGAAAGAAAAGAAAGAAAAATATTTATTTGGCACACGTACACAGATACACACAATGCAGAAACAACATGTAAACATCTAAGATAAAAAAAATAAGAAAATAAAATAACTAACATTGTGTGTGTCTTAGGCTCATTTGATGACTCGAAAAAGTGGCAAAGTGTATGAAGAGAAATGCACATTGATCGGCATTTTGTTAACGGATACCGGCCATAAGTAACTGGCATTGAGACAACATCACATACATTGTCCTGGTCCCAAACTAAGGTTTTCCCTTGTACTATGTAAACCAGGAACAACGAAGGTACCACAAACACCCAGACACAACACAAATATCTGTTTCATCAACAAACATTTGTGTTGGTGCGAGAAACGAACCCACGACCCTTGCGTCACAACCGGCGCTCTAAACCACTGCGCTAAACGAGTCGTCGGGTAATGAAAAAACGCCCATCCCTAAAAGGCGATTACTGATCTGTTCGGGTGTTCTGGGTGTTCGAGCCCCCGAGCACCCATGCAGTCGGCGCTTCTGTACAGCTCTATCCCTTTAACAGTTCAGTTTAGATAGTCAAATGGTTCGCGTTAAAAGCTCATGATAGGGCCTCAGAAGAAGAGAATTAAATGAACTTATATAACCTGTAGAGCAGTGGTAGCCGAGTAGTAACGGCCCCGACTTACGAGTTGTAGGTCGCGGGTTCAAACCCAGCCAGGCGCATTATTATTATTATTATTATAAGCTTTATTTTTATATCCCTTACATGAACTAATATTTTATGTAATTATGTGTACTTATTTGTTTGTTAGTGATGTTAGTTTGCGTGCTTAAAATAGGATTAGTATTGTTACGAGTAGATGTAATGGCCGCCTATTGCGGTGAAAGCCTCCTCCAAACTGTGCCAGGTGTCTCTATCTTTTGCCAGTCTCGGCCATATGTTTCCGGCTATTTGTACAATATCGTCACTCCATCTTTTGAATGGTCTACCCTTCCTTCTTTTATTGTATATCGGGTACCAATTTGTAATTATTTCTGACCATCTTTCATCCGTGGCCCTCTGGATATGGCCTGATCATTTCCATTTCAGTGTCAGGACCTGTCTGACTAGATCTCTAGCCTTTGTTTTTTTCCAGCCAGGCGCATTACTTTGTGTAATTTATTTCATCACCACTGCTCTCAAAACGGTGAAGGAAAACATCGTGAGCAAACCGGCATGTCCTAGAACCAAAAATTCGAAGACATGTGACTTTCACCAACCCGCACTGGGCCCGCGTGGTGGATTACGGCCCATTCCCTCTCTTTGAGAGCAGGCCTTAGTCCCAGCAGTGGGAGTATTAAAAGGCTGATTATGCATTATTATAAATATCACCTGTAAATTAAGACGCTTTTGGGACTAAAATTTACAAAGAAAAATAGACTTTATAGACATCAGGTTTACTAACTGTTATCGAATTTTCACAAAGCCTTGAACGTAAACGGCTGGGGGTGAATTTCCGCGCGTAAGGCTGTAAATTTCTATTCGACTCTTGTGGACCATAACAGTAATTTTTGCTCTAGCACAAGAGAGCTTTTTGGGTGAAAAAATATTTTACAAAAAACGTGGAAAATTATTAAACATAACGTTCCTTTGTGGCGGAAAAATCCGAGTATTTTCAGGTGAAATTGACTGGTTAGGATGCAAAGGGAAGAAGACTAAAGAAACGATGTATGGTTTGCGTGATTTTTTTCCACTTTCACTGGTTCGTCTTCAAAAAGCTTGATCAGAAACTGGTTTGTCAAACTTAAGTTATATGTTACAAAGTTTGGATTATTTCAAATTATACAAGGCGATATTATATAGTACCATTATATACTTTGTTTACCCACGTCCGTACGTCACTGCGAGGTGCCAACTGAAAACCAGCACTGGGGGTCTGACGTCCAGCAAATGCTGAGGTGGCCACCCTTTCGGTACTTGCACGCTCGGCGCATTCTGTACTTTTGTTTGTAACTGTTGTGCTGTGTCTGTCCCGAATAAAAGTATTTCTATTCTATTCTATTCTATTCTATTCTATTCTATTCTATTCTATTCTATTCTATTCTATTCTATTCTATTCTATTCTATGTGTGTATATATTTGTGTATAGATAGAATAATCTTTATTGTACACCAAAATAGTAACAAAACTTTTACACTAACTTAAATATGTGTACAAAGGCGGTGTTATCGCTGACAGCGATATCTACCAGACAACCTGATTATCTGACTAGATGATCTGTGTGTGTGTTCTATAACTGTGTACGCTCAAACCGCTAAACAGATTTGAATGTTTGGCACACAGGTAGATGTATGTCCATCCAGGTATATGTCCCCTGAAATAGGAAAAATGGTATTTTTAACCGACTTCAAAAAGGAGGAGGTTATATGTTCGGTTGAATGTATGTTTTTTTTTTTATGTATGTTCACCGATTTCTCGGTCAATTGTGGACCGATTTTGAATTTTTTTTTTTTTGATTAAAAGGTTATGCTTCCGAGTTGGTCCCATAGAAATATTGTTATGATCTGATCATGAACTTCGAAGATATGGAACAGAACTTCTCATAGGATCACAGCAGAACCGTCGTAACAAGTAAAATTGCTTTGTTTATACGTGTAGTCGATGACTGACTGAAAGTAGAGGGGGAATATATCGAACTGATCTGATGATGAAGCCTGAAGTTAGGCACCGGAACTCTGTAATAAATTAATGTAATCTAACCGTGTTTGGGATTATTAGAATTGTCATGAGATGCACTCTGGCTATAAGGTATTTAAGTTTGGCTGAGGGGTACTTTTTAGTGGTGGTACCATAACTAAAAAGTGCAAAATAAAAAACTTTTTACAAAAAAAATACAACCGACTTCAAAGTAAAAAAAAAACACTGAAAAGTGCAAATTAACTTTAATTTCGGAAGTCGGTGTTAAATAACGAAGAGACAAAACTATTATAGAAACACCGAAGCCGCGGCCAAAAGCTAGTTTGAAATAACCTAGCAAGTATGTAGTACAGTTAGAATAGAATAAACTTTATTGTACACCAAATTAGTAACAAAACTTTTACACTAACTTAAATCTATGGGTACAAAGGCGGTCTTATCGCTGAGAGCGATATCTACCAGACCACCTTAGGATGGAATGGAAGAACTTGAAATAGAAAAAAGGGTGGTAGTCTGCGGTGTACTGCAAATTAATAACGTAAATATTATATTAAAATTATATACTAGACTATGAGAGCAGTGGTGGCCGAGTGGTAATGGCCCCGACTTACGGAGTTGTAGGTTGCGGGTTCAAACCCAGCCAGGCGCATTACTTTGTGTAATTTATTTCATCACCACTGCTCTCAAAACAGTGAAGGAAAACATCGTGAGGAAACCGGCATGTCCTAGAACCAAAAATTCGAACATGTGACATCCACCAACCCGCACTGGGCCCGCGTGGTGGATTACGGCCCATTCCCTCTCCTAGAGAGAAGGCCTGAGTCCCAACAGTGGGAACATTATAAGGCCGACTATGCATATGCTATGCTATGCTACTAGACTATACATAGATGTAATATAGCTATTATATATAAAAGACAATATATAAACATATAAATATTATATATACACAATCTCATACAAATAGATGGAAAAAGAAAAGAACAATAAGGTGGGTTAGTAACGGAAGAACTGAATTTAGGTAGAGGTAGGATAGCAATTAGAGTGAAAGGAAATGATTTTTGACTAGATTTTTGAAAGAAGCTAGTGACTGGGCTTGCCTAATTGGCACCGGTAACGCGTTCCACAATCGCACCGCTTGGACCGTGAACGATTTGTCACTGAACCTAGTAGAATGCGAGGGCATTAAAAGTTTCAAATTCTCCGATGATCTTAAGTGTCTAGAATGTGTGTCATGAAGGAACTTGAAACATTGTTAACGTTAACAGTTGTGTGTTTGCCTGTTGCATATGTGACAAGGAATAAAGTGAACACGATATCATAACTGTAAGTATTTTAATCAACAATTACAATCAAATATCAAAATATGAGCAGTCTTTAATTAATCATATTCAATCTATCTGCTTAGTCAATCTGCCTACCTTTTGTCCCAACCAAGTTGGGAACAAATTCCATGGATAACACGATATCCCTTGGCAAGACTGGTGTCAGATTTCTTGGCATCTGAGGGCCTGGCCCTAACACCATGGTATAGTATCAGGCCATCATAACACCGCACGACGTCGTGCCGTAGCATGGTGCCATGAACTGTCAGCCGCGTCGATGTTTCGCTAGAATGTCTGAAGAACTGTATATTGTGTCTCTTTTGGACTTTCAGTATGATGACTTTTCCTTAACAAATACAGTAAATATAAGGGCCTGTGCACACCACGTTTTGTAAACGCGCCGTTGACGCCCGTTTCAGAAACGTGCGTCGACGGCGCGCTTTTATCCTATTAAATGTCTACAGGCTGCGTCTGAATCGCGTGCGTATCGCGTCTGTATCGCTACAAACGCCCGTCAACGGTGCGTTTAAAAAACGTGCCGTGCACTGACCCTAAGGCATATTTTTGTAACACACTTCAATAGCGATTCGCGGCACGACGATGTACCGTATTATGGTGTTGGCGCCGCGAGGCTTCACGGTGACGTTGTCGTACTGTGATGGGGCCAGGCCCTGACTGTCCGTAACAACTGTCAAATATCTACAAATGACAGCCGTGACTAACGGTTTAACATGCTTGAATTTGAATATGTTTTAGTCACTTTATAGACCAACTTGCCTTGCTTAACCTTGGGTATCAATCCGTGCGTCTTTAATTAATCATAATAATATAAGTAATCTAAAAATCTAAATTTACTTTGCCTTCACACTCTCTTTGGTTGTCTTACTCAAATTCTTTAAAAGTAGATTTATCAATCTTTTCTGTAATCTTTCATTATTTAGTGAAGCTGTACTTTGTCGCACTTGGTTGTAATTTATTTTGATTTCATCTATTAACATCATGGATTTTATTTTGAATAATCTAATTTGATCTTCAGTCATCGTCTCTATTTCTGGTAATAAACTCATTAGGAACATTCTCATTGCGTTATTATTGCTATTTGTAGCACTGTTTAAATCTGGTGACGTGAAATTTCTTGAACACGTTGACGTCATAGGCTTGGTTCTAGGTCTTAGCGAGTCTGAGTAATTCTTTCTCATTGGCACGAATCTCCGTCTCTTGCGCATGACTGTCGACTTGTTCCTAGTTAGTAAATCGCTTAGTATACCATTGTCTGCGTTGTTCTCAGCATTTTCTTCATTATCACCATCTGTTGGTTCTTCCTTTATAAAGTTAACTACTATATCTGACTCGTTAGTGTGCTGTGGGGAGTCGTATTGGCTGTCATCCGCGCTTTCTATACCAGTAGTTGGCTTCAAGAATGGTAATATAAATTTCAAGTATTCCGTGAGATAGTATGGCTTCTTCACTTTAAATCCGCTTGGTTTCATGCTTCTTAGGAACGATGATCTTATGTTCCGCCATTTCTCTTTGCAGTCGCTAACTGAAATGAAAATAGATCGTAATTAATAGGGAGATAAGATAAGAAGCAGACGTCTGGCTGTTTACCAATTTTGCCGCTAAATGTAGTGTTGAGTTTTGAGTACAGCGCCCTCTATTAGACGCGGCGGAAACCAATAAATCACGACACATGGCCAGTGTTGTCAGATCAAAGGGATCTTACTGATTTAATGGGTACCTCGATATCAAACTCAAACATTAGGTTATTGCAGTGGTATGAAAAAAAAATTAAAAGCAAACATTAATTGACTTTTATAACCATGTATCAAAAGCTTCAATACTGAAAATAAATGTATTGATAATAAGTGTGGTAGACAAAACGTTCTAAAACAATAAAATCAATTAGCTTTACCGATCTATGCAATGTTTTTATCATCTTGACTTTTTATTTCTATAATTAGATAGATTTGAAAACATAGTACCTTCTTATTAAAAACCAAACACAATGTAGACTAAAACATTCTGTTTGGTTTTAAACTCCCATCATAACTATTAAACAACAAACTTTTTCTAAGTAAGTACTTAAATATACCGCGGCATCACTATAGGTATTTTTATTAGAAGTACCAAGTATAATCTAGTAAAAGAAATTATCTCAACTAGAAACAATACGAAAGATAACAAACACATTCACAAGAAACAACCCACACATAATTTATCAGTAACTTATGGCAACAACATTATGGCAAAATTGGATTACACTCTGGCAACATATGTCGCGCCCGTCATTCAACTATTACGGCATGACATTGAAACGGAGCCACACAACAAAGACGCGATATATACCGTACCGCATACATTGCTGGCTCACTGTGGCGGGTTGAAGCACGAAAACTTTACTTCAGGATCAAAACAAACAATGTAAGACACAGTGACGTCACCAAGCGGCGCTGCGGGCATACCTACTTACTTGTCATGTTGGTGTTGGCTGCAATGTTGGCCCAAGCTTCCTCGACCATATCTTTTCTGTTATACTGTGGCAGGTTGAAGTTATACAAAAACTCGTGTTGTTCTATCTGGTTTATCAACTGTATTTCGACGGCCATGTTGTGGGTTATCGCGCGACACGGATGCGTTGTGCTACGCGGCAGCCGGACGCGGCACTGCCGATTGGTTGCCGTGCCGAGTCTTGCCGCGTTCCCCCCGCCCCGCGCCGCGCCGTTCCGTGCCGCGCCGCGCTCGGGTGTCCTCGGCATGCCGACCGCTAGCCGAGTCGGCTTGCCGCGGTTATCGACCCAGAGAGAGACAGCGGCTAAACATATTTATTGTCATCATCGTTACACTCATAATGCTATGGATACTAATGTTTTGTGTAAGTATTTCTGTAATTTAGAATTGGTACCCAATACTCATACAATACAATTTGTTACTGTATACTATAGTTTATCCGTTCGATGCAAATGCTATATATCCGTTCACAATACAACAGGTGCAAGGTGTTGAGATGACAGATATTTGGGTATTAACAGACATGGAATCGAACTCGTGAACCAGTGCTCTGACGCATTCCGATTTTAGATGATGTATTTCCGCCCAAGCAGGCGGATTGTTTATCTTTGTTGATTTTAGAGATAAGACAGAATTCAACTGTTGTAAAAAGTGATCTTGAAGTTTTTACTTCAATATTTATGTAAATACGCTTAGCTAAGCTTGAGAATGGGTCGACGATTTGACAGTTTTTTAGGGTCCCCAAAGGGTAAAAACGAGGCCCTATTTTTAAGAATCCGTCCGTCTTTCTGTCACTAGATTGTATCTCATGAATCGTGATAGCTAGACAATTGAAATTTTCACAGATGATGTAGCCGCTATAACTACAAATATTTAAAACAGAATGAAATATTTTTGTAAGTGGGATCCCATAAAACAAACGTGTTTTTTTTTTGCCCTGTTTTGCTACCCTTTTTTTAGTTTGAACTGCAATTCACAATGATTGAAATACAATCATTTGGGATTCTTAACCTTAATACACGATGATTTGATGATTAGTAACAAAATCAACGCGACAACAGTAGATATTTTGTTAGTTTAGCGGTTTTATTTTCGATCTACCCGCTATTTTTGACCAGAAGTTGAATTTAAACAAAAAGTATAGTATCTTCAGTTTTAAATGCGATGTTAATTTAAAATGTTTACAGTTCTTTTTTCATTACTCAATCTGATCACGAAATCAGGGAGAGAGTCAGAGATTGTACAAGAAAAAGGAAGGAGAAAGGAGAGGCTTTTGTACAAGTGGTGGGACACAAATTAGCCTAAGAAAAAAAAACTAAAAAACTGTACGTTGTCAGTACTTTACAAATTCTCCTGTATTGTGAATTTGCGAATAGTAATAAATATAATATTTTATTTTAAATATCAATGCACAGCAATGGTAACTTTGCTTACTTTACCTGTACTGTTTACCTTAATACCTTTAAAAAAAAAAACCAGCCAAGTGCAAGTCGGACTCGCGCACTGAGGGTTCCGTACAAGTTTAAAAGGTAAATTGCGGTTTAAGATTTATGACGTATTAAAACATAACTACTTACTAGATTTCGTTCAAACCAATTTTCGGTAGAAGTTTGCATGGTCATGTACATCATATATTTTTTTTAGTTTTATCATTCTCTTATTTTTAGAAGTTACACATTTTACCATTTTGGAAGTGTCTCTCGCGCAAACTACTCAGTTTAGAAAAAAATAATATTAGAAACCTCAATATCATTTTTAAAGACCTATCCATAGATACCCCACACGTATGGGTTTGATGAAAACAAAATTTTGAGTTTCAGTTCTAAGTATGGGGAAACCCCAAAATGTATTGTTTTTTTTTCTATTTTTGTGTGAAAAATCTTAATGTGGTTCACAGAATACATCTACTTACCAAGTTTCAACAGTTTAGTTCTTATAGTTTCGGAAAAAAGTGGCTGTGACATACGGACGGACAGACAGACATGACGTATCCATAAGGGTTCCGTTTTTGCCATTTGGCTACGGAACCCTAAAAACGTTTCAAAAACGTTCAAAATTATGTAAGTTAAAAACCTTTTAAATCTGGTGGAAGGGGAAAAGTCGAGTAAAAGAAAAAGGATTCACAAATTGCATTGTGACGTCATCGCCTTTAGGTTATGCGTGTAGAAAAGAGATAGCGAAATGTTCTCACCAGGTACTCCTCCTACTTCCTCTTCCTCATACATATATTTGAAATGCTAATTGGTGCTTCATTTTATAACTAATTTTGATGCATTTACTAGAAAAACAAACGTTTAGTACAAAATATTGTACAAATAAAATAAACACAGATAAGTACCTCATTGATGATAATGTATACGCGATCGCGTAATGTAGATTCGTGGGAGCGTGTTATGCCAAGAAACAGAGAACTAACAAGCGAGCAGCATTCGTTTGTAATATAACTCAATAGTACATTTTGATACAAGTGCAGAAAGTTTGTCATTGCGACCGAGGCGGAATTCGCTCGAGCCGTAGCCGAGGGTGTTATGGAGCCGAGGGCTGCAGTGACAAATTTGCACGTGTATCAAAAGACTTTTTTCAATACATTATGAAATGAATAAACGAGGGTTGACTCGTGGGGGTCGACGCGCGCCTAGCCTGATACGATAAATGTAATAAAATTTTGGCGGGGAGAGCACTTTTCTGCAATAGTGCGGAAAACAGTCTATTGCATGCCTAAAAGCCGTGGGATAAGAGCGGGTTTTCAAGTAAGTGTATTGAAAAAATTATTTATAAACGATATATTTTATAAATATACTAGCACTTTGCCCGCGACTTCGTTCGCAAGAATGTTTTCATAAAACACCCCTTAAACCGAATTTTGAGCGTAGTTTTGAAAAACAAATAATGGCAGGCTTTATTACTCATTTCGATTAAAATTTACCCCAAGTTTCAAGTATAATAACCTAACAAATAAAAATTCTCCATACTATACCTTTAAAACCCCTTAAATTGTTCTATTGGGGGTAGTTCTGAAAACCAATAATGACAATCTTTATTACTTAGGTTCTATAGGTGCTAACTTTTACTTATATTGGCACACGAAATAAGAAGAAAGGAGAAGAAATAAACATTTATTTTTCTGTTTTGTTGTTTGTCCAGCAATAAAAAAAAATGTTAACTAATCTATAAATAACATAAAATAAAAATACAACTTCAAAGGTGAAAAGCCCTGTGCGAGGCCAAAAAGTTTAAAAAGTTTACATTATATCAGCATATGTTGCGATATTTAAAAGCAGATGATCTTCACTTTTTTTTAGGTGGGAAATCATTCAATGACTTCTCTCGCTCTTGGGCGGAGCGCGAGGGCGTGTTAGACTTTTACGGACTAAAACCTACTCCTGTTCCTTCTTTGCCTTCGTACACCCAGGGTACACTTACGCACAACGCATGGCCCCAGTAGGCTTCGACCCTGCTGGGCCCCTACGGTGGCTGGAAATCGCCGCGGGATCGGGATCCCGGCGCCTGGAGCGTGAGGGCCGTTCCCTCGCACGTGCGGCCACCTCCTTCGCTAGCATTACTGCTTCGCAGAAGGAGGTGACCGCCTGCCATTCCTACTTGCTCCGGACTATGGCGTGTACCAGGGCTCGGCGCGAGAGGTCATTGCCGCCGATCGCCCCCACAAGGACACAGCGGTGCTCTGCCCAAGCGGGGCACAGCTCTGCCGAATGCTCCACCATGTCCTCCGTGCGGTCAACGCAGTGGTGATACCCGGACGTTACTTCCGCACGAATCCGGTGCAGGAACCTTCCGAAGTTACCATGCCCGGTAAGGACCTGCGTCATGCGGAAGGTGAGGACGTCATGACGTCTTTCCAGCCACTCCCGATGGATGGGAGACGCACAGGGCGACCGTTAGGGGAGGCCTATGTCCAACAGTGGACGTCTTTCAGCTGGAATTGACTAAGTAATATTTATCTCTATTCTTAACCAATTAGATTCATCACAAATAATAGGGTTCCTCTACCATGAGATTTATTGAAAGAGTTACTGTGGCCCTGGACCACAAAGGGCAACTTCGGAACGGACTCAGGTGGGTTCTGTAAAAGTCTAACACTTTTGCTCCACCCTAGAGCAAAAGTCATTTGATGATTTCCCACCACAAAAGTCTCACCGGCGGGTTCTCATGGAGAAATGGCGACAACGACTGTCGCGACCCAGTTCTGGGCACGCCACAATTATGGCGGTAAGTCCCCTCTTTGAGGCGTGGTTGGAAAGACCTCACGGCGTCCTCACCTTCCGCATGACGCAGGTTCTCACCGAACACGGTAAGTTCGGGAAGTTCCTGCACTGGATTCGTGCGGAAGCGACGCCCGGGTGTCGCCACTGTGTGGACCGCCCGGAGGACACGGTGGAGCACACGGTGGAGGTGTGCCCCGCTTGGGCAGAGCAACGCCGTGTCCTCGTGGGGGCGATCGGCGGCGGCGATCTCTCGCGCCGGGCCTTGGTACAGGCCATGGTCCGGAGCGAGGAGGAGTGGCAGGCGGTCGCCTCCTTCTGCGAAGCAGTAATGCTAGCAAAGGAGGCGGCCGATCGCGTGAGGCAACGGTCCTCACGCCCCAACCGCCGCCGGGATTCCGATCCCGATTTCCGGCCACCGTAGGCGAGGGCTTGCGGACGGCGAGCAATGGGTGGCTCGCCGTCCGATCGTCCGGTAACCGTCCGGACCGAGCCCAAGTCGTCGACGGCGCGTATTGTTCCACGCGCGCCTCAGGGAGATGTCAGCAAATCGTAGGGGCCCAACAGGGTCGAAGCCTACTGGGGCCACGGGTAGTGTGAAAGCGAAACCCGGGGCCCTGGGACGAAGGCAAAGAAGGAACAGGAGTGGGTTTTTAGTCAGTAAAAGTCTGACACTACTTTCCGCTCCGCCCAAGAGCGCGATTTGTCATAAGATGATTTTCCCACCTAAAAAAAAAAAACAAAAAACCACAAAAGGCTGATTTTCAAAATTTGTGAAACTCGAATGGTGTATTAGGGGGCTTGTATACTGAGGTGATTATGCAGGTGCCTATATCCACAGTGAGAACTTCTATGGTGGTTCTCGTTATTTGACGACGCAGATTTAAATGAGATATGTGGGTTCACGAAAATGGCACTGCCATATTGAGCGTGAGGTGTTTCTAGTACCAACGTCATTTCAGGAATATGCAGCCTTAGGAGATCAGGGCCACGGTGAGTTTCTTGTACACAAAAAATTACAAAATTCGTGGTCTGACATAGCTGGGATAGAAGATCAGATGTGTTTTCTGAGAAACCTTCAATGTTAATTGAGGCAAGATAGTCCAGGCTTGAAAAGCCGGTGGTGATTTCCTTCAGAGGTGTTGTTTTTGTTAAGTGGCTTTAAGCAAGGCTGTCCAAGTCATGGTCATAAAGAGAACTGTTTGAGTTTTAACATTGTGGTAAAAGGATTAGTCAGCTAGACTTTGCGATATCGAGTGATAGCTGTCCAGGGTGCGCCGGGCGTTTGGAATCGCAGTACGTTCATACACCTTTCTCACGAAAAGAAAATGGGTTACTCTAATTATATTTTGCAACTGTGTGCGTCAACAACTTGAACATCAAAAAGAGTACTCCTGAGTGCTCGAACTCCGAACCAGCGTTTTATTTACCATCGCAGAAAAAGAGTCAAATCGAAAAAGTATTTACAGAGAAAATTGTAAAAATCTATTTGTCAAAGCAAAAGGTCTCAAGGTAGTTGTGTGTAGATTAGGTACTCAAACCGTTCGTATTTGTTGTTAGTCAAATCCACAGACTTAAAGAAATAGACTGAGCAATACCGCTTACTCTGTAGAAAGAGACCAAGCTACTATGACGCGAATACTTTTCTATTTCTTTTTCTATTCTCAACTGCCTCGTTGGTCTGATGACTGCTGAGCGATGGGTCCCGGATTGGATAAAAAGTACTATTTGCTTTTCCATTAGTAGGTGGTTACTTTGTAGCTGACCGGATTTTAAGAAGCAGGCGTGCCTCATGCTTCGGAAAGCACTTAATACCGTTAGTCCTGCACCTGATCTCTCTCTCTCTGGTCATGTCTGACTCCACCAGTGTTTGCACACACGCTTGAGCACTATATGATATCTTTCGTTGAGATTTGCCACCTTGATTGAAATTCAGTCGGGAGGAAAATTATTATAACCTATATTTCTTATAACACTATAGAAGCTACCACTTGTGACTAAATAATAACAGCCGTAAAGGTTGATCTTTTAGGTTACGCATCGTTTACCAAGGTCAGTTTGTGGATAGGTGATCATCTCATACATACTAAGATCACTTCGAGCCTCGTTGGTCCCAGCTGTCATTTGCAGATCTTTAACGGCCGGTACGGGTAATCAGAAGCTAGAAAATGAAACACAAGTTTTGCCAAGAGGTATCGTGTTAACCAGTTACTGGGTTGTGCAGATCAGATCAGTCGCTCTATGTAAAATACTGATTTTCGTCTGCATCTGGTTATACTAGACGACCTCCCGATCTATGATGTGGACCTATTCTAAAAAGAGACAGCTACTGACCCCACGATCGCGTTGTCTCTCTCACTACTTTTTTTGTTGTGTTCACTTTACAGCCCTATAAGTCTATGGTCAAATCTATCGAGTTTTAGCTACTGAAATGGATTTCGCTTATTTGCTTTCTCACAAGGTACTGAGTTCGTTGGGTTATGTTTGGCTTGTCTATTGAATTTTAGTTGTTTGTGGCTTGTATCGGTAAATAGAAGCTTCCATTCGATTTTTAGCGAAGTAAATCTAGAAAATTCAAAATGTTGTACAAACTGTTGTGGTAGAAAGTTAAATAGCCTTATTATGAACGTTACAAACAAAATCACTAGAAGACATTAAACAACACAATACAAATAAAAAAGAATCCTTTCTCATATACTTAACTAGACTGTTTTTTTGAAGTGACTCGAGAAAAGATTACATGAAGAAGTTGGGAAAGGCATGTATGTACCCAGCAGTGGGAAAAAATAGGCTAAATAAAAAAAATCTTATCGATGGTAAACTCGTTAAACTGTATGGGCCCAGTAGGCTACCGGCAGCGCTCATTAAATCCTACAAAATGCTGCCCCCCTAGCCATGTTACAACCGTTTCGTTTCGATTATCTTTTCGTTGATCGCCTCGAATCGGCCACGCCTTCCATTCCTTTGTTCTGACCACGTGAATCAGCGTTGAGATGACGTCAGAACAAAGGAATCGGAGGCGTGGCCTACTCGAGGATATCGACGAAAAGAGAATCGAAACGAAACGGTTGTAACTTGGCTAGGGGGGCTGGTGTAGTTTTGTTGAGTTACTAACGATTCGGACACAATATATTTGGACACCGCCAAATTTATTGAAGACTAGCTGACCCGGCGAACTTCATACCGCCTAACAGTCAAGGTGTGATATTTTACTTCTTGAACGCTTTAAATTAATATATCTTTCGATATAGTCGACCGATTGCGATGAAACCAAGCCTAAGTAATTTATCAAGTTACACACAATTTTAATATATAAAAGTTATCTACATCGATTTCGTAAATTTTACGTGATGCGCGCACAACAAAAACTTCTACAGATTTGTTATATGTATAGATGTTTAATACAGTTAGATAAAAAATGTTTTAAATGTGCCAATTTGGATACTGTGTCCAAACATATTGTGTCCGAATCGTCAGCAACTCGTTTTGTTCAGGATTAGGCGAACAAAGAAAAGATGTTTACTTTTGGAAGGAACTGTATTGATCAAGGTTTAGGATAGAATTGAACAATTGATGTGTGGCCTAGCTCGTAATCTCTTATATTGGCTAATTTACAGTGGTGCGACTTTTTGAATAAGGGCACTGCACTCATATTGAGTATGCGATGGGTCTATAAAACCCCATTTTGCCGAGCTGTGTTTGTGGCCTACCTGGGTGCGCAACCGATTTAGTGCTTTCCATATAGACCACTGCAATTCACGTCTAGGCGAGAGATGTTCTTGGGGCTTCAAGAATTCGGATGGCGGACATTATTGACTTCTTGAACGCACATCCTGGAAGTTTAGTATTACCTATGTCCAGAATCTCTGGGCACGCCATAATTATGGCGGTAAGTCCTCTCGTTGAGGAGTGGCTAGAAAAACCTCACGGCGTCGTCACCTTCCGCATGACGCTGGTTCTCACCGAACATGGTCAGTTCGGGAAGTTCCTGCACCGGATTCGTGCGGAATTAACGCCCTGGTGTCACCACTGTGTGGACCACCCGGAGGACACGGTAGAGGGGTGCCCCGCTTGGGCAGAGCACCGCCGTGTCCTTGTGGGGGCGATTGGCGGAAACGATCTCTCGCTCCGGGCCTTGGTACAAGCCATGGTCCGAGGCGAGGAGGAATGGCAGGCGGTCGCCTCCTTTTGCGAAGCAGTAATGCTAGCAAAGGAGGCGGCCGTTCGCGTGAGGCAACGGTCCTCACGCCCCAACCACCGCCGGGATTCCAATCCCGATTTCCGGCCACCGTAGGCGCTGGATTGCGGACGGCGAGCAATGGCTAGCTCGGTCCCAAGCAAGTCGTCGACGGCGCATACTGTTCCACGCGTGCCTCAAGGAGATGTCAGCAAACCGTAGGGGCCCAGCAGGGTCGAAGCCTACTGGAGCCAAGGGTCTGCTTCTGAAAGGAAGACTCGGCACTGGTATGAAAGGCATTATTTAGTTTTTATTTTTACTTTTTTTTATAATACTATAATTAGTAAATATTTATTTTGAACATAAAACAAGAAAAATAAAAACACTTAACTAATTAAAATTACATATATACACAATAACTCCTACCTAAAATATGGCGTCAAAAAATTCTTCCGCATTGCTGTCGACTGGAAGTGTGCCCAAAAGACTGGCGGCATTGCCACGTTGTATGGCAATGCTTAATCTCTGACCGAGGTAAAAGCGCTTTTTAAAGAATTATCCAAACGGCTTGTTGACACTTCGCGTGAAACTCGTAATTAGAATAACTAATTTAAAAAAAAACACTAAGCGAACCTAACTGACCTGAGTAAAATTTCAATGCTTGAATTATGATTGTAACTTATTTTTCTAATTGGGTGTACAAGGGTATGTATTATTCTAGTTACATGTATCAACCACGTTGCAAGTTGCATCAGTCTTAGACTAAGTGAAGTAATTACGACTACGTGTTAGCTAGGTAGTATGAGGCAACAGAATAGATGGAAATGGTGCCTCCTGGACACTCAATATTGCAGTGCAATCTGAGCAGAAACCTAATTGTTAGGTAAGGTGTAGGTATAATACCGGTGGCGGTGTTGTTTATGGCAACTTCGACGTAGGGTTGTAAAACCCATACGACTTAACTGTGCCTCCCTAGCCAAGTTACAACCGTTTCGTTTCGATTCTCTTTTCGTTGATCGCCTCAAATCGGCCACGCCACCTATTCCTTTGTTCTGACCACGTGACTGAACGTTGAGATGACGTCAGAATAAAGGAATTGGAGGCGTGGCCTACTCGAGGCGATCGACGAAAAGAGAATCGAAACGAAACGGTTGTAACTTAGCTAGGGGGTGTGCAGATTGTATAAAAATATTTTTTACGATTTGCATTCTTAGATAAAGATTGTAATAATATAAAGTCTTACTATAATAGCGTGATGTACCTAAAACAGTCTCCTAATTAATGTACCTTGGTGCATTAATTAGGAGACTATTGACTGTTGTTGTGTTGTGTGCGTCTGTTGTGTGACTGTAAAGTCTTGACTTTACAAATATTTCCAACTTCTACGCGAACTAAGTCGCGGACAAGAACTTATGTAGGTATTGTTAAAAGTAAACACAGTTTTATTTCGCAAAACATTTAATTACTACTTAAAGTCAAAAGAGTTACAACGTTATGAAAAGACGCGCAATTCTCTGTCTAGACGTTGTCAAAGATGCTAGTGCGGGGCGATGAGACGCGGTAACGATAGGGATGCGCTCACTCATCGACTTTTTAGTCTAACAATATATTTATTATAACGAGACAAAATCAATAAAAACACCTTATAAAAACATTTTCGACTTCTTTGCGGACAATAGCAAATAATAAAATTATAAATAATCAAATATAAAAACTATGTGTTTGTTTATTCGCATTCCAGCAAGGTGTACAGTTAAATCGTATAGGTTGTAGTGATTTGGGAAACAGATAACATTCGGCATTCGCTCTAAAGGTTTACATAGAACTAATATGTCCAAGTCAGACGTTGCAGAGTTTCGCCCATTGGATATTAATGTAGTTTGGTGTTGATTTCTCAAGCATCTATATTAAGTTCATCAATATTTTGACCGGCCTGTTGGTCTAGTGGTTAGTGGCCCTGAGCGCTAAGCCGGAGGTTGTGGGTTCGATTCCCACCCAGGACAAATGTTTGTGTGATGAGCACAATTATTTGTTCTGTGTCTAGGTGTAATTTACCGATAATAAGTATGTATGTAGAAATATATAAGTATGTTCATCAGTTATCTAGTACTCATAGCACAAGCTCTGCTTAGTTTGTGACTAGATGGCGTTGTGTGATAGTTGTGGAATAAAAAAATATCATCATCTTCCTGCCCTTGTCCCTTGTTATTTGGGGTCGGCGCAACACGTTTTTTCCTTCCATTCTGCCCTGTCACTCGTCATACTATCACTAACTTCCTTTTCTTTCATATCACTCTTCACACAATCCATCAATAAAAAAATATAATAAAAATATTTATTTTCTACGATAATAAAGATGCATATTATGCATCTTAAAGTTCAGATATCCTAATTTCAATATCAGTTTGTTTGTAAAACATAAAATTTATAAATTCGCATTTATTAGTAACTTTATTTTCATTTATGAAGTTTTTATGATGAAGCAGTGATATTCCAGTGGTACCAGCCCCGATTTACGAGTCGTCGCGGTTTCAAAACCAGACAGGCGCATTTCTTTGTACAATTGGTTTCATCACCACTGCTCTCATAGCGGTGAAGAAAAACATCTTGAGGAAACCAGCATGTCTTTAAACCAAAGATCCGAAGATATATGGTAAACCACTAAACCACGCTGGGTTAGCATATAAGGGCGGAATTCACCAATAAAACTAATCGCGTTTTAACGTTTGGCTCGCATAATCGCGTTTAGCCGCTGTCACTAGTGTCACTTGTAAAAATACAACAAAAGAAAAATACAGACAAGTGACACTAGTAACAGCGGCTAAACGCGATTATGCGAGCCAAACGTAAAAACGCGATTAGTTTTATTGGTGAATTCCGCCCTAAGACAGATTGGGCCGGGGTTCCAGCAGTCGGAACATTATAAACTCAAAATGCAAAACTCAAAATCATTCTATTTCCCATAGGTCTACATGGGCACTTACAAAACGTCAGAAGCTAGTACATGGTTCCAATTGTTCGTTTCCTATGTAAAAGATCCGTCAAGAAACTCCAAATTTCGCTTAGTAACATATTGTTACATATCAATCAATATTGAAAGGTTTCGCCAGTAATTAATGTAAAGAAGCCACTTGATCAAGAATTTTAATTAACTCTTGACATTTACCACTTTCGATAAGGAGTCTATTCTTAGAAAATTTTCATAAATAATCTTCATACAGAAAATGATCAATTTGAATGTTTTATAAACTACGCCAAGATGTGCCAGCTCTTGATTTTGGTCTCGCCTGATATTTATTTATTTATTTATTTAATCTTCATGCAACAAAAGGTACAAAGGCGGACTTAATGCCTTAGGCATTCTCTACCAGTCAACCTAGGGTAGTGGAGAGACAATATGGCAGGTGCATAAAAAAAAAGAAAATATTGTTTAGACAACAAGTATTACAAAATTTTATATAAAACTAAAACTAAACATACATAGGTACATATGTAATAAAATATATACCTATACATACATACATATAATTATATATATACACAGTAAAGGAGTTTTGAGATGATTCTGCTATTTGTGTAGAAAGTAATTCCGCAACTTTCGCTTAAATGCATACTTACTCGTGGCCGTCCTGATATCAAGAGTTAGCGAATTCCACAGAAGAATGGACTGTATATAGAAGGAGGAATGAACAAAATCAGAGGTATGAGAAGGACAAAGCAGTAGGAGATTGTTAGAAGAACGCAGATTCTTAGCGTGTGAAGAACAGAGATATTGAAAGTGAGATATAAGATAAGAAGGAGGGGTAGGAGAGTTGAGCAAAGAGAAAAGAATTGTCAAAGCTCGCAGACTTCTTCTCTGGCGAATAGGCAACCATTTTAGCTCCGATCTGAAGCTTGATACATGGTCATATTTCCTCAAGTTAAATATAAATCTGATGCAGTTGTTGAGGAGCCTATCAAGCTTAAACAAAGTTATGAAGAAATATCATATGTGCTATTCCAGGATATAGTGTAACCGTGTGCAAAACATCCAAAACCGTTTAACGGTTTACGCGTGAAGATATGAAAAAGTTGAGGTTAAAATCAAAAGTAAATTTCCCATTTTTCATGTCTAATGACCAATAAATGACCGTAGTCATCACACAAACATTTGTCCTGTATGGGAATCGAACCCACGACCTTCGGCATAGCAGTCAGGGTCACTAACCACTAGACCAACAGGCCAGTCAGGTCAGTCACGCGTGACAAATGTCAGTTTTTGACATATATGTCGAATTGTCAGCTTTAATAAACAGGGCTCAGGTTGTCGGTTCACCTTGTGGGAGGTCTACCATCGCTGAGTCTTCCAGGGGGGCTATTGGCTAACTTTTTCAATAACAGTTGACAACTAGCATTCGTTGCACACTAAAGTTAGTTGTCAACTTACAATTTCATAAAATTGGTTTTACGTATCACACAAGTGACTAACAAACTACGGTGGAAATGTGGTGAATTATAAAAATTTACGGTGCATATTGTGACCACTCTAAAATTTTATCGACTATTATACAGCTTCAAAAGCTTACACAATCGCAATTTTAAAATTATCGATACAATAACATCTGTTAAAACGTGTTACGGTGGCTATCAAAGGCACCAGTGGCTAATGACGTCACTGCAGTTGGTCACTGAAGACAGGCAATACGAAACTAGCTGTTTGACAGTTCAATGATGGACATTGTTAACAAGTGATCATCACTTGAACTGTCAACAGAGTTACGCAATAGCCCCGCTGTACGCCGCGCCGTTGCTTAGTGCCTATCCATAAGGACTCAAACCCCATAAGTATCACTTTTTATATTTTTCATTTTAATATTTTCTTATTAACGTATAATAATATAATAAATGAATTTAAAGCAGTGGTGGCCGAGTGGTAACGGCCCCGACTTACGAGTTGTAGGTCGCGGGTTCAAACCCAGCCAGGCGCATTACTTTGTGTAATTTATTTCATCACCACTGCTCTCAAAACGGTGAAGGAAAACATCGTGAGGAAACCGGCATGTCCTAGAACCAAAAATTCGAAGACATGTGACATCCACCAACCCGCACTGGGCCCGCGTGGTGGATTACGGCCCATTTCCTCTCCTAGAGAGGAGGCCTGAGTCCCAACAGTGGGAACATTATAAGGCCGACTATGCTAATGTTTTCTTCATTTTATTTTTGTGTGTTATTTAAGTTGGCCAATAAATGAAAATTATTTAGGTATGTTTTTTTTTTTTTTGTTAGTTTTTGTATAAGTGTTTCGTTCTGTTTAATTTAGAAGTGCTTTAGTGTATGTTTTGTGTTGCAATGAATAATTTTTTTAATCTATTTAATTATAGACTATCAAAAATAAAATTGGAACATTTTCTAGTTCAATAATATTTGTTAAGATCCTAATTTCACCGACCTCGAATACAGTTTCCCAATTAATGGCGTCTATTCAAACAAAGTCATAAGTAGCTACAGAAACTTAAAGTAGTGAGAAACACTGACGATTGATTTCGACGTCGATTGCCGACTAATTAACGCATATTGTGCCGAGATCCCGTTGATTGGCCGCCCGGTACCCACAGCTGACTGTCATAATTAACAGTTTCCCAACGTAAGTGGGACGTACATAACTTTTCAAATAGGAACTCTGACAAATGTGTAATACTATATATAGTTTATGCATCAAAAAATGGAAGAAGTGGTTTTGTCATCATGTAAGACCAAGGGGTAGTACTTAGAAATTTGATCCTTCAACCATATGTCCATATGGCCAAAATTTCATATATAAACTAGCTGAGCCGGCAAACGCTGTTTTGCACTTTAAAAAAAAAAAAAAAAAATAGATGTTGGCCGATTCTTAGACCTACTCAATATGCTCACAAAATTTCATGAGAATCGGTCGAGCCGTTTCGGAGGAGTTCAAGTTCGAACACCGTGACACGAGAATTTTATATATTAGAAGATAGGTATTTATTTATTTATTTAGTACAGCAAAATAGCCATTAAAACTAAAATAATTTAATCCTTTCACTCTGTCTTCTCACAGAATCGCAAACTTTCTAATAATATTGTCTTCCATTCATCAGCAAACAAATCCAATCCAGGGTTAGTCTCCACGAGCGCGTTGAGCATCGTTAGCATACGCGGTATAGGGGAGGTGGATCGAGCTACAGTGCGACAAAATGGGACATTAAATAATTTATGCTTTCTAGAGCGATTGTAATTATTCGGAACAAATAATTATAACAAATAACAATATGTTTGAATATGGGACTCGTTTTTATATAGTGGTTTTCAAGATATTGACGTTTGAATATTTTGTGCCTATATGTTACCAAGTGAAGTGTCAAGCCAAGGTCATAGAATATCTTCTATCTAATCGCTGTGTATTGTGGAATACCGTAGTACTCAATCATGCTACGTTCGAATAAATAATAATAACAGCTATATTGGACTTTACCTGCTCCTGTGCACCAAAACAAACTTGATAATTAAGTGAGTACGTGCACTTTATTTATCTACACTATGCAGATTAGTTATCACTGGGAGGTATCTCGAAACTATTTAGAACTAGATTGCAAAAAAAAACCGTATATCTAACTTTAAAATACAATATGATTAAAGGGATGACCAGTTGGTTGTAAACTAGCGTTCCAACCAAGGTGAACTTGGTTTATGTGTTTGGTTTGTGTTGCGGCTACATGGATGTAAACCACGCGCCAACACGTTCGGTGGTTGGGAAAACGCGCCTCCCAACCAAGGGCGTTGAAGGTCATGTATTACAACTGCTGTCTACACGGATTGAAACTAGCAAGGTCACCTTGGTTGGGACGTTGGTTTGCAACCGTGTGGTCAAACCGCCACTTCATACCTTGAAACCAAGTCGTTATCTACGTCTACCTAAGAAACTGTTAATGTGAACCGGAGAAGACGAAAGTTAAGATCAAGTCAAACTCACCAAAATAGTAAAATTGATACTTTGCAGTCTGCACTGGATGACAAATTCAAAATGCTGCGAATACAGTACAAAACTCAGAAATTAGACTGCAAAACGAGAAAATCGCCGATACGATTTCATTTCTGTCTAATAAATACGACGACGTTATTGTGGATATAAGTAACCTGCAGACTTACAGAGTGCCACTAAAACCATTAGCACACTGGAACAGAAAATAGACTTCTTGGAAAAAATCTGAAGGCAAGTTCGATTGAAATAAAAAATATCTCCACCTCAGGGCCAGAAACTAACGAAATCCTCACAAGTAGGTACCATCCAGAAATTCAACACCATTGTCAACCAGCCCTTGCAAAAAAAATATATTAAAAGTATATTTCGCCTGAAGAGTAAGACAGAATCAGCAAGCACTGTTGTGGTTGAATTCTCGTCACCTGCAGTGAAAGAAAAATTCCTGACGTCTACTACATCGTTGATCGCCTCGAGTCGGCCACACCTCCTATTCCTTTGTTTTGACCACGTGACTGAGCGTTGAGATGACGTCAGAACAAAAAATAGGAGGCGTGGCCGACTCGAGGCGAACAACGAAAAGAGAATCGAAACGAAACGGTTGTAACTTGGCTAGGGGGGCTGGCATACTTTAAAGCGACCTCTAAACGTACTTCTTGTATACCGCCTTACTAAATAAAATATTATTTGCAATATTGATGCATTAACCATTTTCAAGACTAACTCGAACAAAATCCAATAAATCTTTCAGCAGAAGCCAATTTAAACCACATATACATACCGTAATTAGCAGCGATCGATGGAAAGTTCCAGTCGTTTCCAAGCGAGTCGAGAGGCTCTTTGGTGCAACCTGAATTAATGGCGGCTGCCCAAAATGCTGGTATTTGCACCTCACTCGAAGTAAAACAGACAGTTACAGAGTTGGGTAAAAGCTATCCAAAGTTTCTGAAAAATATTATAAGTGAGGTATTTATTTTTGATCGCATCATGGTTCTTGTTAAAAGTGCTGGTACTGAGCACGAGAGTCAAGGTTTGATTCATTAGTAGGGATCGGAATTAAGTAAAGTTATTCATGTACTTACATCGAAATGTTGATATTAATATGGATCTTCCCGGAATTTCTAATGGAAAATCCCGTGTGGCCAACAAATAAATAATAATAAAAACTTCAGAGATAGATAAGACAAATAAAACAAAGATACAATTTTTATTAGTATTTTTCATTGAAAAAGATCTCTCTACGTCAACTGAGGGTGACTGAGGTAAGGTTAACAAATTTATACACCTCCTCGTCATTAACCTTTTAAAAAGCGATTGTATCTCGCGTGGATACGCGCACCGGGCATTCAATGAGTTAAAGCTGAAGGAAGTTTTTTCTGCTATAATTCTGATGGTGTCATAAAAAAATTCTGCTCTTTAAAATTAATCACGGGATTTTAGGCATAAAACTGTGATATTAATTGTGACTGTTTTTGATTATTATTTTTTTATATTTGTATATGAGTCAATATTACTTGCAATAAATAAACAATTATTATTATTATATCCATTTTATACTTCCGCTGTATGATTTCGGTGTAAGTACATGTTTAACTCTACCTAATTCCGACCTCCGTACATAAGGCACGCCACAATCACGGCGGTACCTTTTTAAGTACTCCTCAAAAAGGAGCCCCCTCCCCTTTTTGAGCAGTAGTTAGAAAGGTGCAACGGCGTCCTAGTTTTTTTTAATTGATTTAAACTATTGCTTGACTGCGATCCCACCTGACACAGATCGTCTCCGGATGTGGTTGTTTGGGAAAGTTCAGTAAAAGTCTGATACATCATCTACTAAGCCGGATGATTCGTATGTTATTAGGGCTCATACTTGTAGTGGACCAGACAGACCAATGCCTTTATCCTCCCCTTGTCAGGGCGAATCAGGTTAGGTACCTAGGCATCATGATCGACAATTTAATGTCGTGGAATGGGCAAATTGATAATACGTCTGGTAGAGTGAGGAAACTCATAACGATTTTCAAGAATCTGCGACACAGTGCTGACATTGACACGCTTCGGATGGTATACTTCTTACTGTGCCAGTCGCTACTTAATTTGGGATAACGGTTTGGGGTGGCGCCCTAAAAACGTACATGATCCAACTAGAAAGGGCACAGCGAGCTGTTCTTAAAGTCATGACTTTCAGGCATTTCCGATACAGTACCATACAATTATATAGAGACTGCAAAGTCATGACCGTTAGACAGCTCTTTGTGCTCAACATCATTTTGCGCAGACATTGTTCACCGGATATTGCTGCTGGTCGTCTGGCCAATAGTAGATCCAAATATGTCTGTCCTGTCATACGTTGTAGGACTAAACTGGCTGAGAGACATTTTCGAGTCGTCAGTGGTCGTGTATACAATGCAGTTAACAGGCATTGCAATATATCTGGTTTAAGTAAATTTAATTGTAAAAAGAGAGTGAGTCAATGGCTCACTACCAACTACTGGGGCCACGGGTGATTCGAAAGAGAACCCCGGGGCCCTGAAACAAGGGCATAGAAGGAACAGGAGTGGGTTTTAGTCAGTAAAAGTCTGGCACGAAGGGCAGGAGATGTCAAAGGGTGATTTCCCACCTTAAAAAAAAGGTGAGGTACTTTCCAAAGTTTCAGAAGAGATTTAGGCAGTACTCCGCGAGAAAGCGATTAACTATCGATTATTTTCTCGCTCAAGAAACGTACAATGCAAACACATTCCGTGCAAACAAAATAGATGCATATAATTATTAGCAGTTGATCGCTGACTGTTTACACTACCGGGGAAGGCTCGCTCCACCAGTTAGACGCTGAACGATATTTACTCAGCGATTCACGCTTAGCGGTCAGGACAGAACACGTACGCAGCGCGTGTAGTTTTACGCAGAACTATCCACCCTGACTGAGTTGTGCGAGTAATCTTCCGTTGAACTCACATATTCGCTTATAGCTCAGCGACAAAACTATCGGAACTACACACTCGCTTCTCGCTGCTCGCCAACTCGTTTCTAGTTTCTAGCTCAATTCGCTTCTCGCTCATCGTTGGTGGAACAAGTGCCTAATACATATTTGATGTTCTTACTTCTATTTTTATTAATTATTTATTAATGTTAGAAGGATGAGGCCAGCTATTATAACAGAAATCAGTGAGCTAGATACGAGAGAAGTAGAACCGGACGCTTGCCAGCCGCAAAAGGTGACCGGGTAAGGATGAAACGAGAAAAAGGAGTTGAAGATCATCGTGTTGTATAAATCAGTAAGAGTCTGACATACACCTTTGAAACCCTCTAGTCTTTAAGGCATTGCCAGATATTCGGACATAGGACTATATCGATGAAACGTAGTGGACCGCTCTAGGGTGTCAGACTTTTACGGACTAAAACCACACCTGTGTCCTTCAGTTGCCATTTGCGCTCTAGTACGACGAGTTTCTTTTTCAGAATATAATCTATATTTATAAAAGCGAAATAACACTCACTGATTGATCACGAAATCTCCGAAACTATAACACTTACAAACTTAAAATTTGGCAGGTAGGTTCCCTGTAATGATTTAGTAAGTGACTGACACTATACACGGCAGGTAAGTGGATTTAGACTATTATAGATGAATATTACAGAATTTGGAAATGGTGGATGTGTCTAGAAATAGATGTGTCTAGATGTGTGATAAATGCTGCTATTTCAAACAGATTCTGTATAAATTTAAATCACTGTTGTGATATTTTCAGGTAAGTAATTGATGTTTTATTCTGCATGTTATTGATCCTACAGCAAAAGCTTATCACATCAAACTAATATTACAAAGGCGAAAGTTTGTATGTATATATTTCGCATCCGGCAGTTGATTTGTTGACAGCAAAACAAGATATGCCATCTAGTGGCGATTAGAAGAACTAGAGTTGGCGCGCTTTGGTAAAGGTTCCGTTTGGTGCGACGTTGAGGACCTACCAGCCCCCCTAGCCAAGTTACTACCGTTTCGTTTCGATTTTCTTTTCGTTCATCGCCTTGAGTCGGCCACGCCTCCTATTACTTTGTTCTGACCACGTGACTGAGCGTTGAGATGACGTCAGAATAAAGGAATCGGAGGCGTGGCCTACTCGAGGCGATCGTCAAAAAGAAAATCGAAACGAAACGGTTGTTACTTGGCTAGGGGGGTAGGACGGACAGTCTCAACCAGGCACTGGAACAGTCCTACGCTTTGTTATGTTTGTACCTACCTAATATTAGTTCACTGTACCGAATTGTATTGAGAAGTACCTAAAGTGATCCAATTCCTAGCCATTCTTATTTGATGCCCCATAGACCCGCTTTATAGCTGATCGTAGCTCAAACCATCCTGACGATCCGTCATACATAATAGGCGTGTCTGTGTGTGCATGTATGTTTGTTACTCCTTCACAATGAAACGACTGAACGGATTTTGAAATAAATTAGCACACTTGTAGACCGTCCTGGAAATCCTGGAATAGCACACAGAATAACTTTTATCCAAGGAGTATGAGGAGTAGGTATGTGTTGGAAGTCCTCCCACAAGGTGGACCGATGACCTGGTGAGGGTCGCGGGAATCGGATGGATGCAAGGCGCACAGGACCGCTCATTGTGGCGACACTTGGGGGAGGCCTATGTCCAACAGTGGGCATCTTTCGGCTGAAATTATGATGATGAAGGAGTATTCCCCCGGGATAATTTTATACTATTACGCGGACGAAGTCACAAACAGAAGCTTGTCCAACAATAAAATATAGCAATAGTAGACTTAGGCCTACTATCCACGGACGCGTAGCTTCATAGACGCGTATTTGTCATTATACGAAGCGGCACCGTCGTGGTGTCGTGTCGATGCCGCTTCGTCAACAGAGTTTCATTGTTTTGTATGTAAGCTTCACGCAGGCGTACACCAAGCGTATTATGACGAATACGCGTCTATGAAGCTATGCGTCAGTGGACAGTAGGGCTTACCAAACAAATATGAGTTACAAATTGAAAACGAACTCATCTCCGAGCATAAATTCAAATATATACTTGAAATTGTGAAGAAAACTCTTAAGTAAGTACTGAATACTTACATACACAGCTTTGAGTACATAGATTGATGTAGCTTCCTCAAATATCTTTTAACCCTCGGCTTGAGACGAACTTGTATCGTGAAAAGGGTTGCCAGCAAATTATGTTTGTCGTTTTGAAATACAAATTTTATTTTCAAAAAAGTTTGCTGAAGAAAAAGATTTTGAACCAGCTGTGTTGGGAGAGTTTTTAATAGTTTTAAGGAGTTTGAAATATTCAATCAATCATGGGTTACAGCTTAATTTTTTTTTCACTTTTCGTGACCACAGGTCAAAAAACTTTTATTTTTCTTCCACCATGTTGATGTCATTTTACTTTGTTTTGCTTCTGCCTTAACCTGTAACAAGAGGACCTATTTTTTTGGCGGAATTTTTCATAGTGAATTTTTCAGTGGCTGTTTTAATTATTCGTAAATTGATTCCTAGTAGATATTGTGATATGAAATTGTAGTATCCTAAGAGTCTACATAACTGGACTATAAATGGAATGCAACTTTTACGCGGGCCAATCCTAGGGCTGATACCATAGTTACTGTTACATATAAAATGTAAAAAAAAAACAAGTTTTGCGAAAAATTCTAATAACTATATCGGGTAATTTTAACAACGAATAACTAATTGAATTTAGTTAGACAATACAAATAATTTAATTATAAAATCTACAAACGACGCTTTGATTTCATATTTCATCAAATCAACTGTGAACTCAAACTAATTTCGAAATAGAACAATACAATTGTATATGACACTTTTTGATATTGCTTTCCAAAGCAATATCAAAAAGTGTCATATACCGTCAGATTTCTTTAAAATTAATTTTATTTTAACTGTTTTCATTATTTTGAAGTTTAATGAAATTAAGTTTTTAATTTACAAAACGTAAATATTTTTATGGATTGTGCACCTGTATAGAATATTGTTTTAAAAAAATGTTCAGTCATTACATTGAAGACACACACACAATATAAAAAATATGATATTTTCACGACATAATCGCATTTTGCTG
This sequence comes from Mythimna impura, assembly GCA_905147345.3. Classification (NCBI taxonomy): domain Eukaryota; kingdom Metazoa; phylum Arthropoda; class Insecta; order Lepidoptera; family Noctuidae; genus Mythimna; species Mythimna impura. Next base: position 8,790,952 of record LR990357.1, on the reverse strand, counting down.
TTCGCATAAAATCAATAAAATATTTCGAAGTATGCAAAGTCGTTGATTATACAGTCGCTTCACTTGTGAAACTGCAGCAAAAACTTGAAGAGATCTACTTATATTTTATTCATAAATTCTAATTCTCTAAGAGTCTCCACAAAGTGGGTACCTCAAGATGGACGACGCCGCCGAGGTCGACCTGGGAAGAGGTGGCGAGACGACCTAGATACCTACCGCAAAGACTGGTTCGAGGTGGCCCAAGAAAAGAATACCTGGAAGAAGTTGGGGGAGGCCTTTGCCCAGCAGTGGGACAGTATAGGCTATTAAAAAAAAAAAAAAAAAAATTCTAATTCGCACAGCAAAAGTTCCTATCACCGATAAAGAGGTCACCAGCGATTTAAACAATGTCTCTACTTTTGCACTTTTCACCCGATCACGATCGAGAATTTTATTAACATTGTTTCTTCGAGTAGCAACCTATGTAGAAATGACATTGACACGCAATGAGATTTTTATAATTCATAATAATTTATTAGCGTCGTAGTGATCACCGCGTCGTAAGAGGCACATTGAATATTAACATTAAGCTTGAAAGGTCTCGACTGATGAAGTCTACGCTCCGTCCAGCACAGATCCAGATCCAAAACCCCGAGAGCTTTCAGCTCGAACTCCACAATCGTTTCGAGTGCCTAGGAAGCTCCGTGGATGAATATAACGATGGGTTCGTGGAAACTGTCCATACGGTCGGGTCTAAGTTTTTCAAGACTCACCGTACAAATAAGAACAAGAAGCTCTCCGATCCGACCCTCGAGCTAATGAAGAAGAGGCGTGAGATGATTCTGCAGTCTTCAGACGATGCGTGCATATACCGGCAGCTCAATAGACAAATCTCGAAGTCCCTGAAACGTGACCTTCGCCGCTTTAATACCGCAAGGATTAAGGATGCGATTGAGCGGAATAAGGGCTCTAAAGTATTTGCACGAGATCTGTCTATTGGGCAAAGCCAGCTCACGAAACTGAAGACCGACGATGGCAGAGTCATATCCGCCAAATCGGAGCTTCTGGGAGAGATCGAGGCTTTTTATGGACAGTTATACACGTCTATCGCTAAACCCGCTGTAAATCTAGTAAACGACCCAAGAGCTAGATTGACTCGACACTATACCGAAGATATCCCGGACGTCAGCCTGTACGAGATTAGGATGGCTCTGAAGCAGCTGAAAAACAACAAGGCGTCGGGTGAGGACGGAATTACGGCCGAACTCCTGAAGGCGGGTGGAAAACCGGTCCTTAAGGCCCTTCAGAAGCTATTTGATTCCGTCATACTCGAGGGAAAAACGCCACAGGCGTGGAGCAGAGGCGTGGTGGTACTCTTCTTTAAGAAGGGCGATAATGCCCTGCTTAAGAATTATAGGCCCATCTCGCTTCTGAGCCATGTCTACAAGCTGTTTTCCAGAGTCATCACGAATCGTCTCGCGCGCAGGTTCGACGACTTCCAGCCTCCCGAACAAGCCGGATTTCGAAAAGGCTTCAGCACCGTGGACCACATACATACGCTGCGGCAGGTTATACAGAAGACTGAGGAGTATAATCAGCCTCTCTGCTTAGCGTTTGTGGACTACGAGAAAGCCTTTGATTCGATTGAAACTTGGGCTGTACTGCAGTCTCTCCAACGGTGCCAAATTGACTATCGGTATATCGAAGTGCTGAAGTGTTTGTACAAAAACGCCACTATGTCAGTCCGACTACAAGACCAGACCTCGAAACCTATCCTCTTGCAGCGGGGTGTGAGGCAGGGAGACGTTATTTCTCCGAAACTGTTCACGGCAGCAATGGAGGATGTCTTCAAGGTTTTGGAATGGAGAGGGCTAGGCATTAATGTCAATGGCGAGTACATCACTCACCTTCGGTTTGCCGACGACATAGTAGTCATGGCTGAGACTACGGAGGAGCTCAGTACAATGCTTGGTGACCTCAGTAGAGCTTCCGAAAGAGTGGGACTTAAAATGAACATGGACAAAACCAAAGTCATGGTAAACAGCCATGTAGCACCCACTCCTATGTCGGGGACTCTACACTCGAAGTTGTAGACGACTACGTTTACCTGGGACAGACGGTCCAGTTGGGAAGGTCTAACTTCGAGAAAGAGATCAATCGTCGAATCCGACTCGGCTGGGCAGCGTTCGGGAAGCTGCGCGGTGTCTTCTCGTCCAATATACCACAGTGTCTCAAGACGAAAGTCTATGACCAGTGCGTGTTGCCAGTGATGACATATGGCTCCGAAACGTGGTCGCTTACAATGGGCCTCATTAGAAGGCTTAAAGTCACCCAAAGGGCAATGGAGAGGGCTATGCTCGGAGTTTCCTTGCGTGATCGAATCAGGAATGAGGATATCCGCAGGAGAACCAAGGTTGCCGACATAGCACGAAGAATCGCCAAACTAAAGTGGCAATGGGCAGGGCACATTGCTCGCAGAACAGATGGCCGTTGGGGCCGAAAGGTTCTGGAATGGCGACCACGTACCGGAAGACGTAGCGTGGGAAGGCCTCCTACAAGGTGGACCGATGACTTGGTAACGGTTGCGGGAGTCCGATGGATGCGAGACGCACAGGACCGTTCGCTGTGGCGACGCTTGGGGGAGGCCTATGTCCAGCAGTGGACGTCTTTCGGCTGAAATGATGATGATGATGATGATGAATAATTTATTTGCTAATATGGGTAATTACATAAAGTTATTATAAGTAGCACAATCTAACTACACTACACCTTGAGGTAGTATGCAAATCACAAGCTTTATTGTTATAATACATTTTCTTGTAATATTTACAATTAATATTTCAATTCAAATTAAAAATTCATTTCACCGTAGCAATCATAATAAATGAAGTTGATAATAATGTCACTTGAAGACTTGAAGTTTAAAATGTCATTTGTTAAATAATAATGTCAAGATACAATTGTGAATAAATGTCAAAGTAAGAAAATATATATTTTTTTAAAGATCGAAAATCACATGGTTGGCGCAATGCTTGAGCGATTCCCGCGTGGAACAATTTATTTGAATGGCCTACAGATAGTAGTACCAGATCTAGGAATTATCTGTAAGTGAGTTTAAATGTTTGTGAATGCACTTATGATACATGAGTAGTTTCTAGTGTGGGAAAAAGTTTTTTAAGATTTTTTTTTAAATACTTAAGTATATATAATTATTATTTTTTTTACTTATTTTCAACACATTTGCGCCATCATCATCATCAACATCATTTCAGCCGAAAGACGTCCACTGTTGGACATGGGCTTCTCAAAAGTGTTGCCACAACGAATGGTCCTGTACATCTCGCATCTATCGGATTCCCGCGAATCTTACCAGATCATCGGTCCACCTTGTTGTGTTGTTGTTGTGTTTTTTTACCTTGTGGGAAGCCTTCCAACGCTGCATCCACTCCAGAACCTATCGGTCCCATCTGCACCCACCACAATAGAAATCTATGCTTGTCTCCTAACCGCCTTCTTCCAAGTCACACTTATCATACTGACTTCTTCCACTGTTTATTCTTCGTTCTGGCCCTCTAGAACTAATGTCTACCAGGGTGGCAGGATCGCGACCCTCAAATGCAAAGGTTTCCCTTTGCATTCGAGGGCACCTGTAGCTCTTTGAAGAAACATTGTAGGGTTTATTCAGTAAAAGTTTCGCACCACCCAGAGCAAAATAATCATTTAAAAAAGTTCGACTGAAAAAATGCAATCAGATTCGAGACCCGTCATTAGATAGACGAGAGACTGTTGCCAACTAAACCCGTGGGGACATGACTTTAACCCGACCACTGCAATTAAACCACCGGATCCTATTGCTCCGTGAAAAATAGCCCCCGAAGGAGGGTTGAGACGAAATTCATGTTGCTTACTCTGCCTGCAGTCTGCAGTTTGAGAGTTTTGAAAGCCATTTTTCAAGGTTTAAAGGTTACATTGTACATATTGCTGTGGTAGCGTTAAGAGCGTCACTTATCCATATACTTAATTTAAAAAGCTGCACTTAGAGTTCCCGTACAAACTTACGTATGGTAAATAGTTCAATTTCCGAATGAAGTCTCAATGTTTTTTTTTAAGTTTTTTTTTGTGACGTAATAACAAATTTACTGTTTTTAGATTTATTTCTATACAGGCCTGTGCTATAAGAACTTGCTTTATGCCAAATTTCAGGATTCTGGGTCAATGCGAAGTACCCTATGAATTTTGATTCCCTTGAGAGTCGAAATTTACATTTTTTGTGACATAAATAACCGTATCTTGTTTTCTTCATTAACTAAGAAGTTTGATTTTTTCACAGCTTTAAGGGACTGCAGACCTGGGTATATAGTTTTAATTTTAACTTGATACCTCCACGCGTTCCCGAGATAAAGGGTCTTGACAGACAGGCGGCCAACAAAGTGGTCCTATAAGGGTTCCATTTTTTCCTTTTGAGGTACGGAGCCCTAAAAATATACCAGTAACGATTAGTCAACGATTTTCTTCTAAAATAAAGTTAGATTATGTTCTGAAGCTATGGAGGTGTGAATAGAAAGATTGAATGATTTGCACTGGTGTATTTGACATTTTTTCTTACCATGTGGCGCAGCCACATCGCATACATAACAGATTAGGAATACTTTTGAATGGTCAAAACCACTTTAAAATTGTCAACATTTACTCAAAACTCTGTTAGGCTGGTAGATTTTTTTATCATTAAGAAAAATAGTGGGAATTTGAAAATAAATCATATAAATGTAATTTACAGATCAGATATCGTCACCGGAAAGCCAATACTACTTAAGCGCCATTTTGACCAAAATGAGTTATATATATCGTTGGATTGGATTTTTTTTGCTGCGTCGATTAGTCGGGGTTTCGTAATAATCTGAGCATTTTTTTGGCGCTTAAGCACTGCAAAAGTATGGTATTTATCATAATTTTGATGTTTTAATAAATACTTACGTAATGCAACTTATGATTATATTTTAGTCGTTGTCAGTTTAGTATTTTTCTATACTGACATCAGCCACTTTAACTTTGTTCAGCAACTCAAAATATTGTAGTTGAGTCATTGATGTCGCTTTAGTATTTTTTTGCCGACCGTAAATATGAGTTGATATGTAGCTAAGTAAATTTGCTTTACGTAAGAATTGACGAGCATGGCGCGTTAGTATATTTTGTCTTCGCAGTTTTCTGAGAGGGAACGGTTTTAGTAACTTTGCTTTTCATACCTAAGTATTTGAGTGTCTATTTAGAATGTTTTACATTCAATGAAATCGAATAATTATTATATTAAGCATGGACTATTTTACTCGACAAAATATTAATAGTTTGTTTAGCATTTAAATGTGTGAAACACGTACAAAAAATATTCAGTTAAGTCTTTTGAAATAAAATTTTGTTTTGATTACGATTCGTTGAGTACTTATAATTTATATTTCGCGCGCGAGTTGTAGGTGGTTTAGTCGATGAGTCGACCTTGCTTTTGCTTGTAGTCGGATCCCCGCAGCGACAAAAGAGTGACGCGTGTATGAAGTTCCCGCAGCAAACAGTTAACAAGTTAGAGGGGCTGAGTCACCCGCGTCCGTTCTTCAGAATACCCATAGCTAGGCCCTACACGTGGTCCCCGGGTGGTGCTAATCAGGTGATATTAACTGGTGGTAGGTTTCGACCGACGGCTTGTGACCACCCACTGGGCAAAGACGTACCGCCAAACGGCCTAGCCGTGTTCCGGTACGATGCCCAGTGTAGCCAATTTAGAGGAGTTGGGTCGAAGTTACGGTTCTAATGTATGCAGACCAGCCGGACCCGCGCTGGTATTGACGTATCGGGAGACTAGTCGCGGAGGGTAGCGTGATCCGAGGCACGGTGCACCGCTGGCCGACCGCAGTTAGTAGGGGGCCCAAGTAATGTGCTAGCCACACATGAAAGGCTGCCCCGCCAACTGACGAAAAATCCCGGAATGCACCATCGTGCTGGTTGGCGACCAGATGAGAGGGCCCGATGGTCATTTCCGGGGGGGCTCGGGCGTCCCCTCAGTCTCCAGACTAGTACCCCAATGATGCTGTCCTGCCAGTGCGTGACTGAAGGTTAGCAGCATGGGACTCCATTTCACTTCCTTCTCCTCTACTACCTCACTCGTAATATGACAGGGTTGAATAAGAGAAAAGTAAAACAGCGGCTGCACTCCCTCTCACTTAAAGTGCACCTCAGCAATATTAGAGTTCTGCACTCCAATATCGCAGCAGTCCATCATCACCTGGAGACTGAAAAACCTTCCCTCTTTTTTCTTTCGATGACGCAGATAAGAAGTCCGTCAGACGTGTCGTACCTGTCTTACCCAGGGTTTACACTGGAACAAAATATTAAATCACACGCTGGTGTGTGTTTGTACGCCAGGGACGACATCTGCTATCGGCGTCTCCGCAACCTTGAAGATTCCAGGTTCTCAACGCATTGGGCTCTGGTGGATACAGGCATGGATAAAATTATCTATGCTTGTGTCTACCGTTCGCACAGTGGTGATCAGGAGACGATCAGGCTCACACAGTACCTTAGTGAGGCGGCGGATGTGGCTTAGCAGAGATACTCTTCCGCACAACTGGTGTTACTGGGGAATTTTAATGCCCACCATCAGGAGTGGCTTTTCCCATACCAGTGCACCGACCATGCTGGTCGAGAGACGCGAAAGCTTGCGCTAGCGTTAAATCTCACCCAGCTGGTCTAGGGAGCTACGAGGGTACCGGATGTTGATTCGCACACGGCCAACTGCTTGGACCTTCTGCTGACAACAGATCCAGACCGCTATTCAGTGTCGATATCATCACCGTTAGGTAGTTCCGACCACTGTCTGGTGAAATCTATATCAGTCTACTCTCCGCCCGATCCCTGCCCTAGAGGCACCAGGCGGGTTTTGCGATATAGGTCAGCAGATTGGGATGGCATGCGATCTTTCTTCGCATGTTATCCTTGGCAGCCTACTTGCTTTTCTTCGGATGATCCATCGTCGTGCGCAGATGCTGTGACAGATGTGTTGCGGCGGGGGAGGGAGTACTATATTCCATTCTCTGACGTAACAATGTCTGACCAGGCTCGCCCTTGGTGTGGTGAGGAGTGTGATCGTGTTAACGCACTTAAGCACACCGCATACCAGGCATGGGCCGACGCTCGTATGCACAAGGCGAGTGACGTGAGTCAGAAGAAGAGAGCCTTCAACAGAGCTGCCAAGTCTTGCAAGAAGGTGATGCGGAGGTCTCGGTTCGACCACATTAGCCGCATCGGGAACAAACTTGCATCATACCCTGCTGGTAGTAAGGCGTTTTGGTCCCTGGCTAAGTCGGTTGAATTGAACTTCTGCCGTCCCTCACTACCGCCACTGCTGAAACCCGACGGGTCGCTGGCCCATACCGCTGAGGAGAAGGCAAACTTGTTTGCCTCACTTTTCGCGGAATCTTCGCGTCTAGATCCTAGTGACACGCGGCCCCCTGTTAATCCTGATGGTTGCGAAACGAGTATGTCGAATATTCGCATCCATCAGAAGGACGTCCGTAGGGTGCTGCGTAACCTTGACGTGAACAAGGCTAGCGGTCCAGACGGGATACCGGCAATTGTTCTGAGAACGTGTGCGCCTGAACTGTCTCCGACCCTGACACGCCTATTTAGGCTTTCATTTGAGGGTGGAAAAGTGCCGATTGCATGGAAGCAAGCTAACGTACAGCCCGTGCCCAAAAAGGGTAGTCGGGCTGACCCAGCTAATTACAGGCCAATATCAGTAGCGTCCATTATCTGTAAGACTATGGAACGTGTACTCAACACTAAGCTCCTGGCATACCTAGAAGCTAATGACATCCTAAGTGACCGACAATACGGCTTTCGCCGAAATCGGTCAACTGGTGATCTTCTATCGTATGCCATCCACATCTGGAGTGAGGCCATCGAGAAACACGGGGAAGCGCTTGCCGTCTCCCTCGATATCTCGAAGGCTTTCGATAGGGTCTGGCACGAAAACCTTATTAGTAAGCTTCCTTCTTTCAGTTTACCTGCTGGTTTGTGTGCTTGGATTGCAGACTTCCTGAGTGACTGGTCCATCCAAGTGGTCATCAATGGCTGCTCGTCCGGTCAAATGGCCATTAATGCCTGGGTCCCTCAGGGGTCAGTGCTCTCGGCAACATTGTTCTTGCTGCACATAAATGATCTGCTTAAGCCCGGTACCTTTGGGTATGCAGACGACAGCACTGTTACTGAGAGTTACATATCCAGCGCGCAAGCTAGTGGGTCACAGATCCAGTCTCTCCGAGAGGCTATGGTCGAGCGCTTGGACTTGTCCTTGGAGGCAGTCTCTGAATGGGGCGATGCTAATTTGGTCAAGTTCAATGCTGCTAAAACCCAGGCGTGTCTATTTTCCGCTAAAAAGAGCCAATTCAGCCCTGCTCCAACTTTCCGGGGCGTAACCGTGCCGATAACCGACCATCTTGATCTTCTTGGTGTCACGCTGACGTCAACTCTCAACTTTGGGCCATACATCGAAGCAAAGGCTCAACTGGCAGCAAAAAAGCTGGGAATCCTCGCGAAGGTCAGACAGTACTTCACGCCGGAACAGCTGCTAAAACTTTATCAAGCGCAAGTTCGATCGTGTATGGAGTACTGCTCTCATCTTTGGGATGGATCTGCCCGATACCAGCTTGATGCACTTGAGGCAATTGAGAGGCGAGCCAGGAGGATCATTGGCAATGATGCACTCGTTGAGTCGAGGCTTCAAAGTTTTGAGCATCGACGCGATATATGATACACAGGTATTCAAAATCTACTAGACCTAATCAATTTGATCTCTTCGAAAATTGCGCCAAACTGTTACCCAATACATAATATTGTATTTAGATTAATAATAAAACTGTATTGCGTTTATTATTCGTAGTGTGTTGCGTGACTTTTGCTATAAGCAATTAAGTTTTAAGACTGACAAGAAAACTGTCAACAATTTTTTAAAATTTTTCATTTAAAGTTATTTATATTTTCCTTTTTCAACCAATATAGTAAAAAGATGCAGTCGAATTCAAATTAGGAATGACAATAGTATTCTCATTTATTTTATTCGCTGCTAGTACCATTGTTAGCACTTACTTATTGTTGTCTATGTCCGATAAGAATAATATATTTAAATTTAAATGATATATCTTTTACATAAGTCTTTTTGGCATAACAATGGTATCAACTTTTAATGCTATACACCGTTTTTCTTTACGGTCCTAAGACATTATTATAACGTTTAAGTAGTTTTATCCTGAGACTACATCAACCCGTAATGCGTGTTAGTACTTTTTCCTTTCATACATTTCAAAGGACTTGACTTGTTAGTACTTTTCGACAACCGCACTTAAAAAATATTGCAAAGATAAGTACTTTCTCCTTAAGAAGAGTACAGAGCATATGTACTTAAGTGACAGCTATCTCCTGAATTACATTAAATATGCAGAATATCTCGATTCCAGTACGTAGATAATAGTGTCACAATTATTTTTTGCCTTTGCTGTATTTCGATTACTAAATTAGAAAAAAAGTTAGACATGGTTTTGTAAAAAAAAAAACTTAAAATGTCTCTATTGTAAAATGGCCTTTTGGCGTTTAAGTAGTATTGGTTTTCCGGTGACGATATGTATTTGTAAAGCAAAGCAAAGTTCATTGACTCATAAACTTTACGGCCAAAGTATTCCAAAGTCTCCGTTATAAGTATTTAGCATCAGCTGTTATCGAGTGAGCTCCTATTGAAAGTTCTTCATTTGAAAGTGGCTTCCATTATTTTTAAACTAATTCAATTCGATAAACTTTTAATAAAGCGTCTTAAAAACTCTCCACGATATTTTCAGAGTTCTTAAAAATAAAGTTTGTTTCAGTAATAGATAATGAGATCTAAAAATACGGTTTAAAAGAAACAAGGTCTTTGATCTGAAGAGAGACACTTTAGCCTATTATAAGGTACTTTAGAGACTTTGGGAGTAGGCTCCAGGTGTACCTATGCTTCTGGGATCTAATATGTACGAAGAGAAAATCCGGACACGATATTTTGATACTTAGGTATATTTCCGGACACTTCTGTTCATAGTCTGTCAAAAACAATCCAACTATAAAATAAACTATATTCAAGTAAGTAATTAACAATTTATGTATAGTAGTGGTATACCTGTAGACGGACTTAAGGGTCGCGACACATCTGCGGAACGTACGGCGCCGACACTTTAGCGACTGAATTATCGGTCGTAGTATTCGGTTAAGCTGACACACTAAACGCTTCGAACAATCGGAAACGCGACGTCAAGCCTAGTCGTCAGTCGGTGTCTTTGTAGTGTGCGGTTGTGACGTGGTGAATAGCCCATCAAAATGGATTTTATTACAATTTTGTCAATTATAGAGGCCTTAGAAGAAGGCAAATGCAACAGGCACTCAACGTTCGGCCGCAACGCGTCGCGTAATGTGTCGCTTGCTCATGAACGCGACGTAATTTTGGCTAGTGTATCATAACTTGAAAAATACTGCGATCATATTCAACCGAACGTTCTTTACCTTAATGCAATAAAGCATTTTCTACCAAAAAGTCTACACTGTGGTAAAACCCTATAAATTACTTAAATGCACACAAAAAATGCTAATGTAATTACTAAAAAATGTAATGTATAAGATAATTACTTAAATGCTTATTGCTTAAATACACATTTGTCGTGCTAATTTACCTCACACGAGTAGCTAAGTTTTCGATTGACACATATTGCCATCCCTTCCAACTTTGGGGGCTGAAAGGAGTCAATTCATAGGTACTTAATGTGCCCCCAGTACCCGAAAGCGTCAGCTTAGGGACCTGTTGTGAATGTGTTTGGTTGGACAGAAGTATTTATGTTGGTACGTGGAGTTAGGCTCACTGGATGTGTCATGTTGCTACTTATAAAATAATGCTTGTGCAAGGGTATTTTTTTATAAAAGTGACTAATTTTGCTCGAATCGGAGATCTCTTTTTACCAACAGTGATAACTGATACGTTTAACTCGAAGCGTTTGTCTTCGGATGGAGCAGCTTTGAGATAAGAGGTGCAGAGAAACGAGATGAATGGCGTGCGACCTAGCAGTTGGTCAGTCAGCTGGGAAACAGTGGTGACATATTGCTTAAATTACTTAACGAAAAACTGACGTATAAAGTTATTTATAACCTATTTGCAAAATAAATACGATTTATGAATTATCACTGCAGCAAAACTGAGAAAAAGTTAGGTACTGGTTAAATTTTTCCAATACAATGTTAAATAACCTGTACAACGCTTTTTTCTAAAGTGGTTACCCATACGTCAGCGCAGAGAGCAAAGGGCGCTCACTACCTTGTTTTCATTTCTTGATTCTCCTAATTCCCCTAGTTATTTAGCCCCTCACTTTCAATACATTTGCGCCAACCACAATATAAATCTGCGCTTATCTCATAACCGCCTACTTCAATGTCCCACTCACCGTACTGACTTTCTTCACTGTTCTTTCTTTGCTCAAGCTATTTCTTTGTGGAATGCGCTCCCTCCGGAGATTAGGATGGCAACAAATCGATTAACGTTGAAAACCAAAGTTCGTGAGCTAATTCGCAAGAAGTTGGCAGAAGTGTCATCACAGCTTTAATGTTTTCCAATTGTCGATTTGAACCAACTGTTTGACTTTGATGTAGATAGTTTATTAATTTGTGTATGTATTATATAATTGTATGATATTTATGTTTTATTAGTATATCTATTCTTGTACCTATTCGCCTTTTCTCTCTCTTTTATTGCACCTACCACTATTTATCTCTGCATCACCCTAAATATGACTGGTAGAAAATGCCTAAAGCATTAAGTCCGCCGTTGTACTTTTGTGCATAAAGTGTTTAATAAATAAAAAAATTAAGGACCCCTCTTTGGGTTAAGGCCTCCTCCAGCTTGTGCCAACTTTCTCGGTCCTTTGCCACTGTCAGCCATCTCTGCCCAGCCACTTTAATTACCTCATCGGCCCCTCTTTCTTGAGGTCTTTCCTGTCTGCGTTTGCCTTTCGGGCCCGTCCACTTTGCTATTTGCTTGGACCATTTTTCGTCATGTGATCTGGGTACATGACCTGCCCATTTCCATTTTAATCTTTGTGAGTGTTTCGAAGCATCTATTAAATTTGTTTTTTTTTTCTTATTGTTGTACTTTTTTGTTTATCTTTTAATTTTATATTCAAAATGGTTCTTTCCATGGCGCGTTGGCATACTTGTAAATAAATTGTGCATGTACTTGTAAATAAATAAAAACCTTGCATTAACAAAGTTGGCTAGTTAGTTAGTTATTAGATTAGGGATGACATGGTTATGCCAAGTAAAAATGTCAGGCATAAATCACTTTACATTTATGATATGAGAACGATGCAATATCAACAACGTGAACACATATAACTTGACCATAAGGTTCTCATTCGTTGACACAGGGCCCTATTTAATACAAGTAACTAATAATGCTAACTATTTAATTTTACATAAAGTGATGAAATTGTTTAAGTTAGGAAAGTGTGGTTTTTATAAAATTTAAAATATGCCTTTGGTTTATTAAAAAAAAGCTCATAAAAATTACTCATGACACTTTAAGCACAGAAATTAAATAGAAATAATGACCAGACACATCCAGTATAAAGTTATATCTACGTAGGAATAGTTGCGGCTTCTGAAACGGACACACGTTATTGTCCCAAATGGCTTTTTACAAGAAACACCCAGGAATGTACACAATTCATGAAAAGGTATTCCAGTAGCATTTTTGGGTAAACTCTGCGCGTCAAAGGTAAATGTAGTTTCAGAGCAGCAAACATTGTTTTTATGAACTCAAAAGCCATTTTATCACTGCTTTTATTTACCATGTGCCATCGTACAAAATTTTATGAATTTTCCTAAAGAGCGATGATCAAATTTGTATGAGACCCGTCCCCCCCATCCAACAGATTTGAAACAGCCGCCCTAGCCAAGTTACAACCGTTTCGTATCGAATTCTGTTCTCCAATCGGTAACGCCTCGGTGTCAGCAATTGTAGAAAACGATAAGTTACGTAGCCATGTCGACGCGCCTGAGTCGGCCGGCCGCCCGTTCTACAATGTAGCGTTTGTGTAACAAAAGATGTAGCGTTGAACATTGTAGAAACGATAAAAATTCATTCTATCATTTTGAACGATATGAACTTGGCTACGAATTTTCTATTCGTTTGTTCTGACCACGTGACTTTACGTTGAGAGATGTCATTCCTATATATATATATTTCCAAAACTACTTAAAAAGGCTGTGGTCACACCTGTATTCAAATCTGGAGATAAAACCAGTGTGAATAACTACAGACCCATCTCAGTGTTAACAGGCCTCTCTAAAGTTTTAGAAAAAATTATTAACAGTAGATTGATAAAATATCTAGAAGAAAACAGACTACTATCAGATAGTCAATTTGGTTTTAGGGCTAAGAGATCAACTAGCCAAGCAGTACACAATTTGACTAACTATATTACTACTAACATAGATAATGGTATGCACACAATTGGGATCTTTCTAGACCTTGCCAAGGCTTTCGACACTATTTCTTGTTCTTTACTTTTGCACAAGCTTGAATCACTTGGGATAAGAGGTAAACAACTTTTACTATTTTCTGACTATCTCAGTGATCGTCAGCAATGTGTAAAAATAGGTGAATATACCAGTTCTGATCTTAGAAATAGCTGTTTTGGCATTCCGCAAGGTAGCATTTTGGGGCCCACATTATTTTTAATCTACATAAATGAACTATGCAGCCTGTCGCTCCAAAATGGTGTTATAATGTCATATGCGGATGACACCGCTCTATTGTTTTCAGGTAAGTCAAAAGTTGAGGTGTATGAATACGCTCAAAATGGTTTTGACATTGTTACTAAGTGGCTCCAGAAAAATCTCCTAACATTAAACGCAGATAAAACAAATTACATTTTATTTACAATGAGAAATGCTAACATACCGCTTAATAACCTAAACATTCACGCACATATTAACTGCACGTATGCTGACACTGCATGCCCTTGCCCGACTTTAGCCAAAGCTGACCATTTAAAATATCTAGGTGTCACGATTGACTCAAATCTGAATTTCCGTAAACATATTGAGTTACTGTGTACGAGAGTGCGCAAATTAATATATGTTTTTAAAAATTTACGTAACATAGCCGACTACAAATTAATTAAACAGGTCTATTTAGCTTTGTGTCAATCCATTCTTACATATTGCATAACTTCTTGGGGTGGTGCGGCCAAAACAATTTTACTCCCGTTAGAGCGTGCTCAAAGAGCAATTCTCAAGGTTGCTACCTTTCGCCCTTTTAGATTTTCTACGCACCAGCTCTACATAGCATGCAATGTGCTAACAGTGCGGCAATTATTTATTTTAAACATAGTACTACACCAGCATGCGGCACTTCCTTTTGACCCTATACCTTCTGACAAGAGAAGGAAGGACTTGGTTTGCATTAAGCCTCAAACCAGACATGCCTTTACTAAGCGTTTTTACGTATTCTTAGGACCATTTCTATATAATAGGCTTAACAAAGTACTAAGTTTCTATAGTGTAAGGTATAAAAAATGTAATAAGAATTTGTCAGAATATTTAGTGAAACTCAATTACACAGACACAGAACAACTTCTAGAAATTTTGGCATAATGTTATCTGATCTCCTCGTTTGTGTTTATTATTTTTTGTATAATTTCATAGACATAATTTTAGGTATTAATGTACTATAAGCTTATTTTCGTAATTATTTATTATAATAGAATATAATTTATTAAAATAGTTTTACTGTAACTTTAAATTTTACTGTCGCAATAAAACTGGACTGTAAAGTGATGGCCTGAAACACAGGTTTAAATTAACCTAGATCGGGCGGTCCACTATCAAACATTGCTATTCCGAACTACGATTAATCGCACCTTTAATAATATTTTAGTTTTAGTATATTTTTAGGCACTGTAATTGTATGGGAAACCTTGTTACTGTTGGCTTAATGTTAATTTTTTGTAAACGTTAATTGAATAAATTTTATTATTATTTTATTATTATTACTATACATTTGATTCGTTTTCGACTAGCGTTATCGATTGCAGATTATCAACTTGGCTAGGGGTGCAGCCCCCCTAGCCAAGTTGCAAACGATAAACGTGAACGCTTAGTAATCTCCAATAGATTTTAAACTTTATACCTAAGAGCATAAAGTTGAAAATCTATTAAAGACTACTGAGCGTTAGCGACCGGAACGAACGAAACCACTATGTAATCTTCAATAGATTTTCAACTTTATATCCAATATCATAAAGTTGAAAATCTATTAAAGACTACTGAGAGTTTACGTTTATCGTTTGTGACTTGGCTAGGGGGGCAGGTGTAATTTGAAGCGTCTAGTTGAATAGAGTTTTTTTTATTACAGCGACATACTTCAAAAGTGTGGGGTTTAGCTTTTATAAAATGTTTTAAATTGTAATAGCCGTAAGTAAGTCGTTTTACATTTTTTTTTCTTAAACACAATATAGCGCATGTTTTGTAAAGTACTTACATAGGGAGTAAGAAGCTGTGGACTGTAATACAGTACATACTAGTGCATTCGTCAACGTTATTTCTTAATGTTGTCACATGTTAATTTTTTATTAATAATTTTCAATCTGGGTTAAGAGAAATTTGTCAAATTGAATAATGTTGAATAAATTTATTATTACTAATTTGTTATTATTTTATTTGTTAACTAAATGCCTTGTGATTTGTGAATAAAACTGTTCAATTTAAGGCTAGCAGTTACTCGCGATTTCTTTCGCGTGAAGCTTAAGAACATTTTTTTTTTATTCTTGATAGATTCGCGCTTGACCGCTATCTCACCTGATGGAAAGCGACGATGCGGTCGACGATGGAGCGACATTATCTACTCTCCAGTCCCCCCGGAAATTAAGACCATTTCCCGCAGAATAAAAGGTAGCTTAATTTAGATACTCATTATAATATTAGCTATATTCCGGTGAAAATCCCGTTTTAAATTTTGTTCAACGGTTTCGAAGACCTATTCTGTAGTTCGAAATCCTGTCCCGGCGGGAAAATTAAAAGTAGCCTAAGTTACATCTTGTAGCATCAGTCAGTGAAAGTACTATCAAAATTGGTCCAGACGTATTAGAAATTAACCGTAACAAACAAACAGACAGACCAGGTTTCAGAACCATATATCATCACCGGCAACATGCACTGGTCATAGACTTCTGTCTTGAGACTATGTCGGACAAGAAAATACCATGCAGCTTCCCAATTAACATTTTAGTTCGAAGTTTTTAAATTTTAACCCAAAAATTTCTTATAATTTTTTCTATAATTTTGGAACAACGGTCGCTTTTATTATTTCTTAATTTCTTAATTATCAATAAATAATTCTAAAAATAACAATAAATAAACTCAATAAATAGCAACTGAAATGACTTTGTGTAATAAAAAACCTATCCCGGATTTAATTTTCGATAAAATGCAGAAACAACGGAAACATAAAAAATACCATGGACAACTTGTGGTTGCAGCATTTTGAGGAAATTAATTTAATTTCATTCACTTCTCGATACCTTTTCCTTCCGTTTTTATTTTTCAGTAGAGCATTTTGAAAACATTTGAAAACTCATACGAGTACAAGTGACCGCATACAATTTGTAAAAAATATTTAAAAAACAAATAATGATGAATCATTTTTTCTTTTGTTTTTTAAATGTCTTATTTTAAAAACAAAAGAGTTCTTAGTTTTTAGTTTTAAATTTAGCACAATATGTACGCCAACCGTCAGAGCTGAATAAAAAGAGTATGAGTGCGTTAAAAAAGTAATTGAAACGTATCTATCGCCAATTTTAGAGAACACATCTGAGAGAGAGACTGGCCTGTTGGTCTAGAGGTTAGTGGCCCTGACTGCTATGCCGGAGGTCGTGGGTTCGATTCCCACCCAGGACAAATGTTTGTGTGATGAGCACAATCATTTGTTCTGTGTTTGGGTGTAATTTATCTATAATATGTATGTAATTAGAAATATTTAAGTATGTTTTATCAGTTGTCTAGTACTCAAAACACAAGCTCTGCTTAGCTTGGGACTTGACGGAGTTGTGTGATAGTCCTGTGAATATAATATTATTATTATATTATATTACATCAAAGGACTGGAACAATTTGCCTGCTGCGATCTTTCCGTCCGATTATAATTTAGTGTCTTCAAGGCTAGAGTAATAAACTAGTACGCCTCACCATCAACGATTGCATCACTGCTTACCATTAGGTGGGATCGCAGTCAAGCACTAGTTTATACCTATCAATTTAAAAAAACAAGTCCAAAAAAAAGGTTTCCCAAACTGTCAAACATCTGTCAAACGTTTGCCACAAACTTGGCCACACCGTCACAGGCACTAAGTATTCAACAGCGCGGCACATGGCGAACATTTTGGACACATTAGTGAACCGTGGCCCACGCCGACGGTATCTATCGCGAGCCGCCCTGTTCCGCTAAATTAAACGGTACGGAACTCCCCGTGAAGCCAACTGTATTCACACTGATGTGTAACACTGTAAGCTTTTTCTTTTTTTTTTTCTTTGAGGTGGCAAATCATCTAATAACTCATCTTGCTCTGGGTGGAGCGAGAGGAAATGTCAGGTTTTTATTGACTAAAACCCATCCATAATCCTTACTTGCCTAACTATAATTATATAATATAGGTGCGCTGTAAACAAAACAAAAAAAAAACCTACATAACTTAAAAGAAAACAATCTAAACTATGGCGTCAAAAAACTGCCTCGTCATCATCATTTTAGTCGAAAGACGTCCACTTTTGGTCATAGGACTCCCGCAAGTGTCGCCACAACGAGCGGTCTTGTGCGTCTCGCATCCATCGCATTCCCGCGACTCTCACCAGGTCATCGGTCCATTTTGTGGGAGGCCTTCCAACGCTGCGTCTTTCGATGCGCGGTCACCACTCTAGAACCTTTCTTTTGGCCCATCCGTTCTACGAGCAATTTGCCCTGCCCACTGCCACTTAAGTTTGAGATTCTTCGGGCTAAGTCGGCGACCTTGGTTCTCCCGCGGATATCTTCATTCTTGATGCAATCACGCAAGGGAACTTTAAGCATAGCCCTTTCTCTTTGGGTGACTTTAAGCCTTCTGATGAGGCCTATTGTAAGCAACCACGTTTCAGTGCCCGATGTCATCACTGGCAACACGCACTGGTCATAGACTAAAAACTGCCTAATACCTTTAATGAATATACAAAACAAAGATATTGGCGTGCCTGCCCATGCTTGTTTAACTTGCCATTTCAAATTATAACTTCCATCTACAATATCACCAGTAAAGTCTGTCTGTCTGACACACTTAACTGAATCGAAGCTCCACTACAAACAAACGGTAACATTTCTCAGAACAATACAATTCGTACTCATTATTACTGAGTGTACAAGGAATGTCGTAATGATCCCGAGAAAGGCTGTAGCTTGCAATTAACAGTAATTGCAGAATGCTACTAGTGAGTCGATAAGGGTGTCTTGTATGTAATGGTATGAATATCTAATGAAATAGTTCTGGAAAATATGTAGTTGCTTTTTCCAAAGAATACTCTTCAGTACATTTTTTGAGCGTAAATTAAACTAAGTTTTCATCTATGATAAGATGTTTATTTTGCAAATAGGTTATAAATATCTAACACTTTTACCTACACGTAATTTTTTTCATTATAGATAAGGCCGTTGTTTCTTAGCTGACTACCCTGAAAAGAAACACCGAAAGAAACTCACAGGACAAAGTCTCTTTTAAAGTCCATATAGAAAACATGTAATGGTCAAATCATATGAGAACCATAAAGATTAAATGTTTGAGATGGTCTTTTGAGATTTGAGTGGACCTGTCCAGTCAGTACAAGCATTTGTCAGTATTCAGTTTATCAATACTTCCTGTTCCGGTTATTTACGGTTAGGTCTCCTCACTATTTGATGCCAGGAAGTTTCTATCCTATTTATTTACGTGAAAAATCATCAAATAACTTTTCCCGCTCTGGGTGGAGCGAAAAGGGGTTACAGACTTTTACTGACTAAAACCCACAGTGTTCCTTTAGCTGCCCTTTACGAGGGCCACGATTACTCCTTTGAAAAATTCGCTGACGGTTGAGTGATTGGCTGGTACACCGCGTGTAGCTTGCCCAGAGTCAGAGTCTACACATAGCTGTTCCGAGTCTGGGTGGCTTCTGTATAAGAGTTTACATGTTTGTGAACACACCCCCACACAACCAAAGTCATGGTAAACAGCCATGTAGCACCCACTCCTATCAAGATCGGGGACTGTACATTCGAAGTTGTATCTACGTTTACCTGGGACAGACGGTCCAGTTGGGAAGGTCTAACTTCGGGAAAGAGATCAATTGTCGAATCCGACTCGGCTGGGCAGCGTTCGGGAAGCTGCGTGGTATCTTCTCGTCCAATATACCACAGTGTCTCAAGACGAAAGTCTATGACCAGTGCGTGTTGCCAGTGATGACATATGACTCCGAAACGTGGTCGCTTACAATGGGCCTCATCAGAAGACTTAAAGTCACCCAAAGGGCAATGGAAAGGGCTATGCTCGGAGTTTCCTTGCGTGATCGAATCAGGAATGAGGATATCCGCAGGAGAACCAAGGTTACCGACATAGCACGAAGAGTCGCCAAACTTAAGTGGCAATGGGCGGGGCACATTGCTCGCAGAACGGATGGCCGTTGGGGCCGAAAGGTTCTGGAGTGGCGACCACGTCCCGGAAGACGTAGCGTTGGAAGGCCTCCTACAAGGTAGACCGATGACTTGGTAACGGTTGCGGGAGTCCGATGGATGCGAGACGCATAGGACCGTTCATTGTGGCGACACTTGGGGGAGGCCTATGTCCAGCAGTGGACGTCTTTCGACTAAAATGATGATGGTGATAATGAACACACCCACGATATTGGTGTAATTCCTAATGTTTTTAAAAAAGAAAAAAATCTTATTCAACCTTCACGTGAGCTCACCATCGGTGTGTAGGAAGGCCGGTTTCCGCTACCACTTCCTGGTACGCCCACCTCATCTTCCGTTGCACACTTGGTCTTATAGTTCACAGCTTTTGTGTTTCGGTACATGTTCCGTATTCAGCCGCAAACGTGAACGTGAGCGTTAACGTTACCGTTATGAAATGATGCCTCTAAGCTGAATACCGGTGCGGTTCTAAGGCGTCGTCATATGAAGTTATATATGAGTTTTGGTGTGAAGGCACCGGTACAGGCGTCATATGAAAGTTCGTAGAGTTTCGGAGTTAAGGTATTTGGTAGAATGTTTTGTTGAGATTGTAATATCTAGTCGAGTGCTGGGATATAAGTTGGCCTTACTGTACCGTGGCCTTGCTGCAATATGTGAAAAGCTAATGAGATTTTTGGATATTGATTAAACAAAGTTCTAACTGGATGGTTTAACTAGGTTAGGCCATTAACCGGCCATCAACCAGCCATCTTAATGTATTGACATTAGAATTTGATCTACCGGTTCTGAGTTGAGAATTTAAAGAAAAATAAACTTTTCAAACCACTCTAACGCTGAATTTTGACCAATTTTCTTGCTAAAGTATGTAATTGTAGAGATCAAACAGTTCACATTTTTGTATTTCTCAATTCAGAAACTGGGTGTTCGTGTTACCTATTAACGAGTTGGTAAGCAGATCAATTGATTTAAAAAAGAATAAGAGTAATCTACAATTTTAATCAAAAGACAATCCTTATTGGAGCCCAGCAGCCTTCAAAGCTACACTAGTCCCAATAGTGTAGCTTTGAATTTGCTAGAAAAATAACGCTTAGCTTAAAAAATACACTGTAAATAAGAAAAGCTTTAGCCAGTTTATTATTCTTCCTCTTTCCTTTTCACAACCAATTAGCAAGCAACGTTAAGTCATTATTGGCGCCCAACAAATTATAGTACTATATACTTACTTAACTAGGTTAACGATCTTTAACCGCTAGAAATAACAGGCATCGCATCGAAACATTGTGGTTTAAACAGAAAAAATATTACAAAAATCGACGGTTACATTAGTTAAATGTTGTTTTAAACAGTTTTCTTTCCTGAATACACTTCCATAGTTTTCTAGATGGTATTAAGTTCAAAATGTATATATTCACGTGAGTTTGATCGGTGCACTTGTGCGGTTGTGCTAACTACAGCACAACTTCGTCGTCGGTACTCGCGCCCTACAACTGTAGTACATACGGCCTGCAGGACTTGCGAGCGACGATATTTACGGATTTTTCTCCGTCTTCGCCTTAATGAGAAATTGTCATCTATAGTGCAACGAAGGGTTTTAAAATTTGGCTGAGTCTGTAATTACAACGTGGTAGCGATTTTGTGATACTTTAATTTTGTTTTACTGAGATTATGGACCATTGTTATGAATGAAAAGCATACGCTTTTAAAACAAGCTGCCAAAGGCGGTAACTGAACTTAGCGAGGGAAAATTCAAAACTCATATTAAGCGTGTCCTAACCAAAAAAGCGTATTATAAGGTTAAAGACTATGTCGAAGACACGCTTGTTTGGCAATGACTACTTCTGCACATGTGGCCCCTAGTAACTCATGAATATTGTATCTATTAACTGCTCCATCTTTGTTTTAATATTTTTTTTTTCTAACACATTGATTTTGCAATATTTTTTAAAATATGTAGACAAATAACAAAATAAATTAATAACGAATTTATGGTAGTTGAACTATCATAAATTCGTTGTTAATTTATTTTGTTAACACCCCATTTATTGATAGTTGTAATTATTTATATTTTTCTTGCTTTTTTTTATGTAGCCTCTTTCTTATATTGTGACTGTGAGAACACTGTAGACTCCACGAATTCTTAGATTACTTCCTATTACGACTCACTTTTTTTATTATGATTATTTTTATTGTGCTTTTGGGTACAATAAATTTTTTGTAATATCAACCACTTTTTTTTAAAGAGTAACCATGGAGTTTCTTGCCGGTTCTTCTCCATAGGAAACCACCAATTTGGAACCGTGCACTAGCTTCTGACGTTTTATAAGTGCCCATGTAGGCGTTTTATGTGAAATAAAAGTATTTGAATTTTAAATTTCGAACGTAGTATACGTAACATAAGAAATAAACCTGTAAATTGCAATCGGCTGGAAAAAGTACTGGGGACTTACCATGATGTGTCAAAAGGTCAGTCGTGCGAACGATAAAGAGGGATGGAAATATATATCCTACATAGCTCCATCCTTCTAACAGTACAGTTTAGGTTGTCAAACGAATCGCATTTAGAGCTCGTGGTCTAGCACTGCTAGTCTCGCAAAGAAATTATGGAGTCGAAAAACTTGGGAAAAAAAGCTTAAATTAAACTGAAATATGTTATTGCTAGGTACTTTTATGAATCAACTATGCAATCTGGTCTCAAAATAAAGGGTTTATTTTACTATTAAATGTAGTCTTTTTTTAACTCAAAGATTGTCTGTTAAAGAATGGCTTGTTATATTAAGTCCGCTTAAGTACCACTACTGCACTTAAAGTTAAAATAAATTCGCTGAAATCAAGATAGTTAAAGGTCTCTTGCTTGCAATCAAAACCAAATTACATGCATAAAACCAACTAGCAGCTCTTTAAAGAAAAACAACAAATGCTCAATCAAGTGCCAAGTGCTTTGTGACTGTAGCAATTCAAAGCCACGTAATACCCCGTTCGACCTACTATATTAGCCATTCCTAATCTAAGTTACATGGTACGTGATTTGGCAGACCTTTGCCACTTGGCATCTCTCTGAATACCCATTCACATAGAGCTTATCATTGGAGCTATTTCATGTTAGCTGTTAGGGTCTTGACTTAAACTTGAATTAAAGGCAGTGGACTGTAAAACTGACAAACGCATATCCAGAGGAATTGTATAGAAATTGAAATTACAAGGCACGCGTGTGTCGTCGATTATTTTCGTTAGTGAAGTGTGGTGGGCCCGCAGCCGTACCTGCGCACCGTCGCCCTCGCAGCCACCCGACGAGTGACGAAGGTAGCCGACAGCGCCCGAACAATAGCCAAAAATTTTGGTACAGTAATCAAGGGTTATATTTAAAAGCCATCTAGGAGCGTATAACTTCAACATTACATCCGAAATTGAAATTCGAAATCCTCGAAATCCTGCATCGCCGTCTTGGATTTCTCCACGCGATTAGAATATATACAATAGTCTGAAATCAACTATCGGGCAGTTGCCCTAACCAAAACAACACCTGTTTAGTCGGAGGATTTTCAATTTACATTCGTATTAAAAGAGTCTTGCGGACTCTTTTTTTTCGGTGAGAAAATCATCCAATGACATCCGCGCTCTTTGGTGGAATGGGAGGGCGTGTCAAACTTTTACTGACTCAAAACCCACTCCTGTTCCTTCGTTGCCTTTTATACCAGGGCCGAGTCTTGCTTTCAGAAGCAGACCCTTGGCCCCAGTAGGCTTCGACCCTGCAGCCCTACGGTTTGCTGACATCTTGAGGCGCGCGTAAAACAGTATGCGCCGTCGACGGCTTGGCTCGGTCCGGACGGTTACCGGGCAGTCGGACGGCGAGCTACCCATTGCTCGCCATCCGTAAGCCCGCGACCGCATGACTCTAAAAACTGGTTTGTTGGTCTCGCATGCGCGACTGTTCTGCCCTGGGTTCGATTCCGGATCGAGTAAAAATTGCTTTTGGGATTTCCTATTAAGAATTACTTAGTAGCAGCCAGAGGTTTGGAAATTTGTGGTGTGATATCCTCGTGCCTCGAAAAGCACGTGAAGCCGTTGGTCCTGCGCCTGATCTTTCTCTGATCATGTCAGATTGTCATCAGATCGAGCTATAAGAGTAAAGGAACAGAGAGTACTCTTGTGTTTACGCACACATACCTATGTGTACTTTGTGTGTGTTGGAGACGGATGTTGAAAATACCATGGACAGCATTCCGCACCAATAACTCCATCCTCAAAGAGCTTCACATAGACGATAGACTCGTCGATTGTGCAGTTACGAATCCTGAAGTTCTTTGGGGACATCTCTAGAAACGAGAATTCGATGGAAAGACTTGTGATCCATGGTCGCATTGAAGGCAAGAGAACCCGCGGTCGATATCCAACTAGCTGGATCGATCTAATCACCAAGGCTACGCAGTCGACCGCAGTACAGTATGCGCGTAATGCCAACCACCGCTAGAAATGGAGAGATATCGCTCGACATGCCGCAGCCTTGGAGGCAAACGACGGCGGCGCGCCGCAGTCCTGTCCATCATCAACAGCCAGGACCACTCTGACAAGAGTACCCGACTAAGAAGAAGAGATGTCTACTATAATATCTCCTGCATACTTGGCTGATCTTTATTATGATTGGCCATAAACCGACGATTATCCCTGTACGCGCTATGCTAGTGCACCACGCTTTTTTTTTTTTTTTTTGTTGCCGGGGTGGAAAATCCTCATGGATGTCCTTCGCCTGGGGCAGGCGAAGGGGTCTGTCAGACTCTTACTGACTAAAAACCACCTCGGTGTTCCCTCCTACACTTGGACGGAGGATCGTGGGAGCTGATACGCCATCCATGATCCCCGGCTAGTGCCAGCGCGCCTACGCGGGCCACCTCAGGCCCGCGGGGAGTGTGAGGTGTCCTCCCCCCGCGACGTCCAATAGGGGCGCGCGTGGAACACTACGCGCCGGCGCCTCGGGTCTATGCTAGTGCACCCTAGGACAACCACCAATGGTGAAAAACTATTGCGACATGGAAAACAAAGATAATAGGGCTATGGTTTTTAGAGTCTTATGTGGACTGGTCCAGGAACTATGTTAAAATGGCCCCTGCATGAACAATGTTATTAATATCCATCGATAAAAGGCAGGGGGTGACTTGCACACTCTCATTAATATTTTTAATGTACTCTAACTATTCTGACCTCTGGTAATATCCAAAAAGGTATAGATTTCTTTGAAACATTTTCTCAAGAAAAATATTTAATTTATCGGCAGCACAAGCCAGCCAGCAGTATACCTCATTGTTAATATAGGGTGCTACACCTATGATCTTTAATATAGCAGCGGCGAAGTTTGGCGCGCGGTGGGAGATTTTAATTAGTAGCGTCTACAACTTCAGAACGGGTGAAAAGTATAATTAACACCTACGGAGTGTAGTTCCTTTTTTGAAGGTGGGAAATTATCTAATGATTTCTCGCGCTCTGGAGTGGTGCGGGAAGGTCCGACTTTTACTGACTTAAACCACACCTATGTTTCTTCAGTCGCCCTTTGTGTTGACGGGTAAGGCCGCTTTCCTATTTATCGTGACGACAGATAATCGTGTCGTTTAAGTGTCGTGACTTATATATTTAAATGGAGGTGTCACAAATAGGACGACACGATTAACTGTCGTCTACAATTTATTTTTACGGTGAGAACAGACGTCATGATAGTGGAAACGGCTAGCATGACAGTCGTAAAACGATTAACATTTTCAAGGCTAAATTGTGACTTAAATCAGGTGTCGTTGTTGCAACTATCTATCGTGTTCACGACAAACAGTTGTTATAATGGGTACAGCTAGAGACGATAGTCGTCCGACGATAAATTTACCGTGACGATATAGTGGGAACGCGGCCTTACCCGTTTAGAAGTCATACCAGTTCATAAATAAGGAAATAGTTATTTTTTGTGATGAAATTGGAAAAGATTTAGGCCACTTTTTGACAAATGAATATCCGGGCCACTCGATAATAAATAACTGTATGCCTGGCTGTTCTTTATTTGATATAATGAAAAAAATAATTAAATGTAATTTTAACCAGGATGCCATACTTTTAATTTTTGTTGGAAATAGGGGAAATGTGAACAAAGGAGAATTACTCCAATATTATAGGACTTTGAATAACTTGTGTGTAAGAAAAATTGTGATGTTCACATTCCCATACAGCCAGAGTTTGCCACAGGAAGAAAATCGTATTAGATATAAGATTAATATGACATTGTACAATGTGATATTAAATAATGATCTATTTCATTTAATTGACATCAACAATTATGTTGGCACTAATTTTTATTTGACAAAAGATAGGTATCTTGTAGATAGATACTATCTTTCAAACTTTTATAGGAGACAGATAGCTGTGTCGCTATCATATTATTTTTTTATTTCAGCCAAGAACTTGGCTAAACAAATTGCTCCTGTTGAGCAATGCAATGACATGTTAAATGATTTTGCCAATAAATTGGCACCAAATGTTGACATAGATATTCGTTTAAATTAGAAATTAAGACAACAGAGACAATCTCTAGCATGAATGTACTAACGAACAAAAATATTTCCAATCAAGTTTTAAAATCATTAAATAGTATCAACCTGGTACATCAAAATATTCAAGGACTTATGAACAAGGATTTAGAAGTAGACTTATTCCTTAATTGCAATAATATTGATATTCTATGCTTAACGGAACATTGGCTTAAGAGCCATCAGTTCATTTTCAATTTTAGTAATCACCAGGTTGGTAGTTCGTTTAGTAGAATTAATGCCATACGTGGTGGCTCATTAATTTTAGTAAGCAACAACCTTAAGTTCAAAGAACGAAAGGATATTGTGAGCCTATCTGTTGAGCGGTCAGTTGAAATAGCCTGTATTGAATTGGAGCAGTTTATTATATTAAGTGTGTACAAACCCCCTTCTGGATTGTATGACTGCTTTGAAAAGGTAATGGATGAAGTTTTCCACAAGATTTCCAATTCAAGTCCTCTTCCCCTCGGACATCGTACGGATCGGACGTGTTTTGTGCTGTGGACAGTGTTTCGAATTCTGATTCTATTTTAATATTTTTGTTTTCTGCGCGCCTTGCCATCTAAACTCGGATCCTCCTGTTCCATCTTGCGAGTACACCCATAAAGTGCAGTGGCCATATTGAATCGGGTCGGAACTCTCGCTCTCCGCGTCATCAACAGCGGATCAGTAGTGAGGCATTCACAACGAGCGGTGAGCTAGAGAATTCGCCCTCTACAAACTTAGAAAAAGTAATCGTCGCTGGCGGGGTTTGAACTCGATCAACATCGTGCGTGGTCGCGTTCGTAGCCATTACGCCATTTCAACATTGACTTCGGCGCGCGAAATTAGTATCCTGCCTACGCAGAGCTACGTCACGCGCTGTTTGCTACGGTGCTACGGTGCTACGCGACTGTTCCAATCGGCTACGAGATACTTAACACGAGAGGTCGCCGGTTATCTGCTACGGCGTCGCATCAACTTAAAGGTATTTTTGTACTGACTAAAGCTTGTCTTCGCAACTATAATATTGTTCTACAATCTTGAAAACTGTAATAATGAATTCGCCGATGAATAAATTTCCCTCAGAATCGGAGATTAGTCTGATGGGTGATGATAAAAATAAGACGCCACCTAACTATGTGTTCCCAAGGAACAAACGAACTTGGGAAGATTCAATAATTGCGGAACAACTAGATGATTTTAAAAAGGAAATAAAAGAAATGATGACTCTTTTCATGACTAAACAAGGAAACGAAACCCAGCAAGTTTCGGAAATGCTAAAAGAAATACAGCAGTCCAACCTCCATATACAAAATACGATTACATACCTTACGACACAGAACCAAGATCTCGAAAAAAAATTATCACAGTTGGAAAATCAGACAAAAGAGGATAAGAGATACATCACACTTTTGGAGAATAAAATTGAAGAAATGGAGACGGGAACTCGCAAATCCAATTTTGTGATTAAAAATGTGCCAAAACTATCCAGCGAGTCTAAAGAAGACCTTATTGGTATGGTTATGAGTCTTTCTAAAAATATAGACTGCTCCATGACCAAGTGCGACATTAAGGATGTTTACAGAGTGCGTGGAAAAAATAACGAAAATCAAAATACTCCGATTATTGTTGAAACCGGGTCAACTCTTCTAAGGAACGAAATATTGAAAATGGGAAAGACCTTCAATATAAAACACAAGGCTAAACTATGCGCTAAGCATTTAGGCTTTCGGACAAAGGAAGATACACCTATATTCTTGTCCGAGCACTTGACTCCTAAGGGATCTCGACTATATTTCCTTGCCAGAGAGCTGAAAAAGACGGGAGTATATAAACATTGCTGGACGGCGTATGGCAAAGTATATGTGAAGAAAGAAGATCTAGGACCAACAATAACTATTAGAAGTGAAGAAGAAATACATCAACTCTTATTGAAAGCATGACTCTTTACCGTTCACTTTCTTTTATTATATGTGAGTAGCAACGCCAAGATATCAATATCGTCGCGTCGTCTCGCGCTAAGTAATTATTATACTCTCCACATGGTATTAAGTTACCTTTTTAATTGTTTTGTATACATAAAAATCCTCTCAAACCCTCATTCAAACAAATTTCACAACAAACATTCAATACAAACCTATACACACATCCATACACCACTTATATTTATACATTCACACACTTTCAGTCCTTACAAATCATACATAAACACTAAACTTACGTATAGCACCCAAAAAACATTCCGGATATACTTATATATAAAAATACTTTTTTATATACACAAAGTACGAAACGCCCAAATACTACAAATAATTTCATATAAACAAATTAAATCACTAAGATACAAATTAGCAAGCAGACCTAATATAAACCCAAAACCAGCTCATTTCCCACTAACATACATCTTGATAGGCCCTAGTACATATATCTACGAATATCTTATATTGACGTTAATTCCATTTAAAAACAATCTTTATGAGTGACACCCTACATGTAGTAAATGAGATAGACAACATTGAAATTGCTAGCTCAATTGAATGCGACTGTTCAAATCTTTCTAAACATATTTATGTTAAAAGGAATGATTTCACCATTGTCGCACAAAATATAAGGAGCATTTACTGCAATTTCGATGATTTTGTCGTTATGCTATCTACCTTTGATTTTGAAACCGATGTGATAGTCTTAACGGAATGTAGACTTAATGCAAATAAACCTATACCACAACTCCCTAACTATCAGTCTTATGTGACAACACGTCAGTTAAATCAAAACGATGGGGTAGCTGTATACGTAAAAAACACACTAAAACCGGTTATTCAAGAAGTACAGCTATCTCAGGCGACATGTCTTCAACTAGACACAATAAATAACATTATATTGTGTATCTATCGATCTCCATCAAACACAAACCTTGATAGCTTTATGGACTCTCTCAACATACACTTAGATTCATTACATACACAGAAAAATGTCATAATAGCAGGAGACATAAATATTAATATAAGGTCCAAAGACCCTGAAGTGTCTCATGAACAAAAAAACCGTAATCATTACCTTAATATGTTGTCAGCCTATGGTATACTACCTGGTCATACTCTGCCCACAAGAGAACAAAACTGCTTGGACCATTTTATGCTAAGGATTAATAATAAGAAGACATCTGCATCAATTGCCATTTTACAAACAACAATTACTGATCATTACACCACATTTTTATCACTTTCAAAAATAAAAAATAAAGAATCTGCAAATAAAACTGCCTCTACCATAAATTATGAAGCTGCGCTAAAATATCTACAGGAAATTAATCTTTCGGAATTATTATTTTGTAATGACCCAAATTTGTTAACTGACCAACTCATACAAAAACTGATTGCCACTATTAACTACAGCACTAATATAACAAGTATCCCAAATAGTAAATGCATCATCAAACCATGGATCACCCCGGGATTACTGCGCTGTATCAAAAATCGCAATAAACTACAGCAAAATTCTCGACTTGAACCACATAATGAAATATTAAAAATTACATACCGTCGTTATAGAAATTACTGTAATAACTTAATTAAAAAATTAAAAAGAAAATACGAAAGAGATCTACTTGCCAAATCAGTCACTAACTCCAAGTTACTCTGGAAAAACATAAAAACAATCACATACTCAAACAAAACTAAAAATCAAAGCACATCATTATTGAGTATTATGCCGTCCCCATTGGCATCAGTAAATTTTGTAAATGATTATTTTGTTAATATTGGAAAGCAATTAGCCCAACAAATCCAGCTTAAAACAAATAAAAACGATGATGATCGATGTAACATCCCACCTATGCAAAATAATTCTTTTGTGCTTTTGGACACTGACCCTAAGGAAGTTGAAAGCATCTTGATGAGTTTGAGGTCGGACAGTGCTCCAGGATGGGACACTATCTCGACTAGATTTCTTAAGTATGTTAGCAAGGAAGTCGTCCCGATCATCACTCATCTGGCTAACCTCTGTTTCAGAAATGGTATTTTTCCGACCTCACTAAAACAATCAATTATTACCCCGGTACACAAGGGTGGGAACAGTGACGATGTTAACAACTATAGACCTATCTCTGTCTTACCAGCTTTGTCTAAAGTTATAGAAAAATTAATTAACGTAAGACTTATTAACTATCTCAACAAATTTAGAATATTATCGCCTACTCAATTTGGTTTCAGACAGGGAGTAACTACTGAAGACGCAGTTTCGGCCCTCAGCTCGTTAGTTACTGAACATCTAGATACAGGAAAAAAATGTCTCTCGGTATTTCTAGATCTAAAAAAAGCTTTTGACACCGTCTCTGTTCCAACTCTTGTGGCCAAACTAGAAAGAGTCGGAATAAGAGGAGTCCCTCTCAATCTCCTTAAAGATTACCTATCAGAGAGAAAGCAGAGAGTTAAGATAGGTGCATATCTCAGTGATGATGCAGACGTCTCATTTGGCGTGCCTCAAGGTAGCGTTTTAGGCCCTACACTCTTTTTAACGTATATCAACGATCTCTGTACCTTAAAAATCGAAAACGCTAGCATTTTTTCATACGCTGATGATACTGCTGTTGTATTTTCTGGAGATAGTTGGTCTGAAGTTCAGCTTAAAGCTGAGATGGGTATGACCATCATTGCTAACTGGCTAAATGATAATTTGCTAACTTTGAACACAATGAAAACGAATTATATTTGTTTCTCTGCTTCAAACCGTTCACAACCAAATAAAGCCTTTAGCATTAAAGTGCATTCATGTAAGCAGAAAACCGCTAATAACGATTGTACATGTCCCTTAATTGGCAAAGTACCTCAGACGAAATATTTAGGTATCATAATTGACCAAAAGTTGTCTTGGTATTTCCATATCGAACATGTAACTCGTAGAATAAGGAAATTATGTTGGATATTTAAAACATTAAGACACGTCGTTCCAACAATCACAAATAAAAAAGCCGGCCAAAACAGAAATCTCTTAAATGAAATTTACATCGCCCTTGCACAATCTATCATAATCTACTGTATACCGATATGGGGCGGTGCCGCAAAAACAAAATTTATAGAGGTGGAACGAGGACAACGAGCCCTCATTAAAATCATGTATTTTAAACGAATGAGACACCCTACTGAAAGTATCTATCAGATAAGCGGTCTACTTTCTGTTAGGAAATTGTAGGGGAGAAGGAGGCAGTTTTGAACAGAGGCACATTTGAACAAACAAGTTTACGCAGTTAGTTTTAAAGCAAATTTAGTACAAAAAATGATTTCGGGGCGGCAGCACTAGTACCTACAACCGTCATGTATAATCTGTGGCATTTCACAGCTGGCAACCAAGTTATCGACCATGTTTGTTTTTGTCATTGCAAAGTAAACTTTTTGAAAGATCGGCGTAAGTTTGGGTAGGACAAAGTTTTAAATGCTGGTAAGTGATAATAGTCTAATTTTATTCGATATTTATATAGGTTTTTGTGGAAGTGTTTCTTTTTATTTTTCGAATGTTTTTATGGAATAAAATTATTTAATTTCTTTGAAAAGGAGGTATGGGGCAGATTTGAACAAATTCAATGGGGTACCTTTGAACATGTTCAAATCTGCCCCTTATTAATTGTGTAGTACGGAAGCGTTAGTTATTGAACTATGAGTAAATTTAGATAGGTAAAGAATGCCAATATTATTGAAAATAAATTTATTTGTAATTTGTTTAAAGGTAAAATGGTGCGCAATTATAAAAAAAAACGAGATCAAGATGTTAACGAAGAAGATATTAATAATGCCATTTTGGCAGTAGTTGATGGAAATATGAAGCTTAGAAAGGCTGCTGCGGTTTATAATGTTAAATCAAATACATTATTTTATAGAATTAAAAAATACAAAGAGAACAAACCTCAAAATGACCTAGTATTCTCATCCAAGTACACTGTCGCACAAGTCTTTACGAGAGAAGAGGAAAGGATGCTAAGAGAGTATTTAATAAAAAGTTCTAAAATGAATTACGGACTTACCTACAAACAGGCTAGGTCGTTAGCGTATGAATATGCAACGGCACTAAAAAAATGTCCAATAAAATGGACAGAAAAAAAAGAAGCAGGCATAGAATGGTTAAAAGGTTTTATGAAGCGTCATAAGGATCTTTCCCTGAGAAAACCAGAAAATACAAGCCTTTCCAGATCTACCAGTTTTAACAAACATAATGTGACACAGTTTTATGACAATTATGAGAAGGTGCTAAAAAGGACAAATTTTACTCCAGAGTGCATTTACAATTTGGACGAAACGAATATCATGACTGTCGTTCAGGCGCCAAATGTTATAGCAAGAAAGGGTACAAAGCAGATTGGACAATGTGTTTCTGCTGAACGAGGCCAACTTATTACTATGTGTGGTATCGTAAATGCCATCGGAAATGCTTTGCCGCCAGTTTTTATATTTCCTCGAGCACGGTTTCACAATTCTATGCTCTTTGGGGCACCTATTGGCAGCGTTGGTTATGCCAACAGCCCCACCAGTGGTTGGATGACTGGGCCTTTGTTTATAAAGGTACTCGAACATCTTAAACGGTTGACAAGATGCTCGAAAGAGGATCCAATATTACTGCTCATGAACAACCATGAAAGCCACTGTACATTGGACGCTACAATTTACTGTCGAGAAAACGGAATAGTTGCACTTACCTTTCCTCCACACTGCACCCATCGCATGCAGCCATTGGATGTGTCAGTGAATGGTCCTTTTAAACAGAAATTGTCTGTTTCCCAAAATGATTGGCTACTGTCCCATCCCGGTAAAACAATTACCATCCATGATTTGGCAAGCATAGTAACTCCAGCATATAATGCATCATATGTTGCCCGGAATATCATTGCTGGCTTTGTGAAACCGGGGATACATCCATTTTCCAGGAATGCCTTTTGCGATGAGGATTTTGAATGTGCAGAGGTAACTAACCGTCCTATGTCAACCACCACCGACGCTCTCCAAACTACAGCTGCAGTAGCAGATACTGACTGTGAAGAAGTCGAACAAGAGATAAACTTTGAAGATTCACCACCTGCTACTGCGTTGGATATCCTAGTAAGCCCTCCAGTTTCACCATCGATAATTTATTCTACAAGTGTTAAGCTAGTTGTTTCGGATGTAGGGCCTTCACTATCTTTGCCGGATGCTGGGACTGTACCTTCTGTAACTGAATTAAATATTCCATCTATAACCTCAGCAATTACACCACCGATTACCCTTAATGCGCCTGAAGCAGAGCCTACTGAAACTCGGATTGTACCTTCCGTTGCATCTGCTGCGGTAATAACACCTGAAGTCGTGAAGCCTTTTCCAAGAGCTCTACCACGTAAAGAATCAAACAAAGGAAGAAAAAAAGGAAAATCTCGGATTCTTACAGACACCCCGGAAAAAGAAGAGATTCAAAAAGCATATTTTGAACGACAAGCACGATTAAAAAAGTCTCAAGAAAAAGTTTTAAACAAAAAACGAGCTAATCGCTTAGAACCGAAAGTATTGAAACGAAAAAAAACTAAAACTATATTGAGTTTTTCTTCGGATGAAACCGATTCTGAAATACATTTAGAGTCAGAAGAAGAACCAATAATGAATAGCGAAAACGAAGATACAGATGAAAATGAAGACGTTGACTACGAAAAAGAACTTAATAATAGTGATATAAATCTTGGAGATTACGTATTAACTCAACTTGCATCAGGAGGGAATAAAAGGTCACTGGTTTTCGTAGGAAAAATTATAGAAAAGGATGGTCATGATTTTACTGTTAGTTTTCTTAAGAAAAAAGGAGCATCTTACAAGTTTTTCTTTCCTGAAAAGAAAGATGATTCTTACATCAGCATGTCCGATATTTTGGTTAAACTCCCTCCTCCAATCGAAGCCGCAGGCACGTCACGCACTGCAGCCATGATAGCTTTCAAATTCAATTTCTCAAAATTTAGGTTAGGTTGATTCAATTCATTTTAAGACTTAATTCGATTTTATATAAAGGTATATTTTGTGATCTCGATTTATTATTGAAGAAAAAGACTGTTCAAACTAATTAATAAAACTCGTTTTAAGACCTTTTAAATCTGTTATTCAAACCTACCCCAGGCATGTTCAAAGCTACCCCTTATTCGGGGCAGCTTTGAACATTTCCCTTCTAACACCAAAATGAAAATTACCGCCAGATTTCAAGCTTATTGTTTAAACTAATAAAATGATTGTGTAGTTTAAAGATCAAATTAACCATTCCGAGTAAATAAAGAGGTTAAAAGAGTTAATATTTTGGGTCATGACATAAAGTTTCAAGAATGTTCAAAACTGCCTCCTTCTCACCTACATCACACAACTGATTTTAAAAAAACACAAAACTCTTTCTTATGATAGTAAAATACTATCAAAGAGACGGAAAGATATGATTGCACAAGTTCCACAAACTAAAACTAAATTCGCTGCTATACAATACAATAAACGCTCTGCACAGATATATAATAAAGTAAACAAAGAAATATATATATACACTAAACAACTACGTGAATGTAAGAAATTGCTAATAGAATGGATAAAAACCTTAACATATGAAAGAACGGAAGCACTGCTGCAATACGTAAAATAAACCATCCCTTACACACTCCCGCAAACACAACACGACACACAAGCCACACATACACACGCGCACACCAAACACAAACACGCGCACCCCACACACATATACAAATAGATTTTTATAAATATTAATATAGGTAATAGATAACTGTAAGTTGTAAAAACCAAAAACTATAATATTGCTAAGTTATGGAAGAGCGGAGTCTCCTAATACAGGTATTATTTACTTAAAAGGAGGCTCCAATCACAATATATTGTTAAAAAAATATTTGGTTTCTGAAAATAAACAATTTTGTATTTGTATTTTTGTATTTTTGTAAACAAGTACATAATCACTTGTGGTGATTTTAATGTTAATTTATTAGAAAACTCAGGTTTACGTAGTAAAATTTTAAGTCTATTTCAGTCCTACAATCTTGTAAACTTATTTTTGGAGCCCACGAGATTAACTCCTACTAGTGCCACATGCATAGATAATATTTATACGGATGTTGTACCAACTCACAAAGAAATTATAAATTTATTAGATTCTGATCATTGTGGACAGTTAATTACTTTTCAAAACCAAAAAAACATAGTGGCTAAAAAGAATATCACTGTTAACCCTAAAACTGCAAGTCGTTTAGAAACTTTTAAAACTAAACTCATTAATAATTTACCAGACTTGTCTACATATGATGATCTCAATAACCAATATGAAGGTTTCTTTAACATGTACTGTAATCAATTTAATT
This sequence comes from Mythimna impura, assembly GCA_905147345.3. Taxonomy (NCBI): domain Eukaryota; kingdom Metazoa; phylum Arthropoda; class Insecta; order Lepidoptera; family Noctuidae; genus Mythimna; species Mythimna impura. The sequence goes on along the minus strand of LR990357.1, from coordinate 8,755,284 downwards.
CTACTTTTATACCTAAGACTATTTCGGTCAATAGTAACGTTTCGTTCTGTGAATGGGCTACCACTGGTATTCATAAAAGTAGAACTCGGCTTTACGAATTGTATGATGAAAGAGTTCTTGTTAATACTGCTGAATTTAGTTCATATGTGCAAAATTATTCAAAATTATTTAAAAAAATTTGTTCTATAACGAAATCGCGTTATTTGAGTTCCAAAATTAAAAACAGTAATAATATAATTAAAACTACTTGGAATGTTATAAATAGTGAAACAGGAAAGTCTACAAGACCATCTAGTGACTATAAACTTGTAATTAATGACAATGTGATCACATCGGACTCACAGGTTGCCGCGGCTTTTGAGAACTTCTTTTCAGAGATCCCCATATCAACAACAAAATCTCTGAACTCGTCACCCACTGCTGCAGAGTCTCTGCTTAAAGAAAATGTTAAAGTTTGCGATTCTGATTTTAATTTCGAACATGTGACTTATGTAGATATTATTAAGACGTTTAACTCCTTGAATGTAAAAAAGACTGCAGATTTATGGGGTAATTCTGTGGACGTTGTTAAGTCTATAATCCACATTATAGCTCCTTCTTTAGCTTTTATTTTTAATAATTGTATTGATCGCGGTGAGTTTCCTGATCTAATGAAGAATAGTAAAATAATTCCATTGTTCAAAACGGGTAGTACATCTGACCCCACGAATTACAGACCCATTTCAGTGCTACCCACTTTTAGTAAAATATTTGAGAAACTTATTTTAGAGCAACTACAAAGATTTTTTAACAGACATAAATTATTGCATACCAAACAATTTGGTTTTACAAGGGGTCGTTCAACAACCGATGCCGGTGTTGAACTTTTAGGACATATTTATAATGCATGGGAAGACAAATGCGATGCCCTGGGCATTTTTTGCGATTTGTCAAAGGCCTTCGATTGCGTTCTCCATGAAACATTAATCAGAAAACTACACCATTACGGAATCCGGAACTCTTCCCTGGATCTTCTTACATCTTATCTGAGTGAAAGGATTCAGAGAGTTGATGTAAACGGAAAAAGATCTCCTGGATCTGTAGTTAAAATGGGTGTCCCTCAGGGTTCAATTCTTGGCCCATTTTTGTTTCTTATATATATAAACGATTTACCTTACCTCATAAAGGATAACCATAACATAGTGTTGTTTGCAGACGACACTTCACTTTTGTTTAAACTTAAACGTCAGCAGCCGGTTACTGACGATATAAATATAGCACTTTCAAAAATAGTACACTGGTTTGATGTAAATAACCTTCTTCTTAATGAAAAAAAAACTAAATGTATAAAGTTTACCATGCCTCATGTTAGGCAAGTAGAAACTAGTGTGCTAATAAAAGGTAAAGAGTTGAGTCCTGAAGATAATACAGTGTTCTTGGGCATAACTCTAGATGCTAAGCTGCAGTGGGGCCCACATATAGACAAATTATCAAAAAAACTTAGCTCTGCAGCATACGCTGTTAGACAGATTCGAAATTTAACTGATGTAGAGACTGCCCGTTTAGTTTACTTTAGCTATTTCCATAGTGTCATGTCGTACGGTATTCTACTGTGGGGAAATGCCGCCGAAATACAGTCAATTTTTGTATTGCAAAAAAGGGCTATTCGTTCAATTTATAAATTAAGTCCCAGATACTCCCTCAGAGATAAATTTAAAGAAATCAATATAATGACTGTACCTTCACAGTATATTTACGAGAACATTTTGTATGTACATAAAAATATAAACATGTTTAAAAAATACAGTGATGTTCATAATTTTAATACTAGGAACAAACACAAATTTGTGGTTCCTACAACCAGGCTGAAAAAAATAGGTGGCTCATTTAGATGCCAATGTATACACTTCTATAATAAACTTCCTAGTCATATTCAACAACTAAGCCTTAATAAATTCAAATTATTTGTAAAGCGAAAACTTTGCCAAAAGGCTTTTTACACTATAAAGGACTATGTTGAGGACCAAAAGGCTTGGGATTGACCTGCTCCAGTACGCACTGCAACTGTTGTCTTATTATTATTATTTTTTTCTTTTGTTTTTATTTTTAATTGTGTTTTTTATTATTTATTACAATTCGATATTGTAGATTATTTTTATTTTGCAATTGGACTTTTTTTTTTCTATTAATTTTTGACAAAAATGTTTACTTTGCTAAAGTATTACATTTTGTAAACTATATTTTTCATTTATTATTGTGAACGTGAGGACTATGTTGATTGTTTTTTTTTTTCCTTTTCAGTAATTTTAATGTATGTCTGGCAATTTGAGTATTTTCTGCGGCCTACCCAAATGTCCTTTCCTTGGTATTGTTCGTCAAGTCGTTGAGCTCCTTAGTAGTCCTGAGTTGAGCTTTACGAATACTGACAAATGCTTGCACTGACTGGACAGGTCCACTCAAATCTGTATGGTTCTTTCTTCAAAAGACCATTTCAGACAAATCTGCATGGTTCTCATGTGATTTGACCATTACATATTTACTGTATGGACTTTAAAAGAGACTTTGACCCCTGAGTTTGTTTCGGTGTTTCTTCTCAGGGTAGTCAGCTAGGAAACACCGGCCTCATCTAGTTTAAAAATGACGAAAAAAAAATTGACGTGTAAAAGTGTTTTTTAAACCTATTTACAAAATAAATATCATTTATCATTTATCATTTATCATTTACCATGACCCGAGTAGGCTTCGGCCCTGCTGGGCCCCTACAGTTTTGCCGACATCTCTTTGAGAATTCCCCCGGGAGATCGGGTCCGTGGGACACAAATGCCAAACAGTTTGCTACAAAACTGCCCTGTGAATTAATAATAATATAATAATAATATTGCACAACTATCACACAACGCCGTCTTGTCTCAAGCTAATTAGAGCTTGTGTTATGAGTACTAGACAACTGATAAACATACTTATATATTTCTAAATACACCAAATACATATTATAGATAAATTACACCCAGACACAGAACAAGGGGTCGTGCTTATCACACAAATATTTGTCCTGGGTGGGAATCGAACCCACGCCCTCCGGCATAGCAGTCAGGGCCACTAACCACTAGACCCATCACCTGGTAAGATCTGGTAAGACTTAGCTGTTACTAGCTGTTACAATGTTTGTTTACTAGTTTTAAGATTGCGTCATTTCGCGCGAATAAACAGTTTTTCTTTCTTTCTTTCTTTCTACCCCCGGCTTCACCTGCGTGAAAATAGAAAATTGTCCGAGGAGAATATACTCCCGGGGTGTAAAGTATCCCATGCTATTTTAGGACTATGTCTACCAGTGTGCCAAACATCCAAATCCCTTTAGCCGTTCGAACGTAAAGAAGTAACAAACATACAGACATAGTCATAAACTTTCGGCTTTATAATATTAGTGTAATTATCACCATCATAGAGCAGTGGTGGCCGAGTGGTAACGGCCCCGACTTACGAGTTGTAGGTCGCGGGTTCAAACCCAGCCAGGCGCATTACTTTGTGTAACACTGCACTGCATTACCACTGCTCTCAAAACGGTGAAGAAAAACATCGTGAGGAAACCGGCATGTCTTAGAACCAAAAAATCGAAGACATGTGACATTCACCAATCCGCACTGGGCCCGCGTGGTGGATTACGGCCCATTCCCTTTCCTAGAGAGAGGAGGCCTGTGTCCCAGTAGTGGGAACATTAAAAGGCTGATTATGCTAATAATAATTATCACCGACATTTTCCAGGGTTCGAGATTTCACAGTAACATACATATCATAGGTACTGTGAATACAGTCTGCACAGAGTACCTAATCAGGTTACCTGACGTTGACAAGTGGGTACCTAATTAGATTTACCTCCACATCCAAACTCTTCTGGCGCGAAACTTTTCACTTTACATACGTAGGTAAATATTTCACTCGGAGTCTAAGCATGTAATTCAATCGATACTTTTAAATTGAAAACTGCTTTGTTGGTTTAGTAAACGAGTTCGCAATGCGCAACTACTGAGCATGAGGTTTAGGATATTTATGTAAACAATTTTTTTTTTGAGGTGAGTTTTCACCAACGACTTCTCCTGTTCTAGGGTGGAACGAAGAGTTGTATCAGACTTTTACTCATTAAAACCACACCTGTATCCTTCAGGTACCCTTTGCATTTTAGGACCTGGGGATTCCTTTCTAGAAATTCCCCATGGCCCTAGCGGGTATCGGCCTTACTAGGCCCCACAGTCTTGCTGACATCTCTTTGAGGGGTGTGGAACACTACGCGCCGTCGATGACTTGGGCTCGATCCTTACCAGACGGCCGGACAGCGAGCTACCCATTGCTCGACGTCCAGCGACTACCGACGCCTGGAGTGTCTCCTGTGGCTCACGACTGCGGCCATCTCCGTCCGTAGCATTACTGCTTCGCTGTAGGAGGCGACCACATCCCATTCCTCCTCGTTCCAGACTATGTCCTGAACCCGAGTGCTCTGCGTTTGTGTATACTATGGTAGATAATTTTTAAAACTGTGTTTTTGTCGGAAAATTTCTACATGGGTGAAACCGCTCCCACAAGGTGGACCGACGACCTGGTGAGAGTCGCGGGAATGCGGTGAATGCGAGACGCACAGGATCGGTCGTTGTGGCGACGCTTGGGGGAGGCCTATGTCGAACAGTGGACGTCTTTCGGCTGAAATGATGAAGATGATGAAGCCACTGAAAAACGCTAGTCTACAGTATACAGAAGACCCACCTTTTGTAGGCTAACTACAGCACACGACAAACTTCAAGGAAAATCAACGTAAAAGATATGCAGAAATACAAATACAAAGTATTTACCTCGATTAAATGTAAGCATCGTCAAAGTCTCGCCACGTCGGAGTTTGTTAAGCGGTAATATTTCAAACTTTGCTGAACCACTGCCTGGAAGAATCTTCAGAAGTGCGACCTGTTATTATATTTATGTAATTACGTTTATACAAATGGTTCATAGAATCAGAGATGATTTTATTGGTAGAAAAACAAGGTGTATCTTGGAATTAGTTAGCTAGATTCTTCTAATATTTTAATCGGCACAATTGGAGCAGTCGTCGAGCAGTTGGCTACTGCGTCGTGGGTTTGATTACCGCATTGAACAAATATTCATCGAGAGTGTCCACACTGTCTACTGTTCTATGAGAGACTAGAAGGCGTTGTGTGATAGTTGTGGAATATCAATATGTAGTTTTTTACATAAGTTATATTTGATCTATTATTACTATGTTTATTTATTTATTTAAAAATGGCTTTAGAGCCCATCAGTAATCTTATCCTTAATCGGATATATAACCTCGAAATACGATTTTTAATAAGGCTTGGTTTGTTGGGTGAAGGGTATAGTCACTCGTTACAAATCGAATCATTTAATGCACTTCACTATAATCTTACTTTTAGTTCTTATAAAAAAATCACCATGGATAAATCACCACACAATAATTATTACTACAAAATAGGCTACACAATTAAGACACTCCACTGAACGCGTAGCGCAAACATGTGAGTTGAACCGAGGCTCCGACCATACTGCGCCTCCATCGTCAACTTACATCCCACTAGCACTCAGTGTTGCGTCAGAGTGTCGTGGTCAGTCAAGTGACACACCACTCTAAACTACTAGCGCCGCTCAAAACAACTATCACTATCTCTGGTATCTTTTGAAAACTAATTTAATTATAAAAGCGCCGTCAAATATATCCATGTTATGCAATCACAATTTATCTTTAAATATAAAAGGTAAACTCCTGACTCACTCACTGACTCTTCAACGCCCAGCCCAAACCAGTGGATCCAGAACGCTGAAATTTTACACAGAGGTTCCATTTATATTGCAAACTAGCTTTTGTCCATAGCTTCGCCCGCTTACATAAAATATAGCCAAAAATAAAGCAGCTTTCTATCGGTGAAAAATTTTAGAAATCGATCGTATCAGTATTTTCAGAGATTACCTCCTACAAACAAAAAAACAAACTTTACCTCTTTATAATATTATTGTAGATACAAAGAATAAGGAAAAGTTTTTCCCGAGAATGAAACGGGCATCAAAATTTTGTACTTTTTGCGCACTGAGGGTTCCGTACAAACTTGTAAATATTTTATTTCCTAAATGGAGTTTCGAAGATTTTTCTGAATCGCCAAAAAAGCGCTTAAAAGCTTTTTTTTTTGTGACGTAACAACAAATTTACTGTTTTCTGATTTATTCCTATAGCTGTGCTGTAAGATCTTGCTCTATGTCAAATTTCATGATTCTGGGTCAACGGGAAATATCCTATGCGTATGCCTCCAGTAGGTGAGATGTATAAAGCACTACCTATTTTTTAACAACCATTGTAAGTATCATATCTCTGGCGATTAAATGATTATTATTATATGAATTTTAATTCCCTTGAGAGTGCCAATATATACGTTTTTTGCACCATAAACGGCCGTATCTTTTTTTTTCGTTAACTTAGAAGTTTGATTTTTATCATAGGCTTCAAGGGACCGCAGCCCTGAGTATGTGATTTTTCCAACTCGATACCTCCACGCGTTCTCGAGATTAAGGGCTTGACAGACAGACAATCAGACGGAAAATAAAGTGATCCTATAAGGGTTCAGTTTTTTTTTTTTTGAGGTACGGAACCCTAAAAATGATATAATTACAAACATTATATCCATAATGGGTTTTTTTAATAGGTTACTTCTAGACAAGCATGCTCCATCGTTGACCTCATCGTCGCTTTCCATCAGGTGGGATAGTGTAATTCTTTTTTTTTTTATTTATTTGAAAGCTTACGCTTGACCACTATCTCACGTGGTGGTAAGTGGTAATGTGGTTTATGGTGGAGCACACACACAAGCACAAGCTATTAGGAAACCCAGACTCCGGGAATTTCACTCCATAGCTATGCGCAAAATGAATGGCATAATGATGATGATTGAAATTTAATTATAATTGGATTTGTTTTAACCAACATAAAAGTTTTAATTAAATTAAAAGTCTAACACTCCCTCTCGCGAGGAGTAGAGGAGGAGAGGAGTAATTAGATGACCAAAAAAAAATGTACATAGTTCAGTTAAAGGAACTAAAATTTACCAACAGTAAATATCTCAGCATACCTCGTTAGTTTGCCTTGTTGAGAACAAGACATCCGTTACCTGTCAATAACTGTAGTTTGGAAGTTCCAAATTATCGCTAACGAACTTCACTAAGTTCACAACTTCAGCTTGGCTTGTTGATACTTGAAACGAAACACTTGATCAAGAAGTTTTATTTTGAACTATTGACCCGGCGTGGTTTTGCACGGCTGCAAATTAGATATATAGGTATTTTTTTTTTATTGCATTCGGAGTTTTCATCTACATGGATACGCCAACCACATCGTATCCTCTTAGTTCTTCATGGTGAAATGGCGACAGTGACTGTCGCAAGCCAGTGCTGGGCACGCCATAATTATGGCGGTAAGTCCCTATCTTTGAGGAGTGGCTGGAAAGACGTCACGGCGTCCTCACCTTCCGCATGACACAAGTCCTCACCGGACATGGTAAGTTCGGGAGGTTCCTACACCGGATTCGTGCGGAAGAAATGCCTGGGTGTCACTATTGTGTGAGACGGTGGAGGTGTGCCCTGATTGGGGGAGCACCGCCGTGTCCTCTTGGGGACCATCGGCGGCAACGACCTCTCGCGCCGGGTCCTGGTACAGGCCATGGTCCGAAACGAGAAAGAATGCCAGGCGATCGCCTCCTACAACACTACACTAACTTAAATAACTAATTTGAGTGAGAGAGAATCATCAATTAGATATGTTTGCTAAACTAAGTACTTAGGCGGAATTCACCAATATAACTAACGCGTTTTAACGTTTGGCTCGCATATTCGCGTTTAGCCGCTGTCACTAGTGTCACTTGTATGTATTTTTCTTTTGTTGTATTTTTACAAGTGACACTAGTGACAGCGGCAAAACGCGATTATGCGAGCCAAACGTTGAAACGCGATTAGTTTTATTGGTGAATTCCGCCCTTAGCCATTTTGCTAACTGCGATTTAGGACTTGTCAAAATTGTTTTTACTAATCCAACATCTAGAAAATTCGGTTTTACGCTCTTTGATTAATAATTTATATACATAAACCTTCCTCATTTACTGCAATTTCTTTTAGTGAAAACCGCATCAAAATCCGTTTCATGGTTTAGGGCCTGTGCACACCACGTTTTTAAAACGCGCCGTTGACGCGCGTTTTAGGAACGTGCGTCGACGGTGCGTTTTTATCCTATTTAAGTTCTTCAGGCTGCGTCTGACTCGCATGCGTATCGCGTCTGAATCTGAACGCACGTCAACGGCGCGTTTAAAAATCGTGGTGTGCACAGGCCCTTAGAAGGAGTTAGTGGATAAACAGACTGACGCGGAAAGTGGTTTTGTTATGTAGGTACTATGTAAATAAGGTAAAGATAAAGAAGATGAAGATTAGATATTTTTATTCCGCGACTTCGGTCCCATAGTCCAGCTCATAAAAATCGTTTTTTCTGAGTTAAAAGGAAATCTTTTTTATTATGGATAGACTCGCGTTTAACCACTATCTCAACCGATGGTAAGCGATGGTGTGGCCGATGATGGAGCATGCTTGCCTAGAAGTAACCTATTCACTTTTGACCTTTTCATTCATCATTTCGTCTTATTTATTTATTTATTATATTCTTTATTGTACACCACATAAACAAAATAAGGACAAACATAATTAAAAATAAGTGTACAATGGGCGGTCTTATCGCACAGGGCAATTTCTTACAGACAACCTTTGGATGGACTGAAAGAGAGGAGATGGTTTTTTTTTTATGGATCATTTCAGCCGAAAGACATCCACTGTTGGATATAGGCCTCCCCTAAGTATCACCACAACGAACAGTTCTTGTGTGTCTCGCATCCATCGGATTTTCGCGACCCTCACCCTCACCAGGTCGTCGGTCCACCTTGTGAGAGGCCTTCCAACGATGCGTCTTCAGTAAGTCTGTGGCCCTCAGCAATAGTATAGGTTTCTACCAGTAAAAGAATTTTCGTAATTAATAAATCGGTGTTAAGTTTCATATCGAATAGACACATTTGATTTAACTTGGTTCACATCAACGCGATAGATGGTGTTGTTATACACATTGGACCGTTCGTTGAAACGCAGCGTTATGAATTTTCTCGATTTCAGGCCCTTCTTGTATATCCTAAACTAGCCAGCTAAACTAACAGCTAGTTTAACCGTGAAAGCAGCAGACAGACATAGTTACTTTATAATATTAGTACGGATAAAATCTCTCGTTCTGAGCTGGGCGTTTTTTTATATACGAATTCTTTGCCTCTAATGTTTCCTGACAAAGATCTATTTGGGAATTTGACATACACTTACACACAGATAATAAGTAAGAAACATAAGATACAAAAGTGATACTTATATTTAAAGAAATCTCTTCCAGCATACTTGCAAAAGGAGAGTTGAAAAAAAAGATATAGGCGCCGTGTGTAAGACGAGTAAAGAAGAGTAGAGAAAAATTAATATATATAAAACAATTCATTTTGTAACATTATTTACATAAAATGTACCAATTTACTGTCATATACCCATAGGTACTCGTACACTTCGAATCGAACCATATTTTCTATGTTGTTCTGTTTTAAATAAATCACTTTCATTAAGATTGCTTTGTCCTTAAATTGTCGGTTCGGATGGCCAATTTTAACAGTAATTGTTAACAGAATTAAGATGATAATTATCATTTGTTTGATCCTCTTGGGATTGTTCTCCAAAGCGACATGTTCTGAATAATTTATTCATAGAGGTCCAAAATTAACAGCCAAAGGTACATTGCAAATATACAGATATTAGGTTTAAATAAACCTCTTTCTGTAATAGTAATATCTGTTGGTCGTGGTATCCTTTTGTTTCGTATTGCATTAAAACAGTGAAGTTTTTGTAACAAGAAAATGTCAGAAAATTTTAATTTAAATTACGCCTCAATCATCTTCGAATCAATGAACAGAAAAAAAACATGAAACACCAGCAAGAATAAACCTTTGTATTCTGTAAACTTAAATGCCAAATTCAAATATTTTCGAACTGCTTTATGTTTTTTTTATTTTTTTAACCAAAGATTTCGAATTGAGTGTGGTCACTAGTGTTTATAGATAATTTTGCATAAAAATAATAAGAGTTTTTGGCTGGATTTCTTCGAGTGAAGTTCAGTGGCTGTTTAAATTATTCGCAATTTGATTCCTGGTGGATATTGTGATGTAAAATTGGTGTAGTTTTGTATCTCAAGTGTCTGCACAACTAGACAATATGTAGAATCATTGAAACAGGCGCGATCTCGGTAAAATGGAGCTGAGAATTTTATTGTAGTTTTGGCTACCTCAGCGAAGTTTGCCGAGAAGGCTGACTCGATACATTTGCTGCCAAATACTACAAAAACATTACAATGTGTTGCACCCGCATTCTAATGGTAAACTAATGAACTATTCATACGAAGACATGGCTTAAAGGACTTAGTATCCGAGTCAAAAACATTTACAAATAAAAAAATAATAACACTACACTGTGACTATCAAACTGACAGGTCTCTTAGGAGTTTTTGGCGGGAATTCTTCGAGTAAAGTTCAGTGACTATTTTGCCGAAAAACCGAACCGACCAGCCAGTTTTATCGGATACTTGTGTAAAAAGGCTGGACACCCTTAACTTTTAGCCTTTTTAAAATGCGATAATCTTTTTTTCAAAAGTAAAAACTTTTTTACCAATTATTTTATTATTTTCTTGAATTCGAATGAAAGAATATTAAATTGAACGCAGTCTTTTTTATTATTCATTATTCAATTAACACAGTAAATTTCAATTTTATTATTCATTATTCAATTAACACAGTAAATTTCAATTTTATTATTCACCATTCAATGAACACATTTTTCAATAATTACAGCAGTAGTTAGCAGTAACTGCTCTTGCAATACAAATTAATTTATTTTAGGCTTTTAAAAACCATTTCTTGTTGACTGTTTATTGTCCCTTTGCCATTAAAAGGATAATTTATGAGTTTCGAAGCACCTCAGCGCCATGCGTGGTATTTTAGCGATAAATATGATATTTTGTTATGAATTTGGAATAAGTGACAGACAATCCCACTATGTTCTCACTAGATGGCGTTAAACTAAATTTTTATTTTATTTTGTTTTTAAAATATGGGAGCATAATTGATATTTTCTAAAATGGGACTTTCCATTTTATAGAACTTAGTCAAATGCCTCAAAATCCATCTAAATCTGACTGTTCATGTACCTAACTATAGTGTTTAAATATAGCACTATCCCCAGCCGCTGGGATCCCGATCCCGACTACTAGCCACTGTACACGTGGGCTTGCGAATGACGAGCAATGGGTAGCCGTCCGGCAACCGTCTGGACCGAGCCTAAGGGGCAACGCAAATAGAAGACGGCGAGACGAAGGTACGGTACAGACACGGCGCAGATACGGTGCAGGCGCGATATCTGCGCAAACAGACGCGGGGACGATACGGCAAGTTAAGTCATTATAGAGCGTGATATTGACGGGATAAGACATGTATTCCTCTTCAGACGAAGATGAAGATGCACTGGCTTTGCTACAGATTATTAATTTACAGCAAAGACCAAGAAGGTATTGGATACATCCAGTGTGGAGAAATGCAGAAGAGCACAGGTACTATAAAATAATGGAAACATTATATGAATATCCTGATCGTTTTCGCACAGTTTATAAAATGTCACTGGAATGTTACCATATCGTATTGTCAAAAGTAAGAGAAGGACTTTTGCTCAATTAACTCGCAAAACTCAATATTAAACTCAATATCGTCACGCATCCTGTATACGAAGCGACGTGCGTCTTGCGTTATCTTTTGTTCGTGACTGAAGGCGGCAAGCGGACGGCGCAGGCACGCCGCTCCTCGCCCCCCGCCACGTCGCCAGCAGATGTAGGCGCAAGCGGCGTCTCGCATTATAATCAGTATGAACAAAGATACGTAGCGATATATTTTAAACTGTTCAAATTTTCGTCCATATGGATATTTAAAGGCTGATTTACATTGATACAGTAGCTGGCGCCAGCTACTGTATCAATGTAAATCAGCCTTAATCCATGATTTTAATGAAAATCCGATGTAATTTAACTTATTATGATTTGATTTATGTATTTCGATGTTATTCGTATTTTAAAGTAGTTAAATAGCAAACATAGCGGTTACATATTGCAAACATAAGTACAGTCGACAGCACATCAAGCTATACAGTTTGACCTTGAGCACGCCTTTATTGCACTTGTAATAGTGGCGGCTTTCGTAGCGCAATGTTACACTTGATGTGCTCTCGACTGTACATAGGAATTATAATGATACAAAAGGAGGGAATTAGTATTCGAAAAAAAACCGAAAGGAGGTGTATTAAATGTTATTTCCACTAAATAGCACCTTGTATAATAATACTCTGTGCCGTACCGTCCCCGCGTCTGTTTGCGCAGATATCGCGCCTGCACCGTATCTGCGCCGTGTCTGTACCGTACCTTCGTCTCGCCGTCTTCTATTTGCGTTGCCCCTAAGTCGTCGACGGCGCGGCGTGTAGTGTTCCACGCGTGCCTCAAAGACATATCAGTAAAACCGTAAGCAGCAAATTTAAAAAAAAAAAAACGGATTTTTAAAATTACTTAACTAACCCCGATGACATTTTTAGTAAAAAAACAAAAAAAAAAATTAATAAAAAGTCATCGGGACATAAAGATAAAATCGTTATTCTAATCAACTCCGATGACATTTTTAATTTTAAAAGATATTCTATCATTTTTTTCACTAAAAATGTAAGAATAACGATTTTATACAGTGTAAATTATAAAACGTAAAGATTTTTTTTTAATAAGAAAAACCGACAAAAAATATCCACCACTGTTATTTTTTATTTATTTTTCATACTTAATTCTACTGTATGTGTGAGATACGTATAAACGTTTTATATTTCTTTTCTTTCTTTCTTTCACTGGGGGGTCCAGAATCATGTACTGGATCCATGGTACTTATTCGTTTTTACGTCGTCGTTGTCAAAGACACTCTGTATAGTCATAAAATATTATCATTTATCACAATGATTCAACACAGGCCTGTTATATTCAAATTTGAGTGAATTGGAATTACAGACGAGGGAATCACTATTACGAGCGGAGTGAGAGCTATTGGGGTTATATACATAGGTACTTAGGTACCTATGTATGTACCTAACTTTAGTTAGGTATTGAATATATGTTTGATTTTCCTATAATTTTTTTTATTATTATTAATGACTAGCCAGTGCCAGCGGCTTCGACCAAAAGAAGGAAGATTTTATCATCCATTTAAACCTTGGACACCCGTTTCGTATTTGTCGTGGCCAGATCTTAGAAATTGATTACTTTATGATAAGGCCAAGTAAAACCGGTCATATCGTTTTAAACGTTAAAGTTTGATGATATTTAAAACTTCGTTTTTTTTATTGTTGTAGCTCATTTATTAATTTATATATACATCTTAACTATTAAATATTATAACCTAATAAGTATATAAACAAACTGAAAATAATAATATGTACATATTATTATATAAAGACAATGTTTTGGAATCTGCAGTTGGATGCCAGCAAGGTTCATCCTATCATTCAACAATTAAATTCAAAATTTAATCTTTGGCATTTAGATGATGGAACCCTGGGAGGTGACGTAAATACTGTTTTAAATAATCTCCAATTTCTGAAGGAGCAGTTTCGATCCATCGGCCTTGACCTCAATCATTCTAAATGTGTTGTCTCTGACAATAATGACAGAAACAAAAATTTCACAGACTTCAGAAATTCAATGCAATAGCCCCAGAGATCAAAATTTTAGAAAAATGTTCACTGCGCCTCCTAGGTTCTCCAATTTTAGAAGATAGTTTTTCTTTATTCGTTGACGATAAAATTAATCGTTTCAACGATATTTCGGATAGACTTTAAAAAATTAACTTACATTCGGCTTTCACCCTCATTAAATATTCCTGTTTTGCTCCAAATTTTATGTATTTTCTTCGGTCTTCCTCTTTATGGAAACAACCACATCTCTTGGACAAAATTGATCAAACCATTCGATCCGTTTTAACATCCATCTTAAATGTGGCCCTGGATGACCGAGCGTGGGTACAAGCCACGTTACCCATCCGTTTTGGCGGGCTCGGCATCCGCAAAATTTCTAGTATAAGTCTACCGGCGTTTCTGACTTCGGTCCACAGCACTCAACAGTTAGTCGAACGTATCTTAACTCCATCACTTTGAGGTGCCGTGCTTGACCGACGCCGTGAACGTCTGGAAAGTGGCTTGCCCGGACAAGGCGTTGCCCGAGAATCCATCTTCCCAGAGACAGTGGGATGAGCCGCTCTGCAGGCTGGTACGGAATAATCTTATTAATACGTCCACCAATACTGCTGAGTGCGCCCGCCTACTGGCTGTGGGTGAATGGGAGTCGGGCCTCTGGCTACAGGTTCTACCGTCACCTAACATATGTACTATGCTGAGTGACACCACCTTCCGGATCGCTACATGCCTGCGCCTGGGTGCTCCTAGTGGAGCTCCACATCGATGTCAATGCGGCGAAGCAGTCGACCGCCTCGGACACCATGGCCTATCATGCAGTAGAAGCGCTGGTCGGATAGCACGACATGCCAGTATTAATGTAGCTGTTTTAGAACCCAATTGCTTGGCACGTGACGATGGGGAGGGGCTAAACGGGATGATTATAATACCTTGGAAATTGGGTAGGCCTTTGGTGTGGGATGCAACATGTGTCGACCCCTTGCGCCATCCTATCTTCTGAGTACGGCGGGCTGTGCTGGGGCGGCTGCTGCAGGTGCAGAAAACCTCAAATGGCATAAATATAATAACCTCATCGGAGGTTATATATTTGAGCCGTTTGAGGTTGAAACACTAGGGCCATGGGGTCCGAGCGCTCATCGAGTTGTTCGGGATATCAGCAAACAGCTGGTCGACTCTTCGCGTGACTAGAGGGCTGGACTTTTCTTCGGTCAACGAATCAGCATTGCCATCCAGCGTGGCAATGCTGCCAGCGTTCTGGGCACTTTTCCCATTGACATCGATGTCAACGAATTTTTTGATGCCCTATGAGTTTTATTTCTACCCGTTTGTACATATTATTATTTTCAGTTTGTTTAAACTTCGTTTGGCCTATTTTCTTTAGACCTTTTATTATCATTGAAATCTTACATCAATGATAAGGCCTAACGAGGATTGACATGTCATCAAATGTTAACGTTTAAACGATTTGGCCACTTTTAGTTGGCCATATCATGATTATCATAACATATACATCATTGAAGAAACCTCTGTGCAAAATTTCGGCTTTGGGGTTGACGGGTCAGTGAGTGAGTCAAGAGTTTGCCTTTTATATGTACAGATGTGATATGTGAGAAGTTCACATCTGACCACTATCTTACCTGATGTAAGGTGATGTGTCTGACGTCGAATTCATTAACGCTCAGGCGGTAGCCGGCGCCCGGAAGCCATTGTCTTACTATTGTGTCTCTAATTACGCACGTCAAAAGGTTAAATAATATAGTTTAGATTCAATGATGTATTAATTAATTTGCATAAGAAAATACAGATAGTAATATCTATAATACCTTGGGTTAATTTTTCAAAAATTATTACAAAAATTACAAGTCCTTCAAATACAATTAATTTCAAAGTAGTCATATTATGGAGAGACATTGAGGGAATTACACTAATATTCATTATTTATTTATTTGGACAACCAACAAAGCACACACCATTATACATACTAAAGATTCAGTATTCTTCAGTATTCAGTCCGAGTGCTCATGCCCTTTTTAAAGAATTATCCAAACGGCTAGTTGACACTTCGCGTGACCAAAGGGCTGGCTTTTACCTCAGTCAGAGATTAAGCATTGCCATACAACGTGGCAATGCCGCTAGTCTTTTAGGCACACTTCCAGTCGACAGCGATGCGGAGGAATTTTTTGACGCCGTATTTTAGGTAGGAGTTATTGTGTATATATTATGTAATTTTAATTAGTTAAGTGTTTTATTTTTCAAGTATTCTTAAATTATATAGTGAAGCCTTAATTAAAGGCTGCCACGGCACGCATTGAACAAAAAAGGAGTTATGAACTAACGTATCTATTCACATTTTGTTCGACGTTAAGCCAACCAATAGGTAAAAAAAGAAATGTGACAACAAAAACAAATTCTGAATATTTGAACATTTACAAATTCTAAATATTTATTTATTTTATAAAGGCGAAAGCGTTGTTTGTTACTTCTTCACAGTCGAACAAATTGAGTGAGGCACACAGGTAGATCATATTCTGAAGTAATACATAGGATACTTTTTATCACGGTTGTATGTTCCCTTGGGACAATTTTCTAGGTATACGCAGGCGAAGCCGTTGCCAGCATCTAGTTTCTCTTAAAATTAATTCTATCTCACATATTTACTTACTAAAATTCCTACATAATGTTAATACCAAAATGTTACTGTAATAATTTATGATCTAACGTATTATATATTTAGGTACGTACCTACTAAGCTTATCCAAAAGTTATTTCCTTTGTGACGTCGATTCTAATAGGTGTTATCTCGCGTTTGCATGTTATTGTATTTCAATTTGTAATTAATGAAGGACTTTACTAGCATGTGTTTAGTAAAAAGAATGTTTCTATATAAGAGTGTGGTCACAGTACCTAATACAAAATTTATACAGTAGATATCTATTGAGTGAGCATAGCATAATGAGCTTTATAATGCAGTTTAGGGGGTGCGGGTGCCACATATATGTCTTCGAATTACTGATTTGTTTTTCCTCACCGTTTTGAGAGCAGTGGCGATAAAAAAAAATTACACAAAGTAATGTGTCGTACAAAGGAGATGGCGGGACGACCTGGATGTCTTCCTTAAGAATTGAAATGAGAAAGCGAGGAACCGTGATCGTTGGAAAGAATGGAGGGAGGCCTTTACCCAGCAGTAAAACAATACGGACTAGCTATAATAATAATAATGCGCCTGGCTATGTTTGAACTCACGACCTACAACTCATAATTCGGGGTCGTTATCATTGGGCTACCAATGCTCTGTGTGTCAGCATAACCCTTTAAATGTATATTTGTCTAATTAGCTCTCATGTAAACAAGGTAAGTCTGTCATGCTATCCCTTCGTCATCATAATACCTGCAAAAAATCGGTCATAAACCAAAAATCAGATTGGTACCTCTGGTCCGCCCAGCCACGGTCCGTGCCAGCTGATCTTGTTACGTCTCAATTATGTACCAGCACAGAGTACGGAATCACTACAGAGACGCAGCTAGGCATTGTGGGGTAATAAAAAGACATATTTGCGTACTATTACGCGGGTCGACAAGTTCTTTCTGGGGACAAGTTATTTCGATTGTATGGAAAGCTTTGACAATGCCCTAACTGGGAGTTACTCAGGTCTGCGGCCCCTTAAAACTGTGAAAAAATCAAACTTCTAAGTTAACGAAAACAAAAGATACGGCCGTTTATGTCGCAAAAAACGTATATTTCGACACTCTCAAGGGAATCAAAATTCATAGGGTACTTCCCGTTGACCTAGAATCCTGAAATTTAACATGAAGTAAGGTCTCATAGCACAAATGTAGGAAAAAATCTGAAAACTGTAAATTTGTAGTTAAGTCACAAACAAAAACTTTTTTTGCGATTTGGAAAAATCTTCGTAACTCAATTCGGGAATATAACTGTTTTCATAGGTAAGTTTTTACGGATCCCTCAATACGCGAGTCTCGCACTTGCCCAGTATTTTCTTCTCTTTACCCTGGTCTGTGGGCATCACAGACGGCGCCGGCTATCGGAAATCCGTAACGTCATACGATATGCCCAATTAACGGTCATGTAACTTTTGAGTATCCGCGTATAAGGCGAGCCAATTAAAATCGGATTAATGCTGTTCTCCGTGTATTCCTTTAATTAAAGTGTTGTGTTGCTTCCAATGTGCGTTCGTGCGAGTTTTGAGAGTTCCGTCGGTCCGTTAAAAAACTTGTTTGTTTTAATTTTGATGTTGCTTCAATTTAAATATAGGTAGCTGTTTTATATTTGCATGTCGATTATGGAAATCAGTCTGCTGATAAACGAATTTTGTGCCTGTGTAAATCTTAGTTGACTACTGCCTGTGTAGAAAATTCGTTCAAAATAAAAATCTAGAATGTCATGATTTTAGCCGATAGACGTCCACTGCTGGACATAGGCCTCTCCCAAATGTCACCACAATTAACGGTTCTGTGCGTCTCGCATCCATCGGATTCCCACAACCTTCATTAAGTCATCGGTCCACCTTGTAGGGGGCCTCCCAACACTGCGTCTTTCGGTACGTGCTCGCCACTCCAGAACCTTTCGGCCCCAACGGCCATCTGTTCTGCGAGCAATGTAGCCTGCCCATTGCCACTTAAGTTTGGCGATTCTTCGTGCTATGTCGGTAACCTTGGTTCTCCTGCGGATTTCTCACATAATATGTTGTTTTTACCAGTTGTACCTACTGTTCCCCTGCTGAACAAAAGCCTCTTCAAAACCCATACTCTTTTCCGGTTCTTAAGAGGGATGTTCGAGCTTGGCTTCGAGTCATCAAACGCCTGCTCGTTTTACTGAGCAGATCAACGGCGCAATGTCTCACATCACGTTTAACTAGATGTAGGTTCAATTTACGTGTACGTCATAGCACTCCATCTTTGTATTCATTCAGCACAATACATTTGACTAGCTAACAGCATTTTTGAGTTTTCTTGAAGAATCCCTAAAATTCCCCAACATTTTGGTCCATACCGAGTCGGATTGGGATTACATCAGAGGATTTACGAAAAATCAGTGGATTTGGACACTTGAATCGTCATCGTGGAATTTGCCGTGGAGGTTATACGCCGGCAACGTGATTCTGGACAAAGGAAACATATACTCATTTGCGGTGTTAAGTATATTTATCATTAAATATCATCACCCAACACTCATTCAGGTAGTATCTGAGGCTATAAGTAGTTTTTATTTAGTGATTTACTTGAATATTATAACGCACCTTTACCTATCCATATGAATAGTTGTTACGTAATACAATTAGTGCAATTCTTAGGTGAAGTTATTTATGTTGGTGTTAAATTGATAGCTAAACCGTACTAGTCATTTAATAAATAGTAAATTTATGTGTTGTATTTAATTTCGATGTTACGTAATTAATTTATTTAGGTTTGAGTCGTAATTTAGAGTACAAATTAAATTTGCATTTGGTATTCACGCAATATTTATATTATTTACAGTAGTAATTTGACTATTTACAGTATTCGCATAGTAAAATTGTTAACCATAGCAGCTATTGTACCTTAGCAGTTAGCAAGTATGCTCTGTATAAATTATATTTAAGTTATTATTGTATTCGTTACAGGTTGACGACACTCGTTTCCCATCATGTCCGAAGAAAGAGAACTAATTAAAAAACGAGGAAGCTATAAGGGACGTTTAACTGTATTCATGAATTTCCTTGATGCTTTCAGTGACAAGGAATTAACCAGTTGTGAGGTCAAGGAATTGCAGTTACGAATGGCAAGAATCGAGGCTTTATACGAACAATACGATGAGGTACAGTTACGGTTAGAATGTCTAGTAGAAGATGTCAAATCTCAATTTGCTGAGCGTGGTGAATTCGAGTCATTGTACTACAAAGCGCTGTCTAGGTCGCAGGAGTTAATAAGTAAGTACAATAATGATAATGAGTCGATGACTAGCGATAAATGTACTCGTATCAGTCAACGTAAGCCTGTTAAGTTGCCCACGATACAGCTACCTAAGTTTGATGGTTGTTATAGTTCTTGGTTGGAATTTCGTGATACATTTACCAGCCTCATTCATAGCAATGACGAAATCGATCAAATTAATAAATTCCACTACTTGCGAGCCTCTCTGGAAGGATCTGCTGCTGTTGTGATCCAGGCAATTGAGTTTTCCGCAAATAATTACGATATAGCTTGGAAGATTGTTTGTGATCGTTTCGACAACAAAAGGTTGTTGATACAAAATCATGTTTCATCCTTATTTAACTTAAATTCTATTGGAAAGGAGTCCTCTGTCGCGTTAAAGGGTTTAATTGACCAGCTTAATAAAAATCTTCGTGCATTGGAATCTTTAGGTGAGCCCGTCAAGTATTGGGACACTTTATTAATTTATATAGTAAGTAGGAAACTAGATCAGATAACTTTTCGTGAGTGGGAGCAGCATAAAGGTCGTGTAGATAAAGATAGCACTATAACATTTAATGCGTTGATTCAATTCCTTCGCACTCGCGCAGACTTACTAGAATCATTAGAAATTGCTCGAAATCAAAATAATTCCACTCCCAATAAGTCTAGTTCCCATTCTAATAAGGTGAAATCTATGGTTGTATCACAGGATTCTAATAATTCCAGCAGGGAATTAAATAAGTTATGTCCGCACTGTAAGGCTGATCACGATTTAAGTTGTTGTTCACAATTCCTTTCTTTAAGTATCGACGCTCGACTCAAATTAATACCTAATTATAAAGTGTGTTATAACTGTTTTCGTGTAGGTCACTTTGCTAACCGATGTAAAAAGCCGGGATGCAAGATATGTAAGCGCCGACACAACACATTATTACATTCATCGGAAAACAAAGCTATTGCAAATTCCAGTGGAGACAACAAATCACACATTAGCTCGTCCCATTCCGTACCAACGTCATCGCCCACTGACGCCGTGGCTAGCACTGATTCACTTGCAAATAATTTTACTTTATCCGCGGATCTTAGTTCGTCTTGTGGTGAGCGTAAACAACACGGTGTGTTATTGTCCACCGCTCTTATCAAGTTATGTGATCGTAATGATCGTAAGTACATAGTGCGAGCCCTGCTTGATAGCGGTAGTACATCGTGTTTTATAACGGAACGTTTATGTAGGCGGCTTAACTTACATACTAGTGAGGTAAATGGATCAGTCTTCGGCATTAATAACGTGAGTTCTCGCGTAGGCAAAACATGTCATGTAAAAATGACGTCATTAGATAATAGTTATTCGACAAAGTTTCATTGTTTTGTTTTGCCATCATTAACGACTGTTGTGCCCTGTCGCGAAGTCGACATTTTAGACCTGAATATTCCAGATAATGTCTGTTTAGCTGACCCCACGTTTAACAAGCCTTCAGAAGTAGATGTCCTAATAGGTGCTGATCTCTTCTGGGACTTGGTCGGCTCACAGCAAATCAGACTAGGTGTAGGTAAACCAGTGTTGTGTGAAACGTTGTTAGGCTGGATTGTTTCTGGCCCTGTCACCTTTAAAAATGGTAAGTCAATATCGAGTGATATCTTTTGTAGTTTTAATCAAACCGGTTCCATTAATAGCGATGATTTAAATAAAATTCATACCGATTTAGTTAAGTTTTGGAACTTGGAGGATATTACCTCACAATCCTCACATTATTTACCTGAGGAGAAATTATGTGAGGAACATTTTGTTAAGAACACGACCCGATTAAAAGACGGTCATTTTTGTGTTCGTATCCCTTTAAAACTAAACCCTTCTGTTTTAGGAGAATCCTTTCAAAGGGCTTCTAAATGCTTATATTCTCTGGAACGCAAACTGAAGTCCAAGCCTGATTTCGGTAAGTTATATCGCGATTTCATGTCTGAATATGAGAGTTTAGGACATATGACTGAAACAGAGGTTAGTGGCAGTCCCAGTGGATATTTCATCCCACACCACGGTATTAGGCGTGAATCTAGCACAACTACCAAGCTTCGCGTAGTTTTTAATGCAAGTTGTGCTACTACGTCTGGAGTGTCCTTCAATGACGTGCAGATGGTGGGTCCGAAGGTGCAAGACGATCTAATATCTATACTGTTGCGTTTTCGGCAACATAAGTACGTCTGGTCAGCTGATGTTGCGAAGATGTATAGATGCATATACGTTCACCCGTCAGATAGGTACCTACAACAGGTTTTGTGGCGCGATAACGAGTGCGATCCTATTAAAATTTATAAATTAAATACTGTGACTTATGGCACGGCTAGTGCACCATTTTTAGCTACGCGCTGCCTCAAGCAAGTAGGGATGGATTACAAAGGCAATGTTAATAACCCTTCGCGTTCGGTAGGTGAGTCATTCCCGGGTAGCAGAGATAAAATCGCTGACGTCATCATACACGATTTTTACGTGGATGACCTGCTGACTGGGGCTGACGATTTAAATGAAATTATGTTCATCCGTACAGAGGTTACTAACGCACTTGCATCTGCTTGCATGCCACTTAGAAAATGGAGGTCTAACGTCCCTGAATTAGTCACCGGAGATTCTCAGTTGTCATTAGATTTGGATAAGGGATCTAATGAACCCAATAAGTTACTAGGGCTTAACTGGTTTTCTATTTCCGACGAATTCGTGTTTTCGAGTTCAACGTTACCTAATAAGAATTTTGTGACTAAGCGTGACGTACTTTCTGCAATCGCACGTATTTATGACCCCCTTGGACTTTTATCTCCTTTCGTAATTTTAATGAAAATATTTTTACAACGTATGTGGTTAGACAAACTGTCATGGGACGAGCCACTGAGTCCAGCACTTTATGCAAGCTGGAACGTTATTGTTAAGGCGTTACCGCTTCTAAGTAATTTTCGTGTTCCACGACACGTTATATGTGACGCATGTACTACGCTGGAACTACATGTATTCACCGACGCATCTGAGCGTGCGTATGGCGCGTGCGTTTATGTACGTAGTACCAATGATCGGGGTGAATATATGGTTCGTTTGTTGGCCGCTAAAAGTCGAGTGGCGCCAATTAAGCCGACCACAATTCCAAGACTGGAGTTGTGCGGCGCCGTAGTAGGAGCTCGTTTATGCGAGAAGGTTATGTGCTCACTGCGACTTAAGTTCAGCCACGTTTATTGCTGGACTGACTCCACCGTCGTGTTGGGGTGGTTGCAGATGTTGCCTTCTAAGCTTCAGCCTTTTGTACGCAATCGCGTTGCTGAAGTTTTAGATAAGGCGGGGCACTGTACTTGGCGACACATCCCAACCGACAAGAACCCAGCAGACCTAATATCTCGTGGCGTGGATATTAGTGTTCTGCAATCGTCGGACTTATGGTGGAGTGGTCCCAGTTTTTTAAAACAAATGCAATCGCATTGGCCTTCTCGACATAAATCGTTAGAGTTAGACAAGCTGCCTGAAACTCGATCTCATGCTGTATTGAGCGCTAGTGTTAGTACGAATAGTCCATGTGATACAATTATAGATTTTAATCGCTTTTCTAGTTATTTAAGGCTTATTCGTAGTGTAGCAACCGTTTTAAGATTTATTAAATTGTGTAGGAAAAATCCTATTGCTAGTAAATTTCTATCACAATCAGAGTTGCAAGATGCATTAAATGTTGTTATAATTAGAAGCCAAACTGAGTCCTTTCCCGAGTATAAATTACTTCTAAATAATCAAAAATTGCCGTTTAAAAGCGCCCTTATTAAATTCAACGTATTCTTAGATAATAAAATAATGCGTGTTGGAGGACGTTTAGCAAATTCTACTTTTTCTTTTGATAAAAAACACCCTATCCTTATACAGTCCACTCATAGATTTACAAAATTACTTTTTGAATATGAACATATGAAGTTAATGCATGCGGGCCCCCAGTTATTGCTAGCTTCGATCAGAGATTCATACTGGCCCATAGGTGGACGAGGCTTAGCAAGGAGTTGTTATCGTAATTGCGTGCGTTGTTGTCGCATGTCGGGTAGAACTGTTTCTCCTTTAATGGGTAATTTGCCGCAGCAGCGCCTCCTTCCAGGTGGGTATCCTTTTGAGACTACTGGTGTGGATTATGCTGGTCCCATCATGGCTGCCAGTAGGCAAGGTCGCGGATGTAGGCTGGTAAAAGTGTATATAGCAATCTTTGTGTGCTTTACAACCAAGGCTATTCATTTGGAGCTGGTGAGCGACTTAACCAGCGATAAGTTTTTACTGGCTTTATATAGATTTATCTCGCGACGGGGAAAACCCAGTGACATCTACTCCGACAACGGTACCTCTTTCGTCGGTGCCTGCAATGAACTTTCAAAGTTCCTTAAATCTAATTGCGATTCCTTGAGCGAACAATTGGTTAATGACGGAATTACGTTTCACTTTATCCCCGCGTATACGCCTCATTTTGGCGGACTTTGGGAAGCGGGTGTCAAGTCGACCAAGTACCATCTTAGGCGAGTGTTGGGACATTGTCATTTGTCGTTCGAGGAACTTAACACCACATTAGTCCAGATTGAGGCGGTATTAAATTCACGTCCACTGACACCACTGTCATCCGATCCAGCGGACTTCACCCCACTGACTCCGGGTCATTTCCTTGTTGGCCGGCCGCTAACGTCACTTCCACAGCAAGATCTCCAGAACTACTCCACTTCTTCGTTGTCACGCTACCAGCGGATTGAGCAGCTACGCCAGCACTTTTGGGCTCGTTGGAGCAAGGAGTTCGTTTCTGAGCTGCAGCAAAGGACCAAGTGGCGCGCCTGCAAAGACACGCTGAAGTTGGGCTCCTTGGTCGTTATAAAGGAGGACCATCTGCCTCCTCTCAAATGGAGACTGGGAAGAGTCATCGCCGTCCATCCAGGGTCAGATGGAATTGTTCGCGTGGCAGACATCAAAACTTCCGTTGGTGTCGTCAGAAGAGCCTTCAACAGGATCTGCCCACTGCCCGTTGATTCTGCGTCTGCTTGAAAGCACGCCTGCTGCTTTCAAGGTCCCGGGGCATGTTCGAGCTTGGCTTCGAGTCATCAAACGCCTGCTCGTTTTACTGAGCAGATCAACGGCGCAATGTCTCACATCACGTTTAACTAGATGTAGGTTCAATTTACGTGTACGTCATAGCACTCCATCTTTGTATTCATTCAGCACAATACATTTGACTAGCTAACAGCATTTTTGAGTTTTCTTGAAGAATCCCTAAAATTCCCCAACAGGGATGCTCCAAGGTAGCCCGCAAATTCAATTTTTTTTTAAGTTTTTTTGCACTTCGCAGGTTTTTTTGTTTTTTTAGGTGGGAAAATCATCTTATGACAAATCCCGCTCTTGGGCGGAGCGGAAAATAGTGTCAGACTTTTACTGACTAAAAACCCACTCCTGTTCCTTCTTTGCCTTCGTCCCAAGGCCCCGGGTTTCACTTTCACACTACCCGTGGGCCCTTCGCTGGTGAGAGTCAAGTTGAATATTGATTAATATATAATTGGCGGCCCTAACATATTTTTATTTACGGAATTATAATATTAAAATTATCAATACATTTCATCTTACCCTATGGTATTCCATAGGGTAAGATGAAATGTATTGATAATTTTCATGAGAAAACTTACGATCATTTGAATTTCGCGGGCTAGCTTCGCGTTTTTACCTTAATTACGAAAATAAAACCATTGTACAACACATTTCGACCGACTCACAACTTTCAAGCATCATGAACATTAAATCTGAGACCCCTAATTGCGGTCCACCATACAAATTAAAGTACAAGACATAAAATTACGCATTCGCATAAAACATTACCCTATAATAGGGGTACAAGGGAAATTAGCCGTGGACTGGAATAAACGAGTCGTAACCAGAACAAACCGGCTTAAACCGGATTAAATTGGTTTTAAATGTTTCTCTTTGTGAGATGATGATGATGCCGTGCCCACGGACGCTTTTCAAGTATTGTTTCAGTTTTAATGTTGTAAAGGCGAAAGTTGATGTGTTTGTGTGTTTTCATTTTGGATTTAGATGAAATTTGGCATACGGGTAGACCGTACCCTGGAAAAGGACATAAGTTTTTGTCCGAGGAATATGTTTTCTTGGGATAATTTTGTTCTATATTGCGGCAGAACAGATAATCAATAGGGCCGAAAGATTCTGGAGTGGCGATCCCATACCGGCAAATGCAGCGTTAAAAAGCCTTCCACAAGGTGTACCGACGACCTGGCAGGAAAATCCGGTGGATGCGAGACGCACAGGACCGCTTATTGTGGCGATACTTAGGGGAAGTGCAAGCTTTTGGCTGAAATGTTGATGTTGATGACGCAAAAGGCAATTAAAGCTCTATGCTCGGATTTTCCTTACGTGATCGAATCAGAAATGAAGATATCCGCAGAAAAACCAAGGTTACCGACATAGTCCAAAGAATCACCAAACTCAAGTGCCAGTGAACTGGACATAGCTCGCAGAACCGATGGTCAATGGGTCCGAAAAGTTCTGCCCCCCTAGCCAAGTTATAATCGTTTCGTTCGCGCCGAAAGCCTCTAGTAGGCCACGCCTCCGATTCCTTTGTTCTGACGTCATCTCAACGCTCAGAAACGTGGTCAGAACAAAGGAATCGGAGGCGTGGCCTACTAGAGGCGTTCGGCGCGAACGAAACGATTGTAACTTGGCTAGGGGGCTGGAGTGGCAAATGCGTACTAGAAGACACGGTGTCGGAATGCCTGCCACAAGATGGACCTCTTTTAACCCAATGGTTGACTGGTAGAGAATGCCTTGTGGCATCAAGTCCGCCTTTGTACCACCACTGTACATGAAGTTTACATAAATAAATAAATTACGACGTGGGGGTAGCGGGAATCCCCTTTATAGCCTCCTCAGGGATGAGCCCTAACAGGCGCTGCACAAATAGGGATTCTAAAGTGGTATTTTAAAAGGTAACGGGGTTCCATGTGCTGTGATCACTAGGGCAAATAAAGTGAGGTAGGAATTCCACAATCCCATACTCCTTGGTCTTTCCCCAAATGTCCAGGCGCCTTTTGAAGGTTTCACTCAGACGAATAAAACTATTTTTAAGAGCAAAACGAAGTCAAAATACACATGTTAAATGAAAAATTCTCCAAAAAAGCACCTATTTACTGCATATCGAAGATAATAACAATACTGGAAAACGAATTAGCGAGAAACCGGGTAAGGGAAGGTAGTTTGTAAACCATCAAACGATGGTGATTGCTTTCTATTGTACCCCTCTATCTGTCTTCAAACTACTTTGTGTCCCCTTTGACGATTATTTGGCACTCGAGTAATTGGATTCACGCAGATACAATGTACAACAAAAGTGATAATGGTATAAGGTTTCTCCGGTATTTTATTTATGAACATTTCTTATGGGATTGCCTATGCAAAAATTGTCGAATTCTATACAAAGCATCATCATCGTGATGATCGTGCATCATCTATGAAAACGCACCAATTTTTTTTTATCTCTTGTACTTTATTTATTTATTTATTTATCTATATATATATAAAAGCGAAATACCACTCACTAATTAATCACGAAATTTCAGAAACTATAGATAACACCCACAAACTGGCCTGTTGATCTAGTGGTTAGAAACCCTGACTGCTACGGCGGAGGTCGTGTGTTCGATTCCCACCCAAGACAAATGTTTGTGTGATGAGCACCATCATTTGTTTTGTTTCTGGGTGTAATCTGTATATACGTATAAAGGCTAAATACCACTCACTGATTAATCACGAAATCTCAGAAACTATAACACCTACAAACTTAAAATTTGGCAGGTTCCTTATAGGGTGTAGACATCCGCTAAGAACGGATTTTACGAAACTCCACCCCAAAGGGGGTAAAACGGGAACGTGAATCCGCTGGCAGAAGCTAGTTTATTATATTCTTTATTGTACAGCGCTTAAACAAAAAATACAGGACAAGCATTATTAAAAAATAAGTGTACAATGGGCGTTCTTGTCGCACAGGGTAATTTCATACAGACAACCTTTGGATGGACTGAACGAAAGGAGATAGATTTAGGGCTTTCAGTGTATAAACATCAGAAACTAAGACATAATAATACCTACAAATACATACAATTGACTATCACAAGTCGCATTCTTGCATGGCAACGTCCGTTTGTTTACTAAACAGGACACAAATCAAGGCAATGATTATATTTGTATAGGACATATTATATACAAACCAAATAATATACTAATCAATACCAAATATGTTGGAGTTTTTGCCGTTGACGATTCTCCAGTAGTTGTAATTAAAGTAACACCAAACCACTTAGTTAAAATGTTTATTGGTAAAAACAATAAAGTTATGTATAGAGCCGCACTTATTTATTGCAAACACATTACCACGTGAAGGAGGTGTAGTTACGACTGAATTAAATTATTAAGTTTAATAAGCAAAACGTATTTTGCTGTATGAGCATTATTGGCTCGTACAATTCAGCCAGGAGAAGAAAAATTAAAGTGAAAGGTAATGCTCCTTCACCTTTTCTAAACGTTGGTAGCGTTTGAGCACGCCTCACTTCTATAGCTAACGCATTGTACAAACAAGCAGCTTGAATTGTGAAAGATTAGTCAACGAAGGAAGTGGAATGGTGAAAATGATTTTAGATTTTCCGATGATCTCAAGGACCTACTATGTGTGTCACTGAGAAACTGAAAGCGTTTTTTTAAGATAAAACGGGGTACAAGTATTAAATAGCACATTATAAAGCAAAGAAAGTATGTGGGCGTTCCAGCGATGGCGAATAGGAAGCCATTTGAGCTTAGTAAAAATTCAGAAACGCAAGACAAATATGAAATTTTGAGACTTTGTTGCATAAGAAACTCTTGTGCATATTGTCCTTTAAATAAACCGATATGTTTAGATAAAAAAGGCATAACCTGGTAGGCCGTTCCACACCCATTGCACTGTACTATGTGGGTAGTACAGTTATAACTTAATATGTGGTACCCAACTTATAAAGAACTTTGGACATGCATCTTTTGCAATCTCACAGGTGTCATGTATTGTGTGGAACATGCATTGTTGATATGGGTAAGGTTTTTATTTTGTTTAAACATTATCTTAAACATTTTGTAGAGTTTTGATTACTTTTAACAACACCTTATATCATATTTTAATATTTGCATGCCCACTCATGGCAAAATGTGTAAAAATATTATGTTACCATCTCTTGTACCGCATTTATTGCCATATTATATAAATAGTTTTAGACTTTTGACTATTGAAAAAGTTACGCACGTGTTCCTTGGATACACGAGCATCACTTGTACACGTATGCGAACTGTGGGATCACGGGATTCCCTCATTGACGCCCTGAATAAACTGGTAGGCTTAATTGGCTTCTGGAGCGAGGTGATTTGGTTGAAATGTAGACCGCTACGGCAAACGTCCAATGATCTAGCATGGACCAAATGAGGAAACCGAATAATAGAGATAAGAAGATACATCTTCTCCTGGGTGCACTTATTCAGCAGTAATCGTAGACTTCATTTATTGTGGTGTATATGTAGGAATGATTCATGCGTGGAAGGCGTTTAGAATCTAATCAGTTTTTGCTAAATTATACAGAACTAAGTACTTAGACGTTTCTACATTTTATTAAACGTTAATGGATTATGAATATTATAGTAACTGAACATTATACTAATCGAATATCAATTCAAATGTTCATTAAACTATTAGGTAAATTAAAAATGTATCAATAATTTCATTATATAATCGTTACATTAAAAAAAAAAAATTTTAATGAAATTAGGTCATGATAATGATCATTATTTAGTTTAGGGTTTTTTTTTACTTTTTTGTAATTATAGTTAATCAAGTATTTTTTTAAATGTAATTTATTCGTGTAAATTACATGATCTTTAGAAGTTTTGCTATTATTTCAAACATTACACACCTCGTTTATCACTTTCCTTTTCAAGAGTGGTTCACTAGCCGATTAAAAATATCCCAAAATATTCATCGACTTTTGCTGTCACGAGTACACGCCACATCAATTTACTTGGTACAATAACAAGCTCAAACTATTTACCACCTCATCACAAAAGAGTCTTTAATAGATTGGCGACAACACAATCTCAAAACACATAGTAACACAAAAGAAAACGTATTACTAGAAAGTTATTTCATTCAGAATCAAGAGTGACGTTCCAATAGTAACGGGACGGGGCCGTCGGGTTTGTTAGGCGTTCTGCATACACTCAGATAGAATAGGTTATGATAAAATGCAAATATGCATCGAAAAAAAAAATTTTTTTTTAAATATTTTTAGCGTTTCTTCATACGCTGGACTAAAGTAGACTTATGCTTTAGGCATTGTCTATTAGTTGGTCTCAGGGTTGTGCAAAAACAGGACAAGGCAGGTGCTATTTATTATGTATCGTCGGCCGCATCCCACTCGCCTCATTCAGCACCTTTAACGTATCCCGAAGTCTAAATAGATAGTCGGTACTTAACCGAATCAGCCAGCGTGGCAGAGAATTATTTGTTTCAATTTGTTTTTATTTGCATGTACTTAATACGTGTGAACAAGTTGACGACGAAAAAAGTAAGTAAAATCAGAAGATGCCAACTCACGAACACGCGCGAGTTTCACAGTCTCGAGTTGAAAAAGTCAATAATTTCATAATCGATACACATACGAGTATAAAATAAAACAAATAATAAATTCTAAAACAGTCAGGTAAAAATTGAAAAAAAAATAAACACTTATATTGACCTTCCTCGCGAGGTTATCGACATGGTATATGCAATCATTATACTAATAGTAGTATCAGCCAATGACTAAATAGTCACGAACCTCGACCTACACCTTAGCAAGCTCTCGTTAGGCTTTATATTGTGAGGAGGTTCCTCTCTTTGGAGCCGCGACCGACAGTAACTAAGGACCCTGTTTCCGATACCAGTAGGCTACTATTTCTTATATTTTTTTAAAATATTGTGTTTTTTGTTTTTAAGAAAAAGGCATTATATTTTTTTATTAACATATGTTAGGGGTTTCTGCGCCGAAGCCGACGAAATAATAGACCACTGGACGTTCCACGACATTTATTCGTATACTAACAAGTTGAGTCTTGTCTTGACAGACAGACAGACAGGCAGACGGACGGGCAACAAAGTGATCCTATAAAGGTTCCGGTTTTTCCTTTTGAGGTACGGAACCCTTAAAACGAATCCAACCAATCAACGCTGTAAAATGATTCCACCAAATTGTTGGAAATGAGTTCACGTGCCTTCATCTTAAAGGAGAACTGACTAGTTGCCATTCTGAGGTCCTACCACCAGCTCTTAACGCTTTTGATGACCTAAACTAAACTGTTAGAGGCATGGAGCTATATAGAGTGTATAGCTCTATCTCTCATTCTCGCTCGCACGCTTAAAGTTTATTATTTATTATTTACTTATTGTATGTTTTATAAACAACCATGTAGCACCCACTCCTATCAAGGTTGGAGACTCTATACTCGAAGTTGTGGACGATTACGTCAACCTTGGACAAACAGTCCAGTTGGGTAGATCTAATTTCGAGAAAGAGGTCAACCGTCGAATCCGACTCGGCTGGGCAGCGTTCGGGAAGCTCCGCGGTATCTTCTCATCCAATATACCACAGTGTCTCAAGACGAAAGTCTATGAACAGTGCGTGTTGCCAGTGATGACATATGGTTCCGAAACGTGGTCGCTCACAATGGGCCTCATCAGAAGGCTCAAAGTCACCCAAAGGGCTATGCTCGGAGTTTCCTTGCGTGATCGAATCAGAAATGAAGTTATTCGCAGGAGAACCACGGTTGTCGACATAGCACAAAGAATCGCCAACTTAAGTGGCAATGGGCAGGGTACATTGCTCGCAGAACAGATGGCCGTTGGGGCCGAAAGGTTCTGGAGTGGTGACCGCGTACCGGAAGACGCAGTGTTGGAAGTCCCCCTACAAGGTGGACCGATGACCTGGTGAAGGTTGCGGGAATCTGATGGATGCGAGACGCACAGGACCGTTCGTTGTGGCGAAATTTAGGGGAGGCCTATGTCCAGCAGTGGACGTCTATTGGCTGAAATGATGATGATGATGATTTATTTATTGTATATACTTTACAACGTATACAACGTTTACATTATTTTTTTTTTACTTTTTTTTAGAGTTCTATACAATTTATTTGTAATAGATATAAGCTGTGGTTTTTTCAAAAAACTCGATTTTCCAAAGCACTACTCTCAGATTTTACGCATCGTCTAATGTCTTTTCAGTTCGTCACGGTGTTTGTGTGTGTGCGAACAATACGATGTGCATATAAACTAGCGTCTAACTGCTTATACTTGATATTATCGCTATAAGACACAATGTCAGATGAGACATCGCACTTTTTGGCCTCGCCCATCAGCGAGTTCGAACCCGCGACTAGTTCAGCCTTAATATTTTAAAACGTCATGGTAAAGACCTTGATATTCAAAGGAAGCGCATTCTAATGAGAGATCCCATGGACAAAGAAAGAGGAGTACATAAACCCAGAACGGTAAGTGGAACATCGTAAAAGACGATTGTTGGTGGACCGGAGATTTGCACTCTGCGCAGAGAATATGTGAAATCAGGTAAAAAGAAGAAAAAGGACAGCTAAAGAGTGGAATTCCCTGCAGGAGTCTGTATTTTCTGATTGCTACAACCTAGGGGTTTTTAAGTCAAGAGTGAATAGGTTACTTCTAGGCAAGCGTACTCCATCGTTGACCATGTCGTCGCTTTCCATCAGGTGAGGTAGTGGTCAAGCACGAGCCTAACATCAGTAAAAAAAAAAGTCGAAAATGTGTTTTGAAATGTATGGACACAATACACATTTCAACATTGTGCGATTTTTTTGTCGCGACTACTCGCAATTTTGTCGCCCTACTATACTGCTAATTGCTGAACGTCATATCTTGGAATCATTTTATAACCAAAACAAAGTATAACATCGATTAGTCGCAAAATCTATGCAAAATAGAGTCTCTTGTGCATCATTCCAAATGGAATATAACACGTCCCGTTGCACGCAGACGCGACCCCGCTCGCGTGGAAAATATATTCATTGACGTCTAATTCACTTTCCTGTTCCCACTTCCCTTTTCAACCAGCAAAGGACAAAAATTATTTTCGAGTTCGTAGCGGACGTAGGTTTGTTGTAGCGGGTCTACGACGTAGCGGCTCCGAGGTGCTACGAAGATATTTGGTAGTTGAAACTTGAATTCTAGTTGTGAAGTTTTTTTATGAAGTCACATTAAGAGGGCCCTTCCCCACTCGCCTATCATCAACGTCTAACATGGTTTAAAAACTTGTTGCTTCATCTAACGCAATCCAACGCGATGTTCGATTAAGAGGAAAAGTGAAAAAAGAGAGATAACGCCTGAAAACTCTGGTGGCATTCGGTAATTCCGTGATTTACTCGAATATTTCACAAAACTTGTTCCAGGAAGTTTTTTTTTTAAAACCCTTCAAAGTTTTTGAGAAATATTGTCGCAATTCAGAATCTCAATTAAATGTGCAAGGCTTCAATAGATGTACTTTTTTATATTTTTAATATATGAGTACATTATGGAGGGCCAAAATTCACGTAAAGTAGCAGATTTTCAGAGATCTTTACTAGATTAGTTTTACACAAATTTATGTTTTGATTTCTATAGAAGCCTAGAAAATATCCTGTATCCCTAATACCTAACATAACCTAACACTGGTTTAGGTAAATAACTGATTGTAAACATTTTTAGACAACATTTTTAGACTACTTTTAGATTAATGACATGTCACGATTGTTTACAATTAGTTAAGTACTTAAACAAATGGATTATAGTGCCTTTTCAGTGTAATTTTGTTGACTCTAAATTATAGTCAGTAATCAATTACGCTGAAAACGAATTAAGCTACTTTTTGAAAAAAAATATTCACAGCAAAACACTTTTTTTCTCTCGACTCCTGAAACAGATTTTAGAGCGCTTTGCTTTACTAATTAGTATTGGCCTAAGTAACAAAATGCACTTTATGTTCATTCTGAGCAGCACTTGGTCCAACTTCCATACAAAGATTGTCAATGTCCTTTTCAGTGTAATTGAATACTGACTCTATATTATAGTCAGTAATTTTCTTTTTTACTTTGTGTTTATAACCGTTGTGCTGTGTCTGTCCCGAATAAAAGTATTTCTTTCTTTCTTTCTTTCTATTATTGACTCTAGTCTGTAATCAATTACGCTGAAAACAATTACTAAGCCACTTTTCTAAAATAAATAATTCACAACAAAACCCTTTTTTTCTCTCGACTTCTGAAACAGATTTTGAAGCGCTTCGGTTTACTAATTAGTATTAGCCTGAGGAACAAAATGCACTATGTGTTCATTCTGGGCAGCACTTGGTCCAACTTCCATACAAAATATTGGCAATGTCCTTTCATACATTTATATGAAAGGAATCGCTCGAATGACAGAACGGATTTCCGTTCTGTCATTCGAGCGTGAAAAAGTAACAAACACACACACACTCACAAACTTTCGCCTTTATAATATTAAATGTGATTTGCAATATAAATATGGATGCCCAACCATGTGTCACAATAATATCTGCAAAACATAATGTTTGTTGGCACTCTTCGTATTTCATGGATGCCACGTTTAATTTAGATTTATTGACGGCGTATGTTTAATTTTAAGGTAATTAGAGTGAAATGTTATAGACTAACACACATTTATTACGCTTGATTAATTGTGCGGAGTTTTTTGGTTATGTTGGCATTTTATCAGTGTGTTTTTACTGTTTATCTACAGTAAACATGAAAAAAGTTTAAATCCATGATAATATTATAAATGTGAAAGTAACTCTGTATGTCTGTCTGTTAAACTACGCTTTCACGGTTAAGCTACTGTATCAATTTTTATGAAATCTTTGAACTCCAAGGATAGACATAGGCTACTTTTTATCCGTCTTCGAATTCGACTTCGCGTCCGCAATAACCAACACTCAGGCGGACGAAGCCACTGGCAGAAGCTAGTATCTTTATAAAAAATATTCTTCTGTACGTGTGTTTGTCACCTAAATGCTTCTAAACGACTTCACTGATTTGGATGAAATATTTTGTGTGTATTGGTGTGGCTCTCTGGACGATTTGAAAATTTAGAATTGAACCCGATAGGTGCCACTGCAGTCAGGTTCACAATTTTTATTTTGAAGAAAATCAAGCTTTTTGCTAGTAAATAGATATAATTTATCTTAATTTTCCTTTTTAGGGTTGCCTACCTCAATAGAAAGAATTAGAAGAGCGTACACAGACACGCAAACTTCTACCTTACCTTATCTAGCAAGAAGACGTCACACGTTCTCGAGACTATGTACATATATCATTAAACTTTCAGCCGGAAGCAAGACTTCCAACCCGTTTCTCACATCGCAACACGAGATCCATCAAACGAATCCACGCAATAAATTGTAAGTTTCATACGGAGCTGTCAAAGCTAATCCAGGATTAGTGTAGCGGCTCAAGGTGTGACTTCCCGAAGCTGGCGAGCAGCCAGACGGAGGGAGGCGTTTCCTTACGATTTATAACACAACTTCGACAGAATTTCCTCCGCGATTTAGATACGAGTAAGTGCCAGTGATGCCAACTTAGGTATTTTGTAAGTAGAGCTTGCTACAACTTAGAAAAAAAATATTGAAATATTTAGTTACTTAAATGATAACTAATATTATTACGTAAACTGACTTTACTTTTTTTTTACTTACTTTTATTTCCTAGCGTGATCGAATCAGAAATGAAGATAACCGCAGGAGAACCAAGGTTGCCGACATAGCACGAAGAATCGCCAAACTTAAGTGGCAATGGGCAGGGCACATTGCTCGCCGAACAGATGGCTGTTGGGGTGGAAAGGTTCTGGAGTGGCGACCACGTACCGGAAGACGCAGTGTTGGAAGGCCCCCTACAAGGTGGACCGATGATCTGGTGAAGGTTGCGGGAATGCGATGGATGCGAGACGCACAGGACCGTTCATTGTGGCGACATCTGGGGGAGGCCTATGTCCAGCAGTGGACGTCTATTGGCTGAGATGATGATGATGATGATGATGAAACTTACTTACTAACATTAATTATGGAAAAGAGTTTTAATATACACAATTCAAGTATTTTTTTTTTTAAGAATAAGTTGCCCCATTTTAAGAATCGTGCTTACACAAACCTATAAATTCTCACTTTATCTAGCAAGAAGACGTCACACGTTCTCAAGATGATATAGGTACATATATCATTAAACTTTCAGCCGGAAGCAAGAATTCCAACCCGTTTCTCACATCGCAACACGAGATCCATCAAACGAATCCACGCAATAAATTGTAAGTTTCATACGACGCTGTCAAAGCTAATCCAGGATTAGTGTAGCGGCTCAAGGTGTGACTTCCCGAAGCTGGCGAGCAGCGAAGGAGGGAGGCGTTTCCTTACGATTTATAACACAACTTCGACAGAATTTCCTCCGCGATTTAGATACGAGTAAGTGCCAGTGATGCCAACTTAGGTATTTTGTAAGTAGAGCTTGCTACAACTTAGAAAAAAAATATTGAAATATTTAGTTACTTAAATGATAACTAATATTATTACTTAAACTTACTTTATTTACTTTTTTTTACTTACTTCTGTTTCCTTGCGTGATCGAATCAGAAATGAAGATATCCGCAGGAGAACCAAGATTGCCGACATAGCACGAAGAATCGCCA
This sequence comes from Mythimna impura, assembly GCA_905147345.3. Classification (NCBI taxonomy): domain Eukaryota; kingdom Metazoa; phylum Arthropoda; class Insecta; order Lepidoptera; family Noctuidae; genus Mythimna; species Mythimna impura. Next base: position 8,718,712 of record LR990357.1, on the reverse strand, counting down.
AACTTAAGTGGCAATGGGCAGGGCACATTGCTCGCAGAACAGATGGCCATTGGGGCCGAAAGGTTCTGGAGTGGCGACCGCGTAGCGGAAGACGCAGTGTTGGAAGGCCCCCTACAAGGTGGACTGATGATCTGGTGAAGGTTGCGGGAATCCGATGGATGCGAGACGCACAGGACCGTTCATTGTGGCGACATCTGGGGGAGGCCTATGTCCAGCAGTGGACGTCTATCAGCCGAAATGATGATGATGATGATGAAACTTACTTTACTTACATTAATTATGTAAAAGAGGTTTAATATACACAATTCAAGTAATTTTCTTTTTTTTTAAGAATAAGTTGCCCCATTTTAAGAATCGTGCGTACACAAACACATAAATTCTCACTTTATCTAGCAAGAAGACGTCACACGTTCTCAAGATGATGTAGGTACATATATCATTAAACTTTCAGCCGGAAGCAAGAATTCCAACCCGTTTCTCAAATCGCAACACGAGATCCATCAAACGAATCCACGCAATAAATTGTAAGTTTCATACGACGCTGTCAAAGCTAATCCAGGATTAGTGTAGCGGCTCACGGTGTGACTTCCCGAAGCTGGCGAGCGGCCAAACGGAGGGAGGCGTTTCCTTACGATTTATAACACAACTTCGGCACAAATTGAATAAGTGCCAGTGATGCCAACTTAGGTATTACGTAAGTTAAAAAAATATATAATTAGTTACTTTTATTTCCACATCTTATTAATTACATTTCAAATATTTGTTAGTCTTTACTTTTCTGATGTTATATTTTATAAATAAAAAGTTTATTTATTTTGCAAATAGGACTATACATGAAAAATAAAAACACTTAACTAATTAAAATTACATAATATATACACAATAACTCCTATCTAAAATATGGCGTCAAAAAATTCCTCCGCATCGCTGTTGACTGGAAGTGTGCCCAAAAGACTGGCGGCATTGCCACGTTGTATGGCAATGCTTAATCTCTGACCGAGGTAAAAGCCAGCCCTTTGGTCACGCGAAGTGTCAACTAGCCGTTTGGATAATTCTTTAAAAAGGGCATGAGCACTCGGACCCCACGGCCCAAGAGTCTCAACCCCAAACGGCTCAAAAATATAACTACCGACGAGGTTGTTATATTTCCGCCGCTTGAGGTTCTCCGCAGCCGCCGCGGCAGCACCAGCACAGCGCGATGAGCTAGGAAGATGGGATGGCGCAAGAGTGTCGAGGTACAGGTAGCGTCCCATACTAAAGGCCTACCCATCTTCCATGGAAATAAAGACATACCGTCCGGTCTCTTACCATCGTCGCGTGCCAGGCCATGAGGTTCCAAAACAGCCGGAACGCCGACGGTGACAAGGGCTCGTCGAATGATGTCATTAATATTCGCGTGCCGCGCTGTACGTCCCGCGCTTCGACTGCATGACAGGCCGTGGTGACCGAGGCTGTTGACAACTTCGCCACAGTGGCAGCGATGAGGCGAACAGCAAGGAGCGCCTAAGCGTAGAGAAACAGCTAGGCGGAAAGTTGTATCGTCGAACAAGGTGCCTATGTTCGACGATGGTAGTGCGTGGAGCCAAAGGCCCGACTCCCACTCTCCCACAGCCAGTAGGCGCGCACGCTCTGCAGTAGTAGCAGATGTCAAGATTAGGTTTTCCTGAACTACTTTGCAGAGCGGCTCATCCCACCGCCTCTGGGAAGAGGGGTTGTCGGGCGGATTTGTATTCGGGCAAGCGAGTCTCCAGGCATCCATAGCCTCGGTGAAGCACGGCACATCAAAAGGAATCAGTGTTGAAGTTAGAATATTCCTGATTAATTTATCAGTGCCGTGGACCGAAGATATGAATGCCGGTAAACTAATACTGGTAATTTTGCGGATTAGTTACTTAAATGATAACTTACATCGACGCTCAACGATCATTTATTGTGTCTGGGTATAATATGCCTTATTTAGAAATATATAAGTATGTTTATCAGTTGACTAGCACTCGTAGCACAAGCTCTGCTTAGTTTGGGACTAGGTGGCGTTGTGTGATAGTTGTGGAATATTATTATTATTATTTTTTATATTTTATTTATCTCAGGACCCTGAGGTCCTGGACCTTTGGGAGGCGTACGAGGAGCCGAAGCCAACTCGCAGAGGCCCTTTAGATAATTATAAAGGAACATGATATCAACCGACGATTATCCCTGTACGCGCTATGCTAGTGCACCCAAGGACAACCCCCGGTTATTGAAAAACTGTTGCGACATATGGAGAACAAAGATAATAGGGCTATGGTTTTTGGAGTCTTAAGTGGACTGGTAACATGGAACTATGTCAAGACTATGGCCCCTGCCTGAACAACGTTATTAATATGCATCGAAAAAAGGCAGGGGGTGACTTGCACACTCAATAAATGGGCCCCCAAAAACGGCCGCTAGCACGAAGTGACGTAGCAACAAGAGGGCAACATATCCTGAGGTGCTTGAGGAGTGGAGAGGTTATTATTATTATTATTATTATTATATTATTAATTTATATTTTTGCGAATCACACTAATATTATAAAGTCGAAATTTTGTGAGTGTGTGTGTGTATGTTACTTCTTCACGCTCGAACGGCTAGATGGTTTTCGATAAAACTTAGCACAGGAGTAGACAATGTCCTAGAATTGCACATAAGACAATTTTTTATCTCGGGAATATGTTCTCTTGGGATATTTTTTTACTTTCACCTAGGCGAAGCCACTGGCATCAGCAGGTCTTCAATAGATTAAAGTATTGAGCTAATAAGCAAGCATTTACTCCACACAAAATATGTTTGAAAAACATTTTAAATTACTTTATTTTTTCATTCAGCTACTTCTAGCAACTTTTGGAGTAGAATAATTTTGCCTTTTGGCTACTTGTCGCAAAAGGTGTAGCTAAAAAGGTAATGGCGCCGTTGGCAACACTGGTAAGTACCTACTTACAAGGGAAAGGATTATCAAATAAATTACACCTGAGTTCCAGCGATTTTTGGGAATGGAATTAGATTAAAGGTTAGGTACACACATTTAAGGTGAGGCGTTCGCTATTTTTGAATCTAAATAACGAAAGGAATGTGAAGTAATTCCATTATCGTTTTGTTTTATTTTTATTTTTCTTGCGGTAATGCTGGCTTTTCTTTAGATTGAAAGTTCGTCATTGAATTCAAAGGTAGAAAAAGGTTGACAATATTTTATTTTATCCGTCCGTCTGTCTGTCTATCTGTCAAGACCCTTTATCTCGGGAACGCATGGAGGTATCGAGTTGAAATTAAAACCATATAATACTCAGGTCTGCGGTCTCTTGAAGCTGTAAAAAAATCAAACTTCCAAGTTAAAGAAAATAAAAAAAATTTTACAAAAAAAATACAACCGACTTCACAGTAAAAAAAACACTGAAAAGTGCAAAATAACTTTAATTTCGGAAGTCGGTGTTTCTATAATAGTTTTGTCTCTTCGTTATTTAACACCGACTTCCGAAATTAAAGTTATTTTGCACTTTTCAGTGTTATTTTTACTGTGAAGTCGGTTGTATTTTTTTTGTAAAAAGTTTTTTATTTTACACTTATTAGTTATGGTAACACCACTAAAAAGTACCCCTCAGCCAAACTTAAATACCTTATAGCCAGAGTCAGAGAGCATCTCATGACAATTCTAATAATCCCAAACACGGTTAGATTACATTTATTTATTTTAATGAATTACGACGATTCTGCTGTGATCCTATGAGGAGTTCTGTTCCATATCTTCGAAGTTCATGATCAGATCATAACAATATTTCTATGGAACCAGCTCGGAAGCATAACCTTTCAAACAAAAAAAAAAATTCAAATATCGGTCCACAATTGTCCGAGAAATCGGTGAACATACATAAAAAAAAAAAACATACATTCAACCGAACATATAACCTCCTCCTTTTTGATGTCGTTTAAAAAGGATACGGCTGTTTATGTCGCAAAAAACGTGTATTTTGACACTCTCAAGGAAATCAAATTCAAAGGGGACTTCCCATTGACCTAGAATCCTGAAATTTGGCATGAAGCAAGGTCACAAAGCACAAGAATAGGAAAAATCTGTAAACTGTAAATTTGTAGTTACGTCACAAAAAAAAACTTGCTATTCGGAAAAATCTTCGAGACTCCATTCGGGAATTGAACATAGGTAAGTTTGAACGAAACACTCAGTGCGCGAGTCCGACTCGCACTTGCTCAGTTTTTAGTCTAATTTGACCGGACTAATGATAACATTTTGATATCATCATTTTGATCATAAAACTATTAAATAACCTGTCGTCTGGCTGCTGAATGACAGATTACATAGGCAATATACATACTTACGAAGTTTTTTCCCAATTTTATTGGAGTCAGCTTCATGTTATGCGACATCTATGAGAGTACATAGGAACTAAAAACTTCAAGATCCTGTATCGCGGTATCCAAGTTAAAAAAGTAGAATATATAATTATAACAACCCTAATTCAACTATCGGAAAGTTGCCCAGACCAGACACAACATTCATCAGATCGGAGGAACCTGCCTTTTCAACGGAAGCTTGCGGGGATTTACACCCTGTTCGGAATACTTCTAAATATATATTTTACATGAAGCAATGGTCTTCCCTACCTTGGCTGGGTATGAAATCTTAGTTATTTTTTAAAATGGCCCATCATTTTAAAAAATAACTAAGATTTCATCACCCTTTATTTAAATGGGATATCATAGAACAGTTAGAAGAATCGCAACGGGCAGGGCATATTACACGCAGAACAGATGGTGGATGGGGATGAAAGGTTCTGGAGTGGCGACCTCGTACCGGAAGACGCAGCGTTGGAAGGCCTCCCACAAGGTGAACTAATAACCTGGTGACGGTCGCGGGAATTCGATGGATGCGAGACGCACAGGATCGGTCGTTATGGCGACACTTGGGGGAGGCATATGCCTCCCTGTGCTGAAAGCTGAACTGATGAACGCTTTCGGCTGAAATGATGATGCTATCATCATCTTAACAATTGTAAAAGTTGAAGTCTCGGAAGACTTCTCGATGTTCCGTACAATTATGACGGGACAAAAGTCGGCAGCGATGTAGCTTTGACACAGTCGGGATATTCACTGGAACCAATGAAAGGCGGCCAAAGAATGAAGATTGTGGCCATGAAAAAAGCAAACCTGGCTTTTTTTTATCGAGATTCTCTGTTAACATGTTGGATTTAAAGAGATACAATAGAGCGGCTATCAGAAGAAAGGTCTAAGAAAAACTATCATCGAAATGCCTCAGTGACGCCATCTAGCTTTGAATACAAACACGCGAATTAAATTTGTCAAAATTTATTTTAGGTAACTATCGCTCGGTAGGTGGCCAGGGGCCTTACCATAATATATTAAAATGTCAGTCGTACGAGCGAAAAAGTGTGATGGAGCTATACACCCTATATTATAGCTCCATAATATAATAAAAAAAATGACGGGTTGCACTCTGGGAGTGCCGGCAGAAGTGAAAACTTAAGTATTAACGTTGTGCGTTTTGGATATTTTGGAATGGTTATGGAATAATTTTGCACGAATTGCTTTTTTTTTGCACACAATTTTGCACGACATCCGTCTTACGAATTTTCGATCAGGTCACGTGTCCTGACGCGAGTTTAACATTTTTTACCCATTACAAAATTTTTTGCACACAATTTTGCACGACATCCGTCTTACGAATTTTCGATCAGGTCACGTGACCCTGACGCGAGTTTAACATTTTTTACCCATTACAAAAAAGTGTACAACGCCGCTAAAGAAGTTTTCACTTGAAAAAGACTGTATATAATATATGACTAATGATGTACCTATGTAATATATGACTGGCCCGTTGGTGTTAGTTTAATGATGTCCCACGTAAAAAAAGGCGGTATGAAGTCGTTTCATAGCTCTGTTTTTCAGAACATCAGTCTTCGCATTAGTATAATTTAAGTAACTCCAATTCTATGGCCACACTACTCGCGAGTGCCGTCCACTCTCAGTTCGAGATCGCACCAAGTTCGTTTTGATTACGCTTCTTTATCTCTGTCTCGCCCCGTACCCTCCACGGACAAAAGACTTCGAAGAATTGTCCCGTGACGGTTCACAATATAATATAAGACGGTACATGTCGTCGGTATTCAAAATACAAGTAGGTACTGACCCGAGGAACGAGGATACGGGCGGAAAGAAAATTCTACATCTATGGTAAGTGGGATATATTGTAGACCCCCTTTTTTAGAGGTGGGAAATCATCTAATGGCTTTTCCTACTATAGGGTGGAGCAAAAGACTGACTGTATCTGACTTTTACTGATTAAAACCCACTTATGTCAAATCAAAATCATTTTTATTTCACATAGGCCTACATGGGCACTTATAAAACGTCAGAAGCTAGTGCACGGTTCCAAATTGGTCGTTTCCTATGGAGAAGAACCCGCAAGAAACTGTATGGTTACTCTTTTAAAAAAAGTGGTTGATTACAATATTTTCATATTACAGTATGTAAGAACAGTGTAGACCAGTCAATATTGTACCCAAAAGCTCAATAAAAATAATCATATTAAAAAAGTGAGTCGTAATAGGAAGTAATTTAAGAATTCGTGGAGTCTACAGTGTTCTCACATTCACATTATAAAAAGAGGCTACATAAAAAAAAGCAAGAAAAATATGAATAATCAATCAATCAATGTCATGTCAATCAATAAATGAAATGTTAACAAAATAAATTACTAACGAATTTAACCTTTTGACGTGCGTAATTAGAGACACAATAGTAAGACAATGGCTTGCGGGCGCCGGCTACCGCCTGAGCGTTAATGAATTAAGGTAGTTGAAGTCTAAATAATTTAAAAAATATTGCAAAAGCAATGTGTTATAAAAAAAATGTATACCTATATTAAAATGCCCTTATGTCCTTCAATTACCCTTTGCGTTCTAGGACCACGGTATCTCTTTCAAAACTTCCAGTGGTCTTAGCGGGCATTGGGCCTACTTTTTTTTTTTTTAATTGATATAAACCAGTGCTTGACTGCGATCCCACCTGATGGTAAGTGCCTTTAGCGCACGTAGAACACTACGCGCCGTCGACGACTCCAGCTCGGTCCTTCCCTAACGGCTGGATGGCGAGCTACCCGTTGCTCACTGTCAGCAAGCTCAGTAACCGGGGATCGCTCTGTGAATCTCGACGCCCGGAACATCTCCTGTGGCGGCGGCTGGGGCATCTTCTTCGCTAGCATTACTGCTTCGCGGAAGGAAGTAACCGCTTCCCATTCTGTCTCTCTCCAGACTATGGCTTGAACAAGGACTCAGCGCAAGAGGTCGCCACCGTCGAATTTTTAACTCCTTGTGTTGTACTTCATTAACTGAACATGAAACATAGCGTTAAGCCTTGCCTGTGTGTCCCGAAGGCATTGGTAGGTAACAAGATTGGCTGACTGGCGCCATGACTGCCTTAATACGAGACATAGAATCCTCCACCTGGTTGTCCTGCCCAGACACGTGTTGAATGTTAGTGAGAGACGTAGCGAGCTAAAGCGGCGAAGCTTTGCGAAGAAGGCGTCAAGTTGGCTGGCCAATGGTCTGCGGGCGGTTGCCGGTAGAGCAGTGCACGGCATCCGGGGAGAAATCAAAAACGTTTATTTGAAAGATACATCTACAAAGGGAGTGATTCTTTTACCACTGACTGGGCTGTTTGATTGTGACCTGTTACCTACTGAAAACAGACCGCTTATTTAGAATCATTGATACTATGGAGCTCAACTATTAGCGAATTTAAGTATTCCTAGATATGGTGGTGGTCGTCTCCTTCTACGAAACAGTAATGCTAGCAAAGGAGGCGGCCGATCGTGTGAGGCAAAGGTCCTCCCGCCCCAACCACCGCTGGGATTCCGATCCCGATTTCCGGCCACCGTAGGGGCTGTAGGGGGCTTGCGGTCGGCGAGCAATGGGTGACTCGCCGTCCGATCGTCCGGTAACCGTCCGGACCGGGGCCAAGTCGTCGACGGCACATACTGTTCCACGCGCGCCTCAAGGAGATGTCAGCAACCGTAGGGGCCCAGCAGGGTCAAAGCCTACTGGGGCCATGGGTGATGCGAAAGAGATCCCCGGGGCCCTGTAAAAATGGCAAAGAAGGAAGAGGAGTGGGTTTTTAGTCAGTAAAAGTCTAACACTATCTCCCGCTCCGCCCAAGAGCGGGGGATGTCATTAGATGATTTTCCCACCCGAAAAAAAAGAAAAAAGAAAGATATGATCAGGATCATCCTATCGTCCTATATTGTTGGCTACCAAATAAAATTATTTATGCTGCAGGGAAATTGACCTAAACCAATTCCTACAATATTGTTAATTGAATCTAAGTCCGAACACAAATTCACCCAGGCAAAGCCAGACTATAATTGAATCAAATAATCCAGGTTCTTAAGTTCTTAGGTAAATAGTGTTCCGATACTATTGCGTCTATAGCTGAGTATTCAGCCAGTAAACCCAGATTGTCTTTACACCCATAAGTAGTCTGAGGTGCAATAAAATGTCAGTCGTAGTTACCTACTTAAGAAAGGATGCAGATGATCGATTTTCATTTGTTTCATATTGTGTATTTAATAATTTTTTTGAATCTTAAAACAAGTAGTCGTTTCACTTGATTTTTTTAACCACGGCGTTAGCTTCAACTACGATTATGCTCAATTCACACTAGCACAGAGCCGAAGCGACAAGTCTTTTGAGAACAATGTGTTGTACTGCAAGCCATGTGCCTTCTCCATTGCCTCTTCAGTTTGGCGATTCTATATCAGTAATTTTGGTTCTCCTACGTATATCTTCATTCCTGTTTCGATCACGCAAAGAAAATCCCAGTATACCCTTTTCAATTGTCCATTGGGTGACTTTAAGCCTTCTGATAAGGCCCATTGCGAGCAACCACGTTTCATAGCATTGAAAGTTCAAATTTTCACAAACCTAAACGTACAGATTTACACATTTGTAATATTAGGTAGAAGTATAAAATGGCATATACTCAACTTTAAATACCTAAAAATATTGTTATTTTAGCTAGCCCGTATTGCCTCCCTCCATTATTTCCAATGATAATGGTTCCTCGCTTACTCATTCCAATTCCTACTATTGGATATTATAAATACAATTGTAGGTACCGAATTAATTACCTATGCATACACATGAGATAAATATTCAAAACAGACGTATCGTATTTTAGATCATAAATTATGTAGGATTGGAGTTGTCTAGACTGGACTCAATAATGAACCTTCAAATAGTAAATTAGAAGAAGATTAAGGACGGATTAACAAGTATCAGGATTGTTAAGTATCAAGTTTATCTCACCTTCCAGATTGTCAGAATTTATTTCTTATACGCCTTAAAAATAGGGTCTAAAATCTTCCAGAAGTTGAATAAACTATCTGTAAATCAATCTGTTATCCTAGTTATTTTTACGTAGAGATAATCAGATCACGCATGGACGGCTGGACATGGTCTATTCGATGTTTATTGTGTAATATAGCATAATCAGCCTTTAATGTTCCCACTGCTGGGACTCAGGCCTCCTCTCTCTAGGAGAGGAAATGGGCCGTTATCCACCACGCGGACCCAGTGCGGTTTGGTGAATGTCACATGTCTTCGATTTTTTTATTCTAGGACATGCCGGTTTCCTGTGCTTTTTGGTGTATTTTATAATAAAAAATTTAATTTAATTAATTTGTATTAAACGCATTGGATACTTCTACACTAGAAGGATGTCCCGGTGATAGTATTCATTTATAACCAGACTTAGTCATAAACTGAAGTTGGAAAACCAATAAGAGACATACAGTACCTAATTAATTTTTAATGAATGATTTTTAAATTATTTTTTAACCTTACGTACTATTTTACAGAAAAGCAACAGCCTGAAACCGTCAAAATAAAACTAACGCATCTTCACAAATAATCTCCTGGCAAATTACCTCAAAACAAATGTACATTCATATCTCAGGATTCATATCCCAACATTTGTCGGTGTGTTGCAGCGTTCAAATATCTTTCTACTGGCAAATGAAATATAGCGCCAAATCGTTGGAGGTAAGTGAGCCTCGAATATTTTTAAGGTTTCGCAAATTGGTGGAACGACCGAATTTGGTGCTTGTTTTTGTGGGGAAAATAGTAGAAAAGGACTGTAGTTTTGTATTTTTCGGGTAGTGTGAACTGTGAATAAAATAAAAAGATATCTGAACAATGTGTGTGTGTTCTTGTTAAGCTGTATAAAATTCTTTAAGTATAGTTTCCACTTCAGTCTACAGGCTTAGTCAAATGACTTTGGATTTTGTTTGAATGAATTTTGTACTTAGCACTTGGTGAGAACGCTACAGAAAAGTCACAGTCTAAATCACGGCGCTAAGTCCCCTCTTTGAGGAGTGGCTGGAGAGACATCACAGCGTCCTCAACTTCCGCATGACGCAAGTCCTCACCGGACATGGCAAGTTCGGGAGGTTTCTGCACCTTATTCGTGAAGAAACGCCCGGGTGTCACCATTGTGCAGTCCACCTGGAGTACATGGTGGAGCATGCAATGGAGGTGTACTTAGGCGTAGCACCGCCGTGTCCTCGTGGGAGCGATTGGCGACGGCGACCTCTCGCAGAGCCCAGGTACAGGCTATGGTCCGGAGTGAGGAGAAATTCTAGAAAGCGGCAGCATGCGTGAGGAAACGAACGTCCTCACGCCCCAGCTGTCAGAACCCCGACCCCGATTTCCAGCCACCGTAGGCATGGGCTTGTGGACGACGAACAATGGGTAGATCGCCGTCTGGCCATCCAGTAACCATCTGGACCGAGCCCTAGCTGTCGAAAGCGCGTAATGTTCCACGCGCGCTTCAAAAAGATGTCAGCAAAACTATAGGAGCCCAGTAGGGCCGAAGCCTACTGGGGCCATGAGTTAACTTCACGACGAATAAAGGGAAGAATGGCCCCAATAAGTAAATTTAAATAATGATTTATTGGAAGTTGTTAAACAATTTAAAGCAGTTCAATTTAAGCCTCAATGTTCCTTAATGAGGCCCTTTTAGAGCCCGTCCAATTTTTATACCCAACAAATATAAAACTTGGTTGAAAATAAATAGAACTTTGCATCGAAACAAATGGCGTCAATTTATACTGTTCAAAGGGAAGACTAGCGTTCAAAATACCGCTTCAGATCAAGGTTCTCAATCTGTGCTAAAATATAGTCCGCGAAAGGTTATTTATTAATTTCGAACTTTTCGACTCAAAATAACATTGATGTTAACTGGTTTTATGTTTTTAAGAAACGTTGCTGATAATACTTGAACTTTTGATTTCAAAGAATCGAGACAAACGCGAAAACTTTTTAAATTATGATTTTAATTAAGGGGAAAGTGCCGTAGCCCACAAAATCTAAACTTACTTACTTTTTTCCATTTTGCGTAGTATTGATGATTTATTGATGATTACAATACCATAAATAAATACGTTTTACGGTCGCAAGTTATATTTTAATCAACATACAATTTGACACTGACCTGCAAAATGAAAAAACTTAAGATAATTTAAATTTCACACGGCTAAAGTTTCAATTTTATTCTGGATCCATAAATTTAATAAGAACGTTGTGGTTCCAAAAAGATTTTATTTTGTGCTTGAGCACTAGTTTATATCAATAAAAAAAAACGTTTGCATCACTGCATGTGTTGCAATTGTTGATGGTGAAGCGCACTAGTTTATTAAGAGCCTATTCACTCTAGCCTTTTAAGACACCTAAATTATAATAAGACGGGAAGGCCGCAGCAGAAAAAAAACAACAATGAAATCAAAGTGGTTCTTAGATGTCAAAAAGGTTGAGAACCACCGCTTCTAAAATATTTATCGTAAACAAATGGTCAAAGTTAACCGCGCAGAGAAACTTGATCAAACCACAATGGAACTCTCCTCAGCTTTTATAGCACTTTTTCTTAAATAAAGATTACGGAACTTCGCAATACGGACATTCAACTTGGCGCATTATTGTTGTGTTTTCCATGAATATAATAATATTATCAACCTTCATAGCTAACTTTGTTACTTTTGGGAATTTCAGGGTAGTTCAAGATTTTCCGGTGGTGTTGAAATATACTAAACTGAGAAAACTTAACAAAACTTTTTGTTTACCAATGCTTGGCTAAATTGATCTTACTATACGCGAGATCAAGTCGCAAATTAAAAATAATCTTACGACTTACCACAGGGCTAGGCATTAATTAAGGCATCGTTCACACTAACCGTATTGTCCGCCGCCGACTGTGAGTATGCTCACGGTCAGCCCCAGTGTGAACGTGCGTGTGACTCAGTCTGTACTACGCTTTCTTACCAAGCCGAAAGTACGCTATAGCGTAGAATGCGTTATTTGTGTAAACAAAAGAGTAGGCTTGCTACGCGTAGTACAATAATCGGACACCGAGATGTCAGCGACAACACACTACGTAATAGCGTATAGTCGATTTGGTGTGAATAAGATGTTAATATACTTTTATGGAAAAGCGATAAACTGCGTAACGTCCGCTCACAGTCAGCGACCGACAATACTTTTGGTCTAAACAATGCCTAAAACAGTGAGGTGGAGGTAAGCCTCACGACGACCTATAAAAAGCAACATACCGGTTGCTCTTTATAGTGATAGAATTGTTAACTTCAGTTGAAGCGGTTAACAATTAATAATCCTATAAGGTTTTTTTTTTCGGTGGGAAAATCATCTTATGACATCCCCCGCCCTTGGGCGGGGGATGTCATAAGATGGTGACAGACTTTTACTGACTAAAAACCCATTCCTGTTCCTTCGTTGCCTTTCGTACCAGGGCCGAGTCTTCCTTTCAGAATCAGACCCTTGGCCCCAGTAGGCTTCGACCCTGCTAGGCCCCTACAGTTGCTGACATCTCCTTGAGGCGCGCGTGGAACAGCACGTGCCGTCGACGACTTGGGCTTGGTCCGGACGGTTACCGGACGGTCGGACGGCGAGCCACCCATTGCTCGCCGTCCGCAAGGTAGGTATGTACGATGTACTAAACATTATTATAGTGTTAACACACATTCGAACTTGGTACGACGGATTTGGTCCGTCCGTACTAAGTTCGAGAGTCTTTACTAATTACACTGAATCACGCTCGACCTTGGTACAGACTGACCAAATCCATCGTACCAAGTTCAAGTGTATACTATTAAAGACTAACAATACTTCGAAACAACTTCCCCACAGCAAAAATTAATAGTTAACATTTCTAAAAGCATTCAAAACAGCAACCGAACTGAATGGCCGTCTCCGTCAGTTTGCAAAGGCATTCATTTAGTGAATAGTGTCGCGCTGAGATGCTTGCGATAGTGGTGGAGGAAGCTGGCTGCTTGGAATACTCAGAGAACATAGATGTATAGAAGAAATGGAAGTCGTAAAGGATTTGCCTATACTCGTCCATATAAAATAGTACATTTTGATACAAGTGCAGAAAGTTTGTCATTGCGACCGAGGCGGAATCCGCACGAGCCATAGGCGAGTGTGTTATGGAGCCGAGAGCTGCAGTGACAAATTTGCACGTGTATCAAACGACTTTTTTCAATACACTTACAAAATGAATAAACGGGGCGGGGGTTGACCGGCGACTCGTGGGGGACGATGCGCACCCGGCCTGATACGGTAAATGTAATAAAATTGTGGCGGGTGAGAGTACGCGCACTTATCTGCACTAGTGCGGAAAACGGTATATTGCCTGCCTAAAAGCGGTGGGATAAGAGCTGGTTTTCGAGTAAGTGTATTGAAAATAAAAAACTGTAACAGGTGGTGTTCTGCAATTCCTAGTTACCATTTTTTGTTTAGTAGAAAATCATCAAATATCTCCTCCCCCCTGGATGGAGAGACTTTACTGACTTAAACCCACCCATGTTTTTTAAATAAACCGATTTTTTTACTGGTTAAGGTTCATGAATGTAGAATGAAGAAAAACTGCCACTTAATTAAATTAACAGTCATAGCGCCTGAGTCGATTGAAGAGGAAGGGCGTGGGATGCAATCCGGCAATACACTCTTGACTTTTGATTAATATAGTAGGTACTACAGTTAGTACTGACAGTACGTTTTTTATTCGTAATTATTGTTTTAATCAAGAAGTCGCTTCCAGTACCTAAATAATTTTAAAGCCTATATTGCTTTGTGGCGTTAGATGTCCGCTATCTAAGCTGAGCCCTTTACTGTCGCATGTCATGATCTGTCAGATAACGAGCTACCTACCTTTTGCGATGTAATAGAAAGAGGTTACTTGTGTTATAGACTATTGTAAGTGCCTTTCTCTAATATCTCTCTTCATATATACCTGAATAATAAATAGTGAATCATTAAATATTACTAAAAAATGTAAAGGATCACGACAGATTCTATGCGTGTGTTCCATTTCAGTTTCAGTTCCATTTTTAGAGTTCCGTACCTCAACAGGAAAAAACGGAACCCTTATAGGATCACTTTGTTATCCGTCTGTCTGTCTGTCTGTCTGACAAGACCCTTTATCTCGGAATCGCGTGGAGGTATCGAGTTGAAATTAAAACCATATACTCAAGTCTGTGGTCCCTTGAAGCTGTGAAAAAATCAAACTTCTGAGTTAACGAAAAACAAAAATGCGGCCTTTTATGTCGCAAAAAACGTGTATTTCGACACTCTCAAGGGAATCAAAATTCACAGGGTACTTTCCGTTGACCTAGGATCCTGAAATTTGGCATGAAGCAAGGTCTAATTGCATAAGTATAGGAAAAAATCTGAAACCTGTAAATTTTTAGTTTCGTCACAAAAAAAAACTTTTTTGCGATTCGGAAAAATCTTCATAACTCAATTCGGGAATTGAACTGTTTTCATAGGTAAGTTTGTAAGGAACCCTCAGTGCGCGAGTACGACTCGCACATGCCCGATTTTTTAAATTAAGTAATGTAGGTGGGTCAATGACTGTTATTGGTAATTTATCTGACGCCTATTATAGCTTTTAAATAAAATAACATCCATTAGCAATAACGATTGTCAACATTATATTTTGGATACCTGATTAATCGACATTTTGACATTTTGATAATAAACATTCCCTGTTAGAAAGTCACTTGGTCAACCTAGAGTTGTGGGTCGATGATGCTAAAATCAATCCTAATATTATAAAGGCGAAGGTTTGTGTGTATGTTTGTTTTATTAGTTCTTCACACTCGAAAGGCTGAACGGATTTGGATGAAACTTGGTACACTGGTAGATCATGTCCTAGAATATCAGATATGATCATTTTTATCTCGAGAGTATGTTCCCTTGGGACAATTTTCTACTCGCACGCGGGCGAAGCCGCTGACAGTAACTAGTGGTATAAAATTATAAAACTTCATCTTTGCGAAACTTCCCTGGACTATCTCAAATATTTCAAGACCAAAATTAGCTAAATCGGTCCAGCCGTTTTTGAGTTTTAGCGAGACTAACGAACAGCTATTCATTTTTATATATAGATGGACATTAGGTTTTGCTGAAACCAAGAAAATGATTCATAAACTTTAAATTAGTTTAGTTTCTGAACGAATGCTGTATTATGATCGAGGAAGTCATGAAATATTTGGCAACCCGTTCCAACTTTGAATTGAGGATGTCATTCAAATAAACTGTCACTTGATATTCGAAGTTCGAATAGAATTTTGTGACGTTATGGAAGCCATGATAACGTTGAAATTTCAAGATATGAAATAGAATTGTTCGAAAGAGTTATCGCAGCCCTGAAACGCAAAGGACAACTGAACATTTGGATTTCAGTCAAGAAAAGTACCTCCACTTTCTCTACCCAGAGCGAGAGAAGTTATTTGATGAATTACCAGCTCAAAAAAAAAAGCTCTATGCACTTGATCTGTTAGCCGTACAGCTATAGATCTTGTAGATAGTATTTTTTTTATATACGAAAAATTAATATTTTTTTTTTTCCGCAGGGCAGTTTTGTGGCGAACTGTTGGGCATTAGCGACCCCACGGACCCAATCTCCCGGGAGAATTCTTGTTCCTCATCTCCGGCTTGCCTTTATTGGCCGGCCGTTGTGAATACTGACGAGAAACAAAGCTCCTGCCTCTCTCTTGTCTTTATTGGCTGGCTTGAGTGGAGATTTGCAAGAGCAAACGTGCTCGGGAGAAGGATGTATAATCCAGTAAGGTGCTGGTAGGGATCTTGACCGTACTTCCGGGATTGTCCTGATAGCCGTGGTATACCTCTCCACTCCTCAAGCACCTCAGTATATGTTGCCTCCTTGTTGCTACGTCACTTCGTGCTAGCGGTCGTTTTTGGGGGCCCATTTATTGAGTGTGCAAGTCACCCCCTGACTTTTTATCGATGGATATTAACAAAATTGTTCAGGCAGGGGCCATAGTCTTAACATAGTTCCTGGTAACCAGTCCACTTAATATTCTAAAAACCATAGCTGTTAACTGTGCAAACCAACATTTTTACTTTAAATTCCTTGTTTGTTTGATATTTAACTTGACTGCGTGTTTTTTGTAAATTTTGGTTATTAAATAATAATAAACTCGTAGACGATCGAGGAGCTTGTGCGTGTGCGCCGGGCAGAGGAGCGCGGGGGGCGTGACGCGGGGACCGCGGGTCCGTGGGGCGATCGGGTAGTGTGATTTATGCAACAAGTCAGCGCATACGTACACCCTCCTCGTCCGTGACATTTTCGAAATTATCTTTACTGTTTGGTTTCTTCATTTCCTCCCCTACAATCTGGTCATTCGAGCCGCATCTGCTGGATGTTTCATACTCCGCCGAAATTGCGAGCCATGGTGAATACACGGAGCACAGCGAAGAAAAATAAAGAACTTTATGGCGAAATGTCAAAGGGCGCTGAAGGCTTGGAAACTGCTGTTCAAGATGATTCCAGGCAACCAAACACTACGAGTGACCGTGATGAACAAAAAAAGGACCCAAAACGTGTCGAAAAACCTATATTTCCAGCCGTGCAAAGTATAAAAATGAAAACGAGTTCCAACATGGATCTACCTTCAAAGTCTGAAAAAATATCAAAGTCGAAATCTCGGTCAAAGTCCACATCGTCATCAGTGTTAGCTAGGAAAAAAAGACTGGAATTAGAAGCAGCAGAAGCTAAGGCAAAAATACAAATGGAAATAATCGATAAAAAGTTGGCGGCCGATTTGGCCGAGCTAGAAAACGAAGAATACAGTTCACAATCGGAAGGAAGAGAAGAAGATCATACAAAAGTTGAAGTGGAGAAGTGGCTAGAACGGAGTCATCGCGAACTGGAGGCCGAGGCTGCTCAGCCGCAGGATACAAAACTGGGCGACCTTGATCTTCCGCTACCGACGCTGGCGCAGCAAGCAACTGCCCGTGGGGGCACTGATGGAACAGTTCACATGCTAGCAAGCGCTCTCAAAGATCTGGCCGCTGCTACCACAGCTAACGGATCGCATGCTCAAATGCTGAGCCGATTGAGTACACCTAAAGACTTACCTGGTTTTGGAGGTGACCCGTTGGATTGGCTGCAGTTCAAGCAAGCATACGAAGACTCAACAAAGGTGTGTAACTTCAGCAATCAGGAAAACTTATGGAGACTACGGAAATGTTTACATGGAGCAGCAAAAAATGCAGTAACTGCACTGTTAATTAGTGCTACGTCACCGGATGTTGTGATGTCTACTCTGGAATTACAATTTGGAAATCCAGATATTATCATTGCAAAAATTATGTACGAGATCAATAAGCTTCAACCGATGGCCCAGGAATATCACAAAGAAATAATAACGTTCTCTGTAAAAGTAAAAAACTATGTCGCTGCTGTGCTCGCTATTGGTCAAGATGAGTACCTGAAAGGAACAAACGTTATATCAATAATCCTATCTAAATTACCTACAGTGCTTATCTCAAAATGGGCAGACTACAGTTATCCAATCATCAGCAGCGGGGAAAAGCCAAAACTTGTGATATTATCCGAGTTTTTGAACCAAGAAGCTATAAAAATATCGAAAACATCAGTTAGTTTAATATACAATCCCAGTGACTATAAACGTAAACAAAGTGATAACGTAAACAGAACTCAAACGGTGCTAGTGCAAAACTCTTCGGACAGTAACATTGGTGACGATAAGTGCCGTTTCTGTAAAATAAATAAACATAAAATAATAGACTGTAAAAAGTTTAAAAAAGCGTTGCGTAAGGACAGATGGCAGTTTATAAAACGTAACGGTTTATGCTTTAAGTGTCTGGTGTCGCGTCATAACCGTGACAAGTGCTCAGCACCCGTGTGTGATACGGACAATTGTGGACAATCGCACCATCAACTTCTGCATTTCCCTGATGGGCGCAGTAGTGAGCAGTGTCAACCGTCCGTCTCGGCATCACCCCCCGAGGCGTCGGCTCCGGCCTCGGCGCTGCCTAGCGAGGCTGTCGCCTACATTAATGAAGACAGTTATAGTCAAGTGTTGCTAAAAACAGTGCCTATAAATATACACGGACCTTACGGAACATTAAGCACGGTGGCGTTACTGGATGATGGTTCCACTGTGACGATAGCTAGTGACGTACTGATGGTGAAGTTAGGTATACGCGGTCGTAAACAAACATTAAAAGTGCGTGGCGCATGGGACAGTAGCGAACTTATGTGTGATAGCGAAATTGTGGACTTAAGCGTGTCAAATAGTGACGGTACGATGTTTACATTGCAAGCACGTACTACCAAAGGACTTAACTTACCTACGCAATTTATATCGCTCGACAAACTAAAGTGCAGTGACGCAATTAATAATATAAAACATAAATTATGTTATGGACAATGTAAACCGGAAATACTAATAGGTCAAGACAACTACGATTTGTTATTGCCCCTGGAAGTCATCCAAGGCAATCCTACGGAACCGTACCTAACTCGTACGCCACTCGGTTGGTGTCTACATGGCCGCGCGTCCTTGAACGTGAACGTCAGATGTCGAAGCAAGCATTCAACTTTGTTTTTAACTGAAGCCGATGAATCTCAAATAGAAACAAAATGCACAATGAACGACTTACATGAAGAAGTCCGTCGCTCGTTTTCAATAGAAGCTATGGGAGTATCAGGAAAACCTCGTCTAAACTCAGAAGACGAACGAGCAATAGCCCACCTTGAAAGAACTTCTATCCTAAAGGACGGCAACTGGTACATCGGCCTGCCGTGGAAAGATGAGAATTGCAAGATGCCAGAGTCATATACCACTGCCTTGAACAGACTGAAAGGAGTTGAAAGAAAACTAAATAAGTGTGAGAATTACGCCCACAGATACAAAGAGAGAATATACCATCTCCTACACAATGACTACGCACGAGAATTGACCGATACCCAAACCACGCCAAAGACCTGGTACCTTCCTCACTTCGGCGTGGACAACCCCAATAAAAAGAAACTGAGGTTGGTTTTTGACGCCGCAGCTAAGAGTCATAACTTCTCATTGAACGATTATTTACTAACTGGACCTGACCTACTTGTATCACTGTACGGAATCATGTTGAGATTCCGCGAAAATAGAGTGGCGGTGACCGGTGACATCCGCGATATGTTCCTGAGAATTAAAATACAAAGTGAGGACCAAAACGCACTACGTTTCTTGTGGAGAGATTCCCCAGACGATCCTGTAAAGACATACGCGATGACGTCATTAATCTTTGGTTCAAATTCGTCGCCGTTTATTTCACAATTTATAAAAAATAAAAATGCTAAAAGATTCGAAACAACTCATCCCGCAGCGGCAAACGCAATCTACAATCAACACTATATGGATGACTATATAGATAGTTTAGAAGACGAGTCAACAGCTGTTCGATTAACAAAAGAAATTACATACATTCATAAATGCGGAGGTTTTGAAATTAGAAACTGGAATAGCAACAGCGCGGCCGTGCTAAAAAACTTACCAAAAGAAACCTTATGTTCTACTGCAGTACGTTTCAAAGTCGGTCAGCAGGAAGCTGGAGAACGAACTCTTGGATTAATCTGGTACCCGAAAGAAGACACGTTGGGATTCGATACCTCATTCAAACGAATTCCTGAAAACATAATAAATGGCCTGAAACGTCCTACGAAAAGGGAAATGTTACGATTGATTATGTCTATTTATGACGTCTACGGATTCCTGTCACCATTCACGATAAAAGCTAGAATAATATTACAACAAATGTGGAAAACTAATCTAGGCTGGGATGACGAAATACCTGACGCCATATACGAAAAATGGTTAAAATGGCTAAAACTCCTAAAAAGAGTTGGCCATATTCGATTACCTCGTTGTTATCATGCGAGCGTACGTGAGAGCGAGACGGAGATAGTTGCACCGAACGCACCGGATAGCGAGTCGTCGCGGACACCGTCGGCACGCACACAGCGGCAGCCTATTACAAATGAATCATGCGCGCTTGCCTCCGCTACAAGATTAAGTTATACAAATCTACAGCTACATATATTCAGCGATAGTTCGACTTACGCTATGGCCGCCGTGGCATACTGGCGCTGGCAAGATAATGACGCTCAAACTAGATTAGCGTTCATTTCGAGTAAGTGCAGAGTGGCACCGCTAAAACATACGTCTGTACCACGATTAGAGCTTCAAGCGGCGCTCCTCGCTGCTCGACTTGCAGATACGATAACAAAAGAACACAGAAATATGTTACCACATGAAAGGTATTTCTGGTGCGACTCGTCAACGGTTCTATACTGGATTAGAAACAATGCGCGAGATTATAAAGCGTTTGTGGCGCACCGGCTTGGTGAAATTGACGAGTTGACACAAATAAAGGAATGGCATTTTATACCTACTAAAATGAATATAGCCGACATCGCCACAAGAGATGCCTGCGATTTGGATGCGCTACAGAATGAATGGTTGTATGGCCCCGAGTTTTTGTACAGGGGAGAAGAGACATGGCCCGCGGATGTGCAACAGCTGGAGGTCGGCACTGATGTCCTGGAACGGGTTTCTCTCGTCGTCACTGAAGAGTACTCACCTGCTGTGCCGGAACCTGAAAGATTTTCATCCTGGGTACGCCTCCTGAAAAGTACTTGTATGGTATTATTATTTATTGATAATTGCAAAAAACTTACCAGTGCAATCGATGGTGACATGATGAGGAGAGCAGAACGCCTGTTGATAATGCACTCCCAGAGGCAGACATTCGCTGAAGACCTGGAAAACCTGAAACAGAAAAAACCATTAGATCGGAAAAGTAAGCTACTCACCTTAACTCCTGTGATTGACGAGTACGGAGTTTTACGCGTCGGAAGTCGCATCGACCAGGCGCCTGGAATACCACCTGAAACCAAATATCCAGTAATACTTGACGGGCGCAACCACGTCGCTCAGTTGATAGTCAGACACCACCACGTGAAGGCCGCCCACGGAAACCAAGAAGTTCTCGTAAATAATCTGAAACAATATTATTGGATTATACGTTTGAGACCTACAATTAAACATGTGACCTCAAAATGCATGTTTTGTAGAATAAGAAAAGCTCAGCCGCAACCGCCCAGAATGGGGAACTTACCTGAAGCTAGAATGGCTCATAGTCAACGCCCGTTCACCTTCTGTGGAGTGGATCTTTTTGGGCCTATGGAAGTGACAGTGCAGTACAGGCGACGAGAGAAAAGATATGGCGTTCTATTTACTTGCATGACTGTCAGAGCCATACATATTGAAGTGGTGTCGAAACTTACCTCTGACGCATTTATTATGGCTTTACGACGCATGGCCGCGAGACGAGGGTGGCCACAGCACATGTACTCGGATAACGGGACTAACCTGAGAGGGGGACTAAACGAAATAAAAAAGTCGATTAGCGAACTAGATGAAGAGACGCTAACGAGAGAAGCTGCTAACTACGGCACTTCATGGACATTCTCTCCACCTGCCAGCCCACACTGGGGTGGGGCGTGGGAACGCCTAATACGTTGTGTGAAAAGTTCACTAAAGGTCGTGCTGAAGGAACGAGCACCCCGCGACGAGGTTCTAAATACCCTGCTGGCAGAGGTGGAACATATGGTCAATAGCCGTCCGCTGACCCACGTGAGCGTGGAACCGCATTCCGATGAGTCATTGACGCCTAATCATTTTCTTCTTGGCACTTCATCTAACCTACCTACAATCGGTACATATGATGAGTCAGACACATATCTACGAAAGCAATGGCGCATCTCCCAAAGACTCGCAGATTTATTTTGGAAGCGTTGGGTGAGGGAGGTACTACCAGATATGCGACCAAGAACCAAATGGCATCAGGAACAAAGGCCCTTGAAAGTGGGTGACCTTGTGCTAATCGTCGATCCTGATTCTCCGCGTAATGTTTGGCCGCGCGGTCGCGTGCAGGCAGTAATGGCAGGGAGAGATGGACGCGTACGTGTCCTTGATATAAAAACCAAGACGGGTATGTTGCGTCGGTCAGCCGCACGCATCGCTCGAATCCCGACGGAAGATGAGTGCTGACGCACTGGGGTGGGGAATGTTAACTGTGCAAACCAACATTTTTACTTTAAATTCCTTGTTTGTTTGATATTTAACTTGACTGCGTGTTTTTTGTAAATTTTGGTTATTAAATAATAATAAACTCGTAGACGATCGAGGAGCTTGTGCGTGTGCGCCGGGCAGAGGAGCGCGGGGGGCGTGACGCGGGGACCGCGGGTCCGCGGGGCGATCGGGTAGTGTGATTTATGCAACAAGTCAGCGCATACGTACACCCTCCTCGTCCGTGACATCTTCGAAATTATCTTTACTGTTTTGGTTTCTTCATTTCCTCCCCTACAATAGCCTTATAGTTGTTTTCCATATATCGCAATAGTTTTTCACCAACCGGGGGTTATCCTTGGGTGCACTAGAAGAGCGCGTTCAGGGATAATCGTCGGTTGGTATCACATTCCATTAGAAGTGAATAAAGGGCCTCTGCGAGTTGGTTTCGGCTCCTCGTATGCCTTCCAAAGGTCTGGGATCTTAAGATTCCGAGATATTCTGAACCATATTTATTTGCAAAAAAACACGCTATTAAAAGATGTTATAATACAAAATGAGTTTAAACATGTTATGTTGTGTTGTTTTTGTTTGTGTATCACAACTTTCACCTAACTAAAAGTAACAAAGTGTAAACACTAAAGCATTAAATACGCGGCTAGGTTCTTAATTAATCGGCTGCTAGGTAATTATGTACTTGACTCATTTTTTTTTATTTTTATATCAAAAAGTTACTTCATTTAGAATCGCAAATAGAAATAAATTTTCAAATTCTTTCAATATTAATCAAGTTAGAAAACTGGTCAAATAACAGTATAAGGATGCACATATCTACTGAAATATGACATCACGACATTAGGTTAAGTGTGCCCGGAGGACACGGTGGAGCATACGGTGGAGGTGTGCCCCGCTTGGGCGGAGCAGCGTCGTGTCCTCGTGGAGGCAATCGGCGGCAGCGACCTCTCGCGCCGGGCCCTGGTTCGGGCTATGGTCCGAAGCGAGGAGGAATGGCAGGCGGTGGGCTCCTTCTGCGAAGCAGTAATGCTAGCGATGGAGGAGGCCGCACGCGTGAGAGAACGAATGTCCCTCACGCCGGGGAGTCGCGGAGATTCTGACCCCGACTACCAGCCACGGTAGATGCGGGCTTGCGGACGTCAAGCAATGGGCAGCTTGCCGTCCGGCCGTCCGGTAATTGATCGGACCGAGCCCAGTCGTCAACAGCGCGTAGTGATCCACGCGCTCCTCAAGGAGAGGTCAGCAAACCGTAGGGGCTCAGCAGGGCCGATGCCCGCTAGCTAGGACCACGGAGAATTTGTGAAAAGGAAACCCGTAGTCCTAGAACGAAAAGGGCAACTGAAGGACACAGGTGTGGTTTTAATCAGTAAAAGTCTGACACGCCCTCTCGCTCCGCCCAGAGCGCGAGAAGTCATTAGATGATTTCCACACTTAAAACAAAAAAAAAAAGGTTACGTGTGCTCAAAAGAGATATCAAGATATTCTCACGACGGCGGCGCCCCCATTCTTCCTCAAACCAATATTTGGAATGCTAATTGTTGCTTTATTTAATAACCAATTATGATGCTGTTTTCAGAAAAAAAGTTTCTTTTTAGTATTATTTTTTATTTAATATAAAATATTGTACGAACTTAAACACAGGCAAATACCCAATTAGCAAGTTGTGTGAACGAGGCACGCGGATCCACTAGTTTACATTACAAGATGTCAACATGGTTTAGGCGGGAACAGTATTACACAGATCCAAACGTGGACGCTCAACTTGTTGGCCAAAATGAAATTTAGATTTGAACTGTTTTAATTACGGTTTCTGAATCATGAAAACTATGAGAAAGCTCTTGGCTAAATTAGACGCACGAGTTAATCGTCAAGGTTAAACAACGCAGAGGATGGGTATACCGAGTCTCTTCTGTGAAATGTCGTAATGTCGCAGTGGCGCTTCTCATACATCACAGAGCTATATCAGAACACACGATATTCATAGCTATTGTATACGCAAGCATTTAAGAGCAGCAGGAACAGTGGTGGCCGACTGCTAACGGCCTCGACTTACGAATTGTAAAATCGCGGGTTCAGATCCAGCCAGCATTACTTTGTGTAATTTATTTCATCACCACTGCTCTCAAAACGGTGAAGGAAAACATCGTGAGGAAACCGGCATGTCCTAGAACCAAAAAATCAAATACATGTGACATTCGCCAACCCGCACCGGGCCCGCGTGGTAGATTACGGCCCATTCCCTCTCCTAGAGAGGGGGCGTAAGTCCCAGCAGTGGGAACATTAAAAGGCTAATTATGCTATGCTAAATGTAACGCGAGGGGGTTGGCGCTGTAAGGCGAAATACAGGTCCCTCCTTGTGCTAGTACACCCCGTGCCTCGGAAAGCACGTAAAGCCATTGGTCCCGGTTATCATTCGTAGATCTTTGACAGTCATTAGGTAGTCGTATACCAGAAAGTCTGGCCTTCAGCCTATCCAAGGAGTATCGCGTTGCCCAGGGACCGGGTTGTGGAGGTCTGATAGACAGTCGCTTCATGAAAAAAACGGGAAATCGACTTCAAGCTAGTTGAGAAAAGGCTAGAGAGGTGATGAGTCTCCTCAGTGCCTCACAATAGGCGGTTGGCCCTAACCACCACTTATAGATCTTTGACATTTGTTTCGCCAGCCAGTTAGAAAACCTGATATGAACTTGCTGCCGCCTCTAGTTAGACTGGAAGTCAACACCAACATATTTGAGGAAAGGCTAGGGAGGTTGATTGAGTTAATTAAGAAAACTTGTTAGGTTCCTAGGCGGCTTAGACAGTCAATTTTGTTAGTATTAAATATTTAAAAAAAAAATCGAAGGTCGGACCTTGGACCGGGCTTTTTTGAAAATAGAATTTAATAAACTGGCAACTAATCTTTTCGGTCCCCAATCAAGACCTGATTTAAAAATAATTTGGTTTCTTTTTAATAATATTTAAGGGCATTATTTAACAGTTTTTCATACAAATCAGCCAGATCTTTTGAAACTAAATATTTTCTTTTTCTTAAACATACAACCTCTATGCTTAAAAATACTCCAAGTTGTACGAACCAAAGGTTTTTTTTTATGAATTTTTAATAAGTTTAGAAAATATTAATGAATAAAACGCAAGATTATTATTAAGTATAGGAAGGATCTCTTAAATTGTCATAGAAAATGAGTAAGAAAACAATATTGTTACAGAGAGTTTAATCAGGGGGGCTAAAAAGGTCACTTTAGCAGAATCATAATATGATAATAATATGAATCATATTACAAATCACAAAATGGTCACAATTTGGCAATTCATATTATGATCCGTAAACAATTCATATTCTGCAATTCATCTGTTTGACAGTTTTGTATGGGGATTCGTAAAATGGTTCACATAATATGAATTGCTTTTATGTCATTTAGCAGAATCATAAAAAGTTACTGACAAGCAACATATTTCAATTCATTTCGCAGATTTTATTTATCAAAATTTAAATAATGGCAGATTTAGGACTTTACGAAAACTTCTTAGAACACACGCGTATTACGGAGAGCCTATATATTGCCGACGAAGTGATGCTCTTCGCAAAATGGAATTGGCATTTGAAATGCCGGACCCCAAGTTTATCGGGCTTTATAGATTTAAATAAAAGTGTAGATTAAATATGTCGTGACCTCATAAATAAGCTGGAGCCCTACTTATGTTCATGTCGTGGTGGAATAAGTACTGTCTCCAAGGTAAGCTAAAATATTAGGTACCTAGGTACTATTATGACATAGTAGCTAGATACCTACCTACTAGTTTATCTCCTTGTTTAAAAAAACTATGATAGGAGACCTTTATTGAATGAGCATTAATATTATTTTTATTTTAGGTTCTGACTGCTTTAAGCTTGATGCATCTGGTTCATACCCAAGGTTTAAAGGAGCTAGCGCACATCATAAGATGCACTTCAAGTATACACTTTTCAATGTCAAACATTGTTTATTGTTTAAAAAAGCTTGTTAATACGTAACGTCCTTGCTTGACAGACAGGCAACGCACAAATCACCTGCGTTTGACAGCGCTTTCGCCGCGAGAGCGCCACATTTCGAGACGAGCGCGCGGCGGGCCCGCTGCCCGCTGTCGGTAGCGACAGGCGCGCGGCTATACGATGACTTTTCGCTCGCACTCAGCCCAACTCAGCCACTCGTCCAAAGACTACTATAGTATACACTCGTCGCATCCCCGCGATAACATCGCCATGTGTTGACACTTTTTAAGAGAGTATAGAAATACGTAGCACGACGATTATATCGCCGCGATATGGCCCCTATTTTACCAAATTTTAACTCTGAATAAATATATTATTAACTTTTTTTTTATTTGTTTAAATAAAATAAAATTAACATGTTTTCTGAATAGAGGTGTTTTAATAACACTATTTCAGGTGACTCCCGTTATCCCCTGAGACCTACACTGATGACTCCAGTAGTGGACACAGAACCTGAGACACCTAAACGATTCTATAGGTACGGAACTGCATTGTCGGGTACGAAATACAGTAGAGCGAACCATCGGCATACTTAAATCTCGTTGGAGGTGTTTGTTAATAGATCGGAAACTACATTACCATCCTACCATGGCCGGTTCTTTAGCAAATGCTTGTGTGGTATTACACAACATCGCTAATAGCGCTAGGATACCAATAATGGCACTATCAACACAGGAAGAGCATAATGAAACGAATTTGTAGGTAAGATATTTCAGTAAGAAATGCAATTTAATTGATGTAAGTAATAGATAAATTTTACAATTGCTCCAATCATCAAAAATGAATGTGTAAAAACACTTACAATAATGGAAAACTATTGTTTGATTTCTTTATACTTATTACATTAAAAGATTTTGAAATTATAGGCCTATCAAAATTCCCAATGAACAGCAAAAAAAATGTTCCAGATAACAAACACACAAATTGAAACTGTATCACGAAGAAATCACCGTCTTGTTGTTGGTGAAGCGATACGAAATGCACTTATACACCGGCTTTGGTCAGCACGATGATATTATATTAGGTTTATTTTGCTTCTAAGCTTTTATGCTGATTAAATGTTCAAATATAGTTTAATTTCCTTATTGCTGTACTTTACTTTTCTTATTGCATAGTTTATTACATTTATTAATTATTTATTTAAACTTCATGTACAGTAGTGGTACATAGGCAGACTTAATGCAACAATGCATTATCTACCAGTCAACCTATATATTAAAAAAGACAACACTGTGGTAGGTGTGCACAATAAATAAATGGACGTGTCCCAAAGACAAAATTGTATATGACAAATTATCGATTTACGGTATGAGGTTTTGAAGGTGGTGAGCACGAGCACTATCAGCATCAGCTGCAGCATGTTGCATCTTCACCTGAGAAAGTATTCTCCAAGCCTCATCTAATGGCGCCAGAGGAGGCCTGAAACAATTCAATTATCATTAAGGTTTATAACCTTACGAAAACATTATGGGGTGTAACAACAAATAACATTTACTGTTGTGGTACCTTCTTTGCCGAGTTTGACGAGGTATGTGGCTTGTGGCTGTGGTATTTGTCGCTTGGGTTGGTTCAACACTTACAGGGCTCCCAGCCGCACTTGCTACTACTTCTGTAAAAGGCACAAACATGAATTAGAATAAAATTAAATTTAGAATGAGCATTCTTTATCAATATTTATTTATTTTATTTAAACAGTGGATATTACTCTATTTTTCCAAGTATTTTTTTTCATAGGGTATTGAAAATAGTAAGATTTGACAGTCTACAAAGTATTACTTACTAAACAATTATTTAGGTATAAGGAGACCATATTCCACCACTAAATATAGGGACTTTTTTCACTTCAAGTTAACTTTGCTCTTGACCTAATTCATTATTAAGAGTTAAATAGGAAAATTTACTCACTGTACTTCTTCAGCACTGGAACAAACCATCAGAGACATGAGCAGAGATATTGGCTCTGGCACTTCCTATAAAAATTAAATGGTTGAATATTCATAACACTTTGTTGTTTAGGCAGAGGTCTGCACATAATGTAATGTAATAAAACAAAATATTACCATATCTGGGAAAGGATTGACACTCACTCGAGGCGCAGTTAGTCCAAATCCTTGTCCCATGAGCGCCAGAAACCTACTCTCTGTGTTGGACAAGGTGTTTGCCCGGAAAGGTCCTCCACCGGTACCATTCAAGTCAGCGTTTATGTTAGCAACAATCTTTTTAATTTTACTTTTGTAGTTGTTGACATACTGTAAAAAACAAAGACAAAGTTGGAATAACACTTAGAATAAAAAAATTCATTCTTTATATGTAATACATACAATAGACCATTCCTTTGGGGTTTTTGTTGTGCCAATTCCTTCAGCATTGAGCAATGCAGCCACCTCTAGCCACAATCGAGAGGATTCTGCTCTTCCTTGGGCATTATTATTATAACCCTCGCCCTACTCTTTTTTTCATTCATTTTATACAGGCTAAGTTTACCTTGACCTGCCCAAATGGGATCTGACTTCTCGGCAAGCTTCGCTAAGGTAGTCAATACTACAATAAATTTCTCAGCTTCATTTTGCCACTGGGAATGAAGTTCACTCTAAAAACCCATAAGACGTCCCACTGACCAAAATCACGCCAAAAATCTTTCACCTTTTTACATACAATAACTCATGTACAAGATCATAGGATTAGCTACCACAGAAAGTTCATTTACCCATAAACTTTGAGAATAAAATTAATAGTAGGCACTTACTTTGCTAGAGGTAAACAGTCCAACTCACAAGATATTATTATACACAAGTAAAATCACAGAGTACTTTGTAATATACTGAGTAAAATGCGGGAATGGTACCACTTATTGGTACCTAAAAGGTTTGCTTCAGTGTATTTAAAAAAAAACACGCATTTTTGGGCCGCTGCACTTGTAGAAATCCATTTGAAATCACGATTTATTGTTTGCAAACTTATTATTACTTTGCGCAAATTCGCAATGTTGATCTAAAACTTTTGTTTTTAATTTATTTCTTGACCATGGATACAAAGTCCTTTAGGTAGTAAATTTAAACAAAAATGCAGGTGTTGTCAGCATAACAAGTTGATACCTCGTTTTTATGGGCTTAATTGCTGATTATTTTTATCAATTATTATTATATAATACAGAAGTTATATTTTGATACAATACGTTATTACAAAATAATTATCCGATGAATAAAAACTGCAAAGAAAAAAAACCGGTAAAGATTTATATAACCGGTAAAGATATAAGATTTAATTTTTTTTCATGCGGCAATATTTACACGGAATATGATTCAGATATGAAATGAATTGAGTATGATTCTGCTAATTTGTGCGACCATTTTACGAAAATTAGAGGAATTGCTTATGATCTGCTAGGAATTCAGGAAATGATTTGCTTTTAGATGAATTGCCCAATGTGACCTTTTTAGGCCCGCAGTTCGAATGTTTCCAATTTTCTTATTTCAAAGATTCAAAGCTGGACAGGTGTCTGGTATCTGCAAGTACGTTAATGAAACTCCTTTGAAAATGACTTATTCTTAATGTCTTCTAAAATTGAATGATTTTGAGTAATTATTTATTTGTCTAATCCCAGATCAGATCATTTAGATTGCATCGATGAAAAGGGCATTGCCCTTTTAAAAAGCAGCTACAACAATGTTTTGCGCATTAATGATAATTATCATCGGTGGCACTATAGTAAACTTGTCCGAAATTCTCGATGGAAATCGTATTAAAGAAAAAACTAGGCAAGTGTGAGTCGGACTCGCTCACTGAGGGTTCCGTGCAAACTTACATATGAAAACAGTTCCCGAACTGAGTTATGAAGATTTTTCCGAATCGCAAAAAAGTTATTTTTTGTGACGTAACTACAAATTTACAGTTTTCAGATTTTTTTCCTATACTTGTGCTATGAGACCTTGCTTCATGCCAAGTTTTAGGATTCTCGGTCTACGGGAAGTATCCAATGAATTTTGATTCCCTTGAGAGTGTCGAAATACATGTTTTTTTGCGACTTATCTTTTTTTTTTGTTAACTCAGAAGTTTGATTTTTTCACAGCCTCAAGGGACCGCAGACCTGAGTATATGGTTTTAATTTCAACTCGATACCTCCACGCGCTCTCAAGATAAAGGGTCTTGACAGACAGACAGACGGACAACAAAGTGAAAGGAAAGAACCCTATAAGGGTTCCGTTTTCCCTTTTGAGGTACGGAACCCTAAAAAGAACAAAATGGCGGCGGTAGTATTTGACTTTTCTAACGCGCCAATTTACAACGCCTCGCCTGTACAGCTACTCTTACATAAACAGGTAGGCACTACCTAAAATTGTGATTCTTACCTTAAATACTCCCCACAACATACATACCTATCTCCGAAAACAATGTTGTACAAAACGCAACTTCCCTCACAAGTTTGCACGTGTCTCCATACATTTCCTGTGACATTTACAATATACCTACTTAAATACCTGCCTCGCCGAAGCATTGTTTTTCCCACTTCTCATTTCCCCGCGATGTAACACAGACACACGTGATCATTAGAGCCATAGACTATATAAACTGGCGTCGTGTGGCTCGGACACACATCGGGTATTCATGGAGGTCTTTATTGCGGTGCGAGATGCTCATTCATCAGAGCAAATGAAATGGGAACATGAGATTGTTGTAGAAATGTGTATTGAAATTGGAACTGTAATGTAATAATGCTTTGAAATGGGGACGTTGTAGTTTTCACTGATTAGTAAGCCAGCTGAGTGCAATAGCCTACTTTTGTTCTGAAAGCTGTGAAAGTAAAATCGCGCTTATTATCGCTAGTAAAACCGATCAAGTGCGGTGCCGTGCGGTTCCGTAACGTCCGTAGCCGTCCATATCAAATACGGTGGACCAAATTGGAGGCCCGCGACGTGTGGCTGGGGACTCTGAATAGACCCATGGGGTCGCCCCTGCAAAATGGCGGATGTGGTGAACGCTCTTTTCCCTTCGAGAGGGGAGCATTCTCCCCCGTCCATGGCGCCGCCACTCGCGGTGTCCAACGCGGACCAAGACGGCGACGATGACGATACTCCGGAGGTGACCGAGGTAGAGAGAGAGTGGCGGTACGAAGGCTAAACGCCAAAAATACCACCCCAGGACCCGACGGCTTGCCTGGGAAAACCTGGTACCTGGGTCCTGGCCATAGAGGCTCTCGGGCCTCGACTAAGAGGGCTCTTTAGCGCATATTTGGAGAGGGGCCAGTTCCCACTTCGTTGGAAGATTGGGAAACTGTTTCTCATCGCGGACGCCCTGCGGACTCTCCGTCCGCATACCGGCCCATCGTGCTGCTCGATGAAGTGGGCAAGCTCTTTGAAAGAGTAATTGTAGACCGCTTTGTCGCGCATCTGGCGCGAGTAGGCCCGCATCTTGAGGACTGCTAGTTTGGCTTCCGCAGGGGGCGCTCCACGGTAGACGCCATCATGCGCGTGCGAGACCTCACGACGGTGGATGCGGTGTCCCGGAGCAGGGTCTTCTCCCTGCCCCGGCAGTAGCATTAGGAAGGCACTACGGCCGACTAGGTGCCCAACTATCTCCGTCGTGTGGTCAAGGCCTATCTGAAGGACAGGTTTGTCATCTACCCTGGTCACCAGGGAGAGTGGAAACAGGGCAGGCTCCTGCCCAACCTCGGGGGTCCAGACGCCTCCTGCCGGAGGCGCTACGCGGGGTTCGTTTGGTACATGGCCCTTTACGGGGCGTGTCCCACTCCGCGAGAAGTCATTGGATAATATCCCAACTAAAAAATGTCCTTGCCTGCAAAATTGCTAACTAATTAAAAAATACGATCACAGTATAAAATAATGTCTACTAAGCTTATACCACCCTTTCTGCTGTGTCGCATAAACACTTTCAAGCTAAGCCATTTATACTTTTTAAACTCTGAACTCTAAACATTTTACTTTTTTAATCTCAGGTAAGAGTAAATCATGTTTGAAAGTGGAGTTTTTGGCGAGATTTCTTCGAGTGTGGCTTCAGTGGCTGTTTTAATCATTCGCAATTTAATTCCTATTGGATATTGTGATGTAAAATTGGTGTAGTTTTGTATCTCAAGTGCGTAACTGGACCATATGTGGAATCATTGAAAAAGGCACGATCTCGGTAAAATGGAGCTGAGAATTTTATTGCAACATTGACTACCTCAGCGAAGCTTGAAGAGGTTGAGTAAATACATTTGCTGCCAAATACTGCAAGAACATTCAAAAAGCAGTCGAAGCGCGGGACGTATAGCGCGGCACGCGAATATTAATGACATCATTCGACGAGCCCTGGTCACTGTCGGCGTTCCGGCTGTTTTGGAACCTCATGGCCTGGCACGCGACGATGGTAAGACCGGACGGTATGTCTTTATTTCCATGGAAGATGGGTAGGCCTTTAGTATGGGACGCTACCTGTGTCGACACTCTTGCGCCATCCCATCTTCCTAGCTCTTCGTGCTGTGCTGGTGCTGCCGCTGCGGCTGCGGAGAACCTCAAGCGGCGGAAATATAACAACCTCGTCGGTAGTTATATTTTTGAGCCGTTTGGGGTTGAGACTCTTGGGCCGTGGGGTCCGAGTGCTCATGCCCTTTTTAAAGAATTATCCAAACGGCTAGTTGACACTTCGCGTGACCAAAGGGCTGGCTTTTACCTCGGTCAGAGATTAAGCATTGCCATACAACGTGGCAATGCCGCCAGTCTTTTGGGCACACTTCCAGTCGACAGCGATGCGGAGGAATTTTTTGACGCCATATTTTAGATAGGAGTTATTGTGTATATATTATGTAATTTTAATTAGTTAAGTGTTTTTATTTTTCATGTATAAATCATGTTTAGTTCAGAACATTAAAATGAGTTACATCTGCATTCTACATCCACTGGAAATCAATTTACGAATAATTTGATTCTAGAACTACACTGTAGGCCATTACGTAGTTCAGCGAACAGTGTTATCAAACTGAGTTCGATGGCAAATTGTTCCAGTGCTTCCTCCAGCATGTGTAAAGTGGCGATGACGTCACGAGCGGCCATTATCTACGTAGGGACTATAATAGCTATAATTTAGTTAGTGTGTCTCGGTTACATCGGATTTTAGGGCTACATGGATTTAGTTTCTAAGGGTTCCTTATAGAGTGACTGTCTGTCGTTACTTCAAAAAGCGTTTATTCTTTCATCATCATAATTTTAGAAGAGAGACGTCCACAGCTGGACGTAGGCCTTCCCCAAGCGTCACAACAACGATCCATCCTGTGCGTCTCGCATCCATCGGATTTCCCCGACCCTCACCAAGATATCGGTCAAGTTTGTGGGAAGCCTGCCAATGCTTGCGTCTTCTGGTACTCGCTAACGTGGGTACCTATAGAAAGCATGAATTAACAATGAAAGAATCGAGATGTTTTTACAAGTTTTGCTATTAAACTTTGGTAATACACATTCATATTCATGACTGTTTACGGTTTTACAAATGAATCCCTAAACAAAAGATATGCAAGAGATTCTATTTTCGAACTCATTTTCTCATCATTTTTGTAAGTTGAATTTGTCACCGATTTGAATAAATTACTGACAATTTGACGTTTATTTTGATTGAATATGAATCTCGTTCCACATTCCCAGCCAGTTTGTATATAACGTCACCGTATTGCTTGGGTTCTGAAGTGGCAACACCGAGCTACAAAATGCGTTTAAGTGTCGCCGCACATGAGCCACATGCCACAGCCACAAACGCCGCCACGAAAAGCTAGAAGCGGCCACAAACCACTTGTGGCCGATGGCTGCTACTTTTTTTAACACATATGCGCATTATCATAATGGACTGTGACGAAGAAGATTTAAATGCACGAGTGGCGTGTGACGGCGTTTTGTATCGCCGTTTAGTGGCCAGTGCGGGCTACAAGAAGCGAGCAGCGGCGATGTAGCGTCTGGTGGCGACGTTTTGTGGTTGTGGCCGGTGGCCCGTAAACTCCGTGACCGTAAAGGCCTCCACATGAGGTAAACCTATGACCTGCAGCTGTCTGCAGGAGTCATAAGGATAAATTGAAAATCCTGAATCATGGTATTAAAGTTCTACTGGCGATTAGAACGTTCTAATCGCGTGTAAAATCAACTATCTGCCAGTTGCCCAAACTAGATGCAACACCCGTCTGGTCGGAGGATATTCTCTTTTCAACGCAGGTATGTGGAAATTTTCACCCTGTCCTGCATACCTACAAAGTACGTTGGCCTATCTAAATGGTAGTTAGTTCTGATAAGGCTTTTAACAATGAAGTATCACAGTACCATTGTCATCAAGGTGTGTAGATGTTGGGCGAATTAATAATACGCTATAAGATTTGAATATTAATTAAAAGCTGTACCCACGTCTGCTTATTAAATTACCGAGCGGTACCTCAACGTTAATATTATTCTCCTTTGTCATCGTAATTTTCCACGTTATAGCAGGCTTACTTATACTTACTAATTAATTACAAACTCAAATCTCCTAAGTAGATTAGTGATTCTCATTTTGAAATATTGCGTTGATATGGCAACTACCATGTAATGAGGACGTGATGTAACTTATTTTATGCCGCTTAAAATTAATCTTTCTATTTTAATAAATTAATTGAATTTGAGTCGTGATGGCCCAGTGGTTAAGGCCCGCCTCTCATGATGTTATAATATAATAATAAAAATAAATTTTAAAAAAAGCATTTTAGTTCTAAATAATACGTAACAATACATTAACATTGTGACAATTTACAATAAAATTAATTCACAAGGATGTTCACGTTTCATTTTTACTTTAGAATATACTCGTAAAATGTATTTAACTTGTGTTTTTTTTTTAATCATTGACCATAAATAATTGATAATTAATAACAATCACTGATAACTAACATTCCACAGATGATAATTAATAATAACTATAATAGGTAATTAATATTTGATAGACAATATTCATAATAATATTTGATAACTGTAATTAATCATTTATAATTAATAAATTAATATATACATTGTTAATCATCTATATTTACCAATGGCTCTAGGAACCCCCTCAGGTGAAGGCCTCTTCCAAGGATTTCCATGCATAATGTTATAAGGATTCGTAAATCAGTAGGTATTAAAGTGAATTCAGTTCACATGTAGGTACTTTTCTAAGTTTATGTAGGACATTACTGGCACCCCGTGCCTCGGAAAGCGCGTTAAGCAGTTGGTCCCGTTTGTCATCTGTAGATCGTTGATAGTTGTTACAGGTAGTAACAACAGCTATCAACGATCTACAGATGACACCAACAACAGACAAGCACCGAATTCACTGATGGACGCCCTGAGCAAACTGAAGAGACTCATCTGTTTCTGGAAAGAGGTGGGCTGGTTGAAGTAAAGGCCGCCATGGCCCACGCACAATGGTCCGATAAGGACTAAGTGCGGAAACGAGACCAAAAAGATAAGATAAAGATAAGGTAGTTAGACACCACAAAGTCTGATCAACAGTCTAAGCAAAGATTAAGAGTATCTTGTTACCCAGTAAGGGCTGTGGGGAGGTCTGACAGGCAGTCGCTCCATGTAAAACATGGGTGTTCAGCCACATCCTGTTAGACAAAAGCCGACCCCAAGCCAGCATAAATTTTTGAACATTCCGAAATTTCTTTTATCTTTAGCATCAAAGCGTGTGTTGCTTCATTCACATGCATGGTTAGTGATATTATGAAATATGTAAAATATTATAGTATTTTCGTCGTGTGTGATGGCCTTAAGACGGATGTTTTCCTTTCCTTCCGAAAATCTTCCTTTATTCGCTTTTCAAAGACTGGCCTATCTCGTATATTTATTGTAAACACAATGTTCAGGTGCCATTACTGAATAAGTGACAAAGCGTTGGACGACGATAAACATACACGTACACATTGTTGTCAGACTTATAGCTGAACGTTCGATCACAAATACAGTGCCTTAGGAATTCAATTTGGGAGCTTTTAACAGGTAATGGAATTTGCGGTGCGTCGCCAAAACAATACTGTGCTGTGACGCCTCTCGTACCGTGCAGTGGCCCCTACTACGTGCTCTTAACGTGATCTATTTGACGACCTGAAACGAACGGGATGGAGCTATATAGGGTGTATAGCTCCATCTCTTTCTTGCTCGTACGCTCGACATTTTAACACGTCATATGACCAGGGGGGTTACCATGACGTTTAAAGTAAGATTGTTTCATTCTTATTTCATTGTCGGTAAGAGACAGAGCTATACAGGTTGTCTAGCGCCATCTCTTACCCACACTGGAAATAAGAATGAAACAATCTTACTTTAAACGTCATGGTACAGGGCCTCAGTAGTTTGAATTTCGTCGAATAAGAGGTTCGAGATATAGGAGAATAGATATCGAGTAAATATTAATAGCCAAGTCTATTGAGGAGATAAAATAAATGTGGATTGTTTTGGAGAATGATAAAAACTGTAGTCTTTTTTTTTTCGGTGGGAAAATCATCTTATGACATCCCCCGCTCTTGGGCGAGGCGGGAGATAGTGTCAGACTTTTACTGACTAAAAACCCACTCCTGTTCCTTCGTTGCCTTGGTCCCAGGGCCCCGGGTTTCGATGTATGCTTAAGGAGAGAGTTATTATACAATTGAAATACACTTAGAGAGATAGTCTTAATTTAAAATGTGATTATTTTGTTATGTGCAATATAGTTTCATTATCATCTTCCTGCCCTTGTTCCATTACATAACATGTTTTTTTCTTCCTTTCTGTTCTGTCATCCGTAATGCTATCACTAACTCCCTTTTCTTTCATAATTATCACTCCTTACACAATGAAAAATATGGATATCTTTTCTTTGGCCTCCCTCTGCCTCTCTAGCCATCCACATGTATACTCATAACTCTTTTAGTAAACTGTGTTACATCCCTCCTCTTTACATGACTATGCCAAAATAAACGATTGCCCTTCCATTTTTCAGTCTCTGGCGCCACTTTCAAACTTCCTCTGTTATACTCATTTCCCACTTTATCCATTCTCGTCACATCACACATCCTGTGCAAACACATCATGTGCAATAAAGTTTAATAAACCAAAAAGAGTCAAGAGCATAAAAGTCTAATTAATAAGTAAATCGGAAGAGTTTTTCTATTTGTTTAAACACGCTAATCTCTACTAATTACCAGTCGGTTTGGAAAAAATATTTCTGAATTGAATAGCCAAATTCATGACAAATAATATAATACCACTTCAACCCACTGGAGACTGGAGCAGTGGTGGCCGAGTGGTAACGGCCACCACTGATACTGCTGGACTACTCTCACTGCTCGATGTTAGTACCATTGAATGTTTTATACCATGTTTTGTTTTATTGTGTTAAGAGCAGTGGTGGCCGAGTGGTAACGGCCCCGACTTACGAGTTGTAGGTCGCGGGTTCAAACCCAGGCAGGCGTATTACTTTGTGTAAATTATTTCATCACCACTGCTCTCAAAATAGTGAAGGAAAACATCGTGAGGAAACCGGCATATGCTAGAACTAAAAATTCGAAGACATATGACATTTACAAACCCGCACTGGGCTCGCGTGTTGGATTACGGCCCATTCCCTTTCCTAAAGAGGAGGCCTGAGTCCCAGTAATGGGAACATTAAAAAGGCTGATTATACTACAACCCACAGAATCAGAGCAGTCACCAAAGATGCGGGTGAAATTGCGGGGACAGCTAGTAATTAATTAATAATAAATATTATAAAGAGCAAACATTTGTATTTTTGTTTTTAATGAGTAAACTTTAAAACTAATGGACCTATTTTACAAATTCTTTCATCAGTAGAATGCTACTTAATCACTCAGTGACATTGGCAATTATAAATTAGCTATGGCTAACAACAATGGTGAAGGCGGACAATGGTGAAGGAGCATTACCTTTTACTGTAATAATTCTTTATTTTCCTTGCTCAATTTTATATTTGATATTTATTAGTATATTTTTGGATATTATATATATGTATTTTTATTATTATGTGTAATTAATATTATTTATGATTTTTAGTTCACTGACCGCCCCAAAACTATCTGCTTTCGTTCAGTCCATCTTAAGGTTGTCTGTAAGAGATTGCCCTGTGCGATAAGAACACCCTTTGTACACTTTGTTTTTGTATATGTTTATCCTGTCCACACTATGAGGTGTACAATAAAGTATATAATAAATAAATAAATAATAAATATGGCTAGGGCCTATGTTATAGGCTATATATTTTCAAATTTCACGCAGTCGGAACCTTTGGCAGCAATGGTGAGTCCAATTCAAACCTAATAAAACATTACCCTCGTTTCCCCTGATAAGTTCCAGTAGGAATATTGGTAGGGTTCCTAATTGAATAATAATATATCTAGGTAGACAAGATTCTTTAATATTTACTTAAACTAAGTACCTTTTCCCTTGCTTAATTTAAGCATACCTTTCATAACCTAACACGAAAAAACGGAACCCTTATAGGATCACTTTGTTGTCCGCCAGTCTGTCTGGCTATCAAGACTCTTTATCTCAGGAACGCATGGAGGTATCGAGTTGAAATTAAAACCATATACTCAAGTCAGCGGTTTCTTGAAGCTGTGAAAAAATCAAACTTACTAGTCAACGAAAAAAAAAGATACGGCCGTTTATATCGCAAAGAACGTGTATTTCGACACTCTCAAGGGAATCAAAATTCATAGGGTACTTCCCGTCGGCCCAGAATCCTGAAATTATTAGGTAAATTTGTACGGAACACTCAGCGCACGGGTCCGATTCGCACTTGCCCGGTTTTTTTTAGTTAGGAAACCATCAAATAACTCAACGAGTGAACATCATCAAAAGCGCGCTCTTTTGCGCACGATTACTGTTTCATGCACCATGAGGTTCCTGCATCTGATTCAGGCGGAAGAAACGCCAGGGTGTCACCATTGTGTAGACCGCCCGGAGGACACGGTAGAGCATAAGGTGGAGCTGTACCCCGTTTGGGCGGTGCTCCGCCGTGTTTGTGCATTCGCACAAACCGTGCGAAGCCAAAATTAAGAAAAATAAAATATATTTAAACTGTGTTCCGTGAGTGTATCCGTGGCATCACTAGGCCGGAGGCCCTATCAAAAGACGTCTGCGTTATTTTTCTTTTATATCGCTGTATATCCTAGACAGGAGCCATTTTGGCGTCGCACAGGTCTTTTTAGTGTTCTGTACCGTTCACAATGATAGCCTTGTGCGAAGGCGCATTATCGTGATGCAAAATCCAAGAATTTTTTTTCCACAAATCGGGCCTTTTTCGTCGAATTTGCTCTCTTAAATGCCGCATAACGCTCAAATAATATTCTTTATTTACCGTTTGACCTTCCGGCAAGAATTCCCAGTGCACAACACCGCGATAATCAAAGAAAACCGTCAACATGACTTTGACTTTTGATCGACTTTGGCGTGGTTTTTTCGGTTTCGGTTCAGTTGGAAGGCGCCACTCCGAAGCTTGTTGACTAGTTTGCATGTTAAAGTCGTAAACCAACGTCTCGTCATCAGTAGAAATGCGTTTCATGAATGTTGGGTCAGAATTGACTCGTTCTAGCATGTCCTCAGCGACTCTCATGCGATTGAGTTTTTGGAGAAAATTCAGGTCTTTTGGGACTAGCCTAACATGTTTCATACCCAAAGGATTAGTTAAAATGGTACGGATCGACTCGTGATATACAGAAAATTCGGCGGCTATCTCTCTCAAAGTTGAATGAGGATTTTCAGTCACTATTTCCTTCACTTTTGCTATGTTAACTTCAGTTGAAAACGTTGATGGCCTACCAGAGCGAGGCAAATCTTCCATCACATCTCGACCGCTTTTGTACGCTTTGTACCACTCATAAGCACGTGTTTTTGATAAAGTCGATTCACCGTAAGCCTTCTGTAACATTTTCAGTGACTCCGAACACGAAATTCCATTGGCGATGCAAAATTTAAGACAAACTCTTTATTCGATGTTTTTGTCCATAACAGATGCAACTCAAACTCCGCGCCAAAATGGAAAACAGTTGTGCCAATCCACCAACAACAAAAAAAAAATTGAATTTGGAACCATAAACAAATCATCCATTCCCGATACTTTTCTGACTGAATGTACTTAAGTTTGCGGTCTCTTGAAGCTGTAACAAATGCAAATTTCTAAGTTAGATACGGCCGTTTAAGTCTCAAAAAACGTATATTTCGACACTCTCGAGGAAATCAAAATTCATAGTGTACTTCCCGTTGACCCAGAATCCTGAAATTTTGCATAAAACAAGGTCTTATAGCACACGTATAGGAATAAATCTGAAAACTGTAAATTTTTTGTTACATCACAACAAAAATTTTTTTTTCGATTCGGAAAAATCTTCGGGAATTGAACTGTTTACATAGGTAAGTTTGCACGGAACTCTCAGGGCGCGAGTCCGACTCGCACTTTCCCAGTTTTTAATGTATTATAATGTCTATACGTGAGGACTTGTAATTGACTTTCTAATGATTATGGTTTCCTTTTTATGTCTGGTTTTATTAGGTAAGTCCTCCATGTACTAAATAAATAAATAATTTAAGGTTATGTCCAACTAGCTGTGCCCCGCGGTTTCACCCGCGTTTTTCTCGTTTCCGTGGAAATACCGAGATAAATATAGCCTCCCTCAATAAATGGACTATTGAATATTTAAACAGTTTTCATATCAGATCAGTATTTCCCGAGATTACCGCGTTCATAACAAACAACCAAACTTTTCAGCTTTTTATTAAGAAAAATATAGATTAAGTTAAATTGTATAAATCGCAGGCAATAGCTGTCTATCTGTTCGACATTCAGCCAGACACATAAGAATTACGACTACAGGCGGGAGTGTCCGTCCACTTTAAACCGGGTTAAAATATTGTACTTTTGAGTAAATTATATTTTTCGTTTTATTTTCTTGTGGCAGAAGAATATATTGATTGTTTCCGCAACCTGATCTTGACAACGCGACATATAGTTGGCCGTGCGAAAAACAGTCTTGCCGTAAATCTAATCCTACATATTTAAATGTTTGCCCCTGTGATTTATTTATCGTTACGGCAAAAGATAATTTAATTGGGAATTGGACTCTTTTAAAATGAAAAGGCAAATCATTTGGAATCATTGGGATCCGAGGTATAAGTACTGTTTGACCAACCGCTGGACCAGTCAAAACTGTTGCAACGATCACGTTATTGCGAAGAAATTTAACCTGAAGTCGAGTCCCGTTACATAAATTTGGTGGCTTAAGATTTCTAAGTAAAATAATTCGGGCACCAATTTTTAACTTGAGAGAATGTGGGGGGAGGCCACTCGGGTTTAAAGAATTAAGAAATTCCTGTGGATAATGGACTGCATCTTCTTGATCTTATCAACAAATATATTTCGAAAAAGATTATGACAGGATTTTGTGTTGATAAAAAACTCTATGGCCCATAACTCATTAATAGGTACCAACTCTTAACATCTTACACACGTGATAACTTTTAAACGAAATATCCGATTGAGATGAAACAAAAAGTATTTTACTTCTACATAAATACTCTTGATAACATAATGCTTAATTTCGATAAAGATTAATATTACGATACATATTTAACGTAGTTTTTTTTTCTTCAGACGATTTAATAATTATTTTGAACACAAAATCGGTTATTGTGATTAAACCATGATAGCTAGATATATGTTCTCGCGGACTTTTTTGTAGGTCTTAATGGGATCTACAAACCCGTAGTACATCATTTTGTTCTATTGTCAATAGTTTTTGCAGCGCACGCAAAAATAGGTTTTCGATTTTACACCTTGTGTTACAAAATAGCAATTTTATTACGGATCCCTAATTTTGAAAACATAGCCTATAGCCTTCCTCGATAAATGGACTACCCAACACTGAAAGAATCATTCAAATCGGACCAGTAGTTCCAGAGATTAGCGCGTTCAAACAAACAAACAAACAAACAAACTCTGCAGCTTTATAATATTAGTATAGATATCATTTTGTAGGGGTTTTATTAATATAATTTTTTACTAAATTTTCTCAGTGTGTCAAAAATGGAGACCTGACGAGAGCAGAGCGCGTGCGCGAGAGAGCGTCGTTTGTTTCCCGTTTTCTGCTACCATTAGGTTGGTGACACTAACAACCAACCAACCAACCTAACAACGACGTTAATTAATTGCCATACTACAATTTACTTTTCCTTTTTACAGCAGCTATCCCTTTAAATCTTTGATCTAATTGCCAGGGGGCTATTGGCTAACTTTTTCAATAACAGTTGACAACTAGCATTCGTTGCACACTAAACTTAGTTGTCAACTGACAATTTCATAAAATTGGTATTACGTATCACACAAGTGACTAACAAACTACGGTGGAAATGTGGTGAATTATAAAAATTTACGGTGCCTATTGTGACCACTCTAAAATTTTATCGACTATTATACAGCTTCAAAAGCTTACACAATCGCAATTTTAAAAGTATCGATACAATAACATCTGTCAAAACGTGTTACGGTGGCTATCAAAGGCACCAGTGGCTAATGACGTCACTGCAGTTGGTCACTGAAGATAGGCAATACGAAACTAGCTGTTTGACAGTTCAATGATGCACATTGATAACAAGTGATCATCACTTGAACTGTCAACAGAGTTACGCAATAGCCCCGCAGGTCGCTTTAGGAAAAACGTAAGTAAAATTTACACTGACTATTTCTACTATTATTTTTGGAGTTTACAATACAACAACATTAATGACTCATTTTCAAAACAAAATTGACACGTTTCACTGAGCTCCTATTGTTGTACATTTCTGCCGCGGCATGCGCTGCGATCGTTTACTAAATCACCACATTCAATATCACGCACGTTCCCAATACCTACCTATTGTTCTTTGTTCTGTGCCTTTCTCAAATAAATGTATTTCTTTCTTCTTTCATTGTTTTTTTATAAAACCTTATGTTAGTTCTTTCATTTTTTTTTTAATATTGGACCTAAATAAGATATAGTGATTAAAATCCTTCTACAGGGGCCCCTGGCCAAGAAAAGCTCGCAGTGATTATTTAATTACGTAAAGGTGTGCATTAAGTCACGCATTTTAATAGAATAGGTAAGATTGAACACATTTGCAAATTGCAAGTGCCCAATCATTCAAAAATTTATTTCCATTCAACCTTGAGGTTAAAAAGATTCCTCTTCAGTTAGTACAAGCCGGCGATCCGACCTTATACAGCGGCTGGGAACGAAACCATAGCGCGATTCAGGAATTCTGTCTGACGGTACAACGCCATCTATCGAGGTAACAGGCAAACTTTGGTGCCCGCCATTTGTCTGGCTATCTTCTGTGGATACAGTCGTGTTGTTTTACTGCGTTTTTAGAGAAGCTTTACTGCTTTATTTTATTTTAGATTTCCATAGCATACCTAGAGAGGTTTAGGAGTTATTTCGTCCAGTTAGGTAAATTATTATACTTTTTTCCGAGTTTCCTGTGAGATTTAGAAGGAATTTTCTTTTGAGCGTCTAGATAATATAAAAAATGTGCT
The DNA here is from genome assembly GCA_905147345.3 of Mythimna impura. NCBI lineage: Eukaryota > Metazoa > Arthropoda > Insecta > Lepidoptera > Noctuidae > Mythimna > Mythimna impura. The sequence continues at coordinate 8,674,616 of LR990357.1, read as the reverse complement.
GCATTTATGTAGGTATTCAAAATAGGTAGTTCATATTATAAAATAATGTCTAGATATCAAATTCTATAAATAAAACGTAAAAAAATAAATCGCCTTTGTACCTATTTTTATGTTTCTGTATTCTTTTCTTTTATTGTCTATGTGTGTAGGTAGGTACATGAATTGTTAAATAAATGAATAAAAATTTTGCAGTAAAAAAGGTATGGTAAGTTGTAGCGGGACAGCATATTTCCACGATATACCTAGTCAGGTAGGACCTATCATCCCACTATTCAGTGGCCAAAACAGACTTGAATGAAATGTCCACGGGTATACCATGACCAGTATTATGATATAACTGATGTAGTATTGTCCTGGTAGCACATACCCAGGAAAAAATCGTGGGTAAAAACTGGTTATAAGATAAAACCATAAAAGCTGCCTTCATATTTACTTCTCATTTAGGGAAAGAATGGTTCTAGTAAAGTAAACTGACATGATTATTTATTGGGATTTGTTAAATAATTTGAAGCGTTGTCAAAGCCCATGCTATTTTTACACTCGACAAATATAAAAGTTGACCAAACATAAATAGAAATTGGTACTTATCCAAATAACTAACGTCGCTAAACATATACAGAGGGAAATGACTAAGGCGTCCATGAACGCGTAGCTTCATAGACTCGTATTCGTCATTATGGTACGTTTACACGTTGGCCCAGCCTCGGCCAGCGTGTAAACGGGTAGTTGGGCATGAAATGGCATAACTGGCCTAAGCTGGTCGCCGACCCGGGCTAGTGTCAATTTTTGGACACAGATCAAAGGAAGCTTGCGGTCAACATTATTGACGTGTTTACACGTTGGTCCGCGTTTAATGTTGCTCAAGAGGTCGCACTGAACGGAGGTGTACGCTGCGCTATGTACGACCACATATCGAATAATGAAAAGCTTATAGCTTATAGAAGTCATTGCATGATTTCCCCCCACCTGAAAAAAAAACAAAAAGGTTCAAAATAGTAACTTTAATTTTGGAAGTCGGTGTTTTTATAATAGTTTTGTTTTATCTCTTCGATAACAAGTTATTTTAAAATTAAATCCACCAGACCAGAATCAAATGGACTTAGCAGAACTTGGCCAGCAAATTAAGATCTTGAAAGATAATGCTGCTATAGCGGAAGGCATTTCTGTTCATGATATACACCACTACACGCTGATATACATCATCGTCGGCATCGTGGGAATAGCGGGACTGGTGTACGCGTGGCCCCGCGTGCGCGCCTGGAGCGTGCCGGCCGCACCAGCGCCGGCGCCGACACCAGCACAAGCACAGGGTGCGCCTGCACCTCTTCACAACAACATCGACAACCCGTGCGTGATTCTCGGTGGCCGAGTGTTTTACCACAGTGTTAGTGAGTTAAATGACAACAATCAGAGCAGTGTTTCTAATCTCAATAGTGCGCGAGTGAATAAATCTACGTCACCTATTTGCGTTCGTTAAGTTTAATGATGCGACTAGAGACAATACTTACTTTATCGTTAATTAAGTCTTTTTAGCATTATATTATATGAACATTATTTTTGTATAACATTTATTATTTTTTGTATTTTCTAGAAACATTGTTTTCAAATATTTTGATCTTTGATCTGATAACATTTATTTTGTATCTTGTTAATTTCTCCTGTAGGGAGTATGTACGAGCAAACCCGTACATTTTGTATTGTTTAGCAATAATGCTGACGCTGAACTCACGATGCGGTGTATCGCGTTCCATTTGTCAATTTAGTACCAATAAATCCGTGTAACAGTAAACATCGTTTTACTTAATCAAATTCCCTAACCTGGGTCGCGGCGCGGTACTCATAACATTAACAAACAAGGCGTAAGGTAACCACCGTACACTCCGTAATAAAAAGATGTTACATCGTTTTGTTACGGAGGAGTTTCCGTGACTACTTTCTCATCAGCGGCTATGATTCTATGAGGAATTCCGATCCATATCCTCGAAGTTTATTATCAGTTATGATAATATTTCTATGAAACCAATTCCGATACTCATTAAAAAAACAAAATCGGTACACAATTGACCGAGAAATCGGTGAACATACTTACATAAAAAAAAACATACAGCCGAACATTTATAATCTCCTTTTTGAAGTTGGTAATATTGTCAAGCCAAAAGTAAAAGCCGACACAACATATGGACATACTTCGGCCATGCTTTCCTGTCCGAAACGCACTGACGCACCAGGAGGATCATTGGGAATGATGCACTCGTTGAGTCGAGGCTTGAAAGTCTTGAGCATCGACGCCGAGTTGCTAGCCTGTCGGTTTTCTACCGGTTGCATTTCGGAGAGTGTGCGTCGGAATTGCATGACCTAATTCCGCCTAGCCAGTTCCATCATCGAACCACCAAGCGTACGGCAATGCGCCACCGGTACATGGTGGACATCCCGCCCATACGCACGAAACGTTTTGAGAACACATTCATTGTGCGTACAGCTAAGGAGTGGAATTCCTTCCCGGAATCTGTGTTTCCTGATGGCTACAACCCGGGAATCTTTAAGTCAAGAGTGAATAGGTTACTTCTAGGTAAACGCGCTCCATCGTCGACCGCATCGTCGCTTTCCATCAGGTGAGATAGCGATCAAGCGCGAACCTATCAAGAATAAAAAAAAACACGCACTCGCCTGTTTGTAAAATGGCAACCAAGCGTTTGTGGTGGTTTGTAACATTGAACGATAGCCAACGTAGGCCAACGTGTAAACGTGGCATTATACGCTTGGTGTACGCCTGATGATATTGCATGCAAGATTCACACCTAGTAGATCTCAATCAGATATACCTAATATTGTTTTGTCATTAATTTTTTTGTATGTGTGATTGTACCTACACCAGTTTTGTGAATTACAAAAAAAGAACCATATCAGTTTTTAATGTCACATTATGGAAATGTAACGGAAACCGAGATTGTGGCCGCTATGGACAGTTAATCGCGAACAAATAGAAGTTAATGACCCATCCGCAGTAACTGCCTTGTGACGTCAGGATAAGCTCACGGAAATGTGTTACGAGGACCTACTTAAGTTATAAAAGAAGACAGCACTTTCCTTCCATTAAAAGTATTTGATACTTAGGTAATACGTTTTCATTTAAGAAGTTGTTTAGAGATGATATAAGGGGAAGTTTGAAAGTGGCGCCAGTGACTGAAAAGTTGAAAGGAAATCGTTTGTCTTGTTAAGGTGATGTGAAGAGGAGGGATTAAACGTACGTTACTAAAATAGTTATGAGTTTACATGTGGATGGATGGAGAGGGAAGGAGGCAAAAGAAAAGATGGATGGATTGTGTGAGAAGTGATATGATAGAAAAGGGAGTTAGTGATAGCGTGACGAGTGACAGGACAGAATGGAAGAAAAAAACGTGTTGCGGCCGACCCCAAATAAAACGGGACAAGGGCAGGAAGATGATGTTTAGAGATATCCGAAACAGGGTGTAAAGTTCTGCAAACCTTCATTGAAAAGGAAGTCTCCGACCAGATAAGTGTTGTTTTAGGTCTGGGCAACTGCCCAATTATTGATTTCGGAGTTTTGTATATGTTCAAATCGAGCTGAGAACTCTGATACCACGATACAAGATACAGTTGCACACAGTATCAAGTATCAAGTAGTTGCAGTTGGTTACAGTTGTATATCTGCCACGGTTAGCCTGGTAGTTACAAGCGCTAATCATGAGGTTCTGGATTCATTCTCCGAGTTGAAAAAAAATAATATTTGTTGTGTTTATTCCATCTGGAATTACTCAGCAGCCAAGGCCCAAGGGTTCGGCTCCTAGTAGGCTGTTCGGTTGGTGGTAGACTTATATCATCCTGGCTTAATAAAGTAGTGCGCTTCACCATTAAAAATTGCATCACTGTTAACCATAGGTTACCACCACCATTAACCATAGGTGGGATCGTAGTCAAGTACTAGTTTACACTATTAAAAAAGAAATGACCATGAAAACTGACTAAATTTTATTACATAGGGGGTATAGCTAGAACTGCATTAGACCGAACGCACACGTGTAACACGCCTGATTTGTACGTAGAACGACGTCGCGTGGCGTGAATCAAGTGTAGCTCTACAACTCTAGTTTCCTTCGCCCCCAGATTGGCGTGTGTGGTACACGTGTGCGCAGTGTAGTTCTAGCATAAACGTTTGCCTTATCATTTTTTTTTTTTTTTGGTATTCATATAACTTCTCCCACTCTTAATATTTGTAAATTTGATAAAGTTTTAGTGCTACTGTGTTCACGTTGAGGTCTAAAACTCTCTGACTACCCTCGTACATGCATCATGTTATGTGTTACGTTTAATGTCTCTCTCTCTCTCTCTCTCTGAAAAACTCTCAGCCTAGCCTAGGCATTTTTCGAAATAAAACTGCCACAGCCGGAGACTCGTTCTTCTTCAGACTAAATAAAAATAGGTCTTACTCAAACCAATCAAATGATTCATAATTTGTAATTGGTTTAGTTATTGAACGAATACTTTGGTGTTACGATCCAGGAAGTCATGAAATATATAACAAACCGTTCCAAATTCGAATTGAAGATCAAATTTAAATAAACTGTCACTCGATGTTCTAAGTTCAAATGGAGTTTTGTGACGTTTTGGAAGCTATGATAACGTAGAATGTTTTCGGAGAAATGTCAAAGTTTGAGATATCAATGGATTGTTTATTTGAAAGTATAAAGTCTCTCGTCTGTATGGATTTCGAAGTTCTCATTTTGCATAGAAGTTGTCCCTTCTTTCATTAAATTATGACAAAGTTCTTCACAACGTTCAACGGTTTTGCTGTTTATAAGATGGACCAATAGTTACTTTCGCATATTATTTTATTATCTTGAATTAAATTTAGTGCTAACAGCCAACTATTAACCTCCTCCTTCGTCGTTACGTTTCCTTCATTTTTTTATATTTTGCTAGCCTGCTAGATCTAACTTAAAATATGACGAGTCCACATACGCGCGACTCTATTCCTGCTATCAACATCGAAATAGAAGACAGACAATTAAATAAATAGCGATATATGCTGCCCATATATTTCTAACGTTTGTCTGCGTTCTATTTATTTAACAGAGTATCAATATCTACATTATTCAGACGTTTAATGTCAGGGTCGGTCTGCGTCAACATCTCTATTATGACGTCACATCTCGTCTGATACAGAATACCTTTTAACCACAGAGCATCGAACTGTCCGTTCCCTGTCTAGTTGTCGAAGTGAAAATGAGTAGCGTAATTAGAGACACAATAGAAAGACAATGGCGCGTGAACGCCGGCGCTAATGCGGGGATCAACAGCTTACAAAGTGTGAGAGAGACAACAATCGTGTCGACAACTTTTGTCTTTCTCTGAAATTCTGATTGGTTACAAATGCTGTCACTGTCACTTATGTGTGTCAGTATGTAATGACTACAGAAAAGAGACAGGTATTAAACACACATCGATACCAGCCCCCCTAGCCAAGTTACAACCGTTTCGTTTCGATTCTCTTTTCGTTGATCGCCTCGAGTAGGCCCGCCTCCGATTCCTTTATTCTGACGTCATCTCAACGCTCAGTCACGTAATCAGAACAAAGGAATAGGAGGCATGGCCGACTCGAGGCGATCGACGATAAGAGAATCGAAACTATACAGTTGTAACTTGACTAGGCGGGTAGAAGTATGAATTAACGTAAGGGACATTTTTACATTTTAGGTAAATGTCCCTTACGTTATTTCATATTTCCAGTATCGACAATTGCTTTGCCTCTGTCTACAAATATTCAGTCCAGATGCCTTACCATGACGTGTTATTATATAAATCGTGCTAGCGAAATAGAGGGATGGAGCTATACACCCTATATGACTCTATCCTTTTAACAATTCAGTTTAGGTCGTAAAATGGATCACTTTAAGAGCTCGTGGCTTAGAAGCCTCAGGGCTTAAGGGTCAATTTTCTATGGTTATTATAAGTATTACTACCGATACTTGCGTGGGCGTATATTTTTAGTAATATCTAGTCGCTGCAAATTCCGTGCTCTTTCTTTTAAGATGGGAAATCATCCAATAACTTCTCCCGTTCTAGATGGAACGTAAGGGTGTGTCAGACTTTTACTGACTAAACCCTAACTGTGTTCCTTCAGTCGCCCTTTCCGTTCCAGGGCCACGGTAACTCCTGAATACTCTTTAGCACCATCGCTTCAGGCTTGGTCCATACAGGATGGCCAGACGTCGAGCTACCAATTGCTCGCGTAGTGTTTGTCTGTATATTATAAATTGTGTGTTCATCTATTTATGATTTCAAACTCTTCAATGTCTTTTAACTTCAATGTTTTAGATTCAAACTACTTTTATTTGCCTATTGGTAAATGATATTGGTGAATGAAGAATCGCCTAACTTAAGTGGCAGTGGGCAGGGCACATTGCTCGCAGAACAGATGGTCGATGGGGACGAAAGATTCTAGAATGGCGACCACATACCGGAAGACGCAGCGTTGGAAGGCTTCCCACAAGGTGGACCGATGACCTGGTGAGGGTCGCGGGAATCCGATGGATACGAGACGCACAGGACCGGTCTTTTTGGCGACATTTGGGGGAGGCCTATGTCCAACAGTTGCCATATATTTCGCGTTTGTTCGTAGCAAGCTCGAGTTTAATTCGATTGTATGGGATCCACACGAAACAAAGTACATTCTTCTCATAGAACGGGTACAGCGTAAGTTCTGTTGGTACCTTTACATGAAAATGAATGGGTATTATCCCTACTTGTATCCCTCTCTGTTCGTCTCAGGAATGGTGGGTATTGATACCCTCGAGCTGAGACGCAAATGTGCGCTCCTTGTGCATTATTTTTTGTTGTCTAATGGTAAAATTGACAACCCTACGACTCTGTCGCGCTGTGGTCTATCCGCGCCGCCTCAATACACGCGACTGCGCTCGCGCCCTCTGCTAGCGACTCCCAGGGTTCGGACTCGTACCGCACAGTATGCGGCAACAAATCAGGCGGTGTCATTGCTCAACACACTGACTGCTCAGCATCCGGATGTAGACTTGTTCCACTCTAGTGTGCGATTGTTTTTGGAGAGGTGCAGAGAATGTTTTGGCGGTTGATTGCGGTTGATCAATGTTATATTGCAAATATTAATTACTAATTTTATACCTAATGATAATGATAATGATGATAATGATAATGATAATGATTTTTATTAATTGTGTTATTTTATGATTTTTTTTTTCTTTCTAAATATTGTATTGTAATATAATAATGACTCTCTGCACGTGTTGGTTTCGACTGTAAGTGCAGAGAGTACCTGTCATAAATAAATAAATAAACAGTGGACGTCTTTCGGCTGAAATGATTATGATGATGATGAAATGAAATATCGTTAAAATGAACCCATATCTGCAAAATAAATTAATTACTTACTCGCCGTCCACAAGCAAGCACCTACGGTGGCCGGGAATTACCCTGCGACTCCCGGCTCCCGACGCTTCTCCAACGGCCGGGGTGTCTCTTGTAAAATTCCGTGTTCTGTGCTATAATCTTAAATAAACTTGATATTAGCACGTAGACTTTTTACTTAGTAGATGACCTTAATATTGGTACACAATGGTGTGAGGTTATGAAAGGTAAACTTAAATTAAGCAAGGCTAGGGCAAGAAAAATATGCCTAATAAAGACTTATTAAGTAAATATTGGAGAAAGAAAAGCTGGCTAGGTTCTTGATTAGTTAGTTATACTAGGTAGCCTTTTTCGAGGCTTAACTCTCATTTGTTACAGCCTTGTTATTTATTAAGGGAAAGCCTGTATTAAAAATAGTACTTACCTACATTTTGACAGAAGTGGAGAAAGTTTCTTATAGCGACCGAGGCGAAATTCGCCCGAGCCGTAGGCGAGGTTGTTCTGGTGCCGAGTGCCGCAGTGATAAATTCCCATGTTTATCAAACGAGTTTTTTCAATACACTTACGAAGAAATTAATAAACAGGGGTTGACCGGCGACCCGTGGGGGACGACGCGCGCCCAGCCTGATACGATAAATGTAATAAAATTGTGGCGGGGGAGAGTACGCGCATTTTTTGCAATAATGCGGAAAACAGTCTATTCCGTGCCTAAAAGCGGTGGGATAAGAACGGGTTTTAGAGTATGTGTATTGAAAAAATATTTTCGAAATTGAGTGTTGCCACTCGACAACGATAAAAGCAAATTTTAATGGGGGTTAGTATTCTTATGCAAAAAATTATAGTAGTTTAGTGAAAAATTAGCCCTTTTAAAGATTACTTTCTGCAAACAAACCAGAGTTTTTCCTTTGTTCATGTTGATTAAAATATCGATAAACTCTTGACAAGAACGAGTTGTAAATTAATTTATACAAGTTTGAAAATAAAAAATGTTTATTTATCTCCACAAATTACGTTCGATACTAAGTACAGACAACTGCATCAATTAAATACCCCTCTGACATTGAAATTAAATTAAAATACCTTAGAAAAGCATAGCATCAGCTCGTAGCAGCGTAGCAGCGTAGCACCGCTTGCTACGGTCGTAGCGGTGAGTAACAAGGCTACACAAAATGATTTAAAAAAAAATTACACAATATTATACTTGTATTCCCCGACGGCTGCAGAGGTGTAAATACTTATGTTAACATTTACAATAATCGACTCTTATTTTTGACCTTGAAATTATTTTATATCTGAGGCAACCCACGATCATTTTTGATCACAAAACGACGCGATTTGTTTAGTTTCTACAAAGCCTTGAGCACAGGCGTAGGGTAGCCAGTCTTTCGGTGTTTTACAGGATGCATTTTGGAAAGTGTGCGCGGGAATTGCATGACTTGATTCCACCATCTCATTTCTACCATCGGACAAACCCACGAACGGCGAGTATCCACCCTTACGTTGTTGAAATCTCTACGGACTGGACCAAGCATTTCGCCTCGTCGTTTATAGCGAGTACATCGAGGGACTGGAACAATTTGCCTGCTGCGGTCTTCCCTTCCGATTATAATTTAGATGTCTTCAAAGCTAGAGTGAATAGGCTATTAATAAACTAGAACTAAAAGTCTGACACACCCTCACGCTTCGCCCAAGGGCGGTGGATGTCATTGGATGATTTTCCCACATAAAAAAGAAAATATATATAATCCGTCATTTAATTTTTGAGTTTTGATTTACTCAGTGTCACTCTCACGTTTAAGACAAATCTAACGACATCTCTCACGCTAAGATGCAACAAGTCGTTTAGGCTCTAGGGCGTTCCAAAGACCAAAAATGCAAACATACAGTTAAAATAACTTAACCTCCTTCTGGCACAATAGGGTCATTAGAAAGCTACGCAACTTATTTGTGCATAAAAACACCGAAAAGTGCTTATCTTTTTAAAGCAACAATGAATGCTACTTATAAAGATTAAAGAGATTTATAATGTACAAGACTTACGAAAGGAAAATCTTTACAACTTTAATCTTTTATACGAGGCGAGTACGTAATCCAAATAGCTGCAGAGGTAAAGTGAATATAAAAAAGGGTTTTATCAGCCTTTTGGTTTCTGCTGTATTCGGTATGAAGGCCTGGCCACGTTACCACGGTGCGGCGCCATTAAGGTGTATAGTGCGCGACAACAACCTTGAGCGTCAGGTGGAGTTAAATTCACACATACGCGCGAGGCCCGCACATGCTGACTTGTCCGTACCAAACGCGCTACCGCTGAAAGATTACGACGCAGAGAGGCGTGCCTTGTTCAGTGGTATTTTTGCCTACGACTCTAGAAGTTCTCTTCTAGCGGTTGCACGGCTAATTTTAGTTTAAAAAGATAGAAAGATTAGAAGCTTTAGTTCAACTAACCCTATTAAATGATTTTTTCATGACATAGCCACTCAATTATATACGGTATACACATTTATACACAGAAAAAGATACATTAATATAAAAATTTGAACGTATTGAATGGCAATTTCATGAAGAAGACGAACTGAGAGGGTTTTATTGACGATTTCAATGATTACGTAAAAAATACATGGTATGGCCGCCAATCATAATTTAATCAGCATACAACTTGACACAATCATCATCATCATTATCATTTCAGCCGATAGACGTCCACTGCTGGACATAGGCTTCCCCCAAATATCGCCACAATGAACGGTCCTGTGCGTCTCGCATCCATCGGATTCCCGCAACCTTCACCAGGTCATCGGTCAAAAAACCTAATAACATTTGAATTTTGCTGGCTACCTTGGAGCATCCACCTTAAGGATACCGCACAGTGGTAGTGTACCCGGGCTTTAACTTTGAATTGCGAGCAAAAATATTTAATTGAGAAATTAAATAATTATTCTCTTAAATTAAACCAAGATCAATGCAGTTACCCTGTACAAAGGCGTTTCCTTAACAGTTCCAAGAACTTAATAAAAGGCCAAAAATTAAAAAGGTTTTTGATACCTCTTTTGCCAAAAATCAATCTAGGCTTACTGTTTCTTATTATAAGGATGAACAATGAGTACCTACGACAATGCAGTCTTGAACAGGCCTGAACTAGACATGGGATTAGGTGCATCATACTAACCTTGCTATGTTGTTTCTAAAGATAAGTCTACGCTAGAGGAACCGAGCACGAGTCGAGCACGAGCTTTACCATCAGATGAGATAGCGGTCAATAATAATTAATTAAAAACTGGTACCAAATGTTAAAAATCTTTTTAACTTAAATTATATTTATTGTACTCTCTTCTTTAAAGCAAAGTGATAAAAACACATAAATACAGTATTTTTTACAGTAATATAAAACTATAATCTACATAAACATGTTACATTTCAGTCACTGGAGGCCTCTACATCATCAGACGATAACAATAGCGACAATGGAGGCCCAATTAACCTGTGCGTACTGTCGCAACTCTCTGTGCGACAGTACCAGGATCTTCAATGAAACGCTTATTTCATTGAATACTTATATTGTTTCACGATAATGACTTCACTTTACAATGGTCGCGTCCGAACTGCTTAAACTAGACATTATTTTGTTCTATTCAATTTTCAAACCTATTCTAGAACAACAAAATCCTTAGAAATATATTTTACATGCCAGCTCGCTAACTTACCTCATGCGATCTCCTTTCGATATCACATGAGCTACGCCCCAATGAATAGAAATGTGGAGGCAACAAACATTTATATTCTAAAGAAAACTTTCGAAGGATTAAGCATGACCTACCTATTACCTAACACAGATGTCCTTTTTATCGTTTTGTCGGGCATTGTAAAATTTCTCTACGTAGTTTGTTCCATACGGGAATTCATTTTTCATGTGCTCACATAGGTTTTTGAAAGACATTTCCTCATTATATATGTATTTGAAATAAGCTAGGGCCGGGCCCTCTAAGTATGCTCCCATAATCAGTGTCAAATCATTTTCTGGCCATTTATTTATTGCCGCAATACGGCGAAATTGCATCAGAAAATCGTCGAATGTTACATTCGATCCTATGCCCGAAAACAAAATTGCTTGTGCCATATTTGCCCCTTTTTACGTTTAATTTATTAAATTTTCACTTAGCTTTAATCCATTAATGGTGCTTTCTATACCCGGCGCCTCCGCCATGTTGTCGCAACTCTCTGTGCGACAGTACCAGGATCTTCAATGAAACGCTTATTTCATTGAATACTTATATTGTTTCACGATAATGACTTCACTTTACAATGGTCGCGTCCGAACTGCTTAAACTAGACATTATTTTGTTCTATTCAATTTTCAAACCTATTCTAGAACAACAAAATCCTTAGAAATATATTTTACATGCCAGCTCGCTAACTTACCTCATGCGATCTCCTTTCGATATCACAGTACTAACGTTACTGCTGATCGATCGTAAGCTAGATCTGAGATAAGATGCCACCTGCCTTCTACTGGGATACTAAGATATTTTGGGAAAAAGTGAGAGAAACTAGTGAGACGATGTACACTGCCGGTTTTAAGGCAGTTGTTAGAAAATATAAATATAGGTACTATTTATTATTTAATGTCAGTGATGACGGTGAAAATTTTTTATTCATCGACGTATGAAAATCTTTTTTATTTTATACTTTTCATGTCGTCACTTTCCAACGCAAAATGAGAGAGTACTTAATTTTTCAGTCTTTTCTATGTAACTCATATAAAAGTTAACAGTTTTTATCACAGTTTTGTACTGAATCCTCTACATCATAAATAAATACCAGTAGCGACAATGAAGGCCCGATTAACCTGTGAACACTAACTTTACAGTCGATCAGAGATGCCAGCCCCCCTAGCCAAGTTACAACCGTTCCGTTTCGATTCTCTTTTCGTTGATCGCCTCGAGTAGGCCACGCCTCCGATTCCTTTATTCTGACGTCACGTGGTCAGAAAGGGATAGGAGCCGAATCGAGGGGATCAACGAAAAGAGAATCGAAACGAAACGGTTGTAACTTGGCTAGGGGGGGCAGTGGTGTTGTATTCGCCTTTTTCTCTCTCTTTTATTGCACCTACCACTATTTTTCTCTGCATCACCCAAAGATTGACTGGTTTAAGATGCATAAGTCATTAAGTACGCCTCTGTACATTTGTGTGCATAAAGCATTAAAAATTAAGACCAATTTCATTAATATCTTGCCCTTGTAAAATATTTCATTTAATGCTGACTAAAAGGATAGAGTGGTTTATCGAACATTATAGTATATTATCTCCTAGTACAACCGGGTTTAGGAGGGGTCGATCATGTTTGGACTCTCTTGCGCAGTTGATAACTAATATACAGTTGGGTTTTACTAAAAACACACCCACCTTAGCGTGTTTCTTGGACATAGAGAACGCGTACAACAACGTATTAATTGACAGTGTAGTTAAAATGTTAGATAAGTTAAAAATAGGCAGTCGAATATGTAATTATTTATGGGAATTCTTTAATGAAAGACATCTTATTGTTAAAGATTACACGGATGAGAAGGGTGGTATCATTAGGTGGACTAATAGAGGGTTGGCACAGGGAGATCCAATCTCTCCGTTATTATTTAATATTGTAACACTCGAAATTTGTTACTCAATTAATAATACCAATATCGTTAAAGTGTGTCAATACGCTGATGACTTCGTCCTCTTTATTAGTTCGGAAAAAGTAAATGATAGTATTAATGGAATACAATTGTCATTAAATCACATTGTGGCGATGTTATCTGCTATAGGTTTAGAATTATCAACGTCTAAATCACAAGTTTGCTTATTCAGTAGAGGATATAGAAGGCAACAAGCTCAATTATATGTAAAAGAAGTCCCTTTAGTAGCAGCTGATTGTATAAAATATTTAGGTGTCTGGCTAGACACTTCACTTCGATGGGGCAAACATATCAATGAACTTAATGAACGATGTCAGAAAATGTTGAATATTATGAAAGTATTAGCTAGTTCTAACTGGGGAATGCATCCACAACAACTAAGACTTTTGTACATATCCTTAATTAGAAGTCGATTGGATTATGGCAGCATATTTTATGATAGTAGTGTTAAATCTCGATTATATAAATTAGACAAAATTCAAAATAAGGTTATGAGAATTATTGGTGGATTCATTAAAACTACCCCTATTCATGTGATGGAGAGTGAGTTGTGCTTACCCCCATTACATATAAGACGTAAATATTTAGCATTTAAGTTCTGTCTTAAGGTTAAATCGTGGACCAATTGTGTGACGAGTAAATGTTTGTCTGATCTTGGAAGTTTTACTACCCACAGATACTGGACAAACAAAAAAATACCTTCGCTAATGAATACTTATAATATTATTAAGGAAGAAAAAATGTACTCGACTAATCCATTAGATATGTTTAAATTAAATACTTGGTGTAGCAATATCTCAATTAAAAATGTAATCAAAATTCATCTATATAGTGTCAATAGGCCCAAAAGTTCATACGAAAGTAATTGCTTGAGAAATGATGTCTTACAAGAATTAAACTGCACATATAGTGGGTGGTACAAATTGTTCACCGATGGTTCTAAGAGTTCTAAGATTGGGGCGGCTTTCTATGATCCCGTCACCAAAACAAGTGGATGTTTCAACATTGTATCTAAAGTTTCTATCATGACAGCAGAGTTGTTAGCTATTTCCGAAGCGTTATCCTACGTTGCCACATTACAACACACTAATATAGTAATATTCACGGATAGCAAGAGCGCGCTCCAACATTTGGCTCGGTGTGCCTCTGGACACAGAGGTGTACCGATAGCCTTTGCTGTTTTGCGCAAAATACAAGCATCTCTTTTAAAAAATGTTAATTTAATCTTGCAGTGGATCCCGTCACATATTGGTCTACAGGGAAACGAGGAGGCTGATAGATTGGCTAAGATAGCAGTAACGTCAGGTATAGAGATTTATGTTTTACCAATTCATTCGGAAATTTTATCAAAATTCAGAAGCTATTGTTATGAAGAGTGGAAAGAATATTTTGGTGATAAATCGAGATATAAAGGGATATGGTATAAAACAATCCAAAATGAGCCTCCTCGAGCCCCATGGTTTAGTAGTTTTAAAGTTAGTCGAAAAACATTAGTAACTTCTTTCAGGATTCGTTCCGGACATATGCCTTTAAGAGCCTTTGCATTTTTAATGAAAATGGTGGACTCTCCGAATTGTTGTTATGTTAATTCAAAACATTCTCACATTTCACCACCTTTAGAGACAAATTCGCCGAAACCAACTAAATAAACTAGAAACTAGTGCAATTGACCACCAACGATTGCATCACTGCTTATTATCAGGTGGAATCGCCTTCACCAACACATAATTTATATCATCCTGCCCAATTAATATTTGTGTGTACTATAGTTATTATTGCTGATCTGTCACTCGCTATACCTATCAGAGGTAGGTGCTATTTTATAACGTATCAAAATAATCTAATTACAAACAAAAAAAAAATAGTACTTAGAATATCGTATTTTTCAAGCTACACAGTTTATTTAAAAGAGGACCTTAAAAAAAAATGTTTTTGCTCCTACTAATTCTTAAACAGAACACGCATTGTATGCCTAACAACATTATAAAGTCGCTTACGGCTTGATGAGCTTAGAAATTGAGTATACTCTTGACATTTCTGATGAAGCCAACATTTCACGTGGATCTCCAAATTGTATTCCAGCTAGGCATTTGCGATTGCGATTGATGCTGTCATTAGATAGCATTATTTCATTCAGAGGTAACACTCCATTCTGTTATTACTCTGTTGACTCTTTTCTGTTTCTTGTATGTTTGTTTACTGATAGAATAGTATGTATATTCTTTATGACAGTCTTTTATAACCGAAACTATTGACACTAGAGTTGTCCTATTAAATTGTATTTTTTTTTATTAGTACATTATTTGATGTTGTATTTATTTATTTTACATTATTTATGTATCTGTACACTGACTGCCTTAAATCTATATTTCTTTTCTTTCAGTCCTTCCAAAGGTTGTCTGTAAGAGATTGCTCTGTGCGATAAGACCGCCTATTGTACACTTCTTTTGTTTGTCCCAAAAGAGTGTGAGGTGTACAATAAAGTATATGAATACATAACGTCTCGTCTATTAAGTTAAAATGAGTCTTCATGTACTCACATTAGCCTTCATTCATGCCTGCACTGACTAAACATCTATAAACATCTCCTCACTAAGTAATATCCCAAGGAAACTCTCCCAGAATTCCAAATCTCTTATTTGATGAAATTCAAACGACTACACAACACGAGAGATATCACGTCACAGCGCAGTATTGTTTTGGCGTCGCACTGCAAATTCCATTACGTGTAGAAAGCTCTTAAATTGAATTCGGGGTGATTCTGTAATTCCACAGAATATAGATAAAATTATTAGGTACTGTATTTGCGATCGAATGTTCGGCGATAAGTCTGACAACAATGTGTTCGTATGTCTATCGTCGTCTAACGCTTTGTCACTTTTTCCTTATGACTGGCCTGTTGGTCTAGTGATTAGTGGCCCTGACTGCTAAGCCGGAGGTTGTGGGTTCGATTCCCACCCAGGACAATTGTTTGTGATGAGCACAATCATTTGTTCTGTGTCTGGGTGTAATTTAGAAATACGAGTATATAAGTATGTTTATCAGTTATTTAGTACTCATAGCACAAGCTCTGCTTAGTTCGGAACTAGATGGCGTTGTGTGATAGTTGTGGAATATTATTATTATTATTCTCTTTATTTATTTTCGTTACATCTAATATATAAAATTCTCGTGTCACGGTGTTCGAACTTGAACTCCTCCGAAACGGCTCGACCGATTCTCATGAAATTTTGTGAGCATATTGAGTAGGTCTGAGAATCGGCTATTTTTTTTTTTTTTTATTTATATGGCAGAACAACGTTTGCCGGCTCAGCTAGTATTTTATATATTTTTAAATATTTCTTAAAAACACATATAAAAAAAAAACATTTAAAAATATAAAAAATAGTAGTCCGCCGGTGTCGGGAGCAGGGTCCAAGCTACCGGTAGTCAGGGCTCCAGAGACAGGAACCTCCTCACAATCCGAGCCGTATCAAGGAGTACTGCCTTCTGTATCAGGCCCTTGATCCAACCGCGTAACGACAGCTTCGACAGATGGTCGTCGAAGCTTTTGGCTATAAGGCATTGGCAGTCACAACAATCGGCACAATGACAGCCGAGTCCACATTCCACATGTCGACAACCTCGTGTGCTAAGTCGAGATATTTGATTTGTTTTTCTTTCTCAGCTTTCACGAGATTCTCGTCATGCGGGATGGTGACATCGACTATCATTACGCGGCGCGCTAATCGGTCTATCACCACTATATCCGGCTTATTGGCTACAATAGTCCGGTCAGTAATGATAGACCGATCCCAGTACAACGTGACATGGTCATTTTCGAGAACTGGGTCGGGCACATACCTGTAATACGGTACCTCTGAATACACTAAGTTGTATTTCAAAGCAAGTTGCTGGTGAATAATCCTGGCTACTTGGTTATGCCTGTGCAAGTACTCGCCGTTAGCCAGACGAGAACAACCAGAGATAATATGTCTGATGGACTCACCCGGACGATGGCATGCCCGACACACGTCAACCGTCCCGTCCTTCATTATATATCTCCGGTAGTTATTCGTCAAGATGACTTCGTCCATAATTGCACAGATAAAACCTTCAGTTTCCCCGAAGAGGTTGCTGAAACGTAGCCAGGCCACGGACGCTGCAAAATCTACATCAGACTCATGAAGAGCCCGATAAAAGCGCCCGTGGAGCTCCTTACTTTTCCATACTTCCTAGCGGTCATCAGTTGTAAGTACAACAGGTTTGCGCCAGTTCTCTTTAGCCATGGACAGCGGGGTGAGTCCCTTGTCCACTGCGACCACATCGCGGTGCATACCCACATCGGTTTTATGAAAGTATTCTCTGAGGCTGCACACCTCGCGGTTGTGCAGGGTCTTCGTGTTTAAAAAACCTCGACCTCCACACTTCCGCGGGATGTACAGTCTCATTACAGACGACCGTGGGTGATGCATCTGGTTTGCGGTCAACAGTGTACGGACCCGCCTATCCAGAGCGTCTAACTCGGTCTGAGTCCATTTGAGTATGCCGAAAGAATACATTAAGACCGGCATGACCCAACCATTGAAGGCGCGCACCTTATTTCCACCTGACAGAAGGCTATTTAATACCTTCTTCAGGCGGCCAAAGAAGCGCTCCTTCAACGATTGCTTCATGTCAGCAACGTTAATGCCTAACGCTTCCGACATACCCAAATACTTGTAGGTTTCGGTCGAGGAGAGAGATCTAAGGTGTATGGAATCTGAGAGTTGAATCCCCTCAGATTCCATAATCTCCCCTCGTTTTACATGCATGACTGCACATTTATTCACACCAAATTCCATCCTGATGGCACTACTGAAAGTTTCAGTTACCTTCAGTAGTTCCATCAGTCGTAACTTGTTGGGGGCAATGAGTTTCAGATCATCCATGTAAAGAAGGTGAGATAGAACCTGACCGTCTCTTCTCAACCTATAGCCCAAGCCTGATTCCTCTAGCAGTGTGCTTAGAGGATTCAGGGCTAAGCAGAACCAAAGTGGACTCAGACTGTCGCCCTGGAATATTCCCCGTTTAATCCATATAGGCTCATCTTCCCTCCGGATTGATCGACATCCTGGATAGCGAAGGACTGTGTACCATTGCCCCATACATGACTCAAGGAAGGTGCGTAGAGTTGCATCTATTTTATACAACTCCAACACCCTCATGAGCCAAGTATGTGGCACAGAGTCATAGGCCTTCTTATAATCTATCCAGCATGTCGACAAATCCTTGCGGGATCGACGAACCTGTTGGCTTATGGTCATGTCGATGAGGAGTAGCTAATTAGTACCGCGAGACCCGTTCTTACATCCATTCTGAGAGGCAGACATAATTGAGTTATTATCAATGTGTTGGTTAATTTTCGTTCTCAGAATGGATGTAAGAAGTTTATAGACCGTCGACAAGCATGTTATCGGCCTATAATTCTTGGGTTCCGCAGTACTACGTGTGTTATGGAGCAGATGGGTAACGCCAGTTGTTAGAAACTGAGGTAGCGACCCAGACTCTAAGGATGACTGGAATTGAGATGCCAAGAGCGCGTGTGAGCTGCTATACCATTTTAGCCAGAAGTTTTGCAGTCCGTCTGGTCCTGGAGACTTCCAATTCGGTAACGGACGGACTGCTCTGGCTACATCTGTTGGGCTAATGATTACCTTTTCCATTTCTGGTATAGCTTCGCACACGCGTTCGACTTCACGCATCCAACCATCCTCAGTGTGACAGACGGGCACCGACCAAATATTGCGCCAGAAAGCATTCGTGGCGACAGCATCTGGGCGGGTCACGTCGGTCACATTTTGTTGTTATTATTATTATTATTATTCAGTAATGGCACCTGTAAATTAGTTTACGTTCAAAATACAGGATAAACCAGTTTTTGAAAAGCGAATGGGGTATTGCTTTGGAGAAAAGCAAATACAACTGATTGGTGCTAAAGATCGCGAGTCCAGTAAAGTTCTCTTTATATAAGGTGTCTGCCTTAAAAATATGTCGGTTGCCTTTTGCCGTTGTGTGATAGTTGTGGAATATATATAATATAATTATATTATTAAAAGAGTTCTTGGAAGGTGCGTACCAGTAGACGCTGCGTAGGTAAACCCCTGTGGACAGACGACCTACAATGGGTTTTTTTGAGGTGGGAAATCTTCAAATCTCTGTCGCACTAGGGAGGAGTGAGAGGGTGTGTCAGACTTTTACTGACTAAACCCACCTGTGCTTGCTCTTTGCATTCCAGGGCCACGGTATCTCTTTCAAAATTCCCTTGGCCCTAGCGGGGAATTCTATTAGCCTTACTGGGTCCCTACGGTTTTGCTGCATAAACATAAGTATAATCAGCCTTTTTTTAATGTTCCCACTGCTGGGACTCAGGCCTCCTCTCTAGGAAAGGGAATGGGCCGTAATCCACCACGCGGATCCAGTGCGGGTTGGTGAATTTCACATGTCTTCGAATTTTTGGTTCTAGGACATGCCAAACCGGCATGTCCTCACGATGTTTTCCTTCACCGTTTTGAGAGCAGTGGTGATGAAATAAATTACACAAAGTAATGCGCCTGGTTAGGTTTGAAGCCGCGACCTACAACTCTTAAGTCGGGGCCGTTATCACTCGGCCACCACTGCTTTACGGTTTTGCTGGCTGTTATCTGTTTGCGGCGCGCGTGAAACACTACCCACCGTTAACGACTCGGGCTCATTCCTCGCCGGACGGCCGAACAGAGAGCTACCCATAGCTCGTCGTCCGCAAGCCCGCGCCTACAGTGGCCGGGTATCACTGTAAGAACCGACACCCGGGGCGTCTCCTGTGGCGGCAGGTAAAGCGTGAAAATATCCGTTCCCTCACGGTTGCGGCTATCTCCTTCGCTAGCATTCCTGCTTTGCAAAAGGAGGCGACTACTTCCCATGCCCTCTTGCTCGAGACCATATCCTGAACCAGGGTAGGGCACAAAAGGTCGCCACCTAGTATGTCTTGGCAATCAATTTAATACGGGTGAAAGCACTATACCATACAAGTTTAGTGCTTTCATCAGCATTCAATGGCTACTTAAAAACTATTATAAGTTACTAGCTTCTACCGACGGTTTCGCCCGCGAGAAAATCGGTTTCTCCATACAAACTCTGGACCGCCATTTCATCCCCTTAGGGGGTGAATTTCGGAAAATCCGTTCTTAGCGGATGTCTACACCCTATAAGAAACCTACCTGCCAAATTTTAAGTTATAGGTGTTATAGTTTCTGAGATTTCGTTATTAATCAGTGAGTGGTATTTCGCTTGTATATATATAGATTATACTACTAACAAGTTGGATCCCAGTTATCTTATATAAATGTTTATTATTATTAAGTATATCAACGAAATATTTCAAAATGAAAATCACTAGTCTACATTTACAAGGGATTTTAGTTTATAATTCATTAGAAAGTCTTTAATTATTCAGTCAACTATAACCTGGTAAATTACGATAACATAGAGAGAATATCTCATATCACTAAGGTACCGCTCGGTAATTTAATAAGCAGACGTAGGTACAGCTTTTAATTAGTTTCCAAACCTTATAGCGTCAAATTAACGATTCACGAAACTTGTATACACCTTGATGATATCGTTGACTTTTAGTATCGCCGCACATGAGCCACATGACACAGCCACAAACGCCGCCACGAGAGCTAGAAGCGGCCACAAAGGAAGCTGAAGCGCGCGACAGCCACTTGTGGCCGGTGGCTGCTACTTTTTTTAACACATACGCGCAGTATCGTAATGGACTCTGACGAAGAAGGTTTAAATGCGCGAGTAGCGTGTGACGACGTTTGTATCGGCGTTTATTTGCCAGTGCGGGCCACAAGATGCGAGCAGCGGCGATTTGTAGCGTGTGGCGGCCACCCGCGTCAACCGTGTGCGTCGATTCCATATAAAATGTATGAAACCTACAGAAATATGCCGGTGGCGGCGTTTCGTAGTTGTGGCCCGAGTGCAGCAACCCTAACGTGTTTCGACGCAAATGTTCCTCTCTTACACGTGTCAAACTCTGTTAGTAGGTCCCGGACTAAATATTAGCGAATGGTGGAAAGAGAGTTCTCTCAAAAAGAAACACTGAGTATGTACTCCTGTAATTTTACCAAGGGTAATCAAAAATGTAGGTAATGATGTGTATTCACTTTTCGACTAACTTGAGCCGATTTTTGTGAGCATTACCAATTGAGTGTTTTGAATATCTATACGAGCTAAGTGTAGAAAACCTTTTCAAGGCAATCTAAGATAAAATATTTTTATTCAGTGTCAATTGTCAAGGGCAGGAAGATGATGATGATGATGACTCAGTGTTAATTTACCATTACCAGAAGCACCTATTTCTTAATTTTGGCTGCGTACCTACATTCCCAGATTTATTTGATTGGTTTTTAAACATGTAATGGAAGTTTTTGGCGGGATTTTTTTCGTGTGAAGTTCATTGACTGTTTTCATTATTTGCAAAATTTCTAGTGTAATACTATATTATAAAATTTGTGTAATTTTGTATCTCAAGTGTCAGATACAATTACACAATATGTGGAATACTTGAAACAGGTGCTATCTCAGTAAAATCATCATCAACATCATCATCATTTCAGCCGAAAGACGTCCACTGCTGGACATAGGCCTCCCCCAAGCGTCGCCACAGCGAACGGTCCTGTGCGTCTCGCATCCATCGAACCCCCGCAACCGTTACCAAGTCATCGGTCCACCTTGTAGGAGGCCTTCCAACGCTACGTCTTCCGGTACGTGGTCGCCATTCCAGAACCTTTCGGCCCCAACGGCCATCTGTTCTGCGAGCAATGTGTCCTGCCCATTGCCACTTTAGTTTGGCGATTCTTCGTGCTATGTCGGCAACCTTCGTTCTCCTGCGGATATCCTCATTCCTGATTCGATCACGCAAGGAAACTCCGAGCATAGCCCTCTCCATTGCCCTTTGGGTGACTTTAAGCCTTCTAATGAGGCCCATTGTAAGCGACCACGTTTCGGAGCCATATGTCATCACTGGCAACACGCACTGGTCATAGACTTTCGTCTTGAGACACTGTGGTATATTGGACGAGAAGACACCGCGCAGCTTCCCGAACGCTGCCCAGCCGAGTCGGATTCGACGATTGATCTCTTTCTCGAAGTTAGACCTTCCCAACTGAAAAAGAAAAACAGAACAGTAAAATAGAACCGAGTATTTGATTGTAGTATTGATTGCCTATTTTTTTTTTTTTTTTTTTCCGGTGGGAAAATCATCTTATGACATCCCCCGCTCTTGGGCGAGGCGGGAGATAGTGTCAGACTTTTACTGACTAAAAACCCACTCCTGTTCCTTCGTTGCCTTTCGTACCAGGGCCGAGTCTTCCTTTCAGAATCAGACCCTTGGCCCCGGTAGGCTTCGACCCTGCTGGGCCCCTACAGTTGCTGACAACTCCTTGAGGCGCGCGTGGAACAACACGCGCCGTCGACGACTTGGGCTCGGTCCAGACGGTTACCGGACGGTCGGACGGCGAGCCACCCATTGCTCGCCGTCCGCAAGCTCGCGCCTACGGTGGCCGGAAATCGGGATCGGAATCCCGGCGGCGATTGGGGCGTGAGGACCGTTGCCTCACGCGATCGGCCTCCTCCTTCGCTAGCATTACTGCTTCGCAGAAGGAGGCGACCGCCTGCCACTCCTCCTCACTCCGGACCATGGCCTGTACCAAGGCCCGGCGCGAGAGATCGCCGCCGCCGATCGCCCCCACGAGGACACGGCGTTGCTCTGCCCAAGCGGGGCACACCTCCACCGTATGCTCCACCGTGTCCTCCGGGCGGTCCACACAGTGGCGACACCCGGGCGTCGCTTCCGCACGAATCCGGTGCAGGAACTTCCCGAACTTACCGTGTCCGGTGAGGACCTGCGTCATGCGGAAGGTAATGACGCCGTGTTGCCTTTCCAGCCACTCCTCAATTGATTGCCTTAGCGAATCTTGCTGAGAAAGCTGACTCCAATATATTTGCCGCCAAATACTAAAAAAATATTATATAGAAAGATCTGGAACACCTGTTGTGGAACTCCAAAGCCCAGCGACACTTGAACATATATAGGATTGACGTCTTAGCAAAAGTTGTTTAGTCTGATGGGCATTTCCTGTTGACTTACAAAAATGAAAGATCTGGAACGTCTCGAATCGTCTCGCGCATCACGTTGTTTTCCCGTCCCCGGGCTCTTAGAATTCGACATCAGACGTTTCAGATCTTCGATTTTGACGACCCCGTTGTCGCTGGCATAAGCAACAGGATCCGTGTACGAAGTCGCGGGCAAAAGCTAGTATTATATAGAATTTGCTATATCCCCATTCTAATGGAATTCAAAGTAACTCAAAGTGTATAAAAAGTAAATACTTTAAAACTTGACACTGGCTATGCACAAACCATGCCAAAAAATAACACGTAATCCTAATCTGACATAGTGTACCTTTATCCATAGGTACACTTCATATAAAATAGCTGGTCAAAAACTAACAAAATAAGGATGTCATCAATCAAAAAGTAAGTCAAACAGTTTTATTCAGATTTGTTCCGATAAGCACTAACCGTGGGGCATAGACAAACTTTGCTAAAGGGTTCCAACTCTATCACGAGTTGGCAGAGGTTAAAACAAAAGTTGTTACTTTGCACATCCTGTTACCTACATAGGTACTTGTGTTAGGGCTGGGCTGCTTTATTCTTCATATTTATTCTTTACTAGCTGACCCGGCGAACTTCGTACTGCCTAATAGTAAGGATAACGCCATCTACAGGTATTACCAGAACAGCATAATTCATTTTATAATGACATTTTAATTAGATTTTTTTTCGTGACTCCTTCCATTTTTTCTCACCGTTTCTTCCCCGGACTATCTCGAATAAGGCGTTGATGAGTCGGTAAGTGGGTCAGGACTTTGCCTTTTATATCATCATCATCATCATTTCAGCCGATAGATGTCCACTACTGGCATAAGTCTCCCCCAAATGTCGCCACAATGAACGGTCCTATGCGTCTCGCATCCATCGGATTCCTGCAACCTTCACCAGATCATCGGTCCACCTTGCAGGTGGCCTACAACACTGCGTCTTCCGGTACGCGGTCGCCACTCCAGAACCTTTCGGCCCCAACGGCCATCTGTTCTGCGAGCAATATGCTCTGCCCATTGCCACTGAATCGAATCAGAAATGAATATATCCGCAGGAGAACCAAGGTTGCCGACATAGCACGAAGAATCGCCAAACTTAAATGGCCTTTTATATACACAGATATTTTTTTAAACAACTTTGGCATAAACTTGAAATTATTCATGTATAATAGGTGCGTTCACAAACATATAAAACAACATACACAAGACACCCGGACTCGGAATTGGATGTTCCGAGTCTGTAGGCCATACAAATATTTGTTCCGTGAAGGAATCAAACCCGCTACACGTAGCGCAACAGCTGATCGCTCAACCACTGCGCCAAATGTGCCATCAATATTGTCAATTAAACACTCATTTGTTTTAAATAACTTTTTAATTGATGGTTAAATCTTTAAAGATGAGGATTTCGTTATGTACGAAAATAGGATCTTGCATATTTTTGTCAACGAATTCATTCAGAAAATGGTTTGTTGAAAATTCATGAATTGTGTCTCATCATGAATAAATTTTGTGTCTTACGAGAATCGAAATAAAAAAACTTGGAAAAACAACTCGAGTTTCATTATCTTAAAGTTACGTTCTGCGTGCTCACGAATACACTAAAAAAGATACTCTTATAGTTACTATGATAGGCACTTACTAGAGCCACGGGTAGTGTAAAAGCGAAATCCTGGAGCCCTGGGACGAAGGCAAAGTAGGAACAGGAGTGGGTTTTTAGTGAGTAAAAGTCTGACACTATCTCCAGCTCCGCCCAAGAGCGCGATTTGTCATTAGATGACTTTCCCACCTAAAAAAAAATGGTAGGCACCAGATAAATTTGAAATAAAGTACATTTTTCTAATATATCTGCGTAGTTATCCGAAAAACCAACAATGAACCGTTTTTCGCCATTAGAAAATTTATAGGATCGCGATAGGTTAAGGTTGATTCAAAACAGCTTTAGGTATGTCTTTATTTCAATTTTTTAAATAAATAAATAAATTTATTTTTTACAAAAAATACAAAACTTAAAATTATTGTAGACCTTGTTGATGTGTTAAGAAGGAACATCTGTGTCTGAACTAGATAATAAAATCCGTATTTCAGACATCAGCGCTCTTCCTTGTATCTATATGCCACTTAAATATAGGTAAAAATAACAATAGATTACAACTTAAGATTAAACACAATTTAAAAAAATGCATTTTTTAATTAAATTAAATACATGCATTAAAAATTAAAATTACAATATGAAATTAAAATACAATAAGAAAATTAAAGTAAATGATTAAATTAAATGATCAAATTATACAATAAGAACATCAATTCAAATTATTAAATTAAATTATTAAATTGGATTGGGAACATTAAGAAATTAAATTGAAATAAATGAATAAGTGAAAAGTGAGTTAACGACCTCCTGTGTGTAATGTGTGGCTGAGTGAGTGTGTGAGGGAGGGTGAGTAGAAAAACGACTGTTCTATTGAAAGTAGTTTTTGGGTTTCGTCGTAACTGAGCTTGAATTAACGACGTCAATAAATGTAGGAGGGTCAATGACCGCTACAGAAAATCTGCCTACCTTACCTTATGTATTCGCTTTGTAAGAAACCCTCAAAAATTTATAGCCCACAGCATATATAATAAGTACTCTGTGCCCACAGCCCTATAGTCGTGTAAACGAGATACAGTAACTAAATGATAGGTAACTAGTCGCTATGTAGATAATGGCCGCTCGTGACGTCATCGCCACTTTACACTGGCTAGAGTAAGCACTGGCACAGTTTGTGATCGAACGCAGTTTGATAACACTATTCACTGAACTATATCATGATCTGGAATCTAGATCTAGATTCTACAATACAGTATTGTATTGTTTTGTCTAACCCTCCCCGGTTAGACAAAACAATAAAAATTTTCTTCTTCTTTTTACCATTATTGATACGGTCGCGATTGACTATTGTCTCATGGATGGAGCACGCTTGCCTAGAAGTAACCTCTTTACTAAAAACCCTTCTTGTTTTTTTTTGTTTTTGTGGTCATTTTCACTTAAAAGTGTACCCTGATAAAAATATGAGTATATTTTAAAAGTTGCTTTTTTAAGATGTTTAAAGGCCTACACAGTCTGACGAATTATAAATCATATTTTATTGTAAATTAATAGCATGTTTTCCCTATTAAAAACGGAAAATAAATGGACATGATAGTGAAACAGTAGTCACTTTGGTGACGACATATAAATTGACCTGGTTTAATGTTTTAAGTATTATGACTCAATTTTCATTCTCGATAGCAAATGAATATTATAATCCATTGGAAAAAAAATAGATAATAACCTTGAATAGAATCCTATTTTTTCTAAAATAAAGTTTGAACTTCGATTTTGTGACAAGTGATGCTATGAAGATTGATTTTTTATAATATTTCTTTGATAAAGTGATTTGTTTTTTAATAGATTTTTTATTGTTCAATGTTGTAACTGGCCAAAACAATATCCAAACAGATAAGTATTAAAAACACTATGTAAAAATAATATTAAAAAAATATTTTGTCGACTTACAAATTGGGACAGTCACTGAACGGACACATCGAAAAAACTTAAGCTGAGGTTACATGACGCAAAATAAAACAGCGCTAGTAGTTAAACATCTTTATTGTTTCACATTTTTTATTCAAAGTATTTAAAACTAAAAATATTCTTGAGGGCGTTCTCGTTTTAATGTTTCCCTGTAACGTTTCGTTCTTTCTGCGCCAGTTAGTGGCATAGTGAGTTATTTAAAAACAAACTACCTGCAAATAAATATTGCAAATTTTGGATAGTAATCCTAGCTTAATGTGTCATTTTGGTGACATTTGTAGTCATTCCTATATGTGACGGAGTAAAAATGTCACCAAATTGACGTCACGTTCACAGGTAAGATTAAAAGGAACAAGTTTTCTAATAAAAAATAGACATTTTGTGATAAATAAATTGTCTATGAAAGTATTGCTAAGTTATATACAATTCATTTAAAATAGTTAATGGATGTAAATCGTCTATATTAACAAGAAAATAACATCACTAACCTGAGACACTTGCCGACACAAACAAAAACACCTTTTCACTCGAAGCACCGATTCTAAACTGACCACAGAGTACTTTGGTAATATTGACGTTTTATGTCGGCCGTGATATTTTTTACAAATGTTGCCACTTTACGTAATTTGCGTTATTTTAGTTATTTTTTTTTAACAATTGGAACCGTCATTAAAATGACATGTCCAACTGGCATCAATTCAGAACATTTTTTCAAAATTAGTTTTAGCGTATGCTATTAGAATTTAATGAACACATTTAATTTAATTTAACAACAAAAACAACACACTATGATTGCGCCAAAACTTTGAATGTGTTCGTAGTACAGGTCTTTAGTAATTACAACTAATTCAATGTCAGCAAGGGGTGGGACATGCCAGAAACAGCTACTCTGAACATTTAAAATACTCACAAATTAATAATTTTGTCATATTTTAGCTGGATTGCGGATGAATTGTTAAATTTAATATATATTTTATCTTTTTATCCATAAAATTAGTCAATATGTCCATTATTCATCTAGATATAAAATTCTGAATACTCGGGACAGCGTTAAAACGGGGGGTGCACTTAAAAGTGAAAATGCCCTTATGGTTCCGTACCTTTGAGGAAAAAAACGGAACCCTTATAAGATCACTTTGTTGTCCGTCCGTCTGTCTGTCTGTCTGTCTGTCTGTCTGTCTGTCTGTCTGGCTGTCAAGACCCTTTATCTCAGGAACGCGTGGAGGGGAGGTATCGAGTTGAAATTAAAACTAAATAAAAAAAAATGTGACGTAACAAATTTATTCTATCTTAGAAATTTAATTCAGATTTATTCCTATACTTGTGCTATAAGACCTTGCCTTATGCCAAATTTCAGGATTCCGTTCAGGGTCAACGGGAAGTACCCTATGAATCCTATAAGGGTTCCGTTTTTTCCGTAGATATAAGAATTACTAACAGATATTGTGGACCAAATGTTGTCTTGTTAATAAATAAATAATTATTTCTTATTTCAATTCCAATTCCTAATTACCTCGTCTATGCGAGTTTAGTTAAAGTAAATTAGCTTTTAGCTCTTAGTCTACAACCGCGGTTAAGTTTAAACGGGTACAAGTTAGTATCTGATCTGACACAAATATTTATGTACAAAATCATATAGGTGTCAAAAACCAACCCCGTCCTCATTCCAAAGCATTATTTCATTACACTAACCACTTCAATAGACGTTTCTTCAACAATCTCATGTTCCCATTTCATTTACTCTGATGAATGGGTATCTCGCACCGCAATAAAGACCTCTATGAATACCCAATGTGTGTCCGCGCCACACGACGCCTGTTTATATAGTCTATGGCTCTAACGATCACGTGTGTCTATGTTACATCGCGGGGAAATGAGAAGTGGGACTAACAATGCTTTGGTGAGGCAGGTATTTATATTGTAAATGTCACAGGAAATGTATGGAAACACATGCAAACTTCTGATAAACCTACGCCGCAATGAAAATACGTTTTGCTGATGATATTTGGAAATCTACCTTATTAGAATCGGTTTATTATGCAGATAAAAATGTTCTTGTTATGTCCGTAAGTAGGCTACTACGAACACTGAACAGAACAAGTTTGGGTAAGTAGTACCTAAATATACAGTAAGTATAGCTGCCCCCCTAGCCAAGTTACAACCATTTCGTTTCGATTCTCTTTTCGTCGATCGCCTCGAGTCGGCCACGCCTCCGATTCTTTTGTTCTGACGTCATCTCATCGCTCAGTCACGTGGTCAGAACCAAGAAATAAGAGGTGTGGCCGACTCGAGGCAATCAACGAAAAGAGAATCGAAACGAAACGGTTGTAACTTGGCTAGAGCTGTACTTTGCTATTTTGGCGCGTCGCGTCGATAAACCAAAACTAATGCTACCATCTTGATTTTTTTTTCCAACACAATTTCCACCGACATTTTCAGAGAAATATACCTACTATAAAATGTACCACAGATAAAGTCATTCTATGTGGTATTTTACAACCTTACCTATGGGTAGTTTTGAAAAGGGCAATGAACTTTTTATTTAGGTAGATAGGTACTTAAAATATTTCAGGCCCTTTACAAAATAACTTTTATAATCAATACAATCTAAACCATCCGAAAGGGACTGGGATAATATAAGTAAATAGTAAATTAATATCATTCAATTCTAAGAGGCATTTAGATTAAGTTATTTTCAAAGGAGTTTCAATAATGAACTTGCAGACACCCAGACACCAGACACCTCGTCAGTATCAAATTTTTGAAATCACTGAATTCAAAATATTCGAACAAATTGAACTCTGCAATGAAATATTATAAATTTTTTGCTCATTCTCTACGAAAGCTTAATATTCTTAATCGTTATCTTGCATTTTATTCATGAATAGTTTTTACTTTCTAAACCTATTTACATTCATAGAAATAAAACCTTTTGCTCGAACAGCTTATCATAAAGTATTGGGGCATGCTTAGAATATTTTCAAGCAAAGAGGTTGAAGAAAAATAAATTATTATCAATAAAAGATCTGGCTGATTTGCATGAAAAACTATTTGAAAATGCCCTTAATTTATTATTTAAAAAAAAAAAACATTTTTATTTTTAAATTACGACTTGATGGGTGAAGAAAAAAAACAAATGCCAGCTTATTGAATTCAACAAAATAGGTCGGTCAGAGGTCCGAGCTTCTTATTATTTTTTTACTAACAAAATTAACTAACTTAATAAACTAAGAAACCGTAATTAAAACAGTTTAAAACTAATCTTGGCCAACAAGTTGCGCGTCCACGTTTGGATCTGTGTAATACCGTTCCCGCCTAAACCATGTTGGCACCTTGTAATATAAACTAGTGAATCCACGTGCCTCGTTCACACAACTTGCTAATTGCCTAGCTGCCGAGTCTAAACGCGTATTTAATGTAATGTTTTGCCCTTTATTACATTACCAAGGGTAATAATAAATATTTTTTTTATAAATATTTAGTGGTAATCTAACATTGGTCGATGACACGATTGGCGCAACTATGGTGAATTTATTGGCTCCTGTACTGCGTTAGTCAACAAATAGTTGTTCCGGGTCTGAGAGTCTTGTGTACGTGAGTTAAAATGTTTGTGAACACAACCACTATTAGGGTCAATTCACACCGAGACGCGACGCGACGCGACACTGCGCGAAGTGCGTTATAATATATTATAAAGTGTTATATTTTGAGTCGCTCTTCGCGCAGTGTTGCGTCGCGTCGCGTCTCGGTGTGAACTGGCCCTTACAGAAGTATTCCTAGAAAGCCACTACTGGAACTTAAGCCTCCTATGTAGAAGAGGGAATGGACCGTAATCCACTTCGCGGACCTAGTACGGGTTGGTGATTGTCACATGTCTTTGAATTTGGGTTACGGGACATACCGAATTTCTCTTACTATTTGGAGTGATAATGAAATAAATTGGGAATGAACTCTACTGCGCCACCACTGCACTAAAATTACTCTAATTAGGCCCATTTATACTAGAATTCATAACAAATGAAATTACATCGGACACTGTTTAGTTTTTGGGTCAATCCCTATAAAAATAACGTAGGTATATTCGATTAAACGTGATCAAAATAAAGGGCCTATTACACTACTCGATATTCAGACAGTCTTAGTCGATGTCGCGTAGTGTAATAAGGGTTAGACCGGTATTACTCGGAAAAAAAAATAAGACAGTCTGAATATCGTGTGCTGAATATCGCTTAGTGTAATAGGCCCTTAAATATTGAAAGGTCCGTAGGAAGGAAGGGAAACGTTTGCTATTTCAGAATTTGTTAAGATTAAATTACAAAAAGGAAATTGGTAAAGATAAGTCCACTGAAATCTTATCGTAGGTACATTTTTATTTCAGAAAATTGTGAAACAAAATGATTTTGCCGGCTTAGGGCGGAATTCACCAATAAAACTAATCGACGTTTGGCTCGCATAATCGCGTTTAGCCGCTGTCACTAGTGTCACTTGTCTGTATTTTTCTTTTGTTGTATTTTTACAAGTGACACTAGTGACAACGGCTAAACGCGATTAGTTTTATTGGTGAATTCCGCCCTTAGATGTTCAGTGTTTAAGTTCGAGCAGGCCAAGCCGCAGGGCGAATAGTAGTAAATTAATAAACCTATATGAGTGTGTATATACAAGGTGCAGTTTAGAATCTGCTCAAAATTTCAGGAGGTTGTTATAAAACTCGTAAATAATCATATAAAAATACGATACCTGGTCAACAAAATCATTAATAAGACCGCCCATTGCGACACCCTATTAATTTTAAGTTCCTATTGTAATTTTATTATTGGTGTACAATAAAGAGTATATCTGTCTATCTATAATACTTGTTATTTTAGAATATATATATAATATTTGTTTTTTTTATATAATTTTGAGTGTTATTCGGAATAACTCTCTTAAACTAGAACTACATTAGACCGACGCACACGTGTAACACGCCTGATTTCTGCGTAGAACGACGTCGCGTGGCGTGGATCAAGTGTAGCTCTACAAGTCTAGTTTCCATATAAAATGTACGGAGACCGACGTGCCCAGATCGGCGTGTGTGGCACACGTGTGCGCAATGTAATTCTAGCATTAGTAGCCTTCTTCAAAAAACCAGAATCACCCGTTGCTATTAATCGCGCGTTATTTTACTATGTGCGTGAGTTCGACAGCCTGTAATAACTCCGCCCACTTTTACCGATTTCCGTAGATAAAAATAAAATTAATAAAAATTAAAGGTGGCTCTACACCCTAATAGCTCCATTTCTTTAACAGTCCAATTTAGGTCGATGAATATCAAAATAGGATTGCGTTGAGAGCTCGTGGTAGAGCCTCAGCCCCCCTAGCCAAGTTACGATCGTTTCGTTTGCGTCGAACGCTGCGAATAGGCCACGCCTCCGATTCCTTTGTTCTGACGTCATCTCAACGCTCAGTCACGTTTTCAGAACAAAGGAATCGGAGGCGTGGCCTACTCGAGGCGTTCGACGCAAACGAACGATCGTAACTTGGCTAGGGGGGCAGAAGGCGACGCGACACATAGACTTCGAATTTATTAAAAAAATATATGCTAAAGAATATTTCAAAACCAGCCTTCTTTTGATATTCATCGCCTAAGTTACTTGTCACTCGTAACCTGGTGATAAAAGTTGGTAACAAATAAAATGTACCCTCTCCCTGGAGGCAGAGGGGAGGCTGTTGACAAGTTGTCGAGACAAATGTTTAACGAAACGTAACCAACTGAGGGACTTGGAAATAAGATTTTGGAACATTTCATTTGGGATTAGTAAAATTACCAAAGTTTTGTGTTCATTTGAGAATAGTGTTCCTAACGGATCTCTTCGAAGGAACCCGAACAATAGACTAATAAATTAAATGAAATAATTTATTGAAACAATAAACACGTTTAAAATATTTTAAATGTTCGTTACATTTTCGTTCGTATTTGCAACCAATTTCCACTAAATATAATATAATAAAATATATGAAAGTAACTTCTTCTAAACGGCAAAACCGCTGAAAGATGTGATGAACATTTATCATAACCATAGATATCCGTGATCATAACCTAATAGATATACCTACTTATTTATTTTATAAACATTTATTTTTCTTTATTTCTTCTACACAACACAATCAATCCGAAAACAGGACCAGACACTACACCCGTCTGGTCAGAAAATCCTTCCTCTTCAACGGAAGCATGTGACGCTTTCCCCTCTACTCGCATACCTCTGAAAAAGTAAGCACGTAGTTCTTGCCCACTTGCTAAAATCCTTATAATACTCCATGGGCAGAGATATAGTCAAATCAAATCAAGTGTCCACTCTTATATTGTTGACACCTCTACGGTCCGGCCTAAGCGTTTCGCCTCGATCTTTATTCCTCGTACATCGAAGGAATGGAATAATTTTCCTGCTGCGGTCTTCCCATCCGTGTCTTCAAGGCTAGACTGAATAGACTCTTAATAAACTAGTGCGCTTCACCATCAACGATTGCATCACTGCTAACCATCAGGTGGGATCGCAGTTAAGCACTAGTTTATATAAATTAAAAAAAATCCTTTACAAAATCCATAATTTCTAAACCTATTCTATCTACACTAATATTATAAAGAAGTAAAGTTTGTTTTTTTGTTTGTAGAAGGTAATCTCTGAAAGTACTGCCCTCCTAGCCAAGTTACAACCGTTTCGTTTCGATTCTCTTTTCGTCGATCGCCTCGAGTAGGCCACGCCTGCGATTCCTTTATTTTGACGTCATCTCAACGCTCAGTCACGTGGTCAGAACAAAGGTATAGGAGGCGTGGCCGACTCGAGGCGATCAACGAAAAGAAAATCGAAACGAAACGGTTGTAACTTGGCTAGGGGGGCTGGTCCAATTGCTAAAATGTTTTCACCTGTAGAAAACTGCTTTATTCCTGAATGATATAATATAGGCTATATTTTATGTACGCGGGCAACGCCGCGGGCAAAAGCTAGTATTCTATATCTATGTTCTCTGGGTATTCCAGACGGCCAGCTTCCTCCACCACTATCGCAAGCATCTCAG
Source organism: Mythimna impura (assembly GCA_905147345.3). Taxonomy (NCBI): domain Eukaryota; kingdom Metazoa; phylum Arthropoda; class Insecta; order Lepidoptera; family Noctuidae; genus Mythimna; species Mythimna impura. The sequence continues at coordinate 8,640,761 of LR990357.1, read as the reverse complement.
CGCGACACTATTCACTAAATGAATGCCTTTGCAAACTGACGGAGACGGCCATTCTGTTCGGCTTCTGTTTTGAATGTGAATGCTTTTAGAAATGCAACTTATTCACTCTTGTTGTCGGGGAGTTGTTTAGAAGTGTGGTTGGTGGTAAAGAATTATATGGAGTGGACATCACACGCACTCGAGCACGGAAGACAAAATGGTTCTTGTGTTTTGGAAGGCGTGTCAAAAGTTTTGCTAACGGCATAAATTCTTCAATTTATTTTAATATTCATGATGAGCACACTGCTGACATTGACCTTGTCAACAGGCTTAGAGAAATGACTTTTCAATACACTTACTCGAAAATCCGCTCTTAGCTCTACCGCTTTTAGGCACGCAACTTGCTATTTTCCGTCCTAGTGCGGAAAAGTGCGCGAGCTCTCCCTTCGCCACAATTTATTGTATCTCTTATATCAGTCTAGGCGCTAAGCGAACCCGACGAGTCGCGTGTCAACCCCCTTTTATTTATTTCTTCGTAAGTGTATTAAAAAACGTCGCACGTCGTTCGATACACGTGAAGTCACTATACTCAGCTCCATAAAACCCTCGCCAATGGCTCGGGTGAATTCCGCCTCGGTCGCCATGACAAACTTTCTCGACTTGTATCAAAATTGCCACCAGGCGTACGGCAATGCGCCACCGGTACATGGTGGACATCCCACCTATACGCACAAAACGTTTTGCGAACACATTCATAGTGCGTACAGCTAAGGAGTGGAATTCCTTGCCGGAATCTGTTTTTCCTGATGGCTACAACCCGGGAATCTTTAAGTCAAGAGTGAATAGGTTACTTCTAGGTAAGCGCGTTCCATCGTCGACCGCATCGTCGCTTTCCATCAGGTGAGTTAGCGGTCAAGCGCGAACCTATCAAGAATAAAAAAAAAAAAAAAAAAAAAAAAAAATGCATATGACATATAATGACATTACCTGCAGAAAAATCGTAACAAGTGACGTGACAGGTAATGTAATTGCCATTCATTATTTTGTACTAAGCAATTGGCGGGAACTCTAACAAAAAAGTTATTTCATCTAAACCTGCTGATCGTATGCGATATATATGACTTCTACCTGTACACTGTTCACCCGGCCACGGGTCTACCCACATCAGCTTTAAAACAAAGTTTTTAAATTTTAGTGTGCCAACACAGGTAATCTATCTGAAAAATATTTTTAGACAAGAAGCATATCTATTTCCTTACCCTGGGATCCTGCAAAGAATAGGTCTGACATGCCCGCCCTCCCAAGTCATTGGATGATTTCCCGCCTTAAAAAAAAATAGCTATTCCCTTTTTCTCAAACATAAAAATTACCAAAAATTGCGAAAGAAAAGAAGAAAAAAGTGGAAGAAGAGTGTTTGTGTGTACATAAATAAATAAATAAATAAAGCTTTTAAACTCTTTCGGAAAATCTTCAATCACCTTGAACTTCGTAAAAGCAACAAAGTGGAACATTAAATTTAATATTCTACGGCAATCATGGAAAACACAAAACATAAGAATAATGCGCCAAGTTGGATGCCCATACTACGAAGTTTCGTAATCTTTATTAAGAAAAAGTGACATAAAAGCTGAGGAGAGTTCTATTGTGGTTTGTTCAAAGTTTCTTTGCGCGGTTTAAAATAAATATTTTGAAGCTAAGCAGTGTTTGCCAGGGCTGCGACATTGTTCGAAAGAGTTACTGCGGCCCTGAAACACAAAGGGCAACTGATGAAATACTGGTGGGTTTTATTCAGGAAAATTTGACACTCGCGCTCGCTCCACACAGAGCGGGAAGCGTTGTTTGATGGCATCCCACCAAAAAAATAAAAAAGCCTATAAGTACGATTAGTCCAATTCTCTTTAATCACGATTGGTCCAACTCGCATTTTTTTTTTAATTGTTGATAGGTTCGCGCTTGACCGCTACCTCACCTGATGGAAAGCGACGATGCGGTCGACGATGGAGCGCGCTTACCTACAAGTAACCTATTCACTCTTGACTTAAAGATACCCGGTTTGAAGCCATCAGGAAACACAGATTCCGGCAAGGAATTCCACTCCTTAGCACACACAATGAATGTGTTCCCAAAACGTTTTGTGTGTTGTAGTTGGTCCAATTCTCGTTTAGTCTAATTCGTCGTTGGTCAGTGTGATTTCCAACTTTTTCTTTACGTGGAACCATATATTTTCTTTGTTGTTCGTCAGGACCGAAATTCAAGAAGAAAATTTAACTTTTCATGCCCATAACTTAAAAAATCGCAACAGAAATGTTGTATAACAGAAAGTTAAAATCAGTTTACTTTAATGTTGTTTTTGAGTTGAAAACTTTGAAATTAGATACCTTACACGAATCATATTTTAGCTCTTGCGGACCACAGGTCAGGGATCTATGATTAAAGTTCCAACGTAGGCGCAGGCTTGCGGTAACCTTCCGAACCAAGCCCGAGTCGTCCACGGCGCGTAATGTTCCACGCGCGCCTTAACAGAGTTGTCAGCAAAATCGTAGGGGCCCAGCAGGGCCGAAGCCTACTGGGGCCATAGGTTTACTTCCGAAAGGGAAACCCGTGGCAAAAAAGAACTTAGGTGTGGTTTTAGTCAGTAAAAGTCTGACACGCGCTCACGCTTTGCCCTAGAGCCATAGAAGTCATTGGATGATTTCCCACCTTAAAAAACCATTGTGTGGACCGCCCGGAAGACACGGTGGACCATACGGTGGAGGTGTACCCCGCTTGGGCGGAGCACCGCTGTGTCCTCGTGGAGGCAATTGGCGGCAGCGACCTTTCGCGTCGGGCCCTGGTTCGGGGCGAGGAGGAATGGCAGGCGCTCGCCTCCTTCTGCAAAGCAGTAATGCTAGCGAAGGAGGAGGCTGCACGCGTAAGGGAACGAAGGTCCTCACGCCCTAGCCACCGTAATTTCTACCCCGACTACCAGCCAGAGTGTAGACGCGTGCTTGCGGGCGTCGAGCAATGGGTAGCTCGCCGTCCGGCCGTTCGGTAATAAACCGGACCGAGCCAAGTCGTCAACAGCGCGTAGTGATCCTCGCGCTCCTCAAAGAGATGTCAGTAAGCCGTAGGGGCCCAGCAGGGCCGATTCCCGCTAGCTAGGACCGCGGGGAATTTCTCAAAAGGAATCCCATAGTCCTAGGACGCAAAGGGTAATTGAAGGACACAGGTGTGGTTTTAGTCAGTAAAAGTCTGACACGCCCTCTCGCACCACCCAGAGCGCGAGAAGTCATTGGATGTTTTCACACCTTAAAAAAACCTTAAAAAATTACTGAAACTGTATTTTGAACGCTGGTCTTTCTTCTGAACGGTACAAATTGTCGTCATTTTTTTCGATACAGTTCTATAATTTTTTTTAACCATGTTTTATATTTGTTATGTTTTATGTTTGTTTGATACAAAAATAGAAGGGCTTCGATACAGCCTCATTAGCGAACATTGAAACTTCAATAAATTCCTATAAATAATTATTTCAATTTACTTTTATGTACCGTTCTTTTTCTAAATGAAAAGTAAATATGAATATTTGTTATCTTTTTTTATTTCTAAATTTATCTTAGGTATAGTAAAAGGAGAAACTGACTGACTGACATATCAATGTCAGTCTCAATAGTGTCAATATCAACAGTCGTAACTACTGCGACTAGGAAAGTAAAATTTTGCACAAGATTCCTTTTATGACGCAGACGAGCACTAAGAGAGGATTAAACAAAATTACCCCCTAAGGGGATAAAACCCCCAAAGTTTGTATAGAGAAACCGACTTTCACGCGGGCGAAGCCGCTGGCAGAAGCTAGTCTTAGGAATATGTTTGTTCATCTTCGAAGACAACAAACAACATCTTCGGGAGCGGTGGTGGCCGAGGGAGCGGTGGTGGCCGAGTGGTAACGGCCCCGACTTACGAGTTGTAGGTCGCGGGTTCAAACCCAGTTAGGCGCATTACTTTGTGTAATTTATTTCATCACCACTGCTCTCAAAACGGTGACGGAAAACATCGTGAGAAAACCGACATGTCCTAGAACCAAAAATTCGAAGACATGTGACATCCACCAACCCGCACTGGGCCCGCGTGGTGGATTACGGCCCATTCCCTCTCCTAGAGAGGAGGCCTGAGTCCCAACAGTGGGAACATTATAAGGCCGACTATGCTATGCTATCTTCGACAAAAAACGACGATCTTTCTACAAACTTTCATCTTTACCTACTTCAAGGAACAAATTTTCATCATTTTCATTTCTTTTAGAAACGCTTGCACAAAATTGTATGTATCGTGAACCAGCGCTTTAAACTGTGCACGATGTCAGCGAGAGATTAAGAATTTATTTCATTTATTCAGTACAAATAGTACTAAACTTAATTCACTAAAAGAGTTATGAGCATACATGTGGATGGATGGAGAGGAAGAGGAAGGCCAAAGAAAAGATGGATGGATTGTGTGAAGAGTGATATGAAAGAAAAGGAAGTTAAAGATAGCATGACGAGTGACAGGGCAGAATGGAAGAAAAAAACATGTTGCGCCGACCCCAAATAACACGGCAGGCAGGAAGATGATGATGATGAGTACTAAACTTAAGACTGTTACTTATTATAAGTTTCTACATACCTAAGGTGTTTCTTTATTGTGTGTGTCTGTGAGCTAAGTGTCTTCTTAAAAGTATTTTCTTTCTTCTTTCCTTCTTTATAAATTGGAAAGAAAATCTCAGTTTTCTAAAAAAAGTTCTTCATATATTAACTTTTCAGTACCATTTCAAGCAATCCCTACTAAAACATTCCACCAAGCGCTAGGGTTTCCGTTTCCTTTCCCTGTGGGGCATAAGTGAGTTGTGGTTGTATTGTATATTCGCCACAATGCAACCGACGGACACGAGTCCTGTCCACATCTGTGTGAATACAGAACGTACACTCAACAGCAGATACAGGTACCATAATGTAGCGCTCCATGTATTCAAAATAAATCCTTTTTTTTTATAGGTGGGAAAATCATCTTATGACAAATCGCGCTCTTGGGCGGAGCGGGAGATAGTTAAGAAAACCAGTAACATTTGCACGGTTAGCACTACAAAAGTAGACCGTATTCAATAATATGATAAGTAATATATTTAAGCGGCAACGTGAAAAATAACTTTGATTTCGGAAATTTTTTTTTTCATTATTTAACACCGACTTTTTATGAACGTTTCAGTGTTTCTATATGGAAACTAACTACTGACAGCACCAGCGGCTTCGCTTGTGAAAGTTGGTTTTTCCATACAAACTTTGGATCCCCTTAGGGGCTGTGCACACCACGTTTATTAAACGCGCCGTTGACGCGCGTTTTAGAAACTTGCGTCGACGGCGCGCTTCTATCCTATTAAAGTCTACAGGCTGCGGCTGACTCGCGTTCGTATCGCGTCTGTATCGCTCCAAACGCGCGTCAACGGCGCGTTTAAAAAACGTGGTGAGCACAGGCCCTTAGAAAGGGAATTTAGTGAAATTCTTTCTTATTCTTTATGTAAATAATAAAAGTAACCTCTGTACAAAATTGCATCGTTCTAGGTCAAAGCGTTTGATCAATCGGTGAGTAAGTCAGGACTTTACCTTCCCCTCGAGCGCCGATTGTACATACGTACAACTTGAATGACCTGGAAAAACGCTTAATTGTCGTTTTGTACACACGTTTGTACGAATTTTTTTTAGCCGTAAATTTTATATCTATATCATTGTTTTTCCTAGAAAAATCCAGAAAAAGTTTTTTTTTGGTTATTTACATAAAAACGCGCAATTACGTAATAATAATACCCCGGGGCGCCCGAGGGGATATTTATATAGATTGGGTGTTTTTGTTTTTAATTTTTCAGTTAGTGTAGGTACCCTACAGATAAAATTAAATAGTACACAAGTTCTATGCTAACAATACCTATTGAGTGGTAGGTATGTCTGTTCGTTTGACTTGAATGTAACGGCTATGCTATGTGTGTAGCAAGCCTTGCTTTGTGATTCTGATGTCCGGAAACCTACTCAATTTGATAAAGCACATATCGTGTAATGTTACTGTTTGGTTATTGTTACTTTGGATGGCCAATAGGAGCTTTGTTAGACCAAAGACTGGATCAGGCCGTTTGAATTCTAATACTGGATAATATTTTGTGAAAACAGAGATCATTTAGTTAAGTTATTATAGTCTATTTTAAGTTTTCTAAAATATTTATAATGCAGTGTGTCTACATTTCTTACCCAACGCAGGTCTGCTGGAAGAAATCTCTTTTGAAATAAGCAGCACCTTTGTGCACTTCTTTCTGTATTTATTCTTCACGTTTTTAAGTTTTTTTTAATTGATATAATCTAGTGTTTGACCCCCACCTGATAGTAAGCAGTGATGTGAAGTGTTTGTGTTTTGTACATAAATGACTAAATAAGTAAATAATATTTGCGTTACAGCTTTTAGCTAGATATAAACACTAACAAGCAAGGAGTTGATGACACCTGCGGTATTGAGCAGGTTAGGAATATAACTAAACATAATAATTATTATGATTTATTTCAACTTAAGCCTTCCGTTACAAAATTCCTAACTCAAGACATTAATTATACAAAGGCTTAAAATAATTAGGTCATTTTCAAACGCTCTGACTTCTAAGCCACTGGCACGTACGTCTACGTCCTTGTGGCCTAGAAGTTAGTGATCCATAGTAGCAACAAGCCATAAAATAAAATATTCAGCAGCCATTTTACAATAATCAAATCACCTTAATTAAATTAAATTTATATATTTTTAGGGTTTATTACTCTTCTTACCTCAAAAGGAAAAAAACGGAACCCTTATAGGATCACGTTGTTGTCCTCTGTCTGACTGTCTGTCAAGACCCTTTATCTCGGGAACGCGTGGAGGTATCGAGTTGAAATTAAAACCATATAGTAATGTCTGTGATCCCTTGAAGCTGTGAAAAACGAACTTCTAAGTGAACGAAAAAAAAGATACTGCCGTTTATGTCGCAAAAAACGTATATTTCGACACTGTCGTGAGAATCAAAATTCAAAGGGTACTTCCCGTTGACCTAGAATCCTGAAATTTGGCATGAAATAAGGTCTCATAGCACAAGTATAGGGAAAAGTCTGAAAACTGTACATTATAGTAGTTACGTCATAAAAAAAAAACATTTTTGCGATTTGGAAAAATCTTCGTAACTCAATTCGGGAATTGAACTGTTTTCATAGGTAAATATGTACGGAACTCTCAGTGCGCGAGTCCGACTCGCACTTGCCCGGTTTTTTTAAATAATAATACTATTTTAAAGCGTAGGACTAAGTATGTTTGTGTGTGATCTGTGTAGCGTAAGGGTGTTTTGTTGTTTTGTAAGTTAGCCCCACCAGAAGGTCCTCCGTGTGATCAAAAGTTTATACATTGATATTTACATACATTTGTGCCTTTTTATTTACAGTCTCTTTCCACCATTTCCCCCGTATATTGTAAACATGCACCAATCCAGCCGTTACTCTAATTTTGCAAAGCCTTAAATATATTCGAGGCTCACTTGCCTCCAACGCTTTGGCACCATATTTCATTTGCCAACAGAAACATTTGAACGCTGCAACACACCGACAAATGTGCAGAAATATATCCTGAGATATTTATACATGTTTGTTTCGAGGTTTGTCGGGAGATTTTTTTGTGAGGATGTGTTAGTTTTATTTTAATGAATTCAAACTATTCTTTCCGGTAAATTAGTACTTTTTGGAAGATTTAAAATTAATTATTTTAAAACATACCTATCTTGGTGCATCTCTCATCGCATAATCGACTTATGTGCACAAAAGCAATGAAATTATCATGGGTAGGCCATGACCTAGATGATGACACTTCTCCTCAGTAGTAAGAGTGTTATGTACGTTCCCGTGGGATATAAACTGATTTTTATATGTTCTCTCAAAAGCTTTAATAAAAGGTACCCAAGACTCATCTCAAATTCATCGGAGTCAACTAAAAACTGTCGTTTCCCGCCACACGTTTGCGATAACGCGAACTTATCGACTTTTATTGTCAATAAACTAAAGTTCGTACTAAAATCGCATTGCTTACATCCCATAAAGGTAGTCTCGGAGCTGTCGTAAACCAAAGACAAGATAACCCCATAGACTGCGGCCTGCGCACACCATCGACTGTAATCGTAAATTCTGGACGAAAATCCCTAATCGGCAGAATGTAAACTATTTAGTTTCACTTACAAGTTGCCAAGGCCTAGCAACATACCATCCATAATGTATTTCGTTTCAACATCACGCATAATCAAGAAAAAGTCTGTTCCTATTTGACACGGAGAAAATAACATTTATATTACTTAGGTAGGGGGGAAGTTCTTCTTTTCTACCTATAACTGGTAGAAAAGAAGAACTCCGGTTTGGAGGTTTTTAGCAGGACTTTTTTCGAGGAAAGTTCATTAATTGATTTAATTATTCGGTAATTGATTCCTAGTGGATAGTGTGATGATAAGATAGTGTAATTTTGTATCTCAAATGTATACGAAGCTCGACAATAATTATGTGGAGTCATTGAAAAGGACGCGATCTCGGTAAAAATGGAACTGAGAATGCTATTATAGTATTGACTACCTCAGCGAAAGTTGCCGATAAGGCTGACTTGATACATTTGCCGCCAAATACTGCAACCCACATTACAGCCTGCTGTGAATGTGTTACATCCGCGTTCTAATAGAACTCAAAGTAACTCAAAGTTACTGAAAAGTAAATATTTTCTAAACTTGATACTGGCTAATTGCACAAACCGGGTATAGCCAAAAAAAAGATACCGTGGCCTTCGAACGCAAAGGGTAACTGAAGAAAATGATCTAAAAACTCATGGTGGAGCAAAGGGAAGTGTCAGATTTTTACTGCTGGCTAAAACCCACAGTGTTTTTTTAGTTACCCTTCAATCACGGGGCACTATGCCACCAACAAACTGCTCCACAACATGGGACTAGCAAGCGACCCGACTTGCAGGATCTGTGGAGATTCTGAGGAGACTATGTTACACTTGCTGTGCGACTGTGCAGCACTAGGCTCCAAAACACAAGGGTATCTGGGCCAACCATTCCCAAGATCAGAGGACTACAGGCTCAGCCCCATCAAGGCCATACTGAGACTCATAAAGGAGATTCACGGAGGGCTAGGGGTTGAGTAGACAGGAGGATCATAGCAAAAAAGATCCAGAAGAGTCGAAGTGGTCTGGTCCAGGGCCAGCCCCACAATAAGATAAGATACCCTTCAATTCCGCAGCCGGCGATATAAACGAGGTGACCTATCGACTTGTTTCCCATCTAATATGATTTGGAAACGTAAAATAAAATTGATTAGTAGCGTTCTAAAGGTGGGTCTACGGTAAGGCCGAGCACGAGTGTAGTGTCACTCGTGCTCGGCTACTCTAGAGTTGGTCTACACTACACGAATTTGCGCTCGGCTCGTGCTCCGCTCGTGCTCTGTTCCTCTAGCGTAGACCCACCTTTATGTTTTTATGTTCCTTCTTACGTAACCACGACTATTGAACCGGGCTTACATTTTACTACGCCTCAAACTACAGGTCTAAAGGCAATCTGTGTGTATTAGCTGAATAGCCAGCTATAGACGCAATAGTATCGGAACTCTACATAACCTGGATTACTTGATTCAATTACGAGTCAGGTTTTGCGTGGGAGCCTTTATGTACAGGCTTAGATTCAATTAACAATATTGTAAGAGATTGGGTCAAGTCGGTTTCTCTACTATACAGATAGGTGGAGGATAAATAAATTTTCATCTAAGTGGCTAAGTATCTGTGGGATTGTTCGAAAGAGTCACTCAAAGGCAACTTTAGAAACACGGGTGGATTTTAGTCAGTAAAAGTCTGACACGCGCTCTCGCTCCACCCAGAGCGGGAGAAATTACTTAATATGGATGAAAAGGGGGTAATAAGCCTTTAGCTAAAATAACTGTGCGTACAGCCGGTAACCCTATCTCACTTACAGTAAGTATACACAGAGTTTGTTATCTAACGTAACGGCTGGACCGATTTTTATGAATTTCTTTTTGTGTATTTGGTAGGTCTGACAATAGGTCTTAGGCTATTTTTTACCGTCCTACTCCCACCTAATATAATATTATATAATATAATAATAATATAATATTCCACAACTTTTCACACAACGCCATAGATGGCGTTGTGTGAAAAGCTCTGCTTAGTTTGGGACTAGAGTCCCAAACTAAGCAGAGCTTGTGGTGTGAGTACTAGACAACTGATAAACATACTTATATATTTCTAAATACATACATATTATTGATAAATTACACCCAGACACAGAACAAATGATCGTGCTCATCACACAAACATTTGTCCTGGGTGGATATCGAACCCACGACCTCCGGCATAGCAGTCAGGGCCACTAACCACTAAACCAACAGGCCTGTCAAACTCCTATCTTTTTTCTTTGATATAATTTTTATGGCAGAACAACGTCTTCCGAGTAAGCTACTAGTTTGTCTATAATTTTGAAATAAAGTTGGCTTACATTTGAGTTAATTAGGTACAACATAATCAAGTCAACAATGGAGCCTTCCACCTACCTATCTTACATAACTGCAACGCCACTTATCAAGATTAGGTAGCTCCAAAAACAAACAACTCCAAAGCGCACGCCGCCACATTAATTAGCAACCATACAGATCTTAACAGTACATTATCTAAATTATAATTACTAACCGTCTGTACAGTGTGGAGGGGAGATTTATTAATAACCTCTCTGAAACCTCGGTGGGATGTAGGATTTACGTAACTAGAAATAACCTACTCCTGAATCTAAAATATTTAGATCTTATAACACTAAGTACATGACCATAAATATGTGTGGACTATGTACTTACAATGCGTTCCAAATAAGAATAGGATCGACGCCATGTTGTGACGTCACGTCATACTGTCAAATCGCAAGAAATTCGGCAAAATTGAAGAACTGGATTCTGATTAGACTATTTTCGTTCACAGTTCGTAAATAAATTAAATTTTAAAATTTTCTTGTTTTGCTCACCATAATAATTCTTCGATTTGACAGTATGACGTGACATCACTACCTGTCAATCGATCCTATTCTTATTTGGAACGCATTGTACATTATGTTTTTATTTAATGTGACCCGCCCAAACTTTACACGGGTATAATGCGCACGTATTATATATGTCGTGGCCAGAACTTAGAATTCCTCACTTCATGATATGGCCAACTAAAACTGGCCTCGTCTAGACGTTAACATTTGATCATATGTCAATCAATCCTCGTTTGGTCAAATCATTCATGTAGGATTTCAATGATAATAAAAGGTCTAAAGAAAATAGGCTAAAAGAAGATTGAAATATCATCAAACTTTAACGTTTAAAACGATCTGGCCAGTTTTACTTGGCCATTTTATGAATTGATCAATTTCTATGATCTGGCCACGACATATACGCCTAATACTTGCACATTATATCCGTGTGAAGTTTGCTACTGGTTGGTTGGTTGGTGGTGGTTGACTTTTGAATAGGAAACCCGTGGTCCTGGAACGCAAAGGGCATAAAAGGAACATAGGTGTTTTTTTTTTCGGGTGGGAAAATCATCTAATGACATCCCGCGCTCTTGGGCGGAGCGGGAAATAGTGTCAGACTTTTACTGACCAAAAACCCACTCCTGTTCCTTCTTTGCCATTTTTTCCAGGGTCCTGGGGATCTCTTTCGCATCACCCATGGCCCCAGTAGGCTTCGACCCTGCTGGGCACCTACGGTTGCTGACATCTCCTTGAGGCGCGCGTGGAACACTACGCGCCGTCGACGACTTGGGCTCGGTCCGGACGGTTACCGGACGATCGGACGGCGAGCCACCCATTGCTCGCCGTCCGCAAGCCCGCGCCGACGGTGTGAGGATCGTTGCCTCACGTGATCGGCCGCCTCCTTTGCTAGCATTACTGCTTCGCAGAAAGAGGCGACCGCCTGCCACTCCTCCTCGCTCCGGACCATGGCCTGTACCAAGGCCGGGCGCGAGAGATCGTGATCCGGGCGGTCCACACAATGGCGACACCCGGGCGTCTCTTCTGCATGAATCCGGTGCAGGAACCTCCCAAACTTACCATGTCCGTTGAGGACCTGCGTCATGCGGTAGGTAAGGACACCGTGAGGTCTTTCCAGCCACTCCTCAAAGAGGGGACTTATCGCCATAATTATGGCGATAAGTCCCCTCTTTGAGGAGTGCCCAAAAAGGAACATAGGTGTGGTTTTAGTCAGTAAAAGTCTGACACGCCCTCTCGCTCTGTCCTAGAGGATAAGTCATTAGATGATTTCTCAACTTAAAAATACACCTAACACATTGTGATGATGATTATTCTAAACTAGGCAAGTACCTAAATACACTGTAATTAGTATAATTTGATTAAGTAAATGTTTCATATTAAATAGTTAACCAAACAGACACGAATATGTAAATAGGGAGTAGGGTATCCACGCTTGTACGAAAACTTTCAGGACGGGACGGGCCCATCAGTTGCCGGCTGAAAGCTGTCATGAACAAAATGACAGCTTGGGATTAGAGTTTTTAGACAGATCGTTTAGCTACTTTTTAATCAATGATCACAACACTGAAAAATATATGTTGTTTTTTATTTCGAGTTAAGTTCAGTGTGTTTTAATACTTTGCAAATTGATTACAAAGTGGATATTGTGATATTAAATGTGTGTAATTTTGTGTCTCAAGTGTTTACACAAGGACAACATGGCTGTGGAGTCATTGAAACAAAAGCGATCTCGGTAAAATGAAGCTGAGCTTTTTGTCGAAGTATTGACTACATAATTTAGCGAAGATTGCCAAGAAGGCTGACTTGACACATTTGCTGCTGAATCCTGCAAAAATAGTAGAATGTTTTACATCAGCATTCTTGTAATAGGCCTCCCAAAACCATATTATCTTTGTTTTCCATATGTTGCAAAAGTGCATTTATTTCGAACACAACTTCCATATTTCTTTAATAATATAAATTGCATAAAACCTATGTCAGTAATAAAGTGTTACATTGATTAAATTTATAAATAAATAGTAATTAACTAATAAATCAATAACATTTATTAATTGTCTAATAATATACATATTTTTTATAATAATAATATATTTTTTTAACGGAAGACAAACTGACTGCATTCTGTATTAAAACCTAAATTTATAACTTGACATTGGCTAAATTTATAAACCGGGCAAAGACAAAAGAAAAAAAATGTACCAAATTTTGTATACCAATTTCATATTATGCTTACCAACACGTTGGCACGTGTGAAGGTACATATACATACCTTCAAACTCTTATCCGACTAGTTTAGGGTTGCCAACTTTTATTAGAAGAAATAGAGTATAACTGATTTCAAAGGAGTTTAATAAAGAGTACGGACTTATAAAAAGAGTATCATTAATATAAAAAAAAAAACATTTTTTGGAACGTTTTGCAACAGAAAACAAATTTGCATTGTTTTTAAAAGAACTGTATGACTTTAAATAAACCGTTTTGAGCAATGGTGACCGAGTGGTAACGGCCCCGACTTACGAGTTGTAGGTTGCGGGTTCAAACCCAGCTAGACGCATTACTTTGCGTAATTTATTCCATCATCACTGCTCTCAAAACGGCATGTCCTAGAACCAAAAATTCGAAGACATGTGACATCCACCAACCCGCACTGGGCCCGCGTGGTGGTTTAAGGCCTATTCCCTCTCCTAGAGAGGAGGCCTGAGTCCCAACAGTGGGAACATTGTAAGGCCGACTATGCTATGCTATGTATGCTTTATGATAATAGGTATGCATCATTTATGCGTGACTAGCTACATTGTGTATAGCAAACATTGTGTAAAAAAGAGTATTTTAGCGACCTCTATTAGTGTTATAGATTATAGAGTACACCTACATGATATAGAGTACAATACTCTATTTTAAAGTACGGTTGGCAGCCCTAGACTAGTTACAAACTACATATGGTAACACTACCAAACATTGCGTTACAAAATGCTGAAGTTTCAAGTTTTGCATTTCTAACGAAACGAACTGTGGGGATGCGAAACAGTTATCTGTTATCTTTTGTAAATTGGAAGATTGTCTCCTCCTCTAACCGTTTTAGCTGTGATTTAGAATCATTACCCACAGTCTAGACAGGGTTTTGTTTTGCTGATATTGTGGATAGTTTCTGAGTAACTTCTGAACGTAGGTAATATGAAACTGTCTAGTCTTAGATAGGTTTCAATATTCCAGTCAGGACTGGAGTGAATGGGTTTCGTTTTAGTCGGTATTGTATTTTCTATTCAAGCAAGTTATTCCTTTGAAAACAAATAGTAAGCAAATAAAATCGAATTATGTTCTTTTTTCAAGTAGGTACTTACGAGTATGTAGGTATACCTATTTATTTGTTTATTTATTTATTTATTTGTAGTTAATTTAAGATTAAATACAATACTACACATTAACATGGAATTATGGAACCTATATGTAGGTATAGTTATTTATTAATGTAATTCAATAATTTATCAATAATTTTATCAATGTTTCAATAATTTATTTAATCTAATGTATTTAATTTAATTTATTTATTGGGGTTTTTATTGTTATTTATTTTATTTTATTGTAATTATAGTTAGTATTTTTAAATGTAAATAAACAATCAATAAAATATACCTACCTATGTATAATAAATAAACAAATTAATTTATTTATTATGTTATGACAATTTTAATTTTAATTTTATTTCATTCTATAATATTACTATGGGTTAATATGCCTGAAGTAAACGATAAATAAAAAAAATAAAAAATAGTCTACCCGTTGCAAAATAAACCACCCTATCATAGAAGATAAACAATTTATTTTAATTTCATGTATATTAATGATAGTTTTAACACTTCTAATATGGTTTTGAGAAGTCTCTCACCCCGTTGCAAATCTTAGACAAATGCATTTCAATTCACGTAAAAATAATTTATGTATTTATTGTTTGTTTTTTTTGTTTTTTTTGTTTTTTTTATGTTTTATTTATGTTTTTTTTTTTTCAGAATTCGAGATAATATCTCGAATATATATACAATTATGTAGGAACCTATATTATATTAATATATCAATCCGTATAAAATTTTTGAATATCGCATACAAATAACGCGTAGCGACATCTATGCCACCATATATAAACTAAAGACAAGACGTCACAGAAATCCTGCATCGCGATATCAAAGTTCTCCGCGCGATTTGAATAGACACTAACTTTTGTCCATGACTTCGTTCGCGCAAATATAATTATAACTGATGCGAAGTCAAAGGCAGGAAAAAAAATAGGTACTTCAACATATTATTATGTAGTTGAGAAACGACCAGGCAGACCTGTCTAATTTAAGATATTACCGAAGTTACGAATACAATACAAAAATACGATTGATAAGCTTCTGCCAGCGGTTTTGCCCGCGTGAATGTAGATTTCTCCATACAAACTTTAGACCCCTGTTTCATCCCGTGTAGTAGTGCTCGCCTACGTCTTAAAAGGATGCCATGTGCAAAAATTCACGCTCCTAGTCCCAGTAGTTTGGCTGTGCGTATGTCAGTCAGTCAGTTTCTCCTTTTATATATATTATGTATATAGATAAATAAGTTCCTTACCTACCTAATATACACGGTGTCTTTGACGTCGAATACCACGGATCCAGTACATGTTTCTGGACCCCCAGTGGTTTCTTTTTAGGTAGGTAAATCATCTAATGACAAATCTCGCTCTTGGGCGGAGCGCGAGAGTGTCAGACTTTTACTGACTAAAAACCCACTCTTGTTCCTTCTTTGCCTTCGTCCCAGGGCTCCGGGTTTCACTTTTACACTACCCGTGGCCCCAGTAGGCTACGACCCTGCTGGGCCCCTACGATTTGCTGACATCTCCCTGAGGCGCGCGTGGAACAATACGCGCCGTCCACGAATTGGGCTCGGTCCGGACGGTTACCGGACGGTCGGACGGCGGGCTACCCATTGCTCGCCGTCCGCAAGCCCGCGCCTACGGTGGCCGGAAATCGGGATCGGAATCCCGGCGGCGGTTGGGACGTTAGGACCGTTGCCTCACGCAATCGGCCGCCTCCTTTGCTAGCATTACCGCTTCGCAGAAAAAGGCGACCGCCTGCCACTCCTCTTCGCTCCGGACCATGGCCTGTACCAAGGCCCCGCGACCCCCCAGTGGTGGAATTTTTCGTCGGCTTTTTCCTAATTTTTCAAAACAAAATCTATACTTTTTTTAAATTTAAACTGTTTATTCATTCAGTTACAGAATCATGTACTGGATCCGTAGTAGTTTGTCCGTCGATGTCAAAGACACCCTGTATACAACAAAGTACATATGTACATTACCTACTCGTAATCCAACTTCCATCAGACCACAAAACCTAACGAACTATTGTCATTAGAAAAAGAGTACCTATAGAAAAGGCGCGTGGTTTTAACAAAAATTTTCTCTATGTTATTCAACACCAACTGTAGTTCTCAACCGAGTTTTAACCCCCATTTAATTTATGTACCTACTTGAGTGGGTCATAAGACTCACGAGCGGAGGTTATCATGTCTTTACTGAGAATCTATTCATGCCGTATTCAGCACGGACGATGTAGATATTTTTTTAATGAAGGCTCGAGTTTCAGTTAAACATTCAACATAATGCCGGGTATTCATGTTTTGTAGGACCTGCCGAGGGTTGGGTACCTGGTACCTAATGACGGTTTTTAATAAAGAGTGAGTTTTTAAGGATGGTTTTGTCGACTGTCAAACTTGGTTCCTATAGGTATTTGAATGTTCAGGATAATTGCAATCGAAGGCTTCCATATAAATTAGTCTAATGAGGTATGTGGAACAGAGTGAAAGCCCAACAAACTTCAATTGAGGATCCTCTGACTCTGGTCACAATTGTTGGATAACTGCCCCTAATAAATAATATTATATATGTGAAAGTTACTCTATCTCTATCTGTTACGCTTTCACAGTTATACTATTGAACCGATTTTGATGAAATTTAGCACGCCCAGTAAACGCACCTAGTATAGGGTAGATAGGTATGTCCTTCCTAGGGAAGGAAGGACATAGACTACCTACGTTTTATCTGGCTTCGATTTCGAATTCGCGTCCCATAACCAATATTTATTCGAAAGAAGTCGTAGGGAAAAGTAGTCAAAAATAAAAACATCATAGCATTAGCAAGTAGGTACCTACCAACCTAAGTAGTTTACTTTTCCAAATGGCGCTAAACGATAATATGAACTTCCGAATAGGTTCTCTTCAAATAAAATAGCCAATAAAATGTGATTATTACGAAATATTTTATTATGTTCGTTTAAGCCTTTATCGGTCACACGATTAACGATTATTTGGACAGCCATCACATGGAGCGCGGGTAATTTTCGCGCCAATTTGTTGTAGGAATAAATTCAGTCGATTTGGCCCGGCTATCGGAGGCCCGCAGGCTACACATCGGCTAACAACCACTGCAAACAGTTTAAATTGCCCCCAAAATTTTTATGGGTCAATTTTCTTTTGTTTATTAAATACCTACTAAAAATTGGGAAACAGGGCGAAAAATTTATTTGTGATATTAATAATAATCTTTGTTTCAAAAAGCAAAGTTTGGTATAATTTATACCGTTTTGGTATACATGGTATTACCGGAAGATGCAGCGTTGGAATAGACCTTCCTCAAAGTGGTCCGCTGACCTGGGGGCTATTGGCTAACTTTTTCAATAACAGTTGACAACTAGCATTCGTTGCACACTAAACTTAGTTGTCAACTGACAATTTCATAAAATTGGTATTACGTATCACACAAGTGACTAACAAACTACGGTGGAAATGTGGTGAATTATAAAAATTTACGGTGCCTATTGTGACCACTCTAAAATTTTATCGACTATTATACAGCTTCAAAAACTTACACAATCGCAATTTTAAAAGTATCGATACAATATATAATAACATCTGTCAAAACGTGTTACGGTGGCTATCAAAGGCACCAGTGGCTAATGACGTCACTGCAGTTGGTCACTGAAGATAGGCAATACGAAACTAGCTGTTTGACAGTTCAATGATGCACATTGTTAACAAGTGATCATCACTTGAACTGTCAACAGAGTTACGCAATAGCCCCGCTGCGCTGGTGGGAGTCGCGGACATGCGAAGGATGCGTGACGCACAGGACCGGTCGTTGTGGCGACATCTAGGAGAGGCCTATGTCCAGCAGTGAACGTCTTTCGGCTGAAACGATGGCGATGAAATGGTATCCGGTTGGCGCCTAGTGCACATGTTAAATAGGAAAGGTCCTATACATGACCTTGACCATGATCTCCTCTCTCTCTCATGTTTGTGGACTTTTGGAGAAAAGACCAGTGTGGGACCTTTACTTACTAAAACCACCCCGGTGATCATCAATAAATCACCTAGGAGTTCCGTAACCTCTTTATAGAACCCATTTAGAACCCTGCAGAGACTGCACGTAGTCACACCCACCGTCTTTCCCAGGGTCACTCGGTGGACGGACAGACCTCTGAAAGCCCGAGACCCCGGACGACCTTTACATATAACTAGTAAACACTGCGAAAGATGAGTGTGATATTTGGAATTTGACGGTAATTTGAGCGTAGTGGTTGAACGATATCTATGGATTAGCTCCTGTGCTGGGTGTCGCAGATTCGATTCCCGCTCGGAACAAATATGTAGGTATATGGCACCTACAGATTGTTGGTCAGGGTCTGGCTATTTGTTTATGTCAGTTTAAATATTGATAAACGCACCCATGATACAGAAATTTTTGGTGAGGCGGTTTAAATAAAAAAACTGGGCAAGTGCGAGTCGGACTCGCGCCCTGAGGGTTCCGTACATCAAGGGCGGATCCAGGGGGGGGGTCATGGGGGTCATGACCCCCCCCTGGGCTGGGTCCAGGACCTAGGTGGACCACTGACTAAAATTGTTAAACATAATGTTTTTATGTAATTTTTTGTCACAATATAGATTTTATGTAAACACTTTCAATATTTAATTAATTTAAGAGCGGCCAACCTGAGGTACATTTTCTTTCTCCAGATATTTTGGATACAGAGATATCTTGTAGATATTATCTAGGCTTCTATAAAAATCAAAACATAAACTTGTGTAAAAGTAATATACTAAAGATCTCTGAAAATCTGCTATTTTACGTGAATTTTGGACCTTCATAATGTACGCTTTTTAATATATAAAAAAAATATAAAAAGTACATCTATGGAGGCCATTTTCGTGCAATGATTTTCTATGATTTTAATTGTGACCTAAAACCTGATGAGTCATTTGATCGACTTCAAATTGCTTTTATGGATGAAAGACCTTCAAAAGCAACCATCTACCGCTGGTATAGCGAGTTCAAGCGCGGTCGCCTTACTTTGGGGGATGAACAAAGAACTGGTCGTCCTACGACAGCTGTCACGGAAGAAAGTGTGCTGGCAGTAAAAAAATTAATTCAAGAAAACAGACGGATTATAATACGAAGAGATTCAGCATACACTGCAGATTAGTTCGGGAAGCGTTCACAAGATTCTACACGAGCACCTTCGTGTGAGGAGGATAGTTTGCCGCTGGGTGTCGCACAACCTCACCGAAGCGCAGAAGCCCGTGTGGAGTGGTGCCGTGATATGATTCAAAAATTTGAAACGGCTCATCTCGGCGCGTTTACGACATTATGACAGGTAACGAATCCTGTATTTATCAATACGATCCAGAAACAGTTTTACTGTTTCAAAACGAAACAGAAACAGCGCAAGGAAAATTTTGATCACTAGTTTCTTCACTTTGACGGGGTATCTGATTTCAATTCCATTACGAGACCAAAGCAGCATCAACGCCGAATGGTATACCACAAAATGCCTGCCAGAATTTTTGTCTGCAATGAGCAACAAGCGACCGAATACCGGGCTCCGCAGGGTACTGCTTCACCATGACAACGCGCCCGAGCACTTAGCGCTCAAAACGAGGGACTTCCTGGACACCGCACCGGTCAGAGTCTTGGGGCACCCTCCTTACAGTCCTGATCTGGCACCGTGTGGCTTCTTTTTATTCCCTAAAATAAAAAATCTACCGAAAGGGATACAGTTTTCATCGCCGGAAGACGCGCTAGCAGCGTTCAAGAAGGCCGTGTAAGAGGTGTCTGCAGCGGACTGGAAAAAATGTTTCGAAAATTGTTTCAGACGCATGAAACTTTGTTTATAGGCTAGTGGAGAGTTCTTTGAAAAGATTCAATAAAAATATTTTATCAATAGAAGTTTTCTGACCTTATTTTAAATTGTTATTTTGAGACGTATCTTAATATAAGATTTTTTTTAATGTATTATGGCTACACTACATGTTAGTGTAGCGACAGCGGGAAGATCTCTCTCGTTACGAAAAATCAAATTATGACTAGAAGCTTCAATGGTCGAATGTCTAACCGGACTGGCACTTCTTCATGTCCATAAAAACGTAAAGTTCCTTGCCTAGCCCAGTATTTGGCCACGGCAATGTCGTCCACTGATACTGTCATAAGATCCCTACATGAACAGGTAACAGGGCACTTCATGCAGGATGGAAGGTTGGACATGGTCTGTGGAGAGACACTGCACAAATACTGAAGGTCGGAACCGTTCAGGAACCCGCATCTGTGGAGATTGTCTTTGCTGCGCTCAACCTGCATGCGGAGTCTGTTTAGAGTTTTCCAGATTGGCCATGGCAACTCGTGTCCAGGAGAGACACATCACTCCCATCTCAAAGTAAAGCCATATGGTTTTACTTTGAGATGTGCTCACGCTTACAACAAAACTTTTAAGACTTTTAAGTCTCAGGGGCTGCTGCAGCTGTAATAGTGCATAGAATGGCGAGGGTCGTTTTATTGTTTCGTTCTTTCTATGCGGCTAGCCACGGTCCTGCGAATTTCTAGGGGTGCAATGCCGATTAGTGGATACAGCATTCGTACCGGAGTCGGCATAAGGCAACCAGTGGCAATTTGGCACGTCTCATTAAGTGCTGTATTCACTATGTTAGAGTGGGCGGAGCGGCTCCATACTGGACAAGCATATTCACCAGCGGAGAAGCGGAGTGCCATTCCAGCTGTTCGTAGAACTTGGGGAGAGGCCCCCCATCTAGTGGATATTAGACGACGTAGCAGGTTGTTTCTCGTATGCACCTTCTGCTTAACGTTCTCGCAATTCTCTCTGTAGTTGAGAGACCTATCCAGAGTGATGAAGAGATATCTTGGATAGGGGTTATGAATGATTGGTACCTCCTGCCATAAGATATTGAGCATTCAACCCGCTTGTCTGTTACAAAGGTGAAAGACGCACATTTTTGAGGGATTTGCTTTAAATGCATTAGCAGTATAATACTGGCTAAGATCTGAGAGACTCTGTGGTAAGTTTGGCCTCAATCTCCTCAAAATCAGTGGCTTGGCAAGTTAATGCTAGTTCGTCTGCATACAGAAAGTGGGTTGTGTTAGGGCTCACCGGTGGCAGTCCATTTTTTTTGAGTTCGCCACTTGCTTTTCTCGTTACCATTGAAGTAGATGGAGTGATAACGCGTTTCGGGAGACGTAAAAGAAAAATTGATTTTGTTATTTAAATATAGGTATTTTTAAGCACAGTACATACATCGATAAAATAGTAGGTATTTTATTGATGTATGTATTTTTACCCGTATCTATTATTATCAAAATTAAATCATAACTTCTTATGACTTGACCATGACGTGATGTGACCCCCCCCTGGCGCCAAAGCTGGATCCGCCCTTGCCGTACATAGATATTCGTGGTTCCGTACAAACTTACATAAGTAAATAGTTCGATTTCCGAATGGAGTATCGGAAGATTTTTCCGAGTTGCAAAAAATTGTGACGTAACAACAAATTTACAGTTTTCAGATTTATTCCTATACCTGTGATATAAAACCATGCTTTATGCCGAATTTCAGGATTCTGGGTCAACGGGAAGTACCCTATGAATTTTGATTTCCTCGAGTGTCGAAATGTACGTTTTTTGCGACATAAACGGCCGTATCTTTTTTTTCGTTAACTTAGGAAGTCTGATTTTTTTCACAGCTTCAAGGGACCGCAAACCTGAGTAGGTATATGGTTTTTATTTCAACTTGATGCCTCCACGTGTTCTCGAGATAAAGGGTCTTGACAGACAGACAGACAGACGGACAACAGTGATCCTATAAGGGTTCCGTTTTTTCCTTTTGAGGTACGGAACCCTAAAAATAGTACATTTTGATACAAGTGGAGAAAGTTTGTCATTGCGATCGAGGCGGAATTCGCACGAGCCGTAGGCGACACTCTTTAGAGTGTCGTCTTCGGCTCGGTTCCCTTTAGGGAATCAAAATTCATAGGGTACTTCCCGTTAACCTAGAATCCTGAATGGCATGAAGCAAGGACTCATAGCACAAGTATAGGAAAAATCTGATAACTGTAAATTTGTAGTTACGTCACAAAAAAAAAATTCGATTCTGAAAAATATTCGTAACTCAATTCGGGAATTGAACTGTTTTCAGAGGTAAGTTTGTACGGAACACTTGCCCAGTTTTTTAAATACTTTCACGTATTTCAATTGAGAAAAGAATTGTCAATATACTAC
This sequence comes from Mythimna impura, assembly GCA_905147345.3. Taxonomy (NCBI): domain Eukaryota; kingdom Metazoa; phylum Arthropoda; class Insecta; order Lepidoptera; family Noctuidae; genus Mythimna; species Mythimna impura. Next base: position 8,618,112 of record LR990357.1, on the reverse strand, counting down.
TCGTATGATAAATTAAGATTGGCGCTTCAACTTTGCTGCAATGTTCCTTCACCCATAGGTAGACAGCGGGATCGTTCGAAAGTTATCGCGACCATGGAACGCACAGGACAACTGAAGGAACACAGGTGTAGGCGTGTGTAACTCTTTACTGAACCGACTCACTGTTCCGAAACATTTTAGTATTCCGAAAGATTGGAACAGTGTCTGTGTTTGTATCTTTAAGGCCGTTGTTCATCATCTCTCCCTTTCCGTGTAACTGTGACGCGACGTAACAGATTCATAAAAGTCAGTGTTTGTATATTTTTTGCCGATGTTCCAAATGTCCCGTTTGTATCTTTTGAGCCGATGTTCCAAATGATACATATCACTGTTCCCGAACATTTCAGTGATTCAGATGCAAATGTTCCAATCGCAAAGATACTTTTCCCACGCCTACACAGGTGGATTTTAGTCAGTAAAAATCTTGACACTCTCTAGCTCCACCCAGAGGAAAAATATGTTTGATTTCCCACATCAAAAAAAATATACCAGGAGATGGGATGGAAAAATTAAACTTGAAGGAAACCACATTTTTTTATTCCCAAACTTTAATGCAAAACCTATATAGATTTAATAATAATAATTACATAATTATTTATATACTTAGATCTTTCAAACGTTTAGGTACTTATATATAACGTTTTTGCTTATCACCAAGTCAATAAAGGCGTTTTGGTTGTGGCATAATAATTATTTAAGTTCTAACCTATTCAGTGCTTCGTATGGCTGAGAAAGATGTTGATTTAAAACAGCACAAGTCGAGATGGACCATCAATCATACAGCCATGTCATCTCTTACAAGCTAAAATAAGCCTTTTCGGAGGCCTTCTAGTATTTTCTTAACCTTTTGACCGCCAGTCAATAAAATACATGACAAAGCAAAAATGTGTCCAACACGCCACAGTCACGATTACATGACAGACTTAAACGCTAATAAATCTTATAAGTATTGTTTTTCTTATTTGTGTGGTTAAGGGATGAAAAAGCTGAGAACACGCTTTTGCTTTTTTTACAAGGCAGTCAAAAAGTTAAAAACAAACACAATCTAAGAGTTATTAGCAAAACTATTTTTTTTTTCACTCCGACTCCATGCCACTTACATTACCCCCATAAGCAATCTAAAGAAGGTGGAATTTCTAGTACATTGAACAAAGAATATTGTAAAGTCAATCATATTTTACTTTCTTCTTTCATTCTACCTATCTACCTAGTAACCAAACAAGAAAATTTAAACAAAAACCTACTTCAACATGAACAATATCTTGCTTTAAATCAACACCTTATTTTAAGAAACATTTGATCAATTCAAAAAGAATTTCGTAATTTTATGAGAGATTAAGAAATTGAGTTTACTTCTCCTTTTCTTTGGAAGCAGATTGTAATCACAGAATTTAGAGCAGTTTGACGAAATCATAATTATCTACATATTTAAAAAGATTACAAATCAAATACTCCATAATAGGTAATGCATTTAAAGAATCTTTTTGTATTTTAATTTTTAGATAATATTATATCGTCATAGCGTATAGTTTAGGTAGATAATTATATAGGGTGACAGGTAATTAGTGTACGATACTTAAACACGTGATTGTGCTCATGATAACCAACAACTTTTGCTATGGGAACAAACCTGAAATCGCGAAAAAAAAATCAGCTGTTTAGTACATTTATGTTTGCTTAATGTACTGAACAGCTGATATTTTTTTCGCGATTTCGGCTTTGCTCCCATAATAAAAATTGTTTGTTATCATGAGCACAATCACGTGTTTAAGTATCGTACACTAATTGCCAGTCACCCTATATAATCTAAAATATACACTAACCCTCTATCTATAAACATCTCCAAAGACTTATACATAATAGTGTTGCCAGAATAACTTACAATTTATTATCAATATTTCAGGGAAATATGAGCTACTTTTATTGTGAGTCATGCTGAAATTGTGATATTTTGTTTGTAGGCCCCCTGAAAGATTTACAACAAATTAAGAGTTACTCTGTTTACATACTGGGTTAAGTTATATTATTTCGGGCTCTGGGATTGTTCGAAAGAGTTACAAATGGCAACTGACGGAACACAGGTGGGTTTCATTAAGTCTAACACTCCCTCTCGCTCCACACGGAGCGGGGGACGTTATTTGATGATTACCCACCTCCTATTAGCTTTAAGCTGACTGCTAACTTTCCGAAAGTTTAAAAACAAGTAGCCACGAAATATGAACAAAATAATCATATCATAAACACAGAAAAATAAAAAATTTAAAAAATTCTAGGACAGTAGCAGCTAAATGGAAGGCTATAAGAAATAATATGATAACAGTTTAACTGAAAATATTATAGTTATAATGTTATAAAATAGTTATTAATAGCTGGAGCTGTGAAAAAGAGATGAACGACTAGTGCCATCTCTTTTTCGCATTAGAACAATATTGACTTAAAGGAGCCCCTTCCAGTAGCCTAGATGTTTTACTTTCTTGTTTAAGGCATGGTATTTCCTAAATAACAATATCGTTTTAGCAAAGTAACTGTAAACGTATTCTGTATTGCCAATTATAAGATAAAAGAACTAAGAAAAAACTAATAAAGTAAACCATAAAAGCAGGATTATTTAACGATGGCACTTTCGCATGATAATTATTTTACTCAATACAGCTAACAATAAAAAATATATCATGACATAACACTGTAATAATAATATCAAATACTATTGAGTGCCAGCATTAAATAATTTGGCTAAAGCCATAATTATTTAAATTACTTTAATAACTTTAATAAAACTTAAAATATGATATGCGACTGAATAATTGAATACAAAAATAATTAATTTTGATTAAATATTATAAAAATCATTTTCTTATAATTAACATATACAATTATTTCTTAATTTTGTATACATACAATATTTTATTTTATTTGAAGGAAATCAATAAACGGCCAATGAGGCCACCGATTTTGAGTTTCGTTTTCAAATCTTTAGTCTTATTTTTTACTTTCCTATGTAAGGCAAGTAAAAATAGACAGTTCCAAGAAGGGCAATCAACACTGATATGGTCAAATATTTAATACATTCAATTTTAAGACGTCTAAAACAATAATTTCGAAAACCACATACTAAACCTCAAAAAAGAATTGGAACTATGTAGTTTTATTTTTTTCAATTAAGTAGATTATCAACCTTCACATTTTCTTATTTGCAAAACAAATTATTTTTCATTCAAAATCATTTTTTTATGGCAACACTGAATTGTTTTGGGATTTCTCATTTTTTGGAAAACAAAACAACATTTTTTTTAGTGCTGTTTATATACTGTATCAGCTTTGAACATAATCATTTCACTAATGACTGACGCAATTAGTAAAATTTCCTTATCTCTGATAATCATTTTGTGAAACCATAATCTGTTTTTTTTCTAGTGTTGCTCGAAAATACAAAATTGCAACTCTATATAACACTAGTGGTTACCTAGCGTGTGCTACTACGCTAAAAAAAAGAAATACATTTAATTTTTGAAAAAAAGTAACTGCATTTTTTTTAATACATTGTTTTAATGGCTTAAAACCATTTTCGCATTATTGATTTTTTAATGAAATATAGTTTGGGGCACATCGGTTTCATGGCTTCACAGTCTATAACGTACATAGGTGGAATATTTTTTTGTGTTTTGTGAAATTGATGTTGATATAGAATCAACTGCAATTGCTTTAAAAACTTCCCCAACTGGTAATTTACATGTAACACAATGATTCATTTTCATTGTTTAACTATAATCTGCTACGCAGTCTCTTGAAATACTTCAAAATAGCGAGACAAGTTCATGTCAAATGAATAATTTTAACAAATATAAATAGTTTTTCAATACATTGCTTATTTCGAGTAATATCTGTTTAACTAAGGCAATGTGTTTTATCGCAGCTGCATACAAAATAATATTGATAAAATGGAAAAACAGTTTCTGTAAACTATGTATTGATGATGTAGCAGAATATTGGCAAATACTGTTTTCTACGGAAGTGTAACAAAGTACAGATTTCTTTTTGTTTCCTTCCTTACTCATTAGCATTGAAGTTCCTTACAAAATGTTGATCAATTAATACATTTACGTAATAGCAACATGTTGGCATAACATACACGAAAATACTTTAACAACTGGCAAAACCAGATGCTGAAACTATTTTTTGTAAATGCTTATTTTGTAACGCTGGTTAATACATGACCTTGAAGTGCATTCATTGATATAACGACTTGACCAACAGCCAGTTGCACAACAATAGTGTAAAAATAAACTGTTCTGTATAGTCTTGTTTATGTTAAAACATAGCCAAATTATTAATTATATATTTTTATTAAATTGATAGTGATCAAAAGAAAGCTATTCAATCCTTACTTATCTTTTCTTTGTGTTGCTCACATTTTAACGTAAACATCTTAGTAAACATTAAACAGTAACCATTATTACATTCATAAACCTTTCAATATTCAACATTTCTTAATCAAAACATTTAACAAGGCTCGTCATGATGTCTATCCAAACAAGGCTCCACAATTTGAACATCTTCTGTTTTTCAAAGCTAGACAACATAAGATTCCCAATGGGAAGAATAGTATAGCACATAGGATTCCAAGACATGTGAAGTCATCTTCAAGAATGCCCACGCGACAAGCCGGGCAAGCCCCCACGGCGATAATTGGGGGAGGTATTATAATGTTTGTGGCTCCATAATTAGGCATAAAGCCTGTACCTGGAGGTGGTACTCCATATGGAGTGTATCCTGGTGGAGGAGGCGGGTACGGCGCCCCCGGAGCGCCAGCCGGCTGAGGCTGCGGCGTAGGAGCTGCAATTAGCGTATTTACAAATTATTACAGACCAACTTCGGACTCGTGTTTACCAACAATAACTAAGAAAACAACTTTCATCATGCACGTTGGATGCTAAATACTTAAGCTTTCTACGGTTAGTTAAACAAAAAAAACGCTAAGTCGCTAAGTAACATTACGCAGTATAATCGAACAGCTTATCTTTATTGTGATTCATTCACATTAAATAAGGTTTCTTGAAAATGAACTTATTTGGAGCTTACTTGGGAAAACTGTAGCCGAATATGGTGGTGGCTGCTCTGTAACTGTTGGTTTTTCCATATTGTTCACAGTTTGACGCCTCAGGATTTCTTTTACAACAATGTGTTAGAAGAAATGATTGCACAAAAAGTAACAAAACTCAGAACGGAGTTCACGAAACCACCAGCTGTCAAAAATAATGTTGCCAGCACCGACAAAGACAGAAGTCGAATAAATGTTTTATTTTATCTGTAAGACATCTTTTTGATCCAAGGAACTTGTTAGAAACATAGAAACTTTCTTTTTTATCAAACGGACACTAAAGGAGTGTAACGTAGTATTCTGTGGTAACGTGTTTAAATTGGTTTATTTTTGCTCTCTCGTTTGTTGTGGCACATCGGTAAGTGTGGTGTGTGGTTGCCAACAATTCAAACCAAAGTGTACTTATGTGAAACGACAATAAAGAAAGTCCAAAAATAAAACCCAACGGCATCTGGATCGGGAATTCAACATTCGGGCATTTCACATTCCAGTGATTGCTTTGAACTACATATATCTTCCCTAAAGATTAGATAAATATGATCAAAATATGTTTGCTAATCCTATACCACTAATAGTGCCTAGATACTTACTACTTTACTACAGACTAAACAATAGTCAAGAATTTAAAATTCTCCTATTGTACCTACTAATATCATAAAAAATCTCTTTTCGTAAAGTAGTGTGGTCGACAAAAGTGTGGCTTTTATTCAATACCAGAATTTTACCAGTCAGTCAAACAATTTTACCTCTTTAAATTTTTAAGAATTGTTATAGTAAGAAGTGGACCATACATCTTTAAACAATCAAGGGTACTTTTGGTATTGTAGTTGTAGGTAGGTACTTTGAAATTATATTATGGTTTTCGGACCTCGTGGGCGTAGCCAGGGTCAAAAAGAAATACCTAATTCTTATCTTCATTCGGTTTGGAAACGCGTGCGTGAAGGTATCGAGTTGAAATTAAAACCATATTCTAAGGTTTGCGGTCCCTTGAAGCTGTGAAAAAATCAAGTTTCTGAGATAAGGAAAAAAAAGATATGGCCGTTTATGTCACAAAAAAAGTGTATTTCGACACTCGTAAGCGAATCAAAATTCATAGGGTACTTCCCGTTGACCTAGAATCCTGAAATTTGGCATGAAGCAAGGTCTTGGCACAAGTAAAGAAAAAAATCTAAAAACGGTAAATTTGTAGTTAATCGTACGTCCACAAAAAAAAAACTTTTTGCGATTCGGAAAAATCTTCGTAACTCAATTTGGGAATTGAACTGTTTTCATAAGTTTGTACGGAACCCTCAGTGCGCGAGTCCGACTCGCACTTACCCAAAGGTGCTGTTTCGAATCTGTAGGAGGCAATTATGTTAGGGATCCTCGACCCGAATCAACAATGAAATAGGTATGTAAGTATTTTTTTATTTTATTCTTATTTATGAAAATCGGAAAAAGCGTTTCGTAAAGTAAGCGGGTGGAGCCTCGTTCAGGCTGTCGCACTCACTCACACAATGACATGACGCGCGAAAAATCGCAACGTGTGATTCTGTTTTTACCCGACTGCAAGAAGGTTTATTTCGAAGAGTTATTTGAGTTAATTTTGTTATTCTGAATAAGACAAAATTTTAAAAAAAAAACTAAAATTACAAGTATTATAAAATAGGTATTGTATTTTTACATGATTATTTACGAGTTTTATAACAACCGCCTGATTTTTTGTGCAGATTCAAAACTACACCTGGATTGGAAAGGGAAAATTAAACCAGACACAAGAATCTTTTGAACTTTCAATATATTCATAATATTTCACAAAACAATAACTAATAACGTCATCTAAGTATATCTAATTGATCACTATAATATTTACAACATAACTTGCTTTCAATCTATTTTATAAATTTATTATTCCTGCTGTATACCTAAAAGGCAAGAAGAATAGACATTAATTATAATCTAAACTGGAAGTAAATAAACGAAAATGACAAAATATACAATTATCATAACTTAATAACATTATCATTTTCATATTTACATACAAAAGTAAGAACTGTCTGTAGAACTCTAATAACTAACTGCATAGGTTCTATATCAAAACGACGTCATTTATAAACAGTTCTACGTTATTCTAGCGGCCTAGTTCAACAGTTCAAATCATTGGGCCCAACAATATAAGTATGTACAGAAGAAACGCGATGTCGCCATGAATTCTTATTTATGAGATATTGTTGGCACCAATAGATGTAACTAGCGAAAGCTTTACTTTTGTTTATAAATACAAATGAAATAATAACACGATAGTAGCTCAATTATCACAATAAAACAAAATTTGTTTGTGTACTACATTCAAAACAACATATCTTTGAAAAGACTAAAACGCTAATGATAAGTCATATAATTATCACTCCAGATAGATTGGAGTCAAATGAATTAAACATATACAATATTTTTTTAATGATTTCATTTCTTTACACGCAATCATTTATTTTTTCTGTTATATATTGCATAAAGATCTAATATCGAATTTCTTCATCTTACCAAGAAAAAAATATTTTTTTTAAATAAATTACTAGAACTGGGAATAAAGCGAATTGCATTTTATAAATTAAATGGTTTAATTAATGTTGTGGTAATATGGCAACCCTGTAGTAATCTTGTCAACATTAAAAAGGGGGGTGTTACATACAGTCTTTTGAGAGTTATTGCACCTTTATTATCATTTAAATGAACTTTATTATCATGGCAATAAGGTTGCTGTCAAAGGTAAAATAACTGTGAAAGGACTGTACTATGCATACGATTATGATAATATAAAAGCGATAACATTTTTATGGAATGCGCGTATGAAGTGTGAACATATCCATAAAATAATCTGAATGAACAATAAATGTGAGTTAATTATAGTCTAAAATTAGATGTTATTGATTTTGTATGTGTGCTTTGTTGACTGAATTTTGCAGAAACACTAATCCATTCCAGTCTAAACGAGTCACTTTAGTCATTACTTCATTTTTTACTATATAGTAAGTTACACCATATTACACAAAAAAAACGTTGTAATTTTTGGCACCTGCCATTGGCCCAATCAATGTCTGTCGACGTTCCCTACATGCTTGAAAGGGAATTGTGATTGCTGAAACATATATTATGTATATATGTGTATGTATATGTCGTGGCCAATCTTAGAATTGATCACTACATGGTCAACTAAAAACGGCCAGATCGTTTAAACGTTAACATTTATGATATATGTCCATCCACATTTGGCCATATCATCGTGCACCAAAAATCTTATTCTGCACAAAAAATAATTATTGTACACTAAATATTAATGGACTTTGTACAATTATTAAGGGACTTGGGGCACCCCAAATCGGGCAGGTCAGTTTAAAAGGGGATGGCGGGGTCTAGTGAGCGAGCGAAGTGAGCGAACACAGACCCCGCCATCTCCTTCATGGTTATTTTTTTTTATCCCGAAGAAATCTATCCAGAAGAGAATATTTTAGTCCTCAATTAGTATTTTTGATAGAACAAAAGTATATTTTGTAATAGAAAACTGGAATACATTGAGGAACAGTAGACTCTAGTGGTAGACAACAAAAATATTTTACGATATGAGCATGTTTGACCAGATAATGAAATAATCATGCATTTAGCTGAAATAGCACTATTTCATGAAATTGCCGGTCACATCATGAAGTGATCAGTTTTGAGATCTGGCCACAACATAATTATATATTTTTTAACAGCAGTCTTGGTACTCAATTTCCAATATATTTGGTGCCTCAATAGGTGAGCGTTTATAATCCACCTGGTGGCATTATTGCTTCTGTAGTGGAAGGTAACTTTTCCCTACCCTCCCTCCCCACTAACCAGACCAAGTGAATTACAGATGCTCCCTTATTTTAGCTTATTCAAATCATATATATAATAAATCATTACGATTTATTCTGAAATTCGTGTATGAAATAGCTGATTTTTATCTAATATTAAAATTAGTATGTTTTATTTTTTTACGAAGAAAGAGCAGTCTACTAAATCGCACCACCGCTCAAATAGTGTCATAACCCAAAAAATTATAAAATGATTTTTATTACATTATTAGTTTTAGAATTCATCACACATTAAGCTCAGATAGTGTCATGTGCCATAGATGGCCCTTTTTTCCTTTGGAGTACCGTAATTAGAGACACAATAGAAATACAATGAGCGAGCGAACGCCGGCGTTCGCTTGGGGTTTAATGAACTAAACGGTTTTTTCTTTTATGTAGTGCCGCATCCCTAAAATGATGCGTTATAAACGTCTCATTCGACTTTCCAAGTTTTTGAATTGTGACACAACTTGAGCAGAGGTGCGTTATATGTTTTATGTCATGTTTTTGCATGGTTCTTGTCCCCAGATTTCTGATTTAAGCATATGAAGTCGAGTATTTCTCAAAATCTAGCCTAATTGCATAATGCCTAATTTTGACAGGTTTTTACTGTCAACATTAGGCGTTTAAGTAGGGTTTGATATGTTCTTAACTCAAAATACTCAATTCAGAAACCCGCCCTGTGGGTAGCTATGAAACTTAAGCAATACTTGCTGCTAATATTGTTAAATAAATCATAATCTTGTCCTGAATTCATCGCAGCTATACTATAGAAACAAAACACTACAGCTGTTTTCCGTCTTGGTTGTTTTATCAGCATGTTCCCTGTTGTCCGGTGGTCTAGAAGCGCATGGGTACCCAGCAGCCGGACTGCTCGTCGCGGCGGTAGTAGTGCGCGCGGTTGTCGGGGAACACCGTCACAGCTGGGAACGGATGCTGCTGGATGAACTTCAGTGTTACGCGGATCTGGAAAGAGAAAGGTTATATTTGTTCAACTTTTCTAAAACGTTACGCTTGTATTTCATAAGTCTACACAAGTGCGAGAGCGTGAGAGCAGTGGTGGCCCAGTGATAACGGCCCCGACTTACAAGTTACAGGTCGTGGGTTCGAACCCAACCAGATGCATTACTTTGTATAATTTATTTCATGCTCTCAAGTCAACTCTTTCACAACAGTGAAGGAAAACATCGTGAGGAAACCGGCATGTCCTAGAACCAAAAACTCGAAGACATGTGACATCCACCAACACGCACTGGGCCCGCGTCGTGGATTACGGCCCATTCCCTCGCCTAGAGACGAGGCTTGAGTCCCAGCAGTGGGAACATTAAAAAGACTGATTATGCTACAGAAGTGTACTTTTGGTGCCTACACCAAAATTTCCAATTGACACACGGGTCACCATGTCTTGAAATAGGACATACATAGGATACTTTTCATGGAGTATGTTCCGTTAGGATTTTTCTTCTTTTACGAGGGCAAAGCTGCTAGGAGTAACTAGAATTAAAAATCATTTAAATAACTATAGAAGTGTTACTTGTCACTGTTTGTTATTTGAATCGTGATTCATATTAATCATAACCGCCCTTCAACTGTTATCAGAAAAATCGATATCGTTACAACGAGATTTCAATGAGGTGGCTGAGTGACGGTGCGGTGGCCAAAATAAATAAATAAACCACTCACAAAATACTTGGAACTGACAGTCGATACATAGCGTCATAGTATGATAACAGACTCGATAAGTTAGCTGTACCTATATATGTTACCTATTTGTGTGCCCTTCAAATGGGTAACAATATAAGTATAAGTGATGATAAAATTCCCGACTGCAAGAATAAACTAAAAAGTTCCAAACATGTCACATTTCAGTTCGTCTGACATTTTATTATTTTTGCGTTACATACTTTTGGAATAGTTTACTAGAGAGTTCAAGTGGGGTATCATTGAATAGTTCTTCGACTCTATTTTTTTTTCTCACTCATGGCGACGACCAAATGGTCGTCGCTCAATTAAATTTTGATTATTGTCATAACAAAATAAATACAAATCGATGGATTTAAGAATAATCAAAATCGCCTTCCTTTGCATTGCGCAATCGTGTAAAAAGGTAAGGTCTATTTGAATTCCCAACAATAGTTTTGTTTATAAGAATTTCATTACTTCATTAGGTACTTTATTTTGATGTAACATGTACCTATTGTATGTATTTTAGATCCATTAACATAAATATTCTGTGTTTCCTTTAAATAATTAAATTCGGGCATTTAGTTTTGAAATTATGAACAAAAGCGGCTTTAACCTTTTGAATATCGTAATTAGAGACACAATAGAAAGACAATGATCGAGCGAACGCTGCGTTCGCTTGAGGTTTAATGAATTAAATACAGCACATTGAGTTTTAGAAACAGTTTGGCTTCGGAGCACGTCAGTACTGTAAGTCTCACGTAAGTAAATGGAATAGGAAGGATTAGAATCAGTGCAGTAGCTAGTCTCAAAGAAGCCCCATATCAAAAGTTTTCGAAGATTTTTTTACACCGTAAACCCTACTAGCATAGAGACATGAGACGGAGTCACGATAGGCCACGAAAGAGATGACCACACTAATCGGATAGATTTAATCCATGTAAGACCTGGCCCGGTTATCCTCGTTTATTTGAGTATTCTAGAATAGAAGAGAGGTCCAGTTTTTATTGTGATCTTAAGTAGAGAATGCTAGAACGAACAGAGCTATAAAAATGGAACATCCTATCATTATTAATTATTTTATTCATTAACTACGCATTTCTTATCAATTAGAGAATTGAAGGTTGTATACTTAATACTTACATTGTGAACAAAGTGCGGCGGTTCCACAGCGGGCGTGGTGCTAAGATGTTGCAGTATGAAATCATCGGACTGCTCCAGCCAGAGGTCCACCCCTCGCAGCGGCTCGTAGTTGAACGGGCCGATGCGGAGCATGCCCACCGTGTTGTCGTAGATATCTAGCACCTGGGAAGAAAACGTTTCAATTAAGTTCATGTGGATAAAAGGAAAAAAAGTCACAAGGAACTTTCAAAACATCGTAGCCACAATATCATCCTGCCGAATGGCGTAGTAAGGATCATATGATACAAATGTAAAATACGACCTTTTGGTTTCAGGGAATGTGTCAAGGAATAAATCTCCAACGCCGCCGCTACACCGGTTAGTAATGCACCGATGATATCGATCTTCAAGTTGCCACTCGCCTTCGCCTATCCTGAATGTGGTCCGCTAGTGATAGTTCGGACTCCCCTCAGCAGCTTCTCTGGTCCCTTATCAAGAAATGTGACATGCTCCAGCTCGAAGGTCCACACTGACACCGGTCACTAAGGCACCGATAACATTGATCTTAAAGTTGACACATCTGTCCAGAATGTGGTCCGTTAGTAATTGTCTAGATTCCTCTAGGTAAACAGCTCTTAAGTCAAAACTACCACAGGTCCCTAAGGCCCCACAGACGCGTAGCTTCATAGACGCGTATTCGACACGACGGCACGACGCTCCCGCTTCATCGACAGAGTTTCATAATTTTGTAGGTAGGCTTCACGTAGGCATACACCAAGCGTATAATGACGGATACGCGTCTATGAAGCTATGCGTCCGTGTCAGTAGGCTTTAGTCACCGATAACATTGCTCTTACCTGTCCTGAATGTGGTCCGCTAGTAATCGTCCGGGCCCCTCGCAGAGGGAGCTCGGGTCCCTTGTCAGGGAATGTGGCGGGGAACAGGTCGCCGGCGCGGATGTCCACGCCGACGCCGGTCACTAAGGGCGCGGCTGAACCACCGCCTAGTGCTGTGTTTAACTCGCAACAACAAGCCAGTGTGAGGTCGATCTCTACTGAGAGACGGTGGAATGATACTGGAAAGGAAAAATAAGACGGGAATCAGACGGGGCTTATTGTATATGTATTTCGGGCTGGTATCCGCAATTCCAAGTCTAAGGGCTGAAACTGCGTCAAGCGGACGGGACGCCCGCGCAGTCCCATACAAAACTGCTCCGTAGCGGGGACCCGCGCGGGCATCCGTCGTGGGGAGCTGGGCCCCACGCCCTTTTTGCCACGTAATAATATATTTAGTTCTCCATCAACACAACTACATGCACACCGTTAAAGTTGAACTAGCGACTCTGCGTAGGTACCTACGCAGTGTCGCTAGTAGGATTATTACCTACTAGGTAATAAACTTTACTATGGTAATAAAGATAAAACAATTATGCAATAAAGAAAACACTGTTCTTCAGGCGGTTGCAGATGTGTTGTTCTAAACCTAAAAGTTTTCAATAATTGAAAACCTCTATCTATTATAATCTATTAGTTTCATCAAATTAGTCGTCAAACCACATTACTCTTTTTTCATTTAAGAAATACCCATTTAGAGGAAATACGCCATCACATAGCGTCAATGAAAGAAGTCTCTCAGTCATAAATTCCTTGAAAATAATATCAACACGTCCCAAAGTGAGTCACAACTCTCGTCAGGTCCTCGGAACGCGCTACGCAACAATAGACGCTGCGCCCACGCACTCTCGCTAATATTCGAGCTGGCAACCTGACAAGAGTCCACCGGATGACCTCTACGTCAATTCTAATTGTTTATTTCCGAGTGAGCATTGTTATAACATTAACGGAACAATCATATGATACATAGAAGAAGTTGAGAGAAGAAAAGATAGATACCTCCGTTGAAAAGGTAGGATCCTCCGACCAGACGGAAGTTTTGACAGATCTGAGCAACAACGAGAGATGATTTCGGGCTGTTGTATATGTTAAAAACACGCGGAGAACTCTAACTGCGCGATGCTGGATTTCGTAGTTTTAGTTCCTATGTGACATAATAGATGTCGCTACAAGGAGGCCAAACTGAACCAGCAAACCTGCGTCTTTTGGGCCAATTTAGAAGGGAAACTCCCATTTTAAGCTGTTGATCCCCGCATTAACGCCGGCGTTCACGCGCCATTGTCTTACTATTGTGTCTCTAATTAAACTCAAAAGGTTAAAGAACATTTAAGGTCAAGGACAAGCTGCAATTTCCTCTCAACAAGTTCTCTTCTAATGGTAGCCACAGACGATCCAGTTTACCGTCAAGTTTGCAGCCGACTAACGTCATGCATACTTGACCGCTCATACAGACAGTAGACTTGTCATGGGTACTGATAGCCACAAACGATCAAGTTTACCGGACGCCGCTTCAAGCGCGCTGCAAACTTGACGGTAAACTAGATCGTGTGTGGTATCCAAAACACTTTTAACATCTCGTTTGAATCTTAGTCGTAAGACTGTCATTGCCGGATTCACATTTTTCGAGAGAGTTAAGTACCCTACCCAAGCCCTCGAACGCGAACTAACTGTGCTCTTTGTTGCAGTTACCTTTTGGCAACTGCAACAAAGAGCATAGTTGGTTTTGTAGTCAGTAAAAATCTGACACTCCCCCTCACACATATTGTGGTCCGGTCATCGCAGCATAGATACCTACTACTCAATTTAGGGACTCATCATAAGAGACCTTTGATTTTCATTAGTTTAACTTGTAATCGCCCACTGCTGGGTAGGGCTTGAGTTACCAGTCCATGTGCTGCTTCCCACGTCTGTGACGATATCGCCACCCCACCGTGAATTTGAACGTTTTCGTTTTCTCCTTTTTATGGCTTAGATACTCTAGACACCATTAGTTCAAAACCTTTACTACTAAAAATATACTTTATTAAATCCAACTCACACATAATATTCGCGAACAGCTCATCAGAATAGCGATGCGGGTCTGTAAAGCCACCGACCAGCTGTAGCTCGAGCCTGCCTTCAGGGTATCCTACTGCCAACTGCTGGACTCTTGATACCATTGCAGCTGACGCCTCCGCGGTGCCTGAGCCGTCTAAGTGGGCTAGGGCTACTGCGCCTGAACCTGGAAAGTGGAAGAATAAAATTACTGTATAAATGAAAAAAAAAAATAAGGTGAAAGTTACGGGCCCGAGTGTAGCAATGGAGATCATTGCAAGGTGGGGGGGGGGCTTAACTCAACATTTTTAGTTTGTGTGTTTTTAATGTATGGGAGCATTAGGATGGAAAGGAAGAAGCAAAGGAAAGTTACATGGTTTATGTGAGAAGTGATATGAAAGAAAAGGGAGTGTGTGAAAACGTGACGGCTGACAAGATAGAATGGAGCAAAATACGTGTTGCAAAACGGGACACGGGCAGAAAAATGATGACGAAAGCGGGCAGCATCAGCTCGCCTGGAAATGTTTTTGTGGTAGCTATAATCCAGGGGTCTTCAAGTCAAGAGTGAGTAGGTTACTTCTAGGCAATTATGCTCCATCGTCGACCACATCGTCGCTTACCATCAGGTGGTCAAACGCGAGCCTATCCAAAAAATTTAACAAACGATTTAACTTACGTTAAGTAAATGATTTGTTGTCAAATTACCTGAATGCCTGACAACGACGATTATACATGATGTGGCGTCGTCTGATCCTATGATGTTGACATTTTCTGAAATACGAACAAAAAGGTTTGATTAGATACATAATATTAACTAATTGGTAAATACATTCAGACTTGTAGCTATTTAAATTGTAACCTTGAAAAGGCGGCACCAGAAAAAGTTTTTGCTGTATCGACATTGAAGTGTCTGTTACCTACGTCAAAAAATTTAGGAAGTAGGTACCTACACAGTAGACGAATTAAACTCCTCTTGGAAAAATGCACTTTGATGACCTTGGACGGCGGTTACTCCGGCATAACAGTCAGGATTACTAACCACTAGACCAACAGGCCAGTCAAAAGAGTTAAAACGACTTGTTCAATACTTTGACTGTGACAACGCTCTATAAGGGTTTTATGTTTATAGTTAAGGTACTAACCCTTCTAGACTTTAAGTCACCCAAAGGACAGTGGAAAAGGCTACGCTCGGAGTTTCCTTGCGTGATCACATCAGAAATTAAGATATCCGAGATCAGGGGAACCAAGGTTAGCGACGTAGGCCGAAGAATCGTTAAACTTAAGTGGCAGTGGGCAGGGCACATTGCTCGCAAACAGATGATCGATTGGGACGAAAGGTTCTGAAGTAGCGACCACGTACCGGAAGACGCAGCGTTGGAAGGCCTCCCACAAGGTGGACCGATGCGAGACGCACAGGACCGGTCATTACGGCGACACTTGAGGAAGAGCTTTGTCCAACAGTGGACGTCTTTCGGCTGAAATAATTATGATGATGAGGTACTAACTGTCATGCGGGACGACAGCAGCTAGTTCTCGCTGCCCCACGTACAGCAGCCCCGGGGACGGGACTACCCTGGCCGCCGCCGCCAACAGTTGCGCAGCCGCATCCCTGTAGCCGGGGTGCGCCACCAACAGCGCCCGCACTGACGTGGGGCACTCGTCCGCGAGCACGCCGTTCAGCACCACCACCATGCTAACACTGGGGACAACATAATACATTTAAACTGATGATAAAGCATGAAAAAACCGGTGAAGTGAGAATCGGACTCGCGCACAGAGGGTTCCTTACCGTCCGTAGCAAAAGACGGGAAAAAAATCGCGTTTGTTGTATGGGAGCATGGGGAAATATTCATTTTATTCATTTTTTTATTATTTCCTGTTATAGCGGCAACAGAAATACATCATCTGTGAAAATATTAACTGTCTAGCTATCACGGTTCATGAGATACAGCCTGGTGACTGACAGACGGACAGCGGAGTCTTAGCAATAGGGTCCCATTTTTACCTCTTGGTTACGGAACCCTAAAAAAAAAAAACAAGTGTCACAAAGTCACATTTGCAAAGTAATGGTAGAACTATACTGCGCACGCGTGTGACACACACGCCGTTCTGGGCGCGTCGGTCTCTATACATTTTATATGGAAACTAGACTTATAGAGCTACATTTGATCCACGCCACGCGACGTCGTTCTACGTACAAATCAGGCGTGTTACACGTGTGCGTGGGTCTAATGTAGTTCTAGCTTAAGTCAAAAGGCATGTCACAAAAGAAAAGAGACCTATATTCAGTCGTGGGTGGAAATAGGCTACCAAACAGGATTCTTATTCTTTCTTTTTTTACTTACTCCTGGGATAATAAGTTCCAGGACATGGTCTCCTCGTGTGTCCAGTTTCATCCACTTCCGTTCAGCCTTTAAGACGGAAAGAGGTTACAAACAGACCGAGACCGCTAAAATATCACATCTATGTCAACTTCGTCGTAAACGGCGTGTGGAGGAAAATTTTGGGAGCACTTGACTTGCACAATCAGTTGTAACCTGACCTAGAAAACTTGTTTTTGTTGATTAAGATTTATCCAATTAATATTTTTAAACTGAGATCATCAACCTACCTCAACAAAGCTGGCAAGGACCAGTTTACGACAGAAAAATATTCGCAAATATCTCTTTAAATCTAGAAACATAGGTTATTAACCTAAGAACCATATTGAGCTCAGATACTCTAAGCAGCACTAGATGTAACCCAAACGAAAGCTATTCTTTGTATTTTTTTTTTTAAACGTATAGGTGTTAAGTAGCTTCTTTGAATGGTTAAGTGAATAATTTCACATAATGTTAACTTTCAAATTAAGTTCATGACATTTGATTAATAATATATATTATTGAATTGTAACTTTATCCAAAATCGGAAATACAAATAATTTTTCAAATCCGTTAAAAATTAAGTAAGTTTTTTTTTTATTATTGATAGGCTCGCGTTTGACCACTATCTCACCTGATGGTAAGCGATGATGTGGCCGACGATGGAGCACGCTTGCCTAGAAGTAACCTATTCACTTTTGGCTTAAAGACCCCTAGGTTGTAGCTATCAGGGAACACACGACTCCGGCAGGGAATTCCACTCCTTAGCTGTACGCATTATGAATATGTTCCCAAAACGCTTTGTAAGTTAGAAACCTTTCAAATCTGGTGGAAGGGAAAACTGTCAAGTAACAGAAAAAGGATGCACTAACTACAATGTGACGTCACCGCCACTAAGTTACGCGCGTAGAAAAGAGATAACGAGCTGTTCCCACCACGCCCCACTCTTCCTCACACAAATATTAGAAATATTAATTGCTGCTTCATTTCATAATTTTGATACAATATTTTTAGTGTTATTTGTGGTGTACAAAAATAAACAGGCAAGTAGCCAATTGACTTCATTGCCGCTTAGTGTAGGTAGATAAAATATTGAAAAGATATACTGACAAGAGTTCATTGAACAAAACCATACCTATTACGATTAATATCTTGTCTTCAAACCGGACACAGGCAATGAAGTGTTTATATTTCTGCTAATAGATGAGAATGAATGTTTAGCATATTACGTTTACAACTAGCTGTTATGAATAATGTCTTGGAAAAGTTATAACGGTTAGACCTACCATGCCTTGTGCTACCGAGGCTACTGACTGATCATTACTTTTTAGTGTTTAGATCATAAAAGTAGTCGACCATTTTTTTTGCACCATGTGTAGCATGCAGGAACCCCCCACTACGCCAAATCCTTGCCAATATTCGTGCTAGATAGAACAGCCCCCCTAGCCAAGTTACAACCGTTTCGTTTCGATTCTCTTTTCGTCGATCGCCTCGTGTCGGCCACGCCTCCGATTCCTTTGTTCTGACGTTATCTCAAAGCTCAGTCACGTGGTTAGGTTAGGTTAGAGAATCGAAACGAAACGGTTGTAACTTGGCTAGGGGGGGGGGGGCAGAATAGACAACTCGATAACATGTGAATTAAGTCAATTGCTCCTACTGAGCAACTGACGTAGGTTTATCTCGTACTAAAGAACTGTTTTTTTTTGAGGATTTAGTGTCTATACCAGTCTCAGTCTATACAAGGAGTATCGTGTTGCCCGGTGATTGGGTTGTGGAGGTCAGATAGGCAGTCGCTCTATCACACGGATCGCAACCACATCCGGTTAGACTTGAAGTCGACCCCAAGCTAGTGAAAATGCTAGCTAGAGGGATAAATGTACTAAACTCTCTCCAGAGAATAAATATGCAAGGTAAATCATCTAAGCTAACTTATTGTAAACCCATCACAGCACATCCCTAACAAAAAGCGAAAGGATACCCTCACACATAAACCATCCATACAATTATAGAAGCGTCGCCGATGATCGACGCCACACTTACTCAATTGTCTTACGGCGCGGTAATGTATTCCGAATGCCGCCGGGTCACACGAGTGACACAGCACAAGCACACCGCGCACTTCTACCGCGTGTTCATTTGCATTGCGTTGCGCCTGCGCCGGTGTAAAACCTTTGCTAGAAAATAACTTTCCAACGGAAGAGAAATAAACCTAACTTGTAGTAAAAAGTATTGAATAGTAATTTTAAAATTTGTAAGAAAAACTCTCGCGTTTTCAGAGAAAGTCATACTTTTGAGGAGCCTACTTTCGGAAATAATGATTGGTCATGCATTCATGGTAGTTCTATTACGTATTGAAATGTAGAAGGTAAAAATAATGTTGTGTAAAAAACAAATGGACCGTAACTAAAACAAGACGAAGCGATAATTTAAGAAATAATTGTTAGTGGTGCCGGGAGATAAGAAGAAATTAGTAATGCTCCAGCGATAAGAGCGAGTGTTGGGCGGGACCTACAACTATGTAGATGTATAGTATCGATAAATAACGTAACAGCACGTCAAAGCTCATCAATAAAACAGACGAGTAAATAAGCAATTAAAGCGCTAACGAGGAAACTCGTACGAGTTGTAAATACAACGTAATTAAAGCAGTGTTTAGCGTTGTAAAAAAAAAACCCAAGCGTAAATCGCACCTTCAACAAGCTGTTGCAAAATGAAAATTGTGAATTCTCTATAGTAATTATGTACAATTTTGCAGCAGTTGTAACTAAATACAGCATAACAATATAAACTGTAATTATAATAAAAACTTACATGAAATAAATGAAAGATAAAAGGACAACAATGACTATTGTATCTAATAATAGTGTTTACTATAACAAGTACTCGTAGGTAGATGTGCTAACGTGCTTTATTTCATTTTAAACTCCAACTTGTACTGATTACTGGGGCAGTCATAGATAGCCAGACTTTTGCATAATTTAGACGGGAGCAAAGTGAAAAAAGTTATCTGGAACTTAGTGGTTTTTTTTACCTACCTAAAAATATCTTCGACGTTCTACTGCTGCACATTGGCCTTATTCCCCTAGTCTATATCTACATCAGCTAGGAAAACAGACAGACAAGCTATTGATTCTACATCGCCTTTCAGAAATGAATAAGACCAGATATCCTGAATCAACACGTGAGGCCAGTAATGAGGGAGAATAGTTAATAGCCTATAGTCGGCTACAATGATAGAAGGAGACCAAAGGAACGATGAAATGGAAGAATAACAGAAGGTATGCTACACGGACACTAGATAAATAAAAATGTGGTCAAGGAGGATAAAGATGACCATTAAAAATAATATTGACCACTAGATAAGCAATATGAGTAACCGTATGGAATATATTTTAACATAAGACGTAGTGCCAGCGGGTTTCAAGAAGTTCCCAGTATAATACTGAGTCAGAGGTGTTAAAGAGAATACCCTCCTCATTGCCAATATATCACCTGTGCTCGCATGACAGTATCGTTAATCAAAACAGATAACTATTTTAAGTCTATCGTTTCTCGGTTAACCTGCTTAAATTGTATGCAAAAAAACATAGGATGTCTTAATAAACTGTATAGTTGATACACTAGTTATGGAAATATTAATGTAGATATAATAATAACATTTAATTCGGATAAAATCCATAGTACTTATAGGCATAACAGTAGTCAAATAGCCAGCATACAAAAAAACCCTAAGGCGTCCAATACACGGTCATGCAAGCGTCAATCAATTCCATCAATCATGAACGATGTTTGAATGACGGAATTTTATCGCCATACGTTTTTCGTCATGCAAACGTCAGTCATCGCATTAGACGGTAGGTTTTTCGTCAATCGAAATATTTGACTGTGGCCAAACTGACAGCAAAACCTATCGTGTAATGGACGCCTAGGCCTATTCCACCGGATATACCGGATCCGGATATACCTAATCCTTATGAAGGAAGATATCACATTTTTTCTAATTAAAAAGGAGGCAAACCCAAATGATACAAGGATTGTATGAAAGGTGATATTTAAAGAAAGGAAATAGAGGAAGCACAATAAAGAAGCATCGAAGAAAAAGTTGATTGGCTAGACAGAATTAAATACAACAAAACAGGAACATAATAAATTATTACAAAAATGTGGGAGACAGTAAGTTAAGAAATTTATTCAGAAAGTTATTTAAAACAGTTTTAGACAGGCACAAATTAGAAATTACATATTTTGGGGATTCCCAAATTGAAACTTTTTTGGTGCTGAGGTAGCTAGGCTCGATTAGGGGAAAAATATTCATTAAGAAATCAAGTTTGATTCCTTAACGAATATTTGAAACACACGGAATGGAATGGAGGAATAACGGCAAACATGTGGGCAGATAGACCTGTACCTACTGAAGAATAAGTAATATTGACGTGTTGTATTGATGGAAAATAACAAATCACTAAGACAATCAAAGAAAAATAAACAAACACAAACAAAAGCCAATAATACTATTAAATTAATACCTGCTAACTCCAAAAAGTAAGATACACATAATTACCACTACACTTTTCATTTTAAATTACTCTTTTTTATAAGGGTGTGCTCATTTGACCCGAATTTCATCGCGCGGTGATTATATTGAAACAGTTTTTGAAATGCAGCCGCCTTTATATCTATCGTCATAACTATAATTTTCTTAATGACTAGTTTTGAGGGATTCCGATCAACGCGCTCTTGTGCTTGTTATAACTAAAAACTGTAAATATTTTTTCAGGTCTAAATTTCCAGTTTGTCACTAACCTACTAACAAAACGTTAAATACGTGTCTGATTAACCGAGTTCCTGAAGTGTCTAAGGTGTATTTTAAAGCTTATATTCAATTTGTAATATCACTACCACAATAATTTCCGATTATAAATTTATAACTTGATACCTAGTGGAGTACTCATACCGGTCAATGATAACGTCAAGTACGTACAATGTATTACTTAAGAATTTGAGATTAGGTAGAGACAAGTGACAGTAGATATGTATTTACTGATAAGTAAATGTTGGTTTATATTTTCTTGAAGATCTGACCAGAGAGTTCTGTTCATGACTGAGCTTTTGAATGGATTATCTTAAATGATATCCAAATTGATACCGCTAGTATTATGACAGTTAAGATCGATATCGCCTAAAGAATAAGTTAGTTGAAGTTGCAATGGGTTGGTCTTAATTATGCCGTAGACCTGTTGATCGTAGGAGAAGCTGCAATCTTTTTGACCACTGAATAACTATAGACTGGTCTTGAAGGTAAGATATAAAAGCATGAACAGGACGCGATGGGGGAGGCGACAAACGATTTCAGCTGCTGGGTCGTAATAACCAAAAATAATTAAAAAAATAGCGAGCTATTGGAGAGGCTTTTGTAAAATAGTTGACTGCTACAGTGAGAAATGATAATAAGAAGATTATTAAAACAAAAGCAAATATGTGCGTACCCCTGAAATTGAATTAACGTACTAATTGTTGTGGTTAATATGTAATTAACTAAAACTATTGTCATGCTACTTCTGTGTAAACTGCCAAGCATATTGTATCCATAAATTATAAAAAAAATAGAAACAAGAAACAAATACAATAAACTGTATAGGGAACAGTATATTTAATACTAAATGTTATAATATAAGAGCGCATTGAAATTACTAGCATAGATACTAGCCAATTGAACTTTACTTTGAACTACAATGTATTTACTATGTTATCTGTGGTAATTGTGGTAATTATAAAAAAGTTAGTCTGTGTCAAGCATTTCCCATGTTTCATTTATCACTAAATCCCAGGCAATCCAGATTCCAGCCCCCAATTTAAACGAATTGGGTAGTCCACATCTGCCACTTGTCCCTTTTGCGACAAGTGGCAGATGTGGACTGCCCAGTTCGTGGGCGAAAGCAACATCAGATTGCGGTCCGAATAACAGTGATTGACGAAGCGATAGGCCCAGAAAGAGACCTGGTGGCCTGGTGGGTTTGAAAATTATCGAGAAAAAAGTGAAGATGGGGAAACATTTTCCCTGCAGTAGAACACTACCGGTTTATAACAGAATGAATCAATTGAATAAAATATAAGCCGAAATTATATCTTTGATGTAATGATCTATCAAACGCATACTAAACTGTCCACCAATTTGTAGTGAATAAAGTAGCTTACTTTTGCACAACATAACCAATTGGATCAACAAAAGAAACTTTCGCAAACACTACAAAAGTGTCAGACAGTTCAAAAAGCCAAGTTTGAAGATTACATAAACACCATATCTTTGTCCTTCGACAAACAAGACAATGATTGATGATCCCATTGCCTGCTGGGAAATTGAGACCGTACAGCGAACAACCCATTCACTCACACGGAAAAAAACCCCATTCAACCAAGAAGAACTCCACATCTTATAATTTAACTTTAGTAAACTTACTATTGAACGTTCAATGGTAACAATAGCCTAATTATACATTTCAAAAGAAAATTACTAGAACCATCAATCACAGATGGAGATTTCGAAATATCTATTGATCAAAAAGTGATGCAAGCATCATTGTTGACTTATCGTATCGATGATAGCTCTATTAAAAGTAGGAAAAAGAACTCACATAGTTCCCGCGCCCTTCGCGTTCACAGAGACACTCGATTTAAATATCCACAATCACTAACACATTGCACTCTCCGAATAATATGTAGTCACAATTTTTAATATTTTCTGCTTACTACAACTAGAATTTTATTTAACAAATAATGGTCGGCGCACACGAGTGTTGTGTATAGCTTCTTGCACAAAATCCAACTGAGACGGTTTGTCGGGTTATCGTGTTCCCGTCATGAGCACATCGAATGCCGCAAGTTACTAGCTTGTTATTGTTATGATAATGCTTATTATGTTGGAAATAGTGCTCCGATAGTGCCCGTATCATGCAATGGGCAATTAAGAAATATACCATCGGCTCTTATTAGCACGCGTAATAACAACAAGCGCGAGAACTCGCCAATGCTGCTTAGAAATAATTAATAATTGTTCGTAATCTTGTCTTCCTGGAAAGTGATGCCTTATCTGGCTCCCTCGTCTTTACTATAAATAAACACGACTTGATTTGTTAATAATAGCGATTGAATGTTATCGACAAATCGGAGTAATTCAGAAGTCGGTAGTTAATCCGTCGTCGGTGTATCAAAGAGGTGCTGCGAGTTGTGGCCTAATTGGACTTAATTGATGTACGCGTGCAACGCTCCACACCAGTTAAATGGATTTACAGCTGTCGGTTAGAATTGAAGCAGCGATTTAGCAATTGTCGGCTGTAACTATAAAATGAATCTGTGTCGGAGGTAATAATGGGTTAATTATAAGACGACAACTTTAAATATGAGAGATG
Organism: Mythimna impura; assembly: GCA_905147345.3. Classification (NCBI taxonomy): domain Eukaryota; kingdom Metazoa; phylum Arthropoda; class Insecta; order Lepidoptera; family Noctuidae; genus Mythimna; species Mythimna impura. The sequence continues at coordinate 8,593,623 of LR990357.1, read as the reverse complement.
ATGAAGAAACTTGATTAGATACTAAGCCGTGAACCTCCCATAGACGAATCATCTCTAATGAAAGCGACAATATTTCAAAGATGATACGTTATAACGAAACCGCCATTATACAATGCAGGTTGCATTATTTTACACTTTTACAGCATAACAATAGCTACATCCGGTACTCGTCCAGCAATAATTGCAAAATCATTAACAACTGCGTCTACTATAGCTATACACAGAGAAGCAGAAGGACATCCTTGCGCAGCCAATTTCGATTAATTCGAACAAGAAATTAAATGCGCAATAGCTAATAAAACGCAGACTGAAACCATACACCATTGTCCGTAGGTAGGTCGTAGCACGTAGCTATCCAGATATCCGGGAACATTGGAGTCTGCGATCGTAACTCCCCCTAAGGCCATTAGGATACAAATTCGTGACACGAGGCCAGAACACGGTTAGGCCCGTTATGGCGTGCCGGCCAATAGAACTGTCCAGCGTCTTATTAATGACCGCGAGACAATGACACTAATGCTATTAAGTGGTCGCGATCGCGAACGGGAGCACTGCGCTTAAACGCGTGCACATTGTAGCTGTCAACTGTGCATGAGCCACCCGAGTTAATGTCCGCAGAACCACTATCCCGGATATTAAATATTGCATTTCAGCCTATTAAGCCCGTATTTCGAGCCGAACAGTTCAAAGCTCAATACTGCAGTGGAATTCAATTAAAATATGAATAAATTTTCACGTAATTCAAGATTGGCTATGAACTGCAGTTACTGGCGCAGAATATATTTATTATACATTGACCAAAGATAAAAAGCATTGCAAGCTCGCTGGTCATTATGTACGTACCTATCTATTGAATATGAGTTTATTGAGCAACGAAAATTAGATGTCTCGTGTCGAACACTTTCCGTTCCCACGGCATATTAATGACTAAGCAAAAGTTTAGCACAAACGCGCACCTTTTATGCAGCGTCCTCCATTATCCGGCTCATTTGCGGCAAAAGACAAACGGTCGATCGGAGGCGAGCACAAATTTCGCCGATATAATCGTCCGGTAAGACAATGGTTATCGTTGGCGCGCGATACCGGCACAGATAGGGCACATCGAGAGCTGATGGATGCGGCACGCTCGACAGATAGCATCTCCATCGTGACGCCCGCCCTGCTCGCCTCGTGTGCACCAATTATTATTCAATATCTCCAATATTGGACCAAACCACAGCCGATAGATCACCGATACCATTATTGAGGTTAACGTTTGATTTGATTCCCCGGGTCTGCTCCGGTCAAGTGACAATCGTATCAGGCGTGCGACGTGATCGTAATTGAATAATGGTTTTATTTGTCAGGAGCATCGATGGATTTATCATTTAATCAATAATGATACACTCGACGTGAAAACGATCTCTGACAAAACATGGATCCATATCTTAAATATTTGCAATTTGGTTTGAGAGTTCATTACGAACTAATGAAACTTTACTGTTTACTGAACTATCTATAAATTCAGGCCAACGTTTGATTAATTTTGGATGTTAAATACGTTATCAACAATACATATTCGGTTAATTAAGCTTTAAGATAATTTATTTATAGTATCAAGCGAATGTCATGAGACGCATACTCATAGAGTCATAACAGTTAAGTAAAGAAAGCAATGACCTCACAAGGAAACAATGCTTGACAGTGGAATATTTCTTGCAAAAATTAATTATATTGTTGACTTACGTTTAATAGGTGGAGCTGTCGATGTCAAGATCATTCAGGTCGCTGAGCCACCTGTAACAAAAACAATGGCATTTATTGATGCGTTTATAATGAAGGCTCGTACCAGTAATCTTTTATGGACATCTCCATATAAATACGTAAAGTTTAAAGCGCGGGAGCATAAGGAAATGCCGTCCACACGTGCCACAGGTGCCACACGGTCCTGCGGTGGACAGAGATGTGAGGATTATGCGTCTAATATTATCGGGGAGAGAGATCTCGCACGATGCTGCAAGCATCCCCCAGGAGCGCGACGCACGACGAAAATTAAAATAATGCGACACTGAATTATGAGGCATGCCTCTGCCCGCGGACAACAATATCGAGAACAGCGGTAATGCTAATTCAATAGCGTAATATCTCCGTATCTCGATGTAGTCCCCCGCGGTCGATCCGACTGAGATAGTCTACGATCGCGCCGATATGGTTTTGTTCGTGATTTATTTTGGTCGCTCCCATATAAGTACCGTGTACGGCAACAATGGGCCGAGACTTGGGATTTACGACAGACGATTTGGTAGCGATAAAAGATTTAGCCGCGTTCATGGAAGGGTTGGAAAGTACCTATGCATTAACACGAGTCCGGTTCCACTGTCGTACCATGAGACTACCTACTGTAGAATAAAATAAACTAACATTAGTGTTCATGTCAGTACGGCTGGATTCTAAAATACCTATACTGGCAGTATAAACAAGACGCGGGGACTATAGATAAGTGAAGAACTTAATGTACGCGCATAAATTTTAATTAGATAGGTACCTCGAAGCATTCATAATGTGGGTGCGTAAATAAATTGGTCGTTCCTTCGTCGTTTGCAATTCCAATGGACTTAAAGTAATCAATGATTGGTTTGTTTATTAAAAATATGCTAACATTCTATTGCTCATCAACATTTGATTAAACGGTGATAGCTCTGTTGTCGATAATTTATACCATAATACAATTTGTAGCTTTAAAACGCTATACAGAAAATGTTGTGGCAAATAAGGCAGAATATTGAACATTGAAACCTGCATGATGATAATACGTTTGAAATGTTAATAACGTCAAACAGTGAAGGATAGTGGCACGCGCACAAACTATCGGCGCTAAATGATCATCTAGTGCCAAACATTTATCACTACGAATGACGTCAACGGATATTAGAGTAAAGATTCATACGCAAAATAAAAATTTGAAATCGTTCAAGAGAAAGAGAACAGGACAATTTTGAGAACACTCGTGAAAATAAGTTGCTTTATTGTAAAAAAAAAATGTCCTGATCTAAAATATTGAAGCAGTAATAGTTGTTGTTTACTTATATTGGTCGTATTACTCGTATTGTAAAGATGGTACACGAAAATCAATAAAACCATGAGAGCAAAAGTGTACCTTATCAATTTAACCTTTTGAGTGCGTAATTAGAGACACAATAGAAAGACAATGGCGCGTTAACGCCGGCGTTAATGCGGGGATCAACAGCTTAATCTAAATAAAAGAATTCAAGGACTTGTTAGAAGTACTACGATTTAATTAAAACTGACAGCTGCAATTAAATCGCATTCAACACTTTTGCCAAGAATGCTATGTGGGTTGTCATAAAAGTATTTAGGTATGATTTTTATATCTTTCAAGAATCAAAACAATATTTGGAAAATAGGTGCTTTTCAAAAAGACATTGTTCAAGCCTTTCATCAAATGAATATTGCAGTTTATCGTATATAGATGATTTTGTAAGGTGATGAAAAACAAGTTTACGCGTACAGAATACTGGATTTTCTACATAACCCGATCTTCCTAGCATAAGGTTTTGTAATCAGTGTTACTTTCCATGGGTTATTGCAAGTCGTAACTATAAGAGTTATAATTAGAATCATATTGAGCTGGAATTAGATTTAAGTTTCGAATGTAAACCGGTACCGGACCGCCATGGGCGCCATTTATCGTGTTAAATCTTATACGGGTGTTGTTTTATTTTAGAAAAAAAAAAACTATCTGCTGGAGCTATTAGTGGAATTAATTCAACTTCTGTAATTTGGCATTTCATGAGAGCATTATGACAAGAAAATTGTTCGATGTGGACGTGAAAGATTCGGTAGGAACGTGATATAAAACACCGTCGTCAGAAGAGACATGAATAGTGAATTCGACGAAGTGACAGAAATGGAATTGAATACTTAATTACTTTTTAATTGAAAGTAATACGGAAAAAAGAAGTACATATTGATTCCAAACAAAAAAAGACAGTTATAACCACGGAATAGAAAAAAACAGTGTGTACAATTATTCTATTAAATCGGTAGTTTATAAGGTCTTTACCTATGAAATTGCCGTTCTGCCGAACTGGCTTTTTCAAGTTCATTTTTTTTCTTTTTTCGCTAAGAATTATTTGTACGTTTTTCATAATGGATACGTTAAAAATTCAAGTGATTATGGAGTACAAGTACCGTCGTAGCAGCAAAGCGGCAGAAGCGGCACGCAACATTGAATCAACGACGTATACGGAGCGAATACTACTAACGATCGCACCACCCGTTATTGGTTTGCCCGCTTCCGTTCTGGAAATTTCGACCTAAGAAGTTTCGACTAAAGTTTTCAGCCGACCACGGGGTTCATCCGTGGTCGACCGAAAACTTTAGTCGACAATGACGAATTAGAGACGATTGTGGAAACTGATGATTCTAAATCTACAGCTGATTTAGCAGCAACTTTCGATGTTAGCATCAAAATAATATTGGCCCATTTGCATCGAATTGGCAAGGTAAAAAAGTTTGACAAATGGGTGCCCCCACGAATTGGATGAACGCCAACGCGAAGCACGCGTCAAGTCGAGCCTTGCACTGCTCATCAGGCACACAAACGAAGGCATATTGAATCGCATTGTTACTTGTGACGAAAAATGGATTCTGTTCGACAATTGCAAGCGCTCAGCAAGTTGGTTATATCCTGATTCAGCACCTAAATAATGCCCAAAACGAAAACTGACCCCTAAAAAAGTGATGGTCACTGTTTGGTGGTCTAGCGCCGGTGTCATTCATCACAGCTTCTTACCAAACAGGATGAGCATTACTGCAGACGTGTGCTGTGAAGAACTGAACACAATGATGGAGAAGCTCGCACATCTCCAACCGGATTTGGTCAATCGTTCGGCTCCGCTGATCCTGCATAACACCGCGAGACCTCATACTGCACAGCAGACGGTCTCCAAGTTACAAAAGCTGGGGTTGGATGTTCTCCGTCATCCACCGTACTTACCAGACCTTGCGCCTATAGACTTCTACTTTTTAGAATTTGGATAACTTCTTGGCGGGGAAAAAATTCAACAACCGAGAGGCAGTTCAAAATGCCTTTGAAGAATTTGGTGCCTCCCGTCCAGCCGACTTTTTCAAATAGGTCATCAATAAGCTACCACTACGTTGGCAAAAATGCATTGATTGCATAGGGAATTACTTTGATTAATAAAAATAAAAAATATAGAGAAAAAAGGGCGTTAACTTATTTCAACGGGAATTTCATAGGTAAAGACCTTATAAACTACCGATTTAATAGAATAATAATAAATTGTATTTTTTTAAATTATAATTTAAATTACTTTTTAATTGCGAAAGAGAAAATCCATTCCTGCAAAAAAAAATATATATATTAGAGAAAAGATTTGTATTTTGTTTGTAATGAATAATCTCAAATACTGGGCAGATTTTAAAATTTGTTTCACTAATAGAATGCTACTTTATTACCGAGTAATATAGGTTATATATTTTATACTTATACACGGGCGAATAGGGCCTGCAATTCCGGTATTCCGAAACTTTTAAACGGATTTTTTAGTTCCGAAATTGATTATTTCGGAATTCCGATATTCATATTATTTTAATATTTTGATAATTATTTTCTTCTGAACGCTACAATCTAACGTCTGTGGAATATTCCACAAACCGCTAAACTCTACTCCGAACTCCTAGCGAGCCCATCCACCCATCAGCCCTTCGCACTAGAATCTCCTGATTGTGACGGTACAAAGAATTAACAAAATCTACAAGAGCAGCTTGATATAGAAATAGATAAATGTAATAAAACCTGTAACAATTCCTCAACTAATTTCGACCTCGCAGGCTTTGTCAAATTAGAAAAAGCTATGTATGAACTTACCTATGAAAACAGTTCAATTCCCGAATTGAGTTACGAAGATTTTTCTAAATCGAATTTTTTTTTAATTTAATTTACAATTTTCATATTTTTTCCTATACTTGTGCTATGAGACCTTGCTTCATGCCAAAGAAGAATGGCGAACTTGTATGTAAATTGGGACCCACTGATATTAGAACCGTACATTATTGAAACTTAGTACTACTTCTAGATCTATACAAAACTAGCAAAAATGCAAATGCATAGTCAATTTTATAAGTTAGGAGAAAAAAGTTATGCGAGGTAGAAGATTATAACCTAAAAATCTTATAGATGAAAATATTTGTGAACTAGGGACTTGGTGGTAGGTAGTGACTTGGCTAAAACTATAGATGAATGATGTCTTTAAGCATAGCCTAGATTAATCGCAGCAAGCAAGACTTTTCTGTTAGCGTTCCCGCCAAACGCCAAGTACAAAATGTACGGCAATGACATTACCTGTCACGTCACACACAAGTGACGGCCCGGGGTGAAAGTCCGCTGTCGCGACAGGTCACGGCATGGCGGACAGAGCTCCGGCGGGATCTCATGGTGAAATGGCGTCAACGACTATCGCAACCCAGTGCTGGGCACGCCACAATCATGGCGGTAAGTAAGTGGCTGGAAAGACCTCACGGCGTCCTTACCTTCCGCATGACGCAGGTACTCACCGGACATGGTTCGTTCGGGAGTTTCCTGCACTCGATTCATGCGGAAGTGACGCCCGGTAACGCCCGGAGGACACGGTGGAGCACACAGTCGAGGTGTGCCCTGCTTGGGCGGAGCATCGCCGTGCCCTCGTGGGGGCGATCGGCGGCGGAGACCTCTCGCGCCTGGCCTTGGTTGAGGCCATGGTCCGGAGCGAGGAGGAGTGGCAGGCGGTCGCCGACTTCTGCGAAGCAGTAATGCTCGCAAAGGAGGAGGCCGAACGCATCAGGCAACGGCGTTATCGCCGCCGCCGCCGCCGGGATTCTGATCCCGATTTCCGGCCAACGTAGGCGCGGGCTTGCGGACAGTGAGCAATGGGTAGCTCACTGTCCGGCCGTCCGGTAACTGTCCGGATCAAGCCCAAGTCGTCGACGGCGCGCACTGTTCCCGCGCGCCTCAAGGAGTTGTCAGCAACAGCAGGGACCCAGCCGGGTCGAAGCCTACTGGGGCCAGGGTTATCCGAAAGGGCGCTCGAGCCCCGGTATGAAGGCTAGAAGGAACGGGGTGGGTCTTTTAGTCAGTAAGAGTCTGACACTATCTCCCGCTCCGCCCAAGGGCGGGGGGATATCAATGCATGATTTTTCCCACCATAAAAAAAAAAAAGGTGACAGACGGCAAGTTGAAACAAAATGGCCTTCAATGCGCAGTAACAGATTTTCGGGTCAGCAGCACAGGGGGGTTGCGCGTAACCATAGCAACGACGGCAATTTTGGTTCAACTTATATGCCGCACACTATACCTAATGGTACAAACAAAAATGCCATCCAGTTATTTTGTACTTAGGTAGTGTTTGGTGAGAACGCTAACAGAAAAGTCATTTATCTTAGCCTGCTGGTAAAACTATAGGTAGGTACCTACTTCCTTATTGGGTAAAAACAATGAAGCATATGGTACCAAATAGATGGCGTTACTTACACTATTAAATAAAAAGATGTTCTTTGCTGAATGAAACAATATACTTCGCTATTAAGAAATCATTTATTTAATTTATTATCACAATATAGTAGCACGAGGATAATGAATTTATCAGTACAATAATTTGTATTATCACATACCAGAACTATGTATGTTTCAGAACCAGCTTCATTTTTTTTTAGACAACTTTTTAAAACATTATTTACCTAACTAAAAGATTGTCTAAGAATGAGGCTGGTGCAGAAACATAGTTCTGGTGTCTGGCATAACCCATGTACCATAATATGCTCATAACGTGAGAGCAACAGCCTACTGTCCGTGTTCCTACAGGGCAGTGGCAGTAATAGCCTACTATAGCACTTCGCCCCTCCAGCCTTTTATCAAATGCAATGTATGTAAAGTAAGACTTACTTCCTATATGCCTAGATTTAATTCTACCACGTATAATAGATGGCTGGCTGTCATTAAATATCCCTTGTAGAGGTGCATTATCCTGGCATACTTCTAAAGTGTACATTCCGTGGACTCTTAGATGCTCCCCAATATATGATTTTGCTTGCCTTATTTGATACGTACCTAGAGCAATTAATTCCAAGTCATTTATGGTCAATTCAGGGAATTCTATATTTGTTTGTGAGATATTTTGAAACAGTGTAGATCTCATATTTAAATTATGTTGTCGTACAACTTCACAGAGTTCATTGTTTTCAAAAATTTTTTCATCTATTATTTCGATAACTTCACGTACATTAGCTCTTTCCCTGAATTGGACAGCAAAATGGTTCAAAAATGCAGCAGCAATTCGAAAGTCTTCCATAATATGAGGACATCTTTTATTTAAATAATCTTCACGGAATATTTTAAAATCTCTACTAAACCTTCCATTAACAGCTTCAACCACCCATCGATTCATGGTAACACATCTCGAGATATTGGCTTGGAGAGTAGAAAGTTGCCTTTCCCCTGTTGAAACAGTTTCAGGCATATGTGTTAAAAAACCTTTAGCTGTCATGTTGTCTGCACAGTCTCTAAACCCACGATCTAAAATAAAAACATCATCCTCTCTAAACAAGTATGTAAACGCACCTCCCTGTGTTAAAAGGTCATTCATTATAGACGCATCATTTTTAGTGGCTGGATATGGTCCCACAGCTTCTATAATATACCCATCGCAGCAAACTATTAGAAAAGGTTTCACTAAGTTATAATACTTGTGAAGGGAATAAGTTGCTTTTTGGAATGAGTAGTTACTACTTTTTTGGGTACTTAAGTAAGTTCCATCAGCAATTACAATTAAACGCCTTTCTTCAATGGGCGTTTCAGGATTTCCAAAAAGGTGTTCAGCCAGAGCAGTATTTCTGGCCACAAATTCATGCCTAGGTTTGTGTGCCCATCCCAAATGCCTAGGCACATAGTGTTGGCAAAGGATAACTCGTACTTTATTCATATATTCCTCGAGTGTTCTTCTAGGTATTTGAAATAATGCTGAGATTCTCTCATCGCTATCTCCAGTCCGCATTTTGCACAGAAGTGCACTAAAACCGCTTTTCATTTTAGGGTCATTTAATTGAGGTACTTCTACTAATACTTCATTAAATTCAGCTTTTGTCCGTCCAAACCAGTACTTAAAAAGATGATCATCAATATTTTCATGATTTTGAAAATCTAATTTAGTTTCATCTGCTAGCAAAAACACGATTTCTTCTATTTGTGCTGCACTAAATGTTGATATTGCATTTTCAGCAGCATATAATTCATGAAATAGGTTGGCACCTAAATGAAAACTGCAACTTCGGGCATTTCTGGGAATATAAAAATTGAAATCCCTAATAATTTGTTTTCTCAGCCCATCCGGCACACGTCGCTTTTCACTATCATTGCACTCCAAAAACAGGCAATGACGTGCCGTGTCTGCTGCTCTTCTCAATGTAGGTAATGTGATTTGTTCAGTACCAGTTACCTGCAATGGAGGACTGGTAATTGACAAGCCAACCTCTTCAACTTCTGCGGTGTCATCTGTTAATATTGCTGGCAATATTTGCTCAGCAGATATTTCATGCAATGGAATTCCAGATGTAGATGGAACAACCTCTGTTTGTTGCTCTGGCTGTATAGTATCACTTGGAACAAGAGTGGAAGGGGCAGCAGGGGTAGAACTTCTCTGAGAGCTGTCTAACACTCTTTGAGCGCGTAAATAACAAGGTACACAAATCTCATCACTATTTGTCAGCTGAAACAATAAAAATTACAGGTTGAAAAAAAAAAAATAATAATAAATATATGTGGGTAGGATTTATAAACTAGCAGAAGGAATTAAAAATAAACACATTGACTCACAATCATACACAATAATTATAAAACTAAAAAGTCAATTTCTATAGAGTAATTGAGGTGAAATTAATCATTATAATATTATCTTTAATGGTTACACCTTATTAACCTTACCAATTACAATTATTAAAGAACAATTTTATTAGAGAATAGTTTTTCTTTTATATTTTGCGCCACATTAGGAATATCTCTTGTATCATGGGGGCATTCATAAACATGTAAACTCACCTACACTAACACCCAGATCCAGAACAAATATCTGTAGGCCATACAAAATATTTTTTTTTTTTGATATGCTTGTGTTTGACCACCATCTCACCTGATCGTAACCAATGATGTGGTTGATGATGGAGCACGCTTGCCTATAAGAGTAACCTATTCACTCTTCACTCGAATACCCCTAAGTTGTAGCTATCAGAAACAGTGACTCCGGTATGGAATTCCACTCCTTGGCTGTACGCACAATAACTGTGTTCCTAAAACGTTTTGTGCGTAGGGGTGGGATGTCTACCATGTACCGGTGGCGCAATGCCACATGTCTAGTGGTCCTATGATGGAACTTCAGAAATATTGGTTCCACATGGAAATTGAATCTGGGATATGCGGCGCAGCAGCCAATTGCTTAACTACAGCACCAACAATTCAGTCTTAGAAAACATAAAAAATATTGTACCTATTATGATTTTTATATGAAATATGATTTACCTGACGGGGTCTTATCCATTCAGCCACAACATTTCCTATTTGGATTTCTCTTTCAGACATTTCTGGTCTAATTACCAATCTGCTCCTAATTCTCAATATGGATCTCCCACATCCAGCACATACATTGCGATGGCCAAGTTGCTGGAGGTTAGCATCTTGATCCGGGTTGTGATTTATCAACTCCCAACAGGAATGACAAATATAGCTGTCTCGAGTTATCTAAAAAAAATATAATATATATAATACATATTTTTGTTAATTTCGTGAAAAAAAAAACAGTTTTTAAGTCTTTGTTTATGCTCAAATAATAATAATGTTATAGTCATTAAATACACCAGCTGCAGTAACAGTAGATCTATGCAATTTGCCTGTGCTGCTACCATGTAAAATAGCTGTAAAAATCGGATTGAGACCACCAACGTGCAGTCGAATGTTCTACCCTCTAACAGCTATTGACATAAATATGTAGGTAGGTTTAACTCGTTTCTTGCAATAGGAAAACGAGTTTACTATTATAGCCAACAGACACAGACAAATATAAATAAGTACATATTATTATTAGAATACTTACATCACGTGGATAAACCCATCTCTGTACTTTCTCAATTAACTGAGCGTTTTCATCGAATACACGATGTCTTCGTAATCGTGCAATGCGTAATTGACAATTAACACAACGCATTTTGCAGGGTAAATAAATCGAAATCACTTGCAAATCGGAATCCAAAGGCAAAAACGGTAGTCGTTATTGCAGAATCGTCAGTCCAAATAGAAAGCCAGTGGCCAAGTCGTCAAAAATACTCCACAAAATCGCATTGAAATCCCAAGTTAGCCGTTAAAAACAAACGATGGAATGACAATGACATCACACAGACTGACAGCAGTCTCAAATAGCAAACGTTCCAATTTACGTTCGCATAACAAAGGTTAGCAATTAAACATGCTAGCGTTGTAATTATTTTTTATTAAAAATGTGTATTTTTGCATATTCACTTTTGTAATATTTTTTTTACTTTACGTTTTAAGTAAAACAAGAAAAGAAAACCGCCAAACGTGAACGTTCACAAGTGTAAGTAGGTGATGAATTTATTTAATTATGAAGATTGGAATGCAATCAGAGACACGCGATGCGTTCGTAAATTGCATGACAACTTATTTTTATTAGATTTAATTTATTTGTAACTTTTAATTCCTATGAGCTAAAAACTCAATATTTTTTATATAATCCTTTATCAAGTTCGTAATTTAAATTCACAAAGACTTGCAAGTGAACGACGCCTCCTTTATTTTTAAATCAAGTGGGTCCATTCTCGCCAGTCTTCTTTCAGGATTCTAGGTCTACGGGAAGTACCCTATGAATTTTGATTCCCCTAAGTGTTGAAATACACATTTTTTGCGACATAAACAGCCGTATATTTTTTTCCGTTAACTCAGATGTTTGATTTTTTCACAGCTTCAAGGAACCGCAGACCGGATTATATGGTTTTAATTTCAACTCGATACCTCCACGCGTTCCCGAGATAAAGGATCTTGACAAACAGACAGACAGACGGACGGACAACAAAGTGATTCTATAAGGGTTCCGTCTTTTCCTTTTGAGGTACGGAACCCTAAAAATTAAGAAAAAAGAGAGTAGTAGTAACCAAATATGGGTAATTTGTTACACAAAATGATTAAAAGACTACTTCGACAACATTTTTTTTTTGTTTTTGTTATTGTTTAATTACATTATTTTGTTTTATATTATAAACCTTGTTGATTTTACTATTGTGAGAATATCCAATTACAGTAAAAAGGGAAAATGATAACCAAATATGTATAATTGGCCCCAGTGCCCAGAAAGGTAGAGAGGAAGACTTTTTTTTTGAGTTGGTAAATCAATTACTTCTCCCGCTCTAGGATAGAGCGATACGGTTTCAGACTTTTACTGGCTAAATCCCACCTGCGTCCTTCAGTTGCCCTTAGCGTTCTAGGACCACGGTTTCCCTTTCAGAAATTCCCCATGGCCCTAGAGTGTACAAACACAGTTTTATCCAAACTCACGACTCCAGCACTAATTTCAGTAATACCATTTGCAGGCACTTTTGAATTGTCAAGATATTTAAAGACCTAGTCACAAAAAAAAGTAAAATTGATTCGTAATTATAATTGCGATAACACAAAGCGACTGACTGAGGATGAGTAATGCTTTAACTATATTACATCATCTGTCAAAAACATGCTATCTCTCCATTTGTTATATTATTCATAGTTACATGGAAATGAATGCTTGATTTGCATACAAGATAATCTATTTGATCTCGTAAATAACATTATATAAAGAGGAAAATACCACTAATAATAGTTTGCGCAGTGTAGGCATAATTGATGACTATTAATTAAAATTTACTTTTTCATCACTGTATATTGTATGGTCAGTCTTAATGTGGTTAATGATTTGAATTATACTAATAAATGTCTTAGTTATCGTTTAGTTTTATCTTAATTTCATCTCACTTATAACGGTCACACGCTGTATAGTTCTGATCGGATCTGCGCAAGAGTTTATCTAGCGTCGCCGGCGCGGGCGCATTAACGCAAATTGCGCTAATTGTGGAAACTCGAGGAAAGTTAACTGCGTCTGATGAGTGTCGCCACGTTGTTTTCTAGTTTGTCTGAATGTATGTTGAAATCTCAATTGCAACATAAACTTTTATGGCACCCACCCATCAAGCTTGTTTTATAGGCACGTACGTAATAATTAAAATGACAATAGCTTCGGGCCGTGTCGATTTTGACACTGATATTGTCATACGTTAAAATTACATTAGTATGACGACATTTCTTCAATTTCTGCAGTTTAAATATTCAAGTGTTCTTCGAAAAACAAAGTGTTTTTTTCGTGTTCTGATAAGGACGCAGGTACCAAAGTAATTAACGCAAAATACAACAGAAAGAACCCGAATAGGTTTTAATCAGAAAAACTCTGATACTCCCTCTTTTTCCACCCAGAGCGGGAGGAGTTGTTTCATATTTGACTACTTCACAACACTTAAGACAAAACTTAAGAGGTACTGATGGAATAAATTAACAAAATAATGACGATAGAGCCAAGAACAGATTATGTTATACAAGAACAAAAATTGCTTCTAAGGGTCCTCGCCCACGGCGACTTTTTGTAGCGAGCATCGCTATCGTCGCGCGTTCGCATCGATAGTTGCGATGCTGTAGCGCGTTAGTAGCGCGTTGGCATCTTTTCTATAGCTATTAAAATGCGACTAACGCGCGTTAAAAAAGTAAAGGCCCAAGTGCCCAGACTTAACGATATAAGGTAGAGGTAAACGTTATTTTTAGGGGGTAAATCATTTAATGACTTTTTTTTATTGATATAAACTAGTGTTTGACTGAATCGTTAATGGTGTGGCGCACTAGTTTATTAAGAGCAGATTCACTCCAGCCTTGATGAAGACGCCCAAATTATAATCGGACGGGAAGAAAAAACTTCTCATGCTCTAGGGTAGAGCCAGAGGACGTTTCAGACTTTTACTGACTAAAACCACACCTGTGTCTTTCAGTTGCCCTTTGCGTTCTTGGACCACGGGTTTTAATTTCCGGTGACCCTAGCGGGTATCGGCCCTGCTGGGTCCCTACAGTTTTGCCGACATCTCTTTGAGACGCGCGTGTATTCCATATTTATTTCGTTCAAGGGTGAGAAGAAATTATTTTATTCGGTCAATTGTGGACCGATTTTGAATTTTTTTTTTTGGTTGAAAGGTCCCAAGACCAGGACCGGTCCGGGGTTTCCGAGTTGGTCCCATAGAAATATTGTTATGATCTGATGATGAACTTCGAAGATATGGAACGGAACTCTTCATAGGACCACAGCAGAACTGTCGTAAGTTCGTAACAAGTAAAATTGCTTTGTTTATACACGCCCGCCGCTTCTTTAAGTTTAACTGAGGGGTTTTTTTTTTAGGTAGGGAAATCATCTTATGACAAATCCCGCTCTTAAAGGGGTACTTTTTATATGCAACTAAAAAGTGTAAAATAAAAAACGATTTACAAAAAAATGCAACCGACTTCGACATCGAAAAAAAAACACAACACTAAAAAGTGCAAAAATAACTTTAATTTTGGAAGTCGGTGTTTTTATAATAGTTTTGTCTCTTCGCTATTTGACACCGACTACTTTTTTTTGTAAAAAGTTTTTTTTATGTAAAGAATCTGTGTACAATTTTTTTTTTTCTTTCATTGAAGTTGGTTGTATTTTTTTTTTGGTAAAAAGTTATGGTACCACCACTAAAAAGTACCCCTCAGCCATACTTAAATACCTTATAGCCACAGTGGATCTCATGACAATTCTAATAATACCAAACACGGTTAGATTACATTAATTTATTACAGAGTTCCGGTGCCTAACTTCAGGCTTCATCATCAGACTATATTCAATAATCAAAAGCTATATTATAATTTTTCAAAATCGGTTCACAATTGACCGAGAAATCGGTGAAAATACTAGACATGTGTTTCGGGTTTCGCATATACTAAAACTAATGTTGTATAACGTATAAGCAATTAAATGCGTTTTTGGTTTTTAGCTTAAGTACTATGTAATCTATACTCTGCGATTTTGAACACAAATAAAAATTAAAACCACGTCAGATGACGAGAAATAGCAATAGGAGATAAGAATCAATCCCAAAATGCAACTATACGAACACACATTGACACAGTCGATGATTGCGAAACACAATGCAGGCACGGGATGTATTGTGAAATCACAGCTTCAGTGATCATAATCGCAAAGACATTCTATTTTATTATTGCTGGTCACAGATGCGTATTGGCGACATCGATTCGCGTCTTTCTCAATATCTTGTTTAATCATCTTTTCGCGCAATTGTTGGAACGATCAATTTTTGTGAAGATAATGGTAATCAATTAACCCTAACGGATACAATTATAATTGTGACCAATTTGATTTTCGATTAAATTCCTATAAATAAAAAACATTTATCCCCATTTTCCTTAGTCACATCATCACGCGTGATCGACTGGACCAATTTTTCTAATCCTTTTTTTTGTGTTTGTTAATGTCAAATATCAGAAGGTTTTTTACTGAAAGAAAAGTTTTAAATTTATCAGAAAATTCGAAAATTTCTAAAAAATGTAGGTAGGATTAACCTACGCGTACGCAGATTTCAGAGACAGTTCGTGCGTTTGATAGTTCATAGCTAAGCCAACGCAACGGCAACGTCTGTAGGGTCTGCTAGTAATATATATTTGAAAGTCATATATATCACCAGCCATTATCGTAATGTTTTCTTTGATATGCTTTAATACTCTGTCGATTTCCAGAAAATTTATATAATCACGTACGGTGCTACAACAACGACAATGTTTGGGACGGCTACTCGGAAAACGTCAATATGTTATTTAAAATGAACGCTATGCATTGTACGCCTCAGTGAACAATTATGAAATAGAGATATAGAACTTCAGCTTACGTTTTGAAAGCTTCATTATTTACTTCAAAATGGTCAGTTTTCTGGCACACGCATCGATAGTTCAATTATCTCCATCACACACTTCTGTTACCTAATTACGTAAAGGTGTTTCCGAGATCCCTTTCGCGACAGCAGCGGCGCCCTGCAGCAACGGTTTCTCTGGGAGATTATCTCTTTACGTAATAACACGGCATTAGAAATCAAACAATCTCAAAGTTTGCCACACCATATCCGCGTGGCTTATCATCGGACGGCCATCGTATCTATAGATTCGCGTGATTGCAACCAATGACTCACAATACTCTCAGGTACAGGAAGTCTCAGCTATCAGTTGACATCGGCACACACGATTGCTGCCTACCCTATAATTAATATTTTTCATCGCGTATAAATTGACACGTTTACTCTTACTACGCACACATTAAGACCGATAATCGGTTGAGTTCCAAGATTTACAGTGAAAGGATCAGATCTAAATTACGATGTGGTAGAAAGATGCAAATTAGTTTAGAATATTTGCAGTAAAGAAACATTGACGTGATAAATATTTATAGGCTTGTACTTGATAGCGTTGCTAACGTGATATCTTTAATTACGGTTGCTCGTTTTAATTGATTAAACACATAACTGTGTTTTCTATTGGTTTGCATCATAGTAATGTATTCAATAGCTGCAAAGCTAACGATATTTGTGTGAATGTTTTAACTGAGTAACGACTAGTAAGACAATAAATATGGCACCCAATAATGGAGGCAATCGAGTGTAAAATTTGCTTAAATCACAGAGCTAATGAGTCGCACTTGCGCGGGCGGACTGAGTGCGGGCGCCGACGCGCGACCAAACGCCAACTATGCGCCTGCGACCGTGCCAAAATTCACATACTAACCCAATATTTGAAATATAGAGAGAAAAATATGTTCAATTTTCTTTCCCGCAGACACTGATTGTGCTGCACCATGATCTTACAACTAACCATAAATTAATTAAATAGGTACATACACACAATAAAATGTGCAAAGGAAGAATGGGTGGTCTGCGTGAAAGATAATGAGGCTAGAAAGGTGGTGACTACTGAGATGACGGTGTTAATAGCAAAGTATGGAAGAAGACGTATGCAAAGAACATGTATGTACCTACTTATTCGTTCAAGACCCCTGGGTTGTAGCACGTTATATCAAGAAACACATGATACCGGCAGGAAATTTCACTCCTTAGCTGTTCGTAAGATGAAAGTGTTCCCAAAGCGTTTTGTGCGTATTGGTGAGATGTTCACAATGTACCGATGGCATCGCCGTACGTCTTGCGATTCGATGATGAAACGGGCTTGGCAGAATTAAATTGTGCGATTCCGACGCACACTCCCCGAAATGTAACCGATAGAAAACCGACAGGCTAGAAACTCCACGTTGATACTCAATACTTTATAGTTTTGACTCGACTCGTTTCTCAATCGACTCAACGCTTCATACTAGTATCTGGCAGATCCATCCCAAAGATGTGTGCAGTACTCCATATGCGACTGAAATTGTGATTTTGATGATGACAGAAAAAGTTTAATTCTATCTAAGGAATGGACTAATTTCGAGGAACTTGCAAAATCAACATTTTACTTTATCTATAAAAAGGCGAGGCACTCGATTTTATCACGTTTGCGGCACACATGCAAACAACCCTATCTGTTTTTGGAAATGTATCTGAATATCTGATACAACGTCAATAACAACGTGGATACGATTAAAAAGTTAATAAACCTTAGATATAGTTAGTTAAATAACATATGAATAGGAATAGGAAAAGGCTCATCATTTTGATAGGATACTTAAAACCATATACATCTATTAAATATTTGAAAGTAACCCGTAGAGGTAGCTACAGCCAAGTTAATATCCCTAATCAGTTCTTTATTATAATTATACTTTATGGCCCATCAAGATATTCAAACAACGACATTAAAAGTTCTTCATTAATGAACAAATTGAATAATAATCTTGTGTAAACAAGGAATGGTTCTCAAATATCCAAAAACGATCATTACAATCGGATGATTGATCATTAACATAAATTCTTTGACGCCTATGCGCAAGAGCATCGAATATAAAAAAAACGAATATCTCAGTCCAATCGGTGCCAGCTTCCGAAATTCCATTGATTATCTCGTTTGCTACGGAATGGTAAACGAAATCCGAGATTCCGTGAAAACTTTTTTAGTGGCAAAGGCTTTGTTATAAAAATCAGTGATGCCTACTCATAGTTGAAAACTGAAATAAAAATAATTGAATAAAAAGTAGCCAGAATAGATAAAATGTAACTATTTAAACTTCTAAACATTAACTAAAATACGGCCGCTAAACATGTTGAATCGTGTAGATATCTATTAGAGATTTGGATTGTAAGTGATGTGAACAGAAAAGGGCAATCTGCAGATTAATATCCTGCAACGGATAAATGTCAGAACCTGTTATAATGTCATGCCACCGACAAGACACGTCTCGTTCACAACTAACTAAAACTTCTCAATCAACCAACAAAGAAATAGACGATAAACAGAAAATAAATAAACACACAACCATCTGTCTTCATTCATACGTTTTTCAACTAAAAGTTGATAAGAACTTGAGGAGATAAGATGACTGTTGGAACATCTTCTTCGCTTTCAATTATGTAGAACAATAGATATGACTATCTGTGTACATTTGTCGATAACTAGGTCGATTCAACGCCATCATGTTATCCTAACATACAAGTTTTATAGTTCTTAGAACTATTTATAAATGCAATAAATCTATACTACCAACTACAGCAAGTCATAAATATAACAACATAATTATATTTTACGATTATAAAGCTAACTTGTAATTATTATAATTATTATAAACATAACAGTGAAGTTCTAATGCTCAATCTGTACGTCATTAGCTCTGTAGTGCTACAAAATAGAAATGGACACAAATCAATCGATATTTACATAAGCTTAATTAGTGTAGGATGATTTCAAACCAATAAATTCCATATGTCACGACATATTAGGGAAACTGTAGATATCTGAAATACAAATTATCAAATGAAAGTTCGTAAAATACATTGGAAAGGAAAAAATCCTGCAACTAAACATGACACTAACAAGATAACAATAGTGAAGCTACCCAAGCAGCTTCATAGCTGCTTGGGAGCCTATGACGACTAAAAACAAAAGAAAGGGCCAACATGACTGAAACTGACAAGCTCGTAGAACCGAGGTTAACAGTCAACGTTAGTAACAAAGTGTATTTAAATTCAATTTTCATTCAATCTGCAATAGAGAACACGGAACATGTTAGAAACGGTGAAAGCTTAATGTGATTCGCATAAATAGAATTTCATGTTGGACATGTATATCTGTCTAGACGATGGAATCACAAATAGATTCACATAAACTCGTTATTTATGAAGATTGCAACACGCAGGGTCGTGATGACAAGGGGCTCATGGGGAAATGTGTCTGAGATCTGGCTTATAATAAAATGATCCGGATTGCAATGAATTTCTAGTACTTGATTACTTTATGGTATCTAGCGTCTAATAAGGCTACTTATAGGGAATTTATTTATTTATTAAAACTTTATGCAATACAAAAGGTACAAAGGCGGACTTAATGCCTTAGGCATTCTCTACCAGTCAACCAAGGGTAGTGAAGAGAAAACAAGGTAGGTGCATAAAAAAAAAAGATTAATAAGAAAACAAGGGATCAAATGTATAAATTCTGCTATATATTCGACAAGGAAAACGAGTCCATCGATTTTCTATTCTTGCTTACATTACATTCTTAAGTTGTTGTATTATTTGTTATGCGGAGGATATATCAGCAGTACTAGGTAAGCATTATTTACTCTGCAAGTCTGCAGCAATGATTTTCACCATTAATGTTTTAACTGTTTATAACATTTTACTAAAGACACATTTTCCAAGTTCTACATAGTAACTGAAAGGAAATCACATGCGGTAAATCCGATGGTTGTACAATGTTCATCGTCACCGGACGATCTACATGTCCTGCGCGCGCGTGGGAAACCGCCCGTTACTTACAAGCTACCTACTAGATGCTGTGTCGGATATTATGCTAGGATTGCTAGCCAGTAGCTTGTAAACAAATCCGTGATAGCAGTCGACAAACAAAAAACATTAGGAACTGAGCTCCAGGAGAATCAAAATGAGATACAAAGAAAACTACAAATAAGGGGATACAGTTAAGAGGTTTAATGAAAGAGGAAAATTATTCACATTACCTATCTACTAAGACTAGTAATCTTATAAATCTGACCAAGATTTATAAGTTGGAAAAGCTTATAATTACAATCGTGACTGTTGTGAAGAGCCAGAAAAGAAGAAATATCTCAAAAAGTCTACAAAATCTTATAAATACACGGTGTCTTTGACATCGACAAACAAACGAATAAATACCACGGATCCATGATTCTGGAATTTTTCGTCGGCTTTTTCCCGATTAAAAAAGTCTGTATTTTTTTTAACTTAAACTGTTTAAAATCGTTATTCTAACCAACTCCGATGATATTTTAGTAAAAAGATTTTTTTTAATTAAAAAGTCATCGGGGTAGATAAAATCGTTATTCTAATCAATCCCGATGACATTTTTAATTTTAAAAAGTAATTCATTCATTTTTTTTTACTAAAAATGTTAGAATAACGTTTTTATACAGTTTAAATTTAAAACGTAAAGATTTTTTTTAAAAAAATAGAGAAAAACCAACGAAAAATTTCACCACGTGGGGGCCCAGAATCATGTACTGGATCCATAGTATTCGTTTGTGCGTCGATGTCAAAGACACGCTGTATATTATAATATATCAGATGACTTCATTTAAAAAGTTAATATTTACAAAATGCTCGACACTATATCAACAGACAAGGATAAGTCAATTTTAATCTAATAGAAAAAGCAATTCAATTAAACGGTCGTAAATCGTATCACATTAAATAAAGATTATAGTCAATCTTGCTTTGATATTTTCATAAATCATAATCACATGCTTAAAATATACTCTGATGATATTTATTTACATAATAATACTATCAAATCGGAAACCCAAGTCATAAAAAGTTACTAAAATAGCAAAAACATAGTGATGAATATCACGGTGAAGTAATTGTAGCTACTCAAACCAAACAATCAATTCGATCGAAACACTAAGATCAGGATTAGAGACTACAATTAAAAGACTAGAGATTAAATAAATAAAAAAGGTTGTATAATGCACGGTCGATGCATGTAGTGCGATGCATCTAAACGCGTAGATAATTGCACACACGCCGGGCACCGCAACGAACCAGACGAAGGCGTTGCCGCGCCCGTAGAGAATCAGCGCTGAAACACTGCATCAACGCTTGATGCTAATGATAAAAGGTGATGTTCAAGAGAAAAGCTAGACTCACATGATGTGTGGATATTACAGAGAACATATGTTTCACAAAATGAATATAAACGCCGGATTCAAGTAAGTGTAAAGAAAAAACTCCCAAGTATACTGATACAGATACAAACTAAACGAAACAAGAGTTTGAATAGTCACAAACCCAAACACGCAAAGTACTCGTAAAAAACGTAACTGTAGTATCCATAGAGCACACAAAAAGTCGTCGACGTAAGAGTTTGCGCGTTGACAGTCTTGCATTAAAGAGTCGCTTGAATAAAACTCATTTCACAACCTGATTTAATCCTTAGCAAATTGCCCTTCCAAGAAGTCTAGTCTCTCATTAGCCCACAGTAATTACAAGTCAAAATGAACCAGGAAAATAAACATCCGTCTCTGTCTAACACAGCGGTGGACCCTTATAAGAAGAACGTGACAAAACGATCTAGATAAACGTATCAGATGAGATCGAGATCAGAATGCGGTTTAGATATTACTATTACAAACGTCTCATTATTTATTGCGAAATTTTATGTTGTAAGTAACAAGTAGTGTTTATTAGCTCCATAATGAGACTAAATTACGTTACATTTACTATGGGATGTAGCTTTTAGTCGTTAATTGGGACAGTTTTGATATCATCTGTGGTTCAGATGTAACTGTGCTACCCCATTGCAAAATCTAGAAACTAGACATATTAAAACTAAACAAACACTTAACCGTTTTTTATACAAACTATTTTTAAACAAAAAATCTTGGGCTGAGTATACTTCCTTGAGGAACCCATTAATATTATCTTCAGTAGACAACGGGTGCAGTAAAAACTTATCTTAGTTATTACGATATATTATTATGAATATATTAAAATTGTTATAGAAACAATCGTAAACAGACTAATAAATGTTGGACATTGGCGATGTTTACTGGCTATAAACCAAAGTATTTATTAAAGCCAATGCCTGTATCATTAAGTTTTACTCGATTACGGGAGACACAACATCCACCAAATAAGTACATTCATAAAATGTAAACCTATTTCGTGGGCTGACCAGTCTAGGATACGGCTTTTAACAAATTTTAATAAATAGCCTGTTTAGTACGAAGTTTAAATTTGAATATAATTTTACAGCATGAGACATGCGATACACGTTATGTAATATTAAATTTAATTGCAGACAATAATAATTAAAGTGCTTACATTTATATCACGCTTTAGTCGTAGGCACTCATGCACGTCAAGGATCTGGTATCTGAAACAAAGATTTAAATATATAAGTAACTTGTAGGTACTTCATGCAATTTCGGCTATTTATAAACAGATGCTAGAGCCTAAATGCAACAAACAAGTTTTTATTCTACACAAGGTACTACATATACCTCACAAAATGTAGAAGAAAATATTGGAATAAGTAGAAAAAATTTAAGAAACCTGTCCAAAAAAAATCAATGAACCTGCATAAAGTTGTAAATGCATTTAAAATAAAAATAGTGTGGCTACAAAAGTAAACAAATATCTATAAATGTTAAGTCATACCAGTGGTACTCCGATGGAGTCGAGATCAACAAACGTTTAAATAGTGTGTCGTCCAGATAAAAAATGATTACGCTCGATTATTTATGCACGTCCAGCGTCTTACTGGTGAACGGCCTACCGCGGAATCTGTACCTACGTGGGGACGCGAATAAAATGAAGTGAGAACACTGTAAGTATTCTCTCTGATCTTCAAATAAATCCAACAACCCAAATAATAGATCTCAGCATACTCACCAACAAATTCTACATTTCATAATTGCTACAGAGGAGATGGGGCGATATCTTCATTACAGCCGCATAGAATCGATGCAACGATAATTACGGAGCCAGCAACCACCGAGACTAACATGAAATTAATTCTCAACCAAGGTAAGAGAAATAGTGCATCGCTATAAGTAAACAATGTTATTAATGATGTTAATGATGAAACCGGTACAGCAATGATGATACAGACAAACTATATAACATTTAAAACAAACGACGATACTGAACTTGAAAATGACGATGTTTTATCTTTCAAAAGAGATAACAACCAATGTAAAATAGAACTCGTTTGACAACATCCTTAATCAACGAACGTAGCGCCATACAAAACCAAAGCTTATCGACTTTCTGTTACACATAAATTATATGAGAAATCTCCAAAATTTAGGTGACTATGGGATTATTATAAAAACACGTCACAGTCTGAACGGTCCAAACGCGTTATCTTGGTTCTGAGAAGTATGATAAAAAAAATACTCGGTGACGAAAAGAGCGCGACGCCAACGAAGCTAAGCGTATTTTTTTAATGAGAACCGAGTATGTCTACACAATCATTATTCTGTTGCTTTTTTCCCCATAACGATTAATTTTATACTTTGAATGTTTTACGAATTCGAGCAAGTATTCTTTTTATCAAGTGAGCCCTTCTGAAACAGAATGTTAAAAGTTATGAGGAAAATATATGATTCAGATAACACCTGATTGTTTTGCAGCTATTAATACAAAAAAATAATTAATCGAAAGTCGTGATACGAATGTGAACATTGGTTCAAATTGTAGGAACAATGATATTTTGTAGAATCAACACGGATTATTGTGTAATTGCGAGCAATCGCGGCCCGGTATGGTATCGATGGCTCAGAAAGTTCAGAAACAAATCACAGCAATTTCGTGAGGCATTATAACAACGTTTTTGTAAAATTACACGTTGCGCTGGATACGCAACGTGTGTTTATGGAAAGTATGAGGCCATCCATGTAATGTGCTGTATTTTAGAAGAAATGTGCCAATGCTTACGACGAAGAATTTTTAGCTCGTTTAAATTCCAACGAATCAACATAACATTTTGAATGATTAGCTTTATGTTAATTAAAACGTTAAGTACATTCACATTAGAAAGTAAAATTATATAAGTGAATAGTGAAAAAGTAATGTTGGACAGTGTACAGATATTCAATAGATCATTAGCAATAAATGAGACAATATTGTCAGTGGGCGCGTCGGCCGTGGCGCTCGTCTCACTATCGCTGTTGCCCAAGTCATTAATCATTCGTCAGTGGCGTCCGCATGGACATAAAACACTGAGATTACACTGGCCATAAACGTTACACCACACTGTTACATACACAGATAAGTTGGATTCAGAATCATTTATTTCGTTCGAACGTACCTGCCAAAACGTCTGTGAGTTTAACGAACCGATTACAGTAAAGAACTTATTTGATTCACGGCTAGGTTTTAAGACAAAGATCGTAAGTATAAAACCATTGGAACAAAACAAACAGTTATTACTAGGACGCAGAGCGGTCAACATTTTCACTGACTATTATAACATCTCGACACGCGACGATGATAAACTAAAATCGAAAACAACGGACAATGGGGCACTTTCGTATCTCACAAGACGCCGCTCTAAAGACATTCCTCAGCATGACAACGTCGCAACATTCAAATATAAAAAAAAATGTTTATTAACGAACGCATTCAATTGTAAATTCATAGCAGGCCCTCGTGATGTCATTTAACGCTTAATTTGATAGCGTATCATAAGCGAGACAAGGAAACCGATGAGCTTTCGATGGAAGTCTTGACTAAGCATTTATTCATGAAACTATCAATTCATGTTATAATGCTTTTTAATTTAACCGTGTGACTTTGGAATAAAACAAGCAGCTTTGTGAAATACAGAGTCAAGAATTGAAGAATGAAGAAATAGCAAGCTTATTTTGTGAAATGTAAATGATCATATCTTGGGGACTCACGAAGTGCACCTAACATTTCCGTGAAATTCAAAATTTTCTGAATTAAAATAGCTAAACCCACAAGACTTGAATACCAAAGCAGTAAAATTTTTTGTAATGGGTAAAGAAATGCCATCATCTATGGGTATTTGTTAAGGCGAGTGCGCAGTCTTTGAGAGGTTGTCGTTCGATGTTGATACTGTGACTTGTAATGCACTTTTGCAGCATTTTCTATTCAGTTTTCTGCAGCTAAACGACGTTTCAATGACAGCCAATGCATTTTATGGCCCAACAAGCGACGTCGCACGTGCCTAACTAAGAACCGGCGACTGGGTGGTGAGATCCTACGATAACGCATTCAGGGAGAGGACCGATTGATCGGCCGATACTTTCCTACGTCGATTGATCCATGTTGTATTGAAACGTCATTGCTACGATACAATCTTACCATCGTTAGAGTACCCTCACAGCCTTTTACCAACATCACTTCTGTACGTGGGGAGCCGGCAACATTAGTTATTCAAATATGCGAACTCCGACTATCTGATAGTCGTTTCAACGGGGCTTTCAAGGTATTTTCTTCAATGATACTCGTGAAAAGACGAATAACAATGCAACCACAATAACTCAAACATGAATAGATGGTATCCGTCAGGAGAAGTATGAATATGAAAGAAAAACGTGAATATACTGGGGTCAGGTACGTTCAACAGAGACATTGATCATATTGTACTTCTAAAAGCGATATACATACATATTCGTGATACAACAATAAAAGTACGTGTGACGTAGCGGGAGGGTGTAAAACCATCGTCGCAGGCGCATCCACTGTGAACTCGAATAAAGGCTCGTTACGCGCTCGCGCTCATGAATGATGGATGGCCGTGGCCGATCAACCAACACGTAGCGCACCACACTATCCGAACGTTTTGCTCCCATCCATGTTTCTATCCCTTATTCTTCTACCAATAAGTCTCAAAATTCCACGCTTCATGAAATGGTCAAGTGTAATTTTGATGTCTGGTACGTATCCATGTGATTGACAAGTCCGTGCCGATGGTATCGGTCGTCATAAATAACACCGCCACCGCTAGTTAGTGCACATTCATTGCTTTATCGCCTTCGTGAGGCGAATGGTACAATATACTAGCTCCGTTCCAAGTGTCTTCGCCCGCAATGCCATAATATATTAAAAACACGACAACAACAATTCCGAGAGAACATAGGTATGGAGCCTTATTTTTTTGCATTCATTACGGTAAGGAAACAACATGGGAACTCACGAAAAAGAAACAAATTTTATTATCTTGTCAAGATACCAACGCTATAAAAGTGGTAAGTAACACGACCACCGGCATTGATGTATTCCGCGAATAAAGAAAACGTTGCCAGATTATTTGTCATTTAATTGATATACCTACAAGCTTTTTGGCAACAGAAGAATTTTAGTTTAGAAAACAACCGTATCTAATGGCGATAAATATTTTAAATACATGACGGACGATGCTGCGAGAGGAACATTTCTCTGTGAATGCATTACACGGGACCACTACATGTGGAATAAATATTGCGATGACAGTGAAAGTAACCGATAGATGGCTCAACGGGTCGCGTAACGTACAGCGATATAAATTCAATTACAACATTAATAAATATTGTAATGTATTTCAAATATAAATTATGACATTAAACAGAGTTAACAGGTTTACGCGGATGGCATTTCCCTGACAATATATTACGCGGGCACGTCGGACAGCGACCACCGTAGGGCCAGCGCAGACCCAACCGTTACTTCGTGTCCAATAAATTCAAGAACAAACGACAGCAATAAGGAACAGACCGTGTCCAGACATCCATCTTCTGTCAGCCGGTGTAGAGACTTATAAAGAACCGCTTCGATACGTCATACGTAAATACCTAGCCGATAAATCAAATTCGGTAACAGTAGGTACGCATAGATCGAACGAATAAAATAAAAGGGACCACATAGTAAATACCATTTACATAATTCAAAACGAAGACTAGACAGATGGTGGAACAGAGGAGACGAATGAATGACGCTATTGATACAAATCCTATTGAAGAGAAGCAATAAACATGTATAAAGAGTTACAAACTTGGAATCATCGTTCATGTTATTGAATAATTGGATTTCAAAACATAGGATTAGATATTAAACGTAATGGGAAGCTTCTGCAACTAGTATGTGGTGTAAGTTTATTTATGATAATGTTATAGAACCACTTTTACATCCATAAATTGAGTTTTATGATACTTTTCCTTATTTAGTTCATAGTTGTAGTTGACATCGTTATCATCAGTATCGTTTTCACCACTAGTTTTTTCTCTCTCTTTTATTGCACCTACCTTTTTAGTTATGGCACCGGATGTAATAAAAGAAGATACATATATCATAAATACTTCTGATATTTCTTTAATACTATTTGCCTGCTACATTCATTAAAGGTGCAGTGGTCGTTAAAACATTCTTAAAATGGTGGACATGCCACCTATACGCACAAAACGTTTTGGGAACACATTCATTGTGCGTATAAGTTACAACTATAGAGTAGAATTTCCTGTTGGAGTCTGTATTTCCTGATAACAGCTATAACCTGGGGATATTTAAGTCTTTAAGTCAAGGGTGAAGAGGTTACTTCTAGGCTAGCGAGTTCCAACGTCGACCACATCGTCGCTTTTCATCAGGTGAGATAGTGGTCAAGCGCGAGCCTACTAACAATAAAAAAACAATTTAAAAAAAACTGGGCAAGTGCGAGTCGGACTCGCGCCCTGAGGGTTCCGTACAAACTTACCTATGTAACAGTTCAATTCCCGAATGAAGTCGCAAAGATTTTTCCGAAGCGTAATTTTTTTTTTTTTTGTTGTGACGTAACAACAAATTTCTTGTTTTCAGATTTATTCCTATACCTGTGCTATAAGACCTTGCTTTATGCAAAATTTCTGGGTCAACGGGAAGTACCGTATGAATTTTGATTTCCTCGAGAGCTTCGAAATATACGTTTTTTGACACATAAACGGCCGTATCTTTTTTTTTTTGTTAACTCAGAAATTTGATTTTTTTTCACAGCTTCAAAAGATCGCAAACATGAGTACCTATATGGTTTTAATTTAAACTCAATACCTCTACGCGTTTCCTAGATAAAGGGTCTTGACAGACAGATAGACGGACGGACGGACAACAAAGTGATCCTATAAGGGTTCCGTTTTTTCCTTTTTCTGATACGGAACCCTAAAAAGAGACCAAAAAGCCATTGATTGGTATGAATTGAAATTGATAAGGAAACAGGTACTCAAGAATCGACCACTGGTACGAGTACATTAAATTCAACCAAATTATATTGTCTTCAAATTCAACCCTGTTTGTTTCCTTCAAAACAATTGTACAGATCAAGATATAATATCGTCAAATGGAAGATAAGTGATGCGGCAGATGGTCCAGTCCGGATGTTAGTCATACACACGCGTACGAAACTTTACATTGATAGGAGTGCGAATGAAGCTCTCAATAATTACAATTGAAGACTTCCCGTCGGTCGACCCGACTCATAAATTGATTAAATCAAATACTGTATTTCATATAATCGAATCATCATAACATATGTATAAAGAACTTTATAATCTAACTTTATTAGCACCAAAACGGATGCCCCATTTCAGTGCCAGTAAAATTAGACTAAACCAAAAAAAAATAATTGACTTGTGCGAAACCAAGGAATAGTCTTAAACACTAGGAAAAACTAAAAAAGGAATATTCTTATGATCCTTATGCATAAAAAGTTAAAATCAGTAGGTACAGATAGACACCCAAAAACGAAATACAGAAAGAATCAAAAATATTTTTAGTCTAAAAATTGTATGAGCTGAGCTTGTCAGATTCAAATCTTCACCTTAATGTCATATCCAAATACCATACATCAAAAACTCAAATGGCTGCACTCACTTGGCATTAAATTAAAGCCTTAGGTAAAACTAGGGCTATAAAGGCAAGAAATAGTATAGAATCAGCAACACATTAAGACGGCTGAGCCAGGGAATCTGAGATCGAAGCTCGAGATCCAAACGTATAAAGTCACGTCAGGGCTATTAGTAAAACGGTTAAGGACTTGAAGACATGCAAACCACACGCGAAGTACAAATGAAGCAACGTTTTTATTAGGATTAGGCGAACAGATACATTGGAAGCTGTGTTAATTACTTCCTAGATCGATTTAAGTGAGGACGCTGAAATCTCAATTTGAAATCATCATTCTGATTTTTCTCGTGAGTATGGCAGGTTTTGCAATAGAGTCAGCAGTGTTACAAAGAATTAGGAAGATTTTGCAGTAATCGCCTTATGTTTCTTGGCAGAAATAGGGATGAAGTCTAAAATCGTGAAAATCCCTGAATTTAAATCTCAATCCATATTAAGTCACCACCGATTTTGTAGTTGCAAGAACTTATTAACATAACCATTTCTATCTTAGTGTCTTATCAATAACTATAACCGACCATCATCAACTATATCACCAAGATCGCAACCATAAAAATCACAATAAACTCCTACAAAACAGATACATTCAAAATCTCCAAGGTCGAAGTTGAGTCTGACATCGCACCAATAACTTAACCCCCCGCGCTCCGAGTCAAGAGGTGCACATTATTGCCTATTAGCGGTCATAAAACTCATAGAGTGCACGCGCCACGGCCAGACTTTACTCCTACGCATCGCACACGACAAAACGCCACTGATGTAGTCCAATTCATGCTTTGAATATTTGCTTTTGACGTGTTTGGCTACTTTGTTCATATTCGTATTAATGGAATGAAAAAGACTGGTTTGTTTTTCTGCTTCTTTAGGTATGACAGTTTAATAACATTGGTTGACCTTTTGGTCCTTTGAATCAGTTCCTTTCGATATGTTGGCCTAACGTTCAGAAGTGTATCATACAGCTGCTTCTTTTCCTTTGGTTATAAGAAGTACATAAAGCCTGTACCATAGTGTCTGTTCGTTGCCCCTCCGTCACGTACAAGCTTACTCTAACAGCTCGATATGCCTCCCACAGCCCAGGCGCTTAATCTGCCGAACGCCCTGATTGCTCAGGAACCGAAATTCGACATATTTTTAAGTATATTATATATATATATACATATATATTTAACAGTAAAGCTATGATCTATGTTTGTAAGTATATTTTTTTAGTTTGTAGATTGCTGGCTTGCTAGACGCTTTGGTACATACTGTAAGTATAGCAAGCAATTGATTAAAAAATAAATAAATATCAAATTATTTTTTATTCTCCGTCCTGCCTTTGATCTCCAGGACCAAAAGTTTACACTACCACAATTCTTAAGAAACTAAAATGTAGCCAATAGATAAAACAAGATCCACCCATCTGCCCGTCTTGGCCTACTGCCGTCAGTGATGAACGGCAGACATGCAAAAAATACACTTTTGCTTGCCTTATACGGAGAAGAACACTCTTCAATGATTACTATATTATACAATACAGACGTATATGGCAACTTTTACCTTCCAGCGCTACTTGTAAGTGTTACTGTGTTGTGCCTAGACGATGTCTTAGCCAATTTATCACTATTTAAATGCGCATTTACTTATTTATCTCAGTCTCTTATAGGCATATGTAGCTTTGAACAGTTTTACTACACTCGTTATGCAGAAGCTAGGGAAAGCCAAAAACCTGAGTTAAGTAGACAGAGGAAAACTGTGTTCGATTGGCTATTACTGATCATAAAATAAAGTATTAGCTACTCGTATCTTTACGATAGGCAAAACTCGATATTATATGGTTGAAGATGCGGCGGCTATGCACTTTCGCATGTCTTTATGCGATGTCGCTGTTAGTTATTATAACAGCGACATCGACCACGTATTAAACTGTTTGTAAAATGTAATTAAAGGGGCAACGCAAATAGAAGACGGCGAGACGAAGGTACGGTACAGACACGGCGCAGATACGGTGCAGGCGCGATATCTGCGCAAACAGACGCGGGGACGATACGGCAAGTTAAGTCATTATAGAGCGTGATATTGACGGGATAAGACATGTATTCCTCTTCAGACGAAGATGAAGATGCACTGGCTTTGCTACAGATTATTAATTTACAGCAAAGACCAAGAAGGTATTGGATATATCCAGTGTGGAGAAATGCAGAAGAGCACAGGTACTATAAAATAATGGAAACATTATATGAATATCCTGATCGTTTTCGCACAGTTTATAAAATGTCACTGGAATGTTACCATATCGTATTGTCAAAAGTAAGAGAAGGACTTTTGCTCAATTAACTCGCAAAACTCAATATTAAACTCAATATCGTCACGCATCCTGTATACGAAGCGACGTGCGTCTTGCGTTATCTTTTGTTCGTGACTGAAGGCGGCAAGCGGACGGCGCAGGCACGCCGCTCCTCGCCCCCCGCCACGTCGCCAGCAGATGTAGGCGCAAGCGGCGTCTCGCATTATATACAGTATGAACAAAGATACGTAGCGATATATTTTAAACTGTTCAAATTTTCGTCCATATGGATATTTAAAGGCTGATTTACATTGATACAGTAGCTGGCGCCAGCTACTGTATCAATGTAAATCAGCCTTAATCCATGATTTTAATGAAAATCCGATGTAATTTAACTTATTATGATTTGATTTATGTATTTCGATGTTATTCGTATTTTAAAGTAGTTAAATAGCAAACATAGCGGTTACATATTGCAAACATAATACAGTCGACAGCACATCAAGCTATACAGTTTGACCTTGAGCACGCCTTTATTGCACTTGTAATAGTGGCGGCTTTCGTAGCGCAATGTTACACTTGATGTGCTCTCGACTGTACATAGGAATTATAATGATACAAAAGGAGGGAATTAG
This sequence comes from Mythimna impura, assembly GCA_905147345.3. Classification (NCBI taxonomy): domain Eukaryota; kingdom Metazoa; phylum Arthropoda; class Insecta; order Lepidoptera; family Noctuidae; genus Mythimna; species Mythimna impura. The sequence continues at coordinate 8,561,514 of LR990357.1, read as the reverse complement.
TATTCGAAAAAAAACCGAAAGGAGGTGTATTAAATGTTATTTCCACTAAATAGCACCTTGTATAATAATACTCTGTGCCGTACCGTCCCCGCGTCTGTTTGCGCAGATATCGCGCCTGCACCGTATCTGCGCCGTGTCTGTACCGTACCTTCGTCTCGCCGTCTTCTATTTGCGTTGCCCCAAAGTATCAGCGTACGGCTTTAATTAGAAGTTTTTAATTTAATCAGCACACCAAAGTACTTAATAATATATTCTATTTAAGTTTTATAATCCTACGAGACTTTTAAACTGTCTCGCTTTTTACATAGGACCATTTAACAGGGTGAAGACCCTGGTAAGTGTTTTTATTGTCTGAAGATTGCATTTTCAATAAATGTTTCCAAAAGACCAGATTTTCAATATTTTTAACAGAATAGCAATATTTGAATTTATGCGATCATATATCGCCAGAATATCAATTTACAGAACGAAGAGCGTAGCGACAGATTGATATTTAGGAATATTATCATAAACGCTAATTTATTCAATAGCAAAATATGATTATATTTTAATAACCTACATTTCAATAATATTAATCATGGAAAACAAATTAAATATCTCATTTTAAGTCAATATAGAATCGATTAAGCGAAATTTGAAAAATTTGTCCAAGAATCCCATTAGAAATAATGTCTGCTTCCGAATTCACTTTAAAATTTATTTACATGTTTTCTAGCGGTTCTAAGAATGTTTTGGCATTTGGCATGTTATTGTATAATAAACAATGATGTATTCTAGTGCCGTACGGCGTTGTCATAGTTTCCACACATATCTTTTGGGACATCGTCAAGATATTACACACGTAATGATTGCCTTCATACAAACTTTACATGAGTACTTTGGACGATCATACGTAGGATAGTAGTGTCCTATTTTTCGTTGATTTGCTGTAAGTCATATTATAAACATGAGGTGCTCAATGATAAATAACACATCTAACATGCTTTTAAACTGTCCCACTTTTAATTTCAGGGTTAAATTCACGACATCCTTTTATGCAGTAAGGACTTGTCAAGTTGAAAAGGGCGTGAAAGTTATTCTTGAAAACTGAAAAGGCGGCATTTGGCGCGTGCGTACAAGACTGAAACTCCGCCCCCGTCGAAGCAACAAGTAAAAAGTTCCAAAGAACCTTGAGTTTAATTTTAATCATTATAAACGTTATCATTAATAACACTCTACGCTTCATAAGTAACCTTATCGGTGTCTTTAAAAAGTCCACACATTTTATTTGTTTCTGTTATCAATTATCATTATCAAAAGGAACTTTTATGAATACACACGACCATTATTGGGCTGCCTTGACTGATAAGTTACACGTACATAAATTATTATGTTAGCGCGAATATACAAAACAGACCAAAAAACACAATCACAACGATAAAAATAGTTCAAATGACAAAAACTTACAATAATTTCTTCTGGAAAATTGGTCTTCAGAGTCGTGACGTGATGAACAAAAAATCAAACGCAAACACCGAAAAGTTATTCACAGCACTCAGTTCATAAACACTGTACGTAAAAACATGAGACATGCGATAAAAGCGTCAAACGTGCGCACCCGATGACGTCTCAACGTGGAATGGTATCTTGATGATGGTGAAGCGAAAGACCGGGGAGCGGCGAGAGGTGCGGGACCCGAGGCGTGGTGGGCGTGGCTTCGCAGGTGTATCAAGTCGAACCATGATATATGCGCATGTTAACACTTGGATACGAACACGCCTCACTGTCACGTACGAAGCCGAATTGTCGGAGCAATGTTTAATTATTTGTTCGAATTTCGAAGGCGAAAGTGTAATACACTCGAGGATTCATTAATAATACAAGTCTTGACAGTTTGGTTTTTAAGCGCTCGGTGTCAAGCGAGGCTGACACTTTGATGGCAGTCGAGATAAAGTCTTGGAGATAAACCAATAGTGATTATATTATTTCATCTCGTTATTAATTGCTGTTGTTATCTGTACCGTTATTGTCATTACTGGAGATACAGTGACGAACCTATTTGTTTATAATGAAACGTTTATTTTTAAACAGCAATTGAGTAAATTCTTTAGAATTTTTCATTTACCATACAGCAAGTAAGAATGTAAGAGTATATCAAAACCGCGGACTGTAGCAACAGATCTAGATTTCAGATAACGCCAGTAAGATTTACACGAGTATATTCAAAAAGGTAAAAATCCATAGAATACAAAAGGAGAAACTGATTGTCTGACATATCAACGCACTACCGAAACCACTGGGTCTAAGAACGTGAAATTTTGCACAAGGCTTCCTTTTACGACGTAAGCGAGCACTAAGACGGGATTCTAAGAAATCCAACTTTGAAAGGGGTGAAAGAGGTTGGTTTTCGTTGCAAAATCTACTAGCCACGAATGGTAATTTAAGAAAATAATTGAGGTTGTCGTTATTCGTTTTTCAAAACAAACCCTTTAAGTAGATTTAGGATGTGTTAAAGATTGTATGGAAGGCCCTTATTCCAAGCTTAAGAAACATGAAACTAAGTATGGTAATTATTAGTTTTTCTAAAGTACCCTCTCAAAAAATGATACTAGGAATGTTTTTTTTTTTTTTTAAATCGAAATGAATTATTGCCTAAATAATAAAAAAAAACTCATGTGAACGCAGTCGCGAGCAAAGTGCTAGGTTATTTATAAACCATTGCACCTATAAACTGCAGCCCACATATAATTACCGCAGTAACCTTCAAGCGCGATTTTTTCGACTCGCAGCCCGCAGGATTACTCGTGTAAACAGCAACTTGGCATTAGCGGCCTGCAATTGCAAACCAGTGGTGAACTATAACTCTTGTTGACGTCTTAATAACAAGCATCCCTTCCGTCAGTCCGACCCGAGATTTATCGCCACCGCGACTGCCTCAACCGCGTTTACACATCCAACCTCCAAAACCCTTAACACTAACACCATAAAGCTGAAATTACCCTGGCTTTATTCGCAAAATAATTATGATTCAGTTTTAATATCAGTAATACAATCATTTTAGAAATTAGCGTTCAATTTAGAAACTTAATTAAAGTCGCCCTAACCAGTAATTACCCTATTTTGAATTATTTTAATTGGTTTCCTTTAACAGGTGGCTGTTAAATCTTGTGTGCGTATCGTAAACTTCAGGTTGCTAGAACTCTTAATCTGTTTCTATACTTTCAGATAAATTCTTGTTACTAGTGACATATCTACAAGATAGGATTACTAAAACTAGAAAGAAGATGACGGGCCAAATGCCTCAATAAAAGGCCTTTCGAAGCTGAATGCTATAAAACGGTGAGAAAAGGAAAGTTGCAGGGTTGCTTCAACTCCTGTTTAAGTGTCAAGAATCCATGAAGACTGTATGCAGAAAAAGATACAATAGAGAAGAATCAAGTACTTATCCTCAATAAAGACATATAGGCCTACGCCAAAATCTTTAATATTGCAGCTAACACGTCAACAGGCACGGAGTATAATTGCGAACTTGTTCCAAGCTCGCTTAATTAACTCATAACTCAAACTCGCACTTATCGCGAGCTATATCGAGCAATAGCTCACAGCCATATGCTCTGAGCGAAAAATCGATAAATAATCACACACAATCGATATGCTAAAATTATGATTACTATATTGATATTATAATTATGTTTTGAACAGGTGGATTTATGTAAATTACAGTATAACCACCCATGACAAATATATTTGGGATAAAAAAATAGGAATTATGAAATTAAGACAAAATATAAGTTATGCATGAAAAATTAGAGATGAATCAAATCTTGATAAGAAGATGAGCGTAAAACAGCACAGTTTAATTGCAATGAATAATTGACAGAATTGACAACCAACGATAACTAAAAATACAATAAGCAAATAGACACAAATAAAGAATAAATTTCTAATGCAGTAATTAAATCAATTAGTTATGAACAGCATTTTACAGATATCTACTTTAATCGCTGATCGACGTTGCTCGTAACACTAGAAGCTAAGTTTACAATTAAAATAAAGAAAGAAACAGATGTAGATAAAATATTGAAGATAGGTTATAGTTATAACAAAACTTCAGCATTAATTAGGATTCACACAAAATAAAGGGAGAATGGAAGAGAAAAACAACTTGAACTAAGCACAAATAGTAACCAAAAAGAATTTTCACATGACAAGAACAAGATGTCAAAACAAAGTCAAAATCAAAAGCATTTATTTCAAATAGACCATTTACTTTTAAAATAGACATTTACTTTTGAATAGTCAAATGTAGGTCAGTCCAAAAAAAAAAAGTGAAGCTAAATTGCACGTTCCAAAGCGTAGATCTCTATGGATAAGAACGTGCAAGAAACTCCATGGACACTCTTTTAAATTATAATGTCATCCTGTTATCACTTATTGTAGAAAAAAATAAATAAAAACAGAAGCACAGAACTGTGTAGGTACACTAACGCTCGAGAAACAATTCGAAACATTACTCCAAAAAAACTGAGTCAAAATATAAACACAAATCTTTGCTCATTTAAAACGTAAACGGCAATTATTTAGATTCTAAACACACATTATAATCACACATAGGCAATCGTGAAAGGTTGCACGTAAATAATCAGCTGATCCGGTGATTTAAATACCAAACAATGGTACATACAGACATTAAATCTTGCAGTTTCGCAATATAGCCAAAGAAGCCTGAGACAATAACGGCCTAAACAATGTAAACTATATTGACATTTGAGAAATAATATTTATTTAAGAACGAACTAACAAGTACAGGTACAGTAATACTGCTGTAATTCTAACAATTTTGTAAATTACAAATGATGAGAACTGGAATTTTCGTAATATGTACTCCTTTGTGCTCAAGTAGCTACTTATACAAGATTACTCGTTACAAGAATCCACCCAATAGATGCAGTCCGGCAGCCACACAAGCATATTGCATCACAGCATTTAGGAATGCCAATAAAAATAATTTACGTTCAATCTTAAACTACCAAACCCGCAAATTATACAATCAATAAATCACTTTGATATGTACAAATTATCGCCAAAGATTTCACTTCGATTAATAATTATTTCGTTTTCACTGTGATTATTGCTATTAATAGTTATTTACATGTAAACGTCGCACGCGTAGATAGATGATAATGACCGGCTGCGCCAACGCATCGCGCAGGTGCAATAACATAACTCGGTACGGGCGTGGCACTGCGCTGATTGATAGTACCAAAATTTTATTCTCCATTGAACGTCGCAACAAAAATAATGACTCTGCCCTACATACAACTTTATTTTCATATTGAACAACATGAAATATCTATTCCTATTATTGAATTAGACTCTACACAACTAATAGATGTTTGAAAAATCTATATCCGAGTATGATGTCGTGTACAAATTATTTTAAAGTACGGCGACATAAATCAATTCGAATAGCTTTATTATTAAGTTAATCAGCTTACACGCGCATACCTTTTTCCCATATTTCTCTTTCCAATACAATACGAAAACAATTTTATTTGATAGTTTGCTTGACATCGAGTTGGCTCTCAAGAAGATATAAAGATAAGCATCGCATAACTATTATGGATTTCTTAACTTTCCAGCTTCATCTGCGTCTATATGGCGCACAATTACATGGGCATAATATATTGAAATGAAAGCGCGTGCGCGCTCATTCGCAGTGAGAGACCGGCCGTGCCCAGAAGTAGTATCACGCAACGCCGTTTATAATTCAACAACAATAAACAGATAGTTAATTGCGATGCTGTCACGGGCGCAGTATATGGTAATGAGGCGTAGGGATCGCGGCTGCATGGACAATATCTCTCGACGGTGAAAGGTAAGACGGCGACGGCGCAAATGTGAACAGTAGGCGTGGAAGGGTAAGGGATGGCTAACCTATTATGAATAAGCGAACTCCATATGGGAGAAATGTAGTTTATATTGGTAACAGAATGAATCTAAAGACAAATCTTCTTGGTAAGAGCTAAACTGATAAAACTTAAAACACACGAAGTAAATAAGAAACCCAATGTAAGCACTGATAAAGGAGAAAAGTTTGATTAAACTTCTGTTTGATGATAGACGAAGACATGATCTACTATGAAGCACATATGCCAAGAAGATCAATATTGTAGTTTTGATGTCTCTAGAACCATTCCTTCAGTATCAAAACGAGCCGAAAAATTTAACCTAAATGGAAAGCCACACGACACCTTGACTACCGCTAAAAACTACTAACTTGAACCACACAGGCATAATGTTTGCTTAGCCCATGGCCCGTGTCGGTAAGATAGGTGGTGGTGTACATGGGCTTTCAGGTACGCCCGCCACAATCTGAGTAGCTGACACCAATAGGTTTTTATCAGTACCCATCGGGGTTATGAGAAAGTTATCGATAAACCTGCAGTTGGTATTAGGGCTAGAGGATCCGCTTAGCGTGCATAGGTGCGCTTTACGCTTTTTACAACCGCTGGGTAAATTAAAATGGACAATATGGTATCTATGAAGAAAATATTTTAATAAACATGAATCTGGACAAGTTTGTTTCGGTTATTTTTGTTAGGTATAATATTGACTAGACAGATAAACACAGACTGAAGACACTAAAGAAAGAGAGATTTTGGGAAGTATCTTCTATTATATCTGATTATAAATTCATGACCAGAAGCAAGAACAGAATGGAAGCAGAATTCATAGAAAACAGTATCCTAACGCAATCATAAATTGGGAAAGCAGGACTCTGATAGTAGAGTAGCTGAGCTGTTATTTACGAGAAAATAAATCACAAGCGATCGTAAATATAACACGTAGCTCAAAAACAATATATTGACAACAATATAATGAGACAATGTTTTAAACTTTGATATATTGGATAAAACTAGGCAGGAAGAAGTAAATAAACTTAAGTACACCATAAAATCACTAATAACGCCCTATCTCGGTAATAGTAGCTTGAATGCAGACAATTACTTATAGTTGCATGATTAATTATTTCCTTATTTACATTGAGAACAAAAACAAGCTCAACGTGAATTAGATGAGTTTATGAGACCTTGGACCACTAATAACTGGTTGAAGACAAATTAAATGTCAACTTAATTGACGCTTGCAAAGTTTATCAGACACTGCTTAGTTTCAAAGCGATTTAGCTATTTGCAAATATTGAACAGGTTATATGTTCATTAGAATTGTTTTATAATATTTTTACCCGACTGCACCAGATGGAGGGTTATATTTTTCGAGTATATGTACATTCATTGTTTCCAAAAATATTTTTTTCGTAACAGTCATGTAGGATATCCAAATAAAGGGCTCGAGAGACGCTTTCAAAAGTATTAGTCACTAAAATTTAGGAAATAAAAAAGTTGACAGGGACAAAAAACCCGACTGCAAAAAACGACTAAAAAGTTTGAAACACGGCGTCAAATCTATGACTGAACTAAAATAAATTCCACCAACTACATTAGACTGCTTTAAAGTGACTGGTTTTGAACTTTTTAATGGATTTTTCCGGTTGGGATTTTTGACAACTTTTTTTTAAATTTAAGAGTTAGCTAACTTGTAATTTATCAAGTACTTTAAATATTTTGAATAATGAACTAAAAATGAAATAGCATTTTCAGAAAAATTACTGTATTTGTAACATTTATTGAGAAGATTCCAACTTTAATTATCCATGTTCATAAACCAGTGACATCAAAAAGCTTTCAGGATTTCTAAACAATTATACGTCCATGGCGAGGACATTCTGTACCTACTCCAAGTGATTTCACGTCGCAAAATATAGCTCTGCAAAGTCGTATTCATTCCCAAGCATTTATAACCGAATGAATTTTCTATATAGACCGGCTTTCTTGAAACGGGGACGGGCCCTAACGATCTAAAATCACAGTGTTGAGCTTCAAAGACATTTACAGAACATTATGTAGGTAACACATAGTGTTGTGCACGGAATCTAGTAACGAGTAAACGAATAGAATTACGATCTAATTATACAAATGCCGGTTGAGATCGCGTTGTAAATGTCATTTCACACTTGCACAGGCTGAGGCGGTTCGGTTCTCACGATATGGATTTAGTGAGTTTCCGCGACTAGTCGAGTTACCACGGACAACGATATAGGGCTAATTTTACGAGTACTGCTTGTGTAAGCTGGCTCTAATGAGCAGACATTGTGGTAAGTGCAGCCCGTGTAGACGTGGCCGAGTACTTGAGGCTTTATGTATTGAATTGATTTTATATTCACTGAAAGTTTGTTTCAACATTTGTTAGAAACTTATTTTGTCTTTATCGAATTTAAAGCTATGCAGGAATTACCTATAATCATGAATATTGCTTAAGGCTGCATTATTACTAATCGCATTTCGTTTAGTTATTAAGTATATCTTCTTATTTAATCAGTTCCTGTGCTAACTGGTTGCCTATTACTACCCAAGAGTCTGGTGACCCGCGAGTGTTTATAATACAACGCAAGTTTGATTTTCGTTCAAAGAACCGAACACGCGTTACCATTAAGTATATATACGTTTTAAAATAAACTAAATCATTAACAGACATTTCCCACGGGATGAAAGAAAAACCGAACATCTAACTACCATACAATGTTGCTTTTCGTGGAAACTGCGCAAACGCTCTTAGCATTTCTTCTGCTACCATTTGCGAGTTCTACTTAAACCCTAGGGGAACTGCTCGTTACAAAGTACGAACACGCACGATATAAGAACATATCAACGAGTTACAATTTAGCTTCGATCGATAACCAAAGTCTCAGTTACAGGGAGTCGTGTAAAGGTCAACGCATATACGACTGCCGTGTGTAAAATTATTCGTATTCGAAATCGGAGTTGAAACAAGAATTGCTGCGAAGTCGGCGAACAACTGGATCCCGGAGTTTGTGATAAGTAGGATTTATGTTGGAACAGCGCTGGTCGTGTTGTATTATCAATAACATAAAATAGAGTAAGCTGATCTGCGGGGATCTGGCCTGCTACTTAGTACATTTGAATCAGCTCTTCATTATGCAGTATTAAAGACACGTTGTTTTTATCTATAAGCCGTGGGAACTGCTAAAGGATATCGGCAACTGGAACTGTTTTGGAACGCAGTTGGTTAGGACTAACCACGACTTGCTTATCTTAAGTATCGCTAGGAGTACTCAAGATAAGATGGTCACAGTTAACTTATTAGGTACTAGCTTTTGCCGCTTAAGCAGCTTTCTATCGGTGAAAAACTTTTAGCTAAAAACTAGAAAATAAAAAAACTGGGCAAGTGCGAGTCGGACTCGCGCACTGAGGGTTCCGTATAAACAAAATTGTCGAATGGAGACTCGAAGATTTTTCCGAATTGCAAGAAAGTTTTTTTTTTTGTGACGTAGTTAACAACAAATTTACGTCGTACTCATCACATAAACATTTGTCCTGGGTGGGAATCGAACCCACGACCTCCGGCATAGCAGTCAGTCGGTTAGTCTAACCTAACCTAACCACTAGACTAACAGGTCAGTCAAATTGTCGCAAAGAGTAATTTCACCCCTTGTTTGTGGAGAATCACAAACGACACTGGTTTCGCACATATTTAGCGGCTTCAAGCGCTTATCTTGCGATGTCGCAAACGAAAGCAGCTAGTATGCCCTTAAACGTTCTGTAAAGAGTTATGAATATGGACAGCTAGGTGTGGCGTTGCGCTGAATGCGAAGCTTGAAAGATTTAATACCGAGGTTGAATGCTAAGACTAGAACAGTTGATTAGATTTTGCATATGTTTCTTAATACCTCTCAACATAACTTATGTTTTTATTTGACACGAAACATTTGGCTCCTGATTTCATGAACTCATAGTCATAACTTCAATCTTAGAATAAAGTTTCGATCTTAAAATAAATAATCTAGATGAGTTTGAAGAAATCAAGATACTAACGTTACTATCGCATGGAAATCAGTGTCAGATGCAAACATAAATATTTTATTTATAACTGTGTTCTGAAAACATTTACGAGATAAGGATAAAAGCAAACCCTCGTTACAGGACTGAATAGACTCTTCTGCCATTTTATTATATCGATACTCCAAGATGATTACTGCATATATCGCAGACACAAACGATAATAGGCACACGCTTCAAAACTAATGTTATTATGCATCGAACATTTCAATACAAATTATCATTGAAAACGCAGCGAACAAAAAGTGTAAAGCATCCAATTTCATGGGCACTAAATAAAATTAGCATCAACATGACAGGATAACAAAGCGGTCTCAATAATTCGCAGAGAACGAGCAAAGCGAACGTATGGACACACCCCATTAATCACAACACACCCAATATACTTACGCTCAATAATTTAATGAAAGTATAAATTACAAAAGCATAGAATTCAATTCAGCTAATATGCAATAATTGCTATAACCATCGGCTTTAGACAGTGCTCGTAGGCGCAACGTGCAATCAAGAAAGAATGGCGCGTTAACATTTCTCTTAGAACGCAATTACAATTCAATTTTCTGTGAAGTACTAACAGGGGTAATAAGAAGGCTATCGGCACAGTTAAAAAGAATAATGGCTGCGACTGAAAGGTGCGCGATTAAATCGGAGACGATTGTTGTCGCGTCGTCAGGCTCACTGACTGACTGAGTTATGATCAATTACGAATGTCATTGCAGTGGCCAAGTTTATGAGTTACTATCAAGGAGACTGGCTAATCAAATTCGTCCATCGTAGCAGCAAAGTAAACAAGCTTGAAATTGCAAGATGAACGTAACGGGACGTGGTCGTTCTGTTCGCGTCGCGTTCGCTTGCGTCGAAGATAAGATTCGCGGAGTCTGACTCGCGCCTATTCAGGGTCGTTACGAGACGCTGGCGCGAGATGATCGATAATAATGGTAATTTCGCCTGGAACACGTGTAGCATCGCTCGTTCGTAAATTTCAATTACACTGATGTCAGCCCACAAAGGGTACACGTAGAACCAGCTTCGACGTTGTATTATTACGGTCCCGTGTGAAATTACACTCGGTCATTTGTCAAGAGCGAAGGAGGCGCTAGCTAGACTTGGTGTTCCACGGTTATTAATTTCATTAGCCCGCTCTTAATCAAACGCAGACGCGGCGGTGGGTGTGAACGGCACGACGCCTGTCCACCATTACTAATAATATTTACAAGTATCAATGAACACCATGATTTGTTCTCGCGATACCTCATTTATTTACGTGTCAATGCCCCGAGTTATAACTTATTTTAAAACAACAATTTGGGTGTTTCCTAAAAGACCGTACGGTCTGGACACGCGACCGAGAAGATTAATGTACAGAAAAAGTGTTACATAATTGTAGTGTACATTCTAAGAGAGCCGGAAGGTTAATTCGAGCAGGAGCCAATTCTCCAGCTCATAATATCAGCTCATAGATCATCTCGACGCTGAGCCGGGACAAGCGGTGAGGCTCAATTGTCGAGATTGGCATAATGACACGCGCCTGGGGCCACCGGCTAACTTATGACCACATTACCGTGACACGCTTGACGCATGTCCAATTATTACACACAATCTGTTTGCTCGTGTAAAATATGAATAAGGCGCCAAGCGACCATTAATAAGAACATATCGTGTGTAGGATGTTAGTCACTTTGAAGGGACGAGATAATGTTGCTTGTAAAATAAATCCTAGACGCGGCACGCCGGGAAACAAATGAACCGACTAAGGGAAAAATATTGCAAAAACTGTTTAAAATATCGCCCACATTGTTACTCGCAACATGAGATATTTACCGCTGCTGGTACAGGACCGAATATGTTTTAATTAGTAATAGGATATTGAAGCATCCTTGCTAGAAAATCGCATTTTGACGTATAAGAATTTTGTACAAAGCCATAAAATATTGGAAGCATCTATCAGGCGTTTGATTGGCAATCTCCAGCGGCCATCGGCAGTTTGCATTTATTCTTGGGAGCGTCGGAAGGGTTCGCGGAAAACAATCATGGAAGATACATCCCTTGAGCAGCCCAATCAGTTGAAACAAATAGCGGCCATCTATCTAAGCTAAACGAACCGCCTCGGTTGGAATCTTTAGCTTCTGACACGTTAAAACGCAAGACATTATTTGGGGCATTCATAATTTCTTAAGTGAGATAAGAAGAAATAACTTCTGTTAATCATAATAACGGAGTCAATAATACGCCTCATTATAATTACGATTAATATCCGAGTGTTGTTCAATAACGAGACCGGACCAGTCAGATAACTGATGCGGGCGGTTGACAAAATATTGTTGTTCGCGAGTGGACAGTGCCGCCGGGCCGGTAATCCGACGGGCGGGGACCTTAATTAATGAACATTACTTAAACCGATTAGCCATAGACCGCCCGGACAGTGGTCACGGTCTAAGTTTTAGGAGAAACACGAGAGATTAGCGTGACGAACGCATTTATAATGGAGAAAGTAAATACGACCCAATAGTTTACACTTTGACTAATCTTAGTTTATTTAACTTGAGCAATATTATTTGTTCCACGACATAAGACTCAGCTTGACTATATATTTTTTGTGCTGTTAACAAGCACAAAAAAATTCAAACAATACATTTTTTGTAGTCCTAAAATCTTTTCTGCGTTCGACCGCGGACTCTTACAGTTTGTGCAGACACCTTTTTATCTAATAATACGAAGCACTAAACGCCGCAATATATGGATATGTCACGATTTATCTATTCACCTATTGAGAATTTATACTTTCGGGCTCCAATTAAGTGGAAGAGAAAATATATTATCAATGTTATGGTATTATTTAACTTATACACCGTACTAGCAGTACGCTTGTACCTGACTAAGATTTACTATGAGGCATGCTATTTTGGTTTATATTGATGATTTCTTATCAGTAAGCGAAGGTTTATATATCATCAATTTTGACATGCTACTTCTTTTTATAATTCCGTACGACTATACTGAACCCACCAACCGAACAAGACAAGACTCCAACGCTTTTATCTGGTTAAAGCTTTCACTTAGGTCTACTTCATATCAAAATACTTCATCCGGTTTTTGTTTATTTTTTTACTTTAATTACGTATGTATCAATTTCTTCTGTCATACCTGATCCATTTAGTCTTGCTAACGTAATCTTTCCAACGTAATCCTCAAAAGTCTCAAGGGGTCTTGTCAACTTCTTAAGTAGATTAACTAGAGCAATCGTTACTCATTAATAACTATTACAACTCCCAAGTTTCTGACTTCATAATTATTTATAAGGTGTTAACAGTTAATTCTTTAAGTCCATCCATTTAGAATTTATAACGAGTTGATTAACGTTTCCTTTGAACAAACTTTGTTATTAATCGGCTTTCGATTCTTGTTAGATTTTGGTATTTGTTATATTATAATCTTTTATTGGATAACGAGCTTTTGAACTGGATATTGAGTTATTTTAAATTTTATTTCTGGTTAAAGATGATTAATAGATACTCATAAATAAATTTACAATCACTTGAATGAGAACTATATTGAACTAAGGTCGGTAAACTAATATTTGTATGTACTTCGACAATCGGAATTGCAATAATGGTTTAGAAACAGCTATATACACTGTGTTCAAATTTATTTAGTATGTGGACACTGGGTATTGCCAAAATCAGTGCTAGATTTAGATTCAGAATCGTACGTGCATCCACTAATATAACTTTATGGCCTACGAATTTAGAAATACCATAATGACCAGGAAGGCTCTAAAGAAAATCTTGTGAAATTCACAATAATAAATACAGCATTTATTATTGTGAATTTCAATAATAAATACAGCATTTATTATTATGAATTTCACAAGATTTTCTATGTAACATTACTTTAAGCTTCACCAATTTATTAACAAAATTATTTCCTTTGCAGAAATGCTCATAGCAGGATTCATATTTAGTAACATAATAAATGTTAGATGTTTATAACGACATTTGTGCAATAAAGATTTGATTTGATTTTGTAATCTGTACCTTGTCGTGGCTAGTTCGTTGCGTGAACCGTGCTACATTTGAACTGCATCTGATTACTACCTACGTTTATTAATAAAACATTTTGGAACACTAAAAAATCTTGTTAATGACTTCATTTAATTAAGTAGTAAGTTAAGTTTTGTACAAAAACTATCTGTTTTCTATTTAAACCACATTTTTTTAATAAGTACAATACTACCTTTAATTAGACCTTTTCTAATAAGCCCTTTAGGTTTATTAGAAAAGGTCTTGTTATTATTTAAGTAATGTCTCAATAAATAATATTCATAAACAGCACAGTTATTAGCGTTTGTTTATATCCCAAAATGTCACTCAAATTATGGAAATATTGTACAGGCTATTTTTTGATAATGAATCAATGAATAGCGATCAAAATGGAAAAACACTGCGCGTAGTATTTTTTAGTAACAATCGTTATGAATGATTATGAGTTCGTGGACAATTCTATAATTTTTTTTTTTAACTTTTTACTTTACAAGTATGATCACTAACGGGTACGAATAGAGCCCCATTTTTTTGTACTTAAAAAAAAAAAATAGTGGTGTATATAAAAAGAGAAACAGTCTGACTGACATATCGAAACACACACATATCGGCACAGCCGAAACTATTGGGACTAAGAACGTGAAATTTTGCACAAGGTTTCCTTTTATGACGTAGGCGAGCGCTAAGAGAGGATTTTAAGAGAGGATGAAATGGGGATCCAGCCTGTACCTATAGAGAAACCTACTTTCACGCGGGCAAAGCCACTGGTAGAAGCTAGTTATTGAACATAATGTAAAGCTGTCATATTTTTTTATTAAAGACGCTGTATTAATGAATGTACAATTTGGATGAATAACTTGTAAATCTGTTATACAACTATTTCAATAAAAACAGTAGCTTATAGTGCAGTGTAATGTAGTCTACATTACACTACTGTTTTTATTGAGATTGTTTATTTTAATTTGCTACTCCACCGGAACATGCACGACATTTTGTGAGAGTAAACGAAGCATGCGAAGGTTCGACTGACCGATACAAATGACCGATATTTGTCTTTGAATCCTCTCCTATTTCAAAATAGGAACGTATATACATACTTCAAATAATAAATAATACTGACAAGATTTTTTTTAAATAGGGAAGTCATCAAATGACTTCTCTTGCTCGCTCTAGGGCGGTGTGGAAGGGCGTGTCCGAATTTTACTGACTAAAACCACACCTATGTTCCTTAGGCAAAGCCTAGCGTTCCATCCAGGACCACGGGTTGCCCTTTCAGAAATGAACACATAGCCCCAGTAGGCTTCGGCCCTGCTACGGTTTTGATGACATCCCTTTTAGACGCGCGTGGAACACTACGCGCCGTCGACAACTCGGGATGATACTGATATTAAAATTGGGTTTTATTTTTAGTTAATACTTAGCAAATTGATACATTATCTACTCATTACTAAATTCTTTATAAATGTCCAGCAAGTCATATTGACTCTAAAGTTATCATAACACATTGTTTAAAAAAAGTTTATATTTTTTAATCAGCTAATTTTTTAACTATGTAGGAATCTGTGACCTCATTTTCCTACAAGCACAAGACAACTACTAATATCGTATGACTCACACTGAAAATTAATAACCAATATTTTAATACCTACTAAACTTGGAACAAAGAAACCTGCCTGCATAAATGCACAACTTGTAATCACTAGGCGCAGATATCTAATAAGCCACTTAAATTAACTACGCCATGGCAATAAATACACTTTATCTTAAAAATAATAGCTCATTCGTAATCTTAATAACAAATCTACGATACAAATTTTCTCACTGGTCTATTACAAATAATATTGAAATTCAATTAGAACCTATTTCTCTGGTATTAATTGGAGTCTTCGGATCAAGAATATAAATACATACTAGGCTCTGCTGGAAATGCCACATTTTGGCTACACAACATCTAAGTACCCACCATGTTCTAGCGCAACGTTCCATACAGACATTTAAAATTACGATATACCACATTCGTACTTGGAATGTTATTTGAAGGCCCTTCTAGTTTTGATCAAATCCATGGTAAAAAGATTAATACTGTTCATAATATCGCACGAAGAGATACCCGAGTAGATACCATAGGGGTGTGTCCAGCAGGCGGAGCCGGGGCTAACGTAGACTAGAGACAAGAAATAAACAATATCCATTTGTGTTTGTGATATTGAAAACGGGATTAAATTAAATCCAAAACAATAACGTTTCCTGTAAATACTAAATTCAGTATCTTTATTGTTTAAACATATATCAAATGTTAAGTTAAATGCCGTTGAAATTTAAAGTTATCCCAGAATTTACTAGTTCGCGTGACTCACACAAAGTGATCGGTACAATTTATCTGAAGTGTCAAATGTAATATTTATGAAACATGGAACTCCGCGGATGCTTAAAGTTAGACAATTTTAGGTGCAGACGTGACCCAATTTCTGGTACAAAGGTGCGCCTTCGTACCAGAAACCACAAACACAATTCACCTCTGCAATACGCAAAGGTCTCGAAGAATAAGCAGAGATGGAAAGAAGCGCAACGTCGTCACGATCCTACAACCACTCAATTTCTAAAACAAAGCCGCGGCTATACATTATTGTATTAGGCGCTACCGTTACATGCAACTAGAGATCCTGCCCTTACTACCGACCGGCTTTGTTTACAGAATCGTTGTTTTACTATCGACACGGTAGCGGAATTTAGATTGGTTTCTAATTAGTTTTACATTGTAAAATCAAGTAATTTGTTTTAGAAGTTCACAAAGATACACAGGTACAATTCCTAAACAAAGGATACAGGATAAATGTAAAGTTCCTAAAAAAAATATATCACCAGACAGGTGTCAAACAATTTAGATAGCTATATTTGTAGTGTTCTGCAGAATAATAAAAGATAGATAAAAGATCTAGGCAGAATTTGATGAGTTAAATTTGGCGGAGCACAATGACAATTATTTTCGGCATAGAGAAGCAAAAAATACCAAGAGACTAAAAGACCTTTGCCCTCCCTCCGACGACTAAAACAAATCTATGGATGACATGACACCTGTTGCAGAAAAACAATTTAATTTCGTTTAGAAATACAGCAAGCGGCCACAACAGCAGACATTACCCATTCAATTATTCTTTACAAACCGTCAAAATGCCATGAATACTATTAAATTATAAGATGATTGATTTACTTTTTACACGGCCAACATAGACAACTCTCAGGCACAATCCACAAAAATAAACAGACAAGCGTAAAATTGTACCAAATGTCATTCACCCATAGATAAAAATTAAAAACCCTTCGATCATGATCATACGTCGCGATTACTCATAGTAGGGGGCTCTAAACCTTGTGTTGAAAACCCGGCTCTTATAGAGACATGTTCGATTTAAAATTCACTCCCGGCACAGCAAAAAATAGGTCTTGGATGGGCGAGTGCACATTATGCATAGGCGTGCCGCACGATCCGTGCAACTGAATGCTGCTCAGGGAATGTTAGACTGCGGAGACAACGATGCTACAAGCTTTTGGTATACGTACTACAAAGGGATGTGTAGGGAACAGAATCACATGTTCTCGGAACTTTTTGTACAAGCAAGTTGAAGTAAGACATTATATTGTAACTGCCTCTGGTTCTCAGTAAAGAATCCCTGGAAGGCATAACGTGGAATTGTTTTGAGTCTGCTGCACTTTCTTCTGACAAACTGATCAAGTAGCCTATATGAAACACTGGGATAGGTTTGCTGATATTGCCCAAAATTTGACAGTAGAGACAGTCTGAAGACACCGTATATCTATGAAATAAAAATGTATGTAGAAGGAGTAATTTATGGATAATCAAGCTAACTTTAGATGAAGGACAATCAATCAAATTCATTACATACCTGTCAATCATCACGTAACCGCTTGCTTCAATCTGAAACAAAAGCACACACACACTGTTATCAACAAATTCCTGTCCCACACAGTAAATTGCATGCAGGCGACGATATAAAACTTAAATGTCTAGGTGAACATGATCGAGGAAGCAATCTCCGAACTCATCTCTATGCAAATACTCTACAACAATAACACGACTTCATTAAAATCTGATCGGCGAACACTAATTTCTATACGAGATTAGAAACGCATCCAAGGAATTTCGCTCCATAAACCAGGCTTTCATAAATTCTAATGACAAATTATAAAGGCAATTTACATCCATTTTAGATTAAACAGCTCTAAATTACTATCATAAAGATGGCTGTAAAGACTATAGAAACAGAGACACGATGCATCCCTGACATAAAACTGGCGATATTTGTTACCATCATAAACTATTTTATAAGTCAACAGCGTTCAAGAAACTAGGCAACGCTTAAGAGGAAGCATTTCATGAGATCATCTCCTTATTTACGTGTTTGTTGAGATTTCGATTTATCATCTACTTAAAAAAGCTTACGTTATAAGTCGGTATATTACATTTAAATAAGCCAAATCGAAAATCAATTTTGTCAAACAAATGTAAGCATTTAAGTATAATATTATAACGTAATCCGCCTTAAAGCAAATTAAATGACAATAATTTACTTGTCACGTAGTAGTGAACACACCAACAACCTGAATAGAGGCATGTCATTTTAGCGGTTTAATTGCATGGAAAAAACGGCATTCCAATAGCTTATGGTAAAGCAATCGAGCCATAAATAATGGTTGTGTAATAGAGCAATAAACTATGAGTATTATGCATGATAGTATATGCGCGCGCGCAGGTTGCGGATGCAATTTAGTCAATCGTTACCAATGCCCTGCAAATAAACAAGAATATTATTGATGATTGAAATACATATGTATGTCAGACGTATTGATATCTTCAGACCTAATTTGTGTAAGAATAAATGAAGATAACTGACAACTCGACATCATATCATAAATTCCTGTTACTATTAAGCAACTTGGTGTTGTTGTGAAATTCATTGCATGAGAACAAACGCATGGACTTATAAATCAAAGCCTGGCGAACGAAATTGAAGTCAGTAGCAAACCAAATACACAGTTTCTTTATTGAAGTGCCCGAAGGCTGGGATAATATTCATTTCCTATTTATTTATACTATTCAGCCGCTTGGCTACCGCGCGCCACGGTCTCACGACTCAATCTAATAAATAGTACTGGTATTACTGGAAAAGATATTCAGTAATAAGATATCCAGTAGCGCAATATACGCCTATGGTGCTAGTGAACGATAATAGGAAATTATTGACCTGGCAACGCGTATAAAGAATGGGAATGCGAACTTCAGCTCAAGGCAGTACTAAAAACTTTGTGGCTACAATAAATAGGAATTACAGACTCAGCGCAAAGCTGAAGGCTTAATTTAAAGGCTTGAGGCTGACTTAGTGGGGGAGTCAACGCGGAGGATCTATTTGTGTTACAAATTCCACTTAAATCAGTGTACAACACGACTAGAAAGTGTTCCAATGTAACGACAGGCTGTCACGCCACCTCAGCGAGACAATGTGGCCAGTGCAACACAATCGAGTATTAATTTAGGAGAAGCCAGCGGCACGGTCACGCAGAGAGTACCGTTCAGACCTGCGGCTATACTCCGGACAATTTCAGAAACGACTGAATTATCTCTCCTATTTGGAACAGTAGTAATGTCTGTCAGTAGGACAAATATATTTGACTGTTAACACGTCAATTTTGAAGGGACAATTAGATGTTACTGGAGATACCAAGGCAATTAGATGTTTATTGGATTAAAATTACAGAGTATCAGATTTAAGTGGTGCTATAACATGCTCAGGCCAAGTTAAACTTTCTTAGAATTACGGAAAGTTCAGCTCACGATGTCAGGAATATCACTTTTGCGCAAAATTTAAATTGCAAAGTCTACAAATTTGCATCTGCTTCTAACGACATACATCGACGCCTCTCACGTAGCCTCAGGCTTATAAACAAAATTAACGTCTACCTTGAGCACCTTTCAAAATGGTAGACTGACAAAGGCTTCGAGTCAAATTTCGTTGAATAAATGCGTTGAGACGAATCGCATAATGTGAACACACGTAGCATTGTCTTAGCACATTATTACTGGATCATAAACGTGTCGCGTTCCTGCCTGCTTTATGGTCAGAGCGGGACTCACGATGGCAATTTCATAGGACATTTACCGGTGAAAGCCCGGGACGATTTGTAGAGCTCAGGGCGATAACTAAGTGGTCGACTGCCAGTAAAAACCGTGATGTGTCGCTAAAACAATTTGCAGTACCTAACGCGAACTTTGTACTCAACTACAAGGCGAAGTGAAGATGTCGACTGCAGTAAAAAACCACGTTCTCAAGAATACATTCTCTTGCAGCCACAAATCTTAGTCCTCAAGTCAATGAATAAACTGTTTGCTCTTACCACAAGAGTAAATAAAAGAAATGATAATTCATAAACACACAATCATATATCTTAACCCAATTACGAATACAACATTTATCAAATACATCCATATTTTAATAATCAGATGAGTTCGCCGCCATTCGAGTGTGTTATTTGAAATCCCTGCAATTATTTTGTGCTTAGCGCCGAATGTAATCAATCAAGTTTGAATATTAATATACTCATTGGATTATTATTATTATAAGAAATCTAAATGGCTACAACTACTATATTCTGACATCGATTTGGAGACATGTTTACGGCATGTTTCCTTTCCAACCAACGTTATTTAAAGTTAAAAGGAAGGATATCGAATCGATTTACATAATTAACATTAACATTAGAATTCTTAAAACTAACTTTGTATGTAAATGAGGGTGTCATTGAAATGCAGTTGGCTCCGTGTTTTTGTTGATTTCTGTCACAATACCCACCACATATGTTAAAATTGCTTTTAAATAAAATCTGTTTAAAACAAAGTGATACTTAATACTAAAACAAAATGTGCATATAAATATCCTTGGGCTGTAAGGAACACCGTGCATTAATAAAAACAAACATGCATTGTATCGGGAGGATCTAAAACAATCCCACAATACAAACTGAGGAGGCCGAATTGCAGCACAAGTTTGCTGCAAGCAAGTTTATGTGCGCGCATCCAGCGTACTATAATTACGGCCTATCAATGCGGTACTGGTTTATTGAAAGCCTGGTTGAGGGGCGGGGGATATTAAGATGATGGCCGGCTTGTAATTTGATGGATTAAGGAACACACCCGCGGGCCTAACAACGTGTAATGACGGTCGCCTAAAAACGTCTTGATCGTACATGCAAGTACACCGATTGGTATTGGTACCGAGGAATGCGGAATCCGAGGAATTCGTGTTTATGCTTCTTGTGTAGGTACGGTACTCATCATTTTAATGGCTGATTCGCTAATTGAAGCCTCGTTATTTTAAGGACGTACAATATCAAGATTTTCCAACTTCGACATACTTAGGTGAGGCATAAATTTAAAAAAATTATTCATAGTTGTATTCTATTTCTAAATTAATTTGCAGTAGGTATATACAGGATGTCTTTACATCGACGCACAAGCCAATGCCATTGATCCAGTACGTGATCCTGGACTCCCCAGTGATGGAATTATTCGTTGGTTTTTTGCAAGTAAAAAAAAAATCTTTTCATTTTTTAATTTAAACTGTATAAAATCGATAATCTAACATTTTTAGTGCAAAAAAATTATTATTAAAATTAAAAATGTCATCGCGGAATAACGATTTTATCTACCTCGATGACTTTTTAATTAATTAATTTTAATTTATTATTCTTTTAGTTTTTTTATTAAAAATATTAGCGGGGTTGGTTAGAATAACGACTTTACACAGTTTAAATTTAAAAAGGTACAGTTTTTTTTTTAATTAGTTAATATCCGATGAAAAATTCCACCACTGGGTCTAGAATTATGTATCCTATTCGTTTTTGCGTCGATGTCAAAGACACCGTGTATACTTGTGCGTTAACTATAACTCAGGATTTGAATATAGAGGAAAACTTTATGTTCTCTAAGTCTAGATTTCCAACGATCTCACCAAACATTAAAATTCAGATTGCCATAAATTGTGCAATAACTGTTAAACTAAGGATGCATAATAAATGTTCAAGTTTTAGTATTATTAAAATGCGAATGCACTAGTGGTGTCAATTAAACGTAGCAGTAAATGTTTAACTACCAGCAAAGAAACGAAATGAAAAAAACATTTTTAAATAATGCTATAGTGAATCAACGACAAATGATAATAAAATTCAAAGAGCTCAACTCTAAACATCAGAGACATGTCATAAATGTCACTGATGTCAACAAAACGAACCATAATGAAGACTTGCCCCCAATATCACTGCACTTGACGCATTGCAAAACGCTAACAAAAGTAACAATGTTCCCGCGATAGGTCTGAGTTTAGATGACAGTCGGACATGATGTGGCTCGTAGAGGCGGGTCGGTTCAGCCCACGTCTCCCCCGACAAGTGGAAGTGACCGTGAGAATTGTAAGGATAACTGTTTTGAAATTTTATACCATCAAACATTTATACCTAGTGAGATCATAAATTCTGTGAAAAAGTTTTAATGCAATTAATTATTTAAAAATTGTAATCAAATGTACAATTTTATTTACCTTATTCGATATGCCCTCCCCCATTTTGGATGCATGCCCTTAATCGACGAGGTCATTCGATAATGACCTTCAAATATATTTTTGCCGTTGCTTTATTTTAATAGAGATGATAAAGATGCTCGGAGAGACTCCAAAATCTGACGAGTTTTGACAGAACTCTACCTACTCTAACTTATGAATCGACTAGGGATATAAATGTAAAATGAATCCGGTGGATGCGAAACGCACAGGACCGTTCATAGTGGCGACACTTGGGGAAGACCTATGTCCAACAGTGGACGTCTTTCGGCTGAAATGAAAACTTAATTCATATAACGTTATTAGATATAAAGTTTATTTTATCGAAAATGATTAGGTCTGTCGTTTAAAAGATATATTTGTCGCATCTGTTTCGTTTAACACACTGTTATAATTACAAGTTGGCGCGGCGTATTGAAAAACGATACTGTAATATAATGCGGCTGCGGAGCCTCACGGCTGGATTAGGTTAGAATAGTGACCATTAGAATGCGATGGCGAGCGAATGAAGCGATCATGTGGGTTAGGTTAGGTTAGAACAGTGACCATTAGAACGCGATGGTGAACGAACGAAGGGATCATGTGGGTTAGGTTAGGTTAAAACAGTGACCATAAAAGCGTTAAGGCGAGTGTGCGAATCGAGCATACCGCGGCAGCGGCCGCCGAGCGCCAGATCCCCTTCTAATGTTAGTGAATCATTTAAGTTAGGTTAAGTTGAAAATCGCGGATTAGGTCAGGTTAGAATAGTGTCCATTAGAACGTGATGGCGAGCGAACGAAGCGATCTTGTGGGTTAGGTTAGGTTACAACAGTGACCATTTAAGATCCCCTTCTAATGTTAGTGAATCATTTGGATTTGGTTAAGTTAAAAGCCATTATGATTTATAAAAAGCTTTCCTTCTTTCATATGACTAAATAAGTTTTGTCTTTTGAGTGGTATATCTAAAGATTTTATAATCAATATACATATGTTATGCTTATAAAAATTAGTTATTTGAAAATTATATCATTCGTTTATTATATTAACTGATCGCTATATCAAATAAAATTATAGATTCAGTTGTTATATCTTGTAAATATTAGAGATTTTGTAATTATACTATATATTACTTACCCGTTTTTGTTAGTGATACTATAAGAAAGGAAAAGATTTGTGTATATAATTACATCCCATGCAAAGCCGATGGATAAAATGTGGTTATTGTAGTGAGAGAGTTGTAAACCAAAGATTTGTATTTCGATGTCAATTTTGAAGTCCGATCAGGCAAACCTTATTGTGATGTCTCTCTCTCTTTCTGTTTCCCTTAATATCAGTATCAAAGTAGAACACGGTAAATACAATCACATCTGTAATCCGTGCAAAAATACATCTGTTAATCTGAAATTCCTGTACAGAATCCCAAGTACCGTGTCCTCGCAGTACAACATTAAAATCCAAGAGTCTAGCCAACATCGCTCGATAAATCACCAATGACGTTGTGTAGCGATTAAAATCCGTGTCGTCTGCGCTCAACGTTTAAACAGGCGCGCGACTCGTGAGAACACGCCGTATAAAACGGTGAGCAAACATTCCTCGGACACTATGAAAATTTCAATGGTTTTAATCGCAGCGAAATTGTAAAACATTAGATTGAGATTTCTGGGCAAAAATTTATCTAGAAAAGTCCAGAATGAAGCTCTTGAGTCTTGCGTCGTCACTGCAAGTAGGTACATATAAACACTTAAAAAGCTTTTATCTTCCTTTTTATCACTGCAAGTATTTCTGTGCATATTTTATGCATATTTAAAACCCTATTGCGAACATTGTTTAGTATCGGTAATAGTATCTAATCTCGGGTTGGAATCATCCCAGCCCAGTTCACTTTCCCCGGTGCATACCGACGCGCGCCTCAATTGATTTTCCACTGGTAATGCTTTGCTTATAAACTGCGCCGGAGACGGGACATGCCTTGTCGACATCCGTTTGAGATCTTAATGGAGAGAGCCCGTGGAGCTACTGCTCACGACTATCGAGAATTCGATTCTAATGTCAACACACTCCATTTGTTAAAAGTTCAACAACTTTCAACTACCTACAAATCTGTTGAAAACTGTGAATACTAATGAGCACAGCACAGAAACATAAGCTTCAAGTATGTCACCATATTTTCAGTGCTTTATGAACCAATAAAAAGTTGAGGCTTCCTTTCCCAAAGAACACGTCGAAAGGTTGAATATATCAATATATGGTACAATAGCCCTCTCATTTCAAGTAAACGAAGCTGCTAAAACAAACAATACCTGAGTAATAACAATAAAGTTCTCACTGCTCACCAATCAAACGAAATTACCTGTTTGAAGCTTAAGGAAATTACTTACGTCGAAATAACTTACACGATAGTTTTCATGGAGTTATTGATCATATATCAATTGAATACTATTGGCTGGAGGACGTAAATGTCAACTAAGAGAAATCGGCAATCGGTAAATAAATTGTTAGTACCTACTCGACGGCATAGTAACCTATCATAGCGCTATTGGGATCACAATAATATCTGTAATATTATACCGTTTTGCTGGTCAATTGCCTTGCCCTGCCCTAAATATCAAAAGCTCTGCCAACGATTCCACATGAAATGAATTGTTTTCTTGTTTAGGTAGAACGACAGTGGCGACCTTCTCTTCTCAGTCACTATGGACACGAAACTGCTATTGTAGAATGCATTTACAAGTGATTGACATAGATTAACTTCAGACACATTCATACGATTGTTCTGAAAATAGTTTTGCTAGAAAATCTATTTCAGACAACATGTTTGGAATTGTCGATTTTAGAACCAAGTTCTTCCGACCTGCTTCCTAAATTAGGGGAGGCAGAATGTCATTAGACGTCTACAACGAACCCAATTCCCCGATTAAGGCAACAATTCAGCTGCTTCATAGGAGAAACCATTAAAACTTGTTCCTAAGCTTTCATCTACCGAAAACCATTTAAGTAACGTTTACCGGTTGTCTCATTATTCGGAGCCATTGTGCCTTCCAGGTTTAGCCCAGACGGGTTAGCCGCTATGGATAGAAGATGGGCCGTACCGATACCTTAATTGACGAGAGCTTGAGTTCCCGAAACCTAAGAGCTCTGCATAATAATGGTGCATAATCCCTTATCGAGGGCCAAACGTTAAGGGGAATGTTTCAGAGAAAATTAATTTAAGGATGAAAATGAGAAAAACTGTATAAAAGTGACGAAGATACAATAAGAAAATAGTGTTTTCAAAAAGGATTTTTTCCTTTTTTAACACAGTTGTTAGGCTATTACAGCTTCAATATGCATCGATGCAGTTTGTTCAATCCAAAAATCCTAGGCCATTAACTTAGATTCAGAAATCAAAGAATAAATGTCTTAAAGAGTGTTCCACTCATAGCATCATTATGAATATTCTAGGGTGATAGCGATTATTTCCTCACTGGCGAACTTAAAAACTGCTTTAATGAACCACAAAGGGCCATAGACAACGGCATATTACTAGCAAAAGCAAAGCAATTAAAACCGCATATTAAAACCTCATTCAAAAACCAATACCGCATCACTGACTACACCTTAACCGTCTTAGAACCGCAGTTAATAGCGGCGGGCACACAATACGTTAATTAAATCGTCGTCTAGTGGCGAGGCAAGTCGCGGGCGTGCATCTAGCTAACGGGCACACACGACTGGAGGGTGAACTACACCTTCATAACGTTGATTCGCCTCTTTGTAACGTTTTAGGTGGTTTCTCACGGTTTTTTCTTTCTTTCTTGGGAGGTAATCTGAAGTTTTGCTATTTTGCTTGCTTCTATTTTAGTCCTTTATCACGTCTAGGTTTTTCTTCTTATAATGACGAATCGTAGTTGTATTACATTTTATTTTTAATCGACTTCAAAAGAAGGAGGTTCTATGTTCGCCTGAATGTATTTTTTTTTTTATGTATGTTAACCGATTTCTCGGTCAATTGATGACCGATTTTGAAAATTATTTTTTTGATTGAATGGTTATGTTTCAGAATTAGTCCCATAGAAATATTGTTATGATCTGATCATGAACTTCGAAGATATGGAACAGAACTCCTCATAGGATCACAGCAGAATCGTCGTTACAAGTGAAATTGCTTTGTTTATACGTGTAGTCGATGACTGACTGAAAGAAGAGGGGAGAATATATCGAACTGATCTGATGATGAAGCCTGAGTTAGGCACCGGAACTCTGTAATAAATTAATGTAATCTAACCGTGTTTGGGATTAATATAATTATCATGAGATGCACTCCGGCTATAAGGTATTTATGTTTGACTGAGGGGTACTTTTTAGTGGTGGGTACCATAACGAAATAGTGCAAAATAAAAAAAACAATGTTACAAAAAAAAAATACGGTGTTAAATAACGAAGAGACAAAACTATTATAGAAACACCTAATTCCGAAATTAAATTTATTTTGCACTTTTCAGTGTTTTTTTTTTACATTGAATTCAGTTGTATTTTTTTTTTTGTATTTTTTTTTATTACTCATGAGTATGGGTTGGCACCGTCACTTTATCTATTGCCCATCCACCGCTTTTCATCGAGAAACCAATGAAAAAGGTTTCTAAAAAAATTTGTGTATTTCTTCAGCTGCAGAAATTTCCTAGTTCTAAGTTCGAACAGTTTTCTCTTGCATCCTATTAACAAGTTATTCATTACCCAATAAGTAGGCAACCTATAACTCGCAATCCTAAAAACAATTATATTCCTCTGCCTAATTACCTTCACCTAAAACGTATTACCATTAGTTAATTACTCAAAACCTCCTTCGTTAACATTTCTCTCAGACCGTTAGCTCACACTTCTAATTAGCAGTAGCCCGTATTATCTATCAATCAAGTCCAAAGGTAAACAAACGAAGTACTAGCGCCGCATCCCAATAGGGCACGAGACTGCTACCGGTCCGAGACACGAGATTACCTTACCTTTATCTCCTAGCCCTTAATTGGGAACTTTTAATGTCAAACTGCAGCCTTGTACCCTTAACGGTGCTTCACTGTGATCGTATAAGGAGTCACTTAGAAATTGTACATGAAATCATTACGCAGTTCGGATGCGTAGATGGAGATATTTGGTCAAATGTCAGTGGTGGCTGGTCTATGTTTATGCCAATTAGCTGAATAAGGATTATTACATTTAAAAAGTTATTTTTTTAAATGTAATAATCCTTTTTTTTAAATCGACCTACAAACGAAGTACTAGCGCCGCATCCCAATAGGGCACGAGACTGCTACCGGTCCGAGACACGAGATTACCTTACCTTTATCTCCTAGCCCTTAATTGGGAACTTTTAATGTCAAACTGCAGCCTTGTACCCTTAACGGTGCTTCACTGTGATCGTATAAGGAGTCACTTAGAAATTGTACATGAAATCATTACGCAGTTCGGATGCGTAGATGGAGATATTTGGTCAAATGTCAGTGGTGGCTGGTCTATGTTTATGCCAATTAGCTGAATAAGGATTATTACATTTAAAAAGTTATTTTTTTAAATGTAATAATCCTTTTTTTTAAATCGATGCTAAAGTACTGAGCGTCACTTATTACAAGACTCGTCAAACTAAATTGTTATTTAAAACGCATAATAAGGTTGCCTAAAGATGGTGTTATTAGTATTATTCTAGGCGTCCGATAGATAGTCATTTATTAGATAATCTGTTCACCAACTGAACTGACACACCAAAGTGTCTCAATACGAAAATGTATGAAGTTACCCAAAGGGCAATGGAGAGGGCTAGGTATGCTCAGAGTTTCCTTGAGTGATCAAATCAATAATGAAGAATATATCCGCGGGAGGACCTTGGTTACCAACATAGCCCGAAGAACATAGCCAAAATTATGTGGCAGTGAGGAGGGCACATTACTTGCAGAACAGATGGTCGATGGGGCCTGAAGGTTCTGGAGTTGTGACTGCGTACTGAAAGACACAGCGTCGGAAGGCCTCCCACAAAGTGGATCAATGACCTGGTGAGGGCAGGGACGCAGAATGTCAATGGATGCGTTACGCACAGGACCAAACGTTGTGTAACATAAGAGAGACCTACGCGGCTATATCCAGGAGTGAACGTCGGTCAGCTGGTAAGCTGATAATGTTAATGTGAAATGACATAAGATAGGACAACAGATGAGTTTGAGGACTTTCAAAACATGAGAATGAAATGCATAAGCGTATTTTTTTTTGTAGGTGGGAAAATCATCCAATGACATCCCCCGCTCTTGGGTGGAGCGAAAGGGCGTGTCAGACTTTTACTGACTAAAAGCCCACTCCTGTTCCTTCGTTGCCTTTCATACCAGGTCTGAGTCTCTTCCTTTCAGAAGCAGACCCTTGGCCCCAGTAGGCTTCGACCCTGCTGGGCCCCTACGGTTTGCTGACATCTCCTTGAGGCGCGCGTATTGTTCCGTACGCGCCGTCGACGACTTGGGCTCGGTCCGGACGGTTACCGGACGGTCGGACAGCGAGCTACCCATTGCTTGCTGTCCGCAAGCCCGCGTCTACGGTGGCGGAAATCGGGATCCCGGCGGCGGCTGGAGCGTGAGAGCCGCGACCACGCGCGTGCACGTGCGGCCTTCTCCTTTGCTAGCATTACTGCTTCACAGAAGGAGGCGACCGCCTGCCACTCCTCGCTTCGGACCATAGCCTGTACCAAGGCCCGGCGCGAGAGGTCGTTGCCGCCGATCTCCTCCACAAATACACGGCGGTGTTCTGACCAGGCGGGGCACACCTATACGGTGTGCTCCACCGTGTCCTCCGGGCTGTCCACACAGTGGTGACACCCGGGAGTTACTTCCGCACGAATCCGGTGCAGGAACTTCCCGAACTAACCATGTTCGGTGAGAACCTGCGTCATGCGAAAGGTATTGGCGTATATATAGAGTGGAGACCGAGTGGACTGTGCCTGCCCCGATATGGTCTAATGAACGCCCCAGGATGTTGCGCTACCGATTCAAAATTTTATGAAAGCCCCCAAAATACTGAAAAATAACTCTAGATACGCCAATGATGGTATGATTTGAACAATTCTTTATAAAATTGCTTTACGTAGAATATCATTTAGCTTGACATTTGCATGTCCTTACCACTTCAAGTATATGCTCTCTATAATCTTATGCACATTCCTGTAATTGCATCGTGCATTAAGACAATGAGCGATCTCCATTGCCTTCTAAACTTTGACAGTTCAAAACGATTGTTCTTTATAATTACATACTTTATAACACCAATGTAGGTACAGTCAGCATGTTAAGTATATTTAGAGGGTTTTCATATTTTTGGGAATAGAATAGAATAGAATAGAATAAAACTTTAAAAATGAAAAATGAAATAAAAATAAAACGAATAAATAATAATGAATAATATGAATGTTATATGGGAGTAGATTAGGAGCTGAAAGTAGAGTTTTGTCTCTAACATACGAGTATAATATATTCAGATTTAAAATGACAACTACTTATTAATTAACTAATTATTATACCTTAAAAATATGCATATCTTTAGCAGATTTATTTAGCAACATTGCATTGTAGCTAAGAAAATGCCAATTCGCCGTCCGACCGTCCGGTAACCGTCCGGACCGAGCCCAAGTCGTCGACGGCGCGTTCTGTTCCACGCGCGCCTCAAGAAGATGTCAGCAAATCGTAGGGGCCCAACAGGGTCGAAGCCTACTGGGGCCATGTGTAGTGTGCAAACGAAACCCCCCCTGGAACGAAGGCAACGAAGGAACAGGAGTGGGTTTTTAGTCAGTGAAAGTCTGACACAATCTCCCGCCCTGCCCAAGAGCGGGATTTGTCATAAGATGATTTTCCCACCCAATAAAAAAAAATACAAAAAAATAAGCGTACCTATATGACTGATTTATATATGTATGATGTCATAGTTGCATATCCTCCTCCTCAAGTCGTATTCCTCATTACTGTGGGTCGTGAAGTTACTGCTGGATTAGCTTCCTACTGGATGGTGTCTCGCCATCTATGTCGGTTCTTGGTGTCATGAAGTGCGACGTGCAACACACACATACAACACGCACGAACACGAGCGAGATACAGCACGCTTTTTTTTGAGGCAGGAAATCATCGAGTAACTTCTCATGTCTTAGGTGGAACAAGACGAGTGGTGTATTAGACTTTTACTTACTAAAACCCTCCTGTTTTGCTTTAGTTGCCCTTTGCGTTTCAGGGCCACATGGTAACTCTTTCGAATATTCCCGCAACCCTAACAGGTATCGGCACTACTAGAATCCTTCAGTTTTGTAGATACCTCTTTGAAAAGCGCGTGAAACGCAACACGCAAACACGCAAGGAATTCTTTAAATTTTATTAAATTGAGCCAAAGTTTCTGCAACCAACTGTATACTGCCTATTATAGCAATGCAATAATCTGTAGGTAATTGCTCTTTCTTAGCAATGCAAATACATGATACAATTGAAGTTTGCACCGACCATTAATAGCGATTGACGAACGACTTTTAGATATAATTCACAACTATTAGCGAACCATTATGTGATTTGTGGTCGGTAGACTTTAACACGCAGTACGTGTCATAATTAAACCTGCAATTCGTAGAACGAAGATATAAAGATTATTTTCATAACTAAACGGAGAAACAGGCAATTTTCCTTCCCAATTAAAAATTAATTAAGTTATGTAAACAGCTATAAAATTTATCGATGGGGGAACTAGGGAAGTACCTTTGGAATTACTGCAATTATTATGAATGTCGCTGTTATCATGGAACATCATCAGGTTTTTCGTCGTTTTCTCAACTGTTGGGATCGGCTTCAAACAACTTAGTACGAATATTTTATATGGAGCGTCTACCTAAATGACCACCTCACCCAGCTACTGGGTAATACCACAACCCATTGGTAAGACTGTTTGTAATCCTCCGTACTTTTGGCTAGCCGTAATTATCGTTGCCAGGCGTCCGGATAAAGCCGAACACAGTCAGGTTTCTGATTGCGTGTGCGGCGAAATTTGACTGTGTCCAGCGTGTACGTCTTTCGTTAGGCTTTTTAAATTTAAACATTTTTGGTTAGACTGGTTGTTAATCCTCCGTACTTTTGACTAGCCGTAGTTATCGTTGCCAGGCATCTGGATAAAGCCGAACACAGTCAGGTTTCTGATTGCATGTGCGGCGAAATTTGACTGTGTCCAGCGTGTACGTCTTTTGTTAGTATTTTTAAATTTAACCATTTTAGCCTTGTATTACTTTAAAAATAAATATTTTCAGCTAAAGTGGCTGGTCGGTTTGACTTTTCAGTTGTAAGACCTTGGAACCCGACAGTCGTTTCGGCTATAACGACTTTCCAAAGTCAAAAGTATAGCTTATAACATTGCATGTTACCTGTACCTACGCGGAATGAAGTTACGTAAACTTCTCTAGTTGTCACGAAGCTGCACTCTTACGTGCAACACAGGTTACACACCCTGAAACACCTGCACATAGTTACAAGTCACAAAGTCTTCAAAGGCATTAAAGTAACAAAAAAAATAGACGTAGAAACTTTCACTGCTCAATGTCACCACCATAAAAACGGCATGCAATCCCAAGTGCGGTCCCCGACAAGCGAGTTTTACATCCCATCCAACCGTCTAAGCACAAGGTCTAAACCGGCGATAAACGCGAAGCAATTGGAACCGTTTTTATAGCCGTTTAAAGTTTAGTTTTTAGTGTCATAGTAAATTGCTTGCAGTTCGCGGCAGTTAACGAACTACTGAGGGTTGAGGCGGAGTGACTTGCAAAGTATTCGATGATTGTGGTAGGTACAAATGCTATGATCATCGATTGTTACATAGTTGCCAACTAGATAGTAGGAAACGAACACGTTATTACTTCTTTCAGTTTCCGTTGACAGCCGTTTGCCCCGGCTGTCATTTGTACATTTTTAACGATCATTATGAGTAGTCACATAAGTCAGAAGCCAGAAAAATGACACCAGTCTTGCTAAGGGGTTTAGATAGACAGTCGTTCTATGGTGAAATTTTCAGTTACATCCGGTTAGACTAAGCCCAACATGGCTAGGAAAAAGCTAGGCAGATTGACTTCTTGAGTAATCCTAAAGAAACGGCATATCAGTCTGATGATTTAGTAAAGATTGTAAAGAAATTTATGAAGAATCTAACATGATAATTCTGTTTCGCAAGTTAGCCTATTTACTACCATAACAAGATCTTAAGAGCAATAAAGGGGTGACCAGACAGTTGCAAACTAGCGTTCCAACCAAGTTCACCTTGGTTTAAGTGTTTTGGTTTGTGTTGCGACTACATAGATGTGAACCACGCACCAACACGTTCGGTGGTTGGGAGGCGCGTTTTCCTTCCATGGTTTACAACTACTGTCTACACGGATTGAAACTAGCAAAGTCAGCTTGGTTGGGACGTTGGTTTGCAACTCACGTCACCCTTTTACCGTCAGCTTCATAAAAAAAAGGAAGCGATAGGTACGCAACGGACACTACGGTTATAATTTGAAGCAT
Organism: Mythimna impura; assembly: GCA_905147345.3. Classification (NCBI taxonomy): domain Eukaryota; kingdom Metazoa; phylum Arthropoda; class Insecta; order Lepidoptera; family Noctuidae; genus Mythimna; species Mythimna impura. The sequence goes on along the minus strand of LR990357.1, from coordinate 8,528,383 downwards.
TTTACAAGTTTTTATTTAGTTTCACCTGTCCCGATGTTTGTCTGTAATCAAATCTTGCAAATTAGAGATCCACTTCGCAGTTACCGATTGAGCTGAAATTTTGCATGCATGTGTAAATCAGATGACAATACAAAATTATTATGACATGGAGCTGATCTCTTGATGGAACCGGAAGGTGGCCAATTGGCCATAGGAACTCAGATAACCCTATCGTGTTTAAGCTTTTTGGAATGGTCTCGATGAGTATTAATTGTACCTATAGGTATACACCGTACTATAAAAGCTTGCTATGAAAAAATGATTTTCATATAAAACTTGTTATGGATTTACTTATAAAAGTTCTCAGAATGAGGTTGAAGATTATTCATTATATTCCCCCCACGTCGAAAAAAAGGTTTTGGTTGAAACTTTTATTACTGAAATCCTGACCACAGACAACCCTGCAAATGTGGATAAATCTTGAAACGTTGAGCGAACGCTACAACTTTGCAGGGTAGCCTAGTAACATTGCCACATTGAGGGTTTTTTATTTACGGTATTTTCTTAGTGGCTATCAATGTCTTAGCGTGACGTGCGGTGAGTGGATGGAAAATTAGCTTATTTGGAATTTCAATTAGCCGAATATGCGTTTTTTTGTAAAGTAGGTACAGAAAATAAGAATATTTATTTGTATGCAGCATGTCTTTATTTCCTAGCACAGGAGGACAGTTGTGTGATAGCATTTTTTTTTGTTAAACCGCGATTCGTATAGCGACGTCCGAAGTTAAAACTTAACAAGTAAAAATATTCTAATGGCAACTTTGAATACTTGGAAACTTCAACTTCTTCAGTCTTAAAAGACACATTGCGATATCCGGATTGGAGTAATTGGAGGTAAAATCAATGCGATTACGAATTCGACACTTCGACATATTTTCAGGCAAAAGTTTCAGTAGAGAAAAAAGTACTTAAAAGAATCTAGCAAAGATAAATGCTGCTCAACCTTTAAAAAGCGCAAGTTCGATTGTGTTACAGAGCACTGCGCGCGTTAAGAGGGTCGAGTCAAAACTACAAAGTCTTGAACTTCGACGCTGAGTTGTCCACCTGTCGGTTTTCTATCGGTTACGTTTCGGGTAGTGTGCGTCGGAATTGCATAGTTTAATGCCATTAAGTGCGTTCCACTTCCAGTACCGGACCACTAAATGTACGGCGATTCGCCTCCGGTACATGGTGGACATCCCACCCATACGCATAAGACGTTCAGAAATCAGAAACGTTTATTTCAAATAGACCAATTACAAGCACTTTTGAATTGTCAACCCTTTTACCGCCTACGTCGAATATATCCGACAAACACCCTCGCTTGTATTCTACCAGGGTCGCACATCCACGACCAAATACTTCATCTCGTCAGCTATTTTGTCACCTAAGGGGATTGAACAGCTAAACGAGATGGAGTAGGTACCCAGTCGCAAACACACGACACTGGCGAATAGGACACGAAAACAATTGACAGATCAATCCGATGCAAGTGTTTAAAGGGTTAAGAATTCAATGCTAGCAATTCCGTGCCAGTTTGTATTTCCTGATAACTAAAGCCTGGGGATCTTTAAGTCCTTCAACCACCTCATAGCTTACAACATTCCACCAAATTGTGAGCTCATCAATAAAATAGATAATTAAAAAAAATACTCAATTATAAACTCATAACTCAGGGCAGAACTCTTCCAAAAGTAAGAAATCACAATCAACACTTTTAATAATAATTCACATGTACCCCTTGTTGAAGTGAATAACCTCTACAACAAAATAGAAATTTCAGTCAATGAATGTAATATGGGTTAGACAGGGCAACTGTAGCCAAAATAAAGACTGAAGAACTTAAACTTGGCACACAGTCAAAGGAACATTGGTATGTAGACAATTTTTGTGAAAAATGTACATACTTAATATTATAACACAAAGCCATTGTGTTTTCTTTTTTTCGAAATTATTTTTCATTTATTTGAATTAGCAGTAGGTACACAGTTACACAATATTAAATATTAATCCTACTGATATTAAATTGCAAAAGTTTGTTTGTTTGTGCATTCAACACACAAAAACTGCTGAATGGATTTGCATGGAATTTCGCACATGGATACATACTTATTTATCCCAGTAAATATCTTGTTAGAGTGTGGAAGAATCAGATGCTCAGAGACAAGCATAAGATTAAGAGCAGTAAAGACCTATCTACATTCAAAGTGAAGCATTTCTGGGGCTAGAATTATGAGTGATAAAAAATGGGACTACCAGACCATAACACCAATATGTGTTAATCCAGATTATAAAGGTGAGAATCCCCTAATTTGGACATGTAAACCACAAAACCTCAACATCAAATGCTACTTAGAACAGTTTTTTTTTTTTTTTCGGGTGGGAAAATCATCTAATGACATCCCCCGCTCTTGGGCGGCGCAGGAGATAGTGTCAGATTTTTACTGACTAAAAACCCACTCCTGTTCCTTCTTTGCCATTTTTTTTTTCCAGGGCCCCGGGGATCTCTTTCGCATCACCCATGGCCCCAGTAGGCTTCGACCCTGCTGGGCCCCTACGGTTGCTGACATCTCCTTGAGGCGCGCGTGGAACACTACGCGCCGTCGACGACTTAGGCTCGGTCCGGACGGTTACCGGACGATCGGACGGCGAGCCACCCATTGCTCACCGTCCGCAAGCCCGCGCCTACGGTGGCCGGAAATCGGGATCGGAATCCCGGCGGCGGTTGGGGCGTGAGGACCGTTGCCTCACGCGATCGGCCGCCTCCTTTGCTAGCATTACTGCTTCGCAGAAGGAGGCTGCCTGCCACTCCTCCTCGCTCCGGACCATGGCCTGTACCAAGGCCCGGTACTTAGAACAGTTAGAATACAGATATATAAATGCATGTAGCCCGTAGATAAGAAATATTTGGGGTGGTAAACATAAGTTCTTAAGTGAAGTCTGCAAGTTTATTTACTACCTAATATTTATTTATAGTCATATCTTTGAACAACACAAAGGTACAAAGAGCGGACTTAATGCCTTAGGCATAGAGATTATGGCAGGTGCTAAATAACATCCAGCCTAATCTAAAACTTGTTGACAGTTTGAATGATGGAACTTCTACTTTTTCATGACACATGCCACAATTAATTTGTAATAATAATAATAATATGTTTTTATTAATATAATAATATTCTGCAACTTTCACACAACGCCATCTAGTCTCAAACTAAGCAGAGCTTGTGCTATGAGTACTAGACAACTGATAAACATACGTATATATTTCTAAATACATACAAATTATAGATAAAATAAGTAATATCTCACAATTTTTAATTTCTCTTTGGACCCAGTTCTGATGTCTGTGCAGATGAAGGCACAGGACATATTTAACCTTTTGAGTGCGTAATTAGAGACACAATAGTAAGACAATGGCGCGTGAACGCCAGCGTTAATGCGGGGATCAACAGCTTAATTTGCTTAATAAAATAGTAAAAAAATCATAATTTGGTTTGCCATAGTCGGGTAAAAAAAGAATGTATGTTTTTATCTCTAAACCATGTGAGTAATATCTGTGCATTTATAAACCCATAGCTTTAATGAGCTTACAGCAGATCCAAACTAGCGAAGAGTTGCAAAGGACAGAATACAGTGGAAGAAGTTAGAGGAGGCCTTGGCCAAAGGCACACTGAACTCTGGGACGTTTTATTACCCAAATTAAATATAAAAAGGACATCAAAAAGTTCAACAACGAAGGAATCTTCAGGATACAAGGGCAATTGAAATTTAAAAAGCTCTATCGAAAACAATGCAGTTCAATATAGATGTCACATACACTTGATGATTTATTTTAAATTCAAATGGTGCTATTAATATTTCGAGAGAAGTTGAGAACACGTGCATTTTTTGACAACAATAAGTTCTATTGTTATATTTTGTAAATAAGAAAAAGTTATCTTTTATGAGGAGAGTTAAAATAAACGTGTTATGAATAATAATGAAGTAAACTGTAATAGTTTGGTATCATTAATATAATTTATTACATTTACGGAGTTTTTACATCAAAAAGCTACTGTGAACAATAACAAAACATTAGCATAACCTCAAATTTTAAAAGCAAGGTCTTATTTAACTTACCGAACATAATGCTATTATATTCTTTGTTTGAATTATTTAAACACTAGCTAATTTTAACATAAAAAGCATAATCCTGAAAACAGGAAAACTAAAAAACGGTTTTCTTTTTTTAAAACAAATTTTGACAATGACATCTGACTGACACAGCACAATCACAACAACAAACAATTAACTAGCCATTTTGAATTTTTGTGTCTATTCCTCAGCCGATGTTGCTGTTTCATTTTTTCCAACAGAATTATGTCAAGAGCAAAAAAGATAGCATCATAATCCATAGACATTAATCAAGGTGTATATTTTTCCTATTGGGTTCACTAGTGTTGTTTAGATTGATCATGAAAATAACAGTGCTAATATCAAGAACTGTAAATAATACCTGGTATGAAATATCAACGAAAACATGAAAACTTATTTTTTTTTTAAATATGTTAATATAATGTTTATTTTCTTAAATTAAATTAAAGACATCGTGGCTTCCGAAACAAGCTCTGAGAATTTCTTAAATTCTGATTTGTTAGCATTAGCAAGGTAACAAGGAAAAATACAATTATATTAAAAAATCAAATAGGTACGTTTTAATGCTAAGAGTTACTATGCACTTGCATAAAGAATTCCGTAGTCACTTAGTACACATCATCATCTCATCATCTTCCTGCCCTTGTCCCATCTTATTTGGGGTCGGCACAACATGTTTTTTTCTTCCATTCTATCCTGTCAACCGTCATGCTATCACTAACTTCCTTTTCTTCCATATCACTGTTCACACAATCCATCCATCTTTTCTTTGGCCTCCCTCTCCCTCTCTACCCATACTCATAACTCTTAGTAACATGCGTTTCATCTCTCCTCTTTACATGACCATACCAAGACAAACGATTCCCTTTCAACTTTTCAGTCACTGGCGCCACTTTCAAACTTCCTTTAATATACTCATTTCTCACTTTATCCATTCTCGTCACACCACACATCCATCTCAACATTCTCATCTCCGCTACATGCAATCTTTTTTCATCCGTCTTTTTCACTTAGTACACAAGCTAAAAAAAATACATTTAGCTATTTGATAGTATGCCAGAATAAAGGTGTACGATGTAACTCACTGCATATAAATATGCATGTTATAGAACTGTTACAATTTTAGACACTTTTTATAAGATTTTAAACAATGTTGGTATGTAGAAATGCGTTAGATACCGTACTAAATATGAAATATAGCGCTGATATTTTTTATAAACGCATAATTTGAAAACAAAATTCAAACAGATTCAGGCGGAAAATAACGCTCGGGTGTTATCATTGCGCGGACCGCCCAGAGGACACGGTGGAGCATATTATAGTGGAGATGTGCCCCGCTTGAGTAAAGCGCCGCCGTATGCGTAGTGGAGTCGGTCGACGGTGGTGACCTCTCGGGTCGGGCCCTGGCTCAGTCCATGGTCCGGAGCGAGAGGCAATGGGATGCGATCGCTTCCTTCTGCGAAGCTGTAAAGCTAGCAAAAGAAGCGGCCGCAAGAGTGAGGGAACGTACATCCTCACGCCCCAGCCTTCGCGACCACCCCGGGCGTCGGGAATAGCAGAGCGATCTCCGGCAACGGTAGATGCGGGCTTGTGGACGACGAGCAATGGGTAGCTCAAAGTCCACTCGTCCTTTATGGACCAAGTTTGAGTCGTACGCGTGGCTCAAAAATATGCCCCGCAAATCGTGGGGGCACAGCAGAGCTGCTGCCTGCTAGGGCCACGGGATAACTTATGAAAGGGATACTTGTGGTCTAGAAACTCAAACTCAAACTTAAATTTATGGATAAAAAAAAAGAAAAACAGTCTTATTACTACCAGAAACCATAAGATGGATTGTAAGAACTTAAATTAAAATAATTGAAGCAAGAAATAAAAATTACTTTTATTTTTATTTGTTACAAAGTTGGGTTGTTAGATTGAAGAATTGAAATTAGGTAGAACCAATTTAGCATGAGGAAATTCGGGATACATACATGACTTAATTAAGAACCAACGTAGTACTTTACATTTGAGTAGTAATTTTATCACTAAGTAGGTGAACTGCGACGATGCATAATTATTTATTAGCTACTGTTGAATAGATGGTATCTATCTAGATGCCATCCATGATACCTACGCATCCTACCTGCTTCCGTTGTCGTAATTGTTTAGTAGGTTAATAGCTCACATAATGTAGGATACAGGCAAGCTATTAAAAACTACGACTATGTGATTACCTGCGTATATATAAACTCGGCCGAACCAGCCAGACCTGATTATAAACTGAAAGACGATACACCGCAAATGCGCGATTTACAAGTAATTAAATCAATCCCGCTTTCTTTCCCACAACACAAGAAAATGCACTTCTAGTTTTCACTTACCAGGTCGTTGATCGTAACATTTCCGTCACAAATTGATTTTTGTATGTGCAGTAGCACAAAAATAACCTCCCGGGTGTCGCTGCGTACGCGCCGCCAGTAGGAACACCACCGTCGCACGCCCAACCCGTTCCGCCCTACACCACAAATATACCGTTTGTTACGATAACCATATCTCCGACAACCTGATGTGTTATAGTGTTATACCCAAGTGATTATGAAAATAATAATGAAAAGTGGAGAGCACGGGAAATTTGAGTGGTACAAGTGATTGGATTTAGTCCAAGTGTATTGTGTGTCTTGTATGAACAAGGGCGCCCGCCCTTTGAGTTTTGGTAATACCCATTTGTATATTTTATGTTTAAGGCATGCAACGGTCATTTACCTCATCCACTTTTAGAAGTTCATTACAATCTGTAACATTTTGTAAGTCGTATAATGAAAATCACCTTCAGTAACTGACATTCGGCTATATTATCAACTGAATACTGAAGTACCTGTGAACGTCAAGGTTAATCTAAATATTTTAATACGTAACAATACAAGTGAATGATAAATAGAACATCTGGCAGAACACATGCTCGTTTCTCACGCTGTGTCCTCACATGGCACGAGCAGGATTGTAGGTAGTAATGGTAACACATGTGAGTTAGTGTTAAGAAAACTCCCATTGATAAGTTTGTTTTTTCAACTTTGATCATTGAAAATAAAAAAGTGGTTTACTTTTTTATTTTCAATTTTATTTACATTGCCCTTTAAATTTTGTTAATTTATTTTAAGTGTTTTTTAATAAATTTTGTTAATTAATTTTGTTAATTTATTTTAACTGGTTGTAATGGAATGTATTTGTGCCTATAATTTGTATATATGCGGTGTATACCATAAACATAAACCAGCAATAAACAAGTAAATAAATAAAAAAAATTAGTAAAACATAGCATAGTAACACTTAAAATTTGCTTTAATTCATTAACGCTCAGGCGGTAGCCGGCGCCCGCAAGCCATTGTCTTACTATTGTGTCTCTAATTACGCACGTCAAAAGGTAGGACAATATACCTACACTTTATTTTCATACTTAGTTCTTTACAAAATAATAAAAGATAAAGAATTCCTGAGTTACATAGGCTATATTTTATGTACATAAAATATAGCCTACGCGGGCGAAGCTGTGGGCGAAAGCTAGTTATTAAATATATTAGTTAACACTACTGGTATTATTCAAAGATACATCTTTAAACAAAATGCATAAGCTTACAAATGTGTATCTATGCAGTTAGAATGTAAATACCTACATATTTATTAACACTACCTATTGATGTATTCAAGCACGTATTTCAGATTGGTAATAAGCACGCATTGCTTACGTATTTAGCTCTTAATATAGACAAGTAGGTCTTATTCTTGAACTGTACTAATGCACTTCGGAAATAACTCTCTGAGTGCCTAAACATTTGAATAAAATATGCATATAGGATTTCAGAAATTCAGTACTTTCCTTAGTCAGTCTTCTTCTAAACAGCCTATTCAATTTCGTCATGTCATCTAAATAATAATAATAATACGTTTATTTCGGAACTTGCCATATCGTGTTAGTAACAATTTAAACTTAGAACTAGTGTTAGTAACATAAAAAAAATCAAATAGGTACTTAATCTAAGCTGGGTGAGACCCACCGAACCTGTGAAATGTCTTAGATTTGACCGCGTGCAGTCGTATCCACCGCCCCAAGATCGGAGAGTCCCACCTATCAGCCAGCGTTCTGAGATTGGTGTTGGGGCTGGCGCGTACTCGGCATAGCAAAGATGCACATCTTCTGCGCATAATGCACGAGAAACTGTCGACGTTTGCGTCTGCAAACATGCCGGACGCACTACAATAACGCGGCAGCCCCAGCAACACCCGGAACGCCTATCTAAATAACCTTTCCAATAGCATAATGTTCTCTAAGTAGTTCAATCAGAATAAACTTATCATCGTTGTGGTACATAGATAGTATTTTTCTGAAAGTCTTCGCCTTTATAAAATGCAGCTAATATACTTCTACCAATTAGAATATCAGGGCCAAACTGTATTTACTGTTTCGTGGGGCCAAATATCTTCAACGTTACATTTCCTACTTCTGCTTGATATGTAAATGTATGTTGTGGCCAGATCTTAGAATTGATCACTTCATGATATGGCCAACTGAAACTGGCCAGATAGTTTAAACATTAATGTTTGATGATTTGTCAATCCTCGTTTGGCCATATCTGGTTTCTCCATATTTAAAACTATCTGGCCAGTCTTAATTGGCCATATCATGAAGTGATCAATTTATAAGATCTGGCCACGACATGTACTTTATGTCGTAAATAAAATATTTTAAGTATTTGATTTTTGAAATGCAGAATTTCTCATGCAATATCACATATAATGTCTATTGATTGAAAGCTTTTCAAACACAGCTTTGTAATAGTTTTTAACAGACTACAAAAAGGACTAACCTGTTTATGGCTATGTTCGGCTGTATTTTTTTTATTGGTTTATTCCACCGATTTCTCGGTCAGTCGTAGACCGATTTTGATTTTTTATTTTTACTGATTAAGTAGGTAGGTACCTATACCTACTATAAAATTGGTCCCATAGAAATAGTATTACGATCTAATAACTGATAATGATCTTCAAAGATAGGAAACCGATATATGGAACGGAATCCCTCGTAGGATCATAGCAGAACCGTAGAAAAATTTCTTTATTTATACGTGTACCTAATCGATGGCTGACTGAAGGAAGAGGGGAAGGGTGTAGGTACATCGAATTATTCTTATGACGAAGCCGGAAGGTAGGCTCCGGAACTTTTCTTTCAATCTTACCCGTGTTTGAGCTTATTCGAATTGTCATAAGATGCACTCTGGCTATAAGATAGGTACGATCGAACTGATCAGACGATGGAAGGTAGGCACGGAAACACTGTAGTAAAACAATGTATCCTAGCCATGTCTTGGCTTATTAGAATTGTCATGAGATTAGGTAACCTAAACCTAATATAATTAAGTGGTTTTAATTTATTTATTTAACTATTTATGTACACAAAACAAAAGATAAGAAGAAAGAAATAGAAAAATTGGTACAACGGTGATGCTTATTTTTAAAGAAATCTCTTCCAATATACCTGCGAAAGAAGAGTTCAAAAAAATAGAGATGTAGATACCGTGTGTAACAGTAATTAGAAAATAAGTTCACACAAAATAGTTATCAATGAAATAATATAACATGGAAATAATATTATACCTACTATTATAATTATAAACATACACATATACCACAAAAACACATACCTACTAAATAATATTATAAAATAATACGAATTAAGACGAAATAGAAAGATAGTGTTCTTTCATTCTACTTTTAAAAACTTCTATACTCTTTAGGTATCTTACCAGAGACTTTGCACGCTAAAGGTATAAAATAAAAAAGTTTTCCAACAAAAACACAACCTATAATAATTTTGTTTCTTCATTATAACATCGACTACCGAGATTAACGCTATTTTGCGCTTTTTAGTTTTCTTTTTTGTCAAAAGTATTTTTTTGGTTAATCAGGGTTAGCCCTGATTAACCAAAAAAATACTTGATTTCAACCGGTCAAGTACCTAATATTATGCACATTTCAGAGAAGGGCTAATAAATTAGTTGTGTCTGAACTGAGAATTTGGAGTTAGAACGTATTAAACCCAATTTCAGTGCAAGTTTGATAGCTTTTAAAGTTAAAGAAGAGTTAGAAAAAAGACTTAAAGTTATTTATTCAAAAATAATAAAATTTTGTTATTAAATAACTTCGTTTTTGAGATGCCATACTTCCATTTGAGAAGAGGTTTAACTTACTTTGATAATTGTCAGGATAGTATTTGTTGGAAAGAAAACTGTAAGACACCAAAAAGGAAATTACACCCGGGTTAAGTTAATCTATAAAAAAATTAATATGTGTGATACATTCATCCAAACTCGTTAATTCATACATACTTTATTGAGTATAAGTTCAAAACATCAAAAGCTAGATATTTGAAAAGTCTTGAAGTTATTGTTAACCCCCGCGGCTTTTAGTTACTGCTTCGATTTCGTAGGTCGTAGAGAGCATGATGTCATTATACTATTCAAGTTTTTTTTTACAATCCTTCTGTTAGTTCCAGCATCCTACTGTTATTGCAGCAAAGGCAATTTTAAGCATTTCCATCATACTTTGATTTGTTGTAGACCCATGGTTATTGTAACTTACTTATAGGTAAATACGATCCTGTTTCCGGTAACATTGAACCAAAGCCGTGTACGTACGTACGAACACGAAGTCACGAACATAGCAAACACAAGCATCAACTTTGAAAATTTGGTTTGTTCGTATATGGACGGCATTTTCGAACACGAACGCGAACATAGTTCGAATCGAGTTCGCACACAACAGTCGTGAACTCTCTTAATAGCCATGGCGGCGTCGTTGGAAGTGGTCGATTGTGAAGTAGCGAAAAATTTTTTGGTGTTCGCATTGATTCATGAAGAACACCGTCCATACAGACCATACTAATAGGATCGCCACAAACATGTATGACGAACAGAGTGTTCGATGTTCGTTAGCGGTACACACGTGCGAACCAAGTTGTTGCGAATCATGCAACGTAATGTTCGTACATGCATACACGGCTTATTGTAATCTGATGATGTTCAAGGCGGCAGACTTGCAATAGTTACGTATCTAAAAATGTAATCCCTTATACCGTATAAACAAATAGGTAAGCTTTATTTTATTGGAGAACAATATAGCATATTGGAGAAGAACATGCCCTCGAAATCCATTTGGAATGTTCAGAAACTTCTGTTTTATATCATGAAACATAAACAAAACGTCTGTTCATACGATATGTGATTAATGGCAACTGGATGACTATTACGTGAATATTTTATTACTTGACCTAGCACCAATAAACAACCATTTGTTATGTGTTCACTTTAACAATACATCACCGACCTAAAATATACATTAATCTTTCGTATGATTATCATTTTGCACTTTATTGCAATGTTTCGAAGTATTGATATAGTTTGAAAAATAGTATGAAAAATTTACATCATTTTCTCTTTTAAAATATTTTTTTTCAATCAACATTCGACAAACAATGAAATCACAGTTACACAAATCCTTTACAAAGCATTTCTCGATAATTTAGTGCCAAATATATAACTATAAACATGAAAGTTAAAAAAAAGGAAAATGTTACTTTATTTTCCTTCATAATAAAAGTTGTAATTATAAAGGTACTAATAACATACATTATTGAATGTTCTATTAATGATATTGTGCTTAAACATATATCATAAAATAAAAATATTCAAAATATGTTCATTATTTATTTATAATATTCTTTATTGTTCACCACATAAACAAAAACAAGGACAAACATAATTAAAAATAAATATACAATTGGCGGTCTTATCGCACAGGGCAATTTCTTACAGACAACCTTTGGATGGACTGTAAGAAAGGAGATGGATTTAGGGCTGTCAGAGTACAACATCAGAAAAAAATACTAATAAGACATAATAACACAAATACATACATACAATATAAGAAAAAATATACTAATAAATATTAAATATATAATTGAGCCAGAAGAAGAAAAAATCAAAGTGAAAGGTAATGCTCCTTCACCATTACATCATTAAATATCTAGGATGAGACGTTAGGTGACGTCACCATGTGACGTCCGCGCACCGTCTGGATCTGGAGTAGACATCAGATCCTGGCGTTCATCCAAGAGCATTCACTCAACGACTTCACGAGAAATTAGGACGACTTGAACCGCCCATTCGACCTACCGGAACGAGCTGTGCCCAAATATTTAAAAACCTTAGAAATCAATGCTTACAAAACTGTTCCAATGTCTATTTTACTTTGCAGATCAAAAAAGAATGCGAAGCTTGTGGCACCCAAGATGAATTGTGGTTCGAGAAGGGCCTTAACCGGCTCGATACATAAAATCAGAGAGTTCGAATTAGAAAAAGTAAGATTTATATTTTGTATTGCTTTTTATTATGCATATAAAACCGTCAGCACTTATATTTAAAATTTATTTATAGGTGAGCCTGGTAGAAGAGTTTGACATTCTACAAATAGTTGGAGAAGGATGGTTCGGAAAAATTTTGCTAGTAGAGCACAGGGCTTCAGATACAGAAATTGTCTTGAAAGCCTTACCAAAACCCTACGTATCCATTAGAGATTTCTACAGAGAATTTCATTATAGTTTACATTTAAGCGCCCATAGAAACGTTGTAACTACATTCGATGTAGCATTTGAGACTGCTGGATTCTATGTATTCTGCCAAGAATATGCACCTTTAGGTAAGATAACTTTATCATAATATATATACAATTATGAAGATGTTGACTTTAATATAATGCTAATAATTTATCTCGGAAATCAAAATTTAAATGCTGAGTAATCCGGGCTTCGTTTACTCCGGTTCACACACACTTTAACTTGGATTGTAGCCAAAACACGTCGTGATTTGAATGAATATTAAATCTAGCACATTTCCAGTCCAGCCCTCATTAATATCGTGTTGTATTGAAAGCTGATGCACCGTTTTCTTCAGCTTATATCATCACTATTGCGATCACTAGTACCAATGTTTAACACTTAAAATTTACAAACACGTATTTGTATTTTTCATTGCATAAAGTCAACCCAGTGCAGCGAGTCACCTGGTCTATGTTGTGTTTAAAAAAAAACAATGATTTTCTATGTATATATTCTTTATTGTACAAGTAAAAGTCAAACAAAAAAGTGTGTGTGTTGTGTAAATACAATGATTTTTTTTTATTTTTTCAGGTGACTTAACATCAAATATGCTTGACACTGGCATAGGTGAAATTCATACCAAGAGGGTAGCAAAGCAATTATCGGCTGCATTAGAACATCTTCACCAAAGGGACTTAGTACACCGTGATGTAAAACTGGACAATATTCTCATATTCAAATCTGACTTTTCAAGAATCAAACTTTGTGATTTCGGAGAAACGAGAAAAGTTATGTCAGTAGTGAGAAGACGGAATGAATGGTTACCCTATTCACCACCTGAAGTGCTAAAATTATTACAGGATAGTAGTTACAAGTATGGAAATATTATCTTTATATTATATATATTAAAAAAAAACTATTTTCGTCTGTCTGTTTATCCGCTAACTCCTACTAAACCACGCAACGAATATTGACGCGGATTTTCCTAATAAAAAAAAAAATATAGCAATAAACGGAAAAGGTTTTAGTACCTATATAATTTGCACCCGTGCGGAGCCGGGGCATGTCACTAGTTTTTTTTTATAAATCTGACTATGATACTTTTGTTGTTCGTTATTTATTTTAATTGAGCAGCTGTATTAGTTGTATAAATAAGCATCGATCAATTTTAAGATGGACGTGAATGAATCATTAAATTATAAGCATGTAGAAAAATTTATGCTGCTGGCTGCAATTTCACAGTTGTTTATTTGTTTACTTTCAGAGCTTTAATTTCCCATGATGTTTGGCAATTTGGCATCGTTATTTTCATTTGCCTCACTGGTTGTTTGCCTTGGCAGAAAGCTGCTTTCGATGACCCTCGCTATACAAGGTAAAAAATTTACCGCACTTGCATTAAATTATTTCCCTAACAGTCCATGATTGGTGTACATACCCACTAATATTCTGGCTAAAAATTGTTACTGGAATTATTAAAAATTACTTATTATTTTTCTTGATTACAGTTACTACAATTGGTACAACAGTTCGAATCCACTGAAACGACAACCGAAATTGTGGAAAATGGTTTCTTCGAGGGCACAAAAAATGTTCAAAAAATTTATAGAGCCAAGAGAGGAAAAAAGGGCAAACAATTTCTCAGAGATTTCTCGCTATTTAGATGATCGATGGTTGGGTAAAGGTTACACCGATAGAGTTGGTAAGTAAACGTATGCTTCACACATTCATTCATACTTATTTACTAATCAAGAAAATAAAATGTACGACAATTTATTTCGTTTCAGCTGGCGAAGACATAGATGAGCTATGCCCATCAATGTATAGTTTCCACAGTGACCCCAATGAAAAAAACATACTACTGAAACATTTTAGAGACAATGGTATCGAAACAACAGTAGACCGGCAAGCAAAGAAACAGAGAATCCGTGAATGGATCCAAAATAGCGTAATAGAAGAAGTGGATGAAGAGGTGAGTTATAGTTAAAATTATTACCTTGTCTTCTAATATCTATTTGTAGGTATATTGCTCGACTGAGTTCTCATGTTGTGAATGTAATTTTCAAAATATATTATATTTTACAGGAGGAACTTGAAGTTGCGTTTGAAGATAGCGATGAAGAATTAGAACACAGAACAAGAAATTACCCCATTGATGAAAGTCACAGAGTAACTTTACGTTTTGACACAGAAAAGCATATTAATCCGAGAACTGGCGAAGTAATTGACGGAGTTAAACATACTCCACCGGATAAAAATCCTTTGTCTTATGATGTACAAAACATAGAAGCTGTTGCACCAGCAAATGTGGTAAGGAAATATGGAATGCAAGAAGAAAGTTCATCCCATAGTTCAACTAAAGATAGTGCATATGGATCTATGGAAACAAAAGTAAATAAACCAGTAAGATCTACTCATAAAGCTGAAAACAAACAGGTTTCATCAATAGATAGTGTCCAGAATAATTCACCAAGTAGATCTTTAAGCGCCACATCTATAAATCAAAACAGGTCACCATTGACATCACACGCTCAAAGATTTCAAAGAAGTGAAGAAGTGTTTTCGAAGGAATTAGAGAGTTTGAAAGGAAGTTCATCCACTCTTCATTCGTTAGGCAATTCTTCACGGTCTAATAGTCTTCAAGTCAATCGAAACGATTCTTTTGATTCGCCCTCTGTGAGAAGCACACAAACCCCACCAAAAGCTGAAAGCGTGACTACATCAAGACCTCATAACCCGGTAGTAACACAGAATGGATTTAGTCCAGGTTCAAAAAATGTGCAATCCAGCCAGCCATCTAATCAGGGATACGTTTCATTGAAACATACGGTTTATGATAATAAGAATACTCGCAATGACAACAATGTGGCTGAAAGTAATTTACAAAAAAATCAGACGCAGGATAGTCCATATACGTCGATGATGAACATAGTACAAGGCCAAATGAAAATTAATCCACACAGTACTGAAACAAACAGAAACACCATTAATGTTTCTGTAGCTGCAGTTAAACGTAAAAAATAGATTTGCTCAAATATTGTTACGGATTTGATTTTAAAGCTATTATATATTTGTGTCCTTGAAATTTGACAATATAGTTTAACCTCACAAGCAAATATGGTTTCAGTATACCGGCTGGTTGCCTAAATAAATTATCTACTGTAATTCAGTCAGAGATGGTAGTTTAGTGTAGGAAATAGTAATGGGTAATCCATTACTACTTACGATGCCAGAGAGTTCTGCCAAGCCTCTCTGTGATCGAATCCAAACTTCACTTCCAGTTTTGCTCAAGTGTGCAAAATGATAATATAATGGGATTACAAAGTACGTGTTGGTCAGGTTTTCTGCTTATCCACACCTATTTGCATTAACTATTTTACAAAACTCCATAATTATAGTTAATCAAAGTTTCACCACTACTATCTCGTATCCATAATCCACGTTTGCCTATTGCATATTTCATGATTGTAGTTACTTTTTCCTGAAAACATTTCATTTTTTTTTAACTGCCGATTAAACTCAATTTACTTTTCTAATGCTTATTTTTTTCTTTTGTCGCACGTTCCCGCTTCATTCCTACAACCTGTATAACAAGGACCTTCAACTCCTGCAAGCGCCGCCGCAGCACGTTCCTGGTATACCCGATTATTGTTATAGTAGCTCTTCAGTTTTCAGTCAAACACAGAGCTATTTTGGAACCCACAGTGACTCTATTAAGCACACGTATCAGATGTAGTATGAAGAAGAAGAAAATAATAATGTGTGAATTTGTTCGTGAAATTGAAAAATAAATTATTCGTAAGTGCCTTCAAAGGCTGTGATTAATTGACTTAACGTTTGGCCAAGGGCTTACAAAACTGATAATAAAGCATATTGAATGATTAATTATGATTATTTTTTGTTGTTTTAAGATTTAGGTTAAGAGCTTGAAATTAGAATAGCATAAAGACAACAATAAGTTAATTTATGTTTAGGATGTATTTAATTTAATTTAATCTTTCCAAGTTGTGCAACTGAAATACATTTATTATTTTTTTTACGGAGTTTTTATTTAAACCTTTTAAATGATTTTTTAAAACCGTTTTTAGCTACAACAATTAGATATATTTATACTTATAAGAAAAACATTAGCTCAAGTAAAAACAAATATTAGTAAAAATAACAATACATAATAACAGTTATTTCCTTACGATATAGCGACGTGTGGTATCAGGGTCAATCACTACTCGTTGATATTGCCAGCTATAATATCCATCACTGATTTTCTATTTCTGCATTGAAGTAATTATTTAACCAATATCGGGAGGAAACAAGGGATTGAATCATTTTTGATTTGACCAGTCAGGACAAAAAAGGTAAACGATTACATACTCTTTGGTAAACAATTTTATTTTGATGCACTAGAAATTATTTTACGAAAACAGAGAATTGGCAACACTGAGTTAGTGCTCATTGCACAGAGTACATTAAATATATATAGGCTCATTCATTGGCCTGAACAGCTGTCAATTTTGAAGTTTTTCGTATTTTCGATAACGCCGCGCGCTGATTACCAATTTAGTTTACAATTATAAATAATGGAATTTTTTAAACTATTCCAATATATTATACCGCTGTAACACCTAATGCAACAATAAATCGCTAAATTAAAATAACGTGTTGGCTAAATCTGACTAAACAACGTCGGTACCGCCTCAATAATATGTATCATAACCTCCCAAGAATTTAGTTTTCGGTTGGAAGTTAAAAAATAGAGCAATAAAAAGTCATTAAAATGCAAAAACTTCAAGATAGTGTGTTTTCTATTGTAAAGACAACCAATTTGTCTCCGGCTGTGTTTAGTTTTCTGCAACCTACGGAAGAATTTACAGGTATGTTTGTTTTAGTGACAACAGATTTATATATAGCTGTATATTGTGTCAAGGTGCTGTGTGGGTGACAATTTGCCTAAATTTTGCAGATAAGACACCTCTCGGCGGAATTTTGAAGGACACCAAGCATGGCTGGCTGGCTTTGGGTCCTAAATTTTGTGTGGTTGATCTTAGGACCGGATTGAAGATAGCAGCGCGAAACTTTGGCACCCCACAGAGGTTGGTACTAATTAGTATTCATCACCTTTTGTTAAGTTTTAAAATTTGATTTTTCTTATATTTGTGAGATAATGGTCAAACGTGAACCAAACCATAATAAAAAAAAAATGTAACAACTAAATTTTATTTCAAATGTAGATTTTGAAGTTAATTCTTTAATTATTTTACTCTAAGAATCCTTTTAAATTAATCCTCAGTGAAACTACAGTTTTTTTTAGCAAATTTAGGTACCATATTTATAATTTAATTAAAATAAACAATTATTTCAGCAATTTCAACACTTTAGTAACAAGCGTAGTGGAGCTGCCAAGACCGTTGACGGCAAACTCCATTCAACTGATCATCAGTTTACAAAGTGATGAAGCCGGCATGATCTGCATTTTACATGTCAATGGCTCACAGTTACTGCGTTGCATTCAAACCGAAGTGGTTGTTACGGAGTTAGCAGTGTGGGATAGAGTGCCTGATGGACCTATCTCATGTTTTGATGGAGTTGTGATGGCTGGAACGAAAAGTGGAGAGATATTTGCTTTTGATCTCAATAGAGCTAGTTTGATTCAAGGTATGTTTCAGCCATTGATACATAATCTAGTATTCTTCTATGAATGCAATTCTCACTTTTATTAAACTTTTATGAATGTGTGCACTGTTAAAAATATTTAACCAAGTGCTAAGCTTATTTTATTAGGGACTATTATAATTAATAATTTCTCTCAATATTTTCAGCATTAAAAAACATTTCCCAGGGTTATGAGCACCTAGTCCAAAATGAAGCTAATCCAGCCAACTTGAGCTTCTTACAATTTTCTGCCATACATAGAATTTTAGAACAAAGAGAATTGGCATTAGAAAATAATGATCATTTGGCTATTCTACTGAATGAAAACTCCTTAGTAGATGGCCAATATATATTTCGTAATCCAGATGGTTCGGTACGAATGAAAGCCAAAAGAGATCATATTCAGGTGACCATATTGCAATACATTCCACAACTAGGCAGTCTGGCAGTTGGGTATAACTTCGGTGCATTCCAGTTATGGAATATTATGACATTGGAATTAGAATTTACGTCACAAGTCAATGTGGAATGTATACCAGTCACGCATTTTGGATTCCAGGTAATTATACATTTTTCTTTGAGTAACAATGTTTATTGGACGCTACATAAGCCTAAAATTAATTAAGAAGTAAAGTAAAATATGTTGAATTTAAAAATCTTGTTTTGTCATTGCCTTATCTTATTTATGAAGCTGATGTATTGGCCTATGAACTAATCTAAAAATTAATTAAAGATATTTGTGTGAAAAATAACAGAAGGCTAATTGAACAGACTTTATACCGCATACATCGAATGACTGGAACAATTAGTCAAGGCTGGCTGCTTATCTAATGCTTTTTTTGTGCCATCCTTGTACCCTTCATATTGAAACAATTAACCCTAGTGAAAATGTAAAGGGTGATTTATTAAATTCTCTAATACTGGAGTAGATTATTACTCTCATGTCTTAAGATCTTATAAGTATACTATAAACTATTAAAATATTTACAGGAACCTTGTGATGATCCCAGAGCATTCTGCTACCTCTGGGTGGTGTTCTCAGTGATGGACCGTTTTGAAGAGGAAGAGTTTCCTCTGGCTGTGATGTACTCACTGACATACCAGGGAAAGAGAATGCTGTCTGATACCAAGTGCCTTTATCAGGTAATTCTGGCAATTCTTTACTGTTCTAGAACATATTTTCACTAATACAGTACATCCAAAAATATACTTTTTAGGGTTCCATAGCCAAATGGCAAAAAACGGAACCCTTATAGATTCGTCATGTCTGTCTGTCTGTCCGTCCGTATGTCACAGCCACTTTTTTCCGAAACTATAAGAACTATACTGTTGAAACTTGGTAAGTAGATGTATTCTGTGAACCGCATTAAGATTTTCACACAAAAATAGAAAAAAAAAACATTAAATTGTAGGGGTTCCCCATACCTAGAACTGAAACTCAAATATTTTTTTTTCATTAAACCCTTACGTGTGGGGTATCTATGGATAGGTCTTCAAAAATGATATTGAGGTTTTTAATATAATTTTTTTCTAAACTGAATAGTTTACGCGAGAGACCCTTCCAAAGTGGTAAAATGTGTCCCCCCCTTGTAACTTCTAAAATAAGGGTTAAACCTAAAAAAATATATGATGTACATTACCATGCAAACATCCACCGAAAATTGGTTTGGACGAGATCTAGTAAGTAGTTTTACCTTTTTAAGTTTGTACGGAACCCTCAGTGTGCGAGTCCGACTCGCACTTGCCCAGTTATTTTTCTTAAGGTGAAAGTGCCAGAATAGACAGCAAAATTCAAATTTTGATTAAATTTTGGCATTTGATCAGTGTCAAGTTGTATGACGATTGAAATATGATTGGCGGCCGTAATACGTATTTATAATGATTAAAATCATCAATATAATTCTCATTTTTTTATTTCGGTGGGAAAATCATCTTATGACATCCCCCTCCATCCTCATGGCTCTTGGGCGGAGCGGGAGATAGTGTCAGACTTTTACTGACTAAAAACCCAGTCCTGTTCCTTCGTTGCCTTTCGTACCAAGGCCGAGTCTTCCTTTCAGAATCAGACCCTTGGCCCCATTAGGCTTCAACCCAGCTGGGCCCCTACGGTTTGCTGACATCTCCTTGAGGCGCGCGTGGAACAGTACGCGCCGTCGACGACTTGGGCTCGGTCCGGACGGCTACTGGGCGGTGTTCAGCTAACCCTATTGAATGACTTTTTCGTGTAATAGACATTCAATCATATTTCAATCAAGATACAATTTGACACGAACGCAAGCCCGCGCCTACGGTGGTCGGGAATCGCCCTGCGACTTCCGATGCCCGGGGCGTCTCCAGCGGGGGCCGGGACGTTAGTCTTGTCTCCGCCTCAGAGCTCATACACACGAACGGCATTTTGCCAAGGGCAGAGGTAACTGCAGCCTTCAGCCAGTGAATTAAATAAATAAAAGCAATAACATAATAACATTTCTTCTTCGGAATCCATTCTGCAACTAACTCCTATACTATGTGAGCTGACGACGGCTGCCGGTGATCTTTAAAGTTGCCGCTGATGCATCGACGGCTGCCGCGGACCGGTATCGACGACTGCAGTTAGTTACCTTTGCCGTTGGCAATATGCCGCCCGTATAAGAGCTCTCACAGTTTCGGCCGCCTCCTTTACTCGCATTACTGCTTCGCAGAAGGGGCAGACCTGCACCGTATGCTCCACCGTGTCCTCCGGACAATCTGTTTTATTAAGCATTTGCTTTCCAGGAGTTTTCAACCGCCACAATAAGATTCCAGCTAGAGTTGAGCACAGTTGACGAGGCTGCATTGCTTGGAGGGAAATGTGTGTCTTGCCACGCTTATTCAGTCAATTCTACCTTGGCAGCTGAAGGAGAAGAAAGTTAGTAAATATTTAATAATAATAATTTATTCAGATATCATATTGGTCCATTTATTGTAAGAAAATTTTTAGTATGATCTTAAAACACCATGTTAGACAGACTATTGTCTAAGTGTTATTATGTTAATAAACTGTATTTGGTACAGAACGTCCGAAGGTCCTTGACCACTCCGAACTTCGAACAATTGGCTGAGTAGTATTTCTTTTTAAGAATCGTATGACGAATGCTTATTGCGTATTTTTTCGAGTATGCACATAGTTCGGGCAGGACCGATCGTTAGTTATTGTAACATTTAGGGGAGGCCTTTGTCCAACAGTGGATGTCTTTCGGCTGAAATGATAATGAGGACATAGTTCGGAACGCCTAAGTTTAGAGTGGCCAACATATTTTGACTATACTGTACGTATTTATTTTACCAACGATCAATCGTATTTCATCCACTCCAGGGTTGTTGCGAATATCAGCATCAGCATTATTTTTCGCATCAACATCAGCATCAGCATCCGCATTGATTGTTGCTGATGTTAGATGCTGATGTTCAAAGTTCGTGTCGCGACATGACCGACGGAGGGTAGAGTTAATGGCACGTGCCGTTGTCGCTTCTGAGTTTTGGCCAATCTAAATACGTACATTTCAAAACAAATCGTCAATATTATTCTCTGTGATTTAGTCAATATTGCAAGCAAAGTGTATGCAGAGCGCATTGTTTTGTTTACTTACCATAGTGTATTTTTTTAGGGTTCGATACGCGTATTTGTTTGTGTCTCCGTCTCCCGTCTATCAGTCTGTTTGTCACAGTCATTTTTCTCGTTGGCTATTTAACTTAATGGCGCAAAATCTGTAAGCGGTTTACGTACCGGGCATTACTTACTCAAAAACAGAAATGAAGAAAATATTTTTCAGACAAAATCATTAAAATATATCTTTTATTACTATGCGTTCCAAATAAGAATAGGATCGATTGCCATGTTGTGACGTCACATCATACTGTCAAATCGCAAGAAATTGGGAAAAATTGAAGAACTCCGAGACGAGCAAAATTGAAAAACTGGATTCTGATTAAACTATTTTCGTTCATAGTTCGTAAATAAATCAAATTTCAAAAATTTCTTGTTTTGCTCACCATAATAATTCTTCGATTTGACAGTATGACGTGACGTCACGACATGGAAATCGATCCTATTCTTATTTGGAACGCATTGTATAATATTTACCTAAAAACTATGAAATTCAGTATTTAAAAAAAAATTATTAAAATCAGCATCAGCTGATGTAAATTACAAAAAATCAGCATCCGCTGATGTGACAAAATCCTGCATCAGCAACAACCCTGGCTACCTATGTATTTTAATAATAAAATTGAAATGTTAGAAACTTACAAATATTTACCTTATGTTTCGAGTGTATATACCGACGTCGTTAAAAAAGAACGTTACAAAAACAACGTAACGAACTATTACAAAAATAATAAGAAACCTTTGAAAATCGAGAGTTATTAGAGTATTATAAAATGATTGTTGTACTTTGGTATCTTTGATGTTTTTGGTGACTACTGCACTCTACAGCTTCAAACAGTCCTACGCTTATTATTATGTGATTGTAGATCTCAGAGCCCTGGGGTCCTGGATCTTTGGAAGGCGTACGAGGGGCCAAATCACAAAGGCTACCATAGACACTTGTCATATCTGGAATCTAGTACCATCCGACGATTATCCCTGTATGCTCTATGCAAGTGCACCCTCCATTGATGGGAAACTATTACAACGTAATATGGAAAACAAAGATGGCTATGGTTTTAGGAGGCTTAAATTTAATATCAAGAACTATCCCAGTGTATTATAGTAATGCAGATCATTGCCTGGTCATCTGATGGTCTATTCTGTAAATATCTCAATGAGGTAAGCTTGAAGTGAACTTAACATTCCATCTGATGCTTGGGATTCACTTCAAGTTCACGTCACTTAGGATCAGGGTGGTGTGTAGACAAGTGCCCAATAGTTGATTTCAGGCTGTATACGTTCTATTCGCACGGAGAACTCTAACACCTGATGCAGGAATTTTGAATTTTAGTTTTTATGGGGCTTCATAGATGTCGCTATATTGGGATGACATATTCATCTTCCTGGAGACCAGTGGTTCCATGGTGTTTGAAGCTAGGTGGGAAAAATCATACATTTGTAATAGCTGTGTTATTAAATGTCGTTTTTCTTCATTCCAGGTATGTTAAACATCTGTCAGATAGTCTGGGAATGTTGGGGCGAAAATGCGAATTCTTCCACACAGTATGGAATGCTCCTGTTTGACTTGGATCAGTGGTACAAGGATCAAATGCCAGGTATGTGATACTTTTATATATTTTTTTTTTTATGATAAGAACAAATAAGGTTCAATTGCAAGGTTCGAGTGCACAATTTTGTTGAGCAGAAGTTTTCAGTTTTAAATAATACACTAGCTTCTGCCTGCGGCCGTGCCCTCTTCTTATGTTGGTATCCTATGTTCTCCAGGTATTAGGTAAATTAAGATCACTTTAGTAGCTTCGGCGAGAAAACATAGCAACAAACAGAGTTACTTTCGCATTTATAATATTAGTATGGGATCTAAACTATGGATTCATGAATATGAAAACTATTTTACATACTGGCATTCAAATCTCGTTATGGACATCCACTTTCCAACAACATTCATGTTACGCGATTTTGCAAGCACTGCTCTTAAAGATAAGTGATAAAATCCCTTTTGTTGATGTTTCTATGTGTGTATGTTTGTTTACGGCAAATCTTGCAAATTGATTTTCAAATAGTTACTCTTAACCAATTGAGCTGTAATTTAGTATACCTATGTAACTTGGATAACAATGCATTAATAACCTTGGTCAGTCAGAATGTTATTGATCAGTACACCGCGCGATAAAAGCATGTGAAAACTTATTTGTTGTTCCCCAGCAACTTGGCCCCTGCAAAGCAACGCCTTCATGAGCGTGACGTGGTGCTGCGAGCTGTCGGCGGCCGACTGCGTCACGCTGGACGTGCGCCTGGACCCCGCCTCGGTGGCCGTGTACTCGCACGCCACCAGGCTCGAGGAGCACTTCTACCCCAACTCCTTGCAGTACAGTGAGTATGACATTACACATACCACCTGAATATTTAAAGATGGAGTAATTTAAGTGTATATCACCGTAAAATTTTAAATACCGTTAGATTATAATCTATCTCGCGAGATTATAAAATGTCGAAAGATTTTAAACTGTGACATACTGCTTACAATTTAACGCATTATTTTTCGGTAGATTATAATATATCGAAGTTAAACTTGCATTGTAAAATGGCATAAAACGTAACGCATCTCGCGCGCTGATTGGTTGAACGTCGTGTGCCCTACGCCACCATATTTATTTGTTAATTCGTTTGTCGTCGAATGTAAACAAACAGTGTTTTGGTGATTGTAAATTGATTTCGTGTTGAAAAGCAACTCAAAGCTTTTGGATTAGTTGTATGAAATTGTGTGGAAGTAAAATTAATTTGTGATTAACCAAAAAAGTGTAGTTTGAATGATAAATAAGTTAGTATTATCACCGAACATAGCCTCTATGGACACAGAACGACCTACTATAAGATAAGACCAAGCAATCAGGAACAGCCTTCTGACAGTTGACAATTTAATCCGCGAGAAATTGTGATATAACAGTTTCACTTCGATAGATTATAATTTGCCGAAAAACAATGCGTCAAATTGTAAACAGTATAGATTATAATCTAATGGTATTAAGAATTTTAAGGTGACATATATAAAAGTATATTGGTAGAATTTCGCCAGTAAATCCAAAACAATGGATTGCCATTATTTATCAGTTGTTTGACTTGATTGCAGACTCCAAACTACACTGTGCCTAAACTATAGGCCCGATGGGCAACATCAGAAGGCTTAAAGTAGAAAAGACGCAGTGTTAGAAAACCCTTCCACTAAGTGAATCGATTACCTGGTGAAGGTTGCTGGTTGAGAGACATATAGCACAAGTCGATCACCTCTTTCTGCAAAGCAGTAAGGCAAGCGAAACATTTGACGGAAAGCGTGAGAAGACAATCCTCAAGTTCCGGCCCCGCGGTACGGGCTTGTGGACGGCGAGCAATGGGTCGCTTACTGTTGGGACTTATAAAGACCAGGCCCTAGTCGACGGCACTTTGTGATCCTCGTGCGCTTCAAAGAGATGTCAGCATAAGCGACGTGGCCCGCTAGGGACGACGCCTGCTAGGCCTGCAAGATTGTTCGAAAGTTACCAAAAAAAAAAGCACTGGTCGATTTGGCGACTCTTGTCCCTATGTACGGTGGTGGCAATGGATATAACATATGCTTTGTAGCCGTTGCCAGAATAGAAACAACAATATTTTAATGAAACGTAAAAAATCTTCTTAACTTTCAGATTGTATCTGCCTCAATACTTCAGAGGCTTGCGTACTAGGCACAGTCGGTATACAACGTCAAATCATCAGTTCGATAGACGAAGTGGGACCTACTGCGTTGCTGAACCCGCCGCGACTGTACAACGCCTGCGTGTCGGCGGGACTGACGCCTTTGTATGTGCATACTTATGCGAGCAATATTAGTCCGGTAAGTTACAAAAAGGAGAGGTCCATAACGGGGTTTTCTGGCCCTAAAATTAGTAAAAAGTAAGGTTGAGCGCGCGTATGAAATTAGCATTTTATTATTTTAGAACATATGTATTTTAAGTTTTTAATAAAATTCTTCGTATTATTCTAGATGCTTTGCTCCCCAAGGGCCCAAAGATGGCCAATTTTGCAGTTTTGGCCAAAATTCTATCTATCATAAAGATATTTGATTCCTTGATTTTATATGAGCGCAAGGGTGCAACACATTTATCCTTGTGTATAATTTGTGTCACAGTATATTTCAATTAGAAGATGTTGCTCCCTTGCGCTCATATATTAAGGGTCGTAAGTTAAGGATGACCCTGTGACGGTAAACACTGTAATAATATCTTTTATTTATGATTGCAGGAGGAACAACGCAGATACTTACTATCAGTGGCGCTGGAAGCCCGTTTGTCTCGGTTCCTGAAGCGCTGCGCTCACGACTGGGCCACCGGCAGCCACAGCGGCGCGGGCTGCACGCTTACGTTCTTGGTAAGTTATCTAACTTACTATCAGTGGCGCTGGAAGCCCGTTTGTCTCGGTTCCTGAAGCGCTGCGCTCACGACTGGGCCACCGGCAGCCACAGCGACGCGGGCTGCACGCTTACGTTCTTGGTAAGTTATCTAACTTACTATCAGTGGCACTGGAAGCCCGCTTGTCTCGGTTCCTGAAGCGCTGCGCTCACGACTGGGCCACCGGCAGCCACAGCGGCGCGGGCTGCACGCTTACGTTCTTGTTAAGTTGTCTAACTTACTATCAGTGGCGCTGGAAGCCCGTTTGTCTCGGTTCCTGAAGCGCTGCGCTCACGACTGGGCCACCGGCAGCCACAGCGGCGCGGGCTGCACGCTTACGTTCTTGGTAAGTTGTCTAACTTACTATCAGTGGCGCTGGAAGCCCGTTTGTCTCGGTTCCTGAAGCGCTGCGCTCACGACTGGGCCACCGGCAGCCACAGCGACGCGGGCTGCACGCTTACGTTCTTGGTAAGTTATCTAACTTAGTATCAGTGGCGCTAAAGCCTGCTTGTCTCGGTTCCTGAAGCGCTGCGCTCACGACTGGGCCACCGGCAGCCACAGCGGCGCGGGCTGCACGCTTACGTTCTTGGTAAGTTGTCTAACTTACTATCAGTGGCGCTGGAAGCCCGTTTGTCTCGGTTCCTGAAGCGCTGCGCTCACGACTGGGCCACCGGCAGCCACAGCGGCGCGGGCTGCACGCTTACGTTCTTGGTAAGTTGTCTAACTTACTATCAGTGGCGCTGGAAGCCCGTTTGTCTCGGTTCCTGAAGCGCTGCGCTCACGACTGGGCCACCGGCAGCCACAGCGACGCGGGCTGCACGCTTACGTTCTTGGTAAGTTATCTAACTTAGTATCAGTGGCGCTAAAGCCTGCTTGTCTCGGTTCCTGAAGCGCTGCGCTCACGACTGGGCCACCGGCAGCCACAGCGGCGCGGGCTGCACGCTTACGTTCTTGGTAAGTTATCTAACTTACTATCAGTGGCGCTCGAAGCCCGTTTGTCTCGGTTCCTGAAGCGCTGCGCTCACGACTGGGCCACCGGCAGCCACAGCGGCGCGGTCTGCACGCTTACGTTCTTGGCAAGTTATCTAACTTAATATCAGTGGCGCTCGAAGCCCGCTTGTCTCGGTTCCTGAAGCGCTGCGCTCACGACTGGGCCACCGGCAGCCACAGCGGCGCAGTCTGCACGCTTACGTTCTTGGCAAGTTATCTAACTTACTATCAGTGGCGCTCGAAGCCCGCTTGTCTCGGTTCCTGAAGCGCTGCGCTCACGACTGGGCCACCGGCAGCCACAGCGGCGCGGTCTGCACGCTTACGTTCTTGGCAAGTTATCTAACTTAGTATCAGTGGCGCTAAAGCCCGCTTGTCTCGGTTCCTGAAGCGCTGCGCTCACGACTGGGCCACCGGCAGCCACAGCGGCGCGGGCTGCACGCTTACGTTCTTGGCAAGTTATCTAACTTACTATCAGTGGCGCTCGAAGCCCGCTCGTCTCGGTTCCTGAAGCGCTGCGCTCACGACTGGGCCACCGGCAGCCACAGCGGCGCGGTCTGCACGCTTACGTTCTTGGCAAGTTATCTAACTTACTATCAGTGGCGCTCGAAGCCCGCTCGTCTCGGTTCCTGAAGTGCTGCGCTCACGACTGGGCCACCGGCAGCCACAGCGGCGCGGTCTGCACGCTTACGTTCTTGGCAAGTTATCTAACTTACTATCAGTGGCGCTCGAAGCCCGCTTGTCTCGGTTCCTGAAGCGCTGCGCTCACGACTGGGCCACCGGCAGCCACAGCGGCGCGGGCTGCACGCTTACGTTCTTGGTAAGTTATCTAACTTACTATCAGTGGCGCTGGAAGCCCGTTTGTCTCGGTTCCTGAAGCGCTGCGCTCACGACTGGGCCACCGGCAGCCACAGCGGCGCGGTCTGCACGCTTACGTTCTTGGCAAGTTATCTAACTTACTATCAGTGGCGCTCGAAGCCCGCTTGTCTCGGTTCCTGAAGCGCTGCGCTCACGACTGGGCCACCGGCAGCCACAGCGGCGCAGTCTGCACGCTTACGTTCTTGGCAAGTTATCTAACTTAGTATCAGTGGCGCTAAAGCCCGCTTGTCTCGGTTCCTGAAGCGCTGCGCTCACGACTGGGCCACCGGCAGCCACAGCGGCGCGGGCTGCACGCTTACGTTCTTGGCAAGTTATCTAACTTACTATCAGTGGCGCTCGAAGCCCGCTCGTCTCGGTTCCTGAAGCGCTGCGCTCACGACTGGGCCACCGGCAGCCACAGCGGCGCGGTCTGCACGCTTACGTTCTTGGCAAGTTATCTAACTTACTATCAGTGGCGCTCGAAGCCCGCTCGTCTCGGTTCCTGAAGCGCTGCGCTCACGACTGGGCCACCGGCAGCCACAGCGGCGCGGTCTGCACGCTTACGTTCTTGGCAAGTTATCTAACTTACTATCAGTGGCGCTGGAAGCCCGCTTGTCTCGGTTCCTGAAGCGCTGCGCTCACGACTGGGCCACCGGCAGCCACAGCGGCGCGGTCTGCACGCTTACGTTCTTGGCAAGTTATCTAACTTACTATCAGTGGCGCTCGAAGCCCGCTTGTCTCGGTTCCTGAAGCGCTGCGCTCACGACTGGGCCACCGGCAGCCACAGCGGCGCGGGCTGCACGCTTACGTTCTTGGCAAGTTATCTAACTTACTATCAGTGGCGCTGGAAGCCCGTTTGTCTCGGTTCCTGAAGCGCTGCGCTCACGACTGGGCCACCGGCAGCCACAGCGGCGCGGGCTGCACGCTTACGTTCTTGGCAAGTTATCTAATTTACTATCAGTGGCGCTCGAAGCCCGCTCGTCTCGGTTCCTGAAGCGCTGCGCTCACGACTGGGCCACCGGCAGCCACAGCGGCGCGGTCTGCACGCTTACGTTCTTGGCAAGTTATCTAACTTACTATCAGTGGCGCTCGAAGCCCGCTTGTCTCGGTTCCTGAAGCGCTGCGCTCACGACTGGGCCACCGGCAGCCACAGCGGCGCGGTCTGCACGCTTACGTTCTTGGCAAGTTATCTAACTTACTATCAGTGGCGCTCGAAGCCCGCTTGTCTCGGTTCCTGAAGCGCTGTGCTCACGACTGGGCCACCGGCAGCCACAGCGGCGCGGTCTGCACGCTTACGTTCTTGGCAAGTTATCTAACTTAGTATCAGTGGCGCTAAAGCCCGCTTGTCTCGGTTCCTGAAGCGCTGCGCTCACGACTGGGCCACCGGCAGCCACAGCGGCGCGGGCTGCACGCTTACGTTCTTGGCAAGTTATCTAACTTACTATCAGTGGCGCTCGAAGCCCGCTTGTCTCGGTTCCTGAAGCGCTGCGCTCACGACTGGGCCACCGGCAGCCACAGCGGCGCGGTCTGCACGCTTACGTTCTTGGCAAGTTATCTAACTTTGTATCAGTGGCGCTAAAGCCCGCTTGTCTCGGTTCCTGAAGCGCTGCGCTCACGACTGGGCCACCGGCAGCCACAGCGGCGCGGTCTGCACGCTTACGTTCTTGGTAAGTTATCTAACTTACTATCAGTGGCGCTGGAAGCCCGTTTGTCTCGGTTCCTGAAGCGCTGCGCTCACGACTGGGCCACCGGCAGCCACAGCGACGCGGGCTGCACGCTTACGTTCTTGGTAAGTTATCTAACTTAGTATCAGTGGCGCTAAAGCCTGCTTGTCTCGGTTCCTGAAGCGCTGCGCTCACGACTGGGCCACCGGCAGCCACAGCGGCGCGGGCTGCACGCTTACGTTCTTGGTAAGTTATCTAACTTACTATCAGTGGCGCTCGAAGCCCGTTTGTCTCGGTTCCTGAAGCGCTGCGCTCACGACTGGGCCACCGGCAGCCACAGCGGCGCGGTCTGCACGCTTACGTTCTTGGCAAGTTATCTAACTTAATATCAGTGGCGCTCGAAGCCCGCTTGTCTCGGTTCCTGAAGCGCTGCGCTCACGACTGGGCCACCGGCAGCCACAGCGGCGCAGTCTGCACGCTTACGTTCTTGGCAAGTTATCTAACTTACTATCAGTGGCGCTCGAAGCCCGCTTGTCTCGGTTCCTGAAGCGCTGCGCTCACGACTGGGCCACCGGCAGCCACAGCGGCGCGGTCTGCTCGCTTACGTTCTTGGCAAGTTATCTAACTTAGTATCAGTGGCGCTAAAGCCCGCTTGTCTCGGTTCCTGAAGCGCTGCGCTCACGACTGGGCCACCGGCAGCCACAGCGGCGCGGGCTGCACGCTTACGTTCTTGGCAAGTTATCTAACTTACTATCAGTGGCGCTCGAAGCCCGCTCGTCTCGGTTCCTGAAGCGCTGCGCTCACGACTGGGCCACCGGCAGCCACAGCGGCGCGGTCTGCACGCTTACGTTCTTGGCAAGTTATCTAACTTACTATCAGTGGCGCTCGAAGCCCGCTCGTCTCGGTTCCTGAAGTGCTGCGCTCACGACTGGGCCACCGGCAGCCACAGCGGCGCGGTCTGCACGCTTACGTTCTTGGCAAGTTATCTAACTTACTATCAGTGGCGCTCGAAGCCCGCTTGTCTCGGTTCCTGAAGCGCTGCGCTCACGACTGGGCCACCGGCAGCCACAGCGGCGCGGGCTGCACGCTTACGTTCTTGGTAAGTTATCTAACTTACTATCAGTGGCGCTGGAAGCCCGTTTGTCTCGGTTCCTGAAGCGCTGCGCTCACGACTGGGCCACCGGCAGCCACAGCGGCGCGGTCTGCACGCTTACGTTCTTGGCAAGTTATCTAACTTACTATCAGTGGCGCTCGAAGCCCGCTTGTCTCGGTTCCTGAAGCGCTGCGCTCACGACTGGGCCACCGGCAGCCACAGCGGCGCAGTCTGCACGCTTACGTTCTTGGCAAGTTATCTAACTTAGTATCAGTGGCGCTAAAGCCCGCTTGTCTCGGTTCCTGAAGCGCTGCGCTCACGACTGGGCCACCGGCAGCCACAGCGGCGCGGGCTGCACGCTTACGTTCTTGGCAAGTTATCTAACTTACTATCAGTGGCGCTCGAAGCCCGCTCGTCTCGGTTCCTGAAGCGCTGCGCTCACGACTGGGCCACCGGCAGCCACAGCGGCGCGGTCTGCACGCTTACGTTCTTGGCAAGTTATCTAACTTACTATCAGTGGCGCTCGAAGCCCGCTCGTCTCGGTTCCTGAAGCGCTGCGCTCACGACTGGGCCACCGGCAGCCACAGCGGCGCGGTCTGCACGCTTACGTTCTTGGCAAGTTATCTAACTTACTATCAGTGGCGCTCGAAGCCCGCTTGTCTCGGTTCCTGAAGCGCTGCGCTCACGACTGGGCCACCGGCAGCCACAGCGGCGCGGTCTGCACGCTTACGTTCTTGGCAAGTTATCTAACTTACTATCAGTGGCGCTCGAAGCCCGCTTGTCTCGGTTCCTGAAGCGCTGCGCTCACGACTGGGCCACCGGCAGCCACAGCGGCGCGGGCTGCACGCTTACGTTCTTGGCAAGTTATCTAACTTACTATCAGTGGCGCTGGAAGCCCGCTTGTCTCGGTTCCTGAAGCGCTGCGCTCACGACTGGGCCACCGGCAGCCACAGCGGCGCGGGCTGCACGCTTACGTTCTTGGCAAGTTATCTAACTTACTATCAGTGGCGCTCGAAGCCCGCTCGTCTCGGTTCCTGAAGCGCTGCGCTCACGACTGGGCCACCGGCAGCCACAGCGGCGCGGTCTGCACGCTTACGTTCTTGGCAAGTTATCTAACTTACTATCAGTGGCGCTCGAAGCCCGCTTGTCTCGGTTCCTGAAGCGCTGCGCTCACGACTGGGCCACCGGCAGCCACAGCGGCGCGGTCTGCACGCTTACGTTCTTGGCAAGTTATCTAACTTACTATCAGTGGCGCTCGAAGCCCGCTTGTCTCGGTTCCTGAAGCGCTGTGCTCACGACTGGGCCACCGGCAGCCACAGCGGCGCGGTCTGCACGCTTACGTTCTTGGCAAGTTATCTAACTTAGTATCAGTGGCGCTAAAGCCCGCTTGTCTCGGTTCCTGAAGCGCTGCGCTCACGACTGGGCCACCGGCAGCCACAGCGGCGCGGTCTGCACGCTTACGTTCTTGGCAAGTTATCTAACTTACTATCAGTGGCGCTCGAAGCCCGCTTGTCTCGGTTCCTGAAGCGCTGCGCTCACGACTGGGCCACCGGCAGCCACAGCGGCGCGGTCTGCACGCTTACGTTCTTGGCAAGTTATCTAACTTTGTATCAGTGGCGCTAAAGCCCGCTTGTCTCGGTTCCTGAAGCGCTGCGCTCACGACTGGGCCACCGGCAGCCACAGCGGCGCGGTCTGCACGCTTACGTTCTTGGTAAGTTATCTAACTTACTATCAGTGGCGCTCGAAGCCCGTTTGTCTCGGTTCCTGAAGCGCTGCGCTCACGACTGGGCCACCGGCAGCCACAGCGGCGCGGTCTGCACGCTTACGTTCTTGGCAAGTTATCTAACTTACTATCAGTGGCGCTGGAAGCCCGTTTGTCTCGGTTCCTGAAGCGCTGCGCTCACGACTGGGCCACCGGCAGCCACAGCGGCGCGGGCTGCACGCTTACGTTCTTGGCAAGTTATCTAACTTACTATCAGTGGCGCTCGAAGCCCGTTTGTCTCGGTTCCTGAAGCGCTGCGCTCACGACTGGGCCACCGGCAGCCACAGCGGCGCGGTCTGCACGCTTACGTTCTTGGCAAGTTATCTAACTTACTATCAGTGGCGCTCGAAGCCCGCTTATCTCGGTTCCTGAAGCGCTGCGCTCACGACTGGGCCACCGGCAGCCACAGCGGCGCAGTCTGCACGCTTACGTTCTTGGCAAGTTATCTAACTTACTATCAGTGGCGCTCGAAGCCCGCTTGTCTCGGTTCCTGAAGCGCTGCGCTCACGACTGGGCCACCGGCAGCCACAGCGGGGCGGTCTGCACACTTACGTTCTTGGCAAGTTATCTAACTTAGTATCAGTGGCGCTAAAGCCCGCTTGTCTCGGTTCCTGAAGCGCTGCGCTCACGACTGGGCCACCGGCAGCCACAGCGGCGCGGGCTGCACGCTTACGTTCTTGGCAAGTTATCTAACTTACTATCAGTGGCGCTCGAAGCCCGCTCGTCTCGGTTCCTGAAGCGCTGCGCTCACGACTGGGCCACCGGCAGCCACAGCGGCGCGGTCTGCACGCTTACGTTCTTGGCAAGTTATCTAACTTACTATCAGTGGCGCTCGAAGCCCGCTCGTCTCGGTTCCTAAAGTGCTGCGCTCACGACTGGGCCACCGGCAGCCACAGCGGCGCGGTCTGCACGCTTACGTTCTTGGCAAGTTATCTAACTTACTATCAGTGGCGCTCGAAGCCCGCTCGTCTCGGTTCCTGAAGCGCTGCGCTCACGACTGGGCCACCGGCAGCCACAGCGGCGCGGGCTGCACGCTTACGTTCTTGGCAAGTTATCTAACTTACTATCAGTGGCGCTCGAAGCCCGCTCGTCTCGGTTCCTGAAGCGCTGCGCTCACGACTGGGCCACCGGCAGCCACAGCGGCGCGGTCTGCACGCTTACGTTCTTGGCAAGTTATCTAACTTACTATCAGTGGCGCTCGAAGCCCGCTCGTCTCGGTTCCTGAAGCGCTGCGCTCACGACTGGGCCACCGGCAGCCACAGCGGCGCGGTCTGCACGCTTACGTTCTTGGCAAGTTATCTAACTTACTATCAGTGGCGCTCGAAGCCCGCTTGTCTCGGTTCCTGAAGCGCTGCGCTCACGACTGGGCCACCGGCAGCCACAGCGGCGCGGTCTGCACGCTTACGTTCTTGGCAAGTTATCTAACTTACTATCAGTGGCGCTCGAAGCCCGCTTGTCTCGGTTCCTGAAGCGCTGCGCTCACGACTGGGCCACCGGCAGCCACAGCGGCGCGGGCTGCACGCTTACGTTCTTGGCAAGTTATCTAACTTACTATCAGTGGCGCTGGAAGCCCGTTTGTCTCGGTTCCTGAAGCGCTGCGCTCACGACTGGGCCACCGGCAGCCACAGCGGCGCGGGCTGCACGCTTACGTTCTTGGCAAGTTATCTAACTTACTATCAGTGGCGCTCGAAGCCCGCTCGTCTCGGTTCCTGAAGCGCTGCGCTCACGACTGGGCCACCGGCAGCCACAGCGGCGCGGTCTGCACGCTTACGTTCTTGGCAAGTTATCTAACTTACTATCAGTGGCGCTCGAAGCCCGCTTGTCTCGGTTCCTGAAGCGCTGTGCTCACGACTGGGCCACCGGCAGCCACAGCGGCGCGGTCTGCACGCTTACGTTCTTGGCAAGTTATCTAACTTAGTATCAGTGGCGCTAAAGCCCGCTTGTCTCGGTTCCTGAAGCGCTGCGCTCACGACTGGGCCACCGGCAGCCACAGCGGCGCGGTCTGCACGCTTACGTTCTTGGCAAGTTATCTAACTTACTATCAGTGGCGCTCGAAGCCCGCTTGTCTCGGTTCCTGAAGCGCTGCGCTCACGACTGGGCCACCGGCAGCCACAGCGGCGCGGTCTGCACGCTTACGTTCTTGGCAAGTTATCTAACTTACTATCAGTGGCGCTGGAAGCCCGTTTGTCTCGGTTCCTGAAGCGCTGCGCTCACGACTGGGCCACCGGCAGCCACAGCGGCGCGGGCTGCACGCTTACGTTCTTGGCAAGTTATCTAACTTACTATCAGTGGCGCTCGAAGCCCGTTTGTCTCGGTTCCTGAAGCGCTGCGCTCACGACTGGGCCACCGGCAGCCACAGCGGCGCGGGCTGCACGCTTACGTTCTTGGTAAGTTATCTAACTTACTGTCAGTGGCGCTGGAAGCCCGCTTGTCTCGGTTCCTGAAGCGCTGCGCTCACGACTGGGCCACCGGCAGCCACAGCGGCGCGGGCTGCACGCTTACGTTCTTGGTAAGTTCTGTCTAACGTTGATTGGTTCTTCCCGTTTCAGTACAGCTTTGGCAAAAGCACAGGAAAATGAAGCAGTAGGGTTTTTGGCGGGGTTTTTTCGAGTGAAGTTCAGTGGCTGCTTTAATTATTCGAAAATGGATTCCTAGTCGGTATTGTCATGTAAAATTGGTGCAGTTTTGTGTGCGCACAACTGCACTGCATTGAAACAGGCGCGATCTCGGTAAAATGGAGCTGAGATTTTTCATTGTAGTATGAATGAACTACCTCAGCGAAGCTTGCCGAGAAGGCAGATTCGATACATTTGCTGCCAAATACCGCAAAAGCATTAGAATGTGTTACATCTGCATTCTAATGCTAAATAAGTGGCAGTGTGCTGTATCAAGAACTAAACATTTTCTCAACTTGATACTACGTGATCAGCTACATGCATAAGTGTGCTATTAATTGTTATAATTATACTCTCAGGTCTTATTAGTCTTATACTTAACTGTTGTGTGTGACCAGAACTCAGAGATTCCTAATATTGAACAGTTTTTTTTAATACTTTTATTTTAGGTGGACTGGTGCTGGAAACGAGCCATCGAATTAAAAGAGAACGCTAAAGAACTGACTGCTCCACTATTTGCTTCCTCAGCTCTTCCAGACAGGTAAAAACCATTTTCACTTTCGGATATTCGACGGACCTATATTTCTATCATCGTTGGCATTTTTTTTTTTCGTGCATAAAAGCATAAAACCACGTTTGACCACTATTTCACTGATGTTAAGCGATGATCTGGCCGACGATAGAGATAAATAGCTTCCGCAAGAGGGTAAACCAAATTTAAAAAAAAAATTGTTAAATGTACATACTCTATAGATGCTCCCTAGATAGATAAAACGTATCCTATGACTCAATA
This sequence comes from Mythimna impura, assembly GCA_905147345.3. Lineage (NCBI taxonomy): Eukaryota > Metazoa > Arthropoda > Insecta > Lepidoptera > Noctuidae > Mythimna > Mythimna impura. Next base: position 8,492,138 of record LR990357.1, on the reverse strand, counting down.
CAAGATATGGTCTATCCGCGTGTATAATTTCATCCAAATCCGTTCAATCGTTTGAGCGTAAAGGTGTAACACATACACATATATACTGGCATACAAACTTTCACATATACAATATTACTAGCTTTAGCCAGCGTCTTCGCTGGCGTGAAAGTAGAAAGTTATCCCTAGGGAATATACTCCCAGAATAAATAGTATCCTAGGTGCTATTCAAAGACACTACTATACTCTATTCAGGGAGCCGTGAGATAAAAGGTAAACAAACCATATATAATACTACTAAATAGACTACAGATACTGCAAACATTTTACATCAAAATGTGACGTTTTGTTATCGGGCGGGTTATAGTCCGCCATCTTTTTCACTATCGATCAACTTGTTGATACGAGAGTGCCGCTTTCAGATATTTTCGTTGAATTCTTGTTATTCGCCGAAGAAAAAGCGTGCCAAGAAAACGCCAATGCATACAAAAGAAAGGAGACTGTTATTAATGTATTCAAACACGTCGGAGAAACTTAGCCGGAGGTACCTACATTGTTTTCTTTGTTTACATTTTGTCTCAAGCTTAGATGAATAGGGTATACAGTGGCGTGCCAGATACCTTTATAGGGGGCAAGCCAAGGAACCTTGACTTATCTACTACCCACCCATTTACCTAATATTTCGAATAAATAAAAACTCGCGCTATAATCCGCCGTCACGTGTCATCAGTGCAAAATCTCTTGCTGTAATGCTGATTTTAATTGCTACATTTTCAATTGTTAATAAAAAGATAGAAATTAAGTAAACATCATACCTGTATCATAATATAAATGACTTAAAATATGTAAGAGCTATCTATCGATATTTCTTGGCAACTCTTGCTCGCTTACAACAAAATTCTTGCTGGCTATTTCTGAATAATCCACTAGATGACGCACAAAAGATTGTAGTAATCAATGAAATCAATCATTTGTTTACGATATTGATATGTAATATAATTAGCAAATACTCACAATTTAAACAGCCATAGCGTATACAACAGCTCCTTTGATGACTACCACTCCACCGCGCATATGATGTTAGAAAGTAGCAGATTCTGAACTAATTGACCTCCATTGGTATAATTGCTGCAAGGCGTTCCAAAGTGAGAATAAACAAACAGCATAGCGGTTCTTCGTTTCTTTATCACACACTTAGAAATTTCATCACTTAACTGTCGAGAACACGGATATCGGTCGAGAAAGAGAACCAAGTTTCTGATCGCGGTTTACCAAAACTACAGAATGAAATAACAGCATTCAAGTGCTTTTGAGAATTCTGATGTCTTTTCATAGCACCAGCGAAGTTATTTAAGTCATTATAATCTGATGTATTCCAAGCTTTCTTATCGTTAGAGAAAAATATGCAACACTAACAGAGCAATTAGATGACGTAGCGTTCTACGTCACCAAAATAAAATTAGCGCGAGCGCTCCTACGGTTAAATGCGAGCAGCCTGCAATCCAGTGAGTTTGGTAAACTGAGCGATGAAACTGCCTATTATGTGATTTAGTTTTCTGAGAAATATTTACATCAGGAGTAGGTTTAGGTGAAGTTACGAGATCATATTAAATCTCTAAAACTCAACTCGACGACTGTTTTACGCATCATAGATATGTAGCGACATCTATGACGCCACATAGGAACTAATCCTGCATCGCGCAATCAAAGTTCTCCACGCGATTGGAACATATAGAACAGCCCGAAAACATCTATCGGGCAGCTGCCCACCAGACATACCACCCTCGTCTGGCCGGAGGATCCTCCCTTTTCAACGGAGGTTTGCAGGACTTTACTCTCTGTTCCGCATACCTCCAAACTGGTGACCCTCGACAATGAACGTCAGCGCAGCCTTCGTGCAGCTACTACTTCGTGACGTCATCATCACTTCCTCAGCTTTCGAGCAGCGAGCCATACAGCCAGCACGGCTTTAAAGGGTATCCTGACCACCTGCATGCTTACCTGGTCATACCTGGTCATCACCCTCAGCCTCATCAGCGACCTTGGCAAAGCACACCGCACCTTCGGCCAGTCACATGAAGAGCTATGAACAACCTCTCCTGGTCGACGCAAGCAGTCAAGCCACTACGTCGCACAGCACCGCTCCGACTCACTGGAGCCAGCAGCACTACTCCGACTCACTGGAGCTTGCAGCACCATCTCGACTCACTGGGACATCATCACCCCGACTCACTGGGGCATCATCCCGACTCACTGGGACAGTACCACCCCGACTCACTGGGGCATCACCGCAGACAGTTCCGACTCAACGAGAACTATGCGGCATTCGGTTCCGACCCACTGGAACCATCCTACCACTGGCCTGGCACGCATCAAGAAGCATCAAGAACCATCGATCTCCGATCTCCGGAGGGGAGTGATGTAGTGTAAGGTATGTGGGTCGGTACGTGTGATTGAAACGACAGGTCGCTTAGCAAGTGGTTTATTAAGACAGGCGAGCGTGGGGACGCAGCCCGCACTTACTTACTTATACATATTTATCATCCCTCCCCCTATAGTTACAATATACATTAACTCTGACTTGCTAATAAAACTGCTTATAATTAACCCTAGGACGATTGCGTTTACTTATTGTTGGAGACGCAGAAGATGAGTCTTGAGGTGCGTCTGTTGGTGCCAGGTAATCCCTGGCAACCGTGTTACTCCCGGTCTCCTCCTCCCTGACATTAGACTCTTGTGCTTGGTCCCTTGATGATGATGATGATGAGCAGTCTGTATTTTGCGGTTGTGCGCTTACTGGTGCCGCCTCTGGCTCCGGAATATCGGGTAAACTCTCTATATCCCATGTTGATACAGCGATACTGTGATGATGTTTCCTTATTTGGTTTTTGTGACGAGTTACATAGGAGTTCAGTTCCGGTACAAAAACTTTATATAAAACATTACCGATTTTATTAACTATAGTTCCTCTAATCCAGTAGTACTTCTTTGCATTTTCAAATCTTTTTATTAAAACTTCTTCATTCGTTGCAAAGTCGTTACTCTTCTTACCCCCATAATATTTACTCTGTAACGATTGTTTGTGTTCTATCGTTGATGAAAGTTCCGATAAAGAAGGCGTCGGCGTTGGCTTTAGCAAATCTAATCTACTTCTAAGTTGTCGGCCATATACAAGTTCAGCCGGCGTGCGTTCTGTCGAGCTATGAGTCGAGTTACGATAGTCAAATAAAAATTTGTTAATTTTACTATCCAAATTTTTCTTATCTGGGCTTGACAGTATTATACTTTTAATTCCCCTTTTTACTATTTTTACAGCGCTCTCGACTTGACCGTTACTGCTTGGATGGTAGACGGGTGAAAATACTTGACGAATGCCGTTTAATTTGCAAAACTCAGCAAATTTTTGAGAAGTAAATGATGTGCCGTTATCACTAACAATGGTCGCCGGTACCCCTACCCTAGACATTAATTCGTATAAGAGCTCGATCACTGCGTCTGAAGAAATTGTGGACTTCATCGTGTAACATTCGACCCATTTCGAGTAAGCGTCAACAACTATTAGATACATTCGATCATGCATCGGCCCCAAGAAATCAATATGTATCCTATAGAATGCGTGTGGTGGATGTGGCCATGGTGCAAGCGGGGCGCGCGGCGGCGCCGGGCGCAGCTGTGCGCAGACGGCGCACGCGCGCGCCGCGCTCTCGAGTGCCGCGTCGATGCCCGGGAACCACAGTCGCGAGCGCGCTTCGCTTTTCATTTTAACTATACCTAAATGCGAGCTATGTAGTTCCGCTATGATTTTTTCCCATAATTCCTCTGGAATTACAATTTTATGCCCACGCATTAGGATACCGTTTTCCAGAGATAGCTGTGTCCTACATTGATAATAAGATTTTAACTGTATATCCTTATTTTTGGGTGGCCAACCGTTCTGGACGAATTCCCTAACCTTTTTTAAGATTATATCCCTGTCGGTGGCGTCGCGTAACTGAGCTAATGTGACTGGTAAATCACCTTCTACGATAAAGTTAACATACGCGGCGCGGTCCTCGTGCTCGTTCCCTTCTTCAGACAGGGACGTACTTGGGCATGCAATAGAACGCGACAAAAAATCAGCTACATTATCTGCACTTCGGACATATAATATTTTGTAATTATAAGCCGCCAGAAACATTGCATACCGCTGCCATCGGTTTGCTGTCACTTCTGGTATCCCCTTTTTAGACCCAAAAATTGACAAAAGTGGTTTATGGTCAGTTCGTAGTATAAACGGATTCTCCCTTCCATATAAATATTGATGAAACCGTTTAACCCCAAAAATAATCGCGGAGGCTTCTTTCTGAATTTGCGAATACCTTTTTTCTGTTGTCGTTAATGATCGCGAGGCAAACGATACTGGTTTCTCGAGTCCGTCCCTGTCTATCTGTGATAACACCGCGCCGAGACCATACGGTGACGCATCAACTGTGAGGATAATAGTTGCGTTTTGATTGAAATGAGCTAACACGTTATCAGATATTAAATGTTCTTTAATTTTATTAAATGCCTGTTGATGACTATCGGACCAAACCCACCTAGTATTTTTGTTTAGTAATTCATACAAGGGGCTTAAGATTGTTGACGCTCTAGGTACAAAATTTCTATAATAATTCGTTAACCCTAAAAACGATTGCAACTCGTTTACATTCTTAGGGCACGGAGCCTCGCGAATAGCTTTTACTTTGTCCGGTGATTTACGCACTCCATTTTCATCGATAACATGACCTAAATAATTAACTTCCCTCTGAAAGAAAACGCACTTGTCTTTCCTTAACGTCAACCCAGCTTCTTCTAATCTTCTCAGTACCGTTCTTAATCTTTCTAAGTGTTCTGATCTGTTGCTACCTGTCACTAAAATGTCATCCATTAGACAAAGAACCCCATCTATTCCATCCTGAGACAATGCCTTGCATTGCTTTTTGAAAGATGGCGGGCGAGCTAGACAACCCGAATACTAACCGCGTATACTTAAACAGACCTCTATGCGTATTTATACACGTATACAATTGCGTGTTATCGTCTTCCGCTAATACAAACTGATTGTATGCGCTTGATAAATCTAATTTTGAGAACTGTTTACCCCCATATAACTTAACAAATAAATCGTCAACGGTTGGCAATGGATATTTCTCGATAATAAGTTGTTTATTTATTGTTGCCGAGTAATCTGCACAAATTCTGATTTCTCCGTTCTTTTTTAAAACCGGGACTATGGGGGATGCGTAGTCGGAATACTGCACAGGCGTTATGATGCCTAATGAGATAAGACGGTCTAACTCGTTATCTATTTTGCTCCGGAGCGCATATGCCACTGGTCGTGCTTTGCGGAAAACCGGTTTAGCGTCGGGTTTTAATGCTAACCTAACTTTATATTTCGTGAAACATCCTAGTTCCTCTGAAAACACTGATGGGAAATCGCTCATTAAGTTGTTTATTATATCATTATTTTCCGCAGCACAATATTTGATTTGGGAAATTTCTAAATTAAAACATTTTATGAAATCCCTTCCTAATAACGGTGGTCCACCATCGCGCACTACGTAAATTGTAAGGGAGTGTGTCTGTCTTAAATAGACTACCGGCACTCGTATCACGCCTATCACTATGATCCTTCCCCCACCGTAACTTCTCAGCGTCTTTGTCGCATGTGATAAGGGTACGTCGGCGAAATAACTGTAATATGTTTTATCCGAAATAGCAGTAACGGCCGCTCCCGTGTCGATTTCAAACTGTAGACTTACACCGTTAATTAGAACGCGCACGTACATTGGCATCGTATCTGACTCACAACGAATATGACTAATAACCATACCTTCTCTCTCGGAACTTTCCTCAACTTGTTTCACGCACTTTGTTTTTTTAGAACACATGCGACGTAAATGACCCTTCTGACCACATTTCCGGCAGCTGAAATTTTTAAACCGACACTCGATTGTTTTATGATTTTTAAACCCGCACACTGCACATTTTAGTCCTTCATCCACTTTTTTGTCCCTTATCTTGAACACCGCGCTGGACGACGGCGCCGCTGGCACGTTGGCTGCGGCCGCGCGAGCACCACGCACGCTGGCTGCCAACTCCACCGCTTTCGCCAACGTCAGCTCCTTGATGTCCTTTGTGAACAGCTTGTCTCGCTCGGGTCCGCTTGTCATTCCCATGACAAAACGGTCTAGCAAAGACTCCTCTAGATTCCCGAAGCCGCAGTATGCAGCTAACCCTCTCAATCGGGCCGCCCATTGCGCGTGACCTTCGTCTGCCCTCTGTGTCGCCGCATAAAACTCTGCACGCTCGGCGAATCCATGACGCTTTGGTATGAAATGCTTGTCCAAAGCTTGAAGAATGGCTTCAAATTCTTCTTCTTCTATTGGTTTTGGTAGCAGAAGATCACTTGCGAGCTTGTATGTGGACTCGCTGAGTGCTGTGAGTAATATCGCTCTGCGTTTTACTCCCGACTTGTCTGCATCTACCAAATCGTTTGCAATGAACCATTGTTGCAGGCGATTCTTAAACGACACCCAATCCTGAGTTATATGGTCGAAACTGTTAAGAATTCCGAAATACGTTGCCGCCATTTTCAATTTTTAGAAAGTGGCTTGGTTCGCTCGTCGCCAATGTAAGGTATGTGGGTCGGTACGTGTGATTGAAACGACAGGTCGCTTAGCACTGGTTTATTAAGACAGGCGAGCGTGGGGACGCAGCCCGCACTTACTTACTTATACATATATAACATGTAGCGACATCTATGACGCCACATAGGAACTAATCCTGCATCGCGCAATCAAAGTTCTCCACGCGATTGGAACATATAGAACAGCCCGAAAACATCTATCGGGCAGCTGCCCACCAGATATACCACCCTCGTCTGGCCGGAGGATCCTCCCTTTTCAACGGAGGTTTGCAGGACTTTACTCTCTGTTCCGCATACCTCCAAAGATATATGGCGCCTCGTAGTTTGCATAGTAAAAGTTCATTGATTAAAAATAAAAAGTTGGGCTTATTTTAATAAAATTTCGTTCCATGAGTACGTGCACACAGTATCAAATTTTACTCACACAGACTCACATTTTTATGTTTTTATAGGGAAAAGTGAGATGGCAGATCAAGCCAAATACAAAGCCTCTGCGATAGAAAGAGGCAACAACAACTAGTGTTCATCTCTTTCTTTTGTTATGTGTTAGAGTGAGATCGGAGAAATAGCGCTCAGAGCGGCAACATTGCATGTCCTACGTATCGTGTCTTATCAATGAATTTTAACTTCGCATTGAACACGAAATGGCAACTTAGCGTAACCGAGTAGGCGCGCGAAATTTAAAAATTAGAGTTTTATTTAATTTAATTCATTTGTTGTGTTCTATAATATAGATGTGGTGAGGTATTTTTTTCACATCTAGCCGGGTTTATGTAGTTGTATTGCTCGCACGTCCCTGAGGGTATAGTGTGTTAAATTTCTTCCAAATCTGTTCTGACGTTTGAGCATGGAGGAGTAACAAACGTGCAAGTACAAACTTTCGCAATAATAATATTATTGTGTAATGTATTGCCTATTTGTCTAATAATTTTAAACTTTGGTTATAGGAACGTAGTACGCTGTCTGGAACATTGCGTACAACAGTTAACTCAGCTGACTGGTTTGTTAGACGCCGTGCTCACAAAATGCTGCAACCTGATTATACCTGATGGTAAGTCAAATTAATAAATTGAAAAAATACTGACAGTTTATTTGTAAGATTTATTGAAGTAGACTCATTTAGTTGTCCATTTCGACTTTGACGGTTCAATTTTAATATTGCTACCTTACATATTACAAAATAAAGTCCCCAATGAGTCCGTCTGTCTGTATGAACGCGAGAAACTTAAAAACTACTGAACGAATTTTCAGGTAGTGTTAATTTATAGACACTGTGATTCATAAGGTAGGTTTAGGTGTATAATACATGCATACTAAAGTAGAGAAAAGTCTAAAAAACTAAGTAATACCCGCTAGAGGCATGCTTGCTAAAGCCGCAGGATTTTTCGAAAGTGTTACCGTGGCTCTGGAACCCAAAGGGCAACTGAAGGAACACATGTGGGTTTTAGTCGGTAAAAGTCTGACACTCCCTCTCGCATCACTCGCAACGGGAGAAGTTATTTGATGTTTTCCCACCTAAGAAATGGACAAAATAATAATATTCGACAACTTTCACACAACGCTATCTAGTCCCAAACTAAGCAGAGCTTGTGATATGAGTACTAGACAACTGATCGCCGGGCCTTGGTATAGATACCGGCACGGATCTTGAGCGCTGACTTCTACAGTTCTACTTGCGCAGAAGCACGCAGAAGTGAAATATCGGGTCTCTTTAGTGCTATGAAGAAAGATGCGGGGGCGGGGAGTGAAATCCGTGTACAGTGATTGGCTCGCCGATATTGTACGATGCGCAAAGCGATCCCCGCTCTTTCGCCGAGCGCTTAAGATTTGTGCCGCTGTCTGTACAGGCCATGGTCCGAAGCGAGGAGGAGTGCCATAATAGTCAACAGCCATAATATTATACGACGTAATATGCATTTGCCCTACTCTTATTTGCTATATTAGTCACGTGCTAGAAGCTTTGTTTCCCATAAAGTCACTTACCATAACATCATTTGTCATAATCATTGTAAGCCCTAATCATCACATGTCCTAATTATCACATGCCCTAATTATCACATGCCATAATTATCACATGCCCTAATTATCACATGCCATAATTATCACATGCCCTAATTATCACATGCCATAATTATCATATGCTATAACATCATTTGCCATCGACATTGGGTATGTAACGGTTGTTATATCAGGAGAAACTGGATGCAATCGGGACTTTAGGGTACTCCGACTCGGATAGGTTAGGTTAGAAGGTTATTTTTGAGTGGTTATTTTTTTATAAACCACACAGAAGTATGAGCCCCGCAAAGCGAGGCTCCGTCAACCAAGCCCACCATCAACCATGCACAGAATATTTTAAGGTTTGGCTAGGTCTATTCGCTCGCTTCGCTCACTCAAACGACCCCACCATCCCCTTCGTGGTGGATTTTTAGTCAGTAAAAGTCTGACACACCCTCTCGCTCCGCCCAAGAGTGAGGGAAGTCATTGATGATTTTCCCACCAAAAAAAAAGACAACTGATAAACATACTTATATATTTCTAAATACATACATATTATAGATAAATTACACCCTGACACAGAACAATTGATTGTGCTCATCACACAAACATTTGGTCTGGGTGGGAATTGAACCCACGATCTCAGGCGTAGCAGTCAGGGCAACTAGACCAACAGACCTGTCAATCAAATAGTGGTTAAAATGACTGTTGTAAACTTACTGATACCTATAATTCTAATTAACCTTTTCATCTATCCAGCTCTAAGTGAAATCGAAGAGAAATACAAAGGCATCGGTACAGTATCTCTATACTTCCAAGTGGTACAATGGTTCCTAAGAGTGGGGCTGCTGCCGGAGCGACACGACGGGTACAACGCGCTGCCCTATCCCGCACAACAACTCTACTCTACTTACAATAAAAGGTAACTCTAAGTGCCATGCCTCACTGTGACACTATGGTGACGTAAGTAGATCATGATGTCAAAAAAAATATGGTTGACTACGTGGCCAACAGTGGCCAGGTACACAACACAGAGCTGCATTCATTTTCATGGCTGTATGAATTGGCAACATATAATATGATGTCCCAGTGAGGCACGGGTCTAAGTCTTGACCACCGTAGGCGCGGGCTTGCGGACGACAAACAATGGGTAACTCGCTGTTCGGTCGTCCGGTCACCGTCCGGACTGAGCCCGAGTCGTCGACGTTGTGTAGTACTCCACGCGCGCTCAAGGAGATGTCAGCAAAACCGTAGAGGCTCAGCAAGGCCGATGCCCGCAAGGAATTTCTAAAAAGGAAACTCAGAGACACAGGTGTGGCTGTGGTGGCCTCTTAAGAACACAGGAAAACCACACCACCAGTCAGTAAAAGTTTGAGACGCCCTCGCGCTCCACCCAAAAGCGCGAGAAGTCATTAGACGATTTCCCATCTCCCAAAAAAAAATCGATCAACACTCATAGAATTTTCAACGTCGCAAAGTCGCACTGACAAAGAAGATCTTTGCTTCAAAATTTGAAATAGTTACTTATGACAATGACGTAAGGTTCAAAATCCATAATTAAATAATGCAAAATGTATTTTATAATTTATACTTTCATTTCAGACGTCTAAAGCTAAATCGTTTACAAGACAACGCACCTGCAGATGAGAACGATACGTATAAGCCTTGTTCTCTACTATACATCGATCAGCTGATTGAGCAGGAGTTTGGTGGCGAGAGGACACATCAGTAAGTAATTTTATTTATTTTACAAGTTTATAATAATAACTCTTTATTTCAGGCTACTAAGGCCCGTAGACACTATACATAAATAACAATCTTAAAAATAATAAACTAATACATAATAACAACATTCTATTTATTTATTATTAAAACTAAGTTTGGTCGGCGACATATTACGCTGAGTCGTGGTGTCATGTAGCCTTCCGCGAAAGCGCCGATACACGACACCCGTCGGCCAAAATTCTTCCTTCATGAAAGTCTCCAGATGTTGAGTCGGTACCCGTACAGCAAAAGATTTGAAGTTGATCTTGTGACGCGACTCCAACCTTTCAACTCTCAGGATGAACCTGCCTTGTCTTCATCTTTATGTACTCCACGACATTCTACGCTCGTGGAGTGATGCAGACGTGACACGTACAGCTGCAGTCGCGATGAGCATATCGAGGATGCCACCAACCCCACAATACTTCGGTCACATTGCAAGGAAAGATGGTGATCTTTCCTTGCAATGTGACCGAAGTATTGTAGATTCTTTGGTAGACACTCTGATGACAACCGCGAGCAGATTTTGAGTATTTGATGATATCCCAACTCAAAAAAAGGGCCCATTAATATTCTTCCAGCAATAACTTATTTATGTTTTCGCAGGATGTGGGTCAAAGGCGGAAGCGAATGCAACGGCCTGTACCCGCCGCCATCGCTGTACTCGCTGCTGCGACTGTACCTGCTGCCCGACATCGCGGAGGAACACAAGCACTCGCTGGTACTGTACCTGCTTGTGGATTACTCTATGGTGTATGATGAAGTTAGGTAAGTCTTTTTATTGGACCATGGTATAGCATAGCATATAGCATTGTCAGCCTTATTATTCCCGCTGCTGAGAGTCACGCCCTTCTCTAGGAGAGGAAATGGGCTTTAATCCACCATTCGGTCTCAGTGTGTGGTAGTGAAGGTCGGTGAAGGAATACATCGTGGGAAAACCGGCATGTCCTAGAACTAAAAATTCGAAGACATGTGACATCCATCAATTCGCACTGGCCCCCGCGTGGTGGATTACGGCCCTAAGGTATACTTGTTATTGAAAAGTTTTAACGAATTTAGAAATTGTTTATATAAAATGTAATTAAATTAGTATACTTCATTAACTTCTCCATAATACTTCACCTTTACTGTGTCTTTTCTGTTTCTGAAGCATATTAAACTTTGAGTGCTGTGTACAGCAATAATTGGACTTCAGATTTATGTACTGTATGTTATTTTTAACTGTGCTGATTGTCTTAATCTGTAGTCTGTCACTGTACTTATTAAAATAAAATAAAATTCCCTCTCCTGGAGAGAGGAGGCCTGAGTCCCAACAGTGGGAACATTAAAAGGCTGATTATGCTAACACAAAATAATTGCCAATTGTATCAACAGATATGAAGCTGTGATTCGTAGACTGATGCAGTTCCCTACAATGTTCGGTCTCAGCAACACTGCTATAAAGGCCACACAGGCTTTTTGGCATCTAGACCACAGGGATTTTGATGTAAGTTAATCTACAATAATATTATAAAAAGGAAAGATTTATATTTTTGTTCGTAACTCCGTACTCTAAGGGCGGAATTCACCAATAAAACTAATCGCGTTTTAACGTTTGGCTCGCATAATCGCGTTTAGCCGCTGTCACTAGTGTCACTTGTAAAAATACAACAAAAGAAAAATACAGACAAGTGACACTAGTGACAGCGGCTAAACGCGATTATGCGAGCCAAACGTTAAAACGCGATTAGTTTTATTAGTCAATTCAGCCCTAAAATTACTAGACCAATTTTAGATATTCTTTCACCAGTACAATGTCACTGTAGCGATATCTATTGCGCCACATAAGAACTACAAGAAATACGAAATCCTGCATCGCGCAATTAAAGTTCTCCGCGCGATTTGAACATATACGACAGCCCGAAATCAGCTATTGGGCAGTTGCCCACCAGACATAACACCCGTCTGGTCGGATGATCCTCCCTTTTCAAAGACAGTTTACGGGACTTTACTCTCTGTACCGCATACCCCCAAATTACTTACGGGTGAAGCCGGTAGCAGATGCTAGTTGTTAGTAAGATGGTCTATTTGCATTGTCCTTATAATTATACCGATTATATATCGTGATGATAATGATGGTAACCCTCTCTAAATGAACAATTCAAAGGATACTCAAAAATTTTGTGTTTTTCTTATTTTTGTACAGGGTAAAACAAAGTCGCGTCCGCGTCTGTCTGTTTATCCGCTAACACCTAAACCACGCTTTGATGCGGTTTAAGCATGGGTCACACGAATGCAATCCAGCTTTTCAATAGAAGGGTCATTCCATGTGACGGGCGTAACTTGAATTTACATTACGCCCGTTATGATACTTGCGGCTGATTTTCTCGAAATCTATAAAGCTTTTAAAAACTTAAATCAATATCAACTTAGAATAGGCTAAACGGTTGTTAATTACCCTTAATTAATAATTTAATTACTGGTTAAAAATGTACGACCAACTTGGTGGGAGCTTGGTTCGTGTGTTTGGATTGTGTTTTGGTTACACAGATCTAATCTACCCGCCAACATATTCGCAAATCAGTCACTGTAGTTGAATTTGTGGTTGAGAATACGCGCCCGTCATTCAAGGACATTGAAGATCATATCAAAATTTGGATTACATCTGCTGTCTACACGAATTGCAACAAGCAAGGTCACCTTTGTTGTGACGCTAGATTACATTAGTGTGTACCATGTTTTACACTACAGCCTATTTACGAATAAGAAGATTAAGATAATAGTGACTCATCGGGCGTGGAAAAGTTATCCACCCCCCTTAACCAATTAGATCAAGTAAAATACAAAGCCTTATTAAACTATAATAGAGTGAGAGCCTGTGGCTGTCAGACTTTCGTAATTTTATAAATGCTGATAGTTTGTCAATGCATGTCCCCAAAACAGGTAGAAACGATACCTAACTATGAAGTTTAAGTCGCGGACACCAGCTAGTTATAACGAACATCTTTTCCCACAGTTCGCTCTCGACCAACTCCAATGCCTAACTGGCAACACACTGTCGGACTGGCAACACAACGTAGTCCTGTCGACACTCCTCGCCCAAAAGAAGACGCAAGCCGCGCTGCAGTACCTGCACGTGCGCAAGCCCGCGCCCATACAGAACGTGCGCGACAGGGACGGCGACGTAGCGTCCTGCTCCATCAGAGTCAATGACCACGACAAACTAGAGGACTGGCAGTCGTGCTGCAACCTGTACCTGGCCAGGGGACTTGTGTTTGAGGCGCTGGACGTGATAAGGATGTGTGTCATGAACGCGGGTAGCGTTGAGGATAAGGTTACTGTGTTGCAGTTCTTTTTTAAAGGTTAGTAAGGATTTTTTTCCTTCCGTACCCAGTATAACAATGCGTTTAGAGCGGTGTTAGGGCTGCCCCGCTTGTACAGTGCCTAAAGTATGTTTCCCGGAGTGGGAAGCGCACACAAACGGCTGTTTCTACAGCAACATGCTCAAGCGCTGTTTCCTTGGTGCACAGGCTGCGGGTTAGCTTTGATAGATCTAACAATGACTGCCAGGAGATTTGATTGTCCTTATACCGGACATTGCTATACAAATGGTACACATATTTCTTCATTACAAGAAATTAAGATAGATAAAAAATTTGACAATGTATATAATATCTTAAAATAAGCATTAAGTCCACCAGTCTGCCTATATACCACTACTGTTATATAAGCGGACTTAATGCAACAAGACATTATCTAGTAGGGTTGTTGCTTAACTGGTAGATAATATAATAGATAATAACTACCAGTTAACCCTTGGATTAAAAAGACCACATTATTTATTTTACTGTCATCTTCCTGCCTTTGCCCCGTGTTATGTAGGGTCCGCGCAACACGTTCAAATAATATTTAACTTACAACATATTTTTTTGTAGGTTGCCGAAATACAGGGAATCTCGCCAAAATCCTGCAAGTGACAATGTCACAGTTTGAAGAAGAAATGTTCGTGAAATATCTAGAAGATTGTAACGAGCCACATACGTCAGATATTCTAGTCATGTATTATTTACAACAGTCTAGGTAAGTTGCTTCCTATGATTTTTACTGTTGACAGGCTCGCGCTTGACTAGTATTTCACCTGATGGTAAGCGACGATGGGGTCAACGATGGAGCACGCTTGCCTAGAAGTAACCTATTCACTCTTGACTTAAAGGTCCCCAGGTTGTAGCTATCAGGAATCAGATTCCGGCAGGGTATTGTTATCAGGGTTTATAGTAAAATTTTGCTTACGAAGGAGCTCTACTCTGTTCCTTTTAGTACAGGATTACGTAAATCAAAGTCAAAACATTTATTGCAAACCAAGTGTACAATGTTGACATTTCATAGATTATTTTAGTGCTTATGACTTAGCAGCCTTTTTCAAGCATTGCAATTTTATCATCCTGCCCTTAATATCCCAATTTAGCATGCATTTAAAATGAGGTGTTTTTCTCTAATTATTTTATATTATTACAATTTAATTTAAAAATAAAAAAAGTAAAATAGTTATGTCAAAAAAACATGTCAATAAAAAATCCCCATCATAATGTTTTATCAACAGATACTTAGAAGCAGAACGCTACAACAACAAGCTGAAGCAACAAAAACCTCGTGCCAAAGACGTGTCGACATCCGTGGAGTCGCTGTTCGACATGATGGACAGAGAAAGCGCTAGAGACGCCATTGTGGAAGTGGTGTGCGCGTCGCTACCGGCCATCGCTAACACTGTCGCGCATTACGCGCTGGATAGTAAAGATGTCGAGCCGCACGGTAAGATTTCAGTTTTTTTGCTAGCCTACGCTTACCCTCTCCTGAGGAGGAATCTGCCAGGACAGAATTCATCCAGTTCGCCCGAATATCTCATTTGTGATTTGGAACGATCTTGTCTCACAGTCTCAGGTTATCTATCAGCTCTGTGCTACTTTGGTCTGCTGCGGTTGAGCAACATGTAAGATATTATGTCTTAAGACAGCTCAGTTCCATTTTAAGTTAGCAGCCTTTTGAGTCAAATCGAGTATAAGTATTTATTTTCGAGTATAGGGGCTTACCATGACGAGTTAAAATGTCAGGCGTGCGAGTAAGAAAGAGTTATGGAGGTATACACCCTATATAGCTCCATCCCTCAAAAGGATCGCGTTAAAGCTCGTAGTAGGGCCTCAGTATTGTGTTTTGAAGTGTTAAATGTCTAGAATACTATGTTGCATTCATTGCTTACATCCCGAAAGGTTAAAGCTAGAACGACACTGCGCACACGTGTGCCACACACGCCGATCTGGGCGCGTCGGTCTTCATACGTTTTTTATGGAAACTAGACTTGTAGAGCTACACTTGATCCACGCCATGCGACGTCGTTCTAAGTACAAATCAGGCGTGTTACACGTGTGCGTTGGTCTAAGACCGCGTACTTTCGTT
The DNA here is from genome assembly GCA_905147345.3 of Mythimna impura. Lineage (NCBI taxonomy): Eukaryota > Metazoa > Arthropoda > Insecta > Lepidoptera > Noctuidae > Mythimna > Mythimna impura. The sequence goes on along the minus strand of LR990357.1, from coordinate 8,476,297 downwards.
CAAACAGTATTTGCTACTAAAAATCAGTTTCTATAGTACATTTGAAAACTTGCTACTTATTTGTCTTTTACTGAATAGTAATGTTTTGTTTCAGTGATAGCACCAAAGCCGATGTCTGTATTCGTAAAGGCGAAATCGCCCAAAAATACGTTTACCTACAAATCATCATTTATTCAAGTAAGTTGTTAAAGTAATACACGAATTGACTTCATTACTTAATTGGTTATTGTAGTAACATCGAGCCTTTTCAGAAAGAATATCGTAAGCGAGAATATACGTTTTTTGCAGGTATTAAAAAGTATTTATATACATTATTATTATTATCAGGCAAGACACACTAGCAACTATTAGCTGATACGTGTGTTTCATATAGTTTGGAGATCTTTAGTCTGTCCAACCGATTTTTAAAGCAGTTCAATGTGGGAGCTTTCACAAGACTTTCCGGTTCCATTTTTTTTTTCGGTGGAAAAATCATCCAATGACATCCCCCGCTCTGGAGCGGATCGGGAGGGTGTATCAGACTTTTACTGGCTAAAAACCCACTCCTGTTCCTTCGTTGCCTTTCATACCAGAGCCGAGTCCTCCTTTCAGAAGCAAACCCCTGGCCCCAGTAGGTTTCGATCCTGCTGGGCCCCTACGGTTTGCTGACGTCTCCTTGAGGCGCGCGTGGAACAATACGCGCCGTCAACGACTTGGGCTCGGTCGGGACGGTTACCGGACGATCGGACGGCGACCGTCCATTTGCTCGCCGTCCGTAAGGCCGCGCCTACGGTGGCCGGAAATCGGGATCGCCTGTCCCATGCCGTTATAACACGGTTAGGTAGAAATTGCTTCAAAGGCTTCTTATTAGATGCATTTCCCCATAACTTTAAGGAATGTCCTCGTACATGTTTGTTGGCAGTAGCAAATATGTTAATAGCAACAATTTTATTAGATCAGTAGTTGTATGAATAAAAAGTAGTATTTTTTTAGAATAATTTTATCATAATAATTGAAGAGAAAACCGCCATTCCTGCCAAAAACGCTATCTGTTGCCTACGATAATCTTCCTAAAAGGGTCGATCGATTTCTAAAGGAGTCGCATTTTTCCGGTGATATACCGGTAAAATACGACGTATGATTCTAATAATTCTTTATCTATATATATAAAAGGAGAAACTGACTGACTGACATATCAATGCTCAGCCGAGACTACTGGGACTAGGAGTGCGAAATTTTGTAAAAGCTTTCCTTTTATAACGTAGGCGAGCACTAAGAGAGGATTTTCCAAAAATCACCCCCTGAGGGGATGAAACGGGGGTTCCAAGTTTATACGAAAAAACTCACTTTCACGCGGGCGAAGCCGCTGGCAGAAGCTAGTTAGATTATAATTTCTCTGTACCTATAATATAATAGAATCGTTTTGTATACGATAAATAACATCCAAATTCATTAGTTTCCAACGTAACTGTGCCTTATTTAGACAAAACAGTTTACAATTTCTCGCGTTATTTTACAATCTTACACAATTTTGCTGATGACAGATATATCCGCGAATTTTACTTGAGTCAGAGACATTCCATATTATTTTTGATAAAAGCGCCTACTTTACTTACTTTATATCAATTTATTAGATATAATAGGTATTTTATTTAAGTACACATTGACTATTACTTATGTATTAAAATACGCTACAAAACTGATTTACATCCGTCACCTCACAACCTTAGGTCCAGTTGAAAACCAGCGTCAGACACTAGTTGCCTGGCATTCATGCTGAACTGGACCTATTTTGGCGCAGCAGTGAGACACAGAAATACAAAAAAAAATCATGTGCAACTATTTGACGTCCCACGTAAATCTGTAAATCGTAACGATGACGTCAGATCAAACACGGATCATGCCATTGTAAAAATAACCGCGTGTTTCATAGGCCACTTTTTTATTTGGACAATGAACCCAGTATTTGAGTTCTAAATATTCATAACCAGCCCGCCCATGCATTACACGGGCGTACTCAACTAATGTGGCGACATGGCTGAACACATTGCTGATCTATATGTTAGTTGACTATACATTAAAATCTTCCGGAAAACCGTATCGAAATTGGTTGTGTGGTCAAGAAGACATAAGCACACGTAAATACAGACAAAAACAGCGTCTTTGAAAAATAAAATAAGGAACATTTTTGTCTGTCTTATTTAGTGATGATAGTGAAGTATGTTGTTTTTTTAATAGGATACCATAGAGAATGCCAGTGAAACATGGGTAAACAAGCCAAAGATGCGAAGAGGCATCAAACGCGCGCTCAATATCGAAGACACACCGTTTATCTGCACTCCGAAGTTGACAAGAACTAGAAGGTAAATATACTTTTATATATTCACATAGATCCAAGTCTAATTTTATGACTAATAGTTTCGTGATCGTGTATTTGTAGTGAATGAATTTTGAATAAGACTCATTAGACACGTGTACTCTTGTTTATAAAAATCACTGAACTGTTTAGCTATTGATTGGCATGATTTAAATTCAAAACATCTATAGATAATTTAAATTAAGAATCTGCTAATCAGCAGCTAAATAATTCACAGGTTTCTGTAAATTAAGCTTATAACATAGCACAACAAGACCATAATAATCCATACTTTATTAATATTATAAATGTGAACGTAACTCTGTCTGTCTGTTACGCTTTCACGGTTAAACTACTGAACCGATTTTGATGAAATTTGGTACGGAGGAAGCTTTCTCCAAGGATGTCTTGGACTTCGTGTCCGCAATAACCAACAAGCTGCTGGCAGAAGCTAGTGTTCATATAATCTGGTACCAAGTTCCATGAAAAGTCTCTAAGGGGCCTCTGGGAGTTGGATTCGGTCACTCGTACGCCTTCCACAGGTCCGAGTAGGTCCCTCAGGGTCCTGAGATTTTTATAAAGACAAAAAAAAACATATATAATCTTTATAAGAAACTAAAGTTGTCAAAAAATAAAAGGCGTTTTGATATTTGTATTTTGACTAAATAGCGGCTTGTTCGGTGTAGTGTAGTGTACTACTAAAATAGCTACTACATCACCGTACCCCTAATTATTATTTTATTGTTTCTTTCAGTTTCGTTCCAAGTTACATTCTAGGGTTTTTCTCAAATTTCAAACCGGACCTTTTATTTTTTAACGAGTTGAGTAGTAATTATCGCATAAAACTAAACCTTTCTTTCTAAATAGAATGATGTAGATTTTTTAAATTGTTACACACACATACACAGTAAACACATAAAAGGCCTTTGAAGGCCGCGCGCCACGCGGTCTTCGACCCCGTCTCACGTAATCAGCTGTAATCACTTGAAACCATAAGTTTAAGACTGGTTTTATAACTAATTTTGTCACACTCGAAAACTGGCGTGTATTGCTGATCTTAGGCTCACAGTGCAGTGTATTTTATAAGAAGTACGATTTCAGGCGTTTCCGCGATCCCTTCGTAAAACTCTCTGCTCCATACCGCCTCGGCTGTCTATTACTAGATGTTGTCTCTATTACATGTGACATCTTTACCAACACTTTTTACCATTTTCGTAAGAATCTTAAGGGCATCCAACTCGACATACATTTTCACTGTTTTACATACAACCGCTCTTACGCGATTATGACGTTATTACACATTTTTCATCAGATATTTTGAAAACACAGTATCTTGTGGATATTATCTAGGCTTATATTGAAATCAATTTATAAATTTGTGTAAAACTAATCCAGTAAAGATCTCCGAAAATCTGCTATTTGGATGAACTTTGACACTTCATAATTTAATCAAAAATTAAAAAAGTCAAAAAAGTATAACAATTTTATATAACCTTGCAAATTTAATCAAGATTCTGAATGACGTTTTTTTTTTTTCAAAAACTTTAAAACAAATCAAAAGGGTGCTAACAGAGTTTTCAGGCGTTATCTCTTTTTTTTTCGCGTTGCCTTTTTGACAAACATCGCGTTGGACTGCGTTAGATGAAGTAACAAGCTTTTAAACCATGCTCGATGTTGACGATAGGTGAGCGGAAAAGGACCCTCTTAAGATCTTCAACAATACATAACAATATTATCATGTTTATTGCAATCGTTTCACGTATTATAATGTCGCTTTAATTAAACCTAGTATTTATTAATTAAGGTAATTTTGTATTTTTAGGGTTCCGAACCTCAAAAGGAAAAATCTTATAGGATCACTTTGTTGTCCGTCGGTCTGTCTGTCTGTCTGTCAAGACCCTATATTTCGGGAACTCGTGGAAGTATCGAGTTGAAATTAAAACCATATACTCCTGGTCTGCGGTCCCTTGAAACTGTGAAAAATACAAACTTCTGAGTTAACGAAAACAAAAAGATTCGGCTGTTTATGTCGCAAAAAACGTATACATCGACACTCTCAAGGAAATCAAAATTCATAGGGTACTTCTCGTTGACCTACAATCCTGAAATTTGGTATGAAGCAAGGTCTCATAGCACAAGTGTAGGGAAAAATCTGAAAACTGTAAATTTTTAGTTACGTCACAAAAAATTGCGATTCGGAAAAATCCTCGTAACTCAATTTGGGATTGAACTGTTTTCATAGGTACGTTTGTACGGAACCCTCAGTGGGCGAGTCCGACTCGCACTTGTTTTTATATTAACTTCGTATGGTAAAGTATTTTTTATCAATAAAGTAATTATCAATAAAACATTTTTTGTCTTCTTCATTGTAACAATTTTTTTATATATTTTAATACACTCTAAGATAGATCTGATAAATTGTTTGTATTTTTTTTTAAGCTGTGTACTTCTTTAAGTGACAAGTTTACCAAAATAATAGATATGTAAGTTATTTTTTGTAATTTATTAAATGTATTAGTTAATAAGTCTAGTAAGCATATATAAATAAATAAATTACGGTCACATGATTCACTCATAAAGTTTCAGCAACTGATATAAATATTTTTAAATTATTTTAAACTAACATTTCTTCACGTTTGTCGACTTTTACCTCGTTCTTTTGTTTCAAGTTGCTTGTTGTGTTATGTTTCAGAGTATTTTAAAAAAAAAAAGCAATGTGATGTCATACATATTATTATGTCCACTTATTAATTATTCATACTTGAAATAACTACAGCTCCATTATCTATCGACAGTGTTATCACAAGTCGCGATAAGATCACAACTGCACTTTTAAACCACTTACTCTGTATACAATTAACACTTTTTAAACTAATTCAAAGTGTTTATGTGACGTTCTATCTTTGTTAGCGGCTGTCGACTGACCCTTCCAAAAATAATATAAATATTAGTAAAATACAATGTCTTTAAATTGGATAAAAAACTTTTTTAAATTCGCGTGAATAAAATGTCACGGAAGCGTATTTCGTCACTCTGGATGCAATACAAAAATAATAAATAGTAACTATGGTCCCGGACTGCAAAGGGCAATAAAAGAAACGCAGATGTGTTTAATCAGTAAAAGTCTAATACTCTCTCTCGCTACACTCGTAGCGTGAGGAACGATTTATTGATTAGCCACATAAACAAAAGAGTGGAATTAATATGCCTTCGTCACTTTTTTTTTGTACTAATCGATTGTTGATAGAAATGGAGAACGAACATCCCATTGATATGGATACAATATAATATACACCAAAATTACAACACTATTCTTTTACAGTAGAATAGAATAGAATAAACTTTATGGTACATCAAAATAGTAAATTAAATCTATGGGTACAATGGCGGTCAGTATTGTGTTATTGTTACTTTGTTGCGAGTGTATTTGTTATTGTGTATTTCCAATATTTCAGTATATTATCATCTGAACAAAAGCAGTCAGAGTCGACACCGCCAAAACGAGCTCGCTTAGACCTAACGGGTACCCCCAAGACTCCTAAGATGGGTAACTCGTTCCAAGTCAGTGAGAAGCTCAGCAGTCAGATGTCTATATTGCTGGATATGCCTGATGTACAGAGTCCGGACTGCAAGTTGTATACTGAAAGGCCTGGTACGCCACACAGTATTTTGAAGGTATGTTACCATTCAATATTTTTATTAATTAAACAATCCATACTTATATTATAAATGTGAATGTAACCCTGTCTGTCTACTTGCGCTTGAACTACTGAATCGATTTTGATGAAATTTGGAATGAGTAAACTTGAAGCCCAATGAAGGACTACTATTTTATCTGGCTTCGATTTCGTGTCCGCAATAAACGACATTCAGGACGAAGTCGCGTTCAAAAGCTAGTAATATATATCCTATATCAATCTGGAAAATTCAAAGAAAAAGGTGAAAGATTTTTTACAATTAATTGCAGTGTTTCAGAGCACGCTACATAAACATATTAATGTGGAGTTTTGTGATTGCAAAAATTTAATATAAATTCGAAGATCATGGTCCGGTCGGTTTATATTCTTACTTTGAAACTCTAAAATGATCCCAAAGAAACAACAAAATAACAATCCGCCGTACGATTTTAAATGAGAGGAGCGAATTTATTTATTTTTGCTGTTTAAATATTGCAGTTCATTACTAAACTCGCGACGCTTAGAATTTCGACTGCTTCCGCATACGATATTCTTTTGTTCAATTGAATGGATGTCATTTGTGTGAAATCGACCGACGATCCTGATTCAGCAGAATTGTTCTGTAAACATCACACAGCGATAACTTACGAGAAGTGAACTTGAAGTGGAGAAGAAGCCACCATTTTCCAAATTCTAATTTTTTGGCGGGATTTTTTAGTGACTTTCAGTAGCTGTTTTAAATATTCACAAATTGATTCGTAGTGGATATTGTGATGATGTAAAATTGGTGTAGGTTTGTATCTCAAGTGTCAACACAGCTGGACAATATGTGGAATCATTGAAAAAGGCGCGATTTCAGTAAAATGCAGCGGAGATTTTTTTGTAGTGTTGACTTCTTTAACGAAGCTTACCAAGAAGGCTAACTCGATACATTTGCTGACAAATACAAAAACATTAGAATGTGTTCCATCCTTATTCTAATCATAAACGAAGTAACTGTATTCATACGAAGACATGACTCAAAGGACTTAGTATCCAAGCCAAAAAAAAATTATAAAATAAATGTATTATTATTATGTAGATATAGTTGTATAGGTAAATAGGTAGCTGGATAAATAACTGATGGTTTCGTTCCAGACTCGTAGAAACTCTGATTTGGACCGAGAAGCTCCTTCCCCCGTGGACTCGCGATACCTCGGGGACAGTGAAGACGAGCTGATGGACACGGCCAGCAATCACACGCATTACAGTGACGCCAACAAGTAAATTCAAACATTTTAAAAATTTTGCGCCACTTTGAATTACTCATGTATCGTGGGTGCCTTTGACGTTTAGGCAAATAGTATAATGTCATTTTTACTTTTTATTGTGCAAAAAATCTGATTTATTTTCGTTATCTATCAGACATCTCCGCTTCACAATCCCCACTGCCTCGGAATCGGGATCAACGCCGTCGCCTCCACCCGCTTCAACTGCGTCACATGTGCAGCGCGTGAAAGAGATGGAGCGATCCGCGTCGGCTGCGCAAGAGAAAGAGATGGATGTATCTATGGATAGCTTCATTACTACCACGTCGCAGGCTATGGTAAGTACTAGCTGTTAGTTTTTTACTAGCAGTCCCCTGCGCTTTCACCTGCGTCTTTGGTTAATGCTCCGATTCTGTGGGTCGTAGCATGATGTTATATAGGTTATTCGTCATAGATCACTATCACCGTGCACTAGCTTCTGACGTTTTATAAGTGCCCATGTAGGCCTATGTGAAATAAAAAATTTTTGACTTTGACTTGACTTTGATCTGGCAATTCCAAACAGAATAATTTTTTCCAATCCGACTGGTAGTTCCAGTTAGCGCGTTTGAACAAACAAAAAACTTTTTTGCTTTTTTATCTATATTATATAAAAGGAGAAACTGACTGACTGACATATCAACGCACAGCCGAAACTATTGGGACTAGAAACATGAAATTTTGCACAAGGTTTCCTTTTATGATGTAGGCGAGCACTAAGAGAGGATTTTCCAAAATTCACCCCCTAAGGGGATGAAACGGGGGTCCAAAGTTTGTATAAAAAAAACCTATTTTCACGCGGGCAAAGCCGCTGACAGAAGCTAGTCTATCTATATATATAAAAAGAGAAACTGACTGACTGACATATCAACGCACAGCCGAAAGTACTGGAAGTCGGAGCGTAAAATTTGGCACAAGGTTTCCTTTTATGACGTAGGCGAGCACTAAGAGAGGATTTTCAAAAATTCACCCCCTAAGGGGATGAAACGGGGGTCCAAAGTTTGTATAGAGAAACCTAATTTTACGCGAGCGATGCTGCTGGCACAGGGTAGTATTAGTATATATGAATAGATAAGTGAAGATTTTGTGTTGAAAGTCGTTGTAGTTTTCGATGACGCTGCTACCCTGCTTCAAGTGAACCCTACTGCCATCCAGCTAAAGTGCCGTTAAGTGACAGTTGGCGGGTTTACGTTCTTTGATGCCGCGGTAATCGGTCGAAAATTATCTATCTATCTGTACAAGTTGTATTATTTTTCTATCGATAGATTCCGAGACAAATAAATAGAATCGTCGTTAAGGTACAACTTACGGACCCAACGCTGAACTCAAGACTTTTAGTTAATTTTATTTTTAGTAATTGGGAGCATTGTTAAATCAAGGAAATGGTATTTGCAATTGATGTCTCTAACTATAGTGCATTAAGCGCTATACTTAATCACTATAAGTATACTACGTGAAAAGTCAGAATTAAGTGTTGATTTTATTATTTATTTATTTAATTTATTAAAACTTTATGCCTTAGGCATTTTCTATTTTTCGAGTTTGTGGCAATAATTTGTCTAAGTTCAATAAAATAGAATTTCCGATATTACCAAATACTTTTCCTTGACGAAAATAGTGTAATGTGGTTCATAAACTTCATGAATACTTACTTAGCTTTTTTTTTTATTTTCAGACCGAAACCCATCCTTTGGAATCTCCACCTAAAAAGTTAGCAACAGAAGAATCAGTCAAATCAAGAAAATCATTCAAAGACACAGTCCGAGCTAGGCGGTCCCTCTCAATTTCCGTCAACAGCAGTTTATCCGACGACCCGAACACGTCAATAGAAAGCATAGCGGACATACCAGTCACTCTCATCAACCCTCGCTACTCAGGAGAAAAAAGTCACAAGTTACAAGCACAAAGAATCGAACAACAATACAAAACCGAACAAAACGTAGAATGTTCGGTGCCAGAATTAAATGCAACGGTCACTGATGCGAATGATACGGAAATAACCGAGGAAAGGCGGGAATTGCCGAAGACGCCGAAAGGCAGGCGGGGGATTCGAGCTGCTAGTGAAAGTACACCGCTGGTTAATAGGTTAGTTTCATTGTGTTTATTATGATATTGTGTTACTCATTGAGTGGGTTGTGGAGGACAGATAGGTGATTTTAAGGCTGATTATGCTAAGGCCTCCCACAAGGTGGACCGACAACCTGGTGAGAGTCGCGGGAATGCGGTGGATGCGAGACGCACAGGATCGGTCGTTGTGGCGACGCTTGGAGGAGGCCTATGTCCAACAGTGGACGTTTTTCGGCTAAAATGATGATGATGCTATGCTATAATAAGTGCTGAATTGAGAAAGAAACAATGTCAGATTTTTACTGACAATAACCCACGTGTTTTCCTTCAGTTGCCTTTTGCATTTCAACGTTAAGGTTACTTTTTCGAAAAATTCCGCATTGAGTATCTCGGAATAAAATAAACTGAAAACGTTTTTGAACCAATTACTTCTTTTATTTTATTTTGTTTGTTTTTTTTTTGGGTGATGCTAAATTCTGTTTTTTTTTTGTGTATAGAAGTAGACCAACAACACCTGAACGAGTAGATTCGCCAGTTGTTACACCTTTGCGCAGTAGCAGAGTAACTAGGTAAGAATTGTTTTTGAAATTTTGAATCTCAATTGTAACATTACAATTCAATTTTTACAATAAAATATATTCGCTATATCTATGTTTACAGAAGCAGGAGTCGATCCCGCACTCCCGAGCTAAGTCCCCGCACATCGCCGCTGGCGCCCATCCCCGAGCTGCCCAAACAGGAGACCGACAGCGAGCCGCATGCCGCGCGGACCACGCTCAGTGTGCCCAGGCAACTCAGGTATTTATACAACCAGACAACTCACGCATTTACACAACCAGAAAACTCACGCATTTACACAACCAGACAACTCACGCATTTACACAACCAGACAACTCACGCATTTACACAACCAGACAACTCACGCATTTACACAACAAGACAACTCACGCATTTACACAACCAGACAACTCACGCATTTACACAACCAGACAACTCACGCATTTACACAACCAGACAACTCACGCATTTACACAACCAGACAACTCACGCATTTACACAACCAGACAACTCCCGCATTTACACAACCAGACAACTCACGCATTTACACAACCAGACAACTCACGCATTTACACAACCAGACAACTCACGCATTTACACAACCAGACAACTCACGCATTTACACAACCAGACAACTCACGCATTTACACAACCAGACAACTCACGCATTTACACAACCAGACAACTCCCGCATTTACACAACCAGACAACTCACGCATTTACACAACCAGACAACTCACGCATTTACACAACCAGACAACTAACGCATTTACACAACCAGACAACTCACGCATTTACACAACCAGACAACTCACGCATTTACACAACCAGACAACTCACGCATTTACACAACCAGACAACTTCGGTATTTACACAACTACTAATAACAATTTTTTGAAGCTTGAATGACAGTGTAATATACTATTTTAGTAATCATTTTTCAATTACTTTTACATAGACCATTATGTAAAGTTCATTGAAAAAACAAGACGTGCCAAAAGATTGATTGCATATGCGAATATTCAATAAAACTTTTGGCGCGTTTTGTATCCTAACGTATTTTTTTTAACTCAGTCATGTCACTAATTTAGTAGATTAATGGCTAAAACTATGCTATCACACTTCACACCAATATTATAAAGGCGTATGTTTGTATATGCGTGCGTGTATGTATGTGTACAGTTTTGTTACTTATTCTAGTTTTGGATGAAATTTGGCACACCAGTTCCATCTTGGAAGTACCTTGTCTGTCCATTGGTACAAAAAAGCATTAGAAAAATATCCTATTTGCTATTTCAGGATCTAGTCTCTGTACCAAATTTCATCGAAATTCGTGCAGTCGTTCAATAGTGAAGAAGTAACAAACATACATACACACACTTTATAATATAAGTGTGATTTTACGTAGGAGGTTCTTCCTCACAATTAAAAAAAAATTAAACATTCTTGTTATTCTTATAGGAGTAGATCCCGCACTCCCGAACGTCTTGACAAAGGCATGTTGGAGTCTCCTAAACTCGAGGCTATCACCGAGTCACCGACCAAGTCTTCAAACACTGAGTCGTCTCCTTCCCCTACGCCGTCTTCGCGACATGATTTGAGGTGATGAAATTAATTTTATTAATGTCATATTTAAGTTATTTACAACTTTTGCTAGTGATGGCACAGTGGTAACGACACCGACTTACGAGTTGTAGATCGAGGGTCTAAACCCAGCCAGGCTCATTACTTTGTGTAATTTCACGAATCAAGTACTTGACGTTACCCCAAATAATTCTCAGTCCTTTTTTTAAATCTCATTTCGACATATTTTACTAAGTTACTGTTTCTACCCGCAGAAGCCGTTCACGAACACCAGAAATAGAGGTGGTTCAAGAACTGGTCTTGAAACAAACCCCACGCAGTCTTAGGTAAGTTTTATAAACATCTTCATAAAACCAAGCTTGCTCCATTGACGACCACATCATTGCTTACCATCAGGTGAGATAGTTGTCAAACGCAAGGCAAAAAAAAACCACAAACTATCCCCAGTTTGTTTATGATTTATTTTATTAATCATATTCTAGGAGCCGATCTAAAACACCAGAAAAACTGATGTCTTCACGCGTCGAATCCTCAGCACGTGCCAAGAAGTCTTTATCACGCAAAGCTTTCGAAAACATCTTGATCGCTAAAGCCAAACAGGCCGACCAAATGGAGTCCCCTGAAGAGAAACCCGAAGTCGCCATCGAATGCACTCCAATGAAAGCATTCAAGCAAGTCCCAAGCCTTTTGGATGTTACTCTATCTCCAATAGTCAACAAATCAGTATTACAAAGTTCTACAGACACAACTATAACAGAATCTACTGAAAAGGCACCCAAAACTGATAAAAGCACCGTCGAATTAGACCTGAAAGCCCTCCCAGCATTCACTACTTTACACGAAACTTGTATCGAGAAATCAGTTCTACATAGTTACGAAAGCAGTGTAGGTGACACTTCAGTAAGTATTCGGGAAGAAAAAGTCGTTGTGATCGAAAAGAGTCATCAATCCGGCTTGAAACCTCTCCCTGCATTCACTTTGAATGAAACCGAGTTTGATAAATCAGTCTTACATAGTGTCGAGAGCAGCGTTGCTGATGATTCGAGTATACAAGAAGATAATGACAATACACAAACAGATAAAAATACTTCAAAACCTTTTGCGGCTTTCGTACAAATGATACAAAATGATTTCGAGAAATCAGTCCTACACAGTGCTCAAAGCAGTTTCGGTGAAGTTTCACAATTGAAAGACGATTCTAAACAAGAACCCTCAAGTCTGATTACAAATGACAGTGATGTGGAAATGGAAGAAAATGTCGCAGATAATAAGAAGAGTGCGGCTGAACAGAAAGAGAAGGAGAAAATAGGAGAGATTGAGAGGGAGATAGATGAGATTCAGGATATGTCGGATGAGGAGCCGGATGTCAGTGATGTGTCTGCGAGTGATGGAGAGGAAGCGGCCGACGAAGAGTCGGAAGTCAGTTCACTAAGCGAGGTAAGTTCCACAACAAATACAGTCTTCGTGAAAGATTAGCGATCAATCGGCGATACGTTACGAATCCCATAGCAAAAGCCAATACGCAATTGTAGTTAGCAAAAATTAAATTTGCGGTATAGTTTCAAAGAGCTTGTCAGCAAAATAGACGGAGCCCGCTAGTGTTGATGCTTGTTAGGGCTGCGTAATTGTTGGAACTGGAACGCGAAGGGCATCTGAAGAAACACGGATGGGTTTCAGTCAGTAAATCTGATAATCCCTCTGGGTCCAGCCAGAGCGGGAGTAGTTTTCTGATGATTTCCTAACACGAAAAAAAAATCAATGCGGACTAAGAAAAACTAATTTTAAAATATTGTTTGTTGGAATAATCTACCTATCAATAAACCTTTAGCAGTCGAGTCGTAGTTTTCTCATACAAGATTAAGAAAAAAAACATAAGTAAAAATTATTTCAAATTAATTTCATGACATTATTGGCTTACCAGCAGATTCCAAACCCGGAGAATATGCAACGTCCGGCGATAATCTATGGTAGTAAAATAAGTACCAAAATCAACTCGGTAATTTACTAGATACTACACTAAATTAGTAATTGTGTTAGATTTGTTAATATTTTATTTTTTGTTATTGAAGTTAGGTAGATGTATGTTATGATCCAGCATCTAAGCATATCTATTTTCGTTCTCTGTCAAATCCATACTAAGGTTGTCTGTAGTTAAGCGCTTTTAGCAATCATATTGCCGCCCATTGTACATCCTATTAATTTTAAGCTCCTACTGTAATTTTTATGGGGTATAATAAAGAGTATATCTATTTATGTAAAGTTCCAAGTTAGATAGTCCATGACAATATTCATGGTATTTTTGTGTTTTAAATTTTCATTTTTTCCGTTAAAGAAAAAGTAGTTAGACATTCTATTAGCATGCTTTCACCACAAATCACTATTCATTGGAAGCCATGTATTTAAAACAATTTTCTATTTTAGTCGATCTTTATAAATGTATGTTGTATGAAATGCCAACAGTACTTTTAAATCTAAAAACATAAAACAGGTGTAAATATCTAAACATTTATTTCAGTCAAGTTCTTCAGAAGAAACCGACGAAGAAAACGAAGAAGTAATCTCAATAGCAGATTCTGACGATTCTAGCGACAAACTGCAAATAGACGAACAATCTAAAGATAGCTCAGAACCAGGCGAACAAGACATCGAATTAGTCGAAGTAAAAGAAAAACAAGAAAAAACTGAAGACAAAGATAAAGAAATCGAACCAAAAGATAAACTTGCCGAAGTAACGAATAAAATTGATAGTCAAAATGTAACAGAGATAGAATGTTCCAATGATCCGCTGAATCAAGCCAACTTTTCGCTGATGACTGACGATAATTCTTTGGTTGAATCTGATAAGTCTGATTTCAATCTCAATTATTCTGGTGAAAGTGATAAAGTTAATACTAGCGGTGAAACTCCGGTTGAGAAAATGGAAACAGGTAATTACTAACATAATTTATTTATTTAAGGACAACCAACAAAGCATACACCATAATACTTGCTAAAGATTCCCTATTCTTATATAGTGAAGCCTTAATTAAAGGCAGTCACGCCATGCATTAGATATAGAAGAGAGAAGATTATACTACGGTGAAAACTACGAGCCATGTTATCGTCAGATGGCGCTGAACTCAACATTTTTAGTTTATTTTGGTTTTAGAGTATAGAAGCATTTAAGTCAAGGAAATTCTATTTGCGAAAGTCCGACGTTCCACTTTATTGGACTTGGTCGAATTATTGTCTCAAAATGAACCTAACTCTGTCCGTTTGTAAGTCTTAACTATAGCGCCAGTCCCTTAGCTTTCATCTTAAAGATAGATTAGATCCCTTAGGTTCCTGTTCTTCCTTAGATTTCTGTTTATTATTGCTTGGTAATAAACAAACACAACTAACAAAATTGAGAAAGCAGCGATCCTCATCAAATTAATTCAAAAGACTCTTTCAAGAGCAAGTTATATATTCCCAGAAATATAAAAAAAAAAACTATATATAGTACCCTCACAAAGTCGCTTTTCGTGTTTGTGTCTTCTATTACTCTTCTTAACCACCCAACATATTTAAATGCAGTTTTTATCATATAAGATAGCGATACAAGAGAAAGATTTGTGTTTATAATATGTACCCGTGCGAAGCCGGAGCGAGTCGCTAGTAATCTATAATTTATTGTTTCGTAGCACTTATATTGATATTTTCTTTACAGCACCCGAAACAGCTGCAGTGCAAATTGAAATCTCAGTTACAGTTGACAGTGTAGATAGTCCTAAACATATTGATATAGTTCCAGAAACAGAAACTGATAAGAAGATTGCAGAGCCTGAACAAAAAACAACTAGCGATGACGCTAACGATAGAAAAGCTACTGAATCTGTAAAAGAGGTAGAGAAAGTACCAGAGATTACAGTAACTGCACCAGAGATTACAGTAACTCCACCAGAGGTTACAGTAAATGTACCAGAGGTTACAGAAAATGTGCCAGAAGTTGCTGAAAAAGTACACGAAGTTGTTGAAGATGTACCAATGGTTGTAGTTGAAGAAGCACCCAAGGTTGTTGAAAAAGTATTAAAGGTTTTGAAAAGAGATGAAAAGGTTAGTGAAAAAAGTGAGGTCACAGAAAAGGTTGAAGGGGAGCCTAAAGCTGTTGAAGTACCAATGGTTGTTGAAGAAGTACCGAAAGAAGCTAAAAAAGAGGAAGACAATGAAGTAAAGGTAACTGAAAAAACTGAACCGAAGGAAAAGGTGCCAGAGGCTGCTGTTGAAGATGTTCCTATGGCTACTGAAGAAGCACCAAAGCCTACTGAGAAAGTGGTGAAAGACTTAGAAAAGGTTACCAACGCTTCAGAAAAAGTTTCCAATTTAGAAAAATCTACCAAGGCCCCAGAGGTGCAAGAGGCAGAAAAGACACAAGAGACAACCGAAAAAGAAGCAGAAAAACCTACACGCTCAAGAAAACGTGCCAAATCAACATCCTCAAACAAATCAACAACAGAACCGGAGAAAGAGATCGAGACTCGTACACCAGCGACTAGAAAACGAACACAATCAAACGCTTCAAACAAATCCATAGACCCAGAAACAAAAACACCAGAAAAAGAACAGACCACACCATCTAGAAGACGAGCAAAGACACCAACCAGTGCTGAAGTCAGAAAGATCATCACTCGACGCGTATCCCGAGAAATGTCAGGCAAACTAGATGAGTCGAATGTTGTAGACGAAACAGTTAACTTAACCACACCTAAACGTAGATCGACGCGTTCACGAAGCAAGAACTTCGATGATAATGAGAGTGTGGCTTCAGAAAGTTCGTTTGTGAGTAGGACTAGTGAAGAGGTTGGTGATAGGGCCGATAGGGCTGTTAGAAAAGGACGTAAACCCGCGATAGTGGCCAAGCCTGAACTGTCTGTGATACCCGAAGATAAAGTTGATGAAGAATCGAAGGTGGATGCTGAGAACGTTATCAGTGAATATTCAAGTGCTAGAAGGTAAGATTTAAAAGACTTTATTATTATTTTTAAACTCTGCTTATCGTGATATGTTGCCCCCTGGTTCCTATGTCACTTCATACTGGCGACTCCATTTATTGAGTGTACAGTGTGGTGTCTTGCCGTCCTTTTTTTAGTATTAGAGGCAAAACCATTAATATCGATTGGGCATAAATCAATTATATTTATTTCATATACATAATGTTTTTGGCTTGGATACGTCGGGTTTAAACCTTTTGAGTCGTCTTCGTATGAATACAGTTACTTTGTTTACTAAATATGTATGTAATATATTCTAATATTTTTTGTAGTATTTGGCAGCAATTGTATCAAGTCAGCCTTTTCCGAGATCGCGCCAGTTTCAATGGTTTCACATAATGACCAGTTGTGCAGATACTTGAGATACAAAACTAAACCAATTTAACTAATCACAATATCCACTAAGAATCAATTTGCGAATAATTAAATCAGCCACTGAACTTCCCTAACATTCAAAATCCATTTCCACAGACTAACCCGTCACCAAAAAGCTGTGCTGGAATCCTGGCTGGAGCCCGCAGCGTCCCCGCGGCGCCGCCTCAGCACGGCCTCCCGTACGTCAGTAACGTCGCGCTCCGTCGCCTCAGAGGCTGACGACGATGACGCATCATCCACGCATTCTGCCGCATTCGACGTGCAGCCCATAGATAGGATCAGTCTGCTGAATAAGACAGATTTTGAAGGTATGCCCTCGGCTGTAGGTACAGGTGTATCTTATGCTACTAGTGCCAAAGGTAGTTTACCACACTGTTATTATTCTTTATATGTGGGTACTTGAGAAAGAATAGAACTTGAATGATCTTTTTTTTTCTGAAATAAGTTTGATTGGTCTAGATTTTTTCTTTTGTTTCATTTTCTATTTTTTTTTTTTTAATAGAGGCACCTATTTTATGATTCTGCACCTTTGAATGCATATTACTATTCTTTGCAGGGTGTATTTTACTGAAGTGTGATATTTTCTTTGTCTAATCTTTTATCTCATAAATTAGAACGTTGTACGACAATGGTTTCAAATATGTTTAAAAATTTTGTTTGACGTAATTTAAGTAGAATCCTATTTTGTTTACTTTCTTCACACATTTGGATTGTGGGGAAAAAAGCACACAATATATTAAGCATATCCTTATGTATATAGAATTTGATGTATATAGAAGGCAGCATGTTTCTTTTGCTCTTAATTTAAGTACTTTTATTAATTTTATAACCTGCCTAAAATTTTTACTCATTGATACACTACATTTCTACACAAAAATGCCTGAGTCCTAATGCATTTACTTATCACACTAAAGCATGTCAAAGCACTTACAGGCAGCAACTTTACTTACCAGTTTTACTATTCTCCTCTCGCTCTTAAATCATACGCACGAGTGAGAGGCAAATAACAATATAGAATGCTGGTGCCGCCAATCCCTTACTAAATTGATCTCACTCTGTAGGTAATTGTTTCAGGATAGCCTGTGAAATTTTAATTTTAGAAAGTTTTTGCAATTTGCAGCTCAATATCGGATAGTATGGTAACGAAAATTATATTTGCGGTAACGATATGTATGTATTTATTTACATGACTGGACTCATTAAAACCATTACCATAACTGTCTAATTTAGAGAAGAGCTAAAATGTGTCATTTTACTAAAAAACTTGACGCTTTACCTTGTCTCTAAGGGCGGAATTCACCAATAAAACATAATCGCGTTTTAACGTTTGGCTCACATAATCGCGTTTAGCCGCCGCTGTCACTAGTGTCACTTGTAAAAATACAACAAAAGAAAAATACAGACAAGTGACACTAGTGACAGCGGCTAAACGCGATTATGCGAGCGAAATGTTAAAACGCGATTAGTTTTATTGGTGAATTCCGCCCTAAGTTGCCAAGTTTAACTGTGACTGTATAAGTAAGAACTGGGGTCTTGCCATGATTTGTTAAAATATCAGACTTGCGAGCGAGAAAGTGGGATGGAGCTATACACCCTATATAGTTCCATCCCTTTAGGGGGCGTTCAAATATTACGTAACGAAGATTTTTGACCCCCCCCCCCTCATAAACGTTACGTAACACCCAACTGGCCATTTTTTACCCAAATGTCACTAAAAACATAAACGAAAAGAGTTGCCAACTTGGGAGAGCAAAATAAAAATGTCGTATATTTATTTATTATTCCCCGTAAACCATAAACGAAAAGGGTTGCCAACTTAGATTTTAATACCCTAGTTTTTATTTATTTAAATTAAAAACAATGTTACGTAGCGCGTTGTTCGAAATCCCCCTCCCGCCCCTGTAACGCATCGTAACGTTTTACAAGACCCCCTCCCTCCCAAATTGCGTTACGTAATACTTGAACTCCCCCTTAACAGCTCAGTTTAGGTCGTTAAATGGATCGCATTAAGAGTTTGTGGTGCTGTGTGCCTCTGCTAAAAACGTATGAAGATATGAATTTCGCGGGCTATCTTGTAGCATTTACCCTTGACTCATACTTACGAATGAGAAGCAAATAACACAGAATATTGGTGCCGCCAACTTTTCTTCCAACCTACGCACTATTTTCTTTTATAATTTGCATTCTACTAACGCTTTGCATAGGCACACCGGATATTGATGAACTGCAGTCAAACCTATCGCCCGAATCTCTCGCTTCAGACGCCAGCAAACATCGGAGATGTGAGTATGCTTCCTAAAGCTTTACTAATAGGGTATTTGACTGATTATTTTTGTATTATATAAAAACCTCGTGTCATACTATTTGTTATCGGACTCCTCCGAAACGGCTTGTCTGATTTTTTTAGGTCTGAGAATAGGCTCCCCATTTTTTTCTTTAATTATCTATATATATAAAAATGAATAGCTGTTCGTTATTCTCGCTAAAACTCAAAAATGTCTGGACCGATTTGGCTAATATTGGTCTTGAAATATTCGTGATAGTCCAAGGAAGGTTTAAACGGTGAGAAAAAATCACGAAAAAAAAAACCGAATACAACGCCATCTCTAATTAAAATGTCATTATAAAATGAATTATGTTTTTCTGGTAATGCCAGTAGATGGCGTTATCCTTACTATTAGGCGATACGAAGTTCGCCGAGTCAGCTAGTAATTTATATAACAGCCCCCCTAGCCAAGTTGCAAACGACAAACGTGAACGCTTAGTAATCTCCAATAGATTTTCAACTTTATACCTAAGAGCATAAAGTTGAAAATCTATTAAAGACTACTGAGCGTTAGCGACCGGAACGAACGAAAACACTATGTAATCTTCAATAGATTTTCAACTTTATATCCAATAATATAAAGTTGAAAATCTATCAAAGACTACTGAGAGTTTACGTTTATCGTTTGTGACTTGGCTAGGGGGGCAGAATAACATTTGCCGAGTCAGCTAGTTAGAAACCTACAGAAATGTTTCGGGATCTGAAATAAAAGCGAAGTTGTAAATTCTATGATTTATGAGAGACAGCACACATACATGCGTGTACGTCGCATTACAGTAATGCCACAGTTACTTCTTCATATGTAGTAAACGGCGTATTTTCATGATAGTAATACCATCAAGCGACTAGCTATCCCCCGCGGTTTTGTAGCGACATCTATGGCGCCATATAGGAACTAAAAAACCCAAAATTCTACATCGCGGTATTGCAGTTCTCCGCGCTATTAGAACATATAAAACAACAACTATTGGGCAGATGCCCAGACTAGACACAACACCAGTCTGGTCGGAGGATCTCCCCTTTAAATGGAGGTTTGCGGGACTTTTTACGCTGCTCCGCATATCTCTGGTGATCCTTAAATAAATAAATAAATCTCTAAAGTTTCATCCACGTCTTTGGTTACATGCATGATTGTTAAATAGCCTTCCTCGACAAATGAGCTATCAACACCAAAAGAGTTTTTCAATTTGGACCAGCAGTCCCTGAAATTAGCGCGTTCAAACAAAAAAAAAAACAAAATCTTCAGCTTTATAATATGTATTAGTATAGATTATTTCTGTCACAAATTGTGTTATTTTATTATCATCTTTAAAATGTAAAGTCAGTCATGTACATTTTTGGTTCTAGTCATATACCCTATTCCGCCATTTTATTTCTTTTAGTAACTGCATGATGGTTGTGTAAATAGTGTGCACTGTAGATAATGTTTTCGTTTATAAACCAAATTACAGCGCGTCTGGGCAGAGCTGCGTCTGAAACCAAAACTATTCCGAGGGCGGCAAAAATTAATAGGAGAATGTCTGTCGATGCTGGTGAGTAATGTAAATAAAATAAAAAAAGAGTTTCAAGTATGAAAGATGACTTTCTAAAATGAAACTCTTCTACTAACCAAATTCAAATAGTAAGGGGTTCCTGGTTTTGTCGAACCAAGCCCGGGCTCGTTGTGTTCCTCGCGCACCTCAAACAGCTGTCAGCAAAATCGACAGGGCTCATTTGATCTTACCATATGATACTTACCACGGTTGCAGTTGTCAGGGGCGCCGACTTTTAGAAATCCTTATGGGTGCTCCTGCTCATTTGATGGACTCGAAAAAGTGGCGAAGTGTGAGAAGAGATCTGACACTGATCGACCGAAAAATAAATAAATGTCCTACTTACACACTGCGTACTTAATTACTAATTATGTTTGATAAAAATATAAAATGAAACCATTATATAAAAATTAAACTAGTTTTTATTATCACTTGATGTCTATTCTCAGGGGTACTCAGCACCCACTATTTTTTTCTCATGGGTGCTCGAGCCCCCGAGCACCCACGGAGTCGGCGCCCCTGGCGGTTGTTATAAAAAGGTTGTATATTGTTACATAGAGCTACCGCAGCCCTGGAATGAAAAGGCAACTGAAGGAACACTGGTGGGTTTTAATCAGTAAAAGTGTGATACTCCCTCTTGTTCCACCCAGAGCTCCCGGAAGGAGTTATTTGATTTGTTGATTTCCCACCTTAAAAAAAAGAAGGGCTTTCTGGCTTAGTAATAACTGCCTCCCGAGTCGATTGGCTCTGGGATTGTTTCAAAGAGTTACCGCGGCTGGAACGCAAACGGCAACTTGAAACACGGGAAAGTTATTTTAAAGTTTTAAGTTGCTTGCTGAGGTCGGTCCATGATGTGACAGTCCATCGCCTACATACGTCGTATTAAGCAGGTACGCCCTTTATAGCTGCAGTCTTATTCTCTTTGATTTACTTTTCTATGCTTGAGTTGGATTTTTTTTTGTTTGTTCCTTTTTTCCTATTTTATATAATGTTATTTACTCACATAGTACTCAACTCTTGGTTTTTATTGAAGGAAAAAAACAGTTTCGATCTGTAATTACATTTATATACAAGGAATGCTACTTTTTAATGAGAAGGGATGCATTTAATGTTTCCTATTTGATTTGTCAACCTTGGCATCAACTTCAATTTTAGTGTTATTCGTAACCAGACGTAAATCCCGCCCACATAGGTAATGAGGTGCTGAAGAAGAAGTTCCATAGCTTCGCACTTTTTTCGATTGCCGCCTGTTACCGTCATGCATGTCATGTTAGCGTCCTGTGTGATCGATTCAACTCGAATACGATTGCGAAGCGATCCGATACGGTCCACACGAATTCTAAGCGACTCGGTGGCATTGTCCCACGAACATGCGAAGTCGCCGCTCCGGCCGCCATTTATATAAAACAAGCTATCGAACCACAAGAGATCACGTGAAAATATCAAACCAACAAATCACGTCCGCTTTGCTTCGCTCGTCGCCGTACCAGACCCACGTGCGGTTGGTCACAAAGACCACCACAATAAAGTATAAATTGTTGGTTCCAATCGCGCCGTATCGCTTCGCGTTTGCTTTGAAAAGCCTACGAATGATACCGCGTCAGTTGTCTCCCGACCGTTATCTTGCCGGTCGATCTGTCGGCCTATTTTTTAGGGCCCACCATAAATTTGCTTACCCATACTTTGGGAACCACGGCTCTAATATGTTATTACCACCATTGCAGTGAACAGTCCCGACCGCGGCTCACCAGTACCTTCTGGCACGGACAGCCCGGCGCGCGGTCGCCGCAAGTCGTTCAACCGCGCCTGTGAGGCGCTGCACACTCCTAAGGGCAGCAGGCGCACTTCTACTGATGTAAGGGTATGTATTGTATCTTTTATCATATCTACTAGATTAGATTGTAAGACAGCCCCGACAGAGACGGAAAGATATTTGTCTACCATGGAGATGTATTACAATAACCTTTATGAGTAGCAATTGAGTACTTGACCCATTTTTTACACGACTGCCCAAAAAAAGGAGTGTTATGTTTTTTATTATTTGTATCAAAAAGCAACTTCATCCAAAATTGCAAATAAAATCATTTTTTCAAATCTGTTCAAAATTATGTAAGTTAGAAAGCTTTCAAATTTGATGGAAAGGGGTAACTGTCGAATAACGGAAACAAGAAAACGGGATGTACAACTACAATGTGATGTCAGCGCCATTAGGTTACGGGAGGTAGGAAAGAAATAGCGAGCTGTTCCACCACTCCGCATCATACAAAATATTTGAAATGCTAACTGCTGCTTCATTTTATAACCAATTTGGATATGGTTTTCAGATAAAGATTTATTTATAGTATTATTTGTTGAGCAAAACTTGTATTTTCGTAAAATACTTATTAACTCCGTTATCTTAAACACTTTCCAGTTTAGCTCTGCATATTCATTAACTGTTTCCCAACACGCTGTATGTACCCACCCAACTAAACCTCATTCAATCTCAAATGACAGAAAGGTGAAGGCGAAAGTCCAGTAGAGTCCCCCGCGGCGTCGGAGAGTGAAGCCCCCGCCGCCCCCGCCGCCCCGTCCGCCCCCGCCACCCCCGGGCGCCGCACGCGCCGCGCCGCCTCCACTGCATCCAATACCAGCCAAGCTAACTCCGACACTGGGAAGAGGTTCGTTGACGAACATATTTTGTAGATTAAGACTAAAGGGACTAGGGACTTTAACTTCCATTATGACTTTTTATACATACTCTATAGGGTTAACTTAAACATTATAACCTATGCCAAATCTTCCCCCCTTAAACGTTATAATAAAACAACCGCGTTTGTACAGTAATTTTTGAGTTAATCGCGACAAGACAAACTATACGCGGTAAACTCAGAACTACAGAACGGATTTTTATGCAGTTTCCAGTTATAGGCAGAGTGATTCGTCAGGAAGATTTAGGTTTATAATTATATGCATATTATAGTAAAAGAAAGCCAATAATTCCAAAAATTTCTAACACCCGTGAGAGGCTATCCTATATTTTTACTGCCAAGCATCAATGTTGTGCTGAGTTGTTGGATGGATACCTTTGTAATGAACCCAGGGGTGTTAAAAAAAAAAAATACTCGCCAAACGCCACGATCCAAAAATGTCTAAATCCGAAAAACCAACACTTGTATACTGTTTTAAACCATTTAGAGGTCAAACACACGAACGACATGTAGCTAACGTCAGAGGTAACTGCAGCCGTCGACAAGGGCACAGTATAGATATATGGAACAGTACGGAAACTACCTATAAATATTCAAAACGGTACACTCACACAAACGACGACGAGACTCCTAAGCGTTTCTCGCGGTCCTGTCAGTAGCGAATGCCGCCTAGGAGTCTCGTCGATGCGTATGTTTGTGTGAGTGAGCCGTTTCGAACATTTGTAGGTAGTTTCCGTACTGTTCCATATAATAATATCTATACTGTGACAAGGGGACGTCGACCTATAGTGACATTTGACACACGACGGCTGCTGCTGATCTTCATTTTTTGGAATGTCGACAGCCGCCATCGAGCGTCAACAGCTGCCGCCGACGTGTTCTGAATTTGTCTCATATATCAGACTTTGGCGTTGAAAGGCTTAAAGGCACATGAAACATTTCCACTTTGTCTAAAATGTAAGTTTGTAATATATTTAATTTGTTTTCAGGTCGAAGAGATCCGCTCCTGTAGATGAAAGTAAGAAGAAATAATTCAAGAACTAAGTTATTTGTATATTTATAATGAAGTTGTAGAGTTTCAGTTTTGTTTTTTGCATTTATAACATAATAAATCAACTATTAATATAGAACCTGACTTTTATTCTTATTATATCTTCCCGATTGAATATCAAGTCAAGATCGCGGTGCACTGTCGAAATGTCAGTCTAAAACAGCAAATATGATGTTGGCTCCTATCTCGACATCATAAAGGTGGGTCTAATGTCGCTCGTGCTCGGCTCCCCTAGAGTGGCTCCACACTACACGACTTTGAGCTCGGCTTCTCTAGTGTAAGCTTGCATAGAGGTGGACCCGCCTTTATGCAGAAGTTTCTATAGAGATAAACAAATGTCACGACCATTCGGTCGAATGCTCGCGTCTGCGAGTAAGAAATTCCCGATTCATGCGCGAAAACCCAAGCGCATCAAACTCAAAATTGTTTATTTCACATAGGCCTAAGATATCGATGATAGGTTTAAGATACCTATCTTCTTATATTTGTGTGTACATAAATAATAAAATAAATAAATAGGCCTACTTAATAGAATAAAACTTTATTGTACACCAAAATAGTAACAAAAACTTATAAACTAACTTAATCTATGGGTACAATGGCGGTCTTATCGCTAACAGCGATATCTACCAGACAACCTTAGGATGGACTGTAAGAACTTGACATAAAAAAGGATTTAGACTGCGGTGTACTGCAAATTAAATTAAATTAAAAATATATATAAGACTATAACATAGATATAAAATTATATTATATATAAAAGACAAAAAACAAACTCATGAATATTATATATATATATACATATAATATGTATGTATATACATACATATTATATGTTACACAATTTCAAAGAGAGAAATAGAGACAAAAAAATAAAAAATACAAAAAGGTGAAAGGACTAGAAAGAAAAAGAAGGGAAAGAACTGAATTTGGATAGTAGCAGAATTAATTATTGTGAAAGAAAATGATCTTTAACTAAATTTTTAAAAGAAACTAGTGACTGGGCTTGCCTAATTGGCATCGGCAACGCGTTCCACAATCGCACTGCTTGGACCGTGAACGATTTGTCACTAAACTTGGTGGAATGTGAGGACATTAAATGTTTCAAATTTTCCGATGATCTCAAGTGTCTAGAATGTGTGTCATGAAGGAACTAACGTTCTTAGAGATAAGAGGGGGTTGTAGGAATAAACAGGACACTGTAAAGCAACGATAAGATATAGGTATTCCGGCGAAGGTGGATCGGCAGCCACTTGAGCTTAATACGGAATTCAGAAACATGATCATATTTGCGTAAACCAAATATGAACCTAATACAAAAGTTTTGGAGTCGCTCAAGCTTAAAAAAAATTCTACTTTTTGATAACAGTAAGCTCTTTATAAATACATACGAGCAATTGCGCTCACATCCTAGAGGACTTGATGCCTTTCTTCGAGTTTGTCACCTTGCCCCGAGCAAGAAAGAGGGATGGAGCTATAGGTACACCCTACATAGCTCCTCCTCCTCCATAACAGTTCAATTTAGGTCGTCAAATGAAGGAATTAAACTACTGGCACAGTTTAACCTTTTGAACGCCACGGTCGGAAATAGACGACAAACGAAAACGTGCCCAACACGCCACCGTCGTTTACAACCGACAAGAAAACGACATTTTTTAAGTACAATATAAATATTCTAAATTAAATGGTTTTGTGTTTCTTTTTCCTATAATTTAAAAACTACATTAATGAGATTGTAAAATGGCATAAAGATTGTATCCATTAGTTACATTTCACTAGAAAAACCAATCATCAAAAATTGCTAATCGAAATCCGTAAAAAAGTGTTCTTCCTCACGCCACAGTCGGCTGTGGTGTCAAATTCACCCGAAAATAATTTTCTTGCGTCTTTTGGTTAAGAAGTTATTTACGCTTTCTTTTTTAAACTTCCAGCCCTTTCCTATGTCAATAAATTAAGTTGAAATTAACTGGATGGAGTTGACATCAAGGCCATACTGGGACTCATGAAGGAGTTGCACGGAGGGCTAGGGGTTGAGTAGACAGGAGGGGCATAGCACAAAAGATCCAGAAGGGTCGAAGTGCTCTGGCCCAGGGCCAGCCTCAGAATAAGATAACTGGATGGAGTTTAGGTACGCTACAAGGTGCAATAACTGAAAACATTGTATGGTATTTAAAATATTTTTTATTCAATACACAATCAGTCCAAAGTTTCTTACTCATTCTTACAATTTAACTTTATGCGTTTTAGGAACAACACGGTTAATTCGAAATCTCATTGTTTTATTAACCTATTAGATTGGAATTTAGTATAAGATTTGCTACTGTGCTGTCATTTGTAGCCTACTTCAAAATTACAAACTTAAATGATGCGGAGTTTACTTGTAAAAAATTAGAAATCACATCGAAACAAGGCGAACTTTTGTTATTGAAATGTAAACGCAATCTACACACGTACGCGGGTAAACCGCCCTGTACTTGACACTGAAGTGTCGTTCTGCGATCATTTATAAATAAATTTGAATAATAATAATAATTTCTCAAATATTTTGTATAAATCTAAAAGCATCTTACAGTTCCGTAATTTTAAGAATAAATTATTATAATTATTTTAAGTATCTGATTGATTATTATTACCTAATATGGCAAAAAATCTCAAAAATTTTGAATTTCATCCAAAAAGACCTTATGCTGAAACCCTTAAGAACGTAAAGAGTTCTTATCAAGAATACTGTCGTTTACAAATGTATCAACAAAATAAATGCATCATATTATTAGTATTTAGTGCACACAATAAAACCAACTTTCGAAAATATAATTTTACCTCTCATCTTTGTCAAAACTTTTGAGTTGTCTACTTATATGATGTAAGATGTTCACGTCCATTGGTAAATTCTTAGGTAACGCTATATCGTTCATGTCTACATTCTTTGAGAGCAATTCTTCAGAGTCTTTAATGTTTCCGTCAACTAAGTTACTGCAAATTTGTTTATCTTCTGATTTTAACGACACTTTGTCAGTACAATCAACTACTTCTCTCTTCTGTCTCACTGGTACTGGATTGTCATTGTGAGGAACAGCATTCGCTAGTGGAACAGAATTAGCATTTTGTTGTATAGCAGCGCCATTATTCTGAACTTTGGGAGCGGCATTCACTTGAATATTATTAGCCTGCTCTTTCTTCTCCATCTTCATTTGATTATTAGCTAATTCGTTAACTATAGGTAGAGGCACATTCTGAACAAGTTTGGTTTCTGGTTTGGCTTGTGTATCTTCACCTTGTTTATAAGATTGGGGTTCGTCAAGGGAATGAGAATGTTGTTTCACAGCATCACTTTCTGGATGTATAGGTTTATTTACTTGTGGTACGTTCTGTACGCTATTTGGTATTTGTGCTGGGACCTGAGGTATTTCGTTTACGACTGGTTTTATATCTTGTATTGGTTGTTGCTTTACGTTAGGTGCGACATTACTTTGAACTATGGCGGCATTGTTTGGGTTAGCAACGTTATTGTTGGCAACATTTTGAATTACAGCTCCATTATTTTGATAAGCAACATTGTCAACTTGTGGAACAATATTAGCTGCTAGATTTGGAGCTTCATTTTTTGTTCTTACAACAGCAGGTTCAGCTGCTTGTACAACTTGTGGGTTGACTGGTACTTGCGGCTGTACATTTTGATTGGGTTGTACATTCTGGTTAACCTGTATGTTTTGAAGGGGTTGTACATTCTGGTTAATCTGTACATTTTGACTGGGTTGTACATTCTGGTTAATCTGTACATTTTGACTGGGTTGTCCATTCTGGTTAAGCTGTAAATTTTGATTAACCTGCAGATCTTGTGCTGGATTAACTTGGGTATTTTGTGCGGGGTTTGCTTGGACGTATTGTGGAACATTTTGTACAGGATTCACATTTGGTAGAGCATTAGGTACTACATTTTGCACAGGTTGAGCGGCATTTATCTGTTCAGGTTTCTCCTTAATATCTTGTATAGCCTCTATAGTTTCTACTGCTTTCTTAGCTATCTCTTGAACTGCATCATTCGTGAGTTTCTCAAGGCGTTCTCCAGCATTTACATCATTTTTGACTAAATCAGGTTTTTCCGTCACACCACCGATACTTTTAATCGCCATATCAGCAATTTGTTTTATACTCTCTACGGCAATTTTCTTGGCTTCATTAGCTTCTACAGCCTCATTCTTATTCTGTTGCAGTTCTTTCTTAGTCTTCAATATTTCGTCTAGAATCTCCTTTTGTTCCTTGATCAACTCTTTCTGTTCTTCGCCGTGTTGTTTGATTGTTTCAATAAGTTGTTGTTGCTTTATCATATCTATTTTATCTTCGTTGGACGGTGGTTTATCTTCTTTAGGTTTTTGAGCTTCGCCGTTGCTTACACTGTTGGCTAGTTTTGTTTCTCCATTAGCTATTTTAGTTTCTCCGTTGGCTAGTTTCGTTTCTAACTTAGTTTTCAGATTTCTAGGATGTATTTCAGAAACTTTAATTGTAGGTTCTTTTACTTCTCGTACTTGTAATATCTCTTCTTTTTCTTCTGTTTTGATGATGTTCTTTGTGTGTGACATTTTCTCGTTAGACTGTGATTCTGGTGGTACAGGGTTTGGCGGTTGTACTTCAGAATCTTTTCTTTCTTTGTTCAGGACCATCCCTTCTGGAGGTTCTTTTGGTGGCTCAACATTTGATGGGGGCTTCAAGTAGATATCTGTGGTGACAAACGTAAATATAAGATAGATAGATATGATTTATTTTACTCGCCAAAATACACATTAATTACATGGTTTCTTGAAGAGTGGAAATCCTTTCCAGAGATATTTTGTGCGTAACGAGCAATAAACAAATTATTCCAGATCACGCAACTGATTTATTACTATGTAGGCTTTAGGTATTCACTTCATAACGAGCCGTGACTAGATGTTGGATCACGGATGGCATATCAGCTCTCACGATCCCCGGTTTAAGTGTGGGAGGGAACACCGGGGTGGTTTTTAGTCAGTAAGAGTCTGACAGACCCCTTCGCCTGCCCCAGGCGAAGGACATCCATGACATGACAGGACAATCAAGGATTTTCCACAACGGCAACAAAAAAAAAAGGAGGTTGTCGGCTGCTTAACCGGACTTGCCTGTGGCGGTCTTAATTCAAGAATCAAAGCCTCCAGCCAGGGCTTACTTAACTAACTTAAAAACTAAGCGACTACACGCTAAGGGCACCCCCTGTGGGGTACGGACCTCGGCTTAGGGCGTCGCTGGGGGGGGGCAGCAAGGGACGGGCTGGATCGACGCGTCTCTGCGGTCGGAAATTTTATCTGTTCGTCTCGCGCGAACGCCAGACCGGATTCTGTCAAAGTGACGTGTGACGTCTGCATCGTTTCGACTCGTTCATTCGTTCAAGCTTCCGTACTATTGACTTCACTGACATATACAATATACCGTTTATTATATCCGTGATACGTACCATCTTTATCCCGATGCTCGAAGAAATCTTCAACGATCTTGTCAATCTTCTCCTGCGTGTATTTTTCGTCGTAATGTTCGATGCTGCTCTCTGCGACTTGCAGGTTCGCGTACGTTCCTAGTACCATTATGACTAGGCCTAGTACTAGAACGCCCTGAAAAACCAAAACACTTCATCAGCACTTTTACATTACGTACTACCGTTCATTGGGGGAGGCCTATGTCCAGCAGTGGACGTCTTTCGGCTGAAATGATGATGATGATGATGACTACCGTCCGGATAAATTTTGTAATTGTATGATTAAAGCTAGAACTACACTGCGCACACGTGTGCCACACACGCCGATCTGGGCGCGTCGGCCTCCTCCATACATTTTATATGGAAACTAGACTTGTAGAGCTACACTTGATCCACGCCACGCGGCGTCGTTCTACGTACAAATCAGGCGTTACACGTGTGCGTCGGTCTAATGTAGTTCTAGCTTAATTGAACAATAAAAAATACAATAATAATAATAATAATAATAATATCCCCATCGCCGTATCTCTACGTTGACGTCGTGGTGGGGCTTGCGTGCTCCAATATACCCTAGGTCTGTATCGGTAAAGTTTGCTTTGCCGTAATATGCCTAGGGTGAGGGGCCAGACTAAGAGAGATACAATCCGCAGTGCAGTTTTGTGGCGAACTGTTGGGCATTAGCGACCCCACGGACCCGATCTCCCGGGAGAATTCTTGTTCTTCATCTCCGGCTTGCCTTTATTGGCCGGCCGTAGTGAACACTGACGAGGAACTGAGCTCCCACCTCTCTCTTGCCTTTATTGGCTGGCTTGAGTGGAGATTCGCAAGAGCAAACGTGCTCGGGAGGTGCAAGGATGTATAATCCAGTAAGGTGCTGGTAGGGATCTTGACCGTACTTCCGGGATTGTCCTGATAGCCGTGGTATACCTCTCCACTCCTCAAGCACCTCAGGATATGTTGCCCTCTTGTTGCTACGTCACTTCGTGCTAGCGGCCGTTTTTGGGGGCCCATTTATTGAGTGTGCAAGTCACCCCCTGCCTTTTTTCGATGCATATTAATAACATTGTTCAGGCAGGGGCCATAGTCTTGACATAGTTCCATGTTACCAGTCCACTTAAGACTCCAAAAACCATAGCCCTATTATCTTTGTTCTCCATATGTCGCAACAGTTTTTCAATAACCGGGGGTTGTCCTTGGGTGCACTAGCATAGCGCGTACAGGGATAATCGTCGGTTGATATCATGTTCCTTTATAATTATCTAAAGGGCCTCTGCGAGTTGGCTTCGGCTCCTCGTACGCCTCCCAAAGGTCCAGGACCTCAGGGTCCTGAGATAAATAAAATATAAAAAAAAATAATAATAATAAAATAATAAATCGTCAATAATATTGACGATCGACGAATATTGTCGTCGTTAATATTGTTAATTGTACATTATTAATTGGTTTATGTGTCTGCTGACATGACCATTTCATCCTATAAATATCTTATCTTAAATAAAAAGAGTACTTTAGAACACGCAGTCGTATCATTACATGTAATTTTTTTTCTATGTTGGAAGCGAAAGGGACTATCAGACTTTTACTGACTACAACCCATTCGTGAGATTTCCGTTGTCGTTCGTGTTCTAGGAAAACGGTGACTTTCGAACAATTCCGTAGATAGGTGAGTAGCATTTGGTGTGCGTTACTCCAGCAAAATAATATCAAATATCATCATTTGGATATAAGAGATAATAAATAGGCGTTTTTTAAAACTGGTTGCTTTGGAGTGCAAGTACTGCGATATTACAGAAAATACAAAACACAAAAAAAAAAACAATAAATACCTAATTTCGAAAAAAGAATCCAATCCAAATGAACTATAATTCCAAGTCAATCCAAAGATATAACACTTCAAAGCTACCTGTTTTAAAAAACGGCAATTTCATAGGTAAAGACCTATTATTAAGGTTATGTAATTGTGGTACTATTTTTTTTTTTATTAGTTTTACTCATATTGTTTTAACTGTTTGATAAAACCATTATAGCTGCAGTAACTTTACCCCAGTTACGGTTCAATAGTTAAACCGTAAAATTGTAACAGACAGACCAACTTACATTTATGATATTAGTATAGATTATTAGTATTTTAGTTCTAGTGTCTTTATATATATAATTCTTCTGTACGTGTGTTTGTCACCTAACTCCTAAACGGCTTAACCGATTTGGATGGAATTTTGTGTGTATATTTTACAATTACAATTGTGTATATTTAAGTGGATATCTGGATATCCTATTGCAACGTCACCTACTGGGTCCAATTTTATCTTAACCAGATACGAATTGGACCCGGTAGGTGGCGTTGCAATATGGTTCTCAATTTTTTTTTCTAACGAAAAGCGCGCACGACTACGTCTGTCGAGACAGCTAGTAGAAGTATATAGGGTGACTGGTAATTACTGGTTAAAAAAAATATCAGCTGTTCAGTACATTAGGCAAACATAAATGTACTGAACAGCTGATTTTTTTTCGCGATTTCAGGTTTGTTCCCATAGTAAAAGTTGTTGGTTATCATGAGCACAATTACGTGTTTAAGTATCGTACACTAATTACCAGTCACCCTATAGATTTAAAAGTCAACTCACCTTAGCCAAAACCCTTTCATTAGTATTCTTAAAGGTCACATTAACAAAGCACGCAGCAGGGAACACGACACAGATGAGCACGCCGATGGTAGACCCGACCAGGCCCAGCACCAGCTCGATGTTGGGGATCAGCAGGCTGATGAACAAGGCTACGGCTACGATGGCCACCGTGATGCAGCGGAAGGTGGTCTCGGGGATCGAGTGGTTGATTATGTGGTCGTGGTGGGAGGAGTGGACCTGAAGATGAAAAATATATGTGAAATTTGAGTAGGGGAAAATCTTTATATGTAAGATCATCATCATTTCCATAGATAGCCAAACACGATCGTGGAAACTATTTGTCAAAATACTGAATAGTTAAAACTAAAGTTCGCTACGGCGCTACATTGGCATTACGCCGTTTAATAGAACCATTAAAACATACAGCGCTAAGATAGCTTTTAGAGGATACTTTTTTCGCGACCAAAATGTCTTAAGCGCCATGAATTTCGTGGCACTTACGCGTTTCGTTCAACATAGTGTAATGTTCAAGGTGTATGGATTACACTACACCTGAGTCGATTGAAGTGAGTGTTCGGCACGCGTAATCTAGTGCGTAGTAGCGTGCATATTATACAACGTGTAACAAAAAGGGTATATACATCAAGAAGCGCTGAAGATTACAGGTGGTATAGAATCTCTACACAAAGTTTCAGCCCAAAATAAATTACTCAAAGAATTGATACCAAATTCTTGGTATCGTATGATTCTTGAATTCAAATCATAACAAACGTGTCACGACACTACGAGGGTCAAAGTCAATAACATTCCACGTCACTTGCTAATATTACCAAACATTTCTTCTGTAAATCTGATCGCCTAGTACACCTGTCTACCTAATTTTAACTTGCGCGGCGCGCGCGTGCATGAGACGCTCTGTTCGCCAAGTAGGTACGCTTACCTAAAATTTTGCCTCAAAAAATATCTTACCATAGTCCGAGCAAAACTTACATTTTTAAAGAAGAGAGCTTTCAACCATGCTGCCAAGTCCTACAAAAAGGCACTAAAGAAGGCTCGGTTCGACCGCATTACTCATATTGGCACAAAGCTCTCTGCACAGCCGTCCGGTAGCAGAGCGTTCTGGTCCCTTGTCAGATCGGTCGAAGCGAACTTCTGTAGGCCCACATTGCCTCCGCTGGTTAAGCCTGATGGAACACTGGCTCACTCGGCGAGAGAGAAAGCAGGTCTCTTTGCATCTCTCTTCGCCCATAATTCTCGTCTTGATACTAGCAGTGCTACTCCACCGGCTCTACCTCACTGCAACACCTCGATGCCTGAGGTTCGCATAAGAAATAAAGAAGTTTTGAGAGCACTGTGTCGCCTAGACGTGAATAAAGCTAGTGGACCAGATGGTGTACCAGCAATAGTTCTCAAGGCATGTGCGCCCGAGTTGTCTCCTGTGTTGACGCGCTTGTACCGCCTCTCATTTAGGACTGGTATAGTGCCCAAGTCCTGGAAGCTTGCCAACGTGCAACCCGTGCCCAAAAAGGGCAGTCGTGCCGATCCTGCCAACTATCGGCCGATTTCAATAACCTCCATACTCTGCAAGATTATGGAGCGTGTATTGAACTCGCGCCTCATGGCATACCTGGAAGGTAACGATCTCCTCAGTGACCGACAGTACGGATTTCGCCACAATCGGTCTACTGGGGACCTACTAGTGTATGCCACTCACATGTGGGGCGAGGCCCTCGAGAAGAATGGAGAAGCGATTGCTGTCTCCTTAGACGTCTCGAAGGCCTTCGACAGGGTATGGCACGCCAGCCTTCTGAGTAAGCTTCCAGCGTACGGCATTTCCCCTGGTCTGATTAACTGGGTAAAAGACTTCCTGAGTGAACGGTCTCTCCGAGTTGTTGTCGATGGATGCTCATCAGAGCCCATGTCCACTAATGCCGGAGTTCCTCAGGGGTCAGTTCTCTCTGCAACTCTTTTCCTGCTGCATATTAACGATCTGCTGATGCCCGGTATCTATGGGTATGCAGATGATAGCACAGTTGTAGAGAGATACCTTCCAGGTGCTCGGGCTAGTAAGGAACTAATCCGGTCCGAACGAGAGGCTATGGTGGAGCGTACGAATGTCTCACTTCAGGCAGTCTCAAACGCATACTGCGTTTCCACGACGGCGGACAGTCGTGAAATTCTGTCTGTCTCTGTGAAAACCTCCCCGTGAAAATGTAGGTAAAATAAGCACGAAAGATTTGTTGATTTGTTTATAATCTCAGGTTAAAATTAAACATAAATAGTAAGTACCTAATGCTGATAAAATATTTTAATGATGACTTTTAACTATGAACCTATTTCATAACCTATTTCTTCCTAAAAGAGAATGTATGTTGCGCTGTAAGGAGTGTATCACTATCAATGTACAGTGCCGCGTTGACGACTGAGACGTGCGGACGTCTTGCTTATTTTGTCGTGACACTTATTTCTAAAAGTACCTACATGCTATATAATAATCTAGACAATGGATAGATTTGGAAGATCTTTAAGTACGGAGTTGACTACACCAGATGAAAATGTTATTAATGAAGAGATGATCGAATATACGAGAGAAGAAACAATTATTGAATCGAATATGAATGTGGAAAATGAGAATCAGAGAAATGCTGAGAAAAGAGAGAGAGAAGACAGTGAAGAAATTATAGAAGAAGATGATGGTTTTACCACAGTGACCAGAAAACCGAAAAGATTATTACTAAGGTGTTCAAACAATAATAATTGTAAGGATAATGAGGGTACTTGTGAAAATAATCCACACCAAGCAAAATATTTTGAAGTATGTATTACATCCAAGACGGTACTTCCAAAAATGGTTGGAATGGCTAAATTATTGAAATTTCCAATAAAAACGAAAACATATCTATATTGAGGAATTTTTATAATAAGGTTAAAGACATAGTGTTGGCCGATTATTCATCGGAACAAAAGGTGAAGAAGGTCATAAGATTAGTACTAGAAGAAATTATGTTGTATGTTGTTTCGTATTTTAAGGAGTGGGATATTGTGAGTAAACTTTTTAAATTAATCATAGATGGATAATTTCCACACTACTACTTCTAATATCAACATATATCAGTGGAATGCTCAGAGTCTGAAGCCAAAATTAATTGATTTAGAGTTATTACTAAATAGAGGAAACATTCATGTCGCTATTTTAAGCGAAACATGGCTGGATGAAGATAGCCATATAAATATAAGTGGATATAACGTATATAGAAAGGACAGGCATGACGCATACGGAGGAGTATCGATTATTTCACACAAATCTTTAAAAACTTTAATTGTTCCTATAAGTGTGACTAACTCAGGTATAGAAATATTACACATTAAAATTTTTAACTGTAAATTAATTCACACTAAACTAAACTACTGTCCGTCCTCTGTTAGAACCTCTCAATCAGATTGGGAGCATATTTTTTCAAGATTTTCAAAAAACACTGGACACCACACCTGCTGGTCAAGTAAAAACGATTCTAGGGGCAAACAATTGTTCGAAGCTGCAATTGAAAACAATTTTATCTCATTAAATAATGGCGACCACACTAGAATGAAGCTCGTAAGTGGTTTTTTACAAAAAACTTCTCCTGATGTTTCTTTCTGTACCACAGACATAGCTATTAATGGTTCATGGAGTGTTAGTAGTGAAAGCCTTGGTAGTGACCATCTCATTATAAAAATCTGTTTCAAATATCCCGAGGTAAATAATATCACCTTAATTCATTAACGCTCAGGCGGTAGCCGGCGCCCGCAAGCCATTGTCTTACTATTGTGTCTCTAATTACGCACGTCAAAAGGTTAAGGCGAAATTTAAAAAAGGCAGACTGGGTTAACTATCGTAAAATTATTTCCAGTTATTTTATAGAGGTTCCACCACCATCAGAAAACGTACAATGTATGTATAACTACCTCATTAACCTAGTTAATAAGGCTGCTGATAAAACAATTCCATTTATAAAACTGTGTAATAATCCAGCCCGTAAATTTACACCAAAAATATACTGGAACCAACAACTTTCTAAAGTGGTAGCCGAACGTCGTCTAGCTTTGACAAATTTTAGGAAAAACCCCATTCCTCAAAATCTAGATTTACTTAATATTAAAATTTCTGAAAGCCAAAAGATGATTAGGCAAGCTAGATCTAAATCCTTTCATAACTTCTGCGACAGTATTGATGGAACCACAACTTCAACAACCATGTGGAGAAAAATGCGTTGGATGAAGTTTTACAGGCAGACGAGATCTTATTCATCGGACCGAAAAAAAGAAGAACTATTGAATTCATTGGCTCCAGACTTTGTTATGACTCCAAAACCTACACTTGATAATAATGAGTCACCGTTAAATTGTGAATTTTCAAAACAAGAATTAGAATCATGCTTTAAAGCTAAGGATACATCTCCAGGTCTAGATAATATTACATATTCAATGATTTTTAATCTGCCTATTAATGCAAAAAAATATTTACTTGACATATATAACTTAATTTTTAAAACATCATCGGTTCCCTTTCAATGGCGAGATATTTATATAGTACCGATTCCTAAAACTAGCGGTGGCCCCGATAGTAAGCTCGCTCCGACCAATCGCCTTGATATCTTGTCTTTGCAAAATATTTCACTCCATGATCCTGAAGCGACTGGAATGGTTTACAGAATATAATAAAATACTATCCCCTAGTACAACTGGTTTCAGAAGAAATCACTCGTGTCATGATAGTCTCGCACGGCTGGTTACTAAAATACAAATTGGCTTTACCAAAAATATCCCAACTATAGCAACTTTTTTAGATGTTGAAGGAGCGTATAACAACGTTCTTATTGACAGAGTTGTCCAGATTCTAAATGATTTGAAAGTTGGAAAATATATTTGTTCTTACATTTGGGATTTTTTAAAAGAAAGGCATCTCACTATAAAGGCTGACGAAAGCGACAGACTGTACATAAGATGGACTGCTAAGGGAATTGCACAGGGTGATCCTCTATCCCCCCTTCTTTTTAACATAATCACGGCCAATATTTGTCAAAAAATTAATAACGTGTGCGTCAGTCAATACGCTGACGATTTTGTACTATATTGTACTAACAGTAAAATAGAGGCAGCAAGCTTTAGACTTATTTGTATCAGAAATAGACGTGTTAGGTTTGGAATTATCAAGCAATAAATCAAAATTATGTACATTTACCAGAGGACGCAAAAGGCTTTCAGTGGATATTAAAGCAAACAACATTACTTTGGAAACAGTCGATTGCATTAAATATTTAGGAATGTGGCTGGACAAATGCTTAAGATGGGGGAAGCATGTTAACGAGTTGTACGAGAGCTCACAAAAAAAAATTCAGTTACTCAAAGTTCTGGCGGGATCCTCATGGGGTATACACCCTATTCATATTCGTAGACTGTATATGTCCCTGATTAGGAGCAGAATTGATTACGGATGTTTTTTGTACGATAATTCTGCAATTAGTCACACTTACAAATTGGAAAAACTACAAAATCTAGCGTTAAGAATAATCGGTGGTTTCATTAAGTCGACTCCGATACACGTAATGGAGAGTGAGTTGAGTATACCTCCTTTACAAATTAGAAGACAATTCCTCTCTTTAGAATTTTGTTTAAAGCTTCAATCCAGGTCAAATGATATTTCAATAAGTTTGATAACAGATCTCAGTAGTATGATGGAACATAGTTACTGGAATAGAAAGAGGAAACCTCTGCTAGTAACTTCACACTGTATAATAAGAGATGAGGAGATCTCGTCATCGTATCCAAATTTGATGTTTACTTTGAATACATGGGTGTCCAACATAGATATTAAGGATATTATAAAATGTAATCTAGATAGTGTTACTGCTCCAAAATCGCATTATGACATCAACTCTTTAAAATACAATGCCCTTAATGAATTGCGGGAGAGATACACTGGCTGGAATGTCATTTACACAGATGGGTCCAAAACATCTGACGGAGTAGGTGCAGCTTTTTGTGATTTATTAAACAAGTGTCATGGAACTTATAGCATGAATAAACACATCTCCATTATGACGGCTGAACTATTTGCCATTTCGGAAGCCTTGAGATATGTGCTGGACCATAATGCAATGAAAGTTGTGATATGTACCGACAGTAAGAGTGCCCTACAACATATTTCAAAATGTGTACACAACGGGTTTAGCGATTGCATATAAAATTCTGGAACAGTTACAATATCTCAACCAAACAGGTCGAAAAGTTATTTTCCAGTGGGTACCGTCTCATGTTGGACTTCTGGGTAATGAGGACAGATTAGCCAAAGATGCCATTCTGTTAGGCGCACAAACACCAAGTATATTACCTAGTTATTCGGAAATATTATGTAAATACAGAAAAATAAACAATTTGTCTTGGAAGAAACATTTTAATGAAAGGTCGAAATCGAAAGGAATCTGGTACAGAAGTATACAATGTGAGCCTCCTCATATACCTTGGTTTGCCGGGGCGAAACTGAATCGTAGGCAAATTGTTGCTGCACATCGTTTGCGGTCAGGACATGCTCCACTAAACAATTTTGCTTTCCTCATGCGAAAATCAAACTCTCCCAACTGTGAGATGTGTGGTAAGAAAGAGGATGTACAT
Source organism: Mythimna impura (assembly GCA_905147345.3). Taxonomy (NCBI): domain Eukaryota; kingdom Metazoa; phylum Arthropoda; class Insecta; order Lepidoptera; family Noctuidae; genus Mythimna; species Mythimna impura. The sequence goes on along the minus strand of LR990357.1, from coordinate 8,437,047 downwards.
CATGTGTTGGTGGAATGCGTCCGATACACGTATAAGAGAAAGGCACTTCTCAACTTGATGAAGTTGTCTGCAATGGATGTTGGAGTGTTCCATGGCATTTTGGCTAGACCTACCTCTAAAGCAGCAAAATTTTTGTATTCGTTTTTATTAAATAAGTAATTAAGTTAGTATATAAGGTAGCCCTTTATTATTTGTTAAATTTGTGTGAAAGTACGATGGGATTGACATCGTCACTTATTGTGTACAAAAATCCCTTAAATAAAGAAGATTAAAAAAAAAAAAAAAAAACTATCAATGTATGCGTTTTAAACTAAATTGTATTAATTTCTACGTCATAAGAAAAAAAGTTTTGATTTAAATCAACGATTTTTTTAAAATCATTTGATTTTAATCGATATTTAAATTACTTACTATAATCAATTGATTCAAATCATCTCATCCCTACAAAAAAGTAACAATTTATTAAAGTCCTCTAATTAAATTAAATTCAAGAACGGAACCCATTGGGAGTTTATTTGTACTAGGAGAGACATAAGTTGCTTAGAAATGATATTTTGGGTTCAAATATTATGATATGAAATCCTTTTTCGTGGCGTCTTTCGCACGTTCATCTAAGTAATTAATTTCTCGCAAACTATGTACCTACCTATGTATGGCAACCGACATAAAAAGATTAGGTACGTAAGAAAATTTATAGGAATGCAGTTACTAAATTAGGTATTATTTACTGTGTTGTAGGTACTCGATTCTATGGTAGATTACTTTGTCGATAATTGTTACGTTCACTCATTTGTTTGTTGCTATCCTATCTACGTAAAACAATAAAAAGTAGGTATTTCTTATTTTTTCACGTAGATACCAGATATGTACTTATTCCATATCCTTACGAATACCCTTATCTACTTAGTCTCCTCTAAAAGCGGCGCGGGTCGCACGCTTGCGTGTCTAATATTTAGAAAAATTGAATGAGCTGCGCGCTAACGAACACATCTCTACGCGGCTGGCGGGTTTTCCTTCACAGATGTCCGGCGCCACGCACTCGCTCTAAGTTCATAATCTTAGATTTTTGTAGAAAAAACTTCTTTCTTTTCAAAACTATTTTCCTTTAAAAAATTTTGTTAAGAAAAATAAACATCCGGAACCCTTTATCCACTGTTTGAAGAAATACCAGGAGTAAGAGGTTTGTTTTTATTCATGAACAGTTCACTGACACCGATCAGCTGACTTTTTGCTAGTAATGTATTGATTTCAGTTTGAAATGTTCGGTTTCTGGTATCATGTGTATTGGAATAATTCATAACTTCCTACCATGTAAACATAATGTTAGAAAATCCTTCCCGTATCTTTTGTTATCTTATCAAGAAGCCGTGCACTTGGTATGTATATACCCTTTTTGTTACACGTTATATATCGATGTCTCCATAGCTTTTTCCCAACTAGCTTATTGGAATCGGTTTCCAGTCTAAACGGTTGCGGCTGAATATCCATGTTTTACATGGAGTGACGTGTCCACCGCTGGCGCACCCCGCCCGGCCATGCCTTGGTTTATGGGGAGGTGATGAACTTGGTTTATGGGGCGGTGATGAACTTGGTTTATGGGGCGGTGATGAACTTGGTTTATGGGGAGGTGATGTACCACCAGTGGCCACATGAAGATTTGCCTGTAGACTACCAAATAGCTACTTATGAGGTCCCGGTCTGAACGTATAAATATAAAAAAATATAAAAAGCATTCAGACGATTTGAGAATCTCCTCCTTTTTTGGAAATCGGTAAATAAATATCAATTTCTTTATTACATTAGTTTCGGAAAACGCTTTTAAATTCGGCTAATTATAAACCCCTAAATTAGTTCCAAATAAACTCCATGCAGCGCGGCCTATAAAATAGGACTTCTTAAAATACCTAGATAACTTGAAGTCAATGATTTTATTAGCCTTATTCGTGTTCCACAGCTAGGCAAAGGGGAACTCATTTAATGCGTTGTATTAAATAAATAACTAACCTTCTTATACAAAAACGAGTACAAGCTAGCTCTGCAAGGGAAGATGATGAGAGGGAAGCTGAAGGCGAGCGACATAACGAAGCCTAGCTTGATGACGTCACTCGCCCACGTCGGGCTCAGGCTCATTAGGATGTTGCCTGGAAGAAAAATGAATAAGATATAATTACATATATGTAGATAGAATTACAGATATAATTAAGTACAATGCGTTCCAAATAAGAATAGGATCGATTTTTAAGCCATGTTGTGACGTCATAGCTGTCAAATCGAAAAATTGGGTGGGGTGAGCAAGAATTTTTTTAAATAATATTTATTTACGAATCATAAACGCAAAAAGTTTAATCAGAATCCAGTTCAGAAGGCATCGGCCCTAGTGGGCCCCGTCCATTGTGCTGACATCTCTTTGTGGTGCGTCGACATAATCCTTTCCTATGATCTCTCATTTATAATTCTATTACGTTGGGAAACTTCGAGTGTAACTACTTCGGTTACTTTTAGCATCCTTATTAAGTTCATAAAATCATTTTTTTTTTTTGAGTGTGAGTAATCATAAATAAATAAAAAAAACCTACCACAATTTGTCTCTGCATCACCCAAAGCTTGACTGGTAGAAAATGCCTTAACGCATTAAGTCCGCCTCTATACTCTTGCGTGCATAAAATATTAAATAAATAAATAAATCATCAAATAACTAGGCTTCTTCCGCTCTGAGTGGAGCGAGAGTAAGTGTCAGAGTTTTAATGACTAAGACTAAGTTTTACCTACTTGTATTTCTTTAACCTTACCAGATATTTCATGTGAAGAGAAAGCAATGTATCCAAACATGCCAAGCGTGAAGTACACTGCAGTGCAGATGTTGATCGCGTTCTTTGTGACGATGTTCATCTTCTCTAGAGACAGCGTCGGTAGGGACTCGAATATCTCGAACAGTTGTCTGTAATAGAACATGGAATACTTAAGTAAAGATGAGTAACCTATAGCTGGTAAGATTACTACGCTAATGTTGTAAAAATAATAATAATTTATTCAAGTAAAAATATGATTTACAATTGAGAAAAAATATATGTAATTCTAACTGTAATGTAGACCTGTCTGATCTAGGTTAATGAAAACTTGTGTTGCAGACCATTAATTTACATGAAACATTTAAAAAAGAAAACATCAATAAAATTAGAAGCTAAATTAAAAATAAAACAAATTTTCCAATGACTTAAAAATTAAGTTTGGAGATTAATTAATCCATCATTACAATAATCATGTATCTACGCGTAATATGAAATTCGTAATCTTAATCACCACTTTCACCACTTTTTAATTACCATTTTAGATTATCCCTCCTTAAAGAATTAAAACAAATTCCCCGCCGCAACATTGCTCTTCGATCGATTTAGATGCATGGACTTGTCTCCACTTATAATCACATTCGGTCCCTAATGGAACCAGCCTAGTTTAGCCTAATTCTCCTGGGGGCTGTAGTGGCTTCGCAGAGCGACCTCCGAATACTGGTGCGCATTGATAAGTCACAGCCTCGCAATCCAAAATGAAGTGAACTGCTGATTTATCGGCGCTAAAGTAGCCTGAACTGCTTATGGGAGATGAGTATATTTATCAGAAATGTTGCGGAGGTTCGGTTCCGATTCCGAAAGGTCGGAACTTCCGATTTCGGTTCCGATAAATTTTAAACGGAACTTATATCAGAGGTACATGTTTATATTTGTCGCACTGGGAACCTCTCTCACCCCCGTGCTTTCTGTCGATTACTCTTTCACTTATTTGTTTTGTTTCATATTTTATTTGGAATGTTGTGAGTTTGCTTTATTCATACTTATCCGAGATTTTAATTAGTATTAGTAGTGTTTCATTTGACATTTTTGCCTCCGCCACCTATTTTGATTCCGGTTCCGAATACGGTTCCGATATAACCACTTCCGTTACATCCCTATTATTTACATAAAACAAAGACTCACGTCTGACAGAACAGCGCCATAGAGAAGATGGGCACGCACTGCAGCAAGCCAGCCGGCCGCCACGTCTCCACGCGCTGCTTCCAGTCGCTTGTCAACATGACGGCACCCGCCTCGAATATTACCTGGGAAATATTTAGAAGGTTATTTTTTTAATTAACGTAGCGATATTTTGATGTACCATAAGTGAATACACCTCTGCTCTACCCTGCGGGGAATAAACGCGTGATGTTATATTATCTCTAGCTTCTGCCAGTGCAGGGTTGCCAGGTCTTGAAATCGAAACCGGACAGACCAACCAGTCTAGCCGGACATTTTAGTAAAAGGGCCGATAACTTTTTTTTTTTTAAGTAAATATGGCTTTTTATTATTGACCATAGACTCTTATCAAATTCTAATAAAACTAATAATAAAATTGATTGCGTCCGCAGCAAAAAACGGAAAGAAAATCACGTTTGTTGTATGAGAGCCCCCATAAAAAAAATATTTATTTTATTCTTTTTTTTAGTATTTGTTATTATAGTGGCAACAGAAATACATCACACGTGAAAATATCAACTGTCTATCTATCACGATTCATGAGATACAGCCTGGTGACAGACGAACATACAGACAGACGGACGGTCAGCGGAGTCTTACTAAAATAGGGTCCCATTTTACCCTTTGGGTACGGAACCCTAAAAATGATCAAATTTAAAAAGCCTAACAAAACCCGGACAGGCTGGACTCCGCCTAATTAAGCCGGACACGTAACCAAAAAGCCTGACCGTGTCCGGCTTTATACGGACGCCTGGCAACGCTATGCCAGTGGTTACGCCTGCGTGAAACTAAAAAAATATCCCAAGAGAACATGCCTCCAGGATATAAGTATCAATTTAATTCAAAATATTTTATTTTACATAGGCCTACATTCGGTATTTCATTCAAGCTTCGACCCTGCTGTGCCCCTACGGTTCCGCCGACATCTAGCCGTCGACAACTTAGGCTCGGTCCGGACGGTTACCGGACGGTGAGCTACTCATTGCTCGCAGTCCGCAAGCCAGCGCCTACGATTACAAGCTAGTGTACGGTTACAATTGGTCGAATATGGAGAAGAACCAACACGAAACTCCACAGTTACGCTTTTAAAACCAATGATTGAATTTTATTACATAAAATCTCGTAAATCTGACCATGGTCTACCCATATGTCAAATCAGTTTAAGCGTGAAGGACTAATACTAGAACTACACTGCGCACACGTGTGCCACACACGCCGATCTGGGCGCGTCGGTCTCCATACGTTTTATATGGAAACTAGACTAGTAGAGCTACACTTGATCCACGCCACGCGACGTGGTTCTACGTACAAATCAGGCGTGTTACACGTGTGCGTCGGTCTAATATAGTTCTAGCTTAACAAACACAAACATACACATAAGTACAAGCGAAAAAAAAAAAAGATTTTAAAAAACTACACAATAGGGTCACTGCTTGTTAGGGCTGCGGGATTATTCGAAAGAGTTACAGCGACCGTTTATTCTCACGCACTAGGGTGGAGCAAGAGGGCGTGCCAGACTTACTGACTAAAACCCTCTTACGTTCCTCCAGTTGCCCTTTGCGTTCTAGGATCACAGGTTTCCTTTTCAGAAATTCCCCATGGCCCTAGCGAGCACCGGCCCTTGTGGGCTCCTACGGTTTTGCTGACATGTATATGAAGCGCGCGTGGAACACTACGCGATGTCGGCTAACGCACTTGTTCCTTCTCGCTCCGTACCATGGCTTGAACCAGGGCCCAGAGAACCCGCCGCCATAACAACCCTGGAACGCAAATGGTCACTGAAAGAATACAGTTGATTTTAGCCAGCAAAAGTCTGTCATTTCCTCTCGCACCACCCAGAGCACGAGGAGTTACTTGACGATTTCCAACCTCAAAGAAGAAAATAGTTCAGTGCACGGTTGGCACTAACATACATATTAATATTCTTTGATTGTTTTGATCTTGAACTTAGCACGGATTTCCTCAAAACACTGTTTTATCTACAGACATATAGGTACCTAATACAAGTGTTTAGTGATAAGTGTTATGATAACATTATAATATGAAATTTATGGACCGGTTACTCATCCGTTTACGTACAACACACATACACATTATTATCATATTTTGTATTTATTCCAGAAATTATCAAATCCGTTCAGAATTAGGCTGCTATCCCACTGGCGTTTTACGAGCGTTGGCGCTTTTAGAGGTGTACGCAAGAAACTTGCAACGTTAACGTCGCGTCTGCTCAACGTTGGCGCTGCGCAGACGTTGGAGAAGCGCCAACGCTCGTAAAACGCCAGTGGGATAGCGGCATTAAAGTAGAACTACATTGCGCACACGTGGGCCACGTACGCCGATCTGGGCTCGTCGGTTTCCATACATTTTATGTGGCAACTAGACCTGCAGAGCTACATTAGATCCACGCCACGCGACGCTACGTACAAATCAGGCGTGGTCCACGTGTGCTTCGGTCTAGTGTAGTTCTCGCTTTAAGTTAGAAACCTTTCAAATCTGTTGGAAGGGGAAACTGTTAAATAACAGAATAAGGATGCAAATACTGAAATGTGTAATACCTACACATTTAGGAACTAAAATTACGTAAATCATCAATTTTCAGTTCGCCTTACCCTATTGAATGGCTATTTCCTGATTTAATAGGGTTTGAATTTCGCAGGCTACCCTGGTACGATTTTATAGACTTTTCTTTAAAACCTCGATGTTATCAGCATAGCATAGCATATTCAGCCTTATAATGTTACCATTGCTGGGACTCAGGCCTCCTGTTTAGGAGAGGAAATGGGCCGTAATCCACCACGCGGGCCCAGTGCGGGTTGGTGAATGTTACATGTCTTCGAATTTTTTGGTTCTATTCTAGGACATGCCGGTTTTCTCACGATGTTTTCCTTCACCGTTTTGAGAGCAGTAGTGATGAAATAAATTACACAAAGTAATGCGCCTGGCTTGGTTTGAACCCGCAGCGACCTTATGATGATATCAGCGGATCCTTAGAACTCCGATTTGGCGTTGCATTTCTAAAAAGCAACGTTAGTGTTTGTTGTGTGGTGAACTCGTATAAGCAAATATTCCACTCTTTATTATATAATTTAATTAGAATAATTCAATGTAAACAAGATACAATACATACATGCTATTTAGTATAACTGTATAATATATCGTGACTCTAGGTATTATAAGTATCAATAGTCACGGCAGATTTGAGAATGTGTCACTGATATACGTTAATTGTATTATGTAATGTAGCATACCACTAACACGCGGCTGTGTCACGCTTTTCAATTATGAACGTTAACCCAATCAGACACAGTCGAATTTACGATGGCAGCAAAATAGTTTTATGATTTTTTTTTTTATGTTATGGCTTTGAAATTAATTGATTGAAAGTTAAAAATTATTGTTCGGACTTTTTTTTAGGTAGTAGAAAATTATCTCAACATACTCCGAGGATAATTTTACTTTAAGTCAAGACTGAATAATTATGTTACTTCTAGGCAAGCATGCTCCATCATGAATCACATCATAGCGGTCAAGTGTGAACCTGCCAATAATAAAAAAGTCTCCTATGTACCCGTATGTTCAATTTCATCGAAATTCGTTCAAAGAAATTACAAATATTTTTTCCGCTCCTTATCAGATTGTAATAAAGATAAATAGAAAAAATTATCATGCACGGGAAAAAGTTTTTTTCCGGCTTAAATATATGTTTAATTAGGTCCTGAATAATTATACATTTACGCAACCAAAATAATATCGCTATAAATAGATGTCGCTCATTCTCTAACAGGAAAAAAGGTTGGCTGAATTTTGTAAAGACCGGGCAAGTGGAGTGGAGTAGAGGGTTCCGTACAAACTTACCTATAATAACAGTTCAATTCCCGAATTGAGTTACGAAAGATTTTTCCGAATCGCAAGAAATGTTTTTTTGTGACGTAACTAATGAGACCTTGCTCCATGCTAAATTTCAGGATTCTAGGTCAACGGGAAGTACCCTATGAATTTTGATTCCCGTGAGAGTGTCGAAATATACGTTTTTTGCGACATAAACGGCCGTATCTTTTTTTTCGTTAACTCAGAAGTTTGATTTTTTCACAGCTTCAAGGGACCGCAGACCTGCGAGTATATGGTTTTAATTTCAAATCGATACCTCCACGCGTTCCCGAGATAAAAGGTCTTGACAGACAGACAGACAGATGGACAAGTGATCCTATAAGGGTTCCGCTTTTTTCCTTTTGAGGTACGGAACCCTAAAATACGCATTCGCCACAAGAATCTTAAAAAGAATTACTACGCAACCAATTGTTCGAAGTTAGGAGTGGTCAAGATATTTCAACCGTATTGTATGCTTCATTAATGACAGCTAACTTACTTTCATAACGAGACAGAAGTAGAAGGCTATGGTGGCTGCGCTGACATTACTCAGGCTGTCCACATTGCGCAGCAACCCTAGCGGAAGAACGCAGACCAGTGATACTATCACCATAATTGATGTTCTGGAACAGAAAAAGTGATAATTTTACCATTCTTCTTTTTATATTTTTCATCATCATCTTTTTTTTTTTATTATTATTCTTGATAGGTTCGCGCTTGACCGCTAACTCACCTGATGGAAAGCGACGATGCGGTCGACGATGGAGCGCGTTTACCAAGAAGTAACCTATTCACTCTTGACTTAAAGATTCCCGGGTTGTAGCCATCAGGAAAAACAGATTCCGGCAAGGAATTCCACTCCTTAGCTGTACGCACTATGAATGTGTTCCCAAAACGTTTTGTGCGTATAGGTGGGATGGCCACCATGTACCGGTGGCGCATTGCCGTACGCCTGGTGGTCCGATGATGGAACGGGCTAGACGGAATTAGGTTATGCAATTCCGACGCACACTCCCCGAAATGCAACCGGTAGAAAACCGACAGGCTAGCAACTCTGCGTCGATGCTCAAGACTTTGAAGCCTCGACTCAACGAGTGCATTATTGCCAATGATCCTCATGGCTCACCTCTCAATTGCCTCAAGTGCATCAAGCTGGTATCGGGCAGATCCGTCCCAAAGATGAGAGCAGTACTCCATACACGATCGAACTTGCGCTTGATAAAGTTTGAGCAGCTGTTCCGGCGTGAAGTACTGTCTGACCTTCGCGAGGATTCCCAGCTTTTTTGCTGCCAGTTGAGCCTTTGCTTCGATGTATGGCCCAAAGTTGAGTGTTGACGTCAGTGTAAAACCAAGGAGATCAAGATGGTCGGTTATTGGCACGGTTACGCCCCGGAAAGTTGGAGCAGGGCTGAATTGGCTCCTTTTAGCGGAAAATAGACACGCCTGGGTTTTAGCAGCATTGAACTTGACCAAATTGGCATCGCCCCATTCAGAGACTGCCTCCAAGGACATGTTCAAGCGCTCGACCAAAGCCTCTCTCTCGGAGAGACTGGATCTGTGACCCACTAGCCTGCGCGCTGGATATGTAACTCTCAGCAACAGTGCTGTCGTCTGCATACCCAAAGGTACCGGGCTTAAGCAGATCATTTATGTGCAGCAAGAACAATGTTGCCGAGAGCACTGACCCCTGAGGGACCCCGGCATTAATGGCCATTTGACCGGACGAGCAACCATCGATGACCACTCGGATGGACCGGTCACTCAGGAAGTCTGCAATCCAAGCACACAAACCAGCAGGTAATCCGAAAGAAGGAAGCTTACTAATAAGGCTTTCGTGCCAGACCCTATCGAAAGCCTTCGAGATATCGAGGGAGAGGGCAAGCGCTTCCCCGTGTTTCTCGATGGCCTCACTCCAGATGTGGATGGCATACGCTAGAAGATCACCAGTTGACCGATTTCGGCGAAAGCCGTATTGTCGGTCACTTAGGATGTCATTAGCTTCTAGGTATGCCAGGAGCTTACTGTTGAGTACACGTTCCATTGTCTTACAGAGAATGGACGTTACTGAGATTGGCCTGTAGTTAGCTGGGTCAGCCCGACTACCCTTTTTGGGCACGGGCCCGGCGGGCGTTAGCTTGCTTCCATGCAATCGGCACTTTTCCAGCCTCAAATGAAAGCCGAAATAGGCGTGTCAGGATCGGAGACAGTTCAGGCGCACACGTTCTTAGAACAATTGCCGGTATCCCGTCTGGACCGCTAGCCTTGTTCACGTCAAGGTTACGCAGCACCCTACGGACGTCCTTCTGATGGATGCGAATATCCGACATACTCGTCTCGCAACTATCAGGATTAACAGGGGGGCCGCGCGTCACCAGAATCTAGACGCGAAGATTCCGCGAAGAGAGAGGCAAACAAATTTGCTTTCTTCTCAGCGGTATGGGCCAGCGACCCGTCGGGTTTCAGAAGTGGCGGTAGTGAGAGACGGCAGAAGTTCGATTCAACCGACTTAGCCAGGGACCAAAACGCCTTACTACCAGCAGGGTATGATGCGAGTTTGTTCCCGATGCGGCTAATGTGGTCGAACCGAGACCTCCGCATCACCTTCTTGCAAGACTTGGCAGCTCTGTTGAAGGCTCTCTTCTTCTGACTCACGTCACTCGCCTTATGCATACGAGCGTCGGCCCATGCCTGGTATGCCGTGTGCTTAAGCGCGTTAGCGCGATCACACTCCGCACCAAACCAAGGGCGAGCATGGCCAGACATTGTTACGTCAGAGAATGGAATGTAATACTCCATCCCCCGCCGAAAAACATCTGTCACAGCATCTGCGCACGACGATGGATCATCCGAAGAAAAACAAGTAGACTGCCAAGGATAACATGCGAAGAAAGATCGCATGCCATCCCAATCTGCTGACCTATATCGCCAAACCCGCCTGGTGCCTCTAGGGCAGGGATCGGGCGGAGAGTAGACTGATACAGATTTCACCAGACAGTGCAAAAAAAAACTGAACAGTGAGCAAGTTTTACGGTAATATGTGCCTTACCGTAAAACTTATCATATAGGTTTTAACTCTCTCCACTACTAATCTTCACGACTTAAACTAGAACTACACTGCGCACACGTGTGCCAAACACGCCGATCTGGGCGCGTCGGTCTCATACATTTTATATGGAAACTAGACTTGTAGAGCTACACTTGATCCACGCCACGCGACGTCGTTCTACGTACAAATCAGGCGTGTTACATATGTGCGTCGGTCTAATGTAGTTCTAACTTTAATCTACACCTTTGTGCTGTTTGTGAAAAGAGGGTGTAGCAGTACGAACTGTACAGATCTGCATATCCTTTCAGACCGTATCGGCGCGACGTGATGTTATGTTATGTTATGAAATGGTGTAAACAATACATAGAAATACAATCGCAGCGATGAAAGTCATTTGCTGTTTAGTTATTGAAGAGTTCCATTGTCTATCAGATCCCAATCTAAATATATAAAAGGAGAAACTGTCTGACTGACATATCAACGCACAGCCAAAACTACTGGGACTAGAAGCGTGAAATTCTGTATAAGGTTTTCTTTTATGTCGTCGGCGAGCACTAAAAGAGGATTTTTTTTAAATTCACCCCCTATGGAGATGAAATGGAGGACTAAAGTTTGTATGGAGAAACGTATTATCACGCGGGCGAAGCCACTGACAGAAGTAGTATAATTATATATATACAACCAGGGGCGCCAGCTTTTAGAAAACCTCATGGGTGCTCATGCTCATTTGATGACTCGAAAAAGTAGCGAAGTGTAAGAAGAGAAATGCACACAGATCGACCGACAAATAAATAAATTTCCTACTTACATACTGCGTGCGTACTTAATTACAAATTATGTTTGATAAAAATAAATAATAATAAATTGAGACAACATCACGTACATTGTCCTGGGCCTCAAGTCTGCTATTACAATAGTGACAGATTGGTCTATCATTGATTTCATAATGGTTGATTTTGACAAGTTTGGTAATCTACTAATGGCGTCATTATGACTTTCCAATGGTCAACCACCGACAATCCATTGAAAGAAGTGGCATAGAATGGTAATCTCGTACATATTGACAACTGAATGTCTCACGTATGCGGTAATTTGCTAAAATTTTGACAGTTCCTTTGATCAGTGACCTACCATTAGAACGTCATTGTGCAGTCATTGCTTTTAATAAGCTCGATATTGTCATTCTACCACAACTCTATTACGAGACCATTGACCGATCAATGATCGATCAATTATCGATCATTATGAATTAGCAGATTACGCACTTTTAGCAAAATGACAATGGGATCGTGTTGGAATGACGAATTTATAAAAATAGCAGACTTGGCCTCCTGGACCCAGACTAAGGTTTGTCCTTGTACTATGGAAACCAGGAACAACGAAGGTACCACAAACACCCAGACCAACACAAATATCTGTTTCATCAACAAACATTTGTGTTGGTGCGGATCGAACCCGCGACCCTTGCGTCTCAACCGGCGCTCTAAACCACTGCGCAAACGAATCGTCGGGATAAAAGAACGCCTATCCCTAAAAGGCGATTACTGACTTGATGTCTATTCTCAGGGGTGCTCGGCATCCACTGTTTATTTCTCATGGGTGCTCGGCACCCACTGTTTATTTCTAATGGGTGCTCGGCACCCACTGTTTATTTCTCATGGGTGCTCGAGCCCCCGAGCACCCACGGAGTCGGCGCCCCTGTATACAACAATATCACGCATATTAGGTGAGAATTCAAAAAAACTTTTTACAAATAAATACAACCGACTTCAATGTAAAAAAAAAAACACTAAAAAGTGCAAAATGGCTTTAATTTCGGAAGTTGGTGTTTCTATAATAGTTTTGTCTCCTCGTTATTTAACACCGACTTCCAAAATTAAAGTTATTTTGCACTATATAGTGTTTTTTTTTACATTGAAGTCGGTTGTATTTTTTTTTGTAAAAAGTTTTTTATTTTACACTTTTTAGTTGCGGTATTACAACTAAAAAGTATACCTCAGTCAAACTTAAAGTTATCGCGTATACATATTAAAGCAATTTTAAATTTTCGCTCCAACCTAGGGCGAGAGAAATCATTTGATCATAATTGATCAAATGATTTCTAAGGGGGTAATCCCCCTTAAAAAAAAGGACAAAGTCCAGATGGAATCCCAAAAAACCCGACGTATTCTGGCGCATAGAAAAGACTGTGTTCAATTTTTTATAATATTCATAATCGACATTAAATGCTTGTTGTACATGTGATGTATCTTAGCATTCAATAATAAGCCTTGGACGATTGACCTTTCTTTATGCAATACAAAAACATAAGCTAGAGTTCTTTCAAGTCTTTAAGCGTGAAGATTATTGATAGACGACCTCCTGCCAGCGGCTTCGCCCACGTGATACTCCTGGGATAAAAAGTATCCTATGTGCTATTCCAGGGGGGCTATTGGATAACTTATTCAATAACAGTTGACAACTGGCATTCGTTGCACACTGAACTTGGTTGTCAACTGACAATTTCATAAAATTGGTATTACGTATCACACAAGTGACTAACAAACTACGGTGGAAATGTGGTGAATTATAAAAAATTACGGTGCCTTTTGTGACCACACTAAAATTTTATCGACTATTATACAACTTCAAAAGCTTACACAATCGCAATTTTAAAACTATCGATACAATAACATCTGTCAAATCGTGTTACGGTGGCTACCAAAGGCACCAGTGGCTAATGACGTCACTGCAGTTGGTCACTGAAGATAGGCAATACGAAACTAGCTGTTTGACAGTTCAATGATGCACATTGTTAACAAGTGATCATCACTTGAACTGTCAACAGAGTTACGCAATAGCCCCGCAGGACGTGGTCAACCCGTGTACCAAGTTTTATTGAAATCCATTCAGTAGTTTTTGCGTCAAAGAGTAACAAACCTCCATACATACAAACTTTCGTTTATAATATTAGTAGGATTACACAGTTTCTAAGTCACACTTGATTAAACAGTGTCCTTTATTTCGTTCACACTTAATTAACCTTTACAATGTTAATGAGACTTAATGGTTTGTAAACAAGGTACTAGAAAAAATGTGGCCATAATTCTCTTGCTTTTATCTTTTTTTTTTTGTTCCAGAACCATGATAATATTTCTATAATAGATATATCTTTCCAAAATTCCCGCAGCGTCAGCGGGTATTAGCCCTACAGTTTTACTGATAACTCTATGAGGCGAGCGTGGAACACTACGAACTTTCGACGATTCAGGTTCGGTCCTTACCAGATGGACGGACTGCGAGCTACCCATTGCTCGTCGTCCGCAAGCCCGTACCTACGTGGCCAGGAATCGCCCTGTGACTCCTGACGCCCGTGACGTCTCCTGTGGCGGCGGCACGAGCGTTAGGATGTCCATTCCCTCACGGTTGCAGCCACCTCCTTCGCTAGCATTACTGCTTTGCTGGCGGTGACCACTTCCCATTCCCTCTAGCTCCAGACCATGGACTGACATGGGACACACCTCCATTGTATGCTCCATCATGTCCTCCGGGCAGTCTGCACAATTGCCATATAAGGGCGTTTCCATTCCTCAGAGGGAACTTTCCGCCGCGTTGGTGGGTGCACAGGTAATAGTATGCCTGAGTGTACAACTTTCATCCAAATAGCGTCAGGTGTGATTAATTAGTAAATATACAACCTTTTACAATTATAATACTTAAAAAGATAATTACCTGAGTATATCACTCTGGTTAATATTGAACATCTTGGCAACAATCTGTGGACCCAGGTCTCCGACCACAACAAAGTATGCTATACATGTTCCCATCAGGAATCCAATGATACCAACTTCAACAGCAAACTTGCCAGCTTGACCAAAGACATGAAAAGCTAAAAAAAATAAACATCTCTATAAACATACTTATAAAATGCCTAATTAATTACCTTAAACTTCTAAATAACTCAACTAATAAATAGCTTAATAGGTATTGATATAAACTGAAAGTAGTATGTAAAAATGTGTACAACACGAATTTATTGGCCATCAATAGGAATATTGCCCCAAACGCTGGCAGCATTGCCACATTGAATTGCAATGCTGATTAATTAGTAAAAAGCCCAGCACTCTAGTCACATGATTATATATTTTCAAAATATTATTATTATTATGAGCCTGAGGTGTCCTACTGCTAGGCAAAGGCCACCTTTCCATTCTTCCACTCTTCTCTATCCTTAGCCTACTTATAAAAATAATGATTAAAAATAAATAAGCTGTTTGAATATGGAATTTTACAATCATCAAGAAGGTTTAATGCCTATACCCAGTAGTGGACAGTGCTAAGCCTAGTTAGAAAAAGTGATACTTTACCTAGAAATTCAAAGTTTCTTCTACGGGCAAGAAGAGCAGATTTTAAAAGGAAATGACTGCATAATCTAGAGATGAGGCCCATAAATAGTAGAATAAGAGTAGCCAGTAATACACCACACTGAAAAAATACATTTTAATACTTTAAATTAGAGAAACATGATGATTTTTAAATAGAGCTGGATACATCAAGGCTAAAAAATCTTTCTAGACAAATTAGGATATATTTTCTGGCGTTCAATTTTAGAGATATCCAAAGGAAATTATTAAGAATAATTCATGCCAAAAATAATAGTTTTGTAGCCTTAACATAGCTACCGAAAGCTAGGTCTATAATTTTTAATAGATATAAAAAAAACTTACTTGTTGAAAGCAGAAAGGCATAGCCAATATTCCTACACCTATAATGCTGTTGGCTAGCGTGATAGACTGGTCCGTTGTACCCATTTTAAATGTTATATTAATATTAACTTCGATTCACAAACGCCCCTAAATACAAAAATTATTCTTTAAAACCACATACTGCTACGCGTATTGTTTTGAACTACTTTCTGTCAAACTGACAAGTGACAACTAGAACTAGCGATGTCCAAGTACGGCTTGACTCGAGTCAGACTTGATTCCTGCTTTGGACTTGCATACTCGAGTACCTATATATTTTGATTTGAGTACGCCGGACTCGATTCCAGTACTGGAGTCAGGGAGAAACGATGTTGTACTCGCAGACTCGATTCTATTAGGGGAGTCCAGCTGACTCGAGTCTAGTATTCGAGTTAGATTGACTCGCTCGTGCTGTAGTATTACATTCGTAGTTTTAGATTTAGAACGTCAAAATTTTAATGTGCAACACTTTCTTTAAGATTATTTGATTCGTCTAGATGTGATGTTTGGACGAAATTAATAGCTTGATTATCTTTTTAATTACTTGTAAATTGGGTAAAAAGCTAATCGATTCGAATTTCCAGATTAAAAGTTCTAGACAAGAATTTCTAGACTCGAGTCCCGTACTCGAGTCAGAGTCCTAGACTCGAGTCAGTATTCAAGTCCGAACCGGGGAATCGAGTCATGATTCGAATACTGTACAAACCGACTCGAGTTGTCTCGATTCACCAAAACAGTGATTCGTCACATCACTAATGGCAACCCAAATTGACGTGTGCCAGGCGTTGACGTTTTCTATTTCCCTGACCTGCGTTCAAAAATAACTAGAGTAGGGTAGGGTCCTTACTATAATCGTTCAAAAATGCTTCGAGTTACAATACAACCCAGGGACATTCTTTTAAAACTCGAGTAGCTACCCTTGAGTTGACCCAACTAACTCCGAGCTCCGAGCAGGGTAGGTTGGTGTAAGCGACCATAAATGACACTTGCTTGGCGTTGGACAGTTGAACTCTACGTTCGCGTTCAAAAATGCGAGTGTTGAGTATCTACTCTAATGACGTCATTAAAGTTAACTCTAACTTTAAAGAACGCAGGGCAGGGTCGTTCTTAAAACTCGAATAGCTACTCTAGAGTTAACCCAACTAACTCTAACTCCGAGCAGGATATGTTGGTGTAACTGGCCATAAATGACAACTTTCAAGATAATATCCTAGCCAACACTCTTAATCACTTTCCGTATAATGATGACGATGATTTACTTTATAAACGTCAAGATGGTGGCAAGAGGAGAGATGAAACGCATGTTACTAAAAGAGTTATGAGTTTACATGTGGATGGATGGAGAGGGAGAGGGAGACCAAAGAAAAGATGGATGGATTGTGTTAAGAGTGATATGAAAGAAAAGGAAGTTAGTGATAGTATGACGAGTGACAGGGCAGAATGGAAGAAAAAAACGTGTTGCGCCGACCCCAAATAACACGGGACAAGGGCAGGAAGATGATGATGGTGGCAAACGATTAAGAGCTTATTCTCCTCCATACCTCCCTAAATTTAGGATCCGATTTAGGGCAAGAAATTAAGAAGGTGGAGCTCCTGATTACACGTTAACTGATTCAGGGCACTAAATCAGTGGGTAAGGACGAGCGACTAGCGACGGAAACTTAAAGCGCCTATACTAGTCGCGGGCTCAAACTCGCTGATGGGTAATGCCAAAAAGTGCGCTGTCTCATCTGACATCGTATCCGACAGCGATGCCGATGGTATCAATTTTAAGCAGTTAGAAGCTAGTCTATATGCACAACGTACCTATTATTTGCACGCAACAAACGCCGTTCTGAAGTGAAACGACAATAGAAGGTGCGCGTGCGCAAAAAATTGGGAGTAGTGCTTTGGAAAATCGAATTTTATGAAAAAACCATAGCATAAATCTATTACAAATAAATTGTATAAAACTATTCGGTAATTAAGCTTTGCCGGTACCGACTTCGTTTTGGAGATTTTATATGATTTTTGTTACTTTTTCCCTAAAAAGCCAAATGGCTAAAAACGGATTATGGATTTGTCATGTCTGTCACACAGTCACAGCCATTTTTTTCCGAAACCATAAGAACTATACTGTTGAAACTTGGTAAGTAGATGTATTCAGTGAACCGCATTAAGATTTTCACACAAAAATAGAACAAAACAATAAATTTTGGGGGTTCTCCATACTTAGAACTGAAATTCAATTTTTTTTTTTCATCAAACTTATACGTGTGGGGTATCTATGGATAGGTCTTCAAAAATGATATCGAGGTTACTAATATATTTTTTTTTTTTCTAAACTGAATAGTTTGCGCGAGAGACTCAGACGCAAACTTCCACCGAAAATTGGTTTGAACGAGATGTAGTAAGTAGTGTTTTTTTAATACGTCATAAATCGTAAACCGCAATTTACCTTTCAATTTTGTACGGAACCCTCAGTGCGCGAGTCCGACTCACACTTGCCCAGTTTTTACACCTAAAGTTGCGTTAAAATCATCAAAAAATCAGAAACTTTATTCTTTATTGGCTCATAACTTTTTAAAGGCATTTTTTTTTCTTTTTCTGTTTCCGCACAGACAAAAATAACAATAAGATAAAACGGTATCAGTTTTGTTTTTTTGGATGTAGGTAGAATGTCAAACTGTGGAGTAATATGTGTTATTACATCAGCTTAATTACGCTAGATGGCAATACAATCGCTATGGTTTGGTTTCATTATGTACCGTAAGTTGTACCTGCTAGGCTGCCAATACACCCTGCGACTGTTCATTATTGATCTTTTGTTTTGTATTAGGTAATGTTGAGCTTACAGCAGCTCTAGACTCTAAGTAATTCTAAAAAAGTCCAAATATCTATCTTGGAAAAGAGCTGACCGGTCTGCTATTTTTTCTTATTGGTTAATTAGATACCAAGGTACTACCTCTAATGGACAATCTAATACAACTTATTCCAATTTCATTGTAATTTGTGTGATTAATCTATTAATAAAATCACGCAAACAGTGGTGTCAACCCCACTAAAGAAAAATGCATACAAGCTTACAAATACCTATATTATAATAATAACCCCATCGCCGTATCTCTACGTTGACGTCGTGGTGGGGCTTGCGTGCTCCAATATACCCTAGGTCTGTATCGGTAAAGTTTGCTTTGCCGTAATATGCCTAGGGTGAGGGGCCAGACTAAGAGAGATCAATCCGCTGTGCAGTTTTGTGGCGAACTGTTGGGCATTAGCGACCCCACGGACCCGATCTCCCGGGAGAATTCTTGTTCTTCATCCCCGGCTTGCCTTTATTGGCCGGCCGTAGTGAACACTGACGAGGAACTGAGCTCCCACCTCTCTCTTGCCTTTATTGGCTGGCTTGAGTGGAGATTCGCAAGAGCAAACGTGCTCGGGAGAAGGATGTATAATCCAGTAAGGTGCTGGTAGGGATCTTGACCGTACTTCCGGGATTGTCCTGATAGCCGTGGTATACCTCTCCACTCCTCAAGCACCTCAGGATATGTTGCCCTCTTGTTGCTACGTCACTTCGTGCTAGCGGCCGTTTTTGGGGGCCCATTTATTGAGTGTGCAAGTCACCCCCTGCCTTTTTTCGATGCATATTAATAACGTTGTTCAGGCAGGGGCCATAGTCTTGACATAGTTCCATGTTACCAGTCCACTTAAGACTCCAAAAACCATAGCCTTATTATCTTTGTTCTCCATATGTCGCAACAGTTTTTCAATAACCGGGGGTTGTCCTTGGGTGCACTAGCATAGCGCGTACAGCGATAATCGCCGGTTGGTATCATGTTCCATTATAATTATCTAAAGGGCCTCTGCGAGTTGGCTTCGGCTCCTCGTACGCCTCCCAAAGGTCCAGGACCTCAGGGTCCTGAGATAAATAAAATATATAAAAATAATAATAATAATAATAACTCTTTATTTCAGGCTACTAAGGCCCATAGATACTATACATAATAATAAAAATAATAAACTAATACATAATAACTTATATTTTTATTTATTATTAAAACTACGCCACCATTATGCACCTACATACCTAATTAAGCGTCACCCACCCACTCAAGACCCGGCCTCGGCCAGCGTGAGTAAACCTTCGACCCCGATGCGGTTGTAGAACTTAAAAATTCATCAGGCATTATATATTCATCCTATTTCATGCCGTGGATGTGTAGAATGTAGACTATAGTGTTGTAAAGCAGATTATTTATGGTACAACGCAATTCTTAATTATAAAGATGTCGTTGCAGGTACTCATTATTATGAATAACTTTTATAAGAGTGGGTAATCTGAAAAGGCGAAATAAATCAGCTGTACGATTTCCGGCCACCGTAGGCGCGGGTTTGCGGACGGCGAGCAATGGGTGGCTCGCCGTCCGACCGTTCGGACCGAACCGAAGTCGTCGATGGCGCGTATTGTTCCACGCGCGCCTCAAGAGATGTCAGCAAATCGTAGGGGCCCAGCAGGGTCGAAGCTTACTGGGGCCATGGGTAGTGTGAAAACGAAAAACTAAAAGGAGCCAATTCAGCCCTGCTCCAACTTTCCGGGGCGTAAACGTGCCAATAACCGACCATCTTGATCTCCTTGGTTACGCTGACGTCAACACTCAACTTTGGGCCATACATCAAAGCAAAGGCTCAACTGGCAGCAAAAAAGCTGGGAATCCTCGCGAAGGTCAGACAGTACTTCACGCCGGAACAGCTGCTCAAACTTTATCAAGCGCAAGTTCGATCGTGTATGGAGTACTGCTCTCATCTTTGAGACGGATCTGCCCGATACCAGCTTGATGCACTTGAGAGGCGAGCCAGGAGGATCATTGGCAATGATGCACTGGTTGAGTCGAGGCTTCAAAGTCTTGAGCATCGACGCCGAGTTGCTAGCCTGTCGGTTTTCTACCGGTTGGAATGTCATAACCTAATTCCGCCTAGCCCGTTCCATCATCGGACCACCAGGCGTACGGCAATGCGCCACCGGTACATGGTGGACATCTCACCTATACGCACAAAACGTTTTGGGAACACATTCATAGTGCGTACAGCTAAGGAGTGGAATTCCCTGCCGGAATCTGTTTTTCCTGATGGCTACAACCCGGGAATCTTTAAGTCAAGAGTGAATAGGTTACTTCTAGGTAAGCGCGCTCCATCGTCGACCGCATCGTCACTTTCCATCAGGTGAGATAGCGGTCAAGCGCGAACCTATCAAGAATAAAAAAAAAAAAACGAAACCCGGGGCCCTGGGACGAAGGCAACGAAGGAACAGGAGTGGGTTTTTAGTCAGTAAAAGTCTGACACTATCTTGCGCTCCGCCCAAGAGCGCGATTTGTCATTAGATGATTTCCCCACCTAAAAAAAAAATAAAAAGCTGTCCATCACACTTTGTCGACTTAGGCAAACATAAATGTTTGAAGCAGTTAAGGCTTGTTTTCAGGACTTCGGAGTTAGTTAGCATAATTTTTTTGACTGACTGACAATTCAAAACTTTTGAAGTACTTACTTATTTAGTACTTTTGAATCAAAAGTACTAAATAAGTAAGTACTAAATTGTTTATTTGAAATAATTGCTTAGATTCTTGAGTCCCATAGTCCGACTTCACACCAGGGAACGAAGTCGGTGAAACGAGCTACGTACGGGTAATCGTTATTTGTTTTCACGATCGTCCCTCTAATATTGTTTGGTGGGACAATATGTAGGTAGTGAATAACTTTGATTTTGTTTTAGATCCAATAGTCCCAACAAATATTTCAGACTGGTTATTTAGTGGTAGAAAAATCTAAAAAAAACAAAAATCACATGTAACTATTAAGAAACAAAAAAAAAACAAAACCACTTTTAACTGTGTGAATTGGTCAGTGGTGCTGACTTTTGGCCATTTAAAACTACTTAAAAAAAAATGGATAACTTTTATTCGATAACCTGTAAAAACCATTTTTTTTGTAGTACTTCTAGGTACTCATAGATAACTAAAACGTTTCGTATTCTTTTAAATAATCCAACAAACACGTTTTAACTAAATAAAAGTTTTGATTGAAGCCAGTCAGAACTAGTTGCGACTAATTTACAGCATTGTTGACTGTAACATATTGTAGACAGCTGACAAGTTATAATAAAAACCGGCCAAGTGAGAATCGGTCTTGCACAGGGTTCCGTAGAAAAACACGGCAAAAAAATCACGTTTGCTTTATGAGAGCTCCACTTAAATATTTATTTTATTCTGTTTTTAGTATTTGTTGTTAGCATTAGCAATAACCAACCAAGTAACTAATTTGAAAAATAATCTGCAAAATAACGATTAACTGGGACGAATGGCACTAATTTTTGAACATATTCACAGTCATCCTTTTAAAATCCTGAGTGGGACAATCGGTAATAAATTTAATAATTATTATATTTGTAAATTCCCATTCGTCCCGGAAACAAAGTCAGTGGGACGAACGGGAATTCATGAAAAAAAATAATGGTTGAATACAATGAGTTTTTCAGTTACACTTTGTATTGCATTCGCTCACATAGGATAGTTCGTTATGCAGGACAAAATAAGGAATAGGTATAAAATAGCTGAATACAAAATAAATAAAACTCTTAAATTCAGTTAAGTTAAATTTTAATGTTAGTGTTTTCACTATCAGTAAGTATTCTTTGGTACTTTCGGCCAGTATTCGAATACTCCATGTAAATATAAATTGTTTTGTTACTTTCAATCGAATACTGCCCTAAGTTATATGCACACATGTCATAATAATAAATATAGATAAAATAGGTACGAATGTTGACTATTATAATTCTAGGTGGGTATTTCTTTGGCTAACCCTTAAACCCACGTAATTTTATTAAAATACTATTTGTTAAATACAGAAAAAAGAATTTATTACATACATAAGTAGTAAATGACAGAAGAAAAGGTGGATCTTACATGAGGTATCATCTTTTTTGTGGCACCTACACTCCAGTCGCAATAACATTAGACATTTAAACAAATCTTTTTTGCTGTCCGTTAAACCGATATTGACTTTTATTGAGTTAGTGGCATGATAAATGGCGGCTGCAGTAAATAATTGGTATTATAACCACTTTTTAGGGTTCCGTACCTCAAAAGGAAAAAACAGAACCCTTATAGAACCCGTTTATGTCGCAAAAAACGTGTATTTCGCCACTCTCAAGGGAATCAAAATTCATAAGGTACTTCCCGTTGACCTACAGTAATTTGGCATGAAACAAGGTCTCACAGCACAAATACAGGAAAATATCTGAAAACTGTAAATTTTTAGTTACGTCACATAAAAAAAAACATTTTTTTTTTTGCGATTCGGAAAAATCTTAGTAAGTCAATTCGGAAAAATCTTAGTAAGTCAATTCGGGAATCGAACTGTTTTCATAAGTAAGTTTGTACGGAACCCTCAGTACGCGAGTCCGACTTGCACTTGACCTGTTTTTTGCTTTTAATGCCATCCTTATGCCTACGGAATAGAAGTCAAAATCGGTTAAACGGACAGTAAAACAGGTTTGTTTAAATGTCTAATCTTACTGCGAATGGAGTATAAGTAAAATAAAATTACGATTGCGACAAAGTCTCATGTCGTACTAGGAGTCTCTTGTCTTTAACGATGCACAGAGAAATTTACAACGGAACAACGTTTAGTACGAATCGGGGATCGATACCAGCCCCCCTAGCCAAGTTACGATCGTTTCGTTCGCGTCGAACGCCTCGAGTAGGCCACGCCTCCTATTCCTTTGTTCTGACGTCATCTCAACGCTCAGTCACGTGGTCAGAACAAAGGATTCGGAGGCGTGGCCTACTCGAGGTGTTCGACGCAAACGAAACGATCGTAACTTGGCTAGGGGGACAGAGCCTCACACCCAACAGTCGTGTTTACAACCAAGCGATCAGCGAAGCTATTAGGTAGCACATTTTAAATTAATTATGAATGATTGAAACGTTCCATGGAAATTACATTTTCTTTTAAAAACTATTAAATAACCGTTGAATTCTCAAAACGATAAAACCCACCTTAATCAAATCATCAGACAACAATAATTATTACATATATTAGGTGATGATAGATAATTAGATACATATTTTCATCTATTTCTGTTCTAATTAGGTACACGCGCTTTTCAGTGCTACAACACAACCTTTTTCATCATTTCAATATTCAATACCGTACCTTATGAAGTACACCTAAATAAATAAGTCCTATACAAAAAAGTTTTTAGATAATTTGCTTTGTATAAACTGCAAGAGAGAATTTGTGACGGTCCAGTTATGTAGGTCTGGTTAGGGTCTGCTAGGGCTGCAGAATTGTTTGAAAAAGTTACTTTGGTCCTAGAACGCAAAGGGCAACTGAGGAAACTCAAGACACTCGCTCCACTCAGAGCGGAAAAAGTTATTTGATGATTACCCAGGTACACCATTAGGTAGGTCTAACTACGAGAATGAGGTTAAAGAGCAAATACGACTCGGCTGGGCATCGTTCGGGAAGTTGCGCGGTATCTTCTCGTTCAACATACCACAGAGTCTCAAGACGAAAGTCTATGACCAGTGCGGCTTGCCAGTGATGACATATGGTTCTGAAACGTGGTTGCTCACTAGGCTTCATCAGAAAAAGTTTAGTCACCCAAAGGGCAATGGAAAGGGCTATGCTCGAAGTTTCCTTGCATCATCGCATCAGGAATGGAGATATTTATTTATTATAATTATACTTTATTGTACACATCATAATGTGAGATATCCGCAGATGAACCAAGGTTACCGATATAGACCGTAGAATCACCAAACTTAGGTAAGTGGCAGTGAGCAGGATACATTGCCGAACAGTTGGTCGATAAGGAGTGCTGAAGTGGGGACCGCGTACCAGAAAACGTAGCGTTGGAAGCCTCCCTCAAGGCTGTCCAGTGGCCCGGAGAGGGTCGTGGAAATCAAATGAATAAGAAATTCATATAACCAATCGTTGTGGCGACATTTGGCGGAGGCCCATGTCCAGCAGTGGACTTTTTTCGACTGAAATTATGGAAAACAAACATTAAAAACAATTTCCTAGCGAATCATCTCAGATAAAATCAGTGAAGAAATGACCATTCCAGCAAAAAAAAAAATATTGTTTTAATCTTCTAAATTCCACATTAACCCATCGCAGTTTATAAAAAGCAATCTTTAAAAAAATCGCTACAACAAGTTCCAGTAAATATTTATGACACACACAATCTAAATCAAATAGTTACCAATACAAAAAGCTCTCAACGATCTTTCTTTCATTTAAAAAGAATAACAACAAATGGCACTAACTCAAAACGATATTTAACAAACAATAATTTGGTATAAAAGCATATTTTCTTTGTAAAGTTCTTTAGTAGGTCTTAAATTATATGACATCTGTCATGTCATTCGAATAAAGAATGTGAAAGTGACTTCAGTAACGCTAAGGGTCGCCGCACACGGACCACACGCGACAGCCACAAATGCCGCCACGAGAAGCTAGAAGCGGCCACAAAGGAAGCTGAAGCACGTGACAGCCACTTGTGGCCGGTGGCTGCTACTTATTTTAACCCATTCGCGCAGTATCATAATGGAATCTGACGAAGAAGGTTTAAATGCGCGAGTGGCGTGTGACGGCGTTTTGTATAGGCGTTTAGTGACCAGTGCGGGCTACTAGAAGCGAGCAGCGGCGATTTGTAGCGTGTGTCGGCCACCGGCGTCAGTCAACCGTGTGCGACGAATCCAAATAAAATGTATGAGAACTATAGGAAATGTGCCGGTGGCGCGTGGCGGCGTTTTGTGGTTGTGGCCGGCGGGCGGCCCGTGTAGGGCGACCCTAAAAGTCAAATAAAACGGAGCAAACTCCCTCCAAAAACTTTCTAAGCTGTAACCTTTTCTCAATGTCATTCAATAGTATCAGTAAAATCATTGGAAATAAAATCATAGTTTTTTATAACAAAATAGTAGTAAAACTATGACCATCCTACGAAGTGCAAGCAAGGCCTGTAGGTATATTAACCAATCACGCCACGAAAGCAATGACCTGGATTAGAACATAGGATACTATCCCGTATCCCGATAATATCCTTTTAGAGGTATGCGGAACAGAGTGTATAGTCCCACATACCTCCGTTGAAAAGGGAGGATCCTTCGACCAGAGGGATGTTATGTCTGGTTTGGGCAACTGCCCGAGAGACGTTGGGGCTGTTGTATATTTTCAAATCGCGTTGAGAACTCTAATTGCGCGAAGCAGGATTTCGTAGTTTAGTTCATATGTGGCGCCATAGATGTCGCTACATCCTCTTGGGATAACTTGAAATTCACGCGGTCGAAGCCGGTGGCATAAACTAGTAATTTCCTTTATACAATATACAATGCCTTCGTATGGCTTACATGCTCCCACCACAATACCAAGCCCACAGCCGGCGCACACGCATCGAACCATGACGTCACACGCGTCACAGATTTAACGCGCACAGTCAATGATCCGAACTAAGCAATTTCCTTTTGTTCACGTGCAGGCCTTGCTACGTAGGTACTCTTGTAATTAACGATAGTAATAGAACGAGTTAATATGTACCTACTATTGTCTGAAAGTCATTAGTAGCCAGTTGGACTCGTTTCGGACAAGTATGACGTCATTTGTCATTTTTCTTGTGAATCCGGTGTGAAACTTGTTTTCACCTTGTTAATGGGATAATTGATTGGAAAATAAGCTGATATACTTAAAACGTTAGATTTTGTTTAAATTCTCTTAAGTCTTGGGACCTGTCTGATATATTGGAATTGCAAGACGAATGTACTGCGGGATTGTTTCAAAGAGTAGGGTTTACTGTCCACAGATGCGTGGCTTCATCTATAGACGCGTATTCGTAATTATAGCGGCAACGTCGTACCATCGTGTTGTTGTAGCTTCGTCGACAGAGTGTCAAAGTTTTGTATGTAAGCTAGGCGTACAATAAGCGTATAATGACGAATAAGCGTCTATGAAGCTATGCGTCCTTGGACAGTAGGCCGTGGCCCTGGAACGCAAAGGGCAACTGAAGGTACACAGGTGGATTTTAGTCAGTACAAGTGTGCTACTCCGTCTCTCTCCACACAGAGCGTGAGAAGTTATTTGATGATTCTCAACCTCAAAAAATACAAATATTATCAAAATTGAAAAAAGTAAGATCTACAGATTCATGGTTACTGAAGTTCGTAAACATTTCGAAAATATTCCTACACGATCACTTGAGATTCAATTTGTGTTTCTGTCCATTTGACCCACTAACGACAATTACAAAGAAAATATTCCAGTTAAAAAGTTATTAATATCCAATAAAGAAGTTCACAGATTAAATATACCAATAAATAACGAACAATATGACTTAATTCGAATAAATATAGCCGATTAGATATCGTCTCAAACGATGTCAAGCCGATTTTAAAAAGAAATAGAAATCTACTCAATCAAAAAATAATATACGATTATTAAAACTTATTACAAAATAATAATTAATTATTAATCATAATCATTCATCCAACAAAATTAAATGGCACACTCATTCTACTCAGGAATGCTAAATATATATAATTATATTTTATGTTATTTATTAAAACTAAGATAAATAACATTTTAAAATGCAGTACAATTATTATCTTTGGGATAATCACTTTGATTTAATGGCAAGTCACATTGCATGAAAATGTTTTTTTTTATTGTTGTGTTTTTAAAGGAATCTGCCCATATTGGATATGTAAATTGTAACTACACATTTTTATTTATTTTACGTATTATAATCTTAAATACTTGTCAAAAAAAGTCTAAGAAAACATACCATAATTTTGTTATGCAGTACATTAATTTATTTTATTATTTTAACGCCAATCTACAATATTGTCTCCTATTTTTTTACACATATTGTACAGCACCTAAATAATAAACGGGCAGATTCCTTAGTATTAATATAACTCTAGAATTATAAAGACTAAACATTTTATCTTAAAACTATGCGTTTATATATATTATAATATTACAATATTATTAGAACTATGTCTTATTAAATAAAGTGATGTCATAAGGGTCGTCACTCATCACAGTAGTCATGGCATTATTAATTACTATTAAAAATCCTTTCATAGAAGCGAAACATTACTGGATCGCCTTGTAATAAAATAATGTGTGCATACTTAGCTTTACTTCTAAGGTTCGTTAAAGTTAAAAAGTTTCTTACTGCTACGACTGATTCACTACCTTAACCTAGCTTTAGCTACAGACAAATCACAATACGTTTGCAAACAGTAAAACTACATTTTCTAATATTTTTACAACAAACGCGTTTGTGGAGATCAGCAATATTTTTTTTTTCTAATAAAATTTTTGGTTTAGCAGATTTCGTTTTCTTTTTTCTATAGAAAAAAAAAAAACATAGTTCTAAGAATCTATTCCAATTGCCTTGAATAATTCAATGATTCATTCTTATTTTTTCTTCGTCTAATCCCAACATTCCGCAGAATAATCCGCGTTTACATTCTTTGGTGGTAAGTATGGCTTCCTAAAAATACCGATTTAACGTTCATGTGCGCTATCATATTAACAATATAAGTGAATTACATAATTCAACCGGTTTGCATTGTAATTACGATGCCAGATCAATTACAAGACCAGAATACAGGGCAGTTGTAACACTGACCATGCATGAATAATGATTTGACGAGCGAGGACAAGCGAACTCGCTACTTTACCTACTCTACACAATACAACACAATATATTAAATACCGCATTACCGAACAAGAATAATTTTAAACAACGCCAAAAACAAATGAGTGACGACCTTAAAATTAACACGGTGTCAGACATAGCTTTAAACATTTCAACATAAGTAAGAACTGTTAGCTGGAATCGTAAAGTACAAAATATTACCCTCCTGGTGTGGCCGATTAAAAAATGGGGGTTAACAGACAGTACATATTTGAAGCTATGTCTTGCCACTGGAATTTGACTTTACTTATCACACGCAACACTAATAATGATGAAGGATGATACATAAATAGTGAACATAACGAATTAATGATTAAAACATACATTGGGTGCTAAATACTGGTGTAAAAGATCTAAGTGCACCTAACAGGTCTAGCGCATGGAGGGGCGGGTAACATAACAACTATTGTAATAAATATTTACACAAAAAGTTTTTAACTTTTTAACCGCTTAAGGGCGGAATTCACCAATAAAACTAATCGCGTTTTAACGTTTGGCTTGCATAATCGCGTTTAGCCGCTTTCACTAGTGTCACTTGTAAAAATACAACAAAAGAAAAATACAGGCAAGTGACACTAGTGATAGCGGCTAAACGCGATTATGCGAGCCAAACGTTAAAACGCGATTAGTTTTATTGGTGAATTCCGCCCTAAGTCAGATATATCCGACAAACACTCGCGTTTATTCCCCCAGGGTCGCACATCCACGACCAAATCTTCCATCTCGTCAGCTCTTTTGTCACCTATGGGGATTGAAGAACTAAACTAGATGGATTACCCAGTCGCAAACACACGACCCTGCTGAATAAAACACGAAAACACTTGTCGGACCCATCCCACGCAAACGGCTAAATAATTAAATAATCTAGCTTTTCTAGCCCTAATCGTAATCTTTTATCGCTATAAGTCTTATTTTAACTTGTACTGTCTGAACCAAACGTTTACGATTAAAATATACCCGTGACGTATCACTCTGCAGATGTTTGCTTATAAAAATAACTGGGGACATTGAATTGAATGATGACACATTATCGTTATATCTCTTAGACCTAAATGATTCAACTAAAAACAGTAAAATATTCGTGATGGATAGAAATAGTTTCTATTTGTATCCTAAATGTTGTCACGAACTACATCCGCAGTTGTTGGTGACACAGTCAACCCTATTTGTATATAATAATGGCAAAGTGAAGGCCGCTTATTCATGATGGAAGCTGTTATGAAGATTTGAATAAGATATATTTCTCGCCATATTGTATGACGATTTGTGTGTCATGGCGTATGTGGTGCAGATCTAGAGTTGTAAATATTCGTTTCGGTAGAATACTTAATTTTCAAATAGTTTTCATAAAGTTTAAATTGCCTATACAGTACTAGTAATTGTGCGTAGGTACTATACAAAACATAGTCACAAACCGAGATTATTATTATGTACTAACGGCGGCTTTGATAAAAATGCAAATGCTTCATAAATAAATCTAGCCTGCTTACATTATAAAATGGGTGTATTCGTAAAAAAAAAGGTTGCGCACGTGTCGATGAATCCATCGTCCTGAACACGTGCACGCTCCCTTTTTTGGATGTGTAATAATAACATTTTTTATGTAAACGGACACCCGTCTTTTGTTTGTGACCCGCCCCGGAGTAATATGCGGTTACCCTTACCGAAAAAACTTACCAATATGCCTTTACTTATCTTTGTCCGTAGTCAACAGTTCCAGAATATCCTCAGTCGACTTATTTTCCTTCTTGAAAATTTCCATCTGGTGCTTGGGAACTGTTCCATTTATGAACATTTCGATGTTTGCCCTTAGACGCTTGGCTGGCGGAAGAGATTCATCTTTGCATGGTGTTTGGTACATTGCCTCCAACGACTCGACGAGGATCTCATCTACGAGTCGTTTGTTGAAGCCTGTTAGAGAAAAATATATTACATGTTTTTCTGGAATGTTGTTAGAGAGCTTATTTACAAAGCTTCATAGTTGATATAGATTAAGAATCGAGTCCAGCCACCACCATTACCAAACCAAACCGAAAGCCAACGAGAATGAAATCTTATAATTAAACATTAAATTCCGCTTCCAGATAACCTAGTTAACCTACATTCGCCCGCCGTCACCGACCAACACCAAAAATTAACAACACAATGGGAAATGAACTCACTCACGAAATTATTACTCATAATGTATACCTCGTCGGTAACCCGTCAGTCGTCATACAACGACGAGTATGCTCGCTAGAATAAAAACCATGATGAGACAAGCTATGCAATGGACATCGTGCCAACAAATCTGCACTCACATAAGCACACAACACTCGGTACGCAGCACACGATTTCGCAACCCAGTGAATAAATACTATAATGCCTAGTTTTGTTCATTCGATCGCACTTGCATTTTCAATGACGGCGCATTTGTTATTACGACCTTGTTACTACGATTAAACTCAATGACCTATGATGATGCGAACTGAATGGAAACGCGTTGATGTCTTATGTACGACACAGTATTATTTAAAGTCAACATTAGAATTCTCAACATATTGCCAGTCTGAAAATGACTATGAACGGTGCACGCTTCCGAAATGGACTCCCGTTATTGGCGGACACACACTAAGCAATATACTCCACACTAAATAAAAAAAACAGTGCCATTATGAGTGTAGTGTAAACAAACTCGTATGTAATAAAAGTTTACGCACCTAAGTATTTGAGTTTCTCTTTGGGAGCGATCATCGTGAGGAGAAGGGCCAACAGGAACCTCATGCGAGACAGAGACATCGACGACTCCACTTCTATCTCGTCCTCATCCTTCTTGGTCCTTTTCCGTTTACCTTTAGCTGGTTGATCAGCAGAACTTCCTGCTATGCAAGCTTTCTCATGCAAATCAAGCTCAGCTTTGAGCTTGTAAAAGGTATCACAGTGAGCACATTTGTATGGGTTCTCCTTGCCATGTATTTTACGCATGTGCGTTTTCATGTGTGGCAATTGAGAGAAGGACATCGGACACATGGCACAAGGGAAAGGTTTCTCTCCTGTGTGACGTCTGATATGCAACATTAGTGCGTTAGAATGTGAGAATAACCGTTTGCAGATGCGACAAGGGTAGGGCCTGGCGCCGGTGTGTGCGCGGCGGTGGACGTTCAGCTGAGTGGACTGAGTAAACCGCTGGCCACACTCAGGACACACATGTGGACGCTTCTTCTCATGCGTGCGCATATGCTCAGTCAGATGACCCTTCAACTTCTTTTTACAAATTGGACACACAATTCTGTGATCACCGTGGCTGACTTCAACATGCCGCTTTAGGGAGTTTGGTCTCAAAAACTCTTTACCACAATACTGACAAATAAAATCTTTGATTTTCAAATGGCTTTTAACATGCAGGTACAGGAGATTGCGGCAACGGTATGACATACTGCAAAGTGTACACTGGTGGCGTCCTTTTACCAGGTGTCTCTTCTCATGCTGCATCAATAAGATGTGATAGGGAAACACTTTGTCACAATAAATGCATTTGAATGAATTCTCAGTTTTTGAGTGAGTTTCTAAATGTTTCTTCAAGTTTTCTTTAACAAGAAATGGCTTCTCACAGAAATTACAAATATAAAGTTCTGGATCATCTACTATAGATTTGTGGACACGATCAACATGAAGCTGCACATTATATTCACTTCTGAACTGCTCAGGGCAATGCTTACATTGAAATGGTTTGATACCAAGATGCAGATACATGTGTCTACGTAATGATCGCTTCCTGTTAAAAGTTCTGTTGCAATGGTCACACTCATAGTACTCTAAATTTAATACAACACCATTTTTTAGTGTGATATGTTGTGGTGTTTTTAACTTTTTTTTCTTTTTTGAAGAGTTTGCACCAGCTTTTCCATTTAAGTCATCTGAGCTATTTTCATTATCAGTTGAATCTTCTGAATTTTCAGACAAATCAGATAAATTAACTACTTCGTCATCAAATTCTTTAGATTTGTTATTTTGGTCTGTTATTTCAATATCATTGTTATTGTCCACTCGAACTCTTGAAGCCGATATGTCCATTGATGGGGGCACCACTATAGGTGTAGTAGGTGCATCAGTGTTTACAGTCTTCCGACGGTCACCAATCATCAGTTCATTTTTCAGAATACTGTCAATAAGTTTAATATTGCACTTTTTCTTTCTTTTTTTAATGTGTCCACTTTTTGACATAAGAGGCAGATTGCTGGCTTGTTTTTTTCTGTGACTTCCCTTAGGCTCCTCAGCAGGCTTAGGATTGGACTCAACAATTGCCTCAGGAATTTTTTTAACATTCACAGGTGGTTTTGCAATAAATCTTTCCCTGAGTTTGTGTCCATTTTTTAGTAAAAATTTAACCTTTTGATCCGGTGTTAATACCGGGCGGGTGCTCGGCCGTTTCATGACGACATTACTATCTAAATCATCTTTCTTCGGGGGTGACTTCTTGGGACCTGCTGACGATTTTTTTGTTTTAGGTCCTTGGTTTTTCTTCTTTGTAGATGCACTTTTGGGTGCTTTTAATCTACTCTTTACGTTAGCCATGATTGTATGTCTTATTAGTAAGCTGTACTATTACAGGTTACAGCATCAAGCGATAGAGACCCACCACCACCATCAAGAGGAGTTAGTATTATACGTCTTTGCGTTGCGCAGGTGAAGTTATAAGAGCGCGACTTGGCCCGCCGTACTTACATGCAGTGTAACGTTATTAGCATTTCAATAATCACCTCTAACATTACGCGGCGTGTAGATAACAGCTTGTTTGCACAACGATGCTCTACTAATGTGTGAAGGACGAGCCTTTTGTCTTATAACAACGAGAACATCGCCCATTACCTTGTATTGAATATTACACACCAATCCATTGTACTGCGTCTGCACGATTCACTGTACTGTTATTCACGTCATCATGATAGAAAGCCTAAGTATATGTTATGTATTTTCGTTCACAAAACACTGCAATTCAAGTAAATAAACGATACGAAATGAACAAATTAAACTCGGCTCGTCGAATGATTTATTAAAAGTGCGAATGAGACGAAAGATATAAGTTCTGTCAAAGTTAATGTGAAACTAGCGACATCTAGAATTAAAAAAAATATTAAATCTATGATGCGTTTTCATTTTACGGCATTTAGAATTTCAGTGCCAAATACAATCAACACTTTGAAATTTCATCTTGTAGGGCTCACAACATAATTTGTTACACGATAATAAGCCCTTAAACTCCAATATTTTCTGAGTTTTTGTTGTCTACAGTAACGACATCTTTCGACAAACGCTTGCAAATTAGAACTGTAAAGCTGTGCACACATTGGCAAGAAATATGTAAACAATATAGAAAAGTTATCATTTTTACATTTTATCAAACGCGCTAGGTTACGTTACGATTACGATGCGCGACGCTGTGCCTCGCCCGGTCTCAAGCGTAGCAGTATTGAACAGAAATAATATTTTGTTTAGTTTAGTGTCCAATCACGAGTCAGATTATTTATAGACGCGGGCCGAGGTGAGACTGACTGAGACTGCGCATTATTGAATCAAATAAGGCGCAGAGGATGATCGCGGACCTTGGCATGATTGAAAACATTTAATTTTCCTTTGCCACCATAACTGGGGGTAATAAATACTATTAATGGCGATAGATGCTAGTGAGAATTACAAACAAAGTTACATACTGTTAGGTAGGTAGTATCTACTATAAAAATTCGTTGCATACTAAAAAGGGGTGATTAGGTACATAGGTATTATCTCACATTGGCGTAGTACAGGATGCCTTAAATACTAATAAAATGCAGGCATATAGTCTTTATCTGAATTAGATTCAGTTTTCTTTCAACTTTCTGTTTTGCTATCATCATTTTGTCAGGGACTTACTTTCTACATCGTGTTTGCGGCGTAGATCGTAAAGATTTGGAAGTGGCCTAGATATTTTAATATTCATTTGCTCAATCTACTAACGCGTAACACTTTATTCTTCTGCTGAATACAATCTGAAAGATTTTTATCAAATGCGTTGATGTCTTTCCTAAACCGAAGTAAACTACACTTTGAAAGACATCAACGGCCTAATTGTCTGAGTAACTATACATATACTTATGTATAGTTACTCAGACTACCTACGGGTAGGTATTACTTTTGTAGCCATTATCTTAATATATTTTTGTTAGTTTGAGATTAAAATACTGTAGGTTATAAGAATTTCTGATAAGATAAGGTCTTTTGCGTCTGTAGGTAGAGGTAATGAACTATTATTAGATATTGCAGTTTAATAAACTGTAGGTAGATATAATACTTCTGAATAATGTTTAGGTATGTAGATCGTATCTCGTGATATACATTTGGTACCTACTGCATACTTTTACAAAAATCTAACGGTTCCGACGGGCGACAGACGTTGTCCTGTCCTGCTGAAAGCTGACTTTTCACAAGAAAAAAAGTTGAGTACCCGATTGCAGCGCCACCTACCGGCTCCAATTGTATTTTCAAGCCATTTAGGAGGAGTTAGGTGAAAAACACACGTACAATGCGTTCCAAATAAGAATAGGATCGATTGACAGGTAGTGACGTCACGTCATACTGTCAAATCGAAGAATTATTATGGTGAAATTTTAAGATTTAATTTATTTACGAACTGTGAACGAAAATAATTTAATCAGAATGAAGTTCTTCAATTTTGCTCATCTCTGAGTTCTTCAATTTTGCCCAATTTCTTGCGATTTGACAGTATGACGTGACGGCACAACATGGCGTCGATCCTATTCTTATTTGGAACGCATTGTACAGAAGAATTATAAAAAGATTAAGAATTAGAAAGTTAAAGTACGAATGTTCATCTGTTCATGTATACCTAGCTACGTCGTTATGCGTCTAATAAATAATTATCGTAGTAATTATATCGTAGTAAGTATCCCGACTTTACGTCGGGATACTTTGTGCCAAGCTTGTTAACCAACAGAAACAATGTTCCGTATCCTATTGATAGCTTAGTGAATAAGTTTGGGCCAAATAATAGGTACCTCAGGGCCAAAGTAATCTGTCTATACTGTACAGTATTATCGCGTTGATCTGGATGCAGTCATTTTCTTAACTTTGCTTTGTAGGAAATCATTCACGGAAATAGGGATTATAGATTATATAAATAAACATCGTTAGGCCTCCCTCAAGTGTCATTATAACGACCGGTCCTGTGCGTCTCGCATCCATCGCACTCCCGCGACTCTCACCAGGTCATCAGTCCACCTTGTGGGAAGTCTTCCAACGCTGCGTCGTCAAGGTGGTCGCTTCTCCAGAACATTTCGGCCCCATCGTGTAGATACTCGAACAGATGTTCTACGAGCAATGTGCCCTGCTCACTCCCACTTCAGTTTGGTGATTTTTCGGGCTATGTCGGTGACCTTGGTTCTCTTGCGGATATCTTTATTCCTGATGCGAACACGCAAGAAGTTCCAAGTGTATTATACTATAATACTAATGATCGAAAGCAAGGAGAAAACACGTTAATCATGGTTGACAACCATGGCATGATACGGGCCTGACTACAGATGGTGTTGGTAATTATTTGGTTGTCTGATTGATCTTGATTGATGTCTTACTGAGTAACTATGTTTTTCTGCTCTTGCGTCTGTTGCAATGGGTTTATTATGTAGGTATATAGATCCAGGCTTTTTTGCATGGATATTTTAGAAGTGACTGTTGGGATTTGTATGATGCTTGGAAGCCGAAATGTGATGGGTTGTGTAGTGTTAGTAGATTATGCGGCGAAGGCAGTGACGTAGTTAGTCCTAAAGGAGTCCCTTTCTTACCCGACTGCGGCAAAATCCAAAAGGGATAAATAAGGTTTTTATTATGAAATAGGCCCAACTAGCATTAATAAGAGTTTGTGGACACCATTTAATGATTTTATGGTTCCACAAGTCGGGTCCCCTGACCCCGTTTCACTGAAACGGCTGATACGGCTGTAGCTACGTGAATGAGCAAGCGGAAAAGCAGCGTCTGGTGTCACCGGCGTCATATTGAATCCTGACGTAATGATCAATCCTTCATCCTACGGTTGTCCAGAGTTAATTTGCGAGCGCAGCGACGGAGTTTAGAGTTTGCCTTGCGAGTGTATAGCGAAATTTTATACATACTTACAGATTCCCGAAAGCAGTGAGGGATTGAATCCCTCATTGCCTTCCAGCTAACCCAAGGCAAATACACCTTTATTCTCGAGAAGAATAGTCTACTTTTTACATTACCTACCTACTCATAAGAAGTAGTGGCTGGTCACCGCGAGTGGTGCAGGATTTTGACTGTTTACAAATACACCTTTAGGAACACTCAGGCAGGTAGATACTATATAGGTAAGTACCAAAATTGTAAAAGTTTAAAAATAGTGCCCGTTCTGCCTAATTACCTAGTTGAAGGCGCAGTTCGAATTTGTGAATCAATCAATGATTTAACGCCGCAGGTGCAATCAGAGAGGCCCGATACAATCACGGAGAAAAGTCCCCTCTTTGAGGGCACACTAAAATCGCGACGGCAGGCCTGGCGCACTTCTAACTATATAGAAATCTGCCTACGCCCGCGGCCTCTCTTGCGAGGCTTATTTCGGTAGAGTGCCACACGCGTGTTCGATTTTCCGCTTGACCCGTGCTAACAAAAAATATTTTGAATTCTTTATCGAATATTCTATCGAGTTTTTATTTCAAGTATTTGCGACATTTTTCACGTAAACGAGTCAATGACCTTAAAATCATTCCATATAGTAGACCTCCCAGTACTAGTGACTACCTTACTAATGCAAGGTCAACATAATTGGAATTATATCTTACAAAATGTTAATTATTATGTATAATAACGTCTTAAACGACCTACCTTTTAAATATTACATATGAACGCAAAGCTAACGCACATACAAAATCAACAAAGTTATATACACTTCATTTTAATTACCTATTTCATTTGTTTAGATACCTAACTAAATGTAAACAATCTCTTGACACTTCTATGAGATGACTTTTTAAAAAATATTTTTTAAAGTATGGATATAAGTAAATAGGTAGAAATCAATTAGGTACCTATCTACCATACAATTTTAGAAAATCTGATTATATTTTATGTAATAAAACGTAAGTACCTATTTCACATTTTTCAAAAACACACAAGTCCTAACCCTATAAAAAGAGCGGCCTGTTCAAAGGCGCATAACGGGCATAATAAAAGAGACTCTCGTCACGCGGACTTACGGTGCATTTTGATTCGTTACGAGCGCCACTGGATCTGGTAGGCTAATAAAATCAAGGTCGTGTTCGTGCCGTGCAATGTATTATGGACATTATCGCTGTTGTTAGTAGGTTTAAATTCGTATGTTGGCTATCACGGAGTGCAATTTCTGTACTTGTACTATTTCTTATTCTGTGGCGACGGTAAGTCTTTTTGAGGAGTGGTCAGAGAGGCGCCATGGCGTCCTTATTTTCCGCTTGACGCAGGTCCTCACCGGACACGGTTATATTGCTTCAGGAGGTTCCTCTTTCGGATTCGGTGGGAAGAAACGCCAGGGTGTCACCAACATGCGGATCGCTCGGAGGACCTGCTGGAATATAGTGGAGGTCTGGCACGCTTGTGGGCACGAGCACCGCCATGTCCGTAGTCCCTAACTATAGGTACCATTTATCTACCTTGGTAAATTCAATGTCTCGATTAGTAGAAGTAAATAAAACAAAGAGATTTATTTTACACAAAAGACAGTTTTCATCAACAAAGGTTGTTAACCCCGCCTATTGCGCAACTCCGGAGTATATCATCGTAAGCAAAACGCGCATAAAAGCACTTTATTCACCCTACAATGCATGTAACGATCGTTTTGTAGCAATCTGGGGGATGACGTAATAATAATATTCCAATGTTGTTTACATACACGGACGCAGTTTTTTTCAAAATGATACGACAATGGAATGAACCTATTTTACAAAAAAATTGTTCTAGCCGTATTGGGCCATAAAATCAGCGATTTCGTCGTATTCACACCGTATTCAGCAAGTGGTTCGTGTTGCTGTCAAATGAGGACTTTGGATAGGCCAACTCTGCTACTTACCGTAAAAATACCGTATCGTAATGTATATTATTTTTGCTTATTTTTATTTTAAGTATATTTTTATATGTACTAACGCGCGAAGGGTTAAAAGGGAATCGATTATCTTGGTTCGTTCATGTGAAGAGGAATGATAAAACGTTCCTATAAGAGTTATGAGTACCTATCTATAG
This sequence comes from Mythimna impura, assembly GCA_905147345.3. Classification (NCBI taxonomy): domain Eukaryota; kingdom Metazoa; phylum Arthropoda; class Insecta; order Lepidoptera; family Noctuidae; genus Mythimna; species Mythimna impura. Next base: position 8,398,398 of record LR990357.1, on the reverse strand, counting down.
GTAGTATATATTATGTGGGTGGATGTAGGAGACGGAGAGGTAGGCCAAAGAAAAGATGGATAGATTGTGTGAAGAGTGATATGGAAGAAAAGGGAGTTAGTGATAGCATGACGGGTGATAGTTCTGCTATGATCCTAAGTATGAGGGGTTCCGTTCCATATCTCTTGAACTTCATCATCAGATCATAACAATATTTCTAAAGGAGGGACCAAATCGAAAGTGTGACCTTTCAATAAAAAAAAATAATTTTCAAAATCGGTCCACGATTGACCAAGAAATCGGTGAACATATAAAAAAATACATACAGCCGAACGTAGAACCTCCTTCTTTTTGAACTCGGTTATAAAACGCGCTGACCGGACCCCGAATAACACGGGACAAGGGCAGAAAGATGACATATTTTGGTACCTCAACCGAAGACACGCAAGCAATAGTGTTTAGATAAACTCAATAGCCGAAATAGACATTTTTGGCGCCTGACTCTATCAAAAACTATCGCTTATTCTATAACTCCAAAAAGTCTATCGCACAAGCTGGCCCCGGCTTTCCCTATTGTTCAGTGACAATGGCGCAGTTTGCACCACTCACTGTACCGGCCCGGCCACGCTTGCACAATTTGCCAAACAATGACATGGTTGGGGCGGGGACCATGTGTTCGTGCATTCGGGAAGCGGCTAATTAACGACCTAATAGGACAGGATATTAGATGTGTTCTTTGTCGATTGGGTGATCGAGTTTTGTTCTAAAAGAAACACAGTTCCTTGTCACCGACGTAGGTGTAGATGTCTACTATGTCATTTACCGTGTCTAAACAATAAGTTTTTGACGACCGGCGCATTGGTTGGCTGCTGCGCTGTGTCGTGAGTTCGATTCCAGTGCGGAACAAATATACGTAAGGCCTGCACATAGTTGTTTCAGATCTGGGCCTTATATATGAGAGTTTAAATGTCTGTGGACCTTGTGAACGCACCTGGGGGGCTATTGGCTAACTTTTTCAATAACAGTTGACAACTAGCATTCGTTGCACACTAAACTTAGTTGTCAACTGACAATTTCTTAAAATTGGTATTACGTATCACACAAGTGACTAACAAACTACGGTGGAAATGTGGTGAATTATAAAAATTTACGGTGCCTATTGTGACCACTCTAAAATTTTATCGACTATTATACAGCTTCAAAAGCTTACACAATCGCAATTTTAAAAGTATCGATACAATAACATCTGATAAACGTGTTACGGTGGCTATCAAAGGCACCAGTGGCTAATGACGTCACTGCAGTTGGTCACTGAAGATAGGCAATACGAAACTAGCTGTTTGACAGTTCAATGATGCACATTGTTAACAAGTGATCATCACTTGAACTGTAAACAGAGGTACGCAATAGCCCCGCTGGTCTACGATACAGGTGTAATTTTTTTAAAAAAAAGAACAGTTTACTATTTTATTAATTTAGTCAAATTAATCAATTAGTGAGAGAATAATCGATGAGAATGTATACGGTAGGCACATAAGATAGATAGACTCTTTATTGTACACCAAAATTAAAATGACAGTCTTCAAAAGCTTTCAGAGTCACTATTAAAAGTTTTCTCATCATAATGTAGATTCTCACGCAATAGCTAGCCTAACAGATGATTACCTTGATCTAGGACAACACTCGTGTAGCTCGCGGTCCGATAAGAACCAAACCGTGTGTGTTCCACACGCGCCAGCAAAATTGACAAGGCCCGGTACGGCTGATCAATGCATACCAGGGCTGCGGAATTGTTTGGAAGAGTTACCGCGGCCATGTAACGCCACTGCATGAACACAAGTAGGTTTTAGTCTATAAAAGTCTGTCACCCTCTCGCTCCCAGGCGCCTCCTTCTGCGAAGCAGTAATGCTAGCAAAGGAGGCGGCCGATCGCGTGAGGCAACGGTCCTCACGCTCCAACCGCCGCCGGAATTCCGATCCCGATTTCCGGCCACCGTAGGCGCGGGCTTGCGGACGGCAAGCAATGGGTAGCTCGCCGTCCGACCGTCCGGTAACCGTTCGGACCGAACCCAAGTCGTCGACGGCGCATACTGTTCCACGCGCGCCTCAAGGAGATGTCAGCAACTGTAGGGGTCCAGCAAGGTCGAAGCCTACTGGGGCCAAGGGTCTGATTCTGAAAAGAAGACTCGGCCCTGGTACGAAAGGCAACGAAGGAAGGAGTAGGTTTTTAGTCAGTAAAAGTCTGACACTACCTCGCGCTCCGCCGATGTCATAAGATGATTTTCCCACAGAAAAAAAAACCCTCTCGCTCCCACCCGAGAGCAGGAGAACTTATTGGATGATTTCCCACCTCACTGTTTCCTCAAGGAACTGCACTCACGTGAGTGCAGTTCCTTTTTTTTTCTCGAGGGTTGCCCATGCATAGGTACATCTATAACTATAACAACAGATAGTAGGTAACATATATATATCTATGTTCATTGTTTGAATCTCACTGCAGCTGCAGTTCTACTTACAATGAAGCGATAACATATTCTAGTATCTGATACCATTGATTGATTGTTCCGTCGAGGTCAAGATCCGTTGTGATTGAGATTGGATTGGAGTCCCTCCGGATATTCTCGTTAACAATAGACGAAGCGACGCGGTTGAGGAGATGTATTGCGTTCGTAGAGCGAATCACCTACATTCGTTATTAGAGTAGGTGGTATAAAGTAGGTATGCGTGAACATATCGTACTTTTATATACAAAATGCAGCATGAACCCACTTTTAAAAACCTCAGAGACAGTTTTCCTACTCTAGTCGCCAGATTGTGTTTTTAGGGTTCCGTACCTCAAAAGGAAAAAACGGAACCCTTATAGGATCACTTTGTTGCCAGTCCGTCTGTCTGTCTACAAGACCCTTTATCTCGAGAACGCGTGAAGGTATCGAGTTGAAATTAAAATCATATACTTAGGTCTGCGGTCCCTTGAAGCTGTGAAAAAATCAAACTTCTCAGTTAGCGAAAAAAAGATACGGCCGTTCATGTCGCAAAAAACGTATATTTCGACACCCTCGAGAGAATCAAAATTCATAGGGTACTTCCCGTTGACCTAGAATCCTGAAATTTGGCATGAAGCAAGGTCTTATAGCACATGTATAGGAAAAATCTGAAAACTGTAAATTTGTAGTTACGTCACAAAAAAAAAACTATTTTGTGATTCGAAAAAATCTTCGTAACTCAATTCGGGAATTAAACTGTTTTCATAGGTAAGTTTGTACGGAACCTTCAGTGCGCGAGTCCTACTCGCACTTGCCTGGATTTTATAGAATATTATATAACATTATTATCTACCCAGGTTTGGATTGCATTAGATTGGATTGTTTTAAAGAGTCTCCGTGATCCTGTAACACAAATGTTAACTGAAAGAACACGAGAGGATTTTAGTTATTAAAAGTCTGATACTTCCTCTCGCTCCAACCCAGACCGGGAGAAGTTATTAGATGGTTTCCCAGCAAAAAAAAGTGCATACCTATGTCTTCTTGACGGAGACCCAAATTAGATGTCCGTCAGATACGGCGTACCTCAACTACCCGGGATACTCACTGGAGCATCATTTCCTGCAGCGTGCCGGGGTCTGTGTGTACGTCCGTAATGACATCTGCTGCCAGCGTCTCCGTCACCTTGAAGACCCTAATTTATCTACGCTATGGCTGTTGGTGGACACTAGTACGGACAAAATTGTTTATGCCTGTGTCTACCGTTCGCACAGCGGTGATCAGGAGGCGACTCGGTTGTTCGACCACCTCAGTGAGGCTGCCGATAAGGCTCTGCAACGGCACCCTGATGCGCAGCTCGTCGCTCTGGGGGACTTTAACGCCTGCCACCAAGACTGGCTGTTCTCATACCAGAGGACCGACCACGCTGGGAGAGAAGCGCGAAACTTTGCAATATCGATGGGCCTTTCCCAGCTGGTCAAGCAAGCGACTAGGGTGCCTGATGTAGTTGGTCATACTGCCAATTGTCTGGACCTTCTGCTGACCACCGATCCGGACAGATGTATCGTAACAGTTTCCTCACCACTTGGAACTTCAGATCACTGTCTGGTGAAGTCTGTTTCGTCCTTCTCCCCACCTGACTGCGACTCACGCGGTGAACGGCGAATGTGGCGTTACAGGTCAGCAGATTGGGATGAGATGCGGTATTTCTTTGCATCTTATCCTTGGCAGCAGGTCTGCTTCTCTTCTGAGAGCCCGTCGAGCTGTGCGGATGCTATATCCGATGTGATACGGCAAGCTATGGAGTTTTTCATCCCTTATAGAGACGTACCCGTTGGAGGCTCAGCTCGCTCATGGTTCAACGCCGATTGCGTTCAAGCTGAAGAGCGTAAGCATTCGGCGTTTCTCGCCTGGGTTGACGCTCGTGACCGCAAAGCTCCGGATCTGAGCTCAAAGAAGAGAGCTTTCAACCATGCTGCCAAGTCCTACAAAAAGGCACTAAAGAAGGCTCGGTTCGACCGCATTACTCATACTGGCACAAAGCTTCCATCAGGTGAGTTAGCGGTCAAGCGCGAACCTATCAAGAATAAAAAAAGAAAAAAAAAAAAAGCTCTCTGCACAGCCGTCCGGTAGCAGAGCGTTCTGGTCCCTTGCCAAATCGGTCGAAGCGAATTTCTGTAGGCCCACATTGCCTCCGCTGGTTAAGCCTGATGGAACACTGGCTCACTCGGCGAGAGAGAAAGCAGGTCTCTTTGCATCTCTCTTCACCCATAATTCTCGTCTTGATACTAGCAGTGCTACTCCACCGACTCTACCTCACTGCAACACCTCGATGCCTGAGGTTCGCATAAGAAATAAAGAAGTTTTGAGAGCACTGTGTCGTCTAGACGTGAATAAAGCTAGTGGACCAGATGGTGTACCAGCAATAGTTCTCAAGGCATGTGCGTCCGAGTTGTCTCCTGTATTGACGCGCTTGTACCGCCTCTCATTTAGGACTGGTATAGTGCCCAAGTCCTGGAAGCTTGCCAACGTGCAACCCGTGTCCAAAAAAGGCAGTCGTGCCGATCCTGCCAACTATCGGCCGATTTCAATAACCTCCATACTCTGCAAGATTATGGAGCGTGTATTGAACTCGCGCCTCATGGCATACCTGGAAGGTAACGATCTCCTCAGTGACCGACAGTACGGGTTTCGCCACAATCGGTCTACTGGGGACCTACTAGTGTATACCACTCACATGTGGGGCGAGGCCCTCGAGAAGAATGGAGAAGCGATTGCTGTCTCCTTAGACGTCTCGAAGGCCTTCGACAGGGTATGGCATGCCAGCCTTCTGAGTAAGCTTCCAGCGTACGGCATTTCCCCTAGTCTGATTAACTGGGTAAAAGACTTCCTGAGTGAACGGTCTCTCCGAGTTGTTGTCGATGGATGCTCATCAGAGCCCATGACCACTAATGCCGGAGTTCCTCAGGGGTCTGTTCTCTCTGCAACTCTTTTCCTGCTGCATATTAACGATCTGCTGATGCCCGGTATCTATGGGTATGCAGATGATAGCACAGTTGTAGAAAGATACCTTCCAGGTGCTCGGGCTAGTAAGGAACTAATCCGGTCCGAATGAGAGGCTATGGTAGAGCGTACGAATGTCTCACTTCAGGCAGTCTCCAAGTGGGGCGAAACCAATCTAGTAGAATTCAACGCCGCCAAAACACAAGCGTGTCTGTTCACCGCCAAAAGGAGCCCGTTCACCTTGGCTCCTGTTTTCGGAATGTATCCCTGGAATGCACCGACCGCCTTCAGCTCTTGGGAGTTGAAATTTCCTCAGACCTCAATTTTGGGCGGTTCATTGAGTCCAAAGCCAAGGTAGCTGCTAGAAAACTAGGCGTTCTTGCAAAGGTCCGACGGTACTTCACACCGGGACAGCTTCTAATGTTATACAAAGCACAGGTCCGATCGTGTGTGGAGTACTGCAGTCACATATGGGCTGGTGCTGCAAAATGCCATCTAGCAGCTTTGGACTCAGTGGAAAGGCGTGCGAAGAGGCTAATTGGGGATCCAGATTTGGTTAAGTCCAATCTACAAAGCCTCGAGCACAGGCGCAGGGTAGCCAGCCTATCGGTATTTTACAGGTTGCATTTTGGAGAGTGTGCGCGGGAATTGCATAACTTGATTCCGCCATCTCCTTTCTACCATCGGACAACCCGACGTACGGCGAGTATCCACCCTTACGTTGTTGAAACTTCAACGGTCCGGACTAAGCGTTTCGCTTCGTCGTTTATACCGCGTACATCGAAGGACTGGAACAATTTGCCTGCTGCGATCTTCCCGTCCAACTATAATTTAGGTGTCTTCAAGGCTAGAGTGAATAGGCTCTTGATAAACTAGTGCGCTTCACCATCAATGATTGCATCACTGCTTACCATCAGGTGGGATCGCAGTCAAGCGCTGGTTTATATCAATTTAAAAAAAAAAAAAAAAAAACACCAGCTGAAAAATAAAGAGTGAAATGTGAATTAAACTAGGTATCATTTTAGTGTTTTGTGGTGCTCGTACGTGTAGCTAATTCTTTTTTACAGTAAATACTGGGTTGTTTAGGAGATTGTCGGCTGCTTAACCGGACTTACCTGTGGCGGCCTTAATTCTAGAATCAAAGCCTCCAGCCAGTGCTTACTTATCTAAGTTAAAACTAAGCGACTACACGCTAAGGGCACGGGGCACCCCCTGTTGGTTACGGACCTCGGCTTAGGGCGTCGCTGGGCGAGGGCAGCAAGGGACAGGCTGAGTAGATCAAAGATATTATTATTATTAACCGGGGCAGTAAATACTGTCCACAGAGTACCTTTTATATTTATGCTGTCCTCCCGTCATGTGTCGACTACTAAAGTTGTAAAGCACAACAATGATCTCTCATTCTTTATTATTTCAAGCATCATATTATGACGACATAAAATTAACTTTATTCACCGTGTTGGTTAAGAAATTCGGTATTATATTAACAAGGCGAAATAGATCTACAAAATTTTGAAACACCGTAATACTTTGGTAACAGACAAAACTTGCTCAAAATTCCCTAGTTAAATGGCAAGTTTTGTATTTCACGGAAGTTTCTTAAGAAAAACGTAATAATATAACAATGGGCATCGAGAGTGGTTACAAACATTACACATAGAGAATATTTTGGGACAATAGCGGTAGAAACAATAGGCGAGACGAATGTTTGGTGCCTGGCGATTATACTCGGTGATAGTTATCTTTATATGCTCGGTAAATAAGATTTGTACAAAATTAACTGTGCAATGAATACGTTGTAAAACAAAATAGGACCAAGAGCAATTTCTGAAAAAACAATTCCCACTGAATGCTTAGATATCGAGTAGGTATTTACTAGATTCTCAATTGCACGCCTAGGTAGGTTTTAATCAAGGGTGCAGAAATAGTACCTACATTTTGATACAAGTGGAGAAAGTTTGTATTTGCGACCGAGGCAGAATTTGCCCGAGCCGCAGATGAGTGTGTTATGGAGCCAAATGCAGTAGTGATTTTCACGTGTAACAAACGACGTTTTTCAATACACTTATGAAGAAATGAATAAACGGGGGTTGACCAGCGACTCCTGGGGGCTGCGCGGGGCGCAGCCTGTTACGATTTTACAATAAATTGTGTCGGGGGCGGGCTGACTCTCTTTTCCACACTAGTGCGAAAAATTGAAAATTGCGTGCCTAAAAGTGGCAGCGGCATTAGTGGGTTTTCTTGGGATATAAACTACAGTGATGCCATCGTTGATGGTGAAGCGCACTAGTTTATTAAGAGCCAAATCAAACTAGAAATCCTATCATGGATAGGTATCAGAATTTGTCGCCCTCAAAACCACAGAGCGGAAAGGCTCAGACATGCTCAAAGGCTGTATTTACAAACCGCGACACCTATAGATAACGCTGTTAAACATTCTAATACCTACCACAGATAAGACTCCGTGCTCTAAGTAAAAGTATATAATCATCCCATGGATCCGGAGAGGTCGCTCAACTTTGTCAACAATTTTAAACGGCTTAACCCAATTTCTTTTCATAATAACGTCATGGTCTACTTGTGGTGCCGACTGCCTCCGATGTCGTCTTCGATAAAAAGATAATAGGATGTTATTCTTGGTAGTTAATATAGTGTCCAAAGCGGCTAGAATGTGGTTTTGGTCTGGTGGGTACATTATGTTTTTTGGTTGAAGGAGACAAGTAGGTACAGTATAATGATTCGGTTACGGATCAATGGCTAGGGGATGCCTTGTACCACGGAAATAAACACTCTACATGCGTTGGTTATGTACTCGCTGTTTGACTTAAAAATTAATATAATATTTTGTAAGTACTGGAAACTGTTGTACAGTCTCCTCAGGGATGTGCTCTAACAGGCGTTGCACAGAGGGAGTTCCGGAATGGTCCTTTAAGAGGTAACGGCGCCCCTTCTATGTGCTGATGGTGATCACCGGGGTGGTTTTAGTGAGGTAAAAATCTCACACTGTCAGTCGACAGTGTCATCACTGTCAGACAGTCCAGGGGGACTTATCCCCAAAGTCCGAGCGTCTTTTGAAGGTTTCCCCTTGAAAACAAAAAGGTACCGTATTGATAAAATATTTTTTTTAGTCTGAATGTGGCTTGAAATGTTTTTTGACAGCAGCTCTTCAGTATTATTTTTCTTTATTACGTCAAAGTTCAGTTTTACCGCAATCTTCATTATGACTAAGATCTTCTTTTCTATCATTTTTGTCCTTCGTAATAAGCTCATCACGGAGACATTGCAAGCGTCTTCATTTTCGCTCTAATAAATCGTCCTCTCGCCATCAAACCAGCACCCAGTAAATAACTACCTAGGCAGGCACTATCTAGGCACCTGTCGCGAAATCGTCTAGATACATGAGTACAATCGACTCAAGCGGGGATTATTTTCCAAAGACTGCACTTCTTATTGTCTTACCTTCCAAGCTTTATTTTACGTTTCGGTTTCGCGGCGAGAGGAGGCATTCGCGGTATTTTTTGACAGTTGATTTTTTTTCGCGAGAAGGCAGATCAACTTACAGCCTAGTTAAGATTGTGTTTGTTTATCGTTGTGAGAGATGGTGAAGTTCTGGTGGATGTTTATATTATTTGCGAAAACTGCGTCAGCTAGTGACAACGAACTTCCATCTGCAGAAGCACAAAAAGGTGATTTGCTACTTACTTTAATTCCAGAGTTTTCTACTGTGTCTGGCAGTTTCGCAAATTGGCATTTGAAAATACCTGCCTATATTTATTCCTTGTTCACAGTGACCATTAAACCACAGGTATGTTTTAGATATTTTTTGTTCGTTACGTTTCAATTCGCTCTGTAGGAACCTGACTGGCTTTTTATGGGATCCCCCCCCGAAATGGTCAATTGCGATTGACAATTGTTTTGAATGACAAATCGTTTAAAGTAAACGATTAATTTTTGCATAAAATATTATCAATCGGAAATAATCGCAATTACTGTTTCGGAGACCCTGAAACCAGACTACTTTTTTTTTCATAATAGGGAGTCTTTTCTTTAATTGTGCATGTGAGATTTGTACACATCATTATCAATCAACTGCTTGGAGTGGCTGTTGTTATCCAGAAGACGATTTATGAGACGAGTTATCTACCAAGTCAAAACGGGTTTCAAAGAACTAGATATAGGGAATAAAAGTCTGACACGCCCTACCGCTCCGCCCAGAGCGGGAGAAATCATTGTATGATTTCCACCCTTTCTATGGAGACTAAAGAATACGGGGATAGACTAACATCGGCGTATAGTACATTATGTCCCAGTGTAAAAATTGTTCTAATTTGGGAATCATTTAAAATTAAAAATATGTGTAAAAAATATAAGTAGATAACAGGTGTGCTTAAGTAGATTAGGTTAATAGAAGACAGGTGCAAGTTTTTAATGTTTCAGACATCGACCTCGAAGGTTCCAGATGAAAATAAGAAATTCAAAACAAAGATACAGGTAGTACGGAACGTGAACTAGACCAAGAGAAATGAAAAGCGAAACGTGACCACTATCACAAGCTCGAGATTATACGGTTCACTTTTAAAGAGAAATAGCGCTTCGTAATCATAATATAGGTACAGTTCCCACGCTTTCGCGGTTCGTCGTGAATATCATCACAACGGGCTTTTCAGAAACAATCAACTTAATACGTAATATTCTTTAATTCTGAGACAAATCACACCTAAACCGCAGGGTAGATCTATACCTACCCTGCGGTTTAGGCTTTGATTATCTTATCTTATGATAGAAGCATGAAATTATGCAAAACTGAGCTGTCGACAGCGTCGCCAGTAGTTCCACGCGCGCCTCAAAGAGATGTCAAGCCGTAGAGGCCTAGGAGGGCCGAAGCCATCTACTGGGGGCATAGGTTGACTTCCGAAAGGGAAACCCGTGGTCCTGGAACGCAAGGGCAAAGAAGGGACATAGGTGTGGTTTTAGTCATTTGAATTATTTCCCACCTTAAAAAAAATACTACAAGGCCTTTATGGTAGCATATAAGGTATGACAAAGGTAAGCACTTGGGAAAGATTTTTGAAATTGCAGTCCCTAAAAGGGGTTAAGTAGGGAATAAAATTTTTGTATATAAGTTCGTCAGTTTTTACTAATTCTCATCGGGTAGGTAAACGGTTTATATTCTATTAAAAAAATCATCATGGACATAACATAATGGACACTTTTTTTTTAAATCTCCCGCCCTTGAGCGGGGTGGGAAGGCGTGTCAGACTTTTACCGACTAAAACCCACTCGTTTGTTCTTTCTTTGCCTTGCGTTCCAGGGCCCCGGGGTTCATTTTCACTTAACCCATGACCCCAGTAGGCTTCGACCCTGCTGGGCCCCTACGATTTGCTGACGTCTCCTTGAGGCGCGCGAGAAACATTACGCGCCGTCGACGACTTGGGCTCGGTCCGGACGGCGTGCTAAACATTGCTCGCCGTCCGCAAGCCTGCGCCTACTGTGGCTGGAAATCGGGATCGGGATCCCAGCGGCTGGGGTGTGAGGGCCGTTCCCTCCCACGTGCGGCCGACTCTTTTGCTAACATTACTGCTTCGCAGAAGGAGGCGACTACCACTACTCCTCCTCGCTCCGGACCATGGCCTGTACCAAAGCCCGGCGGCGCGAGAGATCGTTGCCGCCGATGATAATGGACACTTCGAACGAGTTTCTAGTTAATACGACTTCACCACATAGCATCGCTCACGATTTTCACGCCTTTGAACACCAAACAATAGAAGAGAAAACAGTAGGATCACCGTAGATTATAATTGCACGTTAACTTTCAATTTTCTGTTTGCTTGCACATTATTTTCCTTTTGTAATTGCCTTCCGGCTTGATAGGTGTAATTTTCAAAAACAATAATAGTGATTGCCTACGGTATCTTTGGCATCTGCACGTACTTCTGTACTGAAATCATAAATAACACACGAAAACACAAAGAACTAATAAGTACTTTGGAGGTATGCGGAACAGAGAGTAAAGTCCCGCAAACCTCCGTTGAAAAGGAAGGATCCTTTGACCAGACGGGTGTTATGTCTGGTGGGTGGGCTAGTGCCCGATAGATGATTTCGGGCTGTTCTAGATGTTCTAATCGCGCGGAGAACTTTGATTGCGCGATGCAGGATTAGTTCTTATGTGACGCCATAAATGTCGCTACAGTACCATATTTCACTTTGGTACCTGGGGCCTTGCCAGGACCAGTACCATGACGTTCAAAGTTAAGATTGTTTCATTCTTATTTCAGTGTGGGTGAGACCTAGCTATACAGGTTGTCTAGCGCCATCTCTTACCCACACTTGAACGTCATGGTAACCCTGCATGACGTGTTAAAATGTCAAGCATGCGAGAGAGAAAGAGGGATGGAGCTTCTTCTTCTTCTTTTCTTTTCGTGTCGATGTACTCTAACTAAATTTTATCTGACCAGTATTTGGCAACCTATACGGCTCTGTTATTGGCCTCATATAGATCCTGAAACACAACGCTGCCGAGGAGCACTTCCGACGTCTGGCTCCCAAACTGAATCGGACTGGGGCTGCCCTCAAGCGGCTCCTGCCCAACCTCGGGGGTCCAGACGCCTCCTGCCGGAGGCTCTACGCAGGCATCGTCCAGTCCATGGTCCTTTATGGGGCGCCGGTGTGGGCACCGTCACTGCGAAAGCGACCGGCGCGGCGGCCCAGCTGAACGCGTGCCAGAGGGTCAAGGCCATACGGATGGTGCGGGGATACCGCACGGTTTCCCGCGAAGCGGCGAGCCTCCTTACTGGTCAGCCACCATGGGATCTGGTGGCAACAGGCCTTGCACGCATGCACGATCTGCGCGTAGAGATGCAACGTCGGGGCGAAACTCCGCTGCCACGACAAGTCGCGGCATGGCAGACAGAGCTCCGGCGGGGTCTCATGGCGGAATCGCGACAGCGACTATCGCAACCCAGTGCTGGGCACGCCATAATTATGGCGGTAAGTCCCCTCTTTGAGGAGTGGCTGGAAAGGCATCACGGCGTCCTTACCTTCCGCATGACGCAGGTCCTCACCGGACATGGTAAGTTCGGGAGGTTCCTGCACCGGATTCGTGCGGAAGAAACGCCCGGGTGTCACCATTGTGTGGACCACCCGGAGGACACGGTGGAGCACACGGTGGAGGTGTGTCCCACTTGGGCAGAGCAACGCCGTGTCCTCGTGAGGGCGATCGGTGGCGGCGATCTCTCGCGCCGGGTCTTGGTACAGGCCATGGTCCGGAGCGAGGAGGAGTGGCAGGCGGTCGCCTCCTTCTGCGAAGCAGTAATGCTAGCAAAGGAGGCGGCCGATCGCGTGAGGCAACGGTCCTCACGCCCCAATCGCCGCCGGGATTCCGATCCCGATTTCCGGCCATCGTAGGCGCAGGCTTGCGGACGGCGAGCAATGGGTGGCTCGCCGTCCGACCGTCCGGTAACCGTCCGGACCGAGCCCAAGTCGTCGACGGCGCGTGCTGTTCCACGCGCGCCTCAAGGAGATGTCAGCAACTGTAGGGGCCTAGCAGGGTCGAAGCCTACTGGGGCCAAGGGTCTGATTCTGAAAGGAAGACTCGGCCCTGGTACGAAAGGCAACGAAGGAACTGGAGGGGGTTTTTAGTCTGTAAAATTCTGACACTATCTCCCGCCCCACCCAAGGGCGAGGGATGTCATAAGATGATTTTCCCACCTAAAAAAAAAAAAGGTGGCTGTGCAGGATGGACAGCATAGCAAATGACGCATGTCCTGTGCAGCGGCTCCACACTGGCCCTGTGTTAGAGATGGGTCAAGGAAGCCCCATTTGGCCAAATTGTTTTTACAGCGGCCAACCTGGGTTCGCAGTCGGTTATGAGATTTCCAGATTGGCCACTGCTGGGATGGAGCTGCCTATATAGCTTTATCCCTATTGGATCACGTTAAGAGCTCGTGCTTGAGTCTCAGTTTAGGTCGGCAAATGGATCGCGTTAAGAGCTCGTGGTAGGGCCTCAGTTTAGGTCGTCAAATGGATCACGTTAAGAGCTCGTGGTAGGGCCTCAGTTTAGGTTATCAAATGGATCACGTTAAAGAGTTCGTGGCAGGGCTTCAGTTTAGGTCGTCAAATGGATCACGTTAAGAGCTCGTGGTAGGGCCTCAGATTAGGTCGTCAAATGGATCACGTTAAGAGCTCGTGGTAGGGCCTCAGTTTAGGTCGTCAAATGGATCACGTTAAGAGCTCGTGGTAGGGCATCAGTTTAGGTTGTCAAATGGATCACGTTAAGAGTTCGTGGTAGGGTCTTAGATTAGGTCGTTAGATGGATCACGTTAAGAGCTCGTGGTAGGGCCTCAGATTAGGTCGTCAAATGGATCACGTTAAGAGCTCGTGGTAGGGCCTCAGATTATGTCGTCAAATGGATCACGTTAAGAGCTCGTGGTAGGGCCTCAGATTATGTCGTCAAATGGATCACGTTAAGAGCTCGTGGTAGGGCCTCAGATTATGTCGTCAAATGGATCACGTTAAGAGCTCGTGGTTGAAACTCAGTGTCGTCGTAGCTGCTTATTCCCATTAGCGAAAGAGCTATAACGTGTCAAAAAAAAAACCAGAGATTCGTTTACGGTTTTGTGTCCCTCACAATGTAGGTACCTACAAGAGGGCCAGGAACAATACCAGTAAATTTAAAATTGACAAAACTTCCACCATCTTTCCAGAGTCACGTTTCCTTCCCCTGTTCGAAGTCAAACGTTTTGACAGTCGACCAGGGTTGGGTCTTGGACCTGGTGGTCTACCGCCCCTGACAACGGTACCAATCGCCGGAGAACGCTGTTCGTCTCGACTCGAGTCTGCCTTGGACCAGTTGAAGCGCCGGAAGAGGACGCAGCCTAAGAATTTGGACACTCCTTTGGTAAGTAACAATTGGAATTGAAGTGATAAGTTGGCCCATATTCGTATGACTTACCTACATGGTTAACTCTGTCATATCGAAAGCTATTTTTGCCAAATCATCGTTAGAGATCAGCATTGCACACATTCATAGTGCCAATCGGAGCATTTGGCAATTGGCCAGAAACAGTTCGAATGTTCATTACTTGCGTTTGTTATAGTGACTAATGTTCTCGTTTGCAGAGTCAAAGCATCGACCTCAATGGCTACAGTCTGTACCAGCAAATGCGATCTGCACCCGTGGATATGTATGTTACACGAATGCGAGTCCGACTTCCACAAAATAGCAATTGGGTGAGAGTAGAAAAATGCTACTTCGACCCACGAAACGTCTCCCTTGACACCATGCTTCTATTCCACGATATAACTATTAGTGGAAATGTGGATTTGTACGATGCAAATGATCTAGATAGGGGGCTACCACCAAGCCGAAGATTGAGAAGACATTATGCGGAATCCAGGTCCATAGACGGTCCGTTTGTTGACGACTACCCCAGAAGCCGTGGGAGCAATGGCTGCAATATGATTCTAAGATTACGAAAGGCTGGGATCGGGTTCCACACGAGACCTCTTAATCAACAACCGGGAAAGTTTAATGTCAAAACAGACTCGGAATTCGTAGAACCTGGCTTTATTAGCGTCTACGCATATGGCTGCGAAAAATACATAAACAGGAACTCGGTCAGAAATAAGGATAACTTGCCTTTGAAACGCAGAAAACGGTCTGATGAGTTCTCTTTCGATCCTCGATTGCGGCAATTTTATAACGATGGGTCTGATAGCAGGGCTGCTGACAATAACTGGGACACCATTTACGAACCGAGAAGTAGGGTCAATTACGAACGAAGTAAACTATTTAGGCCTGAAGACGAATTAGACGAGGCCGAAGACATTTCAAGAGAAATGGAAGACATATTCACGAAAGGTATACGGACTCTTTTGACCACTTACATGAAGAAAGAACTGCAGCCTGCAATCAAAGACACTTTGATGAGGAATATGGGTTATGTGATATCGTACGGATAAAGTAGAATCTAATTTATTATAAGGTTTTTGGGCTCTTCGCATTTATCTTACCTATAGCCGCGATTCTTGGTCATTTCCTTACCATCTATAAGTCTCCGTAAATTGGTTGGTGTTGCCGAGATGTTATGATTCGATTGAGTTGCTCGTGTTAGCATAACATTCGCGTTATGCGAAAATGACCAAGAGAGCCCTTGGTAAAATGTATTTATAACGAATTGAAATATGTATAAATACCTGTAATTTTAGTTGAATGTGTATGATTAGAACAATTTTGTATGTTTTATAGTCATTTATGTAATTAACATTATAGATTTTTATCATTAAAAGTAAACTATTTGAGGTTTCATTTAGCTATAGATACTATTAGGTGTGAAGACAGTATACAAGTACATTATTATACCGGAAAACACAGCATTGTAAGGCCTCCCACAAGGTGGACCAATGATAAGGTGAGGTGCACAGGAACGGTTGAAGTGGTGACAATTGTAAGAGGCCTATGTCCGGCATGTTTATCTTTCAGCTGACAATTTTCAAGTTGAGTGATTCAAAAGTATTTCATTAACTTATGTTGGGTTGACTAGTTAGTTTAATTAATATAATATTTGCCTATAGGTGAACATGATGAGAGGATGGCTTAAAAAAAAATGCAAAAATATTATCTTTTCATTTATATTTTCAGTAAGCAGGCAATCTAAGGTGTTCAGTCTAAAGTATGTCTTATTACTAGGTATCACAGAAATGCATTTGTTCAATTTTAGGATTATTATACACAGGCCAAAAGAAAAAAGTTTTATCAAATAAAACCAGAAACTAATTCAATTATGAAAATTGAACATTGTTTTCATTTGATTAGTAAAAACTTGGATTTACATTATATTTTTTTCCATTAGAACATGTATTCATGTTTTGCATTCATGCAGACAATAATCAAAACACATCATAATTAATTATACTGAATTCATGCTTCAGTATTGCTTGATTATATTCATTCATAATTCTTAAATAAATAAATTAACAACAATTTGTAAAACATATTATACTTACAAAATAAATAAATAACACTTACAAAATAACTGATTGGTTTAAAAATTGTTTATATTAAAAATGTATAGTGTCTGAATTCACATTTGGAAACAAATAGCTTGTGATAAAATAAATGGGAATTTATATTAAAAAATTTAGCTAAAGGCCACTGTACTTACCAAAAGGAGCCACAGTAGAAAGAAGCTCATGCATTTCATGAAATGGTTCTTTAACATTTTTTTACTAACAGTTCTAATTCTATATCACACATATCACTATCATATTTTGAAACTTGAAGGAAAGGTAAATATTTAGTTTCAGATTACTATATAGATGGCCACAACAATTGTTATCTTTTCATTTTAAGAAGAATGCACCAGGGTGGCCTGAGAAATTCAAATTTCTTAAGTTTTTTTTTAATTTTGGGGGTATATTATTTTTATTGGGGGATTAAATTATGATTGGCGGCAGTAAACAAATGTACACATTTACGTATGTATTTAGAAAATTATAATCACCAATAAAACCTTCTCAGTATCTCACCCTATTATATTAAATGACTTGAAAAAGTCATTTAATATACCTTGGAGAATCCTCCTTAAATACAAGAAATGTTTTTTTAACAAAAAGATTGCCACATACCTACCTTACATTTTTCAAATTGATTCTAGCTATAGAGATTCCACTGTTCATCAACTCTTCAATTTTAAAAACATATGTTTTATTTCATCATAAACTGCAAAATGCATTGCAGACACTAAAACAGCCTTCAACATACTTGGGACATACCCTTTATAAAGAGCTAGGAACCCTTCCATTGTGATGGTCAACTTTATACAGTGCAACAGACCATTGCAGTACATCTGCTTGCCAAAACTAGTTCTGTATTGTTGAAAACCCTGTATCTGCAGTCTTTTTTTCATCAAATCAAATGGATAGATTGCAGTCTTGGCCACCAAACCAGCTAAGGAACCAGCAATTAAGTTTGCCAGCAATGAGGACTCCACAGTAGAATGTAGAGTGGCTTGTCTTTGGAAATAAGGTATTTTATTGAATACAGTGTCTGTAAACAGTCTGTATACAGCAAATTGTATTCCAGCATGCGGTGCTATCTGACCAAGAGTAGGTGACAAACCTTTGAATAGGGCTCCTGGACCTTCAGTCTTAACCATAGATGTGATTGCATTTGTAAAACCTTTGTAAGCCTTCTTCGTCTTCTGCTCAGCGATTAATCTAGTTCTGACTGTATCAAACGGATAAGACGCGACTGTGCCGACAGCAGCGGCCACACCACCATTGGTAAAGTTTATCCAGTGTCTATGGGTCTTGTAAAAATGTTGATCAGAATTCTGACACACTTGCGTTAGCTTTTCAAATACAGAAAACTGCAGCACTCCGTATGTTATTGATAACAGTTGCGCTGGTATGTGGCCGCTCCATAACGTAAATAACCCTTCTTCTTTAACAATGGAAGCGACTGCTTGTAGTATAGAACTGTATTTTGAACCATTTTCTATGGGTTCTAGTTGCAATTGAAATCGTATTTTTAGAACATCGAGGGGTTGCGCTACGGCTCTAGTGAAAGCTCCTGCTAAGCCACCAGCAATCGCAGCTTCATACAGTGTTGTTTGCTTTGCGGGATTATGCACTGATAGCACCATCACAAAGATTTAATGAAAGTATTTAGTATTATAGTTTGTATAACCCCGGTAAAATAACGCAATCACCTTCCCCTCAATGTCAAACTCCTGAAGGCTGAAACTATTACAAAAAATACTCTCTGTGGCTGAAACTCCAGGGGCGCGTTTAATTATTTCGTTTAATATTGTCAAATTGACAAATTGAGCGTGCGAATTGGCCGGCAGACGCGCTTCTTGCGTCGTAGAGATTGAGCTAGCTTAATAATTGAACGCATCGCTGTCATTTGATCAGTTTCCCCGCGTTCCGAATTACGATATCAGCGCTGCACTGTTAACGCGTCATCAAATCGCCGCGCCGGATGTTTGCGTTTACGGTAATTCGAAATTCGCGCTAACATCGATAATACCGCAATTCAGAACGCGGGTTGATCTACAGTGCAGGCATCTAAAACACAAATTGTGATACGATACCGTATTTACACCACAGCGTACTTAGTAAAGGAACTTGTATACCGTATGATACGGTATACAAGTTCCTTTACTAAGTAGAGATACGGTCCGTATCTCTAACCCCGCGTTCCGAATTACACGTCAACAAATCGCTTGATGTATGGTCTACGGTAATTCGGAACAACCTTTGGCGCGAATGCATCGAAAGTATCGTATTTCGAAGCGCGGTGTAAGTAGTGAATGAAGTGTTTATGACGTGCTTCGGAACCGGAACTCAGCTTCGTTCATAGACAATTTGACATATATTTGACAATTGACATTGACACATTATAATTCGTAGATCCAATCCGCGACATAGGTTGTTGATTTGTGTGGTTTTTTATTTGTTTTCAAGACTCACTCTACCGAAAATGTCGTCTCCACTTGAAAATTTAGAAACTCAACTTGAAATGTTTATCGAGAACGTGAGGCAAATTCGTATCATTGTGAGTGATTTCCAACCACAAGGACAGAGCGTTCTGAATCAGAAGATGTAAGTCGCCTACTTTCTTTTTATGGGGTCTCCTTTTTTTTTTCTAAAGGCTGCATCGTTAATGCCCTTATTTAAATCTTTCAGACAATCGCTGGTTACTGGTCTGCAAGAGGTAGATAAGCTGAAGTCGCAGGTTCATGATATTCATGTGCCTACAGAGGTGTTTGAGTGAGTATGCCTCATCATGATAACGTATTTTGTTAAATCTATTTGATAATATTACTCCTGCATTAGAGCTTGCTGTGGTGCTCTTGAAGACCAGCAAAGCCAGCACCCAATTGAGGGTGTGTTCAAAAAGATAATGTTTGTTGCAAATTATAAATCTGCAACAATGGATGTTTAGTTACAAATGTTTAGACTAATTTCTGAAAACATCCAAGAGCCACACAAATCTGTTTTGTTTGCACTTCATGCACCTGATTATGTATAACTAGCTTCTGCCAGCGGCTTTGCCCGCGTGAAAAAAGGTTTTTCAATATGTTTCATCGCCATAGGGGATGAATTTTGGAAAATCCTCTCTTAGTGCTCGCCTACGTCATAAAAGGAAGCCTTGTGCAGAATTTCATGTTCCTAGTCCCAGTAGTTTTGGCTGTGTGTTGATATGTCAGTCAGTCAGTTTCTCCTTTTATATATACAGATTATATTACATAGGCATAAATTAGAACAATACTTTATAATCAGTGTAATTTATGGTTTGACTTTTTTTTTCAGTTACATTGACCAAGGTCGCAACCCTCAACTATATACAAAAGACTGCATAGACAAAGCGTTGGCCAAAAACGAAGAGGTGAAAGGAAAGATTGACTCGTACAAGCGCTTCAAGAGCCATCTATTGTCAGAGCTTTCCAAAACATTCCCTAATGAAATAGCCAAATACAAAGCAATTAGGGGTGGGGAATAGATAGTAAGACTAATTTAGTGATAGTATTTTAGTTTTTAAATAATAATTCTTGTATCCATTTACATGAGTGGAAAAGTTATATCAGATGATTATTTTGTCAATCAGATTGTATATGTGTAAGCAAAATTTATTCTAAGTTATTTTGTGTCTTGTAAAATGCTTGAGTTTGTCAACATTTATTTATAATTTAACATAAATTATAATGTATTTCAAAGCCTTTGGGTAAACATGATTCTTGGTGTAAAAATGATATAAGTAACTAGAAGAAATCTTTTTCTAAATTAAAGACTTGTAAAAAAGCTTAATTATTTTATTAATGAATGAACAATTGGGATAAAAAATAAAAATACATTTCACAAAAATTCAAAGATGACCACTAAATACATGGAAATGTGAATAAGCAATAAGATACACAATAAATTAAAGTAAGTAAGTGATTGGAAATAAAAGAATATTTAAATGAAAGTCATTGGAAAATACAGCAAGAAGAAACACTTTTCCTCTAAAAAGCAGTTTCAAAATATAAAATTAAAAATTTCAGGTTCAAGGCAGAAAATCTGAGTAAAACGGAAAATAACGAGAGTAGGCAAAGGCCAGCTCTGCCCTTGGCTGTGATATCAGTTGCAAACATTTCATCTTAAAAATTGGATTAATTAATTTGATTAAAATAATATGGTCTAATTATTAAAATAAGTTAATACATTGATATTATACAGGGCATGTTTGGTATATAAAACATTTGTAAAATATAATATGGGTTACATTTTGATATAGAGGTTACAATACTATTCTATAATATAAACTTCAGGAGTCACTGATGTTTCTCGCTCTGCGTTTTGCGGCTCCAAACAAATTTGAACATTATTTCTGTTGTTTACGATTTCTATGTCGTTTTCACGTACCGTAGACTTGATGTGGGGCTTTATATCGCTAGAAAATACACTCCACATTTGATAAAATTCTCTTTTTACTGGTTGTACTAGTTGTGATTTGCTAGTAATGTACACGTAGTTCCAATTGTCGGCAGAACGGTCGTTGCCCCAGTCTAAAGTGCCTGTCATAAGAACTTTGTCGTCGACTAAGCAGAATTTGTGTTGCATCTTATAAATTGGCTCTTTTGCTTTACACTTTACTTCTGCTCCTAAAGAAAAAGAGAAAAAAGTTGTAAAACAAGATAAATTTAATATTTTTTGTGTAATGTAATGCTATCACAAGAGTAGTCAAGAGAAACTCACCCGCTTCAATGAGCTCCTTAATAAAAAAATCTGTCGATTCGTTGTATCCGGATTGGTCTATGATCATACGAATTTTGATGTTCTTCTTCTTTATCAAATTGACCAAGCGACCTTGAATAGCAGGGTTGTGAATGCTGGGCATGCAGACATTGACTGTTTTCTTGGCTGCTTCTACATAACTCATCAATTTATCGAAATAATTAAAGGCATTATATTGTAGTTTGCAGAACACCATTACTTCATTGATGTCAGCGTTGCGACTTTTGTAATAGTAAGCTGCTGCAGAAACGGCACAAGTTATCGCAACCGCTGCAGCCGACGACAGTATGCGTGGATTTAATATCATTTTACGTGATTTCAAACATAAATACTACTATATTGGCACCCAGACCGACCAATCCAATAATTCTATATTTCCAAATAAAATTATGAGGCTAAACCGTGTCACCATTACTGTATTCAGTAAAAAGAAATCTTGCAAGTACCCTCATCTACCAAATCTCATATTATTCTACTCTTTGCTCATCCCAAATGGAAATTCTGGATACCTTCAATCTATAGTGAGTGAACTTATAGAATTACCATATGGAAAGACCGTCTGTAATACAATTTATGGAATCTTAATCTCATAAATTTTATTTATTCCGTTATTTTAAAAATGTGAAATCGTCGTTGAGCGTGCAAAACCGCGGAAGAGCAGTTTGTAGATACCGCGTAACAGCAAAAGTCGCAATATTGACATATCGCCTTAGCAGATCCTTTAAGCTAATTCGCTTATCGTAGATCTCACACAATTTTAATTAGTCAATAGGAAAGCTCGATTTGCCATCGAAACAATACCGCGTACTAGGAACATGTCTGAAGTTGGTAGCAATTGTGCGTATTTACCAATTCAACGAAGAAGCCGCAACACGTTTTTTTTTTAAAGATGGGAATTCATCCAATAACTTCTCGCGCTCTCTTCGTGTCAGACTTTTACTGACTAAAACCACACCTGTGTCCTTCAATTACCTTTTGCGTTCTAGGGCTACGGGTTTTCTTTTCAGAAATTCCCCGCGGTCGTAGCTAGCGGGCATCGGACCTGCTGGGCCTCTACTGTTTGCTGACATCTCTTTGAGGAGCGCGTGGATGACTACGCGCTGTTGACGACTGGGCTCGGTCCGGTTAATTACCGAACGGAGCTACCCATTGCTCGACGTCCGCAAGCCCACGTCTACCGTGGCTGGTAGTCGGGGTCGGAATTACGGCGGCTGGGGTGTGAGGACCTTCGTTCCCTCACGCGTGCAGCCTCCTCCTTCGCTAGCATTACTGCTTCGTAGAAGGAGGCGACCGCCTGCCATTCCTCCTCGCTCCGGACCATAACCAGCCCGAACCAGGGCCCGACGCGAAAGGTCGTTGCCACCGATTGCCTCCACGAGAACACGGCGGTGCCCCGCTCAAGCGGGGCCAACCTCCACCGTGTTCTTCGGGCGGTCCACACAATGGTGACACCCGGGCGTTTCTTCCGCTCGAATAATCCGGTGCAGGAATCTCCCGAACTGAACATGTCCGATGAGGACCTTCGTCATGCGGAAGGTGAAGACGCCTTATTGCCGCTCCAGCCACTCCTCAAAGAGGGGACTTACCGCCGTGATTATGGCGTACCCAGCACGCGGTTGTGACAGTCGCTATCGCCATTCCGCCATGAGATCCCGCCGGAACTCTGTCCGCCATGCCGCGACTTGGCGCAGCAGCGGAGTTTCACCCCAGCGTTGCATCTCCATGCGCAAATCGTGCATGCGTGCAAGGCCTGTTGCCTCCAGATCCCACGGTGGCAGGCCAGCAAGGAGGCTCTCCGCTTCGCGGGAGACCGTGCGGTATCCCCGCACCATCCGGATAGTCATGACCCTCTGGCAGGCATTCAGCATGGCCGCCGGTCGCTTTTGCAGTGACGGCGCCAACACCGGCGCCCCGTAAAGAGCCATGGACCAAACGATTCCCGCGTAGAGCCTCCGGCAGGAGGCGCCTGGACCCCCAAGGTTGGGCAGAAGCCACTTGAGGGTAGCCCCGGTCCGTTCCAGTTTGGGAGTCAGACGTC
Source organism: Mythimna impura (assembly GCA_905147345.3). Classification (NCBI taxonomy): domain Eukaryota; kingdom Metazoa; phylum Arthropoda; class Insecta; order Lepidoptera; family Noctuidae; genus Mythimna; species Mythimna impura. The sequence continues at coordinate 8,375,119 of LR990357.1, read as the reverse complement.
GAAAGTGCTCCAAGAAGTTCGAAGAGTAAATGCTATCAAACTTATTATTTTTGTTATGTTCATATTTGATATCACGTAAAGTATTTATGTGATAATCTTTTCTAAATAGACTTTTTAGAAGTTCTTTTTTTGATACTTTTTTCATAATAAATTCAATATTTTAACAAAGTGTTTCATTTAAAATCCGCGTACCTACCACAAGTTCACTACAATTTCTGATTTTTATCACCACAATACCGCGTAAATGACTTTACACGGAACCTAACCAAGCTATTGGCAAATTAACACTATTTTCCCATAAAATAAGTTGCAAAGAAATAGTAAACAAATTCAGTCGCAAAAATATATTTGATTGGCCAAGATATTAAGTTTTTTCTTCGTCCTGTAAAATTGTGAAAACACAGATACGCGGTATTTACAAATTGCTCTTACGCGGTCTTGCATGCTCACCGACGAAATGCAATAATCAACTATTCAGTATCTTTGCTGGTTTTTAGTAACATCACTTTTTTCACTATTGCGTATCGATATAATTATTATCTTGATCAGTCAATGTTGTGATCACAGGTGGCATCACTAATCAGTTTTTCAAAGATGGCGAATATGGCTATACGAAAGGCGCGAATGTTGACGTTTATTTGACACAATTATTGTTTTTGCTCGAAAGTTATTATTTTTATAATTTTAGTGGAATTTCTAGAAGTATGGAGTAATAAAAATAGTAGTAGAGTAGTCTTAAAAATCATGGGTATTACGGGTCTATTACCGTTTATAGAGAAAGCTTCTAGGCGGACTAATGTTAGTGAATTTAGCGGTTGTACAGTGGCTATTGATTCATATTGCTGGCTTCATAAAGGAGCCTTTGCTTGCGCTGATAAACTGGTACGAGGTGAAGAGACTGATATGTAAGTTCTTTTCTATGCTTTTTCTTATTTTTTTAAGACACTATTTGACATATATTTTTCATATAGCCTAACCATTCATAACAAGCTCTTGAGCTGAACCTACGGTTAAGAGGAGTATACATTTCAAAATTATGTGACAAACTGATCCTAACTGTAGATTTACTGTTCCTATTAGTATGAAAAACTGTCTATTTCTGTCTAGCCAGCTTGCACTACAATTGAATTGCAATTTTCTCACAATATTTTAGATACAAAACTAACATTAATGACCTACTTTCTTTAATTTTCTAGACATATAAGGTACTGCCTGAAATATGTGACGATGCTGCTATCAAAGAACATTAAGCCTATATTAGTATTTGACGGAAGGCACTTGCCTGCTAAAGCAATGACAGAATCTAAGAGGAGAGAGTAAGTTAAAACCTAATAAAAATAGTGTTTGAAATAAAAAAATATTGTTTATGAGTGAAAGGTCCAAAGATTATGTGTTATTCTATAGCCCAGCTTCAGGATGTTATAAGCTACTGCTAAATAAACTATCATTTCTAATAATTTCATTCATCAAACTTCAAAAGTATCATGGTTTTAACTTTCAATGCCACAACCCAGAGCTGGGTTTTACAGTAACAGAAAAATAAAAATAAAAATCTAGATTGAAAAATTAAAAATCTAAGTATGATAAACAAAATTATATTTTATTTTTTAGTTGGGCTTACTAGTCAAATACATAATGGGCTTGAATACAAGTCAACAATAGCTACGTATAACATGGATAGGTTATACATAGCTATTTTTTTTGACTTGGGAGGCAGTTTGTGGACACACAAACAAATTATTGTACATTCTAACACTGAAAGTTTTAAATACGAACATTATTACTAGTATTATCTGTATACTTATTTTTATTTTTAAATTATTGCAGATCTCGAGACATATCAAAGAAAAGGGCAGCTGAGCTGTTAAGTCTTGGGAAGGTAAATTGCCTATCTATATGAATTAAAATCAATTGTATGTAAATATTTATGTATTGTGTGTACTGTAAAGCACAGGTTTTCAGCTGCATCTGAGGCTCAACCAAAAGTTCTTAATGCTATCCATTTGACAACAAAAACTGAACTGTTAAAGGAATGAACATGTGTATTGCTCCATCCATCTTTCTCGCTCGAATTTCTGACATTTTAACATGTCATTGTAAGGTTTGGTTTGATTGGAAGCCAACCTCAAGTTAGTTGTGCGGGCTTGTGGGGTGGGTGGCGAGCTACCCATTGCTCGCCGTTCGACCGTCAGGTAAACATCGTCGACGGCGCGTAGTGTTTCACGCGCGCCTCAAGGAGATGTCAGCAAAACCGTAGGGGCCCAGCAGGGTCAAAGCCTACTGGGGCCATGGCCCATTGGTTGTGCGAAAGAGCCCTGGAACGAAGGCAAAAAAAGAACAGGTGTGGGTTTTAGTCAGTAAAAGTCTGACACGCCCTCCCGTTTCGTCCAAGGAGGGAGATATCATTAGATGATTCTCACCTAAAAAAAAACCCAAGTTAATTGGGAAAAACTAGGGAGTTAAAGATGAATTAAAATCAATTATAGGTATGCTCACCACTTCAGAACAGTTGCACCTATTTGGCTAATTATTTTTTTTAGGGTCTGTCAAGGCCCTTTATCTCGGGAACGCGTGAAGGTATCGAGTTGAAATTAAAACCACATACTCAGGTCTGCGGTCCCTTGAAGCTGTAAAAAAATCAAACTTCTGAGTGAACGAAAAAAAAGTATACGGCCGTTTATGTCGCAAAAAACGTATATTTCGACACTCAAGGGAATCAAAATTCATAGAGTACTTCCCGTTGACCTAGAATTCTGAAATTTGGCATGAAGCAAGGTCTCATAGCACAGGTATAGGAAAAAATCTGAAATCTAAATATCTAGTTACCTATCACAAAAAAAAAATCCGAGTCGGAAAAATCTTCGTAACGCAATTCGGGAATTGAACTGTTTTCATAGGTAAGTTTGTACGGAACCCTCAGTGCGCGAGTCCGACTCGCACTAGCCCGGTTTTTTTTGTTGTGTTTGTAATTGTCAGGACAAGGTTTGTACGAAAGAAAATTGCACCTGCGTGAGGCTAGGGTGGGCAGTTAATTTATAATATTCTTTACATGATTATGATAATTTACAATTTTTATCCTCTCTTATGTTATTATACTATTTCTCCTTAGGTATTGCTTCAGTCACTCCTCATGCATTTCATCATCATCTTCCTGCCCTTGCCCCGTGTTATATAGAGTCGGCGCAACATTATGTATTTTAAAGAGAAGTTTTTTCTTCCATTATGTCTTATAACCGTCACGCTATCACTACGGCCAACGCTGCGTTAAGCGGGCGCCCGCGACGGGTGCCCGCGCGGCGAGCCGCGACGGAACACGTCGCACGCAGCGTGGGCCCTAATTCCCATTCCTTTCATATCACTCCTTAAATAATCCATCCGTCTTTTCTTTGGTCTCCCTCTCCCTTTCCATCCAACTCTCATTTATTTATTGAGAAATAAAACCATACCTACCCGTATTACCGTCATTTTGTAAATAAGGGTCAGTTCACATAAGACACGGCGCTGCCCGTATACAAGTATAGTATAGTAAATAAAGTTATATTTTGAGTCGCTCTTTTAAAATTTTCGCGCAGTGTTGGGTCACATCGCGTCTCGGTGTGAACTGACCCTTATGCTGCTGAAGTGCTGCACCTTGCTTAATTAGGCTTTAAGTCACCTCAACCATCCAAGACTGGCAGTATTATGCTCTTTGTTTGTTTTTGTAGTTAACAAACCCAAGCATCAAAGCAAACCTACTAAAAAACCGTCTCTATTCCAGATAGAAGAAGCCCGTTCCTACATGAGGCGTAGTGTGGACATCACTCACGCTATGGCTCTCAGCCTCATCAAGGAGTGCAGGAAACGCAATGTGGACTGCATCGTAGCCCCGTATGAGGCTGACGCACAATTAGCTTATTTGAACATTAAGAATATTGCTCAAGTGGTCATCACTGAAGACTCAGATTTGATTTTGTTTGGGTGTACTAAGGTATGATTTCACTCTTTTAACCGCCTTGGACCTGTACCATGACGTTTAAAGTAAGATTGTTTCATTCTTATTTCCAGTGTGGGTAAGAGATGGCGCTCGACAACCTGTATTATATTATATTATTCTTACCCACACTGAAATAAGTATGAAACAATCTTAACTTTGAACGTCATGGTAACCCCGTAGGTCGAATATATCCGACAATTACACTTGCGTTTATTACGCCAGGATCGCACATCCACGACCAAATACTCCATCTCGTCAGCTCTTCTGTCACCTATGGGGAGCTTGAAGAGCTAAACGAGATGGAGTACCCAGTCGCAAACACACGAACCTGGCTAATAACACACAAAAACACTTGTTGGACCAATCCGACGCAAGTGGTTAAAGCCTTAATAGCATGTTTTCTATCTTCTCTTCTTACAAGCTTTTTTTTCTCTATATATTAATTGGCAGTAATCCTATTAGTGATTACCTGATTAAGTGATTATCTATTTTGCAAGTTGGTCAAATATAAGTTTTCAATTAAAATATTTTTTGCATAACAAGCTTTTGTCGCGCGGTTTATAGCACTAATTCCAAAGATCTCAAACGCGATTATTTATTTATTTATTAAATGCTTTATGTACACAAAAGTACAGCGGCGGACTTAATGCCTTAGGCATTTTCTACCAGTCAACCTTTGGGTGATGCAGAGAAAAATAGTAGTAGGTGCATTAAACGAGAGAGAGAAGACGAATACTACTACTATAATTTTTTGTCCCCAATAAAATAAAAATAAATACGAGAATAGATATAAGTACTAATAAACCATAATAATACAATTATACAATACATACTTACTCAAATTAATAAACTACATACCTAACTATCGCGATTGCGGTACATTATCCGTTTGTAACCGTCGGGAACTTGGGATCGAGCCCGAGTCGTCGACGGCGTTTAGTGTTCCACGCACGCCTCAAAGAGATGTCAGCAAAACCGTAGAGGTCTAGTAGGGCCAATGCCCGCTAAAGCTTTGGGGAATTTCGGAAAGGAAAGCCTGGAACGCAAAGGGCAACTGAAGGACACTAGTGTGGTTTTAGTCAGTATAAGTCTGACAAGCCTTCACACTCCATCCTAGAGTGAGAGAAGTCATTGTATGACATTCCCACCTTGTACTCCCGTAAATTTTGAGGGTGGCGTTTTATTGTACACTAGTACACTTCTGGACACATCTATTGGCCCACCTTAGAGTTTAGGTTTCGAAGGCCCCTACCGAAATATGATTGCTAGATTGAACAAAAACTGTTGATGCAGTTTTAAACCTGATACATTTTACCATCTTTTTCGATCGTATTGTTTTAAATTTGAATTCAGAATACCATACGACATGGAGCTACGCCTAACAAGTCGGATATGCGCCTTGTTAAAGGCAATTGATTTTTGAATAAAAAACATGTTTTATCAAATAAAGGTTTAATTTAATAACGCGTGTTGCCTCCATGGGCATCTACCACAGCTCTCATACGATTAGGCATAGAGTTTATCAACCGCTCTATGATATTCTGAGGGATCATCTCCCATTCCTCTTCTATGGCAGTTTTCAACTCCTGCATCGTCTGGGCAACTGGCTGACGAGCCCTAACACGTCTTTTTAGCTCGTCCCACATGTGCTCAATGGGGTTCATGTCTGGGCTTCTGGCTGGCCAGTCCATAACTGTGATGTTCACATCCCGAAGATATTCCCTGACGATGCCGGCCGCATGGGCTCTTGCATTATCATGCATAAAAAGGAAATTTGGGCCCACATAGTCCGCGTATGGTATCACGTGAGGTTCTAAGCACTCACGAATGTACCTTTCAGCATTTAATGTTGGCAGCCGTGGTCCTGTAACAACCTCAAGTTGAGTTTTGCCGCTCGCGGATATACCGCCCCAGACAGTCCATGAGCCACCGCCATAAGCAACCCTCTCTTCAAAGCAGCATTGTGCGAAACGCTCTCTCTTACGTCGGTAGACCTTCTTCCTTCCATCATTGCCATGTAACACAATTTTAGACTCATCAGAAAAGAGTACACGGCTCCAATCTTGCTGTGTCCAATTTAAATGACTGCGTGCGAAATGAAGGCGCGCTGTTCGGTGGGCTCGCGTTAGTTTGGGCCCATTAGCTGGCTTGTGTGGTACCATATGGCGTTCTTTTAACCTTCTCCGAACAGTTCGAGCGCTCACAGATACTCCGTGGAAGTCGCGAAGTTGGTTTTGTATCTCAATGGAGGTAAGGTGACGATTTCTCAAGCTGGTCGTCACGATGAATCGATCCTGCCTTTCAGTTGTAACCCGAGATCGTGGCCTTCCTTGGCGACGAACAAAGCGGCCAGTCTCTAGGTACCTCCGATAAACATTTCGGACCGCAGATCAACTTAAATTAAGTTGAGCACTCACGTTTCTTTGGCTGTGTCCGGCCTGAATAAGTGCCACAGCTTGGGCGGCGACTTCAGGTGAAGTATCCATAGATTATTGATAGAACCTCGCCTTAATGTTAAGAATAAGTAATGTTTGTTGCAAAACCAAAGATATCAATCACTTTTTCAAGAATTAAATCCAAGTAAACCAATAAAACCAAGTTTTCTTAGTATTCGATTGTTTGATATCAACAAACAGGCTCCAAATTGTCTTTTGTTTCTTTAAATTCTGTGTTCGAAATTCAAAAAAAGACTATTGAATGAAATTGTGAATGTGCCAGGTTCAAAACTGCATAAAAACTTTTTGCTCGACCTAATATAAAATTTTAGCTAGGACCAAACGAAACTGAAAATACAAGGTGGGCCAATAGATGTGTCCAGAAGTGTATAATAAAAGGCTATGCATAATGTGCATGGACTACTAACTAGTGAGTTGTAGATAACTAGGGTAGGTCCTGCAATCTTAATAATTTTGTTTTTCTACTTAATTCCAGGTACTATTCAAAATGGATCTTGACGGAATAGGCACTCTAGTTGATACAACAAAACTACCCCTTGCAATGAAATGTCCCATAGAGCACTACACGTTTGACAAGTTCAGGCAGATGTGCATCATGTCAGGTTGTGACTACTTAGCCTCCTTGCCAGGCATAGGACTGGCGAAAGCGAGACAATTCGTAACAGCTACACAGGATTCTAATTTTGCTAATGTAAGTTTTTTTGATTAGTCATTTATGTACCTACTATTACATTATGATAACAAATAGTGACAGATAAGAAATTGGGAAGATAACACACGCACGTACTACGCATTAAATGTGTAATTTTACTAAGTGATGAGATAATCTCTATAATATGGCAAGTGAGCTGCAGACTGTGCGTGCAGATGGACTCTCAAAGGAATTAGCATGTTTGCAAACAAACATGTCGTAACCTTTGGAGAAATAGGTGTTCAAAATATTAAATGATTCATTTATTGTTTCACTGACTGAGGCTATTGAGCCAAAATGTCTCAAGTCAAGAAAAAAAAAGCTCTAAAAATATATGTTTTATTTAAATTGTCAGGAATTTATTGTAATTATCAGTAGCAAAGTTTTTCACTTACCCAGGGCCCATTGAACTAGGCTTTACTGTATAAACTTACTTCATAGAAATACAAAACAGAAGATGTATTTAATTTTCTTTTTATTATGGATGGGCTCGCGTTTGACCATTGTCTCACCTAATGGTAAGTGACGATGTGTTCGACCATAGACTATTGTTCGACGATAGAGCATGCTTACCTAGAAGTAACATATTCACTCTTCACTTAACACTAGAAGCGCGGTTGTCCCAAATTTGACCCATTTCGATGTTCTTCCTGCAATTTTTTATGACTTTATGAAATCTCGTGTTAACAGTAATCATTCATAAAAAGTGGTAAAAAATCGCGCATTAAAACATTAACTAGAGCAGGAAGAACATACCCCCACACTTCTAGTCTTAAAGACCCCTAAAATAATCTTAATTTTAATTTCTTCAACAGGCACTGAAAAAGCTACCGAGTTTTTATAACAAATCGTCGTTAGTAGTGACAGATGAATATAGGGAGAGTTTCTTGAAAGCAGAAGCGACGTTCAAGCATCAGTATGTGTATGACCCTTTGGAAAGAAAGATGGTGAGGCTGACTGAGCCTGATGATGAAGGTAAATTTTCAATATAATCCTTACATATTATAAAAAAAGTCCCTCACCGTGTCTGTATGTTCGCGATAAATAAACTCAAAAACTACTGAACGGATTTTCACGCGGCCTACACCCAATAGACCATAGATATAAGAAAGGAGGAGATATGTTAAGTAGTAAAAAATGTACCGGAACACGATGTCTCCAGTTTCCCCTACTACCGCCGACACTACTACACATGCAGCAATAGTTTGCAGTCGCGCACACATCCGCAATTAATAAATCAGTCCATACTACACAGTCAATTATAAACCTTACGTTCCTAAAACAGCGTGTATTTTCCATGCACCTACAACTTACGCACACATTAAATGTCGATGTGCTATGCAAAAGCAATTTATTTTACATTTACGCTAGTGATTGACTAAATAGAAAAGTTATCGATTTGTTCATTTTTTGTTGTGCTATTTCTTTTGGGTCCCAAAAACAAAATCAATATGTCCAGAAAATAATATATTAATAATAGAATAATAAAATTTGCTTTCATAAAACCCAAAAACTCTAACCATTTACCCGCATTAGGCCATTATATACGGCATTTTAGAACGTCAATATCAAATACTAAAAACCGGCCAAGTGCGTGTCCTAATTCTTTAAAATCCTGAAAAGTTTAATAACTTATATTATGAATTATTGCATGAAAAAGCTTTCAGTTACAAAAAAAATTGTAACTCACTTCTACAAAAATAAGGTCTAGTCTTAATTTAAGGATTACCCATTCAAAAAGACTGCGTTTTTTTTTAGAGACTAAAGCATTTCTAGTTGAAAGTGAATTGAGCATATGGTACTATATTTTTTTAGGGAACCAATTAGGTGGCCTTCCAGTGGCATCAATCCATTGCTTTATTAAAATTGCGTTTTTCGGGAAACTGAAAACATAAATAACATTTTAGTTATCATTTTACCTAAGTTTCTGCTAAACCTCACCATGTAAGACTTTTATTAGAAAAAAACAGTACAGAGCTTGTTAAATAAAGAGATCAAATAAAGAGCTAGAACATGTTGCCTTATTTTAAGCAAAAGTCGTTTTTAAAATCTGAATCATGCCCGTTATTGTAGTTGCATGAAGTTAAAATATCAAAATCAGAAATAAGTAAGGAAATAACACGAAGATAAGGCATAAGATACGATATCTGAAACCAAAAAATAGTCCTTCGACTATTAACTTACAATTTAACTAACTTACTCGTACTTTACAACAGTTGCTTGCGTATTTCTTTACTACACTATAAAATATTCAAAATAAATAAAAATATTTACATTATTTCACTTCGGATATCCAACCAATCGATATTATGGTCGATAGTCTACAATAGTAGATCATACAGGCACATCATTAACTCACCGCAACTAACAGCGGCCGTATTATGAAATACACCGTATTGATAAAGTATCGTTATGTTATTTTTACATTGCTTGTTCAGTTGCTGAGCGTTAAAATTTGGTAGTGGTTAAAGAGCAATGTATTGACTGTAAGAGTAATACAGTCGCCTTGATATTTGAAAACAAAAATAACGTAGTAGCAGCAAGGGATATTAGAAGATTTGTTGTTTTTACTGATTTTAAAGATAAATATAGTATTAAACTTGTACTTACATATGGTAAGAGATTCCGTGATGACCCAGGCTTCTCTTATCGCTTCGGTTCTTGCACGAAACCACTGCACAACACGGCATTTTAAATTTGTTTACGATCACGTATCGCGAATCTCCCAAGTTTATAACTGACGGCCATTTGCCCGTGTATGCCGATTTTGCGCAAGTCGCGCGGACATGCACACGCCCCCTTGCCACTTCTCCTGTTTTTTATATTTCTATGCAATAGACAGTGATTCATGAGGAAGGCTTAAGTGTATATATTATAGTAGAGAAAAGCCGAGAATTTCTAAGATTTATAACACCCGTACCAAGCTGGGGCAATTTGCTAGTATTGTAATAATTACCTATGTCCATTTTTAAGAAATTTGTAAAAGGTTTAAAAGTCACAAAAAATTATAATTACCATATTTTTACACAAATAATAAGTAGGAACTTTTCTTTTACTACTTCTCTAAATACCCGCATATCTGTACTAATAGTAGAAATGCGAAAGTAACTGTCTGTCTGCGCTTACTCGTCTAAATATCTAAACCAATTTTGATGAATTTATAGTATAGAGTTGTATTGCACCTCGACTCTCCCATGGGTGATGTTGCTTGCAGAAGCTTAGTACTGTATAGTTAATTCAATCGAAAGTAGGAAACCAAAATAAAAGGTAAAAATTAAACTATAATTATTTCAATGTTACGAGTTGTAGGTCGCGGGTTCAAACCCAGCCAGGCGCATTACTTTGTGTAATTTCTTTCATCACCACTGCTCTCAAAACGGTGAAGGAAAACATCGTGAGGAAACCGGCATGTCCTAGAACCAAAAATTCGAAGACATGTGACATTCACCAATCCGCACTGGGCCCGCGTGGTGGATTACGGCCCATTCCCTCTCCTAGAGAGAGGAGGCCTGAGTCCCAGCAGTGGGAACATTATAAGGCCGACTATGCTATGCAATTTCAATGTAACTAATTTCAGATGTTGAGCAAGCATTATGTGTCAATGCTGGAGAACTGTTGGACCCTAAAACAGCTTTCCAATTAGCCCTTGGAAATCTTGACCCTTTCTCATTGAAGAAAATGGACGACTGGCATCCAGATTTCCGTAGTGACAAGGTATCAATAAAAATCATTTGTCTTTTTTTATTTTGCTATTTTTAGGGTTCCATACCTCAAAAGGAAAAAACGGAACCCTTATAGGATCACTTTGTTGTCCATCTGTCTGTCTGTCAAAACCATTTATCTCGGGAACGCGTGGAGGTATCGAGTTGAAATTTTTAAAACCATATACTCAGGTCTGCGGTCCCTTGAAGCTGTGAAAAAAATCAAACATCTGAGTTTACGGAAAGAAAAGATACTGCCGTATATGTCGCAAAAAACGTGTATTTCGACACTCTCAAGGGAATCAAAATTCATAGGGTACTTCCCGTTGACCTAGAATCCTGATATTTGGCATGAAGCAAGGTCTCATAACACAAGTATAGGAAAAATCTGAAAACTGTAAATTTGTAGTTACATTACAAAAAAACAAAAAACTTTTTTTGCGATTCGGAAAAATCTTCGTAAGTAACTCGATTCGGGAATTGAACTGTTTTCATAGGTAAGTTTATACGGAACCCTCAGTGCGCGAGTACGACTCGCACTTGCCCAGTTTTTTCGATATTACAAGAAACACGAGTCATTTGGCGACGCTTGGGAGGCTAATGTGCAGTCCAGGAGCCTTAACATGACGTGTTAAAATGTCAGGCGTGCGAGCGAGAAGAGGGATGGAGCTATACATCCTGTATAGCTCCATCTCCATCCCTTTAACAGTTCAGTTTAAGAGCTCGTGGTAGGGCCTTAGCTCTGGACGTCTTTCGACTGAAATGATGAAAAGCAACGACCTTACAGCCACTAGACGCCTCATGCTTGAACTAGCGCACCAAAACAATTCTGTCAACTAGCCGAGGTACGGGGAGCGGGGTACTACGTTCTGATTGGTTCGATTGGTACGGGGGAGCGGAGTACTGCGTTCTGATTGGTCGAGACATCAGATCTATAATCATATGTGTTGACAGACGTGAGTCGCCTGTTATTAGACGTCTTGTGGCTGTAAGGTCTTTGATGAAAAGGAAAGAGGAGCATTAATATTATGAATGTGCCTAAATATTAAAATTACTATAACACAGTCTTTGATTTGGGTAAATCCTAAACACACTAACTGAATTTCAGAATGAACCAGTAAGAACGAAAAATTGGAAAGACAAAGGTGTGTCTCCACACCCTAGCATATGGAGCAATGAGTTTACACCTTACCTCAATGAGCCAAGTCCTTGGCTGAAGAAAGAAAAGAAACCAGAGCCAATATTAGCAGTTCCTACTACTAGACCCAGGAAGGTCGTTAACCTAGTCAGCAAATTTGTACCTGAAACCCAGGATCAGGATGAGAGGTATGTTTTAATTATATTTGATATCCAATGACATCAGCAAGTCCCACCAGAGCTCATTTTTAATGTCATAATTGCATGGTAGCCGACCGGATATCGCAGCGTACATGCAGGATTGGATGGGAATGGGATCATTTGTTGATGAAGACCCATATCAATAAGACCCTACTTCTAATTTCCTTTCAAGACATAGACGTTCGTCCTAGCAAAATTCAAGTTATGTATTTTGCTATTATTTGTTTTAAAAAAAAAAACCTTAAAAAAGCATAAAATGCAAAGTAAAAAAATAAAAAAAAGCAAAAAGCCAACGTCACGCGGTGTTCCCAGGCGGTCACCCATCCAAGTACTGACCGCGCCCGATGTTGCTTAACTTCGGTGATCGGACGAGAACCGGTGTATTCAACGTAGTATGGACGTTGGCGATTATGTGTAGAAAATTATCCATCGGTATCGAAATGATGACGTCATAGACCGACGCCGATGGGCGCTTTTTTTTTTATAGGCATATAAACTATGTGTATGTTAGTTTTTTTAGGGCGAATCTTGCAAATGAATTTTAAAGTTGTTATCTGTAGCCGATTGAGCTGATATTAATATAAAAACTTGCTTTATGTATTTTTTGGAATTGACGAGATATCAAACCTAAATATAATGTTTCAAAAGTATAACTGTATATTATTATTTTGTTAAAATCAAATAAAAAAAATAATGTATTTTTTTTACAGTTTATCAATAGAATCCCTCAGTAACATGTATTGTACAGAACCAGCAAATAAAAAGCAGAAAATCGACTGTGATAACGAAGTTAGCGATACATTTACACAATACTCAGAAAATGAACACAATAAACCAATTATTGAAGACGAAATCACCGACCAATTCAGTACTCGAAAAGATAAATCTCCAATACTAGAAAATAAAGAAAGATCTTTTAAGAAATGTCTTAAAACTGGTAGCTACTCCGTTCTGAAGAAACTCAGTAGATTCCCTAGAACAGTTTTAGATAATAATCTTGTTGAAAGTAAGTTTTTCTCAGGCCCTGACGATAATCAGATCAGTGATATTAATGTATCAAAAGAGAGCATAACTATAGAAGAATCTCCAGAAAAATCGAGCAGGAATCCTTTCAAAAAACGTACTTCAACTTGTGTAAAGGTAGAAGAAGACATATGTCTGGAGGAAGATTCTCAGAAGGAAAATTCTCCAGGTAATAGTTCACCGAAACGACCTCATAGTCCTATATTAGAACCTAGTCCAAGATCTAAGAGTTCCTTGAAGATGGAAATGGATGTGCAGCTAATAGAAAATACGGAGAGTGAAGAATCTGTGATAGAGAATACTTATCCAATGGAAACTTTGATCACACCGACTGCTTCGCAGGTCAGTTATAGAACAAGTTATTTAAAATATTGAATCATCACAAGCCTAGCTTAATCTCAATTTATCATGTGGGGTTCGGCTTACCATTCAACTAGATGCAGTTAGGGGCTATTCATTTATTATATAAGACGACTAGCTTCTGGCAGCGGCTTCGCCCGTGTGAACGTAGGTTTGCAAACTTTGAACTCCCGTTTCATCCCCATAGGGAGTGAATTTTGGGAAATCCTCTCTTAGTGCTCGCCTACGTCATAAAAGGAAACCTAGTGCAAATTTTCGCACTCCTAGTCCCAGAAGTTTTGGCTGTGGGTTGATATGTCTGTTAGTCAGTTTCTCCTTTTATATATATAGATTTTTACTAGTTTTTGACCCCCCTAAATATAAAGAAATAAGAGTAGGCCGCCCCTCCCCCTCTGTTTAATATTTATTAAGTAAAAATCTAAAGGAAAAAATGAATATACGTTTGGTTAAAAGTCGTTGAAAGTAACAATTTTTAGGAACATCTTACAAGTGTGTCGTTTACGCCACAGACATAAAAGCTTTGCAAGTCTGGTTTATGCAAACAAGTAACGTCTACTTCACAAGCGGGGGGGCGAAGTGACGTTGCCATGGAAATAGTTTATCTATACGCATCCGAGCGCACATCGACACTCGCACGGTTTTGCAAATCTACGTTTGCGTATTTTTGTGATCTTACGTAACAACTATCAAGATTCCCTTCCACCCCCTTGTAAAAAAAATAAAATATGGGCGACCTAAATCGTCTTAAGTAAAAAGTGAATGGCCACTTATCTATATGTATAAAAGGAGAAACTGACTGACTGACATATCAACGCACAGCCGAAACTACCGGGACTAGGAACATAAAATTTTGCACAAGGTTTCCTTTTATGACGTAAACGAGCACTAAGAGAGGTTTTTCCAAAATTCATCCCCTAAGTGGATGAAACGGGGGTTCAAGTTTGTAAGGGAAACCTACTTTGAAGCGGGTGAAGCCGCTGGCAGACGCTAGTATACTAATATTTTGTATCAAGCAACTGACATGCAGTCGCTTGATACAAAATATAAGTGGCCATTCATCACCCTAGACTTTTTCCAATTAGCTTGGGGTCCACTTTCAGTCTAAATATCCGCGTTTTACATGGAGCGAGTGCCTGTCAGACCTCCACAATCCTGTTATTGGGCAACATAATACTCCTTGGATTGACTGATGGTCAGACCTGTAACGCCTGTCAAAGATCAAAAATGATAATTTTTTATAATGATAAAATGTTTTTCTTTCTTTCTTTCTTTTTTTTTTTCTCTAGATCTACGAATGACAACCGGGACCAAAGGCTTTACGCGCTTTCCGAGCCTCGATTTTAGTAATGTCCTAGATAAACTTGTGTATATAAATTGAAAAATTTACGTTGGTACTTGCCCTGTTTCGAACTCGCACCCTCAAGCTTGAGAGGCTGGTGCCTTAACCACTGGGATATCACGATCAAGCGACAATAAAGCGACTGCGTATCTGACCTCAAAATCACAACCCAGTATTTTCTTCATTGTCTAAGTATATGTTTTTCGAACGAACTTCGGGCAAAATTTCATACATATTGTAAATATGTACAAACAATATATTATATTCATATGTATGAAAGCAGAGAAATAATGTATTTAATGACTTTTTATTAGTTATGTATTGTATATATATATAAATAGTACACCACGCACTACTACCTGCGTATCTTTTTCTCCTCTGACAAATCCATCCAAAGGTTGTGTGTAAAAATCGTTTTTAGCGATAAGGCCGCCCATTGTGACACCCTATTATTTTAAGTTCCTATTGTAATTTTATTATTGGTGTGCAATAAAGAATATATCTATCTATCTATGTACATATACAATATCACTCCCGTATTGCACGCAGGGTTGGGCAGACGGCGAGCAATGGGTCGCTCGCTGTGTGATGGGTTGGGCAAGTAAAGTAACACCCTTAGTTCTCCAGTTCTTAAAGTCGGTCACCCCTTATTGCAACTAAAATACACATACACTTTAACTAGTGCCCAGAATTCATAAAAGCTCTTTTTTCATCATTTTACTCATCCCCTTGAACTTTTTACAGACATCTTTCGGCGCTTCTCCTACAAGTTCGATGTGGTCAAGCAGCCAATCACGACCAATGTTTGGCAGCCAATCTAACAAACCGCGGACCAACATGAATGGGTTCAAAAAGTCTGTCCCCAAAGTGAATGGGATCAAGAAGTCGCCGCCTTTGCCTAGCAATCAACCCACGTTGTTGAGCAAGTTTGGGTTTCAGAAAAAGTAAGTAGACGAGAACCAATACAATTAATTATGTGTGACGGAGGTGTATTTCGTCCACTCTTTGAGACAAATTATTTAAAAAAATGAGAATATTGTGTCCAATTTAAAACCCTTGAATAATGCAATAATATAAATGTATTTATAATTTGTACAAGGTGCCGTTTTGAATCTGTACAAAATTGCAGGAGGTTGTTTTAAAACTCGTAAATAGTCATATAAAAATACGTTTCCTGGACAATAATACTTTTTTTTTTAGTTTTGACTGTTATTCAGAAAAACTCTTATAAACCTCTTCAAAAAAAAAAACCAAATCGATTGCCATTAATCGCGCATGTGTGCGGTACGAGGCTCCACCCACTTACTCTACGAAACGCTTTTACCGATTTCCGTAAATAAGAATAAAGTTAAAAAAATACCTTCCCATTTTATTGTTGATTCGGGTTGACAACCACAAACATAATTACCTCCTCAAATTTTTTGCAGATTCAAAACTGTACCTTGTATATATATGTATAATGCTTTATAATTAATGTATAATTTAAAAAATTACTAACTTTTTAATTTGAATTTGATTGATACTGAATGTTTGATTTTAGAATGTAGTACCAAAATCTCATATGGGTATATTTCCGTAATGTAAAAAGTATCAAAATTAGTTCTAGTAGCATGTTTTTTAATTTTCGTATATTATTGTTTTCAGGCCCGTTTTGAAGAGGTGATGATCCTTGGAATAAGTATTACAACGTAATATAAGTGTTATTGTTAAGTTGAGCATTTGAAATGTGCATTTAGTTATTTTATTATGACTTTATGTCATAAACTGAGTACATCGTGAGGCCAGCAATATGGCATTTATTGTTGACTGTAATTATGTTTATAATTTGTGATATGTAAATAAAAATAAATACTTGTGCAATTATGTATGCAGTAGTTTGTTTCATTATTTGGGATGTGTAACAATCAGAATATCCTTTATTATAATGAACTAGAAAATTAAATCTAAGAAAAAATATATAAAGTTGCTGTGACTATAACATACTTACGACCGAACGGTGAACCACTAAGGCTGATTTTTCAAGAGTCTAATAGAATATATATGACAGTATGCTATGCTTATGCTTATTCCTCAAATAGACGAAATCTGACGATTGAAAAGGTGATCCAAAATTAAAAAAGCGGTGTAAAATTAGGTTTTACAAAATATAAAATACGTTGCCTTTTGTCAGCCATTTGTATAAACGCACGGGTGGCGCGTAAAGGAGCAACGCCCGGGCGAAACTGCGCCGCACTGCGGACAGAGCTCCGCCAGGATTTCATCAACCCAGCGCTGTGCACGCTACAATCGCGGCGGTAAGTTCCTTCTGAGGAGTGATGAGTGTCTCTCTAGACGCCATGGCGACCTCCCTTTCAGCTTGATGCTGGTCCTCACTGGACACGATTGTTTCGCGAGGTTCCTGTTTCAAATTCGGCGGAAAGAAAGACCCTGGTGTTACCATTATGCGGATCGCCCGGAGGCCACAGGAGTACGGTGAAGGTCTGTCCCGCTTGGGTGATCACCACCGTCTCCTCGTGGAGGCGGCGATCGCGCTGAGCCCTGGTTTAGGCTATGGTCTAGTGCGAGGAAGAATGGCAGGCGGTCGCCTCCTTCGAAGCAGTAATGCTAGTGAAGGAAACGGCCGCAGGCGTGAGGGAACGAACATCCTCAAGCCCCAGCCTACCTACCCCGACTAACAGCCACGGTAGACGTGGACGACGAGTAGTGGGTAGTTCGCCGTCCGTTTGTACGGTATTCGACCGAACCAAGTCCAAATCGTCGACAGCGCGTAGTGTTCCATGCGTTCCTCAAAGAGATGTTAGCAAATCGTAGGGCCGATGCCCGTTATACCGCGGGTATTTTCTGAAAAGGATACCTGTGGTCTTATATCGCAAAGGGCAACTGAAAGACACAGGTGTGGTTTTAGTCAGCAAAAGTCTGACACGCTCTTCCGGTCCACCAAGAGTGGGAGAAGTCATTGGATGATTTCTGATATCCAAACTTAATAAAAAAGTGTTATGCTGAGTGACACCATCTTCCGGATCGCTACATGTCTGCGTCTACGTGTTCCTTCTACCGGAACTTCTTATCGCCGCCAATGTGGTGAAGCAGTCGACTGCCACACTATGTCTATACTGCAGTCTACAGGAGCGCTGATCGTATTGCACGGCGATCCATCGAGTGGCCCCTTTTGAGGGGTCCGTAACGATACTTCAAGGGACACATGGTCGATTAAGCTGTTGATCCCCGCATTAACGCCGGCGTTCACGCGCCATTGTCTTTCTATTGTGTCTCTAATTACGCACTCAAAAGGTTAATGGAAAGTTGACTGAACGACTGATTGAATAGAACTTATTGCAAAACAACCTCTTCAGCCTCTCGTATTTGTTGGGGGCTGCCGGAGCCGTGATTATTTCCTCGACTTCAGATGCGTATATTGGGTCTAGGCTCCCAATCGCGTGGTGGAATTTGGTGGCATCAGAAGTAATTTTCGCCAGCGCCATGGGAGCAGTCCTGCAGCAGTTAAAGGATGAGGAATGGCAACCCTTGCCTTTCTTTTCGCGAAAGTTAAGCTCAAGTCAGCTAAAGTACTCTCCTTATGACCGTGAACTGCTCGCGATATATGAAGCGATCAAATATTTCAGACATATGGTTGAGACCAGAGAGTTTGTGATCTATACGGATCACAAGCCCATGTGTTACGCGTTTCATATATACGTAAGGAGAATTGCTCACCAAGACAGTTCAGACATCTAGATTTCATCTCGCAATTTTCCACGGATATTAGGCACATTTCAGGCAAGGATAACGTAGTCGCTGATACCTTGTCACGAATAGAAGCAATCACCCAGCCTATTGACTTGAACGTTCTAGCTAAGTCTCAAGCTTCTGATCCAGAACTCAAACAGGTGCTAGGCGGGAAAACGTCATTACGCCTAAAGAAAATAAAATAAAAGAAAGAAGATTACTTTACCAGGAACACTGTCTGAACTGTACTGCGATGAGAGTAGCAAGACACCTAGACCATATGTCACGAAAGGACTTCGCCGCCAAGTTTTCGACCACCTGCATTCCTTGAGCCACCCAGGAGCCAACGCCACTGCCAAACTGGTATCAGAGCGTTATGTGTGGCCGGAAGTGAAAAAAGACTGCAGAGAGTGGACACGAAGTTGTTTGCCATGCCAGCATGCGAAAACCACTCGCCATGTCTTCGCGTCTTTGGGTAACTTCAAACTACCACGATCACGATTCATGCACATTCATATAGATATGATTGGACCACTGCCAATCTCTCACGGTTTCCGGTATTGCCTCACCGCTGTAGATCGCTCTTCACGCGATGGCCTGAGGCAATACCAATCAAGGATATTACAGCCGAAACAATGGCCAAAGCTCTTCTGTGTGGATGGATTGCACGCTTCGGCTGCCCTACAAAAATAGTGACGGATCGTGGCAGACAATTTGACTTGGCCTTATTCAAACACCTGTCGAACATAGCTTTTTTTTTTCTTTTTCGGTGGGAAAATCAACTTATGACATCCCCCGCTCTTGGGCGGAGCGAGAGATAGTGTCAGACTTTTACTGACTAAAAACCCACTCCTATTCCTTCGTTGCCTTTCGTACCAGGGCTGAGTCTTCCTTTCAGAATCAGACTCTTGGCCCCAGTAGGCTTCGACCCTGCTGGGCCCCTACAGTTGCTGACATCTCTTTGAGGCGTGCGTGGAACAGTACGCGCCGTCGACGACTTGGACTCGGCCCGGACGGTTACCGGAAGGTCGGACGGCGAGCTACCCATTGCTCGCCGTCCGCAAGCCCGCGTCTGCGGTGGCCGGAAATCGGGATCGGATCGGCGGTTGGGGCGTGAGGACCGTTGCCTCATGCGATCGGTCGCCTCCTTTGCTAGCATTACTGCTTCGCAGAAGGAGGCGACCGCCTGCCACTCTTCCTCGCTCCGGACCATGGCCTGTACCAAGGCCCGGCGCGAGAGATCGCCGCCGCCGATCGCCCCCACGAGGACACGGCTTTGCTCTTCCCAAGCGGGGCACACCTCCACCGTGTGCTCCACCGTGTCCTCCGGGCGGTCTACGTAGTGGTGACACCCGGGCGTTTCTTCCGCATGTCGAACATAGCTGGATTCGAGCATCGGAAGACAACTGCTTACCACCCTGCCTGTAATGGTATGGTGGAACGGTTCCACAGGCAGCTAAAAACAGCTATTACCTGTCACGGAAACCAGAACTGGGTAGAATCGCTACCGCTAGTCCTGTTAGGCATCCGGTGTGCATACAACGATGTCGTACAGGCAACACCTGCCGAGTTGGTGTACGGAGAAACATTACCTACGCCTTCCAGGCGATTTCTTTGAACCAGAAGCGGTCGATAACATAGACATGACAGACACTTCCAGATTACGCATGTTTACTAGAAAGTTACAGCCGTCAACCGCATCGCGACACACAGTCGGTTCATATTTATATTTAAGGACCTTCCCACCGCGTCGCACGTATTCTTAAGGGATAACGCGTTATCTGGTTCATTTAAGCCAGCATACACAGGACCACATAAGGTATTAGAGAGGGGTGACAAGGTATTCAAACTCCTCTTTAACGGTAAAACAGTCACAGTATCGGTAGACCGACTTAAACCGGCCTACATACTTCAAGACTCACACACCACAATAACACACAACAACGCACACAAGATACACCAGTCACCAATCCAACGCCGGTGACAGAAGACGACAATATCAAAAGGACACGGTCAGGCCGTAGGGTATGGTTCCCTGACTACTATCGCCCTTGACGATATTAAGAGGGGGGTGGTGTAGCAGAACTTCTTTTAGTCCATAATTAAAACTCCTTAGTGTTGCGTTAATAAAAAACCACAGAGTACTTTGGTAATATGTAAAAAACATTGTATCATATGTCATGTCACTTCCCTTGTAAATTTTCACCTTCAAATATATACGGTATATTACCAAAGTACTCTGTGATATACGGATTTCCATCCGGATTTCTATTTTAGTTACGTATTAATTTACCTCCCATATCTCCTACAAAACCCGCTTCACTTTTATCGCCAAACGCTACTTCGACTGAACGATACGAGGGTGCATTTTTATATTCGCGGAATGGGTAGGTAATTAATAAATGAGAGTACTTTCCTTAGTCGTAACTGGTTAAGTAGCTCATTATTAGTATAAATAGAATGTTTTGTTTTAATCGGGCCATTACTATTTGAATTATCGTCGATCAAACAACTCAGTTGGGAAGAACATTGTGAAAAATGGAGAAAATCGAGCACCGCGCTGTTATAAAGTTCCTTACCAAGCAAAGTAAATCGGTTCAAACCATACTAGAAGAGATGTCATCCGTTTACGGGGAGTCTTGCCCCGGTAAAACCATGGTTTATAAGTGGCATACCCTTTTTAAGCAAGGCAGGGCCTCACTTGAAGATGATCCTCGGCCAGGACGGCCGATCGAGGTGACCACTCCGGAAATCATTCAAAAAGTGGAAAAATTTATACTGGAAGATGCTAGACTAAAGAAGAAACAGCTCGCAGAAATGGTTGGAGTATCCGATACAACCATATTTAAAATTCTTCACGATCATCACGGCATGACCAAAGTCAGTGCAAGGTGGGTGCCGAGAATGCTCACGCCGCCTCAAAAACAACAGCGCGTAGAGTATTCTCGCGCGTTTTTGGACCTCTGTAATGAAGATCAGGATGGAATATTGACTCGAATTGTTACTGGGGATGAAACTTGGGTTCATCATTATGAACCTGAGTCCAAACAAGATTCTATGCAGTGGCACAAAAAAGGCACCCCACCACCAAAGAAATTTAAGGTGTCACAGTCGGCGGGAAAAATCATGGCGACAATCTTTTGGGACTCAGAAGGAATCTTGTTGATAGATTATAAAGATAAAGGTGTCTCCATAACCGGAGAATACTACGCTTCATTCTCAGAGCGATTAAAGGAAGCAATCAAGGCAAATAGAAGTGGAAAATTAACTAAAGGTGTCCTCCTTCTGCACGACAACGCGCCTGTGCACAAGAGCCGTGTTGCGTTGGCTTCCCTGCATAAGGTGGGCTTCGATATTTTGGTTCATCCACCCTACAGTCCTGACCTGGCTCCCAGTGATTATTATCTCTTTCCAAAAATGAAAAAAGAACTTCGGGGGAAGATGTTCTCAAGCGATGAAGAAGTGAAGGAAGCAGTTTCAGCTTATTTTTCAGACAAAGAAAAAACATTTTTTTTCGAGGGTATACATAAGCTAATTTAAAGATCTGAAAAATGTATTAGGGTTGCAGGTGAATATATTGAAAAGGAAAAATAAACTTGTATTTTTATTTCCACGTCTTACCCCCGATTCCGCGAACTTAAAAACGCCCCCTCGTACATCGAATACATTTATTAATCGATGGACTGCTCTTTCGAATGAGCTTTAGTTGTTAGGTATAATAAGCATAATCAGCCTAGCCATAGTTCCCACTGCTGGGACTCCGGCCTTCTCTCTCTAGGAGAGGGTTATGTTAGGAATACCTATTGTTTAATTATAAAGTAGCCTTAAACGGCGCTAATATCCTTTTTGGTAATTATCCGTTTTAGACCAGGGGTCATGATGAGGCACGAGAGCAAATCGAGTTTTTCGTCTCAGACCAAGTTTTTCGTGACATCAGCAAACATTTAGTCGAATTTTCATGGGAACGACAAGCGAGGGCTGGTCTTTTTGTCACGTTGAACGAGAATGCCTTGTCGTATTACATAACTCGAAAAATGCAACGACTGTTTTGAGCATTTTCCTCTATGCTAGTGATGTGAACACATTAATCGATGCATACTTTATATACCGAAAATTGCTCGGCACCTGAACAAAGCTGCTGTAAAAAGCTTATTACATAAATATACCTAATAATTAAAACAAACATTCGCAATTGTCACGTCATTCCGATAATAATCATTTCTGGTTCCCAACAGGTAATTTTCTACAAATTACACATGTTATTAAACGACGTCAAGCGTGATATTGTACGATAATGAGCTAATTTTAAATATTATCTGATGCAAAATGGCGGAACAAGGGTCATACGTTCTTAGGACAGCAGGGTAAAGATTTGTGATAATTAGGTGCGATAATTTGATAACTGTTATTTTATTAGATATTGTTTGAAAAAAAAAACATTTATAAAAACAAACTTCTGATCAGCTAAAATATTTACAAAAAAATAATTTGTTTAGTATAAGATGGATAATATAAGAGTGAAAAGGCAAAAAGCCAACGTTTCGTGGTGTTCGCAGGCGGTCACCTATCCAAGTACTGACCGCGTCCTATGATGCTTAATTTCGGTGATCGAACTAGAACCGGTGTATTCAATGTAGTATGGACACCGTAAGCAATAGCTGAATTAAAATGTTCGATGTTTATCATGTAAGAATATTATGTCGTTAGGTAGGTAGGTACATACCTATTATGGAGTTCAAAATTTTGTAATATCTACAGGGTTACTGGTATCTCATCATCATCGTCATCATTTCAGCCAAAAGACGTCCACTGTTGGACATATTTATGCCTCCCCAGCCCAGGTATCGGCACAACGAACGGTCCTGTGCGTCTCGCATCCAGCACATTATCCCGCGATTCTCATCTGTTCATCTGTCCACCTTGTGGAGGGCCTTTGTGCGGTGCTAGGTGCGTTACCTAACTGGACCTATATTCCCAGTAGGACGTGATAGTGTGACCCATTTGTAACAATTAAGCAGTTACCTGTTTTTTTCGGTGCTTAATCACCTAGGAGCTCTTTTTTTTGGGACGTGGGTAATCATCTATTGACTTATCTCGCTCTAAGGTGGAGCGAGAGGGCGTGTCAGAGTTTTACTGAATAAACCCACCTATGTTCTTTCAGGTGCCCTTTGAGTTCTAGGACTATTTTTGGGGTTCCGTACCTCAAAAGGAAAAAACGGAACCCTTATAAGATCACTTTGTTGTCCGTCTGTCTGTCTGTCAAGACCATTTATCTCGGGATCGCGTGAAGGTATCGAGCTGAAATTAAAACCTTAGGTCTGTGGTCCCTTGAAGCTGTAAAAAAACCAAACTTCTAAGTTAACGAAAATAAAGAAACGGCCGATTATGACGCAAAAAACGTACATTTCGACACTCTCAAGGGAATCAAAATTTATAGGGGACTTCCCGTTGACTCAGAATCATATAATAAAGCAAGGTCTTATAGCACAGGTATAGGAATAAATGTGAAAACAGTTTTGTTGTTACGTCACAAAAAAAACTTTTTGCGATTTGGAAAAACCTTCGAGACTCCATTCGGGAATTAAAGTATTTACATAGGTAAGTTTTGGGCGCGCCATAATTATGGCGGTAAGTCCCCTCTTTGAGGAGTGACTGGAAAGGCAACACGGCGTCCTTACCTTCCGCATGACGCAGGTCCTCACCGGACATGGTAAGTTCGGGAGGTTCCTGCACCGGATTCGTGCGGAAGAAACGCCCGGGTGTCATCATTGTGTGGACCAACCGGAGGACACGGTGGAGCACACGGTGGAGGTGTGCCCCGCTTGGGCAGAGCAACGCCGTGTCCTCGTGGAGGCGATCGGCGGCGGCGATCTCTCGCGCCGGGCCTTGGTACAGGCCATGGTCCGGAGCGAGGAGGAGTGGCAGGCGGTCGCCTCCTTCTGCGAAGCAGTAATGCTAGCAAAGGAGGCGGCCGATCGCGTGAGGCAACGGTCCTCACGCCCCAATCGCCGCTGGGACTCCGATCCCGATTTCCGGCCATCGTAGGCGCAGGCTTGCGGACGGCGAGCAATGGGTGGCTCGCCGTCCGACCGTCCGGTAACCGTCCGGGCCAAGCCCAAGTCGTCGACGGCGCGAGCTGTTCCACGCGCGCCTCAAGGAGATGTCAGCAACTGTAGGGGCCTAGCAGGGTCGAAGCCTACTGGGGCCAAGGGTCTGTTTCTGAAAGGAAGACTCGGCCCTGGTACGAAAGGCAACGAAGGAACAGGAGTGGGTTTTTAGTCAGTAAAAGTCTGACACTAACTCCCGCCCCGCCCAAGAGCGGGGGATGTCATAAGATGATTTTCCCACCGAAAAAAAAAAAAAAAACATAGGTAAGTTTGTACGGAACCCTCAGTGCGCGAGTCTGACTCGCACTTGCCCAGTTTTTTTTAAATAATTTGTTTATTATCCAATGACTTCTCCAGCTCTTTTGTATCAGACTTTTACAGACTTTTACTGACTAAAACCCACTCCTATGTTCCTTCTTTACCTTGCGTTCCAGGGCCTCGGGTTTTCTTTTTGGGAACTGCTTCGGCCTTACTGGGACCCTACGGTTTTGCTGACATCTCCTTGAAGCACGCGTGGAACACAACGCACCGTCGACGACTCGGGCTCGGTCCGGACGGTTACCGGACGACGAGCTACCCATTACTCGCCGTCCGCAGGCCCACGCCTACGGTGCAGTGGTGGTTGGAAATCGGGGTTGGGATCCCGGCGGCTGGGGTGTGAGAAAGTCCGTTCCCTCACGCGTGCCGCCTGCCTCCTCGCTCCGGAGAGTCAATGCAAGCGCACGTAGTCTTTTCGACGACGTGACTTAAACAGATGCATTCTGTGCCCTTCGAGAGGTATGGAGAAAGGCGGAATGTTGTAGTATTCGTACTTATGTCATAAAATCATGACCGTTATACTAAAAATGAGAAATAGTAACTTGTGACAAAATCTTTCGGATGGTCAATTTGATGCCGTGTGGTCGCTTGAAGGACATCATTCACCGATATCACACTACATAAGCCTTACCTACGCCTTAGCCATAGGTACTACGCATAAGCCTTGGTATAAACAAAATGTACCGGGGTACGATTTCTATACGATACTACCCATTTGCACTAACAATAAGGGACACCTAAATAACAGCGCGCTATTGGGTTTTCAACGTTCGGCTCAGCGCTGACACTTTAAAAATCTAACTGCATTTAGGCATTAGGTGCCGCTCTGTGTTAGTAAAAATATTTTACGAAAAAAATACAACCGACTTCAACGTACTTCGTACGTCACTTTTTGAACACTTTTTAGTTTTGGTAGCACAACTATCTAAACACTACCCCTCAGCTAACCATCATCAGATTAGCTCGATGGTACCTTTTAGCCAGAGTGCATCTCAGGACAATTGTAATAATCCAAAACACGGTTAGGTTACATTGATTTATTACAGAGTTTCGATGTCTACCTTCCAGCTTCATCATCAGATCAGTTCGTTATATCCCCTCCCCTCCTTGTTTCAGTCAGTCATCGACTACACGTATAAACAAAGCCATTTTACTTGTTACGACAGTTCTGCTATGATCCTATGAGGAGTTCCGTTCCATATCTTTGAAGTTCCTCATCAGATCATAACAATATTTCTATGCGACCAACTCGGAAGACCTTTCAAACAAAAAAATAATTTTTAAAATCGGTCCAGTATTGACCGAGATATCGGTGAAAACACATAAAAAAAAATGCATTCAGCCGAACATAGAACCTTCTTTTTGAAGTCGGTTAAAAAACAGAAAAAGACAATACAAAATAGATAATAGTACAAAGGTAAGGTTTAAGGTATTTCAGTTGTTTAGTACCTACTCATACCACAAGCTCTGCTTAGTTTGGGACTAGATGGCGTTTGTGTGAAAGTTGTCATTAATATTATAATATCAAATCCTCTGGATTCTGGTAGCTCTTTTCCACCAGAGCTGGGCTAAGCCTGATTAGGATAATGAATTGATCCCTTTGGTGCATATTTTCCCCGCGTACAGCCTCGCTACCTCGTACATGTGTGTTGGAAAAGCAACCTAACTCATGGTCACAAAGCCATGTCCCGATAACGTAACCCGAGATACAGATAGCAGATTTATTTATTTTTAAAAACCGAATGTTGTGGCTGGCCGGTAAATTGGAAGCTAGCTGAAATAACATGGAGGTGCTATGGCGTCATGTTCGTTAAAAAAAAAACCTTTTGTTTGTGGGTTTTTTGAGTGAATTTGGCTATATATATGATAGCTGATATACCTACAAATTCTTATTTTTTAAAGATATACTAAGTAGTTTTAAGTTTTTGTTGGGCTTACCTATGCGAAACCTATCCAAATGTTTGTTGTAAGAAAACTCAAAATCTGGGTTCGCCTTTACACATTTTTTTTTTTTATCCTTTAGTTTTTGTATTTTATATTTTTGTGTGCAATAAAGAATAGGATTCCTACATTCTGCAACAGATTATTTCCAAAAGATAATTTTTTACGACTTTTTACTCAGTTTAGGGGATATCACTCTTTGACTGGCCTGTTGGTCTAGTGGTTAATGGCCGTGATTGCTAAGCCGGAGGTTGTGGGTTTGATTCCCACCCAGGACAATTGTTTGTGTGATGAGCATGATCATATGTGTCTGGGTGTAATTTATCTATAATATGTATGTATTTAGAAATATATAAGTATGTTTATCAGTTGTCTAGGACTCATAACACAAGCTCTGCTTAGCTTTGGGACTAGGCGGCGTTGTGTGATAGTTGTGGAATATTATTATTATTATTATTTATATTATATATATCTCGGTAATTACTTGAGTTTTAGATAGTCCAAAGTTACAAGTTTGTTGATATAAACGTAGTACTTATCCATTAAAAAAAGCACAGGCGTTAATGATTCATGATATTGGCAGCACGATGATTGAATATCTATATACATATATAAAAGCGAAATACCACTCACTGATTAATCACGAAATCTCAGAAACTATAACACCTACAAACTTAAAATTTGGCAGGTAGGTTCCTTATAGAGTGTAGTACATCCGCTAGGAACATCCGGGTTTTACGAAACTCCAGAGGGGGTTGAGCACGCCACAATTATGGCGGTAAATCCCCTCTTTGAGGCGTGGTTGGAAAGACCTCACAGCATCCTCACCTTCCGCATGACGCAGGTTCTCATCGAACACGGTAAGTTCGGGAAGTTCCTGCACTGGATTCGTGCGGAAGCGACGCCCGGGTGTCGCCACTGTGTGGACCGCCCGGAGGACACGGTGGAGCACACGGTGGAGGTGTGTCCCGCTTGGGCAGCGCAACGCCGAGGACACGGCGTGGGGGCAATCGGCGGCGGCGATCTCTCGCGCCGGGCCTAGGTACAGGCCATGGTCCGGAGCGAGGAGGAGTGGCAGGCGGTCGCCTCCTTCTGCGAAGCAGTAATGCTAGCAAAGGAGGCGGCCCATCGCGTGAGGCAACGCCCCAACCGCCGCCCGCCGGGATTCCGATCCCGATTTCCGGCCACCGTAGGTGCGGGCTTGCGGACGGCAAGCAATGGGTAGCCGTCCGGACCGAGCCCAAGTCGTCGACGGCGCGTATTGTTCCACGCGCGCCTCAGGGAGATGACAGCAAATCGTAGGGGCCCAGCAGGGTCGAAGCCTACTGGGGCCATGGGTAGTGTGAAAACGAAACCCGGGCTCTGGGACGAAGGCAACGAAGGAACAGGAGTGGGTTTTAGTCAGTAAAAGTCTGACACTATTTTCCGCTCCGCCCAAGAGCGAGATTTGCCATTAGATGATTTTCCCACCTAAAAAAAAAACCCCTAACGGGGTAAAATGGGGGTTAGAAGTTTGTATGGAGAAATCTATTTTCACGCGGGCGAAGCTACTGGCAGAAGCTAGTAAACTATATAATTATGTCTGTAATTTTCCCGAAAATATCGACACGAATTTCCGTATTAGTAGAACAACTGAACAATTTTCACATTTTGAGTGGTAGTTTTAGGATCAAGCGATTCGTACCGTAAATGCATTGTTTCAAGCTAACATTTGACACATGAATCACGTGTCACGCATCGTCGTTCATTATTGATCGCTGTCTTTTAGATAGGAGATAGGTGTGTAGCACCGTCGTATAGCAACGATACTAACTCCCCACGGGAATTTAACCCGTGTGGTGAAGCTTTTCAGCGTTATGCGCAAGCACAGGTTTGTGACGTTAAGCGGGTAGAATGAAGGCAAAAGCGTAGAAATGAATGATGTTATTCACAGCGAGAAGCAATGAGTATATTGATTAAAACTAAACTATTAACAAAATTAAGAATGAAGCGAAAGTCTATACAATAAAAGAAGGCGAAGCGCGGCGCGAGTAGATAGGCTGGTAGCCGACGGTGGACTGGCGCTCGCTGTTCTGCTCCCTCACACGTAGCCTGCGCGCACGTCGTCGCCCGGCTGCTCAAGGTCGTTACCGCCTCCACTGGTACAAATATCATGCGCGCAGTGGCTGTGCGTGGCGCATGTAAGTGGCGGTGCGTTTGCACTCGGACACAAACAAGAATCGTATGATTTGTAGGTGTGGTACAAAGTTCATGAGCGGAGCGGTTTTGCTCCGGGATCAAAAGCGGTGGTCCATGTAATATTGTTCGCGCCACAATTCCCCCCTGCCAGACCGTTGCTACGGTCGATAGTAGTCTGGGAACCTCACGCGCCGCCCGCTTCTGGTTCTCTTTTCTTCGCTTGCTGTTTCAGTGGTGGTAGTGGCGATGGGTACTGGTGTTTCCTCTGGCTTCGTCTCTTCTTCCTTCATCATAAAGGCTGGTTTGAGTCTGTCAACAGAAACATTATTTTTCTTCCCCTTTACCTCTATCGTGAAGTACTTTGACTTCCTTTCTAGGACCTTGTATGGTCCAGAATAAGGTGGCTCCAGAGTCCCTCGGACGTGGTCACGGCGTAGGAAGACGTGTGAAGTAGTATGGAGGTCTCGAGGAATGTAGAATGGCGAGGTCGTGTGCCACGATGTTGGCCTCGGAGTGAGTTTGGCCATGTGAGCTCGGAGACGCGTGGCGTACTGCGTGACATCACCTGTGGTGAACTGCTCTGTGGGAGATAGGAATTGACCTGGTAGTCGTATAGATTCTCCATATACCAGATCCGCAGGCGTAGCTTGTATGTCTTGCTTCCATGAACTCCGCATGCCGAGTAGTACTAGTGGTAGTGCTTCTATCCACTGTGACGGGGAATGACACATAATGGCTGCTTTAAGCTGTCGATGTAGTCGCTCAACGATGCCATTTGCTGCAGGATGGTAGGCAGTGGTGCGGAGATGACGCGCACCAACCAGGGTAGTGAGGGCCTTGAAAAGGTGGCTCTCGAACTGGCGACCCTGGTCCGTAGTCACTCGTGCGGGACAGCCAAATCTAGCTATCCAGCCAGACACCAAGGCAGCTGCGCAGGCCTCAGCGGTGATATCTTTTAATGGGTATGCCTCAGGCCACCGAGTAAATCGGTCGATGACAGTGAGGCAGTACCTGAAATCATAAGAAGGGTTTAAGGGGCCTACGATATCTAGGTGTATATGGGTGAATCTGGAGGATGTAGTTGGGAATGTGGAAAGAGGTGAAGTGGTATGGCGGGTAATTTTGCTAGTTTGGCATTGCAAACATTGTCTAGCCCACTCTCTACAGTTTTTGCGTATCCCAGGCCATACAAAGTTTTGAGTTACCAGTCGCACTGTAGCGGAACATCCTGGGTGGTGTAAGTTGTGTAGTGAGTTGAAGGCTTGCTTCCTTAGCTGTGGTGTCACGTATGGACGAGGGTTTTCCGTGGAAGTGTCACAAAATATGTGCTTGTTGCAGTTCAGTGGGGTAACTTTCTCCAGCTTGAGAGATGAGCCGTTTTTGATGAGGCCTTGCAGTTCTGAATCATTGTTCTGAAATCTTGCAAGGTCTTCGTAGTTAATTGCTGGTGACACTTCTTCCACTCGTGACAAGGCGTCGGCCACTACATTCTCTCTTCCTGGCAAATACCTGATGTCGGTTGTAAATTGCCCGATGAAATCGAGGTATCGGAATTGTCTTGGCGGTAAGTTGTCCCTGTTTGCCTTAAATGCGTACACCAGTGGTTTGTGGTCTGTAAATATGGCAAAGACTCTGGCTTCTATCATATGGCGAAAGTACTTCACAGCCTCATACGCCGCTAGTAACTCGCGTTCGTACGGACTGTACTTCTTCTGTGCGGGGCTGAGCTTGTGAGAATAAAATGCTAAGGGTTGGTAATCGTTACCTTTCCGTTGTTGTAACACGGCGCCTATGGCGGTGTCTGATGCGTCAGTGATGATTGCCAACTCAGCTGATGGATCTGGATGAGCCAGTAGAGCTGTGTTGCAAAGTGAAGTTTTGGTTTCCTCAAAAGCCTTTAGTAGCTCTGGGGTCATGACTACTGGATGGCTTCCTTTTATTTTGGGGCCAGTGAGGACGGCATTTAATGGTGCTTGAGTTTTTGCTGCCTGAGGAATGAATCGGTGATAAAAGTTTACCATTCCTAAAAATCGTCGTAGTTCCTTGACTGTCTTGGGTGCTGGGTAATCTTGGATGGCCTGTATTTTTGATTGGAGAGGCTTCGTACCTGCTGCTGACACACAGTATCCCAGAAAAGTTACCTCTCTGCGTCCAATATTGCACTTTGTTGTGTTCACGACGATACCGTAGTCTCTGAGGCGCTCGAACAGTATTCGTAAATGTTGTTTGTGCTGTTCGGGAGTTTCTGAGTATACCAATATGTCATCGATGTACCCATAACAAAACTCAAGCCCGAGCAGCACTTCGTCGATAAACCGCTGGAATGTCTGTGCTGCGTTTCGCAATCCAAAGGTCATGTACCTGAATTCGTATAGTCCGAACGGTGTTGTTATGGCAGTCTTTGGAATGTCATCAGGGTTGATAGCTATTTGGTTATATGCCTTAACTAGATCTATCGTAGAGAAGACTGCACACCCTGCCAGCTGGTGAGAAAAATCGTGTATGTGACGGATGGGGTACCTGTCTGGTATTGTTCTGGCGTTTAGTGCCCTGTAGTCACCGCATGGTCTCCATCCGTCGTCCTTTTTCCTTACCAAGTGAAGAGGGGCTGACCACGCACTCTCTGACCGTCTGGCTACCCCACTCACCAGCATATCTTCAAACTCTTTCTTGGCCGCCAAGGTACGAATAGGATCCAGACGTCGGGGTTTGGATGATACAGGTGGTCCTGGCGTCGTCCTTATGTAATGCATAGTGCTATGCTTACCGGGTAGGTGAGTTCCAGGCGGCCGTGTTATCTCGGGGTACTCACGTAGGATTTCGTGGTACACTGTGTCCCCCACTACAGCCTTTACTGATGCTATGTCGTCAGATGATTTGCACTGTACTCCAGACACTGATAGTGACGTTACATTGTCTATTAAGCGCTGGTTTCGACAGTCTACTAGTAGGTTGTAAAAACTAAGGAAATCTACCCCTATTATCGCTCGCGACACGTCAGCTATCGTAAATTTCCAGGTATAGTTCCTCCGTAGACCTAAGTTTAGCTGTAGTTGTATGGGTCCAAAAGTGTGAATGACAGTGTTATTGGCTGCTACTAAGTCAAACCTAGATTGGATTACTGGCGTCTTAACTGCTGACCGTGGAAAAACACACAAGTCCGAGCCTGTGTCGACTAGGAACTGGACTTTTGTTGTACGGTCGGTTATAAATAGACGGCCTGTTGACGAGGGGCAGTCGTTAGCCGCTACTTGCGACCGCCCTTGGCGTTTTCCGTCGTAAACGTGCAGGGCTGCTTGCATTTATTCGCTTTATCACCGTACTTGTAATGGTAGAAGCAGTGTGGGTGATTTGGCGGTGGCTGTTGTGATCTAGAGCTATTAGAGCGGTCATACCTTCTGTATCGAGCCTGTGAGCGTGAGCGTGAACGTGAGTGTTGTCTCCCTCGGTTCAGCTTCGAGGTAAGCATGGCTACTTGCTTCGTGAGCTCGCTTACTTGCTTAGCCAAGTTGGTTGTATCGGCGCTGGCAGACGCTACTTGTGGAGTTGACGGGGCTATCTCGTGCACCCTGTCTGCGATCTCAGCTAGCTTTTCCACCTGCAATTCGGCAATCTGCGAAGCAATGACGGTTTGAATGTTACGTGGTAAACGATTGGTCCATACGCTCTTTACAAAATCAGATGCTCCGGATGGTCCGGCTAAGTTTTGTAAATGTCGAAGAAACTGTGATGGTCTCCTATCCCCGAGCTCCTCATGGACTAACAGCTGCTGTATCCGCTTTTCCTGTGATGCAGACAAGCGACTAATTAGCTCTGTTTTAAGTTTAATATATTTATTTGTTTCAGGTGGGTTCGTTATGATGTCTTTAACCTGCAGTGCATATTTAGTCTCCAGCTGAGTTGTGACATAATAATATTTTGTTGTATCGCTGGTTACTTTTGAGAGGACGAATTGTCCTTCCAACTGCGCGAACCATAATGCCGGTTCTTCTGGGCAAAATGGTGGGCAGCGTACCCCCACTCGCGCTACCTCTGCAGGTGGCACTGCTAGTGCGTCTTTAGTGTCAGCGTCAGAAAATTCTTCGGCATCAGACATTTTCACTTATTAAAAAAAATTAAATCGCTCACCGCTTATGCTCGGACCACAACAAACCTCTGACGTAATAAACTGCTTGTTAATTCCTGTTGAATCACTGTTCTTCTTTCCTTTCACCGGCAATGCTTGCGATGAACAGCTGCTCCTGTGTCCTCCGTATGCGCGCTTCAGATGACGTCACGGTGTAGTGGTTGCACGAAGGCTGCGCTGACGTTCTTTGTAGGGGTCACCAATGTAGCACCGTCGTATAGCAACGATACTAACTCCCCACGGGAATTTAACCCGTGTGGTGAAGCTTTTCAGCGTTATGCGCAAGCACAGGTTTGTGACGTTAAGCGGGTAGAATGAAGGCAAAAGCGTAGAAATGAATG
The DNA here is from genome assembly GCA_905147345.3 of Mythimna impura. Classification (NCBI taxonomy): domain Eukaryota; kingdom Metazoa; phylum Arthropoda; class Insecta; order Lepidoptera; family Noctuidae; genus Mythimna; species Mythimna impura. The sequence goes on along the minus strand of LR990357.1, from coordinate 8,341,501 downwards.
ATGTTATTCACAGCGAGAAGCAATGAGTATATTGATTAAAACTAAACTATTAACAAAATTAAGAATGAAGCGAAAGTCTATACAATAAAAGAAGGCGAAGCGCGGCGCGAGTAGATAGGCTGGTAGCCGACGGTGGACTGGCGCTCGCTGTTCTGCTCCCTCACACGTAGCCTGCGCGCACGTCGTCGCCCGGCTGCTCAAGGTCGTTACCGCCTCCACTGGTACAAATATCATGCGCGCAGTGGCTGTGCGTGGCGCATGTAAGTGGCGGTGCGTTTGCACTCGGACACAAACAAGAATCGTATGATTTGTAGGTGTGGTACAAAGTTCATGAGCGGAGCGGTTTTGCTCCGGGATCAAAAGCGGTGGTCCATGTAATATTGTTCGCGCCACAGGTGTTTCAAACATAGGAACTACGATTTGGATCAACCATTGATATATATCTACTACGCACTAGATTACGCGTGCCGAACACTCACTTCAATCGACTCAGCCCCCCTAGCCAAGTTACAATCGTTTCGTTCGCGCCGAACGCCTCGAGTAGGCCACGCCTCTGATTCCTTTGTTCTGACCACGTGACTGAGCGTTGAGATGACGTCAGAACAAAGGAATCGGAGGCGTGGTCAACTCGAGGCGTTCGGCGCGAACGATACGATTGTAATTTGGCTAGGGCGGCCGGTGTAGTGTAATCCATACACCTTGAACATTACACTATGTTGAACGAAACGCGTAAGTGCTACGAAATTCATGGCGCTTAAGAAATTTTGGTCGCGAAAAAAGTATCCTCTAAAAGTTATCTTAGCGCTGTATGTTTTAATAGTTCTATTAAACGGCGTAGTGCCAATGTAGCGCCGCAGCGAACTTTTGTTTTAACTTTTCAGTATTTTGACAAATATTTTCCATGAACGTGCTTGTCTATCTCTAGAATATAAGTCGATGGGATCAACCTTTATTTCAAGCCTCGCCAATTAGATTCTGCGACTGCGAACTGTTTGATAAATTAGTTCTACGCGTGCGAAACCGCTTCTAAGTTTAGCATAACACCAAACTCGCTGCTAAAATGATTTAGTGGCTGTAATTATAGCGTGTTCAGAGGTATTATTACCCCATAACTACCTACGCGACTTTTGAGATACATATTACCGTAGCACTTACATAGGTATTTACTATATAGGTGTCCCTTTCTCCAGTTATACTTCCCGGTAGGTAGGTACTGTGGAAATTATAATTGTGGAATAATTTTCTTTCTCTTTAGGGTTCCGTATCTCAAAAGGAAAAACAGAACCCTTATAGGATCAGTTTGTTGTCCGTCCGTCTGTCTGTCTGTCTGTCTGTCAAGATCCCTTTATCTCGAGTACGCGTGGAGGTATCGAGTTGAAATTAAAGGTAAGAGGTACTTCCCATTGACCTATAAATCTGAAATTTGGCATGAAACAAGGTCTCATAGCACAAATATAGAAAAAAATCTGAAAACTGTAAATTTGTAGTTACGTCACCAAAAAAATCTTTTTCTGCGATTCGGAAAAATCTTTGTAACTCAATTCGGGAATTGAACTCTTTTCATAGATAAGTTTGTACGGAACCCTCAGTGCGCGAGTCCGACTCGCACTTGCCCAGTTATTTTTTCTTTCATGTAGGTGTTCCCCGTAACTTAAACGGTATCATCAATCCAATGCGCTGGTCGTTGTCCTGACCCATTCTTGGCAACCATTAAGTCTTAAAGTGAAAGCTACGGGCGGAGCCGCTTGTAGACGCTAGTCTAGTATACATAGGGATCGTACGTACAAACGTAAAATCGATTTTATTTATTTGGCTCACCAATAATTGACTACACATATACATACAAAGACATGAGATACATCATAGTAGATTATGTGACTAGGGGATAAAGCAGTGTCTTTAAGTCGCAGGCGGCATGTTGAATTCCGAACGAAACGAAGGTTTCTAATTTTAATCCCGAACGACAGTGAGGGATTTATATAATTAACTCCCGAGCATTGCGAGGGAGTTAATAAAGAAACCTGAGTGAAATAAGGAATTCAAGCCACCCAAGACAAAGACAGCTTTATCCCCGTGTTGGATACTCTACTTTTTACACCATCTGTGAGATAATTAAAAGACAATTTAGTAAAAGAAATCATATAATACAGAAATATAAGTATTATTTACGAGTTAATCTTAACTATCACTCAAAATGTTTTGAGATTAGAAACAAACAAAATTCACTACTCAAAGATTCTATAGTTTAAATTTTCTATAACGCTCCCGCTTGTTCATTACTTTTTTTTTAGAAACTTTTTTTATTGTTTTTTTTTTTGTTAGTGGCCAGTTTGAAATTTGAATAAACTTGTTTGATGCACTACATTTTAATTCACATAATGCTGACGGTTTTTCACGTTCCAAATTCAAATCTCATTATTCCCTAGGGATCGCCCATACTACATTATCTCCCTAGGGACATAATGACTTGCTTTAAGTGATGGTTGTATGACGTATAAAAGGGCATTATCGAGCAGGTGATGTAAAATAGTAGATTATGTGACTAGGGGATAAAGCAGTGTCTTTAAGTCGCGGGTGGCGGATGTTGAATTCCGAACGAAACGAAGGTTGCTAATTTTAATCCCGAACGATAGTGAGGGATTTATATAATTAACTCCCGAGCATTGCGAGGGAGTTAATAAAGAAACCTGAGTGAAGTGAGGAATTCAAGCCACCCAAGACAAAGACAGCTTTATCCCCGTGTTGGATACTCTACTTTTTACACCATCTGTGAGATAATTAAAAGACAATTTAGTAAAAGAAATCATATAATACAGAAATATAAGTATTATTTACGAGTTAATCTTAACTATCACTCAAAATGTTTTGAGATTTGAAACAAACAAAATTCACTACTCAAAGATTCTATAGTTTAAATTTTCTATAACGCTCCCGCTTGTTCATTACTTTTTTTTTTAGAAACTTTTTTTATTCTGTTTTTTTTTTTTGTTAGTGGCCAGTTTGAAATTTGAATAAACTTGTTTGATGCACTACATTTTAATTCACATAATGCTGACGGTTTTTCACGTTCCAAATTCAAATCTCATTATTCCCTAGGGATCGCCCATACTACATTATCTCCCTAGGGACATAATGACTTGCTTTAAGTGACGGTTGTATGACGTATAAAAGGGCATTATCGAGCAGGTGGTGTAAAAAGTCTTTTTTACACCACCTGCTCGATAATGCTAGGGAATAATGAGATTTGAATTTGGAACGTCAAAAATCGTCAACATTATGTGAAATTAAAAATGTACGTGCATCAAACAAGTTTATTCAAAATTTAAACTGGCCACTAACAAAAAAGAAAGTAATGAAAGAGTTCCCAGTTTTATAGAAAATTAAAACAAATGAAATGAAATGGAATAATGGAATGTAATAGTGAATTTTGTTTGTTTCAAATCTCTAAACATGTTGAGTGATAGTTAATATTATCTTGTAAATAACACTTATATTTCTCTATTAAATGATTTGTTTTACTAAATTGTCTTTTAATTATCTCACAGATGGTGTAAAAAGTAGAGTATCCAACACGGGGATAACGCTGTCTTTGTCTTGGGCGGTTTAAATTCCTCACTTCACTCAGGTTACATTATTAACTCCTCGCATTGCTCGGGAGTTAATTATAAATACTCACTAACGTTCGGGATTAAAATTAGCAACCTTCGTTTCGTTCGGAATTCAACATGCCGCCCGCGACTTAAAGACACTGCTTTATCCCCTAGTCGCATAATCTACTATTGGTACACGTGCAAATTTGTCACTGCAGCCCCCGGCTCTATAACACACTCGCCTACGGCTCGTGCGAATTCCGCCTCGGTCGCAATGACGAAACTTTGTCGTGACAAAATGTACTATTCTCTCTTTTTTTTTTTCTTTCATCTAGGTGTTCCCCGTAACTTTAACGGTATCATCAATCCAATGCGCTGGTCGTTGTCCTGACCCTTTCTTGGCAACCATTAGGTCTTAAAGTGAAAGCTACGGGTGGAGCCGCTGGTAGCAGCTAGTTTAGTATATATACATAGAGATCGTACATACAAACGTAAAATCGATTTTATTTATTTGGCTCACCAATAATTGACTACACATATACATACAAAGACATGAGATACATCAAATAAACTTATAGACTAGTGTAGCAATTCCTTCTTGCGGACGGCGGGCAATGGGTGGCCCGCCGTCCGACCGTCCGGTAACCGTCCGGACCGAGCCCAAGTCGTCGACGGCGCGTATTGTTCCACGCGCGCCTCAGGGAAATGTCAGCAAATAGTAGGGGCCCAGCAGAGTCGAAGCCTACTGGGGCCATGGGTAGTGTGAAAACGAATACCGGGCCCTGGGACGAAGGCAACGAAGGAACAGGAGTGGGTTTTTAGTCAGTAAAAGTCTGACACTATCTCCCGCTCCGCCCAAGAGCGAGATTTGTCATAAGATGATTTTCACACCTATAAAAAAAAAAAAACAGGTAAGCACAACATGCGTAACTTTATTGTTAGTTGATGCCTACTTAAAACTAAGTTACTCACCGAACATAATTACTGCTTTCAACTAAATTATTTGAAATTAAAACTATGTTATCATGCAAGCCTACGTTACGTGACAGCCCTTCTCTGGATGTCTTCAAGAGGAAGTTAAAGAGTATTTCCTTTCACAATGACATAGTATATATATATATGTATATATACATATATTATATTATATAAGTATGTATTTATGTATGTAAGTATGTTTATGTATTATTTTATTCATATTATTTGTAATTTTAAAATTGTGCACTGGATCTTACCCTCTACTGTGATCTCTCTCAATCACTCAATGGTTTTGCTGACCTTTTTTAAATATTTTTGGAAAAAAATATTCCAATTTTTATTAGAATCGATTTAGTTACTGATTCTGAACAAACTACATTCAGGTTTCGCATATATTATACTAAAAATAAAGTTGTATATACCACTGATACAAGTATTTTTATAGAGCGAATGCCTATGTGACCTGCAAATCTGGGTAACACGGTACACCTTGGCAAGACTGGTGTCAGATTTACGTAAAAAGTATAGGCCGTTAATTCATATTTTTCTATATCAGTGGGGCTTACAATAAAAAAGTTTTGCCAGCATTCCTCCGCGAGCGGCTCTAAAAGCCGTTTTTTTCATCGTTCAAAAATTTTCCGCAGTTCAGAAGTACTTACATAATAAATCATAATCAGCCTGAAAAGTTGTTCGCCAGTGACTTATTCCTCAATTTCGCCGATACCAGCCTAGGGCCGTTAATAATTGATAAATTGGGGCAAAAAATAAACTTGATGGGTAATATGATATATTCCCATGAGGGCTGCGTGGCACCGAATTGTTGGCCTTCTATCGAGTCAGCTTCAATTATTCACCGTTCATTGTAAGCGCGAACTTCGTCACATTTTTGTCATTTCAATTTTTTAATGCTTTCTCGTAATGGAATCGTTTAGTAGAGCTGAAGGGGCGCTATCTTTCATGTTTCTGTTTATAGAGACGACCCTATAAACAGAACCATGAAAGAATTTAATAACGGTATTAAATTCTTTGTTGTTAACGGGTTAAGACATCGACTTTAATCTTTTTGTTCGTATATAATGTATAAGATTTTCTGTCTGATGTGCGCTGTTAGGTAGGTTTGTGTTCTTAGGTGATATTATAGGTCTTCTAAGTACCTAATCTGACTCTGATGCTTTCTGAACTCCAGAATACGTAAAAAGGGTCAGCGGAATTCTTATATTGTCTTTAATTATCTATTGGCTCTACCTGTGACCCTTTTTTGTGGTGAGAAATCATCAAGTACCTTCTCTAGCTTTCGGTGGAGCGAGAGTGAGTATCAGACTTTTATTGACTAAAACTCAGCTGTGTTCCTTCAGTTGCTCTTTCTGTTTCAAGGCTACAGTATCACTTTCGAACAAAGCCTGGACCCCGTCGGTTTGGCTGACTTCTTTTTGTGGCGCGCGTAGAACACAACGCGCCGTCGATTCGGGTTTGGTCTTTAGTCTTTATTGCACGTTCGGACGGTGAACTACCCATTGCTTGCCGTCCTTAAGCCTGCGCTTACAGTGGCTGGGAATCACCCTGTGACGCCCGTGGCGACTTAGGGTCTCCTTTTTTTGCATTACTGCTTTGCAGAAGGTGACTGCTTCCCATTCACTCTCGCCCCGGCCTGAACTAGAGCTAGACGCGAAGAATCGCCGCCGCGATCGCCTCCACGAGATGATGTAGAGCCTAAGTAAAACGTGTTTTCTTTCTTTCTAAGTACAAAATTCAGTTTTATAATACAGAAACATCCAAAACATATTAGCGGATGCCACTACCAAAGAATCTAAAATCTACGGAACTATTCCATCACATTCGGCGGCTTAGTAACTTCAATATCTCACCCTATTCCTCATGCATAATAAAGACAAAAGAAAAAAAAATCTCCTTTCGTTGATTCCCACCTCGGCGCGGAAGTTCAAACATCGTCAAATATCGGGCCGTATTGCCCCCTTTCTCGTTTTCCCCCTTCAATAAAATAACGCCCAGTTCAATTTCATTTACATATGGTATTGGGGGAGGCCTAAATTAATTTTGCACATGAGATCGTCTTACGTTAGGTACTTTTAAAGCTTATTACTTGAAACCGTACCTCGTGCCCTACGGAGGCGAAATCGAATAAATCTGATTTATTTCCATTGTGTGATTTTTTTTTGTACTCTTATATATGGATGTAGGTGTGTTTTGATACCGGTGTTTGGTAACCCAATTTGTTGCGTAAAAGGTAGATACAAATACAGCTTGTTTGTTTTAAAAGTTTTTTTTAACAATGTTGTTATTTACATACTAAATTAACTATAGGTAAGTATACTGAATAAACACAAAAAAAAACTTAAATCAATAGTTATAAAATATGCCGTCGGAATACTCGTTAGCAATAGGTACTGTCGACTAGTAATGTGCCCAAAAGATTTGCAGAATTGCCACGCTGTATGGCAAAAGCTTACTCTTTGTCCTAGGTCAAAGCCAGCTCTTGGGACACGTGTAAAGTAAGAAAAATAATAGTTAGTTGAATAAACACTGGTCAAATCTGATAGTTTCAAGTGAGGATCTAACTATATTATTATATGTTCTTCTTTAACTTATTTTGTTTGTAGTTCGAGACACATTTACACAATAATTTAAAAACAGGTGGCTCCGGGTATCTAGATGAATTCATTATGGTCTTTGTGGAGGAGTCAATATAAGCTTAGGTACATATATAGGTAGGTGGGTGGTACTCACTTTTGTATTGGCGTCGTGGGAAGCAACTACACAAGTCTCTTTTCTTCTTGTTGAAGTAATTGTGTCTATTTTTAAAGGAAACCGTTTTATCTTAAACGTCCATATTAAATTAACTTCCTAATTTTATTATTCGTAAGTTAAGGTTCAAAATAGAAAAGTAATTCCATTAAACGCCACGCCACTCAAAATTACGTCAATTAAAAAAGGAAATGTCTATTATTTTTGTCAAAAAAAGGACAAAAAAAAACAAGAAAACGTCTTAATATTAATTACGAAATGTAAAGGATACCGTAATTGTTGAATATTCGAGACAGTCACATTAAGGAGGACTTAATGAAACGCCGCACTTGATCACCGTTATACCGTCTGAAAAGAATCGCACAATTTGTCCGAGCAGTCAGGGGCGCCTACTCCGTGGGTGCTCGGGGGCTCGAGCACCCATGACAATAGACATCAAGAAACAGATCAATAATCGCCTTTTAGGTTACGCATAAATTATAATATTTCTAGATAATAGAAACTAGTTTAATTTTTACATAATGGTTTCATTTTATATTTTTATCAAACATAACTAGTAATTAAGTACGCAGTATGTAAGTAGGACATTTATTTATTTGTCAGTCGATCAGTGTGCATTTCTCTTCTCACACTTCGCCACTTTTTCGAGTCCATCAAATGAGTATGAGCACCCATGAGGTTTTCCAAAAGTCGGCGCCCCTGCGAGCAGTAATAAAATATAGACTAATATTCTTTTTTTAATTCTTAAGCAAGAAAGGCAAACGATGTCACGCAAAATAAGACTTAATTTAGCTAAAGTAATGGATATTACTTCTCCTGTTGGGCTCCATTTTGCAAAATGCGAGATAAAAATTCTTCTATTAAGTAGGGGAGTGCCCGAAGCGTCCAATATAATTTTTACTCGTATAATAATAAGCTTTTAAGATGCTTTTTGGTTGTTGGTAACGACAAGCTTTGTGTTAGTTTTTGTGACTTGTTTTTTGTTACATCTTGGTGTACAACTTGTAACTAGAATAATACACACGCTTATACACTCCAAATAGAAAGTTATGTTACAATATTATAATTTAAATACTTATGGGAAAAAGATCAGAAGGTGTGGGTATTTTACCTCCCCAACCAGGGGTCGTTAAGATGTCAACCAACGCGGTGTCCTGCGTGAGCGACGAACGCGACGCGACGCTACGCAACACGGCGCGACGTAATGCGACGCGATGCTATACGCGACAAAGGTCCTACGTGATTTTGGTCATTACTTCTCGAATCATGGAGAAGTACAGTACAATTTTGCTTGAAAGTTCATATTTAAAGTACAGACTTTTAAAAAAATATCGTAAAAAGCACAGAAAGAAAACAAATATAATATTTTTACAAAGAAACACATTTGGCGAGTTCCATCATTTATATCCAAAATTAAGAAACGATTCTAAAATGTTTAAACAATATTGTGGAGTGTTACCGTCTACTTTCTATTACATTATTGCTTATATTAAGTCTGAATTTCAATTAAAAACAACAAATTTTCAAAAACCTATTTCTATTGAAGAAAGATTACTCTTGACATTGCGGTGAGTACATAGAAATGAAACTACATAATATTGTATTATTGAAAATATGTATTTTAATTATTATGAAATTATCACTGAGATGAATCACCAGAAGTGAAGTAACCCATCATTGAAGATTCTGTGTTTGATGGGCTATTCAGTTTTGATATTTCGTTGATGAGCATCTCCTGAACCTGAGTCCGAAATAATAATTTATTCAGAGATGGTAGCTTTTTCATATACGGCATTATAGACTTGAACCAGTTCAAGTCGTCGTCGTCTTCATTTAAATTTTTCTTCATTAGGTCTATCTTTTCCCGTTCGAGTGTTATTAAGATTTCTTCAATACTTTTTGCTGCACCTTCTTGTACCTTTTGGTTAGCCAACGTTCCAATAGCTCGCGATGGGGTATACGACGGTCCAGGTGTCGAGGTATCATGTAGTATCTGTGCCGAAATAGCATTATGTGAAGTTGCAGCATCAGTCGTAGGGCCATCAATTGTTGCCAAATTGGTATCATCTGTATTGAACTGCGATTCATCGGTTTGCGTATTGTATGCCGATTGCTCAGAAAGAATAGACATCATTGTATCATCATCAATAATGTCGTTTTCATCTAATATGTTATTTTGAATATTACTCGTAGTTTTACGAGGTTTTAAAATTGTCTTTAAAAATTGCATTGATTCAAAATGTGGCCAATCGCCTTGATATTGACCATTTTGATCTGCGTCCGAACCCGATCTTGGCTTTTCTACTTTTTTAAGCTCTCTGTTATAGGAATCTCTTAAATTCTTCCACTTCTTTTTTACATCATCAGCTGAAATTAAAACAATATTATTATTTACAGATATTTGGTTACTGGAACACCATATAGAAAGTTATCATTCAATTTCCGTATATCAAAAACTGCCATTTCAAACATAGTGAAAGAAGTGTGTACTGCAATTTGGAAGACTTTAGTAATAAAACTTATGCCTATACCTACAACGGAACTGTGGAAAAGTATCGTAAAAGATTTCTGGGAGAAATGGCAATTTCCTAATTGCATTGGTAGCCTTGATGGCAAACACGTACGTAATAAGAAACCAAAAAAATCTGGTTCTATGTACTACAATTATAAGGGATTTTTCTCTATTGTATTACTAGCTTTAACTGATGCTAACTATAAATTTATAATGGTTGATATTGGGGCCTATGGAAAAGATAACGACGCTGGAGTTTTTAACGCATGTACTTTAAGACAAGCAATAGAACATCAAAAATTACAAATACCGGAACCCGACTTTTTACCTAATACCCTCATTAAAGCGCCTTTTGTATTTGTGGGTGATGCTGCATTCCCATTAAAAACATACCTTCTAAAGCCTTATGCACAAAAAAATGTCAGTGAGGGAGATATTAAAGAGCGGTTCAACTATAGATTGTCTCGAGCGAGGATGGTCGTTGAGTGTTCTTTTGGTTCAATAGCGTCAAGATTTGGATTACTTAATACGCCAATTGAGACAGATAATGAAAATACAATTAACACTATAAAAGCTATAACTCTACTTCACAATATAATACGTGATCTTGAGAGTAATTGCGAAAATTTGACGTCAACTTCATCCCCTGATCTTCGAAGATCAAGAAGATATAATGCCTCAAAACAAGCAGCCATACATACAAGAGAGATATTCGCGAATTATTTTAATGAACATTGAAGGTTTCGTCACTTAGCGGAAGTGGCAGGCCAGAAGAACAGCCAGCCACCTAACGATTAAAGCGCCCTGTTAACGGTCAAATTTGCTTGACAAATTTGTTTGTCAAACTTCACGTTTTCGTCAAACAATAGCTTAAACAATCAAACCAAATATCAAACAAAGTTAACTTTCAAGTAGATTCGGTTTTCTCCTTTCGTGACGACGTCGCCGTGCCGACCGCTTACAATGAGCAATTCAGATGACGCATTTTTGGCATTGACGCTAGCACTGTGTATTAAGACTATTCTAAATCTTTGTAGTACCATAATGATGGTACATACAGATCATCTGTACTAGAACCAGAAAGCATAGATTTTTTCACTTTGTTGTTTTCGCGCTTGAAACTCGTACGTAGAATATTAATTTTTTTCTTTACGTCTTCCTCCGTCATTTTCCGGCGACACATCTTCAGTATATTTGTATTTTTTTTTATTGCTATGCTTCTTTTGTTCTTGTCCATATAATCTTTTGATTTTGTTTTCCATAACACTGGCATATCACGATAAACAGATATGAAATGTAACGCAAATTCTTTGTCCGTAATGTTGCCACTTAGCCATATCGTTATATTTACTATACTCTTTGCCCTAACGTCACTGGGCGTAACGTCCTCCATGATGCCAACACAACGAGTGAGATCTTGTTTGACAAACACCGCCGTTCACGTTCAAACCTATTTGTCAAACTCGACATCAATCCAGATTTTCATCAAACGCGACAAACACGTAGATTGTTTGACAAACGCCTCAAACACACCTGTACACTATCAAATAATTTTACAAACACGTAAAATTTGACAAACAATTTGATCGTTTACAGGGCACTTAACAAAATGATTGCAAGAGTAAATTACTAAACTGCTTCGGCAACATTCTTCCAACTTCTTTGTACTAATAAACGATTCCTATAATGTTTATGTTTTTTGTCCCACAACAATCTTTGCTCACGCACTGCGGCGATCAACGCTTCTGAATCAACCATTACATATATTAATTTTAGGGCGAAAAATGTTATAGTTCGTGTTGTCGCATCTGGTCGCCCTCAAAACAAGTGCGCGTTACGTCGCGTCTCGCCGCAGACTGTCATATAGGCCGCATGTAGGGTATTCCGTTGAGTTGATCGCGTTCGTCGCGTTCGCAGCGTCGCGTCGCGTCGAGTTCGTCGCTCACGCAGGACACCGCGTTAAAAGACTACCCGTCGGTTACGGGTGGTCTTTTAAGAACGCCTTTGAACAACGCCTGTTAGGGCACATTCCTGGGGAGACTATAAAGGGGTTTTCCCCGAGCCTCAATGAACCTTTCCTCATTCATTCTTTCCTTTCCTTTTTAGGGTTCCGTACCTCAAAAGAAAAAAAACGGAACCCTTATAGGATTATTTTGTTGTCCATCTGTCTGTCTGTTTGTCTGTTAGTCAAGATCCTTTATCGTAAGTATCGAGTTGCAATTAAAACCATATACTCAAGGCTGTGAAAAAATCTAGGTAAGTACTGAGTTAACGCAAAAAAAAATTACGGCCGTTTATGTCGCAAAAAACGTCGAAATAAGTATATTCGACCTTCTCAAGGAAATCAAAATTCATAGGGTACTTCCCATTGATCTAGAATCCTGAAATTTGGCATGAAGCAAGGTTTCATAGCACAAGTATAGGAAAAAATCTGAAAACTGTAAATTTTCTGTAAGTTTACTTACAGTAAACTTCATAGGTAATTTTGTACGGAAACCTCATTGCGCGAGTCCGACTCACACTTGCCCGGTTTTTAATTTTCATTCAGTTGACGGACAGAGTCCCTCGAGACAAACCTGCATCGATGATTTACCAACCTACTTATATAAAACCAGCGAGATGTTACCCTTCCCACTGCAGAGTAAAATTCTCATCTCATAGAAAGAAAGAAAAAACGTTTATTAGTGTCTCACACATACAATAGAAATAAAATAGGTATGAAAAAATAACTTTAAAGTCTGTGCAAGGCCAAAAAGGCGCCTAACTCAGCATAAATATGTTGCGATATTTAAATAAATCGATAAATAACGCAGCGCTGGTATTCTGTTAGGGCCCGCGGCGATGCCACGGTCACACTTACCACGGTTAAATAAATCTAGGTATCGAAACAAAATAATAAATATTAATTAAAACATTGATAAAAAGCGTGAATTTATGCTAATGTGTTGAGTCTGTGCGAAAAGAAAATAGTTCTAAGATTTGACGGCTGTATATAAATATCATTTTTGTTATGTTATCATAGTGCGACTGTAACATCTTGATACTTTGAAACTATGTTAGACTAGATTCTGCCACCGGCTCTGCTCTCTAATAAAAAGTAGCTCAACAAGAAGTGTTGAACTTGCTTACGTGATGAAACTTTACAAAAATAAATTTATAAGCTATATTATTGCAACGTTTATTCATTAAGTTCATCCGTCTAGTAGTTTTTGCGTGAATGAGTAACAAACGTCCGTAACATCTATCGTTCGTCAGAAACTTTCGCATTTACAATCGTCATCATTTCAGCCGATAGACGTCCACTGTTGTACATAGGCCTCCCCCAAGTGTCACCGTAACGACCGGTCCTGTGCGTCTCGAATCCTTCGGATTCCTGCGACCCTCATCAGGTCATTGCACCATCTTGTAGGAGGCTTTTCAATGCTGCGTCTTCCGGTATGTGGTCGCCACTCTAGAACTTTTCGTCCCCATCGACCATCTGTTCTGCGAGCAATGTACCCTGCCCACTGCCACTTAAGTTTGGCGATTCTACGAGCTATATCGGTAACCTTGCACAGAGATGCTGCTGCCCATTCTCTGGTGTGTCTCTTAGTCTCCTCTTACGACACCCATGGGAAGAGATCGTGTTATTCTTTACGTCCTCCGAACACCATACAGTACATTACATACGCATTTATAATATTAGTAGGTCACCACGTAAACGAAGTCTAATTTCTGAATAGATGTAATGTGCAGTTTAAATCAAAGCTAGGTAAGAATATGAATAAAAATTTATTTGAAAATAATAGTACATTATGATATAAGTGTGTGATGTTGGTTGCCACTGAGGCGGTATTTAGACCCAAGCCGAAGACAAGGGTCTTATGAGAGCCAGGACAGCAATCATCAATACTCACGTGTATCATTGAATAAAAAAAATAGTGCATAGGTACAATATTAAATAAATAATGAACCATAGACAGACGCCTGACGCCGCGCTCCAACATCATATGTCTTTCTGGATTTCATGAGCTATAACAATCAAGCTTTTTTTTTAAGGGTGGATATCGAGTGTAGGTTTCCTCACGATGTTTTTTGTTTGTTGCCTACCCATAAGAAAGAAACATGATTCAAAAGAGTGTCCATGGAGTTTCTTGCACATTCGATTTTCTCCGTAGAGATCTACGTTTTGGAACGTGCAATTAGAGTCACTTTTCTAACTGACTGACTTCTAAACAATTCAAATGTGCCTGGTTTATTAGAAATAAAGGCTTTGTATCTTTGACCTTTTTAATATTGAAAGCACTAGGCCAAAATAAAGGTAAGTATTTCACGCAAAAGTAGAGGAGAAATCCGACTTACCTAAGAGGATTACGTAGGTGAATCCATGCCAGGCATGTACGCCGGATTATATTTTAATAAAGTTTTGGCTCATTTTGACAGTTTGTTAGACCATCATTTTGTATCTAAGGAACCTTTTTCTTGGGGAATTTTAATAAGAAAATGATTAGAAGATGTGGCAGTTTAATTCATAAAGATTGGAAAAGATTTATATACCTAAGACCTTGACCGATCATCTGATTCTGACAGTTCATGATTCTAACTATAAATGCTTAATATAATATTATTGCTATAGGTACTTCAGCACTATAGCTATACCTAAGTACTACATGTACAATCAGAATTAGGTGCACTTTGAGACAATCATTTGAATAATTTCAATAAAGTGAAATGTTTAATTTCCGCGGATACCATTTCCTTAATAATGCTCTAATTATTTTAAAAAGAAAAAAAACTAAAAAAAAAACAAAATGGCCAAACTCTTTCGCCTTAACGCCTGAAGCGCGGGCGTCTCTTCTTCCTAGTCTAGTTAATGTTTTATTATGTGTAGAATAGCAATTTTTATGACTTTTTTTATGAAATGTGATTATTATTGTTTACACGAGATTTCATAAAGTCATAAAAAATTACGATTCTACGCATAATAAAACATTAACTAGACTAGGAAGAAGAAACGCCCGCGCTTCTGGCGTTAAGGCGAAAGAGTTTGGCTATTTTGAAATTTTGCCGCTCCTGTGTTTGAACTTTAAGCATTCTCCTTTCTCATATTTCTTTCCTAGTGTCAAACAAGCTACAATTGATATTTTTTTTATTATTATTTACACTATCTTCTGCCATCGGCTTTAAGGCGTGACAGACATAAAAAAATCCCAAGGGAGGATACTTCCAGGAGAAAAAATATAACACGACAAACGACAGAAGGGATTTAGATAGTAAATCCCTTCTGTCGTTTGAGCGTGAAGGCAAGGCGCGCGGGCTTGCGGACGGCGAGCAATGGGTAGCTCGCCGTCCGACCGTCCGGTAACCGTCCGGACCGAGCTCAAGTCGTCGACGGCGCATAGTGTTCCACGCGCGCCTCTAGAAGATGTCAACAAACGTAGGGGCCCAGCAGGGTCGAAGTCTACTGGGGCCATGGGTGATGCGAAAGAGATCCCGGGACCCTGGAACAAAGGCAAAGAGCAGGAGTGGGTTTTTAGTCAGTAAAAGTCTGACATGCCCACCCGCGCCGCCCATACAAACTTTCGGAATTCTAGTCACTAAATCTAAGCTGTGAGAGCACTTAATCTCTGAAGTAGTTAAGGACCTAAACTACAAGCAGCACTAAGGAACATGTATTTACCTCTTTTTGCAGGAGTAAGGAATTTAATCTCTTCATGCTTCGTTAGCATTTGTTACGAAAGTTGTTTTAATAAAGAACAGCCATCAATCCTGTGCTTTAATCTATCTCCTTATGCCGCCGAATGAATTATCTTGTCAATTAATAAAGATCCGATCTGATTACCTTATAAGTTATTATTATTTATGACTGTAGGCATCGAGTAGTAGTATCGAGTTCATTAGCTATGCTTCTTGTCATCATTTCAGTCGAAAGACGTCCACTGCAGGACATAGGCCTCACCAAGTGTCGCCACAACGACAGTTCCTAAGCGTCTCGCATCCATAAGAATCCCGAAACCCTAACCAGGTCATTGCTCCACCTTGTGGGAGGCCTCCAACGCTGCGTCTTCCGGTACGTGGTTGGCACTCGAGAACCTTTCGGCCCCATCGACCATCTGTTCTGCGAGTAATGTGCCCTGCCCACTGACACTTAACACTCAGATTCTTCGGGCCATATCAGTTACCTTGATTCTCCTGCGGTTATCTTCAATCCTGATGCGATCACGCAAGGAAACTCACTTTCCATTGCCTTTCTTCACCTGTAATGTTCTCACTGCTTGAACACAAGCCATCTCTCTGAGAGAAAGAGAGAGCCGTAATTCATTATGCAGGCCCAGTAAGGGTCCTCCTTCTGTAAACCAGTAATGCGAGTGAAGGAGTGGCGGAAAGCTTGAGGGAGAGGCAATCTTCACGTCCAGGCTGTCGTAGGAGACGCCATGAGCATCGGGAGCAGCAGGCAATAGGTAACTCGCCTTCCGATAAGGACCAGGCTCGGGTCGATGGCGCGTCGAGTTCCACTAGAGTTGCTCTAGTTTTCTAACGCTTAGATAGAAACTGGAGTAGAACTGTCTTACCCTAGGTTGTTGAAACTACTCTGACACAAGCGGTCGAGTCACTTGGTAAGTACAATGACAGTAATGCTCTTCGCCAGAACCCGTCCAAAACTCAATCCTGCGCGTTCCATCTCCGCAATTATAGTACCTCGAACAGAAAACTCAACATCACGTGGCGGGGTACTGACGTGGAGCAATGTAAAAACTCGAAGTATATGGGTGTGGCGTTGGATAGAACGTTGACTTTTAACGTGCACTGTCTTAACACAAAGCGGAAAGTAGGGTCCTGAAGCAACCTATTGCGCTCTTATCTCTACCAACTGGGGATGCAGCACCCGATGTTCTTCGTACAACTGGCATGTCTTTATGCTTCTCTGCTGGCGAATTCGCGTGCCCAGTGTGGTATCGATCAGTACATGCAAAGTAAGTCGACGTCGCCCTGAACGAGACGTGTCGAATTTTATCGGGATGCCTTAAACCGGCCCCACTTAAGAAGCTCTATCCGTTGGCTGGTATTACTCCACCAGCTGTACGTAGGGATGTCGCATGCGAGATTGAAAAGAAAATCCGATCCGATTCCCGACATCCCTCTTCGAACACAAAACAGCTCCAAGTAGGTTTAAGAGCCGGAAGAGCTTTTTTCGTAGCACACAGGCCATCCCTGACTCACCACCCAAAGAAAGAATAAAGCTTTGGGAAGAACATCACTTACCACCATCCGACTTCTTAAAACACCCGCTGAAACCCGCGTTGAACATCCCGCCTGGACGTGAATTACAGTGGTCTATATGGAAAGCACTAAATCGGTTGCGCACCCAGGTAGGCCGCTGCAAAACCAATTTGGCGAAATGGGTTTTTATAGACCCGTCAATGTGAAGGTGGGCTCAAAACATGAGCCACATCTTAGAATGCCCTAAGTGCCCATACATCTGCACTATGGAGGATTTAATGAGTGCCACCGATGCTGCAGTTAACATAACCACCAACTGGGCCCCAACAGTTTAACTAGTTTACCATCGATTCGAAACGAAGAAGAAGACCCTAGGTAAGGTTAATCATAACGATAAATAATTTTACCACTTAAATAAGCTACAAATGAGGGTTTGCAGCTTATTTAAGTGGTAAAATGGGGATGGCAGGGGAGGCCTTTGCAGTTAATTCAAGACATAATTATAAAAAATCCATAATTATAAACCCTCTATTCATTTGAAAAATTATCTATAGAATTTGTAAATGAATCTGGTGATTAATAAAAAAAATGTTTTCCTTTAAGCCATAGACAAGCGTCCGTCAGTTATTTATGGCAGGATTAAAGGCGGGAACGGCCAGCCAATATGGCTACCGAGCGAACGTTAAGCCGATGATTTAAATACAACCCATCGATTCGCTAAAACGCGAAACGTTGGTAATTAATCATATTTTAGCTGCCTTTAGAAATAGTACAGGTTTGAAAGAACCTATTAAAAGATGGTAAAGAATTAAAAGGCTGTTGAATGTAGATTATGTAGACATGGTTTTGTCGGCGGTTCCGCCCGTGTGAAAGATTGGACTTATCCCAAGGGATTGGATTGTTCGAAAGAGTTATCGTGGCCCTTAAGGAACACGGTGGGTTTTAGTCAGTATAAGTCTGATACTCCCTCTCGCTCCACCCGGAGTGGGTGTTCTATATTGTTTTAACCTCTCAGGCACCAGTGTACCGAATACGGTACACTTCATACCCAACGGTACCAGCGGTAGGTACCCTCGGTACCAGCTAACTTAAACCTTATTACGTAAAAATAAGGTTTAAGTTAGCTGGTACCGAGGTGTACCAAATTCGGTACACTAGTGCCTGAGAGGTTAATGCATTTTTTTAAAAGTCTAAAACCATCTTCACAGCCTTTCTGAAACAGTAAGGGTTTTAGAGCACATCGGTCGGATGGTTTCAATAGTACATTTTGATACAAGTGGAGAAAGTTTGTCATTGCGACCGAGGCGGAATTCGCCCGAGCCACAGGCGAGGGTGTTATAGAGCCTGTGCTCCGAATTTCCACGTGTATCAAAAGATGATTTTCGTAATAAATAAATGGGGGTTGACTGGCGACTCGTGGAGCTTGCTTGACGTTTTGCCTGATACGATAAATATTCGTATAATAAATTGTAGCTGGGGCGTGTTCGCACACTTTTTCGCACTAGTGCAGAAAACACTAAATTGCGTGCCTAAAGGTGGTAGGGACCAGAGCGGGTTTTCCAGTAAGTATATTGAAAAGTTTATTAGAGACAGGATGTTTTATTTTTTTAGGTATATAAGTTTAGCCTATAGATTATTTATAATAGTAGTAGCGGTAGTGGAATAGAATTTTGTATAGATTTTATCTAACAAAGTAAACTAGGCTAGGACGTGCCGCATGTCGGCCTGGTTGTCGTGATACCTATGCTACGTGTACTTGTTACGTTTGCGTGATTGTAGTCGCGGGTAGACGTCGGTACAGCCAGATAGTGCGGGATATGTAAAAATGGATTTTCTCATGTCTTATTTTCAATTTGAAATATTTTGCTCCAGTTTTAGTTGTGCTATGTTTAAGGTTTTATTATTATTATATACTAGCTTATGCCAGCGGCTTATAGTCATAGCATAGTCGGCCTTATAATGTTCCCACTGCTGGGACTCAGGCCTCCCCTTTAGGAGAGGGAATGGGCCGTAATCCACCACGCGGGCCCAGTACGGGTTGGTGGATGTCACATGTCTTCGAATTTTTGGTTCTAGGACATGCCGGTTTCCTCACGATGTTTTCCTTCACCGTTTTTAGAGCAGTGGTGATGAAATAAATTACACAAAGTAATGCGCCAGGCTGGGTTTGAACTCGCGACCTACAACTCGTAAGTCGGGGCCGTTACCACTCGGCCACCACTGCTCTACTGCCAGCGGCTTGGTCCGCGTGAATGTCGGTTATTACGGACACGAAGTCGAAGGCAGATAATAAGTAACTTATGTCCTTCCTTGGGGTTTAAGCTTACTTCAAATTTCATCAAAATCGGTTCAGCAGTATCCGTGAAAGCGTAACAGACAGACAGAGTTACTTTCAAATCTATAATATTATGGAAGTATGGATTTGGTTTAGCTAGTATTAGATATTTTTCTAAAATCTAATTGCAGCGGGCTATTTGGCTTAATTACGATGAGGTTATGAAATTATGCTAAGTTTTATTATTATGCTCTGCTGCCAGCGGCTTTGTCCACGTAATAGTAGAAAGTTATTTCAAGGGAACATATTCCCGGGATAAAAAGTATCCTGTGTTATTCCAGGATATGGTCTACCCGTGCACCACGTTTCATACGAATTCGTTAAAAAGTTCAATAATGTCATCTGTGTAATAACAAAATAATAAATGTACCTAATAATCCATATCATTCAAGTCAAAAGAAAATTCAATGTCAAAATAGTACATTTTGATACAAGTGCAGAAAGTTTGTCATTGCGACCGAGGTGAAATTCGCACGAGCCGTAGGTGAGTGTGTTATGGAGCCGAGGGCTGCAGTGACAAATTTGCACGTATGTCAAACGACTTTTTTCAATACATTTACGAAGAAATGAATAAACGGGGGTTGACCGGCGACTCGTGGGGGTCGACGCGCGCCCGGCCTGATGCGGTACATGTAATAAAATTGTGGCGGGGGAGAGCACGCGCTATTTCTGCACTAGTACGGGAAACAGTCTATTGCTTGCTTAAAAGCGGTGGGATAAGAGCGGGTTTTCGAGTAAGTGTATTGAAAATAAATTAATGATGATCTTCAGTGATCTCAATACTATACTGCCTTGATTCACAATGAACTCGATAACCTCAAATATCATCGCTCGAGTTGCAAACGATCCATATCAATTCATATGCACATCACTTTGACTACAATATATTCGATCCATATTCTGAAACGGCTATTGATTATTATCGCGCCAAGTTGCATATTGTGAAGATTCTGAGGCTTTGGATGTCTCACAGTCCAATATGCTTAACAATGGATTGACATGGATATTCTGTGGCTTGGCTGGATGAGCCTCACTTGGGGAAGACTATACAGGCGTGTATCTATAGCACAGTATTGTGAAGTAAATATGATTCTTGTTGCAAATTATAAGATCCTGAATCTTTTTTACTGTCCGTTCAACGTGCGTGACAAATGGCGTCTACAGTAAATACTTGGTATTGTAACCACTTTTTGCTTTTAATACCAGCCTTATGTCTACGGATTAGAAGTCAAAATCGTTTGAACGTACAGTAAAAAAGATTTGTTTAAATGTCTAATCTTATTGGGAATGGAGTAAAGTTAAAAACTAATATAAAATCGTCTTAATTATGTCTTCACATAAGTGTCTTATGTCTTTACACGTGCGTTCGTTTACGTATATATACTACCCTAAGGTGATATATATACGTAAACACTACGTAGTATGTAGACACACTCACAAATATTTGCCTTTATAATGTTAGTATTATAAAGGTGAATCTTTGTTACTTCTTCACGCTGAAACTGCTGATTGAATTTAGATGAAATTTCGTACCAGAATAACTTATATCTTGGATACTAGATATGATGTATTGATTGGTGGAAGTACTAAAGCCACGCGGGCAAAATTACTGGCAAAAGCAAGAAGCATATAAATAATAAAACATTCGTAAATAAAAAGACTTATAAGCTATTAGGCTTACTGTCCACGGACGCACGCGTGTCATTACAGTTCCATCGACAGAATTTTATAGTTTTCTATGAAACCTGTGAGCAGGTGTACACCAAGCGTATAATGAATTAATGACGAATACGCGTCTATGAAGTTACGCGTCCACGTTCGCCTTTGTGTTCCATAGGCTACGAAATCGTAGCACTTCGTAGCGTTAGCTACGCCGTAGCAGTGAGCACAACGCTTGCTACGGTACCTACGTAGGCACAAGACGTAACGCACAAACATTTTCTTTTATTTTATCACTCGTGTATTTTATTTTCATTAATTTTCAAATTTTTAAATATTCAAGAAGAAATCAATAAAAATTCAAAACATTTATTTCAAATAAGTAAATTATGCTAATTACATATTCCAAAGCGTAGATCTCTATGGAGAAGAATATGCAAGAAATTCTATCTACATATATTTTTTGCCTCTATAACTACTCCTGCATCTTCCATTCTTAGCTTTTTAATTTTGCGTCTCTAAGGCAACATGCGACAATAGGCACCAACCTCCTTTTTATAATCATAATATTCACCAGCTACTCATTGTGCGGCGACTATGTTTACCACGGACAGATGGTCCATTAAGGTAGGTCTAACTTCGAGAAAAAGGTCAATCGTTGAATCCGACTCGGCTGGGCAGCGTTCGGGAAGTTTCGTGGTATCTTTTCGTCCAACATACCACAGTGTCTCAAGACGAAAGTCTAAGACCAGTGCGTGTTGCCAGTGGGCCGCATCAGAAAGTTTAAAGTCACCTAAAGGGCCCGAAGTTTCCTAGCGTGATCACATCAGAAATGAAGATATGCGGTGGCAGTGGGCAGGGCACATTGCTCGCAGAACAGATGGTCGATGGGGACAAAAAGTTCTAGAGTGGCGACCACGTACCGGAAGAAGCAGTGTTGGAAGGCCTCCCACAAGATGTACCGATAATCTGGTGAGGGTCGCGGGTAACCGATGGATACGAGGCGCACAGGACTGGTCCTTATGGCGACACTTGGGGGAGGCCTATATCCAACAGTGTCTTTCGGCTGTGGTGATGATGATGATGACTCATTGTTAAAAAATTTGGTAAAATATTCTATTATATGTAGTTGAAGAATCACACTAATATTATATAGGTGAAATTTTATAAGTGTGTGTGTGTGTTTGTTACTCCTTTATGCTTAAATGGCTGAACAGATTTCGATGAAATTTTGCATACGGGTAGACCATGTCCTGGAATAGTATATAGGATTTATTCCGGGAGGGTACTCTTTAGATATTCTTTTATTTCCACGTGAGTGAAGCCGGTGGCGGAATATAGTTATATTACAAGAATAAGTTTCAATCGTGTTTCTTATTTTTTTTCTATTATTATAATCTAATATAATTCAGGTTATCCTGTTACTAAATGCTCCTAAGACGATCCACGTGCAAAGGATAAATGATAAAGTATTTGTAAAGGTATTGTAGTGTTTGTATTCTTGTCTCGAGGTACGGGTAGTGACAATTGACAGTTGTATACGAGCCTTTGACTGAGGCGCACGTGTTGACCCTAGCTGCTGGTGACGTAACAAGCCAATGTGTTTACCCCCTGTGCTAGTACGTTTATAAAAAGTTTGATTAGTAGTAAACACTAATAAACAGTAAACACTGGAATAGATATAGAATAAACTTTTTATTTCTGAGGTAGGTAACTATGTTCTCTTGGGTTAATATCTTACTTTCATCCAGGCGAAGTCGCTGGACCAAGCTAGTAGCTGGAAAGCCATATATTTAATTAATATCTGCCGAAGCTGCCGTTGCGTGATTGGATCAAGGGCCTGATGAGGCAGTTCACCTCGTGTACGGCTCTCATTGTGAGGAGCTTCCTGTCTCTGGAGCCCGAACCACCGGTTAATTGGACCCTGCCACCGACACCGGTGGACTATCGTTTTTTTATATTTTTAAAAGCACATTTTTTGTGTTTTAAAAATATTAAAAAATGTTAAAAATATGTAAAAATGAAAATACGATATAATAATATTCCACAACTTTAAGCATAAACTAAGCAGAGTTTGTACTGTGAGTACTAGACAACTGATAAACATACATAGTTATATATTTCTAAACACATACATATTATAGATAAACTACACCCAGACACAGAACAAATGATCGTGCTCATCACACAAACATTTGTCTTGGGTAGGAATCGATCCCACGACCTTCGTCATAGCAGTCAGGGCCACTAACCACTAGATCAACAGGCCAGGCAACTGAATGAATATTATAATATTTTCTCTACCAACGAGCTTAAATCGAAATAAAAGCATTTAAAGAATAACTTTCGTCATTATACAGTTGCAATGTAGTACGATATCAGCGCTGTACTTATATTTAAACCTGTCCATAACGTTTATTGAGTAGTATTTATTTGAAACTGTTCAATTTATAAAAGCCTTCAGATTTAAAGCTGAATGTATGTATATTTTTGAGCTTGATTTATTTTTTAAATTTCGATGTATTGGGAAGTGTCTTTTGATTGGTAACATGCTTCAAAGACACGCTTTGTTTTTTTTTTTTTTTTGAATGTGGCAAAACGTATAGCTTTTCCCACTCTGAGTGGAGCGGAAGAAAGGGACCAGGGGGCCCAGCTGTGGGACACAGTGTACACTGACAAAAAAATATTTTATTATGATTTGATTTGACATAATCTTTATTTTGTTTATTTTATAATTTATGTACACACATACATACGAGAGAAGAAATATTATTATAAAAATTTTACAAAGGTACTGCTTATTTCTAAAAGAAATTTCTTCCAGCGGACCTGTGAAAGGAGAAATAGGAAGAAATGTAGACAATAGTGTGTAGGAGTAATAAAAGAAGAGAATGTGAAATCTTAAATTAAAATAATAAATACTTAGATACATATATATATTATACCAAAAATAAATACATAATGTAAATACATATATAATTATCACACTAGAGAGGAAAGATAGTGCTCTTTTACTCTAGATTTGAAGAGGGAAATCGTTTGCAAATCTCGAATGCTAGGCGGAAGAGAGTTCCACAACCTTACTGCATGGACAGAGAAAGAATAGGAGTAGTAGCTGGATTTATGAGGAGGGGATATAAGTAGGGATCTTAGGTGTGATCTGCACGGAACGTCGCTAGGGCGAGCGTAAGAGAAACGGTCCCGCAGGTAGGAGGGATAAGATGGGTTATGTAGGATGTTGAAAAGGAGACATAAAATCCGAGTGTTTCTGCGAAGACGGATAGGGAGCCACTTGAGTTCCTTGCGAAGATGAGAGACGTGATCATACTTTCGTAGACCAAAAATAAACCGAATGCATAAGTTTTGCAGTCGCTCAAGCTTGTTTAATAGCTCCTCAGTAGCATCCAAGTAGCAGGCGTCGGCATAATCTATAATCAGCTGAATGAGTGTCTGGGCCAAAGAGATCTTCGTTTTCAAAGGCAAGAGTCCCTGGAGGCGTTTGAGCGAACGAAAAGAAAAGTTTACCTTTCGACTGACCTCATTGATCTGCGCACGCCACGAAAGATTGGAATCGATAATAACACCCAGATCTTTTGCATTTTCGGTGTAGTCGATACGGACACCATCGAGAACTAAAGGCTGCAGAGAAGAAACTACAGCCGCATTGTGGACGAACCTACTGCCTATGATCATGGCCTGCGATTTAATTGGGTTGATCTGCAGGCCAAATGACTAAGCCCAAGCGCTGATACAAGCCAGGTCATGATTCATAGCAGCAATAGCAGAATCCGCGTCAGCTACTACTTTATGTTAATTTGCCGCGCCTAACAGGGTCATGTGCCCATTAAGTTAAACCTTGTCTATAACTTCATTTAAGTACCTTTGTGCAATAAGCAAATAGGTATGATTTAGGCTAGGTCAATTTAGAATCAGTGATCATCATCACCATTTCAGCCGAAAGACGTCCCCCAAGTATCGCTACAACGAACGGTCCTGTGCGTCTCGCGTCCATCGGATTCCCACAACCCTCAGGGCCAACGCTGCGTTAAGCGGGCGCCGGCGCGGGCACCCTTCTCGTGTGTTTCGTGTGTGGCGGTCCCCGTAGTGGAAAGCGGATTATTACCTGCGCAGTGACGCTATTTCAACTTTAACGGTGTGCATGTAGTCGTGTCATTATATAGCAAAACGGGCGCGGGGCACGGCTGCCTGCGCGGCGAGCCACGACGGAGCACTTTTGTATGGGACCGCGCGGGCGCCCGCTTAACGCAGCGTCGGCCCTCACCAGGTCGATGGTCCACCTTATGGGAGGCCTTCCAACGCTGCGTCTTCTGGTACGCAGTCGCCACTCCAGAACTTTTCGACTCCAACAACCATCTGAAGCCCTACTACGAGCTCTCAAAGCAATCCATTTGATGACTTCTTTTTTTATTTATTTATCATTTATACATAAGAATACAGAATTATCTATGTTAAACAGTAACCAAAAACCACTAAGGTTTATATTTGTGCTATCATGAATCTCAATATCGAAAAAATCAAAATAAGTTTTTTATATGTGTAGGTACATTACTGTTTTATTACTGAAACTGAACTGTTAAAGGGATGGAGCTATATAGAGTGTATAGCTTCATCTCGCTCGCACGCTTGATATTTTAACATGACATAGTAAGGTCACTGTACTGCGAGCAATGTGCCCTGCCGACTGCCATTTAAGTTTGGTGATTCTTCCAATCATTGATAGTTCCGCCTAGCCCGTTCCATCATCGGACCACCAGGCGTACGGCGATGCGCCACCGGTACATGGTTGACATCCCACCTATACGCACAAAACGTTTTGGGAACACATTCATTGTGCGTACAGCTAAGGAGTGGAATTCCTTGCTGGAATCTGTGTTTCCTGATGGCTACAACCCGGGAATCTTTAAGTCAAGAGTGAATAGGTTACTAGCTGCGTAAGCTAGGTAAGCGCGCTCCATCGTCGAAGGCATCATCGCTTTCCATCAGGTGAGATAGCGGTTAAGTGCGAACCTATCAAGAATAAAAAAAAAACAGTGATAGTTAAAGAAAACACTCAGTTATGGGTCTCACATAAATTTATTTCTCCATATACATATGTATAATTTTGCGAATCCACTGTGTCCCGAGACGCAGCGCGGGAATTTTTACAAAATAATTGTCGTCTACTAACTTCTACATTACATTCACACATCGCCCCGCCAGCCATATTGCGTCCGCCATATTAATTGCACTAAAATAATTATCATTAAAGCTAGGGCGTTAGATAATTGTTTTGTTCTTAGCAAAAAAATACGAAACGCTGATTGGCTAGCCGTCGCAAATTTTTGTACTTGATACATGCAAGAGAAATAAGCAATTCATCATCATATCCAGGGCACTGTTGATCGGACAAAAAAGTGTTCCAGACGAACTCTTCGCGACGAAAATTTTATATTTTCGGAGATCGAGTTAATTAAAAAAGTTTGTAATTGATTGACGGATCCATTAGGCACGTTATATTTCCTCCACTTAATTTTTTATAAACGTCACATTGGAAATATTTAAGTACTTCGGTCAAATGACCATTTTAATATTTAACGAGAACTTCCAAGCAAAAATACCCAGACTTGTAAGTGAACAAATGTTAATTAAAAACGTAAAATTACAATAATCGGCATTCATGTACAAAAACAATTAACAACAAAGAATTTAATGGTGTACATTACATCGTAGGAGAAAAATGAATAAAAATTAAGAACACATACAAATTAGTTGGTAAAATCAGTCTTAACATACCGAACATAGGTATATGATGATTTGATTAATGAACATGCGCGCGTGTAAAAACAACCGTTTTGTACTAAATAATGGAATAAACAGCACCTTAATATGGCATAATATTACTAAATCATTGAACACAATACCGCGCAACTGTAAAATAATTCAATTCATTAAAAAAACTGCACTGGATGCAAATTAAAAAAAAAAATACGCTAGCATAATTATTCCATTTCATTCAAGCAATTTTGATTTTATTATTTGCTTTTACGATTCTTTATTAAAACCAAGGGAAATAAAACCTATAAATGTTGGTAGTTACGCGGTATTGTTGTACTCGGTTATTCGACATAAAATATTCCCTAATGGCAGAATGATATATTACCTAAGCCTAAGAATGCAACACGAAGAACTGTACAAGAGATCGTAATGTGCGTTCGGATACGTTTACAAAATGAAAGGGACGACGCTGTCGACGCGGCGAGAACATAAAAACACGTTTACAAAAATAAGATAAGAAAAATACAAAGGAATGATAGTAATGTAAAGCCTAAAATCACTGATTAATGTTACAAAAGAGTTATTTTCAATTTTACGTAGCCTCCTAATTAATGAAGCAAGGAAAAGCTGCCATGCTCCCTAGCGTGTATATGTTACGAACCTCGCTATACATGATTCATCAACGAGTATTAAATTTTCACTATAACCTCAATTTAACAATTATTCTCATTAACTCTACGTACGTTTCGTATTTTATTGTATTCAATATTTTACTTTCATTATAGCTAAGTGAAACAATTGGCAGTTACGAATGTCAGCGGCCGACTATCCGACCGAATCAAAACGTACTTAGTTTAATTTTAATTCCTTTAGATATGAGCCACTCTTCAATTGTTCGCATATCTACGTTTGAAAATTGCATCAACTTTTTTATATTCCCTAAGTTTCATACAAGCTCAAATTTAATTTATACGTAGGTAGATCGATACAAGTAGGTATATTGTATAAAACGAGTGAAAAACGTAAAAATCTTATACATTTACTATGCAAGGGGATTACGGTAAAATATTAAATAACATACTACACTTAAAGATAGCTTAAAATAGTGTCAGAGTCGTGGCAGTCACGTTTAGAGTGTCACTCGAAGTGTATTTCTTGTAGTCCATTATTTTTCACGTCTTAATGAGAAGCGTAAATTAAAGGAAGAATAACGCTCAAGGAAAGAAAATTCATGGCATTATTTTTTTCGTAAAAGAGAAATGTAAATAATTTCCCATCTTGGTTTAGCTTTTTGAAACTTTCTATCAGTGTAACACTTATAACATCATACCGTACATTGATTTCCGATTCAAATATAATTGAATCATCATTTCCTTACTTCTATATCATTACCACACCGAAACATATGATTTGTCTAACTACATATAGATATGTCATCGAATCACGATCATCCTCTAAAAGCAAGCAGTGATTGTTTAAATCAATAGATAATATTATAAAAAAAATTACGTAATATTCGAAGGCAAAAAGCTTACTGTTTGATTCGCAAATCAACCAATCCATAACTTTGGTTCGCTAACATTTTTAGCATGACGTTAGACTTAGGTATAATGAATCATAGTTTATTTTTGTTTACTATTATATTTTACACGATAAATCGAAAAGGTTTTTACTAAAATGAAGCTAAAATAACGAGTAATTTATTAACGTAATGCTAAATATGTTTGCGGCCATGTTTATTTTCGTCACGTCACGTCAACATGTTTGGCTGGTTTAATTGGGCAAGTTTACAATTAGAACACAAGCAACACAAATTATTGGAAATTACAAATATTTACATAACATTATGTACTACGCACAGAGGACAGACACAAAAAATCACACGACACAGCCGATTCGTCTAAAAGTTCTCATATAATATTGCATAATGAAACGTGTTACCACAATTTACACTACTTAAACATATTTTAACACCCGATATGAAAAATAAACTTCTAATTACAGCTGCAATAACTATTTATACATTTTACAATATTATGTTTGTATATATGTGTGACGATCAGAATTGAATATCATATATCGCATAAAGTTATTATTTAAGTCTCTAAGCGCACTGTTCATTCACTAATGTTACGTTTATATTTTGATAGCAAATTATATTATCACGGCGTAACCATTACACTGATCATTAAATACTTCTCAAAACTTTTCTCGTAATATAAATGCATCTAGGTATAATTCAACTGTTTATATGGACTTTAACATTTAAACTGTTCCGATTTAGAGACAAAAATAGCACGAACAGCTGCGAAAGTTGGAGACATATTTAGTGACGTCACGATATATCCGCAATCTGCAACATCGGATCACGTCGTAAACACTTTATACAACCGTAGTAACATCACGTATAAGATTTTACGAGTTCTCATCATGAATATAGAGAAGTTTTATTCTGTACTCAGTCGTGTTAACGTCGTAAATAACTGTTGTATATTTTAACGTATACTAAATATGTTTCCAACTTGTATTCTATCATAAGTTAGATAATAGGATAATAATTAATTATATTTATTACCCTTCCGACTCACAATCATGATTTTTAGTGGTCACAATCGTAAAATACATCATAAGTAGCGTTCCTAGGCACTCATACATGTTTTAGCCTCTTATACGAAGTTGAAGATGACAGTCAGTCGATGTCGCGGGTACATCATTACTTTAGGGTCATATTCAGCGCGGGACTCTGTCGATAGATATTTATTATTATCTGTGGCGAAGACGGAACAAAGAAGTGTCGGACGTTTTTTATCTGTGATGGCAGGCAATTGTGAAAATGATGACAACTATTTCGACTATTTATGGTTTTAAGGTGGGGTTGAATTTAGATGTAAGTTCTATGTTATTTAATATTATTATTGTCTTCATTTTATGGCGATGTATATTAAAGCATGGCAGATATTTTTAAACTAAATGAAATACAAATAAATTAGTAAGTAAAATAAATTTACTTAAAATTACTAACTCAATCGGACTTGGATCTATTTCCATTTAAAACTTAAGTTTATATAGTTTTAAAAAATGTAATTAGGAATCATTTTTATATAATTCGTTATTAAAAATTATATCTGTTTTGATGCAATGCCGTTGGTATACCTTCTTTAATATTGGTACATTCTGATTGGTTTCTAGATATCGCTATGTCAAATGTCATATTTGACATGTCAAACGTCATTAGTAAATGACGCCATCTTTCTTTTCCCTGTCATCGAACAAACGTTAAGTTTAAAAATATTTTCGCTTGAATTGTTCCCAATACTTCTTTGTTCCGAGCAAATATTAAGTCCATATACTTCGTATACTTCGCATGACAGAGTCCATGTGTGCGCGTTTAGACGAGTATGTCTCATCGTCAGTTAGCGTAGTGGTCGAAAGAGCCGAGGTACTCCAGCGCTGCGCGGTAGCAGAACTCGTACTGATCCTGTAGGAAAATAAGGTATTTAGTACCTTCATCATCATTGTAGAATAGAAAATCAATATTCTGATATCACTTATACGCATAAAACGTTTTGGGAACACATTCATTGTGAGTACAGCTAAGGAGTGGAATTTCCTGCCGGAGTCTGTGTTTCATGATAGCTACAACCTAGAGATTTTTAAGTCAAGAGTGAATAGGTAACTTCTGGGCAAGTGCGCTCTATCGTCGACCACATCGTCGCTTGCCTTCAGGTGAAATAGTTTTGGAGGTAAGCGGAATAGAGAGTAAAGTCCCGCAAACCTCCGTTGAAAAGGGAGGATCCTCCGATCAGACGGGTGTTATGTCTGGTGGGCAACTGCCCGATAGATGATTTCGGGCTGTTCTATATGTTCCAATCGCGTGGAGAACTTTGATTGCGCGATGCAGGATTAGTTCTATATGTGACGCCATAGATGTCGCTACATAGTGGTCAGGCGCGAGCCTATCATTAATAAAAAAAATCTTGGGAGATTGCATGAGGCCAAACAGTAACTAGGTAGTAAGATCCAGATAACGGAATTTGCAAAGGATCTGTCAAAAAGTAACTGTTTTACAGTGGGTCGCACATTGAGCTGGTATAGTGTAGTACGGAGTTGGCGTACAATACATGGTTGGCTTTATAATGGTTTGTTACCACTGACGTGAGTGTGACTGTACAATATTTTTTGTATCGATAATAATCCCACATCATCATCATCATCTTCCTGCCCTTGTCCCGTGTTATTTGGGGTCGGCGCAACACGTTTTTTTCTTCCATTCTGCCCTGTCATTCGTCATGCTATCACTAACTTTCTTTTCTTTCATATCACTCTTCACACAATCCAATAATAGTAATAAATAATAATCCCACAATATTCTGAAAAAAAAAATATAATTTCTTGCTCCACCCAACGTCACGATGAAGTGCCTCAAAAACTAAAATGAAGTGTAAACGTATGCAGTAGCAGCCCAGTCCACGTTTAACAGCATAAAATGCAAGCGCTGCCGTCAACACCTCTGTGACCCATTTCTGTCGGCCAAGTCTTACAGCAAACATAAATCAACCCGTACGCTGCGTTGAAGTAAAACACTAATTATGCAATAATAATTATACAAGAATTTATGGCCCTCCTAATTACTGTGTGTACAGTTTATAATGGAGTTACTTTACATGCTTGTATGGTCGTTATTGGGGTGTTAGGGAACGTACACAACATAAAATCACATAAGGCACATAAACTCTTATGTTAGTGTTGTATGAACTTTTTTGAAAGGAAAGAATCGAAAGCGTGAACAAAAGCATGACGCTCGAATAGGGAGAATGGAAGAAGTAGACGTTGGGCTCATCCCAAGTAACATGTCATCAGGGCATGAAGAAGTGAGAAAGGGAAATATACCTATGACATACCTATAATATACCTAAAATACCTATGATATACCCAAAATATACCTATGATATATATATACCTGTTTGCTTATTTTTTATTATTTTATAGGATAAGTTAACCTGTATTTTGACAGGATTGATTTACAAACGTTAGTCTGCATAATGGCTAGGCGTTGCGTGCGCAGCGTGTACGCAGCCTAGAACACGGTATAGATGCCACCAATGTGGTTACAAGCTTCAATAAAAAAGTGATATAATATAATTTGAATAAAAACCAAATCAGTTTTACCTCGTTCTGAACTATAGCTGGGTGTTGAGTACGTAGCGTGCGCACTGTCTAGAAATTGGTGTGGAGACATCTTCGAGATGCTTTCAAGCTCCGAACCAAGTTATAATAACACTTTACGAATCAAAGATGTCTTACCTCAGTCTGAACCATGGCTGGGCGTTGCGTGCGAAGCGTGCGCACTGTCTGGAATACGTCGACAACGCCTTCATACTGCATGCGCTCCAGAACCGTCGACAGTGTGATGAATACGCCAGTGCGGCCCACTCCCGCGCTAAACGAACAAAAAAAAACATAAATTTGACGTTTCACCTTCCAAATATGAATCTGACACTAATAACGATAGAATTTAGAGTTAGAAACTATTTTCTCACTATACTTTTATTTGACTTTAGATCTTCTAAAATCTTCTTTAAGAATCTAAGGCATATATACCAAGTCAGTTAAAAACGGTCGCTATGACAACGGAAAAATCCTCGATTAATGTCAAAAAATAACATGCCACAACTGAAACTTGGCTCATTCGAGTTGCAGTTTAGTTAGAATACATGACTTGGAATATAGGAGTAAACACGACTAACATAACACTGGACAAAAAAAAAGAAAATTAAAAAATCGAGAGTAAGGTGTGATTCTTATTCACAGATTAAATCTCTCATGTCTAGTTCTTATGATATTGGTTTTTAAATAACCGGTATTGACGAAACGAATATTCGAATTTAAAAAGCGAATCGAGATTTCTATTTTTCTTTTTTGAGGAAAAAAAAATATGGCCATCCTTTAGTTTGGCGTCACTTGTATGTAAAAACTAGTTGACTCAGGGAACTTCGTACCACCTAATAGTATACCAATGAATGTAGTGTTTACCTTTTAGCTAAACTTATTGACCGAATGATTGAATTACTGAGACAATGTATTTAACAATTGCTGTAATTTTTGCAATTTTATTTGGGTATTTTTTCTATTTTTTTTTTCGTAATTTTTTTATAGTTATTCTGCTGTTCGGGGTGGATACGAATCTAATAAAACAAAGATAATTAAAATCGGTCCAGACGTTCTTGAGTTATAAATGGTGTAACTAACACAACTTTGTTTTATGTATATAGATAGATTGCATTGAAAGACGTGCTGGAGAAATAATGATATTTTGATTCACTATATTCAAATATATTAGGTCCACATTAATATTCTTTTACTCCAGTTTTAATACAGCCCGTGATTTGAATTTTGAGTTAAGAACGTTTTGATTCTGTTGATTTAATAACTACCTGCAATGTACAGTAATAGGTCCATCTTGTCCAAATTGCTCTTTAGTCTTATGTACTTGTCCTAGGAAGTCGATGAATCCTTCGCCACTCTTCGGCACTCCCTGCTCTGGCCAATCAGTGAACTGGAACTGACGTACCGTCCTCGATGACCCGTCGCGTGCGTCCGTTACCTGTGTAAGTTTGAATTTAGAATTTAACATAGCATAATCAGCCTTAAAATGTTCAAACTGCTGGAACTCAAGGTTTGTCTCTAGGAGAGGGAATGGGGCGTAATCCACCACACGAGCACAGTGCGGGTTAGTGGATGTCACATGTCTTCGAATACAGTACATTGCTCGCAGAACAGATGGTCGATGGCGCTGAAAGGTTCCGGAGTGCGACCACGTACCGGAAGACGCAGCGTAGGTATGCCTTCCATAAGGTGGACCGATGACCTGGACTATTTTGCCATCATTGAGGCAAAAATCCAGACTTTAGAGAGCTAATAAAAAATCCAGGTGCGAAAACCCAATAACATCTCTCACGAATCCAGGACCTCAAGCTAGCAGTATCGCTAGCAACCGACGAAGCAGAGAAAATTAGAATTTTCATCCTATTTCCGTGAAGAAAAGCAAATGACACCGACACTAAGTCCACGATGTTCGAAGTTTACTAACAAAGTAACAAGGTATTGGAAAACTGGAAGTTAGATCAATAAAGTTTTATCAGTTATTCAAGAATTTCAATTTGTTTCTGAGGACGTACCTTGAATTCCCTCAAGATGTACTGTGGCATGTTGTACTCGGCGATGGGGTCGACTACGAAGCATTGGTAGCGCACAGAACGATCTGATGGCCAGTATTGGTGACATTTTTCCTAGAAACACAGCAGTTGTAGTAAAAAGTTCTCATATACTCGTAAAATAAATAGTAGGAAGGTTGACTTTTTTGGATTTGGGTTAGTTTTTTAATGTTAAGTCATTTATTATTAAAATTTTGTAATTTAATGAAACTGTGTAAATTATACATAGATAATCACTGTTCTATTAAACCGAAAATAGAAAAGAGACTTAGAAAACAATAAAACTATAGTTTTTAAATAACAATAATAAACTTTTCTTGAATACATGTAAATATGGTCGGCCATGAAGATCTCTAAATTATATTTTCATGTGCCATGCCAATATATAGTACATTATTAATGTCATCGTATCGGAAACATATTTGTAACCCAAAAATCATTTTATTACTAAATATTGAAATTTTCTTATATTTTCATGTATTCAAATCTAAATTGCTTATTAAATGCAAATTTAAATTGCTTAGAAATTTTGTAATTGTAAATTTTTCAAATAAATAAATAAGCCAACCCTGTAACCATATTATAAAAATAGATGTATGAGTACTTACTCGGCCCATCTCCTTCAATTTAGTTAACATAACAATGATCGTAGAGTTGTGTTCCCAAAGCATTCGCCAGAAATCATCAGTAGTGTCCGGCAAGGGGCCTTGAGTGGCAATATAAGCAGCTCTATATCTGTAGCCATCGACGAACGACGCGTTGATATAGTCCGAACCGTCGCGAGGAGTCAGACAAACCCGGGTCGATTCATACGGCAAGATGTGGACCAGTCTGTTCTTATGTTTGTTGCAAGGCAAGCTAGCGGACACAAATCGACTGGAATCAGCTTTCATATTAGCCAATTTCTTAAATTCCAATTCCATTCCAGTGATATTTTCAATAGGATCTACGCGCATCAGCTTTTGGATATGAGCGTGCAAATTGCGAGCGGGAACTTCTGTGTCTCCGCAGATAACAGCTTCGAGTAAAGCGTCATGGATGAATATGTATTGGTCTTCAGTCTGTACCATGTAGTTACGTTGCGCTCGCAAACAGGTCACGTGGCCGTAGATATCAACGGTGCGTTCGTGTCGAGCTCTTTCGAGCATCGAGTCGATAACGATAAAGCAGCCAGTACGTCCAACACCGGCCGAACAATGGACGACTAAAGGTCCAGCATCAGGTGGATTCAAAGCCCTGACACGTCTCAAGAACTGAAGGAACGGCGCAGGATGGTCAGGAACTCCATGGTCAGGCCAGGCAGTAAACTGCAGTTGTTTGATTTCACGACGCTCGCTACTATTCCCATTCCGTTCCACTTGGAAGGTTCGGATGCAATAGGTAGCGAGTTCTTGAACTTCTGCAATCGTAACTGTCATCATGCCGTAGGTTTCCGTTCCTCGGCTTGGCCAGTATTGGTCACATTTGATTCTTGTTCTCTCTTCAAGTTTAGTCATCATTACGATTGTAGAAGTTCGGAGTTCCCAACACATCCTCCAGAAATCAGCTAACGTTTCTTGTAGTGGGCCTTGAGTAGCTACGTAAGCGTTGTGTTTACGATAGCCGTCGCAATAGTTTGCGTTGATGTAGTCACTTCCAAGAATTCCGTCAATTGGTTGGAGAATCACACGACTATGATCGTAGGCAATAACGTTAGCATAACGGTTTTTAGGCTTGTTCACTTCCATGTTCGAATGATCCCACGTGAACTGTTGTCCAGGTTCAATACTTTCATATTCTTGCGAGAACTTGAGGTTGTCATTGGTTTTCAGTCTCTCTATATGCTCCGAAAGTTCCAAAATAGGAATAGGAGGATGGGAAATCATAGCCGGAGTTTGAAAGTTCAACCGTCTCATTTCTACGGGATCTGATGGCGCTCCAAAACCAACGTCAGCAGACATTAATGGTCTTGTTACTGCTGCCTGGTCAGGTGCCTTGCATGGTTGCCGTCTTCTCTTGACTATGAACAACACTACCAAACAAAGTGAGAGCATCAACGCTGCAATAATTGGTCCAATAACCCATACCATGCCGGCTTCTTTCCTATTCTCTTCTATTCTTATTTCAGGATCTCCGTGGATATCTTTAGGATCAGGCCTACTGGGCTCTTCGCCCGGAGGTGCTTCACGCATATCTAGCGACAAATATTCAGAAAATGGACTGGACGTATAAAGATGTTTTTGAGGAGTATCTACAACCGCACGGACGAACACTCGATATCTTTTGCTAGGATTCAATTTTCGGTTCAGAAAACCTTCATACATTTCATCATTCCCGAGATGGAACGTATATAAAATATTTCGTTGTAAGAATTTGGCAGCAATGTAAGGTGCGTTTTCATCATCGGTTCGAACGTTATTTTTAATTAAATCGTCTGTTAGGAACTGATCCGGATTCTTATGATTATGAGCTTTATCATCAGGCACTACAACTAGATAATAATGCGATATGGGTCCATATTCTTCGGAGGCTTGAGGTAGTATAACGAGTATTTCGTTTTCGACAACGCCGTAGAAGTCTGGCTTCACCATTGGTTTAGGTGCTGCCATCTGTGTGGTCACAGTGATCTTTGTTGGCGGTCGGTACGAGTCGTCATTAGGTATGGCACTTACATTAACATTATACGTTGTGAACGGAGACAGATCATTTATCGAATACGATGTTCTATCATTCTTCACAATGATTTCCCGTCTTGGTATTTCTTGTGTTTGCGTCATACCAAGAGAGTCAACAAATTCTTTAATTGCATTGTAGGAAATCTTATAGCTAACGGGGTTTAAACGTAAAGGAGGCGACCATGACAACGTCATGGAATGAGTGGACACATCTTGAGCCCTAAGATGTAAAGGCACTTCTTCTGGTTTGACTTTCACAGTAACCTTTTCTGATAACCTTCCTAGACCATCTGCCGTTCTAGCAGCAACGGCGATAGCGTATTCTGCGAACTTTTCTAAATTATCCAAGTCAGCAGAGTGCGTTACGTGAACACTCTTCTGTTGCCATTCATCGAGATCCTCGACTGGCGTCATTGTGTAGAATATGACGTAACCAATGATCTTCTTTCTCGAACGGAACGTTTCCCACCAAACTTCTACACTTGATTCTGAAGTCGCGACGGCTTTAACTGACATGGGCGCTCTACCGATGTCCCTTTCAGTATGAGCCGTCACATCTTTGCTGTACGGTCCAGCTCCTTGATCAGTATACGCTCTAACTTTGAACACATAATGCGCATCTTCTTCTAAACCAGTAAACACTGCTTTAGTTAGTTCTGTAGTCTTCTCTGCAACAGAGGATTGATCTCCTCTCTTGAAAAATTGGATATCGTATTTTTTTATCTGTCCACTTCGGTCAGCACGGATGGGAGCCTCCCAAGTGATGCTGATGATGTCTGGTGTTTGGAAGTGGTATGTGACATTTGTCGGTGGACCTTTCGGTGCGCCTTCAGGCGTGAGCCAATACTTGATTGTCTCTTGACCTATTCCGATATGGTTTTTACCTGCTACTCTATATTCATACTGGACGCCTCTTTCTAGATCATTAATTTTATACGAGTGTATTTTAGTACCAGGGAAATTAACTTCCTCGAGAGGTTGATCTTTTATGCCGTATCTAAGTCTATATCCCAGTAAATCGCCGTATGTTTGTGATGGTTTGCTCCATTCTAATTCTATTGATACAACTGGCTCCCTTTCCAAAACCCTGCAAAGGAAATAGCGGTTCGTTACTGCTGTTCAAAATGTCGTCAAAATGTAATACGATTCGATAAATAATTTGGACTCACTTCAGGTTGACGGTAGGCCTGTTTGGCACTCCGCCAGGCGTCTTCACAGACACCGGCGCACTTCGGTCCCCGTCGCCCTTCCTCGTGAGAGCAGCCACTTGCACGTTGTACCGCGTATCCGGCTGGAGTCCCGATATGTTTAATTCGAGAGTCGTATCGTCCATTACGTTGAACCGCATCGGGTCGTTAAGAAGTCCCTTGCCCTATAGAAATAAAATTCCGGTTGATATTGTGTACAAAAATCAAATAATTTTAAATGAAAAGTGAGGATCTTTACATACCTCTTCTCGTACTTCTTGCACGTGCACATGGTAGCCTCTTATGATTCCGTTCTTCTCCTTCTCTTGCGGTGGCTTCCACGTCACGTGAATGGACGTCGAGTTGATCGCAATGACCTTCACGTCTTGGGGCTCTCCGGGTACTGTGAGCACACAACATACATGTGAGACATCCGAGCCGTACCTGGTTGCATTTCGACCTAAACTGCCCTATCAGCATCTACGGGAGCGTGCTAAAAAACTACCTAAAGCGACTCTCAAGGGCCTAGAAATGGAATTAAGCATCGGCGTCAAAGGCTTGTCAGTTAAGCGCTGCGAATTAAGTAATTTGATCGTAGTTTTTAAGTGCGGTCGGTAATCCCCGTC
Organism: Mythimna impura; assembly: GCA_905147345.3. NCBI lineage: Eukaryota > Metazoa > Arthropoda > Insecta > Lepidoptera > Noctuidae > Mythimna > Mythimna impura. Next base: position 8,303,011 of record LR990357.1, on the reverse strand, counting down.
GGTGATGCTGATAGAGCACTTCAGTCGCGGCGAGTGTCTACACACGCCGGTCAGCATCTCGATCGGGCATTTGAATACCAACACACACTGAGACATTATCATTTACGCCCTTTCACATCACCATAACCAATTAAAATCCATTACCTTCCAATCCACATCATAAGAACAACTAAAATCGTCAAGCTTTTACAAAGAGTCAACATTTAGTAAGTAATTCATCTATTAGTTTCCAAAGCAGCATTTCTATAACTAAAATCCTTAATTCACACACTGCAAGGGATCATGCTCCGGGACGTACAGACTTGGGGGAATAAATTCAAAATTAAATCACAGAAAAAGGTATACACCAAGTCTTTCAAATCATCAAAATTGTCGTCTACGAAGACATGCTTTCAGAGGTTACCGCTTGCAGTTTGTTTTAGTAGTCGTTAGATTAAGGAGCTAGGAAGATTATCTACACAAAGCTTTAAGGCACAAGCACAAACGCACATTGAAACAAGCACTATAGTAATTGGTACTCACTCCTTATAGCTGTACGGGGTTACCAGCGGCCCATACAAAGTCAGTGACGAGAGAAAAAAGAGAAAAACGCATTCAAATACATTTAAGACAAATTGTGCGAACATTGCAGGGCGAACGGAACTACTAAGTGAGAGATTACGAGTAGAACGCTTGTCGGCGAAATAGGGGGCACTCTTATTTTATTTCCTCGTGTATTTTGAGCTCTTTAGGAGGCGCATTCGGTTTAAGCCGCTTGGGACGGTCTAGGTTCGCGTGCATTGCCTTTTTCTGTTCGCCACGCGGAACAAACGGGAATGGGAATTTTTATTTCTTGAATAGAGTGAAAATGTGTGGAGTTTGTTTGTCACGAAGGATCTTTTTCGTGCAACTGAGCTTACACGAGCGTTTAACGACGTTTACAAAATGTTGATGTGGGACAGAAAAAGGCAACGTGCGCACGTCAGGACCCGCTCGTCGCCCGTCGGTGCAGAGAAGTCACTCACACGCACATGTATTGATTAACGCGACGGCGCCAGTCTATGTGTGTGTGTGCTTCTATGTGTCTGTCAATGTGCGCCATCGTACCTTCTGTGTGTGTGATGCCTCGAACCTCGTGTAGCCTCTGTGATGTTTGTGACAGTGTCAGAGTGTCCGTTGATGGTCTTCAAAATACTCGTCTGTATTTGATATAAACTCGGCCTTGTACTTTACAGGAGTGATTGATGTCTGGTATATCACGCAGCGTTCTTTGAGCCCCACCCGTTCGTTGTTTACGGCAATAGCGAACGTTAGGCATAATAGTATTCTGTTTATGTCACAATATCTAGTGTGCATGCACGACGAAAGTCTGATAGAGTATACGGAAGAAAGAAGAGAGGCGAGAGTGAAACTGCTACTGCCAAGAAGAGGTAGCACAAGAGCAAGTGAGATAGACAGAGAGACAGAGATAGAAAGAGGTAGCGCGTAGTCTAGTAACCGAGCTGAGCAGTCGGGGAGTACAGGCGAAGAGTGTCGCGGACCTATCCCTGGGATCCGTCGCGAGAGTTACCAATGGGTGTAAACAGTAGTCAGTTGTACAAGATAGGAATTTAGACGGAGGATCCGGGGGACGCGGCTCGACCCGCAGCCTTCCCGCTAATAGTAGATAGTAGTCAGGACAGTACAGTGAGTAAAGAAGTAGTAATTGTGAGTAGTTCAGTAGCATGCGCGCGTGTCGTGTGGGGACGGTATTGGTATTCAAATGCGGCGCTCGGGCCGTGGTGCGTGTGGAGCGGTCCGCACAGCCGCGTGCTCGCTTAGCTCGCTCGCCGCTCTCCGCGGTAAGCGCCGATGGTCGGCGACGCATCGGCGCTGACAGCGCAGTGCAGCGCTCGCGGCCTGAGCTGCAAGCGGTTGTACCAAGTGTGACGCACTCGCTCTCTCACCTCGTGTCATCGCTAGTAGTGCTGAGTGATTCCTAAAAGTGCAGTATTCACCTCACGCAATCAATATGTATATAATATATAAACCGTAACCAATTGCGTGCAGCAAAACGTGAAACCTATCTGGTGCCCAGTGAAAACTTAATTGAACGAAAAACGGTGCGGTGTCGGTAAAGAAAGCATGCAAAATTGTGTCCATCGCTAAATACTCAACAACTGTGCGCCAAAATCAATATATAACGGTGCCGTCGACACTATACCAGGTGCATTATAAACTTTGCATTTCAGTGAGTGCCATCTTAACGAGTCATGACGAATCATATGACGCGTCATCAAAAGAAATCATTACATGTGACAAGTGAGTGGAAATGTCAACTCTATGTCGCTGAGCACAGCGATTATAATATAGTGAAACCAAAATGATCATCTGTGACATGATTATAGATATACATGGAAATATTATCGGCAAGCATAATATTACTTTTTACGAGAACTGAACCTCCTTGCTTAGAATCCTGCTATATGCTCACAAAAAAGGAACAAAAGAAAAAATGACATTAGTATCTTTGGTAGTATATGTAGCGCATCGAGTTTGCTAATGTGAATATGAACTATTCCGCTATGGTATTAATGGTTTATTCATATAGCCCACCACCAATGTGAAACCAACAAATATTTGCACAAAATTAAGTTCACTCACAGTCAAAATGGAACTGATTCCATTGCTTACCATTTCAAATCGTTGACTACAGTTCGATTTTCACTGTGTTTATGTTATCAGGTAAAATTATTCATATGGCTTTTGAAACGATTCATACTTTATTATTTTGTTACATTTATATTAAAAGGGTACGCCTATATGAATAATTTTATACACCACTTTATACCAACTTTGTCGAATCCCATGGTTTTGTTAGTAAATATAGATCATATGTATCATTAGAAATCATTTTCATTGAATATTATTGTAAGGGTAATAATCAGATGTAATAACAGAGGATGTACCAAACGATCTTATCGAATGTACATTACAGCGCATTGAAAAATTCATAGCTAATACAAAAATATTTTAAAAGTAAATGAACTTTCAAAATTCCTCTGATATTACATAGCCAAAGAACTTTGTTAATTTGAAAGATAATTAAATTATTCATCAATTATTAGCAATTAATTCTTTGGCCCGGCATCGCTCAATTTTATGATTTTATGTTTATTAACGCTCCCTCAGATTATATTAAAAAGTTCACTTTTCAAGAGTTTCTCGTTCAGGAATTCTTTTGCTTCAAGGCTAGGGGGGGTAGTCATAAGATTGAGTCGATAATGAACAGTTGGGATGTTAGTGAATGTCCAGTGATGGTGAGACACGTACCGTCTTCATGCGTGCGAACGGTGACGGGGTAGGAGGCGGGGCCGTCGCCCACGCTGGTGCCCGCCAGCACCCAGATGCGGTACTCAGTCCAGCGTCGCAGCTCGTCCAGTACAAACGACGTCTGATTCAGTTTGACGACTGTCGCCTCAGAATCCCCCCTCCCAGACTCCACACAAAGCAGCTTGTAGTAAGCGATCCGTCCGTTGGCGCGCTCGGCGGGCGGCGGCGCCCACGAGACGCGCACCGCCGTGGGGGACACGGCCGTCGCCGTCACATTCATCGGCGGCGCTCCAGGAACTAAACAAGCTCAAGGGTAAGAACATGCTCCGGCACAGATCCGGGGATCCGTGCCCACCTGCAACTGAAATGACGCGCGACGCCTCGCCGCGCGCTCGTTATACCCAACACACAGCCGACCTAACCGATGCAATCACTGAATGCGATTGAAACCAAAAAGAAAATGTGCCCAAAAAAAATATTAAAAAAAACGACATCAGTCGTCAAAATAAAGGAGCATGCACGTTTTGTTAGTGTGGTGTGATTGTAGGATCCGCTCGCCCATACATCTCTAAGTCTCATCCGTCACACTTTCCCCTGTTGGAAGAAAATTGTGATGATTATGTTCTAGCTTACGACGCGGAGAACACTATGTTTTAACCGAGTGATAGATGATGCGGCAGTCGGTTGATCAAGACAATGTGATTGATGGAACCCGATGAACTTAATGACAGATGAGCCAATATTTCCAAATGTCATCCGCGTCGTCGGCGTTTGAATAAAAAAAAATCATTTGAGGCGTAAACCTCGTATTTAAAATCTGACCTACGAACAACATAAAGCTACTACTAAGGTACGGTGTACGCTTTCAATGAAGCAAATTGTGAACAAGTTCGACGGAGTTCCGTGGAGTCGCGCAATCAAGTTACGGCGTACACTTTACCGTTTCGACAAATTTACGATTACAAAACACATATTGTGATATAAAACTTGGTGCTTGTGCTGTATTACTGGCAGCGTGCCGGGCAGGTGCTCTTATGTGAAATATTACATTAGGAGTTACCTGGTACACCCACAAAAGGTTCACTCTCTCATATTCTCAAGCGATGATTGGAAAAGAGCCACTTTGCGGATTGCACAAATAGCAGAATGTGAATTCTTTACAGAAACAATTGAAAGCGTTTTCGATAAATTGTTTAGGATAGCGAAGTTTAAGAGCTAGCGCAAACGAGTAACTTTAGTCTCCGCAACTAATTTGTTTCTCACATCGAGTCTACGGGATTGTATGCGCTTATGTTGCGATGCGACAGCTGGAGACTTTTTGTCCGCAAATTCGGCGAAAGGCCGGCGACGCAACTATCGCCCCGTCTATTGGTAGCATTTTTTATGAAAAAGTCGCGTCGCTGTCGCTCCCATGTACGCATCTTCCAGATCTCGAGAGCAGAAAGACAAAAAAAGTTGCTGGGCATGTAAGTTGCTCGTGGGTGCTATCCCATTTTGCAGAAAGCGGGTAAAAAGTATGCAGTTCATTTCATATTGAAAGAATTTGAGATCCTTCTCTATTTATCCTTTAGTCTTTTCGGGGCTCGTTTCCACTCATCCTATCTACACTCACGCTTCACGAGACGTCACTCCGAGTGTGCTGTGTGGCACATACCGTATTGTTTCGTCCGCACGGCGATAGGGGGTGTGGTGGCGCCCTCGCCGCGTTGTGACCGCGCCGCCAGCCAGATGTAGTACAACGTGTTGGGGTACAGCCCGTTCAGTGTGTAAGTTTCTGTTATTGGTATCCGCCTAGAGGTTTAACAGGTAATACATTGAATCATAAACTTGAAAGAGACACGATAAGATTCAATTTTGTGAAAAATATTAAGGTAAAGAAATTATCTCTATCATATTTTTTTTTATTTTTCACAAAAAATATGACGACATAATAATAAGACCACGATCAGCACCTCTAAAAAAAAAATCTACAACTCCTTACTTCCTATGGTGTTCCTTGGCATAAGTGTCGTTCCAGTACAGCTCATACGACACGATGTTGTCTCCAGCATGAGCTGGTCTTCTCCACGATAGCGTCACAGAGGTCTCACCAGCTTCCACTGCTAGCAGGTTCGAGGGTTGGGATGGTACTCCTGAGAACAGATCATAGAGTCGGAATGATGTGTCAAAAACGTAGCAAAATATCAACGCCAAGGTTGGTTAAGTTTGCGGGATTATTCGAAAGAGTAACTGAAGGAGCCCAGGTAGATTTTAGTCAGTAAAAGTCTGACACGTCCTCTCGCTCCATTCAAAGCAAGAGAAGATATTTGATGATTTCCCATCTCAAAAAAGGCTGGTTAAGTCAGATCTTGTGAATAGTTAGGTCGGATTTTTGGATAAAATGAATTTGGTGTTTTACGAGTATTTTGCTGCATAACGCACATAACTGTTGGTGAATTTCATCTTTTGATTAGGTATGCAAATATTTTAAAGAAATTTGAGAACCCACAATGTTGTTTTCATAAATGTATATTGATTAGTATCATTTTCATTTTTAGCTGTTTTATTCGAGACAAGGCAAACAAAAAACAACACACAAAACACTGGGAATTTTCCCACCTGCATTAAGAAAATTCTTCCTAATGGAATGGACGTATAACATTACCAATGGGTTATTTATGTATTTCACCAGATTAAAGGGGTGGCCAGACGGTTGCAAACCAACGTCCCAACCAAGGTGACCTTGCTAGTGCCAACTTGCCAACCACCGAACGTGTTAGCGCGTGGTTTACATCCATGTAGCTGCAACACAAACCAAACACATAAACCAAGATCACCTTGGTTGGAGCGCTAGTTTGCAACCATCTGGTCACACCTTTACTAAAGTATTCATGCTCCTTTATGTAGTTGAGTAATGGCACCAAAAAAATATTTTCCACCTCTTCGAAATATACTTCGTCTGCACCAGACTGACACATTTGGCTGCCAATAATTTCAACTTAATTAAAACCAAAAACCAAATCAGCTAACATACCTTGCTGCGTCTTAACTTGTACAGGCGCTGATATGGGTCCGGGACCCACGGAGGTGAACGCTTGTACACGGATAGTGTACACCGTGTGGGGTGTCAACTCGCTGATCGTTGTTAGGTGGCTGTTGTCCATCTGCAATGGAGGGTAGGTCGTGACTTTATGGCTTAGGGAGGGTAGTGTTTAGGATTTTTTTTTTATTATGGGTAGGCTCGCGTTTGACCACTATCTCACCTGATAGTAAAGGATGCTGTGTCCAACGATGGAGCACGCTTGCTTAGAAGCAACCTATTCACTCTTGACATAAAGACCTCTAGGTTGTAGCTATCACGAGGAGGAGGTTTTAGTCTGCCGCGAGCCGCTCGTAAAACACAAAATGGGTGCCATGAAATCGGACGACGGAGTCGCGGCAAACCAGGAAGGACATGGCGGGACGACTTAGATGTCTTGCGTAGGAATTGGCAAGAAGAGGCTCAGAGCTGGGAATAATGGAGGCTTTGCCCAATATTGGGACAATACAGTTTACATAAAATTTTCTATACAAGTTTTCTATCAAATCACAAATCCTGTCAAACATTTTTGTTCGTCAAATAAAAGTTACGTCAATATTGAAAAATCGATCTTAGTCATATAGAATTATTGAACAGTTGGTTGGTTTCATCTCTATCAGCATTATAGACTTCAAAATAAACACTAAAAAGTTTTCGGTCCAGCAGTATATTGATTTATAGGTAATATAATATTTATTAGTTTCCGAAGTTTGAAACAAATTGAACGTTGACATATTTTGGACGTAGATGAAAATTGATTCACAAACTTTTACAAAACTTTTTTTTTTATTACTGGCTGACTCGGCAAACATTGTTCTGCCATATATATTATATTATTAAAGAAAAAAAATGGAGGTAGGAGGGTTAAAAATAGCCATCTATCCTGCGAGCCCTGCCCACTGCCGCTTAAGTATGGCGACTCTTCGGGCTATGTCGGCAACCTGCATGCATGTCTTAGGAGGGAGGGAATCCCTTCCATTCCCTCCCTCCCCAGACACGCATGCATGATGCAGAGATGTCTTCATGCCAGGATTCCTACATGAAGACATTCCTTCATTGCTGCATCACGCAAGTAACACGGAGTTTACTTACTCCGAGCCGCCCTTTCCTTTTTTATTGTGACTAATTACATATTAGTTCCGATTCACGCCATGACGGTTCTCTTTCCGCACAGACTCTAGTGTTTAGGTAGAACTTACCATTTGTGAATGCCATGACTGCAATGGTTGTGAAGGATCTGTCGTGTAGTAGATTTTGTAGCCCTGCAAAATAAAAAACTTATCCAAAATGTTTCTCAATTGACCAAAATATTGGTTCTCAAGCATAGTTTAATATTAGCTGAACCGTACCCAATTCACTGGGCATCAAACGTTATTAGTGTACAAAAGTGAATTAAAGTTACTCAGATGTAGCTTTCTGCTGGTAAAAGAATTAGCAAAATCGATTCAGTAGTTTCAAAGATTACCCATTTCCTATAAATAAACTCACAAATGTAAGGTGGGTTTACGCTAGAGGAGTCGAGCATGAGCGAAGCACGAGCCGAGCAAATTCGTGTAGTGGGGAACTGGGGACCGACTTAGAGGAACCGAGCACGAGTGACACTATACGAATTTGAGATCGACTCGTGCTCCGCAAAATCGATTCAGTAGTTTCAGAGATTACCCATTTCCTATAAATAAACTCACAAATGTAAGGTGGGTTTACGCTAGAGGAGTCGATCATGAGCATAGCACGAGCCGAGCAAATTCGTGTAGTGGGGACCGACTTTAGAGGAACCGAGCACGAGTGACACCATACGAATTTGAGACCGACTCGTGCTCCGCTCGTGCTCGGCTCCTCTAGCGTAAACCCACCTTTACAAATGACTAGCTTCTGCCAGTGGCTTCGCCTGCGTGAAAAAATATATATAGGGTGACTGGCAATTAGTGTACGATACTTAAACACGTGATTGTGCTCATGATAACAAACAATTTTTATTATGGGAGCAAAGCCGAAATCGCGAAAAAAATATCAGCTGTTCAGTACATTAGGCAAACATAAATGTACTGAACAGCTGATTTTTTTTTCGCGATTTCAGGTTTGTTCCCATAGTAAAAGTTGTTGGTTATCATGAGCACAATCACGTGTTTAAGTATCGTACACTAATTACCAGTCACCCTATATATACCTATGTCACTTAATGATAAAGTAGCATTCTACTGGTGAAAGAATTTTTAAAATCGGTTTAGTAGTTTTTGAGTTAATTCATTACAAACAAAAATACAAATCTTTTCTCGTTAGAAAATTAGTATAGACTAGCTTTTGCTCGCGGCTTCGCCCGCATACATAAAATATAGCCTATGACACTCAGGAATAAAGCAGCTTTCTAACGGTGAAAAAAAATTCGCAATTGGACCAGTACTTTCAGAGATTACCTCCTACAAACAAAAAAAAAAACAACATAAAAGCCAACTTTACCTCTTTATAATATTATTATAGTGTAGATGTAGATTAGTGTATAAATAGCCTGGCTGTTTCAGCAGTCTCAATTTCACTTCTCAATCTGCTCATAGTATTAGTTTAACACTTGCGCTTTCATCAAAGCTGAATTTACGAGATCTAAGTGCCTATATCCAAACTTCAGGGTAAGGCGATCAAATCTTGCAATCTAATTTGAGCAGAAACTACATTTAGAATTAGTTATTCCCTCACCGTAACTTGTCCGTTGGGCGTTTCTGGTTCATCCCACTGAATAACCATTGTGCTGGAGCTCAGAGGACGAACTTGAACGTTCCTTGGCGCTGAACCAGGTTCTATGAAAAAAAAAAACACTTGATAGTGATATGACATTTAGTTTGGGCTGACCTCCCACGTTAGTCGATTTTAATTTGTTGTTAACCACTTCTGCATGCGTGTTTTTTTAAACATGTAAACATTCCATTTTTAAATATTCGTCTCTGAATCAAATATAAAAAAATTCTGTCCAATAAAATGAAAAAGTGAGTCGAATAATTTGTTGAGTTACTTAGACTATACGCGTCTTCTTTTTAAATTCAAGCAATAAGTAATCTTGTTTTAGAATACTAAGAGGCTTTTCATAAATATAAGTAATTCAATTTCAACCTTGATAAACATGTATAGAATCCATCTAGGAAGACTGAGTACCCATCAATTCATTTCACTACATTTGAGTTTTGATTGACACAGAATTATAAAGTTATTACCAACATTCAGAAAACATAACAGTTGTTAAATTACAATTCATAGAACTTAACACCAATAATATAACAAGCCACTAAGATCAAAACATACAAAACATAAAATTTTAGAACAAATGTAAAACTACAATGTCTCTTATTATTGTAAACGTCACGAAAATCGAAAAGAAAAGGGATGATACTCTTGTTTCATGAACCGTAACACATAATGCCGATCTGACTCCTACAGAATTATTTGGCACAAATACTATCAAACACCCTACTGCTATTATATAAGATACAATAACACGTAAACATTTAGATGTTCAACTAAGAAGCGACTCGACTCATCTCAATTATGTTCAAAATGAAAATAAAAATAATAGGACAATAACCGTCGGGGGTACAATGCCTGTCTTAATAGGATTTGTAATCGCTGCCTCTAACACGAAAAACGGGGCGTCACTCAATGAAAAAATCTCTTTTCTGTTTATAATACTCGCAAAGGGCGAAACAATAAAAGTTTCGGGACTGTGCAATATTAAAACGCTATAATCTTGTTTGGGTCCAGAATCCGGGTCGTCGACGTCAGACCAAACTTTCCCTTTATTAGAAATGTAAAGAATATCAAAAGACCTGTTGGTAATTTTATATACCAACGTTTTCATTAGCAATTCATCCAAGTTTTTATTTTGTCTGTTTTGTGACATCTCGCTACGGGGACGTAGGCGACGTTCCGCGACTCAAATTTAATATATTTTGCTGAGAGAAATTAGATATGATGGTTTAACATTTACGAAGCGAGAAACGTTCGGGTCGTGGATAAAGAATTGAAATTCCACCACAGGGTAATTGTAAGGTAAATATTTAATAATGTAATTGAGGTGAACAAGTACAGTCACACCGAATTTGTCATGTATCGCGATAAATACCATAAACATGCAAATGATTAAAAAATTATTAACCTCTGATAAAGCGAGATATTAGCTACACCCAGTCGACTAGTTAAATACAATATTAAATTACGAGACAACCTACATGACATGCTATCACAACGCCCAGATTTTAGAAGTTTAGAAGTAGAACCACAAACAACGCCGTTAGGTATTGATTTACGAAAAGTCATAATGGTATACTTACTGGCACCTCCATACAAGGAATCCACTGCAAGACAGCAAGGAAACAAATAACAGTATTAGTAAGTAGAAGTCACGTAACAGTAACACACAATCACACAAACGGTGCCGCAGAGGAAACTTTAAAACGTGTGACACAGAACTGACGCTCGTCTGATCCTAACATCGATAAAAACGAAATGGTGCATGATTAAACGAACAAAAAGTTATACGCTCTACGTCTAGGTACTAAAAAGAAAAGTAAAAGTGCAAATGAAATAAAAGTCTATGATAATTCAGAAGCAAACTTACATGAAGCATCGGCGAATGTGGTACATCGGTTATACGCGTAGGCATGAAAAAACGATCAAAGAAAATACCTTAAAACTGAGAATTGAGCGCAAGTAACGTAAAAGAAATCTATTTACCCAATTCAAAGCAAGTAAAATTAATTTTATACTCGACAAAATTGAAAGCGAGACAAGAGAAAATGAAATTATAACAAGCGTATGGGTAAATGCGTAGAAATGATAATTTTTCATCGTCTATTATAAATTGGGATTATTAAGAAGATGGCGTTAGTAAGATGATTTATAAATCTCGTTCGTCTCAAGTAAGTGGAGAAGAGATAATAATCTGGAGAGGGGGCCGATAGAACATGATATTGATGTCGTTCATTATATTAATGGGGTTCTAAATTTTCGTGAAATTTTACACTTTTAATTTTAATACAAGAAAGAAATTTCGTTTTCTAAAGTTTATAGGACACTTGCTTAGTGCGTCAAATGAAATAAGAAGGTCTTGCAGAGCTCTAATTTAATTCTCAACTAGCCAACCGCTCAGGTTTGCACGGGTGTAAGAAATCTTTAAAATTCTCGGCTTTTCTTTGCTATAATATGCATAAAGCTAAACCTTCCTCATGACTTACCCTGTCTATTGGTGAAAACAGCTTGAAAATCTGTTCAGTTGTTTCTGATTTTAGCACAAACAGACAGACAGACTGACGCGGTGTTCACTTTGTTTATAATACTCGTATGTAAGGATGTTACTTTCTACATCTTTTTTAATCCACGTCACTTGCCATTTAGTTAAAATCTCTAAGAACATTACCAAAGAGAGCCTTTTACAATGACGGTAAACTTACAGAATTCAATTGTTTTCTTAATATCACATAATACAATATCTTGCATCTTTACCGACGTCTCTTGCCATTGTTGCCATTCAATAAAAGACACTATGAGCATTAGATTTACCTTACCAACGACAGTTACCTCACTACGAATCGTGATTCACTCGAATATTCACACTTGAACTACTAAAACCCTCTACATACCAGTTTCTCCTGTCGTTATGACCGCTGGGGCTGATGGTGGACCCCTGCCGATGTTGTTGACTGCTATGACGTACATCTCGTACTCCGTGTAAGGTGATAGGTTGGTCACTGAGTAGTACTGCGTGATGACTCCTGATATCTCGCTGAAAGCCTGTTGTTGGAGGAGAGGATAGAAGGTCAAAAACTGGTACATATTACTGATAGAGGAAAAATAAGTATCATGATAAGCCTGAATTTTCTCACTGCAGATCACTCTTTTCTTTTTTCACTTTTCTCTGTCTACGGGTACTAGGTCCTGCCGGGCGGCGGAGGTCCTGCCGGGCGGCGGAATGGTTTAAGTTACTACGACCTTGTAACGTAAAGGGACTGAAGAACCATAGGTGGGATTAAGTCAGTAAAAGTCTTTTAGTTAAACGAATCCAACTCATCCCGCCATATCTATTTGGGTTTGACGCCATAACGCTGGTAATTTTTTTTTTTTTGAGGTGTGATTTCATCTAATGACTTCTCCCGATCTAACGCTGGCCATGTGGGATAGTGGGTACTTATGTAGTGAAATGAAGTAAGTTTAGCAGTTCCAAATTCAAAACTCACTTTGAATTTGGAATTGAACTCTTTTTCATATAAATAAAATGCCAACAATTTTGACTTTAATAATAAATACATTCATTACAAACGGAATAATACATTTCATATTCTGAAAATTTTATTCATACTCGAATACGAGTATAAATGTAATAGCAGTGTTTTCTGGGAATGCAAGCATGGTTTCGATTTCCAGTTATTCATTAAAACATCATATACGCTGTTCAATGATTCAGTAATTAGTGTTAAAAACTATTGTAATGCGAAATGCAGTGAGCATTTCCGACAAATGAGTCAATGTCATTTTTTTCAATTTTGGTGGGGAAACCGTTACTTCAGCTTTCGCGAAAACTGAGGAAAAAGTTTCTTATCCTCGGTTTTCGCGAGAATTAAGGTCCTGGGTCCCTATTTTTTTAAAAGAAAAAGTTTCGCCACCAAAATTGAAAAATTTGAAAATTTTGTACTTATATTAACCCAAATGTCTAATATTGTATACATTATACGTCATATCGTAAAATATTTTCAACCTTTAAATGCTCATTGATGTCAAACTAACGTCATATTTTGACATTGTCAAACTAACTTCATTCTTTGACGTTGTCAAAATTACGTCATATTTTGACGTTGTCAAACTAATGTCATATTTGTCATCTTACCTGATTCGCGTATTTCGGCTTGTACTGTATGACGTAGTACTGGGGTTCCTCAGGGCCGTTGTAGGTCCATGTCAGTCTGACGGTGGTGGCTGTGATTTCTGAAGGTCGAACCTCCGTTGGCGGGCCCGGTAGCGCTGGTAAAAGAATAATGATTAGAAGCGAATACTGCATATAATATAAGATGAGAAGACTGAATATTTTATTACTGAAGGCTCGAAATCGAAGTGCTCAACCAATCGGGATTTGATGATTACTTAAATTGGATGAGGCTGATTGTCTGAAACTGAAGCCTGGCAGTTTTCTTTTCTTACGTTGTATAGCTGTAAACAAGCTGGTGAACTACCTAATAGTAGTGGTTACTATTACCTATGAACATTTGCCATAACTTTATTGTTACCTATGAACATCCACAATAGCAAAACTAGAACAGGTGCGAGCCTAACCTCTTCAAAGAAGATTTTCTTTAATTTTTTTTTTTCTCGTGTTTCTGGTGACCCGTTGTTTAAAACCATTGACAATATGACTGTCATGTTTCCAAAGTCATACGGTTTGACAGCTTTAATAACCCTTATTAATAAAACAAAGCTGGAGTACGCCTTTGTTTAACACACACAATAATAATTATGTTTAACGTTTAAACATTCATAAACAGTCATTGTCACATCTATTAGAGGATACAAATTAATTGATGCTTAATTGTTTCGCTTTAATACGCTTAAATATTAATGCATTGTGGTATTATGACTGTCTCGGGTCTCGATCTATAATTACAATTATACAGGTCACACGAATAGGATTTGATATTTAATTATTATGCTGTTATTTAATTATGGCTACGGTATTGTTTGAAAGAGTCACCGCGACCCTGGAACTCAAAGGGCAACTGAAGGAACATGGCTCGGTTTTATTCTGTAAAAGTCTAACACTCCCATCTCGCTCTACCCAGCGTGGGTGAAGTTATTTGATGGTTTCCCTCCCAAGAAATTGCTATTATTTAAGTTATTAAAATTATTCCTGGCAATGGGTATACAGATAATTTATGTAAACAAAGAAATGTTTAAGAAAAGTGACTTCTAAAGTGACATGACCATAAACTAAACACTGGTGCAAAACACTTGAAAGCAAATTCAAAGGAGAATTTATTGAATGGAGGGAAAGTTTGATTTTTATAATTCGATTTTAACATAGCATATATTTGTCAGTGTTAGACTTAGGGATGATTTTCTCAGCTTACTATGTTACACTTAGTGTGCTTATTTTTTTTTTTGGTTTGTTCACTGAGGCAGTGTCAAGTTTAGAAAGTATTTAGTTTTTTCTGTCACTGAGTAATAATAATATTCCACACACACACAACGCCGTCTAGTCCCAAGCTAAGCAGAGCTTGGGTTATGGGTACTAGACAACACTGATAAACATACTTATATAATTCTAAATACATACAATATATTATAGATAAATTACACCCACACACAGAACAAATGATCGTGCACATCACACAAACATTTGTCCTGGGTAGGAATCGAACCCACGACCTCCGGCATAGCAGTCAGGGCACCTAACCACTAGAGCATCAGGCCAGTCATGAGTGACCTTGAGTTCCACAATGCGGATGTAACACATCCTGATGTTTTTTTCAGTATTTGGTAGCAAATGTATCGAGTCAGCCTTCTCGGCAAGATTCACTGAGGTAGTCAATATAAATTAAAAATTTTAGCTCCACTTTACCAAAATCGCGCCTGTTTCAATGATTTTAAAAATTGTCCACTTGTGTAACAAACACTTGAGATACAAAACTACACCAATTTTACATCACAATATCCACTAGGAAGCAGTTCGCGAATTGAAATCACTGAACTTAACTCGAAAAATCCTACCAAAAACTCCCGTTTTCTTAAAAATTTGAAAGAATGTCAATAATATTTTTGACACTGACATTTTTCGTTAATGACGTTTCACGTCATCGCTAAAAGTTAAAGGGTTAAGGTAAACTCTTATTAGACACTGGCAGAATAGTCGCCACCGGCTCAGTTGCCAAAGATGAAAACAAAACACTTTTTTTTTTAAATACGTACGCGTTTTCAGGTGAAGTTATTATCTTTATAACCTCTGTATATTTATGATATACCTATGTACATATATGATATATGCTCATATTTAAATAACCCATAAAATGCTGTTAGTAGCATGAGGCAGCCATAATAGTTTTCTATGGCTAATGACGATGTTGAGTTATCTCAACTGATAATCTATACCTATTAAAATAAAGCTGAAGAATTTATTTATTTGGTTGAACGCGCAAATCTCAGAAACAACTAGTACTTTCAGAGTTAGATAGCCCGTTTATTGAGGAAGGCTATATAACATCAGGCTACGACCAATAGGAGCGAAGCAGTAACCAAAAACGCGGGTAAAACCGCGAGGATCACCCTAGTCTGTTATAAATAAAATATAGATAAATATTAATACCTGCCTAACAACATTTGCACAATGTTTGTCAACAGAATTTGAAGTATAGAATCATGACTGCCAATGCAAACATGTATACTCTAAAGTCGTAGAATGAAAAGACTAGGCACTTATTAAAAATGTCCCTTCGACTGCACGCAGGGTAATGCAATTTAAAAAAAAATAGAAATATAAACTAGTGTTTACCTGATGGTAAGGCAGTCAATTGAATTGATCAAAATATGCTATTCATCATTCTATTATTATTCAGATCATTATCTATAGTCAGTCGAGGAACTAAAAGGTTAACTTTTAGTTCCTCGACTGACTATATATAAGAGCGAGGTTTACTTTACTTCCCCTTATCATCATCATCATCATTTTAGCTGATCTCTACTGCTGGATCTATATCCCTAGGCCTATGCTTCCCCTAAGTGTCGCAACAAATCCTGGTGGTATGCATCTTGCATTGCATCGGATTCCTACGACCCTCACCAGTTCATCGGTCCACATCGTGCAAGGCCTTCCAACGCTGCGTCACGGTCGGCACAGATTCCACTCAAGTTTGGTGATCCTTCGGGCTATCCAACTTTACGTCAAATTGAATTAAAATATCAACTGGCGAACGTTTAAAACGCCCATTAACCGAAAGTTAACGAACACTAAACGCATCAAACAACCTAATCCATTGAAAATTAAATTGAGAAAACGTTGCTTCGAGTTACAATATTAATCATTAATCAAGCTGACATTCGTTTGTCTCCCGGGCCCCGCGCAACTTTCCAACCCTTTCAATTATGAATTATAACACTAATTCATAATGGATGTCGTCTTGCCTTGCCGCAATTTATCAAATTGATTTTCGCAAATCCCTCTTTCCACCGACGAAGTTATTACCATAAATTTGCAACAGTTATACCAAGAAATTATGAGTGTAATTTCATTCAGTCACTCATCTACTCGACTTGTAGTCGAGAGAAATTGCTCGAATTAATTAGAGTATACTAGGACAGTGTAGGGTTAAGTTCTGACAGAATTTAAAAAGTTATTGGGAAGTAGAGCGCGATGATTGGCCGGTGCAACGAATGTTGTTTCAAATTTAGAACGGAATGTTCCATTTGAATTTTGTTCTGCTATTTGTGGTATAGATGTTAAGAGCATCCAACCCGACATACATTTTCACTGTTTTTCATACAACCGCTTTTACGCGATTATGACGTTATTACACATTTTTCATTAGATATTTTGGAAACACAGATATCTTGTGGATATTATCTAGGCTTCTATTGAAATAAATTTATAAATTTGTGTAAAACTAATCCAGTAAAGACCTCTGAAAATCTGCTATTTTGCGTGAACTTTGACCATTCATAATGTACTCAAAAATGAAAAAAGTCAAAAAAATATAACAATAGAAACCTTGCAAATTTAATCAAGATCCTGAATGACGAACATTTTTTCCAAAAACTTTTACAGTTAAAAATAAAAATAACGTATGATATGAATGATGGTATTACCGAACGCTAGCAGAGCTTTCAGGTATTATCTCTCTGTTTTCGCATTGCGTTTTTATTAAACATTGCGTTGGACTGCGTTGGATGAACCGGCAAGCTTTTAAACAATGTTCAAGTTGATGATAGACGAATGGGGAAGGGCTCTCTTATCTCTCCAATAGTATATGGTTTGTTTATAATAATTTACTAGTTTTCCACGCGACTTCATCTGGCAGTTATTGCGGACGCGAAGTCCATATTAAAAGTAGCCTATGTCCTTCCTTGGGGTAAGCTTATTCAGTGCCAAATTTCGTTAGAATCTATTCTGTTGTGTAACCGTGAAAGTGTAACAGACAGACAGGGTTACTTTTACATGAATAATCTTCTTGTTTCCGAATCGATGATTACTCAATAACAGATAGAATTACTATAAACTTATTGGCTTTATAATAGCTTCGATTATAAAGCTCATAATGTACAGTAACGGAAAATAATCCAGTCAACAGATTAAGTTCATTAACCGTTTTAACTGTCAAGAGGATGACAGCTGTCGTTTGAATTCATAGACAGTTTTATTTTGTTAGTCAATTTGCCCAGCATTGATTTTCCCCGTCTTTACCCATCATTTCGAAGTTGCACAAACAAAAACAAAGTTTTCAAAACATAAAAATATAAAATGTGATCGTACTATCTGTCCTACACGTTTCAGCTGCGTTTTTGTATATTGCTACTATTGGTCGAAGTGTGAACACTAAAACAATAATCCACTTACTCAAAAACTGCTCTTATCCCTATCGCTTTTAAGTACGCAATTTAATATTTTACACACTAGTGCAGAAAAGTGTGGGCTCCCCCGCCATAATTTATTACACTTATCATATCAGGTTGGGCGCAAAATGAACCCTACGAGTCATCGGTCAACAATCGTTTATTTATTTATTCGTAAGTGTATTGAAAATCGTCGCTTGATACACGTAGAAATTAGTGACTGCAGCATTTGCAGAATTCCGCCTCGATCGCAATGACAAACTTTTTCCACTTATATCACAATGTAGATACTATTTCAATTCCATCTGTTCCTGAGATTAGCACGTTTATGCAAACTCTTTAGCATATTAATAGGTATTTATTTATTTATGTACACACAAATACTAATAGCTTCTGCCAGCGACTCCACTAAAATAACTCATGTTATGACAATAATTTGTAGCTTATATATAAGTAAAAGAATTTTCAGAATCGGTTCAGTAGTTTCAGAGATTTCTCCAACAGACAAACTTATAAATTTGACATTTCACACTAATATTATAAAGGCGAAATTATGTGTGTGTGTGTGATGTTTGTTATTTCTTCACACTCGAACGGCTGAACGGATTTCGATGAAACCTTGAGCCTATACAGGTAGGCCATTTCTTGGAATAGCACACAGGATACTTTTTATCCCGGATATTCCCTTGGAGTAATTTTCTACTATCACGAGAAGCTGCTGACAGCATCATCATCATTTCAGCCGAAAGACGTTCACTGCTGGACATAGGCCTCTCCCAAATGTCGCCACAATGAACGGTCCTGTGCGTCTCGCATCCATCGGCCTCCCGCAACCGTTACTAAGTCATCGGTCCACCTTGTAGGAGGCCTTCCAACGCTACGTCTTCCGGTACGTGGTCGCCATTCCAGAACCCAACGGCCATCCGTTCTGCGAGCAATGTGCCCTGCCCATTGCCATTTAAGTTGCTGACAGCAACTACACTACAATTGCTATAGGACATATAATGTACGCACGCATTTGACAGCTGTCAGATTCATATAATGTAGCTATCTATCCTTTTCTCTTTTTTTTTTTTTTTTTTTAATTGATATAAACTAGTGCTTGACTGCGATCCCACCTGATGGTAAGTAGTAATGCAATCGTAGATGGTGAGGCGCACTAATTTATTAATAGCCTATTCACTCTAGCCTTGAAGAGACCCAAATTATAATCGTATTATAATCTCTCATCTTAAAGATGCATATTTTTGTCCTGCTGTCATCCTACCCAAGCTATGTAAAAAAGACCTTAGTTTATATTATTAATATTGATTAAGAAGTACTTACACTGCACTTTGACCTCAGCCACTGCTTCGATGACACCGAGCACACTAGCGGCCTCACACGTATAGTTAGCAGACTCCCTGATGTCTTCCAACTTCAGGGTATTTAGGCCAAGAGGGGGGTTGTCTTCCGGTGTCAGCCATTTTGTTAAACCTGCGTAGAAAATAGTGTATCAATCGAATACTTTTACATATTTTCCGGTTCAAAATTACCAATGGTAAATATTATCAGGTATATTTTTTATTACAAATTCTTTGCCGCACACTATGAATAACTCGTGTATCGTGAGTACGTTGTACACTCACATACATAATACACACAGGCCCGGTACTACCTGTAGCCTACTGGAGCCAAGGGTCTGCTTCTAAAAGGTTGACTCGGCCCTAATATGAAAGGCAACGAAGGAACAGGAATTGGTTTTTAGTCAGTAAAAGTTTGACACACCGTCCCGCTCCGCTCAAGGGCGCGAGATGGCATTAGATGAATTTCCTAATTAAAAAGAAAGTCCATATAAATATTTGAATCTTGCGAGAATCCAAACCGTGACAAATAATCCTTAAACCACTGCACAAACCGTGCTCAACCACATGATAATATTGTGGATTAAACAGCTTCTTCTACAACTAGCACTGATAAAAAATTCCGTCTCATGATTATTTAAGCGTGTTTTTGTGTAATAATCAGTGTTCGGAGTAGGTAGATTGTATTGGGGTCGTTGATCCGAAACGTATATATTAATATGGACATTCCTCCGGAATTAGTGCTCCGATCGGAATTCGATTGTTTTTATTATTCAACAGATAAATAAGAAATTAATTTAGTTTTGATACCTTCCTTTAAATTTTGAATTGAGTAGTAATAATATCACTTTGGTAGTGACTCATCACTCAATTCATTAACAATATTTAATTGAATTCGGAAATACCGGAATTACTTTCTGGAAAAATGGCTTATCGATGTTATTCTTTCTGTGTGCATTTATGATACAAGTACCAAAAATCAATCTACCTACTCCGATCACTGGTCATAATACTTTTTATACATTTTTTGACAGCTCTACTAAAAATTATGCTATATCTGTTCAATCTAATTCTAATTAAAACATTACACATAGGGTTATGAAGGCACTTATAAAACGACAGAAGCTAGTGAACGGTTCCAATTGGTCGTAACCTTGCAGAAAAACAGGAACAAACCACTTTTTTTTATTAGTAACGGTTTAGTTTCCACTAAACCGTTACTAATAAAAAAAAGTTAACGGTGTCAAAAACACGACAGCAAAAAACGACTAAAAAGTTCGAAACAATTCACTTTAAGCAGTCTGATGCAGTTGATAGAATTTATTTCAGTTTAGTTATAGATTTGATTTCTTTGACCTCTCAAACTAAAATGAAACAAGTCGTTTAGGGTGTTTTTTTTTCGTGTGGTAAAATCATCTAATGACATCCCCCGCTTTTGGGCGGAGCGGGAGATAGTGTCAGACTTTACTGACTAAAAACCCACTCCTGTTCCTTCTTTGCCATTGTTCCAGGGCACCGGGGATCTATTTCACATCACCCATGGCCCCAGTAGGCTTCGACCCTGCTGGGCCCCTCCTCGCTCCGGACCATGGCCTGTACCAAGGACCGGCGCGAGCGATCGCTGCCGCCGATCGTTCCTACGAGGATACGGCGGTGCTCTGCCCAGGCGGTGCATACTTCTACCGTATGCTCCACCGTGTCCTCCGGGCGGTCCACACAATGGAGGCACCCGGGCGTTTCTTCCGCACGGATCCGGTGTAGGAATCTCCCGAACTTACCATGTCCGGTGAGGACCTGCGTCATGCGGAAGGTAAGGACGCAATGTTGTTTTTCCAGCCACTCCTCAAAGAGGGGACTTACCGCCATAAGGCTCTAGGGTGTGCAAAAGAAATTTACATACATACATACATTCGAAAAAACAGAACCCTCTTTCTGGTGCAGTCGGGTAAAAACTATTCAACCCGTAACCCTTGTCTCTTTTTCTTTCGGTAGGAGTCAAGTCCTTCCCGCCATTTGTGTTATGGTTACTGACCATAACACAAATGGCGGGACGGACTTGATTTAGCCCACAATTAATCAAAATGCGGCTGATATGTGTAATTTAAAAAAAAAATAATATCTAGTACTTACTTGACTAATCGTTAATGGTGAGGCGCACTAGTTTATTAGGAGCCTATTCACACCTAATATGATTTTATACTTATTTCTTACCTTTTCTCCATTTCACAGTGGGCATGGGCGATCCAAAAGCGACGCACTTCAGGGTCAGGTTTCCGCCCAGCATGACTTCTGACTTCGGGGGCGGCGGTATCGAGAACTGGGGGGCTACTCGTCTCACTGTGAACAATAAGACAAATTGGTTTATTGTCCAATATAGCTGTTAGTTTGTAAATCAGGAATAGATGAAAAATTAAAAATTTTCAATTGAAAAAATCATAATTGAAGATTAGGA
This sequence comes from Mythimna impura, assembly GCA_905147345.3. Classification (NCBI taxonomy): domain Eukaryota; kingdom Metazoa; phylum Arthropoda; class Insecta; order Lepidoptera; family Noctuidae; genus Mythimna; species Mythimna impura. The sequence goes on along the minus strand of LR990357.1, from coordinate 8,281,296 downwards.
TTATCCTTTTGAGTAGCGTAATTAGAGACACAATAAAAAGACAATGGGCGAGCGAACGCCGGCGTTCGTTTTTTGTGACTGTGAATATTAACCGTAATCAGTACCTAATGTAAAAATAATAATATGCTACTGTTGTATGAATCAATTTAGGAAAAAAAACGGGTTTAGCATATTTTGGTTTGAAATATCACAAGAATTTTAATTACAGCTACTGAAATACAGATTTGCTCTTTTTTTTTCTTAAAGAGATAATTTTATTTTACGGCCAACATTCTGCGCGATCTAGGTAAATTTAACATGGTTGCATATTTAATTAAAAACATTTTTTTTTAATCAATGTGATGATTAAAGATTAATGATACACTTTTAAATCTTAAATACGATTAATCTGATTAAGATTAATAAAATAACGAATAAAATAACAATTGATTAATGCCAACACTGCTCATAGGTTGTCCACACATTTTAGCGACACGTCAAAATACTACGCCGACATGAATGAACATACTAATACTCATACGTTATCTAAACTACCTCGTGAACCCGTCACTTCGGCATTACCACTCCATAATAAGTCAGGAGTGAGAGGGAGTTATGTGCGCAATGATTGCACTACTTCAGACAGCCAATGAGCGTCACTAACGTGGCTCATTAACATTAAGTGTTATGTTAGAGGGGGGGTAGGGTGAGTTAAGGTGCGTTTACCTTGGTAGCAAGATTTTTGTTCGAAAAAAGATTGATGTTTAGTAATCACCTTTTTCAGTTCAAAGATTGTCATATGGCTATATGGCTATATTGTGCCTGACTGGCCTGTTGGTTTAGTGGCCCGGACTGCTATGCCGGAGCCCGTGGGTTCAATTCCCACCCAAGACCAATGTTTGTGTGATGAGCACGATAATTTGTTCTGTGTCTGGGTATAATTTATCTATATAATGTAATTATGTACGTATTTAGAAATAAATATGTATGTTTATACAACTGATAAACATACATATTTATTTTCAGTACTCATAACACAAGCTCTGCTTAGTTTGGGACTAGATGGCGTTGTGTGAAAGTTTTGGAATATTATTATTATATTATTTATTGAGTAGAAATCTATCTACATTCTAACTGTGAACATACACCGAAATCAGCACACTAAAAGTTTTTGTTATGTATCCTTCCTTCTCCTATCGAAAGTGACAATTCGTACACCTATTTACCTATTAACAAACAACCAAAACCCTTCAACGACCTCTTCTAGCGACAATTAGAGTCAATTACCTTACCATTGCGGGCTCTAATCGTCGTCAGGAGTAATGATTCGGGTCGGGAGGCGCACTACCTCACTGATGCTGGCTAGTCATCGCATACGATGGTATCGTTAACCTGATTCACTCCGCTGGGCTTTATTACAGCCCATGATACGCGATACAAGAGTCAACTGCAAATGTTTGCTGGAAATGGTATTTTATTGGTATTGTTGTTGGTGGAATAATAGAAATCGGAGGTGTGCAAATTCTGTTTTTTGTGGGTTAAACGCTGTTCGAATTTGTCTCAGTATCTATATTGTCTTTTAATTACCTCAGATGGTGTAAAAAGTAGAGTATCCAACACGGGGATAAAGCTGTCTTTGTCTTAGGTGCCTTGAATTCCTCACTTCACTCAGGTTTCTATATTATGTAATTATATAAATCCCTCACTGGCGTTCGGGATTAAAACTTAGCAACCTTCGTTTCGTTCGGAATTCAACACACCGCGCGCGACTTTAAGACACTGCTTTATCCCCTAGTCACAAAATCTGCTATTAGTGTTGCATAGCCCATTTATCGAGGACGGCTATAGGCCGTTTAGTATATAACATCAAGAAAGAAAGAAAAAGACAAACACGTTTATTCGTACCTCACACATACAGTTCAAATACAAAAAGTATGAAAAGAATAACTTTAAAATTTGTGCAAGGCCAAAATGGCGCCTAACTCAGCATATGCTGCGATATTTAAAATGTTAAATAACGCAGCGCTGGTATTCTGCTAGGGCCCGCGGTCAAGTTAAGACCCAAGAGAGTAGAGTAGTAACTAAAGACGCGGGTGCCTAGTCTTCTACTATAAACAATCTATCTCGCGATTTTGTTTGAAAGAGTCACCGCAGTCTTAGAACGCAAAGAGTAACCGAAGGAACATGGGTGGGTTTTAGTCAGTAAAAGTCTGGTACAGCCTCTCGCTCCACCAAGAGTGGAAAAAAATATTTAATATGAGTTAGGAGTTGAGAGCAGTGGTGGCCGAGTGGTAACGGCCTCGACTTACGAGTTGTAGGTCGCGGGTTCAAACCCAGTTTACAAAATACTTTGTGTAATTTATTTCATCACCGCTGCTCTCAAAACGGTGAAGGAAAACATTTATTTATTTATTTATTTATTTATGTACACACAAACACTTAATATCGAAAAGAACAAATACAGATAAATGAGTACAAAGGTCCTGCTTATTTCTAACGAAATTTCTTCCAGCAGACCTGCGACACGAGAGTTGGATGAGAGATGTAGACGCAGTGTGTATAAATAATATAGAGAAGTATTAAATAGATTAAATTATCTAAATTAAACCTTATAATACAATAATATAATATATATATCAATAACAGTAAATAAATGTACGCATAAATAGAAACAAACATAGATTAAATTATAAAAATACATACAAATATAATATATAAATTACGAGATGGTAGAGAGGTAATGTTCTTTGACTAGCTTTTTGAAGGCAGATATATCTTAGCTGGAAGTGAGTTCCATAATCGTACCGCATGAAAAGAGAAGGAGTTAGAATAAAAATGGGTTTTATGGGTTGGGAAATTGAGATGGAATTTAAGGTGGGATCTGCATGGGGCATCGGCAGGGCGAGTGAACGAAAAACGATCACGCAAGTAGCCAGGATAAGCAGGGTTGAATAGGATATTGTACAGGAGACATAATACCCGAGTGTTCCTACGAAGACGGATAGGGAGCCACTTGAGATCCTTGCGGAACTGAGACATCTATGCTATGACAAACATCGTTTGGAAACCAAAAATACGAGGACATGTGACATTCACCAATCCGCACAGGGCCCGCGTGGTGGATTACGGCCCATTCCCTTTCCTAGAGAGGAGGCCTGAGTCCCAGCAGTGGGAACATTAAAATGCTGATTATGCTTATGCTTAGGAGTTAAACAGGGGGTGACAATTAACCCTAAGCTAAAATGTGCCTACAGCCAGTAGCCCTATCTTACGTAATTACCTCCTCATCTCTTCACTATGATAGGCCGTACATTTTTAAAATTCGCGTCGTGAAAGGGTCCTTACCACAACTGGCTCGTGACCTAAATTAGTAGGAAAAGATTATTTATTAACCCTTCGAGTATCGTCTATAAAACGCCTTCAATGTCCGGTGTATTTTGTAGGTCGTGGTTTTTAGTTTTAGGTAGAACATCAGAAAGCAGACTTCATCGCTAAACAAACGTAGCGGCATCTATGGCGCATACATAAGAACTAAAAAATACGAAATTCTGCATCGCGCAATCAGTATTTTCCGAGTGATTTGAACATCACAATAGTCCGAAATAATCTATCCGTAATATTATTAATATTTATTCCGGGAGTAAGATCCCTTTAAATATTTTTTTTTTACTTTTACGCAAGCAAAGCCGATAGTGGAAGATATCACATAAATAAGTCTCAATCCTGTTTCTTTTTAACTTTTTTCTATTAGTATGAGTATAATCTAAAATATTTCAGGTTCTCCTGTTACAAATTAAATGATTCCAAGACTATCCACGTGTAAAGGATTAAGTATGTATTTTGAGATTTGTAAAGGTATGAATTGTAGGCACTATTAAACAGTAAACACTGTAAATGATAAATTATATTTATTTTGTAAATAGGTTTAAAAAAACACTTTTACACGTCAATTTTTTTTTCGTCATTTTTAAACTGATGAGGCCGGTGTTTCCTAGCTGACTACCCTGAGAAGAAACACCGAAAAACCTCAGGGGTCAAAGTCTCTTTTAAAGTCCATACAGTAAATAAGTAATGGTCAAATCACATGAGAACCATGCAGATTTGTCTGCAATGGTCTCTTGAAGAAAGAACCTTACAGATTTAAGTGGTCCTGTCCAGTCAGTGCAAGTATTTGTCAGTATTCGTAAAGCTCAACTCAGGACTACTAAGGAGCTCAACGACTTGACGAACAATACCAAGGAAAGGACATTTGGGTAGGCCGCAGAAAATACTCAAATTGCCAGACATACGTTAAAATTACTGAAAAGGAAAAAAAAAGCAATCAACATAGTCCTCACGTTCACAATAATAAAAGGAAAAAGATTGTTTACAAAATGTAATACTTAGCAAAGTGAACATTGATGTCAAAAGTTAATAGAGAAAAAAAATGTGTTTATTACACTTTCTCATTTAGAAAAGTCATGTATTTAAACGATCGTTTGTTTTCGTTCGTTTAAATATTTGAAAATCCTTACTTTATTATATTTTTTACTTATCTGTATATATTTTAGAGATGGCAATTTTTGTAAAAAGTAATAAACATTTGTTTGCTAAGGTCTCAGACGCGAAGAAAGGTCTCGTGTGAAGCCAATAGAAGAATCTTTTCGGTAGTTATAAAACAGCACTACTTAGGAAAAGTGTTCTTTGCACGGGTCCAATAATATTTAATAAATTACCAGACAGCATAAAAAATTACACCCTTCAACAATTTAAAAATAGACTTAAGGCTTTTTTCATACAGAAATGTTATTATTCGTTAAGTGATTTTTTGAATTCAATTCAATTCAAATTCTTTATTGCGAACTAAGTGTGAGTTTGGAGATGTTAACAATAAATGCTAGGTTCTTAGAACATAGTTACCTGTTAAGGCATTGCAACATAAATAGTTAAAACATTGCAAAAACATGAATGACCCTATGTGTGATATTTCGACTCAATGACCGAATTATTGACTTTATTTTGTATTTTACCTTGACTCTTCTTAGGGTGCCGTACCTCAAAAGGAAAAAACGGAACCCTTATAGGATCACTTTGTTGTACGTCTGTCTGTCTGTCAAGACCCTTTATCTCGAGAACGTGTGGATGTATCGAGTTGAAATTAAAACCATAACCATAATAAACGAACTCAGGTTTACGGTCCCTTGAAAAAGTAAAAAAATCAAACTTCTGAGTTAACGAAGAAAAGATACAGCCATTTATGTCGCAAAAACGTATACTTACCTACCCATCCGGCCGGAAATCGGGATTGGGATCCCGGCGGGTACAGGGTGTATAGCATGGAGCTATACCCTCTTTCACGCTCGCTCACCTGACATTTTATCACGTCATGGTAAGTGTCTTGCGCGTATTGATGGCGGTGAGTTGAAACAATCGCTCCAGAACGATTTCTGTTAGTCGCAAGGAATATACAATTTTTTTAGGGTGAAAATTCTCCCGATATATGTGGAGCAAGAGGGAGTGTCCGACTGTTACTGACTAAACCTCACCCGTGTTCCTCCAATTGCCCTTTGCGTTCCAAGGGCCGCGGTGACGGTTTCGAACAATTCCGCAGTCCCGAATATTTCCGATGTGCCGCGAAATTTCTCGAAACCTTCACCGTTGGACTCAGCTTACAATGTCCAAGTTGTCAAGGGGCATTAACTTAAACGCGGACGAAGTGCCGCAGGTGTATAATTAAATGCTTATAATATTCTTGCCTTATTTGTACGTTGGGTTAGCTGAATACGCACGCGGGATGCGGGGCTTGATATCGGGCAGCAGCCCCGCATGCGAAACAATTCCGCATGCGTGTTGAAATCCGCACGATATTAAAAACACCCTTTGTCTGCTTGTTTACTTGTTACACGCTACAAGAATTTTGATTAATTTTGATACAAAGATAGATTATACCACGGAGAAGGACATAGGTTAATTTTATCCCGAGAGTAGGTATGTTCTCTAATTCTCTTGGGATCATTTCTTACTTTTACGGTGGTATAACCTAATTATATTCTATTAATTGTTCTACCTGACTTTAAAAAACAAAAACATACCACTACCAAGAAAATTTACCCCAACTCTATCCTAACGAAAAAGACAACAAAACTCAAACGCCAGCAATTTTCTTATCCTTAAGAAAAATTATGGAAAAACATCTTCATTCCTCTAGTAACAAGTGTGTAGGACAAAAAAGGACTAACTTGGACTATGAGTAAGAACAGTCTGTGGTACTTTTCTTGTTTTAATTAAGGTGAGACGAGGGGTTAGGGGGGGCTGGACAGCTCGGCTTTTATACGATCTGTGGTCGCCATTCCTCACTGACATCAGTGTTTGAAAATGGAACGAGTATGGAGTTATAAGCGGCCAGTGAATTTATGGATTTGAGAAATGTGGTTTGTCTTTGGAAGCAATAAAAAGCTAGCTATGAATACGTGGCATAACTTCTAAATTTTCTGAATGTCTAGAGAAAAATGTTCGCCATGAGCCTTATAAAATAGTTGACGATATTAATACTTTCTTAAGAAATACTCTATTTGTAGGGCAAAAAAGGACTAACTTGGTCTAAGAATAGTCTGTGATACATAGCTTGGTTTAATTAAGGTGAGACAGAAAAGAATGGGGAGACGACAGCTGTGTTTTTACGCGATCAGTGGTCGCTATCCCTCACTGACAACAACGTTTGAAGATGGAACGAGTATGGAGTTACGAGCGGTAAAAAGATTATTTTTGTGGTTATTTACTGACTAAAGCCAAACTGCTTTTCTTCAGTTGTCCTTTGCTTTCCAAGGCTGCGGTAACCCTTTCAAACCATTCTGCAGCCCAGGCAGGCAGCGGCCAGTAACATGGATTTCTAAGCGGCTTGTCATACCAAAGTAAAAAGAAGTTGATGTAGGTAATATGGTTTTTGATTTTGGAATATAAAAAAAACTACGAAATTTAAAGGACTGCTGATCTTCTTGAAGTCTACCTGTTGCTGCGCAGGACTTAGTTTACAGGATATGGAACCAAAATCTCACTTACAAAACTGAGGTACATATCGTAGTAAAAAAAACTAACATATCCATCGAGATATAAGTACTAACGTACTAGAGAAGACACCGTAAATTCCTACTTTGTCTCGTTCAACTGCGGCGATCGCGCCGCACTTTGTCGAAGAAAACGCGTAAGTGCCGTGATTTACATGGCGCTTAAGACCTTTTTGCCGAGAATAAATACACTTCCGCAGCAAATCTAGCGCTGTGATAAATTAGTTACAGTTTAGACGAATTGTTATTATTTTAGCGCTGCAGCGAACTAAAGATTCAAATTACGAAAATAGGACAATTCAGTTATTTGACGTAGCTTCTCGACACCGTAAATTCCTACTTTGTCTCGTTCAACTGCGGCGATCGCGCCGCACTTTGTCGAAGAAAACGTGTAAGTGCCGTGATTTACATGGCGCTTAAGACCTTTTTGCCGAGAATAAATACACTTCCGCAGCAAATCTAGCGCTGTGGTAAATTAGTTACAGTTTAGACAAATTGTTATTATTTTAGCGCTGCAGCGAACTAAAGATTCAAATTACGAAAATAGGACAATTCAGTTATTTGACGTAGCTTCTCTAGTACGTTAGTACTTATATCTCGATGAACATATCCATTTTTTTTTTGATTTGGCATATGAGCAAATATCTTCTCCAGCTTCGGGTGGAGTGAGAGGGTGTGTCAGAGTTTTACAGACTAATGCCCACCTGTGTTCCTTCAGTAGCTTTTTACGGTCCAAGGCCACGGTTATTCTTTCGAACTATCCTTTAACATAGTCAAAATTACCCCAAATAATGGATGGGATGTATAATAAATGATAGGAATTATTTACTGAAGAGTACCTTAGTTATATTGATTGAAGAGTACCTACAGTCTCCATACCGCAATGGGACACCATGACGGTGCTGCTAGATCGCGCAGCCAAGAATTTGCTTGCAGGTCTATGGTGTGTACCTCACCAGGCCACTATTGGTAACGTAGTAAAATATACACTGCAATGGCATCCAAATGAGCTACGGCCCTTTTATATGTGGGATATTATTCAATGACTTCTCCCACCTGCTAGACCGCTGCTAGACCGCGCAGCCAAGAATTTGCTTGCAGGTCTATGGTGTGTACCTCACCAGGCCATTATTGGTTACGTAGTAAAATATACACTGCCATGGCATACCAATGAGCTACGGACCTTTTTTATGTGAGATATTATCCAATGACTTCTCCCACTCTAGGGCGGGGCGAAAGGGCGTGTCGGACTTTACTGACTAAAACCCACTCCTATGTTCCTTCTTTGGCTTGCGTTCCAGGAACCCGGGGTTCTCTTTCGGACAACCCAAGGCCCCAGTAGGGAGGCACGGCCCTTGTTGTGAAAAGAACCACCTAGAAAAAATCTTTACTAATGGTCCGAACTTAATTCATTAATCAATAAATTTAAGAGTACTCAACGCCTTCTCCGTATGAGATGCTTAACTCAACGAAACACCAAAAGGTAGGCTATTATAAGACAAGAACTAAATTTTTCCACTACGTTAAATGAAAGCCCGCTATTTCCCGCCACTTAGGTCGCCTACCCTCATTCCTGCTAGAGAAATTATTATTCTTTTATTCAAAATGCTTCCGGAACGCGCTTCGCTACTTTGTTTCCACGATTAATTAAAATTAGTTGGAGCGAGCGGAGACGCCGTCCTTTGCTTTTTTAGGATGAGCTTGAAATAACGTTGTGAGAGCATTTCACATCACTTATCTGGTTCGCGTTAATTTGCTAATATCTTGAGGGCCCTTGTGTTAGTTTTGGGTATTAGTTTTGAATTTGTGTGGGTAGTTTGAATTTTCGTAAATAAATTTTTTTGGTGGAAAAGCGGAGATAAGTCAGTACTTAAGGCTGCGCATATTTACATGTGCTTTAGCATTTTTAAGCCATCTTCAACGGTAATAGCATATTTTACGTAAGATTTAGTTTTTTCGATAATTTGTCTATATGTGGGCCCCACTGAAGTTTAGCATCTTTTTTTCCGGTGGGAAAATTATCCAATGACATCTCTCGCTCTTGGGTGGAGCGGGAGATAGTGTCAGACTTTTACTGACTAAAAACCCACTCCTGTTCCTTCGTTGCCTATCATACCAGGGCCGAGTCTACCTTTCAGAATCAGACATTTGGCCCCAGTAGTCTTCGACCCTGCTGGGCCCCTATGGTTGCTGATATCTCCTTAAGGCGCGCGTGGAACACTACGCGCCGTCGACGACTTGGGCTCGGTTCGGGCGGTTACCGGACGGTCGGAAGGCGAGTTACCCATTGCTCGGCGTCCGCGAGCCTGCACCTACGGTGGCCAGCAATCGGGATCGGAGTCCCGGCGGCTGGGGCGCGAGGGCCATTGATTCGTGCGTGCACGTGTGGCCTCATCCTTTGCTGGCATTACTGCTTCACAGAAGGAGGCGACCGCCTGCCACTCCTCCTCGCTCTGGACCATGGCAAGCTAATTAGCATCTAGAGTTATACCCAAGAACACTGTAGTATCTTCAGGACTCAACTCTTTACCTTTTATTAGCACACTAGTTTCTACTTGCCTAGCATGAGGCATGGTAATTTTTTTTTCATTAAGAATTAAGTAGGTTATTTACATTAAACCAGTGGACTATTTTTGAAAGAACTATATTTATATCGTCAGTAACCGGTTGCTGACGTTTAAGTTTAAACAAAAGTGAAGTGTCGTCTGCAAACAACACTATATTATGGTTATCCTTTATGAGGTAACGTAAGTCATTTATATATAAGAAACAAAAATGGGCCAAGAATTGAGCCCTGGGGGACACCCATTTTTACTACAGATCCGGGAGACCTTTTTTCTTTTATATCAACTCTCTGAATCTTTTCACTCAGATATGATGTAAGAAGATCCAGGGAGGAGTTCATATCGCGAAAGTGATCATATCGCATATATATATATATATATGTTTAGAGTCCGAGGACACAATCTTACCACTGAACATTTGGAACAATACTTGTTTACGTTTACAAAAACTTTAATATCATATAATGTCACTGTAAGTACCTATTATTGCCTAACAAAGGATAATTTACTAATTGTATGCTGATTTAAAAGTAAGAAAATATTAAAACTTAGTTTTCTTCTTTTTTTGGGTTCCTAAAATTTATCATTTAATTTCGCATATTCTGCCAATTTTCGAGCACATTTTTCATGCATCATTTTTGGTGCATATTTGCATGCATATAACAAGCTTTTTATATTGCACATAATCCGGTCTTTACTCATAACAAAAACCGGAAAAATAACAAACGTCACGTCCACACTCATCAAAATATCGAATGTAAATGACAATAACACTACATTACTCCCCACTACTACCGGCTAAAATCGTACAAACCTACCCATACTTTCTTATTTAATACCTGTGACAGCTGGGTTCGTTCATAAACTCGCGGAAGACAGCTAAACCATGAATAAGTTCCGTTTTACGCCTACAACCTTATTAGTGTGGCCAGATTGGAGGTAAGGCTGGTACTGGACGGTGGTAATGTCTGTCTTTATACGTTTCATTTCGGCCTCAGATCTCGGTGTGGTTTTGGTCTTATTACGATGGATTTGGAAGCGTGTCTGTCTAGGTTATTGGGTGAATAGATGTTGTTGGAGAGAAGTCTATTGAAACTGCATTATTTTCTTACGCTATTTTTAGTATGTACAGTTTTGTCCAGATGAAAGATTGAACCTGCATTGACAGAAAATAGGCGTGTGTTGTAATGGGAGATAGAGGCTTTATCCTAGCCGTGGGACTTTTTATTTTAAGGTGGAAAATAGCGTGATCAAAAGTCTGTTTGCAGTGCCAAATTTTTAATAAAAAACTGTGCGCCGTTTTGCAACATTAAGCATTATGACATACTGAGTCATTAAAATTGTAAAAAGTAGATTCTATCGTGAATGGAGCAAACAAAAATAGACTTTAAGGTGACGAACTTATTTGTACTATGACTGTACATTGGCCGAGGTTCGTCTTGGTAAATGTGTTATTAAAATGTGCATGAACAGTTAATAAACATTTACATCAAGTAGCTTTTACATTTTCAGTACAGTTTGAAATAAATTGAAAACTCCTTACAAGGTAAAACTATATTGTTGCAGTCTTTACTTTACAACTTAGTTGCTAACATTTAAGTTCCAGTTACTTTGTAAAAAATACGAATATACCTGAAGTTACATAGCTCAGTTTAAGACTCTTTTGAAAAAAGAAGCAGGGAAAATTCAATTTCACAATGAATACTATTTTAAAGCACAATGCCAGAAACTCTATAGACCTTTGCCCCACTAAATAAAAGTCATTTACAAGCATGTATTAAGCAGCATCTTATTGTATATTTATTACTAATAGCTAAACATTTGTCCTGAAGCCTGTGGAACTTGCAGTTTTTTTTATAATTCATAATAGACTAGCTTCTAAGTCTAAGTCACAGTTATCCAGAGAAAACATACTCCCGGGATATAAAATATCCTATGTGTGTAAAGTTTCATCAAATCCCATTCAGCAGCTGAGACCTGATTAATTAACAAACATTCAATCATACAGAGTTTCATATTAAGTAGAATAGGGCAGGATTTTACCTATAAACATTAGTTATATTACATTGCTTTGTTCTAAATTTTAGTAATTTAATAGCATAGCATAATCAGCCTTATAATGTTCCCACTGCTGGGACTCAAGCCTCTTCTCCAGGCGAGAGAATGGGCCGTCATCCACCACGCAAGCAGGGTGCAGGTTGGTTGATGTCACACATATCTTCGAATTTTTAATTCTAAGACATGCCGGTTTCCTCACGATGTTTTCTTTACCATTTTCAGAGCAGTGGTGACGAAATAAGTTACATAAAGTCAAGCACTTGTCTGGGTTTGAACTCGCAATGTATGACTCGTAAGTCGGGGCCGTTACCATTGGGCCACCACTACCCACAATGTAGCAATTTAATAATTAAGTTTTTTTTTTAAATCTAGGAATGCATTCAGTTTGAATTTAAAATTCCTCTCAAAACATCACCATGGCTCTACAACAAAGACCCAACGTCAGTCAATTCAATGATTTTTTTTAGAACAAAAAGACAGATATGTACGCAAATAAACGGACTGGGATAAACGGAACGGAAATGGAAAATAAAAATGTAATTGAGTGACAGGAGGGCAGGTGGCCGCAAAAACAAGGAGTTTGCATGAAAAGGAATGTTCCACCTCTTCGTACAGATAGCAAATATAGGATATTAACCCTTTTTGAGTGAGCCCTTTTTTGGAGTAAGGTTACGGTCAAATTACTATCAGTACAGATTTTCTTTGGGGTGTACAAAAATTGCCTGCAAAATCTTTAGGTCAATAATTAATTAATATTTCAGGCCATTATGGTCTAGTGATCAGTGGCTCTGAGTGCTGCTATGCAGGCTGCTATTGCAGGACAAATGTTTGTGTGATGAGCACGATCATTTGTTATGTGTCTGGGTGTAATTTATCTATAACATGTATGTATTTAGAAATATATAAGTATGTTTATCAGTTGCCTAGTACCCATAGCACAAGCTCTGCTTAGTTTGGGACTAGATGGCGTTGTGTGAAATTTGTGGAATATTATTATATTATATTTCGACGACACTACTAATGCTAAGAAAAGTGATCGTTCGAAATAGCAATATATACTAGGTACGCGGTAAGGCGAAATGGAATGTATTTGTAAATTACTTAATCTAGTAGCGCCAACTATATCGCCACATAGGAACTAAAACAATTTGATATTCTGCATCGCGGCTTCAGGGTTCACACAGTTCCACAGACCGAAATCAATTATTAGGCAGTCGCCGGGACCAGACACAACACCCGTTTGGTCGGAGGATCCTCCCTTTTAAGGACCGTTACCGTTACCTCTCTAAACGCCTTGTTGACACTTCGCGTGACCCAAGGGCTAACTTTTACCCTGGACTGGCAATGTCGCGAGTCTTTTCAGCACATTACCAGTCGACAGCGATGCGGAGGAGTTTTTCCACGCTATATTTTTACTTAGTACTATCATTTATATAATACCTAAAAATAAACCTTTACCAATTTAAACACAATCCCATAATTCCTACATTTCCTGCCTCGACAGGGTGACATTGACACAGGTTGTGTACCTATCACGTTAAAAATAACGCCACTTCTTCAAATAGCTTCCGACACGAACTAAATTGTTGGTAATGGTTAGTAGGCTGTTCGTACGAATGGGTAATCCATTGTAAAACAGTGACACTGTATATGGCAACATGTCATGGCGGAATGGCGACAGCGACTATCGCAACCCAGTGCTGGGCACGCCGTAATTATGGCGATAAGACCCCTCTTTGAGGAGTGGCTGGAAAGGCAACACGGCGTCCTTACCTACCGCATGACGCAGGTCCTCACCGGACATGGTAAGTTCGGGAGGTTCCTGTACCGGATCGGTGCGGAAGAAACACCCGGGTGTCACCATTGCGTGGACCGCCCGGAGGACACAGTGGAGCACAGGGTGGAGGTGTGCCCCGCTTGGGAAGAGCAAAGCCGTGTCCTCGTGGGGGCTATCGGCGGCGGCGATCTCTCGCGCCGGGCCTTGGTACAGGCCATGGTCCGTAGCGAGGAGGAGTGGCAGGCGGTCGCATCCTTCTGCGAAGCAGTAATGCTAGCAAAGGAGGCGGCCGATCGCGTGAGGCAACGGTCCTCACGCCCCAACCCCCGCCGGGATCTCGATCCCGATTTTCGGCCACCGTAGGCGCGGGCTTGCGGACGGCGAGCAATCAATGGCTCGCCGTCCGACCGTCCGGTAACCGTCCGGACCGAGCCCAAGTCGTCGACGGCGCGTAGTGTTCCACGTGCACGGGAGTATCACACCACCAACTTCTATACTTCGGGCTGCTTCTGAGCAATTCCTGATAAAAAACCCAATGGGACTTTTTAACTAATTCAGGAATCGAACCCTACTTTCGGCAGCCATGCCTGCAAGTACGAGACCTGACAGGATAGTAAAATGTCTAATGGATGTACCTATTTAACTTGGAAAAATATTAATGTTTTGTCCTCTTTCTGATGCACTCGTGTGAAGTAGAAGCGCGTCACTAGTTCCTCCGTCATAAAATGAACTAGCGTCTGCCAGCGGCTTCGCCCGTATTTCGTTTCCTTAGGGCGTGAAGGAAGGAAGGAAGGAAGGAAGCGGGACGGCGTGTCAGACTTTTACTGACTAAAACCCAGTCTTGATCCTTATTTGCCTTCATTCCAGGGCCCCGGGGTACACTTTCGCACAACTCATAGAAGGAAGGGGTCGGGAAGGAAAGGGTGAAAGAAGGCTTCTAACATAACCTGTCCGTGTTGGGGTTTCCTAAAATTCCGAGCTCACTTCGCTCGCTCTTGGTCTAATATCGCGGGTTTGGCCATGGCGAAACTATTCCATCCTAAAATCGGTTCCTAAAACTCTGGTAACATATACATCATAAAAGGAAACTCTGCAAAATTTCAGCGGTCTAAGTCCAAGGGTTTGGGCTGGGCGTTGATGAGTCAGCGAGTGAGTCAGGACTTTTCGTATACAACTTTAGTATACCTATGCGAAACCTAAATATAGTTTGTTCAGAATCACTAACTGAATCGATTCCAATAATTTTTACACCATGTTATTTTTCTTCCCAAAAATATTTAAAAAAAGTCACAAATTGGACACCACCGACACTAAGTAGGTACAACACAGGGGGCCTAAAAAGGTCACTTTAGCAGAATCGTTTATGAAAATATTATGAATCACGATAAAAATCGCAAAATGGTCACGAATTGTCAGTTCATATTACTATACAAAAACAATATTCATATTATGATTCATATTCGGCAATTCATCTATTTGACATTTTTTTTTGACAGACGGGTCTATTTGACAGCAAATTCGTAAAATGGTTCACATAATATGAATTGCTTTAGAGTTCATTAGCAGAATCATAAAAAGTTACTGAAGAGCAACATCTTACAATTCATTTCCGATAAATGAATTGTAAGATGATGTATTATATGTGTAGATGTGTATTATATATTATTATAGATTAGATGTGTATTATATATTAAACTTAAAAAATGGCAGATTTAGGCCTTTACGCGTATTTCCTAGGAGACATGCGCATTACTGAGAGCCTTTTAATTAAGTCGCCAACGAAGTGTATTTCTTCGAAAAGTGGAAGTTGCTTGAAATTTATGAAGTGCCGAACCCCGAGTTTATGGGGCTATACAGACTTAAAAAAAAAGTATGACTGTATATAATTATTGAGCACTTGAGCACTAAAGCATTTATGCAGCTGGGGTACCTATATCATCAAAAATGGGCAAGAACTTACTTCAGTCACTTTCCAATGGCTTAAACTATCAATGTTCTTCATAATTACAAAATTTTATTGGATTTACAATATGTACCTACATATTTATTAAAGCTATAAAGATCTTAACATAAATTGCTTAATGTTTAGATATCACTCTTCAAATGGTTAAATTACTAAGTATCCACCCTGAACACTAAGGTACACTGTTTTTAAATAATTTGAAGTAGAGAGTTTAGAGTATTTTTAATATTATCATCTGTAGAATATTATAAACAAGCTTAGGTAAATTATTACCAAAATAAAACCATTTATACGTATAATAAATAGAATGTAATTACTCTTTTTATTCACTCTAATTTACATAAAGATAGCAAAGATATCTTTGTGCTGCATCTGCAAGGCATCTCAAATTTTGTACTAGGTGTATTTGAGCAGTATTGGCACCAGCTGCGGTATGTTACATCTCCACCTGAGACAGAATCCTTCAAGCCTCATCATTATACTATAGGAGCCACAGTGCGGTCTGAAACAATTAAATTGTCATTTAATACCTAGTTGCGTAGGTATAAAAACTTATTAATATTACGAGTAGAATATTAATGGGTATGGTAAGCACTTACTTTGTTGTAAACATTCGAACTCACAAGAAATACACAAGTAGATGCTGGATTGGTATCATTTTCTTGAAACGCAGTCCTAAAGTTTTTAGTTTCAACTTCAACTGCAACTCTTCATTTTATGGCATTATTCATATGATTTATTGTTTTCAACCGATTTTTTACAAGCAAAGGGTAAACCACAGACGACAGAGGAATAACCACAGACGACAGAGGGATACTACGGTAAACAACAGTGTAGGTATGTTGCCAGCCTAACAAGTTGATATTTATTATTTCCAAAGATTTACGCATTTTTAACTACGTTTTTAAAGGCATTTAATTATTATCCTAAAATAATGAATTTATATTTTAATACAATAACTTAATACCAAATAATTATCCGTTAAATAAAAAGCTAAGAAAAAAAAAACTAGTAAAACCAAGATTTTAATTTTTTTCATCTGGCAATATTATGGAATATGATTCTGCTAAAAAATGAATTGAGTATGATTCGGCTAATTTGTGTAACCATTTTGCGATTTTAGAAGAATTGCATAATGTCATAAGTAGGCAGGAATTCGGGAAATGATTTGCTTTTAGATGAATTGCCAATTGTGACCTTTTTAGCCTCCAGGTCTCGCAAGTCATAGCGGGCATTACTGGGTAACATAACAAGCTTATAACTTTGTGATTTTTCATGATACCGTTATAAAATTTTGTACATAGATTCTTTACATAAACATACTAGACACGTGTTTCGGGTTTCGCATATACTAAAACTACACAGGTATTCCTTTATTGATGTAAAATCAATGGCTAAGCTCATCAGTGTTCTAGACAGTTGATTGTAAACGCAGGTACTTGATCACCCATAGGAAGCTCCTCTATAATTTTGAAGATAGTCCCAGTCAGCTGTTGAAACGATAGCGGAGAGATTGATCGGCGTTTAAGACTGCGATTTGTTTGATGAGCGGTAGCGGATAGAAAGTTAATGGTGAACATTTTTATCCTAGTACGGGGCTTATAGCTATACCGAAGGGAAGGGTTATGATTGAGTATGGCTATCGAATCGGCGATGAGAATGGAAGTACAGTTAAGGAGTGGAATTTCCTGCCGGAGTCTGTGTTTCCTGATAGCTAAAATCTAACTAAGTGAGGAAACCATACTCAAACTGAAGGGGTCTTTAAGTCATGAGTGAATAGGTTACTTTTAGGCAAGCGTTTTCTATCGTCGGTCACATCATTGCTTACTATCAGGTGAGATAGTGGTCAAACGCGAGCCTATGCATAAAAAAATGTAAGAAATGGTAAAAATATCTTAAGGTGCATGCTCCAGGGGAGCTCCCGAAATTCAATTTTTTTTTTTTTTGCAATTTGCAGCTCAGTATCGGATAGTATGGTGACAAATATTACATTACACACAACTACACTCAGTAAAAACCAAAAGAAAAGAAAGAATAGACAGTCAATAGCCAATACAAACTATTGCCATGATTTACTTTTTTCTTTTGCCAGAAATGAAACTTAGATTATATGTTAGAGGACGATACGAGGAATCAATAGCAAAACGAACCAGGTCTTTAAACCGTAACAGAACGAAGATATCTATAGAAGCAATCCTAGTATATTTTAGTCAGGCTAGTTTACCTACTTTCCTTATATTATAATGCAACGAAAATATAATAGGTAATATTTAAAGGTTTCTGTTGATAAAATAGATTAAGTTGGTTATTACTGTTATATTTTTTTCACATTCGTTGTTTTTCATCACTAAAAGTAGTAAAAAAAAAGTGATAAACAAATCGAAAAGATAGGCGTTAGTGTTGCGATAGTGATTGACACTATTTAATGCGTACCCACCATAAACACCGAAGCCAAAACTATATTTAACAATGAGAAACTTAAAATATCAGGCATATAGTATTTTTATTTAAGAAAAATAACGCCTGATAATAAAACTATAGCAATCTACTAAATAGTCTCTAACTTCGTTTGGTTACGGTTGGTAGACATAATTCTTTTTGCTATTGTATTCTCATACAGTCCTTTAAAATATGGCCTAGGTTTCACTTTTGGCGAAAACAAAAAAAAGTATATGCCAGCAATGTATTGCAAAAGTTTAATTCCCCTTTAATGGTTATTTATATGCAGGAAAATTGCTAGAATTTGGCAATCTTGTAAAGCCATAAACGGTCGCCCGCTAATCACCCCTTCAATATTCCTTAACAAATAACAATGGCAAGAGCAAACTCAAACGAAACAAGCAGTTATCATCGCTAACCACCTTCAGTTAGCTATAGTTTGACTGTTTAATTATCATTTTGGTTGACGAACCGAAGGTAAACCCTATTTGACTGTTGACAATGGTATTTTTTTTTTCTTTTGCTTTTAACGGTTTGTGTATTTGGCCAGTGTCAAGATTAAAATGCATTTAAAAAAAAATACAATCATTTTGTGTTCTATTAGATTGCAGATGTTATTTGTATTTCTATAGTCTAACATGTTTATTTTTTATCTAATTTCATTGATATCCCTACCACTAAAGTGGAAATGGGCCGGTCATGTTGCGCGTCTATAGGGTGACTGGCAATTAATGTACGATACTTAAACGCGTGATTGTGCTCATGATAACCAAAGTAAAAGTTGTTGGTTATCATGAGCACAATCACGTGTTTAAGTATCGTACACTAATTACCAGTCACCCTATATAATACCACAGGTGGACGAAAAAGGTAACGGTATGGCAGGGTCCCCAAGGAAAACGTAAGAAAGGGAGACCCTATGCTAGATGGGAAGACGACATCAAAAAGATTGCCGGAATGAACTGGATGCAAACAACTCAGTTTAGACAAGACTGGACATCTTTGGAGGAGGCCTTCACCTGTAGAGGGGTTCTTGCAGGTACATAGTATTTTTTAGAGTTAAGATAAATATAACAGTTAAGGTACTTAGGAATAAAATAGAATTAAGACACACTAACATACAGATAGATATAAAAGTACTAAAACCTATTATTGATATCCTCTTCCATATTGTCAAATTGTACAAGCTGTGTTCACCTGTAATTGACACATTTGCAAAGATATAAACAACTGTTTTTTTTTTTTTAATGTAAAATCTCTTGTAAATAAATACTATATGTCATTGGTCTTTCTATATCCATATGAGTACCTAATACATATATTCTATTGTTTTGGATATATTTGGCAGCAAATGTATCAAGTCTACCTTCTCGGCAAATTTCGCATAAATTCTCAGAATAATCTTTATATATAAAAGCGAAATACCACTCACTGATTTATCAAGAAATCTCAGAAACTATAACACCTACAAACTAAAAATTTGGCAGGTAGGTTCCTTATAGGGTGTAGACATCCGCTAAGAACGGATTTTACGAAATTCCACCCCCAAAGGGGTAAAACGGGGGTTGGAAGTTTGGATAGAGAAACCAACTTTCACGCGGGCGAAGCCGCTGTCAGAAACTAGTATACTTTTTTTTTTTTTTTAATTGATATAAACCAGTGCTTGACTGCGATCCCACCTGATGGTAAGCAGTGATGCAAGATGGTGAGGCGCACTAGTTTATTAAGAGCCTATTCACTCTAGCCTTGAAGGCACCTAAATTATAGTAATACTATAAATAAACCACCGCTAAACTTCACTAGTCATAATCCCACCAAAAACCCCTACTGCGAAATTTAAAGTTATCCAATGATAGATCAAGGGTAGGTATTTTAATTAAATCTGTGTGTTCTTCCATTAAATAATAGTTATAATTGACTGTTGGAGGGTCATCGATCATTTATTTAAATAACAAGTATTTCTGTTGATTGACCGTTAATTTTAGTTGGATATTGTTAGTAATATTTAGTTAGGTTTGCCAAACAGAACTGCCCGCGAGGTGAATTACAACCATAGAAACATAAAAAACAGATATCTATGATTATAACAGATTCTCTTTCGTGGAGAGGATGCCTGTGTGGTTCGTAAATATACTGACAGAGATTTCTGCAGAAATAAGCATCACATTCGTACCCGCTCGTATTTTTCTGTTTGCTTTTTCCTTTCTGTCTGTTTGCTATTTTTTTTTAAATACATAAACTACGAACTGGAGTGTGAGCCGATTAAGAGTTTCCAAAATGGTGGAGAATACATAAAACAATTTGCATGAAAATGGTTATTTATTCTACCATGATACAAAAAAACCAAGTCAAGAAGGATGCTTTTGTAAAAAAAATATTACTTTTTCAAAACGGCCTAAATCATTCACATCCTAATTAGACCTGATAATGGCTAAACTAGCAGAATATACCTCTAAAACAAAATGTGAATAACACAGCAAAAGTTTTATAAAAAGTAAAAAGCTGAGAGAGAGAAATCGTTCTGAGATGAAAATAATCCAGTCCTTTTCGTCAAGTTGGAAACTAATTCAATAAGACTCAGTTACTACTGTGAGTAGGGTTACCAGATGAAAAAATCAAAAGTCTGGAGAAAAGGCCTGATTTCCATTAAAAAATTCTGAGATTTTTAACATTTTTTTAATTTTGAATTTTTGAAAAAATCTCGCTCACGCGTTGGACATCGCAGTCGAGGGAGAGGGGGTGCCGCTGCCCCACCCCCCTTTAAAAAAGGAAGTTTAATTTTAGTTTGTTTAAATTTTTATCAAGTAAGCGGTATTTTGTTGAAAATTTAAAAAATCCTGTGATTTCATGAGAGCAAGATCCAGCCGCAAACCTGAGAAGGGTCCAAAAATCCTGAAATCTCAGGACCAATCCTGAGATATGGTAACCCTAACTAACGAGTTCTGTTATATTGACGTGTGGTTTAAGTCGACCAAATTCTTCGGTTTCTTTTGAGAGTAATGAGGAAATTCTATCGATTCCTTCTTTGCTCCAATTTCTTTCAGGATGTAGGTTACTTTTAATACGGCGTATTTTTTTTTTTATGGCACGGTTGGCGCTCGGGTTAACCAATTGACTATTGCACTGCGTGTCATGGGTTTCGATTTTCGCACGGAACAGATCGCACCTTTATAATTAAAGAGACTTAACGTATATTAATAAAATTTTAGTTTTAGGAAAACAGTGATTAAAAAATCACATGTTTAAAAAAAATTGATGACTATTTGGTTCATCATCATCATCATCATTTCAGCCGATAGACGTCCACTGCTGGACATAGGCCTCCCCCAAACGTCGCCACAACGAACGATCCTGTGCGTCTCGCATCCATCGGATTCCCGCAACCTTCACCAGGTCATCGGTCCACCTTGTAGGGGGCCTTCCGACACTGCGTCTTCCGGTACGCGGTCGCCACTCCAGAACCTTTCGGCCCCAACGGCCATCCGTTCTGCGAGCAATGTGCCCTGCCCATTGCCACTTTAGTTTGGCGATTCTTCGCGCTATGTCGGCAACCTTGGTTCTCCTGCGGATATCTTCATTTCTGATTCGATCACGCAAGGAAACTCCGAGCATAGCCCTTTCCATTGCCCTTTGGGTGACTTTGAGCCTTCTGATGAGGCCCATTGTGAGCGTCCACGTTTCGGAACCATATGTCATCACTGGCAACACGCACTGGTCATAGACTTTCGTCTTGAGACACTGTGGTATATTGGATGAGAAGATACCGCGCAGCTTCCCGAACGCTGCCCAGCCGAGTTGGATTCGACGGTTGACCTCTTTCTCGAAATTAGATCTACCCAACTGGACTGTCTGTCCAAGGTAGACGTAATCGTCTACAACCTCGAGTGCAGAGTCTCCGATCTTGATCGGAGTGGGTGCTACATGGTTATTTACCATGACTTTGGTTTTGTCCATGTTCATTTTAAGACCCACTCTTTCGGAAGCTCTGCTGAGGTCATTGAGCATTGTGCTGAGCTCTTCCGTAGTTTCAGCCATGACTACTATGTCGTCGGCAAACCGAAGATGAGTGATGTACTCGCCATTGACATTAATGCCCAATCCACTCCAGTCCAGAACCTTGAAGACATCCTCCATTGCGGCCGTGAACAGTTTCGGAGAAATGACGTCTCCCTGCCTCACACCCCGCTGCAGGAGGATAGGTTTCGAGGTCTGGTCCTGCAGTCTGACTGACATAGTGGCGTTTTCGTACAAACACTTCAGCACCTCGATGTACCGATAGTCAATCTGGCACCGTTGGAGAGACTGCAGCACAGCCCAAGTCTCGATCGAATCAAAGGCTTTCTCGTAATCCACAAACGCTAAGCAGAGAGGCAGATTATACTCCTCGGTCTTCTGTATAACCTGCCGTAGCGTGTATATGTGGTCTATGGTGCTAAAGCCTTTTCGGAATCCGGCTTGTTCGGGAGGCTGGAAGTCGTCGAACCTGCGCGCGAGACGGTTCGTGATGACTCTGGAAAACAGCTTGTAGACATGGCTCAGAAGTGAGATGGGCCTATAATTCTTGAGCAGGGCCTTGTCGCCCTTCTTAAAGAAGAGTACCACCACACTTCCGCTCCATGCCTGTGGTGTTTTTCCCTCGAATATGACGGAATCAAACAGCTTCTGAAGGGCCTTAAGGATCGGTTTACCACCCGCCTTCAGGAGTTCGGCTGTAATTCCGTCATCACCCGGTGCCTTGTTGTTATTAAGCTGCTTCAGAGCCATCCTAATCTCGTACAGGCTGACGTCCGGGATATCTTCGGTATAGTGTCGGGTCAACCTAGCTCTTGGGTTGTTTGCTAGATTCGTAGTGGGTTTTGTGATTGACGTGTATAACTGTCCATAAAAAGCCTCGATCTCTCCCAGAAGCTCCGATTTGGCGGATATGACTCTGCCATCTTCGGTCTTCAGTTTCGTGAGCTGGCTCTGCCCAATAGACAGATCTCTTGCAAACACCTTGGAGCCCTTATTTCGCTCAATCGCGTCTTTAATTTTTCCAGTATTAAAGTGACGGATATCGCGTTTCAAGGACTTAGAGATCCGTTTATTGAGCAGCCGATATGTGCACGCATCGTCTGAAGACTGCAGAATCATCTCACGCCTTTCCTTCATAAGCTGGAGAGTTCGATCTGTGAGCCTCTTGCTCTTATTTGTACGAGTCTTATAGAATTTAGACCCGACCGTATGGACAGTTTCCACGAACCCATCGTTGTATTCGTCCACAGAGCTTCCTAGGCATTCGAAACGATTTTGAAGTTCGAGCTGAAAGCTCTCGGAGTTTTGGATCTGGATCTGTGCAGGACGGAGCGTAGACTTCATCAGTCGAGATCTTTCAAGCTTGACATTGATATTCAATGTGCCTCTTACCATGCGGTGATCACTTCCGGTTTTCACCGCATTGATCACTGAGACATCATTGAATATTTGCTTCTTCGTCGACATGATGAAGTCAATCTCATTTTTTGTTACACCATCAGGGCTTTGCCAGGTCCACTTCCTATGCTCACGCTTTCTGAAGAAGGAGTTCATCATGTAGAGGCCCTCCCTCTCCATAAAGCTGGCCAGTAGGTGTCCCCGGTGGTTCCTACGTCCAAATCCAAATTGCCCCACTCGCAGCTCGTCACCGTCTCGTTTGCCCAGTTTCGCATTAAAGTCCCCCATGACCACGGTGAAGTGAGTCTTATAACCATGTATGGCTCTGGATACATCCTCATACATGGTCTCTACTTCGTCATCGGGGTGTGTCGAGGTCGGAGCGTAAACCTGTATGACCTTCAGCGAATATCTTGATGATATTCTGAGTATAAGGTACGCCACCCTGGTCGACACGCTCTCGATCTTCACCACATTGTTCACAAGGGACCTGTGGACGATAAACCCGACACCACCTTGGGACTGCTGGTCCCCCTCCCGAAAATAGAGCAGGTTACCAGATTTTAGGATTATCGTGTCCTCCCCCTGTCTTCGGACTTCGGATAATCCCACAATACTCCATCGTAACCTGCTCAACTCCTCCTCAAGCTCGGCAATCTTCTCATCGGACCGGAGTGTACGCGTGTTGTACGTCGCCAGGTTCAGTCGTCGACGGTTGATCAATCCCGCCCGGAGATTCTTAGCACCCCAGACCCCAGGGCTGCGCCCACGCCCGTCCACGCTAGCACAACCGCTGGAGTCACCGGGCACTTGGAGCCTGTTTCTTGTTGCATTATGCATTTGAGGGGGTTTGGACCATAACCCGCCACGCTGGTCCAGTGCGTGTAGGCGGGTCGCCATAGCCTCGTTCGTTTATCAGCAGGGTGCACCACGTGCAGGTGAGGTTGGCTTGGGTCCCGATAGGTGTTGATTGGGACCCCGTATACACCCCCTATTTGGACTATATGGTTATTGCTTAAACAAAAAACTGAAGCGTAATCCTGTTTTATTAGAAGTTGATAGGCATGTTAGTTTTAAGTCATTCATGACTTATTTCCCCCTATTCGGACTATTTGGTTATTGCTTAAAAAAAAACTGAAGCGTAATCCTGTTTTATTAGAAGTTGATAGGCATGTTAGTTTTAAGTCATTCATGACTTAAAGTCGAATTATATTAAAATTTTGGATCAGATCTCTATTATCCTAAAAGTACGAAATATTTGTATGGCCGTCATATAGTTATAGTATGTGAGTTTACATGTCTGTTAAAACGTTACAGGAGTCATTCCTAATAAACGTTGCCCACGTTTATTTTACAATAAAAAAAAAAACATCAAATTACATATCTGGACTTGTTATCATAATGTTCTCCAGTAACTGTGTCTTGTATAATTAAGTATTTTTAAATGATTTGCACCTCAAAAATAAGGGCAATTTTACTGTCAATCTGGATAGATGCGTCTGCGTCTGGCGAAGAATAATGGAGAAATAAGGATTTATTTCTCCATCACTCTTCGTCAGACTCATCTTTGCTGGTTCATATTAAGTTTTGACATATTTAGGTTTTGATGGATTTTTGTAAAAAAAAGTATTAAATGTGCTAATTTAGGACTTGGGCTAACTCATGTGTCAAATTTCATCCACTCCTTCAGGAATTTCAGTGTGAAGTAGTTACTAATACCTATACACACATACACTCACGAACTATCGTCTAATATTTTACTACTAACAATGCATTTTACTTTAATGATCTACAATTCTAGACTATTGATTAGTGGCCCTGACTGCTATGCCGGAGGTCGTGGGTTCGATTCCCACTCAGGACAAATGTTTGTGTGATGAGCACAATCATTTGTTCTGTGTCTGGGTGTAATGTATCTTTATCAGTTGTCTAGTACTCATAACACCAGCTCTGCTTAGCTTGGGACTAGACGGCGTTGTGTGATAGTTGTGTGAATAAAAAAAAATGTATATATTGAATTCCTTGAATTGCTACTTAGCCCTCTTCCTCTCTCCTCATTTTGCTGTGCCCGACAGGGTCCATATTGATCTGTGACTATTTATTATACCATCTATGTACATATGGAATGCAATAGTGTTCAGTATTGAGTAGGTATTGTACAACATTATCATTTTGTGTTTCACCAGTCTCTGATTGCCATTTATTTGTTTAAAATATATTTCCCTTATAAACTTTTCCATCGCTACCGCTTATAACTTGCACCAGTCATTCAACCAGAATGATTACATAGAGGTTTCGACAACTGTAGGTACGCTTTGTTTTAAAATCGCAATGCATTTGTTGGAAATCCACTTGAGTAGCGTTTCTGATTCGTTGCTTTAAAGAATAGGTTACTTTGTTGTTTGTGTTTCGACAAAATTGATTTTTGATAAATATTGGTTTCATGTGAAGTAAATAAAGTGGATTAAAATGAGTGAGGCACAATGTTTCTTTTTTGTTTCATGTGAAGTAAATAAAGAGGATTAAAATGAGTGGAGCACTATGTTTCTTTTTGTTTCATGTGAAGTAAATATAGTGGATTAAAATGAGTGAGGCACAATGTTTCTTTTTTGTTTCATGTGAAGTAAATAAAGAGGATTAAAATGAGTGGAGCACTATGTTCCTTTTTGTTTCATGTGAAGTAAATATAGTGGATTAAAATGAGTGAGGCACAATGTTTCTTTTTTGTTTCATGTGAAGTAAATAAAGAGGATTAAAATGAGTGAGGCACAATGTTTCTTTTTTGTTTCATGTGAAGTAAATAAAGAGGATTAAAATGAGTGGAGCACTATGTTTCTTTTTGTTTCATGTGAAGTAAATATAGTGGATTAAAATGAGTGAGGCACAATGTTTCTTTTTTGTTTCATGTGAAGTAAATAAAGAGGATTAAAATGAGTGGAGCACTATGTTTCTTTTTGTTTCATGTGAAGTAAATATAGTGGATTAAAATGATTGAGGCACAATGTTTCTTTTTTGTTTCTTGTGAAGTAAACAGAGTGGATTAAAATGAGTGAGGCACTATGTTCCTTGTTTGTTTCATGTGATGTAAATAGAGTGGATTAAAATGAGTGAGGCACTATGTTTCTTTTTGTTTCATGTGAAGTAAATATAGTGGATTAAAATGATTGAGGCACAATGTTTCTTTTTTGTTTCTTGTGAAGTAAACAGAGTGGATTAAAATGAGTAAGGCACTATGTTCCTTGTTTGTTTCATGTGATGTAAATAGAGTGGATTAAAATGAGTGAGGCACTATGTTTCTTGTTTGTTTTAACGTGATGTAAATAGAGTGGATTAAAATGAGTGAGGCACTATGTTTCTTTTTTGTTTTATATGAAGTAAATAGAGTGAATTAAAATGGGCGAAGCACTATGTTTCTTGTTTGTTTCGTGTGATGTAAATAGAGTGGATTAAAATGAGTGAGGCACTATGTTTCTTTTTTGTTTTATGTGAAGTAAATAGAGTGGATTAAAATGAGTGAGGCACTATGCTTCTTTTTTATTTCATGTGAAGTAAATAAAGTGGATTAAAATGAGTGAGGCACTATGTTTCTTTTTTCATCAGATTTCAGTGTTAGATTTTTACTGACTACAACCCAAATGTACCCCTTCAAAAGGGTTACTGTGGTCCTGGAATGCAAAAGGCAAATGAAGGAGCACCGGTGGATTTTAGTCAGTAAAAGTCTGACACTTCCTCTCTATCTACCCAGAGTGGGAGAAATTATTTGATGGTTCCAAAAAACAATCATTATTATAATTATAAGATTGTATTTAGAAATATATAAGTATGTTTATCAGTTGTCTAGTACTCATAACACAAGCTCTGCTTAGCTTGAGACTAGACGGCGTTGTGTTAGTTGCCGAATATTATATTATATTATACCTGCCATTGGAAATTCAGATTATTTATGTAAACAAAGAAATGTTTAAGTAACTACCAAAAAAGACACGGGAGTCATTTATTGATTTACAACAGAAAAAAAAGGATATAAGCTATCTTGGTAACCAATAACATCCAAAACGGACGTGAAGAACCAACAGACATATTTATACACACACTCACTTACATGCAAATTTTCACCTTTATCCTATTACTGCGATATTACAAGTACTCCACGAAATGAATTTATAAAAACATAACTAACTTTCTACATTTGTGACAAGACTAATGTCAATTAGAAAAGTTTCAAAAGTACCTCGATAAATGGCTCCGATAAGAGTGTTCACATATGCAAGTCCATATGAATTGGGCACTTCGTTTTATCGCCAAAACTTAACTAACTTAAGTCGCTAACTTGTACTTAGTATGCTCATTAAATTGGTGCGAGTCACGCGAATGACAAACATACAAAACGCTTCAGTTTTGGGCTTAGGATATGGTCTACCCCCAAAGGTCTGCGGGATTGTTCGTAAGCGTTACCCTGGCCATGAATTGCAAAGGATAACTGAAGGAACACAGGTAAGTGTCTATGTAGGCCTATGTGAAATAAAATATTTTGAAATGTGTTGAAAAGTCTGACAAATCCGCTTCCGCTCCATTCAGAGCGGGTGGAATTATTTTATGATTACCCATCCAAAAAAACGGGTTAACCCTAAACAGTAACAAAACGGACTGTTCCGTTTTGTTGTCTCTTTTTTCTTCTTATTTTTTCTTTTTGAAAAAATGTTAGCGGGTAGAGATAACTGAGAGGATTACATTGATTTTTATAATTATAATTTCGTAATTAAATTTGTGTTATGGTCGCAAATCATATTTGAATCTGACACTGACCTGCAAAATGCAAAAAACGTAAGTAAAGAATTTCGCGGGCTATCCTGTCGCTTCCTCCTTAATTCGTTTAATATGGCCTCTCAGGTTTTTTAAAATCTGTCGCACCATTAACAGGTTAACTTAGCACCGTCATCACCGTCATGTACTTTAAAATCTGGCAACATTAGACCGAGTAAAAGTTCTTCCAGACAGATTAACCAACCATAAAATTACACTCTCAAAGTCTAGAACTACGCAGTCTGAAGTACTCTTACAACTATTTAACAATGCAATCAGTCCCGTTCTATCTAAATGTGTATGAAAGTTAGCGTAGCGCCGACACGTCGCGTAGACGCGGCGGGGCCGCGACGGGGCCGTGACGGGGACGCGACGGCTACGCGACATTATCTCGGTAATATATTGTGAATATTATTACGTCTGTGTCCGTAATATGTGGTCTACTTTCTAAGTATGAGACCTATTTTAAAGTAGGTGTTTTATAACGTTAGGGAAAAATGGTAGCTCGTAGGTGGTAATGTGCTTTGGGTAGTTTTGGTATTTTTAATGCAATAAGAGGATGATATTTTGAAATTAGAAGCAGTGGTGGCCCCAGTGGTAACAACACCGACTTATAAGTAGTATATCGAGTGTTAAAATTAGAGAAGTGGTGACCCCGTGATAACTTATTAGTAGGAAGTCGAAGGCCAGCATGTACTATGTATAAAAATTACACTTCATGTAATTTGTTTCATCTCTAGCTTTACCAGTGGATTTGCCGTGAAATTATAAATTATCCCAAGGGAACATACTTCCGGGATAAAAAGAAATCCTATATTCCAGGACATTGTCTACCCGTGTGCCAAATTTCATCCAAATCTCATGAGTAGTTTCAGCGTTAAGGAGTAACAAACATATAAATATACACACACACACACTCCCAAACTTTCGCCTTTATATTATTAGTATATTCATTGCTCTCAAAATGGGCGAAGGAAAACATTTTGACGAAACCAAGATGTACCTACTAACAGAAAGTTCGAAGATATTTGTGACATCCACCAATCCGCACTGGGCCGCATGGTGGATTACGGTCCATTCCTTCTCCTAGAGAGAGGGGGCTTAAGATTCAGAGAGCATTCAGACGGCCCAGTGGTATCTAACGACCCTGACTTACGAGTTGTACATTGCCAGTTCAAACCCAGACAGGCGCTTACTTGGTCGAATTTATTTCGTCACCTCTGCTCTCAAAATGGTGAAGGAAAACATCGTGAGGAAACTGGCATGTCCTAGGATCAAAAATTCGAAGAAATGTGACAGAATTTATCAACCCGCACTGGGCTGCGTGGTGAATTACGGTCCATTCCCTTTCCTGGAGAGGAGGCCTCCCAACAGTATGAACATTATGAGGTTGATTATATTATTCATGTGTTTACCGCAAATTTTTTTTTTTTACCTTACTAACCAATACTGATCTGCAAATTGAAAAAAAAAAGTAATTGAAAGTTTGAATTTCGAGGTGGAGCATTCACCTTAAATGCGACACCAGTGATTGTGGACTTAGGGCCGACGCTGCATTAAGCGGGCGCCCGCGCGGTCCCATACAAAAGTGCTCCGTCGCGGTGACCCGCGTGGGTACCCGTCGCGGAAAGCTTTTTCGCTACGTAATAATACATTAAAATTCTCCATCGACACGACTACATGCACACCGTTAAAGTTGAAATAGCGATACTGCGCAGGTAATAATTCGGTTTCCGCTACGGGAACCGTCGTACACGATACACGCACGCGCGACTTCACCGCGCCCGCTAAACGCAGCGTTAGTCCTTAATTTACTGACCTTAGGCCCTACCGGGAGCCTTAACGCGATGCATTGACGACCTAAACTGAACTGTTAAAGGGATGGAGCTCTTTCTCGTTCTCACGCCTGACATTATAACACGTTATGATAATACCCTTAAAAACAAAGTTGAAATGTCTCATATATTTAACGTAGTTGTTATCTATTAAATTAATAGTCATGAAATAGTTTCAGTTTATTACTAATTCAGATTTTCGTGAATAGTTTAGAGTTTTCAATTAAAACTTAAGTTGATGTTATCTGTGCAATAAAAATCTGCATAGGCTTTACTTATGAAACTTTCTAAACGGTTCGATGACTACAAAATTAATTCGAGCATCCAATTTAAGGGTACATTTTATTATTCACTACAAAATTTGGCCTCATTTTGTTTAAAATATTTCCGGTCGCACTCCCCCTTATCTTGCGACCAACCACATGGTTTTATAGACAAATGACTTCGGACGTACTACTCTTACTTACGAAACCTTCTATCTTCCGTCTCTTTCTGTCGTAATGATGGTCGCGTGAGTACATTAATGGCTGATCATTAGGTAATTTGACCGCACGGGTCGGACTTTGAAGGGTCTGGACTCACAGGGACTTTGACGCGGTCTGACCTCGCATTTACAATGATGTCTTAGATTTGTTGATGTCTCTGTGAGCGGTTTTGCGGTAGTGTAAATTAGAGGGAGAATTATTTACGCGTTTATGTAGAATTTGGAGGAAAGTGAGAATATTAATGTTGTTGGGGCGGAATTCACCAATAAAACTAATCGCGTTTTAACGTTTGGCTCGCATAATCGCGTTTAGCCGCTGTCACTTGTAAAAATACAACAAAAGAAAAAATACAGACAAGTGACACTAGTGACAGCAGCTAAACGCGATTATGCGAGCCAAACGTTAAAACGCGATTAGTTTTATTGGTGAATTCCGCTCTTAGGCGATCAACGATGCAGTATGTAAACCCTGTTAAACTGTCGGTGTTTTATTTATGAAATACTTATTTTCCTAGAATATTGTAAAAAAAAAAAAAAATTAAGGTAAAAAAAGATGGAGAAATAAACCCGCGCACCTCTAAGAGGGATGTACTCATTTGAGTACATCACTCATTTAAGTACAGTACTCATTTGAGAACAGTACTCATTTAAGTACAGCCACTTATTACGGCAGCATTTCAGTCGGATTTTAGTAGTTTTATATTTCAACTGGAAATCCAAAACACCTCATGGATTTCTGGTTTACGTTTACGCTATTGACGTTCACTTACCTTTGACATACAGCACCGTGGGTTTGGAGAACTCAGTCCCGATGGAGTTCTCAGCGACGCATTCAAACTTGCCGTGGTCCTCCTCTTCACTCTTCACTATTTGTAATGTACCTGAAAGAGAAAGAAAATGTTTATTAATATTTAGTAGGTAAAATATTTTTTAAAACATTTCAGGTTTTTTTTAGGTGGGAAAATCATCCAACGACTCGTTCTTGGGCGGAGCGGCAGGTGTGTCAGACTTTTTCTGACTAAAAACCCACTCCTATTCCTTCGTTGCCTTTCATACCAGGGTCGAGTTTTCATTTCAGAAACAAACCCTTGGCCAGGAAGAGGAAACTGTCAAGCAACAGAATCAGGATTTATTTATTTATTTAAAAATATAAGGATGCACATACAGAATTGTGACGTCATCGCCATTAGGTTACGTACGTGCAAAAGAGAAAGAGAGATGTTGTCACCACGCTCCCACTCTTCTTCACGCCAATTTTAAAAATGTTAATTGCTGCTTTATTTAATAACCAATTTTGATGCAGTTTCCCGTAAAAGATTTTGTTTTAGTGTTATTGGTTGTTTAATACATAATAATATTGTACAAAAATAAACACAGGCAGAAACTCAATTGCTTTATTGGACCAAATTCCCGTGCTTATCTATGGTAAACAGGATTCTGATTGCTACATTGTTATTGCCAAATTACGCTACATAATTCGTAGAACCATTTGAAAATCTATCCCCGAAAATAGACTAAGCATTAATAGTTATAGTAAATATTCTAGTAGTAATTGTAATCCCACGAGAACTCAGCTGTTTGCATGAGTGGTTTAAAGTCCTTTTTCACTCGCCTATCGTCAACATCGAGCATGGTTTAAAAGCTTGTTACTTCATCTAAGGCAATCCAACGCGATATTTGACCAAAAAGCAACACGAAAAAAGAGAGATAACGCCTGAAAACTCTGTTAGCATTCGGTAATTCCGTGATTTACTCGAATAATTTACAAAACTTGTTTCAGGAAATACGTGTTTTTTTTAAACACTTAAATGTTTTTGAAAAAAAATGTCGTTATTCAGAATCTTGAATAAAATTGCAAAGCTTCTATTGTTATACTTTTTTGACTTTTGTAATTTTTGAGTAAATTATGAAGTGTCAAAGTTCATGCAAAATAGCAGATTTTTAGAGGTCTTTAATGGATTAGTTCTACACAAATTTATAAATTTATTTCAATAGAAGCCTAGATAATATCCACAAGATACTGTGTTTGCAAAATATCTAATGAAAAATGTGTAATAACGTTATAATCGCGTAAGAGCGTTTGTATGAAAAACAGTGAAAATGTATGTTGAGTTGGATGCCTTTAAGCTTTTCTCTCAGGGCATGGAGGTCGGCAACAAAATATAGCCCATCTAATGTGGCCTTTTTAGAGTAATGCTGGCTCGTAGTTGTTAGAGGAAAAAGTATTGCAAATTTCTGGCGGGAATTTTGCGACTGAAGTTCAGTAGCTGTTTTAATTATTCGCAAATTAATTCCTAGTCGATATTGTGATGTGATCGGTATAGTTTTGTATCTCAAGTGCTTGCACAACTGGACAATATGTGGAATCATTGAAACATGCGTGATCTCGGTAAAATGAAGCTGAGAATTTGGTTGTAGTATTGACAATATCAGTAATGCTTGCCGAGAAGTCTAACTTGATTTGCCAAAAACTGAAAAAGCATTATAATGTATTATATCCGCATTCTAATGGAAAATATAGTGAATACTTTCTAAACTTTGATTGGCTACATGCAATAGTGAAGTCATAAAAAAAGAACTTTGAAAAAAATTGTTGGCTAGATTGATTGATTGTTTTTATCCTAGATTTAAGGTGTTATTATTTTGTCGGTAGTAGTGTTATAGATTTTTTTTCATGTTTTAATCTGTGCCTTGTGATTGTTTTCAGATTTATTCGGAATTGTTCAGATTTTAGCGCAAGACTAATCGTCGTGGAAACACCTGGGTTGTACAGATTTTCTGATGAAACTATGATTATGATGATGATCTATTAAGTCATTCATTAAACCCCGAGCGAACGCCGGCGTTCACTCAGTCATTGTCTTTCTATTGTGTCTATAATTACGCTACTCAATACGTAAAGAACATAAATAGTGTAGGTAATGGGGGAATATCTACTAAAGTAATTATATTCTCAATTTGTGCATAGTACACGGTACCTACATATCCAACTAGTCTAAAAACAGCTGTGGTTAAACCATTACATAAAAAATTTTACAAAGAATGCATGGAATCCTATAGACCTATTGCATTATTACCGATAATATCGAAGGTATTTGAAAAATACATATATTATATACACAAATTCTTAAATACCTATATAAAAAAAATATTTTGACTGAGGAACAGAAAGGCTTTTGGAAAAATAAAACCATTAACATGGTCATTTACGACTTCGACTACGATAAACGAATACCTGTGTGCTCTATTTATTGTTATATGACGCAAGCCTTCGAATATGTGGATCATAATATTTTGCTTAAAAAATTGGACACCTACGGCATTAGAGGTAATGTCTTAAGTTTAATAGAATCGTATTAATAGTAATAGAAAACAGTACGTTGAAATATCGACAATAGGTCCTAAAACAAAATTCTAACGAATCTATAATTATAGGAAAATTACATACAGTGTACCCCAGGGCAGCATATTAGGCCCCCTTCTGTTTATTTCGCTTCTATATAATATAAAAGCGAAATACCACTCACTGATTAATCACGAAATCTCAGAAGCTATAACAGCTACAAACTTAAAATTTGCCAAGTAGGTTCCTTATAGGGTGTAGACATCCGCTAAGAACAAATTTTACGAAACTCCACCCTAAGGGGGTAAAACGGGGTTTGGAAGTTTGTATGGAGAATTATTTGTTATTACTTTCACGCGGGCGAAGCCACTGGCAGAAGCTAGTAATATATATAAATGTTATGCCAAAAGTAACAAGTCATCCAATGTCACTATTTGTCGATGACAGCACAGTGACTATAAGAAATATACATATTAATTTTTTGACATACACTCGACATCCTACAATTAATTTCTAATATTTTTAAATATAATATTATTTACTATGATTAAAGTTATAAATATAATACCTAAATTTGTACGCTCTCGGGCACAACATAGCGAGCTTATTACCTATTTTAAGAACGACTATTTACCTATATATATTAAACAAATGATTAAATGATTATTGATCTATGAATTCAATACTACCCAAACATTTTTAAAGCTGGATAAAATTTAATTTTTAAATCATAAAATTCAGTTGCTGTTTTCAAACACTAAAACGTGAAACATTTCCAAAATAACAACCAAAAAAAAAAAATCACGAAAAACACATCAAACTACCCTCACCCGCTCAAAATTATTACAAAAACGCTTACAACCAAATTACTCGACAGACACGGAGGGCGTCTTAAAAGGTATTTTATTCTCGCCGAGCTAAACATATACAGTGATTTATAGCCTAATAACAGCAGCAGAGAGG
This sequence comes from Mythimna impura, assembly GCA_905147345.3. Classification (NCBI taxonomy): domain Eukaryota; kingdom Metazoa; phylum Arthropoda; class Insecta; order Lepidoptera; family Noctuidae; genus Mythimna; species Mythimna impura. Next base: position 8,246,633 of record LR990357.1, on the reverse strand, counting down.
GAAGCCATTAGGGACTGGCCAGAGGTCCCGGCACTCCGGGGGGCCTTTATAGTGTTTCATAGAGGTTATTAAGTCGGATTCCGATGCGAAACACCTGTTTGCGGTGCTAACTACGCTTCATTAAAATTTTGAGAGTAAATTATTTTGGAGTGGGATGCTTAAGTTATTTTAGTATGGGGTTAAGAAGTTGTTGTAAACCATTACAACATCTATAGTAGAGTTGTTACAATGGTTCCATAACAACATTATGGTTAATGACATTGAAATAGATAGTAGCTGCTTCAACGTCATTAAGCATACTGAAATTTTAATTTATTAATTCTAAGAAAAGCTAAAATGATAGATTTTAGGATTCTTTTTATCTCGTAAGTATATTCCCTGGGGATTGTTATCTACTTTCACGCGGGCAAAGTTGATGACAGAAGCCAGTCCGGTATTGTTTTAGTTCAGAATTTAGAAAGTCCCTTTGCAGCTTGTCATCCGAACAATGATTTAGGTGCACCCTGATACAAAGACATATAAGTTAGTCTTTATTCTAATACAATATAAGAATAATATGGCAATACATCTACTTGCTGGTTTTTGAAATACAGCGAAGAAATACGAACCTTAAGTAAGAGAATTAAGGTTGTATTTGCATCAACAACAGACGTTGATCTAATGGAATACAAAACGAACTCTCTTTGATGTCAGTATGTCAAAACTTTGAACCCGGACGAGTGAAGCCAGGCATGAAGTTAGTCTGACGTATTTTTATCTGACTATACGGCAGCAAAGGATGAAGTTGTATTTAATTATACGAGTAGTACTTTACGTTAGACGTCTACAAAGGCCAGCTTAGTTTTATAAACTACATATTATAAAGAGCTTTATAAATGGCTGACTATAAAGTTCTTATTAATTTAATAAGATCTTTATAGTCAGCCATGTAGACTGTAAAAACTATTATTTGGCTATTGCATGTTTGCTGTATCGACTTTAAAAGAGACTTAGTGTTCAGGCTTGACGTCTTCTAGTTTCGCCAAGACTTGCGCCACGCCATTTGTTTCTATGATTTTCACCACAGGCGTTTGTGTTTTTGTACTTATATTTAAATCGGCCATCTGTCACCTTAACTTGCCTCAGAACCTCCGTACATGTAACAACCTTTATAAAAATATATTGTAATTCCTTTTTATTGAGACTTTGATTTGGCACCAGTATATCCCTAAAGATATAACAGTTTGACCCCTGAGTTTGTTTCGGTGTTTCTTCTCAGGGTAGACAGCTAGGAAACGCCTCATCTAGTTAAAACTGACGAAAAATATTGATGTGTAAAAGTGTTTTTTAAAACTTATTCGTAAAATAAATATCATTTATGAATAAAAGAGGTCAAGTGGCAAATTGAAATGTGTTAAAATAAAAATTTAGTTTGTAAAATCTGAACATCAGAACTAAAGTTAGTAAAGATTTAATAAAGGTTTATGTATGAGACTCTTTGGTTTTATTCAATTACTAGCTTTTGCCTGCGTGTGTCACCCTTGTGAATAGCGGAATTGCGGACGTGAAGTTGAAGTCGAAACGAGATAAAAAAGTAGCAGTCTTTCCTTAGTTTTTAAGTTTATTCCGTACCAAATTTCATCAAAATGGGTTCATTAGTGAAAGTGTGTTGTGTGTGTTAGTGTTCCTTGAAAGCGTGACAGACAGACAGATTTACTATCACATTTATAATATTAGTATGTCCGCCAGCGTCAGGAGACAGAAACCTCCTCACAATGCAAACCGAATCAAGGAGCACTGCCGTCTGTATCAAGCCCTAGAACCAACCGCGTAACGACAACTTCGACAGATGGTCGTTGAGGCCAATCGACCACCGACACCGACAATCGGCAATGTAGACTCGGCTGTTATTGTATAACAGCCAAGTCCACATTCTATATGTCGTCAAGATATTAAGAACTTTATTTAATTTTTTTATCTAGTCATTAATTTCTTAACAATATATTACACACAATTTATCATTGTGTAGAAAATAAAATAAAATAGAAAAAATAAATATTAAAAAATAATTATTATAGGGAGCAGTGGTGGCCGAGTGGTAACGGCACCGACTTACGAGTTGTAGGTTGCGGGTTCAAACCCAGCCAGGCGCATTACTTTGTGTAATTTATTTCATCACCACTGCTCTCAAAACGGTGAAGGAAAACATCGTGAGGAAACCGGCATGTCCTAGAACCAAAAATTCGAAGACATGTGACATCCACCAACCCGCACCTAGCCCGCGTGATGGATTACGGCCCATTCCCTCTCCTAGAGAGGAGGCCTGAGTCCCAGCAGTGGGAACATTATAAGGCCGACTATGCTATGCTATGCTAATGATTATAAGTGATAGCAAAAACATTATTGGTTTTAAAATAGGCTTAGAAAATTATAATTTTGGTTTATCTATTTATGTTCGTTTCCGAATTGTTCCTTCACATCAATCACATCCAAAGCAAAAAATCATATCTCGACGTCTCCCAACAGACGAAACTTTTGCGTCACAAAATGCAAGCTCTTTTTTTTCGTGCATGCACTAGACTAAAACATCGCAACAGAGACTTCCGAAAAACTGTTAGTGCATGAAAAAAAGAAACGTAAACGAACGGTCTCTCACAAAGAAAATGTAATTACGATGAAACATGTTGTAACAAGGTCGCACGTGTTGTGGACGCCATAGTTTCGACAAGTGCTGCATGAAGGAACGTGTGATACCCTCGAAATTATATGAAGGGCTGTGCTTTGATGTTCTGTGGTACGTGTGTACGTGTTTTTGGGGTGTATAAGTGCTGAACGAGTACTTTGACTCAGAAATCAAAGCAACGTTTGACTGATTTCAACATCTGTTCAACAAATTGTAAAAATTATAGTAGGTTTACATTTTGATAGGTTGTCTCGTTTTCCTGGACTTAACCTTTCCTTTAGAAAGGTTATCGGTAAATTGACGAAAAATCAATAAATAAATAAATTCATTTATTTCAGACTTGGAATACCCATAGTTAAATAAGATTAAATTACAAGTTTAAATTACATTGCATTTGAAATTATAACATTATTATTATTTTTTAAATAACTTACGTAGCTTAAATAACATTTGCACATTCGAATCACAAGAAACAACGACATTTTTAGACGAGAAAATGAAAATCATAACCGAACCTGTCAGTCCCGTGTCGGGCGCCAAAATCCTGGGGAATCCCTGGGCGTTTTGCCTGTAATGAAATAAAACTAGCCGTCGCGTCGGTTTCCTACGTGGCGGGATTTAGGGATTTCGTGACAGCCGACAATTGCTCGGCCAGTAACTGACGAAGGTCGTTCGTTTCTTGAATTTGAGACAATTGTGCTTATTGGTTGCTATTTGCGGCGGCCATTTTGATGACAATTGTTATGAGCCTTTGGTATTAGATGCGAGATGTTGCTATGTGATAACGTAAGCGTTTCATACAACAATCATACGGATATGATCAAGGAATCGTAAAACAATATTGTTTGTGTTATCTGTAGAATGTTATTATATGGATTTTTGTATTTGAACAAAATACTAGATTAATAAATGACGAGAAACCAATATCACATTAATTCGAAGTAATTTTCTACGAAAAAACAAAATATAGTTTCGAAAAAATGAAACCGGATTTTAAAATAAATCAACTTTGGTTGAAAAATTAACATAAAAACAACGAAAGGTAAAATAATATATGTTGTTGTTTACGCGGTCATTCATTCGTTCCTTCGTTTAATAGCGACAGTTATGACAAAAGCATTGGCCAGCGCCACTTGCCTTTTGAGGTAGCCGATATACTAGATTATAATGAGCCTTATCATCTGTACTGTGAGCATTTTAATTCGCTTATACGCTAGTATTAGAATACAATAACAATATTATATCACATCTGCACTTCTCGAAGGCTTAAACAGAAATGTACTTATATTAATTAAACCCAAATTTCAACAGTCATGTTTTAGTCCCATGAGGGGAAGTCTATTGCCATCAACGGGGTATAAATATGAACTCTGGGCTGGTACTGAGAAATAACATAAAAATATCCAACATGAGTAATAATACAATTTAATTCAAAATTAACTCGAAAAACCAATAATTTCAAAGGAAATCTTACATTTTATAAAATATCAGATATTGGGCGTAATATATTGTTTGTTTGTTCGAAAAAAGACTGTTAAAATAATACTTTTTAATTCATAGTTTTAATGGTAAAATTTTTGCATTAATGTTTTTTCTGATGAAATCGGATTGGGCACATCGGTTGGATGGTTTCCAAGTCTATAATGGACATACGTAGAAACATTTTTTTGTGTTTTATATACGAGTATATAGATGTTAGTAGAAGAGCATGTAATCGATGTGAATGAAAGTAAAACCTTTTGAGTTTGTCGAATGAAACGCAACGAAATAAAAAAGATCGTGAGCTCGGCTATCGAGTCCGAAGCTTTCTGATCTTAGCTTGTGGTGTAAAATTAAAACAAATAAATAAAATACTTACTGAGGTTGTCATTCATTTCAAAGTGTGTGTTTACAAAGATTTACTGTCACGCTATTCAACAGATATGACAGTAATAGCTCTACTGTATAACGAATTCATCAACATTTTTTATTTTTTTATTTTTATTCTTGATAGGTTCGCGCTTGACCGCTATCTCACCTGATGGAAAGCGACGATGCGGTCGACGATGGAGCGCGCTTACCTAGAAGCAACCTATTCACTCTTGTAGCCATTAGGAAACACAGATTCCGGCAAGGAATTCCACTCCTTAGCTGTACGCACAATGAATATGTTCCCAAAACGTTTCGTGCGTATGGGCGGGATGTCCACCATGTACCGGTGGCGCATTGCCGTACGCCTGGTCGGTGGTCCGATGATGAAACGGGCTAGGCGGAATTAGGTTATGCAATTCCGACGCACACTCTCCGAAATGCAACCGGTAGAAAACCGACAGGCTAGCAACTCGGCGTCGATGCTCAAGACTTTGAAGCCTCGACTCAACGAGTGCATAATACATAACTCAATGTCCCAATCAGAATAGTGGTGGTCAACTCTATAAACCAGAACAAAAATCTCTGTTACCAAAATTTGTTCCTACCTATGTTCCTCCTTGTAGTTTGTGAGTGTAATAGCACCCACGACAAAGGGAATCCTAGTGCGGCCAAATGGAATCCGAGTGGTGGTTGTATGTTATCCATCTTTATATCCCGTCACCCCGAATTCATGGAATGTTGAGTGGGCCTTTTTTTGTTTTGGACACAGCCTTTGGGTTCCAACAGGTAGCAGTGTAGTACTTTAATTAAGCCTGTGGTCTAGTGAGTTTTTCTTTTCGGTAGAGTAGTTTCCATTTAGAACCTTTAGCAAAGAAAACAAGGTTCCACATTTGTACAGTGATTTTTTCCGCTAGAAAACTTTGTAATCGCAAAACGAGTGTACATAGATGATGTATCCTATATCGCAGAGAATGAAGTTTTGGATGTCTTAAATTCTTGATCATGCAAACCTTTCAATTTAGGGAATATAATATCTTAAAGAGTTAAATAATTTTCAGAAATGTTATTTTGACAAAACTGAATCAGAGGTGGTGGTGGTTCTTGATGAATTTTGCTTAGTTTTAGGATATTTTTTTGTAACACGCTACTCTTTTAACATTAGACCACACATCCAGGTGTCGGGATTTCTGAAAGGGAAACCCGTAGTCCTAGAACGCAAAGGGTAATTGAAGGATACAGGTGTGGTTTTAGTCAGTAAAAGTCTGACACGCCCTCGCGCTCCACCCAGAGCACGAGAAGTCATTTGGATGATTTCCCACCTTAAAAAAAAAAAAAAAAAAAAAAAAGGTGTCGGAAGCAGTAGAGCCGGGAAGCCCTTCAGCCCCTTGTTTCCTAGCTCTTTTGATGCGGCAGCCGCGGCCGGATCATGCCGGATCTTATTCGATCTACCGAAATGCCATAACATTCGTCCATCGTGTTATTTGTTAATTGGATTAGATAATTGATGGACGTCAGATGATATGGGTTAGTTTTGATTGTTTGATTGGATCTCACAATTAGGAGGGACACATTAAATTAAAATGGATGGGTGGATTTAGGAATAGTAACTAAGTTTTGTCTATGTGTATTTTGATTTACTAAACAGGCAAGTTTTCTATACTATGATACTTAAAAAAATAATATATAAAAGATAGATCCAGGCTTGTACCTGATTATGAAGGATCGAAGGTAATCGTGAAATTTATTTCCAAGTTTATGCAATAATTTGTAAAAAACTGTGTAGGTAAGTTAAATACATTATTATTATTAATTATTAAATTAAACGATCTTGTTGGAGTATTGTGTTGCCTAGTAATTGGGTAGTGCAGGTCTGTAAAACACGGGTACTCAGCCGCATCCAGTAAGACTGGAAGCCGACCCCAAGCTAATTGGGGAAAGGCTAGAGAGATGATGAATAATTAAATGATCGATGTACCTACTACTGAAATAATCTATTACCAAATTTTAATATATTTATTTATTTATAATTTAGATATTAATTTCTGTTTAAAAAAAGACTGTATCAGTATCGATGTCGTGGCCAGATCATAGAAATTGATCACTTCATGATATGGCCAACTAAAACTGGCCAGATCGTATAAACGTTAACATTTCATGATATGTCAATCCTCGTTTGGCCAAATCATTGATGTAGGATTTCGATGATAATAAAAGGTATAAAGAAAATAGGCCAAACGAAGATTGAAATATCATTAAACTTTAATGTTTAAAACGATCTGGCCAGTTTTACTTGGCCATTTCATGAAGTGACCAATTTCTATGATCTGGCTACGACGTTGACAAAATCTTAAAATTTTTATCTCGGATACATTTATAAAGATTTTCTATTTCGTTGCAAAGTATTGCAGTTTTCCCTTTAGCGTGCGGTGAACCGATCTCAATACACACATACAAACATATACTCCGCCATGTCAATTAGCCATTCCTATTCACTACACACTCTTTTATTAGAATCATTGATACCTCTTTTAGTTCCTACTCTATTTATTGTACCCTTAGGATACTTTTCCTCTGGAAGTGTGCGAGGTGGCGAGTTGGGGTGACGATGCGTTGCGGTACTGTGAAAATGTGACTGTTTCCACCAAAGCTGTGCGAGATAGCGAGACGGTGCAAGGATGCGTAGCTAAGCTGTGAAACGGTGCGGTGTTAAGATGCGTTGTGAACGGTTTTAAGCTGTACGCGCACACATTTCTCGTGCATTACTTGCGCCCGTTTCTCTATTTAGTGAAAAAAAAACCGGCCGGAGTCGGACTCGCGCACGTAAAGTTCCGTACCGTCCGCGTCTGTAGCAAAAAAATCACTTTTGTTGTATGGGAGCACCACTTAAATATTTTATTCTGTATTTAGTATTTGTTGCTATAGCCGGCATCTGAAATATATTATCTGTGAAAATTTCATCTGTCTAGCTGGCACGGTTCACGGGATACAGGCTGGTGATAGAAAGACTGACAGCAGAGTCTTAGCAATCACTCTTAGGGTCCCGTAAAAATGCCTGTCTTGGAAAATGAAGTGATCCTATATGAGCTATTTTTCCTCGCGCAATAACTCGCTACCTCGCAGGTCTTTGGTGGAAACGCACCTTTAAAGTCGGTGAAACTGTGAATAAATACAGTAAATTCACGAATAAATCACAAGGATTTAGATCGCTTGAAATTCTATAGGCACCGTCTGTTTGACAACGATGCCTTTTACCCTTATCAGTACAGTATCTTTAATAATACCCGTCTAGACGATCGTAGGTGGGCTATAGTCTGTTGACGTGACCAAATTGTGTAAAGATGTTACCTTAACAGGGTCCCTAATAAAAGTGTTTTGTTATTTATAAGGATACAACGCCTTTCTACAGGTTATTTTTGGCATTTACGGTTGTAAACTCGAGTTCATATTGTTTTTACCCCGCTGTCCCGGACGGAGGGTAATGTTTCTGGCGATAAAACTTTAAAGAAGCTTCGTGACAAGTATTTTTATACTAAAAATAGCTTTTATACTATAAATAGCTTTTTCCAGCGGCTTCGTCCGCGAAAGTAGGTTTCTCCATACACACTTTGGACCTCCGTTTCATTCCTTTAGGAGGTGAATTTTGGAAAATCCTCTCTTAGCGCTCGCCTACGTCATAAAAGGAACCATTGTACAAAATTTCACGCTCCTAGTCCCAGTAGTTTCGGATGTGTGTTGATATGTCAGTCAGTCAGTTTCTTCTTTTGATTACGATTTGAAATCAATTATTGAGTGTGTATCCCTGGTTGTAATCTCATTTGGTTGATTAGATTACGAACTGACCATATCAATTATTTTATGAACTTTAACAAGATTTTTTTTTTACAATTAACCTATCGAGCTCTCCTTCTCATTTCCTTATGCCAAACGTAAAAAAACAAGTGCGAGACGGTCTCGCGCACGACGCTTTGTTAAAGCGGCAACAGAATTAAAACCTAATAACAAATGAGCTTGAATTAATTCCCCAATAACTTAATGCCAGACGCTTGTATGACAGAAAACAGAAAAAAAAAACAAACAAATCCCCAAATTGCAGCATCAACAAAACACACGACGAATGCGAGAAGCACACAAACCTCACGTCACAGGCGGGGTGGCGTGCGGTGAATGTATTTCCGTTGTGAATCTAATGACCAACTTCTACAGTTGGCTCGCAAAGTGACGACAAAATACGTCAACAGACAGCAGGGGGGCGTAATTAAAAGAAAAATAAGCGCTATTCATAAACGTCCAGCGGAATAGCGGGGTCGTTGCGGCTTTATATTGCCACCACCTAACGTTGATCTCCCTCACCCTTTGCACTGTTACAAAAAGTGGAGGACAGCGGGATGTGGTCACTTTGTCTTATGGTCCAAGTTATGATAGCCATCGGAGTTTATCACACAGGCCCGTTTAATCTAGCTCTTAGGACGGGAGGACAGCAGAAAGGTTTACTTTACGCCCCACAGAGGTTGATTAAGCGATATAAGGTGATCTTATTTCCTTGAGACGTTTATGAGACCATCTTTCGCAATCTTAATGAATGTCACATAGAGTATAATTGTGTTGAGTGATTTATTTTCGTATATTATTGGTGTGAAGAAGCTTTGGGGATTATATAGGGGGGCCTTTAAGTTCCTTAACTGTCGGTAGGAAGGCCCCAAGCTATAATGAATAAGCGGATTTGGAATCTATAGGCAAAGTTGTTAGGAGACGTGTGAGAATAATTATGGTTTGTTTTGGTTAAATGTACCCTATGGGGAATGATTTAGTGTTTGCGTAGGGTACAGAGCTTTGGGAATAGAGGCGTGAACGTTTTACTATTTGTATGATTTGTTTGTGTACTTTAATTTATCGTTGAGTTAGTTTATTGAGCTAACTGTATCCATCCTTTATTTATCCTGTATCGAGAATCAGGTAGGAACTGCCTGGTTACTATTTATTATTGGGTATTAACTGTTTTTAATTTATTCTTGTTTTCTACCACAAAATATGCCTTTATTAAGTTCAGCATTTTATGAGTTTATCGCATTCACACAGACAGACAGACGTGCCGAAGGATTTTGTTCTATAATATATAAGGATTGCATATCTTTTATTTCAGGGCGACTTGGACTTCTGTTCACCCCAGCTTTAGCCTTAAAGTGAGCGATACATGTACCGTGAAAGTTTTTACGATAAACTAGATTTCAGCGTGTTCCAACCGTTCTTACCAAGTTGGGCGAAATATTGCCTCAATAAACCAGAGAATATTTTTACCTTTTTTCAAAAAGATAAACACGGGAACGTTTTTGTATCGAGCTGGGCTGAGCTCTGATTTTATAGTTCGTTTCACGATTAAGGTTTTAATCTATTTCTAGGAAAAAAATAGCTTTTCAATCAAAAATATTTAAAAATCTCGTGTCAAAGTTTATTAAAATTTACAAATCTGCATGGTTCTCATGTGATTTGACCATTACGTATTTACTGTATGGACTTTAAAAGAGACTTTGACCCCTGAGTTTGTTTCGGTGTTTCTTCTCAGGGTAGTCAGCTAGGAAACACCGGCCTCATCTAGTTTAAAAATGACGAAAAAAAAAATTGACGTTTAAGTGTTTTTTTAAACCTATTTACAAAATAAATATCATTTATCATTTATCATTATTGAATTCCTCCGAAACGGCTTGACCGTTTTTTATGATTTTATTTGTTTATATTTGGTAGGTCTTTTTTTTAGATGGGAAATCATCTAATGACATATCCCGCCCTTGGGCGGAGCTGGAGGGCGTGTCAGACTTTTACTGACTAAAACCCACTCCTAGTTCCTCCGTTGCCTTTCATTCCAGGGCCGGGTTTTCCTTTCAGAAGCGAATCGATCATGGTGCCAGTAGGCTTCGGCCCTGCTGGGCCCCTACGGTTTGCTGACATCTTGAGGCGCTTCTACTACGCGCCGACGATGACTTGGGCTTGGTCCAGACCGTTACCGGTCAGTCGGACGGCAAGCTGCCCATTGCTCGGCATCCGCAAGCCCGCGCCTATGGATATTTGGTAGGTCTGAGAACAGGTCCTAAAGTATTGTCCACCTGGGCACGCCATAATTATGGCGATAAGTCCCCTCTTTGAGGAGTGGCTGGGAAGACCTCACGGCGTCCTTACCTACCGCATGACGCAGGTCCTCACCGGACATGGTAAGTTCGGGAGGTTCCTGCACCGAATTCGTGCAGAAGAGACGCCCGGGTGCCACCACTGTGTGAACCGCCCGGAGGACACGGTGGAGCATACGGTAGAGGTGTGCCCCGCTTGGGCAGAGCACCGCCGTGCCCTCGTGGAGGCGATCGGCGGCAGCGATCTCTCGCGCCGGGCCTTGGTACAGGCCATGGTGCGGAGCGAGGAGGAGTGGCAGGCGGTTGCCTCCTTCTGCGAAGCAGTAATGCTAGCAAAGGAGGCGGCCGATCGCGTGAGGCAACGGTCCTCACGCCCCAACCGCCGCCGGGATTCCGATCCCGATTTCCGGCCACCGTAGGCGCGGGCTTGCGGACGGCGAGCAATGGGTGGCTCGCCGTCCGATCGTCCGGTGACTGTCCGGACCGAGCCCAAGTCGTCGACGGCGCGAAGTGTTCCACGCGCGCCTCAAGGAGATGTCAGCAACCGTAGGGGCCCAGCAGGGTCGAGGCCTACTGGGGCCATGGGTGATGCGAAAGTGACCCCCGGGGCCCTGGAAAAAATGGCAAAGAAGGAACAGGAGTGGGTTTTTAGTCAGTAAAAGTCTGACACTATCTCTCGCTCCGCCCAAGAGCGGGGGATGTCATTAGATGATTTTCCCAACCGAAAAAAAAAAAAAAAAAAAGTATTGTCCACCGAGAACAACGTTTGGTGGATCAGCTAGTTATTACCCAAACATTTAAACAGAATTGTCAACAAAGCACATTAATAAATGAAATAATTAATCCATAAATACATAAAATAATATTCGATTGAGAAAGAAATAAGCATCACTTCATTTGACACGTTCACAAGCGACGTAGTACGACAAAAACTGAAGCAGACTCCCGCGGAAGGATATATATATATAAGATATATAAATATTTGATCAGTGCGGGTACCGAACCCGCGACACAATGCAGCAGCAAATCATTGAACCACTGCACCAACCTACCGACAAAATCAATAGCACAATGTCGCATCAAAACTGTCTGCAAGAGCCTTTATGTTTACGACGACATGGAAGACGTCGCCATATATGACGATACCACAATATTACTACTATATATTATAATCTGTACCGGCACCGCAGACGCAGAAAAATGATCCTGACTGGATGTGACAAGGGGCGGGCGTACCTAGCAAAGGACAAGTGACCTTAATCAAGCCAGGGTACGCCCTACCGCTGTTATTGTTGTTCAAATAAAGCCCAGCTTTTTGCTAGAACAACAGTGGTTCATACCGTACCATTCAAAGTAGAGGGTTCCGGCATTTGTATGTAAATGACCCGTAATCTCTGCGCGTCGCAATCATGGTGTTTCTGCGACCCTTGGCTGGACCGCGGAAATAATTGCGCTGGAATAAGTGATAAGTGGATGTCACTGTGATTCTTCCTGTTTCAAGGGCTGGTGAGGGATAGAAAGGACAAGGACAAAAACATATTTTATTTAGTCACTAGTTGGGATTTCGTCTGTCACAATTTTTAAAATAAAAAGAGCGTTAGTTTCTCCTCATACCAGCTCTATACCAGTGAAAGTATCGTCATAATCGATCCAGCCGTTTCGGAGATTAGCCGGAACAAATAGACAAACAGACAAAAATGTCAAAAATTGCATTTTTGCTATAGGTATCGAATATCATTTGGTAAAAAAATATTATTTTGATATAACAAACAGATACTTCAATTTTATTCATATGTATAGACAGACAACACTTTTTTTTATTTTTCTGAGTCAAAAAAATGAGTTGGCTGCTTTCGAAACCAGAAACTGTCCAGATTTAAGCTACTTAACGGGTCGACCCAACGCTATTTTCAAAGATGCCTTAAGTTTCTTAAAGTTAGCCTTAGTTATTTGCAGAATTGAAATTTTAGTCATATCGCGCAGCTTTTCATTTAATATCGCTCATTTTCTCGGTATCAACATTTCCATATTTTGTAAATTATAATAATTTTCACATTTAGGTACTGTATCTTCCCTTTGAAGAAGTCTGTCAAGTAATACAGATAGCTTTCGGTACAATCGTTCTACGCTCTGCCAAATTGAAAAAGTAACAAAAAACAGAATTATTCATGAATTCTTTGGTAATAAATTACAAAATATTGTTTGTCAGTCTTTTGAAGTATCTATGTCTGTTTTATGTGTTCGTAGTTTGTTAGAAGTAATTCAGATTTAGATCAAAAGAAATTTCCAAATTTGGAATAATATTAGATAGGTATCAGTCTTCAAATTGACCTAACCAAGGCCATTTCAAATAGGTGAAAGTTTTTATCAGAAACCAGGTTCTGCTAGCGGTTTTGGCTGCTTGGAGAAAAATATTATAGCCAATGTCAATAAATTATAAAATTGCATTCTACTGGTAAAAGATCATCATAAAAAAAAAATGTAAAAATAAAAATCATTCCTATTCATAAAATTTGTGTAGATTTTTATTATCTTTCACGATGTCGTAAATGAAACAAAATACCTCATTTAGAAAAGCCATAGAAAAAATAACAATCAAACGTATTCTTTAATTCTGTCCTTTTTACGACCCCATGCAGTTAAGTATATATTTATCGGCAACACTAAACATTTAACCTGGATCATCAAAACGAGCCCCATCCAGCATCCTTAGTTCAGCGTCCCCCATTATTGTCATCCGCTAAGTTTTACTAGATCGTTAACCAATGAAGAAAGCCATAAACCATTGTCTCTGTGCCATTTATAATTACGGCTGTAATATAAAAAATATTATTTCCAATAAAGGTAGGGTTTGGTCGTAAAGTGAAACAATCTACGGTTCGCTTTTATTATTAGGGGTAGGTGAGCGAGTTTTTTTTGTAAGGTTCAACTCACACTGGTGCAGAGTCGAAGCGACGCGACGTGTAATGTTGTTCGCTTAGAGCATATTCATCTCTTTTTACCCATTATTAAGGTACAAATTTGTGTTTTATATATATTGAATAAAGCGTCGTCGTGCGATACAATATAACAAAAAAATAAGGATGTTATCTCACTGGATGGCGGTTTGCGAGCGTATATTCTGCGAGGTGATTGGTTAGTCGCGTGTGAGCTTTGGCGCTATAAAAGCGCTATTTACAAATTATTTTGTAAGTTAGCAAGCATCCCGATCGCTACACTTACCTATTTTGTTAATTATATAATAATAATAATAATGTAATTAATTTAGACATTATTACCGCAATGGTTGGTGAAAACTTATCATTTAAGTTTTAGTAAATTTAAAATTAGAAAAGTGTACTAGTAACTTAGATGATCATATTTGACATTAACATTTTTATTTCATTAAATTAATGACTGGTTCGAGACGGCGCGAGAGAACAATGTCTGGAAGAACTTGGGAGATCTTTGCTCAACAGTGGGACTTTAAAAGTTAGAAAAAGAAAATATATGTGTGGCTTCACGAACCATCACGAGCATAAAAAAGTACGAACAAGATACAGCAAGTAAAGAAAATGTATTTACAGGTGAAAAATCAGCAGCGGTGACAATTCAACACGTTGGAAAAACGCTCGCATTTCATGAGGCAACGCTCTAAGGCTTTATCCTAGGTGACGAGGCGTTGTGAAAGCCACGACGAGTAAGAAAAAATAAAGAAAAGCGGTTTCTACCAGGATGCCGGATGGTTTTTTTACGCGATAAGACACTAACGGCGAAAACTACTAAAAATATGAATTTTAGAATTATGCACACGATATACGAAGATATCTTAGCGAACTTACAACAACTACCAAAATCTACAATGATACCAAAATACTTAAAACTAACCAACTCTATACACTTAAAACATGCATCCTAATGCATAAAATCATAACACAAGGCACACATACGCAACTTAAATTTAAAAAGAAAACTTACACATATTATAACGCACGAAAACGAGAAAAAATAGAATTAAGGGCACCTAGAACTAACTATGACAAGAAAAATATATTATAAGAGGGAGCAAAACTATATAATGAAATACCTGGTGATGTATTTAACCTGGCATACATACAAAAAAGCCCTAGAAAAATACTTTAAAATGAAATACTAACACCGAATGTCACCTATAAAATCTCCTAATAATTCTGTTGTTTTATATAACTACATGTGCTCATCACAGAGACAGTATGTACTTTTATTAAATAATTTATGTACATTTCTCAATATGTAAGTGAACCGTAATGTTCTTTTTTTGAGAAAATATGGTTGGTAGCTTCAATATTTTAGATTCTGATAGTTGCGTCTTCGGCTCTATTCGTTTTGTATTCTAAAAGAGTATGGAAAGAAAAAGAAAGGTTCTGAAAGTTGTAATGCAATCTACTTTTCCTAACAGAGGATTTTGTTTTTATTATTTTAACCGCAGTGTTCAATAAAATCGAGGGATGGACCATGTATAATATGAAATGACTAGAAAAGATGAGATTTTTTTTCAAGAGTCATCAAATAAATCCTCCCGCTCTGGGTGGAACGAGAGGAAGTGTTAGGCTTTTACTAATTAAAATCCACCCGTGTTCCTTCAGTTTCCCTTTGCTTTCCAGGGTCAGGGTAACTCTTTCGAACAATCTCGCAGTTGTAACATTCATCGGCCCTGGTATGCCGCGTCCATTTTGCAAGGCTGTGACTAATAGAAGTGTGGAAGAAGATGTAAATATTGAACCTACCTCAAGTAAAGGATAAGGAAATGATGACTTTACGGTTAGTGCAATGGCTAAGCGATTGGATGCTGCGCAACGTTTCGCGGATTCACTTCCTGCACGTAATAAATATTTGTATGGACTACAGAAAGTCGTTCAGGGTCTTGTGGTGCTTGTGTATGTGACTTCAGGGTGTGAGAACGCACTACTAATAAAGGTCTTACCATAACGTGTTAAAATGTCAATCATGCGAGTGAGCAAAAGGGATGGAGCTATACACCCTATGTAGCTCCATTCCTTCACCAGTACAGTTAAGGTCGTCAAATAGACCGCGTTAAGAGCTTGAGGTAGGGCCTCAGATCGTCACACCACCTTGGTGGCCTCAACGACGTCAGGAGTCTTATCATGACGTGTTAAAATGTCAGTCATGCGAGTGAAAAAGAGGTATGGTGCTATACACCCTATATAGCTCCATCCCTTTAACAGTTCAGTTTAGGTCGTAAAATAGATCGCGTTAAGGGCTATATTTCACTGGGACACCATGGTGGCGCGACCAGTCACCGCTACCATCAAAATGTACACAGCTCTATCGAGAGTTACTCACTTGGTGTCCGTTTGGTTGCGCAACTCGAAGGTTCATTTTGATACTGTCTCAGTGTGGTGTAGCGACTCTAGTGTCTGTATGGTGTCTAGTTTGGTAGCTTATGGACACCATGGCGGCGCCACTGGTCGCGCCGCCATGGTGTCCCGTTGAAATATAGCCCTAAGAGCTCGTGTTACGCTATCTAGTCCGAGTAATCCCTAATGTGGGGCAAAGATTCTTTCTAAAAAAAAAAAATTATGAGCTTCAATAACACTGTAACAGATTTTGCAGATTTTATTCCGCTGTATACTAAAATCATTACATAACATACCGCTCCCCTAGCCAAGTTACAATCGTATCGTTCGCGCCGAACGCCTCGAGTAGGCCACGCCTTCGATTCCTTTGTTCTGACGTCATCTCAACACTCAGTCACGTGGTCAGAACAAAGGAATCGGAGGCGTGGCCTACTCGAGGCGTTCGGCGCGAACGATACGATTGTAACTTGGCTAGGGGGCTGTTCTAATATAACATTACATTATTGCCAAATCAAGCTCAATATCAACCGCAAAACTACCCAAATATTAATCATACATAAGCGCCAATGTTCAGCGCTATCAATAATCCGGTAATGACTTGTTATCGACTAAAATTCGCTGAACATAGGTAGATACGATAATGTAATCTACTAGCTTCTAGCCAGCGGCTTCGCCTGCGTGAAACTAGGAAACATATGCCTATGTCACTCAGTGATAAAGTAGCATTCTATTGGTGAAAGTATTTTTAAAATTGGCCAAGAAGTATCTTTTTTATTTTATTTTCGGTGGGAAAATCATCCAATGACATCCCTCGCACTTGGGCGGAGCGTGAGGGTATGTCAGACTTTTACTGACTAAAAATCTACTCCTGTTCCTTCGTTGCCTTTAATTTTTTTTCAGAAGCAGACCGTTGGCCCCAGTAGGCTTCGACCCTGCAGGGCCCAGGCCCAGTAGTATCTAGCATTTATCTCGTTGTGCCACTGGTACAAGGTGAACCTGCCACCCATACATACAAAGCGTTTTGAGAACACATTTAGTGTGCGTACAGCTAAGGTCTTTAAGTTAAGAGTGAATAGGTTACTTCTAGGCAAGCGTGCTTCATCGTCGGCCACATCATCGCTTATTATCTGGTGAGATAGTGGTCAAACGTGAGCCTATCTATAATAAAAAATAGAGTAACATAATTTTTTGTGATTCTGTTTACTGCAGTGGTTCATATACATTTGTCCTCTTAAATGTACGCTCGTGTAATTGTATATCATCAACAAAATTGCCAAAAAGTCAGGCATTTCCTTAGTTTACTGTCTGACTTTGTAGTGCAGTTTATAAACTAGAATTCAGGTAATTTATCGACGAGTTCTTTGTAAGCGATAGGCTAGCGACCTCGTATATTGTTGCTCTTGCTGTACTTTACAGACTGTTCACACGACAACCTCGATTTTCACATGAAACATTTTTTAGAATGAGGTAGTTTTTAGAATTTACTCGTGTCATTTGGTTTAACGCGTTCTTTTGTTTTGATTTACTGTGTATTCATTTTATTTATATTATTATTTGATATGATTAATATTTGTGGATGGATAGGAAGAGAGCGGGAGGTCAAAGAAAATAAGGATGGATTGCGTGAAGAGTGATATGAAAGAAAAAAGAGTCAGTGATAGCGTAACGTCAGACGAGACAGAATGTAATTTAAAAAAAAAACTTGTTGCGTTGACACCAAGTTATAGAAGACAAAAGTAAGAAGGTAATGATTGCTACAGCTGGGCAAAGCTCTCTTTTCAGGCAGAGAAACCATGGACATTACCCAAGGCGTGTTTGCAATTGTGAAAAATATACATCCAAAAAAATTTGGAACAATTTGCCTGCTGCGGTCTTCCCGTCCAACTATAATTTAGGTGTCTTCAAGGCTAGAGTGAATAGGCTCTTAATAAACTAGTGCGCCTCACCATCAATGATTGCATCACTGCATACCATCAGGTGGGATCGCAGTCAAGCACTGGTTTATATCAATTAAAAAAAAAAACCTTTTCATAAATTCATGTATCTAAAATCTACGTCCAAACCACAACACAAGCATACACAGAACACAACCAAACAAAAACTAGAAATGCCAGCTAAATTGCTCCTTTAAGCTCCGATCGTCCGAAGCCTTTGCGCTGTTTCGGACCGCTCGGTATTGTCGGCCGAGCTTAGGAACGGAGCGGTGCAATGTTACACTCACACTATGCACATCACATACCACACTCCTCTCTAATTCCGTGCCAAGCTTCCCCACAGATTCATAATGTGGAATTGGTCTTGATATCGGCTTTGATCAAGAGAGTGTGCTTGGGAATCCTGTGTTTGTTAAAGAAGTGAAGTCCAGTTGTATCAAATGAAGTAAGTTGCTGTATTTCGGTAGTCGGTTTGACCATTTCAAGTTACGATTCCGGACAGTTTTGGAATTGTAACTGAATGCCGTCAAAGCAGTGGTGGCCATTGGATACAGCTCTAACTGACGAGTTGGGTCTCGGGTTCAAACCCAGCCAGGCGTATTACTTTGTGTAAATTATTTCATTAGCACTGCTCTCGAAACGGTGAAGGAGTACTTCGCGAGGAAACCGGCATGTCTTAGAACCAAAAATTTGAAGACATGTTATATCCACCAATTCGCACTGGGTCTGCGTGATGGGAGAGGAGGAGAGAGAGGAGGTCTGAGTCCCAGCAGTGGGAGCATCATAAGGCAGATTATGTTAAGCTTATGCTATGCTATGTCGTCAAGGTAAATCTTCTAAAATTGAATTTACTACTTTTCCAACAGACACTCGTAATCGTAGGAGGAAGTTACATAAATGTTGAAAGCTGAAAATTACCGTATTTTCAACATTTGCTCTCATTGCCGTAGTAGTATTGACAATGGCTTCATTTGATATCTCCTACGCATAAAGGTAGAATAAAATTATATTATACTCGCTTTTGCCCACGGCTTCGCCCGTGTACATAAAATATATAGCCCATGTCACGCAAGAAGCAGTTTTTTGCAGTTTTCTATCGGTGAAAAAATTTTAGCAATCTGATTAGTACTTTCAGAGGTTACCCCCTACAAAAAAAAACAAACTTTACCTCTTTATAATTTTAGTTTAGAAAATTGAATATGAATATTGTTGATCTTAAACTGATTATTGATTACCAACATAATGCAAAAACATCGGTTAAGAGGGCCCTTGTTTATCGTCAACGTGAGCATGGTTTAAAAGCTTGTTGTTTTATCCAACGCCATGTTTAATAAAGAGACAACGCGAAAAAAGAGAGATAACGCCTGAACGCTCTGTTGGCATTCGGTAATTTCGAATTTTCGACGTTTACTTGAATATTTTACAAAACTTGTTCCAGGAAATACGTGTTTTTTATTTTAAAACCTTAAAGTTTTTGGAAAACATTTTCGTCATTCAGAATTTCGATGAAATTTGCAAGGTTTTTATAGATATATATTTTTAAGTTATGAGTAAATTATGAAGGGTCAAAGTTTACACAAAATAGTAGATTTTCAGAGGTCTTTTCTGAATTAATTTTACACAAATGTATGTTTTGATTTCAAAAGAAGCCTAGATAATATCTACAAGATATCTATATTTCCAAAATATCTAGAGAAAGATGTGTAATAACGTCATAATCACTTAAGAGTAGCTGTATGGAAATGTATCTCGGGTTGGCCGCTCTTAATAGTGTTTCAAAAATTACTCATTAACAATTATCCAAGTTTATGCATTGGAAGCATCGATTTGTGGTTTTATTCATTTAAAGTAAACCATTATTTTTTACACCAATTAGTGTCATTCATGTAGGTAAATATTGCCATTCGCAAATGAACGTTTCAGGAACCCTTTACACCATTAGCAGATATATTAGAGATAGAGATAGTTTAGAATCTACTAAACTGCCGATCGATTATGAGGCTGTAGTTAGCCTGGTACCTATATCCGAACATGTTATAAAGTACGTCGGCACCTGTGTATAATAGTGTTACTAAGTTATCTGACGATGCCGACACTAACACGCTAGGCACTCATTGGATCAGGTCTCGGGACGAGGAAACTGGTGTAGTAACACAGGATTGTTTTGTATTAGTATGCTTGTAATCAGAAGCATGGAGGACTTAAGCAAAATCGTCATTATTTTGTCCTCATCCCAATTAATTACAAGCTTTTATTTAGTTTCATCTGTCCCGTTGTTTGTTTGTCTGTAATCAAATCTTGCAAATTAAATTTGATCCACTTCCCGGTTATCGATTTAGCTGAAATTTTGTATGCATGTGTAAATCAGATGACAATGCAAAAATATTATGACATGGAGCTGATCTGATGATAGGAAGGTGGCCATAGGAACTCGGTAGTTAAACGATACAACCCCATTGAGTTTGGACTCGTTTCATCCGTCTTGACGTGTACTTTGGTGCTAGATGGTAACCTGGGTCTGATGATGGAAACAACCCCTTCGAGTTTGGGCTCGTATGATTCGTCTTAACGTGTACTTTGGTGCTAGATGGTGACTAGGGTCGAATGATGGAGCTGGAAGATGGCCATAGGAACTCGGTAATAAGCGCAATAAGATAACCCTATCGTGTTTGAGCTTTTTGAAATGGTCTTGTTGAGTATTAATTATATAGGTATATACCGCGCTATAAAAGCTTGCTAATAAAAAAATATTAATTTACATTTACATATATATATATATATATGCCTTGTCAAACAGTGATAAAATAGGATTTATTCATTTATTTATTTATTAACTCTTTATGCACAAAAGTACAGAGGTGGAGTAGGATTCTACTGGTAAAATATTTTTTTTTAAATTGGTTCAGTAGTTTTTGAGCTTATTCATTGCAAACAAAAATATAATTATTTACTCATATACAACATTAGTTTTAGTTTACGAGAAACCTGAAACACGTGTCTAGTATTTTTATGTAAAGAATCTATGTACAAAATTTTATAACTGTATCATGAAAAATCAAGTTATAAGCTTGTTATGTTACCTGGTTGTCCATACTTATAGTCATGGTTACCGGACCATCTGGATGACTGAGGGGTTGTTTTGTTCCCACACCCAGCTGTGTGCTGGCGCTTAATACCCGCTATGACCTGCCGTGACCTGCATTGTACTTTATCGGTGGTGTCCAACTTGTAACATTTTAAAAATATTTTTGGAATAAATAACATGGTGTAAAAATTATTGGAATCAATTCAGTTACTCTGAACAACTATGTTTTGGTTTCGCATATACTAAAAATAATGATGTATATAGATCACCTAAGAGGTATATTTTTATTCTCTTTCTCATCCTGATTTTTCTTGAATACCAAAAACTTGTTACAAGAAAAATTCAAAGAGAACTGAGATAGCGTAGCCATGTTATCTCAGTTTTGGTTCAGCTCTAGTGAAATTATCCGCAAAGGCGATTGCAGCGGGCGCTGAAATATCCCGCTGCAGAGCCTTTTTACTGCTATCAGTATTGACGTCCATTACCGGTACGAAATATTCGAGTCGACCGAGGAGAAATAATCTACTCGAATAAATTAAAATTAATGAGATTAAAAGAGTCCACAGTGAGTTGCCCGAAGCTTGCTCTAACTGAATTTAAAATTACTTTCTCACCTCTTGCGGAAGTGCATAATGGCATTAAAATTGAAAATTATTAACATTTCAGAATACAGATGAACGATTTAATTGTTGCTGAATTTTTGATGCGGATTTACTTTAAGATGTTGAAGTGTATTTAGTGGTAATTGTTTTGTTAAGGGTGTTTATACTGTGGGATTGTTCGAAAGAGTCTCTGGAACGCAAAGGGTAACTGAAGTAACACGGATGAGTTTTAGTCAGTAAAAGTCTGACAATCTCTTTCGCTCCTAGAGTTGGTGAAAAATGAAAAAAATGTTGTGGTTATTACCTATGTAATAACCACAACATTTTTTCATTTTGTTCTGTATACCTTACTGATAAGTGTCATATAGAATATAATATAATATCGGTTTTTTTCCCAAATAAAATAAAATTTCCCACCACAAAAAAGGGTATTTACACAGAACTGAGTTTCTTTTTTTTTTGTAGGTGTGAAAATCATCTAATGACATCACGCGCTCTTGGGCGGAGCGAGAGGGTGTGTAAGACTTTTACTGACTAAAAACTCACTCCAATTCCTTCGTTGCCTTTCATACCAGGGCCGAGTCTTTCTTTCAGAAGCAGACCCTTGGCCCGAGTAGGCTTCGACCCTGCTGGGCCCCTACGGTTTGCTGACATCTCCTTGAGACGCGCGTGGAACAGTACGCGCCGTTGACGACTTCGGCTCAGTCCGGACGGTTACCGGACGGTCGGACGGTGGGCTACCCATTGCTCGCCGTCCGCAAGCCCGCGCCTACGGTGGCCGGAAATCGGGATCGATACAGAAGTGTGCGCCAACACAGGTGCATTATCTGTTCCCTCACTCTCAAACATCGATGGGATGGCTATCCGACAAGATCCGGGGCAAGATTAAACTATACACCATCCGTTAGAAACTTCATTTTAATCTCAATCCCTTGAAGCTTGCAGTAGATTAGTATATTAAAATTGTTCACGATCATGATTAAAAATAAGCAAAAATATATTCCTCGCCAGATTCTCGTCTGTACACGCGCATCAAGGCGTTTTTCGCGGTACTTAAAACTTGATATAATTAACATTTCGTTGGGCGCTCCTTATCATATTGTGGCGCCCAACCCCGAGCACACGACGAACTTTCATTAAGATTTGCAAATTAAATTCGTCTCTACGGCGTGTTTTAATCGCGCCCATCTTTTCTTAATTAAACTTAATTATAGGTGACACTAAGTGATGCAAAGGTCGGTAAAACAATTTCATGTCGAGAACGGCCGCAAATTCGCAATGATTTATCGTACCGTGCGGTCACGGCTTTATATATTTGAAATGCTTCAATTGTCTCCTTATATTATTTCTGGTCAACGTTTTGAATGTGGCTATAAGGCTATAAGAGTAGGAGTATAAGTACCACACACGTAGGGGCCCAGCAGGGTCAAAGCCTCTTGGGGAGTTGGATTTTTTTTTTATTGATAAGCTCGCGTTTGACCTCTTTCTCACCTGATGGTAAGCGATGATGTGGCCGACAATGGAGCACGCTTGCCTAGAAGTAACCTATTCACTCTTGACTTAAAGACCCCTAGGCTGTAGCTATCAGGAAACACAGACTCCGGCAGGAAGAGCTGTATGCATTATAAATGTGTTCCCAAAAAAAAGATTGTGCTAAAGAGATCCCCTGGGTCCTGGAACGAAGGCAAAGAAGGAACATAGGAGTCGGTTTTATAGTCAGTAAAAGTCTGACACGCCCTCTCGCGCCGCCTTAGAGCGGAAGAAGACAATGGATCATTTACCACCTCAAAAAAAAACCACTAATAAATAAATATTTGCCGTACATTCTCAGTAAGGTTCTGTTGAAAACCACCGTCAGGTAAGTACCACTGACTATTACGTAGTTGTCTGGCATTTTTGCTGAACTGGGCCTAATTGGTGCAGCCGTCAGACACAAATTGTGTCAGTGTTCTTTTTTTAATATTAAGTTTCTAAATGTTGTTAATCTATGTGTGCCAAATAACATATCTTTCTCTCTACCAGAAGGCACATCGTTGGAAGGTCTCTCCCACAAGTTGGATTGATGACCTGGTGAGGATCGCAAGAATCCGATGGATCTGAGAGGCACATGACCGATCGTCATGGGGACGTTTGGGAAAGCCCTATGTCCAACAGTGGACGTCTTTCAATTAAAATTATAGTAAGACCAGGGGACACATAAGATAGATCGTTTGAAGAATGATACGTCATACGCCAGTTCCCGCTGCGTTATATTTTTTTAAATATCGCAGCATATGCTGAGATGGGGGCCTTTTTGGTCTCACATAGTTTTTTGTTATATATATTTTATTTTAATTAAGTACATTATTTTGTTGTTTCTCCTGTGCGTCTCGCAACTAAACATATTTCTTTCTTTCAGAGAAGTATGGAAAAATACACGTTGTGCTAAAATCAACACCGCGCAAATTAGCACAAGAGTGGGAGCATAATTATAATTCTTATATTTTTATGGTTACAGATTTTTTTTTTAAATCATTTTTAGTTCATTTTAATGGAAACCAAATTGAAAGCTTTTGAACTGTCGATGGGAATGGAATGTATTTTAAAATGCAACAAGAATGTAAAATATTTTCTCTTTTCTGAATATTTACACGGCATCAAAAATTATTCCAATAGTATCATATTCAATCCAAAAAGCCAGTGTATTCAGTGTTCAATTTTCGAGTTAACTTTATGTAGGATACCTATTTATTTACTTTGTAAATTACCAATCAATATGAAAAAAAAAACTATGTGTAAAATATTGAAATACATTCTCACAATATTTTAATTTATGATCAAAAATGTGAATTTATTTATCTTCATCCGTGTCTTCGTTCCCGTGGAGTTTAAGAACATTAAGTACTCTCCTTCTTTGGGGAAATCGTGTGTCGTGTGTGTGCGTGTATGTTATCCATGTCGAAGACATAACAACCCCCTCCCTCCCTTACTCTGAATCTAGATGTCTCCCCCCGTGAATTAAGTCTCGTTTTCGTGGTAAAATAAAAAGTAGACTTAGTTACTCTTTGTACCACCAGCTATCCGTCAGTGAAAGTCCCGTCAAAAACGGGCGGGCAAATAAAATTAAAAAAAATACAGTTTTGTTGTAGTTATCAAATTTTTTCTTCAGTTTTCTGTTTGCATTTAGTAAAAAAAAACAGTAGTTTAATATTAAAAAAAGACACGTCAATTTTCTTTATATGTATGTATAGATATATAGACAGATGGGGTATCAGTAAGAAACTACTTAGAATTGTATCTGGTTTTCAGGTTACTTTATAGCTTAAGAACCCGGGTCCTTTTTCACTCGCCTATCGTCAACATCGAGCATGGTTTAAAAACTTGTTACATCATCTAACGCAATCCAACGCAATGTTTGGCGAAAAGGCAACGCAAAAAAAGAGAGATAACGCCTGAAGACGAGAGAAACTCTGTTAGCATTCGGTAATTCCGTGATTTACTCGAATATTTCACATAACTTGTTCCATACGTAATTTTTTTAAACCCTTAAAAGTTTTTGAAAAATATTGTTGTCGTTCAGAATCTTGATTAAATTTGCAAGGCTTCTATTTTTATACTTTTTTAGTTTTTGAGTATATTATGAAGTGTCAAAGTTCATGCAAAATAGCAGGTTTTCAGAGGTCTTTACTGGATTAGGTTTACACAAATTTATAAATTGATTTCAATAGAAGCCTAGATAATACCCACAAGATAATGTGTTTCCAAAATATCTAATGAAAAACGTGTAATATCGTCATAATCGCGTAAGAGCGGTTGTATGAAAAACAGTGAAAATGTATGTCGAGTTGCAACTCCTTAAGCTAAATAATCTTAAACACTTCAACACCAAATATACCTTTTACAAAAACCACTTCTAATTGCAACATCCAAACTTTTAAAGACTTTTTCTACATTTATTTATTTAAAAATTTATGTACACACAATAATAAAAGAAAAAAAAGAAGAAGGAAACAGAAGAATAGTAAAAAGGTGATGCTTATTTCTAAAGAAATCTCTTCCAGCATACCTGCGAAAGGAGAGTTGGAGAAAATAAAGATGTAGACACTGTGTGTAAAAGTAAAAGGAAAATTAGTACACACAAAATACATCTGTCATCTGTTTAATAATTTAACATTTTCATTTCCTCAATACCCTCAGGTGGATCGTCAGAAACGTTAACACAACACATTATTGAAAATGAAAAGAAACGCTCTGTATCAAAGGACGTTAGGAATAGTGCAGACGATCGCGAGAATGGGAAGCAGTTCCGAGATAGGGGAGATAGGGCGATTGCACATGCAAATTCCCCACTTTCATTGTGTTTCATACTTCGGTATAGTGAGACAGCGCACAAAAGCATATAATGCAGATTCTTTGAAGATAAAATGCATATGCTAGTGTACTCTAAGCCTAGGGTTGCTATAATCAGTTTTGTATTGTTGAGTTTATTTTGTTTTATATTTTATCTGCTTCTTTGCCTTGTTAGTGTAATGACAAGGATGAGGGTCTGTGTTTGATTCTCGGGTCGATCTATATTATAATGGTAGTACGTATATACCTAAGTACTTTAAAGGCTATTGCAATCGCATATAATATAATGGTATGTTGTACCAATAAACGAGCAGTCTTACAACAGCATTCATTCGATTCATTTCTATCCTATCTCCAATCCTTACAATTTGTTATTAAGTTTTTTTATTTGGATTTTTTTTTAGTTCACGACAATTTGTTTCATAGGTCTTGAACATATCTGGGGCAATGTGGGTGTAGTATAGAATAAGTTGAATCTATGGGTATAATGGCAGTCTTTTCGCTGACAGCGATATCTACCAGAAAACCTTAGGATGGATCTTAAAATAATAACTTAAAACAAGGGGGTACTGCGGTGGATTGCAGGACTGTTCGAAAGAGTCACTGTGGCCCTAGCGTGGTATTCCAGAATGCAAAGGGCAAATGAAGGAGCACAGGTGTGTTTTAGTAAGTTGTTTTGGTAGTTGTAGTTTTACACGCCAGTGGAAGTTATTTGATGACTTTCCACATTAAAAAAGGGGTGCTACGGTGTCCTGTTAGTGAATAATAATATGTATTGATAATGATAAATGCAGTTTTATCTCGCAAAACATTTAATTATTACTTTTAGAAAAGTACAACGTTACAAAAACGGCGCGCAATTCTCTGTGTCCCGGTTGTCAAAGATGCTAGTGCGGGGCGATGGGACGCGGTGACGTAGGGATGCGCTCACTCATCGACTTTTCAGTCTAACAATATATTAACTATTAATTTTTTATTCGTCCCAGCTTTGAACGGGTGTTAGAAAGCTTTTTTCTACTATAATATGCATGTATGTATTATACACTTCAATCTTCCTAATGAATCACTCTGTCTATTGGTGAAAATCGCATAAAAATCTATTAAGTAGTTTTTAAGTTTATTGCGAACATATACAGACAGACAGCTGCGGAGGGGCACTTTGTTTTATAATATCAAAAAAGATATATATATAAAGACTAGCTTCTGCCAGTGGCTTTTCCCGCGTGAAAATAGTTTCTCAGTATAAACTTTGAACCCCTGTGTTAACTACTTAGGGGGTGAATTTTGGTAAATCCTTTCTTTCTCTTTCTACACATCATAAAATAAATCTCAATCAAAATTTCAGAGTTCTAGGTCCGTGGGTTTGGAGCTGGGTGTTGATGAGTGACTCACAAACACACCATCACACACACACAAACACACAAGCATGCGTTAAGTTTATATTAATTATTAAAAAAAATATATATATAATTATATATAATTGTATATTGATGTGGAAGAGCGGAGTCTCCTAATACAGGCATTACATGCTTAAAAGGAGGCTCCAATCACCTACTAATGTAAACTATTTTGTTAAGAAATAAAGATTTTGTTTTTTTTTTTGACTGAGTGAGTAAGCATTTTTCCTTTTATACGAGTATATATGTCGCGGCGAGATTTTAGAATTGATCGCTTCATGATATGGCCATCTAAAACTGGCCAGATCGTTTAAACTTTAACGTTTAAAACGATCTGGCCAGTTTTACTTGGGATTACGTTTACCTGGGACAGACAATCCAGTTGGATAGGTCTAACTTTGAAAAAGAGGTCAATCGTCGAATCCGACTCGGCTAGGTAGCGTTCGGGAAGCTGCGCGGTATCTTCTCATCCAACATACCACAGTGTCTCAAGACGAAAGTTTATGACCAGTGCATGTTGCCAGTGATGATCCCATATGGCAATGAAACATGGTCGCTTACAATGGGCCTCATCAGAAGGCTTACAGTCACCCAAAGGGCAATGGAAAGGGCTATGCTCGGAGTTTCCTTGCGTGATTGCATAAGGAACGAAGATATCCGCAGGAGAACCAAGGTCGCCAACATAGCCCGAAGAATCGCCAAACTAAAGTGGCAGTGGGCAGGGCACATTGCTCGTAGAACGGATGGTCGATGGGGCCGAAAGGTTCTAGAGTGGCGACCGCGACAAGGTGGACCGACGACCTGGTTAGAGTCGACGGAATGCGGTGGCTTGGGGGAGGCCTATGTCCAACAGTGGACGTCTTTCGGCTGAAATGATGATATCATGAAGTGATCAATTTCTAAGATATGCCCAAGACATATACAAAGATATAATAATATGTTACACCATGTGTGGTTGATGTACTGTAGACACAGTTTAGACCTAACCCTTCTGGGAATGTCGGCGAGATGTTATGATGAAATATGATTTAAAGCTTGTTTTAACCTTCAGTTTAACCAACATCTTACACGCCAATGTTTTCACTTACTGTGAACAACTGAGTTTCTAAGCCCCCAGGAATTAGCTTTCAAACTTTATCTAGGTGAACATGATGTTCTTGGTAGCGAGTTTCTTACAGAGTCCAGACGGGTAATTTTATTTTAAAAGTTTTTTTTTTATGATATAGACTAGTGCTTGACTGCGATCCCACCTGATCGTACACAGTGATGCAATAGTTGATGAAAAAAATAAAGAAAGAAAAAACGTTTTTTCATACCTCACATAAACAGTAGAATTATATAAGTATGAAAAAAAAATACTTTAAAATCTGTGCAAGGCCAAAAAGGCGCCTAACTCAGCATATGTTGCGATGCTGCTGATGGTGAAACGCACTAGTTAAGAGCCTATTCACTCTAGACACCTAAATTATAATCGGATGATCGGATGGAAGTATAGTTATAGGATTATTTAGTGACTGGGCGACTAAAGGTATTAGGGTAAGTAGGGAAAAACTATATGAGCTGTATGGCCTTAAGCCATTCTTCAACACTGAAACCTTTAATAAATATGTAAATAGATATTCTAAACTCTTCAGAAAGATTTGCAAGGTAGCAAAGGCCCTGTACATTAGCAATAAGATCAAATCGGCAGACAATAAAATAAAGACTGTGTGGAAAGTTATTAATAATGAAACTGGTAGGAATAAAGTGCGCAATACGGATTTTTTGTTGGAGACTTCACATGGTCCCAAAAGCTCTAACATAGAAGTAGCCCAAGAGTTTGTGAATTATTTCACCGATATACCTCTTAGGACAACGGAAGCTCTAAATTCCTCCCCTGAAGATTCAGTTGCTTTATTGAAAGCAAACTTGCCAGGCTGTCCGGTTGAATTTCAATTCAAACATATAAACCCTTTGACAGTCATAAAGGCTTTCCGGCAAATAAAAGTCAAATTAACCGAAGTCCTATGGGGAATGTCTGTTAAAGTATGCACATCTATAATTGAGACCATAGCACCGTACTTAGCTTTAATATTTAATTTGTGTGTGGACCAAGGAGTCTTTCCAGATATAATGAAGTACAGTAAGGTTATACCACTTTTTAAATCCGGTGACCATAATGACACTAATAATTACAGACCTGTATCAGTATTGCCGGTTTTCAGTAAGGTGTTTGAAAAAGTTATGCTTAATCAAATGCTTTACCATTTTAACAGCAATAAAATCTTTCATGATCAGCAGTATGGTTTCACCAAAGGACGTTGTACGACTGACGCTGGTGTCACTTTATTAAAACATATATTTGCAGCGTGGGAAGAAGCCCAAGATGCGATAGGAATTTTTTGTGACCTCTCAAAGGCTTTTGATTGTGTTAATCACGAAACCTTGCTTTTAAAGCTAGAACATTATGGACTAGGTAAACTTGCACTCAGCTTGGTGAAATCTTATTTAATTGACAGGCAACAGCAAGTTCAGATAAACGGTGTCAATTCTCCGGGTTTGAAAGTCAAAATGGGTGTACCACAAGGCTCAATATTAGGTCCTTTCCTCTTTTTAGTTTATATAAATGATCTACCGCATCTATTAAAAAAACAACCACATATTGTATTGTTTGCTGACGATACGTCGTTAATTTTTAAGATCAATAGACGTTCCACTAATCTTGATGACGTAAACGATGCTTTACAGCAAGTCCAAAACTGGTTTACTGTTAATAATTTAGTGTTAAATGGAAAAAAAACTAAGTGCATAAGATTTGCGTTACCGAATGTTAAAAGTAATTACTCCGACATAGTATTGAACAAGGAGAAACTTGAATTCGTCGAGAATACGGTTTTCCTAGGGATCACGCTTGACTCGAGGCTACAATGGGGTCCTCATTTAACATCTCTGGCAGGTCGGCTTAGTTCAGCAGCATATGCTGTCAGAAAAATCCGTCAATTTACTGATGTGGATACTGCGCGACTAGTTTATTTTAGTTACTTTCATAGTATCATGTCTTACGGTATTTTGCTATGGGGACGGGCTGCAGATATAGAGTCTATTTTTATTCTGCAGAAAAGAGCTATCAGAGCCATATATAATCTTCGCAGACGCGATTCTCTTAGGGAACTATTTAAGGAAATAAACATCCTGACGGTCCCTTGTCAATACATTTATGAAAACATTATGTATGTTCGGAAAAATATTCATCTTTTTACTAAGATAAGTGACAGGCACAATTTTAATACTAGGAACAGGAACAAATTAGATCAACCTCGGTTCAGATTGGCTAAAGTACATAGTTCTTTCATGGGGTCCTGTGTAAAATTTTATAATAAAATACCAGTTGAGATTCTACAACTAAATGAGTCCAAATTTAAAGCATGCATTAAACGCACACTATGTAGACAAGCGTATTATAAACTGGAAGATTATATCCTTGATAAAAGCGCTTGGCTAAATGCCGGTCCTGCTCCGCAGCCACAGCCACTTTTACCTTCAAATTAGTTTTTTTTTTTTTTATAATTTTGGAAGAGATACTGTTCCCCTTTTTGTATTGTTGTTTTAGAAATGTTTTTTATTTTATTTTATTTTATTTCAATAGAGCTGATAATTTATTATCTTTTGTATTTGGAAACAGTAGCATTGTATAATGTAGAAGCACTTTGTTTTTCAAGTTTTGTGAATGTGAAGTACCATGGAGCATTTTTATTAGGTTACAACTTGTTTGACATTACGAGCATGGCAGTTGAGAGTTTGTCATGCTCACTCAAATGTCTCGCTGATGGTGGCACGTGTTATTGGGTCATTCAGTTCCCTTAAAAATGGTTGAGCTGAGTGGGGCTGATGCACGCGTCATGCTCGTGAACGGGTGCCGTCAGTTGAGACTGGTCATCTCTTAGCTGCCAGTGACTTAATTCAATTTCTATTGTTTTTTTTATTAGTCTTTTTTTTAAGTATATTTTTTTTTATTTTAATTATTATTACTTATCTACATTGTGCTCACATATTAGAAGCGACAAGAAATATGTAACCAAGATTTATGTAACTCATAACATAATTTAAAAGAGTGTCCATGGAGTTTCTTGCACGTTCTTCTCCATAGAGATCTACGCTTTGGAACGTGCAATTTAGCTTAACTTGTTTTTTTTTTGACTGACTGACATTTTGACAATTCAAAAGTGCCTGTAATTGGTCTATTTGAAATAAACGTTTCTGATTTCTGAAGACCGCAGCAGGAAAATTGTCCAGTCCTTCAATGTTCGCGGTATAAACGACGAGGCGAAACGCTTAGTTCGGAACGTAGATGTGGCAACAATGTAAGGCAATAAAGCACGGTGAAATAGCTTTGTTTCTACAGCGCACGTTTTTGGATGTCGATTATTCTTACAGCCGTGATGATGACCCTTTTTTTGAGGTTGAAAATCATTAACCTTCACCAGATGACCGGTCCTATGGAAGGCCTTCAGATCAATCAATCCCCTGGCTTGTTTTTGGGGCCAGCCCTCCTGACACTGTTATGCCATTCTAGGCGATTTTCTGTCACTTCTGGCGTTAGGTCGATTGTCAGTAGGTCGTTCTGGATGGTTCGTCTCCAGGTGACCGACCTCTTCTTCTTTTGCCCTCTTCTATGGCTTAAATGAGTCGGGTAGTTTGGGAGCCTTCCGATGTAGCTTCAAATATATTAAACACATATAAAATAACACTTACCATGCATCTTGTCATTCAACAGCGCATATCTGGGGTTGGAGGCGACGTCAAGGGGCAGCGAGTTCCACAGCCACCGGACCTTCGGGGAGGGGTTACCGGTAGCCTGGCACGGAAGCGTGGCCGTGTGGCCCACTTCCACGACCATCGTGGTCGGGGGTGGCGCGATGTTGGGGAAGCCGGGAGGGGCTTTGTCGGCTGTTAACAAAAAGAGACAATTGGTTAGTTATTTTGAAGAGAAACACAGTACAGAGACAATATAACAATCGATCAAAGACAATGATTGTCTAAAAGTCAATTATTGACAAAAGATATCGATGATATATCTGTGTAATTTCACTTTTTCTAGAGCTTCAGTTTGAGTAAACTGTAACATGATGATAGAGTAGTAGGGTTTTCAATACTGGTATTCCGGGATCCCGTAATTCACCAGTATTGATATCGGTATTGATACCGTTACTAATATCGGTAATAAGAAAGAAAGAAAGATTTATTTGAGACTCGCACAGGACAAACAACAATAAAATAAAAAGTAACTACTTAATCTAAAAATAAAAAATAAGTAAAAGAAAACAATATGAAAAGATAAAAATAAAAGACCACAGGTCGAGGCCAAAAAGGCTCCTATCTCAGCATATGCTGCGATATTTAACAAAAAAGTAAAATAACGCAGCGCTGGTATTCTGATAGGGCCTGATGATGATACCGGTATTGAAAAAAAAACGTTATTTGAAAGCTTTATCTAGTACTGGCATTAGGGCTTTCAAATAACGATTTTTGGCCCTGGGGCCACGATAACTATTAAACAATCTTACAACACTATTCTCAAAGTTGAAAGATTGAATAGTCATTTCGTATAAAAAAACCAGGCAAGTGCGAGTCGGATTCGCGCACTGAGGGTTCCGTACAAACTTACCTATGAAAAAAGTTCAATTTCCGAATCGAGTCTCAAAGATTTTTAAGTTTTTTTTTTTGTGATCTAACTAAAAGTTTATAATTTTAAGATTTTTTCCTATATTTATGCTGTGCGTGAGACCTTGATTCAAGCCAAATTTCAGGATTTTAGGACAACGGAAAGTACCCTATGAATTTCCATTCGAATTTGCAAACATAAACGGCCGTATCTTTTTTTCGTTAACTTACAAGTTTGATTTTTTCACAGCTTCAAGTGACCGCAGACCTAAGTATATGGGTTTAATTTCAATTCGATATTTCCACGCGTTCCCGAAATAAAGGGTCTTGACAGACAGACAGACAGTCCGAAAAAACAAAAGACAGACAGAAAGTGATCTTATAAGGGTTCCGTATTTTCCTTTTGAAGTACGGAATCTTAAAAAAAGAATTTCGAGTACGTAATTAAATTGAGTGCAAATAGGTCTTGTATGGGACAATTGTAATACAATTTATTCGATTACTTCTGCTATTCGATTATTTTGTCAAATTACTTTCTAGTCTTCAGAATTGGAAAATAAATATCCTTTGTAACACAACAATAGAACACAAAAAAAGACGTACAAGCGAATGATTTCTTTAATTCGATAATAAATAAACTGTAGACGAAATCCCTTAGGATGATTCTTTTCTTTAGTCTAAATGAACTAATTAAGCCAAATCAACATAGGTACTTAGTCGTAATAGTGGATTAGCAATTTGCATTTAATTTGTAGTACAAACAACCGTTGTTCTACAAAGTGGACGGCGGTGCGGACAGAACGAATGCAAATACTGTGTATGTATCTTGCTAATATCGTTTGAAGCTGACAACGACTGGAACAGTTTTAGAAAATAATGCTTTATAGTTTTTGGAACTTTATTGTTTGTATTTAAGTTACATAAAGTACTAGCTTATGCCAGTGGCTTCGTCCGTTTGAAAGTAGAGAATATATATCTAAGTATAGGCTACGTCACTCAATGATAAAGTAAGTAGGTAGCATTCTAATAGTGAAAGAATTTTTGAAATCGGTCCTATAGTTTTTGAGTTTATTCATTACGATCAAAAATACGAATCTTTCCTCTTTATAATATTAGTATTTTAGAGGCATGCGGAACAGGGTATAAAATCCCGCAAACTTGCGTTGTAAAAGGAGGATCTTTTGACCAGACAGGTGTTGTGTCTGGTTCGGGTAAACTGTTATTTGATTTTAAAATTTCATTAAAATATCTAATAATAAATTATGACTCGATTATACTTTGATTATGTGTTTTTAACCGACTTCAAAAAAAAGGAGGAGGTTATCAATTCGGTTGTATTTTTTTTTTTTTTTTTTTTTTATCATCATTATTTTTTTTTTTTTTTTTTATGTTTGTTACCTCAGAACTCCGTCGTTTATGGACCGATTTGCAAAATTTTTTTTTCCCTTTATAGGATATGCTTCCAGATTGGTCCCATTTTTTTCAAAATCCAGTTCTGATGATGGAATCCATGAGGAATCGAGGGAACTCCTCAAAAATTATAGGCAACCCTATGGTAATTTTAGTATTTTCATCAAGAACTTAAGCATTTACAGTCAAAAAGTAACATTTGATGAAGTGGAACTGATGAAGAAGACCAGAAATGGTCAACGGAACTTCATACTCAAATAGATATCACATTGAAGATATAGTTAAGCGACTATGACAATACAAATAAATGAATGATTCTGAATAGTTACGTTGAAAATGGTATCATCGAAGTGATCTGATGATGATGATGGAGCCGGAAGGTAGGCACTGGAACTCCGTAATTAATCAATGTAACCTAGCCGTGTTTGGACTCATTAGAATTGTCATGAGATGCACTTTGGCTATAAGGTACTATCGAACTGATCTGATGATGGAGCCGGAAGGTAGGCACAGGAACTCCGTAATTAATCAATGTATCCTAGCCGTGTTTGGGCTTATTAGAATTGTCGTGAGATGCTCTTTGGCTATAAGGTACTATCGAACTGATCTGATGATGGAGCCGGAAGGAAGAAGGTAGGCACAGCAACTTTATAATAAAACAATGTAACCTAGCAGTATTTGGGTTAATTGGAATTGTCATTAGAAATAGGCACTCTATTTATAAGTGTATCGCAACTAAAAAGTGTGAAATAAAAACTTTTTAGAAAAAAAAATAACCGACTTCACTAAAAAAAACACTAAAAGGATCAAAATAACTTTAATTTCGGAAGTCGGTGTTAAATAAGAAACAAACAATACCGAGAAACACCGACATCCGAAATTAAAGTTATTTTGATCCTTTTAGTGTTTTTTTTAGTGAAGTCGGTTATTTTTTTTTTCTAAAAAGTTTTTATTTATCTACGAGTATTGTTACTTCAATTAAATTTAATTTGTTTCGACCTGATTGATTTAATTTTATATTTTTATTAATTTGATTGGAATAATGGAATTGATATTTGATATAATACAGTTTTAAGTAAATATTGTTTCTAACCCTTACATGAGTGCAAACTTGAAAATAAATACGATATTATACGTGTCACCGTAAAATTTTAAATACCGTTAGATTATAGTCTGTCTCGCAAGATTGTAAACTATCGAAAGATTGTGAAAAATAACAATATATCGCATTATTTTACGATCTACCGAAAAATAATGTGTAAAATTGTAAGCAGTATGTTCCGATTCACAGTCATTCGATAGTTGGCAATTTCGCGAGACAGATTATAATCTAACGGTAAGTATTTATAAATTTAACGGTGACGTATACACAATATGAAGATATTATTATTATTGTTTGTGCTGAAACCAGAAAGGATGATAAAGTTTCAAAAACAAAAACAGAGATATCGTTACATCAACATTAAAATAATATTTTTAACCCACAATTTATCCCAAGGGCACACAAAACCCTTAAAACAGATGAAGTAACCATTCTGTTAATAAAACTGGAAGCTTTTATACCTCAATAAATTATTCAATTAAATTATTTGTCTATAAACAAAACACAAACTAGAGGAGAACTTCTCATTTTAAACAAAGCGACTCCATTAGCCGAGTCAGCATTGATCAGGCAGTTTGCACAACGAGTTCGAAATACTCTGTTTCGTGGAAATACACAAGTTTTTGACATCAACCGCTTGGAAAACGTTTGCTGTAAATTGCAGTTTGGTTAAGCATATTAATCACATAATAGTTCTTGGTAACCAGACCACTTAAGCCCCTCAAAACCATATATATCCCTGTATTTCTTTGATTTTCATATTTTGCAATAGTTTCCTACCAACCGGTTGATATTGGGTGCACTTGCATAACGCTTACAGGTATAATCATCGGTTGGCAGCACGTTCTTGATCCTTAGTAAACTCTTTTGGGAGGAGTTTTGGAGGGGGGGGGGGGATAATCAAATAACTTCTGCTGATTTGGACGGAGCACGAGAGGGTATTAAACTTTTACCGACTAAAACCAACTCACGATCCTTCAGTTGCCTTTTGTGTTCAGGGTCGCGGTAACTTTTTCGACCGAGCCCACAGCCTTCGTCTTTACGGTGGTATATATATATAAATATCATTTCTTAGTCTTGTGTGTACTTTTATCCTTAAACTGTAACAGCCATTTTAAAAGAAACCAATCTGTTATCCCAGGTAAAACTCTTATCAAACTTAACACTCTTGACTAATTCGGGACCCACGAATTGAAACAGATTTAAACTCGCGAAAATCTTAAGACAGTACCGTAAAACTCAGAATAGTGAAATGTTAATTCGCTAAATGAAATTCCGTCTTTTCTTAGGGCCCAACTGAACGAAATTTGATTAAGTTATAAGGCTGACATTATTTCTCCTAGATTGTAAGCTTCATCAGATGCAGAAAGAGTGAAAGAGATGGCGATATTCTCTGTAGGTTCAAGAGGGAAGATTACTTTAAGAACTTTAAGATCCGAATGAAATTCATTGTCTGGTGAAACTTGGCACGATTAATTGGATAAACAGAAGGGTTTGATCGGATCTCAAGTTATCCAATTCCGTGTATTGTAGTTTAATTGCAATTTTGCGTTAGATACTTGTTATTTAGGGGGAACCACCAGAGTAGCCAGCAAAATTCAAATCTACTTATATATTTGAATTTTGCAGCTCGATGTCAGGTTCTATATTCATTAAAATATTATTTGCAACCGTAACAAATATAGCTTTACTGAGTTATAATCATAAAAAATCATCAATATAATCCTCTCAGTTTAGCTAACCAATGAAATAACCATTTAATAAGGTTAGCCGAACAAAGAGGGTTCCATGGTTCTATGAATGATTTCAGTGATTATAATTCCGTATATTATACGTGTTACTGTCGCAAATCATATTTTTATCAATATACAACTTGTTAATATCTACAAGATGCAAAAAGACTCAAAAACAAATTAATTTCGCTGTCTACCCTGGCTTTTTCACCAAGAGTTATTTTTTCATGTTATCAGCATCCGCTTTTGTGTTCTTTGTTATCTTTAACTTCAGTAGAGATTAGATCCTAAATGGACATTGTTATAGTGAGAATATTATTATATTTATTTTCTTCCAACTATCAAACGAGCGAGATTAAACAATCTCAGTGTTGTATCTTGCCTCGGTGTTAATAATTTTAATTATTCTAGTAACAATCTCTAGGAGAGTTAATTTTAATCTCATTTGGCGTAATCCAACAGTTATGATATTCTAAACCAAAAACTTTCCTATTCCCAAGTTGAAAACTTAAGCCGTAAATACAGATCAGGAATCACTTCTCGAATTACCCTCCAACACGGAACCAAGTCCAATCCCTCTTTACAACATTAATTTAGTATAATATCTTTAGTGAGGTACCGAAGTGTGCTCCTATGATATCTTACGAGGTCTAATACGTACCTTCAGCTGACTGGACCAATCCCCAGCGATCGTCGGTTTCGTTGGGCATTAATAATAATAAACCTATGTTAAACCGGCAGACCTTAGTCTCTACTACATGATTTGTACCCCGACATAACCCAAGGTAATTATTATTTAAGTATGACCCTAGTTACACGTTTGAGGGTATATAATTTACATAATGTTGCTCGGACTGAAAATCATTTCACGTTCTTTCACTCTTTAATTATTTAGCTACGGTTGGTGTAAAATTTTAATAAGTTGTTTTTGCGTTTTATTGGGGCCGAGTGTCTGGTGTTTTTATATCTTCATACAACTTTTATGGTGCCCCTTTTTTATGTTGCAGACGTTCGTATGACATTATTTTTGATGGTTGAAGTTAGGAGTTGTAAACAAGTTCATATTAATACTGGTTTAAGTTAATTTCAACATGATTGATCTTTGAGCAGGTTGTAATTTAATCGTAGTGCAAAAACGTATAAAATTTGCTGAATAAAACCATGTGAAACGGATCAGTTTACCCTTAAATCGCACCACACACTTAAGCAGCGAATATAAACAAATCCGCATGTAATCTATGTAAGAGAAAGGATCTCTACAACTTTTTTTTTTAATAAATTGTTTCTGCCTCTTTTCCTGAAAACGAAAAGTCAAGTAAATATTATTCCTCCCGTATATTTGCAGTAGGGGAAGTGCTAAGCATTTGCTATGATAACACAGAATATATGCGAAGTCACCATGCACACACGCGATTGTATGGCGGTACAATCCGATTACCGTAGATTGTTTTTGCTAGTAGGTTGCCGCGAGATTCTAAGGATATATGTGATCCAAGTTTTGAGAATAGAGCGGACTAATATGTCAAGTGCAAATGTCATCCCGTTTGGTTTATCGGGGTTAGACAATTCAGTTGTTAAGCTTGAGATCAATTTAGCATATTGTTGTTTTTGTAGTGCTATTTAAAACACCAAGAAGCTATTCCTTAATAACAGTTCGAATATGTGGTTGTCTCTTTGTTACTGACACTTACCAAAATGCACTTCAAAACTTAAAATTCATGTCCCGATTTTCATCACCACCTAGATCTTAATCAACATAAGGAACAGTTAGGCGACGTGAGTTGCATCACTTGCATGTATGCTCACACTAAAAGCTTCAGGTCCCAACTTAGTTCCTTTGTTTGCAAGTTCGCAGTATCTTGCACCACACCATAACTCGATTACAAAAGTTTAAACACAATGTTGCGTTGATATCGTCTGACAGTATGTGGTTCAGGTGACGTTGCATCGTTAGTATTATGATAAAGTTTTTTCTGATAAGAACTAATCATTGGTTCCGTATACACACATGGTATTGAAACATATTCTGCATTAATTATTGCCGTAATTTAGAAATCATTTACAAAATATGCGATAGATGGATGGCTTGGATATAGCCGAGGCGTATTATCAGATGTAAATTACTAAGCATTTGAATCGGGAAATTGTTTTAAAGGTAGCTATTAGATGTTTAGCACGCACGAGTAACATGTAAGTATCATCATCTAATTTCGTAATTCATGTAATCAGATTATATAATTTTTAAATTATTATGTTTGTTTGTTAGCTTGTTTATCTTGACGATGTTTTATTTTCGTTATTTTTTTATTTTATTTTAATTACGATTTTAATGATTTGGAGAAAAACTTATACATGTATTTAAAGTTCTTTGTAATTAAAAATGTGTTTAATAGGAAAATATTGAATTATGAAAATGTTCTCCACTCCAGTACCTACACCCTGTAAAACATCAAATTGTATTGCTACTTACTTCGATGGTTTAAATTATATTTTAACCTGTTCCTATTATATTGATAAGGGATAAAAAAGAGCAATACAATACTGAATCAACATATCAGAAGTATAATATGGACATAAATGTCACGGTTTACGGAATAAAAAATCTCTCATCTATACATTCGAAGTTTACAAAGGCAATCTTGTTTCACATCCTATTGAAAAAGCACTTTGATAAAATAACAATAGGGTTTAAAATCGTTGTGTAAAAGTGGCCGACTGTGCACCGTAATAAATTTATCACAAACTTGATATTAATTACACCGTTCATTCCTTGACTACCCACAAATTGTTATATATATTACTATGCTAGTTATATTAGATTTCCTCACTGAAGCCGTATCAAAGATTCTTCTTGTTTATTTTAACTTCTTTGAAACTCTTCCAATGAATATTCAATGGGAAATTTATAATATTCCATTTTTGTAAAGTGGCCTGTTAGTTTTTGGTGGAGTGTAAAAACTTGAGTTTTTATTTTGGCAACTTTGCTTACGTGTCAACTTTTTCTATTAATATTATATCAACTTAATACAAAATTCAGATAAGCTCCCTTTATCGTTTCAAGTTATAAGTATTATAATTAAAATAAACACATTTTTTATAAAAACCTTTGAGTACGTAACACGTACAAAAATAACTCAGTTGAACCATGATCCATTTCAAAGAACTCGATTGACTTTGATTACACATCGTATATAGAATAGGGAGGGCTTTCAATCCCCTGACGTCAAATAAAATACCTCTTTGACATTAAGAGGAATGAATTCAATAATCCTTCATGGCGATGGTCGCTTATCGGATATGTGGGGTCTTGAAGGCCTGTCGACATATAAAGCGATGAGGTTGATAAATATAGCGGGGAGATTGTTTATGATAAATGGTGGTTGCCGCTTGAATGGTGGCTCTTGGATTGTATCTTTGTAAATGGAGATATGATATTATCCATTTTTTTTTAAATCGTGCTGTCATTGATCTTCTAGGTAAATAAAAAATAACGATTTGAAAATAAAAATTTAGAGTACTGTTAATACAGTATCAATTTGTTTCTTTCTGTCGTTTATGTTTTATCTTTCCTTACTAAATTTTAACTTTAATGTTGATATTTTATGCGTTTGCCAGTTCTTCTTTCCTTCGTTCTAGTTTAAGTGTTGGTTCTTCATTTCTGTACCTAGTGTCATATTTTTTCCTTTGTTCCAGTACTAAGACCCAGTACGTTACTAGGTTACTTCAGGAAAATAAAAGTAGCTGAGTCTATCTGGCAGTCTCGCATTCCCGGTGTAGTCGTTACTCAATAAACTCGGAATCAACTTATCCTCATAGCGTCCTTTGATACAGATGCCCATCCAACCCACCTCGCGTTTTGAACGTAACTTTTCTTGTGTTTCCCTATTCGTATAATTGCGTTTTGATTTTTTTTTAGACGAATATATTTTATCCCTCCTTTTATTTATTTACTTTTGGGCTTTTGTGTCGTATTCTGCGGTGAACTCTGACATATATTCTTTTTATGGTGCTATAAAAATGGCGTTACAAGAGGGTTAAATTGATATATTGTTAAAGGTTCAATAAATATCAATTGATTCGTGGAGTTATGAGCCGGAATGACAGTAGCTTTGGAATAAATACGTCCTTCTATTTCTAAATGTATAATATAGTACACAATTTCTGGAGTAAAATGGAAATATAGGTTGAATCCTAGGTAAATAATGAACACCGCCAGAGATGCCCCGGGTGTCGGGAGTCGCAGGTCGACTCCCGGCCACCGTAGCCACGGGCTTGTGGACGGTGAGCAGTAGGTAGTTCGCCGTCTAGTAAGAGCTAAGCCCAGGTCGATAGGTCGATGGGGCGTTGTTTTCCACGCGCGCCTTAAAGAGGTCTGCAAGATTGACGGGGCCCATTAAGGCTGATGTCTGCCAGGGCTGCGGGATTGTTCGAAAGACTTATCGTGGCCGTCGCAAAGGGCAACTGAAGGACAGGTTTAAGTCTGTCACTCTCTTTCGCTCTACCCAGAGTAGGGGAAGTCATCTGATGATTTCTCTCGTTAGAAAGGTAAATAATTAAGTCAATCATTTCCACATATAATCTACATTTTGATTTAACTATTTCTCAGTGCCGCAATGACTGTCCATTTTTCGCTCAATTTACAGCAAACAAAAACGTGATCAACATTTTGTAACAAAAACTGGGCAAGTGCGAGTCGGACTTGCGCACTGAGGGTTCCGTAAAAACTTACCTATGTAAATAGTTCAATTGCCGAATGGAGTCTCGAAGATTTTTCCGACTCGCAATTTTTTTTGTGACGTAAATACAAATTAACTGTTTTCAGATTTATTCCTATACCAGTGCTATAAAATCTTGTTTTGTTCCAAATTTCAGGATTCTGGGTCAAAGCGAAGTACCCT
Source organism: Mythimna impura (assembly GCA_905147345.3). Classification (NCBI taxonomy): domain Eukaryota; kingdom Metazoa; phylum Arthropoda; class Insecta; order Lepidoptera; family Noctuidae; genus Mythimna; species Mythimna impura. The sequence goes on along the minus strand of LR990357.1, from coordinate 8,204,535 downwards.
ATGAATTTTGATTCCCTTGAGAGTGTCGAAATATATGTTTTTTGCGATAAGTATAAACGGCCTGACAGACAGACAGACGGACAACAAAGTGATCCTATAAGGGTTCCGATTTTTCCTTTAGAGGTACGAAGTCCCAAATGTTGAAAAAAAAAAACAAGCAACCGTATAGATATAGTGAAATGTTATATAGAGTAGATGCTATAAAACTGAGAGGGTATTGCTGTACGATATTCTAAGTGGCGTGTGCACATGGGACCAATACCGTTTAAACTTCCATTTATCTAATAAAATAAAGGAAACAGGAACATTCCGTGTTGTTTTCTTTCAGTCAGTTAAATCTAAAGTGGCATATGTCACTGTGACACTATTCTCGAATAAGTAAATTAGGGACGTATATTTTTCGGAGAAAAAAAAAAATAAGATGTCTTCAAACAAACGTTTTGTCTTCTTCTTCTTAGTCTGTACACTCTTGTCAGAGTGGTCGTGGTCATCACTGAATTGCGATGAGTGACGATCTTGGTAATACGGCGCCATTCATCGCGGACTGCAGCTTTCCGGGTACATTCGTAAACCGAGCACTTAGTTGTGGTCTTGATCTGATCTGTCCATCTCATTGGTGATCTACCACGTGGACTGAAGCCTTCAACTTTTTCCTGCACTACAAGACGCTCAATGGAGTCAAGACATGTGTTATTGTGCTTAAATTATATCAATCCAGCAGGGTTCAGCTGAATCTTTCTTAGGGCACTATTTAAACGAAGCTCTCTAGGACCGGTACCAATCAAGGTTGCGTGATTGGTCGAAAAGGTGGGGTCAGGGTGAAGGATCACAGGTGGGTTTTAGACAGTACAAGTCTAACACTGCTTCTCGCTCCACCTAGAGTGGGAAAAGTTATTTGATGATTTCTCACCTTTAACTGGTAACTGATACCAGTTTCATTTGTATACCATATATCATCATATTATTGTAGCATAACTAAAATGGCCAAAATTGACATTGATATTCCCCGCTTCTAGTTTTAAAAAACATGTATTTTACACTGTGTGACACAGGTAGTTTTTTTATCTAATGACATCTCCCGCACTTGGGTGGGGCGTGAGGGCATGTCAGACTTTTACTGACTAAAGTGACACAGGTAGCTGAAATCCACTAACTGCTGAGTATTTCTATGATCCAGTACCTACCTTAATTACCTCTTTCAATTTATGTTTCTCAACAGCTGTTTTATGTAGGTACCCTATCTTCAACCGCTAAAACATGAATATTTACTTTTAAAATTAAACGATACTTTTGATATTTATTCGGCAAAGATTTAATAGCGGCATATAAAGGCGTACGTTCATCTTTAATTAAAATTTTCAAAGCTCTTTACATCGAACGAGTTTCCGACTTCCGATAACAATGCCTTTATTATTTATGTATAAAAATTGCTTTTACTCCATACAGTTAATTAATCCAATTAATTGAAAACAACAGAAAGATATTGAGGCCGTTTTAGTACAAAATGATTGTTGTCGAGAATCGATTCGGCGATACCATCTTTTACAGCTTTTGTAATTGAATGGTTTTTGTTTCGAGTGAATTGGGTTCGATATGGAGTTAATTATTCGTATTTGTTTTGATTAAATATTATATTATAATATTGTTTGAAACGGCAGTGTTGAGGCTGCAAAAACGATGGCGGCCATAGATTTGATCAAGACGTCTTGGGCGTTGAACAAAGTGACAATATCAGCAAAAATGATTGAAAAAAAAATAGAATTGACCACATGACATTTCATTATCGCTTGTTAACAATAAAATACGTTGATACTCAAATATTTACCATTAGAAAAAAAGTATTTTTTTTAAGGTGGGATATCATCTAATGACTACCTACTCTTGTGGTAGGGCGGAGCGAGAGGGCGTGTTAGATTTTTATAGGCTAAAATCACACGTATGTTCTTTCAGTCACCCTTTGCGTTCTAGGACCACGGGATTCCCTTTCAGAAGTCAGAAAGAAAGAATATATTTCACTTTTCAAAACACAGAAATCTTTAAACATTTCACATCTACTCAAAAATCGAATCGTGTAACTAACTCTCAATATTTCACATATATCCAAGAAACGAATCGTGTAACTCCCTAAATCAGTACATTCGATTATAAAGAGGCGTGCATATGATAGGGTTCAACGTGGTTCAAATGTAGCAGTTACTCTGAAGGCTGACTGTGCCGACCATATGTTAGTCAATAAAAATAAAATAATATGTTGAGGCCAAAATCAAGAGTATTAAGACTATTGGCAGCGATTAGGATACTTAAATAAAAAAAATACTTGGTATAACTGATAAAATCACCCCTTTGAAGATCTTATACTACTGAATACACAAGTCATTAAAAAAATTGATCCTTATGTACATATAAAATCACATTTCATCACGTATACAATACCTACAAAAATAGAATCAAAAACATTGACAAGACCTTAGACACGTGTAAGCCTGTCCATAAATAAAATATTATCTTCTGCTCCAGAAAATACCAAAAATAAAATAAAAATTAAGAATGTTGACAGCCACGTGTAAAATAGGTAGATAGGCTATGTGTTCTAACGTTCTAAGTGATTCCAAAGTGATTAGAGTCACTTATAACAAATAGCCTATCCACTTTTGGTGTAATGCTAAACTGGTTTAACCGACCACAAAGCAGCATTTCTAGCTAAACAAGGCCTTTCTCCTATAACATTGAAGTTTACGGGTCACAAAAGGCCTCGAGTTACTTGATCAACGTTGGTAATTCTTCTCAAGGATTTACCAGGTTGGGTTTCGTCTTTCCCGGTACATTTGACACCATGTTATATGCTTGACGAAACTTGACAAGGCTTAAGGGCTTACTGTAGACTTGATTAAATATTTCTTCAGGTTTAATATGAGTCGGTGAGATTTGGATTTGTGTGTTTGATTAGATTTTTGGGTAGGTGTGAAATGTATTAGGATTTCTGTGTTTTGAGAATTGAAAAATAATATGCTTATTTTTAATAATATGCTTATTTTTAGGGTTCCGTAGCCAAATGGAAAAAAAACCCTGTAGATTCGTCATGTCTGTCTGTCTGTCCGTCCGTATGTCACATCCGCTTTTTTCCGAAACTATAAGAACTATACTGTTGAAACTTGGTAAGTAGATGTATTCTGTAAACCGCATTAAGATTTTCACACAAAAATAGAAAAAAAAAAAATTTTGGGGGTTCCCCATACTTAGAACTGAAACTCAAAAATTTTTTTTCATCAAACCCATACGTGTGGGCTATCTATGGATAGGTCTTCAAAAATGATATGGCGGTTTCTAATATATTTTTTTTCTAAACTGAATAGTTTGCGCAAGAGACACTTCCAAAGTGGTAAAATGTGTCCCCCCCTGTAACTTCTAAAATAAGAGAATGATAAAACTAATGAAATAAAAAATATATGATGTACATTACCATGCAAACTTTCACCGAAAATTGGTTTGAACGAGATCTAGTAAGTGGTTTTTTGTTAATACGTCATAAATCGTAAACCGAAATTTAGCTTTCAAGTTTGTACGGAACCCGGACTCGCACTTGCCCAGTTTTTAATACTAGCTGCTGTCATTGGTTTTGCCCGCGTGAAAGTAGAGAATTCTCCCAAGGGAACATACTTCCAGGGTAAAAAGCATCGCGGGCCTTGGTACAGGCCATAGTCAAGAGCGAGGAGGAGTGGCAGGCGGTCGCCTCCTTTTGTGAAGCAGTAATGCTAGCAAAGGAGAAGGCCGCACGTGCACGCGCGAGGCAATTGCCCCCGCGCCCCAGCCGCCGAGATTCCGATCCCGATTTCCGGCCACCGTAGGCGCGGGCTTGCGGACAGCGAGCAATGGGTAGCTCGCCGTCCGACCGTCCGGTAACCGTCCAGACCGAGTCCAAGTCGTCGACGGCACGTAGTGTTCCACGCGCGCCTCAAGGAAATGTCAGCAACCGTAGGGGCCCAGCAGAGTCGAAGCCTGCTGGGGCCAAGGGTTTAATTCCGAAAGGAAGACTAGGCCCTGGTATGAAAGGCAACGAAGGAACAGGAGTGGGTTTTTGTCAGTAAAAGTTTGACACTATCTCACGCTCCGCCTAAGAGCGGGGGATGTCATGGCATAATTTTCCCACCGAAAAAAAGGGTAAAAAGCATCCTAAGTATTATTCCAGAAAGGATGTGGATCCTTCCTGGAACGGATTTCGTGGACGGCACACGGCTACCCGTATGCCAAATTTCATACAAATGCGTTCAGCTATTCGACCGTGAAGAAGCAACAAACATACAAACTTTCGCCTATATAATATTAGTGTGATTATGAAAGAGTACGTTTTTATGTTTAGACTGGCTTTTACCCACTTGATACTAGTAAATTATCCTAAGGGAAATCATTCTCGGGGTAGCCATATGTGCCAAATTTCATAAAATCCGTTCAACTGTTTGAGCGTAATTTTTTTCATTTTCAAATATCATTTTAAACATAAAAAGTTAACAAAAGAATGTACTTACCCTAAGATACATTGAAACATACATCTAAACACTTTCCAAGTCTAAAAATTCGCCTTTCAAAGTTTATTTTTTTTTAAATATTGTTTTTGAACACTGATGCCAACATAAAATTAGGTTGAAATAACAATATACAATGACATTTATGCAAATTATTTGGTTCACTTATAATTGCAGGTCGCTGGCTGTTCGTTGTAACATGCTGGCTCGCAGGTTTGCACGGTGTACGAAATCAGTAAAGATCACGCTTTTAAAGCATTTTGTCAATCTTTTTACACCTGCAGCCTGTAGGTCGCATATTCGCAGCGGGCATACAGCGACCTGCGTGTCCAATATAACAATGCACTCAGGGTACTATTGGGGCTGCCGTGGCGTTGCAGTGCGTCAGGGATGTTTGCTGAGGCGCGGGTTGATGGCTTTGCCGCCATAATCAGGAAGAGATGTGCCTCCCTACTCGCTCGCGTTCGTGGCAGCACCAATACTATATTGAGTGTTTTTGCAGATAGGTGGGAGTCCCCCATGCTGCAATGATGGGTGCGGCTTCATGTTAAAGTATAGTTGTGCAATTTGTGTCTTTAATGCTTACTAATATTAGTTTTTAAGATAATTGTTACTAACAGTAATATGGACCTCGTCCGAAATAAATGTTTTTATTATTATAATTTTACTGATTACTTGTGGGTGTGACAATAAAAAACAATTATAATCTTAAACAGAGATAACTGATCGCACGGTATACTGTACAAACTAGTAGCCGTGCGACCAGTCAATGCATCAGCTGCCGGAGCCTCCCTGCCGCCTGCGCTCCCATTCTACAGCGGCGGCCGGGGCCGGGTCGGCAGCGAGCCTCTCACTGTTTCAGCGTAAAGTTGTGTTAAATGTGTTTCATAAAACGGAAATTTCGTAGGTTGCCGCGGGACATTTAAAAGAGATACTTGATCCTGGAACGCGAAGGGCAACTGAAGGCTGCAGATAGGTTTTAGTCAGTATTGTCAGACACGCCCTCTCACTCCACACTAGGGCGAGAGAAATTACCTAATGATTTCCTACCCATAAAAAAATAGCCAAATATCTATTTTTAGTTAGAAAAGAATTTCAAATCATAAATGAATAGTATTTTGATGAACGTAATATCGTACTTCGGAACAGAACATACACAACAAATACGTACTTCAGGTCTTCTAACTCGTTTCCAATAAAACCAACAGTATTACACTCGCGACATATGTTTCAAAAACTTGGTTTAGTTTGCTAGTTGCACGTGCAACTCTCGTCAAATACGAACACGTCGAAACTTAAAATTAATACCGGAAATAATTAAGGTGTAAGCGCCAGCTACCCGCGAAATTCTAATTTTCTTAAGTTCTTGCCATTTTGTAGGCCAGTGTCAAGTTGTATGTTCATTTTTATGGTTCCGTACCTCAATAGGAAAAAACGGAACCCATATAGGATCACTTTGTTGTCCGTCTGTCTGTCAAGATCCTTTATCTCGGGAACGCGTGGAAGTATCGAGTTGAAATTAAAACCATATACTCAAGTCTGCTGTAAAGGTACAGGAATAAATCTGAAAACCGTAATTTTGTTGTTACGTCAGAAAAAAAAAATTGCATTTTGGAAAAATCTTCGAGACTCCATTCCGGAATTGAACTATTTACATAGGTAAGTTCGTACGGAACCCTCAGTGCGCGAGTCCGACTCGCACTTGCCCAGTTTTTTTTCATTGGTATAAACTAGTGCTTGACTACGATCCCACCTGATGTTAAGCAGTGAATTTTGATTAAAATATGATTCGCTGTTGTAACATATATTTATTTACGGAATTATAATCATTAGAATCATCAATTCAACCCTCTTAGTTCGGGCTTGCGGACGGCGACCAATGGGTAGCTCGCCGTCCGATCTTCCGGTAACCATCCGTACCGGGCCCAAGTCGTTGACGGCGCCTCAAGGAGATGTTAGCAACCGTAGGGGCCCAGCAGGGTCGAAGTCTACTGGGGCCATGGGTGATGCGAAAGATATCCCCGGGGCCCTGGAAAAATGACAAAGAAGGAACAGGAGTGGGTTTTTAGTCAGTAAAAGTCTGACACTATCTCCCGCTCCGCCCAAGAGCGGGGGATGTCATTAGATGATTTTCCCACCCGAAAAAAAATCTCTTAGCCTATTGAGGCTTTTTGATGAAAAATTCATTCAATAGGGATAGCTGAATTTCGCGGACTGCCCTGGTTTGTATTCGTGTGGACTCTACACGAATGTGAGGTAAGGCCGATAAGTCCACGGCCGCATAGCTTTATAGTCGCGTATCCGTCATTATACTTTTGTTCTCACAGAGAACATACAATACTATGAAATTATTGACGAAGCGGCAATGTCGGGTCATCGTGTGAGCAGGTGTACACCAAGCATATAATGACGAATACGCGTTTATGAAGCGACGCGTCCGTGGACAGTAGTCTTAAGTGAAAGTTATAGATAGGGATGTCGAGGCTTTACGTTACAGACTTGCCCATTTAGATGTGGTTAGAATGAACTGCGTCAGAATTAGTACAGACAGCTGCATCAATTGGGTACCCTCTCACATTAAAATACTTTAGTAAAGGGGGTTACCCAGCTGATGACGCTACCCGTACACTTTGATACAAGTGTGCAAAGTTTGTTATTGCTGTCGAGTTGGAATACAAGCCCGAGCCGGAGGCGAGGTCGTTTTGGAGTCGAGAGACTACAAAGTCAATAATTGCCTACTTACACGAAAATAATAAACAGAATGTATATAGCACATCACATATGGGTAAGGAGGAGCCCGTTGCCATCAAATGGGCATGATTTCACAAAAAACTGCTCAAGACTGCTGAAAAGATGCTTCCTAGATTATATTATGATCTAGGAAGCATCTTTTGAATGACGAGCTATATGTATATACTTGTGAGCTTATGTATACTTATATCTAAAAGCACCCCTCACCCGCACCATATGTGTACTAAATGAAGTGCATGAGAGGATGGACCTATTTTCGAGCCATGAGAGTGAAATCGCAAGAGTTTTATTAAATTTTATTAGTTCTAGTTAAATATTTGTTACTGTACTAAGTCTGATTTTATATTGTATTTACATATAGGTTAACGTTAAGTTTTTTATTTATTTTTTATGTACTTCTTTTATTTTTTATAGTTAGTAGTATTGTAATAGAGTTTAGTGTTATTTTAGCTTTTTAGGATGTTAGTGTAAGATTATGACTTTTTTCAATTATTATATTTTTTTTCGGTTTGGAAACCACTATTGTATTAGGTTCCGCCTGTGAAGATAGTGTGTGTATATTTAATAATAAATAAATAAATAAATAAATCTATTTGTTCATCTAAAAGTATGTTTTGGCACCGAGTTGTCGCTTCTGACATATCGATGTTAAATCCGCGATCATCGACTTTATATTCTAGAGATAGAGCACGTTAATGGAAAATATTTGTCAAAATACTGAAAAGTTGAAACAAAAGTTCGCTGCGGCGCTACATTGGCATTATGCCGTTTAACAGAACTAGCGCTAAGATAGCTCTTAGAGGATACTTTTTTCGCGACCAAAATGTCTTAAGCGCCATGAATTTCGTGGCACTTACGGTTTTCGTTCAACATAGTGTAATGTTCAAGGTGTATGGATTACACTACACCTGAGTCGATTGAAGTGAGTGTTCGGCACGCGTAATCTAGTGCGTAGTACATATATATCATGTCTGCGATGGTTTGTGTTAGTACGTTATACGTTCAGCAAATGATTGTAAGAAGGCTATTGTTTAATAAACGTTAAAAAAAGAATAACTCAGTCTACCTGTAAGTTTTCAGTAGCAGGTCCGGTCTGAAAACCCCAAAAATACTTTGAAAATCTCGGAAATACAATCGAACTCAGAACACTGGACTAACAAAGAATAATATCCGTCTAACAATTCGTTTTTTTTATTGTTATAGTTTCGTAACCTAGTGCAAACACTAATTATAGGCGTAATGCATTTTTTCTGAGAGCCAGTCGCAGTTTTAACAGGATTTCATGTGAATCTGGCATTGACCTATTTTGCACCAACGCGAGCACAGTTAGGAAGCTCTTAGCAAAGCCATTTTTTGAGCAACTAGCACCTATTTGCACCTGAAATTTATACTATTATTGTTTGTTTAAATTAATTTACTAACAGTTTAAGGTATTGTGGGACCAACTTTAAATATATTTTTTTGTATTATATATGTGGAAGCTTGTAATTAGCAATTTAGTTATTTACCATTGTCATTATGTTATTATTAGTCTGTAAGCTTTCCTAAAATGTGAAAAAATAAAAAACTAAACAAAGTTTTTCTTCGAGATATCGGCTAGCTACAAACCATCGGGAACTGGTGTAGTTGGCGTTGTCTGAGGAATCAGTCAATATCCACCAATTTTTTTTTTATTATTGATAGGCTCGCGTTTGACCATTATCTGACCTGAAGGTAAGCGATGATGTGGTCTACGATGGAGCACGCTTGCCTAAACGTAACCTATTCACTCTTGACTTAAAGACCCCTAGGTTGTAGCTATCAGGAAACATAAATTCCGACAGGGAATTCCACTCTCATTTTTTTAATACTTTCAATGTATTTTATTTTACTACAAACACATATCATGTTCTTTCCATACTTTGAGGTTAAAAATAAGATGCTTCTCTTTCAAGAAACACTCCACAAAGCACACAGTCTTCATCATACTTATTACAAACTGAAACTTCAAGTGTAAAGTATAAATAGTTTTGAATAGTCAAGAACAACTTACTGCTTGCAATGTTGATTCTTCTGTAAAGATGTAAGAAAGTCATTAGTTTTCTTTGCAGTCGGCTGAGAAGTTTATTTAGGATGTTTAATTACGAAGTGTCTATCTAACTGGTTTTTGAAACAAAAGGAAGGTGGTTTTTTTTTATTTATTTTTTTTTCGGTGGGAAAATCATCCAATGACATCCCCCGCTCTTGGGCCGAGCGCGAGATAATGTCAGACTTTTACTGACTAAAAACCCATTCCTACCGGGGCCGAACCTTCCTTTCAGAAACAGATCCTTGGCCCCAGTAGGCTTCGACCCTGCTGGGCCCCTACGGTTTGCTGACAACTCCTTGAGGCGCGTGTGGAACAGTACGCGCCATCGACGTCTTGGGCTCGGTCCGGACGGTTACCAGACGGTAGGACGGCGAGTTACCCATGGCTTGCCATCCGCAAGCCCACGCCTACGGTAAAAGGAAGGTGGTGTGCAGTTTTATAAAAATATTAGCTTCTGCTAGCGTGAAAGTACACAAATTATTCGAAGGGTCCTCCCGGAAAAAAAGTATCCTATATGCTATTCCACGATAATTATGATCTTATCTTTGTGGTCTGGTTTCTGCACTGAGTCTTTGTTAGACCATTGTGCGTGAGCCATGGTAACCTTCACACCAACCAGCCGACTTCTCTCCAGAAGCAGATGGGTCCTTTCAGTTTGCTCCGGGCATGTATGAGTGAATTCGGTGCTCCCAAGGTTCGTGTTCTATTCACGTGTGTTCTTCCTCTGTTAAATAAGAATTGGACCATCAAAGCTTTTGCATTTTGAACATGGCTGCAATGTCCCAGCTAACCTATAATTCTACTCTCAAACAGGAATTTAGCAATACGGTATGCGGAAGAAGGAACGTACACTAAGAGGATACAACTTTACATATTTGAAAGTACAAAATGTCGATGGAGCAGTGAACCAATTTCAACACATTTCCGACAGTTTGTTACAACTTTATTTGAGTGAACTACACACAGTTCACTCATATACCTACTTAAATGCAAGTTTCATTGTCGTCGGAAATGACACATTTGAATTTAATTGTGTCTTGACATGGTATTGCAAAAAACAATTGACAGTCGCATGACAATTTCGTGTCGTTGCAAGAATCACATAATTACAGCTTCTGTACGTGTGATGATAGTAAAAAGTTGTCCTAAGAGTATGAACATGTTCCCGGGGTTAAGTGCTATATTTCACCGGGACACCATGGCGGCGCGACGTAAGCTACCTAACTAGAGTCACTACACCACACTGAGACAGTATCAAAATGGACGTTAAGTGCACGCGTCCGAGTTGGTCGGGCCGCCAAATTGGTTGCGCAACCAAGTGGACACCAGGTGAGTAACTCTCTATAGAGCTGTATACATTTTGTTGGTAGCGGCGACTGGTCGCGCCGCCATGGTGTCCCGGTGAAATATAGCCCCTAAAGTGCTACGTCCTATTTCACAACATGGTCTACCCATGTGCAAATTTCATCTAAATCCAATCAGTTGTTTGACCGTGAAGTACAACGTTACACACACACTTTCGCCTTTACAGTAAATTAAATACATAATTATTTACGTGATAGAGGACGCAAAAACTTTGAAACACAATTAAATTATTATCAGTTGAGAACAGTCTATTCAATAGACTGTCACAACAAGATGACAAAATGACATTCAAATGACGTTTAAACTTTGACAGTTCTTAAAGCTGAGTTCAGTCTGTGACAGCATTTTATAAATACTAACCTACATTATTGTAACGTTTAAACAGATAATTAATTTCACCTCACATATCCGCCGTTCACTGCTCACATTGCCTTCAATTTCCATAACAAAACTAACACATGTTACTGAGTCTATCATCAAAGGGGATCTATCAACAAAATGTGACGTCATTAGAGGCAAGCCGCTAAAATGTGACACGTGTAACGCGCTCCAAATCCTTCCATTTTAAGGGTGACATAACTTATGGAGCGTTTAGGTAAGAGAGTTCACTTGATCTTCTTTTTTGTGTTTAATAAAGAATTAAAGAATAATTACTTATTGTAACTCCTAAATAACAATCATAACAAAAAACTATGAAAGATGTATTGTAAGAATAAAATATGCATTATACATGGGAATTAATAATACCAAGAGGTACTGTAAGTTTGCGCAAGTCAAGTAAGTAATATAGAAAAGTCTACATTTTTACTTTCCTGTTTTCTAATTTTTCCGTGTAGAATGCATATTTATTTTGAGTCATAAGCCGTAACGTATCGCAACCGTCTTACTAAGTATATTATAATTTTTGTTTTTACCACACCTTTACAAACAGGTAACTAGACTTACCAACGACTTCAGTTCAAACGCAGCACAATAGTCGGACCCACACATAAGTCGGTAGGGTCATTTCGCACAATGGTAGTTCAAATCTTGACAATAATACGGCGACGTGTTGAGCAATTTTCGGGCTTTTGACATCTGGGATTACGCGTACAAGTGACGAATACACGTGCTTAGGGCGACTCGGTCCGTGTGGACCGGGTCTTATTTAATGACGTCATATTTCTCATTTTTGTGCGAGTGGATTTTGTTTGGGATAAGGTGACAATGTTAGTCGAGAGGATTTTGAAGAGGTTGTTAGCTAGAAATGGTACGCTGAAGTTAGAAATTGTTATAGTAGAGAAATGTACTGATTTTGTTAGTAGTTATTTTCTGTCGCTGGTGTTTTGTTTATTTTGCCAGATAATGTTTAGTTTTAAAGGGTTATTTATTACCACATTTTTATTAAATTTTCTACTAGCTTCTACGAACGACTTCGCCCGCATAGCATAGTCGGCCTTATAATGTTCCCACAGTTGGGACTCAAGCCTCCTCCCTAGGAGAGGGTATGGGCCATAATCCACCACGCGGGCCCAGTGCGGGTTGGTGGATGTCACATGTCTTCGAATTTTTGGTTCTAGGACATGCCGGTTTCCTCACGATGTTTTCCTTCACCGTTTTGAGAGCAGTGGTGATGAAATAAATTACACAAAGTAATGCTCCTGACTGGGTTTGAAACCCGCCCGCATGAAAGTCGCCAATTATTTCAAGAAAACGTAAACCCGGGATTAAAGGCTTATATCCTATGGCTTCTCCCAGGACAAAGTCTACCCGTGAAGAGGTAGCCGATTGACAAATAGAGTTATTTTCATATTTATAATATTAGTATGGATATTAATCTTTACTATGGATAATAATAAGATAAAGATAAAAATATTAGATTATGTTTGGATCCCTGTTACCTTTTTCATAGATAACCACGATTATCATAGGGGAATTGACGATACTAAAAAAACTGCTAGGTAAGCCGCAGTACTCATCTAAAAGTGCTCTGGGGTCTCACAGTAATAACCTAAATCTTCTACTTTTCCTTAGGGCACAGAAATAGTAGTTCTTTTGTCAATTCAACCGTAACTTTAAATACATCTTACATACCCTTCTAGATTATTGTACAGTCAGCTGCAAAAAATAGGACTACTACAATACAATAGGACTACCTTATGTATATCTTTGTTTTGACCATGTAGCCTATGTGAAATAAATATATTTTTGATTTTGATTATATCCTATCAAACTTAATTTTGTTTTCGCCATGTTATATTTTGAGTTCTCTTAATTATGTTTGATATAATAATTTATTCATTTTATTTTGGCGTAAGTATACACGGTGTCTTTGAAATCGACGCACAAACGAATACCACGGATCCAGTATGGTGATTCAGGACCCCACGCAGTGGTTGATATTTCGTCGGCATTTACCTAATTAAAAAAAAAATCTGTACTTTTTTAAATTTAAACTGTAAAAACGTTATTCTCTGGGTGGGTTGTGATATGGGTTAAAAAGACTTTTTTCTTTTTCTTTTATTCTTCATAGGTTCGCGCTTGACCACTATCTCACCTGATGGAAAGCGACGATGCGGTCGACGATGGAGCGCGCTTACCTAGAAGTAACCTATTCACTCTAGACTTAAAGATTCCCGGGTTGTAGCCATCAGGAAACAGATTCCGGCAAGGCATTCCACTCCTTAGCTGACTACACCAGTGTAGTCTTATTTAATCCACAGATTGACTGGTAGAGTAAGAGTATACCTTGTTGAAATAAATCCATCTATCTGTCACTACTGAACATACAGTTTAAATAACTGAGTAGTAAAATTCCCCTATTTTTTGTGGGTGTCTGTTCTGCCAGCTCTATTTTCATGTACTGCGTTCATTCTAAAAAAAACCCTTTATTCATGAGTGAGATAATCACAAGAAAGTTTTTGAAACACCGAAACCCATTGGGGGAACCTTACTACAATCCACTAGTAGTCGCCATGACAACGGAAAAAACTCTCGATTTCGACTCGGAAAGTTTTTGACATTTGCGACATTTTGAGAGTGTGTATGTTTGTTACTTCTTTACGCTCGAACGGCTGAACGGAACTGGATGAAATTTGGTACACGGGTAGAACATTTTTTAGCCGCTCGCAGCAGCTAGTGTCAATATAAAAATAAGCTGTAGCTGTCAATATTTCAAGTCAAGGCTAAGTTGAATGGAGGAAATAACTTTAGAATATGGGTGAGATTACGTATATCTTTGTTTTAGCTAGCCTGTTCTGTTCCACACTTGAGCAAAGGCCTCCTTCTATTCTTTCGCGGGCCCGCGCTTTCGCTTTCCAGTCCTGGCGAAATCTATCTAGTTCTTCCCGCCATCACCACGTCTGCTGTGACCACGTCTCACTGTAACAGGGTGCCAATTTCTACTTCAGCCCACAGTTTGCCGGGCATGCAGCAGACATGTCCTGCTAATCTATCTATGGCTATTAATTGAAGAGCCTACTGCACCCGATTCTGTCTGACTGAACCATTAGTACGTTCTGATTATTTAGAACAGTTCTTCGTCCCAATATTTTTGTTGCTGACTGTACAAAGAACTCGAAAAGAAATGTTCTTTTTTTTTTGTCTGTATGTCAAAGGACTTGGATTTCTTTTGTAATGTAATGTTTAAGTTGGAAGCTTTTTATCAAGGCGTCTCGTCTCCAAGATATCTTTTCGCTTTTACGAATATGTTAGTTTGTTACTTTTTTTTAGGGTATTTTTAGGGCTGTGTTGCTGTTGTGAAGCCTTTCCTTTACTAGTTCTTATCTATACCCCGATACTGAGGCTATAAAGAGGATAGATTTGTATCTTTATTTGTAATGAATAAACTCAAAACCTGGACCGATATAAAAAAATTGTTTCACCAGTAGAATGAAAGAAAAAAAAAACATTTATTTGAGACTCGCACAGGACAAACAACAATAAAATAACAAGAAAAATAATTTCCGTCTTCAATAAAATAAAAAGAATTCTTATTTCATACACTTATACGAGTACACCCCTATTTTTTTACAAACACACAACAACTGATCATATTTTTGTAGTCAAAAGTAAAAAAAAAAGAAATCCCAAAATTTTCCACGAAAATTTGTCATAATTGGTAAATTCAATAATAGAATCAATCATTCATAACAATTGCTACTAGAAAATACTTCGCGCAGTGTTTTTCCATTTTGATAGTCATTTATTCATTCATAATCAATAGCCTGTACAATATTTCCATAAATTGAGTGACATTTTGGGATACAAACAAACGCTAATAACTTTGTTGTTTATGAATATGATTTATTGACTTAAATAATAACAAGACCTTTTCTAATAAGCCCTTTAAGTATTTGTACTAATTAAAAATTAGTGGTGTAACAATTCAATACATTAGTTATAGCTATTTTCTGTTACCTAAACGGTATATAAAAAACTGGGCAAGTGCGAGTCGGACTCGCACCCTGCGGGCTCTGTACAAACTTACCTATGTAAATAGTTAAATTCCCGAATGGATTCTAGAAGATTTTTCCGATTCACAAAAATTTTTTGAAGTGAAAACTTCTTTAGCGGCGTTGTACACTTTTTTTGTAATGGGTAAAAAATGTTAAACTCGCGTCAGGACACGTGACCTGATCGAAAATTCGTAAGACGATCGGCGTTGTACACTTTTTTTGTAATGGGTAAAAAATGTTAAACTCGCGTCAGGACACGTGACCTGATCGAAAATTCGTAAGACGATCCAAAACGCACAACGTTAATACTTAAGTTTTCACTTCTGCCGGCACTCCCAGAGTGCAACCCGTAATTTTTTTTTTGTTGTGACGTAGCAACAAATTTACAGTTTTCAGATTGATTCCTATACCTATGCTATAAGACCTTGCTTTATGCCAAATTTTAGGATTCGGGTCAACGGGAAGTACCCTATGAATTTTGATTCTCTCGAGAGTGTCGAAATATACGTTTTTTGCGATATAAACGTCCGTATCTTTTTTTTTCGTATAATTAGAAGTTTGATTTTTTCACGGCTTCAAGGGACCGCAGACGTAAGTATATGGTTTTAATTTCAACTTGATACCTCCACACATTGCCGAGATAAAAGGTCTTGACAGAAAGTAAGACAAACAGACAGACGGACAAAAAAGTGATCCTATAAGGGTTCCGTTTTTTACGGAACCCTAAAAAACGTAGGGTTGCGAAAATATTTACGCGGCGTTAGAACGAAAAGGGCACATGAAGATTACACTAAACTACTAATACTATATGGAGGTTTATCTGAAATAAAGTATTTAAATTTAATTTAGTCAGTAACTCTGACACAGCCTTTCTCTCCACCCAGAGCGGGAGAAGTCATATGATAACAAAAAAAGAAGTTTTACATTAATGCAATATCACAGACTACCACTTCCCAAACAATTTCAAAGAACCGTTTAGTTGGTTACTTAAAATAATTCCCAGCTACCTATCAAATATTCCAATCCTATTAGGCTTTGCAACCTGTGGACCGCAATATTGGCAACAAAGCTAATAATTACATAGTGTGCACCCACAAAACTTAGACCAATCAGAAGTAAGCTGATTAAAATCTAAATTTAATTAAAGGAATGAGAGAACATGAGAGAAAATCGCCTTACACAGGTTGCGTTAAATATCTTTAATTTTTAATTAAAGTTGGGATCATTTATGATGGTTCGACTGTATATCAATGCAAAACATAGCATAAGCATAATAAGCCTTTTAATGTTCCCACTGCTGGGACTCAGGCCTCCTCTCTAGGAGAGGGAATGGGCCGTAATCCACAACGCGGGCCCAGTGCGTGTTGGTGAATGTCACATGTCTTCGAATTTTTGGTTCTAGGACATGCCGGTTTCCTCACGATGTTTTCCTTCACCGTTTTGAGAGCAGTGATGATGAAATAATTTACACAAAGTAATGCGCCTGGTTGGGTTTGAACCAGCGACCCGTAAGTCGGGGCCGTTACCACTCGGCCACCACTGCTCTAATCAATATCAATGACTTTTGAATAATACTTATCCTCCAAAATAACGATTATTGAAACATTAATTAAACAAAAGAAAACAAAACTACTTTCATCAGTCCATCCAAAGATTGTCTGTAAGAAATTGCCCTGTGCGATAAGACCGCCCACTGTTCACTTGTTTTTATAAATAACAAGCTGACCCACAAACTTCGCACCGCCTGTTGTGTTAGCTAAACAGTCAAAGGATAATTCCATCTATTATAATTACCAGAACAGCATAATTCATTTTATAATGACATTTTAATTAGAGATGGCGTTGTACTCGGTTTCTTTTTTCCCCCGTGATTTTTTACATTTTTTCTCACCGTTTAAACCTTCCCTGGACTATCACGAATATTTCAAGACCAAAATTGGCCAAATCAGGCCAGCCGTTCTTGAGTTTTAGCGAGACTAACGGAAAGCTATTTATTTTTATATGTAATTGTCAAATGGATTGTCAATTGTTCAATAAAGGATGTATAATAATAAACCTTAAAAACACACCATAACAGTGATTATTTCATTAAATGACCATGTATTAAAGTTTCGTGATGGCCAAGTGGTTAAAAGACACCTGCCTCTCATGCCTGACGTTGCGGGTTCGAAACTAGGCCAGTAGATACCAATGTGATTTTACAAATTCATGACAAAACAGAACCAAAGCCCCACAAACATTGGCACACAAACATTTCACCGCTACATTGGCCGCCAACAAAATTAAATCCAAGACTGCCATATTTAGGAATACATTACACAAAAACCATCGCAGAATCCCATCTAATCTCGCGAAGGAATCTCTGGTTAAAGCCTCCTCCATACGGACTGTGTTAATAAAGGTAATTATGCATTTCGTGTGCGTGAAATAAGCTTGGGTATCTACAAAATCCCGGAGATTGCGTTATTTTGAATGGAATTTATAAAATTAAAGTAAGACTATTTATTCATGTTAAGGGTGCCATCATGACAAAATTTCGTTCTTTCGTAGGTAACCCACATTCGAAGTTCGAGCGGACGATGCATCGCATAATGTAGCATTTTTACAGTCGTTATAGGATTTATAAGACTTCGAAAATGTTCGAAAGGGTTACCGTAGCCTTGGAATGCACCATGGGTTGTACGAAAGAGAACCCCAGGATCCTGAAACGAAGGCAAAGAAGGAACATAGTAGTGGGTTTAGTCAGCAAAGTCTGACACGCCCTCTCGCTCCGCGTTAGAGCAGGAGAAGTCAATGGATTGACTGGCCTATTGGTCTAGTGGTTAGTGGCCCTGACTGCTATGCCGGACGTCGTGGGTTCGATTCCCACCCAGGACAAATGTTTGTGTGATGAGCACGATCATTTGTTCTGTGTCTGGGTGTAATTTAACTATAATATGTATGTATTCAGAAATATATAAGTATGTCTATCAGTTGTATAGTACTCATAACACAAGCTCTGCTTAGCTTGGGACTAGACGGCGCCGGCGTTATGTGATAGTTGAGGAATATAAAAAAAAATGGATGATTTCCCACCTAACAAAAAGCCCTAGAACGCAGAGAAAAAAAAAAGTCTGACACGCCCTCTTAACCCACCCAGAGCAAGAGAAGTTTAGTCCCTTTAAAAAATGAGATGGTAATTTAAATTAAAGAAATTAACTTCGTAACACAAGTTAAAATATTTTACCTCGTCATCACTATTCAGTATAATCGGAAAGTGAAAAAGTTCCAAGAGCTTCATGTTTCTTTAAAAAATAACTAAGAGTCTTAACGAAACTCAGTTACTAAAGGAGTTCCAAGTAAACCTAAGCACACACTTAACTTAAACGCGAGCGTTTGCGTAAACGAAGCCAACACTAGCCTCCAATATGAACGAAAGAGATTCAAGTTATTATACACGATTGTCCTTGTTGCGTAATTTGAAAATCTTCGTAGCGAACATTTTCATATAAGCGTGGTTCCGCAAACGAAGCTCGTATGGTATGCGTTAATACCGAGACTTAAAGTTAAGTTCTGCGTTATAAGAACGTACTTTGCGTATATTATACCACAGAGCAAGGACTTGTAGATGCGACATTCCGTTTTATTTATTTTAATTGAAGTAGCAATCGACTTATTATAGATAGTTACACCATAAACATGTACATATATAACATATTCTAATTAAAAAAATATATTACATCACAAATAAATTAAATTACGCAAAATTGAAGTTACTAAAAGTAAATTAAATTGCATTGGATTATAATTACAATATTAACCAGCCAGTCGTATTAATAGGAATTTGATACTATTCATCTAAATTTCCCGTTTTTTTTTTCGTTTTTTTTAACGTTTTGTTACGTGTGATTTAGGGCGTATAAAAGGGCCCTTTCAATGTAGGACTGAAACAGGTGAAAGTTTGGCAAAAAATTAACAATTCAGCCCGCTAGGACCGATGTCTACCAAGGATGCGCGATTGCTCAAAAGAGTCACCGTGGTCCTGGTACGCAAAGGGAAATTAAGGAACACAGGTGTGTCTTAGGTAGTAAAAGCCTCACAATCTTCGCTCCACCAGTAAAAAAGAACGAGATGGTACGAAAGCCGTAGGTTAATTACATACACAAAGTAAATCCGCTTCTGTACGAATTTCTAACTCTATGTTTATTAAACACCTTAAATATTAATAAAGGTTTATGTTTATGAGTGTGGAAATTTTGTGGAATATTTGTTTTCTTATTAGCACAATTATATGGGGAGCCTCTTCATATTTTGTCATCATGACAGAAGGAGTATCCCTGTCGCAGTGAAATTATTTTCTAATTCCAAAGTTTGGAACTTAACCCATATGAGAACGTACTACTATTCATCAATATAACCAGGAGGACAAGGTGGAGCATACGGTAGAGGTGTGCCCCGCTTGAGCAGAGCACAGCCGTGTCCTCGTGTGGGCGATCGGCGGCAACGATCTCTCGCGCCGGGCCTTGGTACAGGCCATGGTCCGGAGGGAGGAGGAGTGGCAGGCGGTCGCCTCCTTCTGCGAAGCAGTAATGCTTGCAAAGACGACGGCGAGCAATGGGTAGTTCGCCGTCGTCGACGGCGCGTAGTGTTCTACGCGCGCCTCAAGGAGATGTTAGCAAAACCGTGGGGCCCTGGGACGAAGGCAACGAAGGAACAGGAGTGGGTTTTTAGTCAGTAAATGTCTGACACTATCTCTCGCTCCGCCCAAGGGCGAGAGATGTCATTGTATGATTTCTCACCTAAAAAAAAACACGTCAATATATCAAGACAGCAAGCATCAGAAAAAATTGAGTAGGACGAGTTATTTGATAATTGCTCATCCTAAAAAAAAAACATGCGAAACAAATAAAACAGCAAGCGTCAAAATAAATTTTTGAAATAGTTTTTTCTCCAAGAGTAATAGTGTTTTTTAAACCCAACAACCATTTTAGACCAAATCCGTCGCTTTCCATCAGGCACAATTGAGGTCAAGACCAAGCCTTTAGCAAAATAAAAAAAAATGAACAGTTGACTAACGCTAAGTCTCCAGTGTTATTAATCGCTACACCATTATGGGGTACACTTTATCCACGGGGTTGAACCCCGAGGGGTCACTATAAATAATAAACACCCTACATTCAGGAAATATTTGCATAATAATAGAAAATTGTAATGGATTAAACAACAAGAAAATGTAAAAAAAATAATGTAAAAACCAGCTTTTAAAAAAACGTTCGCCATTTTGGATTACTTGTGTGTGGTGTGACGAGAATGGATAAAGTGAGAAATGAGTATATTATAGGAAGTTTGAAAGTGGCGCCAGTGACTGAAAAGTTGAAAGGGGATCGTTTGTTTTGGTATGGTCATATGAAGAGGACGGATGAAACGCATGTTGCTAAAAGAATTATGAGTATACATGTGGATGGATGGAGTGGATGGAGGTGCATAGAACACTACTAGTCAGCCATTTTGGGAAGTCCGCCATATTAGATTTAGAATGACGTAACTTAGTTAAGCATGCATTGTCATCCAAACTAAACATATTTGTGAAATTTCAGCTCAATCGGTTAGGCGAACTGTTTTAAAATTCATTTGCAATATTTAATCTAAACAAACATTGCAAGTTAGTGAAAAGCTTGTAAAAATATGGAAACAACACAGAAAATGTAAAATTAACTGCTGATTTGTATACTGTATTTTTTTTTCAATAGTCACAATATTTCAAAAAAACTAAACAGACGATATTTTTTGTTTTGTTAAAATGTTGCTATGATCAAAAATCATTTTTGTGAAATGAATATTGAATGCTGACATGGGTTTTACATTTGTTAACAGTAAGCTTATATTTTTCACATATTCTGTTATGATTTGGAGCTTAGTCACTTAAACATATTGATATATCATTAGCAGTGGCGGCTTTAGGGGCTGGCGAGAAAGGAAACCGTCCGGCGCCTCGCTCTTCTAGGGGCCTCGCGCAATAACCAACCGGAATGTCAATTTTAAGGCATTTGTTATACGAGTACCGAACTATTTTCTACACCTTGCTATGGACGAAGACTTTTGGCCACAGGGTGTGGTGTTCCGTCGCTTCCGCGGACAAATACCACAGGACAGCACCAAGACAAATAGTGTGAAGTGAAGTGTTACTAACATAGTTTTAAAGCATGTTTACTAACAAAATGATTTATTATAATTAGTTATGTATGTTAGTCTATAAGGTATTTATGATATAGGTACATGTTGCCTGAAATAAATTGATTATTATTATTAATAACTCGATTAGAAAAAAAATCGACCTCACAATCAAGCAGTGTTGGTGAGACAGAGAAACTCATCATCTCTATAGCCTTTTTCAACTAGCTTGGGGTCGGCTTCTTGTCTAACCGATAGCGACTGCCTATCAGACCTACCACCCAGTTACTGGGCAACACTCCACCTGGATTACTCCTTAGATAAACTGACGGTCAGACTTTCTGTCGTCAGACTACCTTCAACGACTGTCACAGATCTACGAATGACAATCGGGACCAACTGCTTTATATGCTTTTCGAGGCACGGAGTGTCAGTATTATCCAAGGTAAACTTAGAAAAGTACATTAATATGAAATGAAAAATTCACATTGGTACTTTTGCCAGGTTTCGAGCCCGCAACGATATGCATGAGAGACGGGTGCCTTAAGTTAGAACTACATTAGACCGACGCACACGTGTAACACGCCTGATTTGTACGTAGAACGACCTCGCGTGGCGTCGCACGGCGTGTATCAAGTGTAGCTCTACAAGTCTAGTTCCCATATAAAATGTTTGGAAACCGACGCCACCAGATCGGCGTGTGTGAGCAGTGTATTTCTACCTTTAACCAATGGCACAGTGGTTAGGCACCCACCTCTCATACATCTCATACATCACAGAAAAAATAACCTACTTTAAACAAAAAAAAAAAAAACACCATTATATAAAATTTTTGCAAACTACAGAAATAAAATTGTTGACATACAAAAGACTTAAATAGCTAATTAATTATCTAAGAATAGGTACTTAAGTCTTCCTCAGAAAATTAATTATCTCAAATCTGTTTGCTACCCAAATATTTCAAGTTAAGAGCGTTGGTGAGGAGCTTAATATCTGGTCTCCGGGAGGTTTGACCCGGTCAAATAATCCCGGGCATGTTCTGACAAGACTCGGGTATTCGGGGAGACCTGACAAGAACCGGGTCTGACAGCCGACATGCAAGGCTTGCTCAGCTGCGTTGGTAGGGTTATTTGAATAATATAATGTTTTTGGCAGTATTGAAATATGTTTAGGTACATAAGTTTTGAGTTTTTTTTTACTTTGTGTAATTTATTTCATCATCACTGCTCTCAAAACGGTGAAGGAAAACATCGTGAAGAAATCGGCATATCCTAGAACCAAAAATTCGAAGACATGTGACATTCACCAACCCGTACTGGGCCCGCGTAGTGGATTACGGCCTATTCTCTCTCCTAGAGAGAGGAGGCCTGGTCCCAGCAGTGGGAACATTAAAAGGCTGATTATGCTTATGCTTATGTTTCTCTGTATACATTATAAAAGGAACCATTGTGCAAAATTTCAACGTTCAAGTCTAAGGGTTCGGGCAGGGCATTGATGAGTCGGTGAGTGAGTCAAAACTTTGCCTTTTACATACAGATTACTGTTTCCATGGGTGTACACAAATAATAATAAAGTATAACATAGCATATAGCCTTTATTTATTTATGACAGGTACTCTCTGCATTTACAGTCGAAACCAACACGTGCAGAGAGTCATTATTACAATAAATAATCAATCTTATAATGTTCCTACTGCTGGGGACTCAGACCTCCTTTCTAAGTGAGGGAATGGGTCAGAGGTCGGAATTAGGTAGAGTTACTCATAAAGGTACTTGTATCGAAATGTTGATATTAATATGATTCTCCCCGAAATTTCCAATGAAAAATCCCGTGTGGCCAACAATATTACAAATAAATAATAATATAATCCTCAGAGATATAGATAAGACAAATAAAACAAAGATATATAGGGTGACTGGTAATTAGTGTACGATACTTAAACACGTGATTGTGCTCATGATAACCAACAACTTTTAATATGGGAACAAACCTGAAATCGCGAAAAAAAAATCAGCTGTTCAGTACATTTATGTTTGCCTAATGTACTGAACAGCTGATATTTTTTTCGCGATTTCGGCTTTGCTCCCATAGTAAAAATTGTTTGATATCATGAGCACAATCACGTGTTTAAGTATCGTACACTAATTGCCAGTCACCCTATATATAACATACAATTTTATTAGTATTTTTCATTGAATAAGATCTCTCTACGTCAACTGAGGTGAGGTTATAAAAATTATAGACTTCCTCCTCTTCCTCTTCAGTACTGCAGGAAGAAAATTTATCTGCTAGATTTTTGATAACTTTGGTACATAAATAACTCTACCTAATTCCGACTTCTGATCATAATCCACTATGCAGAGCCAGTGCGGATCGGGGGATGTTACGTGTCTTCGAATTTTTGATTCTAGGACATGCCGGTTTCCTCACGATGTTTTCCTTTACCGTTTTGAGAGCAGTTTTGATAAAATAAATTACACAACATTACACGGAGCAGTGGTGGCCGAGTGGTAACGGCCCCGACTTACGAATTGTTAGTCGCGGGTTCAAACCCAGCCAGGCGCATTACTTTGTGTAATTTATTTCATCACCACTGCTCTCAAAACGGTGAAGGAAAACATCGTGAGGAAACCGACATGTCCTAGAACCAAAAATTCGAAGACATGTGACATCCACCAACCCGCACTGGGCCCGCGTGGTGGATTACGGCCCATTCCCTCTCCTAGAGAGAGGAGGCCTGAGTCCCAGCAGTGGGAACATTAAAAGGCTGAATATGTATGTATGTAAATTACACAAAGTAGCACCTAGGCTGGGTTTGAACCGCGACCAACAAACTCGTAAGTCGGGGCCGTTACCACTGAGCCACCACTGCTCACAATAGTATATTAATAATAAAGTAAATCAATACTTTGATATTTCCAAATAATAAATATTCTATACAATAGTATAAATGACCTTTTACCTATACTCAAATAGCAAATACTCAGTATCTAGTTCTACAATCGGAAATAGTACTTTATCGAAAATCACGCTTTCAAATTTGTGAAGAGGCGTTAAATTGAGCCTACGTCGGCATTTAGGGTCGGCTATTACCGACTAGGCAAGAGTTCAAATGTCAGATAACCTCAAGAGTATCTTCAGCCCACACAAGTAACTATTAATATAAATATCTGGCTTTTGTTAGCGACTTTACTCGTGTGAGAATAGAAAATGATGCTACGGAAAATTTTTATTGGAATTAAAAAAAAACTGGGCAAGTGCGAGTCGGACTCGCGCACTGAGGGTTCCATACAAACTTACCTTTGAAAACAGTGTAATTCCCGAATCGTGTTACGAAGATTTTTCTGAATCGCAAAGAAAGTTTTTTTTGTGATGTATTCTATAAATTTGCAGTTTTCAGATTTTTTCCTATAGGTACCTACTTGTGCTATGAGACCTTGCTTCATGCCAAATTTCAGGATTCTAGGTCAATGGGAAATACCCTATGAATTTTGATTCCCTTGAGAGTATCGAAATACACGTTTTTAACCGACTTCAAAAAGGAGGAGGTTATATGTTCGGTTGAATGTATGTTTTTTATTTTTATTTTTTATGTATGTTCACCGATTTCTCGGTCAATTGTAGACCGATTTTGTAAATTTTTTTTTTGATTGGAAGGTTATACTTCCGAGTTGGTCCCATAGAAATATTGTTATGATCTGATCATGAACTTCGAAGATATAGAACAGAACTCCTCATAGGATCACAGCAGAAACGTCGTAACAAGTAAAATTGCTTTGTTTATACGTTTAGTCGATGACTGACTGAAAGTAGAGGGGGAATATATCGAACTGATGTGATGATGAAGCCTGAAGTTAGGCACCGGAACTCTGTAATAAATTAATGTAATCTAACCGTGTTTGGGATTATTAGAATTGTCATGAGATGCACTCTGGCTATAAGGTATTTAAGTTTGGCTGAGGGGTACTTTTTAGTGGTGGTACCATAACTAAAAAGTGTAAAATAAAAAACTTTTTACAAAAAAAAATACAACCGACTTCAAAGTAAAAAAAAAAACACTGAAAAGTGCAAAATAACTTTAATTTCGGAAGTCGGTGTTAAATAACGAAGAGACAAAACTATTGTAGAAACACCGACTTCCGAAATTAAAGTTATTTTGCACTTTTCAGTGTTTTTTTTTACTTTGAAGTCGGTTGTATTTTTTTTTGTAAAAAGTTTTTTATTTGCTATATAAACGGCCGTAGCATTTTTTTTTTAGTTTACTCAGAAGTTTGATTTTTTCTCAGCTTCAAAAGATCGCAAACTTTAGTATATGCTTTTAATTTCAACTCAATACCTTCACGCGTTCTCGAGATAAAGGGTCTTGACAGACAGACAGACAGACGGACGGACAACAAAGTGATCCTATAAGGGTTCCGTTTTTTCCTTTGGAGGTAGGTACGGAACCCTAAAAAGTATAAATACTATTTCCTAAACCAGTGGTTTATCAAACTAATATTATAAAAACGAAATTGTCATTGTCTTGGTATTTATTTATTATAGAAAACTTTAGTCCTTAAACAATAGAAACAAAAAGGGAAAGGTATGGTCATGTAAAGAGGAGGGATGAAACAAACATGATACTAAAATAGTTATGAGTATACACATCTGGATGGATGGATAAAGGGAGAAGGAAGATAAAGAAAATATGGATGTATTGTGTGAAGAGATCACTCTTCACACATTCATATCAATGAATGAATAGGTAGTCAGTGATAGCATGACGGGTGACAGGACAGAATGGAAAAATAAAACGTGTTGTGCCGACCCCAAATAACACGGGACAAGAGCAAGAAGATGATGAATTTAGAAGCGAAAGTTTGTATGTATTTGTGTCTGTATGTTTGTTTCTCCTTCTTGCTCAAACGGCTGAACGGATATAGATGAAATTAGAGTATGTTCCCTTGACAAATTTTCTACTTTAATACGGGCAAAGTCGCTGGTACAAGCTGGTTAGAAATAAATGCTTCGATTGTAGATCCGTACAACTGTTGAAGCGTGATTAGTGATCAAACTAACAGACTGTCTCATTTCAATATTAGTACGACATTTTCGTAACAAAAACTCGATAATGTCAAAACAAGAGAAGCTAACAAAATTGTAAGTGAAGTCAAAAGATTGACGACAAACGTATTTTCGTTGAGGAAATACAGTTATGCGTGAGGGCTCCGAATGTTTTGTTACGAGACGAATATAACTCGATTGCTGGCTTACCGATATACTGGCTCATTGCTTTTGTGCCAGTCTGATGGAATAAATTGGATAATGCGACTCTTTGTTATGTATGTGACAGTGTTATTTTATTAGAGCAACGTGTGTCAAAGGTGGAAAGGTCGGGGGCTTTCTGTCTTTTCTGAATTACGTTGAGGGACATTGACGGAGAAAAGGTTACGGGGTATGGGTGCTGTTCTTTGTGTGGTATTAGATTATTTGTTTTTTTTTGTTTGGGGTTATTATATAGGTATTTTATGCTCTGGTGCTGACCAGAGCATAAAGTACCAGAAGATATAATAATAATAATCATTTTATTTCAGGTAAACAGTACCAATATCATATAATACCATATAGACTAACATACACATTGACGCACGAATGAATACCACGGATCCAGTACATGATTCTGAACCCCCAGTGGTAGAATTTTTCGTCGGCTTTGCCCGCCGTCCGCAAGCCCGCGCCTACGGTGGCCGGAAATCGGGATCGGAATCCCGGCGGTGGTTGGGGCGTGAGGACTGTTGCCGTTGCCTCACGCGATCGGTCGCCTCCTTTGCTAGCATTACTGCTTCGCAGAAGGAGGCGACCGCCTCTCCTCCTCTCCTCCTCGCTCCGAACCATGGCCTGTACCAAGGCCCGGCGCGAGAGATCGCGGCCGCCGATCGCCCCCACGAGGACACGGCGTTGCTCTTCCCAAGCGGGGCACACCTCCACCGTGTGCTCCACCGTGTCCTCCGGGCGGTCCACACAGTGGCGACACCCGGGCGTCGCTTCCGCACGAATCCGGTGCAGGAACTTCCCGAACTTCCCGTGTTCGGTGAGAACCTGCGTCATGCGGAAGGTGAGGACGCCGTGAGGTCTTTCCGACATCTGTGACGTCACCTATGAACTAAACTACGAAACCCTGAATCACGCAATTAGATTTCTCTGCGCGATTTGAATATACAACAGCTCGAAATCATCTATCGGGCAGTTGCCCAGATCAGACGTAACACCCGTCTGGTCGGAGAATCCTCCCTTCTTAACGAAGGTATGTTTGATTTTACACTCTGATCCACATACCTCTAAAATATGTTAATCATCAACTAACTGCTGTCGCTCTAGGGCGGAATGGGCGTGTCAGACTTTTACTGACTAAAATCACACTTTTGTTCCTTAAGTTGTCCTTGCGTTCTAGGACCATGGGTTTCCTATCAAAAGTTGACCCATGGCCCCAGTAGACCCAGCTGGGTCGTCGACGATGCGGGGTCGGTCCGGACGGTTACCGAACGGCCGGACAGCAGGCTATCCATTGCTCGTCGTCCGCAAGCCAAAGATTAAGGTGGATGATTGTTACAGTCGCGGTCTCGGCGGCTGTGGCGTAAGGATGATCCCCCATCCAGCTATGACTTGCTGACGGCGTGCAATGGGTGGCTCGCCGTCCGATCGTCCGGTAACCGTCCGGACCGAGCCCAAGTCGTAGGCGGCGCGTAGTGCTCCACGCGCGCCTCAAGGAGATGTCAGCAACCGTAGGGGCCTAGCAGGGTCGAAGCCTACTGGGGCCATGGGTGATGCGAAAGAGATCCCCCTGGAAAAATGGCAAAGAAGGAACAGGAATGGGTCTTTAATCAGTAAAAGTCTGACACTATCTCCTGCTCTGCCCAAGAGCGGGGGATGTCATTAGATGATTTTACCACCCGAAAAAAAAAAACCAGCTATGATCCTGTCGTTTCTTTACAGCCAAAAAACACACATTCATCCGTAAAGGATCATTACATTCATATCAAACAATATAAGTGACACTTTCTCGCGACATTTCCTCCTATACCGACCCAAACATGGCACGGGAAAGAACCCGGGACTCCGTAATACCCTCATTGTTGTTATTAGATTACTTTGAGGTACACTTCGGGTAAGAGCATACGTGTGTAGGTAAACACGCTTAGCTCACCGCGTTGGTACAGTGCGTTAGAGAATAACAGACATCTTACAATGTTCGGAAAAGATGACGGATTTTTGGATAGGAAATACAGACAATGGGATTTTGGTTATGGTATTATTTGTTGAAATAAATAAAAAATATTATTTTCATTTTTCATAACCAGAGGTCGGAACAGTAAGAAAGATAGAGTTGATAATATCTCTTTTAAAATTCATTAAAATAATCATAATCAGCCTTTTAATGTTCCCACTGCTGGGACTCAGGCTCTCTTTAGGAGAGGGAATGGGCCGTAATCCACCACGCGGGCCCAGTGCGGATTGGTGAATGTCACATGTCTTCGAATTTTTGGTTCTAGGACATGCCGGTTTCCTCACGATGTTTTCCTTCACCGTTTTGAGAGCAGTGGTGATGAAATAAATTTCACAAAGTAATGCGCCTGGCTGGGTTTGAACCCGCGACCTACAACTCGTAAGTCCGTTACCACTCGGCCACCACTTTTAAAATTCCGGAATCATATTACTGACATTTTTTTTTTATTCAATGAAATTCAATTTCCTAATTTTGTGTTTTAAAATCAAATGTTTTCTTGATGTCGTGATTGTCTCTAAGTGTTGCAGCAATTGAATACTGTTATACAATGTATCTGTAAATTGCCAGTACTGGTAATGTTGGCGATCCTAATAAATAATAAAAGACTGACCTGTTGGTCTAGTGGTTAGTGGCCCTGACTGCTATGCCGGAGGTTGTGGATTCGATTCCCACCCAGGACAAATGTTTGTGTGATGAGCACGATCATTTGTTCTGTGTCTGGATGTAATTTATCTATATATGTATGTATTTAGAAATATATAAGTATGTTTATCAGTTGTCTAGTACCCATAACACAAGCTCTGCTTAGCTTGGGACTAGACAGCGTTGTGTGATAGTTGGGGAATATTATTATTGTGGAATATTATAATAAACATGACGATGATATCATAGTGGTCCAACTCAAGCCTATGAAAAAAAAATACCAACCACAATCTATAGAAGTCTAATATAATAAAAAAAACTTAAATACAAATCGTCACCTGTATGGTAGTTACGACTGTGCGAAAATACAAATTTTACAGGAGAACAAAAAACTCTATTATCTTATTTTTTTTTTAAAGAAAGCGGTTTAATAAAGCTGCTCATTTAAGAAATAAGAAAAAGCAGTTTTAAAAAGGGCTACTATTCGCGACTGTACCTTAAAGGTGACGAATTATAAACTAATCAAAAAGATAACACAGCCAAAAACCTCAAAACTAAAACTACGAAAATAATATAAAAATCAGAAAAAGCTTAGACAGGGGTCCTGCATAGGTCCAAGATTTCCTGACATGTTTAATTTTCCTTTTGCTTTTTTTTAAGCTAACTAAAGCGGTAATATAAGCTTCTGTTATAAGGGACACTTCATTTCATTACCCCTGAGACGCGTTGCCACTGCCGTAGATACGTACAATCGCGTTCACAAGTGTTATATGAAAAGATCTTTTATTTCCTTTGTGAAATGGTGTTTTGTATGCCGAGTGCTGTAGTGGGAATTCAACTTGAATGCTTCTATAACAAGTAAGAGATTTTATCTTGGATTAATAATTGATGGCTGCGTAAACAAAAAATTAATGCTATCGAATTGTCGAATACGGTTTATACTTATATCATTTATTTCTCAAAGGTTAAATACGTAATCGCTTCACGATAAACAAAGTTTTAATATTATAGTAATAGAAAGTGCCGAGTGCATGCGCTTCAATTCTAATTACTATCTAATCAATCATTGCAAAAGATAATTCAAACACGCTGTCGTTGTACACATCGAGCGTGAAGCTTTTATCAATATTGTTATAAAGAACCGTGTACACTAAACAAACTACAGTTACACAACACACACACACAAACTACAATTTTATTTATTTTTTTACAATATCTACTATTTCCTAAACGCCATCAGATCTATGAAGTACCGTTTGAATTTTCACACTTTTCAAGCCGAAACATCTTTGTATAAGTAGGCGTAACTCACACAATTTCAATTACCTTTTCCGTAAAACCATAGAATTATTTAGCTATTTTTATTTTATCATAACATACACAATTTTTAATCAACAAATTAAAATCTCTCAAACAAAGCAAAATAACCGAATATATACAGCAGATAGCTTTTGTTTTACACTTCGTGTCAAAGTCACGTAGTAAGGACCTTTACCGTAGTGTTGCGACTATTCAAATACACTTGTATACGAATAATCGTTAAAATGTTCTAATAATCGAACTTAGTAATAACGAGCAATTTTCATTCCAGGCGTCTTTTAGTAATTAATATCACATTATTTTCAGCTGACATCTAACTATCAACGAAAACGCATAATTAAAATTAAACTTAATGTAAGTTATTGTTATTTTAAATAAATCTTTGTAGGTAAAGTCGCATGTGTGTCACCTCTGTTTAAACTACGAAACTCAAGATCAATAATTTACAATGCAATACAAGGTTAGGATGGAACTGAAAAACTCAAAAATTCTGAACCTATACACGTTGTTATATCCTAAGATTTACTAGTAAAATCTAAGATATACCAATAACGGGCTTTTTCAGTAACATAATATAAATCTGTAAAACTGTAATCGATTAGTATATACAAAAAAATAAAATAGATATTTCTTATGAATCGAAAATTATACTAAACGATTTTTTTGACTCCATCCCTTTTCTTCAATCTGTCAGAACTGTTTTAGATTTGACGGGCTTTTTTACATTTTATATTAATTTGAATTTAATTTTTTTATAGAACCATTATCATCATCATTTCAGCCGAAAGACGTCCACTGTTGGACATAGACGTCTCGCATCCATAGGATTCCCGCAATCCTTACCAGGTCATCGGTCCACCTTGTAGGAGGCCTTCCAACGCTGCGTCTTCCGGTCCGCGGTCACCATTTATAGAATAAGTACCCTATTATTTATTTTTTACATATAATATACTGATTCATCTATTCAACACTATTATTACATTTTAAATATTTAGGAAATACTGTTGTTTAGTTATCTATAAACATTTTACCCTTTTTGTTTCATTGAGCGTTAATATTTCACAACGAAAATAAACAACAAATTGCATTTTAAGTACGGGAGAGTATTAACATTACTCAATTGTCGGTTTTTCAATATATATCGATGAAATAATGGTATTGTATTGTTTAATTTATGACAAATAAATGATGTTTTATGAAATTTTCCGAACATAATGTGTTGAAATTACATTGGCGGGCGTCGCGGGCGATTACGCTTGCATTGTGTTAAAAGGCTGTTTTTATGGACGTTCCACGCTTGTATGGGATCATCAGTAAAATTAGTTGGAGTTTTATTTATTTATTGTTATTTATTTTATGCTGAAATATATGGGTAGGTAATATTATTCTGTCATTATTTTTATTTTACAGCTTAGTGATGTGACGGTGTGTTTTCATTTGTTTTGTATAGCCTGCGTGTATAGTACATCAAGCCTCCGTTATTTTGCTACTAATTTACATCAAGTGGTATTTTTTGGGTTTAGAGTAACCGCTAATAGGATTACTTTGTAGTCTGTCTGTCCATCTGTCAAGACCCTTTTTCTCAAGAACGCGTAGAGTTATCAAGTTCAAATTAATTTACTTAGTTCTGTTAGTCCTTGGAGCTGGGAAAAAAATTAAACTTCTAAGTCATCACAATTTAAAGATTAGGCCGTTTATGTTAGGCGTCAAAATATGCGCCATATACGGATTTATGGCGGATATTTTGACGCTTGCAAGGGAATCAAAACCTATAGGGAACTTTCCGTTGTCCTAGAATCATGAAATTTGGCAAGAAGCAATATCTAGAAGAACGAGTACAGAATACAAAATCAGTACTTGTTGCGATTATAAGCTTAAGTTTGTTCCTCGATGTGCGAGTCCGACTCGCACTTAACCGGTTTTTTTTTTAATTTCAATACGTTGGTACAACATGCTTTAATCGATAAACAGAATTGCCTAAAAATAGTCAAATTCGTTTTTTTTATGTTTTTCTACCGGCGACATGTGTCAGATAATTAAGCCATTACATTGATCCAGTTTTTAAACCATGTGAATGAGCAGGTATCAACATAAATTATTCATAATCCAAAGCTTGAATTAATCGTGATGAAATATCCAATAATGACTGGATTATGTACGTATCGGTCATTAAAGCGTTCGTATATGAATAGGTTTAAAAATAACACGTGCCCTAAAAAGTCTCATATGATTGTTGTTAATATTTTTTTATTATTGACAGGCTGGCGTTTGACTAATTTTACACACTCAAAGTTATACGATTGATATTTGTAGCATTTTGTTATTTACTTCATATTATTCTGTTTGGATACAGCAAGCAATTATAATATACACGCCTAATTTTTAATTAGTACAAATACTCAAAGGGCTTATTATTAGACAAGGTCTTGTTATTATTTAAGTAAAGTTTCAATTAAAAAATATTCATAAACAGCAAAGTTATTGACGTTTGTTTATATCCCAAAATGTCACTCAATTTATGGAAATATTGATTCAATTATGAATTTACCAATTATGACCAATTTTCGTGGATAATTTTGGGATTTCGTTTTTTTTTTATTTTTGACTACACAAATATGATCGGGTACGGATAGAGCCCCATTTTTATTGTGCTAATTAAAAAATAGTGGTATATAATGTTTGTAGAAATTAAAATCTGAATGTCATTAAATTTTTTCGACTGATCATGATAAAAACGAAAAACGTCGGTACAACCCTAATCATCATCATCATTTCAGCCGAAATACGTCCATTGTTGGACATAGGCCTCCCTCAAGCGTCGCCAAAACGACCGGGCAGGCCACATTCAGAAGCTAGAATCACAAAGATGGGCCCATATTATATAAATATATAAACTGGAGGCCTAGAAATGTAAAAAGGAAAAGAGGCAGACCATGGGTGGAAAGATGACATAGTCAAGGTAGCAGGTAAACTCTTGGCCAGAACAGCCAGACTATGAGAGCGATGGAAGCATTTGGAGGAGGCTTTTACTGCCACAGGCGGTCCTTACACTGAACACGAGAGCAACGAAGATGAAGATACTTACACACAACACTAACAATTATAGGTAGGTCTTTAGTTATATTACTAACACACTAACCCACTACACACTAATTATTTGTTGTAAGGAATAATAAAAGTTTATTTTTTATGTGTCTTCTTGGCAAGCGCGCTCCGTCATCGACCACATCGTCGCTTTCCATCAGGTGAGATAGTGGTTAAGCGCGAGCCTAGCAACAATAAAAAAAAGTTGTTCACCATGTTTTTTTTTTGGGAAAATCATCTTATTACCTCCCCCGCTCTTGGGCGGGCGGGAGATAGTGTCAGACTTTTACTGACTAAAAACCCACTCCTGTTCAATCGTTGCCTTTCGTACCAGGGCCGAGTCTTCCTTTCAGAATCAGACCCTTGGCCCCAGTAGGCTTCGACCCTGCTGGGCCAATACAGTTGCTGACATCTCCTTGAGGCGCGCGTGGACTTCACCATGTAACATTTCAAGTGAACAAGCCTCACGGATAAGAAATTTCCAAAAGTTTAATAAAATAATAACTAGGTAAGTATTGCTAAGCTATCATAAACTAATTCGTATAACCTACTTATAGTTTGAACTAGCAATAGAAGTTTCAACTATTCTATAGTTGAAACTATTGTTGTTTGAGGCACAAAATACGTTTGGAATACTAATTATTATTCTAACTCACGTACCTATTATGTAAAATGAGAATGATAAGGTCTCATGAATCTAATAAAACTAAGTTAGGCATAGATTAGAGAAACTAAGTTGCTTACGGTCTGAAATTTTTAGCAGTAAATGTGTGTGTATAAGGACATAGTCATGTAAAGAGGAGAGATGAAACGCATGTTAGTAAAAGAGTTATGAGTATACATGTAGATGGGTGGAGAGGGAGAGGGAGGCCAAAGAAAAGATGGATAGATTGTGTGAATGTGATATGAAAGAAAAGGAAGTTAGTGATAGCATGACGGTTGACAGGATAGAATGGAAGAAAAAACGTGTTGCGCCGACCCCAAATAAGACGGGACAAGGACAGGAAGATGATGAAATGTAGTTATAAGGACGACTTGCGGACGACAAGCAATGGGTAGCTCGCAGTAAGGTCCGAGCCCGAGTTGTTCACGACTCGTAGTGTTCTACGCGAGCCTCAAAGAGATGTTAGCAAAACCGTAGGAGCCCAGCAGGGCCGAGGCTTACTAGGGACACGGGCAATTTCTGAAAATAAAACTTGTGGAACTAGAACGCAAACCCAATTGAAGAACACGGGTGTGGTTTTAGTCAGTAAAAACAGACTTTTAGCGGACACGTTTTCTCGCAGCACCCTAGAATG
Source organism: Mythimna impura (assembly GCA_905147345.3). NCBI lineage: Eukaryota > Metazoa > Arthropoda > Insecta > Lepidoptera > Noctuidae > Mythimna > Mythimna impura. The sequence goes on along the minus strand of LR990357.1, from coordinate 8,169,637 downwards.
TAAAGTCATTTGATGATTTTCCACCTCAAAAAAAAGTTTCCTAATTTACTTGTAGGTATATCAATAATAATAAAAAAAAACGAAAACCAATTAGTAATATTGAACGATAAGCGAATGACGCAAATTTCAAAGGGAAAACGTATATCCACATACCTACGAACATGCTCCCTGTTTCGTGATCCAATTACTTTACAGTTTAATTAAAAAATATTCCCCATTCCCAAATAGAGTTGTACCGATTTCTGAAACTCGCAAAATAATTCGCACATTGAAACCTTAAACATTTTAAGTCTCAATGCGATTTTTCGAAGTCCGTATGTGCCTGACAGTACGGACGTGTACGTACTACAATTCGAGGAGAAATCGCCATTCTACTCGACTGTACAACGTCTGGTCTCTGAGATAGTGTTAACTAGCCCGTCGGAAGACAGTTTTATAACAAAAAGTCGATTGTGCTCGACTGTACCTTCGAGACGGACGTCGAATTCATTTAAAACGTTGTGTTAATTTTTAGCTGTTGTTGTTTAATTTAAAGTTTAAACAGGAATATCCATTTTAACTTAGCGGAACGAAGGTACGGTTCACAATAGCGTTTTATTTTATCCTCCCTCGCTTTTGTTGTCTGACGATTTTCTTTTACTGTTCTAGAATTATTGTGCGACTTGTAATCTCTTAGTTTTTCTCTTGAATATATTTTTCGTTTCATCTCAGTTTTACGTTTTAGATTACTCAGGACTTTCTTGCTAGTTTTACAGTTTTTGCTTAAGTCTGTCTCATTAGTGTTCTTCAAATATATTTTTTTCTGTGGTTAGCTCTTTTAAAGTGACACAATGTTTTTTTTTCTGCGATGGATAAGTCTTAGTAAAATACTGAGTGCAAAACATTTTCTCAACACAAAGCCAGAGTTTGCTTGGAGATTTCAAGTTATTTTATTCATGACATGGTAGATGCTCGTGTCGGTAATACACATTGGATCGACAACCTAAGTCCAGTGCCCAGTGGGTATGATAAAGCTTCTCAAAATAAAAATAAAAATAACATCATTATATTCACAACAACACAGTGAAAATAATAGATCCACATATGAAGTTGGTGTTTTATAAAACGGGTCACGTTGAGCTGCCATAAACTTCAGATCGATTCGGAATTACAAGTTCAAATGAATTTTATATTTAGTGCAAATTATTCCGTTTATGAAATTAGTTAGGCCAACTTTCCATGGACGCGTAGCTTCATAAACGCGTATTCGTAATACGCTTGGTGTACGCCTGGTACATACAAAACTATGAAACTCTGTCGACGAAGCGGCAGGTCGTGCCGTCGTCATCGTAGCAGGCCTACACCAAGCGTATAATAACGAATACGCATCTATTAAGCTACGCGTCTGTGAACAGTAGGCCTTATTCATTACCTCAAAAGGAAAAAACGGAACCCTTATAGGATCACTTTGTTGTCCGTCCGTTTGTCTGTCTGTCTGTCTCTTTATCTCGGGAACGCGTGGAGGTATCGATTTGAAATTAAAACCATATACTCAGGATTACGGTCCCTTGAATCTGTGAAAAAATCAAACGTCTGAGGTAACGAAAAAAATATATACAGCCGTTTATGTCGCATAAAAACATATTTCGACACTCTCAAGGAAATCAAAATTCATAGGGTACTTTCCGTTAACCTATAAATCAGAAATTTAGCATGAAGGAAGGTCTCATAACACAAGCATAGGAAAAAATCTGAAAACTGTAAATTTGTAGTTACACTACAAAAAAACTTTTATTGCCATTCGGAAAAATCTTCGTAATTCAATTCGGTTGTACGGAACCCTCAGTGCGCGAGTTCGACTCGCACTGGCCTGGTGTATTTTCTTAACTATCACTATATTTAGAAACAACAAAAAAGAAAAACACTTATAGGTTCAAGTTGATTCGAATTTTTATGGCAGCTTATAGTGACCCGTTTTATAAAACATCAACTTTATAAGTAACCTAATATTACGGTTGAAAGTTGCCATTAAAACTTCAACAAGCAAAAAGTACTTAACTAACCAGTTGATAATACAGAGCATCGCAAACTCCTCAACTCAAAAACAAGTACTACCTCGGGCTAACATGTTTCTTTATACCGGTACACGTAGGCACTCGTTACTGGCACAGAACATTATAAGAAACCCCTCATCTTGTTTCTGGCCTGACCCAAATACATACGCACTTGGAACAAAGTTTCAACATCTCGTACAAGTTACTTGAAGTACGGGACTAACGGAAAACATCGGGTAGACATCGGGACAGAAAAGCGAAACCATGATTTATTTTTTTGTGTTTAAGAATGTCAGTTTCATCGATGTTTTTTTAGGGTTCTGTACCTCAAAAGGACAAACGGAACCCTTATAGGATCACTTTATTGTCTGCTTGTCTGTCTTTCTGTCAAGACCCTTTATCTCGGAAACGCGTGGAGGTATCGAGTTGAAATTAAAACCATATACCTGAGTATAGAAGTTTGATTTTTTTACAGCTTTAAGGGACCACAGAAAGACAGATTAATATGGATCTTCCCGGGATTTCTAATGAAAAATCCCATGTGGCCAACAATATGACACATAAATAATAATAAAAACCTCAGACATAGATAAGACAAATAAAACAAAGATAAATAATATACAATTTTTATTAGTATTTTTCATTGAAAAAGATCTCTCTACGTCAACTGAGGTAAGGTTAACAAATTTATACACTTCCTCCTCCTCGTCATTAATGCAGGAAGAATTTTTTTGGGCTATATTTCTGATAGTGTTATAACAAAAAATCTGCTCTTTAAATTAATCTCGGGATTTGAAGCATATCCACTTTATTCTTTCGCTGTATGAAATCGTTGTAAGTACATGTTTAACTCTACCTAATTCCGACCTCTGCTTATGACCTATTCCAAGACATGGTCTTCCCGTGTGAACTGAAACACGATAAGTGTAAAAGGCACTAAAATATTCCACTTTGCCGTAGCCACAATGATAATTTATATTGCCAAGTTGACACAAACTCCTTAAAGGATCACTTTAATAGAAAATACCTATTCTCTGTTAAAATTCATTACGTTAAACGAAGTTGTATCTTTGTTTGAAAGTCGCAAAAATAATAATGACTTTAGAAACTACTTCTCAATTTAATATCAAATTTTGTTTCAACAAAATTCATTTTCATTAAATACCAGCTTCTGCCAGCGGCTTTTCCCGCGTGATAGAAGTAAATATATGCCTTTGGCACAGACGAAACGTAATGTTGCCACTTTATATATAGGGTGACTGGTAATTAGTGACCGATACTTAAACACGTGACTGTACTCATGATTACAAACAACTTTCCCAAAGAAACTTTTTTTATATACTCACTAGTTTGTAGGTACATTCACAGATTAGGTACGTACACACCTATGGGTTTGCAAGCTGCGCGGGTGTTCTATCACTATTCTACTGTACGACGGCGTCACGCGGCTAACAGCTGAGCGGTCGCCGGTCGCAGGAGCGCGCGCGTATATAAAGAGCTGTTTTATTATTGTGATAAGACTAATGAGAATATAAAAAAAAATCTTTGGGAAAGTTGTTTGTAATCATGAGTACAATCATGTGTTTAAGTATCGGTCACTAATTACCAGTCACCCTATATATTATGATTTCGTATTTCCACTCTATTTATTCTTTGTTTGTTTTTTTTCCTTTCCCTATAATTTATTTATATTTATCTATTTTATTGAAATCTATTAGCACACAATACCGTGCCGACGTCTTTATGTCGATACCGTTACCGGCCCACGCTGAAAATCAGCGCCGTAGACTCATCGCATTTTGCGTAAGGTCACGGCATTATGCTGAGCGTTCGGCCGTTTTGCGCGGATGTGGCGGATATTTCTTTCACATCTCACACTTATAATTTGTTAGTTCTAAATTTGCGCCTTGTTCCGCCAAATAAAATGTTTTTCTTACTTTTCTTTTCTTTTCTTTTCTTTCTTTCTTTTCTATGTAACTCAGTAATAAAGGCCTACGCAGGCCGGGACGGCATGGCAAAGGATTTTGCCGTCAGTCAGCGAACACTAGCCACTTAAATACTGCGGCATTCCAGCGCCTTGCCATGGCATGCCACGTCACGTCGAAGTATGCCACGGCAGCTTCTTCTGCCCGATACATAGTTCAGTCATAAGTAGCGTTTAATAGAGTGTTGGTGAGCACTGGTGTCCTACGGCATGCCGTCCCCTACCGCAGCGCGCCACGGCATCCTGCCGCGGGAGCCCGTGAAGCGTCTTTCAATACCTTGCGATGATATCCCTTTCAACGCCACGGGAATATTTTAAAGCATAGGAATTTATGTCGTATTTCTATTTCGATATGGTTGGATGTCCATTGGTAAAAATTTAAATCCTTTGCCATGCCGTCCCAGTCTGCGTTGGCCTTAAAAGTAGCATTCTACTGGCGAAAAAATAATTAAATTCGGTGCACTGGTTTTTGAGTTTATTCGTTACAAACAAAAATCCAAAACTTTCTTCCTTATGATCTTTATATATATAATTCTTCTATACGTGTGGTTGTCACATAACTCCACCTAAACGGCTTGACCTGTGTCTTTTTCTTAACTGTACAGTATCCCCCCACCTTCGCCTATATATAGACAAATTAATATAGAAACACTGTACTACTAAACAATAACATCTTTCATTTTTGAATTGTCTGATAGACCTTGTCATTATTATGCTTCCGACAACATCAATCTAATATTATAATAGAGTTTGTATGTATGTGTGTGTGAGCGTGTGCCTATTTTTGTTACTCCTTTACGCTCAAACGGCTGAATGGATTTGAATGAAATGTGAGGCGCGGTTAAACTATTCCCTGGAATAGGACTTTTGATACTTTTATCCAAGAGTATGTTCCCTTGGAATAATTGCCTACTTTCACGCAAGCGAAGCCGCTCCCAGAAACTAGTGTTGTAAAATACATTTTAATTGGTCTAGGAATTCACGATGTTCTCAAGAAATTACAAAATATTTCTCATAAAGATGAGTTATATTTCTGTGCACTGGCGTGTAATATACAAAGCGGCAAGTAGTAGAAAAGTATTTCGCTTGAAACTCCAAGCGAATTTGATTTGAGAAATTATGTGCAACTATTATATGTAGGTATAATAGAATAGAATGTACAATCAGGTGCTTTCTGCAGTCCATTCTTTTTACTTAAAGCATAGCATAATCAGCCTTTTAATGTTCCCACTGCTGGGCCTCAGGCCTCCTCTCTAGTAGAGGGAATGGGCCGTAACCCACCACGCGGGCCCAGTGCGGGTTGGTGAATGTCACATGTCTTCGAATTTTTGGTTCTAGGACACGCCGGTTTCCTCACGATGTTTTCTTTCACCGTTTAGAGAGCAGTGGTGATGAAATAAATTACACAAAGTAATGCGCCTGGCTGGGCTTGAACCCGTGACTTACAACTCGTAAGTCAGGGCCGTTACCACTCGGCCACCACTGCTCATCACTCTTTTTATTTACAATTATATATTTATACAACTGGTCCCAGCAGGCGTTGTCCTGACTGAAAGTTGGCATTTTGTCAGAGAAAATATATTTAAGAAGTCGATTGCAGCACCCATCGGGATCAACTGTATTTACGAACCTTTTAGAAACCCACTCAAATACACACACAAAATTACTTTCAAATCGGTCAAGCCATTTAGGAAGAGTTAGGTGACAAACACACGTACAGAAGAATTATAATATATAAAGATCATTTTATTATATCTAGCCTGTATTGTCCCATAACTGGGCGAAAGCCTACCTCCATTTTTTCCATTATTCTCGGCCCTGGGCCACTTCTTGCCAATTCTTTAGGAAGACATCAGAGTGGTCCCCCTCTCGCGATTTCAGCGGGGTTACCATGATGTTCAAAGTCAGATTGTTTCATTCTTATTTCAGTGTGGGTAAGAGACAGAGCTATACAGGTTGTCTAGCGCCATCTCTTACCCACACTGGAAATAAGAATGAAACAATCTTACTTTAAGCGTCATGGCACAGGTCCAGGGCACCAATTTTGTGTTTTACGGGCCCACTACATGCGACAGACAGCCTAGTCCCCCTTAAGCAAAGTAGTCTTCTGAGCCACGTCAACAATCTGTATTTTGCAGCGAGGTTTAGTATTTCAAACGCGATCCGTTAGTTTAACACCAAGTATATTTAAATACCTTTGTTTTTTCTCTTTTAGTTTAAGAGCTAACATTAGTGAACCTCGTTAATGCTTATTTCCTATTATGCCCCTTGCTTGTTAGTTTATTGTTGTTTTAAGACCTATGTTATAGTCGTGTGAAATGAAATTGTTTGTTACCAGGTAAAATTAAATATAATTATTTTATTGTTGAGTATGTATAAGTATCAACAGTAAAATAATTACATTTATATGACAACAAATCAAGTTATCGGCGTATGGTTGGAATGCCACCTTTAAAGGGTGTGGTTCCAATCTTAGTCCATCTGAACTTTAAGCATACTGGGGCCATGGGTGATGCAAAAGAGATCCCCGAGGCACTGGAATAATGGCAAAGAAGGAACAGGAATGGCTTTTTAGTCAGTAAAAGTCTGACACGCCCTCTCGCTCCGCCCAAGAGCGAGGGATGTCGTTATATGATTTTCCCACCTAAAAAAAAGTAAAGTTCGACTATGTCGACTAGGTCGACTAGGTATACTAAATGTTCAACTATGAATGGATTTAAATATATTCACGACAACAACGCCGAAATGCGCTACTAATTAAAACATAAGAACATCGCATCTCATAATCCGGAGTGTCATGACACTGCACACTAGTGTCTCCTTGCAGACAGCTGTCTCGAGAGTACTCTACGACACCAAACGAGCACGAGCCGAGTCGCGGAGAGCGCTTTAATTTGGATCAAATATGCTTGATTTTTTAATGAATACCTCCCTAGACATTCACTTTATTCTTCTTCTAAATTGAATTTATTCAGTGACGCGTTCCACCGTTCCTTTGAGTCAATAAAAAGGGAAATTTTACATGTGCCCCGAAGATTAATAATGAGATTGGAGACATAAGAGTCTTGTTAGGTAGGCTTCTCGAAGGTACTGATGATATATTTCCTTTTTCGACATCTTTATTGATTTTTGAAGATGTTTCCGTACATTTGTAATTTGAAACCTTGGTACTATATTTACTTTGGGGAATTCTAGTATAGATATACTTGTATTTGAAATAACTTTATAAAAAGCTGGTAAGTGCACCAAGAGATATAATCACTACTAATAAAAAATAATAATATTAAGAGTTACATATGTGTACATATACTATAGTAGTTGTGACAGATTACTGCATTCATATTGCAGTTAATATACCTAGTAAAGAATAATATTAAGTCATCTATAAAAATAAAATCGAACGACGTAACATTGTATTCCTATATTTTCGAATCTTTATTTATAGAACTCGGTACGGTTGTCGCAAGGATGTCAAGCCCTTTATCAGATTTGAAACTTGTTCTCAACTTCCAAAACAATATTTTTTGTTCCGCAGCGAGGACAAAATTTAATAATTCACAAAGTCTCGACCAATTCGGACAGACTTCATTCCGTTTTTCAAGGTTCTACGCCTGTCGGATGATACAATTAAGTAAACCCTGTAAACTTTCAGTTTCAGCGTCGAAATTTTGAAGAATAACAATTTCTATGAGTCAAAATTTGTCAAGTTCGTTAATTGTGTTCGTTGTATTGCAGTGAAAGGATTTTGATGTATTTTATATGATGGTTAAAATAATTTGTATTGGGAAAGATATTCTTTTTTTTAAATACTCTAAAGAAAATGTAACACTATAACAAAACAAACAGAATTAAAACTAAATGTTGATAATAATTTAACGTACAAAAATGATTGTTAACCAGCACTTATACGTATTCAAAATCATCAGCCAGTAATTAGCCTTACCCAACATCAAATTACAGAACATTCTCAACCTTTCTAACGACCCATATATCTCCAACAAAACCATAATTCAGCAGCCCTACATAACTAAATAGTATACAACAATAAGAGCTCCATTATTAATCCATATATAACCGTGATGCGTGTCAGAGCAGACGTGGATTGACAAACATCTCCCGCGGCGATGCACGTCGGTGCACCGGACAGATGGCGCCACTGGGAACCTGCGAGCTGCGGTACCAACTGGACTTTTTGTACACGATATATGGAGCAGCTTTGAAACAGGAGTACTGTCATTTGTAGAGTTAGCTAGAGCAAAACTGTGGTAGGTTTGGTCTACGGGTGACAAAGGAAAAAAAATATCATCCATATACACTAAAACCTACTCTGGTAGATTTTACTCGTAATTCTTATTTCAAACGAGACCAAAAAATTGTAAATTAATAAGAAATGTATATTTTTTAGATATTAAGAGAAATTAATTATACTTAAATATTAATGCGTTAAAATTTAAGAATATTACGCTGGTAATAAGCAGCTGATAAAAGCCATGTCTATATCCACATAAACGAAAGTATAAAAAACTTTTACCGCAAACTTCAAATCCTTCAGAAGTACACTTCACTGAACTCACATAAGTAAACCAAAAGTCAATTGGCAGAAAACTCGAACCGGCAATCAAGCATGAATGATTGTACCAAGTTTGGGTGAAATTGTGTGAACCGATGTTAACAACACCAGAGGCTTTTTTAATATAAAACAAACGTAACAAGCCGACGATACTGATAGGAAGCGAAATTACACCTCGTCTCAACACAAACTGCTGTAATCACAAACAATTTCAAAGCGAAGAAGATTGCTGCGATTCGCAATATTGTAAGGGAGATGATGCAAGGATCAGGCGTAAGCGGATTTTAAGGTTTACATTTTGAAAAAAGCACCGTATTAGGTGCATTATGTTCGATGAAGTTTTAAAGTCCTTTTTTTGAGGTAAAATTCGCTATCAAAGTTCACTTATAAGGAATTACAATTTTGCGCACTGAGAACATTATTGTTACCATTTGATGAGTGTTTCTCATGAATAACAAATATATGAATAAGAATAAACTACTCTTACATTTATAAAGTCTAAAATGTTTTTTGATGTACTCAGTGAACCGCTACAGTCAGGCGCTTGAACGTTCCTCCGCCCAATGGCTTATAAGCAAAAGGAGAGAGATCTCTTAAAGTGAAAATACAGATTGCGACTTTACAAAACGTAAGTACATAGTTATTTTCTCGTGAAATAAACTTAGCGCGTTGATGGTACGCCCCGGGCCACTCGGTTCCCGCCAAATTTTATTGTAATAAGGGTTAATCAGGAACTTTGTTAATTAGGCCAGGCGAAACACGGTGCGAACTTTGACTCGTAAAAATGTGCAGTTTAGCGTACGCTGCTGTGATTTTAATTTGTTCCACGTGTAGATCTTATTTGTGGATTGAGTTTTGTTCAAATACTTGAAAATTTAGACCATATTCACTCACTTACTAAGTTACCCAATGTAACGCCAATTTTATGATTGTATAATTTATAAAAACATACAAATAAATTCCATCACGATTTTATCTGCAGTGATGTGATTATAAAATTACATATCTGTCAAAATTTTTTCATACTTGAACTAACATCTCATATCATATTTAAACCACTGACATAAATATTTATATCTTCAAAAAAAATGAAAAATAAAGAAGACGTTCACAGAAAATTGACTTTCAAGTGGCATTACATTCAATCTAAATTCTTCTATTGAATATGTTCGTGTAATATGCGAATACTAGCGAAACGCCATTGCATTCAAGTTTATATATTCGTTGTGACGCAAATTCGATTTGTTGCATCGAATAGAGTACGTAGTATATTCTATTTATTATGAATATATTTTGTTGGATTCTGAGTCGAAATATTCGAATGTGGGATGACAGTTTTCACCGTATTTCCTGGTGTTGCGGTGAAAATTGTTCAGTTAAATTTAATAGGCAAATAGTTTAGTCTTTATGGGACATTAGGTTTATTTTTCTGTTGATTGTTAGTCGGATACACATGTTACTAAAAGAGTTATGAGTGATGTTGAAGGATGGAGAGGGAGATTGAGGTCAAAGAAAAGATGAGGAGTGATTATTATGAAAAGGAACATGTTGCACCGTCCGCAAATGACACGGGACAAGGGCATGAAGATGATGATGTTAATCGGATAACGTTGACTCTATGATTAGCTTACTACTTTTTGTAGATGTGGCATTTCAAGAAAAGATACTTATTTCTCTTGAAATGATAAATGCTTCAAGGTGAAAGTGCCAGGGTAGCCCAAAAAACTCTTTCCTTCATTTTTTTTTTTGCTTTTTGCAGAACAGTAGCAAGTTGGGTGTTGATTACAATATGATTTGCGACCGTAACAATTAATCATTAAAACCATCAATACAACCCTTTCAGTTCGTCTTACCCTAATATTCAATAGACTTTTTCATGAAATAGCCATTTTTGAATTGCGCGGGCCGCCCTGGCGCATTTACTTAAAGTTAATCGTCTGTTTTGAATGCTTGACTAAGTTTACACAAATTAGCTCTAATTATAATAGATGTATCTAAAATCCACAAGGTCCTTTATAATCTCCAATAGCAGATCCTAATATAAAATAGCAATACCAATATCTGCAATGGACATTATTTAGCCTAAGGCCGTTCGGCAGCAATTCGTAGCAAAGCTTGTTGTAACCTATTTTCTATTTAAATGATTTATTGTTCACCGTGTAATGAGAAATTATGGTTCGTTGTTGATTTATTACTGTTATAATACCGTTTCGGCCTTAATAAAGGGTGGATAGAGCACTCAATCATATATTTTAATATTTCATCAGAACGCTGTTTATTATTTTAATTGACTCATTGTGGTTGATGCGCTCAAGTTCGCTCATGTAATTCGTCATTGAAGTTTTCAATGCTTTGGCTGATTATATATTAATGAGAACTGTGATTACTTATTAAGAATCATGGCTGGAAGACAATCAAATATTTATCAATTGTATTTTTAATAATAACTTAAATACGAAGGTTATCGATTTATTTACATATTTATAAATACTTAACTAATTATACTATACTTACAAACAACTAAACTAATAAAAAACTAAAACTGAAAAGAATAAGTGTGAACAAAGGAGTTTAAAAAGCATATACTGGGCCTAAAAAGAAACAAAAAAACATCCACGTCGCTGTCAATGAGAACAGTGCCCAGAACGCTGGCATCATTGCCAAGTTGAAGGAAAATCCTGATTCATTGACCAAAAAAGCTCACTCTTCTGGTCAATATTAATTTTGTTCTCATAACTGCAATAAACTATAAACGAGGGCAAATGATATACAATTAATCTCCCATAATTCAATATATTTTGTTAACTACTTTTCTTTTTTTTATTCCAAATTTAACTATATGCCATATTGTATTGTACGTTTTTATTTAACTGATCTTAATGTTATATAATTATCCTAGTTACAAAGGGTCTAAATCTATTTTTAGGCATACTGTAAAGCACTTACCTACTAGGTACTACTTAACAGAAATAAAAATAAGTCCACGACTTTATGGAGCACAATATTAATATAACACAGTTCGAATAACTTTTACAGTTATCAAATCATTCCCATTAGCCCCGTATCGTATAAACTTTTCGGGAAAAACCTTTCATGCGTGAAATACGAGTATTCTCGTGTTAAAAGTATACCCGTACGTAGGGCATCACTTGGCACGTGTCAACTTTTGTAGGCGGATATATAAGAATATCATGTACCTACACGTACACCTACACAATATACTAATTTCTACATGCAAAAGTAAATAGAATTAACAAACAACGGTATAATTTGCGTAAAATTGTTTCGATTAAATAGAGCAAAACACTTCGGGCTGTTTATAGAAAAATAACGTTGTAATATTTGAGTTCTTCTATTAGGACTTTATTATTCCATTTATTTTCGACAAATGAAAACATCTTTTTAAATGGTTTACCTTTTTAAATATTAAAAAAATCTTTTTAGTTTTTTTTATTATTAAGTACTTACCGCTCACGGTTTCTCTCTCGTGAAATTATTTCCCACCTTTCATTTAATTTTAAAATTTTTCAACTGTTTTTTTTCTTTAAAACTATTCAAGCGAAAAAAAAAACAAAATAAAAATCATCTGTTTTTTTTAGCTGTAAGTCCTCCATATTATTTAAATAAATAAATATCGGTTAAACCGTTTTTTAATTTTAGCGAAATTAACGGACAACAATTGATTTAAATGTATATGTTTAATTACCAAATACTTTAGGCACAGAAAACTATAGGACCGGACTTAATGTCTTAGGAATTTTTACCACTCAACCATTGGATGATGCAGAAAAAAATAGTGGTAGACACTGGGACAGTTCCCTTTCAAAAATAAGAGACTCATTCTCCGTTCTATGGTATACACTTAAAATTTTAACTACTAAAATTAAACTCTGTACTTGTGGTTGCCCTGACATGGTCGCTCACCGATTCGCAAAAGTTTCGCCTTGGGGTTTGCCAACGAGCAATGGAGCGCAGCATTCTGGGTGTCAAGAGGGCCGACAGCGTGAGGAACACTACGCTGCGTCAAAAGACGGGAATTATGGACGTAGAAAAAAAGGCTGCCAGGCTAAAATGGGATTGGGCGGGTTACATCAGTCGCATGCACTTTGACCGGTGGATAAGAGTCTCCACAAAGAGGGACCTGGGAAGAGGTGACGAGACGACCTAGATGCCTACCGCAAGGACTGGTTCGAGGTGGCTCAAGAAAAGAACACCTAGAAGAAGTTGGGGGAGGCCTTTGCCCAGCAGAGGGACAGTACAGGCTATTAAAAAGAAAATTTTGGTTGAAGTCAATAAAATCTCCGTCGTAACATATATCCGAGACACTAAACTAACAAAAGACATCCTTCAAAACAAAGCCCCGATGGAACCGTTAAAATTTTTACTATCAATATTCTGTTCGAATAAGAACTCTGGAAGGGTTACGTGTCACAAAATATGTTAAGAGGTCCAAGTTTTAAACAAAGTTAGTCCGCAGCGCTAGCAACGATCGATACGTTTACTCTGTCCAAACTGTTCGATGCATAGTTTGCTCGCATTGTAGACGTTCGACAAAGGGCTATAGCATCTTCTCCAGTGAAGTTGATCCTTATTCCATTCTTCACTTGTTCGAGATTGTTAATTTTTTAGGAACTTTATCTCAATATTGTTGGAAATGTTTTCATAACATTCTTTGAAAGACTTTGTTGAGAGTTTTTTGTAGCCGTTTGTTTTTGTTCTATTTTATATTGTGTGGGATGGTTTGCTTACGTTATGGAGCTCATCGAATCCAGGCCCGCGGTTCGGGATCGGATATTGTTCAAATTATTCCCATAAAAAAGTATATACTTTATCATTTTTTATGGTAGATTTGTTTTATTGAGGCTTACCGGATTCACGAAATCTTAATAAAAAGTAATATTTGATGTATTTTTTGTGGCTCACTTCCAGTTATGGTCGTCAATTGATGTCGTAAAAATGCAGCAATACATGAATTTTTACCGTTTATTTGTTGAAAATATATCACATTACCTAAGCATACTAATCATCAAAGTTATCAAATACGATTTAACTACAAAAAAAAGCAACAAAGCACATTGGTTTATATAAAAAAAAAAAACATAAAAAGAAATGTAGTTTTAGTGGTAGTCTATTTCTATGTCTGTGCTTGTTAGCTCTAGTGATGTTCAGTTACTAACGGTTAGGCAATCGATTGTCTCGGTTATGGAACTCAATTACCCAATTCAAGATTAATATAAACTACAGTAGAGCTACGTTCCCAGCTACATGACACCTTAAAAAGAAACAAATTATTTTCTAAATACACCGTTTGACGATGCAATTAAATATATGGCTCTACCATTGCTATCTTAATTGAGCTATCTGTGAGTGAGAAGTTTCGTTGATCATCTGTGGTTTTCTTTGAGTTCCACTTCATTAAATTATACTTTTTAACCGACTTCAAAAAGGAGGAGGTTCTATGTTTGGCTGAATGTATTTTTTTTATGTATGTTCACCGATTACTGGGTCAATTGTGGACCGAGTTTGTAAATATTTTTTTTGACTGTAGAGTTGAGTTCTCGATGAAAAATATCAAAACCACTATGTGTGCCTTTATATTTGAGGAGTTGTCTCAATTCCTCATAGATCTCATGTGGATTTTGTCAAAAATAGCATTAATCTGGAAGTAATTTCTTTCAAATGTGTAACTAACAATTTCACGCAAGAAAATGGAGAAAATGTAGAAAATATTGAATGTAAAATGCTGTTGTGTTGATTTTTAACCCAAATTTCAATGTAGCCAAAGACAGCGGTATATAGGTCAGAGTTTTTTTATGGATGTTGAAACTTCTGCCGCTCTGGGTGGAGCGAGGAGGGTCAGATTTTTTACAGACTAAATGGTAAACGGTTCGGTTTGGTATGAAGTTTTGAACGTTCATACCAAGTTGATGAGGTAAAAAATATTATCATTGGACCTCAGAACAAACTCCTTTTAATTGATTGCCAAATCAGTATTTTACTGTTTTATTATATTTTGAATGGCTGCTATATTTCAGTACTTAGCAGGCTTGAAAGGATGCAGCCACTGCCTTTCCCATTAAAACAAACTATCTAAAAGTCGTTCTAATGCGACATATACCGCTGAATTTAGTACCATTACCCACAAAAGCTGTTGGAAAAAATATGGCGCCGTTTGAGCTCGAATTACAAGGGCTCAGCGAGATATGATTGGTGCAAGTCATATGCGGACGAGCTCGCTGGTTACGTAACAAAAACTTTATCATCTTTTTTATATATAAAAGGTGAAACTGACTGACTGACATATCAACGCAAAGTTAAAACGACTGGGTCCAGGAATATGAAATTTTACACAAGGCTTATAAGATGAAGGCGAGCACTAAGCAGAGGTTTTTGAAAATTCACCCCTAAAGGGTATGAAACGGGGATCCAAAATTTGTATGGAGAAAACTACGTCACGGGTGAAGCCGCTTGCAAGAACGAAGAAGAAGAAGCTAGTTTTTTATACAAAAGAACTAGCTGTTGCCATAGGCTTCGCCCGTGTAAAAGTAGGAACTTGTCGCAAGCGAACATACCACCGGGATAAAAAGCACCTATCCTGCGTGCTCAGGACATGATCTATTCATGTGCCAAATTTTATCAGAATCCGTTGGAGCGTAAAGAATTAACAAACATACACACTCACAAACTTTCGCCTTAATAATAATAGTGGGATTACTAAATAACTTAAGAGTCTATGTCATTTACAGTATATATATAAGGTCAGGAAAACTTATAGTAAGGTCTTAAAATCAATACCTCAACTCTCGTAAGTATTTAAAAACGTTCATATTCAGGTCGTAATCTCACCTCGGCTCTAATCGATGTCAAAACCTTGCCAAAATGCATAGAATTCAAAGTTATTTTAGCAGATTAAAACTGAGTTTGAAATGCGAATATTACAAATGAACGAATGCTATAAATACAGGAATTACTTCTTATTATAATACTCTAGAATCACGTTCTGCAAAAAAGAAAAAGGTTTAACAAAATTTCTGCAATTCCCTATTTGACATCCTTTTTCCTTATCATTGTTTACTTATCTTCATTAAATAGACTCAAATAGAATACCAACCTAATTAATTATACATTTCCCGGCCGCCATTCTTTCCTGACTTGCACCACACCCCAAGGCTTTGTTTCAAGTGGTCGCATTTATTCCCCCCATGTCCGAGTCCACTTTAATTACGGACAATTTATATTCAGATTAACGTAGACGGCAGGTGCTGTCGTGGTCTTATGGTCTCTATAAAGTACCATATGTGATTTTAATAGTGGAATATCGAATTTCGTAATTCCATTTAAAATTGAGAATTGTGTGGTAAATTCGTGATTGGGACGTCAATTTATTTGTTGGAAGGGGACGAAGGATCTTGTACTTGTAATTTATGGATGAACTAGTGACCCGTCCTGGATTCACTCGCGTTATATATACCTATATAGGGTGACTGGCAATTAGTGTACGATACTTAAACACGTGATTGTGCTCATGATAACAAACAATTTTTATTATGGGAGCAAAGCCGAAATCGCGAAAAAAATATCAAATGTTCAGTACATTAGGCAAACATAAATGTACTGAACAGCTGATTTTTTTTTCGCGATTTCAGGTTTGTTCCCATAGTAAAAGTTGTTGGTTATCATGAGCACAATCAAGTGTTTAAGTATCGTACACTAATTACCAGTCACTCTATATATATCATACTAATTGTTGGAGTATAACAAAAACAATTTTATCGTACTTCAAGACTTTGGTATTTCTCTTTCTAATCAATAAATATTGTATTTAATGGTCCGAGCCCCTTGACCCTTGACACAACTTGACTGAAATCCCTAGTATGGTAACAGTTTCTGTATTTCACTAGCCTTGCTTAGGATCATATATCTCATATAATAGCATAATAGCATAATCAGCCTTTTAATGGTCCCACTGCTGGGACTTAGGCCTCCTTTCTTGGAGAGGGAATAGGCCATAACCCACCACGCGGGCCCATTGCGGGTTGGTGAATGTCACATGTCTTGGAATTTTTGGTTCTTTGACATGCTGGTTTCCTCACGATGTTTTCCTTTACCGTTTTGAGAGCTTTGGTGATGAAATAAATTACACAAAGTAATGCGTCTGGCTGGGTTTGAACCCACGACCTACAACTCGTAAGTCGGGGCCGTTACCACTCGGCCACCAAAAGGATAATAAACAGTTATTATTGAAATCCTTAAAACGGTGTTTCCTTTGGTGTCCACCTATTAACCTTAACACTAATATCATAAAGGCGAAAGTTTCAGTGTGTATGTATGTGTATGTATATGTTTGTTGCTTCTTTACGCTCGAACGGCTGAACGGAATTGGATAAAATTTGGCACACGAGTTGACCATATTCTGGAATGCACTAAGCACATAGAATACTTTTTATCTCGGGAGTATGTTCCCTCGGGACAATGTTTTACCTTTACGGCAAAATCACTATCAGCAAATACTAGTTTTTCTATTTTTTGTTTAGTAAGTAAATCTCCACCAGTACTGCTTTGAAAAGGGTCAAAGCCTACTGGAGCTAAGGGTCTGATTCTGAAAGGAAGACTCGGCCCTGGTACGAAAGGCAACGAAGGAACAGGAGTGGGTTTTTAGTCAGTAAAAGCCTGACGCTATCTCCCGCCCCGCCCAAGAGCGGGGGATGTCATAAGATGATTTTCCCAACGAAAAAAAAATACTGCTTTTGAAACGATGAAAGAAAACATTGTGAGAAAACCGGCCGGCATGTCCTAGAATTAAAAATTCGAAGACATGTGGCGGCCACTGGGCCTGCGTGGTGGATTACGGCCCATTTCCTCTGCAAGAGAGGAAACCTGGATCGCTGCACTGGAAACATTATAAGTCTGGTCAAGTGATGAGCAAGGATTAGCATAGCATAGCATAGTCGGCCTTATAATGTTCCCACTGTTGGGACTCAGGCCTCCTCTCTAGGAGAAGGAATGGGCCGTAATCTACCACGCGGGCCCAGTGCGGGTTGGTGGATGTCACATGACTTCGAATTTTTGGTTCTAGGACATGCCGGTTTCGGAGCAAGGATTGTCAATGAAAAAAAAGGTATATACGAATCTAAGAGTCAACAAAAAAAAAAGAATACGATAAAAAAATAATCGCGATTTTAACAAATTTCAAGGTATAAGCATAAAATCTGTCAGTTCTAATCGATATTCATCCTGTAAGATCCGTCTAAAATACTGGCCAAAGTTACAAATCTTAGCAACACCTCTCTAATGTCTTAAGCCATAAATTTAAAACCTATAGACCTAATTCTGCCGACATAAACCAGATGCAATCAGCGTACTGTCTGACTCATAGCTATGTCGGCCGTGATTTACAATAATAGGCGTTAACATCGGGCTTCGGTTCGATATCATCCTGATAAACTGTCATAGTTAAGGTAAGGAACACGTCATATTGAAGGCGGAGCGGGCGCTGAGAGGAAGCGGAGCGATTTTTTATAATTATGCTTAGTAAAAGAATGCAAGAGCGTGGGGTTGTGGGATTGTTCGAAAAGAACAAAATAGACTTATCATATTTTTTTTTATATAAAATAGTGTTTGACTGCGATCCTACCTGATGGTAAGCAGCGATGCAATCGTTGATGGTGAGGCGCACTAGTTTATTAAGAGCCTATTCACTCTAGCCTTGAAGACACCCAAATTATAAACAGATGGAAAGACCTCAGCTGGTAAATTGTTCCAGTCCTTCGATGTACGCGGTATAAACGACGAGGCGAAGCGCTTAGTCCGGACCGTAATATTACATAGTGGGTGCGTTCACAAATATTTAAACTCGTATATACAAGACACCCAGCTCAAGCATCTATATTACACAAATACAAAGGTCGAGCCCAGTTGTCGACGGTGCTCAAAAAGATGTCAGCAAAACCGTAGGGGCCCAGCTAGAACGATGCCCGCTAGAGCCATGGGAAATTTCTAAAGGTAATCCTTGGTTCTAGAACGCAAAGGGCAACTGAAGGAAAATAGATGGGTTTTAGTCAGCCAAAGTCTGACACGCCCTGGACCTATTAGGAGCAGTCGTGAGACACACAATGTTGTTGTATTTACTATATAATTGTTACTTTATTGTGTGTGTCGGTGTACCGAATAAACATGTTTTTATTTATTTTCCTTTCCCCCTCCGGTCCATCCTAGAGCGTGAGAAGCCATTAGATAATTTCCCACCTCTCAAAAAAAAACACATCACAATTGTTCTCGCTTCTGTTACCGCTTACAGTGTTACCGAGCCTCTTATCGACGTAGTTCGTGCGTACCGCGAATGATACGTTTCCAGTAATAAAACGTCAGATTATAGACGTTTGAGAGCTTACAGACTTATCGACTAATACTTAGTTGGTAAGATGGTGAAATATCATAACTCTTGGAGATTTGTTAAGGATGGTGTCTTTTTTTTATTAATGATAGGCTCGCGTTTGACCACCATCTCACCTGATGGTAAGCGATGATATGGTCGATGATGGAGCACGCTTGCCTAAAAGTAGCCTATTCACTCTTGACTTAAAGACCCCTAAGTTGTAGCTATCAGGAAACACACGACTCCGGCAAGGAATTCCACTCCTTGGCTGTACGCACAATAAATGTGTTCTTAAAACGCTTTGTGCGTATGGGTGGGATGTCTACCATGTACCGGTGGCGCAACGCCGTATGTCTAGTGGTCCGATGATGGAACGGACTTGACGGAATTAGGTTGTGCAATTCCAGTGCACACTCCCTGAATTGTAGACGATAGAAAACCGACAGGCTAGCAACTCGGTGGCGAATGTTTGGCTTTGTCTGTATCGCACTAATATAATAACGGTCAAAGTTTGTGTACATGATTGCTACTTCTTTACGCTCGAATGGCTGAACGGATTTCGATGAATCTTGGTTCACGGATAGATCATGTCTATGGTGATTATGTCATGGTGACCAAAACCACACCTGTCTTTTAGTTGCTCTTTGCGTTTTAGGACCACGTTTTTCCTTTACATAAAATCCCCGTGGCCTTAGCGGGCACCGGTCCTGCTGGGCCCTTCGGTTTTGCTGACATCTCTTTGAGGCACGCGTAGAACACTACGCGCCATTGACGACTCGGGCTTGGTCCGGACAGTTACCGGCCGACCGGAGTGCGAGCTACTCATTCCTCGTCGTCCGCAAGGCCGCGCCTACGGTGACTGGGGTAGGGGGGCCATGCGACTCCCAACGCCTGGGCATATAACATTGGGCCTTGAAGTAAAGTATTAGATACCTACAATTCATCATCATCTTCCTGCCCTTGT
This sequence comes from Mythimna impura, assembly GCA_905147345.3. Taxonomy (NCBI): domain Eukaryota; kingdom Metazoa; phylum Arthropoda; class Insecta; order Lepidoptera; family Noctuidae; genus Mythimna; species Mythimna impura. Next base: position 8,149,711 of record LR990357.1, on the reverse strand, counting down.
CCCGTGTTATTTGGGGTCGGCGCAACACGTTTTTTTCTTCCATTCTGCCCTGTCACTCGTCATGCTATCACTAACTTCCTTTTCTTTCATTACACTCTTCACACAATCCATCCATCTTTTCTTTGGTCTCCCTCTCCCTCTCCATCCATTCACATGTAAACTCGTAACTCTTTTAGTAACATGCGTTTCATCCCTCCTCTACACATGACCATACCAAGACAAACGATTCCCTTTCAACTTTTCAGTCACTGGCACCACTTTCAAACTTTCCCTAATATACTCATTTCTCACTTTATCCATTCTCGTCACACCACACATCCATCTTAACTTTCTCATCTCCGCTACGTGCAATCTTTTTTCATCCGTATTTTTCACAGCCCAACATTCTGATCCATACAGTATGACCTACAATTATCTTTGTTCAAATGTTAAAGAATGTTGGAGTCAATAAACTCTACTATCAAAGAAAATTCCCCTTCAGAACTGCACCGAAGTTATTTAGAGATCATAAACCAAACTGTCCACCATTGGTTGGGAAGCCGCATTGTCATTATAACTTCGTCGATAATCGGATCACGAGCAGCGATCGAGTAATCAAAACTTGTGGATATTGCACTCGCCTACGTGTTATAATTCATTTGAAACGTCTTGATTTGCGAGGTTTTGTGAACTTCATCATTTCAGCCGAAAGACGTCCACTGTTGGATATAAGCCAGCCCCCCTAGCCAAGTTCAAACCGTTTCGTTTCGATTGTTCTGACGTCATCTCAACGCTCAGTCACATGGTCAGAACAAAGGAATAGGAGGCGTGGACGACTCGAGGCGATCGACGAAAAGAGAATCGAAACGAAATGGTTGTAACTTGGCTAGGGGGGCTGCTCCAAGTATCGCCACTACGACCGGTCCTGTGCGTCTCGTATCTACCCGTATAAAAAGTTTCATCGAAATCCGTTCAGCCGTTTGAGCATGAAGAAGTATTAAACAAACATACATACACAAACTCACAAAGTTTTTCTTGTAATTATTTATATAACTACTGATAGAATAGAGCAATTGCAAATTTGCATATTTTCATAAATAGTTCTTAATTATGGAGAAGAGAAAACCGTGTGGTTTTCTCTTCTCCATAATTAAGAACTAAAAATTTAACCACATTCCTGCTAAAAACGCAAATTGTCGCTTACGATATTCTTCCTGAAAAGGCTCTATATATTATGTAACGAAACGACAAATCATATTTGCAGTAGAATAATATAGAAAATATTTATTTATTCGAAACACACAACAGCTACAATTACAAAGTATAATAATTAAAACCTTGTTTTTTAATTATTATTTTTTACATTTTTTAATTATTATTTTTTACCCGCATTCATTATCTCAGCAAGTTCTTTTAATTGATATCAATATTGGATTTAGAGAGACGTCACTTTATTTTTCGAGTTATTCTCAGCAAGCCCTTTCATTTGATAGATATCCATATTGTATTTATTATTATATTGCGGGAGCCCGCCATTTTGGATTTAAAATGACGTCACACGGCTAACCATGCATTGTCAACTAAACTAAATATGTATACAAAATTTCAACTCAAACGGTTGAAGATATCCGTTTGAAAATTGAGTTGCAAGATTCCACCCGAACAAACATAGTTACATACATACATTGCAAACTAAATAAAACCTTGTAAAAGAGAAGAATAGAATCGACAGTGTCTGTGAAGTGTGGCTTACCAGTACCTCTTACCGTTTGAAGCCGCTCAAGCTTCTCCTAATATTAATTTACTGAGACGTGTACATAAATGGTAGTATAGACTAATACACGTGGCAAGTATCCAGGAACTCGATTATAATGGCTTCATCGGAGCAGGCGGGAATCGATTACCCGGTTATTATTATATCGAATGCGAGATAGCTGTGAAAAGGAACATGAAAACCTACCGGTAAGAGATGGGTTTTGTCTGAAATTGGAAAGTTTTTTGGATTGGAGCATAGCAGATATAATACATTTTGTAAGTCTACTTTCGATTTCTAGGAAAATTGGATGTAATGTTCGTTAAGAAAAGCGAAGAAACATACGTTGATATGAATGTTTAACCATTTTTTTAAACCTTTGATCAACATGTAGCTGTTGGTGAATCGGCGCTTATAATCACCTACTTTTTTTATAAATAAAATTATTCACAACACTGGCCACACATAAAAAAAAAAACTTATTAAAAGAATTTTCGCATTCGAACATCAACAAAAGAAAAAAAGACTACAAAACGGAACTGATAGGTAGTGAACATGAAAATTAATGAATGGGAAAAATACGATAATTCCTTTGAAAACTCAGTACAATTGTATGGCAATAAGTAGTGTTTTGTTAGAGAAAATATGTGTTGTTAGTGTAGACCTATTAAAAGAACGAATATAGATGTGCTTTTGATAGCTAGTTGGGTCAAGGTATTTTATATTTTACAAGCGTCATAGGTCTATTATTTCAGTTAACCTTGAAATAGAAATCGTTCGACATTTATTCCGTACGTACTTCCGGCCACCGTAGGCGCGGACTTGCGGACGGCGAGCAATGGGTGGCTCGCCGTCTGACCGTCCGGTAACCGTCCGGACCGAGCCCAAGTCATCGACGGCGCGTACTGTTCCACGCGCGCCTCAGGGAGATGTCAGAAAATCGTAGGGGCCCAGTTGGGTCGAAGCCTACTGGGGCCACGGGAAAGTGAAATCCGGGGCCCTGGGACGAAAGCAAAGAAGGAACAGGAGTGGGTTTTTAGTCAGTAAATGTCTGACACTATCTCGCTCCACCCAAGAGCGAGATTTGTCATGAGATGATTGTCCCACCTAAAAAAAAAGCATACAAAACGTAACCTACCATTTTTTCGCGACTTTTCCCCCAGACTCATTTTCCAAGCGCTTAATCGTAAAACGTCTCTTTCGCAAAATGTCTACTGGGGACTTACTATAACGTGTTAAAATATCAGGCGTGTGAGCGAGAAAGAGGAATGAAGCCATACACCCTATATACCGCCATCTCTTTAACAGTTCAGTTTCGGTAGTCAAATGGATTGTGTTAAGAGGGTCCTTCTCCACTCGCCTATCGTCAACTTCGAGCATGGTTTACAAGCTAGATGCTTCATCTAACGCAATCCAACGGGAAGTTTGATGAAAAGGCAATGCGAAAAAAGAGAGGTAACGCCTGAAAACTCTGTTGGCATTCGGTAATTTCGTGATTTACTCGAATATTTCATAAAAATTGTTCTCTCTCTTTTAAGGATTTATTTCCTGGAACAAGTTTTGTTAAATATTCCAGTAAATCACGAAATTACCGAATGCTAACAGAGTTTTCAGGTGTTATCTCTCTTTTTTAGCGTTGCCTTTTCGTCAAACATCGCGTTGGATTGCGTTAGATGAAGTAACAAGCTTTGAAACCATGCTCGATGTTGACGATAGGTGAGCGGAAAAGGAGCCTCTTAATACCAAAAAAAAAACACAGTAACTGTCGCAGGTCTGCTAGAATAAATTTCTTTGGAAATAAGCAGCACCTTTGTGCTTTTCTATCTGTATTTATTCATTTCTTTTGTAAGTGTTTTTGTGTACATAAATAAATTAATATACCAACATTTTTGTAACATTGATTTAGATTTATTCAATAAAAGTTACCGATAATATAATATTCTTAACATGATTGTCAAGTCATGTAAAAGAAAATACCATTTCAATATCACACTCACTCAATTGAAAATACAACTTGCTTACCTATAAAATTATGTCCAACAGTGGACGTCTTTTGGCTAAAATAATGATGATAAAATTATGTAATTCATTCAATACAAGTTACTTACACTAAGGGTCAACTCACACCAAAAGAGCGTCGAAGCGCAGCGAAGCGGAGCGCAGTTTCAGTGTCATATGAATTTTAACTTTATTTTCATTACTATAATACTTATTATCGCATGAGAAACTCGAACGAGTCGCGCGGATAGAACTCGCCGGAATTCCCGCGGCGCCGCGGGCATCCGCGCGACTCGTACGAGTTTCTCATGCGATAATAAGTATTATAGTAATGAAAATAAAGTTAAAATTCATATGACATTGAAACTGCGCTCCGCTTCGCTGCGCTTCGACGCTCTTTTGGTGTGAGTTGACCCTAATAGGGAATATACAAGCCATTTTTAGAGATATCCCTATTCAACTTATTCAAATATTTATTTCAAAATCATCCAAATAATTTAATCCGAAATGGGATTCATGTCTCATAAATGTTGTAACTATTCAACCCTACCGCTGCCGTTGGACAATTCTAAGAATTACCCGCAGTTACCGGGGGCCTGTTGTACCCCACTCTGTGAGACGTCAATCATTCCCGTGTTACATATATGACGTGGAGATGTACACACGTCTACTTGTGGCAAATGGATTTGATTGTATGACCTTTATAAAAAATGCTGAGGGTTACATGAAGACGCAAGATATTACGATGAATTAACGTTTGACAGAATTGATATTATTCTCTTTATTTGATGACGACTTGTGTGTATCAAGATTTTGGCAAAATCACAGTAACCTTACCAATATTATAAAGGTAAAGTTTGTGTGTGTATGTTTGTTACTCCTTTGCGCTGAAACTGCTAACGAGATTTGGTTGAGTACCCATAGCTGGAATAACACATAGGATACTTTTTGTCACGGGAGTGTTTCCTTGGGATAACTTCTAAGTTTAAGGCGGGTTAAAACGCCGGTAGAAACTGATAATAATGAATTAAAAATAATATAATTAAAATAGTTGTCAGGCTCGCGTTTAATAAATTTCCTTTTTTATTATTGATAGGTTCGCGTTTGACCACTATCTTACCTGATGGTAAGCGATGATGTGGCCGACGATAGAGCACGCTTGCATAAAAGTAGGTGCAGCTATAAGGAAGGAGCAGGTTGTAACCACCTAAAAGTAAACATAGAATACGACAGGGAATTCTACTCCTTAGCTTGTGTGTATGGTTCGACGTGTCTTCCATAATAGTAAGCTATGTTAACGATGGGAGATGCTTACCTAGAAGATACTCACCAAGAATTCAAGCTTGATTTAATAATTTTTGCTTTAAATAAACCTGCATATTTATACTGAGTTAGGAGCTTTTTGGCGTAGCAAATTTTTTTGAATGTGTTGACAAAACCAATTCTTGTGTGCAACACAAATAAACATATTTTCTTTCCTTCTTTAATTTTCTGTTTTATTCATTGTACCATGCTTTTAAGACACGTACACTACGGTAATACATTACGATTAGTTGACTTTTACAACTTGACCGGAGAGAAAGTAGGCGCAAAACTTTAAGAGGTAATATATCATTATAACATTTATGGGAGAAATTTAGTTTATATAATATCGTAGAGGAGTTCGTGGCTGAAATAAAAATAGCCGTGCAAATAATCGATCTTCGAGGTTAAGCAACACTTGCCGAAGTTGGTCTATGGATGGGTGACCATCTTAACATACTGTTTCCTTCGAGCCTCGGAAAGAATATTGAATCGTTGGTCCCGGTTGCCCTTTGGTAGTGGATACAAAATAAATACACAGTATTACGAATTTAATTCTGTTTGCACCCATCTTGGTTCAGTCAATCAGTTCTCATTGTTAAATTTAAAACTGTTCGAAATTTAAAATTGTTCGAAATTACTCCACGGGCGGATTACTTTAAATTATGCAAAGGCCGCCAATCCATTGTGCAGTGCATGTTATTAATATTATTTCAGTAATTTTTAAATGGTCTTTCATTAAATGAATTAAGGGACTTTTTATTGTTCGGGCACTCGAGGGTTAAGTCATTAGTGAAAGAGAAATAAACTGAATTATAAATTAAATTGTTAATGGAACTTTTTGACACGTGTATAAATGTTTTGTTTGGCTATCAAATGAAATGGAGGGTTTAATGTGCCTCATAGATATTCTCATCTCAAAAAAAAGATGGTTAGGTTGGCAGTAGTACACCACTACTACGTTACTGAGTTAGATGGAAGCAATTCCTAGTAATTCGAAACTGAATTATAAGTTAAATAGTTAATGGAAGTTTTTGATACGTGTATTTATAAATGTTTTGTTTGGCTATCAAATGAAATGGAGGGTTTAATGTGCCTCATAGATATTCTCATCTCAAAAAATAGATGGTTAGGTTGGCAGTAGTACACCACTACTACGTTACTGAGTTAGATGGAAGCAATTCCTAGTAATTCGAAACTGAATTATAAGTTAAATAGTTAATGGAAGTTTTTGATACGTGTATTTATAAATGTTTTGTTTGGCTATCAAATGAAATGGAGGGTTTAATGTGTCTCATAGATATTCTCATCTCAAAAAAAAGATAGTTAGGTTGGCAGTAGTACACCACTGCTACGTTACTGAGTTAGATGGAAGCAATTCCTAGTAATTCGAAAGTCCAAAACACAACCTAGGGGTCTTTAAGTGGAGTGAATAGGTTACTTCTAGGCAAGCGTGCTCGTGCATCGTCGGCCACATCATCGCTTATCATCAGGTGCGATAGTGGTGAAACGCGAGCCTATCAATAAAAAAAGAACTGCCTTCAACTGTCTAGTTATCATGGTTCATGAGATACAGCCTGGTGACAGACGGACGGACGGACAGGTCTTAGTAATAGGGTCCCGTTTCACTATTTGGGTACGGAACCCTAAAAAAGATAGTCTAATATTATGTTTATATTCATTTGACTCCAATAACCAACACAACATCATTACATTTTCTTCTTCTATCAATTGTCACACCAAAGAGTTTGTACAGTAATATCTACATAATTTACAACTGACCTGACACCACCAAAATGTCCTAAGCAATGTTAAATGTTCACATATGCCTAAAAGCTAGATTAGGAAACACCGGCCTCATCTAGTTTAAACTGACAAAAAAATTGACGTGTAAAAGTGTTTTTTAAAACCTATTTACAAAATAAATATCTATCATTTATCATTTAAGCACAGACACGAAATTGGAGAAATTCCTCATACACTCTGTTCAAGTTATATAAAAACTATTTAAAGAATGGCCTTTCCTCTCCTCCATAGCTGAAACGAAAGCGTTCGTCTGTGATTATTTTAGACTAGCCCGATATGTAATCGATTTCTGATCTGACCTTTGAGAGTCACATCTGGGTATCTACATACACTCCGGTAGATACACACTAGGGATGTGCTACGTACGTTTATGTACGGAAGTATATAGTTATATCGAAACCGAAATCGGAGGCGGAGGTAGAATCGAACACTACTAAAACTGATCAAAATCTCGGATGAGTGAGTAAATAAAGAGCGAATTCACAACATTCGAAATACGAAATCAAACAACAAGTGAAAGAGTTATCAACAGAAAGCATGGGGGAAGGAATGTACCTGAACCCCGCGACAAGTATAACCTTGTTTGTACCTCCGATATAAGTTCCGATTGAAAATTGGAACCGAAGGTGCAAAATCAATCGAAAGTTCTGAACTTTCGGTATCTAAATCGAACCTCTGTAACATCTCATGGTACACATACCAGGCAGAGCCTATATACAAGCGTATGTCGTGCCCTCACGTAGATCGCGCGATCACAGGACTTGTCCCAAAGGACAAAACGTAAAATTGCGTTGGGACATTAACCTGACCCGGTCCGGGAAAACATGCTAAATAAAATCACAGTTACTGCGGCCTTAAAATGTTTATATGTTTACTAATAAATTGTAATTTTATTACTTGTTTCCGAATTTAATTGAGTACCTGAAAAGTTGAGTATTGTTATGGTAATTTATTATAACAAACTGTAAAGTTTTACCGGTCAATATGGACCTATTGATCATGTATTTTTTGTTTTATGTTATTAACCTTATAATCGCCTTCGATCGATATATCCGACACACATTTTCTCGTTCATTCCGCCAGGTTCGCACATCCACGACCAAATACTTCATCTCGTCAGCTTTTCTGTTAACTATGGGGATTGAAGAGCCAAACGAGCTGGAGTACCCAGTCGCAAATACACAACCTTGGCAAATAGGACAGGAAAACATTCGTCGACGAATCCGACCAAAGGGGTTAAAGAGTTAAAAGCCGGTGTTCAGTGGGATGGCTAGGCTGATAGTTAATTGGACTAAAATCACTCAACGAAACATAGCGCTTAAGGGCATCCAACTCGACATACACTTTCACTGTTTTTTATTCAACCGCATAAACGCGATTATGACGCTATTACTTACATATTTTTCATTAGATATTTTAGAAAAAAAAGTATCTTGTGGATATTATCAAGGCTTCTATTGAAATCAATTTATAAATTTGTGTAAAACTAATTCAGTAAAGACCTATGAAAATCTGCTATTTTGGGTGAACTTTGACACTTCATAATTTAATGAAAAATTAAAAAAGTCTAAAAAGTATAACAACAGAAGCCTTGCCAATTTAATCAAGATTCTGAATGAAGACAATTTTTTTTGACGTATATATTGAATATACGTCCTGGATCAAGTTGTGTAAAATATTCGAGTAAATCACGGAATTACCGAATGCTAACAGAGTTTTCAGGCATTATCTCTCTTTTTTCGCGTTGCCTTTTCTTCAAACATCGCGTTAGATGAAGGACCCTCTTAAGTCATGGCTTGGCCGCAGATAGAAAAATTGCGAAAACGACAACATTTCTTGAAGAAAGTGGTAGTCTCATCGTTGTCATGTCTGTAGTGAACACAGATCAAATGAAACAGTATTAGTGAATGTTCTTTATGTTATTAATGAGAATTCATTAAATAACTCCTCGCACTTTGAGTGGAGCGAGAGGTAGTGTCAGTCTTTTACTACCCTTAAGAAAATTATAGCACAACATAATCATCCCTATAATGTTGCTGGGACTCAGTTCTCCCGTCTAAGAGAGGGAATGGGACTGCTATGTTAGTCTTAAGTTTGCGTCTTTTCTGCCAAATAAAATGTATTTTTTTCTTTCTTTCTTTTAATCCACAACGCAGTCCCAGTCCGGATTTGAAGATTGTATTCCAATTTTTGGTTTTAGTACATGCCGGTTTCTTCATGATGTTTTCCTTAACCGTTTTGAGAGTAATGGCGAAGAAATAAATTACTTACAGAAAGTAATGTAGGTACCTGGCTGGGTTTGAACCGGTGAACTAGAACTCTACTACTAGAAAATTACTACTATAAAACTGTGCACTCCACAAGGTAGTGCTCTTTATATATTGCAGTACTACTGAGCAAAGCAATATGTATCGATTTCTGTCACTAGTATTTCGCTCTAGCCCATTTTTCTCTGTCAACGCTCACATATTTAGAACTTGCATTTAACTCGATATAAGTAGGTATATCCATCTTGTTTACCTTTTCATGAATGAAGCCTGAATCCGGAGCGATTTAAATACATGAATCTCGTTTTTAAATAAAATTTAAAATTCAATCACACATCATAATTTGACTGGCCTGTTGTTCTAGTAGTTAGGGCCCTGACTGCTATGCCGGAGGTCGTGGGTTCGATTCCCACCGAGGACAAATGTTTGTGTGATAGCAAGCATATAACTTTACACGATACAGTTATGAAATCTTGTACATAGATTTTTTACATTAAAAATACTAGACACGTGATTCGGGTGAAAAGGGGAAAATTTGTTTGCATGCAAAATTTTATTCCTAGTTTTTATAAACTTGTTGTACAATATTTACTTTTCTTTCCTCAGAAGTTTCCACAAAGGTTCCCTAGTTTAGTTCTGAAAGTTACCGCCAACTTGTGAAAAAGTCAACGTTGTGTTGTTTTACATAATGGAAACCAGATTCGTACTGAAATGGTTTGTTTACATTTTTAATAAATGGCTAGCTTCTGCCACCGGCTTCACCCGCGTGAAAGTAGGTTTCTCTATACAAACTTTCGACCCCCGCTTCATCCCTTTAGGGGGGTGAATTTTCGAAAACCCTTTCTTAGTGCTCGCCTACATCATAAAAGGAAACTGTGTGAAAAATATCACGCTCCTAGTCCCAGTAGTTTCGGCTGTGCGTTGATATGTCAGTCAGTCAGTTTCTCCTTTTAAATATGTAGATAAATGAAGTTTTGTTTCATTAGTTTTCATACAAATCTGTTCAACTGTTTGAGCATGAAAAAGTAACATACATAAAGTAGGTAATATGTACGAGTATGTGTGGGTATGTCGCCTTTATATTATTAAATAGTGTTATAACATAGCCGTAGAATTGCCTAACTTTAGGGGGAATATTCCTCGCTGATCAGGTAGTCGATAGGGCCGAAATGTTCTGGAGTGGCGACCGCGTACTGGAAGACGCACCGTTGGTAGGCCTTCCAAAAGCTGGACCGATGACCTGGAGAAAGTCACGGGAATACGATGGATGAGTGGCTATCACGATTGGTGATACGGAAGAGCCTGTGCAATTATCTATTAATTCGCCACGAGAGGAGATCTTGATAATAGAGAGAGTCATTTGTTTTATTCATGAGTCGGAGGTTCTCGACAACAGTAAAAACAAGTTCTTCCCAACCGCCACAGCCTAACAGAAAGCGAACACAATTAGCAGTACACCCTTTACCCAACATCAAAGTATCAATTAACATCTTTAACACGCAACGTCACTTCTCAGTGAACGGAAAACAACTCCGGCTAATTTCCCACAAATGTATGCAAAGGGGCTAAACGTGCCTTCCGTCAGATCTGAGTTATGCCGTCATTATCGCGATTTAGTCGTCAATTACATCCCGATGTGGAACCGCAGTAAATCGGAAACTTAACTTATCACGATAATAATTCCGCAAGTCTCATTTGCAATGGGAGCTCCCATTGTAAATGAGACTTGCTCTTAATTTAGGTAGATCATATTTCCTATGTAATATGTTTTTTTTTCTATGTCAACAACTCTGATACACAAGCCAGCTGCTGACCAGTGCGTTATATAATGACGCGAAGTACATGATTGTAAGCGTCACTAAATTAAATATCATCATCATCATCATTTCAGCCGAAAGATATCCACTGCTGGACATAGGCCTCCCCCAAGCGTCGCCACAACGACCGGTCCTGTGCGTCTCGCATCCATCGGATTCCAGCGACCCTGACCAGGTCATCGGTCCATCTTGTGGGAGGCCTTCCAACGCTGCGTCTTCTTCACTCCAGAACCGTTCGGCCCCAACGGCAATCAGTTCTGCGTGCAATGTGCCCTGCCCATTGCCACTTAAGTTTGGCGATTCTTCGTGTTATGTCGGTAACCTTGGTTCTCCTGCGGATATCTTCATTTCTGATTCGATCACGCAAGGAAACTCCGAGCATAGCTCTTCCCATTGCCCTTTGGGGTGACTTTAAGTCTTCTTAATTAAATATGAGATATGAGTTTGTCGGGAACTTAACTTATCACGATAATAATTCCGCAAGTCTCATTTGCAATGGGAGCTGTTACTGTATTTCGTTGGCTGACGAAAATTTTCGTTAGAACACAGCGTGGCGATTTGCATTCGGATAATATAAGGAGATTTTGTGTCTTGTTTGTAGGTTTGATAATGGGTATTTACTATCTTTTTTTGGTGGATTTTCGCTCTGGGTAGTGCGAAAGGAAGATTTTTACTAGCTAAAACCCACCTATGTATCTTAAGTTACCCTTTGCGTACCAGGGCTCCAGTAACTCTATCGAACAATCCCGAATCCCCTCACGCTTTTCGCCACGCTAAGGAAGTGTCTGATGTATTTTTGAACATAGGAAGCAGAATATATTGATAATGTTATTATCTATTATCCTGAGATAGGAGCTTTTTTAGCCTCGCACAAATTTTAATCTTTTTTTTCTTTTTTAAATTGTATTTTTATTTTAAATTATTTATAAATTAGTTATTTTTTAGGGTACCGTACCTCAAAAGGAAAAAACGGAACCCTATAGGATCACTTTGTTTTCCGTCCGTCTGTCTGTCTGTCTGTCTGTCTGTCTGTATTCGTCTGTCGTATCGAGTTGAAATTAAAACCATATACTTAAGTCTGCGGTTCCTTGAAGCTGTGAAAAAACCAAACTTCTAAATTAACGGAATAAAAAGATATGGCCGTTTATGTTGCAAAAACGTATATTTCGACACTCAAGAGAACCAAAATTCTAGAGTACTTCCCGTTGACCCAGAATCCTGAAATTTTGCATAAAGCAGGGTCTTATAGTAATGATTCTGAAAACAGAAAATTTGTTGTTACGTCACAAAAAATATAAAAAAAAAACTAGATTTGGAAAAACTTCGAGACTCCAATCAGGAATTGAACTCTTTACATAGGTAAGTTTGTACGGAACCCTCAGGGCGCGAGTCCAACTCGCACTTGTCCAGTTTTTTTAATTTTATTATTGTTTGTCCTGTGCGAGTCACAAATAAATGTTTTTCTTACTTTCTATTAATCTATCCAAATAAATATCAGAAGTTTGTCTAAGTTTTTATACGTACTCCAATCTTTTTTAACCTCGTAAATTTCTCATCACACCACTTAGATTCTAAGCTGATTCATAAGCAGTAGGTTCAAAATAGCTTGTTTTATTTTTAACTTTCGTTTATGGAGATAGACAAAAAAAAATAGTATAAAATAAGTACAAGGGGTGTAGGGTGGGGGGTAGGGTGGGGTGTAGTATAAAGTTTTATTCTATTCTATTCAGACAGAGATATTTGTAATTGCAAAACATGATTGAAAAGAGTGTCCATGGAGTTTCTTGCACATTCTTCTCCATAGAGATCTACGCTTTGGAATGTGCAATTAGCATCATTTTTTCTGACTGACTGACTTCTTGACATTTCAAAAGTGCCTGTAAATGGTTTATTTGAAATAAATGCTTTTGAATCTTTGAATCTTTGAATCTTTGAATTCTATTCTATAGACACCCGAGGGTTTGACTTGCCTATAATAATATCTGTCCATTACATCATACTTAAAGGGACACAATCCAAAAAAGATACCATTAACAAATCAGTACACCAATTTCGACGCACAATCTCGCCATACGAACCAATTAGCAGCATTGTCCTACCGTATTTCTAAGTCTGTGGCGTTATCGCCTGAATGTTGGCCCTCGCTTTTAAATGCTTATTTATTGAAAGCCCAGCGACTTGGGACGGAGTTATATGCCGGAAGGATCATTGTGTCCTCGCCGGCCGTGTTTTATGTTCCAGTCGGCAGTTACTGTGAGCCACAATAGAAAAGGAATCACTGAGGTGGTGAAGAATGCAAGGTACCCCGCTTTATGGAGTGGGTTATTAGAGCCCAGTGTTTGTATGATAATGGAGTTATGTGACAGAGTTCTTTATGGGAGGGCTGTGTTTGTCGATTTTGGGGTATTGAATGGAGATAATGGTAGTTATCGTATGACAAGTTATGGTTCTTTTATATCGATAGGCTCGCGTTTGAGCACAATCATACCTGATGAATCTCAAATCTCAGGGAATTTCTCTCCTTAGCTGTACGCCTAATGGGTGGGATGTCCATCATGTACCGGTAGGTATACAAAAGAGAATAGAGGCCCTGGGACGAAGGCAAAGAATGAACAGGAGTGGGTTTTTAGTCAGTAAAAGTCTGACACTATCTCTCGCTCCGCCCAAGAGCTAAATTCGTCATTAGATGATTTTCCCACCTAAAAAAAAACGGTCACATCACAAAATATAACTTACATCGGTACTTTCAGATTTAAGGTCCCATAACGTCGGTTTACACTCACAAAGTTATATTTATGTATGTCTAAATCCTTTCACACCAGTTATAAATACCGATAAAACTATATCGCACACTTTATTCTCTCACCCTCTCCCCAAGCTAGTATGGGATATCGTCTAGTATATGAAGGATAGAAAGGATAAGGCTCTATGTCCTAGGACGTCCCAGGTCATAAACATTCCACTGGATTTTAGAACAGCAGCTGAATGTGGGTAGTTACGACTAGATATAGTCCTTCCTTTTAGTGCTCTATTTATTGGGAAGAATAGAGCTAAAAGCGCTTTTGTGGAAAACAGAAGATCAATACTAGTTCGAAGATAAAATCAATTTATAATCATATATAAGCATAATCAGCCTTTTTTAGTGTTCCCACTGCTGGGACTCAGGCCTCCTCTCTAAGATACGGAATGGGCCATAATCCACCACGCGGGCCCAGTGCGGGTTGGTGAATGTCACATGTCTTCGAATAGAATAGAATAGAATAGAAAAAAACTTTGAATTTTTGGTTGTAGGACATACCGGTTTCCTCACGATGTTTTCTTTCAACGTTTTGAGAGCAGTGGTGATGAAATAAATTAGTTGTGTGAATATATTATTATTATATTATATAGTACTCATACCTTAAACGGTCTCATAGTCTGATATCTACATGAAATAGGATCAATTGACATTTTATTTTTGTATTTTTGTATTTTTTATTCGCAAGTTGTCATTAAAAAGTTACGGATTTTTTTTGCTGATGGTAAGCAGCGATGCAATCGTTGATGGTGAGGCGCACTAGTTTAATATGAGCCTATTCACTCTAGCCTTGAAGACACCTAAATTATAGGATGGTCTCCTAGGATCGTTTTCCAGTAACTATAACGGTTAAGGTACCTGCACTTACTGATTCGTCTCAAAAATCCATACTGTGTATATAAAGTATATAAAGTAATAAATATTAGTAGTAGTCATCCTACTTATGTAAACCTGTCCAAAAAAAAACATACTATCGTACTGATCTTGATACACTGTGACAATCCGAATCTTTGAAAACCGTCTTGCAGGAAAATTTATTATATAAAACTTACCTTCAAAAACAGTCAACGTAGCTACAGCAGTGACGGCGTCCCCCACTCCGTTCTCCGCCACGCATTCGTAAGTGGCGTCATCTCGCTGCGCACGCACAGGTTCTATGCGAAGCACTGCACCATTGGCTGCTGGGCCGGCCGCCGCATCCATCGGGGACACTTGGTAACGGGATTGCATACCTGGGGAAGAAGATAGTGAAATTAGTGGTGGATGGTCTAGTCCTTGGATACTGAAAAGATACGTTCGTTAGTCTTTGAGGCTTCGCTAAAACACTTCTTAAAGTGGATCAGATCGAAGTTTAGCAGTGAAGAAAAGATGGCTTTGGGGTTGGTTCGGTTGTTAATTGGGGCACAAATAAAGAGTTTGTTACTTAAACTGTTTGGTAGTTGATTTTGGAGAATTAAGGGAATGCAACTCGAGATACATTTTCACTGTTTTTCATACTCTTACGCGATTATGACATTATTTTTCATTAGATATTTTGGAAACACAGTATCTTGTGGATATTATCTAGGCTTCTATTGAAATCAATTTATAAATTTGTGTAAAACCAATCCAGTAAAGACCTCGGAAAATCTGCTATTTTGCATGAACTTTGACACTTCATAATTTACTCAAAAATAAAAAAAGTATAACAATAGAAGCCTTGAAAATTTAATCAATATTCTAAATGGCGACAAATTTTTTAACACGTATTTCCTAGAACACATTTTGTAAAATATTCGAGTAAATCACGGAATTTACCGAATGCTAACAGAGTTTTCAGGCGTTATCTCTCTTTTTTTACATTGCCTTTTCGTCAAACATCGCGTTGGATTGCGTTAGATGAAGTACCTAACAAGTTTTTAAACCATGCTCGATGTTAACGATAGGCGAGTGAAAAAGGACCCTCTTAAATATTTTGCCAAGTGTGAGTCACTTGATTCTAGTCTAGGCTCCATCACCCATTGTGGTTATTTCAATCAGTAAGAACTCTTGCATTGAGAGTATAGGAACCTTTCCATGATACGTTAACCTTGTAATTTATTTACTTCCCCATATTGTTTTACCTTTACTGTCACTAGTGAAGCATATTAAACATTGAATTCTGTGTACAGTAATAATTGGACTTCAGATTTTTAATATACTGTATATTGCCTTAACTGTACTTAATAAAATAAAATGTAAAAAAATAATGTAATGTGTGTGTGTATGTGTATGTGTGTGTATGTGTGTGTGTGTGTGTGTAATGTGTGTATGTGTTAATAAGACCGCCTATTGTACACTTATTTTTTATAAAAGTTATAAATAAATAATAAATAAATAAATAAAATGAGAAAACCTAAAAAGACGATCAAATCCAAAATACACGATAAAACCGATAGATATTTAATAGTACCAATTGTCTAAGAATAAATCGTACTCCAGCAAAATAAACATCTATTTTATTTGAAATCTTTCGGGCCTGAGAATAAATGTTGCTAAGCTTATTAAGTGGGATAAGTAAGGCTTCAGGTATTAGATACGTGTTCGAGGATCTTTGATTTGTTTGTAATTTTGTTTGGATTAGGATTAAGAGTTAGAGTGGGCAGCATTTTAGTTTGTTTTTTTTGGGTAAAAAATAATAACGGGACCCGCTATGAGTCCGCTGGCCGTCTGCGTGACACGAGCCTGTATTTCATGAACCGTGATAGTTGTTTACACAGATGATGTATTTCTGTTGCCGCTAATGGAATAAATATTTAAGTGGGGCTCACATACAACAAACGTCTTTTTTTTTTTTTTTTTTTTGCGGTTTTTTTGCTACGGACGATACGGAACCCTTTGTGCGCGAGCCCGAGTCGCACTTGGCGGTTTATGGTTTTTTCTTTTAGCTTTGCACGGTTTGTGCATTAAACTAGAGTCAATTTTAGGGCCCCCACACACAATTACGATGCAAGCGAGAAAGAGGTATGGAGCTTTACACCCTATATAGCTCCGTCCCTTTAACAGTTCAGCCCCCCTAGTCAAGTTACAACCGTTTCGTTTCGTTTCTCTTTTCGTCGATCGCCTCGAGTCGGCCACGCCACTGATTCCTTTGTTCTGACGTCATCTCAAAGCTCAGTCACGTGGTCAGAACAAAGGAATAGGAGGCGTGGCCGACTCGAAGCGATCAACGAAAAGAGAATTGTAACTTGGTTAAGGGGGCAGTTAAGGTCGTAAAATGGGTCGCGTTAAGACTTCGTGGTAGGTCTTCTGGTGACCATACAATGTGCGTTTACGATGCGATGTCACATTGCAGTTTTGAAAACTTAAAAAGTATTCTGTTATCGATACGGTATACAGTCACTTTGTTTTCCACTACGATGGAGATGTAACACAACCTAATGTTTTTGCTGAAAATGTATCGAGTCAGCCTTCTCAGCAAGCTTCGCTGAGGTAGTCATACCTATAATAACATTCTCAACTCCATTTTACCGAAATGCTTTCACATATTATCCAGCTCTGTAGTAGATAATTGAAATACAAAACTACACCAATTTTATATCACAATCAACAAGGAATCAATTTGCTAATAACTAAAATATCAACTGCACTTCACTAGAAAATATCCCGCAAAAAAAACCTAGTTTGTTTTATACAAGAATAATATTATTATTTCATTGTGAACTGGGCCAAAAGTACGGGATTACAAAAATGTGTTTTTTTTTACCAGCTCCTGCCCTGCCAGTGGCTTACTCCACCGCCTCCTGCTGCCATGTCTCCCATGGGTCACACTGGTCATAGACTTTCGTCTTGAGACACTGTGGCCGTCCAACATACCACAGTGTCTCATGACGAAAGTCTATGACCAGTGCGTGTTGCCAGTGATGACATAATTATGGCACTGAAACGTGGTCGCTTACACTGGGCCTCATTAGAAGGCTTACAGTCACCCAAAAGGCGATGAAAAGGGCTATGCTTGGAGTTTCCTTGCGTGATCGTATCAGGAATGAAGATATCCGCAGGAGAACCAAGGTCGCCGACATAGCCCGAAGAATCACCAAACTTAAGTGGCAGTGGGCAAGGCACATTGCTCGTAGAACGGATGGTCGATTGGGCCGAAAGGCTCTAGAGTGGCGACCGCGCACCGGAAGACGTAGCGTTGGAAGGCCTCCCACAAGGTGGACCGACGACCTGGTGAGAATCGCGGGAATGCGGTGGATGCGAGACGCTTAGGACCGCTCGTTGTGGTGACACTTGGGGGAGGCTTATTATTATTTATTTATCCATTGCTTGCTATACTTACAGTATGCACGTATGTTGCTTGCTTATGTCCAGCAATGGACGTCCTTCGGCTGAAATGATGATGATTATGATGAACATACTCCCAGGATAAAAGTATCCTATGCGCTATTTCAGGACAGTCTACCATGTATCAAATTTCATCGAAATACGTTAAGGCATTCGAGCGCGAAAAAGTAACAAACATAACACACACTCATAAACTTTCACCTCTATTATATTATACATATATGTAGTGTGATGTGTGACTTAATAGCATAATATCTAGACTATGTTGCGAATGGTACACCTGGATACCATTAAAATATGAATTTACGTAGGTAAATATGTATATTGCATACAAAGCTATATAGTAAATCCTATTTGAATACTACAGTTAACACCAATACTCTCCCTTGTGGCAAATTAAACTGGAAACCTATATTAAATGCTATGTAGCACAGCATTCTTGGTAAACAATAGCTTCTAACTGCGCAACTACGTTATCTTATCATACTAATATCATAAAGGCGAAATTTTTGTGTGTTTACGGTGGGAAATTCATCCAATTACATCCCCCGTTCTTGGGCGGGGCGAGAGGATGAGTCAGACTTCTAATGACTAAAAAAACCAATTCCTGTTCCTTCGTTGCCTTTCGTACCGGGGCCGAGTCTTCCTTTCAGAATCAGACCCTTGGCCCCAGTAGGCTTCGACCCTGCTGGGCCCCTACGGTTGCTGACTTCTCCTTGCTGACACAGTGGTGTCACCAAAGCGTTTCTTATTATGTTTGTTAGTCCTTAACGGTCAAACTGCTGAATGGATTTGGGTGACATTTGGTACACGGATAGACTATTTTCTAGAAAAGCACATAGGATACTTTTTTCATCGTCATCATCAACATCATTATTGCAGCAGAAAGACGTCCACTGTTGGACATAAGCCTCACCCAAGTGTCGCCACAATGAACGGTCCTGTGCGTCTCGCATTCATCGGATTCCCGCAACCCTTACCAGGTCATCGGTCCACCTTGTAGGAGGCCTTCCAACGCTACATCTTCCGGTACGTGGTCGCCATTCCAGAACCTTTCGGCCCCAATGGCCATCCGTTCTCCGTTTGGCGATTCTTCGTGCTATGTCAGTAACCTTGGTTCTCCTGCGGATATCCTCAACACTCATCATCCTTTTTTACTGGCAGTATATTCCCTTGGCATAATTTTCTAATTTCATGCAACCAAAGTCGCAGTCAGAATCTAGTTGTTTTGTAGAATTTTGCAGTACTGTTTTAATTGTGCTTTTAACTTAAAAGCTGTATCAAAATAAACTTTAATGACTGTTATTCAGCAGCGGGACTTGAAAAATATTCTTTTGCCGACGAAAAGCAGACGAGAAAAAATCACATTTACTTTCAATGAAAAACTTTGAAAACGTCTCGGATTAATGTCCCACTTCTTCTGCGAATCCTTGCACTTTGCATTTTCCTAGATTGCTGTACCAACAACAGCTTACATACTTTGCAGTCGTTGAGAATCGTAATCTTCAGGGAATAAAGTTTAAATTGTATTGCAGCAGATGTCGAGAGTTAGCGGGGAAGTTGGCCAGACGTAGGGATGTTCCGTATAGCGCGGACTGATTCGTTTTCACTATTATTCGACTAATTTCAGACATTGGGTTTGACCGTGTTCATGGAAGTTAGTCCTAATATTCCGTTCGGAGTTTTGGTGAGAATAGCTTTAGGATTGTTGATTTTGAGATTTTAGGTAATAGACCGGATTTACTTGGTGGTTTAGTGGCTGCTCACTTCATGTGTTAGCATAGCTATTACAGCTACACGGTTTAATTGATACCACTTTTTTTTAAGGTGGGAAATCATCCAATTACTTTTCCGGCTCTGGGTGGAGCGGTAGGGCTTGTCAGACTTTTATTGACTAAAACTACACCTGTAACCTTCAGTTGCCCTTTGCGTTCTAAGACTATGAGTTTTCTTTTCAGAAAATCTTCGCCGTAACTGATACCAATGACATGCTATTGACCATTTACGTACTGAAATTCAAACTTATTTGTGTAATATCCGAGTGCAGTTAATCGACTTTTCACGTCACCAGAGGGTTGAGCTTTTCTTTGACTAACGAATACGTATTCAATGTGACAATGCTGTCAGTGTTCTGAGCACTTTTCCCATTGACAGCGATTTATTTATTTACAAGCACTTGTACAACGTTACGGAGGATGTCCAAGGCGTTGTACAGTGGAAACTTAAGGCAATGAATCTCTTGGTATTCAATGAATTCCTTTTAAACGCGTTTTTTTAAAATTATCATTGTATTTAGCATATTATTAAGTTATATAATATGTTTGTAAATAGAGATCATATATTCTCCTAGTAGTAAAACGTAAAAAAAACATAAATCTAATCATAATAGTCCAGAAAATAATACAATAAACATATTCCTAAGATTTCCAACTAAACAAGCACATCCCTAGCTGTATGTAGGGCGGTGTGGGACGACAGAGCTAAATCGCCAGCAGTGGTAAGCGCCAAGAAAATGTATTTCACAACAAGTGAGAATAATAGTTGTCTAGCGGACGTGCGATTTTTAACACATTTTTGTACGTCAGTTGGAGCTGTCGGAATAATGTGAGGTTATGAGAATTTGTGTAGTGAACTTTGTGTTTGGTGGTTTTATTAGTTCAAGGGAAGTAATTTTGCGTAGTAAGGAATGCCAGGAGTGTAATGAAATTTTGATAGCGAGAACTGAATTAAGATCTTGGTACTATAGATTAAAAAGTCTGTATAGTATAAACATAAGGTCTCAGACAGTTATTGCCGCGGTAAAAAGCACAGGATGTTTGCTGTGCCTCAGTGTCGCACTGTAGCACGTGCTTAATCTTTAATAATTCGCACTTTGGCTGCACTAAATGACCTCTTAAATTCTAATTCAACTAACGATCTGTTTGCGGATGAATGGAAGATGATTTTGTTGGTATTTGAGAAGCACTGTGAGAGAAGAAGAGAAGAATGCTATAATAAGTATTACGTATTTTCAAAAAAGTTTGGAGAATGACGCATCAGTGTAAAAAAATACTTCAAAATACAGTGAAAATTTAATTACACTTGTAACCAAGTAAACAACTGACAACACACATAAGCGACGAAATCCCGAAGCAAACAATAGTGCATCGGAAAACACGTAAATCAATAATAATAATAATAATAATAAAGTTTATTGACACAAAAAATATTTAGGTAACAAATTTTTTTGAAGCCCTGGCTCCTGAGCTAGGTAGCAACCTGTGTTACAGGAGCCAGTGTCTTCACCCAGTTGATATGTTACATTTGATCACATATTCATTTATACATATTTGATTAAAAAAAAATAAAAAACATGGTAAAATAAAATAAATGAAAATGCACGCATGCTCAAGTATTTAATGACTCAGCGTGTTATGTGTGTGTTTATGTGGGTGTGCACGTATGTGAGTGTGTGTGTAGGTGTGCATGTGTGATAGTATGTTTGTGTGCGTGTGTGTAGGTGTGCATGTGTGATAGTATGTTTATGTGTGCGTGTGTGTGTGTGTGTATATTATTAATATTAGATATTATATATTCATGAGTACTGCTGTTGGATGAAATCTTCCGTTTGGTGATAATTCAGTGTTTGAAGCCATGTGGAGATTTTCTTTTTACTTTCTCTAATTGTTAATGGGTTTATATTAAGGGTATTGTTTATTTTATTGTAAATGTAAGTAGCCATGTAAATGTGTTGACGTCTAGCGGAAGCGGTTTTATATCTTGCTGGTCTACATAAGTCAGGCCGAGTAACAGTTCTCCTTATTTTTGTGGCGTGATTTACCGGTGTGATTTGCTGTTGTTTTAATGTGAGATTAAGAAGGTACAACTGTCTCACGGTAAGTACATTACAATTTTTATACAGATCTTTTGTAGGAAACCGGTACGGTTTGAATGTCATGACCTTAAGTAGAGATCTTTGGGCTCTTTCGAGGTTAATCATATAGGTTTTGCAGGCGCCTCCCCAGGCCATAATACAGTAACCTATAATTGACTGAGCCAGCGCAAGATACACCGTTCGTAATAGTTTAAACTGGGCCACGTGTCGAAGCTTTTTAAATGCCCATATAAGTTTCCTAACTCGGGAAGTGGTCAATTCAATGTGGGGACGCCAGTTAAGTTGTTCGTCCAGAAGTACTCCCAGGTATTTGACTGACTTTTTTTGTGAGATTGGAAGGCAAGGGCATTGGTGATCGTTAATATCATTGCAGGAGTGTGCTTTGAGACTTATTTCCATGGGTTTAGTATTGGCGAAAGTAAATTGCAAATATGAGGTCTTTGAAATATTCAGGGTTAGTAAGTTACTTTCCAGCCAATGGATTATTTTACGTAAACCCAGCTCTGCCGATTGTTGCGCTGCTTCCCAATTCTCACCGTGAAATATTAACACTGTATCGTCTGCATAACTAAATATTCTACCCTTGTCAAGAGACTGCTGGCATAGGTCATTAACATAGACTAGGAAGAGGCTTGGGGATAAGCAGCTTCCTTGTGGTACACCGTAATCAATTTTGGCTTCATTACTGATCATTTCACCAATCTTTATTTTTTGGGTTCGATCAGTTAGAAAGTCAGTAAGTATGCTGAGAGCCTTTCCCCTGATTCCGGCATGTTCCAGCTTCTTTACAAGGGTCGAAATACAGACAGTGTCAAACGCCTTAGCTAGGTCTAGGAAAACACCCAGACATTTCTGCCTTGCATCAACTTTTGCAGTTACGTAATCAACAAGTTGATTGACTGCGTCTACGGTGCTTTTCCCAGACCTGAAACCGAATTGCGAGTCTGCTAAAATTTTGAAATGCTCCAGGTATTTTATGAGTCTATGGTTCAGCAGTTTTTCTAAGATCTTTGATAATACTGAAAGTACTGAGATAGGTCTGTAATTTTTAACATCCTCTTTACCCCCTCCCTTATGAACAGGAGTTACTAGGGATTTTTTGAAGATTCGGGGGAAGATTCCCTGTTCGAAACATATCTGAGTAAGTTTTGTAAGAGGTGGGACTAGTACATCTTTACCCAGTTTGAGGAGTTTGACCGGAATTGAGTCCCACCCTGTGGCACAGTCATTCCTTAAGTTATTAATCACAGATTCAATTTCGGCCTCGTCCGGGGATAGCAAAACCATAGATTGACTTGCAGCTGATGATTCAAATTTATATGAGGAACTTGGGCAATTTTGATTTTGAATGATAGTGCTCGCTAACTGCTTTCCAATGTTTGAAAAATAATAATTTATTTCCTCAATAGCATTGGGCGCGCCTGTTGTAGTTAGGAGTTTGTCCGCTGTTGTTTTTTGTCCAGTTTGGTTGGTAATGGTTTTAATAATACTCCAAGTATCCTTGTTGTTTTTTGAGGATTCTAAAGCGGATCTTTCATGGTTTAATTTTATCTTCCTAAGTAACAGATTACAGAAATTACGGTACCGTTTATATGTTAATTTGATAATTTGGTTTTTTGGGTCAGCTAGAAATGTTTTATGGAGATTATCGCGGTGTCGAATACACCGTAGTAGGCCAGGTGTAATCCAGGGCTTAAGTACAGTTTTCCGGTTAGATACTTTTTTAACCTGGGAGTATTGAGTTATTATGGACATCAAACATTCGACAAACCCAGTTGCAACCTCATTTGCATCGCGTTTTTCGGATATAAATGTAAAATCGGTCTTTTTGAGCTGCTCTACTGCAGCTTCAAAATTTACTTTTGTGACGTATTTACTGGGACATTTTTTGTAATTGATACCCTTATCTAAGCAAATTAAAACTGAGGCATGGTCTGTGACTGTTGAGTCCATTACTATAACAGTCGCACAACTAGATTTATTAATCATTGCATGGTCGAGGCAATTTTGTAATCTTGTCGGATGTGTGTGTCCCGGTAATAGGCCCAATTCGGCGGTCAGATTAAGATAAGACGAACTATTCCTGTCAGTATTGCTTGGTTTTATGTCAATGTTAATATCGCCTATTAAAATGATGTTGTTGGCTCTCTGCGTACCTAAATCGGAACGCAAGCAAACAATAAAACCATTAAGCAGAAAGGTACCTCGTTCCCGGAATTATTTATGAGTACGTGAATACCTGTTTAAAGATATATCACGTAATAATTTATTATGGTCCAAATATTCATGACGTTTATAGTTATATTTGCGGGATCCCGGGAAAGTCCGGGATTTCGACGGTGCAGCACTAATTTGTAAAAGCGTTGACATATTGTTTTTAGTACGTTACATCTGGTGAGCAAGGACTGATTTATAGTTTCATGCTGTGTAGTAGATGGATGCTTTTTGCAGCGAGAACTATTTGAATTGAAACAACATTTTTAATAATTGTTCAATCTACTCGCTGGGTTGTTATTCAATATTATTGTCGAGTTTTTTTTTTAAATGATTAATTTGAGAGAGAGCAATGGTGGCCCAGTGGTAACGGCTCGGACTTACCAGTTGTAGGTCGCAGGTTCAAACCCAGCCAGGCGCATTACTTATGTAGGTAATTTATTTGATCACTATTGCTCTCAAACCGGTGAAGGAAAACATCGTGAGGAAATAAGCATGTCTTAGAACCAAAAATTCGAAGACATGTGACATCCACCAATCCGCACTGGTCCCGCGTGGTGCATTACGGCCCATTCCCTCTCCTAGAGAAGAGGGCTGACTCCCAGCATTGACGCTGTGACCATTATATGAGTGTGTAACATCCTATTCCTGATTTGAGAATTTTAAGTTAAGAACTTGTTAAACTTTACTTTCGTGATAATGTTTGACAAGTTCTGAACTTCAAATTTTTTATTCAGTACCAGAGGGTTAGTCTCAGATCTCTCGCGCTGCGCTGGACCTTGGTACAGGCCATGGTCCGGAGCGAGGAAGAGTGGCAGGCGGTCGCCTCCTTCTGCGAAGCAGTAATGCTAGCAAAGGAGGCGGCCGCAAGCGCGAGAGAACGGCCATCGCGCCCCAGCCGCCGGGATCCCGATCCCGATTTCCAGCCTCCGTAGGCGCTGGCTTGCGGAAGGCGAGCAATGGGTAGCTCGCCGTCCAACCGTCCGGTAACCGTCCGGACCGAGCCCAAGTTGTCGGCGGCGCGTAGTGTTCCACGCGGGCCTCAAGGAGATGTCAGCAAAACCGTAGGGGCGCAGCAGGGTCGAAGCCTACTGGGGCCATGGGTGATGCAAACGAGAACCCCGGGGCCCTGGCACGAAGGCAAAGAAGTAACAGGAGTGGGTTTTTAGTCAGTAAAAGTCTGACACTATCTCACGCTCCGCCCAAGAGCGGGGGATGTCAATGGATGATTTTCCCACAGAAAAAAAAGAGGGTTAGTCTACTTATAACCCATTACATAGAACAGAAAATTACCATTTTTATAGAATTACATTCACTCGATTTAACTAGCGATGAATAACTGCAATCAATATCAGAGATAAGAAGCAATTTATTCTTATAATCCAGCAAATAATCTCCTTTTATTATTAAGCTAGCGAAGTAGCGAATACTATTTAAAAAGAAAGACGTCGAATTATTATGTCAGCAAGATTAAAATCTCTTGAATTAGCATCATTGAAGCTTATAATAAAACAGGTTGAAAACTCAGACGAATAAAAAAGTATAGACGGAGTCGTCGTAAACAAAAGCGACGAAATAAGTGAGGACTAGTTTTGGCTTTGTGTGCGTAACTTGGTGTATGACACCGTAGATTTGCACATGTGTGCTAGAGAAAAAATGTTGCAAGCGTTGCGCTGCGACTCCCAAGTGCGAGAGATATACTTTGGTTAAGTTTTATTATTGTGTAGGTAGTATAGTGTTTATCTTGGTTGTATGAAATTAAAGATAATTTCATTTAATGAAAATCATTTATTTTCATATTAAGTGAAACTATTAATTTTAAAAACACACAAAACTTAAATATAATTATAATAATATATATTCAACGACAATCGGATTAGGTGCGGGTCATCCAGCGTAACCGTAAGTTAGATGACGCCGTACTTGTAAATAAAAATACACTTTGTTGTAGTGTCCGTAAAAAATTACGACTTCCCTTATTTTTGGGAATAAATAATGTTCTTAACTTGCAACACCGACACAATGGCGTGTTCCGAGAAATTATATCAGATATTTTTACGATTTTATTTAATTTATACAGCAAAAACGTTATTTACTTGTGAAAAGTAATCCCAGAAGCCTTTTTTTGGAAAAAGGAATTGTTCTTGCAGCAGTTTATGACACAGGACGGCATAATTTCGTAATTATTATCTCAATAAAACAACGTCACGCGCACTCGCTTGCTAGCGGCAGACTACCGAGCGGCTGGCTTCATATTGCCGATTGGCTTCATATTACGTGCCACACTTTTAGGAGCGCAATGTTCTGTCTATACTTTTTTATTGGTCTGAGGTTGAAAATATGATATATGTGATATGATATTATATGTATATACATAATATTCATGAGTTTGTTTTTTGTCTTTTATATAAAATAGCTATATAGTATAATTTTATATCTATATACAGTCTAATATATATTTTTAATGTAAAATTTAATTTGCTGTACACCGCAGACTACCCCCTTTTTATGTTAAGTTCATAAAGTCCATCCTAAGGTTGTCTGGTAGATATCGCTGTCAGCGATAAGACCGCCATTATACCCATAGGTTAAGATAGTTTAAAAGTTTTGTTACTATTTTGGTGTACAATAAAGTTTTATTCTATTCTAAATTTCGACCAAATCCGTTCAGACATTATCTAGAGCGCGAAGGAGTAACTAACATACTTAAACACATACATACAAAATTTTGCATTTCTAATATTAGTGTAAAGTGTGATATGATAGCGTGATTTAAGTATTTATGCTGATATATTTTCATTTATGGGCTGCTTGAGTCGAGCTTTTTACAACCCTTTGTAATCGTAAAAATGCAAATGTAGAAACTTGAATCGAGAAATATGGACAGAGAGCACTGCATAACATCTCTGAATAAAAATTTGTCTGTGTCTGGATAAGTAGATTTATTTTTTTACTAGTTGCTGCCAGTGGTTTCTCCCGCGTGATAATAGAAAATTATCCTAAGGGAAAAGAAAATACTCTCGGGATAAAAAGTATCGTACGTGCTATTCCAGGACATATAGTATACCCGTGTACCAAGTTTAATTGAAATCCGTTCAACCGTTCAAACGTGGAGATGTAACAAACATACACACTTCATCATCTTCCTGCCCTTGTCCCGTGTTATTTGGGGTCGGCGCAACACGTTTTTTTTCTTCCATTCTGCCCTGCCACTCGTCATGCTATCACTAAGTTCCTTTTCTTTCATATCACTCGTCACACAATCCATCTACCTTTTCTTTGGTCTCCCTTTCCCTCTCCATACACACTTAAACGTATAAATTTTCGCCTTCATAATATTAGTAAGACAATTACTCTTTGCACAAACAGTTCAAACCATTATGTCATCATCATTATCATTTCAGTCGCAAGACGTCCACTGTTGGACATAGGCCTCCCTCAAGCGTCGCCACAATGAACGGTCCTGTGCGTCTCGCATCCATCGGATTCCCGCAACCCTTACCAGGTTATCGGTCCACCTTGTAGGAGGCCTTCCAACGCTACGTCTTCGGGTATGTGGTCGCCATTCCAGAACCTTTCAGCCCCAACGGCCATCCGTTCTGCGAGCAATGTGCCCATAACCATTACGTGCAGAAAGCAAATAATTATAATAATATTTACTGATGATGTGTGTGATGTGGTGCTGGAAAAGGATGCTCCGTATACATTGGACAGCATTTCGGACCAACGTATCCATATTGCAAGAACTCAAAATCTGCTTGCGGTTGTCGTCAGAGTGTCTACACAAGATTCTACAATACTTCGGTTACATTGCAAGGAAAGATGGTTGCAACCTCGAAAGGCCCATCGTGGCCAGTAAAGTGGATGGGAAAAGGCCTCGTGGACGCAGCTCAATACGTTGGTCTGACCAGATCCCCACCGCTCTTGGTTTTACGCTATACAATGCCCTTCAGACAGAAACAGATGGAGCAATATCGTTCGAATGAAAGTGATGAATACAAAAACTTCTGATTGTAAATATATAAAAAATAACAATTCAAACAGCCGTAATGTACATGTTTTTAAGGACAACCAACCACACATTCGAGTGGAATATGTCCACATAATATAGATAATATAATAATCATTATGAATATAATATGGGAATTGATTTAGAAACGAAAAAAAAAAAATAACCAAATCCGTTTGTTATACAGAGCTGTCACAGCGATAATAAATTCAACCGTTTTCCCTCAACATATTCCGTATACCTTTAAAAGTCACTACATCAATCCAAAAGCATACTCATACATTCTGAACTAAGCTATCAATCACTCTGATATCTCGTTCAAAGTCACCTGTCAGTTACACCAACAAATGTTTGACATTCGCTACATCCCTACCGATGTATCGATACACCAAAACTGCCAAGCCTGTTCCCAACACTATTGGGTCATTTTACAAAGGGCGACTGTCTGTCAGATCTCTACAATCTGTTAATTGGGCTCTGAGAACCTACCACAAGCTCTTAAATTGATCCATTTTACTTCGTAAACTGAACTGTTAAAGGGATGGAGCTATAGTGTATAGCTCCAACCCCTTTTTCTCGCTCGCAGGACTGATATTTTAACACATAATGGTAAGACCGATGATCCCTTTGTAAGGAACTCCATGGTCTTGAGTTCCTTGCACGTTCTTCTCCATAGAGATTAACGCTTTGGAATGTGCAATTAGCTCATTTTTCTACTACACTGACCGTCTTATTGGCAGTTCAAAAGTGCCAATAAATGGCTTATCACCAGAGGTCGGAATTCTCCTTCTTTTTCTCAGTCGGTACACTCTTGCCAGAGTGGTTGCGGTCATCACTGTGAATCACGATGAGTGATCATTTTGGTAACACGGCGCCATTCATCGCGGACTGCAGCTTTCCGAGTACATTCATAAACCGAGCACTTAGTTGCGCCTTGATCTGGTCTGTCCATCTCATTGGTGATCTACCACGTGGCCTGGTGCCCTCAACTTTGCCCTGCACTACGAGACGCTCTATGCAGTCATTACCACGACGAGATACAAGGCCGAAGAAGTTCAAAATGCGCGACTGCACTGTGGATGATACGCACTGCCTGGCGGCAGGTCGGAATTAGGTAGAGTTAAAAATGTACTTACACCGATTTCATACAGCGAAAGAATAAAGTGAATATGTATGCCTCAAATCCCGAGGTTAATTTTAAAGAGCAGGATTTTTTTTATGACACTTTCAGAAATATAGCAGAAAAAAAATCTTTCTGCATTAATGATGAGGAGAAGGAAGTGTATAAATTTGTTAACCTTACTTCAGTTGATCTTTTACAATGAAAAATACTAATAAAAATTCTATGTTAATTATCTTGGTTTTATTTGTCTTATCTATGTCCGAGGTTTTTATTATTATTTATTTATAATATTGTTGGCAACACGGGGTTTTTCATTAGAAATCCCGGGAAGATCCATATTAATATTAACATTTCGATGCAAGTACATAAATAACTCTACCTAATTCCGACCCTTGTTTATCACTAATATTGCAAAGGCGAAAGTTTGTGAGGATGTGTATATTTGTTACTTCTTCACCCTCGAACTGCTGAACGGGTTTCGATGAAACTTAGTACATGGGTAGACCGTTTCCTGGTATAGCACATAGAACAATATTTATTCCAGGAGTACATTCCCTTGGGATAACTTTGTACAATAACGCAGGTGAAGCCGCTGGCAGCAACTAGTTTGAATTAAATGAGATTTTTAGTGAGCAGTGGTGGTCGAGTGGTAACGGCCCCGACTCACGACTTGTAGGTCGCGGGTTCAAACCCAGCCAGGCGCATTACTTTGTGTAATTCATTTCATCACCACTGCTTTCAAAAGGTTGAAGGAAAACATCGTGAGCAAACCGGCATGTCCTAGAACCAAAAATTCGAAGACATGTGACATTCACCAACCCGCACTGGGCCCGCGTGGTGGATTACGGCCCATTTCCTCTCCTAGAGAGGAGGCCTGAGTCCCAGCTGTGGGAACATTAAAAGGCTGATTATGCTTATGCTTATACTTATAGTTTTGACTAAAATGTGTTTCTTTTTTTTTTGGGTTCTGTGTGGTATTACAGACTGTAGTAGAGACTGTAACAGATCTACAAAACAGATAAACATGCTTTCCAAGACACAGTGGGGTGGGTGGCTCGCCGTCCGACCGTCCGGTAACCGTCCGGACCGAGCCCAAGTCGTCGACGACGCGTATTGTTCCACGCGCGCCTCATGGAGATGTCAGCAAATCGTAGGGGGCCCAGCAGGGTCGAAGCCTACTGGGGCCATGGGTAGTGTGAAAACGAAACCCGGGGCCCTGGGACGAAGGCAACGAAGGAACAGGAGTGGGTTTTTAGTCAG
Organism: Mythimna impura; assembly: GCA_905147345.3. Lineage (NCBI taxonomy): Eukaryota > Metazoa > Arthropoda > Insecta > Lepidoptera > Noctuidae > Mythimna > Mythimna impura. The sequence goes on along the minus strand of LR990357.1, from coordinate 8,119,207 downwards.
TAAAAGTCTGACACTATCCCTCGCCCCGCCCAAGAGCGAGATTTGTCATTAGATGATTTTCCCACCTAAAAAAAAAAAGACAGGGGGGTCTTGGTATACAATGGTAGTTTACCCATCCACGAACCGACCTCTCTCTAATCTTGAAAATCGACGCGTGCTACTATATCGTAATAACTACGATACACCGCCGCAGTAAAATAGAAATCGATGTATTATTCAACCAATCACCCGAATCATAAGCACATACTTGACATGGCAGGAGTACTTGGAATTCTGAACGACACCCACTGTTTCCCGAGACAACATATAAATGAAACGCAATAAAAATACACAGTAAAATCCGTGCGACCGCTTCATACACAATGTACTTGTGTATATGTGGAGAAAGAGATGTGGTATGATAGTGACTGTCGACTCAAGAGGCAGTCTGTTTCTAGATCTCATCATCATCATCATTTCAGCCGCAAGACGTCCACTGTTGGACATAGGCCTCCACCAAGTGTCGCCACAATGACCGGTCCTGTGTGTCTTGCATCCATCGGATTCCCGCGACCCACACCAGGTCAACGGTCCACCTTGTGGGAGGCCTTCCAACGCTGCGTCTTCCGGTACGTGGTCGCTATTCCAGAACCTTTCGTCCCCATCGACCATCTGTTCTGCGAGCAATGTGCTCTGCCCACTGCCACTTAAGTTTGGCGATTCTTTGGGCTATGTCTAGATCTAGAACTAGGTCTGTTTCTAGATTTAGGTCTATTTAATGATTATCTTAAAAATCATGACTACGTGATGTGAATCTTTGGTTCATCAAGATTACCATAAATCTGGGGCCATAACATGGCGTGTTTTTTTTTGTATGTTGGAAAATCATCCAATGACATCCCCCGCTCTTAGGCGGAGCGAGAGGGCGTGTCAGACTTTTACTGACTGAAAATCCACTCCTGTTCCTTCGTTGCCTTTCGTACCAGGGCCGAGTCTTCCTTTCAGAAGCAGACCCTTGGCCCCAGTAGGCTTCGCCCCTGCTGGGCCCCTACGGTTTGCTGACATCTCCTTGAGGCGTGCGTGGAACAGTACGCGCCGTCGACGACTTGGGCTCGGTCCGGACGCTCGGACGGCGAGCTATCTTACTGTGGCCGGAAATCGGGATCGGGATTCCGGCGGCTGGGGCGTGAGGGCCACGCCCTCGCGCGTGTACGTGCGTCCGCCTCCTTTGCTAGCATTACTGCCTCGCTTCGGACCATGGCCTGTACCATGGCCCGGCGCGAGAGATCGTTGCCGCCGATCTCCCTCACGATGACACGGCGGTGCTCTATAACATGACGTGTTAAAATGCCAGTCGTGCGAGCGAGACAGAGGGTTGAGGAAACCCTATATAGCTCCATCCCTTTAACAGTACAGTTTAGTCGTCAAATGGGTTAACAAGAGCTCGTGGGGCCTTTGTATCTTAGTGAATAATGTCAAAATGACATAGAGTTAATTTTTTACTGTGTCAGAGGCTTACGTAGTATATCTACAGTGTTTAATTATTATTAATGGCGCTTTCTTTGAGGTGGGAAATTATCTAATAACTTCTTCCGCTCTGGGTGCCGGGAGAGGGTGTGTCAGACTTTTACTAACTATAACCTACTTGGTTCTTTCAGTTGCACTCAAGGGCCACGGTAAAGAGTTTTCGAACATTCCCACATTTTATGGCACTAACATTTGTATTTTTTAATTATTAGATAATTAATTAAAAAATATATTATGTTAGCAGTTGTGCAGGAAGATGGACGGCGAGGTGCCGCCGAGGTCGATCCACAAAGAGATGGCGCTACGATTTCGACGCGTACCGTGAAGGCTGGTATGAGGTGGCTCGGAAAAGGAATTCTTCCAGGAATTCTTTTTTTAGGGTTCCGTACCTCAAAAGGAAAAAACGGAACCCTTAAAGGATCACTTTGTTGTCAGTTTGTCCAACTGTCTGTCTGTCCTTTATCTCGGGAATCCGTGGAGGTATCGAGTTGAAATTAAAACCATATACTCAGGTTTGCGGTTCCTTGAAGCTATGAAAAAATCAAACTTCTGAGTTAACGAAAAAAAAAAGATACAGCCGTTTATGTCGCAAAAAAACGTATATTTCGACACTCTCAAAAGAATCAAAATTCATAGGGTATTTCCCGTTGACCTAGAATCCTGAAATTTGGCATGAAGCAAGGCCACATAGGGAAAAATCTGAAAACTGTAAATTTTTAGTTACTTCTCAAAAAAAAAACTTTTTTTGCGATTCGGGAATATCTGCGTAACTCGATTCGTGAATTGAACTGTTTTCTTAGGTAAGTTTGTACGGAACCCTCAGTGCGCGAGTCCGACTCGCATTTGCCCGGTTTTTTATTCATAAAGAATTCTTCCAGGAATTCTTTCCCTAGCTTCGAGACTTGGGGGAGGCCTTTGCCTCGCACTGAAACAATATAGGCTAATACACAGAATACCAGTGCTGTGTTATTTTTTTTTTTAATCAGCACAGCATTGGCTGAGTTAAGAGTCTTTTTAGCCTCGCACTGAAACAATATAGGCTAACTAGCTTTTGCCCGCGGCTTCGCCCGCGTGTAAGTCGGATAACGAAATAATTTCAGAAAAAAAATAGTAAGTAGGTATCATAATATGCGTCCAACCTAAGTCATAGTCTCCTCGTAGGGGAGATCGGCGGCAACGATCTCTCGGGCCGGGCCGAGTTTGTTTTCGGAAATCGGAAAACCAAACAAAGACAACAATACCAAATCGCAAAGGTAAACCGAATAGCCAAAAATCGAAAGCAAATCAATAGTCATATAGTGTAAAGCCCGGGCCGATGCCCGCACTTAAGTACAGATAGAGAGCACACAACGTTAGCGCGATTCAGAAACCTATCAGCGCCATCTATCGGAATTCGTGAGTAACAATTTATGTTTCGAAAGTTGTTTTTTTTCTCAAAAGCTGATTGATTTATAGTTAGATTTAATGTTTTTATATTATTTTATTTGTTTTAATTAAATTATTTTATTATTCGTTTAGTATCATAGAACCTGTACTAATTTTGCGGAGAGTCTCACACAAATTTCCATCCCCTATTTTAGGGGCTGGGGGAAGGTATCCAAAAAAAAAATTAGGCAGGTATTTTTTGTTGGTAACAAAGAGTCTGTGTAGCGATTTTTAGCTTCCTACCTTGAAAATTGCGAAAAGTCCCATATAAAATTTCACCCCCTCTTTTGAGGGGTTGGGGGCAGATCCTCAAAAAAAAAATGATGCACGATTGTTTTGTTAGTCACAAATAATCCGCATACCAATTTTTAGCTTTCTACCTTGAAAATTGCGGAACGCTCTATACAAACTTCCACCCCCCATTTTAGGGGAGTGGGGGGGTTAGAAGAGACAAAAAGTAGCCTATGTCACTCTCCATCCCTTCAACTATCTCGACTTAAAAAATCACGTCAATTCGTCGCTCCGTTTTGCCGTGAAAGACGGACAAACAATTATAATATTAATATTATATAAGTATATGGATACACAGAATAGGTTCTTTTTTTATTTCGTAGGTAATTTTATTTTAGTTGCCTAGTTAATATTTTTTTGTTGTTGTTTGTCTTGTGTGGGTTACAAATAATTTTTTTTATTTACTTTCTTTCTAATACACAAAAATGAAAACAAAAGTCCTGACATCGTCACTTTATCTGTATTTGGTTTAACATTCAGAAATTTTGATAAAACGTGATCGAACCTTTTGCCTTTATGAAACTCAACCCGTCTTTCACAGACACTCAAGCAAAGCGAGAGCAAGCCTGCTCAAAATAAACTCCTTAGTCGAGAGTCAAGATGTTTGTTGATTCACAAGTACACGTGCACATCACTAGACACATTCCCGTGCAGGATCTAGGGATGGCAATAAAAAATATAACAGTCGTAAAACAATATCAGAGACACGTGGGCAGAATGAGATATCAAGGGGTGCGCTGTGGTGGGTAAATGAAAATCTATTTTAATAGACGTAGTCTCTGATGAAATATGGAACATAGGGATTGATGACGTAATCATTCTGGAGGAAAGAACAAAAGTGAGATGTGTAAAAAATATTGAATTGAAGGATGTTGACTGTCATTTGTAATTTGACAGTTTAACATACTTTTACGAAGGCGTATCAGGTTACCCAGTAACTGTTTTGTGGACTTTACAGCGAGGCGTAACGGTCTTCGAATAGACTGAAAGCCGAAACCAAGACAATTGAGAATAAGTTGGAGTAACACAAAATTTAAAAAAATCTACTATTGAATTGTTATTCCTAACTAAATCCAAACATAATAACTTATATAAACTATATATTTTTGTAATCATTCGACAGGTTTGATTTTTTTAAAGACTTACAATTAAGCGCAAAAAATCTGCCATTTTGATTTTTTTTATACACATATTTAAGAATACTTGGGTTTTTGAGACCAAGAAATCCATCCATTTGAAAGATATCGAGGTAATAAATAAAACAAACAAAAACACAGACGATATACACGCGAATAACTTAACCCTTCCTTGGCAATCGGATGACAAGCCACATGATTACGTTGAATGTCATTTATTTCTGGCCATTGAAAGTGACCTGCCAGAACCTTGGCAGTTGGGTGGCAAGACACATGATTACGTTGAATGTCATTTGTTTTATGGCCATTGGAAGTGACTGGTTAGTACCTTGGCAGTCAGGAAGCAAGGTACATGATAAGTTTGAATGTCATTTGTTTATGGCCATTAGAATGACCTGCCAGAACCTTGGCAGTTGGGTGGCAAGACACATGATTACGTTGAATGTCATCATTGTTTATTTTATGGACATTGGAAGTGACTGGCCAGTACCTTGGTAGTCGAGTGGCAAGGCATATGATTACGTTGAATGTCATCATTTGTTTATGGCCATTGTAAGTGACTGGCACACCTTGGCAGTCGGGTGGCAAGGCATATGATTACGTTGAATGTCATTTGTTAATGGCCATTGGAAGTGACTGGCACACCATGTCAGTCGAGTGGCAAGGCATATGATTTCGTCGAATGTCATTTATTTATGGTCATTAGAAATGACTGGCCAGTAAATACAGTTTACGCAATTTTACCCAGTACACGGCTAGTGGATGCTCACTTTATCCAAGAACCAATTTCGTTTCCTCATGGCATATTTTTTGATGGAAAAAATGTTCTATACCGCAGATTACATCGCCAGTTTTTCGTGTAAGCTTCATACAAAATTCCAGTTTGTTTTTTTAGCACCGACTCAGTGCAGAGAAAACACGATAACTCTTCAAATAAACACAGTATCGGGTGAATTTTCCAGTAGAGCTGAACTTTTACACGTGAGATCTCAGCTAGAGTGTAAAATATGTCTTCTATGGAGATGTTAGCTCAAGACTATCTCATTTTAGGAACAGGGACGCAGGGTGCATGGAGAATTTATTTTTGTGAAATAAATTAATATTTTAGGACACTTTTTCGCTTGCAGATATGCTCACACTCCTTCTCGCTCCACCAAGAGCAGAAGCCATTTAATGATTTCCCTTGTTAAAAAGGTCACTTTGTTGCTTACCTATATGATGACAAAAGATTATATATTTTTTTTTTTTATTAATTTGTTACATCAAAAATCATTTTTAACATCTGCCAAACTGCATAGCAGTTTGTCGGCAGAGTTAATAACGTTCTAAAAGTCTATTTATTAAGCTTATCTATCCACATATGTCATAGTGACACGATATACCAATAGTTACTATGTGCAATCCTTTAAGAAGCTCTCGATATGCAGTGGTTATGAAACAAAATTATATTTTGTTTTCTGATAACGTTAAAGTATACATACTATGTATCACCTATATGAAAATCTGTTAATATATTAATATTTGATATTGTGCTCGTTGATTAAATAAAATATATACCTACATATAAAAATAAATCCAGGACGCAAAGATACAAAGGCCGGCTTAGTATCACAGCCCGTCCCTATCTGCGGCGGAGGACAGGCGTCATCCATCATGGCTGCCGACACGTCGACGCGACTCGTGATTGTCAATCTAGCGTGTGACGCACGCCGTGACTTTGCGCCGTCGTCGGTTTTATTGCTCAGTTTGTCGGAAACGTAACGTTCAAATTGTTTGCCCGAAAAATGGCGGCTAAACCATTTAGAGGTGGTTTTCTTCTGAAATTGTTTTCGGTAGCTGGACGAAATTGGTGAAAATGAAAAAGTGTTGCAGCTCAAATTTTGGGGCTTGTAGTTGGGCCTTCAATTACGGGATGTCGAGGTCTCGATCTGATGAGATGACAGAATGGCGCCGAGTTTAAAAAAGTTATTTGGATGATTCAGTTCTCATCCGTCTTTTTACGATTTTTTTTTATTTTAGAAACAGTTGTGTCCAAAAAATATCGAAAACCGCTCTAGTAAACTAAATGGTATTATTTTTGTAACGGTTTACCGTTTTAACAGTCACAAAAAGAGCATTTTGCTCGAGGCAACTATTCGACCTGGCACAGCTATCAGCAAATTTAGTACATCGCTGTTAGTAAAATTAGAATTTTACAGAATGCAGATTCGATTTTAAAGCAAAATATTTTAAATACCCTTTCAAAGTTGTTTAAGGTTTGAAACCTGTCAGTTTACCGCGGTTTAACGTCGACTTAAGAACTTCGGGATATAATTAAATAATAATTTGTTACGCTCGTCAAACGTTTTAATAATGCGCTCTGCACGATTAAATTGGTTTTCTTTGGTAACGCTTTCAAATTAATTAAATACATAAAACAATAATAACTTCAAGTATTTATTATTATTCAATTAAGTAATCTTAAAGATTTTATTGGAAGCTATACTCGCGGATTTTAATAAAATATTCGAAATATAAAAAAAAATCTTTCACTTTTTCTTTTTTATCTATGGCTTTTTTTAAGTGTGGAAATCATCTCATGACTTCTCCCGCACTGGGCGGAACGTGAGGGCGCGTCAGATTTTTATTGACTAAAACCACACCTGTGACCTTCAGTTGCAATCTATGGTTAGTTTCCGGCTTGGTCAGGTTGATCAAGAAACTAAACTAAATAAAAAAAAATAAAGAGACAAAGCACGTCGCACAACAGTAACTGCCACAGAGTATAAAAGCTCACGTGCGGAAGTGTCAAACTATCTAATAGACAATAACTCAAGGAAACAGATAACTAAATTTTGTTATTGCGTTTTGTATCGTTTTTCTGTTATTTTTACGCAAGGTTTGGCAATTTTGTAAAATAAATGGATTTTTTTTTTTCGTGTTGTTTGAAAGCTAAAAGCTGTTGAATAAGTCAATAGTATTACCGTTAGTTCACGAAAAAGTACCTATTGTATTGAACAGAAAGAGATAGGTGGGATCGCAGTCAAGCACTGGTTTATATGAATTAAAAAAAAAAAAAAAAATAACTAATACTTTCATATTGGCTAAATATGTAAAAACTTTAAATGCTAAGAAAATTAAATAAAATATATTATTGAGCTAAGCAGAAAAAACTAAATATTGAAAATCAACTTGATATGTTTCCAACACTCATTCGAAAACTCCTAGTTTGCAGGGTTGAAATATCTTAGTATTTTAATCAAAGTAATGTTAATTCAGCCTTAGCATTGTACAGTTAATTAGGTACTTAAATATATGTCTGTCTATATCTATCTACCCCCCCCCCCTACAAAGTGGACCGATGACCTGGTGAAGGTTGCGGGAATCCGATGGATGCGAGACGCACAGGACTGTTCTTTGTGGCGACTTTTATGGGAGGCCTATGTCCAACAGTGGACGTCTTGTGGCTGAAATGATGATGATGATCTATCTACCAAAAGATTTCATCCAAAAGATTAGCAGTAAGAAAAAAAAATCAACACAACAAAACACACCTTAGAAAAAAAAAACAAAAGAAGGAAGTAAAAAAACAATTCCATGCTCAAAGGAATCCACAGAAACCCCGACAAGATTTGATGGATCGCATGCGTCGACAGTTGGACAAATCGTAAGTAACTTTGATAACGTTGAATATGGAATGAGACCGGTGGGTGTAAACGCGGCCATCACTCTTTTATGCTCGCTGGCTTCAACCAATGATCTACGATTACATTTTTCATAGGAACCGATGAAACTGTTCAGAGGGTCTGGCCACAAAGGGGGTGAAGCAAGTGGAAGGAGGGGTTTCGCGTGCGTAGCCAACGATACGTTTTTTCAGCTCATTGCCCACGGCTTATAGACGTCATTACCGGGCAAGATATTTATGGGATAAAAACGTGGCTTTACATTTCAATCAAGGATAAAAATAGTGGAAGTAATGTTCTGTACTTTGGATTTGTGATCTGATTTTTCTCTGGCTTTGTTCGGATTTGAGTGAGTTTGTGTATTGTTTACGCTGTTAGTTGAGCTAGCTTGTGGTGGTATTTTATTCGTAATTTTGGTGAGAATGGCTTTGTAGGCAATTCCATTTTTCCCAACATTTACCCTGAATAACTTTGTGTTATTTTCTACCGTCTCGCGAGGATCAACAGCTTATGACGACATGATCCTATAATGTTACATAGTTTTTGTCTCCCCTTGTCTAATCTTTGAGAATGGTAAATCCATAGTAGTGGTGAACCAGTACTATGGATTTACCATAGTACTGATGGCCCAGTGGTTAACGGTTCTAACTTACAAAACCCGTACTCTATACCTACTCAAAATACGTATTAGAATGTAGAGTTGGGCAACAGTTACATATTCAATCCAATAGTATGGTAACAGCGCAAAAATATGGCCATAAAGATCTTAAGTACTACTTGGCCAAACTATGGCTTACAAGGCTAATAAAATCAAGATTACATTCATCACATAGGGTTTAGGATAATCTACAAAGACATAAGTCAAAAATTAAGTCGAAGCATTGAAGAGATCTGCAAGAGAAACACGGTTAGCGATATATCCTAAAAAATACCAAACCTTTAAATTATTAATAAAATTGTCGGTTGACAGGGCATGTCACTTACAGGATACATGGTCGATGAGGCTGGAAGGTTCTAAAGTAGCAGCTGCACCAGAAGACGCAGTATTGGCATACGCTACCTTCACCAGCTTATTATTCCTGCTTGAGGGGACAAGTAGGTACAATAACCTGGTGAAGGTCGCGGATGACGCTTGGATGATGGCGATAAATCCTGGAAATACCTAGCTAGAACTGAAAATTTTTTGATTGAAAAGAAGATAAGTTATTAAGTAGCAGGGCATATCGCTTACAAGACGCATGATCGATGAGGCTGGAAGGTTCTAAAGTTGCAGCTGCAGAGCACCAGAAGACGCAGTATTGGCATGCGCTACCTTCACCAGCTTATTATTCCTGCTTGAGGGGACAAGTAGGTATAATAACCTGGTGAAGGTCACGGATGACGCTCGGATGATGGCAATCATTCCTGGAAATGCCTAGCTAGAAATGAACATTTTTTGACTGACTGAAAAGAAGATAAATTATTAAGTGTCAGGGCATGTCGCTTACAAGACGCATGGTCGATGAGGCTGGAACATTCTAAAGTAGCAGCTGCACCAGAAGACGCAGTATTAGCATGCGCTACCATCACCAGCTTATTATTCCTGCTTGAGGGGACAAGTAGGTACAATAACCTGGTGAAGGTCGCGGATGACGCTTGGAGGAAGGCGATCAATCCTGGAAATGCCTCTGGTGACGGTCACGGATATTCATTGGTGACGACGCTTGGAGGAAGTCGATCATTCCTGGAAATGCCTACTTCGGCAGTCCCATTTCAAAACCAAATAAAACTTTTCACTAAAATCGTTTTATTACAAAATCTAATCTTATAAATCCCTACCAAATACAAAACACCAGCTTTTTAAACTTTTATAAGCAGACATATTTAAACATCGATACCCAGTAAGTGCACCAGTCACTCTCTCGTAACCACTTTGAAACCAAGTAAGTCACTTTAACATAATTAAAACCTAGCAAGTCCCAGAAACTTACTAGGTTTTTAAATGGTCGATACACGTTAATAGGATTTTCAAATCAAAACCAAATATAAAAATAGAGAAAGAATGGGCGGAGGGCCTGCCAGTCACAACAAGTATTTGCGCTTAAGCTCCAGTAGATGTCGACGCGAGAACGAAGTAAGTTCCGAGTACTCTTGTAACATAATCGCACTCCCTCACTTCAGCAGAGCCAGTAAAGAATGACTGGCTTTCAGAAACTCATATACAGCCGCTTCCATTAGCAACGCAAAGATAATAGCTCACCTAAGAAGAGCTATACAAGTGAAAGCGGAGGAAGCCGTCCAGAGCCTACTGTTCACCGCTGAAAAACCATACGGAGTAATCAAGGGACTGAAGTTAATATTTGGAAGGCCTGAAGCACTGGCATCAGCTGAGTAGAAGAGCTGATGAACCTGTCAAGAGTAGGCGAGAGAACAGGCAGTATCTGCGTGTTTGCAAGCCGAGTCAAGAACGCCATCGAGACAATCAAAGCTTTGAAGAAGCCCCAGTACCTCGGATCAGTTCGCCTGAAACACCAAAAATCATAGTGGAAAAGATGCCGCCTTCCATGAAATTTCGTTGGTTTGCCTACTACAACTATGGCTCATCGAAGCGTTCCTAGATATTGAAACAGATATGTGCAGGGACTTCGGACCGCCTGAAGTGTTACCAGAGTATAAAAAGGTTCAAAAAATCGTGTGCAAGAAATGTCTCAAGATAAATTTAAGAAGTCGTGTCCTGTTTATAAAGAAGAAAACTTTGCACTGGAGTGCAAGAAGTTCATAGAAACCAACAATGAGAAAGCGAAGATTTGTTTTAAGTGTCTACGATCTAAGCATTCAATAATCAACTGCAAGGCGCCTGTCTACAAGCGGAAGATGGCATCATTCCGTCTTAAACTCAGACAAGCCACCAGTACCAATACAGAAGAAGTCAAGCAATGAAAAGAAGTAAAGCACATCAGAAGAGAAAATCGTTTCGGTCCATAATGCGCTAAGGGTAAGGGGGACCTTAGCATTGTGGACCGAGTAAGAAGTGGAGAAGAGTGATAAGAGCAACATGCAGAATCGCCCACATCTGAAGGCAATTAAAGAGCAATTATTTTACGAAACAGAAGGCCGAAGCCGTTGATAGGTCTAGACAAATAGGACTCATAGTCACAAGAACTAAAATTCCTCCACATGAAGAGCATATCCATACTTATGAATACAGGTCCAAAAAAGCGTGGTAGACTCCTTCTAACTTGGACGTCTGTAATTAGCAATGACCTAAAGAAAGCCCAAGTGAATGACTCGACGACCCAGAACCGAAATGTCTGGCAAAAAATGACGAAGAAAGCCGACCCCAAATGAAATGGGATAAGGCTAGGCAACGAGAGAGAGAGTCACAAGAAATAAAATTTAAATTTTTCAAATTTGATGAACCCCTCCAGGAATTGATTGTACTGTCCTTCCTAAAACTATTGATACTCCAAGGGGCATTAAACAATATAAAAAAGAAGAAATTATTAATAAATTGCTATGCCTAATGCTTGAAACAAGAAAGGCATTTTAGCATAATTAACCGTCAATGACTCCAGCAGCGGCCGAATAGATTTAGCTACTACCGACATAAGCCGATCATTTATTTGGTTTTTGTTTTTTAACTAATAAACTGATTTATTCAATAAATCATTATTTTATTTACACATCCTATACAGTTACTAGAATTTATTCAATGAGATATGCTATGCATACCATAACAAAACCTAGCAAGTGCTCTTACTATGTTTTGAAACTATTTATTTTCTGTCAGTTAACAAAGTTAATAAGGGATTAAAATATGTAATATACAGTTGTATTAATATGTTAATAGTACTATGTGAAATTAATTAGTATATTTTACAAACAATAGCTTTTTTCTTCCCTAACTTAATTTAATTTCATAGGCTGACCTATTTTACGTTTATTCGCTCTCCTGTCATTTTAAGTCCTTACTGGGTTTTGAAATAGGGCAGCCGCAGCTAGAAGTGAACGTTATTCGACTGAAAAGAAGATAAGTTATTAAGTATTAGGGCATTTCGCTTGCATGGTTGATAGATAAGTTCTGAAGTAGCAACAGCATACCAGAAGACGCAGGACTGGCATGCGCAACCATCACCAGCTTATTATTCCTGCTTGAGGAAACAAGTAGGGACAATAACCTCGTGACGGTCACAGCATCTGCTGGTGACGTCGCTTGAGGGAAGATGTTGATTACCGCTTAAACGTCTTTCGACTGAAATGATGATAATATGTTAACAATAATCGTTTATTAGGAACAAAAACAAAATAGAGGCAGAAAAAGCAATATTAGCTGCAAATGTTAAAGAGTTGAGAGGGATGGTTGTTTCAGACTAATGTAAATAAGTACTATAAACAATTGTAAATAGTGTGAGAAAGTAATACTAAAATAATAAATTACAAATAAGTGCCGCGTATGTGCGAAAGAGAGAGTGAATGTGTTCTGCATATTGTTTCGTTTATTGAACTTCCGCAAGTTTTTCTGATGCATCATAGGAAAGTGATTTTAAACAATACATATTCACACAAGCAACAACAACTTGCAAAACACACATACATTCACTTAAACTTTTATTAAACTTCTACAAGTGTTTCTGTTACATCATAGTAAAGTGATTTTAAACATAGTCTATACATTCATATATCTATATAATTTATACATAAAAATTATATTATGTAATATCAAAATAACATAACTTAAATTCCCAAAAAATCCAATTTTTATCTGTCTGGAGTCGGTCTGTTTGTTCCAGCTTATCTGCGAAACGGCTGGACCTATTTTGACAGACTTCCTCTGACAGAACAGATGATGTTATTTGTAGTAACTTAGGCTACTTTTATTCTAGAAAAGGAATTAGGGTAGGTACCGCATTGTGCTATAAATAAGTATAGGATACTCACTGGAAACTCGTTTGCCGTTCTTCCTCCACTGTATGTTGGGTATGGGGTCTCCACGAGCGGCGCAGTAGAACGCTGCGATCCCGTTCGCTCGGACCTGCAGGTTGCGGGGCCGGATTGTGATCTCGGGCGGATCTGAGAAGGAGAAAAGGTCTTTATGTAGTTGCATGTAAGGTTGGGTTTTTATTCAACTATTTATTGAAAGTGCTGAAAGAAAATGAAATTACATACAGTTATAAAATAAATAAAAAGAAAACGATAAACAAAATAAAACAATGTACGAGTAGGTTCAAGGTACAGAGTAATTTGTCACAAAAGTAAACAATCAACTTAAATACTAAACAATAAAAAATATTTTTGCTGTATGGTAGATAGTATTATAACTCACTATATCATTAAAAAAGAACCATGAATAATTACAATATGTCGTAACTAGCACTAGAGATTTTGAAAATAAAAAATACCTGAGCATCAGTATACGATTTTGCCTATTGACAAGCACCATGACATTACACAGCAAAACTCTAATTTCCCTCAGGGTTGGACAACGGTCGCTTTGTAAAAAAATAATAAGAATTGAATAGTGGAACTACTACTTAAACTCCTCTCAACCTTAGTTTGTTCTCAAACAAGATATTATATTCTGAGTTCTTTTAAATTATAATGATTTGATATATAATTGTTTATTAATATAGCTAAAATGTGTGTCTAATCTATACTCCATTCACGATAGCATTAGACAAAAGAGGTTCATAGAAGCAGGTGGCAAGGTGTGCACAACATTTATTTATCGAGTTAAATTCAAACAATTTTAATAAATAATGGTTTCAATATAAAATTTTAACATTACCTACTTAGATAAATAAATGAAATGTTTTTTTTTTAAATAAACATTTTAAACAATTTAAAAAAAATGGCGTATCAACAAGTTTCCTCCTTACAAAACATATTAATTGTACACAATACAAGGCAACAAGATAATTATTTAACAATCATACAAATAGAAGTAGCCCTTTTAAACCACAGGTTGATTGGTAGAACCACACCTATGTCCTTTGTGTTCTAGGACTAAGGAACCACGACCGTACACAAAGTTTAATTATATCTATATAAATAAATTAGCGGTCCCGACAGATGTTGTTCTGCTCGGAAGCTGGCTTTTTGTCACAATAATAATTTGAGAACCCGATTACTGCCTACCGAGTCCTATTGTACAATCAAACCATTCCAGGGCCAAATGTAAAGTGCTGTTCGCAGTTCAAATGTGTGTGTCAATAGAGGGTTGAAGATGCACCAATATGTAAATGGATAATTCGGGCGCCAGATGCATCCTCAAAAAAATAAGCTCGGATTCACTACAATTGGGAACATAGGCCTTTTAATCTTCAGGCGGGAGACTATATGGGAAAAAAAAAGATTAAAAATATAAGTTAAGCTTTAGCCTTTAATTTCTCCCAGCCCGCAGTCCATGACCAGGTTTAGACACCCATGAAATGTTTGTAAGTGACATTGACTATTGGAACAAAAATGGTATTGTTGCACCTTTAAAACTAGGTTAGGAAAAATAAATTATAATCCTTATCCAGGCAATGTAGATCAGTCCGAAGGGTTCCAACATCGAGGAATAGCAGAAAATGTAAATTTATCTAAATCGGTCAAGCCGCTTCGAAGGAGTTAGGTGACAAACACACGTCCAGAAGAATTATATATATAAAGATAGCGAGCCACGTGAAAGAAGCTTGAGTAAGTAAAAATCTCGTCATCGTGAAACTGAGTTTAGGTGCACTCCAACTATTTAAATCCAATTTGCGAGTACGATTTCCTGTACGTAACCCACTCAAAACAGTTAAGACAAATAAATTTAATTTCTTGAGCGAAGAGTCGCTGAAAATTGTCGGAAAGTTCCAGCTCTTGCGACACACGGAGACAATTCCACGGAATTGTTTTCCACAAAATTACACAGGAACTGAGAGTCCCGCGGTACATTTTCATTATTCACGACGAGATTAATGGCATTATCTTGTCGAAAAATGCGAGTTCAGCTACGAAACAATTATGTACAAGTAAAGCGACTTCTTCGCTGTCCCGTTCAACGATCCGGAACAAAAATACCTATCTGAAGGGCCCATCTTGAAAAGAACATTGGCCAAACGCCGCGGGAGCGTTTGATTCCTGAACTAGAAAATGAAATGCCATTTAATTCCACGTATCGTCCCGAGGGCGATGCGATCGATGCGACATTAATCGTAACGTATTTTTCCGAGAACTGTCATACAGGAGTTAATATATTCATGGAACGGACACCGCGGAGGGGTCCAGATTAGAGAATAAAAAAAGGTAGATCGGATCTGAGCGCGATATCGGAGGATATGAGGGGGATATGAAACAATTCATACTGAATAACGGAGTCGGTTCCCAGGGCGAGGCTCGGGCGAATTTGCGGCCAATAAACAACTAACGTAACGTGAAATAACGTAGGTGTACAGTCACAAACTTTCTGTACTCTTATGTATGAGCTGAAAGATGGTTCGTTAATATACGTTTGAAGAGCTTTGATTTCATAATGTGGTTGGATAAATACTGTTTCATCATTTCAGCCGAAAGACGTCCACTGTTGGACATAGGCCTCCCCAAGTGTCGCCACAATGAACGGTTCTGTTCGTCTCGCATCCATTGGATTCCCGCAACCCTTACCAGGTCATCGGTTCACCTTGTAAGGAGGCCTTCCAACTCTACGTGTTCCGGTACGTGGTCGTCATTCCAGAACCTTTCGGCCCCAACGGCCATCCGTTGTGCGAGCAACGTGCCCTGCCCATTAAGTTTGGCAATTCTTCGTGCTATGTCGGTAACTTTGGTTCTCCTGATTCCTGATTCGATCACGCAAGGAAACTCCGAGCATAGCCCTTTCTATAAATACTGTTTACAAGGTTTCTGTTATCAGCAATGAATATATTAATGAATCATATTCAATGCTTATTTCTTCAAACCCAGCCAGCCGCATTACTTTGTGTAATTTATTTCATCACCACTGCTCTCAAAACGGTGAAGGAAAACATCGTGAGGAAACCGGCATGTCCTAGAACCAAAAATTCGAAGACATGTGACATCCACCAACCCGCACTGGGCTCGCGTGTTGGATTACGGCCCACTCCCTCTCCTAGAAAGGAGGCCTAAGTCCCAGCAGTGAGAACATTATAAGGCTGATTATGCTATTTGCTTATTAAAATTGATATATTTTTTAAACGTACAAGGAGTGCTTTCATGGCCGGCCCAGACAGAAATGTCGAAATGCTCTAAGTATAAGCGTATCATGAAGATTGGTTCGACGCGGCGCAGGTGAAGAATATCTGGAAGAACATGGGGGAAGCCTTTATCTAGAAGTAGGCCACTCACGGCTAGGGAAAAAAAAATTAAACACAGGTATTGGTGCCTGGTCTTCTCAAAGCATTTGTTGGTTTGCTTCGAAAACTATTTATTCCTCGTACCACCCAGTCTTAAATAAAACCCCTATTCTTTTTTTTAATAGTGGACAATCCTTTTCGTTCGTGGCGCAAATAAAAGCGCCATCTAAATTTACACTTACGACCCGCTGGCACACTTAATGGCACCACATTCGATGTCCAATTACAAAAGATAATGAAAAAGATTTTTATGGCTCATCACTATTCTGACCATTAATAGGGTACTTCTATTAATTTGGCAGATGTGTTTTTTAAAGCTTAGTATTACTGTTAATGTGTAATGCCATGTTTTCATTGTAATATTTAAATCTGTAACAATTAGAGAAGAAACGACGATTGATTGTTTTTATATTAAAGCTTTTATTTAACTTGCAATATTGTTCGGGTGGAATCTTGCAACCCAATTTTGAAGCAGATATCTTCAACCGATTGAACTGAAATTTTGCATACACGTTTTGTTTAGATGACAATGCATGGTTATCTGTGTGACGTCATTCTAAATCAACATCAACGCATAATGTTAGCGCAGGAATAAATAAATCAATTAGTGCTAGCTGTCTAAGCAATAAACAGGCTAGACAGTTACGAATAATGGACGACGAGCAATGAGTAGCTCGCTGTCCAACTGTCCGGTAAGAACTGAGCAAAAGTCGTCGACGGTGCGTAGAATTCCACACGTGTCTCAAAAAAAGCTGACACGACCTCTTACTCCACCCAAGAGCGGGAGAAATCATAGGATAATTTCTCACCTCGAAAAAAAAAATGTTTACAAATAATCTAATGCTCCAGATTATCACTAAGTCTAGTATCCACTTTGCAATTCTCACATTAACTGTAATCCAGGCTTCGTCCAACGCACCTAGCCCATTCAAATATTTGCTTTAGAATCACGTCGCCTGGAGCGCCAGGGAAAACTATGACGGATATGTTTATTCCACGACGGCAGAGGTGAATGATCACGTTCCGTATGTGAGCAGGATTGAAACGGCCAGCCCAGTACGTGCCGACGCACGCATTCAGAAAAAAGTCGGCAATTTTTTTTAGTCGCGATATTCGCGCCTGCCTAACTGGATTAAATTACGGCCAGTCTAGACGCCACTGAATGGTGTTGAATTGCTAAATTGATGACGCAGGGAGTGCGGATGGTGCGATTTGATAAGACTTATCTATATATACAATAAATCTGTAGAAGTTTTTATTTGTGCGCGCATCACGTAAAATATCAGGGTCGAAGCCTACAGGGGCCATGGGTGATGCGTAAGAGATCCCCGGGGCCCTGGATAAATGGCAAAGAAGGAACAGGAGTGGGTTTTTAGTCAGTAAAAGTCTGACACTATCTCCCGCTCCGCCCAAGAGCGGTGGATGTCATTAGATGATCTTACAACCCTAAAAAAAAAATCACGTAAAATGTACGAAATCAATGTAGATAGCTTTTGTTACATATTAAAATTGTTACATATTAAAATTGTGTGTAACTTGACACATTACTTAGGCTTTGTTCCATCGCAATCGGTTGACTATATCAGGCGGTACAAAGATTGCCGGGTAGTAGTAAATAAATTAAGTATTTGCTCAGACCTAGATCAGTTTTGTTGTTCGTTGATAAAACACTGTTTTGCTACGGTCTTTGCACTATCATCATTTTCACAGAGGTTTTAATCTTTTGGTGGTTGGCGCAGTGGTTGATTGCTTGCTGCGCTGCATGACACGAGTTTGATTCCCGCGCGGATAAAATTTGTATGGACTACAGTTTGTTTTTCCTGGTCTGGGTGTCTTGTATCAGAGAGTTTACATGTTTAAGTACGCACACCCACGAAAGAAGAGTAATTCCTAGTGTGGGACAACGTTTTATTAAATAAAAAAATAACAAATCCAAAGATTACAAATTAAGATCTGTGTACAGTTTTGTATTACATGTGACTTAAGATATCTCGTTTATTGGACTAATATTGACAACAGTCTTGCAGTTTATGCTCATTATGCGGTAGCCAAAGCAAATTCCTTGGTGCATAACGACTATTTGACCTTAAACTAAGGTTAAGTTATCAATTTTCATTTATTTATTAGCTATCAAGATAAGCTCTTGAAACAAGCAGTTAAAATTTAGTAGATGTGAAAGACTGAGAATGTTTTTTAGAGGCAAAATTTTATCAAGAAAAAAACTTCTTGTAAACTGCAATTTATATACCTAGTGTATTTTTTTTATGATGTCGATTTTAAACTATAAATAAGCCTCACCAATGTTATGCGCTAATCCCTTTCTTCATTATTATTAATGCGTCTAATGCTTAAAAAAACCTCACTCACGCTCGTCAATCATTGCACGTTCGACGGTTGATACCAATTACCGTGTATGACGTCATAAAGTTCGCGCAAACGTGAAACTCGAACAACAAAGAGAAATATCGCGATCAATTATTATCGAGTATTCATTATTCAGCTGAACGAAATCGTGTCGTCGCCATCTCGATTGCTTTATGATAGCACTTCGATTCGATAATGCCGAGTTGCCGACTCAATGCTCGTTTGCAATGACATAAAAAATCGACGAGGTGAGTCCAGCACTATTTAGAATGTAAATTTAAAATTAAATGGAAAAAAGGGTTGCTTGATTTTGGAATTCTATTTTTTTTTAATTGTTGAGTGTGTAAGTTGCCCGTTTTTTTATGCTAATTGCTTATGATTTGGTACGACTTGACTCTTTTTAGCCATTCTCCAATCGCTTTTCAATAACCCAAATCGGTTAATCAGAGCTCTCAATATTTTAATACCAATAAATTGCCATCGAACACAACAATACAAATCCAATAACAAAAGCCATTTAAAGCAAAGCGTGTAACGAAAT
This sequence comes from Mythimna impura, assembly GCA_905147345.3. Classification (NCBI taxonomy): domain Eukaryota; kingdom Metazoa; phylum Arthropoda; class Insecta; order Lepidoptera; family Noctuidae; genus Mythimna; species Mythimna impura. The sequence continues at coordinate 8,099,967 of LR990357.1, read as the reverse complement.
TTTTTATTTCGAATTATTATGTCTGTGTAATCAATTTATGACATCATCGGATTTAATTTTATTATACAGGGGCATTTCATTACGTTCTCCAATAGAGTTAATCGAAATGTGCATACGCCACTCGATCGCACATATCCGCATAGACAATTTATGACAATAATCTGAACGTTTCCGGATATAACCGGTTTTGCGGGTCGAATAGAAGTGTATTGCAACTTAAACTGTATGAAATTTATTGTATTGAACTGTACGGGAGACTTCTCTTTTGCATAATTCTATTTGGACGCTGAAAAATATGGATAACTGCAGACTGATGTTCAGCAAAAAATGGGGTAGGGGGATTTTTACATTATTTATGGTTCTTAGATATTTTAAATGTCAATAAATAGCCATACCACACAGCATGAAAATTAAAAAAAATAACAAAACGTTTAATAAAAACTAAAAAATAAACGGTTTTAGCAATAAAATTTGGCCGTTCGATCTCCAATAGTACATCACGCTGTCTATCCCTGAAACAGAAGAATCCTTTGTCACAAAACTTACGTGTCAAATATCGAATATAAATATTGCCAGTATCGTTGACTGTTGGCATTTGCGGCGCCAGGATCGGGGGGAGTGGTGCTTCTTCTATCTCTTCTGTCACTAATACTTCTGGGGGCTCCGTCTCTTCTTCTTCGTCTGTTAAGAAGAATTGTTTTTGGGCGCGGGGCGGTTGTCGTATTTTTGCGATTGTGTTTTTAGTTTTTATTTGAATTCTGAGGTTGTGACGTGTTTTACGTATTTTTTTGGTATATTTATATATGATGGGCATCTTAAATATTAAGGGCCGGTTCCTGAATTAGGAATTTTAAGTTTAGAAAGATTCAAATACATATATTCATGCCAAATGTTGATATATTTTAAGGCTAAAGTAGAGACTCAATTTTCAATTCTAAATTCAGGGATCGGGTTCAAAATACAATTTATGGAATTTCCTTATAATAAGTTAGTCATAAAAAATATATCTTAATACTTAACAGTCTCAAAAACTGAAATTTCGTAAATAATTTGTTATGACAATAAATTCACAATTAAACAGTTTTAGCTATAATCGGTGAGGCATGTTCATTATCAGATAGTCCATAATTTAGAGAGTTTCAAATGGTTGCTGTAATTTAATTAACAAATGACAATCAAAACAAACTATTGTAAATGGTAATTGTCATGAACTAATGACTGCAGTCAAAATGTAATTTATATACCTAATGATGTTATTGGTTGAGCAAGTTTTAGAAATTAGAGGACAGTATTTAATTTAATTAGAGATATCAACAAAATACACATAAGTATAAACATGTAACTGTGATATTTGTAACATGATTGAAAAAAGGGTCCATGGAGTTTCTTGCACATTCTTCTCCATAGAGATCTACGCTTTAGAATGTGCAATTAGCATCATATTTCTGACTGATTCACTTCTTGACATTTCAAAAGTGCCTGTAAATGGTTTATTTGAATTAAAAAGCTTTGAATGTTGAATCTATAGAACATAACAAAACCTACATAATGCTAATTTCTATTATAATTAATTAAGCATGAACTGACGTTATAAAGGCTTTTTCAAGTAATAAATATAACTAGCTTAAGACAGCGATTTTGCCTGCGTGTAGAAAATTATCTCAAGGGAACATACTTTCACAACGAAAAATGGTGTAGCGACACCTATGTCGCCACATAAGAACTAAAAACTCAAAATTTTGCACCGCGATATCAGATTTTTCCGCACAATTAGAACATACTATTGACATTGTCAATCGGACAACCCGAAGTACGGCGAGTATCCACCCTTACGTTGTTGAAACTTTAACGCTCCGAACTAAGCGTTTCGCTTCGTCGTTTATACCGCGTTCATCGAAGGACTGGAACAATTTGCCTGCTGCGGTCTTCCCGTCCAACTATAATTTAGGTGTCTTCAAGGATAAAGTGAATAGGCTCTTAATAAACTAGTGCGCCTCACCATCAATGATTGCATCACTGCTTACCATCAGGTGGCATCGCAGTCAAGCACTGTTTTATATCAATTAAAAAAAAAAACTTAGATATATAACAGTCCGAAACCAACTATCGGGCAGTTAACACTACTTGGTCGGAGGATCCTCTCTTTTCAATAGAGGTTTGTGGGACTTTATAACCTGTTCCGTATATCTCTAAAACGGTATATCACAAAACAATGGCCCTCTAGATTTTGAATGACCACAAAATAGTTATTTTTAGGATTCCATACCTCAAAAAGAAAAAACGGAACCCTTATAGGATTTTTTTGTTGTCCATCTGTCTGTCTGTCTGTCTCTTAAGACCCTTTATCTTGGGAACGGGTGGAGGTATCAAGTTGAAATTAAAACCATATACCTAGGTCTGCGCTCCCTATAAGCTGTGAAAAAATAAAACTTCTGAGTTTACGAAAACAAAAGATACGGCCGTATGATATATGTGTATATGTATGTGGCAAAAAACGTATATTTCGACACTCTCAAGGGAATCAAAATTCATAGGGTATTTCCCGTTGACCCAGAATCCTGAAATTTGGCATAAAGCAAGGACTTATAGCACAGGTATAGGACTAAATCTGAAAACAGTCAATTTCTTGTTACGTCCCAAAAAAAAAAAAATTGCTATTCGGGAATTGAACTATTTACTTAGGTAAGTTTGTACAGAACATCCCCGCCCTCCCCCTCAGTGCAAGCAAGAGACCGACTCGCACTTACCCAGTACTTTTTTTATTATGTATAGTCTCGCGTTTGACCACTATTTCACCTGATAGTAAGCGATGATGTGGCCAACGATAGAGTACACTTGCCTAGAAATAGAAGTAACCTATTCACTCTTCACTTAAAGACCCTTAGGTTGTAGATATCAGGAAACACAGTTCTTAAGCAAATATAGCTCCAAAGAACTCTTTCCCTACAAAAACGACCACAATAAAACGTGCAAAGAGCTACAAGTCTTGCTCTTTATTAATCTAGGACACATAAACACATGGTTAACGTTCATAAGACCACAAAAATAAACAATCCGTAAAGAAGTAACCAACACGTAAATATTGATCAATAAAAATTGACCTAAGTAAATATGGACGTGGTCAAATACAACAATGCCTTGCTGACGATTCAGACACAGTATATTCGGAAACAGTGTCCGAATTAACACATTTTTATTTCGATTTTTTTTCACTGACCATCTGGATACACACTGTTTAGTACAGTCAGATCAAAAGGTTTAAAATATAATGTATTGTATCGGAAAAAATGCGTTACCAAAACTACTTTAGGCTGGATTTAAGGCAGCAACAAAATTTATTAGCCGAAGGTAATAAATTTCTTAATATTATATTTTAATAGCTTCAATAAGCTTCTAGGCAAGCGTGCTCCATCGTCGGCCACATCATCGCTTACCATCAGGTGAGATGGTGGTCAAACGCGAGCCTATCAATAAAAAAAAAAAAAAAAATCGGTGGTGTCCGAATCATCAGTGAAAAAATATTGAAAATAAAATGTGTCGATTCGGACACTGTCCGAATATGTTGTGTCCGAATCGTCAGTAACTCACAACAATAATACCCCTATTTGCTTCACGATACTTAGGTAGCACTTGGTGTTTGAGTGGGGCAGTAATATGGTAGTTTTGCTACGTTGTGTTAAGAGTGTGTTTCATATTTTTGTGATTTTATAGGGGAAATAAGTTTGCGGAAAATGTGCTATGGTTTATACTTTTACTATTTATATATAGGTACTAGTTGGTGCCCGCGACTTCGTCCACGTCAGAATCGAAAAATAGCACAACAGATACATACTAAATTAATTTGTATGTACTTTTAATCGACTTTTTTAATCAATGTGTGAGGTTAGTTATTAATAAATAAAATTAGCTATTTGTTAATAATACACTCTTTATATCATTGGTTTGTTAGTCTGTAAGTCTTCTGTAAAATAAAATAAATAAATAAAAATTACGCATTTTACGGTAAACTAAGCAATCACTTGAATATTCTGCCACAATATTGCTCCCTTCCTATCTGCACAAACTTCCTTGCAGCATCCCAAAGATCAAAACCACAACAAAAGCCTAACCTGGCAACGAAACAATAAATCAGCCATTGTTATAACCAAGAGAAAAAATACTCCCGAGATCTCGATACTCCAGCATCGCTGCAATAAATAAACATCGGAACAACATCGATTATTGAAAGATTTATATCTCAGTTCACTGACGTATATAGTTCTGCCATTATTCATACCGAGTTTCATTGTATGAAGACACGATAAAAATGGATAATGGGAGTACCCCTTTATGTTTCGATCTCGAATAGAAACGAGTTTCTTTTGAATTTTCTAGTGCAAGGAGTAATGTATCGGGGGCAGGATGCTGGCTAGATATATTAATGACGAGACTGTAAGTTGTGTACTGCCGATAGACGAAGCCCAATACGCCGAATAGAATATCGACGAACACAGGACGCAGGTCAGAATGAAAGCGCGCCTGGAACACTACGCGCCGTCGACGACACGGGCTCGGTCCGGACGGTTACCGGACGACCGGACGGCGAGCTACCCAAAGCATTATCAGCAAGCCCACGTCTACGAAGGTTAGAAATCGGGGTCGGGATCCTGGTGGCTGGGGCGTGAGGGCCGTTCCCTCACGCGTGCGGCGGCCTCCATCGCTAGCATTGCTGCTTCGCAGAAGGAGGCGACCGCCTGCCATTTGAATAGAAGTATAGGAAGGACACAGGACAGAATAACAAAATTCAAAACGGATATGTCCACCATGTGTGTCCACGATTGTTAAATTAAATCGTGAACAGTGACTACAAAAAACATAAAACTTGCGTTTTTTTTTTTAATTGATGTAAACTAGTGTTTGACTGCGGTCCCGACCTGATCGGTAAGCAGTAATGCAATCGATGGTGGTGAGCCGCACTAGATTATTAAGAGTTTATTCACTCTAGCCTTGAAGACACTTAAATTATAATCAGAGGGGAAGACCGCAGCAGGTAAATTGTTCCAGTCCTTCGATGCATTGCAAGGATTCACACTGCGATCTAGTTACTCTGACCGTCAATACAAACACACTACACGACAATCAAGCACAAAAGCAGACAAAAAAAAAATCTAGTTTCAGTGTTCAGCTACCCCACATACAACACGACTTGCGGCGGCCAATCGAGGCGAATTGATTACTACAGTCCTTCCAGACAATGGCTAACCCGTCGTTTGGTTCTGTGATAGCTACTAGGTAGCTAACTCTACAGTACTTCAGTGTGCTGCAAACTGAGCACTCAGCCCACTCATATGTTCCTTCGTTGCTTTGCATGTATGTGTGTGTCTTTGTTGCTATCATTACGCTTAAACGGCTGATCGGATTACGATGAAATTTAGCAGACATCTAGACCATGTCCTAGAATAGAAATTTATGCTACTGGGATAAACCGCTAGTAGAAACTAGTACTCTAAACAAACAAATATACACTCAAATTATAACATTGCAAATTAAATAAAAACTTGTAAAAACTGTATCTGCCAGAAGTTACTAACTAGTATTCTCTTTGTAACTGGTCCCCATAATAACAAACTCAACTACACATCACTCAGAACTCAGTCCTACCAACAAATACAACTAATGAATGGCAGTCGACTCGCACAAAAAGGTCAAAAATAAACACTACAAGAACAATGGACGCAAAACAAAGCGAAGCCCCTCAAAGGCGAAGTGAGAAAAAAAATACAGGGAAATGTTAAAAGACTAACTCAGAAGCTCTAAGTAAAACCCGGGGCCCTGAGACGAAGGCAAAGAAGGAACAGGAGTAGGTTTTTTGTTAGTAAAAGTCTGACACTATCTCCCGCTCCGCCCAAGGGCGAGATTTGTTATTAGATGATTTTCCCACCTAAAACAAAACTCAGAAGCTCTGATATGATTGCTGTTGCAGTAACTTAAGGGTCTCAGGGTTCGAAATGTCACCACGGCCCTGGAACGCAAAGACCAACTTAAGAAACATAGGTTTTAGTCAGTAAAAGTCTGACACTACCTCACGCTTGACCCAGAGGTAGAAGAGTTATTTTTTTTAGTAAGTTAAGTTTTAGGCCCGCGCTTGACCATTATCTCGCTTGATGGAAAGCTAAGATGTTGTCGACGATGGAACGCACTTACCTAGAAGTAACCTATTAACTCTTGACTTAAAGATCTCCAGGTTGTAGCTATCAGGAAACACATACTCCAGCTGGGAATTTCACTCCGTAGCTGTACGCACAACGATGGTGTTCGCACGTTTTGTGCGTTTGGCTGGTATGTCCACCATGTACTGGTGGCGCATCGTCGTACGCCTAATGGCGCATCGCCGTACGCCTGGTGGTCCGATGATGGAACGGGCTTGGCGGAATTAGGCTAATTGCATAGCCGTCGCACGAAATGCAGCCGGTAGAAAACCGACAGGCTAGCAATTTTGCGTCGATGCTCAAGACTTTGAAGCTTCGACTCAACGAGCGCATCATTGCCAATGGTCCTCTTAGCTCAATCAAAACCTTCTCTAATTAAAGATTTCCTAGCAACAATAAAGCACCAAATGGTGAAGGAGCATTAATTTTTACACTTAAATTTCCTTCTCCAGACTCAATTATATATTTGTTATTTATTAGTATATTATTTGGTATTGTTTGTATATATTTTGTGTTATTATGTCCAATTGGTATTATTTCTGATGTTTGTACACTGACAACCCTAAATCTGTCTCCTATCATTCAGTCCATCCAAAGGTGATCCATAAGAGATTGCCCTGTGCGGTAAGATCGCTTATTGTACACTTGTTTTTATGCGAAAAAGAATAAAATAAATAAATAAAAAAGCTCTCAATAACCAACAGCTGGGTAAAACTAAAATCAAGCTATTACATTCCCACTGACATACAGACCTTCTCTCTATGTGAAAGAGCAGGCCGTATCGTTGGTTCATTCCTAAGGACAATAAAGACCTTCCACAATTATTCAGCTAATCGTACCTGCAGTATGTCATTGCACAAACGCAAATTACCCCTTTGAAACCTTACCTTCCCCGCTAAACTGTGACTGTAAATAACCTCTACTAATTCACAGTTGGGATTGTTTGCTAAACTCAACATTTAGTACCACTATTTTCCTGAACATCTTTATGCAATCGAAAGCAATTCAATCTCACGTAATCCGGTCAGATCCCATTTATTTGCGCTAACGACTCTAAGCCACCACACCTAATATTGCCTTGATTCTTTTTTAAACTATTTACTGGCGATTTCTTAATCTCTTTCTTTTGCTTTTCTTCTGTATAGAAACCCTTGTTCAATTTTATAGACAACTTTACATAGTAAAATGTGTTGTAGCTCTAGATTGTCACGGCTTAGAAAATGTTACAGTCTATGTTAGTCTAATGTCTAAGTCTGGGTTTTTTTTTTGAGGTGAGAAATCATCGGAGCGGGACAATTGATTAAAACCCACCCGTGATCCTCCAATTGCCCTTTGCGTTCCAGGAGAGCGATATTATTTCAATATAACAATGTCTTCAGGGCGCTGTTGAGGCTTCCGAGTTGGTGTAGTGCGTCAGGGATGTTCGCTGATGCGCACACTGACGATTATTTCGCGATCATGCGCAAGAAGGTGGCATCAACGATGCACAGAGTGAGTGGGAGCAGCAACAGCATCCTGAAGATCTTTTCAGAAAGTTTAGACGGGCCTACAATGGATAGGTTTATCAAGCTACATATCGGACATGCCGCTTGATAAATCCTCCTCAAATTGAATGCTGTTTTTTTTTGTACTTATGTGTGCCTAAGTTGTATTAGATACTACAGGTAATACTAACACCATATGGGCTTTCGATGCCTGAGAATAAAAGATTTTTATATTATTATTTTTGTTATTTATTATATTGAGGGCCAAAGATAACGATGATGACATAGACTAATGCCGATATTTCAGAAAATTTAATGAGGAAGTGAATGAATCAACCGACTAATCGATGAACCTTCCGTTTTTCGCACCATCTCAATTTATCCCAAACGGCCATTTTCGAACACAACCAAAACTTAACCCTAACTAATCGGGGCGCATAAAGCCATGATCACAACACCGGTACATCGTCAGAGGAACACGCGGGCGCGATATATCATGGAACGCGGGCGATACTCGAATAAATCGGTATTCTATCGCCCCAGGGAATTTATCGTGCATTCCTTTAATAGCTAACATTAATATGAATCGCGCCCGCTCCCGCGAGGCTAATGTGCTACGCTTCGTTGCTTGTTTATGTAGACAAGGCTTTAGAAATTTTGGCGATTATAAAAAAAAAAAATGTATTGTGAATTTGTGAAAAATTGGGGCGAAGGGTTGGTTCTGTAGGGTAAGTGGGTACGATTGGGTTTGAAAGTTTTTGTAGGGTGTGTGAGTGGGTCAGGCGTGGAGTAGGAGTTTGCACTTTTATGAAAGGGTTTTCTTTTTGTTGTTTTATTAAATTACTTGCTTTTTCCATCGGCTTTGCTCGCGTGATAGTTGAAAATTATCCCAAGGGTACATACGAGTACATCCGGGGATAAAATGTATCCTACGTGTATTCCAGGACATAGTCTACTCGTGTACCAAGTTTCATTGAAATCCGTTCAGCCATTCGAGCGTGAAGTAACAAACATACACATACACTCAGAAACTTTTGTCTTTATAATACTAATGTGATAAGTACCTACGTACCTATGATGGTCTTACATAGGTATGCATGGATGAACATTGAACCACTTTACCAACATATTGTGACAGTGTTAAGACCAATATCCGGCTGGACTGTTGGTCTAGTGGTTAGTGGCCTGCCCCTATGCCGGAGGTCGTGTGTTCGATTCCTACCCAAGACAAATGTTTGTGTGATGAGCACAATCATTTGGTCTGTGTCTAGGTGTAATTTATCTATGATACGAGTATGTATGTGTTTAAAAATATATAAGTATGTTTATCAGTTGTATAATATGTTTATGATTTATAATAAATGTATAACAAGTATGCTTATTGCTTAGTTTGGGATTAGATGGCGTTATGTGAAAGTTGTGGAATATTATTATTATTATAATAATTTGAAGCACGCTTCTCTAGGAGTAAATAACGAAGAGACAAAACTATTATAGAAACACCGACTTCTGAAGTTATTTTGCACTTTTCAGTGTTTTTTTTTTACATTGAAGTCGGTTGTAGTTTTTTATTAAAGAAAGAATGCCTGCGGTTAGAGTACAATGAAATAAGCGAAACTGCAACGACAACCCGTCACTGTCGCAACGCAATGGTACCATATTAAATTCTTCGTCAAACCGAGCTATGTTTCAAATATTGTCGTATTGTTTTAGAACTCAGTTGAGTTTCGTTTTAGGATATGTATACAAGTTATGTTTTTATTTAACGGCTTACTTAGGTATTATTAGGTATTATATAATAGTAGCTTCTGGCAGCTGCTTGGCCCACGTGAATGTAGGTTTATCCATACAAACTAAGGCCCCCGCTTTCTTATTCTTTATATATGTCGTGCGTGGCCAGCCCCGCTTGCCAAGTTACAATCGTATCGTTCGCGCCGAACGCCTCGAGTAGGCCGCGCCTCCGATTCCTTTGTTCTGACGTCATCTCAACGCTCAGTCACGTGGTCAGAACAAAGGAATCGGAGGCGTGGCCTATTCGAGGCGTTCGGTGCGAACGAAACAATTGTAGCTTGGCTAGAGAGGCAGATCTTAGAAATTGATCACTTCATGATATGGCCAATTAAAACTGGCCAGATCGTTTGATGTTTGATTAAAGTTTGATGATCCTCGTTTGGCTTACTTTCTTTAGACCTTTTATTATCATAGAAATTCTACATCGATGATATGTCCAAACGAGGATTGACATATCAACAAATGTTAACGTTTAAATGATCTAGCCAGTTTTAGTTGGCCATATCATGAATTGATCAATTTCATACAAGATTACTCTGGAAACATTTCAGAGTTCTAGGTTTGAGATGTGTGTTGATGAGTCAGCGAGTGAGCCAGGGCTTTGTACCTACAAACTCAAGATAAAGTGATATTACTAAAGAGCACTGGGTCACCCAATCGTAAGTCGCGGGTTCAAAACCCAGTTAGGCGCTTTACTACAGGTAATTTATTTCATCACTACTGCTCTTGACTGGACCCGCATGCTGGATTACGGTCCATTCCCTCTTATAGAGAGTAGGTCCATTCCCAGTAATGGGAATATTATAAGGCTGATTATAGTAGCTTATGTACCAGTGCCTAATAGCGATTTTACAATGACACATTTTGAACTTTTTGGCAATCAGTATAAGAATGTAACTTTAGTTTTCAAATGAAGTGAAGTATAGTGAAACATAAACTAAGTTAATGTATTTTTGATAGATTCCGTATACTTACTTACATTAAAATCACTATATTATTGACTATTTTCTTCTTAGCGTATCGATGGTAAAACTAGTTAAATTCCTTGCCTGGCCCAGTATTAGGCCACGGCAATGCTGTCCGCTGAGGCTGTCATTAGGTCCCAACGTGAACAGGTAACAGGGCACGTGATACAGGATGGAAGGTGGGACATGGTCGGCGGAAAGACGCCGCACAAACACTGAAGATCGGAACTGTCCAAGAACCCCCATCTGTGGAGATTGTCTTTGCTGCGCCCAACTTGGGTGCGGAGTCTGTTTAGAGTTTTCCAGATCAGCCGTGGCAACTCGTGTCCAGGAAAGAGGCTCTCCGACAGCCTATATTATTATGCCTTTATTATTAGCCTACAATAATAGGATATCTAATTTAATTTAACACTACCTAAGTGCATTTAAGTAAAACTTCAGTACTTAAAATAATTATGATTGACACTTAATTTCCTAATTGGGGTGAATAAGAGCGTGCACTATTCCAGTTAAATATTGTATATTCTTATATGTATATGTAAGTATATATATCTTTCATCTATAACATAAAAATAACATAGTATCACACAACATTTTACCGCTATCTTTTACCGAGAAAACCTTGGTCGATAAAAACGCTATTTACATTGTACTGAAGCACTTCCTATCTTGAGATCCCCCTCAATGTTTCATACATAAGATGAGAGATTGGTCCATAAATCCGATCTATCGTTACAACTAATAGAGTCTTCCTTAAGGGCCATTAAACACCAACTATGGTTTCCATTCGACTTTCCCTTTTGGGTCTAAGATATATGTAGAAAAGTTTTTTTTTTTATGTATTTTAGTTCAGCGCGTTTGATAAGGGAAGTGTTGCGTTGTTGAGGCTATTTTGTAGGTCTGTACGTAGGTATTTCTGGAAAAACATCATTTTAGGAACCCCGATACAAATTAATTTTTAAGTGGCCATTGGAAACACTAGGTTTGTGATAGAGAAATCATTCATTAGTAATTTCATAGGTATTTAGTTGTTTTATTATATACACTTTATTGTACACCAAGTTAATAAATAACATTCAATTATCATTAAAGAGCAGTAGTGGCTGAGTGGTAACGGATTCGACTTACGAGTTGTAAGATCGTGGGTTCAAACCCAGCCAGGCGCAATACTTTGTGTAATTTATTTCATCACCACTGCTCTCGAAACGGTGAAGGAAAACATCGTGAGGAAACCGGCATGTCCTAGAACCAAAAATTCTAAGACATGTGACATTCACCAACCCGCACTGGGCCTGCTCGGTGGATTACGGCTCATGGCCTGAGGCCTGAGTCCCAGCAGTGGGAACATTAAAAGGCTGATTATGCTATGCTTATGCTTATCCTTAATGCCTTATTGCATTCTGTGATTTCTTTCAGGTAACCTGGAATGGACACAGATTGCCTAATAAAAGTGTCGTATGTAGGTATGTTGACAGGTTTACTCCAAAACAGCAAGATTTTGACCTCATAATCACTGAACAGTGTCAGGAATAACTCATCTGCACTTTCTGCTTCCACGATTACACATTTAAAACCACTTAAAAACCTTATGCAACTCCCCCACCCCACAACACACATCCATCTACACAGAGATACCCACACTAGATAATTTGCTTCTCCGTTAAAACCGCGGTTCATTAGCGGAGGTGCGCTCTCAGAGTGCACTTCTACTTTTATGATGCATAAAACGTCATTGAGGTTTATGGAGTCGCAAGCGCAGCGTCCTACAGCTGCACTTTAATGCACTGTAAACACGATGCCGTATCTAGAATTTTGATTACATTTTCTTGTGGTGTTTTTGTTGCGTCGTTTGGGAGTATGGAGTATTGCAGAGTATGTAAAACTGAAGTGCGGACTAAGACGTTTTGGGGTAGGTATGTAGATACAATTGCTTGAAAATTCGTGTAGTTCTGAATACATGGAAGATGACAATTGCGGAATTTGGTACAATTCTAAAAGTTGAAATGTTTTAAGGTAAGTAACATGTAACATAATAAACGCATACTAAAAGTAGTATATTCAGAATCGACCAATGATTTCGGCTATTTTTTAAAAAAGGTATTTTTCTTAAAATTTAAATAAAAAAATATCCATTTTTTCGTTAGTAGAATGCTAAGCTTGTTTTTCTTGCAATTTGCCAACTTATTTTACATGCTTCCTAAAATGGGGTCAAGATGAGCACCCACAAGGTTTTTTAAAATACAACGCCTCTTTTATTTAAAATCAGCAACTAAGTAATCAGTAACATTGAAGTTAAACTTTAAGATAATGAATATGCCTTACATATTTTAACACACTTAACCTAAATAGCAAACATTATTAGATACACTTACAATAAACTTAAACACTAGTTACAAAGTGTTAACCAATGAACTGACGAAAATAATGGCATAAAATTGCAGACTTTTTAAATGAGGTGGCCACAAGAGTGAGGGAACGTATAGCCCCACGCCCCAGCCGCCGCGGCGCCGCGGCAGAAGACGCCCCGGGCGTCGAGCATAGCAGAGCGATCTCCGGCGCGGGCTTGCGGACGACGAGCAATGGCTAGCTCGCTGTCTGCTCGTCCTGTAAGAACGAGCCCGAGTCGTCGACGGCGCGTAGTGTTCCATGCGCGGCTCAAAGAGATGTCAATAAACCGTAGGGGCCCAGTTGGGCCGACGCCTTCTAGGGCCATGGAGAAAAGTATGAAAATGATACCCGTGGTCCTAGAATGCAAAGGGAAATTGAAGTAGCATAAGTGTGGTTTTAGTCAGTAAAAAAAATTGACACACCCGCCCGAAGAAGTCGATGATTTCCAACTTTAAAAAAAAATATACTTCTTAAAAAAAACACACATTTTCTAGTAGCATTTAGTACAGGTGTTTTCTTTGACAGAAGTCTGAAAAATATATTACATGGCAAGACGACTTCCATTGTTGTCGACGACTTTTATGACTACATACAGTCATATTATGTGGTTGGAAATGTACAGGGAATGTGAAGCAACAAAATAAATGTACACTTTACATTTTAGTAGGTTGTTCAAAACTACGTTATGTCGTGGGAATAATTAGGTACGTAAACGTTGTACATTTAAAACAATTTCTTTAGTGTTTAATCGCGAGGAAGGATGAGGTATTAGATCTCTGATTATCAGGAGGATCATTTCATTTTTTTTTATTTAAAGTGTAAATCGCAGTAAGCGGTGAATGGTTAATGTGTTACCAGCCCACGGGTAGTGTGAAAGTGAAGCCCGGAGCCCTGGGACGAAGGCAAAGAAGGAACAGGAGTGGGTTTTTAGTCAGTAAAAGTCTGACACTATCTCCCGCTCCGCCCAAGAGCGGGATTTGTCATTAGATGATTTTCCCACCGAAAAAAAAATGTGTTACCAGAACATAAAGTTTTCTGTGGGCCAAGCATTTAAATAAATTAAGAAAAATAATCAAATAAATAAGATTATCCCTTTGTACAGATACAGCTCTCACGAAATTAAAAAAAATAAATTAATTGGCTCTTACCCTTAACATATGACGAAACAGAAAAAATATTGAAAATTGACTCGTTAATTAAAAACTCATATGAATTAATGCTCACACACATGCACTCCACACTAGTACAACCCCTTCACACAAACACATTCATTCCCTTCACATATTCATTCTCTACATTTGCTGTGTTAACTAGATATTACTACCAAGAATGTCACGGTTGTATTTTAAAAAAAGAAGCCGCAAAAATCTCCGACTACAGGTCTGCGCACCTAGTTTAGGAGCTCGGGAATTCGACAACAATTTTGACTGATCTGTACAACCTATTGTTTCTCTAAGCTATGTTCTGTGCTGGAGTAAACATGAAGCAGAGTGGCCCGAGAAAGGTCAACGTGGAAACGACTGGAGGAGGCTTTTACCGCTGTCTAGCGGTTCTTGTACAGGCCAAATATATAATTATTATCTATTAAGAAAAAAAGAAAAAAAAAACAAGTCATAAAGGAAAAAAAATTGTAGAAGGAAAATAAAGCTATTTTTTTTTATTTACTTTATTTATGTTCTGTGCTGTTTTTATGTACAAATAAACTATTATTATTTTATTTTTAGGTGGAAAATCATTGAATGACTTTTACTGACTAAAACCTACCTGTGTCCTTCACTTGCTCTTAGCGTTTCAGGACTGCGGGAACTCTTTCACAAATTCCCACGGCTCTATTGGGTATCACCCCTACTGGGCCCTTACACTCTTTGAGGCGCAGGTGGAACATTATATGACAACTCAGGCTCGGTCTCCACCGGACGGACTGACAGCGAGCTACCCATTATTTGTCGTCCACAAGCCCGCGCCCCACCCAAGCACACGCTTATGTTGTACATTACCTTAGGCAAAAACTGGGGCAGACAAACTAATAAAAATTCAAAACGTATGATTGTTTCAGGGATAATTTCTGTGCCCTTCTCCTATACACCTTCAGGAGACATACAGGGTTATACATATGTATAAGTTACCGTCGAAATCATCTCACTATAAATGTAAACAACGTTCCAAAAATAAACAGCGCACAACCGACGATTACCGATACGCGACGCAGAGGTAATACGAAAATTCTTAGCTCCATGAAACGCGGGTATTTTGGCAATAAACCCAAGAGCGAAGTGAGTTATTCAAGTATTCCGGTGACACGGCAACTATAAGAACTTAGTGCTACTATAAAAACATAAAGTCACTTGCGAATCTTGTGGCGAAAGTCACAGTTGATATTTTGACTCCTTATTTTGAGACATACGGAGTTTTAGAGGGATAGATTTTTTTTTACAACTGTCACATAACGCCATCTAGTCCCAAACTAAGCAGAGCTTGTGCTATGAGTACTAGATAACTGATAAACATACTTATATATATTATTTCTAAATACATACATAATATAGATGTAACTTACACCCAGACACAGAACCAATGATTGTGCTCATCACACAAACATTTGTCCTGGGTGGGAATTGAACCCACAACCTCCGGCCTCAGGCCAGTCAAATACATGTAACTATTTAACGGTAAATCTGTTTGTTTGTTTGGTCCCTCGTGACGACTGAACTACACCGATCTTAATTCTTTGTCAAAGAGGTAGCACGGGACCTGGAGAAGGACATTAGCTATTTTTCTAAATTAATACTAGCAGTCCCGACAGATCTCCTATCCGAAAACTGGATTTTCGTCAGAAAAAAGATTCAATATCCGATTGTAGCGCCACCTATCAAGTCTAAATGTATTTTCAAACCATCTAGGGACCCAGACAAATATACACGCAAAATTTCATCCAAATCGGTCTAGAAGTTTAGGAGTAGTTAGGTGGCAAACACACGTACACTAGAATTAATATATGAAGACTAACTTCTGCCAGCGGCTTCGCCCGCGTGAAAATAGGTTTTTACAAAAAAGTTTCGTATAATCCATTCTTAGCGGATGTCTACACCCTATATGGGACCTACCTGCCAAATTTTAAGTTTGAAGGTGTTATAATTTCTGAGATTTCATGATTAATTAGTGAGTGGTATTTCGCTTTTATATATATAGATGTATGATGAAATACTATACATACACGCAGGCTAAGTATCACAATATAAGTACTAGTGGTTGACCATAGGGATAATAGCTAGTACCTATATTATTAACCTAGCTAAATTATATTCTGACTTACTAACGCGTCATTTTGCAAAGGAGACATTCTGCGAAAGAGGCTCTGTGAGAAAGCGATCTAGTGAGAAAGAATCATTCCGCAAAAGCGGGATTAGGAGAAAGATTTTGAGAATTAGAAATTTTGCGAAATCGGGACGTTTTGCGACTAAGCCACACTTATAACTGTGTACATTAATTGTTAAATAAAATAAAAAGGTACGGTAAGTTTAAGTTAAAGCTTTCGTGTTCAACAGGGCTACCACCTAATAAACCTTGTTGTAATATATTAGTGCTTTTTTTAATTGATATAAACTGGTGCTTGACTGCGATCCCACCTGATGGTAAGCAGTGATGCAATCGTTGATGATAAGGTGCACTAGTTTATTAAGAGCCTATTCACTCTAGCCTTGAAGACACCCAAATTATAATCGGATATATGGAAAGACCTCAACAGGCAAATTGTTCCAGTCGTTTGATGTACACGGTATAAACGACGAGGCGAAACGCTTAGTTCGGACCGTTGAGATTTCAACAACGTAAAGGTAGATACTCGCCGTACGTCGGGTTGTCCGATGGTGTAGATTCGTTTATTATGTAAATAAAGGAATCTACACTAATATTATAAAAAGGTAAAGTTTGTTTTTTTGTTTGTAGGAGGTAATCTCTGAAAGTATTGATTCGATTGCTAAAATTTTTTCACCAATCTAAAGCTGCTTTAATCCTGAATAACCATAGGCTAAATTTTATGTACACGGGCGAAGCCGTGGGCAAAAGCTAGTAATAAATAAAGTCACGTTCACAAAACCAAATTGAAATGTGTGCGTTCCCATTGAGACATTTGAATTTTAAGCTTTTGAATGAGTTAGTAATTCAATTCAATAAACTATATGGTACTCCCAATATCTCTAGTTCATCAAACTTTCAACCTGTATGTCTACAGCTTTATCCCACGGTCCATGAATACTCGTATATGAGCAAAATAAAGCCGTGACAAGATTTTCTGCTTACCATAAACAATATTACTTCAAAATATTGTGTGCAGAGCTTCAGTGTGTGGCGTGCATTAGCGGAATTACCTTGGCATATACTTTTTTATTTTTTTTGTCGCGTTATGACATGTAATTTTGTGTGTCACATTAAACGGATTAAAGTGAGTGACTTTTGATTTTGTTTATAAAGATGCTGTGACTTCTGATGAAAAGATAAATCCATACTAATATCACAGATGTCAAAGTGTGTCTCTTTAAGGTTTTTTTTAAGGGGGGACATCATCCAATGATTTCTCCCACTCTGGGTAGAGCGAGAGGGTGTATCAGACTTATACTGACTAAAACCACACCTGTGTCTTTCAGTTGCCCTTGTGTTCTAAGACCTATTATTAGAAGATACCTTTCCAACTTTAATGTACCTATGTATGTAAGTCTTAACTTTGTTTATAAGGTTTAATTGATTCAATAAAGTTATTATTATTATTATTTTATCGACAAAACGCGAGCAAAGTCGCGGAAAGAAGGTATTAAAATTACAAGTTGTTTTGTATTTTGGATAAATATCCATTACTCATTTTTGAGGAAGTGTTCCCGGAACTCGACAACATCACAATAGGAATTGTAATAATTGTATATGTAGGTAACAAGATATTGTCAACAATATCAGATATTCTTGTCCATTACAATGGGCTACATTACTGTGGACTCGTGTAACTAAGGGCCAGTTCACACTGAGAAGCGAAGCGTCGGGATCAGGCTATATGGAAAGAAAAGAAAAGAATAAAAATAATTTGTTTGTGGGGAATGACGCAATCTTTAGACTAACTAACAAAATTATTAACATTCTATAGGGAAAATATGCGCCACATCCGCCCAAAACAGCCGAACGCTCAGCATAATGCCGTGGCCATATGCACAGTGCGACGAGTCCACAGCGCGCAACTGGACTGTTAAAGGAACGGCCCTTTAACGGTTCAGTTTAGGTCGTAAAATGGATCGCCTTTACCCCTCGAGCTCCGATTGTACATACGGTTTTACAACTTGAATGACCTTGAAAAACGCTTAAATGTCGTATTTTACACACGGGTATACGAAATTTATTCGCCCGAAAATGTTGGTCTCTATATCTTCGTTTTTCCTGGAAAAAACATGAAAAAGATTTTTGATTTTACGTAAAAACGTGCAATTACGTAATAATAATACCCCCCTGCACGCGAGGGGTTAAGAGCTCTTGGTAGGTCTCTCTCTGACATTATCACAGACACAGCTATTCGCACAGCGCAGCGCAGCATCGCGTTGCGTCTCAGTATGTACTGACCATTATATGTGCGGCTAAGTTTGCATAAAGAGTGCCTATGTTATGTACCCTACGTAGATACCTATATACTGTTATTGTATGGTTCACTCGACGCTAGCGTGGTTCGTGAAAATTGTGTAAATGTACTCGTACAGTTACGTAGAATATAGGTTAAAGTATATTGTACTTGAAATATGATAGTTAATTGAATGGTGGTAACAACGATGCTTATTTTCTGCATTTATGGTTTGATTAAATTGATGTAATGAACTATCTATGATCAGGATATTTGTATTTTAGTTTTTTTCGTATTTTTCTGAAACACTAAGGTCAACTGAAGGACACAGGTTTGGTTTTAGTCAGTTATTGTCTTATAAGCCCTCGCACTCTACCTTAAAGCGAAAGAAGCCTATAGATGATTTCCTACCTAGAAAAAAAAAAACACCACACGGTCCTAAGACCAACGACTTTTATTTCAAAATAATATTTTAAAGAGTTTATTTGTGGAAATTACGGATGCGATAATTAAATTATTCCTGAGCAAATGTAAATAATATAACGCAAATGTAATGTATATGTAATGTAATGCAAAAAAAATTGAGCTGCTTTTAGTGGTTAGCAAAAAATATTGAATGGTCAGCGGTATATGTGGTATTGTGGCATACCTACTTTAAATGATTGTTAAAGGAAATTAAATATATTTGCAGTAATAATAGTAATATAGCAGCAAATTGTTGGCTTGAAATTTAAGTTTTTAATGTTATTGCTGCATGGTCACTTTTAGTACTTAATTAATATTATTTTTCTTTTATTCATTTTTTTTACATACGTTTTGCTTTTTTAAATATTTTTTATACAAAATTGATTAAAAAATATTAAAAAAAATAAAAATAATAGCCCTTCGGTATAGCGAACAGAGTCCAAACTACCGGCGAAGGCGGTCAGGGCTCCAGAGAAAGGAAGCTCCTAACTATAAGAGCCGTTTCCAGGAGTACCTACCACTTTCTGAATAAAGTCCTTGATTCAGCCGTCTAAGGAGAGCCGCCTATTTAATATTATTAATAATGATATACGTAAAGTATCAAACACAATATTTTATTGTTCCTGTAATAAATAAATAAAAATAATTTAATTTTGATTTGCATAATAAAATTCTATTATGTACGTTTGAATATCCGGTAATGAGATGACCACAGTCGTAAGATAAAAAAAAAAACGTAAGTAAAATAAAGCAATAGATTTTTATCTGCAGGGTTAAAAAGACCCTAACGAAGTCGTATTAGAATACTCTAAGTCCGAAGATTATATAATCATAAAACGCACGTAACGTTTTGGGAACACACTTATTGTGCGCACAGCTAAGGAGTGGAATTCCCTGCTGGAGTCTGTGTTTCCCGATAGCTACAACCTAGAGGTCTTTAAGTCAGGAGTGAATAGGTTACTTCTAGGCAAGCGAGCTCCATCGTCGACCTCATCAGCGCTTAACATCAGGTGAGATATTGGCCAAGCGCGAGCCTATACCAAATAATAAATTTACCTCTGATTAAATTACTAGTTTCTGTTGACCAAATACCTAATAAAAAAAAATGAATTACTTTTCTAATTATTTCTAGGACACGCGAGCAAAGCCGCGGCATAAAGTCTCTCTTTATGTAATTTCTATTCTATTATGCTCTTGGTGTGTGTTAGATTAGGCATTTTCATTTTGTTTCAACGATTAAGCTTATAAAGCTATGTTGGGAATTCCTAGATAAGCCTGCCATTATTTTGATAAGATTAAACAAAGACCATTAAAATTACTATATATATATATGTTCCCAGTAGTTTCAGGTAGGTTACCTCACAACGACTGTTTCAAATGAAATTACTTTTTATTAGTTTTCCGACGTTCTTTCATTGTTTAATTTAATTAACATTTAACATAACATTTCGGCGGTACCCCCAAAGGAATAGGCAGTTCCTCTGGTCATCTCTCTCATGAACAGTTTACTCACGTTTTAGTTTTAAGCCTGTTACAGTCTACCAGGCACCCTAATCCAGATTCCAGTCTGCTGCTCAGAAATTCAAACAGAAAACCCCAAAAACACTTTGTCCGACTTTAGATTCTGACCCAGGATGTCGTGTTTGAGACAATATTCGCGCCCCAGTCGCCTTGGGGCTCTGGGCGTTGGAAGTAGCAGGGCAATTTTCAGGCACGCGGACGGTGAGCAATAGGTTACTCAAACCTGGGCTACCTGATCAAATCTGGTTCAGGCGCACCGCAAAGAGCTGTCAGCATAATTGACGGAACTACTAGAGCTGATACTTGTGCTATGTGCTGTGGGTGAACCTAAATAAATAAATAAAAATAAATATTTACTTGCCAGGGATACGGAATTGCTCGAAAGAATGACTGTCGTGTTCAACAGAGGTGCTTGTCCACTATACCCAACAGGATGCTGGAATTGAACATTTATTCAATTTATGTCTAACTAGGTACTGTTTCAGGACATATTTTACTTGTGTACCAAATTTCATCAAGATCCCTTTAGCAGTTTCAGCGTGAAGGAGTAACAAACATACACACTCTCGAATATTAATGTGATTACATATTGCATCATAGCTAATCGTAAAACAAAATTTCTAAGTACCTAGATATCCTTTTATCTTAGAAATTAACATTTTATTTTATGATGATGAGCTTTAAAATGAAGATGGTTTTACTTGTAAAATCTTGATAGCACAGAGAATTACAGAAGTATTGCTAAATATGAGCATGCCTCGGGATGAGCGGGTTTAATAATATAAAATACCTTCACTAGAATGGCGAGGCGTTGTTCTCTTTAATAACTGTAGAAAACGTCTTGAATAACCAAAAAAAGCAACAACAATATTAAAATCTGTCTTTCAGTGGGATAATCCCATAGCTGGGAAAATTAGACTAAATCCTGATGGTCTGATTCGGATATAGTCTAATTTTGCTTAATATGAGATAGCATGTTTGGTATTTTTATTCGAGGGTTTTCCACAACGCGTGAGGTATTAGGAGTTATTCCTAGTGTGGGACAAGAAAAAAAAACTGCGAGTCTGAATAGCACACGTAGGGTTCCGTACTACAATTTCTAAATTTTGCCCTCATCCCGGGGCCCCGGGCTCCGCTTTCACACTACCCGTGACCCCAGTAGGCTTCGGCCTTGCTGGGCCCCTACTATTTGCTGACATCTCCCTGAGGCGCGAGTGGAACAATATGCGCCGTCGACGACTTGGGCTCGGTCCGGATAGTTACCGGACGGTCGGACGGCGAGCCACCCATTTCTCGCCGTCCGCAAGCCCGCGTCTACGGTGGCCGGAAATCGGGATCGGAATCCCGGCGGCGGTTAGGGCTTGAGGATCGTAATTTACTTCGGGTACGTAACCCTTAAAAAGACAGCTTGCTATGTTCATTATCAGAGAATAAACTGAAGAAGCGATTTATGTACTTAATAATTTCATCGTATTGAAATTCTCCTTCTTATATCAAGGCTTCAGATATCTTTTGACATTTCCTCATCTGAGAAATCTTTTGACACAGCCTTTGAGGCTGCAAATAAGCTCTTTTTCTCAGGATTTTTTCAGGCAGACAAGGTCTACTGATACTCGCCAATTACAGGGAAGTAAGGAGTACCTACAGTCTTCAAATATTGCTATGCATATTGCATGAGAGAGAATAACGTGTCAAAGTTGGGGGCTACTGGGAAAATAAGGGGTGAACTGAAGCCTTTTCATCCATCAATTTTAATGGATTGCCAATACATAAATTGTTATTGAGGGTTAGTTTTTTAGTGTGTATATATTTGACCGCTGTTTGATGAGAATTAGATAGATTGTGGTGGTAGTTCGACGAATTGAAAATACAATAAGTATTGGCTTCAAATTAAATGCAGTCTTTTTTTCATCATTGTGTGTTAGTAAAATTAGCGTGATTAATAAAAATGAAAACAAAAGCAGTACTATTGTGTCTAATCTTGTATTTATTTGTGAAGCCATAATAATTTTAATACCAAATTTTGTAACTAGATGGCATTATTAAATGAGAAGACTTTTCTGAATCGCGCTATAGTTTCGATACGGATCATGCTATTATGTTCTCAACCCAATTTTTGATTAAATGTCTTCGTCTAAATAACATTAGTTTTTATTCATGGTCCTTCGAGCCGGATGACTTCGAGTACCTATTCCATTCAGCTACTGCTAATCAGTGTATTGTGATATATTTGCATTGTGACAACAGGATCGTGTTATTTTTCTGCAACAGAGGTAATTTGGCTTAATTTGGAATAACATTTTGGGAATAAATCTGAACTCAACGTATCTTTTTTTTTGAGGTGGAAAATCATCTAATAACTTGACTAAAACCACACCTGTGTTCTTCAGTTGGCCTTTACGTTCTAGGACTGCGGTTTCTTAATGTCACTATTATAATTAGCTGCCCTTCAGTATGTATCTTATGGGAGAGCCAAGTCGCCAAACCCTATCGGATGAAATTTCTTCGAACTTGTCAATTAGTTTTTGGGAGCTGATTTCTTAGTTTTCAGCTCCACCTTTCGGAGCCTTTTGGTCGGAACTGCGAGCTAGGACATCTCACCTATACGCAGGGTGCCCCTTTATTTATTATGACTATTAAACATCTTAAACCAGAAAATCAACAAATATCGCACTGCCCTAAAATTAAAATTCCAAAAACGCGAAGTTCTACCCCAAGAAAACATCAACCAAAAAAATATTTTTCATTAAACTAAGTAATATATTTGGGCGTAAAATTCACTCCAAAGCACACGCACACACATGCACACGTTCATAAAGCATCGTGTTCTCACGTAACGCACATTTACATAATTATGTTATGTTGGTAGCACATTTATGTTGGTACATTACACCCCACCTGATGCCGTGAGGTGTTTACCGTGGTGACGGAATAGGGCTGTCGAAATAAATTATTATACTATTGTTTTAGTATGTAACATATTTAAATAAAATTGAAGTGTTTGTTTTTACTGAAAGCATAAGAGTATATTCGAAACCTATAACAAAAAAGCAATTTTCAAAACTTTTGTCTTTCTATTTGATCCAGCCAATCTCCAAAATGGATGGCAGTCCATCCATTTTGGAGATTGAACTGATTTTGACGGGACTTCACTGGTAGATAGCTGATGTCATAAGGAGTAGCTTTAAGCTTTTATTTTATTTAAAAAATTAAGGATCCACGCAAAAAAAATCTTGCAATTGTGTGGCCATGTCCATCTGGCATTGTGTCAAGTTGCGGGCGCTAGTTAGTTTATTCAGATAACCTATTCAGATAAACAACTCAAAAATAGCTAGTGCACTGGTATGCCCTATTTATTTTCTTTATCTATAAGATCGCATTTCGTTATGGTACATAAGAAAGGTTGCTTACAATGGGCCTCGTTACAGACTAAAGTCACCAAAAACGACATTGCTTGGAGTTTCCTTGCGTGATGGAATCAGGAATGAAGACATTCACAACGGCGAAAAGTTTTGGAGTAGTTGTCTCGTACCAGAAGACCGAACGGACTCGTTAGAAAGCCTTCTACATCGTGACCTGACAAATTCGTTGGTCGTGGGAATTTGATGGATGCGAGATGCTCTAAACCACTCGTTGTGTCGATTCTTGGAGAAGGCCTATGTTCAGCAATGGACGTCTTTCGGTTGAAATGATGATGATCATTTGCAAGGCACTTCATTGTATAATATATTGTAGAAAATCATCCCAAAAGAACATACTCCTGACCCCCTAGCCAACGACGTCATCTCAATGCTCAGTCACGTGGTCAGAACAAAGGAATCGGAGGCGTGGCCTACTCGAGGCGTTCGGCACAAGAGAATCGAAACGAAACTATCGTAACTTGGCTAGGGGGGCTGAGATAAGCCAAAATTCCACCAAGTTTAATCGAAATCCATTTAGCAGTTTGAGTGTAAAGAAGTAGTAAACATACATAAATACACACACACACACTCACAAACTTTCGCATTTATAATATAAAAAGTGTAATGCCTATCATCTCATACTACACGAAAGAGACTCGCGTAGGTGTTTTTATTTTAGCCCAGCCAGGTAAAAACACATGTTCAAGTTATTTTTCACTCTGTAAACCCATCGATCAAACTCAAGGACACAATTCAATTGTTTTCGCTTCAGAAGTGGCAACCCTGTAGGTAGAATCTAATTATATCGCGGGAAAAATGTGAGTACCATAAATCATCTTTCATCATTTACAAGATGAAGATTTCTTAGATATTTTTATGGTAGAACTAGTTTTTGCTCTCGGTTTCGCTTGCGTAAATTATACAGAGGCCTTTAAAATCGGGAACATAAATACGGGAACTTTTTAATAAAATAAAATATATAATAACGTCCTTATTTATGCTGTTGTTTTTTCATGTGCCAAATGTGTTCAGCTGTTATGAAAGCCCGCGTGAAAATAGAAAATTATCCCAAGGGAACATACCTACTACCAAGATAAAAAAATATCTTATGTTCTATTTCAGGACATGGTTTCCCGTGCGCCAAATGTCATCCAAATTCGTTCGGTTTCGAGCGTGAAGATGTAACAAACATATTGTTTGGACATCTCTAACGCGCGCGGACATCACTACTTGCCGGGTGACAGCGGGCGGGAGCAGCCCCCTTAGCCAAGTTTCAATCGTATCGTTTTCGCCGAAGAACGCCTCGAGTAGGCCACGCCTCCGATTCCTTTGTTTTGACGTCATCTCAACGCTCAGTCACGTGGTCAGAACAAAGGAATTGGAGGCGTGCGGCGCGAACGAAACGATTGTAACTTGGCTAGGCAGAGGTCGCGGGGAGAGGCGCTCGCCGCGGGCGCAATCCGGCTGGCTCGCCTAACATTGCCGACACTGGTGAATCCACCTTAAGGGCCTATTACACTACGCGTTATTCAGACAGACTTAGTCTATGTATTTCTATGTATCTCATCGTTCTGTTTCATTCCTTTACACGACATTGGCGTAAGTTGCTCTTTTTCTTGTGACGCTACATACTAAAACTGTCTGAATAACGCGTAGTATAATAGGCCCTTTACTACCGAGCGCGCGCATCTTGTTTCGATCACTATTGTTGTTTCCTCGCCGTGCCGCTTTGTATTTCCAACAGTTTATTCATTATTATACAGTCCACTAAAGTTGTTTGAGTTTTTTTTTTTTATATAAGATGTCCTACCACCTCCTGTAGGATTTTACCAAACCTCTCTACATGCACACAAACTTTCACTTTTATAATATCTTTACCCGCGGACGAAGTCGCTAGACTTCGTCCGCGGGTAAATCGGTTATTACGGTCACAAAGTCGAAGACGACACCGGATAATAAAGTAGCCTATGTCGTTCCTTGACTTTCAAGCTTACTCCGTACCAAATTTCATCAAAATCGGTTCGGCAGTTTATCCGTGAAAGCGTAACAGATAGACAGACAGAGTTACTTTCATATTTATAATATTATTATAGATAGTATAGATAAGCATGATTAATGAACAAACAAACAACAAACAAAGATACTTTTGTATCTAAGTATAAATTTCCACATTTTACTACCAGTAGGAAGTAATATTGAGTGTACATATATTTTTTACGAGCTATTTTTAATGTTTACATAATTAACCTTTTTATTAGCTTTATATCCTAATTATAAGCGTCGTAATAATTAATTGTTTTTATGCAAAAATTACGCAAATAAGGACCCGACTTAAGCTCCAAAGGAGTTTGTTTTATTTTCCCTTTATTGCTCGTAATAATTGCAAAATAATGACGGTTACACGGAAATGTACTACCGGTGGTAGTATTGCTTTCTGAAAACTTTTATGTACTTAAGTAGAAAGAATTTTAGTAGCGCAGGTACAGACATAGCCCGAAGAATCGTCAAACTTAAGTGGCAATGGGCAAAGCACATTGCTCGCACAACAGATGGTCGATGGGGACGAAAGGTTCTGGAATGGCGACCACGTACCGGAAGACGCAGCGTTGGAAGGCCTCCCATAAGGTGGACCGATGACCTGGTGAGGGTCGCGGGAATCCGATGGATGCGAGACGCACAGGACCGGTCATTATGGCGATATTTGGGGGAGGCCTATGTCCAACAGTGGACGTCTTTTGGCTGAAATGATGATGATGTCCCATGCGGTTTCACCCACGTCTTTGCTTACTGCGCCTCTCTCAAGAGCGTGGTGATAACATCACGCTACAAGTCATGAAAGCGGAGTGTATCCTATATCCTTCGTCGATAAGTAGGCTGTTCTACACTAAATTTTTTTTCAAAATCTACACTAATATTACAAAGAGGTAAAGTTTGTTTTTTGTTTAAGAGTGAGTCAGTAGAAGTCTGACACACCCTTGCGCTCCGCCCAAGACCAGGAGATGTCATGATTTTCCCAACTAAAAAAAAGGACCCCAAGCTCAGCAGTCGCGCTTGCAACCACAAGACCAATGAGGCAAATTTTCTCTTCTATGATAATGCATGTATTATACACTTCAAATTTTCTCAACTCTGTCTATTGGTGAAAACTGTGCGAAAATCCGTTTAGTATTTTTTTTTAATTGATATAAAGCAGTGCTTGACTGCGATCCCACCTGATGGCAAGCAGTGATGCAATCATTGATGGTGAGGCGCACTAGTTTATTAAGAGCCTATTCACTCTAGCCTTGAAGGCACCTAAATTATAGTAGTTTTTGAGTTCCACGTTCATACAAATAGACAGACGCAGTGGGCTACTTTGTTTTATAATATCGACACCAGAAGTATGAATTAACGTACGGGACATTTTGCGAAAAATACCCTTACATCAATCATCGTAAGGTACATTTTTACATTTTAGGTAAATGTAAGGGACATTTACCTAAAATGTAAAAATGTACGTTATTTCATATTTCCAGTATCGATATGTAAGGATAACTTTATCTAACGTGTAACAACTTAATAATTAATGCTTTCAAAGCAAAAGCCGATTTGATTTCCTAATTTTTCCAATCATATTTTAACGTAATACAAAAGATTGCTTCCGTAATAACGTTATCATCATTATTTAATTACAAATTACGTATACTATAATTATAGTACTTGTAATTGGACTTGTAATAGTTGCTTAATTATAGACTAATACGCCTCAGTCAATAATTAAGTGACTATTTCAAGCATTATGGCATAGAGTAATCAATATTTTGTAATTAAAACTTATTTTTAGAGATTGCGGGTAAATTGAGGTCGACCTCAATTTTAAATAAATGATAGAGCGAAATAGATACTTGGTTCATTTTCATCTCCTTAGCCTTTTCCTAACTGGCTTGGAGTCAGCTTCCAGCCAAATTCTTCACTCAAATCACTCATCAAAAGAAAGCGTTGCCCTGTTCAAAACACAGCTATTTCTGATCACTCAAGTCTCAAAAATTTCCACTTAGTCCCTCAAAATATTTCATTTAACTTCATAACCTAACATTACATTCTTTCTCCAGTACAATCAAGAACAAAAGTGCTGGACGAACTCTTATTAATATTCAACGGTTGGTGACCGCGTCTAATGAAATTACCACAACAAAGCGAGACGAACGTCGCTGAACGGATTGTTGTGCAAATATAAACATCGAATTTGATGATAACGACTACACGACAGACAATAAACGTTCTAATCTGTAGGTGGCAGCGATTTAAATTAACTGCCTCGCTTATTGGAAGGGATTGTGGAGTGTGTGGTGTGTAGAATTGTTTATGTTTTATGTTTACTATAATTTATTTATTTATTAAAACTTTATGCAGTAGTAAGAAACCCTGTTTAAAGGCGGACTTAATGCCTTAGGCATTTTCTACCAGTCGACGGGTCGAGGGTGGTGCAGAAATATAACATGGTAGGTGCAACATAATGGTAAACTAGATTAGAAATACAATAATAAATATATACTTAGATACATACATACAAATTAACAATGTTATTATGAAAAACGAATCCAAAAAATCAACGCTGTGATGATTACACCACTGTAATCAATCTCTATAGTTAATATTGAAAAGTTTACAAAAGCATTTATAGTTATTTTTTTGTAAATTGCAGAACTACGAATGAAAAGCAGCAAACAAAATTAATGAGAGCTACACAACATTATTTTTAGGACAGTTATTCCAATCAAAATAAAATAGAACACACATTAAATATGAAAACATTTTCTGTGCGATTGTACAGAAAGGGCTGCCCCGTACAAAAAAGATATTGAATACGCAAATTGGAAGGACAAACGATAGCAGAACCGATTCGATCCAGACAAAGTTACCGTCAATTTATAAAATATGCTACCGAACGTAACCGATTCAGGAAACGTAACCGATTATTTGTATCGATTGAGTTCCGATCGGTTCTCAAGAAAAGCCGACTAATAATAACAGAACGTCTTCAATCAACGATAAAAATAAAGTATCGTAGTAAAAATGGAATCGGATTCGAATCACGCGCAGTTTTAATTCGAGTAAGTAAATTAAAATGCGGCCGGCCGCCGGGTTCGTTTGAATACAAATGGTTTAGGGGTGGGCACTTTCGATTCAACCCGAGTCTCCCCTCTAACTCATTAGAATCGGTCTGAAGCTTCAGAGTTATTTATGGCGCGATTTTTTTATTTATCGTTGAGCCTAAAGGGGTGTCGTTTGATTCGATTATAGCGAGAGGCCGAATGTCCGTCGCAATATTAAATTGTCTTCGGCGATATAAATCGTAGACCTTTTTATTGTGATTTAGAGACGTTTATTTTTTCTACGTTTTTTTGTGATATTTAGTAGAGTAATTGTAGCGCATGAGTATTTTTATTGTTGGATATAAAATTGAAGTGGGGTAGAATTTGTTCGAGTGCGACATTGTTCTGTAAAGGCAAAAAGATACTTTTATTTTATTAAATGCGTGACCGTTTTATTTGCTAGTCTTTTTTTAACATGGATTTTGGTATCTGACACTTAGTCGTTCACAATGGTCCTCATCAGAAGTTTTAAAATCACCCAAAGGGCAATGGAAAGAGCTATGGTCGGAGTTTCCTTGCGTGATCGCATCAGGAATGAAGATATCCGCAGGACGTAACACTTGGGGAGGCCTATCGATGCAACAGTGGACGTCTTTTGGGTGAAATGACGGTGATGATGGTAATTGTTGCGCATGAGTATTTTTATTTTGTACCTTTGCAGTCCAGGGCCACTGAAATGCAAAGGGCAACTGAAGAAACACGGATGGGTTTTGGCCAGTAGAAGTCCGACACTGTCTCTTCTTCCATCATGGGTGTACGAAATCATTAAACGATTTACCACCAAAAAAACGGCATCAGATAGTTTCATCGCTTCTATTTTAATGTCTACCGTCAGATTATTCAACCACAAATAATTTCTCTGTATACACCTCCACAAATGTATAATTAATGAACACGAACGCAAAGTTACAAGCCGTCTTATTGACAACGCATTAAATATTTACATAGATTTCAGAGATCGCTTCACATTGGGGGAAGCTGCCTTTACATAAGCCTATTAACTTAATAAGCAATTTAGAGAGGAAATATCTTGAGGTACGACTACAGGGGGCTTAAGCTGCCTCCTGGCAACAATTCGTGGATGGCTCATAATTCTTAACACTACAAGCACATACTTATCTAGACTCTAGTGGGATAGACTATATTTTATTAAATAGCCGGTTACTTCGTTTTCGTTAAACTCGCAAAACAACACAATGTCCTTTGGTCACAATTTCAAGAAGTTTTTTTTTGTCTGGCAACACAATAAGCATTTATACCTATTTAAGCTCCAGTAGGATAGACTAGATTTATTCAATAGTTGGTACTCATAACTGTGTCCTCGTTAAACTCGTGAGACAGCACAATGCCATTTAGTCACAATTTCATTTTTTTTTTGCGTTGAAACCCTAATTCTTTATCCAAAATCAAAGTAGCTTAAGTTTTTCCTTATAACAGCGGAACAAACAGACAGATGGGTGTTGTATGTGGTCGGGGCAGCTGCCCGACAGTCACTTTCGAACGGCTGTATATGTTCTAATTGCGTAGAGAACTTTGATACAGGATCGTTCCTATGTTGCGACATATACAGGATGTCTTTGACAACGAAGCACAAACAAATATACATGGATCCAGTACATGATTCTAAACCCTCCAGTGGTGGAATTTTTCGTCGTTATTTTCCTAATTAAAAAAATCTTTACTTTTTTAATTTAAACTCTATAACATCATTATTCTAACATTTTTAGTGAAGAAAATGAATGAATTACTTTTAAAATTAAAAATGTGACATCGAGATTGATTAGAATAACGTAAATTAAAGTAAATTCTTAATTATTTAATTTTTAATTAATTGTTTTTTCTTTTTATTAAAAATATCATCGGGGTTGGTTAGAATAACGATTTCACACAGTTTAAATTAAAAAAGTACAGATTTAAAAAAAAATTAGGGAAAAGCCGACGAAAAATTCCACTACTGGGGGGTCCCGAATCATATACTGGATCCGTGGTATTCGTTTGTGCAAAGACACCGTGTATGTCACTGCACAGTTATGACTCAAAATAAACGTCTTTTCTTTAATTTGTGTCTAAATAAACAATCCATTTTATCCGACAAGTCGATTTCCTAGTTTTTTTTCCTAGCCCTTACTATCCCACAGTTGGACAAAGGCCTCTCCCAACTCCTTTCTCCCACGCTATATCACGTATTTGTGTGCTCTTTCTAACCCTATTCAAAAATTCCTCGGTTATTTGCCAACCCGTTAAAAGAGGAACAAGGTTATTTGAACATCAATCAGTATAAAAGGCAGTAATGAAGCGAAACGCACAGTTAATTTAGCGTTTGACAACAAAACAGCAGTTGAGCTCATTACCTATTGTGCCTCGTCTGATGGCGTGACGTCATTTGTCAGTGATGTGTTATTATGTCAGCTTTTGTCAGAAATGATTGAAAAATAAATAACACAAGCTTTTACCAGCGGCTTCGGCCGCGTGAAAGTCGGTTTCGCCGCACAAACTTTGAACCCGCGTGTCATGCTGGTGGTCAGGATACCCTTTTAAAGCCGTGGGTGCTGGCTGTATGGCTCGCTGCTCGAAAGCTTGAGGAAATGATGATGATGTCACGATGTAGTAGCTGCACGAAGGCTGCGCTGACGTTCTTTGTCGAGGGTCACCAGTTTAAACTAAAGGTATGTGGAACAGTGAGCAAAGTCCCACAAACCTCCGTTGAAAAGGGAGGATCCTCCGACCAGACGGGTGTTATGTCTGGTAGGCAGCTGCCTGATAGATGATTTCGGGCTGTCGTATATATTCAGATCGCGCGGAGAACTTTGATTGTGCGATGCAGGATTAGTTCTTATGTGACGCCATAGATGTCGCTACAATCTTTTTTCTAAATGAAGGATCAAGTAAACTCATGAACCTAAACTAAAAACCGTTTGCTTTGACGTCTATATATTTCTTTTATATTTCTTTGAATCACATTTCCAACAATTACTTAGAGAGCAGTATTGCATGACTGCAGCAAAATCTAAAATATTTTATAGACAAACGTTATCAAAAAGAGATTTATTCTGAATTCTCACGAATTTCGAATCGATATTTTTATTCGATACTAGTAATGAAAATGATGAAATTTTCCGGCCCGAAATAATTGAGGATTTCCGGAACTGAAATAAACAGCTGTATTAATTCCCAGATACATAATAATCGAGTTGTTAAAAGAGCTGGTTAACACGTTCAGTGCCACCGACTCGCCCGGAGAGTCCACGTAAATTTTATTCCAGCGCCGTAGACTCGCCCGTCGAGTTCAATGTGTTTGCTATTTTTTTCCAAAATGCATGTGTATTTTCTGGTTAAAATGATACTGAAGACTAAATATACCCTAATCTAAAGAATTACGTGGTGGGCCGGGTGTGCAGACCCAGTTTATAATCGAAAGAAAATAAACTATTCTGCAATGCCTTGAACTCGCTAGGCGAGTTCACTGACATAGATTCTCAAACTTTTATTAATGAAATATCTATATGTACGGTTGATACTTTTATTTTCATTTTACCAAAAGTCACATTCACTCGTAAAACAACGGCGGATTGTGTTCTACATCTTGTAGGGGCTCGAATTTGGTGTTATTATATAGGCAAATTTTACCTTACACGCTACTTTATCACGCAATTGCCGACCTTATGTAAACACAATAAGGATAATAAATTGCATAGTTATTATTATGAAAAGCATTCCCAACCAATTCACATAAAAAAACATTACATTACATTTATAAGATTGACAGTCACTGCATAAATTACGAAACAAACTTACCTTTTCTTTTATCTATAGTGTTTCTTGCCATTTTTATATGTTAAATTACACCGTATGTTAGTTAAACACTTTTTAATTGCGTTAAACACGTAACGTACACTGTCACGGCCACAAAAATAACAAAACATTGTTTTCACCCTAACGCTATGCCACTGAACTCGCGTGGCGAGTCGATTCAATTCGTGTTACAGCGCCGGCGACTCGCCCAGCGAGTCCAACGTAAAATGTAGGCGGCATCCGGGACAACATCGCGAAAATCGTAGTGGTAATGAAAGTGTTAAACAGTTCTGCGAAAAATAATAAATTTTATGTTTATTACTTGTTTCTCCTTAAATTTTGTAACACGTGAATTGCGAATTTCGGCAGCGGAAAAAAAATAGGTAAATAATATTTAAATTCTCATAAAAACAGGTCTGCTGGTAATGTTATTATTTATTGCAAGTTGTAATTTTGTTTTCTTTTATCTTAATGTTTAATTATTTATTATTTTTGTATGCTGGCTTTTTAACTATTTTTTTGCCTGTACTACATAGATATTATTGATAATAAACGTAATTTTTGGTCTTAAGAAACCGGCATCAAATCAAAAATCGATACTGTTTCAATATCCCGTGTTCCACATAATTGGCAGCACTATCCGTAACCAATGCTATACAGGGGTAACCAACAATTTCATAGTCTGACCCGATTATTAATGCTAGCAACACTGGCGTTATTTATTGTGAATAAAACAAACTAGGGGGTATTTTCTCACCTACAATATGCGGGGACGACGTAATGACTCAATGTCACGTGATACTGTTGTTTAAGGCCTGTAATGGTTTTGGGAATTAAAATTGCTGTAAGGAACTTTGTGGGGGTGTAGGTCAATAATTTGTTAATTATGTGAATTAAGGATGAGTGGGTTTCAATTTATGCTGTCATTTATAATAAAACAGTTCGAATGAAAAACAATAAGTCTGAAAAATCATATTTTTTATTATCAGCATATTAGCAACAGACGTCCCTAATAGTGGACGTCTTTCGGCTGAAATGATGATGATGATGGGCCATAGGCCTCCACCAAGTGTCGCCAATCTGAATCCCGCGACCATAGTCATCAGTACATAGAAGGCCTACAAAAACCGCGTCATTTTTTATGCTCTTTAATTATTTATTTTTTAAGTGTTTTTTGCTATGCTTTGATTTTCATTGTCATCTTTGGAGATATTACTAAAAGCGATAATATTGGTTTTTGTAACCGGAGTTGGCTCTTTTTACAGCAGTATACTCAGAAACACAATAAACAATCCATATTACAACCTCCAAATTTTAATCATTTACTAAACGACTCCCTATAAAATCACTACTTACAAAAATTCCAAAAGTATAGTTCAATATTATAACAGGAACGTGTCGAACGAGGCGGTATCGGCCTCATGCTACAATCGATGCTAAGAGTGCTTACAAACTGTACAGATTGTGACTCTTGCAGACTCCTTACGAGTGTCAATGGCCCCTTTCCGTGGAAATAGTATGCACAAATCTGTAGCATACTTGAGGATACTTTTACTGTACTATTTTTATGGCTCGTTTGTTGTCAGAAAGGTATTAAGCTGGTAAACATTTATTCATTCTGGACTGGCCTGTTGGTCGGGTGTTAGTGGCCCTGACTGCTATGCCGGAGGTCGTGGGTTAGATTCTCCCACCCAGGACAAATGTTTGTGTGATTAGCACGATCATTTGTTCCGTGTCTGGGTGTAATTTATCAACATATGTATGTATTTAGAAATATATAAGTATGTTTATCAGTTGTCTAGTACCCATAACATAAGCTCTGCTTAGCTTGGGACTAGACGGCATTGTGTGATAGTTTGTGGAATATTATATTATATTATTCTTTCATTTATTTTGTCTCATTCTTTATAGTAGGTACACACAATTGTGTACCTGTACTCTTTTTTTCTCTCTAAAATGTTTTGAACTTGGATACTAAGTCCTATTAACCATGTCCTCGTACGCACTTTGAGTTCCTTAGACTGCTTATGTAAAACATTCTAATGGTTTTTTCAGTATTTTTCAGTAAATGTATTGAGTCAACCTTCTCGGCAAGCTTCGCTGAGGTAGTCAGCTGAGATTTTATTAAAATCTCAGCTCCATTTTATCGAAATCACACCTGTTTTAATGATCCTACATATTTTTCAGTTGTTCAGACACTTGAGATACGAAACTACACCAATTTTATATCACAATATCCACTAGCAATCAATTTGCGAATAATTAAAACAGCCACTGAACTTCATCGAAAAAATCCCACGAAAAATTTTCTTTTTGAGTTTTTTTTAAACAATTTGTAATTTTAAGAATATTCTTTAGTTTGAACAGTAATTTAAATTACTTGATTTCTTTTCATACTTTGTTATAATATTTCGCTTGAAGATAGATTTTTATTACTTTGTTATGAACTATTGTATTAAATCGTTTGGGAAAAAAAAAATTACTACATTACTATATTATTTACTTGTTTCAATGTAATAGGTAAATAATGGTTTTAATAATTAATAAGAGATCTCTCAATTTGTGCTATTTTTTTTATCTTCATACTCAAGTTCTGTTATCATGCTGGAACCCGCACTGGTTATAGATTTTTTCTTAAGACACTGTGAAATGTAAGACGAGAAGATGCTGCGCAGCTTTCCGAACTCAATTTTGTCCTGTGTTCTCTTTATTTTTTTCTATAAGTATTGGCTTGCGTTTGCCCACTATCTCATCTGATGGTAAGCGATGATGTGGTCGTCTTCGTGCTTCATCGTTTGCCTAGAAGTAAGCTATTCACTCTTGACTTAAAGACCCCAGAAGAGAAAGGTTGTAACTATCAGGAAACAGCTCCGGTAGGAAATCTCACTCCTTAGCTGCACGCACACTAAATGTGAACCTCTTCCTCGAAGTTAGCCCTTCATAATCGGACCGTTTGTCCTACGTAAATGTAATCGTCTACCTACAACTTCGAGTGTAGAGCCTCCGAACTACTTTTGAGAATGCATATTTTAAATTCTAACATAACAGGTACAAAAAAAGATATTAGCGCACCTCCTCGATAATGAGGCATCCTACGATTCACGCTTCACTGGTTTTCTTTAGCTGTCCGCGATATTCTAAGAGCGAAACGGTTTTAAGGGTATGTTCATAAGCAGAATATGTTATATCTGTGGTTATTTCCGTTGCGATGCCATGACTTGCAGGTTTATTTAAGAGATGCGTGTGTGGTCTATGATTTGCAAGTTTACTTGTGAGATGTATGTGTAAGTTGTGATTTGTAGATTTATTTGTGAGATGCACGTGTGAGCTGTGATTTGCAGGTATTTTTTGAAATATGCGTGTGTGATTTGTGATTTGCAGGGTTATTTGAGAGGTGTATGTGTGATTTGTGATTTAATTTTGTAGGTTTATTTGAGAGATACATGTGTGAGTTGTGATTTAATTTTGTAGGTTTATTTGAGAGATACATGTGTGAGTTGTGATTTGTAGGTTTATTTGAGAGATACATGTGTGAGTTGTGATTTGTTGGTTTATTTGAGAGATGCATGTGTGAGTTGTGATTTGCAAGTTTATTGGTGAGATGCGTGTGTGGGTTATGATTTGCAGATATATTCGATAGATGCATGTGTGAGTTGTGATTTACAGATAAAGAGAGATGAAAATATTAACCATTTTGCTTTCTGCTTTCATGTTACGGCAACGTATGTATTTTTCTAGACTATACTAATCTTGTAAAGAGATAAGATTTGTTTGCTGCATTTTTGTTTGTAATGAATACACTCAAAAATCACTGCACCAATTTTATTTATTTATTTAGACTTCATATACAGCGTATGCAACTGCTATACATACATAGGCGTATTTAATTCAACAAGGCATTCTCTACCAGTCTCTATTCTTTCACCAGTACAATGTTACTTTATCAATGACTGCCATAGGGTTGTGGATGAAGCCGCGGGCAGAAGCTAGTCGTGTATATTTTTCCACATCTTTCCATACAAAACGTAGTACTCATTTTTTAATATTCCTTGGCGTGTATATATACATTATATAAAAGTACATAGCGTACGTAAAACGAAGTATTTCCTGCACATCAATCTTTCGCGTGAAGCGGCCAGCGAGGAAAAATATTTATTACGTTATTAGGCGGGGTACACACGGGATTGTGGAGGAAAGATATTAGCCATTTTTTTTTTGTGAAGAGCATAAACGTTTGCCTTATAAAAATAGTTTTGATTAATGCTATTATATTAGAAAAAAATATTTTGCTGTAATTAATTGATAAATATTATCTACTAGCTTTTGCCCGCGACTTCGTCGGCGTAGAAGTCAAAAATGTTTCTGTTGTTTTTTTTTATTGATTTTGTTTGTACGCGTAGAAATTGGAAATATTTGTAAAGTGTAAGTACATTAGGAGGCTGTTTAAGGTACATCACGCTACTTCTAGGCAAGCGTACTCCATTGTCGAGCACATCATCACTTACCATTAGGTGAGATTGTGGTCAACCGAATATGATTAAAAATATTAAAAAAAGAACTAGGCAAGTGCGAGTCGCGCCCTGAAGGTTCCGTATAAACTTACCTATGTAAACAGTTCAATTTCCGAATGGAGTCTCGAAAATTTTCCGAATCGCAAAATTTTTTTAAATAAAAAGATTACAGTTTGCAGATTTTTTTCCTATATTGGTGCCATGAGACCTTGCTTCATGCCAAATTTTAGGATTCTATAAATATACGTTTTTTGCAACATAAACGGCTGCATCTTTTTTTGGTTAACTCAGAAGTCTGATTTTTTCACAGCTTTAAGAGACCGTAGATCTGACTGAGTATATGGTTTTAATTTCAACTTCAAATTTTGGTGCAGCTGTGACACAATAATTATATTTTGACATTTTTTGTTTTGTGTTTACCTAACTATTGTTTGTCTGCTAAATAAATATATTTTCTTTCTTTCTTTCATAAAAACTACAGTAAATGTTCAATCAGAAAATAGGATTATCCCTCTACACTTATCAAAATCCTAAGTAGTATCAAAACTTCAGCGATTTTAAAGAATTTAGAAAATCCGGATACATTTCCAAACACATTATTCACATACATTACAATATATCGTTGAAGTCAGACATCGCACTGTAGCGCTTGCTACGAAAATTTATGTGCTACGGCGTAGACCTGCTACGAAAATGTAGCGTCTACGCTAAAGTCGCATAGACTGACGAGGGTTAATTTTTAAAATCTCAACGCAGTTAAGAGGGGAAAACGACTCATTTAAAACCTTTTTTATAGACCGTAGAAACAATTAGAGAAGCCAAGAAGCACTTGGTATTTCGAGAGTGAAAAACGGGATTCCACCGCGGCCATTTTGGGGCAAACGTAACGGTCGTGTTCGCGATAAAAGCAATTTAAATTAGGACATAAACCACGTCAAGGGATTGTCAACGAAGAATGGAGTGAACAGTGCCCGGGACAATTCATTTAAGACATTTTAAGTCGGCATTTTGGAATATAAAAGGAAAGTTAGGTAGGATTTTGGTATGAAAAGAATCGGTGGAATCGCGATTTTTTTCCTCTTTTCTGTCTCATAATTGTGGGAAGGGTAATTTAACTTGAATACATAAATTATGCGACAGCGTTGGTTTAGGCTTTGAATGGAAGCCGGTGTGGGCATTATGTCTTTTGACGAAACTAATAAGATATATAGCCTTTGTACTGGATACATGGATAGTTGAATGGTTAGGAATTCCTTTTTATTATTTTTGGTCTCAGATTAAGCCCTAGCCTTAGTCTGTCCCGAGAGATTGTTCTCTGAATAGGTAATACATATTTCTTTGCTTTCACGCAAGCCGCCGACAGAAGCTAGTAATATCTATAAAGACGTGAACAGTAGTGTCCCTATTTATTATTTAACATTATTACACATTATTATATATATTTATATCACACCTAATAAAACTGATTTACACTCGCAGTAAGATTCAGTTGAAAACCAGCGTCAGGAAACTACCACGTAGTTGTCTGGCATTTTTACTGAACGGGTCCTATTTAAGGCGGTTAAAGATCACTAAGACTCAATGTTAGTGATATTTTTTTTAAATCTTAAATTTCTATATACCCACTTGTTTCTATACTGTGTGTGTGTGTGTGCCAAATAAATATATTTACTATATTTCCCAAAAGACGTCTTAAATGTGCTTTCTAAATCAATTACATTTAAATTTACAAATCCCGATCATTACATTAAAAACCAGTTTTAAAAAAATCATAAAGTACCCTCCAATCCTGATGTTCTCACTGACTGATTAAAGTTTAACGATTGATGAAGCCCGGAATTAATTAGAAGCCTCCAAGTTTAGTGAAAAACTTTCCGAGTCAACGCTTAAAGTTAACGTTGATTTTACTCTCAACTTATTTGTTTTTATTGCGACTTACGAAAGATAGAAGTGACAACTGATAAGGATAAATGTTGTTTTAAATAGAATTGTGTTTGATTTTTTTTACAATACTTTATAATAAACAATTAATAATGCTAATAACTATTTTTTTAACAAATATTTGAAGGCCACACAAATATTTTTTTAACAAATATTTGAAGGTCACACAAATATTTGTAGGCCATACAAATATTTGTAGGCTATACAAATATTTGTTCCATGCGGCAATCGAACCGACAACACGCTGCGCAGCATCCAATCGCTCGAACACTGCGCCACTATAGAAGAGATGAAACTGAATATCCCAGACAAAGATTACGCAGTAAATAATAAAGTCCCGCTAAGAATTGACCGACACAAAGTAACCACACCATAGATTACGTACACAAATTTATTCGCCACTCTCAGCGGCTGTGTGTCTTCCGCCTAAATAAATGTTAATGAGCTACAAGCCCATAATGAATAAACGTTTGATCGAGAATTTGCTATTCCGCACGCAGTGTCGCCACTTTACAGGGACATGCAAAAAGTCCACTAATATACTATACTAGATGGAATACTTTAGGCTGTGGAATGTTCGAAAGAATTACCGTGTTCCTGGAACGCAAAGGGCTACTGAAGGAACATAGCGGGTTTTAGTCAGTAAAAGTCTGACACGCCCTCTTGCTCCACCTAGAGCGGGAGATGTTATTAATGATTTCCTACCTCAAAAATACGACGGAATACTTTAAAACATAGTTGGTTAAAGTTCAGGTAGGAATAGAGATAGAATATTTTTGATGCTAGGTACGATTTTGTGGAAAAAAATAAAATTACTATGTCCTTAAGAGCTTGCCTCCATTATATTATGTTGTTTCGTAAAGTTGAATATAGTTTTTTCAGAATCAGTAACTGAATCGATTCCAATAATTTTTACACCATGTTATATTTTTTCCTAAAAATATTTAAAAAAGGTCACAAGTTGGACACCACCGACACTAAGTGCAAAACAGGTCACGGCAGGTCATAGCGGGTATTAACGCCAGCGCACAGCTGGGTGCGGGAGCAAAATAACCCCTCAGTCGCCCGGGTGGCCCGGTGACCATGTATTTATGTCGCCAATCAGGTACCATAACGGGCTTATAACTTTGTGATTTTTCATAATACAGTTTTGAAATTTTGTACATAGATTCTTTACATGAAAATACTACACAGGTGTGTCAGGATTCGCATATACTAAAAATAAGGTTGTATAGTAAGTAGGCTGTAGGGTTGTTCGAAAGAATCACCGCGAACCTGGAATTCAAAGGGCAACAGAAAGAATACGATTGGATATCAGTCAGTAATAGTTTGACACTTCCTCTCACTCCAACATATGATGGAGGTACGTTCTTTCTTTTTAATGTTCCGCACCCAAAGGGTAAAAACGATACCCAATTGCTATCATTCCGCTGTCCGTCTTTCTGTCACAAGGCTGTTTCTCATGAACCGTGATAGCTAGACATTTGAAATTTACACAGATGATGGATATCTATTGCCGCTACAACAACAAATACTAAAAGCAGAATAAAATTAATATGCAAATGGGCCTCCCATACCACAAACGTAATTTTTTTATACAGTTTTTTTGCTACGGATTTTACGGAACCGTTCGTGCGCGAGTCCGGCTCGCATTTGACCGGTTTGATGTTCAATATTCTTCTGAAAAGTATTGTTCATATGTTCAGCAGTTCGTGTTGTTTCTTCAAGTTTTCCTATACATCTTTATTTGTAAGTATGTAGTTAAAAGTTTGATCACACACGACTCCAAACAGTTGCTCGATATCTGTCGAAGTTTTTTCGGTGACAATGATCGCGTTTTCTTCCGCATTGTTAACCTTCTGTACATTTCTATTCTGTTTCCTTAAACGAAATTAAACCAAAGAACTTGAGGGTTGTTTTAAAGAAAACTGTTGATCGTAATACAAATCGAACTCCGAATTTAGAAAAAAATAAACACGAGTTTCTTATTGGTCTGATACAAGTATCTTATTAGTTTGACACGAGTATCTTATTAGTTTGCCACGAGTATCTTATTGGTTTGCCACGAGTATCTTATTGGTTTGCCACGAGTATCTTATTGGTTTGCCACGAGTATCTTATTGGTTTGCCACGAGTAGCTTATTGGTTTGCCACGAGTATCTTATTGGTTTGCCACGAGTATCTTATTGGTTTGCCACGAGTAGCTTATTGGTTTGCCACGAGTATCTTATTGGTTTGCTTAAGGAATTTGATCGCAATATTTAAAAAAATAAATAAATAGGGTTTTTTTATAAATTATATAAACGAGATGTGTTTTGTTCGAGACAATGTTCCTTCACTCAAAAATCGACAGAATTCTGGTGTTTTGGTGGTGTGCAATTTTTTTTTGTGAAGACACCTAATATAAAATAATAGCTCCTGCCAGTGGCTTCGCCTGCGTGATAATAGAAAATATATGAATTTGTGATAACTACTTTATCTCATCTCATATATTTTTATATGTCCAGTATTTTTTGAGTTTATTCATATTAAATAAAAATACAAAAATCTGAAATATAAATCTTTCCTCATTATAATATTATTATAGAAGTAAGACTAGCTGTCTCCCGAGGTTTCACCCGCGTCTTTAGTTTCTGCTCCGCTTCCGTGATTCGTAGCATGACGATAAATCTGTAACTTATACTTCGTCATGAATCTGGCTATCCCTTACAGAAAGATTTTTTTACAATCCGACTGGTAGTTCAGAGATTAGAACTAAGTATAAAAAAAAAAACAAAAAAACTCTTTCGTTTAATTATATTATTATAAGTATAACAAGATCCCATTTCTATAAAAAGAATTTGTTTCAAACTCCTTTTATCCATTCCAAAAAAAAGAAAAACCATTCGTATTCAATAAAAAAAAATCTTTAAATCGCAAAAGTACTCGCACTGATACCATATTCGACGAAGTATCGAACGAGAAGGAACCGAGCTTTTATGTACATTAAAACTTCCCAGAGAAACTCCTTGGAGGCTCTTTTATGCTGAGAATAAAGAAAAAAAAACTTGAATAAAGTAGGCATACGAACTAACCGATAACAGGGCCCCAATATGTAATACCAAGAATTTCGTTTAACAAAATTTTGCTGTACATTGCTCGTTCTGTGTGGTATTGATCGAATAAGATCGAAGTAAAGCGGCAATCGATAAAGTGTTTTGCGTTAACTTTGAAGTGAATATTTGTGTACGTGTAGGGAGAAATGATATGAAGATAAAGAACAGATTCAAAGGCTATCAGTTGAATATTTTATATTAGAAAATGGTATTTGGATATAAGAAATTGGACTCAATATTATAAGGAAGGTTTGTTAGGCGAGAACCACAGGGTGCTGCAAGCCGACCTTCTATTTTGTATTTGTTCTTTAGGGTTCCGTACCTCAAAAGGAAAAAACGGAACCCTTATAGGATCACTTATAGGAACGCATGGAAGTATCGATTTGAAATTAAACCCATATATTAAGGTCTACGGTCCCTTGAAGCTGTGAAAGAATCAGACTTCTGAAGTAATGAAAAAAAAGATACGGCAAGATCAGCACGATAATTTTTTCTGTCTTGGCGTCTAGTACTTATAGCACAAGCTCTGCTTATTTAGGGGACTACTAGATGGTATTGTGTAATAGTTGTGGAATATTATTATTATATCCTCATTAAACATACCTTAAGCGGTATACATTAGAACACCCACGAATTAAAACCGACATAGCTTACAATTCTACTAATGAACATCACTTTAGGAGTCACTCTGAAGAGTAAATGAAGCCAGAAACTTTTACTGTTCTTACTCCGTCGCACAATAATTACTGGGTATGCATCAATTACCCCTCAAACTTCGGAATTAAGTGCCCCATGTATATATTTTAATAAAGAAAGTACTGCCTTAAAAGAAATTTTGAAAGAAACTTTGAGTAATTGACGGTAACAGGGTCAAATGATATTTATAATGGATTTTCATTTTCAAGCTAACGCTCCGGTTTTTACGAAGAAATCTGATTATTCAGACACCTTTTAATTTGAAAGTGTTTATAAAGTGGGGCGGTATTGGCAGTTGGTTGATTTTTATTCTTGAAAGGTAGGAGAATTATTTTAATTGATGGCCGTCTTTTCCTTTGCTTTTACTTAAATATTGAAGGTTGGTATAAGATTATACAGGTGAATGAACTTGATATGAATTACTTTTAGTATTTCTTTTTGTAATTGGCTTGTTGGTCTAGTGGTCAGTGGCCCTAACTTAGCAATCAGGGCCAGTGACCAATAGACATAGCTGCCAGAGGTCGTGGTTTCGATTCTTCACAAGATAAATGTTTGTGTGATGAGCACGATCATTTGTTCTGTGTCTAGGTGTAATTTATCTATAATAGTTAGGTATGTATTTAAAAATATATATGTATGTTTGTCAGTTTTCTAGTACTCATAGCACAAGTTCTGCTTAGCTTGGGACTAGATGGCGTTGAGTGATAGTTGTGGAATATTACTATATTATTTTTAAACGTTGCTCCACACAAGGATTTACTCCTGCGTCGTAGGTGAGAATCACAAACAAAAAACATCTCATCTCTCAAAAACACCTCTTTTTAGGTCTTAAAAATATTTGTTCCGTGTGGGAATCGAACTCGTGACACGCAAAGTAGCAGTCAACCACTACGCTAGCTGCGCCGTTAAGTATTCGACAATCCTGTCAATACTGTGCATGAAAATATGAAGATCGAAAGTCTGAATGTGAGTAAATCAATTAGTTTTATGTGATTTCAACATGAAATGCTGCTGAAACTCGGCTACCACTGCTCATCATGAGGAGCAGTGGTGGCCGAGGGGTAACGGCCCCGACTTATGAGTTGTAGGTCGATGGTTCAAACCCAGCCAGGCGCATTACTTTGTGTAATTTATTTCATCACCACTGGTCTCAAAACAGTGAAGGAAAACATCGTGAGGAAACCGGCAA
This sequence comes from Mythimna impura, assembly GCA_905147345.3. Taxonomy (NCBI): domain Eukaryota; kingdom Metazoa; phylum Arthropoda; class Insecta; order Lepidoptera; family Noctuidae; genus Mythimna; species Mythimna impura. The sequence goes on along the minus strand of LR990357.1, from coordinate 8,055,812 downwards.
GTCCTATAACCAAAACTTCGAAGGCATGTGACATTCACCAACCCGCACTGGGCCTGCGTGGTGGATTACGGCCTATTCCCTCTCCTAGAGAGGCCTGAGTCCCAGCAGTGGGAACATTAACAGGCTGATTAGAGATTTCATCATATTCCTACCCTTGTCATGTGTTGAGGTCGAGGCAACACACTTTTTCTTCCATCCAGTCCTCTCACCCGTTGCGCTATCACTAACTTCCTTTTAGTTCATATCACTCATAACACTATCCATCCAACTTTTCTTTGGCTTTTGAAAATAATATAGGTGGGTTTTAGTCAGTAAGGCCTACTGACCACGGACGCATAGCTTCATAGATGCATATGTAAGATTCACGCAGGCGTACACCAAGCGTATAATGTCGAATACGCGTCTATGAAGCTTGCGATTCGTCCGTGGTCAGTAGGCCCTAATGTCTGACACGTTGTCTTGCTCCACCCAGAGAGGGAAAAGTTCCCACATAAAAAAAAGCTGTTAATCAACACTATAACTTTAGTAAGCTTTTGACTAAACGATGTCAATCGGGTCAGCTAATAAAAGCCACAACACAAGCAAATAAACGATTCACGATGCATCTCAAAAATACAGCATGTTAGTAACTTTCCACAAGGGACCAAGGCGCGCGGGGGGGGGGGACGTGGCGACAATCCTGCACATAATGAGACTTAGACAAAGGGTTCCGCACAACTATCCGATTTAATTAAACTACGAGACGGGAACAACGCGCAGATTTTGAAGTTTACTCCACTTTCAACCTATTTTAGAGCGGTGAGAATTTTGAAATTGACTGCGGTAATGTGTGGTCGTATGTTATGGTGTGTGGCCTGCGTGTGAGATGTGTTTTCTTCTTCTTATCATAATAACTCAGTGTGCAACGTAAGCTATTCAAAACGCGAAATCACACAAATTAATGCGTCTGGCTGATGTTTGGACCCGCGACTTACTACTCGTAAGCTACCATTGAACCACCATTGCTCTTCCAAGCAATGGTGATCCTCTTTACACTAAACCAATAAAATCTTGATTATCTACCACACAAGCGACTCCAAAAATCAGAAACCAGTACTAATTCACTACGCCTTACAATCTCTGCTAAGAAATTTATACGAACAGCAGGGATCGCAAACCGGGCGAAAATGGAACGCGACAGATTCCCTGAATAACGGGAAATTCCTCCCGTATTTATGGGTACATTTAAAATTGGTCGTGTTTCAACCACGCCGTGCGGACCCCTGGTATATTCATCTCAATAAAGTTATTGTAAATCTTAGCAATAGATTTATTTTAGTGGACAAATACGGAATTGTTGTCGCTGGTTAATTTTGGGAGACGGAGAGAAATATACTGTTTTGCTGTTTGCTTTGGAAGTCAACTGAAATGTTTGCTATAGCATTAAATGATACTGAAAATTATTGTGTTCAAGGAAAATGAGAATTATTATTAATTTAAGCTACAGTAACTGACTCAATTGAGATTGAATACTGCCGTTAGTAAAAAGGGCACAACTAAAATTTTCTCGATTAAAAAAAATACATATTCTGAATCAGTGTTTTTTTCTGATTCCGAATATGTATTTAACTCAATTTCGTAAGGACATTTTAGTTGTGCCCCATTTAATTACGACGGTAGTGTAGGTATAGAATAAGATTTTTATATATTTTCTACCTTTCATTTTACGTACAGCTAAGGAGTGGATTTCGCTACAAGAATTGTAATTCGCGGGTTCGATTCCCGTACGGAACAATTAATATTCGTATGACTAGAAATTACTGTAAATTCATATACACAAGACACAAACACCCGGAACCACTATCCTACAGATAGTGTGTGGGTAACGTTTAAAAAAAAGGAAAAGATAACCTACTCTATATACACACATACATAGCACGAAGAATCGCCAAACTTAAGTGGTAATGGGCAGGGCACATTGCTCGCAGAACGGATGGCCGTTGGAAGTCCTCCTACAAGGTGGACCGATTACCTGGTAAAGATTGCGGGATTCCGATGGATGCGAGACGCACAGGACCGTTCATTGTGGCGACACTTGAGGGAGGCCTATGTCCAACGGTGGACGTCTTTCGGCTGAAATGATGATGATGATGAACCTACTCTCTAGTCAACAGTCTTAATACAAAAAACGACAAACTATTAAACAAAACACGACCTATATAATTTAAAACCTAAAAACAAATGAAGTTCAAACCTGCAAAGCCCTTCTTTGTTCTCTGCCATCACCTGCCTACATATTGGCAATATTAAAACTAATATCTCGTAGTAGGCACACCCAAATCACGGCGGTACAAGGTAATATATTTTTTTTTCATATTAGTTAAACACGTCGTCTACGGCTAAAAGCCTTAACAAGCGAGGCCTCATAAAAAGTAATTCATTTTTTCCTGCTATATTGACTACTCTATGAGCAATTTCTTTACAGGCTGATAAATTTCAATCATCATTGTTATTTATCTAAACATCTTCAATATACCCCAAAGTACAAGCAAGAAATATATGTATCTCGACCTATTGAGGTTTAGATACAAACGGTAAAGCAAGAGATAAGTCAATATAGCCTAAGATAACAGAAAAGATACACAAATGAGCTGTCACTAGAGGAACAGAAGGACGACAGTATGTACACGAGGTTAAGAAGATGTGACATCCCTAGTCTCAGCGCCAGATTCGCATAGAAAGATGAGGGCTACCCTGAAACCGCTCTCATCTATATATATAGGGTGACTGGCAATTAGTGTACGATACTTAAACACGTGATTGTGCTCATGATAACAAACAATTTTTATTAAGGGAGCAAAACCGAAATCGCGAAAAAAATATCAGCTGTTCAGTACATTAGGCAAACATAAATGTACTGAACAGCTGATTTTTTTTCGCGATTTCAGGTTTGTTCCCATGGTAAAAGTTGTTGGTTATCATGAGCACAATCACGTGTTCAAGTATCGTACACTAATTACCAGTCACCCTATATATAAAAACGAAATACCACTCACTGATTAATCACGAAATCTAAGAAACTATAACACCTACAAACTTAAAATTTGGCAGGTAGGTTCCTTATAGGGTGTAGACATCCGCTAAGAACGAATTTTTCGAAATTCACCCCCTAAGGTGATGAAACGGGGGTCCAAAGTTTGTATGGAGAAATCGACTTTCACGCGGGCGAAGCCGCTGGCAGAAGCTAGCTATAATATAAAAAAAAAAAACGCAAACAGACTAAAAGTCGGTTGTTTAAGGATTGATTGCCATGATGTAGAAAAGACAAAAAAACTGGGCAAGTGCGAGTCGGACTCGTGCACTGAGGGTTCAATTCCCGAATTGAGTTACGAAGATTTTTCAGTGTCACAAAAAAAATTTTTTTTGTGACGTAACTACAAATTTACTGTTTTCAGATTTTTTTCTAGAAAAGGGAAGTACCCTATGAATTTTGATTCCCTTGAGAGTGTCAAAATATACGTTTTTTTGCAACATAAAAGGCCGTATCATTTTTTGGTACGAAACCTTAAAAAAACTGTGATTTTTTATATAACTATCGCACTAATATTAAAAAGGTGAAATTTTGTGAGTGCGTGTGTGTGTATATTTATGATTTCTTCACGCTCGAAGAGCTAAGAGAGCGTAGCATGAGCGAAGAGAAAGAAAGAAAATATATTTATGTAGCACACACAGATACACACAGTGTAGAAAACAAGGAGATAAGAAGGAAAAAAAGAACACTAATATTTTGTACCAAAAAGGTCCAGTTCAGCTAAAAGGCCAGACAACCACACGGCAGTACTACCATTCACGTAGCTTCGACGATCAAGCGGGCAAAGCTGTTTGTATAAGTAAGTATACTACATTTAATTCCAGTTTTAATAGACATAAGACGCATCCCAAATTCTGAACAAACAAAAGCGTAGCGACCGCTTCGAACAAAGGGTTCCGTACAAACTTTCAAGTCTATAGGAATCAAGATCTACCCTCCATTTTGCGAATTAGTTTACTTTTCGTTCGCGAAGCCGACCGTCCAAATAAAAACAACGATGGTTGCTTTTGTAAATTAAATCTATAATCTTTATGGAGATTATACAATATTTTATGTAGGTATAGGGTCCGGAGAGGACGGAAAGGGAATTATTATGGTGATTGTTAATTGGCTGTTTGGGGTTGATTTTTTAAATGATGACGAGAAAGATGATGTTACTCTGTAGATACCGATTGGATGGGAATTAAGTAAAACCAATATTTTTCTTAAAGAGTAACCTTGTTTTTATTCTGGTTCTTCTTCATAGAAAACGACCAATTGATATCGTGCTTTAGTTTCTAACGTTTTGTAAGTGCCTGTGTGGCCTATATAGGAAAGTGCTTATCTATATATATATATATATATATATAAATGAATCCCTATTTCCCTTGGTCACGCCATCACGCGTGAACGGCTGGACCGATTTCACTATTATTTTTTTGATGTGTTTGTTATTTTTAGGAGAAGGTTCTTAAGAAAGAAAAAAATAAAAAAATAGTAGGGTAGAGTAGGGTAGTCAGTTGACGGGAGCGAAGCCGCAGGCAAAAGCTAGTATGAAATAAAATATTTTGAATAGAATTTGATTTTCTGACGATTTTAAATGTATTAAATATTGTACCTGTTTTAAATGAATCAATCCTTTCTTCCTACAACAGTAGATTTTATATTGTTATTAAGTCTGAAAGTTTTAGTGACGATGTAAAATTTACTAGAAAAAAAAAACATTTGACACTTTACGCACACAAATATACTGAGCTGGACTACATGCCTTGGGCATTTATTACCAGTCAACCTTTGGTTGATACAGACACAAATTGTGGTAGGTGCAATATTAAGTTTTAACGCAATTAGTAAATAACTTATTTAATTACAAAGATTTATATCAAATGAATAAACTAAATACACGAAAATATTTAAACAACAAGTAAAATAGATTTAAACGTTGGAAAAGGAATCAAACAATTATTTTAAAATCACGCTAAAATTAAAAAAAGTAAATAAAACAATCAATCTCTAGAAAACAACCGATTTAGAACCGTGCACTAGCTTCTGACGTTTTATAAATGCCCATGTAGGCCTATGTGAAATAAAAAAATCGGTTGTCTGTAAAGTCGGTTTACTGACGATAGTAAATAAACAATTAACACGACATTCACTTTTCACTGCACTTTATACCTGACGAAAACATGTAAATATATTATTCTATAGCAGTTGTCACGACGCAGACGCATCGCTCACTTAAGTAGGAGAGAGACAGATGTCGGACACTGCCGAACGCGGAGGCCGAACGCGCTCTCGCTTGCACTTCAAGCCTTAAATGAAACGCCTCAGAGCGAGGTAACGCCGCATGCGTCATACTTTTTCGTGCGTGCAGCCGGCTCCATCGAATTATAAGACGTTGTCATGACAAAAACTTTTGACTTTGACTTTGAATCAACAAATTCTAACTCACAAAAACATAACTGATGTCAATTATGTCACAGACGAGTAGAGCAAGCATTTTCTGTCTATTATTCTGAGACAGAAAATGCTTACTCTACTCGATATAATTCCTTCACCGCCTTTAAGACAAGCACAAAGACAAAATGGCCCCCCATTAACCACTAGTCTACACTGCACAAACTGTTATCTTATATAACATAGCACTTTTTACACAAAACGAGATCGAACGAAATATTACAGCAGTTACTCAACTCAATAAAAGCTATCTGTGCTTACAGAGTAATAGTCTTATCTATTTGATATATGTTCGGGGTGTACCTATGAGTCCAAAGTCCGAAGTTCATGGCAAGCCAATTTGTCAGTAGGTTAACACGATAACACGTATTATGGTTAGACTGTGGCATTTTTGAGATTACAGTAATATATTGGGGGGAAGTGTATGGATTAAAAATCGTTAAGACTTGGTTTAAATCCCTTTACGTTTTATTTTTTTATTTTCGGTAGGATAATCATCCAATGACATCCCCCGCTCGAAGCGGGCGGAGCGTGAGATAGTGTCAGACTTTTGCTGACTAAAAACCCACTCCTGTTCCTTCTTTGCCTTCGTTCCAGGGCCCCGGGGTTCTCTTTCGCATCACCCATAGCCCCAGTAGGCTTCGACCCTGCTGGGCCCCTACGGTTTTGCTGACATCTTGAGGCGCGAGTGGAACACTACGCACCGTCGACAACTTGGGCTCGTTCCGGACGGTTACCGGAAGGTCGGACGGCGAGCTACCCATTGCTCGCCGTCCGATCCCTTTTATATGCTATCAGCTTTTTTTCCAGCTTGTTCCGTCCCAGTTGTGGGCAAAGGCCTCCATCCACTCTTTCCATCTTTGCCGGGCCCGCGCTTCTTTCTTCCAGCTCTAGCAAAATCTGTCTGGTTCATCCCGCCATCTCTTTCGTGGTCATCGGCGACTCCGTGTTACTTTCTCAGAGCCCTAATTTTATGCTACTTTTGCCCACAGTTTGTCGGGCATGCGGCTATCAGATATAAATTAAAATTTAAATGACACTAGTAAAAATACTTAAAGCAAGCCTAACCTAATAAACAAAAGAAAAGCTAATACCACAAATATTAACCTCTCATAACTAAGAGCTCCTTAAAAAACGGAATAAACGAGAACACAAAACCTCAACACGCCGCTTTATGAAAGTGAAATAAAAAGACGAATAAGAACTGGAATCATGGCGACGAAAAAAAAAATACATTGTAAGGACATAGAGGAATGGACTGAGCAATACCGTCACGAAACTGACTACTCTGTAGAAAGAAACAGTGTCACGGTGTGCTGTCACTTTCCTGTAGATCGTAGGAAAAAGGTGATACTGCAACCCCGTGACGTGGACCAATCAGGAATTGATATTTTTTGAGTTTATTTTTGTACAAACCTAGTTTTGAATAAATTAAAAAAAGTCTTTCAATATTCGATTTTTGATCATTTTCTTTTTATACAACGTGAAATTTACAACAACTTCTCGCACGATCGCTTTGTCTTTCTCACACTTTCTTAACTGTATTCACTTTACAGTCGGATAGGGAACGCTCAATTCATTCCTTCACGTCTGTGGTAAAGGCGAACGCACATTAACCGCTACAAGGCAAGTCAAGTCGGGAGTTTCGTTTCAATTACAACAAGTCGACTTAGCAGGGTACATTCAAATGGCGTACTCGCACCGAGATGTACCCATTTACGTAATCCGCGTTTTCTTTCTTTATTTAAGCCGATTGGACGCGATCTATGGGCACTGGGTGTGTTCGTGAATACTGTGACAACTGGCTATGGCTATGTTCTGTGAAATTGATTGAACATTTTACTATTTTCGACGTCCGATTCGCTGAGTTTATAAAAATATGTTGAACGAATTGGAAAAAAAAATCCTTGCAAAGAACAATTTTATTATAAAATTTATACTTTGGCGATCGCAAAACTATGTTTGTATATAGGTAAAGTTTTTTTTTCTCACGAACATCACACTAAAAATATTAAAAAAGGTGAAAGTTTGGACGTAATATGTGGCTGTTTGTATTTTTGCACGTTCAAACGGCTGAACGGATTTGGATAAAAATTTGTAGCAGGATAGCTTATGTCTTGAATTAATACATTCAATATAATTAAAAACATTGAGAAGAACTATATTGACACAAGCGGAGTCGCAGGCGATAAGATAGTCGTTTAGTTTTTTATTTAAATAAAAACGCCAAAAACTGAATCATTGGCCAGAGACTGCGACATAAGTTTCTGTTATTTTACCCGTATTTACTGATATAAACAAAGTACACCTTTGATACCAGGAAAATAAAAATTAAATGATGTCCCGTTAATTAATACCTATAAATTAAATCCCGGCTACCGCGTCCGTGGCCATTTGATAGAACAGAGTCCCTACCACGAACTCTTCACCGCTGTGTCCTCGTGGGGGCCATCGGCGGCAGCGATCTCACGCGCCCTGCCTTGGTACAGGCCATGGTCCGGAGCGAGGAGGAGTGGCAGGCGGTCACCTCCTTCTGCGAAGCAGTAATGCTAGCAAAGGAGGAGGCCGCACGTGCACGCGCGAGGCAATGGCCCCCGCGCCCCAGCCACCGGGATTCCGATCCCGATTTCCGGCCACCGTAGGCGCGGGCTTGCGGACGGCAAGCAATGGGTAGCTCGCGCTCCGACCGTCCGGTAACCATCCGGACCGAGCCCAAGTCGTCGATGGCGCGTAGTGTTCCACGCGCGCCTCAAGGAGATGTCAGCAACCGTAGGGGCCCAGCAGGGTCGAAGCCTACTGGGGCCAAGGGGCTGATTCTGAAAGGAAAACTCGGTTCTGGTATAAAAGGCAACGAAGGAATAAGAGTGGGTTTTTAATCAGTAAAAGTCTGACACACACACAAGACAAAGAATGACACATATCATTAGATGATTTTCCAACCGAAAAAAAAAATCCACGAGCTCTTAACGCGAACCATTTTACTACCTAAACTGAACTGGTAAAGGGATGGAGTTATATAGGGTTTACACTGTATAGCTCTATCTCTTTCTCGCTCGAACGCTTGACATTTCAACACGTCCATAGTAAAGCCCCTGATAGCCGAATTTCAATTCATCGTGAAAACTGTGGACCTCTCTCAAATATTTTCTAAGCTTCCTTTAGGTAAGCGTGAATTTATTTTGGTCTCGTTATCTGAGATAGCTTTTCTCTAACTACTTTAGTAAATGGCTATAGGCTTTGAAGAAGCGCTGTAGGTATTAAGGAGACTGATAGTATTTATGCTCTTCACATAATCGCTATATCTACTTTTGAGGTCTACTATATGCACTGACAGAAGTGGTGCAGTGACTGAAAAGATGAAGGGGTATCGTTTGTCTTGGTATGGTCATGTGAAGAGGAGGGATGAAACTCATGGTACTAAAAGAATTATGAGTATAAATATGGATGGATGGAGACGAACGCCAAAGAAAAGGTAGATGGATTGTATGAAGAGTGATATGAAAGAAAAGGGAATTAGTGATAGCATGACTGGTGACAGGACCGAATGGAAGATAAAAACGTGCAGCGAAAACCCTAAATAATGCGGGACAAGAACAGGATGATGATGATAATTATACACTCACAGTAAGAGCCATGGTGTCATATCGCCGCCCTAGTGCTAGAGTGGCCAATCGACCAGTGAGCTTTCACAGTTCACATTTTTTTTTTAATAAACATATGTGTACCTATTAGAAGTTCATTCAAATCTTTCGGAAAATAGAAACATGTAGTATTTCTTTATATATATGTCGGTGAAGTCAATAGTACGGAAGCTTGAGAACGAATGAACGAGCTAGGTGAAAAGTGACTCATGTCACTTTGACAGAATTCGGGCTGACGTTTGCACGAACCGAGCAGATAAAAGTGCCGACCGTAGAGGTGCGGTGCTCTTTCCTCTGTCGGCAGCCGTGCTTACAACGTCAAGTCTCGGGGACTGTCTCACGGCTCGTCGTGTGAAGTGAATACCTAAAGCTTGCATCATAATAAATCAGTTGTGTGATCTGGAATAGTTTGTATATTGCTCGATACCCAGCCATCGCCCACAAAACAGAGTTCCTGGACAGATCTTCAATGATGATCGGTATCCTTGCGCCGACATATGTATCTGAATAATAATTAAAAATAATAAACACTGGAGATTAGTTGTTAAACTTAGAAATAAAATAGTCAATTTTGCTAAAATGTGTTCGTTGGCCATTCAAGCCACAAAGGCAACGATATTTATATTCAAGAATCACATAGTCCAATTGATTCGAAATTACAAATATATCCATTTAAAAAAATATCCATCAAAAAAGTTATAATAATCCCAGCAATAATCACGCTTTCAAAGCGTGGCCACAAAAACCTGGCTATCACTACAGTCTGTTGTTTTTGACATCAACACAAATATTTACTTGAATCCAATCTATCAATGTCAATAATGTTGTAATTGGGTCGGACGATGTAGGTCAGGAAATCGTGAAAAATGTAAAACAGTGTCATTGTAGTGTTTCGTATATAAAATGTTTCATTATATAAGCATTATATAAGAGTTTTACGTAGCAATCGAGTTAGGTTAGACGATTTTTCTTTAATTAAGTAAATAAAGTTTGAAAGTGAAAGAATGAGAAATCAGGAAAGTTACCTAACCTATTTTATGTTTATTTTAACTAATCAAACCTATTTTAGGTTTTTTTTTTATTTGTTTAATTTTTTTTTGATTCCGTCATCTTATTTCTATCATCGGGCAACACGACGTACGGCGAGTATCCACCCTTACGTTGTTGAAACCTCTACGGTCTGGACTAAACATTTCGCCTCGTCGTTTATACCGCGTACATCGAAGGACTGAAACAATTTGCCTGCGGCGGTCTTCCCATCTGATTATAATTTCGATGTCTTTAAGGCTAGAGTGAATAGGCTCTTAATAAACTAGTGCGCCTCACCATCAATGATTGCATCACTGTTTACCATCAGGTGGGAAGTCAAGCATTAGTTTATATCAAATAAAAAAATAAAAAAAAATCAGTAGTTATTTTTACGTGAGCTAGGTCGCAAATCACCATTTTAAGTAGACTACATGAGCTAATCGCGAGTTTTATAATGCGCAAAAGTAAACTTAAGTAAATCGAGTCAGAAAAGTATATGTTATTCTTCAAGATAAATGCTAAAAAGATAGTGTGTTCAAAACATAATACAACTAATTAAGTATGAGAAAAAAATCACGAAGATGCCTCTAAAAATTACTTTTATCGATTAAAAACTGGGCTAAAATACATGCAATCCTGACCGGCCTGTTGGTCTAGTGGTTAGTGACCCTGACTGCTATGCCGGAGGTCGTGGTTTCGATTCCCACCCAGGACAAATGTTTGTGTGATGAGCACGATCATTTGTTCTGTGTCTGGGTGTAATTTATCTATAAATCTATGTATTTAGAAATATAGAAGTTGTTCCACAAGTAACGTTTTACCGTTATAGTGTCTAAATTTTATGATCAAATCTTTAGTTTTTTAGTAAATCACTAAAATGCTTCATATTTGCAAATTTTGTATCTTTGTGCACCTTTTTCTTTTGTATGCAATCCGAGAGAGACCGAGCTTTAGGTGCTGTAATTCTCAACTCAATAACTTGTGAATCAACGCGAAAGGTCGATGCAAACAGTACTTATTTTAGAATTTACAATTTCAAAAAGTGCGATACAGACTTGTTTTAGTATGAATGGAGCACTTATTCCTAATTTAACATCTCTAAAAACACCAGCAAAAAACTTTAAAATCAAAGCAAAATGAAGCACCAAAAGAAACAGAAAATTCTAGCAGAATAAATCTAATCTTAAGCCTTATAAGTCTTCGCAAGTTTAGCGCTAATTCCTTGACCTTAGCGGACTTATAAAAACGTCTCCTAGCGTAAGTGTGACAGACGACTGTGAAGGCCATTACGATTTAATTTCCGAGATATAATAATGGGACTATTAATTAGGTAGGGCTTCGTCAACTTAAAGGAACTAGGTCGTTCGTAAGAGATCGTATAGATAGCATTGTGGACGCTAGAGGTCCCGCAGCCCTGGCAGGCCTATTATACCGGCATCTCTCGGTCCTGAGGGAGCTCTTAACGGTTGACCAAAACTGAACTGTTAAAGGGATGGAGCTATATAGGGTGTATAGTTGCATCCCTCTTTCTCGCTCGCATGACTGGCATTTTATCATGTCATGGTAAGATCCCTGGTGTTTATTTTTAGCCGTATTTAAGCCCGTGCCTACCGTGTTCGGGATTCTGTCGACGACCAGGGTCTCTCCTACGGCGGAGCGTGAGCATTTCCTCTCTGTCACGCTTTCCATCACTTCTTTCGCTCGCATTACTGTTTTTTTTAATTGTTATAAACTAGTGCTTGACTGCGATCCCACCTGATGGTAAGTAGTGATGCAATCGTTGATGGTGTGGCGCACTAGTTTGTTAAGAGCATATTCACTCTAGCCTTGAAGACACCTAAATTATAATCGGACAGAAAGACCGCAGCAGGCATGTTGTTCCAGTCCCTCGATGTTCGCGGTATAAACGACGAGGCCAAACTTGGTCCGGACCGTTCTTGGCAGTTCTTGTAATGTACTGCTCCACTCTAAAGTTGACTGATATAAAAAGCCTAAGGTATTAACATGTGATAAATCGTATTCTATATTTACTATGTTTTTATTTTGTACTTCTTGCACGTGCACTTGTTAGTTTAATGGATTAAATATTTGTTGTAAGTTCGTATCAGCTTTCCTTACCCTTAACATAAAAAAACCCTTAACATTAATATGCCAAATTATTGGTATTTATTCGTATTCTCAGCAACAATGAACTACAAATTTAGAAGATAGAGAGGTGAACGAGAGATCGCATATTGCGATATAATCACTGTAAAGCTAGAACGAAATTGCATGACTTGATTCCGCCATCTCATTTCTACCATCGGACAAACCGACGTACGGCGACTATCCACCCTTACGTTGTTGAAACCTCTACGGTTCGGGCTAAGCGTTTCGCCTCGTCGTTTATACCGCGTACATCGAAGGACTGGAACAATTTTCCTGCTGCGGTCTTCCCATCCGATTATAATTTGGGTGTCTTCAAGGCTGGAGTAAATAGGCTCTTAATAAACTAGTGCGCCTCACCATCAATGATTGCATCACTGCTTATCATCAGGTAAGATCGCATTGACTGCGCTAGTTTATATCAAATAAAAAAAAAAAACGTCGAAAAAGTTTGTATTCAGTATATAACAGTTATTACTCATGTACCGCAAGTTTTATCGAACTGTAAGTATACATAACGATAAAGCCCTGTAATCAATCAAGCCAGCAAACCAACAAACAAACCAAACACCACAGAAAATAAACAATAAGAATATTATTTCTACGTAAAGTAGGCAAATCGTGGAGTCGGTTCCGGTGAAACTTCCAAGTTAAATATCAAATATTGAAGAGTTACAAATTAAATTCAAACGACTTCAAAAGTCGTGGGTTACGGCGGGTTAACGAATTTTCTGTTCATCGGAATCATGGATTTGAAAGCGATGAGTAGGTACAAAGTATTTGTTTGTGGGAATTTTCCGATTCAAGTATATTCTCTGTACCAGTAAACATGAGCCTTTTTTTTCTTTTTGTTAAAAATTTTGCCGCACACTAGCAGCGCAGCAAACAATCTTTCGACCGTATAACACTCACACACGTACCATATGACTGACTATAAATATGGCACCTAATGTAAGAATAATTCACTGTTAAACTTTTATTTGAAATCCTCTAAAACGAGACCTACCAACGGTGTGTTTTCCGGTGTATTGGGCACCGGAAGACATAGCGTTGTTAGGGCTCCCACAAGATGGACCGACAGACCAGGTGAGGGTCGCGGGAATCCGATGGATGCAAGACGCATAGGATCGGTTGTTGTGTCACTTGGGAGAGAGCTATGTCGAGCAGTGGACGTCTGTCGGCTGAAATGATCATGATGATGAAACCTCTCAATTACTATAGGAAAATCTTAGAAAATACCAATAGATACTTCACGTATTTTTCATCATCTTTACATCGACCTATTTATCAAATTGGATTGACGCTCATGAATCAATACAGCTGCCTTTTTCTGTGATAACAATGCATAAGCAAATACCAGTTTTAAATCTTACTTTTACAGTAAAGAAAAAACTTGCTTCTTCAATTCAAATTACAAACAAGACACTAACTACAAAAGAACTTGAAAAACTTCTTTACCACAAACAAATCGTGAACATTATTCCAAGTTCCTTTACAATTACGCTGAATAATTAAGAAATAAATCTCCCTAAGTACAAAATCGCATGCACAATTAGTACACCGCATCGTTAAGTTCTACATTTTTTCTTTTAACCTTTAGACACCATTGCCATAGGTAAAAAGATATATAGAAAGTTCATTTTGAAAAACCTTCTTTGTTTGAATGCGAAAATAATAAATAACTTCTCCTGCTCAGTATGAAAAGCACTGCTGAGTAAGTCAAACCGTAGGGTCCCAGCAGGGTCGAAGCCTACTGGGGCCATGGGTGAAGCAAAAGAGAACCCCGGGGCCCTGGAAAGAGGGCAAAGAAAGAACAGGAGTGGGTTTTAGTCAGTAAAAGTCTGACACGAGGGCAGGAGATGTCATTGGATGATTTCCCACCATAAAAAGTCCTTCCAGACATTTTTCTCCCGCGCCATCTCAAACCAGTCCTCATCTCATATTAGACTTTGACTAAAACCCGCCTGAGCTCTTTCAGTTGCTTTATTCTTCCAGGGAACTTGGTAACTCTTTCGAACAATCCTGCAGGGCAAGGGCTGACCTTCTGTTGGCAGTTTCGCATTATTATATTTTAGTTCAGACTACTATTCAAAACACACCAGCAGTATTGTCCATATCTATAAGCGTCGCCCCACACGGGCCACATGCCACAGCCGCAAGCTAGAAGCGGCCACTTGGTGGACCGATGACCTGGTGAGAGTCGCGGGAATCCGATGGATGCGAGACGCACAAGACCGGTCATTGTGGCGATATTTGGGGGAGGCCTATGTCCAACAGTGGACGTCTTTCGGCTGAAATGATGATGATGATGTTTCAGTAATACCTATGTTACACAGGTCAAATAAAAAATCTTGTACAATATCAATATTTATTAGCCCGTTTGTTGTCCTAGAAACTGCAGAAAGCTTCTAAGGTTATATGCACGTGTCTGGTCGCCTATGGTCATGCATTAACTGAAGTGGTACTTCTGGTGTCTATTTAGTATCCTAACGAAGTTCTTTATCTTCATTAAGTTGCAACGGTTAATCTAAAAGGCTTTTACCTGTACCCGTCAAAGTAGAGAGAATAATAAATATGTGTTACGGTTTGGAAACGACTCGTCCTTTACCTACGTGTTAGCCAGGTCAATGTTTTAGTGGTTTTTTTTTTGTGGGTTGTTTATCTTCGTTAAGTTTTTAAGCTGTTCTGCTGTTGGCAACACATATAGTGGTGGTTAAAGGCCTCCTAGGCATTATAAAGGGTTTGACTGGCCTGTTGGTCTAGTGGTTAATGGCCCTGACTGCTATTGTGAGTTTGTGGGTTCGATTCCCACCCAGGACAAATGTTTGTTTGATGAGCACGAACATTTGTTCTGTGTAATTTATCTATAATATGTATGTATAAGTATGTTTATCAGTTGTCTACTCGTAACACAACCTCTGCTTAGCTTGAGACTAGACGGCGTTGTGTGATAGTTGTGGAATAAAAAAAAAAGCTAAACTCAAACTGAACCCACGTATGCTACGCATTGAGATATTTTGCTTGAAAATAGATGACTCGCATGGGATATCGTTGCGTATACTCCTGACCAGACGATGGCCCACTTATTAGAGTGCCCAAAATGTCCCTACAACAGCCCCCCTAGCTAAATTACAACCGTTTCGTTTCGATTCTCTTTTCGTTGATCGCCTATTCCTTTGTTCTGACCACGTAACTGAGCGTTGAGATGACGTCAGAACAAAGGAATCAGAGGCGTGGCCGACTCGAGGCGATCAACGAAAAAAGAATCGAAACGAAACGGTTGTAACTTGGCTAGGGGGGCTGCCCTCTGGAGGACCCAAAAACGCCACTGACGCCTCTATAAATGTGGCATCCTACTGGCCCCCAAAAAAAGAAAACCATCGATTCGAGAAGAAGAAGAAGTATGCCAAGTATGTTTTTAAGTCATCTGTTTTCAAGAAAATTCAAAAACCTAGATTTATTTATTTATTTACCAGCACTTGTACAACGTTACGGAGGATGTCCAAGGCGGCACTTGTACAACGTTACGGAGGATGTCCAAGGCGGCACTTGTACAACGTTACGGAGTATGTCCAAGGCGTTGTACAGTAGAAACTTACAAACCAAATGTAATAATGCGTAGCATAAGTGGGCTCAGTTTGTCTTTAACTTTATTATTGTATCGTGAGTGCGTTCAGAAATCTGTAAACTTACATACACAAGACATTCAGAGTGGAACACCTATCTGCAGGCCATATGAATATTTGTACCGTGTGGGAATCGAACCTAAAACACGTAGCCAAAAAGCCAATCACTCAACCTCTGCGCCAACCATTCAGTCCCAAATGAACGGTCATGGCGCAAATTGGTTCGATCAACACACGCGTTAATATCTCGATTGTAATTAATTTCTTTCATTTTCGCTGACCACGAAAAAAAAAAAAAAAAAGTTGGTATAATTCAAAAAAATCTAGCGCATTTAAAAACTAGTACGCTACTGTACTCAGTCACGAATTTCGATTTCGACATTTCTAAATCTAGCTTCCTATACATAATTAAGTTAGCCTTCTAAAATTTGTTTCGAAATTCGAATCTTATGCACTAGCGTACCCAGCATTACATTTTAATCTACCCCCATTTCCCCTTACATTCCTTTCATTTCTGGATCCCTAGTTGTAACTAGGTAGATGTATGGGGCAGTTTCGGGTAACAAATCAGTATGTATATATCTTTATTTCTTTCCTTACGTAGAGTAATTCGTAACAAACAAATAGAATATAAATATCTGCTGTCCATGCAGACAAAAATTCTCTGTTGTTCTGCCCAAGCAGTACTTATTCTTCTACTATCAAATGTTCTAGATTAACTCGCGTTTTTTTTAAATTTATTTTTTTACCATTTGAAGCTCGAAATCAGAGAGAATGGTAACAAAAATTATATTTGCGGTAATGACATGTAGATGAACTGTAGATGAAATCAGACTGAAAATTGCTTGTTTTTAGTTTTTGACCATAGAAAGCACAACCATAAACAAAACAATAAACGAGTCATTCAAAATGTTTAGTAATCAAATAGAAATGAACAGGAAAATAGTTCCTATGTAGATAGCAAACCAAACAACTCAAAACATCAATAAAACATTTCCATCTAAACGAAAATCAGCAAAATCAACTGGAAATATTCGCAAAGCAATATAACAATTTCCACTAAATACTCAAAGTATCGATAGCTAGAGTAACTACACAAGAATCGCGATACTCAACAATATTTACGCATGAGAGCCAATTGAAAATTCCTGGCAATTCCCTCGAGCAGGCCTGGGTCGAGTCCGTGGGCCGTACAGGCCTAACGAGTGTCGAGGCCTCTCTGAGGGCATTTTGAGGCCGTAATTACGCTAATAGCTCTAATAGAGGTATCGTGAACCACCTGAGATGAGACGTCATTTAATATGTACAAGTATTGTGACGTGTGCGTGCTTCTTTTTTCAAAATTGATTTATTTATTTGTGGCCAGTTTTTCGCTGCATCGGTTTTGAGGGTTTAAAAATAGAAAGTTTATTTTTTACACTCATTGATTTTGTCTATGCCCCAGCTCTATGCGTGAATGAAAAATGAGGTTGAATAGATGAAACAAATTGGTTAGCTTCCATTTTAGTTATATGGCTCATCCTGCTAGGCCTACAGGGACTTTACCAAGACGTGTTAAAATGTCAAGCGTACAAGCGGGAGAGAGGGATGGCGCTCCATCTCTTTAACAGTTCAGTTTAGGTTGTCAAATGGATCGTGTTAAGAATTCGTGGTACGGCAGCAGGATTGTTCAAGAGAGTCACCGTGGTACTAAACGAAGCTAAGGGCTACTTTAAGCTTTCATTATTTTTCTTTTTTTTCTTTATTATTTATAGGCTCGCGTTTGACCACTATCTCACCTGATGGTAAGCGATGATGTGGCCGACGATGGAGCACGCTTGCCTAGAAGTAACCTATTCACTCTTGACTTAAAGACCCTTAGGTTGTAGCTATCAGGGATTTCAATTTATTTTATTGTTTAGTAACATAATTATGTATAGGTATATATCAATGACACTTTTTTTTACCCATGACAGCTTATAAATTACTAGCTTTTGCCCGCAGCTTCGTCCGCGTAGGTACATAAAATATAGCCTATGTCACTCAGAGATAAAGCAGCTTTATATCGGTAAAAAAAAATTAACAATCGAACCAGTACTTTCATAATTTACCTTCTGCAAACAAAAAAAAAAACAAACTTTACCTCTTTATATACACGTAATATTAGTGTAGATGTGATTTTTAATCTTGTTTTAATAATTCTTATTCTGTTTGGTAGAATAAAAATATATATTAATACACCTTATTAGGTTATGACCTAATAAGGTATAAAGTCGGTCTTCCCGTCCAACTATAATTTAGGTGTCTTCAAGACTAGAGTGAATAGGCTCTTAATAAACTTGAGTGCACCTCACCATCAATGATTGCATCTCTGCTTACCATCAGGTGGGATCGCAGTCAAGCACTGGTTTATATCGATTAAAAAAAGGAAGGTATAATAATTTTAACACCTTTTTTTTAAACCTTTAAAACCTATTTTGACTGGCCTGTTGGTCTAGTGGTTAGTGGCCCTGGCTGCTATGCCGGAGGTCGTGGGTTCGATTCCCACCCAGGACAAATGTTTGTGTGATGAGCACGATCATTTGTTCTGTGTCTGGGTGTAATTTATCTATAATATGTATGTATTTAGAAATATATATGTATGTTTATCAGTTATCTAGTACTCATAACACAAGCTCTGCTTAGCTTGAGACTAGACGGCGTTGTGTGATAGTTGTGGAATATTATTATTATTATTTTTATATCTTTCAATTATCTCAGGACCCTGAGGTCCTGGACCTTTGGGAGGCGTACGAGGGGCCGAAGCCAACTCGCAGAGGCCCTTTAGATAATTATAATGGAACATGATACCAACCGACGATTATCCCTGTATGCGCTATGCTAGTGCACCCAAGGACAACCCCCGGTTATTGAAAGACTGTTGCGACATATGGAGAACAAAGATAATAGGGCTATGGTTTTTGGAGTCTTAAGTGGACTGGTAACATGGAACTATGTCAAGACTATGGCCCCTGCCTGAACAACGTTATTAATATGCATCGAAAAAAGGCAGGGGGTGACTTGCACACTCAATAAATGGGCCCCCAAAAACGGCCGCTAGCACGAAGTGACGTAGCAACAAGAGGGCAACATATCCTGAGGTGCTTGAGGAGTGGAGAGGTATACCACGGCTATCAGGACAATCCCGGAAGTACGGTCAAGATCCCTACCAGCACCTTACTGGATTATACATCCTTCTCCCGAGCACGTTTGCTCTTGCGAATCTCCACTCAAGCCAGCCAATAAAGGCAAGAGAGAGGTGGGAGCTCAGTTCCTCGTCAGTGTTCACTACGGCCGGCCAATAAAGGCAAGCCGGAGATGAAGGACAAGAATTCTCCCGGGAGATCGGGTCCGTGGGGTCGCTAATGCCCAACAGTTCGCCACAAAACTGCACTGCGGATTGTATCTCTCTTAGTCTGGCCCCTCACCCTAGGCATATTACGGCAAAGCAAACTTTACCGATACAAACCTAGGGTATATTGGAGCACGCAAGCCCCACCACGACGTCAACGTAGAGATACGGCGATGGGGGTCTGGCCCCTCACCCTAGGCATATTACGGCAAAGCAAACTTTACCGATACAAACCTAGGGTATATTGGAGCACGCAAGCCCCACCACGACGTCAACGTTATTATTATTATTATTATTTATCCTTAACGGAAAGTAATCTGATAATTTCAAAACTCAAAATATAACCTGTTTCTCACACTCAAATTCACGTTCCACATAATAAATGAAACCATTCAATCAAAAAACGCAAAAACCAGTTAATAATAACAATAAACTATTAAATTTCAATCCTCGTCCGGAGTGGGGTATATTAATTAGTTTGACCGACGATTACACAGAATTAATGGAGTAATCCAATATAAATTTAACGATGGCCCGAACAGATTCTGTAATACAATAGTGAAAAGGGTCGGTTGTATCGATTGTTTCTTTCTTTACTCATTGTATATTTATTGGGGTGTAGTTATAGTTAGAGTTTCTTTCGGAAATAATATTTATTTATTTCTTTATGCACACAAAATATCTACACAAGTGGACTTCATGCCTTGAGGCATTTTCTACCAGTCAACCTTTTGGTGATGCAGAGAAAAATTGTGATAGAAGCAATATTAACCTTTTGACGTGCGTAATTAGAGACACAATAGTAAGACAATGGCTTCCGGGCGCCGGCTACCGCCTGAGCGTTAATGAATTAAGCATTAAACAATATGACACACCTATAAACTATAAATACAATGTAAATATAAACTATATCTTTATGTACTCAAATGAGAAAGAAGAAAAAATACACGAATCTAGTGAAACAATTGATACAAACAAATGATAAAAAAACAAATGAGCGCTGTGACTATAGTAGGTACTGCTAACTTCTTACGAATGCACTCGCGAACCTTCACTTAGAAGGTCGCTAATAGTGTTCTACAAGACATATGTATGAAATAATAAGCACCTACAAGTGGTATAAGAACCATCTACACTATGTAACTGGAATAATGCATACCGTTATACAACTCAATTATAAAATTAAGTTACAATCATAATTTAAGCACTGAAATTTTACTTAAATGCACTTATGTAGTGTTTTTACTAATTGAAATGCAGTGTGCTTCAACGCACTACGTTACTAGCGCATCTAAATCGGCATCTACGCAAGAACACATTTCATCATAGATTTTTTGGCCTATTTAAAAAAAAAAAAGCTGAAATCGATTCAGTAGAAGATTCTGAACATACGTTTATTGTCATATGTTGTATTATGGATAATATGTAAGGATTGTCTAAATAAGCTAGGGTAGAGACCGGTGGGTTTTACTCACTAAAAGCCTGACAGTACATCTAGTTCCACCTGGAGTAGGACTTGTTAATTAATGATTCATACAGAAAAAACCCCCACCCGAGTTCCTTCTCCTCTATTTTACATTTTGGTCTTAATTCAGTCTAATCTCAAAAAAATTAGTGACAACACCTAAAAAAACTGCCAACATGCAACGTACCAACATCGCTACTTCAACAAAATACCTTAACATACACTGAATAATTTCGTTAAAATGTTCAACATGTTTTCTCTACTCAGTCAACTTCACACCAAAGCTTGTTTTCGTATGCTCCTTAGGTATGACACTTTGTATCCCAGTTCATGTCACTCCCAAACTCCCGAGAGCTCCTCCTCAATATTCACGATGCGAAGTAACAAAGAACTCTTACACAAACACACTGAAAAACCAACCTTCCTAGCTTACGTCAAAGTTGGGAGTTGTATGTCTTGTAGCGTTGTCTTTTAAATAGTTGAAGGACACTTACATGTACAGTTCGGATTCTGTATCTGGTAAGTTCGTGGTCCATTGAGGTTTGATTTGGAGCGATTTAAGAGCTGTTCTTGATTCGTGTTCGGAGTAAAATGTGCTTGAAATTGAAGGTAAGTATGCGGAAATGAAGATTTACTTACACGTGCTGTGATTTACCTCAAGGAAGACATCACAAATCGCCTTATATTTATACTAAGACATTTGAAGTTAATGTCTCTTATTCAAATATTTTCGCTCTGAAGTTTGTTGTCAGAAGGTTATGTTTTAAAATTGTGGTAAAACAGTGGACGTCTGTCATCATCATCATCTTCCTGCCCTTGTCTCGTCTTATTTGGGGTCGGCACAACATGTTTTTTTCTTCCATTCTATCCTGTCAACCGTCATGCTATCACTAACTTCCTTTTCTTTCATATCACTGTTCACACAATCCATCAAAACAGTGGACGTCTGTCATGAAGTGTAAAAGTCTGTATACCTTAGTTTCAAAATCAACAATCTCGTTACTACAAAATTACTAACCCTTTATATTTTCGCGAAGTTACGAGAGCTATTTTTGGCAAGAAATTTCCGAGAAACCTGAATTGAGGTGGTATCTCCGGATATTTGTATACAAATATGGGCTTTTCGATGAACTACTGAACTTTGATTTTGAGTACGTTGACATAGCCTTCAGTATTTATCTTTGTGAGCCTGCTAAAAGGCTAAAAATCACAACCAATCAGACGCACATTCATTGTGCGTACAGCTAATACCAACACAACCTGGGGGTCTTTAAGTCAGAAGACTACTATCTCTGCTAACTGATGGTAAGCGATGTTCGACGATCGAGCACACTTGCCTAGAAATAACCAATCAGGTGAGATAGTGCTCAAGCGCGACCCTATCAATCATAATAAAAAAAATACTGGTTATTTTTTTTATACAATACTAGTAACACGCCCTGGGGGCGTTTGGGAGTACAAATCATATACATAAACCTTCCTCATTTATTGTTCTTTCTATTAGTGAAAACCGCATCAAAATCCGTTGCGCAGTTTAAGAGAATTAAGCGTCTAAAGAGACAGATGCGGAAAGCGATTTTAATTTCTGCTATGGTAAGAATAAAGACGCGCCTCGTATCCATTGTACACCCGAGACCCTCACCAGGTCATCGGTCTACCTTGTGCGAGGCCTTCAAACGCCACTCTTCGAGAGCCACAGGGCTCTCGGTACAGCGGTAGCCACTCCAGAACCTTTCGGTCCCATCGACCATCTGTTTTGCGTGCAATGAAATAATCTACTCAATTTATGTGCAGGCCAAACAAAGTAAAAAAAGAATATACTCTTCAAAAACCATATCTCTCTCCCTTCACACCCTAATCTACATTCAATCGAAGTGTTCTAGAAGACTGATGAACGCGAAACCACCGTGACCGAACGAGTGAACAAGTGAACGAAAGAACGAGTGAACGGTGCGAATTGAAACAAATTACGTGGAGCTATGCAAGGGACTTGGAGCATTTGTCTGTTGTGTCGACACTTGTAATGCCTCTCATGTAAAAGAGGTTTTTAATGGAAGGATTTATGTTTGAGATTCGTTTTCCCTTTTTTCTCACTTGAGAATTTTTTTTTTTTGGTGGAGTCGGTGTGATTGATACACAAATGGGGACGTTTTATTGTTTCTTAGCGCTGTTATTAGAAGCCTGACAATGATAAAGCTATTTAAGGTAGAACTACACTGCGCACACGTGTACCACGTACGTCGATCTGGGCGCATCGTTCTCCATACATTTTATATGGCAACTAGACTTGTAGAGTTACATTAGATCCACGCCACGCGACGTCGTTCTACGTAAAAATCAGGCGTGGTCCACGTGTGCGTCGGTCTAATGTAGTTCTAGCTTTAGTCTGATGTGTGTAGGAAGTGCACCCTTGAAACCCTTCTTTAGATGCACCGTTTTTGGTGCAAAAGTTTTCTGATTTTAGAGAAAGACGGTTAAAAGTACCTGAATGGATTTGGATAATATCTTTGCTTAGCAGTAGAACCGCAACTGCTAGTAAAAAGAAATGACTGTGACACATTCGTTGGGTATGAGACTTTCACACCTCGTATTGTCTATATACCATTGGTGTCAAAAGTAAATATTGATTTATACTTCCAAGGACCAACAAACTTACCCGGAAAATTCTTATCTAGGTACATAACCAATATCAGAAGCTAGCGAACTCAAACAGTTAAAACCATAACATTCACTGGTTACATTAAAATTAATTTTATATCTCGCTTCCATAAGTCTTAAAAACTACCCTCCATCTTGGCTTCTATAAATAAATGTAATTACACGCTGTATTTGAGTCGCATTAATGCAATAACGTAGTCGACTTAATAATTCAAAGTCGTCGGAGTCAGGTGAAGCGTAGAGCCACGCAACAGAAAAGTACGGAAGGCAAGTTCCATAAATAATAATGTAAATACCTATTTAGCAAAAAAAAAAAAGAAATACAACATAGATAAATAACAAATAGGCGTACGTATTTTGCGTGTGGTCACGGCATTATGCTGAGGATTCGGCCCTTTCGCGCAGATGTGGCGCATATTTTTCACAAAGTATACTTATAATTTGTTAGTTCTAAATTTGCGCCTTGTTCCGCCAAATAAAATGTTTTTCTTTCTTTCTTTTTTCTTTCTTTTTCAAACAGAAACGCATAAACGACCGTCTTTTTTATTCATTATTAGACTCGCGCTTATCCTCTATGTCACTTTTTTTAAGGTGAAATTATTTAAAGACTTCTTCCACCCTAGGGCGGAGCGAAAAGGCCTGTCAAACTTTTGCTGACTAAAATCACACTTTTATCGTTCCAGGACCCCGGGTTTCCCTTTCGCTGGTCAACTCATGGTCTCAGTAGGCTTCGGCCCTGCTGGGCCCCTAAAGGTTTGCTGACATCTTTGAGGCGCGCGTGGAACACTACGCTTCGCTGTCTACACGGGCTTGGTCCATACCGGCTGGACGGCGAACCCCCTACCTTTTGTTCGTCATCCACAAGTCCGCACCTACGGTAGCCGGATATCGCACTGCGGCTCCCGATGCCCGGGCGTTTCCTTCGGCCGAGGCTGGTTCGCTCCAGATCAAGACCTGAACCAGAGCCGACAACCGTGGATGCTATTTATACAATTTTAATACTTACCCCTTATTAAAATTGACTGTCAGAGTTTTGGGTTTCTACGCGAACCTAATTACCATCAAAGATATACAAATAACAGTCGGAGTCGTGTTAAGTGAAATGTAAATTTCATTATGAGTAATGGTTTCATTACTTATAATGAAATTTATATTTCGAATAATAAAGTATTAAGAAAATAAAGTAATACATATGTAAATACTTTAATCAGAAATGTATTTTTTGAGGTACTTACGAGTCCTAGTATAAAATGACTGGTACAGATACCGGCACGGATCTTGAGCGCTGACTTCTACAGTTCTACTTGCGCAGAAGCACGCAGAAGTGAAATATCGGATCTCTTTAGTGGTATGAAAAGAGATGCGGGGGCGGGGAATGCAATCCTTGTACAGTGATTGGCTCGCCGATGTGTACGATGCGCAAAGCGATCCCAGCTCATTCGCCGAGCGCTCAAGATTCGTGCCGGTATCTATAGGTAGGTTATCTACACTGGGGATTGTTAGAAAGAGTTACCCAAGGAACACAAGTGATTAACTGACTAAAATCAGTAAAAGTTTGACACTTCCTCTCGCTTCACCCTGAGCAGGAGAGGTTGTTTGATTATTTCCCACCAAAAAATGAAAAATGTATGGAGTCAACCTTCTGCATATTGTATCTGTATTGTGATACAGCATCAGTAGGAGGGTAAATAAACACTGAGATAGTATTCGCGATTCTATATCCGATATACGAATGTTATGAATTATTTAGCCCATGTGTATGTAGCATATCTCTATTTTGGGGTTACTGAACGATGTGTTTATTTTGACAAAATGTTGTCTGGGTTTTAAATGTGGGTCTATGCTAGAGGAGCCGAGCAGGAGCGGAGCACGAGCCGAGCTCAAATTCGTGTAGTGTGGAACGACTCTAGAGGAAAGGAGTACGAGCGACATTATACGAATTTGACCTCGGCTCGTGATCGGCTCCTTTAAGGCTGACCCACCTTATTCGGCTATCACCCATGTCCTTTACCATTTCTGCTACCTTAGTATGCGACGCAGTCTCTGTTTAATAGGTCATCACTTGACGAGACCTGTTCTTCCGCAGTCTTTTCCCGTTGCAATGATATCCCGAAACCGTAGCAGAAGACTCATCGATGGTGGTATCATGAAAAATAAAACACCAATTTCTTCGTGCGTTTACCAATTTCGTCGTAAGTAGTGTGTTTAATACACACTACTTACGACTCACTTTTTATTATGATTATTTTTATTGTACTTTTGAGTACAATAGTGACTGGTCTACACTGTTCTTACATAATATCTAGGTACTTATATTGTAATATGGAAATATTGAAAGAACAACAATTTTATTTTAAAAGAGTAACCATGGATTTTCTTGCCGGTTCTTCTCCATAGGAAACGACCAATTTGGAACCGTGCACTAGCTTCTGACGTTTTATAAGTGCCCATGTAGGCTTATGTGAAATAAAATCATTTAAATTTTGTATTTTTTTGATCTACCGAACGTATGTTCTATGTGAGACCATTAATAAGATTCAAACTAATCAATCGACCATTTGTTTTTGTAAAGAGAACTGTCTTAATCGCCAAAGAAAACTACATAATATTGCAAACTTGCTATAGGTATCACAAAAACCTAATTGTTTACATAAAAAAAATGTTTTGCTATGTACCTACTAATTAATACCTGTTTGTTATTCACAGTCCGAATCGCTCCAAAATTAATTAATTATTCGGATTTGGTTAATGACCACGCGTGCGATGATATATCTCATCAGTAATTATTAGGTGTCTCCCTCGATATCAATTAACAATATCTGCAAATAATTTTAACGATTAAACGTCGAATTTACGTTAATAGAGGTAGTGGATACCGATCAAATATTTACTGAACCCTCGATTTCCCACCGATACAAACAATACGGCAGTATACAAACACCTATAACATGATGTTGTGAAAATAGTATCTAACTTATTTATTCAGTGGCCATAAATCAGATCGACACGTGCACTCGGCGTGGGCGCCAAACACAGAGTGACGTCAACCGGGTGGCGGGGGAACAGTGGAGGGGGCAAAAGAAAAACAACCCAAAAACTTACTTTTTACGCCTAGACATAACGCCGCTCGGGTGAAAAGTTACGTGAAAGCTATGAAAGATGACTCCCGCGTATAATATAAACTACACATGATATATTATTTGTGTGTATGCAGAGACAATTTTCCGGGTTATTTATTGGAATGATGCCGTGTACAGGGACCTTTTGTGCGGCATCTGCAGCTTTATAGGCACAACCCCCGCGGGGTTCTCAATATCAATAATAGAAGCAAACGATGTAAAAGTTGGACGTTGGTCAGTAGAAACTTTGTCACGGACGAGGTTTGCACAGTTTGTCAATAAAAGTTTGAAAGTAATTTTACCTTGGGACTGTCTTGTATTTTTTATATATTGAAGATAGAGGACAGTTTTTAGTGCTTTGACATTTGTAAGTAAAAAACGTCGAGATAAGACATAAGTAATTTGTTTGTTGTTAGATCAAGAGCGCCTAAGACTTGGACTCAGTGTAACGGAAACTCTGAGATGGATCGCGAACGGGAACTTCGCCAACTAACGATAACAAACACCCTCACAAATCCACTATAAAACCGCTGGAATTGGTTGAAAAATATGCTACCGCATAAGCCTGAGCTCGGCAACAAAGTAAATCGAGAATTTAACGCGGCCACCACGGGATTAGTCGATGAAAAGTTTCGCAGGGGCCTGCGGTAAAGTTTTCATCTCTTGTTGATGTTGAAAATAAAAAAAAATACTGAACTAGAATCCAGGGGTGCACTTGTAAGGGATGGGGGATTAGCAGACAGAGCCGCAGGACGTGCCGCGGTGAATAATCGAGGTCGAGATCCGACGATTAACACTAATACTTTCGAAAGACGGCAATGTATCGTCCGCGAGCAAAACTTCTGAGCTTGTAATGGTTGTGAGGACTATGTTTTATAACAGGCTAAAGTTGTTAACAACCCTGATTCTAAACCAAAATCAGTTGACATCAAAGTATTTATCGAACAAAAAGGCATTGAACTAAATGCAATAAAATGGGTGAATAATCGAAGTCGAGATCTGACGATCAACACTAATACTGTCGAAAGACAGCAATGTATTATCCGCGAGCAAAACTTGTAGGCTTGTAATGGTGGTGAAGACTATGTTTTAATACAGGCTAAAGTTGTTATCAACCCTGATTCCAAACAAAAATTAGTTGACATCAAAGTATTTATCGAACAAGAAAGCATTGAACTAAACGCAATCAAAATGGGTGAACAATCGAGGTCGAGATACGATGATTAACACTGATATTTTCGAAAGACAGTAATGTATTGTCCGCGAGCAAAACTTGTAAGCTTGTAATGGTCGTGAAGACTATGTTTGAAAACAGGCTGAAGTTGTTAACCATCCTGATTCCAAACAAAAATCGGTTGAAATCAAAGCATTTATCGAATAAAAAGGCATCCAACTAAACACAATCAAAATGGATGAATAATCGAGGTCGAGATCCGACGATTAACACTAATACTGTCGAAAGACGGCCATTCATCGTCCGCGAGCAAAAATTTGTGAGTTTGTAATGGTTGTGAAGAGTATGTTTTAAAGCAGGCTAAAGTTGTTAACAACCCTGATTCCAAAAATCAGTTGTAATCAAAGCATTTATCGAACAAGAAGGCATCAAACCAAATGCAATCAGAATGAGCACCAATGAAACAATAGGAAGCTTAATCGAAAATGAAAACATTCTTGGTTAAATTTCAATATTCAACTATCAAGTACCCGCCAAGCAATCCAAGTGGAATGAAGACAAGACTTTAACAATCGCTAAAGAACTTTACAAAAGAACAGACATCAGAGTAGCTGTCATCGTTAAACACGATCGCATCGAGTAATGACTGCTTGTGCTTGGAACAGTTGAACAATACTTTGTCGGATATTCAAACTCAACGGAGGGGAATTTGAAAACAAACTGAGAACGGTATGCAAATGTTATCCACGATACGGTTTTTTTTTTTTTTTTTTTTTTCGGTGGGAAAATCATCTTATGACATCCCCCGCCCTTGGGTGGGGCGGGAGATAGTGTCAGACTTTTACTGACTAAAAACCCACTCCCGTTCCCTCGTTGCCTTTCGTACCAGGGCCGAGTCTTCCTTTCAGAATCAGACCCTTGGCCCCAGTAGGCTTCGACCCTGCTAGGCCCCTACAGTTGCTGACATCTCCTTGAGGCGCGCGTGAAACAGCACGCGCCGTCGACGAATTGGGCTCGGTCCGGACGGTTACCGGACGGTCGGACGGCGAGCCACCCATTGCTCGCCGTCCGCAAGCCTGCGCCTACGATGGCCGGAAATCGGGATCGGAATCCCGGCGGCGATTGGGGCGTGAGGACCGTTGCCTCACGCGATCGGCCGCCTCCTTTGCTAGCATTACTGCTTCGCAGAAGGAGGCGACCGCCTGCCACTCCTCCTCGCTTCGGACCATGGCCTGTACCAAGGCCCGGCGCGAGAGATCGCCGCCGCCGATCGCCCCTACGAGGACACGGCGTTGCTCTGCCCAAGCGGGACACACCTCCACCGTGTGCTCCACCGTGTCCTCCGGGTGGTCCGCACAATGGTGACACCCGGGCGTTTCTTCCGCATCCACGATACGGTGGGTGCAGATATAGTTTCGTTGGTTCAACAATGCGAGGTTTTTGCAAAATAATGAATATCCAGACCGTGTCAGTCGAATGGAACAATTACGAGGTTCGTTTGATGTTTGTCCAGTTAAATTTTTATGCAAAAGTGTAACGAAATGCTGTTATTTTATTTCATTTGAAAATTTTGGCAGCTTCTGCTGATAGTTATAAATCATCTATTTGATTTTTTTTAGGTGTGAAATCATCCAATGACTTCTTCCGCCCTAGGGTTGAGCGCGGGGGTGCTTAAGACTTTTACTGACTAAAACCCACTTCTATGTTCCTCCTTTGCGTTCGTTCCAGGGCCCCGGGGTTTTCTTTCTCAGAACCCATGGCCCCAGTAGGCTTGGATCCTGCTGGGCCCTTACGGTCTTGCCGACATATCCTTGAGGCGCACGTGGAACACTACGCACCTATTTGACTTACAAAATACACATTTAAACTAAAGTTTGTATTGCTCATCCTTGGACTCATAAATCATGTAAAAGCACTTCTCTTTTTCGATTCGATGGTAAACTCGTCAAACCGTTTGGGCCCAATAAGTAGCTACATTAATAGCAGCATCGGTAGCACTCATCAAATCCTCCAAAGTGCAGGTGTATGGGCACTTGGGGCATTCCAATATGTGGCTCACGTTTTAAACAAGAGCACCGCAACTCACATTGAGCACTACTTATCATTAATAATAATTATTACTGTTGAAACACTGAACAATGCAATGAACAACAATTCACTATCAGCTCGTACATTCACACTTAATTTCCTTCTTACATTTCATTCTCCAATTAATAATTCTCATCTACTACAATTTTAACAAGTGGCCGCAGTCATAGGATTTCCGTCCCTAATGCATCGGTAATAAAGTGCTGTAGATAAGCAAATTGAATAGGACAGTAAGTTAGCAGGACTTCCTTGGTGGGTCTCGAAGAAAATTTGATTTATTCTTGGCAGTGTGTCAAGTGGCATATTCGGTTCGCGAATATGGAATATTGGAGCGATGATGAAGCTTTATTTGGCGTATATTGAGCGTGCCACGGTTCTCTCTTCATCTTATAGAATATGAGAAAATATACCTCTTTATTATTAGCTATAAATATATTTGTGAGAGTTATGGAGCTGGTTTAGTTTGAGACTAGAGACGCTGGAAAATTCAATATGTTTATTCATGAATTCAGTACTATATCGTGACCTATTTCATCAACTTTATACATTTCATTAAAACCAAACATAAACTACGCACTAGCAGGCTTGACGTAATATTCAATTCCACACATATTTACCACAATAGCGGTCATTAGACTAATATACTTTGTTCCACAAACGAAAGTAAACCCAGAAAGCGTTAATAATAAAGTACAAATTCATATAATCCAACTTACACGTTCCCGCCATAAAAAGTCCAATAAAACAAAATTAAACCGTGTTGTAATACGCTATAACCATTTTTTTGCGGTTGTACAATATCCCCGACGGGAATCAGTGAAGACTGTTTCCACCGTAGTTAATTAAAAGATGTGAAGGACTGCCGGTACACGCTTGCATTCAAATTAGAATAAGAATTATTCAGTAAGACCTAGTACTTGTCGAAAAGGTGAGGTCTGTACCTACAACATAATTTTAGATGAAGCAAAGACGATGATATGAATTTGGGAAGTAGGATGAATTTGTTATAGCACTTGTTAATGAATCAGTTTAAATTTTTTGCTTGGTAGAAAACGTCTAGAAAGCAGAAAGACAATTTTGATCGTGTTATAGAAAAATACTAAGAACAAATAATAAAACAGTGAACGCAACAACACTTGAATTATCAAGAAGGACAACAATATTGTTAACAAGATAAACTAAGATGTATAGACACTTGATACACTCATAGAAAAACAAAACGCAAACACACTGACAAAAACTAATAATAGAACTACAACACATATTAGATATACGTCATGGTACATAAGTCTCACGACATCCTCATAAGCAAGGCTCTATGGGGAATGAGGCGAAGCGGTGAGCGAGGTACCAAGGAGTTATGAATTCAGGACGACCGTGAAAAATGGCGGGATCCTGAGCGCTTCAATCTCTTATGAGTTTTATGCTAAATTTGTGGGATTTTATGTGGTTGGAGTTAACTATTTGAAAAAGGATAATGAAGGTAATTCGTTAATTTGGTCTAATAATGGTTTGAAGTGCAGCTGCGGAAATTAAAATAGGCATTTATAAAACGTCAGAAGCACGAATGTATTTGTGATAATAGAAGTAGTTGTTATTTTTACAAAAAAATGTTAGTTCCAAAAGTAAAATTCTTTAGAATAGTATCTCACTCAGTCATACCAGCGTAATTCTAATAGATTTTTTTGTAGCCAATAAATATACCTCAAACCCGATACAGGTAATATCTTCGATTTATACCCATAGTCTCATGAGTCATATAAAGTTTATAGACAAATATCAAACGCAAATAAAGTCATTGGAAATATTACAAGCAATCCAGACTGTCGCCCAAAAGGTACATTACCATTAAATGATACTTTCACACAAACATCAAAAACTTATTCCGAAAACATTTTATACACCCGGAGCTTATGCAAAACACCTATAAACGTTAAATATATTACTCGAGAGCAAACGTTGGAAGGCTAAACGTTCCTTCTAATGTATTCGGAAAAGTTATTTTATGAACTGCCTATAAAAATATGACGGGCAAGTCGTAAATGTTAAATTTTCTGATCCTCCATCCTCCCTTATCGATGTAAATCGTATAAAGGACTATTCAGGAAGCGAGCCCACGCTTTAAGCTTAGTTAAATTTTGTGGAACCGTTTTTTGGACCATTACCCCAGCCATGACGGCAACAGCGATGAGTTTTAAATTACTGCATAATACGAAACGTTTAAGTTGTTACTTTATTTAGGCTGCTTATCATAATCTTTTAAAGTGTTCTCGAAACAAAAGGATTAAAAGGGACCCGAAATTTAAATTTCTATTTACAATTGAAAGAGTTCACAAATGAAAAGTTTAGATTCTTTAGAAAGATTATGCTTTCTGTTCATAAAAACAATAAGTCAGTCTTCCGAATTTATAAAAGATTGCGACGGACCATTTTCTTGAATAAACATTCCTGAATAAAGTTGGCAAGAATTGACAACTGCCATATAAATCGGTGTTTCCAGGGCCGCGAGTGCCCATCCATCCTGGGAAGAAATAAAAAGGAAAAATTTTATGATGGGCTCAATAGTAGAAGAGATTTTATGTGCCTCATGCGGGCCAGTTCGAACCGGTATGAACAGATTCGTTGCTCCGCAAACAGTCGTAAATCCCGAACATTGTTCTGATCCGCTCACTATTGTTTAATAAAAAATACAAACGAAATACCTACGGCATTCTTTGTGGTGGACGTAATTTATTTCAATGAAGTGGCCTTATGTGATGTAAACGTATTTTATGTGTTTGAATTTGGCAGGTTTATTTAGCATAGCATAGCATATTCAGCCTTTTAATGTTCCCACTGCTGGGACTCAGGCCTCCTCTCTCTAGGAGAGGGAATGGGCCGTAATCCACCACGCGGGCCCAGTGCGGGTTGGTGGATGTCACATGTCTTCGAATTTTTGGTTCTAGGACATGCCGGTTTCCTCACGATGTTTTCCTTCACCGTTTTGAGAGCAGAGAGAGGTTTATTTGTTCTAAGTTAATTGTTGCTTTCAATATACGTTGCTCTTTCCCTTTGTTGGTTGTTACCGAATAGGAGCACCCCATTGTGTTTGATTTTACTTCCAGACTTATGTATACTTATTCTGAATTTAAGGTTAATGTTGTCAAAACAATTTACGAACTCCGACCTTCGTTGAGGTTGACCAGATTTACGAAAAGGGACAATAGCGTCAAAGCTTAAACGTTTTTATACAAAAGCGTTTTCGAACTGAATTATTGTTAAAATGAGCTCACATAACGTCAATTCGTGTCACTCTGGGCTTTACAAAACAAAGATGCGAATTAATGGCTCTCATTCGGAAAGGTCTATTGTGAAAGCCCGTCCCACGGGTGTACCCTTCCATTTCGTAGAATTGGACGAACACCGAAGCCAATCCAACGTGATCTCTGGTGGTCCCCCGCAAATCATATTGATGAACACTAACGACGGTAGGAAGTAAGACGTTCGGGAGACCTTTATTTATTGGATGTGTAGCAACAAACGGAATTGATACGTGGCCCGTTTATTAGATTCGTCGCTTTCTTTCTTTACCTTTGACTGAGAGGTTACCATTGTCTTTTGAGGAGGCCGCTCGGTTTGACGCGCACTTACTGTTTCGAGAAATTGGGAATGAGAGATCTGATAATCGAATATCGTATTATTTCGACTGAAATCCGCGTGCGAACTTATTGCGCGTGAAAGATATAAAAAGAAAGAGAGAAAGATTTCTCTATTGTGCACGGGATACGATGTGACGGATTAGATGCGAAAATATAGGAAATATTGAACACGAAGCGAGTAAGCAACGAATGCTTTTCGTACTTATACTAATGCTGTTAGATCGTAAAATAAAAATGTGATAACATAAAAATGAAATGAAGTCAACTTACGAATGCGACAAAAACACCCGTTTGACATATTTCAACAGTGGTTTTTATGATTTCACATAAAATATTACAATCGCTCGTAAAACCGTTAAAATTGTGTTCGATACGTGTATTAGTTCGCTTAGGTATTCGCAAGTTCAGATTGCTATCGATGCTGCTATTGTTTATTACATTTTACTTTTTACTGCATGAAATATTGCTGTCACAAACGATACCTCGTATACTGAACAAACCTATTTTTTATTTATTTTTTGTAAGCTTGTAGATGCCTAACTAACTTATATAGGCGGTACACATGATTTAATCAAAAAGAAAAAAAAAATACCGAATTCTGACTATTAAATACATATATTATGAATTTTAAAATGTGAATTAAACTTCAAATTTAAGTTATTCGATAAATCATTATTTTTGTTGTTTCCTTACGATGTTATCACAATATGCTTATAAAGATACAAGATAAAGTCCCACGTTGGATGCCAAAATCGCATTTGTTTTGTAAACAGTGATGTAAATATAATAAGTCCAGCGAACTTACTTATTAAATTAGGCAAGGCTCCGTTTGCACTGAGAAAGTCAGTGATATTGTTGATTACGTCTATGGACCTATCAATTTTAGGTAGTGGTGGCATAAAGGTGGTATAAAAAATATGTTCCGAAAAGAATTAAAAAATTCTAATAAGTAGGTACAGATTTTTTTATTCATGTCTCTTGTTACGCAGTGTTATCACAATATGGTAATAAAGACACATGTCGTAGTCCCATGTTGGGCGCCAACATAATATTAGTTTAGCAAACAGTAGTCATTCAAGCGAACTTACTAATTATGGAAAATTAAGCAAGGCTCCATTTCCAGTGATAAGACGGCGGTTTGATGAGGATGCAATAGCAGCTTTAAAAATACAGTGAATACACAAAACAAGATTTTACTTTTTGAAAAATCTTGTCAAATACAGGTTTATCAAAACACTTGCATTCATAGTTCTTATGTTTTCTTACAAAATGTTGTCTCGATACGCTAATAAAAGCAAAATACAAAGTCCCGCGTTGGGCGCCAATATAACATTTGTTCAAACAGTGATAACAAAACCTCAATCAAACTTACTTATGTATGGCAAATTAAACAAAGCTCCATTTGTAGTGTCGGAGTGATATTACTGTATGTATATGCTTATAGATACACAGAATGTTTGCAAAGTGGATATGGCGGGTAGGTAGATACAATGTTTGTAAACCACAGTATGCGCGACCACTATTCATTAGTATAATTGGCCGTCAAACGCATATATTACCTAACACAAGAAGATTATATGACATAGCAAACTACGTATTTCCGATACTATTGAGGTTTTAAAGCCGACGTTAGTCCATCTCCGTGTTTGTTGGACAAAAGGTGACAATTTAGATTATGTTTAATCAACCTTTTCCTGACTTGACTAAAAAAATCAGTTTTTCCAGTGGCCAATCTCACAATAAACGTAAAACTTTTTCTATAGAAAGAAAAAAAAGAAAAGCAAGAAAATGAATTTATTTGGCACAACACAAGGTACACAAACAATAATTAGGTAAAAACGAAATAAAAAAAAGAACCAAAAATACAGTTACAACAACTTCTGATTCTGATTCTGATTCTGAAAAAATTCATGCAACACAAAAGTAAAGCCTTAGGCATTCTCTACCAGTCAACCTAGGGTGGTGAAGAGAAAATATGGCAGATGCATAAAAATATAAAAAGAAAATAATTAAAAGATTATTAATGCCAGACAACTAGTGCCTGGCGCTGATTTTTAACTGAACTAGAGGTATGGCACTCAGTAATAATCTACCTCTCTTTTAATGAAATAAAAGTTAGTAATCGAATCAATACAGGACTGGATCCATCGAAGGACTGGAATAAATTCATTCGGTCATCCTATCCGATTATAATTTAGGTGTAATCAAAGCTAGAGCGAATAGGCGCCTCACCATCAACGACTGCATCATTGGTAATCAGGTGGGATCGCAGTAAAGCCTAGTGCGTGTTTATATCAATTAAAAAAAATACAAATTACTTCTACAATTAAAAACAATTTCACCTCTTTACAATATTTGCTTAGAAGTTAAAATTTCCCAATCAGCAACATGAAGCTGTAAACAAACCTCAATGTCAGTAATGTCAGGTTTTCAAAAATGAAAAATGTTTGCATTACTTTAATAAATGGGAGCCCAAAATATTCTTTTGAATTCGCGAAATAATAAACAAACGTTTCTTCTGATATCAAAAGCTGAAGCACACGGGTTCTATAGCCTCAAGTCATTCTAAACTTCGCAAAAGTTGTCGACTTTTCAAACTTTCCATAAAAAAAAAAATTCTTAACAATTTTGACAGACATCTTTCCCTTTGGGAAAAGTACGGAGGAAAATCTAATTCAATAAAGGCGAAAAATTACAAAGAACATCCATACATAATAGGTAGGTAACAGAACTTTTCAATTTGTTGGAATTTTACATGACTTAAGTAGATCGTTGGTTTGATTTTTGAATTATTTATAATATTCATTTTCTAGAGTCCAGAAACATTATGATTTGTCCTTAAAATGTGGAAGTACCTATATGGTACGAAATCTAAGGCTCTAGTATTCATCTTTTTTATAACTACCGTTTTTCATGGCTCTACATCTCTCTCTAAATCTCTCTCTCCATTAGAACGAAGAAGTTTAGGTATATTACCGACTTTCTTTAAATAAAAACCTCTCCAACATTTACCTAAGCCTCTCAAATATTCCTGTATTTTTCAGAATTGATCTATATATACTCTTTGATACTCTATCACTCATTAAACATACAAACAAAATTCAGTGCCTCTGGGAACCCCAAAACCTTTTAAGTCAGTAATGGATGATCTCTCAAAAACAAAAAAGGAAGTCAAATGGATATACCCAATAGGTACCTCGATCTAATGGATCCAAGGAGAAACGCCCCTGGGTATGTCTTACATCTAACGCAAATTGATTGGACGGTGACCCAACGACTATTGTTGATATTTTTGGGATTGAGGACTTAGTGGATCCGTCCTTTTGTGCATCGGGTTTATTGAAAAAAGTGAGGTTTTTTTTTAGATTATACATATAAATGTACAATGCGTTCCAAATAAGAATAGGATCGATTTTTACGCCATGTTGTGACGTCTTAGCTGTCAAATAGAAAAAATGGGTAGGGTGAGCAAAACAATAAATGTTTTAAATAATATTTATTTACGAATTATGAACGAAAAAAGTTTCCAGAATCCAGTTCTTCAATTTCGCTAATCTCTGCGTTACTGTGTGAAGTCTCTGAGTAGTGGCAAATAGAAAAAGAAGGCGAATTGTTCCTTATAATGAAAAAGAAAGAAAATCGTTTTTTTTTGTAAACTAATTATGACTTAAATAATATATATATTTAGCTAATTTAGATTAAACAATAACGTTTTTACTTCAACTAGATTTAATTAAGACTCAGTAATACAAAGCAAAAAAAACCGTTATTAATACGCAAACAAGTTTCCTTTGCAAACCGTACTTTTCAATCAAAATTTGACAGATCGAAGTGATTGACTTTCCTATTCATATTTGGAACGCATAGCTGCTGCCAGCGGCTTCACTCGCGTGATAGTAAAAAAAACTATTCCAAACGAACATAATGCCAGGTCATAAAAGTCATA
Organism: Mythimna impura; assembly: GCA_905147345.3. Lineage (NCBI taxonomy): Eukaryota > Metazoa > Arthropoda > Insecta > Lepidoptera > Noctuidae > Mythimna > Mythimna impura. Next base: position 8,018,407 of record LR990357.1, on the reverse strand, counting down.
TGTGCTATTCTAGGACATGTTCTATCTGTGTACCAACTTTCATCGAAATCCGTCCAGTAGTTTTTGCGTGGAAGAGTAACAAACATCCATACATCTTAAACATCCATACATCCGTACGTCTATACATCCATACATACGAACTTTCACGTTTATAATATTAGTAGGATTTAATCATAGAAGATTATTATATTAGAATATAAGAAGGATTGTTATGCAATCTTTAGATGAGGGATTTTCTCAAAGAGTTTTGAGTTATTGAAAAATCTGCCGTTGTTTATTTTCCCGTATATTGCATGCAAACGCAATAGATTCTGTCCACTTTTAAATCTTGGCCATACTAAAAATACAGGACTTAAAACATTTCATTACTGTTAAAACAATAAATTATTTAAAACAGAAAAGCGTTATCCTTCACCATCATAACGCATCAAAGAGCGTTTTAATTAAAATACCGGAAAAGTGCGAGTCCAACTCGTTTACGAAGGGTTCCGTACTATTTTAGTTTCACATGTTCCGGTGTTTGTTTGTTGAAATATCACGTTTGTTGTATGGGAGCCCCATTTCAATATTTATTCTGCACCAGAAACACATTTTCTGTGAAAATTTTAACTGTGTAACAGCTATCACGGTACATGGAATACAAATCTGGTGACAGACAAGACGGACAGTGGAGTTTTAGTAATAGGGTCCCATTTTTACCCTTTGGTTACGGAACTCTAAAAACCCACAAAATAAATACCAAAAAATATTTTTCCATTTAGAGGGCAGACAGAAAAAAATAAAACTCACACACATTATACGTGGTTCTAACTCCTTAAACACAACTACACTGCCATAATTCACCCGGACGAATGTCGAGTGAAAAAAGCACTTTTACACTTTTTTACTCGTGTGTACATGTAGGACTTTTTTCCTTGACTGTACTTAATCACAGCGAGTTCATGGAAATTTTTGTTTAGCTAGTACCGCGAGTGGGTATTCTGTGAAACGACCATGTAATGTCGTATGTACATACTCGTATATAATTTATTGAAGAGGTTAGGCGTTGTTGGTGTTATAAAAACCGGGAGTAATACTTGATACGGTTAAACTAAAATTGTCTTAGTAATTACCTACCTAAAAGTGAGGATTTATGACAAAAAGATTTAGAAGAAGAACACTTGGATTTTCATCTGCACAGTACGGAGTTTTAGCATTTTGTTACTACTGAAGTGCAGCGTGCGAGTTGTTCTTACGTTGACGCTATCGAAACGTTTACCACGTTTGGCTATCTGATTGGTTAAGAGCTTGGAAGGGACCAATCGAAAATTGTCGATCGCGTTTAGCATAATCATAAGCATAATCAGCCTATTAATGTTCCCACTGCTGGGACTCAGACCTCCTCTCTCTAGGAGAGGGAATGGATCGTAATCCACCACGCGGGCCCAGTGCGGATTAGTGAATGTCACATGTCTTCGAATTTTTGGTTCTAGGACATGCCGGTATCCTCACGATGTTTTCCTTCACTGATTTGAGAGCAGTGGTGATGAAATAAATTGCACAAAGTAATGCGCCTGGCTGGGTTTGAACCCGCGACCTATGACTCGTAAGTCGGGGCCGTTACCACTTGGTCATTACTACTCTCAAGTATAGGTACTCTGAAGCGAGTTATTATAGTTCAAAATCTAGTTTGACCTAAAAACTGGAAAGGTGTAAATGTTTGCACAGAATGTGAATTCCTTATCCGCTATCAATGATTCCCTGTTCCAAACAAACACGTTCCAAACTGTAATTTTAGACTTTGTAGGTAAGAAATCAATTTATTTCCGTCCATAGAAATTGATATTATACACACCTTTCCGAAAATTAATTCGCCAAAAACGCGTTACGATGATTAAATTTACATTAACCTTTAAATTAACAAAGTAACCGACAAAGTAAATTGGAGGTAATCTCTAATTTTACCGTAACATTTATAATATTTATGAAACGTTGGGGTAAAAATCAACATCACGCTATATCAATTACGTAGAATGTTTATATGAATAAGGTTGTATTCGCAAAGGGTTGAAAGAATTTCTATTTTGAATTAATTTTATACATGAAAAATTTCGGTATGGAAAAGATACAACAAAATCAGAATGAGTAAAATACTTGTGAACTCATTTTTACACCTAGAAGCGAACACAAAAGATATACTTAAAGATAAATCAAAAATGTATTTTTCTTTATCGTACCCTTATTGCAGAAGCCAACTAAATGCACCAACATTTTTGTATTATTATATTATGTTATTACTTTTTGCCGAAGCAATCTTTGTAAATAAGTGTCGTAGCCAATAACCGGTTTTACCTGTAGATTCATCTTGATGAGACGAATGGATGAGTGGATTTAACTTTAATTTGGGTAAAAATTGCAGATAGTTGGTTTTTGCAATAAGGGTACGATATGTGATGACTTATCGAGGAATTAAAATATCAAGGAATACCTATAAGCGGCAGAAAAATATAAACTAAACATGATTATTTTTTCAAACACAGAAAATGAAAAGTTCGGTTAGATAAGGTCCTAGACATTAAGGTAGAAACTTCTAAAGTACTTGAAATTATCGTTATCATAATTTCAGCCGAAATACATCCTCTGCTGGACATAGGCCTCCAATTGTCGCCTTAAAGTCCAGGCCTGTGCGTTGCGCATCCATCGGTTTCCCGCAACTCTCACCAGATTATCCGTCTACCTTGTGGGCAGTCTTCCAACGCTGCGTCTTCCGGCACGCGATTACAACTCCAGAACATAAAATATGTTAGTATAATCTGTAATTAATGACTGCCTGTTTGGCAGTACGTAATGGAAATATAATGTATTATTAAGTCTTAACATCTGCACGAGTAAGTATAATACCTATGCCCCAAAAGACATTTTTACTCTGATTTTGAACCTTTCGGCTCCATCGTACTGTTCTGCGAGAAATGTACCTTGCCCACTGCCACTTAAGAGGATCCTTTTTCACTCGCCTATCGTCAACATCGAGTATGGTTTAAAATCTCGTTACTTCATCTAACGCAATCCAACGCGGTGTTTGTCGAAAAGGCAACGCGAAAAAAAGAGAGATAAGGCCTGAAAACTCTGTTAGCATTCGATAATTGCGTTTATTTACTCGAATATTTTACAAAACTTGTTCCAGGAAATACGTGTTTTTTTTTAACTCAAGTTTTTGAAAAAAATTGTTATCATTTAGAATCTTGATTAAATTTGCAAGACTTCTATTGTTATACTTTTTTAATGTATGAGTAAATTATGAAGTGTCAATGTTCATGCAAAATAGCAGATTTTCAGAGGTCTTTACTGGATTAGTTTTACACAAATTTATAAATTGATTTCAATAGAAGCCTAGATAATATCCACAAGATACTGTGTTTACAAAATATCTAATGAAAAATGTGTAATAACGTCATAATCGCGTAAGAGCGATTGTATGAAAAACAGTGAAAATGTATCCGTCGAGTTGCATCCCCTTAAGTTTGACGATCATCACTTCGGCTGAAATGATGATGATGACAGCATAGTCGTTCTTACTAACACCTATCATATTATTGGAAATTTAAACGGAATACTTCTGAATATTACCTAAATTTTTGTGTATTATAAGAACAATTTTGAACCATTCAACGTTTGAAGCGGTTATCGTGAGAACTAACTCAGTCGGCGACATGAAAGAAGCTATTGAGATCGGTTATGTTTCTTTTATATGTCTCGTTAACTTGCAAAGGAACTATTTTTATTACCGTGGTTTCGGTATTGAGGGGCTAGCTTAAAGGACTAATGTATGATGTGTGCTACTTTTGTTTATTCAACTATTTTCTATTATATTTTTCATATTATTAGCAGAAATATAACCCCGGCCCCAAATTACAAGTTATAGGTAGGTCGTCAACGCCGCGCCCTCGTGGGGGCGATCGGCGGCGGCGATCTCTCGCGCCGGGCCTTGGTACAGGCCATGGTCTGGAGCGAAGAGGAGTGGCAAGCGGTCGCCTCCTTCTGCGAAGCAGTAATGCTAGCAAAGGAGGAGGCCGATCGCGTGAGGCAACGGTCCTCACGCCCCAACCGCCGCCGGGATTCCGATCCTGATTTCCGGCCACCGCAGGCGCGGGCTTGCGGACGGCGAGCGATGGGTAGCTCACCGGCCGACTGTCCGGTAACCGTCCGGACCGAGCCCAAGTCGTCGACGGCGCGTGCTGTTCCACGCGCGCCTCAAGGAGATGTCAGTAACTCTAGGGGCCCAGCAGGGTCGAAGCCTACTGGGGCCTAGGGTCTGATTCTGAAAGGAAGACTCGGCCCTGGTACGAAGGGAAACGAAGGAACAGGAGTGGGTTTTTAGTCAGTAAAAGTCTGACACTATCTCGCGCTTCGCCCAAGAGCGGGGGATGTCATAAGATGATTTTCCCACCGAAAAAAAAAGGTAGATCCTGTGTTCATGCCCAGGCAGGTGCATTACTTTGTGTAATATATTTCATTACCACGCCTCTCAAAAACGGTGACGGAAAAACATTATGAGGAAACTAGCATATCAATGAACCAAAAATTTGAAGACATTTGAAATTCACCAACACAGAACCGGCGTGGTAGATTAAGGCTTATTCTCTCTCCTTGAGAGGAGGGAGGCCTGAGTCCCACCAGTGGCAACAATTTAAGTCAGATTATGCTATGCTACGCTACGCTATGCTATGCTATGTCATGCTATGCTACGCTATGCTATGTCATAAAAAATATGTGATCTATGATAGACACTTAAAAAGAATAAGAATACGGGTTTGACTCCGACGAACACACTATCTCAGAGAGTATATTTTCTTTACAGCATCTAGTCTAGCAGCACATACTCATGCTATAAGTAGGTACATTGATATCAGACAGCCGCACGTAGTTTGCGAGTAGTGTAAACAGTGTATGTTATGCGGGTGGAGCACGTGTTTCGGAATCCAGACGCACGCATGTGTTATTACACAGAGATATTTGTTATTACATGGATTGTAGGTTAGCGGAATTGCATGCCAGGATTATTTTTGTAAGAAGTTATGTAGCATTTACTTTTTTCGGAATCATTAAATAGTTTCTCACCGCTCTGGGAGGACTGAAAAGGAGTGTCAGCCATTTTTTGTTAGGTGGGAATTCATCCAATGGCTTCTCTCGATCTTGGGCGGAGCGAGAGAAGTAGGGCGTGTCAGACTTTTACTGACTATAACCCACTCCTGTTCCTTCTTTGCCTTCGTTGTAGGGGGTTCTCTTTCGAGCAACCCATGGCCCCAGTACGCTTCGTTCCTGCTGGGCTCCTACGGTTTGCTGACCCTGCACGCCTACGGTGGCCGGAAATCGGGATCGAGAACCGGCGGCTGAGGCATGAGGGCCGTTCCCTCACGCGTGTGTTCTCCTCCTTCGCTAGTATTACTGCATCACAGAAGGAGGCGACCACCTGCCATTCCCCCTCGCTCTGGACCATGGCCTGTACCAGGACCCGGCGCGGAGTGTCAGCCATGTGGTTGCCAAAACTCACCTGTATACCTTTAGGCTGCAGTGACACTTCCGAACGATTCTACAGCCCTAGCAGAATGCTATGTAGCCTGGACTGGAATTGAAATATACCTTATACCTCTGCTATTTTAAGCCTTCAGGAGGATAAAGATATGAAATAATGTTATGGCCTAGTAGAACGAGAGTCCTTTATCTATACCACCTGCAGACGTTAAGATAATAGCGTAGGCACCTATCTTTAAATTTTATGTTAAGCAGCAAAGGCTTGGTATCTACATATATTAAGTACACATTGATCAAATTATCTGAATATCCGAAGTAGCTCGCTCATTCCTCGCTCCGCTACCAACGTAACCTCACCAATTCAATTCGACGCTAAAGGCATAAAACTTGATGGCAAGGGTACGAATTAAAATGAATTGATTGAAATAAAACACCGCCCAACAGTCGTCGACTGGAGTGAATTAATGCGTATGAAATATCAAGAATTATTGCCACTGGAACTTGGGGAGTTTCGGAAACGCTCGCCAAAACTCGGCAACGATCGGAAATTATCGTTCGTGAATATATTTTGTGTGCTACGTGTAATTTTCATGTAGTTTTTATTGTACAAGTTGTTGGTATGAACGGTGAATTGTTTGAGTTGTAGGTACCGTATGTGTTTTAACAGCTTTTCATTTTGAGTATACTGTATCAGTATATTACATTCACCTCTTTTTGGTCTTCGTCGCAGTCGGGTAAAAAAGAAGTAGCAAAATGTGGAGTTAGACGGGTTTTGCGTAGGCGTGAGCTTGCGGATGGCGAGCAATAGAAAGATCGCCGTCTGATAAGGACCAGACCCGGGTCGACGCGTTGTGTTCCACGCGCACCTCAAAAAGATGTCTGCTTAATTAACAGTACGTGCTAGGCCCGGTTCCAAGGCTGCGGCATTGTTCGTAAGAGTCAGGGTCTGAGAATGCAAATGGCGACTGAAGGAACACAGGTGGGTGTTAGTCAGTAAAAGTCTGACACAAGTTAATTGATACTTTCCCATACAAAACAAGTGAGAAACTAATCAGACTGTCCGCCTCTTATCAGTGAAACAGTGGCCTTTCACAATCATATTTGCAAATAAACAATTTTGCCTATCTTTAATATCTACTTACACAAACTCTCAAATATAAGAAGAACAAATAGGTACCTACAAATAGATAGGAAGCGGCCGATCGCGTGAGGCAACGGTCCTCACGCCCTAACCGCCGCCGGGATTTAGATCCCGATTTCCGGCCACCGTAGGCGCGGGCTTGCGGACGGCGAGCAATGGGTGGCTCGCCGTCCGACCGTCCGGTAACCGTCCGGACCAAGCCCAAGTCGTCGACGGCGCGACGCGTATTGTTCCACGCGCGCCTCAGGGAGATGTCAGCAAATCGTAGGAGCCCAGCAGGGTCGAAGCCTACTGGGGCTATAGGTAGTGTGAAAACGAAACCCGAGGCTTTAGGACGAAGGCAACGAAGGAAAGGAGTGGGTTTTTAGTCAGTAAAAGTCTGACACTATCTCCCGCTCCGCCCAAGAGCGAGATTTGTCATTGGATGATTTTCCCACCTAAAAAAAATAGATGAACATAAAAAAGTACATAATTAGAATGTGTTTCCAAAACTGTGGGTGGGATGTTCACCGTGTACTGGTGGCACAATGCCGTACCTCTAGTGGGTCCGATGACGGAATGGTTTACCGAAATTAAATTGTGCACTCCCGAACAACTATGTGTACAAGTACGCCGGCACATTTTCAATGTAGCTGCGCTATAGGCAGTAATGAAACCCTATATTATTAAGCCATAGAACCACACATCTCAATAACACCGCAGTACTCAAAAACATAATCACCAACCAAAAGGGGTTCATAGGAGAAAAAAAACCCAATCGGATATCCAATAACGTTTTTAATGAAACAATTCCGCCATTACGATACATTTCAAGTCTATACGTATTTTTTTTCTCGTAGTGGCGATGGCCATTACGACTGGCCATAAACGGAATGGTAGCCAGAATGGACGTCGAAGTTACTCCGCGGACTTTCAATGTTACAACACTGGTTTTTGCTTTTGTGAGATTTTTGTGGATTTAGTAGAGATTATCTGTGTCTAAATAAAACTAATGAAATAAAATGAAATTGTTAATAATTATTATTTAATTATTATTTTGTTGTTTGTTATTGTTTATTGTTGTTATTGTTGTTAATTGTTGTTGTTGTTTGCTAGTAATGAAATTGTTTGTCTCACTTTTAAACTATTAGATGTTTTTTTTTTGGAGTCAAGAGTGAATAGGTTCTAGGCAGGCGTGCTCCATCGTCGACCATATAGTCGTCATTGCTGTCATCAGATGAGATAGTGGTCAAGGGTGAGCCTATCGATAATCAAAAAATAATAATTGGGATTATCGTCTTGCAATGAAGTTGTGTTTTTTTTTTTTAAGTGCCATAAAATGTTATAAATTTAAGCTTATTAAAAAATAATACTCCATTATTGTACAGTACCTATCTACTGTAGAATAATTGAGAACCTATTTATTACTTTTTTTTTAAATTATCAATAAGTACATATTTTACAAAAAACTTTTAATAAAAAAGGTAATCTTCCTCATATCTACTTCTTTCACATATTATTAGATAATAAAAACATAACCTGAAGGGTTATGTTTTTATCAGGCAGTCGGGTATTAAAACAAAGTCACCCACCGCGTCTGTCAGTCTGTTTATACGCGATAAACCCAAAAACAATTTTTATGCAGTTTTCATTAATGGATATAACGAAGGTTTAAGTGTACAATACATGCATATTATAGTAGAAAAAAGCCGGGAATTTCAAAGAGTTCTAACACCCGCGTAACAAGCTCGGGTGGTAGCTAGTTCCAAGGTAAATACGTACCTAGCAACAAAATGGCCGGTCAAACGTCCCTACAGCACTTTAAACAACAGAAAGTTCTATCCGAAACAAAACAAAGCAGGATGACGGTATCCGCCATTTCCCAGCACCGCATTAGTTGGCGTATTGACCGCCGTTCAATTTTATTACCCAACCGTAAAGGATATCTGAAAAAAAAAACGACCAAAGAGCTGAGATTGTAAAACATATGTTAATTTAATTGAGCACAGGAGAGAAATCCAGTAAAAAATTAACATGACATCCCCATTTTTGTAATCGCAATTTTTAGTTCGTGGAACTTCCGTTTTTTTTTTTTGCCAATTTCGGAGAAAAGGGAATCTGCTATCAGGCCATTTATGTTTATCAGGGACCATCGACAGCTGTTATGGTAATAAGAAATTAAGCCTAATATTGCCGAAAAAGTGCGAAGTAACCTGAGAAAAAAAACAAAGATACATTATATAGTTGAAGAGTTTGTTTGAACGTGAATCTCAGATTGGTTAGAATTGAACAATTCTTTCTCTGATTTGGATAGCTCATTTATCGATGAAATCAGGCTATAGTAGTAACCAAAGATGCGGGTAAAACCGTGGGGAACCGCTAGTAATATAATCGTATATAGTTAGTGCGATGTTGCATTCTGATCAAGACTGTTATAAAGCTACATACAAAGTTACACACAATGAATGTGAATATAATTTACGAGTTTATTTTTTATTTTTTTTATTCTTGATAGTTTCGCGCTTGACCGCTAACTCACCTGATGGAAAGCGACGATGCGGTCGACGATGGAACGCGCTTACCTAGAAGTAACCTATAAATACAATACATGTTTATAATTTAAAGTTGTTAGTACATTAATTTGTGCTTGTCTAGTTCTAATAAAATATTCGCCAATTTTAGCAAGCAAAGATCTTGAGCGATATAACTTGAGGATATGTAAGCTTTTGATAGTAGATATCTTTGTAAAAAAAAAAAAACAAAGAAGAACTTTTTCTCTATAAGTAGGAACATACCTACAATTATTTGAAATGTACTAGAAAACAATGTACTATTATCAATATTTATTAATATCGGGTATTTTCTCTTCTCTACTTATGGCGTGTACCATTATTTTGTACGTCCAGTGTAATTGTCCCATTTAAATGTGCTGACGATCGAAATGGAGGCGTTAGGGCTGCCGCCATTTTGAAATTTTAGGCGCGAAAATTAAAATAAAAAATAAAGCTCGGTTGCATTAAAAACGATTGAAAAGGTTTGTTTTAGGGCCTGTTAATAATAACTATTATAATAATCAAATAGAAATTCTGTTTCATTTATAAATTTATTTAGGAAGTAACGGCTATTCGGACATAACATTAACATTACAATAACATTTGTATTGCTATTTTCATCTTTAAAGAGTGACTCTTAATTTGGTTGCAATTTTTCCGGGGTTGAAAGTACTCTTGAATATGAAAAACAACAATAACTTTACCATAGGAACAAATTTATGTAATAGAAATCAGCTGTTCATCAGCATCATCATCATAACAGCCGAAAAATGTCCACCACTGGGCATATATCACCCCCAAGTGTCGCGTCGCCACAACGACCGCCCATCGCACTAGCTCATCGACCCCCCTTGCGGGAGGTTAATCAGCTGTTACTATGTCTACATTCTAACAATTTACTGATTTTAAAATACAACGTTTACTTGTGATCATGTCGCTATAATATACAACGAAGTAACAACCAAGAATAGAATTTTAATCAACTCAGTTAGCTCATTCAAAACAGATTGAATCCTAAGTGATAGTGTTTCAGACTTAATTCTGTACTAAGTAAACCAATTTGTATGTTGATTTCGAAATTAAACTGAAACTTAGAGCGTATTGTTTTCCCAGCTGCTGATTGTTCTAAACATTTTGAAAGTGACCTTGAACAATAATAATCCTCGTGATCGAATTCCGATCATGGTGACCAATCTTAATGGAGATTAGCCAGGTATGCAATACATTATGTGACTAGGGGTTATAGCAGTGTCTGTAAGTCGCGGGTGGCATGTTGCATTCCGTATGAAACGAAGGTTGCTAAGTTTTAATGCCGAACGTCAGTGAGGGATTTATATAATTGACTCCCGAGCATTGCGAGGGAGTTAATTACCATCTACCACGTGGCCTGGTGCCTTCAACTTTGCCCTGCACTACAAGACGCTCTATGAAGTCATTACCACGACGAGATACATGGCCGAAGAAGGTCAAAATGCGCGACTGCACTGTGGATGAAAGGCGCTGTCTGATGCCGAGTTCTTTTAATATGAAATCATTTGTATTTGTACATGATAAATAATGACTAATAAAATGGCGAACAGCAGCATAAAACAAAATACGAGTATCAACCATCCAAACGTATACAAACAACAGTTTAATTTAATCCAAAAGTTTAATATTCCGCTAGTAACCATTACAATATTTACACAACAACTTTACAAAACGTTGAGAGGGACAGATAAAAGATAAACAGAATCGACTATTTATACAGACCGTTACTATAAAACTGATAGTAATCGGCATGTACCATAAAACTATACAGCCCAATTGTACAGAGCTGTAGAACTAAATAACACTGGATATGCCATATAATGATCGGAGCTTATTAAGGTGAGCATGCGATTAAATTGTTTGGCGTACAATTTTTTTTATTTTCTTATTATCATACCGACACGGGGCCGCAGCAGACTACGAAGGTGATGACGAGACAACCTGGATATTTTAAATATTTTTTTTTAATATAAGTTAAATTAGTGCTTGACTGCGATCCCACCTGCCCCCCTAGCCAAGTTACAACCGTTTCGTTTCGATCCTCTTTTCGTTGATCGCCTCGAGTCGGCCACGCCTCCTATTCCCTTGTTCTGACCAAGTGACAAAGCGTTAAGATGACGTCAGAATAAAGGAATCGGAGGCGTGGCCTACTCGAGGCGATCGACGAAAAGAGAATCGAAACGAAACGGTTGTAATTTGGCTAGGGGGGCTGATGGTAAGAAGTGATGCAATCGTTGATGGTGAGGCGCACTAGTTTATGAGGAGCCTTTTCACTCTAGCCTTGAAGACACCCAAATTATAATCGGACGGGAAGACCGCATCAGGCAAATTGTTCCCAAAAGAAAGTGAAGAATCGTGATCGTTGGAAGGAACGGAGGGAGGCCTTGCCCAGCAGGAAGACAATACAAGCTAGCCAAAAAAATACTACTAAGTATTCTATATGCTATTTCAGGACATGGTCTACCCATAGTGTGTGAGTAACAAACTTATACACCACAGAAATATAAAAACAGGAGAAGTGGCAAGGGGGCGTGTGCATATCCGCGCGACTTGCACAAAATCCACACATTCGGGCAAACGGCCGTCAGTTATAAACTTGTGAGATTCACGATACGCGATCGTAAAAAAAAATAAAATGCCGTGTTAATCAGTGGTTTCGTGCAATAACCGAAGCGATAAGAGAAACCTGAGTCATCACGGAATCTCTTATCATATGTAAGTAAAAGTTTAATACTATATTTTTACACCAGAAAATCTTTTAACATTCGTAGAAATTATATACTGTATGATAAATTGACGAGTTTGATTTAAATAAAATTTATTTTCATCTTTTTAGGGCATTTAAATAAAAGCTCGTTTTTAAAAACATTGTTTACTATTCATTTATTTATAAAAGAGAAATATATTGTTTATACATATTGACATATTGTTTTGACATATGGTTTTGTTTTCTCTTTTAATTGATATCATGGGTAAAAAAAAACTAGTCCGCCTTTTTTAAAAATCCTCCATATTGGATTTAGATTGACGTCACTTAGCTAATCATACATTGTCATCCAAACTTAATTTAACTGTAAGATTTTAGCTCAGACGGTTAGGGATAACTATTTCGAAATTAAGTTGCAAGCCTTGCCCAAAATAAACAAACATACATATATATAAACATTGCTTGAAAATGAAGGCTTGTAAAATACATTACCGTTTACATGGCTAAACCACAAAGTTAATAATAGCTACCAGTGTGTGCGTGACTTAACCGGGACTCTAATCATACGTAAAACACAAAAATAACGTAAAATAATGATAACACAACCCTTAACTACAAAACTGAACTGTTTCAACAAAGGCCGGGCATTATTCAATCGAGTCACGTTCCACTAATCTGCGATTGTTACAGATTATTAAACAACCATTGCCCGTTCTGTACGGTGGAAAGTAACGAAGCTCCTTGAAAACCCGACGTGGATGGCGACAATTAAATGAGTGGGAATACGCATTAGGGATAGTGTATGCTCAGTGCAAGCGCAGCTTTGAAAAAAAAAATCCGTACCGACTAGTTTCAGAATTTTATTCTATCTTTTAGTTTCGGAGTAATTTAAAAAAAAAAGAACGCCTTCTAATGAAAACATGGCCACGCTCAAACTTGTAGCTTTTAATTTTAGCATAGCATAGCATAGCATAGCATAGTCGGCCTTATAATGTTCCCACTGTTGGGACTCAGGCCTCCTCTCTAGGAGAGGGAATGGGCCGTAATCCACCACGCTGGCCCAGTGCGGGTTGGTGAATGTCACATGTCTTCGAATTTTTTGGTTCTAGGACATGCCGGTTTCCTCACGATGTTTTTCTTCACTGTTTTGAGAGCAGTGGTGATGAAATAAATTACACAAAGTAAAGCGCCTGGCTGGGTTTGAACCCGCGACCTACAACTCGTAAGTCAGGGCCGTTACCACTCGGCCACCACTGCTCAACTTTTAATTTTAGTATGTATTTATATAAGTATTTAGGATTCCGTACCTCAATCGGTAGAACTGAACCCTTAGAGGATTACTTTATTGTCCGTCTATTTAACAAACAGGCAACAAAGTGAGCGCTTCTATCCTATACTGAAAAAATAACACTAACACGATCGCAGTGCACGTGACTATACGCCAGAGTTTATTTTTCCGCATAGCATAGATGCGCAGAGTAAGCCAAAAAAAAAAATAGTATTCATATAAGTTTATTAAGAGTAGTATCATTGAGACTCAAAATGAATATGGTTCATACAGAGTTTGTTTCAGAAATAATAACTTAAATTGAAAAAATCGGGCAAGTGCAAGTCGGACTCGCGAACTGAGTGTTCTGTACAAACTTACCTATAAAACAGTTCAATTCTCGAATTGAGTTACGAAAATTTATCCGAATTGCAAAAAATGATTTTTTTGTGACGTAACTACAAATTTACAGTTTTCAGATTTTTTTCCTATACTTGTGCTATGTGACCTTGTTTCACGCCATATTTCAGGATTCTAGGTCAACGGGAAGTACCCTATGAATTTTGATTCCCTTGTGAGTGTCGAAATATACGTTTTTTGCGACATAAATGACGGTAATTTTTATTTCGTTAACTCAGAGGTTTGATTTTTTCACAGCTAAGACCGTAAAACCACAGAGTTAAGTATATAGTTTTAATTTCAACTCAATACCTCCACGCGTTATAGAGATAAAGGGTCTTCACAGACAGACAGACAGACGGACGGACAACAAAGTGATCCTATAAGGGTTGAGTTTTTTCTTTATGAGGTACGGAACCCTAAAAACGACAAAAAATATACAATAAAAAAAGGTGAAACACTCTGTTTGGGCCAATAATTGCTTTGACTTACTCAAATGTCATCGTATATAACATAATGTCATGTCTATATAATAACTGTACAAATACATTTAAAAATAGTCGGATACAGAAAATTTTATTTTTTGAGTGTGCGGTGAGCGAAAAATGCCTCTTGTCAACCCTCCTCCTTTACAATTTTCAGAATTTCTCCATTACATAATAATTAATTTTTTGTTATCAATTCAGGAACCGATCTACTCATTTACATGTGTGGGTAAGTTTGTACGGACCCCTAGGTGCGTGAGTTCGACTCACAATTGACCGGTTTTTTTCTTATAAGTTGGTATTTAAGAGTGGCAAACATGAAAATTGTTCAGCCACCAGTTTTCGAATTTTTGTAATACTGCACATAATGAAGCATAAAAACATTCGTGTGATACTAATATAAATCCCGCTTGCTTGTTTATAAATTCACATTCATATTTTAATAACCTTTATTATGTGGCAGTATCATAAATTACTATGCAGTTTGGTGTTATTATTTTTAATTACATAACTTGACCGGTAACAGTGTATGTTATTATTAGTAATCGGAGTAGATAGATTGATTTTTGGTACTTGTATCATTAATGCACACAGTATAACATGGATAAGCCATTTTTTCGGAAAGTAATACCGGTATATTCAATTAAATATTGTTAATGTTGGTAGTTTTAATACTCAATTCAAAATTTAAAGGAAGGTATAATGTTCTGATTGGTCGTTGGGTTGTGTCAAAAATGAAGAATATAATATTGCTCATTTTAATACAATTCTAACCTAAGTTCCGGTTTTTTTTAATAATCAACCAATTCCGGAGGAATGTCCATATTAATATATACGTTTCGGATCAATGAGCCCAATTCAATCTACCTACTCCGATCACTGGTTATTATTATGGACGTATTTATAAACAATATAAGTTATAGTAATTATTTCTTAACCAAAGTAAATATTATGTGATGGCTCAAAAGTTACCTAAAGATTCAGATTTTCGGCGATGAAACCAACATGACCTTCCATCCGATTATAATTTTGGTGTCTTCAAGGCTAGAGTGAATAGGCTAATTAATAAACTAATGCGATTTACAATCAACGTTTGCATCACTGCTTACCATCAGGTGGGATCGCAAGTGAAGCACTAGTTTATATCATTTAAAAGAAAATCTAAACAGCCGGCTTGATGGTCTCGACCCCGTCTCTTTACGTGCACCGTTACTGATATTGCAAAAACACAAAAAAAGATGATATCTTGTTTTTTAAACCACAAAAAAATCAGAAGTTATAGTGGTTTAAAGTCTGTAAAACTCCCCAACGATTAAACTACTAGAAACTACTTAAATACCACTGAAACATTACTCAGCATAAGGGCTATCAACACCTTTACAATCGCAGAAAGTATCGCTCACAGACGAAAGGGGAAACGGCTTTATACGACCAATTAAAGAGGGTGCCAGAATGGGTTTCGAAATTCGAAATAACTGAAGACAGTTATAGATAGAGTTGTGGAAAAATAATGGAATTTAAAAAGATCGTGGTCTTTGGTTGGTAGTTGGCACTTTTTTTTTAATTTATGGTCAAGGAATGAAAATGGTAAGCACGAATAAGTCTGAAAAGGAACATTACGAGTGAAATTCTATAAGCGATAATTATTCTTAACAATCTTTTTTAGACACAAAAGACTAAAGGCTAATTATAATATCAACTTGTCTAAAGCCTTTTTTTGAGGTGAACAATCATCGAATGACTCGTTCTGGGGTGGAGCGAAAGGGCGTGTCAGACTTTTACTCCCTAAAACCCACTTTGTCCCTTCATTTGCCCTTTGCATTCCACAGCCACGGTAACTTTATGAAACATTCCCGCAGTTTGCCTAAGCCTAAGATTACATTTCGATTTGCACATTATATTACTTCAACGAAAATTTGCCAATAATTCGAACTAAACTGACGATATTTGGAAAAGATGATTGAAAGTCGTGATGGAATTTGTTCGAAAGTCGTTTGACATTTTCACTTATTGGCTGTACTTTAATACTAGTAATTATTACGGCAGATCAATAGAAAATAAATATGCATAAAAAAATATTTGTAATCTAACCAGTTTATCAATGAATATACAAACAGAATATTAACAGTGAAAACAATAACGAAATTGGTAGAAATTAAACAAGATTTCAATCTATATATATAAAAGCGAAATACCACTCACTGATTAATCACGAAATCTCAGAAACTATAACACCTACAAACTTCAAATTTGGCAGATAGGTTCCTTATAGGGTGTAGACATCCGCTAAGAATTTTTTTCGGATTTTCCGAAATTCACCCCTTAAGGGGATGAAACGGGGGTCCAAAGTTTGTATGGAGAAACCTGCTACAAAACCGACGTACGAGTATCCCTTACTTAATATAATAATAATTGGAAGGACTGGAACCATTCCCCTGCTGCGGTCTTCCCGTCCAAATATAATTTAGGTGTCTTCAAGGCTAGAGTGAATAGGCTCTCAATAAACTAGTGCGCCTCACCATCAACGATTGCATCACTGCTTACTATCAGGTGGGATCGCAGTCAAGCACTGGTTTACATCAATTAAAAAAAAAAACCTGCATTCACGCGGGCGAAGCCGCTGGCAGAAGCTAGTTTTAAATATATACATATCTAACTCTTTCGTCAAAATGCCGTTTTCTATGGTGGCCGTATAGGCGTGATGACCTTTGACATCAAAGTCCTTGACCCATCGCAAATACAGTGCCAGTGTGGAGCCCCTTCATAGGATATGCATCATCTACTTTCCTGCCCAGCATGAATCTACACCTTTTACGACTTATACGGGGCCAGCGACAAAGCTGTCCAGGTGGCTAAATATTGGTTGAACCAGATCTGAGCCAGATCGACACGAAAAAAGAAGAAGAAGAAGTAACTTTGTTGTTGATGAAGATATTTTAAAAATTCTTCCACATTCGTATATTGTAAATTTGCATGCATATTTCCTTATTGTTAAATTCACACCAATTTTTAAAAATTACGTTAAAATTTTCACGTGGTCGTTCATGTGGTTCATTCAGTAAGAGAATAAAGTTGCACAATGAGGGTAGAAGGAAATTGTTTCGTGTAAAATATTGATATTCACCCACACCTGTGGAAAGGCTGGGATAAAATGAACCTTTCTAGAATATTGTGCCTAATAACTAGATGAGGGAATGTAATCAGCAATCTTGCCGTATTCTGTTTCTATAGAATACGGTAAAGAGTTCTCTTCTTGACAATAATACAATGTAATATAAGAAATAAAGGTTAACTTTTAATTTGTTGATAATTTTCAAGGGAATAAATGCTAACTTACTCGCGATTATAACTCTTTTTCTTTTTTCCTTTTTTTTTCTTTTGTAACCCTTCCTGTGGCAAAAGATAGAGACAGCTGGCAGTTTCGAGGAGCTTCACCGCAATAGGCGGCCCTTACATCTAACAATACTAATACAATTTAAAAAAAAAAAGTACGCAAACTAACATCACTAACAAACAAATAAGTACACACACATAAAAATATTAGTTTATTTACTTAAGGGATGTAAAAATAAAGTTTATAATAATAATAAACACTTCTTGTATTGTTGTTAGGCTTACGTGTGACGATGATAAGTGTGATGTGGTCGACGATGGAGCACGCTTGTCAAGAAGTAACCTACTCACCCTTGACTTAAAGGTCCTTAGGTTATAACCATCTGGAAACACAAACTCCGGCAGGGAGTTCGACTCCATTAAAAAAAAACAAACCATACATTTCCTCGAGTTACCTATGCGACGCGCGTGAAGTACAACACGCCGTCGTCAATCCGGTCCTTATGGACGGACGGTGAACTACCCATTGCTCGCCGTCCTCAAGCCCAAGCCATTTTCTAAACCTGGCCAACAGATCTAAAAAGATCGAGTTAAACCTTGTATTGATGCAAAACCGCACTCGCTTATATAATTTCGCTTATAACTTTATTAATGTCATACCTATCATGGTGTAAGCTGTGCATACCTATAATAGGCATGCATACCAGATACTAAATTTTAATATTATTTTTTCACAAAAAATCATGTATGTAATGCTGTTGGTGTGCCAATAAATAAATATATAGGAGTAAACCTGCTAGCAATGCTACAGAGAAGCCAGTTTATATTTGTTCTGTATTGTTGTCTTTCTCCAAACATGTTGTTCGAAGCTTGGAGCGGTTAAGTTTACCTGGTTTTACAGTGGTTCCTAGCTAAATATACCTACGCTTATGTTAGAAATGGGAGAAGTCTAAGTATATGTACTTTAATTAATAATCACGGGCGAGAGATCGGGTGAGGGTCGCGGGAATCCGATAGATGCGTGACGCACAGGACCGATCGTTATGGCGGTGTTTGAAGGGGGCCTATGTCCAAAAATGGACGTCTTTCGGCTGAAATGATGATGATGATGAAAGATTGGGTGTACGGGTAGATCGTCTCCGGGAATAAGGCACAGGAAACTTTTTATTCCGTTAGTGTGTTCTATTTTTAAGTTTGATTGAAGTGGTGAAAAATGCCTCGAAAAAAGTATTAATCACAATGGTATTTGAACTTTATACAGTATATCATTAGAGTTTATTCTTCAATAATTTGTTAATTATCTCTAATTCTAAATTCAAATATATCTATGGTTCAACTTATAAATTCTTGCTAGCCAGTATCCATCTTATACGGTATAACGGCTTTAAAAATAAACTAACCAAATTCTCATCACACAGACCGATACATCTTCTACAGTTTTTTCTATTAAGTTTTTTTCGTTGTTTCAGTTCGCCCTATGACGTAAAGAAATAGTATATATTTTCTTTACTACATAATATTAAACCCAGTACAGCTGTTACTTGATATTAATTTCGTATCACGTATCAACTTATGAATATGTTTTCCACGCCGTGCTGCTTTTTTTCAGAAAGGTATTTGATTTGGTTCTAGAAACTAGAAACCTAGATCTTTTGAGAGATGAAAAAGATAGATGTATACGTGGGCGGATTTTAATTATTGTAAGTACTTCGTAAAAGTCAAGACACATCTTTTTAAGGTGGGAAAGTATCTAATGACTTTTCCCAGCCTAGGGTAGAGCGAGAGGGCGTGTCAGACTTTTACTCAGTAAAACCACACATATGTTCCTACAGTTCCTAGGGGTCTTTAAGTCAAGAGTGAATAGGTTACATCTAGGCAAGCGTGCTCCATCGTCGGCCACATCATCGCTTACCATCAGGTGAGATACCACTATGTGGTCAAACGCGAGCTTATTAATAATAAAAATAATAAAAAGTTTCCGTTTGCGTTCTAGGACCACGAGTATCCCTTTCATACTTTTCCCCATGGCCCTAGCAGGCATCGACCTTACTGGGCCCGTGCGGTTTGCAGACATCTCTTTGAGGCGCGCGTGGAACACTACGCGCCGTCGACGACTCGGGCTCGGTTCATATAAGACGAGCGGACAGTGAGCTACCCATCTCGCCATCCAAGCGATCCTCCTCCTACGGTGGCCAGAGATTACTCTGCGATTCCCGACGCCCGGGCCGTCTTCTGTCGCGGCGGCTGTCGTGAGGATGTGTTCCCTCACTCTTGTGACTGCTGTGAAGGATACAGCCGCATCACATTCCCTCTCGCGCCGGGCCATAGCCTGAACCAGGGCTTAGCGCGAGAAGTCGGGCACCTACCGTGTTCCTTTAGTTGCCCTTTGCGTTCTAGGGCCGCGCTAACTTTCCCGAACAATCCTGCAATCCGGCGTCTGTTCTAGTGGGTTCCAACCATTTTGCTGACGTCTCTTTGGGGCATGACAGGTTTGACTTGAAAGGACAATTTGGTAGTAATTTGTTTGAGGCCTTTTTGTCGCTGACTTCGCATTTCATTATAAATCGTGGACAGGAACAGGGTCGATAAGAATCACAGACCCGTTCTAGATAAATTATACTAATTCAACATTTCAAACTAAACCACAAAACAAAAAAGAACCACTCAAAACATCTCCTTTACACAACAAATCAACAAATATTGAACCGCAGCACACGACCCTGTATAAATACCAGCCGAGTACACTTCTCCACACAAGTTCGCTACGCAAATGTACTCGTTTGTTTACAAAATAAACACACGCTCTGTGACATCGGGGAGGGGTGTACCGCTTACAAATTAGGGGCCTAATTGTCTACTCCCGGCATCTATTGAGATGAACCTCAGTGGTGATGTATGGAAGGGTTATGAGACCACATGGGGACTTATCTAGAGGGGCAGATCGGCTCTTTGTGAACGATA
This sequence comes from Mythimna impura, assembly GCA_905147345.3. Classification (NCBI taxonomy): domain Eukaryota; kingdom Metazoa; phylum Arthropoda; class Insecta; order Lepidoptera; family Noctuidae; genus Mythimna; species Mythimna impura. Next base: position 7,998,042 of record LR990357.1, on the reverse strand, counting down.
GCTTGGGTAAGCTTTTTGTTGATGAATAGTGAAAAGGTGGGTAAGTGAAATGGTTAATTACTGACGTAGGTACACTGTGGAGCGGGTATAAAGGAGTGACCAGACGGTTGCAAACCAACGTCCCAACCAAGGTGACCTTGCTAGTTTCAATTCGTGTAGACAGCAGTTGTAATCCATGACAATCAACGCCCTTGGTTGGGAGTCGCGTTTTCCCAACCACCGAACATGTTGGCGCGTGGTTTACATCCATGTAGCCGCTAAACAAACCAAACACATAAACCAAGGTCACCTTGGTTGGAACGCTAGTTTGCAACCGTCTGGTCACCCCTTTAGTAGGGTCAACAAAATGAGTAACCAGATAGCTTAAGAGCCTTAACCTTTCGTGTTTTTTAGACGCGGATCCACGCGAGACACAATCGCTTTTTAATTGTGTCTCTAATTACGGCATACGAAAGGTTAATATAGAACATCGATCGTGGGAGATGATTTCTACTGATTAATTATTTTTGTACCTATTTTGCCGATTGTAAAAACCGTAGTAACCTAGCAGGGCCGATGCCCGCTAGGGCTACGGAGAATTTCTGAAAAAGAAACATTTGGTCCTAGAACGTAAAGGGCAACTAAAGGACACAGGTGTGGTTTTAATCAGTAAAAATCTGAGACACCCTCTCTGTCCACCTTAGAGCGAGAGAAGTCGCTGAATTGGCACGGTGGGGGCAGTGGTTGACCAATTGGCTGCTGCGTTGGGGCTCGCGGTTCGATTATTCACGGAAAATATTTTTATGCCCTACAGACAGGTGTTCCGGGGTCTGGTTGTTTTGATGTTTGTGATGACCCACGATACAAGAGCAATTCCTAGTGTGAGTCAAAGTTTTTTTTTTTATAAAAAAATATTTCTCACCTTAAAAACCTTAGCATATATAGCATATTCAGCCTTTTAATGTTCCCACTGCTGGGACTTAGGCCTCCTCTCTCTAGGAGAGGGTAGGGGCCGCAATCCACCACGCGGGCCCAGTGCGGTTTGGTGGATGTCACATGTCTTCGAATTTTTTGGTTCTAAGACATGCCGGTTTCCTCACGATGTTTTCCTTCACCGTTTTGAGAGCAGTGGTGATGAAATAAATTACACAAAGTAATGCGCCTGGCTGGCTTTAAAAACCTTACCAAAAGATAAAAATATTTTTACTGCCTTAACACTATTATCGTTTATATTGAAAAAACAGACTTCGTTTCAGGAATGTACAAATGGCATTAAACCTAAGCATTCAAAATGAAAAAAAAAACATCAGAATAGGACAATAGGTAGAGTATATTTACCTAAAGTTCGTGGAAGTAAGTAACATTGAGTTAATAATACCTCCTCTAAAAGCCCAGAATCATAAACATGACGATTAAATCCGGGAATCTAAGAATTTAAACTACATTGTTATATTGAAGAATCTTATTATGTCTTAGAGTTTCGTAGTAAAACTGTTAGATCAAAACGAAGCTCTTTAATTTAACAGTTTTAGTACAGAACTCTAAAAATACACTAAAATTTTTCACTATAATAAGTTAAGTAGTTCAAAAAGCGCAATAAGTAATTTACAATTTCATAAATCCCAGGATTTAATCGTCATTTTTACGATTGAGATGATAGAGGTATTATCATCTCTATGTTACTTTTTTCCACGAACTTTAGGTGAATATACTTCATCTATGTCGATCTCTTAGGCGAAGGCTTGTGGACGATGAGCAAAAGGTAGCTCGCCAACCGGTTGTCCAGTGACCGTCCGGACCAAGCCCCAATCGTCGACGTCGCGTAGTTTTCCATGGGCGACTCAAAGAGAGAGAAACCTACTGGGGTCGATTTCTGAAAGGGTTTTGTGGTCCTGGAACGCAAAGGGCAACGGAAGGAACCAAGATGTGGTTTTAGCAGGAAAAATCTGACAGGCCCTCTCGCTCCACCCTAGAGTGGGAGAAGTCAATAGATGATTTCCCACCTTAAAAAATGAATACCTATATCGAGCTTTGCCGATCACAAAAAATTTTGATTACCTAAATAAATATATAAAAATAAAATTAAAATAAATAAACTTTCCAAGACAAAGTCGTGCGACAAATCGCAAGTCTGCTCCCCCTTCAGATGAACGATCTCCTTGCATACAATTTCACTGAGTGCTCCACTAGGTACCTTGCCTGCTAGAGCTATGAATACTAAACCACTCTACTATAATGTTTTAACTTTATATTGCCACTTATATTTAACGTGTAATCATATTTTTTCATGATGAGACCAGTAACTTGAAAATATGGTGCTGCCACTAAGTTTATTAGAGTAATATTTCAAGTAAGTGCTGGGGGTAACTATAGTCATACAAATAAATTAATGTGCTCTTTATGACTTTGAGTAAGATGGCCGCATCTTCCATTATTATAATTAAGTTCTTCTTTGTAGCCTATGCGTTTCATCTAAGGAATTAATCTCTCAAATAATTATTTTCCTACTAGGAATTACTTGTGTCGCTCACCAACATTTAAGTTCACATTCAGAAGACACATAGACCCGGGACCAAAACCATTTTTTTTACATGTTCAACAACAGTTGAAAAAAAATATTTGGATCCGCACGGGAACCGAAACCGCGTCACGCAATGCAGCAAACCACAACCATGTCGTTAATAAGTAAAAGCGAAATTATGTGACGAAGTGGAATTGTGTGAGTTTACAAAAACTTGTAGTATCTTACTATGACGAATATGCACATACTTTTTTAGGGTTGTGACGAGTTTACAATAACCTGATTAAAGACTGCTTTAAAAAAAGGTTCTAACGAATTGAAATCTTCCTCCTTTTTTGAAGTCGATTAATAATATTTTCTGAGTAGATAGTATCAAGTTTCTATGTATAATTCTTAGTTTAATTGATAAACTAAGAATTATAGATATATATAATTAATGATAGTTATCGACGTAATAAAAAAAAACAAATGTTACATAAAATGGGACTTTATAACCGACTGATTGCGATTTATTTGGTTTAATACTTAAGAAGCTACACCTAGTGAACATTAGTGTTGTTTCAATAAACAGAAAAAAATGAGCAGGAATTATTAGTTTTTTTTTTCAATAATATAAACTAGTACTTGACTACGATCCCACCTGATGGTAAGCGGTGATGCAATGGTGAGGCGCACTAGTTTATTAGGAGCCTATTCATTCTAGTCTTAAAGACACCTAAATTATAATCGAAAGGAAAGACCGCAGTAGGCAAATTGTTCGAGTCCTTCGATATACGCGGTATAAATGACCGACGCGACGGTATTTTTTATTTCCTAAAAAAACATTGTTTATAATAGTAGATATCTCTCGAATCATAAACTATTATTTATTTCTAACCACAAAAGCAGCAACCCTACGAACTTTAGAAAATGAACTGGCCGGTTATAATGAGCACCAAATTTTATATTTTCCGACATTTGAATAGAGACCGTTCTTATACATCCATATTCACTAAACATACATATATACACATATATTAATAATAAAAGCGTTTATTTTTCTCCACCAGATAATGCAAAAATAATAATTCATAAATACAGTACATTGTTACAGTAAGTATATTTACATTGATGTTGTGGAGACTGAAGCCTGTACTAGGAAAATCCTGTGTTACAGGATTCCAGACATATTTATATTGCTGCTTAAGTGAAGTTTATATAAATATCCTATTGATTATTTATATATAGACTAGCTTTTCACGGCCCGCGTAAAAGAATGTTTCTCCATACAAACTTTGAACCCCCGTTTCGTTCCTTTAGAGGGTGAATTTTGGGAAATCCTCTCTTAGTGCTCGCCTACGTCTTATAAGGAAACATTATGCAAAATTTCACGCTTCTAGTTCCAGTAGTTTCGGCTGTGCGTTGATATGTCAGTTAGTCAGTTTCTCCTTTTATATATATAGACTAGCTATTGCCCGCGGCTTCGCTCCCGTCAACTGACTACTATATCCTACTCTACCCAACTCTACCCTACTCTACTCCACCCTACTCTACCCTACTCTACCCTACTCAAAAAAAAAAGTATCCTATGTCCGTCTCCTGGTTCTAAGCTACCTCCCCACCAACTTTCAGCCAAATCGGTTCAGCCGTTCTTGAGTTATAAATAGTGTAACTAACACGACTTTCTTTTATATATATAGATAAGGAAAACATTTTGTTATGAATTGGTTTGGTTTTGTTAGACACTAGCTATCGCCTGCGGTTTCACATGCGTCTTTGGTTACTGTTCTGCTCCTGAGGGATGTAGCGTGATGTTATAAAGAAGAAGAAAGAAAGAAAACATGTTTATTCTGCCTGAATAGACGCACAATTCGTTTCAAAAATACAAAAACCAAGTTCACTGACAGGCCATGTGTGTATCGGGCATAACTGTGTTGCACCACTAGGACCATAGACAACACAGCTGTCTAGGTTATCTGTTGCATTTATATAGCCTTGCTTCGATATATGGGCTGTCCAACACACATTTTTTGTTTTTAATTCGAACCAGTAAGTTCCTGAGATTGACGTGTTCATCAAACTCACGAACTCTTCAGCTTTATAATATTATTATAAGTATATATTTATTGATACTTTCAACGACTATTAACTATTTTATATTAAGTCCATCTAAAAGATTTTTGGTAAATATCGCTCTACTCATAAAATGAGTAACTTAATCACTGTAAGATGACTATTTTGGTATACCTAAAGTACGTTATATTCCGCTACTTAAAACAATCTAGATCTCTGTAATAATTTGAATAGAAAAAAAAATAAACTGTTTATTTGGTCAAAATTCTCGATAACTTTTCCAAGAATTTTTCAGTCAGACAGAATGAGACTATCACTTTGAACACTTTCAATTATACGAACAACATAAATTCCAAATATTTGTGAAAATATAAATCCAAACACATCCCGCTTAAATAAATATGCACAAGCATATAAAAATGGAGCCAGCACTTAACTGTATTAAAACTAGACTAGAAATGGAATCGAAAAATTTCTGATATATTTTCAAAAATTGCATGCTGCGTGGAAAATATTTATTGAACTGAAAACTTTTGGCTTTATGATAATAGTCGTAATAAATAAAAAAAAATAACAATAAGTTGTATGTATTTTACTTATGTGCTGGCATAAAATATGAATATTGTTTAAAATCTGAATTTACAGTAATACCCATATTATTTAATGCAGCGTTGGAAGGCCTTCCACAAGGTGGACCGACTACCTGTTTTTTTTTTCGGTGGGAAAATCATCCAATGACATCCCCCGCTTTACCGACGACCTGGTGAGAGTCGCGGGAATGCGGTGGATGCGAGACGCACTGGATCGGTCGTTGTGGCGACGCTTGGGGGAGGCCTATGTCCAACAGTGGACGTCTTTCGGCTGAAACGATGATGATTATGATGACCCATATTATTCTTATTATCTTTTTATTTATTTCGGTTTACATATAAATTACTAATTTGTGTTATAAGCGTTGGTTGTTAAAATATACATTGTCCCATACTAGGAATTATTCCTATATCCTGGCTGCATTCCACGTTCCATATACACGTAAACTCACATACACAAGACACCCAGATCCAGGAACACCTATCCGTAGGCCATAGATATATTTGTTCCATGCAGGAATCGAGCCCAACAACACGCAGCTTAGCAGAAAATCGCTGAACCACTGCGCCAACCGTAGGTACCGTCAATGTGTGTATGTTTGTTACTCCATTACGCTCAAATGCTAGATGGATTTGAATTAAACTTAGCACACGGGTAAACCATAGGACGTAGTATTTTTTTTTATTCCAGGAGTATATTCCCTTGGGAATATTTTCGAGATTTAGGCAGGCGAAGTCGCTGGTTAAGTGCAAAAGGGTTAAAAAGTTAGTTTGCGAAAGATCGTCTAGACGTACTGATCTGATAAAGAACACTTTTTCACTAATAGAAAGCGACTAAAACGTAGAAGGACGGTTGTATCCGAAAAATATATAGTGTCTGAGAAATCTAGTATATTAGAATAGTAAATCAAATTTAAATTAACATACCAAACAGCAGTACCTACTTCTAAAATAATTCCCATTCTGAAATAATTACAAAAACAATTGTCTATCCTTGTTACTCTGCATTTGTCTTTAGGGCTTCCACTTTGCATTTAATTTTAATGGACATAGCATTTTAAAATGTTTTATTTTAAAATGCCGTGTTTTATTTAATTTTTACTTTAGTCTATGGATAATGTTTTTTTAGGGTCCCGTGCCTCAAAAGAATAAAACGGAACCCTTATTACTCTCTGTTGTCCAGACCCTTTATCTCGAGAACGTGTGGAGGTTGAAATTAAAACCATATACTAAAATCTGCGGTCCCTTGAAGCTGTGAAAAAACATATAGCATACAGATACAGCCGTTTATGTCGCAAAAAACGTGTATTTCAAAAATTTTTAATTCATAGGGTACTTCCCGTTGACCTAGAATCCTGAAATTTGGCATGAAACAAAGTCTCCTAAAACAAGCATAGGAAAAAATCTGAAAACTGTAAATTTGTAGTTAAGTCACAAAAAATAAGACTTATTTTGTGATTCGGAAAAATCTTCGTAACTCAATTCGGGAATTGAATTGTTTTCATAGGTAAGTTTGTACGCGAGTCCGACTCGCACTTGCCCAGTTTTTTATTTATTTATACTAGTTTGTGCAGACTGTTTCACCCGCTTGATTGAAAGATTTATTTCAAAATTAAAAAGCATCCCATGACCTTTTCCGAGGACAAATCTATCTCTGTATCAAAGTTCTTTAGAATTGGTTCAGCGGTTGAGGCGTTACAACGTAACAAACTTTCAAATTTATTACATAACTAGCTTCACCCCGCACGAAATTAGTACTTCCCATCTATATCAATTGTAGCCTAAATTTTAATGAAAGATATAAGTTATCCCGGTACCATTTTTCATCTAAATCCGTTCAGCCGTTTGAGTATGGAGTAACAAAACATAAATAAGTTCATCATCTTTCTGCCCTTGTTCCGTGTTATTTGGGGTCGGCGCAACACGTTTTTTTCTTCCATTCTGCTCTGTCACTCGTCATGCTATCACTAACTTCCTTTTCTTTCATATCACTCTTCACACAATCCATCCATCTTTTCATAGGTCTCCCTCTTCCCCTCCATCCATCCACATGTAAACTCATAACTCTTTCAGTAACATGCGTTTCATCCCTCCTCTTCACATGACCATACCAAGACAAACGATTCCCTTTCAACTTTTCAGTCACTGGCACCACTTTCAAACTTCCCCTAATATACTCATTTCTCACTTTATCCATTCTCGTCACACCACACATCCATTTGTTTATATTTATAAACAAACTTCCACCATTATCATATTTGTGTGATAACTGTGATAAGTACTGTATTTTTTTAAGTTGTTTTTTTTTTGATGCCACCCATCAAATTATCTTGTAGCCTGGAGTAAGAACAACGATATAATATAATTGAGGACGCGTAGAAATAAGGCTTTTTTAAATATATTTTGTGACATTTATATTACTGGAAACTAGGTGAATTAAAATGGAGCTCTTTTTGCGTGCTTTCACAGTATATTGCTTTTGTCTAGACAGGCGTAATTAAAGGTAGTGGGGAAGGCTGACAGTGTTAAGGATTGTGAAAAGATTCGGTTAGAATATAGGCCTTATTCACAAGCATTAGCCCATGTTCGTGGCTTAATAAAATAGTTAATTGCTGAAGCCAAGAAAAAAGAGAGTTTCTAGAGGTATCTATCCTATTTTCTTCACATAATACTGTGACGACTATGGAGGTCACAGTTATTATTAACTTGCAAAACTGGCATGTTATACTTTTAAGGTTTATGTTATAAAAAGTTTAGGTTTGAATGATGTTCAATCAAGAGATAGGAAGACGTCATACAAATGTCCGGACGTATTTTATATAGAACATATGTATATGAAAGTGCTGAATACTAAACAATAATAGTCTAAAGATAATATAAAGCCTTTCATTGCGCCCCCATCCTGACAATACCTACTTTCTGTATTAAAAAAAAAATAGTCCCATACTAGGAATCACTCCTGTATCGTGGGTGTAATAAACATGTAAACTCACGTACATAAAGATACTGCGCAACAGTCAAACCCTCAACTACTGTATTGGCGCCAACTGTATTGACCGTGAAATTTACTTTGTAATTGTGTAAGTTTGTTTGTTAATAAACCACAATTCGATCGCTAAACGGTTTTAGATGGATAGTACGGATTTTATGGCTTGATTTGAACATATGATAAGTACTATAATATATCTCAGCTGGGACCCAAGTCTGCTATTTTTATAAATTCGTCATTCCAACACGATCCCATTGTCATTTTGCTAAAAGTTCGTAATGTGCTAATTCGTAATGATCGATCATTGATCGGTCAACGGTCTCGTAATAGAGTTGTGGTAGAATGACAATATCGAGCTTATTAAAAGCAATGACTGCACAATGACGTTCTAATGGTAGGTGTCAAAATTTTATCAGATTACCGCTTAGGTCAGACATTCATTTGTCAATATTTACGAGATTACCATTCTATGCCACTTCTTTTAATGGAGTGTTAGTGGTTGACCATAGGAAAGTCATAATGACGCCATTATATTAGTAGATTAACAAACTTGTCAAAATCAACCATTATGAAATCATTGATAGATCATTCTGACACTATTGTAATAGCAGACTTGAGGCCCAGTACGTGCCCGTGCCATAAATTTCGAGTTCAAACGAGCAAATTCTTTGTCAAAGACTAGTATTCCATTTAAATTATTTAGATATCATACGCAAAACAATATCTAGTCACTTAGTTTTTAAAACCTTAAAGCTGTGCTTAATGTCGCTATGTCCAACTAAAATCATCTCCATTAAATTTGAAATATTTAATGTCTTCAGAAAAATTGTGGCACATTTCAGTTGCGATTCAGAATTTAAAGTTCGTTTAGTTTAAATATTGTACAAAAAACAACAAACTTACAAGAGATTTTTTTATTGTATCGCGAACATTAATTAAAAGAGCTTTTGTACTTTTGTGTGAAGTGAAGTTTTTAATAAATAATAAATAAACAAAAGAGCCTTCAAAAGTGTCAATAGTATTCAAGGACTTTTCGGGATCATTCTAATCAGAGACCCTATTTCAAACTAGCTTTTTCTTTGTTGATTTAGGGACTTTTAAACAATTGTTAATGCCAGTTCTATTATTACATACGGTAAGTTTCACTTCACAACTTAAGGGGATGCAATTCGACATACATTTTCACTGTTTTTCATACAACCGCTCTTACGCGACTATGACGTTATTGCACATTTTTCATTAGATATTTTGGTACAACACAGTATCTTGTGGATATTATCTAGGCTTATATTGAAATCAATTTATAAATTTGTTAAAGTCTAATCCAGTAATTTTGCATGAACTTTGACACTTCATAATTTACTCAAAAATTAACCATAGAGCCTTGCAAATTCTAAATGATGACAATTTTTTTTCAAAAACTTTTAAGGGTTAAAAAAAAACACGTATTTCCTGGAACAAGTTTTGTAAAATATTCGAGTAAATCACGGAATTACCGAATGCTAACAGAGTTTTCAGGCGTTATCTTTCTGTTTTCGCATTGCCCTTTCGTCAAACATCGCGTTGGATTGTTTTAGATGAAGTAACAAGCTTTTTAATCCATGCTCGATGTTGACGATAGGCGAGTGAAAAAGGACCCTCTTAATCTTACATTTTAAGTAAACTAGCTGGCAAGCTAATCTTTTTACCACAGTCTTAAATCTTTCTTTTCTTTTAAGCGGCGAAACGAGAGAAGAGCAAAAAGTTTCCGTACATCATCATCATCATCATTTCAGCCGAAACTGTTGGACATAGGCCTCCCCCAAGTATCGCCATAACGACCGGTCCTGGGCGTCTCGCAACCATCGCATTCCCGCGACTCTCACCAGGTCATTGGTCCACCTTGTGGAAGGCCTCCCAACGCTGCGTCCGGTACGTGGTCGCGACTCCAGAGCCTTTCGGGCCCATCGACCATATGCTCTGTGAGCAATGTGCCCTGCCCACTGCCACTTAAGTCACGTACATACATTTAGTACATACAAGTACTCAAAATAATCGAATACCAATTTTGGTATACCTAGTCTAGTATAATTCGAGATCAAACTAAGTTAGCTAACAGAAGTATGGTTTGGTCGTTCAAGCAATGTTGCGATCAGCTTTGTACTCGTACTTCCCACAAACTGTGTGAAATGGACGGGAACCACAAACTTGTGTGGACCACATCTAGTCTAGCACAGACTTTAGGTCTGTGTTAGCCTAATTCTGGCCTTTTTCTTTAGTACGAAAATGATCAAATAAGATGTTGCTCTGGGCGGAGCGAGAAAGGGTGTTTTTTTTAGGTAGGAAAATCATCTAATGACAAATCTCTTGGGCGGAGCAGGAGATAGTGTCAGACTTTTACTGACTAAAAACCCACTCCTGTTCCTTCTTTGCCTTCGTCCCAGGGCCCCGGGTTTCACTTTCACACTACCCGTGGCCCCAGTAGGCTTCGACCCTGCTGGGCCCCTACGTTTTGCTGACATCTCCAAGAGGCGCGCGTGGAACCGTGCGCGCCGTCGACGACTTGGGCTCGGTCCGGACGGTTACCGAAGGGTGTCAGATTTCTACTGAATTTAAATTTACCTGTGTTGCTTCAGTTGCCCTTTGTATTCCACAGCTACGGCAACTCTTCGGAACAATGCCGTAATAGACTGGATGTAGCCTAAGGGTGTTTTTAATATCGTGCGGATTTCATCACGCATGCGGAATTGCTCCGCATGCAGAAAATTTCACAATGCAAAAAAACGCGTCCCGCGTACGTATTCCATGCATTATAATAAATACTTGTATGAAATAGACATTTGCGGGGGTTACGCGTGCGGAGCAATTCCGCATGCGTGATGAAATCCGCACGATATTAAAAATACCCTAAGTAGTCATACTGATGTTAGAAATATATCTTTTGTAATTTATTGTTCGTTTACTCGGGCAAAATAAACATGTTTTCTTTCTTTCTTAAACGACTGTCAGATGGTTGCAAGCGGCCGCGGATACAAGAAACACGAGACAGTTCGATGTGGACGCTTTGGAGGGGCCTATGTCCAGCAGGAGATTTCCTCAGTTGAAATTATGATAGTGATTATGATAACATGGAGATCTTAACGAATATCAAGTAGAGCATCTACCTTAACTTTTCATTTTTGATGAATTTACTCAGAGATTGTACCAGGGTTGCTAGGATTGTTCGAAAGAGTTACTGCAACCCTGAAACGTTAAGAGTAACTGAAGAAACACGGGTAGGTTTTAGTCAGTAAAAGTCTGACAGTCTCTCTCGCTCCACTCAGAAAAACGAGAAAATTTTTCGCACAAAAAAAAAAAAGCTAAGTGTAGGTTTTATCTTACGGCTAAGTACAGTCAGGGGTCAAAAGTGCAGTTGCACTTCATTAATGCTAAAGGGTCTTTTTTTTTTCGGTGGGAAAATCATCTTATGACATCCCCCGCTCTTGGGCTGAGCGGGAGATAGTGTCAGACTTTTACTGACTAAAAACCCACTCCTGTTCCTTCTTTGCCTTTCGTACCAGGGCCGAGTCTTCCTTTCAGAATCAGACCCTTGGCCCCAGTAGGCTTCGACCCTGATGGCCCCTACAGTTGCAGACATCTCCTTGAGGCGCGCGTGAAACAGTACGCGCCATCAACGACTTGGGCTCGGTCCGGACGGTTACCGGACGGTCGGACGGCAACCCACCCATTGCTCGCCGTCCGCAAGCCCGCGCCTAATGCTAAAAAGGGTCTAAAATGTCTTTGTAGAAGAGGGTCAATGGTTCAGGCCTGATGAATGAATTTGATTTGTAGCATACAATCTATAGTATTGATTAAACTAGTTTGGACTATGAAACTTCTACTACAAAGAAATTTTAGACACTTAGCATTGGTAGAGTGCAACTGCCCTTTGACCCCAGACTGTACATTATCGAAAGTCAAGTCTTCATAGGGTCTACTCTGTAGTCTATCTTACCTACCTCACTACAGCTAAGTAACAAAAATTTCATAACAATAAAAATGTTTATTTTCACTTACTTTATTATAGTATCACTTCATCCACACACAATCAGCAAATGGACAGATGTTTATATTGTATACTCCACCCGTAATAAATTCGTTCAATAAAATAAATTAAATTCTGATCATCAAAACATGAAAGTCTATAAACAACATTTCTATAATAAACACAATAGAAGCGAATCGATTCAATTCGATTCAAAACAAGAGCCAACAGACCGCCGATTTTTAATTCGCCGAGCTTCGGCCTAAGCTTTCGGCTCTCGGCCTCGGCTTTTCAACGAATCAATTAATGCAGGGGTAATGGAACAGGGTTAAAATGATGGCGCCGAACTAGACTCGAGTATATTTGCATAAACAGATAGAGCGTTCAAGACAATATCGATTTTCTTGGCACTGGAGAGTTTAATCGAGATTTTATTTCGGAATCTGTCCGTGTTAATTGATTTTTATGGGTGACTTGAGTTTTACTTGGAGTGTTGATTGTTTTTTTTATATTTGCTTTCTTAGATGATTTTTCGGGGAATTGAAGACGTTCAACCGTGGTAGGTTTCGGTTTTAATTTTGTAGGTCTATTTGATGGAATAATAATAGGTAATTGAGCTCTAGCAGCTATAGTACTTGTATTTTCAGAGCTGCAAAACTTGTAAAATAAGTTATGGAAAGTAAAAAAAAAACCGTCCACGAGTCGGACTCGCGCACGAAGGGATCTATAAAAACGGCACTTAAAAAAAAACACGTTTGTTGTATGGGAGCCCTCTTAAATGTTTATTTTATTCTGTTTTCTAGTATTTGTTGTTACAGTGGCAATAGAAATACATCATTTGTGAAAATTTCAACTGTCTAACTATCACGGTTCGTGAGATATGGCCTGGTGATAGACGGACAGAAGGACCAACAGCGGAGTCTTAGTAATAATAGCCCTAAAAAGACGTAATAAAAAGGTTAGGATTAGTTATATTTTACACGACATTTTACATAATAAGGACGTTATGATTTTAAGAAGTCCACCAATCTACTTATATAGTTCGAGATATTATAAGAAGTACGTGAACTATCCTTATTAATTCGTGCTATCACAGTATAATATCCGGAAAAACTATTCAGGAATATTTAAAATTAACAGAAATACTGAACAAAAGACTTTAAAATCACAAATGTAGATGGGAAGCCCAACTTAATAATACAATAACGCTCACAGACGAACTAGTCGGTCTAAAGTATGTATTACATACTCAGCCGTAAACTATCCGACGCCGGCGTGTAATACCGCAGAAAATGTTGATGATATGAAACTCAGATAGGGTTGACTGCTATGAAAAAATACAAAGAGAGCCTAGAAAAAAAAAGAAAATATTTTGAAGATTATTAAATCTTCAAGTGGTGGCCGTGTGGTTACGGCCCCGACTTGCGAGTTGTAGATCGCGGGTTCAAACACAGCCAGGCGCATTACTTTGTGCAATTTATTTCATCACCACTGCTCTCAAAACGGTGAAGGAGAACATCGTGAGGAAACCGGCATGTCCTAGAACTAAAATATTGAAGACATGTGACATTCACGACCCGCACTGGGATCGCGTGGTAGGTTACGGCCCATTCCTTCTCCTAGAGAGGAGGCCCGAGTCCCAGCAGTGGGAACATTAAAACGCTGATTATGTTTATTAAATAAGGACAGAATCAGCACGGTTCTGATAAGGAAGGAAACTGACTAAAACCTACCTGTGTTCCTATAGTTGCCCTTTACGTTCAAGGACCGAGGTAACTCTTTCGAACAAACGCGCAGCCCTGACTGGCGTCAGTCCTAATCTCTTTGAGCCGCACGCGGAACACGACGCGCCATCGACCTGGGCCTGGTCCTCATCGAACGGTGAGCTACCTATTGCTCACTGTCCGCAAGCTCGTGCCCACGGGGGCCCGGAGTAGCCTCGCGACTCTCGCTCGACGCTCTTACTAAATTATCGTGTGGTTATATTAGTGTGTATTTTGCTGTAGGGACAACTTTTTCGTTGGTGCCCCTCCCATGGGTCCTAGCAGGTGAAGGGAGACGGAGATAAAAACAAAAATTACATGTTCCTGACCGTACAAGGTAATTGCATTGTCATAGACGGATGAGTAAAGCCAGATGAAATTCTGAATAAATGTACAGGGACAAGATTCTAGACCCTGTACCTAGATTGTAGATAACGTGAAAAATGGGTTTGGGGAGGCACTATATTTAACTTTCTTTTTATCCAACTTCATCCTTGCTAATCTAACCTTTTTTTGCTTGTTTGGAATATTACGGGTTTATTTTGTCTTCTGAATCATGCGAGCAATGTGCCCTGCCCACTGCCACTTAAGATGGGTGATTCATCGGGCTATGTCGGTGGACCGATGACCCAGTGAGGGTCGCGGGAATCCGATGGATGCGAGACGCACAGAACCGTTCGTTGTGGCGTCAATTGAGGGCGGCCTATGTTACTTGCGTCTTTCGGCTAAAATTATGATGATGATAATCTGGTGGGTGATCGACCTTGAGAACGTTGACGGTCAATTTTTACTTGTACCACATTGTGTCAAAACTAATTGTGAAGTCTTACATATCACTAAAAGGTACACAAAGATCAGATCAACTTTCTAACATTTAACCTTCATCATCATCATCATCATCATTTCAGCCGAAAGACGTCCATTGCTGGAGTGGCTAAGTGTCACCACAATGGACGGTCCTGTGCGTCTCGCATCCATCGGACTCCCGCAACCGTTACCAAGTCATCGGTCCACCAAGACGTAGCGTTAGAAGGAGGCCTTCCAACGCTACGTCTTCCGGTACGTGGTCGCCATTCCAGAACCTTTCGGCCCCAACGGCCATCCGTTCTGCGAGCAATGTGCCCTGCCCATTGCCACTTAAGTTTGGCGATTTTTCGTGCTATGTCGTTGACCTTGGTTCACATTTAACCTTACCCAAAGAAAGCTTACAAAATCGGTTGATCAAGTATCAGAACACAACCCTATCAGCTAACTCAGACGAAGCCACGCTCACGAAGCCACGCATACAACCTATGGTAATATTATTTAATCGGCTCACCGTCATAACTTACGATCTAACGTTTAAATTTGTTGAATAAACAACGGAGTATCGAAATATAGGGAAATTGTGGCCGCATGATAAGGATAGTGCTTATAAATGGTGTTTTGGTTAAAATTGTGGTTTGTATTTGTGCGTTAATGCTAATTGAGTTTGATGAGTCGGAAAGGTTTTTATAAAAATAGAAGAAGACCAGGTTTAGTTAGCGGAGGGTGCAATTTGTTTTTATTAGGGTTCCGTACGTCAAAAGGAAAAAACGGAACCCTGATAGTATCACTTTGTTGTCCATCTGTCTGTCAAGACCCTTTGTCTCGGGAACGCGTAGAGGTATCGAGTTGAAATTAAAATCATATACTCAGATCTGCGGTTCCTCGAAGCTGTGAAAAAATCAAACTTCTAAGTTATCGAAAAAAAAAGATACGGTCGTTTATGTCGCAAAAAACATATATTTCGACACTCTCAAGATGATCAAGGGTCCCGTTGACCCAGAATCCTGAAATTTTGCATAAATCAAGGTCATCTGTGCTACAAGATATAGGAATAAATCTGAAAAGAGTAAATTTGTTGTTACAAAAAAAAAAATTGCGACTCGGAAAAATCGTCGAAACTCCATTCGGGAATTGAACTATTTACATAAGTAACTTTGTACGGAACACTCAGTGCGCGAGTCCGACTCGCACTTGCCCAGTTTTTTTTGTATTGTTGACTACTTGCTGCCAGCGGCTTCGCGCGCGTGCAAGCAGAAAAATATCCCAAGGCAACATACTATAGTCTTAAATAAATGTTTTTCTTTTCTTTCTTTCTTTCAAAATAAGCCCATAATACCAATTTCAAAATAAGCTCAAAAACACGAAAGGTTCAAAGATTTCTTTGGCAACAAATTGATCCGTCAATGTCTCCATGATCTCACTGAGGGTTAAAATCTATTATTTCTTTTCCCGGATGATCTGTCGTAATGATTGATGACCCGGAAATGCCGGATCTAAATAGACTTCGTAAATATCCGATGTTAACACATTTTTGGGAACATTTTTCCGGTGATTAGAACTTATTTGTGCGTAGGTACTAAGGATAATATCTGTCAACTACGCTTTGCTGTTGGCCACTAATTTAATATATAGATTGGCTCATATATGGCTACTATTTCTCTTTTTATCGTCAACAACTGAACCCTGTTGCACTACCACTTCTTTTCTTCTTCTTAATCTTGTCACTCTTTCTGGCGTTATGCTGGCTCCATTTCTCTCTTTTTCTGTCATCAATTTCTTCAAGAGGAAAATTAAAGGGCACTTCCTTTCATAATTAACATAAATACACTTATTGTTGAGTTAAGCTCGCCTTTGCACACTGTGATTTTGTTAAGTTCTATTTATTTATTTATTATTTATTTCAGAACTCTGAAACAGGTATACCAGTATTTGATTGACGTTTAGGAACATAACTCCACAAATTTTTAACATTTTTTAAAATATTTTTCTCAAGTTCTATGTCATCATCATCTTCCTGCCCTTGTCCCGTGTTATTTGGGGTCGGCGCAACACGTTTTTTTCTTCCATTCTGCCCTATCACTCGTCATGCTATCACTAACTTCCTTTTCTTTCATATCACTCTTCACACAATCCATCCATCTTTTCTTTGGTCTCCCTCTCCCTCTCCATCCATCCACATGTAAACTCATAACTCTTTACTCTCTTCTCAAGTTCTATGTACAATAAAGAATTAAAACCACATCATCACTCACGAGGTGTGTCAGACTTTTACTGATTAAAACCACACCAGTGTTCTTCAGTTGCCCTTTGAGTTAATTTTCTTTTTTGATATATTACAAGCAGTTGCGATAGCATTATTAGAAAAATAGTTTAATAAAAAAAATATGTTAAATATTTGTGAAACACTCAAATACAGACAAAATAAATATTATCATCGTAAACTTCATATCATTTTGTTAGCTCAGAGCCTAATAAATGTGTTTGTTCATTATATTTTTAAACTTGAATGCTTTTACTTTCCACAGGACCTTGGTTGGGTAATCGGCGTTATAGTAATATAATTGATTCATTTATCATTAGTGAACATAATTAAGGTTGCGGAAAGGCAGTGTGTGTGTATGTGCAAGCCTAGCATGATTCGCTGTTTAGTTAGCCTAGCATAGTCTAGCCTAACTAGCGCCCTTTTTTTAGGTGGAAAATCATCTAATGACAAATCTCGCCCTTGGGCGGAGCGAGAGATAGTGTCAAGACTTTTACTGATTAAAAACCCACTCCTGTTCCTTCTTTGCCTTCATCCCGGGGACCCGGGTTTCGCTTTCACACTACCCTTGGCCCCAGTAGGCTTCGACTCTCTACGAGCGCCCTGAATAATGTTCAGATATTCAGCATTTAACGAACTGACTGGTTAAAACTATTCATACGAAACCTAGTGTGACGAAAACAAAAACTAACGGCACCGCGATACTGTTGGTTACCATCGAGTCATCAGGAGATGTCAGCAAAACCGTATGGGCCCAGCAGGGTCGAAGCCTACTGGGGCCATGGGTGATGCGAAAGAGAACCCCGGGGCCCTGGAACGAAGGTAAAGAAAGAACAGGAGTGGGATTTTAGTCAGTAAAAGTCTGACACTATCTCACGCTCCGCCCAAGTGCGGGGGAAGTCATTGGATGATTTTGCCAACGAAAAAAAAAACTGCGCATTTTAAAATCGCTCACTCACCTCGCCTCGGGAGAAATTAATTTATGACTTTCCAACCCACAAAAATAAGGAGCCTTCCAACAAAATTTTGTTCTATCCACACACTTTCAGGTACCTAATAGCAGCTGAATAAATACTAGCCTTTTCCCATTAGCTTTGTATCAAAAAATCTCGTATTGCTGTCATTTTCGGACAGTCATATGAACCGCCATTCGACTGTCGCACTTCGTACGCTGCCACCGTGATTTGTCCTTTGTTTGTTGGACAAAAAAGAAAATGGCCACCGTCCCGTGGCTAGTATGGCATTCAACTAGGCTAAAATGTTTTTTGAACAATTATTGTACACAGTGCTGCGTTTTAGTATTTAGTGTGAATATTTGGCTTGGATGGTGATCGAAATGTGAGATTGAAAAAAAAATTGTTTTAAAAGTTCATGGATTACACTAAATTAGCTGCGGGAGTCTTCTAAAGAGTTACCGTGGCCCTGGAACACAAAGGGCAACTAAAAGAAACACAGGTGGGTTTTAGTCAGCTCGCCGTCCGATCGTCCGGCTGTCCGGACCGAGCCCAAGTCGTCGACGGCGCGTACATGTCAGCAAACCGTAGGTGGCATGGTCGAAGCCTTCTGTGGACAAGGATCTGCTTCTGAAAGGAAGACTCAGCCCTGGTATGAAAGACAACGAAGGAACAGGAGTGGGTTTTAGTCAGTAAAAGTCTGACACGCCCTCGCGCTCCACCCAAGAGCGGGGGATGTCATTGGATGATTTTCTCAGCGACAAAAAAAGGTAGGTTTTAGTCAAAAAAAGTCTGGCACTTCGTTCCACCCCACTCAGAGCAGGAGGAGACATTTGATGATTTCTCACATAAAAACAAACAACATAGCCACTAGACTCTGTAAAAACTGACAGAAAGCTACATTCAGCTTAAGACGTTAATAGACTCTGGTGTCACCAAACGTCACAACTCCCCACCAACATTCCAACCCAACCCGTGACTCGCCGATGTAAACCCGTAATCCGTCGCGCCGCAGACACTACCTACATTCTTTCTTATAAATTGATACGTCAAGCGTGGGGCACAATCGACCCCCAGGAACATCTATCAAGCCGTAGGGCTAATGATTGATGAGATTCACTGACCGCTTACGGGTCCGTCGAACCTCGTATATATTCGGCATTGATTTGTGATTTTTGCTGGGTGCGAGAAAATTGTGGATCATTTTCGGGGAAATTACTCCTCTGATGTATATGACGCAGCAGAATGCGTAACCTTGAATCTTGGTGAGGTTGACCCTTTAGCTTATTAGGACATGGTTGTTTGAGCAAATTACCTCAATATAGCGATCTCAAAAGCTTGGTTTTCTATTGTTTTGAACGCGATTCGTATTCTATTGTTGCCCTCTGCTGCAAACTATTAATAGGTAGACTTTTTTCGAGGTGGGAAATCATCTAATAGCTTCTCTCGCCCCAGGGCGGAGCGGGAGAGCGTATCAGACTTTTACTAAATAAAACCACACCTATGTTCCTTCATTTGCCCTTTGCGTTCTAGAACCATGGGTTACTTTTTTAGAAGTCGTCTCATGGCCCTAGTAGGTATTGACCCTGCTGGGCGAGCCTCAATGAGATCTTGAGGCGCGCATGGAACACGACGCGCCGTCGACGATTTAGACTCGGCCCTGACGGTTTCAATCAATCAATCAATCAGTCTCAATCAATCAATCAATTGGTCTAGTGGTTAGTGGCCCTGACTGCTATGCCGGAGGTCATGGGTTCGATTCCCACCCAGTACAAATGTTTGTGTGATAAGCACACTCATTTGTTCTGTCTGGGTGTAATTTATCTATAATATGTATGTATTTTGAAATATTTAAGTATGTTTATCGCTACTACTATTTTTTTGTCACTACTGAAATGACATGTTATTTGATATTGAGTTACATTACTTGTCTTAGCTTTCATCAATTTTGTCATTGTTAGTACTTTCAAGTGAAGGCAAGAAAATTATTTTGCAAATTAAGCCATTATTTTCAGCTAAAATAACAAATAGTGTAAAGGCGACCAAGCCACAGGAAGGATGTACAGCAAGCTTATATTTATCATGAGACACTTGTTGAAGTCTGCCGTATTTAGTTTTATAAACTGCTTCCTTCTTGCTGAAAAAGTTTTGCTACTCTTTGTTGTTTCAGGGAATAAATAGCAATAGATGCATAAATGGTTCTTTTTTCAAAGTTGAACTAACAAAGACTTTGTATTTTTTACTTTAACATATAGAATAAGATTATAAAGCGATCTGATATAACTTAATTTCACATGGATGAAACCTTAGGTTCTCAGTAGCGTCTCATGTGCTTTGAATACCTGTGTGTTTGTGGAGCTCCTCTTGGGGCCCCTGGGCAGGTACCAGGTGAGAAAGGAAACTAAAAATAAGAGTCACTTAACTTAAATTTTTGTGGCTGATTTTTATATATATTTTGTAGAATATTATTCTAAAGTAGTATCATAAGTGTCAGACACTTTCCATAGACCAAAACTTCTGTCAGATGCTTTAAAGCTCCACAAAAAAAAAAAAATACTTATTTTTACATTACCGATTTTTAAATATGTTATTAAGGTAACTATTACAAAGTAATATTTCATTAGTCAGAGAAATTGTAGTGACCAAACCTCCCCTTAACACAAAAATTATTCAGCCGAGAGTATGAGCGCGAGAGCACGCATGCGTTTCAGGGCGAGTGAGACGATTTCATGCACTGACAGGATGTTTGGTTGATGTTTACTAATGGGAGAAGATACGACTTCAGTAATACAGGCTTCTACCTAGCTCAGATGTGAAACCCTTTCTGATAATGTAGGTCGTTTTGAGTGGTTGAACTCACTGACTCTGTGTCAGTGGTCAAGTGTCACACACAGAATGGAAGAAAAAAACCGTGTTGCACTGACCCCTACTAACATAAGACAAGAGCTCGTGACCTGACTCTTATGGCTATTTCTTAGTACAATATACGGTAAGACAAGACATTACAAAAAAGGCAACGAGTCAAGACCGTACGTTGTCTGTTTTGTATTGTCGAGCTCAAGTCGTCGACGGCGCGTAGTGTTCCACGCATGCCTCAAGGAGATGTCAGCAAAATCGTAGGGGCCCAGCAGGGTCGAATCCTACTAGGGCCATGGGTGATGCGAAAGAGAACCCCGGGCCCTGGAACGAAGGCAAAGAAGGAATAGGAGTGGATTTTAGTTAGTAAAAATCTGACACGCCCTACCACCCCACCTAAGGCCGTTCTGAAGTTTGCTGTGTAAGATAATTGTATGCTGTCTTTGCTGTGTTATAAAATATTTGATTTGATTTTCTGCTGCCAAAACCAACGTTGTTAAAATAGTAATAGTGCATATAAGTCTTTGTAAAAAAAAAAAAAATAACCAATGTTTAAATCAAAGATTAAAAGAGATGGTGGATGGAATATATTAGAAGTGATATAACAAAGCCCCTAAAAAGGAAGATTGACGTCATAATACCTCCGGCCAGCCTAAAAATCGAAAGGAATAATAAATCTTCTAATAATCTGCGACAAATTGGAAACTTAATCCGTGTTATAGAGCAAAATCCGAATGTCTCGACCTAATTTATATTTTAAAGCGAAACGAGTCGAGAATTACACGACGCTGTAGATATAGGCCAACCGAGAAATTACGCTAAAATGAAATGCAAATTATACAAATTTATTATTATCCTGCGGTCAGAAAAAAAATGGAAAATCCTCGAGAGAGAAATACAGGAAGTGATTAATATGAGCTCTCCAAGATTTGGAGGGTATGCAAAAAAAAAACTTAATAACTTATAAGTTATTATACTTTGCGAGGGGATTATTATACTTAGGTACATAAAAAATATTCAGGTGGAGAAATACATTATCCACCGGAGACAAAAAAATCAGTGGAAAACATTTTAGAGTTTGATTTTATTAAAATAACTTAGTAGTTATTATACTTTGCGAGGAGATTATTATACTTAGGTACATATAAATTGTTCAGGTGAAGAAATACATTATCCACCGGAGACAAAAAATCAGTGGATAACATTTTAGAGTTCGATTTTATTAAAATAACTTATTAGTTATTATACTTTGCGAGGGGATTATTAGACTTAGGTAGATCCATATAAATTGTTCAGGTGAAGAATAGTACATTTTGATACAAGTGCAGAAAGTTTGTCGTTGCGACCGAAGCGGAATACGCACGAGCCGTAGGCGAGTGTGTTATGGAGCCGAGGGCTGCAGTGACAAATTTGCACGTGTATCAAACGACATTTTTCAATAAACTTATGAAATAAATAAACGGAGGTTGACCGGCGACTCGTGGGGGTCGACGCGCGCCCAGCCTGATAATAAATGTAATAAAATTATGGCGGGGGAGAGCACGCGCACTTTTCTGCACTAGTGCGGAAAACAGTCAATTGCGTGCCTAAAAGCGGTGGGCTAAGAGCGGGTTTTTTGGGATAAGAGTGTATTGAAAATACATTATCCACTGGAGACAAAAAATCAGTGGAGAACATTTTAGAGTTCCATTTTTAAAACTGCTTTTATCAGAATAACAGGTGGAAATGGGTCCACCTTTACCCTGTAGAGGGACACTAATTTAAAAAAAAATGGACAACCGATTAAGTACTAAGGTAATCCACTAAATTATGACAAACTAGCGGCTGCCACCGGCTTCGCCCACGTGATAGTAGGTAATTATCACAAGGGAACATATCTGCTCCCGGAATAAAAACATCCGTATGTACTATTCTAGGACATACATTTTTTTTTGGAATGATTTATTTTTATTTTATTGTATTTTTTATGAATTAATTGACTAATTTAACGCATTTGAATATTTACACTCACGTAATTTTAAGTCACTAACATAATATAGACATTGAAATTAGTCTAAAATATTTTTTTATATTTTATTTTCATTTATTTATAGTTTCCCCATGTACCGAGTTTCATCGAAATTCCTTCAGCCGTTTGAGAGTGAATAAGTAACAAACACACGCAAACACACTCACAAACCATAAAAAAAACACACAAATATTAGAAAAGTGAGAGATTTCATTTATTTTGCAAAACTATACATTATACACCTGAAAGTAATTTTGTATGTTATGCTTTCACGTTTAAATTACTAAACCGATTATGATGAAATTCGGTACGGAGTTAAATTGAACCCCAAGGATGGACATAGGCTACATTTTATCTGGCTTCGACTTCAACTCTTTTCGACGTCACTTTAAATTGCACTTTTACATGTAAAGGTACCTAAAAAAACCTACACACTACTTTTCCCACACCTAGGTGTCCGGAGTGGTATTATGACGTCATCTAAACTCGTGAAATACATGTGGGATAAAAATAATTATTGTAATAATCTGTTATAGTATGAACGCAGCTTTTATTTGTTTAAACGGAACGCATTGGGTGAAAGAGACGCGGACGTTGAGCAATGGGTAGTTCGCCGTCCGACCGTCTGGTAACCGTCCGGACCGAGCCCAAGTCGTCGACGACGGCGCGTACTGTTTCACGCGCGCCTCAAGGAGATGTCAGCAATTGTAGGGGCCCATCAGGGTCGAAGCCTACTGGGGCCAAGCGTCTAATTTTGAAAGGAAGACTCGGCCCTGGTACGAAAGGCAACGAAGGAACAGGAGTGGGTTTTTAGTCAGTAAAAGTCTGACACTATCTCCCGATCCGTCCAGAGCGGGGGATGTCATAAGATGCTTTTCCCACCGGAAAAAAAAGTGGGTGAAAGAGAAGGAAGTTGATGGGTATGAATAAAAAGAAAGATGGAGAATAACGATAGATATCACGGTGAAGGTTGCATTTTTATTGAGTGCTAAGAATTATAAAAATAAACAGTTTTACGAAGAAGCGTTCGTTTATTTTGCCATACAATCCCACATACATATATGTAGGTATGTTAGGGGCATGCGTTTGTCAGCCACGTAGTCAATTCTCTTTGTACAGCTCCCCAGTCAAACTAGATGTGGCCGAACGTCATTCACAGAAGCAAACGATCCTGCTTTAGCTCGAATAAACCTACAGGTAGGTAACTAGGCTATGGTGCCTAAAAGCGTTGTGTTAATGAGTTGACTTGAGTGAGATAGCGATATCTGAAAGATAAGAGTTAGAGTGAGAGCAAAAAAACAAATGAAAGTGTTTTAGCTTACAACACTTTTATAACAAGGACTATGGTAAATTAAGGGGCAAAAAGGTATTTAATTGTCAAGATTATGTTCTTCTATCTCCTACACGAAAGTGAACCAAAAATTATTATAATCGGTCAAGCCGTTTTTGAGTTTTAGCGAGACTAACGAACAGCAACTGAATTTTATAACTAAGAAGATAAAATACCTTTATACATTTATGTATGTGAACATCCGATGAATGCGAGACGCACAGGACTGATCGTTATGGCGGCACTTGGGGGAGGCTTATGTCCAACAGTGTACGTCTTTCGGCTGAAATGAAGATGATGATGATGGTTTTTTAACGATTAATACACTTTTGTACCCTTGTTTACTAAATAATATTTTCTCTTTTTTATGTACAGGGTGGTGAAGAGACAATATGGCAGCATATTGTTTCTTCACCACCCTATGTTGAGTGGTAGACAATACATATGCCATTAAGTCCTCTTTTGTGTTTTTGTGTTGTATGAAGATTAAATAAATAAATAAACCTCAGCAAAAGATATAAT
Source organism: Mythimna impura (assembly GCA_905147345.3). Classification (NCBI taxonomy): domain Eukaryota; kingdom Metazoa; phylum Arthropoda; class Insecta; order Lepidoptera; family Noctuidae; genus Mythimna; species Mythimna impura. Next base: position 7,973,409 of record LR990357.1, on the reverse strand, counting down.
AATAAATATAACAAGTAAATAATACAAGATTACCGTGGTTCCCTCATTTGACTTAATAAGTGAAGCTCCCTGGCTTACTGCCAACAAGATACCGACTGGGTCACATAATTTTCAAGCGTTATGTAATTGTTGTCGCAACATAAACTTATCCTAAGACATATATTGTGGACAAACATCTGTATGAAATGGTATCCAAGTTCTACAATATTGTATTAATATTAATGCTACTTGTGCAAGTTTGGTTGAAGACAAAGAAGATAGACATATGTTTTAGAACATTATGGTTGGGCAAACAGTCTTCCCTTGTAATCATAAATGTATTGTCACCGGAACGCAACGAGTATACAAAGTTTCAATTTGATAAGCCAAGAGAAAGTTGTCTAAAATTAGCTTGCAAGATTCTAGCCTTTACATGTAAAGTTGAATAAAATCCTGATTAAAACTACGAAAGTTTGAGCAAGCCTCGAACAATGTTTGATTACGACGCCTAGAAAAAATAAATGTTTGGTCTGAAAAAATATAATATACAAGCGACCCGCCTCAGCTTCGCGTGTATATACTTAAACCTTTGTCATGAATCACTCTGTATATTGGTGAAAATTGCACGAAAATCCGTTCAGTTCAGTACTTTTTCACGTTCACACACAGACAGATACAGTGGGGGACTGTATATAACAAAAGATTGCTTAAAGGGACCAGAGTTTTAGTAATTAACGACAAATAATCGCACCAACCACTAAAATAAAATTCCGATTATGTCATCGAGAGAAAAAACACCGTAAAAAACGTTGTGATACCGGTATATACCGGCATAAATCGGTATGTACCGGTATAAACCGGTACGAACTGGTAGCATTCTCATCTAAATATGTACGGCATGAAGTCGGGGTATGCCTCATATTTTTGTATAGAAAACCAATCGGTGAATATCTGTCGAAACATACATTCCCCATTTTCAGTTAGATTGCTTTTTAAAGCGTGATGTTTTGATCGGGTTTCGAGTTTGAGAACAGAGAACAGACTTTTTAAATGAAAAAAATGTCACTGATTTTATGGGCCATATTATAGATATATAGGCTGCCTCATTATTCTCGCAAGCGCGTCTGCTGAGCGTTGGGTCCTGGGTTCGATTCCCGGGTTGGGGAATAAGTGCTATCAAGATTTTCCATTAGGAATTACTCTGTAGCAGCCCGAAGTTTGGAAACCAGTGGTGTGATACCCCAGTGCCACGTAAAACTGTTCGGTAACCGTCCGGACCGAGCACAAGTTGTCGACAACGCGTAATGTTCCACGCGCGCCTCAAGATGTCAGCAAAACCGTAGGGGCCCAGCAGGGTTGAAGCCTACTGGGGCCATGGGTGATGCGAAAGAGAACCCCGGGGCCCTGGAACGAAGGCAAAGAAAGAACAGGAGTGGGTTTTTAGTCAGTAAAAGTCTGACACTATCACTCGCTCTGCCCAAGAGCTGGGGATGTCATTGGATAATTTTCCCACCGAAAAAAAAATAACCAGATGGGCTTGTGCACTATAATATCTCCTGCGTACTTGGCTAATCTTAGTTGAGATTGGCCACCGTAATCGAAATTCGGCCGGTGGATTATTTTATATTCTGAGAAATTTTTGACAAGCTACAATAATTAAACAACCTACTTCTTACAACTACTTCAGCCTACCTTTTCTAAAATGCTTATTTCTTATTAAAAGTCTTATTTCAGACATTGCATTAAGAGGGTCCTTTTTCACTCCCCTATCGTCAACATCGAGCAAGGTTTAAAAGCTTGTTATTTCATCTAAGGCGATGTTTGACGAAAATGCAATGCGAAATAAGAGAGATAATGCCTGAAAACTCTGTTAGCATTCGGTAATTCCGTGATTTACTCGAATATTTTACAAAACTTGTTCCAGGAAATACGTGTTTTTTTTTAAACCCTTAAATTTAAAAAAAAAATGTCGTCATTCCGAATCTTGATTAAATTTGCAAAGTTTCTATTGCTATACTTTTTTGACTTTTTTAATTTTTTAGTAAATTATGAAGTGTAAAAGTTCATGCAAAATAGCAGATTTTCAAAGGTCTTTACTGGATTAGTTTTACACAAATGTATAAATTGATTTTAATAAAAGCCTAGATAATATCCTCAAAATACTGTGTTTTCAAAATATCTAATGAAAAATGTGTAATAACGTCATAATCGCGTAAGAGCGGTTGTATGAAAAACAGTGAAAATGTATGTCGAATTGCATCCCCTTAAGTGATAAGACTATTTTACAAAAAATACCTACGTACGTAGCTTGAGTTAAATCAGATTTCAAATTAAGGGGAGCAAAAAAAAAAGTCCCACATTCGAAAAATGTTTCTGGCATATCTTAAGCTAAACATTATTTTAATTTATGCTTTTAAAAGTCAGAGTTTGAGCGCTGGAGCCTCGTTTAGCTGAGCGATCTAGCTAATGAGTTCATCTTCTACTAGCTAGTTCCACAGATTCTACTTACTCAACTACTCGTGTTATGAGCTCTCGATTATCTAAACCATTTGCCTTTTATCGATTGCACATGTATAAATATAATATACTACACATTTAAGGGGAATAATACACATTTACATAAGCCTAGTTACTGAAAAGTTGAAGGAGGGTCGTTTGTCTTGGTATGGTCATGTAAAGAGGAGGGATGAAACGCACGCTTTGGAATTGCACAATTTAATTCCGCCAAGTCCGTTCCATCATCGGACCATAAGTCGTACGGCGTTGCGCCACCGGTACACGGTGGACATCCCACCCATACGTACAAAGCGTTTTGGAAACACATTCATTATCCACACATATATTATTAGAAAAAAATCCTATCACTACAGTGGTAAACACAAACGGCTATCTTAAGAACCATGTCCAACAGCCCTTCGGGGACCACCATCGACTTTCCAAGCAACATGTATTTCAGCAAGAAAGAAAAATATTTTATATGTTATGGAAATACAAGATTATTTTTCAATTTAGCAGAAAAACGTAGGTATTTGGTTGTCCCAAAACAGAGGTCTGTTCCACTCTTAATGAAATTCCAGCACTTACGTCCTTCTGCAGCCAAACGAAGAAAATTGAACCGCAAGCGTAAACAGTAAAACGTAAACTACCGTCACTTTTGTACCCCACGGACGCGTAACGTCATCTCGTAAGGAACAAAACAATATGGTATGCCTGCCCAAACTTAATCCGACCAGCGTCAACATAAAGTTAAATTATCTTGGAATTACTTTCACGATATATGTCTTTACATAACCTTATGTATAACAGGAGGTAAATAAATGGCAGACAATGGCAGTTTGGGTTTACCGTGTTCCTTAGCGGAGTAATAGGTCTTTATAACCATAGAGCAGATTGGAGCAGTTGAGTATTTTTGTTTTTAAGCCTTCCTTGATAAACGAGCTATCCAACACTAACATAATTTTTCAATAACCAACTCTTCAGCTGAATATTCTAAAAATATATAAAATATAATAATATCTACACTAACATTATAAAGAAGTAAAGTTTGTTCTTTTGTTTGTACGAAGTAATCTCTGGAAGTGATAGTCCGATTGTTAAAATTTTTTCACCAATAGAAAGCTGCTTTATTTCTGAGTGACATAAGCTATATTTTATGGACGCGGGCGAAGCCGCAGGCAAAAGCTAGTCTAATATATAAAAATATCATGCCTCAGTGTTTGTTATCGAACTCCTTCGAAACGGCTTGACTGATTTTTATGATTTTTTTATGTATATTTGGTAGGCTTGAGAATAGACCGTAGGCAATATTTTACCCTCCTGCTCCCAACCCCCATTTTTTTCTATGATAATTTATACGACAGAACAACGTTTACTGAGTCGGTTAGTATTAGTAGATATAGATATCAAGAATTTCCCTTTTATTAGAAATTCTCTGCACTCTCTGGAAAAAAATGTCATGTTGCACACTGAACTAGAACATTATTTCATTAATTAAAATAGAACGTGCAGTCAGCGACTGAACAAAGCTACACTCATCATCTTTCTGCCTGCCCTATTCCGTTTTATTTGGTGTCGGCGCAACACGTTTTTTCTTCCATTCTGTCCTGTCACCCGTCACGCTATCACTAACTCCTTTTCTTTCATATCACTTTTCACACAATCCATCCATCTTTTCTTTGGTTTCCCTCTCCATCCATCCACATGTATACTCATAACTCTTTTAGTAAAGTAACATGCGTTTCATCCCTCCTCTTTACATGGCCATACCAAGACAAACGATTCCCTTTCAAATTTTCAGTCACTGGCGCCACTTTTAAACTTCCTCTAATATACTCATTTCTCACTTTATTCATTCTCGTCACACCACACATCCATCTCAACATTCTAATCTCCGCTACATGCAATCTTTTTTCATCCGTCTTTTTCACAGCCCCACATTCTGATCCACACAGTATGACAGGCATTATCACGGACTTGTAAATTTTACCCTTCAACTTGAGGGGCATCCGTGGGTCACAAGTTGTTCCAGTGACCTGTCGCCATTTCATCCATCCAGAGTTGATCCGATGTGTTACGCTCGGTCTACCTCACCATACCCTTGGATAAGCATCAAAAATAAATTCATGTCCTACAGTACTGAATACTCTACTATTTAATGCATCGTGTCAATAATAGCCGTCATAAACAAGCAATGCAGTAATGAATTCATAAAGTGACCGCAAGTCAATTTAAATTACTATTTATATTGATTATAACTAAACGATTAATCAATTTAATGACAATTTTACTTGTGATAAATACTATTCACTACACGCGCTCTTCAAAGAGGTGTAAGCAAAATCATATGGGCTAAGCCGGGCCGATGCCAGTTATGAAAAATGTAATAGAAATCAGTTGTTTATTTATTTATTTATTAAATTAGGTTCACCAACGATTGCAAACACTGAATACAGCAACATAACACATAAAATTAAACTTCAGCGCAACAATCACTCACAGGTAAACACCACATGCATGAAACAATAAATTAGAGATTAAGCTGCTAGAAAAATTCATTGAAAAAATTTCATGAAATTAAATTAATTAAAAATTCCAAAAAAAAAACAACAAAAATTAATAAAATCTATAAAAATAAAACACTTTTTATGAACTTTTATCGTAAAAAGTTATAAAAAAGTTGTTCATCAGCATCTTCATCATTACAGCTGAAAGATCACAGCTTCAGCCATCGCACTAAATCACCGGTCCCAACTGGGTAGTTGTAGTGTTGATGTCAGTGAAACCGTAGAACCAAACAGAGCCAATGCCCGTTAGAATTTCTGAAAAGAGAACCTGTGGTCCTAGAACACAAAAGGCAATTGAAGGACACAGCTGAGGTTTTAGTCAGTAAAAGTCCGACACGTCCTTTCGTTCCACTCTGGAGCAGGAGAAGTCATTGGATGATTTTCAACCTTAAAAAAGTTCTCCTATTTGGTTATAAATCTGATACTTTATCTATATAAATAAAAGGAGGAACTCACTGACATATAAACGTACAGCCGAAACTACTAGGACTAGAAACTTGAAATTTTGCACATGGCTTCCTATTGTAACGTAGGCGAGCACTAAGAAGGGACATTAGAAAAGGGAAAAGGAGAAAGAAGGGGGGGGGGGTAAAAAGGGATTCCCGTTTTCACCCCCCTTGTATGCAAAATCTTATTCCGTGATAAAATATACTTAAAACTACGAATAGTGACCTACATAAATAATAAAGTTTGTTACTATTTGTTTTTCAATAATAATAATAATAGTTTGCACTCATTTAAGGGTTAGTAACAATATTTACTTAAAACTATGTTAGTAGCTATAAAATTCAAATTACACAAAAATAAATTAAATTAATAATGTAATCTACAATATCTATTTGGTATTCTTCCCAAAACAAATTTCATAATTATTAAATTTAAATTACAATGGTCAATACTACCTATAAGACGATTTAGGGGGTGTACAATCTTTAAGATTTTATGGAGGAGATAAGAATTATTTCTGGTGTTAATGAACTTGAAACTTGGCACAAATTCTAACTGAAATAAATAATAAGAACTGTTTTTATTATTTTTTCTAAACTACCCTCAAAATAACGTTTAGTGGGTGTTAGTTTTTAAGAAAACACTCTCGCAAACGGAGTCGCGGGCTAGCGCTCTTATAGATAATTTCTCTCAACACGCAATAGACAGACCTAAAGCAATTACACTAACAAACTTATAAAAGTACAATAATCTAAAGCATAGCACACACGTGCGAAACTCTTCTACCCACGCTTAACATAATTCGTGACAAAAAACTTATTCACTAACAGCATTAGTACTAAGTGACCGGAGACTTCTTGCTCCTAATCTATTTACTTTCGCAGCTCCCACAAATTATTGGCCGACGTCGACGTCTACGGTAATCTAATAACGTTAAGTGTAGCCTAGGCTTTATAACGTGTGACCTGAATCTATTCGGTACAGGTAGGGTGTGGGAATAATTTTTTTGCGGTGAAAATATAAGAACTAATATTTTTTTTGAAGAGCGTTTTTGCTAGTACATTTCGTTTAGAGCAGTCCCTTTTGTAGTTTTTACACATCATATTTTCAGAAGTATTTTTTGTGGAGGTAAATATACTCGTAAGTAAGCAATGATTACTTAGAAGTAAGGGTACATTAACACCAGAAAGTACTTTCTGTAGAATATTATTTTGAATGGTTGATAAATAAGTAGGTAAAGAACTAAAATTAATCAGAAATGAAGATATCCGCAGGAGAACCAAGGTTGCCGACATAGCACGAAGAATCGCCAAACTTAAGTGGCAATGGGCAGGGCACATTGCACGCAGAACTGATGGCCGTTGGGGCCGAAAGGTTCTGGAGTGACGACCGCATACCGAAAGACGCAGCGTTGGAAGGCCTAACACAAGATGGACCGATGACCTGGTCAGGGTCGCTGGAATCCGATGGATGCGAGACGCACAGGACCGGTCGTTGTTTCGAAGCTTGGGGAGGTCTAAGTCTAGCAGTGGACGTCTTTCGGCTGAAATGATGATGACGATGATGATGAAATAAAATTACTCGAATCGTTCAAAAATTAATTACATTACTTTCTCGTAGTTGTCCTTTACTTTGTATAATATGTTTTATCACCATTGCTCTCAAAGCGGCGAAAAAAAGCATCGTATAGAAATCCTACCAAACAAATTCGAAGACATGTTATTACCAACCCGCTCTGTGCTCGTGTGCTGGATGACCGCCCATTTCCAGTCACAAAGAAGTCTGTAGTGAGAACATTGGCCCAGCGGGGTCGAAGGGCCCAGCAGGGTCGAAGCCTACTAGGGCCATGGGTGATACGAAAGAGAACCCCGGGGGTCCGGAACGAAGGCAAAGAAGGAACAGGAGTGGGTTTTTAGTCAGTAAAAGTCTGACACTATCTCATGCTCCGTCCAAGAGCGAGGATGTCTTTAGATGATTTTCCCACCGAAAAAAAAAAGTAGTGAGAACATTATGTATATATGATATATGAGGCTGGTTATGCTTATTATAAAGGTATGCTTGTATTTTCAATAGTAACATTACCATTTTTTAAATAGTACACCTTTCTACAAAATACAGCTTTGTGTTCATCCAAATCCATTCAGACGTTTGAACGTGAAAAAGTAACAAGCACTGGCATTTTGTGACGGCGAGCAATGGGTAGCTCACCTTCCGGTAATGACCATCACGACCGAGTAGACGGTGCATTGTGTTCCAAGCTCACCTCAAAGAGATGTCAGCAAAATGGACGGGGCTCACTAAGACCGAAGCTTGTCAAGGCTACAAGATTGTTCGAAAGAGTTACCGTGCCCTCGCCAAGGGCAACTGAAGGAACACAGGTAGGATTTAATGAGTAAAAATCTGACACTCCCTTTCACTCCACCTTTTTTTTTTATTCTTGATAGGTTCGCGCTTGACCGCTAACTCACCTGATGGAAAGCGACGATGCGGTCGACGATGGAGCGCGCTTACCTAGAAGTAACTTATTCACTCTTGACTTAAAGATTCCCGGGTTGTAGCCATGAGCCACCTGGAGCTGAAAGAATTATTTTATGATGTCCTACTTCAAGTTTAGTTAGCTTCCTGTTCTAATCAAAGACAATTTCCTTTCACTCTAATTGCTATCCTGCTTCTACCTAAATTCAGTTCTTCCGTCACTAACCCACCTTATTGTTCTTTTCTTTTTTCCATCTCTTTGTATGAAAATTATATTATCTTTTATATATAATAGCTATATTATATCTATGTACAGTCTAGTATATAATTTTAATCTAATATTTACTTCATTAATTTGCAGTACACCGCAGACTACCCCCTTTTTCTATTTCATGTTCTTACAGTCCATCCTAAGGTTGTCTTGTAGATATCGCTGTCAGCGATAAGATCACCTTTGTACCCATAGATTAAAATTAGTGTAAAAGTTTTGTTACTATTTTGGTATACAATAAAGTTTATTCTATTCTATTCTACTTCAAAAAAAAAAAGCAGTAACAAACATGTCCATACATATTATACAAACTTTCGCATATATAAATACTCGTATTAGTGTGAATAGAATCCTCAAGCTATGTCTAAAAAAGTATTAAAAAAAAACTGAAGAACAACAGCATTGTAGGATCTAATAAGTAACCTCTCCCTATCCCATTGAGAAAAGGGGTGAAATAAAAGCGAAAACTCACGCAAACCAAGTCATCATTTCTCCCAATAAAGCATTCCAAACTGCATATTGTTATCAAAATTACTCCTTATTGCTCCACTCGGTATAAATCACGAGCAAGATTAGGAAAAATACCGTTATCAGTGTGTCTTGGCCTTATTGCCCGTGAAGAAATATTGCCTTCGCCTTAAGTACTTCCGTTTAGCGCTGTGTGTCATAATTTGAGGGTATTTGTGTTTTGTACACCGTGAGGTTAGCTTTTGTAGAGTCAGCGTAAAAGGACAGGAGTAAACACTTTTAAGAGCGATTTAAGTTTTTTGCAACTATGCATTTACTTTGAAATTGGACATAATTGTTTTTATTGCATTATATTCAGTCTTTTATCCGCCATCGTAGTTATATCCTGTATTTTTATAATTATTTTTTTGTAATAATAAATAAATATTTTTCGCTTACTGACTCACCAACGCCCAGCTCAAATCTTTGGACCTAGAACGCTTAATTTTGCACTGAGGTTCCTTTTATGCTAAAAATCTATATCCTAGGATACGAAGCGACTAATTTTGAAAACAAAGATAGACCCCAACAGTTAGGGTATATTTTCTATAGCACAAAATATTCTTAACTTTAGCTGCTGTCCGTACATACTCGGTATTTGAAGGGAACCGGGTGTTTTTTGATATTAGACGAAATCAGAGCCCCGCTGTATGTTCCCGATTTTATTACGCGTACGTGTCATCGGCTGTACTAATCTTGATACGAATATATTACTAAAATCTGGGTTTCAGTGAGAGTTACGATGGGCTTATACAGGCATATATTTTGCGTGAGAAATAAAATATCCTTAATCATATTATAAATGCGAAAGTAACTCTCTTTCACGGTGGATATCATCATAGATTTCTCCCGCTCTGCGTGACGCGGGAGGGAGTGTGAAACTCTTACTGACTAACACCCACAGTGTTGTTGGAAAGCCTCAAGCAAATACAAGGTGAACCGATGAGCTGGTGAGGGTCGCGGGAATCTGATGGATGCGTGACGGGCAGGACCGGTCGTTGTGGCGACACTTGAGGGAGGCCTATGTCCAACATTGGACGTCTTTTGGGATGAAATGAGGATGGTGATGATGATGATGATGTACAGTGTATATTTAGTTGCCCTTTACGAGGGTCACGATAACTTTTTCGAACAATCATTGGCAGGCATTGTCCCTAACTGGCTCAATCAGTTACGCTTTTTTTTAGATGGAAAAATCATCTGGGCGGAGCGAAAGTGTGTGTCAGACTTTTACTGACTAAAAACCCACTCTGGCCGGGTTTTCCTTTCAGAAGCGAACCCAGTGCCCCAATTTACTTCGACCCGGACGAACGGCGTCCTCCTTTGCTAGCATTACTGCTTCGCAGAAGGAGGCGACCACCTGCCACTCAAATCAGTTATTTATTTATTTATTGTTTATTTCAGGCATTTATTAACCCATAGTGATACTATAGAATTAAATAAAATTGTTATAACATAATAAATAAATTAAATTAAATACATTAGATTATATAAATTATTGAACATTGATAAAATTATTGATTGTTTTGTTATGCTGACGTCTCTTTGAGAAGTGCACGGAACACAAAGCGTCATCGTTCTGGACTTGGTCCTTACTAGCGAGCTATCGGCCGCTAAGCTGACCAAGAACTGATAATAATGACTCTCTGCACGTGTTAGTTTCGACTGTAAGTGCAGAGAGTAGCCATCATAAAAAATAATAAAAAAAAAAACTGCCTTGCGACTCCCGACGCGAAAGTAACTCTGGTTATCTATTCGTCACCTTTTCATGTCTTAACGGCTGAACGGATTGTGATGGCACTCTGAAAGCCATATACTCGATTAGCGTAGTATAGCATACTCTTTATCCTCGAATCGTCAGTGCAAAACAATATTGAAATAAAAATGTGTCAACTCGGACACTGTGTCCGATCCTAATATATTGTGTCTAAATCATCAGCAACACAAATGCTGTTACAAAAATCATTGACACAAAAACATCTTTACAAAAAAAATATTACGCGTAGGTTAGGTAATACAAAAGTCGCTAAACTTCTTAGTGGCGAGTCACGTCGACTAATTAATTACACCTACACACTTTAAAAGTAATTAGTTAATTAATTAAGGAATAAGCATAGTGACCATCGATCTTGCTGGCTGTATGGCTTGAGCGACATCTTTATAAATGTCGGTTATTATATTTTGCTTGATAGACTTTTGAGTGGGAATGCTTTATGAGAATTTCTGATACTAATACATAATATTATATCGTAGGCACTATTAAACAGTAAACACTGTAAATGATAAATGATATTTATTTTGTAAATAGGTTTAAAAAAACACTTTTACACGTCAATTTTTTTTCGTCATTTTAAACTAGATGAGGCCGGTGTTTCCTAGCTGACTACCCTGAGAAGAAACACCGAAACAAACTCAGGGGTCAAAGTCTCTTATAAAGACCATACAGTTAATATGTAATGCTCAAAATCACATGAGAACCATGCAGATTTGTCTGAGATGGTCTTTTGAAGAAAGAACCATACAGATTTGAGTGGACCTGTCCAGTCAGTGCAAGCATTTGTCAGTATTCGTAAAGCTCAACTCAGGACTACTAAGGAGCTCAACGACTTGACAAACAATACCAAGGAAAGGACATTTGGGTAGGCCGCAGAATATCTCAAATTGCCAGACATACGTTAAAATTACTGAAAAGAAAAAAAAAAGCAACCAACATTGTCCTCACGTTCACAATAATAAAAAGAAATATAGTACATTGGCATCTAAATGTGACCCCTATTTTTTGAGCCTGGTTGTAGGAAACACAAATTTGTGTTTGTTCCTAGTATTAAAATTATGAATATCACTGTATTTTTTAAACATTTTTATATTTTATATACAAAATATTCTCGTAAATATACTGTGATGGTACAGTCATTATATTATAAGTAGGCGAAAGCTTGTATGTGTGTTTGTTTCTCCTTCACACTCAAACGGCTGAACGGATTTGTGTTGAATTTGTCTTTTAGGGATTAGACCATGTCCTGGAGCGCACATAGGATACTTTTTATCGCGGGAGTATGTTCCCTTGTGATCATTTTCTGCTATAACGTAGATGAATCTGCTGGCAGTAACCATTATTATTTATTATTTTTGTACATTGCCACCAAACTTCCTTTCATCGACCTTTAGCGTCAGGCCCTGGTTCGGGCTATGGTCCGGAGCGAGGAGGAATGGCAGGTGATCGCCTCCTTCTGCGAAGCAGTAATGCTAGCGAAGGAGGAGCCTCCATGCGTGAGGGAACGAAGGTCCTCACGCCCCAGCCGCCGTAATTCCGACCCCGACTACCAGCCACGGTAGACGCGGGCTTGCGCACGTCGACCAATGGGTAGCCCAGTCGTCAACAGCACGTAGTGATCCACGCGCTCCTCAAAGAGATGTCAGCAAACCATAGGGGCCCAGCAGGGCCGATGCCCGCTAGCTAGGACCGCGGGGAATTTCTGAAAAGGAAACCCGTAGTCCTAGAATGCAAAGGGTAATTGAAGGACACAGGTGTGGTTTTTGTCAGTAAACCTCTTTTCATTCAGTCCATCCAAAGGTTATCTGTAAGAGTACTCTTGTAAATTGTACACTTGTTTTTGGAAATGTTTGTCCTATTCACTTTATAAGGTGTACAATAGTCTTTAATGATAAATAAATTAACCATTCCTAACTAGCATTATTTTCTGTAAAAACAGATACTACAACGTTACTCGATTTTAATATTAAACTAACAACTAAAGCATACTTACATACATACTTGGCAAAACCTTTCACGCCTTTAAGAACACTACAAATATTACATATCTATCCATCTACGTGTAAACCAACACTATTGTTCACGATTTCTAAGAAGGCTCGTACTTGAACTTTTATTCGGGCCAAAGGTCCGGTTTCGTGTAAAAAGGCGCGAAAAATCGGCCATTACAAGATACGCACACAAACATAAAAGCATAAATGAAACTTGAACACCTACACTCGTTGTACGAAAAGGTTAAGCATATATCGATTATCTAGTGACATCTTTGATGCCACATTGGAAATAAAATTCAAAATCTTGCATATTACAGTTCTCCGCACGAGAAAATCATATACAATAGTTCGAAATCAATCATCGGGCAGTTGCTTGGACCAGACACTAAAACCATCTGGTCGGAGGATCCTCCTTTTTCAACGGAGATATGTGGGGATTTATACCCTGTTCCGCATACCGCTAAATACATATATTTCAAGTATACATCTACAATCCTACATACATTTTTTTTTTATGAAATAAAAAAGCTAACAGATGAACTAGTCATAGGAAGACTGTTAGCAAGGAAAAGATGGAGTGTGGAGGGAGGCGTTTGCCCTGGAATGTAATTGAAGAGGATAGCAACTAGGGCGTGCCAAAGTCACTATAATCCATTCGAAATTAGATTAGACAATTAAACAAAGCTTTTTTACTATCTATTCAACCAATTTTGACGTCTATTTCGTAGGCATAAGGATGGCATTAAAAGCAAAAAAAGTGTTTACAATACCAACTATTTACTGCAGTTGCCATTTGTCATGCAAACAATGCAATAAAAGTCAAAATCTATTGAACGGACAGCAAAAGAAGTAACCCGAAAGTGCTTACCCTTTCCATTTCGCGGCTGTACGTAAATACACACTTACATTAAACCTTTACATTCTGAAGTATGTGAAAGGTTGTTGGTAGTTTATGCTCGCCTAGTACAAAACTTTTACGCAGGTGGTTGTTTTGGCTTATCATCCCTTCCGCATGGTTCATGGCTAAAGATAGGTACGAATATGACATAATTACTTTTTGTTTTGACCGCCGAGCATCGCAAAGGGTGCACTAGGGATTTGTAGGAAGTATTTATTGAAATTCTGTTTATTAAAATATTTCGACTTCTAAATGGCGTGTCAAATGCGGTTGCTACAAAATAATTATTATTGTACTTATTTAAAAAACAGTTGTTATTAAATAGGAAAAGCTTTAAAACTTCATAAGATCATAGTGCCATTTTCCAGGCTTCAAGAAAGCTTACTTAGTGGTGGACTTAGGCAAACTTTAAATTTAAATACAGTTGTTTAGTTCCCACAGACAAACCGTTGAAACGGTTTTGTGGGGCATATTTTTTCAACTTGGTTTTTAATAATAAAAAGATATAATTGTTGAGTGACTGAAAAATGTCATCATCATTTTTAGTTTCTTCCCAGTCGGGTAAGTGCCGGCGGCAGTGAACGAGGGATGCGGGGCGGCGGGAAGTGAGCCTGCGGACATCGGTTCGCGAGCTCCCGCTAGCCGCACCACTCAGCGGTTGCACGCCTCCACGCACGGCTGCGCTTGCGCGTTTCTTCAGAATCCATTTCATATTTCCGTAAATTTCAACCGACCGTTGTAATATCTTTCCTTTCTCTCATTATACATGTAATATAGTCCACTTTCTTTCATTTTGCTCCATCAGGACCTATCGTCGCGAACAGTAACATAAGCATTCCTTATTGTAGGATACACCCTACAGATGCACCGTACAAGAGTTAGGTGTCCACGTTTTTGGGCGATAGGATTTTTTTAAAGAGGTCCTGGATCGCAAAGAGCAACTGAAAGAACACAGGTGGGTTTCAGTCAGTAAAAGTCAGATGCTTCCTCTCGCTATACCCAGTTCAGAAGGAGTTATTTAATGGCTTCCCACCTAAAAAAATAACCTTGTTTCACATAACTTTCCATCACAGAGTTCCATATCAAGAGCGGGCTCTTTGTCAAATGTAAATACAATTATATCCATATTTTATTTATTTTTATTCATCTTGTTATTTGACTAGGCGACCTTGACAATTCAAAAGTGAAAACGGATAAATTGGAATAAGTACTTTCGAGTTTAAAACAACTAAAATGTCTGAGCCCATTTAAATTGCGAACACTTCCACAATGGACACCAAACCATAACGTTCTAAATTCGAAAGTATCAAGTGCTGTCGCCATTTTTCCTGGCAACGTATTTACAAATTCTGGGTTGCCAGTATTTGCCAATTTGCCAGCCACCGTTCACACCTGTTGTGAAGTATTAGTGTTACCGAGACGGTTTATGTTCTCCCTCTAAAGTATGTAAAGGTATTATGGAGGGTAGTCTTTAGATATAATCGAGTAGAAGGTTTTGGGAGTTGGGAAAATGTTGGTGATGTCCGACTCAGTGCCGCATACTTCATTTTATACTATACTATTTTCGTTTTAGTACGGGAACAACAGTTCATTGGCATATCTCACTTTAATAGCATGTTTTTTATGTAGCATTCTCTCGAAAACATAAATAGTGATGTTTAAATTGTCGTGAAAAACAAATATTAAGTTTTTTTTTCGAGTTCCTACAAAGACATAGGAAAGTTAGGTATAGACCACTGGTGCAATGGTGAAACGAAATAACTAAAACACTGACATTACTCTCTTTACATGAGATATCACTCCCGAGATAAAAAGTATTTTATGTGCTATTCCAGATCACGGTCTACTAGTATTGCCAATTTAAAACAAATCTATTCAGACGTTTGAATGTGAAGCACTAACACTAAAACTTGTGTTATACACACATACTGTGAACTACCTTCCGCTTTTATAACATTAGTGTGATTATGTTCCAAAAAAAAAAAAAATTGCTAAGAGTGACCAATTATATCAAACAAAAAGAGTAATCAAAAAATCTCAAATAGATAAATTGCAGTCAAAAATACCCAATAAAATCCAGAAACTAAATCAAAGCTAACCGTCAATACTTCCTAACTGCTAACCTGATAAATTGTAACTCTTTTTTGGACGCGAAATCATCAAACTGCTTCTCCTGCTCAAGGTGGTACGAGATAAAGGGCAGTTTCAGATTTTTACTGACAAGAACTCATCTGTGTTCCTTCAGTTGCCCTTTGCGTTTCAAGGGCACAATAATAGACTCTTTCGAACAATCCCGTAGCCCCAGCAGGTACACTTCTGCCAGATAAACCGTATCATAAACTTAGTTTACACTTGAGTATACAGCTAAGTATAGGTTTCCGCGTTGAGATGAATGATGCGTTTTGATAACAGCACGAGATTTAGTAAGTACGAGCTGTTTCATAACACGCCTAGCATCCGACTACGAGGTTAAGATTAACTCACCTGTATCGTAAAGATAAAGCTACACACAAACTGAGTAGACATCTAGACTCTTGAATTTGTGTGAAAACAGACGACTTACGAGGGACGCGTATGACAAAGTTGAGAATGCCAAGTGTTAGCGATTTTTATAATTAGTTACAACATTAAAATGTATTTTTTACACCGACAACTAAAATGAACTGCCACTGGTCAGAGCACGGCAACACTGACGTTTACCGAGGCTTTAAAAGAAGGCGCGCCACGCTCTGCTAGCAGTCCATTTTAGCATTCGAAGATAATCTATATAATTATATAAAAGCGAAATACCACTCACTGATTAATCACGAAATCTCAGAAACTATAACACCTACAAACTTAAAATTTGGCACGTAGGTTTCTTATAGGGTGTAGACATCTGCTAAGAACTTATTTTCCGAAATTCACCCCCTATGTTAATGAAACGGGGGTCCAAAGTTTCAATGGAGAAACCGACTTTCACGCGAGCGAAACTGCTGGCAAAAGCTAGTATGTCATATAGAAGTAAGTGCTGCTAAATCAGTTATAATTTTTATTATTGTAATTGTGACTTATCAAAGCAGAAGTATACAGAGACTGTACCCTTTTTGGCCATTTTATTTGCATCACCTCACCCACTAGAATCTATATATATAAAAGAAAGTCGTGTTAGTTACACTATTTATAACTCAAGAACGGCTGAACCGATTTGGCTGAAAGTTGGTGGGGAGGTAGCTTAGAACCAGGAGACGGACATAGGATACTTTTTTTTTGAGTAGGGTAGAGTATTGTAGAGTAGGGTAGAGTAAGGCAGAGTAGGATAGAGTTGGGTAGAGTAGGATATAGTAGTCAGTTGACGGGAGCGAAGCCGCGGGCAAAAGCTGGTAACTAAATAAGTTTTCATCTGACCTTTCTCCAAAAAGTCAGACAAGTTTTTTTTTTTTTTTTTTTTTAATTGATATAAACCAGCGCTTGACTGCGATCCCACCTGATGGTAAGCAGTGATGCAATCATTGATGGTGAGGCGCACTAGTTTATCAAGAGCCTATTCACTCTAGCCTTGAAGACACCTAAATTATAGTTGGACGGGAAGATCGTAGCAGGCAAATTGTTCCAGTCCTTCGATGTACGCGGTATAAACGACGAAGCGAAACGCTTAGTCCGGACCGTTGAAGTTTCAACAACGTAAGGGTGGATACTCGCCGTACGTCGGGTTGTCCGATGGTAGAAAGGAGATGGCGGAATCAAGTCATGCAATTCCCGCGCACACTCTCCAAAATGCAACCTGTAAAATACCGATAGGCTGGCTACCCTGCGCCTGTGCTCGAGGCTTTGTAGATTGGACTTAACCAAATCTGGATCCCCAATTAGCCTCTTCGCACGCCTTTCCACTGAGTCCAGAGCTGCTAGATGGCATTTTGCAGCACCAGCCCATATGTGACTGCAGTACTCCACACACGATCGGACCTGTGCTTTGTATAACATTAGAAGCTGTCCCGGTGTGAAGTACCGTCGGACCTTTGCAAGAACGCCTAGTTTTCTAGCAGCTACCTTGGCTTTGGACTCAATGAACCGCCCAAAATTGAGGTCTGAGGAAATTTCAACTCCCAAGAGCTGAAGGCGGTCGGTGCACTCCAGGGATACATTCCGAAAAGCAGGAGCCAAGGTGAACGGGCTCCTTTTGGCGGTGAACAGACACGCTTGTGTTTTGGCGGCGTTGAATTCTACTAGATTGGTTTCGCCCCACTTGGAGACTGCCTGAAGTGAGACATTCGTGCGCTCTACCATAGCCTCTCGTTCGGACCGGATTAGTTCCTTACTAGCCCGAGCACCTGGAAGGTATCTCTCTACAACTGTGCTATCATCTGCATACCCATAGATACCGGGTATCAGCAGATCGTTAATATGCAGCAGGAAAAGAGTTGCAGAGAGAACTGACCCCTGAGGAACTCCGGCATTAGTGGTCATGGGCTCTGATGAGCATCCATCGACAACAACTCGGAGAGACCGTTCACTCAGGAAGTCTTTTACCCAGTTAATCAGACCAGGGGAAATACCGTACGCTGGAAGCTTACTCAGAAGGCTGGCATGCCATACCCTGTCGAAGGCCTTCGAGACGTCTAAGGAGACAGCAATCGCTTCTCCATTCTTCTCGAGGGCCTCGCCCCACATGTGAGTGGTATACACTAGTAGGTCCCCAGTAGACCGATTGTGGCGAAACCCGTACTGTCGGTCACTGAGGAGATCGTTACCTTCCAGGTATGCCAAGAGGCGCGAGTTCAATACACGCTCCATAATCTTGCAGAGTATGGAGGTTACCGAAATCGGCCGATAGTTAGCAGGATCGGCACGACTGCCCTTTTTGGGCACGGGTTGCACGTTGGCAAGCTTCCAGGACTTGGGCACTATACCAGTCCTAAATGAGAGGCGGTACAAGCGCGTCAATACAGGAGACAACTCGGGCGCACATGCCTTGAGAACTATTGCTGGTACACCATCTGGTCCACTAGCTTTATTCACGTCTAGGCGACACAGTGCTCTCAATACTTCTTTATTTCTTATGCGAACCTCAGGCATCGAGGTGTTGCAGTGAGGTAGAGTCGGTGGAGTAGCACTGCTAGTATCAAGACGAGAATTATGGGCGACGAGTGAGCCAGTGTTCCATCAGGCTTAACCAGCGGAGGCAATGTGGGCCTACAGAAGTTCGCTTCGACCGATTTGGCAAGGGACCAGAACGCTCTGCTACCGGACGGCTGTGCAGAGAGCTTTGTGCCAATATGAGTAATGCGGTCGAACCGAGCCTTCTTTAGTGCCTTTTTGTAGGACTTGGCAGCATGGTTGAAAGCTCTCTTCTTTGAGCTCAGATCCGGAGCTTTGCGGTCACGAGCGTCAACCCAGGCGAGAAACGCCGAATGCTTACGCTCTTCAGCTTGAACGCAATCGGCGTTGAACCATGGGTGAGCTGAGCCTCCAACGGGTACGTCTCTATAAGGGATGAAAAACTCCATAGCTTGACGTATCACATCGGATATAGCATCCGCACAGCTCGACGGACTCTCAGAAGAGAAGCAGACCTGCTGCCAAGGATAAGATGCAAAGAAATGCCGCATCACATCCCAATCTGCTGACCTGTAACGCCACATTCGCCGTTTACCGCGTGAGTCGCAGTCAGGTGGGGAGAAGGACGAAACAGACTTCACCAGACAGTGATCTGAAGTTCCAAGTGGTGAGGAAACTGTTACGATACATCTGTCCGGATCGGTGGTCAGCAGAAGGTCCAGACAATTGGCAGTATGACCATCTACATCAGGCACCCTAGTCGCTTGCTTGACCAGCTGGGAAAGGCCCATCGATATTGCAAAGTTTCGCGCTTCTCTCCCAGCGTGGTCGGTCCTCTGGTATGGGAACAGCCAGTCTTGGTGGCAGGCGTTAAAGTCCCCCAGAGCGACGAGCTGCGCATCAGGGTGCCGTTGCAGAGCCTTATCGGCAGCCTCACTGAGGTGGTCGAACAACCGAGTCGTCTCCTGATCACCGCTGTGCGAACGGTAGACACAGGCATAAACAATTTTGTCCGTACCAGTGTCCACCAACAGCCACAGCGTAGATAAATTAGGGTCTTCAAGGTGACGGAGACGCTGGCAGCAGATGTCATTACGGACGTACACACAGACCCCGGCACGCTGCAGGAAATGATGCTCCAGTGAGTATCCCGGGTAGTTGAGGTACGCCGTATCTGACGGACATCTAATTTGGGTCTCCGTCAAGAAAAGCAAGTGTGGCTTGTCAGTCTCAAGATGGTGGTGGACCGCAACGAGATTGGAGTGCAGCCCTCTAATATTTGAGAACTGCACTTGAAATGAGAGGACGTGCATCCGCTGTTGACACAACTTGCCTTTCTTTTTACCTTTCATGGTTTTTGTGGAGTGAATAGGAGAGATGGAAGATGGCGGTTGAGCGAGGTGATGCGATGTCGAACCCAACAACACAACCAGAGTTGCTGTGCCAATGGAGGGTTGATCTGGAGACTGCGGGGACGCCCGAACCCCCCCAGGGATCGCCATCGGGTCCTCTCGCCCGGTCGCCAACCGGCACGATGGGGCCACCCTGGGATTTTTCGCAGTTGGCGGGGCAGCCTTTCGTGTGTGGCTGGCACACTACTTGGGCCCCCATCTACCTACGGTCGGCCAGCGGAGCACCGTGCTTCGGATCCCGCTACCCTCCACGATCAAACGTCCGACACAACAACAGCTGGCGCATCATACCCGGTATACGTCACAACACAACTGCTCAGACCCATCTTCCATCATACGGCTTCATCAGACATCACGCCGGAACACGACGGATCGCTTGGCGGCATGGCTTTGTCTGAAGTATTTTCTAAGTCATTTGTTTTCAAGAAAATTCAAGAGTCTAGATTTCATAATGCGTAGCATACGTGGGCTCAGTTTGTCCTTAGCTTTATTCTCTTGTCACTTGACAAACTCTGAGGTGACATTGATATTCTGTGCGGGCGTTAAAGTATCTATTTAAAACCTTAGCTATGAGAAAAATGTACTTATATCAAGTTTCAAACCAGTCTATTGTTTTGTAGTAGATGTAGTTGGTGGATTTTATTTTAATTCAGGCGCAGTTTTTTTTTTAGAAGAAAATTACTTTTCCCCATACTAGGAATTAGGGGGTGCGGTGGGTGCGTTCACAAACATGATTAATTGATGACTCACATACACAAGATACCTAGATCTGAAACAACTACCCATGCCAAACATATAGGTATATGCTCTGTGCGGGAATCAAATCCGTGACACGCAGGTCAGCAGCCAATCTTGCGGACGGCGAGCAATGGGTAGCTCGCCGTCCGACAGTCCAGTAACCGTCCGGACCGAACCCAAGTCGCCGACGGCGTGTACTGTTCCACGCGCGCCTCAAGGAGATGTCAGCAAACCGTAGGGGCCCAGCAGGGTCGAAGCATACTGGGGCTAAGGGTCTGCTTCTGAAAGGAAGACTCGGCCCTGGTATGAAAGGCAACGAAGGAACAGGAGTAGGATTTTAGTCAGTAAAAGTCTGACACACCCTTCCGCTCCGCCCAAGATCGGGGGATGTGTGAAAAAACACACAAGACACAAGTTTGTGTGAGTGTACATATTATCGAATGCACCCACGATACAGGAATAATTCCTAGAGGGAGGCAACTTAAAAAAAATCCATACAAATCCTACAAGAAACGATATCAGCGACACAATTACTTACCCGTATCTCTTTAAAATACGTTTGCGAAAGGACCCAGGCAATTTGAAAAAAAAAAATCTTTGAATGCAATTAAAATTCTACTAGAAAACATATCAACGACACAATTATTCCCGTATCTTTTTCAAATTACATATCTACGTTTGCGTAAGTATCTTTTTTAAATTACATGCGTTTGCCAAATAAAATTACAATTATTGAACAAACAAGGCATAGATATCTACGCTATAAATATACAAATTTGCAATGCACCGTACAGTTTTGTTTTCCGTTTTCTGCGTAAAGGGGTGACCAGATGGTTGCAAACTAGCGTTCCAACCAAGGTGACCTTGGTTTATGTGTTTGGTTTGTGATGCCAGAAAATGCGACATAATCCTACTTTTTTTTTATTGTTCAGGCCTGTTGTTGATATTGTGAATTGTGGGTTGAAACGAAAATTTTAGACATTTATGGGTATAAGTGTGTTTAT
Organism: Mythimna impura; assembly: GCA_905147345.3. Taxonomy (NCBI): domain Eukaryota; kingdom Metazoa; phylum Arthropoda; class Insecta; order Lepidoptera; family Noctuidae; genus Mythimna; species Mythimna impura. The sequence goes on along the minus strand of LR990357.1, from coordinate 7,951,810 downwards.
ATAATAGTTGGAATTGACAACAATAGTAAAGTTAAAGTTATCAATCTATCTTTTAAGTATGAATAACCCTTTTTTGGTTCGGAAATCATCCGTTATCCACCACGTGGTTCAAACCCACGAGTAAAGCGCCTGCTTTACTTTCTACAGTTTATTAGATCACCACTGTTCTCAAAACGGGGAAGAAAAACATCGTGAGAAAACCGGCATGTCCTAGAAAAAGAAATTCAAAGACATGTGAAAAAAAAAACTATGTAGTTCATAATTAACAAAACACTAAACATAACTACAATCAAGCCATACAAATATTAGAAAACCTCTAAGTACACACCATACATATATCATTAATATTGAGTGCGCTGTAACATAAGGTTACACTATCGCCTAATGATACACACTAAGTAGGTGAAGACAGAAGGTCTACGGCAGGGGCGACCCTAGAACGCCAGGGGCCACTGAAGGAACACAGGTAGGTGTTAGTTAGTAAAAGTCTGACACGCTCTCTCGCTTCTCCATGGACGGGTGGTGTCATTTGATGATTTCTCACTGATATAAAAGGAGGTTGACCAACTTGATTTGAAACATGGTCTACTGTTTCCTGACTAGACTTTGTCCGTATGTATTTATGCAGTCATAGAAGTCACATTGACGAATCATGCTGAAAAGTCGGGTAACTTACGATGAAAGAGCGATAGAAGCGATCTCAAAAGGGTGAGCAATCCGCCTCGTATACGTTCGATTTTCCATTTTACTATTCATGCAGACATAAAAGTTGCTTTGTCAAATCATGCTGAAAAATTAGGTAATTAAGGATAAAAGAGCCAGCGAGACAACCTCGAGTAGGTTCAATTTTCTTTTGATTTCTTTTGATAGACAAGAAGTGACGGGCGGCAAGTTAAAAGAGTGTGGTAGTGTTAGTCTAAAGAAAAAAGGCAGGTAGCAGCTCGCTATCGACCGCCCCGGGCCATGGCCCTCTTAGCCCGAGGATAAATACGCTACTGCTTTTGTCTCACGAAAGGTTGAATATCCCTGGTCTACGACCTCCACTTGAATTTAAACTTATTTTTAAAATACGAAAATGGGCCTTCTGGTTTTAATCACTTGTTGCTAGTAGTGGACATTCTGTCCATATTCCTATTACAGTAACGGAACTAGCGCTGTGTCGCAGTATATTTTATTTGCCACACTCCACCGTAATTGCCTACCGCCCACAATTCAAGTACATTGCAATTCTTCCTACATTTCTCAACAAACCTCATTTGACATTTTATGAAATCGTTACAAAGGTATTTTTCTGTTTCTGTTAAAGAATTGTGATTTAGATTTATGAAGTACTTACCCGCTTTTTTATTATAAGCAAGGTAATTATGTTATTGCAGCTGTTATTTTACGCTTGGGTATCGTATTTTTTTCTGTAGGCAATCATCGGAGGAGCGAGAGGACGTGTCAGATTTTTACTGAATAAAATCCACTCCTATGTTCCCTCTTTGCCTTGCGTCCCAGGACCCCGGCTTCCATTTCAGTCATGGACCCAGTAGCTTCAATCCTGCTGGGCACCTACGGTTTTGCTGACATCTCTTTGAGGCGCGCGTGGAATACTAAGCGCCGTCCACGACTCGGGCTCGGGTGTTGTATTGAATATCAGAATTATTTAATGTTGTTCTGCTTTAAAAAGTTGACTTAAAAGTCGTTTCGTTGAACGCCTTAAAAATTGTAGCAGCAAATAAACAAAGCTTTATTTCATTTCAAAAAGATTACTCGTGACATTGTTTTATCACAGAAAGAAAAATATTCAGTTCAAAATTAAAACCAAACATCAAACAAGCCGGCTATGATTAAACTTCAGAAATCCATCAACATTTTATTACACAACAGATATAAAGCAAACAAAATGTTTGAAAATAACTTGAGTACTGTCAACAACTATAAACACGGGTTTATTGATTCGTGTCTGTCACAGTACATGCTATTTGAAAAGTTTATACGACGATTCGAACAAATATACGTACCGTAGTTTCAAATTATGCAGCTGTGTTTGCATCGGCTCTAAACGTAGTCGTAGTCGTCACTTGTTTAATGTTCTTTAATTGGTCGGGAAATGCTTGTTGTATGTTTGATCGTCACGTGTCAGTGTTTTATTGAAAATAGTCCGCATGGGAAAATATATGTAGGTATTACGACTATTATTTTTCCATATTCTAATATATAAAAATTTTGTGTCACTATGTTTGTTATCAAACTTCTCCGAAACGATTCTGTTTTAATTGTTTTTTTTTTTTGTGTACATTTGGTAGGTTTGAGAATAAGGCTATTGTTTACCGTCTTACCCCCACTCCTAATTATTTCGTTGAAAAATCTACATAGACTTCACTAATATTAAAAAGAGGTAGTTTTTTTTTTGTAGCAGGTAATCTCTGAAAGAACTAGTCCGATTGCTAATATTTTTTTTACCGATAGAAATCTGCTTTATTCCTAAGTGATAAAGGCGTTTTATGTAGGAGGGCGAAGCTGCAGGAAAAAGCTATAATTTATATGGCAGAACAACGTTTGCCGAGTCAGCTAGTTAGTATACTTATACCTATAAAAGAGACGGCCTGATATACTGACTCATCAATGCCCTGCTTATACTCTTGGACCTCGAAACGGAAGCTGATTTTTCAAGTGTTTTTCAAAAAAATTCAAACTTCAATATTCAAAATGTTGTTATTTCACATTTCACTTATAAAACGTCACAAGCTAGTGCAGACCAATTGGTCATTTCCTATGGAAAAAAACTAGCAAGAAACTCCATGATTACACTTTTAAAAAAAGTTTTCAAACGTAAACCATTTGGGGGGGGGGGGGTGTTGAAAAACGGTTCCATGCGAGCAAAGCCGCGGGAATAAGTTAGTATGTAAAATAAACTAGGTCACTACGACTACACAGATCGGCTATTTACAGCCGTTTTATCATACAATTTTCTTCGTACAGGTTGAATGAATAAATAATGTCCTCAACAGGAGGCACAAAAAACTGTGTCCCACATCAAATTATTTCATAATTAAGGCAGGGCTTACACCTGGTCCCGACTGTCACTGACACACATAACATTCATATTATACATGTAGACGAGACATGACAGAAGATTTATTTATACAAAACAAAAATTGATTTTTTATTCAGACCCTGAGCAGTGTGGCCAAACGGCTTCGACTTACGAGTAGGTCTTGGGCTCAAGCCCAGCTAAGGGCATTTGTGAGATATGTGGCATACACCAACCCGCATTGGGCCCATTCCCTCTTCTACAGAGGAGGCCTGAGTCCCAGCTGTGGGAACATTAAAAGGCTGATTATGCATATGCTATGCTATACCGGTGACTGTCCAAAATACGATTAAACTGAAATCGTTACCGAATGTACGGTTCCTCTTCTAATATCGACCGTAATATAAAAGCTGACAAAATACAATATTTCGATACAGTTATTTCTAAGTTTATTTCGTTATAGTTAATTATATAACTACAACTTTCTTAAAATACTGAATAATCGAATAAATCCACGAATACATAAAAATTATAACGTACCATCACAACCGTCAGCTCAAAGATGCCGGTTTCGGTCGAGCCGAATATTCGGCCACTTTTTGGTCGAAAACGAAACTCCAACCGAAACCGAACTTTCGGTTAATCCCTACAAAAAATATCTCAAAGTGGCAAAATTTTTTAAAAAGATTATCTTAACTTGCATATCTATAAAAGAAGAAACTGACTGATTGACATATCAACGCATAGCCGAAAATACTAGAACTAGAAACGTGGAATTTTGCTCAATGTTTCATTTTATGATGTAAGCGAGCATTAAGAAAGGATTTTCCAAAATTCACCACTTAAGGGGATGAAACAGGGGTTCAAAGTTTGTAAGGAGAAACCTATTTTCACGGGCGAAACCACTGGCAGAAGCTAGTTTAAATATAAACCTACTTTCCTGCGAGAGTGTCCGACTAAAAACAGGTAACCTGACTACATCTAAAAACTTTTTAGAACACTTATACCGCAGAGGCAAAAGAATTTCTTAAGAATTTTCACCAAAACGGTGAAAAAAAAATACACCTACAAAATAAAACTCTCCTACTGCCTCAGCAAATTCCCCCGGTGCCGTACTTATTAAACCATCGCAGATGATAATGTGAATTGTGACATAAACATGTAAATACAATAAGTATACATAAAGAACAATTTTTATTACACGCCTTTATTGCAGTGCTTTATTATTTTTATGAAGAACGAGGAGATTAGGGCCGTTGTCAACATGACTTGCGATGTAATAATGTGTAGCCTATCAAATCTGTGATTGTTTATAAATGAGAGCGGGTGTTTCGTGGATGACACTTATTTATAAGGAAGGGGCCGGAGGAATTTAAATAAGTTTTTTTTATAGATAACCGTTATGGCTTTCGGTTAAAACAAAACTATTTATTTATTACCCGACTACGGAGGGTTATGATTTTGACAGGCTATGTATGTGAGTATGTTCATCTGTTCCCTCATAGCTCCTAATCTACTTATCGGAACTCGACATATGAGGTATCGTTAGAACCGTCTTAATTGTCCGCTGAACATAGGCTACGTGACGTGTCACAAAACTCGACATGGCGCCCTCTAGCGGACCAAAAGTATGTGTTAAAAAATAAAAATGGAGACAAATACGCCGTGTTTGGTAACCGTAGTCACACGTTATTAAAGTGTTTTGGTTGGTACCTATTACGTGTGACTACGGCTTTTCTTTTTGTTCTGTTCGAAGTATGAAAATCTTGTTTCATACTTTTTCAGCGTCGTTTTGTTTTTGTCGTAGTCGGTTTTTAGTTTTTTTACTTTATTTTTATTTATAATAATAAGCACACCAACAGCACAGTCACTTACAATTCAAATAAACTTACATCTAAAATTGGCATTTCAGTAACCATGCAAATAACAGGTATGCATGACATTTACCAAATGAACATTAGAGACAAACACAGAATAAAAAGTGTGTCCAGAATACCTAAATCTAGAACACTACGAAGACAAAACACACAAAGACGAACATTATTCGCACTGTTTATATAGGCAGCGTCTGTATGAAGCGAAACTCATGGAGAAGACATCGATAGGGTAATCCATCAAGTTGGACCTTTCATTATAAACTATTATATATTTCATTATATACTATCAAAACGGCTCAAACATAAACTCCCGATAAGTTTGTTATATTTGCGGCGCTTCAGGTTTTCTGCACCTACAGCATTACCAATCAAAAATATCGCTTACAAGTTTCGCGAAATAGCAGATCGGTAATTTACTAGAACAGTATATCTATTTATTTATTGCATACGTTTCAAACATGAACCCTGCTAGGGCACCGCGACATATTTATTTCAACTACTATTTACGACTTAATTATAATTGCATGCATTATTATAGTAATTTTATAATATATTATTACATTATCAATTCCTATTAACAATATCATTTCATTATAAATTTAATTTATTATTGAGTTTATTACATTACGTTTACGTTATCATAAGCTTAGGCATAAGCATAATCAGCCTTTTTTAATGTTCCCACTACTGGGACTCAGGCCTCCTCTCTCTAGGAGAGGGAATGGGCCGTAATCCACCACGCGGGCCCAGTGCGGGTTGGTGAATGTCACATGTCTTCGAAAACGTTACGTTACGTTACGTTACCACATTGCCTCAATTTTCCATCTGCAGGGTTACCTAGGTAAAATTCCACTGCATCAGACGAAAGTAAAACAAACTGTGAAAAACCTGTCCCAAACACATGCCGCCATGGTCCACATTTCACATGCCATATATTCATCGACAAAAAAAAACCCCGTTCCGAGGTTACATACCGTTCAATCCCCAGCAGTGCGTTTTTATTAAGTCGCACAGATATAGGTCGGGCGTTATTACCGCGGGGTTCCGTCGGTCACTTGCGTTGGTCAATTTGTGGGTCAAATCGAACTTTTCTCCCCCGTATATTTTATGTGGGTATCCCTTTCTGCGGATTACCGACAAGTTTTGGTAAAGTTTCGCTTTTTGATGCCTCAATTGTTCGACCTTTGAATTTTAGTTTCGTTCGTTTGTGTTTAAATGGTCGTGTTAGTGTTTTGGGTTCATTCTTAAAATAATATTTTATGAATGTTTCTGTTTTCGGAAAAGCTTTTTGTGTGTTGTCAGAAATATATAATACGCGATCTTTAAAACTACTTAATAACCGTACTTTTTGGCTAGTTATTTGTATTCTCATACACTTTTCATTCATGACATTAAATTTTTTGACATTGTTAATTTTTAATCAATGACATTTAAAATACTTAATGTCAATTTTTTAACTTTTATTCCGTGACATTTAATTTAATGACAATTGTAATTTAATATAACGTGTAATTTTTTTATTGTAAGAATACCAAATTGTGATTTTAATATTATTGACCTTCTAAACTGACATAGAAATAAGTGATATAACATATAATTTGAACCAAAAATTGTCTTTATTATTATTATAAACAAAAAAATTATATCCATAAATCGCCTTCGATACGTTAGTTTACGAGCAAAAATAAGTATAGTAATAATCTAGCTATTACATCGTCGGTGCATTTTGAACTGTAAACCGTCTACTGTCAAAGTATAATGAATTGTATGAGAGAATCCGGTAGGCAGTAAAAGTTACCCCTTGTCACGACAGGGGGCCTGGCACACGCGATGTTAATTAAAAAAACGGACGAATCTACATTTTGATAGTTTGGTAGTGGTTCTGCATATTTGAAGTTTAAAGTTGTCAATGGTAGACACCAAACGGGTTGCATATCATGAAATGGTAGGTTATCTTTTATGTTTTGTTCTGTTAAAATAGCGTAGAAAATAATAGAAAATAGGTATGCGACACAGATTCAACAGAACGGCAACGAATACTAAATAAAAAAGACGAATAGTACAGAATGATACAGTAAAATTGCACTGAGTATGTTTGAGTGTGATTCAAATTATGGTGACATTATCTCTCAGTATTTGCTGGGTGTCAGATAACCGATGCTGGTTTTCATCTAGAACCCCGCAGTGATGGATAGACGAGGGTATATAGAAAAAATATTTAAAATAAACATTGTTATTTGTGTATTAAGGTATTGATTTCATTAAAATACTTTAATAAAACTGTAAAATAATAATAATAAATAAATAGAACAAATAACGCTCCGTGTCCAATTTTCAAACCTAGCTCAATGTTTTGTCTTGAGCTCTATTTATTCTTTCCAATATCTTAGCGAAACCAATAATGTTGCTGATGGTTTTATTAACCATAATACTGACATTTAGTTTTGACTGACAAGTGACAGGACATAAATAACCATTTCCAACGTAACCCTAAAACAACGACGATTGGTCAACGGCCTTCCACTATAACCTTGTATTTGGGTTTTATTTGAAGCATAGACGCCTTCACCAAATGGCTAATATCAGCCCACATAACGTAAAACTCATGATGGACTAATTTAGACTAAATTGCGTTAACCTAGTCATTAGTTACACGTTATCTTCTGGGTTCTGCTGATAAGTCAGTTTATGTCTGGCTTTCATTTGTGCGTTTAAAAAAGGTTCGTATGTTATGGGTGTATATGGTGGTTTATGGTTTCGTGTGGCGACTCTGGAAGGTCGACGGGCGATTGTAAATAATCGTAAAAGTATGAATTTACTGTGATTTTAGACACGCCAAATTGTTGATGTGACGGGAATAAAAACATTAACTGTTTGTGGTTATGTTTTGTTTATTTTGGGGTGTTAAGACAAAATATGGTACGAAAACTATCGTTGAATAAATGATAAATGAATGAAATTACCAAAGGAAAAAAATGGATCTTGAATTCTAGTCAGATGAAAAAGCTAGGGTGAATAGGCATAATCAACTAGTGCGATTCACTATCAACGATTGCATCACTGCTTACCATCAGGTGGGATCACAGTCAAGCAATAGTTTATATCAATTAAAAAAAAAAAAACTGGTATTGGATTTATTTAGGTATCTTGTAAGTTCTCTTTCAATTACAAAAAGCTGCGGTTTACTTGAAAATACTGATATTCCATCTTAGTAAGGTTCAGTGGAAAACCAGCATCAGGCAACTATTACATACGTGTCTGGCATTTTTGCTAAACACAACTTTTATCTATGTGTGCCAAATAAAATGAGTTTCTTCCTTTCTTTTCATAAACAGTGTCTGTAGTACCTACCTAGTTAGGATACCTACAATGACATCCACACTTCAGGGCATTTGGGGGACGTAAAACACCGTCTGCCAACAGTTAAGCACAGGCGTCGCGACATAAATTACACGGGCTCTGCACACGGGGACACATTGGGACAGCGGGGGACATACAGGAACAACGGGGGACAAAGGGGACAAGTTATAGGCCCACCGTCAAACCGCAACTATGTTGTGGTTGTTGCCAACTTTGACCAGTTTGTATTGGCCTGATTTTCTGTGGTTTTTGTCGAAGAAGGTGATAAATTGATTGAAGGTACTTTTATTATTAAGATGGAAGGAATGGAAAGGGCTATGCTCGGAGTTTCCTAGCGTGATGACACCAGAAATAAAGATATCCGCAAAAAACGTTAACGACATAACCAACACCATACCACCATAAGGTTGACTGGTATATAATGCCTAAGGCATTAAGTCAGCCTCTGTACTTTTGTGTGCATAAAGCATTAAATAAATAAATAAATAACCCGAAGAATCGTCAAACTTAAGTAGCATTGGGCAGGGCACATTGCTCGCAGAGGATGAATGTTCTGGAGCGGCGACCACGTACCAGAAGACGCAACTTTGGAAGGCCTCCCACAAGATGGAACGATGACCTGGTGAGGATCGCGGGAATCCGATGGATGCGAGACGCACAGGACCGGTCATTATGGCGACACTTGGGGGAGGCCTATGTCCAATAGTGGACGTCTTTCAACTGAAAGGCGAAAGATGATGATGAAATCGTTAAACGAATTCTAGGTCGGAGCGAGAGGGTATGTCAGACTTTTACTGACTAAAACCCACCTGTGTCCTTCATTGCCCTTTGCGTTCCAGGGCCACGGTAACTCAGTGGTAGCAGGTACTGACGACAAAACAGGTATGTATGCAGGCTGTGACGTTAGAATTTTTCGTGGAATTTAATGTTGTTATTGGTTTCAATCTTGATTAGATTATTTAAGTATACTAAAGCAAGGTCAACTTTTTCCTGACCTACCTTTAACTTCTTTACGCATGCTATTTGCTATATAGTTGATTGTGTTGTGCGTTCTGACCTTTTACTATAATATCGACTAATATTTAGTAAGTTGTAGAAAAGTTGGACTAAACATTTCGCCTCGTCGTTTATACCGTGTACATCGAAGGACTGGAACAATTTGCCTGCTGTGGTCTGCCCGTCCATTCATAAACTAATGCGCCTCACCATCAATGATTGCATTGCATCACTGCTTACCATCAGGTGGGATCGCAGTCAAGCACTAGTTTATATCAATTATATAAAATAAAAGTTGTGTCTCATTTCTGAATTGCATATTCATACCTCTGTATAATGTTTCCGAGCGAAACAATAGAAGCATAGGACAAGAGAGAGAAAAAAATTATTGGAATAATAGGTGAATGTTGTTTTTGTTAAAAATAAAAGTTTTGAAATATTCCTAAAAGGAGTTAATTTCTGACATCCCTACTAATTCTTCCATCATACATTTATGTTTTTACTAGCTCTGCCAGCGGCTTCGCCCGCGTGAAATAAGGTTTTCATCATACAAACTTTGGACCCCCTTTTCATCCCCTTAGGGTGTCAATTTTGAAAATTTCACTCTTAGTACTCGCCTACGTTATAAAAGGAAGCTTTGTGTAAAATTTCACGCTCCTAGTCCAGGCTGTGCGTTGATATGTCAGTGAGTCAGTTTCTCCTTTTATATATATAGATAACTCTTTTGTTGTGTGTACTTACACGATATGTTCCATACTAGTCGAAACTTAGTTAACAAAACAGAGTTAAAAATAAAAATTAACTAAGTTTGCTAATTTATTTATTAATAATATAGCAAAATAGACACTTATAATTATACGTTAATCCTTTCACACTGTCTTCTCAAAAAAGCATTGCATATAGTGTTTTTTGTGCTATTCAATTAGCTACAGATAAAAACTTAGAATAATTAAAATATTCAGATTTTTTTCGCTATGATGTGAAAGACTTTCACAACTAATAAATGTCAGATTTTCTTATTTAAATTCATTACCAGGACTACGGGATTCTTCGAATGAGTTATAGTGTAATTTATTTAAGCGTAGTTATTACCAAAGGTTTATCCTAATATACTTACATATTTTTTATACTTCTGAACTAACATATAAATACTACTAACGTATACTGTGGACCAAAAGTATTTTCAAAAACTTTAAGGTTTTTAAAATACGTATTTCCTGGAAAAAGTTTTGGGAAATATTCGATTTATTTATTTTTAATACCAACAACTAATACCACTGGTATTGGTTTGGATTTTGACTCATTTTTAAAATTCATTTTGGTTAAGAGCTGACTTTACCAAATTCAAGTTGTTGGTATTCGTTCGGAATAATAAAATATAAATAAATATGATTTCAAAATAATACAAATAGTATTAGTTTTTGGTATTAGAACGGAATAAATCAAATATTCGAGTGAGGGACGGAAGGAATTTTTCTCATTACCTCTTTTTCAAACATTGCGTTGGATGAAACGACAAGCTTTACAACCTTTACAAGACTTTACAAGACTTTTCACATCACGATAGGCAGACCGAAAAGGGCCCTCTTAAGTATTTATTTTTGTTTTCGACAACTTATAATCTTATTTGTAAACATAAGTTGTCGAAAACAATCAGTAAGTTATTTATATTCATGAACCAAATAGCTATTGGCAATCTGTCAGGGGGAAAAATCAAAAAGTCACTCCAAATAAAAAACAATACTACATGCACCCTTCATATCTAAAGCCTAAACATTAATGAATCTTTAATAGCTTGATCATTTTATACGGAGTAGTCTTGACATCCTATCGTGATAAGAAAAATGCTGTCCAATAGCTGTAATAGCCGAGTAACGAGTGATGACATGTGACATATCATAATTATACCCATCACCTTTCCGATAGTTTAATGGGGTTCCAATGACATATCAGGGACAGCAATCTGATGGGGATTTTCCCATTAATCAGGCTACTCATTTTAAATTGGTATCTATGTAGATTTATGACCGAGCAAGTACTAATGTGAATTTTTCAATTCGTATGTACTTTTGGACCGACGACCTGGTGATAGTCACGGGAATGCGGTGGATGCGAGACGCACAAGATCGGTCGTTGTGGAGACGCTTGGGGGAGGCCTATGGACAACAGTGGACGTCTTTCGGCTGAAATGATGATGATGTACTTTTCTAAGTTTATCTAGGACGGTACTGAAACCTCGTGCCTCGGAAAGCACGTAAAACCGTTGATCCCGGTAGTCATTCGACATTCGTAGATCTTTGAAAAGAAAGAAAGAAAGAAAAACATTTTATTTGGCGGAACAAGGCGCAAATTTAAAACTAACAAATTATAAGCACACTATGTGAAAGAAAATATGCGCCACATCCGCGCAAAACGGCCGAACGCTCACACAGTCACACACACACAGAAACACAGCACACACACAACACACACACAGTACACACACACACACACACAGTCAGTACAGTGTGTTTGACAGTCATTACAACTAGTCAGACGCCAGAAAGTCTGGCCATCAGTCCTGTCTATCCAAGGAGTATCATATTGCCCAGTAACTGGGTTGAGAAGGGCTGAAAACACGAGTATTCAGCCGAATCCGGTGACACTAAAAGCCGAACTCAAGCTAGTTGGCAAAAGGTTAGGGAGATGTGGTGGTACAAGTGACTTTAGGGGGTTAAGATTCAAAAATATTTCTGCCAAGGTTGGAGGCTTGTTCGAAAGAGTTACCGCGGCCTGAAATAGAAAGGGCAACTGAAGGATCACGGGCAGGTTTTAGTCAGTAAGTCTGTGACACTCCCCGACGCTGCACTCGGAGCCGGAGAAGTTTTTAATGATAATGTTACCAATAAAGGTTTTTTATTCGTTTATCTTAGACCCTAAATAAAGTAACATTATATCAGGAACAGATTTGTTTTGGAGATGGGAAATCATCAAATGTCTTCTCCCGGTTTTGGGTATGGCAGGACGTGTCAGACTTTTACTGGCTAAAACCCACATGTGTCCTTCAGTTTCCCTTTGCATTCTAGGCCCGCGGTAACTTTTCCAAACGTTCCCGCAGATGTTTGAAATGCTGAATATCGTCCAAAACCACATAAGTCCCCAAAACTGGACACAACATTACCCTTTATTACTGGACAGAGACTCCACCCCGCTTTTCAACCGAGCGTCGAAAAAAAAAAACAAAATTAAAAACAATTACAAGCCCACAGATCCCTGTCATCAAATAAAACAGCCTATACTTAATTTTAATGCAACATGACATACACTGTATTTAATTTAAAATGAAAATAATAAAACCGAAGGTATTCGTTCGGCAGTAATGCCAGTACTCGCGTCATGGCATTTAAAATAAAAAGGCGCAGACCTTGGAATCACCGCGCTGGCAGTGCTTAGAGATGCCATTGCAAGTCATTATGACTGGGTAGGGTCTTAAAAACTATGTTAGGATTGCACCATGAATGCTGCAATACTAATACTAACATAGTTTTTAAGACCCTTGTTACTAACAATACTAACATAGATTTTAAGAACCTTGTTACTAACATTATAATAATATGGACATTATTTTAGTCTGAAATTAATGTATTTTATTTTATTTATCATTTTTAGGTGAGTAGCGCCTCTTTTTAATGTAAAATTACTATAGACTCAATGGATTCATAGATTACTCTTTATTTGGATCCACTTTTTTATTAGGTACAATATTGAATGGTCTATCCTCTCTTATTTACATATTACCTACTGTAAAATGGAAATTTAATTTTTTTTTAAAAGAGTAACTATGTAGTTTCTTGCAGTTTCTTCTGCATAGGAAAAGACCAATCGGAATCTTGCACTAGTTTCTGACGTTTGGAAGTGTTCATGTATGATGTAGGCCTAAGTAAAATAAAAATATTTTGAATTTGATTTCAAAATACACTTAGGCGTCGAAGTACTCCATTTCGCTGTCGTCTGGGTATGCCGGAGCTATGTCAAGAAGACTGACGGCATTGCCACGTTGAATGGCAATGTTAATACTTTGAACAAATAACGAGCTTCGGCGGTCATGCAAAGTATCGATCAGTCGGTGAGAAATATCTTTGAAATGATAACGTACATTCAAATTCCATGACCCAAGCGTTTTGACCCCAAGCGGGTCAAAACTATAATTGCCAATAAGGTTACAGTATTATAGCAATAACAATTGTTACATAATATTTACATGTTTATAAAACACTTTTGAGCCAAAATTACGAGACGACAGCGATTCTGAGTTTATCATCGCCATATTTTAGATTATTACTAGCTACTGCCAGATCCGCGTGATTATAGAAAAATATCCCAAAGGATAAAAAGATAAAAAGTATATTATGTGCTATTTCAGGACATAGTCACTCTGTGTACCAAGTTTCATCGAAATCTGTGTGAAGAAGTATCAAACATAACGTGGCACTCAGTGACACTCTCGGTTTAAATGTTAAGTTCTGACGATACCGCCTCTAGCAGTGGCCACCGAGGCGCTTCATTGGTCTGCATGAAAAAGGCTCGAGTTGCATGTGGACTCTCGATTGAAGTTTTTTTATAGTGATATTAAATAGCCGATCATAGATAATGGAATATTTAATTTGAACATGATAGGCTTGATAGTGTTTAATTGAAAGGTGCTGGCAGGGGTGCCTCGGTTTGCTAGGGCTGCAAGAGTGTTTAAAACAGTAATCGTGGCCCTGGAACGCAAAGGGCTACTGAAGGAACTTGAGTGAGTTTTAGTCAGCAGTCTGACTCTCTTTCTCGCTTATCCCAGAACGGGAGAAGTAATTTGATGATTCCCCACCCAAAAAAGGGGTCACCAGGTAAAAACATTTTTGTTATGAGCTGAATCCAAAAATTAGTTTTTAAATTTTCAAACTATACACAGTTAAGCCACACGCAAGTAGCTATTTTCAAACAGTTCAGTAGGTATTCCAAATTGTGAATCAAAGAAATTTGCGCTCATTGCGTGTGTTCAGTTAATTATAGCACCATCTATTATCTAAGTAAAGCTAACCCACTTATCTTTGAAAACAGAAGCTCGCTGCATGCCGTCGTGTTCCCACGATAAACATCAAGACTCAAGTCTTTAACGTCCAAGATAAGACAGCCGCTTTCATACACACTCCTTTCCAAGTTCCATTAACTTTGGCAAGCAAAGGCAGCGACTAAACTATGCATGTATCGTGTGTACATCTCCTTTCATCGCTCGCTGCCCACCGTTCACACTAGTTAACATTCCGCCGACCCGACTATAAGGGGATGAAAAAAGTCGAGTCAAAGAGAACAAGTTTACCAACAGCACTCAAGATTCCATCTTTAGAAGGGGTGCGAATTCGATCTCTTTAATGTTCACCTTTACAACATCCAACCTTTTCATACTGCCCTATAAAGTTCCAATACAAAAATTGAATACGAATATTTTTAATTGGAACACTGATGCAGTGACAACAAACTTTGTGAGAATGGACCTAAAATGACAATATAGGTACATGGCTTATTAACATTACAAAGGGACCTTTCGAGGCGGGTCATTCTGTAACCCTATCGTCGTCCATTAGTAAGTGGCAGGTTAATAAGGTTCTTTGTTGTCGCCACTCGACGCTTTCACAATTTCGCCTTGAATGCAGCTTATCTCCGGGCTTGTTTGCTTACACCCTCCGTAAAAGACCCACCATACTACGTCACTCGCCAATTTTTGTAGCGTTAGTTGGAAATTATGAACGCAAGCCGAGATACTCTTTGTGTGCTTTGATAAAGTTATCTCTTGTTTCATGGAGATTGTTTTTGCATTCCCTTTAAAAAGCTTCACAAGGTGCATATAAATCTGTAGTATAATCATATAAGTTGAAACAGAATCTGTATAGATAAGATTCTATATTGCACTTTAATCAAAAGAGCAAAACTTCAAAGATTGGAATGGCTCTCTTTTAAGGGATGTAATTTCAGTAATGCGAATGATTTCAAATATTAGAATGCAATATCAAAAAACATGAAAGTGAGTAATGAAGCGTGAAGCGATAGTTCTGTAGCAGAAATCAACTGAGTACGAAATATGTGTAGTTAACTAGGTAATCGTTTATTGAAGCCAACATAATGGTAAGTTACCGAGAATTTTGTCGCTCAAAATTCGTTGGCTGAGCCTCTCAATAGTCGATTTAGGGGCGAAATGGAAAATTAATGGCACGGAAGTGAAATTCTTCGAATAAACCGGAGACAATAGACTTAGACGATCGTTTTAGAGCTCAACTAAAGACATTCAGTACCATTACTATCGTTGTGAATGGCTCGGTAGATGTTAAAATTTTACGTTTGTTTGTTAAAGAATCTGCGAACGGAATCCCAAATTCGTATAAACTGTTGGAGACTAAGCCAACAACAGCCGAAAAGTAGAAACAAAAACTCGACGATCCCGCGAATATGTAAAACGGACAAAATAATCAAAAAACATGAATAGGGAAAATGGGACAAAGGAACAATGAAATGGACAGTGGTGACATACTGAAGAATTTGTTGAGTTTTCACTTCACATAAAATAAACCCAAAACGTACTTGTATAGGCAACAGCATTTGCAAATGACATTAGTGAACATATTTAGTGCGTCACCGATAATGCACGTGTAAATTTAAATTAACAAACATCCGAATTGAACACAATTGAAGCCACAGACAAAATCAATGATAACAACAATACCAAACTACTTAAACAAACTGAAAATTATGACCAGCAATAACAAAACGAACCATGTAACTTTATAGCAATCCCATTATATTTATCAGTAGCAGTCTGTTACCGAAACCACGATGAAATTCTAAACAATAGTTGGAGCTGCAAACTGTGGTCGCACTGGCCTTACAATGGCGGTACGATCCGCTGCAAAACGTTATTAAACTTAAATATAAGGGACCATCGATGCAGAAACTTCCTATTACTTGGGATCGAAAGAAAATCTCTTATCAGAAGCGATTATTGGGCCGGGATTAATATCTAACTGTGTGCGGACAGGAGTGGAGATGGGAATTTCGATCGGACGATAAAACCTCTGCGGTGCCGGACCTCTATTCTTTTTTTTATTAGTTGCCTGTATTCAGGATAAAGTAATAGAATCAAATTATTATAAACTAGCTTCTGCCAGCGGCTTCGCCCGCGTAAAAGTAGGTTTCTACATGCAAACTTTGGACCCCCTTTTCATTCCTTTAGGGGTTGAATTTTGGGAAATCCTGTCTTAATGCTCGGTTACGACATAAAAGGAAGCCATGTACAAAATTTTACGCTCCTAATCCTAGTAGTTTTGGCTGTGCGTTGATATGTCAGTCAGTCAGTTTCTCCGTTTATAAATTTAGATTTTTGGTGAGTGAAAAATATTTAACTTTAGAAGTATAAGGTCACAAGTCCATTATGCTGCCTCTTGATATATCGTTATAAATCAATTTGGTGTAACATTACTTAATTTGTAAGACGAAATCTGTTATCTGCTTGGTAAAGTTTCCGAGCGGCACTTTGTCAATGTCGCGATTTAGGGGTACAATATTGTTGTAATGATAATATGGTACAAGGGTCCAGAAAAAGTGATATTTTCCATCTTTCACAACGATTATCAAAATGTTCCTACAGCTGGGACTCAGGTCTCTAGGAGAGGGTATGGGAAGTAATCCACAGTAAGTCACATATCTTCAATTCTAGGACATGCCGGTCTCATCATGATGTTTTGCTTCACCGTTTTGAGAGAACCGGTTATGAAAGGATTTACACAAAGTATAGCACCTGCCTAGGTATGAACCCATGACGAACAACTTGTAAGTTGGGGCCGATATTAGGTTATCACTGCTCTGCAGAAACAATTTTTTGACTTGAAAATCGTTATCAGTAATACGATATGTCACTTCATCTACAGTTAAAGACACAGTTATAGTTACCATTCAGTTACCTATATTGTTTTCTTTTATTTTGTTGTATTTTAAGTTAAGTATTTATAGATTAAGTAGTTACTTTTTATTTTATTGTTGTTTGTCCTGTGCGAGTCTCAAATTAATGTTTTCTTTCTTCTTTTCAAGTAAACACAAGAGAGACGTAACCAAACATTTACACCGTCTACGTAAAATCATCTTCAAACATTCAGTATATATGAAACTTCATTTCAACCGAATCTAAAATCAATAGTCGAGAAAGAATGTCATTCCAATGGAAATTCAATTCAAACCATTCAACGTTGCACGCGGTGAAAACAATATTATTGGTCGATCGCACGAAAGCCTATCTGACATGAGGAGCGAGACTTTTGTCAAGTTCAATATTCATTGAGGCTGTTATAGAATTAATGAAGGACATATATAGATGGTTGCTGGTTTGGAAAATTATTGTCTATTCCAATAAACCATTACTTAGACTGATTTTTCATCATCACCATAATTTCAACCGAAAGACATCCACAGTTGGACATAGGCCTCCCCAAGCGTTGCTATAACGACCGGTCCTGTGTGAGGTCCTCACCAGGTCATCGGTCCACCTTGTGAGAGGCCTTCCAACGCTGCGTCTTCCGGTACGTGGTCACCTCTCCAGAACCTTTCGGCCCCATCGACCATCTGTTGTTCTGTGAGCAATGTGCTTTGCCCACTGCCACTTAAGTTTGGCGATTTTGCCGACTATGTCGGTGATTGATTTTTTGGTTGGTTATTATATTTTTTTAAGCTCGATTAAAACCTTTTCTGAATTCAGTAATTTGCAATGTCTTTTGTTCTCTATTTGTATTTTTTTTTCTTTTGCTTGGTTTAGATTTACTTTGTCGTGTATTATTTTACTTTCTAGTAGAGTTTATGTTATCATATTTATGTGCAGAAAAAGATATGGCAGTAAATAACCGAATAGAATACCGAAGTTTATTGTAATATATTTTTTTACTTCTTTTTTATATTTATGTACCTACAATACTAACGAAATAAAATTTCGAATTATTTTCGAACCCACAAAATACAACTTTAGGTGATAATTTGAATAGGAAATAGTAATTGTTATCTTTAATAGACGTAGGCGTATCGCTCATACATATTCAGAAATTGAATGGCGCTTTTGACCGACCAAGGGTTGCCAGACTTAAAAATATTTTTTCTAAGTTTCTCTATTTACATCAAAAACTTTTACTTAATTTTAAAAAAAATTTTGATCAACAAGAATTTTCAGAGTTTTAAAACATTCCCCACCCTGCCTGCTTTTACCTCTACAGATTTTCACCAGTTGAAAAATAATGTAAGCTTTGATAAAGCTTAAAATATTCTAGCAACTTCGAAACTAAATGTCGAGGATCCACCCTTGTTCAAATGGTACCCCTGAATTGTGAGGCTATGTAACTGTGTTGCGGGTTGAATAACCACTTATATTCAATGTTAGATAGCCCAAAATTTATTGTTGGAGAGAACATGAGACCTTAATTAATGGCATGCTAAATCAAAGGGGTAAATATCTCCTGTCTTATGTGATGTTATCTAGTTTCCTACGAGCTCCTAGGCTTGTTGCTGAAGGCTGAAAATATAGATCTTTGTAATTAGATAGATAGATATTTTTCATTTCAGATATTTTCCATTTCGGAAGCGAACCCAACTCCACAGTAGGTTTCGGTCATGCTGGGCCCCTACGGTTTTGCTGACATTACTTTTCGACTCGGGCTTGTCCGGACGGTTAACGGACGGCCGGACCGCGAGCTACCCATTGCTTGTCGACGCAAGCCCACGCCTACGGTGGTTGGAAATCAGGGCCGGGATCCCGGCGACTGTAAGATATTCTACACTAAAATATATTCTTCCTTGTAAATTATAAATAATTACAGTAGGAGCTTAAAATTAATAGAGTGTTCGTTAGAATCGACTTATTAACCATTTTCGTTCTTAAAGCAGACTCGTTTAAAAAATATGTGACATCGAATATTTGATATTCGGGCAAAAAAGATTTTTTCAATACACTTATTAGAAAACTCGCTTTTAGGCACGCAATAGACTGTTTTCCGCACTAGTGCAGAAAAGTTAGCGTGCTCACCCCCGCCACAATATGTAAATGTACTATTACGGCCTTACATTACATTTGATAAATAAAATTGTAGTAGGTAGGCGGCACTTAATCATAACACATGCTACCTAACCTACAATACACGGCTATTCACAAAAAAGTACTCCCACAAAACATCACCAAAAAACTCCACCTACACACATCTGCACCCACTCCAGCACAATGGCTTTCAAAAAGCTTCTCTTCAAAACTGCACCGCCAAAATCCGGTCTACACCGGCTCAAACCGGTGCACAGCGGCGCGTCAAAAACCGCCATATCGTCGAACCCGTGACGCAGATATATTAGCATTTAGATTATGTCCTCCGGCAGTAGAGGACACGTGCTTGCGTTCATGCCTACCTCTGATTTGTCCTCGGCACTCCTCAACCGACGAACCTTGCGTTTAATGAAAATAGAAATTCCGGTGCAAAGCTGCTATAAATGTAGGAAGTTGATGGTAATTGACGCTCGGTGTGCCCGGTTTAATATTTCGAGGTATGTTACACATCTTTATTTGTGAACAGTTCAATTGTTGTTTTTGTTTAGGATTAAGATGAGGAAAGAGTGCACTGCTGAAATCAGAAAATTTCAAATAGACCATTAACAGGCATTTTTGAATTGTTAAAATGTCGGTCAGTCAAAAAAAAAAAAAATGAAGCTAACTTGCACTTTTCAAAGCGTAGATCTCTATGATAAGCAAGTGAAAGAAACTCCATGGACACTCTTTTAAATCATGATATGATATTACAAAACTCTTGGTCACATATTTTTTTGTACTGATCTTGTTGTACCAATTAAAGGAGTTTGTTGAGTCACAAATTAAGCTAAAATATTTTTCTACACGTTTCCAGAATTCATTAACGAAAATTTCCTTACACTGCCGTTACATAACTTAGATAAAGAATCCACGCATCCAAAATGAATTTCCGAAGAAATTCCATATCGCTCTTTGTATTGTAGAATGTTATCTTACCTTCCTTTGGGCTGACATAAAAACTCGAATAAAGGTAGTGAAAAGAGGTGTCGTTTTTCTCCACGATGACGTGACCTCGATACGTCTCATCCGTATTGATTGTTTCCCAATCGATCTCGAACACATCCATTTTACATGATCACTTTTGCACAATATGACAGCTTCGTTCCTCGTTCCCTTGTGCATATTAAAATGCAAATCAAAGCCGGTGGCTGGCGTCGTCGCATATTCTCGATTTTTTCCTCCACGAATCGATTCGACATTCGTAATCGAGATAGACGCGAATAGTCACGTCTGTAATATATTTTTGGGGGTGTCGTAAAGACATCTAATACGAAATCTTTTTTACTTATTCCAATATGTGCAAAAGTAAAGCATTTTCCTTTACGATTGTAATAAAATTCTTAATCGAGAATTAATGTTGGTGGAAGGTGCGGCGAAGGAAGTGTTGTTTTCTTTTTGTTTAGCGCCATCCTACTTGGAGTGAGGTAGGCGTGGCAGTGAGGCGGGTTATAACGACGGGGTGCCATCTGACGTCATAACAAAGCCCTCACCTTTTGTCAATTTTAGAGCACCTTAAAGATCTGTAGCGCGCGGTAACGACCGTCGCTATTTTGTGACGTCATTTGCTACTCTTTGTCAAAATCGTTTTCAGAATAGTGTAATAGGAATTATTTTTTCGAGTACATTTCACTGTGCATTACTTGCAACCAAGACTTTTCTATTTAAACCTCATACACATTTTTCTTATAAAATCACTAAAACTTTTAAAATTACACCATGTTAAAGTTTGAGCTTTTAAAAAACATAAAAATACAATCAAAATTCTAGCCGTATAGGTTTATAAATCAAAATAGAATTCACACTTTCATGAGAAGCTCTAATGAATGTGTCATCTATTTCAAATAATGTCATAATTGACGCAGAACGCAATGTCATCCACTGGCAAATAATTGAAATTCTCATCATCATACTAACTATGAAACTAGTGTTAGATGAGCACATTATGCGGGTGGAAAGGAAAATCAAGTTTTAATTTTATTACACATTTTCTATACTGGCAAATGACCAACGAATGCAACGGATGATGCGTCAAAAGTTTCTTCATAATGACGACAATTTATGAGATTAACCTTACTTACAGGCTCATTTTATCATGAACTAGCTGACAGGGCGAACTTAGTACCGCCTAATAGTAAGGATAACGCCATCTACTGGCATTACCAGAACAGCATAATTCATTTTATAATGACATTTTAATTAGAGATGGCGTTGTATTCGGTTTTTTTCGTGATTTTTTCCATTTTTTCTCACCGTTTAAATCTTCCCTAGACTATCTCAAATATTTCAAGACCAAAATTAGCCAAATCGGTCCAGCCGTTTTGAGGTTTAGCGAGAAGTCCCATCCATACGTACAAAACATTTTGGGAACACATTTATTATACGTACAATACAGCTAAGGATTGGAATTCCTTGCCGGATTCTGTTTTTCCTGATAGCTTCAACCTAGTGTCCTTGAAGTCAAGAGTGAATAGGTTACTTCTAGGCAAGCGTGCTCCATCATCGACCACATCATCGCTTACCGTCAGGAGAGATAAAGATCAAATCGAGCTAATTAATAATAAAAAAACAAACCTAAAACCGTGACCATAATATGCCAACGATTACAATACTACACTAAAAAGGGGTCGGCAAAAAAAATGTACGTGATTTTCCGAGCAATCCATGTTGTATCATTTAGGTTCATTAATTACATTATAAGTTCGACGGTAGCCATTTTATCGCAGACCCAGCCGACGCCAGTTATGCAAATGATGCCCACCGAGTGTCAGTAATGCCAACATTATAACAATTTAAGACGTAAAACAACAATAAGTGCGTCTAATATCTTTATATTTACGGTGGTTTGGGAAATTAGGTCCGCTTGACCCGAATTCTGGGTTTGTACCTAAATAAGTAGCGTGGCTCGGGTTTTTATTCTGAGCAATGTTGTGAAAAATCTTGTTGGTTTTTTTTTGGAAAGACCATTAAAAAAGTCTGTTACTCGGAAGACTGAACTTCTACTGCTAGATTAATAATTTATAATAATTTTGTTTATTTTTGGAATATTAAGTTATATTGTAATGAATAAAGATAGTCGTACTACTATCCTGCTTTGCGGGAACATATACATTCATTCCAAATCAACTGGTCGGACAGTTGCCCAGAACAGAAACAACATCCGTCTGTCTGGTCGGAGGATCCTCCCTTTTCAACATAGTTTTAAGAGACTTTATACCCTGTTCCGCATACAACTAAAAATTTGACCATGGAACAATGAGCACGATCTGTTATAAGGTTGCAGGAAGATGCAACAAAACTAAAGCATGTGGAGGGCTAGCGCTAGTCTTGATCAGCGGAAGACACACGCAACCGCAGCCTCCTACGCAATTGTGCGAGGAAACACTGGGGTGGTATTAGTCAGTAAGAGTCTGTTAGACCCCTCCACTCACCCCAGGATGCAGGACCTCCTTGAGGATTACCACCTCGAAAAAAGAAGCTAGGCCTAGCCGTAAAATCTAAACAAAAAAAAAACCACAAAATATTCGTCGCGTCCCCCGCATCTATTCCAATAAAATCGAATAGCCGTACATATTTTATACACACAGAGACTTTTTCACTCCTTATGGTATGCACACATCGCCCATATTTCCGCGACTTTGCGACGCGTCACGGGTCTGGACACAACACGCATACTAAGTACGGGACCCGACGAAACGTGCGGTGAACAACAGTTTACTACACCCGTTTTATTTTCTACCATAAAAACCGTTTTACGTCTCATTTTCACAAAGCACTGCGACACAATTATGCGGTGGACCCGATGCGATTTTTAGACTGAATTTTAATGTTAATGCAAATTCATCCTTATGCTAATAAGTGAATATGAGCCATATTCATACAACTCATAGTTATATACTATTTAACCCTTGGTGCTTCTGTGGGCGAGTATAAGCAGAATTTCGGCTGTATAATTTTCCCCTTTTCTGGATTCAAACAAAATCGTGATTGAATTAATGTTGTTTTAATAAGCCAACTTTGGTGTTCCGCTGTTCTTGGGTTGATTAAAATTTGATTATACCTACTTACTTTTAGTACCTGCTGTTTAATTTTCATTTAAGTTAGGAATGATGTTTCGGAAAACTGTATCTTTATGTTGCTTAAACTGTTATAAAATATAACTATTCGGACGAAAATGAAATATAACTATTCGATGATTATTACCAGGGGCGCCGACTCCGTGGGTGCTCGGGGGCTCGAGCACCCATGAGAAATAAATAGTGGGTGCCGAGCACCCCTGAGAATAGACATCAAGAAACAGATCAGTAATCGCCTTTTAGGGATGGGCGTTTTTTTTATTACCCGACGACCCGTTTAGCGCAGTAGTTTAGAGCGCCAGTTGAGACGCAAGGGTCGCGGGTTCGATTCCCGCACCAACACAAATGTTTGTTGATGAAACAGATATTTGTGTTGGGTCTGGGTGTTTGTGGTACCTTCGCTTTACCTGGTTTCCATAGTACAAGGGAAAACCTTAGTTTGGGACCAGGTCAATGTATGTGATGTTTTCTCAATTTATTATTATTTATTTAATTTATTTAATTGTCGGTCGATCAGTGTGCATTTCTCTTCTCACACTTCGCCACTTTTTCCAGTCACCAAAATGAGCATGAGCATCCATGAGGTTTTCTAAAAGCCGGCGCCCCTGATTATTACTATCGGCTAAGGCCTACTGTCCACACGTAGCTTCATATACGCGTATTCGTCAGTATCGTCAGAGTTTCATAGTTCTGAACGTAAGCTGCGTTTAGGCGGTAACCAGCGTTAACCTAGCGTATAATGACAAATACGCGTCTACGAAGCTATTCGTCTACGAAGCTACGCGTCTACGAAGCTACGCGTCCGTGGGCAGTAGACGTAAAAAAGCACATTATTATGTACCTAATAAAAGTGATGGGAACACACGACTGTGTGCTGTGTCGATAATATCATAATTTAAAAAATTAACAAGCATCATTACTAACATCTTTATCAGTAACCAAACCGATAATTAAGTTTCTATTAAAAAACTAATCGTAGTCTAACTTAATTTTTCGTCGTAATTTTTTAATTATACCAGAAATAGGTAAAAAAATCTGAACAAAAATGTAATAGGCACGCGACAATCGTCGGTTTCCACGAAATATTCAGTTGAACCGTAATTGCCGTATTATGACCTCTGTAAATGTTATAATAGATTTTTATGCCGTTATTTCGTCAGTTCATTTTTACATTTTCATACTTAAATACCTTAAAATTACCATGCAAGAATCTAGACCCTCATTTGTTTCGATGGGATGGCGACTCGTTAAAAGAACAATTTAATCGATAAAAGTGATGTTTTTTATCGATACTTCTGATCTGGAACGAATATTTCCTATCAGCAAACTATCTGTTTTATATGGTAATGACGGTAGCTGAACTTTGACTGTTAATTACGTATCTGATTGCTTCGACATCCGATATGATTTTCAGTAAGGGAGTAGCGTCGTAGTATGTAACTACAGGGATGTTAAACTTCTTCAATTAAGGCTAATGACACCTACACAAGTTTAAATACTTGTAACAAGAAAAAACTGTGTTTAGTATGATTGTTAAGACTATTAGTAAGACTTGTAGATAATCTTAGGTTCCGAAATAGGTTGTCCAGAAATTGAACTACCAGCTTTATATATCTATCTTTTTGAAAATAGAATTTATTAGATAACCGCCAAAAGATCAGTCCCTTCACTACAAATGTCAAAATGAAACAAATGAGCGTCTAGAAAATTTCAAAAAAAGAATGCAACTCACCAGCAGCATCGACTTGATAGTTGAGGAAGAGGAGGTAGGCAAACAGCAGAGCGACGGTGCGGTGGAGCGCACAACGCCGCTCTCGCATCTTACCGGCGCCGGGCCGCGCCTGCGCCAAAAGACACGTCACTACTGCGCCCCGCCCCCAACATAACCGCGCGGCGCCCGCGCAACACCAGCCCCAAGAATGCGCGGCGCCCGCGCTATACCACACCCAAATATGCGCAACCCCACGAGGGTTGATCCAAAACCTTACTTACTCCTTACATATACACATCACAACCAGTTTTGCCACTTAACATTAACATAACCTACAATAATTGATACTTTATCACAAAAATACGACAACCGCTTCGATGAAAAATTTTCAAAATTTTTTTTTTATTAGGACTAGAGTTTATTAAGATTTAAAAACACGTAGACATCGACGAGGATTTTTTTTTAAATTAACTATATTTACAATGCTATTTTAGGTTTGCTATAATGTCAGGGTTACACGGTAGTTTTGGTTTAGTTGACTTCACTGCGCGAGAACATCATAGGAAGCACAGTTTGGAACCGAGAGGGTTCAGAGGTTCAACCATATTCCATTGTTATACACTGTTTCGTTCTTCTCAACTGGATTCGGAGGGAACACTGCACTGGCGCGTCCGCCTTTCACAATTGACACTAGATTTATTCTCATTCAAACACATTTTTTACTGTTTTGTTCTGGAGTCATGTGCCGCTCGCTCCTAACATTCCACCTGTGAACAGACACCCAATGTTAGCCGTCAGCATGACTTAAACTGTCATGCTGACAAACAACATTGTTGTCGAATTGGAATGCGCACCCTTCTATATTAGCTAAACAAAATCTACTGAAATCTAAGCCTTCACTGGTTCTGTTTGTATGTAGAAATAGACAGAAAATAGAATGGTTAACAGTAAAACTAAATGACGCTTAGAACGTAAAAAAAAATCAAAGACTGAAGCAATCGTACTGTAATGCGAAACTAGACGAATATTTAAATGTAAAAGGTAGGTATATACTTATTTTTATATAAAAAAATTCTTAAAACAGGCAAATTTAACCAAAATTCTTGTTCCTAGAGAAACCTAAGTGCAAGTATAACCGTAGGGGCCCTAGTATAAAAGGCAACGAAGGAACAGGAGTGGGTTTTCAGTCAGTAAAAGTCTGACAAATCCTCTCGCTCCGCCCAAGAGCGGGGGATATAATTGGATGATTTTCCCACTGAAAAAAAAAAATGTGCAAGTATCATTTTATCTTTTTTTTGGGTAGGAAATCATTAAAAATCTTCTCTAGCTTTGGGTAAAGCGAAAGGGAGTATTAGACTTTTACTGACTGAAACCCACCGTGTTTCCTCAATTACCTCTTGGGCTCCATGACCGCGGTGACTTTCGAACACTTCCGCAGCCCATAATTTGTGAGTGGTCTACATTGTCCTCTCACATCTATTAATTAATATTGTAATATGGAAATATTGTAGAATCATTTTTTTTTTTAAATAGTAACCATGGAGTTTCTTTCAGGTTTTTCTCAATAGGAAAATACCAATTGGAATCGTGCGCTAGCTTCTAACGATTTATAAGTACTAGCTTTTGCCCGCGGCTTCGCCAGCGTACATAAAATATAGTCTATGTCACTCAGAAATAAAGCAGCTTTCTATCGGTGGAATTTTTTTAGCAATCGGACTATTACTTTCAGAGATTACCTCCTACAAACAAAAAATACGAACTTTACCTCTTTATATTAGGGTAGATGGGCACTTTTAAAACGTCGTATAAATGTAGGCCTATGTGAAATAAAATAATATTGAGTTTGATAGTTGTCAATGTATCTACAGATAAACTAGGAACACCGGCGAACTTCGTACCGCCTAATAGTAAGGATAACGCCATCTACTGGTATTACCAGAACAGCATAATTCATTTTATAATGACATTTTAATTAGAGATGGCGTTGTAATCGGATTTTTTTTCGTGATCTTTCCATTTTTTCTCACCGTTTAAACCTTCCCTGGACTATCTCAAGACAGGAATATTTCAAGACCAAAATTAGCCAAATTGGTCCAGCCGTTTTTGAGTTTTTGCGAGACTAACGAAGAGCTATTAATTTTTATATATATATAGATATAGATAGATAGAGCCTGAATAGATTAAAACAAAACACTACTACAATTTATCCACTACAAAAGGCAACAATCAAATAACACTGACCTCCTACACTATAATTTAATACATTTTTGTTCCGAGACAAACCACGGCTAAGGATATCAAAAACAAAATATAAACACAGGGTAATTCTGCAAATAAATGCCAAATCCTAATTCATTCGTGGTCACGTGTACTAAATCCTACTGTTTGGATATTGGGCCGAAATATGACGGTTAAACTGTAACAGAATAGCCCAAGTCTATACATACAATTAAAGGGTCCCAAAAGGTTGAATATCAAATACATTATCATTATTCAAATATTTTTTCTTGTATTAGGATACTAAAAATAGTTGACTGATAATAAATATTTGCAAACTTTTCCTTTTTCTGTGTTAGTAATTTTTCTTTGTTTGACAATTCTCAGTGATATTTACGTGAGCCTAAACAAAGAAGAAAGATCTAACATAATTTTGAAGAGTGGAAACTTATGTTGATGTGGGTTGATTTACTAATAAGTGATTTCTTAGAAGGCTAAATAGGTCTTATATTTCAGAGCTACATTATGATCAAGCTTCTAATTACTGTTCGTTGAAAAATATGAATATATTTCGATTATTTTAAAACAAATTATGATCCTACACAAGTATGTCAAACTTTGTAACAAATTCTTTAAAACAAAATTCTTTCCAAATTCAATATAAAAATTCCTGCATCCTAAATCAGGACTAAAATTCTCAGAACCAAAAGATTGACTCCGTACGTATTTCAAAGACGAATATACATATAAGTTGGACATAACTCACGAATTCCAATAACCGAGACAAATTCTCGGCTCCGGTGAGAGGGAGAGATATATAACAAGGGGTTGTAAGAGAGAGATAGATGTCTTAGAACTAAATATTCTATGATATAGAGTGGGACGCTACGTGGAACAGTTTGCACAACTTATAAGTTCCAATAAGACTGGACCAGGTGCGACGTCTGATGCCACGAATAGAGATATTTGCATACAGTCTATTGAAATTGGTTTGGTGATGTAACTAGCAGTTATTATAAAGTTAGTCGTCTATGGCGGGAATTCAATTGGAACTAGATTCATATATACTTATTTTATTTATTTAAACTTCATGTACAGTAGTGGTATAGGCGGACTTAATGCAACAAGGCATTCTCTACCAGTCAACCTTTGGGTTAAAAGAGACAACACTGTGGTAGGTGTGCACCACCACAGTATTGTTGTGTGTTGTTGTGTTGTGTGTGTGTATGTGGTGTGTGTTATGCTGAGCGTTCGGCCGTTTTGCGCGGATGTGGCGCATATTTCTTTCACATAATATACTTATAATTTGTTAGTTCTAAATTTGCGCCTTGTTCCGCCAAATAAAATGTTTTTCTTTCTTTTTCTTTTCTTTCACTATAAATAAATAAAAGATACATCAAGTAAAATGTAGTATCATTAAGTTACAATAATAAAATACGTATATATGCTAATATTATAAACTAATAAATACATTATAATTAGGACTTAAACTCGCATATTTCGTAACTTTTTAGTCTACGTCTTGTCTGTAACTATCCGAATCTGCTACGCTTTTCATTTTTAGGTGGGAAATCATCCTAAAACTTCTCGCGCTCAAGGGCGGAGCGAAAGGGCGTGAAATACTTTTACTAACTAAAACCACACCTGTGTCATTCAGATCAGTTGTGGCCCAGTCTGCGACGATGTATGCTCATAATTTGCTCGTTCAATATTTCTGCAAAGACACTGCCTCCTAAGATACAAGATCTTCCTAGTTTAGGAGTCAAGGTTCAAATTTTCAGTTGACTAATGTGTGAAAGTTTTGTGTACTTTACATGTGTTAAATTTGTATTTTTGCGAATAAAAATATAATGATTGTCTTTATTTGTCAATTTAACTTATTTGATACATTTTTAAATATATCTTAAAAAACAATAAAAAAGAAACATATAAAAATATAAAAAAAATAATATCCCACCGGTATCAGGAACCTCCTACATATACGAGCCGTGTCCAGCAGTACCGCTCTCTGAATCAAGCCCTTGATCCAGCCGCCTAACGCGAGCCTCCTAAGGTGTTGGTCGAGGCTCTTGGCTATTAAGCCATTGCCTGACATGACTATCGGTACAATGATCGCAGAGTCTACATCCCACATGTCGACAATTTCGCGAGCCAAGTCAATATTATTGTTATTATTGTGGTTTTTAAGTTAAATTTTCTCAGGTGTTCTTTTAGAATCTCACAGCCGTAAACCAAGGTGCAATCCCAATTCTTAGTTTGAGATGGTAAAAGGCTTTGTACTGCAGTTAAATTATTATCTAAGTACTTACAGTTGAAAAAAATTCTAACTATACGGCAAGTGTTCAAGATGGAAGCTTTTTGTAGTATTAGATATGTGTATTTCGACACATTATGAACATTAAAACTATTGAATATTTGTTTTAGAATAACACCTGTTGTTGATATTACTACTGGGACTACTAGGACTCTATTCATTTTCAAAACTCTGGTGATATCCTCGGGTAGTTATAGGTACTTCCTAATTTTTTCCGTGATAGTTTGTTGTATGTTTATTATTATTCTTATTCTATGTTAGCGGATTTGAACTGTGAATACAGTTACAGCGGCTTGTGGTTTTAAATAACACTTTCGTGTGTTCGGTTCTTACATAAACGTTTTCGTAAGTACGACTATATACGAAAGAAATTAGGTCTTGTTTTAAACAGAAATAAATTTCCAATTGGAAAGTTTAGGTACGAGTATATTTCCAGTGAAGTAATTTAGAAGTCAGTTTACGTAGCGTTACAAAATGATTAATTCATTGTACCATTTGAGAACTCATCCATCAAATTATTATGGCGTAGTGGTTACGAATACAGCCTATCTCCACTTGGAAAGCCGCGAGCGATACGTTGAAATAGCCACATCACAATAATGTTATAAAGGCGAAAGTTTGTTTATATGTTTGTTACTTATTCACGCTTGAGCGGCTAAACACATTTGGATGTAATTTGGCAGAAGTGTAGACCATGTTCCATGCGTGGTACTTTTTATTTCGGGAGTATGTTTCCTTAGGACAATTTTGGCAGTAGCTAGTATTATTATCAAGTAAGGCAGGGATAGAAAACTCCTTCTGCGAAGCAGTAATGCTAGCAAAGGAGGCCGACCGCGCGAGGCAACGGTCCTCTCGCTCCAGCCGCCGGGATTCCGATCCCGATTATCGGCAACCGTAGGCGCAGGCTTGCGCTTGCGGACAGCGAGCAATGGGTAGCTTACTGTCCGACCGTCCGGTAAACGTCCGGACCGAGCCCAAGTCGTCGACGGCGCGTATTATTCCACGCGCGCCTCAGGGAGATGTCAGCAAATCGTAGGGGCCCAGCAGGATCGAAGCCTACTGGGGCCACGGGTAGTGTGAAAGCGAAACCCGGGGCCCTGGGACGAAGTCAACGAAGGAACAGGAGTGGGTAGTAGTTGTCATTAGATGATTTTCCCACCTTAAAAAAAAGAGATAGAAAAAAAATACGAAAGAAAGCTATCATCTCATAGTAAATACTGATGTTGGTTCAACTTAAAGGGTTTTTCTATTACCAGTGATCAATGAATTCTATTCAGTCAAAGGTCACTAAGTCATAAAACCAACAAATGCGATACATTTCAAGCACAACTTGCTGCACTACAGAAAAACTGCAAATATTGCCTCAATTTTTAATCAAAACACCAACTAACAACAGCAGATCAACAGTTTCAACGAACTTGAACGAACAGATAAATTGAACTCAACGAACTTGCAAATCTGGGACAACAGGCGAGGAACTGTTAAAATTTAACTACGCCGAAGTTAGACGACTAGTGACGTCAGTTGGACGAAATATGTTCAGAAAGCCCACTACGGTCAAGTAGTTCATCTTATGAAAACCCTTCATCGCCATCATCATTTCAGCCGAAGGACGTCCACTGTTGGACTCCCCCAAGTGTCGCCATAACGAACGGTCCTGTGCGTCTCACATTCACCGCATTCCCACGACTCTCACAAGGTCATCGGTCCACCTTGTTGCGTGTATTGTAAATGTTGTAAATTGCGTGCCTGAAAGCGGAAGTGTAAATGTATCGAAAAAACATTGACGATGTATCACGTAGCCTCGTTGCACACGAGTCCATGACTATATTGGCTTGCGTCTAATCTTACTCTTTAATATACAGACCTGGCCTTTTGCATCTATCTACTCTTTGCGCCAAGTGGCCAGAGCGAACGTCAAATTGATTAGGACGTTAGAGGAACGCATTATGATGGCCGTTTGGACGTTCAACCGCGTTCTGAAGTTATGATGGTTAGCTTGTTATCTACGGAGGGGAAGAAGTATTTTCGTTGATCGTTTCGTAATAAGGGGCGATTTTAAACAAGAGCTATCTTATGGTTGTATTTAGGGCATTTTTAGCGATTGTAAGTTAAAATCTAAATGAATAGTGAAACTAAAAATGAAGTGTTTTTAGGGTTCCGTACCTCAAAAGGAAAAGACGGAACACTTATAGGATCACTTTGTTATCCGTCTGTCTGTCTATCTCTCAAGACCCTTTATCTCAGAAACGCGTGAAGGTATCGAGTTGAAATTTAAGACATATACTCAAGTTTGCAGTCTCATAAAACTGTGAAAATATCAAACTTCTGAGTTAACGAACCAAAAAGATACGACCGTTTATGCCGCAAAAAACGTGTATTTTGACACTCTCAAGGAAATCAAAATTCATAGGGTACTTCCCGTTGACCTAGTATCCTGAAATTTGGCAAGAAGCAAGGTAAATTTGTAGTTAAGTCACAGAAAAAAAGTTTTTTGCGATTCGGAAAAATTAAATCGAATTGGACTGTTTTCATAGGTAAGTTTGTATGGAACCCTCAGTGCGCGAGTCCGACTCACACTTGCCTGGTTTTTTTTTAAAGCCCGCTCATATCCACTTACTCGGTTTACACTGATGCGGAGTAGAGGTTCCACTCTCCGGTCTCCATTCCGCTCAGTTCCGGTTGAGTGAAAACCTCCTAACATCCTCAAATCCGAATCCCATCGCAAACTTCGAATGAACATGACATTTAATCTGTCAACTGCAAGCACTTCTGATCTCAATCTTCGTTATCATATCTGGTATCTTAATTAAAGAGGCATGTCACCACATTCATAGGCATATGTATATGCTGAACGAAAGTCGGTCTCTCCTGCAATAATCATCTATCATGTCAGAATACGGAAACGTTTAATCAAGTCTCAATCTTAATTAGCAAGCTAAAAGCCCGTTTCAACTTGTCGGGTGTTGGGCCCGACAAAATGTTCGGTGTTATAGCGGTAGAAAAACTTGTATGAAGCTATACAGCTATATAGCTATTTGTAGCTATGTTTTGTATATTTGACTTACAGCCTGGTACAGCCCCCCTAGCCAAGTTACGACCGTTTTGTTTCGATTCACTTCCTTCAAACGCCTCGCCATCGATTCCTTTGTTCTGACCACGTGACTGAGCGTTGGCATGGCGTCAGAACAAATGAATCGGTGGCGTGGCCTAGACCTGTACCATGACGTTTAAAGTAAGATTGTTTCATTCTTATTTCCAGTGTGGGTAAGAGATGGCGCTAGACAACCTGTATAGCTCTGTCTCTTACCCACACTGAAATAAGAATGAAACAATCTTACTTTGAACGTCATGGTAACCCCCCTACTCGAGGCGTTCGACGCAAGATAATCGAAACGAAACGGTCGTAACTTGGCTAGGGGGGCTGATCAGGTGAAGTAGTAGTTGATAATCAGATGGACACTTTTTTTTCCAATGAAAAATTATCAAAGGTGGTGCTAAAGGGCGTGCCAGACTAAAACCCACTTGTGTTCCTTAAATTGCCCTTTGTGTACCTACCAGGGCCGCGATAACTCTTCCGATAAATTCATATAATTAAATCTGTATGTAATATAATATAATAATATGTGTGTATGTGTGTCTGTTTGTTACTACATATTTATACTGAACGAATTTGGATTAAATTTGATGCATGACTATGTCCAGGATATAGCACAACAGGAAATTGGACATTTTCTATTCCGAGACTGTGTTCCCATGTGATATTTTTTAAGCTAGTCGTTAATAATTTTCACAATCAACAAATATCAGTTTTTGTCCAATTTGATACAAATTATATAGAGCCGCACGATCAGCACGCGCCTGATCAGCACGCGTGAAATTAAAATAATATCCCAGAGGAGCATTTTTTTATTTTTTTTATTTGATATAATCTAGTGCTTGACTGCGATTCCACCTGATGGTAAGCAGTGATGCAATCGTTGATGGCGAGGCGCACTAGTTTATTAAGAGCCGGGATAAAATAATAATATAATTACGATATTCCATCACATGGTCTAGCCTTGCGCCAAATTGCATCCAAATCCGTTCAGCCGTTCGAGCGTGAAGAAGTGACAAACATATACACACACACTCACAGACTTTCTCCTTTATAATATTAGTGTGATATACTGCGTCTAAGTCACCCAACTTTTTACCCCACCCGATACTCATTAAGTGAGAAAGAGCCGTTACAATCTTATTTACAAGGACTGACGTCGTACTGAGTCTACTTTTAACGTTTAGAAGGGTTCTGAGTTAATTTGCTGGTGTTAAATAGTTGGGTCACATAAGTCAGTGAAAACACAAAGTATGTAAGGGTCGCCGCACACGGGCTACCAGCCACAACCACAAAACGCCGCCACCGACGTATTTCCTGTAGGTTTCATACATTTTATATGGATTCGCCGCACACCGTTGACACCGGTGGCCGTCACATGCTACAAATCGCCGCTGCTGGCTTCTTGTGGCCCGAACCGGCTACTAAACGCCGATACAAAACGCCGTCACACGCCACTCGCGCATTTAAACCTTCTTTGTCAGAGTCCATTATGATACTGTGCGTATAAGTTAGAAATAGTAGCAGCCACCGGCCACAAATGGCTGTCACGCGGTTCAGCTTCCTTTATGGCCGCTTCTAGCTTCTCGTGGCGGCGTTTGTGGCTGTGGCGAGTGGCCCATGTGCGGCGACACTAAACGTGAATGACATTTTATGTGACTTGTTTGCGGCTAAGTCAC
Source organism: Mythimna impura (assembly GCA_905147345.3). Taxonomy (NCBI): domain Eukaryota; kingdom Metazoa; phylum Arthropoda; class Insecta; order Lepidoptera; family Noctuidae; genus Mythimna; species Mythimna impura. The sequence goes on along the minus strand of LR990357.1, from coordinate 7,917,347 downwards.
CAAGAGCCAGAGCCTGTCAGAGGCCCTAGCCTCAGACAGTACTTGCGCACGTTATAAACTAACGTATCTACCTAATTCCTAAAAACACAGAAACTCAATAAGCACCTAGATTGATCGAGCAACAAAAGGCTTTAATTACAAGCAAACAGAAGTAGGTTCTACAATAAATAGCGCGCTGTCAGCGACGAAGCTAATCCAACTCTCTGTCAAGAGTTACCTACGCGCGCAAATATGAGCGCGTTGATGTTCCCTGTTTTGTGTCAAATGTAGAAATGGGGAATAAATTGATGGGTAGTTTCATTAATAGAAAGAATACTAATAGTAAAAAAACTAGGGTTCATTATATATCGCTCATTTGGGGCGAGTGACATAACTGTAAAAAAACTGGGCAAGTGCGAGTCGGACTCGCACACTCAGGGTTCCGTACAGACTTACCTATGAAAACAGGTCAATTCCCGAATGGAATTACGAAGATTTATCCGAATGGAATTACAAAGTTTTTTTTTTTGTGACGTAACAACAAATTTACAGTTTTCAGATTTTTTCCTATACTTGTGCTATGAGACCTTGCTTCATGCCAAATTTCAAGATTCTCGGTCAACGGAAAGTACCCTATAAATTTAACATAAGCAGCAGTATTTTTTGTTTTTTCGTTAACTCAGAATTTTGATTTTTTCACAACATCAAAGGACCGCAGACCTGAGTATATGGTTTTAATTTCAACTCGGTACCTCTCCGCGTTCTCTAGATAAAGGGTCTTGACAGACAGACGGACGCACAACAAAGTGATCCTATAAGAGGCCCTGCGGGACTGTTCGAAAGAGTCGCCGTGGTTCTGGAACGCAAAGGGAAACTGAAGGAACACAGGCGGGTTTTAGTCAGTAAAACTCTGATACTCCCTCTGACTCCATCCAGTCGCTCCATCTAATGATTTGACGATTTCCCACCTCAAAAAGACCTCATCCATTGCTGTCCATCACAACACAAAATCGAAGTCTGGGGCGGGAAAATAATAAACTAATACTCCTTCTTGCTCAACTCAGAGCGGGAGAAATCATTTGATGACTTCCCACCCAACACAAAAGCGTCTTGTACAGATCAAACCTAATTATACATACACAACACAGTTATCACCAATAGGTAATGTACCTACGAGAACATGTATATAGGTACTTGTGAAACTTATGTACAAGAAACGTTGATGAACGTAATACCGACATACCGATTAATGATTTTAGTCAGGCCTCGTTTTGATGGCCATTCGATGACCCTCAGTATTCAAGAGCCGAACATTTAATGCGAATTGAGTGTTTAGAAATTTTAATGGAATAATATATAGTACTAGCTTTTGCCCGCGGCTTCGCCCGCGTACATAAAATATAGCCTATGTCACTCAGGAATAAAGCAGCTTTCTATTGGTGAAATAATTTTAGCTATCGGACCAGTACTTCCAGAGATTACCTCTTACAAAAAAAAAAACAAAAACAAAACAACAAATTTACTTCTTTATAATATTAGTGTAGATTTTTATATTTAAAAGCTAATATTTACATTTGCATGTTACTTCAACTTCAGTTCTCTCAGTTACGGATATAGCCCGAAGAATCGCCAAATCGCTCGCAGAACAGATGACTTGGTGAGTCTCGGAAATCCAATAGATGGGAGACGCACAGCCAGTGGACGGACAACAAGTGGACGTCTTTCAGCTGATATAATGACGATAAAATGACTTTCAGAACTATCTACCCAATCAACCAGTGAACTAGAAATAAAAAACACTTTATTTTCTAAGAGCCATACCAGCAGAATTAGCGAAGCAAACACACTTCTAGTCTCTTTAATCAATACTAAGAAAATAGCAAAAGATCAAGTCAGCTCCCGATAAAATTAAACCTCTGCTTAACCTGTCAGGAAATTCAAGCGAATGTTATATAACATTTTACACTCCGTCAAATGAGCTCAATTTCACTTTAAAACTACTATTACGACTTCCCATTCGGTGTAAAATTAGCTTAACAAAGTTCGTAGCGAATTCTTACAACAAGTGCTACGGCGTAGCCACTAGCTCGTAGCATCGTAGCAACTAGTTCGTAGCATCGTAGCAACTAGTTCGTACCATTCGAGCAACTTATTTGTAGTCTTAGATTTAATTTGTTAGATTTTACTGTCTAAAGATGGTCGCTGTTCTTTAGTTCTAAAACCTATACACAACCTACATGCACCTAATAAGCAGCTGAGACATGCCTTCTTTATCATTAAAACGTCATTATTATAATAATATAAGTCAAGTGTATAAATTATATTTTTACTAAATATAAATAATTAATAATTTTTAACCCAGCGTTGCGTATTGTAATTTAATGTTACTGAAACTATAATAATAATAAAAATATTCCACAACTATTACACAACGCCATCTAGTCCCAAACTAAGCAGAGCTTGTGCTATGAGTACTAGACAACTAATAAACATACTTATATATTTCTAAATACATACATACTGTAGATAAATTACACCCAGACACAGAACAAATGATCGTGCTCATCAGACAAACATTTGTCCTGGGTGGAAATCGAACCCACGACCTCCGGCATAGCAGTCAGAGCCACTAACCACTAGACCAACAGGCCAGGCGAAACTCGATTCATCACCATCATCTGTCCTTGTCCCGTGCTATTTGGGTCGGTGCAATACGTTTTTCTTCCATTATTTCCTGTCACCCGTCATGTTATCACTAACTCCCTTTTCTTTCATATCACTCTTCACTCAGTCCATCCATCTTTTCTTTAACCACCCTCTCCCTTTCCAGCCATTCACGTGTATACTCAAAACTCTTTTAGTAATATACGTAGTTACTGAAACTTTATAGTCATTAAAATAACATTATTCATATATCCTTTTTTGTGCTCCATATTATAAACATTTCATCTAAAAACTTAGTAGAGTGAGATAAAATTTAACGATTTAAATCTCCTTTCTAAATATCGTACCGTTCAAACCAAACTAACAAGCAGATATATATATATTTAGTTTTTGTTCTGTAAAGCTCTAAGCTGACAACGAAATCAGTTGTTTGGTAAAACCAGAACGTGGCTATTACATAGCGCAATGTAGCACAACTAATGAGCACATAGCCTTTGTAGGTAGAACATTTAGTTGGACAAAGAGTAAATAATCCAAAGCCGAAAAATACAAAGTAATTTCGTGATAGTTTTATCGCGAAATCTCCAATTAAACACAATCTTTTTACTAATTATCCTTTTTTTCCGATCTTGAGCTTATGTGTTACGGTTTTTTTTTATCTATCTCCAGCAATTCCTTTGTGTTGAAAATACTTTTTAACCAATTACCGCAATACAAAAAATCATCAAAAGAAAAAAAAGCCACAGCGCTGATTTTCGGCGCCAGCTCGCACTCATTGCACTGTAGTTCTGTTGTATAAACAATGACATCATACAATTGACTTCATTATAAAGATGCAAGTTGTACTTCGTAGCAAATCGTTTCACTTATACGGTTAATTTCAATTAGCCCATTTAAATATCGTAAAACCGCTGCCAACCAAAATTTCGCCGCCATCAAAATCCCGAACGTGAAATCCCTATTTCACGTTCAGTCGTTAACGTCATCATATTTACCTAAAATATAACATTAATTCGGCTTTATTTCCAAAGTGTTAAACGTGTTTAATTTTACGAGCACCCGCCAGTTATCGCTTCGACCGCGAATCCGACAGAGTACGATGATTCGATGACGCAGCGTGATCCCGCTGCTGAATAAGCGATTGATTTACGAGTATTGCCATTTAGGCTGTGTGTTCGAGCGAGTGCACTGTGGTGCAGTGTCTAGTTTGTGTAAGATAGTAATATACGATATTTAAAAAAATAATTGTCACGATAATGCAAACGTGAATGTTCAGCGTGATATTCTAAATGAACTGGCTTGCAAAATGAAGAACGCTATTAAACATGTTCTCGTCCTTCATATAAATTACTCGTATTTGTATAAACCTGCGCCATAATGAATTATTTCAGAGACTTCAGCCAGCCATAATGATGCTCCGAATGTTTAATGTTTCCGAAGCTGGTTGAAGAAAAACAAAGAACGGAGAGGAGGTAATTTACCAGAACATTACCGTTCCACTCGAAGTTAATGTTCAATTTAATTATCTCGGTCAATAAGTTAGGGTTCGCTTAAATCCTAATAAATTTTCGCCACTTAAACATTGGAACGCTCTTCATATACCCTAAATAACAAAATCCTATTCAACATTTGTAAACAAAAGAATTCTACGTCCACAATAATTTCAACTCCTAAATTCTGTAATAGCATTTATCTAGTCACCGAATAATTGTCGAAAAACTCTCGTCTAAAGCCGAAAATGAATGAACAAAACCCGAGTTCCATTTATTTAGATTTACAAACGTAAAAAAAGAAATCGCTAGCGAAATAATTACACGACAAAATTAAAAAAGGAATATCCAGCGACATCGCTAAAGCTGCACGATACAAAAGTTTAAGCAATATTTTTTTATTCATTCCCAAAAGTTTTTTTCTACGTCAACTGTTTTGTAACGCAGTGTGCACTGTGTTTTGTAGTTGGAAACAAAGTAGCCATGAGCAAAACGCTACGTGTCACATCCTCACCATTTTGTTTTCCATTTGCAAACTAAGTATATAAATGTCGAGTTTAAAAAAGGTAGATTTTGTTTCTCTTTTTCGTATGTTTACATCCCACTTTAGTAAATCAAATTGAGCAGTGACCTAGAAAATATTTCGTTAAATAAAAATGTCATTAACTTAACGCTTCACAAATCTTATAGCATCCAAGTCCTTTCAATAGATGCCCTGAATTCAGTCCTCCAGTATTCAATTTGCCTTCACCTTCATTCCTTTTATTGAAAACCTATTATTATAAATTATGCATGACAACGATCGTAGGCGTTGTGTTTCTAATATACTCGATTTACTGGCAAACTGAATTCCCAGGTCTCGCCATTATAAACCATCACTAAATATTCATTAGCCAAATAATTCAAATTGGTTGGAATTATTCAACTTGTGAAAACAGTCGATTTTACAAAAATAAACACCGTTATTTATTCAGTTCATTTCAAACCTTTGAGATGGGTATAGTGCGGATATTGAACTGCAGAGATAACTTTGTAACAGTTCAATTGTTTTTGTTATTTTAATTTTGAACGTACCGAGCAATATTTGTTATTTACGACGATGCGGAATTCAAAAAGCGTTGATCATCAGATGATAAAGTAATGAACGTATGCAAAACGTAATGGAAAGTTGCTTCTGCAAATTTTGTTTCCGAAATTCACGAATGACATGATTGTAAAGGGCTGTGTTGATAAAAACTTGTGAATGTCAATTAAGCACAGGTTGACATCATTTTTTTATATTACTAAAAATCAATAAGTGAATTGATTTTTAGTAGTTAAGGAAAATAAATACATGACAGCGAATTCCAATCAAATTTTCACATTTTTATTTTTGCAATTTAATGTTTCAGTGACGACGATGCGTTAAAATTGCAAAATAAAAAGACAAATATTTACATCCAGCAATGTTAATAGAACAGAAGAACGAACAAACTACTTTAGATATAACTAAAACAGAAATTCTCCAACTAACTGCAAACATGGTGAACAGAAGAACGGGTAAAACGAAAATAAGAATCAAAACACACTTCAAAGGTAACGCACATGTAATCAAAGCGCATACATTCAACTTTAAAACCCCAACCGAAGACAATAACATAAACAAAGCGTTTCAGTTCATATTAAAAGTAGATGTAAGTAATAAAATTTTACAATGGAATATAAAACTTTAGTGTTTCTCGATAAGCAATGGAATCCGACATTTGAATAGGCTGTATTACCGGTAAAATTTGTAAAGCGGTTATGAATAAGAGAAAGCAGAATGATAGTTGTTTTGTTTATAAATTTTACTAATTTACGAAATATGAACGGGTAAGCAGTGCACTCAACGTGAAAGTGCATATGTTTTTATAATTCCGAATTAGGTCTATATCAACGGGGTCAATAGAAATGACAAAAGATTCAAAAGAATCTTTGCCTGCTGCAGTCTTCCCATCCGATTATAATTTAGGTGTCTTCATGGCTAGAGTGAATAGGCTCTTAATAAACTACTGCGATTCACAATCAACGATAGCATCACTGCTTACCATCAGGTGGGATCGCAATCAAGCACTGGTTTATATCATTTAAAAAAAATCTAAATTTACTTTGTGGATACTTTACGAAAGTAAACCTTCAAACTAACAAATCATTGTCTTTACATATAAAACTTCCTCTATTCGAGTTATAGATTAACAAATACATAACCGGGAGCGAGTTTACACAAATTGATTCGGCCGATGCATTAATTTCCTGTCAACAAACGTGCTTGGTATAAATGTGCGATAAATAAAAACTGACTTGTAGCAACAAACGAACGGTATGAAAATTCAATATCCGTTCCAAGGGAACGGAGCAATGCAGCGAATACAACAATGGATTGGGGATTTATTTTATGAATCGCGTTTGTTTTGAGTGCTGCTGTTCATACTATAAACTTTATAACAGTCTTCAAATTGTATATAAGTATATGATTGAACATAACAGCAAACGAAGATCCTAATAAGCAATTTAGAAACAACAGCAAAGACTAATTAATTGATAACAAAGAAGAAGCTATAAGAAAGGATACCGACAAAGAGCAATAAATAAATTTGTAACAAATTGGTAGTGAAAAAGAAAGGATTCATGAAAAAAATCTAAGAATGAGAAATATATACGGTATCACGCTCGCGGACGGCATTATGATGAGTCTGAATACGTGCGTGAAGGTCAGTGTGAAAATTGAAAAAATAATAATATTAGGAACGTGAAAAACCACTATAGAAGATAAATGTAACTAAAATTAGAGGCTATTGCATAAAATAAGGAGTTATTGAAATGGCAAGAAGTAATTTTCTGTAAAAGAATTAAACATAGCACCGACTGTGCTGCAAACCACTCGCCATAAAGTACGCCAACGAAATTCACAGCAATTTAACTATTTGAGAATGTAAACTCAAAGTCCTATGATACAGTATTATGGGCATTTTATTCTACATTGTTATAAAGAACTACGTGTATAGTTTTGTAGCGCATCTGCTCGCCGATAACAGGGCTCTGGGGAGACGTTGCTTTCACTGTTATGTTTAGGCGACTAGGTGTGTAGTTGCTATATATTATAATGTTGAATTAAATTGAGGTCAATAATTTACAAATTATATATCTATCGAATTGATTGAATGGTGTGGGCTAAATTACTTAGAGTATGAAAGAAAAGGGAGTCAGTAATAGCGTGACGGTTGACAGAAGATAATGGAAGATAAAAACGTGTTGCGCCAACCCCAAGCAATATGGGACGAGGGCAGGAAGATGGTGATGACATGTTGATCGACAATTCACATTTTCGGGGTAATTTAAGTAAAAACCCATTAAGTGTAAAAACATTTTATTTCAACAAAACCGCTTTAAAGCGATCAAAGTCTGTTGTCCAAGAACCCGATCCAGAATAATTTAACTATTCCATCTGGATGTAAATTCGCTAACTAAGCAAGTTGTGAATAGCGAATGTTAATCAGTAAACACGATGATTAATTAAGTCTGGCGCAGACGACATCTTTGTCATTATGATGAGTCGTATCATATCTTGGCGTGCTGGTATCGTGGTATCCCATTCATACGCAAACGTCTTGTAATGTTAAATGAGAGTGATTTTGTTGACTGAGTGAGGTTTGTGTGAGCCTGACATATGTTTCGTGTTGTGATTTAGCGTTCGTGTTCCTACTGTAAGTTTCTGCTACCTTTGTTATTTCTGATATCTACGACAACATTATTTTGACGTGACTTGTTGTATTATGACGTCATTTCGTCGTTTTTTCGTGTCGTTTTCGTGTGGTGTGATATTGCAGTTGTGTTGTTTCGTATATTAGAGTATTATTTCTGTGAGACGTTTACCACCCAGCTTTTAAATTCATCCTGTCAGGGTTGCGAGATTGGACGAAAAAAAGGTCAACTGAAGGAACACACGTGGAGTTTTAGTTAGTAAAAGTGACACTCCCTCTCGCTCCACCTTAGGCGGCTATTGCCATTGGTCCTAAACCTTGATATCTCATCGAGCTATAAAAGTGAGAGAAAAGACAGTACACATGTGTTTGAGTCCCTACTTGAACATTTGAAGATTTATATGACGAATACTCAATTAAAAAAAAAAAAGGTTTGGTTTCACGTCATTGTTTGACTGGCCTGTAGGTCTAGTGGTTAGTGGCCCTGACTGCTATGCCGCAGGTCATGGGTTCGATTCCCACCCGAGATAAATGTTTGTGTGATGAGAACGATCATTTTTTCTGTGTCTGGGTGTAATTTATCTATAATATGTATGTATTTAGAAATATATAAGTATGTTTATCAGTTGTCTAGTACTCATAACACAAGCTCTGCTTAGCTTGGGACTAGACGGCGTTGTGTGATAGTTGTGGAATATATATATTACCAGCCTTAGTTCGGGTCTTTGAACCTCGTTGAACTATTCATTAATCAAGTCATTAGACTAGTTTTCGTTCATAACTCCTAAAACTAAGTAAAATATTGCCCAGTTACTATCAAAATCCGCTTTATCAAAGCCTGACCCACGCACATATAATTGCTTTTAATTAAAACCATCGTATCTTGATAGATAGTTAAATGTTCAACTAATTACGTTTACTTTTTCCTCCATTATTTACTCACTGTTATCTAGTTGCCTTAAGCAGTGTTTATCGACTTTTAAATGTAAACCAATTTAACTTAACTGAGTTTGCGTGGAGCCGTGCATGCATGCTAGAGAGCACGCGTGTGCCATTTCAAATGGCTTTTAACCTTATTGCAATTTACATAGAGTTGTTATTTGCATATACGAAACGTTAGAAAGGTAAAGAATTGGCGCTTGAGCGAATGTGTACGCGAGATTTTGTTGATGTTTTATGTGAGGAAATTAATTTATTTTTAGACTAAGGCTAACTAATTTATGACCTAGTGAAAGAGTGTGAAAGTAATTAAGTATAAAGTTATTCATAAATGGTTTTTTTTTTTAAGGTGGGAAATTATCAAACGGTTTCTCCCGCTCTACGGTGGAACGAGAGGCGTGTTAGACTTTTACTGACTAAAACCCACCTGTGTCCTTTAGTTGCCCATTGCATTCTAGGACCACGGTCACTCTTTGAAACGTTCCCGCAGATTTATTCATGTATATACTATCTTGAATGAAAAAAACAAGACTACTAACTTATTCAGAAAAGTAGGTACTTGATAATAGATTTCTAATTTAATTAATTAATTTATTTTATACTTTATGCACATAAAGGTACAGAGGCGGACTTAATGCCTTCGGCATTTTCTACCAGTCAACCTTTGGGTGATGCAGAGAAGAATAGTGGTAGGTGCAATAAAAGAGAGAAAAAAGGTACAAATGAATCGCAGATACAATACAATATAGGTAAATATAATAATATACAATGTGTTTTTTTATATCCCATAATTCAAGGTTTATATTCTATGGAAAAATAATACTAAAGTCCTAGAATATGTGGTCCAAAAAGGCGTTGTTTCGAAAATATTGTCAATCATAATTAATTTAGGTCAAAAATTTGCACCCGTATGACGACAAATCTTTACTTTTGTGATGTTGCCAGTCATGGATGAAATCTAAAGTAGTTTGCAAATAAACAAATTATATTACATATTTACGCTGTCATATTTCACGTAAGGGTGTACTACATAAATAATCGTGAATTGGACGAATTATTTTGTATGGAAAATGAAAACAAAAAAAAAAAGATAATATAAAAATAATTCAAATGCCAGTTGATTCTTTGATATGGTCTCATTCATACCCTAGAGTTATTGGGCACGCCACAATTATAGCGGTAAGTCCCTTCTTTGAGGCGTGGTTGGAAAGACCTCACGGCGTCCTCACCTTTCGCATGACGCAGGTTCTCACCGAACACGGTAAGTTCGGGAAGTTCCTGCACCGGATTCGTGCGGAAGCGACGCCCGGGTGTCGCCACTGTGTGGACCGCCCGGAGGACACGGTGGAGCACACGGTGGAGGTGTGCCCCGCTTGGGCAGAGCAACGCCGTGTCCTCGTGGGGGCGATTGGCGGCGGCGATCTCTCGCGCCGGGCTTTGGTACAGGCCATGGTCGGAGCGAGGAGGAGTGGCAGGCGGTCGCCTCCTTCTGCGAAGCAGTAATGCTAGCAAAGGAGGCGGCCGATCGCGTGAGTCAACGGTCCTCACGCCCCAACCGCCGCCGGGATTCCGATCCCGATTTCCAGCCACCGTAGGCGCGGGCTTGCGGACGGCGAGCAATGGGTAGCCCGCCGTCCGACCGTCCGGTAACCGTCCGGACCGAGCCCAAGTCGTCGACGGCGCGTATTGTTCCACGCGCGCCTCGGAGATATCAGCAAATCGTAGGGGCCCAGCAGGGTCGAAGCCTACTGGGGCCATGGGTAGTGTGAAAACGAAACCCGGGGCCCTGGGACGAAGGCAACGAAGGAACAGGAGTGGGTTTTTAGTCAGTAAAAGTCTGACACTATCTCCTGCTCCACCCAAGAGCGAGATTTGTCATTAGATGATTTTCCCACCTAAAAAAAAAAAAACCCTAGAGTTATGGAATATAAAAAAAACACGTTGTATACATATTTTAATAAATTAAACTGACTAAATAACTAATACATAATAATAGTACTCAAAAAAATGTATCCAAATCGACAAACAGAGAAACTACGAACCACGAACTACGAACGAACTAACGAACGAACGAGGAACTATGATACTACTGCCAACTTATTCTTCTTGCGAGTTTTGGTATTAGAGCTTAACTATTCTCCTTTACTACGCTGAAGTTTTATCCACAAAAAACTTAAAATCTCTGCAATACCAAAGAAAAAACATCATCAAATTGAACGAGCACGTAAACACACATTATCCTCGCATACACCTACACACAAACTCATATTTGCCGACGATTGTATGAAATAGAAACATTAACGCAGCCGTAATGTTTGCCAACAGTCGCGTGTATTTGCACACTCACACACACAGACGCAACGTATTCCCTTCGTAATAACGGCTCTAAAACATATGTTACACATTAGTCATTTAAATAGGGCGACTATTTTATGGCAACTATTTTGAAGTGAAAACTTCTCACTCAAAAACCCGCTCTTATTCTTTTAGTCACGCAATTTACTGATTTCCGCACTAGTGTGGAAAAGTGCTAGCACTCGCCCCCGCCACGATTTGCTATATTTATCGCATCAGGCTGGACGCTAAGCAACCCCCACTAATCGCACGTCAACCCCTGTTTATTTATTTCTGCCTAAGCGTATTGAAAAACGTCGTTTGATACACGTGGAAATTTATCACTGCAGCACTCGACCCCATTACACAGAATTCCAACTCGGTCGCAATGACCAACTTTCTCCACTTGTGTCAAAATGTACTACATGTACGTTTCAAACTTGTAGGTATTGAATGAGACTGAGCCGTCACGCTCGGCCATGTAACGCTCATTCGGATAAGATCGGCTCGAATCGGCCTTCTGTCGTGTGGTCGACAGAAGGCCGACTCGAGCTGCCCGTTTATTTTAAACTGTTTTGGTTTTTCTTTGTGAAGATAGAAGCGAAAACAATAAAATTAAGAGTCACTGATAGAGCTTAGTGATGATCAATCTTGACACATTAGTCTCGTCTTTAGAATGTGGTACAACAGCACAATTTTTATGAATGAACTTAATTTCCCGAAACATTCGTTTCTACTCAAACGATTTCAGAAATATTCTAATTTATTCTAATCAAATATTAATTCGCGCTTACGAATAACGCTACTTACAGTTGAGTACAAGAATGAATTTCAATCCCACTTTCATCAGCAATATGTAACCATTAAAACGTGACATTAGAAACTGAAGTACTAGGAAACCATAAAGCTAAGCGTTTCGCCTCGCCGTTTATACTGTGTACATATCGCAGGACTGGAACCATTTTCCTGCAACGGTCTTCCAATCCGATTATAATTTAGGTGCCTTCAAGGCTAGAGTGAATAGGCTTTTAATGAACTAGTTCGATTCATCATCAACGATTGCATCACTGCTTACCATCAGGTGGGATCGCAGTCAAGCGCTAGTTTCGAGGCGTTGGACGCAAGAGAATCGAAACGAAACGGTCTTAATTTGGCTAGGGGGGCTTGACTCCCAAGTGATGGAACTATCATTAAAAAAAATGCTACCTACAGTTAAGAACAAGAACGAATTTCAAACCCACTTTTACAAGCATTAAAACGTAACACTACAAACTGAAGTACTAGGAAACCAGAACGATACGGAGCCACTAACAAAAGTACTCGTTCCACGTAATATTCCCTTAGCGTTTACAGTATCTATTTTCATATAGTACGGAAACTTTTGCCTCCATTTAGTGTAATGCTTGTGTCCACTTACACTCACTAGTTTAAAGGCAGTAGTTGCGAGTTACATTAGCAGCTTATTGGCTCGCTGAAAATTGAAAGATACAAATGACTTGTAGGTAGCAGGGTGGCCATTTTGTTGTGTTGCGTTGTGCGATGTGTGGGAAACTACAAGTTAAGCGATAGATTCTTACTACTACTAACAAAATTATAAAAACGAAAGATTTTTATATTTGTATTTTTGTTAGTAATGAATTAACTCAAAATATACCGGACTGATTTTAAAAAAAATTCTTTCATTTTTCTTTTATATTAAAACTTTTTTCTTCATAATAATATAGTTAAAACAACTATCGCGGAAAGTTTGTGTCATGGAAAGGAGAAACTTCAAAGAGAATTATATCATGCAGAGCAAGACAATTAATTCTGAATGCAAAAAAATATCTTAAAATGCCTGGACAGTTGCAATTTATCCACTTCTTTTACCGAAGGTACGATTATATAAATATGTGGTGTAAATATGACTTGGGACAAAAAATGTGACATGCCTAACTCGATTGAGAAAACGATAGTATACTTATATGTACTGGCCTGTTGGTCTAGTGGTTAGTGGCCCTGACTGCTATGCCGAGGGTCGTGGGTTCGATTCGCACCCAGGATAAATGTTTGTGTGATGAGCACGATCATTTGTTCTGTGTCTGGGTGTAATTTATCTATAATAATAATAATAATAATAACTTTATTTCGGGTGGCATAGACCCATAGAAAACTTAACCTAGTACAATTTTTATTTTTATTTTATTTGCCATGACTGGCCACACCTTTACAAGACATGACCCAATAATTTTGAAAGGGACAGTCAAAGCGTACAGCAATTGCGTTCAGAATGCCGTTGTTGCCACTCCGTATACGAGCCAGCAAGGAAGCTGCTTTTTTGCGCATGATGGCCTGGAAACCATCAGTGCGCGCTTCAGCAAACATCCCAGAGGCGCTGCACCGCCACGGCAGACCCAACAACATCCTGAACGCATTATTATACTGAGTGCGCAAGGCTCTGTAGGCTCGCTGGGTATGACTCACCCACAGGCCGCTTGAGTAGAAGGACTGGCAAAATGATTTAAATAGCGTAATTTTAACTTCTCTCGTGCATCGCGCGAACCTGCGGGTGAGCATATTAGCTCTCACCGCCAGAGCCCTGCGCTCCCGCTCAATATCTTCATCGTCCCTAAGGTTACTAGTCACAATATGACCCAGGTATTTAAAAGTTTGAACCTGCTTTAGAGCTATTCCATTAAGAAATACAGGGGGTACATGGGTAGGCTGTTGTTTGCCTGACTTAAAAATTAAAATTTCACTCTTTTTAGTGTTATATTGTAACCCATGTTCCTCCGCGTACTTCTCACATATAAGTAAAAGTTTCCTTAGCCCGCTTATGGAGGGGCTCAGCAGCACCATACCGTCTGCATAGCTAATATTGTTAAAACAAGTGTCATCAATATAGCAGCCGACATGTGTGCTACTAAGCCGCTCGACAAGCTGGTTAACATAAATATTAAACAATAGAGGTGAGCTTAAACCACCTTTTCTAACGCCACATTCCAATTTATACTCATCTGACAGCGACCCTGCCCACCTTACATAGTTTTTCTGGTTTGCATACCAATACCTCAGGAGAGAGATACACTCCCCCGGCACACCCACGCTGCCTAGCTTGTCCCACAGAAGATCATAATGGACACGATCGAAAGCTTTTGACAAGTCTAGGAAGCAGGCGTATACTGGCGTCCTTCTGGCTGTATAGTACCCGACAGCATGCTTTAGACTCAAAATGGCACTCTCAGTAGATAACCCTGCTCTGAACCCAAACTGGGCGTCGTGTAGGTCGACTATTTTTGTGAGGTTCGCATTAAGCATGCTGTCAAGTACCTTGGCCGCAGTGGTGGCCAGTGAAATGGGCCGGTAGTTAGCCCTGTCAGATGAGTCTCCCGTCCTATTTTTTGGAATAGGTACCACAATAGTACGCATGAGCGGCTCTGGTAGGTACGAATGGGACATGCAAAAATTAAAAAACATCGACAATAAAAACACAAACAAAAACAAAAACAAACAAAAAAAACAAACAAACATCGATAATATGTATGTATTTAAAAATATATGAGTATGTTTATCAGTTGTCTAGTACTCATAACACTAGCTCTGCTTAGCTTGGGACTAGACGGCGTTGTGTGAAATTTGTGGAATATATTATTATTATTTATTATTATTATACCGTCATCATCATTTCAACCAAAAGATGTCCACTGTTGGACATAGGCCTCCCCCAAGTGTCACAACGAAGAGTCCTGTGCCTCTCGCATCAATAGGTTCCCACGACTCTCACCAGGTCACAGTCCACCTTATGGGAGGCCTTCCAACGCTGCGTCTTGGCCAATTTATACCTAACTAGCTTTTGCCAGCGGTTTCACCCGCGTAAAAGTAGGTTTCTCCATACAAAATTCCAACCCCCGTTTTACCCCCTTAGGGGTGGAGTTTCGTAAAATCCGTTCTTAGCGGATGTCTACACCCTATAAGGAACCTACCTGCCAAATTTTAAGTTTGTAGGTGTTATAGTTTCTGAGATTTCGTGATTAATCAGTGAGTGGTATTTCGCTTTTATATATATAGATTCAAATCACAAATACCTTGTTCAAATAATTTCTTCCACTGTGGACGAAGTGAGAGGAAATATCAAATATTTACTGACTAAAGGCCTCTTAAGTTTCTTCAGTTGTTTTTTGTGTCCGCGGTGACACTTTCAAGCAATCCAACAGCCTTGGGCAAATCACGACTACCTGCCGCCTAAAATTGATAACAAATGACTCCAAAACAACATTTATTACCGCAACAAAATCTCTATCTATTTCTTGTTACGCTGAACATACCTCGTTATGCCAAAACTTAGATCGTATACAGTTATCAGCAAACAAACTAATACTAAATTAAGGGGAAGCACGTATGTGAGTAAATCAGAGGAGAGCGTGCACGTAGCTGCGATCCGCACAGTTTTTGATTAATACCCCTTAAGTAATGCTACATGCAGTATTTGAGTTTGGATTCTGCTGTCATTTGTTTTAATTTGAAAATGGAGTTTTAAGAGCGTCCAACCAGAGATACATTTCCATACAACCGCTTTTACGTGATTATGACGTTATTACACATTTTTCTCAAGATTTTTTGAAAACACAGTTTGTGGATATTATCTGGATTTCTATTAAAATCAAAACATAGCATACATGTTTTGATTATACATCGATTATACATAATACCTCTAAAAAACTGTTCTTTTGCATGAACTTTGGATCTTTATAGTGTACTCATAAAATTAAAAAATAAATAAAATATAACTATAGAAACCTTGCACATTTAATCAAGGTTCCGAATGACGTTTTTTTTTCAAAAACTTTTAAAGTTTTATAAAAAACACGTATTTCCCGGAAAAACTTTTGTGAATTATTCGAGTGAGTGACGGAATTATCGAATGCTAAGAGAGCGTTTAAGCGTTACCTATATTTTTTTACGTTGCCTATTTATTCAACATTGCATTAATGCGTTGGATAAAACAACAAGCTTTTAAACTATGATCACGTTGACTCGAAGGCTCGGAAAGGGCCCTCTTAATGCCCAAGAGCGGTGGGTATTTCTCAGAAAACTTTAGATCTGAACCTAGAAATAGAATGCTGGCTGCCTTGTAGAAGTCAGATTGTCGTTTCTGCGTAAAGTTTAAGTTAATTTAAAGGCATCTTGTTTCGCTAGAAGTTTACGTGACTATGAAAAATTGTGTATGGTCAATTTAATGAGAAGTTACTTATTTTTAGTTTATACACGAGTACAAACCACTGCTTACTGAAAAACCTGTGGGCTTTCATTAAGGGTTGATTTCAGAACTCGGATAACTTTTTGATTATAGCTGTTTGACGTATTTATAAAAAAGTTTTTGCAATTTACATTCCTCATGAATATTGAAAAATCGGCTTTGAAATTCATAAAAAGAAGGTTTTAATTTTATTTATAATAAGTAAAGATTTCTTATGGATGATTTTCTCCATAAAGATCTATGCTTTCGAATGTGCAAGTAGGATCATTTTTTTGTCTGACTAACTTATTGATAATAATTCAAAAGTACCTGTAAATCGTTAATTTGAAACAAATGCTTTGATTGATTGATTGAGTAATAAATATAATTATTTTACACTAAAGTGAGCGGCCAGCCAGGCGCATTACTTTGTGTAATTAATTTCATCACCACTGATCTCAAAACGGTGAAGAAAAACATCGTGAGGAAACCGGCATGTCCTAGAACCAAAAATTCGAAGATATGTGACATCCACCAACCCGCACTGGGCCCGCGTGGCGGATTACGTCCCATTCCCTCTCCTAGAGAGGAGGCCTGAATTCCAACAGTTGGAATATTATAAGGCCGACTATGCTATGCTATGCTATGAGCGGTTTTATTGCAATAGGTATATACAGAAAGGTGTAAGTGTAGTTAGTATGTATGGATTAAACAATATATCCTTTACATAATTATACATAAGGTATTTCGCTTCAAATACCGCTGACGTCACCATATATAATTCATATCTCTTGTGCCGAGATTATTGCCGTATCGCGGAAAATGAAACAGCGACTCTTCAATATTATTCGTTTTGTACGCAGTGAGTTTATTGTGTGAGTATGTTCAATATTATTGCAGGGATCATAGGCTTTATTTAAATTGTAGTGTTTTATGATCGTTAAAGTTGCAGCTTTGTTTGTGCAGATGTTCTTCCTTTGGTTATTTTAAATGAATGATCTCCCTAACCACTTTCCCTACTAGGTTAGGGTCCGCTTCCAGTCTAACTGGATGAATGGAGCAGTCGCCTATCTGATCTTCACAACCCAATTAATGGACAAAAACACGAAAATCCTTAGATAGACTGGTGGTAAGACTTTCTGGCTGTGTTAGAATAGAAATCTTTAAAATTATCGGTTTTTCTCATCTTTAATATTCCTATTCTATTGGTGTAAACCGCACCAAAAGCAGTAGTTTTGAAGTCTCAAAGAAACTCAAAAACTGAGCAAGTACAAGTTGGGCTAGCGCACTGAGAGTTCCGTACAAACTTACCTATTTCAATAGTTCAATTCCCGAATGGAGTTTCAAAGATTTTTTCAGAATCGCATTAAAGAATTTTTTTTTTGTGACAACTAAAAAATTCTGTTTTCAGATTTATTACTATACCTGTGCTCTAAGACCTTGCTCTTACCAAATTTCAGGATTCTGAGTCAACGGGAAGTACCCTATGAATTTCGATTCCGTTGAGAGTGTCGAAATACACGTTTTGTGAGACATAAACGGCCGTATCTTTTTTTGCGGTAACTTAAAAGTATGATTTTTTTTCAGAGATTCAAGGGATCGCAGATCTGAGTATATGGTTTTAATTTCAACTCGATACGTCCGAAAAGTCCCTCTAACTAATTAAAAGATTGTGTCATCATAAAGACTTGTGAAACTTCCTCTTTTTCTCCAACATTCTAGCTTCACATACGTTTCGTTCTTAGAACAGGAATCGTTACGACAAATTCTCAGTCAAAACTCTTGGTAGTTACGCCCATTAATTGTCAAAGTTGGTTCGTACAGACCCCAGTTGGGGCGTATCTGGCGTATGTTAACTTTGTCCAAATTACCGCGTTGTAAGAACTTGTGAATTGTATTGGATGTAAATCTTGTATTGTGTTGGTATTGACTAGGTTTTGTGAGAGATAAGACGGTAATTATACAAACGTACATATATATAAACTTACGACGTGTCTCATGAGAGGAATAATGTTAGAAATAAACGCATTTTATAGGTAAGTACGTCCTGCTTTTTAATAATATAATATTCACACAACTATCACACAACGCCGTCTAGACCCAAGCTAAGCAGAGCTTGTGTTGTGAGTACTAGACAACTGATAAACATACATAAATATTTCTAAACACATACATATATAGATAAATTACACCCAGACACATAACAAATGATTGTGCTCATCACACAAACATTTGTCCTGGATGGGAATCGAACCCACGACCTCCGGCATAGCAGTCAGGGCCACTAACCACTAGACCAACAGGCCAGTCAAATTTTAGTTACAGTCTAAACTCTATATAACGACACTTAACGGACTCAAAATTTTTTGACGTTATAAAGTCTATAACGCTACAAAGAGTTTACACTATATTTAGAATCGTTAGTTAGAATAATTTGCAATTATACCTGTATTTCGCATAATCTATGCCCTCTGCTAGGCTCATAGCATTATCGATACATTATTAATTAACGGAAAAGGAATCGCAAAGATAAATGATTCTGAAATATAATCCACTAAAGATATTTTTTTAGGGTTCCGTAGCCGAC
This sequence comes from Mythimna impura, assembly GCA_905147345.3. NCBI lineage: Eukaryota > Metazoa > Arthropoda > Insecta > Lepidoptera > Noctuidae > Mythimna > Mythimna impura. Next base: position 7,898,420 of record LR990357.1, on the reverse strand, counting down.
GGCAAAAAAAATGTTATAATGTCATGGTAAAAGGTCATCATAATTTCAGTCGAAAGACATTCACTGTTGGACATAGGCCTCTCCCAAGTGTCACCATAACGACCGGTCCTGTGCGCCTCGCAGTCTTCGGATTCCCGCGACCCTCACCAGGTCATCGGTCCACTTTATGGGAGGTCTACACACGTCTTACGGTCCGTGACCACCACTCCAAAACCTTTCGGCAAATCACTTCTGCTTATTGCCGTGTCTTTGGAAACTTTTGGCACTAAACATGTTTTTTCTTTTTAGCATAAAACCTCTCCACATTATTCTAAACGAAGACATATTACTTTTTATATTCGAGTTACTCCACTACTTGTACAAAGAAACTAATTGCGTCTTACGTACGGTATAAACAGAGCAAATGCACCGACATCCGTCTAGTCATTATGTTCTTATGCTAAACGCTCTCGACAAAAGAGCTGAAATAAATTATGTATGTAGGTACTGCTTTCCGTGCTTTGAGATAAGCTGTCGGTGTCGGCAAACAGTCGCTGAAATGTAGTCTAGTCATGGTGTAAAGTTATCTAAATCGTACTTAAAAACTTTGTTGTGGTAGTAAAGAAGATGTCAAAATCTATGTAACACAGTTTTAAGATCTTAACATAAATCTTCTCATGGATCGACCAATCGATAGACTGCACGACGTCTACCGGCTATTGTCTCTTCCGCAAAATGCCTACGGGGTGTAAAAATGTTGCTTTGGCAAAATGTCGCTTTCGCAGAATCACTCTTTCGCAGAACGACTCTATCGCAGAATGGCTTTTTCTTTTAATCTTTGCGAAAGACACTTTTCGCAACTAAGCCTGCCTGTCTTCTAACCTTTTTTTTTGAGGGTTGGAAATCAAATCATAAATGCTCCCAGCTCTAGGAGGAATGGGAGGGAGTATCAGACTGACTAAAAACTAGTGTTCTTTTGAAATATCCCGTAATCCTGCCTAGGGGGGCAGGACTACGGGATTGTGTCCGCATGGTGGATTACGGCCCATTCCCTCTCCTAGAGAGGAGGCTTGAGTCCCAGCAGTGGGAAAATTAAAGGCTGATTATGCTTATGCTTATATATTTTGACCATGTCGTAACCATAGACTAACAAAGGACAATAAAACTATAGACAAACCACACATTTAATTTAAAACCTTTATTTTGATAATTCTTGAATGAATATGGCCTGAAATAGAGCAAAGCAGTCATAAAAATAAAACTAACCAAATATATTATAAAAACTTGTGATAAGGTATACATATGTATACCTTATCACGACAACCCCTTTTCTAACAGCCATTTCAACCACGTGAACCGCTTTCAAATACACTCCAAAACCAATGAAGGTTACTAATTAACTATCAAACTTTTATACAGAGGCTCAAAAGTAATTACTACGATGGGTTCAACAAAAACTGATACAAAACACTATTAGAAAACAAAACTATAATTGAATTAAGTTCAACTATAATTAAATTACCTTTTTGTGGTACAAGAATTAATTGGTTGTAGTGTTGGGTGTTGCATTAAAATAAATGGGTTAATAACAAAACAGTAACTAAGCTGCGATGGTCAGTACGAAATCAAGACAAGTTAGAAGGCCAAGTTCCTGCTAGGGTTCCGGGATTTCGCCAAGGGCAACTGAAGGAGTACAGGTAAGTTTTAGTCAGTAAAATTCTGATACTCTCTCGCTCCACCCAGGGCGGAGAAGTCATAGGGCCTTTATAGTGTACCCACACGGTACAGATAAAGTAGAGTTACGTAGATTTCTATAGATTTTTTCTGTGCATCATAGCAGTGCAGACTAATGTGTAATCTACGTAAGTCTGTGCCGTATGGACGCACCAGAAGAGAAAACTAGACCCTGGCAAATGTCAGAGACAGTTAGCATATCCAGCTGTTTTGGCCCAAAGATATAAGCATAGCATAATCAGCCTTTTAATGTACCCACTGCTGGGACTCAGGCCTCCTCTCTAGAAGAGGGAATGGGCCGTAATCCACCACGCGGGCCCAGTGCGGGTTGGTGAATGTCACATGTCTTCGAATTTTTTGGTTCTAGGGCATGCCGGTTTCCTCACGATGTTTTCCTTCACCGTTTTGCGAGCAGTGGTGGCCGAGTGGTAACGGCCTCGACTTACGAGTTGTAGGTCGCGGGTTCAAACCCAGCCAGGCGCATTACTATGTGGATTTAATAAGACGCCAGAATTAGTATTGCTACTGATCGAACTGTAAGTTCTATCTGTATATAACTTTTTCTGCAACAAACAACATTGGATAAAAAAAGCTTGTGGAAGAAGCAGAATACTTTTCAAAGAATATAAAAATTGTGTTGTCGTAGTAATCGAAAGAGTAACCACAGCCCTGGAACGCGAAGAGCAACTGGAGGAACACAGGTAAGTTTCAGTCAGTAGAATTCTAACACTCTCTCTCGCCCCATCCAGAGAGAGAAAAGTGTTAAGTGCGATCGAGGCAATTATGACTCCAACTCTTTCAAGCATAGCATAGCATAGTCAGCCATGTAATGTTCCCACTGCTGGGACTCAGGCCTCCTCTCTAGGAGAGGGAATGGGCCGTAATCCACCACGCGGGCCCAGTGTTGGTTGGTGGATGTCACATGTCTTCGATTTTTGGTTCTAGGTTATGCCGGTTTCCTCACGATGCTTACCATCAGGTGGGATCGCAGTCAAGCACTGGTTTATATAATTTAAAAAAAAAAATTATTTGATGATTCAAAACCGAATAAAACGGGTATAAAAATTTGCACTCAGTGAAAGACACAGTTTTAATATGCAACAAAATCTAGATGATATTTATATGATGTTGAACATGTGTATACACCGTGTCTCTGACATCGATGAACAACGAATACCACGGATCCAGTACATTATTATGGACCTCCAGTAGTGGAAGAATTTTTCGTCGGCTTTTCCTAATTAAAAAAAAAAATCTGTGCTTTTTTAAACTTAAACTGTGTAAAATAGTTATTCTAACCAATCCCGACGGCGCGAACTGTTCCACGCGCGCCTCAGGGAGATGTCAGCAAATCGTAGGGGCCAGCAGGGTCGAAGCCTACTGGGGCCACGGGTAGTAGGAAAGTGGAACCCGGGGCCCTGGGACGAAGGCAAAGAAGGAACAGGAGTGGGTTTTTAGTTAGTAAAAGTCTGACACTATCTGAGCTCCACCCAAGAGCGGGATTTGTCATAAGATGATTTTCCAAACTAAAAAAAAAGTAAAAAAACAAAAAAAATAATTTTTGAATTAAAAATTAATTAATTAAAAAGTCTTCGAGATAGATAAAACTGTTATTCTAATCAACTTCGATGACATTTTTTTATATTAAAAGTAATTCATTCATATTTTTCACTAAAAATGTTAGAATAACGATTTTATACAGTTTAAATTAAAAACGAAAAGTTTAAAAAAAAAATCAAATATGAAAATCCAACGAAAAATTGCACCACTGGGGGGTCCAGAATCATGTACTGGATCCGTGGTATTCGTTTGTGCATCGATGTCAAAAACACCCTGTATGTACAGCTCGTACAACAAAAAAAAAAAGACGAGAATAAAACTGAAAAAACCTTACTAAAAATACATGTGACCCGATTACCTAATTAGTTTGTTCCGTGGTCGTGTTAGCTATATTTCTTTGGATTAAATTCTGCGCGAGTTCCGCGATTTACTTCGTTCGGAATAGTTGATTAACTCTAACCGTACAGTGGCAAGTATTCCGAGTAATAAGTGCTTGGCATTCCCGTCCCCGAATACGGGTTGCGCACTTTATTTCATTAGTTGCATTTAATTTAAGAACAAAGCGCCATTTGTTCTTTTGTTTTCTGTTTTTGTAATTTTTATTGGGTTTGTTGTTTGAAAATTGTTGTAAGGCATTGGTATGGTAAAAAAAAACAGCCAAATGCGTGTCGGACTCGTGCGCGAAGGGTTACGTACCGTCTGTAGCAAAAAAAACGGCAAAAAAACACGTTTGTTGTATGAGAGCTCCACTTAAATAAGTATTTATTTTTTTCTGTTTTTAATATTTATTGTTTAGAGAGCAGTGGTGGCCAACGTCACGGGCTCAAACCCAGCCAGTTAAATTACTTTGTGTAATTTATTTCATAACCACTGCTCTCAAAATCGTGAAGGAAAACATTGTGATGAAACCGGCATGTCCTAGAACCAAAAATTCGAAGACATGTGACATTCACCAACCCGCACTGGGCCCGCGCGGTGGAATACGGCCCATTCCCTCTCCTAAAGAGGAGGTTTGAGTCCCAGCATCCACCACGCGGGCCCAGTGCGGGTTGGTGGACGTCACATGTCTTCGAATTTTTGGTTCTAGGACATGCCGGTTTCCACACAATGCTTTCCTTCACCGTTTTGAGAGCAGTGGTGATTAAATAAATTATACAAAGTAATGCGCCTGGCTGGGTTTGAACCCGCGACCTACAACTCGTAAGTCGGGGCCGTTACCACTGGGCCACCACGCTTTCAAGAAATGTGTATAAAAATACTTATTACAAAAACTTATTAAAAATACTGCAAAACATTCCAAAAATAAAATCTGCAACAAACAACGCACAATAACTTAAACTATACGAAATTAAATTTCAACCACGCTTCTTGCAGGTGGCTCATTATTGTATAACAACCGTGGCAGCTGTGTGCTGCGCCAAAATTTAACCACAGCGCCACCTTTATAATCTGTGATGTAGTTTTATTTCGGAAGAGTTAATGAAAAAATGATTTATGTGGTAAATTCTGATAAAGATATTTAAGGTTATAATAAAGGTCTTTTGGGAAGTAAAGTGATAGATATAGATACTGCTATAGCTACATAATTGCTAAATGAGTAGGTAGATAATGCAAATGAAAGCAGTGACGAAGATAGCATAAATTATTCGTAATGTAATCGAGACACTAACAACAAAAGTACTCGTATGTCAAACAAATCATAAGAAAGGCATCCCCGTTTAATTCAAACACATTCCAAAAGTAAACAAAACAGTAACAGCCAGTTCCACAGACAATAATGCAGCTTGAACAAAAGCGGTTTGATTATTTTCAACGTCATGAATATACAATTTTAAAATACGAACCGTGAGATATTAAGGCAAAACTTTTATTGCAAGAATTTTTACTGGGAAAGGAGGTCGATTTAAAACTGTTGAAAGTAGCTGGTACACTGAACACGGAATACAGCATTTGTGTTTGTTTTACTAGCCAATACAGAACTGTGACGTCATTATCAAGGAGAATTAAAATGTTGGGGTGCAGTTTTTATTCAGATGAATAGGATATTGGTTGTTTTTGTTTTTAGCTAGGAGCACTATTAGCAATTGATAGTAGTTTACAATTAAGAATGTTATAAATACGCATTATATATCCATTAGGATATGGTACTTCTACGCGTGTGCAATTTCTATTAGGTAAATATTCTTTGAAACTATAATAAAATTTCGGATCGTATAAAAATCGAGATCGAGAAATAGAATCATGAATTTAAAATAGCTCGAAGGTATTATGAAATATCAATTTCCATCACAATCAAAGCTATAAACCAATATCAAGGCGAAATCAACGTAATCGTCCATGAAAATCCACAAGTAATTGAAGGTTTAAAACAGCTACAATTTTGCGAGACGAAAATTTTATCACCTTAGAATTTCGTCATAAAATCAGGGGGGATCTGGCACCTAAATTAATCGACAAGCTCGTTTGGCAGCGCCTCCAACGAAGAAAGGTATTAAAATCCACAGTTCAAATATTGTTTGGCGTAAAAGCCAATTTTCGGTAGTAAATATAAGTTAATCTTCTTTTTATCGGCTGCTGAATTTAAAGTCATGGTTTATATTTTGAATTTTGGAATTCTAATGCTGTTAATGGACATTGGACAGATTTTATATTCAAATCGTTCTACGAATTAACATCAAGCAAATATAAATAATAAAAATCTATATTAATTTGTTTCTGTGTACTAATTCTTAGAAATTTAATAACGAAACATTCCGGTAGGAGAGGTTCTTCAAAGAAATACAATAGTTTCTTCAAATAAGCAAAAGAAAAATTATTCACACTAGTAGAAAAACATTTTCAACCCGCTATCATAACTCAGCAGCATAAGCGCTATAAGAAACAGTATTAAAAGTTGTTATAAAAACTTTATTCAGCGCTGTAGCCGCTGTAGGATCAGTGTAAAGACCGGAACACACTCGTAACTCCTCAGTCGTAGTTTGAGCGATGATTTTGAGTAAAGTTTCTTCAATTGTTATATTCCTACCGACACACACCGGCTAAATATTTTCATCAAAATTATGAACACCAACATTTACTCGTATAAGTCCGACAGATTGATAAAAATATCCACATAATAAATAAAATTTTACCGGACCATCAATTCGCTTGTCGATCGCGGTAATTTTATAGCCGCGGTCCATCGCAATATTCATAGTAGCCATTAACTGAGGTTTTTGACTGCTGACGATGTTGATATTAATAATATCACTGCAGTGAAATATAATTATAATAAAACCACATATTAGAGTGAAAATTACCATTATGAGGCTTTAGTTGGCGGTTTTGGAAGCGAAAAGCCATTCGTGTGTTCCGTGCCTAAGGCGGATGCTTCCGTTGCATTCTGTTCGCTAACTTTGAGCAGTTATTGCGTTGTCGAAATGGTTGCCCGTCTTAATGAGGGCCTGGATTATGACGAACTTTTTTGTTACACTATGATAATCATTTACTGTATCGTTATCGACTAATGTAACTACTGAGATTGATAGGCTACCGCATTATCATCTTCCTGACCCAGCTACAAGTTATTTAACACGTGTATACTTTACTGCAAATACCACATTAAAGAAATAACTTAACTCATAGTATGTCATTAGTGAATGGGTAGGTTAAAAGCTTACACATATGAAGTAGATATCACAAACAAATGATTGTGACTAATTGTAACGCGAGAAGCAATATGTTGTGGCCATAGAGTTTTCAAAACTTGGATTTGTTCAATTGTATTGGGATTGTTCCTAAGGTTTCAGGATTGCTAGAACAAATTACCATGGCCCTGAAACGCAAAAGGCAACTGAAAGAATACAGATCAGTTTTAGTTAGTAAAAGTCTGACACGTCTTCGCGATCCATCTAAAACGGAAGAAGTTATGATTACCCACCTCGAAACAAATGCTAGCTATTGTACAACCAATTAATTATTTTGATACCTGGAAATATACAACCACTCAGAAAAATAAAACTCAACACAATGAACAGTTAGAAACAGTCGTTTACAATCAGTAAAGATAACCCAATATAAATACAGCGACACGAACGTTTGAAAAAGACAAACATATTACCGAACTTGCGCATTTACAATTCAAATGACGTGAAACAAAAACCATTGAGCGTCCAAACCGAACGGAAAGGATTTAAAACTCCTCGTCGGATACGCCTATAAATCCGTGGTAGAACCATTACTGGGTAAGTTTCACGCACGTTTGTAAAACATTCGGAAGAACCTGGGAATTAGATGGAAAGCAATGCATAGGAATTTTTATATGCATAATCACACTAATATTATAAAGGCTAAAGTTTGTAGACGTGTGTGCGTTTTGACGTCTTATATCTATTTTTATTCACACTAAAACGGTTTTACAGATTTAGATACCATAAAAGATACTTTTCTCGCCGAGAGTATGTTCCCTTGGGACAATTGTCTACTTTTAAGCAGGCAAAGCCGCTCGCGCCGCTTGCACTCAATACATTTTCTAACTACCTACCTACTACCTAAATTTACCATGCTTAATTGACGATCATTATGACTGTAAATTAGGGTCACATGGCTAAATTGAAGTATGGACGACTGCCCCCACAATGCAAACGCATGTATAAACATGGTACCTAGCAATATATAATGCTGAATAGCTGAATATTAGTATTTTGTATTTAAAAAGTTTCAGAAACTTTTCATATCTGCATAATCCTTAATATAAAATCTTGTAACTCCTACGATAAAAGAACAAAAAACTTCCAACAAATGACATTGCTATGAACTATGTGTCTGCGACGATTTTTATTGATAATTATGTTTTTGACAAGTGATTTTGCATTCAGGTACTTGAATTAAATATCAACAAAGTGGTAATTGCACCAAAACTGATACAACGGACTTTCGATATATAATCACTGCAAAACTCATAATAATATCTAAAGTATTCAGTCGTAAAACCTAAACTATTTATCCAAATGAGTTGAAATAAAGTAAATTTTCACGGACATAAAAAATATTATGGTTAAAATAATAAACGTATTTGAAAAAGATTTTAAAGATTAACTGACCCAAACATCTGTAGATTTTTGTATTTGTGAGGTAGGTAAACAATTCTTCCTAAACTAGATTAGGATCGTATGAATAACCAAGGAAACGAACAAGTTGAAACTCGTTAAAAAATAAAAGGCATCCCCCCCTACCTAGCTTGCCTAGCTTGCCATGTCTCTCTTTCTTGATCTTGTCATGTCAAACCAAAACAAATAATGTTTTTATGCTTTGTTTTGGTTTGAATTAAGAAACTTTTTTATGTTTAATAATTCACGAAAGTTAAATTATTAATCACTAAATAATTCATAAATGAATAAATATTAGAGGTTTGTGTGAGATTCCTATTCCTGGGAGATATTCCTATTCGTATTGGGTCAGTCGTTTAGATCCTAATAAAGGTTCCCTTGTGAATGTTGTACTATATTATATATCTGGAGAAATTGTAATTAAGAATGACTATGACAACATATGATGAGAGCTTGTGTTATTTTTCTTCAACTCAACCGAAGAAAGACCTTAACAAAACTATAGCTGAAGGAACTGCCGGAGAACTATTGTCACATATTCATTAGAAACACATGTGTAATCAGAGACAGACAGAACCCTCCACGAGTGCTCATCTTTGCTGCACGGAATGTGCTGAGTGCGTTTAATGTTCGTCCAATGTCTTTGAGACTTGGTTAACGGTCAAGAGTGGACATATAAAGGAGTTTCGACGAATATTTATTTGGACGACATACTAACATACAGCACAAATTGTTTTTGTTGGGTTGTGACGGAATGTGCAGGGAGGATATAAATATGCTTTTAGTCACGATTTTTCTGTGTCTGATGAATTGGGAAATAAGTAACATATTGATTAAAATAACCTTCATTTTAGAACGTTTAATCACTCAAAGAGCAATGGAAAGGACTATGCACGGAGTTCTCAGTCCTTGCGTGATCGCATTAGAAATGAAGATATCCACAGCCCGAATAATCGCCAGATTTAAGTGGCAGTGAGCAAGGGCACATTGCTCGCAGAACAGATAGTTAGATAGATATATTCTTTTTTTTTACAGATGGTCGATGGGGCCGAAAGGTTCTGGATTGGTGGCAACGTACTGGAAGACGCAGCTTTGGAAGGCCTGCCACAAGGTGGACCGATGACCTGGTAATGGTCACGTGAATCCGATAGATGCGAGACGGACAGGATGGGTCATTATGACAACAATTGGGGGAGGCCTATGTCCAGCAGTGGACGTCTTTCGGCTGAAATGATGGATGAAGATGAACCTTGGCATATTGTTATTTTCCTAAGTAACTTAATCTAGCCTAGTAACAACTAAGCCAAATATCGCTTAATAGTTACTAGGCAAGAATATATACACAAATATCATATTCCAATTATTTTGCTTTACTAATATATAGTTAAATAATTTGATAGAGCCTAAAGCCTTGGCTACCATCTCTTAGCATAACTAGTATTATCGAATACAGGCATAACTAATGATAAACCAGTCACAGCTCGATGCACTAGTCTCCACGTTTAATTGACACAGATCTAGTGAGTATTTAGGAGCTTTAGGGTGGCAACGTTACTAGTTATGAGGATATCTGGAGAACTGAGCCTATTCATCGATAAATGTCAGAGAACATATTTAAGCTGTTGATCCCCGCACGAACGCCGGCTTTCGGGCGCCATTGTCTTACTATTGTGTCTCTAATTACACTACTCAACGAGTTAAAAGCCATATCAAATATCCATGCAGATAGAAATTTCTTGGATATTTCTTCCAGTCTTGTCATCGTTTAGGGTTTTAGTTTAGGTTATCAAGTGTGTTAACATTAGTCAGCCCTAAACGTTCTTGATATATGAGAACATTCGAGCAACGATAGCAGCAAGCTGTGCGATATATTTTATACATAATCGATCTGTCTTCTTCGGTCGTGGGGCAGAGGCGTGTCCCATTCATCAATCTTGTGCCGGTTGCGAATGCTCACATTACATGAGGAACACACGATTAATCTGATCTTCGTGTGTCAGTGAGGATCCATGCTTGCAGTTAAGGAAAAACTACATCAAGTATTATCTATAATCAAAATTTATGTTGCGGTTATATTTAAAATAACATTCCTTACCGGTTCATAATATGGACACTAAGAAAAAAGTAAGTAAAGAATTTTATAAAATTGTAGGAACAACAATTTACACTGAAAAACCAACATGGTACCAACGAACTCCTTTCCAACTTGAAACACAGTAACTCAAAATTTAACGACAACAACATTAAAGATTCCACCATACTATGAAAGCCTGGGAGAAAGTTATTGAAAGGCGACTGAGAGAAGAGAGTGAAATTTCACAGAACCAATTCGGTTTTATGCCGGGTCGGGGTACAGCGGATGCCATTTTTGCTATACGCCAGCTGTGCGAGAAATACAGAGGTGCGCATAAAAACTTGCACATGGTATTCATTGACCTCGAAAAGGCATACGACCGGGTACCTCGTGAGGTTCTGTGGTGGGCCCTTAAGGAGAAAGGTGTGCCTGGGAAGTATGTGCAGTTGATCCGAGCGATGTACAGTCGATGCAGTACCCAAGTCCGGTCTACAGTGGGCACCACTGGCAGCTTCAATGTGGCTGTCGGCTTACATCAAGGGTCGGCTCTCAGCCCTTACCTCTTCCTGATGATAATGGATGCTCTGACGTCGGACATTCAGGAAGAGGCTCCCTGGTGTATGCTGTTTGCCGATGACATTGTGTTGGTTGCCGAGAGTGGCCTAGAGGTCCAGAACAGATTGGAGGTGTGGTGGCACAGACTGGAGAGTGTTGGCCTGAAATTGAGTAGAACCAAAACGGAATACTTGTTCTGCGATTTCGGCGGTCTCTCCAATCCAGTGCCTTTATCTCTTGCTGGAACACCCATACCGATCTGCTCCGACTTTCGGTATCTCGGGTCACTCGTCCAAGGGGATGGTGAGGTAGACCGGGACGTAACACATCGGATCAACGCAGGATGGATGAAATGGCGACAGGTCACGGGAACAACTTGTGACCCACGGATGGCCCTCAAGTTGAAGGGTAAAATCTACAAGTCCGTGATAAGGCCTGTCATACTGTATGGATCAGAATGTTGGGCTGTGAAAAAGACGGATGAAAAAAGATTGCACGTAGCGGAGATGAGAATGTTAAGATGGATGTGTGGTGTGACGAGAATGGATAAAGTGAGAAATGAGTATATTAGGGGAAGTTTGAAAGTGGCGCCAGTGACTGAAAAGTTGAAAGGGAATCGTTTGTCTTGGTATGGTCATGTGAAGAGGAGGGATGAAACGCATGTTACTAAAAGAGTTATGAGTTTACATGTGAATGGATGGAGAGGGAGAGGGAGACCAAAGAAAAGATGGATGGATTGTGTGAAGAGTGATATGAAAGAAAAGGAAGTTAGTGATAGTATGACGAGTGACAGGGCAGAATGGAAGAAAAAAACATGTTGCGCCGACCCCAAATAACACGGGACAAGGGCAAGAAGAACATTAAAGATTCCACCAACCATCGGATATTGTCAACGGAAGATGTTAAACAAATCGTTGTAATAAATACAAAACTTTACCAATTTACGTCGAAACACAACCTTAGGGCGAAAATTATAAATGTCTCCATAATTAAATTAAAATTTAAGTTGTGGAGTTTAAAAAGGAATTGCGATTCCGGCTTAGTGAGCGGCACGTCACGGTAACTTTGAGATTTAATTAGAATATGACTCGGAGACCTTAAAATAATTTCTATCAGATGAAGTTACTCGAGAATTATGCTATAAGTAGTATTTTATGACGTACTTAATATATATATTTGAAAGGCTTGAAATAGAATTCTATAAAAAAAAAATTGAATTCTATAAATAAAATAAAAGCTCTTAAATCAAAATGTAAAAGTTATAACCACCTGACAATACACCTGAGTTTATTTCAGTTTTACCGACACGGGTTTTACTTGTGAACAAGATTATTTTAAGCTTTTCAACTATAAGGTTTCGTTTCACGAACTTTTCTTTACTTTCAGTGAAACCACCACAATTTGTATCAAAGTTTTGCAAGTAGGCATTTTCTTTTGATGAAAGAGGTTGTGTTCTGTGTTTGCAACTAAGTCGAAGACTAAAATAATTTGTATATTGTAAAGATATAATCCAAAACCTTTCGTCCCCATCGACCATCTGTTCTGCGAGCAATGTGCACTGCCCACTGCCACTTATGTTTGGCGATTCTTTGGGCTATGTCTGTAGCCTTGGTTCTCCTGCGGGTATCTTCATTTCTGATGTGATCACGCAAGGAAACTCCGAGCATAGCCCTTTCGATTGCCCTTTGAGTGACTTTAAGCCTTCTGATGAGGCTCATTGTAAGCGACCACGTTTCGGAGCCATATATCATCACTGGCAACACGCACTGGTCACAGACCTTCGTCTTGAGACACTGTGGTATATTGAATATGGAAGTTTAATTCGTACACATACAGCTATGATCAAATTCATTCTTTGGGATATAGTATGTTGTGTATATCTCTTTGGTAATTATAACCCACACAACCCGGGTCAAATCTCCGTGGAAAATTAAACAGTATGCAGAGCTGCTGTAGCTACAAATTAGCAATCTAAAACCCGCTGCAAACTACTAACAATGGACGTGCATCTAGAAATATCTAGAGAACTAGCTATACGAGAGTATAAAATACATTGTTGATGCTTACATACCCTGGATCTAATGAGATAATTACGAGCGTAAATATAATACGCTGGAAGCATGTTATATATTCAATTAGGAAAAGAAAACATTACTGTTTGTTAGGGTTCTTTTTAATTAGGTAGGTAAGAGAAAAAATAACAGGGAAGACGGAAACGATGGGTTGAGTAGTACAGATAAAACAAAACTGTGGCAAACAATAACAAAAGTGTTTACATATGCAGATCATTTTCGGAATGATACTCCTAACATAAACATCATATAGAGAATTCCAATCAGAATTGTATATCTCTTTTTAAAAGCTAATCAATAAGAGACAGCCCGTGCGAACGAAATAAATTAAAGAACCGACTATCTACAACCCGTCCTGGTAGGATTTTATTAATCCAATTTTGGACTTCGTAATAATAGGTTTAATTATTCACGATTGAGAAAGCTTTTAGAAGCGAGTTTATGCAAAGTTTTGTATGGGGGCCGGTAATGAAAACGGTGGATGTACCGACTAATGTATTAAGGTCCAACAGAGGTCCGGACGTGGAGTTCTGTTGAATTTTGTTGGACGTGTTTAGATAATGATGGATGATAAAACATTTACAGAGAATTTGTATACAGAAAGGAGGTAAAAGATCGAGCAAGTAACGGTGAATAAGAAAATTTACAGTGGAAGAACAAAGTAACTCGTAAAAAAATGTTCAACAACATTTTTCATTTTAATCCTTTGAATCTGGCATCACAGTGGCTGTAACAACATTAGCCAAACAAAAAAAAACAGAAACAGCATTCATCGTGTGTTCAAAAACCCTGAAATCCACTGACAATCACGAAATTCTGACAAGCCAAGCGTCCTTACAAACAAAGGTTTTCATCCTAGCTTTTGTACACCCAATCTCATATATTCCGGTCTCGTTTTTATACACGTATATATTGAACCGAGTGCAACAGTCGCAGGTGGAGTCACAGTAGAACACAATGCATGAGGAAAGCATCAAACCACATTTCAAAATACGTGGCATTGTTTAGAAACGCAGACACGACTTGCCACATTCACAGTCGCCAGCAGCCTGTGCATTGTTCCGTTTCGCGTCAAATTTTCCATATCATCGCTGAATGGAATAATTGATTGGTTCGGCGGAACATCAATTTCATAGTTCAACAAATCTTGGAAAACTATGAATGTATTAAATTCTGTCAACGGTTTCGTCCGCGTGAAAATAGAAAATTATCCCAAGGGAACATACTCCTGGGGTAAAAAAGTATCTTATGGGTTATTCCGGGACACGGTCTGCCAGTGTGCAAATTTTTTACGTTTGAGCTTGAAAAAGTAACAAATGCCTTTTTTTTGTGGGGCATACTGAAAGTTTCTGGATTTGGCCACTTAAAATAAAAGAATGAAAAATTAATTACAGAATTCGAAAATGGAACTCTTTGCGAGCATGTTACTTTTTAATTTGCGAAACAGTCATTTGTTTTTTTTTTATTTTGGGGCGTCCTTTCGAAGATTGTGTGTCGCTATCAAAATGAATTTAACTCGTGAACATTTTCGTTCAATGATTTTTTTTTATGATTTTCGTTGTGGTTTGAGTCAACAAGAGAGTTGCCGGAGTCTTCAATTGGCATTTGAAGTCTCTAGCAACTCGAAAATTGACACCGGACGATAACTTATTGGTATTATTTTTATCTTCGGTTGCTCGAAATTTTTAGATTCTGTATGAATATTCTAGATGTTTATACTTCAAAGAACATGCTTCTACCTACTGCTGTTTTACAGTTTTACTCACTTATCGAATTCTAAACATCCTTTCTCCTCAACGCCTGAAGATATCAGTTTTCAAAACATAAAATTTCACTCGAGTAAATGGGAGAAGCGCCAAAACTAAAGTTTTATGTAACAGAATAAAACTTTCCAGAATATACTCATCTGGATAAAATTTCCAGTTTCAAATCATTGTGACCGCCTGGGAGCGTCTGGGATGGCGTTTCGAAAATTTCAATTCTGGTTATTATATAGCTAGAACTTTATAATGGCTTGTCTATATGGAAGTTTCTAGTATTATGCTAAGTTTTAGCGAGGGCTAGAAAAGGGACTATTTATGAAATTAATTAATGGGTCGATGCTTATTTATTAGAGATATTTCCAGTTTCAAATCATTGTGACAGCCTGGGAGCGTCTGGGATGGCGTTTCGAAAATTTCAATTCTGGTTATTATATAGCTAGAACTTTATAATGGCTTGTCTATATGGAAGTTTCTAGTATTATGCTAAGTTTTAGCGAGGGCTAGAAAAGGGACTATTTATGAAATTAATTAATGGGTCGATGCTTATTTATTAGAGATATTACGGCAAGAGTGTTGATGTTTCAAAAGCTAAGAAAATTGCTTTGGATTTAACACAGATTAGCTGTCCCCCGCGGTTTCACCCGCGTCTTTGGTTATTGTTGCGGTCCCGCGAGTCGTAGCGTAATATTATAAAGCTTATAGCTTTCCTCCATAAATGGGCTACCTATCCAACACAAAAATAATTTTTCATTTTGAACCCATAGTTTCTGAAATTGACGTAATCAAACAAAAAACTTTTCTTTCTACCGAAATCATTAAGTACTTGTGTGTGTATTCTCAAGGTATCAAACCTCCTTCGTCAAAGGTATCGACACTATGCAGCACTTAAGAAGTTGTTTCAGCCAGGCTTCATTGACAAAGGACTGCATACCATCGTCATGGTAGCTATCAGCAAAGCGGAATACTGACTCTAAACTAGTTAATCGCCATTCCTAAACCCTGCCGCACAACGCTGTTTGCACAGCCCTATTCCTTCAAAGATCTCTGTTTAAACAGGACCAGGGGGGAAACTAAGCGGTTAATGTGGTAGATACACGCTACTTTACGGTGAGGTGGGAAAAATCGAATAAAACAGGGAGACTGATAAAATATACTCAATGACAAGATATTGTTCGTTCTGCATCGTATCAAATATCAACTGTTTTTAAGAATACCGCTAGTGGATTACAAGGCACTCCGCTGTTGAAATAAGATAAAAGTAAAATACTATACTTGGAGTTTTCTTGCTTGATCGATTCAGGAATATCCGCAGGGGAACCAAAGTTACCGATATAGCCCGAAGAATGACCAAACTTAGTGGCAGTGGGCTGGACACAATGCTTACAGAACAGATGGTCGATGGGGCCGAAAGGTTCTGGAGTGGCGACCGCGTATTGAAAGACACAGCGTTAGTAGGCCTCCCACAAGGTGGACCGATCACCTGGTAAGGGTCGCGGGATTCCGATAGATGCGGGACGCACAGGACTGGTTATAGTGGCGACACTTGAGGGGGGGGGGGCTAAGTCCAATAGTGGACGTCTTTCAGTTGAAACGATAATGATGATGATGATGAAAAATATAGAACTGTTAATTATTCTTCTTCTTTAAAAACAAATACAAAGCCGCATATTGCATCTGTCTCTATGTTCGCGATAAACTCAAGAACTACGAAACGGATTTTGATGCAGTTTTTATCAATAAAGAGTGATTCAAGAGGAAAGTTATGAGGGAAAAGCCGAGGATCTCAAAGATCACAGTATTGAATAATTTGGTTAAATATTGCGATCACATATTTGTTACAATAATTGAAAACTAAACTCCCTCGTCTACCCGCACATCCCCCTGTATAACAATTTCAGTTTTCAACAAGGATATTTTTCGGAAACCAGTTGAAGATTAGAATCATGACGCGTGAACAAGAAATGTGTGACCAAAGTTTTTCGATTTGGATTTGTTCTTGTTTCTTTGTTTTTTATTTATGTCAAAGGGTCGATTCAAGTGTGCACATTTTGTATTTTCTTTTTGCTATTTAACGTAAGGTTTCCTTTGCAGTATTTCTAAAACTGATTTTGCTGTTGGAACCAAGCTGCCGACTGATTTGTTTCATTTCTTTTTATACCATGTTACGGCGACTAAAAACTAAGACAAATAAACTGCGTCTAAATGCTCTACTGATATTCGTTTATTGTTATTTTGTTTTTTTTGTACTTATTTTCTTTCAATTCTCACAAACTATATAAATATAATATACATCTCTTTTTTCTATCCCCACCTTTCTCAGGTATACTGGAAGAGAATTCATTAAGAGGAAAACAGAAAAATAGGTACAAAGGTTAAAGTTATTTTTCTATTTGCTTATTTTTATCTTTATTTTATGTGTGTGTATTGTACAGTAATTTTATGTGTGTGTATTGTACCGTAATCATTAAATAATTAAATCATATGTCGCACTTAATAATAAAATAGACTAAATATTTCACAAACTGAGAAATAATTTCGCAGAACGTCATAATTCAGTCTACCGCATATCAGAAAATTCGGACATCCATTTTAGCAAACAACATCAATACGTTTCGCATAAATAAATCACTGGGGACATTTAAAATGAATACAGCATGTCAGCTTGTAAATAGTTACGGTTTATTGAGTGTCAATTTAATTAAAACTTCGAATGACATAAGTTTTAATTGCATGTAGGAGTCCATGTCAGAGATGTGTGAGTTACTGAAGGATCTCCGCTCACTCATTTTTATTACCCTTGCCCTTTGTTTTACTGTTTATCTTTGAGAGATTAAGTCTGGGTAGCTGGACATAGCTTTAATTATCTTATTACATTGTTTGTGTATGTTGTTACTTGACCGAGAATATGTTTAAGCTCACGCAATTTACAAGCATTTTTTTTTAAAGAATCGTTTGTTTATTTCACGTTCCAAGATCAAAATTATCTTGGAACGTGAAATAAAGCAACGTTTGTCACTTGTCCTACAGTAAGAAGAATAGTCTTAAATACTTAATAAAATTAAATGAGGCCTACCTAACATTTAAAAATTCATACAAGCTTGCTCTGTTTTCACAAAAAATAATTTCTCACCAACCACTTCAGCAGATTATACGGATATCGAGAATTCTTAAGTACAAACCAGGAAACTACGAACATTAAAATACTCACGCATTCGAGTCACGTAGCAAGCCTATAGGGAATCTCCGTAAAACTATAAAATAAATATACAAAACATAATATTAAAAAGTGCTGGGGCTACTGCCCCTAGTTGGCTGGGCTACCTACCAATAATAATTGTTATTTGCCATTTGAATTCAAGCTGTGTTAGTAAGGCTGCGGGGAGGTTGGGGGCAAGGGAGACGGGTCGTTAAGGACCGTTCACAAAGAGCGATTCAATCGACCTCAGACTGTGTATCTTATGGCCGTGACGTGAGGGCAAATGTTTGCGATTGTGTCGAGTTTCGTATCCAACAAGACACTTACTCACGGTTGTTTGTGCTTAGTATTTATGAAGTGGGCCAAGAGATTGGTGACGAGATACCCACGCAAAGTTTGGTCCATCGTTTGTGTGCAGGACGCCCACACATAGATGTAAATAAGTGAACTTTGTTTTTAATATTATGTGAAGGACGCTCATGCGCGAATATAGTGTAATTTGATTGATGTAACGTACCATAAGTGATCATACTGTACCTATGTAAATTAAGCACCTAAATATCATATTTGCTCAATATTAGTATGTATAACGTAGTACAGATTAGGTAATTTCAATATTGAAATCAGTATAAACATAGAGTTTGTAAAGAACTATGACCAGGAGTCGATCTCGACAAGTCTGAACTTGTTGAAACCTGTCTGAGTCAGGTCGAGAAATAGAACCCCGTGATTTAGACTTATAGAACTATAAACCTTGTGATTTAGACTTATAAATAATTATGACCTCTGTGATTGAACATTTAATAGTGTAAGTAAACAATAATAGTGTGCACGACGGCAACAAGTCTGTACCTGCTATTGTTAGATTTAAGTAGGTACCTATATTTCGCACATCACTGTTGCTACGCTGCTGGAAGCACGCGGCCATTGTACTCTTCACTACCTGCTTCCACATTCCACAGCTGCTCGACCCAAAAAGCATTCCCACGCTACGCTGCCATTGTACTCCAAGGTACCTGCTACCCCAGCTGCCCCAACCGACCCAAAAAGCATTCCCACGCTACGCTGCCATTGTACTCCAAGGTACCTGCTACCCCAGCTGCCCCAACAAAAGCATTGCGCGCCCGAACCGCGCTCATTGTTTTGTAGATCCTAAGTTACTATTGGTTAAGTTTTAGCAGGTAATATTGTAAACTAGTATAAAAGGAGGTGCATGGTGGAAAATATACGCATTCTGTTTTGGAGTCTCACGAGTCTTACTTCTATCCCCGAAGTCGACGTGATTCTACCCAGCTACGGACCCGGTCCTAGGCCTGCCGGCTGGAGTAGATATCACACCCGACTTGCTCCTCACCCAGCTACGGACCTGGCCCTAGGCCTGCCGGCTGGTATCCCCAAATAGTGTTTTTGATCTCGTTCACGGAGTCTTTGATCTCGAACTGTAGTGAACCTTCTCCAATCCAGCAAACTTAAGGTGGGATAGGAACCAATATCCCACACATTGGTCCTTCGAGCCGGATAGTGAGAAGATAACTAGTAAGAAGATTCAGTGAATTTATTCAAGATTATTAAGAAGTTTTAAAGAAAACACTATGCCAACTTTGAGATCTACGGGGAAAAGAGGAGGCCAAGCGTCGACTACGGTTACAGAACAAACTGAAACGACTACGGAGACCACTACTGAAACTACTACAGAGGCCACGACTGAAACAGGTACGACTGAAGCCACTAAAACAACAGCTGAAACTCCAGAAGCGCCCGCCGCGACTGCGTCGACGGTCAAGCATGTCGTACCACAGCAAGACTCTGCTACTGGTCACCGCAGTAAACCTACGTCACAGAAGAGCAACAAAGAATCGAAAGCGCGCCGCATTGCCAAGGCCAAGGCGGAACTAGCACAACGTCAAGTTGAATTAGCAGCCGCACGTCTCGCTGAAATTGAAAATGAATCTACCGATGAAGAACTGTCTTCCATAGCCTCTGAACCTGGAAATGATCAACGAGTGACTACGTGGTTACATTCAAATCAGCTACTCGCCATATCCAATAGACCTTTCCAAGCTGAAGTGAAGTCGTCGACCGAACATAAAGCTCCAGTGACCGCCGCCGTGTCATGGACCATCCCGGCGATTTTACCGGCGGGAGCCAGCTCGTCATACCCCCTGCCTGAAAACCTGAACACCGAGTCTGCAACCAAGAACACTGCGCCCATTCGAGAGGGGGCGCCTACGAACATTACGCTGCCTGTGAGTACTGCTACATCAAGGCAGCCGAACCACGTGACTGAACAGTCACACCTGAACCCGCCGCCAGTGATCGCCGCCGCATCCTGGCTGCCGAACCACGTGACTGAACAGTCACACCTGAACCCGCCGCCAGTGATCGCCGCCGCATCCTGGCTGCCGAACCACGTGACTGAACAGTCACACCTGAACCCGCCGCCAGTGATCGCCGCCGCATCCTGGCTGCCGAACCACGTGACTGAATCGTCACGCCTGAACCCACCGCCAGTGATCGCCGCCGCATCAAGGCAGCCGAACCACGTGACTGAACAGTCACACCTGAACCCGCCGCCAGTGATCGCCGCCGCATCCTGGCTGCCGAACCACGTGACTGAATCGTCACGCCTGAACCCACCGCCAGTGATCGCCGCCGCATCCTGGCAGCCGAACCTAGCGACTGAACAGTCGCACCTGAACCAGCCGCCAGCGACCGCTGCCGTGTCCTGGCAGCAAAACAACGTGCACGCGCAGCCACTACTGAACCAGCCGCCAGTGATCACCGCCGCATCCTGGCAACCGAACTACGTGACTGCGCAAACACAACCGATGCCGATACAGGTAGAACCCACTGCATTCTGGTCTCAACACTCAACCAACGTGACAACGAACTCATCGTGGCAACCGATCTATACTACGGCGCCGCATCACAATTATCATACGAAGCCTATCAATATGCCTTGGGCGCCGCAGTCCGTGCCATCAGCCAACATGCAACAGTCAACATCACTGGCCGTTCATGAATCAAGAACAGACATGAAGGAACTTGCTGCTGCGATCACACAAGCTGTGCAGGCCGCACAGTACCAGCAGCCGATGAGATATACTGAACTACCCTGTTTCAATGGAGCCCATCAAGACTGGCTCACCTTCCGTGCCGCCTACTGTGAAACAGCGCACCGATTGTCACCAGTGGAGAACATGTCAAGACTTAGAAAGAGCCTACGTGGTGTAGCCAAAGAAGCTGTGCAAGGCTTATTAATAGTGAACGCTGATCCAAACGAAGTCATGAGAACACTCGAGCTACGCTTCGGACGCCCAGACTCAATAGCGATGGCGGAGATAGAACGTCTACGAACACTGCCACGTCTCACTGAATCGCCGCGTGATGTCTGCACCTTCGCCACCAAGGTTGAAAACATTGTTGGCACTCTGCAAGCTCTCAACTGTGGACATTATCTCTTCAACCCAGAGGTAACCAAAGCTATTGTTGAGAAACTCACACCGACCTTGAAGAGACAATGGTATCAGTTCTCAGCCGCGCAACCTAGAACAGAACCCGATCTGCTGAAATTCACCAGATTCATCAAGATTGAAGCTGAAATGTGCAGCCCATACGCCCTACCAGAGAACATCGCTGCGACAACACAGATCACACAGAACACGCAGCGACGCCAACAACGGATACACACCACTCAAGAAGTGAGTAAACCAAAGTGTAATTTATGTGAACAACAAGGGCATAACATCATAGAGTGCGAACGATTCAAGAAAGCAACTACTGATGCAAGATGGGACATTGCAAAGAAACATCGCTTGTGTTTTCGTTGCCTCAGATACAGGACCAAGCAACACAACTGCAAGCCGAAGAAGTGTGAGATAAACGACTGTGTGCATTTCCATCATAAAATGTTGCACGCCACGAACAAGAGAAAAGAGGAAACAAACAGCCCCAAAGAAGAACAAGAGAAGGTACACTCAGCATGGACACCTAAGGTATCATTTCTTAAGATTATACCAGTGCACCTATCGGGACCGGCGGGAGCTGTAGATACCTATGCTCTCCTAGATGACGGCTCTACAGTAACACTCATTGATGAGAGCCTAGCCAACCAAATCGGAGCAAAGGGATCATGTGAACCACTTCGAATAGCGTCATTCGACGGCGAACCCACAATCGACGTGACATCTCGTCGAGTGAACTTCTTCATCAGAGGACTCCACTCTCCTGAACGCAAGTTACGAGCTAGAACAGTCAAGCACCTGGAGCTGGCTGCTCAAAGAATACCAGGTGAAGCAGTCAGGGATTGCGAACATCTTCGAGACATAGCCAAAGAAATAGTGAATGAAGACGCGAGACCTAGACTACTCATCGGCCAAGACAATTGGGATCTTCTCATCACTACCGATCTCAGAACTGGGAAGAAGAGTCAACCAGTGGCCTCACTGACACCACTGGGCTGGGTCCTGCATGGCAGTCACACTCGAGCACTTGGTCATCGAGTCAACTTCATTAGACACATCACTACAGATGATGACCTGCATGAATTGGTGAAGGAACACATCACAATGGACAATATGCAAGTGAACCCGAAAAAACCCTTTAATGATCCTGACTGGAAGAAAAATAAACAGACATTACCAGCCAAAACAACAGAGAGACGAGAAAATCCGATCATGAACCACCATCTCCCTCTCAACGCTGAACTACCACGAAAAGCCGAAAAACTGATCTTGCGAGCTTCTCAAGAACAATCTTTTCCAGAAGAGAAGAAAGATCTAACGAACGGGAGAACTGTCTCACGAACGAGTCGCCTACACCCATTCTGCATTGAACTAACGGATGGGGAAATTCGGCTAAAAAGTAGGATCACCGACATGACAGACATCGCGGAGAACCTGAAAAAGCCAATGATATTAGATGGAGATCACCCCACGACCCGATTATGGATTGAATATATTCATCGTCATTTACACCATGCAGGCGTCGAAACCACAGTGAATGAATGTCGTCAACAACATTGGATACTCCGCCTACGACCGACCGTCAAAAACATAGTCAACAAGTGTTTACGATGTCGTATAAAAGCAGCCTCTCCACCACAGCCGATGACAGGGAACTTACCGTCCTGTCGTTTAGCACATCATCAAAGACCATTCACATACACCGGGCTGGACTACTTCGGGCCATTGACCATAACCGTGAGACGGAGTCATCAGAAGAGATACGTCGCCCTATTCACCTGCCTCACGACACGTGCCATACATTTGGAACTTGTGGCATCACTCAACACTGACTCAGCGATCATGGCGTTGCGACGTATGATAGCACGCCGAGGGTGTCCCGCACAACTGTGGTCAGACAACGGCACGAACTTCCACGGAGCGGAGAAAGAACTTCGTGCTGCCATCTTCGCAGCGACAGCAGAAGAAGCCTCGAAGAAAATGATCGACTGGCGATTCATACCACCTGGCGCGCCTTTCATGGGCGGATCCTGGGAACGGATGGTAAAATCAGTAAAGACCGCTCTCGCCGCCACTCTAAACGAGCGTTTTCCCAGTGAAAAGGTCCTTCATACCCTACTTATTGAAGCCGAACATACAGTGAACAGCCGACCGCTCACACACGTGTCAGTTAACGCCGAAGATCCCGAAGCTCTGACGCCCAACCATTTCCTCCTGGGTGGGTCCAGCCGAATAACGTCACCAGGGGAGTTTGATGACAGCGACCTTCGCCTGCGAGCCAGTTGGCGCGCGGCCCAAAGACTCTCCGATATTTTTTGGGCAAGATGGCTCAAAGAATATTTACCAGAGCTACAAAATCGCAGAGAGCCACACAACAAAGGAACCATCTCCAAGATTGGCGATCTAGTTCTGATAGTAGATGGCAACCTTCCAAGGAACGTCTGGATAAGGGGACGAATCATCAATACATTTCCCGGACCAGACGGGATTGTACGTACCGTGGACGTGGCCACTAAAGGTGGAATTTTGAGACGTCCCGTGAAGAAGATCGTCGTGCTACCGATCGAGAGCGGCGATCCTGCACCGATATCTGCTGCGTCGTCAGCGGCAGACAACGCACGGCGGGAGGAATGTGCAGGACGCCCACACATAGATGTAAATAAGTGAACTTTGTTTTTAATATTATGTGAAGGACGCTCATGCGCGAATATAGTGTAATTTGATTGATGTAACGTACCATAAGTGATCATACTGTACCTATGTAAATTAAGCACCTAAATATCATATTTGCTCAATATTAGTATGTATAACGTAGTACAGATTAGGTAATTTCAATATTGAAATCAGTATAAACATAGAGTTTGTAAAGAACTATGACCAGGAGTCGATCTCGACAAGTCTGAACTTGTTGAAACCTGTCTGAGTCAGGTCGAGAAATAGAACCCCGTGATTTAGACTTATAGAACTATAAACCTTGTGATTTAGACTTATAAATAATTATGACCTCTGTGATTGAACATTTAATAGTGTAAGTAAACAATAATAGTGTGCACGACGGCAACAAGTCTGTACCTGCTATTGTTAGATTTAAGTAGGTACCTATATTTCGCACATCACTGTTGCTACGCTGCTGGAAGCATGCGGCCATTGTACTCTTCACTACCTGCTTCCACATTCCACAGCTGCTCGACCCAAAAAGCATTCCCACGCTACGCTGCCATTGTACTCCAAGGTACCTGCTACCCCAGCTGCCCCAACCGACCCAAAAAGCATTCCCACGCTACGCTGCCATTGTACTCCAAGGTACCTGCTACCCCAGCTGCCCCAACAAAAGCATTGCGCGCCCGAACCGCGCTCATTGTTTTGTAGATCCTAAGTTACTATTGGTTAAGTTTTAGCAGGTAATATTGTAAACTAGTATAAAAGGAGGTGCATGGTGGAAAATATACGCATTCTGTTTTGGAGTCTCACGAGTCTTACTTCTATCCCCGAAGTCGACGTGATTCTACCCAGCTACGGACCCGGTCCTAGGCCTGCCGGCTGGAGTAGATATCACACCCGACTTGCTCCTCACCCAGCTACGGACCTGGCCCTAGGCCTGCCGGCTGGTATCCCCAAATAGTGTTTTTGATCTCGTTCACGGAGTCTTTGATCTCGAACTGTAGTGAACCTTCTCCAATCCAGCAAACTTAAGGTGGGATAGGAACCAATATCCCACACAGTTTGATATCAAAGAAATAGGAGGCAGAAATATAACATATATACAAAAGTAAACAAAAGCTCTCGTCTACACATTGTCCTCATTTCTCAGAACCTAAAAATAGGAAAGGAAGTTAATTTCGCCAGGCAGACTTCCTGAAAGATTCGCTCATAATTCGCAAGATCTTCTGTATCCAAGCCTACACTATCCTACGATCCTTTCGCCGATTCTGTTCGCATAGCCCATAAATAGTGGTGGGCCTTATAGCTTGGGGGGCTTCGTCGATGCGATTCTGAACACATACGTTATTTGGCGGGTTCGGTCGGAACAAGGGCGAACGTTGGTGGCCTAATTGAAACTAAGGAATTCAGTGTGCGGGCTCTGGTCTCGCTTGCGTTTGGGTGGATTGGGTGTATTGCAGCCAAATCCTTGGTGATGAATGTCTCGATGGGATGTGTACGTTGATTGCACATTGATACGGGGCTAGGGATTAGGTGTCTTTGAAAATAAAGTAGATGGATTCTTTTCATGAGCGTTTAAATCAATTTGATTCTTTTTCTTTATATTTTACTAACTTCTGCTAGTGGTTTTGCTCGAGCAAAAGTAGGTTTCTCCATACAAACTTTTGGCCCGTGTTTCATCCCTTTAGGGGGTGAATTTAGTAAAATCGTTTCTTATTCTTTGCATACATCGTAAACGGAATCTTTGTGTAAAATTTTAGCGCTCTAGGTCTAAGGGCGGAATTCACCAATAAAACTAATCGCGTTTTAATGTTTGGCTCGCATAATCGCGTTTAGCCATTGTCACTAGTGTCACTTGTCTGTATTTTTCTTTTTTTGTATTTTTACAAGTGACACTAGTGACAGCGGCTAAACGCGATTATGCGAGCCAAACGTTAAAACGCGATTAGTTTTATTGGTGAATTCTGCCCTAAGGGTTTGATGATGTCATTGATGAGTCAGTGAGGACTCAGAACTTTGCCTTTTATGTATAAAGATTACATTATATGAGGTTGGCTCTCTTCGTTATTGTTCGCCAGACATTTCAGTGCTGGGTAGTTCAAACATCAAAGTTTCGTGCCATTGAGGCATTGTTTACCTAGGACATCTTGGTTAGAGGGTAAATTAATTTGATTGTGACATATTATTTTTATGTATCGTGATAATCCTGTGGTTAAGGCACCCGCCTTTTTTGCACGAGGCTGTAGATTCAAAACCGGACAAGTAGGTTCCTACAAACGTAAATTTTTCATGCACTTTTCTAAGTTTATCTAGGATATTATTGACACCTCGTGCTTCGGAAAGCATGTAAAACCGTTGATCCCTGTTGTCACTCGTAGATATGTAACAGCCGTTACAGGTCACAGTCAGTCGCGTGTCGAAAGTCTGACCATCAGTCTAACCAAGGAGTATCGCGTTGGGTTGTAGTGATCTGATAAGCAGTCGCTCCATGTTAAACACGGGTATTCAGCCGAACCCAAGCTAGTTGGAAAAATGAGGAGCTGATGATTAGAAATTAATATTTTTAAATTTTAAAGTGATTTTCAGAATTATATTGCATCACTGCTTACCATCAAGTGTGATCGCAGTCAAGCACTGGTTTATATCAATTAAAAAAAAAACCTTTTTATAAATAAAAATAATATCATTGAAGTAAATTATCTCTTCCTATCTACACTACTAAAAAAAATTGACAAAATAAACGAAGCCAATTTCATTTGCCAGCAAAACACTAACAAAATGAAACATTGTCATTATAGCAAAGCTGCCCACTCCACTCCGATACAATCAGTCATTTAGTGATGAATAAGCGATTTTAATAACGATAATTTCGGTGCTTTTAATTAAATAAATGCTGTTTTTAGACGTCATCGCGTTATTTTAATAGTAGGCGGTTTTTAAATGGCCAATTTGTGGTTGAAAATGGTGGAAGTTTAATATTTCATGGAGAGTGTAATGTAATTTAGAACATACGTTTGGGAGTGTTATCTTTATTAAATTTTCGTTTTCCTTTTTCTGATGTTTTTGAAAGGGATCCAGAATTTGACAAGAAACATGTAACCGTGATATTTGCAATACATAACATGATTGAAAATAGTGGCCATGGAGTTTTTTTGCATATTACCATAATACCAGATCTACGCTTTGGAATGTGCAATTAGCATTATTTTTCTGTCCGACTTCTTGACAATTCAAAAATGCCTGTAAATGGTTTATTTGAAATAAATGCTTTGATTGATTGATTGACGATTTAAGATGAGGAAGACTGGATGCAGAAGGCAAAAAACTGGGTTTTGTGATACGATTTGGAATAGACCTGTATCCAAGCAATGAACTTCGAATAACCTGATCTGAACGACAGAAATTTCTTCTTCAAATAAGAAAAAAATGCCAAATAAACTACGGCTTAGATAGTTATCCAACAAAAAAATACCTAATCAACTTCATCTTAACAGGTTGTTACTCAATTATAACCACTAAAGGCAATCTGTTTCCAATAACTCCCGAACAAACACGAATATTATACAAATCCCTGCGATACAGAAACCATTTGTTCGTATTTACGACTTACTAACAATACACCCTGTATACGCATACATATCTTCGCCAACTCACTAGTAAAATAAACCTTGTATCTGTGATGCAAGATTGAAATTCGACTGTCAGGTTTCGTGGTACTTAAGACGTTTTCTAAGTGTAAGTTTTGTTAGTTATTTAGGCTAGAGCTGGAAGTTTGTTTGCTAGTCCTGACTAGCCCTGATGAGCCTCTCGGGTAACAAATAACAGGGCGTTAGTTTTAGTTTCCTTATTTAAGTAGGTAATAGAAACTGGACGGAAATAATGTTTGTTTTAATGTGACGATAACTTGCAGTGTTACAATGGGTTGGGCTTTCTTGGAATGTTGAAGATTTTCTTTACCTATATGTGCAGAGAGGTATATAATGTCCCTAATGATCACAAATTCATTAACAAAAACGCGTGAGTCTACCATAAAACTGATCTTCACTTTCCCAACGACTTTTAAGTGTGATCCCGATATCAATAATTCACAAAATGATTCGTCCCGTCACTGGTACTTTTCAATTCGAGTTTCGTTGCTATACTGCGCTGATAGACACCTTATCCATAACAACACTAAACAAAAATATATCTAGACTACAAGGCCGAAAGACTATATTTTGGGACGAAAACAATACTAAAATAAATGTAGCAAATCCATAGTATACTTGGTGTTACACTTATGGATCGCGATCGAAACACTATACTGTACTCCAAAGCACAGATCGTCGACGTGGTTCAGAAGGATACCTAGCTAAGGTAAGTAGGACTACGCTGGGCATGTCTGCCGCATGCCGATCGAGCGATGGGCTCGTAAAACACAAAATTGGTGTCCTGAAAACACTCGACGGTGTCGCAACAGAAAACTGAGAAGATGGCGGGACGATTTAGATGTCTTCTTTAGGAATTTGCAAGATGACAACGGAAGAAATGAAGAAAGGCCTTTTCCCAAGAGTGGTACAGCACAGTATAATAATATAATAACATTGTCACCCGAAAACCAAACCCAAAAAGCTGCTACTCTAAAGTGAGATTGGGCCGGACATGTCTGCCGCATTTCAAATGAGCTGTGGGCTAAAAGAACCACTTCTTGGATCCCATGGACCAAGGCGAAGGTGGAGAGACGAGTTTGACAACTACCGGTGGGACTGGCCCGCAACGGCTGAGGACAGACGTGTGGAATGAATTTTCAACCACCAATCGAATCACTTAATTTGTGTGTAATTTGTGACTCTCCATCTGGTCATGTCTATCCATCCTAAACCGAGGATAAGATTTTAAAAAGATACAAATAATTATGGTTTACAAAAAAACTGGCATTAAATATGCAGAAAATACTTAAAAAGTCACATAGATAACTCAGAAAACTCAATTACCCTTTTACCTTTAACAAAAATTACTCACGAGTAACCTCTTTTATGTACAAAGAAGGACATTTTATGTCAACCACAAGAACAAAAATACACTAATATAATATGTACATATTTAAACAGAGAAATTATTTATAGACGACTGGCAATGTTTATGTTGATTAATTGAAAAAAGTGTAGATATTTTGTATCCTTAACCTTTTGTATCTCCCACGCAAAAGTAGGCGTTGACTGATAAAAAACTACAACTAAACATCAAACTATTTTTACTAATGAAAAACAAACAAATCAACGAAATGTATTCAAAAAGGGTAAGTATATATTTAAAGCTCTAAAGACCGAATTTTTTTGATGTTGTATGTAATTTTTAAAAGATTAAAAGCAATTCAAAAAAGGTTAATCGTGTTGTAGGTAGGCTTAATTTATCGAAGTATTTAGAGCACAGTAAGAGATTATCATTATTTGTTCAAATTAACGAAACACTGTAAGTACAGGAAGATATTACCGTATTTAAAAAAAAAATAACGGAATATTCAAAGTACAGGAAGAGATTATTATTATTTTTACAAATTAATAAATTATTGAAAGTACAGGAAGAAAAATTTCATTATTTTTACAATTTAATGAAATATTGCAAGTACAGGAAAAGATTATCATTGTTTTCACAAATTAACGATATATTTCGAGTACAGGAAGACAAAATATCATTATTTTTCCAAGTACTTACATACTCGTTTATATTATGTGGAAAATGTTGTTGGTTGTGCATTTATATCATTTAATGTATTGTATTGTTTACTGTAAAATTGTAATGTACCGCCGTTTGTTTTCCCAAACAAATAAAATAAATAAAATAAAAAATTAAATAAAGTTTTAGAAATATTGCGATTACAGAAAAAGATTATTTTCACTGTTTATAATCGTACTCACATCAAGGTTGAATGTTACATAGATGAAATAAAACATCGAGATCCATTCCATGTGACTTCACCAATAGCGAAGCATCCATTTACTGAGAATCATTGTCAAAAGTGGTAAACAATAATTTTTCCCTAACTTTATCCATAAAAAACCCAATTTTTATTTCATTTTATCCCCAATGCACGCTTACATTCAGTTAACAAAATGAATAAAAATTATAAAAGTTCACCTACGCAACTGTAACGCGAACCTAACCCTCAACCACCCGGGGGGCGTACAAAAGTTAAACTCGGAAAAGTCGTAAAATCAGCTGTTTAGCATATTTACTTAACCCTTTTCCGTTCTGCTGGACTTACAATTAACTTTGTTCGTACGCCACTACAAAAGAATCGTATGTAATATTCATAAGGTTACATATTATTCATGCAACTGCGTCCTCCAATAAGATACAATATATACACGCTTTGAACAAAGTCAGGTAATAATTAATATGAATTACTTCCTTTAGATGGACATATCTTTGAGTGCAATCAGTACCTAGCTGGCCGGACAACGAAATATAACTGGTATAGATTTCTTGATAGACTTTTAATAGAGTAAACTTAAGTAGGTAAATAGTACCTATATTCACACTGTGGGCAAAATTTTAAGCTACAAAATGATACTTACTGTAAAGGTGGAAATACAAGGAAAGATTTCATGTTCCAACTTATTAGGATTTATTGCTGTTTATAAAATTACTAGCTTTTGCCCGCGGCTTCACTCCCTTTAACTGACTACTCTATTCTGCTCTACCCAACTCTACCCTACACTCCCCTACTCTACCCTACTCTACTCTACTCTACCCAACTTTACCCTACTACCAATTTTTTTCTTTCATAAGAACCTTCTCCTGACAATAACAAACACAACAAAGAAAAAAGTGATATCGGTCCAGCCGTTCACGCGTCATGGCGTGACCAAGGGAAATAGGAATTCATTTATATATAGATTTTTTCCACCTAGCATCTTGATTGCCGTCCTGACTTATCTGATATTAGAAAACTCTTAGATCTTCTTTTCTTCCTCAAAATACGAACACCTATATTATCTACAGTATAAACCTTAAAAAGTATATTTATCTTGCCAGTCTGCAAGTTAATAAGAGTAAACGCATGCAAACTCTTTCGATACCACAATACCTATTCGACCACAATACAGCATCCCTAGCCAAGTTGATAATCTGCAATCGTTAACGCTAGCGAAATGTATAGGAATGACATCATCTCATCGTTAAGTCACGTGGTCAGAACAAACGAATAGAAAATTCGTAGCCAATTTCACATCGTTCAAAATGATAGAATGAATTGTTATCTTTTCTACAATGTTCAACGCTACATCCTTTGTTATTGTAGAACGAGCGGCCGACTCAGGCGCGTCAACATGGCTACCAACTTATTGTTTTCTACAATTGCTGACACCGAGGCTTTACCGATTGGAGAACGGAATTCGACACGAAACGGTTGTAACTTGGCTAGGGGGGCAGGAGTATTTCCTAGTGTGGGGCAGTTTAGAAGAAGCTAGGTTATAAAACTATTTGTACTCGTCATATTTTTATTCTTATTGATAGGCTCGCGCTTGACCACTATATCACCTGATGGTAAGCGATGATGTGGTCGACGATGGAGCACGCTTGTCTAGAAGTAACGTATTCACTTTTGGAGGCAGGCGGAACAGAGTGTAAAGTCCCGCAAACCTCCGTTGAAAAGGAAGGATCCTCCGACCAGACGGGTGTTATGTTTGGTGGGCAACTGCCCGATAGATGATTTTTGGGCTATATTGCGCGATGCAGGATTAGTTCTTATGTGACGTCATAGATTTCGCTACACACTCTTGACTAAAAGACCCTAGGTTGTAGCTATCAGAAAAAACAGACGACATTTTCTTGCCCTAGTCAGATGCTACTTCGGGTCGGCTAAACACTTTTTTTTCTTCCATTCTCTCCTGTCAACTGTCACGCGTTATCACTGACTCATTTTTCTTTCATATCACTCCTTATATAATCCATCCATCTATTCTTTGGCCTCCATCTGTTAATACAATGAAATCGAAAATATGCTCCATTGTTTTAAGCTGAAAAAGGGCATTAACCACGTTACAGAATATTGTTAATAATTAAAATTAGTTAATGAAAGTATCAAGCGCGGTAATTGCGTAATCCAATGCTTTCTAATAGACAATTCAGCAACATTAATTGAATAAACCGAGGATAATAACTTTGTTAAACATTTATGGAATAACAGATTAGGAATTTCTTTCAAAATCCTTCAGATTATGTTAACATAGAATGGGGAAGGAAAACATTGTGAGGAAAACGAAATGTCCTAGAGCCAAAAATTCGAAAACATATTTTATCCACCAATCTCATATATATGTATTTTTTACGTGAGTTAAACAAGTTTATATAAAAAAAAAAACAGTTTTGACAGTTGTTTCGTCCAATCAAACAAGCAAAAGCCTATAATATAATAGAATCAAATAACTAACATACATAAGATGCAGGCGGTCGCCTCCTTCTGCGAAGCAGTAATGCTAGCAAAGGAGGCGGCCGATAGCGTGAGGCAACGGTCCTCACGCCCCAACCGCCGCCGGGATCCCGATCCCGATTTCCGGCCACCGTAGGCGCGGGCTTGCGGACGGCGATCAATGGGTGGCTCGCCGTCCGATCGTCCGGTGACCGTCCGGACCGAGCCCAAGTCGTCGACGGCGCGTAGTGTTCCACGCGCGCCTCAAGGAGATGTCAGCAAACCGTAGGGCCGTACCCAGCAGGGTCGAAGCCTACCGGGGCCAAGGGTCTGATTCTGAAAGGAAGACTCGGCCCTGGTACGAAAGGCAACGTAGGAACAGGAGTGGGTTTTTAGTCAGTTAAAGTCTGACACTATCTCCCGCTCCGTCCAAGAGCGTGGGATGTCATAAGATGATTTTCCCACCGAAAAAAAAATATACATAAGATACTTTAATTTTTTTTTTAAAGCCCCACACTAAGAATTATTCTTGATGTGTTCATAAATATGTAAACTCATATATTTACTTGCACAAGACACTAAGATACGGAACAACGTCTGTGTTATGGTACTCAAAAATTTGTTCTATGTCGGAATTGACACCGCGTTACATAATAAATCAATCGCCCAACCGCTGCGCCAACAATATCATCAAACAACAACTTTAGTCTCAACATCAACAAAGAACCTACAAAAAAAAAAAACAAAGCCAATATTTTTAAACGCACATTGATCAATACAAAGCCGTCAATTAATGCGTTGGGAGCCGCGTCAATCGCGGACGTGCATACGTATCGCGGCGCATAATATCACCATACGTCACTGCAGCGACGTCACGTTATCGGGCGATAGCCTACGATTTATTGAGGCCTGACTTTGAAACTGAGTTTGTTTATATCAGAACGCTTAAAGTCACCCAAAGGGGAACGGAGATAGCCCGGAGTTTCCTTGCGTGATCGAATCTGGAATGAAGATACACATAACCAAGGTTACCGACATAGCCCGAAGAATCACCAAACTTAAGAGGCAGTGGGTAGGGCATATTGCTCGCAGAACAGACCGTCGATGTGGTCTTTCCGGGCGGAAAGGGTCTGGAGTGGCGACAGCATACCAGAAGACGCAGCATTGACAAGCCACATACAAGGCGGAATCGATGGCTGGTAAGGGTCGCAAGAATCCGATGCATATGTCTAACAGTGGACGTCTTTAAGAACAGGTATCTTCTGGGTCTGTTCATTCTACTTTAGACCTCATCCATTGCTTACCATCAGGCGAGACTAAGGCCGAGAGCGGACACATAATAAGTTTCAAAATTAATATAAATTTGAGTTTAAGTAACAGTACTTTAGGTTGTAACACGCACCAGAAAAAATATGAATCAACAAAAAATGCGGATTTTTTTAAGGATTCCCAATCATCAAATATTTTTCGAGAGGGATTGTCAGAATTTTACTAACTAGCGCGATTTTTTTTTAATATGGGAAGTCATCCTATAATTTCTATCTCTCTGGGTGGAACGAGAGGGTGTGTCAGGATTTTACTGACTAAAATCACACCTGTGTCCTTCAGCCCTTTGCGTTCTAAGACTACGGGTTACCTTTTGTATGGCAGGTGGCTATTGAGAACAATTCCGCAACCCATACTTTCGTCCTTACAGCCAAACGCAAACTGATGATACAATAACATAGCTTCAAATTAACCACACAAACAAAAACCAAATTACTCTTAAAGCAATATTTCTCACAGCATTGCACCAATTACAACAAACAGTTTTTACACAAATTTCTTGTCGCAACTAATTTGCAATACAATGCTGCTCTACCCTGCAACCGTACTAAAACACCCGTTTCCAACGCGTCGATCTACGACGTTTAATCTAAGTTTACTCGCAAAGTGCTCTTGGAGACGACAACTTTGAATCGGAGCATCTTGCATTAATTTATTAGGGAAATGGAAACGGGAGTAACGCAATATACTTCCCGGTTAAAAAGCGGGACAAATATAGGCGTAGCTAAGTGACGGTAAATGTTGTAAAAAGTATTAAAGTGCACCCCAACTTTGGTAGTAAAGTGTATTGTTTAAAAGCGCGTATCTGACGTCGGTAGACCTTTTTAGTGCGAAATTATGTATGGTGGATGCTTACTTTGGTTTTTGTTGGTGTATATACGAGTATTCAGTTTTAATCTTAACTAGAATAGAATAGAATATAACTTTATTGAACACCATAAAAGTAACACAACTTATACATACACTTAAATCTATGGGTACAATGGCGGTCTTATCGCTAACAGCGATATCTTCAAGACAACACCAGATAACTAGTTACTGTTAGCGACTTTGCTCAAGTAAAACTAGAAAATCCTGGGATAAAAAGTATCCCATGTCGATGTCCCTAGGACATGTTCTACTTCTGTACCTAATTTTATTTAAACCCGTTCAGCTGTCCGAGAGAGCAGTGGTGACCGAGTGGTAACGGCCCCGACATGCGAGTTGTAGGTCGCGGGTACAAACACAGCCAAGCGCATTACTTTGTGTAATTTATTTCATCACCACTGCTCTCAAAACGGTGAAGGAAAACATCGTGAGGAAACCGGCATGTCCTAGAACCAAAAATTCGGAAGACATGTGACGTCAACCCGCACTGGGCTCGCGTGTTGGATTAAGGCCCATTCCATCTCCTAGAGAGGAGGCCTGAGTCCCAGCAGTGGGAATATTATAAGGCCGACTATACAATACTATACAGCCGTCCAAGGGTGAAGAAGTAAGTGTGATATAAGAAGGTGCATCGTAGATATTTCGAAAACCTTCTTACATTACGATTTCGAAACTTACTACAATATTAAAAATAACAAAATCAATAAGTAAACAATAATAGGAGCTTAGATTTAGAACATAAAGAATACAAAGTAATTTGGACCATAAAGGCCGAAATATCGAATGGATCGTATTGAAATCATTTCTATCGGTTACTATTTACGACAATGGATTACTCACAAAAGATTTAAAGCCACCATATAAAAGAAAAACTGGGCAAGTACGAGTCAAACTCGCGCACTGAAGGTTCCGTACAAACTTACCTACATACGAGTATGTGAATAAGTTCAATTCCCGGATGGAGTCTCAAAGATTTTACGAATTGCAAAAAAAGATTTTTTTTTTGTGACGTAACAACAAATAATCTGTTTTCAGATTTATTCCTATATCTATAATATATGACCTTGCTTTATGTCAAATTTCAGGATTCTGGGTCAACAAGAAGTACCTTATGAATTTTGATTCCTTTTGAGTGTTGAAATGTACGTTTTTTGCGACATAAACGGCCGTATCTTTTTTTCCGTTAACTTGAGAAGTTTGA
Organism: Mythimna impura; assembly: GCA_905147345.3. Classification (NCBI taxonomy): domain Eukaryota; kingdom Metazoa; phylum Arthropoda; class Insecta; order Lepidoptera; family Noctuidae; genus Mythimna; species Mythimna impura. Next base: position 7,862,489 of record LR990357.1, on the reverse strand, counting down.
TTTTTTCACAGTTTCAAAGGTCCGCAGACTTGAGTATATGGTTTTAATTTCAACTTGATGCCTCCACGCGTTTCCGAGATAAAGGGTCTTGACAGACAGACAGACAGACGGACGGACAACAAAGTGATCCTTTAAGGGTTCCGTTTTTTCCTTTTGAGGTACAGAACCCTAAAAACCACTCTAAAAGAGAACCGAGTAAAAATTCAAGCTACAAATGAGCGAATTTTAATTTAGACAACCTTAGTAAATCACGCTCGTTCTTAACGCTAGAGCGAGTTCAAACGCGATACAGCCGAGCGAAAGTATATTAATTTTAAAATATCCCTCCTTCGAAACTAATTAATTAGTTTCTAAAACTTGAAACCGAGTGTTAACGATGATCTAAGCAATATCCAAGTTTCAGACGAGCCGAAGCTTTACAACCTAACGACTAAGTTCAGATGAAAATTCACTTAAGCCAGGTACAGACTGCTGTAACGTAACATGAAATGTAACATGCAATGAAAGAATCTGCCGTCCACATTGTCGCAATGTATCATGCAATGTAACAGAATTCGTATACTGTGGACGCCTTGCGCGCGCGAACCGTGCACACTACGCGCGCGAACAGCACCCCTAGCCAAGTTACAACCGTTTCGTTTCCATTCTCTTTTCGTTGATGGCCTCGAGACGGCCACGCCTCCTATTCCTTTGTTCTGACCACGTGACTGAGCGTTGAAATGACGTCAGAATAAAGGAATCGGAGGCGTGGCCTAATCGAGGCGATCGACGAAAAAAGAATCGAAATGAAACGGTTGTAACTTGGCTAGGGGGCATAACATTTCAACTACGTCAGTAGGTACATGCTCGGTTCGTGCGCGCGCTGCGTCCACACTTATGAAATGCTCCTTTCATGTTACCTTGCATGTTACGTTCAGCAGTCTGTACCCGGCTTTAGAAATCTGTTGCTCACTTTTATTCAGAATCTTCTTACCTCTCTTAGTTTCTCTGTGCATGCAATAGCGGTAATCAAAATATTCGTGGAACTTGATTCAACTTTTTTAGACGCTCATGAATATCCTATGGGGTGGGACTAGCCTCTCTTGTTATGTTTAAAACTTTTTTATTTTCTTCGCCATTAAAAGGCGGGCCGGCTGACGATTTAGCGACTGCCCGATGAATAATTAGGGAGTATTTCTTGCCTGTCACGTTCGTAATGAATATTAGAGCAGCAAGAAGATAGTAGTATTTTCGAAGTAAAAATATCGCAAAGAAATCTGCGGTTGTTTGTTCACAAGGAATTTCGTTAATTACGTTCGCTTCAGAGATAAATAAGTCAGTAAGCGCAAATTTGTCCATCCATCGTGTTTTTGTTTCGGCTCACCCGAGGAGTTACTTAGTTATTGGGCAATTTTTTTCCCGAGACCAGAGACGGAGTGAATTATATTAGTCGTTTGTGTGCGTGAATACGCTTGAAATAGTCCATTTCGGTGTTCTTTTGTGGGCTGTAAGAGGCTTTAGGGTAGTAAACAATACTTTTTGGACGCAAAGAATAAAAGTTTTGCTGATGAATGCCTTTTAGGGCTTTTTTGAGGTGGGAAATCGTCAAATTACTACTCCCGATTTGCCACGGGTAGTGTGAATATGACACCCGGGGCCCTGGAACGAAGGCAAAAAAGGAACAGGAGTGGGTTTTTAGTCAGTAAAAGTCTGACACTATCTCTCGCTCTACCCAAGAGCGCGATTTGTCATTAGATGATTTTCCCATCTAAAAAAAAACCGTGTTCCTTCATTTGTGTTTAAGGGTAACTATTTCGAAAAATCCCATAGCTCTGGCAGGTAAGGCTTATGTGTAATTTTCACTTAACACTCATTCTTTCTTTTATTCACTTTGAAGCCGTTTGTTTATACATTTCGTGCATATGCGAGTGAAAAACAAAATGGTGTTCGTTTGAAACATTGAAACCGCGTTAACGACCACGGGCTTCACATAAAGGCTTAGTTAGGATTAGCTGTTATCGATGATTAGTTTTCAGTCCGATACTGATTAATGAATAGCTTTACATCCGCTACAATCCATCTAAACAATGGGAAATTAGAAACGGATTTAACATAGATTGAATTATAATGGACAGATTGTGAAATAAAGGACTTTGTTGTAGGTACTCACTATGTAATGGCCGTTACGAACATTTATTCAACCCTCTTTAGAATCAAGCTAATCTCCGGTCCAAATAATCCGATCCGAAAGTAATAGCTACTTCAACAAATATGGGCCACTCCAGTGACCAATCTTGATCCTCACGCATGAACCATCTCACCCCTTTCTAATGTATGATATATACACGATAAACATCCTTGTTTGTGTAAACATGATAACAAAAAGGACTATTGATACGTCAGCGGACAATGCCCGGGCAAACGTGGGGGCAAGCCTTGGGCAAGCCATGGGCATAATGCCCAGTGAGGCGGAAAGATCCTAAGATCATGAAAAGAACATTTGACGTTTGATGCGATCTGATAATATGGTTCAGATAATTCGGATCATATTTGGTGTATTGGTATATTGCGTTAGTTTTTTTTGTTTTTAGGGTTCCGTACCTAAAAAGGTAAAACTGGGCAAGTGCGAGTCGGACTCGCGCACTTTTGCGGAATTGCAAAAAAAGTATCTTTTTTAACAACAAATTTACGGTTTTTAGATTTATTCCCAAAAACCGTATAGGTATTTCGACACTCTCAAGGGAATCAAAATTCATAGGGCACTTCTCGTTGACCCAGAATCCTGAAATTTGGCATAAAGCAAGGTCTTATATCACAGGTATATGAATATATCGAAAAACAGTAAATTTGGTGTTATAACACATAAAAAAAAATTTGCGCTTCGGAAAAATCTTCGAAACTCCATTCGATTATTAAACTATTTAGATAGGTAGGTAGGTAGGTTTGTACGAAACCCTCAGTGCCCGAGTCCGACTCGCACATGCCTAGTTTTTTATTTTGTGTAAGAGCTTTTTTGGAAATACATAGTTTTGTTGATTAGTTTGGGTTATATGGTATTATAATATTAGCTCCTTTTATAGCAACGAAGGAACAGGAGTGGGTTTTTAGTCAGTAAAAGTCTGACACTATCTCACGCTCCGCCCAAGAGCGGGGGATGTCATTAGATGATTTTCCCACCCGAAAAAAAAAAAAGCTCCTTTTATAGTATAATGAATTTCCAGTCAGCGAGACTGAGTGATTCAGAGAGAAAAGCCGACCATTTTAAAGTTTTCTAACAAGCGAAACCGGGGTGTGCGTACGCACAGCGGAATGTTGTTGAATTTAAAGATTTTAATTATGCAGATATTTAGTGTATGACGTCGTATAATTGTGTATGGTAAAAAAAAATTTGTGCACGCAACTATTGTGGAGAAATTCACCAAAAACTGATTCCGCTGGGCGAACGTTGTCCTGGCGGAACTTTTTTTAATCCATAGACTTTAGAAGAAAAGAGATGTGTCCAAAAATTAGTGTGTATTTGTGTGTAATTGTGTATGTATGAATAAAACTAGTGCATGCATAAACTTCGGAGAAATTCAAGTTTCCGCTACGCGAACGTTTGGCCATTAGCTAGTTTTCATATAAAGCGCTTACATAGAGAGCTGTAGATTTTTACATACGTTGTTTTGAATTTGTTTATATTTGTTTAAAAAACAGATTTAGAAAAAATCGTAGGGCTTAAAAGATAAAAATATAAACGTAAAATACGCTTATTAGGTCTTAGTTCTTAAAGTATGCACTTTGGGGTCTAGATTTTCACGTTTATACAAACCTTGTAAGTGTCTGCAACATGTTGCCAAGTATCAATGATGTTCCGTTAGTAACTAAAGAGTTATAAGACAAATTTACCATGAACAAATCACTGTTTACAAAGCAGTCAAATATCACGACGTTCTGAAGGAATTGCATGGTAATATGTATGTCAATAATTAGTGTATTCATTCAACTATTCTTATGCAAAATTTCATGTCATGAAATTCAGTAATTAAAGAAAAACAATTATAATACTGACGAAGCATCGAAAACCTACATAACCCGACCAAGTTCGGATGGCTACAAAAAAGCGGCCGTGCAATATATTAAGGTAACATCCCAAAATTTACAGTATAATACCGTTATTGAATTGGTATAGGTGATAACACAATTATTATTGTTGTTTCGATATAATTTATAGGTCATTTATTTTTGTACACCTACTTTTTTAAATGTATTTGACTATGACAGAAAGTAGGTACTATTTACGTAGGTACTTTATTTAAGTATGCGCTTAATATTTTCTTGAAAATACCTTTTTTATACCAATTAAGCACTTTTTTAATGTTGATCAAATCTAAACAACTGAATAGGTTAGTTATGTGATTGATGTGATTTTAATTTTTATTGAAGCTCGAAATATTATACTTAGCCTAAGTTTCGTCATCCACGCGAACGAAGTCGCGGGCAAAAGCTAGTTCATAATCTATTTTAGTTAAAACACATTTAAGTCTATTGCTGTCATTGCAAGCGTTTGTTAACGTTATTATAATTACATAATTAAGTATCATATGTAATTAAAAATATTTTTGTACGCGGATATTTAAATAGAGAAGTACTTGTTAATTGAAGATTTGTTTTTATCGTAGATAGTGGCGTTATTATTAAAAAAATATTTTTCATTCAAGAAATGCAATTGTTTTATTTTTTCCTAACGCTTGTGTACGCAACTGTACCATATTAATAAATACTATATTGGAAGGTTAAGAACGTTTCTTAGATATATGGCAAGGCCGCTTTTTGGTAGCCATCCGAACTTGGTCGGGTTATGTAGGTTTTCGATGCTTCGTCAGTATTATAATTGTTTTTCTTTAATTACTGAATTTAATGACATGAAATTTTGCATAAGAATAGTTGAATGAATACACTAATTATTGACATACATATTACCATGCAATTCCTTCAGAACGTCGTGATATTTGACTGCTTTGTAAACAGTGATCTGTTCATGGTAAATTTGTCCTATAACTCTTTAGTTACTAACGGAACATCATTGATACTTGGCAACATGTTGCAGACACTTACAAGGTTTGTATAAACGTGAAAATCTAGACCGCAAAGTGCATACTTTAAGAACTAAGACCTAATAAGCGTATTTTACGTTTATATTTTTATCTTTTAAGCCCTACGATTTTTTCTAAATCTGTTTTTTAAACAAATATAAACAAATTCAAAACAACGTATGTAAAAATCTACAGCTCTCTATGTAAGCGCTTTATATGAAAACTAGCTAATGGCCAAACGTTCGCGTAGCGGAAACTTGAATTTCTCCGAAGTTTATGCATGCACTAGTTTTATTCATACATACACAATTACACACAAATACACACTAATTTTTGGACACATCTCTTTTCTTCTAAAGTCTATGGATTAAAAAAAGTTCCGCCAGGACAACGTTCGCCCAGCGGAATCAGTTTTTGGTGAATTTCTCCACAATGGTTGCGTGCACAATTTTTTTTTTACCATACACAATTATACGACGTCATACACTAAATATCTGCATAATTAAAATCTTTAAATTCAACAACATTCCGCTGCGCGTACGCACACGAAACCGGGGGTCACTCGTCTAAGATATTTTTGTAAAACAAAAAATACCTACCTACTACGTCAGTCTTACCAATTACAGCTTTAAGTGAACTCATTATCAACATGCGTGTGGTAGAAAATAAACATTGAAACAATCCCTCATAAAACTACTCCCCTCGCAAGTACTCAGCACGCTGTCCCGTCTATACAATGAGACTTAATACTCTATCCTGCACACTTCTGTTAGCCTAGTACATTGATCGACATCCCCTCTGTAGAGGGGTAAGAAAAAATGAATGCCATTGGAAAGAAGTTTATAGGAAAAAGAATAATTAAAATTATTATTATTATTATTTTTTTATTTATTGGTTTTTTGACAATATAATTTATATTACTTACATTGATTTTTCATGGAAATTCATGCAGTGGCGGAGTGCTCAAACATCAGGATGGCATTTGATAGTTCTAAAAGTCAGTTTTCACTTACGTTAATAAGCCTTCGGTACGATATTAAAAAATCACAAACCTTTCAACCAGGCCAATCTCAATATACCTACATTTTGGAAGAGGAAATCCTCCGCACGGAACATCGTTTGGGATTGGCTCAACTCACTTTAGAACCTTCCTGCACTCAGCTTTGGTCCGTCGATCGCGGATGTGTTGCGGTAGGTACGGGCGAATGAGCTATTTGGTATACGGGCGACTAACTTGCAACAAATAATAGACAGTGTTGTGAGTATGCCGAGTACATACACACTAATTATTTTTTTACATCATTCATTTAATTATTTCAAAGAGCATAAACAGTTTTAGCAGACAGAACAAAAAAAATTGGCAATATAGTCAACCAATCAGCCTATCCTTTTCTTAACTTTATTGGTCTCTTTTTCCAGTCTAACCAGATGCAGATGAAAATCAGAAAAGAGAGAAACGACTGCTAATCTCACACAACCCAGTCACTAATAAGACAACTTAAAATAGTGACAACCGGTTTGTCGTGCTTTGCAAAACGGAAGGTAAGTATAGGCAAAGGATAATGAGACATCTATGTACCCATCTCAGCAAACTTTACTTAACCCTGAAGATAGAACTATTTGGTACTGTGATAGGGTCAGACGAGAGGGGACACTCAAATGAAAGGCTTTTATGGTTCAAATAACTATTATTCTATTGTTAGAAGCACTCTTTGTTACATTACTTATAAAAAATATATCATTTGCTTAATCTTTTCTTGTTTTACCATCTCTCAAAAATATAACTTGTCAGTTTGCAAGTTATTTGTTCGTTTGCAATTATTGACTAAAAAAGTTGAAGAGTGTAATATATATATTAATAGAGGACACATTACATAAATATATGGATAGGGTCATAGACATAATACTATAGGTAGTATTTACTAAACCACTTGTTAATATTTAGCCTCGAGGTCAAATGGCAGTCTAGTAAAACGATGCATGCCTGCCTGTTCACCAAAAAGCTAGTTCAACTGTACTTTACCTACGTAGCAAACACACGAGTATAACCGACATTGTTGAAAACGATCAGCACTCGCGACCGTCCGTGACAATTTTCATAAGATCCTTTTTCGAATAAAAATTGCGGACGTGATTTTTAGTTTTCGGTTTTGTGTATAGATAAATATTGGGAGGCTTTGTTTGCGGAGCGTGTATGTTATATGTCCTTTTTGTAGGACAAAACTGAACTTAAGCTTACACTAAGCCGATTCCCGGTCGCGTCTTTCGGGGTAAGTAACATTTTCAATATGTTTAGTTTTATTTTTATGGACTGTGTAACAACAAATATACTATTGCCCTATTTATGTAAGAGTATTTGATGAGAGGTAATTACCTACCAACATACACATTTTTTAATTGTACCTAACCGCTTAATTTTGATCATCTTCGAGGAAGAACTGACTACTTAGGTTAAGAGTCAATTGTACGTTTTATTTCTATTGATCAGCGATAGGCATACATGTGGATGGATGGAGAGGGAGAAGGAGGTCAAAGAAAAGATGGATGAATTCTGTGAAGAGTGATAAGAAAGAAAAGGCAGTTAGTGTTAGCATCACGAGTGACAGGGCAGAATGGAAATAACACGGGACAAGGGCAGAAAGATGATGATTTCTATTGATCAGCGTTTATATGACTATGATGTTATTGTATGTTAAAAATACAAATAAATATTTATTATTAACTAGCTTTTGCGCACGGCTTCGCCCGCGTACATATAATAGCCTATGTCACTCAGAAATAAAGCAGTTTTCTATAGGTTAAAAAAAAATTGCAATCGGACCAGTACTTTGAGAGATTACCTATAAACAAAAAAACAAACTTTACCTGTTTATAATATTAGTGTAGACAGACTAGCTACTGCCAGCGGCTTCGCCTGCATGAAAGTAGAAAATTGTGCCAAGGGAGCTTACTCCCGGGAAAAAATCCTATGACAGGACATGGTCTACCTGTACACCAAGTTTCATCGAAATCCGTTCAGCCGATCGAGCGTAAAGAAGTAGTAAACATACGAAGAAGTGAAGTGAGTGAAGTAGTAATTCTATTTATATTATAAAGGCGAAAGTTTGTGAGACAAACACTCACAAACTTTCGCCTTTATAACATAAGTGTGATTTGGACAAAAATTAAGCTAGAACTACATTAGACCGACGCACACGTGTAACACGCCTGATTTTTACGTAGAACGACGTCGCGTGGCGTGGATCTAGTGTAGCTCTACAAGTCTAGTTTCCATATAAAATATATGGACACCGACGCGCCCAGATCGGCGTGTGTGGCAAATAGATCAAAAAGCCAAACGCAACTGACCTAGGAGATACCTAAATAACCCTATAGTTCCATTTCAACCCCAAAACCAGACCGTCCCTCAATCTTTCTCCAAGCCATTTTTCCGATTCATGAAATGAAAAAACCTATAAATATACCACACAACCGGGTAGGTACGGCTTCGTCTCGACTGCCAACAATAACTCAATATTTCTGCAACGATCCTGGATTGTGAGCGAAGCATTGCTGTTTAACTTTATCAAAATATAAAACGTTACCGAGTCCGCTTTGTAGAGTATTTTTCTCTGTATTGAAGTTCTTTATTGATTTAGTAACGAGGAATAGGACTGAGGTTTATCTTTGTTTCTTTGGTGGCTTGGTTTTTTAGGGTTCCGTACCTTAAAAGGAAAAAACGAAACCCTTATAGAATCACTTTGTTGTCCGTCCGTCTGTCTGTCTGTCTATTTGTCTTTCAAGATCCTTTATTGGGAACGCGTGGAGGCATCGAGTTGAAATTAAAACCATATACTCAAGTCTGCGGTCTCTTGAAGCTGTAAAAAAATCAGATTTTTAAGTTAAATGAAAAAAAAAGATACGGCCGTTTATGTTGCAAAAAACGTATATTTCAACACTGTCGAGGGAATCAAAATTCATAATGTACTTCCCGTTGATCCAGAATCCTGATATTTGGCATAAAGCAAGGTCTTATAGCACAGATATGGGAATAAATCTGAAAACTGTTTTGTTGATTCGTAACAACAAAAAAAAAATTGCAATTCGGAAAGATCTTCAAGATTCCATTCGGGAATTGAACTGTTTACTTATGTAAGTTTGTACGGAACCCTCAGGGTGCGAGTCCGACTCGCACTTGCCCAGATTTTTTACTTTCCTCAAACTAGGAATTACTCCGGTATCGTGAGAGCGGTCACAAAAAGGCAAACACGAGACAAACAAACCCGGAACAACAATCTGTAGACAATGCAAATATTTTTTTTAGTTTTCCGATCGACAACGAGACATGCTTAGAATTAACCTATCTACCTACACAAATCTTGAAGGTTTCACTAAATCTGGCAAGGACTACCGCTTCTTAGCAGTAAGGACAATGACACTTATCACCCAGTCGTTTTACATATGAAAAGAAAACATCCAAGAAAAATAGATCTCCAATATTATTATTTTTGACCTATAAATTGACCCGTGAAAACCTTTCGAATTTAGTACCAACGTTAGTTCGGGAGTCAAATGACAAAATGGCGGCCATTTGAGTTATCTGAAGCAGAATCATCATCGTATTCATGTGTCTGAAACATGGGACGAATTTTTGTGGAGAATTAAGAATACACGGAATTGAATGTCACCGTCTAAACCGTGGTATCGATTTCGACATTCGGGCCAGAATGTTTATATATATCAAATTGTGATAGGCCAACCGTCCACGGACGCGTAGCTTCTTAAACGCGTATTCGTCATTATACGTATTTTCAATCTATCTTAACTTCTGCCATTCAAGCAATATCATCATCATCATCATCATCATCATTTCAGCCGAGAGACGTCCACTGCTGGACATAGGCCTCCCCCAAGTGTCGCCACAATGAACGGTCCTGTGCGTCTCGCATCCATCGGACTCCCGCAACCGTTACTAAGTCATCGGTCCACCTTGTAGGAGGCCCTCCAAAGCTACGTCTTCCAAAGCGTACGTCTTTCAAGCAGTATGTGTACGACAAATGGTCCTAAATTAGGTACGGTAATTAAGAACCATTTGTCGTACACATATTTCTTGAATGACAAAAGTAAAGATAGATTGAAAATGTGACAATCTATATAGGTATCTTATTGCTCGTTGTTGTACTTGTCCGGATTTTAACCTACGACTTGCAAGTCGTACCTATGAGAGTCAAGGCTTGGCAATAATAAAATAATAATATTCCAGAACTCCGAAGAATCCGATGGATGCGAGACGTAGGTACAGGACCGGTCATTGTGGCGACATTTGGGGGAGGACTATGTCCAAAAGTGGACGTCTTTCGGCTGAAATGATGATGATTCTAGAACTTTAACACAACGTCATATAGTCCCAAACTAAGCAGAGCCTGTGGTATGAGTACTAGACAACTGATAAAGCATATTTATAAATTTCAAAATACATACATATTACAGATAAATTACACCCAGACACAGAACAAATGATCGTGCTCATCACACAAACATTTGTCCTGAGTGGGAATCGAAACCACGACCTCCAGCATAGCCGTCAGGGCCACTTACCACTAGACCAACAGGCCAGTCAAAAAGTCACGATATTGTAGCATTTATCTAAGTATAGTCTGTGAGATAACCTCATTTACAAAGCCGTAAAACTGTACTGGCTGCTTAATCTCTCAGTGGTCCTCATCTCTTGGCAGAGGCCGTGATATAACGGCGGCCTTGCCAACTCATTTTCATATAAACCAAATAGATGAGAATTAATGTGACAGAATTAAATGTTACTTTAAAATTCTCTCGTAGTAATTTAATTTTTCGATTCGTTGATACGGGTAACTAATAATATAATATTTCACAACTATCACACAACGCCATTTAGTCCCAAACTAAGCAGAGCTTGTGCTATGAGTACCAGACAACTGATAAATATATTTATATTTCTAAATGAACGTGCTCATTACACAAACGTTTATCTTGGGTGGGAATCGAATCCACGACCTCTGGCATAGCAGTCAGGGCCACTAACCACTAGACCAACAGGCCAGTCAATAATATGTCCACGTCTGATTGTAAAACTTACCACTTGTCATTTGTTTTTTTTTTGAGGTGGGTTATCATCCAATGACTTCTCTCGCTCTTGGGTGGAACGAGAGCGCGTATTAGACTTTTACTGACTAAAACTCACCTGTGACCTTCAGAGCAGTGGTGGCCCAAAGGTAACGGCCCCGATATCCGACTTGTCGGTCGTCGTCAGCCAGCATTACTTTGTGTAATTTATTTCATCATCACTGCTCAAAAAACGGTGGAGGAAAATATCGTGAGAAAACCGACATCCTAGAATCAAAAAATCGATGACGTGTGACCACCAACCCGCACTGAGCCCGCGTGGTGTATTACGGCCCAAACCCTCGCTTAGAAAGAAGGCCTGAGTCCCAGCATTGGGAACATTATAAGGTTGATTATGTATTTATGGTAGAGCAAGGTTTCCTGGGTCAGCTAGTATATATTTTACTATACTAATTAAAATGATGGATTCAGGTTTTGAGCAACATAGTAACTAAAATATTTAGGCGCCGCGTCAGCCTAGCTAGCCGTTAACTGTAAATAGTGATTAAACACCACATTCATTAACTAGAAAGGTGTTATTACATTTACGTCCACAGTCATTACTTAGGACTTTGTCCATTAGAACATTTTGTATCGTGTGTCTGTTATTACTTTAGTTACACATGTTTATTTCTCGATTTTGTAGTACTAATGTAATCTCCTGATCGAATTTCGGTGGTAGCGGGCCATCTTAGGGGCCCGTTCACGACTTTGCCTCGGCAGCTAAGCAGGGCCTCAAGTCTGCTATTACAACAGTGTCAGAATGGTCTATCATTGATTTCATAATTATTGATTTTGACAAGTTTGGTAATCTACTAATATAATAGCGTCATTATGACTTTCCAATGATCAACCACTGACACTCCATTGAAAGAAATGGCACAGAATGGTAATCTCGTACTCGTCTGACATATGCGGTAATCTGCTAAAATTTTGACAGTTCCTTTGATCAGTGACCTCCCATTAGAGCATCACTGTGCAGTCATTACTTTTGATTCGTTACAGGACAGCTCGTACCACAATTCTATTACGAGACCACTGATCGATCAATGATCGACCATTATGAAATAACAGATTACGAACTTTTAGCAAAATGTCAATGGAATCGTGTTGGAATAAAATTTATAAAAATAGCAGACTAGGGCCGCAGGCTACGCGGGCGAAGCTGCGGGCACAAGCTAGTATAGGTATATGAGTGTTCGTATGAACTAGCGATTAACTTAACGTGATCTATTTGACGACCTGAACTGAACTTTTAAAGGGATGGAGCTGTATAGAGTGTATTATAGATCGACCTCTCCTTTGCGCTCGCACGCCTGACATAACGCGGATATTTTCTGAAAAGGAAACCCTTGTTCCTAGAACGCAAAAAGCAACTGACGGACATAGGGGTGGTTTTAGTCAGTAAAAGTCTGACACACCCTCCCGCTTCACCCAGACCGGGACAAGTCACCGGATGATTTCTCAACTTAAAAAAAGGCTGTCATTGCAACACGTCACAATGAGGCCCCTGATAATTTAACCTACGCCCAGCAGACGTGCTTACAACCATTAGACCAACAGACCAGTCTGTAACACCGTTAAGGTTATGAATAGACTCTAGTGTATTGATTGATAGACTATTAATTACTTTGGACTACCAAAAGAGTGATGTGACGCCGCATAGGTAGTTAGTATTGAGGCCGCGTGATGTCGCTTCAATCGTTTTCACGTCTATACATAAAAACCATTCAAGCGGCTTGGCCAATACACGTGAATAGTCTGGCGTGTAATATATGTCACCGGTTAGTTGTAAAGACCTTGGCTCATGATAAACTAGTTTCTGATAGCGGCTTCGACCGCGGGAAAGTCGAAAATTGAAAGAGAACATGTACTTATATATAGGGTGACTGGTAATTAGTGTACGATACTTAAACTCGTGATTGTGCTCATGATAACCAACAATTTTTACTATGAAAACAAACCTGAAATCGCGAAAAAAAAATCTGCTGTTCAGTACATTTATGTTTGCCTAATGTACTGAACAGCCGATATTTTTTTCGCGATTTCGACTTTGCTCCCATAATAAAAATTGTTTGTGATCATGAGCACAATCACGTGTTTAAGTATCGTACACTAATTACCAGTCACCCTATATAAGGATACATTTGTAATTCTGTATTTTTTTTTTAATATATTTTTGTTTGTAATGAATAAACTCAAAAACTACTGAACCAATTTGACTGGTCCTATTCTATAACTTGGTCCACCTGTGTGCCAAATTTCATCCAATTCCGTTCAGTCGTTTGAACGAAAAAAAGTAACAAACACACAAACTTTCACCTTTGTAATAGGTATTAGTATGATCACGTAGGTATCTAAAATGATTAAACTCAGATAAATAAAATTCATACATTCATCATTCCACGAAAACTTCAGTTCAAGTTTGTACGGGAGCGAGGAGGAGTGGCAGGCGATCGCCTCCTTCTGCGAAGCAGTAATGCTAGCAAAGGAGGCGGCCGATCGCGTGAGGCAACGGTCCTCACGCCCCAACCGCCGCCGGGATTCCGATCCCGATTTCCGGCCACCGTAGGCGAGGGCTTGCGGACGGCGAGCAATGGGTGGCTCGCCGTCCGGTCGTCCGGTAACCGTCCGGACCAAGCCAAAGTCGTCGACGGCGCCTATTGTTCCACGCGCGCCTCAGGGAGATGTCAGCAAATCGTAGGGGCCCAACAGGGTCGAAGCCTACTGGGGCCACGGGTAGTGTGAAAGTGAAACCCGGGGCCCTGGGACGAAGGCAAAGTTCCTTCTTTAGTAGTGGGTTTTTAGTCAGTAAAAGTCTGACACTATTTTCCGCTCCGCCCAAGAGCGAGATTTGTGATAAGATGATTTTCCAACCTAAAAAAAAAAAAAGTTCAAGTTTGTATAGTTATATCTGATGACCCTGGTTACTTACCTATTTTGTTTACTGTACTTCAAAAACGTAGGTTGCGGGTTCGAAACCGGGCAAATACCCATGTGTTTTTTTTATTTCATATGTATTTTTCTAAGATATTACTGACACCCTGTATCTCGGAAAGCACCTAAAGCCTTTGGTTGTCATTCGTAGATCTTTGACAGTCGGACACCAGAAAGTCTGACCATCAGTTTATCCAAGGAGTATTATGACGCCCAGTAATTGGGTTGTTGAGGTCTGATAGGCAGTCGCTCCATGTAAAACACGGGTATTCAGCCGCATCAGGAATCAGTCGAATCAGGAATGAGGATATCCGCAGGAGAACCAAGGTTACCGACATAGCACAAAGAATCGCCAAACTTAAGTGGCAATGGGCAGGGTACATTGCTCGCAGAACGGATGGCCGTTGAGGCCGAAAGGTTCTGGAATGGCGACCACGTACCGGAAGACGTAGTGTTGGAAGGGCTCCTACAAGGTGGACCGATAACCTGGTAAGAGTTGCGGGAATCCGATGGATGCGAGACGCACACTTGGAAGAGGCCTATGTCCAACAGCGGACGTCTTTCGGCTGAAATGATGATGATGATGATGATTCAGCCGCAAACAGTTAGTCTAGAAGCCGACCCCAAATTAGTTGGAAAATGTCTAGGGAAACAATAACTTCAGAAATATAACGCTACTACAGAACAGAACACGGGAGTGACGCTGTGGAAAATGACTAATATAGTTGACTTCATTGTGTAACGATCGAATGAAAATGAATGAAACTTTGTATGTATAGAAGGAGAGGTTTTTGAACATCAGTTCGTAACTACATATACAAACTTTGGATTAATAAATTACAAGAACATTCAAGATTAATTATAAACATAACAGATTAATTACAAGATCAGTTCAGACGTGTTGTTGATCGCTCATTTTGCCTCAAACACTTTTAATTAGCATCGACTTATACTACGTTAAAAACCAAATGAAATATAGGAAAGACTAATTAGCTGTTTGAAAAGCAATGGTTAGTATTTTAAACGGTCAATGAAAGGATTATTTTTGCATTGACTTCTCTTTTTCAATAAAAGTTTCTAAAGAGACTTTATATAAAACTGTCGTCAATGTCTTTTTTTTCGGTGGGAAATTTATCCAATGACATCCCCCGCTCTTAGGTGGAGCGTGAGATAGTGTCAGACTTTTACTGACAAAAAATCACTCCTGTTCCTACTTTGCCATCGTTCCAGGGCCCCGGGGATCGTCAATGTCTTTGGTTATTGCTCCATTCTTATTGGTCGTAACGTGATGTTGTATACCTAGCCTTCCTCGATAAATGGGCTACCCAAAATTATATATTTTTTTTCAATTAGAACCAGTAGTTCTTGAGATTAGTGTGTTCGAACTAAATAACAAACAAACTCTTGAGCTTTATAATATTATATAGTGCAAAAGTATACATGTAACTCGTACCACGGATTTCATTCTGTTTTCGCGAGCTACCCATTGTTCGTCGTCCGCAAGTCCGCGTCGGGAATGGCCTTGCGATTCCCGATGCAAGAAGCGTCTCCTGCGGCAGCGCGCATGAGGCGCTCGCATTACTGTTTCGCAGAAGGAGGCTACCGCTTCCCATTTCCTCTCGCTCCGGACCACGGCCTGAATCAGGACTGGGTGCGAGAGGCCTATAGAGCGGATTTTGATAAAACTTAAATATAGGCTATTATTTTATACTTGGTGAAAGTATTAGTCCCACGCAGTTTCATCTAAATACCGTGTAGAATTTCTCCTGAACAAAAGTTTTTATTTTTTATTTATTAAAACCTGAAATAATACTGTACAAGGGCGGACTTAATGCCTTAAGTATTTTCAATCAGTCGACCTTAGGATGGTGCAGAAACATATCATGGTAGGTGTAACTTAATAAATAGTCAATCAGCAAAGAAATAAGTACAATACCATATATAACATATAATAATAACATACATAAAAATAAACAATTTTGTTGTGAAAAAACAAATCCAGCCAATCAATGATGTGATGATTCTACCAACTTCTTGCTAATGTGTTCACGTTCCTTCTTAAAGGAAAACAAACAGGCTGGTCGCCATCCTGACCTAAAGTTAGTACATAGTTTTGTTGTAACACTACAACTTGATACTAGCATCTCGGCTTTGTTCCACCAATATCATCATCAACATTTCTAATCAAAACATCGTTAAACCCTATAACCATTAAACGGAGCTATTATTCCGCAAAACTTCCAATTTAACGCCTAAACAGTGTAAAACGGGTGTAAACCAAAACAAGCAGCCATAATTGAAACTATATAGCTGAAGCCATTACTGTATCAATTTGTACAAGGCGCCTCTCTACAGGATTACTCTAATTCGTTGGTTTACGACGACGAAATTATATAGATAGTAAATTGTTGATATCGATTGAAAAATTCACAGAGTCACCTGACTAGAAAATTAACTAAAGAGCGGGCAACTTGAGGTACATTTTCATACAACCGCCCTTACGTGATTATGATGTTATTACACATCTTTCTCTACATATTTTGGATACACAGATATCTTGTGGATATTATCTAGGCTTCTATAGAAATCAAAACAAAAATTTGTGTAAAACTAATCCAGTAAAGACTTCTGAAAATCTGCTATTTTACGTGAACTTGGCCCTCCATAATCTGCTCATATATTAAAAATATAAAAGTACATTTAATCGAGATTCTGAATAACGAAAATTTTTTAAAAAACTTTTAAGGGTTTAAAAAAAACACGTATTTCCTAAAGGTTTTGTGAAATATTCGAATAAATCACGGAATTACCGAATGCCAACAGTTTTCAGCCGTTCTCTCTCTTCTTTCGCGTTGCCTCTTCATCAAACATCGCGTTGGATTGCGTTAAACGATGCTCGACGTTGGCGATAGGCGAGTGGAAAAGGACCCTCATAAGTAAAGCCAAAAAGAAAAAAGCAAACTATACTATTTAACTAATAAAGTTTGTTTCTTCTTTTCGGCTTCGCATAATTTTTGCGTTTAGCCAGTGTCAAGTTCAGAAAAAAAAAATTAATACAATAGAAAGAAAGAAGGCAAAAAAATAAAGAAAGAAAGCTAGATAAAAAGACAGAAAACCGACTTTATTTTGCTTAACACAAGGCACATAGAATACAGTCACTTTGTTTTTCATTTGAATGTGGATGTGACACATTCTAATATTTTTGCAGTATTTGGGCAACACGTTTTTTCTCTTGTGTAAAAAATGAAGACACAACACCAATTTTACATCACAATATCTACTAAGAATCAATTTACGAATAATGAAAACAGGCATTGAACTACACTCGAATAAATCCCGCAAAAAACTAAAGATAGAGTAAATCTATTGATTATCATTTTAAATATTTCTTTGCATCCCTTGCTCTCCTAAGAAATTCTCATCAAATCAGTGAAAATATCTTTTTCGATTACATTTTATTATCATAAATACTAGTGATGGTTAGCTACAAGCGTAGTGCAAATGCATCGACTGCATTTCCATCCAAGCCAATATTTTTTCTAAAACACGGATTCCCTTGCGTTGTTTATCCAAACAATTTAGTTTTCCCCACACATATTTGGAATTCCCTTTGCTACCCGTTCCGAAGCAACCGTTTACATCTACGCGTAACCACACAGCTATCATCGGTATAAACCAGTATCGATTCTCGAATACTCGAGAAATCGATGTATAGAATCGTGAAATCTGTTACTCGCAACCGTCGGCTGTACGATAAATACTTCATACTGCTTTATAGGTATTGGGAACTCATTCCCACATAAAATTATTCTAAGCTGAAAGCGTTATTTTTATTTCCTTGTTGCGTTCCGTGTTTACAGTAGGAGTAAGGAATAATGGTAGAAAATTGCTCGCAAATCATTCTAGTAACTGTATAACTGATACGTATTCTAAGAAAGTATTGAAAATACTAGTTTGCCCTGTCAATTATATTTTAATGGGACATTCCTACTTAGAATAGTAGACCTACATAACTAAACTGCCAAAGTTTTAGAGAAATATATTATCAAGACAATGTTATGAATGCGACTATACAATATTGAATGTATGGCATGTGGTGCCCTCTCTCAAGTCTAACTACTAAAATTGATTTGCAGTGCTCCGTTCTTTGCTTATTTCATCAGGTTATGGGCACTTTCATACCTGCCGTAAAATAGTATTTTTTCAAGAAAAAACAGTACTTAGATTGTAAAAAGTTTAATTTATCATTACGATAGCAAAAGCTGAAACTAAACAACACTAACAAGAATCGATTTTATCAATACCCGAAGAAACAGAAAATGAAAAAATAGAAAATGCTCTAACGGATAACATGAAACTAGAACCTAAGCCAAGTTCAGTTACAAAACACACAGAACCCGAGCTTATCCTAATATTACGGCAGGAAGGCACGATGTGTCAGAGAGATCAGGCAAGCAAGATTAACACGATGGAAACACGGGGCTCAGAAAAATGTGGAAAATTACTCTCTGAACGCATACGGAATCATAAGGTAGGTCGTATGTAGGCAGTCGTATATAAGCGAAGGTGGAAAAATGAGGAAAGGCCCGCCTTGGGATGTATTGAAAAATTGGATCGAGATGTGAAATAAACGGATTGGGCAACAAAAGAGAAATATTGCGATGGATTTGATTAAAATAAAGCTGGATTTTCAAATGGAAGAAACGACGAGTACATTGTAGATTTTCGCACATAATAGTCACTCAATAAAATCTGTAGTACCTTTATAAATGAAGTAAAAAAATAAGCGACATTACTCAATTAGGTTTCTAGTAACGACCCATCTCTAAACGTAACTAAGTACACTTGAGTAACAAACTCTCCAATCAAAAACAAACCTTTTACTGGAGTGTACTTCAACACTTCTACATAAAAAATATTTTGTCAATCGGCATTCTATTCTATCTACTCAACCCTCATTGGGAACAAGGGTCTAAGTATCCACACGTTCCACACTTGAGACCATCGAGCAAACAGGAATGTAGGAACGAACTGAATGCCCTACGTCGGGTAACCCTTCATTAGTAACGCGCTCTTTTTTACCAGCACCCATTTCAAAGCGGCGTTCTTGAGACTGATCTAATTTGTTTCTTTTCAAGCACGGCCTCGTTTCGTTCGAAGCTGATTGCGGGCGCGTTATTCGCTCATCTCACTGTATTGCCTCTGCAATTTGTTTAGGTAAGACATTGGGGTCTGATGACAGTGGATCCGAAAAAGACAAACGTTTTTTTTTCTGTATCGGTTTGCTGAATCAGCTGATAGGGAGCGAAAGAAAACAATTGCAACATTTCACACGCTGTGTTGTAATCTCATTTGGTGGCACTCTCAGGGATGTTAAAACCTCATTAAAAAGGCAAAACCGCTTTATTACTTTGCAATTCTGTGGCGCATCTTCACGGGTGTGCGGTGTGCAACCAGTGTGAGCGGAGCGCGCTTTGTTCGTAAAATGCATCTAACGAGGTGCCTGGCGGAGCCAAAGGGTTAGATGCGGCATCTTGTTCTTATTTACGTGGTAATACCGGATAGGAAACAAGCGCGGTTTTGCATATACCGTGAATTTTCAATGCAGCTTTCGTATAATATATGAATAGAGAGTTATTCTTTTGTCTTATATTAAAATAGGGCGCTCGTAATAATATTTTTTATTTCCTTTCTACTTTTGCTTTTTTTTGTCATCTACATGCAAAATTAAGATGCAATTTTTTTTTATATAAAATGTAGTAGGCAGTTTATTTGCCCAAACAAGTCTATCTAAATTCTAGGAACTAGAAAGAAAAACTCCACAAAACCAAGTTGGCATCGCTTGTAGCCTAATACTTAAAATTACTTCCAAGAACACTACCGAAAACTGCCGAAAAAAACCGACACGACCCGAGAGTATCCATAAAAGCTGTTCAGTATACATCGACGGCTGAGCACTCGAAAGATTACTGTGTTCCAAGCACAGCACGCAATGGTTACGACACACTACAACACTAACTCCTAATTACACGAGCTATGTTTCGTCCGCTAGTTTTGCCTGCAAACGGAATTAGGCCACGGATTGCGAGTGAATGAATGAATGATTTATTTTCTGGCTAATTCAACGGGCAATACGGGATCATTTCGTTACATAAGCAGTTTAGTGTTAAGTAGGGCTCTTTATACGGGTTTCTGTGTGTACATGTAGCTGTTTAATATGTAGTTAGTATGTTTTTAGTTGAGTTTTAGTAGCTGGACCTTTTACAAATAAACTTAGGCAAGGAGAGAGTCGGTGAAACGGTGAAGGAAAACATCGTGAGGAAACCGGCATGTCCTAGAACCAAAAATTCGAAGACATGTGACATTCACCAACCCGCACTAGGCCCGCGTGGTGGATTATGGCCCATTTATTCTCTTAGAGAGGAGGCCTGAGTCCCAGCAGTGGGAACATTAAAAGGCTGATTATGCTATGCTTATGCTATGTTTTTATTTTAGTTGAGTTTTAGTGGCTGAACCTTTTATAAATAAACTTAGACAAGGAGACAGTCCAGAATGTTTAAATATTAGGTAGAATGGTTCCCCGCTGGAGACGCTCCGGGGACACATTGACGTTCACAGGGCAATTCCTGGCCACCGTAAGCGCGAGCTTGCGCACGGCGAGCAAGAGGTAGCTCACTGTCCGGTTGGGACCAAGTCTAGGATGACGGAGCGTTGTGTTCATGTCAGCAAGATTGCCAAGGCCAGTTAGGTCCGCCCTAATTGGCCCCGGCAATCTTGTTTACCTGCCAGGGCTGTCGTTTTTAGAAAGATTTGCCGTGGTCCCCACTAAACTAGCTATCTATCTATATATAAAAGGAGAAACTGACTGACTGACATATCAACGCGCAGCCGAAACTACTGGGAATAGGATCATGAAAATTTGCACAAGGCTTCGTTTTATGCCGTAGGTGAGAACTAAGAAGCTAAGAATTTGGAAATTCAACCTTTGAAGGGGTGAAAAGGGGTTCTAAAGTTTGTATGGAGAAATCTTCTTTCACGCGGGCGAAGTCGCGGGCAGAAGATAGTTTGAAATAAATGATTTGATTCTTCTTGACTCCACGATGTACTTCCTAAAAAGGTTCGATATTTCACTTTCAAACATCAAATACAGTATGTATTTTATGTGAAAGCAAGGCCCCCCTGCCCCCAAAGATGCCTCAGCGCGTCGGCGAGATCCTTTCTACAAAAATAACGACGCCATATTTTAAAAAGATCTACAAATTCCATTACTTAAATGAATAAATACGGATGTGGAACTTTTTTTAAAGGTTTTCATTTATTTTAGAGCCGTCTGAAAGTTACGGCGGAAGTCACTTATTAAATAGCAATATCTCAAGAAAACCACAGCACTCAAGCAACTTTTATATACTGAAATTATGGATTAGAGGTGATTTTGAAGCGTAGCTATGTTACGGTGAGTAAAGTTTTTATGTTAAGACAAATATATCGTACATCGAAGGACTGAAACAATATGTCTGGTGCAGTCTTCCCGTCCGATTATAATTTAGGTGTCTTCAAGGTTAGAGTGGATAGGCTCTTAATAAACTAGTGCCCGTCACCATCAAAGTTTGCATCACTGCTTGCCATCCGGTGGGATCGCAGTCAAACACTAGTTTAAATCATTAAAAAAAAATAGATAAACCAAAACTTTAAATATATTGGTATATATATACTCTATGTCATCATCATCATAATCATTTCAGCTAAAAGACGTCCACTGCCTGACATAGGTTCAGTTCATCCAAAGGTTGTTCGTACGAAATTACCCTGTGCGACATGACCGCCGATTGTACACTTATTTTTGTAAATATTTGTCCTGTGTTAAGGTGTGCAATAAAATATACAGGGTGTAAGGGTCAGGTTTTCGCAAACTCAGTAGACGAAACTGAAACAACTTCCACAAGTTTTTTTTTTTTAGGAAACGAAAAAAAATATGTGAAAACCTGTCCCTTACAGCCTGTATAATAATAAGGCCTCTCCTAACTGCTGTCACAACGACCGGTTCTGTGCGCTTTGCATCCATCGAATTCTCGCGATCCTCACCACGTCGGTTCACCTTGTGAGTCTTCTGGCCTTCCAATGCAATACATACCTACTTTGTCATCAATACTCAACGTGAACATTTATTTCGGTTGGTTTGGTTTAGATTTGATCATTGCAAACTTATTTTTTCACAATATAATAATAATATCATCATTCTGCCCTTGTCCCATATTACTAGGGGTCGGCGCAACACCTTTTTTTCTTCAATTCTATCCCGCCAGCAGACACGCTATCACTGACTCCCTTTTCTTTCATATCACTCTTCGCACAATCCATTCACTTTATCTTTGGTCTCTTTCTCCTTCTCCATCTATCCACATGTATATTCATAATTCTTTTAGTAACATGCCTTTCACCCCCCCCTCTTAACATGACTATATCAAGATTCCCTTTTAAGTTTTCAGTTACTGACCTCACTTTTAAACTTCCTCTAATGTGCTTATTTCTCCCTTTATTCATTCACGTCACCCCACATATACATGTCAACATTTGCGTCTTATCTCCGCGACATGCAATCTTTTTTCATCCTAATATATAAACAATACAATATAAAATAAGTTAGGTAACCGATAGGAACTCCAGTTTAAAGAAACTGAGTTTCAAAAATCCGTTATTTCAAAAGCAAACAGCAGCCTGAAACAACACCCTCTAATTCAACCTTTTCAATTTTACTTTAAAAAGCGCAAAATTAATTACCGACACGATACTAAGTAAAGATATGTAAATCGAGACGCCATTAACGAATCGATTTTTAAAAGACATTATTCAGGCAAACAGCAGGATGGGGCGGGGCAGCCCTAATTCTCTGTTAATTATTCAACGGTAGCATTCGGACCATTAGACTCCGTTCAGATGCTCCATTGTTTGTTTTTTGTATTTTAGCAGCTTGTCTCTGCTTGGAAAAACGTCATTTACAAAGGATAATGTTATTGTTGTATTGTTGTTTAGGTTTCCTTTCAACTATTGTTCCTAAAACTGACCTTAGTTTCTTAGAAAAGGGCTGCGGGATTGTCGAAAGATTTATCGGTACTCGAATGCAAAAAGCAATTGGAGCAAGTAGATTTTAGTCAGTAAAAGTCTGATACGAGCGGGAGAAGGTATTTGATGATTTTCCACTCAATAAAGACGCTCTTAAGACAACACTGAAACACTTCGGTATGGATCGACAGTCAGAGATGCCTTTCGTGAAGCTTACGTGTCTTAATGACCCGGTGAAGTTCATATCGTAAGAAACCAGACTAAGACGCATACGGAGTAGAGTCCATAACTACGGACTTCCGCGAGAAATGAATTTGAGGAAGTCGGTCAGTAAGAAAAATGAAGCGACTTCACGACTACATTCCAAAACGTGGATCTTTATGGAGAAGATCATGCAAGAAACTCGATGAACTTATACTGAGACTAAACCAAAATTCCCGTCAACCTGAAATGGTAAAAAAATTGTGAAATGCGAAAAAAATACGCAATATTTTTGAGATGGGAGTCATCAAATAACTTCTTGTGTTCCTTCAGTTAACCTTTGCATTCCAAGGTTAGGATATCTCTTTTGAACAATATTCTGCAGCCCAAAACACAGTACAGAATAGATTCTGAAAAACCATTGCTGAAATCTACACATAGCCCCATATCGAACGTGTGGTGAAGCAAATCTAAATACACCTCTGATTGTCTAAATGAGAGACGCGAAAGGTCCCTTTCACCAACTTTCTAATCCGCAACACCCCAAACTCTTCACCGGCTAGGCGGGACCTGCCGAAATCAATTAGCCTTGGCACACAAAGCCTCGCTGAACAATTTATGTGTGTGAACAACTGATTATGTGTGTGCCAAACTGATTGTGTGAGAACAATGTTGACGATCGCTTTTACAGTGAGCTTTATAAGGCTTAAAAACTCGATAGCCGGATCTCTGGTTACGTTTTTGTCGATGTTAGGAGTTTGTCTGTGTGTTTAGTTTTAGAACGTTTTGTGAAGGATGGGGCTTTGATGAGTTTGTGACTGCATTTGATGGGATAAAAATTACTTATTTATCTTTTTCATAGGTAGTTTTCGTTAACAGTAGACACGAAGTTTTGCAGTAGGTACTGTCGTTATATATCTCCCATTTAGGTACAGATTGTATTGATCTGAACAAAATTATTTTTGTTTGGTTTTCCTACAAATTTACATCGTAAACATTAAACAAACGTAACATATTTGTGTTGTTAGTAATGGATAGAAAGACAGAGGTAGGGTTTTCTGTAGCCTAATTTTTGATTATTGCCCCTGCTTCGTACGGGTGCAGTGCTGATACCACCGCAACCGCTATGTCCCTGCATTTTAAATCTAATATCTTCGAAAATATTCATTGAAATTACATGCTGTAAAAGGCTATATTGATATATTTTAAATACACAATTTATTTAAGGTACTTAATTGGATAAGGATAAA
Source organism: Mythimna impura (assembly GCA_905147345.3). NCBI lineage: Eukaryota > Metazoa > Arthropoda > Insecta > Lepidoptera > Noctuidae > Mythimna > Mythimna impura. Next base: position 7,837,867 of record LR990357.1, on the reverse strand, counting down.
TGCTGTATTGCTTAAAATTGCTTCGTAAATAAGCCATTATTTCTTGTAAAATGTAAAGGATAAAAAATGGTTATTGTGGGTTATCCCTAAGAGATATACATATACAATTGCGGACTTTTTGTAGACCTTTTTAAGGTGTATAATACTGTAGTACATTATTTTGATCTATCTAGTAGGGTTCAGCCAGCGTTTGCAAGGTAAGCGCAAAAATGTGTTTATTTACGACATCACATTAGAAACCTCTTAAATTACCAGTGTTTCTCTACTATATTATGCATGTATTATACATAAAAAACCTTCCTCTTGAATCACTCTATCTATTTAAAAAACCGCATTAAACTCCGTTGCGTAGTTTTAAAGATCTAAGCATACATAGGGACAGACAGCGGGAAGCGACTTTATTTTATAATAAGTAGTGAAGTCTCAAAAAAATAATAATAGGTGTCTTCTTCTAAACCAGTCTAAAGCTTGACCCCCAAGTGAATGACGAAGGAACAGGAGTGGGTTTTTAGTCAGTAAAAGTCTGACACTATCTCCCGCCTCGCCCAAGAGCGGGGGATGTCATAAGATGATTTTCCCAACGAAAAAAAAAAAACCCCCAAGTGAATGACATCACCTGCGGAAAAGTCACGTGATAAGTAATGTAATTGACATACATTTTGTACTTAGCGTGTGGCGGGAATGCAAACAGAATAGTCATTTTTCTAAGCCTTTTGATCATCAAGCCTTAGTACATAACAAACGTTTTTATATCAATTGCCAAATCAAACAAACACGAAGCCCTTCTTCTGACCTAGTTGGTTATCACGAAAACCACGTCGAAACACACGTTTAGCGCAAATCGTGAGAGCAGTGTGTGATAATGGATTAGATAGAAGCGTGGATTGATACGAACACAAGAGATCACTGTGCGTATAACTTGTGTGCTCAGGGTAAACGTTTAGGACTAATAGATGGTATTGACTTAGTAGCAGTGATAATTGTTGTAGGTGTTGTTTTTATTCAATAGTAGGTATTATTAAACTATTAACGTTAAGCTGGGCAACAAACAAGCAGCTCTTAAATAAACTGCACACAACTGAAATGCGCATGCTTCGCTTGTCAGCGGGAGTCACACTACAAGATAAAATAAATCCGTAATGAGCACATATGAGGCAGTTTTAAAGTTGCTCTGATATCCGATAAAGCCAAAGAGAAGTGCTTACGGTGGTATGGCCACGTACGAAGACGCCCAGATGATCATATGGTGAAGCCCTTGAACTGCCTACGATGAAGCGTACGCGTGGAAGATCACCCTCCACTTGGTTGACGACGGTCCAAAGAGACCTTAGAGAATCTCATCTCGATACCGAAATGGCACAAAATCGTGCACAATGAAAATCGAAGACCCTCCTTGTCTTCGATTTTCATTGTGCACGAGTTTGTGCAACACCAAATAAATGGGATAAGGTCTAGCCAGAAGAAGAAGAGTAAGTAGGTACCTGGGAAAGAGGAGATAGATCTATTTTCTGTTCTGTTTCCCGAACATTTAAGCAATAATATGCGTATAGGCTTCGGGAGTTTAACTCCATTAAAAGATTAATGCTAAATCATCGTTCTAGAACTTGAAATTGCCAGAAGCGGGATTTTTCAAAAAAGGTTCAGGAACTCAGTCGAGTTGCCGTTGCAACTGAAGAAACACGGGTGGGTTTTAGTCAGAAAGTCTCCCGAAGAAGTTAAAAGTGTAATGTCTTAAATAAATTCATATTATAATTGTTATAATATCGCACACCTTTATGGAAACACATAACACTAAAGATCACGTAGGTAATACTAGCGTAGATTAGGTCACACATACGAGCCGGAACGAGCTTTAGGCGCCAACTCAAAGTATCCAGGAGAGAACTTGAAAATGAAACGCTCAACTTGTAGCTGAAGTTAAACAAACTTCGCCGAGTTTGGCAGTTATCAAAAATAAGAGGACACGGCCAATCACGTGAGTGTAGTGTCCTTAATGTTCATAAAAACTAAGTCCTCAAAGATTCAAGATGCAAAGATTCAAAGTCTATTTACCTATTTCAAATAAACCATTTACAGGCACTTTTGAATTGTCAAGAAGTCAGTCAGTCAGGAAAATGATGCTAATTGCACATTCCAAAGCGTTGATCTCTATGGAGAAGAATATGCAAGAAACTCCATAGACACTCTTTCCTCACATTGATAAGATAAGTTTTTATTTGCCTTAAACATGATATAATGGTGTTAGTCTTATTTAAAAACAATGTTCACATGTTTAGCTACACAGAATATGGTATCAATTGCATGCATTGTAATGTTTCATTTATATCGAGCGTTGCTTGGTGAAAACTAATATTGCAATATTCGATGCTTTTTCAGGAAAAAACATATTAAAACCCAGCCTTTACAAAAATTTAAGAACTGTTACCCCTTTATTATAATTTAATAATTTCCACCACTCGACTCAGTCTCCCAATCAAATTTTGGTCTTCATCTAGGACAAATCTAAAGAAGTTTGGCAACTAGTCACGCGCCATAAAATAGCTGAACGTGATTGCTACCGTGATAGATTTATTTCACTGAAGTGGTCCTACATTTTTTTTTTCATACATTTTGGTTAAAATGCATAATTTGACTTCGCTTGTTTATTTACTGACCTTAATCCAGGGTATTATTCTGTGTTCGGTCGGTGATACGCCGCGCGTAATTAGGTACATGAACGCAATTACTAAACTATTTAATTACCAACATACAAAAAATTCGTACTTAGTTGAAAAAAAAGTCTTGGATAAAATCTGGCACCAAAAACTCCTAGTCTTCATATCAAATTTTCAAAGAGGTTGAATACAAATGTGAGTAAAACTACCATCGGAAAGTTTAGTTATGCTCAAAGTTTCTTTGATAGACAGAATTCGTAACTAGAACGAATAGCGAGTCCTCAAAGAACTAGGTTTTGTGAGTAAACAGCAAACCCAGTTGATGAATGCGCCTTTTAGTTAGCACTAGGGCCTTTAAGAAGAAACTATGATTGGAAGTACTGGTTTGTATGAATTCGTTCAATCATTCCCTTCCATTCAATGTTTGAATCGATTCATTAGTATCATACACCATTATGACAAATGAATGATTGATATATAATACTGGCTGGTTTACTTTTAAGTCGCTCTATGACTTTTATAAAAAAAAATCTTAATATCAAAGATTGTTCTATTTTCAAGATTTGTAATAAGGCGCTGAACAATGGTACATCGAACTTCTTATAACAATGAACATCGGTTTCCTTCAAACATTTTCATTACAGATTGAGATCTCCCAACATCAGGTGGTCTTGCAATCTTTTGTCGTAAAGAACCTATCGTCTAAAAATCATATTAACCGCTCAATTTTTATAGAGATGGGTTCCGAAAAACTATGAAATGTCCGATTTTACGGCCACCGTGGGGAAAGGTTATTGAAACTGAGTTATTGGGGAGTAGTTAAGTTATCCTTCCCCTCACTGGCAGTTATGTCTCTCCTGGTCAGTTTTAAGGAACATATGGTATAGGGGTTAGATTTGATTGTAAACTTAATAAAAATAAAAGGTGGGATTTGGCCTTGGTAAGAGGATTGTTAAAATAAATATCATTTATCACACTAATAAAGTTTTTTAAGTGTGCATTTGCGTGTATGTTTGTTAGTTCGTCACGCTCGAACGGTTGAACGGATTCCGATAAAACTAGGTACACCGGTAGACCATGTCATGGATGTACTTGCCCGGTTTCGAACCCGCAACTTTAAGCATGAGACGGGTGCCTTGACGATTGGGCCATCAAGACCTTACATAATACAATATTACACTAATATTATATAGGTCAAAATTTGTATGTGTAGTTTTTTACTTCTACACGCTCTAAAGGCTGAACGGATTTCGATGGAACTCGGTATATCATTCTTGGGATAATTTTCTAAGACCACGATGGCGAAGCTCTCACTATTTATTTTTTATACCTATACTAAATAGAAATACTTTTTTGTATCGCAATCTATATTCGACAAACATCAAAATTCTCGGATAACAACGTTACTTACAAATGGCCTCTCCTGTGTTCAACATTCCATAGTGACTGAATCGTCAAGCTTCATAGAACGGCAACATAGTTAGACTGATGAAAGTTCCGTATAAATACCACAAAGCTTTGACTATGATATATAGGAGAACAAAGAGAACCCAGATTTATACGGCTGGGGCATTCCTTTGAAGCGTAACATCGATACCAGATGAGATTATAAACGTAATTTAATTGGTAATGCAATCAATTGCAGAAACATTTGAACCGAACAAAATGCAATTAGATACAATTATTTCAGTATTTGGCACAGCTTCGAATTTGTTTATACCTATAAATTATTAATTATAGGTATAATGTAAAGTACACCAATAGATTCAAATAATAACATAAAAACAAATCAAACAACAGTTTTTTCCAATTTCAGAGAGGTTTGTATGGGATTATAAAATAATGAAACAATTTTTATACTTATCAACGTACTAAACTTTTTTATATAGTATTTTTTTCAAGAGCCTTTTTTTAGTCTTCAAGACTAGAGTGAACACTCTAGTCTTGAAGACACCTAAATTACAATCGGACCAATTGTTCCACTCCTTCGATGTACGCGGTATAAAGGATTATATAGTTTTATTAAGTTCGCAACGTCTGCAACTGCAGTTATGGAGGCAGAGTTGTTAAGGGTGGTCAGAAACCTGAAAATCTGACACTCGTGATACCACAGGGTATCGTGTTATCTAATTATTGGATTGTGGAGATCAGATAGACAGCTCCATATAAAATAATCAGATGTAAAGTGAGCAGTGGTGGTCCAATAATAACGGCCCCGGTTTACGAGTTGTAGGTCGCGGGTTCAAACTTAGCCTAATTTATTTCATCATAACGGTGAAGCAAAACATCGTAAGGAAACCGCCATACCACCAATCCGCACTGAGCCCGCGTGGCAGATTACGACCCATTCCTTCACAGTAGATAAATGAAGGAATGGGTCCCAGCAGTGGGAACATTATAAGGTGGATTATGCCATGTAAAATACTAATATCCAGTTCCAACCACTTTGGCTGGAAGCTGACCTTAACACAGTTGACAACAAGACAGATGGACAGAAGTCAGCAACAGTATGTACGCCTCCTCACAGTTTACATACAAAACTGCGCCGACGAAGCGGCAACAACACGACGGCACGAACATTGACACCAAGCGTATAATGACGAATACGCGCCTGAAGCTACACGCCCGAGAACAGTAGGCCTAAAACCAATATTAAATTTCAACAACCGCCAACCAACAAATAAACTTCTAAACACAAATACAGAACCCGTCGTGTACTTTTGGTCGTGTCTAGCTAATCCGTCCGTTAAGGCGCGCCTCGCGATGTTCGTACCACTTTCCTACTTAATTGGCGATAACTACACCGATACGGATCCGATCCTGTTCCGATTGCGGTCCCGTGGAGTATTCTTTCTTGTTAGTAGACTGACTAATCGGTTTGTGTACAACGTTATGTGGAACGATTGAGGAAAATAAGAAGACTCGAGGATTCATTTAGTGAGGTTCAAATGTCGAGGGTGTGTTTAGAGGAGATTGAATTTGATTTCTTAAATGGATTGTCATCGGTTTGGAAAAGAAAGAGGACAGATGTTTATTCTTTTATTTACTTACTAGTTGGTTCCCGCGACTACCTCCGCAACAGACTCGTAAAACAGCAAAATGTCGTTTGGTTCTTTTTCACATAATTTCAAGAAGTTTTTTTTTGCTGTGAACTCTAATTCTTATTCTAAATAGTAAGTAGTTTCAGTTACTCCTAATAGCAATAACCATCTATGAAGTGAAAGTCGCAACAAATGCAGTCCAGTAGTTTCGGAAATTAGCCGGAACACACAGACAATTAGACAAAAATTTGAAAAATTGCATTTCTTATAGTTATCTGAAGACGAACTTCACTAGGTGTATGGACAAGATGAAAGACAAAAGCAAGTGGAAATTTTATCGAACATTCACTACCCTGTATAAGATTTTTATTTTATCTACAGTTTTGTATAAACAAATGTTTACAAGCAATTTAACAGAATAATTAGAAAGGCTCAAAACAACCCCAAAAATTGAACACCAAAACTATCGCCAAACTATCAGCGATCGCTCAAACAGTCGAACAAGCAAATAGCAGTAGCTTAATCAAGGAAATCGGGGAAGACCTAACTACTAATTCGGATCCCCTTAGTCGTGATCACGATCAAATATCTGTGTCAATCAAAAGGGGAAGCAGGGTAGGTAGGTTAACGCATTTAGCCCAACAAACGGGGGATAAAACCGACAAATTTGTACCGGAGTCACGCGCGATCATCCGTAGCCAACAAAGGTCGGGGACAATAGGTAACTTCTAAGGCATGAGGTAACAGCGATTGTGGTGGATTTGAGCAAAGCTTTTGTACTGAATCGTGAAATGGTGCTATTTGTTGCTGTCATGTTGTCTAAAGGTATGGATTTGGGGTGTTGGAAAAAGGTGGTGATAAAAATTGTGAGTATAAAGATTTTGATGACATTGGGGCAAGATTAGGAAAGAATATTGTTTACAAAAGATAAGCTAAAGTTCTGCGAATACATGGGGGTGTCCCACTGCTGTTCAAAGACCTCTCTCCATTTTTTCCACTTCTCTGATCTAGTCTTCCATAAAGGGTCTAATTTGTCCTCCATCTTAGCTTGTTCAACGTTAAGGATCCGTCTGCCAGGGTAGCGGGATTGTTTGATGGAGTTACTGCGGCACGGGAACACAAAGGCCAACTGAAGGAACACAGGTGAGTTTTAGTCAGTAAAAGTCACTTCCTCTCTCTCTATCCAGAGCGGAAAGAGTTATTTGACGGTATCTCACTTCAAAAAAAAAAAGATAAAGATGTTGTTGGAACAGAAATTTGAGCAAGGACAAGTTCAGTGAAAATTATAAATATAAATTTTTACGTCATAAATGGTCGCCGAAACGCAAAAGGCAAAGAAGGAACATGGGTGTGGTTTTAGTCAGTAAAAGTCTGGTACGCCTTCCTGCACCGCCCTAGAGCGAGAGAAGTCATTAAACAATTTCCCACGGGAAAGAAAATCATTGCATATTCTATGCGAAATTATTAAGAAACATCAAGTAACATTATACAGCTACCCTTCACTTATTTAAGACAGAACATGAAAGTATTCCAACATTTAGTGCCAGAAACGTATCCCCAATTAAGTTTACGTATTCCGTACACTAAATATTTTCCTCAGGTCACATTTTAATATGTAGAAATGAACATACTTTCTTGTATATTGTATCCAGACACTAAATCTTGAAGTTTCCTTAATTAATTTTATTTAATTCACACGGTTCTAAATTATCCGAGTGTGTGGATTTTCTCGACTAAATGGTGTTATTCAGGCAAGGGTTAGTCAACATTTTGTGATTATAAGCAGTTTCGTTCTTGAAAATTTGGTCTACGCCTAAGCTTGTGATTTACCGTTCGTTCATCAATCATTCAGCCCGGTATGTGGTCGACGCCTAATGTAATTATAATAACCATCAGTTTTTAAGTATACCAACTAATTTCTAGAAGGGTGCTTGCCCACTTGGCAACGTCTTTTATCATGGGTACGTAGACAGTAATTTCTAACGAATTCCAAATCGTACAATAATTTCGGGGAAATTGAATAGTAACCTATACTTTTACAAAATAGGCATGATTGATCATTCTTGAACGATTGGACTAACATTATCATTACACATCAAAAACGAAGTCCCCCATCAAGTCTGTCTGTCTGTATCAACCCGATAAACTCAAAAACTACTAAACGGATTTTCATGCAGTTTTCACTAATAGACAAATTGATTCATGAGGAAGGTTTACGTGTATAATACACGCATATTGCAGAAGAGAAAAGTCGAGAATTTCAAAGATTTCTGACACACGTGCGAAGCTGGGTTTATTTTTTTTCGGTGGGAAAATCATCTTATGATATCCCCCGCTCTTGGGCCATAATGTTTCGTACCAGGACCGAGTCTTCCTTTCAGAAGCAAACCCTTGGCCCCAGTAGGCTTCGACCCTGCTGGGCCCCTACGGTTTGCTGACATCTCCTTGAGGCGCGCGTGGAACAGTTCGCGCCGTCGACAACTTGGGCTCGGTCCGGACGGTTACCGGACGGTCGGACGGCGAGCTACCCATTGCTCGCCATCCGCAAGCCCGCCCCTACGGCCTGTATAGTGACTGCGTTTACACACATGTAAACTCACATACACCAGACCCAGAACCAACATAAACTAAAAAATAAAGTTCCCAATCTCATTTTCAACCTGACCTAAATACCTCATACGCTATCCATGCACCCGATCGCTTATCGCTCGGTCACCAAAGGGAACAGACCCGGTAGCCCAACATTTTTCACAGACAAGCTACGTAGGTAATGTGATGCTATTGTCTGGTCTGCATTATCGTAATTGTGACCGCATCCTATGGGACTATCTGATGACCACCCGGAAACATACACGGACACACTGAGTGCGTCACAGGACTGATTAACTGCAAATGATGGATGGAGAGATAGACTGTTTATTCGGGACAACAAGTGAACTAAAACAATGGTAAGTACAATCAAGGAAGGAATGATTTAACAGTATTCTACAGCGGGCTGATAAGTGTCAGCATGTTGTTAGAAAACTAATGAGTCTGACGGATCGAATGGTAAGTAAAGTAAGTAATCCTTTATGGCGCAAAAAAGATCTGCCTATAAATAATATTCAGTGATGAATAATATTTACATGTTTATAAATTGTCTTTTATATATAATAGCTATATTACCTACATCTATGTATACTCTAGTATATATCATCATCATCATCATTTCAGCCGAAAGACGTCCACTGCTGGACATAGGCCTCCCCCAAGCGTCGCCACAGCGAACGGTCCTGTGCGTCTCGCATCCATCGGACCCCCGCAACCGTTACCAAGTCATCGGTCCACCTTGTAGGAGGCCTTCCAACGCTACGTCTTCCGGTACGTGGTCGCCATTCCAGAACCTTTCGGCCCCAACGGCCATCTGTTCTGCGAGCAATGTGCCCTGCCCATTGCCACTTTAGTTTGGCGATTCTTCGTGCTATGTCGGCAACCTTGGTTCTCCTGCGGATATCCTCATTCCTGATTCGATCACGCAAGGAAACTCCGAGCATAGCCCTCTCCATTGCCCTTTGGGTGACTTTAAGCCTTCTAATGAGGCCCATTGTAAGCGACCACGTTTCGGAGCCATATGTCATCACTGGCAACACGCACTGGTCATAGACTTTCGTCTTGAGACACTGTGGTATATTGGACGAGAAGACACCGCGCAGCTTCCCGAACGCTGCCCAGCCGAGTCGGATTCGACGATTGATCTCTTTCTCGAAGTTAGACCTTCCCAACTGGACCGTCTGTCCCAGGTAAACGTAGTCGTCTACAACTTCGAGTGTAGAGTCCCCGACCTTGATAGGAGTGGGTGCTACATGGCTGTTTACCATGACTTTGGTTTTGTCCATGTTCATTTTAAGTCCCACTCTTTCGGAAGCTCTACTGAGGTCACCAAGCATTGTACTGAGCTCCTCCGTAGTCTCAGCCATGACTACTATGTCGTCGGCAAACCGAAGGTGAGTGATGTACTCGCCATTGACATTAATGCCTAGCCCTCTCCATTCCAAAACCTTGAAGACATCCTCCATTGCTGCCGTGAACAGTTTCGGAGAAATAACGTCTCCCTGCCTCACACCCCGCTGCAAGAGGATAGGTTTCGAGGTCTGGTCTTGTAGTCGGACTGACATAGTGGCGTTTTTGTACAAACACTTCAGCACTTCGATATACCGATAGTCAATTTGGCACCGTTGGAGAGACTGCAGTACAGCCCAAGTTTCAATCGAATCAAAGGCTTTCTCGTAGTCCACAAACGCTAAGCAGAGAGGCTGGTTATACTCCTCAGTCTTCTGTATAACCTGCCGCAGCGTATGTATGTGGTCCACGGTGCTGAAGCCTTTTCGAAATCCGGCTTGTTCGGGAGGCTGGAAGTCGTCGAACCTGCGCGCGAGACGATTCGTGATGACTCTAGTATATAATTTTAATCTAATATTTACGTTATTAATTTGCAGTAGGTACACCGCAGACTACCCTACTTTATCTATTTCAAGTTCTTACATTCCATCCTAAGGTTGTCTGGTAGATATCGCTGTCAGCGATAAGACCGCCTTTGTACCCATAGATTTAAGTTAGTGTAAAAGTTTTGTTACTATTTTGGTGTATAATAAAGTTTATTCTATTCTATTCTAAACACCAAAAATGAGAGTGGCTATTTCACATAAATAAGATCACTGTTCTCCAAACTATGAAACAATCCCGTATCTTGAAGAATAGTACGCTTTCAAATGCATTGATACAGATTCACACTAATATTATAAAGATATAAAGTTTAGTTTTTTATTTTTTTGTTTGTAGGAGGTTATCTCTGAAAGTACTGGTCTGATTGCTAAATTCTTTTCACCGATAGAAAGCTGCTTTAATTCTGAGTGACATAGGCTATATTTTATGTACGCGGGCGAAGCCGCGGGCAAAGGCTAGTAGATTACAAGTGAGCGCAGATAATATGTAATAACAAGTCATCCCATACAGCTGTGATTTTGGAAAAAAAACGCGTTCCAGATTGTTCAATTCCAAGGTTCATAGAATATTGACACGGCAAAAGAATAAAAAGTTTTGGTGGGTTGACAAATGACAAGTTACCCATCGATCAGCTCCCCAGTATGAATAGTTGTGCAATCAGCCTGATGTTAACAATACAATTAGGTATATAATTAAACAATTTTAGGTCGTGGCTGGTGATAATCCGTTTCATAATTCTATTTAAAAAAAACACACATTTTAAAAAGAGAATTGAATAAAGATCAGCGGTTTCAGCCAGCACGCACAAAAAAAACTCGAGTATTTGACAGACGTCAAACAATCAAATACATTTTTTTTAGTGAAAATCATCAAATTACTTCTCCCACTGTAGGTGGAGGGAGAGGTAGTGTCAGACTTTTATTGATTAAAAGCCACCAGTGTCCCTTCAGTTGTGTTTTGCGGTCCAGGGCCACGGTAACTCTCCTGAACGATCCACTTGCGATTTATATACACATATACATCACACACACACATATATTACACCTGATGGTAAGCGACGATGTGGCCGACAATGGAGCACACTTGCCTAGAAGTAACTTATTGACTCTTGACTTATAGACCGCTAGGTTATAGCTATCAGGAAACACAGACTCCGACGGGGAATTCCACTCCTTATCTGTACGCTTAGAGCAATAAATGGTTATTCAAGACAACAATAACACGACTATTAGTAATTACAACCAATTAGTAATTAATAGCTTACAGGAGTTAATTATTGGGTCTCGAGTTGATACGAAATCGATTATCAAATTAGGTAGTGATGGTGCGCGTATGTCAATGTCAAATATTGAAGTTCGTTTACACAATCGAGTTCAATATGTCGTATTGATTGACAACTGCTTAATAGCAATTAGAACCGAGTCACAAAAACATGTGACGAGCTATATTATGATTGCTCAGCTACTGTTCGAAAAGTTATTTACAGTTGGTAGTGTACTTTTTATCTCTATCCATTTCAGTACTATTTATTTATATATAGATACTTTATTGCATACCAAGATTACAAATTAAAATCTTATAATACAAAAAAAAACATACAACTAGCGGCCTTATCGCACTCGGCGATTTTAGTTTTTTATGAGATTTATTTTATTTATTTATTTTCAATTATTTTTTGAGGCGGAAAATCATAGTTCATTGCTGGGAATACGAGTAAATACCAATAATTTGTTTGGCATATTAATGTTAAGGGTTTTTTTTAGGTGTGAATATCATCCAATGACTTCTCCCGCTCTGGGTGGAGCGAGAGGAAGTGTCAGATTTTTTTACTGACTTAAACCCACCTGTGTTCTTTCAGTTGCTCTTAGTGACCAATCCCGCTGCCCCAGCAGGCATCGGCCCTAGTGGGCCCCATCCGTTTCGCTCTACATTGTTACTTCACGGAGAAATCACATAGATTTTTTTAATTTTGGTTCAGTATTGAATAAAAAGACATCCCCACAAAGTCAAAAAGCGCTCGCGCTAATCTCCGACATCGCCCGAACCGATACGATTCCGTACGGCTCCAAAAAACGAATACCAACATAAATTTAACACACTTTAAGCGTCACACGCAGATACTGTAAACGAGTTTCAACTTCAGTATTCGCCTGCCAAGCTAGAGTACCTGACGATTTTGAAACACTTTGCCGCTATATGTGACGATATTTGGCGACGATCTCAAATACTTCGCTCCGCTTGCCAGACCGACACCCTGTTATTTACTTACTCATGCCCTGAATAGTCGCTTAAGAGGGTCCTTTTTCACTCGCCTATCGTCAACATCGAGCATGGTTTAAAAGCTTGTTTCTTCATCTAACTCCAGGCATCCAACTCGACATACATTTTGACTGTTTTACATACAACAGCTCTTACGCGATTATGACGTTATTACACATTTTTCATTAGATATTTTGGAAACACAGAATCATGTGGAATATTATCTAGGCTTCTATTGAAATCAATTTATAAATTTGTGTAAAACTAATCCAGTAAAGACCTCTGAAAATCTGCTAGAGTCCCAGTGGGCTTCGACCCTGCTGGGCCCCAACGGTTTGATGATATATCTTTGAGTCGCGCGTGGAACACTACGCGCCGTCGACGACTCGAGCTCGGTCTGGACGGTTACCAGACGGCCGGACGGCGAGTTACCCATTGCTCGCCGTCCGCAAGCCTACGCCAACGGTGAAGTAGTTCGGTACATACCTAGTACACTGTGTTATGTTAATAAAAAAGAATAATTAACTAATAACGCTACGTTACATTTGTATACACAGCTCACTAACATATCTACAACATCAACATGGTTCACGCATTTCCATACCTATTAAATTCCGCAATATATTCGTATAATTGGCAAATGCTAAAGATATGTTAATTAAAACATATTTGTCAACTGTTATCTACTCTGGCGGGATATATGTGCACTGATCTGTGACGAAGCGATGTTGATGCCTCCATGAAGTGTACGTAAATATATCTATGTACTATGCACACCTAATTTAAGATTATGATCATTAGATAATGGCATACTGAACCAAGATCTATTAATTATGTATAAACTATTATTATAATATTAATTTATAAGCCGTGAGCCCTCTCCTAAAGAGGAGGCCTGAGTTCCAACAGTGGGAACATTATAAGGCCGACTCTGCTATGCTAAGCTAAGTCGTGAGCGAATAGATGGTCGATGAAGCAGCTGAAAGGTTTTTGAGTAGCGAACTACTTACCGTACCGATTAGAAGACGCAACGTTGGAAAGCCTTCCATTTTTTTTTAAGGTGAGTAATCATCCTATGATATCTTCCGCTCTAGAATGCCAGTTGCTCTTTTCGATCTAGGACCAAGAGTTCACTACTGGACCCCTACGGTTTGCTGACCTCTCTTTGAGGAGCGCGTGGAACACTAGACGCCGTCGAGGACTTGGGCTCGTTTCGGTCGATTGTCGGACGGCCAGATGGCCGGACGGCGAGCTACCCATTTTTCGTCGTCCGCAAACCCGCACCTACCGTAGCTGGTAGTCGATGTTAGAGTCGTGGCGGTTGAGAAACGAAAAGCCTCCCATAAGTTGAACCAATGACCTGGTGAGGGTCGCCCTGGCGGGGATCCGATAGAAGCAAGACGCCACCACGCCACCACGACCGGCTTGTACCGGTCGAGGTGGCAACGTTTAGGAAAGGTCTATGTCCAACAGTGGACGTCTTTCGGCTGAAATGATGATGATGAGGCCCAGATTGAACAGTTTTTCAATTCTCTAATTGACACTTATGTATAAAATATCAAAAGTTAGTGCACGGTTCCAATGGTCGTTTCCAATGGAACAGGCAAGTCAATGAACCCATATAATATTGAGTTGTGGCCATTACACAGGTCTTTGTGATTAGGCTTATTGTGTATCGTTAGTGAGTTCCCCTGAGTAAAGCAGGCCTCGTCAGAATTCTAAGAAGTCCCATATTAACCTGATTGGAGGCATTGTAGTGGGGAATGGCTACTAAGTAAGTGGAAAGGGTGACTTTAGTGTGATCTTCAGTTGTTTCCTCTACTAAAATCGCAATAGCGTCAACACCAAACTGGCTTTATATTTACGACTAGCTGACCCGTCCCTACTTCGCTGGGCGTCAACATTTTTAAAAATAATCAAAATCAAATATAGCCTATTATGTGTATAGGTTACTTGACTGGCCTGTTGGTCTAGTAGTTAGTGGCCCTGACTGCTATGCCGGAGGTCGTGGATTCGATTCCCACCCAAGACAAATGTTTGTGTGATGAGCACGATCATTTGTTCTGTGTCTGGGTGTAATTTATCTATATATGTATGTATTTAGAAATATATAAGTATGTTTATCAGTTGTCTAGTACCCATAACACAAGCTCTGCTTAGCTTGGGACTAGACGGCGCTGTGTGATAGTTGTGAAAAATTATATTATTATGTCACTCAGCTTTCTAGGTACTGAAGAAACGGTAAGAGAATATTTAAAATCAGTTCAGTAGCTCCCGAGATTACTTCCTACAAACTTTACCCCTTTATAATTTAAATATAGCCTATGTCACTCAGCATTCTAGGTACCTACTGAAACGGTAAGAGAATTTTTAAATTCAGTTCACTAGCTCAAAAGATTACTTCCTACAAATTTTACCTCTTTATAATATAGCGTAGATATAGTGTAAATAACGTTTGTCAAGATGTCCAAAATACACCCTATGGGATCAGCGCGCTGCTAAATATCAATCTGAAGCCCTAGCTATGTATGTAACCTAATAGTTAAGGTAATTTGAACATATTCAATTCTAGCGACCCGCCCCAGCTTCGCACGGGAGTTTTAAATCGTTGAAATTCTCAGCTTTTCTCAATTACAATATGCGTGTATTATGCGTCTAAACCATCTTCATAAACCATTCTATCTATTGGAAAAAAAACCGGGCAAGTGCGAGTCGGACTCGCGCACTGAGGGTTCTGTACAAACTTATCTATGAAAATAGTTAATTCCCGAATTGAGTTACGAAGATTTTTCTGAATAGCAAAAAAGTATTTTTTTTATGACGTTACAACTAATTTTCAGTTTTCAGATTTTTTCCTATACTTGTGCTATATGATTTTGCTTCATGGCAAATTTCAGGATTTTAGGTCAACGGAAAGTACTCTATGAATTTTAATTCCCTTGAGTGTCAAAGTAAACGTTTTTTGCGACATATACGGCTGTATCTTTTTTTTTTCAGACAGACAGTCGGACAACAAAGTGATTCTATAAGGGTTCCGATTTTTCCTTTTGAGGTACGGGACCGTAAAAACCACAGCTGTTTTATAATATCGTAAGGATGTAATTATTAAAAAAGAAATCATAAACTCATTAGAGTTTTACCGTGCATCATAATCATCGACACAAAAATTAAACTTAACTAACAACGAAATCACATTTTAGAACAAAAAAATCACACCGAGGCGTATAACGCATTTCTAAACTCTTAAACTCACGCTTATGTGCACTTGTGTTAAATGATCAGTGACAAATCCCCCACAGGTTTCCGACTACAATAACTCCAGAACTTATTTGGTTCAGTTTGAATATATTAAAAAAACCTTAAAGACAGACCAAGTTCTGGCAAAGGCACCCGAGCAGGTGCGCAGCGTTCCGCAAATCGTTAAGCTGTACTGTTCAAAATAATAAGTAGTTCTACCGTTTGAGTTGCGGGCAACGTCGCTAGCAATTCAACTGAAAGACCAAATAAAGATAAATGGTCGACTCGGCTCTATAACGAGCCAAAGTCGACTGTTTTCAATTTCGAGCTCAAGCTTCAAATTTCTGTGTTACGACTCACGTGGGTCCGAAGATTTATACTCTATGGCTGTTGTATGTTTCCAATTTTTATAATGGACATCTAAGAGAAGTTTATGAGCGACATTTTTCTTTGACGTCTGGCCTTTGAACCGGAGGAATGTATAAAACATATTTTCTCGACAAAATTCGGACTGAAAATGGCCAGAGCTAAATCTATACCTACTATATATCCTTATTCCCCACCTGTATAGTTCCCCACCGCGCCTGTCTGTATGAACGCGATAAACCCAAAAACTACTGAACAGATTTTCATGCAGTTTATTATTTTAGGCATAGATATTATAGTAGGTAAAGGCCGAGATTTTCAAAAACATCTAACACCCTTGCAAAACTCGGGCGGATAACGATCTGCCCGAGCTTTGCAAGGGTGTTTAACTAACGAATTATCAATATTTTAATATAAAATATAATAAAACTGAAAATCTGTTAGTTTGAACGCGCTAATCTCAAAAACTACTGGTTCGAATTGACAAAATATTTTAGTGTTAGATAGCCCCTTTATTCAGGAACATTAGAAGACATCTCACTACAACCTGCTAGAGTGGAGCAGTAACCAAAAACGAGTGAAACTGTGGGGAACTGCTAGTGAATAAATATTTGCAGTGTTGTTATTAGTTGACACAATTGAAATGGATGAGTGTACAAATGAAAATGTTTTTAATAGGCTTGCAATAAATTATTGTTCAAATGTTTTTTTTTCTATCAGTTTATGTACTCAGAACTGTTATATTTATATTATAGTAGCTTCTGCCAACGGCTTTGCCTGTGTAAAAGTAGAAAATCATCCTAAATAAACATACTCCCTGGATAATAAGAAGATATGCCCAAGATATGATCTATCAGTGTGCCAATTTCATTTAAATCTGTTCAGCTGTTTAAACAACAATTAAACTGAATTGAGTAGACATTCTAATTAAATTAAATAAATTGTATAAATTAAATTGTAAATTGTACTGAATTGAATAAAATAAAAATATTTATGTAAATTAAATGGAATTAAGAATAATTAAATTAAATTATAATTATACTATATTAATTATGATTATAGAAATTAGTTAGGTTGTTATTCTGGAAAATCATGTCAAGATGTGGACATTGGTGTGGGGTACATGTTTGTCATCTAGTTTTAAGGATTTTTTTTTTGTATTTTCTCTAGCATGTAACTGTTTCTTGTGGGAACTCATCAAATAACGTCTCCCACTCTGGGTGGAGCGAGAGTGCTTGTCAGACTTATACTGGGTAAAACCCACCTGTGTTCCTTCAGTTGCCCTTTGCGTTCCAGGGTCTCGTAGCCTACAGACATACACACAAACTTTCACTCTGAAGGTGGGTCTACGCTAGAGGAGCCGAGCACGAGAGAACACGAGCCGAGCTCAAATTCTTGTAATATCGCTCGTGCTCGGCTCCTCTGGAGTCGGTTCACACTATACGAATTTGAGCTCGGCTCGTGCCTCTAGCGTAGACCCACCTTTATGATATTTTAGTGTGATTTTAATTAAATTTATTAAATAACTAGCTAAACCGGCGAAATTCGTACCGCTTTATAGTCTATGAATGTTGTGATACCTTTTAGCTGAACTGTCAAAGGATAACGCGATCTACTGGCTTTTTTCCCCAATTTTTTTCATATTTTCTCACCGTCTAAACCTTCCCTGGAATATCACGAATATTTCAAGATCAAAATTAGCCAAATCGGTCCAGCCGTTCTCGAGTTTTAGCGAGACTAGCGACCAATCCGCACTGGGCCCGCGTGGTGGATTACGGCCCATTCCCTCTCCTAGAGAGGAGGCCTGAGTCCCAACAGTGGGAACATTATAAGGCCGACTATACTATACTATACTATAACGAACAGCTAGATTGCCTATCAACATAACCCAACCATGACTTGAAAAAACATTTTATGAAACACATACTGTTTCTATAATATGAACGTTTTACAATTAACGTACCTAATAACAAAGCTCTTATATAAAAATGTTTGCCAACATCAGTATTATTTACGAACAAAATAGCTCCGTATTTTATTGGGCAAACGAAAACAAACCTGGGGGATGGTTTTCTTTTCAAACACCACTCCGATGGGCCCCAAGAGGGTGTACTCATCCACTAACATTACGCATCTTGAATCTCACATAATAATCAATAATTCAAGATTCGTATTTCCTTCGTAAATTTTATTGGGGCTTGGGTTGCCAATTTGGGTCTAATTCTTGCTGAAAATGGATTGCTAAAATGTATGGCGCTGAAATGTATTCCAAATATTTCATTTCAGTGGCATCGAGTATAGCAGAATAATTTTGATAAAATACCTGTATCATTTTGTTTACTAAGGCCAGGTTCTACTAATTTTGCACTTTTTTGAACCTCTGGAAATCCACAAATATATAAGAAATCACCATGAAAAATTATTTTATTAAAATTTACCATATGACTAACCGCTGGGCAAAAATTAAAACATGATATAGATAAATTAGTTGGCTCGATAAAAACAAATCACGAATCAGACCCTAACTTACGATTTCAAACGTGTATATCTACGAGATTACGTCACGGAAATATTTGAAAGTTACATAAAATAATAAAGCATGTTTTTAAAAGGGTCTGGCAAAAACAAAAATCTTTAATAGTTATTAAGTTTTTTTATATAAAAATAAAATCGCTGCTAAGGGGCCGCGAAATCGACATAGACCCGGGCATAGACCCCTACAAAATACTCTGTGACTACAACCGGCTCTTAAGACCTAGCTTTTACCAGCAGTTTCGCCCGCGTAAATGTAGAAAATATAGCCTATGTCACTCAGAGATATATCATTATAATCGAGTAAAGATTTTTAAAATATGTCCAGTAGTTTTTGAGCTTATACATTATAAACCAAAATACAAACGTACAAAACTTTTCTATTTATAGTATTACTTGACTGGCCTGTTGGTCTAGTGGTTAGTGACCCTAATTGCTATACCAGAGGTCGTGGTTCGATTCCCACCCAAGACAAATGTTTGTGTGATGAGCACGATCGGCACGACGTGACACGGTCCTGTGTGGGATTTATCTATAATATGTATGTATTTAGAAATATTTATGTCCGTTTGTCAGTTGTCTAGTACTCATAGTACAAGCTCTGCTTAGTTTGGGACTAGATGGCGTTAAGTGATAGTTGTGGAATATTATTACCTATATTATTCTGTTTATTCACGTATTGTTTAAAAGAGTTACCGCGGCCTTGGAACTCAAAGGGCAACTGAAGGAACACAGAAAGGTTTTATTCAGTATAAGTCTGACACTCCCTCTCGCTCCGCCAGAGCGAGAGAAGTTATTTGATGATTTCCCACTCAACAAACAAAAAAGCTGTATCTGTGAATTTTTATTTAGATTAAGGACGGTCCCAATCTGTGGTTTCAATCCTATCAATCAAACACTCGATCTAAGCCAATGCCCAAAAACAAGATGGCAGCTGTCTATTCAAAAACATCAAAGTGCCAGCCCTGTGCTCACGATACGCTTCAATGTGAGCCGACATCTGAATGCCGGTTGTTACTAACGAGACAATTTTAATACACGCTTCTCGATTACCCGCCTACCTATTAGAAGTATTAACAACTGTTTGTATTAGAGGAGAGATATATGGTAGCTTTGTGATTTCAGGGACTGATTTTCAGTTAAGAAGCTAAAACTAAGGCCTACAGTCTACGGACGCGTAGCTTCATAGACGCGTATTCGTCATTATACACTTGGTGTACGCCTGCTCACAGCTTACATACAAAATTATGAAATTCTGTCGAAGATGCGGCAACGTCCTACGCGTCACGAACCATGAATCACGACAAGTATGAGAAAACACAAAATTTTGTTGTCACCAAACCAGTCGTTTCCTCGTTTTGTACAGACACATTTCAGTTAAGAAACAAACAAGTTTTCAATGAAAATATTTTTTTTGATAGAAAGCTTTTATAGCGTGGTATATCCTTAAATAATTAATACTCATCAAGACCATTCCAAAAAGCTCAAACACGATAGGGTTATCTGAGTACCTATGGCCACCTTCCGGTTCCATTAGCAGATCAACTCCATGTCATGATAATTTTGCATTGTCATCTGATTTACACATGCATGCAAAATTTCAGCTCAATCGGTAAACGGGAAGTGGGTCAAATTTAATTTGCAAGACGACGAGAGATTACAGACATACAAACATCGGGACAGATGAAACTTAATAGAAGCTTGTAAAAATAATGATTGTTCAGAATAAAATATACCACTGGTATATTTTATTAAGAAAATATGTTTCTCCTTTTATGTCTGCATTTATTATCTTCTACCTATCATCGCTGCAATTTAGACCGTCAAAAGGTAATCAAAAATATTTATCAAAAAATTTTGGCAACCAATCTTGTGCGCAGCCATACGCGAAATTAAATGGCGGTTTAAATTATTGCTTCATAATAATCGCATTTTGGATTGGTTCGCGAAAGAAAGCAAACTGTATCTAAATGGCACAGGGCTGTATTGAGAAAACAATGTGTTTAAATAATAATAAAATTATGTTCGTTGGTAATCGTATCACTTCAGAACGGCTGGTCTAATTACTATCAAACAAATTTATTTTATCTTTAATTTTTTGTTGGAAAGTGAAGTTAAAACTAGTAGTTTTTTTTTCTACGGGAATTTTCTATGGATTTGGAATTTTGGTCAGGGTCATGTCTTTTTGGTCAGCTAGTAACTAGTGCAATTCATTTCTATTACCGACTCAATTATTCACCAACTGAAAATTGAATTCGGATAATTTGCGAAAAGAAAAAGGTATCCTGTATAATAAAACTTGATACCTCCTGGCATAACCGGCACTAGCCTCTATAAAATTTTCAGAATTAAATAATAAAACTATTGTTTTATTACAGAAAATGTTTGTAAAAAAACGAATATGAAGTCGCTATATCAGTAAATTTCCCCTTCGAACTAAAAGCTTTATACATTACGATTCTATCAAACGCAATATAATAATAATATGAAAAAATAAACACTTCCTTCTGTTCAATGTTACATAGACACATACACACAACACGCGCTAGGGTTACGGGAGTTTTTGAAAGAGTGACCGTGGCCATGGAACGGGAAAAGTCATTAGATGATACCAAAACAAAACACAGATACAATGTCTTAGATTGCATCCTTTACAGTCCAATTCTTCAACAAGTCAGCGTCATTGGAACGAAAACCAAGAAACCAAGTTCGCAAAACTTTCAACCAACTTGACTTCGAGTTTCAGGGGTTTTTAGAAAGAGCCAAGTCCGTCCCCCATCGAAGGGTCCCGAGTTTGAACGGGCAACGGCCCAATCTGGGGGATTAATGAACTGTAAAAGATCTTGGCGAATTGAGTAATTTCCCCTCAACTTCCCAGTTCAGCTCCATTTTTTAAATGAGAAATGATAATGTCATTGATTCGAAGAGCGAAGAAGGCCGATAATGTATAAAGGGCGTTTTTCTGAGCGGTTATTGATCAAGGAAAATGGTTGATAATGAAAATATTGCTGGTACAACGTCGATCGTCTTCCCTTTTTGTTTTATGAACGATGAGGATTTTGGCGCAAATATCTGTATCTGGAATGGCGAGGAATAACATCTTCAGGCTGTTATTTTTTGGGGAGTGATGTTGATATTTTGATATGAATATAATATGATAACAAGCTATGTAAGCCTGACCTCACAGACGTTGTCCTGTCTAAGTTATGTGCTGTCAAACACGTGAACTGCCAAACTCGCGAAAATTAAATGGTCGTGCAATAAAAAAAAAACTATTTCTACTAAGTATTCAATATAAATTAGACAAAGGTGAATGAAATTAGTAAAGTCGTTGTCAGTTATGGCGTGATCAAGGGAAACAGTGATTCATTTATAAATGTAGTTCATACGTAATTTATAAAAATATCGCGTCACAGTGTTTGTTACCGAAGCCCTCTGAAACGATTTTTATGAAACTTTTTGTGCATATTTGGTAGGTCTGAGAATAGGTCGTAGGCTATTTTGTACCCTCCTACTCCCACCCCTCCACCCCAGCAGGGTCAAAGCCTACTACTAGCCCTGGAACGAAGGCAAATAAGGAACAGGAGTGGGTTTTAGTCAGTAAAAGTCTGACACGCCCTCTCGCCCCGCCCAAGGGCGGGATATGTTATTAGATGAATTCCCACCAAAAACCACACCTCATTTTTTTCCCTTTGATAGTTTACACGTCAGAACAACGTTTGCCAGGTCAGCCAGTATACGTAAAGATTTAAGTTCATTAAAGAGCAAAAACTGAAATGAATTAAATTTATCAACGGACGATGGTTCCGGGAAAAAGAAACAAATCCGTTGATACGATCATTAATTGTGACATGGACTTAAGCTCCAAATCCGGCTAATTAAGACAGAAGACAACAAACAAACGTTACAAAGGAAATGCATCACAGGCCGAAGCTCGCACTAAAAATTTTAGCACTGTACTGAAAAGGTAGCAAACATGTCCAAAATGTTTATTTAGGATGGCTCCGGGGCGGGTAGGCAAATATGCTGCTGTAAGGTTACAACACTACTGTACTGACACTAAATATATGTACCATCTAGTAGAAGAACCTTACGTTAATTTTTATTTTATTTATTTATTTAAGGACAACCAACAAACCATACACTATTATACATGCTAAAGATTCAGTATTCTTACGTGTAACATTAATTAAAGGCTGCCACGGCATGCATTAAACATAAAAGGAGTTATGAACTAACGTATCTATTCACATTTAGTACGAAGTTAAGCCAAGCAATAAAAAAAAGGAATATGACAACAAAAACTAATTCTGAATATTTTAATTTTTTTTTTTTTTTAGCCTACCACAGTGTTGTCTTTTTTAACCCAAAGGTTGACTGGTAGAGAATGCCTTGTTGCATTAAGTCCGCCTATGTACCACTACTGTATTTACAAATTTTAAATATTTATTTATTTTTGAGAATTTTATTTATTTATTAGAATTTTGTCCTTTCCACTCTCATTAAGTACGTGAAAAGGACAAAATTCTCTCTTCACTCTTGTGATAATGCCTTATTTCCAGACAGACTGGTAATTTACGTAACGAGTAAGACAAATCAATATCTACACTAGGTGAGTGTAACAGGCGACCAAATTGAATCTGCATCCTATTAACGGTGGAAAAATGACCCAGATTGGTTTTGAAGAAAAGCAATTTTATGACAAGGGGTTGTTGTAGATATCCACAGGAAAACCAAGGTTACCGACATAGTCCGAAGAATCACCAAACTTAAGAGGCAGTGGGCAGGGCACATTGCTTGCAGGTGGTCGTTCGAGTGGCGACCGCATACCGGAAGACGCAGCGGGAAGGCCTCCCACAAGGTGGACCGATGACCCGGTGATGGTCGCAGGAATCCGATGGATACACTAGTTTCTGACGTTTTTTATGTGCTCATGTAGTCCTATGTGAAATAAAAACATTTTGAATTTGAATTGAATTTGATGGGCGCATGGAGGATGAAGGGGCGAATAGGACCATTCGTTGTGACGACACTTGGGGATGCCTAAGTCCAATAGTGGACGTCTTTCGGCTGAAATGATGATGATGGGTTGTTGTGTGTACTGCGGGAATATTCGAAAGAGTCACCACGGCCCTGTAACGCTAACGGCCCGTTCACGACCTTACCACTGTGAGCGGGAGCTAAGCGCGGGGCGGCGAGCGGAAAGAACAAAAGTATGAAAATGAAGCATGCCACGAGACGCCGCTCATAGCGCCCGGCACCCGCTTACCGATGCCGCCCCGCTCGCCGCGCCGCTCCCCGCTAAGACCAAAGTCGTGAACAGGGCGTAAGGGCAACTGAAAGGACACTGTGGGTTTTAGTCAGTAAAAGTCAAACACTCCCTACTCTACACCCAGAGCGTGATGAGTCTCGTCTTCAGTGATGACCTGGCTATGCCACCATGGCTTCCCAGTGAGGCACGGCCCTTAGTTTCATCAAATGATTAGGAGTCGGCTTAAGTTCTTGAAACAACCTAATTTTACGCACTAAAGAAAGTTACAGAGACATTATCCAACTTAGCTTACTAACAATCAAAGAATAAAATATACCTAAAACAAAATAAAAAACCGTAAATCAACGCTCCTACTTCCCGATGATTACATCAAATAACCACATTCTTACAGCCAAACTAAACATCAAATATTGATGATAATATAATTCACGTAATTTTAACGTAAAAATTACGGTTCAAGTTATCGGGATGGGGCCACGAGGCGTGATAACTGGGTTCAGCACGCGACTGTTGAGGTCGTTGAGGAATGGGGCACACGCGAGCATGTTGCTTTCCAACTATAGCGTGTGACGTGACACTGTGTTTATATGACGTCAAATGTTTTACCAAACCGCCTAGTATTTTCTTAAGTAGTGGATGCGGCTGAGTAACCGTATTTTTAACCGACTTCAAAAAGGAGGAGGTTATATGTTCGGTTGAATGGATGTTTTTTTTTTATGTATGTTCACTGATTTCTCGGTCAATTGTGGACCGATTTTGAAAATTTTTTTTGATTGAAAGGTTATGCTTCCGAGTTGGTCCCATAGAAATATTGTTATGATCTGATCATGAACTTCGAAGATATGGAACAGAACTCCTCATAGGATCACAGCAGAACCGTCGTAACAAGTAAAATTGCTTTGTTTATACGTGTAGTCGATGACTGACTGAAAGTAGAGGGGGAAAATATCGAACTGATCTGATGATGAAGCCTGAAGTTAGGCACCGGAACTCTGTAATAAATTAATGTAATCTAACCGTGTTTGGGATTATTACAATTGCCATGAGATGCACTCTGGCTATAAGGTATTTAAGTTTAGCTGAGGGGTACTTTTTAGTGGTGGTACCATTACTAAAAAGTGTAAAATAAAAAACTTTTTACAAAAACAAATACAACCGACTTCAAAGTAAAAAAAAAACACTGAAAAGTGTTGTTAAATAACGAAGGGACAAAACTATTATAGAAACACCGACTTCCGAAATTAAAGTTATTTTGCACTTTTCAGTGTTTTTTTTTACTTTGAAGTCGGTCGTATTTTTTTTTGTAAAAAGTTTTTTTACATGGAACGAACCTCTGACCTGTGACTGGGTATCTTTTTTTTCCACTCTGGGTGGAGCGCGAGAGAGTGTCAGATTTTTACTAACTAAAACCCAGTGTTCCTTCAGTTACCTTTTCTTGTGAGGGCTGCATTAACTCCTTCTAACAAACCGCAGCCCTGGCAGACATCGTCCTTAACTAGCCCCCTTAATTTTGCTGACATCTCTTTGATGCGCGTGGACCACAACGCGCTGTCGACCTGGACTAGGTCCTTACCGGACGGTCGGATGGCGAGCTACCCATGACTCGCCGTCTGTAAACCCCTACGGTACACTGTGGCCGACTGGATATTAACCATTGGCAAGACTGGTGCCAGATTTATCAGACTTTTGTCTCAGTGTGTTTTTGTTTGTTGTTATCAGAGATTTGTCAGACAAAAGTCTGATAAATCTGGCACCAGTCTTGCCAATGGTTAATATCCAGTCGGCCACAGTGTACCGTAGGGGTTTACAGACGGCGAGTCATGGACTATCATAAAGACAGTTAAAGATCAAAGTGATAGATGGTACCAACAGTTTTTAGAGGCACGGAGGTATCTCAATATGTCATATTGGCATCCATTCACGAATCTCAGCGTTGTTTATGTAGTTCTTGTGTAAACACTTCTTTATGAGCATCTGCATGGTTAGTTTTTTTTTGTTAATGTTTTTGGCTTGATACTAAGTCCTTTAAGCTGTGTCTTCGTATGAACAGTTAATTTGGTTATCATTAGAATATGGATGTACACATTTAAATGTATTAGTAGTATTCGGAAAAAAATGTATCAAGGCTATTTTCTCTCTAGAAATCAACTTGCGAATAATTAAAACAGCCACTGAACTTCACTCGTAGAAATCCCGCCAAAAGCCCGTTAGCAATCTATCAAGAAACAAAGATAGAGTATAAAAATATACATACCTATTATAAATTTTTCTCTCCACACAATTTTTGAACTTGGAACCACGCGACGGTGAAGAACATACCACACGCAAGCGAGTTGTTTTCCAACTACATCGTGTGGCGTGACACCGTGTTTTTGTGACGTCACTTGTCGTATGCGGGAAAAAAATGTGTTACATTTCCTTATTGTATAATGTAAGTATATCAAAAGAAATCTATCACAGTGTTAATGACATTACTGTGTTTGGTTTACCCAAAGGGTTTTCTATCTATAACTAGAAATAAAAGTTTAAAAAATAATTATCATTGTCAACACGCTACTCTTGAACTTTTCGAATTAATTTTGATGGGAAAATTAAATAATTTAGTTAACTTTTCTTTTGTTTATTTTTTTTGGTTGAGGAAACTTTCGTCTCCTTTTTTGACTAACATTTTTATTAATAAATAGTTGATACAATTAAAGTAAATATCATTTTAATTGGTTATAAATAAATTGAGGATCTTTAGAAGTAGGTACGTACGTGGAACAGGTTGTAAAATCCCAAATACCTACAGAGGTGAGACTTTACACCCTGTTCCGCAACAGTGTAAAGAGAGGATCGTCTAACCGACGGGATTTTGTGTCTGGTCCGAGCAACTGCCCGACAGTTGATTTTTTATTTTGTATATATTCTAATCACGCGTAGAACTCTGATATTGTGATGCAGGATTGTGTTATTTTAGTTTCTTTCTGGGGACATAGATGTCGCTACAGATCCTTTTAAAAGAAAAATAGAAATTTGTTGTGCTCCCATCTAAGGGAAAATACTGAAAACGTAAGTATTGAAGGTAGACCTAACTGTTTAACTCATGACGTCTAATCTTATTGTTTGTCTCTTAGAGGGCACATTGCTCATAAGAACCGAAAGGTTCTGGAGTGGCGAACGCGTGCCGAAAGAAGCAGCGTTAATAAGCCTCCCACAAGGTGGACCGATGACTTAGTGAGGGTCACCGGAATCCGATGGATGCAAGACGAACAGAACCAGTCACTGTAGCGACACTTGAGGGAGACTTATGTCCAACAGTGGACATATTTCGGCTGAAATGATGAAATTAAACATAGATCTATTAAACACCCACCTATAAAATACATATGTTTGTCAACACTGGACGGGTTAGTAAATATAAAAGTAATCGAAAATTTATCAATGTGACATCTTTCCCACGCATTTCATAAGTGTTAGATTGGGCTTTACCACTTTAGTAGTTACTATTAATCATCCCTTGTATTTATAAAAAAAATAATATAAATGTTACGAGAAATATGTATGTCAAAGAAATATAAAAATTCTACGAGGCTAGTCAATGGTTGAAAACTCGAAATATTTATTCTATTCAAGTTTATATTTACCAAACAAAAATAAACTACAAAAAGATTTTCCGAGAATTAATTCAGAAATATTTAATAAATAAATAAATTCTTCATGTCGTTAATGGATGTACCAATTCAAGATTTCATGGAATTCGTTACCGATCGATCAATAAATATTTATGTCTTCCACATCAGGACAAAATTAGAGAACTATATATCGCTCGGTAATGAGATACATTACTAAAATTTTAATATGGTTTACTTATATTCACTTTTTAGAAATTATAAACGTGGACAAAGCTAGGGACACATGAAATAATTATTATTTAGTCATTTAAATTAGGTATATTTAATTTAATGACACTTGCCCCACACTTGAAATTACTTTTGGATCGTAAGTACGTTCACAAGGCACCGGCACCTGAAACAGCTGTAGGCGACACGAAATCTTGTTCCGTGCGATAATCGAACCCGCGACATAGACACACAACGCAGCATCCGATCGCTCAACTAAAGCGCCACTCGTGGCAGGATAAAGTCAAATCGTTCACACCCCATAGTAGCCTAACATATTTTTTTACATGGTTATTCTAGAAGAAAAAAATATTATTATTTTTAAATATTGGTAGGCTCTGGTACAGGGCGACGATGTCGTCGATGATGGAACACGCTTGCCTCAAAATAACCTATGAGATTGTTAAAGAACAGCGCCATGTTTACTTCACCAATCGATACTAAAAAATTTATCAAAAGTAGCCACCTCACGTGCCAAGCCGTTCACAATCAACATTCAAACATAACTGAACATTCAACTACAAAAAATGGCGTATAAAAAAAAACACCTTGTTTACACATACTATCTCATACATTTCAGTTTCGTTGTAAAATAAAAGTAAATCAATGTAAAAACATCATAGTTCAGTGTTTCTAAGGATTTATAGTTACTAGAGCATCGCGTGCCAGTACCGTATCGACCGGCTAGCACTCGCTCATTTTCTTTCGAAAATCGCACGTCCTTATTGGTAGCACGGTTTAAGAAAAGATTAAGGAAATTCCTTATGTATTTTCCACGATATTCCTTCGAAGTAACAGTTAGGAGCGACTTTATTAGGTATTATATGCCAATTGCGGGATGTGTGGATGGATGAAGAGGGAGAGGGAGACCAAAGAAAAGATGGATGGATTGTGTGAAGAGTGATATGAAAGAAAAGGAAGTTAGTGATAGTATGACGAGTGACAGGGCAGAATGGAAGAAAAAAACGTGTTGCGCCGACCCCAAATAACACGGGACAAGGGCAGGAAGACGATGATATGCCAATTGTGGGAGCAATTGGGTCCAAATATTTCAGTTCAAGGTTCAAGCACAAGCCATACCTATAAGATTTTTTTTAAAGTCACCTAGGTATAAGTGTATATTAGTTTTTTTTTTTTTATCTAGCCCTTACTGTCTCACTGCTGGGCAGACTTCTACAAGTGCTTTCAGACTTTCTTCTCCCGCGTCGACTCAACAGTCCCCGCGGTACGCGTCATATTAATTTAAGTGGGTAGTCGTTTTTTTTTTCGGTAGAAAAATCATCCAATGACATCCCCCGCTGTTGGGTGGAGCGTGAGATAGTGTCAGACTTTTACTGACTAAAAACCCACTCCTGTTCCTTCATTGCCTTTCATACCAGGGCCGGGTCTTCCTTTCAGAATCAGACCCCCCAGTAGGCTTCGACCCTGCTGGGTCCCTACAGTTACTGACATCTCCTTGAGAATCTCATCTCCGTGAAAAGTTCACTTTTGATACTCCACGTAACTAACACACACACATACAATGCATTTGTACCACAGCAACGTATTGATGAAGAGTATCATCCGATATCAGGATTCAATATAGTAGAATCGAGATCGTCACCATATATCGGGCACAGTTCCAACACCGGTATTGGGTATTTCCTACCGAAACCACTTCGATCTGTCCGAAAATAGAACTAAAGTTGTCAAAAATAGAAATGGGCCTAATAACTGTAACCTTCACACTTACAAAATACTAAGGAGATTGGTAAAACAGATAGTATTTTTTTTTCATGATATAAACTAGTGCTTGACTGCGATTCAGTGACTCAGATTCGGTAAGCAGTGATGCAATCATTGATGGTAAAGCGCACTAGTTTATTAAGAGCCTATTCACTTTAGCTTTGAAGTATTAAACAATTACTTGAAGTGTGGGCAATTCATTCATTAATTTCATCATCATCATTTCAGCCAAAAGATGTCCACTGTTGGACATAGGCCTCCTCCAAGCGTCGCCACAACGACCGATCCTGTGCGTCAACCGCATTCCTGCGACTCTCACCAGGTTGTCGGTCCACCTTGTGGGAGGCCTTCCAACGCTGCGTTTTCCATACACACATTCATTCATTCGTTAATTAACGTACACCCAAACACTTAAAAACTAAAAATAACAAATGCAGATAAAAAAGCACAAAAGTTAAAAAGAAATTTCTTTCAGCAGACCTGCGACAAGAGAGTTGGATGAGAGATGTGATCACAGTGTGTAGAAATAGACTAACTAAAAATAGACTATAATAACTTAACGTAATCATAGATAATAATCAAATAACAGTAAACATCGTTATGTGTACGTAATCGATAATATACATAAATTATCTATAACTAGCATCTGGCAGCGGTTTCGCCCGGGTCAAAGTAGAAAATATACCTAGATCGAATATTATAGTCACTCAGTGATAAAGTAGTATTTTTCTGTTGGAAGAATTTTGCAAATCGGTTCGATAGTTTCAGAGACTAACCCCTATAAACAAACTTACAAAATTTACCTATTTGTATAGGTACGTTTTGGGAACACATTCATTTTGCGTACAGCTAAGGAGTGGAATTCCTTGCCGGAATCTGTGTTTCCTGATGGCTACAACCCGGGAATCTTTAAGTCAAGAGTGAATAGGTTACTTCTAGGTAAGCGCGCTCCATCGTCCACCGCATCGTCGCTTTCCATCAGGTGGGATTGCGGTCAAGCGCGAACCTATCAAGAATTAAAAAAAAATACGAGATAGTAGAGTCTTGGTAGACTCTTCAGAGACTCAAATAAGTAAACTAAAAATAGGACTGATTCATAGAAAAATCTTACAATACATTTCTCTGCGAGACTAGTGTCAAAATGGTAAGATAATGGTCCATCAACGTCAATCGTTGTCTACGCGTGCGAGCGTAGGATATCTAATGAAGCAAAGAACTTAAAAATATATTCAAATATTTGAAGCATAAGTACTCAGCCCTTAATTACTGTGGACTTATCAAATCGTAAAAGGTCTACTATTAAAAATCGTACATCATTAGTCAAATTATAATGGTTCTACAGATTTTAATTGTGAAAATGATATGAAATGATATGATTCCACTTAAAAATAATAGCGATCTCATTAAACGAATAATTTATATCAAGTAACTAATTGGTTTGTTTTTTTAAACGGTACTTTTTTTCAATACAATTACCAGAAAACCAGCTCTTATCTGTACCGCTTTTAGGCACGAAATTAACAGTTTTTCGCACTAGTGCAGTAAAGTGCGCGCGCTCGCCCCCGCCTCAATTTATTACATTTATAGTATCATGCTGGGCGCTAAGCGCATCACACGAGTCGCGCGTCACCCCTGTTTATTTATATTTTCGTAAGTGTATTGAGAAACGCCATTTGACACACGTAAATTTGTCACTGCAGCACTCGGCTCCATAACACACTCGCCTACGACTCGTGCGAATCCCGCCTCGGTCGCAATGACAAACTTTCTCCACTTGTATCAAAATGTACTATTTTATTCCAGGAGTACATTCCCTTGGACTAATTCAGAGTAATGCCAATGGCAGAAACGGGTTACAAAATAATTAAAAGAAAAAAAAATATTGTTGTTTATAATAATAATAATAACATTATTTCGGGTGGCATAGACCCATAAAAAGCTAAACCTAGTTAACATTTTATTATCCATGATTGACTACACCTACACAAGACATAACCCACAGATTTTGAAAGGGACAGTCAAAACATACAGCTATTGCGTCGCGAGATATATCAAAGAGAGATTATCGTGCAAATATGAATCCTCAAGTTCTTCGGCCATATCACCCGTAACGAGGACTTGATGGAACGTTTGGTGGTGCAAAGGAAAGTCGAGGGCAAAATATCACGTAGACGCTCTCCAACACGATGGACGGACCTCATCAAATCTGTGACACGCTGCAGCGTTAATGCAAACTTTTAAGCCGCCAAACACAGAGGTGCATGGCGTCGTATCGCGAAAGAGACAGTAGCATAGGACTCGACCGAGAAATGACCACGACCACTCTTTCAAGAGTACACGACGTAGGACTATATTTCAACGGGACACCATGGCGGCGCGACTAGTCGCCGCTACCAACAAAATGTATACAGCTCTATAGAGTTAATCACCTGGTGTCCGTTTGGTTGCGCAACCAATTTAGCGGCGCGACCAACTCGGACGCGTGCACTTAAGGTCCGTTTTGATACTGTCTCAGTGTAGTGGGCTCTGGTGTCTGTATGGTGTCTAGTTTGGTAGCTTACGGACACCATGGCGGCGCAACTGGTCGCGCCGCCATGGTGTCCCGTTGAAATATAGTCCTAAGAAGATGAAGAATTGCGTCGCATTTTTCTTTTGTTTTTTTTTTTGTTTTATATCTCTTTTCCAATTCTCTTTTCGTAAGTATGCTGGAAGAAATTTATTTAGAAATAATCATTATATTTGTACCTACATTTTTTTAAATTTGATATAAACCAGTGCTTGACTGCGATCCCACCATATGGGTGGACATTATCTATATACATACAAAACAATTGCTGTTTGTTAGTCTCGCTAAAACCCGAGAACAGGACCGATTTTAATAAAAAAAAATTGTTTTGTTCACCAGCACACAGGGAAGGCTTAAAAGCAAAACAAAATAAGTGGGTAGGGTAGGTAGGGTAGGTAGTCAGTTGACGGGAGCGAAGCGCCGGCAAAAGCTAGTAGTTGAATAAAATAAAGTATTCGTATCTAGTTTTAGAAGTACAGAGTATCTTGCCAACCGCAGCCTAAAAAGCTAATCCAGTCTAACAAATCGACAGTCGTTGGATTTTCTCTGTTGTTCGAAACCTAGTTACGAAACGTGGATTCCGATATGTCGACTGTACGAAATCTGGGTTCAGATCATTTGTTCAAACTGAGGAAACACATTTTCTAGATCGTTTTGTGTTTGAGTATTTTCGAGCACAATTTATTTATAAGCGGCAAAAGTGGCTTTTAAATAAATCTTTACGACAAACTTAATTTTATTGTTGGGACTTTAAACATTAATTTTAAGTTTTTTACTAACACTATTCTATCGATTCATTGTGGTCTAAAATAAATGTTATTATTATTATATTATTTAAAAGAGACTTTGACCCCTGAGTTTGTTTCGGTGTTTCTTCTCAGGGTACAGCTAGGAAACACCGGCATCATTTAATTTAAACTGACGAAAAAATTGACGTGTAAAAGTGTTTAAAAAACCAATTAGCAAAATAAATATAATTTATTCCTTATTAAGAAATCGAAGTTTTTTTTATTACGATTGATAGTCTCGCGTTTGACCACTATCTCACGTGATGGTAAGAAAAAAAAAGTAAAATTAATAAACAAAAAGTATGTTTACTTCACCATTTCCGTCCATAAAGTATAAAAATCTATGGTTATATTTGAAAACTACAGGAACTGCATGCTTCGGGTCTGCCATGACGTAAACTTACGACTTACACCCAGATTTTAGAATTTTACGAGACTTGACAAATGATATTGTGTACTCGTATATTTGATGAAAATACATTCAACAAAACAGCATTTTATGTAAAATATGTATGTATTCAGAAATATATTATCAGTTGTCCAGTACTCATAGCACAAGCTCTGCTTAGCTTGAGACTAGATGGCGATGTGTGATAGTTGTGGATTATTATTATTATTATTATATGGGTTATTATATCTCAGAACTCTGGGGTCCTGAACCTTTGAAAGGCGTACGAGGAGTCGAAACCAACTCGCAGAGGCCCCTTTGACGCTTTTAATGGAAAGTGGTATTATTATTATTATAGCAGCTGTCCCGTTGACAGTTTGTCAAGTCATTTTCATTTCAGAAACCTTATCATAGATGTATGCATTTAGTGGCATCAGTAAGAAAATTTTTACTTGCAGATTTGTGATGTCACACACACATTATCTGGAAGGCTTCTAGCTCCCAGACTTGAGTCCTGCTCAAAGCTGCTAGACACTCTTCAAAGTCCTTTCAGACTTGGTATTATGTTGTTGGTCAGAGTTATATAGACCACAGAGTATGTGTCGATTATGTCTGCACGATATATTCACTTTTGTCTAGAAATCAAAGG
The DNA here is from genome assembly GCA_905147345.3 of Mythimna impura. Classification (NCBI taxonomy): domain Eukaryota; kingdom Metazoa; phylum Arthropoda; class Insecta; order Lepidoptera; family Noctuidae; genus Mythimna; species Mythimna impura. Next base: position 7,804,027 of record LR990357.1, on the reverse strand, counting down.
AATAAACTTGAACCACTGATTTTCACGAAAAGGAAGAGAAAAAAAAAATGTTTTTCTTACATTGATGTCAGAAATATTAATTAAATTATTAATGCGTCAATAACTGTTGGAGACACAATTATGTTATAATAATAGGATATTTCGTAACAGTAAAAACTTACCTTGAAAGTTATCAACCAAGCCAGAAAAGAAAATCATTAATATCCGAATAAAATTAAAAAGATAAACATTAACATCTGAACACCAAAACCTTATTTTTATTATATTGCTTATAAATATATTTTTTTTTGCAATTTGAATAAATTCAGTCTTCTTCAAAAGATATACTCAATACGAAAACATCATACAATAACAATTTGTATTTTATTTTATAAATACGAAAGAAAAGCCTAGATCTGTCAACTTCAGATCTCACATTGACGGGCACGCTACGTCCAATCATATTTTTTGCTTCAAATCGAAGTAATTGATTGCGAATCATATCTGACAGTTACGTATTAGAAGGCTACATTGTAATTTATTGAGCGAAAACATGAGTAAAAATATTTTTGTGTTATAAATATTTTTGACGAGACTACAAAAAAATATGAAGCCTAGAACCATTCAAGTGTTAACTACACAAACTACATACAACTCAACCGACATACTGTTCCACGAAAATCCCTTCGTTCCAGAAATCCACTGAAAAAAAAAATCTACCACTGTGCGCATTCCAATTCGAAAACACATACACAACACATGAAAAAATAAATAAAGAAATTACATGTAGTACTGTGCACGTTTCACTACACTGTGGGTCTACGCTCGCGGCTACGGCGTAGCACGGCTACGCGAGCGGTCTACGCGACGAGCGTCGTAGCACTGCCGGGGCGGCGGTCACGATACCGCGACGGTCCGCGACGCTCGCTGTATCAATTAACCCTACACTGCATGATTTTTTTTTTTTTTAGAAAAAAATCTTACGAGATCATATTTGTAGTCTAGAACACGGGAAGTAAAGGTAAAATGAAAAATAAACAAATAGTAATAGAGATTTTTATTTTTTTATTTAGTTCCATATGTGGCACAATATGCAATGACCTACCTAAAACTAATCTAACTAGAGGTGAAACAGACGGAAGCAGTTTTTGTCCTTGTTTAAACAAAGTTCGACTCTGCATTTTTCATACACAACAAACGACTTTCCTTTGCAGCCTGGATTCTTGCATCGCTGGCGCTTGTGTCCCCATATAGGAAAGTGCTCGACTCCATCACACCTGACGTCACGGGTAGGAAGAATCGCTACATTGGCTCTCATTCTTTTTGTCTCTATCAGATCATTACTTGTAGAAGACGGCCGGCCTTTTTTCTTATTCATTGATGAACCACACATACAGAGGCTCTTTGCCACTTCAAACTTGAAGTCTTTCAACTTCAGCGGCGTAGCTCTTTGTCGCATCTCCCCAACTCTTCTGTATAGCAACCAACTGTTTATGGTGGCTATCTCGAGGAAATGGTAAAACAATCTCAAATACCACTTCTTTGTCCTCATCTTTATTTTGTACTTTCCCAGGAATGAGTCGAGCAAGTCGACTCCACCCATATGCTGATTGTAGTTGAGTACAATTTGAGGGCAGTCGATATCTATATATTTCTTTTGTTTTTTACAAAACCTCCTTACTTTTTGAGTAGGCTCTTTTCCAACAAAAGATGAAGACAACACCACTGGTTTATTGTCATACCACATTACTGTGACGATATCTGTGCCATTTACATTGCCTACCCATTCCTCTGAATATCCTCTTTCCTCCTTCCTTTCCTCTTTCCGATCGGTTTGCCCACAAAACTCGCGGTTTGTTGGATGGAAAGCTTTTTTTTTCCAGATGATAAGCTTTATATTATGCTTTTTTCTGGCGACGGATGCAGCAGGTGTAGGATCAGCATCTTTTTGTGCAGTAGACGCGGAAGATACAACTGTTGATTGACGTGTTCGTGAAGCAGTTGATCTAGATGTACTTGGAACAGCAGGAATTGAACCACTAGGATTGGATATATGCTGCTGCATATCACCAACATAGGACCCTGATAATGGTGCAGCGGATTCATACCTGTTCGGTGAAACAAATTGCTCGTCATCCGTATCGCTAAACATTTCACAAAGTTGATTGACGGTAGATCGAATTACGGCAATGTCATCGTCACTTTCAGCGCCTGAGGAGTCTTGTTCATCTTCACTGCCTAATGGTATTGTCAAATAATTTTGGATTTGAGCGCTAGATAAGGTTTTCTTCGCCATTATCTAAAAAAAAAAAACAACATTACACCATTAGTAAACATACCTAAAATTGGACCATCACTGCATGAAGTGACACATCGGGTACATACAGTAATTGTGAAAATTTTGTATCAAAACACGACCAAATCAAAAAAATATACTTACATTTGTTTAGTTCACAGATATTTCGACATAAAAACAATTTTTCCACTGTCGCATTCCTTAGACAACTATTATTTATTATATTTTCAAATTGAATACGCACGGCGCGCGGCTAAAGTTCAAAATTTTCAATTGAATGACTGACTGAGCGAGATAGAGCTGCCATCTAATTTCAACAAATACACTAAATGGGTGCCATTGATTGTTGTCACTTTCATTATGTAATCATAGATGTCGCAACTTGGTTCAAATCAGAAAGAATATCAATTATATTGGTTGTCCCACTTATGGGACTGAATGCAGTGTAGGGTTAACTGCTTTGTTGCCTCGCGTCACAAAGACCTCGATTTTGAATTTGTATGTTCGAATTTGGAATGCTGTGTTTTTTTTAGAGATAACGGTTTGTGTATGTGATTTTTGTTGCCAGTTTTTTCCATCATCTGCCTAGAATGAAAAGCTAACTTTTTTTCTAAATATGTTGAAGTCGATTTTCACTTCAATTGGATAAAGCTAAATAGGTACTCGAATTTTAGATGAAGAGACTGCTTAATTGACCTCCACTACCCAAGAATTTCTGGCTTCTAATTACCCATAATGACCAGTGATCGGAGTAAGTAGATTGAATTGGGGTCATTGATCCGAAACGTATATATTAATATGGACATTCAAAAAACTTAGAGTAGAACTTAGGTAGGAATTGTATTAAAATGAGCAATATAATATATATTCTTCATATTATTTTTTAACGGCACACAGTCACGATTTGACAACCCAACGACCAATCAGAACAAAGGATCATGGGTGGTGCACTAACCGGTTATAAAAACAATGCTTATGCGTAAATATTGAAATTTAAGTGCAACAATTTATAAAAAGTTGTGGCCATAAAAAGGCTAAAAAAAATAAAAAATATTAATGCTTCGTTCGAAATTCGATTGGTTTTTATTATTCAACAGATAAATAATAAATTAATTTAGTTTTGACACCTTCCTTTAAATTTTGAATTGAGTAGTAATAATATTGACAATATTTAATTGAATCCGGAAAAACCGGAAAAATGGCTTATCCAAGTTATTCTTTCTGTGTGCATTTATGATACAAGTACCAAAAATCAATCTACCTACTCCGATCACTGATAATGACAGTTAAAGATATAAAAATTAAATGACAACTGTGACCAGCAAAGGTTTAACCTACTTTCCGAGGCACGGAGAAGTCTCAGTGTATATTAGATGGTTACCCATCCACGGAGCGTTCTCACGAAGCATTGCTTAACTTTGGAGATATTGAGATTTTCCTTGAACTAAATAACACATAGATAAACTGAATTGCAATAAACCATCTTATTTTCTGCCTAATTTCATGGTTTTTACGTATTCATTTATCTATATATACGTTAATAATGTATGTAAAACTGAACAGTTTGTTTGAACGTGCTAATCTTGGGAACAGCTGGTTCAAATTTAAAAAAAAAAAATTAAGTGTTGGATCGCCCATTTATCGAGTAAGATTATAGGCTAAATAACATCACGCTACGACCCACGGGAGCAGAGCAGTAATCAAAAAAGCGGGTGAAGCCGCGGGGTATTGCTAGTTATTCAATATCATTACGTAACTCCTATAATTAGCAGAATAGCAGACCATCTATCTGAGATACTGCTTATTTCTGTTCTAACAGTTATTTCTAACCGTGTGCAGCTATCGTCTGTCCGACAGACGGTAGTTCTAAAAATAAAAAGTCGACTAAGGTATTGCACTTTCTTTAAATTAACTCAAGTTGAGCTAGTCTAGAGTGAAAAGTGATTGCTTCGTAGAAGGCGACTTGAGTTGAAAGTAAAAGAGAGATATTACAGTTTCATCACTTTTTAATTGGTCGCAATCACGAAACATGTGGTTACGATTTAAAAAAAAAACAAAAATATTCAATAAAACATCAGCTATCTACCACTAAAAGTTCTGTCAAAATAGCTCCAGCTGACTTGAAGATTAGTCAGAACAAACACACAGACACAACACATACAGACGGTAAAAAAATTTAAATGCGTTTTTTATATAATATACTTTTTAAATATACATACTTTTTTACTAAATAAATAAAAATAATATAATATTTTTTTAAATATATTTTGAACATACATAAAGCCGTGTACACACGTACGAACAAATTTGTTGCGTTGTATACGCAACAACTTGGTTTGCACGTGTGTACCACTAACGAACATCGAACACTCTGTTCGTCAAACATATTTGCGGCGATCCTATTAGTATGTTTTGTATAGACGGAGTTCTTCATGAATCAATGAGAATACCAAAACCTTTTCGCTACTTCAGAATCGACCACTTCCAACGACGCCACCATGGCTATTAAGAGAGTTCACGTTGTGCGTGAACTCGATTCGAAGTATGTTCGCGTTCGTGTTCGAAAATGCCATCCATACGAACAAACCAAATTTTTATATCTAAGTTTGGTGTTCCAAACTTGAACACAAACATGTGTTCGCTATGTTCGTGCTCGTACGTGCGTACACGGCTTAACAAACAGACAATTTTATTTACATGTATAGACTAGCTAACTAGTAACCGCTGGCAGATGCCAGTGGTTTCACCCGCATGAAAGTAGCAAATATATAGGCTTTAACACTCAGTAACACTCAGTGATACAGTAGCATTCCACACATGAAAGAATTTTTTAAATTGGTTTAGTAGTTTTTGAATGCATACCTTACAAACAAAAATAAAAATGTCTTCTCTCCATAATATTAGCTAAAAAAAAACATGTTTTTGAATACACAAAACGCCGCACAACTAATAAAAAAAACTCAAGCAGGTACTCTTAAAATCAGGAAGTCAGAAACAAAAGGAGTCAGGTCACTTGCAGGCAAAAACAAAAATAAACACTTACAAAGTACCTCGCAGTTGACAAACAAAGATTTTCTTTTGTCGGCAAAGAAAAGAAACAATCACAGATTGTTAATACGGGCGAGGAACGGAAGAAGGGCGCTTAATGTGTCCGAAATGAAATATCTCTTGTTGACGAGATAAGAGCAGCAGGGAAGCTGGGGACAGATCGTTTAATCTAAATACGTTAATGTAAATAATATAGGAAAACCCAATATTTTAATTAAGACTAGACTCCGGCGTCGCAGGTGTTTTCGCAAATATGTAAACTCATACACATAAAACACCCGGACCTGGAACACAGTATAGATATATGGAACAGTACGGAAACTACCCACAAATATTCGAAACGGCACACTCACACAAACATACGCATCGACGAGACTCCTAAGCGTTTCTCGCGGTCCTGTCAGTAGCGAATGCCGCTTAAGAGTCTCGTCGATGCGTATGTTTGTCTGAGTGAGCCGTTTCGAACATTTGTAGGTAGTTACCGTACTGTTCCATATATCTATACTGTGCCTGGAACGACTATATCTGAAGGTCATACAAGTATTAGTTATCCATGATACCGCAGTGCAGCAGCTAATCGCTAACCACTGCACTAATTATATCCAATAAGTAGGCGTTGGATGTGTTTTTTTTCTCAACACTCTACAACTCTACACTCGAAGTTGTGAACAACTACATTTACCTGGGACAGACAGTCCAGTTAGACCTACCCGGTCTAACTTCGAATAAAATAATAAATAAACAATTACATATAAAGCAGCAGTATTTTATGAGATTTCAATTAGAGAAATGGCGGAACAAATTTTCGTCAAATTTTTTAAATACCATTCCCTAAAGTTAACAAAAATAACCTGAATATCTTAGCAGATGTAGGAGGAGAATTTCATTATTATAATCATAATAAATTATTTGAGTTAGCTCAGCGGCTATGAAAAGTGACTAATTTCTAACTTTAAAGTTAACGGTTCATTTAAAATCGACATCTAAAATTAAAGTCGAAACAAAGTAAGAATTCATCTAAATGTCAAATGTTAAATACACACAGTTTGATCTTTTTTCAATTATATGTAGGAGGTAAAAAAAACATACCTTTTTGTAACCAAATTTCTTAGAACGAATTCTAAAATTAGAAATTAATTCAAATACAATGTAATTAGGGTGGATGAAGTAAGAAATTCCTAAATCAGGATACGGAAGTACTTAAACAGAATTATAAAAGTAGCAGACCTTGAAAGTTTTTGACCTTCAATCTTTACTCATTAGAACGTCTTGGTGTATTTTAAAAAGGTATAATTATCAAGGTTTCATATTTATGATCTTGCGAGCTTGAAATTTTAATACAGGCAAACTTAAGTGGCAGTGGGTAGGACACATTGCTCGTAGAACAGATGGTCGATGGGGACGAAAGGTCCTGGAGTGGCAACCACGTACCGAAAGACGCAGCGTTGAAAGACCTCCCACAAGGTAGACCGATGACCTGGTGAGGGTCGCGGGAATCTGATGGATACGAGACGCACAGGACCGGTCATTATTGCAACACTCGGGGGAGCCCAATTTGGACATAGGCCTCCCGGGGCCAAGTGGCTTGAAATGATTGATTGATGTCAAAAGATAGGTTTTTCTTATAACATTATATAAGTATTTACTAATATTTAAATTATATGTGTTATTTGTTACTTTAATTTAAGATTTCATAAACTCTTCACCTCTTGTTTCTACACACTATTGTCTACATTTCTTTTAATCTCTCCTTTAGAAGGTCTGCTGGGTTTTTTTTTTTAAATAAGCAGTACCTTTGTTTAAATTTTTATATTGATCTGTCTTCTTCTGATAAATGTGTGTACATACATAAATTATCAAATAAATAAAGAACGTTTTTGATTTCAGCATGAGGTTGAAAAACAACAAAAAGAAATATTTTACGGGAAAATTACATAATCGAACCAAATACAAAAGACATTCCAAAAAAAAAACCTTCGATCTATCACAACCGATTTTTCGATCATTCGATTTAAAAAAAATATTGTCTATATTAAAGATTTACAAAAGCGGGATCCTTCCAGACATTACCCGAATTTTTTCGGTCACGGCTTTCTGAAAAGCAGCTTTACAAAAACAGATATGGGGTAAAAAGACAAATAGGGTGGACCAGCGAACCGGGATTTTTCTCTCTCGGAAAATCCGACTGAATATTAAAAGCCTCGTTTCATTTTCATTGTCTCTCATTATTATAAGGATGTATATTAAATTAACAAACACTACCAGAGTAGTAAACTTTTGAAACGTTTTGGGAAAGTGAAAATTTTAAATCTAGTTGAGAATTTTAATATTGAGAATTTATTGGTTGATTTCGGCGAGAATATACTTTTACGGTCTTGGGTGATAATTCGAGTTTTATTTGGGTTCGAATTGAGAAGATCAAAAACAACACAACATAAACACAAACATAAATACACAAATAAAACAACAAAACACATAACAAAAACAACAAACATAAATACAAACAACAAAAACATAACACAACAACAACATAAACAAACAAAAAAACAAAACAACAAACACATAAAAACAACAACAAACAACAACAACAACAACAACAACAACAACAACAACAACATAAATTTAAATGTTAGGTTTTTTTTTGGAAACTCATTCTGCATACAGTTAAGGAGTGGAATTCACTGCCGGGCTCTGTGTTTCTTGATAGCTACAACCTGAAGATCTTTAAGTCAAGAGTGAAAAGGTTACTTCCAGGTAAGCGTGCTAGAAGTCAAACGCGAATCTATCAGTAATAAAAAACTGGGCAAGTGCGAGTCGGACTCGCGCCCTGAGGGCTCCGCACAAACTTACCTATGAAAACAGTTCGATCCCCGAAATGAGTTACGAAGATTTTTCCGAATTGTAAACTTTTTTTTCGTGACGTAACAAACAATTTACAGTTTTCAGATTTTTTCCTATACTTATGCTATGAGACCTTGCTTTATGCCAAATTTCAGGATTCTGGATCAACGGGAAGTACCCTATGAATTTGATTTCCTCGAGTGTCGAAATGTACGTTTTTTGCCACATAAACATAGGACAAGATACTTCATCTTTTTTTCTCGTTAACTTACAAGTTTAATTTTTTTACAACTTCAAGAGTCCGCAGACTTGAGTAGGTATATGGTTTTAATTTCAACTCGATAGCTTCACGCGTTCCCGAGATAAAGGGTCTTGACAGACCGACAGACAGACAGACAGACGGACGGACAACAATGTGATCCTATAAGGGTTCCGTTTTTTTCCTTTTAAGGTACGGAACCCTAAAAGGCAGCTAATAAGGCAATGAAAATTCCAAGGATAAATTCTATTAGAAAAAAAATATGTTGGCAGTCCATAAGAGAATCCTTTACACACACATAGAACATCAGTCATTTCTCGCCACGGCGAAACTGAAGCGCTAACTATTAATGAATTGCCTCTTGAAGCTAGTGGGACGTAAGTAATACGTTTATGACGTACTTATATCTAAAATTAAGTCGTCTTCATCTCCCAGGAGCACCTTGGCTTAGAGCCAACCGTAACGTTCATGTTAAATACATATTTTCTTATTTTGTTGGCAACACAGTTTAGGGAGAAGTCAATGAATCGCTGAATTCGTAGTGTTGGTGTAGCGACATCTATTGCACCAAATATGAACTAAACTACGATAAATAAATCCTGCACCGCACAATTAGAGTTCTCCGTGCAATTTGAACATATACAACAGCCCGAAATCATTTCTCGGGCAGATGCCCAGATCAGACAAAAACATCCGTCTGGTCGCAGAACTTCCCTTTTCAACGGAGGTATTTCTACAGACTTTACACCGTTTCGCGTACCTACAAATTGGTAAGTACTGAATTGGGGTGTCGTTCCCCTCAAACATCAATGAGGGTATTAGATTTATAAGTCCTCATCTGTGTTAGGATCGGTCTTCTTGTCTTAACAGATACAACTAATTGCCAGGTTTTGATGAGGGAGCAGCTACTTTTCCTCCGCAAGCTATTTTTTAGCCAGCAGTTGATTAAATATCTAGATTTTTTAATACAATAAAAATAAGAGTAATTCATACTTCTTTAAAAATAAGTCTACATTACAGAGCTTTTATTATACTTTAGTTGTTTTTTTGCCTGAAATAAACGATTATTTAATATTATTATTATACTAATTTATCACCTATAATTAAATGGTTTCATTTCCTACCGTATCATAATCTCGCACTTATTTCCTAAAAACATATTGTTATTATATTTTCAGCAGCAACATAATATCAGTTCCCAATGTTCGCAACATAGAAGACCTACTTCATATGCGGAAAATCTCCCAAAATACAATTAAAAATTGTAAGGAAACCCTAAAATAACTGTATTGTTATACGAAGTTAACTTGAGGCTTGAAAATTTGATATTTCACCCACAATAAAACAACATAACTCCGATAATACGGGCATGAAACGAAGGAGCGTTTGATACAAGTCAAGTAACTTATTTTTTTACAACTTTTCCGATAACTCAACATAATTCTGATAGCTTTCACTTCCTAGAAAAAGAAACTGATCATCTTCTTTGAAGATGGAGTTCTCAGAAATGTTCTAGAACCTTATTTAATAAACGATCTATTTGAAACCCGAGTCTAGTCAATAGAAAAGTTATCATGTTTTTTGATATCATTTCATCTCTTTTTCCAAAAAATTTTTGTGTCCAAAGATTGGCCGATAACTGGTATCGCTGATTTGTATAGAAATGTTACTAAGTTCAAGACATCTATAGCCACAACGGTTGAGTCAAGACTTTGAACCGCAAACCGCTTTAAACTTAGTATCGCTCTATTTAAGAACCACAACCTCGTTTCCATTTTCAACTTATTTTCTCTTAATCTATGTCAAATGTCAACTAATGCCATTCTTTCTTTAAAAAATATTTTAACGGTATTTTTGTAATTCAAATTGAGAATTAGTCATCATTTGTCGACTTGTCTACTCAGAATTCAACTGTTCTTGATAACTTGTTAGCTGAACGCTAAACTAAACGGTCCTCAGAGGCGAAATTACCGAATTTGTTAAGCATATAATATATCACTCCCATTTATAATTAGCTGGACTCGGCGGGGCAATTAATTCGGTACAGGTGTACGTTCATCCCCGCAAGTGGAGGGATGACGTAACCATCTTGATTGACGGCGATGACTTAAAAACTGGTTTGTAACCCTAATTGTTTTACAGAACCGAGGGAAAGAACGATTGATGACCACGGTATTCACGGAGCTACAGGAATAAATGGAAAATGTTATAAATTCGACGAAATAACTTGACGCTTAAATGAGAATAAATTACTTCTATCTCTGTATTAGGATTCTTGGTAGTGTAAGTTGAATTTATTTCCAGATATTTTCATCCTCTAATGTTCAGACCACTAAAAAAGTATGAATGGATAAACATAAAAGATAACCAAGAAAATAGCCCAAAGGTTTTTAGGTGGAGCAGTAAAAATAAACGAACGAAGTAATAAATATTATAATTTTTACGGCCCCGCGGATCCGATGTTATACATAAATAATACTGACACCACTAGTGCAATAAAACGTGAAATATAATTAAAAAGTACATGTCAAGTCAATGGTCGTTCCATATCGGCTTTGAATATCTTAATGGCGTGTGCAGTCAAGCCTTGTTTGCTCCGTCCATACGCCAGCACGCTTATTATGAATGCCGTATTATCCGTCCAAGTGGGATAGTCGTGCCGCCCGAATGGTTCGCTTAGGGTTATTAAGCTACGTTACATTGCCGGGTAGTACGTTTCGTGCTAGGAACGTTGCATTATTGAAGGCAATCATGAGTGTCGGCCAGGTGCCTGTTTACTTCGATTTGCTGATCAATTATAGCAGTTGGATCTAACGTCCATCTGCATCGCTGCTGACTTTAAAAAAATTGCGTCGTCGTTTTATTTTTTTAAAAGGCTTGCGTACAAAATTTCATAATTTTTTGCGCTTTCCACCTGATTGTACAGACAGTCATTGCATATATTTCGTTCTTTTTATACGCACGGCTAGACTCGTAAATGTGCTGGGAGTTATATTCGTGGTATCTCATCAATATATTATGTGTTTATATCGCATTTTATATGTAAATATGAATATTAGAGAGCATGTATGTCTATCAAAGTTCTAGGTACAGGATTGAACAAACCATATAAGTAAAAAAATATTTTTTCTTTATTGCTTTTTATTTGATCGTCTGATCCATCAAAAGAAGTCCAGACTTCGCAATTTTAAAATATTAAATCAGTATCTAAAAATAACTCACAGGTTGTGTGGCAGGGGCGCCGACTGCGTGGTTACTGGGGGGCTCGAGCACCCATGAGAAATAACCCCTAAGAATAGACATCACGAAACAGATCAGTAATCAACTTTTAGGTTACGTATAAATTATAATATTTCTTGATAATAAAAACTAGTTTCATTTTTATATAATGGTTTCATTTTACATTTTTATCAAACATATTTTTTTTATTTTTGTTATTGGTTTTTGTTTTTTTTTTTTTGTTAATGATTTTATTTTTGTTTGATGATTGTTTTGATTGAATGATTTTTTTTTTGGCTTGTTGATTGATTTGTATAATTAGTAATTAAGTACGTAGTATGTAAGTAGGACATTTATTCATTTGTCGGTCGATTAGTGTGCATTTCTCTTCTCACACTTCGCCACTTTTTCGAGTCATCAAATGAGCATGAGCACCCATGAGGTTTTCTAAAAGCCGGCGCCACTGTTGTGTGGGATATTTTACTTCCAATATCGTAAGTAAAAAACCAATCAGCCGAGGTTTATAAACCAAGAGATAACGCTCCTTCAGGTTTCAACCCTGCACGATACAGAGTGGAACCTAATTAAGATTTGGACGGAACCCATTCATACACTTATTACAACAGATGGTAATCAGAACTGGAGTGTATATAAGTCTTCCCTTTGTCCGGCGAATCCCTAAAAACGGACAATGATGAATGGGCTTATTTCTGTATCTTTGAATCATTCTGTATATTTGGAATGTAGGTGGATACATGTTTTTCTTGTACGTAGGTTTTGAGGTGGAAGAAAATCAATATGAGAGACGAGATTACTTTGGATTATTCTTACACTACACTCATTTCTGAGCGAAAGATGGGGACCGAATTCAGTGAAAAACAAAACGTATGTAGACATATACCTATGTATGGAACGCCGAAGTCTATCCTCTAGGAGGAGGCGCTAATGGCTGCGACACAGTTTTATTTTAAACTAATGTAGTTGTTAACGAGCACTACATATTGTAAAAATTATTTATGTTCCAATAAATTAATTTATTATTATTATTATTAATTGTTTTATAGGTATATAAGATTTCATTCAAGCAAGGTTTGCTGGGAGAAAACTCATTGTTGAGTTAAGCTCAACTTTGTACATGAATTGCCAAATCACTGTGTACTATATTAAGTTTTTGTGTACAATAAAGAATCAAGAAACGAATAAATGTAACAAAAACAATCAAGTTCTATTAAAATATCTCACTGCATTTCCCAACTAAACAAAATTTTAAAAAAAATCGAAACCAATTAACAGATATCATAAAGAAGGAAGTCAGCTCTCGATTGGCAAAGGAATCGATTTCAAAGTTTGACTTTAAAAATAAACTATATTGGTTTTTCATAACGATTCGTAGTTCTGGACCAACGGGCGATTGGAGCAAGTCGAACCGTTCTAAGGGAACGTTTAATTGAAGATTCAATTGAGAAGGCAAACTTCTTGGTTCCTGCTCCTGGACATCTGCAGTACAGAAGCGAATCTGCATTCGAGTAATTGGCGCTGAAATTATGTGAACTGATTGAATATTATGTCCGAATATCTTAGGTAGACGGCTATTTTGAATTTGATTTTAGTGAGCGGGAATAGCGAGGTTTCTGTTCGTTTGAAACTATTCTGATGATGTGGCGATTGATTTCCACAGCTGGACATTGACCTCCCCCAAGTGTCATCGGTCCACCTTGTGGTAGGCTTACCAACGCCGCGTCTTTTAGTAAGCGCTCACCACTCCAGAATCTTTTGGTTCCTTTAAAAATCTGTTCTGTGAGCAATGTGCCCAGCCCACTGGCACTTAAGTTTGTCGATTCTTCAGACTATATCGGTAATCTTGGTTCTCCTGCGGATATCTTCATTTCTGATTCGATCATGCAAGGACAACTCCAAGCATAACCCTAATGTAACTTAAAAAAACCATCAGAATATGTTGTTATAATCGTAAATGTGAAAATACTTAGTTTTCAGAGTTCCAGTATACGCAATTTATATTACAAAAGCCGGGAATAATTTCGTGTAAATCTTATTTCACAGGCGCGTCTAAAACAAGATCGTCTCAAATATCAGTCGATGACTAGCCAATCGAACGACCTAGAATAGGGTTGTCAAAAGCAGTGAAAAACCAGCGATGAAAAACGCTGAAGGATCTCAACTCGATGCGTATATTTTGAGGAAAATTGTGAAAGAGCATGCTTCTTGTTAATTTTTTAGTCATAAGAGCTGGTAACGCTAATAAACGTCTAGCTAAGTAACTGTGAATTAAGTTAAAAGTTGTGCATAAATATAATTATGTATCTATGAGATAAAGTCGGAACTAACTGTTTTGATTAGTTCATTTAGTTAATAATGTAATAATAATAAAAACAAAATTTATTCAATTAACGTTTACAAAAAATTAACATTAAGCCAACAGTAACAAGGAAACCTTGTTACTGTTGGCCATACAATGACAGTGCCTAAAAATATACTAAAACTAAAATATTATTAAAGGTGCAATTAATCGTGGTTCGGAATAGCAATGTTTGATAGTGGACTGCCCGATCTAGGTTAATTTAAACCTGTGTTTCAGGCCATCACTTTACAGTCCAGATTCATTGCGACAGTAAAATTTAAAGTTACAGTAAAACTATTTTTAACCGACTTCAAAAAGGAGGAGGTTATATGTTCGGTTGAATGTATGTTTTTTTTTTATGTATGTTCACCGATTTCTCGGTCAATTGTCGAACGATTTTGAAAATATTTTTTTTTGATTGAAAGGTTATGGTTCCGAGTTGGTCCCATAGAAATATTGTTATGATCTGATCATGAACTTCGAAGATATGGAACAGAACTCCTCATAGGATCACAGCAGAACCGTGGTAACAAGTAAAATTGCTTTGTTTATACGTGTAGTTGATGACTGACTAAAAGTAGAGGGGGAATATATCGAACTGATCTGATGATGAAGCCTGAAGTTAGGCACCGGAACTCTGTAATAAATTAATGTAATCTAACCGTGTTTGGGATTATTAGAATTGTCATGAGATGCACTCTGGCTATAAGGTATTTAAGTTTGGCTGAGGGGTACTTTTTAGTGGTGGTACCAAAACTAAAAAGTGTAAAATAAAAAACTTTTTACAAAAAAAAATACAACCGACTTCAAAGTAAAAAAAACACTGAAAAGTGCAAAATAACTTTAATTTCGGAAGTCGGTGTTAAATAAAGAAGAGACAAAACTATTATAGAAACACCGACTTCCGAAATTAAAGTTATTTTGCACTTTTCAGTGTTTTTATTACTTTGAAGTCGGTTGTATTTTTTTTTTGTAAAACGTTTTTTATAATCAATTATATTCTATTATAATAAACAATTACGAAAATAAGCTTATAGTACATTAATACCTAAAATTATGTCTATGAAATTATACAAAAATAAACACAAACGAGGAGATCAGATAACATTATACCAAAGTTTCTAGAAGTTGTTCTGTGTCTGTGTAATTGAGTTTCACTAAATATTCTGAAAATTTATTGTAGGTACTTCATCTCCCCCTAGCCCCATCTAGCTTGGGGTCAGGTTCCAGTCTAAACGGCTGGGGCTCAATACTTATAGGTGTATTACATTGAACGACTGACTATCACACCTTCACAACCTAGTTACCTAATACGCAACACGATGCTCCTTGGATAGACTGAGGCTCAGATTTTGACCTGTAACGGCTATCAAAGATCTACGAATAACAATCGGGACCAACGGATCAATCAAATTATTGTAATTCATGCACTAAGATAAAAATTTGACTAAAGAACGTCGTAGGGGCCCAGCAGGGTCGAAATGTGAATACGAAACCCAGGGCCCTGGGACGAAGGCAAAGAAGGAACAGGTGTGGGTTTTAGTCAGTAAAAGTCTGACACTATCTCGCGCTCCGCCCAAGAGCGTGATTTGTCATAAGATGATATTCCCACCTAAAAAAAACCCTATGTATTTTTTTCGACCATATTCTGTCTTATAAAATTAATTCGATTACTTTTCAAAATGCCGAAATTTTATAAGCAACGCTGCTGGAGTCTTGAGAACATTAAAACCAATGGCAACGATTATTTTTTTAAATTTTGACCGTTTCAGTTTTATTTATTTTATAGTCAAACTTAACAATAATTTAGATATCTACCATTCTCTTGAATAACCATAAACAAGATATAATGGGTCAGCCCTAACCTCGAGACAGCCTTGTCACGGTGACGAGCCCTCAAATTGTTTGCCAGATAGCTGATATTGTGTAGTCTGACGAACAAAGTGCCGCTCATTCACGTCTCACTTAATGGCACTTTAGTATATGCAGCTGTCAGTTGTGATATCCAAAAAAAAACGTATTTATTACACAGTTCGAAATATAATTATGGAAATTTAGAAAGTAGATATGCATAAGCCGTCATTTATGCGCCTGTATTTAGGTTCATAAATATTAAGCTGGTAATGCTATCTATACTAATATTATAAACTAACAACTGCCAGAGACATCGCTCGCGTGAAAGCAAAAAATTGTCCCTAGAAAACATACTCCCAAGATAAAAAGTTTTCTATGAGCTATTCCAGGACATTGTCTACCCGTGTGCCAAATTTCATCCAAATCCTTTCAGTACTTTCAGCGTGAAGGAGTAACAAACATACAAACACACACTACTCCCTCCTCACCTTCGCCTTTAAATATTAGTATGATTTTTATTGACTAGCCTAATGTTACCAACATGTAATTCTTCTACTTTCTACAAAAAACAATTGTATTTATTTGTCCGTAATAATAGTTAAGAGACATCACGTGATTTGTGTACCCGAAAGGTACGCACTAATCAGATGAACTAAGTGCCCACTCTGTTCTAATGGCTCGAGTTACTGTATTGTTGTACAAATCTTTGTGACTTCACGTAAGTAGGTACTACTTACCCAAGAGAGTGGCGAGTCCCTTTGTTAGAGATGTTTAATAAAATCTATGGCAGATATTATGTATTTTATTTTTTTATATTTAGGGTAGTTATATAGATATATATATATACATATAAACTACTACTATTAAATTAACTAAAATGTGTAGTTACAAGTTTTATTTTATTTATATAAATGACATGAAAAACATTGTAAAATCTTCACTAATTTTATTATAAAATAATGTGGGTGTCGATGAAGAATCTAAATATCATCTTTGATATTTACACCCACATTTTAAAGCCAAAAATAAAGTAATTACGTACGTCAAAGAGTAACGTATCACAATGCCAAATATTTGACAGCAACGGAACCCCACTTAACCTTTTGGTTTCGCAAGTAGGTTCACTTACACACTCCACACCCGACAAAATTCCGCTTAAAAGCTAGCAAATTGATACTCCCTTATTAAATGACACACATCAACTATTCCACTTTACTAAGTGGCACACAAAACTTCTTTTTGTGGTCTTCGTTTACACGTGAGAGGTTTAGAAGGTTCTTTTGGATCTATTGAATATGAAGATCCAATTGTTTATAGCACCTCGAGTTCCTGGGCGAATGCCGTGACGAACTCGATTTGCATAAGGAACTGGAGCTTAAACATTGGTTGGCATACGCCCCTTGCTAAATTATGTTTTCCTGATACAGACAAAGACGTATGCATTCGTTGCGGTGGGGTTAAGGCAAATCATTTTCTTACTATTGTTTTGTGTTTATTGGTTTTAGTGTGCATATCAATGCACAGCTGAAACTACATCGACTAGGGGAGTGAAGTTTTGCACTTTCCTTTTATGACGTAGGCGAGCACTAAGAGAGGATTTTCCAAAATTCATCTCCTAAAGGGATGAAACGGGGGTCCAAAGTTTGTATGGAGGAACCTACCTCTAGGCGGGCGAAGCCGCTGGCAGAAGCTAGTATATGAATATTTTCTGGAACTGGATTCCTTTAAAGGTGTGTAGAAAGGTTTCGCATAGGAGTGTTTTTTTTTTTAGGTGGGAAAATCTTCTTATGACAAATCTCGCTCTTGGGCGGAGCGGGAGATAGTATCAGACTTTTACTGACTAAAAACCCACTCTTGTTCCATCGTTTCCTTCGTCCCAGGGCCCCGGGTTTCGTTTTCACACTACCCATGGCCCCAGTAGGCTTCGACCCTGCTGAGCCCCTACGATTTACTGACATCTCCCTGAGGCGCGTGTGGAACAATACGCGCCGTCGACGACTTGGGCTCGGTCCGGACGGTTACCGGACGGTCGGACGGCGGGCTACCCATTGTTCCCCGTCCGCAAGCCCGCGTCTACGGTGGCCGGAAATCGGGATCGGAATCCCGGCGGCGGTTGGGGCGTGAGGACCGTGAGGACCTCACGCGATTGGCCGCCTCCTTTGCTAGCATTACTGCTTCGCAGAAGGAGGCGACCGCCTGCCATCGCATAGGAGTGTAAGGTCGCCGAGGCTTTGTTTGAAAGCTTTCTGTCCCAGTAGACGGCTACTTTCTAGTTAAACTAAACTACGAAAAACAAGACTACCACGGGTTTATAGTGAAAATGTCTGTTTAATCAATACATCGCATTAAAAAGTGGACCTGCGGGTGTCTGTGTTTCCCGATAGCTACAAGCTGGAGGTAATTAAATCAAGAGTGAACAGGTTACTTTTAAAAACTTTAAAAAGGTGAGATATTGGTCAAGTGCGAGCCTATTATCATCATCATTTCAGCCGAAAGACGTCCACTGCTTTCCTCCTCAAGTGTCGCCACAATGTCCTCCTATGCGCCAAACTTAGTGGCAGTGTGCATGGCACATCCGATGGATGCGAGCCTATGAATAATAATAAAAAAGTCGAGTTCTAATTTCAGTGTAAATGTTACCTCTATTAAGATGACCACCACCCGAAATCAATCTCTCATTCAATACTCCTAGCTACTCCTCAAGTTCTAGAAGCAAGACGGTGTAAGCACGTGACCTATCACAATTTGGCCGGCGAAGCAATCGACTTTAGGCCCGTAACTCACTGGTGAGTTCCATTCCTCGTGGCATCTAATAAAACTTTGATTTCTTCTCTCTTTGTAAGTGTAGAAATTGTAACGTCTACGATTTTATTATAGAGATCTTTTCACTGTCGGTTCTGTCTACATGAAAAAAGTGAGTGCTTTATTTTATTCTTAAAATTATTATGAAATTTAAGACAGCTTGTTAGAATTTCAGGGATTGCAACACAACTGCGATATATATTTTTTTTAATAGATGCGCTATTTTAATCCAATAAATAAATTAATATAAGTATTAATTATTGTACCTATTATTTGTTTTGCTAATTGATTTTATTTTTTGTATGTTTTGAACTGAGTGTTTTTTTTTGTTTATATATTGTTTTAATCTGAGTTCATGTTTCTTTTATTTTTAAACTATCTTTTCTATCCTCCCAACTATTCCACGACAGCAATTTTTTTCTAAGTATTTGTTTCTGTATGAGACTTTTTTCTAAAGACTTAAGTCATCTGTTCAAGCCGTTCAAGTTGTTTACGGATACCTATTCAATATACCACTTTAAAACAGGCCAACATTATGTGATAACCGCAAGGACTTTGTCATCAAACTAGCGCCATTTAGTGCCCACTACCGACATTAGCCGAGGACACGGAGTAGTAAGTGCATGGAGTGATAATGTCTTCTACCTACATTCTAAAGCCAAAAATTGCACCAGAAATATCTTCAAAAATTCAGTGATTATTAAAATTAAATTAGATTATTAATTAGGCATGCGGTAGACATGTCCTGCCCAGACCCATTTAAGTTGGTCTCGCCATCCGTTCGTCCTATAAGGACCGAAGTCGACGGCTTGTAATATTCTACGCACACCTCAAAGAGATGTCAGCAATAGGAAAACTTCTGAAAAGGTTACTCATGATCCTAGAATCCAAAAGGCGACTAAAGGAACATGGGTGTGGGTTTAGTCGGTAAAAGTCTGACACGTCTTCCCGTTCCACCCTAAAGCGGGAGATGCTATTAAAGGTTTACGACTTCAAAAAAAAAACAAATAGCTGTGCATGATGGCCGGTACAAGACAACAGGATTACCAGGACAACAGGATTACCCTTTGAATACACAGACACACATTCCATCTAATTAAATCGATAGCGGATCAAAACATGACCTTTTAGGGAAAGCATTTGTTACGCACATACTTAAACATTTCCACGACGGTTTTTTGAAATGCAATTAGTAGTTAACGTAAATTAAATCTTATCTCCTTTATAATTCGAGAAATACAAAATTGGTCTGGATACGTAGGTAAATTATTTTTAATCAGTTGTCCTTTACACTGACGAAAGTAAAATGTTAGTATTACAGGAATCATGGAACTAGCGTATACACAACTACGAGATTATTCGAAAGAGTTACCGAGGCCTGTAACGCAAAGGGCAACTGAAGGAACACAGATGGGATTTATTCAGTAAAAACCTGATACTCCTTGTCGGTCTATCCAGAGCGCGAAAAGTTAAAAAATCGGTTGTCTGTAAAGTCGGTTTACTGACGATAGTTGAACGTGACAACGTGTTACATTTATTTGTACGCATAAATACAAATAAACAATTAAGACGACATTCACTTTTCACTGCACTTTATACTTGACGAAAACATGTAAATGTATTATTCTTAGCAGTTGTCTGCGTCGCTCACTCAAGTAGGAGAGACAGATGTCGAACACTGCCGAACGCGGAGACCGAATGCGCTCTCGCTTGCACTTCAAGCCTTAAATGGAACGCCTCAGAGCGAGGTAACGCCGCATGCGTCATACTTTTTCGTGCGTGCAGCCGGCTCCATCGAATTATAAGACGTTGTCACGTCAAAAATTTAAGTACTGTTCGCCGTTCGCCCGATCGTTAAAGACCGAGCCCGTGTCGTCAACGACACGTAGTGTTCCAAGAACGCCTCAAAGAGATGTCAGCAAAACTGCAGGGGGGAAATTTCTGAAAAGGAATCTCGTGTCCCTAGAACGCAAAGGGCAACTGAAAGACAGAGGTGTTTTTCTGCTTAGTCGGTAAAAGTCTGACATCCCTTCTCGCTCCACCCTAGAGCGAAAGAAGTCATTGGATGATTAAAAAAAAACGGATAAATTTTGCTTATAAACTGTATCTTCTTGCAATATTTTGCTCCATTACCGCTCAGGCCATTTCTATTGTTTAAAAACTTATCAAGTCCCTCTAATTAATTAAAGATTATTAAGACACCAGCCTCATCTAGTTTAAATTGACGAAATAATTTACGTGTAAAAGTGTTTTTTAAAACCTATTTGCAAAATAAATATCACTTATCATCATTGAGATGAGAATCTCAAAAAACAATGCACCCTAAAATAGCCGTTGCTGCTTTCCCAGACAAAATATACATCCTAGCACTCCATTTCCTTCTTAGTCCATACCCAAAAGCATATAAAAGCCGTCTGTTCGTCGTCTGCGGGGAGCGGCGCATGCGACCGCCGCCGCCACTGAAGCTTTAATAAGTAATGCACAGTAATGGAACGCCCGCCTCACAGCGTCATATTATTCGGGAATAATGAACGGTATATTACTAAATAAAACGGTTTTATAATTGCTATACGTCCGGGAGTGGCGGAATCCACAATAGTTTATTGAGATTCGATTGTGATGGGTTTTTGTTTTGAGTTTTGCATCTATTGATTGAAGTTTTCTTGGTTTTTCTTTTTGAAGTACCACGTAAGGTACTATTCATATGTACAAAGCGGTTTGGCCAAGTCCTACAATAGTACATAGGAATCTTTTTATCTCGGGAGTATGATCCTTTGGGATCTTTTTCTACTATAAAGCGGGTGAAGCAGCTATTCTAAAAAATAAAAAAAACCGAGCAAGTGCGAGTCCGACTCGCGCACTGAGGGTTCCGTACAAACTTACCTATGAAACAGTTCAATTTCCGAATCGAGTCTCAAAGATTTTCACGAATCGACGTAACAACAAATTTACAGTTTTCAGATTTTTTTCCTATACTTGTGCTGCTATGAGACCTTGCTTCATGCCAAATGTTAGGTTTCTAGGACAACGGGAAGTACCCTATGAATTTTTATTCCCTTGAGAGTGTCTAAATATACGGCAACATAAACGGCCGTATCTTTTTTTTCGTTAACTTACAAGTTTGATTTTTTCACAGCTTCAAGGGACCGCAGACCTGAGTATATGATTTTAATTTCAACTCGATACCTCCACGCGTTCCCGAGATAAAGGGTCTTGACAGAGAGAAAGACAGACAGACGGACAACAAAGTGATCCTAAAAAGATGTTCATAACGAACAAAGCTATTTGTTAATTAAACGATATAGTTCAGTAGTATTTTCGTCAAAAACACATCGAACTTTATTGACACATTCATAGAAACCGTGATCGCTAAATAATTCCGTGGGTTGAATAGCTTCATTATAACAACACGGGTAATCCATAATGGATCGAGTCCATCGCTTGCTTCAACTTGATAACTAAGTTCGGCTTCAATTAAATGCCGACTTATGTCTGTAACATCGAGCTATTGTCGCTGGAGAAGGCAGTCAAGTTGATATTTTTGAAGTATGGATTGCATGAAATGAAAATAGCAGAAACGACAAATGAATTGCTGACACAGGCTAGAGAATACTGAGATGCACGTTGATAAGTATATTTGAAAGAAAACAAACAGCGCTGATCTTCTTTACAAATTATAAAACTAAGTTCCTCACAGCTTCTGTCTGTCTGTCGGTTCGCGAAAATCACAAGCAGTAGATACTGAACGAATTTTCATGCGGTTTTTACCAATAGACAGACGGATTCATAAAGTTTAGGTGTATAGCTATATGCATATTTTAGTTGAGAAAAGCTGAGAATCTCAAATATTTCTAACACACTTGCGAAGCTGAAGGGCATTGCTAATAAGGAAAAATTGAGCAGGAAGGCGATGATAATGAGAATGCAAAGAAAATAGCATTGAGATATAAGTACTAACGTACTAGAGAAGCTACGTCAAATAACTGAATTGTCCTATTTTCGTAATTTGAATCTTTAGTTCGCTGCAGCGCTAAAATAATAACAATTCGTCTGAACCGTAACTAATTTACCACAGCGCTAGATTTGCTGCGGAAGTGTATTTATTCTCGGCAAAAAGGTCTTAAGCGCCATGTAAATCACGGCACTTACGCGTTTTCTTCGACAAAGTTCGGCGCGATCGCCGCAGTTGAACGAGACAAAGTAGGAATTTACGATGTCTTCTCTAGTACGTTAGTACTTATATCTCGATGGAAAATAGCAATAAATCTAGCAAAACAGGGCGAGGAGAGACGATCCTAAATATAATTGGATAAGGTAAAGCAAAGTGAGAGAGACAGGAAGGAAGAGAGAGAGAGGTGTCAGTCAATGAGCCCACCTATTCAATCTAAACTTTATCAACCGGCTAGACCACTAAATACATTTTTCCCTCTAAAAGTACAAACAAAACCATGCACTCACACAAGCACATAAACCGCGACTGTAATCCCGATGGGGAGGAGTAATCCGGATCCCCTCGTGTCAACGACGCTGTTTTACCAAAATACATACAACCAATACCAATACATGTGACATTAAGATATGTGAGGGTTTAAAAGGTGGTTGGCATTAATGCGAGGCTCTTTAGTACTGAAGAGATAGGAAACGAAATCAGCTTAGATCAATCAAGACGCCAAATTATTTCGAGTGTGACGATGGAAGTCAATTAAGGTCGGGAATGAAGATATCCGCAGGAGAACCAAGGTCGCCGACATAGCCCGAAGAATCGCCAAACTAATGTGGCAGTGGGCAGGGCACATCGCTCGTAGAACGGATGGTCGATGGGGCCGAAAGGTTCTAGAGTGGCCACCGTTGGAAGGCCTCACACAAGGTGGACCCACGACCTGGTGAGAGTCGCGGGAATGCGGTGGATGCGAGACGCACAGGATCGGTCGTTGTGGCGACGCTTGGGAGAGGCCTATATCCAACAGTGGACGTCTTTCGGCTGAAATGATGATGTTGAATCAAGACGCCAAATTATTTGGAGTGTGAGGATGGAAGTGGTAAACAGCAAAACAAAGAAAAAAAGCTATTTGAAAAAAAACAGCTTCTAATCATTTTTGACCGATAGCAGTTTTTAACAGACAAGAGCAGAGTTTGACATTTATTCGTTTCGATAGTCGATAAAGTTAAGTTAAGCGTGTATTTATTTATTACAGTTAGTTACTCTCTGCACTAACAGTCACAATCAACACGGGCAGAGAGTTGTTATTTATTAAAACTTTATGCACAAATGACTAAACTTTATGCACAAATGACTCCGCGATACAAGGATAAGGAGGGCCAACTTGGGATATGGTTTTTTCTTATTCTTGATAGGTTCGCGCTTGACCGCTATCTCACCTGCTAGAAAGCGACGATGCGATCGACGATGGAGCGCGCTTACCTAGAAGTAACCTATTCACCCTTGACTTAAAGATTCCCGGGTTATAGTCATTCAGGAAACACAGATTCCGGAAAGGAATTCCACTCTTTAGCTGTACGCACAATGAAGGTATATCTAGAAGACGAAGATGAATTCAAGTTTGACATATAAAGTGCCGCAAACCCCATTGAAAAGGGAGTATCCTCCGACCAGACGGGTATTATGTCTAATGCGGGCAACTGCCCGATAATTGATTTCTGGATGTTGTATATATTCTAATCGCGCGCAGAACTAATAACGTGATGCAGTATTTAAAATTTTAGTACTTATATGGCGTCCTATAAGTCCCTACAGAAATTTACTGCTGTTTTGCGAAATAGGTAAAACATGGAAAAATATTTCTTGCAATCAGATACCCCCCTGTCTGTGGCGCGGAATGAATAGCCCTAAAAATGGAGTGACATGCAGTGAAAAAAAGATCGAGGGACTGGAACAACTTGCCTGCTGCGGTCTTCCCGTCCGATTATAATTTAGGTGACTTCAAGGCTAGAGTGAATAGGCTCTTAATAAAGCGCCTCACCATCAACGATTGCATCACTACTTACCATCAGGTGGGATCGCAGTCCAGCATTAGTTTATAAAATTAAAAAAAAAAGATTATCATTTCATCAGAAAGACGTCCACTGCTGGACATGGTGGGGCCGCGTAGAATTTCTGAAAAGAAAACCCACAGTCCCAGAACGCAATGGCAACTGAAGGACATAGCTGTGGTTTTAGTCAGTAAGTCTTACACGCTCTTCCGTTCCACCTTAGAGCAAAAGAATTCATTGGATGATTTCCCACCATAAAAAAAGGCATCACCTAAGAAAACCAAAAAAAAAGGAAAAGGAAATAAAAACTACAAGATAAATACTTTCCAGAATAAAATATGATAGACTAGCTTCTGCCCGCGGCTTCACCCGCGTAAAAGTAGGTTTTTTCATAATAACTTTGGGTCGTCGTTTCATCCCTTTAGGGGGTGAATTTTGGAAAATCCTCTCTTAGTACTCGCCTACGTCATAAAAGGAAACCTTGTGCAAAATTTCACGATCCTAGTCCCAGTAGTTTCGGCTGTGCGTATATATGTCAGTCTGACAGTTTCTCCTTTTATATATATAGATTTATTAAAGTAACTGAATAAAACAGAGTATATTAATATTCCTTCCTACATCAGTGTACGGAGTGATATATCTACTTCGTATCGTGGGTTTGTCTGCTACAAACTTTCGCCAAGCGATCCCCGCAATTCGTTTCTCGTCTATTCATCGCATTGATTTCATATCCGCCGCGAACTCTTAAAGGTTGGGGCCATGAAGGAGGCGTACCTCGAGTTAGTAGTAGTGGTTTTTTGTAAGTCTATGGTAGGGTTTAAAGTAACACTAATTACAGATAGCGGCACGAATCTTGAGCGCTCGGCAAAAGAGCGGGGATCGTTTTGCGCATCGTTCAATATCGGCGAGCCAATCACTATACAAGGATTTCACTCGCCGCCCCCGCAGCTCTCTTCATACTTACCACTAAAGAGACCCGATATTTCACTTCTGCTTGCTTCTGCGCAAGTAGAACTGTAGAAGTCAGCGCTCAAGATCCGTGCCGGTATCTATACGACTTGTAAAATTCTTTACAGATAACTAACACAAATTCTAAAACATGTATATATAAACTATATTTGCAAGTCGAAACTACTGAGACTAGGAGCGTGAATTTTGCACAAGGTTTCCTTTTATGACATAGGCGAGCACTATGAGAGGATTTTCCAAAATTCATCCTCTGGGTCTCCACCCAGAGTGAGAGAGGTTAATTTATTTATCGAGAGGAAGTGCCAGACTTTTACTGACTAAAACTCGCCATTGTTCCTTCAGTTGCCCTTTGCGTTCCAGGGCCACAGTGTCTGTTTAAACAACCTTGCAGCCCTGGTATGACATTACTTTACATTTTATAGTTTTTGAGAATCGTTATGGCTGTTAGAATGTCCATTTGTCAAGACCCCCTTTACATTTTAGGCGCGGGCTCCGGACGGCGAGCAATGGGTTGCTCGCCGTCCGACCGTCCGGTAACCGTCCGGACCGAGCCCAAGTCGTCGACGGCGCGTACTGTTCCACGCGCGCCTCAGGGAGATGTCAGCAAATCGTAGGGGCCAAGTAGGGTCGAAGCCTACTGGGGCCACGGGTAGTGTGAAAGCGAAACCTGGGGCCCTGGGATGAAGGCAAAGAAGGAAGAGGAGTGGGTTTTTAGTCAGTAAAAGTCTGACACTATCTCCCGCCCCGCCCAAGAGCGGGATTTTTCCCCCCTTCACAAAGACCCCTTTACACTTTCTCCACAAATACAAATCGCTGATATCGTGGCCTCGTTCTAAGGGGAGTCCGGAGTGTGGGTACTAACTCAATTACGGGCATACGACGCCTGAGTACCAATTCAACAGCTTTTTTCTCCCTTTGAAGTATCAAACAAATCTCATATTTATTGGGGATGTGAATTAATGGTGGCTTGGTCACTCATTATAGCTTCGTAGGTGTTGGGAGGATTTTATGTGATGAAGTGATAAAGGAAAGATTATTTATATGCACAATTTTGACCTTTATTGTCATTGCTCGTTGTATTTTAATCTATATGAGAAAAAATCTAAAAATATATTATTAAGATAGCTTAGGCAAAAAGCAGTGTTAGTTTTAGTTCATAAAATAACAAAATATTTTTTTAAATTTAATTGAAAGTTTTCAGTTTTTTTTTTATCTGGCGCCACGCACACAGCCAACTGACGTCACGAACACGGAGTAAAATGGCGTCCATAGCGTTCTGCATTCTCGTCAAATTACACGCGAAATTTGAAAATGTAAAAGGAGACAATTTTTTTTGGGCCCACTATTAAACGGTTACGTTTATTAATCATATTACACATGGAAAAAGTGATCATCTTATTATAATTAACAGACCAAAAATTATATAGAAATCTAACCGGAATAATGAAATAATAGTAAAAAAGTGTTACGGCAAAAAATGCTTGTTTAGGAGCGTTTTCAAGTTTATTTTAACGTGAAAAAAAATATGTTACTACAGTGCGCAGTGGTGACATCGGATTTAAATGCGTTTCAAGAGATAATAATTAATTGGTACAGCGAACTTGTTTTTAATGCTGTTATTAACGATTAACACAAATATCAAGTAACGTACTTTAAAAATCACCGTGGAACGAAACGTAATTAATAGCCCGTTGCAGATGCTCTGTGGTCCAGTTTCAATCAGTTTGACACTGACAGACAACTAGTGGTGGGTCGTTGTCGAATTTTAGACGGACGAGGCGTAACCGTTTTGGCGACGACAAAAACGGTTTCAAAAAACGGTCGTCGTCGCAACTGGTTTGAAGACGAAACTATCGTTGAGTGAAGTAGTTGCAGAAAACGTTCGTTGTCGCAACTAGTTTGAGGACGGTAATAAATTCTGTACTCGTCGCGTCGTTATTTCAAAACCAGTTATTACAATGAAAAATGAACTTTATGACTATAACTATAAAATTCATTTTTCATTGCAATAACTGGTTTTAAGAACGACGACGCGACGAGTGTGATAGTTGAAGCAATGGATTTTCGACCTTATTTTCTTAATAGTAAGATAACAATTCGCATACAGTAATTCGAAGACTGGTTTGTGCAACGAAGACTGTTTGGTCGCAGGATGGAAAACGGTTGTTACGTTGCAGAACAAAAAACGGTCTTTGAAAACTGTTCGTCGTTGAAACGCCCACCGCTACAGACAACATTATTATTGTTTCCGATTACTAGATAGTTGCATGTTTCTTCTGTTCTTTTCGTATTTTTATTCGAAAGATTTTATGAAAATGGCATCTTGTAGATACATGCATAATCCACAAAGCCGTTGTATCAATTGTGCAGCACGATTTCAACGGAATGTTGAATACTGCTCTTGCTGGATACTGTTGTAATTGTTTAGTGGGCAGACGCACTGTTGGCTGCTGTGCATATGTGATGTGTACAGTGTGGTTTTTATCTTGGGCGCGGCATCAAGGTGAGGTTGAGCCACCTGCATCTTTTTTAGATGAAACTACTACTTTTAAGAGATGACTTTGAAAATGATGATGATGAACAGTAATAAATACTTGTGATGTACCTATAATGTGGTTTTTTTTTCTCCTTACACAACCAACATAAAACACATCACCTTATTATTATTATCTACAGTCAATGGCCGGCAAAAGCCGCGCTATTTTGAAATGAATACATCTACGCATTTTCATGAATAAGTCTATCAAATCGTGTAAATCACATCAAAGTATGTCACGTAGTACAGACGTGACTTTGTTTTATACTGTATATTACTGAACATTGCACTATTTTAACTTAAAATACCAAGGAGACCTATCCACTCATTAGACAATCGCTCTTGTGAGATTTTAGGTTATTATGAGAGTCATGTTTTGACTGTCGTATTTCACGGTACTCCAGTTACTTAAAGTTTTGCTAATATTACCAATGTAATCTATAGATTATAAGGAATAAACTAACGTGCATTTCATTGCTATACGCCACAATTTGTGGTGGGCCTATTCCCCAAACAAAAAAAATTGTCTCCTTTTATATGCATTTTTGGGGTACTTAGCTTTTTTTAGTGGTTTATTAGCACTATAGAATCTAATTGAGACACTTTTAAAAAATGAGTGTAATACTCTATTAATCCTTAGATACATTAGAGGTCAAAATGTCCCCCAACATGACGTGCAACACTGTACAATGTTGCAACAACACGTAGATTGAGCGTTGCGCGTCAAGTTGGGGGACATTCTGTCCCATAATGTATCCAAGGCTTTATAACAGCTTGCGGACGGCGAGCAATGGGTGGCTCGCCGTCCGATCGTCCGGTGACTGTCCGGACCGAGCCCAAGTCGTCGACGGCGCGTAGTGTTCCACGCGCGCCTCAAGGAGATGTCAGCAACCGTAGGGGCCCAGCAGGGTCGAGGCCTACTGGGGCCATGGGTGATGCGAAAGTGACCCCCGGGGCCCTGGAAAAAAATGGCAAAGAAGGAACAGGAGTGGGTTTTTAGTCAGTAAAAGTCTGACACTATCACCCGCTCCGCCCAAGAGCGAGGATGTCATTAGATGATTTTCCCACCCGAAAAAAAAAAAAAAAAAGGCTTTATAACAATATACAATATTTTAAGGAATGCTGAGAAAGAAAAAGTTTTGTGACTTTAAATAGAAGATAATATCTGATCTAGAAGACTGCTTGTTTTGTTTTGCTAAAAATTCGCACGTTGTAGGATTTTTTTTCTGTACTTTTCACATACAAAATCGTGAGTAAGCAGAACAGTATAAGTGCATTGGTAAAGTCTGCTGCAAAAGTGCATAGGAAGTACAGAAATAAAATCGTGTGAAGCGAGAAATGACGCCATCTAGCGTAAAACCTGATTGAAATGTTGCTATCGACAACATTACATTATACTGTTAATAGATGGCGCCGCTGTGCTTCAAATGATTAATGCTTAATTAATGCTTATTTTTGTACTTTCTTTTTGTTTCTTCAAACATTGAAATAATTTATAATTTCTTTTAAAGAGATGAAGATATTAAAATTGAATATCAATTTATAAATATTTGATTATCTATGTGTTAGTTTTCAAACTTGAGGGGTAGGTTGAATATGGATTTACAGTGAGGCCGCAAAAGTTAAAGATTACATTGCTACGAACCGAGCGAGCACGCACGACACTTCCGTGCGTATGTGTGCGCGTGTATGAGTATCCACATTCCACAGATAACACATACTAAGGAACTGTCGTCGCACTGAGCTTAAAATATCATTATTATTTTTCTGTGCCATTGAATATGCATCACACAGTCACAGAGGCGACTTGTTCTTACCATTGCATTGATAAAATTCACGCAAACGTGTCATGTGCTGTTAGCCGTATGAACTAAGTGTTGGATTCGCAAACAACGTAGCCCGAGTTCAAATCATGGTCGGTCCGTTGTGGTTATTTATTACTTATTCCCAATCTATATTAATATAGTTGTTTTTTATATTTCTATGAAAAATACTATTGCATTTTTTGCACTAAATAGTTGCAAATTACGAATATGATCTATTAACCACAAGAAGAACACATTCGTAATTTTCAATTATTTAGTTGTTACATCTTTTCAATGTTGTAAGGTGGAAATAAAAAGACGTGTTTAATAAAAAAAAATATTCTTTATATTTACAAATTAAACATATATGAGAATTGTGACGCCGAATTGTTACCTAGACAACAAAATTATCTTGTAACCGTTATCTATGTTACGTGTAAGATTGTTTGTTGGAAGTATATCCACTTAGACCATTCATAATATGAATAACGTAACAATGAAAGGATATTAAAATTTTAATAAAATAAAATATAATTGTTTATATCCAGTTATTTATTGAAAAGTGATATATGATTTAGACTTTGTAAACATTTTATTTGTATGTAACGTCACAATGAATGTATTGAGGTCATAGCTTAATTGTTCATTTTCTTGACGAAAAGAAGATTGAAACTAAACCTCAATTTCTGTTAAAAGAACTTTAGTTCTCACAAGATAATCGTCAATTAGATGAGAAAAATAAATTGAACTATTATGTTAGAACAGTGTGGGTAGAAGAATAAAAAACGAAATAGAATCATGATTATTGTCAACAAAATTGATAGCGAGTTCACTGCATTCTTAAGATAAGGCGATGGCACAAGTTAAAATGTATAGCTGTTTTAAACGAAAGTAAACACAATATAATACAGTGTTTGTTAACGAATAATCATTTAAATATGTTAAAATAAAATGGCCTACTAAATATTTAATTACACCGACTGATTTTACTAAAACTTAATATTTTGTATAACCCCCATTATTTTCGATACAGTCAAGTAGACGTTTGCGCATGGACCCAACCATATTACCGCATATTTCGCTCCCTCTAAAACTTTCCCATACCTCCATGCAATGGGTTTTTAATTGTTCCGTAGACCTCTCATTCCGCGAGTCCCACCTTTGCACCATCAAACCCCATAGATTTTCTATGGGGTTGAGGTCGGGTGATCGCGCTGGCCATGGAATAACAATTACTTCCGGGTGATTGTGAAACCACTCACGCACAGTACTCGCTCGGTGAATAGGACAATTGTCCTGGACAAACGGAAATTGTGCTAACTCATCAGCTGGGTAAATGTTGCGCACAGTAGGTAGCATAATTGAGTCTAACACTTCCACATAAGTTGAACTGTTTGCGCGTGGAGGAATGAAAGCCAGTTCTCCTGGTCCTGCTGCACTCATCCATCCCCACATATTAATTGTGATTCGACCTGATTCGGTGTTAGGTATAATGTTTTTATCACACCAGCGAGTGTTATTCTTGCGCCATAAGTGAAGCCTGCCCTTTTGACTGGATTTAAATGTTTTTTCATCTGAAAATACCGCAGTATTCCAATCAAAATCTAAATAATCACGTGCGAAACGTAATCGTTCCTGTTTATGCCTCTCTGTCAAGTACGGCTTTTTAGCAGGTTTTCTGTGATGCACGCCTTCAGCGTGAAGTGCACGGCGAACAGTATCAATCGAGGTGTCATATAATTCCGCAAAATGTCTCGTTGGTGCGAAACCATTTGTTTCGTATACGTCCACCATATGTCGTCGCTGCGCCTCGCTAATAAGCTTCGGTCTCCCACTTCTCTTTCGACTAGCAAGGCTACCTTCTTCCTCATATCTTTTTATCCAAAGACTTACAGTATTTTTCTAAAACAAAAAAAAATATATTAGGCAGCTATACCTACTTGACTTCATTTTCATTATATAAAATGTTAACAATCATAATTATTGAATATAATTTTAAAATAAAACTGCATTTATAAATCCAATAACCAATCCAATAAACCCAACGATTTATGTATTTTTCTTTTAAGCCTCATAAAGATACGATGGATGGATTCATAAATGGCATACTTACATTTTAATTAGAAGATTAATTTATAATAAAGTTACAATTCATTAATAGCTATTATACTCACATTCAGTCCGGTTTCTTCAGATATTTGTGTTTTATTAAGACCGCTTTTATGCAGCCCAATGATAGTCGCCCTCACTTCAATACTAATATTAGCCTGCATTTTGCGAATATTACAATACTGTTAACCACACGTCACTAACCAACAACTACAACCAAACGACAGTTCATTTCGGTCAAGTTAAAACTTATGTCTACCTCGCAGAAATCTAATTCTTTATTTAGTTTTTTTGTGATCCCTTTCTAACTCTAAGAAATGTGTGAACAAGTTAAAGAATAATTTAATATAATAATATGTAATGCTAATCCATAACTTCCAATCGGGTAAGAACTTACAAAAAGTCAACAATTGCGTGGGATTTGAACTTGCGGCACACTGATTTGCGCTTCAATCTGTGTGCTCTATACCACTAGGCCATCTTGACTTATGCTAAGTTGATGAAATTATGAACTACAATCAGTTGTTGACGACAATGATGACGCATGTGTCTATCTATTTGTTAAACTAAAAGTCAAGTTTATACTTTGTGAGATTGCCTTTGCTCGCCACTTAGCTGTGAAGAAACCAACGCCATCTAGTTTAATTTTCGAAAACTTGAACTCTAACGTGCAAGGGAAAATAGGCGTTAAGGTATCTAAACACTTTTACACCCAGATTGTACTTGAGTAGCAACTGCTTGCAGTCTGTATTTTGAGCACGTTTACACCAAAACAAAGTCTCTTTTCTTACTAAACAACTGCTCACATTACCACAAAAGAAAACAATGTTATTCAATAACAGTTTTCATAAACTAAATACATCCTAAACAGCAATTATTCGTGAAATTTGCGTGCTGCTAATTCGAGTAAATGACGCACACAACGGGGTGGAATAATATTGCAGCTCCGTTCCACTAATACATTAGCGGGAAGCGAGTTGCAATATTATTCTAATCGCGCAACAGGCGTTGGAATCGAACCTATTATTTGGCAAACGATCGCCACAGATGAACTAAATATTTGGTTTTCGGGTCCGCCTGTTTGCTAGGACTTTAATCTAGGGTATTTGCGAACACGCACATGTGTGATATCGGATCTGAGGGCTTTGAAGGGATAAGTACACTGATAATAGTGGGTATCACGTTTGGCATAGTTACTTTTGCTTTTGTATATCGTGATAATTTAATTATTATTTATTTTTGTGTTATATATTATAATTTTATATCTATGTATAGTCTTATATGTATTTTTAATTAAATTAAATTTTAATTTAATTTGCAGTACACCGCAGTCTAGCCCCCTTTTTTATATTAAGTTCTTACAGTCCATCCTAAGGTTGTCTGGTAGAAATCGCTGTTAGCGATAAGACCGCCATTGTACCCATAGATTAAGTTAGTTTATAAGTTTTTGTTACTATTTTGGTGTACAATAAAGTTTTATTCTATTCTATTCTATTCTATTCTATTCTATGTCTGTGTACTAGTAGGGAGACAGAATTACCTTTATTTCATAGATTAAAATATTAAAGATGGGCTGTCTGAACATTTGAACATTATACGCGTTCACTATAAAAGAAATTCTAACGCCATCACAACTACGAAGTGTCGTGTCGACGTAACCTTGTAAGAGCGGACACTTTCTAAATGTAAAAGAAAAAATCATTAAAATCATGTCAATACGATTAACGTGCGTCTCTACAAAGTTACAATGCACTACCGGTAGGCGAGACTTTGGTCTTTGACAATTAACACGACTGATCCCGAAGACAACCGACCGCTGCCGATGATTACCAACTGAGCATAACAATTTTTGGAACTAAAAAAACGTGCGATCATCCCTGTCCTTACTAGGTATATTGTATTAAAAATTACTTTGACAAGTTAAGTATCTACCTACTGTATTTGACTTTAGGATCAGACGCCAGGCCGTTGGTGAAAAATATTAGGTTTTTCATCAACACCAGCGTTTATTCATAAATTTTAAATGTGCTCAACAAACAATACCAACCTAGATTACCTACATACAGTACATCAATATAATTTTATATTCTACTTCAACCTGGCTTCCTAAAATATTATTTTCGTTTCTCGATTCATAAAAGTCAACCATTACTCTCGATCATTTCCTTAGAGACGTTAAAAACTCATTAAAAATATTACAAAAAAAAATATGGGTCTCCCTAAAATGTTTGCACACAGTGGGCCGGATTAAATTCGTAACTTTATTGTGGAACAAAAATTCGTAAGTGAAACACGTGTACCTGTACAGGGAAGGACACACGATGTAGTCGAAGCGTGGGTGAGAAATATCGATAATAACAAAGTCTGGTTCGGTTTCAAACAACCACTTTTAGTCAGATTTTTTAGTAACATAACATAATCAGCCTTATAACGGCCCGACTGCTGGGACTCAGGATGCGGGAATAGGTTGGTGGATGTCACATGTCTTGAAATGTTCCTTTCTTGGACATGTCGGTTTCCTCACGATGTTTTTCTTCACCGTTTTAAGAGTAGTGGTGTTGAAATAAATTACAGAAGGTATTGCTCCTATCTGGGTTTGAACCCGCGACTTACCAACCGTTCCACTGGACTAGCACTGCTTAATAATTATTCTCAGTAATGATTCGAATTATAGTTGATTCCTAAAACCACACAGATAGGTAAGTCAAGTTTCAAGAATGAACGGCAACAAGGTATGAACAAGTCTGTAACTTTTACACAGACTGACCAGTATTACAATACTAGAATTTTATTGACATTATATTATTATTTTTTACTCTTTTTTTGACATTATTTACATTTTATTGACATTATTCACATTTTATTGACATTTAGTTTTTTATTATTGTATTTAAACCATGATATTAATACGATGACAACTAATGTGGAATATAATTTTATTTATTTACCTGGCAAGTTACTGTACCAGCATGTCTATATAAATTGATTTTTATTTTTAAATTCTTAGTATTGTGTTTTTTGAATGAATTGTGTTACCTAATATATTGTTAAATTTTCAACGTTCGACACAAATGTAAATTTGTTGATGAAATGAATAAATAAATCACTGAGGGATTGTTCGGAAGAGTTACCGTGACCCTGGAAAACAAAGATCAACTGATGTAACACAGGTTGGTTTTAGTCAGTAAAAGTCTGGCTACTACTATCGCTCCACCGACAGCAGGAGTCATTTTTCTTTTACTCACATCCTAACATAAACGTTAATCCTACAAACCGAATACAAAAACTCAAATAACTGTTCAAAACACATGTTTCATACAAAACCAATATGAACAGGGTGTTAACCGACTTTTGGTCCTATTAAAATTAGTTTTATATCGTTAAATAAGTGATATCTCGACGTCCAAATATTTTAGTATCAACTCTACGAGATGGTGTGCCTAATTAAATAGCGTGTGGTTTTTTCAACATCGACGGTTTCGATTCCTGACCAGGAACATTGATAAAAAATATTGTACAGTTCAAGTTTTCATAAAAATCGAAGCCGAGAATCCATTGAGCATTTTTCGCTATTTCGTATGCGAAATAGCATGTGAATGGCAGATTTGGCTATTCACGCCCACTTGAAAAATTCAGGTTATGGTGAACCGCAACTTAGTTGAAAAAATTAAATTAGGTATTTCGCATGCAGCCGTAAAAAGTTTGTTGTTACGAAGTACGACACTATTGATGTTGATCATAAAGAACGGCAATTGTTCCTTCATACGATATAAATGTTTTCGAAACTTCATGAGCGGGCAAAGATCAAAAACAAAAGATGAACATCGATTAGTGGTGAATCGTAAGTAAATACGTCGCACTGAATATGAGAGGAGCATTAGGAGAAGGGAGCAAACTCTAGAGACCACAGTCTGCGACGCTATCCTCATCGCCGAAGATAGGACAACATGACGAAAAACTCCCTCCTCAGTCAACACTTAATGTGTGCGGTGTTGTGACGAAATGACGTCACAAGTCAGAAGTCCACACACAACTTCTGGCAACGGAATAGTTTATGAAGTAGAAATTCGATAACGTTGAAATTCAACTCGGCAAATAGCAGTGAAGTTGTCGTTTTAATGTGTTGCTACTCTCACCTGGGGGACACACTGGCGTAGAGTGAGACTGACTAACAGATAAGCTGGAGTTAGTACAACGTTGTGCTTAGTATGGTGGAGTAGGTATGAGGGGGAACGATCAAAAATTTAAATGTTCAAGACACATTAAAACGTAAAACGTTTTGAGAACACATTCTTTATGCGTAAGGTCATGAAGCAGAATTCCCTGCCGGGGTACAGACCCTGTTCTGTAAGTCATAAGTTATGTCTAGGCAAGTATCATGAATAGATGGTGGTCAAGCGCGAGACCATTAATAAAAACCGGGCAAGTACGAGTCGGACTCGCGCGCTCAGGGTTCCGTACAAACTTACCTATGAAAACAGTTCATTCCCGAAATGAATTACGAAGATTTTTCCGAATCGTAAAAAAGATTTTTTGACGTAACTACAAATTTAGTTTTCAGATTTTTTCCTATAGTTGTGCTATGAGACCTTGCTTCATGCCAAATTTCAGGATTCTAGGTCAACGGTAAGTACCCTATGCATTTTGATTCCCTTGAGAGTGTTGAGATACACGTTTAAACAGCCGTATCTTTTTTTTTCGTTAACTCATAAGTTTGATTTTTTCATAGCTTCAAGGGACCACAGACTTGAGTATACGGTTTTAATTTTAACTCGATATAACTCCACGCGTTCCCGAGATAAAGGGTCTTGACAGACAGACAGACAGACGGACAACAAAGTGATCCTATAAGGGTTCCGTTTTTTTCTTTTGAGGTACGGAACCCTAATAATGAAAAAAAAACAAACAGCAATACTGCTTCTATTTAGTCGTTAGTTTTAAGGATGATAAGAAATCGAGGATATATTGGGGACGTACTGCCGTAAAACATCTGTCTATTACAATGTGGATTCTAGATGCTGCTGAACGCGGAAACCGTTGAATGAGTTACCGTGGTCCTACAACGCAAACAGCTAATTAAAGAACACTGGTGGGTTATAGACAGTAAAAGTCTGACACCCTCTCGCTGGACGAGAGGGCGAATCATTGAATGACTTCTTTCGCTCCAGGGTGGACCTTAGAGCGGGAGCAGTCATTTATTGATTCTTCTCAGAAAAAAACGCAAATAAACATGGAAAAGCAAAATAATTTCGCCCAAAAACGACCAAGCTTCTTTCAAGACAAGATAAAATACTAAGAACCTGACGATAACCAACGATAATGCTGGACTCGCTAAACAACCCAACCGTAAGTACAAAACAGCTGGAAATTTTCAGCAAGTGAACTTGAAAGCAAACACAAGACGCGTGTAGGAACAAAGTTTGTGTGAAAATATTTACAGTAACTGAATTCGACCCGACCTGGGTTAAACTTAACTGTAAACAAGCTATGAGGGGATAACAGTCGTTTTAACCGACGGTTATCGCATTATCCCTGTTTTCCGACGGATTATGGCTGTTCTCCAATATCGTATTAGGGAAAAATTACTTCGAAATATATGGTTATGGCTATTTGAGGGTTATCACAACGATTTTTATGTGCTTAAGTACCGTGTGTAATAACCTAATTCATATGAGGTTGTCGATTCTTTATTCATTTTATTAATCAAAGGGTCATCATAATAATTTTAGCCGAATAACAGACACTGCTGGAGTGTCGCCATAACGACCGATCCTGTGCGTTTCGCATCCATTGGATACCCGTGACTTTCACCAGGCCATCGGTCGAAGTGTATCGGAAAGTAATTCTATATAATATAAGACTCTAAATAGACCGAGAGAGATAATTTCACATGGCTCGCCACCACTCAAATTATGGTAACACTAATTGGAGTATAGACTCCTAACTAAGATTTAGCATAGGCTAAATTAATGATCAGAGAATTATCTAGCTCTACTAGTTTATTCTAGACCTTTGAAAAGAGACATGATGATTACGGCAAATTATATCAATATAACCTGGGGTTGGGACAACATCAGATCTTTTTTAGGTAATAATGAAAACTAACTAACCAATGTATTCAATAATAAGTCATCAAAAACACAATCCAGTTCAACCGCGAACTCAAAAAATCCCAACAACAACGAACCGCATGCCAAAAATTGTTTAACCAAAACATTCAGATCGGTCAAATTAGTTTCCAAAGTAAACCACAACACGAACGACACGCCGGTTTGCGCAGTTTCTACCATTTCTACCATCGGTTAGTAGTGCCAAAACACTTGGACACATAAACGTGTTTGGCAGGGTAATTGACCCGGATGGGGTCGCCTTCTTAATCTAAGGTTAACCTCGAAATTAGCTAAACGATACCTTGGGGCATTGCCGCTTGATACTTCTTTTTCGAAGTGACTGTTTAGTTTTGAAAGGTTCGTTGAGATTTTCTTTTGGAGTATGGAGGAAAATGCGTGTTATGAGCGGGAAATAGCAGGGATTGTTACAATGTAATGGCTTTTAGAGAACTTTCTGCGTTTCACCAAGCTTACCTAAACAGTCGTTGGATTGGAATCTTCAAGGAAAACCTGGCGACGCATCGTGATACAGACACGTGATATGGAGTGAGGTGAAGCGTAAAGCTCAAGACCGGTCGCGATGGGCGACGACTGCAGAAGCTCTGTGCCCCAACTAGGGTACATAGGATCTTAAGTCTAAGTAAGACAAAACCGAGCTTAGAACCATTAGATTTTATTTGTTAAATCAAACTGTGGGCCAAAGTCGCACAAAACTGATGCCCAGAGACAGTGACAGGGTCACGGCAGACCACGAAGGAGATGGCGGGATGAACTAGACCGATTTTGCCAGAACTGGAAGGAGGAAGTGAGGGCCCGTGAAAGATGAAAGAGTGGAGGGATGCTTTTGCTCAAAGTGAGTGCCGTTCTGTCTAAGTAAGGATTGAACCCTAATATTGACACGGAGGAATCTTAATTTGTTTAGGTGGTCACCAATCCACAGTCGACCTCGGCAAATGTTGCTTAACCTTGGAGGTCGACAAGAGCAGATGTTACTACTATAATTTATACAATCCATAGATTTGGTTCTAGAAATCAATTTTAGCGTCTCCATTGAAATTCTCGAGTTCTTGCAAGTCGAGGCGTTTAACAGCTCTACTTGTAAAGGCAAATTAGAATTGTCAGTACAATGAATGAGATTCCATATAAATTCCTAAGCACCTTAATTCTAAGGAACCTCTTTAGATCTTTGATAAGATATTAACTCTCAAGACGATTAAATTCAGCTCTTATTTAAACAATATAATGTAAAGTAGACACATAAATGTCGTTGCGTCACAAAAAGCCTTTAAACTTCAAATTTTCCTTTAAAGGAGAAAGCTAACAGGATGTCGTGAAAGCAATTATGGTAAACTTTTCACAAAGGTGCAATGCAGTCATAAAAGCATTGTGCTCCTTAGAATTCAGGGCAAAAAACCCGTCATTACTAACAAAAACAACTTGTGCAAAGCGAGAGAAGTTGGGGCAAGTCTGCGAATTCGATTTACATATGAAAACGTTAGCGAGCGGGCCGCTAGAGGACGTTCTCTTAAAAATATCACACCCTGTAACACGATCTTATTTAAAAGTCACACCCGGTGCGATTTTATAAAGGAATAAAATCTACGTGTGAAACTTTTACGCCCCGTACATTACAGTTTTTCATCGTACCAAAAGGAGATCTTTTGGTACGATGAAAAACTGTAATGTACCGTCTAATTCTCTCTTTTGTCTCCAAATACGTGGTTTATGAATGTCTGTATTTTGAAATATGCTCTTTTTTTAAGACCCTGTCTAGTCTGTTTCATTAAGATTTATGAAGTTGGCTAGACAAGCGTTTGTTCTCTTTTTATTTATATTTTTATGCACGGCTTGCTTTTAATTCTGTTGCGATCTGATATGAGTTTGGTCATGTTGTTATTACGATTCGTTTAACAAAAGTCTGGTAGTACAAATTAAAAACCCTTTTAAGTACGCTTTAAACTTTTGATGCAAATAATGTGATTTGGTATATCTAAGATAGCTGCTCCAGGGCAGCTCGCAAAATTCAATTTTTCTTAAGAATTTTGCAGGTCAGTGGTCTAATTGTACATATGTAAACACGTATTTATTTACGGAATAATAAGAATCAATATCATCAACACAACCCTATTGAATGGCTATTTGACAATAAAGTCATACAATAAGGTCTATCCTGCAACTTAGTTCTTTTTAACCGACTTCAAAAAGGAGGAGGTTATATGTTCGGTTGAATGTATGTTTTTTATTTTATTTTTTTATGTATGTTCACCGATTTCTCGGTCAATTGTGGACCGATTTTGAAAAATTTTTTTTTGATTGAAAGGTTATGCTTCCAAGTTGGTCCCATAGAAATATTGTTATGATCTGATCATGAACTTCGTAGATATGGAACAGAACTCCTCATGGGATCACAGCAGAACTGTCGTAACAAGTAAAATTGCTTTGTTTATACGTGCAGTCGATGACTGACTGAAAGAAGAGGGGTAATACATCGAACTGATCTGATGATGAAGCCTGAAATTAGGCACCGGAACTCTGTAATAAATTAATTTAATCTAACCGTGTTTGGTATTATTAGAATTGTCATAAGATGCACTCTGGCTATAAGGTATTTAAGTATGGCTGAGGGGTACTTTTTAGTGGTGGTACAATAACTAAAAAGTGAAAAATAAAAAACTTTTTACAAAAAAAATACAACCGACTTCAATGTAAAAAAACACTGAAAAGTGCAAAATAACTTTAATTTCGGAAGTCGGTGTTAAATAACGAAGAGACAAAACTATTATAGAAACACCGACTTCCGAAATTAAAGTTATTTTGCACTTTTCAGTGTTTTTTTACATTGAAGTCGGTTGTATTTTTTTTGTAAAAAGTTTTTTTTCTACACATCTTTCTCAGCTAACATTTTCATTTTATCCATCTGACCAAGCTTGCCAAAAAACCGCTAGTAAAACATAACATTTAATCTTACCGTCAGTTTATTTATAATCTCCAATAAGCAGCCCTCTATCAGGCGCGGCGGATATCTTTTCACCACGACATTAAGGCGATGAGCAGGTGCTTAAGTTGTCATTTCGCGCGTCATGGAACGTTCCGTGTAATCCACATAATGCTTGCGATCCTACCGATGGAACTCGATAGGAGAACGAAGGCTTGACGTTAAGGGACTAGGTAGATAGGAAAAACTGTACGGTAAACAAAAAACTGCTAAATGTAAAATTATAAACAATATCTACGGGAATTATCCGGAGACAGAAAGACGAAATGTTGGACATACTTGCAGAGCCAGAGAAAATGTCACTTAGTCAGCTTTTATCAGCGTCAACGACTGTCGAAATGCCCAAAATGCTTTTTGGTATGGGTTACCGAAACTTGAACTTTTTCGAGTTTTAACAAAGATAATATCGTTGTTTAGATATTGTTTGTCTAGAGCCGTAAGTCTAGGATTACCAACAATTTGGGCAGCAAGCTTGAAAATTGGTCCAAAAACGATTATCGGTTTTGATGACAATGACGGATACCTTACAGTACTCCAAACGCAAACAATTTAAAAAAAAACTGGCACTCGAAAAGAAATCACTTTTAAGATCAGAAAAATCTAGCCTCTAAAAATATTTAGTAGGGACTACTATAGTGTAGTTAGTACAAGGTGTAGACGAAAATGGGAAATTGCTCCCAGTACTTAACTCTAAAGAGGGAAGGGGAGAAAAGATTTTAAAACATTGTCTTTTATGATGCTTCCCTAACAATATAATTATTAGGATAGCGTTTTATACAACTACAAAGTGAAGCATGAATGTGGTGCATGTGCATGTACCCGGTGTGTCATGTGTACGCAAATGATATTCAAGTTAAGATCTCTCTCCTATTGTATCTTTTACTAACATAATTTTTAAGGTGTGTGATTACGTGATTACTAAAATAATATGGACTACGGTCTGAATAAAGTTTTATATTTTAACCGACTTCAAAAAGAAGGAGGTTCTATGTTCGGCTGAATGTATTTTTTTATTTTTTGTTAATCGGTATAGAGAGAGAATACATTGAAGTCGGTTGTATTCTTTTTGTAAAAAGTTTTTTTATTACAAGTTTTTCTTAAAAGTTTTTTTTTTAGTAGAACTCGTCATGGGTGCCAAAATTTCTTAAAAATTAAAAGCATTCTAGAGAGCTGTTTATGTGCAATTTGCAGTAATCGTTATGAGGTGAATTTACCAAGCTTTAGCTGCATTGAAGAATTCCAGCTCTCTGAAAGATTTTAGTTAAGTATTTAAAACTTACTTACTTTGTACCTTAAACTGAATACTAATTAATTTAATGTCATTAAAATCCAGTAAGTACTTGAATATATTTTCAACTTATAATGTCACAAAAAAAGGAAATCTTATAAATAAATAATTAATTTGGTTTGTTCTTCTTTTACATATATTGTAATTAAATAAATATATTTCATATCACATGCCAGTAAGAGTGAAAATTCTATCCACAACGAAAAATACAAATGTAAAATTTCAAACCCATATCGAATTTTCTACTACCCTTTTGAATTACCAACTAATACTTTTTCGTTTTTTTTTTTCTATTCCCGTCTCAGCAAGACACGATAGCAAATAGAGTGCAGCGCGATCACAAAATTACACGTCAATCCGAAACGCGGCCGCGCGAACCGTCGGCCTCGTCGCTCCGGGCCGGTTACAACCGGATCGAGCCGGATCGCACTGGATCGGGTTGGATAAAACACGTTGTTTAATACAACCGGAGTAAAATTGTATTTGTACGGGAATGGTGCGGCTGTTATATTGATATTATGTATTGATAAGTGTACATACGGGTTTTATACTTTTATTTATTTATTTAAACTTCATGTACAGTAGTGGTACATAGGTATAAAGTCTTATACTTTACACTACTTACTTTACTTTATACTTTTTCATTTTTTACAAGAGCAAGTCCGACTGCGTTTTTAGGGGAGTTTTTTTTATCTAGCAGCTGATGTTTTCACGTAGGAATAATAATAATTATAATAGCAACAGTAACTGTTACTGTTAAATAGACAGTTCATTATAAATCTAATTAGAGTATCCAATCAAAAAGTGACAGAAAAATAATGCAAGAACGGTAATGTGACGCCATAATACAGAATACACCGCTTTTAAACACGATCTGTTTTTGAGTGGACAATTGTTTTACTATCACATTGTTGAACATCTGATACAGTTTCAATGCTTTCATTGTTTGTGGCCTTAATTAATAAAACATTAATTACTTTTGTTCATTATTAGCGGTTCATTATTAGGTTTACATTTACTGGTTAAATATACTAAGATCCCAGAGCGATCTGACATAACTTATTTTCACATGGATAAAACCTTAGGTTCTCAATAGCGTCTTATGTGCTTTGAATATGTGCATGTGGACACGTAGGGGCCTGCCCAGGGGCCCCAAGAGGGAGCCCCTTGGGGCCTCTGGGCTGGTACCAGGTGAGAGAGGGAACTAAAAATAAGAGTTACTTAATTTTTTATGGCTGATTTTTATATATAGGGTGACTGGCAATTAGTGTACGATACTTAAACACGTGATTGTGCTCATGATAACAAACAATTTTTATTATGGGAGCAAAGCCGAAATCGCGAAAAAAATATCAGCTGTTCAGTACATTAGGCAAACATAAATGTACTGAACAGCTGTTTTTTTTTTCGCGATTTCAGTGTTGTTCCCATAGTAAAAGTTGTTGGTTATCATGAGCACAATCACGTGTTTAAGTATCGTA
Source organism: Mythimna impura (assembly GCA_905147345.3). NCBI lineage: Eukaryota > Metazoa > Arthropoda > Insecta > Lepidoptera > Noctuidae > Mythimna > Mythimna impura. The sequence goes on along the minus strand of LR990357.1, from coordinate 7,760,086 downwards.
CACTAATTACCAGTTACCCTATATATTTTGTAGAATATTATTCTAAAGTATTATCATAAATTTCTGACACTTTCCATGGACCAAAACTTCTGTCAGACGCTTTAAAGCTCCACAAAGAATAATTAAACTTTACTTATTTTTACATGTCTGATTTTTAAATATGTTATTAAGGTAACTATTACAAAGTTATATTTTATTAGTCAGACAAATTGTAGTGACCAAACATCTAGACAGTGCATGAAATCGTCTCACTCGCTCTGAAACGCATGCGTGCTCTCGCGCTCATACTCTTGGCTGAATATTTTTTGTGTTTAGGGGTTGTCTGAATCTATAAAAGCACTTGAATATCTTTAAGTTTTTTTTCATTTCAATTTTCCAGTCTATTCATTTCGATTTCCCTAAATCTTCCTAAATACAGACATTTCACCATATCTTTACACTACAACAATTTCTCCACGTGAAACCTTCAGCAACATTAACGTAAGCACTGAATCGAGTTTCCATACAGTACCGAGAACAGGTTTATACAATATTCAGGAACTAAAATAGTGACTCCGTAGCAAAACTTGCGTTGCCCAGAATAGCGAAATCTGGTCGATGCGGCCAGACTATTTCGGTGGCTTTTCGGCCGAGATTGTTAAATGATGCTCTTTGATCTTTATCTGTATTAAGATCTGGACTTAGGACAGTTTCTGGATAATAATAGGCTTAAGTACAAGTATTAAAGATATTAGGAATTATGAATTTAGTATCGCAAATTGCCTCTGCTGTCTGATTTGAGTCATAATATGATATTTTATTTTGGCGTCTAACTAATCAATTTTCAAAATTGTGAAACCAGGTACCTACATAGATTGGTACAGACAGTTGCATTAATTGGGTACCCCTATCACATTAAAATCCTTAGAAAAGGGGTAAAGCAGTCGATGACGCTGTCCGTACCTACTGTAATCAGATCATCGATAAGTATTTACCTAACAAGTACATAAATAAATCGGGTTGCATATATGTCTGACGCATATCATACCTGATGAGCTGAGGGCCAGTAAAATACAGGATTGGTGCCTGGATACAGCGGCATGGGGCCGTGTCACACCTCGAAGGTGATGGCGGGACGACCTGAATATGTTTCTTAACTATTGGAAAGAAAAAACGAAAAATCGTGACCGTTAGAAGAAATGGAAGAAGGTTTTTGCCCAGCTGAAGGACAATACGAGCTGTCAATAATAATTTCATTTATGAAACCTATTAAGTATTTATAGCATTCTATGCAGACACGAGAAGTTAACATAACGTGAATGTGATTGATTTGTATGTGACTTCATTCGAATTTTATGCTCACCTCTGGATGTCTGAGGATAAATACGTCTATATTCAAACTTTTAATTAGCTGAACCAAACTGACAGCAGTGGATAATGCCAAGAGTTCGATAAACAATGTCCTGCTGTCGTTAGACCATCGCTATAGCTGTCACTTTGGCTCATGTTCCGTTCCGGCGTCTTTATGTCGACACCGCCACCGGCCCACGCTGAAAACCAGCGCTGTGAGCTTATCGCATTACGCGTGAGGCCGCAGCTTTATGCTGGGCGTTCGGCCGTTTTGCGCGGATGTGACGCATATCTTCCCTATCTATTGATTATGTTTATTAGCTAGTTTTAAGATTGCATCATTTCGCGTATAAACTGTTTTCCTTTTTTTATTTCTTTCTTTCATGAAACAAAAAATATGGTACTTATAATGGGTGATTCATTCGGAGGTACTTTTTCCAAAACTAAAAAAATTATGAATAAAACAAATTTATCGGGTAATCTTTATTATAATACAAAAGAACCATTCCTTACATTTACTTTTTAAAGATTATTTCTTTCAAATGTTGTCCGTAACTGCGATTAAGGTGGTCCATTCTGGAGTTCCAGTTTTCGATGACCCGACCGAGCCTTTCCAGTGGTATTTGGCGAATAACGCGAGTAATGTTGGCTTCCAGTTGATCAATCGTACGCGGCTTATCCATATAAACTTTGGACTTTACATAACCCCACAGAAAAAAGTCTAAGGGTGTGATATCACAGGATCTAGGCGGCCAACTGACTGGTCCGAAACGCGAAATTAACTGTTCACCAAATTTTTCTCGCAACAAAGCCATGGTTTCACGTGCTGTGTGGCAAGTGGCGCCGTCTTCTTGGTACCGAAAGTTTTGAAGATGACGGGCTTCAATTTCAGGAAACAAATAGTCCGTTATCATGGTACGATAACGGTCACCATTGACAGTGACGTCGGGTCATCGAAAACTGGAACTCCAGAATGGACCACCTTAATCGCAGTTACGGACAACATTTGAAAGAAATAATCTTTAAAAAGTAAATGTAAGGAATGGTTCTTTTGTATTATATTAAAGATTACCCGATAAATTTGTTTTATTCATATTTTTTTTAGTTTTGGAAAAAGTAACTCCGAATGAATCACCCATTAGTTGCATATTTTGCCTAATTTTAAATGGAACTCTGTGCCCTACTCATGATTGCAATAAAATCATCTAATATACAAAATTTAACTACAATATAAAACATTATCTATACCTCACCACTGTAGTGATGCATGTATCCTTTTTTTCAACGCTCTGGGTGGAACAAGAGGGGCTACACCCCCTAAGGGTTCTTTTTACCGACTAAAAAGAACCCGTATTCCTTTAGTTGCCTTTTGCTTTCCAGGGATAATCTTTCAAACTATTCCGCAACCCATGCATGTAATCTAAGGGGATACATGTTTCATTATATCCCCTTAGTTTTACATTTCACCGCCTCACTAGGATTTTCCACAAGAAGCACGTAGATCAATAACCTCGTGCATCTACAGGTACTATCTACCTACCTATGCACAGAATACAACGCATCAATTACACGAAGCTCGTTGTGTCCTGACAGGCACGCACGTTGGTTTACAGTCAAGAATACGCTTAAGAAATTATGACGTCATCACTTTGCAGTGACGTGGTTGACAGTTATGATTAGCAAAGGAAATGAATGCCGAACTTTTAGTTGTAGACTTACTGTGTCTTCTTTAAACCTAATTAGACTGACGAATATCTTTAACAGTTCCTCCGTTCAAGAAAATCTAATAAATAAATCAATCAACCGCACTAATAAAAACCTAATTGGTAGGTAGGACCCTACAAATCAGTATCAAATGATGCGTATATTTTTTAAGCGGCAAGGAATGTTGATCTTTCTGCAACATAGAATGATGCAGTTTAAGTTCTCGTCAAAACCGGGCACGAGACTTCTGAATATTATTCGCTATTTCTTAGATTCGAATTTGACCACCCAGGCACAATTGAAAAAATCACCCTGTATACATAAAGCGTAATGCACAATATGCGTTAATTTGCTGACAACAATGTGGTGTGTGGTCACTGACGCGTCAGTGACGACGAGCCCGGAATATTTCAATTACGAACACGCTCAGTATAGCTCTGACCACGGAATGGGATGGTCGTGCGAAGAGTTTTTAATTACTGGTCTAAGAGGATGTTGCGAGTTAAATAACTGTGGGTAAAAAGGCAAGGACTCTATTAGACTAAAGCGGTCGGTTTTCTCAATAAATTTTTAACAACAAATATTTCTGCTTTTAGCTCTGTATAACTGGGACTCTGAATACAGTTAATCAGCGATAATGTTTGACTAAAGCAGTGGTCCCCTACAATTTTTTGACCGGGGACCACTTTTGCTTCTATGTTGTTAACCAGAAGTTAAAAGCAAAAGTTAAATCCACTTATTCTTTAAAATTAAAAGTAACGTTTACCAAAACCACAATAGCTCTGATAGAAACTTAAGTTCTGTACGTATCATTATTAGTTTTCAGTTGGAAAATTTGTCATTTTTAGACCTTTCGCGGAATATCAGTGGTCCGCAAACCAAAGTTTGGGAACTAATAGTCTAAAGGTTCAAAATATATGGAAACCGTAAGTCACGTTATTAATACCATCTAAACATGTATTTTAACAAGTATTACAAATGAGAATGTCTGAAGATCTGGAAAGAGGAAACGGGGACCTGCAAAAAGTGAAAGGAGTGGAGGGAGGCCTTTACCCAAGAGTGGGCAAAAAACGACGCAATATCGAGTTTGTTTATTGCGTGGGTATTAACAACAATGAAACTTGGTACACGTGTAGACAATGTCCAGGGCATAAGATACTTCTCATCATGCGTTTTTTTATTTTTTTTATTATGGATAGGCTCACGTTTGGCCATTATCTCACCACACACCGACGATTGCACCGCTTGCCTAGAAATAACCTATTCACTCTTGACTTAAAGACCCCTAGGTTGTAGCAATCAAGAAACATAGAAATTCGGCAGGGAATTCCACTCCTTAGCTGTACGCACCACGAATGTATTCCCAAAACGCTTTGTACGTATTCCATCCCATCAACTCAACAACCTACTTACTCTTCTATATAGCAATCGAGAACGAGTTACTAAGCACAGAAAAAAAATCTCAGATGGACCTTAAGATTTCTAGTGTCCTACAAAAGCTTAGTAGGTATAATATATATTCAGTTCGGTTCAGTTCAATACAGTAATTCATCAAAAGAAGTCTTATCAAAAAACAGTAAGGTATTTTTTGAAGCCGTATAGAATCGAAGCAAAGCAGGGCTGCTATGAATGTAATCGACGAGAGCCATGGCAACCGATCTCGCTAAAAGAAACCAGCCTACCTTAATAATTAACAGGAAAAATACGGGTACATTACGTTATCTGTAGAATAATATCATTTCTTACGTCACCAGGAAGATATTTCTTTAAGTAGATAGGTAATGTTTTTGGCTTGGGCATTGAGTCCTTTAATCCATGTCTTCGTATGAATACTTTATTTGTTTACCATTAGAATATGGATGTACACATTTTAATGTTTTTATACGAGATATTTGGCAGCAAATGTATCAAGTCAACCTTCTCGGCAATCTTCGCTGAGGTAGTCAGCACTACAATAAAATTCTCAGCTCATTTTACCGAGATCTCGCCTGTTTCAATGATCCCACATATTGTCCAGTTGCGCAGATATTTTAAATACAAAACTACACAAACTTTACGTCACAATATCCACGAGGAATCAATTAGCAAATAATTGGAAACAGCCACTGAACTTAACTCAAAGAAATCCCGCCAGATCTCCTCAACAGGAAGAAAGGAATCCTTCTCACAGATTATACATCTAAAAATAAAACAGTCCAAAAACAGGAGTACCAAAAATTGTTTTAAAAATCGAACAACAACACTCGATTGGCCATAAACTAAAATCTAAATTGGTTATGATTCGGTATTCAAAAGTTCCCGCGCTAGGGTTAGCGCGATCGATGCACCACAGCTATTTTGAGCGCATTCGAGCGCTGCTGCAGACGGAATCAGTGTCAGCCCTAATTGGGCTACGCGCCGACGACATTTTTGTTTCAGATCAATACAGCATCTAAATTCGTAATACTGGATCGTCTGTAACGTAGTATGAGTACGATTTTTAGTTTCTAAAAGGGAAATTGACACTATGGGTGTAAGATGCTGGGCACTTAAGTTCCTATATTTGATGAAGTGTAGTGCATTGTTTAAGCTGTTGATCCCCGCATTAACGCCGGCGTTCACGCGCCATTGTCTTACTATTGTGTCTCTATTTACGCGCTCAAAAGGTTAAAGTCTTTACCAAAAACGTTCACATTTTAAATACCTCTTATTTTATTCATAAGCAGTAAATTCTTACAACATTATTTCAAAATTTAATCTCGACTTAATAACCATCAAGACATCGTAATGAGAGCGAATTAACTTTCCTTTATTGTATCTGTAAAAACTTTACAATTACGTCCATCGTAAAAACTAACGAAACAGTATTTAAGCAATTGTCTATGGACTGTAACGAACTCCTTCGAAGTTTAAAAAGTAACTGCTACTTGTGTTAAAGAAAAGTAGCTTTCTCTAAAGGCCAATAGATATTTGCATTTAGTTTCGTAAATGTGGATGCGATATTTTGTGCAGCGGAGGCGACAAGTAACAGAAAAAACTGTAAAACGGTATTTTTAGGGTTCTGTACCTTAAAAGGAAAAAGCGGAACCCTTATAGGATTACTTTATTGTCCACATGTCTGTCTGTCAAGACCCTTTATCACGGGAACGCGTGGAGGTATCGAGTTGAAATTAAAACCATATACTCAAGTCTGCGGTCCCTTGAAGCTGTGAAAAAAGATGTAGAATTGATTATTTAGAGTTAAGTAATCTCTGTCCCGGTTGCAATTTTTTTAACATTATTATTAACTAGCTTCTGCCAGCGGTTTCACCCGCGTGATAGTAGGTTTCTCCATACAAACTTTGATTCTACCACCATTTTGATTTTTTTTCTTTCTTTTTCTTTTTTCTCTTTGAGGTTGTCTGGTAGATATCGCTGTCAGCGATAAGACCGCCTTTGTACCCATAGATTTAAGTTACCTAGTATTTTTTTTTTTTATAGTTGGGAAAATCATCTTATGACAAATTCCGCTCTTGGGCGGAGCGCGAGATAGTGTCAGACTTTTACTGACTAAAAACCCACTCCTGTTCCTTCGTTGCCTTCGTCCCAGGGCCACGGTTTCGTTTTCACACTACCCATGGCCCCAGTAGGCTTCGACCCTGCTGGGCCCCTACGATTTGCTGACATCTCCCTGAGGCGCGCGCGGAACAATACGCGCCGTCGACGACTTGGGCTCGGTCCGGATGGTTACCGGACGGTCGGACGGCGGGCCACCCATTGCCCGCCGTTCGCAAGCCCGCGCCTACGGTGGCCGGAAATCGCGATCGGAATCCCGGCGGCGGTTGGGGCATGAGGACCGTTGCCGTTGCCTCACGCGATCGGCCGCCTCTTTTGCTAGCATTACTGCTTCGCAGAAGGAGGCGACCGCCTGCCACTCCTCGCTCCGGACCATGGCCTGTACCAAGGCCCGGCGCGAGAGATCACCGCCGCCGATCGCCCCCACGAGGACACGGCGTTGCTCTTCCCAAGCCGGAAGTTTAGTTACTATTTTGGTGTGCAATAAAGTTTATTCTATTCTATCTCTGTAGGGGGTGAACTTTGGAAAATCCTCCCTTAGTGTTCGCCTACGTCATAAAAGGAAACACTTTCACGCTCCTAGTCCCGGTAGTTGGCTGTGCGTCGATATGTCAATTTCTCCTTTAATATATAGATAAGCTCCCGTCACATTGCTCCTAGAACGGATGGTCGATGGAGTCGAAAGGTTCTAGAGTTCTTTCCGCGCACCGAAAAACGCAGCTTTGGAAGACCTCTCACAAGGTGGACCGATGACCTGGTGAGAGTCGCGAGAATACGGTGGTTGCGAGACGCACAGGACCGTCCGTTGTGGCTACACTTGGGTGAGGCCTATGTCCAACAGTGGCCGTCCTTCAGCTGAAATGATGTTGATGATGATGATGAGGCTCCCGTTTGACCCCTAACTCGCCTGATTTTAGCGATAATGTGGTCGACGATAGAGCACGCTTGCCTAGAAGTAGGTACCTTATTCACTCTTGACTTAAAGATATCAGGATTGTAGCTGAGACAAACTATAGCAAGGGAATGGCTCCAAAAAATCTTACAGTTATAGTAAGTAATATCTCACTGCCAACATTTAACCTAAAAAAAAAAAAAAAAAAAAACATACGGTCCTGAGGGACATGCCAATGCGGAGATGCCGGAAAAAACCTCAGACACTTCCAGAATGTTGAATGTACAAAGTCGTACCTACCTCTTTCTTTCAGTAGGAAAGCATCAAAAAACCTTTATCGCTGGACGGAGAGAGAACGGGTATCCCTCTTGGATTAAAATACCCTAGACAAGAGGGATGACGCTGTCCGTACCTACCTCTAGAAACCTATACATTTTACTAGTGCTACTAAACACTCGTATTTTGCTATAAAATATCTTTGACAAACGTTGCGAAAACGACTTTGACAAACGTACTGAACATATAATTTAAAAAAAAAAATTAAACCTCTAGGTTCTACTACAGCAAAATCTGTTAGAAAGATTATTTTCTATTAGTTTATTCTGTTTTTCTTATCTGATAGTAATCCAAGACGCGATCGATATTGGAGCAAGCTTGCTAAGAAGTAACCTTGAATTAAGGAACCTCAGGTTATAGCTATCCGAAGATTCCGGCAAGGAATTTCTCCACTTAAGGCCTACTACTACTTGAGGCCTGAAACTATGAGACTCTGTGGACGAAGCGGCAGCGACATCGTGTCGAGTCTATGAACCTACGCGTCCGTGGACTGTAGGCCACAGTTTTGAACGTAAGCTTCACGCAGGCGTACACCAAGCGTATAATGACGCATACGCTTCTATGAAACTACGCGTCCGTGGACTGTAGGCCACAGTTTTGAACGTAAGCTTCACGCAGGCGTACACCAAGCGTATAATGACGCATGCGCATCTATGAAACTACGCGTCCGTGGACTGTAGGCCAGTTTTGAACGTAAGCTTCACGCAGGCGTACACCAAGAGTATAATGACGCATACGCGTCTTTGAAGTTACACGTCCGTGGACTGTAGGCCACAGTTTTGCACGTAAGCTTCACGCAGGCGTACTCCAAGCGTATAATGACGCATACGCATCTATGAAGTTACACGTCCGTGGACTGTAGGCCACAGTTTTGTACGTAAGCTTCACGCAGGCGTACCTACACCAAGCGTATAATGACGCATACGCATCTATGAAACTACGCGTCCGTGGACTGTAGGCCACAGTTTTGAACGTAAGCTTCACGCAGGCGTACACCAAGAGTATAATGACGCATACGCGTCTATGAAACTACACGTCCGTGGACTGTATGCTACAGTTTTGTACGTAAGTTTCACGCAGGCGTACTCCAAGCGTATAATGACGCATATGCTTCTATGAAGCTACGCGTCCGTGGACAGTGGGCCCAAGTGTACGTGCAATGAAAGAAATTATTTGAAAATGAAATGACGTAAGTATTTTTGTTATTACTGCCAACAAAACAAAATATTTACACTGAAATACGCTACTCTGATTCATAATTCCCAAATGACCTTGAAAATTTTCAAATTAACAGCAGTTATTAATAGTAAGAGGTGCCATTTTTCATTACGATTGAACTAAAAGGTTTCAACTCGCCACTCTATTAGGTTTATTACAACAATATTTCATTGTAAACGTCCACAATCAGTTAATTAGTTGTGACTATAAATTCACGAAATAACATGCTAAGTAAGTACTCTGCTTTGTTCCAAATATTTCAATATATTAACCAAGGTTTTCAAATGCCCTTTGTCACAAGGGAATTAAATTATTCCAGTATATTCCAGTATATAATTCATGTAGTGTTTCGCTTTAAGTCTGGACATTAAACCTGTTTTAATTATTCTGTAGTTATGAATCCAACTGTAAAGTTCTCATTTTATCTCGGCGAGGTTTTTTTAGCAAACAATGGCTAGGCCCAGAGACCGTATAAGCTGTCTTTGTTAAACCTTGTATTGTAATGTCGAAAATCTTTTTTATAATGTATAATTTTTTACATCAAAAAACCGTATTTCATTAAAGAAACTCTCTGAATGGGTGCCCCAATTTTAAATACATAAATATAAAAAGTTGCTCATATTTCTGCCATTTATTCTGGTGTGCGCAAAACAATGCATTGTATAAGGCAAACTTTCTCGCCCCATCTCACATTATTGACTAAATGATCCGAAAACCAACTCCGAAAACTCACATAACTTTGTACACGGCTTTCTATAAGGATGCTTATGGACTGGATGTGACCAAGAATACGCTACTGAAAAGCTATGGTAGCAAAAGCTAGAGTAAATTAGCGTAATATGTCAACATTATTTTAAAAAATCACAGATGGCCTGTTCACACACGTTACTCACGAATAGCTCAAAAAGCCAAATTTAACAGGCAACCGTTTTGATGATGATGACGATGGATTTAGATGATGAGCTCAAAAAGATGTTAGAAAGACTGTTTTAGTTTCTAAAAGATTTAAAGGCAAAAAAATACATATCCCATGATGAAAATCTGAAGAGTGAAATCTATTTTATAGCAGGAGAGAAACGCTCAATTAAAACCTTCAAACATTTTTTTTTTTTACTATTAGGTACTAGGTTCGAGTTTGACCACTATCCTCAGCTGATGGTATGCGATGATGTGGTCCACGATGAAGCACGTTTGCCAAGAAGTAACCTATTCACTCTTTTTTTAAAGACCCCTAGGTTGTAGCAGAAGAAGAACGCAAGGGTGTGAAACTAGTCGCGTATAGATTGGAAATCACTTTTTAATCAAGGTCATCCAATGTATACAAGAGTAGTATGCAAATACTCGCGTATATTTCGTAGTGACCTAACTACCTCACCTTATTCCATGCTAAACAGTGTGAATATGGACTAATCGTGCGTAGATCGGAATAATCGGGCCTGGATTAGGTCATGTTAGAATAGAGACCATTAGAACACGATGGTGAGTGAACGAAGCGATGAATTATTTATCTAATTCTACATTAATAATATTTAAACATCATTCCATTATATGAATAAATTATTATATATATATATCTAATATTGTCAGGCATAAGTTACCTATGTTAACTGCAGTATAGTTTGGAACCAGGACGCGCGGTTACACGTTACAAGCTATATAAGACCAGTACGCAAAATTCGTGTATACATTGTAATTGCAGATTTAAAAATAGCAATACAAAAGTAAATATACGCGAGCAGTTCCCTATGGCTGCGTTCAGGCCATGTATAGAATGTAAATACGCGTTGTAGCTATCAGCAACCGATTCTAGATCTTAGCTGTACGCACGACGAATGTGTTTCTAAAACGTTTTGTACGTATTGGTAGGATTAATAATCTCATACCTACTCTATTTTCAAAATATTACAAAGTGCAATAGTGATACGTATAACATGTGCTGAGTTCAAAAAAAGCTAATAATTCCTAAGTGCTGAAGAGTGTTATGTTACTTTACACCGTTTTTCCTTAGTACAATTTTACGACTTGCGCTGTAAAAGGCAACTACAATGTGCTTTGCATTTATTCATCATGTTTTACATTTATTCTCCGAACAATATGAAACGAAAAAAAAAATTAAAGCATCGTGCAAATTATGCTATAATTAAATTACAAAATTTTAGTTTGCTGTACTAACTAATTTTCCAGCAGTGTAATTAATAGAAATCATAAGCATATTTTTTTTTACTTAAGTTTGCGGAGGTTTGTTAGTGGTTTGGGTAATGTTTTTATTGTTTTTTTTTAGTCTTTAAAAGGACATAGCAAAAACGAAAGCATAATGCACCTCTTTTTTAAGGTGGGGGTTATCATCAAATAACCAAGAGCGGGAGAACGCTCTTGGTGAAGTGATAGGTAGTATCAGACTTTTACTGACTAAAACCCATCCGTGTTCTTTCAGTTACCCTTAGCATTTCAGAGCCGCCGTGACTCTTTCAAACAATTCCGCAGCTCAGCATAATGCAACCCTGGCACATACACATTCAAAAATCGAATTCATAATACCATGCTCAAATCAGTACAAAAACCGCACTTTACATCGCCACCACATCTAGTCACCGCTACCTCGATTTCCGCAGAAGTTGGTAATTTTTCAGCGCGGGGCCGGGCGTTGGCACCTAATTTATGGGGCTACGGCCACGGGGAAGGAAGCTAAATTACCATACGACGTCCGCCAACAAAGAAACCGCTGGAAGTGCTTCCTAGCCGATACCAGTGACGCATACTACTCGCATTCCTCGAGAGCTGATGGTTGAAGCTTGGACGCTGGTCTTTGACTTAGAACAGGAGACCATGACGTGTTTAAATGTCAGTCGTGCGAGCGAGAAAGAGGAATGGAATTATACACCCTATATAGCTCTATCCCTTTAACAGTTCAGTTCAGGTCAGGTAGCACCGGAGATAGCAAAAAAACAGCAACAAAGGTAATTGTGAAAGCTAGTCCTAACAATCAATTAGTCGTTTCTAGTCACATCCAAGATTTAAATGGCGTCCATAACAAACAACGTGGGTAAGGTCGTAAAGGTCAACATCACTAACAAGGACTCATTCTGAAAGCTTTCGTCTGCAACGTTCTTACCACAATAGAACTGGATTAATAGAGCTCAGGTATTTAATTTGAAAGTACAATATGACTGTTTCTAAGGCTTAGGACGAGAATCTACATGCTGAGTAAATGTATCCATTATAGAACGAAACTACGTTAGGAGAATGCCTAAAGAAACCTAATTCCATTGCAAAAATACGGGTGGGAAAAAGGTGCACGGTTTAAAATAAAGTACAGAGCAGAAATATTTTAAAACAGACTCCCAATAAATTCTGAGACTGCAAAATAAGCAGAAGAAAGGCTACTAAACGCCCAACTAAACCAAAAATAACGTACCACAAAATAAACTGAACCAACACAGTATATTTCTGAAACAGTTAAGTTAAAATCCCCTGATGTAACCTGCATTTTTCATCAGACCGCGTTAAAGTTTGCCAAAGTTATGAAAAAACTGGCCGACTAGTAGATTTTATAAACACTGAATAAAAAGGTATACCCGTGCTTACGTCTTTTAAACTATGAAATATTGCGAGTATAAAGCTCTTAGCGGAAGTTTCCCCCAACTTTGTTCCCGAAGTTCGCAAGTGAATACCATGCGTTAGCACTTAACGAATTTTTTCCTACAAACTATGTGTTGAGTAAATGTTTTCTTACGGGTATGCTCTGTAGTCTCATAAATATTTTTGTTCCGTTGCTTTATTTTTTGAGGTGAAAAATCATCCTATGGGACTTTTATCGACTAAAACCACATTTGTGTCCCTCAATTGTCCTTTGCGATCCTTAAATCACGTAAAAACCGGGAAAGAAAAGCGTGCTCCATCGTCGGCCACATCATCGCTTACCATCAGGTGAGATGGTGGTCAAACGCGAGCCTATCAATAATAAAAAAAAAAGAGTGAATACGTTGCTTCTAGATATGCGTGCCCCATGGTCGACCACATCGTAGCTTTCCATCAGGTGAAAGAGCGGTCAAGCTCGAACCTATCATGAATGAATAAAAAAAAAAAAAAGAAGCTGAACCGCGAGGATCGATCCCTGACGATTCCATTGCTAAAGCGTTAAAATATAGCGTTAAAATTTACATGAATTAGCATTTTTGTACTTTAGTCAATACAAAAATTCAAAAATTTTTCTTCAAATATCAACACCAACCAAGGTTACAGACATAGCCTGAAGAATCGCCAAACTTAAGTTGCAGTGGGCAGGGCACATTGCTCGCAGAACAGATGGTCGATGGGGACGAAAGGTTCTGGAATGGCGACCACGTACCGGAAGACGCAGCGTTGGAAGCCCTCCCACAAGGTGAACCGATGACTTGGTGAGGGTCGTGGGAATCCGATGGATGCGAGACGCACAGGACCGGTCATTATGGCGACATTTGGGGTAAGCCTATGTCCAATAGTGGATGTCTTTCGGCCGAAATGATGATGATGATGATGATCAACGCCAATACGATTATCCTTTCCTAAAACTCTTCTCAACATATATAAATTGAGTTCATTCATCGTATATTTTACACTATAGAACAAGATTATCGTCAACCATATCAGCTGTTAGCGCTGACCAGACAATTTGAAGGTCCAGGGTCACATTCTGCTAGCTTTCATTGCATTAAAGGGGTCGGTTAAGGTTTACAAACATATCCAAACTCCATGCATATGCAAAATATTTCGGCCGTAACTTTATGGCTATGATCGTAAATTAATAGGAATTATATCGGAAGGACCCTTTCCTGCCTTTCCTCTTTGACTCTCAACTAAAAGTTTTTATTTGGAAATTATTATACATAAGGCATTTTGGGGGGTTCTCGTTTGACCTGTCTTTAGAGGCAATATGACTATTGGAATGAATTTTTATGTGATGTTGATTTTGGATACGAGAACTTGGATGGTTTCTTCTTTTTAGCACGTGGTTATCATAATAACAGCCGCAAGAACAAATGAAGGACAAAGGTGGGTTTTAGTCAGTAAAAGTCTGACACGCTCTCTCGCTTCACCCTAGGGCCGGACAAGTCAAATTTCCACCTCACAAAAAAGTAAACATAGAATTATGTTGTCTTAGGATAGCAGTATAAAAAGTATTCTATGTACTATTCCAGAATATGTTATACCCGCGTACCATATTTCATCTAAATCTCTTCATTAGTTTCAGCGTGAAAGAGTAACAGACATACAAATACACACACTGACAAAGTTTCACCTTAAAAGTATTAATTAATTTATTATTTATTTTATTTTATTTGGCTGGCTTACCGCTAACAATACAAAATATAACGACAAGGTAAATCACGATGAGCCATTTAGAAGCCTCCACAAATAATATAGGAGTATTGTTGAAAGTTACAGTGTAACTGAGATATACAAAGTTTGGTAGGAAGATAATATAAAAGACAATAATGTAATGCAATTACAAAACATTGCTTTTAGACATAACAATGTTTATGGATGCCAAGCTGCCATACGGATGGTGCGAGGATACCGGACGATTTCCCGCGAAGCGGCGAGCCTCCTTGCTGGACAGCCACCATGGGATCTGGTAGCAACAGGCCTTGCTCACATGCACGATCTGCGCATGGAGATGCAACGCCGGGGCGAAACTCCGCTGCCGCGACAAGTCGCAGCATGGCGGACAGAGCTCTGGCGGGTTCTCATGGAGAAATGGCGACAACGACTGTCGCGACCCAGTGCTGGGCACGCCACAATTATGGCGGTAAGTCCCCTCTTTGAGGCGTGGTTGGAAAGACCTCACGGCGTCCTCACCTTCCGCATGACGCAGGTTCTCACCGAACACGGTAAGTTCGGGAAGTTCCTGCACCGAATTCGTGCGGAAGAGACGCCCAGGTGTCGCCACTGTGCGGACCGCCCGGAGGACACGGTGGAGCACACGGTGGAGGTGTGCCCCGCTTGGGCAGAGCAACGCCGTGTCCTCGTGGGGGCGATCGGCGGCGGCGATCTCTCGCGCCGGGCCTTGGTACAGGCCATGGTCCGGAGCGAGGAAGAGTGGCAGGCGGTCGCCTCCTTCTGCGAAGCAGTAATGCTAGCAAAGGAGGCGGCCGATCGCGTGAGGCAACGGTCCTCACGCCCCAACCGCCGCCGGGATTCCGATCCCGATTTCCGGCCACCGTAGGCGAGGGCTTGCGGACGGCGAGCAATGGGTGGCTCGCCGTCCGATCGTCCGGTAACCGTCCGGACCGAGCCCAAGTCGTCGACGGCGCGTATTGTTCCACGCGCGCCTCAGGGAGATGTCAGCAAATCGTAGGGGTCCAACAGGGTCGAAGCCTATTGGGGCCACGGGTAGTGTGAAAGCGAAACCCGGGGCCCTGGGACGAAGGCAAAGAAGGTACAGGAGTGGGTTAGGATAATATGGTTTCCAATTATTGCAACTCCCCTTAGCTCTATGCTTAAGCTTTTATGTTCAGAGTAATCCCAAAACAATGCGATTTGAAATAAAGAAAAGAAAAAGAAAGAAAGAAAATTATGTTATTTGGCACACATAGATACACACACTGTAGAAACAACATTTAGAAACTTAAAATTAAAAAAGAACACTGACACAATGTGTGTCTCATGGCTGCGCTAAATAGGTCCAGTTCAGCAAAAATGCCAGACAACTACATGCTAGTTACCTCATGCTGGTTTTCAACTAAATCTTATTGAGAGTATGCGGGAAAAAAAATGAACAAGTAATTAGTTGACCGTACAAGTATTCACTTCAAACTAACATAAGGTCTTCACAACAACTCGTGAACATTAGACACAAAAGAAAACAAGGGCCCAACAACTGTAAGCCGAGGTCCTTCGAGTACAAACGACAATATTATTTCAGTTAAAAGTTCCACGGTTATCCGATCCATTTCCCCCGTACTGGGATATTCAAATAAGATATTTTTCACCGCACTTGGCAATTCCGATGAGGCTTTTATGAACCCTATTCATATAGACATAGAGGTGATAAATTATCAGGGATCTGCGAACACTGGGGTGGAAAGCTTAGGTATATTTTTTTATCTTTTACGTAGATATATGTATTTTATGTTGGCAACACAGGTGTCGGGTTGCCTGTTACGAAATTCTGTTTTATATCATTTGCGAGATGAACGTACGTATCGCCTGTTTGCGTACTTGGCGATATTTTCGTAATTTTCTAAGAAATATTGTAAATATGCGTGACATTTTTTGTTTCGATCAAATGGAGGGGACAGGTTAAGGGGAGACGGTGAAGCTTATATTACACAGGACCTTCTAATTTATCAGCATGATGTTCAATTTTTGGAATTGCTAGATAAATTGCCGATCCGCGTAGCAACACTACTTATAAGGAGAGAGGAGACCTACCTGTCAATAAGCCAACTTTTAAGAACGACAACCTGTAATTACCAAACTGGAACACATTTGCGAAACACATCAAGACTTAATTCGAAAAGTCAAATTTAAATTAGGAACAATCCGAGAAAATATTCCCAGAAAACACCAGAACACTCACGAAAGCATAACTGAAGTAGGTAGGTACACACAATAGCAAACATAACAATTTATAGTTTAAACTATTTAGAATCCCCACCCTCACGGTTCATTGCGAGTCGGTCCACAAAGGCTCCATACTTAAGCTGGGTAAGCCACAGATAATGTTTGTACGAAAGCAATAATGGCCGATGTCACTTGGAGCATTTGACTGGGCAAACTGGAAAGTCCCCGCTTCGAGATTTAACTTGAGATGTAACAATGCGTCCAGGTGGAGTTCGGAGATAGGAAAGCTCGGAAGATAGGCAATATGAGGTGTATTCAAATTGTAAGTCCAACTGCTGCAAATGCAGATATTATCAAAAAAATATTTGACAATTTTGATTATGAATTGACAGAGAAGTAAATTAGAGATGACGAAGTAAAAATTTTAGAAACTAAAAGACTGAAACAGTTAGTTCCATAACATCTAGCTCACACCAAAACTCAATTCCTTGATCCTTTACTCTTGAGTAAAGAAGTACCGCCACTGCGGCATAGTGATTATGATAAAACTGAGGAAGGAAAGCCCGCACCGAATTTCACATTCAACAGCACACCCGCGCTTTCCAATACGTGACCTCTATATGAATTAATTCTATATACCCGAAAACGCGTAGGGTTGTAATCGATATGCACAACGCAACTTATCGATAAACTAGGAAATACCAATTAAACGCAGCCCCTACCGAATTCCAAGGAACAATAAAGGCTGTATAGTGTTGTACTCAACCTTCGGTACACAATGAGCTTCATGTGACTGAGAATTGAGGACCGGCCAAGGCGATGGGTAACTAATTTATTGTGGGCCAATTGAATCTTCATTTGACAACAATTGGGCAGACCCTTTGTTTGGTAAGGACCACTCACAGTTGGAATTTAGGGAGTTAAGATTAGTTTCATTATACGAGTTTAATCGATACGTCCTTGATTTAATTTTGGATTATGGTTGTCTGACTTTGGTACATTAGGCAGTTTCTCAATTATACTTATCAGAGATGCGGAAATGATAGCGTATAGCCGCGATTTAAAATAGTAGTTGTTACTTTGACAGTTCAAACTGTAACAGTATTATCCAGTACATTTCAATTTAAAACCTGTAAAAATTGATTATATCGCAGCTTCCCCGATATTCAAAAAGTTGTTCCAATCCCATTTTTTATGAAGGTTCACAAAACCATTTTAATCCATCACCTAACATAGAAAAAAATAACACTTTTAATACCGTAAAATTCTTTTAACAAAAATCTTTCCAGCGCAATTTCATAGTAGGAGTCTATAACAAAAACTGGAACGAGCTGGAATGTCTCTTTTGGGGGACGTTACACACGATCCAAAGCTGAATATGATTCAAGTAAAACAGACGCTGAGTTTTAATTAAAACTAAAGATATTTCGGACCAAAATGTGCCGTTGGATAGTGGTCGCTTGTATTGCTAAACCATTGCTATTATTAAAGTTGATGATAAATAGGTATAGAGTGAGAGCTAAATAAAAATAGATTGAGTCCAACACAAGATAAAGAGAAGTAGGTACATATTTTCTTTTTTAAATTAAAGATCTTTACAGAGTACAAATTACCTATGTTTTTTACTACTAACCGTGTCCTAAATCCGCATTCGACACAAATATGCCTTCAAAAGTTGATGAAGAGTTGTTGTTGGTGTTGAGTTGACTCTTGAAAGACATTCTAAGCCTACGACCTATTTACAATATTACAAAACGACGTTTTAATGAAAATCTGTACTGTATTTGTATGCGCTCTTGAGAAGTGCTGCCTGAATGATGAGAATGTGTGCATTGCCACGCATCTGCATTGTCAGAATTAAAACAAATGGTTCTCGTAAAACTACTTTTGTTCCCCTCATTTCAGTGGCTGAGTTACTGAATGTTATGACTTTTAATTGAATGAGTTGACATCTCTTTAGAACTGCTAAAAACAATAATCGCAATGTTTGTTTTCGTTGGTATTTATTTTTACCAATGCAAACCT
Source organism: Mythimna impura (assembly GCA_905147345.3). Lineage (NCBI taxonomy): Eukaryota > Metazoa > Arthropoda > Insecta > Lepidoptera > Noctuidae > Mythimna > Mythimna impura. The sequence continues at coordinate 7,741,503 of LR990357.1, read as the reverse complement.
GGAGAGCAGTGGTGGCCGAGTGGTAACGGCCCCGACTTACGAGTTGTAGGTCGCGGGTTCAAACCCAGCCAGGCGCATTACTTTGTGTAATTTATTTCATCACCACCGCTCTCAAAACGGTGAAGGAAAAAATCGTGAGGAAACCGGCATGTCGTAGAACCAAAAATTCAAAGACATGTGACGTCCACCAACCTACACTGGGCCCGCATGGTGGATTACGGCCCATTCCCTCTACTAGAGAAGAGGCCTGAGTCCCAACAGTGGGAACATTATAAGGCCGACTATGCTATGCTAAACATCGGAGTCCCATGCTTATGAAAAAAAATAGAGTAAACTTTCTTCGATTTTGTATGAGATACATCACTCTCTTTATCAATTTGACCTTCTAGTATCTACCAAAAGTAAGATGGCCAACGGGTAAAGTTGTTAAAGAATAATTCACACACATCTCATTTTTATCACCATTTCAAATCATTTCATAGAATTGACTTATTTATAGCATTAAAACAAGTTCAGGGCAAAAAACATTGCATTTAATGAGAATAATAACACAAAAATATCAAACGTTCGGATCCACATAAATGTCAAAGACACTCTCTTCATCTTTCAACAAAGTCCTTTTGAATGTAAAAACACGACTTGGAAGATCTGCTATTATATGTTTCTGAGAAATGAGCATAGATCTTTATCTGTGTGGTGCCACTTCAGAGGAAACCTTTGTCAATGCTGTCAGGATCTGTTGGAGAATTTTGCCAAGATGTTGTGTATGATACAAATTGTTTTGTCTTAGGCCTACTGTCTTCAGACGCGTATTCGTCGGATAGGAAGCGGCAACGTCGTGCCGTTGTATTTTTGCCGCTTCGTCCACAGTTTCATAGTTTTGTATGTAAACTGTGAACAGGCGTACACCAAGCGTATAATGACAAATACGCGTCCGTGGACAGCTAAGGAACGTCAGACTGACGTCCTTTAGTTCTTATTAAACAGAACGATAAATGGACTCATCAACAGTGCTTAACCTACTTCATATTTCACATTCTAATTATACCAATCCTCAAATCCCGTCAAAAACAACACCCAAAAATCTCTCAATAAAATCCGAGGACCCAGAATTTCAATTACCGTCGGTTCCAATTAGTCGTATTTGCATAACAAGTTTCCTGTCTATCATAATCAAAATCTAGACATCCAACATATTTATTTCCCTTAGAAAACTGTGTTAGGAAATAAATTTTATTTCTGCCGTATGAACAAAGGCGATCTGTCATACTCAAAAAGGAATTCCATCTCGACGTCTAGCATTTCTAATAAAAACTCGGGGCGGGCTAAGCTGCGTAATAATACGGGATATTTCATAAGTAATGGTCTAGCGTAGTGCGAACTATTCCTTTATTCTCGGCTTCCCCGTAGGATTTCAGTCTGTGCACGAATTAGACGATTTTAATATGGCCGTCTGTGTTGACATTCGAGATTTAATTTTGTGAGTCTATATCCGAATTATCGGTTCTTCGTTTGAAATATTCATGATCTTTCCTTTTTATTTTCTAAAATCTAAAAGGTCAGTTCTAACTTTTCTTTTGCAAGAACAAGTTTCTCATTCTTCTTCTTCTTCTTCTTCTTCTTAGCGTATCGATGGCAAAACTAGTTAATTTTCTTGCCTGCCGTGCTATTCTGTAAATGGTAAATCATTTCGAAACTCATTTCACAAATCATCTCGAATGTCACACTCAGCGAATTGTATTTCAGAATACCAAATCCTATAGACAAATTTGTAGATAAATGTCAAAATACTCAACCGTTTTAGTTCCTCTCACTTTGATCATCACTCGGTGGCGCCAGTATCGAATTCACTCCATTTCAGAATGCGAAACTTTAATTTCACCATGATTTCACTGCGGATTCAGAAGTGATTTCGCAAATAAACTTTTCAGAATAGCAAGGCTGGCCCAGTATTCGGCCACGGCAGTTCCGTCCGCTGATGCTGTCATAGATCCCTACGTGAACAGGTAACAGGGCACGGGTAACTTTCAATTTGCAATAGCTTACTATTCTATTCAAAAATTCTGTTTAGTCGCAATAAATATCGAACCATATTTTCTACTAAAATCCGTAAATACCGTTCTCTACTAATCGCCAATAAATTCTCCAAACAAAATATTTCAAATTAAGCACACAGTAGGGGGTTCCACTAAGAACCCATTGCGGGCTTATAAAAACGTGGCAGACACTATTAAAAACCCAGTTCTTATCTCAACTAACGCCAGGTAAGCCGGTGAACGTTACTTAAACCTATTTCTACTGAAGTTTACTTGCAAAGAAAATAGCGAACACCGTTTATGAGTAAACGGAAGCCTTTGCTAATAAGCCCCCGTGGATGTACGAAGCGTTATGAGCCATGATGAGGAAACATAGCAACAAATAAAATAAAAATGTAGTATATGCGGTACGAAAAAACCTATTTTGGTGAAAAAATTAGTGAAAAAATTTTCGGCGAAATTGAATTTTTTTGCGAAATATTTCATAAAACGTTATTTCTTGTGGTAGCCGACGTTTCATATATCTACACTTATTATTTCCAGCCAAAAAGCAGATGAACTCTAAAATATGTAAAATTACTATCACGTCGGGGTCACCATTTTGGAGGTATGCGGAACAGAGAGTAAAGTCCCACATACCTCCGTTGAAAAGGGAGGATCCTCCGGCCAGACGGGTGTTATGTCTGGTGGGCTACTGTCCGATAGATGATTTCGGGCTTTTTTTTTTTTTCATGTGGGAAAATCATCTAATGACATCCCCCGCTCTTGGGCGGAAATCGGGATCGGAATCCCGGCGGCGGTTGGGGCGTGAGGACCGTTGCCTCACGCGATCGGCCGCCTCCTTTGCTAGCATTACTGCTTCGCAGAAGGAGGCAACTGCCTGCCACTCCTCCTCGCTCCGGACCATGGCCTGTACCAAGGCCCGGCGCGAGAGATCAGATTCAGATTCAGATTCAGATTTATTTATTTGCATAAATAAATCTAAAAAGAAAATAAGATCTCTTAAATAAGATCGCTGCCACCGATCGCCCCCACGAGGACACGGCGGTGCTCTGCCCAAGCGGGGCACACCTCTACCGTATGCTCCACCGTGTCCTCCGGGCGGTCCACACAATGTTGGCACCCGGGCGTCTCTTCTGCACGAATCCGATGCAGGAACCTCCCGAACTTACCATGTCCGGTGAGGACCTGCGTCATGCGGTAGGTAAGGACGCCGTGAGGTCTTTCCAGCCACTCCTCAAAGAGGGGACTTATCGCCATAATTATGGCGTGCCCAAGATGATTTCGGGCTGTCGTATATATTCTAATCGCGCGGAGAACTTTGATTGCGCGATGCAGGATTAGTTCTTATGTGACGCCATAGATGTCGCTACATATTGAATTAATGCCCCTGATATGTAATAATCAGCTACCAGTCGGTTCTCCGTTAAGGGAAGGCACGTGAACACATTCGCTAGTAGTTGATAGAATATCATCACACTATTGATTGGTTAGATTCGATCTTTCACAGTAACATTGTATATAATTATATATTTATCTAAGTATGCACTAATTTATTATTGTACTTATTTCTTTTCTATCCATTAAGTTGCTTCTGCCATGATATGGTTCTGCACCACCTTAGAGTCGACTGGTACAAAATGCCTAAGCGATTAAGTCTGCCTTTGTACAGTGTATTTTACTAGTGCACAAAGTTTTAATAAATAAATAAATGAATATCATACTTCCACGTAACACAAGAAATCTGTTGGCAGCACAAAAGTATCTCATCCGTGTCTAAAGCATCTCAAATCCCTGAATAAAATAAAACGAAATAAAGCAAGCAGTAACTTCAGAAAGCCGTATCCATTATCAAAGAAACTTAGTGATTCTAGCGAGCGGAACTATCGACCGCTGCATTACTCTGCAACGGTTCATAGCTTATCCGTAGACTCTTAGCTTTACATCTAAATTGTGTTCATTTTGTACTACTAAAACCTGCGGCCATTAACTCCTATAAAATTCATGTTGGCGTTTACAACTTATAGCCCAAAATCACCAGTTTTAAAATGGGAAAGTTGCTGTTGTGGCTTAAAGGGTCTTGCATAAAGAAGTAAGGGAAGTGGCGCGTAGCTGTCTAGGTAAGACTAGGATGTATTTTGACCCTTTAACCGCTTGCCTCGGATTGGTCCGACAAGTGTTTTCGTGTCCTATTCGCCAGGGTTGTGGGTTTGCAGCAGAAATCAGAAACGTCTTTTGAATTGTCAAAATGTCGGTCAGTCAAAAAAAAACAAGTGAAGCTAAATTGCACGTTCCAAAGCGTAGATCTCTATGGAGAAGAACGTGCAAGAAACTCCATGGAAAGTCTTTTAAATCATAATTATGAGTTACATAAATCTTGGTTACATATTTCTTGTCGCTTCTAATATGTGAGCACAATGTAGATAAGTAACAAATTGAATTAAGCCACTGGCAGCTAAGAGACGACCAGTCTCAACTGACGGCACCCGTTCACGAGCATAACGCGTGCATCAGTCCCACTCAGCCCAACCATTTTGAAGGGAACTGAATGAAAAGCAGCTAAGTACCTACACCATCTCGTTTAGCTTTCAATCCCCATCGGTGATAGAAGAGCTGACGAAATGGAGTACCTATATGGTCGTGGGTGTGCGATCCTTGTGGAATAAACGCTAGAGATTTTGTCGGATAAATCCGCTGTAAGCGGTACAGGGTAAATATTTTTTTTAGCATCAGCATTAAATCCGAGATGGTTGGATATACTGCAAATTTGCCATGTGTCAGTAAGTCAATCTGCATTTTTTTTTAAGGTGGGAAAATCACCTAATGACAAATCGCGCTCTTAGGCGGAGCGGGAGATAGTGTCAGACTTTTACTGACTAAAAACCCACTCCTGTTCCTTATTTGCCTTCGTCCCAGGGCCCCGGGTTTCACTTTCACACTACCCGTGGCCCCAGTAGGCTTCGACCCTGCTGGGCCCCTACGATAAGTCAATCTGCTTAAAGTTTTCCAAACCATGTTGGGGTCGACTTCCCCAAATAACACGGGACAAGGGCAGGAAGATGATGATGATGATGATGATGATGATGATGATGTTGATGATGTTGGGGTCGGCTTCTAGTCTAATCGGATGCAGCTGAACACCAGTACATTTTACATGGAGCGACTGACTATCTAATCTCCACAACCCAAGTAACTTGGTAACACCCACTCCTTTGCCAGATTTCCAGGCTTCCGAGTATCTGTAACAACTGTCAAAGATCTATAAATGACAGCCGGATTCAACAGCTTGTCGTGTATTTTGGTATGTTAAGATGGTCACCCATCCACAAATCTATCTCGGTATGCGTTGCTTAACCTGGAAAATCGGCCCGTACAGCTCTTATAAATTTAGCTACAAGCTTCTCTGTACATCCAGTGTCAGTAAGTGTTATGATTTAAAATAACATTAAGATAAAAATGACATAGATGAGAACGTATCTATGTATTCCATTTTTTTGATAGACAACGAAGTATCATATTGAGATGTACAAGGTTCGGGTGTAAAATAAAAGGCTACTGCTCGGTTCCCATAAGAGTAGTATAATGAATCTAAAATATACATACAATGCATAGCGCAGCGTAAGCTATAACATGAGACACAATTCTTAAGGAGCATACTTACTAAATAATATAAAGGAACATACACACACTTCACCTCCGGCAATGTAGAAAAAAGAAAAAAATTCGTACGCTATTTTTTTTTTTTTACATTCTTATCCAATTGTTACGAAACATAATATGGTTTGGTCCTATTTTTATGGATAATATCAATTCTGTTGTTTTTTATTATTTTTACATTGCATCCTAAATCTTCTAAAACCGTGAACGGACCTTGAAATAAAGGACTCAATTTTCCTCCAACTTCATTCTTTACCAATAACAAATCATCTTTATGGTAGTGAACTGAGTTCAATTTTTTGTCATAATAATTAGTTTTTCGATTACATTTACTTAAAATTAAATTATTTCTAGCGTCTTTACTAGCTATCTGAAGTTTATATCTAAGGTTACTACAATAATTTTCTGGATTATACAATGGTTCAACTACATTACATAATCTAGAAGGAACATTACATGGTCTGCCAAAAACAAGCTCGAACGGTTGGTATTTAGTTGCCGAATGAACAGTTGTGTTATAACTAAAACACCAATATGATAACCAGTGTGACCATGACTGTGGATTGTTTTGACACTGAATCCTAAGGAACGCTCCTAAACTTTTATGTGAATTTTCCAACGAACCAACTGATTGATGGTGATATGCCGTTGATGATATTTTTTCTATATTTAGAAGCTTACAAACCTGTTCCATTGTTGATGACATAAATTCAGCACCTCGATCAGTGGCTAATGTTTTTGGTAAACCAAATCTTAAAATAAAATTATCTACTAATGCTTTACTTACAGTTACGGTGTCCTTAGCTTTAAGCGGATATGCCTCTACGAACTTACTGAGCTCACATTAAAGACTGAGAATGTATACATTACCTTCATAATCTTGAGGTAGTGGACCTACAATATCCAAAAATATTTTTTCAAATGCATACAAAGCAGTGGTAGTTATACACATGGGTTCCTTAATGTATTTACCATGCTTCATCTTTTGACATTTATCGCACGTTTTTACAAAATCTTGAACGTCTTTTTCAAGACCTGGCCAGTAGAATTGTCTTTTAATATTGTTTATCATTCTGCGCATACCAGCATGACCACTGGTCGGCAGTAAATGAAAATCGTGTAAGATAAACTTAATATCTTCTTCTTTAGTTATTCTCGTAATACCTCTTAGTACTTGTAGTCGTGGTCCGGACCATGTTTTTATTGAATCGATTTCTTTACACAACTCTTTTAGAAAGTTTTCATTATTTTTATCTTTGATTATACATATCTCTTTGATATTTAATTTCTTACAAAATTTGCTCAATTTCGACACAAATTCGGCTCGCGTAAAATGTGACTTAAAATTGAGATTTGTGTATAAAATCTTTTTATTTTCTGCATAAGCAAAACATTCTTCTTGGAATGATATCCTATTATTTTTAATTAGCTTATTTAATTCATCTCCTTCCATTAACCTCATTTCGACTGAATCGTTTGATTTCTTTAATATTTCCGCAACTCTTGGTTGATCAGACCTCGTGTCGTCGGACCTACTAAATAAATCTGAACTTTCTACATTTTCAATATCTATATCTGTCATTCTTTTCTTTTGAGCTCTTGTTAATACAGCTACTACATCATTATGCATATCCTTTAGTTCTTCCGATGTTATCACAATTCTTGACAATGCATCCGCGGCGACATTGTCTTTTCCTTTTATGTACACTATCTCATAGTCGTATTCCTCCAAAGTTAATCTAAATTTTAACAAACGACTTGAAGGATCTTTCATCCCAAATAGATATATTAATGGCTTATGGTCTGTTTCAATGACAAAATGTTTTCCGTAAAGGTATGGCCTAAAATATTTGACAGACCAAACAATGGCTAGCAATTCTTTTTGTATTGTTGGGTAATTTCTTTCAGCCTTGTTTAATGGTCGACTTGCATATGCAATTGGTTTCATGTTTTTGTTACATAGAACAGATCCAATTGCTATTCCAGAAGCATCTGTTTTTAATATAAATTCACTATCATTTGCAAAATCGGGGTATTGCAAAATTGGTGGGTTAGTCATGTGTTGCTTAAGGCTGTCAAATGATTTTTGACAACTTTTTGACCAAATAAAAGGTTCATTTTTTCTGCATAATTTGTTTAGTGGTGCTGTTATTTCAGCGAAAGATGGTATAAATTTTCTATAATAATTGCAGAAAGCAACATATCGTTTTACTTCTTCAGAAGTTTGTGGTACCGGATAATCAAGCAAAACTTTAATTTTTTCTGGGTCTGGTAAGACACCTTGCGCAGACACAACATGACCAAGATATAATAGTTCTTTTTTTAAGAATTGACACTTAGTAGGATTTAATTTTAAATTAACTTTTCTCAATCTTTCAAATATGTCTATAAGATTACGATTGTGAGATTCTAAATTACGACCGAAAACGATTAAATCGTCAAGATATACAAAACATTTGTCAAAAGTTAAACCAGATAAAGCCACAGTCATTACTCTACTAAAAGCACTTGGAGAAATTTTTAAACCCATTGGTAAACGTTTCATTTGAAACTGTCCTGAATTTGTACTAAATGCTGTACATTTCCTGCTTGAAGGTTCTAAAGGTACCTGATAATACCCTGAATGTAAATCAAGATGGCTAAATAAAATAGCTCCTGAGAGAGAATCTAAAATTTCAGTTATATTTGGTAATGGGAACTTGTCATCTTGAATTTTCTCGTTAAGTTTACGATAGTCTACTACCAAACGCCACCTCTTATCATTATTTTCATTATTTTTCTTTGGCACTAGTAATATTGGACTAGACCATTCACTTTGTGTTTCCTCAATAATATCATCTTTTATCATATTTTGTATTTTTTCATTTAGTTCTTTCTTTAAGCTTTGTGGTAATCTGTATGGTTTTGTGTATACAGGATTTGTGTTAGGTTTTAATGTTATTGTTTGTTCATAAATATTAGTTGTTGTTAATTTATCGTTTGGCAAATGAAAAACATCTGAATACTTTTGACAAATGTCCTCGATAGACGTTTTTTCCTCAGAATTAAGATGTTGTAATTTTAATAATGTTTTTAATGTTTCTGCTCTAGTAGCATTTGCTTTATTATTATCACACTTATAGCACTCGTATAAAGATAATGGTTGTAAGTTTGGTTTAAATATTGGTATTCGTATATCATTTTCACTGACATTTAAAATTTTAATTGGTATTTTATCTTTATTTGCTTGCACAATAGCACTAGCTAAAAATAAATTATTCCCTAAATCTTCTGCGCAAACAATACTGTCTTCTTTTGGGCATGATTCTATTCTTATGAAATGGATAGATTCGCATCGCGCCGGAATAGTTAAAAATTCGCAATTATGAGTTTTTTCAGAATTATCAAATATTTGCGTTGTTATTTCTTTTCTATTTATTTTTAATGTCAAAACCCTCGTTTCTAAATTTATTTTCGCTAGGTAAGTACTTAAAAAGTCTAACCCGATAATACCATCGGCCTTAAGAGGTAAGTTATTAAATATATGGAACTTGTGTTGAAATGATTCACCATTATCTGATGACAATGTAAGATAAACATGGCCTTGTGAGTGAATTTGTCCGCCTATGCCATTGACTAAAACATCATTTTTATATATATCTATATTTTGCGGCAAACTTTCTTTTCGTATAATTGACAAAGAAGCTCCCGTATCTAATAACCAGTAATATGCATTATTTCCTAATTTAAATGAAATTAATTTCGTTAATCCATTAAAAGCAAAAATTTCACTTTTATTCACGAAAAAATTTTGATTGGTCCTTGTGTTCTGTTTCTTGACCAGTATTTTTCGTTTTCTCAGTTACTTGTGCCGAATAAATTCTGCGTGTATTACCTCTATAGTTATTATTTCGAAAATTTCTGTCTCTATAAGATTGTTGTGATCCCCTGGGAGTATGATTTCCCCCTGAATTAGGGTTACCGCGAAAATTATGGTGTTTAGAATAATATTGTCCTCGTACATACCTATTTGATGGTTGTCCTCGTCCTTGAGCACCTCTTCCTCCATATCCTTGCTGGTATCTCGAATGATTGGAATAGTTACCTCGTTGTCCTCTGTTATTTGACTTATTAGTAAAATGCATGACATCACCTGAATTTGATGAAATTATACACTCTTCATCCTTTGCAGCCTGTATAGCACCCTTTAACGAGCTATAATTGCGAGCTGCAACTATAGTGCTTAACCTAGAATTTTTTAATCCGTCTGCAAACTTTCTAATTGCAAATTTTTCATTAATTGGCTTTAAAATGTCATACTTAGTTGACTCACCATCTGCTTGAGAAATTGTCAAGTCCGTAAATAGTTGTTCAAGTTCAGTCCCATATTCGTCAATTGTTCTATATCCTTGTGAAATATTTTGAAGTCGTGACTGAATTGCCGTGAACGATTTTTTTGTAATAAGATGAGTTCGCATGTCCTTGACAAGTTCTGAAATAGATGTATAAGTCGCAGCCATTCGTAATTTTGCATTTTCTGTGATCCTATTTTTCAAAACGAATTTTATTAATAAATCGTTATCCGTCGCGTTAATCATTTCTGAATACATCTCAATTCCATCAATCAATCGTTTCGTTACACTCTCCGTTCCGTCCATAACTGGCAACAAACTACAAGCCGTTTTTAAGTCGAATTCCATTTTTTCTATTTTAATATTTGGATACGTACACAAATTATTAATCTCCTCGTAAAGTTGTCTAATATTTTTGAAAATATCTGATGCTGATGCTATAATCTTGGTATCCTGTTTTGATTTCAAAAGCAAAAACAATTCGCTGCATTTATCAAAAATAATTTTCGCTTCACCTAACTTAATTTCTATAGTTTTTCCTATATACCTAGATTTTCCCTTTTTAACTAAATATTTTCTTATTTCCGTCAATTTGTTACAATTTTCTACCAATGTCTCAATCATAATCTAAAAATATATTTCGTTAATTAAACCAATTACATTATTATATTAAATAAGTAAAAACAAAAGTGTAAAATTACATGCACCGGCGAAAGAATGTCATACGTTTCCATATTTGCAGCACAGTATCAAATTGCATGAGTGTTTGTGCACGATTCTAGACAATTAACTGTAGAACGTAATAACATTAATCGCACATTTTGATTCTATTTTTAGAACTTGGTATTTAAATTAACTTAAAAGTTCGTACTTATAGCCGTATATTATTTTTTTTTTTTTAACGTTCACTCGCGATATTTTAAACTCACTGATGCATTTTATCGATTATTTCACTTTTTTATTTTTCACTTAAGTATATTGATGGTAACTCACTGTTTAGATGGATGGCACTGAGCATTATGCCGCAGCTTCTGCAGTCTGTCGTCCCCGTAGAGATGCGCGAATACGTTGGATAGCCTGTAGACCTATTTCGTCCTGGATCCACCGCTGATGGCACCGTTTGTAGATACGTACCAAAAAATAGCAGACTGCCGCGATAAACACAGCCAGCATTACGTATACGACGATGCTCATTCGCTCCACGTGTTCACCGACACCCTTCAATGTTGCTTCGTTGTTCCCAGCCGTGTTCTGGGTGATGAAGACTTCGTCTTTTTGTACCGTTGACCGACACATTTTTCTTTGGTAGTCGCGTTTATATATATATATTTTCTTTTAAAGTTAGGTACCGAATAACGTAGCCCGTGGCAGGGTCGCCATGAGATGTACAAGGTTCGGGTGTAAAATAAAAGGCTACTGCTCGGTTCCCATAAGAGTAGTATAATGAATCTAAAATATACATACAATGCATAGCGCAGCGTAAGCTATAACATGAGACACAATTCTTAAGGAGCATACTTACTAAATAATATAAAGGAACATACACACACTTCAATATTTATCGTCGTTTGTTTCACATGGTTGAGGAAAATTACCATGACAGTGTAAAGTACCAATTGGTTCACGGAATAAAATATTAAAGCCAGGGTTCAATAGCCCTTGAATCATTAACAGCCTTAATAAATTCATATAGCATACCTAGTTCTTGACAGCGTGACTTGACAATATAATATTTACCTTGAGGCATATTAAAAAGTAATGAAAAGTGTGTCAAGTTATTGTATTTCTCACCTTGACGTTTCCACGACAATAGGTAACTAGAATTTGAGGAAATTCCAATTATGTACAGCTTAATACACATTTCTTTGTACTGGTTTAGTGATATAAAAGAAAACGGAAACGTTCCACAAATATCAAGCATCCAGTAGATTGTCGTCCTTCAAATGACACATAACAATACTTAAGGTATTGTTATATGTATATTGTAATGTATTGTTATACTTAAGGTGTGTATATAATAAATCAGAGCTCGCTAAATACAGAAACAGATTTCACGATAGCTGGACACAAAAAGGAACGTTTTCGGCACATAAATAATAATAAATATAACCTCAGGAACACAAACGTAAGAACAGTTCTCACGTCCTTCTTAACTTAGTGTTGAGTGCACGGGCCCAGGAACGAATTAACTTAATGTGTTCGCCGAGAATTGAGTAAAAATTAACAGAGTATATACTTCCCTCACTCTTAGGACTCAAGAAAGAAAGAGATGGAAGTACTGCCGAAACTATGACAGAGAAGTTGCAACGTAAGACGCATATAGTTAGTGATTTGCGACTCTCGCGTGGTTCCGGAGACTCGGGAGTAATCGATTGGGATGTTTATGAGTGCTTTAAATTTTGAACCGAAGCGTAGGTACGGTTCAGAGCTGGTTTACATGTCTAGACGTTCAGACTACCTGACTTGCACTGTAAAACATGGATTCCCAACATGCATGACTTAGCAAAACGTTATACAAATAAAATAGAATCTAGAATTTTGGGGCAACGACAGCAGCATAATTAGTTATAAACTAGGAAACATCGATTGTTGGGCTTTAAATACCTGTTCAATGACTAACACTAATGTTTTAGAATTTAGTAACCAACATTTAAAGGTATACATGGTTTAAGTCGCATTAATATTTCATAGTGAAATTCTCTTGTGAAATAAAATTTCTTCATAAATTTTCTAAACATTTTCCCTCAGTAACATTATCTTCAATAACAATCTTTCTTAGTAAAATGACAGAGCGACGAGATCACATTCCCAGTGCGCCAGTATCAATATCTAAATTACTAATCAATATACGGAAAATGTCAGGACCACCGATACAAAACGGAAAAAATATATAGGTACCGAGCAAAAATAGGTTCCCACTAATGTATATTTAGGAGAGATAAATACAGTCGTAAACGTCACACGAGAACTCGAGAAGCTATACTGTGTCAAATATCAATTTAAGATATTGCCAATAGAGTGCCATCGAACAGTTACAGTTACGCATACAAATTATTACCTTCTGGAATATTCCGAAATGTTCCCCATCTTTTGCGAATGAATTTGGGCAAAGCTCGATATTCACTTGTTCTAACACTTGGCGAAATACTTCATTTTGCATTTTAATAGAATATATTAGGGATGGCACGTTGATTTTAAATCAAAATCGGGGAGTAGATAAAACATTTTCTGCCAAAAGCAGCCATATTTAATACTGACTCTGTGTTAGAAGTAATTTTTGATTACTGCATCACAGGGTTATTTGTTTGTTTTCTTCATGAAGGTGTCACCAATATTTTCTTTTTCCACTGTTATTGTTTGTATTGTAAATACAATCGACAGGAGCATGTTTTAATTAAATCCCATTTCATTACATTTTTGTTCTGATTCAAAATATATTCGATTGTCAGCAGTATTTATTTGATCATTTATTGAATGTCTTTCTCTGTTGTTTCTTTTATTTATTTTTCTTAGGGAACTATCGTTATGTGGAAATCATCCGAAGTGGCGTTTTACGATAATTCGTTTAGATGTCTAAGACAAAAGTTCGAAACACAATTACGGAGCACTCCATTACCGAAAAGTCTCCTAATGCTGTTCCTAACTTGGCAATACATTACGGTCATGTCCTCGCTATAGATTGGCGCGCAGGTGTTCGATAGATGCTGCATTTAACGTAAACAGGTCTGCTAGCAGGCACACGTGAGCCAGAAGCTAAACTACTACAAGATCACGAGGCTAGGCGAAACAGGAAAATTAATCTTGGTACATCTTGCGGAAAAACTTCAAGATGGAATTAAATTTGCACTAGCTTAATTAAGAGCTGTTGTACCACAACTCAGCTTTCATTCATTCATTTCTCTAAAAGATGAACTTAGACGTGGTAAGCTAATTAAATCTAGAGTTAAAATGAACGATATGATTATGAGAACAAATTTAATTAGATTCTTAACAAAAGAGCTTATTTACAAAAAAACTCAATTCAAATCAGCAAAAATTCAAACACGTTTAAAAAAACCTAATTAGCTGAAACAAATTCTTTTAATAAACCCTGAATCATCGTAATAAAGGGCGAGAAAAGGGAAACAATTACACTGGGACAAAGCTGTATTATTTGCCCAATAAAGTGTAAGGGAACGCAAAGATCGTATCTATAGGGATCTCCATAGAATGAGGTGTTTTATTGGGCGACGATCGGGCCAAGTTAAGGGTGACGCTACCAAACGGACGGGAATGAGGCCAGGTGGGTATAAATTGTGTAATAAATTTAAAAAGAATTATAACATTATTTATGTTGATCTTGATGTTTGAGATGTGTTATTTCGTTTGTTATACGGAAATTGGGTGTTTTCGATTTTGCTTTTATGACATTGAGTTGTTTACGAACGAATTTGAATAAAAGATGTAGTAGGTACTTAATATACCAATTTTTACTGAGCCATTTCATTTTCCACATTTGGTATAGCACGGATTAGCATTTAAAGGGAGATTTAAGCTTTCGATCCGAACTATCTCTGAGTTTGTAGGTACTAACAGATTAAATGCACATCAATTAGCCGATATTTCGGGAAGGCCTACAAAGCCGGCTCTTTGTTCTGATCTCAGCTCGATAACCCCGAAGTCCATAGCCCCAGTGACAAGGGAGGGTGAGGAACAGTGATTTTCTCTATTGTTTGTTCTGATAATTCTGTTGCTAATCGATTAGACACCTTAATTGAAATCGATTTGCTGTTTTTCCTTGACTTTCGTCGACAGAAAGAGTTAAAGGAGTACCTTATAGGATAGAAGTTAACTTTTTTTGAATTCTTGTGGAAACTAAGGTAGGTACTTGTGGGTTTAGGTTATTTGAAACTGAAATAGCTTTATTTATTTGGTTAACAAAGCATTTAATTTGTAATAATTGTATTTTTCCCAATTTCTTGGTTAGAGCACTTATTTGCAGTAATAGGTTCTCATCAAAGGTTTCACTTGTATATTTGAGTCCACAATAATAAATTCTAATCCATACAGACGTAGATTTAGCTGTCAGCTATTCCAAAGGTATATTATATCTATGGCCAGACAGATACGGATATATAACCAAAGTGCTATTTCATGCAAGCTGTCAATCTGTAACTAAAAGCAACCTACTACATATTGCATTTTGGCTGTTGTAACCTTGGCTTAATGATGGTGAAGCTCTCGAGAATCTATGTGTTTGTCGTCCAAATTAATTAAATGCTTGTAAAGAGAATATTACGTTAGTTCGCGCTTAGTGCGGTTGTGTCGCAGTGACTGTGCTTAAAGCGACTGAGCTAAATAATAAATGATATTTATTTTGCAAATAGGTCTTAAAAACACTTTTACAGGTCAGTTTTTTTTTTGTCAGTTTAAACTAGTGTTCGATTAGTGATTAGAAATGTATCCAAGAAGAAACTTTATTTATCGCTATTTACCCGGCCCAGCAGTTTTCTCTACTATGATATGCATGTAACTAATCCTTCATCATGAATCACTCTGTTGGTGAAAACCGGATGAAATTCCGTTCAGCAGTTTTTTGAGTTTATTGCAAATAGACAGACGCGGTGGGAGACTTTGTTTTATAATATGTAAGGATTATTCTATACATATCTAATACTACATAAGAAAAATGGGTGGTCTTATCGCACAGGGTGATCTCCTACTGGTAACATTTATATGGACTGAAAGTTCAAACAAATATTTTATGTTTTAACACAACACAAGAGTACCTAACCTAATCTTACCTAACTCCAATTTATTTTTTATTCAACACTTTCATTTTCAGAATAAAACCTAAACAAACAAACAACATTAGCATTACATAAAAATAACAAGGCTCAAAACATTGTTTTAACTGCAACACTCATCAACAAAGAACATAATATGTGTACCTAGGAGTTACCTAGAAAGTTTAAGTCAGCCAGAGCTACAAATCATCATAAGTTGCAATTACGCCCCGTTGCGGGTGAGTCATAAATACTCCCTCCGTTGTTAGTTGCATAGTTGGAAAGAGTGTGGTATAGGTCCATAGGTTATCTATGAGTTTTCTGTTGAACTAGCATATGTGTTAACATGTATCTATGTGTTGTTATTGACTCATTTTACAGCTTTGTTTGTGAATATTTTACGTTTTGTTGATTTATTTCGTGTAATTTAATGTGGCACGAATTCAATTAACCTCGTTCAATTATTTTTGTATTTAACGTAAAGTTTAAACGTGTACATTTATGTGATTTATCAAACGCAAAGCGCGATTAATAACGTCCGTCCGCGTCAGCAATTCAACCGCTAATGACACAATGATTACCCCCACTACTGCACCGCGTACCACACGCAAACTACCCACACCAAATACTTCGCATTAAACCTTATTGACTTCTCTATCTGACGCAGTTACAGGAAAACAAACTTTCTTAACGGTAACACGTAGTTACAGCTAAGTACCACCTGTTTTATCCCCTTCATAATAGTTTCCTTGAGGCGTGTGACAACAAGAAACATTAGCTCAACTACGAGAAAGGAAAATAAATTCAGATAATCTAATAGACGAGAAGCCGTAAGAGGTGGGTAAATGTGCGGGAAATTAACGAGCAGGTAGCTACTCGTGAAAGTCACTTACAGCCTGCGATTATGGCGGCATGTTGTTAATTTTAGGGGATTACATCTGGTTTCTTTGTTCGTTACGGTTCATAAATAGAAAAACCAATTTAAATTTCTATAACCATTAAATCTGATAATATTATCTTAAATAAGTAGCAACAGTAACCGAGCCACATTGAATTGCGACCGTTTAGAAGTTTTTGAACACAGTCAAAACACTGAAGGCCCTTTAAGCCCACTACAAACATAATCGTCAAGAATAATTGGCGCTTTCGTACAACAACGACACTCGACTCCGAACTTGAGAACTTATTAAATGCAAAGAGCGTACGGCAATGAAATAAAATTTACTTCTCCAACCCTCAAACATTCATCAAAATAGCACTCGTCTTGGTACTAGCGAGAACGGAAAACTTATACTTAATAGGAAAGAAAAAAGTGACAATGGTGTAACGGTGTAAGGAAACCGTGAATTAACGTCGCGAGGTCGCAAGTTCCGCGTCGGACGTCAAATAACGTCCGTGTCGGAGCTCGTTTTTCTAATCGCGCATACAAACATGACCGATTTGCATAATGGGGTTAAATATACGCTGCTCAAAAATATACAGTACATTACAAGTGGTAGGCAGTTTAGAATGGTAATTTAAACAGTTGTCGTGGCACGGTGGTTTGGCATTGGATACGCTCACTTTACTATGTCAATATAAAAAGGGCTTTGTAAAATTTTCTACGACTGACTGCAGTTACATACTACATATTAAAAAGAATATCATGTCAATGAGACAGTTTCTCAGTCTCGAAATTGAATAAAAAACTCGCCTACTATGCTGCCTGCACAACAAGCCGCACTTTTCAGGATTTATACGAGGCCAATAACAAAGCTGTACGCCAAGGTTGCCAAACACAGGTCAGAAAAAATTGGAGGAATCGACAGGAAAAGAAGAAGTCTTGGAATGAAGTTTTTGCAACGATTGTTAATAATAGCTGCTAAAATCGCTCTTTACACTTAAGGGTGACAGGTCCCTACTAAGTTCTCATTGAGCGTTATTTATAGCTCTAGCTAATAAGTATATTCCTTCAATGATTAACAATATTGAAAGACAGTTCTTGAGCTAGCACAGAATTTCAACAAATAACAGGTTTCAAAATTCTTCAAACCTTATCACAAGAAATAGGTAAGCTAGGCACGAGACGGTCTACGGTTGAGACACAGTGAATTACAGACGAGCCGACTTCCTTATGCGACATCAAATTGCGGCCGTGGAAGTCGGCCGTCCGGCGCAGAAAGCGCAACGTTTCTTACTACCCACTAATTTGCTTCTTGACAAACTTCGTCTCGGAATGACCGAATTTAGTTTTAGTTCCCTTTGTTGCAAGTTTTGTAATGTATGCATATCCCAACGAAATATACTCGTTTTGTTACGAATATGTTTTATGTATTTTGCCTAGAACTTCGGAATTCGTGGGAGACAGGTCCATTGTTCGTGGTTATAAAATTCTTGACGTCTTTTTGATGTATGGTTTTAAGCTTAACGTTATGTGCATAACTAGATTTGGCTCTAAAATCTAGTATTTCAATTACTACTGCAACATACTTACTATTGTCATCTACAGTTCTTTAATTATTTTCCATATCATTATTGTCTTTGACCCTTTATTCTCCAGCAGTACTACCTTAGACCCATTACCTTTATTAGTTATCTCTATTATTATCTAGACATATTATCTTTCACAGTCCATTCGTCACTAGCTTGATATTTCCTTACTATCATAGCCATTCACATTCGTAACTAGTCTAGACTCTTCACACTACTTTCATATATATGTTCTAGATGAACATCATAATTTTCGGGATCAACCAAAACTACAAATTATTCTTAAACTGTGTCTAAAATAAGCTCTTCAAGCTCACTACACACATCCACTCGACGATCGAGTACACAACAGCAGGAATCAACTCGGTCCAGTAAATTGTTCGTTACAGAGCGTGGCGCACGAACCAAGCGTTTTTCATAGAACAAGACAGGTGTTTAACTGATGTGCTGCATCTGTGCAGTTTATTTCGTTTAGTTTTACATTAGTAACAATTTGAAATACAATCAAATACTTTTGTCGTATGTACAAATAACTTTGCTGCGCGGTGTGCTTAAGACCAAAAGCTTCATTCGAATTAAAAACTAGTCAAACACACCCGCTACAAATATTTTCTGGTAACTGGAGACAGAAATCAGAAACGTTTATTTCAAATAGAACAATTATAGGCACTTTTGAATTGGCAAAATGTCAGTCAGTCAAAAAAAAAACAAGTGAAGCTAAATTGCACGTTCCAAAGCGTAGATCTTTATGGAGAAGAACGTGCAAGAAACTCCATGGACACTCTTTTAAATCTTATTATGAGTTACATAAATATTGGTTACATATTTCTTGTCGCTTCTAATATGTGAGCACAATGTAGATAAGTAATAATAATTAAAAAAAAAACGAATTAAAAATAGAAATTAAATTAAGCCAATGGCAGCTAAGAGATGACCATAATATGATGAATATAAATACCACAGAAAATTTATGACAATGACGCTTAATTGTCAAGACTTAACAAAGCAAATTATAAACTAAGACGAATGCAAGTTCTTAAACAATTAAATATCCTAAACCAGTTTAGCAAAATCTATAGACTATTGCTAATGTAAATGCTAAGATATTGTAATAATAACAACGGTCAACACAAATGCAAACCAACAAGCCATCCGCGTCGCACCGCTTACTCAATCCCAAATTGTCAGTTTGAATCTAACTCTATTAGTTTAGCAGGTAAACAGACAAAGTTAGAGCTATCAACAACATCAGGAACGTTATAAAATTCAAACACTATTGCAACTATTTCACGTATCAAGTAAATAGAAGCAAAAAGTTATACGTGGAACACTGGAGCAACATAAGCGACATTTTCTATGTCAGTCTGTCTGGTTGGTCCGACGCCGGCAACGAGACGTGACCGGTTCGGAATTAACTCGGACTACACGCAGTCACAACCGCACCAGAGGACGAAGCTTTGAAGTAGACTAAACACAACTGTGTTACAACGACACAAGGATGCTTGAGACTGCTGAAAGTATGTTTGTACGACGTGGAGAGTCAAATATTTTGGTGCAGTTTCAGGGAGGTAAAATAGACTTTGTGTCTTAGAGATAAAGGTGATTTAAGATGCAGATAAAGGTGTTTTCGTACGCAACTAAAGCGTTGTCAAGAGGCATGAAAGCAGACAGAGGCGTCCGCGTCTTCAGGCCACAGTCGCTGTCCGGACACCAATTTGTCTCTTTAGATTTATGTTTTCCATTATTGCAGTCACGCGAATAAGAAACTATTGTTATTTGTTACATTTATGTAGAAACTCATGAGAATAATCCTTGTATTTTTCTATTGTGAGATGGTTGATATTAACCAGCTGTGATAAATAGTAGTTGTTGTAAATATGTGATCTTGCGAACATAGAAATATGTGGTTGTAAGAGTATTTCTAATATAACAGCACTTACCTAGTAGATATAAGGGTATAATACCTACATGTCATTGTAAAGGAGAGATTTCAAAAGACGATCTCAGACACTAATCTGCAAGGTTCTCATGTGATTTGACCTTTACATATTTGCTGTATGGACTTTAAAAGTGACTTTGACCCCTGAGTTTGTTTCGGTGTTTATTCTCAGGGTAGTACGCTAAGAAACGTTAGCTTCATCTAATTCGAACTGGCGCAAAAACTGGCGTGTAAGTGTTTTTTAAATCCTATTTGCAAAATAAAAAAAACATTTATCAGTAGGTACCAATATATTATCACTGCTTGCCATTCCAAATTTTAACTTCGGTGATATTTTTATTTTATTAAGGTTGACAGAAATTATCTATAGACCATAAGATACGAAGCTACTAGGTAGCAAGTAGTGGGTACAGCAGACCCTCAATATATCTAGACGACAACTAGCGGGACGACGTGACACCGGTGTGAAATGACTCCGTTACCCTCTAGCTGATAAATAGTGGCTTACAGCCGCTGTAAGCGAGCTAATCTTTGTTTACTGTTGATAGAACTGGTACAACGTGGTTTTTAAGGCCTTAATTAATGGGTAATTACTGTTAATTAGGTGTTTATTGAACGAGAACTGGCTTTATTTAACTTGAGATTACTTAAAAGACGCTGAATCAATGGATTTTCTCTTCCTTTTCCCAAATACCAGAATTTACCACAAATATCCTGTCATATTTTTAAATCTCAAGAACAATGTAGGCAACTTAATTTAATCCCATTTGCGGTTCAAACAACTTCTAAGCCGTGATAACCACCAGGTGTCCAACTGATGATAACATCTCAGCATTGCGATCTAACGGACCGAGATACGCAAAAGAAAAAACGGATATACCTTTCTTTGGTAATGGCGCGTAAAATAGCCTATTCATAAAAGTTTTCAACTAAAACATTCACTCAGTTGGTAAATAGTCTCGAAACATTTGATATGCTATAATCTCGTCTAAGTATAATAATAAAGACGCGATCATTTAGATCCGATATCGATCCTATATGAAATCCAAGCAAATCTCTCGGAACGTGATCACAACTAGAGAACGGGGCGTCAATCTACGTAGGTACGTGCTGGGAGCCACGCTTACACTTATCCGCAGTTATTATGAAAGTTTTCGTTCGCTCCCGTCCGCACAAGTTCGCACGATCGACTTATAAATCTTGTGGAGAAAATAATAGAGGAATAAAATGCCTACGCGTAAGTGAGATTGCGTTTGGCAGCAGCCGTTCAGGTGCGAATCTGAATTGCGATGCAATTATTTTTGGAAAACGTAATGGTGATTTCAATAAGGAAAACAATATTTACAGTAAAAATAGCCCTGCAGTAATTGTAGCAAATACAACTGCGCCATTAACCTTTAAAATGACACCCCATTGAATTATTTATAGGTAACCTTAGAACTTAAACAGAAAACAACACACACAAAGCTAACTAATGGACATTTAAAATTGGACAGCAGAAGCTAAAATTGAATTCCAAAGACTAAAGTTTGTGTTACAAAGACATAGTCTATACATATTTATTACTATTGAAACTATAAACAGCTAGAAAGTACAATAGAGATCTTACAGAGACGGTCAGTAATAAAAATCAAACGCCACAAAAGAGCAGCTTATTTGCGAAGTCATTATCTTGTATAGATTAGATACATAAAGAGGGACAAGTTCCCTCCTGGGTCCCTCGAAGCACTCGTGACTACTCGTTAAGCCACCCAGTTTACGGCTTTTGTTTAAATTAAACCCGATCCTTTATAGTGAAAACACTGAATGTATATCGTCCAAATTGAATTTCTTAACGCCTTTGATACTACAGATAGTGTTACAGAAACAAATATTAAAACAGAAAATGATTTTGCATTCAGAAAATTGTAACGTAGTCCGAGGAAGTTAAAACGCAGTAAGGAAAATAAAACAGCTCGAAGAAAATAAAAAAGGACAAAAGGAAGCAATCCAATCTTTTAGCTGAAAGAGAAAGTTTTCGCAAAGTTGTACACACTGACGGAATGTGTTTATTCTTATCGTCATACTGAATTCTCGAGGATCAAAGTTTTTATACCGGACTCAACCTTATTTCGTAGAAGTTTATGATGACTTACATATTTTTAATATTAAAGCCAAATAAAGCGGCTAGTTTTATGTAAAAATAAATCTGGACGGAGAAGATAGGTTTATTACATTAGGATCAAATATAATTTCTGCCATTATTACAGGAAATCCAACCCTCATACTACAGTGGAATTTAAATCAAATTCTTAAAAAATACTCAGGGGCGTTACTCATTTCCTAATAATAATGAATCTCATCGAATTAAAACTAGTTTCGTAATATTTTACAATACTAAAGAGATTATGCTGAAAATTAAAATTGAACTATTAAAAGGAAACTCTGATTCCATAGTATTTATACGTAGTTCATAAAGACAATTGCTCTGTAACCATTGAGTAAAGGCGTAAAATAAAATCTTTTTACTACTCCAGTCAGCCGTTTCTCGAGGGCAATTCTATAAACACTAAATTGAGGTTTCGAAATAAGTGTCGCTAAATTCTCCAAGAGATGTGACCTAATTTCCGTTTGGAGAACGGAATCACCCAATGGAATCTTCTCTGATTAGCGTCCTTAATTTTATGTGTAGTAAAACAAGACGTGTGTACGGAACCTTAGGTCGTCTCAGGATGTGTTGAGGCAATTAGGGGCTCCCAGGTGGCGACTCAAACGCAACTAGCTTGAATTATCTGCTTAAGGTTTTATGTTCGGAGTTAAGATGGGCTGGAAGAGCTTGTTTTGTCGACTTTGTTTTGGATGTTTAGTAACGGAAAAGTTCTACATTAAGTTGTGATCTGAAATTAGATATACAGTGTTCTATTTAGTCTTTACAATACAATGAACATTCTCACCATCTAGATACATATATGTTTCTTATATCCTTAAGTTCTTCAAGTCTGTCTTCATTTGCAAAATCATCATAATCATTACCATTTTACTTTTCTATATTTACCTCTTGCTCATTTTCTCCAACTCCTTTCAACGTGTTAAGTTTTAAAACTTCCCAACTTCAAACTGAACTCCTCATTCCACCACAAGTCACTACATCAAACTCAACCGCCAACGGTAACGTAATTAACTCCATGACTCCACAAACCGTCATTGACATTTCATCAACTAAGCAAACAGGTCTTGCCTCATCTAGCAGAGTTGGTTCAGCAAATTTTATGTGGCGTTTTAAGTGGCCCCGGCTGGGTGGGGCAGTAAACATCTGTGCTAAAGTTTAAACGTCAACCCTTGCGAAGCAGACGACACAACTTATTACGGTCCCGCCTTACTACACGTGTTTCGTTGTAAAAAATGTTAAAACGGTTGCCGAGTGAAGAATAGTGGTTAAATGTTTAGGTGTTTGATTTGGTTTCGAATGTGATTTTTGGGAACACTTTTGGTTGATCGCTTTGGTTTTTTTTTACGTTTTGTTGGCCACGTCAAAATAGCAAAAGCGTGCTTTTGGCACCAACGAGCAACTCGGCGATTTCATTATTTATTAA
Source organism: Mythimna impura (assembly GCA_905147345.3). NCBI lineage: Eukaryota > Metazoa > Arthropoda > Insecta > Lepidoptera > Noctuidae > Mythimna > Mythimna impura. Next base: position 7,717,734 of record LR990357.1, on the reverse strand, counting down.
CATAATTATAAGAAAAACAATACTTATTTAAATAATTTAATAAGAAAGTATTGTTTTTCTGTCTGTCATGTAGTCATGACCGTGGCGTGTTGGAAACATTTTTTTATATTTGGCGTTGAAAAGGTTGCCCCACACAAGGATTTTCTTCTGCATCATGGGTGTTTACACAAACATATATATAAACTCACATAACCAGACCGGAACAACTACTATCTGTATCTGGTTTGACGGTTTCCTCACTGGGATACGGGGCAAAAACTACAGCAACTAGCTCAAATTTTACTATGTCCTTTGGATTTACTATTTTCATACACATAGTCGTAGAAGCACTGTTACAAATTAGCTATTTTGTAAGCTTTTGCTGACGAAGGAGAAAGAACATTTCTGCAGAAACGAAGCTAAGATAAACTCAGTGCTGGTGGTACAGTAAAGGATTATAGTTCCTGATACCTTTTAAAAATATGTTATTATTAAAATTGTAGGTGATATCTTAGTTGATGCTTAAGATGTGGTTTTTGATATAATTCAGAGTTCTTTGTTAAACAATGTGATAAGGCAATTATGATTAATATCCGATCATTAGGTGCTGGAGTGGCGACCACGTATTGGAAGACGCAGCGCCGAAGGCTTCCGACCTGGTGAGGCAGGAATCCGATGGATGCCAGACGCACAAGACTGGTAATTGTGGCGACACTTGGGAGAAGCCTATGTCCAACAGTGTACGCCTTTCAGCCGAAATAATGATGATTATCCGATCATAATGATAGTTTTTGCATGATAAATAACTATTAAACCAGCAGTGCTAACTTCAATTTAAAAGGTAATAGACGAAGAGTTTTATGTGTTTTGTAGTTCAAACAAGTTAATAATTGATATCATCTGATCTAAGAAATAAATTATTATAAAACTTACAATTATTAGAACATGGCGTCCATAAGAATCACTCCTACTAGTGTCATATGCCTAATAATATTTATACGGATGCTGTGCCAAGTCCCACAGAAATTATATGTAAATTTACTAGATTCTGATAATTGCGGACCATTCATTAGGGTCGCGGGAATCCGATGTATGCGAGACGCTCAAGACCGGTGGTTATGCCGACGCTTGGGGTAGGCTTATGTCCAACAGTGGGCGTCTTTCGGCTGAAATGATGATGATGATTCATTAGGTAATATTAATTACTAAAGAAGAAAACACAACGTTATCACTGAAACCTAAAACTGCAAGTCGTTTGGAAACTTGACAATACCAGTTCACGCCCGATTATGACTTGACGATGACAATATCAATCGCGCGGCATTAACTGCCTAATTAGCATCAAGTGTACATACAATGTTCTATAATAGGTCAGTATTGTACATTATGCTAATGTCCAACGCAGACTAATGTTTATCACCTGATTGGCTGCGTATCTATGTAAATACAATGAATGTTGACTGTACAGCGATTAAGGAACGGATTGAGGATGGCTGGTTTAGCTTGTTATTGAGGATGTTGATTTTAGGGACTTGATTTTGGCGATAGTAGTCCTTATCCTTGCATTATTATTATTATTGTCTGAATCTGGAATCTGGAATGGCGACCACGTACCGGAAGACGTAGCGTTGGAAGGCCTCCTACAAGGTGGACCGATGACTTGGTAACGGTTGCGGGAGTCCGATGGATGCGAGACGCACAGGACCGTTCATTGTGGCGACAATTGGGGGAGGCCTATGTCCAGCAGTGGATGTCTTTCGGCTGAAATGATGATGATGAAAACGAATCCGTATCGCGTCTGTTTGTTCGCGATAAACCCGAAAGTTACTAAACGGATTCTCATGCGATTTTCACATATAGACAGAGTGATTTCTGAGGAAGGTTTGAGTGCATAACACATGCGTCTTACAGTAGATTGAAGCCGTAAATTTCAATTGTTTGTGACACCCGTGTGAAGCTTGGGTAGGTCAGCAGTAGAAGATATACTCGTAGGATATATTGTATTAGCATAGATTTAGACAACTTCATTCATATTCAAGGGTTGATATTCCTAGTAAATCAAGCTAGGCTTACAGTATTTTTACTGCAGAGCAAATGCTTCTGTTCGATAGCATACCTACTGTGTAGTTCCGCCTTTCATTCAATCATCGTCTAAAGAGCATTTGCATCCCGAATAATGCAGTCACCCACACCAGGTGCACGGTCGCTTTTCAATACTAATCGTGCTCAAAACTTAGCTTCGAAAGTTCGAGGAGGTCAGAGTGTCCAGGCCCACAAAGTGCATAGACATGCGCATCATGGGCCTGGATGACTCCGTTAGGGTGGATGAGGTGGTGGCCGCCGTCGTCAGGACGGGAGGGTGCCAGGCCGATCAAGTGCGGGCGGGCACCATCCGTGCTGACAGCACGGGCATGCGAGCCGTTACGGTTAGCTGCCCCGTGTCGGCGGCCAAAGCCATCACGGGCGAAGGCCGAAGGCTCTTGGTTGGCTGGGTCTCCGCACAGGTAAAACTGTTGGAGCCCAGACCTCTGCGGTGCTACCGCTGCCACGTGGGGCACCACGTGGGGGCCCATTGCGCCGCAGAGGTGGACCGCAGTGACCGCTGCTACCAGTGCGGTCAGGCTGGTCACAAGGCCGTCGAATGCCGTGCAACGCCGCACTGCTACGCATGTGCGGCGGCAGGCAAGCCGGCCGACCACCGGGCTGGGGGCAGGTCCTGCGACCCCCCCGCCAAGGCCAAGGGCAAGGTACGGAGGCCCATCCACCCGGACGTACTCACCGCCGCAGCTGCCTCCTTGGCTGCTGCCGCTGTCGCCGCCGCACCTAACGCGGCAGGGCCCTCACGGGGGGCACGGGAGGAGACTGTAATGGACTGTCAATAATTACTCCATTACGTCTCCTCCAGGCGAACATCAACCACTGCGCCTCCGCTCAGGATCTGTTGCTCCAGAGCATGGCGCAGTGGTCGATCAATATCGCCGTGGTCTCCGAGCCGTACTATGTCCTGCCCAGGGGAGACTGGGTGCGGGACCTTGACGGCTCGGTGACCCTAATTTCGTCGGCCGCCGCCGGTACCCCGACCCTCGAGGCCGTCACGAGGGGGCGGGGTTGCGTGGCAGCACGGTTCGGGGACATTGCAGTGGTAGGAGTCTACCTGTCCCCGAACAGATCTCTCGGCGATCTTCACATCTCCCTAATGGAGCTGAAAGCCGTCGTCGCTGGGTTTAGTTCCCTCCCTGTGGTCGTGTGCGGGGACTTCAATGCCAAGAACTTGGCTTGGGGTTCCCGGTTCACGAACCAGCGGGGTCGGATGGTGGAGGACTGGGCTCTGGAGACAGGCCTGGTCGTCCTAAACCGGGGTTCTGTCCCCACGTGTGTGCGGATGCGGGGTGACTCAGTGGTGGACATCTCGTTTGCCAGCCCCGCTCTGTCGCCACGTGTCGTCGACTGGCGCGTTATGGAGGAGGTGGAGACGTACTCAGACCACCGGTACATCCGGTTTGACGTCTCCGCCCAAACCTCGACCGCGCCGGTCCGACGGAACCCTTGTGGTCCGCGTTGGGCGCTGAGGCAGATGGACCGGGAGCTCCTCCTGGAAGCCGCGACGGTACAGGCCTGGGTGCAAGCACCGGACAGGCCTGTCGACATCGACGTCGAGGCAGAGTGGTTCCGGGAGGCCATGTCGCAAATCTGCGACGCGGCAATGCCCCGAGTCCATCCAGGACGTGCTCAGCGCCAGGTATACTGGTGGTCGCCGGAGATTGCGGCACTGCGCAATGCGTGCAATGCCGCGCGACGCCGGTATGCCAGGTACCGCAGGCGCCGCATCCGTCCTCCGGATGCGGAGGCCAGAGAGGCGGAGCTGTACGAGGGATACAGAGAGGCAAAGCGCACCCTCCGAGCGGAGATAAGGCGGGCCAAACTCGAGGCCCGCAACGTGTGGCTGGGGACTCTGAATGGGGACCCATGGGGACGCCCCTATAAGGTGGTGCGGGACAAAATCCGCCCCTGGGCTCCCCCGCTGACGCAGAGTCTCCGGCCCCAGCTTGTGGAGGGTGTGGTGAGCACTCTGTTCCCCGTGCGAGGGGAACACTCTCCCCCGCCCATGGCTCCGCCACCAGCGGTATCCGACGTGGACCACGATGGCGACGACGACGAAAATGCTCCAGAGGTGACCGAGGTAGAGTTGAGAGTGGCGGTACGGAGGCTGAGTGCCAAAAATACCGCCCCAGGACCCGACGGTTTGCCTGGGAAGGCCTGGGTCCTGGCCATGGAGGCTCTCGGGCCTCGACTAAGAGGGCTCTTCAGCGCATGCATGGAGAGGGGCCAGTTCCCACTTCGCTGGAAGACGGGGAAACTGGTCCTCATCGCGAAGCCGGGACGCCCTGCGGACTCTCCGTCCGCGTACCGGCCCATTGTGCTGCTCGACGAGGTGGGCAAGCTCTTTGAAAGAGTAATTGCAGACCGCCTCGTCGCGCACTTAACACGGGTGGGGCCGGATCTAGCAGACGGCCAGTTCGGTTTTCGCAGGAGGCGCTCCACGGTGGACGCCATCATGCGCGTGCGAGCTCTCACGACGGGGGATGCGGTGGCCCAGGGCAGGTGTGTCGTGGCGGTGTCTCTGGACATCGCCAACGCCTTCAACTCCCTGCCTTGGAGTAGCATTAGGAGGGCACTCCGGTATCACCGGACGCCCGACTACCTCTGTCGTGTGGTCGAGGCGTACCTGTCGGACAGGTACATCATCTACCCTGGTCACCAGGGAGAGTGGGAACGTCGAGAGATGTCGTGCGGTGTTCCGCAGGGATCGGTACTAGGGCCGCCCTTGTGGAACATCGGATACGACTACGTGCTGCGCGGCGACCTCCCTGACGGGGTCAGCGTGGTCTGCTACGCAGACGACACGCTGGTCCTGGCGCGGGGAGAGTCGTACCAGGCGGCGGTCGAACTAGCGACACGCGGGGTTGCGACAGTCGTGGGCAGGATCCAGGAGTTGGGACTCGAGGTGGCATTGCACAAGTCCGAGGCCATGTGCTTTCACGGCCCTCGGAACGCGCCACCACGGGGTTCCCAACTAACGGTAGGAGGAGTCCACATCGGCGTCGGGTCGACGATGAAGTACCTGGGACTCGTTCTCGACAGCCGATGGGATTTCGAGGAGCATTTCCGACGTCTGGCTCCCAAACTAAATCGGACTGGGGCTGCCCTCGGGCGGCTCCTGCCCAACCTGGGAGGTCCAGACGCCTCCTGCGGGAGGCTTTACGCGGGGATCGTTCGGTCCATGGCCCTTTATGGCGCACCGGTATGGGCGCCGACGCTGCGGAAGCAGCCGGCGGCCCGGCTGAACGCATGCCAGAGGGTCATGGCCATACGGATGGTGCGAGGATACCGGACGATTTCCCGCGAAGCGGCAAGCCTCCTTGCTGGCCAGCCACCATGGGATCTGGAGGCAACAGTCCTTGCACACATGCACGACCTGCGCATGGAGATGCAACGCCGGGGCGAAACTCCGCTGCCGCGACAAGTCGCAGCATGGCGGACAGAGCTCCGGCGGGTTCTCATGGTGAAATGGCGACAGCGACTGTCGCAGCCCAGTGCTGGGCACGCCACAATTATGGCGGTAAGTCCCCTCTTTGAGGCGTGGTTGGAAAGACCTCACGGCGTCCTCACCTTTCGCATGACGCAGGTTCTCACCGAACACGGTAAGTTCGGGAAGTTCCTGCACCGGATTCGTGCGGAAGCAACGCCCGGGTGTCGCCACTGTGTGGACCGCCCGGAGGACACGGTGGAGCACACGGTTGAGGTGTGCCCCGCTTGGGCAGAGCAACGCCGTGTCCTTGTGGGGGCGATCGGCGGCGGCGATCTCTCGCGCCGGGCCCTGGTACAGGCCATGGTCCGGAGCGAGGAAGAGTGGCAGGCGGTCGCCTCCTTCTGTGAAGCAGTAATGCTAGCAAAGGAGGCGGCCGATCGCGTGAGGCAACGGTCCTCACGCCCTTACCGCCGCCGGGATTCCGATCCCGATTTCCGGCCACCGTAGGCGCGGGCTTGCGGACGGCGAGCAATGGGTGGCTCGCCGTCGGACCGTCCGGTAACCGTCCGGACCGAGCCAAGTCGTCGACGGCGCGTATTGTTCCACGCGCGCCTCAGGGAGATGTCAGCAAATCGTAGGGGCCCAGCAGGGTCGAAGCCTACTGGGGCCATGGGTAGTGTGAAAACGAAACCCGGGGCCCTGGGACGAAGGCAACGAAGGAACAGGAGTGGGTTTTTAGTCAGTAAAAGTCTGACACTATCTCTCGCTCCGCCCAAGAGCGAGATTTGTCATTAGATGATTTTCCCACCGAAAAAAAAAAAAAAAAAAAAAAAAAGCTTCGAAAGTTCGAACCTAAATAAATCAGCTCCATCACTTTTCAGTTCTCTCCTATGTGTGATAAAAATTGAATAAGGGGCGAATCGTGAGTCGTGACGCATTATCGGGCGGGGATGATCCAATGCTCGGATTTGGGCGCGCGGCCGGAAAATTGCAAGACCGGATGATCGATAGCAGACCAGATGTCGTGTCCTGTGATTAGATGGTACGTACCTTAACGTGGATGTGGAGGATTAAAATGAGAGATGTGTAATAGAATCCAGTATATAGCCATATTTTTTGGAAGAACCTCTTCGTTTGGATATGTATAATCTTGGCTTTAGAATGTGATATCGTAAGATCACAATAACAGGCTTTACACAGTCACTCTTTCGCGTATGAAACAGTAATCATGCGCGAAAGAGCGCGCTTGTGAAGAGGACGAGAAAGACCACGCCTTCAGTGCTTGTCACTCTCGCCAGTCTCGGGCGCAATCGTGTGCGCTCCTGAGAACGAGCGATAGAATTACTCTACTACGTAAAGGGGCCTAATGTAGCATCAGCTGCATGCACTTTGTTACACCGTTAACAAAACAAAGACGAACACTAAAACTCTTACTAACAAACAAAAACAAGACACCAATCAAAGCGCTTGAAACAATAAGCAAATATTCTTAAAACGTAAAAACTACCCTCGCAATTGACAAATAGGGGCAAAAAGCAGTTATTGTGGTTCTCGTCAGAGAAAGTCTCGGTGGCCGAGTATTATTGCATTTTGCGAAAACATGAACGGTCAAAGGACGTTGCACAGAACTCGACCACTAAAGAGTCACTTTACGCTGGGATTAAAAAGTCAGAATCTATTGGTAGTTGTCTCAAAGCTACAATTTTTTATATGAATCAAATTGAGGTCACGGTCGGTGCAGTGGTTAAGCCATTGGCTGCTGTGATGTATGTTGCTGACTCGATTTCCGCACGGGACAAATAACTGTATAACCTGATAGTTGTTCCGAATAAAACCACGTCAATTGGGTGGTAACAATTAAAAAACACACTTTAAGTAAGTATTAACAATGACAATTAGCAGATTTCTAACGCTACACTATATTGTTCACTTTATCCGAGCATGTCAATCCGAATTCAAGAATAATATCAAGCCACTTAGGACAGAGATTAAGATTTTTAGGTAACAAATTTTAGCTTTTTTATCGCTCTTGAAGATGAGAATCAATTCACATTAGAATAGAATGCACTATATCGTACACCAAAATAGTAATATAACTTATACACAAACATAAATCTATGAGTACAATGACGGCCCAGTCCAGGTACCTGACATTATCCTTTGAATGAATCGTAAAACTTTAAATAAAAAAGGGGTAGTCCATACCTGCTTTACAAACTATGATAAAGGATGTTAAATTCTAGCAGAACTTTTAGCGGACTGACGGTAAATGCACAACACTCATACAAAACTATAGCAATGCTGTTAGCTTGTTAGAAACCCGAGAACGATAAAAATGATATTTATAGTATCCAATGTAAACAGTAATGTGTAAGTCAATTGAAATTCAAATACGAGGGAAAAGGAAAATGGCGTCGGCAAGACCGAAATTACATACGGACGGGGAAAAGTAAAATGGTGGAATATGGCGGTAGAATTTATAAGGACCCTTTAGTTCCCCAATTACATGCGATGGACATGTTCGCAACAAAGCGAACAAGTTGACGGCTATTGGCTCTCTTTTCGTCATCAGTTCGTGCTAATATAGTGCTAAAGGGTGCCTTTTTCAAGCACTTTCGAGCTCAATATTTCACGTAGAATTTTAGAACATGTAAGGCATGCTCTAAAGAAAAGATAGATCAGCTTTGCAAAATGACGTCCTTTTTTGGTAGTGCACAAATATTACTTACTTCCCTTAAAAGAGGTTTCTCTGTGACCTTATGGCATCGCGGTAAAACTGATATTGTATCCGTTGGATCTTACAAGTAGAGAAAGTTTGTCAATGCAACCGAGGCGGAATTCGTCGAGTGCTACAGTGACCAATGTCTACGTGTATCAAATGACCTTTTTCAATACACTTGCGAAGAAATAAATAAATAGGGGTTGACCGGTGATCATGAGGGTCGCTTAGCGCCCAGCCTGATCTGATAATTGTGGCGGGGGCGAGCTGGCGCACTTTTCCACACTAGTGGAGAAAACAGTAAATTGCGTGCCTAAAAGCGGTAGGGGCGGTTTTTCGAGTAGGTAGATGTATTAAAAACAAAATATCAATACAAAGACGACATCCATTCTCGACATACTTGAAACTACAGTCGCACCGCTCGATTCGTACGCCCCGGTAATTAAATAAACAACCTTTGCCAACTTTTAGGGTACAATTTACATCGGGGAGTTTCGGAGCGGCCGAAGAGTCTGAAGAAACAAATGTCTAAGAGTGGAAATGAGGACGATAAAACCAATGTTTCAGCGAGTCGGTGATGAACATTCGCTACTTGCTGAACTTCTAGATTAATGTTGTTTTGGATTCTTTATGTGGACGTCTTCTTGAAGGATGGAGACGGACCGCCTGAAGGGGCGTGGGATTTTCGCGCAATTTATTATTTAAGGTGCAGATGCAAGGAACAAAACTGTAGCATCGTTAGGTGCATGTTTTAAGTTCTGTTATGTAATACATACAACTTAGTTATATTGCCCTGGTTTAGGCCTGAGGCCATTTGACGACTTAACCTAAACTGTTAAAGGGACGGAGTTATATAGGGTGTATAGCTCCATCCCTCTTGACATTTTATCATATCATGGTAACGCCCCTGAAGTGAAGTGTGTTTCTCCGACGAAAATGTATAATTTGTGACCAAAATTCATGGAAATTAATTTAGTCTGATGACGTTTTGAGGGTAGAACAGGGCCGGTCGTTGCAGCGACGCTTGGGGTGGCCTACGTAAGCAGTGGACGTCTTTCGGCTGAAATGATGACGATGATGCTGATTGAAAATAATCATCATCTTCCTGCCCTTGTCCCATCTTATTTGGGGTCGGCGCAACACGTTTTTTTCTTCCATTCTATCCTGTCAACCGTCATCACTAACTTCCTTTTCTTTCATATCACTGTTCACACAATCCAGTTCCAAATTCAAACCATTTATTTCAATTAAACCATTTACAGGCACTTTTGAATTGTCAAAAGCGGCCAGTCACAAAAAATTATGAAGCTGTTTTTAAACATTCCAAAGTGGAGAAGAACGTTACAAAATTATTGTTACCTCGTTAATGTTGAAATCAGACTATCTAATCACACTAATATTGTAAAGGTGAAAATTTGTGAGTGTGTTTGTAAATTTGTTACTTTTTCACGCTCGAACGGCTGAATGTATTTGGATGAAATTTGCTGTGAGTATGTTCCCTTGGGATTATCTTGTACTATCACGCGGAGCCGCTGGCAGTAGGTAGATAGTTATAACTATATTTGAGAACGATGTCCAAAGACGTGCACGTCAAAAGCGTTCAGAGTTTACAAACTTTACATTCACCAGACATAAATAAATATACCAACACTTACAAAAAAAAATATCATCTATAAAAATCTTCAACCTAATCGTCGTAACACCTACACACACCATACCAAACAACTCACGCGTCCTTAAACAAAATATAAAGCAAGTAACAATTTTACTCGAATCCGCGTCGCATTAATAGGCTCAAAGCACGTACGCGATACAATATGAAAACTCTTTATGGAAAACAACATCAGTAAATATTATTGTAAACGCGTTTTCAATGGAAGCAAGTGCTTGAGAGGTGTTCAAACCGTACAATGTACGTACACAAATACAATCGAAGTGAAAGCTATTAAAATATAGACCAGTTTTTTTTATTAATAACGTAACCATGTAGGTACATATTTCATTAAGTCGGGCTGTTGAATATAACCGATGGACCGATGCCCTAGTGAGAGTCGCGGGATGCGAGACGCACAGGACCGTTTCGATGTGGCAAACCTTGGGGGAGGCCTATGTCCAGCAGTGTACGTCTTTCGCCTGAAATGATGATGATGATGATCAAATATATAATAGATTCAAAAAGATATTGGTTTTACTTAGGTATTTCGTCATTGTAATTTTTGGATTATTATTATAATTTATTTATCTTTATTCCAAAAAGGTAAGTAACTTATAAGCTAAGCCCCACAAACCCGTTGCAATGGTTTGACTGTGGGGTCGATGAGTCTCTAGATACTTAAATGTAAGTACTGTGGTATCGAAAGGAAATCGTATGAGATAAGTTAACGAACTGGGATGTAAAATGTACTTCTAAGGATTTTGTTGTTCTAGAATAGGTTTAAAAATTGAATAGAACAAAATAATGTCTAGTTTTTGTTCCGTTGTAAAGTGATGTAATATTATCGAAGTCCAGTACAAGTATTCAATGAAATAAAAGTGTTTCATTGCAAGAAGTAATAAAGATCCCGATACCGTCGCAGAGTGCGACAGTATCTACTTAAAACTAAATATTATTTAAACTTACACTTATATAACTAAAACTTAAAACATTTCTAATTAATATAATTTTAATTTACGTCTAAATCTATTTGTGTTTGTTTCACTCCTTATGTCTGCCGGCAGACTGTTCAATAGATATGGTAATTTCTTTTTTAGTGTTCTGTCACCAAAGTAATTGGTTTAGTTTAGTTTAGTTTATAGTTTATTAATATCAAGTACATTATACATGTCTGTTAGAACAGTGATCCCCAAACTAGACGTTAGTCTGTATCTTGGGGATCAGAGTTGTACATATTCTTTATATCCAAAAGGTCGTACATGGTGATTATTAACAAAAACAAACTAAGAGTGAAGTTAAAGAATCATAACTTAGCATATTAAAGTGGATGAGAATAAATAAAAACGAACACAAGAAAAAATTGAATCAAAATAATTAAAAAAGTGGTACATAATAAATAATCACACTGCGATAATCAATTTAATATGTATGTGTGTACGTAGGCGTAATGATGAGTGAGTGTGTGTGTGTGTGTATGTGTGTGTGGGAGAGAGGGTGTGGGTGTGAGCGTGTGTGGGAGTGAGATGGAAGCGATATTAGGAGTGCTGTCGGTTTATGCAGTCTTACTTCATTTGCATTTATTTGAAGATGATCCTTTCTGTTTCATCGTAGGAGAGTGTGAGAAGCCAGTTCTTTATGGTCTTTTTACACAGGGGTATTTTGAGGTCCATTATATTACAGTTCTTTACAGCTTCGTTATATATGCGTGGATATAAATAGTTTGAGGAGCGTCTTGCCATAAGAGAGTTTCCTTTGGGAGTGGGTATCCTAAAAGTACGCTTTGATATTATCTCCGCGTAGTCTGGTCTAGATTTCAATTGCCTGTGTGTTTGAATTGGTGACTTTACTTATACGAGGCTGCTTTACCTACTCCACATTTTTTTTATATAATGATATTTATAGGTCAGTGTTTAATTCACAGAACTACCTACGTCTAAACTGAAACGGTCCAGGAAAAAATTTACTGTGACAGTTCATCTGTCCATGGACACACGAGTAATGTTATTAGGGTTTCGTTTTTCTTTTCTTTCTGAACCCTAAGAACAACACTACACTATTCATGTTGTGTTCTTTGAAAATTACAAATAAGTTTATGAAACACAAAACCAGTCTAAAAACCGAAACGGCATCATGACCTAATCCGAACATTCCCGATAAGCCCCGATCCCATATTTTCGCGGCAAACACTCGCATATCCAATCTCCCACGTACGCAGAGCTAATAAAAAACGCACAAGAGGGGGAAAACAAAATGCAGAACGAATGATTTAGCACTTACGAATAAGTAAGCAGCTCCATTAATAAAACACACATATTACTGAGAGGTCAATATTACTGGAGGGCACGAAAGAATGAGTGAATGAAATTGAAAAGTATTTCGGCGCGGAATCGCTGAATAATACGTATGAGTCGCTCGACGACACTGTTATTGGATTGTTGAAACGTTTCGCGCCCCTTTTGTTGGGGAAGGTTGTGTGGAACTGCCTTAGGTTTTTTATTTAATTCGACTCAACTTTTAAAGCTAATGAATTTGTCGGTTCAGGATGCAGATGGAGGATGGTGATGATTGGGTAACGAGGTACGAGAGGAGCAGTGGTGACCCAGTGGTGACGGCCCCGACTAGAGAAGTGTTAGCCCGTGGTAGGTCGCGGGTTCAAACAAAGCCAGGCGCATTACTTTGAGAATTTATTTGATTACCACTGCTCTCAAAACGGTGAAGGAAAACATCATGAGGAAACCGACGTGTCCTAGAACCAAAAAATTCAAGTTCCGAAAAACCAACACTTATATCGTTAACTGCGTAAGATGACATAAAAACTGTTTTTTTTTTAACCCATTTATTTGTCTCATATATCAATCAGACTGTGGTGGCGCTGGCACGAAATTGATTTGTCACATGACTGTGACGTTGGAAGGGTTAATAATCACAACATACACTTCTGGCCTGATTCAACAGCCTAATTCCTCGAAATCAGTTCAAGAATTTTCCCCTATAGCTATTTATCAACCACTGCTATTCTCATTCACACCGCTTCGGTCTTAATGAACGATTTAATCGAAGAATTGGTTTCAAGAACCCGGTTAACAGGTACAGAAATCGGGAATAAATCTACTTTCGCGCAATCTTGGGTTCATTACTTACCTTACATTAGAACTAGACCAGCATTGGCTTAAGGAAAAGCCATTTGTAGCTCTTACTTGAACCGAGAGAACCTTTCAGAGTTGAGGAACCTTTGATATTCAATGTATTTTTTATTAAGCTTTTGATGGTTGTCGTATATGAAGTAATAGTTCTGACCATGACTTTCCTCAGTGAAAATATTGACCTTGGTCATCTAAAAGCTCTTATAAATAAAACTAACTTCTACCAGCGGATTTGCCTGCGTTACAGTCTAAAATTATCGCAATGTTACAATAAGCATAATCAGCCTTTTAATGTTCCCACTGCTGGGACTCAGGCCTCCTCTCTCTAGGAGAGGGAATGGTCCGTAATCCACCACGCGGGCTCAGTGCGGGTTGGTGAATGTCACATGTCTTCGAATTTCTGGTTCTAGGACATGCCGGTTTCCTCACAATGTTTTCTTTCACCGTTTTGAGAGCAGTGGTGATTAAATAAATTACACAAAGTAATGCGCCTGGCTGGGTTTAAAGTCGCGACCTACAACTCGTAAGTCGGGGCCGTTTTCACTAGGCCACCACTACTTACTTTCTTTTTTTTATTTGAAAAGATATAATACTTCTAGTTTGGTTCCATTTTACCAAAATTCAGTTCTACGATGGGATCTTATGGGCAGTCGTGTAAAAAGAATCCTATGTTCTATTCCAAGACATGGTCTACAATTGGCCTAAGTTCAAATCCGTTTACCCATTTGTGCTTGAAAGAGTAACGAACATACCCATATATAACCCAACATATTAGTGTGATACATATTTCGAAAGTTAAGCTGCAAAGACGAACCAGAAGCCGTACCTACACAAAGTGACATTCACACAGCGATAATGATTGTCAAAACAGTTTAAAATATAAAAATGGAACAACTGAAATGTGACGTAATCAATCTCTAACATTTTGGACTTTTTATAATTATTACCGCTCATTGCAGGATACTTCGTCAAGACCCCACACGGGCTCAGAACCCTTTCTGCACTCTTGTTACTTTTCAAAAACTAAATAAATTCTTGTAGAATGTCATGTAAAATGACAAACAAACAGGCGAGAACAGAGCGGCGCTATTGCAACAGCAAAAACGCAAAGCTTACTAATCTTATATCCTTTTCGCACGACTGTCACTCTTCCGGCTTTTGTCAGATACGTCGTAATTGGATGCAAACTGGAGTACTTCCGACATTGCGTGGCGTTAAAGCGGTGTTATGCTAAACTCATTCAATGTGGCAGCTCTGTTGGTTATGTAAGTTGGGCGTATAGACGCGTGTTTGTGTCGCGAATTGTTGCGACTCGCGACTTACGGCAAGCATTTTGGATGAAACGTTTCATTTGACCATAAGCTGACTGAAGCTTCTAACAATATCTACTCGAAAATGATTTTTTTTTTAAGGTGAGACATTATCCAATGACTTCTCTCGCTCCAGAGTGAAGCAGTAGGGCGTGTCAGACTTTTACTGACTAAAACCACACCTTTGTTCCTTCTTTGCCTTTGCGTTCCAGGACTACGGATTTAACTTTCGGAAGTCAACCCATGCCCCCAGTCGACTTCGGCCCTGCTGGGCCCCGACGGTTTTGCTGACATCTCTTTGAGGCACGCTTGGAGCAGCACGCACCGTCGTCGACTCGGGAAAAGGAAAAGGCGAAATAGCAGAAGTCAAAAAAAAATAATGATGGTTGCCATCATAAGGAGCATGTTTTTTTGAGGTCTGCTTACGACGTAGCGTTGAGAGATCTTCTGCAAGGTGGACTACTATGACATACTGAGGATCGTGAAAGATTATTAAATGTCAATAGTAAATAGCCGCACGTGGTGGCTTACCTATGTCCAAGAGAGGGCCATCTTTCTGCTCAAAATATGTCGATGCTGACAAACTGCACAGGAAACATTTTAATCACATTTCTAAGATCAACAACGCATCGGGACTACCTTCAGACCATTACAAATTTTGACAGCATCCGCATCCGTGAAACTTTAAACAGAAAACAAGCGTATTTTGATATTAAACTGATACTCATTATAAAACTGAAGAGATTGTTTGTTTGAATGCACTAATCTCAGTAACTTCTAGTTCGAATTGAACAATTCTTTTAGTGTTGGATGGCTCATTTAACGCAGAAGGCGTCACGACACCGCCACAGGACCGGAGCAGTAGCCAAAGACGAGGATGAAACCACGTGGGATAGCTAGTTACAAACAAAATTCGTATTCAAGTTGACTAAGGACTGCTCCGCTAGCAGGCGTGATACTCATGAAAGCAGTACTTACGTACCTACTACTACCCTACTTTCGAATGCACACGACCGTGAGGCGTGGAGTGGCACATTCTCGCGGCGGTTGGAACTCGCTTCTATTCGAAATTTAAATTGAATATAATGTACGTACGTTACTTTGCTATTCATTCGTCATAGCGCTGCTGAATTTATTGTGAGCTTTTAGTTACAATGGTGTTTTAGTGCAATATGTTGTGACTTTTGTTGATTTATAAGCAAATTGAATATGAAAATTTAATTACCTACAATAAAAGGCTATTTTTATATAAGTGGGTATCAACCAGCCAAGGACGTCGTGAATTACGGCCCAATCCATCTCCTAGAGACGAGGCCTTAGTAGTAGGCTACAGTAGTGGGAACATTATAAGACTGATTATGCCTATAATATAGGTACCGATATATGTTATCTATGTTATCGCCAGAGGTTGGAATTAGGTAGAGTTAAACATGTACTTACACCGATTTCATACAGCGAAAGAATAAAGTTGATATGCCTCAAATCCCGAGATTAATTTTAAAGAGCAGAATTTGTTTATGACACTATCAGAAATATAGCAGAAAAAAATTCTTCCTGCATTAATGACGAGGAGGAGGAAGTGTATAAATTTGTTAACCTTACCTCAGTTGACATAGATAAGTAGATCTTTTTTAATGAAAAATACTAATAAAAATTGTATGTTAATTTATCTCAGAAACTATAACACCTACAAACTTAAAATTTGGCAGGTAGGTTCCTTATAGGGTGTAGACATCCGCTGAGAACGGAAATTTACAAAACTCCACCCGTAAGGGTTCAAAATGGGGTTCCAAAGTTTGTATGGAGAAAGACATTCTCACGCGGGCAAAACCATTGGCAGAAACTAGTCCTACATAATATAATTCAGCATAAGCTAATCATTAAAGAAAGAAAGAAAATGAATTTATTTTGTCACAACGCAAGGCACACAAACAATATATGTAAACATTAACAAGATTCAACACACTAAAGTCAAGGTAGGTACCCATCAATCCACATCCCCTCTACCTGTAAACTGTTCGTTATCTCAACTGTACAAACGTATCCGAGCGATTTCACTAACTTGCCCGTTTAGTTCGCTAATATTGCGGGCCATTGTGCGCCCAGTCCGCAATGTACTCCTACCATTGTGGAAGTAACACTGATGAGTTTGCGAATAAATTATGAATCGTTGAATTGTTATGTTAGAATTTAGAGCCGGTCTGGGTTCCGTTGATTACTTGAGAGTAAATTAAGCTAGGTATAGCTTGGTGTTTAGTGTTGAGCACTAAACTGTGGATTAAATTGTCTAAGTTTTGAGTGATAGAGTTGTTATAGTTTTGAATGTCTGTAGCTAATATTGTACCTTTGTGAAAGAAAATTACCATTAAGTATCTGGTCAATCATCTCCTAACGGGGTGGTAAGTATGTTGGCGTCGATTTCCAGTCTAACTCCACATGCAGTGGACGACCTGCAATATAGGTATCTACCCGTTACTGGGTAACTCGAATTATTTTTAACAGTAGCACGTCATTTCCGAGCAAATAACATGTAGATACAATCATTTAATGCCAATCCATTAAGTACTTCATTATGAAGTACCAGCTTTTGCCCGAAGCTTCGCCCGCATACATAAAATATAGCCTAGACACTCAGGAATAAAGCCGGTTTTTTTTTAAATATTCATTTTGGAGCTTTGTCAATAATGACTATGTCGCTCCATCATAGCCAAATTTTGGATGTTATAAAATTTATATTAAAATATGATTGTAGTATATTTGTAAAGTAGTCTTGCCTAGCTTTCTATCGATGAAAAAATTTTAGCAATCGAACCAGTAGGTACTTTCAGAGATTACCTCCTACAACCAAAAAAAACAAACTTTACCCATTATAATATTAGTGTAAGATGTACATGACATTCCCGTAAATATAGTTTTTATTACCGTACTGAGCTGAAAGTGCAAAAAACGTAGGTACTAACATTTGAACTTCGCGGGCTATCCTTGAGCTTATACTCGTGGTCCTAGAAAACAAAGGCAGCTGAAGGAACATAGGTGTGGTTTTATTCAGTAAAAGTATGACACGAACTCTCGCTCCATCCTAGAGCGTGAAAAGTCATTAGACGATTTGATGACAAACCTCAAAAAAAAAGGTCGGTACACACGGTAAGACATTAGACCACCACACGTTGGTTAAATAGACGTCCATTGTTAAACATACGCTTCCCCCAAGTGTCGCCATAACGAACGGTCCTGTGCGTCTCGCATTCATAGGATTTCCGCGACCTTCACAAGGTCATCGGTCCACCATGTGGGAGACCTTCCAACGCTGCATCTTTCGGTACGTGATCAGTGTTCTGCGAGCAATGTGCCCTGCCCACTGTTACTTAAGTTTGGCAATTCTTCGGGCTTTGTCGGTAAACTTGATTCTCCTGCGGATATCTTCATTTCTGATGTGATCACGCAAGGAAACTCCGAGCACAGTCCTAATATTATTACTATATCACAATTATGCTACAACAATATGTAAGATAAGCAAGTAGGTAGGTACCTTATTATGCAAATTTAACGGACATTGTCTAGTTTCAATTATTGTATCGATTTCAGATTTATCTGACACTAGATTAATTAATATAATTACACATAATCTACAGTGATAACACAGTTGCTAGTATTAGCTAATCATCATTATTTAGGTACGAATAAATAGTCTTAAGTTATCATCTTAAACTGAATATTATATCTTTGGAGGTATGTGGAACAGAGAGTAAAGCCCCCTATAACTCCGTTGAAAAGGGAGGATCCTCCGGCCAGACGGGTGTTATGTCTGATGGGCAACTGCTCGATAGATGATTTCGGGCTGTTCTATATGTTCTAAACACGCGGAGAACTTTAATTGCGCGATGCAGGATTAGTTCTTATGTGACGCCATAGATGTCGCTACATAACCATAATTCACGAAAAGGAAACCCGTAGTCCTAGTTTTAATCAGCAAATGTCTGATACGCCCTCTCACCCCGCCCCAAAGCGAGAGTAGTCATAGGATGATTGCCCACCACAAAAAAGCATGTCTGTAATTATTTATTCTTGAACAACAAATCGTTGAGGTACACTCGACAGCACGTTGGTAAGTCAGTTTGATTTTCAACTAGCCTAACGCAGTCAAGAGTTTCAATAAAATGAGATACGAGTAATATCATTGAAGGTACAATCACAGAATCAAAAGATAGAACAAGTCCAGGTCATCAAAATATTTTAACAAACACCATTCATGATGTAATTTAATTTAAAAAATAACTATCCTAAAGTTACTTTAAAAAGTTTCTACAAAAAAAATACAACCGACTTCAATGTAAAGAAAAACATTGAAAAGTAGGTACTAACAAGTTACAATATAAAAACGACGTTTTGTTGGCTATCTGTGGTTTTCTTTATTCGTTCCACTATATCAAGTGTTACTTTTTGAATGCAAATGCATGACTTCTTGATGTAACGTCAATAATATTACAGAAGTTTCCTCAATTCCTTACCTAAGATCCCATCATAAGAACTAAATTTTGGTAAAATGGAACCAATCAAGTAGGTACCTATTAGATCCTTTCAAATAAAAAAAGAAAGCAGTGAAAATGGCCCCGACTTTCGAGTGGTAAGTCGCAGTTTCAAAGTCAGCCAGGCGCATTACTTTGTGTAATTTATTTAATTACCACTGCTCTCAAAACGGTGAAGGAAAACATCGTGAGGAAATCGGCTTGTCCTAGAAAAAAAATCGAAGACATGTGACATCCACTAATCCGCACAGGGCTCACGTGGTGGATTACGACCCATTCCCTCTCCTAGAGGCCTTAGTCTCAGCGGTGGCAGTGTTATTAGGTTGAATATGTTATGTATAAATAAAAAAAGTATTTTCAAATAGGTTCATAAATTATGGTAGCATAGCATAGCATAGTCGGCCTTATAATTTTCCCACTGTTGGGAATCAGGCCTCCTCTCTAGGAGAGGAAATTATGGTATTCTGAAGTAAAAAAATAAACATTATATAACCGAATTGAGATCCTCCTCTTGTTTTTTTATAGTCGGTTATAAAGGATTCTGAACGTTCGTGGCTTAAAGTTGAGAACCACAAAATATCTCGCTAGCCGACCATTCAGCAACCGCATTCACAGTTACTCGAACTAAGTTTTACAATATAATATATGAAATAAGTTTTTATTACAGTTTGAATGCGAAACAAGCTGACGTGTTTAATCTTGCTGTTTGTTGCATTCTCTTTGTACAGGGGACGCCATTGTTTAATGATCTTCTAATCCCAGCTTGAACAGGTCTGGGCTAGACATGTCAGCGCATGCCGATCGAGCGATAAGACATGATATTGGTGCCCTGAAGTCGACGGCAGACCACGAAAAAGACGGCAGGACGACCTGATGTCCTCCTTAGGAAAAGTGTTTGCTCTAGAAATATCTTCATCAACAACGAAGTTTTAAAGCTTCATAGCTTTTTTTAGGTGGGTAATCATCTAATGACATCTCCCGCCCTTGGGTGGGGCGAGAGGGCGTGTCAGATTTTACTGACTAAACCCACTCCTGTTCCTTCTTTGTCTTCGTTCCAGGGCCCCGGGATTCTCTTTCGCATCACCCATGGCCCCAGTAGGCTTCGACTCACCGGTCACCGGTCTTCGGTTTTCATAGCTGGTAATAAGAAAGAGAAGTCCAATATAGTCTATGACGTCAAAGCTCATCACGCTCGTACGGCCGCCACAGCAAACGGCGTCTTGGCGAGAGAGATGGACATACTTCTTTATAATTGTTATATCTCATTTGCTTGTCTATCAATTTTGATTGGTTAGATAATAAATATTTTTTTCATGCATATTCCCTTTTATACATAATTTTATTTTTATAGTGCGCCTCACCATCAAACGATTGCATCACTACTTACCATCAGGTGGGATCGCAGTCAGGCACTAGTTTATAACAATCAAAAAAAAATCTTATCAAATAGTTTAACGTATGCATTAAGTAAACCAGCGTGTATGTATAATTTAAATCCTTTTCAGGGTTGAAAATCATCATATAACCTATCTTCTCGCGCTCTGGGTGAAGCAAGGAGTATCAGACTGTTACTGAATAAAACCTACCCGTGTTCGTGTTCCGTCAGGTGCCCTTTGCGTTACAAGTCCACAGTGACTCTTTCGAACAAACCAGCAGCCCTAGCACACATAATGGAAAGCAACCTTGTAAAATAACCTCTGAACAAGGGTTTATTCCTCTCCGTACTGATACTAAAACAATAAGTTCAGTATATACTTATAAAAGTTTTAAATTTTCTTTCTGCGAATGAATTTGTAAAACATTTAGCAACTATTTTCTTTTTGAACTTGAAAGTCTAGAAGGCGCTATTAAGGAGTACCTATGAGTGTTTGTTTTCTGAAACTTTAAGAGCGAATTGCAAAGAGGGTCCCTAATGGTGCAATAGAAGGTATAATTGAACTAAGTCTGGTTTTATCTATACTAATAATATAAAGAAAAAAGATTTCTATTTTTCTTTGTAATGAATACACTCAAAACGACTTGACTGATTTTAAAAATTATTTTATCAGTAGAAAGCTACTTGATAACTATAAGCCGGCCACCGTAGGCGCGGGCTTGCGGACGGCGAACAATGGGTAGCTCGCCGTCCAATCGTCCGGTAACCGTCCGGACCGAGCCCAAGTCGTCGACAGCGCGTAGTGTTCCATGCGCGCCTAAGGGAGATGTCAGAGCAACCGTAGGGGCCCAGCAGGGTCGAAGCCTACTGGGGCCATGGGTGATGCAAAAGAGATCCCCGGGGCCCTGGAAAAATGGTAAAGAAGGAACAGGAGTGGTTTTTAGTCAGTAAAAGTCTGACACTATCTCCCGCTCCGCCTCAGTGCGGCGGATGTCATTCGATAATTTTCACACCCGAAAAAAATAACTGAGTGACATAGGGTTTGTATTTTCTACGTCACGCGGGCGAAGCCGCTGGCAGAAGCTAGTATTTAATATTACTATTCGAATCATTTCATTTTAGCCCTTTTACGGACAGAGGGAATATTTTTACCAATCATATTTTAACCTTTTGAGTGCGTAATTAGAGACACAATAGTAAGACAATGGCGCGTGAACGCCGGCGTTAATGCGGGGATCAACAGCTTAAGAGTACCTACAGCTATACAGCTCTCAATTTTAAAATCGCGTTTGCAGTAAATATTCCATTGTTTTACCGCCATGGTAACGCGATTTATTATTTGAAGATAGTTAAATTATTAAAAAAAAAAAAAAAACAAAAAAAACACTTTGTCCTCCACCAGTAAATCCTTCCCGTATACGTTTATGAAGCAGTTTTTTCCGTTTGCCAAATTGTTCTGACCGTTAAAGGGTTAAACTTTGCCCTAAATTAAGAGTTACTTCTGTATCATGAGTGCGTTCACAAACAATGTAAACTCACATACACAAGACTCCCGGACCCAGAACATCTATGTATAGGTCATATTATTATAAAGTATTTTTAACCGACTTCAAAAAAAAGGAGGAGGTTATCAATTCGGTTGTATTTTTTTTTTTTTTATCATCATTATTTTTTTTTTTTTTTTTTTTATGTTTGTTACCTCAGAACTCCGTCGTTTATGGACCGATTTGCAAAATTTTTTTTTCTATTTATAGGATATGCTTCCAGATTGGTCCCATTTTTTTCAAAATCCAGTTCTGATGATGGAATCCATGAGGAATCGAGGGAACTCCTCAAAAATTATAGGCAACCCTATGGTAATTTTAGTATTTTCATCAAGAACTTAAGCATTTACAGTCAAAAAGTAACATTTGATGAAGTGGAACTGATGAAGAAGACCAGAAATGGTCAACGGAACTTCATACTCAAATAGATATCACATTGAAGATATAGTTAAGCGACTATGACAATACAAATAAATGAATGATTCTGAATAGTTACGTTGAAAATGGTATCATCGAAGTGATCTGATGATGATGATGGAGCCGGAAGGTAGGCACTGGAACTCCGTAATTAATCAATGTAACCTAGCCGTGTTTGGACTCATTAGAATTGTCATGAGATGCACTTTGGCTATAAGGTACTATCGAACTGATCTGATGATGGAGCCGGAAGGTAGGCACAGGAACTCCGTAATTAATCAATGTATCCTAGCCGTGTTTGGGCTTATTAGAATTGTCGTGAGATGCTCTTTGGCTATAAGGTACTATCGAACTGATCTGATGATGGAGCCGGAAGGAGGAAGGTAGGCACAGCAACTTTATAATAAAACAATGTAACCTAGCAGTATTTGGGTTAATTGGAATTGTCATTAGAAATAGGCACTCTGTTTATAAGTGTATCGCAACTAAAAAGTGTGAAATAAAAACTTTTTAGAAAAAAAAAATAACCGACTTCACTAAAAAAAACACTAAAAGGATCAAAATAACTTTAATTTCGGAAGTCGGTGTTAAATAAGAAACAAACAATACCGAGAAACACCGACATCCGAAATTAAAGTTATTTTGATCCTTTTAGTGTTTTTTTTAGTGAAGTCGGTTATTTTTTTTTTCTAAAAAGTTTTTATTTTGTGCGGAAATCGAATCCGCGACACGCAATGCAGTAGCTAATCTTACATAATATCTATTAATACTGTAATATGAAAATATTGTAAACAACCACTTTTTTTAAAAGAGTAACCATGGAGTTTCCTGCCGGTTCTTCTCCATAGGAAACGACCAATTTGGAACCGTGCACTAGCTTCTGACGTTTTATAAGTGCCCATGTAGGCCTATGTGAAATAAAAACTTTTGACTTTGACTTTAATCACTCAGACACTGCGCCAACATTAACTTTAATAAAAGATACAGCGTTACAGCAAGACAAAATTATAAACTGATACTATTAAAGGTCTTAAAGACTAATAAAAACAAAAAGTAAACGCCGTAAAATTATATTGATGCTATCGTTTCTAATATTTATAGCCCTGTAAAGAAATTTGTTGATTTTAACACCTTTATTTGGTGAAAAAAGCCCTCGGTAGATAATGGATATTATAAAACAAATTAGCGGACCTATCGCGGATCTGCGAATAATGTAGAAGCACTCGAATTGAACGCAAAGTTTGCTTCGTAAATTAAATGTAAGCATAGACAGATTAAAGCAGGGACGCCGTATAATTATTGTTATATTGAGAACAGATATTATTTTTAGCCAACGTGCTATGGAGCACAGTACCTGTAGCATAGCATAGTCGGCCTTATAATGAACCCACTGTTGGGACTCAGGCCTTCTCTCTAGGAGAGGGAATGGGCCGTAATCCACCACGCTGGCCCAGTGCGGGTTGGTGGATGTCACATGTTTTCGATTTTTTGGTTCTAGGACATGCCGGTTTCCTCACTATGTTTTCCTTCACCGTTTTAAGAGCAGTGGTGATGAAATAAATTACACAAAGTAATGCGCCTGGCTGGGTTTGAACCCGCGACCTGCGACTCGTAAGTCGGGGCCGATACCACTCGGCCATCACTGCTCACACACACACACAGCACCTATATCATCTTCCTGCACTTGTCCCGTGTTATTTGGGGTCGGCGCAACACGTTTTTTCTTCCATTCTGCCCTGTCACTCGTCATGCTATCACAAACTTCCTTTTCTTTCATATCACTCCTCCATACTAGGTGTTAATTAAACTAACGGATCGCATTCGAAACACTAATACTGGGCCTTCAAACACAGATCGTTGACGTAGCTGAGGAGGTTGCCAGGCTTAAATACACCGAGGCTAGGTTAGGCTGCACCGAGGGTTGCAGTTTCTGGAGTCGAACCGGAACGTCAATTTTTAGACATTCGTGGTGCGAGTACCTTAAACTTTGACAAGAAAGACTTTTGGCCCCAGCGCGTGGTGTTTTATTTTATGTATGGTAGTCTATAAGGTACGCTACCCCGACGTTGCATCTCCACGCATGCACGATCTGCGCGTGGAGATGCAACGTCGGGGTGAAACTCCGCTGCCGCGACAAGTCGCGGCATGGCGGACAGAGCTCCGGCGGGGTCTCATGGCGGAATGGCGACAGCGACTATCGCAACCCAGTGCTGGGCACGCCATAATTATGGCGATAAGTCCCCTCTTTGAGGAGTGGCTGGAAAGGCAACACGGCGTTCTTACCTTCCGCATGACGCAGGTCCTCACCGGACATGGTAAGTTCGGGAGGTTCCTGCACCGGATTCGTGCGGAAGAAACGCCCGGGTGTCACCATTGTGTGGACCGCCCGGAGGACACGGTGGAGCACACGTTGGAGGTGTGCCCCGCTTGGGTAGAGCAACGCCGTGTCCTCGTGGGGGCGATCGGCGGCGGCGATCTCTCGCGCCGGGCCTTGGTACAGGCCATGGTCCGGAGCGAGGAGGAGTGGCAGGCGGTTGCCTCCTTCTGCGAAGCAGTAATGCTAGCAAAGGAGGCGGCCGATCGCGTGAGGCAACGGTCCTCACGCCCCAATCGCCGCCGGGATTCCGATCCCGATTTCCGGCCAACGTAGGCGCAGGCTTACGGACGACGAGCAATGGGTGGCTCGCCGTCCGACCGTCCGGTAACCGTCCGGACCGAGCCCAAGTCGTCGACGGCGCGTGCTGTTCCACGCGCGCCTCAAGGAGATGTCAGCAACTTTAGGGGCCTAGCAGGGTCGAAGCCTACCGGGGCCAAGGGTCTGATTCTGAAAGGAAGACTCGGCCCTGGTACGAAGGGCAACGAAGGAACAGGAGTGGGTTTTTAGTCAGTAAAAGTCTGACACTATCTCCCGCCCCGCCCAAGGGCGGGGGATGTCATAAGATGATTTTCCCACCGGAAAAAAAAAAAAAAAAACAAACCTGAAATTAAATGATTTTTTATTTTTAATATTTATTAAGTGGGACTGGGTATGTCTGGCGCATGCTGATCGAATAGTGGGCCTGTAAAACACAAAATTGGGGCCCTGAAATCGCACGACAGGGTCGCGGCAAATCACGAAGGAGATGGTGGACGACGAAAAAGTAAGTACCTAATTCCCTTTGCCAGCAGTGGGACAAGGTTAGATATAATAATTATAAAGTTTCAAAGTGACTACACAAATCGTACGTTATTTTTGTTATAAAAAAGTAACAGCACAACAAAGGTTTTAATTGGCCGCAGTAAAAAAAAAAATACATGTACCTAGGTCTGAACAAAAATGTTAGTTGCAAAAATAATTTTTCATTTTTTTTACACAAAAACTTGAATAAAATAACAGTGATTTTGATTGGTCAGAATCAATATAACCAGTGACTGAATAAAAAATGCCTACGTATGTTTTTAAATGATTTCATAGATTGTGCAGTTCGCCACTAACCTTTTATCAATAACAATAGTGGCAACGTTACCATGGCTCTCCTGTTTTATAGTTATAGGTACCAGCCCCCCTACCCAAGTTACAATCGTTTCGTTCGCGCCGAACGCCTCGAGTAAGCCACGCCTCCGATTCCTTTGTTCTGATCACATGACTGAGCGTTGAGATGACGTCAGAACAAAGAAATCGGAGGCGTGGCCTATTCAAGGCGTTCGGCGCGAACGATACGATTGTAACTTGGCTAGGGGGGCAGCGTCTTTACCATGACGTGTTTAAAAATGTCAAGTGTGCGAGCAAGAGGGATGGAGCTATACATCCTATATAGCTCCATCCCTTTAAAAGTTCAGTTTAGGTCGTGAAATGGATCGCATTAAGAGCTTTTGGTAGGGCCTGTGCATTCTATTTTTGTTCATCGTAATACCAAAGCGTCCAGTGCCTATTGGGAAAACTTTTTATTTGCAACTGACACAAGCCAAGCGACTAGCGCGTTTTAGTAACTGCATTCGTACTCGTACAATCGAAAATTTAAATGTGTATTTTAAAACAGGACGATACAAAGTCAATTTAAACAAATATGCGTAGTTCCTGCCACTTTAAAATAAGTACAATTTAATATTCCCTGCATTAGAATACCTACGACTACCTTCAGTAGAAAATGAACCGAAGGGAACATACAAAGCAAAAATTTAATATTCCATGTGCTTTTCCAAGATATGGTCTACCCATGTGTCAAATTGCATTCAAATCAGTTCAGCCGTTTGGACGTAAAGAGGTAACTAACATGTTTATGTATGTGCAGGTTTTCGCCTTTGTAATTGTATTATTGTGATGATATTTCGGAATCCAAACACAAGTACGTGGATTAAAAAATTATTAAAGGATTTCAAGATTATAATATTTAATCTATTTCATACAAGACCTCTCTGTCTCTCTATGCTTAGTTTTTTGAAAAAAAAAAGTACCCGCAAGAAATCAACCAGTGCCACAGATGATAATGACCTTAAACCAATAATAAACTTTAAATAATAAATAAAATAATACAGTATAACAACAATTAAATCCCAAATTATACCACAACCACAAAACTCATTAATAATCCCATAAGTATGGACATTCCGGCGATTGCCGATCGCTTGGCAACAGTAAGTACTACTGCCGTAGGGCGCTATAAAATGGCGGCGTTCCCGTAAATGCCGATAGTAGTCGTATTTAGAGCAAACTCATTGGTAAATTATGTAACGCTGAACTAAGATTGTACCTTGGAGACGAGTTGTGATGGTGAATGATTTATTAGCTTGTTTGTAAGTATTTTGGTAGATGAGAAGTCATTTGTCAAAATAGGCCCGAAATATTGAAAGTTAGTTATGAGACTGTTTCATTATTCGCAAAATCGTTATTGAATATCGGTTCTTGAAAAAAACTATCCAACTACCTACCAATTGCTAAAGTTTTAGTTTGAGAGATTTTTGTATATGAAAGAGCAAACTCTTTAAAATCCTTAGGTAAAAAAAATAATTTTAGCAGGTGTATTCAAACCAAATGCAATAAGTAATTCATTTCCACTTTAAATTGGGGTGGCACTTGATTAGAAAACGCCACAAATTCAAATTAGAACCGTTACAATAGCCAACTCATGATGCCATTGCAAGATGAATAATTAAACCGTATATTTAGCCGCATGTCCGTATCCGGCATAAGTTTAGATCGGACGTCCGGGATCCGGCAGAATGGTCACAACACTAGCCACATGGGTAATTAGTGCTCCATATTTTTCTGAACATTTACCGCGTGGAATAACGTAGTACAGAGACACGACTCGTCTTTGACACGAGTGAAAATTTTAACTGATAACTTAAAAAAAAAAGTTATGTTGTATCTAGGTTTAGTTATATACGAATAAATGGTCAAGCAGATTGTCACACGTCTTTTTTTATTATTGTTGATAGGTTCGCGCTTGACCGCTATCTCACCTGATGGAAAGTGACGATGCGGTCGACGACCGACGGAGCGCGCTTACCTAAAAGTAACCTATTCACTCTTCGACTTAAAGACTCCCGGGTTGTAGTCATTAGGAAACACAGATTCCGGCAAGGAACGGGAGGTCTTTTTTACTTGTGTACTGTAACTATATATTATATGAACGGTTTCATACGACTGTCAATGAAAGACAATAATATATTAATGCTAAGCAATAAATTTACCTATCCAACCGTGGACCGTTTGTACCACTTAAATGTACTTAATCGTCTACAACTTCGAGTGTAGTCTCCGATCTTAGTAGCAGTAAGTACCACATGGTTATTTACCATGAACTTGGTTTTGTCCATGTTCATTTTGAGACTCTATCGGAAGCTTTGAAGTCATCCAGCATTGTACCGAGGTCCTCCATCGTCTCAGTTATGACCTTAGGCAAATTGATAGTAAGTGATGTACTCGCCATTGACGTTGATCCCTATCCCTCTTCAATCCAGAACCTTAAAACCTCCATGGCGGATGTTAACAGTTTCGCATAAACATCTCTCGACCCGCTGTAAGGGCTATATTTCACCAGGACACCATGGCGGCGCGACCAGTCGCCGCTACCAACAAAATGTGGTATACATTTTGTACAGCTCTATAGAGTTATGCACCTGGTGTCCGTTTGGTTGCGCAACCAATTTGGCGACGCGACCAACTCGGACGAGAGCACTTAAGGTCCATTTTGATACTGTGTCAGTGTGGTATAGCGACTCTGGTGTCTGTATGGTGTCTAGTTTGGTAGTTTACGGACACCATGGCGGCGCAACTGGTCGCGCCGCCATGGTGTCCCGGTGAAAAGTCCTAATAGGATAGGTTTCGAGGTATGGTTATGAAGTCGGAGTGAAATAGTGGCGTTTTCATACAAACACTTCAACACATCGATGTACCAATAGTCAATCTAGCACCATTAGAGAGACTGCCGTACAGTTCTAGTGTCGATCGTATCGAAGGCTTTCTCGTAGTCTACAAACGCTAAGCAGCGAGGTAGGTTTAAAATTTGGATGCTAATGCCCAAACTCTTGGCATATTTGCTTAGCCCCCTTTTATGGCACCCTAGGGACACCCGACGGTGTCTTTATTTACCCTACTCCACATCAAACTGACACCAATATTAAATAATATAAAGTTAACTTTTCCTGCTGAGGAAGCGATAGTTTCCTTGTAAATAAATTATTTGATTTGATTACGCAAACAGCCTGACCAAAAGTTTGGTGGCAACTGGCAAGTGGCAACTCGTAAAGAATTCTCGCGGTCGACGTTTAAATATTCAGCACGTCACAACATTGGATGGACTTTCGGAAGTCGTCCCCAAATGTACAGCTTTTTTTTTATTATGTTACTGACATGATAGATGTCGTGAGGGGTTTGGGTTATAAATATAGTGAATAAATGACGAGCTTATTGGCGCAATGGGGTAACTTTCGGCATTTTGATGTTAAGTGTCAAGGGTTTTACTGTCAAAAATGCTGCATAAATCAATAATGAACTTTCTTGAGTTAGGTATATACAAGTGAGAATATATACCTATCATGTGTCATAATGTATGGTGTCGGACGTAAAGAATAGCACCATCCCATATCTTCCCGTGGGTGTCGTAAGAGGCGACTAAGGGATATTTAGATTCTGTGCATACTACAGCACCTTAGGTCACCCCGTGGTGGCGGGTAAACTACCAACAAAAGCATTCCCAAGGAGGGTTGGTGTCAGGCTGGCGGCCGACTTTAAAAAAAAACTAGCCAAACCCCATTTGCAACATGTTTGGTTTTAATAGAATGCGCGATAGGGTTAGGGCGTACCCCACAGGCGACGCGCAGGGGCAGCACCCGGCTCCTGTGGGAAATGGACCAGGGTTGTTGCACCACCTCGGGCGGGTGCAACGTAAGAAGCTAGCTCGGGAAACGAGATTGAGGTATGCAAGTTGGAATGTTGGGACTATGACTGGAAGGGCCAGAGAGTTAGCGGACGTATTGAAAAGAAGACGGATAAATATAGCATGCTTGCAGGAAACTAAATGGAGAGGAACAAAAGCGAGAGAAATTGGTGAGGGATACAAGTTCTACTACTGTGGAAGTGATGGAAAAAGAAATGGTGTAGGAATAGTGTTAGACAGTAAATTGAAAGAAATTGTGATGGAAGTACAAAGGATTAGTGATAGATTTATAGTTGTGAAAGTTATGTTAGAGAATGTGATGTTGAATATAGTTAGTGTGTATGCACCACAAGTAGGATGTGATGAAACAGTAAAAGAGAAGTTTTGGGAGAATTTTGATACAGCTTTAATGAACATCCCTGTTCATGAAGAATTGATAGTTGGAGGTGATTTTAATGGACATGTGGGAAGAATGAAAGGTGTTTATGAAAGAGTACATGGGGGATGGGGTTTCGGTAGTCCGAACAGTGAAGGAGAGACCCTGCTGCAATCCGCTACTGCATTTGACCTAGCAGTAGCCAATACGTGGTTCCAAAAAAGAGACGAACACATGATCACGTACAAAAGTGGTAATCATAAGACCCAAATCGACTACTTTCTAGTTCGGCGCAACCACTTAAAGCACGTCAAAGATTGCAAAGTACTGCCAGGAGAAGACCTAGTCTCACAACACAGACTCCTGGTTATGACATCAGTGGTTAAAATACTGTCTACCAAATACAAAGAGCGTCCTCCCCCTAAAATAAAATGGCATATGTTAGAGAGGAATGATTGTGTGAAGAAGTTCAGGGAGCGAGTGGTGGACAGAATGATAGAGATGGGAGATATGAATGATCGAAGTATAAATGAAAGCTGGAATGAGATGGCTGAGTGTATCAGGCATGCAGCGAAAGATATTTTGGGAGAGACGAGAGGAAAGGGCATAATAGATAGGGATACATGGTGGTGGTCGACAGAAGTTCAGAGTGTATTGAAAGAAAAAAAGAGAAAATTCAAGGAATGGCAGCGTGTAGAGCCTGGAAACGCTAGTTTAAAAGCTGAAAAAAAGAGTGAGTATGACGTTTTAAAGAAGAAAGCCAAGAAAGCCGTGGCAATAGCAAAATCAAAAGCCCAGGACAAACTATATGACGCACTGGACAGTCCTGCAGGCCAAAAAGAGCTATACCGGCTTACTAGAATAAGAGAGAGAAAGGCGAGGGATGTTTGTCATGTAAGATGTATAAGAGATGAAACTGGAATGGTTCTATCGGATGATGAAAAAATCAGAAAGAGGTGGAAGGAATATTTTGAAAGATTGATGAATGAGGAAAATAATTGGAGTGGGGTGTTAGAGAATAAACCAGTGAATGTGGGATTAGTGAGAATGGTTAGTATGGATGAAGTCAGAATAGCAGTAAATGGAATGAAGAATGGTAAAGCCATTGGTCCAGATGGAATACCAGTTGAAGTGTGGAAGTTATTGCGAGTGGATGGGTGGACGTGGTTAGCTTTGTTCTTCAATAAGTTGTTGCTGGAAGAAGCCATACCTGATGAGTGGTGCAATAGCTCTTTGGTGCCGATTTTTAAAAACAAAGGTGATGTGCTTGAGTGCAACAATTATAGAGGAATAAAGCTAATGTCACATACTATGAAAGCCTGGGAGAAAGTTATTGAAAGGCGACTGAGAGAAGAGAGTGCAATTTCACAGAACCAATTCGGTTTTATGCCGGGTCGGGATACAGCGGATGCCATTTTTGCTATACGCCAGCTGTGCGAGAAATACAGAGGTGCGCATAAAAACTTGCACATGGTATTCATTGACCTCGAAAAGGCATACGACCGGGTACCTCGTGAGGTTCTGTGGTTGGCCCTTAAGGAGAAAGGTGTGCCTGGGAAGTATGTGCAGTTGATCCGAGCGATGTACAGTCGATGCAGTACCCAAGTCCGGTCTACAGTGGGCACCACTGGCAGCTTCAATGTGGCTGTCGGCTTACATCAAGGGTCGGCTCTCAGCCCTTACCTCTTCCTGATGATAATGGATGCTCTGACGTCGGACATTCAGGAAGAGGCTCCCTGGTGTATGCTGTTTGCCGATGACATTGTGTTGGTTGCCGAGAGTGGCCTAGAGGTCCAGAACAGATGGGAGGTGTGGTGGCACAGACTGGAGAGTGTTGGCCTGAAATTGAGTAGAACCAAAACGGAATACTTGTTCTGCGATTTCGGCGGTCTCTCCAATCCAGTGCCTTTATCTCTCGCTGGAACACCCATACCGATCTGCTCCGACTTTCGGTACCTCGGGTCACTCATCCAAGGGGATGGTGAGGTAGACCGGGACGTAACACATCGGATCAACGCAGGATGGATGAAATGGCGACAGGTCACGGGAACAACTTGTGACCCACGGATGCCCCTCAAGTTGAAGGGTAAAATCTACAAGTCCGTGATAAGGCCTGTCATACTGTATGGATCAGAATGTTGGGCTGTGAAAAAGACGGATGAAAAAAGATTGCACGTAGCGGAGATGAGAATGTTAAGATGGATGTGTGGTGTGACGAGAATGGATAAAGTGAGAAATGAGTATATTAGGGGAAGTTTGAAAGTGGCGCCAGTGACTGAAAAGTTGAAAGGGAATCGTTTGTCTTGGTATGGTCATGTGAAGAGGAGAGATGAAACGCATGTTACTAAAAGAGTTATGAGTTTACATGTGGATGGATGGAGAGGGAGAGGGAGACCAAAGAAAAGATGGATGGATTGTGTGAAGAGTGATATGAAAGAAAAGGAAGTTAGTGATAGTATGACGAGTGACAGGGCAGAATGGAAGAAAAAAACGTGTTGCGCCGACCCCAAATAACACGGGACAAGGGCAGGAAGATGATGATGATGATGATGTGTCATAATGTCAGATATCGTTTTTTATTTCTTGTCTTCCAATTGAATTTATTTTTAAGGTCTCTTTGTATCCAAAATAACTTAAATTCATCATCATTTATAAAACAACCCTTTCCCTTAAAATATTTCCGTCGCCGTCACCGAATGACTCGCGGTCTCATAACTCTGGCTCTACGTTCAAACTGCCGCGTCATTATAAAAAGATGGTGGACAATTTATAAGTATTAAAATAAAGCCACCTCCAGAGATTCGCAGGTGCGCGTCGAACCGTGCGTTATCATTCGAGTCGCGAGGGCGCGGGCCCTGTTTAGTACCTGCTGCAGGGCTGTCGCTTTATGTGGTGTGAACCCTTCAGAGTGTTGATAAAAAGTTAATTGTGGTTGTAGTTTTAATGAAAAGTTTTAATCAGTACGACCGTAGGGTAGAGTTTTTTTATTATATTTTACTGAGCTTTTTCTTAAACCCGCCCTAGTGTTGATGATTGCAGTTTTGTTTCAATTGACCTTCGTCCTTCTTGCGTCGTATTCGTCAATGCTGAGGGTCGCGCTTCATAATTTTTACTTGCAGGTATGATATTGCTCCATCTGTTGCAAATTGATAAAACACAACTGAGAGAATGCGTAAGAAGCAAATCTGTAAGAATCTAACCGATTTTTCGTCGTCAAAACACAAAATAGGTACTAAGTTAAAAATCGTGCATACCTGTAGGCACCATTAGGTAATTAAAATAAAACAGAACTAGTTCTTGACACCCCTATTCAGTATCTCCCATCCCCACCCGAATACTTACAATAAATAAATCAGATAAATATTTTTCATTGTTGACTGTGCGAAGCTTGTTACCGCTCATAAAATTATACAATGATGACTATGATCCCCTACATAATTTTAATGGGCAAGCTAATGGTTTATGCGTTGCGGTGTTTTCATCCAGTTATGTTTACTCTCGCTAACGGCTAGATAGATTTATGGGAAGTTTTAAAAATTTATAACGTTTTTGCTGAGATTTCGATTAACATTGGACGTTACGGCAATTTTGTCTGAAAATTTAAGATTGGATTTTCAGATTTAACAATATTTTTTTTTTTACTATAAGTAGAATTACGGACAGCTATGAATGTAGTTTTAAGCATATTTGAAGGTTATTTCATTACTAACCAAAACCAGACTTAATGCAACAAGTCATTCTCTACCAGTTAACCTTCGGGTTAAAAAAACAAATAGGTGTGCAAAATAAATAAATAATAATAGATATTAAAAATAGTATACCTAAAGTATAATTCATAATTTAATGAATCAGGCAAAAATATGTTTCTTTTAACGTAGGAGTATCGAAATAAAAAGAAAATTCAGATAAAGACAAAAGATAGATGTAAGTCTAGATTCATTAATAATACCTAAACGTAAAACAAATTTCATAACTTACAAGCGAAATACAAACAGAATATACCTCTTTAAATATTAATCTGATAATGATAACACTACCCTTGAGATACTTTACGAATACTCAAAGGATTTATGTAAGTCACAAAATAAACATCATTTTAAAATGAATTTTCAGAATTTTGTTAGGGTTGCTAAGTTACTTCGTATATTAATATAATTTACATTAAGGTAGAATTAAAAGTTTTCATGATTTGAGCAGATTTGACCTAGGTCGGGCTGAACTAAAATATCAAATGGAAAATTAATTAATTCCAAAACTGAAATCGGACCAAACTTATCTAGTATCTAATAGATACTGTTATAAAACTTTTTAGTTAGCTACAAAGTTACTACTTTCATAGAAATAGGCTTTACAATATTCTAACATCATCACAAATTAAACACAATTAAACAAAATACGGTTGAAATGAAAATTCGTAACTACCCTCAACACAAGAGGACCTTTTAACACTTACAAAGGAAAGACTACCCGTCACGCATGTCATTATAACTGCAGATTACCTCATAGAAACAGACATAATGACATCACAAATATATATGATATAGATATAGACCCAAGTATATGTAGATCAAAATAACATTCATTGTATCATAGATGAAAGCAACACACACGTTTCTCTTAAGTGAAAACCCTTTTATCCGAGCCTGAGGCTGTTTGCCGTCCCTGGGTAGGCTTTGATAGATTCTATTGTCAATGTCACTCACATACTAAACATTGGCACGGATGGCTTAGTTGAGGTTGTCAATTAATTTCAGGGTAGAATCAAACCGGTGTAAAAAATTAAAAGTTCTTCTTCAGGCTTCTGAACATTTTTTTCTTTATGAAGGAACATTGAATTTAGAAGAACCAATTCTGTTTTGTTTAGGGTTGTAACTAAACATAGCCTTAATAAAACGGCCCGTCGATCAGAAATGCTAAGGATTGGAAACTAATAATTAAGTATAATTAGGTATTTATGTTTCCTTTGAATCTCTTAGTCACACACACATGTCTGACTATACGTCGAAACCATCACCAATTTACTTAAATTGATCGAAAACTTTGTAAGAAATTATAAAACACTTGATTGATTACTTCCCTTATCGTTGGTCTACTTATGAGGGTCTAGCTATCGCCGTACATAATTAATGTTACTTCCTAAGTTAAAAGGCATTATCGCATTATTTAAGAAATAATGTCAAGAATTAAGTCAAAAAAACTGTGGCTAGTGGACTGTTTTCTGTCCAACCACTATTACTCATATTGGGTATCTATTTGACGCTCTGTGTGCTTTCTATTAGAATGAGGGAACAAAATATTTTGGCGCCTATACAAAAGGCTTTTTTTCTTGATGCTTTAGATACGCATGCCAACATCACAAACTTTCTAAAGTACACAACAACAGAAATTATCATACCTGCCCGAAGGCGACTTATCGAAAAATTCAAACTCTACAACATTGCTGATACTTCAGACAATATGTACTCTGAAACTAGATATTTTGCCGAGATGAACCAGAGTAAATATAACATAATTTTACTACGAGTTCGAGTAAGTTGAGAACTTTAGTCCCAATTTAGCATTTCCGTGGTTTCGCAAACCTTGTTAGTACCGTATCAAAAATCCCGATATTGTATTACCCGATTCACGTTAACTCGAACCTTCTCTCATGACGCACGTCGCTAGCATTAATTTGAAATGTTTCTTAAGTTTGGTTAGTGTAGAACAGTTCTTATTTAAGTACGAAATTAGAGGAAGTATATTTTTTGTCATTCTCTCACTTTTATAAAAATGTTCAACTGGAAGTTAAAATGAAGACGTAGAATTTTCTAGACTATAATATTTTTATTTTAATACTTATTTATCGTTAATTTCAATAACAATGTCTGTCTAGCGAAGGGTAGACGTTTGAGGGGTTGTCTATTGTTAATTTTGACATCTGAAAAATGCTGATTTCAGTCCATTTTGAACAAACGAATTCAGTCCTTTTAATAACATTTTTTAGATATTACGTGACGAAATCATAACCTTTCTTAATTGATAGCGTTGATAAAAATAAATTAAAAGGGTAACCAAAGTCTGCAATTTTTTTTTATTGCAAGTTACGTAGTACCTAAGTAAGTTGTTACTTACTTTTGAATCATTAATATTAAAAACAAAAGCATTCATTGTACATTTCAACTTCATTTTCAACAACAGCTTTAGATCCAACATAACTCCTTGATCTCCCGAATTAACACCTCTGACGTCACCAGGTCAACATTTCCATCGCGAATCCGAAACATGTCGAACATTAGCATACAAATTATTGTCATGTATCAAGGTTTTGTCATCGTTTTCAAATTATAACGGAACTGTAACAACCACCGCGGGTGCCTCTCGTAAATTATAATTTTAAATCAGCTGCTTATAAAGTCGGTTCACAACGTTTATGCATTCCATATGAGTTTTCCTACACACACTGAATTCTGAAATTCGAATCGAGAAGTCAAATTGGACGGAGTAATCTAGAAAATTATTAATATTTTCGGCGATAAAACGGATATTGATGGAATAATTATGTTATTACCCATTGTATGAACCGAATTCCGAACAGACCAGGCGTGATGGTTCTTCATCCATCCAAGAGTACCTGGTAAAAAAATCTTTAAAAAATGAGTCTTTGTTGGGCGCCAATAATACGATTGTGTCCTTGTTGGGCGCCAAAAAAGTAACTTTCAGGCTGATTGATTTCTTCATTTTTCAATTGTCTTGAAAACAGTTACATACACGTATTTATCTAGTAGGTACCAAAAGTACAAAATACAGCTTTCTACAATATTCTAAATTAAACAAGTACAAAATTATTTCACACACTCAAAGGCAGCCAAATATTGTGATTCCTCTCGTCTTTCTATCTCAAGTGATTATGCTGATAACAATCTCAGCCTCGTTAGACGGTACGCTGACTTAACATAATCCAATCATAGACAAAAGTTACGTTCGTTATTAACTTTTAATATGAATTTCAATGTGAAAATTTTCTGGAACTCTTCCTCGATCCCTTAACTTTTGCTACAACATATTTTCGTAACTTTTGGATATGATACTGTATTTGAAAGTATTTAGATTTTGGGAGTGCGAATTAACGTATAAGCATACTCTGTTTTATAGTTGTAGGAACGTGTTACTTTTAGAATTTCACATGGGTTTACTTATTGTGCTAAAGTAGCACTTACTCATACTCAGCATTCATGAATGCACGTATCCATTGCTTAGAGTCCTCTCTTTTAGAGAGAAAATATGCCGTTCAAATATTAGCACTACCCGCCATATTTATTTTTTATAGTTATTTATTATTCTGATCATCTGATCTTCTTTCAATGGAAGATTACCATATTAACTACCTACTAATTCATATTTCGGAACCACAGAATTTCACATTAAATTGTGCTTACCATTCCGCAAGCTACACAGTTGCACAAAACAATGAGAATTGCGAAATAATTGTGTTACGCCTCTATAAATCAGTCACGTTTTGTGCTCCTAGATTGAACTGAAACCAATATGACGTACCTAATGATAGAAATAATTACGAATGGAAATAGGTAAATGATGGACTGAGAAATGTCTGCCTCATTATTTGGTGGGTGAAAGAGAATAAAATAGTTTCACTGGCCTGTTGGTCTATTGGTTAGTGGTACTGGCTGCTATGCCAGAGGTTTCGGGTTCCCACCCAAGACTAATGATTGTGTGACGATGTCATTTGTTCTGTATCTGGGTGTAATTTATTTATAATATGTATTTATTTAGAAATATACAAATATGTTAATCTGTTGTCTAGTACTCATAGCACAAGCTCTGCGTAGTTTGGGACTAGATGGTGTTATGTGACAGTTGTGGAATATTATTAAAAAAGAAACTAAAATATACGGAGAAGTGATATTTATAAGCAAAAACTATTGATTTGTGAGTCGACAGATCCTTTTCCTTTTAAATTCCTTATAGGTAATTCATAAAGCCACAAATATTCCTCCATCAATAAAAGTAGAGCTTTTTGTTTTTCTAGAATTGTCCATCAAAATCCAAAGTCAGGCGCAGTTCTTCAAAAACTCGGTCACGTTTATCTCGCGGTATAAACGATAAACAGAAGTGGACTGGTCCGTAACGACGTGCTTGAAGCAATAATATCGGAAGCTGGCTAGGACTCTGCACAAAGACGTGACGAGGGAGACTGATGACGTCTCTATGGCCTACTATCCACGGATGTGTAGCTTCATAGATACGTACTCGTCATTATACCCACCAACGTCCTAACCCCAGCGACGCGTCGGCAGCGGCGTCGTGTGCAATAGTATAGTTTAATAATTGTTATAGTTTCTTTTATACATATGTATTAGTTTATTATTTTGTAAGATTCTTTGTGTATTTTTTCTATGGGCCTTACTTGCCTGATAATAAAGAATTATTATTATTATTATTATATGTATTTTCAATATTTATCTCAGGACCCTGAGGTCCTGGACCTTTGGAAGGCGTACGAGGAGCCGAAGCCAACTCGCAGAGGCCCTTTAGATAATTATAATGGAACATGATACCAACCGACGATTATCCCTGTACGCGCTATGCTAGTGCACCGAAGGACAACCCCCAATTATTATTATTATTTTCAATATTTATCTCAGGACCCTGAGGTCCTGGACCTTTGGAAGGCGTACGAGGAGCCGAAGCCAACTCGCAGAGGCCCTTTATATAATTATAATGGAACATGATACCAACCGACGATTATACCTGTACGCGCTATGCTAGTGCACCCAAGGACAACCCCCGGTTGTTGAAAAACTATTGCGACATATGGAGAACAAAGATAATAGGGCTATGGTTTTTGAAGTCTTAAGTGGACTGGTAACATGGAACTATGTTAAGACTATGGCCCCTGCCTGAACAACGTTATTAATATCCATCGAAAAAAGGCAGGGGGTGACTTGCACACTCAATAAATGGGCCCCCAAAAAACGGCCGCTAGCACGAAGTGACGTAGCAACAAGAGGGCAACATATTCTGAGGTGCTTGAGGA
Organism: Mythimna impura; assembly: GCA_905147345.3. Classification (NCBI taxonomy): domain Eukaryota; kingdom Metazoa; phylum Arthropoda; class Insecta; order Lepidoptera; family Noctuidae; genus Mythimna; species Mythimna impura. The sequence continues at coordinate 7,678,766 of LR990357.1, read as the reverse complement.
GTGGAGAGGTATACCACGGCTATCAGGACAATCCCGGAAGTACGGTCAAGATCCCTACCAGCACCTTACTGGATTATACATCCTTCTCCCGAGCACGTTTGCTCTTGCGAATCTCCACTCAAGCCAGCCAATAAAGGCAAGAGAGAGGTGGGAGCTCAGTTCCTCGTCAGTGTTCACTACGGCCGGCCAATAAAGGCAAGCCGGAGATGAAGAACAAGAATTCTCCCGGGAGATCGGGTCCGTGGGGTCGCTAATGCCCAACAGTTCGCCACAAAACTGCACTGCGGATTGTATCTCTCTTAGTCTGGCCCCTCACCTTAGGCATATTACGGCAAAGCAAACTTCACCGATACAGACCTAGGGTATATTGGAGCATGCAAGCCCCACCACGACGTCAACGTAGAGATACGGCGATGGGGTTATTATTATTATTATTCCATTTATTTATTATATTACATACTTATTATATTTTTAAATATTTCCTTAAAAAAAAAAACACATTAAAAAAAACATTTAAAAATATAAAAAATAGTAGCCCACCGGCATCGGGAACAGAGTCCAAGCTGCCGGCGGTCAGGGCTCCTGAGAGAGGAATCTCCTAACGATACGCGCCGTGTCTAGGAGTACTGCTTTCTGGATCAGGCTCTTGATCCAGCTGCCTAACGAGAGCCTCCTCAGATGTTGTTCGAGGCTCTTGGCTATTAAGCCATTGGCCGTTACGACTATCGGCACAATGATTGCTCTATCCACTTCCCACATGTCGACAACCTCGCGAGCCAAGTCAAGATATTTAGTTTGCTTATCTTTCTCAGCTTTCACGAGGTTCTCGTCATGAGGGACCGCTATATCAACAATCATTGTGCGACGCTCTAGTCGATCTATCACCACTATATCAGGTTTATTGGCAACAATAGTCCTGTCAGTGATGATAGATCGATCTCAATATAACGTGATATTGCCATTGTCGAGAACTGGGTCGGGCACATACCTATAGTACGGTACCTCTGATTCCACAAGATTGTATTTAAGAGCAAGTTGCTGGTGGATAATCCTGGCTACGAGGTTGTGTCTATGCAAATAGTCTCCGTTAGCTAGATGAGAACACCCAGAAATAATGTGTCGGATTGATTCCCCGGGTCGGTGGCATGCCCGACAGATGTCAACCGTACCGTCCTTCACAATATATTTCCGGTAGTTGTTTGTCATCATAACTTCGTCCATAATCACAAAGACAAAACCTTCAGTTTCCCCGAAGAGGTCACCGAAACGCAGCCAAGATACGGACGCTAACAGGTCTACATCGGGCCCATGTAAGGCCCGGTAAAAGCGTCCGTGAAGCTCCTTGCTCTGCCATACTTCCCTGCGGTCATTAGTATCCAGTACTATAGGTTTGCGCCAGTTCTCGTTAGCCAAGGAGAGCGGAGTAAGGCCCTTGTCCACCGCTACCACATCTCGGTGCATACCCACGTCGGTTTTTAGGAAGTATTCCCTGAGACTGCATACCTCGCGGTTGTGCAGGGTCTTAGCATTTAAGAAGCCACGACCCCCGCACTTCCGCGGGATATACAGTCTCATCACCGATGACCGTGGATGATGCATCCGATTTGCGGTAAGTAGTGTGCGGACCCTCCTATCCAGGGCGTCAAGTTCTGTCTGAGTCCATTTGAGTATGCCGAAAGAATACATCAATACCGGCATGACCCAACCGTTGAAAGCGCGCACCTTGTTTCCGCCTGATAAAAGACTATTGAGTACTTTATTCAGGCGTCCAAAGAAGCGCTCTTTCAACGATTGTTTCACGTCATCAGTATTAATGCCTAACGATTCCGACATACCCAAATACTTGTAAGTTTCGGTTGAGCAGAGGGATCTAAGGTGTATGGAATCCGAGAGTTGAATTCCCACAGATTCCATAATCTCACCTCTCTTTACATGTATGACTGCACATTTGTCCACACCAAATTCCATCCTGATGGCACTACTAAAGGTTTCAGTTACCTTCAGTAGCTCCACCAGCTGCAAGTTGTTGGGGGCAAAGAGTTTCAGATCGTCCATGTAAAGAAGGTGAGATATGACCTGACCGCCTCTTTTCAACCGGTAACCTAAGCCAGAACCCTCCAGCAGTGTGCTGAGCGGGTTCAAGGCTAGGCAAAACCACAGTGGACTCAGACTATCACCCTGGAATATGCCACGCTCAATCCTTATCGGTTCGCTGTTCTCCTGAATCTGTCGACATCCCGGATAGTGAAGGACTGTTCTCCACTGCCCCATACATGACATCAGGAAGGTGCGCAGAGTTGCATCAACTTTATACAATTCTAGCACCCTCATGAGCCATGTATGAGGAACAGAGTCATATGCCTTCTTATAATCTATCCAACATGCCGACAGATTCTTCCGAGAACGTCGAACCTGTTGGCTAATGGCAATATCGATGAGGAGCAGCTCCTTAGTACCGCGGGACCCGTTCCTACATCCATTCTGAGAGGCAGACATGATAGAATTTGTCTCAATATGACTATTGATTTTAGCTCTCAGAATGGATGTAAGAACTTTATAGACCGTCGGCAAACACGTGATCGGTCTATAATTTTTGGGTTCCGCAGTACTACCTGATTTATGGAGCAGGTGGGTTATTCCTGTCGTTAGAAACTGGGGCAGCGACCCTGACTCTAAGGCAGACTGGAACTGAGATGCCAAGCGAGCGTGCGACCTTTGGAACCATTTAACCCAGAAATTGTGCAGCCCGTCCGGCCCAGGAGATTTCCAGTTAGGCAATGGACGGACTGCACGGGCTACATCTTGGGGGCTGATGGTAATTGCCCCCATTTCTGGTAAAAGATCGCATGCGCGCTCGACCTCTCGAATCCAATCACCCTCGGTGTGACTGACAGGCGCCGACCAAATGCTGCGCCAAAATGTACACATGGCGTCATCATCCGGCAGGCGCGTATCAGTCACACCTTGGTCCGATCGCTCCCAATCCCTGTAAACCCACCTTTCGTTGCTTTGGAATGTACGATTCCGAGTGTACCGCTCCACTCGCCGCTTGTACCGACGAATACGGTTTGCCCATGCATAGATTTTCTGCTTCAGGAAGTCGATACGCTCTGTGACGCAGGGCAGATAATCTCGAGGACTAATATCAGTCCCCGAGAATGCCCGCCTCACAAAGCGCATCACCCTAGGGCGAGTGTTGCCCTCCCTGAAGCAGATAAGCTTACCGATGAGTGCTCTAGCCTCACCGATACGGTGCTCTATCCTGCACTGCCAAGCTGGCACAGCTGGTCGTGTAGCTCTGTCACAATTAGGAAATTTAACATGAGCTACACGACATGCCGCTACAGCCGCACAGTACAAGATTGAGTGGGTATCAGTGAGGTCTTTGCTGCTATCAAAGCAATTTGATAGCTGCGAATCTAGAGCACACACCAGCGCCATATTTCTCTTATGCATGGGCAAACGAGGTAGACGAGGTCTAAGCCCCGGCGGTGTGGAACGGTACTCTCGAAATGCGTCCTCCAAAGCGCCCCTCAATCGATCATTACATTGGGTACTCACAGATATAGCCGCGTCATCATCGGCGTCACCAACCTGGACGGGTCGCGGTGAAGCAGTGGGTAGACGTTGCACCGCGGCCGGTGTTGTAGCAGGTGAAACACGGCTACTCTGTGATTCCAGGCGCAGTCTATCAAGTACGGCGTCATCCAACATACGATTACGCTGAATGACCCGCACCTGATCCGATAGTCGTTGGACCGAAACATTGACAGCTGGCTCAAGCACCTGAAACAGAGAGTGCATCCGACCACGATACGCAGTCAGGTTAATTCCCCCCTCTGTAGCCCCAAAGTATGAGCGCATGACGATTTCATTAATGGATGATGTCCATCGCATGCGCTGCACACTTCCACCGGCAGCGGGGACCCTATCAGAGGCCGGTAGGCCTCGAGGTCCCAAGCTGGCCGGAGGTCGGCCTCTTCCCCGTCGACGCGCAGGTGGTGGTGTCGTCGGCGGCGAGAAGTATTCGTCGCTCGAGCTCGACGCAACTGCAGCGACCGGAATCTCTGGACTCACGGTTGGCGCTGGTCCCGGCGGCTGCGAGGCGGAGCTGAGCGACGAACCAGAAGATGTTGGGTGTGTGTGTAGTTTTTGTGCTCGGCTTCTTGTCAGCATTTTTTCAATTCAGTTCATCGCCATTTTATTGTATATTGCTTTTGTTGGAGGCATTATATATTATTATTATTATTATTATTATACGCTTGGTGTACGCCTGCTCACAGCTTACATACAGAAGTAACGTAACGTCGTGATGTCTTGTCGTTGCAGATTCGTCGACAGATTTTCATAGTTTTGTATGCAGGCGTACAACAAGCATGTAGTGACGGATACGCATCTATGAGAGGGAAGGCCTATGCCTTGTTTGACATAGTTTTTGGCGTCAATAACTGATTCCATATTTGAAATATGTAACATTATGTAATGCAATAAAGTATTGAGTATTCCATATATGTGATAAGATTCTATCACTTGATCTTTTGTGGAATTTAGTGATGCTTGCAACGCTGGTGTAAAAATAAATCAATAGTTTTTTTTTTGTTATATTTTAAATTATTCAGATGTGAAACCAGTAGGTGTTGTCAGTAGAAGTTAATACACTTCTAGAGAGATTTCCAGATAGCCTGAAAATAAATAGGAAACGCAAAGAAGCACCCACGTCATACATCAACTATATAAATTTTTGTTAAGACTAAAAAATATATGAAGAAAAAACCTAATTATTTCTTAATTAAATAGCACCTACCTAATAGTGAGCAGTTCTAGAAACTGCTCCCAGTTAATAAGTAGGCTAATAATGAATTATTTAGAAGTTGTTTTATAGCTAATCAACCCCATGCAGGCCGAATTCAAGTTTATGAGAAATGCACTTAAGATTTTACAACGCCATCACTATTACGCTTTATAGCCACTGCAGGTGAGTTTATTGTTTTAAAGCCTAATTTTTCATACGAATCCTCAGAATATATTGATGGTTATGATCTGAGGCCTTAGCACCAGCTCATAACGTGATCTATTGGACGAACTTAACTGAACTGTCAAAGGGATGGAGCTATAGAGTGTATAGCTCCTCATTCCTTTCTCGCTCACAAGGCTGACGTTTTAACATGCCATGGTAAGGCCTCAGATGGTTGATGGGGCCGGTCAAGGTTCTATAGTGGCATCCGCGTATTGAAAGACACGACGTTGGGATGCCTCCCATAAGACGAACCGATAACTAGTCAAGACAAACACAAACAGCAGACGACCGTTATTAAAAAAACCAAAAAAGATAGAAAGTAATAAAGTTTTAAGTAGTAAACGTAGGACTATAACGATTAATCCACAGATAACTCGCCATTACACTAATCGATTTGATCGAACGGAGCACCACTATTTTACTAAGGTAGCAATCAAATTAATTGACAATAATGGATTACTCAGTCTTCTACGTTAAAGCTATTAATGCAGGGATATGTACTAAGAAGTGTAGTCACAGCTCCATCTACGTAACGGTATAGTAAAGTGTTGCCAGCTTGTAAAAATAATATCACAAGACACAGATTTTTCGGAACTGGAAACACGAAAGTTATCTATATGGAGAAACTGACTGACTGACATATCAACGCACAGCTGAAACTACTGGGACTAGGAGCGTGAAATTTTGCATAAGGTTTCCTTTTACAACGTAGGTGAGCACTAAGAGAGGATTTTTCAAAATTCACCTCCTAAGTTGTTGAAACGGGGGCCCAAAGTTTGTATGGAGAAACCTACTTTGACGCGGGCGAAGCCGCTGGCAGAAGCTAGTTTTTCATATTTTTCAACAAGGACTAGTAACACATTTACAGATAAGTAGTATTAAAAATAATTATCTCTGATCCTTCTCTTTTCTATTAAATATACCTACCCTATTGGATAAGTAGGAAACTCACCAAAAATAAACTGATTAAATAGATCGATAGAAAAATATTCCTACTTATTTCACATTCTACTTTTCGCAGCAACAGCCGTTACAGTTGTCTTCACATTATGCCAATGCCATCTTGTACGGATGGTATAAAACCCAGTAGATATGTGGTTACACGAAGCACTTAAAAATTAATTTGGGATATATATAGAACTGAGTTACCATTACAGTGAATTGTAATTTTTTAACATGGCAACATTTCCTTTTATAATATCTAATTACTTACAAGCATAATGATTTTAAATCGGAAACTAGGCAGGTAGGTTGTTCGTTAGTCTCGCTAAAACTCCAGAACGCCTGTACTGATTTGGCTAATTTTGGTCTTAAAATATTCGTGATAGTCCAGGGAAGGTTTAAACGGTGAAAAAATATGGAAAAATTCACGAAAAAAAGAATCCGAATATAACGCCATCTCGAATTAAAATGTCATTTTAAAATGCATTATGCTGGTTCTGGTAATGCGTTATCCATACTATTAGGCGGTACGAAATTCGCCGGGTCAACTAGTTTACTAAATAAAAATTATATTTTAAGTACTACAACAATAGTACAATTATATTTTAAGTAGTTAAATTTGCAGACAGCAATGAAGATGGACAGAATGGAAGAAAAAAACATGTTGCGCCGACCCCAAATAAGATGGGATAAGGGCAGGAAGATGATGATGACATTTGCAGACAGCACCAAAACGTTACCCTCTTTAAAATCAAGCTCTTTCCGGGGCTGTATGTCAGGCCGGCCTTAAACTAAATTCAGTATAAATGCTGCTATTACCCCCTTTATTGAGTTTTACTGTGAATGTCAATTCTGATAAAGTAATTTATGTTACAAGGGGTGTATCTAACCATTTGTGAGCATTAGGGGTTAAGTAAAAACTGTGAACCTAAACAATATCAGGAGAATTCATATCTGAGTAATCATCTATTTAAAATAAAATACACATCCTTGCTTTAAATTAACACAAACTAAAAGGCAGCAGTTTTAGTTTGCGTCACTCACTTTGTTAAATTAACTTGTTTTAACACAAACTATTCAACATAATTAGTGGATACATAACACGGATTTCGTGATAAGAGTAATTAAACTTGTACCTAACAAGTTAAAACTGTCAACAGACTAAAACATTTCAAAGATTTTTTATTTTAAAAGCGATGACAGAACATAATGTAAGATACACAGAGAACGTAGAGCATAATTAAAAGACAAGAAAGTCTGCCTACTTTTGTGGAGTTATTAGCATATATTTTTTTACTTAATAGACTGGGAGATTCTGGTTCATCATTAAAACGTGCGTAGTAATTTAATGTAAATACGAAATAATTATACTATTTTCTTTCCACATTAACCAAGATTCTATGACAAATATTCTTAGTAGGTACACTCTTTCAGTTTCGGAGGAACTATTATATAAAACCTAGAGAATTTTTTTTTCGGCTTGAGTGTTTAAATGTAAGATTAATGTTTGTAGAATATCGCTTACGATCTGAAATTCGCCTTAGAGATGATTTTTTTTTTAGTGGAGAATCATAAAATGACTAGGGTGGAGCGAGAGGGTAGATTTTTACTGACAAAAACCTACCTATGTTCTTCAGTTGTACTTAGCGTTCCAAGGGCACGGTAACTCTTGCAAAAAATATTGTGACCCTGTGTTTATTAAGATCGCAATCATAAAATTCTACTGTGGCAGTTACCACTTTTATCATCATTATCGTCTTCCTACCGTTAATCCATGTTCTTTGGGGTAGGAACAACACGTTTTCTCTTTCCATTCTCCCCTTTCAACTGTCACGCTATTATCCACACCTTTTGGAAGGAAGAGACCAATTTCTCTGCAGAAATTGAAGATAAACCACTAAATCGAGAAACCAAGACATAGTGGTTGCGTAATTATAACCACAATTACCCACATCAATCTATACACAGGTAGCTATGTAGGTAAGCATTAGGTATCATTGCGTATGATCCTTCTAACGTCAATTACACCAATTACACAGCGTCAACGATCATAAATGACGGCGGCTTAGGGTTGCCAGGTGAAAATATATGTATAAATTGATGGATATTTTACGGTATTTTTTTTATAAAACATAGTTAATCGAATCTGTTGGAAAATTAATTTGTCACGTATCTATAAAGTGGTATGCCAAAATTGTTTTTTTATTGTCTTAATGAGGAAAACATAGAAGAATATTATCATATAAATACTTAACAGCCCGGCTATTGCGTAACTCTGTTGACAATTCAAGTGATGATCACTTGTTAACAATGTGCATCATTGAACGGTCAAACAGCTAGTTTCGTATTGCCTATCTTCAGTGACCAACTGCAGTGACGTCATTAGCCACTGGTGCCTTTGATAGCCACCGTAACACGTTTTGACAGATGTTATTGTACCGATACTTTTAAAATTGCGATTGTGTAAGCTTTTGAAGCTGTATAATAGTCGATAAAATTTTAGAGTGGTCACAATAGGCACCGTAAATTTTTATAATTCACCACATTTCCACCGTAGTTTATTAGTCACTTGTGTGATACGTAATACCAATTTTATGAAATTGTCAGTTGACAACTAAGTTTAGTGTGCAACGAATGCTAGTTGTCAACTGTTATTGAAAAAGTTAGCCAATAGCCCAGCAGGTCATCTATGGGCTATATTTTTAGTCTCCAGAAAATGTCATAGAAATTTTCTTCGCTTGGCAACCCAGTCTAACGTAACGAACATTTAGCAATGGCGGGCGCGACTTGTAATAACTTAAATAATTGTTTCCTGGCATCGACATTTGATTTGCAAATGTAATTATTTTGTATGTTATGCTTACAACACAATGACTGGAGGACTCTTATCGTCTTATGAATTGACAGCTATAGGTTTTGACGTGTTTTTATTATTTATTTAATACCTACGAGTATTACAAATGTAGGTAGATAAGTATTTTATGTAAGCATCTTCTATTTTCAATTTACGCAGATTTAAAAAAAAAAATATTAAGGGGTCTTTTCCAGTCGATGGTAAATTCCTTAAATTATTTGGGCCCAGTATGTAGCTACGTAATTAAGAATTATTTTAAATTCAACCGTTTGAAAGCTATTGCATGGAAAATAGGACAAACAGCCATATTAAATTAATTAATCAGGTAAAAATTATTTGACAATTGAAAAATCGATCCTTAACGATGTTAATGAAATCTAGAGAAAAAATAGAAAGAATTCACTCTCAAGTAAATCATTGATTCTAAACTCAAATATTAGGTATTATCGGGAATATTTTTCAATCTGGCCTTTTTACAAGCTCGCGGCAAACGGACAAAATTTAGCACAAACGACCAGCTAGCGGCGACTGGAAGCTATGAGTAAGCACTCCATACTTATTGGAAATTTTAATAAAATTATTCTCTATATTTACAGATAGTGTAGTAAGCTTATAAAAAAAATATCAAAAAATATATCAAATCATCAGTCTGTCTTTGTCCCATGCCTAACATATTTGGGGTCGGCGCCATAGGCATTTTTTTCTTCCATTCTTTTCTGTCAACCGTCACGCTATTACTGACTCCCTTTTCTTTCATTCCCCATAAAAAAAAAATACCTTTTTGATACCTAACTACAGCGTTATGTTCTTAATTGTTTTAATTTGTTTTTTATTTTTATCATTCTGACAGCTGTCATTTTTTTTTATTTAAGCACAAATTTATTTTTTATTTTTGTTCAGGTACATTAGCAAATGAGAAGTAAACCGGTAAAAAACATTAAGTTTATCCTTATTTTTTTAGCCAACCCAATCCGATATATAGATAGTTTTTAAAGAGCTACTTCTGAACAAAATGCTTTATTCGATTAATGAATGGTTACAGGAATAATATTTATATATATTTTGTGTACAAAAGTGTGACACTGTTTAATGTTAAAAAAAAAAATGTTTTTTATTGGCATTTGAATGTATTTCACCAGGTATTATTTATATAATTGACACTGGACATGCCGAAATTTAGAGATATTATGACTAATTATTATTATTATTAAATACCCAATCTTAATCTATTTCAATAATATAAAAATAAAAGTTCACATGCCATGCCACAGGCTAAATGGAATTTAAGAATATTATAATGTAACATGAGAAAACATCAAATGTAATTACTCTATTTAAATGTGAATAAAATGATTTTAATTTGATTTTGACAAAATCATTTTTCCAAGTAAATAAATAGATATTCTATAAAAAACGTGACACTGTATTCATCATGTGTAAAGCTAAAGACGGTACAACAAGAAATCTTTACAATATAGCATACAATGACATTATTACACCTTTTGTGGCGTGCACACAGCGGTGTATTCCAGCTGTCATTTTGCACAGCCAGCTGTCATAGCGAACAAAGGCATACCTACAACACAGCCAGACACGGTGTTAACTGACACAAATCATAACAGCTGTTTAAATACGATGACTTGGTTTAATTCAAGTATAATACGATAAGGGTGTTTATTGATGTAGGGAATTTTCTTTTACAAGAACTAAAAAAATAATTTGAGGTTCTAATAAAGCAATTACACTACCTAATATTATAAAGGCGAAAGTGTGTACATTGTATGTTTGTTATTCCTTCACGCTCGAATGGCTAAACAGATTGGGATGAAACTTGGCACACGGGTAGATCATGTCCAGGAATAGGACCTACTTTTTATTTCGTGACATTTTCTATGTTTATGAGGGCGAAGCCGCTTGTATAAACCAAGAGTTTAATAAATTACCTAACGATTAAATTATTTGCTTCTTAAATAAAAGAAGTTATTTTCCTTTCAGTGAAATATTTTTTAGGAACCCAGAATCCACAATCATGAAATCTTTTTTTTTTTTTATTGATATAAACCAGTGCTTGACTGATGGTAAGCAGTGATGTAATCATTGATGGTGAGGCGCACTAGTTTATTAAGAGCCATTCACTCTAGCCTTGAAGACACCTAAATTATAGTTGAACGGGAAGACCGCAGCAGGCAAATTGTTCCAGTCCTTTGTTGTACACGGTATAAACGACGAAGCGAAACGCTTAGTCCGGACCGTTGAAGTTTATTAAAATTTATTATTTATTTAAATCTAATCGTTAGATGAGTAGGTACCTAAGTCACTTAATTTGTTTATTTAATCCATTAACTTACATTAACGCACTAACCGATTATCCCTTCAAACATCATAATAAATTGAACCAAACACACCCTAAGTAAGGTACGAAAACGTGTCAAAATAATTCCATTGCAGGACACATTATTTCATTTTGTGACACTCCGCTAAATGTAAGAATTTATGTCGAGGGGTCGCGGGGTCAACGCGGACCCCATCCATCTGCCGAATGGTATAAATCACAATATGAACCAGACGCGAGTAAAATGTGGGTACTTGTGAAATTAATTTATTTGGACGGTTTAAGTGTAAAAAATGTGTAAAGGTATTTTTGGGGATTACCCGAATTACGGTGTGATGCAAGCCGGTTTTAAACAATTACGTTATTTATAAATGCCACTCGAAAATGTCGAAAATTACTGTTGTAATGGAAATACAAATAAAACATGTAAGTATTAAGTTCCATTATGTATATTAGTTACAAAGAATTACCTTTTTTTTTTCGATGGTAAATCATCAAATGACTCCTCTCGCTCTAGAATTCTACCACGAGCTCTTAACACAATCCATTTTACGACCTAAACTGAACTGTTAAAAGGATGGCGCTATATAGGGTGTAGATATAGCTGCAATCCTCTGTATATAATAGATGAAAATAGAATGACATTTTAACATGATATGGTATGTCCCGTGGTGCGTGTGTGTGTGGCGTGGTGTGTGGTGGTAAGAAAAAAACGTGTTGCGCCGACCCCGAATAAAACGGGACAAGGGGCAGGAAGGTGATGATGATGGTAAGTCCCGTGGGTGGAGCGAGAGGAGACTTTTCTTCTTCAGTGCCCTTTGAGTTCGAAGGTTAAGGTAAATCTTTCAAATAAACCCGCAGCCTGCCTACTGTTCAAATCCAATCCAATAATAGTTACTTATGTCAAAATTCACTTTTTACATACAAACGTCTGTTCATAAATTTAGATAACATTGTAAGAAATTAATCATTTAGGAAAATGGCTATTAGAAATAATTCTAAAGCGCATACTCTTTGCGTCATAGCTCTTCAAAGCTACTAATATTATTCGTTAGCCTAAAGAACATATCCCTACAAAATTTCCTGACCCCGTATAGTAACCAAAATGGCAAAGAGAACCTAACAAAAAGTTAAAATATGGCAGATTAAGCGCTAAAAAACTTTTATCTCAATAGAACAGCTTCCAATCCTACCACTCGATGTTCAATATTTAAAGGACCGCATCAAACAGAGTGCAATTTATGAAAACAACATGAATGTGGGCGCGCTTCGGTGTGCAATCATTTTGTTATTCCATTACCTACCTTTTTTGGGCAATCGTAGGGTAAATGGATCAGCACAGAATTTCCACTTGAAACAACAAAAGCTCTCGCACTCTAAGTTATCATATAACGCTAAAGAACAAGAATACAGTCTGTTGCTAGCTAACGAACATATCTTCTAAATATATAAAACTCAAAGGTGACTGACTGACATAGTGATCTATCAACGCACAGCTCAAACCACTGGAGGGATCGGGCTGAAATTTGGCATGCAGGTAGATGTTATGACGTAGGCATCCGCTAAGAAAGGATTTTGATAAATTTTACCCCCAAGGGGATAAAATAGGGGATGAAAGTTTGTGCCGTAAAAAATATACTTAATTAATAATAATACTTAACGCGAGCGAAGCCGCGGGAAAAGCTAGTTTAATAATATTTTTACTGCAGTGCGAGGCCTATTTAGGAAAAAATGTCTTTGTGTGCCTTTCAAAAGAACTTATAAAAACTAAAAATACATCTAAAATAAAACAAAAAATCTGTGCGAGGCTAAAAAGGCGCCTACCTCAGCATACGCTGCTATATTTAAAAACAATGTCCAACGTAGTACCTACTGGTAAGTTAGATGGACTGCTGTAATGCCACAGACACACTCACGGAACAGTCGAACGAATTTAAATATAAGTACCTAACATTTTCCATTTCAGTAAGTATTTTAAGTTTCTGATTGGTCTTTTGTTGTGATCGGCTTGGCATCAGAATTCAGCAGTGCAGTATAGAAACAATTTTGTCGCTACGCCCCTAAGACACTGACCATAAAAAAAAAACCTACCAGGAGACAGATCTGTATGTAATTATCCAAAAACTGTAGAATTTTTGTTTTCTTAATGGAACTACTTTAGGGGTGAACCTTCTGTTCTCCATTGTTTTGTGATAAATATAATAAACAGGACTAGGCGCTCAGCCGCCACCCTCCTGTATGGAGTGATATCACGGCTGATATTAAAAGTAAACAATGCTCCCGGCCTTTCGCATTTGTGAAAGCAGATGGAGTATAAAATATGGGCGGTTCATGTACTTATATAAAAGTTCACTTCACAGATTCTATCCGATATGTTTCAATTTAGCTTTTCAAATAAAATTGGATCTAAATAATTTGTGGAAACAAAATTGTTTTAAACGACGTGGGTACTTGAAACCTACCTATTGTTAGTATAAAATATTATTCGTGTGATTTTTGACTTTTGTCTTTGTTAGGACATTTATATTTTAGTAGGTACCCAATCCCTTTTACCCAATTTCAGTTTGATTCAGTTCTCTCGTATATCAAATATTCCAATACCAGTACGCACAAAAGGAACGATACAAGAAATAAATCAAAACCTAAAACCCGAACCATATAACTAAGCACACGTCCGTTCTGCAGAGTGCAGCGCTTGCGAATATTCGTAGATCGTAGCCTCGGCCAACAGGTCGCCTCGACGTCATCCGTCTACCCGCAACTGTGACATAAATCCGGCGAGGTGACACCACGGAACACGGAAATTGGGAATATCCGGACACCTCCCGATCTGTTTGTCACCGCCGCCACGTACAGCCGGCAGTATTATTGCAGCATTGACACACTAGTCACGATTTGTGATATTAGCTTAGTGTTTCTTGTTTAACTAATAATGGGATGTCTTAAGGAGAGGTGTGAGTTTAGGACCTTCCTGCTATCGAACGGAAGTTTAAAGGCATTTGAATTTGCACAATTTTGAAAGGTCGTGAACGAATCTATCCACATAAAAATGCAAACATAGGTAGTCTATTATAATACTTGGTAGATACCAGTGATGATTTATACCTAGTTTTTTGTAGGTAGGTGTCTCAAACACTGCTAGTGTGGCCCCTTTTCGCAGGACATGTGACCTGCTATACGGGCAGCATAGTCCTGCTCAATCACTTGCACTTTTCAGGATTTATACACAGCCAATAACAGAGAGTTTATCGACTTGAAAAGAAGAGGTACCTACCTATCTTCTTCTTTTCGTAACACAACCTCAACAAAGTCTTTAAACTCAAAATGCGAACTGAACCTAAATCTCTGCTAGATTTCTAGAGATTGCTTCACTCTTGTTACCTACCATAACTGTATAAGGAAGATATACATGAATTGTTAGTGCTGGTGCTCCGTGCACCAAGTAATCCGTTTTCAAGAACATCACTAGTAATCCGTTTCAATTTGGTACGGAGAAAGGTACAGCACTACTCCGTTATGTAGTAGTGTTGTTCTCGCCTCAGAAGAAATAGGCTACCTACCGACAAGCTTCTTGGATTTTATAATTTTGAGTAGGTAAGGTTAATTTCTGTTCCTGTAATTAGTTCTTGTAACTACAGAGTTTCAGAAATTTTGAACAACTTGAGAAGTACCTATAATTACCAACAACTTTTTACATCACCAAATAGTTAACATTTCTTAAATATCGTTAGGCAATTAGATAAATGCTATGTCATAACTCGATGCATAAAATCCCCTAAAAGCAATTACAATTAGTGCTAAAAAAAAACGTGAAAACATGCTTTCAAAACTAAAACATAAATTAAAAGCCACCATCAACAGGTAGAAAATAAGACCAGTGAAAAACCACACATTTCGCAGTGTAAAACAAAGGTTAAATAGTGGGGACATTTGACACGGGCATAAAACACCACACTTCCTCGGCCGGGACGAAAGTTTATCTTAGAGGAAAGAAAAGAACAATGAAGGGACAGCAAACACATAGCCAACGGAGTTTTTACTTGATGGCAACATTTTGTATGGGTATTTATAAAAAGTTAGCGGTTGGACGAGGTGTCTTGTAACGTTATTATAAGTTGGTACGGTCTCATAAAGTACTTTTCAAATTATTTTGCAACATTATGGGAGCTTGATTTTAAATATGCATAATCAAAAATATTATTTATGATCCAAACTCTTTCTGTTTTAAGTCTGAAACCATTTAACATTTTTATTTAGAAGTAGGTACTGTAGGTACATTACCTATTTAAAGTGCACTGTCATTAATTTCCTCGGAACACAAAATAAATGTGCTTTCCCATGTTTTCAATATTCAATAATATATTAAACTCTTTTTATTTAGTATTACTTGTGAATTTAAATTTTAAATTTAAAGCAACGGCCACCAGGGCGAAATGTCGGCAGGACATTAATTAAGGACGGCTTCGAACTTGGCATTTGGGAAAAATAAATTGTTATAAAGTTTACCGCTGCAAAAAAGCACGTTTCATTTTGGTTTTACGTAAAATATCTATTCATGCAGGAAAGATTTTTTTGCCATGCCCACTAATGCCGCGCCAATGTGAAGCCGACTGGAATTTATTTTTGAGTAAAATGATCAACCAATTATCTATGTATACTAAAGTTTGTAAGAAATTTGTATTTATTCACACAAAACTACTTAGACAAAAAACCCAGTCATAGAAATGAGAAAGCCAAAGCAATATTGAAAAACCTTTGCCCATGTATTTTTACGATTTGTCGGTTTTACAACAAGCTTAGGTACCAGAGTGACGCAAATCCTTCATCATAGCTGCTATTGGATGGACGCAATTCACAAAAACAGAACGACCACAACTCGCCTTTTCACTCGTTAGGCGCCTGACAGCTAGTTTGTAAACCCTTTTGTATCGTTTAAAACAGCGATTTAAATTATCCTTTGAAGAAACATCGTTCTTTTGTATCGGCCAACTTACACAGTGATATGATTACCAAAGTGAACCCCTGTCTTATTTAGTTCATTAATCATAGCATGATTTATTGTTAAAGGGGCGTATTCCCATTGTCTTTGGGCGTCAGTGGTGCTGGCGTGACCAGCGGGAAAAAATACAAAGTTGGTGTTTGATACGAGTTGAACGTGTGGCAACACGGGCAACTATCATGAACAAAAAATTTGGGGTCAGCCATGTTGGGTTTTGCACAATATGTTGGTGCATTTTAACACAAAAGCTTGACCATGTATGTTTTTTCTAAAAAGCCTACGTGTCGAAAACTGTTTCGTTTTTGTAGTCGTTAGCTGTAAAATGTGTTTAGTGCAGCATCGGCAAACCTATATTTTTCTTTTCCCTCTCTCTCTCGGTCTCGAAAGTAAGCAAAATGTTCAAAAATGTTTCTGCGGAGCCATGATCGTTATAAGCAAAACAAGAGTGTCACCATCTGTAAGTTAAAAGGCGGTTTAAATGATAAAGCAGGTAACATACCGTCGCAACAACTAGCGTACGCCAGCGATCGTTGCAGTGTTTTGCAGCCATGGCGACCGCACACCGCTTGATGTTTGAATCTACATTTCACGTTAACATTCTACCTCATTTACAGATGCAGTCTTGGGTTCCAAAGTGCATAACGGATGTAAATTTAGAATCAGAGGATTGATGGTAAAATGAATAATAACAAAATATCTTCTCTCCTTTTTTCTAAACCTTTGAAAGCAGTTAATCGAATGCAGTTACTCAAAACTGTCAGGACAGTCTAAATCGTTTTCCTGTAGCGGCAACGGCTAAGGTACCTACCTATGCTAGCCCATCTCAAAAAATTGGAAATCATTAAAAAAAAATATACTGTTTGCCAGTGAAGCAAAACAACACACACACACCGGAATCAGCGAGTTGTCATCCCTTTTAGTCAAACCAACAATTTCATCTCAAGAGATCTGTTTACCAGACTTAACCGTACAACAACCATTGCTGAATTATCAAAAACACCGCAATCACAACCCTGACTGTGATTAACTAAATGATGTCATATTATGTCCCATAAAAGTCTTCATTTCGAAAAGAATAAGTAAATAAATTAGGATCCATGAATACAAATATTCGTAACTGAATATGAATGAAACATCAAAAACTCAAACAAAGTCTTCAGTTTTATTTCAGAACGTCGCACAGTATTAAGTGAGGTCCACAAGAGCGGCATTTAGCTGTGTTTTGCGGCGGGCGCGACCGCAGCGGCATGGCTTGACATTTGTACTGAAATCTACACGGCCCGTCCCGCCCATTCCTGATAAACTTTTTGCCAGTTAAATCTGTTCGTTGACTGCCTCAGTGCTCTTTTGGCGGTTACGTTTGTACGGTTGTATGGCTATTGTGTACCTAGCTTTATGTAAATTTATTGGAGTGTGAACAGGAAGTGCTCCATTTTTGTTGCTGGCAAGTAAAAAGTGTCACTAACTTGACGCTATTATTTAATTAGTTGGAAAATATAGGTGTCCTGGGGATTCTATGAAAAGAATCTGAATGCACAGGAGCTGCATAAGCTGCAAACGAAACTAAATATTCTCCTTCTAATGTAAAAGCTAGCCGAACCTTTTTTTAGAGAGAAATCATCAAATAGCCCATCCCGTTATGTGTGAAGCAGGAGGAAGCTTCAGAGTTTTACGCTCTAAAACCCACCCGTGTTTCTTCAGTTACTCTTAGTAAAAACACCTAACTAATTAAAACTATATATACACTAAAGGCAAAAACTACTAGCTAAAATATGGCGTCATAAAATTCCTCCGCATCGCTGTCGACTGGAAGTGTGCCCAAAAGGCTGGCAGCATTGCCACGTTGTATGGCAATGCTTAATCTCTGACCGAGGTAAAAGCCAGCCCTTGGGTCACGCGAAGTGTCAACTAAGCGTTTGGATAATTCTTTGAAAAGCTTATGAGCACTCGGACCCCACGGCCCAAGAGTTTCAACCCCAAACGGCTCAAAAATATAACTACCGACGAGGTTGTTATATTTCCGCCGCTTGAGGTTCTCCGCAGCCGCAGCGGCAGCACCAGCACAGCACGAGGAGCTAGGAAGATGGGATGGCGCAAGAGTGTCGACACAGGTAGCGTCCCACACTAAAGGCCTACCCATCTTCCACGGAAATAAAGACATACCGTCCGGTCTCTTACCATCGTCGCGTGCCAGGCCATGAGGTTCCAAAACAGCTGGAACGCCGACGGTGACAAGGGCTCGTCGGATGATGTCGTTAATATTGTGTGTGTGTAATACTCATAGTGATTTAGGGCCACTGTACCTCTTTCGATTATTCCTGCAGCCCAGGCAGTCATCGACCCCAGTGAGCCATGTCCGTTTGCTGACACCAATTTAAGGCGCGCGTGGAACACAAGTCAACTTGAACCGAACTTGCAACTAAGTAGTGTGGATAGATACACATTAATAAAGAGAAAATAGACAGTTTATATCAAGAAGCTTTATATTTAAGTCTTCCCATAAAAGCTTCCTTTAGTAAGCGACGTTAAAAATAGACTCACTAAGTGCTTACGTTTGTTTCCTAAAATCTTTAAATCATTCTACGAGTATCTTTTATACGATACGAAATTCTTTCCATTATACAAAATACAAATTTATTCAGTAAAAATTTTGAAATTTATGTTACAGGGGGTCAGATCAAATCGATCGAAAACCGATTAGGTGGTTCAAATAGGGACCAACACAACGAATCCGTGTCGAAAAATAATTAAGTTCATCAAGGGCCAATGGGTGAATGCTTCGTGTACACAGTGTACGAGTCGCTCAGTAACATTCAAAAACGCGTTGCGTTGCGACGCGATGTGTTTCGGCCTTAAGAGAGGATCTGTCAAAATTTACCCCCTAAGGGTATGAAGGAGCTCAAAGTTTGTATGGAGAAACGTACTTTCACGCGGATGAAACCACACACAAGGTAGTCTAGAAATAAGCTTAGTGACCATTTTGCATAGCGATTACTTAGGTACCTATTTAGGTATCTAATGGCTTAATCATGTCGATTAAGATAAGAGCATTTCACTTTAAACAATCAAATTTTACAGATTCCAAGAACCCGATAAGGGCTCTTGATAATAGATTATGAAGTTTAATCATTATAACATGAATTATTAAAAATATCATAACAGATTCATTTCGTACTTACACAAAAAGCTTGAAACAATTTTCGGAAAAACGGGAATCTGTGGAATAATTATCGAAGAGGATTTTTAATTGGAGTTTTTTATTTCCCATTTAAAATCAAGTAGGTACGGTAGGTACTCCAACCTGATTGATCAATAATTCAATTAAAGAGTTCAATTGATTTATAAATTGAGATCGGAATGAATTAGATTGGAATCCTTAAATTCAATTGTTATTCTCTTAAAGAGATGTCTCTTTTGATGTGTATTACAGAATTCCAATACTGATTTGCCTTTACGAAGGCAAATAAGCGATTAATATGTATTAGTCTTTAGAAGTGTTAGGGTAGAAGGATTGTTCGAAAGAGTGACTATAGTCCTGGAACACAAAGATCTACTGAAGGAACGCAAGTGGGTTTTAGTCAGTAAGACACCTCCTCTCGTCTCAGAGGCGCCGACTCCGTGGGTGCTCGGGGGCTCGAGCTACGTAACCTAAAAGTCGATTACTGATCTGTTTCTTGATGTCTATTCTCAGGGGGGCTCGAGCACCCATGAGAAGTAAACAGTGGGCGCCGAGCACCCCTGAGAATAGACATCAAGAAACAGATCAGTAATCGACTTTTAGGTTACGTATAAATTATTCATTTTATATTTTTATCAGACATAATTAGTAATTAAGTACCTACGCAGTATCTAAGTAGGACATTTATTTATTTGTCGGTCGATCAGTGTGCATTTCTCTTCTCACACTTCGCCACTTTTTCGGGTCATCAAATGAGCATGTGCACCCATGAGGTTTTCTAAAAGCCGGCGCCAATGTCGTCTATTTCAGTCATTTGATGATTAGCCACTGAAAAAAAAAGATTTTCTGCCACTTTAAAAAGGACCGTAAGAACGTACCTGACTGAGGTTGCTGAGGCTCTAACCACGAGCTTTTAACGCGACCATTTTACGACCTAAACTGAACTGTTAAAGGGATGGAGCTATTCACCCTATATCGCAGACTATGTCTCATCCTCGCTTGCATGATTGACATTTTAACACATCATGGTAAGACCCCTGGGGCCCAACTCTGCCATTTTTATAAATTCGTCATTCTAACACGATCCCATTGTCATTTTGCTAAAAGTTCATAATCTGCTAATTCATAATGATCGATCATTGATCGGTCAATGGTCTTGTAATAGAGTATTGGTAGAATGACGATATCGAGCTTATTAAAAGCAATGACTGCACAATAACGTTTTAATGGTAGGTCACTGATCAAAGGAACTGTCAAAATTATTGCAGATTACCGCATACGTCAGATATTCATTTGTCAATATGTACGAGATTACCATTCTATGCCACTTCTTTCGATGGAGTGTCAGTGGTCAACCATTGGAAAGTCATAATGACGCCATTATATTAGTAAATTACCAAACTTGTCAAAATCAAGAATTATGAAATCAATGATAGACCATTCTGACACTATTGTAATAGCAGACTTGAGGCCCTGGTTATGAACTAAAAGAAGAAAATAAAAACGAATTTTAAGATCATCAAAACCATAACGCTCACCGGTCTAATGGCATTACAGAAATTGAAATATCAAGATAATATAGTGAAATTCCACTCAAATTAACTTAATATCTTTGACAAAGACGACAGAATTCTTCAATAAACTCCGAGTATTTGCTAATCTTGTCTGGTTTGTAAAACCGTCGTGATACAGGCCTATAAATTGTGCCAACATCAGACAGTACCACCGACATTACGAGTGATTTAAATAAATAATGTGCGCAACAGGAAAGAACCTTTTCGTTGTAAAAGTGTAATGATAACCTATTTGTATTACATTTCTTGTACTGTATTTCTTTTAAATTAAGATTTGGATGATACAACAAGATGTCTTAATTTGTTTTTACATTATATAATTACCTCTCGTAAGAGCCCAACAGGACCGATGCCCGCAAGGGCCACGTGGAAATTCTAAAACCGAAACCCGTGGTTCTAGAACACTAAGAGCAACTAAAGGACACAGATGTGGTTTTAAAAGAAAGAAAGAAAGAATGATTTCCCATCTCAAAAAAAAACTTTATTTTTCTACCCTACTCTACATTTTTACGTTTGGTAACTATGTGGGATGGAAAGATAATGTTTAAGACTAGATTCTATCCCCTTGAAATTAGTAAATATACTATCCCATGCGATCGTAATGATACCGGGAGTATTAAGAATTATCCTGTCTTATTCCAGAACATAGTATAGGTTCAAAAAAAGCCGTTCAGAGGTTTCAGCGAAAGAGAGTAACAAACATACACATAGACAAATATAAAACTATCGAGTTTACAAAATTAGTATGATTTATTTAAATTACCTAGGTTTTTATTGTCTCTCGATGTCAAAAATGACTAAAGTATTAAGTACATATTTCTGAGAATAGGCCCCGAAAAATATACCTACCGTTGTAAAAACTCGTTAACTACCCACCTTAAAGTGATATTTTGATAAATTAAACTACTACCCACCACCAGGCCTGGCGCACTTCTAACTATAGGTATAGAAATATGCCTACGCCCGCGGCCTCTCTTGCGAGGCTAAACTCGGTAGAGTGTTACACGCGTGTTCGATTTTCCGCTTGACCCGCGCTAACAAAAATTATTTTCGAATTCTTTATCGAGTTTTTATTTCAAGTATTTGCGACATTTTTCACGTAAACGAGTCAATGACCTTAAAGATCTTTCAATATAAGTAGACCTTCCAGTACTAGTGACTACCTTACTAATGCAAGGTCAACATAGACTGCAATTATATCTTACAAAATGTTAATTATTATGTATAATAACGTCTTAAACGACCTACCTTTTAAAAAATTATATATGAACGCAAAGCTAACGACATACAAAACCAACAAAGTTATATGTAATACACTTCATTTTAATTACCTATTTCATTTGTTTAGATACCTAACTAAATGTAAAATCTCTTGACACTTCTATGAGATGACTTATAAAAATATGTTTTAACATATGGATATAAGTAAATAGGTAGAAATCAATTAGGTACCTATCTACCATATAATTTTAGAAAATCTGATTATATTTTATGTAGTAAGACGTAAGTAAGTACCTATTTCACATTTTTCAAAAACACACAAGTCCTAACCCTATAACAAGAGCGGCCTGTTCAAAGGCGCATAATGGGCATAATAAAAGAGACTCTCGTCGCGCGGACTTACGGTGCATTTTGATTCGTTACGAGCGCCACTGGATCTGGTAGGCTAATAAAATCAAGGTCGTGTCCGTGCCGTGCAATGTATTATGAACATTAGCGCTGTTATTAGTAGGTTTAAATTCGTATGTTTGCTATCAAGGAGTGCAATTTCTGTACTTGTACTATTTCTTATTCTGTGCCCACCACTTAACAAGAATCCAAAACGTTAGATACATAACTAATTATCTACCTACCCTCCAAAAAAACACACAAATCCACGCCAAATACAGGACACAAAATTACATTTCTAGGGTACTTACACATTTCTACTGAGGTATATCAAGGTAGATGGGGAAAGTCGCTAGGAAGTTGGTTAATTATGTAAATTGCGGCACTGGACTGAGTAATGTGCTGGATTCACTCAACCCCGCTGGTCAGCCAGATAAAAGCGGGTAGCCGGCACTAACTTATTGTTAGCAACACATTACGGGCAGAAATAGGGCGATAGTATACACATTTATATTAGCAGTCCGCAATGTAACTTCAATGGTAAGCGTTATCGGTTTTGGATGCCAAATGAAACTGATTCCGATTGGGTTGCGTAGTTAATTATATTTTAATATCCCATTACGGATATCGGATAATCGCATTCAGTTACTGGGAGATCGGGTAGCTATTCCATCCCAAATAACGAGATAATTATTTTATCTACTTTTATCGCAATAATTTAATCAAGCTTACCTAATTTAACCTGTACTTAATTATGAATGAAGGTTTAATTAAAACTATCTCTTGACTTTCCAGAACTTTACAACCGTCATCTTTACGAGTTTCTTAATCCGACGTTTTACTTTTGTGCGAACTATTTTACGAGCTCAACAAAATTTATTCTTTTCTGAATTACGTCAGTGAAAAATCTGTAAAAGCATTGCTGCTACCAATCCTTATTTTCTATCATTCTTTAAATTTCCAAAGCAAAAAGAAGAATTAAAAAACAAGAAGTCAGGTAAGTCACGAGTAGGTATATCTCCAAGAGCGACGAGTGTATCTAATCCTGCAACACCAGTTCGGACGTACAAATACGCTATAAATTCGGAAACTTTTAGCAAGCAATTTCCTTCGGTTTACGAGAGCAAGATTCATGATTCCACCCCTAGTAGAGTGGGGAACGATTCCGTTTCAGTTTTAAACTATGCTTTTAAAATTGTACCATGCCGGTAGTGTATTGTGTCTAAAATTGATTTAGCTCTGCGATTTTATACGATTCTTTAAGTTTCTGTTGGAATTGTTTTGAACAGTACATAGTTTCAATATAGCATGAAATTATTTTCTTAATTATTTTGAGTATGACAGCCAGTAGATTGAACTGTCTGTCCATTCATCGTTGTATTAATGATCACATGAGTATTAATAAGTACCTCGAATCATGGGTCAGGCACGGCAAGTAAATTAAGTTTGTATTGCTAACACTAATTTTACTTCGCGCCGAAACTGAAATGCAATTCTATTATTGTTCACATAATGTAGTAATATTTTCATTACGGGTCAAAGGATAATATTTTCATTACGGGTCAAAGGATTCGCAAGTTTAGATATATATAAAAAAATACAATCAATGTATCCTGGCAACACCATCGCGTCTAGATGTCACTTATTTTTTTTGCGGTAAAAGTTTCGCATGGAAAAAACTTTATCCTATCTAATTATTCATTTAAGATAGATGGAATAGTATTCTTTTAGCAATTTAACAAAATCCCAAGTGATACATCTTATTATTCATTTATAATACATGAAATAGTTCCTTCTTTAGCAAAATAACAAAATTTCAAGTGATAACCTATAAAGTGTATTGTGCAATAACGAATTTCAGTGTCGAATTTAAGCCTTGAATCTACAATCACACAGGATGAAGAACCGATATCCAGCAAAAGCCAAAGCAATAAGTGATCATAGCGAGTACTGCATCTCAGACTTACGAGTCGAAACTTTGCTCAATCTTCAATCAGGGTACGAGATACCATTAGCGAAGTTGTTTTTGCACGCTAACTGATTGGAAGCTGCCAGACTGGTACGTGATGCTCTTAGCGGCTTATTCTACGTTGCTAGTCTGAAAAGGCCCCTGAAACCTGTCATCGAGGACGCGATCCTCATCGGGCAATGGCGGAGGCACTAAGTGATCATAGCGAGTGCTGTTTTTCGGACTTGCGAGTCCGAGGCCTTGTTCAATATTCAATCAGGGTACGAGATACCATTGGCGACGTTAATTTTTACGCGCCAACTGATTGTAAGCTACCAGACTAGTACGCGATACTCTTGGCTTCGTTACTCTACGTTGCTAATCTGGTATGCATCTGTTATAGCAGGTGAGTCCCATTCATTTATAATCCAAAGAACAAAAATGGCAAAAAGACTAAGTTCGACGTGCTCCACTTTATCAGTGCCTATAAAGGTCACGAGAAGGCCAAGTTCATACTACCCATCTGTGTATTATTAATTCGTGTAAAAACAGTACACCACCTATGTGTAGATCGCTACAAAACATTCAAACTCCTTTAGTGAATACGAGATATTCCAAACCACCATAAGGTGGCAAGTTATACTGCCTAATATGTAAATTATAAACTTTCCAAAGTAATGCTAAAGAATACGAGATATTCCAAACTGTCATAAGTTAATCCAATGTACCTAGCCGGATTGCCGGTAGATACCCACCTGTGTCCAGTTGTTGGACTAGAAGCCAACCCAAAACCATGGGAGAAGGCAAGGCAGAATTATTGACACCCTCACCGGCTACAATGCTGGTGGAAAATACTGCCATAGTGCGAGCATAACAGTGGCCGATTATCAAACCTATTTTTTGCTGAGTTAAATAGTAAAGACCTATTCAATAGAAATATTATTATTTCCTTATGGTTATGTTGTACACTGACCTGCAATATATTCAAAATAATAAAAACAAAAACAAACCATGGAACACGAGATGTTCACAATGATATATATCTAAGCACTAAGTGACATGAATACTTCATCAACAATTTACAAATGATATGTTCACTTATAGCAACAAATATCAGTAAGTGTTGATTATGATATGACTCCATGTAATAATATCTATGGAAAATCTTGATATAATTTAAACGGATTAAATTCATAGGTACAGCATATCATTCCACATCCTCAGTATTTAAGCTTATAGTAAAAACCTTGCTCAAAGAGCATGTAAGCTAACTTTTAAGGAACCAAAACCTAAGGAAATCGCAGGTTAAGTCCTCTGCTGATACCAGCAGTCCTGAATAAAATTATAAGGTTCTAAAGTTTCAATACCAGAATTACAGGAACTCCTCACAGGCTCGAAGAACCCGTGCACCAGCACCTTGGAATACTTGATGTATGACACCAATGCCACAATTGGTGTGGCCACCCGCTGGGCTGAGCGGTTTGAGGAAGCTACCATTGATTTTAAGAAGAAGTAACTTCTCACTGTTGAAAGCAGAAGGGAATAATATTGACGGGCAAAACCACCAGCCCTACTTACTTATAATCACCCCAAGGGAGTAAGTCAGCAATAAACTTATAATGATATACAACAACTAAATAATGAAATATGTGCTGATATATTTGTAAATAGTTGTTAGAACAAAATGGTATGAGGTATCTACCTTACTCGTACTTAATGTCTAAATCACTCAATAAACTAAAAATTCAATATAAATGAATGTCAAATTACACAAACCGTGTACGCCTGCTATTGACATAATTGCACAGAACTAAACCTAAATTCAAATCTTTTGTAAAAACTTACCTGGTTGGTGCTCCTAATAAATGAATAAACAGGGAAATCTTTGTTGTAACAAAACAGAAATAACAAGATTCAGATTTAATTTGATCTGCACTGATATAACATTTCCAGTAGCAATTGTCTTATATTGACAATATTTTCTGTGTTCAAATCAAATATTGTATGGAGGGAAATTGCCTTATTATAGGGAATACCTAGGAACAAGCTTCCCATGACTAGACAACTGGCCTTGTCATGGAAACATTACTTCTGATGCATTTGGCACATAAGAGCTCTCATGCCACGGGACACAAAAAGTGTGCACCAAAGCAACTTGTTTCACAAAGGACTCACTTCTATGACAATCAAAAAATCTCACTGCGCTTAATAGAAAAATTACTTTGCAGTATACATGACTCCTGAACTTAAAAATTTAACATAAAAGTAGACAACTATCTACCACTTGGTAAAGAAATGTAATGTTAGATTTTATGTTAGATCATTCAGACATTCCCAAAACATGCATGGCATACCCACCAATTTTGGAACAGGGATGGTTTGCTGAACACAGTTTAATATCATGCCTATAAGCCTATATGTACCTATCCTATAAGTCATATGGTGAAATTATGGCTTCTCTCTACTTTGTTAGGTTGTCACTGTCAAACAGTGTCAGAAATGCAATAGACAACTTTGTCTACGGTGCAGCTAAAACCCGGTCCACACATGACCTACAGTAAAACTAGTCTTTTCTTTGGCTGATACTTTTAAATTTATTTCATGTTTATCCAGGTAGAATAAACATATCTTATCTCCTCTTTATTCTCTAAAATAGCTAAGTGGGACTGAATGTTCAAAATACACTTACTTTATTGAGGCAATGAATTACCCCATTTGAATTACTAGTATCATCAAAACTATAAGTACTTAACTTACCAATACAAAAGTAAAATTGCATTGAAACAAAAAGGGGGGGGGGGGTGTATGCTGGGGACCAACTAGTGCAACAGGTCCTCGTGAAAAGTCAGTGACCATACAACTTCTCTAGGTATCTAGTCCCTAGCAGGAAGTTCATTTCATCGACATGACATAAACCCCTCCCTCAAGAAACAAAGTTTCTCGTTACATATAACATAAACTGTGACACAAAAATACTACTATGATGACAGAGAAAGACAATCGCATTAACTTCCATTTCGGGAGGCACAAAAAAATGACATAAAATGGTCTTCATAAGTATAAAATAATTGTATTTACATATATTTAGATAGACCCATATGCATATACATACAGGTATATACAAGTATACACATACATGCTGAAATAAACGTTAGTATACTAGCTGTATCATGCATAGAAAAAAAAAAAAAAAAAAAAAAAAAAAAAAAAAAAAAAAAATTGTAATACTTAATAATAATAATATTAATAATAATAATAATTTAATATAATAAAATATAATTTATATGTTATGTTAAATGAACAAACGGAATAATAATAATAAAATCGATAAGCTAGACTTCCATACCAGTCACCTACAATGTCAACACAAATATAACTTAGATGTGAATAGATACTTATCGTTTGAAACGAAAATGATGAATGTGATAATATATAATGCATGTACCTAATTGCATTGCCTAATGCAAGGCTAATTATATGATGCATGTAATGTAATTACATTACCTCCAGTGACATTTAAAACATCACTATGGTATGATAAAAACAACTAATGAGATTATTCTGCTTCAATAGATTTCAACAAATTGTCTTTGTGTTAAGTGGGAACAGCAGTATTATAAAACCAAAGTAACTTTTTGTCTGATTACATTTAGTAATAATGACCTTGTAATATAGCCGACATCAACGGCTAGGTACAGGGGCGCTGGCTTTTAGAAAACCCCATGGGTGCTCATGCTCATTTGATGGACTCGAAAAAGTGGCGAAGTGTGAGAAGAAAAATGCACACTGATCAACCGACAAATAAATAAATGTCCTACTTACATACTGCGTACCTAATTACTAATTATGTTCGATAAAAATATAAAATGAAATCATTTTATAAAAATGAAACTAGTTTTTAGTATCAAGAAATATTATAATGTAACCGTAACCTAAAAGGCGATTACTTATCTGTTTCTTGATGTCTATTCTCAGGGGTGCTCGGCACCCACTGTTTATTTCTCATAATCGGCGCCCCTGGCAAGGTACATATAACGATGATGTACAAATAACCAAGTAAGTACTAAAATATACTGAGAGTAATGATATAATATTTCTAAAATAAGCTAGTAAGTCATAAGTGACTTTCATTAAGAATAATCCAATTAATTACAATACACGTCTCACACCGTGGTATTATAACTGCCCCTGTTGAAGATAACATGCTTCTCATCTAAATCAGTTGCCTATCAATGAATCAAATATATTTTTACAATACGAGAATACTTGTCACACAATACTTTAAAAAAAAAAATGAACGGATAGTCTAGTCAACACCTTGGGACACTCCCAGCAAGAACGTATGACTGTAGCGACAAAAAAACCTTAGGGAAAACTGAAATCAACTCATATCTTACTATAAAAAGAAACCGCACTTGAGTTGATAGTACCAGTACTAACAATAGCGTAACAATTAATTATTGCAGCAAACTCTAAACATCTACATTATGTGAACAATAATAGAATTGCATTTCAGTTTCGGCGCGAAGTAAAATTGGGAATCAAACGAGCTTACCTGTTAAGCGAAGTCTTGATTCTAATTTTATGAGCGCCGAAACTGAAATGCAATCACCCACCCACCACTAGTTAATAGCCCCAAAGCTGCAATAATTAACCTACCTAACTCACAGTTATCCTTACAGGGAAATAGTGAATGTAAGTATGCGGTAACAAGTCTGTCCAAAAGACAGCTTGTTCCTTGTCCTATAATCTCTAAAGTAAGTGACATCTAGACGCGATGGTGTTGCCAGGATACATTGATTGTATTTTTTTATATATATCTAAACTTGCGAATCCTTTGACCCGTAATGAAAATATTATCCTTTGACCCGTAATGAAAATATTACTACATTATGTGAACAATAATAGAATTGCATTTCAGTTTCGGCGCTCATAAAATTAGAATCAAGACTTCGCTTAACAGGTAAGCTCGTTTGATTCCCAATTAGAAGTTATTATACTATTAACAAATTGGATCCTAGTTATCTGAAATAAACGTTTATTATTATTAACTCATGGATACTGATTTTACTGTTATAATTAAAACACATTTAAATAGAAAGTAGACAGCAAGAACATCACATATATACCGTTCAAATACTACGTTGCATTTAATAGATAGACCCATTAAACATTTCGCTGCCAGGCCACGAAATAAAAACATAAAATTAAATATCCGGAACCCTTTTAACTTCGGGAGTTATATGCAAGAATCCGAGTGTACCTTTCAACCACAGCCAGAGCTGGCCAGTGAGAGCTATGTAGGTATTTTAAATTATCCGCCTCTCCAGCAGACCGCCATTAAAGTGGAGTTGGATGGACAGCTAAGCCAGGAATGAGCGAGACGTGGACTGTACTGGCCGTTCTATTGCACAACGGAAAGTTACAGTAAATTAACTTGGGTGAACTTACCGTTTGTTAAAATCAGTGTGGAATAATTTAACTAGGGTCAGAAAATTTTTGTTTCGGCTGTAATGATTACTAGCTACTATTATGGTAAAAGATAGATTTTACTAAAAAAAATAAAACATTTTTAGTAATGATAACCATTAGTATGTTCCTTATTTGAGTTGGGAAATAATTATCAATCGCTCAGTGTGGAGCGAGACGGCGTATTAGACTAAAACTACACCTATATCCTTCAGTTGCCCTTTGCGTTCTAGGACCACGCCTTTTCAGAAATTCCCCGTGGAGTTAGCGGGCATCGGCCCTGTTGGACCGCTATGGTTTTGCTGATACCCGTTTGAGGCGCGCGTGGAACACTAAGTGCCGCCGACGACACGGGTTCAGACCTTCCCGGACAGGCGGATGGCGAACTACTCATTGCTCGCCGCCCGCAAGCTCGCGTCTGCGGTGGTCGTGGATCGCCTTGTGGCTCCCGACGCCCAGTGATACCATTGGTAGGTAACTTTAAGAAAAAGATGCGTGATCTGGTGGGCTTTCTGCACTATATTACGTACATAATGTTTCACACTCTTACTTACAATAAAAATCCCATAGCGAAACGAAGCCACAGCTAAGCGAGAGATGACGAGGCTTACGATTAAACAGTACTGAAGGTTCGTGGCTCGGGATATGAAAGCTCAACATCATGCATTAATCAAGCCTGGGCGACTATCGTTTGTGCCAAGTATTCTTTTATGAGTTGCACTGACGCCAGATTACTGTAGCTCGTTTAATTAATTATTACGGGTTAAGGATGCGACACTTTCCTGAGATGGGTTTAAACGTTTTTACCAACCTTTCGTTTGTTTGTCCGTATCGTTTGCTGCGGTGAAGTTGCAAATTTAAAGGGCCAAAAGTCGTGTTCTTTTTAACAAAAATAAAAAACAATTATAATTCATAGCGTTAACGTAGACCTTTAAACCGCAAGTCATGCATACATAACAAAGCAAAATGTGTCCAGCACGCCACGGTCATGACTACATGACAAACTTACAAGCTAATAAATCTTATAAGAAAGTATTGTTTTTCTTATTGATGTTGTTAAAGGATGAAATCACAAACTTTTGGTCTTAGTAAAAATATTATACATTCAAACAAGCAAACTAGAAATGCACTTAACACATAGACAAGGGGACGTTGAAACACAAATGTCATTATCATTACATGTGTGTAACGGGCAGGCAGTAGTTGCATGTCAAGTGACGTCACTTGACATTAAACGTCACGATGACGACGCAACGATAACGTTGTTTACTGCCCATGTGAGGGCAAGTCAATACAACAGTCGGTGACCATGCGTTTGGTAAGCAGTAGGATATATATTTCAATTGCATTTCATTGCTTTTTGTAGTTACCTTATAATAGCTTACCACTCAAAAATTTAATTTACTTAATACTAATTTGTACCTACGTCCCTACGTCTCATCGCTATGATGAGACTAGCATTATAGCTGTATAAACTTAAGGCCATGCAGGTAATGTATGCACATATTGTACATGCCAACCACGTACTGAAAAATACATGATTATCTTGAATAATATTTTATAACAAAAGAATTTTTGTGTTCGGGGGTAATGTGTGCAGGAGATAAATAATATTCAGGAAGATCACTTAGCAAAGTTTACATTTCCGAGGAGTTTTAGTGTTAGGTACGTATGTGTCAATAGCTCAGAGGTGTTATGACGACTAAAATAGCTGAGAACTATGGGCGCAACGCCACGCTTAGTTATTTGATTCTAACATTGAAGTATGCACCAACCTACAATTATTTTGTAGTTAGTGCCAGTCGAATTACACCGACAACATAGAAACACAAAAAGATTACAGGTGATCTATTGAAGAAAAAAAAAGTATAGTAGAAGTATATTAGATTTAACTGGCTAATGGCTCCACAATTATTAAGTACCTACTGTACACGTAGTTAAAAGCATGCCAACTCTATAAAAAAAAAATATCATCTTGCGGAAATATCCTTCAAAATCTTGACGTATGTTTCCCCATATAGGACACCTTACTTGCAATAAACATGGCACTAGTCGGCCATATCTATCGGGAGAGTCCGTTTGATATTCATTACAGTTATGAGTATTAACCGCGTAAGGACTGTTAAATATTGCCTTGTTTTATTTTACGATCAATAATAATAACAATTTCATGAATAATAAACGGGTCTTGAGTTGCTGTTTGGTGGGTAGTTTGATGATTATGATTACGGTATCTAACAGCCACAATTGAATGTACCTACTGCTTTTAACAAAGGTAGTTAGTTATAACCGTTTGTTTTGTGGTTTCCGGCTGCACTTCTTCCCCAGAGTGTAGGCAAGGGGTGTCGGTACGATTGGCACAGTGGTTGAACCATTGGCTGCTGCACTGCGTGTCGCGGGTTTGATTCCCGCACAGAACAAATATTTGGATAGCCTACAGATAGGTACCTAGTTGTCTTGGTTTGAGTTTCTTGCGTATGCAAGTTTGAAAATTAGTGAATGGGCAATGCATTTTGTTGGCAAAAATAAAAAAAAAGTTTATATTAAGCATTAACCTTTTTTGGTATAGGAAATCATGAAACAACTTCTCAGGCTCAGGGTGGAGCAAGAGGGAGTGTTAAGACTTTTACTGAATAAAACCTACCCCTGTTCCTACAGCTGCTCTTTGCGTTGCCCTCATGGCCGCGTTAACTATTTCTAACAATCCTGGAGACTTAGCATACACCCTGTAGCACGGAGAAGCAGTTTAATATGAACTCATTCTACTAGTGATTAATATCGAGTGGAATGCTACATTTATAATTGAGCAATTTTATGCACGAAACTGTCTAGAAACAGTAGGCAGTTACGTGCTCCAGTATGAGACTTACTTTCTAGTATTCTCAGTTTATTTTACTTCGATGCAATAAAACAATATGGCAGCTAGCCAGCCGAAAAGCCAAAACATCAAAATTTACTACATAAAAAGTTTGCGTGTGAAGGAACAATTAAGTGACATAAGTACATTCGCTTTGTTGATTGCCAACATCGAGTATAATTAACCCGTGCTGTCTTACTTTGCACTTAGTTCTTTTTTTTTTCTATTTGAAGATATATAACTTGGTACAGTGACAGTGGCGGCATTTTGGCAAATCCTCTTAAGTTGTAGATAATTAGGTATTCCTATATCTTCTTCTTCTTAGCGTGTGGATGGCAAAACTAGTTAAATTCCTTGCCTGGCCCAGTATTCGGCTATGACAATGCTAACCACTGAGGCTGTCATTAGGTCCCTACGTAAACAGGTAACAGGGCACGTGATGTAGGATGGAAGATGGGACATGGTCTGCGGAGAGACACCGCACAAACACTAAAGATCGAAACCGTCCTAGATCTCAGTCGCTAGTCAAAACGCTCACTTATAGGTTTCGGTTGGAGGGGATCTCAGGTTTATTGAAACCGAGAGTCAAGTACCTACGGATTCCACGACCTCCCCTCGCTTTATTTGCGTGACCGCACATTTGTGCACACCAAACTCCATCCTGATGCACTACTGAAGGTTTCAGTTACCATCAGTAGCTCCATCAGTTGCAGGTTGTTATGGGCAAAAAATTTCTTATCATTCGTAAAGAAGGTGAGACATAACCTGATATTTATTATTATTGATCAAGGAAACATACTTCCGAGATAAAAAGTACGTTAAAGCTAGAACTACACTGTGCACACGTGTGCCACACACGCCGATCTGGGCGCGTCGGTCTCCATACATTTTGTATGGAGACTAGACTTGTAGAGCTACACTTGATCCACGCCACGCGACGTCGTTCTACGTAAAAATCAGGCGCTGTTACACGTATGCGTCGGTATTAGACCGACGTAGTTCTAGTTTTAGTCCTATACCAGAATATGGTCTACCAAATTCGTTCAGCTGTTTGAGCATGAAAGAGTAACACAGGCATACATACAAACTTTCGCCTGTAAAGTACTTGTGTGATATTACAATATTACCCAGGTTTAGGTTTTAGTATATTATACGTATTATACGGTGCAGCCGTGAGACACACAATGTTATTATATCCTATTTTTTTTTATCATGCATAGGCTCGCGTTTGACCACCTGATGTGGCCGACGATGGAGCACGCTTGCCTAATGAACAAATTTTTTTAATTTAATTTTCTATATAAGTAGGTAGAAGGGAACTTACTTCTTCATTGTGTAATTATTCATTGTGTAGTAGGTACCTACCCAATTTTTTTCTTAAATTGGCATTGGATACTATTCCAACAGTTGATCATGACACAAATCTGATTAAAGCCAGCAAAGCCAATGTCCGGAAGACAGAATGAGGGCATATTCATTACAACTACAATTGTACTCCGGGATACTGAAGTTACTTTCAAGCTCGACGGAACACTGACGTATGCAAATGGAAACCTTTGAATTAACTACGTCGAGTCATTCATGAATGGTGAAGGGACTGCAATACCTAGTTATAAACATTATTCTTTAATGAACGCTAGTACGGAACTGGTTTTATTTGAACTAACTGTTGCCCGATGCTTCGTCCGCATTAACTTTGTATAAATGCACAAACGTACCATCACACTAATATTATAAAGGCGAAAGTTAGTAAATGTGTGTTTGTTATTTCATCATGCTCGAAGGGCTGAACGGATTAGGATGACATTTTGCACACGTATAGACTATGTTCTCGGATAGCACGTAGGATGTTGTGTTTTTTTATTACAGGGAATATTCCCTTGGGAAATTAATCGAATATAATTTCATGAAAAAAAAATGTATTTTGATTTTACAATATTACAAACAGACACTTCAATTTTTTTTTGTATAGAGGAGAAGTTAGAAAGTAGTTAAAAAAAAATAGAGATGCGTTGAACCATGAGAACGACCAAACACAAAAAAAAACAACATCAATGTGTACCTACAATGGTGTTCTGAAGTTTGTATAAAGAAAATTCAAAATCCGCGTGGTCGCGACGTAAAGCAACTTCATAATAAAGGTGCCAATTTATCGAACCATACTACTTTCTACCCCAAGACGTGGTAACAAATTCAGGCCACACGCTCTTGTCGCGTGCGTCGCTAATTCGTGTCGGTGTCGCGTCGTCGTGTTGACCGCACGAGTGCTCGCGATCACGCGCCTCCTCTTAATGACGTCGCTGATCAACATTTCGGGATGGGATACGAAATTGTCGGTAGCGGGGGAGATTGTGAATATCTCAGGATAGTACGGTGCAAAAATGTTGCCTTTAGTGGAAGAAGAGGCCTTACCATAAAGTGTTAAAGTATCAAGAGTGCAAGCGAAAAAAAGAAAGCATCCCTTAAACAATTCAGTTTAGATCATCAAATAGATCGTTAAGGGTTCGTCGTAGAGCCTCAGATCCGTGAACTAAACCTCTAAGTCCTTATTTGTGAGAAGATACCTGTCTACCCACATTTTCAACTTTAACTAGATAGGTATTTTAAATAAATCTTTCTGTAGGTATAGGTACCTATGGCCTATGAAGGGGAAATCAATAAATTGAAACTATGCCTTTTTTTTAATAAGCTTATGTAGCAAGGATTCACTTAATCCACTAGCAGCCTAGTAAAACCCAAAAGAAAACTTAAAACGAAGTGCTTAGTTCTAGTCTCCACTAAAACTAGCCTTCCAACCAAGGTGACCTTGGTTTAGGTGTTTGGTTTGTGTTGCGGCTACATGGATGTAAACCACGCGCCAACACGTTCGGTGGTTGGGAAAACGCGCCTCCCAACCAAGGGCGTTGAAGGTCATGGTTTACAACTGCTTTTTACACGCGGATTGAAACTAGCAAGATCACCTTGGTTAATGGTTTGCAACCATCTGGTCACCCCTTGACACTACATATAGATTCCAAAGAACTTTTTTAAATTATTGATAGGCTCGTCTTTGACCGCTACCTCACCTATGCAATTAGCGATGATGAAGTAGAGGATGGAAAACTGTGGTCTCTCTTACCTAGTAGTAACCCATTCACTCTTTTCTTAAAAACCGCCAGTTGTTGTATCTAACAGGAAACAGACTGCGGCAAGGAATTCAACTGCTTAGGTGTACAGACCATCAATGTGAACTTACTTCGCTAATCTAACTCTTCAGGTACAGAGAAAACCCGTCACCTCTATGTCCTGGGCTTTAATTAGCCGCATCAAGAGGCTGTGTTTACACGAAAGGCTCATAAAACACATCTAAGTAGATGAAGAAAGAATAAACGGCATGACTTCTTGCTACTAACTCTTATGAATATGTAAGTAGGTGTGCGGGTTACATGTTGAGTAAGTTCAGAAGTGAGGTGTGGTTTGAGAATACTTATGACTTAGTATGTTGTTTTTCACGGGTGCGAACCCAGAAATTCACTATTCCAGTGTAAGATCAACAAAATACAGAAAAAAAAACTGGTTGTACCCGAGTAGAAACGGTCGGACGAAACGGTTCATGGCTATAAAAACTCCACCCGTCATTCAGTCAGTCGACTTGGGCATCAAGGACAATAATGTTTTTACTACATTAAAGAATTTTACTGAAACTTAACTTTTACGTTTTAGCTCTGCAATTGGCGCCCAACGCTCTGAGAACTGCTATAAAAACTAAGAAAACATTCGTACTACCCTCCAAATCTTGTACCTGACACTATAAAGCCAATAAGAATCTTAGAAAGGAAACTAATAATGTTAATTTTACTCTATATCGATCAGTTGTTCGTGAAGGCGACTGTCGAAGGAATACAAGTAGCTAATGTTGTTACGCAGTTTGCTGGGCCAAGGTGGGGAACAAACAAGGTAATGCACGTACAATCAACTGAGTTTGTATCTTGTGATATGTTAGAAAAGTTATTGGGTGCTGGGGATAATGCGATGTTGATGAACGAATCTATAGGCGGAAACTTGGTGTTACATACAGAATTTATTAGGCTAGGCACCTTCAGTTAATTGTGGAATTAATGATACAATTTCGATGTTCCTATTGCTCTTTAAAACTATTGAATAGCTAACAACAAATGTCTGATACATCAAAATTAAATAGTACATACTTTAATCGACTAAATGAATAGGAACTACATCTACTTAAATACTAGGAAAAAATATTTTAAATACACCTATATCATCGCGCTTTCCGATCCCTAGAATTCTATATGTTAATTTTTACTTTATTTAAGTGAAGTCTCGCTTATTCATGTCATGAAAAGATCATCATCATCTTCCTGCCCTTGTCCCGTGTTATTTGGGGTCGGCGCAACACGTTTTTTTCTTCCATTCTGCCCTGTCACTCGTCATGCTATCACTAACTTCCTTTTTTTTCATATCCCTCTTCACACAATCCATCCATCTATTCTTTGGTCTCCCTCTCCATCCATCCACATGTATGCTCATAGCTTTTTTAGTAACATGCGTTTCATCCATCCTCTTTACATGACCATACCAAGACAAACGATTCCCCTTCAACTTTTCAGTCACTAGCGCCACTTTCAAACTTCCTCTGATATACTCATTTCTCACTTTATATATTCTCATCACACCACATATCCATCTCAACATTTTTTTTAATATGAAAAGATGAAAATACAAAAATAGGATGAAAACGCAAAACGCAAACGCAAAGTTTAGGAATGTTGAAAAAAAATAAAATTGTTTACATTTTAAACTTCCTTATTAAACGCATCTCGCAAGTCACACAGTCTTCAGAATACGACCCGCATAATGCGTAAAATACACAGACTTAAGTCAATTATCTGTGCAAAACATGTCATAATAAACATAGCGAACAAAAGCTCCGGGAAGGGGTGTAGACGGGCGCGAAATTACTAACATGTGTTTGTGTGAGTCAGGCTGAATAGCGTAAGCGACACTTTCATCCAAGCACTTCGCATATTAAAAAAAAAGAAACCATTGTCAATTTTTATATAGACGTAGGTTTTTATTTTGATTTTGGTTAAAATTTAGCGGATGAAACGTTTTTAAAATGGAAATTTTATTGATTCGGACTACTGTATTTCTGATGTGTGTACCTACTAACAAGATTTATTTTACTTTGTTGGTACTCCTAAAAAATTAAAAAACTTTTGTTAACTTTTCAATTTGGTGTAATAAATAAAATGCAAAATACGATGTCAAAATGTCGTTGATGGCGAGCACTACTCCCTATGTGAGCGGTACACGGAACCCTCATATTTATATGTAGTAACGTGAATGGTATGCACCTCATCAGGATAATGGACACTTCAATACAAACATTGCAGGCAGTTTGCGACCGCGTCGCTGCTCCTGTATCAACGGAAAACCCGATTGTACGAGACTACCTCATGTGAAAAAATACTGGATTGTTTATTAAACTTCACATATTTACGAATTGCGAGATTTTTAAACAAAATATATTTTTATTGAGGAAAAATACGGAAAGTTGGTTAATGGATTTTCGCAATTTATGAAAACGACGACTGACGTAAGTATTTCGCTGTGATTGTGATCAATGTAGAATGACTGACAGGCTACAAAAAAATTGTTACACTAAAAACAATCCTTGTTTTTCAGATTGAATAAAAGAAAAAAGTGTGATCCGTACGATGGTTTTTCTTGTCTATGGGTAAGAATTTTTGTTAAATAGTTAAGTGACTAAGCTGTCATACTTTATCTCGATAGACACTTGAAATAGGTATCAAGTACCTATTCTAGTACTCAGTCTACCTAGCAGTTTAATCGCGTCGTCTTGAATAAATTCGCAATAAGAAATCTAATCACGTCTCTACATAAAAACGACTAATTCTCATCACGGAGTTTCCAAGTCCATCCCTCAAAAAGTAGAACTCCTCGATTGTTGTGTTAATTAGAATTCGTGAGCAATACCGCCTGTTTAAATTAAAATAGAAAAAATATATCAATTCTAAAATTACTTTTGTTTGAGAAAAATGCAAAAAAAAAATCTTCTTGGGTTTTAATTAAGATTTTGTGGATTTGAGATCAAAAATTTAATTGGTTTCACCGATTTTGGAAAGTCTTTGTTTCAGAAACGAAACGATACAAGCTTAACCTAAAGGCTTTACCTAATTATGATATCTTTAATTATGATAGTTTTGTTTAAGTAGGTAGGTACCTACTTACGTTTTGTCTTGCATCATTTTCTAAACACACTGTTGTAACTGTCTAGCTAGATAAATCAAAAAGTATTTCAAGAAAATTCCTACTGATTAAAAATTAAAAGGTAAATAAATATACATGAAAGTAATTATTTATCGATACCAGCACTCATAGCACCATTAACGTCCCCTTTCGTCTGTTGACCTTTGCAACTAGCACAGGACGATAAGGAGTTGACGCTGACATTAAAATAAAATTAATGTAGCGTTTCGGTTTGTACGTTCTACCTAATAATTTCTACATTATTTAAGGCTGGTATGGAGTAGTTAGTAAAGATGTAAGGTAACGGTCCCTTGGGTAAGTGGTCAAGTGAAGACCCATCAATACGAGGCTTGCTATTAATCAGAGCTTAGTTTTCGTCTTATGTGGGTATTATTATATTCGCAGGAGTACGTACCTACATCGTTACACATAGAACAAAAGTTTTCTTACATAATACAAAAAAAAATAAAAGCAAGATATTACTCAAAATTTTGGGTAGCAACAGCCTTGAAGACTCCCATCATCAAATTAAAAATTCAATACTACGCTAAAATACATTAATGATTAAATATCAGAAGTGACAGAACTCAATTAGTCCAACCAAATAATTAAATACCGAACATCATTTTCGAAACAACCTTGTCACTAACAAAATTAATATAACAAGCGACAAGCAAAAATAAAAGGAGGTATACAAATAATCCCCGAGGCAAGAGGAGATGAAAGTGGGCAGTCAATATGGCGCTAATGGATGAGAAAAGCCCGCGAAATAATCGACGTTTGTTACTGATAGAGGGACGGGGATAACATGTCCGTTTGTACAAGCAAATCTCTTTATCTTTGTAGATATGTTCATTTTATTTCGGTACCATATTCTCGGTATTCGATAAGATTCGGATTTGATTAATCGTTGCGTGATACATTTTTATTGATATTGGTATCGTCTGTATTTCTTATTGCAATTTCTTTTTTGCCTGTAGCTGTTAGTCATATTTTGCATTAATAAAGTTAATATTTTGAGTACAAGCGATACATTTGTTGCGTATGTCATGTTTTTAGGGTTCCGTAGCCAAATGGCAAAAAACGGAACCCTTATGGATTCGTCATGTCTGTCTGTCCGTCCGTATGTCACAGCCACTTTTTTCCGAAAGTATAAGAACTATTCGAAAGATTAAGAAAAGATGTATTCTGTGAACCGCATTAAGATTTTCACACAAAAATAGAAAAAAAAAACAATAAATTTTGGAGGTTCCCCATACTTAGAACTGAAACTCATTTTTTTTTTTATCAATCCCTTACTTATGGGTTATCGATGGATAGGTCTTCAAAAATGATATTGAGGTTTCTAACATATTTTTTTTTCTAAACAGAATAGTTTGCGCGAGAGACACTTCCAAAGTGGTAAAATGTGTGTTCTCCCCCCTGTAACTTCTCAAATAAGAGAATGATAAAACTAAAAAAATATATGATTTACATTACTATGCAAACTTCCACAGAAAATTGGTTTGAACGAGATCTAGTAAGTAGTTTTTTTTTTTTAATACGTCAAAAATCGTAAACCGCAACTTACTTTTCAAGTTTGTACGGAACCCTCAATGCGCGAGTCCGACTCGCACTTGCCCAGTTTTTTTTTATTGCTAAGAGATAAATTGATTAATGTTTAACATTAGTTTACAGTTTATGGTTGACTTAAGTTATGTGGAGGTTTAAACAATGTTGTGTGCAGTAAAGTCTAATAGCAAGCATATTACTTCCAGGAATTATTAATAATAACAGTTAACACTGGCTATTAACGCGTTAACGGTTTATAAGACGATAAAGGGGGTAGGTAATCAACCTGCTAAGAATGTTTCACATCCAGCATGAAAAATATACTTTGCAAAGTAGCTGACGAACTAAGTACACCAACTTTGCACGAGTGTTAGAAATCTTTGAAATTTTCGGCTTTATTCTACTATAATAGGCATTTAAACCTTCCTCATGAGTCACTGGGTCTGTCTATTGGAGAAAACCGCATGAAAATCTACTCAGTTTTGTTTTTTAAGATGGGGAAATCATCTAATGACAAATCTCGCTCTTGGGCGGAGCGAGAGATAGTGTCAGACTTTTACTGGCTAAAAACCCACTCCTGTTCCTTCATTGCCTTCGTCCCAGGGCCCCGGGTTTCGCTTTCACACTACCCGTGGCCCCGGTAGGCTTTGACCCTGCTGGGCCCCTACGATTTGTATTGTTGAACAATACGCGCCGTCGACGACTTGGGCTCGGTCCGGACGGTTACCGGACGGTCGGACTGCGGGCTACCCATTGCTCGCCGTCCGCAAGCCCGCGTATACGGTGGCTGGAAATCGGGATCGGAATCCCGGCGGAGGTTGGGGCGTGAGGACCGTTGCCTCACGCGATCGGCCGCCTCCTTTGCTAGCATTACTGCTTCGCAGAAGGAGGCGACCGCCTGCCACTCCTCCTCGCTCCGGACCACGGCCTGTATCAAGGCCCGGCGCGATCCACTGACTATGTAGGTTTTTTGAGTTCATTACAAACAGACGGACAAACGCAGTGATGGATTTTGTCTTATAATATGTTCATATAAAGATTCTGACGCTGACAATGCACATCACGCATCAACAGAACGTCCCTAGACGATATAAACTAATTTAAAAAAAATTGGCCAGGAGCGATCGCTAATGAACCGTCAGTCGCGTGTTGGATCGTCGTTTATTTGACCCCAAGTGCTAAATAAATGATTTTGATAAACAAAACGCGGACCTTCCAGACATTACCATAACAATTGATGTTTAAGTGTCTCTTAAGGTTTGAAAGACGTCTCAAACTATTCTCTGAACAAGTGTTATTTTAATGTTTCGATTGCTCATAACGTCACTCTGTCTTATGAAGTAACTAGCACTTTGCCAGCGACGAATGTTTTCGTAAAAACTTTAACACTCCTTAAACCGTACTTTGAGGGTAGTTTTAAAAACTAATAATGACAGTCTTTATTATTCATTTTGATTAGAATTTGTGTCAAGTTTCAAGTACTAACCTCCTCTCTCCTCCTCTCCTATGGGAGAATTATATAGGGGAATCTTATTCCTTATCTTATTCATATTATCTTATGTTAAAGGTTGTATGCAACCTAAATACACTTAAATCGTTTTCGCAAACTAATTTTCCCCTTTTCTCCCCCTTAAAAGTTGATTTTCAAAAACTCCTTAGTCTTCGCCTACATCATAAAACAAAGCCATGCGCAAAATTTTACGTTCCTAGTCCCACTAATTTCAGCTGTGCGTGTGATAATTATGTCAGTCAGTTTCTCCTTTTATATATAATAATAAAGCTTTATTGAGTCTCAAAATTATCAGTTGAGATTACAAAAATATCTTATATATAGATAGGTTTTAATAATCTTCATTGGTGTTCGATCAGTTCGTCCATAAGACATTAAATAATAATAATAATATGACACTTATTTCAGACCAGTCTCTTTTTTTAAGTATTTTGGTTGATCTAAGCCTCAAGCTATAAGCAATCATAGGGCAACATTAAATTTCGCATTAATTTATTTTTCTCGTTTCTTCACTGAATTAAAGCAGTCGTTGTCTATAAACAAAGTGGAAATACACAAACAAAACAGCAGTCAATACTTCGTCCGATCCTTATCGAGATTAATGGGGTTACTTTCGGAACGGTATGGAGATAATCCCATTCCAATTTCGATTCAAGTACAGTCCTACAGTTGAGAGGGCCAATCAAAAATGGTTATCCGTGACAGATGTCATTATAATTGACTAGCTTTTGGCCGCGGCTTTGCCCGTGTACAGAAAATATAGCTTATGTCACTCGGTAATAAAGCAGCTTTCTATCGGTAAAATAAATTTAGCAATCTGACCAGTACTTTCAGAGGTTACCTCCTACAAACAAAAACACAAACTACCTCTTTATAATTACTAATACAGATAAATAAGTTGTTCCTTTTTTTTTTCAATTTTATTATTACTAGGTATATGATCATCATCATCAGCGAAATTATGATATATGTTAGAAAAGTTTTCAATCAGTAAATCTGGCTAGGAAAATCGGCCATAATGGCTGCAAAACCAGTAGGTACTTTGAACCGATATGCAAATTAATTACTATATGGAAATATCAATTATATTATTAAATGTCGTTTAACCTATATTGCCAGGCCGTTCCAGGAATGGTTGGTTTACCGTAGTATATAAAATTTAATTATAGTAAGGAGTTTATTATGTGGTGAGCACTAGAGGTGCACCTACTGTTGTGAACAGTTAGGTACACACTTTCTTGATTCTTATTACGATTCTTTAAAAGTATTACCCGCTGCCACTCCGCTCATTTGATGTCTACCACTCCACTGCATTCATGATGCTGGAAAGTATCAGAATTCTGAACTAATTTGTGCTTCATTGGTGTGATTTCTGCAAGGCGTTCCGATGTGAGGATAAACGAAATAACAACGTTCGTCAGTTGAAGTGAATTAATATTTGTTAAAGAACCAATTCTAACCTTCAAATAGTCTTACAAAAATTCAAATGCCTGGTTATATAAAGAAAACTGATACCAAAGAACGTTGCGTGTTCGCGACACTTGAAGCCTACATTGCATTAATTAATTTGAAGTTTTCCATGTCCAAAACTTCCAGTGTTAATTGCGCTTTCGACTGCTTTTACCGCCACTTCCTGGACTCGTCGTACGTAACGACGTACTATTTGATTACCTTGGGGCTACAGTGGTATTAAATTATGGGTCGTTAAACAAATTTGATGGTATGATATTGAAGTTTGTCATCAATTCCTTTGAAAAGCCTGCACATTACTTACGTGTTTGTGGTTAATAATCCGCTAACAATGCTTCAATATTGCCAACTTCAAAGTGCCTGAGATTCCATTGATTAAAAGCAAGGTACGAGTAGATAAAGTACCTACAAACAAAATATGTTTTCCAACAGATACATATTTCGGCAATCCAACTCAAATAAGTTTCTTTATCGGCACTTCTACACGTTAATAAGAAATTACACGCATACACACGCTTACATGAAGGAACAAATGCTACGTCGTCAATCCCCCGTGCGTCATTTTATCGGGACGGTGGGAGGCGTGCGGGCGGTAAATCATACGGCGTCATCCAATCTGCATCGGTGGAGCGTCTTAAGTGCCGGCGGCTGCGGAGGGTTGAGGTACGTTACTGCTATTACGTCGCCAATACCGCTGGGTACGTTGTTTTTTTAATTTTGGTATGCTTGATGTATGTCATCAGTTTTAATTATGGAATTTGGTAGCTGTGCGAAGCTGATTTTAAGCCTTTTTCTGAAATTTACTCAAATGTAGGTAGTAATAACAAATAAGTATTCAAATATTTAATTAGGTAGTCTCGTAATCTCTCAGTTTTAATTC
This sequence comes from Mythimna impura, assembly GCA_905147345.3. Classification (NCBI taxonomy): domain Eukaryota; kingdom Metazoa; phylum Arthropoda; class Insecta; order Lepidoptera; family Noctuidae; genus Mythimna; species Mythimna impura. The sequence continues at coordinate 7,634,307 of LR990357.1, read as the reverse complement.
AATTGAAACAGAAGCAGGGGTCAGTTTTCGACGGTCTCGAGAACGCTCGCCAAATCCTCTAAGACAACTCATGTTATGGGCCCGACAGTTTATAACCAACTGCCTGCGGCTATTTCTGGTGCCCCGACTATAGGGAGCTTCAAAGATCGTTTGAAAAAATGGCTTATATCGAGCAAGCTTTTTATTCTTTTGACGAATTTATGATTTAATTTAATTTAACTTTGACGATTGAATATTAATTTGGACTGAATATTATTGTGACTTCGATTATGATTTATTTTATTTGTGATTTGACTTCTATTTGTTTTCTTGTATTTTCTTTTGACATTCTTTATTATTTGACATTGTGTGTAATCATTTGTTGACTAAGATTAATGTAACATTCTGTATATGACTTGTAACATTCCCATAACAATAAACTACTATGACTATGACTATGTTTTTTTTTTTGCATTTTCAGCCATGCACTTACCAAATGCGCGTAGTTAGAGGTTTATGCCAAGCGCGGTATAAAAGTGTAACTACCCGCATTAGCTATAAAAATTACCCACCCCAGTATCCTACCAGTACGCGTCAGGCGACAGGTGTTGCAGTGACTGGCTTTCGTCGCAAGCACTCTATTTTTTCCCGAGACCCATTATCCGTACTTCCGGATGCGTTGTCTATTACACGAGAAACAAAATAAATGTCCCAAGCCAGAGACAATGTGTACTTTACTCGACGATAGTATTGTTTAATGGAACCAGCAGGTGCTCCGATAAAACGGTGAATATTAAACTATTTATGAAGGAATGAAGCGGTGTTTTGTTACGTGTATCGGAAAAAGCAAATTACCTATATTGAAACGCAATATGAGGAAAGTAAAAGTTAATGTATACATGCTAACGTTATTATTACAGGAAGCTTGTTATAAGTACAAATAAATTACAAAACCAATTCCTTTATTGAATCTGTAAGCTTGCGAAAACAATATTTTATTCGTGTCCCAGTCGCCAGCCAGTGCCGCCACATAATTTTATCCTCTTGAATTTTGAATAAAGTTTGTAATAATAATAATCGATGGCAGGAAGTTACCAACTTTGGTATTAACCGAACAATGCCAATAAAATACGAGTGGTATTAAATCGCAATGTGAAAGTTGAGCGGCGGTCAAAACTCATGACGAAATGATGGACCCCACTGAATATTTTATGGTAACTTCCTCCTTTGTTATACTGTAGTTTCCTTATTATCACAAATTAAGTCGTGCCTTCACTGAAACAGTCTTACATCATGAATAAAAAAAAAAGAAGAGATAAGTAAAAAAACGAAAATGAAACTGGAGTAATTACGTCGTAGCGAAGTCGTAGACGTTCGTAGCGATGTAGCGCTCGCGTAGCACGTCTACGAAATGTTCAAAACGAGGTAAAAAAAAAAAACTATTCTGTCAACACTTTATTGGATTTGTACAAACTGTTTTTAATTTAAACAAAATGTAGGTATCAAGAGAAACAATTTACAAACTAATTAGCTAAAGTTAGGGCAACGCGCACAATCACAAGACATCGTACTTTATGACTCCAAAGCTACGTGCTTTACCTTAGTACATAAATATGATTAAATTATATCAGGAGCTGCTGGTACACACATCCGTACGTAATGCCCAACCCACTTAAATATCAGTTTCATAATTTACAATACAGACTCGTTGGTCAACAATAAAGTGTAAAAACAGCGAGGCTATCATTCGTGCGCCAACAATTATCAAGTGAATAATTTAATTAAAAAGTTGCGAGTCAACGCTAGCGCGACAACGGACCACGACAGCGATAAATAAAATTATTTCCCGAGCAACGGGAGTAAAAAAAAAATTGCAAAAATCTGGAACCGCATGCAGTTCGCTAGTTCTGCGTGAAATGGAAACACAGTTGGTTGTTGTTTGTGGTTTATACTGCACAGAAACTGCTGCAATGGAAACGGTTCGGCAACGAATGGAAAGATTCAATGTAAATACATAAATAGTGATTTCTATTTATTTGTATGCGAAAATCTGCCTTCTGCGGTCGAAAGGAGCTTGTCGGTGCCTGTCGTATTTAATGGAAGACGATATGCACGGCTATAGGCGATTAGAGCCATGGGATTGGAATACTTGTGGTGCTTTTTTTTTAGACGGGAAAGTCATCCTATGACATTTCCCGCCTTTTGGCGGAAAATGTGGATGATGACGGAAAATGAGGGTGTGTCAGTTTTTTACTGACTAAAAACCCACTCCTGTTCCGTCTTTGCCTTCGTTCCAGGGCCCCGGGTTTAACTTTCACACTACCCTTGGCCCACTCGTGGTGCTGGAACGCAAAAATCAACTAAAGAAACATAGGTGTGGTTTTAGTCAGTAAAAGTCTGCCACCCTAGAGCGAGAAAGTAATAAGATGATTTCCCACCTCAAAAATAAAAATGTAATGGCAATATATTGTTTTTAATATTATTAACTTTGACTTAATTAACTGCTGCTGTTAAATTCGAGCAGGTAAAATGTTAACTTGTCACGGAAGTAAAATAGCGCTTCCTTAAATAGGACATTTAAGGTTCATTAGGCACACGTAGACCACGTATGGCGATCTGAGCGCGTCGGTCTCCATATATTTTATATGGAAACTAGACTTGCAGAGCAACATTAGATCCACGCCACGCGACGCCACGTGACGCGACTTTACGTACAAATCAGGCGTGGCCCATGTGTGCGTCGGTCTAATGTAGTTCCTACTTTAAACTTCAAAATATTTTAACTTAAACCCACTCAAAACGTTGGAACTAGACTCCTTAAGTGCATAAACTATTACGACGCCATTAACAGCTTAATTTGTCGCGGAAAACCACAAAAACACTTTTATTTCGTTAGAGTAAATGGCGGCAAAACGAAAACTCCGTGCTCGCTTCCTAGGATCGCTACGTAAACACCCATAAAGGTTGTAACTGGGAACAGACCGACCGCAGCCGTATCCTGCGCCGAGACAGCAGCTGTAGGCGACAAAAGGCGCAATTAATAGTAAACAAGCGGAGAACGGAACGGGGCGGTAAGTAAAGTCCGCGTCCATTAGCAAACCGAGTAAAAAACACTTTAAACGCCCTACACAAAACAGCGGAACAATTTCGCGGCAATCCCCGCCAAGCGACGCGTTAACGCGTCTGATTTAACTTTATTTTTCCGCAACATACACAAATAGAAACGTTGAAATATTCTATGCGGTTCGTCTAACGCGCTCACTGTGTTGCTTAACTTGATTTTGCGTCCTGTTCCGCGGTCCCGAATCGACGCCGCCTAAATTGAAAAGTTACGATAGCAGTCAGAAAAACTCAGCGTGTAAAACCTCAAAGATTTTTTTTGTGTGTCTGGAGTTTTATAATAAAATAATTACATAATGTTTTTATACTTTTTGTAACTAATAATACTCCTGGAAACCCATCTATCAAATATATCTCACCAATTTACAATCATTTCTCTTTTCAAATCGGTTCATCCATTTAAGAACTACAATGCTACAGACGAACACACAGACCCATAAACCCGCTGATAAACTAGAAACTTGCGCGGACCCATTTTAATTTGAAAGATCATATTAAGATTTATAACGTGAGGATTGTTTGCACCATTAATATTATAAAAGAGCCTTTTAGAGTACAGTTAAACCCTCTTAGCAGTTTGCTTCCGTAAAATATAATTTTAAAAGCCTTCTGCATAGCATTTTATGCGGAGATAAAAGTGTTGTACCGATAAGTATAAAATAAGAGTAAAGAGCTCGCCAGGCGTCCCTGACGCCCCGCATGCCAGACATAATTTATTTGTCGACTCTGTGGACCTTTAACATAATTCTTCCACCATGCCTGTCAATTTTTAATGGATATTACAATCTACCTTCTTCCAATAAATCATCAGGGAAAAGAAAAGTACAGTGTACTCCGCTCTGGCGTTGTTACTGTACATACAATGTCCATTTATGCTGTAAGCGCGGTCCATAATTCAGGAATGGTCCTAAGCGCAAGGAGGATGTAAAGGATAAGGAATACATAATTAGTAGCTGCAGGGAGTACATTTAGTTTTGAATGACCAGAAATATTGACATAAAAATAGTGATAATAAAAACCGAATATTTAAGTCAAAACAGCTAAAAATCCTTCAAAATGATCCATTTTTGATGTCAAAAATGACAAAAGACACGCCAGAAGCCTAAGCTCCAATAATAAATAAATATTAGTTAATTCTCTTTATCATCAGATACAATATACAACCTTCACGTAGGCCAAGATAATCCCAGTTCTATTCAAAGGTATAAACTTATTACGTCTGGCAACAACTACAACAAGATTATCAGAAGCAATAATCCCAAATTTACATTTCATGCGAGTTGAATTTAAATTGCATATAGCCTTTTAAAACATTTAGGTACCTAATGGTATATAAAATTACGACCGACCATTTAGAGCTGTTAAACTGATTTATTTAACTTTATAATTATTCATTCTATAAAAATTCTACATTCTGAAATCGTAAAGCTTGCTTGGCGTGCGGTTGGTTGGTATAATTCATCATGTAGAATGCATTCATGTAAAAAATTACTTCGTAGAATTGCGTGTCTATCATCATAGTCATATTCGTCGTGTGTTTATTATCCATTACTGTATTACATTTTATTATTCGTTCTGTAAATCAAATAGGTAATAAACTGGCTTGTTCTTTTATGGTGTCAAACGTGCTTACGTTCGTACGTGCTTAAGTAATCATACTTTTATGTTTTACATTTCAATGTTTAGAAAAAAAGTGTTTTCGTAATCAAACAATTTGATTAAAAGTATTTTACTGGGTTGATAGACCTTAACAATAAAATTGTATTTATACATATTTTTATATTATAAAAGGAGAAACTGACTGACTGACTGACATATCAACGCACAACCGAAACTACTGCAACTAAGAGTGTATTTCGCATAAGGTTTCCTTTTATGGCTTAGGCGAGCACTAAAGTTTGCATGAAAAATCTTACATTCACGCAAGTGAAACCGCTAGCAGAAGCTAGTCTTTTTATATAACAGATTCAGTTTAACTTAGGTTTTAAAACACCCATATTTCATAATGTACTTTTTAGTCATGTCTGTTAGCGTACACGTGCCAAAAATACCCCGAATAAAAGTAACATTAAAATATCTGGCAACACCGTGATTTTAGCGGGATCGGCGCGGCGCGGACCATCAGACACATTTTTAGTGACCTGACAAGGGTTACCGGACATCATTCGGTACAATTTACAAAAATAAAATATATAGGGAGGTAGATCGATCCTATCGGGCGTCGGCGAGCTCACAACGTTATTCCATTACGTGGGGTGGGAGCAGAATATCAAATGAGAGTTGACCCTTATATCTCGTGACTCGTCACTGGCCGCTATAAGATAATTGGACGATGGACATTATTATTTACTGTGGGATTCGCTCGCAAATATGGCTGGTTAATTGGCGACAGTACGGGACTTTATTTGTTGGTAATTGTATAAACGTGGGATAATTGTTGCACGTTCTTGGGTGATTTGTTCTGTAACACTCTCAGTTAACGTCCAGTGAACATCAGATTGATTTTCAGTACCTGTACCAACCAATCCGAATTTATTAACATCATTTCCCTATTAAAACTTAAACTGAGTATACTAACTTATTGTTTTTACTGATGTCTTTAGGCACTTCGACCCCTTTTTTTAAGGTTGGATATCATTCAACCACTCTTTTCGCTCCCGAGTGGAGCGAGAGGTAGTGTTAGACTTACTGACTAAACCCCACCTGTGCACCTTCAGTTGCCCTTTACGAGGGCCAAGATAACGCTTTCGAACCATCTCGCAGCCCTGCCAGGCATCGGGACCTCCACGTAAAAAATCTTTAGATTGGTACTATTGTTTTCAACACAACCGTTGTCAGTCTCTACCGTTTTGGCATGAGTTAATCCTGATCAACGTTACGCAGACTAAATAATTAGGCGGTTATTAAGTCATAAGGCATAAAGGTAAAATCTAACCAGGTACGTATCCATATGTACTTCGCCTGTATTCTGACAATGTTTTCCTCACAGAGGTTTTGCCGACGACATTGACATTGTGTTGTCTATTCTTAGCTACTTTCCCACAACATGTTGACCAAAAAGCATTAACCTTTTTTAAATGTTGTCGCCTGATTTTCATACCCTGTTATTTTTAATTTTTGCCCCATCAGTAGCCCCGAGTGGGCGAAACTCCACCTACGCAACCAATTTTCTGGTAATGTTAAACAATTAGAAAAAGAGTTGGGTAAAGACAAACATACGTACGTTTGTTTTAAATTAGTTTTTAGTTCATATAAGGTCTTTGGAGGTAAGCGGAACAGAGTGTAAAGTCCCGCAAACCTCCGTTGAAAAGGGAGGATCTTCCGGCCACACGGGATGTTATGTCTGGTGGGCAACTGCCCCATAGATGATTTCGGGCTGTTCTATATGTTCCAATCGCGTGGAGAACTTTAACTGCGCGATGCAGGATTAGTTCTTATGTGACGTCATAAATGTCACTACAGGTCAATAAAAGCTATTTACCTTAAAAATGCTTTGAATAACAGAGTTTCATGACAGATCTTTAGCTCTTTGGGATCTATTAAGAAATTACCTACCCGTGTACAACTGAAAAAATGTGTCCGTTTTTCGTCAACGTATATCCGTACATTCCTATTCAGCTCGCTTCAATGATCAAAGGAATATGATTGTCCCCATCCCTATTCCACCTTAAATAGATCGTATAACACCATCCCGTTAGGGACATGTCCCCGCATCTTAACGATTCAATTCGGCCAAAGTAACCGCAGACAAGACTCAGTAGATCGGGTGGGAATAAATCTTACCGCACACTCCAAGTCACTGAGCGAAATCGTGAATGTCCAATCGGAAGTCCTATTTACGTCTAAAGCGTTTTTAGTGCGTTTATGATTACGATACTTCAGCTTAATGAGCGCCATAGTCGTTTAATTAAAGGCGTTGAAAGCATTACCTTAATGCTTTCTACGGGAGGGTAATAACTTACGAATGATTAAATTCTGAAGCCGACGAAGTATTTTGACTGCACCTTTCATAACAAAGGCACCTCGATATTTTTACACCATCATAAACGAAGTTTCGAGCGGAGAAACAGTTTAACGCTTTATAGAGAAACGGCTTAATACAAAATGAAGTTTGGACTTGCTTCTCCCAGCTCAGCTGACAATAATGGCTAGCGCTTTATCACTATTGTGGTGTCTTAGCATTTATCCGCAGCGGCTGGCCGTAAGCCTGGATCACCAGTGACGCAGGTGTGCTAAGATTCCGTCCAGTTGAAACTGATAATTTTGCTCTACTCTACGCTCTATACAGACAAGTTTAGCTAAAATTCGCTGGGAAGGGTCGAAAGGTGAACGTAAACCCAAGTTTAAGCACCTGACAAATTGGAAATTTCGCAATTGAATAGAATAGTTCGATTGCCTCTATTGTAAGGAAATACTTTTTGAAATAAAAACTTTATTGCAGGTAGTTGCAGTAACGCTGGTACAACAAACAAAGCTTAATTGACATAACACGCGAATTGCATCTTAATGTCGCAGTCATATCACAAACATGTGCATATTTCAACATATTCAGCATTTCGCTTGCATATTCAATCTGATGTACGCAGTACTGTTACAAAAATTATCCAGAGGCTATTTTTGATCCTGGACCATGTTGGGTTTTATTTTGTAGTATTTCATACCCGGAGGCCGAAACCGAAACATGACCATTCTAACAACGTTACTAATTTTACGTAAAAAAAAATACTTGTCACATGAATATAACTCAACTTAATCGCTGCTTTATAATTCCAAATCACAGCACATTTAAAACCACAGAAAATCCCATCGGAAAATCAGTTCAGTTTATGAGGAGGGCCATGAACGGTTGCCTTTGTGTGTGTAGATTGATAAATGCGCGGAAGCACTCGGCGCCTAATGAATGGGGTGTGGCACGCACGCTGCATGCCATTGCAGTATCTGCAATCCTTGCTAACTGCACTGCCATAGCGCAACACGGAGATATTTACGATTTTCGCGCTAACTCAACCGCAAACACTGTTGCAAGTAAAAGAAGGGTTAAATGTTGGATTTGAATTAAAAGCGAAATGTCTGAAAATACAATGATTGGTTTATTTAGACTTCTACTTTGTGCATGAAGTCTAATGCACAAAGTAGTTAGATAGAACTTAATGCCACAAGGTTTTATCTGGCAGACAATCTTTGGACAAAATTCTACATTAAAAGGACGTTTTCATCTTTTAATCAGTTTAATAGGGTCATATTTCTTAGCAGGAACTTCTTACTTAAATCCGAAACTTAAAGCGTGGAAAAAGTATTCTTGAAGTCCAAGATCATGAAAGCGCATGCAGAACCTGTAAAAACTAAAAAATGCTATGATTAACTCATTGGATAAAATAATGGATAAATAAAAAAGTGAATAATATGATATATAAGCAAAAGCACATAAAAGATTGTATGTTACTTCATAACTGCATGTAAACATATACAGTTTCAATACTTTTACTACATGAATGAAATTAATGGAATGCTTTAGAAATGGGATGTGGATAAAGTGAAAAGGAATGAGAGCGTCCACTAACAACTGTTTTAAATATAAACGTTGAAACAATCAGCACGGAAACGAGGCATCCCTTGATACCTCGGACATTAAAACGAAAAGCAATTTCGCGAGGAGAACACTTGTACCTCGCTCCCATTCGACCAGACAACCAGGCGATTCATTTCCCTGATGGCCAGCCATTACAACGGTCAAGATGGATGGATAACAAACCAGCAATTACACTATAAGCACAATGACAATCGAATGTTTTCACTAATTGAAAAAGCCACACATGGATCGATTCATTTGAGAGCACTATATGAAATGAAAGTTGGACATGGCGTGGCGTGACGTGACATCTGATGTATTAACTCCATTGACTTTACGAGCGGTGTAGACGTTTATTAATCTACTAGGCCACCTCCAAGCTTATGCGTATGAGAGCATTAATCGAGGACTATGCCGAACGCATTATGCAAATAAATTGACAGAGTTCAACCGAAAAAAAAAACTGTTCCGTTCAAGAAAGAGCCTCTCTTAGTAACTGCTCATTTAAAAAAGCTAGAAGTAGCTATTAAGTGTGGAGAAAACACAAAGAGCCCAGAAAATAATGAAGACTAATTCCACGAGACCGTCATGAAAAACGAGAAAGACAACAAAAAGTGTTATAAAACGCTCACGAGTGAGTAAAATTAAAACGATAATGAAGGAATTAGCGAGTTCGCGTCACTTGGCAAAGAATCCTAATCATAATAACTCAAGATCGTATCGCGAGTAGATGGCGATGAACAAAAGGCTACGGAGCAACAATGGCGCCCAACGCGGGGCCGAGAGGCGCGCTAACAAATTACCAGCCCGCAGATAACTAAGCAATATTAAATCATAGTAATTTGTGGTTGCAAGACGCAGCCCCTTTTTCGACAAGATATTTCGCCAGACCCAAGAAAGGGCTACAATATTATATTTTTTATACTTTTTTTGGCGATAAGAGTAACTTTTCCCGATTCTGATAAAGTAATGAGCGTCTTAATCGTGGGAATACAAGACGTATTCAAATCAGTCAAAACCTAACATCCGGTGGTAGTTGGCAACTCAGCGAGAAACTGCAATTTCGTCGCTCATAAAACAGGAAACTGGCGGCGTCGGGCGGGTTTCAGTGCAATCGCATCTTTTCACTCGGCTCCTTGAGCGGCGCATTAGCAATTCTAACCGTCGCAATAGTTGCTCGGAAATTGTAATATTTAGTCTTAATAAAGCCATTCGTAACGCTGAATATCCGGAGCAGACGTGAGCGGCACCGCGGTTCGCCCGGAGCTGGCTCGAGGTACTAGCGCAACGCGAATTTACACTAACGCTTTATACACTAAAATGTTACTGTACTTTTTCATACAATGTGAAGTCGGATGTTTATCTGTTAATTATACACGTTTCAACTGCAAACAAGCCAACAACATCGTGTATGTTGATTTATGTTTTCAGTTTCTGCATGGCTTGAAAGCTAAAAGCTCAATTTGTAGGACGCCAATGTCAACCTCAGTGTATTTTTATCCAAATGTTATTTTTGTTAATTGAAGCGGAACAGATAGAAACGAATATTCAAAATTCTAACCGCTATAAATTTCACAAACGAGCGATTCTGAAACGGTCTGCGGCTATTGTATTGTATGGCGCGGCAACAGGATATAGTTTATTAATGAACCGATAGCGAGCAATATGAGGCACGGAACACATTCGATAAATTCACCGAATATAACCCCGCGGACAATGGATACTTTGCCAGTGGGACGGTGCCATATGCAATCTTTTAAAATATTGTAAAAGCGAAATCCCGTGCCAAAATGTGTTAATTCGGCACTTTTATAACACGACACGAATGCCTGGTGATATTGTGCGAAAAATGTTACGTGGGAAGTCCATATACCGCATTAAATAAAGCTTACATCAGGACTTGAGTGGGGTCGAGTTTTAAAAATTACACGAGCATGCTTTCAGACACTTATTATGTGTGGTGCATACATCAAGTACGCAGTCAGAACGAGAATCAGAAAAGAGAAAAAGATGCCTTAAAGGTTTAGGTACAGAAATAACGGCTGAAAGATAAAACAAAATAGGTATCGAGAATTTTAAAGAGTCACGAAATTTTACGTTTATTCATTTTATATTTTATAACGAAGTAATGCTAATGTTACAGCAATAACAATTATTAATGTAACTACTGTTTTTCTTAAATGTATGAATAAACGCCATCTTTCGGAGGGTGCACGAACTACACAACAAGAGCGCAAATCACTCGCTGCCTTGTCTCCGTTTTAAACCTACGCGCTGAAATTCAAAATAGCGCCATCTATCTTAATGTGGAGCATTCCGTTTGTAGACTTTAGCGCCATCTAGTTTGAGAGCACCGCGTCTCATTCCACGACTATATGAACCTCGTTCACTAGTCATCCCACAGGAACATGAGCAGGTTGTCGTAGAGTTGCCAATAGAGGGCAGTACGATGTAAGTTTCAAAACGGTTGTGATGCGCATTATGTAGGATGAAACTTAAATATTTCATTTAAAAAAATATTTACTTCATTCTTAATTAGTTTTAGTCTAGGTACTTACGGGTGTGGTTTCAGCCTCCATTGCGGGATGGTTTCGGGCTGGAACTAAATGTCTGAAACAGAGAAAATAATCCAATCACTATAAATCACATATTGCGAGTCGGTCGATGTGAATGCCAATGACCTTTGCGGGAACACTCATAATTCTTACTCCGTCTACTTTTTTAGACGTCCAGTATACACTATGAAGAATTACGGAAAGGACTTTCCTATTATTGGGTAGTTTGAGTGCTTTTATATCATTTATTCAGAAATCTTATTTTCGCCGAAAAAGATAGATTCGGATGACATTGGTTTTGCAAAGTTTGCTTTTACGACGATCAAGTTAGGAATCACTTGGAAGAAAACAGTTATTTCCGCAGTCATCAAAGCTAGCTAACTTTGAACACAGGGAAAAGTGATTTGGTGGTATGCAAAAGTTACAGAACTTGGTGCTTACATTAAGCACGCTAAGTTTTTGAGTGTATAGGTAGGTAGAAAAATTATTTAAATTGGTTTGGCAAAAAGACGATTAAGTCATCCGTCGTGCCAAGGGTCACAAAAGACAAAAAGAGATAATATAAGGATAAATAAATCATCACCCTTTACTATTAGGATGGGTCAGCCAGACATGGTGTTTTAGCCTTATAAGGTTAAGAACTCTTTACTTTGTGCCTCGGAAAGCACGTAAAGCCGTTGGGTCCCGTTTGTCATACGTAGATCTTTGACAGTCGTTACAGGTAGACAGATGCCAGGCAGTCTGACCATCAGTCTATCTAAGAAGTACTGAGTTACCGAGTAAGTGGGTTGTGGAGGTCTGATAGGCAGTCGCTTCATATCGGTGGAGCACACGGTGGAGGTGTGCCCCGCTTGGGAAGAGCAACGCCGTGTCCTCGTGGGGGCGATCGGCGGCGGCGATCTCTCGCGCCGGGCCTTGGTACAGGCCATGGTCCGGAGCGAGGAGGAGTGGCAGGCGGTCGCATCCTTCCGCGAAGCAGTAATGCTAGCAAAGGAGGCGGCCGATCGCGTGAGGCAACGGCAACGGCAACGGTCCTCACGCCCCAACCGCCGCCGGGATTCCGATCCCGATCCCGATTTCCGGCCACCGTAAGCGCGGGCTTGCGGACGGCGGGCAATGGGTGGCCCGCCGTCCGACCGTCCGGTAACCGTCCGGACCGAGCCCAAGTCGTGGACGGCGCGTATTGTTCCGCGCGCGCCTCAGGGAGATGTCAGCAAATCGTAGGGGCCCAGTAGGGTCGAAGCCTACTGGGGCCATAGGTAGTGTGAAAACGAAACCCGGGCCCCGGGACGAAGGCAACAAAGGAACAGGAGTGGGTTTTTAGTCAGTAAAAGTCTGACACTATCTCGCGCACCGCCCAAGAGCGGGATTTGTCATAAGATGATTTTCCCACCTATAAAAAAATAAAAAATAGTCGCTTCATATAAAATACGGGTATTCATCCGAAGCCAACCCCAAGCTAGTTGGGAAAAGGCAAGAGAGATGATGGAAGGTTAAGAACCCTTTGTTAATAGCACCTTCCACAATAAACTTTAATACGAGCTGTTAATACGATTATGAAAGTAATACGCAGCGTATACAAAAGAATTTAGTAAAATTCTTGTGTATAAAATAACTGAAACAATTAATCCTTCTAATCTAGAGGCCACGCACGTATTGTACAGGTATATACTTAACGAAATTAACTACGAACCGCGACTTGACGCACATAAATTACCTAGCCGTGGCAAATCTGTGCATAGGTAGCTCTTAACCTTCAAGAAACCCCATGACCTCTAACTGGCAACCCCGAAACCGCGACCCATAGGTTACGCGTCACGTATCCCTCGTATACAAATCTAGAATTAAATTCGTATCGGTTTACCGTCAATTATAATGGGAGATTACCTACTTTTATGTTCCCTAATGGATTTGTCTACATTTTTACTTACTGCCTAACTTAATAAGTGGGTCTGAGTTAGATATCCACAGTTTAAGTGAGGTTAGAGTAAAGTCAATTAGTTATTTTGGAAATGGGAAGGCAAAATGTTATGTTGATGTAATAGAAGTTAGAGCTAGAATTCTATGTGGTGGACATCCCACACATACGCGCAAAACGTTTTGTATTAAGGTTACAGTTAAGGAGTAGAATTCCCTGCGAATCTGTGTTTCTTGATAGCTACAACCTAGGGGCATTTATGTGAAGAGTGAATAGGTTATTTCTAGACAAGCGTGGTTCACCGTCGACCACATCATCGCTTACCATCAAGTGAGATAGAGGTCAAACGCAAGCCTATCAATAATATTAAAAAAACGCCTTAAATTAAATGGCGGGTTTATATAGTCTATACGGCTCGAAGGACCAAATTTCAAGAAGTGACACAAATGTAGTGCTGGCGAGCGTGCTCTAACGTCAACCACATCATCGCTTACCATCAAGTTACCAGGTAATCTATCTATCTACTTTCATCATCATCATCATCATCATTTCAGCCGAAAGACGTCCACTGCTGGACATAGGCCTCCCCCAAGCGTCGCCACAGCGAACGGTCCTGTGCGTCTCGCATCCATCGGACTCCCGCAACCGTTACCAAGTCATCGGTCCACCTTGTAGGAGGCTATCTACTTTGATTGATTAAAATAAATTATTATTTAAATTCACTTGCAATGTTGTTTAGATGTACTAGATTCTTGATTACAAGACCAAATATTATTTTTTACCCGACTACGGAGGGTTATGATTTTGACAGGCTATGTATGTACGAGTATGTGAGTATGTTCATCTGTTCCTTCATGGCTCCTAATCTACTTATCGGAACTTGACGTATGAGGTATCGTTAGAACCGACTTAATTGTCCGCTGAACATAGGCTACGTGACGTGTCACAAAAATTGATATGGCGCCCTCTAGCGGACAAAACGTAATGTGTTAAAAATAAATATGGAGTAAAATACGCCGTGTTTGGTATCATTTGAAAGGGCTTCACTTGTACATTTCCAATATATTTCTCAAATTTAAAGTGACGCCCTCTAGCGGACAAAAAGTCATGTTTAAAAAAAAATTTAGATAAATATACCATGTTTGATATCATTTGAAAGGGCTTCGCTAGAACTTATCAAAAAATATCATCAAAATTCAATGTGGCGCCCTCTAGCAGACAAAAAGTATTGTGTTAAAAAAAATACGATAAATATGTCGTGTTTCGTATCATTTGAAAGGGATTTACTTGTACATACCAAAATAAATAGTATAGAAGCACAGTGATTTAACACCAAAATCTTTTAAATAAAAAAAAAGTAAAAAACTAAAACCCGACTACGACAAAAAAAAATGACGCTGAAAAAGTATGAAACAAGATTTTCAAGATGCTGAAATAGACAAGGTAACTGAAAAAACAAGAATAGAACAAAAAGAAAAGCCGTAGTCACACGCTATTAAAGTGTTTCGATTATTACCTACCTATAACGTGTGACTACGGCTTTTCTTTTTGTTCTATTCTTGTTTTTCCAGTTACCTTGTCTATTTCAGCATCTTGAAAATCTTGTTTCATACTTTTTCAGCGTCATTTTTTTTTGTCGTAGTCGGGTTTTAGTTTTTTACTTTTTTTTTTATGTATCGACAATCAGTTCTTACATATATGGCCGACCGCCTTCGTTTCTACTGACCACGATTTTCTCCGTTCAAAAATATGTCGCAAACACGTAAGCAGATCCCAAGTGCCAAACCGTCTCTGGAGACTTACATATCGTAAAATATACGTAACGTAGAGCTAAGGATATACAAGTAGTAATAAATTACCAGCTCGCTTACCCACACTAACCCTTTTCAGTCACTCTATTCCTGTCTTACGGGTAACGATAAGAAGATAACTGGATAGCCTTTGGATGTGATTATTTTCTTAAGACGAGAATATTGTTGTCTTAATCTCGATGTATATATTTTTGAACCCTTTACTCATCGTCGCTTTCCATCAGGTGAGACAGCGGTCAGGCGCGAACCTATCAAGAATTTAATAATAATAATAATAATAACCCCATCGCCGTATCTCTACGTTGACGTCGTGGTGGGGCTTGCGTGCTCCAATATACCCTAGGTCTGTATCGGTAAAGTTTGCTTTGCCGTAATATGCCTAGGGTGAGGGGCCAGACTAAGAGAGATATAATCCGCAGCGCAGTTTTGTGGCGAACTGTTGGGCATTAGCGACCCCACGGACCCGATCTCCCGGGAGAATTCTTGTTCTTCATCTCCGGCTTGCCTTTATTGGCCGGCCGTAGTGAACACTGACGAGGAACTGAGCTCCCACCTCTCTCTTGCCTTTATTGGCTGGCTTGAGTGGAGATTCGCAAGAGCAAACGTGCTCGGGAGAAGGATGTATAATCCAGTAAGGTGCTGGTAGGGATCTTGACCGTACTTCCGGGATTGTCCTGATAGCCGTGGTATACCTCTCCACTCCTCAAGCACCTCAGGATATGTTGCCCTCTTGTTGCTACGTCACTTCGTGCTGGCGGCCGTTTTTGGGGGCCCATTTATTGAGTGTGCAAGTCACCCCTGCCTTTTTTCGATGCATATTAATAACGTTGTTCAGGCAGGGGCCATAGTCTTGACATAGTTCCATGTTACCAGTCCACTTAAGATTCCAAAAACCATAGCCCTATTATCTTTGTTCTCCATATATCGCAACAGTTTTTCAATAACCGGGGGTTGTCCTTGGGTGCACTAGCATAGCGCGTACAGGGATAATCGTCGGTTGGTATCATGTTCCATTATAATTATCTAAAGGGCCTCTGCGAGTTGGCTTCGGCTCCTTGTACGCCTCCCAAAGGTCCAGGACCTCAGGGTCCTGAGATAAATAAAAATAATAATAATAAACGTTGGGTAAGACAATCTAGAATGCATATTGCGATGCCTATTATGATTGAACTGGTAATTGGCGCATTCATACAGTAACGTTCAAAAGTTTAGAAGAATTCTGGTAAAATCGAATAAAAGAAAACAAAACTTTCTACTTAATTTTGTACCGATCTTAAATTAAAAATCAAACAAAAACTAATTTAAACAAAGTAAATAAAAACAACATCTATCTTCTATATATGTAAAAATGAATAGCTGTTCGTTAGTCTCGCTAAAACTCGACTGGACCGATTTGGTTAATTTTGGTCTTGAAATATTCGTGATAGTCCAAGGAAGATTTAAACGGTAAGAAAATATGGAAAAATTCACGAAAAACAACCGAATACAACGCCATCTCGAATTAAAACGTCATTTTAAAATGAATTAAGCTGGTTCTGGTAATGCCAGTAGATGGCGTTATCTTTTGACAGTTTAGCTAAAAGGTATCACAATATTCATTGACTATTAGGCGGTACGAAGTTTGTCGTGTCAGCTAGTTACTATATACAAATTTAATTTAATTTTAGATTCATCGCAGTGTCCACCTTTTTCTTTTATTATATTCTCGCAAAAAATAATCAATAGAATGTTTAGAATAAGTAAACATTCTTTTAATTTCTTAAAAATAACCTTCATCGAACTTTATTCCATTCGCTCCCTAATGGTAGTAATGGTTGCCACAAATATTCTGAGATTGGAGATCGATTTTTTTCCCTTCTACCGAGTTCGTCCCAGACAAATTCAACGGTAGAAAGGTCAGGTGATTAAGATAGCATTGCATGATTTTAAAAATCCGTTTAATCGTTTATTTTGTTCAACAATATCTGACACAGTTTCGACGAATGCTTAAGACCATTATCGTGTTGAAAAAATAATGTAGGATCAATGAACCTTCGTATGGTGGATTATTAAAAAAAAAATATTTAAAAATTCAAAAGAGACTTCTCAAAAAAGACATAAAATCACTTACTCAAGAACATTGATCACCTTATGATAAATAATCCTTTATATAATATTGAGTTCATCACTTATTTGTTTTATTCCTTATTATACCCATACCTTTACAAAAATTAGTAAAGGTTAGATGGGTATACTTTTGTTGAGAGCCTCCCTGATAACAATACATACGTTATAAATATTTATATAACTGCCTAATGATAATTATTTTAGTCTTATCGTAATTTGTGCTTACGGGTACCCGTATTTAACAACGGGTAATACAAAATTATTTATAGGGTTCCGTACCCAAAGGATAAAACGGGACCCTATTACTAAGACTCCGCTGTCCGTCCGTCTGTCACCAGGCTGTATCTCATAAACCGTGATAGTTAGCATTTGAAATTTTCACAGATGATGTATTTCTATTGCCGCTATACACAGGGTACTTCCCGTTGACCCAGAATCCTGAAATTTGGCATAAAGCAAGCTCTTACAGCACAGATAAATGAATAAATGTGAAAAAAGTAAATTTACTGTTACGTCAAAAAATTTTCGCGATTCAGAAAAATCTTCGAGACTCCATTCGGGAACTGAACTATTTACATAGGTAAGTTTGTACGGAAGCCTTCGTACGCGAGTCCAACTCGCACTTGCCCGGTTTTTATTAGTTTGTTTTGTGCAATTTGGGGATTAGGTAACTTTGTCATTTTCAAATAACCTTCCTTGTTTAGTTTTTCAGTTATCCTCACACGATTTCCAGGTTTTATTGTTGCCAAAACACCAGCAAAACCATGACTTTTTTCCATTGATCTCTTTCTTCTTTTTTGATTGACTTTTTTCTTTTTTTGTTTTTTTTTTTTTATTGATTGTTTTTTTTTCTTTTTTGATTGATTGTTTTTTTTTTGATTGATTGTTTTTTTTTGTTTTTTTTTTCTTTTGTCCAGTGTGTATATGTCGTGGCCAGATCTTAGAATTGATCACTTCATGATATGGCCAACTAAAACTGGCCAGATCGTTTAAACGTTAACATTTGATGATACGTCAATCCTCGTTTGGCCATATCATTGATTTAGGATTTCAATGATAATAAAAGGTCTAAAGAAAGTAGGCCAAACAAAGAATGAAATATCATCAAACTTTAACGTTAAAAACGATCTGGCCAGTTTTACTTGGCCATATCATGAAGTAATCAATTTCTAAGATTTGGCCACGACATATAATTATATAAGTTTTTGCCTATTCTATATTTTTTCATTTGTCGAATGTTAGTTTTAGATTTTAACGACAACACATCCTCCTAGTCCCGGTCCTCCTCTTCCTCTCTCCTAGGTCCCTTACAGTAGGGTCTTTTAACCGTTGTTATTGAAATGGGTGTTGCTTGCGTATCATTCAGTGCTGCGGTTATTTTTGGTGCTATTAGAGATTCTGATGATGTTATCCTCATATTTTTTTGTGAATTCGCGCCTAGCAGATAATTTTTAGGTTTCCGTAACTCAAAAGGAAAAAACTGAACCCTTATAAGATCACTTTGTTGTCCGTCCGTCTGTCTGTCTGTTTGTCAAGACCCTTCATCTCGGGAACGCGTGGAGGTATCGAGTTAAAATTAAACCCGTATACTCAAGTCTGTGGTCCCTTGAAGCTGTGAAAAAATCAAACTTCTGAGTTAATGAAAAAAAAGATACGGCCGTTTATGTTGCACAAAACGTGTATTTCGATACTCTCAAGGTAATTAAAATTCACAGGGTACTTCCCATTGATCTACAATCCTGAAATTTGGCATGAAGCAAGGTCTCATAGCACAAGTAAGTATAGGAAAAAATCTGAATACTGTAAATTTGAAATTACGTCACAAAAAAAACTTTTTTGCAATTCGGTAAAATCTTCTTAACTCGAATCGAGAATTGAACTGCTTTCAAAGGTAAGTTTGTACGGAATCCTCAGTGCACGAGTCCGACTCTCACTTGCCTAGTTTTTTACCTTCATTTTACCGTTTCTTGTTATCCAGAAAGTGTGTAGTGGACACTTTTACAAGAAATTCCGAGCTTTTCTGTGATTTGACGTTTACTGTCTCCTTCCTCACGTGGAGTACAAATAGCTCTTCGCTGTACAAGTGATATTTGCTTGCGTTTTTCCATTTCCAGATGAAAAAGGACGGTCATAGCAGTAGTTGAAATGCTTCGAATACAGACAACGTTAACATTAGAAGCTTCGCGTGCTCAATACTCAACTGCGACAAAATAGGGTCCAAACAGATAAAACCACCAAAAATGTTCAATTAAACCGAAATGTTCAATTAAAGCGAAGCCCGGGGCCCCGGGATGAAGGCAAAGAAGGAACAGGAGTGGGTATTTAGTCAATAAAAGTCTGACACTATCTCTCGCTCCGCCCAAGAGCGAGATTTGTCATTAGATGATTTTCCCACCTAAAAAAAAAACCATCAAAGGCTGCGGGAATGTTCCAAAGAGTGACCCTGGAACGCAAAGGGTAGGTAACTGAACGAACGTAGACTTTAGTCAGTAAAAGTCTGACACGGCTCTCGCTCAAGTTATTTGATAAATTCCCACCTCAAAAAAAAAGTGGGCGTGGGCGAGTCGGACTGGCGCCCTGAGGGTTCCGTACAAACTTACCTATGTAAAGAGTTCAATTCCTGATTGATGTCTCGAAGTTTTTTTTTTTTGTGGCGTAACAACAAGTCTTCTGTTTTCAGATTTATTCCTGTAATTGTGTTATAACACCATAAAGCAAGGTCTTATATATCTTTTTTTTTCAGTTAACTTAGAAGTTTGATTTTTTCACAGATTCAAGGGACCGCAGACCTAAGTATATGGTTTTAATTTCATCTCGATACGTCCACGCATTCCCGAGATAAAGGGTATTGACATACAGACAGACAGAGAGACAGAGCGACAGAGAGACAGACAGACAGAGAGACAGAGCGACAGAGAGACAGACAGACAGACAGACGGACGGACAACAAAGTGATCCTATAAGGTTCCTTTTTTTCCTTTTGTGGTACGGAACCCTAAAAACACCATTGCATAAAAGAAAGCCCTTGACGGATTAAGTCATAAAAGACGTAAGTAGTCAAGATCAAGGAATTTGTCAAAACTTGATGAATAGAATAAATATTAATAAGTTAGACTTTGTTTTTTTTAATATTTGAAAGCGTTTTTTTTATTTTTTTATTCAAATTTCCAAATGTAAATTGAAAAAATTTACATTTGGAATTTAAATAACTGAAATAAAGAAATAATAATAATTTATTTCATAAACAGAGAACAAAGATTTATAAGGTTAGTAATCCTTTTGTTTACACGTAATTTTGTTGCTAATTTTGACCGAACAATGTCGTCGGTGTTTTGTTTTGTTTAAAAACAGATGTGCTTCCAAACTTTTGGACGTATAAGCTTTAAGCTGAGAATAAACAAATGTTGCTACAAAACATTCCAGAACTTAAATGTTCCACGACCTTCGGCGACAAGACTTGAATCAGGTCAAGAGCTTAAGTGTGTTGACACATTCCGCGTATCTGTTAAGTGATCTTCATACCTTTATACATATACTTCCATCAATCTAGCATGTAAATAAGTATATATAGCACATTGATAAATTTATTTTACCTTTCGAATACCGTAATTAGAGACACGATTTAGAGACATGAGAGAGCGAACGCCGGCGTTCACTTGGAGTTTAATGAAATACACATTTGTGTTAGTGCGGAGTCGGAGATAATGCCGTAGGCTTTTTCCACCAGTCAACATTTGGATGATATGATAAAGCATCATCGTAGCGGTAAACAAAATAAAAACCAAGATAACTTTTAAGATATTTAAATCTAAACGTCTTATTTAAAGCAAAAACATGACATTATAACCTGTTGCATAATTACTGAAAACTGATAAAAATCAGCACTCACACTAACATTATAAAGGTAAAAGTTTTTGCGTGTGTGTGTGCGTGTGTTACTTTCACGCACGAACGGCTGAACGGATTTCGATGATACTTAGTACACGGATAGACCATGTCCTGGAATAGCACATAGGATAGGTACTATCACGCTGGCGAAGCCACTTGCAGCAGCGAAATTATTGAAATAAATAAATTACCAATGGTTTACTGGTAGAGAATGCCTTGTGGCATTAAGTCCGTCCAAGTACCACCACTGTACATGAAGTTTAAATAAATAAATAAATATGAAACCCGAGTTTATTGAATACCATTAAGCTTAAGAATTCTGCGTCATTGATTAGAAGCGTAAAAACAATAGCTGATTTCTCTGTAACTGATTTACTTGGCTAAGTTACCAAATTCAAATGGAGCACTGAATTAAATACAGACCAGACCACCCGCTATTTTTGAGATTTTTATGAGCTTTTGGCTAGAAAGTTAGAAGTTCCTTTTTTACGTTGAAAATAATCAAATAACTTCTCCCGCTCTGGGTGGAGCGCGAGTGAGTGTCAGTTTTTTTTAGAGATATAAACTAGTACTTTAGTACTTGACTGCGATCCCACCTGATTGCAAACAGTGATGCAATCGTTGATGGTGAATCGTACGAGTACTATTTTAATAAGAGCCTTATTCACTTTAGCCTTGAAGACACCTAAATTGTAAGATTTTTACTGACTAAAATCTACGATGTTTCTTCAGTTACCCTTTTTCCGCAGACTTCGGTAACTTTTGTGTACAATAGATGGGGTCCCCGTCAATTTTACTGACATCTCTTTAATTTCATTTGCAACCACTTATAAATCGTCGTCGGCTAGCAGATTGCACTTTCCTACTAAAAAAAATGATATCTAATGCGATTGACTGTCCTGATCTCCGACATAAACTAGGATTTAATGTAACCCGAAGATTGGTTAGATTTAATCCGCCTATCTCCATTCCTTCTTCTTCTTCTAACTACAGGCGAAACTCTTACATGGTGCGAGCGAGTAAGGACTTTAATGTTCTTTGTAAAGAGTTCTCTTTTGACCCATTTACTACTAAAACCTATTCTGCACGCACTCAGCTGAATACGGACTTTTTCAAAAGTGCATAGTGGTGATTATACTTAAGTGATATTTAATTGTAATCTTTTTTTATCGTGCTTAACTTAGTATCACTAACAATAGTGATCCTAAGTTTTCGTATATACTTTACAGAGCCTATATAATATCTTCCTACCTTTTTTTTTATTTCATCATCCTTCAAAAATCTTTTCATCTTTATGTATTAAAAACCTAAGTCACCCACCGCGTGCGTCTATCTGTTCGCAATATACTCAAAAAGCATTAAACGGTTTTCATCAACAGATTATTTCAATAGGGTATTTTTAATATCGTGCGGTTTTGATCACGCATGCGGGATTGCCCCGCAAACGTAACCCCCGCAAATCTGCCGTCATTAGAAAGAAGGCCGTAACTACATCAATGCTGATTCCGAGATAATTTAAAGTTTTATCTAAAATGAAGGCCCGCGATTTACTGAATGGTTTTAGTAAGTGGTTATTGTTTTATAAAACGTTAATAAATACAGGCGTTATTATGAACCATAATTTATTTAAATTTATACACGCGTATTAATTTAATTAAATTTTTTCCCTTTTATTTTAGCAAAAATATAATAATAAATTGTGAAATACTTATCTGAAAGGGCGTAATTGTGAAATAATGTAATTACGGCTTTTCATATAAAGAACTCGATCTTCTTAAAGCCGAAATCCTGGCATCTAAAGCTTCAAATGTGCAGTTGCGCCTTTTTTTTGATAGTAAACGTAAGTTACGAATCGATTGTGTCGATTGTAAAGAAGACTTATTAAAATGAAACCACGAATATTTACTTAATAAAATTGGTACTTTATTAATTTAGTCAGTCTCATAAGTTGAAGTATTCAGTCAAGCTTAAAATATTACACAAGACACATTCAAGTAGGTACATACAACTAATTTCAGTTAACTTGAAGCGTTTTTAAACAATCAATTCTTACTTGTACTAACCAATTAAAGGTTTAGTCGATAAATGTCAGATTCTACAAATGTCAGATTCTATAAACGCCAGATTCTATAAATGCCAGATTCTCTAAATGCCAGATTCTATTAATGTCACATTTTTTTTACAATTGCAATATAATAATTTCCTTAAGTGCGTGTATAAAAATATTGCTAATTTCTTCTAAGTTTCAAGTTCTAAGTTCAAGGGGGAGAAATAAATGTCAAAGACTTTTTAAAAAAAAAATCTACGTACAGCTGCTGCAGTCAAATTTATTTCTGATAGTAGTAGAAGTTATTTGATTGTATATTTTGATTTTGATTAATGTTTGTTTTTTAACAAAAAAATGATGATTTTTTAATGGCATCGAAGGTTTGTTTTACGAAATTGATGACTTTAATGTTGGTTATAGATCATTTAAGTTTTTTTTTCTTAAAACAAGAACAAGTTTTGTTTAACTAAACGACGATAACTTTGTAATTTTATTATTAAATAATTTCCCAATAACTGTCTTTTTTTATTTCCATAAAATTTTAGCAACGTTGACAAACACCTTAGATAATATAATTTTACATTATCTAATGCAAAAAACAACAACCAGCAACAACATCAACTTTTGAAATTAGCAATATTTTTATACACGCACATAAGGAAATTATCATATTGCAATTGTAAAAAAAAAAAGTGAAATTCATAGAATCTGGCATTTATAGAATCTGGCATTTTAAACTCATCTGACATTTGTAGAATCTGACATGTATCGACTAAAACCTCGCGTGGCCTCCTAGCTAGCAACTGAGCGACGCGGATTCATTCAAATATACTCTCCCCGCGCCCACTCCCGCGCGCTTGTCCCTTCAAAATACTTATATGCAAAGCCCATAATGTGAAGTTAGGGCTTTTTTTTGTAGTAAATTTAAAGTTTTGCTTAGTTAAAAAGCCCTAATTGGTAATTTTGCGGCCTTCCTGACTAGCAATACGAAAATATTAACAAAAAAGGCCGTTATTTTGTAATTACGGCTTTTCAGATTCAAAAACCAGAATTTGTGTCGTAGTTACGGCTAAAATCCTTATGATATCTCTGGTCTAATACGAGTTACAGCTTTGTGTGTAAGACCATAAGATAGCATTTTCTTTGCTGATTCCGAATATGTTTATAACTCATTTTTGACAAAAATGTCAGTTACGGCCTTCTTTATTATGACGGCAGAAATGTCCATTTCATACAAGTATTTATTGTAATGCGTGGAATAAATACGCGGGACGCGTTTTTTTGCATTTTCAAATTTTCTGCATGCGGAGCAATCCCGCATGCGTGATGAAATCCGCACCATATTAAAAACACCTTTATGAAGGTTTAGATGTATAATAATACATGCATATTATAGTAGAGAAAAGCCGAGAATTCTAAAAATTGTAACGCCCGTGCGAAGCTGGAGGGCACTAGTTTTACATACGTGGAACACTCAGAAAGTTTTGAGAAACTAAAAAACTAACTACTATGGATAAAATATTTTTATTAAATCTTTTTATCTTTTCTTTGGTGGAGAGTTCACCAGCCTCTATACAAAGTTTCATGCGTCTGAACCAATTTTCGAAACATTTTTTCCAGTCCGCCGCAGACACCTCTTCCACCGCCTTTAGACCAAGATCCCAGAGCTGTCTGACATAACTTATTTTGACATGGATGAAACCTTAGGTTCTCAGTAGCGTCTCATGTGCTTTGAATACCTGTGTGCTTGTGGAGCTCCTCCTTGGAGCCCCTGGGCAGACACCAGGTGAGAAAGGGAACTAAAAACAAGAGCAGCTTAAATTTTTATGGCTGATTTTTATAGATGTTTTGTAGAATATTATTCTAAAGTAGTATCATAAGTGTCAGACACTTTCCATGGACCAAAACTTCTGTCAGATACTTTAAAGCTCAAAAAAAAAATATCACGTTACTTATTTTTACATGTCTGATTTTTAAATATGTTATGAAGGTAACTATTACAAAGTTATAGGTAAGTATTTCAGTAGTCAGACTTATTGTAGTGACCAAACAAGAAGACTTTGAAGAGTTCTTTAGTAAGCCAATGTCATACAGCATCAGTCTATTTATCGCTGAAATGTACCTTTTCAATACAGTCGCAATTTCTATGACGTACCAGTTTTTTTATTATTGTTTTTCTGTGAATCGTGCTTGTTTAATGTACTTTCTTTCTCTATGATGGAAAAATATCAAGAAAGTTTATTACACACCATTATCAGATCAAAAATATATGCTTAAAAGCTCAACGTTGAGAATACAGAGTACCCGAAGGCAAAGAAGATGACCATTCATTTTCTCACATCGGATCGGAAGCGTAACTCAAATACATTTTTTCTTTCTCTATTTCTTTCCTTCATGCAAATGATTACCATCAGGTGGGATCACAGTCAAACACTGGTTTGAATAATTTTTAAAAAGAGGCGAATAAAAGCAATCACAAAAAAGCCATCTCCTATTTACAAATCAAAATAAAACTCCATCAAACTTAATATCCGATATCTAAAAACGCCCTTAACGTTGAAACTCCAAGTAAATACGAGGAACATACAATATCCCGTTCAAGCAAACAAAGTTAAACCATATTATGAACGGATGCCGGCTTAATAAGCTCTCGTAGTAAGTAATTGTGTTAAACCTATTGTATTACGTTAACTTTACTACAATGCAGTACAATGGTGGCGAATGAGGGTATTATGCGATAATACTGCACCGCCCCTGATTAATTTTGAGCACTGAAAGGGTAAACTGCGTTTATTGTGACCTTTTGGAAGATGGTTGACAGTTTTTGACTACAGACTTGTCCAAGTTCTCAAGATTAACTACGTAACAGACTCTCTAAATATTGGAAAGGGTTTTTCAGATGTGGTAACTGGGAAGTATACGACCTGTTAGAGTGAATAGGTGGACACTAAAGGAGAAACTGTTTTAAAAATTTATTACCCTATCTTTATATGTATAATTATCTGTCTCACGCGGTTTCACACGCGGATGTGATTGCTTCGCTCCTATTGGTCATCGCGTTATGTTTATAGCCTATAAGCCTTTCCTTCGTCGATTAATGGCTATACAACACTAAAAGATTTTTTCAATTCGAGCCAGTAGATTCTAAGATTAGCGCGCTTGTTTTTTTTTTTTTAAATCAAATACTTGTTTTCTTTTAAATCAAACAAACTAAGGCTATCTAATATAAGTAAGGTATAAATGAAAGGTGTGGCACGAAACAATAATTACGTGAGATGTGCATGATATTGGCTTAAAATTAACTGATCATTCATATAAACTCCATTTTTACTATCATCAAGAAACTGAACTTATGCCTTCGAAAAATCTTCAACTGGTTGAATGGCAATAACTCCACGCCACCCCTAATTTTTAAGGACTGAGAAACTAGAGTGCGTCTAAGTGACCTTTTGAAAGTTGGGTGACCATTTTTGATGCAAAACTTATCCAAAGTTCTTAAGATTACGTTTCCGGGCTCGGCTACCGCACCCTTGTCAGAACTCCGACAGTTTCTGTAACTTGAGTTTTTCAAAAATAGTCTAACATGAACTTCGATTCCTTTGTCATGCTTTGGTATAATAATTTGTCATAAAAAAAATATCTAAAAGTTGTAGTAGGTAACCCCTAAGGACTTTTTTTACATAATCTTGATAGACTAGCGCTTGAGCACTATCTCACCTGATGGTAAAACGCTTGCCTAGAAGTAACCTATTCACTCTAAAATTAAAGATCTCCAAGTAGTAGCTATCACGAAACATAAGATTCCGGCAGGAAATTCCACTTCTTAGCTGTACGCACAATATCGCCCGGAGGACACGGTGGAGGTATGCCCCGCTTGGCGGCGACCTCACGCGCCGGTCCCTGGTACAGGCCATGGTCAGAAGCGAGAAGCTATGGCAGGCAGTCGGCTCCTTCTGCAAAGCAATAATACTAGCGAAGGAGGCGGCCGCACGCGTGAGGGAACGGACGCCCTCACGCCCCAGCCTCCGGAATCCCAACCCCGATTTCCAGCCGCCGTAGGCGTGGCTTTGCGGACGACGAAACAATCGGTAGCTTGCCGTCCGGCCTTTCGGTAACCGTCCAGACCGAGCCCGAATCCTCGACGGCGCGTAGTGTTCCACGCACGCCTCAAAGAGACGTCAACAAAACCATAGGGGGCCCAGCAAGGCCGAAGCCTGCTGGGGCCATGGGTTCATTTCTGAAAGGGAAACCCGGGGTTCTGGAACGCAAGGCAAATAAAGAACACAGGTCAGGTTTTAGTCAGTAAAAGTCTGACACGCCCTCTTGCCCTAAAGCGGGAGAAATCACTGGATGATTTCCCACCTTAAAAAAAACCTTGAAAATCAATAATAACATTATTTTACCCAGCACAGCTACTCATCAACCAAACCCATCACTCCGGGCGACAAGCTCTCGTCCTCGTACCATGGACGTTTGCATGCCCAGTACATTAACATGGCGACTCTACACAAACTTCATTAGCGAACCAACTTTGTCCTATGTCCGCAGGCAAGCTTCGAAATAACTAGATCGATCGAACTATTCGCAACTACATTCTAAATATAAAAAGTGTAATGTTTGTGGGAAACCACAGCTGCCTTGCGATATACTCTCTTCACAAAGGTTTCCTTAAATAAGTAATCTATTATACATATACAAGTGAGTAAGAAGCACCTTTGCGAGAGACTGGAGCCCGTACTAGGGAGACCCTGTGTTACGGATCTCCAGGCCTTCACCCTAAAGAATACGAGAATATACCTACAGGTCGATGGGAAACATCATTTACAATACTGGGTCCTGAGGCTCTACCACGAGCTTTTAACACGATCCATATTACGAACTCAACTGATCTGTTAAGGGATAGAGCTATATAGGGTCTATAGCTCCATTCGTCTTTCTCGCTCGCGGAACTGACATTTTAACACATCATGGTAAGGCCCTGAAATAGTCTCACGGTATTTGTATCAAACTTACTAGTTTGGGTGTGACACTACGCTTTGCGTTTAAGAGGGTCCTTTTTCCACTCGCCTATCGTCAACATCGAGCACGGTTTAAAAGCTTGTTGCTTCATCTAACGCAATCCAACGCGAAGTTTGATGAAGAGACAATGTAAAAAAATAGAGATAACGCCTAAAACCTCTGTTGGCATTCGGTAATTCCGTGAGTTACTCGAATATTTCACAAAACTTATTCCAGGAAATAAGTATTTTTTTTTTAACCCTAATTTTTTCAGAAAAATTGTCGTCATTCAGAATCTCAATTAAATGTGCAAGGCATCTATTGATGTACTTTTTTATATTTTTAATTTGGGAGTACATAATGGAGGGCCAAGGTTCACGTAAAATAGCATATATGTCGATTTTCAGAGGACTTTACTAGATTAGTTTTACACAAATTTATGTTTTGATTTCTATAAAAGCCTAGATAATATCCACAAGATAGCTGTGTATCCAAAATATCTAGAAAAAGATGTGTAATGACATCATACTCACGTAAGAGCGGTTGTATGAAACTGTACCTCGAAAATGACGCTCTAACTCCGCAGTAAGCTCAATAAATTGGGGATATTTTTAACTGTTTAGCAAAAATCTTATTCTTCACCAAAAATTAAAAAAAATAACCAAATATTAATAGACTTTTTGCTATTATCAAGGGACTTGGGGCACTCCGAATTGTATAGGTTAGGTTAGAAGAGTGGTTATTTTTTTAAAACACCCAGGAGCGCACATTTTAGTGAACAATTAGTATTTTAGGAGGAACAAAAGCATATTTAATAATAGAAAAAAGAAATAAATTGAGAAACAGTTAAATATTACCCAATAATTTTGTAACTATGACGGCAGGTTTTTATTATCAAAGCCAAGATTAGAATTAGATATATTTCATTAACAAGTGAATTAAGCTTTTTTTGCGGTGGGAAATCATCAAATAACTTCTCTCGCTCTGGGTGGCGCGAGAGGGTATGTCAGACTTTTACTGAATAGCGCCCACACGTGTTCCTTCAGATGCCCTTTACGTTTCAGGGCCACGGTAATTCTTTCGAACATTGCTGCAACCCAACTGACTGAAGCTAAGTGAAGAAACGCTCATTTGCGACAAGAATTACATACTCAAAAACCGGGCAAGTGCGCACTGAGGGTTTCGTACAAACTTACGAGTACCTATAAAAACAGTTCAATTTCCGAATAGGGTCTCAAACATTTTTACGAAACAAAAAAATTTTTCCCTATACTTATATTTATCTTATTATCTTTATACCTATACTTATGCTATGTGACCTTGCTTCATGCCACATTTCAGGATTCTACGACAATGGGAAGTACCCTATGAATTTTGATTTCCTTGAGAGTGTCGAAATATACGTTTTTTGCAACATAAACGGCCGTATATTTTTTTTTCGTTAACTTACTAGTTTGATTTTTCCACAGCTTCAAGGGACCGCAAACTTGACAATATGGTTTTTATTTCAACTCGATATCTCCATTCGTTCCCGAGATAAAGGGCCTTGACAGACAGACAGACATACGGACAAAAAAGTGATCCTATAAGTGTTCCGCTTTTTCCTTTTGAGGTACGGAACCCTAAGAGATTGATGACATAATAAAGTTACAAAATATATTATAATTAAACGGCACCGAATTAATAAATTTATTTCGGTAAGACAAATTGACTCATACTTCTTGGATAAAGACAAAAGACGATAATAATGATGATATATTTATTCAAACTTAAAAATGCTCTCCTGTAAAATTATACTTTTTGTAGAAAATAATCGAAATCGTCAAAATAGCACAAATCTACTGATGGA
Organism: Mythimna impura; assembly: GCA_905147345.3. Taxonomy (NCBI): domain Eukaryota; kingdom Metazoa; phylum Arthropoda; class Insecta; order Lepidoptera; family Noctuidae; genus Mythimna; species Mythimna impura. Next base: position 7,604,467 of record LR990357.1, on the reverse strand, counting down.
TCGAGATGTCTTTAATTCCCCTGCTTTGCCCTAATGATTAGTCTGGCATCCAAGAAGTTACTTCTACTAGAACAAAACAGCTACAGAAAAATAATTTGGACCCATTTCGTTCTTCCTTCTTTCCCATCAATGTAAATTATCGTGCAACGCGAAACAATTCTCAGAAGTTCGCTTTAGGCTCGTACATATACGAAAAAACACCTTAAATCTATTTCTAACATATTCAGTCTGATGGGAATGACGTAAACTAGACCAGAATGTTTACATAGACGATTTATACGCGTTTCCTTGCGGGGAGGTAAAATATCACGTGTTGAAGTGCTTACGCGAATAATTAAAAAAATAAATAGCATTCAAAGAGAAGCTGTTACGTCACAACATTCTCGGAACATGTTCAAAAACAGTTTTATGGTAAATACTTTAAGTACTAGATTTAAAGTACCTTTTCGAGATCTTTACCTGTAAAAACCACCTGTGTAAAAATGCTTGTGATTTTAAACCAGAATAAGATATATCTGCGTCTGACATACATCTGCTTTCTGTTTATTTCATTTAAAACCATTCTTCCAACTGTTGAAGAGTGATTGAAAAAGAAAATGCACAGTCTACTCTTCAATCAAGAGTCACAAACATCCAATCTTTTCCATTATTTATTTAACATCGTATGTTGGTATGTAGCAGGGATCTTCCGATTGATTTTGCAACTCCGATTCCGATTTCGGTTCCGATGAATTTTAGTCGGAATTTATATCGGAGGTACAAACAAGTTTAAGGTAGGACTACATTGGGCCCACGTGGGCCACGTACGCCGATCTTGGAGCGTCGGTGTCCATACATTTTGTACGTTACGCAACGCCACGCGACGCGCCTCTACGTACAACTCAGGCGTCGCCCACGTGTGCCTCCTCCCTCAAGTTCGTGCTTTAAGGTAATTTAGCCAACTCGTACCGCATACCTACGGCCCATGTGGTACGAGTTGCAGAAAGTAAAAATAAATAATATTTTCATTGGTCAACTCGTCCCACATCACTATCACAATAAAAAAAGGTACAATCAGTAGCAAAAGTGTTAGTGTGGAATTAATAAAGAAAGTTACGAATTTGCTATAAAATATTTAATCACCACAAAACTATCATAAGAAACTATTAAACCATCACAAATTTGACATCAACACGACGTTATAGAAAACATTAATATTTGCAGGATTAACTATAAAAAAAAAACAAATATTATAATATATAATAATAAGCAATCGTCATAAAGATTTTAGTCAATATTTATAAAGACATTAAGTAATTAATAATTATAATGAATAAATTTAAATAAATAAGTTTTAACAATAATATAATAGAAATGTGTGGTTGTAAGTGAGGCTTTCTAGGATTTATTATTAACTTGTAACTCAAAACTACAAAAAAAAAATTACTTAGAGTTTCTATGATAGTTTGATAATTGAATATCACATTTTTAAAATGAATTTAACAAATAAACTCTTCAGTTCTTAAACAATCAATAGTGATAAGAATAATATAGTAATAAACACACAATAAACAAAGTAATCAACAACATTTTAAAAACATTCAACAATCATATTATAACTAATAAATAATCAACAATTTTAAAAGTTTTAACAATAATATAATAGAAATGTGTGGTTGTAAGTGAGGCTTTCTAGGATTTATTATTAACTTGTAACTCAAAACTACAAAAAAAAATTACTTAGAGTTTCTATGATAGTTTTATAATTGAATATCACATTTTTAAAATGAATTTAACAAATAAACTCTTCAGTTCTTAAACAATCAATAGTGATAAGAATAATATAGTAATAAACACACAATAAACAAAGTAATCAACAACATTTTAAAAACATTCAACAATCATATTATAACTAATAGTAAAGTTTTTTTAAGATTTATCTGATTTGTCTGCAAAAAATATAAAGTTTTTGGTGCTGGTAATCTCATAATATAATTTGATGAATGAATTGATATTAAGTCGTATAGAAGTTTTAGAACGTCAAAATTACGTGTAATTTCAAAATTATCCACATGTGAACAAAATACCAATTTTGGTATGTTGACTGCGGAATATGCGAATTTGGCGGAATGCAAACAGCATTCTAGAAAGACAATGCGATAGCGAACGCCTGCGTTCGCTTGGGGTTTAATAAATTAAGGGTGTTTATGGGGAGAAAAAAAAATTAAAAACCGATAACGGTTTTCGTAAAAAGGCGTATTTTGACTTTTATAAGATCTATATCAAGGACTTATACACCGACCATGGGTGACCAATAGTGGATGAGTAATAAACTGGCGCGATTGACGTTCGATATACCTATGATTTGGTCAGAACAAAAAAAAAAACTATTATATATAATATTTTTGTTTATTCAAATTAGCTAACGACTGGTATTTTCGACTAGTAACTTTGATGATAAACATCGATTTTATAATTTTAATGAATAATTTGGAATTAGCAGCTTGGAAATCTTTCGTCAAATTCGTCAAAAATAACTTAAGAAATGAAAAGGCAGAAAATTACGTGGCTTTAGCTCAGGACCTTCTAAAAGTGTTAGCTATAACATGAGCATAAAGGACACAGCCAATTGGACATCTTCCCTTAAAATCTTGGTACCTACAGCAAGTCTACCATTTTTATTAATTTCGGATAACACATGAACGGTTGCTTGTCAAGTGAAACAATAAAAAAAAATGTAGTTACTGACTTTTCTAACCGACATCAAAAAGAGGAGGTTCTTAATTCGTCAGATTTTTTAATATGAAATAATCTATGAACAAAACGAAACTAAAAAAAAAATATTATTATTAATCTTGTGTTACTAACTGTACCAAACGTTGATAAGGTTTAAAGTTCCTTACAAAAAGAAACGTTGGACGAGTTGACCAATGAAAATATAATTTATTTTTATTTTCTGCAACTCGTACCACATGGGCCGTAGGTATGCGGTACGAATTGACGAAATACTCCTGCTTTATACTTGTCGCGTGAGGAACCTCTCTCCCCGGGCCCCGTGCCTTCTGTCACTTGTTGTTTCGTTTCGTAGGTATTTGAAATGTTGTAAATTCGCTCTTCTTTTATAATATTTATTCGAGGTTTCATTAGTTTTAGTACCTAGTGTTTCATTTGACGTTCTGCCTCCGATTTGGGTGTCGATTTCGGTTCCGATCCCTGTTCCGATTCCGATATACCAATTACGTTACATTCCTAGTATTTGGGTAGTATACATCTCTATTATAAAATAGTGTTATGTAATATACAATGTTTTACCTAAGACCTCGCCAGATAATTTTATCTAGACGCAGCACGGAAAGATGACAAGCGGTCTATAAATACCTGGTTCCTGATCAGTTTAAATTAATATTACGCAGACGGGAAGCAAGCAATAATGTAGCAAAGCGAAATGAACTCAATCGACCTTGATATAAAGGTTGTCCAGAGGTTAGTGGCTGTTTTAAGGCGTTTGTAGGCCGTAGTACCTTGGACTGATTACGCTGTTATTTGAAAATTGATCTGTTAATCTCATTACTGGCAATCTGTGCGGTCGGACGTCGGACCACGCCACAGTTCTCACAATCAAATTACTTCTAGCAACCAAAATGGCGTCGAATGTTTACTAAGACCCTTTGAATGATTTAATAAATAAAACGAGTAACTGACTGACTGACATATCAAGGCACAGCTAAAGTAGGATTAGGAATGTTTACACAAGGCTTTCTCTTATGACGTAGGCGAGCACTAAGAAAGTTTTCAAAATTCAACCCCTAAATATATGAAACGGTGAAGGAAAACCTCGTGAGGAAATCGGCATGTCCTAGAACCAAAAATTCAACAACATGTGTCATTCACCAATCCGCACTGGGCCCGCGTGGTGAATTACGGCCTATTCCAGAGGGAATCTAGGAGAGCCTAGAGAGAGGAGGCCTGAGTCCCAGCAGTGGGAACATTAAAAGGCTGATTATGCTAAGGATATGAAACCAAGGGCCTAAAATTTTTATGGAAAAACCTTATTTTACGCCGGCTGACAGAAGATAGTTATATAACAAATAATCGAATACACAGATGTTAGTATAATAAAATACTGTAGTCTGTTGATGCCACGTCGGTTGATAGGTTGAAATGTCACAGGGTCAAGCGATTCCCCATTTATTGGGCACAGTTCCAACCCTAGGCTCAGTCTTTTTTTTTTTTTGTAAAAGTAGCGTTTTTCTCGCTAACATAAATAATATTACAACTTACGGACCTCTCGTGCTAAAAAAAAAAACGACTAAAATTGCTTGGAGCCAAAAAATAAGAATATTGCTTTTTGATTTGACTGCCTTCTTATTCAAGTAGCGTCGTGTTTTTTTTTGGAGTGAGTAATCATATAGGTAATATAATAATAATATAATATTCAACAACTATCACACAACGCCATCTAGCCCCAAACTAACCAGAGCTTGTGATATGAGTACTAGACAACTGTTTAACATACTTTTATATATTTCTAAATACATACATACTGTAGATAAATTACATCCAAAGAACAAAATGATTGTGCTCATCACACAAACGTTTATCCTGGGTGGGAATCGAACCCACGACCTCCGGGATAGCAATCAGGGCCACTAACCGCTAGACCAACAGGCCATTCAATCATTTAATGCTTTTCTCCCGCTCTGGTTGGAACGAGAGTCTGTGTCAGACTTTTAGTGACCCTTTAACCGCTTGCGTCGGATTGGTCCGACGAGTGTTTTCGTGTCCTATTCGCCAGGGTCGTGGGTTTGCAGCTAAGTACTCCATCTCGTTTAGCTCTATATAGGGTGACTGGTAATTAGTGACCGATACTTAAACACATGATTGTACTCGTGATTACAAACAACATTCCCAAAGAAACTTTATTTATATTCTCATTAGTTTTATCACAATAATAAAACAGCTGTATTAATACGCGCGCGAGCCTGCGACCGGCGACCGCTCAGCTGTCAGCTGTTAGCCGCGTGACGCTGTTGTATCTACAATAGTGATAGAACGGCCGCGCAGTTTACAAACCCATACGTGTACGTACCTAATCAGGTGAATGTACCTACAAACTAGTGAGTATATAAAAAAGTTTCTTTGAGAAAGTTGTTTGTAATCATGAGTACAATCACGTGTTTAAGTATCGGTCACTAATTATTAGTCACCCTATATATGTATAATCCCCATAGGTGACAGAAGAGCTGACGAGATGGAGTATTTTGTCGTGGATGTGCGACCCTGGCGGAATAAACGCGAGAGTGTTTGTCGGATATATCCGACGTAGGCGGTTGAAAGATTGAAACCCACCTGTGTTACTTCAGTTACCCTTTGCTTTCCAGAGCCGCGGTAACTCTTACAAATATTCCCGCAACGAGCGCGTCGTGTTTTGGGTTCGATCCCTTGGTCGGACAAATGGTACCAGTTTTTTCATAAATTAAGAGGTGAGTCCTTAAGAAACACCACTTAGTTTTCAAAATTTCAAAAAATACACCGCACTGAATTACACAAAAAAAATTATAAAGAACCTAAATAGACACGCCAACAGTTTCACCGCGAGATATTTGTAAACCTATCCTTAATTTGGAGAAAAAAAAATTGCAAGATTTAATAATTTTTAAACTTTTTTTTTGTGTTATTCAGTGCGATGTATTTTTAGAAATGTTGAAAACTGCAAGTGCCTTTTTGGTGTTTATTGTGTTATTCAGTAGCAGTCTAGAGTCGAGATTTATACCCTATTTTATGCAATAGGTTTGCTCTATCATGGGGCTTCTAAAATGTGGATTTCTGTTTTCGAGCATATGGTACTCATGGGCTGCAGCTGAAAATCAGCGTCAGGTGGTGGCCTTGTGTTACCATTTGGCATTATAATAATAATAGTCTTTTTATTTCAGAATTAACTATGTTAGTAAAAATACAAATACCCAGTGGTTAGTATGTTAGTAGACAGTGTTTACAGGAGCCTGTAGCTGGCTTAAGAACTAGATAATGGCTGGATAATGGCTTTTGGCATTACTCAGCGTGCTTTTTAGGGTTCCGTACCTCAAAAGGAAAAAACGGAACCCTTATAGGATCACTTTGTTGTCCGTCCGTCTGTCTGTCTGTGTATCTGTCTGTCAAGAACCTTTATCTCAGGAACGCGTGGAAGTATCGAGTTGAAATTAAAACTATATACTCAGGTCTGCGGTCCCTTGAAGCTGTGAAAAAATCCAACTTGTAAGTTAACGAAAAAAGAATATATGGCCGTTTATGTTGCAAAAAGCGTATATTTCGACACTCTCAAGGGAATCCAAATTCATAGGGTACTTCCCGTTGTCCTAGAATCCTGAAATTTGGCATGAAGCAAGGTCTCGCAGCATTAGTATAGGAAAATATCTAAAAACTGTAAATTTGTAGTTACGTCACAAAAAAAAAACTTTTTTGCGATTCGTAAAAATCTTTGAGACTCGATTTGGAAATTGAACTGTTTTCCTAGGAAAGTTTGTACAGAACCCTCAGTGCGCGAGTCCGACTCGCACTTGCCCGGTTTTTTTTGTTTAATTTCAAGGTGATACCGTTTTTATAATGCCAATAAATGCAATATTCTTTCTTTATTTTTTCTTTAAAAATCACTTTATATGCGAGAAATACAGGCGTGATTTAGTTCATCGTATATTATTTCCCGCTATTTCAAAACCAGGAACAAGCTGAACGAAACTGGCTTAAATCTACTTCGCGATTAAGCTTCATTCTCGTCGGGAACATTGGTGTTAAACGACCGAATCTCGGCGCGGTGCCGAAACAACGGTCTTAAACGGAGTAAGTCTAGAATCACAGCGTTAACTATTAAATTGTACTTGTTACGACTAGGTCAATGAAGCGAATTACTTAATGTTTTAAAGCTTTGAAAATGGATGAAGTAGAGTATAATTTTTTTTTTTTCTTTTTTTAAAACGTTTTAATTCATTAACGCTCAGGCGGTAGCCGGCGCCCGCAAGCCATTGTCTTACTATTGTGTCTCTAATTACGCACGTCAAAAGGTTAATGTTAATGCTGCACTACATTTAGGTCACAAAACTTGGTTCTTCGAGCCGGATAGATGAAAACTAATTTTAGGCATACTTGTGATTATGTTTTTTCGAACAAAGGATAAATACACAGTCACATTAGAATAATATTATTATAACAAAGTACAGTAATCCGTTCATTAAATTTTCAAATTGTTGCCGCTCACTTGGAATTACTCCTGTATTGTGGGGTGCGTTCACAAACACGTAAACTCGCATACAAAAGATACCCAGACCTGAAACAACTAACTAATCTGTAAGTTATACAAATAATTGTTCCGTGCTGAAATGGAACCTGCGACACGCAACGCAGCAACCAATCGCTCAACCAGTGCGTCAACCGTGCACCCCAATTTAATCCCTTTTAAAAAACTGTTAATGACTTTTAAAATATTAAGTCTAATTGACTAATAACCAAGCATTCCAGCTTGGTTGAGAGCTGGTACCAGTGGTCACAAAGAATTTCAATGAAGCTCTTAAATTACAAGTAAATTAAAACTGGAGAAGTAATTAATTTCTTTTGTAGAATTAATGCGCTTGCAAATACGCTAAGAAATAATTCTGGGCGAAATTGCAGCTGCGTTAAGGAAAACTCTCAAATACACAAACGTAATCTGTGGTTTATAAAGATTTAAACGAGATTTTCCTTATTATTATAGAGCTTAAGAGGATTGTAATTTGACAATCATGGCGCAATTGTAAGCAGATATTTGATTACAGAATGACATTAGAGCAAATTGCTTTGTATGTTTGTTAAATGTTTACTCAACTACGGCGAAGCCAAGGGAAAGGGTTAAATGTGTTTGTTTATTTGTTTTGCCGCAGCATCCGCTCAATTTTTATCGCTGTATCGCCCGCAATACGAGTCACATTTTGCCTATCCCTTTTTTAGTCAGCTAAATCCACGATCCGCATTCTGTAGCAGTATAAAACCTCGCCAAACAAACACACTAGTGCCAATGTCAAGTGCTAGTGTTTACTAGTGCCAATGACTCAATGACGAACAATCCTCCAGAACGTAAGTACCATATTGAGATTATCTCAACGAGACTCGCACAAGGCCGAAAGATAAACTTTCCCATTTTAGATTCACGTACTGCATTAGTCATCATAATGCATCAATAATGCAGGCCTGTTAGTGGTCTATTTATATGCGATAAAGAAACGGAACGAGGAACTTTGTCCGCCATTGTCTCTATGACAATGCGTTCTATCGAAATAACCACAGACCGACTGGATTTTCTCCACTGCGCATAGCCTTTTCATTTTGCGCTTGACCAATTTTATAGGGTAAGAAGAACGGCGACACGAGGGCGTTTGTCGATGTGTACTACTCATTCTTAGACCTACAATCATCACAGTGTAACTTACACATCACATACAGTGTCTCAAGACGAAAGTCTATGACCGGTGCATGTTGCCAGTGACAACATATTATAAGGCTTTGAAACATGGTCGCTCACAATGGGCCTCATCAAAAGGATTAAAGTGACCCAAAGAGCAATGAATGACGTTTCTTAGCATGATCAAGTGTAGATATCCGCAGATGAAGCAAGGTTACCAACATAGCCCGAAGAATCGACAAAGTTAAGTCGTAGTGGGCAGGGCACATGCAAAGGGCTGAAAGTCGATGGAATCGAAAGGTTCCTGAGTGGTGACGGGTACCGAGAGACGCAGCGAGGAAAGGCCTCCCACAAGGAGGACCGATGACCGGGTAAGGTTGCAGAGATCATATGGATGCGAGACGCAGGTCGTTATGTTGACATTTGGAGAGATCTATATGGGGAGGCATATGACTAGCAGTTGACTTCTTTCGGCCGTAATGATGATTATGTTGATGATGAGTCTAACTTGTAGTCACAGATTATAATCATTAAACGTCACATCTCTGTGTGTGTCTGTCCACAGCCGTCTTTAGCCGGGGTTGCAAGGGATGCTTAGCACCCGGGCGCAGGGTCTTTCGAGCGCCAACTAATCGCCTTAAACCGTACACACTGACGTCAGTTTTATAGAGGAAAATCAAAATCATAAATATTTTAGCTGGAATATTTTAGCTGGTCAAAATTGAGAAATCCTACCTACTGAAAAATTGTTCGAACCAAAGAACGCAAATTTTCTTATGTTAGCAGATAGTATGTAAGTATTTCAAAAAAATAAAACACGAGAATAAAGACTTTTTGTGTTCGTAAGGGCGTCGTCTGATTTTCGCACCCCGGCGCCCAATTTTGTTAAGACGGCCCTGTCTGTCTGTAAGTGGAATTTTCGATGGTTTATGTAGGTCATGTCTTGATCATTGCCAAGTTTCACTGTTCACTGGTCCACAAAAGCGAATTCTGAGGAACAAATACATAGTACAAGACATGACCTATTTCCATACAGACTCAACTTTAGCCACATTAATAGGATTCAGGTAATAAAGGACACTGTAAAGCAATTAAATGACCCACCAAGATTTTCCCAACGTTAGGCCAGCCTCTAATCAACCAGAAACAGGTCGAAATCAGTATTCTACTCGAAGTCTTCGACATTTATAAAACGCTGACGTAATTTTAATTATCTGCAAGCGATAGCGTTTGGCACTTATTAATTCAGAAATGAAATGAAGAGAACCGATTGCAATAGGGTATTTGACTACTTTCAAAACTTCACGAATACCTATAGACTTTTTGAAAGATGTTACCTACATAAAAAATCAAGTCGAGAAAAAAAAAAGAACTTGCACAGTTTTAAAGTTATTCTTGTCTCTGATTGTCTGATTTTTCAAAGTTATTCTTGCCTCTGATTGTCAGAGATTTTTTAAAGTTATTCTTGTCTCTGATTGTCAGAGACTTTTTAAAGTTATTCTTGTCTCTGATTGTCAGAGATTTTTCAAAGTTATTCTTGTCTCTGATTGTCAAAGATTTTTTTAAAACGCTTCTGCCAGCAGTTTTGCCTGCATGAAAGTAGAAAATTATGCCAAGGAAAAATTCTCCCGCTATAAGAAGCTATGTCCTTTTCCAGGACATGGTCTGCCCTTGTGCGAAGTCTCATCTAAATCTGTTGGCTTTAAAGCGTGAACTAGTAAAAATTTCTATTACTGTAAGTAATTATGTTACAACTCCGTATTTTTTTTTAATATTTTATAGAGATTTTAGAGATTTTATAGATTTTGTTTTACAGCGTTTTTTATCCCTATATAATTTGAAAAATGTATCTACTAAAACATACTAGCTAAATACACTATCATATCGTCGATATTGCGTCATCAGTAAGTAGTGGCCAGCAAACATTTTCATCCAATTAGTATTAACAAGTTTTGAGAGAAGATTTAATAAGTAAGATTGTGACTTCAAATTCCATCACGGAATATTACTTATTTGTTTTTTTGAACTTGGTTACAAGGTTCTTTAAGTTATCGTAGGTCAATACAATTTTTAAAACACGCTATCCAAGGTTATGTGTATACAGAGATTTAACGTTAAGTTTTTTACTATTTTTGTATGCTTTAATTTTTCTTGACTTTCTACCTTTTAACAGGCGTAACTTCTTTTGTCCAGCAGTGGACGTCTTTCGGCTGAAATGATGATGATGATGAACTTCTTTTGAGTGGGAAATCATCAAAGAACTTCTTTCGCTGTAGGTGAAGCGAGAGCATTTGACTGGCCTGTTGGTCTAGTGGTTAGTGGCCCTGACTGCTATGCTGGAAGTCGCGGGTTCGATTCCCACCCAGGACAAATGTTTGTGTGATTAGCACGATCATTTGTTCTGTGTCTGGGTGTAATTTATCTATAGTACCTATGTATGTATTTAGAAATATACAAGTATGTTTATGAATTGTCTAGTAGGTACTCATAACACAAGCTTTGCTTAGCTTGGGACTAGACGGCGTGTGATAGTTGTGGAATATATAATGAACAAAAAAAAAAAAGTTGCCCTTTGAGTTCGAAGGCCGCGGTGACAATTCGAAAAGTACCGCAGTCCTGGCACACAACGGGCGTCTCATGTAAAATTATTTTACGAACAGTGGAACATAACTATATCCTGAAATATTATGCTAGCAAAACTCTGAATCTGGGTACACTCTCTCCTATCCAGAGAACCCGAGGAGACCTTGGAAATGCAGTGGACAGCTTTATACGGCCGGTCAGTGAACTAGCACAGTATGAAATTTTCTCTCTCAGTATCTAACCAAAATAAGGAGTCAAGAAGTCAAGAGATTAGCTTGGTTTTGCTGATATTTTTATATTATCTTGCAACCACTTTCAAACATTCTGATCCCGCCATTACCTACTCGCTACTATTATTTTTTAAATTTAGTAAAATACCATTCCCATTCTGTTTCTTTTTCTCATCTCTTAGGCCTACTGTCCACGGACGCACAGTTTCTTAGACGCGTACCTATCCGTCATTATAAGCGTCAACGTCGTGCCATCGTGCTGCTTCGTCGAGAGTTTCATAGTTTTGTATGTAAACTTGTGATCAAGCGTACATACACCAAGCGTATAATGACGAATACGCATCTTTAAAACTAGAACTACATTAGGCCGACGCACACGTATAACACGCCTGGTTTGTACGCAGAACGACGTCGCGTGGCGTGGATCAAGTGTAGCTCTACAAGTCTAGTGTCCATATAAAATGTATGGAGACCGACGCCACAGTATAGATATATGTAACAGTACGGAAACTACCTACAAATGTTCCAAACGGCTCACTCACACAAACATACGCACCGACGAGACTCCTAAGCGGCATTCGCTACTGACAGGACCGCGAGAAACGCTTAGGAGTCTCGTCGATGCGTATGTTTGTGTGAGTGTGCCGTTTCAAATATTTGTAGGTAGTTTCCGTACTGTTCCATATATCTATACCATAGAATATAGAGAACACTAGAAGTAGCTTGAGAAAATGTTTGTACCAGAACCGGTGTCGCCAAACTCATACATTTACGATTTACTCTTACTGCAAACCGGAAGATACGATTGGCTAAAAAAAAAATAAGGGCGTAAACGAAATGCAAAAAAAATATTATACGAAATGCAACTTTAATATCAACAGCTTATAAATCAAATTGGCAAAAACAAGAAAGAAATACATATTGGACTACCAAGTACCGCCACTCGTCGCTAGATGGCACTGTTCAGTATGAACTGTAACTACGTAAAAATAAGGGTGGTATTTGAATGGCGTATCACTGACACGAATGCAGGTTGCTACTCAAATAGTGATGTAACCTAATTCGATCGAAATAATATTGATAGTACGAAAACGTCTTTAAAACATATAATGCGAAAAAAATATTGTATGCGGTAATGTGATAGTATCAAAATAATGAAATTGATATTTCGTAGGGCAATTTTTAAACGTATTAAAAAGGGTATTTTTTTGCTCCCGGTAGCGTAGATCCATATCTCTTTACAAATTGGAACATTAGAAAAACTGAAATTATTAAGGAAGGAAAATAAAATCTAACAATTATCGTCAACTGCTGTGTTGTACTCTTACCTAACTCTTCAGGTAGATGTATTTAAAATTATATCACGAATATCATCCTACAATTTTTATTTTATTAATGTAATAATTATCTGTATTATAATTACTTACATACATATTTTTAAATACTTTTATTTTAAAAAGGCAACGTAATACATGTCGATTGATTTTGTCGATAAAGTCACGCACTATTTGGATAGCGTCAAAAGTATAAGTAGACAAGCGAATATTCCAGAAAGGCTAATAACCGGGAAAAGAAAATCAACTTTGTAGTCATGAAATTAAAGACAATTTTTGTTTGTATATCTTGTGCAATGTTTGACGAAATTTTATTTTTTCATTTTATTAAAATAAATCTGAAAATAATACTTCTCGTTGGTATGATACACCTCCATGAGTTGGACTTTTAGTCCGACTATGGTTTTTACAGTCCAATATGGCACAATAAGGCATTTTAATATTATTAAACTTAAATTGTACGTTGACGCAGTCTAGTTTGCGAATGAGAGCGCTTGAACAGCGAGTGCGTAATGCGGTACTGACTAGCGGCGACACTGTCACGCCTACTTACTATTTCCTGTGTTCTCTATATTCCGTGATCTATACTATGCCGACGCGCCCAAATTGGCGTGTGTCATACGTGTGCGCAGTGTAGCTTACTGTACCTTTTTCTTCTTTTGCCTCTGACACTTACATATTATAAAACAAAGTCCTTATCCACGTATAGACGTGGTGAAACAGACAGCTGTCTGTACAAACTAATTTTTTTTTTTAGTTTTTACAGACAGCGGTTTTAAACGGATTTTGATCTAGGTTTCACCAATAGATAGAATGATTAAGTTCGTGTGTAAGAGTTGTGTTACTGTTTTGATGTACTTACAATAATGTACTATTCTATTCCACGAAAAAAAAAAACTGTATTCAAAGACAAAGACTCATAAAATAGCGTTCAATTAGGAACAAACTGATCGCGTACATATCTTCCGTCAATGTCAACCCTTTAAATAAAAGGCTATAAATTCATCTCGTAAGTAGGGCGGCGCGGTCTAATCGACCTCTAAAGAAACGCGCGCTCCAATTCCATGAATGGCTTGATTTGCGTGCACAAATCGCTATTGCCATGTGTTTTACTAAACATGCAATTTTGTCCGTTATCTGCATACGTATTAGGTACCTTTAAATCGATTCTCGATACTTATTGATAGTAACAGATAAAAACAATTGTATGTTGTTATTGTTATTTGAAACTAGGTTACAGAGTTAACGTTTAAACGGAAAATGGCGAGTTAGATACAGATAAAATGACGATTTATTACGAAGATACTCTTACCTAATAAAGAATGTTCAGAAATGCAAAAGCTATATTTTTACTGGCAAATCTAAGCCTAAAAGGGAATTTCTATCCTAGTATACATTTATTAGGATGCGGTGGCCTCCTGCGAAGCAGTAAAGCTATCGAAAGCTGCGGCCGCACGTGTGAGGGAACAGACATCTCACACCCCAGCCTCTAAGATCCCGACCCCGATTTCCAGCCACCGTAGGCGTGGACTTACGGACGACGAGCAATGGGTAACTCGCCGTCCGGTCGTCCGGTAACCGTCCGCACCGAGCCCGAGTCGTCGACGGCTTGTAGTATTCTGTTCCACGTGCGCTTCAAAGAGATGGCAGCAAAACGATAGGGCCCAGCAGGACCGAAGCTTACTGATGCCATGGGTTGACTTCAGAAAGGGAAACCTGGGGTCCTGGAACGCAATGCAAAGAAGGAACATAGGTGTTGTTTTAGTCAGTAAAAGCGAGTCATTGGATGATTTCCCACCTTAAAAATATATATATATTACTAGCGTCTGCCAGCGGCTTCGCCCGCGTGATAATAGTTTGTTTTTTTTTGTTTTTTTTGAGATTTAAACTATCCTATCTCTCAAGTTGGATCGAACTGCACATGGTGTGCGAATTTTATTATAATCGGTTAAGTGGTTTAAGAGTCCATTGAGGACAAACATTGTGACACGAGATTTATATATATATATTATAGGTACATATTAAGATGGGAATTATAATACTTTCGATTGATACACACGAATGTAACAAACACCAATAGAGAATGTGCTGACAACAAATAATACATACATTACAATTTTATTAACACATGTGTGCCAAACGCGGTTTCAATTAGTGCTTTGGCACAAACTGTAACGCTTGTTACCCGTTAGGCATTATGAGCATAATTTAATGTTCCATAACAACAAACAATTTAACTACTAAGAACGAACCATATTTGTACAAATCTCATTCGTTTCGGGCGAAGTTCCTACTTGGTTATAACAATGCACCTCTTGACGTCACAAGCAGCAAAAACGTGGTATATTATTTATTACTAACTTCTGCCAGTCAACCTTTAGTGAATAAAACCCATCGTGTTCCTTCTGTTGCCCTTTGCATTCTAGGACCACGGTAACTTTTTTTTTAATATATATTCCACGACTACACAACGCCGCCGCCGTCTAGTGCCAAGCTAAGCAGAGCTTGTGTGATGAATACCAGACAACTGATAAACATACTTATATATTATAGATAAATTACACCCAGACACAGAACAAATGATCGTGCTCATCACACAAACATTTGTCCTGGTGGCATAGCAGTCAGGGCCACTAACCACTAGGCCTAACTTAGAAAAGAGGAATAATTTGAGGAACAGCTAAGTATATATTCTTTAATAATTAAAATACTATCCTTATAATATTAATGTGACAGCTAGATTGCAGTAGAGTCGTACCTAAGCATTGGAGGGTTAGTATCTAGCTCTTGATTCTAGTAGCTAGCAAACAATACCTCGCAGGATGCTGGCCAGACATGGCAATGACATCAATAGTCTTTGTAACCCATTTATACAAGTATTCTTTTTCAAACCAAAGATTTTTAGAAAAAGGATCTTGGAAACAAAGTCAATCTTTTTTTTTTTTCTTTTCTTCGTATCTTGAGCAATCGTAAGATAATTCTCACAGATGGAATGCAAATTTCGGCGGGGTCTGAGTTCGCTCAATAGACCCCGCCATCCCCTTCGTGGTCATTTTTTCAAACCATTCAGGAAACCATATTTTAGTGCGCAACTAGTATTTTTGTTGGAACAAAGGCATATTTTGTAGCAGAAAACCGGAATAAACTGAGGAACAGTTATTTATAATAATAGCAGGTCATAAGCATTGAAGGGTCAGTATTTAGCTCTTGATTCTCGTAGCTAGCAAACAATACCACGCAGGATGCTGGCCAGACGTGGCATTGACATCGATAGTCTTTGTAGTCCATTTATACCTACAATTATTCTTTTCAAACCAAAGATTTCTAGAAAAGGACCTTGGAAACAAAAGACTCTACCACGAGCTCTTAAAACGATCCACTTGACGACCTAACTGAATTGTTAAAAGGGTTAAAGCTATATAGGGTGTAAAACTCCATCCCTCTTTCACGCTCACACGCTTGTCATTTTAACACGTTACAGTAAGGTCCCTGATCAATCTTTTCCATCTTTTCTTCGTTTCTTGAGCAATCTTAAAGGTGTGTCCAGACGGTTGCAAACCAACATCCTTGTTTGTTGCTAGTTTCAATCCGTGTAGACATCAATTGTAATCCATGGCCTTCAACGCCCTTGGTTGGGAGGCGCGTTCTCCCGACCACCGAACATGTTGGCGCGTGGTTTACATTCCA
This sequence comes from Mythimna impura, assembly GCA_905147345.3. Lineage (NCBI taxonomy): Eukaryota > Metazoa > Arthropoda > Insecta > Lepidoptera > Noctuidae > Mythimna > Mythimna impura. The sequence goes on along the minus strand of LR990357.1, from coordinate 7,588,226 downwards.
TGTAGCCGCAACACAAACCTAACACGTAAACCAAGGTCAACTTGGTTAGAACGCAAGTTTGCAACCGTCTGGTCACCCCTTAAGATGATTCTGACAGATGGTATGCAAATTTCGCAGAAGCAAAGAGTCGTGTGCAATGTCCGTTCACACGTATTATTGTAATCGATCTCGTGATTTCGTAATGTTAGATCGAAAGGCATTTAAGTTTACCGTAGGCGTTATGGTAAGTACTGGTCGCAAGTTGCAACAAACGTTTTGAATTCGTCAACACTTTAAGATAATGTGAAATTAAATTAGGCATGTTTACTGGAATACTTCTTTTGAGTAAACTTAGCTCTACCAGCGGCTTCGCCCGCTCCATACAAACTTTGGACCCCCGATTCATCCTTAAAGCGGCGAATTTTGGAAAATCCTATCTTAGTGCTCGCCTACATCTCAAGGAGATGTCAGCAAAACCGTAGGGGCCCAGCAGAGTCGAAGCCTACTGGGGCCATAGGTGATGCGAAAGAGAACCGGGGCCCTGGAACGAAGGGAAAGAAGGAACAGGAGTGGGTTTTTAGTCAGTAAAAGTCTGAAATATCTCACGCCTCGCCCAAGGGCGGGGGATGTCATTGGATGATTTTACCACCGAAAAAAAAGTGCTTGCCTACGTCATAAAAGGAAATCCTGTGCCAAATTTCACGCTCCTAGTCCCAGTAGTTTTGGCTGTGCGTTGATAGCAACAGCTTGACAAATGTCAGTCAGTCAGTTTCTCCTTTAGTTATGCTCTTGCATTCTAAGTAGAAATCGTCTGTAATTGTAAAGCAAGTTACTTGATGCAGCATTAAATTATGACACCAAATTGAAAAATATATTTTTTTGCCTTCGCACTGTTTGTGTTTAACCAGTACCAAATTTAAAAAGTAATTCGTTTTTGGCACGAAATAAAGTCACAACATTATTTTGTTTCGTTAGAACGTGGATGTAACACAATCTACCGTTTTTTAGGTATTTGGCAGCTAATGTATCGACTCGGCCTTCACGGCAAGGTACGGTAAGGCATTCACGTCAATACTACAATAAAATTCTCAGCTCCATTTTGCCGAGATCGCGTCTATTTCAATGATTCCACACATTGTCTAGTTGTGTAGACACTTGGGGTACAAAACTACATCAATTTTTTAATTTGTGAATAAAAAAACAGCCACTGAACTTCACTCGATTAGGTATAATACTTCAAACACTATTTGTCGTTGAACCAAAGGTTGACTGGTATAAAATGCCTATGGCAATTAATCGACCGACTATACCTACGGTTATGTATGTGGACTGTTTAAATTAAATAATCAATTAAACACAGAAAAAAAACCGGGCAAGTGCGAGTCGGACTCGCGCACTGAGGGTTCCGTACAAACTTACATAGGAAAACAGTTCAATTTCCAAATCGAGTCTCAAAGATTTTTACGAATCGCAAAAAAGATTTTTTTTTGTGACGTAACCACAAATTTACAGTTTTTAGATTTTTTCCTGTACTAATGCTATGAGACCTTGCTTCATGCCAAATTTCAGGATTCTAGGACAACGGGAAGTACCCTATGAATTTTGATTCCCTTGGGAGTGTCGAAATATACGTTTTTTGCAACATAAACGGCCATATCTTCTTTTTTCGTTAACTTACAGGTTTGATTTTCACAGCTTCAAGGGACCGCAGAACTGAGTATAATATAGTTGTAATTTCAACTCGATACCTCCATGCGTTCCTGAGATAAAGGGTCTTGACAGACACACAGACAGACGGACGGACGGACAACAAAGTGATCCTATAAGGGTTCCGTTTTTTCCTTTTGAGGTACGAAAACATAAAATGAAAATACATATAATAAACACAGTTGTACAATCAAGGGTCAAGAACAAATTGAACAGCTGGCTCTTAATCTGAATAAGGAGATACTTGTAGCTCAGAGGCCCTGCCTAGCTCTTAACGCGATGCATTTTACAACCTAAACTGAACTGTTAAAGGAATGGAGCTGTACACGGTGTCTTTGACATCGACGAACAAACAAATACTTTTTTTCCTAATTAAAAAAAAATACTTAGTGTACTTTTTTTAATTTAATCTTTGTAAAATTGTTATTCTAACCAACCCCGATGATATTTTTAGTAAAAAAGCAAAAAAAAAAATTTTAGAATTAAAAATTTATTAATTAAAAAGTCATCGGGGTAGATAAAATCGTTATTCTAATCAACCCCGATGACATTTTTAATTTTAAAAGTAATTCATCCATTTTTTTCACTAAAAATGTTAGAACAACTATTTTATACAATTTGAATAAAAAAACGTAAAAACTTGTTTTTTTTTTTATTTAGGATAAAGCCGACGAAAACTTTCATTTCATCACTGTGGTGTCCAGAATCATGTACTGGATCCATGGTATTCGTTTGTGCGTCGATGTTTAAGGCACCCTGTATAACTCCATCTTTCTTTCGCGCTCGTACACCTGACATTTTAACAATTGATACTAAGGCCCCAGGCACAGTATAGATATATGGAACAGTACGGAAACTACCTACAAATGTTCGAAACGGCTCACTCACACAAACATACGCATCGACGAGACTCCTAGGCGGCATTCGCTACTGACAGGACCGCGAGAAACGCTTAGGAGTCTCGTCGATGCGTATGTTTGTGTGAGTGAGCCGTTTCGAATATTTGTAGGTAGTTTCCGTACTGTTCCACATATCTATACTGTGCCCCAGGAGCCATAATGTACCATAACTTTGTATAAATTAATCCAGAAAAAACCAAGGACATGCATTGGCTCATGTGCAAGGTCACTTCGCATTAATTTAAAGATTTAAATAAACATGCTCTAGTTCTCTAGTTCAACGACCGAATGAAGGTTACTTCTCGAGTTCAAATCTCCGGATGAACCATTTAGGGTGACCTCACTCTTGAAGTGTAGAATACTAGAATACGTTGTAGTTTTTATTGACCAGGTGTTTTCATTCACAAGCAAATGCTTATACAATCTGGCGACAACAATACAACAATAAACGCTGGCAATACTCATAATTATGAACAACTTTTACAATCACATTTTTTTTTAAATAGCAGCTTAAAATAAAAATCTCTGACAAATTGTATTACTCAAAGAGTAACACGACAACGGCCAGCAGGAACACGGGTTGGTTTTATTCAGTAAAAGTCTGATATTTCTTCTCGCTCCACCCAGTGCGGGAGAAAAAAAAAACTTTTCAGTACCTACATTTCGTTGAGTTGTGCAAACAAATATATGGAGCAGTTAATTTTTTTCCCTTAATAGTTGTTCTAAGAGTTGGCTGAGTGTTCATTAAAATTGTCGTCTCCACATCGTAGAGAGAGAATAAATTCTACCTCCGAAGCAATCAACCAAATGTCACGTCAGGATTCTAAAGTGTTAGAACTGGCGTCTATTTAAACGAGTCAGAGGTCAGGCAGAATGCGTCATCGATGGTAATACTCTTCATTCAATCTGTTCACAAAACGTTTTGGGAACACATTCATTGTGCGTAATAGGTACAGCTAAGGAGTGGAATTCCCTGCTGGTCTGTTTCCTAATGCTACAGCCTGGGGATCAAGTTTAACTCAAGAGTAAATCGGTTACTTCTAGGCAAGTATGCTCCATCGTCGACCACATCGTCACTTTGCAGCAGAGGAGTTAGTGGTAAGGCGCAAGCATAACAACATTAAAAAAAACACACGTATCGTACATATTTGTCTATGATGGTAAAGGAAATGTTAAAAAATTACACAGTAAAAAGATTGGAATGGCAGAGAAAATAACTCTTGTCGTGAAAATGGAAAGACCATGACAAAGAGCGCGCTTTTGCTTCCCGGTCACTAACTTTTGTGCCTCAATTTATAGTTTGTAGTACAAAACCCAAAAAACGGCTAAATATAGGCCGGACTCGTGCACCTAGGATTCCGTACAAACTTACCTATGTAAACAGTTCGATTCTCGAAACGAGATTCGAAGATTTTTCCGAATCGCAAAAAAAAAAGTAATTATTTTGGTGACGTAACTACAAATGTATGGTTTTCAGACTTTTTCCTTTACTTTTACATAAGCGAACTTAATGCAACAAAGCATTCTCTACCAGTCAACCTTTGGGTTAAAAAGATAACACTGTGGTACTTTTGCCATAAGACCTTGCTCCTTGCCAAATTCCAAGATTCTAGGTCAACGGGAAGTACCCTATAGGTTTTGATTTCCTTGCGAACGTCAAAATACGCCATAAACGAAGCATAAACGGCCTTATTTTTATGTTACGTTGACTTAGAAGTGTATATTTTTCACTGTTCTAAAAAGGTTGCCGATCGAGCGAGTATTTGATATTCATTTCAGCTTAACACCAGAAAAAGGGTCTTGACATACGGACAACAAAGTGATCCTAAAAGGGTGCCATTTTTGCAGACTACGGTACAGAACCCTAAAAAAGGGAAATAAGAACAAACACCTCACACATTTTTAAAATTAAATGGATGTCACCCTGCACCCGGTTCAACCAGTCCATTGAACTACATATTATATTAAAATCACTACGTGCATTCCCGCCACAGCGCTCCATTTGCATACGTCCAAATTTTCGCAAACCATTTTCCGTTGAAAGTTCATTTGTAACAGATATCGAGAGTGAAGTTGTTCGGTTCGTTTCTCATTTATCCTGGCTTTAAGCTAAGAATAACCTGCTATCTTTGGCAGGATCCTGATTGGGAGATGTCTGTTGAAATTGCCGCCAAATGTCGATCTAAATAGAGTAGACGTCGACCTGTCTTTACTCAACTTCAAGTTTAAAGAGCTTACTCCCATTGGGTCGTTAAGCATTAAACATCGGTGCTCAGGTAATTTTGAGTGACAAGGGAACATCAGACAGTTTGATGTTTAGCTCGCTTGTATTTACAGAATGGGGTTAACGTTGAGAAGTGAAGTAGATACCTACTAGGGATGCAACGAAAGTGGTTATAAAGGAACCGAATTCGGAACCGGAGTTTTTAAATTTGGTTTGTCGAAATCGAAATCGGCACCGCAATCGGAGGCGGAGACAGAGGCGTCAAAAGAAACAATACTAAAACCAATAAAAAACTCGGATAAGTAAAATGAAAACCAATCTCACAAAACACTAAACTAGCTTCTGCCAGCGGCTTGGCCCGCGTGAATGTAGGCTTCTCCATATAAACTTTAAACCCCGTCTCATCCCCTTAGGGAGTGAATTTTCGAAAATCCTCCCTTAGTGCTCACCTACGTCATAAAAGGAAACCTTGTGCAAAATATTACGCTCCTAGTCTCAGTAGTTTCGGCTGTGCGTTGATTATACGTCAGTCAGTTGCTTCTTTTATATACATATATATATATATATATATATATATATATATATATAGATGAAACAAAACTAATGAAAGAGTAATCGACAGAAGTCACGGGGGAGGGCGGTTCCCCGCACGATAAGTATAGACTTGTTCGTATTGCATCACTGCTTACCATAACGTGGAATCGCAGTCAAGCACTAGTTTATATCAATTAAAAAATAACCTCCGTTATTAAGTTACAACTAAAATTTATTTGAACCGAAATCGGAATCGAAAGTACAAAAACAATCGCAAGTTTCGGCCTTTCGGAATCGAACCTCCGTAACATCTCTAGTACTTACCTATCTTGGTACTTACGTTATCATTGCGCACGTTCGTCTTCACTGTATCGTTACGTTATCTGAGAGACGTCAAAGCGTGGTGTAACTATGTAGTGTAACTTAGGTGATTCACTTTCACTGGCATAGCTACCGAAAGGCTAGACGGGACAGTGCCCGGGGCCCCCAAGTTCGGGGGGCTCCAAACCTAATTAACAAACCTCTTATGGATCTACTAAAAAATTCTCCCACGTTTAAAATCTAAATAAAACTAGTTTGCAATACTAATTAATGCAACTCAAGGCAAGAGTGAATAGGCAATTAATAAACTAATGCGCCTCACCATCAACGATAGCATCGCTGCTTACCATTTGGCGGGATCGCAGTCAAGCACTAGTTTATATCTAATAAAAAATACTCGTTTTAGTCAGAAAAAGTCTAACACAGGGAGTGTTGACTCCCGCTCCACTCAGAGCAAAACAAGTATTAGATGATTTGTCACATAAAAAAATGGGGCCCCAGTTTATTTTTACCCCAGGGCCATTGATCATCTATCTACGCCACTGTTCACTTTGAGTGTACTTTATATAGCAGGTTAGCATTGTCAGCAGTATTTGTCAACATGCAGTTTTTGTTAGTCAGTGAACAGGTGTCATGCCAACGAAGAGTGCACCTGGCGCCATGTTTTTATAACAATCAACAGCTTTATTTTAATAGCCAAATATTCAACACCTGTCTTTTCATTTTGCAATTTTAATGATTAATCTCAGAGTTTTGTTTGGTTGGTTCAATTTTTTGTAAGGACTACGAAACTGGAAAGTGTTATAGCCAGGGGTCGGAATTAGGTAGAGCTTTTCATGTACTTGCATCGAAATGTTGATGTTAATATGAATCTTCCGGGGATTTCTAATGAAAAATCCCGTGTGGCCAACAATATTACAAATAAATAATAATAAAAACCTCAGAGATAGATTTAATAAGACAAATAAAACAAAGATAATTAACATACAATTTTTATTAGTATTTTTCATTGAAAAAGATCTCTCGACGTCAACTGAGGTGACGTTAACAAATTTATACACTTCCTCCTCCTCGTGATTAACGCAGGAAGAAATTATTTGTGCTATATTTCTGATAGCGTCATAAAAAAATCTGCTCTTTAAAATTAACCCTGTTTTTCGCTGTATGAAATCAGTATAAGTATATGAATAACTCTACCTAATTCCGATAACCACTTCGGTATAACATTACTAGCTCCAGCCAGCGGTTTCACCCGCGTGATAGTAGTTTTATAGCCTAGGGCTTTAAACTCTCCAAAACAGTGCCATAAAACAGTGACTTTCTGAAGCCTCAACCTCAGTAACGGTTAGGTTTGAAAAAAAATGTTTATTACAGATTCATGTACTTACAACATTATCAACATGTGATTTTTTCAAATGACTAATAAATTTAAAAAAAAATTTAACTACATGACATTTTTTCGTTTGTTTTCCCTCCTTTCAAACGGCTTTGATCTTTAGAAATATGTTTACACCAAAATATTGCTGGTTAAGTGTTCTTCAGAATGTATATAGCATATGCAAATCATTGTGACTGGCCTGTTGGTCTAGTGGTTAGTGGCCCTGACTGCTATGCCGGAGGTCGTGGGTTCGATTCCCACCCAGGACAAATGTTTGTGTGATGAGCACGATCATTTGTTCTGTGTCTGGGTGTAATTTATCTATATATGTATGGTTATCAGGTGTCATAGTACCCATAACACAAGCTCTGCTTTGCTTGGGACTAGACGGCGTTGTGTGATAGTTGTTAAAAAAAAAAACAACATTTCGCAAAGAAAATTGTTTTAAAGGTCAGCGGGGCTCTATGCGGGCGCAGGCGGCAAAACGAATATTTGTGCATTTAACTCCGGCCAGATGTTCAAGGGACTATACGCCTTAACACTTTTATTACCTAACCACCACCTCTTATTATTTATTTTTTCCTTTTAATATTCTCTCTATTTTGATATCTAAAGTTTATTCTATATTATTACTAGCCTCCAGCATCGCCCGCGTAAAAGTAGGTTTCTCCATACCTCCTATATTAAATACACTCAAAGTGCACAGTGGCGTAGATAGATGACCAACGGCCCTGGAGCAATAATAAACTGGGGGCCCCCGTTTCCTCCTCTTAGGGGGTGAATTTTTGAAAATCCTCTCTTAGTGCTCGCCTACGTCATAAAAGGAAGCTTTGTGCTCTACGTTCCTAGATCCAGTAGTTTCGGCTGTGCGTTGATATTTCAGTCAGTCAGTTTCTCCTTTTATATAGCATAGCATAGTCGGCCTTATAATGTTCCCACTGTTGGGACTCAGGCCTCCTCTCTAGGAGAGGGAATGGTCCGTAATCCACCACGCGGGCCCAGTGCATGTTGGTGGATGTCACATGTCTTCGAATTTTTGGTTCTAGGACATGCCGGTTTCCTCACGATGTTTTCCTTCACCGTTTTGAGAGCAGTGGTGATAAAATAATTTACACAAAGTAATGCGCCTGGCTGGGTTTGAACCCGCAACCTACAACTCGTAAGTCGGGGCCGTTACCACTCGGCCACCACTCCTTTTATATAATTATAATATATTAAATTATTACTATCATCATCATCATCATTTCAGCCGAAAGACGTCCACTGCTGGACATAGGCCTCCCCCAAGCGTCGCCACAACGAACGGTCCCGTGCGTCTCGCATCCATCGGACTCCCGCAATCGTTACCAAGTCATCGGTCCACCTTGTAGGAGGCCTTCCAACGGTACGTCTTCCGGTACGTGGTCGCCATTCCAGAACCTTTCGGCCCCAACGGCCATCTGTTCTGCGAGCAATGTGCCCTGCCCATTGCCACTTTAGTTTGGCGATTCTTCGTGCTATGTCAGCAACCTTGGTTCTCCTGCGGATATCCTCATTCCTGATTCGATCACGCAAGGAAACTCCGAGCATAGCCCTCTCCATTGCCCTTTGGGTGACTTTAAGCCTTCTAATGAGGCCCATTGTAAGCGACCACGTTTCGGAGCCATATGTCATCACTGGCAACACGCACTGGTCATAGACTTTCGTCTTGAGACACTGTGGTATATTGGACGAGAAGACACCGCGCAGCTTCCCGAACGCTGCCCAGCCGAGTCGGATTCGACGATTAATCTCTTTCTCGAAGTTAGACCTTCCCAACTGGACCGTCTGTCCCAGGTAAACGTATTCGTCTACAACTTCGAGTGTAGAGTCCCCGACCTTGATAGGAGTGGGTGCTACATGGCTGTTTACCATGACTTTGGTTTTGTCCATGTTCATTTTAAGTCCCACTCTTTCGGAAGCTCTACTGAGGTCACCAAGCATTATACTGAGCTCCTCCGTAGTCTCAGCCATGACTACTATGTCGTCGGCAAACCGAAGGTGAGTGATGTACTCGCCATTGACATTAATGCCTAGCCCTCTCCATTCCAAAACCTTGAAGACATCCTCCATTGCTGCCGTGAACAGTTTCGGAGAAATAACGTCTCCCTGCCTCACACCCCGCTGCTAGAGGATAGGTTTCGAGGTCTGGTCTTGTAGTCGGACTGACATAGTGGCGTTTTTGTACAAACACTTCAGCACTTCGATATACCGATAGTCAATTTGGCACCGTTGGAGAGACTGCAGTACAGCCCAAGTTTCAATCGAATCAAAGGCTTTCTCGTAGTCCACAAACGCTAAGCAGAGAGGCTGATTATACTCCTCAGTCTTCTGTATAACCTGCCGCAGCGTATGTATGTGGTCCACGGTGCTGAAGCCTTTACGAAATCCGGCTTGTTCGGGAGGCTGGAAGTCGTCGAACCTGCGCGCGAGACGATTCGTGATGACTCTGGAAAACAGCTTGTAGACATGGCTCAGAAGCGAGATGGGCCTATAATTCTTATTAATTATTACTATAGCTAACCCTTATTGTCCCACTGCTGGGTAAAGGCCTCCCTAAATTATTTCCAACACCAATTATTTAACACCTAGAGGTATAAAGTATAGCCTACGACCTATTCTCAGATCTACCAAATATGCACAAAAGCAATCATAAAAATCAGTCAAGCCGTTTCGTAAGAGTTCGATAACAAACAATGTGACACGAGGTTTTATATTACTTATATAAATTTATTTAATTGGCCTTGTCCAACAGTGGGCGTCTTTCGGCTGAAATTATGATGATGATAATGATTTAATTGTGGGAGAACCGAGCTATAACAAATGGATAACAATTAATTATATGAGACATTGAGCCATTTAAACATTAGCATAGTCATAGCATAGTCGGCCTTATAATGTTCCCACTGTTGGGACTCAGGCCTCCTATCTAGGAGAGGGAATGGACCCTAATCCACCACGCAGGCCCAGTGCAGGTTGGTGAATGTCACATATCTTCGAATTTTTTTGGTTCTAGGACATGCCGGTTTCCTCACGATGTGTTCCTTCACCGTTTTGAGAGTAGTGGTGATGAAATAAATTAGGTACACAAAGTAATGCGCCTGGCTGGGTTTGAACCCGCGACCTACAACTCGTGAGTCGGGGCCGTTACCACTTGGCCACCTCTGCTCTATTAGACATTGCTTATTTAATTTTAATTTAATTGCGAATCAAACATTCATAAAATAGCCATCATCAGCATCAGCAACAAAATTATAGTGTAATGAGTGTAAAATACACAGAGAAACCCGTGCTATAAAAACAAACATCAATAAAACGAAAATGGAAACATATTGCACCAATTAACTAAAACACTTAACTGCTTCGAAACAGGTTTTCAAATCAACGCTAAGTAATTGCATTGAAACATAAAAGATAAGTTGGCAATATATTTAATCATGCACGCCGCGTAGAAAACACCTACTTAAGGCTGTGTGCACATCGAGTAAGACAAGCCGAACGGGAAACTTATTTTGTATGGCAGACCACGAAGCATGAGAGCCGTTCGAGCGCAGTTCGGGGTACAAAATAGACTCGTAGTCAGTGCGCTGAGCTGAGTGTGAGCTGATTTTACGTTTATTTTGGCCCAGTCATGTGCCTTCGTCCTTAGTGATAACTACAGTAATCATCATGGATTGTCGTGACGGGACTCCCACGTCCCTTCCACCGTCACCGCACATACCAGGTGTTTCGCCGGTGGGATCTTCGGCGAGGTCGAATCAAATGGTACAAAAATCAACTTGAAGGGCAGGAACAAAAGGGGAGCTTTCGACGACCTCTGGGCCCGACGTCAGCCCTCTACACAAGAAGCTCGAGCACTCGCTCCCCGTCTCAGTCGGCTTGGGTAGTCATGCGATTGAACCGTGTCCAGTTCATGTGTGAGCCACGCAGCACCAAAGACGGGATGCCGACCAACACTCCCTCATCAAGCCCGACGAACCTCTTTAGCTTCAGATCGAAACGTTCACCGCGTTTGACTCTCTGATTGGTTCAGAGCTTAGAACGAACCAATCGAAGCGCCGGACGTCACGCGTCATAAACGCCAAACTCGCACTAGGCACTCAGTATGTAGTCACACCCTAAGTCGAACGGCCCAGAATATCCGGAACGCTAACATTATGATAAATGATTGTACCTACATAAAAATTATTGGGATCAACGTAACTTAACTCAAGGTTAGAACATTATGGGGTTATGGGAACTATACAATATATTAAGTTTTACCTACTCAGGGTTGGTATGTGCGGTTTCCGGGCAAAGAATAAGGTAAGGCATTGTAGTGGGTGTAGAAAAAGGTGACTAACATACTCGTAACAGTATTGTATGCGTGTGGTCTCAGTTTATGAATTTTAGAATAGTCCGTTGAACATCTGGCCGGATAGAACCCCGCTGACCTTTAAATCCATTTTCTTTGCGAAATTTTTTTTTTTTTTTAATAATATTCTATAACTATCACACAACGCCGTCTAGTCTCAAGCTAAGCAGAGCTTGTGTTATGAGTACTAGACAACTGATAAACATACTTATATATTTCTAAATACATACATATTATAGATAAATTACACCCAGACACAGAACAAATGATCGTGCTCATCACACAAACATTTGTCCTGGGTGGGAATCGAACCCACGACCTCCGGCATAGCAGTCAGGGCCACTAACCACTAGACCAACAGGCCAGTCAAAATAATTAAATTGATTGATTTACATAATTATGCTACGATGTACATTCTCAACCAGCAATGTTTTTGTGTAAACTTATTTCTAAAGATCAAAGCCGTTTGCAAGTAGAGAAAACAAGCTAAAAAATATTATGTTGTTAATTTTTTTTTGCTAAATTATTACTTAAGTCTTACGAAAAAATCATATGTTGATAATGTTGTACATGAATGTATAATAAACATATATTTTTTTTCAAACCTATTGATAGGTCAATAGGTTACCGAGGACTAGGCTTCAGAAAGTCATTGTTTTATAGCTCTGCTCGGGAGGTAGGGCCTAAGGTAAAGAAGCACGAATTAGGATCTACGTGCATTGGCAGCAGTGATGTTACCTATGGGATATGTTTCGGATCTGGATATGGAAATACTATATCGGTTTCGGATACGGTTACGAATATGAAATTATTTCGGATTATCCGCTGTTATAAGAACGTCACTACTAATGCACAACACTAGCGCGTGCGCCTATGGTCTGTAACTCTTTGTCTATGTTCGTGTCGATGCCGAATGTCATGGCGTCTTGTCTTGTGTCTAGCTAATGGATAATAAAATATAACCAGTTCGTAATTAATAAAGTCGTTTTATTCGTGATACACCTGACCATTACATCCGCTAGTTTCGCTTACAGATATTAGAATTTTAAAGTTATAAACGTAAAATACCAAGATTTGACTTTTATTTCGAACTAGTCTAGATTATCATTAGGTTGGCCGGGCAAAACAAACAAAAACCAGTCGTAACCTGTCATTTAGACTCCCGCCTTTATTCAAAACTATCCGATACTTTTATACCGGTGTTTCGGGAAAATCAGGAGTATTTTTTAATAAAAATACAATGTGTACGGTTGAACGGTGTACTGTCGAATGAAACAGTTAACCAAGAAAATTTTAAATTAAAATTTGAAAATATGCGTAGATTTTGACGGTGATCATAAAATGTGATAGTGATGTACTGTTTTCTGGTTAGACGAGTTATAGCGATTGGAGTGATGCTTTTGTAAATCTGAACAACCGGTTTCGGTTATAGTTGCGGAACATCCGTAACTATAACCGAAACCGGTTGTTCAGATTTTTTTATTTCAGATATCCGATAGTTCCGATTTCGGTAACGGAGCTCCATAACATCCTTGATTACCCAATCAAGGATGTTATGGAGCTCCGTCTATAGGTCTATAGAATAGGCTCGTTTATCATCAAATAACTTCTCCGGTTCTGAATGGAGCGAGTGTCAGACTATTACTGAGTGCCTAGTGCAATTTTAAAAAAAAAAAACGACGTTCTGTGCTCCGATTGGCCCGCTCCAAGCTCTTGACCAATCAAAAAGCTAAACGCGGTAAACGTTTCGATCGTGTTAACGTAAAAACAACTCTCACTGAGCGCACTGATTAAAACCCACCTGTGTTTCTTCACTTGCCCTGTGGGTTCCAGGGCCGCGGTGGCTCTCTCTCGACCAATCACGGAGCATAGGAGAGGTTATTAAGTTTAAGATTTACTCGTTCCAGAAGTGAACAAAATTCGTCCTGTTTTCAAATCATGTTCAGGACAAAACACTTCGTCATGCCGTTAGCACAAGCAATAAAGCCATGCATGATTGAATAAAATTACATTAGAGGTAAATTTTCATATCAGTCACTATATCTAAGGTTCAATGTCACTTGGCTAGCCAAGGTTGGCCTTAATGATCATATCCGTGTTCCCTCTACAGTTCCATGAGTCCAATAGAGTATTGAAATTCAAAGTAGGTACCAATGTATTTTCTCCGAACCATTTACAGGCACTTTTTAATTGCCATTGTTCGACAGTCACAAAAAAGAAAAACCGGTCAAGTGCGGATCGGACTCGCACACGAAGGGTTCCGTACAGTCCGTAGAAAAAATCGGCAAAAAAAAAAAACACGTTTGTGTATGGGAGCGCCACTAAAAATTTATTTTATTATTTCTTTAGTATTAGGGGTAAAAGTATGAAATTGCCGTTTTTTAAAACGGGTTGCTTTGAAGTGTTATATCTTTGGATTGACTTGGAATTATAAGTTCAAATAAACTTTATATTAAAGGTACGTTATTCTTTTTTCAAAATTTGGTATTTATTGATTTCTTTGTGTTTTTCATTTTCAGTAATCACTTCAAAGCAACCCGTTTTAAAAAAAAGGCAAAGTCATACTTTAACCCCTATTATATGTTGTTATATAGCGGCAACAGAAATACATCATGTCTGTAACAATTTTAACTATCTAGCTGCTCTATCACGGTTCATGAGATACAGACTGATGACAGACGGACAGCGGAGTGATAGTAATAGGGTCCCGTTTTACTCATTGGGTACGGAATCCTTAAAAAAAGATGATGCTAATCACCTTCCAAAGTGTAGCGGATAGGTACTCTATGAAGAAGAACGTGCAGGAAACCCCACGGAAACTGTTTTAAATAAATAAAAATATAGTTACATGCCAGCGGCTCCAACCGCGTGGAATTAGATTTCTCCATACAGATTTTGGACTACCATTTCATCCCTTTAGGGGGTGAATTTTAGAAAATTCTTTCGTATTCTTTGTAAACATCATAAAAGTTGCAAAATTTTAACGTTCTAGTTCCAAGAGTTGGGGCCGAGTGTTGATGAGTCAATGGGTGAATCAGGAATTTCCCTTTTTAACCGACTTAAAAAAATCGAGAGGTTCTCAATTCGATTGGTCCTGATTGTTATTTACGTAGATATTTAAAGATCGTCATGGTAGTCAGAAGCCAGAAAATCAGACAGCAGTCTTGCCAGGGGTGAAGGTCAGATAGAAAGCAGCTCCATGTAAAATACTAGTACTCGTACTTCGTAACTGGTTAGACTGGAGACCAACCCAACGTTGTTGGAGAACGAATAGGCAGGTTTTTTTTTCTTTATTTTAAATAATCTTTTTTTTTTAGCCCGAAGAATCGCCAAACTAAAGTGGCAGTGGACAGGGCACAATGCTCGTAGAACGGATGGTCGATGGGGCCGAAAGGTTCTAGAGTGGCGACCGCGCACCGGAAGGCGCAGCGTCGGAAGGCCTCCCACAAGGTGGACCGACGACCTGGTGAGAGTCGCGGGAATGCGGTGGATGCGAGACGCACAGGATCGGTCGTTGTGGAGACGCTTGGGGGAGGCCTATGTCCAGCAGTGGACGTCTTTCGGCTGAAATGATGATGATGATGAAATAATCTTTGCCCCACAATATGAATTAATCCTGTACCGTGGATTCATTCACAAACATGAAAACTCACATAAATACAAGACACCCAGACCCAAAACAACTATCTGTAGGCCATAGAAATATTTGTTTCGTACAAGAATCGAACCCGCGATACGCTCAACCACTTCATCAACCGTAGCCGTCAAATCTAATAGCGTATTACGCGATGACAGACTCAACGCCTCTACAGTGACAGTATTAGGTCCAATGCTAAAGGGGGCGCCGCTAAGGTGATAATGATGTGATAGGGGGCGAACCCGTCCCCTAACATCGAGCACAATTCTGATCTCACCAATAATTGAGCTCACCCCAGCTTCGTGCGAAAATTTTCAGTTAAAGATTTGTGTTGGTGGGGAATGTACCAGAGCCGGCAGAGTTTACTGGCAGAAACAGGATTAGCAAGGTAGAAAAACTTGCGTTGGTGATTAATGTACCAGAGTCGACACAGTTAACAAGATTTGCTAGGTAGAAAATCTTGCGTTGATGATGTATCTACTAGAGTTAGCAGAGTTTACTGGTAGAAACAGAATTAGCAAGTTAAAAAAAACTTGCGCTGGTAGTGAATGTACCAGAGCCGACAGAGTTTACTGGCAGAAACAGGATTAGCAAGGTAGAAAAACTAGCATTGGTGATAAATGTACTAGAGTCGACACAGTTAACAGGATTTGCTAGTTAGAAAAACTTGCGTTGGTGATGAATGCACTAGAGTCGGCAGAGTTTACTGGCAAAACAGGTTTGGCAAGGTAGAAAAACTTGCGTTGGTGATGAATGTACCAGAGCCGACAGAGTTTACTGGCAAAAACAGGGTGAACAAGGTCAATCGATTTGATATTTGAAATGCCCTATGTAACGGGTCAGGGTCATAAACAGGTAAACGAATACAATCGGGAAAATGCATGAAAAAAAAATGTTATCTAACCAGTTTTTATCAATTTTTGGCACGACATATTGGTATGAAAACAAACAAGATTTAACCATTTTAAACAAATATATCTGCCTCTCTCGCCAAGACGCCGTTTTCTATGGTGGCCTTACTTACGGGCACCATGGGCTTTGACGTCAAAGTCTATATCTGACTTTTCTTCCTCATTAGCGGCTTTGAAGCTTTATAACAGCGTTGTTAATGAATATATTGTAAAAAATATTTTATAATTGTTTACTAGAACTAAAAAATATTTTAGTTAGCGAATAAAAAAAATGCATCCTTATTTCACGCAGGAGTAATTATTTCGCAAATGAGGATAAAGCTAAATTAAACTCGGTCATTCTCATCTAAACAATCACACTAACATTATAAATGTGAATGTTGTTTTTTATTTTTATTTAAGTAAGTATTTAGTTATTGGCACACCAACAGCATTACATACAGGATTATTGTAAAAATAATATTATAATCTAGACACTGGTATGCATGCCTATTATAGGTATGCACAGCTTACACTATATTAGTTATAACAATTATAATATTAAGTATTATGGTAAAAAGATTCCACAAAATAATAATATACAAAATGGAAAATAAAACACATTCTCAATTATAAAAAATAAAAAGTAGAGAAAAATAGATCATTAGAAAAAAAAAGGTTTGTATCATGTATATGTGAATGTTTGTGACACCTTAATCAAACAACTGAATGGATTTCGATGAACTCCACTTGGTCTTGGCGCCTTTTTGGCCTTGTACAGATTTTAATGTTATTTTTCCATACCTCTTTTATTTCTACTGTATGTGTAAGGTACGAATAAACGTTTTTTCTTTCTTTTTCTTTCTTTCGGTCACTACTGGTAGACCATGAAATAGCACACAGGATAATTGTTATCCCAGAAGTATGTTCCCTTAGAATAATTTTCTACTTTTGACCTGACAATAGCTGATGACCAGTAATTCTAATACAAGGAGATAAACTCGTTTATTTCTGGTTATCTCTGTTCTAACGCGAGTACAAAAATTCTTTTACAGTAGTAGGACGTGTGGAATTGTATGAGTGAAAGAACTTTTTAATCCGGAAATATTTGCGGTTCCTATTAGATAAGTAGCGAGAGTGAAGCCGCAGGAAATAGCTAATGAAACTTAAAACCCACCGATTATTCTATAAAGACCACGGGAATAGAAATAGTAGCGTGTTCTTGGCCGTGAATCAAGGCTGAGTCGCTCGTCTAACACTGAAATGGCTCTACATTTCCAAATAGAGGCATTGAAGCGCTAGTCAACTGTGATCGAACAACAGAAATCCGAATACGAGGAATCACGGTCCTAAGCGGTGTTCAAGTTAATGCTTTAGTGCGGAAAAATCGATTCAAATTAGACATGTTAACTTCACATAGATTCAGCACGGAGTTCTATCGAACCGTTACCTATTTCGTAATTGGAACAGAACAGTCGAAATTTAAAAAGGCAAGATCATTTGCCTCCCAAAATGTCGCCACAACGACCAATCTGGTGCGTCTCGCATCCATCGGATTCCCACGACCCTCCAAGAGGTCACCGGTTCATCTCGTGGGAGACCAACGCTGCGTCTTCCAGTACGCAGTTACCATTCCAGAACCTTTCGGCCCCATCGATCATCTGAACATTTCAGTCGTGTATAACAATTTCATACATTTTTAGTCCAGTAAATTATGCAAAAAAAAAATGGGTCAACCTGAGAATAAAGATAATAAACTAGTAACTACCACCTGTAGTAACACCTTCCTTTTAGCGTTCTAAAAGCTGTGTCAAAAGTCTCATAAAATGTCGTGTCTGCGGCGAAGTTATTGAAGGTCACAAAATCGGTTTTTCGCGATAACATATCTCGGTTTGAGCTAAAATGATGTTAACAGTCCTACATAGAGAACAAGACTAAAAATTCTAATACAAAATATTTGTATTTCAAATAGGCTTACAGGGGCCCTTATACAACGCTAGAAGCTAGGCACGGTTACAATTGGTCGTTTCCTATGGAGAAGAACCGGAAAGAAACTCCATGGTAACTCGTAAAAAAAAATGGAATTTACAATATTTCCATATTACAATACTACACAATGTAGCGCCGGTCAACATTATACTCAAAACCAAATAATAATAAAAGAGTGGATGTGAATAATAATTATAATAATGAAGTGGAAGTGGAAAAACTTAAGTAAGTAGATTTACAATCATTGGGTCAGATCTAAAGAGGATAAAACTGATTACTTTAAGCCAGAATCTATATTAGGCAAATTAGCTTTTGGCGAATTTACATTAACGGAGTCGCGTAAAAAATCTAGTAAAATTACAAATATCAACGTTCGTTCAAGAATTTGTAAGTTTTATTTTATACTCAAGTTTAGTTATTACGCGATATTACTCCGTTGAACATGATGGTATGTATGTGCAAACATGATAACTCGAGATGAGGGCAACGACACCGTCTGATTTGATTACGAAGGAGATAAGATAAATCTTGTCGTGATCGTGTAGGCCTAAGAAAGGGTATGGGTGACGAATATTGTGATTAGAACTGAATGAAACTCGCGAGAATGGTGTAATTTTGACAACGGAATGGGTCATTAAAACTAACCAGCCCTTTTCTCTTTTTCAGGGTTCCGTAACTATCCGAAGGGTGCCAATGCGACCCTATTACTGAGCCTCCGCTGTCTGTCCGTCTGTCTATCAGCGGGTTGTATCTCATAAACCTTATGTTCGAGAGGTGATTTTTTACAGAATGTGTATTTCTATTGCCGCTACAACAATAAATAAAATTAAAATGTTAAAAATTAAATTGGCTTCCAATTCCAATAAAAGAAACATTTTTTGTCGCCGTTTTTTTTTTACTCGATTTTAATATTGTAGTACGGAAACCTTCATTTGCGAGTCCGACTCGTACTTCGTCAATTTTATTTTTTTAATTAACATTTTTCATATGACTTCTCCCGCTTTAGGGTGGAACAAGAGAGCGTGTCAGCTTTACGTGGCTTTACTGACTAAAACCCACGCGTCCTTCAGTTTCCCTTTACTTTCTAGGGCCATGGTCACTTATTCAAACGTCCCCGCAACCCTAGCAAGTCCTTTTCTACATAGCGCACAGGTGTGGTTTTAACCTGTCACGCTCTCTCGCCCCACCCTAGAGCGAGAGAAGTCATTGAATGATTTCTCACATAAAAAAAAATCGGAGAAACGGAGGGGTTTGCGTACGGACTGGTTACACCCTTTAATAAGGTGTTATAATGTGAGAGGGGTACCCAATTGATGCAGCTGTTTGTGCTTGCTTCTGTGACTGTGCTTCAAAGTAAAAAACAACCGGAATGGCAACTAATCTAAACTCTCTTACAGTTTCAGAATAATCGTTTTAACATTTGAAGAGTGTACGCGGGAAATACACGACTTGATTCCGCCATCACATTTCTATCATCTTACAACCCGACGTCAGGTGTCCACCCTTACGTTTTTACACCTCTACGGTCCGGAGTAAGCGTTTCGCCTCGTCGTTTTTACCGCATTCATCGAAGGATTGGAACAATTTGCCTGCAGCGGTTTTTCCGTCCGATTAGAATTTACGTATCTTCTAATAAACTAATGCGATTCATCATCAACGATTGCATCACCGCTTACCATCAGGTGGGATCGCAGTCAAGCACTAGTTTATATCATTAAAAAAAAAAAACTTTCGTGAGACATACTTACTTCACATGTTGGATGTTTACTAATGCTGATTAATTAGTGCACGTGCTTCTACGAGAACAACATGTGCTCCGCGTATAATACAAAAGCTTGCCATAACTTGGATTACCTAGGTAAGTAGCTGATTAGCTGTGCAGTATCGCTATAACTGCACGAGTGCACTATATCGTGAAAGCGATTCGTTTTCTGGCAAGACTTGAATAGCATACGAATGTATAGACAAGATTATTAAACTGGAAATTATAGCAGTTTATTTTTCACACAAATTGCTACTGTACCGTCCACACCACTGTGTGGACCGCTCGGAGGACACGGTGGAGGTGTGCCACGCTTGGGCAGAGCGCCGTGTCCTCGTTGGGACGATCGGCGGCAACGACCTCTCGCGCCTGGCCCTGGTACAGGCCATGGTCCGGAGCGAGAAAGAATAGCAGGCGGTCACCTCCTTCTGCAAAGCAGTAATGCTAGCGAAGGAGGCGGCGGCACGCGTGAGGAAACGGAGTTCCTCATGCCCCAGCCGCCGAGATACCGACCCCGCAACCGTAGGCGTGGGCTTGCAGACGGCGAGTAATGGGTAGCTTGCCATCCGGTAACTTGCCGGTGATTTATCATTTCGTTTACGTTTCATGGATAAACTGCCAGCATTGTAGCAGCAGCCAATCGCTCAGCCACTGCGCCAAACGTGCTAGGCTAGTCTATATTAAAAGGAGAAACTGACTGACTGACTGACATATCATCGCACAGCCGAAACTACTGGGACTAGGACCGTCAAATTTTGCACAAGGTTTCCTTTTATGAAGTAGGCGAGCACTAAGAGAGGATTTTACAAAATTCACCCCCTAAAGCCACTGCAGCCGCTGGCAGAAGCAAGTAGCCTTTAAAGCTATTTTATCATACCCCCACAAAAACCATGCCATTTTGGGATATCGACTAGCCCTTGATGACACTCAGCTATACTGCAGCTTTATCTACTACTACCAGTGAAAGAATTTGGTCATTGGTTCAAAACTTCTAGAGCACGCCTCTTATAAACAAACAAACAATTTTGCCTCTTTATAATATTCCGTCATTTTGATAACAAGTATTAACTCTTGATGAATAGCTTAGATTTTTTATGAGTGAGGTCACATAGCATCGTCATTATTTACCTAGTTTACTACAGTTTTCTTAGATTAAAATGACAGCTACAGTCTTTTAATTTTGTTTACAGGCAGTTTTACTTGTACATCTATTTATTGTAAAATTTTGTTCAGTATAACATTGCTAATCATGATACCAATGACACGGAATCAGAGCAACAATCACTCTCTATTGAACTCAATGCAAAGCCAGGTCAAATCACAGTCCTACTTCTCAATCAATTGATCAGTAAATCACATCAACTATTATGTATCGTCTAGCCTGTAATAACTAAAATGTTGGGCCATTTCTATTCATTTCAACACTAGCTTCTGCCAGCGGCTTCGCCTGTGTAAAAGTGGAAAATATATAGAGCACTCAGGAATAGTGCAGTTACATATTAGTGAAAGAATTTTCAAAATCGGTCCAGTAGTTTTAGAAATTACCCCCAACATACAAATTTACAAATTTTTCCTTTTTATAATATTAGGTACTTATACTCCATCGGTTTAGGTAGTTAACTAAACGTAAACAATCTTAATATGTCTTTTTATTTTAAAAAAATCATACATATAAAAGACATACAAAGATTATTTAAATTTAGTTAGTTACCAAACATTGGTATAGGTAAATAAGTAACAAATTGTAAACATTTTTAGATAAAAATTATAGACAACTTTTAGATAAAAGACATGTCAAGATTGTTTACCTTTAGTTAACCTTTTGACGTGCGTAATTAGAGACACAATAGTAAGACAATGGCTTCCGCCTGAGCGTTAATGAATTAATTACCTAAACAGATGGAGTATAGTATATAGATTTCTATTTATTTAAATATTTTAAATAGGTTTTATCTATCAGGAAAGCCTGGCTTATGGAGAGGAAGCCTACACAACCAAAATTATTCAGTTACAGCTTTAAGCTAGCATAATTTGCACTCAAATATATGAGAATAAATAGATAATAATTTTCCTGTATTATAGTAGTTTAATTGGTTGATAAGGTCCAGAATCACAGCTACTGATTCCATTGACAGGAAAAATGTAAACCGATCATTACCGTGTTAATTACAATACTAAGAAGATAAAGGCAACACATTTGATAAGTACAATATTGGAGTACATGTCCGGGAAACATTGTTATGTAGTCCAGCAGCATATATAATATTGTTGGATGTTACCTAAACTTAGATACTTAAACTGAAGCCTAATTGTCTAATATCTTTCTCAAGTACTTAGATCCCTGCCCCTGGTATGTGTCTTGGCTCAAACAGCACACTGATTTCTGCAAAAATCATCCTCGTTTTCAAAGGCATGTGGACTCTATTTAAAAGCAGTAATTTGTTCTTAATTGTTTTGATTTCCTAAGCATGTCTAGTAACTATAAAACAAATCACTTTTTATGGTCATGCCTTGAAAGTATCATGTTTTTAATTGCTTCATTTACTTGCATGTTAATTGCAAATGGGGTTACTACGGATTTAATTATTTTAGAAACATTTGTATTGCATTTGTTTGTAGAACTCTTGTTTAGTTACAGTACTTACCTGATAATGTGTATGGTTTCAATATTTCTTCAGCATGTAATTTTATTATTCTAGAAATAATAATTCACAGTAGCTTTTCTCTGTTAGTGTTTTTAAAAAAAACTCTACAAAGTGAGAAAATGTAACTCATTACTTTGGCCTATATCCTAAATCAACCTACACAGACATAAAAAAGTACTAGCACATTAGAAAACCATTAAAGATTTATTTATAAATAAAATTATGAAGTCATCATATTACTTGTGAATTAGAATGTGGGACATAAATCACAGAAGCAGATGTCTTATGATTCATGGGATAAAGTTATCAAAACATGTGTGTCCAAATTATAAACACAATGTGTCTTCCATGCTGTAACAAGACTGCCATGCTGTTTCTTAAATAAAAATCTCTGTTTATTTTTTTTCAGTTCCCAGCTCCATACCTGAAGTTGGGGTGATTGAATAAAAACTTTATGGTATGTAACCTAAACTTTTCCTGTTTTATTTCGATTGTTTTGATAAGTTTTATTAATTGGAACTTAAGTAAATGAAAATTGATAAAATATGACCTAATAATATGTTACTGTGTTAAGAACCATACTGCTCAGTCTCTATAGCTCTCTAGCACAAGATCTGTTCATTTGTTTTGGTACCAAGTATTCGCGTTTATTAGCTTATACCTACAAATTTTAGGAATGCAGTTGCAAAAGTTCGTCTTTATTTTACTTTTACTTACACAAATCTGGGCAAATATTTTTCTCAAATGACACTTTAACACTTTATCGACACTTACACATGCATTCTAAATGAATGCAGAGTTTATAACTGATGTTTATTATGATTTACTTCAAAGGAGCTTCGTAATAATTCGCCAAAAGTTATCATCTGGCGATAACCTATGAGAGACGAATCAATTGAGCCTAGAGACATCAATTGAAAACATGTATGGCATAAACAATTCGTTTGCCTTCGTAAAAAAATCACAATATTCACGGCTGAACCACATTTACGAATCCTCGTAAATCTCAATAAATCCTCAAATATAGAAAGAAACATAAAATAAATACATACCCTTATAAGTACAACGAAGATAGCAAGTTATCCAAATGTTCAACCACGAAAACCATTATCACAAAAAAAACACACAATACACAGGTTCCACTAGCACATTATTATTAATAAATTGTTTAATCCACACCCGCGCAAATGTTAAAAATCAGTTTCTTATTGACATAAACACAAACTGAGCGTCCGCCATATGCAGGTACGTTCCGCACATACGAGAGCGTCAAATTTTGCAGCCGGCTTGTTCAAAACGCTCTTTAAGTGTCAACGCTTTTAATCGAAATTTTGCTAAAAAAATATTATGGAGATTTGATTTTGTAATTGAAATATCTTTTTAAGTGGCAATTTATCTCATTTTTATTAATGGTTTGGATTATATTTCAAACGATCGCTACTTTTGTCATTTATTTAATTTGTTTGAAAATGTCAGATAAGATTCTAAAATTGGACTGTCACTATCTTTTGAACGCACTTCAATTTGCATTTCACTTCACTCTCATAAGGCGACCGCTACAACTTCACCGCGCTCCAATCCCGACGAGTTTTGATTTCGATTTACGGAAGAGTATAGATGCCTGTTAGAAAAGGATGGACGATATTGTAGTCAACGGCCTCTGTGAACTGTGAAGATACTGCGTGAAACGAGCTATTATTTAGTAGACTGTGGCATTTTCTCGTAGAGTCGACTCGTAGCACTTCGTAGTAAACCGTAGCATTATAATGAAAATTTGTATTGTTATCTAAAAATTGTATGATTAATATTATGTAAATAGGTACATAACTTCACATGGACATAATAAATAAAATATTGTGTCCTACTGGTTAATTCAAATTGAGATAGGTCCTCATTATCTACTAAGTAATATATTAAGTTATGAATTGAAATCAAAGGGCACCTACGATGGCGCTATAAGTTTTAGATTATTATTTACCTATTCTAGCTATTACATTATAATTGTCAAGTAATTATTAGACAGTACTTAAAAAGACTCATAGAATTTAATCTGATTGTCTCCAAACGAACAAAATGCTATTAGGCGGCGCTGTGCTAAAATGAGAACGCAGTTTTTTTCAGAACTTTTTGATTTTCTCACTAATTTAAGATTTTAAGTTTTTTTTTAGATTGTTTTTTTTTTATAAGTAGGTACCTACCTATGTATTTTAATGCCTAAACGAAGTATGTAGTGCCTATCCTATAAAGTTTTATAAGCAGTTCCTGTAAAAACGTTAAAAAATAAAAGGCCCGTTTTGACATTTGAGAAAAACCATAGAATGTAACTTGGAACGAAACTGAAAGAAAAAATAAAATTATAATTAAGGGTCCGGTGAAGTAGTAGCTATGTTAGTAGTAGTAACACTACACCGGACAAGCCGCTAGCTAGTCTAAATACAAATCTCAAAACGGGCCTTTTATTTTTTGATAACTTTAGACTAGAATCTAGTAACTTTAGTAAAACACGGTTGAAAACAGCTAAAGCTAGATCCCAACTCAGGGAATCCCTCGAGAGCCAGCATGCAGATCTGAAGCCAGCAGAGTGGGTGTACATTTAAGCGGGTTAGTTAAAGGGGATATATGGATGGGCCTACCTACCATACTATGTACCTACTTAAAATATCCTACATAGCTGTTTACATAATTTCTGGTCGGAGGTCTTGCGGGATTGTTTGACAGAAATGAGAAACGGCCCTGGACTGCAAAGGGCAACTGAAAGAACATAGATGGGGGTTGCTCAGTAAAAGTCTAACACTGCCTCACTTCGCCCACAACGAGAGTTATAAGATATCTCGACTCAAAAAAACATGGGAGGTCTTATTATTTTAGTCCTAATCCAAATAGTTAGACAAATATGCATTTTTTTTTGTAATTTTCGCGTCTATAAAGAAGAAGCATGGAAGCATCGATAAAATAATAAGTCATGGACGAATAAAATCCATAAAATCTCTCCTACTCCTAAACCCAGCTTCTATGCTTTACACGTTCAAGATATCTACGACCAGAGATTCAGATATATTTTTATTAAGACATTTATTTCAAGACTTCCTCCGAATTCGCGCTGAAATAACATGAAAACGTTTTGTACGTCTGTGAGCTCTTTAATTCAGCTTTTGCAGCCAATAACTGGCATATGACACTCGGTAGTGGGACACATATTCGTCTACTTGCCACATAAAAGCGCTTTATATTGCTTTATTCGCTGCAATATGACGCATTATGGTATAGCGACGTTTTCTCGTACTGGCTTTGTGGTAGCTGTTTTGGTTTTAAGAATACCCGTGTCGGGAGTAGTTTTTTTTACTAGGTAGGTAGCTTGCCAGCCTAGGCTGTTGACCGCAACTCCACGTCCAATGTGCAAGTCATTCGACCCACCCCAGCACCTCAAGGAAGAGCAGCAACGGAAGGGAACAAAGGAGAAATGGAGGGAGGCCTTTGCCCAGCAGTGGGACAGTATAGGCTACATAATGAACTGTACCTTTGAACTAATATCTTTCTTTTTTGTGTGTACATAAATAGTAAAATAAAGAAATAAATAAGTTTGTTTAGTTTAAATTATCTGCAGACTGCAGGAGTGTTCATTCAATCATCATCGTACTCGACTATTTACTCTCCCGACGTAAACGCACCTTGACAATTCATTACGCTAGACAGGTTGTGTGCAAGTTGTAAAAGTCACGTGAAAGTAACTTTTCCCGCCACTATATAGTAGCCACTTTTAGCTCACTAATTTATGTCTAAAAGTGGTTTCTAGAACTTTAGCACTAATTGGAATTCTGCATCTCGGCTATCCCAGCGGTGCCATCGCTGCTGAAGTCCCCTTTAAGTGGGAGGTACCTAAATAGGTAGATATTTGTTTGTGTTTACGTACTTACGCACTATTTTTATAAACGTTTCATTTGATTTCATTTATTAGCGATGCTAATGGATAGCTCATTTAAAGAGCTCAGTTACAAATAGGGCATACAATTATTGATCACGTTTTAATATCCGGATATTCCGGATAATTCCAAAACACTATCCGGATAAATGATACTGCTTGAAACTGACGCAGATGAGGTCGATCGTATTATAGTTAACCTGAAACCTGACTCTGCTGTGGGTTGGGACGGGATCCCTGCCAGACTGTTACAGGCCTCCCGAATTACTCTGGCCCCCCTTATTACCCATATCTGTAACCTGGCTATCACAACGGGTATCTTCCCAAGGGTTTTTAAAAAGGCGATTGTGCATCCTGTACACAAGACTGGTGACAGAGGCAGTGTCAATAATTATAGACCAATATCAGTCCTTACAACACTCTCTAAAATCCTTGAACGTATTCTGAACAAGCGCTTAGTTAAGTTCTTAGAATCTAACAAAATTATATCTGAAAACCAGTATGGTTTTCGTAGTGGTTTATCCACAGAAGATGCTGTGTTGGCTCTAACAGAACACGCTGTTCGGAACATGGATCAGAAGTGCAAATGTTTGGGACTATTCTTAGACTTGGCAAAAGCTTTTGACACTGTCTCTGTCCCTATACTTCTAACTAAGCTAGAACGCGTTGGTGTTAGAGGGATACCTCTACAAATTTTTAGTGACTATCTCCATGACCGAGTTCAAGTGGTAAAAGTTAGGGAACTTTTGAGTCTTGAGGAGGCAGTGGTCTGTGGTGTGCCTCAAGGCAGCATCCTGGGTCCCACACTATTCATCCTCTTCGTAAATGACCTGTGCAACATTCCTCTCTCAAACTGTAAAATTTTTACCTACGCTGACGATACAGCTCTCATTGTAGATGGGGCGGACTGGCAGGCGAAGCAAAATGCAGAGCGTGCTCTCAAGATTGTCATGACTTGGCTGTCTGATAATCTTTTGACGCTAAACATTGACAAAACCCTGTTTCTCCCCTTCGCAATGAGAGCTGACTTCCAGCCCCCGAGGACTTTTTCGCTTAAGGCGCACACATGCTCAATGCCTACCCCGGATTGCTGCTGCTTAACTCTATCTAGATCTTCCTGTGTTAAATATTTGGGAGTACACATAGATCAGAGCTTGCGCTGGCACAAACAAATTGAAGCAGTCACAAATCGAACCCGTAGGCTTATATTTGTATTTAAAAGACTCCGGCAGTCAGCTAACAATAAAACCCTCAAGATGGTGTACTTGGCACTATGCCAGTCCATTCTGTGCTACTGTATGACGGTGTGGGGTGGAGCCCCGAAGTCTACAATCTTCCAGTTAGAGGTTGCTCAGCGAGCTGTTCTTAAGGTGTTATCCAAAAGACCCTTTAGGTTCCCTACAACTCAACTTTACGCCGATTGTGGAGTGCTGACAGTGAGGCAACTTTATGTACTCCAGACCATAGCCCGCAAACATAAGTTTCGTCCACCGCAGGAGCCCCGAGGTAGAGTAAAGCACACAATTTTCAGGCCGGACCGGACTAGAACTCAGTTTGCTCGTAATAACTTCTTCATCCTTAGTGTAAGAGTATACAACAAGGTAAATAAAGAACTGGTCATATTTCACCTTAACAGAATAAACTGTAAAAAGAAGGTAAAGGGGTGGCTTGCTTCCCTTACCTACCAGGAAACTGAAGATTTGCTAACTGGCATAACTCGGTAGATTCCCTAGCATTCACATCCATTTTTTAAATCTCCTCCAATCTTTACCTCCACATATTCACATATTTTACATTAGCTTAGAACTCAAACTTAGCTGTGTGTTGTTAACTGTTAGGCAATCTTTATGTTCAGTTATTTCATATTTTTGTGATTGATTATTATTAATATTTTAGTTAATTTCTATTATTATTGTATTTATAATTTAATTTAATTCAATTTTAATTTTAAATGTTCAATTTTTATTTTTATATAATGTAATTTTCTTTTTCTGATTTTATTTTAATTATAATTAATACAATTTAATTGTAAGCTGTTTTTTGTGATTGGCCGGTTGGAACGCTGACACCTGAGATACAGGACTTTTGTCCTAGTTTGGGTGTCAGAAGGCACACAGTTTACTGCATGCTCTATCACATAGCCTAATCGCAGCAAGGATTTTGTCAAAATAATAAATTATATTTCGCTCCATCTGTATTAGGCTTATGTATGAATAAATTATTATTATTATTATTATTATTAAATTCGGATATTATAATATATTTCTGATATCACTGTCAAAAAGTAAAATCAAACGAAGGTAAGGTACGAATACGAACCTATTTTAATAAAATTGAATGTCAAGAATAGATTTTAATAAACTTTTTCATATTTTAATGTTGAATGTTTCGCCTGGTATAATGTTGAAATTTAGGAAGTGTAGGTGCCGAGCTTCTGAACCGTTTTGGGTTTATGCAAACTTCATAGACTCTCGACTGATTCCTATCACTAGAGTTTTGGTTGAATATAAGTTGATTCAGTATCCTATCGCCCGGTCCAAATTGCCTGCGTGGGGTGCTGGGACGTGATGGTCCGTGGCCTATATACCTCGGCACATCAGCCTAATAGCGGCTTGTGCTTGCATATATAAAAGCAGTGTATTTGCAAGTAAAGGGGCCGTTCTTAGTGATAGCTAAACAAGCTAGTCTTTGGAATAATTGAGGCCTGGTAATGGTGGTCGAGAATTTTAATTCCTGTCCATAAACTGAAGTGGTATAGGTCGGCACAGTGGCCTGATCACAGCTGAGTGACACATTAATCTGTATAACATTTTAATGCAAAATTAAAGTGCGATTGTGTTTATGTAGATCGAGTCTGTATTCAAGATACTTATTCCAGAGCATTCTGATATTATGGACCACTCTCAAGTATTTGAGACAAAGTATCCATATTATTTTGACTATCCGAATATTCAGATGATTTGGATATCCGCATATTCGGATAGCATGCTCTCGTCACAGAGCGACTACCTACTCTAGGTATTACGTAGAGCTACTTCATTACATTTTCTTGGAAATTTTTATTCAAAGGAAGTAAGTAGGTTTCTTTTTAATAGGCAATAGTTGTAACTTGAGCAGGTAATAATATCCTAAATAAAGTATTAGAAGCCCTATGACATTTTGATCGTAATTTTTGCATTAAATGATGGCATCCTTTTTTTTTAATAGCCTATCTATACTGTCCCACTGCTGGGTAAAGGCCTCCCCCAACTTCTTCTAGGTATTCTTATCTTGAACCACCTCGAACCAGTCCTTGCGGTAGGCATCTAGGTCGTCTCGCCACCTCTTCTCAGGTCGACCTCGGCGGCGTCGTCCATCTTCAGGTACTTTGTGGAGACTCTTGCCCACCGGTCAAAGTGCATGCGGCTGATGTGACCCGCCCAATCCCATTTTAGCATGGCAGTCTTTTTTCCTACGTCCATAAGTCTTTTGACGCAGTGTGGTGTTCCTCACTCTGTCGGCCCTCGGGCATCCTTATTATTTTTTTTTTTTAATATTGCAAATAGGCTTACATGGACACTTATAAAACGTCAGAAGCTGTGCATGGTTCCAATTGGTCGTTTCCTATGGACAAGAACCAGCAAGAAACTTCATGCATACTCTTTTAAAAAAATGATTGTTTTTTGTAATATTTCCATAACACAATATTAATAGATACTAGATAGGTATGTGAGGAGAATCCAGTCAATATTGTATTCCAAAAGCACAAAAAAATAATTATTATAAAAAAAGTTAGTAGAGAGGTTTCGATAACTTTAACTTGAATAATGAGTTATTAATATAGATAGTGTATGACGGCCATACATATTATAAATAAGTATTACAATTTGAACCTTAAATTTAAATCGCATTTTGCGATCTCTCCCAAGCACTCCAAGATTTTCCAAACAATCTCTGTCCACCTGAAATGGACAGAGATAGGACACAAAATGGGGTTGCACTAGGTGCATTTCAAAACTAGTTAAAGAATTAATAAACAATCTGATTCCTTTACTCAAGTTCAGTGTGTAATATAATGTAAATAAACTATGTTTTTTCTTCAACTTCCAAGTCCGTGAAGATTGCTGTTGAAGCTCAGCACTTTCGCCTCCACTGATAGTCTAGGTAGAATCTATGAATTAGGTACTTTATCAAACTAACCATGAATAATTGGGGGTCAGAACGCCATCCTGGAAGACATCCTTATATCTCTATCTCTTTCGTACAATTCCGATGTTATTGCATGGTAAATATCCCAATACCCAGCCACATTAACTCTGACTCGAATCTCTGAGAATGTGGCTCCCGAGCAACGAAATAAAACAGAGAATTTGTATAACCGAGTTCAATTAACTACCTACCTATAACCAAACTGCATCAACACACTGCACATTACAACAATCCCTACATGAGCAACCATGGCGGGTGCGTTACACCCCCATCGTGTTTACGGGACCCATGGGAAATATCCGTCTGGTTAGTGTCTACTAGCCAAGAGAGCTGCGGAAATCGAGGCTGAGGGTTTAGATCCCGAGAGGGAGTAGTTGTTGACGGTAGTAAGAGATTTTTTTGAAGGGTTCGATTTCTTTTTATTATTAATTTATTTGTGTCAGGCACAATAGATTCATATTTTTGTTAGTTGGTAAGGTAACTAATTATTGGCACTTTAGAGTCACATCGCCTTGCCTGGGCTACGGGATTGTTCTAAAATCGTCACAATAGTAATAAGTGGTCTGGGTGTAATTTACGAGATCTAAAAGTAGTAGTAGTAGTAGTTGTCATGTATCTATTTAGAAATATATAAGTATGTTTATCAGTTGTCTCGTACTCATAGCACAAGCTCTGCTTAGCTTGAGACTAGATGGCGTTGTGTGATAGTTGCGGAATATTATTATTATTTTGACCCTTTGTGACGATTTCCTCGAAAACTCCACTTGCACACTAGCTCAATTATATAATGTATTATTATATATTATTTGATTAGTAATATCCAATAAAACGAGACGAAATGTGGACGAATGGTTCTGAAATGGCGACCACGTACCGGAAGACGCAGCGTTGGAAGGCCTCCCACAAGGTGGACCGATGACCTGGTGAGGGTCGCGGGGGACCGATGGATGCGAGACGCACAGGACCAGTTATTATGGCGACATTTGGGGAAGGCCTATGTCCAACAGTGGACGTCTTTCGGCTGAAATTATGATGATGATGATGATCCAATAAAAGGCAGATGTCACTTTTTTGGATAAAAAAAAAACACTATGCGAATGTCGGTAGGTTCATAGACATAAGACAACTGGACTTTGCCCTGTTGAAAGTAGAAAATGGTCCTAAAGGAACATGCTCCCGAGATAAAGAGTGTCCTATGTGCTATTAGACATTGTCTACCCGTGTGCCAAATTTCTATTAACGTATTAAGGCCCTAACTCCCGAGCAGAGCTATAAAACAGTGACTTTCTGAAGCCTAGTCCTCGGTAACAGCTAGGTCAATAGGTTTGAAAAAAAAATTATGTTTATTGTTGATTCATGTACAACATTATCAAGATATTATGATTTTTTAGTAAGACTAAAATTTTTGCTAAAAAAAAAAATTAACAACATGATATTTTTTCGCTTGTTTTCCCTACTCCTTGCAAACGGCTTTGATCTTTAGAAATATGTTTACACAAAAAAATTGCTGGTTAAGTGTTCTTCAGAATGTACATTGCATAATGTAAATCAATCAATATTTCGCAAAGAAAATGGATTTAAAGGCCAGCGGGGCTCTATCCGGGCGCAGCTGGCCGGAATTAAATGCACAGATATATACTCGTACTGCCGCCTAGGCGACGCGGCGGTACAGATCCCGGCATGGATCTTGAACGCTGACTTTTCTTGCGCAGAAGTAAAATATCAGGTCTCTTTGGTGGTATGAAGTGAGACGTGGAGGCGGGGAGTGTTAGTGATTAGCTCGCCGCGCATCGCATCTTAGACGTCACTCGTGATTAGTTCCCTGCGCTTGCTGCACGTACCTAACGACGACGAGTACACTTCCGTGCCATTAAATTGACTCGTGATTTTTAATCCATCGATTATATTTTTAGTACTTATTGGTTATTATGTCATCAAAATTGGTTTAGCCGAGAACGCATAACGAGCACACAGAGAAAGTTCCTTTCAAAAGTAGATAAAATGTTAGGAATTTCTTCGTAGGGGTGTTACAAATCTTTGAAATTTTCATCTTTGCTACAATATGAATACCTTCCGGTAGAAATTCTCTAAAAGATAATGAAAACCGTATAAAAATGTGTTACATGGTTAATAAGAAAACGGAAAAACAGACAGACGAACACAGCGACTTTGCTTGAAACTATTTATGTTTCTTTTTTTTTTAACTTTCAACCAGA
Source organism: Mythimna impura (assembly GCA_905147345.3). Classification (NCBI taxonomy): domain Eukaryota; kingdom Metazoa; phylum Arthropoda; class Insecta; order Lepidoptera; family Noctuidae; genus Mythimna; species Mythimna impura. The sequence goes on along the minus strand of LR990357.1, from coordinate 7,555,566 downwards.
ATTAAGAAGATAGCAGGTAAAAGAAAAATAAAATAAAATAGGTGTACATTTTTTTGCCATAAGGGTACGATACGCAAAGCGATCTCCACTCTTTCGCCGAGCGCTCAAGATCCGTGCCGATACCTGTACGAGTATGTATGCATTTAATTCCGCCCAGATGTTCAAGGGACTATACGCCTTAAAATGTTCAGCCATTTGAGTGTAAAGAAGTAACAAACACATAGACACTCACTAACTTTCGCATTTATATGTATTAGTGTGATAAATTCTCAAAAAGATTGAATAGTGTATTTATTACTAAATCCACCATAAACTAAAAATATAGGTACTGGAAACACTTTAATAACTAAAATTCATTGAGACAGATAAGGTTTATTTTAATTTAACATACAAATAAATGATATTCACTGGTAGATACGGTAGAGTTTTAAATACTCAGCTGTTATTACTGTTCTAGCGCAAAGATAATTCGCAAGACTTATCTTAATGAAATGTGTTGACAGTATATTATACCTAGTACCTCCTAAGCTCCTTCTTAAGCTTATACTTTCTAGATCTTTATAAAACTATTTTATAAAAAAATACAACCGACTGAGAGCAGTGGTGGCCGAGTGGTAACGGCCCCGACTTACGAGTTGTAGGTTGCGGGTTCAAACCCAGCCAGGCGCATTACTTTGTGCAATTTATTTCATCACCACTGCTCTCAAAACGGTGAAGGAAAACATCGTGAGGAAACCGGCATGTCCTAGAACCAAAAATTCGAAGACGTGTGACATCCTCCAACCCGCACTGGGCCCGCGTGGTGGATTACGGCCCATTCCCTCTCCTAGAGAGGAGGTCTGAGTCCCAGCAGTGGGAACATTTTAAGACCGACTATGCTATGCTATACAACCGACTTCAAAAAAAAAAGCTAAAAGATGCAAAATACTCGTAGCTTTAATTTAGGAAATCGGTGTTTCTGTTTTTTTTTTTTTAATGTTCCTTCTTATATTGTTGTTTTTTTTTAAGAATGTCACTTTGTGTAGAGCACCTGTGACTACAGAATACCTAAGTGCTGTTTTTTTTTTGTTAGAATGTCACTTTGCTTATAATAATAGCACCTTGGACTACAAAATACATTTATTTAGTACTTTTTCTTCAGTATAATGAGCCCTCGACAGAAACCTAAATAGGTACCTACCTACTATCAGTCCATTAATTATCCTGTGCCGGTACAAGCGCCATGGGTTAGATTTGTATAAAATGTGCTGAATCATGAAATTCATATTCAAGCTAGTCTTATAGTCCTATATATTGGACTCTATATTTTTTTATAAACATGCCTAGCTTTTGCTTGCGACATTGTCTGCGTAAAGGTCGAAAAGGTTTATATACAGAGTTTTTTTATTGTTGTTTTTTTTTATCATAATTAATGTAAATACCTAATATTTGTAAAGTAAGTACATTTTAGGCTGTTTTAAGTACATCGAACTATTTTAGGTAAGAGTGGAACTATAAAACGATGGGTATAATGGGTGTACTGGGCTTTATAATATTTTTATACATTTATTTATCTCAGCACCCTAAGGTCCTGGACCTTTGGAAGGCGTACGAGGAGCCGAAACCAACTCGCAGAGGCTCTTTTAAACGCTTTTAATGGAAAGTGGTACGAACCGGTGATTATCCCTGTACGCACTATGCTAGTGCATCCAAGGACAACCCCTGGTTGGTGGGAAACTATTGCGACATATGGAAAACTAAGATATAAGGCTATGGTTTTTGGAGTCTTAAGTGGACTGGTTACCAGGAACTATGTTAAGACTATGGCCCCTGCCTAAACAATGTTATTAATATCCATCGACAAAAGGCAGGGAGTGACCTGCACACTCAATAAATGGGCCCCCCATAAACGGTTGCTAGCACGAAATGACGTAGCAACAAGAGGGCAACATATCCTGAGGTGCTTAAGGAGTGGAGAGGTATACCACGGCTATCAGGACAATCCCGGAAGTACGGTCAAGATCCCTACCAGCACCTTACTGGATTATACATCCTTCTCCCGAGCACGTTTGCTCTTGCGAATCTCCACTCAAGCCAGCCAATAAAGGCAAGAGAGAGGTGGGAGCTCCATTCCTCGTCAGTGTTCACTACGGCCGGCCAATAAAGGCAAGCCGGAGATGAAGAACAAGAATTCTCCCGGGAGATCAGGTCCGTGGGGTCGCTAATGCCCAACAGTTCGCCACAAAACTGCCCTGCGGATTATAATATGTATTATTATTATGTAGGCACGTAACTATAATAATAATAATTCAACAACAACATCAACAACAACAGACAACATTTCAATTCACTTCACATACCTACCTAGTGCAATGTCTACACTACATCTTGTGTATATATCGAAGGCAAACTCCTGACTCACTCACCGACTAATCAATGCCCAGCCCAAACTCTTGGACCTAGAGCCCTGAAATTTTGCATAGAGGTGCCTTTCATGAAAGAATAAGAAAGGATTTTACAAAATACACCCCCTAAGGGGATGAAACGGGGGTCCACAGTTTGTATGTTCATGAAGCCGCTGGCAGAAGTTTGAAATAAAATCAGATATTGAAGCAAGCCTTTTTTTTACTGTCCGTTCAACCGATTTTGACCGAAGTTGTTGCATCAAAATCGGAATCGTATTCGATTCGATTCCGATGTTAATGCAACAACTTCAACACCAACTGTTTACTGCAGCTGCCATTTGTTATGCCAACAACACAATAGAAGTTAAAAACGGTTAACCGGACAACAAAACCAACCGGTTTAATGTCCCATATTTGAAAATGGAGTATGGGTAATAATGCCCTTAAAATGTTATACTATTATACAGGGTTCAAAAAAATTAGGATATATATAGATATATAATAGGTTATAGGAGGACGCAAAAGCTAGGTATGTTTATAAAAAGATCGAGTCCAATATATAGGACTATAAGACTGGGCTTCAATATAAACATGAGTCGGCACATTTTATTTCAGCGTTCTAGGTCCAAGAGTTTGGGCTGGGCGTTGATGAGTCCGTAAGTGAGTCAGGACTTTGCCTTCTGGAGTGTAGTGCGCACTAGGTAGATATATGAAGTGTAGATACTACGTGAGCACGACAAGTTGATGTGCGACAAAACTGTACTGCAACTCACCACTGTTTGAATGCACGTTTATGCAACAATACTCTATACTCCATCGGTTTAGGTAGTTAACTAAACGTAAACAATCTTAATATGTCTTTTTATTTAAAAAAAAAATCGTATAAAAGACATACAAAGATTATTTAAATTTAGTTAGTTATCAAACATCGGTATAGGTAAATAACAAATTGTTAGGTAAATAAAAATGTTTACCATTTTTAGATAAAAATTATAGGTCACAACTTTTAGATAAAAGACATGGCAAGATTGTTTACCTTTAGTTAATTACCTACACAGATGGGGTATAGAGACATGAAGAATTAACATAATTATGTTAGGGCACCCCAACACGGACGGGTTAAGTCAGAAGGTAGGGTAGTGTAGGGTAGTTTCTAACTACTGTATAATAACACAATATACTGTCAAATAACAGTACTCATACAAGTAGTACCTAGTTGCACAATTATTGGTCACACTACCGTAGCGTCGAACTATCGTGGTTTTGAACTACTGCCGCACAATTGTTTGTCACACCAGCGTGATGTCGAACTTCAGTGTGTCGCACAAGCGTGCATTCGAAATAAGATAAGCCACAGTACAGTTTTGTCGCATAAGCGTTAATCGCACATACATTTGTCGAGCTCACGAAGTACACTTAGGTATGTGGGTTCCTTCAGGTAATTTAACCAACCGCAGTGAGTGCCGAACAAACTTGAACTGGTAACCCTTTAGCAAGGCCCTTGGTGACGACACATTAATTAGGTTAGGGTTTGCCCCTACCCTCTTCCTTCTTGTTTACTGTCGGAGATGAAACAAAAATGCTTTATTAGAAACGTGTGACGAAATCCAGACCTACTGGGAGTTGTTTTTATCAACAGTCGATTTTTTGCCAGGAATTAGGTACCTATCCAGCAAAAGGCATGATTCAAGCAAAAATCATGTGTCATTCCAAATAAAAAGTACAGAAAATTTTTATTTATAGGTACAAGGTCCAGTTTTAGATCTGCACTAAATTTTAGGAGATGGTTATAAAACTCGTAAATAAGCAAATAAAAATACCATATTTGGTCAATAAATTAATAAGCCAATTACCCAATTCAGCGTCACCGACCGATTGCAGCCCATTTTACCCAATTTAGCGTCACCGACCAATTGCAGCCCATTTTACCCAATTCAGCGTCACCGACCGATTGGAGCCGATTTTACCCAATTCAGCGTCATTGACAGACTGGAGCCGATTTCACCCAATTCAGCGTCACCGACCGATTGGAGCCCATTTTACCTAATTCAGCGTCACCGACCAATTGGAGCCCATTTTACCCAATTCAGCGTCATCGACTGACTGGAGCCGATTTTATTCGATTCAGCGTCACCGACCGACTGGAGTCGATTTCAACCGATTCAGCGTCACCTAGGTACCGATTGCAGCCGATTTTACCCGATACAGCCGTCACCAACCGACTGGAGCTGATTTTACCCAATTTAGCGTCACCGACCGATTGGAGCCGAGTTTACGTTAACTCAATTTAGCGTCATCTACCGACTAGAGCCGATTTTATCCGATTCAGCGTCACCGACCGAATGGAGCCTACAGCACTTTATAAGGTTTTCACTTCAAAAAATATCAGTTGTTCCCTATATATTGTCGAACTATGTACAGAATAGCTAATTTCCTACTAAACAAAAATTGTTGTAGGTACCTATTGATCAAACTTCTGAATGATATCATTGACTGTAAAATTACAAGAACCAGGGCAAAATTACTGCCAAGATATTGCCACCGTTATATGTATTTCCGGGGTAGGTACTAACTGTTCTTATCTTACTTAGTTCAGCGTAATTTATCATGTAATAGCATTGTAAAAGTAATTAAAGACAGCCATATTGAAAGCCTTCAATAGATCCCTTCTAAATTACAGCCCTTTCAAATTCCAGACCTGTAACCAAACGCAAAAGTTCCAATATTCAGGTATGTTACTTTTTTTAGGGTTCCGTACCTCAAAAGGAAAAAACGGAACCCTTATAGGATCACTTTGTTGTCCGTCCGCCTGTCTGTCTGCCTGTCTGTTAAGAGCCTTTATCGCGATTGCAACGCGTGGAGGTATCGAGTTGAAATTAAAACCACATACTTAGGTTTGTGGTCCCTTGAAGCTGTGAAAAAATCAGACTTCTAAGTTAACGAAATAAAAAGATACGGCCGTTTATGGCGCAAAAAACATGTATTTCGACACTCTCAAGGGAATCAAAATTCATAGTGTACTTCCCGTTGACCTAGAATCGTGAAATTTTGCATGAAGGTCTCATAGCACAAGTATAGGAAAAAATCTGAAAACTGTAAATTTGTAGTTACGTCACTAAAAAATCTTCGTAACTCAATTCGGGAATTGAACTGTTTTGATAGGTAAGTTTGTACGGAACCCTCAGTGCGCGAGTCCGACTCGCACTTGCCCAGTTTTTTTCTTGATAGGTTCACGTTTGACTATTATCACGTCTGATGGTAAACGATGATGTGGTCGCTGAAGTAACAGGCTTATCAAGAATTAACCTGTTCGCTCCTGACTTGAAAGAGCCCCAGGTTGTAGTTATCAGGAAACCATTACTCCGGTAAGGCATACGCTGAAAACCAGCGCTGTGGACTCGTCGCATTTTTGCGTTGTGGACACGGCATTATGCTGAGCGTACGGCCGTTTTGCTCGGACGTGGCGCATATATGTTATTTCTGATTGATTATGTTTTTGTCTTGCAAAATGTTTGCAATATGTTTAGTTATAAGTTTGCGCCTTTTCCGGCAAATAAAATGTTTTTCTTTCTTTCTTTTCTTTTGCATATACAACAGTTTCAAATTCCCGCCTCAATATCGAACGCCAATTATTCATCTCGTAAACTATCAGATAGAATCAGCTTTGCCATTAAGTATTGTCAATGCAGCCTGTATTTCAAGCACTATTCTCATTGACAGTCATGCGGAAGAATTTTATTGAAGCTCAATGAGTTTTTCCCTCTCTCCTCTCACCGTATGACACGCACCTACAAGGTACAAAAAAAAAAAAAAACCTACAAGGTACATAATTACTTTAAACATTTTTTTTACTACATACAGACTCGCAAAAGAGCACGATTTCAAAAAGTTTTTTGTTTGTGTGGAACCCTAATTCTTCATCAAGAACATCAGCTATATCCAGTGAAAATCCTCAAAATCAGTGTTGCCGTTTCGGAAAATAGCCAGAACAAACAGACAGATAGACAAAAATTTTGAAAATTGCATTTATGCGAAATATATTTTTAATAATATTTTTTTTTATATGCAGTTTCTTTTTCCTTTCTGTGTAGAACGAGAGGGAGTGTCTGACTTTTACTGACAAAACTCAACTATGTTCCTTTATTTGCCCTTTTGAGTTCCAGAGCCACGGCAACCCTTCCAAACAATCCCGCACCCAGCCACGATCCAGCTATTTCCTTATAGCATAACTTCACATCCGTATTCTTCGAAGGCTAAGCAGAGCTGCACCTGTAGAACTCTCACATTTGGTCAATCATATTTAAGTCCCATATAATATGGGTTTCTTTGAGGTGGGAAATCATCTAATGACTTTTCCCACTCTAGGGTCGAGCGAGAGGGAGTGTCAGACTTTTACTGACTATAACCAAACCTGTGATCTTTAGATACCTACCCTTTGCGTTAGGACCAGGTTTCTCTATCCAGCCCCCCCTAGCCAAGTTGCAAACGATAAACGTGAACGCTTAGTATTCTCCAATAGATTTTCAACTTTATACCTAAGAGCATAAAGTTGAAAATCTATTAAAGACTACTGAGCGTTAGCGACCGGAACGAACGAAAACACTATGTAATCTTCAATAGATTTTCAACTTTATATCCAATAACATAAAGTTGAAAATCTATTAAAGACTATTGAGAGTTTACGTTTATCGTTTGTGACTTGGCTAGGGGGGCAGAAATTCCCCGGTATCGGGCCCTGCTGAGCCTCTATGGTTTTAGTCCACCGGCCAGACTATTTCAACTTCCAGGGTCCGTACTACTACTAAGAAATTCCATATAAAAAATCCAAATGAAAAATATTAGACTAGAGAGGCCAATTTTGCTTACTTGTGTCTATACCTTAAAGATTAAAAAAAAAAATCTAACCTCACATTGCATGACGTGTCTAAAGTTTTATTACGAGCTATACGAGTCATACAGGTTGCATACAAAAAGGTCTAGGACACGCTTGGATCGTCGCGACAGTCCCTGGGGCGCGGTTGTACAACATACTGCTTCATAATTGTATTTGAAGCCCCTTCTGCCAATATTGCCTGCACTTAGCGACTGGGCCATTCTACTTATCAAAGAACAAAACCTGTCTCTAAAGATTTTCCATTGTATTTATTTTTTAGGAAATGTGTTATATCCATACTATTATAAATAAAGAAGTAACTCTGTCTGTTTGTTACGTTTTTACACCTAAACCGCTAAAATAATTTTGACTGGATATTTACGATCGCAGAAGCTATTGAATTATACGTCAAGACAAGACCTTATCCAAGACATTCAATTATTTAAAGCCTAATCCTAATATACTTGTAAATTACGACTTTAATTTATTTAATAATTAGGTAGATATAATTAAGGATACTTACATCATTGTTCTTGATTGGTAATGCAATCGTTTTTCAGTACTTGCAAATTGTCCCTCGAAAAGTAGAATGGCCCAACTACTTGGACTCGTCTATGCATTTATATTTGGCTCCCGCCATTTTGACGCTAGACTGTCCATTAGAGCGGGAGTTTTAAATTTAGAATGTGTATACGAATGTTTGATAGAGGATTGGCCAGAGTAATTTTAACGACGTATCCTGGTTAATAGTTTTATTTAATTGCTATTTTTCAGCATTCAAATTAGCCGCCGAGATTAAAATATTGTTGGGAAGTGGCGTTTTGAGTCAATATACCTACTCAATACTATTCGGGCCACTAATAGGTACTATACAACACAATTTAATAAGGGTAAGATAAGGTGAGTTGGTCGGTCAGTTTAAAAAGGTTGGTAGCTGTTTTCATTTTGCTATAACATTAGGAATCTTTTAAGAGTTTGCACTATATCGATACATCTATAATCGATAAAGTGACCATATTGTAGAATAATTGTAGACTTCATGCAAGGCATTAGAAAAATACCTACTTACATAAAAAATCTATACTATAAAGTTTCAATTTTTGAACAACGCAGTGTCTAGTGATGTGGTGTTAACGCGCCGTAAATAGAGTATAAAATGTTCCCATAGATAATGTAGAGCTCGGTGCTTTATGTGCAACAAGCGCGCGACAAATGGAGCGTGATATGTGGATAACCATTTATTTTGTAAAAGAAATTGTATCGGTTAAATTGTGTTACAGTTTCTGCAGAAAAATGTTCGATAATTGTTGTTGTTTTAAATGAATGATAGATACAAGACTATTTTCGTTGTAATATCCAATATTTTTATTAATCCGTACGAATGTCTCACTTCAGGCAGTCTCCAAGTGTGGTGAAGCCAATCTGGTGGGATTCAACGCCGCCAAAACACAAGCGTGTCTATTCACCGCTAAAAGGAGCCCGTTCACCTTGGCTCCTGTTTTTCAGAATGTATCCCTGGAGTACACTGACTGCCTTCAGGTTTTGGGAGTTGAAATTTTCTCAGACCTTAACTTTGGGCGGTTCATTGAGTCCAAAGCCAAGGTAGCTGCTAGGAAACTCGGCGTACTTGCAAAGGTCCGGCGATACTTCACACCAGGACAGCTTCTAATGTTATACAAAGCACAGGTCCGTTCGTGTGTGGAGTACTGCAGCCACATATGGGCTGGTGCTGCAAAATGCCACCTGGCAGCTTTGGACTCGGTGGAAAGGCGTGCAATGAGGCTAATTGGTGATCCAGATCTGGTTAATTCCAATCTACAAAGTCTTGAGGACAGGTGTAGGGTAGCCAGCCTTTCGGTGTTTTACAGGATGCATTTTGGAGAGTGTGCGCAGGAATTGCATGACTTGATTCCACCATCTCATTTCTACCATCGGACAAGCCGACGAACGGCGAGTATCCACCCTTACGTTGTTGAAGTTGAAACCTCTACGGTCCGGACCAAGCGTTTCGCCTCGTCGTTTATACCGCGTACATCGAGGGACTGGAATAATTTGCCTGCTGCGGTTTTCCCGTCCGATTATAATTTGGGTCTCTTCAAGGCTAGAGTGAATAGGCTCTTAATAAATTAGTGCGCCTCACCATCTACGATTGCATTACTACTTACCATCAGGTGGGATCGCAGTCAAGCACTAGTTTATATCAATAAAAAAAAAAAAAAAATCCCCAACGCTAAAACAGTGGGGTCTTTAAAGTTTAACCGCTGTGTATGTGTGTGTCTAGCACCGTAGTTCTGAAAAGATTTGGATACGGTTTTTTTTTTTATTTGAAAGCAGGTTTTCTAGCGATGGTTCTTAGATCCTAGAACAAATAAAAATATTTATGTAAATTAAATGGAATTAAGAATAATTGAATTAAATTATAATTATACTATATTAATTATGATTATAGAATTTATTATTAGTTTGTTATACATGAAGCTTTCGCAGAAGGTACTGTATTCTGTAAAATTCTACCATGTTTGTGCATCTAGTTTTAAGGATTTTTTTTGTATTTTCTCTAGCATGTAACTGTTTTTTGTCCCCAATAAAATAAAATAAAATAAAAAATAAAACTACTTTGATATTTTCTAAGTCCAATTAACTTATTATGATGCACTCTGTCAAAGTGCGATGGGACCAATTCTGACAAGTCCAGAGAGAGATCAGGCGCAAGACCAATGGTTGTACGTGCTTTCCGAGGAACGTATCACACCACCAAACTTCGGGAAATTAATTTCTTTATATTATATTTTAAGACATTTTTTATCTGACTGTACCTATTAAACAGCTTCAATAAAATTGGTGGTGTCCGAATTGTCAGTCAAAAAACATTGAAAATAAAATGTGTCGATTCGGTCACTGCGTCTGAATAAATTGTGTCCGAACCTCAGTAACTCGAGTCAAGTACCGTACGTATTCATCATTATTTTTAGTCTGTGCAACAATATTTTCCCGCCATTTTACAATATCCGATAAGTTCCCTCCCTGGCTCAGTCACAGGCCACTACCGACGGCGGGGAAAATACGAGAAAAAAAAAACAAGTAATTAGAAGAACCGTCACCGATAAGGTCGCTTGATGAAAAACTTGAAAGAATCCTTATTAAGATACGTCGCTAACATTCCGTCTTTGCCTTGACGGAAATCGATTTTTTTTTTCGTGATCCTTGAATCTGGTCACTTTGAATGTTCTGTTTTTTTTTGGTATAATATGTTCGATTTTGTAGGACATTACTTTCAGTTTCCACAGATAAAACGTATTCCACGTTGTAATAATTTAATAAATTATCCACCCAGGGCGGAAAAGTCATTTGATAATAGTAAATTATCAAATGCAAACATCAAAAAAAAAAAAAATAAATTAAGAAAAAATATTAAACAAGTGTTAAATTCCTTCCATGTTTTTTTTTAATTTCTCTGGGCATAAAATAGTACTTCAGTACTTTCGGTAGGTCCTATATTTCTTTAAAACACAAAATCAGCGGGCCCTATCAGAATACCAGTTCTGCGTTATTCGCAGCCTCTGTGATATGCACTTTTTTAACCTCGCACATTTTTATTATATTTTTCTTTCTTCCAAATTTAGAAAATCTAAGAGCATTAGGTATTCTAGAATGACCATGTCGATTAGATATTCGCTTAATATAATATTGAAAGCACGTCTGTTCAGTTAGCAAAGCGTAGGTTGGTTCACGACGGGAAATCACAAAGTCAAACTCCATCCGCAAACAGCTAATGTCTAAAATAACTTAGTAAAACAATGTTAAGTTACTGTAACACTCTGCGTTAAACGTTCTGCTGAGTGAACATGGCTAATTTTATCACCCATTAGTCGGCTATAATATTAGCTTCGTAATATCTTAGTCTCGGCTGGGGTACTGAGATTAGAGTGTGAACAAATTATGTTGTTATGCAGATTGGGCATAATAAGGACATGGTTTTTCTCTAAGGACTGCTCGAGTAAGATGTTTAGGGAAAATCAATTAAGTATACTTATTTGTATTCGACCTAAAGAAGTTAATTCGCTGATTTAATTTTTACAGTAAGACTTAATTGATCAAACTGCAAGAATTGGTGTTTTAATCAGTTAAAACTACTTTCTTTCTTAGGTTCTTTTTGTGACCATTTTACTATTAATGTATTAATTATTAATTTACCATATTTTTTTTTAGTGATTCTAGTTACTAAACAGCTAAACTATTCCATATTTTTTTTTAATAATAAAACAAACGCCTTTAAACTTAACTATCAGACTTTTTGACTAATTACCAATATTGACTGTAACATACCTATACATCGACTCAGACTAATAATTATTATTTTCAACACACTTGCTCAGAAAGTGACTCTCATTGCACTACACTTAGGTAGGCACTCGTTATAATAATGGCACTCGTTACCAAACTGTGACATTTTGATTACCATTACGCACTAGTACTATAATGTAGTTAAAACCTTTTTGTTCAACCTCTTTGTTCGCCAAACAAATTTTGAATTCGAATAAAATTCCCATTAAGTTATTGCGTTCAATAGTATATAAATTAGTGTTTTACTTACTTATTTCACCCAATTTACAAGTTAAAATGGACAAATTTAACTTATACAAACGATTTATTTAATAAAAAAACATTTAGTAAATAAATCGTACATTCAAATAAAATTTGTTTTTTTTTTGTGGTCTATGGCCGCCATTTTAAGATGCGCGCGGTTTTAGCGTGTCTTTTTTTATTCCAGTGAAGTTCAATGGCTGTATTAATTAAATTAAATAACAATTAAATAAAAAACGTAAGTACCTACTCCACATTTGCAGTAGATATTCTAGGTGTGTATGTACCTATCGAAGCCATTTCGTATAATTCGCCATATTACAAGTAGGCGCGCCGGATTGAAAAACGTCGTTCAGCAGATTTCAATTCGGTTGAAATAAATTACGCCGCATCGTATACGCATTTCGCGTTCGTCAAAGCGGCTAAGAAACGTGGAGTCGATATTGAAACGGGCGCATCATACATAAGTACGCCACTTTGAAACTTTTAGTTTTACTCGCCGCAATTAGCGCTGTATAACAACAAAAACTGACCAAGTGCTAGTCGGACTCACACACGAAGGGTTTCGTAATATATTAAAATCGAGTAAAAAATTTCGTTTTTTGTATCGGAGCCCCACTTAATTTTTTTTTTCTGATTTGAGTATTTTGTTACAGCGTTTATAGAAATAAAGGTAAGTCACGGACAGCAATAATGTATTTGAAATCAATATCGGTTCTCCATAAGTTAGAGTCACCCTACACTGACAATAAAGCTGAACATTTGACACCGCTTTGTAGAACGTATCGCTACCACAAACCGGCTGAATGGCATCATAATCTGGGAGGTAGCCGCTTTACATTACAGCGACGTTTTTCAATCCGGCGCGCATTCTTGTAATACGGCGTGTATAACGTATGGCTGCGGCACATAATGACGTCCGGCTAAAATAAAATTGAAATCTTTTCATCATTCAAAATCAAAATTAAAATAATCCTTTCCTGATCATGCCTGACTATTTGGCCAAATAATAAAATGAAGCTATTATTACGACTTTTCAAATGGCTTATGCCACAACTAGATAGGTACAAAATTGGGCCCAAAACGCTAAATCTTCGGAAGTACTCTTCTGCTGGCAGTCGAGACATAATAGTAGGTTATGTGACTAGGGGATAAAGCAGTGTCTTTAAGTCGCGGGCGGCATGTTGAATTCCGAACGAAACGAAGGTTGCTAATTTTAATCCCGAACGATAGTGAGGGATTTATATAATTAACTCCCGAGCATTGCGAGGGAGTTAATAAAGAAACCTGAGTGAAGTGAGGAAGTCAAGCAACCCAAGACAAAGACAGCTTTATCCCCGTGTTGGATATTCTACTTTTTACACCATCTGTGAGATAATTTAGTAAAACAAATCATATATAAGAGAAATATAAATATTATGTACAAGTTAATCTTAACTATCACTCAACATGTTTCGAGATTTGGAACAAACAAAATTCACTACTCTAAGATTCTATAGTTTCAATTTTCTTTATCGTTCCCGCTTTTTCATTATTTTTTTTCGAAACTCGTCAGTAACCACGACCACGTTATATTCTGTTTTTTTTTTTAGTGGCCAGTTTGAATTTTGAATAAATTTGTTTGATTCACATACATTTTAGTTCACTTAATGTTGACGGTTCTTGACATTCCAAATTCAAATCTCATTATTCCCTAGGGATCGCCCATACTGCATTATCTCCCTAGGGACAGAATGACTTGCTTTAAGTGATGGATATATGACATATAAAAGGGCATTATCGAGCAGGTGGTGTAAAAAACATTTATATATCAGTTTCTCACTCGACGAACAGATTCAGTTTTGCATGCTCCATCGCCTCAGAACTCAACGATACAAACGATATTAAGGTTCTTAATACTCACGTTCTGCGAATCAGAATGGAATCGGTAAAGTACGTAAGGTAGATACAAGTTTTTATAAGTCTCGACTTCAAGCTACTGGATCTCGAAATAGACGAAGAAGAGAAGACCTGGAAAGTAAGACCAAATATTTTTTACAATTTACATTTTGATTAGAGAACCTGTGTAAAAAGTCACTTAGGTATATGTATGCACAGCAATCAGAGTCAGTCTAATTAATAAAAAAAAATTAAAAGTGATAATAAGTCAATAAAATACGAAATTAAAATTTAAAACTAACGTCCTAACTTGTAATAAATCAAAACCACATGATTATTAACTTAAAATTAAATCATAAATTAAATTACATTACTAACATATTAATCGATCACATTATTATTATTAAATTACTTTTCATTAAAAAATCAATCACAATTGAGATATAATATCATTAAGTTACAGTATTATTAATTTATAAAATTACAATATGAAAATGCTACATAAAATAAACAAAGGTAAAAGTAGAAGTAGGTGGCAAATATAAATGAACATCACTAAACGAATAAATACATCAATAAAAATGTTAATGATACAAAAACAATAAAACAAAACAAGAAAATAATCCCCATAACAACGTTATTCTTGTAAGTACAGCTACAAGAAATATCAAAAGAATCTTCTCACTGAATCCCAATTAGCCCAGTTGCTACTAAATTGCCCCAATTTACGGTACAATCTACTGAATATAAACGAAAATACGAAACAGAAATACGGACGACACAATCTGACCGGTGGCGGTGTTGTCAAGTCACTCAACTGTTTCGAACGAAATTAAATGGAGTGGACGTAACAATAGTTATCCAATAGGAAAGGATTTGCGGGCTAACGCTTCAGCTAATCCTACGATACCAATTAGTTGTTAAATAAACCACTTAACACAAATACGATTTGTACAAATCTATCTGTTTGGTGGCAGTGGATTTCAAAGTTTTTGAGTGTATCTATTAGGTCTTTTTTTTGTGCTGAAAATTTAATAACTGGCACTTTAGTCAAATGACATTTTTGTTAGCAGTCACGCCCTTTATCACGTGACTTCTTCGCAGGTAATGTAATATATAAACCCGCTCTTATCCCTACCGCTTTTAGGTATGCAATTTACTGTTTTACGCACTAGTACGGAAAAGTGTGCGAGCTCGCCCCCGCCACAATTGACTGTATTTATTGTATCAGGCTGGACAATAAGCGACCCCCACGAATCGCCGGTCAAACCCCATTTATTTATTTCTTCGTAAGTGTATTGGAAAACGTCGTTTGATACACGTGTTTATTTGGCACTCACTGCTTATCACTCGCCGTGGGCGAATTCAGCCTCGATTGCAATGACACCTCGATCGCTAGGACATGCTGGTTTCCTCACGATGTATTCCTTAACCGTTTTGAGAGCAGTGGTGATGGAATAAATTACACAAAGTAAAAACGCGTGGGTTTTGGACTTTAACTTGTAAGACGAGGCTGTTACCACTGGGTCACCACTGCTCTCTAAAATTAAGTAGGGCAAGATAATTATATGATACTAGCTTCTGCCAGCGGCTTCGCCCACGTGAAAGTCTGTTTCTCCATACAAACTTTGGACCCCCGTTTCATCCCCTTAGGAGGTGAATTTCGGAAAATCCATACCCTATAAAAACCCACCTGCCAAATTTTAAGATTGTAGGTGTTATAGTTTCTGAGATTTCGTGATTAATCAGTGAGTGGTATTTCGCTTTTATATATATAGATTATGTCAATTGTATGATGAATGATGATGAAAAAAATGACATTCAGATACTTATTGACTTTTTACTTTTCCTTTTAACCTCAATATTATCCTCTAATTAGTTCTACAATCAGATGTTCGCCAGTAATTCGGCAATTGGGTGGAGATTTGACACGGAGAGCGGAGTGATGGATTGCCATCCGAGTAGGTACCTACTTTCTCGAATGTTCCACCTTCCTTGCGTTAGGCTCCAGTGAACTTGAGGGACCGGTCAGCTTCAATGACCTGCTCTCGTATCAAACCGTAAATTATGTTCCTAATGGGTTTCGGTGGTGAATGAATGGAGAGAAAACTAAGAATAAGATATTTTCCTACTACTTTATATTTTTAGAATAAGTACCCTGATTTTTTAAATTTTCTTATCGTACTAAAATTATTTATGTCAACCGAGGACTCAGTTAACAAATTAGCTCGTATTCGAAACCGAAAGTGGAGTTTAATATTCCGGGCATAAAATTTGGAGCACCAGTTAAAGGCCATACAATTCCATACAGATAAATTAACTCAATAACACACCATTTCACGTTCCATTAAACGTACGTGTCAAAAATATTCGCGGGCCAAACCACAGAGGAAACAAAATGGCGGCCTGACATCAGCTGCCGGTTGGTCCCGCGCTTTTCACATTTCCCGCCAAACGCGAACATTTACAGCGACCGCATTCGTGTCGCTGTCATTCGGGAAAGGCCGATGCCGCGTGCTCCGGAATTGATTCACGGCGCGAGTGTGATGGAACAATGCAGATGCGTTTAGCCAGAGTATTCTGTAGCTTTTATCGTAACTACTTCTGAAACGAGCTTTGTAAACGGCAGTAGGTTTTTAAAACGTATAGGCTGGATGGTTGACCCAGTTTTTTTTCTAGGAAAATTCGTTTGGAATATAAAAGCATTTTCGAGTGTCATGTGCATACCGCAACAATGCTAAATTGTTTGTAACAAAAAGCTTTTTACCGTTCAGGTTTTGACCAATCGAATTTGGAATTTTTGACATCGATGTCTGCATAGTAGAGAACCCCTTTTAGCCAAACACAACTATATTATTTGATAAATATGCACACGTGTGTGGCAGTGGCGTAGCTAGACCTAATGGGGCCCCATATCAAATAATTTTGAAGTTTGTTTTTTTTTTGTACAAAGCATGGAAATAGTGCCTTGAGAAGCGTCGAAAATGATAATGAGCTTGTTTAAAGTTAAAGTTTGAAGGTACTTGAATAGGTTTCAGTTTTTGTTGTCGTCTTATGTAGAAAATGCTAGAACGAGCTGAGCGAGCTAAAAACTATTAGAACAGCCCAGCATTTAGTCTTTATTTGTTAATTACTGACCTTTTATCAATAAGAGAATTTAAGGTTGTGGATAACATATTACGATATTTTGGTACATGTTGTGGCCCCTGTAGCTCGGGGGCCCCGTATCATTGATACGGCGGTAGCTATGCCCCTGGTGTGTGGTCACACTTCAGTGGAGACCTTTTTATACATACTCGTATATATTAGTAGATATAACAATTACTTCCAGTCAAGGTGAAGCGAGATGGAGTGTCAGACTTGTATTGATTAAAAACCACCCGGGTTCCGGGTTTCTTTGCTTTTCAGGGGCACGATGACTCTTTCGAACAATCCGGCACTTTTTTTAGGGTGGAGCGAAAGGGCTTGTCAGACTTTTACTGACTAAAACCACGCCTATGTTAACATTAAGTCCATTAAGTGTTGTGTTGTTATGTTGGCATTAAGTACGCCTCTATACCTTTATGTGCATGAAGTATGAAATAAATAAATATGTTCCTTTGGCGTTCTAGAACCACGAGTATCCCTTTCACACTTTTCCCCATGGCCCAACAATCCAGTCGACGTCTCGGCTCGGTCCATATAGAACGAGCGGACAACAATCCCGCAGCTAAATGAAGACCTATCACTTGCCCAGTTAGCAAAGGAGGTGGCCGATTAGCAAAGGAGGCGGCCGATCGCGTGAGGCAACGGTCCTCACGCCCCAACCGCCGCCGGGATTCCGATCCCGATTTCCGGCCACTATAGGCGCGGGCTTGCGGACGGCAAGCAATGGGTAGCTCGCCGTCCGATCATCTGGTAACCGCTCAAGTCGTCGACGGCCCGTACTGTTCCACGCGCGCCTCAAGGAGATGTCAGCAACTGTAGGGGCCCAGCAGGGTCGAAGCCTACTGGGGCCAAGGGTCTGATTCTGAAAGGAAGACTCGGCCCTGGTACGAAAGGCAACAAAGGAACAGGAGTGGGTTTTTAGTCAGCAACAGTCTGACACAGAAAAAAAAAATCACTTGCCCAGTCACTTCCAATATCAATCTACGAGGAAGCAACCTAATTACACCACCATCGCCTTTACTCCTGCAGGAAAAGCTAGTCTTATAGCCCTAACTTAAATAAGCATACTACGGCGGCGATGTCCTCACTGTAAAGTCTGAGAGCGTCACAGCTCATTTATAAAATGGCGATGTTCTCACGACACAGCCAGAACGTTTATCTTCAGAGCTCAACTTCTGTCTTGTCTAAAGTCAGTAGTTGTATGTCGGCTAACTTCATATTCTCTTAACTCAACATTGACGAATTTAGGTTTTGTGCGATTATAGACTTTTTTTTTCTTTTAGCTTGGTACAGTTTGTGCATTTAGCTAGTGTCAAGTTTAGAAAGTATTTAGTTGTTGATACAGTCACTTTGTTTTCCATTAGATCATTCCAATTTGAATAAATATAGTTTCTAATGTTTTTACAGTATTTGACAGAAAATGCATCGAGTCAGTCTTCTCAGCAAGCTTCTTTGAGGTAGTCAATACAACAATAAAATTCTCAGCTCCATTTTATCGCTGAAATCGCGCCTGTATCAATATACCACATAATTTTCCAGTTGTATATGCAATTGAGATTCAAAATTAGGTACGCCAAATTTACATTACAATATCTACTAGGCATCAGTTTATTTAAAAAAGTGTTGAATTAGTTTAAATTAGAATTAATGAAATCAAGAGTATATTTATTTACAATTAAAAATACTAAGTAACTATAATTACAATAAAATAAATTATAATAATAAAAACCCTACACTAATTACAACTAACTAAAACTAAAATTTGGCGTCAAAAAACTCTTCCACATCGCTGTCGACTGGTAATGTGCCCAAAAGACTGGCGGTATTGCCGCGCTGTATGAATAAATTGAATGAAACAAAAATAATAATTTAAATTAAATGGAATTAAGATAAATTGAATTTAATTATATTATGTATTACATTCAACATGTAAGCGTAGAGAAATAAATAATTTTGCTAAACTTAATATTGGAGTTATCTCAGACAGAAGGCTCTGTATTCTTTTTTTTAAATTAATATTTTTTGCTTAGATACTAAGTCCTTTAAGCCATGTCTTTGTATGAATAGTTAATTTGTTTACCGTTAGAATATGGATGTACACATTCTAATGGTTTTTGCAGTATTTGGTGGTAAAATCATGTCAGCCTACTCGGTAAGCTTCGTTGAGGTAGTAAAATATACCTACAGCTCCATTTTACTGAAATCGCGCATGTTTCAGTGATTCCATATTGTCCAATTGTCCAACCACTTAAAATCCCCCCAAAAACCCAACTATAGACTATTATCTGAGATTTAATGACTGTCTAAGTATATCCGCCCAAAGTAATTAAACGATAAATAACAGCAAGATGGAGTCGTAATATTGGAATAAAACCTACATCAAACTCAGTTTAAAGACTTGAAACAGTATATTTTTTACTGTCTTTATCCACAGATGCGAATTGGCTTTTTGTGGAACTTTTAAATACTAACGACTTTTCATTGATTTTGAATACAATATTATATAAAAGGATATTGTGACGTTTTTGAAAATTAACATTGTGTTACACAAGAGGTTCTAGAGTGGCGACCACCTACCGGAAAACACAGCGTTGGAAGGCCTTCCAAAAGGTAGACCTATGACCTGGTGAGGGTCGCGGGAATCCGATGGATGCGAGACGCACAAGACCTTTGGTTGTGGCGACACTTTGGGGAGGCCTGTGTCCAACAGTGGACGTATTTTAGCTGAAATGATGATGATGATGACATAATACTGAACAAAAACAACTATAAAAATTATCACATGGACGTACCAAAACTATTTCCCGGTGTCTATGGTATTCCATTCATTTGAAATTCAGTGTAAAAACTCTAGAACGGTATATATATTTGTCTATTGTGCTGAAAGGATAGCAAATGAGAAGCGAACGCACTCAGCTTTCTGGGTTAGTAAAAACGACGCTCTGTCGATTCACATTGACCTCAAAGTGTAGTGCCATCTGCTTTATTGCAAAACAGTGCTGTCTGTTGGAACTTCAGCGTGTACATGTTACTAGAGTGTTTAGGGTACGTATGTTCTTTAATCTAAGTATACTTCCTTATCAAATTATTAACGTCGTAAGCGACAGTTTGTGTTTTTTGCAGATATGAAATTCTTTATACCTAATTAAAACATGTTTTGTAAAATGCATGTACATTGTTTGTTTATTATTTTTTGTCTTTCTTCCATGACTATTTTAACATTGTACAGAGAAAATAACAAGATATCAAAAAAGCAAAATAATTCGATTTACAATATTTTTAGAGTAGGTTTTTACCAGCTAGTAGTAAATATTTTGGGCAGATAGATCATTTTTAACTTACTGATTTGTACTAGACCTCTTGGGACTGCGCAACAATAAAAATAGACTAATTGTATCAACGCTTGAGTAATAGATTTCCATTCAGTAAATTCGTTTGAATATTAAAATACTCGCAAGGCAATGTTAACATCGTTACAATCCACAATTCACGAGAGACAAGGACACAAACACCATCACCGGTTCCATGATCTCGTTTCACTCTTGTTCTGAAATCATTTCCGGGCCGTACCTCACCTTTGCGTTCAAAGGCCCGTTTTTAATGAAAATTCTACCCATTTTGATATGCAAATGTAATCTATCGACCGTCAACGATAGGCTCTTATTGAACGAATGTGTGGGAATACGTATGGGGGAGAATATTCACGCAAAAATGAGAAAAGACAGAAATATGGTTTTTTTTTTCAGTGGGTATATCATCTAATGACAAATCGCGCTCTTGGGCGGAGTGGGAGATAGTGTCAGACTTTTACTGACTAAAAACCCACTCCAGTTCCTTCGTTGCCTTCGTCCCAGGGCCCGGATTTCGTTTTCAAACTGCCCATGGCCCCAGTAGGCTTCGACCCTGCTGGGCCCCTACGATTTGCTGACATCTCCCTGAGGCGCGCGTGGAACAATGCGCGCCGTCGACGACTTGGGCTCGGTCCGGACGGTTACCGGACGGTCGGACGGCGGGCTACCCATTGCTCGCCGTCCGAATCCCGGCGGCGGTTGGGGCGTGAGGACCGTTGCCGTTGCCTCACGCGATCGGCCGCCTCCTTTGCTAGCATTACTGCTTCGCAGAAGGAGGCGACCGCCTGTCACTCCTCCTCGCTCCGGACCTTGGCCTGTACCCGGCGCGAGAGATGGCCGCCGCCGATTGCCCCCACGAGGACACGGCGTAGAAATATGGGTGAGATTAATTGATAAGTCTTCCATTTTACCTCATTGCTAACAAATGTACAACTTGACCTTTGGTTCTGAAAATAGTTGGGAAATCCTGAAACAAATAAAAAAATGCTGCTATAAAAAAAAAAAAACTATTAGGTACTTATAACAAATCTTCACCTTCATTTTAATAAACCATGTTTAAAATAAATAACAATTAATACTTATAAGATTTTCCTAATATTTGTAGAGATTTAATTTTGAAACAGCTAACGTTTTGTTTAATAGTAAGGAAGTTGGAAAACAACAAAAGAAGCACTCAAAACTATCTGTTAATCGAAAAACCTCAAAAATATTTCAAAAATGGAACACAAAAAAAGACACCCGCTTTATTTCTGACTTTACACGCATAAACAAAATCAGTTTTGAAGCACATCCGAATCAAATCTGCACATTCAAGTTTAGAACGCCACACACGTTTGCCATCAACGGCTGATATTCTCGTTTTCTCGCAAAAGGTCTAAAGCTGAGTCGTGTCTCGTGAGTCATTCCAGCCGTGCCCACTTCCTAACAAACTCAGCTTTATAGTAAGTACTGTGCAGTGTAAATTTCTGTACCTCGCTCAATACGAAATAGGGCTGGTGAAGGAAAGTTTATTAATTTGGATCGTTGTTTTAGAATGTCTTCAGATAAATTGCATCCATCTTGGGTGCATGCTGTTTGTCATTTTATTCACAATTAAGATATTATGCTATAGTTTTCGTAATAAGAAAGAGTGAATAGAATTGTGTCAAAAAAAAAAACAGCACTCTCCTGCAATTTCTATAATAAAACCAAGGTACAAATATTGATGCATTCTTGGTCATCTGATAAATTAAATGCTTGAATATACCTAAATACACTCACAGGAGAACCAAGGTTACGGACATAGCCCAAAGAATCGCCAAAAAATCCTGAAGTAAATATACGTAGAGCACTTTGCTCGCAGAACAGATGGTCGATGGGCCGAAAGGTTCTGGAGTGACGACCGCGTACTGGAAGACAAAGTGAGAAGGCCTCCCACAAGGTGGACCGACGATCTAGGAAGGGCCGCGGGAATCCGATACGAGACACACAGGACCGGTCGTTGTGGCGACACTTGGGTGAGGCCTACGTCCAGCAGTGGACGTCTGTCGGCTGAAATGATGATGATGATGATGTACAAATGTATCTTAGAAAAAATCTAACTCTCACCCGACAGATTACATAGACCCAACTTTTTACAATCAGGGCGCCAACTAACAGATTTTTTTTTTAGGTGGGAAAATCTTCTATTGACAAATCCCGCTCTTGGGTGGAGCGAGAGATAGTGTCAGACTTTTACTGACTAAAAACCTACTCCTGTTCCTTCGTTGCCTTCGTCCCAGGGCCCCGGGTTTCGTTTTCACACTACCCATGGCCCCAGCCAACTAACAGGTAAACATTCGTCAACAAAAGTATAAAACAATTAGAAAAAAACTAACATTTCGTGACTAAACACTGTGCATATTAATGTCAACCACCTCATTACACTCGATGGGTTTTTAAACTGTTAACCGCTAACGACACGTGGCTAAAAGGCTCATTTGGATCACTATAACAATTGGTTTAAAGTTTAGCTTATCGTGTTGCATACATTCGGGGCTCTTCTAAAATCCCGTTATTTAGGTTATTTTACTTTAGTCGACGGCGCGAAATGTTCCACGCTCACCTCAAAGAGATGTCAGCAAAAACATAGGGGCTCTGCAGGGCCGAAGCCTATTGGATTGATTTCCGAAAGGAAAACCCGGGTTCCTGGAACGCTAGGCAAAGAAGGAACATTGTACCCTTATTGCAAAAACCAACTAAATGCACCAACATTTTTGTATTATTATATTATGTTATTACTATATTCAATCAAATTTGTAGGTTATTTACTTTTTGCTGAAGCTATCTTTGTAAATAAGTGTCGTAGCTAATAACCGGTTTTACCTGTACATTTATCTTGATGAGACGAATGGATGAATGGATTTAACTTTAATTTGGGTAAAAATTGCAAATAATTGGTTTTTGCAATAAGGAGTGGTTTTAGTCAGTAAAAGTCTGACACGCCCGGATTCGATTTCACAGCTATGACGATGACGTCACAACATGGCGCTAATTCTTAATTAAATCTTAGTTTCTATTGCTGTAACTTTTGCGTAAATTTTATCTCGTTATTTACTTTTACAAGGACCTAAATCTAGCATTATTTTATCTGTGCCTATATATTTGTCAACTGAGTCTGTCGCAACTTATTGCCTACCGACCTACTGAATTCCCAAAACACTCGTAATTTTATAAGCTTATAGTCACAGACTAGATTTAGATAGTCTACATGGACAAGAATCACCCAGACAGTTGTAAAAAAACAATACAAAGCGGATTTCACGAATTACATCTACCAACATGACAATACGATAACAGGAAATGAAAAAGACTACATTACTGCAAAAAATGTTAGCCTAGCTTAAAAAAATCGGTCTAGTGTGAGTCGGACTCGCGCACCGAGGGTTCCGTACAAACTTACTTATGTAAATAGTTAGATTCCCTATCCCTATACCCGAGTCTCGAAGATTTTTCCGAACCGCAAAAAGTATTTTAGTGACGTAACTACAAATGTACAGTTTTCAGATATTTTCCTTTACTTGTTCTGTTTACCTTGCTTCATGGCAACAGGAACCTATACGTTTTGATTTTCTGGCTCGTGGCAAAATATGCACCTAAACGAAACATAAACTGCCTTATCTTTAAATCTCGTAGACTTAGAGATATGAAAGCTGCGTATTTGATCTTAATTTCAGCTTTATATCTCCACCTGTTCCTGAGAAAAAAATAGTCTTGCCAAACAGACAGACGGAAAACTAAGTGATCCTATAAGGGGCCTGTTTTTGCCGACTGAGGTTCAGAACCCTAAAAACGAGCAAGGCAAAAAGATCAACTAAAGCCCAAAGCAATAAATTTACAAATAAACAAATTCAGCCCAAAAAAACATAAATAATCCGTCTAACCGCACTTCACTACGCCCAAAACATGTTCCTAAGAACATAAACCGTTACAAATCCTTAGTAATCTGTGGTGTAGTCCCAACCCTATGTGTACAGGGTGATACGTCATGTCACAAACTGTATGACGAAACAGGATGTCCCCGGGCGACTTGGGGAGGCTTTTAAGGAGCGTCCCCGTGTTAACATTGACGCCGTGATATGAGATTATAACAATACGAAGTGGACTTTAAGTTCACTTAACTAAGTAATGTTTGACATTTTTGTATGAATGTCTTGCATAAAGAGATTAAACTCCCTATATTATCTATCACCTTTTTTATAACTGGGAATGTTTTAGTCACATACTCCAAGGTTGAAGGACCTCTACTTGACTCAGTTGCCATAACATAAATTCTATTCTACTTTTTATTAATGGCAAGTAGAGGCAATGTCGACTAAATATTCTGACAATGTCTAAAGTGAATCGGAAAAGCACGTGTGTATATTATTATAGTGCAGCAAAAAATAAAAAGGGACACTAACTGTAGATCCAAAATTCTTCGACTGATACAGTTGAACTTGAAAAGTTAGTATTGGACGCCTTAACATAAAAAAAAAGATTAATGTCAATTAGTAACTGTCAAATTGACAGTTATTAATTAGAGATGGAGTCAGATTGATAGACTGATTATTTGAAATAGGTACAGCAATTGAGAACTATTCAATTCCGTTACTTTTTATTTGTTTTGAGAAAACTGGGCGTGGGGGATCGTGATCGCAATAGTCCGTTCTGAAAAAGCAATCGAGTCACTGAAATAACCAATCAGTTCGGTTCTTTCTTCTCTACAACGCAGAACCTGATTTAAATATAGCGTTCAGCAAAGAGGACATCACCGTTTATTATTATGATAAATAATAACACAAAGTTTGCTCAATTGTGTATACTCGCTGAAGTTTCTATTTACTAAGAACAAACATTTTCATTTCAAGTGTTTAGGCGGGGGCCTAAACACTTGCATGGCAAGTTGCTTTATTATACCGCCGATATCATTTAAGTACCACCACGTTATAGAAGATGTAGAACAAAATCTCACTTTTTCTAAAACAAAAAGTATTTTTTTTTATTTCATATATACATATTTGTGATGACATTTTTGCTCTTTGACTATATAATGTCATTTTTGCTATAATTTAATTTTGGAATCGAGCTAACCAAATATAAATCGTTATATTTTCTAAATGGTCCTTCGAAATGAAAAATTGAGGTTTGAGATATCTTTATTTCCCATAAGAATTTACAATTCACTTACATGAGAAAACTTAAAAATTAATTTACAAACGTTATTGGTAGCGTACAGTAATAGTTTTGTCTTAATTACAATTTAAAGAGAAGTAATCAAAAAGTGTAGGGTCGATAAATAGTTGCATACTTAAATCGTAAACATACACGGAGTACGAACAACTGGAAGCGGCATGTACTAAGGTGCGCTTGGTTTGTTAAAGATGTGTAATTTTAAGTATTTTTTAAACATTGACATTGACTTTGCATTTTTAATATTATTTGGTAATTTATTATACAGTGCAGCACCTTCGTACATTACACTTTTTTTTTCAAAATTCTTTGTGAAACCTAAAAATTAGGTTTAAAGACAGGTTTACGATACTCCGAAGTGGGGGGCCATTTGACATATTTTGTCAACTTTCATTGTGTTTTGATTACATTCAATATGGCAAGAACCAGAGGCCCCAATGTGAAAAAAAAATGTGTCGCTCACAAGATTAAGACAATCCGATTGACGTAAGAATTTTTATTCGCGTTTGGTCTCTATAGCGCCACAAAAAAAGAAACATACATACACATATATAGGTTAAAAACACATTACCCCTGTTTGGCGGAGCAAAAGAGGGTAAAAACAATTTACATGAGGAAAATCTCAGAATCCGAAAATCCTCTTATCTGTGACACATTCAAATTAAATACTGTTCGTAATGACATTCTCTTTCAATCTACAGGGGGAGGAAAAGGAACTTCTAATAACATTAAATTGTCAGACAATAACACCCTTGAATCATTGGTGCCGAAGCCGAGTAAATTACATGTCAAATGGTCGGGAATCCAGAAATATTCCTCGATAATTTTCTCGACGATGTTCGCCCCCCTCCCAGTCGCGTGATGCGACGCCCGCCCCCCTCTGCCCTGGTGACAAGGATATCTAAATATCATTATAAGTTTGAGTGGAGCACGGAATTCCTGGCTGACGGCGGTTTCCAACGGTTTTCTTGTTAACGCTGTTTACGAAAACTCCAAATAGTTATTTGCTCCTCTGTTACCAAGTTTAACATTGCTAATAGGTTAATATTGATTAAAGTTCGCGTCAAATGTTAATGAGGCAATAAATTTCGATTTACGTTCGACAAACCAACGCAATTTTATCGAATTACTTCGATGAGTATGGAGGCATTAAATATTAAAATAATTATGTTGAACATAGTAGAGAATCTCATTAAATATTTACTTAATTGAGTTGTAATTCACATGAATTCGCAAAAGGAACGTAACTGACGTTCCTTTTGGCACAGATTCCACTCACTCCCTACGATAAAATTGATTTTTCATTGCCATCTTTAAAATTTATTGCGGTTTCCACGAATTTATGAGAGCGCAAATAGTAGAAAGTGCACTCAGAACAATTTTCACTTACAAAGCTCGGCCTGCGGAACTTATGAGTTTTCAAAAAGGGGTGAGTCTTTTTATTGTTATGGTCTTACGCGCAACCACTGAGGGGATTTTAATCAACACAACAAAAGTACGGCGACACAATGGGAAAGAAGAAATCTATTGCTTAAAAAGTTAAAAAAAAATGTTTAAAAGCTTTCACAAAGTCCCGGAAAATCGTATCTTTTCGTTTGTACTTTTGTGTAAAAAAACAACAACCTGTATATTTGGCTCAAGGACACGATCATATTTTTTCCTATTTGTAATTATGAAAACGGAAGTATACGTTTTTTTTGTCTTGTGTTATTATATTATAGATACGAGTAGATATTTAAAACAATTATGTGTCACAGTTGTTTAAAACAAAATAAAGACATAAAAATTAGTTGGTAAATACGTAAATTAGAAAAAAAAACCTTTATTTTTGTATACAACTGTTCGAGAAACTTACTTTTAGACTCAGAAAATATTCCAAAACGGTAACCCTCTAAACATTTTGGAATATCTGTGAGTCTAAAAGTAAGTTTCTCGAACAAAAGAGAGACGATGTTCAAATAAAAACCATAAATTATATTTAACATGAAGAATTTCTTCTTTGTATTCTTTACTCAAATATTCTTTAGAAAAATGCAGAGTGACCGTGTAACACGGTTGCAGTCTCGAACCGCCATTTATTCAAATTTATACAGCCCTCTGAATCAAAAAAGTGATATCTCATAAAATACAAAAATCTGTTTTTTTTTATTTTATCGCATAGAATAAAACATTCGGTATTACGGTTCAAATAGCAGCCCTTTTCTATTTGAAAAAACTTATAAAAAACATAGAAAAGAAAACACCATCCATACTTAATCATTCTAATATTTTTGTGTGATAGTTGTGAAATTTTATTATTATTATTAATATTATAAAGGCGAAAATTCGTGGGTGTGTGACTATTTTTGTATGATTGGTACTCCTTCACGCTCAAACGGCTGGTTGGATTCGGATGAAATTTGGCACATGAGTAAACCATGTCCTGGAATAACACATAGGATACTTTTTATCTCGGGAGTATGTTCCCTTGGGATAATTTTCTTCTTTTACGCGGGTGAAGCCGGTGGCAGAATCGAGAGTGATAGTCTAAAACCAAAAGTAACTCTATTATGTCATTGTGTGTACTATGTTTTCACATCGAAGCGGCTAAACAAACTTAATGAAGCTATACCCTAAGGCATAGAGACGGTAGATAAGATCAGTACACCACGCTGGCGAAGCCACGAGCAAAACTAATTTTAAATGTACAACGTTAATATGAATGCTCCAGGGTAGCCTGCATTTTCATACATTTTTGCAATTTGCGGTTCAGTATTGGACAGAAAGGTAAAAAAAAAACATATATTTGCGGTAATAACATGTTTGTATTTACACAATTATATTAAATAAAACCATTTACATAACTCTCTAACTTCTTTTCGATTCTATGGTAAACCAAAAAGGTGGCTACATTAATAGCAGCATCGGAAGCACTTATCAAATCCTCCAAAGTACAGGTGTATGGGCAGTTGGGGCATTTTAATATGTGGCTCATGTTTTGAACAGGAGCACCGCACTCACATTGAGTATCCGACGGGTCTATAAAACCCCATTTTGCCAAGTTGTGTTTGCAGCGGCCTAACTGGGTTCGCAACCGATTTAGTGCTTTCCATATAGGCCACTGCAAATCGCGCCCAGGCGGGAGATGTTCTTGGGGTTTCAAGAAGTCGGATGGTGGTAGGTGATGCTCTTCCCAAAGCTTTATTCTTTCTTTAGGTGGCGGGTCATAACTCTCTAACTTAGAGAAGAGATAAAATGTGCCATTTTAATAAAACTTTACCTTGTCTCTTAGTTAGAAAGTTATGATGATATTTTTATGAGTATAGTTGTGTAAATAGATACATGACTTGACAAAACCGAACTTAATTGGTTTATTATATATTTTATATAAACCAACAATTAAACCTATTAGCTTTATTTTTTTACTAAATTCCTTTCTTTCGAAACTCACTTTGAGCAACTATTACTTATTCTGTGCTTTGAGTTACCACCTTTTGGTTTCCTACAGCGATATACAGCCCCGCGATTTCTGTCGGGCCCTCATTGAGCTGAGCAATTTGTAAATGGAACGCGTGGAGAGGAATGATTTACCTCCCGGGGAGACGCGTGCTTACCAAAGAAAGTATATACCTATGTTTTTATAGGTCTCAAGCACTTTGTTAGTGGGCTAAATAGCTTCTTAAATGGGGAGATTAGGGCCATGTAGGCAGTTTTTGGAGTGTGCTACATGGAAGTTAGAGTACCTATTCGATTGCCCCATTGTGATTGGGGAAAAAGCTTTTATGTGACCACAAAATTCCCATAAAATTATACAACTTATTAAAGAGCAGGAATTTAAAAGGAAAATGTTATAACTGAACTTTTACACTAGTACTAGCCGTGCTAGCGGCTTCGCCCGCGTGAAAGTAGGACATGTTCTCAGGATGACGGTCTATTCCAGGACATGGTCTACCCGTGTGCCAAATTTCATCCAATTCCGTTCAGCTGTTCGAGCGCCAAGAAGTAACAAACATACACAAACTCTACCACAAACTTTCGCCTTTATAATACAATAAAGAGATTTTCGAGAACTACTGTTGAATTAAAAAAAAATCAAGGAAGGAAGAACATAGAAGCTGTTGAAACCCCGGGGATAGCTAGTTTGTACGTATAATTTAGAATTTCAAAGTTAGCTAAACATAATTTTAAACAAAGTAAGGGTCTGTGCACACCACGTTATTTAAACACGCCGTTGACGCGCGCTTTAGAAACGTGCGTCGACGGCGAGCTTTTATCCTATTAAGGGTCTACAGGCTGCGTCTAACTCGCGTCTGCATCGCTACATCAATGGCGCGTTTAAAAAACGTGGTGTGCACAGGCGGTGGAAAGACTTGGGAGAGGCATTTGCCCAGCAGTGGGACAGTAAGGGCTAGGAAAAAAAAACATAATGAAGCAACTGCCTACCAAACGCACCCACCCATACGTACAAATCGTTTTGGGAATACATTCATTGTGCGTACAAAGAAGAAGTGGAATTCCCTGCCGGAGTCTGTGTTTTCTGATAGCTACAACTTAAGAGTCTTTAAGTCAAGAGTAGGTTACTTCTAGGCAACCGTGCTCCATCGTCGGCCACATCATCGTTTATCACCAGCCCCCCTAGATGCCAGTTGCCGTGTTTGGTTTACTTGGTCACTTTTAAATTTGAAAATACTGGCTTCAAAAGGATTTTTATTGAACATGTTCCAGCGGTCATTTTATTGCGTAGTTACAATTTTACCAATTGGTTTTTATAAGCCTATACTTTCCCACATTTGGGCAAAGGCCCCCTCAACTTCTTCCAGGTATTTTTTCTCAAGCCACCTCGAATCAGGCCTTGCGGTAGGCGTATAAGAAATCTCGCCATCTCTTCCCGGCCCCCCTAGCCAAGTTACAATCGTTTCGTTCTCGCCGCCTTTGTTCTGACCACGTGACTGAGCGTTGAGATGACGTCAGAACAAAGGAATCGGAGGCGTGGCCTACTCGAGGCGTTCGGCTCGAACGATACGATTGTAACTTGGCTAGGGGGGCAGGTGAGATACAATAAAAGCGAGCCTATCTATACCTACATATATAATAAATCTGTAGACGTTTTTAGTTGTGCGCGCATCACGTAAAATGTACGAAATCGTTGTAGATAACTTTTATACACTAAAATTGTGTGTAACTTGACTATATTATTTAGGCTTTGTTTCATCGCGATCGGTTGACTATATCAAAAGATATATGAATTTAAAGTGTTCAAGAAGTAAAATATCACAGCTTGACTGTTAGGCCGTACGAAGTTCGTCGGGTCAGCTAGCCAATATTAAAAAAAAAGTTCGGGAAAGTCTCTCCGAACTAACTCCGACGCAGTTACCGTTCAAAATGTCGGTCGCCTTTTCTCAGTGTTTCTCCGAACCTATCGACTATTTTCACAGTAAATAGCTTTGCACTTTCTTCAGGGTCACACGTTTATGGGTACAGTGTGTCAAGTTATGACTAGTAAGGCAATGGATTGGATGAAGGTGCAAATGTTTGTCGGCAAAGTCACGCCATTTAGAAACAACGGAGCTTGGTAAGTATTTGTTCACTCTTTGGCTTAAAACACGCAGGCATAGACAGATTTTTGCTGCAGACGGCTAAAAGATAAATGACTTCTGTTAGCGTTCCCGTCAAACACTAAGTACAAAATGTATAGCGATGACATTACCTGTCATGCCACTTGTCACGTGACTTCTCCGCAGGTAATATTATTAGAGTTTGTAGTTAGCATTTAGCAAGAAGGCTAACACAAAACTCATTTGTCTAAGCATGTAGATTGTCTAAAAAATAAACGATAAAATTACACAATTTTTGTAAAAATTAACAAACACAAACAGGATTTTTTGTACAAACAAATCGCAAATTACTACAAGCTATTTGAGTTTTTAAAAGCGGCTCCATCCGCGTTTTACAGCCAGTTTATTACCCGGCAAATTGTCAGTTAACCTCTTCCCCAAACTTGGACCATTCGGCCTGGTGGAAGTACACAAATATCAATTTAGTGGTAAAACATCTGCGGTAAGTAATTGCTGGTGCAAGCTGCACTTTGTCCCTTGAGGAACATTTATTTATTAGATGTTACGTGCATTTGATGAATAAGCACTTTAGTATTATGTATAATGACGATGATGTGATGACATATGGCACTGAAACATTGTCGCTTACAATGGGCCTCATCAGAAGGCAAGAAGAGTAGTCTTTGGGAAGTCACCCAAAGGGCAATGGAAAGGGCTATGCTCGGAGTTTCCTTGCGTGATCGCATAAGGAATGAAGATATCCGGAGGAGAACCAAGGTCGCCGACATAGCCCGAAGAATCGCCAAACTTAAGTGGCAGTGGGCAGGGCACATTGCTCGTAGAACGGATGGTCGATGGGGCCGAATGGTTCTAGAGTGGCGACCGCGCGCCGGAAATAGCAGCGTTAGAAGGCCTCCCACAAGGTGGACCGATGACCTGGTGAGAGTCGCGGGAATACGGTGGATGCGAGACGCACAGGATCGGTCGTTGTGGAGACGCTCGGGGGAGGCCTATGTCCAACAATGGACGTCTTTCGGCTGAAATGATGATGATGATGATGATGATGATGATAATGACGAAAATCTTATAGATATTTGTATGTTGACAACCTTTTTTCCGTTTATTTTTTCAATTAAAAAGCAACAAGTAACAGTGAAGAACATTTTGGGAAAGAAAGAAATTTTGTAAAAATCCAAGAAACAGGACAGAAGCAAGCCAAGTTAACACGTTCGGAGCAGCAACGTCCTATAACGTCAAATTTGTACAATTTGTTGTTAACACAAAGTCTAATCACGCCTATTAAAAATATGTTATCATTTTTACTACGTCTCATAACGCCAAGCAGCTATAGTAAACTCCATCACTTAAACTTTTGCGCCGCAACACTTACAAATCGAATTTTGGCAACTTAATGTTCTCATCTGCTACACACTCGCAAGCGCGTAAGCGTTTAAAAAAATATTGTGTCATAATGTGCGCACCTCACGTAATAAAGGTTCGAATCCCGTTAATTTCGAACAGACAGTTCAGAGTAGGTATACCAATGCTCTGTATGCCAGATGCAGGATATGAAGCCGACAACAGTACTAATCTAAGATCAAAAACAGGTACTTCTCCTTTCAAACTCCACACCAATCATACACACATCATAGAGGCCTAATCTATGACGGCACAGATTAAACGCATAAGGTCTCCGTCCCCATAAATCGTAGTCGTGCAAGCGATTCATAAATTGCCTTCGCTCATAATATATCGCGTGCCAAGTTGTGTACATAATTGGTTTCGGACTCCATAGCCTAGGAACATGTGGGACGATGTATGACCATGTCTCGACACATCTTGGGCGTTAGCTGTATGTTACGACTTACGGGGTATTGGACTGGATTGCTCTGTTTGGTAGATAATTTCTGATTCCAGATGCATGTCTATAGCTGCCTACTTATGTTTAGCAACAAGTTCGATACAGAGGTGGGTCCAGGTGGTCTCAAATGTCCATAACATCCCTTAGGAACACACATATCATTCACAATCATATGCTTTCATGATGGATTTAAATTGATGCTCTTTCTGTAGTTACTTAAAGAAAGGGCACCAATTTAAATACATAATTTGTAGGTCCTAAAGTTTTTTTTTGTGGTTCGATCTGGGCAGAACGAGAGGGTGTATAAGACTTATGGTGATTTTTAAGTAAATTTTGAAAATGTGCCTAATTTGACTTTTCTGTTGCAGGGGTCCCGTAGGACGAGCGAATGCGCGTCCGTTGGCGTTTCCAGAACAGACTTAGATCAAATAGGAAGATTATTATTGAATTTTTAATTTTTGAATAAATTGAAAATTAGTTTTTCCTAAATAAATAATTTAAAACACACCTGTGACCCTTCAGTTGCCTTTTGTGTTCCAGAGCCGTGGGAACCTTTTTCGAAAAATTCCGCAGCAGTTCTATAAGGTTTTCCTAGTATTGTATTGGGTCTAACTTCATAATTGGCAGAGACATAAAGAAAACATTTTTTAAGGAAAAGTTAAATTTGGCTTTATTGACACAAAAAGGTTGAAACCGGTTAGTTCAAACTTCAATTTCTCTAGCTCTACTGGCCCAAAATATTGGTGTACAGCTGAAAGTCCTTGATATAAACATTGACAAAACCAAAGTCAT
The DNA here is from genome assembly GCA_905147345.3 of Mythimna impura. Taxonomy (NCBI): domain Eukaryota; kingdom Metazoa; phylum Arthropoda; class Insecta; order Lepidoptera; family Noctuidae; genus Mythimna; species Mythimna impura. The sequence continues at coordinate 7,521,973 of LR990357.1, read as the reverse complement.
GGTAAACAGCCATGTAGCACCCACTCCTATCAAGGTCGGGGACTCTACACTCGAAGTTGTAGACGACTACGTTTACCTGGGACAGACGGTCCAGTTGGGAAGGTCTAACTTCGAGAAAGAGATCAATCGTCGAATCCGACTCGGCTGGGCAGCGTTCGGGAAGCTGCGCGGTATCTTCTCGTCCAATATACCACAGTGTCTCAAGACGAAAGTCTATGACCAGTGCGTGTTGCCAGTGATGACATATGGCTCCGAAACGTGGTCGCTTACAATGGGCCTCATTAGAAGGCTTAAAGTCACCCAAAGGGCAATGGAGAGGGCTATGCTCGGAGTTTCCTTGCGTGATCGAATCAGGAATGAGGATATCCGCAGGAGAACCAAGGTTGCCGACATAGCACGAAGAATCGCCAAACTAAAGTGGCAATGGGCAGGGCACATTGCTCGCAGAACAGATGGCCGTTGGGGCCGAAAGGTTCTGGAATGGCGACCACGTACCGGAAGACGTAGCGTTGGAAGGCCTCCTACAAGGTGGACCGATGACTTGGTAACGGTTGCGGGAGTCCGATGGATGCGAGACGCACAGGACCGTTCGCTGTGGCGACGCTTGGGGGAGGCCTATGTCCAGCAGTGGACGTCTTTCGGCTGAAATGATGATGATGATAATGACGAAAATCTTATAGATATTTGTATGTTGAGAACCTTTTTTCCGTTATTTTTTTTCAATTAAAAAGCAAAAAGTAACAGTGAAGAACATTATGGGAAAGAAAGGAATTTTGTAAAAATCTAAGAAACAGGACAGAAGCAAGCCAAGTTAACATGTTCGGAGCAGCAACGTCCTATAACGTCAAATTTGTACAATTTGTTGTTAACACAAAGTCTAATCACGCCTATTAAAAATATGTTATCATTTTTACTACGTCTCATAACGCCAAGCAGCTATGGTAAACTCCATCAGTTAAACTTTTGCGCCGCAACACTTACAAATCGAATTTTGGCGACTTAATGTTCTCATCTGCTACACACCCCCAAGCGCGTACGCGTATAAAAAATAATGCGTCATACTGTGCGCACCTCACATGAGAAAGGTTCGAATCCCCTTAATTTCGAACTGACAGTTCAGGGTAGGTATACCAATGCTCTGTATGCCAACTCAACCAGATGCAGGATATCAAGCCGACAACAGTACTAATCTAAGATCAAAAACAGGTACTTCTCCTTTCAAACTCAACACCAATCATACACACATCATAGAGGCCTAATCTATGACGGCACAGATTAAACGCATAAGGTCTCCGTCCCCATAAATCGTAGTCGTGCAAGCGATTCATAAATTGCCTTCGCTCATATATCGCGTGCCAAGTTGTGTACATAATTGGTTTCGGACTCCATAGCCTAGGAACATGTGGGACGATGTATGACCATGTCTCGACACATCTTGGGCGTTAGCTGTATGTTACGACTTACGGGGTATTGGACTGGATTGCTCTGTTTGGTAGATAATTTCTGATTCCAGATGCATGTTTATGGCTGCCTACTTAAGTTTAGGAACAAGTTCGATACAGAAGTGGGTCCAGGCGGTCTCAAATGTCCCAAACATCCCTTAGGAACACATAACATTCAGAATCATATGCTTTCATGATGGATTTAAATTGGTGCTCTTTCTGTAGTTACCTAAAGAAAGGGCACCAATTTAAATACATATTTTGTAGGTCCTAAAGTTTTTTTTTTGTGTTTCGATCTGGGCAAAGGAACGAGAGTGTTTAAGACTTATGGTGATTTTTAAGTAAATTTTGAAAATGTGCCTAATTTGACTTTTCTGTTGTAGGGGTCCCGTAGGACGAGCGAATGCGCGTCCGTTGGCGTTTCCAGAACAGACTTAGATCAAATAGGAAGACTGTTATTAAATTTTTAATTTTTGAATAAATTGAAAATTAGTTTTTCCTAAATAAATAGTTTAAAACACACCTGTGTCCCCTCAGTTGCCTTTTGTGTTCCAGAGCCATGGGAACCTTTTTCGAAAAATTCCGAAGCAATTCTATAAGGTTTTCCTAGTATTGTATTGGGTCTAACTTCATAATTGGCAGAGACATAAAGAAAACATTTTTTAAGGAAAAGTTAAGTTTGGCTTTATTCACACAAAAAGGTTGAAACCGGTTAGTTCAAACTTCAATTTCTCTAGCTCTACTGGTCCAAAATATTGGTGTACAGCTGAAAGTCCTTGATATAATACAACAATAATCTTTCGGGCAAATGTAGCTATAGTGGGTAGTACATAAGACGCCAACGCTTCAGTGACCCGTTTTCCAAGTTAAAGTTGCGAGGCCAGTGCCACATTTTATATTTTCCTCGAGTTCGAGATCAAAATATTTCATTTGAATGAAACACTTTTGTGCAAAACGAAAGAGGATCAGACTTTCTGTGATGTTTAAGTATCTTTGAAAAGATTTTTGTGTGGCTCTTGTTGTGATTAATTTTAAGAACCTTTCCAGGTTATTTTTCCAAATGTATTTTTTAATCTAGACTGCCTCAGACTGAATGTAGAAAAATATATCAAGGAAAAAAAACTTTACATGGACATTAGAAGTGGGTTTTGGTTAATTAGATAATGCCTAAAATAGGATTGGGCGGGTCACATCAGTCGTATGCACACTGACAGCTAGGCAAGGGTCTCCACATAGTAGGTTTCTGTCGATGGACGACGCCACCGAGGCTGACCTGGGAAGAGATGGCGAGATTTCTTATACGCCTACCGCAAGGCCTGATTCGAGGTGGCTTGAGAAAAAATACCGGGAAGAAGTTGAGGGGGCCTTTGCCCAAATGTGGGAAAGTATAGGCTAAATAAAAACAAATTGGTAAAATTGTAACTACGCACTAATATGGCCGCTGGAAAATGTTCCATAAAAATCCTTCTGAAGCCAGTATTTTCAAATTTAAAAGTGACCAAGTAAACCAAACACGGCAACTGTCATCGCAGCATTTCACAAAGATTTATGTTAAGATTAACAAGGATTTTAGAGAAAGGGATTCGTAAAACATCTGAGAAACAGGACAGAGCAGTACAAAAGAACAAAGGAGGCTATTGGTGTAGTATTTTGTGGTTTTGTCTGTATGAAAATGTACGTTTTGAATCCGGTACACATTTGTTAGGCGTACATTTTACGTTTGATGTTAAATAGCTCGGCCAATGACATGCAGTTGCGGTTTGATGAGGAAGTTTCATTGAAATTATAATCATAAAAGACCTACCTCATTTTTATAGTACCGTTTTCTGTTTTAAACCACAGGAACGATATTCCCAAAGAAATTTGAGGAGCCATCAAGGCATTTAAAAATTGCATTATAGAATACTATACACAAAGGCGGTCAAGAAATCACGCACCATGATTCAGCGGACGGTCAAATGTCAAAAATGTTCAGCACCATCCATCGCGTCAGTGAAAATTAAATAAAAGAAATTAATAAAATGTGTCAATTCGAATTTTGAATTGTTTAAAATTAATGTTTTTTTTTTTGGGATCTAATAGAAGTCTATGGTACAAGGCAATAGTGACGTTTTCTATCAGTGAAAGAATTATCGTAATCGGATTTGTAATTCAAGACATGACAAAAGAAATAAACAACAGAAACTACCTCTAATGTGTCAATTCGAATTTTGAATTTTAACCAAATGGTGTTTTTTTTTGGGATCTAATAGAAGTCTATGGCACATGTTGATTTATTCTGTGTTTCTTCTCAGGGTAGTCAGCTAGGAAACACCGGCCTCATCTAGTTTAAATTCAAAAAATTGACGTGCAAATCGTTTTTTAAAAAACCTATTTGCAAAATAAATCTCATTTATCATGGCAATAGTGACGTTTTCTATCAGTGAGTGAATAATCGAAATCGGATTTGTAATTCTACAAGCAAACAAACAAACAACGGTACCTCTATAAATTTAAATAAGTTAGAACAGCGAAATAAAACACAAAAGGCATTCCTTGTTTCAACACCTCTTCCAGCCTACATTTGATACCCCATCCTAAGTTTAGCTCAGTGTAGCTTTTAACAGGCAGACGTTTCATAATAATAGGAGTACCGGAGCCTGCGAGAGGAAATATTTAATCTTCATGACAGGTGCCTTACGGGGGATGGCGACGAGGACCCAGCATCAACACAACAGCTTCGATTTATCACAATTTTATTTTATTTTTCTTAAGACTTGGGCGAGAATGGACCTGCCTCACGAAACATGGAATTGATGATCTGTTACGAAAAGAGCCGTAGATATATTCGTGCCCGTGAAATGTGTGCAATGTGTGCCGAGTGCAAGTTTTAACTATCAATTATACCCTAGTTTTTTTTTTGCTGGGAAATCATCCAATGATTTCTCCCGCGTCCCCCGGGGCGTGTCAGACTTTTACTGATTAAAACTATCCTATGGCCTTTCTTTGCATTCGTTCCAGGACCCCGGGGTTCTCTTTCGTACAACCCATGGCTCCAGTAGGCGACCCTTATCGTAGTCAGAAAAGGGAATATGCATGGTGAAAATAATAATATACTTTTATTGACTTGGCTCGCGAGGTTGTCGACATGTGGGATGTGGACTCGGCGATCATTGTACCGATAGTCGTGTCAGTGGCTTAATAGCCAGAAGCCTCGACCGACACCTTAGGAGGCTCTCGTTAGGCGACTGGATCAAGGGCTCGATTCAGAAAGCTGTACTTCTGGACACGGCTCGTATAGTTAGGAGGTTTCTCTCTCTGGAGCCCTGACCGCCGGTAACTTGGACCCTGTTGCCGATACCGGTGGGCTACTATTTTTTATATTTCTAAATGTTTTGTTTTATTTTTATTGAAATATTTAAAAATAAAATTTATATGTACATAAATGAATAAACGGAATAATATACTTTTATAATAATAGGATACTTTTTCCCAAGAGTGGGTATGTTCCTTTAGGATAATTTTCTACCGTCATGAAGCTACTAGTAACTGCTAGAAATAAACACCTCCTCCCGATCGAATTCCGACATGGTGGCCAGCGATTAGCCAGGTACGCAGGAGATAATATAGGGTGACTGGCAATTAGTGTACGATACTTAAACACGTAATTGTGCTCATGATAACAAACAATTTTTATTATGGGAGCAAAGCCGAAATCGCGAAAAAAATATCAGCTGTTCAGTACATTAGGCAAACATAAATGTACTGATCAGCTGATTTTTTTTCGCGATTTCAAGTTTGTTTCCATAGTAAAAGTTGTTGGTTCACGTGTTTAAGTATCCTACACTAATTACCAGTCACCCTATATAGTGCTCAAGCGTGTGCGCAAAAACAGGTGAATTCTCCTTTACTTTCATTGGTCATTAGTCATTTGACACGATCGAAAAGAAATCTGGTGCAGGACCAACACCTTTTTAGACCTCATGGCCGCAAGTGCAACAGCTGGTCCTGGGTTCGATTCCAGGGTCGGGTAGAAAGAGTTACTGACTTTTTTCATTAGGAATTTAAAAGTTGGTAGTAGGTAAGTATGTAATCTCCGTTGAGATTGGCTTCCGTGATTGTAATTCAGTCTGAAGGATTTTTTCTTATACAAATTCTGTTCCAAATTCGGAACTATATGTATAATAATAATTTATTTCATAAACAGACAACAAAGATCTATTAGGTTAGTAACAATATTCTTATCCTATGTTAGTACTTAACTATAAATCGCGACATTATACGTCTTGCCACGAGTGCCCTTACAAGCTACTCTGGAAGGCCCAGTCTCAGTCTCCCAATTTCTTTATCTACATTTTTTATTTTGAAAAAAGAATTTTCAGACACAAAGTTAACTGTGGCCGTTAAAATATCGGTACACTACCTTCTGCCAGCAGCTTCATTTGCGTAAAAGTAAGTTTCTCGATATAAATTTTGGAACCCTATTTCATCTTTTTAGGAGGCGAATTTAGGAAAATCCTTATTCTTTGTTGAATTATAGCGTTCTAGATCGAAGGGTTTGACCTGGGCACTGAAGAGTCAGTGAGCGAGTCAGGACTTTGCCTATCATAATATTTCTCCGGAAAATTGCAAACACCTTTTAGGACAGTAAAATATCGCGAGGAATCGTAAACAATTTTTTCTAAATAAGACACGGTTATGCTGAAAACTAATAAATTTGGATGTGATTTATCGTATACAAAACTGTTTTTTCATAATATATCGAGAAATTGTAATCTAACTAATAAGGATTTATTACAATCATACGGAGTCCGCAATTTTCCTAAAATAAGAAATCATACTACTAACATACATACTTTTGAATTGTCAAAATGTCGGTCAGTCAAAAAAAGTGAAGCTAAATTACACGTTCCAAAGCGTAGCTATAGAGAAATACGTATAAACATATTAAATGTAAATAAAGATTTCAAGTGTTATAGTTCCCGATCCAGCCCTTCAAAATGTTCCAGCGCTTTCGTCGATTCAACTAAGTTTTAAACTCCATTCTTTCAGAAACTTCTCCACTTGATATTATACGCAATAAACCTTGTTATCCTGAACTCGCAAGAGATCAAAGTTGTATTAATGCGCCAATAGCGGCAGGTGTTCCCAAACTTGTTTGTTGGAGGGCTTTCTTACTTGGGATAAATATTTACTTGTCTAATTTTAAAGTCTCGGCCAAAAAGTTATCTTAAGGTCATATTCCTTGAAATTTGTTTGGGGATGTTTCGGTTGGAACAATTTGGTTACGGCCATTTCTTATTGTTCGCTCTTTTACCGGAAAATTGTTTTTTTTTTTTCAAGGGCAGGATCACTAACATTACATGCACCGGGAATTTATAAGTACATTTTATAACACTATTCAAGTGCTGCAACACTTAGAGACAATCACTAAATTAACATAAAACATTTGATTTTAAAACACATAAGATAGTTACTTAATTTCATTATATAAAAGTAATAACACAAAAACATAGCAGAAAGAAATAAAAATGGGAAAGAATTGATAATTACATTACATTACAGAAATTCATGTCTAATGATTGATTAATATTAAATTAAAATAGGAATAAAATAAAATAAAAATTAAATCCAATGACATGAATTTTTACATGTAAGGGATTGATAAGTTAAGATAGTTTTCTTAAACTTTTGTTTTTTGTCATGTAAAATGTTGATAGAGCTGGGATTGAACTGGGAAATGACTTCTCCCGCTGGAGACTAGGGTGCGGCGAGAGGGCGTGTCAGAGTTTTATTGACTAAATTCCACCTATGTTCCTTCATTGCCTTCATTCCTGCAGGATAGGTAGGTAAGGCGTCGGTGTTAAAAATAAAGTATGCATTATAATTTTAGTACATATCTTCCAATATTATTTAAGTAGTACGAGTATGTATTCTTGTGATATATTTTTTTTAAATACTTTGTTTGACACTAGGAATTCTTCCTCTGTCATAGGTATGTATGTAGACCGTATACCTACATAAGAGTATATTTTTACAATTTATAATTTATACACAATAACTCCTATCTAAAATATGGCATCAAAAAATTCCTCCGCATCGCTGTCGACTGGAAGTGTGCCCAAAAGACTGGCGGCATTGCCACGTTGTATGGCAATGCTTAATCTCTGACCGAGGTAAAAGCCAGCCCTTTGGTTACGCGAAGTGTCAACTAGCCGTTTGGATAATTCTTTTAGGGCATGAGCACTCGGACCCCACGGCCCAAGAGTCTCAACCCCAAACGGCTCAAAAATATTTATATTATATTTCCGCCGCTTGAGGTTCTCCGCAGCCGCAGCGGCAGCACCAACAGCACGACGAGCTAGGAAGATGGGATGGCGCAAGAGTGTCGACATTAATTTTTGAAGCCATATTTTAGATAGGAGTTATTGTGTATATATTATGTAATTTTAATTAGTTAAGTGTTTTTATTTGTTATGTATAAATAATCATTCCAAATAAAATAAAATAAATTATAATTTAATTCTAGTTATGCTATTTTGTGTTTTTTTTTCCAACAAATTACACTGGCAAGAGATATCCATTTGTATTCACCTACGAAAACATTTTAAGAAGGTTAGCATTTCACGTTAAGTTCAACTCTTTGTTACGTCTCTAAATATGACAGGCACTGCACATTGTACATCTGGCAGTCAACATTGTTCCGTTTTGGATACAAATGTGAATTTAATATGAGCTTTTGAATAAAATGTTTATTTTGTTTACCCTCATCCGTGCATAAATGCGGGGTGTCAACTGAAAACCAGCGCTGGGTGTCTGACGCCCAGCAAATGCTAAGGTGCGGTGCCACTTTCGGTGCGGGCACGCTCAGCGCATTCTGTACTTTTGTTCTTTTTTACTTTTAGACCAAGATCCCAGAGCTATCTGACATAACTTCCCTTTTTTTTTCGGTGGGAAAATCATCCAATGACATCCCCCGCTCTTGGGCGGAAGGGGAGATAGTGTCAGACTTTTACTGACAAAAAACCCACTAATGTTCCTTAGTTGGGTTTCATACCAGAGCCGAGTCTTCCTTTCGGAATCAGACCCTTGGCCCCAGTAGGCTTCAACCCTGCTGGGATGGTTGCAATCACAGGGGCATACCTCTACTGTATGCTCCACCGTGTCCTTCGGACGGTCCACACAATGGTGACACCCGGGCGTTTCTTCCGCACGAATCCAGTGCAGGAACGTCCCGAACTTACCATGTCCGGTGAAAACCTGCGTCATGCGGTTTTCACCGGACGTCATGCGGTCTTTAAGGTAAAGACGCCGTGTTGCCTTTCCAGCCACTCCTGAAAGAGGAAACTTACCGCCATAATTATGGCGTGCCCAAACTGTACCTATCCCTGGAATGCCAAGGGCTACTAAAGGAACACGCCACGAATTTTATTAAGTAAAAGTCTAACACTCCCTCTCTTTCCACCCAAGAAGCGGGAGAAGTTAGTTAAAAAGTATGCATTCATCTTCCCGTACACCAGACAAAAACACATTTATAGTGGATTTGAGGCTATCAGAGTTTTGCTGAACTTACAGTAAGTAACTAAGTATAAATTTCAGTATCGTCGCAAGACTATTCCCATAATAGTTCTCTCAAGCACTTTTGTACTTATATAAAACAAAAGCTACAATAGCCTTCTATTATATTCAAGTGTTTCTGTGTGCTTCTAAAGATTTATCACGAACGTTTCATATTATAATAGTTGGCGCCATTGGGTCGCCTGGCAACAAAAGTCTATTAGTAAAGTTAGAAACTCGGTCTTACGTCCTATCTCGCCACCTCGCAATATATCTACAATATTACTGGCTTATCTAAACGGGAAACTTAAAGTACCTACTTACTTTACTTGCTAATAGAAAGTGAACATTTTACCTCCGTTCGTCAGATGACGTAGACTGTCCTTTTTCTTGTGGAGTAAACTTCACAACTGAATGCTTGAATTAGTGATGAATGATGAATTAGTAGAGCAGTGATGACGGCCCTGACTTACGAGTTGTAGGTCGCGGGTTCAAACCCAGCCAGGCGCTTTACATTACTTTGTGTAATTTATGTCATTACCACTGCTCTCAAAACAGTGAAGGAAAACATCGTGAGAAAAACCAGCATGTCCTAGAACCAAAAAATTCGAAGACATGTGACATTCACCAACCCGTACTGGGCCCGCGTGGTGAATTACGGCCCATTCCCTCTCCTAAAGAGGAGGCCTGAGTCCCAGCAGTTGGAACATTAAAAAGGCTGATTATGATAAGCTATGATGAATTAGTGATTTGAATTAGTGATGAATGATGATGATTGTATGTAGGAAGAACTTCCACAACTCGTACAACTAGCTAAACTAGGTAAGCAGGCTCATTTTGGAAGTAAAGGTTGAAAGCTGTTCATCATCATTGTTTCATTCACTCCTAAACCTAACAATAAAATGAATTACTATTTTAGAAAAAAAAACCTTATAAAGCCCTTTTTTCCGAAACACTATAGGTACCTACTGTGTTTCCTGATAGCTACAACCTAGGGGTCTCTAGGTCAAGAAGGTTACTTCTAGGCAAGCGTGCTCCATCGTCGTCCACATCATCACTTACCATCAGGTGTAATAATGGTCAAGCCCGAGCCTATCAGTTGTGTACAAAGCATATTGGAAGTCATTTAAAGATATCACATACACACGTACCTAACAGAACACCGCGCCTTTATAAAAGGGTTAGGCAGAACAGTACTACAAAAAATAGACATAAATAAAATTCGGGCTGCGGGACCGTCTGGAAGAGTAACCGCAGCCCTGGAACGCAAAGGGCAACGGAAGAAACACGGGTGCTCTACCCAGAGAGAGTAAAGTTATTTGATGATTGCACAACCTCAAACAATGATAAATGAATATTACGCTAAGACAGATTCTGGTACCTTAACTGCAAGTTTCAAGTTTTTTAATCATCTACCATGATTTCATTTTTTGAAGAAATAAAATGCATTCTATAAAAAACCGGCCACGTGCGAGTCGGACTCGAGCCTGAAGGGTTCCGTGCCATTATTTGTACAATATTAGACACTATATTATTATGACCTTTTTTAGTAATTTTTGTTAAACCGGCAATAGAAATACACGTTATGGATACAGCCTGACAGCCGACCAACAGTAGAGTCTTAGTAATAGGGTCCCGTTTTTACCCTTTTGGTACGGAATCCCAAAAATAACAATCCCGACCGAATTTTCATAATTCCCCAAATATATCACGGGTTAAATATCCGAGTGGATGTCACAATTCATATTACAATAATAACGTGGAAAACCGCACAGTGATCATAAATTCAAAACGTGTGTTTCATGCTACGATGACAACAGATTGCTCCACATAACATTCTGCCAGAACAATACAATAATTCGTGTACATATTACTAGCTTGTGCCAGTGGCTTCGCCCGCGTAAAAATAGGTTTCTCCATACAAACTATGGACCCCCGTTTTATCCCCTTAGTGTTGTAATAGTGATTGACACTATTTAATGCTTACCCACCATAAACACCGAAACCAAAACTATACAACAATAGAAAACTTAAAATATCAGACTTAGAGTATTTTTATTTAAGAAATAGCACGCCTGATAAAAAAAAACTATAGCATTCTACGAAATAGTCTCTAACTTCGTTTGGTTACGGTTGGTAGACATAATTTTTTTGCTATTGATTTCTCGTATATATCCTTTGAAGTATGGTATAATTTTTAGTTTTGGCGAAAAGAAAAAAAAAAATATTTCAGCAATGTATGGCAAAAGTTTAATTCCCCCTTTCACATATCAACGCAAAGTCAGTCAGTTTCTCCTTTTATAATTATATATAGATAACTTAGTTACATAGGTCCAATTTATACAATATTGAGCACGTACTACATTCTGACAAAGGAAATCAATAGAGCTCCTAAAAAATTTAACTGAGGCAATGAGAAAAGAAAATCGGCATTACTCCATGTGTGTGAAAATAGTACATTTTGATACAAGTGCAGAAAGTTTGTCATTGCGACCGAGGCGGAATTCGCACAAGCTGTAGGCGAGTGTGTTATGGAGCCGAGGGCTGCAGTGACAAATTTGCACGTGTGTCAAACGACGTTTTTCAATACACTTACGAAGAAATACTTTCTCTGCACAACAGATTTTTGTTCATTTTGCAATGAAGAAAATTTTCCAAAGTTGCCATACATTTTAGTTTTTATTTAGATGGCAGCAGGCTATCGCGAGTATTTTTTACCTTAATCACAATATCTGGCGGCGGCGGCGTACCATCTAAAGAATTCTCTTCAAATCTTTAATTTAATTTTTTTTTCACAAATAAAAATTAACATTTATTAGACTTTTTTCCCGCGCTTTAGGTACCTTTGCAGGTTGAAGGAGAAGCAAAGGTATCAAACCGTTATACATCCTACTTAATATTAAAAATAGAAATTCAAATATTTTTGAATTTAGAACACAGATAATTGTTAATTTGTTGATAATAACAAATTATTATGTAAATAATCTTATTTTTATGATATTCTGTTCATAAACACAATTTAAATTATCATTAAAAATTAAAACCTTAAAAATCTGCCCTCTTTGCATTAAAAAATAATAATAATCACCGTTGACCGTGACGAAATAGGAAAGAAAAAAGCCCTTGTTGTGATAAATAAAAAAAAACACGAGGGTGATATAGATGGCATATTGAACCTAATCGTAGTGCGATAAGAGTCGGTTTTCGAGGAAGTGTATTGAAAAGTATTTTATTTTTCTTGTGTCTGAATTGATTTTTGAATAAATCGTGATTTTGATTGGTATCCGACGCTCAGAAAAAATGGAAAGTGATTTCAAGAAGGTAGAACAATGACCTGGTGAGGATCGCGAAGATCTACTGGATGTAAGACCCACAGGACGGGTCGTTGTGGCGATGCTAGTGCTGATGCTTGTATGGAATATTGTGGGGAGGCCTCCAGCAGTAGACATCTTTTGGCTGAAATTATGAGAAGGTAAATACTGTTAAAAAGAAGAAGTTGTGATTGTAGTAGTCCTGAGATGAGCTATACAAATACTGACAGATAAACAGATAAACATATTTATTGGTTTGGTCCACTCAAATCTGTTTGGTTCTTTCTTCAAAAGACCATCTCAGACACTGAATGGTTCTCATATGATTTGACCATTAAATGTTTACTGTATGGACTTTAAAAGAGACTTTGACCCCTGAGTTTGTTTCGGTGTTTCTTTTCAGGGTAGTCAGCTAGGAAACACTGGCCTCATCTAGAACTGACGAAAAAATTGACGTATAAAAGTGTTTTTTAAAACCTATTATCAAAATAAATATCATTTAGGTGACATATTGATAGAGCAGTGGTGGCCGAGTGGTAACGGCCCCGACTTACGAGTTGTACGTAGCGAGTTCAAACCCAGCCAGGCGCATCACTTTATGTAATTTATGTCATCACCACTGCTCTCAAAACGGTGAAGGAAAACATCGTGAGGAAACCGGCATGTCCTAGAACCAGTTCGAATACATGTGACATTCATTCAGACACTGGGCCCGCGTGGTGGATTACGGCCCATTCCCTCTCCTACAGAGGAGGCCTGAGTCCCAGCAGTGGGAACATTAAAAGGCTGATTATGCAATATTATGCAGCTTAATATAACTTTAAGAACAATAAAGATATCCCAGTTATGTAATGAAATAGGCCAGACTAAAAAATAGCAGATCTAGGTACCAAGTCGTCATCATTAAGACAAAGTTAGCTCGGGAAAACCTTTTCAACTAAGATTTTCTGCAGAAAATTCTGAGAGACTCGCTACCGTTAGCTTCTAAATGAACTGGCTAATTCCTAAGACTGTTAAGACAGTTGAAAGCTCTGAAAGAATATCTTATTCTCAAAGCCAAAATGTTACAAGAAAAAGAAAATTATTTAGGAGGGTCGAAAGAATAGGATGAGAATATGAACATGCAAGGCAATGAATAAGTTGAAATTGTATTTGCGATCCAATGCCATTTTGATACAAGTGGAAAAACTTTGTCATTGCGACGGAGGTGGAATTTGCTCGAGCCACAGGCGAGGGTGTTCTTTGTAAGTGTATTTTTTTTAAATGTCCTTTGATACACGTGGAAATTTGTCACTGCAGCACTTGGTTCCATAACACCTCGCCTCCGGCTCGAGCGAATTCAACCTCTGTCGCAATGACAATCTTTCTCCGCTTGTATCAAAATATACTATTATTTCACACACCTTATAAAACGTCAGAAGCTAATGCACGGTGCCAATTGATCGTTTCCTATGAAGGAGAAGCGGAAAGAAACCACGGTGACTCTTTAAAAAAACCGGGCAAATGCGAGTCTGACTCGCGCACTAAGAGTTCCGTACTAAGTTACCTATGAAAACAGTTCAATTCCCGAATTGAGTTACGATGATTTTTCCGAATCGCAAAAAAAGGTTTTTTTGTGACTTAACAACAAATTTACTGTTTTCAGATTTTTCCCTATTCTTGTGCTATAAGACCTTGCTTCATGCCAAATTTCAGGATTCTAGGTCGACGGGAAGTACCCTATGAATTATGATTCCCTTGAGAGCGTCGAAATATACGTTTTTTACGGCCGTATCTTAACGGCCGTATCTTTTTTCTCATTAAATTAGAAGTTTAATTTTTTCACAGCTTCATTAAGGGACCGCAGACTTGAGTATATGGTTTTAATTTCAACTGGATACGTCCACACGTTGCCGAGATAAACGTTCTTAACAAACAGACAGACAGACAACAAAGTGATCCTATAAAGGTTCCGTTTTTTCCTTTGGTTCGGTACCCTGAAAACGATTGGTTTTTACAATGTTTCTTTTCATATTACATTCCATACAGTCTTCTGTCCCTTCATGTCAGTGTTTGTCTGACTTATTTTACTTTTTCTAATGTATCTGTATTATATTTCAAAGTTAGAGGTCTGAAAGAGTCTCTCCATCATTTCAATGGCCCAATCTTATTTACGTATAAAGTTTTAGATTTTGTTTGGCTTTTTCGCCTGGATCCGATACGTTGGATGTTGTTTAATATTTGGTAGGCTTATCGGTTTTGTGGTTTAATAAATAATGAATATTGTAGGGTCTGTTTTATCATTAATATATTCATGGATCTAAAAAACAAGAGATAAGCCAATACCACATAATACACATCATTTGCAGACCTTCTTGTTAAATATGATAAAGCAGGGTCGTGATGAATCACAAAGACTATAAATGCGAAAGCTTGTGAGTGTATGTGTGTATGTTTGTTACCTCTTTACGCTCGAATGGCTCAACGAATTAGGATGAAATTTGGTACATGGATAGACCATATCCTAGAACAGCACAAAGGCTACTTTTTATCCAGGGAATATGTTTTCTTGGTATAATTTCACGGAGGTGAAGCCAATGGTAGCAGTTACTTAGGTATAATGTGTGTTTAGAGTTAAAGCATGTACCTACTATCAATAATAAGTTCGGTGTTAACTATATCAAAATCATTATATACAAATAACCTATCTTTCAACCACTAATTGGACTTCATTCCTCACCCGTAATTATCTGAAAAATAAACACTCGGAGGCCGCGAAAAGAAAATATTTGTCCCCAGAGTGACCTCATTAGTCGCGGACTTACCCCAATTTCCTTTTAAAAAGAAAATTACTAACAATAAACGGCAATTTTATCTATACTAACTTTATTTACCATGTTAGTAATAGTGGTTGGCAAACGCTTTGGTTTCTACCGAATATATGTTCCAGGTTGCCTGGAAGAAATCGCCGAGTGTGATGAGGCCGCCAATTGTATGTTTTTAGGGTTCCGTAGCCAAATGGAAAAAAACGGAACCCTTATGGATTCGTCATGTCTGTCTGTCTGTCTGTCCGTCCGTATGTCACAGTCACTTTTTTCCGAAACTATAAGAACTATACTGTTGAAACTTGGTAAGTAGATGTATTCTGTGAACCGCATTAAGATTTTCACACAACAATAGAAAAAAACAATATTTGACTGGCCTGTGGGTCTAGTGGTTAGTGGCCCTGACAGTGGCTATGCCGGAGGTCGTGGGTTCGATTCCCACCCAGGACAAATGTTTGTGTGATGAGTACGATCATTTGTTCTGTGTCTGGGTGTAATTTATCTATATATGTATGTATTTAGAAATATATAAGTATGTTTATCAGTTGTCTAGTACCCATAACATAAGCTCTGCTTAGCTTGGGACTAGACGGTGTTGTGTGATAGTTGTGGAATATTATTATTATATTATATTATTATTATTATATTATTATTATTATTATTAATAATAATAATAAATTTTGGGGGTTCCCCATACTTAGAACTGAAAGTCAAATTTTTTTTTTATTAGACCCATACGTGTAGGGTATCTATGGATAGGTCTTCAAAAATGATATTGAGGTTTCTAATCAGTGCGCGAGTCCGACTCGCACTTGCCCAGTTTTTTTATTATAAGGTTTCCATTTGTAAATTTGTAATCTTGGTGTGCAATAAAGCATATATATAAATAAATTTGTTTTCGACGGCATTTTGGGTGAAAATTATTGACAAGACAAATTATTAAGCATAAAAACTAAAATAAATAATTCAGCACGCGTGTACTAATATGAATATTAGTTCAATAAAAATCTGGACTTTTTTCTTCCACTGTAGAGTACCTACTTTAAAATTGTAGGTACTTACTTAGTTGTTCGAAAAAGTTATCGAGGCCTTGGACCACAAAGGGCAACTAAAGGAACAAAAAGTGGGTTTTAGTCAGAAAGAGTCTGACACCCCTCTCACTCTTCAGAGAGGCTCTTCCCTCTCTGAGGAGTGAGAGGGGTGTCAAACTTTTTCTGACTAATTAATTCTTTGATAATTTCCAACAGAAAAAGGTATTATTCAATCAAACTCGTCTTCGATCAAATGAACAGTGATTTTAGCCTATTGGGAACTAAGCTGTGATTAAATTGGAATGTTCATTCAATCTAACACTTCTATCTTAAAAGAAATATCTCAAATACCGCCCTTTAAAAAAGTTTAACACGCCTTCAATTTACGTCTCAATGTCTCACATATTCTCTCATACGATTAACTACGGGTTACTACTCATAAAGCCGGGTACAGAATGCTGTAACGTAACATGAAAGCAGCATTTCAAAGTGTGGACGCAACGCACGCACGAACCGATCATGTACAGTCAGGGGTCAACAGTGCAGTTCCACCTTACCAATGCTAAAATGTCTAAAATTTCTTTGTAGAAGAGTGTCAATGACTGATTTAATTGGTAACATAGAATCTAAAGTATTGAATAAACTAGTTGTAGACTATTGAACTTCTACAATAAAGAATTTTTTGACACTTTAACATTGGTAGAGTGCAACTGCACTTTTGATCCCTGACTGTACCTACACCACAGAGTACTCTTTATTTATAGACCTACACTACCTACTTACATAGTTGAAATGCACTGTTCGCGCGCGTACTGTGCACGGTTCGTGCGCGTAGTTTGCAGGGTTCGTGCACGCAAGGCGTCCACTCTATGTGAATTCTGTTACATTGCATGTTACATTACAGCAGTCTGTACCCGACTATAATGGCTCGAATTCCAGACACGTTGTCCTGCGATGACGCGAGGATTCCTTGCGAACAAGACGGCTCGTAATCCCCGCCGCCATTTTGAAACGTTTGAATAAAAAACGGTCCCTTATTTCAGTAATGGGAATATAGTACCTACTGAAGTTTGTTGTGTCGTTTGAGGGTCTTGAATAATCATTTAGTGGAGTGCTAGGCTTTTTTTATAGCTGGTTTTATTATTTACTGGTGTTCATCATTCTTATGGCTCTTAGATACTTACAGGCGTTGTTTCTTAGAAATTTCAACACTACAAGTATATACACGGTACATGGTGTGCATCCCACCTATACGCACAATGGGCACGTCACAATTATGGCGGTAAGTCCCCTCTTTGAGGAGTGGCTGGAGCGGCAACACGGCGTCCTCACCTTCCGCATGACGCAGGTCCTCACCGGACATGGCAAGTTCGGGAGGTTCCTGCGTCGGATTCAGGCGGAAGAAATGCCCGGGTGTCACCATGTGTGCCCCGCCTGGGCAGAGCACCGCCTCGTGGGGGCGATCGGCGGCAACGATATCTCGCGCCGGGCCTTGGTACAGGCCATGGTCCGGAGCGAGGAGGAGTGGCAGTCGCCTCCTTCTGCGAAGCAGTATGCAAGCAAAGGTGGCGGCCGCACGCGCGAGGGAACGCCCCTCACGCCACAGTCGCCGGGATTCCGATCCAGATTTCCAGCCACCGTAGGCACGGGCTTGCAGACGGCGAGCAATGGGTAGCACGCCTATTAATGGTATCTCATAATCGGATAAATTTATTCTTCAATTTCATCAAAGTTCAGTTTTTTTTTTCGTAACTCTCTGGCTTGGCGAATCCGGGCAAGAATTCAACTGTATAAAAAAGCCTATAGTTATTGCTTTTTGTATTGAGGTGAGAAATCATGTAATAACTTCTCCCGCTCTGGGTGGAGCGAGAGGGTGTGTCACTGTTGTTGTTTAACCCACCTGTGTTCCTTCAGTTGCGTTTTTGGGTTCTAGCGGTCCATAGTTTCATTTCCACTTTACCTAAAGGCGAACTTATTCAGCCCTCTCTGTTTATGCAAATTTTCACCCTGATTTTCCCATCAGCTTGAATAGAACTCTCAATATACTTAAACAGAAAGTGTCCCAAACAAAGTTACGTACAATCGTTACGTTTCGGTTCAAAGATCAGAGGCAAGTTAAGTGTTTACTAACCGAAACAATATCGTAGTTTGACCAGAAATCGATGAAGGACCCTACTCAGCCGGCGAAACTGTTTTGTAGTGTCAAAGGGTACAAATGAAAAACAAGAGTTGGTAACTATTGAATTTTATTTGAGATGTTAATATGCTTTCTCTACTTTTAACAGTTTTTTTCTGGAAGGAAATAAGTAGGTAACTTGTTAGGAAGATGAAGGTGAGTTACTTCCTTAAGGCATCGTAGGTAGGTACACCACCGTGGACCTGGAACGGAAAAGGTAACTGATGGACACAGGTAGGTTTTAGACAGTAAACATCTGACACGCCTTCTCCATCCAAGAGCGGGTAGAGTCATTAGATTTCTCACATCAAAAAAGAAAAATGATTAAGAGGTAGACCTGGGAAGAGGTGGCGAGACGACCTAGATGCCTACCGCAAAGACTGGTTCGAGGTGGCCCAAGAAAAGAATACCTGGAAGAAGTTGGGGGAGGCCTTTGCCCAGCAGTGGAACAGTAAAGGCTTCTAAAAAAAAAAAATTTTTTTTAAACAGGCGATTCTGAGAAATAACTCCGGTTAGAATAGATTCCTCTTAAAATCATATCAAAATTAATAATTTCTAGACTTAGAAGGAGGATCTTTACGATTTATGGAAGTTTTTAACATTACAAAGAAAAAAAAATCTGAACAATCAAAACAGGTTGAGAACAAATGGCAGAACGAGTTTCACGCTTGACCAAATAGTAAGAAGCTTTACTATTTTATTGAATTAAGGAATTAACTGTCACGCACTATTTGGAACGATATAAAAACACTGCAGCACCGAGCACAGACCACAAGTGAGAAGCGACTGGATGTCGGACTACTCACTTCGTCATAAAACATTTAATTTTATAAATAGAACCTTTAAACTATTCAACCCATGAAACAATAAGTAAACCCAGTATATTTTCCGCCATTTTGTTCAAAAACGCACACGATGGCGACGAACTACACAGAAGTTATCGGCCCCATGGCTTATCCGTTAAAAATGTAAGTGTCGCGTTTAATTATTATTTTTCTTAATAATTTTAACGTATGTCTGGCAGTTTGAATATTTTCTGCGGCCTACCCAAATGCCCTTTCCTTGGTATTCTTCGTCAAGTCGTTGAGCTCCTTAGCAGTCCCAAGTTGAGCTTTACGAATACTGACAAATGCTTCACTGACTGGACGGGTCCACTCAAATCTGTATGGTTCTTCCCTCAGAAGACCATCTCAGACATTAATATGCATGGTTCTCATGTGATTTGACCATTACATATTTGCTGTATGGACTTTAAAAGAGTCTTTGATCCCTGAGTATGTTTCGATGTTTCTTCTCAGGGTAGTCAGCTAGAAAACACCGGCTAAGGCCGGTTGTAAACTAGATGAGTATAGTTTAAGAACTAACGAAAAAATTGACGCGTAAAAGTGTTTAATAAAAACTATTTACAAAATAAATATCATTTATATGCTCAGTTTTATCAACAATTCATTTGGAAAAGAGCCTCTTTTTTTCAAGTTAAATCAGAGTGCTTTCAATTACTTTAATTAAATATCGACTTCAGGTACCTACTTAATTAATCTTTTCAGTCGGATACCTCTTAGTAAATAATGTTTATAAATTGCTTATTTTTTTTCGTAGAAACAGGTTTAATTGCTACTAAAGACAATATTAATATCACAACTTATTTTTTGACATAAATACCTATCTAATTAAAATATTCCTTCAAACAGAATTATTTGTCTTTTCGACTTGTATATAACATACACAACACCATAGAAAAAAAAAACAGCGAGCAAAAAAACAAAAAAAAAAAACAATTTTATCAATTGAATTCCATTTTCAAACCACACCATAAAGCCGATTCTAACTTTTTTACACCCAGGGTGTCCAAGGAGGTGGTCGAGCACATGCTAGGCTGGAACATCCCCGAGGAACATCAGGACCTGGTTCACGATCACTGGAGGAACTTTCCAGCAGTCAGCAAGTACTATCACTACGTCCTGGCACTCATCTACACCATGCTGATGGTTACCTCCTTCTTGGGCAACGGCATTGTCATCTGGATTTTTGGCACGTGAGTAGGAGAACTTATTCATTAATGCTGAAAGACATAATTGTGTCTTTATCCGTCTTTTTTTATGTCATTACGTGTCACCGTCAAAATACAGGTGAAATGGAGTGGAAGTCCGCCATCAATCTACCCTAGAGTTTGACAGCTCACTCTAAGCACAGACCCCAAATTTTTATGATCAGATTTGTACAGAATAAACGGTCAGATGGAGATTTTTCTTGTAAGTATAATAATTTGTGGCAAAATGTGTATGTACGGTTAGTCGAATTTAAATAATATCAAAACTCCAATATCTTTGCAGCTTTTCCCTCCAATAATTTTCCATAGCTACGGTGTTTTCTAACATGTGGCCTTTTTCCCATGGTTCACTTCGCTAAACGGTCACGGGCTCATTGGAAAGCGCAGGCCAGATTATTCAACCGTGACCATGAATTGGCGCGATTCCGATTTTACCCTAGTCTGAGAAAAAACCCCATGTGTTAAATAATGTTACGTAAAAACGATCTTTGTAACGTTAAATCGTTCCTTGTCCTTGAAAAGCATTGTTCTACTTATCCATCAATATTTTTCGATTGAACATACCTGATTCTTATATTTTTATCTCGTTCTATTTCGTGAAATAAATGAAATCAGAAAAAACTCAGAACAAAATATCGGAAAGAATATTGTAACGGCGCTGAAAATGACAGCCAAACTTACCTTTGTCAGGATTTCTCTTGTAGAAAAAAAAAAACATTATTGTCGCGCCATATTTATTTTTAGCACTTCAATTATAAAAAAGTCTATTATTATCTAATCTATGTCCTCTAAACGTCCATCATAACAGCCCTTTACTATTCGATTTAAAATGCAAAAGCGAATCCCAAATTAATATCGTGGAACAATTTGATGATCCGTTCGTGAAAGTGACATCTTTGGCGATTTAATTAAGTTTCGAACGCATCAAGATCCAAGATGGCGGCAAAGCTCGAACAAAATGGTGACAAGTTGGGGAATTAAGTTCAAGTTCGCGGAATGTACACGTTTAACGTTAATTATATGCTTAGGGACGATTAATGTGTGGTCGTTAATTTGGTTTCCAGTGTGTTAATTTTACGAGGATTAATTAGTAAACGTTTGGTTAGATTGATTGAAGCAATTGATACGATAGGACGAAACTGAAAGCCAACTTGAATTGTTTAGTTGAAAGAAGATTGGAACAGTCGATTGACTTCGCTTTTTGAACTGAAACGGGATTAAAGAAAGCCTGCGGAATACTTTCACGCAGCAGTTTTTGCAATTTCGGCCGGGAACTTTGTTCGATAATTATGTAGATTTATTGATGTAGCTTTGCTCCTCTTTCTGTTGACGTTTGCAGTAAATCTAGTACTGTGACAAATTTTGTATCTATTTCTACACTACTTCTAAATATTTACAATCCTCAGGACATTTATTTCTCGTTAAACATGTAAAAACTGCAAGGCCCTAAATATTTTTACGTTTTACCTAGGTACGGATAGCGTTATCAACTGGTTACACACTTTTCTAAGGTATTTTAATGTGAGAGGGGTACCCAATTGATGTAACTGTCTGTACCTACTTCTACACTACATACCTACTGGTGTTTTTTTTTTTTTAAACAAAACTGCTCCATGGGTACTATGTAGGTTCGGTTAGGTTAGTCTCGTAGCTATGTACGTAGCTATATTAGATAGTTGCTCTCACATTACCAACTCCTGTATCGTGGGTGCGTTCACAAACATGTAAACTCACAAACACAAGGCTGCTAGACCCGGAACAACAATCTGTAGGCAATACAAATATTTATTATATAAAACAAGCAGCACAGCAGCCAATGTGCCAATGATTCTGTCAAATATTTGTTATATAGAACAAGCAGCACAGCAGCCACTGGGCCATCCATGCTGTCAAATATTTGTTATATAAAACAAGCAGCACAGCAGCCAATGTGCCAATGATGCTGTCAAATATTTGTTATATAAAACAAGCAGCACAGCCGCCACTGGGCCATCCATGCTGTCAAATATTTGTTATATAAAACAAGCAGCACAGCAGCCAATGTGCCAATGATGCTGTCAAATATTTGTTATATAAAACAAGCAGCACAGCAGCCAATGTGCCAATGATGCTGTCAAATATTTGTTATATAAAACAAGCAGCACAGCAGCCAATGTGCCAATGATGCTGTCAAATATTTGTTATATAAAACAAGCAGCACAGCCGCCACTGTGCCATCCATGCTGTCAAATATTTGTTATATAAAACAAGCAGCACAGCAGCCAATGTGCCAATGATGCTGTCAAATATTTGTTATATAAAACAAGCAGCACAGCCGCCACTGGGCCATCCATGCTGTCAAATATTTGTTATATAAAACAAGCAGCACAGCAGCCAATGTGCCAATGATGCTGTCAAATATTTGTTATATAAAACAAGCAGCCACTGTGTCAACCATGCTGTCAAATATTTGTTATGTAAAACAAGCAGCACAGCAGCCACTGTGCCAATGATGCTGTCAAATATTTGTTATGTAAAACAAGCAGCACAGCAGCCACTGTGCCAACCATGCTGTCAAATATTTGTTATATAAAACAAGCAGCACAGCAGCCACTGTGCCAATGATGCTGTCAAATATTTGTTATATAAAACAAGCAGCATAGCAGCCACTGTGCCAACCAAGCTGTCAAATATTTGTTATATAAAACAAGCAACACAACAGCCGCTGTGCCAATGATGCTGTCAAATATTTGTTATATAAAACAAGCAGCACAGCAGCCACTGTGCCAACCATGCTGTCAAATATTTGTTATATAAAACAAGCAGCACAGCAGCCACTGTGCCAACCATGCTGTCAAATATTTGTTATATAAAACAAGCAACACAACAGCCGCTGTGCCAACCATGCTGTCAAATATTTGTTATATAAAACAAGCAGTACAGCAGCTGTGCCAAACATGCTGTCAAATTGCACCCGTTTGGACTTGAAGCCAATCCCAACATAGAAATACAAAACCAGGCAGATTGATTGGATGAGGATACTTTATATATCATAACTTTATTCACGTAAAAGTTTCAACCATACTTGTTACTTCAACACTTCTAAATACCCACCAATCTAACAAAAAACAAAAGTCCATCATCGAAAACAATTGACAGCCTTGAGCATTCGAAACAATGATGATTATTAAAGAGAGCTCCATCGGATAAAGCCCGACATTGCCATCGGCGTGCAATCTGAGAGCGTGTCAGGAGCAAAAGTTCTAAACCGCGCCGCGCTCTCCGCCCGTTCGGAAAACGTTTCTGATGTTCTCGACTAACATTTTTTGTAGTAGGCTTGTATTCCTCCTCAAGAGACATATTTTTCATTCTCTGATACGTCATCGTCATTCAGTTCTGTCATTTTTACTCCTGACTTAAAAAAGTTCGGTTTTGGCCCGATTTTTTCGGGTTAAATTCAGCGACTGTTTTAATTATTCGCAAATTGATTCCTAGCAGTTATTGTGATGTAAACATTAAAATGTGTTACATCCGTGTACAAATGGTAAACAAAGTGACTCTATTCAATGAAAGTAAAGACTTGACTCTGAACTGCACGAGGTAGTTTCATTCTTCATGTCTTTACACACACTATAGCCAGCCTTTCGGTGTTTTACAGAATGCATTTTGGAGAGTGTGCGCAGGAATTGCATGACTTGATTCCACCATCTCATTTCTACCATCGGACAAGCCGACGAACGGGATATCTATGATCCACCCTTACGTTGTTGAAACCTCTACGGTCCGGACCAAGCGTTTTGCCTCGTCGTTTATACCGCGTACATCGAGGGACTGGAATAATTTGCCTGCTGCGGTTTTCCCATCCGATTATAATTTGGGTCTCTTCAAGGCTAG
Source organism: Mythimna impura (assembly GCA_905147345.3). Taxonomy (NCBI): domain Eukaryota; kingdom Metazoa; phylum Arthropoda; class Insecta; order Lepidoptera; family Noctuidae; genus Mythimna; species Mythimna impura. Next base: position 7,497,750 of record LR990357.1, on the reverse strand, counting down.
AGTGAATAGGCTCTCAATAAATTAGTGCGCCTCACCATCAACGATTGCATTACCACTTACCATCAGGTGGTATCGCAGTCAAGCACTAGTTTATATCAATTAAAAAAAAAAAAAAAAAACTATTCTCGTGAACATCGCAAAACCACGCTAGCGTTCGCGTAGCTTACATTACAGTCTTTCCTATATTTATCTTGGGCGTTTTACGGCTATCTGTGTCACTCGGCGCTGTTGCCGAGATTTTAGGCCGTTACGATGTTTTTACTATATATTTTTATGTTTGCAAATGCTTATTCGTTAGATCTACTTAGGTTGGTACTTCGGATTCGAAAGACGAATCGTTGGAGATTGATTGGCTCTTTTGTTGACGTTTAATGTCATTTTGATTTGAAATTCGAATGATGTATAAGTATGTAGACAGCCAGTATTGGATTCCGTTTAAATATATTTGAGATTAGCTTTTTCCCGCGACTTCATCCGCGTAGAAATCGTCTTTTTTTCCATTAGGGTTTTTGATTGTTTTTTTTTTATTATAATTAACAGCTCTTGTCCGCGACTTCGTTCGTTAACTCCGAGTCTGGTTAGCCTAGTTTTTGGAGAAAAATAATTGGTGTAACCATTTCAATTTGAGCTAATGTGGGGGAAGGTAACTCAGAGTTAGTGAATTCAGGAATTCTTGAGGGTAATGTACCATATCTTCTTGATCCATTACATTATCAATGGAAAGTAACTAATGCTTATCTCCTCGCTACTATTTCTAGCCGCAAATATTGCCCTTAGACACATCCTCTGGAATTCTGGATAAACTTTGGTAATTAGCTCTTCAATGCTGGTAATTTTCTCACAATCAATTTCGATTTTGTTTTCCTTTTTACAATAAGGTTCTTCCCCATCGTTTAAAAGTAACTTTGAAGGAAAATTTGTACCTCCACTCAAATGTGCTCTCAACACAAGACTCAACAATGTCAGCTCTAGTTCCCCTAACTATAACTGGCAATGTGTGTCCCAGGGCAGGTGTGTCGTGGCGGTGTCATTGGACATCGCTAACGCCTTCAATTCCCTGCCCTGGAGTAGCATTAGAAGGGCACTCCGGTATCACCGGGTGCCCGACTACCTCTGTCGTGTGATCGAGGCCTACCTTTCGGACAGGTACATCATCTACCCTGGTCACCAGGGAGAGTGGAAACGGCGAGAGATGTCGTGCGGTGTTCCGCAGGGATCGGTACTAGGACCGCCCTTGTGGAACATCGGCTACGACTACGTGCTGCGCGGCGACCTCCCTGACGGGGTCAGCGTGGTCTGCTACGCAGACGACACGCTGGTCCTGGCTCAGGGAGACTCGTACCAGGCGGCGGTCGAATTAGCGACACGTGGGGTTGCGATAGTCGTTGATAGGATCCAGCAGTTGGGACTCGAGGTGGCGCTGCAAAAGTCCGAGGCCATGTGTTTTCACGGCCCTCGGAGCGCGCCGCCTCGGCGCTCCCAATTAACGGTAGGAGGAGTTCACATCGGCGTCGGGTCGACGATGAAGTACCTGGGACTCGTCCTCGACAGCCGGTGGAATTTCGAGGAGCATTTCCGACGTCTGGCTCCCAAACTGAATCGGAATGGGGCTGCCCTCAAGCGGCTCCTGCCCAACCTCGGGGGTCCAGACGCCTCCTGCCGGAGGCTCTACGCAGGCATCGTCCAGTCCATGGCCCTTTATGGGGCGCCGGTGTGGGCGCCGTCACTGCGAAAGCGACCGGCGGCCCAGCTGAACGCGTGCCAGAGGATCATGGCCATACGGATGGTGCGGGGATACCGCACGGTTTCCCGCGAAGCGGCGAGCCTCCTTGCTGGCCAGCCACCATGGGATCTGGTGGCAACAGGCCTTGCACGCATGCACGATCTGCGCGTGGAGATGCAACGTCGAGGCGAAACTCCGCTGCGACGACAAGTTGCGGCATGGCGGACAGAGCTCCGGCGGGGTTTCATGGTGGAATGGCGACAGCGACTATCGCAACCCAGTGCTGGGCACGCCATAATTATGGCGGTAATTCCCTTCTTTGAGGAGTGGCTGGAAAGGCAACACGGCGTCCTTACCTACCGCATGACGCAGGTCCTCACCGGACATGGTAAGTTCGGGAGGTTCCTGCACCGGATTCGTGCGGAAGAAACGCCCGGGTGCCACCATTGTGCGGACCACCAGGAAGACACGGTGGAGCACACGGTGGAGGTGTGTCCCGCTTGGGCAGAGCAACGCCGTGTCCTCGTGGGGGCGATCGGCGGCGGCGATCTCTCGCGCCGGGCCTTGGTACAGGCCATGGTCCGAAGCGAGGAGGAGTGGCAGGCGGTTGCCTCCTTCTGCGAAGCAGTAATGCTAGCAAAGGAGGCGGCCGATCGCGTGAGGCAACGGTCCTCACGCCCCAATCGCCGCCGGGATTCCGATCCCGATTTCCGGCCATCGTAGGCGCAGGCTTGCGGACGGCGAGCAATGGGTGGCTCGCCGTCCGACTGTCCGGTAACCGTCCGGACCGAGCCCAAGTCGTCGAAGGCGCGTGCTGTTCCACGCGCGCCTCAAGGAGATGTCAGCAACTGTAGGGGCCTAGCAGGGTCGAAGCCTACTGGGGCCAAGGGTCTGATTCTGAAAGGAAGACTCGGCCCTGGTACGAAAGACAACGAAGGAACAGGAGTGGGTTTTTAGTCAGTAAAAGTCTGACACTATCTCCCGCCCCGCCCAAGGGCGGGGGATGTCATAAGATGATTTTCCCACCGAAAAAAAAAAAAAAAAAAAAACTATAACTGGCAATATAAAATCACCAGCATACTTGAAAGTGATTCCACCCATGATTTTATTACAGCTTCTTATGTCTTTAAGGGTTTCTACGTGAGATCTATGAATGCATTCATCCCATATGATTAAACTGATATCTTGCAACTTTTTCTCAAAGGGCCATTTTTACGGATTGAGCACACGCTATCTTTCTACAAAAAAATAGTCAGAGGCAAAAGTCTAATAAGTCTAGTCTAAAGAGGGATAGTCAAAAGTTGATTGAGCGGTGCGTCCACCAGCGATACCCAACAGCCGCACGACGTGACGCGACGGCCGTGACCGTGCGTGTAGAACTTGATCAACATTTTGCTACGGCGTTATTTTAAATCTATGCTATCTCCTAAGATATATGTATATTATATATTTATCTTTATGTATATATTTATCGAAATCAAATGATGTAAAGGACATTATGTTCAAAATGAAATACTTAAAATGAATATCGTACTTATTTGGATAAGGATAATATTATGTTTATAAAACCATCGTCGCAAATAATGCATTATTTTAGGACAAATTTGATTACCATAAAAAAGGTTATAGTTAGTCAATCTTAAAAGATAGACATATGCTGTTGCAGAATTTATTTTAGAACTTTTAAAGGGGAACAATTTTATAGTACATATTGTTTGTGTAACTTTTACCGTTTACGCTGCGCACGCAACGGAAGCTCTGAAATGGAATTATTTTCCTCCATTTTTGCAACGTTTTCTGTCGATACTCCGCTTTTATTAAGTCTTAGCGTGATTTAATAAAGCCTATAGCCTTTCTCGATAAATGGGCTATCCTACAATAAAAGAATTTTTCAAATCGGACCAGTAGTTTCTGCGATTAGCGCGTTCAACCAACCAAACAAACAAACTCTTCAGCTTTATAATATTATATATATAGTATATATGATCAGCCATCTTTGAAATTAAATCGTACTATAATAGTAGGTACTAATTCTAGATTAGGTTAATGTTTCAAAACATTAAATGTTTATCAATTAATGTATGAACTAGAAACTGTTTAATATTCGCTAAAGTTAGGCAGGTACTCTATCTAAACCAATTTAAGTTTGCTTGTTTCCAAGCGTCAATTTATTGATTGCTAATAACTAAGCAATCAAGAATTTTGGTGAAACATAAACAAATTTGACGAGATTAATCTTCATATGTGTATTATATATACATACATTCGTCTTATTTATTTGATCAAGTTTTGAATTTAATTCAATAAAAACACTTAACTAATTAAAACTATATATACACCGAAGGCTTATTTATAATTTCTTTTAAAATTCCAGCCCCCCTAGCCAAGTTACGACCGTTTCGTTTCAATTCTCTTGCGTCGAACGCCTCGATTCCTTTGTTTTGACCACGTGACTGAGCGTTGAGATAACGTCAGAACAAAGAAATCGGAGGCGTGGCCTACTCGAAGCGTTCGACGCAAGAGAATCGAAACAAAACGGTCGTAACTTGAATAGGGAGGCAGTTATGTCCTGGTAACAACTTATCTTTCTGCAGGAAAAGACGTGGTAGGTAATCTATAACTTAATATCCATCATTATTAACTGGATGCTTATAAATTTACTTTACAGTCTCAGAATTAGTGGCTACTAAACTTACTAATATGTACCTACTATTACCGTTGATAAATTTGGCCATTGATGTCTTAGTTGACACTACTAAGTACAAAGATTTATATCTGTAAACTCACCAAAATTTGGGACAAAACATAACTTCCTTTAAGAAATTCTTATAGAATTGTATTATAAAGACAAAAACAAGACCGAGGCTTTACTAGGTCTGTAGCTAGCATTTATTCTTTGCATTAAGTTGTATGTCTCATTAGGAGACTCATTAACAGAACTTCCTGTGCACATCCTTAGGCTGGTGTAATCAAGCCGGTTACGACCCTTTTACAATTTGTCCGGACCCAAAGACCTCGCTTTTTGTCCCTCACACCGCCACGCACTTTCTGCTTAGTTTATTTTCGGTGATTTACTTCAAAGGGTTGTGTTCCTCTTCATATAGGAAAGGAATGGTCATTGAACTCCCTAGAACACCAGAAGTTGGTTATTACAGCTGTTTTTTTTTTTGTGGTTTCAAGATAGAATATATCATTCATCACCCTGAATATATGAGGCCTTCTTACGCTGCGTCTTCCGGTACGCGGTCACCATTCTAGAACCTTTCGCTCCCTCGACCATCTGTTCTGCGAGCAATGTGCCCTGCTCACTGGTCGGCATTATGAACATTTTACGCTGATTATTTGGTTCTACAAGAACCTTATTTCCTTTTTGGACCCTTTTTCCTTCTAAAAAGTTCTTTATTCGAATTCCATGGTCTTTATGATTCTTTTTAAAAATTGGCTTTACTTTAGATATTAATTAACTTTGACTTTACTAATTAACTTTTGTACAAACTCTAAATTACAAGGCAAGCTATCAATCCAGTCTGTTGCCAAAACTACATAGTGATCTCATTATTCCCTCTTCTTCTTAGCGCGTCGCTGACAAAAATAGTAATTTTCACTGTGACACTGTCAGTAGATCCTTACGAGAACAGGAAATAGGGTAACAGGGCACGTGACGAAACATGGAAGTTGAGGCATGGTCACTGGTCAAGAACCAATGAAACTCAATATTTCTAGCAACCATCAAAATCCTATCAAACAGCATTATCTAATAATAATAATTATTATAATCCATCCAACAACAAACCACCTAACTTATACCTAAAGCTCTTCCAACTTTATGTTTAAGGCAAGTACAATCAACCAAAGAGATGGGTATACAGGTTGATACTGCAACCGCTACTTTTCAACACACTACTGCGAATTATGGGCGATCAAATCTTTATTAGATTTAATTCTCAAAAAAATTATGATTGATACTTAACTAACGTAAAGTTTAGGAGCAATGATTAAAAGGGATGCAATAATATCCCAAGAACGTTTAATCTTCGTGTATTCTGAGACCGTTTTGCGGAAATCTATGGCATTTTTTTTATTCCTTGCGTGCCCATCTAACTCTTTGGTCGGCAGTACATTTTCTGCATTGATTGTGTGTCCCGCAACTGCGCGTATAAATTCTCATCGTTACCTAGTTTTACGTAAGAACATATTTCTTGGACTTCTTACCGCGTTGCTACTTTGACTTTATATATAATACGCTGGGAAAGGTTACAGTTTTATTGGGGCTAGTAATGCAGTTGTACTTATAAAATAGGCATGACGTAATCAGCCTTATAATGTTCCTAATATTGGGACTCAGGCCTCCTCTCTAGGAGAGGAAATGGACCATAATCCATCACACAGGCCCAGTGCGGGTTAGTGGTCTTCGAACCTTTGGTTCTAGGACTTGCCGGTTTCCTCACGACCTTTTCCTTCACCGTTTTGAGTTTAACACGGAACTCGGAAACATGATTATATATATGCCTTTTTTATGCTATTTCCGTGCTAATAACTTCCACATTGACAGTTTTCTTATGCTAGGTAACTGTGATTTTAAAAATGGAACAAAGTAGAGCTTCAATATTTTTTTGTAACATAGCTAGGCAGGGCGGGTTTTTGATTTGAATTAAGAACGTCTCAAACCCTGCTTTAATGCCAAATTTTGACAGGTTTTCAGGTAAAAGTAGTTTTTGAGAAATATGTGTCTTCATAGGCTTAAATCAGAAATCGGGAGTAAGTACACTACAGACTAATAAATAGCCATAGATGTCTCAGAGTGCGTTTACTGACACTGAGTAATATAAAAATAGTTAAGTATTTTAAACGGTTGTCGAATTTCCACCGAGTAAAGTACCATTCAACGCACAAAATCCAAGTACAACATGTGACGTATTTCACAGAGAGGGGAGGAGGCTATCTCTCAAAGAATCCTCCCTTTACCCCCCTCGAAGGAAAAGGAGTTTAGATCCAAATTCCTCGCGTAACTTTGTATTAATCGGCTAATTGAAATCGGACGCGGCCGGAATCGGGGAAACAATCTAGTTAATCGGCTGTAATTACCGGAATCCAGCCGGAATTATACCGGACGGGTAGTACGTAGGTAGTGTGCGTAGATTGCGTATTGTCGCGGGCGATCTATGCCTGTTTCTAGGTAAATCTGTATTGTGACGCTGGGGTTATGGGGTTGATGGACTTTGCAGAAATTGGCAAGATGAACTTGGTAGAGTATCACGAGCCAGAATGATGGACAAATTAAACTTTTCTATCTTTTTGCTATTAAAACATTCATCATTGCCCGTAAAACCGACTCGAATGCCGTGACGGCAAACGGCATGATGCTGCATCATGCCGTGACGGCAAACGGCATGATGCTATCATGCCGTGACGGCAAACCGTATGACGCTGTCATGCAGTGATGCCCCACTATGCTTCTTTTGGTTTGTATTTAGGAACCTACTAACAATAATAACTTTGTGAGGATTCTTGTGTTACTAACAGTATATGGACTACGTCTGAAATAAATGTCTTGTTATTATAATATTATTAATGTAGTGTCAGCTCAATTGGTTAGGGGTAAGTAACTGTTTCAAAACCCATTTGCAAGATTTGGCCCCAAAACAAACAATATAACATACAAACATTGAAAGTTAAATAAAAAGCTTATAATTTACTGTTCCATTTTCCTTTTTACAGCTCAAAATCCCTGCGCAGTCCAAGCAACATGTTCGTCATCAACTTAGCAGTCTTCGACTTGATGATGATGTTGGAGATGCCTCTCCTCATCATGAACTCCTTTTACCAACGGCTGGTGGGGTACCAGCTCGGATGTGACATCTATGCCGTGCTGGGTTCCTTGTCTGGAATCGGAGGGGCTATTACTAACGCTGTCATTGCGTTCGATAGATACAAGTAAGTGATGCAATTATTTATTGAAGTTAGATTTTTACATTTCCCAATTAAAACTTAGAACCAACTTCCATATAAAAAACAAAATGTGCAAAATAACTATAGTTTTGGAATTCGTTATTTCTGGTTTTGTTTCTTCCTTTTTTTAATAATTTAACGATTTTCAAAATTAAATTAAACTGGATCGCATCATCAGAACTAGATTTTGTTAAAAAAGGGAACCAATCTGGAACTATGTATGTCGTACCAAATAAAAAAAGAATTTTTCAAATTGGTTCATTATGAAGGAGTTCTGAAGTAACAAACAAACTTTAAAAAAATACAACCGAATTGAGAATCTCTCCTTTTTGTGAAGTCGGTTAAAAAGCTTCTATGATCTAACAGTCGCCCCGAAAGGACTTTTTACGGATTTCTATTTTTGATAAGTTTCATTTTTCTTTTTAGAGTACAGAGTGTCTAGTGCAAGTTGGTTTTATGTTAACGCGATTGACACGTTTATGACGTGCGGCGCTCCGATTGGCCCGCTCCAACCGCTTTACCAATCAGAGAGCCAAACGCTATAAACGTTAACGTATAAACAACACGCACACAGCGCACTAAACCCTTATATTTTTTGTACCTAGTGATTCGTATGATTGAACATCCCTAATTAGGCAATTGTTTATGTAACCTTTAAGTAATTGGCTGACTATCACGTATCAAAACAATCCACATATCTGCTGTTATAATCTTGCTCTGGTTTTCTAAATGTCAAATAAATATAAATCACACTCACAATCAACCACTTCATCACCCCATCAGAACATCTGCCCCTGGACATGAACTGCAGTGGCCAATCTGGAAATCTCTTAACCGACTTCGGACCCAGGTTAGCCGTTGCAAACAAATCTGGCCAAATAGGGCTTCCTCGATCCATCTCTAACATGGTGCCAGTGTAGAGCCGATCAACAGGACATGCGTCACCTGCTATGCTGCCCATCCTACACAACCACCTGCATTTTTCAGGATTTATATGAGGCCACTAACAGAGCAGTACAGGTTGTCAAATCATCATCATCATTTCAGCCGAAAGACGTACATAGTCCTCCCCCAAGTGTCGCCACAATGAACGGTCCTGTGCGTCTCGCATCCATCGGATTCCCGCAACCCTTACCAGGTCATCGGTCCACAAAAATTTAATTTCAGTACATCGACCTGGGGTCTGCTTCTGAAAGGAAGACTCGGCCCTGGTACGGAAGGCAACGAAGGAACAGGAGTGGGTTTTTAGTCAGTAAAAGTCTGATACTATCTCCCGCTCCAAGAGCGGGGGATGTCATTGGATGATTATCCCACCAAAAAAAAAACCCCGATAAGAAGAAGAAGAATTAAAAATCAGGACCAACAGTATTTTACCAGATATATTTAAAACAAAAGACAAGTGGCTTTTTTATAAAATCGTAAAGAGACTTCGACTTCCGCATAGAGACTAACTTTGATATTGTTTGTTCTTGAACGAGTCAAAACTTTTTATTACAGTTTGGACAACACAGAGCTTTAGGTTACGTTTTATTGCCGAAAGCGACCTCTTCAAGACAATCCATTGAGCAAATTCATCATTATCATCATCATTTCAGCCGAAAGATGCGCACTGTAGGCTGGACATAGACCTACCCAAGTGTCATCCTGTGCTGACGCACAGGATGACACTTCTATTAATAATAATAATAAATCAAGTATCGCTTGTGAGGTTGTCGACATGTGGGATGTGGACTCGGCGATCATTGTACCGATAGTCGTGTCGGGCAAAGGCTTAATAGCCTAGAGCCTCGACCAACACCTTAGGAGGCTCGCGTTAGGCGGCTGGATCAAGGGCTTGATTCAGAAAGCGGAAAGTACTCCTGGACACGGCTCGTATAGTTAGGAGGTTCCTTTCTCTGGAGCCCTGACCGCCGGTAGCTTGGACCCTGTTCCCAATACCGGTGGGACATTATTTTTTAATGTTTTTTTTTATTAAAATATTTAAAAATATAATTTATATGTATATACTAATGAATAAACGGAATAATAATAATACTCCTCAACTATCACACAACGCCGTCTAGTCCCAGGCTAAGCAGAGCTTGAGTCATGAGTACTAAAGAACCTATAAACATACATATTTCTAAAAACATACATATTATACATAAATTACACCCAGACACAGAACAAATGATCGTCGACACACAAATATTTGTCCTGGGTGGGAATTGAACCCACGACCTCCAGCATAGTAGTCAGGGCCACTAACCACTAGATGACTAGACCAACAGGCCAGTCATTGGATTTTCGCGTCAAAAAAAATGGCAAAATGACATGGTGATGGGCAAAATAATTATCTGTTCTAGACTTCTAATTATCTATTTTAATAACTTAGTTTCGCCAGTGTGACTGTCGAACACGGGACTCTGGTTACTCGGGTTGAGCAGTATATTCTTTAGTCACAATATTGTGTTTCTTGATGGCTACAACCCGGGAATCTTTAAGTCAAGAGTGAATAGGTTACTTCTAGGTAAGCGCGCTCCATCGTCGACCGCATCGTCGCTTTCCATCAGGTGAGATAGCGGTCAAGCGCGAACCTAACAAGAATAAAAAAATAAAAATTATAAAGCGACATTTTGTATGTAGATACGTCTTTATGTGTCTGTGTATGTTTGTTACATCTTTACGCAGAAACGGCTTAACAGATTCAGATGATATTGGCACATGAGTAGATCATGTCCTAGAGTAGTACATAAGATAGTTTTTATTCTGAGAGTATGTTCCCTTGGGATAATATTTTAAACGAGGGTGAAGTTGCTGACAGAAGCTAGCTTTTTCATATAGAACTTCTAATGGCAATTCGGATTTCGTATCTCATTAATAGTAAGTAGGTATTTAACCTTGTGTATAGACACTATTATGTTTTTTTGTAATTATTGTAATTTTAAAAATTGAAATTTATTTATTTAATATCTAGAAATTTTATATTAATTTGGAATTTTATATCTATTTAGGAATTGTTATGTAAATGTTAATAATTTATTATTGATTTGTGAATTCTAATATTTGTTATTTTATGCTGCATGGTAATTTATAAATAATATTATGAAATGTAAAAGCCATTCTCTATGGAAATAAAGAGGCTATATAAAGAGGCTATATAATATAGAGGGAATATGGAGGTTTATTTTATTATTATAGACACTATTTGTTGACATTTGTTTGTTTTCTCCAAGGACTATCTCCTGCCCACTTGACGGAAGAATAAACCGAGTGCAAGCGTTCATCCTGATTGCCTTCACGTGGTTCTGGGCGCTTCCCTTCACCATCCTGCCTGCTCTCAAGATCTGGGGACGATTTGTGCCCGGTAAGTAGTCTCATCATCATCATCGTCATCATTTCAGACATCCAATGGTAAGACAGAACTGAGCTGAGGTGCTAGAACAATTTGCCTGCTGCGGTCTTCCCGTCCAACTATAATTTAGGTGTCTTCAAGGCTAGAGTGAATAGGCTCTTAATAAACTAGTGCGCCTCACCATCAATGATTGCATCACTGCTTACCATCAGGTGGGATCGCAGTCAAGCACAGAACGCCAAGGGCAACTCAAGGAACATGGATGAACTTTAGTCAGTAAAACCTGACACTAGGTACCTCTCGCCTCTCTCAGAGTGAGAGAAGTTACTTGACGATTTTCCACCCAAAAAATGGGACATGATTTTATAAACACTCTATTGTAGGCAATCAGCAAACATTCATAACAAGTCTTCAAATTCTAAATGAGCATCTACCTGTCTCCTAAATATTCAATTAAAAAGAAATATCGCCATCGGAAGCCATTCATTAAGTCACGAATAAATTATACATTAATAAATAAATGGAAGTCGCAAATATTAGAAGGCTCATTTGAGATGGTACACGGACTGTTTTATTATGAAAGACGATTCTGGGTTAGGTAAATTGTTTGTAGAAATAAATTTACTTTATGTACAACTTTAGAACAGTTCGAATACCTCCACTTGTATTTAGTTTTTGTATATTTGATTAGCCACTTTATCAATAGATCCAATTCGATTCGTAACGTTGTTTCACACTAGAAGTTACTCCTCTAAAGTGTGTGCATTCCCTTACACAAGACACGTAAATCCGGATTAACTGTCTAGATATCGGCCATACAAATACTTGTTCCGTGCGAGCATCAAACCAGCAACGCACACTGCCGCGCTCAACCACTGCGCCAACCACACATACAAATTTATCAAATCTAATGGCAGAGTTTCCTTGCGTGATCGCGTCAGAAATTAAGACAGGAGAACCAAGGTTACAGACATAGCCCGAAGAATCGCCAAACTTAAGTGGCAGTGGGCAGGGCACATTGCTCGCAGAACAGATGGTCGATGGGGACGAAAGGTTCTGGAATGGCGACCACGTACCGGAAGACGCAGCGTTGGAAGGCCTCCCAGAAGGTGGACCGATGACCTGGTGAGGGTCACGGGAATCCGATGGATGCGAGACGCACAGGACCGGTCATTGTGGCGACATTTGGGGGAGTCCTATGTCCAACAGTGGACGTCTCTCGGCTGAAATGATGATGATGATGAATGGCTGAAAGTCAAATAACCATTTCCACCAGCTTTATTCCCATTTAATATACCTACTGGGATAATTGAATTACATGTCCTATGTTTTTCTCTGTGCACTAAATTTCAATATCAATAAATCCACGAAATTGGACGCCGCAGTAGATATGCTGCCAGTACCTACCAATTTCCAAATCCAATGCGTCCTGAATCCAATTACACACTATTGTCATTCGAAACATGCGATTTGCACCAACGCCACACATAATTCCGAGTTAACCAGCTGATTAAGTGCACCAATTGTGCGACAAATTGCACGCATCCGTTGCAAACAGGAGATTACCGCCATTGTCTTGGTGCAAACGGCCGATTGTAATTCGATGAGTAATTTGACTTTAAATTTTATTAAAAGTGTGCGTCAGCCTTTAGTCATCTGCAACCGTGAGGGAGAAAAAACTTCATGCCCCGTCAGCCTATCGTGAGGTAGAGAAGATTATCACGTCCCAGTTGCCGCCACAGGAGACGCCCGGGGAGTAGGGAGTCGTACCATAGGTTTCCGCAGACTTGTGGATCAATAGGTAGTTCGCCATCCGACCATCCGGTAAAATCTAAGCCTGATTCGATAGCGTGTTGTGTGAAACGATGTCTGCAAAACCGAAAGAAGAGAAAACTTAATAGGTTCGATGCCTGCTAAAGCTGCGGGTACGTTAGAAAGTTACCGTAACTCTGGAACAGAAAAGGCCACTCACACAGTTTAGACAACCTTACGTTTCCATTCCAGAGGGCTTCCTGACCACATGCTCCTTCGACTACTTCACTGACGACCAGGATACGAAGGTGTTCGTCGCCTGTATCTTCGTGTGGAGCTACGCCATCCCCATGACGCTCATCTGCTACTTCTACTCTCAGCTGTTTGGTGCAGTAAGTGGTTTTGACTTTGTTCTTTGGGCGATTCACGATTTACGATGCAGCGTCTATGAAAGAGACATAGACGCTGCATCGTGGTCAAGATGTTGGTTGTGAGAACGGTAGGATGGTAACTGCTTTATCCGAGCTTCTTAAACATAGCATAGCATAGCATAATCAGCCTTTTAATGTTCCCACTGCTGGGACTCAGGCCTCCTCTATCTAGGAGAGGGAATGGGCCGTAATCCACCACGCGGGCCCAGTGCGGATTGGTGAATGTCACATGTCTTCGAATTTTTGGTTCTAGGACATGCCGGTTTCCTCACGATGTTTTCCTTCACCGTTTTGAGAGCAGTGGTGATGAAATAAATTACACAAAGTAATGCGCCTGGCTGGGTTTGAACCTGCGACCTACAACTCGTAAGTCGGGGCCGTTACCACTCGGCCACCACTGCTCTTAAACATATCAAAGAAAATCTTTGATAGTATTCAGACAATATAATTCAAAGAGATATTAAAAGACGGTAAGTATATAAGGGTGATTCATTGAAACCGAGATAATGTCTCATTCATCTGGCCTAGTTTTCGTACCTATCTATTTTGTGTCGTAAGTCACTGGGCGCAAATGAGTGCATTTGATACATTTAGTGTGCGGGAAAAACTTATATGCAAATAAAAATATCAAATTGTAAAGAAAAATCTAGGCCAAATGAATGAGATATTCTCTTGGTTTCAAAGAACCGCCCATAATACCTATTTAAAGGAGAACGTTGGCTAAAATACGAAGCAACTAAAACTTTAACAGAAACCTTAATAATTCTTTGAAAGATTTGGTTTTAGAAATAAACAAGAACAAAAATATGGATAACATTAACTAGAAACAAGAGAATCTAACTGGAGATTATCTGGATATATGAAAAAAAGTTAATTTGTAAAGCTCACAGGACCAACAACAAAACAAAATAAATTATGTAATAATTATAAACATAAACTGACTCTAATAAAATAAAAACATAAAATAAAGACTTGCACGAGACCAAAAAGGCTCCTATCTAAGCATTACGCTGCGATGTTAAAAAAAAAGTTTTTATTGTACAATTTTTAGTTGCGATACACTTATAAACAGAGTGCCTATTACTCATGACGATTCCAATTAACCCAAACACTGCTAGGTTACATTGTTTTATTATAAAGTTCCTGTGTCTACCTTCCACCTTCCGGCTCCATCACCAGATCAGTTCGATAGTACCTTATAGCCAAAGTGCATCTCATGACAATTCTAATAAGCCCAAACACGGCTAGGGTACATTGATTAATTACGGAGTTCCTGTGCCTACCTTCCGACTCCATCATCAGATCAGTTCGATCTAGTACCTTATAGCCAAAGTGCATCTCATGACAATTCTAATAAGTCCAAACACGGCTAGGTTGCATTGATTAATTACGGAGTTCCAGTGCCTACCTTCCGGCTCCATCATAATCATCAGATCACTTCAGTGATACCATTTTCAACGTAACTAGTCAAAACCATGCATTTATTTGTATTGTCATAGTCGCATAACTATCTTCATTGTGATATCAATGTGAGTATGAAGTTCCGTTGACCATTTCTGGTCTTCTTCATCAGTTCCACTTCATCAAATGTTACTTTTTGACTGTAAATGCTTAAGTTCTCGATGAAAATACCAAAATCACTATGTGGTTGCCTATAATATTTGAGGAGTTCCCTCGATTCCTCATAGATCCCATCATCAGAACTGGATTTTGAAAAAAATTGGACCAATCTGGAAGCATATCCTATAATGGGAAAAAAAAAATTGCAGATCGGTCCATAAACGACGGAGTTCTGAGGTACCAAACATAAAAAAAAATGATTAAAAAAATACAACACACTCACGGGGCATAGACTAAATAAAATAGATAAAAAATAAAATAACAGTGATAATAACAAACTTAAAAATAAGAACGAGAATTTATGGAATAAGCACGACATGATAAAATATGGCAAAATTCGCCAGTCCCATACCGTCAAGAGAAACAGATTGCGTTAAACTTTAAGCATATATTCACCTTATTATGGTAATAACCTTCCCCGCTCTTGAGTGAAGCGCGATTTGCAGCGTAATTTTGGACAGTTTATGTTACGTTTCAAGGTTGAACCTAGACTAATTACTCAAGTTTAGGAGGCAAGTGCTACTAAGTGAGCCTAACCGAGACCTAACTAAGTTGAGCATAGTTAGGAGAGTGATCAAAGTGGACGTGTATGGAAAGGTAGAGGAACATTTAGAAACTAGAAAACTCTTTATTTTCAAGGAACTTAAACGGAGCAGTTATTTACAGATTAAATTGTATGCACTCTTTTTCCTTCTTTGAAAAAACTTTGCCTCGCACTAGGAGTTACTCCTGTATCGCGGATGCGTCATATACCCAAACCCAGAAAAACTATATAGACCATATTAATATTTATTCCATCATCATCATCATTATTTCAGCCGAAAGACGTTCACTGCTGGACATAGGCCTCCCCCAAGCGTCGCCACAACGAACGGTTCTGTGTGTCTCGCATCCATCGGACTCCCGCAACCGTTACCAAGTCATCGATCCAGCTTGTAGGAGGCCTTCCAACGCTAGGTCTTCCGGTACGTGGTCGCCATTCCAGAACCTTTCGGCCCCAACGGCCATCTGTTCTGCGAGCAATGTGCCCTGCCCATTGCCACTTTAGTTTGGCGATTCTTCGTGCTATGTCGGCAACCTTGGTTCTCCTGCGGATATCCTCATTCCTGATTCGATCACGCAAGGAAACTCCGAGCATAACCCTCTCCATTGCCCTTTGGGTGACTTTAAGTCTTCTGATGAGGCCCATTGTAAGCGACCACATTTCGGAGCCATATGTCATCACTGGCAACACGCACTGGTCATAGACTTTCGTCTTGAGACACTGTGGTATATTGGACGAGAAGATACCACGCAGCTTCCCGAACGCTGCCCAGCCGAGTCGGATTCGACGATTGATCTCTTTATCGAGGTTAGACCTTCCCATCTGGACCGTCTGTCCCAGGTAAACGTAGTCGTCTACAACTTTGCCTCGCACTAGGAGTTACTCCTGTATCGCGGGTGCGTCATATACCCAAACCCAGAAAAACTATATAGACCATATTAAAATTTGTTCCATAGTGGAATCCAACCCGCGACACACGGCACAGAAGCCAATCGCTCCACCACGTTGCGAGCGCTGTGAGCTCATCGCATTATGCGTGAGGCCGCAGCTTTATGCTGAGCGTTCGGTCGTTTTGCGCGGATGTGACGCATATCTTCCCCATCTATTGATTATGTTTGTTAGCTAGTTTTAAGATTGCGTCAATTCGCGTAAATAAACTGCTTTTCTTTCTTTTCTTTCACCACTGCGCCCACCGTGCCGACTTAGATAACTTGAATGTCATTTGTTATATCGGAAAGGGCCTGGCCGTTCCTTAAATGAAAAGGGCAGGGGAAAGAAAGAAAATATAGGTTTTTAACGTCGTTTTAGTCATTGTGCTCCCAGGTAGACCGTTGTAAACTCAACTCTAAGTTCAAAATATTTTATTTCACAATATAAAATCATCAGTCAGAGGCTAGTGCACGGTTCTAATTGGTCATTTTCTATAGAGAAGACCTAGCAAGAAACACCACAAAACCGATAAAAAATTCCACTTGTCAAACAAGGTCTTTTTAGACCTGTCTGAAACTGCCCCTTCCAAAATATGACTCGCATGCTAGAGTGTTTCAAGTGCCCATTCCTTTGAGGAGATAATGTACGCCACTAAAGGTAGATATTATTGAGGTAGCCACCTACTGGGCTCACATTATCTGCGAACTTGTTAAGGAGAAGTTGAACGTCTTTACTAGGGTTCCGTGCCTAAAGGGTAAAAACGGGACCCTTTTGCTAAAAGTCCACTGTCCGTCTCTCTGTCACCAGGCTGTATTTCATGAACCGTAATAACTAGACAGTTGGAAGACTCGGCTCTGATATGAAAGGCCACCTATAAAAAACCACTAAAAAAAAAAATTGCTTGACAGTTGAAATTTTTATAAATGATTTCTGTTGCCGCTGTAACAACTAGTACTAATAAAAACAGAATAAAATAAATATTTAAGGGGGCTCCGATACAACAAACTTGTTTTTTTTTGCCGTTTTTTTGCTTCGGATGGTACGGATCCCTTTTTGCGCAAGTCCTACTCGCACTTGGCTGGTTTTTTTTGTATCTGTTTTTATGTTTATCAAATTGAACAAAGATGTGACTCAAATTATCTTTTGAAGAAATAAACTTTTTCGATTGGGTTTGTATTAAAAAAGTTAGAAAAGATATTACTCTGTACCGCCAAGTATTTTCTTAACAAACAACTTACTTTGAAAGTCACGCAATATTTTTCTAAATAAATTTTAAAAAGATGCAAACAAATAATATGAAACCGTAACTTTCTGAAGTAAGCAAAATAATCCCTTGAGATTAGTTTTCTACCAATACGAAAGCCTACTGTCCACGGACGCATAGCTTCATAGACGCGTCTTCGTCATTATACGCTTGATATACGCCTGCGTAAAGCTTACAAATACATACAACACCATGAAACTCTGTCGACGAAGCGGCAGCGTTCGTGCTGTCGTGTCGCGTCATGAAGCTACGCATCCGTGGACAATAAGCCATAGTTTTGTATATAAGCTTCACGCAGGCGTACGCCAAGCGTATAGTGACGAATACGCGTCTATGAAGCTACGCGTCCGTGGACAATAGGCCATAGCTTTGTATATAAGCTTCACGCAGGCGTACACCAAGCGTATAATAACGAATACGTGTCTATGAAGCTACGCGTCCGTGGACAATAGGCCATAGTTTTGTATACATATAAGCTTCACGCAGGCGTACACCAAGCGTTATAATGACGAATACGCGTCTGTGAAGCTACGCGTCCGTGGACAGTAGGCCATAGTTTTGTATATAAGCTTCACGCAGGCGTACACCAAGCGTTATAATGACGAATACGCGTCTGTGAAGCTACGCGTCCATGGACAGTAGGTCCTAAGTCTTCATGAAAAATGGGAGTCTAAAAGTACGCTTACTACGTCCTCCATATTTCTCTTAACTTCGTAATAAAAAATAAATCTAATAGGATTTGTGGACTCGTCATAAATAATGCCAGAGACAGTTATAGATCATTAATGATAATATATTTTTCAAGTTGATTCCTACCTACTTCTGAGAAATCTCTCGCCTTTTATTATCTGCTTTTATTTTTCATGTGCTTTTATTTTGGGAACACATTCATAATGCGAACAGCTAAGGAGTGAAATTCCCTGCCGGAGTCTGTGTTCCCTGATAGCTACAACTTAGGGGTCTTTAAGTCAAGAGTGAATAGGTTACTTCTAGGCAAGCGTATTCCGTCGTCGGCCACATCATCGCTTACCATCAGGTGGGATAGTGGTCAAACGCGACCCTATCAATAATAAAAAATAAAAATAAAATGTGGTAACACTGAGTATTTATATTGAAACTGAAAGACTTAATACCTTTGATTGACAACATATTGCGGTCTGTTGATTAATCCCTTTATCATAGTTTTTATCGAGAATTCAAGACATAAGCACCATTAAAATATTATAAGCATAATCATCCATTTATAATGTTACAACTGCCTGGGCTCAGGCCTCCTCTCTAGGAGAGGGAATGGGCCGTAATCTACCACGCGGGCCCAGTGCAGATTGGTGGATGTAACATGTCTTCGATTTTCTGGTTCTAGCCAATCCGATTTCCTCACGATGTTTTCCTTTACCGTTTTGAGAGCAGTGAGCAGTGGTGATGAAATAAATTACGCAAAGTAAAGCTCCTCGCTGGGTTTGACCCCGCGACCACTCACGTAAGTCGGGGCCGTTACCACTAGGCCACCACTGTCACGGCTTGTAAGAACCATTAA
This sequence comes from Mythimna impura, assembly GCA_905147345.3. Lineage (NCBI taxonomy): Eukaryota > Metazoa > Arthropoda > Insecta > Lepidoptera > Noctuidae > Mythimna > Mythimna impura. The sequence goes on along the minus strand of LR990357.1, from coordinate 7,478,666 downwards.
AGGGCTTTATTTATCATTACATTCTGAAAAAGCATCATAAAAGCACGTATCTAATTTATTGTTTTTATAGTATGTTGATTAGAATAAACTTCATTGTACACCATAACACCAACCAACCAACCCACCACCAACCCCCAACCACCAACCACCACCAACTTTTAAAAATTAGGTAAATAATTACACATATACATCAAACGATCAACAAACATTCTTAACCACATCTCTAAAATATGGTTAAGTAATAAAGATAAAAGTAAAAACATTTGAAACTCAAAAGAATCACTCAAAACCTCAAACACAAATCCAACCCTAAAATGAATCACTCAAAAACTTTCTACCTAATAATTTCCTTCCGCAAACTAGAAAGGTTCGTTCGCCACAAAAGGCCGAGAGATCTTCCGTCCTATTGAACTCGGCTCGACCCTAATAACGTCGTGATTATTACCACAGATAGATTCCGATTCAATTAACCTATTTATATTAAGGGATCATATCCGTTTTGTTCTAGGATCTTATTAGGAAATGTCGGATTGAAAGAAAACAAAACAAACTAGGGAAAATTATGCGACATTTTTATTTCGGTTTTTGCTAAAACTGAACTAGTAGTAGAGGTACAAAATGAAAATAGATAATTTATTTTGGTTGATTTTGATTCAAGTCTGAAAAGTACTATGCCGTCATCTAGAACTATACCTAAGTAGAATCATGAGCGCCAACTCCCTGGGTGCTTGTGGGCTTCAGCACCCACGAAAAACGCTACTGTATTTATCTATCCTGCCGCTTCGTACCTTTAATTGTCATAAATAAATAAAATAACTCATTGTCTTTAATAATGGTGTTGACAATAGACCTTTTATGTATATCTGTACGAATGGTACAAAAAAACATCAAACCTTGGGTAGGTTTGTGCGATGTCAGTTCGCTTCATTGGCTCTTGCATTCTAAATTCTATTAACTTTCTGCACAAGCTAGGCGAGAAACTAAAATTTTCGAACCCGAATTTTCGCCACACTCGCTCTAGTTTAAAATTGGTGGTACCAAACTACCATTACTGCATTGATTAAAAAAACTTTTTAGAAAAAAAAAATAACCGACTTCACTAAAAAAAACACTAAAAGGATCAAAATAACTTTAATTTCGGAAGTCGGTGTTTCTCGGTATTGTTTGTTTCTTATTTAACACCGACTTCCGAAATTAAAGTTATTTTGATCCTTTTAGTGTTTTTTTTAGTGAAGTCGGTTATTTTTTTTTTCTAAAAAGTTTTTATTTCACGCTTTTTAGTTGCGATACACTTATAAACAGAGTGCCTATTTCTCATGACAATTCCAATTAACCCAAATACTGCTAGGTTACATTGTTTTATTATAAAGTTCCTGTGTCTACCTTCCTCCTTCCGGCTCCATCATCAGATCAGTTCGATAGTACCTTATAGCCAAAGAGCATCTCACGACAATTCTAATAAGCCCAAACACGGCTAGGATACATTGATTAATTACGGAGTTCCTGTACACTTCGATGATACCATTTTCAACGTAAGTATTCAGAATCATTCATTTATTTGTATTGTCATAGTCGCTTAACTATGTATATCTTCATTGTGATATCTATTTGAGTATGAAGTTCCGTTGACCATTTCTGGTCTTCTTCATCAGTTCCACTTCATCAAATGTTACTTTTTGACTGTAAATGCTTAAGTTCTTGATGAAAATACTAAAATTACCATAGGGTTGCCTATAATTTTTGAGGAGTTCCCTCGATTCCTCATGGATTCCATCATCAAAACTGGATTTTGAAAAAAATGGGACCAATCTGGAAGCATATCCTATAAAGGGAAAAAAAAATTTGCAAATCGGTCCATAAACGACGGAGTTCTGAGGTAACAAACATAAAAAAAAAAAATGATAAAAAAAAAAAAAAATACAACCGAATTGATAACCTCCTCCTTTTTTTTGAAGTCGGTTAAAAAAAACATTGCATCATTAGATGTAATCAAAGTGCGTGCTTTTTTATTTCTGGGGCAGCAAAGGCATATAGCCTGAGGTACCAAATATTTTAATACTCTTTTCATCAGTCTTTTCTTGCACTTTGCCAGATATTTTACACGGGGAACATCTCGTTAGCCATTTTATACCCGCGTAACCTAATGGCGGTGACGTCACATTTCAGTTTGTGAATCCTTTTTCTGTTAATTTACAGTTTCCCCTTTCAGCTTTGAAAGAACTTAGATAGGTACCTAATTTTGAACGGATTAAAAAAATCTTTCTATTTGCGATTTTTGATAAAATTACATTTTCATTCAAATAATAATAAAAAAAATGAGCCACTGCCCAATTCGTAGTAATCTTTATATTTGCACCGAGTGCAACCCAATTTCGTGTGCAGACAATCTCGGTCCATTCAAGGGTCACCTGGAAGCTATTGCAAAATGCGATAAGGCCGCCAATAGTAACTTAAGTTTTTAAATTCCAAATATTAACTGTAGGTAAAATTGCTGTAAATTAGGTAACTTCACCTATAAGCTTATAACGAAAAAAGTAGATCACTTTCACGAATCAGCATTGCCATCCAGCGTGGCAATGCTGCCAGCGTTCTGGGCACTTTTCCCATTGACATCAATGTGGACGAATTTTTTGATGCCCTATGAGTTCTTTTTCTACCCGTTTGTACATATTATTATTTTCAGTTTGATTAAATACCTATATTAAGTTATATTATTTAATAGTTAAGATGTAGGTATACGACATGAAACATAATCATAACAAATCGCTTATTCATTTTTAAATAAATAACTACCTATTTAATTTTGTCGATCACTTTTATTCAAAATAATCGAGTTATTTCAAATATTAGCCATGCAAGGGTTGATCTCCTCACTTCTTTCCTTCAATCGGCTTACTACGTACTCAAACGTAATAAGATTTGCCTTGTGAGGTAATCTCCACCAAATACACCAATGAATAACATCAAATCCGATTTCATTTTTGCTATTTCTGACGAAAAAATCTCTTTCAAGGTGAACGACGCATTGCATTTTATTTTTAATCGTTTTATATCATAATAAGTACCTACTTAGATCGATAACAAACACTCTGACACATTTTTTTATATAAGTAATAGATGTCATCATCATCATCATTTCAGCCGATAGACGTCCACTGCTGGACATAGGCCTCCCCCTAATGTCGCCACAATGAACGGTCCTGTGCGTCTCGCATCCATCGGATTCCCGCAACCTTCGCCAGGTCCACCTTGTAGGGGGCCTTCCAACACTGCGTCTTCCGGTACGCGGTCGCCACTCCAGAATCTTTCGGCCCCAACGGCCATCTGTTCTGCGAGCAATGTGCCCTGTCCATTGCCACTTAAGTTTGGCGATTCTTCGTGCTATATCGGTAACCTTGGTTCTCCTGCGGATATCTTCATTTCTGATTCGATCACGCAAGGAAACTCCGAGCATAGCCCTTTCCATTGCCCTTTGGGTGACTTTGAGCCTTCCGATGACGCCCGTTGTGGGCGACCACGTTTCGGAACCATATGTCATCACTGGCAACACGCACTGGTCATAGACTTTCATCTTGAGACACTGTGGTAATAGATGTAGTGACTTTTAAAACCACTGCATCCATCGTCATAAATTCATATCAGCTTTACAAATAAACTCAATTGATACCTCACTATACCATCAATTGTTTAACACATTTTACCTCCTCTTTAAGTGTTGTTGTAAAAAAAAACCATCCCGTCGCCCTAAAAAAACTAACAATCAATTTTTCTTCAATAAAACTCGAACACAATAACAGAAAATAACAATCATTCGCGCGTAAGCTCGACACGGCACTCGTAAAAAACGTTGAGACAAAAAAAAATTCGAATCACTAAAGTTCCGACGGGAAGAAAATTGTTTGTTAAGTTTGTCACCTCGAATTGTTTCGGGTAAAGTCTCCGTCTCGCCGAAGTTCCACATCACTAGAAACGACGAAATTAAATTCGGATTTCAGTTCCATCGCGGTTTGAGTGTTAACAGTTTAAATTGAATGCCATAAATGTTACGATATGTATTTTCACTGAAAAATAAAGTTCATATACCTATTCCACCATCTTGTTGACTGAAGAGTAAATCCTTACTTTATATATATGTGAAAGTAACGCTGTCTGTTATGCTTTCATGATTAAATTACTAAACCGATTTTGATCAAACTTGGTAAAGAGTAAGCTTGAATCCCAAGGTAAAAAGTAGCCCATGACCTTGGGTAGTTTTTATCAGGCGTTAACTTTGCGTCTACAATTACCGTCATTCACGCGGGCAACAGCTAGTAGAATATAAGCATAAGAATAAATCACCTTGTAATATTCCCATTGCTGGGCCATTCCCTCTCCTAGAGAGAGGAGGCCTGATTCCCAGCGGTGGGAACATTAAAAAGGCTGATTACTGGTTTCCGTACTATATTTTCCTTCACTGTTTTGAGAGCCGATGTTATGAAATAAATTACACAAAGTAAGTCTGCCTGGGTCTAAAGCCATGACGTACGATTGTTGGTAAGTCGGGGCTGAAAACACTGGTCCACCAATTGTCCATAAGTTGGGTAAAGGCCACTCGAAATTTTATTAATTTTACACAAACCTAAACTACTCAGCAGCTTCATTAAATTATCCTGCAGCGAGAAGTGGGTTAAGATCTTGATCGCGGTTTTTTTAGGGTTCCGTACCTCAAAAGGAAAAATCTGAACCCTTATATGATCACTTTCTTGTTCGTCTGTCTGTCAGGACCCTTTATCTCGGGAACGTGTGGAGGTATCGAGTTGAAATTAAAACCATATACTCAGGTTTGCGGTCCCTTGAAGCTGTGAAAAAATCAGACATCTGAATTAACGAAAAACGGCCGCTTATGTCGCAAAAAACGTATATTTCGACACTCTCAAGAGAATCAAAATTCATAGGGTACTTCCCTCTGACCTAGAATCCTGAAATTTGGCATGAAGCAAGGTCTCATAGCACAAGTATAGGGAAAAATCTGAAAACCTTAAATTTGTAGTTAGGTACGTCACAAAAAAAAAAATTTTTAGTGATTTGGAAAAATCTTCGTAACTCAATTCAGGAATTGAACTGTTTTCATAGGTAAGTTTGCACGGAACCCTCAGTACGCGAGTCCGACTTGCACTGGCCTGTTTTTTTTATATAAATTAGTTACCGGCAAGGCTCCTTGCGTTTTCCGATGAACAGCTATTAAGTGAACATAGTGCTTTTCATTATCTATTTACTTTGAGACTCTTAATTAAACTGCCGGGTTAAATTAGTGTTAGATGTTGTTTTTGTTACCCGTATACAGTGCAATATTAATAATAATATTAACTAGTTGCCGCCAGTGGCTTCGCCCGCGTGATATTAGAAAATTATCCCAAAGAAACATACTACCGGGATAAAAAGTATCCTATGTGTTATTCCAGGGCACGGTCTACACGTGTACCAACTTTTATCGAAATCCATTCAGTAGTTTTTACGTGACATAGTAATAAACATCCATACATACATACAAACTTTCGTGTTTATATGTAATATTGGTAGGACTATACCAAGAATACAAATATGTGGGGAAAATACACTTTTTTCAGAAATTTCTGTAATTAGATTTGGAGTTAATAACGTATCAAACAGTACTTTACTACTAAAGTTTGACAGATTTCCAGGTTAAAATAGTCTAGCCAAATACTCAAATCCAAATTCCTAATTCAAAAATCCGGAGTTACTCTTCTATAATCACTCACTGATCATTTAAAAACATCATCATTTTGAAACAATAGACGAACACGTCATAATTAAGTCAATAGAGGTTGAACCAAAAAGGCTCCATTCATGGTTTTTGAATTCAGAATTGTCGACGCTCGAAAAAACGCGATTTAACAAGACTGATAATTAAAAGTCTGATTGCTCAGTTTTTTTTCTCATTTTCTGTACAAGGAAAATTGGACAGAAACGCTTTCGTTCGACCAAAATTGAAAATTCGGGTGCTGTTCAACTGTGCTTTATTTGCTTTGTATTATTAAATTGTATATACTAGGCGATACTTTTTTATATTGAAATAGCGATTCTAAATTCGAATTTGAGCGTTTGTCCTCATTTGAAAACTATTCTGGTAACTTGGTTTTTAAAATCCCATAGACACTAGAAGTAACCAAAAGTCACCAACTTGTTTGAATATCGAATTCTAGAAACCTAATTTGACAAAATCGTGGATAGTTTGTCACATAATTATGTATAGTACCTACATAATGTAGAAAGACCTATTAAAGCCAACACACAAAAATATCTATAATCACAATCCGAATAAAAGTTCAAACTCTCCAATTTCGCGTTTTTAAAACAGAAAGTTTTTTATTAAATGAGAATTACTTGAGAACGATTCGATTCAAGAATTCTTTGAGTAACAATTTAAGCGGAAAGTTCAGAAGTTTTCCTTGAAAATAGGGAAGAATGGGAATTTGTGCATTGGTTCAAACACAAATAATGCTATTTGTTTTTGAAATAATGCACAAACTCCTGATCTGGGTTAGTGATGGGCGTTTTTGATATACTTTATTCGACTTATTACATTCGATTAGGTGATATCTAATTATTATATTTATTTTTTTATTCCTTCTGTGGAATCTCTCTGTCAACTTTTAAAGTAAGAAAAAACAGATATCTCCTGAAGTCGCTTGTACCTGCAAATTTAAACCACATCCATTACGGGATTTTTCAAGAGTTAAAGTGGCCCTGGAACGCAAATTTCAACTAATGGAACACAGTTGGGCTTTAATCAGTAAAGGTCTGTCACTCCCTCTCGCTCCACCCAGTTGCCCCATCTAATAATTTGATGATTTCCCACCTCAAAAAAAGACCTCATCCATTGCAGTCCATCACGACACGAAATCGAAGTCTGGAGCGGGCAAATAAATTAAAAAAAAATACAAAACGAGTTTTCAGAAATCATACTGGCCACTAATAACCATGATCAACTTGAAATTCGAATGATTCGAATAAGATTTCTATCGTTCAATCGGGGGTTGCGCCGATTGTTCATTCGAATAGAAATCCTTACAACTCCGATTCGATTTTCGAAACATTTCGGAAGCCCGCAACGTTAATCTCGAGTGGAATGGGCGAGTAATGTTATAAAAGAAAAAAACAGCGTAGCTGGTATTGGTTAGATATACCTACTTACAAGTTTTTATTTTATTCTGTACAAACGTAGGCATAATGTGAGCTTATAAATTTTATTCTCATTGTTTTGTGTATGATAGAGTAATCCTGCTATTATTTCGATGAAAGACTAGCTTTATACCACGGAAACGCACTATAGGAAAAAAAATACTGTATGTCGTCCAAGCCATAGACTACCTGCTTTCGTTTCGTCCAAATCTTTAAACTGACAAACATCCAAATGTCTTACATACTGATTATAATTTGCATAAAAAGTAGATAGTTATAATTAATGTAACGGTATCCGTAGGATATATAGGATTTTTTTGTGAAAAAATATCAGCATCTGATCTTTTAATAAGCATCCAATGTCAGTTTTTAATCATTACATTTTTTAAATTGTAAGGGATCACTCCAAAATTAATTCCTTTCAAACATCAAAATGGAGGCTCTACGGAGCGTTTCCTTAGTCTAGGGACATGCGGAAAATGAGAAAATAAAAGACGTCAAATTATGTGTCCACATAACGTAAATAGAAATTATTTACAGTTTACAGATATTGTTATTACTTAGTAGATTGACACATACTTTATAAAGAAATCAAACAAACGACGAAATTTAGACAGCTTTCTAAATCAGACCACGTTTCATATAAGTATATTTCATAGCCCAAATTAATCATTGCAAAAAACATGTTACAGCATTTATTGTCCTAACCTGATAGGGCCCACTGATTTCTTGTATATCCTTACAAGACGTCAGTGGGCCCTATCAGGTCTCACACTGGAACAATCTTTCCTTTAACATGTCACCCTGAATCATAAAAAAATATCCAAATAATTTTTCTTTTTCCATAAGAAATCATCAATTGACTTGTTCCGCTCTGGGTGGAGCTAGCGGGAGTGTCAGACTTGACGAAAACCCACAAAGTTCCTTGAGTTGCCCTTTGCGAAGGCCACTTAAGGTAACTTTTTCCCCAGACCTGGCAGGATCCTCCCTTACCACTAACTTCTTCTGCCCAGGTACGCCTCCACGAACGCATGCTCTCCGAACAGGCCAAGAAGATGAACGTGAAGTCGCTAACCGCCAACAAGGACGATGCCAGCCGCAGCGTTGAGATCAGGATCGCAAAGGTCGCCTTCACAATCTTCTTCCTCTTCGTCTGTGCCTGGACGCCGTATGCCTTCGTGACGATGACGGGTGCTTTTGGTGATAGGTGAGTGGTAATATTTCGGCAAGTAACAGCCCCCCTAGCCAAGATACGATCGTTTCTCGCGTCGAACGCCTCGAGTAGGCCACGCCTCCAATTCTTTTGTTCTGACCACGTGACTGAGCGTTGAGATGACGTCTCGAGGCGTTCGACGCGAACGAAACGATCGTAACTTGGCTAGGGGGGCAGGACTTGCCATCCCTTCCAGCTTATGTGTACACATGAAGAATGGAGTGCGCGGGCAATTATAAAGGCAATGACAGCCTAAGATGAAAATTTCAATTGAAGGTAATTGACGCTCCGTGTATTTTATCATTATTTATAAATTATAAATGTCATTAGTGAATCAATATCTCAGCTCGGATTCCTTGGATCAACATCAGATTTTTTTAAATAAAAACAGCAAAAATGACTACCAAAAATACCATGCCTGAGTTTCAAATCATTTTAATATATCTAAACCAACACAACTTTGCCGCATTTGCGTTCAGCAACAATTAAAGCGTGCGGGAATGACGCACCTTCAATCGAAGCTTAATTCACCCGTCATTTGAAAAGATCATTCTCGTAAGCATTGTCATTTACTCTTTATAGTTGTCAAGGTCACTGCTTACCATCAGGTGGGATCGCAATCAAGCACTAGTTTATATCAAGAAAAAAAAAAAAACATTTACTGCAGCGTCATTGGGTCGTGACTCAGTGATTAAAATATCGCAACTTACAAGAAAACATACGGTGGAGCACACGGTGGAGGTGTGCCCCGCTTGGGCAGAGCAACGCCGTGTCCTCGTGGGGGCGATCGGCGGCGGCGATCTCTCGCGCTGGGCCTTGGTACAGGCCATGGTCCGGAGCGAGGAGGAGTGGCAGGCGGTCGCCTCCTTCTGCGAAGCAGTAATGCTAGCAAAGGAGGCGGCCGATCGCGTGAGGCAACGGTCCTCACGCCCCAACCGCCGCCGGGATTCCGATCCCGATTTCCGGCCACCGTAGGCGAGGGCTTGCGGACGGCGAGCAATGGGTGGCTCGCCGTCCGATCGTCCGGTAACCGTCCGGACCGAGCCCAAGTCGTCGACGGCGCGTATTGTTCCACGCGCGCCTCAGGGAGATGTCAGCAAATCGTAGGGGCCCAACAGGGTCGAAGCCTACTGGGGCCACGGGTAGTGTGAAAGCGAAACCCGGGGCCCTGGGACGAAGGCAAAGAAGGAACAGGAGTGGGTTTTTAGTCAGTAAAAGTCTGACACTACTTTCCGCTCCGCCCAAGAGCGAGAGATTTGTCATAAGATGATTTTCCCACCTAAAAAAAAAAAAAAAACTTACAAGAAAACATCATAAAAAATCAAACCTCATTTTTTTCTGTGAGATCAAATTACTTATCTAAATATTTTTATTAAGTCTCAACAACGAATAACAATTAAGACAAAACAAAAAAAAAAGAAATCACAAGCATTTATTTATATCATAATCAGTCTATGTAGAACGTGCCTACAGGCCTTCTCTCTACGACAAAGAATGGTTCGTAATCTAGCATGTGAACCCAACGCGGATTGATGGATGAAGCCAGTGGCGTAACTATAGGGTGGCAAGGCTGGCAAAATGCCACGGGCCCCTGGCCTGGTGGGGCCCCAGGTCTGAGAGGCCTTGAGCTCAGAAGCAGTAAATATACAAATTCATGTAAATTATTTAATTTAATAAATTTTTCCATGGTATTTTGCCAGCCTTACCATCTTATAGATACGCCACTGAGAAGCCCTTCTTCAGAGACCAAATATAAAAGTACTCGTGTATTAAAGACTATTAACTTGCCGATTTATAATAAAAAATATTTGTACTTCAGTGATTTATGCAAATTAAATTACAAAGTTGACGATTTTCTTAGGGGCCCCATTCAATGATTTTGCCACGGGCCTCAGATAGTATAGTTACGCCACTGGATGAAGCATCCAAATGGAATCAAAATGTTACCCGTCCTATTCAATAACTTACTAAGTAGTTACGAACTATACCTTTGCTAACACACACCAAAATATGCTTCAGTTACTGGAGCTTTGTTCGAAAGAAATAGTGTAGGTGTCAATGACAGTGTGCGTGGGAGTCTACCTTTGTACTTGACAGACATCAAAGAATAGACATAGAGTATAGAGTACTTTCTTAAATTCTGAGACTTAGAATTTGTGTAGGCTGCAAATGCCAGAATCATTAGAAAAAGTATTTAAAAAACGTTTAGAATAAAAACTTTATATTTCTTTAATCTGTGTATTGTCCTTTGGTAATTTATCTAGTCTAATAAATCTTACGGATTCGAAGCCGATCGGATTCAAATTAGGTAAAATTCGGATTTTTCCTCGAATCCCTTGAAGAAATTTATAAATATTTTTATGTTGTTAGATCTTTAAACAAATTACTTCTTTTTTCTAGGAACCTCTTGACTCCTATAGCGACGATGGTGCCTGCTGTCTGCTGTAAGGTAGTCTCTTGCATAGACCCATGGGTGTATGCCATTAATCACCCCAGATACAGGTCAGCAACACCTTTAAAGCTCATTTACATTTGTTTTAACTAATTCGGTTGCAACCCGTATTCGACCAATGATTGGTATAAACGAGTTTTCGGTGAGCCGTATTCGGCCGCAGACCGTTTTAAGTGACTGAACACGGTTGACTGAACGTGTTGAAATGCGCCACTCATCGTTCATGATGCTTTCAACACGAGTGTACAACTCGAAACGTACGACTTAACCACCTGTTCAAGTCGAAACAATTTTTTTTCATTTTTTGTTTTGTTTTCATTGTTTGCTACCTACGGCATTATTGTAACAATAAATATAAACAAGGAATAATATAAAAAAGTACACTTTATTGTTTAACCTTTTGAGTACCACGATTAGAGACACAATAGAAAGACAATGAGCGGCGTTCGCTTGGGGTTTAATGAATAACCTATAAAATATTTCTTTATTCGCATTCTAGCGAAGTGCACAATTAAGTCGTACGGGTTGTAGGTACACAGTTCAGCTGATTGCGGTAGCCGGATCCGGTAATTCGACAACTTAAAACGAAGCGCCGCAGTTCAGTAATTTGATGAATCAATTCGGTTAAACCGAATACGGTCGATGCATTCGGTGACCGACTTTATGTAAACATACCATTATTTTTCAATGAAAGACTCATATTTTAAAATTCAGAAATAGAACTAGTCCTCCATAGCGACAATGTTCAAAACCAACGCAACTGAGTCAGTTAGTCCCACTTCCAACTTGTTTTAGAGACAAATGTTTTTCCGCCAACTTTTTTTCATCTACTTTCAAACAGCACGGTGTTTGAAACTTCGTACAAAATATCGTGCTAACATAATATTGGTAGAAAGCTTCATAAGACCATATTTTGCACAAGAGTTTTGTAGACAAAAACCATATTTAAACTGCAGGGGCGACGCCGACGCGATGGTCTTGCCGTCAACTTGGTATAGCAATGTGATAATGATTTTATTTTCAACAGGGCGGAACTCCAGAAGCGTCTCCCCTGGATGGGAGTCCGCGAATCGGATCCCGACTCTGTATCAACCACCACCAGCGTCGCCACCGCGCAGTCTACTGCCCAACCTGCTGCTGAAGCTTAAACCCTCACAGAAATATCCACCAATATAATGAGAAATTGCACGACGCCATCTTGGCATTTATTAGATTGTGTCAAACAGTGACAGTTGATTTTAGAGTTCGTTTACGCGTTCGATTTTTGAATTTATTTGAAGTTTGATGTGCTTTTGTTTACGCAATATCTAATTATACCTAATTCTAGTTTGATTATGGTTAAAATTTTAATATTATAACTTAGACTTCCTATTCTACATGTTATCTAATATTAATTACTCAAGAACAATTTTAAACGGGCATTGTGTTAAGAAAACTTAATTAGTCAAGTATTTTTGATATTACCATGAAATTAAGCAGAAAATCGTAATTAATTTAAGAACATTTCAAACATGACGACATTACACTCATCTCATTAGTACCAACGAACTCGAGAAACTCAACAATGTTCTATTTCTGGGACTTTAAGCAAACAAACTTCGTCCGCCCGCACCAAGCGTCCCTCAAAATTAGATTATTACCTAAAACAATCCCAAATATAGTACAAATAACTTCAGCTGTCAAATCCATGTTGTAATGAAGAAAACTTTTAGCAGAACTGTCTAAGAAATCCTTATAATTTTTCGTAAAAGGTTTAGGATATTCCCGAACTAATAGGAACGAAGAGTTTGAAGACCATTATTTTCTTGTTAAAAGAACTAATCAAATATATTACGTAGTTTCCTTCTTTTGCTGAAAAGATTTTCCGGAATTCAGTCCTTAAACTTTCTAACGTCAAGTTGATTTTGACGTGTTAGTTGGCAGCTATTTCATTTACCTAATCTGTCCATAGACAGTATCACATCTGGGAGTGCCCAGTTTAGTCTCTTCTTGATCTCTATTTTCTTTTCTACTTGTACTACCTTTTAAAACATTTCAATGGAAGTTTATCGTACTAACTTAGGTTATTTTGAGGGATTATACTAATTAAGCATATTGAAGTGATCTTAATGCTAAGTCAACTAGAAACACTCAGAATTCCAAGTACCTATTTACTGAATTACTTTTACTTATGTAGGTAAAATAATAATGTTCGTAGTTAGACAGATAGCCTGACTTTCAACATTTATCTGAAGTAATTTAATAAGTTTTCGTATAAGTTACTGTGTGAAGCTTTAATGTTTTATACTTAAGTTATATTTTGTGAAGAATGACAATTTCTCATTGTACCAATACAAGAAGGTTTCATAACGACACAAGCAAGTCTATGGTTCAACGAGTACGCAAGAATAATACTTTTTTACGAAGCAATATATAAAAACACAAAAAAAAAAATACGGACCGACCCCGACGACCAAGCTGATTTTATGAGCAAATAAAGTTATAATACTGCAACTGATGAGTTCGTTTTATTTTGTTGTAAAAGTATTTATCCTTAAAAGAGAAAATGGTGGATGAGGTCTGGGGGGGGGGGTTCATTAAGGTTTGAAACACCCTCAAAACTCTTGTTGGTACTTAAAATTAAACACGTTTGTGGTATACCTTTTTTGGGTCGGGGTTAGAGGTAATATCGCCATAGAGATAGATAGAATGCTACTTTACATCACGCTAATATTGTGATAGCCTTTTCTAAAAAGGCTTCTATTTTCAATTTACTGTGATTATATATATATGCTTTATATGCTTAAACTTTTCTTGTTTGACAATCTCTAATCCATTATATTTCGAATATCTACAACTATCCTTTTCTTACCATAAACCTTAAAAGTATAACATACCAGTTTGCAAGTTAGTGTGGCCTCCATGGTCGCCACAATATAATGCGAAAGTTTGTGTATGTGTGTGATGTGTGTGTATGTTTGTTACTTCGTCACGCTTGAACGGCTGAACGCATTTGGATGAAATTTGACACACAAGTAAACCATATTCTGGAATAGCACATAGGATACTTTTTATCCCGGGATTATATTCCCTTGGGACCATTTTCTACTTTCACGCGAGCGAAGCTGCTGGCAGCAGCCAATATGTACTTGAAACCTAGTTTTTAATTAGTACAAAAAAAAATGAAGCTATATCCATACCCGTACTGATCATAAATATATGATCATAATAATAGATAATATGTAGTCAAAAATAAAAAAAAAACGAAATCCCAAAATTGTCCACGATAATATTGATAAATTTATTCATAATAGAATCAATCAATTGCTACTAGAAGTTACTAAGCGCAGTGTTTTTCCATTTTGATCGTCATTTATTCATTCATAATCAATAGCCTGTACAATATATCCATAAATTGAGAGACATTTTGGGATATAAACAAATGCTAATAACTTTGCTGTCTTTGCAGAATATTATTTATTGAGACTTTACTTAAATAATAACAAGACCTTTTCTAATAAGCCCCTTAAGTATTTGTACTAATTAAAAATTAGTGGTGTATATAGTATAAAACAAAGTAGGTCTCCGCGTCTATCTGTTTATTCGCTATCTCCTCCAAAACCACGCAACGGATTTTGATTTGGTTTTGACTAATAGATAGAGCAATAAAAGAGGTAGGTTTGTGTATATAATTTACACCCGAGCGAAGCAGGGGCGGGTCACTATTTTGAAGTTGTTACAAAGTTGCCATCTTCAACACATTCTCCTGCCTTAAGAGGGCCTTTCCTAAACCGTATATCATCAACGTGATTATGAATTAAAAGCTTGTTTCATCCAACGCAATCTTAAGGGCCTATTACACTACTCGATATTCAGACAGTCTTAGTCGATGTCGCGTAGTGTAATAAGGGTTAGACCGGTCTTACTCGGAACAAAATATAAGACAGTCTGAATATCGTGTGCTGAATATCGCGTAGTGTAATAGGCCCATAACGGAAGGTTTGATAAAGAAGCAACAAATGTACACCTATTTTATTTTATTTTTTCAAAATAAATAAAACGCGTAGGTACGCAAAGCGATCCCCACTCTTTCGCCGAGCGCTCAAGATCCGTGCCGATACCTATTTCTTATTCTGTGCCGATACCTGTAACGCCGGAACGTTCTGTTGGCATTCGGTAATTCCGTCACTCACTCAAATATTTCACAAAACAGTTCCAGGAAATACGTGTTTTGAAAAACTTACATTTTTTTGAAAAATTTGTGTTTAGAGTCTCATTTAGGTAAACTTGCAAGGTTTCTATAAATTGTGACATCGAAGGAGATCGCATGAGTTTTCCTATTAGCTAGTAGACTGGCTAGGTAAATGTACTTTAATGGATTTGACATATTTAGAATACCTAGGATATGAAATTGATAGATGAAAGAAATGTCTCTTTTTTGAGAAGTACCATTGGTTTCAATTGTAATTATTCTGAAGATAAAAGAAATCAAATGGCGCAAGTTTATTATTTTCGGGTGTCGGTATAAATTGCTCATTTGACGATTTTCTTATTTTTTTTTATTTTTTTTTTTATTCTTGATAGGTTTGCGCTTGACCGCTAACTCACCTGATGGAAAGCGACGATGCGGTCGACGATGGAGCGCGCCTACCTAGAAGTAACCTATTCACTCTTGACTTAAAGATTCCCGGGTTGTAGCCATCAGGAAAAACAGATTCCGGCAAGGAATTCCACTCCTTAGCTGTACGCACTATGAATGTGTTCCCAAAACGTTTTGTGCGTATAGGTGGGATGTCCACCATGTACCGGTGGCGCATTGCCGTACGCCTGGTGGTCCGATGATGGAACGGGCTAGGCGGAATTAGGTTGTGCAATTCCGACGCACACTCCCCGAAATGCAACCGGTAGAAAACCGACAGGCTAGCAACTCTGCGTCGATGCTCAAGACTTTGAAGCCTCGACTCAACGAGTGCATCATTGCCAATGATCCTCTTGGCTCGCCTCTCAATTGCCTCAAGTGCATCAAGCTGGTATCGGGCAGATCCGTCCCAAAGATGAGAGCAGTACTCCATACACGATCGAACTTGCGCTTGATAAAGTTTGAGCAGCTGTTCCGGCGTGAAGTACTGTCTGACCTTCGCGAGGATTCCCAGCTTTTTTGCTGCCAGTTGAGCCTTTGCTTCGATGTATGGCCCAAAGTTGAGTGTTGACGTCAGCGTAACACCAAGGAGATCAAGATGGTCGGTTATTGGCACGGTTACGCCCCGGAAAGTTAGAGCAGGGCTGAATTGGCTCCTTTTAGCGGAAAATAGACACGCCTGGGTTTTAGCAGCATTGAACTTGACCAAATTGGCATCGCCCCATTCAGAGACTGCCTCCAAGGACAAGTTCAAGCGCTCGACCATAGCCTCTCGTAGAGACTGGATCTGTGACCCACTAGCCTGCGCGCTGGATATGTAACTCTCAGCAACAGTGCTGTCGTCTGCATACCCAAAGGTACCGGGCTTAAGCAGATCATTTATGTGCAGCAAGAACAATGTTGCCGAGAGCACTGACCCCTGAGCCCCGGCATTAATGGCCATTTGACCGGACGAGCAACCATCGATGACCACTCGGATGGACCGGTCACTCAGGAAGTCTGCAATCCAAGCACACAAACCAGCAGGTAATCCGAAAGAAGGAAGCTTACTAATAAGGCTTTCGTGCCAGACCCTATCGAAAGCCTTCGAGATATCGAGGGAGACGGCAAGCGCTTCCCCGTGTTTCTCGATGGCCTCACTCCAGATGTGGATGGCATACGCTAGAAGATCACCAGTTGACCGATTTCGGCGAAAGCCGTATTGTCGGTCACTTAGGATGTCATTAGCTTCTAGGTATGCCAGGAGCTTACTGTTGAGTACACGTTCCATTGTCTTACAGAGAATGGACGTTACTGAGATTGGCCTGTAGTTAGCTGGGTCAGCCCGACTACCCTTTTTGGGCACGGGCTGTACGTTAGCTTGCTTCCATGCAATCGGCACTTTTCCAGCCTCAAATGAAAGCCGAAATAGGCGTGTCAGGATCGGAGACAGTTCAGGCGCACACGTTCTTAGAACAATTGCCGGTATCCCGTCTGGACCGCTAGCCTTGTTCACGTCAAGGTTACGCAGCACCCTACGACGGACGTCCTTCTGATGGATGCGAATATCCGACATACTCGTCTCGCAACCATCAGGATTAACAGGGGGCCGCGCGTCACCAGAATCTAGACGCGAAGATTCCGCGAAGAGAGAGGCAAACAAATTTGCTTTCTCCTCAGCGGTATGGGCCAGCGACCCGTCGGGTTTCAGCAGTGGCGGTAGTGAGGGACGGCAGAAGTTCGATTCAACCGACTTAGCCAGGGACCAAAACGCCTTACTACCAGCAGGGTATGATGCGAGTTTGTTCCCGATGCGGCTAATGTGGTCGAACCGAGACCTCCGCATCACCTTCTTGCAAGACTTGGCAGCTCTGTTGAAGGCTCTCTTCTTCTGACTTACGTCACTCGCCTTATGCATACGAGCGTCGGCCCATGCCCGGTATGCCGTGTGCTTAAGCGCGTTAGCGCGATCACACTCCGCACCAAACCAAGGGCGAGCATGGCCAGACATTGTTACGTCAGAGAATGGAATGTAATACTCCATCCCCCGCCGCAAAACATCTGTCACAGCATCTGCGCACGACGATGGATCATCCGAAGTAAAGCAAGTAGGCTGCCAAGGATAACATGCGAAGAAAGATCGCATGCCATCCCAATCTGCTGACCTATATCGCCAAACTCGCCTGGTGCCTCTAGGGCAGGGATCGGGCGGAGAGTAGACTGATACAGATTTCACCAGACAGTGGTCGGAACTACCTAACGGTGATGATATCGACACTGAATAGCGGTCTGGATCTGTTGTCAGCAGAAGGTCCAAGCAGTTGGCCGTGTGCGAA
The DNA here is from genome assembly GCA_905147345.3 of Mythimna impura. Classification (NCBI taxonomy): domain Eukaryota; kingdom Metazoa; phylum Arthropoda; class Insecta; order Lepidoptera; family Noctuidae; genus Mythimna; species Mythimna impura. The sequence goes on along the minus strand of LR990357.1, from coordinate 7,460,886 downwards.
TCAACATCTGGCACCCTCGTAGCTCCTTGGACCAGCTGGGTGAGATTTAACGCTAGCGCAAGCTTTCGCGTCTCTCGACCAGCATGGTCTGTGCACCGGTATGGGAAAAGCCACTCCTGATGGTGGGCATTAAAATCCCCCAGTAACACCAGTTGTGCGGAAGGGTACCTCTGCTGAGCCGCATCCGCCGCCTCACTAAGGTACTGTGTGAGCCTGGTCGTCTCCTGATCACCACTGTGCGAACGGTAGACACAAGCATAGATAATTTTATCCATGCCTGTGTCCACCAAAGCCCAAAGCGTTGAGAACCTGGTATCTTCAAGGTTACGGAGACGCCGATAGCAGATGTCGTCCCTTACGTACAAACACACACCAGCGTGTGGTTTAAAATTGTGCTCCAGGGTAAACCCTGGGTAAGTCAGGTACGACACGTCTGACGGACTTCTTATCTGCGTCTCCGAAAGGAAAAAGAGGGAAGGTTTTTCAGTCTCCAGGTGATGATGGACTGCTGCGAGATTTGAGTGCAGACCTCTAATATTGCTGAGGTGCACTTTAAGTGAGAGGGAGTGCAGCCGCTGTTTAACTTTTCTCTTTTTCAACCTTGGCATATTGAGAGTGAGGTAGGAGAGGAGAAGGAAGTGAAATGGAGTCCCATGCTGCTAACCTTCGTCACGCACTGGCAGGACAGCATCATTGGGGCACTAGTCTGGAGACTGCGGGGACGCCCGAGCCCCCCCGGAAATGACCATCGGGCCCTCTCATCTGGTCGCCAACCAGCACGATGGTGCATTCCGGGATTTTTCGTCAGTTGGCGGGGCAGCCTTTCATGTGTGGCTAGCACATTACTTGGGCCCCCAACTAACTGCGGTTGGCCAGCGGTGCACCGTGCCTCGGATCCCGCTACCCTCCGCGACTAGTCTCCCGATATGTCAATACCAGCGCGGGTCCGGCTGGTCTGCATACATTAGAACCGCCACTTCGACCCAACTCCTCTAAATTGGCTACACTGGGCATCGTACCGGAACACGGCTAGGCCGCTTGGCGGTACGTCTTTGCCCAGTGGGTGGTCACAAGCCATCGGTCGAAACCTACCACCAGTTAATGTCACCTGATTAGCACCACCCGGGGACCACGTGTAGGGCCTATCTATGGGTATTCTCCTACGGACGCGGGTGACTCAGCCCCCAAAAAATAATTTTAGCCCCCAATTTAGCCAAATGGCGGCGATCAGCAAATGGTCCAAAAAATGATTTAGCTCTTATTATGGGAGCCTATAAAGGACATAAAATATATAGGTACGTGCCTATTTACCTACTATAAATTCAAAGAACAAGAAAACACGTCATTTATGGATCTACCTATGTGAAAACCTTAAAATGGAGTCCCCATCTGAAACCGACAATGGAGAAAATTTTTACAATGTTCGCCGACGACAAGGAAGATGTAGAGTGAAGTTCTTTTACAGATTGGCTGAATATGGTCAACATGCCTTTGTGGTCAACAAGTGGGCATTAAATTCTCTTGTTTGAAAAGAAGTGATTTTTGATTGTAATTGTAATTATTCTGAAGATAAAGAAATATAAATTATTAATATGACGTATAGTTTGATTTCTTCGAGTACACATCCCGGGAACCAAGGCCCACCTACCCTACTAGAACACGGTTCCTACAAAATATATTATTGTGTCCTTCGGCCTCATTCGGGGTCATATAAACAATATTTGAGTCTAGCATCTTCCGTTTCCGTGTCACATCTATGTGGGTATATGCTACAATCTCCCACCATCATGACGTATTTCCGCTTTCGTTCACCAGGTGGCTGCAGCGCGCCAACTCGTTCATTGGCGTCCTGTTTTTCGGACGGTTCACATCTTTTAAAGTTAACGTTGTTAACGTTCGATACTTTACTAAATAAAATTCGGTATATGCTTAAAAATTTTAATTTAATAAAATAATTTTGAAAAGTGATAATTTTTTATTACAATGGCGGATAGTGTACGTAACCGCAAGGAATCCGATTCTTCATTGGATTCGTCAAGTTCAAGTTCCTCGGAGTCATCCCAGTCGGAGTTGGAGACTGAACAGGTGGAAAGATCCCGTAAGAGGAAGAAGGCAAGTAAGAAGAAGAAAAGTAAGCGTAGCCGAGGACAAAGCAAGGTAATCAAAAAGCTTGCAAAACAGGTCAGTGATTTGAAAAGTTTATATTACTACCCTCAATATCCATATTATGAAAATCATGAATGCGATAACCCAATATATGGTGATACTTTTGAATCGGTGCAAGAACAACCAGTTCCGGAAGGGCACTTGGAACCAGGGTCAGATCCTGCACAGTTTCAATCATTTGATTTTGATTTGGCAACGCAATTAAAGGAGCCTGCTGTTACGACTACTCCTTCAAATCAATTGGAGTCATTAAATTCCATTCAATATTTCAATAATGATAATTGGAATAATGTTAGATATATGGAATCGCAAAAAATTTATAATGCTCGTCCTGGATATGTTGACCTTGAAGTAAACGATGAAATCAAGTCTTTAGAAAAAGTTTGTCATCTACCGTCGGCAGATAGATTTCTAGGCGCTGTAACTCGCGCACTTGTAATGCAAAGCGATGCTATGCAGCAAGGCTTTAGGCAGATAGTTGACTGGGTCAAGGTTTCCGGCAACGTGGAACCAGATCAGTTGGCATTAAAATTTAAAGAAGTTTTTTCTGGTGATTATCATAAGATTTCACGTGATTGTTTACAATTGGTCTGCGGCCGTAGAGCCGATATAGTAGAACAAAGGCGCGAAGTGTTCATTAAACAATTAAGAGAAAAATCATTTAAGCCATGTTTGAAGAAAATACCGCCGTCTAGTGAATTTTTGTTTGATAAAGTACCTTTTAGTGAATTTGTTAAGAATAATGGTGGTGTCAACAAAATTTTTTATACAAGTAAAGTAAATTTTTCTGGGCAAGAAAAGAAAACCCCTAGACCCCAGGCGGCGTACCCTGGACCTAGCGGATATAGATCGTCCAGTCGCCCGTCGGCACTGACGATGAATTATAGATTTCCTTTTCCACAGAGTGTAGAATCTTTTTATAATTATCACGCGATGAATCCAAAATTTTTTCGTCCTCAACCAAGGGGACAGCTGGCTGGTCAACGCCCTTACCAGCCCTCTAGTTTTCGGAGAAATGAACCGCAAAACAACGCAAGAGGTAGGGGCTCGAGTAAATTTAATAGAAAGTTCTGACTCGGATCAGGTTTTTTCGGGGGGTTGCATACAAAATCATGTTACGGAATGGATAAATTTGAGAGCACCAGAACCATTAGTAAAAATAGTGAAGGGGTATCGAATTCCATTTCGAAAGAAACCGCCTCTGGTCCCACCAAGGCAGGTGAAACGTTGCAATCTCACTGTACCATCTCCAGAGATGGACATAGTAATTCAAAATTTGTTACAACAGAAAATTAGAACATGCCCCCATAACTCCGAGTTTTGTATCAAATTTCTTTCTGATTCGCAAAAACGACGGAACCTACCGTCCTATTTTCAATTTAAAAAGTTTAAACAATTATCTGATAATAAGCAAATTTCGTTTGATTTCGGTAAATCGGATTCCAGATTTCATTCAGGAAAGGGATTGGATGGTCAAAATAGACCTTCGGCAAGCTTACAACCATGTAAGTGTAGCACCTGCTCACCGTTGTTTTCTACGTCTAATATATCGAAACCGATTACTGCAAATGACTTGTTTGCCATTTGGCCTGGCGACAGCGCCCAAAGTATTTGCATCGCTGACCAACTGGACAGCCGAGATTTTCAGGAATCTAGGCATTCGTGTAGTGGTTTTTCTCGACGATTATCTTTTAGTAGCACAGGACAGAGCGACACTAATAAAACACGTCAAAATCGTTCTCCAAATTCTGAGCCGGTTGGGTTGGCAGGTAAACAGAGAGAAGTCTATTCTAGTCCCGCAAAAAATAATAGAGTATTTGGGTTTGATATGGAGTCCCTGGACAAATCAAAAAGGTTTACCAGAAAACAAGATTCGGAGTATACAAATAGTGTTGGCGAAGTTGCTTCGACGACAGAAGGCGTCTCTTCGAGAAATGCAAAGTATCATAGGCGTTCTGAATTTTGCTCGACTGGTAGTTCCAATGGGTCGCTTAAATTTTCGTCATCTCCTAGCTTATTGCAACCTAGTCCTGAAAATGCCATATCAGTCGACTTATCCCTTGCCTGTGGAGGTGCTAACAGAACTGAAATGGTGGAAGGTTCACTGTGTGGAGAAATCCAGGCTTCATCCTCTACAAGCAAAGAACTTTTTAACCACAGACGCAGCAGATACAGGTTGGGGGGCGGAGTTGAACGGTCTTCACATTTCGGGCACCTGGACAGAAGAAGAAGAGCGGCTTCACTCGAATCACAAAGAGATGTTAACTATTCTGAAATGTTTGTTAGAATTCGCTCCGTCTCTGAGTCACACCTCGCTTCTGTTGCAGTGCGACAACAAGGCGGTAGTAGCGTACTTAAGAAAGGAGGGGGGGAAACAAGTCGCAGACCTTGATGAAGTTAATTTATCAGATTTTTCAAATTCTTCAAGAGTACGATATTCATGTAGTTCCCCATCACATTCCAGGCAGGTACAACACAACGTGGCGGACGGTCTGTCGCGTCACTCGAAGTTACAGGAATGGCATCTGCTCCCCGAGTTCACCAGCATTGTCTTTGCGAAGTGGGGTGTTCCCCAGATAGATCTGTTTGCATCCAGCACAGCTCACGTAGTACCTTGTTACGTAACTCTAGATCAAAGGGATCAGCAGGCATGGAGGCACAACGCGTTTGCATTCAAATGGGATTTTCATCTAGCTTGGGTCTTTCCTCCTCCGAGTTTAATACCTCGTGTACTGATGCATCTAAATCAGGCTCGAGGTGTATTTCTGTTAGTCGCACCGAGGTGGTCTCGAGCATTCTGGAGAGCAGATTTGAAGACAAGAGCGATAGCGCCTCCATTCACGATCCACAGGTTATCGAAGGTACTCGTAGACACGAGGACCGGGCAACCACCACCACGGGCGAGGGAGCTGTATCTAGAAGTATGGAAATGTGGGGGTGGTCTGAATCCTTAGGAGACTGGTCTGAAGAACAAAAGTGTTTACTCAAAGAAGGTTGGAGATCGTCTACTTTGAATACATATAGACCAGCATGGCAGAGATGGTTGAATTGGTGTTCCAGGTTTAGTGTAAATTTTTCAGATCCTACAGGTAGCGAATTGGCTCGATATTTGGCAGATTTACATTTAAAAGAAAAATTGTCTTTTCGTACTATTCTTCTTCATAAATCTGTTGTCTACTTTATGCAATACTAAAAGCGAGGCCCGTTTAAGTTCAAATATTTTGGTAAAACAAATGATTAAAGCTATAGCGTTGCATCAGCCTAAGAAGTGTCCACCCCCGGTCTGGGACCCTCAATCGTTGATAGGTTGGTTGGGCAGTAGGTCGCTTCAAAGTCAAGGTCTATTCGAAATTGCTAGGGTTTGTGCAGTGCTACTGTTGTTGTGTTCAGGACGAAGGATACACGACTTAACATTACTTAGCGTGTCCCCAGACAGATGTATAGTAAGCGATAATAGCATTATGTTTTGGCCGCATTTTGGTTCGAAGACGGATTCCGAAACACATGTACAGTCAGGTTGGAAGTTGTTAGGTAATCCTGAAAGTGTGGCGCTTGATCCAGTGTTCTGGCTTAAAAAACTAATAGACACCGGGAAACAGCGTCGGTTACTTTGTTCTAGTGATAGATTATTTATTACAGCATGTGGAAAAGCTAAATCAGCTACTAGAACTATTTTGGCAGGTTGGGTTAAATCTATTTTGAAGGAAGCAGGAATTGAAGCTACTCCAGGTAGTTTCCGTTCAGCAGTAGCTTCACGGAGCTGGTTGGATAATGAGCCTCTTGATGAGATAATGGCACGGGCTAATTGGAAGTCCGGTAATACTTTTAAAAAACATTATAAGAGAGAAGTGATCCCACCACAAGGTAGCTCCTTGATTCATCTTTTTCAGCCAATTAATTAATTAGTTAAGATTAATTAAAATAGATATATAAAATATGATGATTATGGTAAGTTAATTAAAATACAATTACTCTACCTACATACAATTACAATAATTGAGGATATTTTATGTGGTATGTATGAATGTTTTTGTTTATTTTGTAATCAAGGGTTAAGATTGTAATTATCTTATAATTATTATTTTGCTTTAAAATATAAGTGTTATAATCTATTTGATGATTTTCTACTTATTCCATAACGGTTTATTGATCTAATTTAACTTTTATCCTTTGCAACACATTGGCGTCCCGTTCACCAGGCGATAACAAACAAAGCCTCAAATATTGTTTATATGACCCCGAATGAGGCCGAAGGACACAATAGCAGCGTTTTACCTTCAAATAAAACGCATGTTGTGTCCGGAGACTCATTCGGGGTCATACTTTTAAAGACTGCCTGGTTTGATTACTTCTTAAGTTGTAGGATTTTGAGGCCACAATGAACGAGTTGGCGCGCTGCAGCCACCTGGTGAACGAAAGCGGAAATACGTCATGATGGTGGGAGATTGTAGCATATACCCACATAGATGTGACACGGAAACGGAAGATGCTAGACTCAAATATTGTTTATATGACCCCGAATGAGTCTCCGGACACAACATGCGTTTTATTTGAAGGTAAAACGCTGCTATCTTTACTTTTTTAATTTATGAGTACCTACATTATGAAGAGTGTGAGCAGTGGTGGCCGAGTGGTAACGGCCCCGACTTACGAGTTGTAGGTTGCGGGTTCAAACCCAGCCAGGCACATTACTTTTTGTAATTTATTTCATCACCACTGCTCTCAAAACGGTGAAGGAAAACATCGTGAGGAAACCGGCATGTCCTAGAACCAAAAAATCGAAGACATGTGACATCCTCTAACTCGCACTGGGCCTGCGTGGTGGATTACGGCCCATTCCCTCTCCTAGAGAGGAGGCCTGAGTCCCAACAGTGGGAACATTATAAGGCCGACCATACCATTATGAAGGGCCAAAGTTCACACAAAATAGCAGACTTACAAAGATCTTTACTGGAGTAGTTTTACACACATGTATATTTTGATTTCAATAAAAACTTTGATAATAAGCATCCACAAGATATCTGTGTTTCCAAAATATCTAGAATAAGATGTGTAATAACGTCATAATCATAATCAGCAGTTGTATGAAAATGTATCTCGGGTTGAAAGCTCTTAAAGCCGGGTATTCATTAGGCAACATATGTTATTAAACACTGTTTTTAAACAGTGTTTCACAATGTTTCATCATCTCTGAAAACAGTTTATAAACAAAGGTGATGAAACATTGTTTAAGAAACATGTTGCCGTGTTCCCCACTTCGAATGGAGAGCAAGACACACTTGCCAGCTGTCCACACTTGTCAGTTGTTACAAGTAGACAAGTGTGGCCGGCCAAGTTAGTATTTCGGGCTGGTATCCGCAACTCCACGACCAAGCGCGTATTTTGCGTACGGGTGGGACAAATGCGTCATTCGAGCCACCCCAGCTCCTCCAGGAAGGCCAGCAGCGCCTTGGTGTTATTGACCATTTCGCGGAGGTTACCTGGGTTTCCGAAGTATTTTGCCCTGTATCCAGCGACAACTGGGCAGCTCAGAAGCAGATGTGCTGCTGTCTCGTCCTCCCCCATGCAGGCTCTGCACAGTGGGCTGTCTGTAACTCCTATGACAGAGAGGTGCTTATTAAAGGTCCCGTGGCCAGTTGTTATTGCCGTCACTTTTCGCAGCTGAGGTTTAGTCAGTCGTAGGGCCTGTTTCGTAAAGCGGCCATCTATGGAGGGAAGTGCCTCCTTGGCCTGCCTGCACTCACCATGGTCTTTCCATAGTCTGTGATGTAGGTCTCTAGTTCGTTTCCTTACCAGATTGCGTAGGTATCCGAAGGGGAGCGGCACAATTGGCTCGGGTCCCATTGCTGCCATATTCGATCCCCTTCTGGCGAGTTCATCCGCTGCATCGTTGCCTCGGGAATCGCTGTGTCCTTTGATCCATTGAATGGTTACTTGGTTATGTTCACCCACCTGGTTTAGGCGTTGGTGACACTCGTAAATCAGCCCTGAGTTAACTGTGTAGCTGTTCAGCGCTTGCAGTACAGACATGCTGTCCGAGAGTATGCGTATTGAGTGATACTTAACTTCCCTGGTTACGACAGCCGAGGCTGCCAGGGAGATGCCCAAGCACTCAGCCTGGAACACCGTGTTATGAGTCCCCAATGGTGTGGCTATGTGAATGTTGAGATCCTCCGAGAAGACTCCCGCACCCGTGCCATTACCTGTTTTGGATCCATCAGTGAAGATCCGCAGCTCTGTAGGGCACAGCCCTTCGCAGCGGTGATCCTCATACAGTTGGATTTTGTATTTTTTATCAAAAATAAATTGCTTAGGTATCCGGTCATTAATTGCTTTCGTTATTGGAAGTTCATCATTGAGTTCCGTAAGCAGAGCGGTGTGTTGTGTTTCTCTCTTACCCCAGAGATCCAGTGTTTTCAGACGTACTGCCGCCATCGTCGCTTCCTGTTGTATGAACAGGTGGAGTGGGGGAAGTCCCAGCATGGCTTCGAGCGCTGCAGTCGGAGTAGTCCTCATGCAGCCGGTAATAGCCATGCAGGCCAGCCTTTGCATGTGTTGTAGTTTGTTTACGGCTGTGGCTAACTTGGTGCGGGGCCACCACACCACGGCGCCGTAAGTAATCATGGGCCGAATAACTGCACTATACAGCCAGAGTATAATTTTGGGGGATAGGCCCCACCTCTTACCTATCATTTTCCTGCATTGCCAGAAGGTGATGCAAGCCCTGTTTAATTTGTTGTCTATATGAGAGCTCCAATTTAACTTACTGTCAAGGGTAACCCCCAGATATTTAACCTCGTTTGACAACTGTAGTTCAGTATTGAACAGTTTAGGCAGATTGAAGCGCCCTAGTGCTCGTTTTTGCGTGAACATGACTAATTCAGTTTTAGAGGGGTTCACTGACAGATCATATTCCCTGCACCATCGTTCCACGATGCGCAGTGCTTGTTGCATGAGGTTGCAGATCGTTCCAGTCACCTTCCCAGGTACAAGGATTGCGAGGTCGTCAGCATAACCTATTGTGTAGTAACGGTTCGCGTTGAGTATGGTGATGAGTTCATTGATAACAAGATTCCACAGTAGCGGGGAGAGTACCCCTCCCTGTGGGCAGCCTCTGGCTATCAAGGCTAACTGCTGTTCTTCCTCAAGGCGAACTACTCGTTTGCTTAACATATTAGTAATCCAGTCAATTAATACCTGGTCAACTCCGTGCTTGGCGAGGGCGGCACTTATGCTGGAGAAGTTAGTTTTGTCGAAGGCTCCTTCGATGTCTATAAAAGTGCCCAGGCAGGTACCTTTCTGATGAATCGCTTCCTCTATCTGGTGTACCACTAGATGAAGAGCAGACTCTGTAGACTTACCTGAGCTGTATGCATGTTGGTTGCCATGTAGTGGCACTGTCTTCAAAGCGCCATCTCTTAGTTCCCTTTCACATAACCTTTCCATCGTCTTTAATAGGAAAGAGGTCAGACTTATAGGTCGATAGGATTTGGCGCTTGTGTAATCACTCTTACCTGGCTTAGGAATGAATATTACTTTCACTTCCCTCCATCCTTTGGGAACGTATCTAAAGGCCAGGCACGCTCTCATTAGAGGCACCAGGCTAGTTGCCAACGGTGTCCCCCCCCACTGCAGTAGCGCTGGAAACACACCGTCAGGACCCGGGGCCTTAAAAGGATGGAAACTTTGGATGGCCCATTGGAGTTTTTCCAACGTGATCATCCTGTGAGCGCAGAGCCAATCATCTTCCGATGGTGTTTGTGTCACATCTGACCATTCTGTTACCTGTGTGAAAACGCAGTCAGGGAAGTGAGCTTCAACTAGGACGCGTCTTGCTTCATCAGGTGACGTGGTGAGTGTGTTGTCAGGTTTACGGAGCGTGGTAGGCCCAGGAGTATCCTGTTGTGCCAAAATTTTCCTTACCCTGTTAGCTTGTTGACATGATTCAATACTCCCACAGAATTTACGCCAACCTGTGGTACGCCTGAATCTGATGCATTTTTTGTAGCTGGATTTGGCCGCGTAGTAGGCGTCCCAGTCCTCGTCCGCACATGTGTTCATAGCTCTGTTAAGAGCCTTTCTTACCTTGCTGCGCTTGCGTTCCAGATCCGCACCCCACCAGGGTTGTCTCCCCGGTGTGTCACGCGGGATGGTTTCTGGGCAGGCAGTATGGTAGCTGTTTATCAATGATTCGGTGAGTAGGTCCACTTGTGCGTCGATTTGCGTTGTGTTCCCAAGTGTCATTGAATCGCCTGGTGGCGCAAGCTTGGAGACTAGGCTGTGTTTATAGACGGCTTTGTCCGTGTTGCGTGGATTGCGTCGTGGTGGCGTAGGTGTTACACAAACCTGGATGTCGAAGCGGATCCACCTGTGATCCGAGCAGGAGGCCTCCATGGAGACATGCCACCCAGTAGTAAGTGCGGCTGCGCCCTCTGTTGCCAGAGTGAGGTCAATTATTGTACGACTGCGTCTGGTTACAAATGTTGGTTCGGAACCTGTGTTTAGTAGGGATAAGTTAGTTGTGAACAAGTAATCTACCAAATTCTTACCCCTAGTGTTTTGCGTGTCCATTCCCCACAGTGGATGGTGTGCATTCGCATCAGTCCCGACCACAATCTCGTCTCCGCTGCTCTCACAGTGGGTAACGAGGCGGACCAGGTCGTGGGGTGGCGGTTCCTCTGCCTCCGGCATGTACACTGAGGCAAAGATAATCGCCATCGTTGTGGCGCCACGCTGCATCGTCAGCCTAGCTGCAGAGACATCTCTGCAACAGAAATCGTTTAGTAGCTGTGCTTTAAGGTTACCTGTGACATAGATGCACGCTCTAGGATGATCATGGTCCGTAGTAACAAGGAGCTTACCGCCAAGATTGGAGAGTCCTCGTATGTGGCCGCCCCTAATCCACGGCTCTTGGATTAGAGCAATGGCCGTGTGTTGAACCTCCAGCCACTTGCGTAGTTGGGCCGTCGCTGTTTGGCTGTGGTGGAGGTTTGCCTGCACGACTTTACAGGCCGAAAAGGACGCCATCGCTGGCAGACCTCTCCTCCTCGCCCTCCAGTCGCAGCCCGGCAAACAGATCGCCCTCGTCGAAGCCCCCCCCACCCGGGGTTGAAGCCGGTGACAACATAATGTCGTCGAGCTCCCCACCCGACGGAGGGACGTCGTCCTCGATGGCTGCGGTGGCGGCCGGCTCTGCTGTTACCGCAGGGCCAACCACTGGTGCTTCCGGGTTGTTCGGTGGGGGAAGAGTCCCCCCTGCCTCCTGTACCTTCATTGTGTCCCGGTCCCACCCCCGAGGGACGTCGACGAACCTGCCGTTCGGACCCTGGAACTTGATGTACACCGATCCCACACCAATCGAGAGTCGGCGCTCAGCTTGCATCAGGGTCGGAATTTGGTCCTCGGGGATGCCCAGGATCAGGAACCAGCATGCTTCCTGCTTGTCGGCGTGCAGAAGTACCCACCTCTTCACGTCGATCCAGGGGTTTTGGTAGCTGAGGGCTCGTCCAATGTACTTCGAGTCCTCGTACACTCCCTGGTCGTCTGGTATGGCGATGCCACTACGCACCCGTTTCTGGATCTCAGACTGCCTGCGGACGACTAGCGAGGTGCTAGCCGAGAGAGTCAGCCCAGAGATCATCTGCTTCAGCCAGGCCAAAGTGTGATCGTTACCGCACCACAGCTTCAGAACTCCCCCGGCATACATCGGCTTACCATTGAAGGTCGGTCCGGGTGTGTCCCGCTGAGGGGAGGAGGCCTCGCTGATGATCTTCCTCTGGATGGCAGCGAGAACCTGATCTGATACTCCCTGGCTGATGACCCCCGTGCGGTCGCAGGTGATCGCGACGCTCAGGGGAGCGCTGGCAGCTTGGGCGTAGCTCCTTGACTCAACCCGCTTGGACTGGTCAAGTCGCGGCCGCTTATGCTCCCCACGAGGAGAGATGGTGTCGTTGAGAGCACGCTTGGCCACGGCCTGATCACCCCCAGCGGGCAGCCGTGTCGTGGTTGTTGTTTGGGCCGGTCCTTCTACAACATTGGTTGGCGGTTGGTTAGGAGTTGGTCGGCTAGTGCCGGCCTCAGTCTGCGACCGCTGACCTGAAGAGAAGCTCAACTTACCGTTGCCCGAGTTGGCCGAGCCAGTGGCAGCAACCTGCTTCTTCTGAGGGGCCTTGTTCTTACCGGCCCTTCTACGCTCATGATGGCGCTCCTTACGCGTCGGCCTTTCCCTTCTCTTACCCTGGCTGGGTGGAGCTGTTGAACCTGAAGGGTCCTTGCAGGGGCGGTGGGCTTGTGGAGTGGATTTTTTACCCTTGCCCTTGCGTTTAGGCACCTGCCAGTCACTCGAGAAGTAATCCTCGGTGACAGCTGCCTCACCAGTTGTGGGTTGTGGATCCACAGGAGGAGGGGGAGGAGGGAGTTCGGGAAGGCGTTCACCGTCAGTGGCATAAGTCGTCGCCGGTGATTTCGCCTTTGGATTTGAAGGTCCGGTACTGGTCCCTTGCAGCGCCGTAGTCCTTCGTTTGTGTTGGGACTTAGTTTTGGTCTTAGCTGCGGTTTTCGCCACAGCCAGACCGGCACCCGCGCTGGAGCCTGCGGCTGGTGCCGCAGGTTTTCCAGGGGCGAGCGAAGTGCAAGCACCTCGCTTAGGAGCTCCGCCAGCTATCACCGGCTCCGCTCCAAGATTTGATGGCCTTAAATTTTCCATAATTGTTTTGTTGAAGATTTCATCTCTCTGGCTCCCACCCTCCATGGAGCCCGCACCTGGGAACGTCGCACTGCTCAAAAGAGTACGACGTTAGGACTACCAGAAAGACATAGGTGCGCAAGGCTGGTTTACAGTGCGACATCGGGTGCTCGATCGGGCTGGCGTCGGAGGTCGAAAGGCCTACCCCCAACGAACTGATCAACCCTCACTTACACCGTCAGCATGACCTTTACCTACCGCTTCAGCCGTCCGAGAACGACCTCAGCGGACCTCACGCACCTCGCCAGTGGCCCTCTGACGGGACACCGTGGCCATTTCCCTACCCTTGGCTAGAAAGTAGGGCCACCGTTTCGCTTGAAATCCAGACCAAAGGGGGCGTGTTGCCTTTCAGCTCAACCCCCCAGGACTCCTTCATCCCCGCTTACGGCGCTCAACTGCGCAGGTCCTAGCGCAGGTGACCAGTTTCTCCTACTCGCCATCAGCTGATTTTAGTGACGGTCGAGCCCGCAACCACCCAGTCACGGAAGGGCCGCGGTGAGGAGGGGAGTTTGGATGTTGGTAGGAAGTGGGAGTAGGTGGGATGTGATGGTGAAACTTGGGATAGGAGGGCTGTAGGTAGGAATATGGGTTATGTGGGAGTTAGGATAGGACCGAGTGGATAGCCCCCACTCTGTGGGTCGCCCGGCGGTTTCAGTTACATCTAATTCTGATGGAATTAGACCAAAAACGGGGTGGCAACCACGAGAAGGTATATCCGCCGGACTTGCCTTGAGGATCTACGCGACTGTAGCGCTCTCCCTCAAGACCCCGCCACCCTACCACCTCTGAGGGAGGTGGTAAGGTAGGTCTGCCTCTATACTACCAAGCAAAGCGTAAGAAAGCAAAGCATGTCGTTGTGCAACCGCAAAAGCATACAAACAGACCCTCCCCGGCCGGCCAAGTTTCAGAAACAGTGTTTACGGTAATTGGTGATAAACACGTCGTAAACAGTTTTTCAACAAATGTTGCGTAATGAATACCCGGCTTAAATATTTGTGATCGTTCATGTAATGTTAATGTATAAAAGTATCTACCTACCTTCTTATGTCACTTAAACGTAAAGAAACAAAATCATGAGGCACGTGTGAGACATAAATAGCGTATTTTAATGCCTAGTGATAGCTCTTTTGTTGTTGTCCGCTCCCACGCAATACACGAGGCAAGAAAACAATAAAGGATGGCCTACTCTTGGGAAACACAAGCTGCATAATCAGCCTTAATATAATGTTCCCACTACTAATACGCAGGCCTCATCACTAGGAGAGGGAATGGGCTGTAAACTACCACGCGGTAGACAGCAGTAATATTGTCTAAAAAACAGCCTTGAGCGCAGCGCTGGCCGCAGCGACGAAATACACAATCCAATGTATAGTCTATCGAATTGCTAAAGTAGAACTACACTGCTCACACGTGTGCCACACACGCCGATCTGAGCGCGTCGGTCTCCATACATTTTATATGGAAACTAGACTTGTAAAGCTACACTTGATACGCGTCACGCGAAAAAACTATTAGCCGCTTATCATATAGATATTATTCATTCACTACTGGTCTCCTATAAAAAAAGGAATTTAGGATTGTGGATGAATGAACATATTACGAATTATGGCTCATATCGGGGCCCCTGTAGCTCGGGGGCCCCGTATCATTGATACGGCAGAAACGGCGGTAGTTACGCCCCTGTACAGATATATGATTTTCAATCAAATGTACTGAACCCGAGATACAGGCCATTATCCAACAGGGCTGACTGACAGACTGTTTGAAAGAGTTACTGCAGCTCTAGACCGCAAAGGGCAACTGAAGAAACCCAGGCGGGTTTTAGCCAGGCTATATTCCAATGTTCCAAACTTTGTCCTCCAATTCAACTATAGGAGGTATGCGGAACAGAGAGTAAAGTCCCGCAAAACTCCGTTGAAAAGGGAGGATCCTCCGACCAGACGGGTGTTATGTCTGGTGGGCAACTGGTCGATAGATGATTTCGGGCTGTTCTATATGTTCTAATCGCGCGGAGACCTTTAATTGCGCGATGCAGGATTAGTTCTTATGTGACACCATAGATGTCGCTACGAACTCAACCTCAAATTATCAAGTTGATAGCTTTAAAGCTTCTTATTTATCGAACGTTATTTCCATTGTCATGTTCATTGCATCGTTATGGGTAGGCATTTTGTTGCCCTAGTGCTTGAATGGTCAACCGACCAATTTTAGCAAACTTGACTTTTTTATTTCAAAGTATAGCAACTAATCTCTAGTGTTTATTATTTTTATATCACTATTCAGATATATATAAAGAAATACTACGTGTTTATATTGTGTGAAAGATTTTAATGAACTTTTAATAATATCTATATGGAACTTAAAAAAAAATGTATTTGCTTACTGGTCGATTGGCCACTGAAGCACTACGGCGGCGATTTAATAAAGCTGCAACATTAAAAAATAAAAAAATAAAGCTGCAACAAAAAATACTACCAAACCAAAGACTAGAGACAGAAATTACACCAACCTCATTAACAAAATAAAATGTATGCAAACATAACCACAAAAAAAAAGCATTTCATAACCAGAGACAAAAAAAAATACAAGAAGTAATGAGTCGCGCAAAGCAGCTTATACCTACTTGGCGACCTTTTATCGGGCGCGCTGAGTCCGCTGCTAATGAACTGTGCGTCCAAGATAGAAAATTTTATGGCTGCCTTTTCTCATAATGCTATTCTTGTTCATTCCTTGATCCTCGGAAATGGCGGGAAGTTCATAGACACAGATCGAGGAAATATTTTGAATGAAGATTTGAATGTTCCAGATTTAAAAAGTTGACAGTTCATGTTCTCTGTCATGCCAAGGCTACACTATCGCGTGAATGTTCGTGTCGCGTTGACGCGATAAAAACATCGTATTCGGGATTATATATACTCGTAATACGCGATGATATTGTCTACATGAGCGTTCAATAGCAATTCTATAATCATCATCATCATTTCAGCTGAAAGACGTCCGCTGTTGGACATAGGCCTCCCCCAAGTGTCACCATAATGACCAGTCCTGTGCGTCTCGCATCCATCGGATTCCCACGACGCTAACCAGGTCAGGTCAGGCTGGTGGCCTGAGTCCCAGCAGTGGGAAAATTATAAGGCCGACTATGCTATGCTATGCTTACCAGGTCATCGGTCCACCATGTGGGAGGCCTTCCAACAATGCGTCTTCCGGTATGTGGTCGCCACTCTAGAACCTTTCGTTCCCGTCGGCGATTTTTTCTGCGAGCAATGTTCTCAGCCCACTGCCACTTAAGTTTGGCGATTCTTCGTCTCTTCAGGCTATTTCCGTAACCTTGGTTCTCCTGCGGTTATATTTATTTCTGATGCGATCACACAAGGTATCTCCGAGTATAGCCTTTTCCATTGCCTTTGGGTGATTTTAAGCCTTGTGATAACGCCCATTGGGAGCGACCAGAGCCATATGTCATCACTGGCAATACGCACTAGTCGTACATAGACTTCGCGCAGCTTCCCGAACGCTGCCGAGCCAAGTCAGATTCGACGATTGCCCTCTTTCTCGAAGTTAGACCTATCCAACTGGACCGCCTGTCCCAGGTAAACGTAGTCGTCTACAACTTCAAGTGTAGAATCTTGACAGGATTGGGAAATTGTAATTCTACGCGGCTGTGTAAGTGACAAGCATTCTTTTTCGCCCGAATACTTCTCGATTTGATAAACAACTCGGCCACATTTGTCGCGATAATACAATAGAAAAAAGAATATTCACCGAATCCCGATAATGTAGCCACAGCATTACAAGCTTTTGTATGTCTTTAACCATATTTCAGTTTAAATTAACAAGAAATTTTGTCTGTGTGTTATAAGTACTTAGCTCTGAGATGCAAAAGAGTTACTGTAGCCCTGAGACCCAAAAGAGTTACTGTAGCTCTTAGACGCAAAAGTTACTGTAGCTCAGAGACGCAAGAGTTACTGTAGCTCTGAGACACAAAAGAGTTACTGTAGCTCTGAGACGCAAAAGTTACTGTAGCTCAGAGACGCAAGAGTTGCTGTAGCTCTGAGACGCAAAAGAGTTACTGTAGCTCTGAGACGCAAAAGTTACTGTAGCTCAGAGACGCAAGAGTTACTGTAGCTCTGAGACGCAAAAGAGTTACTGTAGCTCTGAGACGCAAAAGTTACTGTAGCTTAGAGACGCAAGAGTTACTGTAGCTCTAAGACGCAAAAGAGTTACTGTAGCTCTGAGACGC
Organism: Mythimna impura; assembly: GCA_905147345.3. NCBI lineage: Eukaryota > Metazoa > Arthropoda > Insecta > Lepidoptera > Noctuidae > Mythimna > Mythimna impura. The sequence goes on along the minus strand of LR990357.1, from coordinate 7,443,733 downwards.
AAAAGAGTTACAGTAGCTCTGAGACGCAAAAGAGTAACTGTAGCTCTGCGACGCAAAAGAGTTACTGTAGCTCAGAGACGCAAGAGTTACTGTAGCTCAGAGACACAAGAGTTACTGTAGCTCTGAGACGCAAAAGAGTAACTGTAGCTCTGAGACGCAAAAGAGTTACTGTACCTCAGAGACGCAAGAGTTACTGTAGCTCTGAGACGTAAAAGAGTTACTGTAGCTCTGAGACGCAAAAGAGTTACTGTAGCTCTGAGACGCAAAGGAGTTACTGTAGCCCTGAGACGCAAAAGAGTAACTGTAGCTCTGCGACGCAAAAGAGTTACTGTAGCTCATTTTTTGTCGTGTACAACTCAAAGCATACTTGTTTGGATCTTTTCTTATGTTTTCCATCTTTCTACGTTCTGCGAGTCTATTTTTCTCCTTCTTTTGATCTTTATTATGTGGCGTTGCTGTTAACTGCAATATTAAAATAACAGTAATTAGATGGAGACTTTGACTTATGAACAAATAGGTTTTTATGACTGTTAATTTAGAAGATTAATGTCAGAAATGCCATTTAAATAATATAAATTTCAATTTTATTACTTTATTGTTAGTAATACCTAAATACACCGTTAGTTATGATTGTTAATTCTAAATAATAATTATTAATTATTAACTAAAACTAAGATATACCAAAGAAGTCACATTTAGAACAAGTTTATACTCCTGTGATTTTTTAATTATTCAAAATGTTACAGCTAGGTAAATATAATAAATAAGACTAGAACTGACTCGTTCACGGTCCAAAATTGCACATGGAGAATTACGAAAAAATAGCGCTCCTTTCGTGCTGGAGATGAGAAAAATAAATTTATTTAATGATTCATATGGGGTTTTGATCATATGGATCAGGCACAGATGAATCAGCCTAAAATCATGCATAACTCATCATACACAGACTTCATTATTGTAATTTTTCTACACGAATCTGTTACCCAAAAGCATCATACGAAACACAATTTGAAGTTTTAAAACAATTTTTTTTTTTTTTAATTAGGCATTGTAATCAGGATGTCATCTGAACCAAACACAGATGAATCAGATATTTACCTTCGTAACACCAGGATCTATGCCAATCAGCCGCACGTCCGCTTTCTAGTTCATCCATTGCATGACTGGTTGGCCCTGAGTGGGAAGCCAGACTCCCATTATCATCACCCAACCAAGTACGGTCAAGCGCAGCTTACGTCAAATTAATCAGTATTATAATTATGCCGGACACTTCTTATTTACTTTTTTATAAACACACTAACGTAGTTGTAACTGAGACATAGTTTTTTTTTTGTAAGAGGACAATTAATTTCCTTTCGATATTTGATATATCAAAGGGAAAATGCGTCATCGACCATTTTGTTCCAGAAAATGGCAAACGGATGCACTATATGAATCAGGAGAACAAACTTCAAATATTTTTATTACACACATAAGTACATATATAGATAAATTACATCCAGACACAGAACAAATGATCGTGCTCCATCACACAAACATTTGTCCTGGGTGGGAATCGAACCCACGACCTCTGGCATAGCAGTCAGGGCCACTAACCACTAGACCAACAGGCCAGTCAAAACTTAGCCAAAACCTAGCTTAGCAGAGCTTGTGTTATGAGTACTAGACAACTGATAAACATACTTAAATATTTCTAAATACATACATATTTAGTTATTTATTTAAACATCATGTACAGTAGTGGTACATAGGCGGACTTAATGCAACAAGGCATATACACACACATAAGGACATATTATAGATAAATTACACCCAGACACACAACAAATGATTGTGCTCATCACACAACCATTTGTCCTGTGTGGGAATCGAACCCACGACCTCCGGCATAGCAGTCAGAGCCACTAACCACTAGACCAACAGTTCAGTCAAAAAAGCAATTATTAGAAAAAATGTCATTTGTCCCAGTAAGGGATAAAACTAAACTGTACAAAAAAAAATTACATGCTATTTTGTTCGTTGGTTACAGAAATATACCCATAGACATCGAAAATTTTGTCCCAGAAGAACTACCCAGGTACATTTGTGAAACATTTTACAGGGTGAACAAACAAACAAATATTTATATACTTAGCTTATATACAACATGTTGTTTTTGTTATCCCATAACTCAAGGTTTATATTCTCTGAAAAATAATACTGAAAGTCAACCATGCATTTTTGGACCACATATTCTAGATATGTGGTCCAAAAATGCATGGTTTCGAAGATATCATCAATCTTAATTAATTTAGATCAAAAATAGTCACCCGTATGACAAATCTTTGCTTTTGCGACGTTGCCAAACTTCGCATTAGTGTATTAGAGTTATAAAAAATATGACAGCGTAAATAATGACATTACATATTTACGCTGTCATATTTCACGTGGCTTACATTAATAATCGTGAACCGAATTATTATGTAAGGAAAATAAAAAAAATAAAATAAGCGAAAAATAATTCGTGTGCCAGTTGATTCTTTGATATGGTCTTATTCATACCCCAGAGTTATGGGATATAAAAAAAAACACGTTGTATATACATACATTATATGCATTTATTGTGTAAATACTTACGTTAATTTATGTTTAATTGCGTTGGATATACATATTATTAAATAATAAACTTATTTACTATGTTTAACTCAAATTAACCCTGTTTCTTAAATTTCATCATCATCATTTCAGCCGAAAGACATCCGCTGTTGGACATAGGCCTCCACCAAGCGTCGCCACAACGACCGATCCTGTGCGTCTCGCATCCACCGCACTCCCGCGACTCTCACCAGGGCCCCCCTGGTTATTGTGTAGTGGTATTGGCTAACTTTTTCAATAACAGTTGACAACTAGCATTCGTTGCACACTAAACTTAGTTGTCAACTGACAATTTCATAAAATTGGTATTACGTATCACAAGTGACTAACAAACTACGGTAGAAATGTGGTGAATTATAAAAATTTACGGTGCCTATTGTGACCACTCTAAAATTTTATCGACTATTATACAGCTTCCAAAGGCTTACACAATCGCAATTTTAAAAGTATCGATACAACAACATCTGTCAAAACGTGTTACGGTGGGTATCAAAGGCACCAGTGGCTAATGACGTCACTGCAGTTGGTCACTTAAGATAGACAATACGAAACGAGCTGTTTGACAGTTCACTGATGCACATTGTTAGTGATCATCACTTGAACTGTCAACAGAGTTACGCAATAGCCCCGCTGGTCGTCGGTCTACCTTGTGGGAGGCCGTCCAACGCTGCGTTTTCCGGTGCGCGGTCGCCACTCTAGAACCTTTCGGCCCCATCGACCATCCGTTCTACGAGCAATGAGCCCTGCCCACTGCCACATTAGTTTGGCGATTCTTCGGGCTATGTTGGTTCTCCTGATATCTTCATTACTTATGCGATCACGCAAGGAAACTCCGAGCATAGCCCTTTCTATTGCCCTTTGGGTGACTGTAAGCCTTCTGATGAGGCCCATTCCTTAAATTTGTGGAAAAAAAAGTCTACTTACCGGACCCCTCTCTCCCATGTGAGATTGAATGATATTCGACTCGACCCTCCCCCCTCCAAACGCCTCACATAATTAACAGATGCCCCATTACCTATGATTTTTATTGTTTTTGATCATATCTGGTTATTTTTTTCGCGTGAAACTTTACAATAACAGATTAAAAACAAAAACCCAATCAAAACTGAAAAACAGTATTGATACTCAATCCAATAAAGCGGTATAAAGGTGCTTCAATCAATTAGCCGGTAGAGTCGCGAGTTCGATTCATCACTCGCCTTCAAACCGCCGCGCCGAAATGTTCGCACTTCGTTAACGATTAATTAAATTTCGACTCGATTTCAGCAATTAAACCTCAGTTAGGGGCGGACGGTGTTTGGACGGAATATGGCAGATTATTGGCCAATTACTGGAGGCTAGACTGTGATTGTCAGCAATTTAGGAGGCATACAATCAAACCACTTTTTGATATCGAAATAAAGTTACGTTAAGAGGGCTATCACATATTTTAACAGTGAAAATTGCGTTAAACTTTGGCGTTCTTATAACAGAGCCAGCAACTTTTACTTATTGAATAGTAAAGAAACGTTTGTACGAGTGCGTGTGTTTGTATGATATTTTTTTTTTATTCTTGATAGTTTCGCGCTTGACTGCTATCTCACCTGATGGAAAACGACGATGCGGTCGACGATGGAGCGCGCTTACCATACTTACTCCTTCATGCTCAAACGGTTGAACAAGAGGCCCACCGGTAAACTACATAACACATGTCACACACACAAATAGCTGGAATAGCACATATGATATACTTAGATTTTTATCCAGTAGTAGGTAAAGGCATACTCCCGTCAATAACAAGCAGGTAGAAGGAAGTATTCCCTTGGGATAATTTTCTACTCACACGCGGGCGATACCTCTGGCAGAAGCTAATATATTTATAAAATCAAAATTCCAAAGCTATTTCTTCCTAAAATGCGTGACGGAACTTTTTTAGCTTATGACTGACTCATAGATGATGTGCTGCAAATGAAAAAAATAAGTGTGGCACTCGGGGACTGCCGCGGTAAAGCTATTGCATAGCATTTTGTATCAACTTATGCAATTATAATTATTTATTTATTTTATTTATGCAGTATTTCTTTTTCTTTGATATTAATTCAAGTTACACTTTTTGAGCGAGGTGACCGATAAGAAAACAAAATTTTTTCTTTCTTGTTTACTTCATAAATTGCTACAAGTATGTTCAGTTGTTATCATAGAACATTACTATAATCTATTATAATACAAAAAAACTATTTTGTTTGACCGAGATTTGAACTCGAGGCACGATGATAACATAGGTAGAACGCTGTACCAATGCGCCACACAGGTCGTTAACGACTTTTCTAAAATAGGTGTTCGGTCTCTGTCGGCCTTCAAACCACACCTCCGTGCCCGTCGGAGTGGGGAGCGTGAGGTATATTTTTCGTTACGGAATTTCTGGATTCGGTCCCCGCGCTCAAGGCCCGCGATAGAAGCTATGCAATAGCTTAAAAACATAATGATGTCTCTTAAATACGTAGTAATTTAGTTGTAATGTAGTTTTGTCTGTGGAATATCTAGTAAATAAAAATCACTACTTATTCAACGCTCAGAATTAACTGTTTCCTTATTATGTCAATGTCACTGCTGTACAAATCAGCATCAATAATACATAAAATTAACTTACTATTTTCTTTTTAAATATAATAAAATAATTAATATAAATCTTTATATAAACATAAGCAGCTTCAACTGCAAAATGCTACTTTACATCGACCGTTCAAACCTCGAACGTAGAAAGAACGCAATTTTGGTGACAGAGCCCTTAACAAAAGTTATTGAGCGTTTCATCTGAAATTTCTCAGTAGGTCCGGAGCCTGGATTTCTAAGCGTTTGATGGCAATTTATGACTCGCTCCCTTTTACATAGGACTATTTTTTCTTAATTTTTAGGGTTCCGTACCTCAAAAGGAAAAAACGGAACCCTTATAGGATCACTTTGTTGTCCGTCCGTCTGTCTGTCGGTCTCTCGAGACTCTTTATCTCCAAAACGCGTAGAGTTGAAATTAAAACCATGTACTCAGGTCTGCGGTCCCTTGAAGCTGTGAAAAAATAAAACTTTCCGCCGATCTTGTCGCAAAAAACGTGCATTTTGACACTCTCAAAAGAATCAAAATTCATACCATGGAATGGGGAATTCATGGGTCCCGTTGATCCAGAATCCTGAAATTTGGCATTAAGCAAGGTCTTATAGTAGGTATAGATATAGGAATAAACCTGAAAATTTGTTATTACATCACAAAAAAAAATACTTTTTACGATTCGAAAAAATCTATAAAAATTGAAAAAATTCGGGAATTGAACTATTAACATAGGTAAGTTTGTAAGAAACCCTCAGTGCGCGAGTCTGACTCGCACTTGCCCAGTTTTTTTGTTGTAGGTACCTACAGCCAAACAACTTCGTACCGTACTTATAGAGTATAGACTACACAATTGAAGCTTCGGTAATATACCTACCTATATTAAGTTAAGACTACATATTTTAATTTACGGCAACATTTTTGTAACAATGGTTCAATAAAATTATTATTATTATTCCATTCAAATATTCATTTACTATAAATATATTTATTTATAGACAGACATATTGGTTTGATTTTTAAATAACTTTTTAAAAATCTTACATAATAATAATTTTATTTAATTATTTATTTAATTAATCCTATCTCCCTCACTGATTGATTTTAATTTGCCGTGCTTCGTCGAGGCTATAGACTCGCTTGCCCGAATTCTAATCCGCCCGATGAACCGTCTTCCCAAAGACGGTGGGATGAGCCGCTCTGCAAAGTAGTTCAAAAAAACTTGATTGAAACATCTACTGCTCCTGCGGAGCGTGCGCGCCTGCTGGCTGTGGGAGAGTGGGAGTCGGGTCTCTGGCTTCACGCACTACCATCGTCAAACATAGGCACCTTGCTCGATGATAATACTTTCCGCCTCGCTGCTTCCTTACGTCTAGGCGCTCCCTGTTGTTCTCCTCATCGCTGTCACTGTGGCGAAGTCGTCAACAGCCTCGGACACCACGGTCTGTCATGCAGCCGAAGTGCGGGTCGCATAGCACGACACTCGAATATCAACGACATCATCAGACGTGCTCTTGTCTCCGTCGGCGTTCCAGCCGTATTGGAACCCCATGGTCTGGCTCGCGACGATGGCAAGAGACCGGACGGCATGTCGTTATTCCCATGGAAGATGGGTAGGCCTTTAGTATGGGACGCTACTTGTGTCGATACTCTTGCGCCTTCCCATCTTCCTAACTCGTCGTGTTGTGCTGGTGCTGCCGCTGCGGCTGCGGAGAACCTCAAGCGGCGAAAATATAATAACCTTGTTGGAAGTTATATTTTCGAACCGTTTGGGGTTGAAACTCTCAGTTCGTGGGATCCGAGTGCTCACAAGTTGTATAAAGATCTGTCAAAACGTCTAGTTGACACTTCGCATGACCCAAGGGCTGGCTTTTACCTCGGATAGAGGATAAGCATTGCCATACATCGTGGCAATGCCACCAGTCTTTTGGGCACATTACCAGTCGACAGCGATGTGGAAGAGTTTTTTGACGCCATATTTTAGTTTTAGTTAGTTGTAATTAGATTAGGGTTTTTATTATTATTTATTTTATTTTATATATTGTAATCATAGTTAGTATTTTAAAATGTAAATAAATGGACCTAAAAATAAAAAAAATAAAAAAATATTTTATTTATTATTTTTCACATTTTAGGAAAGCTTACAGACTAATAACAACATAATGACAATAGTAAATAACCAAATTGCTAATTACAAGCTTCCAGATAATATTATATAATGACAAAAATTTTCAAAGTTGGTCCCACAATACCTTAAACTGTTAGTAACTTTAAACAAACAATGTATGTTTCAAGTGCAAATAGGTACTAGTTGTTCAAAACATGGTTTTGCTAAGAGCTTCCTAACTGTGCCCGCGTTGGTACAAAATAGGTCAATGCCGAATTCACATAAAATCTTGTTAAAACTGCGACTGGCTCTCAGAAAAACTAGAATAAGTATAAGCAAAATAAGCCATCACGCGGGCCCAGTGCGGTGCCATGTATCTTCGAATTCTTAGTTCTAAGACGTGTTTTCTTTCACCGTTTTAAGAACCGTGGAAAATAAAGCGCATGTCTGAGTTTGGACTCGCGACGCGACTTAGGTACAGACAGCAACATCAATGGGTAACCCTCTCACATTAAAATACCTTAGAAAGGGGGGTAACCAGTTAATAACGCTGTCCGTACATCTCGTTAGTTTCGACTTACGAGTTGTATCTACATCGTAGGTTCCAGGCCACGAAGCCACCAAATTATATTTATTTAAAGTAGCTAAAGACTTCTTCAGTTTTTGAGTAAATAAGGGCTACGAACAGACCTTTAATTTAATTTTTGTATAACAAAATGCCAATATTTTTTAGATGCCAGAAGCATTTTTAAGACGGGAAGTAGAATTTCAGGCATGTTGGCCAAATTGTAATTAAGGGGTGCGCGGCGGGGTGAAAGGGTTGCTAGAGGTCGCCATTTTAAGAGACATTCCATTTTCTTTCGATTTTAATTAGGAGCTGAATATAAAAGCGTAGCGGAAAGGCAATAGAAGGAAAAAAGTAGATATTTTTTATTATTGTTGAACTCGCGTTTGAACCTCCATCGTCAAGCGCGAGACCAACAATAAAAAAAAAACCTATTCATAATTCTAGATCATTTCAATCCAGCACCACCAAGTAAGTATCGACTGTATAACTTAGCTGTATTTTTAGTTTTAATTGATATTAGATATTTGAATTCGGAATTCCAGATAGTGATGTCGAATTCCGAATTCAAATATAACTGCCGTCAAAAGGAAGCACAGCACTGTTCTTTTGCGTGCTAATAACTGGCTAGGGAGGATATCATACTGGTCCAGTAAGCAGTTTTTTTTTTTGTGTTCGAAATCACCAAATAATTTCTGCTGTGGGTGGAGCCTCTCGTTCTACCCAGAACGGGAGAAGTTAAGTGTGTGGTGTATTTGACTTTTGCTACCGAAATAATAAGCAAAGAAACTTCTTGAGATATTTTATCAGATGTAAAGATTCTACCCAATTGGCCGTGGAAATTAACACATTTTTTCAATGAAGTCGTAGTCAATTCGCAAAAAAAAAGTTGTAGGTAATTATCAGTCATCATATTAATTTTGATCAACTGGTGATAACTTTGTTTCTACGGAAAGTCCAATTTTCTGTCCTAAGTAAAATAAGTTTTTAAAATATGAATACCCCTTTCCGTTGCACCCTGTACCTATAATTATGCCTTCAGAATCCCACTCATTTACCATTGATACACATGTAAATTTGTCACTGCAGCCCTCGGCTCCATAACTTCCGCCGCTTCCAGAATTCCGCCTCGGCCGCAATGACAAACTTTCTGCACTTGTATCAAAATGTACTATGGATTCTGAAAATCTTGTTCGTCGGATCGCTGGCCACAGCAGTTTTAGTAAGTAGTCAAACTCCCATCAAACTTAACTGATCTGAAAGTTCACCAGTTCCATTATTGATATCCTACCATATCTTGACTGGCCTGTTGGTCTAGTGGTTAGTGGCCCTGACTGCTATGCCGGAGGTCGTGGGTTCGATTCTCACCCAGGACAAATGTTTGTGTGATGAGCACGATCATTTGTTCTGTGTCTGGGTGTAATTTATCTATAATATGTATGTATTTAGAAATATATATGTATGTTTATCAGTTGTCTAGTACTCATAACACAAGCTCTGCTTAGCTTGAGACTAGACGTTGTGTGATAGTTGCGGAATATTATTATTATATCCTGTAAGCGAAGCTCAGCGGCAGACATCCCACTACCCTAATGCTAGAGTGGTCTACTACCCCATTAGATATCACCCAGAAATCCACGTTACCGTCACCGTCACAAACCAGAGACAACAAAAACTTCACATGTAATCTCTTTGAGACTTGCAAACTCATTAGATGTTAGTCGTCTCGTCTCTGAGTCGCGGTGGCAACATAAATACCCGTTCTGAACAACAAGCCACTTTGTTTGAACAACGACCGTATACTCCATGTCAGTGGTTGCCAACATGTGGTCCGGAAGAGCTAAAATATGATCCGTGACAGGTTCATACTTTTCAACTAAAAAATACCTTGGCACCATTGATTGACTGATTTCAAATTTCTATCAGAAAAGTGGTGGCCACTTTTCTGATAGAAATTTCACACTTTCACAGATCAGTAATCGCCTTTTAGGTTACGTTGGTATAATATTTCTTTTAAAACAAAAAACTAGTTTCATTTTTATTAATGGTTTAATTTTATGTAAGTAGGACATTTATTTATTTGTCGGTCTATCAGTGTGCATTTCTCTTCTCACACTTCGCCACTTTTTCGAGTCCATCGAATGTGCATGAGCACCCATGAGGTTTTCTACAAGCCGGCGCCCCTGACTATCGTCGTAGAAAACATATCTTTTCTGATAGAAATTTGAACTCGTTACTTTTGATTTCAAAGAAAAGGTAGATATGTAATGATATGAACTTAAGATTTATTCAGCTAGAGGTTTCGCCCGCGTAGAAGTAGAAAATTGACCAAAGGAACATACTCTGCTCGAGTGTGAAGAAGTAACAAACATACACGCACACATTCACAAACTTTCGGCTTTATAATATTAGTGCGATAAACATATTCTAAAAAAAAAAATCTTGATATCAGGACCTGTACCATGACGTTTAAAGTAAGATTGTTTCATTCTTATTTCCAGTGTGGGTAAGAGATGGCGCTAGACAACCTGTATAGCTCTGTCTCTTACCCACACTGAAATAAGAATGAAACAATCTTACATTGAACGTCATGGTAACCCCCCTGGTCCCGCTAATAATACTGAGATCAAAAGGTTCCAATCAAAATGTTTGAGAGCCACAGCTCTATATGAATGCCAGAAATATACTCAAATATATGAACATGTACTTATGTACCTACTTTGTTCGCTGGTTGTGGTTTTATTTATAGGCTTTTAGATGTTTAGCCTTTATTACTGCTAGGCTTTATAAAGAGGTATATAAATTGCTTAAGCAAGTCTTTATTAGATACCTATATTGTTTTAGTTCTGAAACTTTTCTATTTTACATAGGTACATAAAGAGTTTGGCCACATAACCGCGATGCGAGGGGATGCTCAAAAGTAGCCCGCGAAATTCAATTTTTCTTAATTTTTTGCATTTTGCAGGTCAGTGTCAAATTGTACTTTTTTTATTATGGATAGCTCGCGTTTGACCATTATCTCGCATGATGGTAAGCGATGATGAGGCCGACGCGCAGGATGGAGCACGCTTGCCTAGAAGTAACCCATTCACTGCTGACTTAGCTATCAGGAAACACAGACTCCGGCAGGGAATTCCTCTCCTTAGCTGTACGTACGCACAATCAGTGTATTCCCAAAACGCTTTGTACCTATGTATGGGTGGGATGTCCATCATGTACCAGTAGCGTAACGCCGTATTATGGCTAGTGGTCCGATGATAGAACGGACTTGGCAGAATTAAATTGTACAATTTCAAAGCACATTTCCCGAAATGTAAACTATAGAAAACCGACATGCTAGTAACTCGGCGTCGATTAAAATATGTTGATGACTGAAGCGCCGGATAGGTACAATTTGCCTGCTGCGGTCTTTCAGTCTGATTATAATTTCTTTTTTATTCTTGATAGGTCCGCGCTTGACATCTCACCTGATGGAAAGCGACGATGCGCTCGACGATGGAGCGCGCTTACCTAGAAGTAAGGAAGGTAAGTAAGGAAGTAACGCACTATTGCAGGTCCAAAACTGGTTCACTGCTAATAATCTAGTTTTAAACGGGAAAAAAACTAAATGCATAAGATTTTCCTTACCGAATGTCAAAAGTAGTGATTGTGACATAATACTAAACGATGAAAAACTAGAATTTGTCGACAAAACTGTTTTCCTGGGGATAACGCTTGACTCAAGGCTACAATGGGGTCCTCATTTAACATCTCTTGCAGGACGGCTTAGCTCAGCTGCATATGCTGTTAGAAAAATCCGCCAATTTACGGATGTTGATACCGCTAGACTAGTCTATTTTAGTTATTTTCATAGTATCATGTCATACGGTATCTTACTATGGGGACGGGCTGCAGACATCGACTCAATCTTTATACTACAGAAAAGAGCCATCAGAGCTATTTACAATCTTCGCCGGTGCGATTCTCTAAGGGAACTGTTTAAGGATATTAATATCATGACGGTGCCTTGTCAATATATTTATGAAAACATCATGTACGTTGGAAAAAATCTTCATCTTTTTAGCAAAAGAGGCGATAGACATAATTATGTCACAAGAAATAGGGACCAATTAGTTCAACCAGGTTTCAGACTGGCTAAAGTGGCCTTTTCTTTCATGGGGTACTGTTTGAAATGTTATAATAAAATACCTCCACAAATATTAGAACTCAATGAAACAAAATTTAAATCTTGTATTAAACGCACACTATGCAGGCAGGCGTATTATAAGTTGGAGGATTATATTCAAGATAAAAATGCTTGGCTCAATGCTGGTCCAGCTCCACTACCACCGGGGTGAACAAATTGATTAGTTTGGAAATTATTGTTATTATTTTTAAATGTTTTTTTTTTTGGAATTTTTAAATAATAAAAGTATTGTATAATGTAGAAGCATTTTTTTTCAAAGTTTGTAAATGTGAGTACCATGGAGCTATTTTATGGTTTTTTATGTTACTATTGGACTTGTTTGACATAAATCAGCAAGGCAGTTGAGAGTTTATCATGCTCACTCAAATGTCTCACTGATGGTGGCGCATGTGTTGGATCATTCGGTTCCCTTCAAAATGGTTGAGCTGAGTGGTGCTAATATTGGCGTCATGTTCGTGAACGGGCGCTGTCAGTTGAGACTGGTCATCTCTTAGCTGCCAGTTGCTATTTTAATATCTATATTTAGTTTGTATTTTTACTTTATTTACATTGTTCTCACATGATAGCGACAAGAATCATGTAACAGAGATATTTGTAATTACAAAACATGATTGAAAAGAGTGTCCATGGAGTTTCTTGCACATTCTTCTCCATAGAGATCTACGCTTTGGAATGTGCAATTAGCATCATTTTTTTTTTTCTGACTGACTGACTTCATGACATTTCAAAAGTGCCTGTAAATGGTTTATTTGAAATAAAATGCTTTGAATCTTTGAAAGTAACCTATTCACTATTGACTTAAATTAATTCCCGGGTTGTAGCCATCATTTAGGTGTCTTCAAAGCTAGAGTGAATAGGCTCTTAATAAACTAGTGCGCGTCACCATCAACAATTGCATCACTACTTACCATCAGGTGGGATCGCAGTCAAGCACTAGTTTATATAAATAAAAAAATAAAAAATTAAGTCCAAGACTACGGACTGCTGTTGAGAAATTCCATATTATTATGGAAAAAAATAATAACAGTTTTCCCGATCCGGGAATCGAACCCAACGACGCTATGCTCAGTAGTAGCTATTCTAATTGTAACTAAGAAAAACTAACAGAATTTTAATACGCAGGGAGAAACTCAGTAGTTTACCATCTCGGACTGCGCGATTGTACGAAATAGCTCGGCCCTGGCACGCAAAGGGCAACTGAAGAAACAGGGGTGGGTTTTAGTCAGTAAAAGCCTAAGACCCCATCTTGACTTCCCCACTCGAAAACATACCAATATTCCATATCTCCGTGCCTCAGAAAGCACGTGAAACCATTGATCCCGTATGAGTTAAAGTACGAAAGCAGAAATCATGCAAGTCTTGCCTAAGGGGTACCGTGTTACCCAGTTACTGGTTTGTGGAGCTCAGATAGGCAGTCGCTCCATGTAAAATTCTGGTATCCAACTGCATTCTGTTTAACTGAAAGCCGATCCCAACTAAAGGGCCTGTCACACTACTCGATATTCAGAGTCTTAGTCGATGTCGCGTAGTGTATATAAGGGTTAGACCGGCCTTACTCGGAACAAAAAATAAGACAGTCTGTATATCGCGTAGTGTAATAAGCCACCTTTAGGGCCGACGCTGCGTTAAGTCCTTTAGTGCTCCGTCGCGGCTCGCCGCGCGAGCTTCAGTCGCGGGGAGCCGCGCCCAGCGCCCGTTTTGCTACGTAATAATAAAGTTCTCCATCGACACGACTACATGCACACCGTTAAAGTTGAAATAGCGACACTGCGCAGGTAATAATCCGGTTTCCGCTACGGAAACCGTCGCACACGGACGCGTGTCCGCCCGCACGGGCGCCCGCTTAAGCAGCGTTGGCTCTTAGTTGTGAAAAGGCTACTCCTCTGTCTAGCCTTTTCCCGATAGAAACGCCATCTGGCTTTTCTAACGTATGGCATCCTTCCAATTAAGAAGGATTTCTAAAATGTCAAAAACACACTTCAAGAATTACTTGATAGAACTAACACCACTAGGCACATTTTAAAACAGAAGCGATCAGTTGGTTTAATTTAACTCAAAAAATACAACAAAATATTTATTTTAAAAAATTTATTCAAATCCATAATCTGTCAGCACTGCGTCACTATTTACAATAGTTTGGAACGCTAAGTACATTTGTGAATGGAATGTAGATGAACTTTACTACCGGAGCATACGGCCTGCAGACAAACGGACAAACTTGAAACCACACAGTCTATCTGAGGCAGATCTAACATCAGGTCAATCTCTAAAAGCTACAATTAAACTACACTGGCGAGAGATTTAAGAACTTATAAAGAAAAATGCTTGGGTCAGTTTAAATGCATTACATTGTACTTCACCCCACGCCAGTGTAATCAAACAGCCAACAGGGGCCCTACTATAACGTCTTAAAGTGAAAGCTACGTTCACTAAGTTATCACTAGATGGCGTTGATTTTTTTTTTAGTTTATTTTGTTTTTAGCGTATGAGAGCATTATTGAGTCAAGTAAATGGTGTTTGCAAAAATCGGACATTCCACTTTAGTGAACTTACGTCAGATTATTGATTCGGAATCCATTTAATTCTGACTGTTCATTTAGTATAGCTATAGAGCTTAATTACACCGTTATATTTAATATTGATTTCAGTGCCATCTAACGAAAACATGGCCCTGAACAGGCCCATAGCTTTCACCTTGACATCATCATAATTCCTGTGTGAGGGGGACGGAGCTACATAGGACATATAGCACTATCCCTTTCTCACATTAGAATCATGATGATTTTAAGACGCCATAGTAGGACAGCAGGTCATGATACAACACAATATCTAGCCAATTCTAATGCGCAATGACACATTTACTTACATATTATTAAATTAAAAATAGAAATTCATACTAACTTATTTACAATACCTAACTTCACCCACATCATTGAAAAACATTTTAAAACAACATTTCCCGCCTTCATGTCAACTTTAATTATTGCTTTGACAAATAATTTATATCACAATTTATTACAAACGCGATTACAATGTACTTTAAGTTGTATATTTGTATATATAAGGTCCATTTTCATTCGCACTTTGATTATAGCATTTAAGTCTTTATGTACCTATTTTGTCGCAATGCGATTGCTTGTAAATAAATATGTATGATTAGAAAGGAAAATGTACAGTTTACAAAAGCAGAGTTTAAAAAATTAAAAACATTTATTGCTTAGAAAATTATTGCTTTCTTGAAGCAGTCCCAAAAGTATTAACAAGTTAGTCGCTATGTCGGACAATGGTGACCGCCAGTAAAAGCTCCAATAGAATAGAATAGAAATAGTTTTATTCGGGACAGACACAGCACAACGTTTACAAACACAAAGTAAAAAAGAATAAAAGTACAGAATTCGCCTCGCGTGCCCGCACCGTGACCACGTCAGCATTTGCTGCGCGTCAGACACCCAGCGCTGGTTTACAATCAGGCTAAGTCGGACAATGGTGCCCGACACGACATACCTTACTTCGACTTACGGTTGCCAGTGATTGGTCTCATGATAAAAAGGGTGAGCGTCAAAAATACGAGCGTGTCCGAATGTGTGACCCGCGTGGCGCTATTGAAATATTATTTCATTTCAGGCCACGGTAGACTCAGAGAAACCATGTTTGTTTACATATAAATTGAAACTCCGTATATAAGACAGTCCACATAATAAAAAAATAGGGAAATATATTTAGGTTATACAATATTGCAGGAAAGTTCACATAATGAAGGGAAACCAAACTTTCTAAATGTAAATAATCTCGGGTAGTAATGTCTCATTGCAATTATATTAAATATAAGAATATTCTAAGAGTCGAGTGATTTATAGTTTGAAGAAGAGACAGTAGTTCATTTTAAATTTTCAGTGCAATAGTCTAAGAAAAAATACTTTATATTTTAATATTCAAAAAGCTAAGTGGAAAACAAAACGTCTACCCGCTATAACACAGCAAAAAAAGTCTAACTATTAAAACTACAAAACAAATTGATAGCTATATGATAAACAAATTAAGTTTCAAAAATCTACTTGCAATATACAATCTATTAATCATTGAGTTGGATTATAAGTATAAAGCCACATACACATTATGTGCAACACGGCATGGTGCAACGCAACGTGCAATGTAACATTACTTAAACTTGTAAACACCGATCCATTTTTTTTTTCCAGACTTTAGGTTAAACCAATCAAAGACATAAAAAGTCACCTAAACAGAAAAAAGCAATCGGCACATTTTGTTTTATAAACGAACAAAAATGTACTAAACAGATTTTTTTTCTTATACGTTTTTAGTATAAATTGCTTTGTTTGATACCTTATGCTTGAAAATAAACTGGTTTGTGATATCTACGAAAACAGGTTATTTATTATGAATGAACTATTGAAAAAAAAGTAGGACAAAAAATATATGGGAATTGTTGCATTACATGTTGCGTTGCATGTTGTAATGCACATAATGTGTAACGCTTAACAGTGTTACTGTATCTAATACTCTGAATAGAAGTTAAAAATCTATATATCATAACAAAAGGAAATAAACTGGAGACAAAATTACGGGTTCTTCATTTATAAAATGAATGTATTTAATATCGATACAGCTGGAACTAAGTTCGTTGCAAAATGAGCTATCCAGGTGGCTACATATTGATCGAACAAAGTTTGGATCGAATCGACACGAAAGAAGAAGAAGAAATTGCAAAATTCGCTAAAGTGAAAATCGAGTAAGAGTAAAAACAGAAAAAAAACCTGAAGTTACAATATAAGTTGAAGCAAAGGTATAATATCGTCTCCAGCCTATAACCCCTAAGGCTATTGTTACAATATAGATAAAATCTGTTTTAAAATACTTCTAAGCTCTTTAAACGAGCATAGACAAGATAAAACTGTACAATGAGACACTACACTCTTTGTTTATGAAGACTCTTTTTACTATACCCACTGTTTCATTATATTTATCTATTGCTTTATGTTTACTTTCTAATTGACAATACATAACAACCTTGAAGAAACAATAGTACAGTATGCAAATTGGAAAGATCCGCAGAAGTATAGTTTGCATAATGATAGTATGGATGAAACCTCAAAATCTTACATTTTATAATCATGATTATTACTGTCTAAATTCTCAATTCACACCTTAAAAATACGAACTTAATTTTCGATTGTACAGATACACTTAAACAAGCCAAAATTAAATGCTCCTGCGTCCAAATATTACAGTGCCCATAAACGTCCCGACCAATCTGGTAAGGTCTGACCAGATTTGGACGTGTGTAGGAGAGTCGGGTCGATAGCTCTATGTATCGGGAGATTGGGACTATCTATTCCTGTGTATTCTACAGGGGAACGCATACAATCACCTTCGTATGCATGGTAAACTAAAGTTGCACAACATTTTGTCAGCTATATTTTTTGTTTTTGGCAGCATTGAAAAATGTTACCAACAACAAAAAAAAACTTTTTTTGTCATGAATACGAGGCTTTGTACACAATCAAATACCAAGCTAAAATTAAACATTGCTTCGTTTTTTTCCTTCCAATGGGCACAGTTGTCAAGTCGTTCACCAACGAATGCGGGACGGGTTCTAAGACCGGTGTTTGTTGCGGTTTATGCTCTGGACCAGGCGACGGGCCCACCACTCGTCCAGGTTGAAAGGTCTGAAGTTGGCCAGCTGACGTGGAGCGTGAACTTCTTGGTAGTATTTTGCGTCTTCGCTGCCGCGTTCTAGTTCGCGTGTCACCTAGAAAGAGGAAATAAATGTAATTAGTACATGAGTCAAAGTTATGTATGGCTTTCTATTTCATAAATCTTAATGGAGATGCTCCAAGGTAACCCGCAAAATTAAAATTTTCTTAGATTATTTCAAATTATTTGCATTTTGCAGGTCAGTGTCAAATTGTAAGTTGAATAAAATAAGTTAGTGTTGTTTTCAGGAAAAAAGTCGTTTACTATAAAATATTGTACCTACAAAAATAAACAGGAAACTACAGAATTGAGAAAAAGGACTTTAATTATGAGTGCCCTCCTCCCCCCCACCATCGAGTTTTTCATCTTGAGCTTCGTTAGATTTTTTTCAACCAAAATTCAATGCCCCTCTCCTCCCCTTTTAGGTAGTCTTGCAATAATATTATAACGATCCCTTCTATTATTTTCCTAAATAAGTTTTGAAGTCTATCATAAAATGAGTATTCAAATATTCACTGATCTGATATCAGACAGACATAGATTATTTCCACCTCATTAGAGACAACCCTATATAACTAATAATCAAGCCGATGAATGCCTAATATCAAAGACAACTAGACTACTATCTAGAACAATGTAATTCGTTATCGTACATAACATCAAATAAATAATCTATATGTACTAATATTATAAAAAGGAAAGATTTGTATTTTTTGTTTGTAATGAATAAACTCAAAAACTACTAGACCAATTTTTTAAATTCTTTCACCAATAGGATGACACTTTGTCACTGAGTGACATCATCATCTTCCTGCCCTTGTCCCGTGTTATTTGGGGTCGGCGCAACACGTTTTTTTTTTCCATTCTGCCCTGTCACTCGTCATGCTATCACTAACTTCCTTTTCTTTCATATCACTCTTCACACAGTCCATCCATGTTTTCTTTGGTCTCCCTCTCCATCCATCCACATGTAAACTCATAACTCTTTTAGTAACATGCGTTTCATCCCTCCTCTTCACATGACCATACCAAGACAAACGATTCCCTTTCAACTTTTCAGTCACTGGCGTGTTTTCAAACTTCCCCTAATATAGGTACTCATTTCTCACTTTATCCATTCTCGTCTCCGCTACGTGCAATCTTTTTTTTTGTGTCACTGAGTGACATAGGCATATGTACAATGCGTTCCAAATAAGAATAGGATCGATTGACAGGTAGTGACGTCACGTCATACTGTCAAATCGAAGAATTATTATGGTGAATAAAACAAGAAAATTTTAAAATTTAATTTACTTACGGACTGTGAACGAAAATAGTTTATTCAGAATCCAGTTCTTCAATTTTGCTCATCTCTGAGTTCTTAAATTTTGCCCAATTTCTTGCGATTTGACAGTATGACGTGACGTCACAACATGGCGTCGATCCTATTCTTATTTGGAACGCATTGTATATGTTTTTTACTTTCATGCGGGCGAAGCCGCTAGCAAAAGCTACTTTATTATACATATATATTATATTCTCTTCGACATATCTTTTCCTGGATGGATTTTATTCGGAAGAACCAGGAGGATCTTTCCTGGAACTTTCTGGAGATCCAGTTTTGAGTTCCCACTCAAAACTAGATCTCTCTAGAAAGTTGCAGATTATATGTCATAATATTAATTAAGGGAGTTCTCGTACGCGCTAACGCAGAACAGAATTAACTTTATTGAAACAAGTTAAGTAAACCATGATGGAGTGCAAATTATACTTGAATGATATGTTTGGCCATATCATTCCAATTTTACTTGGAATATCATCAAATTGGATTCAAGTATTGCCATATCATCAAATGTTAACGTTTAAACGATCTGGCCAATTTTAGTTGGCCATATCACGAAGTGATCAATTCTAATATCTGACCACATGTACATATACCTTCCTCGATGATTGCTCTTGCTATTATATTAGTCAAAACCGCATCAAAATCCATTAAATGGTTTATAAAAAAAAAAAACTTTAATTCGGATTTAAGTGACATCCATATGGATTAGTAAACAATTAAAAAAAATTTAAACCTAATTGCATCTGTGAACAACATCACCTAACAGAAGAGAATCGTACCTCCCCGCTATGGTCATCAGGATGGAGTTGGAGCTAGACTCTGTAGAGCAAAGAGGCAGATTTATGTCTGACGACGGCGTGGAAGCCATCGACGTGTACCTCTGCGAACATACCTGATGCACTGCAGAAACGGGGCAGCCCTATCAACATCCTGAACCCGGTATTATATTGGACCCGCAAGGCGCTGATAGCCCGCTAAGTATAGTTGGTTTTATAAGTTAGCCGATAGACTAACAGACGTAGAAAGCGACTTAGTTTTATATACAATGTAAAGATAAAGTATGATACATATAAATGTTAGATATCACTAAGCCTGTTAGAGACGAAGGTTACTGCGTTGACCTACATAGTCTGCAATTTCGTCACGTAGACTCAAATTGATGGTCGCTAAAGAATGTGAATAGGATAGACGAGTTTCGCTATGCGACAAACATTGTGAAGGTAGTATGTTTAGGCATCTGTAACTAATAATATTAAAAGTACGTAGTGTGACCTTGGCTTATTATAATAACGCAGATAAATAAAATTTAAAACTTTCCCCGTAGTCTCGTATGGTAAGTAACCAAACATCAAACGCACATTTACGTTTACTTTAAACACATCCAAATTGAAACAAAATGATAACCATAATCTGCTTTGTAGGTTCCTGATAGCGATTAAATATTTTACTGAATTATTAAGTTTCGAAAACTAAAACCTTTGTTGCTGACTGTTCTATGCCAAACCATAAGGTTCACACCGAAACGCGACGCGATGCAACGCGACGCTGCGCGAACTGCGACTCAAAATATAACTTATAGGTTGAGCAACTGTTTCGGCGTGAAGTATCGTCTCACCTTTGCTAGGATTCCTAATGTTTTGTCTACTGGTTGAGCATTTGCCTCGATGTTTAAGTCGCCATCGACGGTTAACTCAGCCGTAATGGACTCACAGTACATCACATTTTAATTGAAACTCACTGACCATGCAATGCAAGTGTCTCACTCCATTGAGTTCTGCTAACAACTTTATGAATTGTTGATAAAAAATTATGCTTGGAATGCCAAGATCTACTCAGCCAGGGTTAGTACCTAGTGCGTATAATTTTATTAAGTGATAATTCCGATATTATAACGGACTATCAGCGCCCTGCGGGACCAATATAATAACGGGTTCAGGGGCCCCGCCTTACTATGTCGTATGAAAATGACAGGCGTGTGAGCGAGAAAGAGTGATGGAGTTGTATCACTCCAGGACATGAGGCAACAAGAGATGGAGCTAAAGAATCTATGTACAAAATTTCATAACTGTATCATGAAAAATCACAAAGTTATACGCTTGTTATGTTACCTGGTCGTTCATACAAATACATGGTCACCGGGCCATCCGAGCGACTGAGGGGTTGTTTTGCTCCCGTACCCAGCTGTGCGCTGAACCTAATTCCCGCTATGAACTACCGTGACCTATGTTGTACTTAGTGTCGGTGTGTCCAACTTGGAATAAATCTAACATGGTGTTTTTTTTTTTCGGTGGGAAAATCATCTAATGACATCCCCCGCTCTTGGGCGGAGCGATAAATAGTGCAGACTTTTACTGACTAAAAACCCACTCCCGTTTCTTCGTTGCCTTTAAAATTATTGGAATCGATTCGGTTACTGATTCTATATAATATAATATAATAAATATCTTTATTTCCCAAAAGTTACAGATAATTATTTCTTATGTTAACATTTTATACTTTCATGGTATAGAAAAGGAAAAATAAAAACATAAAACAATTTAGATTTTGCAGAAACCTGTACACAATAATTTAAACTCTGTCCCTTAAACTAGGTTATCCTGTGTCTTAAGGGACAGTGTTTCGCAATAACATTCTAAGAGGTATGTTTATGAGTGGACGGTGTCGATTTGTCTTCAGAGGGGGGAAAAAAAAAGAGTTATAATTAACATTTGTTTCTAAAATTAAGTATGAGTTTGTAAGGGTGAGTGTGAATGAGTGTGAATGTAAGTGTGTAGGGGTTTGTGTGTGAGTGAGTGGGTGAGTTGTTTGTACAAGTGTGTGTGGATGCAGAAATTTAAGAGTAAGTGTGAGCATAGAGATGAATGAGTAAATATGTGCTTATTAGGTTATGTAAGTAAGCAAAGTCTCCGTTTCGGTATAGTCCTGTTCAAGTAGCCATTCTGTTACTTTTAGTTTTAAGTTGTGTTTGTTGAGGTCTAAGATATTTATTTTTTTATGGATCTTTTTGTAAATGTATGCGCTGATGACGTAATACTGGTGCTTAGCGAAGGTGGTCTTGTGTTGGGTGCCTGTGGGAAGGTTTGTGCGCTTTTTAGGGTTAGATGGGGGAAGGCTGCGATGGATCCTTAGGACAGACTGAAGCACAAAGAGTTGACGAACTGTAAGAACTTTGCAGTCTGCATACAATTGCGTCGTTGGGTATCTATGGGGCTTCCTTGTTATTGGGACTTTTAGTACGGCCCTTTGTGCTCTCTCTGCCCTCAGGACGTTACCTTTCGAAGCTGCACCCCACACAGGGATGCAATATCCTATGGCCGATTGACATAGTGCGTAATATACCATTTTTAAAATATCGGCATTTGCGGAGTTTCGGAGGGATTTAAATATATATATTAGCCGCAGAGTTCTAGTCGTGACAGCGTCTAGTTGCTTTTTCCACGTAAGTCCGTTATCTATATGGACACCTAGATATTTTACGCTGTCACTTCTAGTGAGTGCAGGACAACAGCAAGAGGCTGATTGGTTAAAGCATGAATGGGCAGTAATTGAAAAACTGCGTGATGGTGCGGTTTTTCTCCTGATTGCAAAAGGGGTGTAGCAAGTTTTGTCTATATTTAAAGTAAGGAGATTTAAATTGAGCCATTTCATTATTTCCGCTACTGCTGACTCAGCCATAGATTTGATAGTATCCCAAGTAGGTCCTCGAACTAAGATTGCAGTGTCATCAGCATATGTGTATATCTTGGTGTGTGGAAGGTTCATATTGCAGAGGTCGTTGACATAAATCAGAAAGAGGGTGGGGCCTAGTATGCTGCCTTGAGGGACGCCGAAAGTAACAGACTCCTCTTCACTGACGTGGGAGTCAATTTTAACAGCCTGGGTACGATTTCTGAGATAATCTTTGAAGATTTCAAGTGACACGCCACGTACACCTAAGTGCTCCAATTTTGAGATAAGGATGGGGACAGAAACTGTGTCAAATGCCTTAGAAAGGTCTAAGAATATACCTAAACATTTTGTCTTTTTGTCTAAATTTTTAGCTACATCTTGTGTCAATCCTAGCACAGCGTCTTCTGTTGAAACACCAGCTCGGAAGCCATACTGGTTATCAGCTATAATTTTATATTTTCTTAAAAAACTCGTGAGACGATTGTTTAAGATTCTTTCAAGGATCTTAGAAAGTGTCGGTAAAACTGATATAGGCCGATAATTATTGACACAGTTTCTGCTCCCGCCCTTGTGTATGGGATGGACTAGCGCCTTTTTAAGAGCATCCGGGAACACTCCCAATTGCAGACAGCGGTTGTATATGTAGGTAAGTGGCGGTATCAGAGCGTGACGACAGTTTTTTAATAAGAAAGGCGATATACCGTCCCATCCAATAGCGCAGTCATTCCTTAACTGTAGGATAAGCGACTCTATTTCTGCTTCATCTACCTCTAAGAACGCAAGAGAGTTTACAACAGAAGGGTTTGTACCATTTGGATGAGACTGATCGTTAGACCGAGGTGATGGGGTGTGGTTTTGGGATATGATGCTGTCAGCCAGCTTTTTTCCTACATTGCTGAAAAAACTGCAAACCTCATCCACAGACGACTTGGGATTATTGCGTATTTTTAATAACTCAACGGGACTTGCGCATATTTTCGTAGTATTGGTTATTTCCTTTATTGTTTTCCATAATAACTTAGGTTTATTACTTGCTTTGTCAAGCTCACTTCTTTCGTATGCGATCTTTAGCTTTCGGAGTAGGTCATTACAAAAATTTCGGTAGCGTTTATAGGTAAGTTTAAGTATTAGGTTATCTGGTGCTCTTTTGGATTGTGTGTGTAACTTATCTCTGTGTCTAGTGCATTTTAAGAGACCAGGAGTTATCCAGGGTTTTAGAGTTCTTTTTTGCCGAGGGATTTTAGTTTGAGTTGTGTGTTTAGATATGACCATCTTTACAATGTTTATAAGATTGTTCATTGAAATATTAGTGTCCTCTGCCGAGTATACAGAGTGGAGATGACTATACGACATTAAATTAAACTTCGCATACCTTAAGACGTTCCCAATATACATACAAAAAAAAAATTGAATATATCAAGTAGTTTAGTCACTGGAAATTATTTTTCATCTTCAACATTTGCGACATGATGTATCTGATTTTAAGGAAGCACTAACAGGTTAACGACCCCCGCATCGGTAAAACATCAAAACATTAAAGACACGTTGCCAACTCGCCATTTAAAAACTTTCGCCAAATTAGTTTTTAAATTTGATTTACTGCAAATTATACTTTAAACCAGGCCAATAAGAGTCATAAAGAGTATCCTTAGAGTTAGATAAGAAAATAACGCATGCGGAAGTTGAACTATGCACTGTATTACTTAATAGAAAATTTAGTAAGTGCGAAAGAGATAAATGTAATTTGCTTTGTACTTCATTTTTTGTCGAAACTTGAAACTACAAATTTAGGTCAGTGTGTCGCTACAATCCTGTGACGATCCACGCGTCATCGCTTCGCAAGCGCACAACCTACCGCAGGACGTACTTTCTTTGCCCGCCTCGCCGCGCCTCCTTTGAAGTACCCGGCGCCCGCGTTCGTGTGTTTGTGTTTGTGATTTGTTAGTTATTTAACATAAGTGCGAAATTGGACGCTTTATTATTTTAGTGACAGGACACGTAACATTTTAATAGGTATCAAGTTAAGTGTTAAGTGAATTGTGCGAGATTAGACGCTTAGTTTTTATTGTGTTTTCGTGTTTTGTTTGTAGGTAATAATCATGCCTCGTTACTCCTACACAGCTTCGGAATACACCGACATGGTTTTAATTTACGGGGAGTGTGACAGAAATGCTGCTTTGGCTATACGGACATACCGAGAGAGGTATGGGAACACTCGAGTTTGTCCGACCAACGGGCGCACGATTGTTCAAGCTGTCCAGAGGATACGTGAAAATCGATCCTTAATCCCGCATGTGGATAGTGCTCCTCCACGTGTAAGAGTGACCCTTGAGGAACGAATTTTAAATTATTTTGAACGCAACCCAACGTCTAGTTTGCGTAGGGCAGGTCGACATTTTCGTGTTAACCATAAAACTATTTTAAAAATTTTAAAACGCGACAAACGGAAGCCGTATAAGTACAAAAAATTACATGCGTTGTTACCTAGAGACAAGCCAGTAAGGGTACACTTCTGTCGCTGGATAGAAACAAAACATATCGAGAATCCTGATTTTCTGTACAATGTGATGTGGACTGATGAAAGTACTTTTACTAGGAATGGTTTATGGAACAGACAGAATCTTCGTTACTGGAGCCGGGTGAATCCGCGTCTAGGACGGGAGACTTCGCACCAGTACAGATTTGCTGTCAATGTTTGGGCTGCCATTCACAGAAACACCATAATTGGTCCGGTTTTTATTGAAGGAAATTTAAATGCCGTAAAGTTTTTGGAACTCCTCAACGGACCCGTTTCCGAGTACACGGAAGAGCTTTCGCTAGATGTTTACAGGCAGATGTGGTACCAGTTAGACGGAGCACCAGCTCATTCAGTTGTGAGTGCAAGAGAACGTTTGTCTGAAATGTTCGGACAGCAGTGGATTGGCCGTTATGGACCAACGCGATGGCCCGCCAGGTCCCCTGACCTTACGCCATTGGATTTTTTCTTGTGGGGTCACATCAAAAATGACGTGTACGCAACAGCTGTTGAATCTGTGGATGATTTAAAAGACAGGATAATCTTATCTTTTAATAAATTAAAACACACATGGCTGCGAATGGGGACCTCTTGTCAAACGTCAGAAATAATCTTCTGCGACGTTGCAGTTTGTGCATTAGAATTAATGGCGGCCATATCGAAAAACGAAATATTTAGTGACGTAGGTCACGTAGGTACCGCTAAGTGATTGAACAGTGATCCAGATAGTGATTAATAATTTAATTAAAAAATAACCAGCGGATGAGATGTGCCTGATTGTTTGGTGAATAGTCTGTGATTTAGTGTAATTGTTTTTACTAAACATTAGCCAAAAGATCAAGTCGCTACACGACTGCGTTGTTGCCGCTCTTACCACAGGTTAGTGAACCAATATTCATAAATGGTGTTCTATTTTTTATTCAGTTTTAAGCCATTTAGTTTGTTTGAAAAATTTTTTTTTTCTATTTTGATTTTGGGGTTTTTTTGATAGTGTAGAATTATTCCTATGAACTAGTATTATGCGTGTTTTCATTTATTGTCGTATTGTCGTATCCACTCTGTATACTCGAAAAATCGGTATTCTCCAGTTCTAGCTTAATTGCTTCATGGTTAAGGCGGGTGGAGAAGTGACTTGTACTGCGCGCAGGGTTTGCGTCTATGTCAAGAAGAATGGGCTTGTGGTCAGTAATGTGGGACTCTAAAACCAGTGTCGTCGTCAATAATTTAGTCTTAACAAGAATGTGATCAAGGCTTTTTTCAAGGCGAGTGGGAAATTCGTGGGTGGGCAGTAACCCTTGGGAAGCATTTAAGATAAGGTAGTCGAGACATTTATTATCCTCATTACGTTTGATTAGGTCTATGTTTAAATCGCCCACTAATACTATATTTGGGCAGGCGGATATAGTATCGTAAACATTAGTTAGGCTAGTTTTGAAATTATCAAAATCTTCGTTGGACTTGTACGACGGAGATCGGTAGATTGCCACTATTGCTAGCTTGTTGTCGATTTGACATACAAGGCAAGTCCCGCCACTAAAGATGGGTTCCCAAATATTAGTTTGTAGTCCTAGTTTAGAAAAGATTATTACTCCGTCATTTTGATTGAGATTTATTTTGGTTGAGTGAGATTGAAAACCCTCTAATATAGGTAAATCATTTACTTTACTTAGCCAACATTCTGTAAGAACTATGATGTCAAAATTAATTTTTGTTAAGCGCAATAGTACTAGAAGTTGATCGAAATTTTTATTTACACTACGAATATTTAAATGCAGTAATTTAAGATCGCTACCATTGACGTTGACATGCTTTAGGCAATCATCTGGGTCACATATAAAGGAGTCACCTACGGTAAATTTGTCTAGGTCGTTATTAATAGTAATCAAATTAGCCATTTTTAATTATAAAAGGAACACCAGAGCGTGAGCTAGTTTTATAAACAAGTAATATTTTGTGCATAAAGATGAAGTGGCAAGTGCATCGGACGTATGCGTTTTTTACGGTATTGAGAAGTGTTGTTATGTATGAGTATGTTATGTGAAAGTATTTGTGATTTGAATTGATTCTGAACTAACTATATTCAGTTTTCGCATATACCTAAAAATAATGTTGTATAGGGTGTACACCCTATGTAGTCCGTCCCTCAATTTAGGTTGTAAAATGGATCGCGTTAAGAGCACGAGCTCTTAGCACGAGGTAGGACCACATGATGTTGATAGAGCTGCCCCGTTTTTGCAGCGCATCAGGTATATTCGCAGAGGAACACGTCGATGGCTTCTACTCCATCACCAGACAGAAAACTGCCTCTTTGCTCTGCAGAAAGCGGGCTAGCTCCAACTCCATCCTGAAGACGATAGCGGGGAGGTACGGTTCTCCTTTGTTAGGTGATGTTGTTCATAAATGTATTGTGAACGATAACCTTGTTACCTAGTATAAAAGTTTTGTTACTATTTTGGTGTGCAATAAAGTTTATTCTATTCTATTCTATCCTTGTTTTAAATAGATAATAAGTTTACTAACACAAGTATAAGTTTTTCTTAATTTTTTACTACGCCATATGGATGTCACTGATCCGAATCAAAGATTATTTTATTATTTATAGTTTCCACTGCTAGGATAGTGACTCGAATCAGGAATCGACTTCGGCTTCAGTTGGACACTAACTAAGACCCGTACTTTCTACTGTACTACTTGATAAGACTGAATACAACCAAAAAATAGAAGAAATACGCAAAATTACGCACCTTATTCCAAGAATCATAAATATAGGTGATAAGTTCATCGTTCTGGTTGCTGTTGATGTTGTTATTGTTATTATTGTTGTTGTTGTTGTTGGGGTGGGGCGGCGGCGCTTGCGCAGGGGGGCTAAGTCGCGCGGAGTGACCGTTGCCGTTGTGACGTTTGCTGCCCCCCATGTGAGGCAGCGAGCGAGGCCCGCTGCTGACGTAGCTTGATCTGAAATTAGAAGTCCTATGATGGGTTTATTACGCCATATTTAATTATTATTATCTAGCTACTGCATATAACTAACACTAACACTAAATAAATAAAAATGATTTAACTACGATAAGTATAGTTGGTGAACAATTTATTTAATTTAACTATTGGTGGGGGGTTTGCACGAGGTTGCGGGTTCGAAACCGGGCAAGTACCCACCAATGTGAATTTTTCAATTCACACGTACTTTTCACTTTTCTAAGTTTATCTAGAACGTTACTGACATCCTGTGCCTCGGCAAGCACGTAAAACCGTTGGTCCCGGTCGTCATTCGTAGATCTTTGACAATCGTTACAAGTAGTTAGACGCCAGAGTCTGACTATCAGCCTATCCAAGTAGTATCGTGTGCCCAGTAACTGGGTTGTGAAGGTCTGATATCCCTAGAGCTAAGCAGTCGCTCCATGTACAATGCGTTCCAAATAAGAATAGGATCGATTGCCATGTTGTGACGTCACGTCATACTGTCAAATCGCAACAAATTGGGCAAAATGAAAGAACTCAGAGATTAACAAAATTGACACACAGTTCGTAAATAAATTAAATTTTAAAAATTTCTTGTTTTGTTCACCATAATAATTCTTCGATTTGACAGTAAGACGTGACGTCACAACATGGCAATCGATCCTATTCTTATTTGGAACGCATTGTAGAAAACGGGTATTAGTTGCATCCCGTTAGATTGGAAGCCGATCTCAAGCTATTTGGGAAAAGGCTACGGAGATAATGAGGAACCTATTGAACCTGGTTCTATTTTTTTTAACCATAAAAGTAAATGTCATGCCTAGTAAAGCCTTTTTAACAATCCACTATAATAACTTTTATAGTGGCCAAGTAAGAAGCCATTTTCTTTTTAACTAATAGTGTCCCGCATCCAGAAAGCCAATTCTTGTGCTTAAAAATGTTCAGCCTTGTTCTTTCTTTTTTTGGGATTATATGACCTGGCTACTGACGCCTTTAAGAGTTTAGTTTTTTGATTTAGTTATGGTTAATTCCCACCAAAAACCGTGATCTTGTTGAATCGCTTGTCTCTGCTTATATTTAAATTCTTGTGATGGAATTAGTTACTCAAACATTTATAAACAAATATTTCTATAGCTCTCTATCTATTAGTAGGCTAATGAATTCATATAAAATTAGAACTCGCCACGCGGAACCCGCCATGGCGCGTGGTTCGAAGCGTAAAGTGGGCTATTAACACCATTGACGATGCACGAGTGTTTACAGAGCATTCTGTCGATTGGTCTAGGTGTCTATTGATCTGGGAAAGGTAACTTAAAGTCCTAATTTGTCACAATATTTGTATATTTATATGCGTTTCTAGAGCTCTTTGGCTAGCTATCCCATAGGATACGTACAACACCAATCATATATAAAGAAACCTCATTCTGTGTCTGATATCTTCAAACAATTGACAGAAATAGAAATTAATATAATTTAAAATCATTCTGTTTACAGTGATTTGTGATGTTTATCCTTTTTGACAAATTAGAAGATCGAAAGTTAACTTTGAAGAGGGAAATCAAATTGTTTTGCTGAGTTTATACTCCTTCATATTTCCAGTCAGACATAGCCTGTACATGTAGCCTCAGCGAATTTGCTTCATCGTTATTTCGCTAGCGTCTCTGCGAGTGCCCCTATCGCTCCTATATCGAAGCCTTTGCCTAATAAGACAATGAATAAGGCTGATAATGAAGATAGTTTCGTTATGGTACAAAGGAGGAAGCGCAGAACGCAAGCCAACCGAAATCTCTGCGGCAAAACACCAGCATCGCCTGGTGCGAGTGTGCGTGACGCTCAGCCGAGCACACCGGTGTACATCTCCCGCCTGCATTACACCACAAAGGTGGAGGACATCGTCGAATATGTGCGCCAAAAGTTGAAGTAGACACAGCCCTGAGCTCAAAAATAACCAGAGTAGACTCGCTACTCCAACCGTTCAAAAATGCTTTGAGTTGCAACCCAGGGTCGTTCTTCGTTCGTTTTATAACTCAAGTAGCTACCCTAAAGTTAACCCAACTCTAACTCCGAGCAGGGTAGGTTGGTGTAAGCGGCCATAAATGACACTTGCTTGACATTGACAGTTGAACTCTACGTACGCGTTCAAAAATGCGAGCGTAGAGTATTTACCCTGATGACGTCATTAGAGTTAACTCTAACCTCATTTTTGAACGAAGGGCTGAGGGTGCAGTTGCTGGAGCCACACCGGAATTTCAATTTTAAGGCGTTTGTGGTGCGAGTACCGTACTGTTTTCTGCACCTTGTTATGAAAGAAGACTTTTGGCCACTGGGCGTGGTGTTCCGTCGCTTCCGCAGACAAATACCACAGGACAGCACCAAGACGATATAGTGCGAAGTGAAGTGTTACTAACATAGTTTTAAATCATAATTACTAACAAAATAATTTGATATAGTTATGTATGTTAGCCAATAAGGTATTTATGCTATAAACAAAACACACACACACAAACGCGCGCGCACCATCACACACAAACACACACACACACATACACACAAGCAAGCGTTATATCTTAATTATTAATATATATATATATATATATATATAATTATATATATATAATTGTATATTTGATGTGGAAGAGCGGAGTCTCCTTTTAAGCACGTAATGCCTGTAGCATTACGTGCTTAAAAGGAGGCTCCAATCACCTACTAATGTAAACTATTTTGTTAAGAAATAAAGATTTTGATTTTGATTTGATTTTTTGATGCTATGGGTACTGTTTACCTGAAATAAAATGATTATTATTTATTATAGCACACAAGTGCTCTGTCAAAATATGCATACTCAAACTGTACAATAAGTCGTAGAACAAATCTTGTGGTTAAATCAATCGCTACCGCACATATCAATTAATATTCTGTGTGGTTACACGTCATTGTAATATTCAAGGTTACTGATATCTGCATCTAATCACCCTAGGGCATTGTGATCTATGAAACGAAGTATACTTTTATGGTTTTTTGAATACATTATGGACCATGGTTTAAACTACTATGAGCATATGCGCTATTTAACCTCCGTCCCTTCTCTGTATAGGAAGAGGGTCATGCTTGACAGTGGAAAAGTTAAAGGCTGACAGCATTATCAAAGACCATGAAGGATAAATCCAAATTTTATAGAAGTGTCTGAATTCAGATTTTCTCATCAAGTTAACCTTTCGAAATTTTCCGCGCGCGCCATTCGGAAATGACAGCAGGGGCACCGCCATAAATAAAATGGCGGCAGAATTAAAAGGCAGGTAGCGTTATTTTTTTTTTTAATTCTTGATAGGTTCGCGCTTGACCGCTAACTCACCTGATGGAAAGCGACGATGCGGTCGACGATGGAGCGCGTTTACCTAGAAGTAACCTATTCACTCTTGACTTAAAGATTCCCGGGTTATATTCCAAATAGTGTAACACAACACAATTATTTGATAATATAATCTTTAAAATTAAAGGAGAAACTGACTGACATATCAATGCACAGTCAAAACTACTGGGACTAGGAGTGTGAAATTTTGTAAAAGGATTCCATTTATGACTTGGGCAAGCACTAAGAGAAGATTTCCCAAAATTGACTCCCAAAGGGGGTAAAAAGGGGTCCAAACTTTGTCTGGAGAAACCTACTTTCACACGAGTGAAGCTGCTGGTAGAAGCTAGCATAAGTATAGAATAAAAATGCATGTTCTTACTATTTGTAGGTATTCTTGTTTGGTTGTATATTCTTATGTTTTTTAAATGGTGTTATTTCAGTTAAAATTGCAACCATACTATCTTTATTTGGCCATGTAAACATAGTGAGGGAGTTACAGTTATTCTCTGGATAAGTTGCGGCTTCTAATTAGCTCACTACTTACTGTCTTCATGAAATTTGACTTTACCATTACCAATTGGTTTTGAGGAAAAACAATCACAATCTTTTAGTAGAAAAAAAAAGTATTTGAAAAAAATAATGTTTTTTTTCCCCTGAAGATATTTTTTGTGCTTCTAGCACATACTAACAGTATTTCCTTACATTTTTGGAAACATATTCGTGTTTCAAGGAATTATTCATCATTTCAAGTAATTATTCATATTAGTGTTTCATTTTACGCATCACAGTAAAGATTGAGAAAAGAGTATTTTCATATACTTTATTTTTATGCAAAAGTATAAAGTATATTTACCAAAAATAAAGTAAGATATGTTATTATTAAATATGTTTGGCAACGTTACTTTGATGTCACATTTCTGGAAATAACCGAGATCTCAGGGTCATTAACATTGTAGTTGTTGCAAAATATTATCTAACTTGAGTATTTACAAATAATATTATGTTGAGTTCAAAAGATCAGAGTTAATCAGACTTGCAGTTAATGTTATACTTACCTATTAATAAATTCATAAAACATATTATAAATTTTATTGATGGATGTTGCTGTTAGTTGCGGAAGAGATTACAGCTTTATGTGACTCTCATTGATATCTTTGTTCAAACCAAGGTTATTAGACCGAAAGGTTAAAAAAAAAACAAATTATAATTATGAAAATTCAAAAACAATCACTCGGTAATTATGAATGATTATTGAGTGCAAAAACTGGAATAGCTATGTAGGTACTCGACGCATTGTTGGCATTGGTGAGTTAGTATGTACATAACTGTTCACAAGCGATGCGATAAGAAACGCGTGGCATTATAATAATATAAATAACACCCACACACGCCCGACACTTGTAAACATGCAACTGCTACAATGTTTCACACATTATTACTACCACGAGTGCCCGCTTACCACTCATGATTACATCTCTACACCACGATTTTGCACGCTATCTTTCCACAAACAAAGCCAAATGAATAAAAACTGGGTTATCTTCCCATGCACTCAAAATATTACTACAAATGTAGCCTACCGTTATTATATCGGCTCCAACACATCACACATTGTTTACAACACACTCTAAGGTCTATCCAAACGTGAAAGTAAGCACGATTGCAAGCGAAAGCAGATTCTTCTTACCTCATATTATTACGGTCCATATTTCCAAGCACTGTGCTCTACTCTCCTTTCAGAATATCCTTAAAATAATTACTAAGTACACTAGGCTATTCTAATCTTATATTTTAACACATTTCTAAACAAAGGATCGAATAAAAAATCTGTAAATAATAATAAAATTCTAAAGATAAATAGACAGGACGCCACACAACACGACGACACACATCTGTCAAAAATAATAGCTATCAGCTGCACTTCCGTACGTTGAACTCGATCTACGATTGGCTATTGGTTGCGCTAGCCAACATTGAGCCAATAGAAACGAAATGTTTTGAATGCGCAAAATCATTAGATCCAATAAGGCGGGAAAAAATAAGAGATCATGTACAATAGTCGATCAGTATGTTGAGTTAAAGTTCATGCAGAAACAATTTAGTTGTGTGCAGAAAAAATTAGAAACCTATTAATTTATTGCTGTTAATTATTATTTTAATATTTATAATTTAAAATGCTGTAAATCACATCTATACAATGGCACGGAATACTGCACTGCACCAAAATTGAGTAGTCTTGTCCTTCTTCGCCAACATTCTCTGTAAGAGGTTGGCTCTTACAATCTCATTCTAAAAACACTTATTACGTTTTTAAAAATAATAATAATAAGTTGCTGGTGAATAATCCTGGCTACTTGGTTTTGCCTGTGCAAGTACTCGCGCCGTTAGCCAGACGAGAACAACCAGAGATAATATGTCTGATGGACTCAACTTCAACTTCAACTTCAACTCTTCATTAAACCCGGACGATGGCATGCCCGACACACGTCAACCGTCCCGTCCTTCAAGAGAATAATAATAAAATCTTCTTATTTCTGATTTTCAGGCAAATGAAATTCACAAAAATACTAATCATTTGGAATCGATTCTTAATAGTCGATTAATAGTTGACGTGTGCTTTAGATGCACAAGCGATAGAGCGATAGTTACAACACTATTGATCGTCTTTCAATCAATCGTTCGCTCGCCTTTTGCTTATTTATTTCGTACACAATTCCGATTCTAATAAAATCCGCATTATTACACAAATGATAACTTGAAGCAATCTTAAATTAGTATTAGTAAAGAAATATTTTGCCAAGATGACCGACAAAAAAGGATTTGAAGAGTTGCGAACTAAATACAAGGTAATTTCTAACCTCGTGCTATGATTTGAATGCCAAGTAAATAAATGATTTTGGCTGATGAAAACAATGTATTCTTGCAGGATGTCCTGTCTAAGGCTTTTGCAACCAACAATATCGACTTGCTCGATTCGTTTACAAAGAATACAAATGAGACCGACAGAAAAGCGGCGATGGACCAAGCGTTCAGAGACAAACTCTTGGAACTCTTGATTGAAGACCCAGACACGTTGGAAAACTTCGTTTCCTTCTGCATAGAGTCATGTAGACGACACATGGTGACTCCTACAATGCCGGTCGTGCTGCTTGGCGACATTTTCGATGCACTGACATTAAACAAATGCGAAAAAATGTTCTCTTACGTAGAAAATGGTGTCGCAATTTGGAAAGAAGAATTATTCTTCGTAGCTTGTAAGAATAACTTACTCAGGATGTGTAATGATCTGCTGAGGAGACTGTCAAGATCCCAAAACACAGTATTCTGTGGTAGAATCTTACTGTTCCTTGCTAAGTTCTTCCCATTTTCTGAAAGGTCTGGACTGAATATTGTCTCAGAGTTTAATCTGGAGAATGTGACAGAGTTTGGTGGTGACAGCTCAAGTACACTAAAAGATTCATTGGATGAAGAAATGGTGGTTGAGGATACAGAGAAGACTAAACTGAATATAGATTACAACTTGTACTGCAGATTCTGGAGCCTCCAAGACTTCTTCAGGAATCCAAATAATTGTTATAATAAATTACAGTGGAAGACTTTTGTTGCTGTAAGTATTTTCTTCCATATTTATTAATTCATAAAAACATAAGAAGGAACATAATAATCTTGTGCTCTACATGCCCTGCGAACTGCTTATTACTCTGCACCCTGCTTATTGATAGCATCTGAGGTTGTTTCTGGACCAGACCCCATTATTCCAATCAATTTGGTCAACTAAATGGTTGGCCATCAAAACACACAAGCAGAATTGTGGTGGTCCTCAACACTGGGCTGCAGGCATGCAGGCCAAAGAGGCTATATCACACCTAAACTCAACCCTAACCAGAAACCTTCTAAAACTGGACAAAGGAAGCCTGCGCTTGGTGACGGGTACATAGATACAGCACAGCTTTATGGCACGTGTTTATCAAAATCAGACAACCCACCTTTCGAGTCATTGGTGTATGTATACACAATAGCTTGTTGACTTATGTTCATGCCCAGTACTGGACAAGCGAGTCCGACTCTAAGTATGCTTTTTAAGATGTTTGTGTTGTTTTGTTGTTGACACTTTAATGTGTTAACATTCCAACAATGAGATACTTTGTGATAGAGAACACAAAAGGCAACTGAAGGAATATAGGTGTGGGGTCACCACACCTGTTTCTTCAGTTGACTTTTCTCTAAAGATTTGATACACCCTCTCAGTTGTCAGTAAAAGTCTGACACACCCTCTCGCTCCACCCTAGGGTGCGAGAAGTTATTAGATGATTTCCGGCCTCAAAAAAAAAAACTGATACAAAATAACAACATCTGTTACAGCATTCAGGAAGTGTGCTCTCAGCATTTTCATCATACAAATTAGAAACAATAGAGTTACAGAAATCAAAGCTGAACTTGCTCAAGCCCGTCAAATCACTAACTACGGATGTTGAAATGAAAGACTCGGAAAACAACGAGCCACACTATTTTGCCAAGTTCCTGACCAATCAGAAGCTGTTGGAACTCCAGTTGTCCGACTCTAACTTTAGAAGATGTGTCCTCGTACAGTTCCTAATATTGTTCCAATACTTAACTTCTACTGTGAAATTTAAAATGTAAGTATAATATGATATTCAATTTCCAGTTTTCATTTTCATTCACTCTTTGAATGCATGAAAAGATTGAATGATAAAAAGAACTGCAAATATACACATTACAAAAACATGTTTAATTAAAAAGTTTTGTTGTATTTACTACAAAATACTCCAACATCTTGTTACCTTCTGTGCTTCAGTGTTTGTTTAATTCAGTGAGTGTAAAGATGAATGACGTAGCGGCACGATTGGTGCAGTGATTGTACGATTGGCTACTCTACTGCTTTCTGTGACACTTACTCTACAGACACTTATCACTTAACTCCTCATAAACGGCTTAACTGATTTGGATGTAATTTTGTGTGTATATTTGAGTGGCGGTTCTCTGCAGTGGCGATACCTTTATAGGGAGCAAGCCAGGGAACCTTGACTTATCTACTACCTAAGTACTTACCTAATATTCTGAAAAATAAAACTCGCGCTAATCCGCCGTCACGTATCATCAGTGCAAAATTTTTGCTGTAATGCT
Source organism: Mythimna impura (assembly GCA_905147345.3). NCBI lineage: Eukaryota > Metazoa > Arthropoda > Insecta > Lepidoptera > Noctuidae > Mythimna > Mythimna impura. The sequence goes on along the minus strand of LR990357.1, from coordinate 7,406,982 downwards.
GATTTTAATTGCTACATTTTCATTTGTTAATAATAAGATAGAAATTATGTAAACATCATACGCATACCTGTATCATAAATGACGTAAACGATATAAGAGCCATCTATTGATATTTATTTGCAACTACTCGCTCACAACATTCAAACTGGCCACTTCTGAATCCACGAGATGGCGCACAAAAGATTGTAGTAATCAATAATTTGTTTATGATCGCGATGTTGTTATTATATAATTAGCAAGTACTCACAATTTAAAAAACCATAGCTCTTCGTTCTTCGCTTCTTTATCACACAAGCAGCAGTACACAGAAGGCATATTATTACTCGATAGATTAACAAATACATATCAACGATTTTGATCAACTTAAGAATTGAATGTACTTAGAAATTTCGTCACCTAACTGTCGAGAATGAGAAGTTTCTATTCGCGTTTTATCACTTCAAAACCAAGTAAGTTACAGCAATAACTAATCATAAAACTTCAAATGACAGAAAACAAAAAAATCTATCAAAGCAATTAGGTACGTAGGTACAAAACTGTCGTTTTGTTATCGATTATCATCGGTCAAAGCAAATCTGAACTAATTTGTAGTTTCCACAACTTTTTACGCGTCATAGAGGGCGCCTCGTAATTTGCGTAAAAATTCCATTCATGCCTTTTCGAAACCCTGGCTTATTTTAATAGAAAATTGTTCGATAAGTACTGCACACAGCCTATCAAATGTTACTCACACAGACTCTCATTTTTATGTTTTTATAGGGACAAATGAGATGGCAGATTAAGCCAGATACAAAAGTTTTTCGGTTAGAGCGAGATCGGAGATCGTGTATCATTTTTACGTAGAACCGTGCAAAGTGGCAAAATAGTGGTATCAGCGTATCGTATCTTATGAATGAATCTTCAATTACGCGCGAAGTTTAAAGTTTAGATTTTTATTTTATTCGTCTGTTTTATTCGTTTCCATGATTTAGATGTTATGTATTTTCACATAAAAGCCAGGCTTATTTACTTGTATTGCTCGCACGTCCCTGGCCGTCTCTGGATGGTTTGAAAATACAATTGGACTCGGTAGGTAGTGCTCCAATCGGGTTCTTAATTATTTTTTCTGACAAAATGACTGCTTTCGGGCAGGACAACATCTGCCGGGACAGTAAGTTTTATAAAAAAAAAGTGCATTCTTTTACATTACACGTCATCCTTATCTTGTTTCTTTAGGGACCTTCAAGAACTAAAATCCGACCAAGTAGATTGGGTGAAAGAAACTACGACCCTTGTGTACAAGCTGTTGGGTGAGACTCCACCACATGGCAAGCAGTTTGCAGAGTGCGTCAAACATATTCTGAAGAGAGAGGAACACTGGAATAGCTGGAAGAATGATGGGTGTCCAGGTAAATATCTGTAATTTATAACATTAAACAGTTCCCTTTAACCGCTTTCGTTGGATTGGTCCAACGATTGTTTTCGTGTCTTATTCGCCAGGGTCGTGAGTTAGCGACTAGGTACTCCATCTCGTCTAGCTCTTCAATCCCCATATGTGACAGAACAGCTGACGTGATTATAGTATTTGGTCGTTGATGTGCGAACTACTCTATGATTGATGTTGATTTTGTTTGTCTTGTAGAATTTCAGAAACCAAAACCTCCAGTGCAGGTAGAAACCATAGATGAAGTGAAGAAGTCCAGAAAACGTCGCCGCCCTGTGGGTGATATTATCAAAGAGTATGAGGGACAAAACAAATCCTACATGGGGAAGTAAGCATACACGAAAATTTACACTTATGTCTGTGGAATAAGACGCATTTTCATTTGTATATTTATTTTTTAGCAATGAACTGACGAAATTATGGAACTTGTGTCCCGACAATCTTGCAGCGTGTCGCACCAAAGAGCGGGACTTCATGCCTTCACTGGGTAAGTACTGAAGAGTTCCATAACCTGTATAAAATAAATAAGAATGAATAATTTTATATTTCGGATAAAGTTCATTGCTGGCTGTAAAAATTAGTGATAGTACATATAAGTGCCAGAACAATTTATTAATTATATCCGCTGCCCTTTTATTGGATGGGTTATGTGAGTAATATGAAAGAAAAGGGAGTTAGTGATAGCATGTGTGACAGGACAGAGTGCAAGAAAAAAAACATGTTGCACTGACCTCAAATAAAACGAGACAAGAGCAGGATGATGATGATAAATGAAGTTGTTCCCCCGTCCCCCCGCAGAGTCGTACATGGTGTGCCCCGCGTCGGAGTCGGGCGCGGCGCGCACGTCCAACGGCGGCTGGGGCTGGCGCGCGCTGCGCCTGCTGGCGCGGAGGTCGCCGCACTTCTTCGTGCATACCAACAACCCTATAGGCCGACTGCCGGATTATCTCACTGCTATGGTAACAAACATTAAGCCTTATTTATTAATAAAATAACTATTTGTGATTAATTTACTGCCAAAGTCATAAATACATCGACGAAGCAAAATGTGTTCACTACGCCACGGTCACGACTACATGACAGCGGCGTGCCAAATGCCTTTATAGGGGGCAAGCCAAGGAATCTTAACCTATAAAAAATATACTCTCGATCCGCCGTCACGCAATGCCCACGATCACCCATCATCGTTTCATCAGTGCATGCAAAATAGTACATTTGTTAAGTAATAAATGGATGAATATCACAAATGTCTTCGAATGCTTACTTCAAAGTCATGCCATTTCACTCAAGATGTTTTACACATGGGTGGATCTCCAGAAAATATTATTTTTGAGTAAATTTTGTGGATTCTTGTAAACCTGCGTGCATCGCTCTTAATTTTTAATAGTATTAATAGGCATGTTCAGATTACAAGTTTATTATCAGATTTACCCCAGATAAACAAGAATTTAAGGAGATATTCATATATTGTTTTTAACCATTGTTGAGGATAATGATGTAATTTGAGAAAAATGATTTTCAAGCTTAGGAAAATGACGATATGTTGAGGATAATGATAATGCTCATGAATTTAGTTTTGTATTTCTGTAAACGACGAAGGTAAATGAAAATAAAAATAATTAAGTATCTAAATGATATTTTTATTTGGTTTAAAGTATCACAAATCAAATAATATAAACGAACGTCAAAATAAGTCCAACCAAAACCAACTTCTAAGACTTCTAAAAACATGATTGCATTCAGATAGATTATGTAAACTAAAAGTATCAAAATCAACAGTCGAATATCAAAATATTAAAAGTTGTTCGCCGTAGGATCGTAAAAACCGTTAGTTCATAACCAGACTATAACAAACTATAAACTCACGGTTTTCACAATCATACGGTGACTGAGTTCACAAGTCTAACAAAAATAAATTAAACATAGTCATTGATTAATTTTTCATTTTCACAATATTAATACTTATTAACAATTTTAAATTTTTAACAGGCTCATTTATGGTTATAAAAATTTCCTAACACTGTGTCAGGGATCATACAGGAGAGACTAAACATGGTTGAAAGGTGGTGTAAACTCAACCATTTATCCATCAACCCAAGCAAAACGGTGTTCATCCCGTTTACCAGAAGGAGGGACCTAACAGCAATGGGTACCATAAAGCTCTACGACACCGTACTAGAGTTGTCCACAGAAGTAAAATATCTTGGAGTAATCCTAGACTGCAAACTTACTTGGAAAAGCCATGTCGAAGCGACAGCAAACAAGGCTCTAAGAGTATTTGGCATGTGTCGCTCTGCCTATGGGAAAACATGGGGCCTTAGACCCCAGGTTATCAAATGGATCTACACATAATGGAACCGCTAATCACATACGGGAGCATCGTATGGTGGACCAGAACCAAGCTGGCAACTTGCAGACAGGCCCTAAGCAAAGTACAGCGGACTGCCTGCATGGCCATTACAGGAGTATTTAGGGCCACGCCAACTGCGGCGATGGAAACGCTGCTCAATCTCACCCCTTTACACATTGAAGTGGAACTAGAGGCGAGAAGGGCCATTCATAGGCTCAAAAGTATGGGGCACTGGACAAACTCCGGATGTAAAACAAACCATACAAACACAAGACCAAACAGGGAACTTGACTGGATGATGGACATGGGATGTGACAAAATACATCATCATCATCATAATTTCAGCCGAAAGACGTCCACTGCTGGACATAGGCCTCCCACAAGCGTCTCCACAACGACCGATCCTGTGCGTCTCGCATCCACCGCACTCCCGCGATTCTCACCAGTTCGTCGGTCCACCTTCTGGGAGGCCTTCCGACGCTGCGCCTTCCGGTGCGCGGTCGCCACTCTAAAACCTTTCGGCCCCATCGACCATCCGTTCTACGAGCAATGTGCCCTGCCCACTGCCACTTTACACACTGCACACTGGCGATTCTTCGGGCTATGTCGGCGACCTTGGTTCTCCTGCGGATATCTTCATTCTTTATGCGATCACGCAAGGAAACTCCGAGCATAGCCCTTTCCTTTCCCTTTGGGTGACTGTAAACCTTCTGATGAGGCCCATTGTAAGCGACCATGTTTCAGTGCCATATGTCATCACTGGCAACACGCACTGGTCATAGACTTTCGTCTTGAGATACTGTGGTATGTTGAACGAGAAGATACCGCGCAGCTTCCCGAACGCTGCCCAGCCGAGTCGGATTCGACGATTGACCTCTTTCTCAAAGTTAGACCAACCCAACTGGATTGTCTGTCCCAGGTAAACGTAATCGTCTACAACTTCGAGTGCAGAGTCTCCGATCTTGATCGGAGTGGGTGCTACATGGTTATTTACCATGACTTTGGTTTTGTCCATGTTCATTTTAAGCTGTTGATCCCCGCATTAACGCCGGCGTTCACGCGCCATTGTCTTTCTATTGTGTCTCTAATTACGCACTCAAAAGGTTAAGACCCACTCTTTCGGAAGCTCTACTAAGGTCACCGAGCATTATACTGAGCTTCTCCGTTGTCTCAGCCATGACTACTATATCGTCGGCAAACCGAAAGTGAGTGATGTACTCGCCATTAACATTAATGCCTAGTCCACTTCAGTCCAGAACCTTGAAGACATCCTCCATTGCAGCCGTAAACAGTTTCGGAGAAATGACGTCTCCCTGCCTCACACCCCGCTGCAGAAGGATAGGTTTCGAAGTCTGATCCTAAAGTCGAACTGACATTGTGGCGTTCTCGTACAAACACTTCAGCACCTCGATGTACCGATAGTCAATCTGGGACCGTTGGAGAGATTGCAGTACAGCTCGAGTCTCGATGGAATCAAAAGCTTTCTCGTAGTCCACGAACGCTAAGCATAGAGGCAGGTTATACTCCTCGGTCTTCTGTATAACCTGCCGGAGCGTATGTATGTGGTCTACGGTACTGAAACCTTTTCGGAATCCGGCTTGTTCGGGAGGCTGGAAGTCGTCAAACCTGCGCGCGAGACGGTTCGTGATGACTCTGGAAAACAGCTTGTAGACATGGCTCAGAAGTGAGATGGGCCTCTAATTCTTAAGCAGGGCATTGTCGCCCTTCTTAAAGAAAAGTACCACCACACCTCTGCTCCATGCCTGTGGCGTCTTTCCCTCAAGTATGACGGAATCGAACAACCTCTGAAGGGCCTTTAGGACCGGTTTTCCACCCGCCTTCAGGAGTTCGGCTGTAATTCCGTCGTCGCCTTGTTGTTTTTAAGCTGCTTCAGAGCCATCCTAATCTTGCGGCGGATATGACTCTGCCACCGTCGGTCTTCAGTTTCGTGAGCTGGCTCTGCCCTATAGACAGATCTCTTGCAATAACCTTGGAGCCCTTATTCCGCTCGATCGCGTCTTTAATCCGTTCGGTATTAAAGAGGCGGAGATCGCGTTTTAAGGACTTGGAGATCCGTCTATTGAGCTGCCGGTAGATGCACGCATCGTCTGAAGACTGCAGAATCATCTCACGCCTCTCTTTCAAGAGTTTGAGAGTTTGACCCGAGAGCCTTTTCTTCTTTGTACGACGAGTCTTAAAAAACTTAGACCCGACCGTATGGATAGTTTCCACGAACCCATCGTTGTATTCGTCCACTGAGCCACCTAGGCACTCGAAACGATTGTGAAGTTCGAGCGGAAAGCTCTCCGAGTTTTGAATCTGGATCTGTGCTGGACGGAGCGTAGACTTAATCAGTCGAGATCTTTCAAGCTTGATATTGATATTCAATGTGCCTCTTACCATTCGGTGATCACTTCCAGTTTTCACTGCGTTGATCACAGAGACATCATTGAATATTTACTTCTTCGTCCACATGATGAAGTCAATCTCATTTCTGGTCGCACCATCAGGGCTTTGCCAGGTTCATTTTCTACGCTCACGTTTTTTGAAGAAGGAGTTCATCATATAGAGGCCCTCCTTCTCCATAAAACTAGCCAGTAGGTGTCCCCGGCGGTTCCGATGTCCAAATCTAAATTGCCCCACTCGCAGCTCATCACCGTCTCGTTTGCCCAGTTTCGCGTTAAAGTCCCCCATGACCACGGTGAAGTGAGTCTTAGAACCATGCATGGCTCTTGATATATCCTCATACATGGATTCTACTTCGTCGTAGGGATGTGTTGAGGTCGGGGCGTAAACCTGTATGACCTTCAGCGAATATCTTGATGATATTCTGAATATAAGGTACGCCACCCTGGTCGACACACTCTCGATCTTCACCACATTGTTTACAAGGGACTTGTGGACGATAAACCCGACACCACCCTGGGACTGCTGGTCACCCTCCCGGAAATAGAGCAGGTTACCGGATTTGAGAATTATCGTGTCCTCCCCCTGTCTTCGGACTTCAGATAATCCCACAATACTAAATCGTAACCTGCTCAATTCTTCTTTAAGTTCGGTGATCTTCTCGTCGGACCGGAGTGTACGCGTGTTATATGTTGCCAGGTCCAGTCGTCGTTTTCTAAAGGGGTAGCCGGAGATTCTTCGCACCCTTTGCCTCGCCGTAACCTTGACCGCTACCGGAGTCAAGGGTAGACGGCCTGCCGGGCACTAGGGGCCATTTTTTGGTTGTGCTTGTCATTTTGGGGTTGCCATAATCGCCACGCTTGGCATGCGGGTTGGCGATCGCAGTGTGGTTGTTGCATTGCAAGTATGTGATATGACAAAATACATACCATTCACAATCTCAAAAAGGAGTTTAAGATCTACATTCCGAGTGGGGAGGAATGGAAGGGTGGGATAAAACCCCACAAAGGGAACAACCAGGTATGGTACACGGATGGCTCTAAAATGAACGCCGGTACAGGAGCGGGGGTACATAGCGACAACTGCAATCTCAGCCTAAGCATGGGCAAACTGGCGACGGTCTTCCAAGCAGACCCCTATGCTATAATCGCATGCGAGTAGGAAGTACTAGACAGAGGCACCGAAGGGGACACTGTCTACATTTTAAGCGACAGCCAAGGAACTCTTAAGGCACTCACGTCCAATAGAGTGGATTCTGGGCTGGTACGAAACTGTATTAAAATACTAAACCGGATAGGAAGGCGCAACAAAGTCAGATTGATCTGGGTGCCAGGTCATACAGGAGTTGAAGGCAACGAAAGAGCCGACACTCTGGCAAGGAAAGGATCCGAGACACCACTATACGGATCGGAACCCTTCATAGGACTCTCACCAAGGGTCATCAACCAAGCATTGAAAAAAGCTGCGTTGGAGATACACAGCACACACTGACGCAACACAACAGGCCTGAAGCATGCAAAGCTATTTCTCAATGAAATAGATAAGGCCTGGACCCAAAAACTATGCAGGTACAGCAGATCACAGCTCCGAACAATCACAGGAGTCTTCACGGGGCACTATGCCACCAACAAACAGCTTCACAACATGGGACTAGCAAGCGACCCGACTTGCAGGATCTGTGGAGATGCAGAGGAGAATATACTACACTTGCTGTGCGACTGTGCAGCACTAGGCTCCAAAATACTAGAGTATCTGGGCCAACCATTTCCAAGACCAGAGGACTACAGGCTCAGCCCCATCAAGGCCATACTGGGACTCACGAAGAAGATGCACGGAGGGCTAGGGGTTAAGTAGAAGGGAGGAGAATAGTACAAAAGATCCAGAAGGGTCGAAGTGCTCTGGCCTAGGGCCAGCCCCACAACAAGATAAGATATGGTTATAAAACCAAACAAGAAAAAAATTAAAAGGTAACAGTTCTAATCATACCCTGGAAAAGAAACACTGAATATGATCAAAATAATGCAAAAAGATGTTTCTATTGAAAAACAAAACAACTTACTACCTAAAAAAAAACTGGGCAAGTGCGAGTCGGACTCGCGCCCTGAGGGTTCCGTACAAACTTCTCCCTCTCTTTCTCAAATAAACTGAACAGCTGCCCTTCTTTGAAATTACACAAACCAGAAGAGAAAAGACCTTAAATAAATGCATATATTACGAACTCCCATCATTATCCTCAACATTTGTCATCATAATTTCACATAATATCATTCTTCTCAACGTGCGTCATTATCCTAGCAGTACAAATTTAGGACAATGACGTTGAGAAAAATGATGAATCGGAAAAAATCTTGTACAAACATGTTTTACGCATGTAGTATTTCAAAAAACGTTTTATAATTGCGTATGTACACAAAACCTTCACACGTTTTTGCTAAATGAATAGTGTAACAATAGAATTTGACGGGTAAACAAATGAAAATGTAAATGACGTTTGCAAGAAAACTTTTTGGAGAATGAATTTCAAAGCCTTACCTGCAAAAAACGAGCGTGTATATCTACAACAAAGCACGTCGTCCGACTGTGGTGCGGGGAGGTCTGTTTGCCCAGCCACTAATTTCCCTCCCTCCCGTCTCTTACTCGACATAATATTGAAATCAAACATAGCGCAGGACAATGACGCACATTTTTTGAACATGAGTTTTTTATTTATTAACTTAGCGGGCATTGGTAATTTTATCAAGAATATGAAGATTTATTATGTATATTTACAGCACTCAACAGCAAATAGCTCCATGAAGTCACAATTTTTTTATATCATCAAAATATAGACCGCGTGTGCCGAGGCGACACGTGAAAAAGTGGCAATTTTATTGGTTTTTTTTAAATATTTTTTTTATTATTAATTTTTTACAATCGTGGTTTAGAGCAACATTTTCGTTGATTCTTTTACTATTAAAAGTAACACTTTTTTTAAAAATACGTACACGCGTTCTCAAGAAATTTTCAAAGACATGAATTTGGACCCTCTCAAATATTCACCCACATACATAAAATGAGCCTGCTTGAGTCAGAACCCACTGTCCAGAACCCCATATCCCCGAGCCACATTAAAAAAAAATATTTGTTCTTACAGGTTGACCGCGTGACTCGTGAAGTAGCCGCCAACGCAGCAGCTATTGCTGACGGAGAATCTTCTAAGAATCAAATCGACAAAGCTATCAAACAGGTAAGACAATTAATCTGTGAGAGAAATTACTGTGAACCTGGGTAAGCTTGTGTTTAGTTCGCTAAAGGGTTATTTTACTGAAATCTTTAGGTGTTGGGGGGGGGGGTGCGGAGGGAGTTAGATATATTCAGTAAAGTTGACTTAGTCCCACTTGAACCACAAATCTCTAAACCTATTTCGCTTCAAACGCAGAGGCGTAGCGTGGACTAATTTAGACGTGGGCGAAGGGGCGTCAGCGAGGACTTTTTCTTTCAAAAATTCGAAAACGAGGCAGTGACTGTCACAAAGCAGTACGCGAACCTATAAATCCAAACGAATTTAAATTTTCGTTCTATTTCTGTTCACATTGTTTTTTTTTATAATATTAACGTTGCAATCATCTTTATATATATAATTCTTCTGTACGTGTGTTTGTCTCAACTCCTCCTAAACGGTTTGACCGATTTGGATGAAATTTTTTATGCAATGTTGAGTGGATTCCAGGATGGTTTGAAAATATAATTGAACCCGGTAAGTGGTGCTGCAATTGGGTTCTCAATTTTTTTTTTTCTAACGATGTGCCAGCTTTCGGGCAGGTCAAAGTCTTTGAGGTCTGCTAGTAGTTCTATAACAATTATTTTATAATCAAATTCACAAAAAGATTTCAGCAAAATAATCCTGAAATCGCCCCAATAATTTATTGTTGTAGAGAGAACAGGGGAATGAAACTTTTCCCATACATTGCTGGCATGTAACTTTTTTTCTTTTCGCCAAAAGTGAAACCTAGGCCATATCTTAAAGGACTGTAAGATAAATCAACAGCAAAAAGAATTAGGTCTACCAACTGTAACCAAACGAAGTTAGAGACTATTTAGTGTATTGCTATAGTTTGTTATGAGGCGTTATTTTTCTTAAATAAAAATACTGTATGTCTGATATTTTAAGTTTCCCATCGTTAAATATAGTTTTAGTTTCGGTTTCTATGGTGAGTTTGTACGCCTTAAATAGTGTCAATCACTATCACAACACTAACGCTTATCTTTTCGATTCATTTAACACTTTTTTTTTACTAGTTTTAGTTATGAAAAACTTGGACTGTGAAAAAAATATAACAGCAATAACCAATTTACTCTTTTTTATCAATGGAAACATCATAATATCATCATAATATTACGTATTATATTTCCATTTCATTATAATATAACGAAAATAGGTAACACCTAACAAAAATATTTTAGCAATGCTTCTATACGTATATTCGTTCGGTTACGGTTTAAAGACCTGGTTCTTTTTTCTAATGATTCCTGGTATTGGCCTCTAACATATAACTTAGGTTTCATTTCTGGCGAAAAGTAAATCATGCTAATAGTTTGCATTGGCCTTTGTGCGAAATTTTTTTTTTTTTTTTTTTAATTGATATAAACCAGCGCTTGACTGCGATCCCACCTGATGGTAAGCAGTGATGCAATCATTGATGGTGAGGCGCACTAGTTTATCAAGAGCCTATTCACTCTAGCCTTGAAGACACCTAAATTATAGTTGGACGGGAAGATCGCAGCAGGCAAATTGTTCCAGTCTTTCGAAATACTGTTAAAATATTAAAAAATAATAATAATACTGAAGATTTTTAAGATAAAATAAGTTTCTATTTGTACTTTCAGCTATTTTTTTTTAAAGCACTTTCGAAAGCTTTGCATATCACTCTAGAATGGAATTACAACTAATAACATTTCTATTGTACTGGTGGCATTTGATATTTTAATTTCTTACAGGCCACAGTTACCTGGGATACTGTAATGTACCTATTATTATTTTCTACTTATATTCTGTTATCTTTGTTTCTGTTTGATTGTGCTGTTATTAGATAAAGTCTCAGTTCAGATGGTCGTGCATTATAGTATTGAGACCAATTTTGGTGCTGTATAAGTTATGCATAGCAGCTAACTTTGTTTCTAAGCTGTAGTAGTAAGGTTAGAATCGAAGCAAGTATCGTTAGTCAAGCCTGTCAAATAAGGGCAGGATTCCGTTCAATTTTTTATGGTTGTTATTTTCAACAAGTACCATCCTCATTTCTACTCAAATTGACAGGATAATTTGTTGCTATCCAAAAAAAAAGTTGATTTGGAATATAAATTGTAGGCGGCGAAGTCGACTAGCTGATATTCAATAAAAACACATTGACTCATCATCATCATCATCTTCCTGCCCTTGTCCCGTGTTATTTGGGGTCGGCGCAACACGTTTTTTTCTTCCATTCTGCCCTGTCACTCGTCATACTATCACTAACTTCCTTTTCTTTCATATCACTCTTCACACAATCCATCCATCTTTTCTTTGGTCTCCCTCTCCCTCTCCATCCATCCACATGTAAACTCATAACTCTTTTAGTAACATGCGTTTCATCCCTCCTCTTCACATGACCATACCAAGACAAACGATTCCCTTTCAACTTTTCAGTCACTGGCGCCACTTTCAAACTTCCCCTAATATACTCATTTCTCACTTTCCATTCTCGTTACACCACACATCCATCTTAACATTCTCATCTCCGCTACGTGCATACGTGCGTGTTTTTTCAACAACCAAGGCGACCTTGCTAGTTTCAATCCGTGTAGACAGCAGTTGTACCATGACCTTCAACGCTCTTGGTTGTGTGGCGCGTTTTCCCAACTACCGAACGTGTTGGAGCGTGGTTTACATCCATGTAGCTGCACACAAACCAAACACAAACCAATGTCACCTTGGTTGGGACGCTAGTTTGCAACCGTCTAGTCACCCCTTTAGTTTAGCCCTGTACACTCAAACTTCAAAAATCTTAAAACCAGAGCAATTTCGAATCGAACGACCAAAAATTACTGTATTTATGTCGACTTTTTTTACAAATCATCTAAATAAGACGCGTTCTTTATAAACATCGCGAGTTACTCGCAGTACATTATGTGCGGTCATCTGAATTAGAGCTAAATGTCTTGATAAGGGTAATAACGAAAACTAACTGATAAAATTACCGATTTTGTAGGAAAACACCGAGGAAGAGATTACAGAGGAACAGATGGAAGCGGACCTCATAAAGGAAGGGGACGCTAATGATATTGAGCAGGTAACAAAAACTGACTTTAAAATAACTTAATTTTAGCCAACAGACGTCCCCAATAGATGATTTCATCTAGATTTATTCTATCCAAGACGTCTATTTTAGGAAACCGCCATAGACAATCTCCTTTTTTATGTTGTGTCATCATCATAATGGCCAACAGATGTCCTTTGACCCTTAACGAGGTTGTCTATGAGGACATAGACAACCTCGTTAAGGGTCGCCGCACACTTTCATATTTCCTGTAGTATTATTACACACTCGTCGCACGCGGTTGACGCCGGTGTCCGCTACACACAAATCGCCGCTACTCGCTTCTTGTATCCCGCACTGACAACTAAACGCCGTCACACGCCACTCGTGCATTTAAACCTTCTTCGTCAAAGACCATTATTATACTGCACACATGGTTTAAAAAAAAAAGTAGCAACCACCGGCCATAATTCAAATCAAATCAAAATATTTTTTTTATTTCACATAGGCCTACATGAGCACTAAAACTTCAGAAGCTAGTGCACGGCTTTTTTTTTTGCTACGGTAGTATTAAAATAAATATAGCAAAAATTCTTAGCTATAAGAATATACTGGCGAACATAAATAATCTGTGATACTGGAGTACTTACCTCAAGCTTGTATTATTATTACAATCGACTGCTTCCATTTGAGAGCTTCTTGTAGAACTGATGAGTTACACCGCAGCTTGATTTCGAACTCTGCTAAAAGAATATCAACATTATATAAGGTGTAAAAAAATTAACTTTAAGAATTTCGAGGGGACATTGTACTCCTCATTATGAACAACTTTTACTATGGGACCAAACCTGAAATAGCGAAAAAAAAATCAGCTGCTCCATACGTTTTGACGAGTTATGCGAACATAAACGTAGGGAACAGCTGATTTTTTTTTCGCGATTTCAGGTTTGGTCCCATAGTAAAAGTTGTTCATAATGAGGAGTACAATGTCCCCTCGAAATTCTTAAAGTTAATTTTTTTACACCTTATATATATTGAAATACAGTCGACAATAACTTATCTTAACCGTTGTCTAAAAAAATCGAAGCAGGCCGAAGTTTAAACTTCTACATTAATTAATGCTGTGCTTATTTTTGTTCAATATTTTATACTAAACAACAAATAAGTCTAAAAATTTATATTTATATGAAAACAGCATCGAAATTGGTTATTAATTGAAACAGGAATTAGCATTTCAAATATTGGTATGAGGAGGAGTGTGGGCGTGGTGGGAACATCTCGCTATCTTTTTTGTAGCATAGCATAGTCGGCCTTATAATGTTCCCACTGTTGGGACTCAGGCCTCCTCTCTAGAAGAGGGAATGGGCCGTAATCCACCACGCGGGCCCAGTGCGGGTTGGTGGATGTCACATGTCTTCTTGTCTTGTGTTCTTCGTTCATGTCTTTTTTTTGTAGACACATAACCTAATGGCGGTGACGTCCCATTTCATATTAAGTTTCTTTTTGACAGTTACGAAATTCTGCGCTAAACCGTTTACTCATACGCACGACGACGGGTCCCAAGAACAAAGTCGTATATGAAAAATTATCGATTTACGATTTGAGGTTTTGAAGTTCTGTGTATAATAAGATAGTGTTCGATTGGTGATTGAGCAGTGGTGGCCGAGTAGTAACGGCCCCGACTTACGAGTTGTAGGTCGCGGGTTCAAACCCAGCCAAGCGCATTACTTTGTGTAATTTATTTCATCACCACTGCTCTCAAAACGTTGAAGGAAAACATCGTGAGGAAACCGGCATGTCCTAGAACTAAAATTTCGAAGACATGTGACATTCCCTCTCCTAGAGAGAGGAGGCCTGAGTCCCAGCAGTGGGAACATTAAAAGGCTGATTATGCTTATGCTTATGGTGATTTCAATAAGTAAAAGCTTATTAAAAAAAAAAAAATAGTACCACATAGTTTTTAGTCTGTACAATACGAAAACTTAATGAAATACATTAATTTCGTCTTATTTTTCGATACGAATCTGTTCTTGGGACCCTTCGCTTTGCTTGTTTTCACCCATGTCACTTTCCACACTAGCTAGCCAACTGGAATACTGCTGGTGTCATTAAAAAAGAAGAACAAAAATAAGGTCAGTGTATGTCCTTGCCCATGCATTGCTCATATGTTGACCGTCCATCCGTATAGTTGCTGCTTGCATTATCCATAGGATCTTCAAGTCAGGGAAAATAAATGATTGTTCTTTTTTCAAAAATACCCAGTAAATTGGAGCTTCAAAAAGGTGAATGAACTAACTGGCACATGTTTTTTTTAAAATGTGATAAACAATTGGGCTGTGAAATTGTTCGAAAGAGTTACTGCGGTCTTGGAACGCTCAGAGCAGCTGGAAAACAGATGGGTTTTAGTCAGTAAAGGTCTGACACTCCCTCTCGCTCCACCCAGAGCGGTAGAAGTTATTGGATGATGTCCCTACCCTCAAAAAAAAAAACAATTAGTTTCCCTGACTTCGTGTAATTCTGGTTTCTGAGTTAATTTTGGTGAAGGTGAACTTTTTCTATTGCGCTATTGGCTCTATTAGCATATTCAAGACTTCACAGAGGTTTAGGCTTTTAATAATGACTGCTTACTTAGTGTAGGCAAAACTAAATTAGTAATTTATTGTTGAAAAATCGACCTTAACTACTTTCTGTTAAAGTTGATTTTTCAACAATCAACTTGTCTGAGCAATAAATAAATATTAAGATTTGACAACTCTTACATTCAAAATATGTCAAACGGGCATTTCTATTCTTCAAAAAAAACTGACTAAACAGTCAGCTAAATATTTATTTTTTATACTTTATAACAATAGTACAGAGGCGGACTTAATGCAACGAGGAATTCTCTTTGACACTCAAAAGACTACATTTAATTAGAATTAAAAAATAATTAAGGTAAGGCAATTATGATATGATAATATAAAAATTTAACGAATAGCAAACGAAAAGGTTATACCCCAAACCTGAAAAACGACATCAATTTGCAATATTGACCATCACCATTCTTATAGGTGCCAGATTCAACCCACGCTGCCGAAGAAGACTACGACAAGGTAGCTCGCTCCCGAGTAACAATGATATCATCATTCCAACTCGAAGCTTTGTCCACCAAACTCACAGATTGGAAGAAACTGGCTGCCAAACTAGGTTACAAACCCGACGAAATACAGTTCTTCGAGACAGAGAACGCCACAGACGAAGCCAGGGCCAAAAACATGTTGCAACTCTGGTTCGACGACGATGAAGATGCATCGGTGGAGAACCTCCTTTATATCATGGAAGGGTTGAAGATGGTGGATGCGTGTGAAATACTGAAAAACGCTAAATGACATCCGGTAAAATGCAGACGGAAGAAAAAGATATTACATTTTTTCTTATAGATTTCTTTTTAGTGTTTTATTTTGTTTTGCCTTGTTTAACTCGTTGAATGCGCCGGAGCGCAGATCCATGCGAGACAATGTTTCTTTAATTGTGTCTCTAATATCTATACGAAGGTTAAGTTACCTTAAAATTCTGGTCACCAGATTTAGATAGGAATGACCCCATAATCACCAATTTTTGTCTCTACTAGGCTACATTTAAATTAATTAATTCCTTGCCGGAATCTGTGTTTCTTGATGGCTACAACCCGGGAATCTTTAAGTCAAGAGTGAATAGGTTACTTCTAGGTAAGCGCGCTCCATCGTCGACCGCATCGTCGCTTTCCATCAGGTGAGATAGCGGTCAAGCGCGAAACTATCAAGAATAAAAAAAATATATATATATATAACGTCAACAAAACTTACCGATTGGAAAAACTAAGCTGCAAACCTGACGAAATACAGGGGCTTTACCATGATATGTTAAAAAATGTCAGGCTTACGAGTGAGAAAGAGGAATGGACTTATACCTACACCTATAACTCCATCCCCTTAACAATTAAGTTTAGGTCGTCCAGTATTACGGATCACTCGTCAATGGAGGGCCTCAGTTTGTCCAGACGGAAAATGCTAGGAACTTAGCTAGGTCAAAAAACATGTTGTAATTGGGTGTAATTCTTTGAAACCGAGGGAATAAGACTCATTCATATGACCTATATTTTTCGTGCCTATCTATTTTGTGTCGTAAGCCACTGGGCGCAAATGAGTGCCTTTGATATATGAATGACCAGGAAAACTAATCTATATATTTAAAAGGAGAAACTGACTGACTGACATATCAATGTCGTGGCCAGATCATAGAAATTGATCACTTCATGATATGGCCAACTAAAACTGGCCAGATCGTATAAACGTTAAAATTGTATGATATGTCAATCCTCGTTTGGCCAAATCATTGATTTAGGATTTCGATGATAATAAAAGGTCTAAAGAAAATAGGCCAAACGAAAATTGAAATATCATCAAACTGTAGCGACATCTAGGACGTCACATAAGAACTAATCCTGCATCGCGCAATCAAAGTTTTCTGCGCGATTAGAACATATAGAACAGCCCGAAAATCATCTATCGGGCAGCTGCCCACCAGACATAACACCCGTCTGGCCGGAGGATCCTCCCTTTTCAACGGAGGTATGTGGGGCTTTACTCTCTGTTCCACATAGGTACCCCCAAACTGGTGACCCTCGACAAAGAACATCAGCGCAGCCTTCGTGCAGCTACTACTTCGTGACGTCATCATCACTTCCTCAAGCTTTAACGTTTAAAACGATCTGACCAGTTTTACTTGGCCATTTCATGAAGTGGAGCCGAAAGTACTGGAACTTGGAGCGTATAATTTTGTTCAAGGGTTCCTTTTATGACGTACTCGTAGGTGAGCACTAAGAGAGGATTTACTAAAATTCACCCCAATAAAGGAGGAAACGGTGGTTCAAAGTTTTTATAGAGAAATCTACTTTCACGCACGCGGGCGAAGCAGCTACCACAAGCTAGTATGCAAATAAAAATATAAAATTGTAAAAAAAAAATAGGCCATATGAATGAGTCATATTCCCTCGGTTTCAAAGAATCACTCAACTATGGTTCGACGATGATGACGCATCGCTGGAGAACCTTTATGTCACGAAAGAGCTAAAGATGGTGGATCCCAGTGGATCCGAACTTGACACTGGTCTTTCTCTACTCCGTGGGCTAAATGCACAAACGTCCATTTAGCCGTGTAGATCCATGAGAAGTACGGTTAAAATATGTAGAAGTAAGAGAAAGATATTAAATTTTATCTTGTAATTTATGTAGTTTTATTTTCTGCCCTGAATAAATTGTCTTAATGTTAGATAGATTGGACATATATCGTGATCCTTTATATTTTCTTGTATAGTTCAGGGTATTTACGAAGAGATATTAGAGTGGCAAATTTATCTGGCGCCCCTACCATAGGTAGGTAGGTAAAAGCGTTGATTCTTAAGGGCCTATTACACTACGCGATATTCAGACTGTCTTAGTCGATGTCGCGTAGTGTAATAATAACCAGTCTTACTCGGAACAAAAAATAAGACTGTTTGAATATCGAGTAGTGTAATAGGCCCTTCAGTTAAGTTACGCGTGATTACATTTGAATTTGGGTCGGTAAAATCGATCATTATGGTAATCCCACCTAATTTCTTTGTAGTAGAAATGGATATAGTTTTTTGTCAATCTGTGTTTTCTTCCTTTTCGGGATGATGCGTTTTATTATGTATCATTTTATTAGTGAAGTGGTTGCAAGGGCTGTTGTCGACCGGAAAGCCCCGAGTTTGATTCCCTGGTTGGAGAAGCAGACACAATACAAATAATGGTCTGGTATTGACAGATCCTCGATTACATGACATAAGAGTATAGCTTAGCCTTTCAGATAGTGAGCGAAACACTAAATTTCAAGGTGTTTTTGCATCGATAAAAGATTGACCCACTGTCTTCTCTACGCGCACAGGATCGGCCAATCACACTAATATATAAAGGGGAAAGCAGCAAAAGTTTGTATGTAGATGTGTGCGTGTGTTTGTCACTCCTTCACGCTGGAACGACTGAACGGATTTCGATAAAATTTGGCACAAGGATAGACCAAGTCCTAGAATAGATCATACGATACATTTACATTTTTACTTCTGCATTATAATGTTCTACTTTCACGCAAGTGAAGCCGTGGTAAAAGCTATGTAGAAAGAAATATACTACCTATTTCTTAAAAGGGCAGTCAATAGGTATCTCACTGTGTCTGGTAGTAAAGGGCCTATTACACTACGTCACTACTCGATATTCAGACAGTCTTAGTCGATTTCGCGTAGTGTAATAAGGGTTAGACCGGTCTTACTCGGAACAAAAAATAAGACAGTCTGAATATCGTGTGCTTAATATCGCGTAGTGTAATAGGCCCATAAGTGACAGTATGACTGAACACAACTGGTCGATTAGTAAGGTACCTACTCTAACCAGGAACACTATGTATAGTGTGACTGCGCGATCTCATTAGATCATATTTCCGAACTGATAAGTGGTAGGTACATACTATATACAGCATTAGTTTTAGTATAATGCGAAACCCTAAACACGAGTATATTATTTTTAACCGACTTCAAAAAGGAGGAGGTTATATGTTCGGTTGAATGTATGTTTTTTTTTTATGTATGTTCACCGATTTCTCGGTCAATTGTGGACCGATATTGAATTTTTTTTTTTTATTGAAATGTTATGCTTCCGAGTTGGTCCCATAGAAATATTGTTATGATCTGATCATGAACTTCGAAGATATGGAACAGAACGCCTCATAGGATCACAGCAGAACCGTCGTAACAAGTAAAATTGCTTTGTTTATACGTGTAGTCGATGACTGACTGAAAGTAGAAGGGGAATATATCGAACTGATCTGATGATGAAGCCTGAAGTTAGCCACCGAAACTCTGTAATAAATTAATGTAATCTAACCGTGTTTGGGATTATTAGAATTGTCATGAGATGCACTCTGGCTGTAAGGTATTTAAGTTTGGCTGAGGGGTACTTTTTAGTGGTGGTACCATAACTAAAAAGTGTAAAATAAAAATCTTTTTACAAAAGAAATACAACCGACTTCAAAGTAAAAAAAAAAACACTGAAAAGTGCAAAATAACTTTAATTTCGGAAGTCGGTGTTAAATAACGAAGAGACAAAACTATTATAGAAACACCGACTTCCGAAATTAAAGTTATTTTGCACTTTTCAGTGTTTTTTTTTACTTTGAAGTCGGTTGTATTTTTTTTGTAAAAAGATTTTTTTATGTAAAGTCTCTCTATGTACAAAATTTCATAACTGTATCATGAAAAATCACAAAGTTATAAGCTTGTTATTTTACCTGGTTGTCCGCACGTATACATGGTCACCGCGCGACTGAGGGGTTGTTTTTCTCTCGCACCCAGCTATGCGCTGGCGCCTAATGCTCGCTGAGACCTGCCGTGACCTGTGTTGTACTTAGTGTCGGTGGTGTCCGCAATTTGTGACCATTTTTAAATATATATAAGAAAAAATAAATAAAACATGGTGTAAAAATTATTGCAATCGATTCAGTTACTGATTCTGAACAAAGTTTATTAAGGTTTCGCATAATTATACTAAAAATAATGTGGTATATACTGTAACGACATTTATGACGCCACTTAAGAACTAAGTATAATTCAAAATCCTGCGTAATATTAGAGTTCTCCGCGCGATTAAAACATATACATACCTTTGGAGGTAAGCGGAACAGTGAGTAAAGTCCCGCAAACCTCCGTTGGAAAAGGAGGATCCTCCGACCAGACGGGTGTTATGTCTGGTGGGCAACAGACTGCCCGATAGATGATTTCGGGCTGTTCTATATGTTCTAAACGCGCAGAGAACTTTAATTGCACGATAAAGGATTAGTTCTTATGTGACAAAATACTTAGATGTCGCTACATACCTACAACTGTTCGAAATCAACTATCGGGCAGTTGCACGGAATAAAACACCCGTCTGGTCGGAGGATCCTCCTTCTTCAAGGGAGGTATGTGGGACTTTACACCCTGTTCCACAATACCTCTAAAATACCTACTTGCACACAATAGATATAGGTATCACGGCTAGCCCCTGTGCAGACCATGCATGGAGATGGAAGAAACAATCGGGCCTGTGCTCCTTGAGCGCCCGGGTGTACCTAGGCACAGCGAATTCCGTCAAAAGTGCCCTGAACAAACTGGTAGGTCTAATCTGCTTCTGGAGAGAGGTACGGCTGGTTGGAATGAAGCCCGCCGAATGGTGGCCGCCATGGCACACGTAGGTACAATGGTCCATTGTGAACGAAGTGCGGAAACTGAACTCCAATATATAGTTATGGTAAGACCGGGAATCTATCCCGGTCTGGAAGGTTCTGGAATGGTAACACCGTACCGGAAGACGCATCGTTAAAAGGCAAGGTGAACCGATGATGGGTCGTGGGAATTCGATGGATGCGAGACGCAGACGCATAAGACCGGTCGTTGTGGCGACAATTGGAGGATGCCTATGTCCAACACTGGACGTCTTTCGGCTGAAATGATGATGATGACATTGCATATACATGGGCGTAACCAGGAGGGGCAACTGCCCCCCCCCCCTGGATTTTGTTTACGTCCGTACTATCTACTTTTGTGGATAAAAGTAAAAAAAAAACATGCCATTCGTAATACAATGTACACAGTTACAGTTCCAAAATTACAAAAATGTATGGAAGTAGTACCTATCCTATTTTTATGATTTTTTAGGGCTCCTGTACCTTAAAAAAAAACGTAACCCTTATTCACTTTTTTGTTCGTATGTCTGTCTGTCCGTCTGTCTGTCTGTCCGTCTGTCTGTCCGTCCGTCTGTCTGTCTGTCCGTCTGTCTGTCTGTCCGTCTGTCTGTCTGTCCGTCTGTCAAGACCCTTTTCTCAAGGGAATCAAAATTCATAGAGTACTTCCCGTTGGCCAAGAATCCTGAAATTTGGCATGAACAAGGTCCTACAGCACAAGTACCTATAGGAAAAAATCTGAAAACTGTAAATTTGTAGTTACGTCACAAAAAAGAAACTTGGCGATTTGGAAAAATCTTCGTAACTCAATTCGGGAACTGAACTGTTTTCATAGGTAAGTTTGTACGGAACCCTCAGTGCGCGAGTCCGACTCGCACTTGACGGAACAAAGTGATCCTATAAGGGTTCCTTTTTTCCTTTTGAGGTACGGAACCCTAAATAAGATAAATGCAATCGGTAAAATCGTGCTAAGATAAAGCGTGAGCGACCAAGGGAAATAGGGATTCATTTCTAAATAAATATATATATAGATGATGTTGCCATCCACTAAATATCTGTTTTCCTATGCTAAGGAATCCCGCAATGATTTATAAAATCATTCAACAATGTCGGCCGCTCCGAAATTATAACTTGCACGCATTTCCTCATCCCGACTGACTCACGATGTGCCCAAAACAGAACTTATTACTTACCAAATCGGTCACAACTCTGCGCTGACAGAAAATAGTCTCTACTCCAGGTAAATAAAGCAGATTTTAACTGCTTGTGCAAGTTTGCAACACTCCAGCGTTCCCAATCTAAAATGAGCCATCGCGTCTCCCTCTTTTCCTTGATTTCGAGAAGAAAACGAAGAAGTCACCATGTAGGTGGCGGACCAACGTTCTCTAGCCAAGGTTTACCGCCGCTGCGGTGTTTACAGAATCGCGGAATAGCCGTTGCACCGAAATTAGTTCGAAACGAATGCGTCAATGGGCAGTCGGGACGCGGCTAGTGCTGCGCGCGCGGTCGATCCTAAAATATTTATATTTTTATGATTCGATAGAAAATTTTATATTAAAAATATAACGGGGTAGAGTTTGGCGGCGCTGTGACGTGCGTTTGCGCAAGGGTGGCGCTTTGCCGTGGAAATGATATTGTGATTAGTGCTGATACAACCTGTAAGTAGTTTATGTTGTGGCTTTTGTGTGTTTCATTACGTGGATCTTCAGTCAAGGTGGAATCCTTTGGAAGAACAACTTCATCTCTAGATGTGGTTTGGTGTAGTGCATGATCTATCGTTCTTTTGGAAAAGCCAGTACTGTCTCAATAAACAAAGTCTACAAAATTATTACTTTCAAGCAATATTTCCTTTAAAAATAGAGCCCGTTGTTTGTTTTAGTTGATAAATTCAAAACTCTCACCTACATTTTTTAGTTATTTTGGTCGAAAATCTAGAGCATCATATAAATCATACTCGCCGCAATAATTCCACTGGAATAAAACTCTGAATCAGTTATTTTTGTCCGTTTCAGCACTTTCAATAGGCATGCAGGACCGTAAACTTTTATGACATGAAATACCAAATGTATCTTTTACAGAGGTTTTTTTTTTATATTTCCGACGATCATTTTCATATCGTCATGCATGGTTGTCTTGGCTGTGTTTTATATTTTTAATTACGATGCCAAAGATAATTTTCTTTCATCTTTCTTTTTATCGCGAAGGAAAGAAAATGTTCAGCGTCGTGTAAAAGCTTTATGGTTTCATAAAAGTTTATTGTTAACTTTTTATCGTTTACCTCCTGGGTCATATGGTTTCCTAAACCTTTGAAGGGAACAGTCCAATGTTCATTTCGATAAATAATGAAAACTATGAGTTTAATAGAAGGTACGATTCCTCAATCGATGATTGAAAAATCTTTGTATTAGAAAAGCGGATGAAGAATGGAAAATTGGAAAGTTTGTCGATGGAATTAAGAGTGATACAGAACATAAACTGGTCGATTTTCCACTTTTTAAGTATCAAGCTTTTCAAAAGTTTCGCATCATCAAGAGATAATTTCTAAACGCAATTATGCTAAAAAAACATCATAGTCAATGTCAAAATTTAAAATCAGTGTTAAAATCAAAATCGAAGTATAATAAAATTATAATCGTAAAATAAAACAAAAAGTTAAAATTAAAATCCGAAAATTAAATTGAAATCAATGTCAATTTCAGACATTAAAATAAAAAATTAAATTAAATTTAAATTATCTACAAATTAATTACAAAAAGAATACCTATCAAATTAAATTAAAATACAGCATGCACGTTAATATTTGTAGAGTGGCACGTTAGTGTATATGTTGTGATTATATTTATAAGTATTTGTCTGAGTAAGGATAATCTTTTCTGTGGCTTCAACATCATAAATCAAGATTTTTAACCACATAAGATGAGTCAATTTCAGTTGTTTCGTAGTGGTTTTGACACGAGGAATTGGACTGGATGTTACTTTTGGTATCTTTAGGTGGTAGTGTTGGTATGGTGTGACGGTGGCTTACACGTTTACTTGGAACATTCGTTCCAACTAAACTTCTTGTACAATACTACGTTCAAGTATTTTATATTTTCAACAAGAGAAACTACTTGCCAGTTACAATTATTAGAGCGATATATTAGGTATAATATATCTTTTAGCTTTAGTTGATGCTGGTTTGGTGAAACAAGAGAATTTTGTTTTATTTGGGTTCAGAAACAAGAGACAATTTTCAAGCCACTCGGTTACGGTGACCAACCCTGTTTCGACCAATTGGAATCCTTGCTTCCACGTCTTATGATGGAACTACAGGATTGGGACGTCCGCAAAAAAGAGTACATCGTGTCCGGGCAAGACCCCACAATGCTCGTTGATATAGATAAAAAAAAGATTAGGAGAAAGTGTGCTACCTTGCGGAACTCCGAAGCATTCTACACTATCAATTTCCTGCCCCACTATACACTCGCCGAGACCTGTGCGACAAGCAGTTCCTGAACCGCTCAAATACCGATCCCCTTATTTCGATTTTTCAAGCCAGGCTAGCAATATAGGCACGGACATGGAATCAAAAGCCTTCTGGAGATCAAAAGAAAAACTCGTACATTTTTCATCTTTGTCCAATGATGTGTGCCGTTGTGAGTGAGAGCGCATCTTCTGTCGACTGGCCTGTCCTGAAACCATATTGTTTACTGTGTAACAAACCATTATCATCAAGGTAACTCGTCAATCTTTTATTAACAAGTTTCTCCAGTATCTTTGAAAGAGATAATAAGATAGATAATAAAAAGCCTGTAATTTTACACAGTCTCTTCTGGACCGGACTTGTGAATTGGACATACAACTAATAGATAGCTATATAGAAATAGATTTTTATAAAAAATGGGACTAATCTGGAAGTAAATATACTTACAGTAAAAAAAGAAACGAAATGCCAAATGCCAATTAGTTTCATTAGTTAGATAGCGCTTTACGGCCCGCCCCAGCACCATTTGATATTACCACCTCCTAACGCTGATTCTCAGCTGCAGCACGTGGTTATCATATACGCTCCATGTAGGTTACTCAACGAAAAGCAGGACGACAATGTAGTTGATGTAGCTCTATCTTTTCCAAGGTGCCTTTGTCAAAACCTACAATCCTACCTATTCGTCACTACGCCTATGGACCTAACTGCACTAGTCTACCCAATGACCTTAAAAATATGCAACACGATTATCTATAAGCTTCGGCACTGGTTTTACACACATTTGCACACTTTCGAGAAATTCCCAACCACGTATTTCCCCATTGATAAACGGGAAACGGATCACGTTTTCCCAAGATTGTGTAAACCTATCTGTTCATGAAGGGCATTAACTTAGCATAATTTATGTTAGAATCACGACTTTGACATAAACATTGATAGACGAAACTACAACAACTGATATATCCAGTTATTTGATATTATACATAAGTACTTAACTCTACTACGTATAGATCTGGTTATACTTATAAATAATTGCGGTAAGGATGTGTCATTTTTCAATCACAATAACTCTAATTAATTATAAAATTACTTACGTAGGATTAAGGAAGTTAGTAGGTAGGTACTTGTTCATCGCCATATATTCGTTGGTACCTAACTTACGGGATTATCTTTAGGTTAGAGTACACTACTACGTTACCCAAGTGCGTACTTCTATTAAAAAAAAAAAACGCAGCATATTTGGAATACTGCCGGTAATTTGAAAGAAAGAAGAAAGAAAAACAGTTTATTTGCACAAACATGACACATAATTTGGTATACTCTGATTTATTTATAAATGTTAAAGGCATGACTGTGTTTTATCATTATAAATAGGACGTTGACACCCTCGATGTCGATAAAGATAACGAAACCTGCAATATCTTGACATTTTTGATAATATTCATTCAATAAAGAAACTTCAATTTTAGAAACTTTTTCAGTAAAGATGTAATTAAAAAAAATATTTCATCAAAATGTGCAAAAGCTCTTAAAAAACGATTAATTTATTTATTTATTACAAATACGGACTTAATTCTTTAGACATTTTCTATAATATTGAATAACCGTGACATTTTATGATTTCGTTAATATTTTTAGAATAAAAAATGTGACATGTAGTTTTAAAAAAGCATGTCAAGTTGTTAATTTGGAATACCAAGAGTAAACATAATTTAGGAAACAAAATATATTTCACACATTGTTTTTGTTTTTGATTTTATTTTTTACAAATCGTTTATTATTAAAAATGGTCTTCGAGAAAACCTATTGGGTCAAATGTTTGCAGTGCAAACACTTCCAAGGATTTTAATAACATAAAATGGATTTTAAACATTTTCCAGTCTCTTAGAACAAGAAGGCAAGAAAAAACAACTCGTATATAGTATTCCAAATAACCTGCCCCCTAGCAAAGTTACAATCGTTTCGTTCGCGCCGAATGCCTTGAGTAGGCCACGCCTCCGATTCCTTTGTTCTGCCCACGTGACTGAGCGTTGAGATGACGTCAGAACAAAGGAATCGGAGGTATGGCCTACTCGAGGCGTTCGGCGCGAATGATACGATTGTAACTTGGCTAGGGGGGCTGTACCCTAAGTCCGAACACAATAACGGTGTTTTTTTTTTTCAATAAATTAAAATTTTAAAAAATTGTTCACTTTTCTATTTGTTTACTAGCAGCCCATTTCATCTCCGATTTATTACCGAAAATAAATAATAAGTATTTCAAATAGGTTGAATTTCCTTTATCATCCTCCAGCTTGCCTCTTACTACGAACTATTTTGTTTCGTACCTTGACAAATTACCCAGAAACCACTGCGCAAAAACTATTTAAAGATTGAGGAAAACCAGAGGAATCTCAGGGAAGAGGAAGCTGACGTTCCTTACCAACAAATTAAAAAAAAAAAACATAATAATCACCCATTTGAGAACAATAAACACCTTCTTGTTAGAAAAATGCTAAAATTCAGTATCAGATTTTATGTCCAATAATAAAAAACAAACAATTAGAATACAGTCATCATCTCCTGCCCTTGTCTCGTTTTATTTAGAGTCGGCGCAACACTTTTTTTCTTTTCATTCTGTCCTGTCACCCGTCACGCTATCACTAACTCCTTTTTCTTTCATATCACGTCTGACACTTACATATACTTAATATAGTAAACAAGCTTTTAAATTAATTAACTGGCTTGAATTTTGCTAATCCCTCGACGAAATACTGCGATATTACAGAAAATACAAAACACAAAGGAACCAATAAATACCTAATTTTAAAATAAGAATAACGTATCTTTAATATAAAGTTTATTTGAACTTATAATTCCAAGGAAAAACCAAAGATATAACACTTCAAAGCAACCCGTTTTTAAAAACGGCCATTTCATAGGTAAGACCTATTATTTAAACTATGTAAATTCATTGTTTATTATATTAAGTTATAAACGGATTGTTCTCTCTCTCTGTCTGTGTCTCTCTTACGAGTTTCTGCCATTTAGTGTCAGTCGCGTCATGAGATGCGCGCATGCATGCATGCATGCATGTTGAGGTTGAGGTGTGATGATTTTGTGTCATGTAGTGTAGTGGCATCTGCGAAGAAATTCTTCTATTTTTAACTTTAATATTTTTAATTACTGTTGTTACTCGCTAAATATTCTCCGGCGTTTGATGGTCTATTAATAGTTCGCACGTGTGATTGGTACAATTGTAGTGTCTCTTCACAAATGCCAATAATGAAGAGTTGAAGCCGAAGTAATTGTCTCAATATTTTATACTAGGTATTTTATTTATCTTTCATCATCATCTGTCTAGCCTTTTTCCTACTAGCTTGGGGTCAGCTTCGGTCTAACCAGATGCGGCTGAATACACTATGTTATACCTACGTGGAGCGATTGTCTATCAGACCTCCACAACTCTGTCAATGGGCAACACGATAGATACTCCTTGACAGACTGATGGTCAGACTTTCTGGCATCTGAAATAATATACTACGTCCACTGTTGGACATAGGCATCCCACAAGCGTCTCCATAACGACCGAAACTAAACTAAACCTACCTACTAATTATTTTATTTATCTTGCAATTTTATTGTATTAATTGTTTCTGCATGTGACAATTCTATTTTAATATTATTGTAGGTCTCAGACCAATAAAAAAGTATAGACAGAACATTGCGCTCCTAAAAGTGTGGCACGTAATATGAAGCCAATCGGCAATATGAAGCCAGCCGCTCGGTAGTCTGCCGCTAGCAAGCGAGTGCGCGTGACGTTGTTTTGTTGAGATAATAATTACGAAATTATGCCGTCCTGTGTCATAAACTGCTGCAAGAACAATTCCTTTTTCCAAAAAAATGCTTCTGGGATTACTTTTCACAAGTAAATAACGTTTTTGCTGTATAAATTAAATAAAATCGTAAAAATATCAGATATAATTTCTCGGAACACGCCATTGTGTCGGTGTTGCAAGTTAAGAACATTATTTATTCCCAAAAATAAGGGAAGTCGTAATTTTTTACGGACACTACAACAAAGTGTTTTTTTATATATCTACAAGTACGGCGTCATCCAACATACGGTTACGCTGGATGACCCGCACCTAATCCGATTGTCGTTGGATATATATTATTATTATTATATGTAAGTTTTGTGTGTTTTTAAAATTAATAATTTCACTTAATATGAAAATAAATGATTTTCATTAAATGAAATTATATTTCATTTCATACAACCAAGATAAACACTATACTACCTACACAATAATAAAACTTAACCAAAGTATATCTCTCGCACTTGGGAGTCGCAGCGCAACGCTTGCAACATTTTTCTCTAGCACACATGTGCAAATCTACGATGTCATACACCAAGTTACGCACACAAAGCCAAAACTAGTCCTCACTTATTTCGTCGCTTTTGTTTACGACGACTCCGTCTATACTTTTTTATTCGTCTGAGTTGTAGGTATACCCTAATGGTCAACACAATGTTTATTGTTTGTGAATAAATTAAATGAAATTAAATATGACGTGTATTGAATCAAAGACGCGATCAAACCAAATGGGTGACTACCCATTTGGTTTGATCGATAGTTACAATCGTTTCATTTGCGCCGAACGCCTCGAGTAGGCCACGCCTCCGATTCCTTAGTTCTGACCACGTGACTGAGCGTTGAGATGACGTCAGAACAAAGGAATCGGAGGCGTGGCCTACTCGAGGCGTTTGGCGCGAACGATACGATTGTAACTTGGCTAGGGGGGCAGTACCTATCGACTTACTCACGAAGAAAGTTAAATGAATTTGCCAATTGTACGGAATTATATAAACATAGGTCTTCCTTTATGAAAACTCTGAAAGAGCACACTAAGAACATAATCCAACAGATTAGAAATCACAAATCGTCATGTCCACTGTCCACATTTATGATCAAACAGTAAACCAGGTTACATTCCTTGAAGATCAGTTAAAATACCAGGACATCAAAGATCGAGAGAAGCTATTGGTATTGTAACAACCGTATAGTGAGGCCGGCCAAATGGACCGCGAAATTAACACATCTGCAACAATTGAGTCACTGGTTCCTCTTAGAGTTTGCTGTTAGTTCAAGGAACTATAAGAATCTGGGATAAGATGATAGAACACAGGCATACAAAGTAAATAATTATTCCATTTATTTCCTTTGTAGTAATTGATGATGATTCGATCGTCGAAGTAGCTGTGCTTATTGGTGTTTCTGCGAAAGGCGGACATTTGCCTGCTGCGGTCTTCCCGTCCAACTATAATTTAGGTGTCTTCAAGGCTAGAGTGAATAGGCTCTTAACTGCTTACCACCAGGTGGGATCGCAGTAAAGCACTGGTTTATATCAGTAAAAAAAAAAATTTGCGTGCCGCTACGAATGGTCTACAGAAGAGGAGGTTCAAAAAGTATAATGCATCCGAACGAATTTCAGTCACGTGACCTATCTCAACGGAGATTAGCTAAGTACACAGGAGACATTATAGAGAACGGAGAAGTGCACCCTCTGTTTCTCTACTCTCCTAGTTCGATGGGACGACAAACCGACATGACTGGAGAGAGATCAGGCACATGACCAATGGCTTTACGTGCTTGCTAAAACCCACCTATATTCCTTCAGTTGCCCTTTTCGTTCCAAAGCCGCCGTCACTCTTTCGAAAAATCCTACAGATTACGGACCTTACGCCATCCGTCATCTCTTTGGATTGCCTCTTCATCAAATAATCCTAAAGAACACATACGAAAGAGCTGCTGTTGATTGATGAATTTGATCAATTGATTCCTCCTTAACATTTTATCACATTTATCTATCAAGATCTACGGACATGTGGGATGCTACCGACAACGCTCCTGTCAGCATCCACCCACAGATACCGGGTAATAGTTCGATACACCGATCAATATGTATCATAGGACACACGCATGGCTAAGATTCTATATCAGTGGTTTTCAACCTTTTTTTTTGATCGCGGGACCACTTTAGTTTCTTTGTTGTTAGCAGGGACCAGGCCAAAGACATTAAGTGTGAGTGTACAGGTTTTTTAATAGTGCATACAGTTTTAACAAATTATAAAACATAACTATATCATAAATAGCTTAACTTGTAGCACATCTATTCTTTATAATCAACACTACGAGTATTGTCATAGAAAACACAACATTTTTGATATAACCTTATAATTTGTTGGAATCAATATTACTTTTCAGTTGGAAAATTAAAAGAAAACCTTTCGCTGGCCATATTTTAGCTCTTCTGGACCACCACACTACATCCGGTGTCCACGTACGTGCAGAGGCCACATGACGCGTTATCTCTTTGACGGTTCAGTACAAATATATATCGTCAAATGAATTGCGTTAAAAGCTCGTGGTAGGACCTCAGGTTGGTAACCACTGCTCTACACGATGCTATATTAATAAAACGATTCCATTATTTATTTTACCCAAATTCCTTCCTTACAGAATGGTTCTGCTCAGCCCCATAAACCAACGAAAGCAAACGCTGGTAGGCACCAGACGCTAAAAAACTAAATAAACACAGGCTACGTTTTTCATCGCGTACTAAAAATGCTTGCTATAAGCTATAAAGAGTATTAAAACTAGGGCATATAGGAGAAAAAGTACTGATACATATCTCTCCTAATACATATACAAACATCCGTCAATGCCGCGGTAGCAGACAGAATTTCAGCAGCCCATTTTTCAAGCGGTTTTCACGGCGTATATTTTCGTAATGTGGGGCGCTTCGGTCGGTAAACATCGCAGTACTATGCTACTTTTGTGCATAAATTGTAGAACAACTTTAGTTTGGTTTACGGTGCGACGAGAGGGATTGGACTACGAATAGCGCACTCCGTCACCTCTCGAGGCAGGCAGCGGTGATTGAAATGTGATTATTGTATGCAAAATGCGATGGCGAAACGTGGTGTTTGTTCTCGTACAAACCGTTTACAACAATTGTTTCTACCGTGTTCCTGTAAAATGTGTAGTGGGCTCCCCCTGATCTGTTTCCGTGAACCTACGACATAGACAGCTTCAAACAAAAATTGAAGATAGTGTAGAGCCAAGACCCTCTAAATAGGTAGTGATGAAAGATCATCAGTCTTGAACACACTCATGATAAATAAAAGAAATAAACACTAATTCAAGTTTTAGGAAAAGAGTGTTGGCAGATGAGATAGCTGAAGTATTTTTTATATAATTACTAGCTGCTACCAGCGACTTTGGCCATGTGAAAATAGGTTTTTCCATACAAACTTTGGAACCCCGTTTCTCTTTTCTTATTCTTTGTATGCATCAAAAAATAAAAATATTTAAAGAAAAACAAAAAACCCGACTGCGACGAAACTAATTTTAAAAAATACGTAAAAAAATTAACTTAAATAAAAACTAAAAAGAAACAAACAAGCCTAGTAGTTTAGAATTCTGTTATGTAATACTAAATAACTACACAATTTAAATAGTTTTATAATCCCATTGGCCCATTCAAATTTTACCAATCAAATCTTCCCAAGGGGCCCCGACTGTGAGTCGTTCTGTTCTGCATTAGAATGTATGATTTGTTTTATGTGTGTATCGATTATAAAACTATTATTTTAAATTGTGTAGTTATTTAGTATTACATAACAGAATTCTAAACTACTGGGCTTGTTTGTTTCTTTTTAGTTTTTATTTAAGTTAATTTTTTACGTATTTTTTAAAATTAGTTTCGACGCAGTCGGGTTTTTTGTTTTTCTTTAAATATTTTTATTTTATTTTATACTTTTTAGTTACGATTCATTGACTTCGTTATAAGATGGTAAATTTCGCAATCTAGTCATTTCATTGAGGGAGTTAATATCGTGGGGATTATTAAGTAACTTGCGGTGGTCTAAACTACTGATGATTAGTCCCTCACCTAACTCACATTAGATATGCTTGACCTTTAGCAAAAATGCGTGAACTTAAGTCAACCACAGCTCGGTCCAAAAGTCCAAAGTAGTTCCTTGGAGCTTGTGTACAGTTACACCCCAGCACAATATCACTGGCAACATTTTTCGCTCTATTTTACCCTGTCCGCGAAGTGCATCGAATTCTGTCGTCGATGGTTCGATTCTGACTCCTACTCCAGGAACATTGTTTTTAAATGCTTTGTCGTCAAATTCTATATAAACAGCTTGTGGCAATTCTCCGGGTTCCAATTGGTCCCTCCGAAGAGCTGGCCACTCAATTGTCCTTATAACACCCATTGCTCCGTTAACAAGCCCATGGGTAACATTCAAATTTCTTCGTAACATAACTCGTGATCCTAAACCGATTGTTAAATATTTAACGATTCCTCCAGATTTGTTAGGATCATCAGAAACATATACCTACATCTTTCGGTTTTTGACCATATGTTTTCGATTCTACTGTTAAATCAACTGCATGTAATTTATACAACCTAGTAGTTTTTGCCAATATAGTTGTCATCTTTTGCTTATGTTCATCGACCTGTCTAGTAGATGGGAAAACTCGAATGATTTGATTTACAAACGTGCATCAAATGAACAACGCTACTACTACTACAACTATCGAGTTTGGTGGTAAACTTTTTTTTACCAAATATATTTGTTCTTCATGCTTTTTCACTGTTTTTTATTTGTGAATCGTTTATACTTGAAATGAAAACTTAAATCAATAAGTAAGAAAATTAGCGAGAATGATTGTTTTGTTAAACAACTTTAAATCGTTATATATCCTAAACTATTATTTAAAATGAACAATGATAAAATGAACCTAAAGATGATTTTAAAATACCTATTCAACGACACCCCACTTGACATAGTTCATCGACTTTTTTTTTTCATTTTGACAATATGGCGTCTGGTTGTAGCTCTGGTGAATTTTGATTACTGTCATGTCTTTAGTGACACTCGCAAGGTTAAGACGAATCGATTGACGTAAAAATTATCAAAATCGGCCTACGCATTTGGTCTCTAGAACGCCACATAGAAACAAACATACATACATACATAGACTGATAAACACATTACCCTCCTTTGCGTCGCGCAGTCGGGTAAAAAGGCACCTCTGCGCAAAATTTCAACGTTCTAGGTCCAAGAGTTTAGGTTGGGCGTTGATGAGTCAGTGAGCGAGTCAGGATTTTGCCTTTTATATATTTATGGAATATATAAAAAAACTTTTTACAAAAAAAAAAATGAACGACTTCACTAAAAAAAACACTAAAAGTATATTTCTCGGTATGAAACAAACATCATATTTACCACCGGCTTCCGAAATTAAAGTTATTTTGATCCTTTTAGTGTTTTTTTAGTGATGTCGGTATTTTTTTTTTGGAAAAAGTTTTTTATTTCACACTTTTTTTTTTTTTCGGGTGGGAAAATCATCTAATGACATCCCCCGCTCTTGGGTGGAGCGGGAGATAGTGTCAGACTTTTACTGACTAAAAACCCACTCCTGTTCCTTCTTTGCCATTTTTTTCCAGGGCCCCGGGGGTCATTTTCGCATCACTCATGGCCCCAGCAGGCCTCGACCCTGCTGGGCCCCTACGGTTGCTGACATCTCCTTGAGGCGCGCGTGGAACACTACGCGCCGTCGACGACTTGGGCTCGGTCCGGACAGTTACCGGACGATCGGACGGCGAGCCACCCATTGCTCGCCGTCCGCAAGCCCGCGCCTACGGTGGCCGGAAATCGGGATCGGAATCCCGGCGGCGGTTGCCACACTTTTTATTTGCGTTACACTTATAACCAGAGTGCCTATGTCTCATGACAATTCGAATAAACTCAAACACTGCTAGGTTACCAACCATACTTACCAATAATAAACATAGACATATTTAAACATACTTACCAACCTGTTAAGTCTACTTAAAAGATCCGTCAGTCAATCTTTGAATCCAGTTATAATTAGTATTTTTTCTATCCACTCATCTCGACACGATATTTTCGCTTTGACCGCGACCAAATAGCCCATTTGCATCTAATTCAGATCAGATCTAACTAACCGTGTTCCCCTGAATTCATTTGCTTCTCATCTTAGTCAATCCCGGCACAAACGGTTACTAAATGTCACCGAAGTAGACAGATGTAACTCCAACCATGTAAAGTGGGGCTTCCTTGAAAGTAGGGTAAGAATATACAAGGCGTGGATGAAGAGCATAGTTCACCTTCTATCATGCCTTCTGTGCCCCAAACGATAGGTACAGCTAATAAGACCTAGAAGTCTTAGTGTAAACGCTACCACCGATGCTGTCATAGAAGTAATGGAGTTCTAAACTAGCAAAATTTGAAATACTGTCGTGCAAGCGATACGAAATAGAAGAAATTACTAAAAGTGAAGATAAACCGATGTTTTTTTTATTGATCTAATAGGTATCATTGCAGTCCAAACCAAAGAAATGGGTCAAAACCCAACTAGCAAAATAGCCATAACAATAATCCGTAATAAGAGCTTAGACCTTATAAAAGGTTTATATCTGTCTTGGCAAAGATTGTGTAACTTATAAAGGCACCTTATAAGACGTATTGTGCTAAAAGACACTTGTATGTGTATTTGTTCTTACAAAAGCATTATCAAGATTAATGTAAGATGAAGAAGCACTTAATGAAACCATCATACAACTACTATAAGGGCCAATAATCTTACAAGGTGCGCTCAATTCCACACTTACAGACGTTTAGAAGTGTGTAAGAGACATTTTGCTAGTTGGGAAACTTGCTAAAACATAAGCAAGGTCACACCAAATTGGATTACCTATCACTATGGTTTCTCAGACATCTGTCTAAAGTTCTAACAAATAATAAAATGAGCAGGCTTTCTTATTTACACGAATAATTTACATTTAAAAAATACTTAACTAACTATAATTACAGTAAAATAAAAAAATAATCATAAATACCCTACACTAAATACTAAAACCAAACTAAAATATGGCGTCATAAAACTCTTCCACATCGCTGTCGACTGGTAATGTGCCCAAAAGACTGGTAGCATTGCCACGTTGTATGGCAATGCTTGTCCTCTGTCCGAGGTAAAAGCCAGCCCTTGGGTCACGCGAAGTGTCAACTAGACGTTTCGACAAATCATTATACAGCTGAGCATCATTAAAATGTTGTACTTCAGCAGACATATTTCAAAATACAAATGACCAATCCGTGGGCGGCAGACGCGAAAATATACTCGGTAACAATAGATTTATTTGTAAAAACCACTAATTAACCATTTCCTGTGACAAAATGGTGTTACACGTGCCGTCGAAGTTTTGAACCTAACATTATGACCTCTTTCGTGAAACGTGGAAAGCTAGAAACGTTTTAATCTGAGGATTGTAGTAGCACATATACGACTAAGGTCTTTTTCAATACACTTACTCGAAAACCCGCTCTTATCCCACCGCTTTTAGGCACGCAATAGACTGTTTCCCCACCAGTGCAGAAAAGTGCGCGTGCTCTCCCCCACCACAATGTTATTGCATTTAACGTATAAGGCTGGGCGTGTGTCGACCTCCACCACTCGCCGGTCAACCCCCGTTTATTCATTTCGTAAGTGTAATGAAAAATGTCGTTTGATACACGTGCAAATAGCATGGTTAGGATGACAGCAGGACGAAAATATGCATCTTTATGATGAGAGAAAAGGACATACATACAATGTAGCAACCTAAGCTACATTGTATGATGAATCCGACAGCTGTCACCCGCACCATCTCATAGCAATTGTAGTTTGTGCCCTTTGTTTTTGTGTACTTATTTCTTCTTGCAGAGCTGCCACAATCTCTTAAAGCGATCCATTTTACCACCTAAAATGAAATGGGCGCGCGTGGAACAGTACGCACAGTCGACGACTTGAGCTCGGTCCGGACGATTACCGGACGGTCGGACGGCAAGCTACCCATTGCTCGCCGTCCGCAAGCCCGCGCCTACGGTGGCTTAAAGGGATAGAGCTTTATAGGGTGTATTATAGCTCCATCCATCTTTTTGCGCTCACACGATTGACATTTTAACACGCCGTGTTTTTTTTTTTGTCGAGAATCATGAATTAACTTCTCTCGCTCCGGGAGTGAGAAGAAGTGTCAGACTGACTAAAACTCGCCTGTATTCCTTCAGTTGCCCTTTGTGTACCAGGGCCGCAGTAACTCTTTCGAACAATCCTGCATCCCTGAGTAACCCAACTGCACTTTTGGAAACAACTGTGGACCTAGTGGATTGCGTAGCCAAAACTTTCGGACGATTCTGGAGTCTTTAGTTAAACGTACTTGAAACGCTCTTATTGACCTAAACTAAATAATATGCTATGAGTAAAAAGTAAAACTACA
Organism: Mythimna impura; assembly: GCA_905147345.3. Lineage (NCBI taxonomy): Eukaryota > Metazoa > Arthropoda > Insecta > Lepidoptera > Noctuidae > Mythimna > Mythimna impura. The sequence goes on along the minus strand of LR990357.1, from coordinate 7,370,476 downwards.
ATATATGAGAACACATATCTACTTGTTTTGTTACTGTTGTAAAGGAGCTGTCAATATCATATTGCTACTATGGCCATCGTCGTGCGGTTAACCGCGAACACCTTTACGAACCATGATTGACACACATAACCTAATGGTGGTCACCATTTGTATCAGTTAGTTAGATAGTTCCACGTGTGATCGCTGTGGCCAATGTATCTTGGCAGCTAATTACACTACAATTGCTTTAAGATGATGCGGGTGACAGCTGTCGGATTCGTACAATGTAACCCTATCCTTTTCTCTCATCTTAAAGATGCATATTTTCGTTCTGCTATCATCCTACCAATGCTATGTAAAAAAGACCTTAAACTTCCGAAATTACTGTAAAAAGATTTTGAATTTGATACATTGTAGCCAGTATGAAAAGATGGATAATACAACATTTGGTAGCGCACATTGGATCAATGTAGATAGTGTGATTTTTTAATCGACTTCAAAAAGGAGGAGGTTATATGTTCGGTTGAATGTATGTTTTTTATTTTTATTTTTTATGTATGTTCACCGATTTCTCGGTCAATTGTGGACCGATATTGAAATTTTTTTTTTTATTGTAAGGTTATGCTTCCGAGTTGGTCCCATAGAAATATTGTTATGATCTGATCATGAACTTCGAAGATATGGAACAGAACTCCTCATAGGATCACAGCAGAAACGTCGTAACAAGTAAAATTGCTTTGTTTATACGTTCGATGACTGACTAAAAGTAGAGGGGAAATATATCGAACTGATCTGGATGATGAAAAGTTAGGCACCGGAACTCTGAAATAAATTAATGTAATCTAACCGTGTTTGGGATTATTAGAATTGTCATGATATGCACTCTGGCTATAAGGTATTTAAGTTTGGCTGAGGGGTACTTTTTAGTGGTGGTACCATAACTAAAAAGCGTAAAAAAAAAACTTTTTACAAAAAAAATACAACCGACTTCAAAGTAAAAAAAAAACACTGTAAAGTGCAAAATAACTTTAATTTCGGAAGTCGGTGTTAAATAACGAAGAGACAAAACTATTAAAGAAACACCGACTTCCGAAATTAAAGTTATTTTGCACTTTACAGTGTTTTTTTTTTACTTTGAAGTCGGTTGTATTTTTTTTGTAAAAAGTTTTTTTGATGTCAGTTCTACAAAGTAATAATGCGATAATGCCAGGCATCCTGTTTGCAGGATATTTTCAGTCACTGGTTACTTGGTGGTTCTAAAGAATATGGCCGCCAATCTTGTTTATGCACTAGGCGACACCTAAATGTGTTTTTTTTTTAGGTGGGAAAATCACAAATCCCGCTCTTGGGCGGTGCGGGAGATAGTGTCAGACTTTTACTGACTAAAAACCCACTCCTGTTCATTCGTTGCCTTCGTCCCAGGGCCCCGGGACACCTAAATGTGGTGCCAAAAATAAAGTGCGTTATTTTTGTAAAGATGCAGCCAACTGCTAATAATGAAACCAAGTTTAATATGGAATCAAATTACTCTCCTAGAGTAGTGTTACTGTGGGAAGATAAATCTGTACTTAAAATTATATGGATGGTACGCATTATACACCTAGTTACCTTCAGTCGCACTACGCTTAATAACATGAAGTATGACGTCATAATACACATTATAAATAGCTTTCCTCTAGAGATGTGTTGTCTTACATAAATCCTACAAAATTAACTGCTCGAATCTGTTACGTTAGTTATTTTAACTTTCTAATTTAAAATAACTGTTCCTTGTACGATTTATAACGGCAGGAGGGCATCCATTAGCATTTTTATAATCCTAAAATGTGTTTTTCTTGACTGAAATATTGTTTTTGATAGGAACATTTGTAGCTTTGTTGTTTATATCGCTTATTTTGGGTTTCTAGAACTTTTGGAGATTCAGATGCATAAAATAAAAAATCCTGACAGTTAGATCGTGTCTGACACAATTAATTTACCTCACAAAATCCTGATAAGCTAATATTGTTGTAATGGCTGGCCATAGTTATAGGCATTGTGTCAGTTTTGGAGTTTTTGGCGGGATTTCATCGAGTGAAGTTCAGTGGCTATATTAATTATTCGTAAATTGATTCCTAATCTATATTGTGGTGTAAATTTTGTGTAGTTTTGTATCTTAAATGTCTGCGCAACCTCTGTCAACCACCGTCTGGAATTCATTGAAACAGGCGCGATCTCGATAAAATGGAGCTGAGAATCTTATGTAGTTTTGACTACTTCAGCAAAATTTGCCGAGAAGGTTGACTTGATACATTTGCTGTCAAATACTATAAAAACATTAGAATTATGTCCATCCATATTCTAATGGTAAACAAATGAACTATTCATACGACGATATGGCTTAAAGGACTTAGTATCCAAGCCAAAAACACAAAAAATGTGTCAGATATAAAAAATGTAAGAAAGGTACTTACTTACGAGAGTTTTTGGCGGGATTTCTTCGATTGAAGTTCAGTGGCTGTTTTAATTATTCGCAAATTGATTCCTAGTGGATATTGTGATGTGAAATTGGTGTAGTTTTGTATCTCTGTCTGCACAACTGAACAATATGTGGAATCATTGAAAAAGGCGCGATCTCGTTAAAATGGAGCTGAGAATCTTATTAGTTTTGACTAAGTACTTCAGCGAAGTTTGCTGAGAAGGCTGAATCGATACATTTGCTGCCAAATACTACAAAAACATTAGAATGTGTTACACCCGCATTCTAATGTAAAACGAAAAGAAACAACTAAGATATTCGAATACGAAAGACATTATTACAAGAAAACATGGACGAAAGACTAGGCGATATGGTCGAACAACGATAGCCTTCCCTAAGGGGTAAACACAAAAAAAAGTAAACAGAAAAAAAAATACTTACGACAGTAGAAATTGAAAAGATGTTTGTTGAGATATATTCGAATTATTAATAAGTTCTTTTATTAGAAGAGTTTAACCCGATAGGTATATCTCCTTGAGGCGCGCATGGAACACTACGCGCCGTCGACGACTTGGGCTCGGTCCGGACAGTTACCGGACGATCGGACGGCGAGTCACCCATTGCTCGCCGTCCGCAAGCCCGCGCCTACGGTGGCCGGAAATCGGGATCGGAATCCCGGCAGCGGTTGGGGCGTGAGGACCGTTGCCTCACGCGATCGGCCGCCTCCTTTGCTAGCATTACTGCTTCGCAGAAGGAGGCAACCGCCTGCCACTCCTCCTCACTCCGGACCATGGCCTGAACCAAGGCCCGGCGCGAGAGATCGCTGCCGCCGATCGCCCCCACGAGGATACGGCGGTGCTCTGCCCAAGCAGGGCACACCTCTACCGTATGCCCCACCGTGTCCTCCGGGCGGTCCACACAATGGTGGCACCCGGGCGTCACATTACATTTACATTTTTGATACAATTCCACATTTGTTTTAAAGGTGTGGAAAGTCGAGGATAGTCGTAGCTCCAAAGACGAAAAAACATGAAAACAGTCAGTAGTCACTATGACATTTTACCAGCAGCTATCTATTTTATATTTCTATGACATTTACCAATTTTAACATTGCAACTTATGAATGTAAAACAGAGTAGAACATTCAGTTTACGAGCTTTGAGAAATATAATTTCAAAACTGAACACCACATAAGCGTTTCCACGAGTCAACAGTAACTTTTCTTTGCTGGTCGCGATACGTTTGAAAGATGACGATTTATTTGACGCTAAAATGAACGTTGTTGCATATTTCCACGATCTCCTGTCCACAGAAAACATATGACGCAACATCAACCAGTTGATAGTCCATTAATGTCAAGACGAGAAAGAAATAATAGCAAAAATATATACAGTCAACGAGCGACTTAACAGAAATGTCGTTGAACGATCAAAAGACTGCCGCATGAAAATTGGTGAATAAAACTTTAATTTTACTAAAGTGATTCATAGTTATAATACTCGATGATAGTTTGGGACTTTTATATGCTGGATTTATGAGATTTAATTAGATAAAATCGTACCCCGATAAAGACCTTGATGACGGACTTGACAAATTCAAGACATGGCCACTCACTCTCAATGCTTCACATCGTTAATGAAAAACGATAAAAAAAAAAAACAGCAATGACGATCAGCAGTGGATTCCATTTTCGAACTCTGATTCTGTATTTAAATCCACAACTAACAAATGCTCGAAGCACTGTTCAGTTTTATTTCCCTCATTACGAACTCTTAACAGTCCTCCTTCCTCGTATTCTAGCTGTAAACTTACTTTTATTTCTGCAGACGCTAAATCAAATAACAATACTTACATACATCTAATCCTCGAACAAATGTAAACATGCACCTTATTTAATTGCCTATGTTTAACAAGCTGTTAACCCACATGTTTATTCTACCACCGTAGTTTATAAATCGGTTAGAAATCTGTTGGTCTGCTAATTCTATTCCTCAAGCACTGAGGAGGTAACAACGAAACTGTCTAAATTAGGAATAATGATGCTTGGCAGATGGTCAAAAGTGCCGAATTGTTGAGATATTAACAGGTGGTAATACTTAATTTCTTGAATAACTACAACCTGTAGTATATATAGCAATGTTTATATTAGTAAAAAGTCCTGAACTGCTAATAGGAACATTGCCACAAAATATTAATCGATATTATATGTAGGTACTTACTTTATAATATTACTAGCTTCTGTCAGCGCCTTCGCCCGCGTGAAGTTTTTCCATGTGTACAAACCTTTCATCCCCTTACGGAGTGAATTTTGGAAAATCCTCTCTTAGTGCTCGCTTACGTCATAAAAGGAAACCTTGTGCAAAATTTCACGTCCTTAATCCCAGTAGTTTCGGCTGTGCGTTGATATGTCAGTCAGTCAGTTTCTCCTTTTATATATTTAGATATAGCTGAAGAGAATGTTTTGTTTGTTCGGTTGGTCGAACGCACTAATCTAAGGAGCTACAAGTTCGAATTGAAAAATCTTTTAGTGTTAGATAGCCCATTTAACGCTACAACCTATAAAAACACAGCACTTATCAAAGACGTGGATGAAACTGCGGGGACAGCTAGTAATATAATATACTTTCCTTTGAAAAGGTCTAGTTAATAAAAAATGAAATGCACATGTAATGGATATAAGGCCACAGAAACAAAGACTTGCTCTCGTATTTGGGCAGTTGTTAAATGAACCTTCAGGTAAGCTCAAGGGTAACCCAAATCTAAACACGCTGAAGATCTTTCTCCACGAAACACTCTGTAAATCATCCAAATGTCTGTTCTATATTATCCTCACATTATTAAACAGAAACACATTTTACAACCGCGTCGAATTTCTCAAATATTCTGACAGCCAACCGAAAAGCAGCGATGAAGTTATAATACCCTGAAATACATACATTTTAGTATCGTGAGGAAAATTTTGAAGTCATAACTAGAGCTTCAATATCTAAGAGCTTTTCAACGATAAATCACGTCGCAGTCCGCAAGATGTAGGGCATCTGTAATAAATTCGATCACGATCATAACATTATATTATAAAACATCGAAAAAAAAGTGTAAACATGAAATTAATTGATAGAATTATCAATAGATTGCACATTGTTACACTATTAATTTTGAGCTCCTACTGTACCTGAATCTTTTATGGTGTACAATAAAAAGATAGAAGTAATATATCTATCCATCTAACTATCGATTTTTGAGAAGTGATAAAAATGACAACAAAATATTATGTAAGTAGGTATAAAATTAAATTATAACAATTTAGGTACCACTGCACTGAAATTAACATTTAAGTTATGATTAGAATTTATTAACAAGTTCTGGTAATATCAATAATAATAATAATAGCGGTTTATTGTTGTTGTTATTTTTTTTTAAGAAATATATAAAAATGTAAAAATTACTTATGTATATACAAGAAATAAATGGAGTAATAAAAAAAAATAGATCAACAAGCAGAAACAAGTTAAAAAAAAAATGATTGAAAGCAAAAAAACCTTTTTACAAAAAAAAACCGACTTCACTAAAAAAACACTAAAAGGATCAAAATAACTTTAATCTCGGAAGTCGGTGTTTCTTGGTATTGCTTGTTTCATAATTACCACCGACTTCCGAAATTAAAGTTATTTTGATCCTTTTAGTGTTTTTTTAGTGAAGTCGGTTTTTTTTTTATATAAAGGTTTTTTATTTTCACACTTTTTAGTTGCGATAGACTTATAAACCAAAGTGCCTATTTCTCATGTCAATTTCAATTAACCCAAAAACTGCTAGGATACAATGTTTTATTAAGAAGTTCCCGGGTCTACCTTCCACCTTCCGGCTCCATCATTTGAACATTTCGATAGTACCATAAAGCCAAAGTGCATCTCATGACAATTCTAATAAGCCCATACACCGCTAGGATACATTGATTAATTACAGAGTTCTGATGCCTATCTTCCGGCTCCATCATTATTATCAGGTCACTTCGAAGATACTCAATCATTTATTTATTTGTATTGTCATAGTCGATAATATTTGATGAGTTCCCTCGATTTCTCATGTATCCCATCATCAGAACTGGATTTTGAAAAAATTGGGACCAATCTGGAAGCATATCCTTTAAGGAGAAAAAAAATTTGCACATCGATCCATAAACGACGGAGTTCTGACTTTCTGAGGTAACAAACATAAAAAAAGAACAAAATACAACCGAATTGATACCCTCCTCCTTTTTTTGAAGTCGGTTAAGAATAGTTTTTTTGAACTTCAGTTTTTTCTCATATTTCTTGTCAATGGAGCAGGACATTAGCAATAACATTGTATGAGGGGAGTATTTCCCCAGATTAGTTATGCTTTTTTCGCTAACGAAAAAGGTTGTATTTATTTACATGGCCGGGAGTATTTTGTGGGAACATTAATTATTAGTACTTTCGATACCAACTTTGAACAGTCAAGCTCTCCGTTGATAGGTTTTTGCAAAACATTTGGTCAAGAATTTGCTGACTGTCCCTTAGGCAGACCAATTTGAAGTGCCTAAGACAATCTAAGTATTTCTAGCTAACTTGCAGCTGTACGATAGGTGTTAGAGAAAGCGCTTCTGTATTTTTTCTACATTTTTTTGTTGTAAATATCATATTTGGGACTTCAAGTCAGCTAAAGTATCTACTGAACACGTCTACACCACTCCTAAACATGCAATTTCTAATTGAGAATTGTTTCGTTATCACGACGACCTGTTTTTGATCTTTGTCAAAAACAACGCCTTATTCCATCGACTTATGTGACAATATTAGTGTTTAATTTTTAGTTGATGTATTAATTCCCAATTTGAGGTTTGATGACCTCAAATTAGAAAGCATATAAGAAAAATTGAAAATATTTGAAACAGGTATTAATGTCAATCACAAATAAGTTGAATCAAATGGGAGAAAAGGGAGCCCTGAGGGACTCCAGAATTGGATGCAAAGGGTTTTGAAAAGTGATCGTTAATTACCGCTAAAGTGCGGTCTGATATATAAGAAGAAAACTATTTAAGCATGTTATGGATAGTTTCTCGATCTGACGTTTGTGATTTACCTTGTCAAATGCTTTACAGAAATCCGTATATATGGCATCGACAGGGACACGAAATTCTAACATCTGGACCAGATGATTGAGTTATATATAGCATTAAGTAACTAAGCATGGACATGGCTTTCATGAAACCATCTTGTTGTGGTATAATACTTTGTACTTACATAGCATGAGCGGATATAACTGGGTATAAAAGAGCCTCAAAGATTTTGGTGAATACCGGCAGAATTGATATCGGTCGCTTGGTTTCATATTTTAGAGACTTCACTGGTTTTATAAAGAAGAAAAGAGAATCAAGTCACATCATAGGTATAATAAATCTTTGTGAAAGATTATTATTGTCACACAAGATAGTTGCGGTGGTTTCCGGAGGACTTTCCATATGAACAGTGTTTTTTTATCAATCAATAAATCATTTATTTGCTTAATACAGGTAGACAGATATTATAAATAAATATAGAGAACACTGTATTATTATCTAATAAGGTGTGCAAATATTGTGCAAATAGATTGCAGATATCACGCTTCACGCCCCAAATAAGCAGTATCGTTATCTAAGCTCATTGTTGGCGTTAGATAAATCCTTTCCTTGGAAAGGTCCTTTCCTCCTTTTTTGTGGGATAGCCTCAAATCCCCCTAACCCTAGCTCTCCCTAACAAAATTTCTGTTCCTGAAAATTCCACGCATTTATAACTGTATATATAGTTTTTAAATTAAGGGCGTTACCCTCCCCAAGCTTATGTTAGGCGCGAACACAAATAGACGTTTCTTCAACATTTGTTTATTGTATCGAACGTTTATTAGAACGCGATGAAATACTTTGATATTATGGTTCTTCGGGTCTTCAGTTTCTTTCGCCGCTTCGATAGCAATGTAAACATTTGGTACTGTGTCGGTATGATCCACATAGTTTTTGGCGAAAATAGAATCGGCCTACGCTCAAACTTCTTTAACATCGAAGATTTTTGTGGGATGTAAGATGAAAGCGTACTAACTATTCGGTAGTGAATTTCTGCTGAAAGTTCGTACGAAGATTTTCAAACTTTTTAGTTTAATCTCGTATGGCTTTGTCCGCTGTTATTGCAAGCCTAATAAAATTGCTTTATATTTAATTGTGTATAGGTAGGTTATAAAGAACACAAGAGATATAAGTAAACATAATTATGAACTAATGGAGTGGAAGAGGGAGGCTAAAGAAAGTATGGATGGAATGAGTGAGGAATGATATGAAAGAAAAGGGTCGAAGAAAATAAAATCATAGTGTGACGAATGTGACGATCAAAGCATTATAGCACAAGGGCAGGATGATGATATCGGGTAAGTACTAAAGTTTCTAATACTCTTAAAAAAGGCTTTTTTACAGATCCATTTTTTCTTTCTTATAACTATGTGTTATTAGCAGTTCTATCGCAGTCAGAGAGCAAACAGTAGGTACCTACACTTAACAGAGATTTCTAAAAACTAAAATTCCCGGTCATTGATCCATTTACCGCGTTAAGCAAGAAGGAATCATCAATGAAAGTTTCCCGATAGCTCTTCAATCAAAAATTAAAATTAGTAGAGGGAAAATCAAACGAACTTCTTTGAATTTCATCCGTACTAATTTTAGAAGGATCATGTTGAAAGTTTTATTTTTAAAAGCACCCTACTGATTTGTAAGGCGATACGAGACATCAGCTGCGGGATTTGTTGATGATCTTATTTTAATAGAAGACGTGCTGAAAATGTTAAACTAACGAGACGAAAACACGATTCTTAAATATGATATGTCAGTCGTTCAACTGTCGTTATATGATGAGCCGAGGATGAAATAAAAGAAAGATTGTATGCTGTTGTGGTTTTATGCAGCTTTTAAGTAAGCAATTTTTGAAAGAGTTACCGTGGTTCTGGAACGCAAAGGGCAACTGAAGGATACAGATGGTTTTTAGTCAATAAAAGTCTGACACGCCCTCTTGCTAACGGAGAAATCATATTATGTGATGATAATGAATCATCAATCGTCATTGAACTCAAATAAAAGGTAAAGACCGAGATCAGACGCTGACTTCCTAGAGCATATACAAAATAAGAGCATCAAGAGGGCCTACCAGCGATAACGGTCGTAAAAACGTTCAAAATATATGAGTTCTAGCAGCTTCTAGCAATGTCTGCAACGTCTTCGTGAAAGTCAAAAAAATATCCCAAAGGAACTTACTCCCGGGATAAATGTATCATATATGCTAGTAAGTTCAGGGGCGCCGACTTCGTGGAGAAATAAACAATGGGTGCCGAGCACCCCTGAGAATAGACATCAAGAAACAGATCAGTTATCGCTTTTCAGGGATGGGCGTTTTTTCATTACTCGACGACCCGTTTAGAGCATTGGTTCAGAGCGCCGGTTGAGACGCAAGATTCGAGTCGCAACAAATGTTTGTTGATGAAACAGATATTTGTGTTGGGTCTGGGTGTTTGTGGGTACCTTCGTTGTTCCTAGTTTCCATAGTACAAGGGAAAACCTTAGTTTGGGACCAGGACAATGTATGTGATGTCGTCTCAATTTATTATTTATTAACGATGCGGGCAACGGATGCCAGTTACTGATCCGTTGTCAAAATGTCGATCAGTGTGCATTTCTCTTCTCACACTTCGCCACTTTTTCGAGTCATCAAATGAGCATGAGCACCCATGAGGTTTTATAAAAGCCGGCGCCACTGTATGCTATTCCAGGACAATCCGTGTCCCAACACAAACACACACTTTCTACCTTTATAAATTATAATATTAGTGTGATGGAATGTCACGTGGTCAGTTTCACATAATTTGAACTTTAAACAATCGAGAAATTCATCTTGTCTTGTCCAAAAGAAGAATTAATTTTGTCTAGAACCTCAGCTCCTATCCTAGTGTTTATTGCATAACTGAGACGTCATTTTGAAAGCCGGAATTCCTGAATATCAAGGTGATGGCTACTTGCCTACAGTCACGAGCAATACCTGTACATACATACATTGTCACATCTTCTAAAATATCTTAACTTCTGCCATTTAAGAAATAAATGCGGCTGTACCACGAACTCTTAACGCAATCCATTTTACGACCTAAACCGAACTGTTAAAGGGATAGAGCTATATAGGGTGTACAGCTCCATGAGCTCTCTTTCTCACTCACTTCTCTATGACGTGTTAAAGTTATCACGTCATAGAAAGGACCCTGGAAATGGAATAAGACATCCTGCATAGAATCATTGCTCAACCATTCCAACGACTAACTGGCGAACAGACGAGAACTCAGAATGTCAGCAGCACTGATCCTAAACTAAACACAGTTAGTGAATGAACATCAACCGGTGGACATTAAAACATAAATTGTATCCAACTCATTAGACGTGTATTTCGGGAGTGCACATGCGTTCATTCATAATATCGTTCACATGTTCAAATGGTAAGTTGTCCTCACTCACTGTCTTACAGAATATAGAAAATATAATACTAATACAATAAAGTGAAAAGTTTGTTTGTTTTTTTTATGTGTTATAAATAAAACAATGGAACTCCAGAGATGCACAGACCGCGGCCCGCGGACCGCATGCGGCCCTCCGGCAATATGCCAGAGGCCCGCCAGCAAGCTAAGCTCTTTTCAGATCTCAAATAAATTCGGGCAATTACAATCATTTTCCAAATTACAAGAAAATGGCTGAAAAATTCAATAAAACTGCGGTTAAACTTAGCTTTGTCGAAAATTTAGATATTTTAATACCTTCAATATTTGCTGAACTTTTACCGCTGCATTAATAAAACTATGTAGTTGCGCACAAATGCCCTGAAATGTGCCAGCCTATTTGGTTCTACCTTTAACTATATGTGAACAAACATTTTTGGTATTGAAACAAAACAAAAAATCGAAACCACCTTGCAAATTAAAGTTTGGAAGCAATTTTACGTGTATCTACAAGTAAATTTGAGCCAAATATAAAAAATTTGGCTATTTTTGTTTTTAATTTTTGCTGGTGGCCCGCCATTAGTACATCATTTGCCCAAGTGGCCCATTGTCTCAATAAGTCTGTGCTTCCCTGCCTTAAAGGATCACTTATGTACCTACATATCTGTCTGTCATAGCTAATTTTCTTCGATTTAACTAGACTGATTCAGTTGCAATTAGGTACACGAATGATTTTTTGTGACACACACAAATCCGTAAAGAAAATAAATAAACTTTTAGTATGGGATCACTTTTCAAATACAAACCAAGAATTACAAAAAACACTTTTTCAAACTGTAGGTACCGTGCGACATATTAAATGAAAGGGTTTATTGTGAGGGTCTTAAATATGTTTTTTATAATATAGCATAATTTATTTAAGGAAATCGATAAAAAATTCTCTTGCCATACTCTCACCTTGATATCCGAAACTATTGAATTGAAAAAGTTATTTATAAAAAAATTATAGTTATAAAATAATGTGTTAAAAATTATGATTCGTTTTGAACCGGCCTGAATCGCACATAGCCGGCTTTCTTGTTTGAACGTCCGAATATCTGGTAATATCTCTTTATGCAGTTGATAGCCCTATTCTTGAGGAGGGCCTTTTAATATTGCTAAAAATAAGAGGAGGCCCGAGGAGCCAATCAAAAGAGTCCAATCAAGTAGATAAAAGCGCAGGCGAACGAACTTATAGATATTAATATATAATTTACGATGCTATTGATTATAAATTTATGAGAATAATTTAATTAGCTTTGTATGCGGAACGTGGAATTTAAACACTAACGTTCTTAATGAGGACACAAAATGAGATGTTGGAGTTTATAAATTAGTTAGCAGAAATACAATTTGCATTTTATCTATTCTGGCGAATGCATCGACATTTACCCAAGTTTCATGATGGTAATACTTATAATAAAACGATAACATAATCAAGTCAAGATTCAGAATATTCTATTATTTTCACATAGACACTTATAAAACGTTTAGCTAGTGTCCGATTCCAATTAATCGTTTCTTATAGAGAGGTACCGGCAAGAAACTCCACGGATACATTTTAATTTGGTTTAAGTAAATAATTTTTACAATATTTGCACTTAAAAATATAGATATGAGAGGACAGTGTAGATCAGTCAGTCAGTAGCACAGAATAAGTAATAGTAAAAGTCCAGTAGTGTGAAAGGTAGATGGTGGTTTATTTTATAGTGTAAAATAAAAAATAAATTAAAGCATAGATGAATTTTGCCTGAATGTACAAGCAATACTTACCGTAATTTTGAAAATCAAAGCCCGCCGTTTTAATAAACTCAGAAGCTACTTAATCAGAAGCAGCTGTAAAAGTATTAAAAAAAAAACATTACAAACATTATTGAGATTTATAACAATGAACTAATTTCATCAGCTGTAGTGGAAAAATTGTGAAACGAGAAAATAATGCCCCTCTAAATCACTGAGACAAAAACAATTGGCATGGCTTTCAAAGACAAACTGCACACTTTTTGTCATTCGAAAATCAAAATTTAAACAACCGTACCTACTTTTTTTTTAAGAAATATAAATGGTTAAGTGATGGGTGATCGGTATGCTAATACAAATTAATGTTGAAAGCGCAATAAAGCTTATACTTAGGAGTGTAGACATCCGCCAGACAAAATGCTCAGTAGCCATTGCCAACTAACGTTTCGCCTAAAGTTGCCTTTCAAGAACATTATCAACTTACCCATCACTTTCTTTGCAACGTTAAAAATGAAACAGCTGATAATACAACAAGTATTCTCATAAAAAATAAAACTTGGCCGAGATAAAATGGAAGATATTTGGGTGATGCGAATAAAAGATTTTTATAATCTTACTGGGGTGATTTCGAGCATCTGTAGTCTGTACTTACAGGCGATTAATATTGTCTTGTTTTTGATACATACAAAAACTCGCTTGCGAACAAAAACATTTAATCATAACAATGTTCGCATGTAGATTAATGTTTTCCGAAATGCTTCTTTTGTTTTTTGGTTTACGATTTTTTTAGCCCACGTTGAGGCATCATTTTTCCACGATGCTCATAAGTTCCCTCTTCCTTTTTATTGAGTGTTACGGCGTCCTTACCTCCACCTTCTGCCTTACGCAGGTCCTTAGAGGACACGGTGGTTTTGGAAGGTCCCTATTTCGAATTCAGTTGGAAGAAACGCCCGGGTTTTACGGTGGAGAGCATATGGTGGAGGTTTGCTCTGACCGCTGTATCCTCATGGAGGCGGTGGTGACGGCCCTAGCTCAGGCCATGGTACGGAGCAAGAGGGCTGGGAAGCAGTCAGCTTCTTCTGCAAAGCAGTAATGCGGGCAAAGGAGATGAAGGAAAGCGTAAAAGAGAGTGTTTGTTCGAAAGAGTCACCGCGGCCCTGGAACGCAAGAGGCAACTGAAGGACACAGGTGAGTTTAGTCAGTAAAAATCTGGCACCCCATCTCCCCTCGCTCCACTCAGAGTATTTGATGTTTTTTGAAACAAAAAATAAGCGGTTCAGGTCTCTGCAACGGTTTTTATGACTGTAGGTATATCTTACTGTAGGTACTTGTATTAAGGTGCCTTCAAATTAGCCACAACGTGCTTCGCGACGCGACGCCAACGTGGCTGCAGCGCTGCTTTGTTATAGGCGCGCGGCCGCAGCGCGGGTGTAGCGCTGCGGCCGCGCGTTTATTATTTATATGGATTAGTCATCCGCGTTTTTGATAACCACAAAAATTTAAAGCTTTTTGACGTTTTGTCCCATTACATAAATATCACTTGACTTTTATATGTTCATCTTTAAACCCCTAAATAAAAGTCACCTAAGAAACCATTTTCTTCATCTGCACTATCCAACGGAAGCATAAAACTGTTGGGAACCGCAACATAAAGAATAATAAAACACGTTATAATCTCTGTTTTACAAGCGTTCCGTGGCACCTATCAAATCAAAATGTCGCGATCGAAATAGGTGACAGGGACATCTAAACATTTTTCGTGGATTCTGAAATAGCTATGGGATATATGAATGGGCTAGCTTAGTGTGGGTTCTCCCTTGACAGCTGTCTTCCTCTATCACTGTCGAAAGGGAACATCAGAGCCAATCAGCGTTCACATGCCGTAAGTCATCTCTAATTTGACTGGTTTGCTAAATGATCTTTGAACTGTACAAGTGCGTATTTTTGGGAGAACAGCGCTAATGCAAATGGGACAGATGAATGATTTCTATTAGGAAAAAAACTTCAAAAGAATTTTAAGTGTGTTGAGGTATTTAAAACATTCTGTTTCTACAATATGAATTAGATACATCCCGCAACATATCTCTATATCTTTAGCGAGCAAAGGTAAATACGGAAAATTATAATACATAAAATGGCAACCACTGTTTGCTATGAAATGGTTTCTTCCGAAGCACGTCAAGCCCATAACCCGTCGTCCAGCTATTACTGAAACGTTTCCTAACTGTGAACGGTGCGAGAGTTAACGAATTTGTCAACAAACCTAATTTCGTCTGAAATAGTTTATCGATTACGGATTTCCTTAGTACCGATTAAAAATAAACATCCTCGATACAAAAATCGATGTAAGTATGACGTTTCCGATAGTCCGATATGCACGACCCACTCACGGAATCTAGAGAAAATCACTGAAATATCTTGTTCTAATAATATCGGGACTGAACTACAGTCTGCGTCATTTGTGCTTCCGTTGCGAACATGCCAAATCTTTAAGGGAAGAGGCGGAAGCTAAACCGATTCAACGATTTGTTTCGATTAATTAATTACTACGTTTAATTCATACGTTTGTGTCACACGGTAAATTCAATCTACTTTCGCAACCATTTTTATCAATGACATCTTGTGACGAAAATCGTTCGTCGAGACTTAGACCCAGCATATTTTTTTAAATGAAGCTAAGTTAGTTGCACTTTTGTTACACCTAAACGTATTTTTATCGTCTATCCAACGTAGTCTTTTCATACCAGGTCAGTCCGCGCCATCATTTTTAGTCCTGATCAATGGCGTGACGAATGTTCCCGAACCTTTTTAGGGGGGCTGGAAAAGAGGATTTTCCGCACTTCTCCAACGCCCGGTGCACCTGCTGCGGGACTAGAGGGCACTTGTAATCTCCCTTTCACTTTCCACAGCCTCCTTCCACGAAATTCTCGCAGGAGATCACCACATCCCTGGACTCTGCACTACGGACCTAACTCAACATATTGGGGCTTGGTATGGCTTTAAGTCAATGACTCTCTGAGAAAATATTCTTAAGCTAGATCTACATTAGACCGACGCACACCTGTAACACGCCTGATTTGTACGACGTCACGTGGCGTCGCGTGGCGTGGATCAAGAAGTGTAGCTCTACAAGTTTAGTTTCCTTATAAAATGTATGGAAACCGACGCGCCCAGATCTGCGTGTGTGTCACACGTGTGCGCAGTGTAGTTCTAGCTCAGTTTCTTACCTCTTGGAAACGTCTTCTGAAATCTATAGAATTATTTTTTTTTATATTTCTCGTGGAGTTGGCGGGACGAACTAGATAGATTCCGCCAAAACTAGGGACCTACTACGAGCTCTTGACGCAATCCATTTTACGACCTAAGCTGAACTGTTAAAGGGATGGAGCTGAAGCTATATAGGTGTCCCCATCTCTCTTTCTCGCTCACACGACTGACATTTTAACATCATGGTAAGGCCACTGGAAACAGGAAGCGCAGGTACGCGAAAGATGGAAGGAGTGGAGGGATGCCTCTTCCCAAATGTGGAACAGAACAGGCTAGTAAAAAATTATATCGGTGTCGTCAGTCTCTTACAAATATCATGAATGTTCAGTTGTATCTATCTACATTTGATGATTAAGGATGGTTTTTTTTATTATTATTGATAGGCTCGCGTTTGACCATGGAGCCGACGATGGAGCACGCTTGTCTAGGAGCAACCTATACACTCTTTGCTTAAAGACCCCTAGGTTGTAGCTATCAGGAAACACAGACTCCGGCAGGGAATTCCACTCCTTAGCTGTACGCATTATGAATGTGTTCCCAAAACGCTTTGTACGTATGGGTGGGATGTCCACCAAGTACCGATGGCGCAACGCCGTACGTCTAGTGGTCCGATGATGGAACGGACTTGGTGGAATTAAATTGTGCAATTCCAACGCACACTCCCCGAAATGTAATCGATAGAAAACCGATAGGTTAGCTACTCAAGGCTTTGGAGCTTTGACTCGACAAGTGCATCATCACCAATGTCAATTCAATGTCAAATCCTGTTGAACACCGATGATCGATGTGGATTACAAATGCAATCGAAAAACATCAAAGAAAAAAAGCAGTCTAGACATCTAGGTCTCTATTACCTATGGAATTATAGCTAGAAAGCTGAAGGTTACTCAAGTTCACCGATGACGTCAGAGGCGTTATTTTTTAAAATACCGTGACACATCTGTAGGTAGGTACGTGTGATTTTAATTTAAGATCGTGCTATTTATGTCTGAGTAAAATTACTTATTATATTATTTGCTCCTAGTCTAGAAATAGGTACGTTATGTAGGTATTTGTAAAACGTCAATGGCTGATGAGTTTGTCTTATTTTTGGACACTTGTGTCAAAACTATTGTGATGTAATGTGCCATGTAATATTATCGTGACAACTGGTAGTATGTATTTAATGTCTTTGCGTGACAACGACATGATGTATGTAGAAAGTACTTTCTAGTTCTTCTATTGTTGTTTTTAAACAAACTGTCTGTTACTTTTTCTTCTAAAATATTAATATTTTTACGAATTCTACGTTGAAAACTACTTTTGACAGAATATGCATGTTTTGCAAGTGAGAAATCTTCAAATACCGTCCACTCAATCAGGCTGAGGCGAGAGGAATCGGACTTTTACTAACTAAAACCCAGCGTGTTCCTTCAGTTGCCTTTTGTGTTCCAGGGCCTGGGTAACTCTCCAGCCCAATCTCGCAACCCTGGCTACTTATTGGATGGGACCTAACCATAACGTGTTAAAATGTCATGCGTGTGTGCGAGAAAGTGGGATGGAGCTATACACCCTATATCTTTAACCCTTTAACAGTTCAGCCCCCCTAGCCAAGTTACAACCGTTTCGTTTCGATTTTCTTTTCGTCGATCGCCTCAAGTCAGCCACGCCTCCGATTTCTTTGTTCTGACGTCATCTCAACGCTCAGTCACGTGGTCAGAACAAAGGATTAAGAGGCGTGGCCGAAAATATTTAAAGGGAGGCGAGGCTCCTATAAATATTTTAAAACTAAAAACTGGCTTATTTGGTCATTGTTTTTATACGTAATACGAAAGATGTTTTGCTTTATAAAAAGTAACCGACAAATACGGTTATTGATTTCTTTATTATGTACCTACTCCTACTTATTTGAATGTCATAAATTAGTTGTGAAGATTCTGAATAAATACGATACCTAATTAATGTAAGCAGATAATTATGTACCTAATAAACAAATAAAGCCTATCTATCAAATAGGTAATAATAGATGTTATAGGTACTTATAACTGCTTATAACACATTTCTAGTACTTAAGTAGACTTGTTCTAATAATTGTTAGTTATCTATAGTTAATTTACTGTAATTAGTTATAATAATTTAATTTAGTTAATTGATAAGTCACATAACTCAGTCACACATAACAACAAGAACAAATGTTCAAATATTTTTATACCAAAACCTGAATGGTGTAACATGCAAGATCATAATTCTAAGATATGACCTTAATGTACCATATTTTAATGTAAATAAAATATTCCTATTCATAACATTTTATATTGTAAAACAAATTACAAAATTGGTCCTGCAGCTTTCTTGTGATGCGCTTACCAACGAACAACATATCATTTTTATAAATTTAGATCTGCAAAGGTCGATCCATTCTCTCTATCTCCCTATCTTTCGATCGAGAGACTAAAATACAGAAGTAAATCATTAAAGTTTATCGCATAAACAAAATACAAATTCTAGACTAGATTTACGGCACGGAATATTATCAAGAAATCTGGGAAATCTGGGCTTTCGCCTACTCTGTGCCAGCACTCTTTACTGTTGAATAATACAAGCTATAAACTGATACTTATGAAAAAAACGTAGCGGAATTCAGCACGTCTGCTAGTTGTCTTTAGTTTTCACAATAAATCTCTAGTAGAGATAGATGCTTCAAGAATGCTTTTACTTCGGGTAAATTCATCTTCTATTGATTATTTACATTAACTTTTGAATGTGGAATTTTTTGAGTAGCCTAGAGATTACAAATTCGTAATGTAACAGCTAAAAAGCAACTAAAATCATCGTAAACCCACATACAAGTTAGTCTATTGTTCTCATCACACGTGTAGGCCGATGTTTTCCGTCAAACACAAAATTCTCGACGTTCAATGACTCCATGAAATCCTAAAGAAAAATGTATTAGTAGATCTGTTGGAGGCGGGCGGACCGGGCGCACATTTTGACGGTTGCGTTTGCGCATTACCGAAGTAATAGCCCGAATAACCCACATCGGAATCGATCGGAATACAGCAAAGAATTTGTGTAAAATACTGACAAGTTAAATGCGCTGCTGGATTTAATACACCCGTTCGGTACTTACGTCAAAAAGAAATTTATAGTCTACTTCATTTTTTTTCCAATTGTGATCTTTCAAGTCGTTGGCGATATAATTCGGTGATCAGTGCTAAAACGTGGGAGGTATTGTATGGATTCATTCAGTTTTACTTGATGGCGTCAACGCCGTGAAATTATTACCGGATTCCAGCTGTGACGTTGAAATACGGGTGTGTCTCATAGATTTAGTGATTCAAAGTGGCTTTTTGTCTTCTATTCTATTCTATCTTAAATTGGTAGTACCTATGCACGTAGGCATATTCTGTCGTCGTTATATTTGAAATTAGTCCCAGGTAGTCTTTTTGCTTGTTTAGCACTTTGTCTAAGATAATTTATTGCCCTTTCAAATATACTCGTATTTTATGGAAATCTTTCATGATGTCATGGTTTTATTTAATTGCATTTATGGACACAACAGCAGATGATAAATAAGATCCTTTCTTTGTTAGCTTTTGGAAATGCACTTAAACAACTATCTCGTGAGATTCAAAGAATTGGCAGAAATTATAAATTTAAAAGTTTTTGAAGATGACAGTAGTAAACACTACTGTTATCTCAAACTTTTAAATTTATACTACTGTCATCTTCATAAACTTTTAAATTTGTAATTTCCGCAAATTTTTTGAAAAAAATAAACGTTTTTTAGATTCCATAACAAATGATTTAACATTTAATTCAATATAAATTAAATTCTAAATATTTTATTTACACATAGGCACTTATAAACCGTCAGAAGCTAAGAACGGTGCCAATTGATCGTTTCTTATGAGAAGAACCAATAACAAACCCCACAAATATTCAGTGTTTCCATTTGAAAATTGTTATGAGAAGACAGAGTAGACCAGTCGACACAGGTAATACCTACCAAATAAATACCTACATAATAAAATCGTGGGTCGAAATAGAAAAGAACATATTTATGAGTCTACAGTGTGTTCATATTTACATAATAAAAAAGAAGCTTGGACAGATCATATAATAGATACTAATCAATCTGAATGGATATCATGTGCACGAAAGTCACCATTGATGATAGTCACAGTCGTCGAAAATTAAATATTATCTTATAGGTAAAATCATTATAAAAACAATAAAATAAAGCAAAGATTAAGCACTTTGGTGACGCGTGTAAATAGCAATCACCTGAACAGGTGGAGTTTTAAGACTACCAATATGGCGGTGAAATTATGGTTGTATTACACAAAATTAAATCCCTGTTGACGATTCCCTGCGACACCAGAATCTGGCGACGTTTATAGCAATTCATAGCCCACGTACCTTGCTAATCCAGTGACCCACTCGTCGTCAGGAAAGCGCTTCGCTCACGGACGCGTGGTCGGTGTGTGTGCTGCCGGCCGGCGAGCTAAATCTTCATCCATCCACCGGTGGGCTGGTCAGAACTCGTGAAACCAACACTGCACTCTAAGGTCTCAATGTCTCACAGTAGCAGATACACTTATTACAGGAGAATTCTCAGGTTTTCAACAGATATGGGATTTTGATAGCAGAGCGGTTTTTATTCGACGCAATGTCGATTTGCGTAGCGGACACACTCATTTGTTAGCGGGTTAGACTTAGACGCCACCTAGCGGTCTTTAGCGAGCGTCTCAAGAAAGCATTCGATACGTCACCAGTGGGCGTTGCGGTCGTAGATATTGGTGAAGGAAATCGTCAACAGAGACTCAATTAACTTAGAGAATGCGGGAAAGGTAACTAATTTATATTATTTATTCTCTAAAAATACATATACCTTAAGAAAAGGCATTGACGCTTCACCATGCTCCCCCCCTTGGAAGGACGCAAGTGCTTTCAAAGGGAAAGGTTAAAATTGTAAAGATTTACTAACCTAGATCATGATCGGAAAGTCTAAGCTCTATGACTAAATGCGGAAAATAAAAATCATTTAGAATACTAATCCTAAACCTTAAAAAACTACGAGTATCGTTAAAATGAAATTTTATTGCGTTGGAATAGGATATAGTTTTGTGACAGAGCGTTTAAAATTACCGAACCTTGTCCTCACCATTGCAACGCGAGCGACATTGACAGTCCCTTTATAAGGATGCGGTTTTAATGGTTTTACATTGGCTTCCCACATAACGCCAAAATGTGGGGCGCGAGGTGGAATCATTTTCCACTTAATGCGGCGAGTTGATAACTCATTTAAAAGAGACGAATTGAGGTTTGACCTCATTAAGAAATTATAAAGTTCATCTAGCTGAGCTTTAGCACCAACGAAATTGGTAGCGTTATCCGAATAGAGACAGGATACTGGCCCTCGACGCGTGATAAAACGCTCAAACGCGGATAAAAAGGCGTCGGTAGCAAGTTCAGAGACTAACTCTACATGGACAGCCTTGGTTACCAAGCACACAAACAAGCATATGTAAGCCTTCTGAGCGTGTTGACCTCTGCGACGAGAGAGAGTTATGCGTATGGGACCAGCATAATCCACTCCAGTATGGACAAATGCCTTTGATTCCGATACACGGTATTCAGGAAGGTCCGCCATCATCGGAGTGGGATGCGTCGGATTAACTCTAAAGCATGTGTTGCATTGTCGCAACTTGGACCTAATGACAGTCCTGGCATCTAGTATCCAAATTCGCTGTCGTAAAATAGACATAAGTAGCCCTGGCCCAGTGTGACAATTCATCACATGGTAATGACGAATTATCAAATCCACAACAGGATCATGTTTGGGGAGTAAAAAAGGATGCTTAGCATCAAAGGGAAGGTATGACTTTGAAAGTCTTCCCCCAATGCGTAATATACCCTCTTCATCTAAAAAGACAGATAAACTGCGAAGTTTCTTTGGTAACAATTTACCAAATTTAATGAGCTTAATGTCATCTGCGAAATGAACAGATTGCACAGCACGAATCATAACTCGTTCCGCCGCTGACAATCCCAGCGAATTTAAGTATATAATAATGCGGACTGTCCGAGGCCAGCTGTCGCACAGTACGCATAGCTATGTAAGGACTCGACTTCAGTCCAAAAGGTAAGCGGTTAAAAGCGAATGTCAACACAGGATCATTCTCACTGAATCGACACAAAATGCGTAGGTACTTACGCTGCTCAACAGGTACGCAAATTCGTAAGTACATCTGCTTAATATCAGAATTGATAGCGATAGAAAATAATCTAAAATTGATTAAAAGAAGAAACAAATCTGTTTGTAAATTCGGACCAATATGGAGTACATCATTTAAAGATAAACCGGTGTGAATCCTGGCACTCGCATCCAATACGACGCGCGGCATCGGCTTGTCTGGCCGAACGACAGCGTGATGAGGGATGTAGTATCCGTCATCCGAAATGGCGGATTCGTCGACTGGACTTAAGTATCCATTATCTATGTACTCTTGGATCACTGCGATATAATTTTCCCGCAACGTCGGCGATTGGCGGAGTTTTCTCTCCAGCGCAACCAGTCGACGGTACGCGGCTGTACGGGAGTTACCCAACTCGCTGGGATCCTTACTAAAGGGTAACGCGACAGTATAACGTCCCGCATCGTCACGTGACACGGTCGAGGAAAAAATATTCTCACATTCGGTTTCCTCAGGAGATAAAAAACGTTTATTTTCAACTTCTTCCAATTCCCAGAACTTTTGTAATGAATCATTAAGGGCTAATGCTGTGAAAGAAGAGCTAGGTAAATTTAAATTATCTTTACTAGGCGGAAAATCACCCATAAGGACATACCCGAATGTGGTCAATAATGCGGGTGGCGCATTTGAACCTAAGTCTACCCTATTCCCCAAATAAATATACGGAAACAGCTGAGCGCCTAACACTATGTCAATATCTCCTGGAATATTCCAGCTTAAATCAGCGAGCGGAAGCGAGTGGAAGTCCACATGACAATCCCACTTAATATGGTGCGAAGGTAGCTGGTCCGTAATGCAATCAACTACTAACGCGTAAATAGTATATTTTTGATGCGGGTATACGCGAGACTCGATATCTAGATTCACATAACCTATTATCGGCCGCGACACAGAACCAACTCCTTTGACAAAAGAATTATTCAAAGGAATTATTACTAAGTTGAGTTTTCTACAACAATCTGTAGTTATTAAATTATTTTGCGAACCATTGTCAATTAAGCACCTAACTATTGTTTTATGGCCCGAACTATTATTGTTAGCGCGCGCATAAACCTGAGCGGTCGACAACAAGACTGCCGACTTAGCCCTCGTATCTACAGCCAATAATACGGCCGTGTTATGGGTCGGACATGTTTGAGCAACGTCACCCGAACCACAAGACGCCGCGCGGGGCGGGAGGAACGCGGGGGGCGCAGTGGCCAGCGGCACAGCCAGGCTGGACGCGACGGCTACATTGCAATTCGTCGGTTTAACATCAGCTACATGCAATTGTTTATTATTTTTCTCAAAATGTAATAAAATATGATGGCGTTTTTTACATACGTTACAGACTGAGGTCGACTTGCAATTACTCAAACCGTGCGACGTGCTCAGACAATTTGCGCAACCATGTACGGATTTAATAAACTCAAACCTAGTTCTAGGAGTCAACGCGGATTGAAACTCAGCGCACTTATACAAATGAACATGAGCGTTATCTTTACAATACGCGCAGACGAAGCGGGGCGGAGCTGGAGCGGTAGAATTAGGCGATACATTCACAACAAACGCTTTCGTTTGCGTGCGAGGCTCGCGAGATGCGGGACTATGAGGTTTATTATAATTATTCTTCGCGTTCGAATGAGATAAATTCGAGCGTGCTAATATCTTAGCCTGATCTTGAACAAAGCTAATTAACAATTTAGTTGTAGGTATTTCAACATCGCGAACGGAAAGTTCAAACGATTGACCAGTCTGTGAATCTATTTTTCTCATAGCGCAATGCAAGAGAATAAAATCCGCAAGATCCGGAATACCGAGTTGTTTCAAGGCAGAAATACTTGCACTAAATGTTTCAATGAAAGTATCGAGACCATTTGCGTTACACAAACAACTTTTTAAATCTAATATATTATTTAAATAGTGTATACCTAATGTACGCTTATCCTGGTATTTATTAACTAAGCTGTCCCATAGAAAATGATAGGTATCAGCCATAGGCACAATACCGGCTGTAATCTTTAACGCGTTATGTGTAAGTCTACCTACTAAATACTGCACACGCTGCGAGTCAGTCAGCTGATCATTGTCATGAATATTCGACTTGAACGACTCATAGAAAACAGGCCAATTTAAGGTTTCCCGTCGAAAGATGGCAATGCAATCGGAGGCAGCTTTATTTTTAGTGGTTCAAAAAGCGTTTTCGAATTACTACATTGCGATAACTGAGATTGACTACTGTCGATTTTATTCCTAATACGCTTAATGCGAATAAACAAATCTTCAAAGGATTCTAAACAAGCATAGTCGGGACTCGAACCAGGTTTCAAATTAATGTTTATGTGGTTAATTTGATCGACATAAGATTCAAATTTATCACGAATGTCGTCAATAGTTTCCGATTCAGTCATAAAACTTTCACTATTTCTCGTATCGAACGACGAAATATTTTTCGATAATTCATATAATCGATTAAGGCGTTTGAATAACAATCCTTTCTTCTCATGAAGGATAGTCAGTAAATCTTCCGGCTTTAATTGTTTCTCAGTCATTTTGTTAAGTTATTATCAAGAGCAATATCTAAAAATATGCGCGGGTAAACTTATCAGGCGGTTGGCAATCGTAAAGTATCCTCTCGCTCTGTGGCGGTATCTGAATAAAAATCACTAATACGCACAAAGCCGAAATGATGTGAAACTACCTCCTATTATATGTTATCAAAGTGAAATACGTATCACATTAAATTCTATGAAACAATATTGACAGATTTACCAAAACCTACGTAGAATCTATTGTCAATTATGTTTATGTTATAGCGGAGAGCGGTTTATAGGCAAGAATAATTTACCAAAAGTTTACGTAAATATCTATAACCTATATATACCTATTATGATTTTCACCAAATATTACGTAAAAATCTAACTAGGGAGCGGTTACCTGGTTATCTATCCAGGCTCGAAAGGACCAAATAATTATGGCGACGCGTGTAAATAGCAATCACCTGAACGGGTGGAGTTTTAAGACTACCAATATGGCGGTGAAATTATGGTTGTATTACACAAAATTAAATCCCTGTTGACGATTCCCTGCGACACCAGAATCTGGCGACGTTTATAGCAATTCATAGCCCACGTACCTTGCTAATCCAGTGACCCACTCGTCGTCAGGAAAGCGCTTCGCTCACGGACGCGTGGTCGGTGTGTGTGCTGCCGGCCGGCGAGCTAAATCTTCATCCATCCACCGGTGGGCTGGTCAGAACTCGTGAAACCAACACTGCACTCTAAGGTCTCAATGTCTCACAGTAGCAGATACACTTATTACAGGAGAATTCTCAGGTTTTCAACAGATATGGGATTTTGATAGCGGAGCGGTTTTTATTCGACGCAATGTCGATTTGCGTAGCGGACACACTCATTTGTTAGCGGGTTAGACGCCACCTAGCGGTCTTTAGCGAGCGTCTCAAGAAAGCATTCGATACGTCACCAGTGGGCGTTGCGGTCGTAGATATTGGTGAAGGAAATCGTCAACAGAGACTCAATTAACTTAGAGAATGCGGGAAAGGTAACTAATTTATATTATTTATTCTCTAAAAATACATATACCTTAAGAAAAGGCATTGACGCTTCACCACACTTAATGAGCTACCAGAGAAGCCACATGAGCAGAGAGTCATTGACAAACGAGCTTATCTTCAACGTAGTCTTTTGTGTTTTTTTGAGAAAGACACATTTGATGTGAATTTTGAACTTTCCCGATCTGTATAAGGTTTTCGCGGAAACTCATTTTATAAATTTTTCCAGATTGATTTGATTTTACAAAATAGGGATTTTGTAATATGTAAATTAAATCTACGTCAGTTGCGGATCTCCACAGCCAAATGCCATAATACTGTGGAAATAAGCAAAGTATCTAAACTAATGTAACTGAGGCTACAGAGTCATTTGCTTTATTTTTCTTACCACATAGATGGGTACCAAATGACTAGTAGGTACTTCGTAGATCTTATCATGGATAACTCTAAGCATACTTTTTTAGTAAGTAGACAGTTCCTCAGGATCTGATTGAAACCGTGAGAAAAAAGCAAGGATTTTCAAGATAGTCCTTTAATTTTCGATAGCTCGTATGCGATGATCTCATCAATACTCAATTGCCATCGTCTATCAAGACAATTTAATTTACTTTATTGTGGATTACTAACACAGATTTGTTTCAATCAGCTCTGGACAGATTTATAAATTTGTCTGTAGTCCAATCCTACGCTTTCCTTCGAAGCTTCTGATTATTTAGAGATCAACCTTGTACTATTTCGATCTCCGATCAAGCCAGACTGTATAAAAATACATTTGAAATATAAAATGTGGAATAAAACGGACAAATTCAGAACACCTGGATTGTAGTGTTGGATACACGCCAGTATGATAACGAAAATACAGGGAATTTATTATTTTGCTAGCTAATCCCATTACTACAGACGCTGAAAAAGCCTTTCGGAGGACCAAAACCTTATGTTTTGATAGGTAGAGATTGCATTTTTTTATCTTAGAACCAAAGTACCGCAAAATTCGTTCAGCCGTTATTGCTTTATCTACAACTTAGAGCTAGAATAATGCATACCCATAGACACCGTAATTAGAAAATTAAGTTACAATCATAATTCAAGCTTTAAAGTTTTCTTAAATGCTCTTACAATATTTTTTTAAGATATTAGTTAGCAATTTCTTGGCAAATAATATGGATATCGACGCACTGCACTGGTAGCGCACCGGTATTGACATCTAAGCACGCAGCCACGCACACAAAGATGCTAGTGCAAAATTTGACAAGAATTTAACAAAATAGGTAATAAGTTTAATCCTAAAATAATTCTTGATAAAAATTTTGAGGCCACGAGCTCTTCATCGATTGTGCACACAGATTGTATCCACAATGAAAGCTCTTTTGAAGGTTTAGTGGTACAAGGATGAGTAGAGGGCCAACGTTCTCGCGGCCTATCACCTACCAGATAGACAGACCTCATCATCATCTTCGAAGTGTACCCTCATTGAATGTACACGAATAGAGAGATATGGATAAGTCTCGCCAAAATCGCAAGCAAACTACCAGACGATCCATGACCACGACCACTCCATTTGGAGTATACGACTGAGAAAAAGAAGAAGAACACGAACTCTTTAACGCAATCCATTTATCATCCATTATTTTTTTTTATTTTCGTGCGGTTTATACCAATAAACAGTGATTCAGGAGGAAGATTTAAGTGTAGGTATAGTACATACATATTATAGTAGAAAAAAAATTGATAATTTCAAAGATTTCTAACACTGGTGCGAAGCTGGGAAGGGTCACTAGTAAATAAAAGTTTTGGACCAAATAAGGGCTAGATTACTTTAGGTAAGTATGTGAACCTCAATTTAGAAATAGTGTCTTAAAGTGTTTGTACATTGCTATCACTGAATTGCTATGGTCAATTCTATCAAAACATTTCAAGTTTGCTTTCAACTGGTTAGTTTTTTATTGGTTGGGTAGGTATGGTTTTATAACCATTATACCTAGATACATCGCAAATCGACAACCCATTTAGTCTGCCAAAACAATAGAACCTGGGGGTAATACCAACAACTATTCCATAATTCTTTAACTTATTGTTAACATATTGTGATGAGAGGTGGCTATAGACACTCAGCGAAAGAAAATTACAAAAATAATATATTGTGGTTTAAAAGGTTTTTTATTTCAAAATTCTCAAAGCAACATTAATTATGTTAATAATAAGTAGGCATAATATCGTGACAATTTAACGATTATCTTTATAACTGTAGGCACAGGGCATCACTGAAATATCGAGCTTTTGTTTTATACGATCGTAAAAATGTCTTTTGTAATGGTACCACAAGACTGATTGCATGTTTGCGTCTTTTCATCAAATAAACTGTTTAATTCCTCACCACCATTTTGCCGTTAAACGTTTTATTTTTAAATCGGGCGTTCGAAATTCGAAAAGATGACACTGGCATTTTTTGAAAACAAAAAGGAGTTTGAATATAAATAAATCCGAAAATAGGCTTTGAAATAGGTAATAATTTATGACAGTTGTCGAAATCAGCCTATAAGATAAGCCAAAATTAGAATAATAAAATACACTTTAATGTATTAATGTGTGTCAGTCACGACAGTCACGGGCTCACGGCGAATGTAATTTACCGCCTACAGACACCTCAAATAATGCACTGATTTGGACAGACGAGGCATTGTTTGATACTTTTAAATTCAAAACTTAGTAACATAAGAATTGGCAAAAAAAAAAAAAATTTTAAATGGAGAGAATTTTAAACATTGGAAAAGAAACTTACTTTCATGTTCCCAAGATCATAATCCTATGTCCATAAATAGGTATGTAATTATGTTCTCTGTACATCATTTTGTAGGTGACTATGACTATAGAGTCTATAGAGTCACATTGAGTGTCCATAGCATTGGTTCATTTTCTTCGTGACTCGATATACATTTTCACTGTTTTTCATACAATCGCTCTTACGCTATTATGACGTTACGTTATTACACATTTTTCATTAGATATTTTGGAAACACAGTATCTTATGGATATTATCTAGGCTTCTATTGAAATCAATTTATAAATTTATGTAAAACTAATCCAGTAAAGACCTCTGAAAGTAGGTTTGGGGCCTTTTCGAAGCGGATTTCCACTTACCTACGTAATTATCCTACCCCCGATATCTAATTTAAGCATTTGAAGTTGAGTAGGTATATTTCAAACTCGCCTGAAAACCTGTAAAAATTTGGCATTGGTAAGGTTTGAGACGTTCTGAACTCAAAATACTTTGATAGCTGGGTTGCGGGTTCAAAAGAGTTACCGTTTACCGTGGCCCCGCTAATGGCAATTAAAGAAGTAGGTACAGGTTCAGGTTCAGGTTTTAGTCAGTAAAAGTCTGGCGGGAGGAAATAAATATATTTGTTGATTTCTTATCTCAAACAAGAGCAGTGGTGGCTGAGGAAGCAGTGGTGGCTGAGTGGTAACGGCCCCGACTTACGAGTTGTAGGTTGCGGGTTCAAACCGAGCCAGGCGCATTACTTTGTGTAATTTATTTCATCACCACTGCTCTCAAAACGGTGAAGGAATACATCGTGAGGAAACCGGCATGTCCTAGAACCAAAA
Organism: Mythimna impura; assembly: GCA_905147345.3. Taxonomy (NCBI): domain Eukaryota; kingdom Metazoa; phylum Arthropoda; class Insecta; order Lepidoptera; family Noctuidae; genus Mythimna; species Mythimna impura. Next base: position 7,341,087 of record LR990357.1, on the reverse strand, counting down.
ATTCGAAGACTTGTGACATTCACCAACCCGCACTGGGCCCGCGTGGTGGATTACTGCCCATTCCCTCTCCTAGAGAGGAGGTCTGAGTCCCAGCAGTGGGAACATTAAAAGGCTGATTATGCTATGTTATGTTATGTTATCTAAAAAAAAAGGAGTTTCAACCAACATTACGTCTCTTCAAATTTGTATTAATTCATTATCTCCCTAGCCTTTGCGCCAACTAGCTTGGGGTCGGTTTTCAGTATAACCGGATGCCCCTGAATACCCGTGTATGTGCGACTGTCTATCAGACCTCTACAACCCTGTCACTGAGCAACACGATAGATACCCCTTAGATAGTCTGATGGCCAGAATTTCTGTCTACCTGTAACAACTGTCAAAGATCTACGAATGATAACCAGGACCAAACGGCTTGATATTCATCATTATCAGCATCATATCAGCCGAAAAACGTCCATTCTTGGACATAGACTTCCCCCAAGTGTTGCCATTCACGACCAGTCCTGTGCGTCTCGCATCTATCGGATACCCGCGACCCTCACCAGGTCATTGGTCCACCTTGTGGGATGTCTTCCAACGCTGCGTCTTCCGGTACGTGGTCGCCACTCCAGAACCTTTCATTGCTCGATATTAATTAAAAAATAATATTTTCTTACATTATCTACCAAGAAGTGCCTACTCAATTCCATCTCTCGAATCTCACTTCAGTTCGCAAATCGTCCGGCCTTCGCGTTCTACTCGCATATATTTACACAAACAGTAATTTTGTTTACATTTTCCGTGCAATGATATACAACTCACTATAAATAGGGTAGCTACGTGCGTTCGCCAAGAGCTATTTTCTCGGTAATAATAAAACATACGGTTTTATTTGGGTCTGTCGGTATGGTCGGCGAAAAGTTTGCGGGAGAGAATTTTGGAAGGTAAAAATTTCAAAGAGATCGTTTATTTTAACTGTTGAGTGGCTACAATGCCTTTTCATTTCCTTCCTACAATATGATAAGGGTGTTTTTGCACCATAGATGTGCTATGCTATGTTGCTATGGATGCGTTTGATATCCACCAATCATATTCTTTGGTGCACATAGCCTAACACTGGTGGAAATGGATTCAACTAAGATATGTTTGTTTCTTATGTGGAAGGATGCGTGCTATACTGCTATGGATGCGTGCTATGTATCCCTACTATCGATACATCGTGCATCGCTTAGCTCGAGCTGCGCATCTTCCTTGCGCAGCTACTTTGCGGCGGCGCATCTTCATAGCACATCAGTAATAATGTGCTATGAAGATGCGCACCGCTACATAGCTTAGTATCAGTGGAAACGGTCGCACAGTTTCTTCATTCAAATAATGTCCATTTAATGATTGTAACAAGGGTCTTAAAAACTATGTTGGTATTGCAGCATTCATGATTAATTAATTGTTTCATATGCCCCCCCCCCCCTAAATCATCTTACGTAATAACTGAATGCCCCCCCCCCATGCTGTCAAGGACATTATTTATTGTTTCACTTTTAACTAACAATTCCCGGTATACACAAGGGCGGATCCAGGGGGGGGGGGTCATGGGGGTCATGACCCCCCCCTGGGCTGGGTCCAGGACCTAGGTGGACAACTGATTAAAATTGTTAAACATAATGTTTTTATGTAATTTTTTTGTCACAATATAGATTTTATGTAGCACCTTCAATATTTAATTAATTTAAGAGTGGCCAACCCGAGGTACCTTTTCTTTCTCTAGATATTTTGGATACACAGATGTCTTGTGGATATTATCTAGGCGTCTATAAAAATCAAAACATAAACTTGTGTAAAACTAATAAAGACCTCTGAAAATCTGCTAATTTACGTGAATTTTGGCCCTCCATAATGTACGCTTTTTAATATATAAAAATATAAAAAAGTTCATCTATAGAAGCCATTTTCGTGCGATGATTTTGTGTGATTTTAAATGTGGTCTAAAACCTGATGAGTCATTTGATCGACTTCAAATTGCTTGTTTGGATGAAAGACCTTCAAAAGCAACCATCTACCGCTGGTATAGCGAGTTCAAGCGCGGTCGCCTTACTTTGGGGGATGAACAAAGAAGTGGTCGTCCCACGACAGCTGTCACGGAAGAAAGTGTGCTGGCAGTAAAAAAAAAAATTCAAGAAAACAGGCGAATTAGGTATATACGAAGAGATTTACGAGTAGCATACACTGCAGATTGGTTCGGGAAGCGTTCACAAGATTCTACACGAGCACTTTCGTGTGAGGAGGATAGTTTGCCGCTGGGTGTCTCACAACCTCACCGAAGCTCAGAAGCAGGCCCGTGTGGAGTGGTGCCGTAATATCATTCAAAAATTTGAAGCAGGCTCGTCTCGGCGCGTTTACGACATTGTGACAAGTGACGAATCCTGGATTTATCAATACGATCCAGAAACAAAGCGTCAGTTGACAGTTTGGCTGTTTCAAAACGAAACAACGCCTACGAAAGTGAAGCGATCGAGAAGTGCAGGGAAAATTTTGATCACTAGTTTCTTAATTTTGACGGGCTATCTGATTTCAATTCCATTACGAGACCAAAGCAGCATCAACGCCGAATGGTATAACACAAAATGCCTGCCAGAAGTTTTGTCTGCAATGAGCAACAAGCGACCGAATACCGGGCTCCGCGGTGTACTGCTTCACCATGACAACGCGCCCGCGCACTGGTCAGAGTCTTGGGGCACCCTCCTAACAGTCCTGATCTGGCACCGTGTGATTTCTTTTTATTCCCTAAAAAAAAAATCTGCCGAAAGGGATACAGTTTTCATCGCCGGAAGACGCGCTAGCAGCGTTCAAGAAGGCCGTGTAAGAGGTGTCTGCAGCGGGCTGGAAAAAATGTTTCGAAAATTGTTTCAGACGCATGAAACTTTGTATAGAGGTTGGTGCGCGGCTCCATACTGGACAGGCATATTCACCAGCGGAGAAGCGGAGCGCCATTCCAGTTGTTCGCAGAACTTGGGGAGACGCCCCCAGCTAGTGGATGTTAGGCGACGTAGCAGGTTGTTTCTCGAATGCACCTTTCTCTTAACGTTCTCGCAATTCTTTCTGTAGTTGAGAGACCTATCCAGAGTGATGAAGAGATATCTTGGATGGGGGTTATGAATGATTGGTACCTCCTGCCATGAGATATTGAGCATTCAACCCGCTTGTCTGTTACAAAGGTGAAAGACGCACATTTTTGAGGGATTTGCTTTAAATGCATTAGCAGTACAATACTGGCTAAGATCTAAGAGAGCTGTGGTAAGGTTGGCCTCAATCTCCTCAAAATCAGTGGCTTGGCAAGTTAATGCCAGTTCGTCTGCATACAGAAAGCGGGTTGTGTCTCGTGCTCACTGTGCTCTTCACTTGTGCTCACCGGTTGGCCATTGGTGTAAACGTTAAACAGCAAGGAGGCTAAAATACTACCTTGTGGCAGTCCATTTTTTTTTATTCGCCACTTGCTTTTCTCGTTACCATTGAAGTAGATGGAGTGATAACGCGTTTCGGGAGAAGACGTAAAAGAAAAATTTATTTTGTTATTTAAACCTCAAGCGAACGCCGGCGTTTGCTCGCTCATTGTCTTTCTATTGTGTCTCTTATTACGGTACTCAAAAGGTTATAGGTATTTTTAAGTACAGTACATACATCAATAAAATAGTAGGTATTTTATTGATGTATGTATTTTTACCCGTATCTATTATTATCAAAATTAAATCATAATTTCTATTGACTTGACCATGGCTATGTGACCCCCCCCTGGCGCCTAAGCTGGATCCGCCCTTGGGTAAACAGTAAATTGAAATATAATTAAAGTGAAAACTGTATCACCACCACATAGACAAATAGAGCAGCTGTCATACAGAAACATCAAGCAAAGAAGAAGCAGACGAAATAGAAGTCGGTAGAAGAAAGAAGCATCAGTTCTCCATAAATTTGTCTTTTTCCGCTTTGCTGCTGATCAATGTTTGTATGTCAACAGCAAAGCGAAAAGGTCTCCTTTATGAGAACTTCCTTCGTGGCATCGCAGCGTGATCTCTTCAAAAGGAGTTCCGAAGACGAACCGAAACTTTTTTCTAGAAAAATGTCGATTTTATGTACTGAGTCATAAAAATTTAACTGCTAACAAATCGACCCTTTTTAGGAAGAACATCGTAAGCGATAGTTTACGTTTTTTACAAAAATGAGTTTTCTCTTCCATAATTAAAAAAAGTATTTATGAAGATATGTTAAAATTGTGGCATACGCTGTTCTTCTTGAAAAAGCCTCGATATTTTATGTTTAAAATATCTGTAGTCTACAATATATCTGTTTCGGTTATATGTATATAGCTTATACTATAGTTAGGCAGACTTGATTAGCTTACAGAACCCAAAAAATAGTTCCATAATATTTTCGACAGCATAGTGTAGGTATACTTATAATTTTGTACTGAATAAAATTTTTGTTATTATCTACAATATCTGATTATTGCAGTAGCGGCATTCTGTTTTACATGGAACGGTTATTATTAAAGAAATATTAAAAAAGAATTTTCTTTGACTAACCGAGTTTTCAGTAAGATTTTTAATTCCTACATCACAAATTGAAGAAATCTTAATATGATAAAAATGATAAATGATAAATGATATTTATTTTGTAAATAGGTTTAAAAAACACTTTTACACGTCAATTTTTTTTTTGTCATTTTTAAACTAGATGAGGCCGGTGTTTCCTAGCTGACTACCCTGAGAAGAAACACTGAAACAAACTCAGGGGTCAAAGTCTCTTTTAAAGTCCATACAGTAAATATGTAATGATCAAATCACATGTGAACCATGCAGATTTGTCTGAAATGGTCTTTTGAAGAAAGAACCATACAGATTTGAGTGGACCTGTCCAGTCAGTGCAAGCATTTGTCAGTATTCGTAAAGCTCAACTCAGGACTACTAAGGAGCTCAACGAATTGACGAACAATACCAAGGAAAGGACATTTGGGTAGGCCGCAGAAAATACTCAAATTGCCAGACATACATTAAAATTACTGAAAAGGAAAAAAAAAAAACAATCAACATAGTCCTCACGTTCACAATAATAAAAGGAAAAATATAGTTTACAAAATGTAATACTTTAGCAAAGTAAACATTTTTGTCAAAAATTAATAGAAAAAAAAAAGTCAAATTGCAAAATAAAAATAATCTACAATATCGAATTGTAATAAATAATAAAAAAGACAATTAAAAATAAAAACAAAAGAAAAAAATAATAATAATAAGACAACAGTTGCAGTGCGTACTGGAGCAGGTCAATCCCAAGCCTTTTGGTCCTCAACATAGTCCTTTATAGTGTAAAAAGCCTTTTGGCAAAGTTTTCGCTTTACAAATAATTTGAATTTATTAAGGCTTAGTTGTTGAATAAGACTAGGAAGTTTATTATAGAAGTGTATACATTGGCATCTAAATGAGCCCCCTATTTTTTTCAGCCTGGTTGTAGGAACCACAAATTTGTGTTTGTTCCTAGTATTAAAATTATGAACATCACTGTATTTTTTAAACATGTTTATATTTTTATGTACATACAAAATGTTCTCGTAAATATACTGTGAAGTTACAGTCATTATATTGATTTCTTTAAATTTATCTCTGAGGGAGTATCTGGGACTTAATTTATAAATTGAACGAATAGCCCTTTTTTGCAATACAAAAATTGACTGTATTTCGGCGGCATTTCCCCACAGTAGAATACCGTACGACATGACACTATGGAAATAGCTAAAGTAAACTAAACGGGCAGTCTCTACATCAGTTAAATTTCGAATCTGTCTAACAGCGTATGCTGCAGAGCTAACTTTTTTTGATAATTTGTCTGTATGTGGGCCCCACTGCAGCTTAGCATCTAGAGTTATGCCCAAGAACACTGTATTATCTTCAGGACTCAACTCTTTACCTTTTATTAGCACACTAGTTTCTACTTGCCTAACATGAGGCATGGTAAACTTTATACATTTAGTTTTTTTTTCATTAAGAAGAAGGTTATTTACATCAAACCAGTGTACTATTTTTGAAAGTGCTATATTTATATCGTCAGTAACCGGCTGCTGACGTTTAAGTTTAAACAAAAGTGAAGTGTCGTCTGCAAACAACACTATGTTATGGTTATCCTTTATGAGGTAAGGTAAATCGTTTATATGTATATATAAGAAACAAAAATGGGCCAAGAATTGAACCCTGAGGGACACCCATTTTTACTACAGATCCAGAAGATTTGTCCACAATCTACAGTCAGATTTAGGCAGTGCCGGATTAAGCCTATGTGGGGCCGGATAATCTGTATAAAGGACATTGAAAAAAAAAAAAAATTAAAAAAAAAAACCCGACTGCGTAAAAAATAACTTTAGATAAAAACTAAAAAGAAAAAAAAACAAGTTCAGTCCAGTAGCGTAAAAACCAATTTAAATAAAACAAATAATAAATTCTAATACGGAACATATTGACTGGCACAATCGGGACCCATTAGATAGGATGATTTTAGTCTGGATTATTTTATTGGGTCCCGACTATATTTTGGAATCGTCATGATGAGCTCTTGAATTTGATACCCATGTTGCACTAACCAAAATAAAATTGTTTCTTTTTACTCTAATGTATAGCGTCCCATAGTCGTTATGCTGTTTTTTTTTCAACGTCACCTATCTAAGAACACTTGGGTTAACAAGACGAATCTAACGATATGCTAATTATGTAAATCGGTTAAATCGGTTCAGCGGTTTGGAAGATATGAGGTAATAAATAATATTACATACATACAAGATACGCAAGAAACAAATAACCCTTCTTACAGTCGGGTAATAAAACTCCTTTAACCTATTTTCAACCAGGCCCCAAAGCCCTTGGGTAGCGATGGGTCCATAGGTATATCTTTATTTAAAGTCTGGATGTGATTAGAATTCATAGGACTCAGGTATCTTGACAGGTTTTTTTCGTCCATGCGGGGCCCCCAGTGCGCGGGGCCCGTAGAATTTGCTACTCTTGCTACGTGGCTAATCCGCCACTGGATATAGGCCTCCAAAATGGGAAGAAATCAAGCGCCAAGCAGGTTGGTGACCGCAAAATCATATCGGTCAATTCCTCCCACAGTTTCGCGACTAGACAAAACATGTCACTGATAAATATAGGACAAATATATCGTGTGAGTGAAGAGTGAATTTAAATAGGGGACAAATTGTGTTTGACAAACATGAATCATTAACACGTTCGTTGCATTACGAGATCTATCAGATCTCTTGCAGGACTTTTGTATTGTGCGTTGAATATAATCGTGTTGTTTCACTCCTTGCGGGAGGATCTAACGTGTAAAGTTCTTTAAGTATGAGTAGGACAAATATACATATTTGCTTCCTACTTAAAGCTGAATTCAAGGACATTAAAAAAGAAATTAGAGATGGATTAGGTCCCTAACGCACAGTACTGTAATTATTTTGATTCCTTGCGTTAGGTGATATGTCGGTACTCGTGGAATCGTACGCCTCGTAGACGCAAGAGAGGGAGGGTGTGCGGCGCGGGCGCTGCGTGACTCGTTTTAGTGTTGTCCTAGCATCGACGTGGAAGGTCGCGCGCACGTTTTGGAAATAACACTCGCGTATTTACCTACGTGTTGATTATTTTTGATAAACAATAAGTGCTTTTAAGAGAAAAAAGTGTAAAAAATCTATTTATTTTGGTGAGATTTCTAACAAAAAATCAACACCGGATTATACTGCTGCATCGTCCAGTATAATAAATTTTTTGGAAAATGTTCAAATTTGCCCCCCATTGGCAAACAATGGCAAAAAAATAAATGCAAATTGGCAATGGAAAATTGCCATTGGAATGACAGTGATCCTGATGATGAAATATTTGACGTACTTATAAAGAAAACAATCGACAACTGAGATATTATTTTATTCCCATCACTACTTACTACACATATTGAACTATCTTCGGTTGCGGTACGAGATACAATCGATATCAAATTTTTTTTTGGTATTTGTAGTTTATTCAAATGTCATAACTGCGTGCGAACCTAGCAAAATATAAAGCAATAGGCTATCTTTCACCCACAAAAACTTCAAAATATATGTCATTGTTTTTTGGAACATATAAATTATTTTCAAAACTGTATCTTAAGGAGACTGATTAGGTCTCAAACGCACCAAAGGGTAGGTTAGTTTCGAGATCTTTTAGATCTCCAAAGCACCAGCTAAAAGTTCTTTGAAAATGATGGCGCAGGGAACGTGTTAAATTATTTACTCTAGACGTTAGTGTAGATCACAGCTAAGTATAAAATAAGGAGAATGGGGTTTATTTAATACATTATTATTTAGTTATTAGATATCTATGGTAAGTGTGGATACCTGGGTGTGGGCCTCAAGTCTGCTATTACAATAGTGTCAGAATGGTCTATCATTGACTTCATAGTTGTTGATTTTGACAAGTTTGGTAATCTACTATTATAATGGCGTCATTATGACTTTCCAATGGTCAACCACTGACACTCCATTGAAAGAAATGGCAAAGAATGGTAATCTCGTACATAATGACAAATGAATGTCTGAGGTACTTATGCGGTAATCTGCAAAAATTTTGAAAGTTCCATTGATCAGTATCCTACCATTAGAACGTTGATGTGCAGGCTTTTAATTTGTTACGAGACGAGACAGCTCGATATTGTCATTCTACCAAAATTCTATTACGAGACCAATGACAGACAATTATGATCGACCATCATGAATTTAGCAGATTACGAACTTTTAGCAAAATGACAATGGGATCGTGTTAGAATGACGAATTTATAAAAATAACAGACTTGGGCCCCAGATTTGCGGAACTAATTCCTTCTTCAACCCGTAGGAGGTATGTAGATACCTACATAGAATGCATCAAAGCTCAGAAGACCTACCACGACTTAAACTGAACTGTTAAAGGGATGGAACTATATAGGGTGTATAGCTCCATCCGTCTTTCTCGTTGGCACGATTGGTATTATAAGGCGTCGGTAACTTATGATATAACAGGTTAGGTATACTTTCATTATTAGATAATTTTAGTATCTTTTTTTATTAGTATGTAAGCATCGATCACTAATAAAGAACTTAGTGATCGATGTATGTAAGTCATAATAATGTATAGGTACCTAGTTAAGGATCTTTTTTTTTCTTTCGGTGGGAAAATCATCCAATGACATCCCCCGCCCTTGGGCGGAGCGGGAGATAGTGTCAGACATTTACTGACTAAAAACCCACTCCTGTTCCTTTGTTGCCTTTCGTTCCGGGGCCGAGCCTTCTTTTCAGAATCAGACCCTTGGCCCCAGTAGGCTTCGACCCTGCTGGGCCCCTACGGATTGCTGACATCTCCCTGAGGCGCGCGTGGAACAGTACGCTCCGTTGGCGACGTGGGCTCGGTCCGGACGGTCGGACGGCAAGCTACCCATTGATCGCCGTCCGCAAGCCCGCGCCAACGGTGACCAGAAATCGGGATCGGAATCCCGGCGGATGGGCCGCGGGGGCCATTACCTCGCGCGTGCACGTGCGGCCTCCTCCTTTGCTAGCATTACTGCTTCGCAGAAGGAGGCTACCGCCTACCACTCCTCCTCGCCCCGGACCATGTACCAAGGCCCGGCGCGAGTGATCGCTGCCGCCGATCGCCACCACGAGGACACGGCGCGGCGGTGCTCTGCCCAGGCGGGGCACACCTCTACCGTATGCTCCACTGTGTCCTCCGGGCGGTCCACACAATGGTGACACCCGGGCGTTTCTTCTGCACGAATCCGGTGCAGGAACCTTCAGAACTTACCATGTCCGGTGAGGCCCTGCGTCATGCGGAAGTTAAGGACGCCGTGGTTGCCTTTCCAACCACTCCTCAAAGACCCACTTACCGCCATAATTATGGCGTGCCCAATAGTTAAGGATCTGAATCTGTAATTACTCCCTGTTCTTATGTTTTTGGAGATAGCCGTAGATGCGCTATACAATAGCACAGAATATGACAATAGTTTCAAACTACATAATGCAAAATCATCATCGTTACTTGTATAAATTGTACCTAATGTGTATTTTTAGTTCCAAAATAAAGATTTTAATTATTATTATTTAAATATAGATAAATTAAGTGGATAACATTATTATCATACTCCTACTGTAATTGTGAATAGTGTGCAGTAAAGAGTACCTATATGTATAAGCAGGTATCTATCTATACCTATTATTGGTGCATACGATATTTTTTTTAATATCTAGTCCACATGATTTGTTTCAAGCTTTCAGGATATTTTTTAAACTTGAGTATTTGTTTTTTTAATACTTGGTGTAATATGTTTCTCCCACAATTCACTTGATACTCATAATTCGTGCGAAACTCTGTAAATATTTTTTTATTTAGCTAACATTGGAAATTTGCGAATTTCATGCTGAACAATCTTGATTTATAACTACACAACTTCAGTCAGAGCGCTTAACGAGTGATTCATTTTACTTAAGTGTGAAATATTCAAAATTGATAGATTTATTTCATTTTGGATTTCGAAAACATTACGAGACATGTAGGTATTATAGTAGGCATGTTATGAGAGTAAAGACCGAAGATTTGGTTGGACGAAGCCCCGAACTGACGATCAAAGAAGGAACATGTCGACCTTCAGTATCGTGAATTGACTCATCAGCTGGCTTTTCTCAAAAAGTTTAACACAAATATACACATGATACAGGTACATACGCTACCTTGTCTATGAAATAAAAATATTAGAGATTTTCGTATCGAAGATTTTGTAATCGTACCTACCTACCTATTTGTTTATTGTTCTTTGTATATTTTTTCAGCTTCCTTAATGTGTAACGACACACTGTACAAGCAATTTTACAGTTTGCTTGCCATCGACCGCGCACGAACATCAAACCAAACAGCCAAGAACGCAGTCACGCATGACGAAGATAAGTGCGTAAGTAATTCCCACTAAAACGCACTAAACCCACATATTCCAAGACAGCGTCAAGTTCCAATTCCGTAACTAAAATATGTGACTAATAACTACACGTACGACCGTTCATAAAACAATTTATCGTATTTCCTACAATCTGTCAGGAAGGAAGCCCACGTGGCGTGCTCTGATTAATGTCGTCATGTTATAGCTGAACACAAAATCGAGCACTTGTCTTAAATTAGCTCGGGCGCAGTAAATCAAGGGATTTGGACCAGAGTTACGCCATAAGAATGCCTCACATATTTGTGAAACTACGTGTTTATTATAACTATTGCATATACAGTGTAGGTACTCATTACGAGTTACGCTGGCACGACGTGTAATTACTGCGACTATTAGGTACTTGGTATTAACAAAAAGCTGCATTTGTAAGGTGTGACGCGAACTCCAGATGCAGACATCAATGAGTAATGCAACTATTAATACATTGACTAAACATTGATACGAATTTTGCACACTTTGAAAGTGGATTATTTATTTATTTAAACTTCATGTACAGTAGTGGTACATAGGCGGACTTAATGCAACAAGGCATTCTCTACCAGTCAACCTTTATTATAGGAGTAGATACTTATAGTTTTCTTTTTAGTCACTCCAATGGCCGCAGGTAAGTAGCCACAAAAGCATCTTGACGCTTATTGCGCGCATCAAAGGCACGTTTAAAAAAATGTGGTGTGCACAGGCCCTTAGGTACTCATCAGCACAACCCTGACAAGTGATATTCCTACGCACTTATGGAGAAGATAAAATATGACAGCACTGGTTTAGAGTTGGTATCGCATCTCATTGGTGGCTTTCTCACATTTCGCCCTCCTAATCCTATTTTCCTAGGGCGAATATACGAACAGCAGAACGAAATGAACGAACGAACTTTTATGGCGTACCTACAATAAAGTTTATTCTGTTCTATATAATCCTTACGAAATGGAGAGAAGAGCCTTAGACTTGTGCAAGTCTTTGAAGAACAGAACCTTAGCAGTGACAAAAGCGTTGAATAAACATGAAGTTTAAACTTTGGGTCTCTCTGGGCAAACGAAGCTTAAAGCCGCACAAAATGCAGAAGGAAAACAAATTAAGTACCTACCTACTTACTTTCTCAAATCCGTAAATCAATTCATACATTTGTAAAATAAAGATGAGCCCGATATAGTACCCAGAGAAACTCCTAGTGTTTTGTATATTTATTCTAGAAATTCCGCCACTGCTACTATGGATCACCGCTAGTATAGAACTGTCAATATTGTTTAGTCTTAGTACACCCACACAAAGGTGTTCTAAGAATTGAAAAAACTGTTAAGCTGTTAACTATCACGTGCCAATGCGAGGAATTTGAAATCGAACGATAAAGTAAACTTAGGAGCCATCCTTTTAGCCAGGGCGGGACTTGTGTGGGTCGTGACGGGTGTATTGTTGCAGATTTTATAAAATTAATATGTTATAGGTTTATGGAGGGAATGTAGTACCAGCAATGTACTAGAATGCACCTTTATTGAAATTCAATGTACTTACCTCCATAAAAGTAAGCCACAGTCCTGATAGTCAGAATGACGGGTGAATATTTATAATGAATGTAATAAACATCTTAAGGTTACCTAATATTTACCAGAGGAATGTACCTTCTATGTACCGACCTCTTCTTCTTCCTGCCCTTATCCCATAGTACTTGGAGTTGGCGCAACACGTTTTTTTCTTCCATTCTGTCCTGTCACCCATCATACTATCACTAACTCCCTTTTCTTTCATATCACTCCTCACACAATCCATCTATATTTTCTTTGGCCTCCCTCTCCCTCTCCATCTAAATGTATACATCAGTGGCCTACTTACTATGACATAAAATGTTAGCCGTGCGAGAGAGAAAGAGAGCTATACATCCTATATAGCTCCATCCCTTTAACAGTTCAGTTTAGTTGTACCTACCTCATATAAGTAGTCGTAGTGTAGTAACAAATGTCACGTGTAGTTAGGTATATGATCCTTTCATAGTCACGTTAAATTCTCAATACGAGCAATGAAACGAGGGATGCAACTCGACATACATTTTCACTGTTTTTCATACAACCGCTCTTACGCGATTATGACGTTATTACACATTTTTCATTAGATATTTTGGAAAAACAGTACCTATCTTGTGGATATTCAGGCACAATCTCTCTTTTTTCGCGTTGCTTTTTCATCAAACATCGCGTTGGACTGCGTTAGATGAAGTAACAAGCTTTTAAAACATACTCGATGTTGATGAAAGGTGAGTGAAAAAGGAGCCCCTTTACTCATATTATATAATCTCACATTGCTATGAAAAAATGGTAGGCATTTAGATATATATCGATGATGGTAGGCATCTTTTTGTCTAGCCTCCTATCAGGAACGAGTCCAGAGGCCCTAACACAAGCTCTTAACGCGGGCCATTTTACGACCTAAACTGAACTGTTAATCGCTCTCACGACTAACATTTTACACGTCATAGTGAGGCCTCTGATCGTCACGTCAGCGTATTTTAATCCTACCTCGGTGACGACGCTCGTTCTCAGGTATCCAGTGTGATCGTCACACAGTGGATACCTGCCTCCTGCATTCTAAAAGTGTGACCAGAAGGAGCAGAACAGTAACTAAAGACGCGGGTGAAACCGCGGGGGATGGCTAGTTTTAAATAATATAAACGAGTAAAATCGGTTGTTTGTCACTTTCATAAATAGAAAGCTATACTATCGCTAACATTTTTTTTTTTCGAACTTATTTCTATCCCTCAGCTGGACGAAGACCAGGTCAATAGACGTGGTCAAAAAGGCTGTCAGGCTCAAATGGGATTGAGCAGCTTACGTCAGCTGCATGCATAGAAACCGTTAGGCAAGAGTCACCACGTAGTGTGTTCCCGTAGATGGAAAGCGCCGTTGAAGCCGACCCATAAAGAGGTGGCGAAATGATTAACACGCGTAGGTACCAAGATAACTAGTTCCAGACGGTGCATGGACGAAGAATGTTTGGAAGGGCTTGTTGACTATAATTTAGCTACTTTTTATTCCAGAATAATGTTCCCTTTTGATAGGTCACGGAAACCAAACTGCAGGAAAAAACACATTTTGCATGATGGTTGGAAGTGGGAGCTCACTCAAACGTCTTGCTGATGGTGACGTATGTGCTGGATTATTCTGTTATCTTCAAAATGGTTGAACTAAATGATGCTAGCGCATGAGTCATGTTCGTAAAAGGGCGCCGACAGTTGGGACTGATCATCCCTCAACTGCAGTTAGCGATGTAAACATAATTTTGGAACTGTTTATTGCTTTAAAAGATTATTCATGAAGTACGTTCTTCTCATATAGATTCATGCTTTGGAGCGCAAATAACTTCATTTTTTTAGGCTGACCGACCTTGACAATTCAAAAGTGCCTGTAAGTAAATGGTTTAATTGAAAAAATGCTTTGAATTTTGACTTTTTACACAGTGAAGAATTATGACCCTTTCTTTTTCCGAGGTGGGAAATCTTCAAATGACTTCTACCACTCGAAGGTGAAGCGAGAGGGCGTGTCAGATTTTTACTGACTAAAATACACCTGTGTCTATCAAAGAAAAGAAAAGAAATAAAGAAGGTGCGCGTGGAATACTACGCGCAGTCGACTCGGCATCGATCCGGCGCACCGGGCAGGCGGACGGCGAGTTAGAGTCCGTCGCCCTTTCATTAGTCACACTCTACCATTGTCTTTTCGACCTCGTCGTCAGCAAGCCCGCACCTACGATGACCGGGAATCACCCTGCAACTCCCGATGCCCATGACATCTCCTGGGCGCTGAACTAGTGAGTTCATTCATGCGGGCCAACAGGGAGGCCCTGGGGGAGTAGGAAGAAATGCGCAAGCGCTCCAGCGCCCCGGCCAATGGTTGGCTGAAGGACACAGTGTGGTTTGAGCCGGTAAGAATCTGACAGACCCTACGCCTCAGGGCGGAAGACCTCCATGAGGATCATCTATATATAAAAGGAGAAACTGACTGACTGACATATCAACGCACATCCTATTGGGACTAGGAACCTGAAATTTTGCACAAGGTTTCCTCTTATGATGCAGGCGAGCACTAAGAAATGATTTTCCAAAATTCACTCCCTAAAGGGATGAAACAGGGGTCCAAAGTTTGTATGGAGAAACCATTGGTTTGGAGTTTGTATGGAGAAACCCGCGTGAAGGTATCACGCGGGTGAAACCGCTGGCACAAGCTAGTTAAATATATTGTACAGCAGACTTAGACAAATGACTTTTCTCTGCTGAGAAGTTACATGACATGACAAGTGACATGACAGGTAATGTCAATGTCATACATTTTGCTATTGGCGGGAACACTAACAGGAAAGTCATTTCTCTAACCCCCAAAAGTGTTGGGGCTGTGACCTAGTGCATCACGCTGTTGGCAAAAGCAATGTCAAGCAGTAGACTGCGACAAACTGAATAAAAAATAAGACACCTTAGGCCGCTTGTACACTTTAAGAAAAGTCGCCAGGCCTATGCAAGAATTCGTGTCGTTTCCACACACGAACTGGGTACACTGCTTTGGCGCTGACCAAGAAAAAATCTTGTCTGCGCCTGACACGACGCGTGAAGTTGCTCTGGTGAGGTAGGGCGGCGGGGTAGGCGAGCTGTGCCATGATACATTTTTGGGCCTCATCATCATCATTTCAGCCGAAAGACGTCCACTGATGGACATAGGCCTCCCCCAAGTGTCGCCACAATGAACGGTCCTGTGCGTCTCGCATCCATCGGACTCCCGCAACCGTTACCAAGTCATCGGTCCACCTTGCAGGAGGCCTTCCAACGCTAAGTCTTCCGCTTTTTGGACCAAAATCGGACAAAATTCTCATCGTGTACTTACATAATGAATTGGTCCTATCTGCCGCAGACACGGTGAAATTTCTTAGCGTGTGAAGTGCCCTTATACACCACACGTTGCTGGCTGAACCAGATGGAGAAAAAATAAGAATAATATTCTCTTAATTTTTGTTTACGAAAAAAGGTAAAAGGAAAAGTGTGTTACATCCTTTTTGGCAAACACACAGGAATTTCTCTTTCAGCTGTCAAAACAAAAGCTTGAAAAAAAAATAAACAACTGTTTTCACATTAAATGCATTTTTATTTTTGTACGCAATTTTTAAGTCATACTGCAAGTTTTAAAATACGAACAAAATCTATGAAAAATTTATTATGGCCTGGTTTTGATGATGTACCTGGCTTATCACGGAATAGCTTATAATAAGTGAGCATCGTCGGACATAGCAAGGCTTTGTCTACAATAGGCGAGTAAAATATCGACATCCCTCTCACTCATAGAAACGTCGCATATCTCCGTCTCATTCTAACATCAGTGTTCATCTAAGTGCGCATACTTCCGCCTTAGCTTTTCTCGCTTATTTTTATTCGCGTGTTTCTTCTCATGCTTCCACGGCTTGCTCATTTGACTCTCCGCAGACTGCACTCCAACAATACTGTAATAAGTAAAATACACCTTATTCATCATAATATAAGACTCAAATTCCTATTATCGATACATAATGATTTATTTTGACAAGTACAACTTTATTTTAGTGTCTTTAAAAGTTTATTTCAGTTGAAAAATAAATCATCATTAGGCTTTCAAAACAGCAACATTTTTTAGGCCCACGCAGATTCCGTGGTATTATTATAAGCTTTAATAAGGTAAGTACAGTGAACTACGAAAGTGAAAAACAAACTGAAAATGTGCACAACTAAATTTATATAGGTATATGTGTAGGGTTGAACACGCCCATAAATATTGTCTAGTTAATTAAGCCGTCACGCTAGTTCAAAGTATTGCTTGTTGAGTTGGTCTATTTGGTTTTGTTCGCGACAGTACATGGTTTATTTCATTTCGAAAAGGCCCCGGGTTGCGAGGTTAGAGACCAATTTGCGCGACCGTTAACGCTACTCATAAAGATTATGAATTAACACTTGGCGTGCATCCAGGGTGGCTATTTCGTCTTCGTAAAGTATATTTAGGTTTCCCTTAGCGCCAATTGATAATAACGAAGACATATCTTTCATCTTGGCCAATTATAACTGAGCTTTTTTTATATTGCATCATTCTGTTTTGGAGGCGCGTATGTTGATGCAAGAGAGGTTTATAAATGTTGGTTGCTAAGGCAAAGGTACATTAAAATTCTCGTGCGATGTTTCATTTAGATTTGGCACACAGTAACACAATATTGATTTTAGTTCCTCTAGAGAAAGACGAGAATGTAAGCACATCATTACACACATTGCCAGTGATAAACAAAACGGTTAGATGTTTAGAATCTGACGGTAAATGTACGTCCGTAAATGTACGACGTTAAATAACTGTACACAGTTTGGGCGTGACCAGACTTATAATGTTCCCACTGCTGGGACTCAGGTCTCCTCTCTATGGGAGGAAATGGACAATAATCCATTACGCGGGCCCAGTGCTGGTTGCGTAGTGTTAGAATAAAGTAGTCAAAGAAATTGTTAAATTCGAATAATTGGTTATTGGGGTAAGGAAGGTGATGCAGAATGGGCCCAGTAATGAAGCACTTTTCACCTACCTCAAATTGAAGAGTGAAAAACTGTGACATTTTATTGTACAAAGTGAATAAACACTCTTTTTAGTTTTACATCAAGGTGATACTATCGGGACAATGAAAATAAAAAGACATCAAATTAAATAAATAATAATAATTCCGTGTAGTTTCTTACCCAAGGACTGGTTTTCCTTTCACGTGAGCCGCACTTTTCTGCATCGCAAAGAACGCCTTGTCGATCTCGTTAGATTTGTTCAGCCAGCCCTGTAAAAGGTAATTGTGTCGTTTTTAATGATAATGGTGACAATTAGGGGAAATTTATGAAAATCTTCTTAATTCTTTATTGTACACAAAAAACAATATAGTACACAGTTATCTTTCCACGAGCGCGTAATCTTTCGAATACCGTAATTAGACACACAATAGAAAGACAATGAGAGAGCGTACGCTGCGAATGCCGGACGTTGGCTCTCTCATTTGGGAACGAACACATGCGAATGTTCGCTCTCTCATTTCGCCTTTCGCTTGGGGTAAGATAATTATGTCAGCAAAACCGTAGGTGCTCAGTAGGGCGATGCCCGCTAGGGCCACAGTACCGTGGTCCTGGAACACATAGGGCTACTGAAAGCACCTGTGCCTTTCATTTGCCCTTTGCGTTCCCTACGGAAAGAGTTACCGTGGCCTACGCGATAGGCAACTCAAGGAACTTTGTAGGTTTTAGTCAGTAAAAGTCTGGCACACCCTCTCGCTGCACCCAGAGCGCAAGAAGTCATTGAATGATTTCCTATCTCAAAAACAAAAAGGTATAAAGAGCCAGCATCACTAACTTGTCACAATACGAGAAAGACGAAAAGTGTGCGCGGACTGGGAACCGCTCGCTATCTCTTTTCTACGCGCGTAACCTAATTCGGTGACGTCATATTTCAGTATGTCCATCTTTTTTCTGTAACGGTTGACGGTTTCCCCTTCCATCAAATTGCTAATTTACTTAATTTTGAAGGAACAGGAGTGGGTTTTTAGTCACTAAAAGTCTGACACTATCTCTCACTCCGCCCAAGAGCGGATTTGATTTTCCCACCTAAAAAAAAAACTGATTAAAAAAAAAACTATTTTTGATTTTGGATATAGTTTCTATTTGACACAAATAATTTTAAACACAGTGATACATATGGTTCCGAAACGTGGTCGCTCACAATGGGTCTCATCAGAAGGCTCAAAGTCACCCAAAGGGCAATGGAAAGGGCTATGCTCGGAGTTTCCTTGCGTGATCGAATCAGAAATGAAGATATCCGCAGGAGAACCAAGGTTGCCGACATAGCACGAAGAATCGCCAAACTTAAGTGGCAATGGGCAGGGCACATTGCTCGCAGAACAGATGGCTGTTGGGGCCGAAAGGTTCTGGAGTGGCGACCGCGTATCGGAAGACGCAGTGTTGGAAGGCCCCCTACAAGGGGGATCGATGACCTGGTGAAGGTTGCGGGAATCCGATGGATGCGAGACGCACAGGACCGTTCGTTGTAGCGACATTTAGGGGAGGCCTATGTCCAGCAGTGGACGTCTATCGGCTGAAATGAGGATGATGAATTTAAAAAAAAAAAATGGGTCAAGTATTTAACTCAATTCCCAGACAAGTTTATCAGTTCGTAAATCAACATCTCCTAAACAGTATTTATTAGCTATCGACACGCAAATAATATGTTTATGACTCCACCATGACTTATAATAACCGTTATTGAGGTTAACTGTTACTAAGGGAGATTGATAATGTGGGGCAGTACATTAACTGGTAACTGGAACATTTATTTCATAAGTGAAGAGTTGTTTAAGTGAATGGGCAGTTTGGACTATATCTGTTCTGGTGTTAATCATGGTCGGCAGCTCGTAAATGTTGGGTGATGTATAGGGCTTTGGCATAGTATGGGTTTGCGTGCTTATGGAGAAGTTTAATGATGTCAATGACATTAAATTAAAATATAGAGCAACACTTATAAATCAGTGCAAAACATTTTGTTATGTTACCCGAAAAACTGCTACACTATCTATCTGTCAGAGTCTGGTTTCCGCACTTAGTCCTATGCGGACCATTGTGCGTGGACCATGGTGGGCTTATGGCTTTGGTGAGCCAACCAGCCCACCTCTCTCAAAAATCTGATTAAGCCTCCCAGGTATTTCAGGGCGTCTGTGAGGGAATTCAAGGATCCTAGATTTCGCATGCGTGTATCAATGACACCTGTGCAGTCAAGGAGCACATGTGCCATTGTCTCCTCCGTCTCCAAGCATGCTCTGCACGAGGGACTGTCTGTGATGCCTATTATGTGGAGGTGTTTATTCAGTGTCCAGTGATGGTCCCCGCCACTAGGCGCAGGCTGCCTCTGTCCAGTCGCATGAGGCTTTTGTTGAGGTAGCATAGCCTCCTTGGCCTGCCAGCATCCTCGTCGAGGACAACCAGCACTCTGCTTGTGTATGGGTGTGTTCACGTAGCCAACAAGGCAACTGACCAAAGGCGATCGGCACGATGGGTTCGGGCCCGAACACCACCGCACCGGATGCCCTCCTAGCCAGTTCATCTGCCGCGTCGTTTCTCTGTGAGGCGCTGTGTCCTTTAATCCACTGCAGCGTCACAATATTGCGGTTCGGTACTGTCACTCTTTCTAGTGCAAACTGGCATTCTTGTATAAGTCTCGAAGTGGTTTACCTAGGGACTGGAGGACTGAGGCACTGTCAAGAGTATCCGAATGTGCGTGTCCATGACTCTACTAGTTTCTATATCTCCTATCCTAGGTGTTGAAAGCTGCTACTTCAAACGTGGATTGGGTTTTTTTTTTTGTGGGTGGGAAAATCATCTTATGACAAATCTCGCTCTTGGGCGGAGTGCGAGATAGTGTCAGACTTTTACTGACTAAAAACCCACTCCTGTTCCTTCTTTGCCTTCGTCCCAGGGCCCCGGGTTTCAATTTCAAACTACCCGTGGCCCCAGTAGGCTTCGACCCTGCTGGGCCCCTACGATTTGCGGACATCTCCTTGAGGCGCGCGTGGAACAGTACGCGCCGTCGACGACTTGGGCTCGGTCCGGACGGTTACCGGACGGTCGGACGGCGAGCCACCCATTGCTCGACGTCCGCAAGCCCGCGCCTACGGTGGTCGGAAATCGAGATCGGAATCCCGGCGGCGGTTGGGGCGTGAGGCGCCTCACGCGATCGGCCGCCTCCTTTGCTAGCATTACTGCTTCGCAGAAGGAGGCGACCGCCTGCCACTCCTCCTCGCTCCGGACCATGGCCTGTACCAAGGCCCGGCGCGAGAGATCGCCGCCACCGATCGCCCCCACGAGGACACGGCAAACGTGGATTGGGTCAGGTATGTCTCCCGCATGTCAGATGAGCTGTGGGCCAAAAGAGGCCAAGCCGGTGGAGAGATGAGGTTGACAACTACCGGAGGGACTGGGCGCAATAACTGAGGACAAACGTGTGTGGAAAAGGGAGAGGGAGGCCTTCACCCAGCAGTGGGCAATAAAAAAAATCATTTATGAAACCCATCAATAAATTACTGAGAAAACTTTACGTTGATTGCAGTCTCTCACTGGAGTGTCGTCATTTGACCTAGATCTTCGCATCACAAGTCTTCGTCATATCTAAGTCGCACGTGAGCTCTTGTGCTGTTTCTAGTTATTTTAAGTACAACTACTTCTATTTGATTTATTTGTGGTGTTTTTTTTATTTTATATTCTACCACAATAGTAAAGGGTCGTGTGACGTCACAAACCGGAGCGCCGTGTAAAACGAAATTATTCTTGTAAGCGCAATTGTTTAAAATTCCATAATTTATGAATTGTTGAGATATGTAATATTAATGTTAATTTTCATATTTTTCTTAAATTTTTCATACTTAATCCATAAAGAATATCACATTTTTCTTGCAATTGATTAGGTTGGATCTATTAATAAATGGATTGCAACCGGGCGACAGTCGCGCCCAGTATGGGACTAAGTATCTACTAACCTCAACCATCCTCGCTTCCCTAGGCGTAGGTTTCCCGTTTTCATTCTTTATCATCTCCTCGAAGAGCTGTAGGCCACAGCCGAGCTGTGGCTGAGCCAAGAGTTAGACTAAGCAAGTACTAACCTCAACCATCCTCGCTTCCCTAGGCGTAGGTTTCCCGTTTTCATTCTTTATCATCTCCTCGAAGAGCTGTAGGCCACAGCCGAGCTGTGGCTGTGCCAAGAGTTGGACTAAGCAACTACTAACCTCAAACATCATCGCTTCCCTAGGCGTAGGTTTCCCGTTTTCATTCTTTATCATCTCCTCGAAGAGCTGTAGGCCACAGCCGAGCTGTGGCTGAGCCAAGAGTTAGACTAAGCAAGTACTAACCTCAACCATCCTCGCTTCCCTAGGCGTAGGTTTCCCGTTTTCATTCTTTATCATCTCCTCGAAGAGCTGTAGGCCACAGCCGAGCTGTGGCTGAGCCAAGAGTTAGACTAAGCAAGTACTAACCTCAACCATCATCGCTTCCCTAGGCGTAGGTTTCCCGTTTTCATTCTTTATCATCTCCTCGAAGAGCTGTAGGCCACAGCCGAGCTGTGGCTGTGCCAAGAGTTGGACTAAGCAACTACTAACCTCAAACATCATCGCTTCCCTAGGCGTAGGTTTCCCGTTTTCATTCTTTATCATCTCCTCGAAGAGCTGTAGGCCATAGCCGAGCTGTGGCTGTGCCAAGAGTTGGACTAAGCAACTACTAACCTCAACCATCCTCGCTTCCCTAGGCGTAGGTTTCCCGTTTTCATTATTTATCATCTCCTCGAAGAGCTGTAGGCACAGCCGGGCTGTGGCTGTGCCAAGAGTTGGATTAAGCAACTACTAACATCAACCATCATCGCTTCCCTAGGCGTAGGTTTCCCGTTTTCATTCTGTATCATCTCCTCGAAGAGCTGCTGTAGGCTACAGCCGAGCGGTAGCTATGCCAAGTGTTGGCCTAAGCAACTACTAACCTCAACCATCCTCGCTTCCCTAGGCGTAGGTTTCCTGTTTTCATTCTGTATTATCTCCTCGAAGAGCTGTTGGATTAAGCAACTACTACCCTCAACCATCCTCGCTTCCCTAGGCGTAGGTTTCCTGTTTTCATTCTGTATTATCTCCTCGAAGAGCTGTTGGATTAAGCAACTACTACCCTCAACCATCCTCGCTTCCCTAGGCGTAGGTTTCCCGTTTTCATTCTGTATCATCTCCTCGAAGGGCTGTAAGCTACAGCCGAGCGGTAGCTATGCCAAGTGTTGGCCTATGCAACTACTAACCTCAACCATCCTCGCTTCCCTAGGCGTAGGTTTCCTATTTTCGTTCTTTTTCCTCTCTTGCATCATTTCATCGACCGGCTGCGGTTCACAGCCGGGTGGAAGTTGGGCCCAGTGTAGGACTCCGCTGGCTGCTTGCTTGAGCATGATGCGCGCTGAACGGGACTGGTCAGGCTGACCCGCAGCCGTCATGAAGCCTCTGTTGACTGGATTAAATAAAATTTGCTTTGAAATGTGTGTTGATGTTTTATTGTCCCCTGAAATCTCTAACGCCATAGGCGTAGGTTGGACTAATTTACCCGTGGGCGAAGGTGCATCATCGAGGTTTTTTTCTTTCATAAATTCGACAACGAGACAGCATCTCGAAGAAATCGCGAAAAAAATATCAGCTGTTCAGTACATTAGGCAAACATAAATGTACTGAACAGCTGTTTTTTTTTTTCGTGATTTCAGGTTTGTTCCCATAGTAAAAGTTGTTAGTTATCATGAGCACAATCACGTGTTTAAGTCATCATCATCATTTCAGCCGAAAGACGTCCACTGCTGGACATAGGCCTCCCCCAAGCGTCACCACAACGAACGGTCCTGTGCGTCTCGCATCCATCGGACTCCCGCAACCGTTACCAAGTCATCGGTCCACCTTGTAGGAGGCCTTCCAAAACGCTACGTCTTCTGGTACGTGGTCGCCATTCCAGAACCTTTCGGCCCCAACGGCCATCTGTTCTGCGAGCAATGTGCCCTGCCCATTGCCACTTTAGTTTGGCGATTCTTCGTGCTATGTCGGCAACCTTGGTACTTCTGCGGATATCCTCATTCCTGATTCGATCACGCAAGGAAACTCCGTGTTTAAGTATCGTACACTAATTACCAGTCACCCTATATATTTGTATGACCTACATACAAATTTTCTGGGTCTCGGTGTCTTGTGTACACGAGTTCACATGCTCCACGATAGAGGAGTCATTCCTGATGTGGGGCCAAGGTCTTAAAACAAAATATTTCACTTTATTTCTCTCGTATAGTAAAGATTCTCATTGAAATGAAACACCTTTATATAGTTTTGCCTTTTTTATTTAATTGATATAAACCAGTGCTTGACTGCGATCCCACCTGATGGTAAGCAGTGATGCAATCATTGATGGTGAGGCGCACTAGTTTATTAAGAGCCTATTCACTCTAGCCTTGAAGACACCAAAATTATAGTTGGACGGGAAGACCGCAGCAGGCAAATTGTTCCAGTCCTTTGATGTACGCGGTATAAACGACGAAGCGAAAAGCTTAGTCCGGACCGTTGAAGTTTCAACAACGTAAGGGTGGATACTCGTCGTACGTCGGGTTTTCCGATGGTAGAAAGGAGATGGCGGCTTTAAACTAGAACCTTTGTGAAGGCTGGAGTCTGAACTAGATTCGGGACCTGTATGAAAGATCTCCAGGTTCAAACACTTTTTAATATAATCGCATTTTGGGGCATCTATACATGAAACTTATACATATAAAAGGAGATACTGACTGACATATCAACGCACAGCCGAAACTACAGGGCCTAGGAGCATGAAATTGCACAAAGTTTCCTTTTATGACGTAGGCGAGCACTAAGAGAGGACTTTTCAAAATTCATCGCCTGAGGGGAGAAACGGGGGTCCAATTAGAATTAAAAAAGGGAGAAAACTATTGTATAACCTGCGTCGAATAA
This sequence comes from Mythimna impura, assembly GCA_905147345.3. Classification (NCBI taxonomy): domain Eukaryota; kingdom Metazoa; phylum Arthropoda; class Insecta; order Lepidoptera; family Noctuidae; genus Mythimna; species Mythimna impura. Next base: position 7,316,574 of record LR990357.1, on the reverse strand, counting down.
ATTCTATTCTATTCTCTATTTCTATTACCGTCACGCGGGCGAAGCCGCTGGCAGAAGCTAGTATTTTATATAACCGTTTTATAGTCCGTCTGTCTGTCTGTCACCAGGCTGTATCTCGAAACCGTATATCATCTGTGATTTCAACTGTAGCTATTACAGTTGGAAAAATAGAACCTATGCAATTATATGCAGTAATGCATACGACGCGCAAAAAGTTCGTGTGCGTTACTGCATATAATTGCATAGGTTCTATTTTCACAGACTAAAAATTGCATCACGGATAGTCTGACGTCTACGCTGCACCTTGAAATCACAGATGATATACATATTTCTGTTGCCGCTATAACAACTAAAAACAGAATAAAATAAATATCTAAATGGGACCCCATACAAAAAACGTGATTTTTCAACAAACAAACACTGGGGGGTCTGGTGAAACCTAAAAAAATGTTATAATATAGTGTCTTATGTTGTATAGATGATGGTACGGAACCGTTCGTGCGTCAGTCCGACTCTGACCGACTCTTCGGCACTTAGCCAGTTTTTTTTTATCTCCATCATGATAGTAATCGATGAGTATACTCACACGCATGCGCAGTAAGTATCTGCTTATAGTCAGGTTCCTTGGAGCCGTCGTCCGGTAGCAACAAGCCATATTTAGTCGCGAATGTGTGTTTGCTGACCATTTGACAAAGACGCGCCATCGCAGCTTCGTGGGCTCGCATCTGTGGGAAAATGTATAATAATAGGGGTTAAAGTATGAAATTGCCGTTTTTTAAAACGGGTTGCTTTGAAGTGTTATATCTTTGGATTGACTTGGAATTGTAAGTTCAAATAAACTTTATATTAAAGGTACGTTATTCTTTTTCCGAAATTAGGTATTTATTGAATTCTTTGTGTTTTGTATTTTCTGTAATATCGCAGTACTTTTATATACCATATACTTCAAAGCAACCTGTGTTAAAAAACGGCATTTTCATACTTTAATATATAAATAATATCTGACGGCACGAATGGCGCAGTGGTTGAGTGATCAGCTGCTAAGCTGCGTGTCGCGGGTTCGATTCCCGTATAGAAAAAAATTGGCCTAAAAATAGTTGTGATCGGGTCTGCATCTGGGGTCTTTATAAAGGAGACAATTTTTTTTGGGCCCACTATTAAACGGTTACGTTTATTAGTCATATTACACATGAAAAAAGCGATCATCTTATTATAATTAACAGACCAAAAATTATGTAGAAATCTAACCGGAATCTACCTAATGAAATAATAGTAAAAAAGTGTTACGGCAAAAAATGCTTGTTTAGGAGCGTTTTCAGGTTTATTTTAACGTGAAAAAAAATATGTTACTACAGTGTGCAGCGGTGACATCGGATTTAAATGCGTTTCAAGAGATAATAATTAATTGGTACAGCGAACTTGTTTTTAATGCTGATAGTAACGGTTAATACAAATATCAAGTAACGTACTTTAAAAATCACCGTGGAACGAAACGTAATTAATAGCCCGTTGCAGATGCTCTGTGGTCCAGTTTCAATCAGTTTGACACTGACAGACATCATTATTATTGTTTCCGATTACTAGATAGTTGCATGTTTCTTCTGTTCTTTTCGTATTTTTATTCGAAAGATTTTATGAAAATGGCATCTGTAGATACAGTGCATAATCCACAAAGCCGTTGTATCAATTGTGCAGCACGATTTCAACGGAATGTTGAATACTGCTGGATACTGTTGTAATTGTTTAGTGGGCAGACGCACTGTTGGCTGCTGTGCATATGTGATGTGTATAGTGTGGTTTTTATCTTGGGCGCGGCATCAAGTTGAGGTTGAGCCACCTACATCTTTTTTAGATGAAGTACTGCTTTTAAGAAATGACTTTGAAAATGATAATGATGAACAGTAATAAATACTTCTTGTGATGTACCTATAATGTGTTTTTTTTTCTCTTTACACAACCAGCTTATAACACATCACCTTATTATTTTAGATCTACAGTCAAAGGCCGGCAAAAGCCGCGCTATTTCGAAATGAATACATCTTCGCATTTTCATGAATAAGTCTATCAAATCGTGTAAATCACATCACGTAATATAATAATAATAATAATTCATTTATTTGCCTTTGCATGGTAGTACAGATCTTATAATATAACAGGTACAAGGTTCTTCATGCTCCGCCTTATATTCAGCATGCAAATTTTTATTCAGCTAAATTTTGTTTCCTTTTAAAAAACAATCATTTAACTTATACAAAACAATCCAATTTATAATATGTCAATGAGATAAATGCCAATAAATTAAATTAAATAACAAAAACATTAAATTAAAATAAAATGTCAATAAAATAAATCACAAATGTCAAATTAAAAAAAAATGACAACGAAATAAATTACAAATGTCAAACCCAATAAAAATGACAATAAATTAAATTACAAATGTCAAACAAGAAAAATTAAAATAAAATGTCAATAAATTAAATTATAAATGTAAAACCAAAAAATAAATAATTCAATAAATTAAATTACAAATGTCAAACAAAAAATTAAAATAAAATGACAATAAGTTAAATTACAAATGCAAAAAAAAAAAACTAAAAATTAAATAATTCATTCGATAATTAATTATTAAGTCCGGCAAAGTTTCTTATTCATATTAATTATAATTAAAAAATTCCTTTACGGTGTAAAAACAATTTTCAATAAGCCATGTTTTGAGCTCTTTTTGAAAAAAATTCGCTGGCAAATCTCTAATTTGTTTAGGTAACTTATTGAATATTTTAATTGCCATACGACTCGTATTTTTGTGGCAAAATGCTGTTCCACACCTAGGTATCGCTAATTTTGTTGGATCCCTGGACTTTTTACCAATCTTGTATACATTTTCGCTATCTGCTTTACTGAAAAGAGTAGGATGTTTTTTTACAAATACTCCCATTTCCAATATGTACAAACATGCTAGTGTTAATAATTTATGCTCTTTTAAAATGGGTCTGCACGATTCTAATGGACCAATACCAAACACAGCTCTCAAGCACTTTTTTTGAACAATAAAGGCCCTGTCACTGTCTGTAGAATTGCCCCATATTATTAATCCGTATCTTAACACGGATAAAACATATCCATGATAAGCCATCAGAGCGGCATTTCTTCCTACGGTTTTCCTAAGATTTTTTAGTGCAAATGCAAAGCTGTTCAGCCTGTTACATATATTGTCAATGTGTTTTTTCCAATTACAATTTTTATCAATTAATATACCTAAAAATTTTGTACAGTCAACTTCTTCAATTGTATTACCACGACCAATAATTTTCAATGCTTGATTTGCCATTTTATATTTACAGAAACTAATATATTTTGTTTTAGAGAGGTTGACATTTAAATTATTTTGCTCAAACCATTCCAGTATGGCTTCTACGGCAACATTTATTCGATCCTCATATCGTTCATTTTTTAACCGACTTCAAAAAGGAGGAGGTTATATGTTCGGTTGAATGTATGTTGTTTATTTTTTTTTTTATGTATGTTCACCGATTTCTCGGTCAATTGTGGACCGATTTTGAATTTTTTTTTTATTGCAAGGTTATGCTTCCGAGTTAATCCCATAGAAATATTGTTACGATCTGATCATGAACTTCGAAGATATGGAACAGAACTCCTCATAGGATCACAGCAGAACCGTCGTAAAAAGTAAAATTGCTTTGTTTATACGTGTAGTCGATGACTGACTGAAAGTAGAGGGGGAATATATCGAACTGATCTGATGATGAAGCCTGAAGTTAGGCAACGGAACTCTGTAATAAATTAATGTAATCTAACCGTGTTTGGGATTATTAGAATTGTCATGAGATGCACTCTGGCTATAAGGTTATTAAAGTTTGGCTGAGGGGTACTTTTTAGTGGTGGTACCATAACTAAAAAGTGTAAAATAAAAAACTTTTTACAAAAAAATACAACCGACTTCAAAGTAAAAAAAAACACTGAAAACTGCAAAATAACTTTAATTTCGGAAGTCGGTGTTAAATAACGAAGAGACAAAACTATTATAGAAACACCGACTTCCGAAGTTAAAGTTATTTTGCAGTTTTCAGTGTTTTTTTTTACTTTGAAGTCGGTTGTATTTTTTTGTAAAAAGTTTTTTGTTTTCTTTATTTATTACAAGTAAAATATCATCAGCAAATAAAACGCACTTATCCTTTATTACTGCTGGCAAATCATTTATGTACAGAAGAAAGAGTAATGGCCCCAATATGCTACCTTGAGGCACACCATAAGTATTTATTCTATACTGAGATTTATACTTTATAACCTCTCTGTCTTTATTCATTCCTAAAATTTCAACGCTTTGTTGCCTATTACTTAAGTAGTCTTTAAGCCAATTTAACGCTTTCCCGTAGTACAGACGTGACTTTGTTTTATACTGTATATTATTGAACAGTGCACTATTTTAACTTAAAATACCAAGGAGACCTATCTACTCATTAGACAATCGCTCTTGTGAGATTTTAGGTTATTATGAGAGTCATGTTTTGACTGTCGTATTTCACGGTACTCCAGTTACATAAAGTTTTGCTAATATTACCAATGTAATCTAGAGATTATAAGGAATAAACTAACGTGCATTTCATTGCTATACGCCACAATTTGTGGTGGGCCTATTCCCCAAACAAAAAAAAAATTGTTTCCTTTTGATAACTTGACATAAACGAACATGGCAGTTAAGAGTTTCAAACAAGTTAAAAGTTTCAACTTTTCACTGATGGTGGCGCGTGTGTTGGATCATTCAGTTCCCTTCAAAATGGCTGGCTGAGTGGTGCTGATATACGCGTCATGTCCGTGAACGGACACTCTCAGTAGAGACTGGTCTCTTAACTGCCTGTGGCTTATTTTAATTTCTAGATTTTGAATTATTTTTTTCACCTAATTTATTTACATTGTTCTCACATTATAATAAATAAAATAAAATAAAATAAAAAATAAAATAAAATCAAATACTAGGCTTTTATTGAAACCCAACACTATGTAGTGATGTGGCGTCATAGATGTCGTTACAAATAAAAATAATAATAAATATACGAAATTATAAAATTCACTGCATTTTTAAAAGTTATATGAATATATTTTATTATTGAAATTAAAAGCATTATTGAGTAGTACATTAAAAAAAAATAGAGATAATCAAATTCCAAGGTAAAAAACTTTTTGCAAACAGCAAAGGACTTTTTTATAAAAGCCGCTAAGTAGCTGAATAAAAAATAGTAGGAACAAAGAAAAAACTACCAAAAGCTAATACACACCTGATCAATTGGCAACACAGCCGTCAACAGTAGATCCGGTGTAACGGCGTAAGCTGGCAACACTAAGCCGGGACAGTCGAGTACTTCAATGTCTTCATCCAGGATTAGCGACTGTATGTGTCGTGTGTGACCTGGCATTGAGCTTACACTGACCTGGGGAAGGGTTGTTGGTTAGAAATCTATATACATAAGAGCGAAATACCACTCAATGATTAATCACGAAATCTCAGAAACTATAACACCTACAAACTTAAAATTTGGCAGGTAGGTTCCTTATAGGGTGTAGACATCCGCTAAGAACGGATTTTCCGAAATTCACCCCCTAAGGGGATGTAACGGCGGTCCAAAGTTTTTATGGAAAAACCGACTTTTTTCACGCGGGCGAAGCCGCTGGCAGAAGCTAGTGCATTATATTACTAAAAAGTAACAATAAAACGGCCGTACCATCCGTCAATAGCAAAAAACGAGCAAAAAAGAATCACGTTTGTTGCATGGGAGCCCCCTTATATAGGGTGACTGGCAATTAGTGTACGATACTTAAACCCGTGATTGTGCTCATGATAACAAACAATTTTTATTATGGGAGCAAAGCCCAAATCGCGAAAAAAATATCAGTTGTTCAGTACATTAGGCAAACATAAATGTACTGAACAGCTGATTTTTTTTCGCGATTTCAGGTTTGTTCCCATAGTAAAATTTGTTGGTTATCATGAGCACAATCACGTGTTTTATGTATCGTACACTAATTACCAGTCACCCTATATATTATTATATTTATTATAATATTTATTTTGTTCTATTTTTTAGTATTTGTTGTTATAGCACTAACAGAAATACATCATCTGTAAGAATTTCACACATACATGTGTGATACAGCCTGGTGACAGACGGACAGACAGACGGACGAACGGACAGTGGAGTCTTAGTAATAGGGTCACGTTTTACCCTTTGTGTACGGAACCCAAAAAAAGCGCGTTGGTGATTAACTGAAAAATAACAGCCGCTCTGGTCAATCTTTTGCAACAACGCTTATGGAGGTCTGTCTATGCACACTATGTGCAGGGCGACTCCCGGCTACCATGGCCGCGGGCATGCGGACGGCGAGTAATAGGTAGCTCACCGTCCGATAAGGACCAGGCCCAGGTCGACGCCACGTTATAGGCTCAAAGAGATGTCAGCCAAAACGGACGGGGCCCACTAGGACCGACAACTGACAGCGGCCCAGGAACGCAAAGGGTAACTGAAACACGGGTGGGGGCGGCACTTGTTCAACATAAAACAAACCTACAGCAAATTTGATCCCTCACCTTCTTAACTTGCATTAAAACATTGACTGTACTAGATTTTCCGACATTGGGGTAACCAATCATGCCTACAGTCAACCTGGGAGGATTCTTTAGCCGGTCAACGTGTTGCTTCTTCAGCACTTCTAGCAATTTCTGCCGGTCGAATATTTCATGTGAATTCTGTACTTGATCCTGATTTTCTGTTACTTGTGCTTCATCACCATTTCCTACTATTTCTTTGTCTTCTAATGCTAGTGTACCTTCGTTTTCTTTACTGCTTTCTGGTACAGGATAATCTTCAACAGGCGTGCCTAGTCTCAAACTTTCAACAACCTTATCCAATATTTCTTGAATCCTATCTATCTTATCAGCGGTCTTGCAAACAGCATTATCAAGATCACCTAATTGCTTTTTAAACAATTCTATGTCTTCTTCCGTACATTTTAAGGCTTCTTTTTCATCGGCATCATCGTCTAATTCGTCAAGTTCATTGTCAGAAATTGCTGAATCTGTTTCGGAGTTTGTTTCTTCATTAACCGATTCATTTTCGTCTTCTTCAGGAATTTTATTTTCATTAGTTTCTTTAGCTGCTGAGAAGAATATTATGGACACGTTCTGAAACAATCAAAGGCTTTATTTTTCAATTGTGGTGGTAAAATTTTTATAGACAAAATTGAAATTAGAAACACTCACATGATTTAATGTACTAGATTTTGGTAGGTTAGAAAATATCGCTATTTTTGTGTTGTGTTCCGAATGGTAGCAGCCTGTGATAATTAGTCTTGTACACGTGTAGTTCGTGGATGAACTAGGAAATTCGTTGGTGCGTGGGTGAAATAGTTCCCTAATCCGTCACTGTTTAGATTAATCGATATGACCGACTTAATTGTAAAAGCGAGAGTGAACGAGAGCGCAGCATCACCTTACCAGATAAACGCGCCCACTCTCGCATCACTACTACGGCACACTCGTGGAACTAGCAAAGCGAGTGAACAAAATGCCTTTCCATAAATCGACAGATCTAGATCGTCTGCTGATGAACTACACAAAACTTTTAGTTTGTTGTTTCTTGCAAGTTCTATAGTACCTACAGAATATTACCATTACAAGTTTACCTATAAAATTTGTAGAGTTCTGTTGACTTCTCCAGGATTCTATCATCAGAACCTGAACTTTGGACCATGGGAGTACCTGGGAAGTAAACCCAATCAAATAAGAGATTAAGAACCTTCTTCGTTTTTGAAGTCGGTGAACTAGTACGTTGATGATGACATATGGTTCTGAAACGTGGTCGCTCACAATGGGCCTCATCAGAAGGCTTAAAGTCACCCAAAGGGCAATGGAAAAGGCTATGCTCGGAGTATGAGATCGAATCAGAAATGACGATATCCGCAGGTGAACCAAGGTTGCCGACATAGCACGAAGAATCGCCCAACTTAAGTGGCAATGGGCAGGGCACATTGCTTGGATTGGCGATCACGTACCGAAAGACGCAGTGTTGGAAGGCCCCCTACAAGGTGGACCGATGACCTGGTGAAGGTTGCGGGAATCCAATCCGATGGATGCGAGACTCACAGGACCATTCATTGTGACGACATTTGGGGGAGGCCTATGTCCAGCAGTGGACGTCTATCGGCTGAAATGACAATGATGATGAACTAGTACGTTGAGGGGCTGCGAACTAAACTGACCACTCCAGGTCGCGAACTATACCTCTTTAGAGTAAAAACAAATTATGATAATAACTCACCTCTTTAGTAAAATACTCGGCCCAACATTTTCTTTCATATTCATTAGTTAAGTCTGCCTTGTTCAATAAAAGTATACATTTACAGTTCTGTTCCTGAGCATATTTCTCTAGGTCTGAACATCTGAAAGTAGAAAACTATATTTTAGTAAATCTTGTTGCAGATATGAGTGGATATTATTGTTGCTACTGCTTCTTTCCATGGAAATGAACTTTCTTGCGTGATCACATCAGAAATGAAGATATCAGTAGCAGAACCAAGGTTATCGACATAGCCCGAAGAATCGACAAACGTAAGTGGCAGTGGACAAGGCGCATTGCTTACAGAACAGATGGTCGATGAAAACGAAAGGTTCTGGAGAAGCGACCACGTAACGGGAAGATGTAGCGTTGGAAGGCCTCCCGTAAGGTGGACCGATGACCTGGTGATGGATGCGAGACGCACAGCTCCGGTCATTATGGCCTATGTCCAACAGTGGACGTCTTTCGGCTGAAATGATGATGATGTTGATGGAATGACTGGCCATATTTTAGCTACTGCTTCTTTCCCTGGAAATAAACTTTCTTGAATGACCAAATAACCAAATCCCAAAAGACCAATTTTTGTCTTTCCGTCAATTTGTGTCTTTTCTTTTCTTTAGGGCGCCTTTAAGGTCGTGGGTTCAATTTAAACCCTGCCAGGCGCATTACTTTTTGTAATTTATTTCATCATCACCCTCAAAACTGTTAAAAAAAAAACATCGCGACGAATCCAGCATGTCCTAGACCCAAAAATTCGAACACATATGACATCCACAAACCAGCACTGGGCCCGTGTGGTGAATTACGGCTCATTCCCTCTCCTAGAGAAGAGGCCTGAGTCCCAGCGGTAGGAACATTATAAGGCTGATTATGCCATGCTATGCTTAATTTTATATTTTTATTATTTTAAAAATTTAAAAGCAGTTCAGTATTTGTTTTTGGGCACATTACTCGTAGAACGGATGGTCGATGGGGCCGAAAGGTTCTAGAGTGGCGACCGCACACCTGAAAACGCAGCATTGGAAAGCCTCCTACAAGGTGGACCGACGACCTGGTGAGAATCGCGAGAATGCGGTGGATGCGAGACGCACAGGATCGGTCGTTGTGGCGACACTTTGGGGAGGCCTATGTCCAACAGTGGACGTCTTTCGGCTCAAATGATGTAAATTATTTGTTTTCCAGTTCTTCCTTCAACAAGGCACAACCTTAACATTGCAATTTATTCTAAAAGCAAAGGACAAATAAATACTTTACCTGAACAGCAATGGATTCCTAGCATCCAACAGGAGCAACACAACATCAGACTTCTCTAAAGTCCTCCACAACTGCTTCCAAAGCTCAAGGTTCCTTTCATAAGGAGTCACAGCAGCCCCGAGCTTGGCTTGTAGCTCATTCAAGTGACGCCTCCAGTCCAGAAAGGCATCACGTTCACGGGTTATCTGTTCTTCAGCTGATATGCTTGGATGCCATGCTGGTCTGGAATATATGAAAAAATTTTCAGTCATTATCATGCTTCAAAATCAATCCGTATAAAAAAGCGTGACAGAGGCGTATTTCATCCATTCTGTCACACAAATTTAAAAAGAAGTAAAATATTAATATGCAGTTTAAAGCCCTTGAATAATTAAGCAACAAACTTAATACGGACTGGCCTGTTGGTCTAGTTGTTAGTGGCCCTGACTGCTATGCCGGAGGTGGGTTCGATTCCCACCCAGGACAAATGTTTGTGTGATGAGCATGATCATTTGTTCTGTGTCTGGATGTAATTTATCTATATTATGTATGTATTTAGAAATATATAAGTATGTTTACCAGTTGTCTAGTAGGTACTCATAACACAAGCTCTGCTTAGCTTGGGACTAGACGGCGTTGTGTGATAGTTGTGGAATATTATTATTATATTATTACCTATTATTATTATATTATTTTTATAATAGGTCTTTACCTATAAAATTGCCGTTTTTTAAAACGGGTTATTTGAACTTATAATTCCAAGTCAATCAAAGATATAACACGTCGACGAAACCCATTATGCATTGAGATACGAAGAACGATTTAGAGACACACTAGCAGCTAATAGCTACCTTAGTAACTGCTAGTGTATGTTCCTCTGAGATCAGATAATATCCGACAAAGCAATATTTTTTAGCAAACAGATTTTTTAGAGATTTCATAAATTGAGAAAAATTCCCTGCTAGATCCTCTGCTTTGCAAGGTAGATATTGTTGTTGTTGGCTGTTGAGTGAGTTGAGTTAAATATATGTAAATTATTAGTGAAATCCCATCATAAAAATCATAAAATAATAATTACCTACAATCATTTTTAATTTAATTTATGAAATTTTAAGTGCATGTTGCACTAGTACCTATCATCTTTTTTTTATTATGACGAAAATGTAGTTGGTTGTGCATTTGCCATACTTTTTATGCAAATTGCATGTATTATTGTAATGTGCTTTTACTGTTTATTTTTCCAAAAAAATTGAATAAATGCCTATCTTTATCAAACAGGTTTACTCAGGTAGTTGCAGATAAACAATTGGGTAAATGCAGATAAAGTTACCCAGGTACCCTTCATGAAATGGTTAGAAACAAAAGGCCTGGCGCCCTCCTTACTGTAGGCATGAATTTATACCTACGCCGCGTGGTCTTTTTTGTGGGGCTAGTTCAGTAACTGAACTGAGTAAGTAAGTAACTAAAGTTTTGGCCCATGGACAGTGTCTGACTCTTATGGATACTACTTAAAAATAATATTCTACAAAACATATATAAAAATCAGCCATAAAAAAATAAGTTAGGTAACTCTTATTTTTAGTTCCCTTTCTCACCTCGTACCTGCCCAAGTTCCCCAAGGGGGAGCTTCACAAGCACACAGGTATTTAAAGCTTATGTCAGACAGCTCTGGGATCTTATTCTATATGGAATGCAATAAAGTATTGAGTATCTAGTACATAATATAATTATAGTAGTAGTTAGTGTATTCTACTACCAATTATCAAAGATTAATAAATACGATTTGTTTTCTCACAACTCACAACCCTAATACAGAAGCGGCTTGTTCAAACGTTCATAACGGGCAAAATAAAATAAACTCTCGTATAAATATCTTATTCTGTGGCAACACCAAGGTGCGCCTTCCTTGAGTAGCTGGGGTGGATCGAATGACACATTTGTCCCACCCATTCGCAAAATATACACTTTAGTCAAGGAGTTACAACTCACAACCCTACAACAGAAGCGGCTTGTTCAAAGGTTCATAACGGGCAAAATAAAATAAACTCTCGTAGCGCGGACTTACGGTGCATTTTGATTCGTTACGAGCGCCACTGGATCTGGTAGGCTAATAAAATCAAGGTCGTGTCCGTGCCGTGCAATGTATTATGAACATTAGTGCTGTTGTTAGTAGGTTTAATTTTGTATGTTTGCTATCACGGAGTGCAATTTCTGTACTTGTACTATTTCTTATTCTGTGGCAACACCAAGGTGCGACTACCTTGAGTAGCAGGGGTGGATCGAATGACACATTTGTCCCACCCATTCGCAAAATACACACTTTAGTCAAGGAGTTACGGATACCAGCACGAAATATAACGCAGATAAAAATCAAGAGCATAAACTTACCTCCTCGGTACTGTCAGTGGCTCATCAAAGTTAGGTTGTGAAGTTACCATCTCCACTTCATAAGGCACAGACCTCACGTACTGATAGTTCATTTTCTCTGCAGTGAACTCTCTCTGAGCCAACTCTGCTGTAGAGAGGAATTCTTGGAGAGAAGACTCTGCAGTGACAGACTGAAGATTGAGACGGCCCCAATCGTAGCCATCATTGACTTCTGTTGTGTGTAGCTAAAAGGAAGGAGTATTTATTAGGACTTAGAGCAATATAGAAATAAATCTTGTAGTATTTACAGGCAGAACTGTCAAACTTTTTTTACTAAACACCTTGCCAAAAAAAGCATAAAAACAGTGTGTTAGCCTGTTTTTATGCTCTGCTTTTTTTCAGGATAAGGTACTTGAAAAGAGTTTAACCTGCATCAGGTAGAAAATTGGCTATTTTAATTTAAAAAATTCATCCAACCCTTCTAAAAGAAAATTTATGAATAACAACAACAAAGTACTCCTCCACATCACTGTCATCAGGGAATAGGGTTACCAGATGAAAATAAAAAAAGTCCGGAGTAAAGACCTGATTTTCATTGAAAAATCCAGAGATTATACCACCAGAACTAGACAGTTTGAATTTTTTTTATATAATGTACATTAATTATCTGAATGGAAAAGAACTAAACAACATGATTATGTGAAATTATGCCATGAAGCTCTGAATAGTTTTTTAACAAAACAAGAAGAAGCTTTTTTTTACGTAATTCTTTATGCAATGTGGACAACCATTTTCAAAACAATATGTACTTCATGATTACCAGAGATAATGCGTATTTGTCATTATAAATTTGCAATTACAGCCTAGAATGCAAACATAGAAAGATTTTTTCTATCATAGGGCTCAATGGTCGAATAAAAGAAACCAAATAATGGTGTGTCTTCAGTTTGAGCTATACTTTTAATTCTTTACCAAGGGTTGGTAAGTAAAACGCAAGTAGGATCTTGGAACAGAATGTGTACAGAATGCGCGTTTATACTGACTGTAGGTGTCTGGTACAATTCAATATAATTTGAAGAATTTAATATGTGAGGCATTTTATAAATCAATAATTAAAGAAAAAACCTTACTAAAAAAAGTATCTTGACATATTAAGTGTGATAAAACTGTCTAAGTACCTACTTGGATAAATAAGTATTGATTTTAGCTGTGAAATTATTATTAAAGGATTATTTTTAGTTTGTTTAACTTTTTATAAAAGAGATCTTATAAATGTAAGCTGTATTTTATTAGAAATTCTAAAAATCCTGAGATTTCATTAGATTTGAAAAATCCAGCCACAATCCTGAGAAGAGCCCAAAAATTCTGAAATCTCAGGACAAATTCTGAGATATGGTAACCCTATCCGGGAATGTGACCAGAAGACTAGCAGGCTGCTAGTCTTCTGCTAGTAGCAGCTATGCCATGTTAAATGGCAGTGTTTACTGGCCAAAAAGTGAGCCAGCCCTCTGGTCACGCATCAACACTGCAAGTTAATGTGCAATAGGTGATAAATATTATTTAAAAATTGGTGTGTTATACAAGGCCATTTATAAAATCATTTTAGAATCTTATGGGTACATGTAAGTTAATATTTTAGTTAGAAGAAAGTTCCCTGCACCAATTTTCCAATATTAACGCACGTTGTGCAAGGTTTTAATACAAGCTATCTGGATTATAGATGTTTATAATGTTGATAACCAAGGTTATCTAAATAAATTACTTTACAAAATTTGAAAGTTAAATTAGACTGCGAGCTAGACGCGCATACATCAATAAAGTTTAAAGACCATTTTATGTAACAACTTATTACACTTAAATGTTTATTTGAACAAAAAAAAACAAATACTAACCATGGTGTTGTCTTCGACATGTTTTCGGTGACGATTTTTGGCAAATCTGTCCTTGATGAGCGCCCGCCCTAAAGATTCTTTATTTTTCTTTCCCATTTTATTGTTTGTTGCAGTATTACGTTGAATTTATACAAATATTTACAATTAAAACTTGGAAGAGCAAACGTACCGCATTGTACGATAAAACGCGAATGTCAAAGTGACAGCCAAAGAGTTTTTTTTTTTTTTTTTTCGTTCCTTGCGGAACAGGCTAAGGTCAGAGACCATGCTGCTTAGTCATCAGTTTTTGTTTCTTTTTGTTTTACATTAGAATGCAGGTGTAACACATTCTAATGTTTTTTGAAGTATTTGGCAGCAAATGTATCGATTCAGTCTTCTCAGCAAACTTCGCTGAGGTAGCTAAAACTACAATAAAATTCTCAGCTCCATTTTACCGAGACCGCGCCTATTTCAATGATTCCACATATTATTCCAGTTGCGCAGACACTTGGGATACAAAACAACACCAATTTTACATCACAATATCCACTAGGAATCAATTTGCGAATAATTAAAACAGTCACTGAACTTCACTCGAAGAAATCCCGCCAAAAACTCCGACAGCCAAAGAGTACCTATGTAAAGAGTAGTGACAGCTTAAGCTTTTTTTTTTTTTCTTCGTTCCTTGTGGAACAGGCTAGGGTCAGAGACCATGCTGCCTAGTCATCAGTTTTTGTTTCTTTTTGTTTTACATTAGAATGCAGGTGTAACACATTCTAATGTTTTTTGAAGTATTTGGCAGCAAATGTATCGATTCAGCCTTTTCAGCAAACTTCACTGAGGTAGCTAAAACTACATTAAAATTCTCAGCTCCATTTTACCGAGACCGCGCCTATTTCAATGTTTCCACATATTATTCCAGTAGCGCAGACACTTGAGATACAAAACTACACCAATTTTACATCACAATATCCACTAGGAATTAATTTGCGAATAATTAAAACAGCCACTGAAATTCACTCGAAGAAATCCCGCCAAAAACTCTGACAGCTTGAGCTTGACGAAAAAAAGGGTAATGACAATCGCGAGAAAACACAATAATATCGCCCAAGTGAATCGATTTTATTTTTAATTTTCATATAATTTTTGAAGTGAAAACTTCTTTAGCGGCGTTGTACACTTTTTTTTGTAATGGGTAAAAAATGTTAAACTCGCGTCAGGACACGTGACCTGATCGAAAATTCGTAAGACGGATGTCGTGCAAAATTTTGTGCAAAAAATTTTGTAATGGGTAAAAAATGTTAAACTCGCGTCAGGACACGTGACCTGCAGGGCTATTACGTAACTCTGTTGACAGTTCAAGTGATTATCACTTGTTATCAGTGTGCATCATTGAACTGTCAAACAGCTAGTTTCGTATTGCCTATCTTCAGTGACCAACTGCAGTGACGTCATTAGCCACTGGTGCCTTTGATAGCCACCGTAACACGTTTTGACAGATGTTATTGTATCGATACTTTTAAAATTGCGATTGTGTAAGCTTTTGAAGTTTCCAATGGACATCAACTTAATTTTTACCCATTACAAAATTTTTTGCACACAATTTTGCACGACATCCGTCTTACGAATTTTCGATCAGGTCACGTGTCCTGACGCGAGTTTAACATTTTTTACCCATTACAAAAAAAGTGTACAACGCCGCTAAAGAAGTTTTCACTTCAAAAATGACGGGTTGCACTCTGGGAGTGCCGGCAGAAGTGAAAACTTAAGTATTAACGTTGTGCGTTTTGGATATTTTGGAATGGTTATGGAATAATTTTGCACGAATTGCTTTTTTTTTGCACACAATTTTGCACGACATCCGTCTTACGAATTTTCGATCAGGGGGGCTATTGGCTAACTTTTTCAATAACAGTTGACAACTGGCATTCGTTGGACACTGAACTTAGTTGTCAACTGACAATTTCATAAAATTGGTATTACGTATCACACAAGTGACTAACAAACTACGGTGGAAATGTGGTGAATGAATATAATTTACGGTGCCTATTGTGACCACTCTAAAATTTTATCGACTATTATACAGCTAAGTTGAATATCGCACCTTGCGCCTTACAACCCTGCACTTTAGAGAACATTTTATTTTACGCGGCTTATAAAATGTTATTGACATTTTACGTAAATAAACAAAACTTATCATTCTTTCGAATTTGCCTATATCTGCAAGTCAAGCGGAAATATTATGTTTTGTGAAAGAAAAACCTAAAATTAAAGGTAAGTAACACCACGAAATACATATAGATTTATAAGAATAAATTTAAAATATGTAATTTCGTGTACCTAACCTAAATTTGAATAGATACTTATTGTAGAATATTTAAATTTCAAGATGCCTGGCCGAAGAAGGATTTCTTCAAGGCAGCTGGTGAAGTTTAATCCCAATGTAGCATTGGGACGGCCTCCAATACAGCCACAGGTCGTTCGGTTTTCCCGGGAAGCGTGGAACTCCGTAGCAATCCAGCTAAACAAACTTACTTTACTTGAACAACCAAAACCACAGACATCAGACCAATGGCGAAGGGTAAGTCAAGTTTACATTTCAGTAACTTCAAATATTTCCTACCTACTGCATTTCTATTCACTTCATTACTAGAACTAACATACCTACATTCAAAATGTTGATTTTTCAAACATTTTTGTCACATAATGTGACACAAAATGCCATGGTAGGTACCTTTACCCCACATAAAGTCTC
Organism: Mythimna impura; assembly: GCA_905147345.3. NCBI lineage: Eukaryota > Metazoa > Arthropoda > Insecta > Lepidoptera > Noctuidae > Mythimna > Mythimna impura. The sequence goes on along the minus strand of LR990357.1, from coordinate 7,300,000 downwards.
ACTACTTAGACCACATACAAATATTCATCACTCCAAAAATAACATGCGTTTTAATTGAATTATGTAGTTGTAGTAATCTGGATGTTGGTAGGCATTGGATTAAGGCAAAGAGTATAGTAAATATATATTTTCAGTTACAAAACTATTATTTTTTCTTTCTAGTACATGGAGTTTAAGGCCAAAAGGCAAAGCTGCAGTCTCGCAGGAAGAATGTAGCCCTAACTGATGGAGGACCTACCAAGTTTATTCCACTTAATGAGTTGATGAACGAAGTGCTGGCAATGATGAGGTCCAGGGGTGAAGGGATTGCATGGACCATTGGCAAAGAGTAAGTTAAGTTTATAATATCTTACTTTTTACCAACTTTAAATCTCGCCTAATGTATTTCTATTTACTTATTTACTAGAAGTAATATACATTCAAAATGCTGATTCTTCGAGCATTTTTTGTCACATTATCCGTGGTACCTCAGGCCACTGACAAAATATTCATCACTAATAACATGCATTTTGATTTAATTGTGTAGTTAATGTTTTATGTAGTTTTTTTTTTGTTTAGGGCAGTATTTTATCTGGATGAAGGTATATTTACAGTTACAAAATTTGTTTTATTCTTTCTAGTACATGGAGTTAAAGGCCAAAACAAAGCTACAGCCTCGCAGAAGGAATGCAGCCGCAACCGATGGACGGCCTAACAAGCTTATTCCTCTGATAGCGTTGGAGAACAAAGTGCTGGCAATTATTAGGTCCAGCGGTAGAGGAGCAATGGAGAGATTGCCCGGAGTGTACTTACTAAGTAATGTTAGTGTAATCATTGCTCATTATTACATTATTTTATGAGTAGAAATATGTGTAATTAATGATTAAATTGTCATTACTAAATTCTTTCACCACGTAGTCTTGGTTAGATATACATTATCTAACCAAAACTACTTTTGGTATGTGGCGTGGTATTTAGGATCTTTTTTAATGTTACAGGTATCATCAGTAAATGATGTTGCAGCTACTGTTGATTCCAAAAATGCAGCAGTTGATCCTCCAGTACATCAACACTCCTTCAGTCCTCTGCTCCTGTTTTCGATTGTTTGATTCTGTGTTTCGTGTCTTTAGATCCCTAAGTGAATGTGCAATGGGTTGATGACTGATATTCTAAATTTATTAATTTAAGTAACTAAAAATACATCATAACTAAATTCTATAGAGAAGAGTTACTTTATCAAGTTCTAAGTTTCTCAAAGCTTATATTATTATGGTGAATTGTATAAGTATGAAATTAGATATAGTTTTAAGGTTAATTACTGTGATTATATAGAGCATAAAACCTGTGATTTTCAAAGATAATTTAGTCTGTGTTTGAAATGCTGTCATTGTTATCATATCTGTTACATACAACTGTTACATTTTATATTTATACAATAAAAATGTGAACTACATGATGTGTTTATTTTAAATTTTTCTGAGCTATAGAATTACTTGCTGGATACCTCCAACACAAGCAAAATTCTTTCTATTAATTCTTTCTTTCTCCTACTTCTTATAATTTATCCACAACATAACACAAGTTGTAAAGTAGGTATAGAATAAAAAAAGCAAGTAAAAAAACCATGGATACTTTGTCATATTAAGTTTATTATATCTAACAAAAACTACTCCTAGAAAATATAATTATCTTATAACTACCTTCAACCAGCGGCTTCACCCATGCGACTAGAAAATTATCCCAAGGGAACATACTATAATTATGATAATAATAATATCATTTATTTTCTTTTCTCTCGGAATAAAAAGTATCTGTTGTGCAATTCCAGGAGAATTGATTATGGAATGTTGATTATTGTGTCTATACATGTACCATGTTTCATCAAAATCCGTTCAGCCATTTGACTGAAGAAGTAACAAACATACAAACTTTTGGCTTTATGATAACAGTTTGATTTATAAAATGATTTATGACAAAAGCTGTAAATAAAATAAACACAATAGAAAAATACAAATATTGAAGCTGTTAATGCTGTTATTCTAGCATTCTATAATCTTAGAACTAATTTATCCCTTGAGTTGTCTGTTATCGGTCTTGCTTGCCACCTCTCTTGCAACTTAGTTCTGTTGGTCCAATTGTCCACATCATCACTCGACTCTGGCATTGGAGTGTTCAACTTTAAGTTGCATTGATTCCAGATAAAGGAATCATATGAAGCATCAACATGCACTCTATTTAGATTGGCATCACAAATCTGGAACAAGAGTTTTATTTTAGTTTTTTGTATAATTTTATTTACAGACTGATCAATACTACTTGTAGCAGTATTTTTCAGTCTTACTATTAAAAGATTAAGGGAATCATAATTGTTTCTATTAAATTATACATTGTAATGATCAGTTGGCCAGATTAAGGCCAATGTGTAGCCCAATTATTCCAGGTTCCAGCCATAACAAGGTTAAATTAAATTTTACTTTTTATGAACACCTGTTGGTACTTATATTAAAACACATTCAAAACTTACTCTCTCTCATAATAATTTCCCTGTCTTGCTGAGCTGAAAGGAACTTTATGTACTTAAGAAGCACTTCCCGGACCTTGATTGACCTTGTGTAGACACATGCTAAATGTAGGGTGGCACATATTACACAGATATGAAGTTCCTACATTGCGTTGGTATGATCCATTCCCAAAGCAGCCAGAATCTGCAACAGACAATGAAATAAATATTAGTAAGTTGCTTAGGCATACAAGTTGGTACATAATAGGTACTATTATATATTTTTATAACGAAAGAAGAAGGATGTGTGTGAGTAAGTGTACTTACATTTAGTTAAATGCGAACAGCCGTTTTACGTGATTGTGGCAGGTGTGGTCGAAATTCTTCCAATATCAGTTGGAATCCATCCTTATCCAAACGAAAATTTGCAATAAGTTCCCTGTCTGGCAACTACATAGGATTATAGTAGGTACTAGCGTTGCAGCCGGCGCCTCTGAATTCGCAAATTCTTTTGAATTTGCTGTTCTTCAGCAGATGCTAACAATGGTAGGCGTGAAATTCTTCACCAACAACACAAATTAATCAAGTACAACTACATAAATAAGTCAATTTATGGCCAAACCAAACTCGGGCACCGGTGTATATGACTAGAATTCTTATAAAACACTACCCGAGAGCAGTGTCTTTCAAATTGTTTGGTGGCTATTAAGTTGATGTCCATTGGAAACTTCAAAAGCTTACACAATCGCAATTTTAAAAGTATCGATACAATAACATCTGTCAAAACGTGTTACGGTGGCTATCAAAGGCACCAGTGGCTAATGACGTCACTGCAGTTGGTCACTGAAGATAGGCAATACGAAACTAGCTGTTTGACAGTTCAATGATGCACACTGACAACAAGTGATAATCACTTGAACTGTCAACAGAGTTACGTAATAGCCCTGCAGGTCACGTGTCCTGACGCGAGTTTAACATTTTTTACCCATTACAAAATTTTTTGCACACAATTTTTCACGACATCCGTCTTACGAATTTTCGATCAGGTCACGTGACCCTGACGCGAGTTTAACATTTTTTACCCATTACAAAAAAAGTGTACAACGCCGCTATAGAAGTTTTCACTTCAAAAAGCAATTCGTGCAAAATTATTCCATAACCATTCCAAAATATCCAAAACGCACAACGTTAATACTTAAGTTTTCACTTCTGCCGGCACTCCCAGAGTGCAACCCGTCATTTTTTTGAAGTGAAAACTTCTTTAGCGGCGTTGTACACTTTTTTTGTAATGGGTAAAAAATGTTAAACTCGCGTCAGGACACGTGACTTGATCGAAAATTCGTAAGACGGATGTCGTGCAAAATTGTGTGCAATTGAAGTGAAAACTTCTTTAGCGGCGTTGTACACTTTTTTGTAATGGGTAAAAATTTTAAACTCGCGTCAGGACACGTGACCTGATCGAAAATTCGTAAGACGGATGTCGTGCAAAATTGTGTGCAAAAAAAAGCAATTCGTGCAAAATTATTCCATAACCATTCCAAAATATCCAAAACGCACAACGTTAATACTTAAGTTTTCACTTCTGCTTTTTTTTTTTCTTTTTATTCTTGATAGGTTCGCGCTTGACCGCTATCTCTCCTGATGGAAAGCGACGATACGGTCGACGATGGAGCGCGCTTACCTAGAAGTAACCTATTCACTCTTGACTTAAAGATTCCCGGGTTGTTGTAGCCATCAGGAAAAACAGATTCCGGCAAGGAATAATAATTAATAATTAATTATGGTTATGATTAATTAGAAAATCATATGGAACGTGTGTGATTTGATTATGTCGAGAGGGTGTTTGTGTCTGTATTGCTCATGTATTGCTTGACTCGCCACAACAACGATAGTTTATTGCAGGGCTTTGAATACCGTTAAAAATTTGGTATCGTTACTTACATCGGACGAAGATAACGTTAATAGTAGAGGTAACGTTATGCTTGGTAACGATACTTGGGACAACTTTTACCGGTAAACTGACTTACCGTTATCGATGGTTTTATCGGTAAACTAGCTGTGCCCCGCGGTTTCACCCGCGTTTTTCTTGTTTCCGTGGAAATACCGAGATAAATATAGCCTCCCTCAATAAATAGACTATTGAATATTTAAACAGTTTTCATATCAGATCAGTATTTCCCGAGATTACCGCGTTCATAACAAACAACCAAACTTTTCAGCTTTATAATATTAAGAAAAATATAGATTAAGTTAAATTGTATAAGTCGCAGGCAATAGCTGTCTATCTGTTCGACATTCAGCCAGACACATAAGAATTACGACTATAGGCGGGAGTGTCCGTCCACTTTAAACCGGGTTAAAATATTATTTTAAAGTACTTCTGAGTAAATTATATTTTTCGTTTTATTTTCTTGTGGCAGAAGAATATATTGATTGTTTCCGCAACCTGATCTTGACAACGCGACATATAGTTGGCCGTGCGAAAAACAGTCTTGCCGTAAATCTAATCCTACATATTTAAATGTTTGCCCCTGTGATTTATTTATCGTACGGCAAAAGATAATTTAATTGGGAATTGGACTCTTTTAAAATGAAAAGGCAAATCATTTGGAATCATTGGGATCCGAGGTATAAGTACTGTTTGACCAACCGCTGGACCAGTCAAAACTGTTGCAACGATCACGTTATTGCGAAGAAATTTAACCTGAAGTCGAGTCCCGGTACATAAATTTGGTGGCTTAAGATTTCTAAGTAAAATAATTGGGGCACCAATTTTTAACTTGAGAGAATGTGGGGGGAGGCCACTCGGGTTTAAAGAATTAAGAAATTCCTGTGGATAATAGACTGCATCTTCTTGATCTCATCAACAAATATATTTCGAAAAAGATTATTACAGGATTTTATGTTGATAAAAAACTCTATGGCCCATAACTCATTAATAGGTACCACACGTGATAACTTTTAAACGAAATATCCGATTGAGATGAAACAAAAAGTATTTTACTTCTACATAAATACTCTTGATAACATAATGCTTAATTTCGATAAAGATTAATATTACGATACATATTTAACGTAGTTTTTTTTCTTCAGACGATTTAATAATTATTTTGAACACAAAATCGGTTATTGTGATTAAACCATGATAGCTAGATATATGTTCTCGCGGACTTTTTTGTAGGTCTTAATGGGATCTACAAACCCGTAGTACATCATTTTGTTCTATTGTCAATAGTTTTTGCAGCGCACGCAAAAATTGGTTTTCGATTTTACACCTTGTGTTACAAAATAGCAATTTTATTACGGATCCCTAATTTTGAAAAAAAAAACATAGCCTATAGCCTTCCTCGATAAATGGACTACCCAACACTGAAAGAATCATTCAAATCGGACCAGTAGTTCCAGAGATTAGCGCGTTCAAACAAACAAACAAACAAACAAACAAACAAACTCTGCAGCTTTATAATATTAGTATAGATAGTAAGTCCGAAGACAGGGGGAGGATACGATAATTCTCAAATCCGGTAACCTGCTCTATTTCCGGGAGGGTGACCAGCAGTCCCAGGGTGGTGTCGGGTTTATCGTCCACAAGTCCCTTGTGAACAATGTCGTGAGGATCGAGAGTGTGTCGACCAGGGTGGCGTACCTTATACTCAGAATATCATCAAGATATTCGCTGAAGGTCATACAGGTCTACGCCCCGACCTCGACACATCCCGACGACGAAGTAGAATCCATGTATGAGGATATATCAAGAGCCATGCATGGTTCTAAGACTCACTTCACCGTGGTCATGGGGGACTTTAACGCGAAACTGGGCAAACGAGACGGTGACGAGCTGCGAGTGGGGCAATTTGGATTTGGACGTCGGAATCACCGGGGACACCTACTGGCTAGCTTTATGGAGAAGGAGGGCCTCTATATGATGAATTCCTTCTTCAAAAAGCGTGAGCATAGAAGGTGGACCTGGCAAAGTCCTGACGGTGCAACTAGAAATGAGATTGACTTCATCCTGTCGACGAAAAAGCAAATATTCAATGATGTCTCTGTGATCAACGCGGTGAAAACTGGAAGTGATCACCGCGTCGTAAGAGGCACATTGAATATTAACATTAAGCTTGAAAGGTCTCGACTGATGAAGTCTACGCTCCGTCCAGCACAGATCCAGATCCAAAACCCCGAGAGCTTTCAGCTCGAACTCCACAATCGTTTCGAGTGCCTAGGAAGCTCCGTGGATGAATATAACGATGGGTTCGTGGAAACTGTCCATACGGTCGGGTCTAAGTTTTTCAAGACTCACCGTACAAACAAGAACAAGAAGCTCTCCGATCCGACCCTCGAGCTAATGAAGAAGAGGCGTGAGATGATTCTGCAGTCTTCAGACGATGCGTGCATATACCGGCAGCTCAATAGACAAATCTCGAAGTCCCTGAAACGTGACCTTCGCCGCTTTAATACCGCAAGGATTAAGGATGCGATTGAGCGGAATAAGGGCTCTAAAGTATTTGCACGAGATCTGTCTATTGGGCAAAGCCAGCTCACGAAACTGAAGACCGACGATGGCAGAGTCATATCCGCCAAATCCGAGCTTCTGGGAGAGATCGAGGCTTTTTATGGACAGTTATACACGTCTATCGCTAAACCCGCTGTAAATCTAGTAAACGACCCAAGAGCTAGATTGACTCGACACTATACCGAAGATATCCCGGACGTCAGCCTGTACGAGATTAGGATGGCTCTGAAGCAGCTGAAAAACAACAAGGCGTCGGGTGAGGACGGAATTACGGCCGAACTCCTGAAGGCGGGTGGAAAACCGGTCCTTAAGGCCCTTCAGAAGCTATTTGATTCCGTCATACTCGAGGGAAAAACGCCACAGGCGTGGAGCAGAGGCGTGGTGGTACTCTTCTTTAAGAAGGGCGATAATGCCCTGCTTAAGAATTATAGGCCCATCTCGCTTCTGAGCCATGTCTACAAGCTGTTTTCCAGAGTCATCACGAATCGTCTCGCGCGCAGGTTCGACGACTTCCAGCCTCCCGAACAAGCCGGATTTCGAAAAGGCTTCAGCACCGTGGACCACATACATACGCTGCGGCAGGTTATACAGAAGACTGAGGAGTATAACCAGCCTCTCTGCTTAGCGTTTGTGGACTACGAGAAAGCCTTTGATTCGATTGAAACTTGGGCTGTACTGCAGTCTCTCCAACGGTGCCAAATTGACTATCGGTATATCGAAGTGCTGAAGTGTTTGTACAAAAACGCCACTATGTCAGTCCGACTACAAGACCAGACCTCGAAACCTATCTTCTTGCAGCGGGGTGTGAGGCAGGGAGACGTTATTTCTCCGAAACTGTTCACGGCAGCAATGGAGGATGTCTTCAAGGTTTTGGAATGGAGAGGGCTAGGCATTAATGTCAATGGCGAGTACATCACTCACCTTCGGTTTGCCGACGACATAGTAGTCATGGCTGAGACTACGGAGGAGCTCAGTACAATGCTTGGTGACCTCAGTAGAGCTTCCGAAAGAGTGGGACTTAAAATGAACATGGACAAAACCAAAGTCATGGTAAACAGCCATGTAGCACCCACTCCTATCAAGGTCGGGGACTCTACACTCGAAGTTGTAGACGACTACGTTTACCTGGGACAGACGGTCCAGTTGGGAAGGTCTAACTTCGAGAAAGAGATCAATCGTCGAATCCGACTCGGCTGGGCAGCGTTCGGGAAGCTGCGCGGTGTCTTCTCGTCCAATATACCACAGTGTCTCAAGACGAAAGTCTATGACCAGTGCGTGTTGCCAGTGATGACATATGGCTCCGAAACGTGGTCGCTTACAATGGGCCTCATTAGAAGGCTTAAAGTCACCCAAAGGGCAATGGAGAGGGCTATGCTCGGAGTTTCCTTGCGTGATCGAATCAGGAATGAGGATATCCGCAGGAGAACCAAGGTTGCCGACATAGCACGAAGAATCGCCAAACTAAAGTGGCAATGGGCAGGGCACATTGCTCGCAGAACTGATGGCCGTTGGGGCCGAAAGGTTCTGGAATGGCGACCACGTACCGGAAGACGTAGCGTTGGAAGGCCTCCTACAAGGTGGACCGATGACTTGGTAACGGTTGCGGGAGTCCGATGGATGCGAGACGCACAGGACCGTTCGCTGTGGCGACGCTTGGGGGAGGCCTATGTCCAGCAGTGGACGTCTTTCGGCTGAAATGATGATGATGATAGATAGTAAAGTTACCATGGCCCAGGGCTTGATAACGTTACCAAATGCATACGAATAGTATCGTTAAATAACGTTATTTTCTTTCATCTCTTTCTTTCGTGTACATTAGTGCAGTACTGGTTAGATTACGTAGGCCGCGTAGGTATTCAAATCAAAAACACTTGCGCTGCGCAACGTTTTTTATTTTAAAAAGGAATTACGTACATTTATTAAATCAAAATGTCAAAAAGGATACGTAATTTTGTACCTGAGACCGAAACGGACACGGAAGAATATTTTCGCCGTCATTGATGATGCTCAGGACTTGTATAAAGATAATAGTGGATCTGATTCAGGATCTAGAGGTAAATAAATCCTATATCTACCTAAATCTTTCTTTAACCTTCGATTGCATGTCCTACATTTTTCGCTCATATCTCATATGTTTAATATTTGTGGGCTTTGCGGTCTTTTAGTTAATGGACGGCAGTAAGGAGGGCAATATTTTTCAAGCGTTTGTGTGTTTATGGCTTGTGATACACATGAGCAATTGTTATTTAATAGTGTATGTATAGCATGTTTTCAGTTAATGCTTATGAGGCAGTCGGATTTCTTGTTATGTTTATTATTTTTTAATTGATATAAACTAGTGCTTGACTGCGATCCCACCTGATAGTAATTTATTATTATTTTATTTTTTGAACTCGCAGTTTGATTCAGTGGCAGTTCAGTTTTATGGAAAGAAGAAAAAAAGTGTACCTACATAATAAAAAACCGCTTTTTAAGAAAATCATTTATTTTACATTCTATTTCATATTTCCAGTAATCCTAAACAATCCTGGTGTGTTTTTGTTTTTATTATTAATTTCAAATAACATGTGAATTGCTTGATTTTGTAATGATTTTAAGTCAATAATATGTGTATGTACTTACTCATTTTTAGGTACAATACGGCCGACGTGACGTACGTATATCTTGGCGAGTCCAGTCCGAACTCTGCGCAGAAGGTTGCGCAGAAACTTTTTTTATTTTAGGAACCAAATGGTGGCATGATGCGACGTGCGCGGAGCAGTGGTCTAGGCTAGAGATTAACAAAGAGTTAATCTCTAGCCTAGACCCTTTATTCAATCAAATATAGCAATCGTTTTTTATTAATTTAGAATTTATTGATTTTTGTTCGTATGAGATAATAAACGAAATAGTATTACGAAAGTAGTGAATGATGTGTAAACGAGATTGAGACTAGTTTTAAAAAAAAACATGACGATTTAGTCAAAACCAGTTATCTATTGACGACTATATACTTGTATAACGACTGTTTGAAAATATGTACGCGGTAATGTCTCTGTCACACGTTAGCATTGGTGTCATTTTCGTGTTACTATCTCTGTCTTGAGCACAGGTTACAAAAGTTTTCGTTGGTTATTATTATTATATTGTTAAGTTTTTTGTTTCCTTCGTGTTAAGTTTGTTTCTTTAATTCATATAAGTTATTTTTGTAGCTTTGTCTCAAAGTGTTTTGATTTTATTTGTACTTGGTTCCTGTATTACGAGTAATATTTTTTTATTCGTGTTTTAGTTTAAAAAAAAATGCTAATAACAGTTTTTTTTACGAGTGTACATGCGGTAAAGTTCGCAGAGCCTATGTTCACACTCGCCAAGTAACGTCGGCCGTATTGTACCAGAAAAGGTATTTTAATACAGTCATTTGATAGTTTTACCTGGAAAGTTTTCCGGGGTTTTTGAAAATTGGTAATTTCATAAATTTTAATGTGTTCTTTCCGAATTTTTTGTGATGTGCTTTTTCCGCTTTTAGGCGCATTTTTCTAATATGATGGCGCGAGCGGCAAAAATATGAGGTGGCAAAGTCGAAATTCGGAAAGACCACACCAAAATCCATAAAATTACTAATTTTCAAAACTCCCTGAATACTTTCTCACTATTTTTAAACCAAAAGACTGTACTAATTATTATCGATCCAGAATAAATAATTTTCTTAGAAATGCTTTTTTCTAATTCTAAATGGTTTTTTCTTCTTATCTGAACTATAGAAACCGTGTTGATGTAAGGGATGATCTGATTTGCAAACTCTGGCGAAAAAGCCAGAGTTTTACTTGTTTATTTTTTTTAAACTTTAAGGCGGACTTATTGCTTTATGCATTCTCTGCCAGTCAAACACCGTCCTTCTGCATAATATTAAATATAGGTACTTACTACATTAAGCTGTTGATCCCCGCAATAACGCCGGCGTTAACGCGCCATTGTCTTTCTATTGTGTCTCTAATTACGCTACTCAATAACTTAAATAATGATTATGTTTATCGGGTGATCAAGAGAATATAAAACCTGCTAGCAATAATGACATGTTTGAGCAATTCGGTCAAAGTTGGGATGTGGATGAATGCAAAAATCTGAGTCCACCAAATAAAAAAATGAAGAATTGCTCCAGCCAAACTGAAAAAGACGTGGCAGAAGTTTCTCACAAAACGGAAATATCAAATGAGGCTTTTGGCCTTTTCGCGGGAAGAGAACTGGCTACTGTTCCCCCAATAAAACGGCGTTTCGTCATGTACAAAATAATTAAAATTTTCGAGCACTGCAGTAAGTGATCGGACCTGTTGTGTTATAAGAAAATAATTAAACATGTTAAACCTTATTAGATCAACCTCGGTTCAGATTGTCTAAAGTACCTACATAGTTCTTTTATGGAGTACCTACTGTGTAAAATTTTATAATAAAATACCACTTGAGATTCTCCATATAACGAGACAAAATTTAAAAAATGCATTAAACGCACACTATGTAAACAAGCATATTATAAATTGGTAGATTATATCCTTGATAAAAATGTTTGGCTAAATGATGGTCCGGCTCCACAGCCACCGCCATTTTTGCCTAGTTAGTTTTTTTTAAAATATTGGAAGAGATGCTACTACCCTTTTTGTATTGTTGTTTCCGAAATGGTATTTTTTATTTTATTTGTTAATTTTAATGAGGTGATAATTTATTACTTTTTGTATTTAAAAACAATAGCATTGTATAAAGTAGAAGTACTCTTTTTTTCAAATTTGTGAATGTGAAGTACCCTGGAGCATTTTTATTAGGTTACAACATTATGAGCATGGCAGTTAAGAGTTTGATGTGCTCACTCAAATGTCTCGCTGGTGGTGATACGTGTTATTGAGTCATTCGGTTCCCTTCACAATGGGTCAGTGGGTTGATGCACGCGACCACGCGTCATGCTCGTGAACGGGCGCCGTCAGTTGAGACTGGCATCTCTTAGCTGCCAGTGGCTTAATTCAATTTCTATTTTTTATTAGCTTTTTTTTCATTACCTATATTGTACTCACATAATAGAAACGACAAGAAATATGTAACAAAGATTTAGGTATGTAACTCATAATATGATTTAAATAAAAGAGTATCCATGGAGTTCCTTGCACGTTTTTCTCCATAGAGATGTTTTGGAACGTGCAATTTAGCTTCATTTTTTTTGACTGCCCGACATTTTGACAATTCAAAAGTGTCTGTAATTAGGCTATTTGAAATAATCGTTTCTGTTACAGGGTGTATCGATGAAAATTTAAATCCTTTCAGCTACTTGCTCTGTAGATCGTCCCTAACAATGTGTGTCATTTAATGCAGTCGAAAAATATATGGTCTGTATTTGGAAGTCGAAGAATAAACATTGTTCAGGGTGATGTAAAGAGCATGTGGACCAAGGGATTAAAACTTTCAATGATACAGTATATATAATATAGTAGGTAAATAAAAAAACCAAATCATAGTAATGGACCAGGTTTTAATGAAAAAATAAAAAAAATATAAGAAATTGTAGCATAAAAATGAAAAGTTATGAGACTTCGTATTTCGATTCAATTAAAAAAAAAGTCTTAGTTTAACTAAAAATAAATAATTCGTTATTGAAATGATTTGTTGGTAATAGACAGATTTAATGCTTACTTTTTTTTCCAATTTAGTCACATTTCAAACAATTTTAATAATATGCTGATTTATATGATTCATCATATTCAAGTAGGTACCAATTCATACTGGTTGAATTTTTTATAACATCCAAATTGAAGTCATTGTGTTTATAAACTTAATTTGATATAATCTCAATTACCACTACACACCTTCCCACACGTGAGGATGTTACTGCAAAGTACAGCCCAGTGTAAACGTTAAAAAGCACCTTTTTTTGCTACACCATAGTCGGGTAAAAAGAAAATAATGTTTTAATTTCTCACTCGACTGTACATTGCATTAAACAGTAAACAGAAGGTATGAAGTAAGCGGGGCCGAACTCTCATCACCCATAGTTGGAAGGCGGGTAGTGGGAAAACCCTTAATTTTAGTTATTAATTAAGAAATTTTGTCAAATTACTTTGACGAAATAAAATATAAATTAAAAAATGACAAAGTAATTTTATTTTAATCAAATAGATCTCGATTAAAGCTGTGGTAGCCCAGTGGTGCATGCACGATCTGCGCGTGGAGATGCAATGCCGGGGGGGGGGGGGGGTCGCGGCATGGCGGACAGAGTTCTGGCGGATGAGATCCCGCCGGAACTCTGTCCGCCGGTGGAATGGCGACAGGACTGTCACAACCCAGTGCTGGGCACGCCACAATTGTTGCGGTAAGTTCCCTCTTTGAGGAGTGGCTGGAAAGACAACATGGCGTCCTTACCTTCCGCATGACGCAGGACCTCATCGGACATGGTAAGTTCGAGAGGTTCCTGGTTCCTGCATCGGATTCGTGCGGAAGAAACGCCTGGGTGCCACAATTGTGTGGACCGCCCGGAGGACACGGTTGAGTATACGGTAAAAGTGTGCCCCACCTGGGCAGAGCACCGCCGTGTCCTCGCGGGGGCAATCGGCGGCAGTGATCTCTCGCGCCAGGCCTTGGTACAGGCCATGGTCCGGAGCGAGGAGGAGTGGCAGGCGACCTCGCCTCCTGCGAAGCAGTAATGCTAGCAAAGCAGCGGCACGCGCAAGAGAACGGCCCTCACGCCCCAGCAGCCGGGATCCCGATCCCGATTTCCAGCCACCGTAGGCGCTGGCTTGTGGACGGCGAGCAATGGGTAGCTCGGCGTCCGACAATCCGGTAACCGTCCGGACCGAGCCCAAGTTGTCGACGGCGCGTAATGTTCCACGCGCGCCTCAAGGAGATGTCGGCAAAACCGTAGAGGCCAACAAGAATAGGTTAGGGGAAAACAGCAGGGTCGAAGCTTACTGGGGCCATGGGTGATGCGAAAGAGAACCCCGGGGCCCTGGAACGAAGGCAAAGAAGGAACCGGAGTGGGTTTTTAGTCAGTAAAAGTCTGACACTATTTCACGCTCCGCCCAAGAGCGGGGGATGTCATTGGATGATTTTCCTACCGAAAAAACAAAAAAAGCCCAGAGGTAACGGTAACGGTCCCCACTAAGTTTTTTTTTTTCGTGTGGGTATAAATAACAATATAAATCAACTGAATAGGTACCTACGTAGATTTTTCATTTTAACAAATATAATAAACTAAATAAAATAATAATTCCTACTAAAACTATAACAGGTCCTTCAATATTTTTCATCATTCATTTACTAAACACTTGGAAGTCTTCATATTTTCGTCTATTTCGAAGTAACAATACACCGTATTCTGCTTCTTGCGCCACATTTTAAAAGGATAATTATATTCGTTTTATTTATAATAATGAACCAAAATTACAATAACAATTAGGAAAATAACTCTTGACTGTGACCAAATCCGCTACCGCACGCTTCGTTTGTGAAACCGTACTCGTAATGCGTAAGTTTAGAAGCAAGTTAGCAACTAGCAAGCATCGTTTGATTGGCGATGTTGCCGTTCCGTAGTGTGCCGCCGCCGCGCCGCGCCTCTTAGGTTACGCGGGTTGACAACAACGCATTAAGTAACGATAAAAGTTTCGATACTTGTAACGTTAATTGGTAACGTTATTTTATAGTATCGATACCAAAGTATCGTTACTCGTGTTACCGTTAAAATTTTAACTTTATGAAAATAACGTTACTTAACGATACTTATAGTGTGAATTTGGTAACGGTAACAAGCCCTGGTTTAATGACTATAATGGAACGTACAGCAGTGCTGCCAGCTGCCTTCAAACGATGAAACGAATGATCTTCCAATTTTTTACCTAATTTAGTATTTACCAACTCATACAATAAAGAAATCTTCCAGACTTTAATCTGGACCAGAATCAATAAAATTATCAGTTTATAATATTTTGAGGATAATAAAAGAAAGATCTGAGATTATGATCTTGTAAATTATCCATATTATGGCATAGTATTTATTGGTATTTATTAGCCAGTATACTATAGTAGTCTTTGGTATTTATCAATTAATACATCGAAATGAAAACAAATGAAATGAACGTGTTACTTTGACGTTCCTATATAAGCAAATGATAACATGGATGGATGTCTTTAGGTTTCATGTTATGTATTGGTTCATTCAATAGAATTCGTTTTAACCGTATACTAAATGTAATGGAACGTCAGTAAAAGCGAGCGAGACTTCGATTTTCTGGGAAGGTTACAAATATTAATTTGTTTTAGAAAATTGGATCAAATTATGTATAAATCCATCAAAATTGACATATAACTTACTTGAATAAATAAGGTGATTAAGTGTGTGGTCATAAAAATGATGTCAGATTATTTTGAACACTATCACAAATGTGAGACACTCGCTGAATTTAATTTTTACTTTGGTGATGATACTGAAGAAGAAATTGATGATGACGACAATTATATTTATTGTTACTGCAGCAGAGTCTTCATAAAGTAAGTCCTCGAATATGGTTTTATTGACAAATTTGGTTTTTATCCTTATTATGAAAATGGAGGGAGAATGTGTGCATGAAATATTACCAAGTGTTTATCAAATTCTGCGAATATAGTCAATTCTTCTACCTAACCCAGTCCATAGATGGATCAACCCCTACCCAAAATGCTTGTCAATTCCCTAAAGGCATAATTGATTGTTCTAACCATTAAAATTAACACCTGTACCTATTTGTAATCCCTACTGCAGGCATTACCCTTTTGCAAAGTGATTGTACAAGCTTACTTTGTAACTGCCCCACAACAGACCAAAGGCATCTCAATATACTGACTAGGAATAATATTAATTAATAACCATGCTGACTCCAATGTTTGTTGGTGATTTCTAAACAAAACAACACCAGGTTTCCACAAGGAACCAGGTGTTATTATTTTTAATTAGTAAAATCTTAGTAACTACTCTACAAAGCAATACCTAATGATAAACCAAGAATAATCTTGCAACCAAAAAAATAAATTTAAAATCATAATTGGTTCAAAGCCAGTTTTAGTAACTGACCAAAATTATAAATGCAAAAGCTGAAGTTGTTATAAAAATATATGTTTTCTTTTTCCATAGAGATGGGGTCAAAACATACTATGCAGACAAGGAGTATGCAAGTGAGAGTGATGTGGAGGTCCTCCGTGACTCACAGTCTCAGGACTTGGAAGACCACTCTCATGTTCACTTTTCTCTAGACACATCTTATAAAAACAAATGCGAGGTTAGTGATTTTCCTTTATGTATTGTATCTTTACTTAACGCGAGCCTATCATTAATAAAAAAAAAGAAAAACTTCAAATTGTTATTAGGTACTGAATAATCATTCAGGGTTAATATTCCTAAAAACCATATAAACAAGAAACTTTTTTATTAAAACACACTTGCCCTCTGAATTACACTTGTATCATAGGTGTGCACAAGACACCCAGACCCAAACTAGTACCTAACAGCCGCCAGGGAGGAAACATGTACAAAGGGACCTAAGCCCACAAAATATTTATGAAATAAAAGTATCTTAGGGCTTATAACATAAAAGTACTAGTCAGTAACTTGTACCAAACTTTAGAGTTCTTTTATGTTATTCTCATCAAAATTTTACCAGTTTCTGGTGATTAGAAGAAAAATATAATATCAATTTTATATTTTGAAAATAATTGCTGTCCAGAGATGTTAATCTATTACAAAAACAAATAAGAAAATGGTATCTTTCTTAGGATTTTGGGTACATATTAAGAGTGCATTTAGGTAACTTTCAATCAAGTTTGAGCAATGTCTGGTGCTCACAGCATTTTCAATATTTATTTATGAATTTCAATTACTTATAATTATATTCTTTGGATTCAAGGTACAGGTTGCAAGTACTTTTAAGTAATTCTCATTTAGGTTTGAGCTTCTGATGAAAAACATTTATTAATTTTATTTAGTAATAAATTAACTGCAGTTGTGTTAAACAAGTTTACACCAGTAATTTCTTTTTGGGGCCCAGAGGCCCAGATTACATTTAGTCCCTAACCTTGTTTAAGTACTAGTTTCAGTTTTATTCATAGTACCTCACTCAATGCTGTAGTTGCAAATGAGTTTCTCCAATGTTTGCCATTTTAATAGAATAAATTCTCCAAATAAATAAAATCATTTTATGCTATACTCAAAATATACTTACAATTTTCCATAATATTCTTATTTCCTAGAGAGATGAAGGTGCAAGCTGCTACTGCAGTGCATCCCACACGGACAACTGTTGTTCCACTGATGAACATGATGCGGTCCACACTCATGGCACTGTTTCCCATGCCTTACAGCCAAGCGACAGTGGTGCCGACCTTACCTACCAAGATTACCACTCTGATACACATGATAAACTTGAACGCATGGACCAAGACTTCCCAGACACAATCGAAAACTACATGACCGAAGATACCTGGGACAAATTCTGGTCTATACATGGAGAAAGGCTCATTTGGGCATCCTGGATCAAAAAATACAGTGATTACATAAACCCAGCTTATCTAGACGAAAATAATGGTTTAGTTATGGATGAGAATAATATACCAAAACAACATTCTGTAGATCAGATTTATAAGAAACAATCTGATGCCAGTCCTAAGACATCAGATGAAGAAATGAGGGAAAGGAAATTTTCATATGATTCTAAAGTAAATCCATATAAGAAACGTAGTGCTATTCAGAGTCAAATGGAGAAAGTTGATAGGATTAATGACATAAATAGGGAAGAGGGTTGGTTACCAATAGCTAGGAGACGGTCTTGTTCAGAACATGATAGAATATTAAGTCCTAGAACTGTAGCTGGAACTGACTCAATGACTAATGTTACTAAGCTCACATTATCAAGCTATGATATCACATCTAGTCATGTGACGTCAGAATCAACACCTACTGACACGGATTACAGTGTTTCATCATCTTCATCTGATGACCCATCAAATGACCAAACAAGAATAGTTAATTTAGATGATAAGTTCGAAAATACAGAAATACCATCAGAAGAGTTGGATACAGAACAATACTGGCAGTTTCTATGGAAGAAACACTTTGGGGAACAGTATGCATTACATTATTCAAACTTTATTGAACACCATAATGCACCAGAGAAAGAAGTACCCGAAATACAAATCGAAGTGGTCCTAGTCGCAGCCCCAGAACCCATTAAAATTGAAGAGAAACCTTTAGACATTGAATGTGAGAACAGTGAAGGAAATTCACAAGAAACACCAACTGTTATCGAAATCCAGAATCAGGTGGATCAGATCACGTTAGAAGACAAAGGTAAAGCCAAGAAGAAGAACAAGAAAAATACTAAAAAGTACATAACATCTGTTGGAGTACTGTTACAAAATTTACTGAAGGAAGAACAGACTAAAAAAGATCAAGACCCTGCTGATGGAGAAGATAATGACACTACAAATAAAACGGAGGGTACTCAGAAACCAGATATGGATGTGGTTGATTGTACTGCTGATTCAAGCAATATTAAACCTTTTAATAATGGTGATCTAAATTCAAAAAGCTGTGATGAGGATGATGAACCTCCTGAAGAGACTCCTGTGATGTTGAAAAGAAGGTAAGGTTACATTAAGTTGGTACTTGATTCTTTTTTTTTCCGTTACTTCGTTCTCTTAGCTAAAACCAGGGATGTTATGGATATGATGTCGGATCTGTATCGCGACTGACTGACATATCAACGCACAGCCGAAACTAATGGGATTAGGAACGTGAAATTTTGAACAAGGTTTCCTTTTATGAAGTATGCGAGCACTAAGGATGAAACTGGAGTCCAAAGTTTATATGGAGAAACCCACTTAGACGCGGGCGAAGCCGCTGGCAGAAGCTAGTAATATTACACCAGTTTCGGATAGGTCCGATTACGGATATGAAATTATTTCGAATTAGTAGTTTCCGCTAGTTTCGGATAGTTTTGATTACGGATATTAGAATTTTAAAAGTAAAATACAAATAGCAATATTTGGCCTTTATTTCTAGTCTAGATTATCATTTGGTTGTCCAGGCAAAACAAACAAAAACCCATCCTAACATCATTTAGACTCTGACTTTATCTAAAACTATCCGAAACTTTCATATCAGTTAAGGTTATGGATATTTTTTTATTTCGGATATCCGATAGTTTCGTTTACGGTTACGGAGTTCCATAACATCTCTTGCTAATAGTGATATTACGTATATATATTACTATTATTAGTGTACGGTTCATGTGATTGAACCTCGAATGAACCGTACATTTTTTCAGGAATTTCCCTATGACTCGGTGACAGTGCAGTGCAGCTTTCTGCAAGTGAAAGTATGTTTTATAAAAATACTTTGGCCCGCACTAGAAATTACCCGTATCGTCGGTGCTTTCGCAAACATCTAAATTCACATACACAAACCTGGGC
Source organism: Mythimna impura (assembly GCA_905147345.3). Classification (NCBI taxonomy): domain Eukaryota; kingdom Metazoa; phylum Arthropoda; class Insecta; order Lepidoptera; family Noctuidae; genus Mythimna; species Mythimna impura. The sequence continues at coordinate 7,280,558 of LR990357.1, read as the reverse complement.
ACGCCACAAGTATGGCGGTAAGTCCCTTCTTTGAGGCGTGGTTGTAAAGACCTCACGGCGTCCTCACCTTCCGCATGACGCAGGTTCTCACCGAACACGGGAAGTTCGGGAAGTTCCTGCACCGGATTCGTGCAGAAGCGACGCCCGGGTGTCGCCACTGTGTGGACCGCCCGGAGGAGACGGTGGAGCACACGGTGGAGGTGTGCCCCGCTTGGGAAGAGCAACGCCGTGTCCTCGTGGGGGCGATCGGCGGCGGCGATCTCTCGCGCCGGGCCTTGGTACAGGCCATGATCCGGAGCGAGGAGGGGTAGCAGGCGGTCGCCTCCTTCTGCGAAGCAGTAATGCTAGCAAAGGAGGCGGCCGATCGCGTGAGGCAACGGCAACGGTCCTCACGCCCCATCCGCCGCCGGAATTCCGATCCCGATTTCCGGCCACCGTAGGCGCGGGCTTGCGGACGGCGGGCAATGGGTGGCCCGCCGTCCGACGGTCCGGTAACCATCCGGACCGAGCCCAAGTCGTCGACGGCGCGTATTGTTCCGCGCGCGCCTCAGGGAGATGTCAGCAAATCTTAGGGGCCCAGCAGGGTCGAAGCCTACTGGGGCCATGGGTAGTGTGAAAACGAAACCGGGGCCCTGGGACGAAGGCAACGAAGGAACAGGAGTGGGTTTTTAGTCAGTAAAAGTCTGACACTATCTCCCGCTCCGCCCAAGAGCAGGATTTGTCATAAGATGATTTTCCAACCTACAAAAAAAAAAAAAAACACAAACCACCCAGACCTGGGAATAACTATCTGTAGGTCATAAAAATATTTGTTCCGTGCGGGAATCAAACCCGCGACACACCACGCAGCAGCCAATCGCTCAACCACTGCGCCAACTCCGTCGCCTTAAGGCTGAACTAGTCGCGGGCTCGGACTCGCTGATGGGTGAGGCCAAAAATTGCGATGTCTCATCTGACATTGTGTCCCACAGCGGTTATATCAAGTATGAGCAGTTAGACGCTAAATTATATGCACATCGTATGGTTCGCATGCACACAAACACCGTTCCGAACTGAAATGAAATTTGACGGTGCGTAAAATCTGAGAGTAGTGCTTTGGAAAATCGAGTTTTATGTTTTTTCCCACTGCATTAATCTAATACAAATAAATTGTATAGAACTCTTCGATAATAAAAGTTTGTCGGTACCTAATTCGTTTTTGAGATTTTATACGATTTTTACGAATTTTTAGTCTTGCTGAAAAACCCATGTTGTTTTCAAAAAGAGTATCTTTACACCGTATAGATCACCATCAGGTGGGATCGCAGTCAAGCACTAGTTTATATCAATTAAAAAAATATATACATATATTATTAAAAAGCTGCTAATCTTCACTTAGGTTCTGTTTTTTTTATGGTTGGCAGTTTTGCGCTTGACCTCTCACCTGATGGAAAGCGACGATGCGGTCGACGATGGAGCGCGCTTACCTAGAAGTAACCTATTCACTCTTGACTTAAAGACTCCCGGGTTGTAGCCATCAGGAAATACAGATTCCGGCAAGGAATTCCACTCCTTACCTGTACGCACACGTACAGGTGGGATGTCAACCGTGTACCGGTGGCGCATCGCCGTACGACTGGTGGTCCGATGATGGAATGGGCTAGGCGGAATTAGGTCATTCAATTCCGACGCATACTCTCCGAAATGCAACCGGTAGAAAACCGACAGGCTAGCAAGTTGAGTGTTGACGTCAGCGTAACAATCAATAATCAAGATGGTCGATTGGCTCCTTTTAGCGGAAAATAGACACGCCTGGGTTTTAGCAGCATTGAACTTGAACAAATTGGCATCGCCCCATTCAGAGACTGCCTCCAAGGACAAGTTCAAGCGCTCGACCATAGCCTCTCGGAGAGACTGGATCTGTGACCCACTAGCTCGTGCGCTCGATTTATGACTCTCAGCAACAGTGCTGTTGTCTGCATACCCAAAAGTACCGAGCTTAAGCAGATCGTTTATGTGCAGCAAGAACAATGTTGCCGAGAGCACTGACCCCTGAGGGACCCCGGCATTAATGGCCATTTGACCGGACGAGCAGCCATCAATGACCACTCGGATGGACCGGTCTTTCAGGAAGTCTGTGATCCATGCACACAATCCAGCAGGTAAACCGAAGGAAGGAAGCTTACTAATAAGGCTTTCGTGCCAGACCCTATCTAAAGCCTTCGAGGTACCGAGGGAGACGGCAAGCGCTTCCCCGTGCTTCTCTCTCTGATCTCCAGATGTGGAATCGGAGACAGTTCAAGCGCACACGTTCTTAGAACAATTGCCGGTATCCCGTCTGGACCGCTAGCCCTAGCTAGGTTACGCAGCACCCTTCGGACGTCCTTCTGATGGATCCGACATACTCGTCTCGCAACCATCAGGATAAGCAGGGGGCCGCGCGTCACCATGATCTAGACGCGAAGATTCCGCGAAGAGTGAGGTAAACAAATTTGCTTTCTCCTCAGCGGGGTGGGCCAGCGACCCATCGGGTTTCAGCAGTGGCGGTAGTGAGGGACGGTAGAAGTAAGATTCAACCGACTAAGCCAGGGACCAAAACGCTTTACTACCAGCAGGGTATGAAGCGAGTTTGTTCCCGATGTGGCTAATGTGGTCGAACCGAGACCTCCGCATCACCTTCTTGCAAGACTTGGTAGCTCTGTTGAAGGCTCTCTGCTTCTGACTTACGTCATTCGCCTTGTGCATACGAGCGTCGGCCCATGCCTGGTATGCCGCGTGCTTAAGCGCGTTAGCGCGATCACACTCCGCACCAAACCAAGGGCGAGCTTGGCCAGACATTGTTATGTCGGAGAATGGAATCTATCACTAGAGTCATTAAGATTTTGTAGAATTTATCTAATTCAGTTAATCACCTACAATCATGGCTTATAAAACATTTTACCTCATCCATTCACAAAACACCTTAAACAAATATGTACCTAGGTGTTTTGTTAATGAGGTTGTTAATTTGTCCTTTTTTTTTCATGACACGATGAATACCTACGTAAATGTTTATTATTAATTCGGCAGTTATTTATAAGTAGGTTTTACACGCTTTTAATAATAAAAGTGTGTAAAACCTGGCAAGTCTTTATTCTTAGATATGAATGAACCGATTATTATGAAGTTTGGTAAACATACGTAAAGTTCTTACCACAAAGGTCTTTAAAGTTTTATAGAAAACTATTAAATTTTTTTCACTTTCCATAGAGAAAGTGAAAAATCCTTTCTATCTAAATTATTTTTCGAGAACGTTCATAACTAATTTTTAAGATAAAAGTATGTACTTACCTGCTCTCTCTGGCAAAGTGCAGTTTCTGCTGATTAGAAATTTGGCAAATCATAAACATCGAAAGTAATCTTTCCTTTGAGTAGGTATTTAATCCATTGAAAGAAGGTATCTAGGATTCTAGATTCAAGTAGATTATTAGGGATATTATGGAGCTCCGAAACTATCGGGTATCCAAAATAAAAAGTATCTGTAACCGAAACCGATATAAAAGTTTCAGATAGTATCGGATATAGGCAGAGTCTAAATGACAGGTTAGGACAGATTTTAGTTTGTGTCGACCGGTCAAACAAATCTGTTTGACGTACCTATTTTACTTTTATAATTTTAAAATTCTTATATCCGTAACAGAAACAAGCTGATAATCCAAAATAATTTCATATCCGTAACCGTATCCGAAACTGGTATATTATTCTTATATCCGTATCCAGATCCGAAATTTTACATCTATAACATCCCGGGGCCTGGTACTGGCCGTGGTCCGGAGTGAGGAAGAATGGCAGACGGTCGCATCCTTCTGCGAAACAGTAATGCTAGCGAAGGAGGCGGCCGCACCCGTTTGGGAACGGACTTCCTCAAGCCCTAGCCGCCGGGATCCCCACGCCACCGCAGGCGTGGGCTTGCGGACGGCGGTAATCGTCCGGACCGAGCCCGTGTCCGAGTCGTTGACGGCGCGTAGTGTTCCACGCGCGTCTCAAGGAGATTTCAGAAAAACCATGGGGCCCAAGCAGGGTCGAAGCTTACTGGGCCATGGGGTTAACTTCTGAAAGGAAAACCTGGGGTCCTGGACCGAAAGGCAAAGAAGGAACATAGGAGTGGGTTTTAGTCAGTAACAGTCTGACACGCCCTCGCGCCCCGCGTTAGAGCGTCAGGTCATTGGATGATTTCCCACTTAAAAAAAAAAAGAAAAAGTAACATTCCTGATTTTTATGGTTGATTTGGTAAACTGATGATTTTTTTAAGGGGTCTAATGTCTTGTTACAGTCCAGGTTGTTAAAAAATATTATAAAGAAGATATATTTTTAAAATTCGCGGGCTACCATAGAGCATTCAACTTAATTCTCTTTCTCTACAGTTTAAATAGTCTATGCTAAGGTCTTACCCGCCATTTATAATACGATAAAATTAAAAAGGCTTAAATTATCAGTTACTTGTCCATACTTGTGCATCATTTAATTTAGTACGATTATAGAGGCATCGCATTGTACTATTGTTGCGCAACAAGTTGGGTTTTTAAAGTCACTTTGCTTTGTGTGTGCGCATTTTTGTATGAACAGTGTTTTTCGAACTTACGATTAAATTCTTTCATAATGCCTAAAACTAGAAGAAATAGAACCAAACGCCAGCGCGTTTCGAATAATAAAAATAAATCAAACGTAGCATCTTGGTATAAAAAATGCAAAATTTGTGGTGAAGTCGTTGTAGCCCCAAATTCTGTTGGTATGTGGTTGCATTTCAAGAAGACTCATCCAGAATTGAACGAGAGTTTGGTACCTCTGGTACCACAGTCAAGGGTACAAAGACTAGATACACAGGCTCCTACATCATCAGGGAATGTAACCCAAAAGCCACAGCATAAAAGAGTGCCACGAAAATCTCGGAAAACTTTGTGGCAGCCGAAACGTAAATTATAGTAAGTTTCAATTTAATAAAACTAGAAGCCTGAATTTTCAGTAACCAAGCAGGCATTGTATAAACACGGTATGTTTCAAGTTTCATTTAATTTGAACCAGTATTAGGAATTATAACTGGTCAAAGTTTCTTAATTTTGTCACTCACTGACCGACTGATCACATGGACACATAGAAGCTTCAAATTTAGAATACAATTAGTGTTTAGTGTATGAATCAATGAAAAACTAAAATATTTTGCAATTTCGGTACAGTTTTCTAGATACACCAACTACATAAATAACTTTGTAATCCCATATAAATTAATCCCAAATATAGGATTACATATTTATAATGTAAACGAATCTACAAAAAGAAATGAGATGCCATCAGAAACATAACTTGTAATAAAACTCAATTCTTCTACTGTAAATAGTTGTGAGATCCATGTAATACCAAGTCGGTGTATTTATTCAGTCCCTACTTAAGGGACCTTTTGCAACGTCTTATAGTGACCATATCAATGTAACAAATCTTTTATGTTTTAAATGAATAGATTGACTTGGCAATCGGACTAAACAATTTAATTTAATATAATATGTATTACTTGTGAGATACCTTTTGTTTTGATGCAAATGCCATGTCAATCTATTTATTTAAAATATAAAAGATTACAAATCTTTTATATTTTAAATAAATAGATTATATTATATTGATTATTATTATATTATATTGATATTATGGTCACTATAAGATTTTGCAAAAGGTCCCTTAGGTAGGGACTGAATAAATACACCGACTTGGTATTACATGGATCTCACAACTATTTACTGTAGAACTGAGTTGTGAGCCTTGGTTTTTTTACAAGTTATGTTTTTGATGGCATAATTATTGTTCAGGAACTTAAATCGAATTTTAAGATATAGAAGTGAGAGAGGACTACAGGCTCAGCCCCATCAAGGCCATACTGAGACTCATGAAGAAGGTGCACGGAGGGCTGGGGGGGGTTGTGTAGAAGGGAGGGGGATTAGCACAAAAGATCCAGAAGGGTCGAAGTGCTCTGGTTTAGGGCCAGCCTCACTATAAGATAAGATATAGAAGTAGTCAGTTTACTTGAATGGATCTATTTTTAGGTTCCTTCAACATAGGTATGGTGAAAGTTCCGATATGAAGGTCAAATCTAGAAGAAAATAATGACTGTAATCTTTTGTTATTAAAGGTGTTTTTTAACCGTAATATTGTAGTAAAAGCCGTTTTTATTATTTTATTACCCATTCTTATTTTCTTTAACCAGAAAAATCACCCATAAAGGTCGCCGAATCGAAAGAATTTTTCTTTATGCTGGAGTCCTTCCATATTCGGACGATTCGACGCGGTTAGGTGTGCGGTGTTTCATCGGATTTCATATAAAGAATTCTTTTCTTTCGATTTGTTCCGCTCGTTCGGTTCGGATAAGTGTGCGTTCACCTTTAGTAGCTACATTTAAGAAAGGGCAAGCCTCACAGGGGGCAGCACCCTACAAACCCTCCAGACTACATCTCATTTGTTTGTAATCCACATGATTGATTACATGATACAACTTATTTAAAAAAAGAATCTATTCTTATTAAATATTTTAATCTTATCAAATTCATATTTATTAGGAGATGTTGATAATTTTATTCCTGCTAATTCTTTAAACTAACTTCAGAAAATATTCAACCAGAATGGAAATTGTGGGCCCTGGATATGTGAGAAACCTCTGAGCAGATATCCAGTAGCACTACTGATGATTACATACATTTTTTTTATGTTTACCTCTATACTTGGAACTTTTTAGCCCTTCATAACTTAGTAGAAATATGAGAAAATAAACCATTATTTAAAAAATCGATTATTTCTTCTAAAAAAATTTTTTTTTTTTTGGTTGAGTGTCTATTAATTTTTCCGCCTGCAATCCACGACAAGTATTGAATTATTTTCACATTTTTTATTATCTTCTGTTAGCGGTATCGCTGCCGGCGTGATATTCGAAGATAGGTACGTCGCGAAAGCCTGTCACTAAGTGATAATGTAGCATTCTGCTGGTGATAGAAATTTTAAAATCAGTCCAGTAAGTTTTGAGTTTATTTATTACAAACAAAAAAAAAAAATACACAACATACAGCTGAACATATAAACTCCTCCTTTTTGAACGGTTAATAATACAAATTATACCATAAACTAGCTTCTGCCAGTGGCTTCAAACTCGTGAAAATAGGTTTCTCCATACAAACTCCAGACAATTTACAATAAAGATTTGTATTAAAAAGAAAGCTTTTATATTAATTAGTACCTATAGATAATTAAGTCACCGATCCTCCTCCTCCTCGAGTCGTATTCCTCATTGCTGAGGGTCGTGGAGTTCCCGCGGGATTAGCTTCTTATTGACGGTATCTCGCCATCTGTGACGGTTCTTAGCGTCATGAAGTGCGACGTGCAATTGGGCGTCCAGTGTGGAGCGGACCTGATCTGCCCATCTTTTTGGGCTGCGGCCTCTTGGTCGTTTGCCATCAATCATGCCAGTTACGATGAGCTGTTCAAGGTTGTGGCCATTTTTCCTGGCAATGTGGCCAAAGAACTCCAGTACTCTGCGCATGCAGGTAGTCGACAGTCTGATCTTGATCACGTTCACGTAAGATAGAGAGTTTTGTACGGAAAGCAGTCCAGGGAATTCGAAGCATTTTCCTCCAGCACCACAACTCGAAGTCATAAATGCGGTCGCGGTCATAACTCACCGACAAAAGTGATTAATTTCTTACTTTTCCCACGTCGTTAAGTAATTACCAAAAGTCGTGGGAATTCAGATGACGTCAGAACAAAGGAATCGGAGGCGTGGCCTACTCGAGGCGTTCGGCGCGAACGATACGATTGTAACTTGGCTAGGGGGGCAGGTCTGCGGTCAATTGAACCTGTGAAAAAATAAAAACATCTGAGTCAATGGGTTAAAAAGATAAGGCTTTTTATGTCGCAAAAAACGTATTTCGACACTCAATGGAATCACAATTCATAGGGTACTTCCCGTTGACCTAGAATCCTGAAATTTGGCATGAAGCAAAGTCTCATAACACAAGTATAGGAAAAAATCTGAAAACCAAAAAAAAAACTGCGATTCGGAAAAATCTTCGTAACTCAATTCGGAAATTAAACTGTTTTCATAGGTAAGTTTGTACGGAACCCTCAGTGCGTGAGTCCGACTCGCGCTTGCACAGTTTTTTTTTTTAAGTGGGTAATCATCAGTAATCTCCCGCTCTAGGTGGAGCGAGAGGGTGGATTACACCTTTACTGACTATAACCCACCGTAGTAGTAGTAGTAGTAGTAGTAGTAGTAGTAGTAGTATAACCCACCTGCGTTTCTTCCTGTGTCCCTTTGAGTTCCAGGGCCACGATAACTTCAAATACAAATTTGTAATAATACTGATTGTGACAATAAACTATTTTTAACCGACTTCTAAAAGGAGGAGGTTATATGTTCGGTTGAATGTATGTTTTTTTTTTTTTTTTTTTTTCATGTATGTTCACCGATTTCTCGGTCAATTGTGGAACGATTTTGAAAATTTTTTTTTTGATTGAAAGGTTACGGTTCCGAGTTGGTCCCATAGAAATATTGTTATGATCTGATCATGAACTTCGAAGATATGGAACAGAACTCCTCATAGGATCACAGCAGAACCGTCGTAACCAGTAAAATTGCTTTGCTAATACGTGTAGTTGATGACTGACTAAAAGTAGAGGGGGAATATATTGAACTGATCTGATGATGAAGCCTGAAGTTAGGCACCGGAACTCTGTAATAAATTAATGTAATATATCCGTGTTTGGGATTATTAGAATTGTCATGAGATTGTATTTTAGTTTGACTGAGGGGTACTTTTTAGTGGTGGTACCAAAACTAAAAAGTGTGAAATAAAAAACTTATTACAAAAAAAAATACAACCGACTTCAAAGTAAAAAAAAACACTGAAAAGTGCAAAATAACTTTAATTTCGGAAGTCGGTGTTAAATAACGAAGAGACAAAACTATTATAGAAACACCGACTTCCGAAATTAAAGTTATTTTGCACTTTTCAGTGTTTTTTTTTACTTTGAAGTCGGTTGTATTTTTTTTTGTAAAAAGTTTTTTATTATTATTATTTATTTTTATTAACTCTTTCGACACATTTCTCAAACCTATATTAATCCTAGTGAACATTTTTAGGGTTCCGTAGCCAAATGGCAAAAAACGGAACCCTTATGGATTCGTCATGTCTGTCTGTCTGTCCATCCGTATGTCAGCCCCTTTTTTTCCGAAACTATAAGAACTATACTGGGGGTTCCCCATACTTAGAACTGAATCTCAAAAATTTTTTTTCATCAAACCCATACATACGTGTGGCCTATCTATGGATAGGTCTTCCAAAAAGGATATTGAGGTATCTAATTTTTTTTTTTTTTTCTAAACTGAATAGTTTGCTCGAGAGACACTTCCAAAGTGGTAAAATGTGTGTGTGGCCCCCTGTAACTTCTAAAACAAGAGAATGATAAAACTAAAAAAAATATATGATGTACATTACCATGCAATTTTCCACCGAAAATTGGTTTGAACGAGATCTAGTAAATAGTTTTTTTTTTAATACGTCATAAATCGTAAACGGCAATTTACCTTTCAAGTTTGTACGGAACCCTCAGTGCGCGAGTCCGACTCGCACTTTCCCAGTTTTTTTAGTGTTAAAGGGTCTTATAATAATAATAGCAATCTAATCAAATTAAATTCGCTTACAGCCACGAAACAGAAGAAGCAGACGAAGACATAGCACACGCCAAGATAAAGAGTACCTTCCAAATGATGGGCTTTTGCGTGCACCCTGAGAAGCTGCCGAAGGGAGAGCTGATCTACCGGAAGAGACCTGCCCGGCTGCGGCCACCGAGGTTCAGGAAGAACTTGAGCAGCAGGAAGACTTACTTCGACGATGATGGCAACCCTTATACTTTGGATCAGGTGAGTTAGGCTGTGCGCATGTACTTTTTTATTTATTATCAATAGTGTCGCGTTTGACCAGTATCGCACCTGATGGTAAGCGATGATGTGGTCTACGATGGAACACGCTTGCCTAGAAGTAACCTATTCACTATTGACTTAAAGACCCCTAGATCTGGAAACACAGATTCCAACAGAGAATTCCACTCCTTAGCTGTTCGTGCAATAAATGACAAAACGTTTTGTGCGTATGGGTGGTGGTATGTCCACCGTGTACCGGTGGTGCAACCCAGACAGATGTTATCCTGTTCAAATTAAACCATTAGAAAAAGTGTTTTTCTATTTTCCTGCCAATTGGCTTGCATATTTATAGTTAGGTTAGTTTAGGTTCCCAAAATATTTCTTACGTCAAATTAGTTGCTAGTTATTCAAAAGCCGACTTGCCTATTTATTACTATGTAAAGAGAACACAAGTTTATCGCATTTTTTCAATAACACCCACTCTCCGAGGTCTCTTTGTTCTTAGTCATTCATCTCAAAAAGTCCATAGAATGCTCTAGTCAACCTAAGGCCATTGTAATACGAGTAATGCTACATTTTCAGCGCTTAACTTATTCGGCTAGTTTTCGCAGTCCAATAGTCACTAGACCGTACATGCAACCGAAAAAATAGTGTAAAACAACAACATAATCGGCCTTGTAATATTCCCACTGCTGAGACTCAGGCCTCCTCTCTAGGAGAGAGAATGGATCCTAATCCACCACGTGATGCGGACTGGTGGATGTCACATATCTTCGAATTTTTTGTTTCGGTTACCTCACGATACTCTCAAAACGGTGAAGAAAAACTCTTCACCGTTTTGAGAGTAGTGGTGATGAAATAAATTACACAAAGTAATGCGCCTGGGTTTGACCCTGCAACCAACAACTTGTAAGTCGTGGCAGGGCACCACTGGACCACCACTGCTCTCAAGAAAATAGTAAGTATTAAAATACATTTTTTGACTCGTATTATGCTTTGATTCCATCCAGTCCAAAGACTCTCAAGACGAAAGAGAAATGCAGACAGACGATGATGGGACAGAAGTGAAGTCAGACACGGAGCGGGCCGAGTATATGCCCACAGGAATCCCGCGAACCCACCCTCTTGCATCCCAAGACACCAGTCTGGATGACGACAGTATTAGGCTGGCTGAAGCGGCCGCCGTGCCTCTGCCTTGCGATGCTGAAGACTCCAATGATGAGGAGCAGAGGGAGGGGAAAATTGAGGATGAAGAAAGTGCAGGTATAGTTCTGTTTTCGTTTAACTTACGAAGGCAAGGAAAACGTAGATTATCAAGCGCATTTCTCCTCTTATTGTACCTGATTCTTTTATGGTGTACAATAAAGAGTAGGTACATATAGGGTGACTGGTAATTAGTGTACGATACTTAAACGCGTGATCATGCTCATGATAACCAACAACTTTTACTATGGGAACAAACCTGAAATCGCGAAAGAAAATCAGCTGTCCAGTACATTTATGTTTGCCTAATGTACTGAACAGCTGATATTTTTTTCGCGATTTCGGCTTTGCTCCAATAATAAAAATTGTTTGTGTTTATCATGAGTACAATCACGTGTTTAAGTATCGTACACTAATTGCCAATCACCCTATATATTCAACATGAATTCATTCACATTCAATTCACTGAAATATTGCGCACCCTTATGCATCGTCATCATCTTTTAAGCTGAAAGACGTCCATTGTTGGACATAGGCCTCCCCCAAGTAACGCCACAACGAACGGTCCTGTGCGTCTCGCATCTATCGGATTCCCGTGACCCTTGCCATGTCATCGGTCCACCTTGTGGGAGGCCACTCCAGAACCTTTCGTTACATACTCCAATTGAAAAATTAAGTTATAATCACAATTCTACTACGCAAATTTTATTTAAATACACTTTGGTAGTGTTTTTTAGGAAATTAGGTATCCTAATTATAGACAAATAATATGAGAATTAACGCACCACACTGGTAGCGCATCGGTATTGCTATCGTCTCATGCACGCTTAAACACTAGTAACGCAATCAAGAATTTATCAAAATAGCTGAAATCAATTCCCTACCTGATTTTGAACATACTACTTGCAGGGTTTGTGTTTATTATGTTATATGTTGTACCTATGTGTATCCATCAGAGAGAGGATTTACTTGTACACATGATATGTGTGTGTATGTACAATTGTACAAGCACACATAGCGCTAATGTAACTTAGTCTACCAACAAACTCGTCTTCGTAAGTTAAAAAGACTGCAAAAATTACTCTGTGATAAGTATTCCTAGTAATACAAAATATCTCAAATAAATAATAGAAATATACACCCCTATTTTTTATTAGTAGAAAAAAAATGGGGCTCTATCCGTACCCGTTACTGATCATATTTGTGTAAAAGTAAAATAAACTGGGCAAGTGCGAGTTGGACTCGCGCACTGAGGGTTCCGTACAAACTTAAAAGGGAAATTGCGGTTTACGATTTATGACGTATTAAAAAAAACTGCCTACTAGATCTCGTTGAAACCAATTTTCGGTGGAAGTTTGCATGGTAGTGTACATCGTATATTTTTTTTAGGTTTATCATTATCTTATTTTAGAAGTTACAGGGGGGGGGACACACATTTTACCACTTTCTAAACTGAATGGTTTGCGCGAGAGACACTTCTCTCGCGCAAACCATTCAGTTTAGAAAAAAAATATATTAGAAACCTCAATATCATTTTTAAAGACCTATCCATAGATACACCACACGTATGGGTTTGATGAAAAAAAAAAATTAAGTTTCAGTTCTGGGGAACCAGTACAATGGGGAACCCCCAAAATTTATTGTTTTTTTTTTCTATTTTTGTGTAAAATCTTATTGCGGTTCACAGAATATATCTACTTACCAAGTTTCATCAGTATAGTTCTTATAGTTTCGGAAAAAAGTGGCTGTGACATACGGACGGACAGACAGACAGACATGACGAATCCATAAAAGTTCCGTTTTTTGCCATTAGGCTACGGAACCCTAAAAACGAAATCACAAAATTGTTCACGAAAATTTGTCATAATTGGTAAATTCATAATTGAATCAATCATTCATAACAATTGCTACTAGAAAATACTACGGGCAGTGTTTGTTTCCATTTTTATCGCCATTCATTCATTCATAATCAATACCTTGTACAATATTTCCATAATTTGAGTTACATTTTGGGATATAAACAAACGCTCATAACTTTGTTATTTATGAATATTGTTTATTGAGTCTTTTCTTACATAATAATAAGACTTGTTCTAATAACCCTTTTAGGTATTTGTACTAATTAAAAATTTGTGGTGTATAATAATAGACAGATGGCGCTAGCCGTCACGTAAACATCGTGTTCCGCTACTAAATTCTTTTAAAATTAAAAATTCAGTCGTATAATGCTAATTCTACTAAGATTGTCATACCACCTGTGTGAATAACCTGTGTTACTGTTATCTCAACGTAATTATCGCTTATAACAATACTATAAGTGTTGTGATATTTGAACAAGAACTCAGACTGTGTGGCGGTTTAAAGTGCGTCAAAAATATTACGGAGCGTAAATAAACTGCCGTGGACTAAGTATCAGTGATAAGTGACTAGTTTCGAAAAAAAAAAACAAAAAAAAACAAAAAGTGAAAAAATCTTCAAGTATTGTGAACAAAGTCCAATCTAATTTAAATCCATAACGAACTTTTTAAATCCTACTTGATAGCGATCACTAAATTCACCGCGTATAATAAGTGCAAGTTGGCCACGCTTAATAAACGTGGTCTGGTGTGCAGGCGTTCCCGAGTTCGCGCCTCACCAAGCGCAAGTACTTTTTGTGTTTATTCCGTTGTTACCTGGGTTTATCATTCAGCTACTACGTAACAAAAATTACAACAGCGTGTAGCGGTGCCCATATATGTCCGCATAGATCAAATTATATTGAACTAAGACATGTCACCTCAACCCACTACGTCTATTAATACTACAAATAGTGGCCGCAAGATGCCAGCACTCGTCGTATGTCACAAATGTAAAAAGCATGTTGACATAAAAAAAACTGCTCTATGTTTTGTCTGCAAGAATAGATATGAACTGGACTGCGATGGTTACCCGGAGCAAACATACCGGTTAATGAATCAGGAGTCCAAAAACAGATGGCGCTGCAAGTTATGTATTAGAAAAACGGCTTCTTGTTCTAAAGATGCATCTAATATAACTATGAGGAAAAAACCGGCTGTGTCTACCACGGAGTCGTCCCCGGATACACAAACAAAGCAAAGGAAAAACCAATTATCTTCTACACAAGATTCTCACATCCTCACCGACTATGACACTTCCTACGAATCGGATACGTCACCGAATGTACTCTCAAAAAGTGTAGACGGGACTACGACTAATTTGTCATCATTTTCGGAGATGCAAGATACAATAGTCCAGCTGACTGCAAAACTAGAAAGTACGGAACAGGAGTTAGAAAATACTATATTAGAAAATAATGATTTAAATAAACAATTAAACAAGTTAACCACTGAAATTAAAATATTAAAGACGCTATGTCATTCTTCAACAATGATAGAAAGCAGCCCCATAAACAATGATAAAAAGAAAAAACAGACGCGCTTCAGTCAAAACTTATCATCTACACCGTCTTCGCCGAGAGTCACAGATAACGCCAACTATGCTTCTCATCAATGTCTGCAACAAAAAATAATTACGCTTGAAAAAAACCTTCAAAACGCTAAAGAAGAGATAAAAAGACTAACTACACAAATACAGCTACTGGATCAATCCCTCAGCACTACACCAAAACCAGAGTTGACGTTAACAACTTCAAACCATTCAACCAAAGATATTACATCAGACCTACAACAGCGCTCACCTAGAAAAACAATAGCCATTTTCGGCTCGCAACAATGCGTAGGTCTAGCTGCTGCCCTACAACATTCAAGAAAGTCTACACAGTACGAAAAGTATGGAGTCTTCGCCCAAACGATGCCAAACGCATATAGTGACGCAATAGTTAAGTGCTGTACTAAGGCTAACCTTCGACCAGAAGATAAAATCGTTCTATGTCTGGGTGAAAATGACCGTATCGTCGGATCAGTGTTGTCTCAGCTTAAAAATGTACTTAGGTCATTTCATAAAAATAGTATTATTGTATTAAATGTTTTAAAAAATGACCACCTAAATGTCAACAAATTGAACAATAGTATCAAAAACATTTGTAAATACTACAAAAACAGTTATTTTTCGAATAGCACATATTTCAACTTGCCTGACATTTGCAAATCAATTAATTATATAATAGATTGTGAAGACTACAATAGGAAATATTTAAATCCAGTCGAGATTAGAAAAGTCCTTGTTAGTAGCAAACTAAGCTTTTTACCTAAAACGAAGTCAAACGCGCCCAAAAAAGGTACTATTCCTTTTTATTTTAAAACTATTAACAGCGAAGAACTCGTGAATAATTTTACTAGTACACCGTCCGTAAAACCTAAAAAAGGTACCATACCTTTCTACTTTCAACCAAACACAAAAAACGACACATTTTTTCGTGCCTAAAAACACAACGCCTAAATCACATAGTTTTAGGATACTCCACCAAAATATTGCAAGTGTACTATCGAAACAAGAGCTTCTAGAATTAACGTTACAGGAGATGAGAGACTTAAACAGTGACCCACATGTGATTTGCCTCTCTGAAACATTTATTAAAAAAGGAGAAGAAAGCTATCTCAAGTTACACAATTACGAAATGGCAACGAATTTTTGCAGGGAAAAACATCGAGGAGGCACTTGCATACTGATCAAGAAAGGTATAGGATTTAAAGAATTACCATTAAAAGCGTATGCATCAGTAAATACTTTTGAGGCATGCGGAATAGAGTTAACTGAGGAAAAATTGGTAATTATTTGTTTATACAGAACCCCTCAATCTGACCCGAACCAATTTTTATCTAAGTTAAATAGCATTTTACAATACTTAGTCACAAAATACAATTCGAAAACGCGGATAGTTTTAGCAGGTGACTTCAATATAAATACCTTCAAAAAAGGCAAAATCACACAAGACCTGCAAGACCTAGCACACACCCACAACTTGAAAATTCATATTGACGTAGCCACTCGCAAAAGTTCTTGTATTGACCACATATTAAGTAATATACCTGACGCAATCGCACAAATACTACCACTTCATCTCTCTGACCACGACACAGCACAAATGCTAAGTTTTCCTTTGCGAATCCAGACAAGACCCGCAATATTTCACACATACAAAAGAGATTACAGTTTAAATAATATACATAAATTTAGAGAATGTTTACAAAATCTATCGTGGTCAGATGTATATGTAGATAACGATGCAAATACGGCATTCAATCAATTTCATGAACTAATATGCCTGTTTCATAATCTCTGTTTTCCAAAAGTAAGGGTTAGGATAAATGCAAACCATAATATTAAACGAACGTGGATGACTAAGGGTCTTAAAGTATGTTCTAAAACTAAACGATTCTTACGATATCAATACTATAAGAATAAAAATAGAACTAACAAGATTAAATACACAACATATTCCAGGTTATTGCAAAAATGTATACATAATGCTAAACGGAATGCTAACATCAAATTTATAAATAACAATAAAAATAAATGTAAAGCTACGTGGTCCGTTATAAAAAACGAAATATATAATATGAACTCTGGGGACAATATTGAATATATAAAGGTTGACAACGCTATACTCACAAAACCTGCAGAAATAGCCTC
This sequence comes from Mythimna impura, assembly GCA_905147345.3. Taxonomy (NCBI): domain Eukaryota; kingdom Metazoa; phylum Arthropoda; class Insecta; order Lepidoptera; family Noctuidae; genus Mythimna; species Mythimna impura. Next base: position 7,263,850 of record LR990357.1, on the reverse strand, counting down.
TGCCTTTAACAATAATTTTATAAACGGTTTTCCAGTACAAAATCGTCTAAATAGTCATCGCAATAATAACATTACTGCTAACTCGATGTTTCTCACTCCTATGTCGGAAAGTGAAGTAAGGCAACATATACTAACATTAAATAATACCAACTCTGAAGGCTACGATGAATTAAACACCAAAATCATTAAAGCATGTGCCAATGAAATAAGTGAAGTATTGACATATCTGATTAATTTATCATTTTCCCAGGGAATATTCCCAAACGCTTTGAAATTGTCTATTGTTAAACCATTGTTCAAAAAGGGTGAAAAAAATGATATGGACAATTATCGCCCTATAACGCTAATACCCATCTTGTCAAAAATATACGAGAAATGTATGTATCATAGGTTAAGCTGTTGATCCCCGCACGAACGCCGGCGGTCGTGCGCTATTGTCTTACTATTGTGTCTCTAATTACGCTACTCAAGAAGTTAATAAACTACTGCGAAAAATTTGATATCATAAGAAAAGAACAATTCGGTTTTCAAAAACGTAAATCTACTTCATTAGCCATCTTTTCACTTTTGAAAACCATATTAAATGGTATAAATAATAACCAGCTGGTAACGGGACTATATTTTGATTTATCAAAGGCGTTTGATTTGGTTTCACACGTTAACCTATTACAAAAATTAGAAGCTCTCGGCGTCAGAGGATTGCCACATCAATGGATATCTTCATACCTAACTGACAGACAACAGTGTGTCACTGTAACCAAAGTCGACGAAGATGGAGATATGTTACGGTATACGTCTGAGTATAAATATATAAAACGCGGTGTGCCCCAAGGTAGCATATTGGGGCCCATCTTATTTCTCCTCTACATAAACGATATTGTTGATGTGACTAAGCACAAATGCTTTCTTTATGCTGATGACATCTCTATAATTGTAACTACTGACAAAAAATATAAATCGATTACTGACCATGAAATTGACATAAATAATACAATTGCTGACTTAATTAATTGGTTAAATAACAATAATCTATCTATTAATCTTGACAAATCTGTTTATATACAATTTAATAAATATTATAATAATAAATTTAATTTTAAGATGGACATACCAAAAATAAACCAGGTGACTAAAACTAAGTTTTTAGGTGTAGTAATAGATGAACATTTGGACTGGAAGGCACAGATTGAGCATGTATGTAGCAAAGTGAATAAATTTGTATATGCCCTTAGAAAGATTAAGAAGATAACAAATATAAAAACGGCTATAATGTCATATAGAGCGTATGTGGAATCCTCGTTGCGGTATGGAATAATAAAATGGGGAAATAGTACCGACTTTAATAGAGCATTTATCGCACAAAAGAAATGTATACGAGCCATGTACGGGATTCCATCAGATGAATCATGTAAACCAATATTTAAAAAGCTTGGTTTGCTACCATTGCCTTCAATATATGTATATGAAGTATGTATGTTTGTACAGAAACATAAAGAACTGTTCAAAATAGCGGAAGATGTATGTTCACGAAGTCGGCGTGACAAATTCAGGCTGGTACTAGACGAGATGCCCAGGTGTGCTAAATATAATAAAAACTGTGTGGCTATGTGTGTGCGTATATTTAATAAATTACCAAATACGTTAAAAGTACTAAATTGCAGACTTTTTAAAATTGAATTGTATAATTGGCTGAATGAAAATAGCTTCTATAGTGTTAAAGAATTTCTCGAACATAAACTGTAATGTCGATATCATAATTTTGCATGCTTTAATATTAAGCAAAACATGTTTGGACTCATTTTATATTGTAACACCTTTTAATACCGTGTTTTTTGCAAATAAATATTATTATTATTATTATTATTAATAGAGCAAAATATGCTCTACAATAATTCGAAAGTAGAATGCAATCAATCTGGCAAAAGGTTTCAATGTGGCATCACCGCTCTGCAAAAACTACGATTTAAACGCATTTGTTTACGTATAAATTCAAGTTGCCAGTTAAAAGTGTGAAATAGTTTTAATAAAAAAAAAAGTTAAAATGAGTTTATGCAGGAACTATTCAAATTTTTGGTCTCCAGTGAATCAACAAGTGGAATTGGCGAAGCGTAAAAAGAGGCAGAAAAGATATTCCAAATTCGAAGACTTCGATATGTCGGGGATGCCCGAGGAGCTGCGAGATGACCCCAAGATGTACAAGTATTGGAAGAAACGGCACTCGCTGTTTCACAGGTTAGCTATTATGCATTGATTTTAATTTTTTGGGATGAAAATTACCTTTAGTCCTTCAGATTTCAACCTACTCTGCCCTTTTCTCATGTTATTTAACTTTTTAACCGCTTACGACAAACACTCTCGTGTTTATTCCGCCAAGATCGTGCATCCACGACCAAATACTCCATCTCGTCAGCTCTTCTGTCACCTATGGGGATTGATGAACTAAACGAGATGGAGTACCCAGTCGCAAACAAACGACCCTGGCGAATAGGACACGAAAAAACTCGTCGGTACAATCCGACTCACGTGGTTAAAGAGTTAAAAACGCCGCCATGTAGCTTCCATATTTATGATCCGTAGTAGCCGTCTTGTAATAATTGACTTGCTTTTTCATCGAAATCGCCATTGATAGTGACTGACTGTCTCTTTATTTTAAGTTTGTCCAGTCTTACCAAAGTTTGTCCAACATTGGACCCATATAATTAACTAGGGCTGCCGGATCGTTCGAAAGAGTTACCGCAGCCCTGAAAAGCAAAGGGTAATTGAAGGACCACGAGTGGGTTTTAGTCAATCTCACTCTCTCTCTCACTCCATCCAGAAGGAGAGAAGTAATTTCATAATTTCCGACCTCAAAAAAAGTAAAATGCCAATAGTATCTTGACACCACCAAAAACGATAGAACTAGTTAATCTTAACAGGCTCATAAACATTTTTTCCCTTATGCAACCCAACAGATTCGACGAGGGCATACAGCTGGATCGCGAGAGTTGGTTCAGCGTGACGCCGGAGAACGTGGCGTGGCACATCGCGAACAAATACGTGTATGACGTAGTGTTGGACGCCTTCTGCGGCGCTGGTGGCAACACCATACAGTTTGCGCACACCAGCAAGAAAGGTGAGAGATCTTGACTTAATGACAACGCAAGAAGTCAAAGTCAAAAGTTTTTATTTCACATAGGCCTACATGGGCACTTATAAAACGAAGTGTATTTATTATCCCAAAAAAATAGGTTTCTTTAGATCTGAGTCTTATTAGGTTAGGATTGTTCTTCAATATAGACGGCACGGTTGGTGCGCGTGTCGCGGGTTCAAGTCCCGCACAGAACAATTTTTTTTTTTGTTGGTGATTTTACGTAAATATGCACAATTACGTAATAATAATATCCCCCCGGGCGCGATGGGTTAATAAAAGATCCAGAAGGTACCAGGGCATACCATGACGTGTTAGAAAGTCAGTCGTGCGACCCAGAGGGATGAAGCGATGAAGCTATACACCCTAGGTTGTAAAATGAATCGCGTTAAGTGCTCGTGCTCGTGCAGGGCAAATATTCTAACTGTGACCGAATTTAAAACTAAAGAAATAGCCAAAATTAATCAAAGATTTAAATTTTTATTCACCCAATTGTTACATTTACTGTGTATTTTTTTGTGACTAATCGGTTTAATATCTGTTTCAACAGTAATAGCCGTAGACATCGACCCCCAAAAGATATCGATGGCGCGCCACAACGCGACAGCATACGGCGTGGCTGATCGCATCGAGTTCATCGTGGGGGACTTCTTCAAGTTGGCGCCCACGCTCAAGGCGGACATGGTGTTCCTCAGTCCGCCCTGGGGGGGACCCGACTACAGTGATGTGAGTAGTGCTCGATAGTGCTCACATGACGTATCAATCGTACACTCTCGTGTTTAGTCCGCCAGGGTCGCACATTCACGACCAAATACTCCATCTCGTCAACTCTTCTGTCACCTATGGGGATTGAAGAGCCAAACAAGATGGAGTACCCAGTCGCAAACACACGACCCTGACGAATAGTACATGAAAGCAATCGATGGACCATTCCAACTCCATCTAGTTTAGCTCTTCAATCCTCATAGGTGACAGAGAGCTGACGAGATGGAGTATTTGGTAGTGGATGTGCGACCCTGGCGGGATAAACAATGATTAGCAATCTATCTAAATCAATGCAGTGCAACAAAACAATTATCTTACGTCAAAATTCTTATATTTGCTTCTACAGAACCACGAGTATGACTTGGAAACGATGTTGCAACCTAAGCCAGCGACTAAACTGATGAGGGTGGCGAGGACAATATCACCAAACATTACCTTCTACCTTCCTAGAAACTCGAGGCCGGATCAGGTAAGATTATTTTTTATTTAGTACTTCAAATAGTAAGCCATTTGCTTCTTTGAGTTTGGTTTTTATGTATTACTAGCGACCCGCCCCGGCTTCGCACGGGTGCAATGCTGATACCACCGCAACCGCTATGTCCCTGCATTTTAAATCTGTAATATCTTCGAAAATATTCATTTAAATTAAATAAAATATGGCAATAGAATCGAAGATCAAAACTTCAAAATGTTTTTAAGCTAGTGCACGGTTTCAGTAAGTCATTTCTTGTCGGAAAAGAACCGGCAAGACACTCCGTAGTTATTCTCTAAAGAAAAAAGTATTGGTTTAACAAAATTACCATATTACAATATTAATAGGTATAAGGACAGTGTAGATTAGAGGACATACATAACGGTTAGAGCATTTATTCATTTTATATTTTTATCTTATCATTATTATGTATTGTTTCAGATTCTGTCTCTAGCGAAAGAAGTGGGCGGCTCAGTGGAGATCGAACAAAGCTTCCTTGATAGAAGATTCGTAGCTATAACAGCCTACTTCTATGAAGATCATCGTTAATCATAAGAGACAAATAACTGTGTTGTATTAATATTGTGATTTGTAATGATTATGCTTTGGGGTTCAATGATGCCACGGATTAATTTGTAAATGGAGATCAAACTTGCTCAATTTAAAATTGATGTCTGAAGCCGACTTATTTTGGTATAATCTAGAGCTGTATTGTCACACATCACATTCTGTTCCGCAGAACAGTGTAGAGTCCCGTAAACCTCCGTTGAAAAGGGAGGATCTTCCGACCCGACGACGGGTCCCTGTGATTTTGAATTTTAGTCCCTATAGATGTCGCTGCAAGAGGATGGCGCCATCAGTCATTATATAGCTCTGTCTTGTTCACGCATTTGAATCATGAATGGCATAACGGTGGAAGGATACGAGACGCACAGAACCGTTCATTGTGGCAACACTTGAGGGAGGCTTATGTCCAACAGTGGACGTCTTACGGCTGAAATGATGATAATTATAACGGTACAACAACATATGGCGTTTTGGTGACCTAAGATTAGAAACTACTGAGCTATTTTATTTGGGGAAATAGTTATATCAGGTCACCAAAAGGTCTTTTTTGTACCACTTAAACCAGTTCCGTTATCTACTTACAAGTGAAGTTGTAATTTTTTTATTTCAACTTAATGCTCCATGTATTATCTTCTCTGTGTATAATACATTCTGTATGGACATCTCAATCTCAAGCTAGCATACAATAATTATTGTATGTTCATCTCTTTAGAAATGTTCATTAAAAAAATTATATGTACCTAATTGGTACCAAATAATTTATGTTTAAGCCAAAATGTCTAGTTTAAGTTAAATGTGAGAGAATTAGTGTATAATGTATTTTGTAACATTATATCCTCTCACAGATAGTGATAAAAACATCTTGAGCCAGTTTCTCATACAGTAAATAATGTATATTCATCAGCTCATCTCTCTAAGAATATATTTATAGAATATTATAATGGGTCTAGGATAAATTATGTGTAAGTCAAAATATGTCTAGTTGTAAGTGTAACCGGAAATACTTATCACTAATACTGTGAAAACTAATGTCCAAATTCATCAACAAATCCCTATAATTATCGCGTATCTACTAATGTTTTTTTTCTGGCATCTCAAAATCTTTATAGCAAGGAGATATTTACTTTTACGAACAATTAGCCGCTCGCGCCAAATTGGTCCGACGAGTGTTTTCGTGTCCTATTCGCCAGGGTCGTGTATTTGCGACTGGGTACTATATCTCGTTTAGCTCTTCAATCCCCATAGGTGACAGAAGAGCTGACGAGATGGAGTGTTTGGTCGTGGATGTGTGATCCTGGCGAATAAACGCTAGAGTGTTTGTCGGTTAAAAGGGAAAAGAAAGGATTTGTTGGTGAATATGGCCTTATAGTACTGTTGAAAAACCTGTATAGTTTTAAATTTTAAGTACTTATATTTAGAATAAATTCAACTTACATTATATTTTTGGCATTCATATTTATCTCCATAAAGTAAGTCAATGAAAGTCATTACAAATATTAAGGGAGCTCGCAGCCATGCCTTTGGGTGTTTTGGCGGGATATTTCTAACTCTAGTTAAATGGCTGATTTAATTAGGGGTTAAATATAATGACCACCATAAAATGCTTTGATACCCTTAGTTCTTTTACCAAAATATATATACTTGACACCAGAAAAATAAAGTCTAAAATTACAATAGTACTAGCTATTTTAGTCACGACTGCACTTCAAATTGTATTCGAACACCAAATGTAGTAAATGATCACCGAATCTTAGCGAGCAAATTACTGCGCTATTTCTGCCGGTATACCGTCGTTTGCCCGAATTTGACATTGGGTATGTAACGGTTGTTATATCAGGAGAAACTGGATGCAATCGGGACTTTAGGGCACTCCAACTCGGATAGGTTAGGTTAGAAGTGGATGGCGGGGTCGTGTGAGCGAGCGAAGCGAGCGAATAGACCCCGCCACCCTTTCGTGGATTTATTTTAATGGATATTGTAACCTAAAAACGGTGTAGTTATGTCACAAGTGAACAACTTGCAACAACCGGCCCTGGAAAAAATCCTCATTTGTATTGCCTCTGCGTAATATGTGGAAGGAATTTTGGAGAATTTTACTGTCAGTATTGACTACCTCAGCAAGAAAAAATATTTATTTGGCGATAGTTACCAGGATCACACAACCTAAATAAGTAAAACAATAGCATGTGACCGTATTCAGTATCAAAAACTAAATACTTTCTAAACTTGACACTAACTAAACGTAAAAACTGTACGAAGCCAAAATTTAAAAAAAAAAAAACCGCCCCCGGTTATGGTTTAATTTATGGTAGGAACCGAGAGGAGAGTTGGGAGTTCCTGTCGACTCAATAACTGGCCGGGGGAGCGAGACGAAATACACAAACACTCCAGTGCGCTGAGTTCGAGTTGTTTTTACGTCAATGCTGTCGAAACGTTTACTGCGTTTGGCTTTCTGATTGAATGATGATTGTGAAGTGCGAGTCGGATTCGCGCACGTAGCAAAAAACGGCAAAAAAATCACGTTTTTTGTGTATGGGAGCCCCACTTAAATACTTATTTTATTCTGTTTTTAGTATTTGTTGTTACAGCGGCAACAGAAATACATCATCTGTGAAAATTTCAACTGTCTAGCTATCACGGTTCATGAGATAGAGCCTGGTGACAGACAGACGGACAACGAAGCTCCCATTTTTACTCTTTTATCCAAAGGGTAAAAGCGGGAACCTTAAAAAGGAAAACTAGTGCTTATGTATGACATCACAATATAGATTGTGTTGAGAAACGCATATTCTTTGCCATTACGTGTGCCTAGGCCACACTAATAACACAGTATAGATATGGAACAGTACGGAAACTACCTACAAATGTTCGAAACGGCACACTCACACAAACATACGCATCGACGAGACTCCTAAGCGTTTCTCGCGGTGCTGTCAGTAGCGAGTGCCGCTTAGGAGTCTCGTCGATGCGTATGTTTGTGTGAGTGCGCCGTTTCGAACATTTGTAGGTAGTTTCCGTACTGTTCCATATCTATACTGTGCTAATAAGCTCTACATTTTTACTGAATTACCAGTAACCTATTCTAGTAATATAATCAAAAAGCAGATAGTGCCACTATCAATGTTGTACTGCTTACCTATTTCAAGTGTGTATTTATATTAGTAGTTACCATACATATCCGTGGTAGTTACCCAGCTTCACAGCCCAGCTTAGAATCAACCAATTTTGGTTTTGATGCTTTTGTAGGCCTTGTGTGAATGTAAAATGTAATATATTATTTGGGTTATATTATAAACTATAGATGCGTTTCCCTCGTTCAACTGGCAACCTAAAATGAGACCGGCTGGCGATACCTACAACGCTCAAAACCCGTGTAAACTAAAATGAGATGTGGATTATTTACTAATCCACATCTCATTTTAGTTTATATCTTCCTAAGTGCATCGAAAAACGTCGTTTGATACTCGTGGTTTGTCACTGCAGCATTCGGCTCCACAACACCCTCACTCGGCTCGGGCGAATTCCGCCTCGGTCGCAATGATAAACTTTTTCCACTTGTATTAAAATGTAGGTACTATTCTTGCTCCCCCTTAATCTAATGATCTAATCAACGCCATCGCTTCATTCTATACTCGATGTAAAAAAATAGTTGTATTTTTAACCGACTTCAAAAAGGATGAGGTTATATGTTCGGTTGAATGTATGTTTTTTTTTTTTTATGTATGTTCACCGATTTCTCGGTCAATTGTGGACCGACTTTGAAATTTTTTTTTTTTGATTGAAAGGTTATGCTTCCGAGTTGGTCCCATAGAAATATTGTTATGATCTGATCATGAACTTCGAAGATATGGAACAGAACTCCTCATAGGATCACAGCAGAACCGTCGTAACAAGCAAAATTGCTTTGTTTATACGTGTAGTCGATGACTGACTGAAAGTAGAGGGGGAATATATCGAACTGATCTGATGATGAAGCCTGAAGTTAGGCACCGGAACTCTGTAATAAATTAATGTAATCTAACCGTGTTTAGGATTATTAGAATTGTCATGAGATGCACTCTGGCTATAAGGTATTTCAGTTTGGCTGAGGGGTACTTTTTAGTGGTGGTACCACAACTTAAAAGTGTAAAATAAAAAACTTTTTACAAAAAAAAATACAACCGACTTCAAAGTATAAAAAACACTGAAAAGTGCAAAATAACTTTAATTTCTGAAGTCGGTGTTAAATAACGAAGAGACAAAACTATTATAGAAACACCGACTTCCGAAATTAAAGTTATTTTGCACTTTTCAGTGTTTCTTATACTTTGAAGTCGGTTGTATTTTTTTTTGTAAAAAGTTTTTTTGTGTCATTGACTTCGTATTGATGAAGTTTTCACTTCTGTCGTGTGTCGCACACACACCGATTTTTTTTTTGTTACTGATGATGACTACCATAAAGTGTTCACAAGCTAAATTATTTTCTTCATGTAGGTACAAAATTTTGGCACCAAACATAAAAACCGTTTTAATGTATGATGGTACCTATAAATGTTGTGGTCTCTGTAAATATTTGTTAAAAAATAAACAGAATATTATAATGTGACTTTTTTTGTTGAAAGGGATTGTAAATCAACCTAAGGGCCAACGCTGCGTTAAGCGGGCGCACGCGCGGGCATCCGTCGCGTGACTAAGCGCAAAAGGTACTCTGTGCAAGCGCGTGTGTCGTGTGCGGCGCGGCGGCGGTCTCCATAGCGAAAACCCGGATTATTACCTGCGCAATGTCGCTAGTTCAACTTTAATGGTGCGTTTACACGTGAGCCCAGCCTCGTCCAATCGTCATCCCTAACCATTGTTTAAACGGGGTAACCCCGTTTAAACAATGGCGATTGGTCAGGCTAAGCCCACGTGTAAACGCCTATAATATTATTACGTAGCAAAACGGGCACGGGGCGCGACGGTGCACTTAGTCTGTGGGTGCACTTTTGTATGGGACCGCGCGGGCGACCGCGTAACGCAGCGTCGGCCCTAAGAATCCTAAGATAATGTATGGGTTAAAGTGTATGTTTGGTAATCCATCACACCAATAGTTAAAAGAATATGACTGGCCTGTTGGTCTAGTGGTTAGTGCCCCTGACTGTTATGCCGGAGGTTATGGGTTTGATAATCACTCAAAACAAATGTTTGTGTCTTATGCAAGATCATTTGTTCTGTCTAGGTGTAATTTATCTATAATATGTATGTAGGTATTATATTATTATTATTCTTGCCAAGGAGTCTGTTGTTACCCTGTTCCTGGGTTCTGGAGGTAAGACAGGCTCCACAAACTGTTCCAAACTCAATTGGAAAAAGGCCAGTTAAATTGATATACCAGATTCATTTAGAAATCATTTCCTGCACTTGGAGAAGCCTGCTGGCATAAGGATGATATGCAACTTGTATGGGGTGGCGAAATAACAAATTAGGCCGGGTTCCCACTATGCCGGACCGGTGAAACTGCCGGAAGGGCTAGTGGCTTTACAATTTATATGAAGCTATTCACATTATCCCGGATCCGGCATTTTTACTGAGCGTTTTGCCACTGCAAAGTGCCGGTAGAAATACCGGACCGGAGTAATGTGAACGAGTTTGTGCCGGATCGCTCGCCCCGCCCGTACTCCCCTCGCCCCGCCCGTGCTCCCCTCACGCCATTCGGCTCGCATTTTCGATCTAAGTAAACGTGTCAGGGACCACATGGATATTCAAATAGAAACTTTAATTACGCTTGACTAAGAGAGACCTGTTCTGTGGGATAAGACCGAAGAAGTCTATAAAGACAAAAACTTAAAGTTAGCAGCATGGCGTGAAGTATGTTTAATACTAATAAAACTTTCGTCGCCCATTGTGCGCACAGGTCCAAATTCAACTGAGGTGAGTAGGTAAGTACTTGACTGTCCCGGCATAGTGGGAACCCGGCCTAAGTTATTGTGGATATTTTTTAAAAATAATAACACATAAATATTAGAAAACCTAATTTATAAGGTTTTATTCTTAGAGAACTGCAAATTTGCCAATTTTTAATATCAAATAGTTATTGTAGAAATACCTTACTTATTAGGCATTTATAACATTTTTGGAACCAGAAAAATGAGCATCATATTGTTCCCCAGAATGTGTGATACAGGAATCTGTATATTTTTATTTATAAAAATACTTTGACCCGCATTAGAAATTACCCGTATCGTCGGTGCGTTCGCAAACATCTAAATTCACACACACAGACCACCCGGACCTGGAATAACTATCTGTAGGTCATAAAAATATTTGTTCCGTGCGGGAATCAAACCCGCGACACGCAGCGCAGCAGTCAATCACTCAACCACTGCGCCAACTGCGTCGCCTTAAGGCCGGGTGCTAAGTCTTGCTGGAAAACCCATGTTGTTTATCTTTACACCGTATAGATCACCATCAACGAACTTACCATCAGGAGGGATCGCAGTCAAGCACTAGTTTATATCAATTAAATATATATATATATATTATTAAAAAGCTGCTAATATTCATTTAGGTTCTGTTTTTTTATGATTTGCGCTTGACCGCTATCTCACCTGATGGAAAGGGACAATACGGTCGACGATGGAACGCGCTTACCTAGAAGTAACCTATTCACTCTTGACTTAAAGACTCCCGGGTTGGAGCCATCAGGAAACACAGATTCCGGCAAGGAATTCCACTCCTTGGCTATACGCACAATGAATGTGTCCCCAAAACGTTTTGTGCGTACAGGTGGGATGTCCACCATGTACCGGTGGCGCATCGCCGTACGCATGGTGGTCCGATGATAATTCCGTCTAGCCCATTGCTAGGCGGAATTAGGTCATGCAATTCCGACGCATACTCTCCGAAATGCAACCGGTAAAAAACCGACAGGCTAGCAAGTTGAGTGTTGACGTCAGCGTAACACCAAGATGGTCGATTGGCTCCTTTTAGCGGAAAATAGACACGCCTGGGTTTTAGCAGCATTGAACTTGACCAAATTAGCATCATCCCATTCAGAGACTGCCTCCAAGGACAAATTCAAACGCTCGACCATAGCCTCTCGGAGAGACTGGTTCTGTGACCCACTAGCTCGCGCGCTAGATTTATAACTCTCAGCAACAGTGCTGTCGTCTTCGTTCCCAAAAGTACCGGGCTTAAGCAGATCGTTTATGTGCAGCAAGAACAATGTTGCCGAGAGCACTGACCCCTGAGGAACCCCGGCATTAATGGCCATTTGACCGGACGAGCAGCCATCAATGACCACTCGCATAGACTGGTCTCTCAGGAAGTCTGCAATCCATGCACCCAATCCAGCAGGTAAACCGAAGGAAGGAAGCTTACTAATAAGACTTTTGTGCCAGACCCTATCGAAAGCCTTCGAGATATCGAGGGAGACAGCAAGCGCTTCCCCGTGCTTCTCGATGGCCTCACTCCAGATGTGGATGGTATACGCTAGAAGATCACCAGTTGACCGATTTCGGCGAAAGCCGTATTGACGGTCACTTAAGATGTCATTAGCTTCAAGGTATGCCAGGAGCTTAGTGTTGAGCACACGTTCCATAGTCTTACAGAGAATGGACGTTACCGAGATTGGTCTGTAATTAGCTGGGTCAGCCCGACTACCCTTCTTGGGCACGGGCTGTACGTTAGCTTGCTTCCATGCAATTGGCACTTTTCCAGCCTAAATAGGCGTGTCATGATCGGAGACATTTCAGGCGCACACGTTCTTAGAACAATTGCCGGTATCTCGTCTGGACCGCTAGCCCTAGCTAGGTTACGCAGCACCCTACGGACGTCCTTCTGATGGATGCGAATATCCGACATACTCGTCTCGCAACCATCAGGATAAGCAGGGGGCCGCGCGTCACCATGATCTAGACGCGAAGATTCCACGAAGAGTGAGGTAAACAAATTTGCTTTCTCCTCAGCGGTGTGGGCCACCGACCCGTCGGGTTTCAGCAGTGGCGGTAGTGAGGGACGGCAGAAGTTAGGTTCAACCGACTTAGCCAGGGACCAAAACGCTTTACTACCAGCAGGGTATGAAGCGAGTTTGTTTCCGATGCGACTAATGTGGTCGAACCGAGACCTCCATATCACCTTCTAGCAAGACTTGGTAGCTCTGTTGAAGGCTCTCTTCTTCTGACTTACGTCATTCGCCTTGTGCATACGAGCGTCGGCCCATACCTGGTATGCCGCGTGCTTAAGCGCGTTAGCGCGATCACACTCCGCACCAAACCAAGGGCGAGCTTGGCCAGACATTGTTACGTCGGAAAATGGAATCTATCACCAGAGTCATTAAGATTTTGTAGAATTTATCTAATTCAGTTAATCACCTACAATCATGGCTTATAAAACATTTTACCTCATCCATTCACAAAACACCTTAAACAAATATGTACCTAGGTGTTTTGTTAATGAGGTCGTTATCAGGATGAAGTTGTTAATTTGTCCTTTTTTTTTCATGACACGATGAATACCTACGTAAATGTTTATTATTAATTCGGCAGTTATTTATAAGTAGGTTTTACACGCTTTTAATAACAATAGCGTGTAAAACCTGGCAAGTCTTTATTCTTAGATATGAATGAACCGATTATTATGAAGTTTGGTAAACATACGTAAAGTTCTTACCACAAAGGTCTTTAAAGTTTTATAGAAAACTATTAAATTTTTTTCACTTTCCATAGAGAAAGTGAAAAATCCTTTCTATCTAAATTATTTTTCGAAAACGTTCATAACTAATTTTTAAGATATAAGTATGTACTTACCTGCTTTTGCTCTGGCAAAGTGCAGTTTCTGCTGATTAGAAATTTGGCAAATCATAAACATCGAAAGTAATCTTTCCTTTGAGTAGGTATTTAATCCATTGAAAGAAGGTATCTAGGATTCTAGATTCAAGTAGATTATTAGGGATATTATGGAGCTCCGAAACTATCGGGTATCCAAAATAAAAAGTATCTGTAACCGAAACCGATATAAAAGTTTCAGATAGTATCGGATATAGGCAGAGTCTAAATGACAGGTTAGGACAGATTTTAGTTTGTGTCGACCGGTCAAACAAATCTGTTTGACGTAGGTACCTATTTTACTTTTATAATTGGTGAAGCGTCAATGCCTTTTCTTAAGGTATATGTATTTTTAGAGAATAAATAATATAAATTAGTTACCTTTCCCGCATTCTCTAAGTTAATTGAGTCTCTGTTGACGATTTCCTTCACCAATATCTACGACCGCAACGCCCACTGGTGACGTATCGAATGTTTTCTTGAGACGCTCGCTAAAGACCGCTAGATGGCTTCTAACCCGCTAACAAAACAGTTGTGTCCGCTACGCAAATCGACATTGCGTCGAATAAAAACCGCTCCGTGATCAAAATCCCATATCTGTTGAAAACCTGAGAATTCTCCTGTAATAAGTGTATCTGCTACTGTGAGACATTGAGACCTTATAGTGCAGTGTTGGTTTCACGAGTTCTGACCAGCCCACCGGTGGATGGATGAAGATTTAGCTCGCCGGCCGGCAGCACACACACCGACCACGCATCCGTGAGCGAAGCGCTTCCCTGACGACGAGTTGGGTCACTGGATTAGCAAGGTACGTGGGCTTCCCAATTGCTATAAACGTCGCCAGATTCTGGTGTCGCAGGGAGTCGTCAGCAGGGATTTAATTTTGTGTAATATAACCATAATTTCACCGCCATATTGGTAGTCTTAAAACACCACCCATTCAGGTGATTGCTATTTACACGCGTCATCATAATTATTTGGTCCTTTCGAGCCTGGATAGGTAACCAGGTAACCGCTCCCTAGTTAGATTTTTACGTAATATTTGGTGAAAATCATAATAGGTATATATAGGTTATAGATATTTACGTAAACCTTTGGTAAATTATTCTTGCCTATAAACCGCTCTCCGCTATAACATAAACATAATTGACGATAGATTCTACGTAGGTTTTGGTAAATCTGTCAATATTGTTTCATAGAATTTAATGTGATACGTATTTCACTTTGATAACATATAATAGGAGGTAGTTTCACATCATTTCGGCTTTGTGCGTATTAGTGATTTTTATTCAGATACCGCCACAGATCGGGAAGATACTTTACGATTGCTAACCGCCTGATAAGTTTACCCGCGCATATTTTTAGATATTGCTCTTGATATTAACTTAACAAAATGACTGAGAAACAATTAAAGCCGGAAGATTTACTGACTATCCTTCATGAGAAGAAAGGATTGTTATTCAAACGCCTTAATCGATTATATGAATTATCGAAAAATATTTCGTCGTTCGATACGAGAAATAGTGAAAGTTTTATGACTGAATCGGAAACTATTGACGACATTCGTGATAAATTTGAATCTTATGTCGATCAAATTAACCACATAAACATTAATTTGAAACCTGGTTCGAGTCCCGACTATGCTTGTTTAGAATCCTTTGAAGATTTGTTTATTCGCATTAAGCGTATTAGGAATAAAATCGACAGTAGTCAATCTCAGTTATCACAATGTAGTAATTCGAAAACGCTTTTTGAACCACTAAAAATAAAGCTGCCTCCGATTGCGTTGCCATCTTTCGACGGGAAACCTGAGAATTGGCCTGTTTTCTATGAGTCGTTCAAGTCGAATATTCATGACAATGATCAGCTGACTGACTCGCAGCGTGTGCAGTATTTAGTAGGTAGACTTACACATAACGCGTTAAAGATTACAGCCGGTATTGTGCCTAAGGCTGATACCTATCATTTTCTATGGGACAGCTTAGTTAATAAATACCAGGATAAGCGTACATTAGGTATACACTATTTAAATAATATATTAGATTTAAAAAGTTGTTTGTGTAACGCAAATGGTCTCGATTCTTTCATTGAAACATTTAGTGCAAGTATTTCTGCCTTGAAACAACTTGGTATTCCGGATCTTGCGGATTTTATTCTCTTGCATTGCGCTATGAGAAAAATAGATTCACAGACTGGTCAATCGTTTGAACTTTCCGTTCGCGATGTTGAAATACCTACAACTAAATTGTTAATTAGCTTTGTTCAAGATCAGGCTAAGATATTAGCACGCTCGAATTTATCTCATTCGAACGCGAAAAATAATTATAATAAACCTCATAGTCCCGCATCTCGCGAGCCTCGCACGCAAACGAAAGCGTTTGTTGTGAATGTATCGCCTAATTCTACCGCTCCAGCTCCGCCCCGCTTCGTCTGCGCGTATTGTAAAGATAACGCTCATGTTCATTTGTATAAGTGCGCTGAGTTTCAATCCGCGTTGACTCCTAGAACTAGGTTTGAGTTTATTAAATCCGTACATGGTTGCGCAAATTGTCTGAGCACGTCGCACGGTTTGAGTAATTGCAAGTCGACCTCAGTCTGTAACGTATGTAAAAAACGCCATCATACTTTATTACATTTTGAGAAAAATAATAAACAATCGCATGTAGCTGATGTTAAACCGACGAATTGCAATGAGGCCGTCGCGTCCAGCCTGGCTGTGCCGCTGGCCACTGCGCCCCCCGCGTTCCTCCCGCCCCGCGCGGCGTCTTGTGGTTCGGGTGACGTTGCTCAAACATGTCCGACCCATAACACGGCCGTATTATTGGCTGCAGATACGAGGGCTAAGTCGGCAGTCTTGTTGTCGACCGCTCAGGTTTATGCGCGCGCTAACAATAATAGTTCGGGCCATAAAACAATAGTTAGGTGCTTAATTGACAATGGTTCGCAAAATAATTTAATAACTACAGATTGTTGTAGAAAACTCAACTTAGTAATAATTCCTTTGAATAATTCTTTTGTCAAAGGAGTTGGTTCTGTGTCGCGGCCGATAATAGGTTATGTGAATCTAGATATCGAGTCTCGCGTATACCCGCATCAAAAATATACTATTTACGCGTTAGTAGTTGAGTGTATTACGGACAAGCTACCTTCGCACCATATTAAGTGGGATTGTCATGTGGACTTCCACTCGCTTCCGCTCGCTGATTTAAGCTGGAATATTCCAGGAGATATTGACATAGTGTTAGGCGCTCAACTGTTTCCGTATATTTATTTGGGTAATAGGGTAGACTTAGGTTCAAATGCGCCACCCGCATTATTGACTACATTCGGGTATGTCCTTATGGGTGATTTTCCGCATAGTAAAGATAATTTGAATTTACCTAGCTCTTCTTTCACAGCATTAGCCCTTAATGATTTATTACAAAAGTTCTGGGAATTGGAAGAAGTTGAAAATAAACGTTTTTTATCTCCTGAGGAAACCGAATGTGAGAATATTTTTTCCTCGACCGTGTCACGTGACGATGCGGGACGTTATACTGTCGCGTTACCCTTTAGTAAGGATCCCAGCGAGTTGGGTAACTCCCGTGCCGCCGCGTACCGTCAACTGGTTGCGCTGGAGAGAAAACTCCGCCAATCGCCGACGTTGCGGGAAAATTATAACGCAGTGATCCAAGAGTACATAGATAATAAAATAAATAAAAAAATAAAAAATAAAAAAGCCTTTTATTTCCTAAAATTGTGCCAAATTACAATAAAATCAATTCAATAGGATGTTCACGTTTTCATTATAGTTTTAGATTATACTCGTATAAATTGATTAAATTGATTATCAATTACAATCACTAACAACTGATAAACTAACATTTAACAGTTGATAATTAAAAATAATAATAATTGATGAATTCTATTAATAATAATTGATGAAACATAATAACAATAATTGATAATTAATAACAATTGATAATTGATCAACAAATAATAATAATAACAATAATAATAAGTAATTAATATTTGACAACCAATAATTAATAATAATAATAATAATTGATAACGATAATTAATAAATTGATGTTTATTGTTAATAATTTATAGATTTGCTCTAGGAACCCCTCTCAGGTGAAGGCCTCTTCCAAGGATTTCCATCTCTCACGATCTTGGGCTATCTGTTGCCATTTCGGTCCAGCTATTTTTCTGATGTCATCTTCCCAGCGTGCGTAGGGTCTACCTTTATGACGTTTGCCTAAAGGTCCCTGCCACGATGTTACTGTTTTTGACCATCGGTTGTCCTTAAGTCGCGCCACATGTCCGGCCCATTTCCACTTTAATTTTTGTGTTTGGTTTAGAGCGTCAATTGTTTTTGTTTTTGATCTTATATCTGCGTGTCTTATTTTTTGCACCCTTTTAATGTTCAACATACTACGCTCCATACCCCTTTGACATGTGACTATTTTGTTTTTTGTTCTGTTGGTAAACTTCCAGGTTTGGCAAGCATATGTTAAACATGGGATAAGACAAGAGTCCATAACTTTCTTTTTTAGCTTTATGGGCATATCACTTTTAAATACCTCTTTGAAGCTCCAGTATTTTGACCATGTGTTTTTGACTCTTCTCTCTACTTCTAACTCATTACTGTCTCTATTAAAACCAATTTGTTTCCCTAAGTACGTATATTGTTCCACATATTCTAATGTTTCACAACCTATCTTTATGTCTGTTTTAACGTGGTTGGACATAGTTTTGGTTTTAGAGATGTTCATTTCGAGTCCTACTGTTCTACTAGCTTTGTGAAGAGCATCAATCATCTGTTGGAGTTGAGAGCTCGATTCAGAAAACAAAACCAGGTCGTCTGCAAATCTGAGGTGACTTAGGTATTTTCCCTTGACATATAACCCTTTATTTTTCCAGTCTAGTTTATGTATTATGTATTCTAGTATTGCAATAAAGATTTTGGGGGACAGAGGGTCCCCTTGCCGTACACCTCTTTGGACTGGGAAGCTTGGGCCAATGGTTTCTAGTTTAACTCTACTAGTACATCCGCTGTAAATATTTGTTAGGATCTTTATGTATTCTTCTTCAACATTCTGAGCTTTCAGAGTTTCCCATATGCTTTCATGTGAAACCGTATCAAAAGCTTTTTGATAATCAATGAAAGCTATGTATAATGGTCTTTGATATTCCTGATATTTTTCAATTATCAACTCCAAAGTATGTATGTGGTCTACAGTTGAGAACCCCTTCCTAAAACCAGCTTGTTCGATGGGTTGTTTTTGTTCTAATGTTATGCTTATTCTGTGGTTTATTATTGTAGCGAAGAGTTTATACATAGTTGGTAGTAGACTTATGGGCCTGTAGTTTCCTATGTCTTTGGGATCACCTTTTTTGTAGATCAAAGTAATGTTGGATTCAGACCACTGAGCCGGAGTTTCGAACGTTTCTAAGATCATGTTAAACAATTTCGCTAATGGGCCAGCTAGTACGAATTGGGCGGTCTTTAAGGCATCATTGGTAATCTTATCTGACCCTGGGCTTTTGTCGGACTTTAGCTTGTTTATGGTCTCTATTACTTCTTCAAAGTCTATCGGTTTTATACAAGGTTGTGATGATGAATGTGTTACAGATGTGTCATATCTAATATTGGGCTTACTTGCGGCGCCATATAGGTTTTTGTAAAAATCTGTAGCAATATTTATAATGTCATTACGACTATAAGTAATTTTATCCGCAACTTTCAACCCTTCAATCCATGTTTTCTTAGCTCGCAATTCTTTATACCCTTTTTTCAAGCTTCCATTTTTTTCTAGATGTGTCTGTATGGTTACGGTTCTGTGTTTCTTGTAGTCGGTTTTTATGTATTTGCTTATTAGTTTGTATAAAGCTTTAAGTTCGTTTTTCATTGATCGGGTTTTATTGCTGGTTTTCTGTAACTCTTGCCTTCTTTTCATGAGGTTTATTGTGCGTTCTGATAGTACGTTTCGGTTTTTTGTTTGTAGGTTTGTGTCTCGTGCTCTGTGTAAGCTAATTTGGATAGAGTTTATTAGTTTATCATGATAATTCTGTACCGTGTCCCCTAAGTTTTCCTCAAGTAGCGCAGGCAAATCCTTTCTTAGCGACTCTACGTACAATGCTATTTCTTTTTCGGTTTTAAGTGTGCTGTTTTTATTATTATAGCTTGCTCTACTTCGAATTGGCTTCTTGAGTGTAATTACTGCTCTGAGTGGTCTGTGATCTGATGGGTAGTTTAAACTGAAAGTTTCAATATTTTGAATTATATTTGGTCGATTGGTAAGTATAAAATCAATTTCATTTTTATATTTGCCGTTCGGCGAGCGCCATGTCCATCTTTTTTTTAAGTTTTTCTTATAAAAAGTGTTGATAATCGCTAACTTGTTCTCCAAGGCAAAGTCTATAAGCATCTGGCCTCTGGCGTTTCTCTCTCCGTAGCCGTTCTGTTTCATTACTAGGTATTCGTCTCTTAATGGTTGGCCTATTTTGGCGTTAAAATCTCCCATTAGAATGAAATCTTTATACGCCAAATCCATAGCTTTATAGATGTTTTCATAAAAAGCATTGACTTCATCTTCGTTTGCAGCTTCAGTTGGGGCGTAAGCCTGAATTATTGTAAGTTTTTTACTTGGTAATTCCAAGTGTACCAGTGCGACTCGTTCAGAAATGCCGATATAGCTTGCCAAATATTGTTTGAGGTATTTCTTAATCATGAACCCAACTCCATACATGCCAGGTGTTTCACCTGTATGACAGAGAATAAAATCCTCATATTCTGCTATTTCGTTGCCAAGGCGTCGCGCTTCAGATATTCCAATGATATCATATTTTATATTTGATAGGGCTTCAGTTAGTTCAATCACTCGTTCGTGTGATGATAGTGTTCTAACATTGTAAGTACATATGTAGAGCTGATTCCGTTCCATGCTTTTTGCGTATTTCGATAGTGTTTTAAAAGGGTTGTGGACCTTTGGTGTATCCTTTGGAAGGTTATGGTCATAATCCTCCTCGGTGACCAGCCGGCTTGGAAGATATGTTTCAGTGTTTTGTGATCTTTGTTTTATATATTTATATTCTGAGAGAGGTACCTTTAGTTGCTATATTATGTTGTTGTTATTTTCTTCATGAGTTTTTCTATCTTTGTTGACTAAGTAGTTGAGTATACCTGGTTTCGCTGACCCTTCTGAAAAGCTAGAAGGTCTTTGCTGAGTATTTCGCGTTAAATAAGTTTTATTTTTCTTAGCAGCTTGAGTACTACAAGAGATATTATTTTTGCTGTTGTCGTTGTGTTTTGGTGAAATAGAGAGATTCCTTTTCCTGTTATCTGCTGATGCCGGTTTTGATTTATTAAGTATAATGAGTTTGTCGTACTTAATGATTGCATTGTTACCTTTTTCTCTCTCTATTTTTATTTGTTCTTGTAGTATTTTCCTTTTCTCTAAAACGTGGTGAGGATAGTCTTCCTTTATATAGTAAGTAGTATCTCTTAAAGCCCCTTTTTGCTTCATAATCTTGATTTTACAGCCTAGCGTTGTAAGTGTTACTGCTATTGGCCGGGGTTTTCCAGATTTTCTGCCTATTCGTCTGACTTCTTGTATGTCACTGCAATTTAATTTTATTGAGAAATATTTACTTATAAAGGAAATTATATTGATCTCCAAATCAAAATAAGATTTTTCATTCTCTTCAATACCAAAGAAAACAATGTTTCGCTGTTTTGCATGTTTCTCCAGGATATTAAGTCTTTGTTCTTGATTATCTAATTTTTCCTTGAGCTTTCTTTGATTTTCTTCCCAAAATGTGAATTTTTCATCTAATATTTTGTTTAGATTTTCTGTTACTTTCTCAGTTACAATTTCAGCACTATTCTTAATAACCGTTTTTTGTTCGTCGATATCCTTTTGGATCTTGCGGAGTGCAGCCATAACTTCTTCCATTGTTATCCAAAAATATTGTTTTTGGGTATTAACTCTGCTATTCGTCGATAGATGGCGCCCTGTCTATAGTTGTGATGAATTTTCAAACGTAACCAGTATAGCCCTCTAGCGGCCAGTAGCGGAACCAATAGTTGTAACTACTGTTTTCGTCGTAAGGTGGTGTTGTTTTAAAGACTTTTCGGTTTTTGGTTGTTTTTTTTGTAGGTTATTATTATGAATTTCTATTTCTACTTTTTATTATCTTGTTTTAAATAATGATTAACCTGTGTGGTACCTTGAAAAATCCTTTGGTGCGACTGGGATGTATTGTTCCGCCTTAGTTATCCTTGACAATCCAAAACAAGGTCACTTTTGTTGACAACACTTTTTGGCTTATAACGACTTCAGTTCTTTATTTTTCACCAAAACTTCACTTTGATGTACTGTTTTATCGTAATAGGAGGCTTTGTAATTGATTTATTCACAGAAACTCGTACTATTTATATTTTATTAGACAGATTTACGTGGACAACGATATTGACAGCGGCACTGCAGCGCCCTCTCTCCATCGGTATACGGTCCAGTACATAGATAATGGATACTTAAGTCCAGTCGACGAATCCGCCATTTCGGATGACGGATACTACATCCCTCATCACGCTGTCGTTCGGCCAGACAAGCCGGTTTATCTTTAAATGATGTACTCCATATTGGTCCAAATTTACAAACAGATTTGTTTCTTCTTTTAATCAATTTTAGATTACTTCCTATCGCTATAAATTCTGATATAAAGCAGATGTATTTACGAATTTGCGTACCTGTTGAGCAGCGTAAATACCTACGCATTTTGTTTCGATTCAGTGAGAATGATCCTGTGTTGACATTCGCTTTTAACCGCTTACCTTTTGGACTGAAGTCGAGTCCTTACTAGCTATGCGCACTGTGCGACAGCTGGCCTCGGACAGTCCGCATTATCCCGAAGCTGCTAAAGTAGCAGAGACCAGCTTGTATATGGACGATCTGGTCTATTCGGTGAATAACGAAGAGAACGCTATACAGCTATCGCATGATCTCATAAAAATGTTTAAGTCGGGCGATTTTGACCTTGTAAAATGGTGTAGCAATTCGCCCGCGCTTTTAAACAGCCTACCTGATTCACATCGTAAGTCACTCGAGTTTCACGAGGGCAATGATGTGTCCAGGGTTCTAGGTCTTTCATGGGAACCTTCTCAGGATAAGTTCTTCTTCACGTCCGCTCAAGTAGCCGAGAAATGTACTAAGAGAAATATACTCTCGATGGTTGCCTGCTTATTTGATGTTCTCGGTCTAGTCGCTCCCGTGATCTTTTACGCCAAGTTGCTCATCAAAGAGTTATGGCTGAGCAATATCGGTTGGGATGATGTCGCTCCTGATGAAATCGTCAAACGTTTTTCACTTCTCATGCAGGAGTTTTCCTTGTTGGATTCCTTGCGGATACCACGTCATGTGGGTGTTACCGATGATTGTTGTGTTCGTATAGTCGCATTCGCCGATGCCAGTATGGGTGGGTACGGTTGTGTCATTTACATACACTCTACTAGCCCGTCCGGTGTCGTAGTTCGCTTGCTTTGTGCGAAGTCAAAGGTCTCACCTACCAAAGTCACAACTCTTGCACGTCTGGAGCTGTGCGCAGCCGTGCTCATGTCAAAGTTGGTGAAGACTGTTCGCGATACTTACGCTTCACGTGTTCCTATTGCAGGGATTTACGCATTTTCAGACTCCACGATAGCCTTATCGTGGATTCATTCCTCTCCGCATCGCTGGTCAGTCTTCGTCAGCAATAGAGTAGCTCAATGTCAGGAGAACCTGGGCTCTCAACATTTCTACCATGTAGCAGGTGTTGAGAATCCAAGCGACTGCCTATCTCGTGGTTTACTGCCTTCGCAGTTGGTGTCACATGATCTTTGGTGGAGCGGCCCTTCTTGGCTTCGTTGTGCTCCTGAAGATTGGCCTGTCAAACCGTTCTGTCCCGCTGACTGTGGGGAACTCCCCGAGCATAAGGCAAATGTCTTAACTGTGACCACGCAAGTAGAACTTCCCCTTTTTTGTCAACTTGCGCAGCGCACCTCATCATGGGATAAGCTGTTGCGCATCGTATCTTATGTACTTAAATTCGCTAGACCGATGGTTCATTGTGAACCCCGGTTGCCGCAGGGATTGTCAGCGGCGGAACGAGTTATGATTCGTGCTGTGCAATCTGTTCATTTCGCAGATGACATTAAGCTCATTAAATTTGGTAAATTGTTACCAAAGAAACTTCGCAGTTTATCTGTCTTTTTAGATGAAGAGGGTATACTACGCATTGGGGGAAGACTTTCAAAGTCATACCTTCCCTTTGATGCTAAGCATCCTTTTTTACTTCCCAAACATGATCCTGTTGTGGATTTGATAATTCGTCATTACCATGTGATGAATTGTCACACTGGGCCAGGGCTACTTATGTCTATTTTACGACAGCGATTTTGGATACTGGATGCCAGGACTGTCATTAGGTCCAAGTTGCGACAATGCAACACATGCTTTAGAGTTAATCCGACGCTTCCCACTCCAATGATGGCGGACCTTCCTGAATACCGTGTGTTCAATGTTACCTTTGGACATTGACGCAGCACTCGGCCTGGCTCACGCGCGGCCCAGTTAAAATAATGATTTGGTTGCATCTTACACGCATAGAATACATAGAATTAGTATAATAGTGTGTGTTAAGAAAAAGTAGTATATAAGCAGAACATTTTGTAAATAAATCAGATTTGAATTTTATATTCTTGTCTCATTACCCCTCGCTGTGGCCAAGACACCTTTAGCCATCTTCGGATCAGTCCCGTGAGTCTGCGGGATTGGCAGTGAGTTTATCCTTCCCGAACCTGGTATTCCTGTCTACTATCCGTCTGTAACCTTAGGTCGCATGGTGCAGACATCCTGAACTTATTTATATATTTATTTATCACATACTAGGTATATGGTAGGTTAGGGCTGTAGGGCTTATAGGGCTTAGGGTCATAGGGACTATTAGGCTTGTAGGTCTCTGTAGGTTCCTTTATCTTACCATATATTTCCATGTACCATCACACCCTTGACAGTATTGCGGCCTTACGTGACGTTTGTTAAGGGTGGATGTACATTTTGGTCCTTCGAGCCGGATGCAGAGTCAGTTAATATCCATGTTAAACAAGGGCGGTTTTAAACTTCGAAAATGGTCGTCAAATAGTTCAGAGCTACTGGAAAACATACCGGTGGAAGACAAAGACGATCAACTGCTCAAACTACCGTTAGACGAGTCCAGGAAGTCATTAGGCATAATATGGTCACCACGAGAAGACGGTTTTTATTTCCAAATAACTATAACGGAAAATAAAAAACCAACGAAAAGATTTATTATGTCAGAAGTTGCAAAAATATTCGATCCCCTGGGCTGGTTAGCACCAATTATAATTAAAATGAAGCTGCTTATACAAGAACTCTGGACGAACGACATAGGATGGGATCAACCTGTTGATGACATACTCCAGAAAAAATGGGTTGAATTACAAAACCAACTTAAAAGTATAGAAGAAATTAAAGTTCCACGGTGGTGTTACATAACAGACAGCACAGAGATTGAGCTATATGGTTTCAGCGACGCTTCTGAAAAAGCGTACGGAGCGGTGGTATATAGCCGTGTAAAAATCAATAACATCTACTACGTTACATTATTACAAGCAAAATCAAAAGTGGCACCAAAGAAGCAAAAAACTACTCTACCTCGACTTGAGTTATGCGCTGCACTGCTACTAGCCGGCTTAATGGAAAAAGTAAAGGAAGCGCTTAACTGCAAAAATATCACGATATCTTGTTGGACGGATTCTATGATCACCTTAGGATGGGTACGAGGAGAGCCTGAGCGGTGGCAAACGTTCGTAGCCAATAGGGTATCACAAATCAAACAATTATTACCAAACGCAGAATGGAACCATGTAATTTCGGCAGATAACCCGGCTGATATCATTTCAAGAGGTCTTGAACCGGAAAAAATGGTTAAATACTCCTTATGGTGGAACGGTCCTCATTGGTTAAAAACCAATCAGATTCCTATCACGAAACGTATGCCGCAGCCGAACCAAGAAACTAAATTATGTCATACAACTACAACTGAGATTGAGAAGAATGATCTCTGGAATAGATTCTCCAGCTTAGACAAAATGATAAGGGTGTTGTCTTATTGCTACAAATTTACAAACAAACAAACAACAAATAAACTACTTACTAGTAATGAACTAAACGAAACATTAAAACGAATACTCCTGAAAATACAACAGCAGGAATTCAAAGATGACTTGAAAACTATACAAGGTGGACAACCCTTGAAGAAAAACAAAACATTATCCACTTTAGATCCATTTATAGACGAGGATGGACTACTAAGAGTTGGAGGCAGATTACAAAACTCCGAATTGCCTTACAATCAAAAACATCCAATACTTTTACCATACAACCATCATGTAACGTCATTAATTATACAAGACGCACATTTAAAAACATTACATGGTGGCAACAAATTGACATTGGCCTATTTACGACAAAGATACTGGATCATTAGTGGGAAAAGGAAAGTGAAGAGTTTAATTAATAAATGTAATGTAATAGTATTGCGGCCTTACGTGACGTTTGTTAAGGGTGGATGTACACCGTGTATCGAAATCAAAGGCATTGGTCCATACTGGAGTGGATTATGCTGGTCCCATACGCATAACTCTCTCTCGTCGCAGAGGTCAACACGCTCAGAAGGCTTATATATGCTTGTTTGTGTGCTTGGTAACCAAGGCTGTCCATGTAGAGTTAGTCTCTGAATTTACTACCGACGCCTTTTTAGCCGCGTTTAAACGTTTTATCTCGCGTCGAGGGCCAGTATCCTGTCTTTATTCGGATAACGCTACCAATTTCGTTGGTGCTAAGGCTCAATTGGATGAACTTTATAATTTCTTAATGAGGTCAAACCTCAATTCATCTCTTTTAAATGAGTTATCAACTCGCCGCATTAAGTGGAAAATGATTCCACCTCGCTCCCCACATTTTGGCGCTATGTGGGAAGCCAATATAAAAACATTAAAAACGCATCTTTATCGCGTGATTGGAAGTCAACTTCTCACTTATGAAGAGTTACAAACTGTACTCATCCAAATAGAGTGCATTATGAACTCACGCCCTCTGAGCGTGTTGTCTTCTGATCCGCATCCTGAAGTTATTACTCCCGCTCATTTTTTGATGTCGACTCCATTGCAGTACTTGCCGGCAGCCGGTTTGTCTGATCAGCGCTTAAATCTGTCCCAACGTAAACAGTTGTTAGATAGTATGGTGCAATCCTTCTGGAAGAAGTGGCATCTAGAGTATCTGCATACGCTGCAAGTTAGGCAAAAATGGGCAACTCCGGACAAGCCTGTAGAAGTTGGAACTGTCGTACTCGTGGGACAGGACAATTCGCCTCCTCTGTGTTGGCCATTAGGAGTCATAACTGAGGTTTATAAAGGGACTGACAATGTCGCTCGCGTTGCAATGGTGAGGACAAGGTTCGGTAATTTTAAACGCTCTGTCACAAAACTATATCCTATTCCAACGCAATAAAATTTCATTTTAACGATACTCGTAGTTTTTTAAGGTTTAGGATTAGTATTCTAAATGATTTTTATTTTCCGCATTTAGTCATAAAGCTTAGACTTTCCGATCATGATCTAGGTTAGTAAATCTTTACAATTTTAACCTTTCCCTTTGAAAGCACTTGCGTCCTTCCAAGGGGGGGAGCATGGTGAAGCGTCAATGCCTTTTCTTAAGGTATATGTATTTTTAGAGAATAAATAATATAAATTAGTTACCTTTCCCGCATTCTCTAAGTTAATTGAGTCTCTGTTGACGATTTCCTTCACCAATATCTACGACCGCAACGCCCACTGGTGACGTATCGAATGCTTTCTTGAGACGCTCGCTAAAGACCGCTAGATGGCTTCTAACCCGCTAACAAAACAGTTGTGTCCGCTACGCAAATCGACATTGCGTCGAATAAAAACCGCTCCGTGATCAAAATCCCATATCTGTTGAAAACCTGAGAATTCTCCTGTAATAAGTGTATCTGCTACTGTGAGACATTGAGACCTTATAGTGCAGTGTTGGTTTCACGAGTTCTGACCAGCCCACCGGTGGATGGATGAAGATTTAGCTCGCCGGCCGGCAGCACACACACCGACCACGCATCCGTGAGCGAAGCGCTTTCCTGACGACAAGTTGGGTCACTGGATTAGCAAGGTACGTGGGCTTCCCAATTGCTATAAACGTCGCCAGATTCTGGTGTCGCAGGGAGTCGTCAGCAGGGATTTAATTTTGTGTAATATAACCATAATTTCACCGCCATATTGGTAGTCTTAAAACACCACCCATTCAGGTGATTGCTATTTACACGCGTCATCAATAATTTTAAAATTCTTATATCCGTAACAGAAAAAAGCTGATAATCCAAAATAATTTCATATCCGTAACCGTATCCGAAACTGGTATATTATTCTTATATCTGTATCCAGATCCGAAATTTTACATCTATAACATCCCGGGGCCTGGTACTGGCCGTGGTCCGGAGTGAGGAAGAATGGCAGACGGTCGCATCCTTCTGCGAAACAGTAATGCTAGCGAAGGAGGCGGCCGCACCCGTTTGGGAAAGGACTTCCTCAAGCCCTAGCGGGATCCCCACGCCACCGCAGGCGTGGGCTTGCGGACGGCGAGCAAAAGGTAGCTCGCCGTCCGGTAATCGTCCGGACCGAGCCCGTGTCCGAGTCGTTGACGGCGCGTAGTGTTCCACGCGCGTCTCAAGGAGATTTCAGAAAAACCATGGGGCCCAAGCAGGGTCGAAGCTTACTGGGCCATGGGGTTAACTTCTGAAAGGAAAACCTGGGGTCCTGGACCGAAAGGCAAAGAAGGAACATAGGAGTGGGTTTTAGTCAGTAACAGTCTGACACGCCCTCGCGCCCCGCGTTAGAGCGTCAGGTCATTGGATGATTTCCCACTTAAAAAAAAAAAGAAAAAGTAACATTCCTGATTTTTATGGTTGATTTGGTAAACTGATGATTTTTTTAAGGGGTCTAATGTCTTGTTACAGTCCAGGTTGTTAATAGTAGATTATGTGACTAGGGGATAAAGCAGTGTCTTTAAGTCGCGGGCGGCATGTTGAATTCCGAACGAAACGAAGGTTGCTAATTTTAATCCCGAACGTCAGTGAGGGATTTATATAATTAACTCCCGAGCACTGCGAGGGAGTTAATAAAGAAACCTGAGTGAAGTGAGGAATTCAAGCCGCCCTAGACAAAGACAGCTTTATCCCCGTGTTGGATACTCTACTTTTTACACCATCTGTGAGATAATTAAAAGACAATTTAGTAAAACAAATCATATAATAGAGAAATATAAGTTTTATTTACGAGTTAATCTTAACTATCACTCAAAATGTTTTAAAATTTGAAACAAACAAAATTTACTACTCAAAGATTCTATAGTTTAAATTTTCTATAACGCCCCGCTTGTTCATTACTTTTTTTAGAAACTTTTTGTATTGTTTTTTTTTGTTAGTGGCCAGTTTGAAATTTGAATAAACTTGTTTGATGCACGTACATTTTAGTTCACTTAATGTTGACGGTTTTTGACGTTCCAAATTCAAATCTCATTATTCCCTAGGGATCGCCCATACTGCATTATCTCCCTAGGGACATAATGACTTGCTTTAAGTGATGGTTGTATGACGTATAAAAGGGCATTATCGAGCAGGTGGTGTAAAAAAAATATTATAAAGAAGATATATTTTTAAAATTCGCGGGCTACCATAGAGCATTCAACTTAATTCTCTTTCTCTACAGTTTAAATAGTCTATGCTAAGGTCTTACCCGCCATTTATAATACGATAAAATTAAAAATGCTTAAATTATCAGTTACTTGTCCATACTTGTGCATCATTTAATTTAGTACGATTATAGAGGCATCGCATTGTACTATTGTTGCGCAACAAGTTGGGTTTTTAAAGTCACTTTGCTTTGTGTGTGCGCATTTTTGTATGAACAGTGTTTTTCGAACTTACGATTAAATTCTTTCATAATGCCTAAAACTAGAAGAAATAGAACCAAACGCCAGCGCGTTTCGAATAATAAAAATAAATCAAACATAGCATCTTGGTATAAAAAATGCAAAATTTGTGGTGAAGTCGTTGTAGCCCCAAATTCTGTTGGTATGTGGTTGCATTTCAAGAAGACTCATCCAGAATTGAACGAGAGTTTGGTACCTCTGGTACCACAGTCAAGGGTACAAAGACTAGATACACAGGCTCCTACATCATCAGGGAAGGTAACCCAAAAGCCACAGCATAAAAGAGTGCCACGAAAATCTCGGAAAACTTTGTGGCAGCCGAAACGTAAATTATAGTAAGTTTCAATTTAATAAAACTAGAAGCCTGAATTTTCAGTAACCAAGCAGGCATTGTATAAACACGGTATGTTTCAAGTTTCATTTAATTTGAACCAATATTAAGAATTATAACTGGTCAAAGTTTCTTAATTTTGTCACTTACTGACCGACTGATCACATGGACACATAGAAGCTTCAAATTTAGAATACAATTAGTGTTTAGTGTATGAATCAATGAAAAACTAAAATATTTTGCAATTTCGGTACAGTTTTCTAGATACACCAACTACATAAATAACTTTGTAATCCCATATAAATTAATCCCAAATATAGGATTACATATTTATAATGTAAACGAATCTACAAAAAGAAATGAGATGCCATCAGAAACATAACTTGTAATAAAACTCAATTCTTCTACTGTAAATAGTTGTGAGATCCATGTAATACCAAGTCGGTGTATTTATTCAGTCCCTACTTAAGGGAACTTTTGCAACGTCTTATAGTGACCATATCAATGTAACAAATCTTTTATGTTTTAAATGAATAGATTGACTTGGCAATCGGACTAAACAATTTAATTTAATATAATATGTATTACTTGTGAGATACCTTTTGTTTTGATGCAAATGCCATGTCAATCTATTTATTTAAAATATAAAAGATTACAAATCTTTTATATTTTAAATAAATAGATTATATTATATTGATTATTATTATATTATATTGATATTATGGTCACTATAAGATTTTGCAAAAGGTCCCTTAGGTAGGGACTGAATAAATACACCGACTTGGTATTACATGGATCTCACAACTTTTTACTGTAGAACTGAGTTGTGAGCCTTGGTTTTTTTACAAGTTATGTTTTTGATGGCATAATTATTGTTCAGGAACTTAAATCGAATTTTAAGATATAGAAGTGAGAGAGGACTACAGGCTCAGCCCCATCAAGGCCATACTGAGACTCATGAAGAAGGTGCACGGAGGGCTGGGGGTTGTGTAGAAGGGAGGGGGATTAGCACAAAAGATCCAGAAGGGTCGAAGTG
Organism: Mythimna impura; assembly: GCA_905147345.3. Taxonomy (NCBI): domain Eukaryota; kingdom Metazoa; phylum Arthropoda; class Insecta; order Lepidoptera; family Noctuidae; genus Mythimna; species Mythimna impura. Next base: position 7,232,720 of record LR990357.1, on the reverse strand, counting down.
CTCTGGTTTAGGGCCAGCCCCACTATAAGATAAGATATAGAAGTAGTCAGTTTACTTGAATGGATCTATTTTTAATTTTTCAAAATAGTCGCGCATATTTAAAAAAGAGGTTTTAATTCATTCAGATACTACATTAATGAAAAGAAAATTTTAAGTGCGTCAAATGTTCAATCCCATTCAAGAACTAAGAATGTTACCATTTCATAAATGTTTGCACTGATAATTCTTCATAAAACATCCGGAATTTGATTTAATATTATTATGATAATGCTCTAAGTAATAGTTTTTAGTGTTTTGTCAATAATTAAAGATTAATAAGTACGTAAAAATAATATTTGTAATACCTATCATTTCGTTAGGAACAAATAAATCTTAGTTAAAATAAACCTCAACAGATGGCGTCTATATCAACTTACATTTAACACGTAAGTATAACATTACATGTTATATGTATGTTGTTAAAACCGAGACTTTTTAGTATTTTGTCAATAATTAAAGATTATTATGTACGTAAAAATAATATCATCATTGCTATATTAATAGTATTGACATGAGTTTACGTTAGGAAAAAGTAAATCTTAGTTCAAATAAACCTCAGTAGATGGCGTCAATAACAACTTACATTTAACACGTAACGTTACACGATTTCTGTTTATTTACCAATTATCTTACTGGAATTAATATTTCTATGGATATTTTATTAAAACAGATGTTTAATTGAAAAAAAAGTCGACAACCCTTAATGCACACTTGTATTTGGGACTCGCTAGCCGGGTTCTCGGCATGACGACGAGTCAACAATACCTACTTATAACGACGCCCCGGGAGGCGGGTTGTCGGCACACGAACAAATTATTGTACGACCCGGCTCCCGGGTTCTTGGCAGCGAAAGTGACTCACCGCAACTAACAGCGGCCGTATTATGAAATACACCGCATTGATAAAGTATCGTTATGTTATTTTTACATTGCTTGTTCAGTTGCTGAGCGTTAAAATTTGGTAGTGGTTAAAGAGCAATGTATTGACTGTAAGAGTAATACAGTCGCCTTGATATTTGAAAACAAAAATAACGTAGTAGCAGCAAGGGATATTAGAAGATTTGTTGTTTTTACTGATTTTAAAGATAAATATAGTATTAAACTTGTACTTACATATGGTAAGAGATTCCGTGATGACCCAGGCTTCTCTTATCGCTTCGGTTCTTGCACGAAACCACTGCACAACACGGCATTTTAAATTTGTTTACGATCACGTATCGCGAATCTCCGAAGTTTATAACTGACGGCCATTTGCCCGTGTATGCCGATTTTGCGCAAGTCGCGCGGACATGCACACGCCCCCTTGCCACTTCTCCTGTTTTTTATATTTCTATGGGGCTGACATACGGATCGACAGACAGACAGACATGACGAATCCATAAGGGTTCCGTTTATTGCCATTTGGCTACGGAACCCTAAAAATGTTCACTAGGTTAGGTTAGGTTAGGTTTATAGGTTTGAGAAATGTGTCGAAAGAGTTAATAAAAATAAATAATAATAAAAATAGTTTATTGTCACAATCAGTATTATTACAAATTTGTATTTGAAGTTATCGTGGCCCTGGAACTCAAAGGGACACAGGAAGAAACACAGGTGGGTTATACTACTACTACTACTACTACGGTGGGTTATAGTCAGTAAAGGTGTAATCCACCCTCTCGCTCCACCTAGAGCGGGAGATTACTGATGATTACCCACTTAAAAAAAAAACTGGGCAAGTGCGAGTCGGACTCACGCACTGAGGGTTCCGTACAAACTTACCTATGAAAACAGTTCAATTCCCGAATTGAGTTACGAAGATTTTTCCGAATCGCAGTTTTTTTTTTGTGACGTAACTACACAGTTTTCAGATTTTTTCCTATACTTGTGTTATGAGACCTTGCTTCATGCCAAATTTCAGGATTCTAGGTCAACGGGAAGTACCCTATGAATTGTGATTCCATTGAGTGTCGAAATACACGTTTTTTGCGACATAAAAAGCCTTATTTTTTAGCCCATTGACTCAGATGTTTTTATTTTTTCACAGCTTCAATTGACCGCAGACCTGCCCCCCTAGCCAAGTTACAATCGTATCGTTCGCGCCGAACGCCTCGAGTAGGCCACGCCTCCGATTCCTTTGTTCTGACGTCATCTCAACGCTCAGTCACGTGGTCAGAACAAAGGAATCGGAGGCGTGGTCTACTCGAGGCGTTCGGAGCGAACGAAACGATTGTAACTTCGCTATAGGCTGAGTATATGATTTTAATTTCAACTCGATACCTCCACGCGTTCCCGAGATAAAGGGTTTTGACAGACAGACAGACAGACAGACAGACAGACAGACGGACGGACGGACAACAAAGTGATCCTATAAGGGTTCCGTTTTTACCTTTTGAAGTACGGAACCCTAAAAAGATAAATATAAAGCGAAATTATAAATGAGACCATGACGTAAAAATGTCAAAGCGTGCGAGCGACAAAGAGGGATGGAACTATACACCCTATATAGCTCCATCCATTTCTACAGTTCAGTTTAGGTCGTAAAATGGGTCGCGTTAAGAGCTCGTGCTAGGGTCTCAGCAGAATGCCCGTCATCGGCACGAAGTCTCAAGTTAACTGTCGCAGGTTATAAGTCCCACAACACGGGTATGTCATTGGAATATTTATTTGAAATACCAAGACCTATGTGCAGTGAAATCTGGATAATTAAGAGCTCCAGGATTTTTATCACTTACTAGCTTTTGCCCGCGGCTTCGCTCCCATCAACTGACTACTCTATTCTGCTCTACCCAACTCTACCCTTCTCTACCCTACTTTACCCGACCCTACCCTACTCTATTCTACCTTATTTTTTTTATTTTTTTTTTATTTCATAAGAACCTTCTCCTGTTATATGAATAACAAAGACAACAAAAAAAAATTTGTGAAATCGGTCCAGCCGTTCACGCGTGATGGCGTGACCAAGGGAAATAGGGGTTAATTTTTATATAGATTTTATATAGATATAGAGAATAGATAAAGATAGCGACTTTTCATATACAGTTTCCCAAATAGCCAGAAGGGACGTTGTCAATTTTACAAAGGACCCCTTGATGAAATTGATACATTTACAAACAAATATGGATCTGACATTGAGGACAAAAATAAATAAATTATAATTTTGATTTTTCACTTTTCAATAATAACCTATTTCTGAAAAATCAATTTTTTAGAAATAATCGATTTTTGTGGCAAAATTGTTTTTATTCCCTGTTATTTGTAACAATACCTGTTTTTCTTTCTTCTGTTTATGGTACAGTAAGTGTGATACACGTTACGTCACGTCATTAGTGATAATTATAATTCCCACGACTTTTGGTAATTACTTAACGACGTGGGAAAAGTAAGAAATTAATCACTTTTGTCGGTGAGTTATGACCGCGACCGCATTTATGACTTCGAGATGTGGTGCTGGAGGAAAATGCTTCGAATTCCCTGGACTGCTTTCCGTACAAAACTCTCTATCTTACGTGAACGTGATCAAGATCAGACTGTCGACTACCTGCATGCGCAGAGTACTTGAGTTCTTTGGTCACATTGCCAGGAAAAATGGCCACAACCTTGAACAGCTCATCGTAACTGGCATGGCTGATGGCAAACAACAAAGAGGCCGCAGCCCAAAAAGATGGGCAGATCAGGTCCGCTCCACACTGGACGCCCAATTGCACGTCGCACTTCATGACGCTAAGAACCGTCACAGATGGCGAGATACCATCAATAAGAAGCTAATCCCGCGGGAACTTCACGACCCTCAGTAATGAGGAATACGACTCGAGGAGGAGGAGGATCGGTGACTTAATTATCTATAGGTACTAATTAATATAAAAGCTTTCTTTTTAATACAAATCTTTATTGTAAATTGTCTGGAGTTTGTATAGAGAAACCTACTTTCACGAGTTTGAAGCCACTGGCAGAAGCTAGTTTATAGTATAATTTGTATTATTAACCGTTCAAAAAGGAGGAGTTTATATGTTCAGCTGTATGTTGTGTATTTTTCTTTTGTTTGTAATAAATAAACTCAAAACTTACTGGACTGATTTTAAAAATTCTATCACTAGCAGAATGCTACATTATCACTTAAGGGCTATCGGGATTAAAAACTATCTATCTATTGAGGTTTATTAGTCTTAGTAACAAAGGTAGGTAGGTTTTTCAATGCAGATTAATTCATTGTAATCATCAGTAGTGCTACTGGATATCTGCTCAGAGGTTTCTCACATATCCAGGGCCTACAATTTCCATTCTGGTTGAATATGTTCTGAAGTTACTAAAGAATTAGCAGGAATAAAATTATCAACATCTCCTACTAAATATGAATTTGATAAGATTAAAATATTTAATAAGAATAGATTCTTTTTTTAAATAAGTTCTATCATGTAATCAATCATGTGGATTATAAATAAATGATATGTAGTCTGGAGGGTTTGTAGGGTGCTGCCCCCTGTGAGGCTTGCCCTTTCTTAAATGTAGCCACTAAAGGTGAACGCACACTTATCCGAACCGAACGAGCGGAACAAATCGAAAGAAACGAATTCTTTATATGAAATCCGATGAAACACCGCACACCTAACCGCATCGAATCGTCCGAATATGGAAGGACTCCAGCATAAAGAAAAATTCTTTCGATTCAGTGACCTTTATGGGTGATTTTTCTGGTTAAAGAAAATAAGAATGGGTAATAAAATAATAAAAACGGCTTTTACTACAATATTACTGTTAAAAACACCTTTAATAACAAAAGATTACAGTCATTATTTTCTTCTAGATTTGACCTTCATATCTGAACTTTCACCATACCTATGTTGAAGGAACCTAAAAATAGATCCATTCAAGTAAACTGACTACCTACTTCTATATCTTATCTTATCTTATAGTGGGGCTGGCCCTAAACCAGAGCACTTCGACCCTTCTGGATCTTTTGTGCTAATCCCCCTCCCTTCTACACAACCCCCAGCCCTCCGTGCACCTTCTTCATGAGTCTCAGTATGGCCTTGATGGGGCTGAGCCTGTAGTCCTCTCTCACTTCTATATCTTAAAATTCGATTTAAGTTCCTGAACAATAATTATGCCATCAAAAACATAACTTGTAAAAAAACCAAGGCTCACAACTCAGTTCTACAGTAAAAAGTTGTGAGATCCATGTAATACCAAGTCGGTGTATTTATTCAGTCCCTAGGCGCAAACTTACATCATCGGACATTGTCAGCGGAACATCGGCTACTGTTTACCTCAACGAACGTCTCTCCCACGCTAACAGGAAATTATTTGGTGAAGCGAGAAAACGGGCCACTCAACATAATTTTCGTTACTGTTGGATACGTAATGGATGCATCTATGCAAGGAAAGCAGCAAACACTACAGAGAAAAAGTTTCGTGCCTTCGCTATACGCTCGCACGATGATATCGACAAACTTATTGGCCCGGCAGAAGGTACCTCCGCCAATCAGAATGATCTGCTTTTTGACACTCCTAATAGCTCTAATTAAGAAAACAAGATGTAAGACGCACCTAATCTTTTTATGTAAGTCAACAAGAATAATTTTAACTTTACCAATATTTTACGTTAGTTGTAATTTCTTTATTTACTTTTCGAATTTAAATATTTTTTACACCAGGTTACAGTTAATGTCCAGATTAAAAATAAATACTATATGCAACCGCAACAATAACATCAAAATTAGATCTCAGCAGCGTAATTTTGTACCCAGATTAAAAAACATAACTAAATGCAACCGTAATTTTTACGACTTCATGAACGAATCTTGGCAATCTATTGTTATTTCCAGCGCTCTCAACTCAGTGGCAAAAGATAATATATTTTTATACTCACCTCTAAGGTGGAATATTTACAAATCACTCACTAATGGCTACCACGGAATATTTCGATAATATTGATAATTCTTTAAACGTAATGTGCCACACAGTAGAGAGTGCTGAACATTGTAAAAACCTAATGAGTAAATTTGACCTTAAAATTGTAACATTCAACATTCGAAGTCTACGTTGCAACCTGAACAGTTTTCTAGTGTCATTTAAAAGATTGGATCTAGAATTCGACATAATAGTCCTTACCGAATGCTGGTTGAACGATAATACACCAATTGGCCAAATCGATAACTATACATCATATGCGTCAACTAAACACACTAATCAAGCCAGTGGTGTAGTAATATATGTCAAAAGCTGCTGGACGCCAGTTGTATCCGAACCTAATCTACTTGATGCAAACTGCTTGCAAATTCATATTCCCAACGTGTTATCAATTCTCGGTATTTACAGATCTCTTTCATTTAAGAACACAGATAACTTTACTCACTCACTAGAAACGGTCATCACGAATATGCCTCATAGCCCCTGCCAGGTTATTGCAGGAGACATAAATATAAACACTCAACGGCTGGAGTCTTGTTTTGATTATGTTTGTATAATGGCACAGCTAGGTTTCAGAGCTGCTATTAACAAACCAACCCGTAATGACGCATGTCTTGACCACATCTTCATTAAGACTAAGGGAAAAATAGAGTCCATTGTATGCCCCTCAGCGGTTACTGATCACGACCTGGCTATGACCGGCATAAGCACAAATGTACCCAAACCCCCGCGAGAGAAAAGATTTCAAGTTAAATATGATTTTGAATCTATTAAGTTGGAACTACAAGATGCAGACTGGTCAAATGTATCTGGAGAATCTTGCCCGAACGCTGCAGCTCTCGCATTTATGTCTAGCTTGTCAACTATTATTGACCGAAATTCAAAAAATATACAAATAAGCAAACGTAAGTTTACTCTCAAACCCTGGATGACCCCTGGTTTGATCAAATGTTCTTTGCATAAGGACAGGCTCCACATGCAAGCCAAAAATAATCCCAATGACCCTATTAAAAACCGAATTTACAAGCGTTACAGAAATTTTTATCAAGATCTCCTACGGAAATTGAAAAACCAACACGATAGAGAAGAATTAGAAAACAATAAAAACCATCCTAGCAAACTATGGAATGCGATCAAACGAGTTACAAACCACGATGCAACTAAAGGCAAGTCGCACAACCTTTTCCAAATTAAAGGTAATGAAATCGATGCACTAGATTTTTGCAACAAATTTTTCTCTAATGTAGGACAGCGTCATGCGGACCAAATATTAATAAAACTTAACGAAACACAGAACTCACTAGCATCTAAAATTAAAATTTCTGATTCTCCTCTAAACTCATTCTTTTTACACCCAACTAATACAGATGATGTTGAAAATCTTATTCTTCAACTCAAAGACAGCAGTGCCCCAGGCCTGGATGGAATAACAAACCGAATGGTAAAACACATCAAAAACCTTATTGTTGAACCGTTAACACACATTTATAACCTAAGCTTATCTACTGGAATTTTTCCTGATATTTGGAAAGTTGCAGCTGTGACACCTATACATAAAGGTGGTACTACTGATGATCCTAATAATTTCAGACCCATCTCTCTCTTAAGTACATTTTCTAAAATGCTTGAAAAAAATTATTAATCAACAACTCATTCGCTTTCTGGAATCCAATAAAATCTTATCAAACCAACAGTTTGGCTTTCGTCAGGGCAGGTCAACCGAGCATGCTGTATCACTTCTGACAAAAATCGTCTCTGATCATCTTGACAAAGGATTTTCATGCATCGGTGTCTTTCTTGACTTGGCGAAAGCCTTTGATACAGTGTCAATTCCGATTCTACTAAGAAAACTAGAGGCAATTGGTGTACGAGGCATTTGCCTTGAATGGTTTCGTAGTTATCTCACTGGCAGAAAACAATGCACCAAAACGAATTCCTATACAAGTAACATGCACGACATAGCTTTTGGTGTACCTCAAGGCAGTATTCTTGGACCCACACTCTTTTTAGTTTATTTAAATGATATGTCCTCAATCAACATCGGAAATGCAGACATTATAAACTACGCGGATGATACAGTAGTAATCTTTCACGGTAAAACATGGAATAGAGTGAAATCCTCATCACAAACTGGACTCCAACATATTGTCGAATGGCTGAATAGCAACCTATTAACCCTAAATACCTCAAAGACAAACTTTATTTGCTTTCATAAAACTGCTGTATCTGCACCTCCACCTGATTTAGGGTTAATAGCGCATACTTGCCAAACATCTGCCGACCCTTATCTCAATGCAAATCTACCAACATGCGAATGCAAACCAATAAATAAAGTAACACGCACGAAGTACTTAGGAGTAATCATAGATGAAAAACTTAATTTCAGTGAGCATATTGCGGCAATATCTGCAAGGGTAAGAAAGATAATATACGTAATGAAAGAGCTAAGAGATGTGGCTACATTAAAACTTCTTAGGAAAATTTACACCACACTATGTCAATCGATCCTGTCTTATTGTATCCTAGCCTGGGGTGGCACTGCTTCTTCTCATCTCTTAGGCTTAGAAAGATCTCAACGTGCAGTCCTTAAGACTATGATGAAAAAACCTTTCCGCTTCCCTACCGTTCTTCTTTACAAAGAAACTCAGGTACTTAGTGTCAGAAAATTATACCTATTAAAAATCACTCTTCTAACTCATAAAGAAGCATTACAATTACCAGACTACGAGGAAATGGTAAGGAAGCGTGTGTTCAAGCTGCCCATCATTCCCGTCAAAACAGAATTCGCCAAAAGGTTCAGTACTTACATGAAAACACTTGTTTACAATAATTTCACCAAAATTCTTAGTTTAAGTAACTTATCGCTTCGTGACGTAAAAACTAAAATAACCAAAGAATTGATAGTCTGGACATATGATAGCACAGAACATTTTATACGACAGTTATTATGATAAGAAATGATCTCATAGTTTTAAAATAAAATATAGGCAATAAACGCAAGTAGTTCTAAGTTTTTTCGTTGCCTATATATATTTTGTAATAGTATTTAGTAATTTAAAAAACCTCGTAAGCTTGTATTTTAATAATTTTGATAGTATTCTAGTAGTATTTTTGCAATATTACTTATAAGAGACACATGTATTATCATTATAATTTTGTAACTTATAAAAATTGTAAGCTTCCTGCGGGACAGGCCTCGCCTAGTGCAGGAAGTCTTAGGAAACCATGCTCTGTTAATTCTATAATGAAAAAATTTTTTTTTATAGAACTATCCACTCCCTGTAACCAAATTTTTCTTAATAAATTATTATTATTATTATTATTATTATTAATGCGATGCCTCTATAATCGTACTAAATTAAATGATGCACAAGTATGGACAAGTAACTGATAATTTAAGCCTTTTTAATTTTATCGTATTATAAATGGCGGGTAAGACCTTAGCATAGACTATTTAAACTGTAGAGAAAGAGAATTAAGTTGAATGCTCTATGGTAGCCCGCGAATTTTAAAAATATATCTTCTTTATAATATTTTTTAACAACCTGGACTGTAACAAGACATTAGACCCCTTAAAAAAATCATCAGTTTACCAAATCAACCATAAAAATCAGGAATGTTACTTTTTCTTTTTTTTTTTAAGTGGGAAATCATCCAATGACCTGACGCTCTAACGCGGGGCGCGAGGGCGTGTCAGACTGTTACTGACTAAAACCCACTCCTATGTTCCTTCTTTGCCTTTCGGTCCAGGACCCCAGGTTTTCCTTTCAGAAGTTAACCCCATGGCCCAGTAAGCTTCGACCCTGCTTGGGCCCCATGGTTTTTCTGAAATCTCCTTGAGACGCGCGTGGAACACTACGCGCCGTCAACGACTCGGACACGGGCTCGGTCCGGACGATTACCGGACGGCGAGCTACCTTTTGCTCGCCGTCCGCAAGCCCACGCCTGCGGTGGCGTGGGGATCCCGGCGGCTAGGGCTTGAGGAAGTCCGTTCCCAAACGGGTGCGGCCGCCTCCTTCGCTAGCATTACTGTTTCGCAGAAGGATGCGACCGTCTGCCATTCTTCCTCACTCCGGACCACGGCCAGTACCAGGCCCCGGGATGTTATAGATGTAAAATTTCGGATCTGGATACGGATATAAGAATAATATACCAGTTTCGGATACGGTTACGGATATGAAATTATTTTGGATTATCAGCTTGTTTCTGTTACGGATATAAGAATTTTAAAATTATAAAAGTAAAATAGGTACGTCAAACAGATTTGTTTGACCGGTCGACACAAACTAAAGTCTGTCCTAACCTGTCATTTAGACTCTGCCTATATCCGATACTATCTGAAACTTTTATATCGGTTTCGGTTACAGATACTTTTTATTTTGGATACCCGATAGTTTCGGAGCTCCATAATATCCCTAATAATCTACTTGAATCTAGAATCCTAGATACCTTCTTTCAATGGATTAAATACCTACTCAAAGGAAAGATTACTTTCGATGTTTATGATTTGCCAAATTTCTAATCAGCAGAAACTGCACTTTGCCAGAGCAAAAGCAGGTAAGTACATACTTATATCTTAAAAATTAGTTATGAACGTTTTCGAAAAATAATTTAGATAGAAAGGATTTTTCACTTTCTCTATGGAAAGTGAAAAAAATTTAATAGTTTTCTATAAAACTTTAAAGACCTTTGTGGTAAGAACTTTACGTATGTTTACCAAACTTCATAATAATCGGTTCATTCATATCTAAGAATAAAGACTTGCCAGGTTTTACACGCTATTGTTATTAAAAGCGTGTGCGTACGCGCAGCGGAATGTTGTTGAATTTAAAGATTTTAATTATGCAGATATTTAGTGTATGACGTCGTATAATTGTGTATGGTAAAAAAAAATTTGTGCACGCAACCATTGTGGAGAAATTCACCAAAAACTGATTCCGCTGGGCGAACGTTGTCCTGGCGGAACTTTTTTTAATCCATAGACTTTAGAAGAAAAGAGATGTGTCCAAAAATTAGTGTGTATTTGTGTGTAATTGTGTATGTATGAATAAAACTAGTGCATGCATAAACTTCGGAGAAATTCAAGTTTCCGCTACGCGAACGTTTGGCCATTAGCTAGTTTTCATATAAAGCGCTTACATAGAGAGCTGTAGATTTTTACATACGTTGTTTTGAATTTGTTTATATTTGTTTAAAAAACAGATTTAGAAAAAATCGTAGGGCTTAAAAGATAAAAATATAAACGTAAAATACGCTTATTAGGTCTTAGTTCTTAAAGTATGCACTTTGGGGTCTAGATTTTCACGTTTATACAAACCTTGTAAGTGTCTGCAACATGTTGCCAAGTATCAATGATGTTCCGTTAGTAACTAAAGAGTTATAGGAGAAATTTACCATGAACAGATCACTGTTTACAAAGCAGTCAAATATCACGACGTTCTGAAGGAATTGCATGGTAATATGTATGTCAATAATTAGTGTATTCATTCAACTATTCTTATGCAAAATTTCATGTCATTAAATTCAGTAATTAAAGAAAAACAATTATAATACTGACGAAGCATCGAAAACCTACATAACCCGACCAAGTTCGGATGGCTACCAAAAAGCGGCCGTGCCATATATCTAAGAAACGTTCTTAACCTTCCAATATAGTATTTATTAATATGGTATAGTTGCGTACACAAGCGTTAGGAAAAAATAAAACAATTGCATTTCTTGAATGAAAAATATTTTTTTAATAATAACGCCACTATCTACGATAAAAACAAATCTTCAATTAACAAGTACTTCTCTATTTAAATATCCAAAGGGGAACGCTCGTGCATGCCTAGTCTATTGGTTAAATAGTGTAATAAGCTACAATGTGATAAATATTTACCTAAACAGTAGTACATACTTACATGTGGTAAATATTTAATTTCCCTAAGGGGTCTATAGTTAGAATCCTGATCCGTGAAATCTTCAATAGAAATTAGCTGTATGAATTTTATTTGTCTTAAATATTATATTTAGATTATATCTCAAGTCTCAAGCGCATACTTAAATAAAGTACCTACTTTCTGTCATAGTCAAATACATTTAAAAAAGTAGGTGTACAAAAATAAATGACCTATAAATTATATCGAAACAACAATTGTGTTATCACCTATACCAATTCAATACCGGTATTATACTGTAAATTTTGGGATGTTACCTAAATATATTGCACGGCCGCTTTTTTGTAGCCATCCGAACTTGGTCGGGTTATGTAGGTTTTCAATGCTTCGTCAGTATTATAATTGTTTTTCTTTAATTACTGAATTTAATGACATGAAATTTTGCATAAGAATAGTTGAATGAATACACTAATTATTGACATACATATTACCATGCAATTCCTTCAGAACGTCGTGATATTTGACTGCTTTGTAAACAGTGATCTGTTCATGGTAAATTTGTCCTATAACTCTTTAGTTACTAACGGAACATCATTGATACTTGGCAACATGTTGCAGACACTTACAAGGTTTGTATAAACGTGAAAATCTAGACCCCAAAGTGCATACTTTAAGAACTAAGACCTAATAAGCGTATTTTACGTTTATATTTTTATCTTTTAAGCCCTACGATTTTTTCTAAATCTGTTTTTTAAACAAATATAAACAAATTCAAAACAACGTATGTAAAAATCTACAGCTCTCTATGTAAGCGCTTTATATGAAAACTAGCTAATGGCCAAACGTTCGCGTAGCGGAAACTTGAATTTCTCCGAAGTTTATGCATGCACTAGTTTTATTCATACATACACAATTACACACAAATACACACTAATTTTTGGACACATCTCTTTTCTTCTAAAGTCTATGGATTAAAAAAAGTTCCGCCAGGACAACGTTCGCCCAGCGGAATCAGTTTTTGGTGAATTTCTCCACAATGGTTGCGTGCACAAATTTTTTTTTACCATACACAATTATACGACGTCATACACTAAATATCTGCATAATTAAAATCTTTAAATTCAACAACATTCCGCTGCGCGTATGCACACATTAAAAGCGTGTAAAACCTACTTATAAATAACTGCCGAATTAACAATAAACATTTACGTAGGTATTCATCGTGTCATGAAAAAAAAAGGACAAATTAACAACTTCATCCTGATAACGACCTCATTAACAAAACACCTAGGTACATATTTGTTTAAGGTGTTTTGTGAATGGATGAGGTAAAATGTTTTATAAGCCATGATTGTAGGTGATTAACTGAATTAGATAAATTCTACAAAATCTTAATGACTCTAGTGATAGATTCCATTCTCCGACATAACAATGTCTGGCCAAGCTCGCCCTTGGTTTGGTGCGGAGTGTGATCGCGCTAACGCGCTTAAGCACGCGGCATACCAGGCATGGGCCGACGCTCGTATGCACAAGGCGAATGACGTAAGTCAGAAGAAGAGAGCCGTCAACAGAGCTACCAAGTCTTGCTAGAAGGTGATGCGGAGGTTTCGGTTCGACCACGTTAGCCGCATCGGGAACAAACTCGCTTCATACCCTGCTGGTAGTAAAGCGTTTTGGTCCCTAGCTAAGTCGGTTGAACCTAACTTCTGCCGTCCCTCACTACCGCCACTGCTGAAACCCGACGGGTTGGTGGCCCACACCGCTGAGGAGAAAGCAAATTTGTTTACCTCACTCTTCGCGGAATCTTCGCGTCTAGATCATGGTGACGCGCGGCCTCCTGCTTATCCTGATTGTTGCGAGACGAGTATGTCGGATATTCGCATCTATCAGAAGGACGTCCGTAGGGTGCTGCGTAACCTAGATAGGGCTAGCGGTCCAGACGGGATACCGGCAATTGTTCTAAGAACGTGTGCGCCTGAACTGTCTCCGATCCTGACACGCCTATTTAGGCTGGAAAAGTGCCAATTGCATGGAAGCAAGCTAACGTACAGCCCGTGCCCAAGAAGGGTAGTCAGGCTGACCCAGCTAATTACAGACCAATCTCGGTAACGTCCATTCTCTGTAAGACTATGGAACGTGTGCTCAACACTAAGCTCCTGGCATACCTTGAAGCTAATGACATCTTAAGTGACCGTTAATACGACTTTCGCCGAAATCGGTCAACTGGTGATCTTCTAGCGTATACCATCAACATCTGGAGTGAGGCCATCGAGAAGCACGGGAAAGCGCTTGCCGTCTCCCTCGATATCTCGAAGGCTTTCGATAGGGTCTGGCACAAAAGCCTTATTAGTAAGCTTCTTTCCTTCGGTTTACCTGCTGGATTGGGTGCATGGATCGCAGACTTCCTGAGAGACCGGTCCATGTGAGTGGTCATTGATGGCTGCTCGTCCGGTCAAATAGCCATTAATGCCGGGGTCCCTCAGGGGTCAGTGCTCTCGGCAACATTGTTCTTGCTGCACATAAACGATCTTCTTAAGCCCGGTACTTTTGGGTATGAAGACGACAGCACTGTTGCTGAGAGTTATAAATCTAGCGCGCGAGCTAGTGGGTCACAGAACCAGTCTCTCCGAGAGGCTATGGTCGAGCGCTTGAATTTGTCCTTGGAGGCAGTCTCTGAATGGGGCGATGCCAATTTGGTCAAGTTCAATGCTGTTAAAACCCAGGCGTGTCTATTTTCCGCTAAAAGGAGTCAATCGACCATCTTGATTTTCTTGGTGTTACGCTGACGTCAACACTCAGCTTGCTTGCCTGTCGGTTTTTTACCGGTTGCATTTCGGAGAGTATGCGTCGGAATTGCATGACCTAATTCCGCCTAGCAATGGGCTAGACGGAATTATCATCGGACCACCATGCGTACGGCGATGCGCCACCGGTACATGGTTGACATCCCACCTGTACGCACAAAACGTTTTGGGAAACATTCATTGTACGTATAGCCAAGGAGTGGAATTCCTTGCCGGAATCTGTGTTTCCTGATGGCTCCAACCCGGGAGTCTTTAAGTCAAGAGTGAAAAGGTTAGTTCTATGTAAGCGCGCTCCATCGTCGACCGTATTGTCGCTTTCCATCAGGTGAGATAGCGCAAACCATAAAAAAAACAGAACCTAAATGAAGTTTAGCAGCTTTTTAATAATATACATATATTTTTAATTGATATAAACTAGTGCTTGACTGTGATCCCTCCTGATGGTAAGTTTGTTGATGGTGATCTATACGGTGTAAAGATAAACAACATGGGTTTTTCAGCAAGACTTAGCACCCGGCCTTAAGGCGACGCAGTTGGCGCAGTGGTTGAGTGATTGACTGCTGCGTTGCGTGTCGCGGGTTTGATTCCCGCACGGAACAAATATTTTTATGACTTACAGATAGTTATTCCAGGTCCGGGTGGTTTGTGTATGTGAATTTAGATGTTTGCGAACGCACCGACGATACGGGTAATTTCTAGTGCGGGTCAAAGTATTTTTATAAATAAAAATATACAGATACCTGTATCACACATTCTGGGGAACAATATGATGCTCATTTTTCTGGTTCCAAAAATGTTATAAATGGGTAATAAGTAAGGTAATTCTACAATAACAATTTGATATTAAAAATTGGCAATTTTGCAGTTCTCTGAGAATAAAACCTAATAAACTAGTATTTAATTAATAATATTGACGTGTTTTTTTTTTTTAATAAGTATCCCAATAACTTAAGCCGGGTTCCCACTATGCCGGACAGTCAAGTACCTACTCACCTCAGTTGAATTTGGACCTGTGCGCACAATGGACGACGAAATTTGGTTTTAGTATTAAACATACTTCACGAAATTTGGTTTTAGTATTAAACATACTTCACGCCATGCTGGTAACTTTAAGTTTTTGTCTTTATAGACTTCTTCGGTCTTATCCCATAGAACAGGTCTCTCTTGGAAAAGCGTAATTAAAGTTTCTATTTAAATATCCATGTGGTCCATGACACGTTTACTTACTCGTATATCGAAAATGCGAGCCGAATGGCTTGAGGGGAGCACGGGCGGGGCGAGGGTAGTACGGGCGGGGCGAGCGATCCGGCACAAACTCCGGTCCGGTATTTCTACCGGCACTTTGCAGAGGCAAAACGCTCAGTAAAAGTGCCGGATCCGGGATAATGTGAATAGCTTCATATAAATTGTACAGCCACTAGCCCTTCCGGCAGTTTTACCGGTCCGGCATAGTGGGAACCCGGCCTAATTTGTTATTTCGCCACCCCATACAAGTTGCATATCATCCTTATGCCAGCAGGCTTCTCCAAGTGCAGGAAATGATCTCTAAATGAATCTGGTATATCAATTTAACTGGCCTTTTTCCAATTGAGTTTGGAACGGTTTGTGGAGCCTGTCTTACCTCCAGAACCCAGGAACAGGGTAACAACAGACTCCTTGGCAAGAATAATAATAATATAATACCTACATACATATTATAGATAAATTACACCCAGACAGAACAAATGATCTTGCATAAGACACAAACATTTGTTTTGAGTGATTATCAAACCCATAACCTCCGGCATAGCAGTCAGGAGCACTAACCACTAGACCAACAGGACAGTCATATTCTTTTATCTATTGGTGTGATGGATTACCAAACATACACTTTAACCCATATATTATCTTAGGATTCTTAGGGCCGACGCTGCGTTACGCGGTCGCCCGCGCGGTCCCATACAAAAGTGCACCCACAGACCAAGTGCACCGTCGCGCGGGTACCCGTCGCGCCCCGTGCCCGTTTTGCTACGTAATAATATTATAGGCGTTTACACGCGGGCTTAGCCTGACCAATCGCCATTGTTTAAACGGGGTTTCCCCGTTTACACAATGGTTAGGGATGACGATTGGACGAGGCTGGGCTCACGTGAAAACGCACCATTAAAGTTGAACTAGCGACACTGCGCAGGTAATAATACGGGTTTTCGCTATGGAGACCGCCGCCGCGCCGCACACGACACACGCGCTTAGCACAGAGTACCTTTTGCGCTTAGTCACGCGACGGATGCCCGCGCGTGCGCCCGCTTAACGCAGCGTTGACCCTTAGGTTGTTTTACAATCCCACGGATATCTATGTACAATCCCTTTCAACAAAAAAAGTCACATTATAATATTCTGTTTATTTTTTAACAAATATTTACAGAGACCACAACATTTATAGGTACCATCATACATTAAAACGGTTTTTATTTTTGGTGTCAAAATTTTGTACCTACGAGTACATGAAGAAAATAATTTAGCTTGTGAACACTTTATGGTAGTCATCATCAGTACAAAAAAAACACTCGGGGACTGCCGCGGTAAAGCTATTGCATAGCATTTTGTATCAACTTATGCAATTATAATTATTTATTTATTTTATTTATGCAGTATTTCTTTTTCTTTGATATTAATTCAAGTTACACTTTTTGAGCGTGGTGACCGATAAGAAAACAAATTTTTTTCTTTCTTGTTTACTTCATAAATTGCTACAAGTATGTTCAGTTGTTATCATAGAACATTACTATAATCTATTATAATACAAAAAGACTTTTTTGTTTGACCGAGATTTGAACTCGAGGCACGATGATAATATAGGTAGAACGCTGTACTAATGCGCCACACAGGTCGTTAACGACTTTTCTAAAATAGGTGTTCGGTCTCTGTCGGCCTTCAAGCCACACCTCCGTGCCCGTCGGAGTGGGGAGCGTGAGGTTTTTTTCGTTACGGAATTTCTAGATTCGGTCCCCGCGCTCAAGGCCCTCGATAGAAGCTATGCAATAGCTTAAAAACGGTGTGTGCGACACACGACAGAAGTGAAAACTTCATCAATACGAAGTCAATGACACAAAATAAAACTATTTTTTTCCATCGAGTATAGAATGACGCGATGGCGTTGATTAGATTATTAGATTAAGGGGGAGCAAGAATAGTACATTTTAATACAAGTGGAAAAAGTTTATCATTGCCACTGAGGCGGAATTCGCCCGAGCCGAGCGAGGGTGTTGTGGAGCCGAATGCTGCAGTGACAAACCACGAGTATCAAACGACGTTTTTCGATGCACTTAGGAAGATATAAACAAAAATGAGATGTGGATTAGTAAATAATCCACATCTCATTTTAGTTTACACGGGTTTTGAGCGTTGTAGGTATTGTCAGCCGGTCTCATTTTAGGTTGCCAGTTGAACGAGGGCAACGCATCTATAGTTTATAATATAACCCAAAAAATATATTACATTTTACATTCACACAAGGCCTACAAAAGCATCAAAACCAAAATTGGTTGATTCTAAGCTGGGCTGTGAAGCTGGGTAACTACCACGGATATGTATGGTAACTACTAATATAAATACACACTTGAAATAGGTAAGCAGTACAACATTGATAGTGGCACTATCTGCTTTTTGATTATATTACTAGAATAAGTTACTGGTAATTCAGTAAAAATGTAGAGCTTATTAGCACAGTATAGATATGGAACAGTACGGAAACTACCTACAAATGTTCGAAACGGCTCACTCACACAAACATACGCATCGACGAGACTCCTAAGCGGCACTCGCTACTGACAGCACCGCGAGAAACGCTTAGGAGTCTCGTCGATGCGTATGTTTGTGTGAGTGTGCCGTTTCGAACATTTGTAGGTAGTTTCCGTACTGTTCCATATATTCTATACTGTGTTATTAGTGTGGCCTAGGCACACGTAATGGCAAAGAATATGCGTTTCTCAACACAATCTATATTGTGATGTCATACATAAGCACTAGTTTTCCTTTTTAAGGTTCCCGCTTTTACCCTTTGGATAAAAGAGTAAAAACGGGAGCTTCGTTGTCCGTCTGTCTGTCACCAGGCTCTATCTCATGAAGCGTGATAGCTAGACAGTTGAAATTTTCACAGATGATGTATTTCTGTTGCCGCTGTAACAATAAATACTAAAAACAGAATAAAATAAATATTTAAGTGGGGCTCCCATACACAACAGACGTGATTTTTTTGCCGTTTTTTGCTACGTACGGTATGGAACCCTTCGCGCGCGAATCCGACTCGCTTTTCACAATCATCATTCAATCAGAAAGCCAAACGCGGTAAAAGTTTCGACCGCATTGACGTAACAACAACTCGAACTCAGCGCACTGGAGTGTTTGTGTATTTCGTCTCGCTCCCCCGGCCAGTTATTGAGTCGACAGGAACTCCCAACTCTCCTCTCAGTTCGGTTTTTTTTTTGTATTTCGGCTTCGTACAGTTTTTACGTTTAGTTAGTGTCAAGTTTAGAAAGCATTTAGTTTTTGATACTGAATACGATCAAATGCTACTTATTGTTTTTCATATTTAGGTTGTGTGATCCATCCAGTAAATATTTTTTCTTTTCTCGCTGAGGTAGTCAATACTACAGTAAAATTCTCCAAAATTCCTTCCACATATTGCGCAGAGGCAATACAAATGAGGTTTTTTTCCAGGGTCGGTTATTATTGCAAGTTGTTCACTTGTGACATAACTACACCGCTTTTAGGTTACGATATCCACTAGGAATCAATTTACGAATAATTAAATCAGCCATTGATCTAGAGTCAGAAATATCCCGCCAAAAAACCCAAAGCCAGGGTTGCGAGCTCCCTCAATATTTGTAGTGACTTTCATTGACTTACTTTAAGGAGATAAATAGGAATGCCAAAAGTATAATGTAAGTTGAATTTATTCTAAATATAAGTACTTAAAATTTAAAACTATACAGGTTTTTCAACAGTACTATAAGGCCATATTCACCAACAAATCCTTTTTCTTTTCCCTTTAACCGACAAACACTCTAGCGTTTATTCGCCAGGGTCACACATCCACGACCAAACACTCCATCTCGTCAGCTCTTCTGTCACCTATGGGGATTGAAGAGCTAAACGGGATGGAGTACCCAGTCGCGAACACACGACCCTGGCGAATCGGACACGAAAACAGTCGTCGGACCAATTTGGCGCGAGCGGCTAATTGTTCGTAAAAGTAAATATCTCCTTGCTATAAAGATTTTGAGATGCTAGAAAAAAAAACAGTAGGTACGCGATATTTTTAGGGATTTGTTGATGAATTTGGACATTAGTTTTCACAGTATTAGTGATACCTAAGTATATTTTCCGGTTAACACTTACAACCAGACATATTTTGACTTGCACATAATTTATCCTAGACCCATTATAATATTCTATAAATATATTCTTAGAGAGATGAGGTGATGAATATACATTATTTACTGTATGAGAAACTGGCTCAAAATGTTTTTATCACTATCTGTGAGAGGATATAATGTAACAAAATACATTATACACTAATTCTCTCACATTAAACTTAAACTAGACATTTTGGCTTAAACATAATTTATTTGGTACCAATTAGGTACATATAATTTTTAATGAACATTCCTGAAGAGAATGAACATACAATAATTATTGTATACTAGCTCGAGTTTGAGATGTCCATACAGAATGTATTATACACAGAGAAGATAATACATGGAGCATTAAGTTGAAATAAAAAAATTATAACCTAGGTGAAGTAAGTAGAGTAACGGAACTGGTTTAAGTGGTACAAAAAAGACCTTTTGGTGACCTGATATAACTATTTCCCCAAATAAAACAGCTCAGTAGTTTCTAATCTAAGGTCACCAAACCGCCATATGTTGTTGTACCGTTATAATCATCATCATTTCAGCCGTAAGACGTCCACTGTTGGACATAGGCCTCCCTCAAGTGTTGCCACAATGAACAGTCCTGTGCGTCTCGTATCCATCCACCGTAATACCATGATTCAAATGCGTGAACAAGACAGAGCTATATAATGACTGATGGCGCCATCCTCTTGCAGCGACATCTATAGGAACTAAAATTCAAAATCACAGGGACCCGTCGTCTGGTCGGAAGATCCTCCCTTTTCAACGGAGGTTTACGGGACTCTACACTGTTCTGCGGAACAGAATGTGATGTGTGACAAAACAGCTCTAGATTATACCAAAATAAGTCGGCTTCAGACATCAATTTTAAATTGAGCAAGTTTGATCTCCATTTACAAATCAATCCGTGGCATCATTGAACCCCAAAGCATAACCATTACAAATCACAACATTAATACAACACAGTTATTTGTCTCTTATGATTAACGATGATCTTCATAGAAGTAGGCTGTTATAGCTACGAATCCCCTATCAAGGAAGCTTTGTTCGATCTCCACTGAGCCGCCCACTTCTTTCGCTAGAGACAGAATCTGAAACAATACATAAGAATGATCAGATAAAATGAATAAATACACTGACCGCTATGTATGTTCTCTGATCTACACTGTCCTCATTCCTAATAAGAAAGAAAACACGTTTTTTTGGTTTATTAATATTGTAATACGGTATTTTTGTTAAACCAATACTTTTTTCCTTCGGGAATAACTATGGAGTGTCTTGCCGGTTCCTTTCCGACAGGAAATGACTTACTGAAACCGTGCACTAGCTTAAAAACATTTTGAATTTTGATCTTCGATTCTATTGCCATATTTTATTTAGTTTAAATGAATATTTTCGAAGATATTACAGATTTAAAATGTAGGGACATAGCGGTTGCGGTGGTATCAGCATTGCACCCGTGCGAAGCCGGGGCGGGTCGCTAGTAATACATAAAAACCAAACTCAAAGAAGCATATGGCTAACTATTTGAAGTATTAAATAAAAAATAATCTTACCTGATCCGGCCTCGAGTTTCTAGGAAGGTAGAAGGTAATGTTTGGTGATATCGTCCTCGCCACCCTCATCAGTTTAGTCGCTGGCTTAGGTTGCAACATCGTTTCCAAGTCATACTCGTGGTTCTGTAGAAGCAAATATAAGAATTTTGACATAAGATAATTGTTTCATTGCACTGCATTGATTTAGATAGATTGCTAATCATTCTTTATTCCACCAGGGTCGCACATCCACGACCAAATACTCCATCTCGTCAGCTCTCTGTCACCTATGAGGATTGAAGAGCCAGATGGAGTCGAAATGGTCCATCGATTGCTTTCATGTACTATTCGTCAGAGTCGTGTGTTTGCGACTGGGTACTCCATCTTGTTTAGCTCTTCAATCCCCATAGGTGACAGAAGAGTTGACGAGATGGAGTATTTGGTCGTGAATGTGCGACCCTGGCGGACTAAACACGAGAGTGTTACGATTGATACGTCATGTGAGCACTATCGAGCACTACTCACATCACTGTAGTCGGGTCCCCCCCAGGGCGGACTGAGGAACACCATGTCCGCCTTGAGCGTGGGCGCCAACTTAAAGAAGTCCCCCACGATGAACTCGATGCGATCAGCCACGCCGTATGCTGTCGCGTTGTGGCGCGCCATCGATATCTTTTGGGGGTCGATGTCTACGGCTATTACTGTTGAAACAGATATTAAACCGATTAGTCACAAAAAATACACAGTAATAGTAACAATTGCCTGAATTTTCTAGTTTGCTCTATTTGATTCTATATTTCCTTTTTCGCTTTTCGCCTCGCGATTCATTTTACAACCTAGGTAGCTCCATCCCTCTTACTTGCACGACTGACTTTATAACACATAATGGTATGCCCTGGTACCTTCTGGATCTTTTATTAACCCCTCGCGCGCGGGTGGATATTATTATTACGTAATTGCGCGTTTTTTCGTAAAATCACCAAAAAAAACTTTTTCTGAATTTTTCTAGGAAAACAAAGATATAGAAAACAAAATTTTTGGCCAAATAAATTTCGTACAAACTTGTGTACAGTACGACAATTAAGCGTTTTTCAAGGTCATTCAAGTTGTAGAGACATATATGTACAATCGGCTCGAGGGGGTCACGATCCTAGAACAACTCTGTACAATCTGTAGGCCATATAAATATTTGTTCTGTGCGGGACTTGAACCCGCGACACACAGCGCACCAACCGTGCCGTCTATATTGAAGAACAAACCTAACCTAATAAGACTCAGATCTAAGGAAATCTAATTTTTTTGGGATAATAAATACACTTCTTGCGTTGTCGTTTAGTCAAGATCTCTCACCTTTCTTGCTGGTGTGCGCAAACTGTATGGTGTTGCCACCAGCGCCGCAGAAGGCGTCCAACACTACGTCATACACGTATTTGTTCGCGATGTCCCTCGCTACGTTCTCCGGCGTCACGCTGAACCAACTCTCGCGGTCCAGCTGTATGCCCTCGTCGAATCTGTTGGGTTACAAAAGGGAAAAAATGTTTATGAGCCTGTTAAGATTAACTATTTCTAACATTTTTGGTGGTGTGAAGATACAATTGGCATTTTACTTTTTTTGGGGTCGGTAATTATCAAATAACTTCTCTCCTTCTGGGTGGAGTGAGAGAGAGTGAGATTGACTTCTACCGACTAAAACCCACTCGTGGTCCTTCAATTACCCTTTGCTTTTCAGGGCTGCGGTAACTCTTTCGAACGATCCGGCAGCCCTAGTTAATTATATGGGTCCAATGTTGGACAAACTTTGGGAAGACTGGATAAACTTAAAATAAAGAGCCAGTCAGTCACTATCAATGGCGATTTCGATGAAAAAGCAAGTCAATTATTACAAGACGGCTACTACGGATCATAGATAAGGAAGCTACATGGCGGCGTTTTTAACTCTTCAACCACTTGAGTCGGATTGTACCGACGTGTGTTTTCGTGTCCTATTCGCCAGGGTCGTGTGTTTGCGACTGGGTACTCCATCTCGTTTAGTTCATCAATCCCCATAGGTGCCAGAAGAGCTGACGAAATGGAGTATTTGGTCGTGGATGCGCGATCTTGGCGGAATAAACACGAGAGTGTTTGTCGTAAGCGGTTAAAAAGTTAAATAACATGAGAAAAGGGCAGACTAGGTTGAAATCTGAAGGACTAAAGGTAATTTTCATCCCAAAAAATTAAAATCAATGCAAAATGACTGACCTGTGAAACAGCGAGTGCCGTTTCTTCCAATACTTGTACATCTTGGGGTCATCTCGCAGCTCCTCGGGCATCCCCGACATATCGAAGTCTTCGAATTTGGAATATCTTTTCTGCCTCTTTTTACGCTTCGCCAATTCCACTTGTTGATTCACTGGAGACCAGAAATTTGAATAGTTCCTGCATAAACTCATTTTAACTTTTTTTTTTTAACTAAAACTATTTCACACACTTTAAACTGGCAACTTGAATTTATACGTAAAAAAATGCGTTTAAATCGTAGTTTTTGCAGAGAGGTGATGCCACATTGAAACCTTTTGCCAGATTGATTGCATTCTATTTTGATGGCCCATTTTATACAAAAAAGGGCTATTAAGGATAGTAATTAGTGTACCTAAGGAAGGGTTGCACTATTCAGGTAGTCATTCATAACAATTGATATTGACTGATAATGAGTAACGTGTGAAATGGTTCTAAGAAATTGACTTTCGAATTTTTGTAGAGCATATTTTGGTAATTACTCTATTATTATACACTACTAATTAGTACAAATACCTAAAAGGGTTATTAGAACAAGTATTATTATTATGTAAGTAAAGACTCAATAAACAATATTCATAAATAACAAAGTTATGAGCGTTTGTTTACATCCCAAAATGTAACTCAATTTATGGAAATATTGTACAAGGTATTATTATTGATTATGAATGAATGAATGGCGATAAAAATGGAAACAAACACTGCCCGTAGTATTTTCTAGTAGCAATTGTTATGAATGATTGATTCAATTATGAATTTACCAATTAAGACAAATTTTCGTGGACAATTTTGTGATTTCGTTTTTAGGGTTCCGTAGCCTAATGGCTAAAAACGGAACCCTTATAGATTCGTCATGTCTGTCTGTCTGTCCGTCCGTATGTTACAGCCACTTTTTTCCGAAACTATAAGAACTATACTGTTGAAACTTGGTTAGTAGATATATTCTGTGAACCGCAATAAGATTTTACACAAAAATAGAAAAAAAACCAATAAATTTTGGGGGTTCCCCATAATTAGAACTGAAACTTAAAATTTTTTTTCATCAAACCCATACGTGTGGTGTATCTATGGATAGGTCTTTAAAAATGATATTGAGGTTTCTAATATATTTTTTTTTCTAAACTGAATAGTTTGCGCGAGAGACACTTCCAAAGTGGTAAAATGTGTGTCCCCCCCCCCCCCTGTAACTTCTAAAATAAGAGAATGATAAACCTAAAAAAAATATACGATGTACACTACCATGCAAACTTCCACCGAAAATTGGTTTCAACAAGATCTAGTAGGCAGTTTTTTTTTTAATACGTCATGAATCGTAAACCGCAATTTACCTTTCAAGTACGGAACCCTCAGTGCGCGAGTCCACTCGCACTTGCCCGGTTTTTTTTACTTTTGACTACTCAAATATGATCAGTAACGGGTACGAATAGAGCCCCCTTTTTTTCTACTAATAAAAAAATAGGGGTGTATATTTCTATTATTTATTTGAGATATTTTGTATTACTAGGAATACTTATCACAGAGTAATTTTTGCAGTCTTTTTAACTTACGAAGACGAGTTTGTTGGTAGACTAAGTTACATTAGCGCTATGTGTGCTTGTACAATTGTACATACACACACATACAAGTACAAGTAAATCCTCTCTCTGATAGATACACATAGGTACAACATATAACATAATAAACACAAACCCTGCAAGTAGTGTGTTCAAAATCAGGTAGGGAATTGATTTCAGCTATTTTGATAAATTCTTGATTTCGTTACTAGAGTGTTTAAGCGTGCATGAGACAATAGCAATACCGATGCGCTACCAGTGTGGTGCGTTAATCCCATATTATTCCTCCCATATTATTCAATCCCATATTATTTGCCTATATAATTAGTATACCTAATTTCTTAAAAAAAAACACTACCAAAGTGTATTTAAATAAAATTTGCGTGGTAGAATTGTGATTATAACTTAATTTTTCAATTAGAGTATGTAACGAAAGGTTCTGGAGTGGTCTCCTATAAGGTGGACTGATGACATGGTAAGGGTCACGAGAATCCGATAGATGCGAGACGCACAGGACCGTTCGTGGTGGCGTTACTTGGGGGATGCCTACGTCCAACAGTGGATGTCTTTCAGCTTAAAAGATGATGACGATGTATAAGGGTGCGCAATATTTCAGTGACATGTTGTATATATATGTACCTACCCTTTATTGTACACCATTTAAGAATCAGGTACAGTAAGAGTAGGAATGTGCTTGATAAGCTACATTTTCCTTACCTTCGTAAGTTAAACGAAAACAGAACTATACCTGCACTTTCTTCATCCTCAATTTTCCCCTCCCTCTGCTCCTCATCATTGGAGTCTTCAGCATCGCAAGGCAGAGGCACGGCGGCCGCTTCAGCCAGCCTAATACTGTCGTCATCCAGGCTGGTGTCTTGGGATGCAAGAGGGTGGGTTCGCGGGATTCCTGTGGGCATATACTCGGCCCGCTTCGTGTCTGACTTCACTTCTGTCCCATCATCATCTGTCTGCATTTCTCTTTCGTCTTGAGAGTCTTTGGACTGGATGGAATCAAAACATAATAGGGGTAAAAAAATATATTTGAATACTTACTATTTTTTTGAGAGCTGTGGTGGTCCAGTGGTGCTCTGCCCCGAATTACAAGTTGTTGGTTGCAGGGTCAAACCCAGGCGCATTACTTTGTGTAATTTATTTCATCACCACTACTCTCAAAACGGTGAAGGAAAACATCGTGAGGTAACCGAAACAAAAAATTCGAAGATATGTGACATCCATCAATCCGCATCGCGTGGTGGATTAGGGCCCATTCTCTCTCCTAGAGAGGAGGCCTGAGTCCCAGCAGTGGGAACATTACAACGCCGATTATGTTGTTGTTTTATACCTACTATTGTTTCGGTTGCATGTACGGTCTAGTGACTATTGGACTGCGAAAACTAGCCGAATAAGCTAAGCGCTGAAAATGTAGCATTATTACAATGGCCTTAGGTTGACTAGAGCATTCTATGGACTTTTTGAGATGAATGACTAAGAACAAAGAGACCTCGGAGAGTGGGTGTTATTGAAAAAATGTGATAAACTTGTTTTCTCTGTACATAGAATAAATAGGCGAGTCGGCTTTTGAATAACTAGCAACTAATTTGACGTAAGAAATATTTTGGGAACCTATACTAACCTAACTATAAATATGCAAGCCAATTGGCAAGAAAATAGAAAAACACCTTTTCTAATGGTTTAATTTGAACAGGATAACATCTGTCTGGGTTGCACCACCGGTATATGGTGGACATACCACCACAGCAACACCAGCACAAAACGTTTTGTCATTTATTGCACGAAAAGCTAAGGAGTGAAATTCTCTGCTGGAATCTGTGTTTCCAGATCTAGGGGTCTTTAAGTCAATAGTGAATAGGTTACTTCTAGGCAAGCGTGTTCCATCGTAGACCACATCATCGGTTACCATCAGGTGCGATACTGGTCAAACGCGACACTATTGATAATAAATAAAAAAGTACATGCCCACAGCCTAACTCACCTGATCCAAAGTATAAGGGTTGCCATCATCGTCGAAGTAAGTCTTCCTGCTGCTCAAGTTCTTCCTGAACCTCGGTGGCCGCAGCCGGGCAGGTCTCTTCCGGTAGATCAGCTCTCCCTTCGGCAGCTTCTCAGGGTGCACGCAAAAGCCCATCATTTGGAAGGTGCTCTTTATCTTGGCGTGTGCCATGTCTTCGTCTGCTTCTTCTGTTTCGTGGCTGTAAGCGAATTTAATTTGATTAGATTGCTATTATTATTATAAGACCCTTTTTAACACTAAAAAAACTGGGAAAGTGCGAGTCCGACTCGCGCTCTGAGGGTTCCGTACAAACTTGAAAGGTAAATTGCCGTTTACGATTTATGACGTATTAAAAAAAACTATTTACTAGATCTCGTTCAAACCAATTTTCGGTGGAAAATTGCATGGTAATTTACATCATATATTTTTTTTTTAGTTTTATCATTCTCTTATTTTAGAAGTTACAGGGGGCCACCACACACATTTTACCACTTTGGAAGTGTCTCTCGCGCAAACTATTCAGTTTAGAAAAAAATTATATTAGAAACCTCAATATCCTTTTTGGAAGACCTATCCATAGATACCCCACACGTATGGGTTTGATGAAAAAAAATTTTTGAGATTCAGTTCTAGGTATGGGGAACCCCCAAAATTTAGTTTTTTTTTTCTATTTTTGTATGAAAATCTTAATGCGGTTCACAGAATACATCTACTTACCAAGTTTCAACAGTATAGTTCTTATAGTTTCGGAAAAAAAGGGGCTGACCATAGATATAAGAAAGGAGGAGATATATTAAGTAGTAAAAAATGTACCGGAACACGATGTCTCCAGCTTTTTGGTAGCCATCCGAACTTGGTCGGGTTATGTAGGTTTTCGATGCTTCGTCAGTATTATAATTGTTTTTCTTTAATTACTGAATTTAATGACATGAAATTTTGCATAAGAATAGTTGAATGAATACACTAATTATTGACATACATATTACCATGCAATTCCTTCAGAACGTCGTGATATTTGACTGCTTTGTAAACAGTGATCTGTTCATGGTAAATTTCTCCTATAACTCTTTAGTTACTAACGGAACATCATTGATACTTGGCAACATGTTGCAGACACTTACAAGGTTTGTATAAACGTGAAAATCTAGACCCCAAAGTGCATACTTTAAGAACTAAGACCTAATAAGCGTATTTTACGTTTATATTTTTATCTTTTAAGCCCTACGATTTTTTCTAAATCTGTTTTTTAAACAAATATAAACAAATTCAAAACAACGTATGTAAAAATCTACAGCTCTCTATGTAAGCGCTTTATATGAAAACTAGCTAATGGCCAAACGTTCGCGTAGCGGAAACTTGAATTTCTCCGAAGTTTATGCATGCACTAGTTTTATTCATACATACACAATTACACACAAATACACACTAATTTTTGGACACATCTCTTTTCTTCTAAAGTCTATGGATTAAAAAAAGTTCCGCCAGGACAACGTTCGCCCAGCGGAATCAGTTTTTGGTGAATTTCTCCACAATGGTTGCGTGCACAAATTTTTTTTTACCATACACAATTATACGACGTCATACACTAAATATCTGCATAATTAAAATCTTTAAATTCAACAACATTCCGCTGCGCGTATGCACACATTAAAAGCGTGTAAAACCTACTTATAAATAACTGCCGAATTAACAATAAACATTTACGTAGGTATTCATCGTGTCATGAAAAAAAAAGGACAAATTAACAACTTCATCCTGATAACGACCTCATTAACAAAACACCTAGGTACATATTTGTTTAAGGTGTTTTGTGAATGGATGAGGTAAAATGTTTTATAAGCCATGATTGTAGGTGATTAACTGAATTAGATAAATTCTACAAAATCTTAATGACTCTAGTGATAGATTCCATTCTCCGACATAACAATGTCTGGCCAAGCTCGCCCTTGGTTTGGTGCGGAGTGTGATCGCGCTAACGCGCTTAAGCACGCGGCATACCAGGCATGGGCCGACGCTCGTATGCACAAGGCGAATGACGTAAGTCAGAAGAAGAGAGCCGTCAACAGAGCTACCAAGTCTTGCTAGAAGGTGATGCGGAGGTTTCGGTTCGACCACGTTAGCCGCATCGGGAACAAACTCGCTTCATACCCTGCTGGTAGTAAAGCGTTTTGGTCCCTAGCTAAGTCGGTTGAACCTAACTTCTGCCGTCCCTCACTACCGCCACTGCTGAAACCCGACGGGTTGGTGGCCCACACCGCTGAGGAGAAAGCAAATTTGTTTACCTCACTCTTCGCGGAATCTTCGCGTCTAGATCATGGTGACGCGCGGCCTCCTGCTTATCCTGATTGTTGCGAGACGAGTATGTCGGATATTCGCATCTATCAGAAGGACGTCCGTAGGGTGCTGCGTAACCTAGATAGGGCTAGCGGTCCAGACGGGATACCGGCAATTGTTCTAAGAACGTGTGCGCCTGAACTGTCTCCGATCCTGACACGCCTATTTAGGCTGGAAAAGTGCCAATTGCATGGAAGCAAGCTAACGTACAGCCCGTGCCCAAGAAGGGTAGTCAGGCTGACCCAGCTAATTACAGACCAATCTCGGTAACGTCCATTCTCTGTAAGACTATGGAACGTGTGCTCAACACTAAGCTCCTGGCATACCTTGAAGCTAATGACATCTTAAGTGACCGTTAATACGACTTTCGCCGAAATCGGTCAACTGGTGATCTTCTAGCGTATACCATCAACATCTGGAGTGAGGCCATCGAGAAGCACGGGAAAGCGCTTGCCGTCTCCCTCGATATCTCGAAGGCTTTCGATAGGGTCTGGCACAAAAGCCTTATTAGTAAGCTTCTTTCCTTCGGTTTACCTGCTGGATTGGGTGCATGGATCGCAGACTTCCTGAGAGACCGGTCCATGTGAGTGGTCATTGATGGCTGCTCGTCCGGTCAAATAGCCATTAATGCCGGGGTCCCTCAGGGGTCAGTGCTCTCGGCAACATTGTTCTTGCTGCACATAAACGATCTTCTTAAGCCCGGTACTTTTGGGTATGAAGACGACAGCACTGTTGCTGAGAGTTATAAATCTAGCGCGCGAGCTAGTGGGTCACAGAACCAGTCTCTCCGAGAGGCTATGGTCGAGCGCTTGAATTTGTCCTTGGAGGCAGTCTCTGAATGGGGCGATGCCAATTTGGTCAAGTTCAATGCTGTTAAAACCCAGGCGTGTCTATTTTCCGCTAAAAGGAGTCAATCGACCATCTTGATTTTCTTGGTGTTACGCTGACGTCAACACTCAGCTTGCTTGCCTGTCGGTTTTTTACCGGTTGCATTTCGGAGAGTATGCGTCGGAATTGCATGACCTAATTCCGCCTAGCAATGGGCTAGACGGAATTATCATCGGACCACCATGCGTACGGCGATGCGCCACCGGTACATGGTTGACATCCCACCTGTACGCACAAAACGTTTTGGGAAACATTCATTGTACGTATAGCCAAGGAGTGGAATTCCTTGCCGGAATCTGTGTTTCCTGATGGCTCCAACCCGGGAGTCTTTAAGTCAAGAGTGAAAAGGTTAGTTCTATGTAAGCGCGCTCCATCGTCGACCGTATTGTCGCTTTCCATCAGGTGAGATAGCGCAAACCATAAAAAAAACAGAACCTAAATGAAGTTTAGCAGCTTTTTAATAATATACATATATTTTTAATTGATATAAACTAGTGCTTGACTGTGATCCCTCCTGATGGTAAGTTTGTTGATGGTGATCTATACGGTGTAAAGATAAACAACATGGGTTTTTCAGCAAGACTTAGCACCCGGCCTTAAGGCGACGCAGTTGGCGCAGTGGTTGAGTGATTGACTGCTGCGTTGCGTGTCGCGGGTTTGATTCCCGCACGGAACAAATATTTTTATGACTTACAGATAGTTATTCCAGGTCCGGGTGGTTTGTGTATGTGAATTTAGATGTTTGCGAACGCACCGACGATACGGGTAATTTCTAGTGCGGGTCAAAGTATTTTTATAAATAAAAATATACAGATACCTGTATCACACATTCTGGGGAACAATATGATGCTCATTTTTCTGGTTCCAAAAATGTTATAAATGGGTAATAAGTAAGGTAATTCTACAATAACAATTTGATATTAAAAATTGGCAATTTTGCAGTTCTCTGAGAATAAAACCTAATAAACTAGTATTTAATTAATAATATTGACGTGTTTTTTTTTTTTAATAAGTATCCCAATAACTTAAGCCGGGTTCCCACTATGCCGGACAGTCAAGTACCTACTCACCTCAGTTGAATTTGGACCTGTGCGCACAATGGACGACGAAATTTGGTTTTAGTATTAAACATACTTCACGAAATTTGGTTTTAGTATTAAACATACTTCACGCCATGCTGGTAACTTTAAGTTTTTGTCTTTATAGACTTCTTCGGTCTTATCCCATAGAACAGGTCTCTCTTGGAAAAGCGTAATTAAAGTTTCTATTTAAATATCCATGTGGTCCATGACACGTTTACTTACTCGTATATCGAAAATGCGAGCCGAATGGCTTGAGGGGAGCACGGGCGGGGCGAGGGTAGTACGGGCGGGGCGAGCGATCCGGCACAAACTCCGGTCCGGTATTTCTACCGGCACTTTGCAGAGGCAAAACGCTCAGTAAAAGTGCCGGATCCGGGATAATGTGAATAGCTTCATATAAATTGTACAGCCACTAGCCCTTCCGGCAGTTTTACCGGTCCGGCATAGTGGGAACCCGGCCTAATTTGTTATTTCGCCACCCCATACAAGTTGCATATCATCCTTATGCCAGCAGGCTTCTCCAAGTGCAGGAAATGATCTCTAAATGAATCTGGTATATCAATTTAACTGGCCTTTTTCCAATTGAGTTTGGAACGGTTTGTGGAGCCTGTCTTACCTCCAGAACCCAGGAACAGGGTAACAACAGACTCCTTGGCAAGAATAATAATAATATAATACCTACATACATATTATAGATAAATTACACCCAGACAGAACAAATGATCTTGCATAAGACACAAACATTTGTTTTGAGTGATTATCAAACCCATAACCTCCGGCATAGCAGTCAGGAGCACTAACCACTAGACCAACAGGACAGTCATATTCTTTTATCTATTGGTGTGATGGATTACCAAACATACACTTTAACCCATATATTATCTTAGGATTCTTAGGGCCGACGCTGCGTTACGCGGTCGCCCGCGCGGTCCCATACAAAAGTGCACCCACAGACCAAGTGCACCGTCGCGCGGGTACCCGTCGCGCCCCGTGCCCGTTTTGCTACGTAATAATATTATAGGCGTTTACACGCGGGCTTAGCCTGACCAATCGCCATTGTTTAAACGGGGTTTCCCCGTTTACACAATGGTTAGGGATGACGATTGGACGAGGCTGGGCTCACGTGAAAACGCACCATTAAAGTTGAACTAGCGACACTGCGCAGGTAATAATACGGGTTTTCGCTATGGAGACCGCCGCCGCGCCGCACACGACACACGCGCTTAGCACAGAGTACCTTTTGCGCTTAGTCACGCGACGGATGCCCGCGCGTGCGCCCGCTTAACGCAGCGTTGACCCTTAGGTTGTTTTACAATCCCACGGATATCTATGTACAATCCCTTTCAACAAAAAAAGTCACATTATAATATTCTGTTTATTTTTTAACAAATATTTACAGAGACCACAACATTTATAGGTACCATCATACATTAAAACGGTTTTTATTTTTGGTGTCAAAATTTTGTACCTACGAGTACATGAAGAAAATAATTTAGCTTGTGAACACTTTATGGTAGTCATCATCAGTACAAAAAAAACACTCGGGGACTGCCGCGGTAAAGCTATTGCATAGCATTTTGTATCAACTTATGCAATTATAATTATTTATTTATTTTATTTATGCAGTATTTCTTTTTCTTTGATATTAATTCAAGTTACACTTTTTGAGCGTGGTGACCGATAAGAAAACAAATTTTTTTCTTTCTTGTTTACTTCATAAATTGCTACAAGTATGTTCAGTTGTTATCATAGAACATTACTATAATCTATTATAATACAAAAAGACTTTTTTGTTTGACCGAGATTTGAACTCGAGGCACGATGATAATATAGGTAGAACGCTGTACTAATGCGCCACACAGGTCGTTAACGACTTTTCTAAAATAGGTGTTCGGTCTCTGTCGGCCTTCAAGCCACACCTCCGTGCCCGTCGGAGTGGGGAGCGTGAGGTTTTTTTCGTTACGGAATTTCTAGATTCGGTCCCCGCGCTCAAGGCCCTCGATAGAAGCTATGCAATAGCTTAAAAACGGTGTGTGCGACACACGACAGAAGTGAAAACTTCATCAATACGAAGTCAATGACACAAAATAAAACTATTTTTTTCCATCGAGTATAGAATGACGCGATGGCGTTGATTAGATTATTAGATTAAGGGGGAGCAAGAATAGTACATTTTAATACAAGTGGAAAAAGTTTATCATTGCCACTGAGGCGGAATTCGCCCGAGCCGAGCGAGGGTGTTGTGGAGCCGAATGCTGCAGTGACAAACCACGAGTATCAAACGACGTTTTTCGATGCACTTAGGAAGATATAAACAAAAATGAGATGTGGATTAGTAAATAATCCACATCTCATTTTAGTTTACACGGGTTTTGAGCGTTGTAGGTATTGTCAGCCGGTCTCATTTTAGGTTGCCAGTTGAACGAGGGCAACGCATCTATAGTTTATAATATAACCCAAAAAATATATTACATTTTACATTCACACAAGGCCTACAAAAGCATCAAAACCAAAATTGGTTGATTCTAAGCTGGGCTGTGAAGCTGGGTAACTACCACGGATATGTATGGTAACTACTAATATAAATACACACTTGAAATAGGTAAGCAGTACAACATTGATAGT
The DNA here is from genome assembly GCA_905147345.3 of Mythimna impura. Taxonomy (NCBI): domain Eukaryota; kingdom Metazoa; phylum Arthropoda; class Insecta; order Lepidoptera; family Noctuidae; genus Mythimna; species Mythimna impura. Next base: position 7,198,412 of record LR990357.1, on the reverse strand, counting down.
GGCACTATCTGCTTTTTGATTATATTACTAGAATAAGTTACTGGTAATTCAGTAAAAATGTAGAGCTTATTAGCACAGTATAGATATGGAACAGTACGGAAACTACCTACAAATGTTCGAAACGGCTCACTCACACAAACATACGCATCGACGAGACTCCTAAGCGGCACTCGCTACTGACAGCACCGCGAGAAACGCTTAGGAGTCTCGTCGATGCGTATGTTTGTGTGAGTGTGCCGTTTCGAACATTTGTAGGTAGTTTCCGTACTGTTCCATATATTCTATACTGTGTTATTAGTGTGGCCTAGGCACACGTAATGGCAAAGAATATGCGTTTCTCAACACAATCTATATTGTGATGTCATACATAAGCACTAGTTTTCCTTTTTAAGGTTCCCGCTTTTACCCTTTGGATAAAAGAGTAAAAACGGGAGCTTCGTTGTCCGTCTGTCTGTCACCAGGCTCTATCTCATGAAGCGTGATAGCTAGACAGTTGAAATTTTCACAGATGATGTATTTCTGTTGCCGCTGTAACAATAAATACTAAAAACAGAATAAAATAAATATTTAAGTGGGGCTCCCATACACAACAGACGTGATTTTTTTGCCGTTTTTTGCTACGTACGGTATGGAACCCTTCGCGCGCGAATCCGACTCGCTTTTCACAATCATCATTCAATCAGAAAGCCAAACGCGGTAAAAGTTTCGACCGCATTGACGTAACAACAACTCGAACTCAGCGCACTGGAGTGTTTGTGTATTTCGTCTCGCTCCCCCGGCCAGTTATTGAGTCGACAGGAACTCCCAACTCTCCTCTCAGTTCGGTTTTTTTTTTGTATTTCGGCTTCGTACAGTTTTTACGTTTAGTTAGTGTCAAGTTTAGAAAGCATTTAGTTTTTGATACTGAATACGATCAAATGCTACTTATTGTTTTTCATATTTAGGTTGTGTGATCCATCCAGTAAATATTTTTTCTTTTCTCGCTGAGGTAGTCAATACTACAGTAAAATTCTCCAAAATTCCTTCCACATATTGCGCAGAGGCAATACAAATGAGGTTTTTTTCCAGGGTCGGTTATTATTGCAAGTTGTTCACTTGTGACATAACTACACCGCTTTTAGGTTACGATATCCACTAGGAATCAATTTACGAATAATTAAATCAGCCATTGATCTAGAGTCAGAAATATCCCGCCAAAAAACCCAAAGCCAGGGTTGCGAGCTCCCTCAATATTTGTAGTGACTTTCATTGACTTACTTTAAGGAGATAAATAGGAATGCCAAAAGTATAATGTAAGTTGAATTTATTCTAAATATAAGTACTTAAAATTTAAAACTATACAGGTTTTTCAACAGTACTATAAGGCCATATTCACCAACAAATCCTTTTTCTTTTCCCTTTAACCGACAAACACTCTAGCGTTTATTCGCCAGGGTCACACATCCACGACCAAACACTCCATCTCGTCAGCTCTTCTGTCACCTATGGGGATTGAAGAGCTAAACGGGATGGAGTACCCAGTCGCGAACACACGACCCTGGCGAATCGGACACGAAAACAGTCGTCGGACCAATTTGGCGCGAGCGGCTAATTGTTCGTAAAAGTAAATATCTCCTTGCTATAAAGATTTTGAGATGCTAGAAAAAAAAACAGTAGGTACGCGATATTTTTAGGGATTTGTTGATGAATTTGGACATTAGTTTTCACAGTATTAGTGATACCTAAGTATATTTTCCGGTTAACACTTACAACCAGACATATTTTGACTTGCACATAATTTATCCTAGACCCATTATAATATTCTATAAATATATTCTTAGAGAGATGAGGTGATGAATATACATTATTTACTGTATGAGAAACTGGCTCAAAATGTTTTTATCACTATCTGTGAGAGGATATAATGTAACAAAATACATTATACACTAATTCTCTCACATTAAACTTAAACTAGACATTTTGGCTTAAACATAATTTATTTGGTACCAATTAGGTACATATAATTTTTAATGAACATTCCTGAAGAGAATGAACATACAATAATTATTGTATACTAGCTCGAGTTTGAGATGTCCATACAGAATGTATTATACACAGAGAAGATAATACATGGAGCATTAAGTTGAAATAAAAAAATTATAACCTAGGTGAAGTAAGTAGAGTAACGGAACTGGTTTAAGTGGTACAAAAAAGACCTTTTGGTGACCTGATATAACTATTTCCCCAAATAAAACAGCTCAGTAGTTTCTAATCTAAGGTCACCAAACCGCCATATGTTGTTGTACCGTTATAATCATCATCATTTCAGCCGTAAGACGTCCACTGTTGGACATAGGCCTCCCTCAAGTGTTGCCACAATGAACAGTCCTGTGCGTCTCGTATCCATCCACCGTAATACCATGATTCAAATGCGTGAACAAGACAGAGCTATATAATGACTGATGGCGCCATCCTCTTGCAGCGACATCTATAGGAACTAAAATTCAAAATCACAGGGACCCGTCGTCTGGTCGGAAGATCCTCCCTTTTCAACGGAGGTTTACGGGACTCTACACTGTTCTGCGGAACAGAATGTGATGTGTGACAAAACAGCTCTAGATTATACCAAAATAAGTCGGCTTCAGACATCAATTTTAAATTGAGCAAGTTTGATCTCCATTTACAAATCAATCCGTGGCATCATTGAACCCCAAAGCATAACCATTACAAATCACAACATTAATACAACACAGTTATTTGTCTCTTATGATTAACGATGATCTTCATAGAAGTAGGCTGTTATAGCTACGAATCCCCTATCAAGGAAGCTTTGTTCGATCTCCACTGAGCCGCCCACTTCTTTCGCTAGAGACAGAATCTGAAACAATACATAAGAATGATCAGATAAAATGAATAAATACACTGACCGCTATGTATGTTCTCTGATCTACACTGTCCTCATTCCTAATAAGAAAGAAAACACGTTTTTTTGGTTTATTAATATTGTAATACGGTATTTTTGTTAAACCAATACTTTTTTCCTTCGGGAATAACTATGGAGTGTCTTGCCGGTTCCTTTCCGACAGGAAATGACTTACTGAAACCGTGCACTAGCTTAAAAACATTTTGAATTTTGATCTTCGATTCTATTGCCATATTTTATTTAGTTTAAATGAATATTTTCGAAGATATTACAGATTTAAAATGTAGGGACATAGCGGTTGCGGTGGTATCAGCATTGCACCCGTGCGAAGCCGGGGCGGGTCGCTAGTAATACATAAAAACCAAACTCAAAGAAGCATATGGCTAACTATTTGAAGTATTAAATAAAAAATAATCTTACCTGATCCGGCCTCGAGTTTCTAGGAAGGTAGAAGGTAATGTTTGGTGATATCGTCCTCGCCACCCTCATCAGTTTAGTCGCTGGCTTAGGTTGCAACATCGTTTCCAAGTCATACTCGTGGTTCTGTAGAAGCAAATATAAGAATTTTGACATAAGATAATTGTTTCATTGCACTGCATTGATTTAGATAGATTGCTAATCATTCTTTATTCCACCAGGGTCGCACATCCACGACCAAATACTCCATCTCGTCAGCTCTCTGTCACCTATGAGGATTGAAGAGCCAGATGGAGTCGAAATGGTCCATCGATTGCTTTCATGTACTATTCGTCAGAGTCGTGTGTTTGCGACTGGGTACTCCATCTTGTTTAGCTCTTCAATCCCCATAGGTGACAGAAGAGTTGACGAGATGGAGTATTTGGTCGTGAATGTGCGACCCTGGCGGACTAAACACGAGAGTGTTACGATTGATACGTCATGTGAGCACTATCGAGCACTACTCACATCACTGTAGTCGGGTCCCCCCCAGGGCGGACTGAGGAACACCATGTCCGCCTTGAGCGTGGGCGCCAACTTAAAGAAGTCCCCCACGATGAACTCGATGCGATCAGCCACGCCGTATGCTGTCGCGTTGTGGCGCGCCATCGATATCTTTTGGGGGTCGATGTCTACGGCTATTACTGTTGAAACAGATATTAAACCGATTAGTCACAAAAAATACACAGTAATAGTAACAATTGCCTGAATTTTCTAGTTTGCTCTATTTGATTCTATATTTCCTTTTTCGCTTTTCGCCTCGCGATTCATTTTACAACCTAGGTAGCTCCATCCCTCTTACTTGCACGACTGACTTTATAACACATAATGGTATGCCCTGGTACCTTCTGGATCTTTTATTAACCCCTCGCGCGCGGGTGGATATTATTATTACGTAATTGCGCGTTTTTTCGTAAAATCACCAAAAAAAACTTTTTCTGAATTTTTCTAGGAAAACAAAGATATAGAAAACAAAATTTTTGGCCAAATAAATTTCGTACAAACTTGTGTACAGTACGACAATTAAGCGTTTTTCAAGGTCATTCAAGTTGTAGAGACATATATGTACAATCGGCTCGAGGGGGTCACGATCCTAGAACAACTCTGTACAATCTGTAGGCCATATAAATATTTGTTCTGTGCGGGACTTGAACCCGCGACACACAGCGCACCAACCGTGCCGTCTATATTGAAGAACAAACCTAACCTAATAAGACTCAGATCTAAGGAAATCTAATTTTTTTGGGATAATAAATACACTTCTTGCGTTGTCGTTTAGTCAAGATCTCTCACCTTTCTTGCTGGTGTGCGCAAACTGTATGGTGTTGCCACCAGCGCCGCAGAAGGCGTCCAACACTACGTCATACACGTATTTGTTCGCGATGTCCCTCGCTACGTTCTCCGGCGTCACGCTGAACCAACTCTCGCGGTCCAGCTGTATGCCCTCGTCGAATCTGTTGGGTTACAAAAGGGAAAAAATGTTTATGAGCCTGTTAAGATTAACTATTTCTAACATTTTTGGTGGTGTGAAGATACAATTGGCATTTTACTTTTTTTGGGGTCGGTAATTATCAAATAACTTCTCTCCTTCTGGGTGGAGTGAGAGAGAGTGAGATTGACTTCTACCGACTAAAACCCACTCGTGGTCCTTCAATTACCCTTTGCTTTTCAGGGCTGCGGTAACTCTTTCGAACGATCCGGCAGCCCTAGTTAATTATATGGGTCCAATGTTGGACAAACTTTGGGAAGACTGGATAAACTTAAAATAAAGAGCCAGTCAGTCACTATCAATGGCGATTTCGATGAAAAAGCAAGTCAATTATTACAAGACGGCTACTACGGATCATAGATAAGGAAGCTACATGGCGGCGTTTTTAACTCTTCAACCACTTGAGTCGGATTGTACCGACGTGTGTTTTCGTGTCCTATTCGCCAGGGTCGTGTGTTTGCGACTGGGTACTCCATCTCGTTTAGTTCATCAATCCCCATAGGTGCCAGAAGAGCTGACGAAATGGAGTATTTGGTCGTGGATGCGCGATCTTGGCGGAATAAACACGAGAGTGTTTGTCGTAAGCGGTTAAAAAGTTAAATAACATGAGAAAAGGGCAGACTAGGTTGAAATCTGAAGGACTAAAGGTAATTTTCATCCCAAAAAATTAAAATCAATGCAAAATGACTGACCTGTGAAACAGCGAGTGCCGTTTCTTCCAATACTTGTACATCTTGGGGTCATCTCGCAGCTCCTCGGGCATCCCCGACATATCGAAGTCTTCGAATTTGGAATATCTTTTCTGCCTCTTTTTACGCTTCGCCAATTCCACTTGTTGATTCACTGGAGACCAGAAATTTGAATAGTTCCTGCATAAACTCATTTTAACTTTTTTTTTTTAACTAAAACTATTTCACACACTTTAAACTGGCAACTTGAATTTATACGTAAAAAAATGCGTTTAAATCGTAGTTTTTGCAGAGAGGTGATGCCACATTGAAACCTTTTGCCAGATTGATTGCATTCTATTTTGATGGCCCATTTTATACAAAAAAGGGCTATTAAGGATAGTAATTAGTGTACCTAAGGAAGGGTTGCACTATTCAGGTAGTCATTCATAACAATTGATATTGACTGATAATGAGTAACGTGTGAAATGGTTCTAAGAAATTGACTTTCGAATTTTTGTAGAGCATATTTTGGTAATTACTCTATTATTATACACTACTAATTAGTACAAATACCTAAAAGGGTTATTAGAACAAGTATTATTATTATGTAAGTAAAGACTCAATAAACAATATTCATAAATAACAAAGTTATGAGCGTTTGTTTACATCCCAAAATGTAACTCAATTTATGGAAATATTGTACAAGGTATTATTATTGATTATGAATGAATGAATGGCGATAAAAATGGAAACAAACACTGCCCGTAGTATTTTCTAGTAGCAATTGTTATGAATGATTGATTCAATTATGAATTTACCAATTAAGACAAATTTTCGTGGACAATTTGTGATTTCGTTTTTAGGGTTCCGTAGCCTAATGGCTAAAAACGGAACCCTTATAGATTCGTCATGTCTGTCTGTCTGTCCGTCCGTATGTTACAGCCACTTTTTTTCCGAAACTATAAGAAACTTACTGTTGAAACTTGGTTAGTAGATATATTCTGTGAACCGCAATAAGATTTTACACAAAAATAGAAAAAAAACCAATAAATTTTGGGGGTTCCCCCATAATTAGAACTGAAACTTAAAATTTTTTTTCATCAAACCCATACGTGTGGTGTATCTATGGATAGGTCTTTAAAAATGATATTGAGGTTTCTAATATATTTTTTTTTTCTAAACTGAATAGTTTGCGCGAGAGACACTTCCAAAGTGGTAAAATGTGTGTCCCCCCCCCCCCCCCTGTAACTTCTAAAATAAGAGAATGATAAACCTAAAAAAATATACGATGTACACTACCATGCAAACTTCCACCGAAAATTGGTTTTCAACAAGATCTAGTAGGCAGTTTTTTTTTTAATACGTCATGAATCGTAAACCGCAATTTACCTTTCAAGTACGGAACCCTCAGTGCGCGAGTCCACTCGCACTTGCCCGGTTTTTTTTACTTTTGACTACTCAAATATGATCAGTAACGGGTACGAATAGAGCCCCCTTTTTTCTACTAATAAAAAAATAGGGGTGTATATTTCTATTATTTATTTGAGATATTTTGTATTACTAGGATACTTATCACAGAGTAATTTTTGCAGTCTTTTTAACTTACGAAGACGAGTTTGTTGGTAGACTAAGTTACATTAGCGCTATGTGTGCTTGTACAATTGTACATAACACCACATACAAGTACAAGTAAATCCTCTCTCTGATAGATTACACATAGGTACAACATATAACATAATAAACACAAACCCTGCAAGTAGTATGTTCAAAATCAGGTAGGGAATTGATTTCAGCTATTTTGATAAATTCTTGATTTCGTTACTAGAGTGTTTAAGCGTGCATGAGACAATAGCAATACCGATGCGCTACCAGTGTGGTGCGTTAATCCCATATTATTCCTCCCATATTATTCAATCCCATATTATTTGCCTATATAATTAGTATACCTAATTTCTTAAAAAAAAAACACTACCAAAGTGTATTTAAATAAAATTTGCGTGGTAGAATTGTGATTATAACTTAATTTTTCAATTAGAGTATGTAACGAAAGGTTCTGGAGTGGTCTCCTATAAGGTGGACTGATGACATGGTAAGGGTCACGAGAATCCGATAGATGCGAGACGCATAGGACCGTTCGTGGTGGCGTTACTTGGGGGATGCCTACGTCCAACAGTGGATGTCTTTCAGCTTAAAAGATGATGACGATGTATAAGGGTGCGCAATATTTCAGTGACATGTTGTATAATATGTACCTACCCTTTATTGTACACCATTTAAGAATCAGGTACAGTAAGAGTAGGAATGTGCTTGATAAGCTACATTTTCCTTACCTTCGTAAGTTAAACGAAAACAGAACTATATACCTGCACTTTCTTCATCCTCAATTTTCCCCTCCCTCTGCTCCTCATCATTGGAGTCTTCAGCATCGCAAGGCAGAGGCACGGCGGCCGCTTCAGCCAGCCTAATACTGTCGTCATCCAGGCTGGTGTCTTGGGATGCAAGAGGGTGGGTTCGCGGGATTCCTGTGGGCATATACTCGGCCCGCTTCGTGTCTGACATCACTTCTGTCCCATCATCATCTGGTCTGCATTTCTCTTTCGTCTTGAGAGTCTTTGGACTGGATGGAATCAAAACATAATAGGGGTAAAAAAATATATTTGAATACTTACTATTTTTTTGAGAGCTGTGGTGGTCCAGTGGTGCTCTGCCCCGAATTACAAGTTGTTGGTTGCAGGGTCAAACCCAGGCGCATTACTTTGTGTAATTTATTTCATCACCACTACTCTCAAAACGGTGAAGGAAAACATCGTGAGGTAACCGAAACAAAAAATTCGAAGATATGTGACATCCACCAATCCGCATCGCGTGGTGGATTAGGGCCCATTCTCTCTCCTAGAGAGGAGGCCTGAGTCCCAGCAGTGGGAACATTACAACGCCGATTATGTTGTTGTTTTATACTATTGTTT